>OV281096.1:4059539-14059539 GCA_923060345.2 Erebia aethiops | reverse complement strand
TAGCCGTCGTCGGAGCTTTCTTTGAAAATGAAGTATGATCTATTATAAATAAACTTTTATTAAAATCAGCTCCCCGATTGTGTAAGAAATTCGGTTTTTAATCCACTACAAGTTAGCCTTTGACTGCTATCTCACCTGATGGTAAGTATTGATGAAGTCTAAGATGGTAGTAGGCTAACCTGTTAGGGGCATGGCTGTTAAAACCATACCCCTATTCTGTTTCTACACGGCATCGTACCGGAACGCTGAATCGCTTGGCGGCACGCCTTTGTCGGTAGGGTGGTAACTAGCCACGGCCGAAGCCAGGGAAAATTAAGAAATTATAAAATCCCAAATTGACCCTTCCGGGGATCGAACCCGGAACCTCCGCACGTTAAGACAACGGCGCTCAACACTGCGTCATGGATAATTGGACCTGTTTAAAATGCCTGTACGTCAAGAAGCGTGTATGAACTCCACATACAGTTCAAATAATCAATTGGACCTCTGTATCTCGTTCGTAGCAGGGCGAGCGTGTGGCACCGGCATTATGATCAAATTACGCCAAGTATTCGCGAAATGGTATTTTATTTGCTTGGCCTGAATCTCTGGTGCAATTTAAATAAGTACTTTATTAGTTACGCTAGGAGACTGCAAACTATTTGAATGTTTATTGCCGTCCCATCGGAGTATGAGAGTAAGGGAATAGAGAATGCATCTGTGTTTAAGCACACAGTTTTTCACTATAATATCTCCTGCTCAGACGCCTAACGTCTGCTAACATTCGGCTAGAGGCTGGAGGTCAATGAATGACGTGTTTCAGTAGCCAAGGTTCCATACACTTAATAAAAATGTTAATATTATTAGTTTTAAAAAAATAGACTGCCGATAGAAGTGAAAACGAATATAATTTTTTTTTTAAATTAAATAATAATAATAATACTTGTTCATTTGCGTAAGTTTACTATAGATCTTTTGGCCTCTTATGTATTTATTTTGTATGCGGGTGTGAGAGTCAAATTCATGTAGGTAATAATACTTGAATGTACTATTTATACTTAAGACCTTTTTTCATAAAAAGAACGGTGTCGGTCTCGCGTATTCCACATTTTTACCCCCTACCAAACAGTGCTCAACGCGCCTACAGAAGTTTTCACTTCAAAAATACTATATATACTAACTTAATCTATCTATCTCCTTCTTGCCCTTGTCCCACGCTATGTGGGGTCGACACAACATGTTTTCTCCTTCCACTCACTTCTGTTATCCGTCAACCTATCATTCACTCCTTTTATTCGCATATCCTCTTTCACACAATCCATCTTTTTTTGGTCTCCCTCAACCCTTTTTTCCCACAGGCATATCTATCATTCTTCTCGTAATATGCCTTTCTTCCCTCCGCATTACATGCTCATACCATAGGCACCTGATACGAAGTCGCGGGTATAATCCAGTTTTATAGTTAGGTACCATCAATAACTTTAAATAATGATTACTTTAGTAGTTAAGCATTCATACCGACGCGATATCATGATATTTATTGACTCATGAGTCATGACAAAACCTTAACCTAAGAGGTCATAATTTAACGTCCATCAAATCAAAACGATCTCCATTCAAATCTTGTAATCACGTCATTAATTTTGAATAGGGGTATAAGTATGAGTGACGTCAGAGATCATCTGTTGCTAATAAATCAACTATTATCATATATTCAAAGTTCCAGGAATTACAATACATTTATTACGTTATCATTTGCTAGACAGTTGTACTTTCTCAACCAATCAAATCCATCGACTGCAGCCTAATAACGTCCCATTGCTGGGCACAGGCCTCCACTCTCACAGCAGACAGGAAATTAGAGCTTATACCCACTACGCTGCTCCAATGCGGGTTGGCGAGCTTTAACGATTATTATCATGTTAGTGATAATAACCGGGACCGACGGCTTAACGTCCTCTCCGAGGCACGGGGGTGAAACACCGCCAACTTCCTAACTGCGGGCTAGTACTGAGAATTTCCAGTCAGGAAAACCCAATACTTAATGATGGCTAGAACCGAAACCTCGTCGGCCGCAGTCAAACATGCTAACCACTAGACCAACGAGGCACTAGATCAAATCCATACTTAATATTATGAATGCGATCGTAAATCTGTTTGTAGATCTGTCTGCTACGCTTCCACGGCCCATCTTTTCAACTGACTGATGAATTTTGGTATAGAGATAGGTTGTATCATGTAATGATGTACCTATCTCGGGCTATCCCAGAAAATTAAGAGTTCGCGCGGAGACCTCATCCGCGAAGGCATCATCTTGTAT
The DNA here is from genome assembly GCA_923060345.2 of Erebia aethiops. Lineage (NCBI taxonomy): Eukaryota > Metazoa > Arthropoda > Insecta > Lepidoptera > Nymphalidae > Erebia > Erebia aethiops. The sequence continues at coordinate 14,057,240 of OV281096.1, read as the reverse complement.
TTATTACTTACTTAAGAAATGTAGCAATAAATTAAGTACTCTAGAAATAACAAAGAGACTAATCTTGTTGATTTGTAGGTATTTGACGGTCTCTTGGGTTTTATCTCGGTTCAATAAAACAAAAGATTTCAAAACGAAAGCTGATTTTAAATTTTATGATAGTATTTATCGTAGAAACACTCGAAATTTAATAGATTGTGTCATTGAAGAAGAGAAATATATGTTTTTTTTTATCCACTACAAGTTAGCCCTTGACTACGATCTCACCTGATGGTAAGTTATGATGCAGTCTAAGATATTAGTGGGCTAACCTGTTAGGGGCATCGCAGTTATATTAATCCCATACCAGTTATTCTCCTAGGTACAAGTTAGCCTAATCTATATCTATACAGTTCTTTTTATCCACTACAAGTTAGCCTTTAACTGCGATCTCATCTGATGGTAAGTGATCCTAATCGGTTTCTGCTTTCTACACGGCATCGTACCGGAACGCTAAATCTCTTGGCGGCACATCTTTGGCCAGTGGCAAACCGAGGCCGTTCGGCCACGACCGAAGTTTCCCGAAAGGAATTAAATTAAAGATTTAGTTACTGAATACTAATTCATTCAATTAAAATTTTAAAACAAACTACAGGATTCAAAGTTGAAGGTGAAGCAAAACATTGAAACTAGTAAGCCTAAAGGTTCTCCGGCCGATAACAACTCACATATTAAAGGTTTTGTGAAAATAAAAGCATTAATTATGTAACCCTTTTATTATTGATAGAAAAATAGACTATTAACCAACCATTGTACGACGTATGTTCTCCATACTCCATATCGTTCACTGAGTTTTGACGACCTCCGTGGCGCAGTGTGTAGCGCTGTCGCCTTAACGTGCGGAGGTCCTGGGTTCGATCCCCGGCAGGGTCAATTTGGGAATTTATAATTTCTGAATTTTCCCTGGTCTGGCCTGGTGGGAGGCTTCGGCCGTGGCTAGTTACCACCCTACCGGCAAAGACGTGCCGCTAAGCGATTTAGCGTTCCGGTACGATGCCGTGTAGAAACCGAAGGGGTATGGGTTTAATATAACTGCCATGCCCCTAACAGGTTAGCCCGCTACCATCTTAGACTGCATCATCACTTACCATCAGGTGAGCTCGCAGTCAAGGGCTAGCTTGTAGTGGATAAAAAAAAAAAAAAAAAAAAAAAGAGTTGCACTCATTCATAACAGATAACTTAAAATATCACTTGCTTTTTAACCGACTTCAAAAAAGGAGGAGGTTCTCAATTCGACTGTATGTCTTTTTTTGTATGTATGTTACGCGATCATTCCGCCAATTATGAATCAATTTTGACGATTCTTTTCTTGTTTGGTAGATCATACTTCAGAGGTAGTCCTATATAAATTTTATCGAAATTGATTCAGCGCTTTTTGAGAAAATCAATCTAAAACAATAATGTTATAATACTTACTACCCAGATAATGTTTATTACTTTTTAGTTTAAGTTGTGGTAATAGGTATAGTTTTGAAGTCTGTTTTTGTTTTAGATGAAAGCGAATAATTATCTTGGCATAGTTTCAATGCCTTCAAAATGTCTTATATTGTCTTTATGTACTTATTCATCTTGAAAAGCTTGCAATACTTTCATCAATTCAATTTTCGCAGCCAGCTTTCTTTTGGGATTTATTCTTCTAAAGCTTGGTACCAGAGACAACATAAAGAGTTTATCACAATCACTTTCTTCTTTTTTCTCCCTTTCCGTGATTTTCTCTATAATTTCTCGTCCCGTTTCAGATTCAATTTGAACATCTGGGTCTAGAAATTCTGTTTCCGGATAATTTTCGACCTCAGACTTTATTTCTCGAAGAGTTTCGTTGTCGCTTCTAGCAGATTCCTCGAAATCCGCAACCTCGGCTGATTCGTCGTCACTTTGGAATTGTAGTATGTTGATTGAGTCCTCTTGGAAATCAGCTTCATATTCTGAAAAAAATTACAATCTATACTAATACTAATCAAATATCAAATCAAATAAATATTATAAATGCGAAAGTTTGGATGGATGTATGAAAATAAAATAAAAAAATAAAATAAAATAAAATAAAAACTGATAATAGTCGTTAAAGCCCGCCAACCCGCATTGGAGCAGCGTAGTGGGTCTAAGCTCTAAATCCTTCTCTCCTATGAGAGTGCTCAGCTGTGGGACCTTAATAGACTGTAGTAGTATCATGATTAAATTATCTTTAAAAAAAAAACTTAAAAATAACCTTGCAGTAAAAAAGCGAGTGCTCCAAAGTGCTCATATCTCTTTCTCCTTTTGACGTGTGTCCTGAGCTTTTCCTTCTTCTGCAGAGCCAGCTCGCGGGTGAAGCAGGTCCTCAGGCTACGCCAGCGCTTGTACACTTCGTGTTCTGAAAACTTAAAACATTTTGTAGTTGCTTTTTACTTTAAAGGTCCAGCCTCACTACAGAGGCTTCTCGGGGGTACGGGCACATACGGGCCTCCAGACTGGGCCTCCTTACCCGGGCGGGGCGCGGGGCAACACTATGCCCCGGTGAATGCCTTTAAGGCGAGTCACCTCCAAGATTTTAGGAGGTGAGGTGTGGGGTGCCGCCCGCGCGTCTCGCGGTACATTTCTCGTAGAGACTAGCGGGGAAGCGGGCAGCGCGGTATATTCTGAAACCGCTTGGCAACGTTCAAATTCTGGGATTAATTTGAATTAAATAGATATAGGACTTCAGTTTGAAATAAATTTTAGCAGGTTCTCATTAATACTTCAAGAGGAATTTATCCATATAAAAATGATGAGCAAAGTCGAAAATTTTATTAATAAAAAATTCGTTTTAAACTTTTAATTTAGCCTGTTTCAAGATTTTTTTTGATCGAGTAAAGTACATCCTATCGTGTAACAAATTAGCACATTCTTTAGACAATATCTTTAAGTGTATCGGATATTTTTTGTAAGACCGTTATTTAATAGTAAATACCGAAAAAATTTGATCTAGCAAACCAGTTTTCACCGCTGAGCTGAGGTGACTCGCCTTAAGCCGTGACGGCTTGGGCCTGCCTGGAAGGCTACGGGCCCTTAAGTTTGGTGCTGTGTGGGTCCGCACTGCGGGTGACGTCATCACCACCGCGTGCAGGACACGTGTTTTCCTTTTTTAGCTGCAATTCTTCGTACAATTGGGTATTTGACAACTATTCAAATAAAATATTTTTTAGTGATTAGAGGATAGATAATAGAGGATCTCCCAAAAGTCGTATTATCCACCTCGGTTGTAATTTTATGTTGAATAAAGTATTTTAAAAAATCGGTTTAAGTAAAAAAGTGCGTCGAACTTTGATGACGTTACTATTGAATATTTCATACAAATTGGTGAAAAAAGTGGCTGATTTACTAGTTGTCAAATACCCAATTATGTCGCAGTCAGTGCATCTGCGTGGCTCCATACAAACTCATACAATGAATACTTGCCGCTACGCGCCGCGTCTCTGTAGTGGGACTAGACCTTTACGAGTCTCTTAAAGTTTGGATCGAAAAGTGCGATGGTCTTTGTCGTTTTCTTTTTTTTTGCTTCTGACTTGTCTACAAGTTGTCTTGTATCTAAAGTTGGAATGGAAAAGTGCCGATAGCTTGCCAGTTTTGAATTTCCCATTTGGACATTCTGAGAAGGTTTAAGAAAGAAAAAACAAAAAAGAAAACCAGTTTATTCACCAGTGTTGTCACAGACAAAACTAGATACAAATGTAACACTTTCGTCTGTGACACCACCCAAAAAGGGTGTACTTACAGCTAAGCGTTTTGCCCTGCGTCATATTATGCCCTAAAATGCCCAAAGCAAGCTACAATAAGTAATAGGTTTAGTAAGCTTAAACAAAAGTTTAAACAAAAACGACATATAACAGGCATGCTTTTAGGTAAACCAGCTTCGAATCTTCCACCTTACACTACATCCTCACCCCTCACCTCACCTGAATGTAAGGTGTGTCCAAACATAATAGAGAGGCAAGTGCGTGGCTATAGGCAGGACACAATTCTCCTAGCGCGCTAGTAAAGACTTAGGACTACCTACGAATATAATACGCGCGGCAGACGTCCAATAACAGCGCGGTATTCTACCATGCCGGCCAACTAAAATTAACTTAATTTTAAAATAAAACCTCAATCCACGCGGACAAAGTCGCGGGCGGTAGTAGAGTATAACGAGATAAACTCTTTTTTTTTGTATTTTTTAATTTTCGCCGCTTTATGTTTGGTCACACTTGTAGCAGTGTAGTTAACGTACCATATTCAAGTTTTTCCGCCCTGGTCAAGTCGTCGAACGCGGGGTTCAACTCGCGGCACACCTCTCCCCACAGTTTCATCGCCTTCTGCCTGTGATACGGCGCGTACCTCTCTTTCCTGCTGTACAGCACCGGACGGGCCCTGACCGCGCTGATTAGCTTATCCACATTAATGTTTCGAAATATGTTTAGCAAATCCATGATATTATCGTCCTGAAAAAATGTCATTTGAAGAAAAAAAAATTCTACAATAGTAATTTTTTTTTTCTTACGTATTATTTTAATTTAAACTAAGCTTAATAAATCTAAATTAAAAACTAATTAGGTATATTTACAAAAAATACACGCCGTCCATCAGAAAAACATACCTTTCTTGGAGAATCCACACTATATAATATAATAAATGCGAAAGTGTCTGTCTGTCTGCTACGCTTTCACGGCCTATCTATTCAATGGATTTTGATGAAATTTTGTAGGGCATAGGCTATACTTTTTATTCCCTAAAATTCAAGAGTTCCCGCGGGAATAAAAAAACCTTAATCCACCCGTACGAAGTGGCGGGTATCATCTAAATTCTTGTCCACAATATTAATTTCCGTCCTGATTTAAAAAAAAAGTATATATACCTAGTGAAACAAACTACGAGATGATGTTATACTAGTAGGCTTTTTAAACAGGCTTTATATTATTCCTTAGGGTGCAAAAAAAAACATCAAAATCGGTTAACAGGTTTTTATCAGTTTAAAAGAGACAGACTGGCAACACTGGGACTAGACAGAACTCAAGGCGAAACTAAAAAACTAGTCATTATACAAATCAACTAGACAAATAGGTACATACCTACTTCGTATCACCATATCTTATCTCTATGGCGCACTGTAAGTTACTCAAACCTCCTTAGATAATAATAAAATTAACCTCAGAAGCGCGACGTATTCGATTTCAGTATAATGGCGTCGCATGCAACTCGAAAGGTCGCATTGAATCGAATGAAATACGACTTAAAAAGTAGTATTTTCTATATATAAATATTACAATAAAGTTATTAAATGTACACTTCAACTTAAAATTGATTTACACCGTTCGCACAAAATTCCCTGGCGTCCGTCCACGGCAGTGAATTTGGTGCGACTGAGGCAAGATGGCGGCGATTCAGTCGCGCAAGTGTCGCGCTGCAGAGGTTACTCGGTCAATCGGCGATCATTGCCCGCACTTTGTTGGACGTCTGTTGCAAGAATCAGAATCAGAAATCATTTATTGCAATATACACAAATATTATAAAGGTGGTATGGTATATAAGATAAAAAAGTCAAGTGTATTTGGCGTGCAATACTTAAAAATAATCTTATATATAATAAAAAAGCAAACTTGCAATGATTATGATCCAAGTTTATTTTAATGGTATTTTTTGTGTTGGGAGTTGAGTTACATACAATTATTACCGCTTAAGTTTAGGATTAATTTTTTCTTTTTATCCACTACAAGCTAGCCCTTGACTGCGATCTCACCTGATGGTAAGTGATGATGCAGCCTAAGATGGTAGCGGGCTAACCTGTTAGGGGCATGGCAGTTATATTAAACCCTTACCCCTATACGGTTTCTAGTTTTCTACACGGCATCGTGCCGGAACGCTTAAAACTAAGGTATTGAAGTTTAATTACTAATGTAGTATATTTAAGAGCTTTTGTCTTCGTAACCACCAGTTTACCCCCTACCAAAAAGTGCTCAATGCGGCTAAAGAAGTTTCCACTTCAAAAAGTTCACAGTCAAGAGATAACCTCTTTTTTTTAAAGATATTGATTTGTCCAGTTTTGCATGGGATTTACGTACATTAGTCAATGATCGTGAATCGTGAATGCGCATTTTATAATAGTCATTTGTAATGCGACCGCTACACTGCACGATTTGTCCTTTGAGAGCGGTCGCCTTGCCGATGACGTCATGTCAAGTCAGTTAATGCCATGTTGATGCATTATGCAACGAATAAGGCGACCTCCGTGGCGCAGTGTGTAGCGCTGTTGCCTTAACGTGCGGAGGTCCTGTGTTCGATCCCCGGCAGGGTCAATTTGGGAATTTATAATTACTGAATTTTCCCTGGTCTGGCCTGGTGGGAGGCTTCGGCCGTGGCTAGTTACCACCCTACCGGCAAAGACATGCCGCCAAGCGATTTAGCGTTCCGGTACGATGCCGTGTAGAAACCGAAGGGGTATGGGTTTAATATAACTGCCATGCCCCTAACAGGTTAGCCCGCTACCATCATCAGCATGCATCATCACTTACCATCAGGTGAGATCGTAGTCAAGGGCTAGCTTGTAGTGGATAAAAAACCCAACCTCCTCAGCAACCTTTTTTCCTTGCAAATTAGGCTTGCGCTTGACGGCTATCATGCTTAGTGCAAAGCAATGATGAAGTCTAGGTTGGAGCGCGCTTGACTAGAAGATGCCTATTCACTCTTACCTTGAAGGTACCTTCGAGGTAAGAGTGAATAGAGTCAAACGTACCTTTTAGGGTCAGGGCGTAAAATGACTGATAATAAATTAACGTGATGTCTGTTTTTTTCAGTGGAAGTCGCGATGGTGCGTGATGCGAAAGCTGTCGCCAGTAGCAGGTATGTTTGCTTCTTACTACTACTTATATACTAACTACTACTAGTAGTAGTATTATTATACATCACACTTTGGCATTGGTTGTAACAGACGATCAAATGGATAATGCGGACATGGAAAGGGAGCGCAGGGCGTTGTCAGTCCGGGCGAATATGCTGTCCCGCAGGTTTGCCCGATGTACAGAGGCGGTGAAGATAACTCTTTTCAGAGCCTACTGTACATCCTTATACTCAGCGAGCCTGTGGTTCCGGTATACGCAAAGGGCTTACAACGCACTGCGAGTCCAATATAATAATGCGTTCAGGGTGTTGTTGCGGCGACCTAGGTTCTGCAGCGCGTCAACGATGTTTTCCCAGGCGCGGACAGATAGCTTTGATGCTGTCTGGCGCAAGAAAACCGCATCACTGCTATCCAGAGTCCGTGGAAGTAGCAACAGCATCCTGAACAGCATAGCAGAGAAAATGGATAGTCCTCTGGTTGGGAAACTCATACAGAGGACTAAATCCCTTTTAGTTTTCATGTACTAACATAGATTAAGGTAAAATTGTTACTAACACTTTAGATTTTAAGGTAGATTTTAAGTACTAACATAGTTATTAGGAATTATATTGTTACTAACAATAATGGACCGTAAATGTTGTCTGTTTTAAATAAATGAAATTGAAATTGAAATTGAAATAGGTAATTGACTAATTGACTGCAGATTAAGTTTACGATAAATTAGTTAAGACTTAAACTTAATTACCTACTAGACTTTTATGTAAATAATTAGGACAGTTTGATAAATTAAGTTTACGTAAGTATCGGAAAAATAAGAGTGAGGGAATAGAGTGTGCATCCGATGGCGCAAACTCTAGTGCTCTTTAAAATTGGCTTCTACGCAGGTAATGAGTCCAATTCTGTGTAACACAACCGATAAACTAAACTAAAATGACAGCTTTATATCTAGTTCTGTCCCTTTCCACAGGGAATATAATGAAAGGGTAAGCAATATTTTTTTAATGCTGTCATTTTAGTTCATGACGTCATTGCACTCTTTGCATAAAATATGGTTTTTCCTTTAAATTCCTTTGAATTATGGAATCCCAACTGCAGTCACGTATTGCATGCATAATCTTGGTAATAAAACATTAGTTTACAAGATTCAAGATAGCATCTTAATTTGTAATTAATGCTAAATAAAATAAACCGAAGTGCTTCAAAAACAACATTGACAATAACAAATAGTAGGCAATAAAATTACACTAAGTGTCTTTGGAAATATGCCCAGTAAATACCCCATTTTCAACCCTAAGATCATTACTACAAGATTCAAAAATCAACAGCAAACTATCGGTCACCCCAGACGCATAAAAATGACAAATTTCATTCTAGACTCTATTGCCTTTAGCATAAAGGTCATTTTATATCTGCGTTTGAGATCTACCCCACAGCTTAGTAAACGATTAATGTAACAGAAGGGTTCCGTAGTTTATGAGATAAGCGGCCCCTAAACCCCTGAAAGGTGAAATCTTACGGCTAGGGATTTTACATTGCAAGGAAGTAAACTGAGTGGATAGAAAATTTTTTCTCTAATTTTTACTAGTTATATCTGTAGGGATATTTAAAAAAATTAAAGTTACTATTTGGGTTAGAAAATTTAAAAAGTGTGTGTGTGCAATTCACACACGGCAGAAGTGAAACTTCAGAAAAGTACAAGAGAATGAGATAAATATAATTTGTATGCTATCTCATTCTCTCGCATGCTAAATCCTATTATGACATAATATGTCTCTTTTTGGTGTCGTTTATTCGTTTCATCGAATTTTCAAATCACAACGATTCTAAAGAAGTTTCACTTCAATTGAAACATTTTTGAATCAAAAATACTTCACGGATCCAAAAATAAGCATGATCAAAGTAGGTATCTAGGAAGTAAAGATTTAAGTTAGGGTTACTTATTTAAAGGACTAGTTGCCAGAATATTACTTACCCATTTCTTTTTTAAACACATTTATTTGCCCAGATTGCGTAGGTACATTGGTGTTACATTGCTATGCTATGAACTACAATCTGCCATGTATTTGCATGAAAAAATTATCTAATAATAACAATGATGTTATACTATATTAAAAAGAGGAATAATAACAAATTCTTAGTCTAAACATTATTTAAATCTTATTATCAATTATTTATATTATAATATATTTAATTATTCTACACAATATTTAGTATATCAAATAATTTTATTAAAATTTATTGTATTGTATTTAAACTGTCACTCTTATTAATGTTCTATCGTTTATTACTTAACTGTTTAAACTATTTATATATTTGTGTCTGTTAAATACTCCTTAATTGTATTGTATACTTTGTTAATCAGTTTGCTTTATAGATCACATTACGAAGGTTACGCCCTTGGTGACTAGATTATATTAAACACTATCTGATGCCCGCGACTTCGTCCAGGTGGAATAAGTCTTTTAATTCCCACAGGTATAAAAAGTAGCCTATGTAGTACGCTCCAGATCCTCAAGTATACCTACTCATATTATGACGATCCGTTGATTCGACACGTTGGCGGCGTGATTGAAGAACAAACCAATAAACCAACAGACATACACACTTTCCCATTTATTATATAAGTATGGTAACACTAACTATATATCAGACTAGCAGATGCCCGCGACTTCGTCCGCGTGGAATAAGTTTTTTTAATTCCCACGGAAACTCCCTATTTTTCGGGTTAATATAATATACTTATGACACTCACAAATAATGTGGCAAATAATCAAAATCGGTTCAGTAGTATTATTAATTTCTGAATTTTCCCTGGTCTGGCCTGGTGGGAGGCTTCGGCCGTGGCTAGTTACCACCCTACAGGCAAAGACGTGCCGCCAAGCGATTTAGCGTTCCGGTACGATGCCGTGTAGAAACCGAAGGGGTATGGGTTCAATATAACTGCCATGCCGCTAACAGGTTAGCCCGCTACCATCTTAGACTGCATCATCACTTACCATCAGGTGAGATCGCAGTCAAGGGCTAGCTTGTAGTGGATTAAAAAAAAACATTTCCAGTACATCGATACTGGATGCTGTTCTTAATTGAAACACATAGCATGCAGATCGTCCTTGCTTTCAAACAATATTTATGATAGAATCATAGATTTCTATCAATTCCTTCCAAGCTCTTATGATGTCATAACATACGTATTACCGTATGCTTCTCGGTTCTCAGTAACACCAAGGTGAACTCGACTGGTTGGCAAATGACCTAAACTGTACTATAATGACTTTATTATAGTTGCAAATGAGCCATTAGCCAGTTGTATATGCATTTTAATTTTTTACTTTTTATTTACGGAAGATATAGATAGGCATTTATTTGAACAATGCACGGTATACTTAACTAATTTTATAAATGTAATATTTATTTATTTAAATATAAGTACTTAACATACTTTATTCAAACGACTCAAGAATCTAAATAATATTATATTAGTTAATTCCTAATCCTAATATAATGCAAATGTGAGTTTGTTTGTTTCGTACGCTTTAAACGATGGCCCATCGTTTTAACCGATTTTGATGAAATTTAGTACAGACATAGGTGTCCCAGGAAAGGACACTCATACTTTTCATCCGGAAAATTCGGTGATGTTGAAAGTTTATAAAATTCCCAAAATAAACCATGCGGGTGAAGTCGCAGGCTCGGCAGGCTAGTAATATAATGAACCCTTTTTATCCCGGAAAATTAAAGAGCTCCCGCGGGAATCAAAAAACCCTTAAAACCACGCGGATGAAGTCGGGGGTATCATTTAGTTTTAGTGATAGCAGCGATGCTATCACTGGGGTCACATATATTACGTTTGTGGAAGTATACATATAATATTATGTAGATCGTTGGCTGTATTTTTTTTATTTAATGGTTTTTAAAATACATGTATTTAAAAATACATTCACAATAACATGTGAAATGTAAGTGTTCGATTACATTTTTTACACTCATTCATAAAATATTAAATAATGTAAAGTTTTACGCACATGAAATTATTCGGGAATGAGGCTAAGTGGCTGAAACCGGTCGGTTCGTGACGCTGTTTACACACGACCCAACTTGGTTGGCGCCACAATAACATCTTACAAATAGTGACATCTTGCTTTTCTTTAATATTGGGAGAGCATGTTGCCAATTTACTTCTACTAACACATTAACATTATAAATGCAACACCCGACAAAATAAGTTGCAAGAAAGCAGAAAGCTTTCTGATTTTTTTGCAACTTCTTAGGTCGGGAAGCGTGACTTAGCCTGCTGATAGTGACGAGTCACTATTTTTCGCGGATAAACTATAGTCTGGCCTGGAACCATCCTACGAAATATTAAATACTAGATGATGCCCGTCACTTCGTACATGCATAGGATTTTAAAAATCCCATCGGTCCGTTGTATCTTATTAGCTCTAAGCTCCGTTGCTCCTTAGCGTTACAGGTTACGCTGTGATGGAAAGACAATCCAACCAACAAACAAGGATTAGAGCTCAATTTCGTGTATCCATTCTCATATGTTTAAGTATGTACGATACCGAATGGATACACGAAATTGAGCTCTAATTGTTATGGTTTAACATTGGTTAGATGTTATCGTTTATTTTGCTTTGAAGCCGAGCTTTAACGATTTTATCGGCGATCCTGACATTATTGCACCTCTGATCTGATGTTACTATAATCAAGTTGGTTTGCCTGTACACGGCGTAAAAAAAGAAATTCGCCACCGAAACAACAATTATAAGATAATTACTGTATGTCATTATTTTTTACCCGCTGTTGAGTAATGGAGTTACTTGTTGGTTTGTCTTTCAATCACGCCGCAACAGAGCTACGAATCTATGTGATTTTTCGCATGGGTATAGTTGAGGACCTGGAGAGTGACATCGGCCACTTTTTATTCCGGAAAGTTAAGGAGTTACAAAAAACGTATTCCACGTGGACGGAGTCGCGAGCATTAGCTAGTTTTGTATACAATATAATAAATCTACCTTACGGTTAATAGACCTTGACTTTACTAGAAGGCGAAATCGCATTCTATTGCCAACTTATTTAATGAAATCTATAAAAAGTGTACATAAACGAGTGTAAATAAATATTTAAAATAAATAAATTATATATGTAATATTGCATAACAAAACGCAATGTTAATGAATAAGTAGTTATTTCATAATATTAATAAACAACTCGCATTAATAAACAAGCCTCTTAATATAAATTTTCCACAATAATGGTTCATACAGTTTTTCATCATTTTCGTGCGTACACGGAATGTTTTCTTTTTAATATCTTTCTTTATTTCCTTCGCGAAACGCAATTTTCCCTGACGAATGATCTATCGAGGCATGAGTCCAAGCACAAGCAGTGGGACGACAACGCTTAATCGCGGTTGAGCGTTAGGCAAGGGGAATAAGTAGCTAAAAAATCTCTTAATCCACCAAAACAGACAAATCTATGTGGAGCAAGCATGCGTTATGAACCGCCCACATTCCCGCTTCTAAACATGCAGTAAATGCAAGCCTTGGTGGCTTGCTTTTCCACGTAACCACAGATCACTGTGCACGTAACGTTACCACACCTCACGAATCTTCCAATGCACTGTCAACGTGCGACAGCCTGCCTAATTATGTAAAACTTGCATCAATCATTGTTAGAGTATTAATTGTTTTGATTGGCTGAGTTTATGGTATTTTTGCTGCATCAATAGATTTTGGCCAATAGCCGAAGAATTTTAACCAATCAGAGGTGATTGCGTTTGTTACAATGTATAGCTGTCATGTTTAGCCACGCTCCTTGGAGCTTCCTCAGGAGATGTTAACTGAAGAAATCTCTGGTGTCGGAGTGAAACGTCTTCCGAAAATACCGGCTGCCTCTATCCAACATTTATCACGGTTCTTTCATCGACAAAGCGTTGTAGGAGCCGCGAGAGAGATAATATCTGTCTCGCGGCATTTAAGCGACATATTATGTCGCTCGAATTGTACTCGGACTTCCATTCATTACATTCCTTTATTGGATCTCGAAAAAAACGGAAAAGCGTGTTTCGTTTTTACTTTTTACCCAACGACGACAGGAGGGTAAGCGCGATGACAAAACACAAAAAAATGTCTTGAGATAATAATACTTAAATTAATTTGCTATTGACCTTTCGTTGCGTGAATGAAAATAGATACTTTTGTCATAGAATAGTAATAGTAGCAGAAGTGATATGAATTAATACTTTTACTTTTTACCTTTCCACCTACGTAATTAAGCTGTTGTTGAATCTTATAATTTAAACATGTAAAAAGGCCTAAGCAAAGGCCTTCATAGTTATAAAAGGAGCTTTAAAATGTATTTGATTCTAGAATTTTTTCAGTTATATTTCTAGTCTAAATAATCTTAGTATTCATTGAAAATATATTCAGTAAACGACCCTGAAATCAAGAAGAAAGATTATCTAGTACATAAAAGATGAGATACAATTATTTTTTAAATCTATATTGCTTATACCCCCGATTTTTATTTTTCGGGGTACTTGTGTGTCTCGATCAACTACACAAACACAATTACAAGTAATATTAATTACTAACTTAAAATAAAGACACCAAAAATATTATGAAAGTGAAAAATACGATACAATATGACTGTCACATCTACGGAAATATAAATAATCTATGTTGAAAACTATTCAGACGTGCGTCAAAGCCACATCTTTTAACAACTTATTTGTAAAAGATACCAAAGTGAAAAAAGGATGACGAAGTGTCACATCCATGAAAATAGAAACGCGTGACTTCGACAGAACACTGAGCACCTTTTTTTGTATGAAATACCAAGCATTGTTAAAGAGTGTCACATCTACACAAGGAAGGATAATCTATCTTTGAAACTGTTTCGCCCACAGCGAGTGTCAAAACTTAAACAAACAGACACAATTTCGCATTTATAATAATATTTCGCATTTATAATATTTATAATAATATACTTATTGATGGATGGATTGAGGTTTGTTACACAATCACGAAAGAACGACTGAATGGATCTGTATGGAATATGATACAGAGATAGATTATAGTCTGGATTAACACATAGGCTACTTTTTATCCCAGAAAATATAAACGTCCCGCGGAAAATCATCAATCAAAGAGTTCTCAAGAGATTTTCGAAATCCATATCCAGGAATCCATGCGGGCATCTAGTATCAAAAGACAGTACAGCATGTGTCAAAGCTTAATCTTTTCTAAATAAAACAGATAAAAAACGATCAGAGTAAAGGAGTGTCACACCTACAGAAATAGAAATATTTAATCTATGTTGTAAATAGGTGCGTTTACCAAGAATCAGTGACATCAGCAATAGGGAATCTGAGAATGAAGCCGAGGTGCCACTCGCCAGCTAATAGGTTATTTTTGCTCTATAAATCTGTCAAAGGTGTTCTGTTTTTCTCCTGTGAAGTAGGTACTTATTTATTGCGTACGCCCGCATCACAAACGATCTCTATATTCGTAAGTTCATGCTATAAGTTATGACACTGCAATCCAAAACTATTTCGATGGACGAAGGTCCCCTGCATGGATCTCCACAGAACACCGCTAAGGTGTGTAATGCTCTTCTAGCGCATATATAACCTACTCACTACGTATAACTTAAGTACCTTCAAGGCAAGAGGCATCTTCTAGGCAAGCGCGCTCCAACCTAGACCTCATCATTGCTTTGCACTAAGCATGATTGTCGTCAAGCGCAAGCCTATTCTGATATGAAAAAATCACGGTCTATAATTTCTGAATCATCCCTGGTCTGGCCTGGTGGGAGGCGTCGGCCGTGGCTTGTTACCAGTTTCCGGAAATGACGTGCCGCCAAGCGACTTAGCGCTCCGGTACGATGCCGTGTAGAAACCGATTAAAAGGGTATGGGTTAAATATAACTGCCATGCCCCTAACAGGTTAGCCCGCTACCATCTTAGACATCATCACATACCATCAGATGACATCCCAGTCAAGGGCTAACTTGTAGTGGATTAAAAAAAACTCTGAGGTATTTTAGCTGTGAATTTAAACTTTGTAATAGTTGAAAGAGAGGATTTCAAGTTTCAACCCTTGCGCAATTTAGTTTCAAATTATGATATTATAAATCTTTAAGTAAGTAAACAGAGTCGCTAACTGCCAGTAGTTATGCAATTAGTTAGATAGTAGGCAATTAATTTTAACCACTTGAATCTTGAGTTCTCGAGTTCAGTGCGCTGACCGCTTATAAATCGCTTCTTTGTCTGTCTGTCTGTTTGAATGAATGATAGATCCGTAGCTATGGGAATATTACTGACATAGAGTGATTATGTATCTGATTGAATGATATAAGTGATATTCGTTTTCAATAATCATCATATCATATCATTTATTCATTGCATTCATGTACAGTAATATGTTGAATCTTACTAATATTATAAACTAGCTAATGCCCGCGACTTCGTGCGCGTGGATTGAGGTTTTTCGGATCCCGCGGGAACTCTTTAATTTTCCGGGATAAAAATAGCCTATGTGCTATTCCAGACTATAATCTATCTCTGTGCCAAATTTCAGCCAGATCTGTTCAGCCATTGGCGCGTGATTGAGTAACAAATATCCATCCATCTATACATCCATGCATCCAAACTTTCGTATTTATAATATTAAAGTATAGACTAGGCTATGATCGCTTTTTTTTCTTGCCCGCTAGACAATTATTTGTCCGTAGTGTGCTTTTGCCCTAAGGTTTTACAAAGTCCGTCGCGCATCCTGTATTATCTGAATTTTCAAACCAGCGAAACTTCTAGAACAAACAAACCAAATTCGTAAGTCGTAACCTTCACTTCGAAACAAAGTTAAAATTTAATTAAGTAGCTATGCAATAAACTTTATTAGGTACCCACGAAGTAGAGCATAATTTATTTCCATTGTCGGTGGTTTATAATACCATGGTCATTTTTCATTGTGCTGAGTTAATTTCGCTTTTAATATCGCACCAGTGGTTTTTTCGCGCTTTACATGTAACATTGATGTTTAATTGACCTATAATATAATAATTATTTATTATTGTTAATTTGTTATGCAGATACATTAATTAATTATTTTAAAACAAGATTCATTTGCCTGTACGCGTGTTTATCTGTCTGTACGCGTTAACCTCAGAAACTAGACAAAAAATCAAATCAAATCAAAAAACTCACGTCGATTCGTTGGTCTGTTGCGGCGTGATTGAAGGACAAACCAACAAACCAATAAACCAACAAACCGAGTAACCGACAAACAAACACTTTCGCATTTAAATATTACTAGATGACGCCCGCGACTTCGTCCACGTGGATTGGGATTTCCGTCATAAAAAGTAGCCTATGTCCTTCCCCGGGATACAACCTACCCCTGTACCCGTTTAACCGATTTTGTTGACATTCATCAAAATCGGTCGAACGGATGGGCCGTGAAACCGTGACAGACAGACAGACACACTTTCGCATTTATAATATTATAGTATGGTTATTAGTAAATTAGTAAGTATAATTAGTATGATATACTAACAATAAAGTGTTTATAACGCAGACAAATTTCGAGCAACTGCAAACTAGTTCCTAAACAAATAGATTTAAATAAAATGGCGTTTGAGTTTGAAATTTGAATGTATAAAAAGGCAAGGTTTACACGTTTTCGCCGAGTCGCATTTGCACACGGAAAGGAAACTCGAAATGATAAAGTTGCTAGTGATGTCGACTCGGGTGTTATCGATAGAGTTCATATTCATTTATTTGCAGAAACATGTTTTATACAAAGGGTGGTAAACAGAATGATGGAGACAATGTTTCGCCTTAATAGACATGCACAAATAATAACTGTTAATAAAGACAGATAGTGAAGGTACATAATATATTATAATTATTCCATTATAAATTACAATCATGTCAATAATAATTATTATGCTGTATGAGTTATTTTGCTACGTTTCATCAGATAACACACATTACAAACCGTGCAGAAACCTATAATTAGGGGTATAGGTTTAATATAACCACTACATATTATAACTCTATCTTAGACTGCATCATCACTTACCACCAGTTAGTGCTTTATGATGATTGATTTACCACCAAAAAAAAAAGTTTCGTACCTGATGCTTTTTCTGTAGTATTTAACTTTCAGTATTCCACTATCCACTACAGCCCATTAACGTCACACTGCAGGGGTGCAGGCCTCCACTGTCATAGGAGAGAGGGAATTAGACCTTAGACCCACCACGCTTCTCCATGGCGGGTTGACGTGCTCTCTGAGGCACGGGGGTGATACACCGCCAACTTCCTAACTCCGGGCTAGTACTGGGAATACTGTATATAGTACTGGCCCGACCCGGGACTCAAATCCGGGACCTCGTCAGCCGCAGTTGAACATGCTAACCACTAAACCAACGGCGCAGTTTCAGTATTAAAAGATTGTTTACAATAATAACCTTATTAATTATTACCTCTTGTGTGATACCGGTATGAAAAAACTAATTCATTTATTAAATAATAATTCTAATTTTTATCGATATTGGTGTGAACATCCCTATTTCCGAGACCCGTTTATCGCTGGCGACAGGTGCTGTGTTTTTATGTGGCAAACAAACACACAGGACCAAAACTAACTCGATAACTATCTCGTTAACTTGGTGAAAAAGAAACGTTTTACAAAGAAGAATTACGAAGAGATCTTCATTTAAACCACTAACTGATGCCCACGACTTCGTTCGCGTGGATTGAGGTTTTTTTGGTTCCCGCGGAAACTGTTCAATTTTCCGGAATAAAAGCCCCTATGTGTTATTCCAGACTATAATCTATCTCTGTGCCAAACATCCATATCCGTTGACTGACAAAAATCCTTCGCATTTATAATATTAGTTTTATAATATTATTAGAGTGCTTCACACATGAGGACCTGCCTCTCTCAGGGCGCGATTCCCAGAGAGACGCAGGTTCAAATCCTGCCGGTTCCGCGAATTTTTGATATGTATTTATGTAAGTTTTATAATCATTCTGGATTAGTATCTATGCATTAGTACAGAGTACAGATTTTGAAGATATTTTCATATCCGTATTCCGGTCTAAGTACTAGAAGGATGGCATCGAAAAAAGCTATAGTTGTCTAACAGAAATAATAAATAAATAACTTCAACTTGAATGACCGATTTACGAATGACTTCGTACCATGAAAGTGTACCAACAAAAATGATAAATAAGCAATGAAAAAACAGTTATATTTCAATAAAAAAACCGGCCAAGTGCGAGTATGAGTTACACGTGAAGGGTTCCGAACCATCGTACAGGACTGTATTTTTTGAATACTAATAAAAGAAACAAGAGCACGCTCAAAAATCACATTTCTTGTATTGGGTTCCCCTGCCCCTTTATTTGTTTATTTTATTTTTATTGCGGCAATAGAAAGTAGAAATTATACACACTGAAAATTTCACCACTACCACCACCACTACAGCCCATTAGCGCCCACTGCTGGGCACAGGCCTACACTCTCAGAGGAGAGAGGGGATTAGAGCTTAGACCCACCACGCTGCTCCAATGCGGGTTGGCGGGCTATGACGACTATTATCATGTTAGTCATAATAACCGGGACCGACGGCTTAACGTGCTCTCCGAGGCATGGGGGTGGAACACCGCCAACTTCCTAACTCCGGGCTAGAACTCAAGAGAAAAACTCAACACTTATTATGGCCCGACCCGGGACTCGAACCCGGGACCTCGTCAGCCGCAGTCAAACATGCTAACCACTAAACCAACGAGGAGAAAATTTCAACTACTGACCTATTACAGTTCATGAGACAGTCCTATTACAGTCCGCTGACAGATAAACGGACAGCGTAGACATAGTAATTATAGGCATCCGCTGGCACCTTTTCACTTTTGGGTACGGAACCCTAAAACACAATAAAATGTGACAAAAACTGGATTAAATAACACACAAAGGGCAGGTTCCGTTACTCTTTGACATAACTGTGGCGATACAATAAACAAAAAAAAAACTACAAAAAACAACGATAACCAATGAATTCCCGTACAGAAAAACGAAAAGAACACGTCGCTTTCTATCGTGCCTTAGGGCGAGTACACACGATCAGCATGTATGTACTAAACTAACTAACACCACTGGACCACTGGAGTAGAGAGGTAAGTCGTCCAGTAAGTTTGTGTTTATTCAAATTCAAATAAACTTTTATTAGTGCGTTTGTATCGCAAAGAAAATCTTCGACTGGTGCACAATGTATGTACTTATATGTAATATTTTTCGAGATTTGAACTCGGCAGTTGCTCTTTTGAAAATAATATGTAAACATACCTCTTATGCCGAATTTAAACCTGCCCTAGAAACTCGCTATATAATGCTATGTTATAGTACGTCTGACCTGAGGGTTGGCCTGAGGGCATCGTGAACTGTCGCTGTAAAATCCCTACCTTTCATGTTGTGGATTTATAGCATTTTAATACAATATTGTTTTATTTTGTATTTTTATTAATGTGTTTTTTAATGTATTTTATTATATCAATATCAAAATGATTTTTTTTTATTTTACAAGTGCTTTTGAATACCAATACCAAAATTATGGGTATACCTGAAATAAATGAATAATTATATGACTGCGTCCACTTGTCGTTGTGTAGAGAAGGCATTAAATGCCAAGCTTTGTGGCTAGGTATTTAATTTTATTGCTCTGCTAGTATACCAGGCCCGAGCTCGGCGATCGAGTTACAAATTGTATAAATAGCTCTGTAATATTATACCTCAAGTGTTGACTCTTTGATTGAGCTGTAACAAAGGCTCCTATACACATTGGGCCAATGTATGACCAATGTTTAATTTTAAACCACGTTTAAACGTTTGGACTACCTCCCTGGAGCAGCCTATAAGCGCGAGGTTCCGGGTTCGATCCCCGGCAGGGTCAATTTGGGAACTTATTTCTGAATTTTTGCTGGTCTGGTATGAGCTTATTTTTTATTCTGCTACAAGTTAGCCCTTGACTGCGATCTCACCTGATGATATGTGATGATGCAGTCTAAAATGGTAGCGCTAGCGAGATAACACGGGCATGGCAGTTATATTAAAACTATATCCCTAATCGGTTTCTACTTTCTACACGGCATCGTACCGGAACGCTAAATTGCTTGGCGGTACATCTTTGCCGATTGGGTGGTAACTGGTAACAAGCCACGGGTATTAGTTCGGCCGTGGCTAGCTACCACGCTAGCAGCAAGTATTACCTAGCGATTAAGCGTGCCGGTACGATGTCCAGAAACTTGGGTCATGTATTGGCAATAGAGATAGTGACAACTCAATACAATCAGCAACTCTTTGTAAATCATACAAATGCGCTTCTACGAGTAGTATGGAAGTTTGAAACAACAAAAAAAAAGTGCAAAAAAAAATACCATTTTTTTTCTTTAATCTATGTATAGTTAAAGTAAATCTTTTGGAAGGTATTTAATAATCAGAAAGAAATAACTTATTGTTACCCACGAAGGAACGGAGACATAATGTGCGTTTGTTTGTTTGTGCACTTTTTTGTTACCATTTTCCTGGTTGACACAGGCATCACCCCATTGGGATGCCAGTTGCCACCTACGTGCATGCATATGTCACCGTAAGATTGTAAAAACCGTTAGATTGTAATCTAACTGGCGATATTGTAAACTGTCGACAGATTGTGAACCGTTCAATGTTCTGAGTGTCAATTTTTGAAATATTCATTGTAGTTACATTTTCTTGTCTCTTTCTTGTAGGTTAGGTAAGGGCAAAGAGCATAATGGTTCTTTATGCTCTTTGGTAAGGGTTCGACACAGATTACAATGTACCGAAAAATAATGCGTTAAATTGTAATCTGTCGACTCGACACTTCGACAGTTCAAAATATCGCTAGTTAGATTACAATCTAACGGTTTTTACAATCTTATGGTGACACATATTACATGCCGGATACGAATGAAAAACATAACCTATAGACTTTGCTTTCGGGCAATCGAGTAAAAATGTGTTTTATACACGTTTTTGCGGCTTTTTACTCTTGCGGCTTGGTCGCATGCAATCTCCATAACAAGAAGCAAGGTGATCTGTCACTCGGCTGACCGCTCGACAGTGCACCTGTCCAGTTCCACAGCATCTGTCCCGTGTCCGCAACATCTGCCCGCATCGGATTGTAATCTGTAGGTATTCGTGCTGGAGGCTGGTTCATTTGTTCTTGGTACGTCACTTTGTATCAGGTTTTTTGAGGCAGCAATTTCATATTTTTATCAGAGATCAGAACGACAAAAAGCCACATTTTCACCTATGTACTATAGCACCTTATGTACTAGGGAAGGCACTAACTCCCAAAACACAGTCTTTACTTTTTTGGGCCAAAATATAATTCTGAACCTTGTAATTTTGCTAATAAAGATTTTATTTATTTATTTCGTACTTATGGTGATAAAAAAACCCGGCTGACTTTTTTGTAGGCTTCTCAGACCGCGGTGCGTTTGGAACCCTCTTAGCTTTAGTTTTTACCGTCGCGTCGTTAATTATCGCCGCCGTATACTTGAGAAATTCTCAGTACTAGCCTGAAGTTAGGAAGTTGGCGGTGTTTCACCCCCGTGCCTCAGAGATCACGTAAAGCCGTCGGTACTGCGCCTGATCTCTCTCCGGTCGTATCGGATTTTCCGTCCCATCGGGCTATGCGAGTCCTTTACTCTCATAGCCCGATGGAACAGAGAGTGCACCTATGTGTATGCGCACACACTTGTGCACTACTGCCAACGCTTATCTAAATCCATGTTGTTGACTTTCGTGTTTTAGAATTTAATAATCCTTATTTTAGGAGCGTCAAGGTACGTGACGACCTCCGTGGCGCAGTGTGTAGCGCTGTTGCCTTAACATGCGGAGGTCCCGGGTTCGATCCCCGGCAGAGTCAATCTGGGAATTTATAATTTCTGAATTTTCCCTGGTCTGGTTTGCTGGGAGGCTTCGGCCGTGGCTAGTTACCACCCTACCGGCAAAGACGTGCCGCCAAGTGATTTAGCGTTCCGGTACGATGCCGTGTAGAAACCGAAGGGGAACCGAAGGTTAGCCCGCTACCATCTTAGACTGCATCATCACTTACCATCAGGTGAGATCGAAGTCAAGGGCTAGCTTGTAGTGGATAAAAAAAGTAGGTATTGCGATCCTCAGCTTATTCATTTTATTGTTACAATCTCAATTGTTGTGATAGGCTGAATTTATGTATCTCGTATGGCTTTTGGCAGGAATTTTAATTGAAGTGCACGGCTATCAGTCGCCTTACCTCCCGTGCAACGACGTCAGTATTAATTGAAGATACGAGAATTACTGATCACACGCACGCCAACCCCACCTGTCGATGAAAAACATGGCGTGCCCTAAAATATTAATTTTATACACGGACTAAAGAAAAGATTATAAGGGGAAGTCTGAAAGTCTAGCGCCAGTGATAGAAAAGATGAGGAGTAATAGGCTAGCATGGTATGGGCATGTAATGCGGAAGGAAGAAAGGAATATTACGAGAAGAATGCAGATAGATATGCATGTGGAAGGAAAAAAGAATAGAGGGAGACCAAAGAAAAGATGAATGGATTGTGTGAAAGAGGATATGAGTATAAATGGGGTGAATGAGAGTTTGACGGATAACAGAAGTGAGTGGAAGAAGAAAACATGTTGGGCCCACCCCACATAGCGTGGTAAAAGGGCAAGAAGAAGAAGACACGGACTAAAGAAAACGTAGATGTTTTTGGTGACCTGTAGGCCCTGTAGGCTGTAGCCCACTTTGTAACATCTCGCGCTAGGAGACTTTTTTTTTATTCCACTACAAGTTAGCCCTTGACTGCGATCTTAGTTCTCACCTGATAGTAAGTGATGATGCAGTCTAAGATGGTAGCGGGCTAACCTGTTAGGGGCATGGCAGTTATATTTGAAAAAAAAAACCATCTAATTATATTCGTTATAGTATGCGGGTACTGATTATACTTTTGTTAAATTAATACAATGTGAAACAACACATGTTGGCACCAGGAATCGATGTAAAAAAAACAAGTTTTTAAACGTGTTTAAATGAAGAATGCCTTTTTAAAAAAAGCACAATTATTTAATTCTTGCACCCTTCATTCTTGGTACCGTCGCTGAAAGCACGTGGTGAAACTTCCTTAGACAAGACTTGATTTTGTCAGTCAGTTAGTTAGTCTTTCCCCCTTTATCTATACCGTGGTCTTTCCCATGTTCATAATATAACCTTACACGTTAAACCTTAGAACCGTAGGTTACATTTCAAGTTTGCCATTTCTTTAACTTGAACTCTGAACTCTCGGACGTGGCCTAGTTGTGACAACGCATATCAGCTGATTGCGAATGTTAAGCAACGTTGACCCAAGTCGGTAACTGGATGGGTGACCGAATTAGGAGGTTCAAATTTGGCCTTTTCGGTCCCGGTAATTATCACTAACATCTGATAATGACCGTTACAAAAATCTAAGAGTTTAATATTTGATTAATGAAAAGGGGAATAAGAAAGGGGTCACGACCCTCAGTAATGAGGAATACGACGCAGAGAGAGACACAAGTCAGTACAATTGAGACCAAAAATGTACCAACCTACATACAAGTCCCGTAACCGACTTCCAAAAAAGGAGGAGGTTATCAATTCGGCGCGTATTTTTTTTTTCACTAAAGTATACAAAATATGATCGAATTAATGTCTGTAGCCGTACGATGCGATAAAAAATCGCCTTTCTTGGCTCTCGGTATCTTGTTAAACAAGTCTTCAAATCCTTGTAAATCCTTATTTGCATTCTCATCACAGAATTTTATTTTATTTATTTATTTATGTATTTTTATTTTTTGTGTACCAAATAAGGTCTTATAACTAACAGAAAATAAGAGGACAATCACAAAGGTAAAGCTTATCCCTTGAATAGAAATATCGTCCAGTCTTTGTTGAAAGTGAGTGAGGTTATTTTTTTTATTTATTAAAGGTATACTAGATGATGCCCGCGACTTCGATCGTATGGTTTTAGGTTTTTAAAATCCAGGAGGAACACTAAATTTCCGGGAATAAAGTACTTTTATTCCCGGAAAATTAGGGCCTATGTCACTCTCAAGGTTCTTAACTATAGTTACCTATATGCAAAAAATCTATTTTTTCACGAAGCTTTATTTTTCTGACACTTCCAGGAACCAAACTGCACGGGTTCGGTTCCCGGTTGTGTCGGAAAAACTTTACTAATCCATACTAATATTATAAATGCGAAAGTGTTTCTGTCCATCTGTCTGCTACGCTTTCCCGGCCTATATTTTCGACCGATTTTGATGAAATTTGGTACAGGGATAGGTTGTATCCCGGGGAAGGACATAGGCTACTTTTTATCTTGGAAAATAAAGGAGTTCCTGCGGGAATCGAAAATACTTAGTCCACGCGGACGAAGTCGCGGGCATCATCTAGTGTATTATCTAGTGTATTATATTAATGCGAAAGTTTGGATGGGTGGATGTTTGTTTTTCAATCAAACACCCCAGAACGTCTGATCGGATCTGGATGAAATTTGGCACAGAGTTAGATTCTATTATAATAACACAGAGGCTTTTCCCGGAAAATTTAAGAGTTTCCACAGGAACCAAAAACCTCAATGCACGCGTACGAAGTCACGGGCATCAGCTAGTGTTATATATCTCGAAAGGGAGAACAAGCCCAGCTCCGGAAATCCTATTATCTATGCCGCCATAAACTACCCTTAACTACTTTAGGAGATGCGCCGGCGTATACAAACACACTTTGACACAAGCTAAGTGTACTTGTTGACACCCACTTCATCAACGTAAACATTACGGAACTTAACTGTTTACGTTTAAAAAAAACTGTTTAATTGTTTACGTTACGTTTACCGACACTTGGCTGTTGGTTTTGACCAGAGAGTTGTCGTACGTATTGCTAGAGCAGGAGTTAACAGGTAAGAGATTTCATAATATCATTTAAGGAATAAATAAATCAGCGGTATTTCTTATCTCTTAAAAATGACCAGTAGCCTTTCTGTAAATTGGCTATTCAATAAATTATAGTTACATTTTTCCGGCATTTCTCTTGATACAACAAAGCGTAATATGTAGAGGTTTAATTTTACAAAAGCAAAGGATGTGTGTCTGTTCTCTTTATAACCTTTTCAGGCGTTTACCCGATCTTTACGAAAATAAATAGCTTGCATTATAGAGACAATTATATACCTACCATAGGATACTTGAAAAATCAAGGGGATTTTTCGAAGTGTTTTCGAATCCATGTTTAAATCATGGGCTTTAAAAAACTAGCTATGTCAAGTCAAAATGATTAAGCTAGATACCATCATTTTAACGACTGATGTAAGAGGTTTGTTTCTCTATGGTCTAACTCAATGGTTTTAACTATTAACTATTTTTAGGTAAGGGGTTACTCACATTTAAATGGGCTGTTAGTCTATATATACCGCTTTTGTTTAAATCTGTTCTGTCTCTAAGTTCAAGCTCTTCTTTGAACCAAAAAGTACATAACCATTGTTCAACCTTTGCTTAGACTCAATGGTTGCACCTCAGGATTAAAATGACCTAAATAAAAATAAAAAGTTTCTGCTAACCAATTAATAATATGGATTAAAATGAGAGGAAGGAGGAGGAAATAATATTATTAATAGATAAAATATATATGGGGGTTAATTTTGCTATCGTTGGTTATCGTTTTTGCTAACCAATGCTACCTAATACGTAATTCATTAAAAAAATAATATACAAAATAATAGTTAATACAACGAGTTATAATTGACTCGCTGTAATCCCCAGGTTGACGCTTTAATCCACTAAAATGCTATCAAAGTAAGTAATGATAAAGGATGTCTTGTCCTGACTTTTATGTTCTTCTCAAAAGTCAAAGCTCAAAGTGTTTTAACTTTTAAGGTTGTCCCGAATCACAACTGCGCCATGTAATATCGTTGAATAAAAGATTGTTTGGTCTTCGGTGTGGTCTTTATTTGAACACTTTATTATTAATTAATATTTCATATTACAATGCACGTCCGTCTGCTAGTGATACAAGTTAATGAGAGATCATGTCAATCTGACATCTGTCAGAGCCTGACGTTTGACAACTTACATTGGTAACGTTCCGTTACTACAATAACCTTATCCTTAATCAACGATGGTCCTAAGTCATCAATATGATAATTGGTGATTTTACCAACTTATGTCACAGAATGTCATCTAAAAACAGCCTTATTTAAATCTTATTTGGTATTACGACCACTTTGATATATAATCCGACGCAACAAGCAAGCGGTTCCGTCATATCCATCCCGCAGTCACTTCAAAAGATATCATCGCTGTCATTAAAAGATTATGCATTTTTGACAGACCCTTAAAATGGAGTTGACGCACAAGTACCTACTTAGAAATTGACTTAATCCTTTTTATAAATGGGGATTTACAACTTTATCCTTTCAAATATATTTCCAAGTGATGATTTTAGTTAAGTACAATGTTTGTTTATTCGTACAGCATCGCAATAAACTTAAATTGGTTCCGTCATAACTGCTAAAGAATTGAAATCGCCCATCTGTCAAGTCAAGTCAGTGTAATATACTTGTTACATAACGTAAGTATTTTATTTTATTTTTAAGAAAGAATCTCCTTTCCGAAACGGTGGTAGTGTCCTGACATAACATCATACTTTCCTTAAACTTACTGATATTATAAATGCGGAAGTGTGTTTGTTTGTTGGTTGATTGGTTTGTCCTTCAATCACGCCGCAACAGAGCAACGGATCGACTCGATTTATTGCATGGGTATATAGTTGAAGACCTAGAGAGTGACATGATTTAACACCTACTTTAATTCCGGAAAATTAAAGAGTTCGCGCGGGAACTAAAAAAAACTTAAACCACGCGGACGAAGTCGCGGGCATCGGCTATCAGCTAAATACTGTGATAAATGAAATAAACATTTCATTTAATTATACTCAGAAATTAGACCCAAGCGAACTCGGGACAGATCAACTAAGACAATCAACGTAAAATCTAGATCCTAGACCGTCTAAGGCTTGTATGTAGGACACGATTTGCATGAGACAGCCTCGGACGAGAACGCAAAACAATAAACACGAGTGTCCTACATCTGAGACTAGGTATAGGTATAGGTCTACTTTATTACCTAGCACTGGAGACATTAGCATTTCAAAGGATACTCCTGCCGTCCATATTA
Source organism: Erebia aethiops (assembly GCA_923060345.2). Taxonomy (NCBI): domain Eukaryota; kingdom Metazoa; phylum Arthropoda; class Insecta; order Lepidoptera; family Nymphalidae; genus Erebia; species Erebia aethiops. The sequence continues at coordinate 14,030,099 of OV281096.1, read as the reverse complement.
GTTTACGAACTAGGTTTACTGAAACCATGCTACTTTCTAAAACTGTATTTTCTTCATAATATAATTTTATTTTATTGAAGTGAAACTTTTTAGAATCATTGTGATAAAAGCGACACTAAAAATAGACAAACATATTTCATAAAAGGATTTAGCCTGCGAGAGACAAGTTATATGTTTTGTCATATTCTCTCGTAGGCTAGTTTTCTGAAGTTTCACTTCTAATGTGTGTGGATTACACACACACACATTTTTTATTTTATTTTATTTTACTTTATTGATAATAATTTGTATTTTTTTTTTGTTGTATCCACTACAAGCTAGCCCTTGACTACGATCTCACCTGATGGTAAGTGATGATGCAGTCTAAGATGGTAGCGGGCTAACCTGTTAGGGACATGGCAGTTATATTAAACCCATAGGTACCGTTTCGGTTTCTACACGACATCGTACCGGAACGCTAAATCGCTTGGCGGCACGTCTTTGCCGGTAGGGTGGTAACTAGCCACGGCCGAAGCCTCCCACCAGGCCAGACCAGGGAAAATTCAGAAATTATAAATTCCCAAATTGACCCTGCCGGGGATCGAACCCAGGACCTCCGCACGTTAAGGCAACAGCGCTACACACTGCGCCACGGAGGTCGTCATATGTCGTCATAGGTCGTCGTATGGTCTGTGATAAGATAACCCACTAAGACATAACAGTTTTGAGTTTCCCAATTCGTCTTTTCAGGTAACGATATTATTTAAGCACTTAGAATTGCACATATTAACAAAAATATATTGTTTATAGCGAATCAAACTACTATTTCGTTCAGCATGATTGTCGTCAAGCTAAAATAAAAAAAAATGAAAATCCTTATCCACGAAAATTTCTAAACACATTCCAGGACCCGCAAAGGTTAACATAACAATTAACAGAGATTTATGTAAACGACTGTTAAAACAACAAAAGGTATCATTTCAATGGCGGTACAGTCGCGCAGACATTAGCAAAAGTCAGCATCCTTTGTTTAACTAACATTGGTCATGGCGTTAAGCTATTCATGGTATTCACACCAACACAATGGTTTTTGACGTTCTTTCTCCTATTGATATTGATTGCCGGAAAATTTCGTGTGAATAGGGGAAATTACCTACATTATACTTTTATGCTTAGTCTAAGTTTTTACATTTCATATTCGATTGCTCGTAATTCGTAATCGAGAGTTTGATTACATTAGGATTTAGCGTCAAAGGTTCATTTTACTTTGACGCTTAAATTTAGAGCTCAATCTTCTCGAATCATTCGAACACTTTCGTTTTTGTTTGTTGGTTTGTCCTTCAATCACGCTGCAATGGAGCAACGTAATGACGTGATTTTTGGCACAGATGTATTTTAGGACCTGGAGGGTGACATAGGCTACTTTTTATCACGGAAAATCAAGGAGTTCCTGAAAGAATTAAAAAAAAAACTTAAACCTACCTACTTTAACCATTAGCTAGTTCTTTATAAATAAGGCAAAATTAGAATATTTTATAATGATAACCAACATGTAAAATCTCAGTGAAACAGAAAAAAGGAGAAAACAAAACAATGTATCTTGGATAACGCGGTGAAATTGGCGAGAAAAAAGGGAAATTGGCAAAGCGATAACAACCCCGATGCGTACATAATGAGGTGAGAAAACCAAATGTCGACTGGAAACTATTTCCGCCCGATCTACGGCACTGTCCACAGAAGTCAAAATAAAGTTATAGAAATTGCACGTATCCATGTATCTATATACTTCTATACTAATATTAATATTATAAATGCGAAATTTTTGGATGGATGGATGGATGTTTGTAACTCAATTACCAGATGAACGGATCTGGATGATAGATTATAATCTGGAATAACACATAGTTCCCTTTACGTATTTTAGTTAAGTAAATCCACGCGGATGAAGTCGCGGGCACCAACTAGTTCTACAACGAATGTTGGGACCACGTGTTGCCGACTACAACTCCATACGATATTCAATACTAATATTGGATAGAGGTAGGCGTTACTTTGCGGAAGTCCATCATAATGAAGGTACCAGAAGTTTAATTTGCTATAACCCGCGACAAAAGGAAAATCTATGTGGTACAGCGATTTTACACACTACTATTTATTATTCTATTTTATATTGATTATACATTATATAGACTTTATATTATATATCTTACTTCTTACTATATACTATATACTATAATATTATAAATGCGAAAGTTTGGATGTATGGATGTCGGTATGGATGTATGGATGGATGTTTGTTACTCAATCACGCCCCAACGGCTGAACAGATCTGGATGCTATTTTTCACAGAGATAGATTATAGTCTGGAATAACACATAGGCTACTTTTTATCCCGGAAAATTAAAGAGTTCTAACGGGAACCACAAAACCTCGATCCACGCGTACGAATTCGCGGGCATTAGCTAGTTAATATATTATATTTTGAAAATTTATTGTATATTATTTTTTATTTTAATATATTATTATTATATATCTATATTTATTCATCACACCACTGAATTCCCCCAAAAAACAACCCTCAACGCACGTTTCACTCCGATACCACTCCGATTGTGAAAGTCACAATCGTGCATTGTGGAGGCAACATCTCCTGAAGATGCTCCGGTATTGGAGTGAAACGTGCGTTGAGGGTAGTTTTTTGGGGGAATTCTGTGGTGTGGTGAATAAATATAGATATATAATAATATAGATAGATAGATTTTCCTTTTGTCGCGGATTATAGCAAATTAAACTTTTGGTTCCTTCATTAATACTAATATTGTTATAGCAGTTAAATATATGATGCCCGCGACTTTGCCTGCGTGTATAAATGGTTTTTTATTGATTTTGCGGGATAGAAAGTAGCCTTCTCCTTGCCCAGAAAGCAATCTATCTCTGTTGTAACGCGTTGATCACGCGGCACGGAGATGCATTGCGCGACGCGGCCCCGTACAAAATCATACAAAAAATTCTTTCCCGAAAAACCGACTTCCAACGCCACTGTAAAGTAAAAAATAATTTTGATTTCTACCCACTATGTTGAAGTCGGGCGAGCCTGATGCGTCGTTTTTAGTGTCAGGGTTGAGGATTTGGATTCAGAATTTTTATGGGAACACCTCGAGAGATTCCTCTAACGACTGAAAAAAAAATTTTTCAAATCGGAAACCACGGGGCTATGAACCGACATACATTTAAAAAAATACGCGCTGAATTGAGAAACCTCCTTTTTTGGAAGTCGGTTAATAATATTTGCCGCTACGTGCCGCGCCGCTCCATGCATCTCAAGGTGGGGCTAGACCTTAATAGGTTGGGTTGGTTACCTATGCCTAATATCTCCATGACAGTAGAATACGAAAGCGCCAAAAAAAAAGAAATGAAACGGGGTCTTAGTAACCCGATACGTACAAAATGTTGGTCATAAAGCATTTCCGGCCGATCGACGTCAATATCGCTCCGACACAGCCACGCCAGCTGAGCGGATCCCCCTTGATGATGTAGCGTGGTCTAACCCCACTACAGAGGCGCGGCACGTAGCGGCATGCATAGTTATTACAACAAACTCCCAGAAGACATATTGGAGATGTCTCTTATCAAGTGCAAAGTTTTTGTAAAACGTAAAGTAATTGAAAAATCTTATTACAATTTATAGGATCATTTACTTAAATGATAAAAAGCATGGGAGTTTAAAAAAGCCCGGATGAGTTTGTTCTGGGCTCTTCTCAGACCTCCGTGGCGCAGTGTTGAGCGCTGTTGTCTTAACGTGCGGAGGCCCGGGTTCGAACCCCGGCAGGGTCAAATTGGGAATTTATAATTTCTAAATTTTTCCTGGTCTGGCCTGGCGGGAGGCTTCGGCCGTGGCTAGTTAGGCTAGTAGGCAAATACGTGCCGCCAAGCCATTTAGCGTTCCGGTACGATGCCGTGTAGAAACCGAATAGGGGTACGGGTTTAATATAACTGCCATGTTTGGAACCCTTGTATCTTTAGTTTAAGATACCGTAATATTGATTATCACCTTTATGAATATTGTATTATTTGTACAATCATGTAGTGCACAGCTCCATACAACCTCATACAAAAAAGACTTGCCGCTACCGGTCACGCCTCGCCACGCATCTGTAGTGGGGTAAGACCTTATGATGATGTTCAGCGTAATATGTAGCGAAGCTTCCCGTTTCAAAGAACGACTTTCGTATATTGTTTAGGTGGAGTTCCTTATTTACGTACCATTACGTAAGGCGTACGTAGAGACGTTCCATTTTACGTCTTCAAGAAATTGAATTTCTTGACGACCTCCTGGCGCAGTGTTGAGCGCTGTTGTCTTAACGTGGGAGGACCCGGGTTAGATCCCCGGCAGGGTCAATTCGGGAATTTATAATTTCTGAATTTTCACTGGTCTGGCCTAGTGGACTTCGGCCGTGGTAAGTTACAAAGACGTGCCGCCAAGCGATTTAGCGTTCCGAATAAACACCTTTATATCAAAGTTGGTAACAGACAGAGGAAAATTAACTGATTATTTTAGTACTAAGTTAGTAACTAATGCAATATTTCTTTTGTCCAACCTTATTGTAAATGAAATAATTTAAAAACTATAAAATTATTTTTATATTTTAACATATTTAGCACTAGAACCCAGACCAATTATATTATACACATTTTTTTTTAAATCCACTACAAGCTAGCCCTTGACTGCGATCTCACCCGATGGTAAGTGATGACTGATGATGCAGTCTAAGATGGTAGCGGGCTAACCTGTTAGGGGCATGGCAGTTATATTAAACCCATACCCCTTCGGTTTCTACACGGCATCGTACCGGAACGCTAAATCGCTTGGCGGCACGTCTTTGCCGGTAGGATGGGAACTAGCCACGGCCGAAGCCTCCCACCAGACCAGACCAGGGAAAATTCAGAAATTATAAATTCCCAAATTGACCCTGCCGGGGATCGAACCTAGGTCCTCCGCACGTTAAGGCAACAGCGCTACACACTGCGCCACGGAGGTCGTCAAAAAAAATTAACATAAAATATATGCTAATTTAATGGCCGTCAACCAATATAATTTATAAAATTATGTCAAATTATAACGATAACAGAATTAATATTTACATAATCTCAATCAAAGTTGTTACAATTATTTTAGATTTAGAACGATTCGAATACCGACTTAGCACAGGGTTATCACCGCTTAAAGCAGTATTATTTTAATCTTGTTGACGCTCTTGTTTCGGAATTATTTTCAAAAGAGCAACCGCCGAGTTTCTTGCTGGTTCTTCTCGGTAGGAATGGCATTCCGAACCAGTGGTAGATTCCTTGACGATTCAAAAGTACTTACTTGTAAAAGTTTATTTGAATAAAAATCATTTTGAATTTTGAATTTGAATTTGAATATGGTCCTAATTTTAGGGAAGCCAAGGTACGTCACATAAAACGTCCATTTTAAAATAATACTGCTTAAGCGATGATGGTAGTCCCTCCGCTCCCAAAGCTCGCCGGAACTACAAACTCATAGTCTGGGAAGTTCTGACAGTTAGATGGCAGAATTTGACTCAGTTCCGTTAGTGCTCACCCGTCACCGTCACCGTACAATTCCCCAAAAACATATACAATTATAAACTTAAGGTGCATGACAAGGGTCTGCCCGCGAAATTCAAATTTAATTTGGTTTTTCACAATTTGTAAACTAATACGACAAAGTAGGCTTATGGCATTCAAATTGCGAGCGTAGGAATATCATCTTCACAGGTTTATATAAAAATCTTTACTTGAAAGTGCCCAGTTTAAGAAATTAGTCAAATTAATGACTAATTTGTGAGTAACTCACGTCAAACTCATTATTTTGACTAATTTCTTAAACTGGACACTTTCAAGTAAAGATTTTTATATAAACCTGTGAAGATGATATTCCTACGCTCGCAATTTGAATGCCATAAGCCTACTTTGTCGTATTAGTTTACAAATTGTGAAAAACCAAATTAAATTTGAATTTCGCGGGCAGACCCTTGTCATCGACCTTAAATATAAAGTATTTACTTTATATCTTTATGTGTGCATGCAGGCAATAAAGCATTTATCTATCTATCTTATGACATCTCACCGATCAAAATAGTGCAGTACTTAATAGATTAGCATAATTCGTCTAACTTAGATCATTCCGGAACGGTTCAAGTATCGCTTTAACGAAGCAAAGTTCTAGTCTGCGAAGTTTCATTGTCGAGACGACTCGGTACTGTCTACAAATTCCCGAACAAGACAAATGCATTTGCAAGACGGCCGTGCCCACAAAATTAGGTATTTATTTATACTATAAGTTATTTAGTGATATTTAAAAAGGTAAATTTTGTTTCTATATGCGGTTATTCATTTATACAGATATTTATACAATATTTGCAAAAACTCATTGGAAACAATTATTAAGGTTCAGGTGTTGTATTATGTTTGTACAACCTATGAATGCTTTTCTGTACTGTGTGTTTTCATAAAATAAAATAGTGATCGATCTACCTTGAATGTTCCCAGGAAAACATAATTTTTTATCTAATTCCAATAATAATAATCTATCTCTGTGCCAAATTTCATCCAGATCCGTTCAACCGTTCTGGCGTGATTATAGTAACAAACATCCATCCATCCAAACTTTCGCATTTATAATATTAGTATAGAAAATGTCCCTATGTCTCTTGTTAGAAAAGAACGAAGATTTTTTTGTTAATTACTTCAGATAGGAATTCTTTTCAATTTGATAATGGACCGGATTCGATTCCCGCTTCAGCCAATAATAATAGTCCGTTACCGACAAAAAAAAATGATCGTCAAAGGAGTTTTAAGAGGACTATGATGTATCTGATCTCTCAATCTATACAATAAATATATAATCGATCTTAAAAGTAAGTTATTAAGGTTTAAAATCGCCTGTTAATGCACAATATTGACTAACGAGTGTTATTCGCAGATAGTTTTGTTCTGTCTAAATCGAGGCTGAGAGGAGCTTGCTGTTCCTTAGCTCCTAGGGTTGTCAACAGTCGAAGCTTAATTAGTTGTTATTTTATCCTCATAAAGTAAGTTACTTATATTTTACTAGATGATGCCCGTCACTTCGTCCGTGTGGATTAAGATTTTTGATTACCGCGGGAACTTTTGAATATTCCGGGATAAAAAGAGGCCTATATCCTTCCCCAGGATACAACCTATAACTGTACCAAATTTCATCATAATCGGTTGAATAGATGGGCTGTGAAAGCGTAGCAGACAGACAGAAAGACTTTCGCATTTATAATATTAAAAGTAAGCATTAAAATGTGAGGTCACCATTGAGCACGGATTCTTCCAGAATGAGAAATATTTTCGCCGTAGAATATTAAGGGGATTACATTTGGGCATGCCAGATTTCTTCACGATGTTTTCCTCAGCCAGTATTAATAGCAAGTGATATTTACTTGCTTAAAATGCGCAATAAAGACCTGGAGAGAGTCCCTACTACTTTAGAGAGAGTACTTTAGTCCCGAAGTTTAAGTTTAAAGAGTTCTTAAAAACCTAAATCGGAGCGGACGAAGTCAGGCATTATCTAATCATTAACATAATCTTCGATTTATGATTTAAATTATTTTCACATGAGTGAGCAATTTAATCCATAAAGTAAAAACCAACTTTTTGTTACCTAACTTGGTCTCAAGTTTTGGTGGCAGCCCTATTTATTAAGCACTCGAGTCAATGTTTCCTTGTCTAGAAATAGACGTGTTTGGCAGAATGGGCCTGTAACTGTAAGCTCGTATGGTTTAGCTAACTATAGGTACCCGCTACCTAGTTACGTGCTAAATACGAACTTAAACCACATTTAACCATGTACAATGGTCATAATATGACATGACATGAGACATGAGGCCCCGTCGGGGCATTGCAATATTGAATATTTTAGAATTAAAATGATCTATACAATCAAATATACTTATAATATAAACAATGTCAACTTAATTTATCAAACTGTCAAATCGCAAATTATTTATATAAAATTATATAGTATATAGGTACATACTCGTAATATAAGATTAGCATTTAACTTTTAAAATAGAACTAAAACTAATAAAGCACTGTCATGCAATTGAGGTCTTATAAATGTTTCATATGATAATAATAGATTTAAACACTTATGATTAATTTTGGAACAATTCCTTTACTTCGTAAAAACATTGTCTTATTAACTAGTCTTTGAGTTTAAGATTGAAAGCTGGGCATGGGCTAGGGGCATGGGAGTTACGAGTATATTAAACCCATACCCCTTTTTTTTTTTTTGGTATCGGGGGGGGGGAAATCTTCATAGATGCCTGATTTCTTGGGGGAGAAATCAGGTTATGTGAGATTTTCACTCACCAAAACCCCCTCGGTGGCCACCCTCAGCGCTGTGTTGGGAAGCTCCGAGATCTCAAAATATGAACGCATCGGAGCGTCCCGTGCGCGATGCTCTTTGGGCTCAACCCGGAGGACGCAGCCCCTCCCTTCGCGTGCTTCGTTCGTGCGTTGAAGCACGGCAACTTGTGCCACAACCAAGCTGCCGGCTACCCATACCCCTATTCGGTTTCTACACGGCATCGTACCGGAACGCTAAATCGCTTGGCGGCACGTCTTTGCCGGTAGGGTGGTAACTAGCACTGCCGAAGCCTCCCACCAGGCCAGACCAGGGAAAATTCAGAAATTATAAATTCCCAAATTGACCCTGCCGGGGATCGAACCCGACACAACAACAGTTAAAACAACAGCGCTCAACACTGCGCCACGGAGGTCGTCGAAGCATCATCATCATCATCCGTTGTGCATCCACTGTTGGACATAGGCCTCTTTTAAGTAGCCCCAACGTGCACTTTCGTCGGCTTTTCGCATCCAATCGATGCAGCCACTACCATATACTCTCTCACTCTCCGTTTACTAAGACGTGGTCTCCACTCGAGGACCTTTCGACTCCAACGTCCACCGGTCCTCCCACACACGTGACCTGTCACTTCAGCATGCCAGCCCTGAGACCTATGTCTGTCCGTCTCCGTTAGTACATTTTACTACACAAAAGATGCCGATACGATTTTCACTATCATACATAGATTTATATGCAGATAATTAAAGGAAAAAAAATAAAAAAAAATAAAAAAAATACATAGATTTATTCCCGTTAAAATCGTCACAAGTACTTATGTTATACTCTACAAGATAAGGTTGATGAATCCGTCATCTTAGTGTGAATGCTTAGCTCCTCTCAGAGTTAATTTGAAGAGTCGGGCCAAAGTCCGCCATGCTGGTTAAGTAAGTACAGATTGAATTCACACACCTTTGAGAACATTATTGAGAACTCATTGGTTCATGGTTTATGTTTCCGCGGGAACTCCTTAATTTTCCGGGATAAAAAATGTCTTTGTCACTATCCAGGTCCTCAACTATACCCATGCAAAAAATCATGTCGATCCGTTGCTCTGTTGTGCCGTGATTGGAAGACAAACCAACAAACAAACATACTTTCGCATTTATAATATTAGTATGATATGATTGTAGAGCAGTCGGGTTTTTTAATTTTCAAAATTTGTTCTCTTGTTAGAGCTATAAACAGTTTTTTTTTTAAATTTGAACTATTCTACAAAAGCGAAGAAAATATTTGAATTTTATAGTACCAGAAAAACGTAGTGGAAAAAGTGTTAAATATAGCTCAAAAAAACCGTTACAAAGTCATTATCTTGGAATAGCAAAACTAAGTGATGTCGGATCGTTAAAGTTATTGTCGCTTTCAGTGGGGGGGAGTGGTGTTATTTTTAAATCCTATGGGGGTTTGGGAACCTTGAGGCGGGCTGTGACGAATGTCTTTCATTATGCGTTCCGATTCTTTGTTAACTATTTTCGTTTTCTCTTTTTGTTTTATGGCCTTTTGGCATTTTTAAATGAGACTTCTTTACCAACGTTACCATTTTACCAACTTAGCAGCATGGGCATTGTACTAAGTAATAGTTTAGTACTAAAATGCGAAAGTGTTTGTTTGTTTGTCCCTCACTCACGCTGCAACGGATTAATGGATAGACATGTTTTTGCTAAACCCGAATGGTGGCAAAAATGCTGGTTGCATTTCCGTGCTGGACAGCCAGGCAGATCCTTTGCACAAAAAATGAGCCCGCCATCCTGTGGCAATAAACCGCAATGAAATATCTCGCTGGACATATATTTTATTTTTCGAAACATGCAAACTTATTATTTTGGCATGGATATACTTAGTTAAAGATCTGGAGAAAGATCTAGGCTACACTTTAGCCAGGAAAATTTAAGAATTCCCAAGGGATAGTTATTAGTTACCTAATAATGTAAAATTCTTTCCTGGGATTTAATTTTTTTTCCCGTTTACAACCAACACTGGCAGAATAATAACGCAAAATATGTATGTAGTTTTTTCTAAGTCATAAACGTATGAGGTCAATGTCTAAGTAGGTACCTTCTCATCGAATTAGGGAAAGTCCCCTGTATAAAATAAAAGGTCTTGATACTTGCAGTGTGACAGTTACAAGTCTCTAACGGTCCGGTCGCGTTGATCGCTTAGTCAAGATACTTATCTGCATGAAACTGTACTTAGAATTGAGACACGACATTTTTAACAAAATTTATTTCACAAGAGGAATTCCTAAACCTCGACTCCAACGTTGCGACACCGGTATTACGCTGTCGATGGCAAAAATACTGTTTTGTGGTCCAAGTGAAACATTCCTTTTAGGTTTTTGGTGACAAATTAAACCTTTACTAGCTTATGCCCGCGACTTTGATATAATAAGTAGCCTATGTCACTCCAGGTCCTCAATTACTATACCCATGCAAAAAATCACGTCGATCAGTTGGTCTGTTGCGGTGTTATTGAAGCACAAACCAACAAACAAACATATTTTCGCATTTATAATATTACTATGATTTTTATTCCACTACAAGTTAACCGTTGACAGCCTAGTGGTCAAGACAGCCGACCTCCAATAGCGTCACGGGTTCGATCTTCGGACACGCACCTTTGATTCCTCTTTCCATTGATAACAAAATGTAGAGAAATGTTATAAAATTCTAAATCGCTTCCGCCTGTGACTTGTCCCTCGCTCATTGCAATTGGAGCGTTTAACGGCGCGTACGCACCGACAATATAATTGGTCCGCGCCGCGTTTGATGTGGCAGCGCACGAATTAGCACGATGCGTACGCGCAGATCGAATTACCACATTTTTTATGTTAGTAACTATGGTATTTGCGTCACGCAGCACGCCACGCTGATTTAGCGATGAAATCTAAGGTTAGCTTGGAAAAGTTTATCTTTTTTCTTACACGCTTACGAAACTGTGTGGAAAGAGTGCTCATTCGCTGTTTTTCTAACCTATTAGTCACAACTATGTATTTCATACAAAACTGCCATACTAGAAACGCGTTTTTAACTTTGATTTGATTGAGTTTTCATCATTAGTATGGATAAGACTTTATGTAAGATTTACTAGCTGATGTAAAAATAGCCTATGTGCTATACCAGATAATCTATCTCTGTGCCAAATTTCAATTTCGACAATTTTTTCATTTTTAATATTAGTATAATATGTACATAGAAAAACAGACTATTAGTAGGTAATGTACTGATTTATTGCAAGATTCATAGCCACTAATTATTAGTTAAACCAATAAATTACAGTAGGTATCATAGATACAACACGAAAACTCACGTTTTACATGCTACCTCATAAAGTGCATGTTCAAAATAGATAACAAAAGATAATAATAGGTAATATTTTAACATTTGACACCCTCGCGTGTAGCGTTACTTGTGTGTGCAAGCGATATGCCTCATTATGCTGGAAGCACATTTATAACTCGCCGCCTGACTTGGTACTTGGTATATCCACGGGAAATAAATCTCATACTTACTTGTATTTTGTGAGTGACAGAAAATCTCTACTGCACTCTAAATTATACATTGTATTGTGTTTCTCAAAGCTGAAGGTCCGATCGTGTCGAATAACATTAAGTGTTCTTACCTCTCTCTCTGCGTCGTATTCCTCATTAAAAAAGGGCCAAATTTGAAACTCCAAATTCGGTCACCCATCCAGTTACCGACTTGGATCAACGTTGCTTAACCTTCGCAATCGCCTGATATGCGTTGTCACAACTAGGCCACTCGTCCCACACCGTGTTCTTACCTAATAAGTTTTAATTAATTACAAAGTTGCACGGAAGAAAGCTGCTTCGGATCCAGCATTCCCCAAGTCAGTGTAAGTACTTTTTACTTACGAAACTAAACGATTGTATATGAATTTGCATTTTGTAAAAATTCTTTTTATGAAAAGTTCAATTGCTGAGTTTCCTGCCGGCTCTTCTCAGTAGAATCAACATTCCAAAACAGTGGTAAAGTCTTGACTTATCATAAGCGACACAAGCTGTTCTACATGAAAAAAAAAAACATTTCATTTTTAGTAGCATTACGTTTCGAAAGCTTGTATCTTCCTTCACAATAATGCAGGCGAAATGACTCGCTATTGACTTTTACTTTTAAATTAATATCGACATGGATATTGCGTTTTGGAGTAAAACGCGACCTGTCAAACTTCCCCTATTATTGTGCAACATGATATGATTATTTTGTTTATACAATACCAGCATAGAAGTTTTTACATGGGGTTGATGTAAAATAACGCGCGCGAAAATATAATGAATTATATTTTTGTAAACCTAAAAAAAAATTTGTTATTCGTTATCCTGTTAGATTCTATTTCTATGAGCACTAACAACTTTGGTGGTGGTCTCAAATCAGTTGTTCGATCTTAGGGTCAGTTTGAGTGGAAACTGGAAGTGACATTGAAAGTGAAAGAAGATCAAACGAGTGATCGTTTCGGGAAAACGTTTCACCCTATCCGGTCCGTAGTGCGTACTAGCCCTCAGAAATAAAAAATTATCGCCTTTAAAATTAATATTTTTATTTTTCAAATAAACTTTTAAAAGTGCTTTGGAATCGTCGAGTCTACCAAAGAGTCAAGACACGACCACAGAATATTTATTTAAATAAATAGAACCCTCTATATCCGATCGCCCACACCTCGATTTACATCTGCACTCTATTAATTTAAAAAAAGTTTCCTCCATCCGGCGGCTGTCAGTGAGAAATGGCGGGAAAACCCCGATTGACGTTTAGGAAACGATTCGACGAAGAATCCATCGACATTTATCGCTAGGGTAAATGTAAACAGCTGAAAAATATAGTTATTCGTAGGACCCGATTATATTTTAATTCCCAGAAGAAAATATAAAAGCACTACCTGATGCCCGCGACTTCGTCTGCGTGGAATTTTTTTTTTTTTATTTCCGGGGGAACTCCTTAATTTTCCGGGCTGAAAAGAAGCCTCTGTCACTCTCCAGGTCCTCAACTATATGCTCATGCAAAAAAACACGTCGATCTGTTGCGGTGTGATTGAAGGACAAACCACTAAACGATGCCGTGTACAAACCGGATAGGGGTATGGGTTTAATATAACTGCCATGCCCCTAACAGGTTAGCCCGCTACCATCTTAGACTGCATCATCACTTACCATCAGGTGAGATCGCAGTCAAGGGCTAACTTGTCACTATAAGTAAAAAATACAATTAAAAGAAACAAACACTTTCGCATTTATAATATCAGTATGATTGTACCAGTTAAAATCTGTTGAAATGCTTGAATATGGAGCACACATTCGCATTTAAAATAAGGATACGGATGCAGCATTGCAGGATGCATTTTAACAGCTCATAGTTCCTTTTGTCAATAGATTTTTAGTCGATATCCATCCCTCAGTCCACTAAGATCCACTTTTCAGACTTTTCTTTTCACAGAGTTCTGTTCGACCTACTGGATCCACCATAGTGAATCTAATAACACTCTGGAGTTAACTCCAACACCATTGGTCTGGGTGGATCCTACAACACTTCAACTTTACTAGGATTAGGCCAACCTTTTTTTTTATGCCAATAGATTTTTAGCCGAAATTCGTCACTCTCGGCCGAATTTCGTCGAAGGGTGTCCTAAGTCGTGATAAGAGAAATGGCTTGTCACCGCGGGGGCGGGCGGGCGACGCGCGGCGCGGGCCTCTCGTAATTTATTCCTTTTTAAAAGCTGTTACGCGGCGCCCTCGGTTACCTGTCAAATCTAAATGGAAGAACTTTATCATTATCATTTTCCTGTTTAAGGCCGCACTACACGCTAAAGATTATTACTAAATACTAGCCTGCGACTTCGTCCGCGTGAATTCAGGTTTTTTGTTTCCCGCGGGTACCTACTCTTTAATTTTCCGGGATAAAAAGTAGTCTATGTGCTTTCCAGACTAAGCCTCTCTCTTAGATATCTCTAGCTGCTAAATTTCATCTAGATCCTTTTAGACGTTGTGGCGTGATTGAGTAACAAGTATCCATCCATCTATCCATCGATATTTCCATCAAATGTTTCGCATTTATAATATAAGTATGGACTAGGAAGTAATAGAAGATGCCCGCGACTTCTTACGCATAAAAAATGATTTTCTAGTGTTTTCCCACAGAAATTGCTTCATTTTCCGGTACAAAAAGTAGTATATATGGCCTTCACCTAGAACTGTAAAGTGTTATTGCGGCCTTATATTCAGAATTAGTTTTTCATTCATAAGTACTTATTTTTCTTTTGTTTGTTTCAGGTAATTTGGCGTTTTGAGGAAACGGTGAACCAAAACCTTGGATCGTTAGGTTTTTATGCATTTTTGTTATTTTACATTGGTCCTTGTCTGAACCGGAACGAGTAAAAGGAAACATTTGAATTCGAAGTTCGCATTTCAGTATAAATTGCCGACAAATGAATACAAATAATACTAATTATACAAAGTCTTGAATAGATAAAGTAAAAAATTAATTAAAATTTACATTTATAAAACGCTAGATGATGCCCGCGACTTCGTCCGCGTGGGTTTTAGGTTTTTGATTCCCGCGGGAACTCCTTACCCCTGTACCAAATTTCACTAAATCCGGTTGTACAAGTGGGCCGTGAAAGCGTAGCAGATAGACAGACAGACACACTTTCGCATTTATAATATGAAAGAATGGATATTTTTTTATAAATGTCGTGTCCCAAAATCTGATTCACGCCTCAGGTGCCCCAGAGCTAACCCTTATTTAGCCCAACGGCTTAGCCTTGCCATTCAACGAGGTAGTTAATACTTACCGCCAGTGTTTTGGGCACCATGCCCAGCAACGATCTCTTGGACGGCGTGTATTTTTGTAAAAATAATAAGTAAGTGATTTTTTAATGTATCTATTCTGAGTGTAACTTAATTTAATTTATTTACTAGACTAGACAATTATCGTAACGATTTACTGTAATTTTCTACTTTATAATGACTAATATTAAATTCACGCTAAAATTATTCTGATGAGAAATCTTCGGTTACGACTAGTTGAAGTGAATGAGGTTTAAACTTCCTCCATATTTAAATAGTCTCAGTCTGAGATGTATAGAGCGTACTTTGACTTAGCTCTGACTTAAGACAGAGTTAAAACGAGATAGATCTATGACACTCACATAAGTCCGTCCCGTTTTAATTCTAAGTAAATCCTGAGCAAAGTCAAAGTGCGTTCTATAAATCTCAGCATCAGTCACGGGTTGTGTTTTTTTTATCCACTACATGCTAGCCCTTGACTGCGATCTCACCTGATGGTAAGTGATGATGCAGTCTAAGATGGTAGCGGGCTAACCTGTTAGGGGCATGGCAGTTATGTTAAACCCCTTCTGTTTCTACACGGCATCGTACCAGAACGCTAAATCGCTTGGCGGCACGTCTTTGCCGGTAGGGTGGTAACTAGCCACGGCCGAAGCCTCCCACCAGACCAGACCAGGGAAAATTCAGAAATTATAAATTCCCAAATTGACCCTGCCGGGGATCGAACCCAGGACCTCACACACTGCGCCACGGAGGTCGTCAAAGGGTCTCCTCGGTAAGACATACTTAGGCCATGGTCTACCACGCTGGCTTGACAGACTAAGGGGTATCTGAACCGAAACCGAAGGGGTACTAACTGCGATGCCCCTAACAGGTTAGCCCGCTACCATCTTAGACTGCATCATCACTTACCATCAGGTGAGATCGCAGTCAAGGGCTAGTTTGTGGAGGATAAAAAAAAAGACTTCGCAAACCTTTGCCGGTTAGTTTGAAGAGAATCACCAAAACTTGTGCACCTGTTTCCAACTTCCTCCATATTGAAATAGTCTTACCAAATAAAATTACCATAATCTCTACCAAGGGGCGCGCCGCGTAAACTTTGCTACGGCGTCTGCTTTGAAGAAAATCTGCGCGATTAATTCATCTCCCCTCATCTCAAGGGGAGATACTAAATTAATATCTAATTTGAAGGGTTGAGCAACCCCAATTTTCATTAAGAGGGAACAAGGCGGAAAGAGATGGTTTATGTCTGTCACAGGTGGCTATGCCGCTTCATTTCCGGTACTTATACGACAATAGGTTTTCTTTTTTTATCTTTGTTTTTAGAGGCTTTTTGATGCACGCGCAAAGTCGCGGGCATTAATTAGCAATTTATATTCCTAATAATCTCCTGCTGTCCCTTAATATTTTTAATCCTTTTAATTATAATTTATCTTCAAATTGACATGTACTCACTCCACTTCAAAATCAAATATTTACTTAGGATTTAATTTAAATGAAATCAAATATTTGCTGAGAATCTTTGTAAATAGAAAAAGTAATCCGAACGCATGAATAAATAATATGAACCAACTATACTCTATGTGTGTTTGTTTGATTGCCCACAGAATTCTATGATAATAGAAATGGTATCTATTGTCTTTTGGTTTAGTTTTGAGATTTACTAACACATAAAAAAAAACAAAAGAACATAGCATCATAAGTCATAAAGTCATAAATATTTATTCAATTTAGGTAGCCTGCACACTACACTTATTGACGTTCAGTTACATAAAAATATGATGGTGATAATCTGCTACGGTATCTTAAAACTAAAGCTACGAGGGTTCCAACCGCGCCCTGATCTGAGAAGAGCCCACAACAAACTCAGCCGAGGTTGTTTTTCATTATCACCATCTCACAAATCATCTTAACTAAGGAACTATCAGAGCCATGAGAGCAAATTAAGCCAAGCTTCCTTGTCATTTAAGTAATCCTTCACATGGTAATGAGATTTTTCAATGAGTTTACGTTTTACATGAACTTTGAAGTTATTCAGAGACATCTTCAACATGTCTTCTGGCAGCTTATTGTAGAAGCGGACACTGTTTAAGCCTTGAAGCAGGCATTACAAGTTTATTTTTATTTCTAGTATTGACATAATGACAATCACTTTTCTTCTTGAAATCAATGTAGTCAAATGTCAAATGTCTGTAATCATCCAAATCCGCCGGGTCATTCCAGCCAGCCGAGCTCACTCCAGAATCCAAGCAGGCCACCCAGTTCGGCGAGGACTTCCGGTAGTGTTGCTGGGGAGCCACTGTAGACTTCTCGTTAGGTGAAAACATCGCTGCACTCAAGCAGCACGTGTTTTGGTATCATCGTCGCGCTCCATGCAGGGCCTGCATAGATGGCTATCACCGCTGTAACACTTCTATAACTATTTTCTTAGTTCTGTGGCGTCACCCCAATGGTCCGTAACGTTGGTCCCCACGCTTCAGCACCGCTGGACCGCGTGCCCCCAAAACAGGTGTGCACTTTTCAAATTTAATGCCCTGGACGTTTTATTTCCAACTGGAACCTCGCTTGGAGCAAGTTATAAGGGGCAAGCGATATCTGAAATAAATAATTGATTTTGTTTCTGTAGAAATCTGTTTTTTCCATATTATCACCTTTCCAAATTAGTAAGTGTAAATTATAATCGAATGACTATTTTTACCGACCGGCGATCCTCCTTGGCAGAATTTTCACTTGTCTGTCTGTCCATCCGTCCGTACTTCTTTACAAGCAATTATTTAGAATGCAAAACATTCTATTTGAAGTTTCTTGAAATTAGGCTTAGCTATTTTTAGGGTTCCGTACCTCAAAAGGAAAAAACGGAACCCTTATAGGATCACTTTGTTGTCCGTCCGTCTGTCTGTCAAGACCCTTCTTCTCAGGAACCCATGGAGGTATCAAGCTGAAATTCATATCAAATACTCAGGTCTAGTTCCTTGGAGCTGTGAAAAAATCAAACTTCTAAGCCAACGCAACCAAAAGATACAGCCGTTTATGCTGCAAATTTTCGAAACTCGCAAGGGAATCAAAACCTGGGCCTCTGATTTAGTACTTCGTCGTCGTTGTCGTCAACTCCAAGCGCTATGCACATTTTTCTATTTTCTAGTTTCACTTGTACCACACTAGAGAGGGAGAGGTTTCGGTGAGGGTCATCCCCTCCACAAGCCCTCTATCCCCGGCGCCTCGTTACACCGTGATCGGTACATTAGCGGCACTCCCAGGGCTATGGAGATTTTCCTCTTTTTCCCTCCTTTCCTTGCGTGGTCATTTAGAAACAATTAGATGGATATTATTTATCTCATTCGATGAAATCGTTAAAGTTCGGCTTCAAAGTAAAATATACCATAACATCATTGAATTAGAGCTAGGTTTCGTGTATCCATTCTCATACGTTTAGGTTTGATTTAAAGAGTGAATGAAAGAATACTTGAGGCACAATAAATACATAATATAATTTATTATGGAGGCGAAAATTTATTATCTGTCTGATACCTGCTACTTCTTTTTGGGCCATCTGCTTAATTCTTGGTTATTAAGATATATAAAACCTATCACCGCAGACGAAGTCATAGGCATCATCTAGTATGATTTAGTGTAGCATGCTAACCTGTTAGGGTTACGACAGTTATATTAAACCCATACCCCTAATCGGTTTCTACACGGCATCGTATTGGAACGCTGAATCACTTGGTGGTACGTCTTTGCCGGTAGGGTGTTAACTAGCCACCAGAGCAGACCAGAGAAAATTCAGAATTATTTAATTCCTGAATTGACCCTGCCGAGGATTGAACCCGGGACTTGTCTTATAAGTGGGAGGTCCCGGGTTCGATCCACACAGTCGCAGAGCTGTACACCCTTTCTGGGTGGTGTCACAGACGAAAGTGTTACATTTGTATCTAATTTTGTCTGTGACACCACTGGTGAATAAACTGTTTTTCTTTTTTTTCTTTTCTTAGTAGTCGTCGCTCAGTACTAAGTACTTACGTCATACAAGTTAGTTCAACCCATATATATTATGTAAAGTAGGCGTATTTACCTATCGGGTATTGAACTTCATATCGTTTAGGAAAAATGTTTGCCCTTCGATTTAAACACACACACATTGAGCGGGGCCGCGATACGCCGGATTATGTTTCCAAATATATTGATATTGACACATGTACGCAAAGGAAATGAATATAAATTCATACCTTCTCAAACTCATACTTTTTTATTCAAATAAACTTATTAAAAGTGCTTTCGAATCCTCGAGGGAATCTACCACAGGTTCGAAATGTCATTCTACGGAGAAGAACAAGAAAGAAACTCAGTGTTTTGCTCTTTTTAAAAAAAAATTACAATTTCCATAAATTAATCTATGTATTAGTATTATAAATGCGAAAGTTTGGATGGATGGATGGATGTTTGATACTCAATCACGCCGAACGGCTGAACGGATCTGGACGAAATTTGGTTCAGAAATTATAGTCTGAAATAACACATAGGCTACTTGGGAAATGGGAATCTGTGTGTATTCTAGACTATAGTCTAGAATACACATATATCGCGGGAACCAAAAAACTGCAATCCATGCACACGAAGTCGTGGGCATCATAACATGGAAGGGATTTTATATTTTAAAGCGCCTTCATTCTTGACTTATGATGTTAAATAGAAAAACATGTATCTGTCTGCGTTACTTCTCATCAACCAAATCCAAAATCAATTACCTGTTTAAAAAATAAACAAATCTACCCGGACGTCATTTAAAATATCCAAAAATTTTATAGAAAAAGTGAGGATATCTAGTAATAAAACGTAATAAATATTTCCACAACTTTCATGAAAATACCTAAACAGCTGAATCTCCAAACAGTTTATGAGCAATTAAATCAAAATAAACATTTGCATCCGAAATGAGATTACCGTGTCTGGTTTGGTAACGTAACATATTACATTATTATATTTATATGTTTATGTTTACGAAGCTATCAAATGAAGTTATCAGGTCATATTATGTTGCCTAATTTAACCTCTCTATATCGGTTTGATGGGCCACTTAAAAGTTAGTGTGAGATAATTAATTTATTTACTGCACATCATACGCCATACTTGAAAGAAACTCGAAGTTACGAGAAGGTATATCGAATCTTTATTCTTGTAAATTGACTGGAACCTGTTACAAACATCACAGTAGGTATACCTTTTTATTAAAGGGCGGTCTGAGATTAACGATATTTTGGCTCGTTTCCGGAATAAGCGGGTGTACACTCGTACATGCGCATGAAAATTAATAAAAGCTCGTGAGAGTAGCCATTAAGTCCGGTGGCCATTTTTACAGACGGCCAAAATCACTGAGCTAAGTCCGGCCATCGATATCTCGTACAGAACGAATGGTCTGCGGGAGCAAACCAAAGCACAATGTAGCGTTATGTTGATTTACTGCTGTCTGGGAGGATTTAAACCAGAGTTATGGCTGTGAATGCGTATAGATTTTCCTTTCAAAATTTGCCCGTTAGTTGTATGGATTAATAATAAAAAAAACCATCAAAAGCCCCAGTGTTGATAGATAATGCGTTCTGAGAACAAATCGGACTTGTTACTTAACAGTGGCAAACGAGGTTTTGAAAAATCGTGCACAATGTTGAAGATTTAACAGCAAATTTATCAACGAATTCCCTATAAAAATTTATATAAGCTATATGTGTGTTGGTCATTTTTACAGACGGCCAAAATCAGTGAGCTAAGTCCGGCCATCGATATCCCGTCCAGGACGAATGGTCTGCGGGCGGAAGCGCACGTTAACGCCAATATAGCGTTAAGTTGATTTACTGCTGTCTGGGAGGATTTAAACTAGAGTTATGGTTTGCCCTGCGATTGAGTATTGATTTTGGTTTTGTATCTCCTACCTTATTGAGAAAACTGCATAGAAGCCATGTGCTTTCCAAGCAGCCCACAAGTTAGTGGAAGATGATATTTTTATTGTACGAATGAATTAAAACGTATTAGAATTTAGAAATCCTTAAGTGATATAAAAATTGATCAGACAAACATAGTCGCACCATAAGGGTTGCAAACCCACCTTTCAGCATGTGCATGACCTAATATTTAAAAGACCGTTAGATTATGTTATTATATGCAACTTTTTCAATATTTTTTTTTATTGAGAGATACGTTGCATATACGACTTTCCTAGTTTCCTAGCAAGATACTTTTTAAGTGGCGGTGCGGAAAGTATTTTTATTTATAAATCTTTTTTGTGTTACTAACAACTTCTTAAACAGCCCACGTAAAGCTCCAAACGTAGAAAATTACTCTATCAAGTCATATTTACAAACATGATGCCCGCGACTTCGTCCGTTTTCTTATTCCCGCGGAAATTCTTTAAATTTCCGGTATAAAAAGTAGCCTATCCTTCCATGGGATAAAACCTACCCCTGTACGAAATTTCATAAAAATCCGTTGAACGGATGAGCCGTGAGAGCGTAGCAGACAGACACACATTCGAATTTATAATATATATTATATATTAAAGTATGGATTCTTTCAAGAGCGTATAATTTCGTTACCTATAAATTACACTCGAAGTATCATCAAAATGAATATGAACCGAGCCCCAATGATAAATCTTTGACAGAAACAGTGCCACGCGTCGTTCGTTAAGGGATTTCTTTGTACTAATTATACTCGAAGTAATTAGTCCACTGAGAGAAGCGAGTACACCTCAGGGACACGTAATGGATACCCGTTTGTATTTAAATAGAAATGTGGTACGTACTGGGGCCACACTGCCAACACTTAAAGCAGTGTTTATGCAATATTACTCAAAATGACACGTATCTTGACGTTCCTAAAATTATAATTCTATAAGTCAACAGTAATGAAACAATTTGGCTTTTAAGCGTTAGATAAAATAAACACACTTTTTTTCTTTAATCGATACTTTAAAATGTTGATCAAACTTAAAACTAACAGAAGAAGTGAATTTTAGGTCTTTTGAGAGACCCTCTATTTTATAATCAGTAGTAAATAATTTATTTTTGACACAGGCATCATACCTATTACAAAAATCTAGATTATTCCTTGCCTACATTATAAAGGAAACCTATGTGCAAAATATCAGCTTTCCAGTTCCAAAGGTATGGACTGGGCGTTGATGAGTGAACGAGTTGGGACTGTTCTTTGAATTGCATGAGATTTAATATTTTCTCATTATAAGAACATACGAGTAAGTCATCATCACCTAAAGTCTAAACCAATCACATGGTTTAGCTTACTACTCATACGAGACTCTTCTAAATATTAGAAGAGCTTAGTCCTTAGTCCACCACGCTCGTCAAGTACAGATTAGCAGACACATACCTTTAATAATAATAAATAAATAATGTTTATTTATTCAAATAAAATTGCTTTTGAATCGTCGAATGAATCTACCACTGTGCTAGTTAGTGCTAGCACGAAATTAAAAAAAAAAGGTTGGGTGTTAAAATGTACTACAATTTTTCTTTTTATTTGTTTAGCCTTGAGTATACGCCAATATTGCCAGTATTTAAAAATTTACTCTCAGCTTTTAGCACTAGGCAGACTCTTTATACTTTCTTTCTTTAACCCTTCAACAAAGAAAATATTAAATTCCCTTTGTGTTCATAAAATATTCTGAAGGCAAGTGTAACTCACAAACAACATTTACGACAAAAAGAGAATTTATATTCAACTTCCAAACTAGATTACATTATTCATAACATTTTAAGTGTACACTTTTCTTGTCCCGGAGTATTTACGATTCGTGTAGGAGTACCATGTTTGATTTTCGAAAATTATAACGAGGTCTCAGGAAATAAAGGGTTATGGAAAAAAATTATAGAATAAAACTCAATTCTCATACAATAAAAAGAAAAAACTCGACACACTGACTGAAATTTTGTACAGAGATTCCCTTTATATTGCTGACAACGAAAAATGCTAATTCGACGACCTCAAACTGTCTAAGTAATATTGCATAAGTATTGCTTTTAGCGTTGACATTATGGACCCAGACGTTATTGAAGTAGAAAAAAGCTCATCTCTTTTGGAATAGACTTCACGATCAAGCGAGATTGCAGTTAAGGACTGACTTGTAGTGACGACCTCCCTGGCGCAGTGTTGAGCGCTGTTGTCTTAACGTGCGGAGGCCCCAGATTCGATTCCCGGCAGGTTCAATTTGGGAATTTATAATTTTTGAATTTTCCCTGGTCTGGCTTGGTGGGAGGCTAGTTACCACCCTACCGGCAAAAATGTGCCGCCAAGCGATTTAGCGCTTATATTTTTTTATTTATCTGTTATCAACAGGGTTTTACAATATAATTTACAGTTTTGTCTTAATACTAAAATAAGGCCAAAAAAGATTACAAAATTATATATTTTTTTTAAATAAATAGGTGCGTAAAGTTAAACTAGTGCAAGTGCGTGCTGGTTCTCGTGTGTGTGAGTGTCTGTTTGTGTGTGTGTTATGAGGTAGGTGCTTGTGTACTCAATATAAATACTATTTCCGATGTAGTTTAATGAGTGCATTTTTCAATAAATAAAAAAAATGCATTTTAATTAGACGGAAAAGGTCAAGATCGGAGTAAATCTTATTGTAGTTTGTTACTTTTTTAATATTTATTAATATTTAATTTTTTAAAACATAGCTCCAAAAAGCTAGAAGTGGAATGTCCTATAAAAAGTAAAAAGATGGTGACCTTACTTCTGGTTTGAACGATGCATGTCCTAATAAAAATATGTCACCCACACGAAAATATGGTCATATTAATAGCTTATGATAGAATTATTACGGCAAGCACGGGTTAAAAATTAGTCTCTATGATATATTGGGACATAATTGTGGGCTTGGTAGCGGGAGGGTTATTAATTATTATTATTAATATCATATTATGACATAGGATTACCCTTGAGCTTTAATAATAAACGTGATTTAATGTAATATTAATGGAGTCGAATAAAGCCGAGTTTATGGTAGTCGTATTAAAGCATTAATAGCTTATAGCTATAATGCTTTTATGAGACTGAAGTGTTTATGTGCTTACGCGTTATGCGTGAACTTCAACAAGCTAACGAACTAAAATTAAAGCTTTTGACACTACGAAAATACATTGATGTATAATTTTAGTACCTAAATATTATATTATACTATATATAGCTCAATTACCACTCACTCACTCACTCACTCATTGACATAATTGTTCTCCTAGAAAGAGACAGAAAACGATATAATGATATACGGGAGATGTGTTCGGGTGCGGGAGTCGAGTAGGGAAAAATTATGACATTTCAGAAAAACAAGATGGCGGCTGACGTGATTCTTGCAGCTCTTTTGTTTTCCAACCGATTTTGCTTAAACTCGCAATTACTGAAGAAATTAGTAGACGGTCAATAGAAAAAGTCGAAAAAATTGGAAAAACAAAATGGCGGCCGAGCTGTAGTGTTTTGAAATTTTTGATTTTTCGACCCCGAACCGCGGCGCCACAGATCCGAAACGGCGTGGTCGAGCGTAATATTTTTTTCTCCTTTCGCCTACAACTATCCTGTATTTTGACAGAACGGGAGTGGTTTTTAAAAATTCAAGATGGCGGCTGTCGGGGCGGCCGTTCGGTCTGAGGTACGAAAAAATGCAATTTTCAAATTCAATTTTCTTACAGTTGGCAACGTCGGAGCGTTTCGACTTGTACGAGGCGATTGTGTGTACAGACTCGAGGTATGGATTGGAGAAAAAAAATTACCCCATTTCTAGGGAAATTTTTAAGATTTACCCCAAAAATAAAAAAATCGAAATACGTATTTTTTGCAAAGTTCGAGTACGAGCGACCACGTGTTTCACTTGCGCTAATGACGTTTGGGTATTTCCGTCGCCGAGGTCTGGCAACACTGGAATTTATCAAAGTAAAAGTGATTTTCGACATGGTCTCTTTTCAGGAGCTATCATTTCGGCTGGGTGCGAGCGAGATGAAAAATTGAAACGTCATCAGGAGCGGTATATCCTGTAGTTTACGGGAAAATTATTAAACTATGTAAAATGCTTCTGTGAAACGAGGTGGCGGCCATTTTGTATTCTTTTTGTGTTTTTGAAAATTTCGATCACGATTTTGAGGCAGTTGGCAACATTTAGGAAAGTTGACATGTATGGATCGATTGTGTAGCTCGACCGGCAGTATCGAGATATGTAAACAGTGTTGCCACATTTGGGGTAGTTTTCGAGAATTACCCCAAAAATATCCTCCTGTAAAATTTTGTATGAAAATTTTTTTTTTCACTGATGGCTTCGTGTAGAAGTCAGGAAATATAAGTTTAACAAAAATATGGAGACAGCTGATGATTGAGGATTTCGGAGACGGGTAAAGGGCACGGCCAAGGTATTGAAGATAGGTGGAGGGTCCTCGAACTAATGTCACTCGGAACCTCATCCAATAGACAAAGAGCAAAAAAAAAATTCAAAATGGCGGATTTAAGATGGCTGCCATACAAATTTGTTTGGTGTCTATCTCAGAAAGCATAAAAGATGGAAGAGTGGTTTCTTGACAAAAGATGATCAGGACCTGAAGGTCTACTTGATGAACTGGAAAAAAATTCAAGATGGCGGAATTTATTTTTCCATAGAAAATATATGGCCAATATTGAAGAATACTACTACGACTGTGTAGAACTATGCAAGATTTTGATACGATTCCGTTTTACCCACGACGGGGCTCCCTGCGATTACAAAGCAGGAAAGTGGTACTAAAATTTTAAAAAATCAGCGCCATTTTGAAATTCTTTGTTAATTGACCGATTTCGATCAAAATCGATATTTAAGACTCCCTGGAGTTACAAAACAGGAAACTGAAACCAAAGTATTAAAAAATCAGCGCCATTTTGAAATTCTTTGTTTATGGACCGATTTCGTTCAAAATCGATATTCAGGGCTCCCTCTGATCACAAAACAGGAAACTCATACCAAAGTTTAAAAAAATCAACGCCATTTTTAATAATTTTGCTATAATCATAATAAATGTCTGTACTACTTGTAAGTCAAACCACAACCCGTGAGCTGCTTTAGCAGCTCGCGCACAGGGCGAAACACTAGTTATACTATATATAGCTCAATTACCACTCACTGACTCACTGACTCATTGACATAATTGTTCTCCTAGAAAGAGACAGAAAACGATACAATGATGTACGGGAGATGTGTTCGGGTGCGGGAGTCGAGTAGGGAAAAATTATGACATTTCGGAAAAACAAGATGGCGGCCGACGTGATTCTTGCAACTCTTTTGTTTTCCAACCGATTTTGTTTAAACTCGCAATTATTGAAGAAATTAGTAAACGGTCAATATAAAAAGTGGAAAAAATTGGAAAAACAAGATGGCGGCCGAGCTGTAGTGTTTTGAAATTTTTGATTTTTCGACCCCGAACCGCGGCGCCACAGATCCGAAACGGCGTGGTCGAGCGTAATATTTTTTTCTGTTTTCGCCTACAACTATCCTGTATTTTGACAGAACGGGAGTGGTTTTTAAAAATTCAAGATGGCGGCTGTCCCGGCGGCCGTTTGGTCTGAGGTACGAAAAAACGCAATTTTAAAATTCAATTTTCATACAGTTGGCAACGTCGGAGCGTTTCGACTTCTATGGGGCGATTGTGTGTACCGACTCGAAGAATGGATTGGGGAAAAAAATTTACCCCATTTCTCGGGAAATTTTCAAGATTTTCCCCAAAAATAAAAAAATCGAAATACGTATTTTTTGCAAAGTTCGAGTACGAGCGACCACGTGTCCCACTTGTACGAATGACATTTGGGTATTTCCGTCGCCGAGGTCTGGCAACACTGGAATTTATCAAAGTAAAAGTGATTTTCGACATGGTCTATTTTCAGGAGCTATCATTTCGGCTGGGTGCGAGCGAGATGAAAAATTGAAACGTCATCAGGAGCGGTATATCCTGTAGTTTATGGGAAAATTATGAAACTATGTCAAATGTTTCTGTGAAACGAGGTGGCGGCCATTTTGTATTATTTTTGTGTTTTTGAAAATTTCATTCATGATTTTGAGGCAGTTGGCAACATTTGGGAAAGTTGACATGTATGGATCGATTGTGTAGCTCGACCGGCAGTATCGAGATATCTAAACAGTGTTGCCACATTATGGGTAGTTTTCGAGATTTTCCCCAAAAATGACCTCCTGTAAAATTTTGTATGAAATTTTTTTTTTTCACTGATGGCTTCGTGTAGAAATCAGGAAATATAACTTTAACAAAAATATGGAGACAGCTGATGATTGAGGATTTCGGAGACGGGTAAAGGGCACGGCCAAGGTATTGAAGATAGGTGGGGGGTCCTCGAACTAATGTCACTCGGAACCTCATCCAATTGACAAAGAGCAAAAAAAAAATTCAAAATGGCGGATTTAAGATGGCTGCTATACAAATTTGTTTGGTGTCTATCTCAGAAAGTATAAAAGATGGAAGAGTGGTTTCTTGGCAAGAGATGATCAGGACGAGGAGGTCTATTAAGAAAAATGAAAAAAAATTCAAGATGGCGGAATATTTTTTTTCATACCAAATTATATGGCGATTAGGAACTTTATGGGGACTGGGTACTTCTAACAAATATTTGGGAGAAAAATGTGAAGCGAGTTGATGATTGAGGATTTCGGAGACGGGTGAAGACCACGGCCAGGATATTGTAGAAAGAGGGGGTGTGTTCGACCAAATGCATGAAAAAAAAAACAAACATAAAACTTCCAACATACCCGCATAATTGTTCTACTAAAAAGAGGCAGAAAACGATACAATGATGTATGGGAGATGTGTTCGGGTGCGGGAGTCGAGTAGGGAAAAATTATGAAATTTCGGAAAAACAAGATGGCGGCCGACGTGATTCTTGCAGCTCTTTTGTTTTCCAACCGATTTCATTACAACTCGCAACGATTAAAGAAATTAGAAAACGATCAATAGAAAGAGTGGAAAAAATTGGAAAAACAAGATGGCGGCCGAGCTGTTGTGTTTTGAAATTTTTGATTTTTCGACCCCGAACCGTGGCGCCACAGATCCGAAACGGCGTGGTCGAGCATAATATTTTTTTCTCTTTTCGCCTACAACTATCCTGCATTTTGATAGAACGGGAGTAATTTTTAAAAATTCAAGATGGCGGCTGTCGCGGCGGCCGTTCGGTCTGAGGTATGAAAAAACGCAATTTTAAAATTCAATTTTCTCACAGTTGGCAACGTTGGAGCGTTTCGACTTGTACCGGGCGATTGTGTGTACAGACTCGAGGTATAGATTGACGAAAAAAAATTACCCCATTTCTCGGGAAATTTTCTAGATTTGCCCCATAAATAAAAAAATCGAAATACGTGTTTTTTGCAAAGTTCGAGTATAAGCGACCACGTATCCCACTTGTACAAATGACATTTGGGTGTTTTCGTCGCCGAGGTCTGGCAACACTGGAATTTATCAAAGTAAAAGTGATTTTCGACATGGTCTCTTTTCAGAAGCAATCATTTCGGCTGGGTGCGAGCGAGATGAAAAATTGAAACGTCTTCAGAAGCGTTATATCCTGTAGTTTACGGGAAAATTATGAAACTGTGTAAAACAATTCTGTGAAACGAGGTGGCGGCCATTTTGTATTCTTTTTGTGTTTTTGAAAATTTCGATCACGATTTTGAGGTAGTTGGCAACATTTGGGAAAGTTGACATGTATGGATCGATTGTGTAGCTCGACCGGCAGTATCGAGATACCTAAACAGTGTTGCCACATTATGGGTAGTTTTTGAGATTTTCCCCAAAAATGTTCTCCTGTAAAATTTTGTATGAAAATCTTTTTTTTCACTGATGGCTTCGTGTAGAAGTCAGGAAATATAACTTTAACAAAAATATGGAGACAGCTGATGATTGAGGATTTCGGAGACGGGTAAAGGGCACGGCCAAGGTATTGAAGATAGGTGGGGGGGTCCTCGAACTAATGTCACTCGGAACCTCATCCAATAGACAAAGAGAAAAAAAAAATTCAAAATGGCGGATTTAAGATGGCTGCTATACAAATTTGTTTGGTGTCTATCTCAGAAAGTATAAAAGATGGAAGAGTGGTTTCTTGGCAAGAGATGATCAGGACGAGGAGGTCTATTAAGAAAAATGAAAAAAAATTCAAGATGGCGGAATATTTTTTTTCATACCAAATTATATGGCGATTAGGAACTTTATGGGGACTGGGTACTTCTAACGAATATTTGGGAGAAAAATGTGAAGCGAGTTGATGATTGAGGATTTCGGAGACGGGTGAAGACCACGGCCAGGATATTGTAGAAAGAGGGGGTGTGTTCGACCAAATGCATGAAAAAAAAAACAAACATAAAACTTCCAACTTACCCGCATAATTGTTCTACTAAAAAGAGGCAGAAAACGATACAATGATGTATGGGAGATGTGTTCGGGTGCGGAAAGGGAGTAGGGAAAAATTATGACATTTCGGAAAAACAAGATGGCGGCCGACGTGATTCTTGCAACTCTTTTGTTTTCCAACCGATTTCGTTTAAACTCGCAACTATTAAAGAAATTAGGAAACGATCAATAGAAAAAGTGGAAAAAATTGGAAAAACAAGATGGCGGTCGAGCTGTAGTGTTTTGAATTTTTTGATTTTTCCACCCCGAACCGCGGCGCCACAGATCCGAAACGGCGTGGTCGAGCATATTTTTTTCTCTTTTCGCCTACACCTGTCCTGTATTTTGACATAACGGGAGTGATTTTTCAAAATTCAAGATGGCGGCTGTCGCGGCGGCCGTTCGGTCTGAGGTACGAAAAAACGCAATTTTAAAATTCAAGTTTCTCACAGTTGGCAACGTCGGAGCGTTTCGACTTGTACGGGGCGATTGTGTATACAGATTCGAGGTATGGATTGGGGAAAAAAAAATACCCCATTTCTCGGGAAATTTTTAAAGATTTACCCCAAAAATTAAAAAATCGAAATACGTATTTTTTATAAAGTTTGAGTATGAGCGACCACGTGTCCTACTTGTACGAATGACATTTGGGTATTTTCGTCGCCGAGGTCTGGCAACACTGGAATTTATCAAAGTAAAAGTGATTTTCGACATGGTCCCTTTTCAGGAGCAATCATTTCGGCTGGGTGCGAGCGAGATGAAAAATTGAAACGTCATCAGGAGCGGTATATCCTGTAGTTCACGGGAAAATTATGAAACTGTGTAAAATGCTTCTGTGAAACGAGGTGGCGGCCATTTTGTATTCTTTTTGTGTTTTTGAAAATTTCGATCACTATTTTGAGGCAGTTGGCAACATTTGGGAAAGTTGACATGTATGGATCGATTGTGTAGCTCGACCGGCAGTATCGAGATATCTAAACAGTGTTGCCACATTATGGGTAGTTTTCGAGATTTTCCCCAAAAATGTTCTCCTGTAAAATTTTGTATGAAAATCTTTTTTTTCACTGATGGCTTCGTGTAGAAGTCAGGAAATATAACTTTAACAAAAATATGGAGACAGCTGATGATTGAGGATTTCGGAGACGGGTAAAGGGCACGGCCAAGGTATTGAAGATAGGTGGGGGGTCCTCGAACTAATGTCACTCGGAACCACATCCAATTGGCGATGAGTTTAAAAAAAACTCGAAAATAGTGAATTTAAGATGGCCGCCATACAAATTTCGTCAGTGTCTATCTCGGAGAGTATAAAAGATGGAAGTGTGGTTTCTTGGCAAGAGATGATCAGGACGAGGAGGTATACTTAGCAAAATGAAAAAAAATTCAAGATGGCGGAATATTTTTTTTCATACCAAATTATATGGCGATTAGGAACTTTATAAGGACTGGGTACTTATGGTTCCCTCATTCTAACGAATCTTTGGGAGCAAAAATGTGAAGCGAGTTGATGATTGAGGATTTTGAAGAAAGAGGTGTGTTCGACCAAATGCATAAAAAAAAAAAAACATAAAACTACCAACATGCCCGCATAATTGTTCTCTTAGAAAGAGACAGAAAGCGATCCAATGATGTATGGGAGATGTGTTAAGGTGCGGGATTCGAGTAGGGAAAAATTATGATATTTTGGAAAAACAAGTTGGCGGCCGAAGTGATTCTTGCAACTCTTTTGTTTTCCAACCGATTTCGTTAGACCTCGCAATTATTGAAGAAATTAGTAAACGATATATACAAAAAGTGGAAAAAATAGGAAAAACAAGATGGCATCCAACGTGATTCTTGCAACTCTTTTGTTTTCCAACCGATTTCGTTACATCTTGCAATTATTGAAGAAGTTAGTAAACGATATATAGAAAAAGTGGAAAAAAATAGGAAAAACAAGATGGCGGCCGACATGATTCTTGCAACTCTTTTGTTTCCTAACTGATTTCGTTACAACTCGCAATAATTGATGAAATTAGTAAACGATCAATAGAAAAAGTGGAAAAAATTGGAAAACCAAAATGGCGGCTGACGTGACTCTTGCAACTCTTTTGTTTTCCAACCGATTTCGTTACAACTCGCAATTATTGAAGAAATTAGTAAACAATCAATAGAAAAAGTGGAAAAACCTGAAAAACAAGATGGCGGCCGAGCTGCAGTAATTTCAAATTTTTGATTTTTCGACTCCGATCCGCGGCGCCACAGATCCGAAATAGGATAGTTCATGAATAGGAGATATGTTCGAGTGCGGGATGGGAGTGGGGAAAAGTTATGACATTTCGGAAAAACAAGATGGCGGCCGATTTGCCGAAATGAACCGATCGAAGCATTCTAGATAGGTGCTCGATCAAATGTCATTCGAAACCTCAGCCAATAGACAGTGAGCTGAAAAAAAATCAAAATGGTGGATTTAAGATGACCGCCATACAAATTTATTCTGTGTCTATCTCAGAAAGTATAAAAGATGGAAGAGTGATATCTTGGCAAAAGATGATAAGGACCTGAAGGTCAACTTGATGAACAGGAAAAAAATTCAAGATGGCGGAATTTATTTTTCCATAGAAAATATAATTATGGCGAATATTGAAGGTCTCTTCAAGTTACAAGTGTAGAAAGAACTATGCAAAATTTTGATACGTTTCCGTTTTACTCTCGGATTACAAAACTGGAAACTGTTACCAAAATTTTATAAAATCAGCGCCATTTTGAAATTCTTTGTAAATTGACCGATTTTGTTCAAAATCGATATTTAGGACTTCCTGGGATCACAAAATAGAAAACTGACAACCAAGTTTTAAAAATCAGCGCCATTTTGAAATTCTTTGTTAATGGACCGATTTCGTTCAAAATCGATATGTAGGGCTCCCTGGAATTTCAATACAGGAAACTGTTACCAAAGTTTTAAAAAATCAGCGCCATTTTGAAATTCTTTGATAATTGACCGATTTCGTCCAAATTCGATATTAAGGACTCCCTGGGGTCACAAAACAGGAAACTGATACCAAAATTTTAAAAAGTCAGCGCCATTTTGAAATTCTTTGTTAATGGACCGATTTCGTTCAAAATCGATATTTAGGACTCCCTGGGGTTACAAAACAGGAAACTGATACCAAAATTTTAAAAAATCTGCGCCATTTTGAAATTCTTTGATAATGGACCGATTTCGTTCAAAATCGTATAGTAAAGTCTGTACTACTTGTAAGTCAAACCACAACCCGTGAGCTGCTTTAGCAGCTCGCGCACAGGGCGAAACACTAGTTATACTATATATAGCTCGATTACCACTCACTGACTGACTGACTCATTGACATAATTGTTCTCCTAGAAAGAGACAGAAAACGATACCATGATGTACGGGAGATGTGTTCGGGTGCGGGAGTCGAGTAGGGAAAAATTATGACATTTCGGATAAACAAGATGGCGGCCGACGTGATTCTTGCAACTCTTTTGTTTTCCAACCGATTTCTTTACAACTAGCAACGATTGAAGAAACCAGGAAACGAGTAATAGAAAAAGTGGGAAAAATTGGAAAAACAAGATGGCGGCCGAGCTGTAGTGTTTTGAAAATTTTGATTTTTCGACCCCGAACCGCGGCGCCACAGATCCGAAACGGCGTGGTCGAGCGTAATATTTTTTTCTCTTTTCGCCTACAACTATCCTGTATTTTGACAGAACGGGAGTGGTTTTTAAAAATTCAAGATGGCGGCTGTCCCGGCGGCCGTTTGGTCTGAGGTACGAAAAAACGCAATTTTAAAATTCAATTTTCTCACAGTTGGCAACGTCGGAGCGTTTCGACTTCTATGGGGCGATTGTGTGTACCGACTCGAAGAATGGATTGGGGAAAAAAATTTACCCCATTTCTCGGGAAATTTTCAAGATTTTCCCCAAAAATAAAAAAATCGAAATACGTATTTTTTGCAAAGTTCGAGTACGAGCGACCACGTGTCCCACTTGTACGAATGACGTTTGGGTATTTCCGTCGCCGAGGTCTGGCAACACTGGAATTTATCAAAGTAAAAGTGATTTTCGACATGGTCTCTTTTCAGGAGCTATCATTTCGGCTGGGTGCGAGCGAGATGAAAAATTGAAACGTCATCAGGAGCGGTATATCCTGTAGTTCATGGGAAAATTATGAAACTATGTCAAATGCTTCTGTGAAACGAGGTGGCGGCCATTTTGTATTATTTTTGTGTTTTTGAAAATTTCGATCATGATTTTGAGGCAGTTGGCAACATTTGGGAAAGTTGACATGTATGGATCGACTGTGTAGCTCGACCGGCAGTATCGAGATATCTAAACAGTGTTGCCACATTTGGGGTAGTTTTCGAGATTTTCCCCAAAAATGTCCTCCTGTAAAATTTTGTACGAAAATTTTTTTTTTCACTGATGGCTTCGTGTAGAAGTGAGGAAATGTAACTTTAACAATAATATGGAGACACCTGATGATTGAAGATTTCGGAGACGGGTAAAGGGCACGGCCAAGGTATTGAAGATAGGTGGGGGTTCCTCTAACTAATGTCATTCGGAACCTCATCCAATAGACAAAGAGCAAAAAAAAAATTCAAAATGGCGGATTTAAGATGGCCGCCATACAAATTTGTTTGGTGTCTATCTCGGAGAGTATAAGAGATGGAAGTGTGGTTTCTTGGCAAGAGATGATCAGGACGAGGAGTTCTATTTAGCAAAATGAAAATAAAATTCAAGATGGCGGAATATTTTTTTTCATACCAAATTATATGGCGAATAGGAACTTTATAAGGACTGGGTACTTATGGTTCCCTCATTCTAACGAATCTTTGGGGGCAAAAATGTGAAGCGAGTTGATGATTGAGGATTTTGAAGAAAGAGGTGTGTTCGACCAAATGCATGAAAAAAAAAACATAAAACTACCAACATGCCCGCATAATTGTTCTCTTAGAAAGAGACAGAAAACGATCCAATGATGTATGGGAGATGTGATAGGGTGCGGGATTCGAGTAGGGAAAAATTATGACATTTCGGAAAAACAAGATGGCGGCCGACGTGATTCTTGCAACTCTTTTGTTTTCCAACCGATTTCGTTACAACTCGCAATTATTGACGAAATTAGTAAACGATAT
Source organism: Erebia aethiops (assembly GCA_923060345.2). Lineage (NCBI taxonomy): Eukaryota > Metazoa > Arthropoda > Insecta > Lepidoptera > Nymphalidae > Erebia > Erebia aethiops. The sequence goes on along the minus strand of OV281096.1, from coordinate 13,995,353 downwards.
ATACAAAAAGTGGAAAAAATAGAAAAACAAGATGGCGGTCAAAGTGATTCTTGCAACTCTTTTGTTTTCCAACCGGTTTCGTTACATCTTGCAATTATTGAAGAAATTAGTAAACGATCAATAGAAAAATTGAAAAAATTGGAAAAACAAGATGGCGGCTGAGCTGCAGTATTTACAAATTTTTGATTTTTCAACCCCGACCCGCGGCGCCACAGATCCGAAACGGGGTAGTTCATGTATTGGAGATATGTTCGGCTGCGGGACAGGAGCAGGGAAAAATTATGACATTTCGGAAAAACAAGATGGCAGCCGACGTGCTTTTTGTAACTTTTTTTTTTTCCAACCGATTTTGTTACAACTCGCAATGATTGAAGAAATTAGTAAACGATCAATAGGAAAAGTGGAAAAAATTGGAAAACCAAGATGGCGGCTGACGTGACTCTTGCAACTCTTTTGTTTTCCAACCGATTTCGTTACAACTCGCAATTATTGAAGAAATTAGTAAACGATCAATAGAAAAAGTGGAAAAAACTGAAAAACAAGATGGCGGCCGAGCTGCAGTAATTTCAAATTTTTGATTTTTCAACTCCGATCCGCGGCGCCACAGATCCGAAACAGGATAGTTCATGTATAGGAGATATGTTCGAGTGCGTGATGGGAGTGGGGAAAAATTATGACATTTCGGAAAAACAAGATAGCGGCCGATTAGCCGAAATGAACCGATCGAAGCATTCAAGATAGGTGCTCGATCAAATGTCATTCGAAACCTCAGCCAATAGACCGTGAGCTGAAAAAAAATTCAAAATGGCGGATTTAGGATGGCTGCCATACAAATTTATTTGGTGTCTATCTCAGAAAGTATAAAAGATGGAAGAATAATATCTTGGCAAAAGATGATAAGGACCTGAAGTTCAACTTGATGAACAGTAAAAAAATTCAAGATGGCGGAATTTATTTTCCATAGAAAATATAATTATGACGAATATTGAAGAGACTACAAGTGTAGAAAGAACTATGCAAAATTTTGATACGTTTCCGTTTTACCCTGGGATTACAAAACAGGAAACTGTTACCGAAATTTTATAAAATCAGCGCCATTTTGAAATTCTTTGTTAATTGACCGATTTTGTTCAAAATCGATATTTAGGACTTCCTGGGATCACAAAATAGAAAACTGATAACCAAGTTTTAAAAATCAGTGCCAATTTGCAAATTCTTTGTTAATCGACCGATTTCGTTCAAAATTGATATTTAGGGCTCCCTGGGATTAAAAAACAGAAAACTGATACCAAAGTTTTAAAAAATCTGCGACATTTTTAAATTCTTTGTTAATTGGCCAATTTCGTTCGAAATCGATATTCAGGGCTCCCTGGGATCACAAAATAGAAAACTGATACCAAAGTTTTAGAAAATCAGCGCCATTTTGAAATTCTTTGTTAATCGATCGATTTCGTTCAAAATCGATATTTAGGGCTCCCTGGGATTCCAAAACAGAAAACTGATATCCATGTTTTTAAAATCAGCGCCATTTTGAAATTCTTTGTTAATTGACCGATTTCGTTCAAAATCGATATTTAGGGCTCCCTGGAATTTCAATACAGGTAACTGTTACCAAAGTTTTAAAAAATCAGCGCCATTTTGAAATTATTTGTTAATTGACCGATTTCGTTCGAAATCGATATTTAGTTCTCCCTGGGATCACAAAATAGAAAACTGATACCCATGATTTAAAAATCAGCGCCATTTTGAAATTCTTTGTTAATCTATCGATTTCGTTCAAAATCGATATTTAGGGGTCCCTGGGATCACAAAACAGAAAACTGATACCAAAGTTTTAGAAAATCAGCGCCATTTTGAAATTCTTTGTTAATTGACCGAATTCGTTCAAAATCGTATAGTAAAGTCTGTACTACTTGTAAGTCAAACCACAACCCGTGAGCTGCTTTAGCAGCTCGCGCACAGGGCGAAACACTAGTTATTATACTATATATAGCTCAATTACCACTGATTCACTGACTCACTGACTGACTCATTGACATAATTGTTCTCCTAGAAAGAGACAGAAAACGATACAATGATGTACGGGAGATGTGTTCGGGTGCGAGAGTCGAGTAGGGAAAAATTATGACATTTCGGAAAAACAAGATGGCGGCCGACGTGATTCTTGCAACTCTTTTGTTTTCCAACCGATTTCGTTACAACTCGCAATGATTGAAGAAACTAGGAAACGATTTATAGAAAAAGTGGAAAAAATTGGAAAAACAAGATGGCGGCCGAGCTGTAGTGTTTTGAAATTTTTGATTTTTCGACCCCGAACCGCGGCGCCACAGATCCGAAACGGCGTGGTCGAGCGTAATATTTTTTTCTCTTTTCGCCTACAACTATCCTGTATTTTGACAGAACGGGAGTGGTTTTTAAAAATTCAAGATGGCGGCTGTCGCGGCGGCCGTTCGGTCTGAGGTACGAAAAAACGCAATTTTTAAATTCAAATTTGTCACAGTTGGCAACGTCGGAGCGTTTCGACTCCTAGGGGGCGATTGTGTGTACAAACTCGAACTATGGATTGGGAAAAAAAATTACCCCATTTCTCGGGAAATTTTCAAGATTAACCCCAAAAATTAAAAAATCGAAATACGTATTTTTTGAAAAGTTCGAGTACGAGCGACCACGTGTCCCACTTGTACGAATGATGTTTGGGTATTTCCGTCGCCGAGGTCTGGCAACACTGGAATTTATCAAAGTAAAAGTGATTTTCGACATGGTCTCTTTTCAGGAGCTATCATTTCGGCTGGGTGCGAGCGAGATGAAAAATTGAAACGTCATCAGGAGCGGTATATCCTGTAGTTCATGGGAAAATTATGAAACTATGTCAAATGTTTCTGTGAAACGATGTGGCGGCCATTTTGTATTATTTTTGTGTTTTTGAAAATTTCGATCATGATTTTGAGGCAGTTGGCAACATTTGGGAAAGTTGACATGTATGGATCGATTGTGTAGCTCGACCGGCAGTATCGAGATATCTAAACAGTGTTGCCACATTATGGGTAGTTTTCGAGATTTTCCCCAAAAATGTCCTCCTGTAAAATTTTGTATGAAAAATTTTTTTTTCACCGATGGCTTCGTGTAGAAGTCAGGAAATATAACTTTAACAAAAATATGGAGACAGCTGATGATTGAGGATTTCGGAGACGGGTAAAGGGCACGGCCAAGGTATTGAAGATAGGTGGGGGGTCCTCGAACTAATGTCACTCGGAACCACATCCAATTGGCGATGAGTTTAAAAAAAACTCGAAAATGGTGGATTCAAGATGGCCGCCATACAAATTTCGTCAGTGTCTATCTCGGAGAGTATAAGAGATGGAAGTGTGGTTTCTTGGCAAGAGATGATCAGGACCTGATGGTCTACTTGATGAACAGGAAAAAAATTCAAGATGGCGGAATTTATTTCTCCATAGAAAATATATGGCCAATATTGAAGAATACTACAAGACTGTGTAGAACTATGCAAGATTTTGATACGGTTTCGTTTTACCCACGACGGGGCTCCCTGAGATTACAAAACAGGAAATTGGTACTGAAATTTAAAAAAATCAGCGCCATTTTGAAATTCTTTGTTAATTGGCCGATTTCGTTCAAAATCGATATTTAGGACTCCCTGGGGTTACAAAACAGGAAACTGATACCAAAATTTAAAAAAATCAGCGCCATTTTGAAATTCTTTGTTAATGGACCGATTTCGTTCAAAATCGATATTTAGGGCTCCATGGGATTTCAATACAGGAAACTGTTTCCAAAGTTTTAAAAAATCAGCGCCATTTTGAAATTCTTTGTAAATGGACCGAATTCGTTCAAAATCGATATTCAGGGCTCCCTCTGATCACAAAACAGGAAACTGATGCCAAAGTTTAAAAAAATCAACGCCATTTTTAATAATTTTGCTATAATCATAATAAATGTCTGTACTACTTTTAAGTCAAACCACAACCCGTGAGCTGCTTTAGCAGCTCGCGCACAGGGCGAAACACTAGTTATACTATATATAGCTCAATTACCACTCACTCACTCACTCACTCATTGACATAATTGTTCTCCTAGAAAGAGACAGAAAACGATATAATGATGTACGGGAGATGTGTTCGGGTGCGGGAGTCGAGTAGGGAAAAATTATGACATTTCGGAAAAACAAGATGGCGGCCGACGTGACTCTTGCAACTCTTTTGTTTTCCAACCGATTTCGTTACAACTCGCAACTATTAAAGAAATTAGTAAACGATTAATAGAAAAAGTGGAAAAAATTGGAAAAACAAGATGGCGGCCGAGCTGTAGTGTTTTGAAATTTTTGATTTTTCGACCCCGAACCGCGGCGCCACAGATCCGAAACGGCGTGGTCGAGCATGATATTTTTTTCTCTTTTCGCCTACAATTATCCTGCATTTTGACAGAATGGGAGTGGTTTTTAAAAATTCAAGATGGCGGCTGTCGCGGCGGCCGTTTAGTCTGAGGTACGAAAAAACGCAATTTTAAAATTCAATTTTCTCACAGTTGGCAACGTCGGAGCGTTTCGACTTCTATGGGGCGATTGTGTGTACCGACTCGAAGAATGGATTGGGGAAAAAAATTTACCCCATTTATCGGGAAATTTTCAAGATTTTCCCCAAAAATTAAAAAATCGAAATACGTATTTTTGGCAAAGTTCGAGTATGAGCAACTACGTGTCCCACTTGTACGAATGATGTTTGGGTATTTCCGTCGCCGAGGTCTGGCAACACTGGAATTTATCAAAGTAAAAGTGATTTTCGACATGGTCTCTTTTCAAGAGCTATCATTTCGGCTGGGTGCGAGCGAGATGAAAAATTGAAACGTCATCAGGAGCGGTATATCCTGTAGTTCATGGGAAAATTATGAAACTATGTCAAATGTTTCTGTGAAATGAGGTGGCGGCCATTTTGTATTATTTTTGTGTTTTTGAAAATTTCGATCATGATTTTGAGGCAGTTGGCAACATTTGGGAAAGTTGACATGTATGGATCGATTGTGTAGCTCGACCGGCAGTATCGAGATATCTAAACAGTGTTGCCACATTATGGGTAGTTTGCGAGATTTTCCCCAAAAATGTCCTCCTGTAAAATTTTGTATGAAAATTTTTTTTTTCACTGATGGCTTCGTGCAGAAGTCAGGAAATATAACTTTAACAAAAATATGGAGACAGCTGATGATTGAGGATTTCGGAGACGGGTAAAGGGCACGGCCAAGGTATTGAAGATAGGTGGGAGGTCCTCGAACTAATGTCACTCGGAACCTCATCCAATTGGCGATGAGTTTAAAAAAAACTCGAAAATGGTGGATTCAAGATGGCCGCCATACAAATTTCGTCAGTGTCTATCTCAGAGAATATAAGAGATGGAACTGTAGTTTCTTGGCAAGAGATGATCAGGACGAGGAGGTCTATTTAGCGAAATGAAAAAAAATTCAAGATGGCGGAATATTTTTTTTCGTACCAAATTATATGGCGATTAGGAACTTTATAAGGACTGGGTACTTCTAACGAATATTTGGGAGAAAAATGTGAAGCGAGTTGATGATTGAGGATATCGGAGACGGGTGAAGAGCACGGCCAGGATATTGTAGAAAGAGGGGGTGTGTTCGACCATATGCATGAAAAAAAACAAACATAAAACTACCAACATACCCGCATAATTGTTCTACTAAAAAAAGGCAGAAAACGATACAATGATGTATGGGAGATGTATTCGGGCGCGGGATGGGAGTAGGGAAAAATTATGACCTTTTGGAAAAACAAGATGGCGGCCGACGTGATTCTTGCAACTCTTTTGTTTTCCAACCGATTTCGTTACAACTCGTAATAATTAAAGGAATTAGTAAGCGAACAATACAAAATGTAAAAAAAATTGTAAAAACAAGATGGCGGCCGAGCTGTAGTATTTTCAAATTTTTGATTTTTCTACCCCGAACCGCAGCGCTACAGATCCGAAACGGGGTAGTTCATGTATAATACGTTCGGGTGCGGGATGGGATTAGGGAAAAATTATGACATTTCGGAAAAACAAGATGGCGGCTGACGTGCTTTTTGTAACTTTTTTATTTTCCAACCGATTTCGTTACAACTCGCAATGATTGAAGAAATTAGTAAACGATCACTACAAAAAAGTAGAAAAAATTGGAAAAACAAGATGGCGGCCGAGCTGTAGTGTTTTGAAATTTTTGATTTTTCGAGCGAGATGAAAAATTGCAACGTCATCAGAGGCGGTATATCCTGTTGTTCATGGGAAAATTATGAAACTGTGTGAAATGTTTCTGTGAAACGAGGTGGCGGCCATTTTGTATTCTTTTTGTGTTTTTGAACATTTCGATCACGATTTTGAGGCAGTTGGCAACATTGGGAAAGTTGACATGTAGATATCGACTGTGTAACTCGACCGGCAGTATCGAGATATCTAAACAGTGTTGCCACATTTGGGGTAGTTTTCGAGATTTTCCCCAAAAATGTCGTCCTGTAAAATTTTGAATGAAATAATTTTTTTTCACTGATGGCTTCGTGTAGAAGTCAGAAAATATAACTTAAACAAAAATATGGGGACAGCTGATGATTGAGGATTTCGGAGACGGGTAAAGGGCACGGCCAAGGTATTGAAGATAGGTGGGGGGTCCTCGAACTAATGTCACTCGGAACCTCATCCAATAGACAAAGAGCAAAAAAAAAATTCAAAATGGCGGATTTAAGATGGCTGCCATACAAATTTGTTTGATTTCCATCTCAGAAAGTATACAAGATGGAAGAGTGGTTTCTTGGCAAAAGATGATCAGGACCTGGAGGTCTACTTGATGAACAGGAAAAAAATTCAAGATGGCGGAATTTATTTCTCCATAGAAAATATATGGCCAATATTGAAGAATACTACAAGACTAGAACTATGCAAGATTTTGATACGGTTCCGTTTTACCCACGACGGGGCTCCCTGTGATTACAAAACAGGAAACTGGTACTAAAATTTAAAAAATCAGCGCCATTTTGAAATTCTTTGTTAATGGACCGAATTCGTTCAAAATCGATATTTAGGACTCCCTGGGGTTACAAAACAGGAAACTGAAACCAAAATTTTAAAAAATCAGCGCCATTTTGAAATTCTTTGTTAATGGACCGATTTCGTTCAAAATCGATATTTAGGGCTCCCTGGGATTTCAATACAGGAAACTATTACCAAAGTTTTTAAAAATCAGCGCCATTTTGAAATTTTTTGTTAATTGACCGATTTCGTTCAAAATCGATATTCAGGGCTCCCTGGGATCACAAAACAGGAAACTGTTACCAATGTTTAAAAAAATCAACGCCATTTTGAAATTCTTTGTTAATTGACCGATTTCGTTCAAAATCGCTATTTAGGACTCCCTGGGGTTACAAAACAGGAAACTGATACCAAAATTTTAACAAATCAGCGTCATTTTGAAATTCTTTGTTAATGGGCCGATTTCGTTCAAATTCGATAACTGAGGATCCCTAATATCCCAAAAACCACAACCCGTGAGCTGCTTTAGCAGCTCGCGCACAGGGCGAAACACTAGTTATACTATATATAGCTCAATTACCACTCATTCACTCACTGACTCACTGACTCATTGACATAATTGTTCTCCTAGAAAGAGACAGAAAACGATAATATGATGTACGGGAGATGTGTTCGGGTGCGGGAGTCGAGTAGGGAAAAATTATGACATTTCGGAAAAACAAGATGGCGGCCGACGTGATTCTTGCAACTCTTTTGTTTTCCAACCGATTTCGTTACAACTCGCAACGATTGAAGAAACTAGGAAACGATTTATAGAAAAAGTGGAAAAAATTGGAAAAACAAGATGGCGGCCGAGCTGTAGTGTTTTGAAATTTTTGATTTTTCGACCCCGAACCGCGGCGCCACAGATCCGAAACGGCGTGGTCGAGCGTAATATTTTTTTCTCTTTTCGCCTACAACTATCCTGTATTTTGACAGAACGGGAGTGGTTTTTAAAAATTCAAGATGGCGGCTGTCGCGGCGGCCGTTCGGTCTGAGGTACGAAAAAACGCAATTTTAAAATTCAAATTTCTCACAGTTGGCAACGTCGGAGCGTTTCGACTTGTACGGGGCGATTGTGTGTACAGACTCGAGGTAAAAATTGGGAAAAAAAAATTACCCCATTTCTCGGGAAATTTACAAGATTTACCCCAAAAATTAAAAAATCGAAATACGTATTTTTTGCAAAGTTCGAGTATGAGCAACCACGTGTCCCACTTGTACGAATGACATTTGGGTATTTTCGTCGCCGTGGTCTGGCAACACTGGAATTTATCAAAGTAAAAGTAATTTTCGACAGGGTCTTTTTTCAGGAGCAATCATTTTGGCTGGGTGCGAGCGAGATAAAAAATTGAAACGTCATCAGGAGCGGTATATCCTGTAGTTCACGGGAAAATTATGAAACTATTTAAAATGCTTCTGTGAAACGAGGTGGCGGCCATTTTGTATTATTTTTGTGTTTTTTGAAAATTTCGATCACGATTTTGAGGCAGTTGGCAACATTTGGGAAAGTTGACATGTATGGATCGATTGTGTAACTCGACCGGCGGTATCGAGATATCTAAACAGTGTTGCCACATTTGGGGTAGTTTTCGAGATTTTCCCCAAAAACTTCCTCCTGTAAAATTTTGTATGAAATTTTTTTTATTCACTGATGGCTTCGTATAGAAGTAAGAAAATATAACTTGAAAAAAAATATGGAGACAGCTGATGATTGAGGATTTCGGAGACGGGTAAAGGGCACGGCCAAGGTATTGAAGATAGGTGGGGGGTCCTCGAACTAATGTCACTCGGAACCTCATCCAATTGGCAATGAGTTTAAAAAAAACTCCAAAATGGTTCATTCAAGATGGCCGCCATACAAATTTCGTCAGTGTCTATCTCGGAGAGTATAAGAGATGGAAGTGTGGTTTCTTGGCAAGAGATGATCAGGACGAGGAGGTCTATTTAGCGAAATGAAAAAAATTCAAGATGGCGGATTTTTTTTTTCATACCAAATTATATGGCGATTAGGAACTTTATAAGGACTGGGTACTTCTAACGAATATTTGGGAGAAAAATGTTAAGCGAGTTGATGATTGAGGATTTCGGAGACGGGTGAAGAGCACGGCCAGAGTATTGTAGAAAGAGGCCGTGTTCGACCAAATGCATGAACAAAAAAAAAACCTAACAACATACCCGCACAATTGTTCTCCTAGAAAGAGACAGAAAACGATACAATGATGTACGGGAGATGTGTTCGGGTGCGGGATTCGAGTAGGGAAAAATTATGAAATTTCGGAAAAACAAGATGGCGACTGACTTTATTCTTGCAACTCTTTTGTTTTCCTACCGATTTCATTACAACTCGCAATTATTAAAGAAATTAGTAAACGATATAGAGAAAAAGTGGAAAAAATAGGAAACACAAGATGGCGGCCTAGCTGTAGTGTTTTCAAATTTTTGATTTTTCGACCCCGAACCGCGGCGCCGCAGATCCGAAACGGGGTAGTTCATGTACAGGAGATATGTTCGGGTGCGGGATGGGAGTAGGGAAAATATATGACATTTCCGAAAAACAAGATGGCGGCCGACGTGATTTTTGTAACTTTTTTGTTTTCCAACCGGTTTCGTAACAACTAGCAATTGTTGAGGAAATTAATAAACGATCAATAGAAAAAGTAGAAAAAATTGGAAAAACAAGATGGCGGCCGACGTGATTCTTGCAACTCTTTTGTTTTCAAACTGATTTTGTTACAACTGGCAATTATTGACGAAATTAGTAAGCGATCAATACAAAAAGTAGAAAAATTTGGAAAAACAAGATGGCGGCCGAGCTGTAGTATTTTCAAATTTTTGATTTTTCGACCCCGAACCGCGGCGCTACAGATCCGAAACGGGGTAGTTCATGTATAGGTGATACGTTCGGGTGCGGGATAAGATTAGGGATAAATTATGACATTTCGGAAAAACAAGATGGCGGCCAACGTAATCTTTGTAACTTTTTTGTTTTCCAGCTGATTTCGTTACAACTAGCAATGATTGATGAAATTAGTAAACGAACAATAGAAAAAGTGGAAAAAATTGGAAAAACAAGATGGCGGCCGACGTGATTCTTGCAACTCTTTTGTTTTCTAACCGGTATCGTTACAGCTCACAATTATTGAAGAAATTAGTAAACGATCAATACAAACCGTAGAAAAAATTGGAAAAACAAAATGGCAGCTGAGTTGTAGTGTTTTCAAATTTTTGATTTTTCGACTCCGAACCGCGGCGCCACGGATCCGAAACGGGGTAGTTCATGTATAGGAGATGTGTTCGCGTGCGGGATAAGAGTAGGGAAAAATTATGATATTTCGGAAAAACAAGATGGCGGCCGATTTGCTGAAATGAACCGATCGAAGCATTGCAGATAGATAGGGGGGTGCTCGACCAAATGTCATTCGAAACTTCATCATGAGCTGAAAAAAAATTCAAAATGGCAGATTTAAGATGGCTGCCATAGAAATTTATTTAGTGCCTCAGAAAGTATAAAAGATGGAAGACAGGTTTCTTGGAAAAAGATGATCGGGACCTGAAGGTTTACTTGATGAACAGGAAAAAAAATTCAAGATGGCGCAATTTATTTTTCCATAGAAAATAAATGGCGAATATTGAAGAGACTACAAGTGTAGAACTATGCAAGATTTTGATACGGTTCCGTTTTACCCAGGACGAGGGAGCCCCCCTGGGATTATAAAACAGGAAACTTATACCAAAATTTGAAAACGCAGCGCCATTTTGAAATAATTTGTTAATTTACCGATTTCGTTCAAAATCGATATTTAGAGCTCCCTTGGGTTACAAAACAGGAAATTGTTATCAAAATTAAAAAACAGCGCCATTTTGAATTTCTTTGTAAATTGACCGATTTTGTTCAAAATCAATATTTAGGACTCCCTGGGGTTACAAAACAGTAAACTGTCACCAAAATTTTAAAAAACCAGCGCCATTTTGAAATTCTTTGTTAATTGACCGATTTCGTCCAAAATCGATATTTAGCACTTTGTAGGATTACAAAACACGAAACTGGTACCAAAGTTGTAAAAAATAGGCGCCATTTTGAATTTCTTTGTAAATTGACCGATTCTGTTCAAAATCAATACTAAGGACTCCCTGGGGTTACAAAACAGGAAACTGTCACCAAAATTTAAAAAAAACAGCGCCATTTTGAAATTCTTTGTTAATTGACCGATTTCGTAGAAAATCGATATTTAGCACTTTGTAGGATTACAAAACACGAAACTGGTACCAAAGTTTTAAAAAATAGGCGCCATTTTGAAATTCTTTGTTAATTGACCGGAAACTTATACCAAAATTTGAAAACGCAGCGCCATTTTAAAATAATTTGTTAATTTACCGATTTCGTTAAAAATCGATATTTAGGGCTCCCTGGGGTTACAAAACAGGAAACTGTTTTCAAAATTTAAAAAAACCAGTGCCGTTTTGAAATTCTTTGTTAATTGACCGATTTAATTCAATATCGTTATTTAGGACTCCCTGGGTTTACAAAACAGGAAACTGATACCAAAGTTGTAAAAAATAGGCGCCATTTTGAAATTCTTTGTTAATTGACCGATTTCGTTCAAAATCAATATTTAAGGCTCTCTGGGATTACAAAACAGGAAACTGTTACCAAAATTTAAAGGAAACCAGCGCCTTTTTGAAATTCTTTGTTAATTGACCGATTTTGCTCAAAATCGATATTTAGGACTTTGTGGGATTACAAAACACGAAACTGGTACAAAGTTTTAAAAAATTAGCGTCATTTTGAAATTCTTTGTTAATTGACCGATTTCGTTCAAAATCGATATTTAGGACTCCCTGGGGTTACGAAACAGGAAACTGAAACCAAAATTTTAAAAAATTAGCGCCATTTTGAAATACTTTGTTAATGGATCGATTTCGTTCAAAATCGATATTTAGGGCTCCCTGGGATTTCAATACAGGAAACTGTTACCAAACTTTTAAAAAATCAGCGCCATTTTGAAATTCTTTGTTAATTGACCGATTTTGTTCAAATTCGATAACTGAGGATCCCTAATATCCCAAAAGCCACAACCCGTGAGCTGCTTTAGCAGCTCGCGCACAGGGCGAAACACTAGTTAATACTATATACTCAAAATGACAGTTTGATGTCACGTACCTTGACGTTCCTATAATAAGGATTAAAATTCTTTAACACGAAAGTCAACATTAATTAAGTATTTGAGACAACTAGTCAAATCAGCAACTTTTTTCAAACGTCAAAACGCATGCTTTTTGTATGAAATACTAAATTGTTACTTTAATCGATCGTTTAAAATAATTATTCAACATAAAACTAACAGGGACGTCTACGTCTTATGGGAGGTCCTCTATTTAATTATTATCTCTAAAATATAATTCACTAGATGATGCCCGCGACTTCGTCCGCGTGGATTGGTTTTTTATTCCCGCAAGAACTCTTCAATTTTCCGGGTAAGTAGCCTATTTCCCGGGGTAACCTGTCTCTGTACCAAATTTCATCAAATTCGGTTGAGTAGTTGAGCCGTGAAAGCGTAGCGGACAGACAGACACACTTTCACATTTATAATATTAATATGGATTTGGCTGGTTGTCAAATTGTCCGTGTCAAAATGTCGACCATGGAGTATAGTATATCTGCCCATAGTATCTAACAATAACAAACGATTTAATTCTTTAGCTAGTATAGAAACTCCGAAACTCGATGAAAACATGTCTTCCCCATTAAGCCATTTTAGGTTCATTGACTCCGAAAATATGCAAATGAAGTAAATACAAAGCAGAGCGCAGTTTTTCCGTCGTTTCGCAGCCAAACTGTCGTAAAACCGCTCGAAAAGCGACACGGGTAAAAGGCGCTTTAACTTCCAATAGAACAACTTTTTTTATTCCACTAAAAGACTGTGAGCTCTTGACTGCAATTTCACGTAATGGTAATTGATAATGCAGGCTAAGATGGTAGCGGGCCAACCTGTTAGGGGTATGGCAGTTATATTTAACCCATACCCGTAATCGGTTTCTATACACGACATTGCACCGGAACGCTAAATCACTTGGCGGTTCGTCTTTGCCGGTACGGTGGTAAACTGGTAACTAGTCACGGCTGAAGCCTCCCACTAGGCCAGACCAGAGAAAATTCAGAAATTTTAAATTTCCGATTTGATCTGCCGGGGATCGAACCCGGGACCGACAGCCTTAAGACAACAGCACTCACCACTGCGCCAGGGAGGTCGTCAAACTAACTACTGACATTACACGTGAGTACCACACACAACCCGTGCCATAATTCGTCAGCCTGATGAATTATGACACTGTATATCCATGACTTAGCTAGGTTGCCTGGAAGAGATCACTTATAGTGATAAGGCCGCCTTTACACCGTAACAAGTGGCAAATTTTGTCACTATTCGTGTTACCTCTGTTCTGTTATTTGTTTGTGTGTAATAAAGTGTTTTTACTTACTTACTTACTCTGTGGTCAGGTATATTTTCAGAGTAGACTTTACAGTTGTCTCCTCCCATCGAGTGGGGGTGCGCCATTGCTTTTCGGGTAGTTCCAAAGGGAATATAGAGACTGTCCGGTGCCATAAACCCACGGTCGATACGGGAAAAAGCATTAAAACTGGGGATATTTCTAGCTCACTTTGTTTACCAACGATACTTAAAAAAACTTATCTACATGCTAGGTCCTCCATCTAGAAAAGCTGTCAATCTTTCCCCGTTGTATTCTAAACGTATTAAGTTGGAAGTCGGTTAGCAAGTCTGTGAGTTATATATGTCACCGTAAAATTGTAAAAACCCTTAGATTGTAATCTAACGCTTTTTATCTCGATAGATTGTAAACTGTCGAAAGATTGTGAACCGTAACAACTGCATACAATTTAACGCATTATTTTTCGGTAGATTGTTATCTGTTAGGTATATTAACTCGATAGAACCTAAGGCACTTCCTGATTATTTATGTCGAACCCTAAGCCCTAAACTAACCGACAAGAAAGAGACAAGAAAACGTAAAGACAATGAATATTTCAAAAATTGACACTCAGAACATTGAACGATTCAACAACTGTCGACAGTTTACAATTTCGCTAGTTAGATTACAATCTAACGGTTTTTGCAATCTTACGGTGCATTGATGTATCAAATATCAAATATATATTATAAATGCAAAAGTTTGGATGTATGAATTGATTGATTGGATGAATGTTTGTTACTCAGTCAAGCCAGAACGGCTGAACGGATCTGCATGAAATGTCACACAGACATAGATTAATTATTTATAGTCTGGAATAGCACATAGGCTACTTTTTATCTAAGGACCCGCGGGAACCGAAAAAATTCAATCCACGCGGGCTAAGTTACGGACGTTATCTAGTAATATTTTAAGTTTAGATAAAATCTCGGACGATCCCTAATGAAAAAGGCTCTCGCAGATAACCATAACATAACATTGTACACACCAACGAAAACAAGAAAGAGGATCCCCTAGGCCCAAAGTTAACGCGTTTGTTCGCACGCTACGGAACCCGGCTGGGTACAGATTGAAACAAATCATCCGCACCATAAATTAATTATGCGGCAAAGTCAAACGCTCCGTTCACATGGGACTCCACAACGCATACATGTTTATTGACAACCACTTTGATCTTCCGTGCGACGGGTTTATGCAACAGGGTTCATACTGCCAACGCTTAAAGCAATACCTAAGCAATATAACACAAAATGACGGCCATACTGCCAACGCTTTAGAGCAATACCTAAGCAATATTACTCAAAATGACTTCATACTGCCAACGCTTAAAAGCAATACCTAAGCAATATTACTCAAAATGACGGTCATACTGCCAACGCTTAAAAGCAATACCTAAGCAATATTACTCAAAATGATGGCCATACTGCCAACGCTTAAAAGCAATACCTAAGCAATATTACTCAAAATGACGGTCATACTGCCAACGCTTAAAAGCAATACCTAAGCAATATTACTCAAAATGATGGCCATACTGCCAACGCTTAAAAGCAATACCTAAGCAATATTACTCAAAATGACGGTCATACTGCCAACGCTTAAAAGCAATACCTAAGCAATATTACTCAAAATGACGGTCATACTGCCAACGCTTAAAAGCAATACCTAAGCAATATTACTCAAAATGATGGCCATACTGCCAACGCTTAAAAGCAATACCTAAGCAATATTACTCAAAATGACGGTCATACTGCCAACGCTTAAAAGCAATACCTAAGCAATATTACTCAAAATGATGGCCATACTGCCAACGCTTAAAAGCAATACCTAAGCAATATTACTCAATATCACAGTTTGATGTCACATACCTTGACGTTCCTAAAAAGTCACTCAAAGAAAACCATAACATAACTTTGTACACACCAAGGAAGAGGGTCCCCTAGGCCCAAAGATGATCACGTTTGTTCGCACACTACGGCACCCGGCCAGGTACAGATTGAAACCAAATTATCCGCACCATAAATTAATTATGCGGCAAAGTCGATATCTACAAGCCACACAATAGATCACTGACTTACAATAAATAGATAGATACATTCTTTATTGTCACACGAACATAAAGATATGAGGTAAACACTTAAAAAGTACAGAAAACACGGACTTATGACTCACTAAAAGTGATAGCTGATAAATCCGCTGCGCAAGCTAAACTTGCCTTTAAACGATGCAAAGGCGAGAGCAAGATATGTAGATTAATTATTCACTGTAGTGTACCGGAAAAGAGGGCAATGTTGGCCGCAACGAGACAATAATTTCAAATTCCTTTTAAAAAAAACTATAGCACGTTGTGACATATCAAAGTGATTGTATTTACAGTTTTCAAATATGAAGTCTTCAAAAATCGCTGTCTCGATAAAATGACGCGCACGATTCCCGGCAGGGGAAGTTTCTAAATTGTCTATTTTCTGGTTACGGTAAGCTTTGGCGGTTTCTTGATCAACTGCCTACAAAAACGTACACATAAATTCAGATATTTTGGGACGTTTTATAAGTAGATAAGGAATTTGAGGTTAAGACAGTTGGTTCATGAAATTATTATTTGTTTCGTGAACGGCGTAAAAGAATTTAAAAAAAAAAACCCGGCTGAGTTTGTTGTGGGCTCTTCTCAGACCAGGGCGCGTTTGGAACCCTCGTAGCTTTAGTTTTAAGATACCGTTACCCATTATCACCATCATGCTTTTTAAGTAAGTAATTTTTAGACGAAAAGAAGTGTACCTACAGTGTACCTATATTTAACTAGTGGTTCGCCCCGAACTAAGACCTCGCGGCGCCATCTATTGACATAAATGTGAAGTTCTGTTAAAAATACTGAAGCTCATTAAAAATTAAATAATTCCGTTTCCTTACAACATTTATCTAATTTTAGTATTTGTTGTTCAAGTACAGGATATAATTGAAATAATTGATCAAGTTTCAGGCTCATCCTTTCAGAAAATTTAGAGTTCTGAGGTCATCTTTGGACGTTAGAAAATCACCACTTTGAAAGCCCCCCATTTCGTCAATTTTGGGGGAAAAATTAAAAAAAAAATATTTTTGGACTCTATTCCTAATTATCTTTAAAATGATATACCGCAACCCTATGTAACTTTATAAAAAATATTTTACTTCGCATTCGCTTCTATGAGAGCCCCCCTGAAATAAAGATTTTTATTATTTTTTAAGCCATATTCGGCGGGAGGCCATTGGTTTACATATTATATTTAAAGCTGAAGTAATTGCGTTCAGTAATTCAGAAGTTATAATGCTCTGACAGACGGACGGACGGACGGACGGACGGACGGACGGACGGACGGACAAGTGCCAATTCACCCAAGTAGACTCAGAGACCTTCGCTTCGCTCGGTCAATAAATGACTTGAATCTTGAATCTTGACAACATACATCATTCAGTTTTATTTTATTTTCACGTTACAGTACTTTATAAGTACTTTATAGCGGTTATGATAATGATAACCAAAACCCCGTTAAAATAATAATCAGTCAGCCATTCGATATTTCGAAACGTTTTCAGAGATATCCGTTGAACCTTCCTTTAAAATATATACCATGTAAAAGATTGCTTCATTGTTGAGAGAAACAACCATCCCTAATTTTCCGCCTCTTGGGAAACTGCTTTAAAAAAATTGTGTGTGTCAGCTCCGACGCACGACTGTAGTTTACTCCTTACGAACGAAAAGTGTTATTAAAGTGTGTTAATAAAGTCGTTCACGGAGAAAGTTTAATTTTACTCCCCATAAATTTTCATACCCCGGTATTATATTAAAATCGATTCTTAGCGGGGTAAAGTCCAATAAGCTTTACTTGTCTGATTACTGCATAACGCCATCCATCTGGACTCTCTTGCAGGCCAATTGAATCTAATGGAGTAGCTACGTGCTAGCAAGTGTACATCTTTTACACTTCCTTACTCTCGTCCTTATTACTAAGCAATAAGGTTCATATTGCGGTGTCAAGAAGTGTATTAAGCAATTGTACATTTTGGGGTATTGCGTGTTAATAATACTCGTTCTAATGTAATGATATAATTTGTTTGGTTTCGATCATAATATTAATTTACAGATTTGTTTAAATATTTTGATTTTGGTTCTTTATGTCAAATCTTGAACTTTATCGTAGTAAATCTATGAATCTACTTGTACTATTTATTTGATGATTTGGGTGGATTTTTTGAAAATCCTTTTCGGGATACCTTACTCCTTCCCCGGGATGCAACCTACCTCTATATTCAATGTCAGAGTCGGTCGAACAGATGGGATGTGTCATAGATAGATAGATATCCTCAACTATACCCATGCAAAACTCTACTCTGCTGTAGCGTGATTGTAGGACAAACAAGCATAAAACTTCTAGATTTAAAATATTACTAAGAAAATACCCACTAAACACACTACCTGTATAGTATAGTATAGTATAATATAAGTATAGTTAGGTATAAGTAGAATATAGAGACTTATGCGGAGATCTATAGAGCGTACTTTGACTTGGCTCAGACTTTACTTACAGTTAAAACGAGATGGACTGTCTCGTTTTAACCATGTCTTAAATCTCTAAATTCAAATCAAATCATCTAAATTACCACCCTACCGGCAAAGACGTGCCGCCAAGCGATTTAGCGTTCCGGTACGATGCCGTGTAGAAACCGAAGGGGTGTGGGTTTAATATAACTGCCATGCCCCTAACAGGTTAGCCCGTTACCATCTTAGACTGCATCATCACTTACCATCAGGTGTGATCGCAGTCAAGGGCTAGCTTGTAGTGGATAAAAAAAAAATTCAAAGTCAAAAGTTAAAAGTTCGCTCTATAGATCTCACAAGACTGTTCTCTGGCAGCAGTCAAACTGTGCGAATATTTTTGTAGGATATAGGTAAGGACAAATTTTTACAATAACAATATAATATGGATGTGAGTTATTTGCATACAAAGAAACTGACCAGGCTATCGTGTAAACTACTGGCCAGATGATTGCAACTTGGAAGGCCTGCGGTTAAATATAACCGCTTAACCGCATGCGCCGGAGAAATTGCGTACGCGCTGTAATGGACGCTGCAATACAAGTACTTACATAAAACGTATTGAATGTATAATACGAGTATAAATAAAATTATAATGGACGCTTAACTTTGATGCTTCAATTGAGATAAGAAATCAGTGGGATGCGCACACTTGTGTTGTAAATTGATTGTTATTTCACTTGCTACATTATCCATAATTATAATAGTTAATTATATTCTGCAATTATGGAAAGAACCTACAGTTTAATAGAACTTAAAAATTTTGTCACGATATTTGGGTCACAGTGTGGCAATTCTGTTGGACACAATACCTAAACAAAACTAAATTTTCGGAAGGACCACTTATTTTTTTACCATCTTGCATCTGCATCATCACTTACCACAGATCGCAGTCAAGTAGTGGTTCAAAAAAGCTTTAAAGATTTAAAAAACAAAACTGCTCTTCCATTTTTTATCTTTCAAAAAATTATAGCCGGTGTCACTCGGGAAGATGCAAGGATTCCAACAATACCCTATACATCGAAATCTGTTCAGGAATTTAGAAGTTAGGTTAGGTTAGGTTTTTTTAGAAGGAAGGTGGAATAAAGAAACTCACACACATTACATGAACCCTGAAAACATTGCACTCCTTTTTTTGGGCAATCGTGTAAAAAAAGTTGATTTGCCAGACAGTCAGTACGAGTATCTCTTTTTATATTAATATCACGTAAAGTGATAACGTAAGTTCAATTTTAATTTAGAATATCTCTCATTAGGTATAGATTATGGGATCCAAAAGTACCAGGAACACAGAAATGCAAGGCGTGTTGCCAAATCGAGCACGCATCGCCTCTATATGGCAAGCAGCTGGCAAGTGCCAAGTCTTCCTCATAAAGTTACACACGGTTCGGAGTGTAATGGTAGGCTTTAGAGACGTGCCAAATTGTGATCATTAACAACTTGCGGGTTTTATTAAGCCAAAAAATTGTACTCGTAACTTAGACTAGATATTGCATTTTTGGAAAATTCTAGGCTTTTATTTGACTGCCGTCATAGGCTTCGCCCGCATAATATTCGGTAATTAAAGAGAAGAAAAACCATAAGAAAAATCAGAAAAGTTCCAGCGATTTCTGTTGTAAGTTGATATTATGTATATGTCAGTCAGTAACTGTGTGGCTCCAATGGTTTAGGTAGAGTTGAGGGTACTCCGCCGATATAAAACCAGAAATAATTAAAAATCGGAAAAATCATAGCTCTAGGTTTGAATAGTAGACCTTGTAGTAAGTGAATAGAAGTGAAGTGTGTCCTACCCCCTACCAAAGAGTGTCACTTTTTGGTAGGGGGTAAAAATGTAGATTCGCGTGACCGACACGCTCGCGAACATCGACATGCTCGCGAACATATAAATATCGAGTGATTCGTAATTAAACTTTAATGCCTTAGTGTTAAGGTATATATTTTAATAATTTTATTTAAAACATGAAAATTAAAAAAAAAATTCGTTTTCACATTTATCGGCAGTCGATCTGACTGCCAGTTTCTTTTTTGTAAAATATGACGTGCGACCTCCAGTAGTATGTAAAACAATCTGTGTTAGCAAACGCCTTTAAAGTTAGTATCACAATATTTCCTCTTCATTGAAACCGACAAAGCCCGTTTGAGGCCTTTGTATGAGCCCAAATACCTTGCTTGTATATCCGACCACACGTTTACTACCGTACCACAGCGTAAGTAATTTCATACAGTGAGTCGACGTCCACACAAATACCCAGCTACCGTGAAAGTAGTACTTGGACTAAAGTAAGCTATATCCGTAAGAAAAGAAGAAGATAGATAACTAAAGAAGGACAGCACGAAGTAATGCCAAGCAGTTCCGTGCTGATCTTGAAGACAGGGGGAGGTAATTTTAGTCCGTGCAAGACGGACATACCCTGCCATAAGGCAGAAGTCCGTAGGGATTTTTTCCTCCCGCGAAGAAAAAAAAAGCTATATCCCTATATTATAGAGGTATAAAACTGCAAGTCCTGCATATAGTAAACTTATGCAGCCCGGTAGCCAAAATACTCGTAAAATCTAATTTTTATGCCTGTTTAGTTTTTGTTTTTCATATTTACTAGCGACGCTGTCACCGGGTCAGATATTATGATTGTGTGATACTAATTTGACATTCGAATGAAAGATTTTTGAAGTGAAACTTCTTTAGAATCGTTGTGACTTGAAAACTCGATAAATGATGAGATAGAATACAAGTTATATGTATATTTATCTCATTCTCTCGAAGTTTCACTTCTGCCGTGTGTGCACACACACACTTTTTTTGTATTGAAAATTCTGCCAGTTTCCTTCGTCACATCCCAGAGCATTGCTCTGTCAAGACGCCTCCGTCGAAAGACTGGTAGGAAAGACCCTACCTTACTCCTTATTCCTTAGACTATACTATGTACATCCCACTTCACATATGCTCGGGTTAGTTTAACACTCTGTGGTTAGTGGTCACGACGGTTTATGACGGAATAGTAACTTTGTTCACTAACAAATGTTAGTGTTCGGTAAATCGGTACACTATCGGATAATATGGTCATTGATCCCATATCCCATAATTAAAACAGGGACCTATTTCTAGGTTCATGAATGATAAAGCTGTCAAGTGCGAGTCAGACACACCCGCCCAAGGTCCTGTAGCTTGGAAACAAGCAATTAATTGTTATTTTTATATTCTTTTTTAATTTTTTTTTATTTCCGGGGGAACATAATAAATGTAGCCTACGTCCGTCCCTGGCAGGCTGGGATGCTCGTAAAATCTGTCTCTGTACAAAATTTCGTCAAAATTAGATGAACAGATGGGCCATAGACCATGGTCACAATCGTGACTCGTGAAATTTTATGTCCTCCAGACATACTGACACACTTTCACACTTAGTTACGAAAACTTATTTGATGAAAAATTACAGCTGACGACGTCTCTAATAATGAGATTCATAGAGTGTACTTTGACCACAGAGTAGGTATATACTCGTGTGCTTTATTGGGACATTATACTCGTGTGCTTTGACTTTGCTCAGGCTTTACTTGGAATTAAAACGGGACGGACTTATGTGAGTGTCATAAATCTATCTCGTTTTAACTCTGTCTTAAGGCAGAGCTAAGTCAAAGTGCGCTCTATAGATTGGAATGTAATGACGTAGGTATGGGACAGAAACGTGGACACTGACGGTGGGCCTCGTCCACAAATTAAAAGTGGCTCATCGTACTATGGAGCGGGCTTTGTTCCAAATTTCTCTCAGGAATAAAATCCTGATGAGGAAATTCGGAAAACTAAAGTGACCGACATAGCTCTGAGGGTTAGCAAGTTAAAGTGGCAGTGGGCAGGCCATGTCTGTCGCAGAACCGATTACCGTTGGGGCAGACTTGTTCTGGAGTGGAGACCGCGTACCGGCAAGCGCAGTGTAGGACGACCTCCAGCTCGCTGGTCCGATGACCTAAAGAAGGTGGCGGGAAGCGGGTGGATGAGGAAGGCGGAGGACCGTGTTTGGTGGCGCGCTCTCGAAAAGACCTATGTCCAGCAGTGGATGCATACAGGCTGATGGATGGATGGGTGGACTCCTAAATGAACGATTAAAAATGAAATTATGTCATCTTCACTTGTAAATAATTAGATATTTATTTCGGAAATACACAGAAAACAAACAAAATTACAAAATATAATAAAAACTTATAGGTCTAAACGTCTAAACGTCGTCTAAAATCTAAATATTATACAAACTATACAATAAATTTAAATCAAATCCTTATGTACCTACTAACAGAAATAAAAATAAAACCCTAATCAAAAAGACCACCCCTGGTTGCCCCTGGGCCAAAGGTACCCATCAAACTTGCAGCATTGCCACGCTGAATGGCGATGGATAACCTTTGAACCAGGTTTTCTTTGAACCTTTTGACCAGACCGTGGGTCACAGCCCCTTTCCCTCAAACGACAAATAATTGTAAATAATTGTAATCCAGATGTTAGCATAGGATGTTAATGAATTAATCAATCAACAGTAAGTAACCGGGCCGGCGCACATTAATTGTGTTCAATTAAAAGCCGGTGGGCGGTTAGCGTCTCTCTCGTCTCTCCGATACGCTTGTCTGTCCGTCTGTTAATTGATCCACGTTGCACGTCATTTATATTGATATTTATTCATTTGGTTCAAGGTGATTGTAATTGTAGTTATAAGGATCTATGTACAATTAATTAATAATCAGGCCTTCTGACACAGGTATTCTTATGCTTAACTGAAGGCCTCAGCCACAATAACTTGTTAATATTGTATATGGAAATAAATCATTTTTTTTCATTTTCATTATGAAAAATGAAATGAAATAAAAACAAAAAATGAATTCTATGAAAGATCACGTAAAATGCAATGTGTGACGTTGCACAGCGTTCATTTTATTCTTTTTACACGCTTTTTATTAGCTTCAGACGTATGTATGGTATTTTAGTATGTTAGTATGTAACGGAATCTTTGAACATGATTTTGACCCCCTCTAAAACGTCGGATTAACTCGCAATTTTACATACTTATTAAGGACCGATGACAATTCAATATTTTAATCAGTTTGACCCGTTATCCTTACTAGGATAATCAGGATTAGCGATTTTTTGTTTTCCTGAGACCCGGAGTGTCTGTCAAAAGCGTGTTTTTTAGTTTTTTTAAACTATTATTGACCGAGCGAAGCGAAGGTCTCTGAGTCTACTTGGGTGAATTGGCACTTGTCCGTCCGTCCGTCCGTCCGTCCGTCCGTCCGTCCGTCCGTCTGTCAGAGCATTATAACTTCTGAATTACTGAACGCAATTACTTCAGCTTTAAATATAATATGTAAACCAATGGCCTCCCGCCGAATATGGCTTAAAAAATAATAAAAATCTTTATTTCAGGGGGGCTCTCATAGAAGCGAATGCGAAGTAAAATATTTTTTATAAAGTTACATAGGGTTGCGGTATATCATTTTATAGATAATTAGGAATAGAGTCGGAAAATATTTTTTTTTTAATTTTTTCCCCAAAATTGACGAAATGGGGGGCTTTCAAAGTGGTGATTTTCTACCGTCCAAAGATGACCTCAGAACTCTAAATTTTATGAAAGGATGAGCCTGAAACTTGATCAATTATTTCAATTATATCCTGTACTTGAACAACAAATACTAAAATTAGATAAATATTGTAAGGAAACCAAATTATTTAATTTTTAATGAGCGTCAGTATTTTTAACAGAACTTCACATTTATGTCAATAGATGGCGCCGCGAGGTCTCAGTTCGCGGCGAACCACTAGTTAGTACTTAGTTTAGTTTAGTTTAGTTTAGTTTTGATTTTCGCTCCCGTCGTATTATTGCCACCTCCTTTTCGATAAAAAGTCTATTCTTCTATCATTGTTATTTCGCCATGGGTTCTTAAACCTGATGGCCAGAGGTAACGCGAGATGGCAAAACGAAACCATAAACCCTTTTAGCCATACCATGCATTGCGCATGAGTCACCACTCACCATACAACTCAATACACATGCAAAACACCTGTCACGCGCCGGGTCAACGACCGGCCTATGGTGGCCATAAGTACCTATAAGATGGCGAGATAGATCGCGTTCAGCTTAGGGTCAACGGACAGATTAAAATATCTAGATATTTTCGCAGACTTTACTTAATTCTAACACGGATCACGCGATCAAAACACAGGAGTCAAATCATATTGTAAAAAAAATTACTTGATCATCTGATGGTAAATGACGATGCACTCTAAGATGGTAGAGGTGCTACTCGAATAGTAATTACTAGATGATTCCCGCGACTTCGTCCGCGTGGATTAGGCTTTTTTGATTCTCGCAGGAATTTTTTATTTTTCCTGGATAAAAAGTAGCCTATGTCCTTCTCCGGGATACAACCTACCCGTGTACCAAATTTCATCAAAATCGTTTAAACGGATGAGCCGTGAAAGCGTAGCAGACAGACAGACACACTTTCGCATTTATAATAATATTAGTATGGATTTTCCGTGGGGGTACGGCAATTTGTATTAAACCCATACCTACCCCTAATCGGTTTCAACACGGCATCGAACCGGAACGCTAAATCGCTTGGCGGTGCGCCTTTGCCGGTAGGGTGGTAACAATCCGGTCGAATCCTCCCACCAGGCCAGACCAAAGAAAATTCAGAACTGCTAATTTCCGAATTGACCTTGCCGGGGATCGAACCCGGGACCTCTTTTAAGACCACAGCGCTCAACACTGCGCCAGGGAGGAAATCAATACAATACACAACACTAGCTAGCACAACACTACGAGCGACGACTCGGTCATTAAGCTGGAGCCACACTAACAACACAAATAATAATTATTAATCCTGCTAATAACTAATGGGTGTCATACATCATTTTTATGGCCTCCATACAACTCGGTGATAGTTATGGGAAATATCTGTGATGAATCGCCAGATAATGACTTTGATGCTTGCTTTTCTGTTGGCTGCCTCGTTGGTCTAGTGGTTAGCATGTTCGATTGCGGGTTCGAGTCGCGGGTCGGCCCATAATTAAGTATTGGTTTTCTGATTAGAAATTCTCAGTACTAGCCCGGAGTTAGGAAGTTGGTGGTGTTTCACCCCCGTGCCTCGGAGAGCACGTTAAGCCGTCGGTCCCGGTTATTATCACTAACATGATAATAGTCGTTAAAGCCCGCCAGCCCGCATTGGAGCAGCGTGGTGGGTCTAAGCTCTAATTCCTTCTCACGTATGAGAGTGGAGGCCTGTGCCCAGCAGTGGGACGTTAATGGGCTGACGTTAGTGGTGGTGCTTTTCTATTAGCGTTCTAGTTCTTTTGTTACCAGGTATTGCTTTTGTGGTAATGCAGTAACAGATTCGTTCATCTACCTATACTTATCTATATGAATGCGAAAGTGTGTTTGTCTGTCTGCCTTCTACGCTTCTTCAGTCCATCTTTTTTATCTCTTTAACATCTCTTTAACAGTCCATCTTTTGAACCAATTGATGAAATTCGGTAGGTATAGAGGTAGCTTACATTACGTTAAATTAAGCCCGGAAAATTAAGGAGTTCCCCAGGGAATTACAAAAACTTAATCCACATTCCACGCGGACGAAGTCGCCAGCATTATCTAGTTAATATTACCTATGCACCACTACAGCTGGGCACAGGCCTCCACTCTCATAGGAGAGAGGGAATTAGAGCTTAGACCCACCACGCTCCAATGCGGGTTGGCGGGCTTTAACGGATTACCTATTCATACTAATATTATAAATGTGAAAGTGTGTATGTCTGTCTGTCTGCTACGCTTTCACGGCCCAGCTACTCAACCGATTTTGATGAAATTTGATACAGAGAGAGGTTACATCCCGGGGAAGGGCATAGTTTACTTTTTATGTCGGAAAATTAAGATGGTCTGGCCTGGTGGGAGGCTTCGGCCGTGGCTAGTTACCACCCTACCGGCAAAGACGTGCCGCCAAGCGATTTAGCGTTCCGGTACGATGCCGTGTAGAAACCGACAGGATAGCCCGCTACCATCTTAGACTGCATCATCACTTACCATCAGGTGAGATCGCAGTCAAGGGCTAGCTTGTAGTGGATAAAAAAAAAAAAATTGTTTCGGCGGAAACCAAAAAACCTCAATCCGCGCGGACGAAGTCGCGGAAATCAGCTAATTCTACATATATTGAGTAATATTGAGTATACGAAAGGCGAGATAGTAAAAAGGTTAACTATTTATGGGAATAAAATAAATTAATCTGCCCACATCCCTCGATAATTAATGAAGATATCTAATGAAAGAATAGAATTGCCTCGTAACCGCTGAGTAATCGGCAGCTTAATAGCTAAGTCATAGCGCCATATTGGATATCGTATTAAATAACTAGCTGAATCCCGCGGCTTCGCCCGCGTGGTTAGTTTTAATTTTCCGGGATAAAAAGTACTTAGCGTTTGTTCTTTCCTGAGACACAACCAATGTATGTACCGATTTTCATCAAAATCGGTAAATATGTTAAGCTATATTAATATAAAGGCACACACTGTACAGCATTGAAAGCGTCAAAACAAACTTACATTCGCATTTTATAATATAAAAAATGTAAAGTATGATGATTATAAAAAGATATTTGATAACGAGCGATTCATTATTGAATCAGCATCATCACAAATGTGATTTGGAAGACATGGAGAATATCATGGAGAAAATTGAGTTTTATTTTAATCCACTACAAGCTAGTCCTTGACTGCGATCACACCTGATGTTAAGTGATGATGCAGTCTAAGATGGTAGCGGGCTAACCTGTTAGGGGCATGGCTTATATCAAACCCACACCCCTTCGGTTTCTACACAGCATCGTACCGGAACGCACGTCTTTGCCGGTAGGATGGTAACTAGCCACGGCTGCAGCCTCCCACCAGGCAAAAGGCAGATGTTGGTTTCCGTACAATGTTTTCCTTCACTGTTTATATGTTTATGTGTTATACTTACGAACTAATAATATTAATTTAATCCCTCTTAAAAGCGAGACCCTTGGTCCGTGGGGTCCTAGCGCTATAAGGCTTTTTAAGGAAATAGCAAAAAGGTTAGTCGACATCACAGGAGACCGAAGAGCTGGCAGCTAGCAGTCTAGCTATTCAAAGGGGGAACGCTGCTAGTATCTTCGGAACCTTGCCTAAAGGGACTCCTTTTAATAATATATTTTAGTTATCATATTATATATTATTTAAGATTTTTAGATGTATTGTGATTATTTGATTGAACAGCGAGAAACCGTCTGCGTTGGCATCCTTATGTGGTTGATGTCCAATCTGCCCGCACGAAACGTTTTTGCTCGACGTTTCTGATCCGAACCGCTAGGGTGTGGAACACCCTCCCAGCGCACGTGTTTCCTGCCACATATAACTTAGGTACCTTCAAGGCAAGAGTGAATAGGCATCTTCTAGGCAAGCGCGTTCCAACTTAGACCTCATCATTGCTTTGCACTGGGCATGATTGTCGTCAAGCGCAAGCCTATTTCTCAATAAAAAAAAAAAAAAAAACTTATTAATTCCTTAAAAAATATAGAACTTACTCATTGCAAAATAGGCTTGCGCTTGACGAAAATCATGAAGTCTAGGTTGAAGCGCGCCCGCCTAGAAAATGTCTATTCACTCTTGCTTTGAAGGTACTTATGTTATACGTGGCATACGTGAAATAAGGGCATTCCACACCTTAACAAAACATGCCCAAGATTCGAACCCTAGCCCCCTATTATAGGAGGACGAAGGCTATTAACCACTTTACTATCACCGTCTTCTTGTAACGGGAACATAATGGCAGTCTCATCGCGCCATATTGGATTACGTCTTAATATAACGACCTATTCATTGCTCGATACCGTTAGCTGACTCCTTGATTGGATATCGCCGATCCTTCTGGCTATCAGCTATCAATGCAGTAACATTACAATTTACAGTATAGATAGATTACTGTTTCAAAAAATAATAATTGGCAGTCATAGGATAGTCACTGCCGATAGAAGTGAAAACTTAGTATTTTAGTATAAAAATTTGAAATAAAATAAAATAAAAACCTTAAAACTAAGGTATTAAGTTTAATTACGAATGTGGTATATTTGTATTTAAGACCTTTTGTCTTCGTAACAACGCTAGCATGGGACAGCGAGGTGTCGGTGACGCGAATCCACAAGTTTACCCCCTACCAAAAAGTGCTCAACGCGGATGGTAATCCGCGCGGAGCAGAGGCGGGTCAGCTAATGCTCAACTAAAGTTTTTTAAAAAAAAGAGCATTTAGTAGTTTGGTGTCGAGTTATGCAAAGTAAGCAGCATAATGAGTGGGGCCGTCAAAACAGTCAGTTCAACTTGAACCCATACTGCATTGTATGCTAATTAAGCTTCCACGAGGTCAAGGCTACTAGACTGACTGAACTCGGTGAAAGAACACTACATTACGTTTCTAAAATCATAGTAAAATGTCAATACTGTTTTACAACTTTGTGCCTCCTACCTACCGTACTAGTGGTCCCGTGACCCGTCATGTAATCCATCAAAACTTTTTTTTTATCCACTACAAGTTAGCCCTTGACTGCGATCTCACCTGATGGTAAGTGATGGTGCAGTCTAAGATGGTAGCGGGCTAACCTGTTAGGGGCATTGCAGTTATATGTATGGCCGAAGCCTCCCACCAGGCCAGACCAGGATTCAGAAATTATAAATTCCCAAATTGACCCTGCCGGGGATAATGCCCGTGCGGGACCTCCGCACGTTTAGGCGCAACACCGCTACACACCGCTCCTCAAAATATGTCAAAGTATGCTCCTGAAAAAGCTTATTATTGTTGAAGATTATGTAAATGATAAAAGAGTATGGATTTGACTCGCTCCAGAAATGCTTAGGACTGCGGCTACCTAAGTATCTATACACATTGATGTAATTGTAATTACTTTTTACAAAATAGTAACCACCGGGTTTCTTGCTGGTTCTTATCGGTAGGAACGGCATTCCGAACCAGTGGTAGAATCACTCGATGATTCAAAAGGACTTTTAATTAAAAAACATTTGTGTTTGAAGTCCAATCTGCTCGAACGAAACTGTCTTGCTCTACGGTTCCGTATTCTGATACGAACCGCTGAGGCGTGGAATGCCCTTCCAACGCACGTATATTTCCTGCCGTACCTTCAAGGCAAGAGTGATTAGGCATATTCTAGGCAAGCGCGCTCCAACCTAGACCTCATCATTGCATTGTATATATTTTGTAAATTTATATTTATTATAATAAAAGCGCTTCTGAAAGTCTGGTTGGTATAGTACCTATAGGATACAATTAATAAAATAAGTCTACAAAATATGTAGTAGGTTCTAAATAATTAACAACACTAATTTGCTAAAGCTGGCTATTTTTTTGCGCAAAGTATTAACCTGGCTGTCCAGCGCGGAAATGCAGCCACCATTCAAAAAAAAATAATTAAAATGTCATAAAAGTTAATAAGTTACCCAAACACCCAAGCATGATTGTCTTCAAGCGCAAGCCTATTTCGCAATGAAAAAAAATACGCGTTACGTCATCTCAAACCATTTCCGTCCTACTAGGATCCTCTTACCTCTTAACTCTTAAAAATGAGAAAGATTTAGACTTTAGCTCATATTCCACCCCGCTCACTAGCCGCCTAAGTGCAGCCAAGTGGCTACTTTACATGCCTTTGAGAACCTAATTGAAAACTCGCAGGCGTGCAAGTTTCCACACGCTGTTTTACCATCGATATTTTTTTTTATCCACTACAAGCTAGCCCTTGACTGATATCACACCTGATGGTAAGTGATGATGCAGTCTAAGATGGTAGCGGGCTAACCTGTTAGGGGCATGGCAGTTATATTAAACCCACACCCCTTCGGTTTCTACACGGCATCGTACCGGAACGCTAAATCGCTTGGCGGCACGTCTTTGCCGGTAGGGTGGTAACTAGCCACGGCCGAAGCCTCCCACCAGGCCAGACCAGGGAAAATTCAGAAATTATAAATTCCTAAATTAACCCTGCCGGGGATCGAACCCGGGACCTCCGCACGTTAAGGCAACAGCGCTACACACTGCGCCACGGAGGTCGTCAAACCTACCTACCTACCTACATACCTAGTATATGCAGGTAGATGATGGGCCCTTTCATAGAAAAAATTGGGCGTCTGACCTGTAGAGCGTGCACCACACAGGTGTATAAGCCTGTCCTTGTCCCCGCCATAGCGTTGTCCCGCTTTTCAGACTAGATGGCGTTAGTAAAATAACTTCACATTCTTTGTTTGACAGGGCCGTCTATGTAAATTGATGTCATTGTGTTTTACACATAACTACGAAAAGTTATAGGTGTTTAGTGTACCCGGGACCAAGGGATACGTCACCTAGTAGTTACAACGGATATCAGTCGATTGCGATGGTTAAGCGACGCTAACACCAAGTCGGTAACTGGATGGGTGACCGAATTTGGTAGTACAAATTTGTTTTTCATTTCTTCCGTGCCTCGGAAAGAACGTTAAGCCGTCGGCCCCGGTTATTATCACAATAATTCAACCTAAGAGTTGAAATAGTACTCTTAGTCAAGTCGTATGCGGAACCCACCGCATTATTATCTCAAGAAAACCCCTTCCATTATATGGTTAATGAAATAGGGCTAAAGACCCTCAGCAATGAGAAATACGATGCAGAGAGAGACCTAGGACCGAAATTTTAACTAACTAAAAATGTATGCTTATCGCAATTTTTGTCGAAAATTTGCAGCATAAACGGCTTTATCTTTTGATTGCGTTGGCTTAGAAGTTTGATTTATTCACAGCTCCAAGGGACCTACTGAGTATTTGATATGAATTTCAGCTTGATACCTCCATGCGTTCCTGAGAAGAAGATTCTTGACAGACAGACAGACGGACAACAAAGTGATCCTATAAGGATTCCGTTTTTTTCCTTTTGAGGTACGGAACCCTATAATAGCTATTTATGCAACTGTATCGTAATGAGGGTCATTTTAATTCGAGTGCTGTTTTTTGATACGAGGCTTGCCGAGTATCAAAATAGGATAGTACGAGAATTAAAATGACTAATTACGTACAGTTGCATACAAGATCTTATCTACGACAAGGACGTCTTTATAATTTTTTACTTTGTAAATTAATAAAAAAGTCAAATCAATTGACTGGTTGGGAAAGTGCCAGAACCCAGAGCCGCTAAGCTATAGGTATCCTATTTATGAAGATAACCATATCGATACAGCTACGACTCATAACGATACAGCTCCCATACAACGAACTGTATCGTTATGAGAAGCAAACACGAAAGAGGGTTCAATTCGATATAGTTGTCAGATTCGAAATTGGAACTTTTCGATGCTGGAGTTGATAAAGTGGCATTAACGTTATTGCTCCACATTTACGTACAACGTAAACAGACCTTGGTGAATTTTCCACGTGCATATCACTGTGACATGACCGTGACAGTAACGAGCGGTGGAGACATCTGTTATAACGACTGTGGTGATTATGATTGTTAACATGTTGTTATCGGTATCTGTGGGCAATGTGTCAATTTGTTTACACAGTGTGAATCAGATTGAAAAATAATGACATACATTTTTACAAGCTTACATCTAACTTGCAATGTACAATCGACTGTATGTAAGTTGAACCAAAATGGCGGTCGTCTGCGCAGGTGCATTGTATTACAGAACCGAGCGGAGCATGCGCGGGGAGCGAGGGGTATGGGCTCGCGGCGCCCCTCATACCGCACTTCGTTTGACACCCGAAATGTGTAGAAACCATGGAACTAATAAGTACTACGTAGTACTTATTAGTTCCATGGTAGAAACACATTTCGGGTGTCAAACGAAGTGCGGTAGCCGCGGCGTAAGTTGAACCCTGCGCACTAAATCGTTCTCTCGTATCTCTGACTCGTAACTCTAATTCTCTAGTATAAGCTCTATTGTTTTAATTACTATTCAATTAATTATTCATTTTAGTGTCAATTTATAAATTAGTTTTTTTAACAGACAATTTTATTTCACGCCACTTACCTACGCCGCGGCTACTATACGTGTGTTTGTTTAGGTCAAATCTTGCAGCTGAATTTCGAGACAGTTATCCCCAGCCGATTCAGCTGAAAGGACATTGTCCAAATTCGCCTAAGAATCAACATACTTTTGAAATATACAGTAATTCTTAGCTCATTTTTTAACCTTTATTCAAAATATTAGATTTTAACGGACACTTCAAATTAATTAAAAAATAAATAAATGGGTATTAAATTGATTACCGTTCTTTTCCGTCTTGTAACTTACAGGTTAGAATAATATACAATACCACCGCTTGAGCGCTGGTTCCGTAACTTAAGAAATAAGATAAAAGCAGCTTGAAGCGCTGAGTGCGCTAGTGTTCCAAATCTCGCAACGCCATCTATTGAAAGTACAATAAATTAATATTTATAACGCCATCTGTAATGTTTTTGGGGAATTACGACGAGACTTGTTGACGATGATATTAATGTTTCAAGCAGATTGAGTCGAAATAACCTCAAAATTGAAAATAGTTTTGCTAAAAAAAAAATCTCTCAAGTGTCCGTTGTTCAAATCTAATTACATTCGTATTTATGTGTTCTTTTGAATCCGATAATGTATGTTTTATGACTGTTGGTTCTTAGGCGAACTTTGTATGGGCGCTGGTCAATGTCCTTTAGCGTCGACGTCATTCCGAATCCAATATGGCGGACACCCAACGATGGCGGACTAGTTATTTTAAATGCTTGCTACCTATATATTGCTAGGCCTTTTCACTAGTTATATCAACTATATTATGGGAGTATAACAAAAAAATAAAAAATTTGGTAAATTGGTCAACGCCTGAGCGCTCTTTTGTAGAAAAAGATTGCCGCTCCATCGGTCAAAGAGAGTGAGGGAATAAAGAGAACATCTGTATTTACACACACACTCGTGCTCTATAGTTGTTCGTGGTCGAAATTGCCTTTCACAACTTGATAGTCGTTAAAGCCTTTTTACCCGACTGTGTACTGTGTACTGTGTACCCGACACATAACCCTGTGCGTTCCGCAATAGTGAAATCTGTGTATGTACCTAAGTCAAACACCTTACTCGAACACGTCTAAGCGTCGCGTCGCTTACGTGTTTCTTCAATTTGGTTACCTTCTGTATACTCCAAGGAAAACAAGGCTATATTGTCCCTACACAACTTACGAGATTTTCATAAATACGGTATCGTTGCCTAAAAACTACTCGCTACAGTCGCAGCTACGTAGAAATAGAAATGTAAATGTAGGAACGGAATAATGTATTTCCCTATTTCCGAAGAGCTTTGTCAGCGCACAGCTAACCTGGTTTGTGATAGGGTTGTCACTGCTATCTGAATTTGAAAAATAAATATTTTGCGTACGACCGATTTTCCTTACAACCGATTTTCTCGAATCATAGCTCAGATCACTCTCAAACAAGTCACCTTTAAAAAAAAGAAATCAAAATCGAAGGTACGATGCTACATACAGGCACACAGATACACAGGTAAATACACATGTGTATCTACCTGTTTATTAGTTAATAACACACCTCTTCTTGCATCGGGGGTTAAAAAAGTTACACAATAAGATCCGATCTCACAGGACATAAGATTTTTGTCAGGTGCAGGTTACTCAAAAATCAAAATACAAACTATATAGATAGATGTTTGTAAAATTAATTATCAGCTTGAATAAAAACACATACCTATTATTTTTTTAAAGGGGCAACCCTATAGAGGCGATTGGATATTTTTTCCCCGTTTCGTGCCAATTTACGGCTTAACCCCACAATATCCAGTTGTCGGATGCTTTGTGTGGAATTTAGACAATTTTCTCGCCCCGTGTTTTCTTTACGGAGTTTCCTGACGACGTCTGTATTGTGTTAAAGCCCGCAGGTTGATTTGATTGTGGCTCGAGCTCCGTGGAGAGGGGAAAAATTACTTTATCACTTTTATATCCTTCTTTAATATCTTACATCCATACTAATATTGTAAATGCGAAAGTGTGTCTGTCTATGTGTCCGTCTGCTACGCTTACCGGGCCCATCTTTTCAACAGATTCTGATGAAATTTGGTATAGAGGTAGGTTGCATTCTGGGGAAGGATATAGGCTAATTTTTATCCTGGAAAATTAAAGCGCTCTGGCGGGAATCAAAAACCCTGTATCCACGCGAACTAAGTCGCGGGTATCAGCGGGTATATCCATACTAATATTATAAATGTGAAAGTGTTTCTGTCTGTCTGTCCATCTGTCTGTCTGCTACGCTTTCACGGCCCATCTATTCGACCGATTTGGATGAAATTTGGTAAGTACAGGGATAGGTTGTATGATCCCGGGGAAGGACATAGACTACTTTTTATCCCAGAAAATGAAGTAGTTACCGCGGGAATCGAAAAATCTTAACCAACGCGGACGAAGTCGCGGGCATCATCTAGTATATTATGAACGTTTTGCCTGGTGGGAGGCTTCGGTCGTGGCTAGTTACCACCCTACCGGCAAAGACGTACCGCCAAGCGATTTAGCGTTCCGGTACGATGCCGTGTATAAACCGAAGGGGTATGGGTTTAATAAAACTGCCATGCCCCTAACAGGTTAGCCCGCTACCATCTTAGACTGCATCATCACTTACCATCAGGTGAGATCGTAGTCAAGGGCTAGCTTGTAGTGGATTTAAAAAAAAAACGTTAAAGTTTGAATTTTTGTTACTCCTTCATGCTACAATTATTGACCAGATTTATAATTTATTAACTTAATTAATATTAATTTATTAACTCATACTTTGAATTGACACATGGCCTACCTTTTACCCGGAAAATAAAAGAGTTCCCGCGGCAATTAAAGACTGCCTGATATTCCCTCCACTTTTAAGTCTTTTATATTGTTGTATAGTGCATCAGTGCAATTATGTAGCTTCTGTCTAGCATAAACTTAGCCAACGAGTAAATGAGACTACGTCTAGACGCAGCCTAAGTCCAAGTTACGAGACCCCTAAATAGCCGGGCTCCCTGCAGGCCTGCACGTCTAATAAACCCTCTGCACTAAAAATGACTTTAACCCAGGCCCAGTTGCATTATAGGTGGGTAACGTTATGGTAACCGTTAAACTTTGCACCGTGGGTTGCACAAGTCAGAAAGCAGAAAGGAAAAAATTAAAATGAAAAAATGTTTAATTTTTCTTATGACCAGTGGTGCCCACACTAGGTAATCCTGCATCGTGGGTACCAATTACACATTAGACATGATTGAGTAACAGTAAATAATTGACGCTCGGTAGTCTTAGATATTAACAGAGTTGTTTTTTTTTTCTTTTTTTGTTGCAATTTTATAAACATCATTATTTCTAAGTAACAAATTATGTTAGATGCAAGAAAAGCTTTTCCGTTGTGTCTTAGCTTAAGGAAGCGAGCCATTGTACAATTTTAGCTTTTGCTTGATTTACGGAACAATGCTTAATGTCAATGAACAATGTTAATGAAAGAATACAATTATTAAAATTAATAGTGATGGCACAAAAAAAATTTAGTATACAGTTGGACCTCTAATTAATAATCCTTGGCTGCGATACCACCCAGATTAGGTATCACCCAGTACAGCTCAAAGTGAGTTTGTTAACTTTGGACAAATATTTATCTTAAGCCTTAATGAAGGTTACTTGATCAACCCACTTTTATTCGTATCTTAATGTAACTAATTAAAGGAGTTAGGGTTAAAACAAGTGGGGAATTGTTATTTACTAATTTGTGGTCAAAGTCTAACACTAAATTTAACGTAACGTAACTTTAAAATCCAGTCATGCAACTGGACCTTAGCATTATCCTCCACGCCGCAAGACAGTTATTAATTTGACTGTAGTACGGTTTAATTAAAATTGACAAAGACGTGCCGTCCTTGTAATCTCACTTCCATCTTAGTCTGCATACTCCCTTCCCACCAGATGAGATCGCAGTCAATGATTGACTTGTTAACGAATGAAAACAAATGATTTTCTAATAGGGTATCGATAATATGTAGTAGATTTCCATATCCATCTACCTATTCGTAATCCGTATACTTATAAATGCGAAAGTGTGTCTGTCTGTCTGCTACGCTTTCACGGCTCATCCGTTGAGCCGATTTTCATGAAATTTGATACAGTGATAGGTTGTATCCCGGGGAGGGGCATGGCTACTTTTTATCCCGGAAAATTATAGAGTTCCCGCGGGAATGAAAAAACTTGATTCACGCGGACTAATTTGCAGCCATCATTATAAATGAGAATGTGTCTGCCCGTCTGCCACCTTTTTATAGACTTTAACTGATTTTGATAAAATTTAGCTCCAGTTACAGGTAGTAATATTTGAAAGATAGGTTACTTTTATCCCGAAAAATCAGAGAATTGCCGTTTTTCAAAACCACACATTTTTTTTGAATCTTCATCAAATTAGATGACATAGCAAAAGTCCGGACTCCGGATTCTGGAGTAACGAAAAAAAAGGCCTAAAATATAAAGTTAGCAAACCAATGGCGCCAAAAATATAAGAAAAACTTTACCAACAAAAAATATTCTCCAAAAAGCTAAGTACATAGTTTACCGTAAAACGTCGCCAAATATGGCCACTGGGCCCATAACTTATGTATTTAACGGACCTTGAGAAAAAAAGAACACGGCGTCCCTGAGGATCTCTATCAAATAGTGGCTACAACTTGACTTAGCAAAAATGTGCACAGGATTTTCACGTTAAGAAAACTCTTGCACAAAGATTATACTCGTGTAAAGGAATTACTGAAACTAGAGCGTAGGAGTATTGTACACCTTAAAGAAGGTTACCTCATAGTTTATTCACAAACGCTTAGTTTTTGTTTTGTATAAAAAATAGTTACATAGAAGGCTTTTAGTCGAGGATTTTCTCTTAAGAGATGCTAAAGCGTGGAAGTATTTGCCTTTGCAGGGATTTATTCGAGTGTTTTTGTTAGAGGATGTGTTTTATTTATGTAACGACCTTCCTCCTTACTGCTCGTATAAAAAGCCCTTTATGCCGGTCCACATTATTTTTATTGCTCATACGACTTTTGCGAGTTTTCAGACCACTATCAAAATATCTTAAGTTGTATGCGGAAAAATCTTGGGGTCCATAGCATTATCTATACTATAATCCATAGTCTATACTAATACTAGTGGTTCGCCCCGAACTGTGACCTCGCGGTATCCATTTCCTTCAGATAGTTTTAACTATAATTATATTGTAATAGTTAAATTTTATTATTAGCGCCATCTATTGACAGCATTGTGAAATTCTGTTAAAAATACTGAAGCTCATTAAAAATTAAATAATTTCGTTTCCTTTCAGAAAATTGAGAGTTCTGAGGTCAACTTTGGACGTTAGAAAATCTCCACTTTGAAAGCCCCCCATTTCGTCAATTTCAGGGGAAAAATTAAAAAAAAAAAATTGGACTCTATTCCTAATTATCTTTAAAATGACATACCACAACCCTATGTAACACTATAAAAAATATTTTCGCTTCGCATTCGCTTCTATGAGAGCCCCCCTGAAATAAAGATTTTTATAACTTTTTAAACCATATTCGGCGGGAGGCCATCGATTTACATATTATATTTAAATTTGAAATAATTACGTTCAGTAATTCAGCAGTTATAATGCTCTGACAGACGGACGGACGGACGGACGGACAATTGCAAATTCACTCAAGTAAACTCAGAGACCTTCGCTTCGCTCGGTCAATAATAAATCCGAAAGTTTGGATGGATGGATGTTTGTTACTCAATCACGCCAGAACGGCTGAACCGATCTGACTGAAATTTGGCACAGAGATAGATTATAGTCTGGAATAACACATAGGCTACTTTTTATCCCGGAAAATGAAGGAGTTCTCGCAGGAATCACAAAATACTTAAACCACGCGGACGAAGTAATGATCTAGTACTAAAAAACTACTTTTTTCGAGCTAGCTAATACATATTAGAGCAGTTTTGAGCCTATCACCGCGATTGAATATTTACGTAATACAAAATTATGGAAATTAAATTAATATTAATCCTTAACCGCAGTCCTCCAAACTAACAGCAACAACATGAATATAAAGTACAGAAACTTTAGGGAGTTCCGCGCAGAATTTAGCGGTCGAAGACCCGTCCTTTGGCTAAGTTGGTAAACTTGCCAACGGAACGATTTGGGGCGATTCGCAAAATCCTCACGTATCTACGAACTTGCCGACGTGGGTTTCTGAGGACCTTGAGATGGGACAAATTGGCAGACATTTCTTGGCAAACGGATGAAATATTATGACAGTTTAACCAGCCATCGAAAATATCTTATATCAAAGTTCTTGTTTCCACCATATCTTTTTTGTGTTGCATTTGTTCGGAAGACGAAACTGAGATTTGATTTACTAAACTACTTAGAGTAATGGGGCTGATTCTGTAGTGCGGAATCTCTAAACTAATCTAAAATGACAGCATTAAAAATATTGCTAACCCTTTTATATTACTCCCTGCGGAAAGGGACGGAAGCTGTCATTTTAGTTTAGTTTATAGATTGTGGGCAACAAAACGGCCCCATTGCCCATATTCTGAGTTGCCTGTACCAGCACAGAACCTCCGAGAATATTAACAGTTTGAGCAATGAACAGCCGAATCTCTTGAAATAACTTCTTTTCTTTTTTTTTATCCACTACAAGCTAGCCCTTGACTGCGATCTCACCTGATGGTAACTGATGATGCAGTCTAAGATAGTAGCGGGCTAACCTGTTAGGGGCATGGCAGTTATATTAAACCCATACCCCTTCGGTTTCTACACGGCATCGTACCGGAACGCTAAATCGCTTGGCGGCACGTCTTTGCCGGTAGGGTGGTAGTGGTAACGGCCGAAGCCTCCCACCAGGCCAGACCAGGAAAAATTCAGAAATTATAAACTCCCAAATTGACCCTGCCGGGGATCGCGCCACGGAGGTCGTCAAAAACTAGCAAGAAGGCAGTGTGTTTCTTGGATATATTTTGACAATTCGCAAAATCCTCACGTAACCTAGTAGGTACGTAAGTACGTTAGCTTTTAATTATTTTCAACAAACAAACACATTCGCATTTTTAAAAAATATTAGTAATATATTATACTAACCATAAGTGTGTGTAACTCGTAGTAACAATTTCCGAAGTATCGGTAAGGTATAGTACCCGTTCGTTTGAACTTATTACTTATTCGCATGTATAACGAGCCCGGAGGAATATAGAATTTGTCCTTTAGATACGGATTTATTGACGATTTCTATTCGGTTAACACACACGTGAAAATTTCTTTGGCAAACGCTGCGGTTAAATTGAAGCGAACATGTATAATAAAAAATTCTATAAAGTAGAAATAAGTAGTACGAAATTTAAGAGTCCGTATCGACCGACATTTTAAGAACTTTTGATGAGCTTTATGCATGAGATATTAGAGTTATAAAAAAAAGAAAATTAAAACATTAAAGATTAATCCCTCCTTAGTAGAGTGTTGCAAAAAAAATATTAATTTTATTCAAATATAATAGTGAAATTCTCATTCTTGCAGAATACGTTTACGATTTTTACACTTTTGGGTGACACTTTTGACCCATATAAATCCACGAAAAATTAAAATAAATTGCTTATAAAAAATACTAATATGATAAACATACTCTTAGAATTAGAGTGTTGCGATTCGTTTTTAATAGAAAATTAGTTAGTAAATAAATCAAATCAATGTGCACGATTTATCCAAATTTACGCGTCACAATAACCTGTTTTTCTTAAAAGTTCGGCGGGTTTACTGATTAAATAAAAATTTCACATGAATGTTTAGTATTCTCTCTAGTCTTCTATCACATGCAAATGTTAGTTATGTAAGTTACTTCCGTAAAAACTTGCAAGTGTAATCGTAGTCTTAAAATAGACTAAATTAAGATATTAAATAGTATAGAAGATGTTATATTATAGTTATAATAGTATGAAGATATTAAAGTAGTTTAGATTGTTTTGCAATTTACAGAGTAAAGTAAAAGCAATTATAGATATTAATTACTGCATCTGTAGTTTTAAATTGTGTTGCAGTATTTTAAGACATAATAGGTAAGCAAGATAATATTTCTTTCGCTGTTATTTACAGTGTTCACGGAGTTGGAAATCCGCTTTTATTATTACACAAATAAGACAGAAATATTTTTGAAGTCCATGAAGCGGCAGCGTGATGATATTTTATTTAAATCGGCGGTGATTTGGGTTTTTTATAGATCCCGTTGGAATTACACAAAATCCTTTCTGAAGATCCTCAAAAAATCTCAGACCTAGTTGTTTATTTAAGCTTTTCGTTGATATGCTAGGCAGTAAATTTAGGTATCCTATGTTGGTACAATTATTGGCGTTTCTGGACGATTTTTCCGCCGTACGATTACAGTTTAAGCAAAACGTACGGGTGCAAAGTCGGCGACATTTGGGTGAATTGACACAGGTATTGGGTTATGTGTAAAAGGAAAGGAAAGGAAAGGAAAGGTCGATGCTTTATGCTCATAAGGGCGTGAGTCATAAAAGATTCATATTTCGGAAGTTCACCCTACGATTTGCTTCGAGGCGTTTTATTGAAATGTTACATTTAGTACTTTTAGTTTCTAATTAATAGTTAGACTCAATGTACTGATCATACTTAATATTATAAATGCGAAAGTGTGTTTGTTTGTTGGTTTATTGGTTTGTCCTTCAATCACGTCGCAACAGAGCAACGAGTCGACGTGATTTTTGACATGGTATGACAGTTGAGGACCTGGAGAGTGACATGCTTTTCATCCCGGAAAATTAAGGAGTTCCCGCGGGAATTAAAAAACTTAAACCCCGCGGAATAAGTCGCGGGCATCGTCTACTTCAGAGTAGGTAGGTATATGTACTAAACTTAAAGTCAATATTTGTTTCGTTTCCTTAACAAGCCCCTATACTGCTAATTAGGGTCGTTTAATTA
Organism: Erebia aethiops; assembly: GCA_923060345.2. Classification (NCBI taxonomy): domain Eukaryota; kingdom Metazoa; phylum Arthropoda; class Insecta; order Lepidoptera; family Nymphalidae; genus Erebia; species Erebia aethiops. The sequence continues at coordinate 13,954,232 of OV281096.1, read as the reverse complement.
AGTTCTTTAGTTAATTAGTGAGATTCCTTGCCTAAAGACATTTGACGATTCCAAACTCCAAAGCGCCTGTTAAGACTTAAGGTGCTTTTAAATACGCCTTGTTCTGAAATTCAATTAGGTAAGTTAAGTTTGTGTACTTAGACAAAGTTTTGGAAGTAGGCAAGGAAGTTTAAGTTCTAACTTTTAACAACACACGAGTCGCGACTTGGTCTTGGTCCACCACGCTGGCCAAGTGTGGATTGGCAGACTTCACACACCTTCGAGAACGTTTTTTTTTAAACTCGGGCATGCAGGTTTCCTCACAAGTCCGCAAAATCGTTTGACGACGTTGAAGCAAGTGGTATTTATTTTATTAAAACGCACATAACTTCGAAAAGTTGGAGGTGCTTGCCCGGGTATCGAACCCGGGACATCCCACGTTAAGTAAGACATCATTACTCAACAATGCGCCAGGGAGGCCGTTATTTAAAAAAATCATTCATTTAAAATACAAGTATGAAATATCCATGGAACTAATAAGTACTACGTAAAATGTAGTACTTATTAGTTCCATGGAAATATCTAACTCTATATCTCTATGGTTTAATAAGTTCTATCTCTATGGTTGAACAATTTGCTTCGAAAGAACAACTAACAAATACAAACAGAAAAACAAAGCAGTATTCTATATTACCAACCGTAAAATAAAAAACAATAATCTATTACCAAAAATATCAAAATATGAACCATCGGGAAAAATACATGACTCCTTGCAAGCCGCTTATTACTAATTACAATTCGGTAACAATATTCAAATATGAACCTTATGGTTACAACACAAATAATATTTTACAATAACATCTTTGTAGCAGACATTCTGTTTTCTATCTATTATATTTGTAAGGTCAAGAAAATTAGAACTTTATTGTTGAAACAATAAGATCGAAGGTTGGATAATAGAGTTAACAAGGGTGACATGACATCCACTACATCAAAATCGAGCGTTCCATTTTCAAATTAATTTCGGACCGTTTTCTAATTGGCGCGACGTGACTCGTCTGTGTTCGGTTCTCGTCGGGTCTAATCAGCGTGTTTGAATTTCGAATGTAATTTCTACTTGGTGCCCTGTGATTCCCTGCTTGCTTATTGTATGTAAATGTGCACACAACTTTGTAATATGTTTGTATTGTATCTACTCAAACAATATATTTTGTTGTTTATTATTCATATATTTTGTTCCATTTTATTCGCATTTATTTATAGTAGACACTAAATGACTTCGTTCGCATGGATTGAAGTTATTGGATTCCACTTTCCAGCGGGAACTCTAATTTTCCGAAATCAAAATGTTGTTGCCTATGTGTTAATGACCTACGAACTTCATTTGTGGTGTGTTATTTGAATATGTACACGAAACAAGACATTTACAAAAAATCTATGTACTTAAATTTATTTTTTCACTGGGCATGGTGCCCAAGACACTGGCGCTAACGCCTCTCTAAGTGGTCAGGCTATGCCGTTGGGCTAAGTAAGCTCTTGGGTCACCAGTAGCGTTGAGCCGTTGACCAACTTCTGGAAAACAACAACGACAATATGTTTCAAGTCCGATAACCCAGAGCCTCAAACGCAAGCGCCATGAGAAAGAAAGAAATATTTATTCGGGGATACAAGTACAAGCATCGATATATATGTAGGCACTAGATGGGCCCTTTCATAGAAAAACGCCGGGCGTCCGAGTTGCTGAACACGTTCCGCACCTGTCTTTGTTCCCGTCGTTTTAAGGTAAGTGTTTCAATTCACAATTATACATTTAAAAAAAAACGTTATTTAACATTCCTATTTAATATTTTTATCCATTACGCAATCATTTAATTTCCGCGGCAAACTGTATGATTTTTTTTTTACTAACTGACCTTACGGCTAAGACCTATATTATCTATGACCCAGTCATACGTTTTCAAGCTTTCATTCAAGATGTTGCAAGCAAGTTCCCGCTTTTCAGACTAGATGGCGTTGATGGCGTTGCTAAAAATACGCCCACATTCTTTGTTTGACAGGGCCCGTCTATGTAAATTGAGGTCGTTGAGTACAAGAAATAACGAACTTTATAATGAAAAAAAAAACTGAAATAAGCATGCTTGATACATTTATTTATATTAATTATATAATTTACATTCATCAAAATACATTATATAGTCATGGAGACATAAAGTCAATAACGTAACGGAGAAAGTTTGATTTTACTCCTCATAAATTTTCATACCGCGGGCTAATTATGAAAATCGATTCTAAAGGAGGAGTAAACTCCAAAAAATCGCGAAATGAGACTTGACCCCCAAAATGGTCTTCACTCAGCATGTGCTATATTTGTTAGGATATAGCGCTCATCTTCCTTGAACCCAGTACGCTTAATATACTAAACTAAGGGCGCGTTTGGAACTCTTCACCATCATGTTTTATTATGTAAGTAATTTTTAACCTCAATAAGTGTACCCACAGTGTACCTATATTGAATAAATGAGTTGATTGATTGATTGATTGATTGAAGCCAGTGTGCTTAATACTTTGTTAATCATACTAATATTATAAATGCGAAAGTGCGTTTGTTTGTTGGTTTGTCCTTCAATCACGCCGCGACAGAGCAACGTATCGACGTGTATATATGGCATGGATATAGTTGATGACCTGGAGAGTGACAAAGGCTACTTTTTATCCAGGAAAATTATGGAGCTCCAGCGGTAATCGAAAAAAACTTAAACCACGCGGACGAAGTCGCGGAATAAAAATAAATTTTAAACTAGGCATCTTCTAGGCAAGCGCGCTCCAACCTGGACCTCATCATTGCTTTGCACTAAGCATAATTGTCGTAAGCCTATCTCAAAAAAAAACTAACACTTTATTTAATCTGTTGTCCCCAGATTGCGTCCACCTCCAGCTCTACAAAGACCTGAAGGAGAGGCACAAAAACGGTCAGACCAAGGCTTCCCTCTCCCTGCAGCAGTTCCTCGGCTTTGAGTCCGGCTTCACTCTGGACAAGGAGTCGAATACCCTGGCCATTCTCTGCGAAGATGTGGTGCCAGTGCTTGCCTTTGATACCAGGGAAATTCTGATACAGTGGCGGGTTAAGGTATGATACCTATCTAATTTTTACATACGATTTGTCTTGTGCCCCCATTTTTCTTGGGCACATAGCCTATGCTTAGCTATGGGCGTGTGCTTTTGAAAAAAAAAAACTTATTATTCTGTGAAGAATGAAGATGTTATTGATAACTCGGTTTTTGATAAGTCGGAAAGAATCGTCACATCTGAGAGCTTCCCTGTCGCGCGCTGCGTAAACAGTTAAACTTACACGAAAACAATATATGGTGGAATTGTTTCTATATACATATAATATTGAGTACGGACTATTTTGATCATAAGTGCTATCCGTGCGAAGCCGGGGCGGATCGCTGGTAGGTACTAAAATAAAACCTCCATCTTCCCAGGTGCAACACAACCTAGGCAGCAGTAAGGAGTTCGCAGCGGTGATCATATCAGCGCCCAGTGCTGCCAACATAAAGGCAGGCCCGGTGAGGCTTCACGCGTGTGGACCCCGGCTGGCCCTCTGCGCCTCCCGACCTCCTGAAGTGCTGGCGCTTTGGGACATCAAACTGTTGAGGTATGGATTTTTTATTCAAATTATACTAATATTATAAATGCAAAAGTTTGGATGGATGAATGGGTGTTTGTCACTCAATCACGCCAGAACGGTTTAACGGATTTGGATGTTTGACGCAAAGCAAGATTATAGTCTGGAATAGGCTACTTATTATCCCGGAAAATTAAAGAGTTCCCGCGGGAACTAGTCCATACTAATATTTTAAATGCGAAAGTGTGTCTGTCTGCTACGCTTTCACGGCCCACCTGTTCAATCGATTTGGATGAAAGTTGGTACAGGAATAGTTTGTTTCCCGGGGAAGGACATTGGCTAGAAGGCTTTTTATCCTAGAAAATTAAAGAATTCTCGCGGGAAAAAAAATCTCAATCCGCGTGGACGAAGTCGTGGGCATCATCTAGGTTTTAAATAAATAGTGTTTTTTATTTAAATAAACTTTTAAGTGATTTTGAATCTTCGAGTGAATCTACCACTGGTTCAGAATTCATGCTACCGAGAGTAACCAGCAAGGAATTCGGTAGTTCTTTTGAAAAAATATCATTTGTGAATATGATCCAGCCGGGGATCGAACCCGGGACCACTGCGCCAAGAAGGTGGTCAAAATCATTCAATTTAATCTTTCGTTCCGAATACTTCAAGGCTTCTCAGCCTCCAACATCAAAGCACAAAAACATATGCATAGAATAACAACCCCTTTATGAGATTAAACCGAGCCAACCGCGAACCGATCCCCATTGTCGAGGACCCTAATCTTCCAAATGGACTTTCTCTGGAACAGCATCAATATTTCATTGAAATACAAGCATTTGTTCGCGTTTACCGTTGAGTTGAAGTACACGGGAGGAGCAAACCTTGTACAAGGCGTCAGATTTAGCGCTCCCGTCTATAAATAATAACAAAGGGATAATGACAACTCAATCAAATCAGCAACTCTTTATTGAACTTAAAAACACGCTACAGGTATGGAAGTTATCAAATTTCAACTCACTTTTTTAGCAAACTTAAAACTAACTGAGGATGTGAATTTAAGGTCTTTTGGAAGACCCTCTTACAATTAATTTCTTATTTAATAAGTAAGAAAATAATATTTATGACATAGGCATCATTCCAATAATTATTGTAAACATTTACAAAAACCATGCAAAAAAACACGTTTATCCGTAGCTCTGTTACGGGGTTATTGAAGGACAAACCAAGTAACAAACACACATTCGCATTTATACTATTAGTATGATCAAAAACATGAAGCCATGTCAGCTATCAAAAGTATCCGATCATCATCTAAATGGATCATGAAATCACTAAATGCAAATGGATCAGAAAATGACTAAATGCAAAAAATCACAAGATAATATGACGTGAAAGAAAATGGTGCGCCCAAAGCAAATTAAAAAAGTACACCAAGAAGGTTACGAGTGTGAGTTTTTAACAAATTAAAAACGGTTGTATGGAAATTCGGCACCATAGAGGTAGAAGTAAATAGGTTTTAATGATGTTTTGAATTCACAAACTTCATAGACGAGTGATATTTACTAACGTGCACACGATGTTCTAAATTCAATTTACTTTATCCTCAAGAGGATAATAACGGCTTTTGCATTCAGATATCGAAGAGTAATAAAATACTCTTTCCGAGATGGTGGGATGAAAAATATATTAGTATGGTGCATTTAAATTTGAGTGACATCGCTCTCTCTAGTAACAACAACTCTCTGGTGTCCTCTCCACTTTGACCCAGTTTTCGCGTGATCGCGAATTTCCTTTGACATTCAAATCGAGCGTCAGTTCCAGTCGAGAGGTGAAGAGGCAATTTGTTTGCATAGCATTGACTGCTATTATGGGAGGTATTATCTTTGTCTCTTCTTGTTCAAGGAAAAGGTCGTAAATTCGTTTGGCCCGCTCTATGCACTGCGTGAGTTTTTAACTACCTCCCTGGCGCAGTGGTGAGTGCTGTGGTCTTATAAGTGGAAGGTCCCGGGTTCCCAAATTGATTTTAAACAATAAATGATTTATTTATTTCACGTAGGACAACTTCTGCCACTTGGTTCGGAAAATGATTCTGTTGAAGCTTTGGCAGGGTTTTGTTATACTGAACCCAGTTATATACCTAAATATTAATCTTGTGCCCCTACCCCTAATCGGTTTCATACGACATCGTACCGGATCGCTTGGCGGCACGTATTTGCCGGTAGATTGATAACTAGCTACGGCCGAAGCCTCCCGTCAGGCCAGACCAGTTAAAGTTTTGAAATTATAATTTTAGAATTATAATCCTTATTTTAGGAACATCAAGTTACGTGACATCAAACTGTCAGTTTGAGTAATATTGCTTAAGGCGCTGTGAGCTCACGACTCACGAGATGAAAAACACAGGCATGAAATAATTATTTTGTAAAAATAATAATATTTAGGTTTCAAATGAATCCGACAATGTGTTTGATTTAGAAATATCAATTTTATCTTATACTAGCTGACCCGGCGAACTTCGTACCGCCTTAGTATGCAAAATTAAATGTATATTTTTCAATATTTCTGAGAGATTTTCTTAATATTTTTTTCCGTAAGAACCTTCTCCTAATAATAACAAATACAACAAAAAAAGAATTAGTAAAATCGGTCCAGCCATTCACGCGTGATGCCGTGACCAAGGAAAACGGGTTTCATTTTTATATATAATATAGATATAGATATAGATATAGATAGATATAGATATAGATATAGATATAGATTTCAAGAGCGAATTATTTGTTTCAATAAGGAGAAAAATTGCTTTAAAAGGTAAATTAAGAGGTAGGTATGTTTAAAATAAATTTCAATGCAGATATTTTTTTTAATTGTGTTTTGAGATGCGTCAATGGCTGCTCAAAGGGCTTGAAAACAGCACATTATTTTTACAAGCATACATTATGGCACCGTTTGATGGGTACACTGCTTTTAAAAACCCCCTTTTACGCTACACAGGGCCTTAAGTATTGCTTTAAGCGATTGCAGTTTTTTTTTTAACCACTACAAGCTAGCCCTTGACTGCAATCTCACCTGATGATAAGTGATGATGCAGTCTAAGATGGTAGCGGGCTAACCTGTTAGGGGCATGGCAGTTATATTAAACCCATACCCTTTCAGTTTCTACACGGCATCGTACCGGAACGCTAAATCGCATGGCGGCACGTCTTTGCCGGTAGGGTGGTAACTAGTCACGGCCGAAGCCTCCCACCAGGCCAGACCAGGGATAATTCAGAAATTATAAATTCCCAAATTGACCCTGCTGGGGATCGAACCCAGCACCTCCGCACGTTAAGGCAACAGCGCTACACACTGCGCCACGGAGGTCGTCAAACGTCAAACTATGTATAACTCAGCGGCTAGGATCCGGTGAAAAGTTTTAATTAATTACCCACAGTTTTTGCTCTAAGCGCTGCAGGAGCGCGGCTCAAAATTCCCGGATAAAAGACTCGTTGCCGGGATATTATGTTTTCGACACACTTTTTCCGCCTCCACTTTGTTCTTGTTCAGTTAGGGTTGTCCGGAGTCTGGACATAAATCTGGTATTAAAACTCCTCAATCTATACTTACTTTATATATTAAATCACTCAATCACGCCAGAACGGCTTAAATCACTCAATCACGCCAGAACGGCTGAACGGATCTGAATGAAATTTAGCACAGAGATAGATTAATGTCTGGAATAACACATAGGCTATTTTGAAATCTATAATTTAAGAAGTTTACTAAACAATATCTTCGAACAAAATATTATGATACTCAACCCTGAAAAGTTACATTTGTGTGACCGTGATTCAAACCCAAGACCACCCGACTAAGCGGCAGCAGTCCGGGCTTTAACGACTATTATCATGTTAGTGATAATAACCGGGACCGACGGCTTAACGTGCTCTCCGAGGCACAGGGGTGAAACACCACTAACTTCTAACTCCGGGCTGGCACTGAAATTTTCTTTACTTAAAACCCCAATACCTAAAAAATGTATGAACCCCGGACCTCCTGATCCGCAGTCGACCATGCTAACCGCTAGACCAACGAGACAGTAATTGCGTAACCTACGCTTACAAAAGTTTTAACCTCAAAAAGCTGAGAACCCTTGAGCTAGTTCACAGTTTAGTATTTCGTCCGCTTTTTGCTCAAGTCTCATAATTTCATCTACCCTCAGCCCTCTGGGGCTTTCCTCGAGTACCGCCTTAGGTTAAGAGCACATTAGGGACATTTTATTTTAACAATTTTCATCCTGCTGCCTTTCCATTTATTTACTCGGGCTCCGGGGAGAATTTAAAACCGTGTGGCTGAATCTTTTTTGTTATCCACTACAAGTTAGCCATTAACTGCGATTTCACCTGGAGTTAAGTAATAATGCACAGTCTAAGTTAGTAGTGGGTTAACCTGTTATATTAAACACATACCTCTGATTGGATATTGCACCGCATAATATTGGAACGCTAAATCGATTTGCGGCACGTCTTTGTCGGTAGGCTGGTAACTAGTCACGGCAAAAGCCTCCCACCATGCAAAACCAGAGAAAATTCAGAAAATATTAATTCCCAAATTGACCAAGCCGGGGATCGAATCAGGGACCTCCCGCTTTAGGACAACAGCTCTGACTAATGCGCCAGGATTCATCCAAAATTCTACTTAATGTTATGGGAAAACGTCATCCAATTGAAAATGTTTCACGTCTAAAACAAAGAAACATTTTGTCGTGCAACATGTCTCAAGTTTGGTCCAACCCTTATTATTTGATCTGTCCTCAGGCCGGAGCCTTGTTCCCGAGTGCGGTCATACTGTTTGAATTGTTAAATTGAGCTAGTTCTCTGTTCTTTATTACAATTTGCTTTTCATTACATTACATTTATTTCTTGGTTGCCCTCGGGTGGGCGCCTATTTCTGTTATATTATATTTATGTTCTTATTTTTTCGTGAAATCGCTTGCACGGCCCATCTTTTCAACTTATTTTGAGGAATTTTGGTACAGACATTCCGAAGAAGGACATAGAGTAGGTAGGGTAAGTACCTACTTAAAAAAACGCAGATGAAGTCGCGGGCATCTAGTATATTATAATATCTTCGCTGGGTGGATTTAGTTTTATAAGTCCCGGGGAACTCAATGACTTTCCTGGGATATAAAGAACCTATGTCATTCTCCAGGTCTTCAATAGGGATACCTATATCAAAAATAAATTATTTCTAACTGATTATTAAATAGAGGGTCTTCCAAAAGACCTAACCTCGGTTAGTTTTAGGTTTGATAACCATTTTAAAATATTGATTAAAGAACAAAAGTGCGTTGAAATTTGTTGACGTCACTATTGTGATTCTCATACAACTTCCATACTAGAAGTCCGTTTTCAAGTTTGTTAGAGAGTTGCTGATTTGATTGAGTTGTCATCATCCCTATTATGCATATGCAAAAAAGACGTCGATCCTATGCTCGATTGCGGCGTGATTGAAGGACAAACCATGTAGAGCCCCTACATAGTTTCCGAGCGTTAATTTCCCTTTTCTCTGCTTGAGATTCTTCATTGTGGCCAACTACCATATTAGATTATTATCGATGAAACGTAGATTCCCATAGAGAAAAGGTTTTAAGAAATTCCATCTGAACGAAGCCAGGGTGGAACAGCTAGTTAAAATTAATCATCTTACAATTCAATTGAGTAGCCATTATAATTCCAGCATAATTAAGATTAATTTATTGTCTGTTCCTAGACTTGTAATTGTTAATGCAAATTCTCGTAAATTACTTATTAATTGCAAATTAAAATTTACACTAATTATTACTGTCTCTATTGCGAAAATTAAATTTCGGAAAAGATTCGAAAATGAGGTAACTTCGTATCAAAAAAACTTATTCAATTTTAGAAAGGAAATGTGTTTTTTTTGCCGGAAATAAAATTAAAAACTTATAAACGCATCGCCGGAACGTGGCCTTAATAATGTTATGTTTTTAACAGACGATCCAATTTGGTTGAAGCTGACAAGCACATTATTAGCTTCTAAATTTATGTTTCTAAATCTTTATTTCTAAATTTTTGTTTCTAAACTTTTGTTTTTTAGATATTAGAAAATTTTGTGAATATGTGTAATTAATATTAATGATTTAGTTTAGTTTTTGTAACCATTAGATGTAACATGAAACGCATGGAACAATGTCTGAGGAGGGCGATAATCACTGCAACGCATTTTTTAACTTTTGCAGGATTATCGTTCATTTATGTTTCTAAGTCCTTGGTTAATGTTTCATAATAAAGTTTTATTTTATTTTTTTTATTTTAAATGGGATCCATACTGATTCCATACTAATATTACAAATGCGAAAGTCTGTTTGTCTGCTACGCTTTCACAGCCCGATTTTGAAGAAATTTGGTATAGCCATAGTATACGATCCGGGGAAGGACATATGCAACTTTTATCCCGGAAAATTAAGGTTTCCCCGGGGATTAAAACAGAAATTTTATCCACGAGGCCGAAGTCGAAGAAATATTATCTAGTAGCTACATAAATTGGAAGCCTACATGCAATATTTACATTTTTAATCCCAATGGATATTGATTGATTGATATTATGTAAGTCAATCCTCCTGCTTTTATTTAAAATATGTATAAATTTTATAGTAAGTTGAATGTCTTCATAAGTTGAAAATTATTTGCATAATCATAATGGAATTGGTGGTACCTTACTACCACAACTTTATTGCTGCCAAAATGTTACATAATGTAAAGTTAACGCACATGAAATTATTCGGGAATGAGGCTAAGTGGCTGAAACCGGTCGGTGCTTGATGCTGTTGGGTGGATGAAGTTGGGTGGTCTGTCAAGAATCATACACTTGGAAAGATGAAGGCGCTGTTTGGCCAAATTTTGGAAAAGTTGTGAAGATAATTCAAATAATTTTGGAAGATACGCGCGAGGGGATGGATTTTAGGGCCGCGGGGTGAAATAAGGGTCAACCCATAGAATTCAAATAAGATAATAGAAATAATTAAATAAATAATCTATTTATTTGCAAATGTTCACATTAATAATTTGGCCTCTATCTCCCGAAAAACTAAAACTATGTTATGGGAGTTAGTGCCTTTCCTATTACATAAGTAATATTTTAATAATTACAATTATTATTGGCTAAGGTTAACATGAAAAATAGAATAGAATGAGTATGACGTTTTCGTGTGTATATACCATTATTTATGTGCGTGTTTTTTTATTCACTACAAGTTAGCCCTTGACTGTGATCTCGCCTGATGGTAAATGACGATGCAGTCTAAGATGGTAACAGGCTAACCTGTTAGGGGCATGGCAGTTATATTAAAAGTAACATACCCCTAATCGGTTTCTACACGACATCGTACCGGAACGTATTTGCCGGAATTAAATCTTTAATCCAAGCGGACATAGGATATTGCGCAAAATCAAAGCGCAGATTTTTTTTTACAATCCGAAACCAAGTCGTTCTTAAAATTAATAAGAATGAATTTATCTTTAGAAATACCTACTAGAATTCTTTTGATACGACGAATAGTTTTACTTTGAAATGGGCATTCTTAGTGAAAATTACTTAGCATTTACGTCCCCATCTCACTACCATAAATTCTAGCTTTATTTTCAATAAAGTTCTTTAGAATAATTAAATTTACTTTGTTGGGGCTACGGTGCAAAAGTTTATTTCTACAACTACGCGCATTTGTCAAAATGACCGTTCTTAGGTTCCTTTACCACTTCTATAATTTCTTATTCTGAACTCTGCGGCTCAACCTGTCTGAACTTCCGCTTCGGATAAATATACCACGAGGATTATAAATTTAGGCGGCAATATAAATCAAAAGTGTATGGAGATTAATAACTACGTTATCTTCCCGCCTGTGCCCTTATTTTAACTATTTTGCCTTTATCATTCACTAGCTGATGCCCGCGACGTCGCCTGCGTGGTTTAAGTTTTTTTATTCCAGCGGACACTCATTAATTTTCCGGGATAAAAGTAGCCTATATGTGTTATTCCAAACTATAATCTATCCAAATGTGCTGTGGCAAATTTCATCCAGATTCGTTCAGAATCAATCATAATTATTTATCTTTGTTATTATATATCATAAAGACTATTTAACAGAAAGTATAAGACTATTATAATGTACCTACCTATTATATTATATTTATCTTTTCGTATATTCTATTAAATTTTTTCAATAATTTCAACAATATAATATATGTGTTAGTATAAGTAATAGTTTTTATTTTTATTATGGGTCTGTGGCGTCGCCTGTAACAAGGTCTCGGTATATTGCTCTTGTGCATATTCAAATCATACAGCATTCTGCTGAGCTGGAGCCTTTTTTCGGGTTATGCCACACATTACTCCTGTTATCCCGGCGCTTTTGTCACCTCAGCAGTTTAGCTCATTGCTGATGGTGTTGATGATGGAGGCGCCGGGGTAGCATACTTGAGGTAAGCAAATGTGTGGCAAAACTGGAAAATAAATGTTTTTCTTTCTTTCTTTCAGCCGTTATGGTGTGATTGAGTAACAAACATCCATCCAAACTTTTGAATTTTTTAATATTAGTAGGTATACATTTGATCGCATAAGGGAGGTTATAAATCGAATTTAGACAAATATTCGTAAGTATATTTCGTTTTCCCATCAAAATTAAGTTTTGACCTTCAAATCAAGAGTGAATAGGCATCTTCTAGGCAAGCGCGCTCCACCTTAGGTTGCATCACCATTTGCAAGCAGGTCTGATTGCAGCTAAACGCTAGCCTACGTATGTAACATATATTTAAAAAAACGCGTATGCAAATTGATCAGTTGATAAATTTTTCACCAGTCTTGACTCAATGCATTAATGAAGGCGTTAATAGAAGAATCACGTCGATCTATAATATAACTATTCCACTCCGCACACCTTTCCACCAGTGACCAGGGGCGTCGTGACCGTCAAAGGGTCCTTACTCAGCCCGTCAAAAATTTGTCGGCCATTTCGAGGGCTGTCTATTAATCATGTCGGCCAGTGTTTGTCGGCGCACCCGCGACAGCTCTGAAAGTCGACTGCTGTCGGTCTTTTGTTACCGACAGTTTAGCGGTCGATAGAAAAAAAAGAGGCCAAATTTTTTGCTATTAGAATTGCAGTCCTTTTTTACAGTAACCTCTTATACTATCACTGATAGCTACTGATGAAAAACGTATAGTTTTCCCCTGGACCATACACTCATATCATAAATGCGGAAGTTTGCAGGGGGTTTAGACTTTAGGTTACTTGGTTTTCTGGTTTGTCATTAAATCACGCCGCAACAGAGCTTCGGATCGACGTGATATTTTGCATCGGTTTTGTAAGGACATGACTGGTTTTTTATCCCGGGAAATCAAAGATTTAAAACTTAAATCCATGCGGACGGAGTCGCGGGCATCAGCTAATAGAACAAGAGTAACAACTCAATCAATCAATCATTGTTATTGCAAGAAATATGCTAATATAATAAATGCAAAAATGTGTTTGTTTTTTGGTTTGTCCTTCAATCACGCTGCAACAGATCAACGGATCGACGTGATTTTTGCATGGGTATAATAGAGGTGATGACAACTCAATCAAATCAGCAACTCTTTATCAAAGTTAAACACGCGCGTCTAGTATGGAAGTTGACATTCACAGTTGTGACGTCATCAAATTTAAACACACTTTTTTCTTTGATCAATGTTTTAAAATGGTTATCCAACTTAAAACTAACCGAGGATGTGAATTTTAGGTCTTTTGGAAGATCCTCTATTTAATAATCAGTTTAAATATTATTTTTTTGACATATAGGCAGCATCCCTATTGAGGACCTGGAGAATGACCTAGGCTACTTTTTATTCCGCAAAATTAAGGTGTTCCCGTGGGAATTAAAAAAAATTATTCCACGCGCACGAAGCACAGTTACTTAATATGAATAAACATTTCCACTAAGAAAGGATTTTGGAAAATTCTGCCTCTAAGGGGGTGAAATTGGGTTCATCGTTTAACACGCTACCGAGAAGAACACAATGGCAACATATTCGTCGATAACGAGCCGGTCTCGGAGTCATCCATCAGGCAGGCTGCGACGTTACTCGTTAACGACCGTGTACTTCGATAGGGTAGCGAGTGATATACCTACCAAGTTAGCTGAAAATTTGTCTCCTATACTTATTTTTGACTTAAACTAAGATTAGTTTGAGTTTACCACAAATTAAATTAAGAATTAAAGAGCCAAAAATTCATAAACTGCTAAAAAGAAACGTGGGTTAAACCTCCTGGATGTGACCCTGGATTGTTCAGACTCAGAGGGACCCGTGGACAAACACCGTTTGTAGATTTGCCGTGAGGGAGGTTTCGGCCGTGGCCCTACTGGCAAGGACGTGCCGCAAAAGCGATTTAGCGTTCCGGTACGAGAAACCGATTAGGGGTGTGGGTTAAATATAGCTGTCATGCCCCAAACAGGTAGATAAATTATTATCAGTTACTGGGGTAAATAAAAATAAATAAATAAAATTACTTTTATTATTCCTTACGTGACACATGACACAGTTACTTTCTACACTTTGTTGTTTACTTTTTTTTTCTTTTTTTTTAATACAATTTAATTCCTGTACAATTTCAATGAATTTCCTATTTACTAAAAACTTACGTATGTACATTCAATATATATATACTATAATAAGCAAGCGGTAGAATTTATTTTGTAACAATAAAAAATAATTTTACAAAATAAATGTTACCGAGGTACAACGCGCCTAAATATAGTATCCAAAATCCATGTACGAGTAAAAACATAAACAATCATCTAACAGCTAACTGTTTCGGCACAAGTGCAGTAATAAAGGCTGTTACGCCTCCAGCAACCGTCGGGGCTAATTTCATTATTAGGGCAAGCACGTGTGCCTGTGACGATTCCCTTAGGATTACAGGCATTTACGGACCCGCGTTGGTCCAAACTACGAGCGGTAGCGTTTTCACATAACAGCACGGTAACGGTACTGTAGAAGCGGGAAGTATAACGGCTGAAATTAATAGTCTAGGCGCTGCGCAAACGTAGGCACTATGCACTAGTGTTGTGTCGAAGCCACCATTATAATTATAATGATAAAATCTTTATTTGTTCCAAAAATCCAAGTACAAAGTTTCTTAAAATTACCCAAACTAGGGTCAGAATTTTTATTGAGTATTTTATTTTGATACAATCAATCTGGAATCAACCAACAACTGCGCAGGCGTAAATACTATTTGTGTCCAGTTGCTTCTACTTAACACTTAGGAATTGCCAATTAAAAAGTGTGAAAACTACGGTTTTCTGTATCGGTGTCTGTAACAAAAAGTGTCTATATTTGCGCGGCGCCTAGTATTTGGTGTATAAGTTACGAAAACGTTATTAGTCAGTGTGGTCGTTTTTGTTACAGTCAAACCAGTATGTCAGTATAACTATAATATGTGTTTTGTATTTAGGGAAATTTCGCGTTCGGACTTTCGCTATTCCTAGCATAGAGACCCACAAAATAAAACTATTTCATTTTTTAGTTTAGGGCTTTCTACTTTCAGTGCGTGAAGGCAACGCCGTACGTGTTTACTTCATTGTGTCTATGCTAATCTCGAGGACGAAGCTTGAGTGTAATTAGACGCTTATCACTTGTACCACACTTCGGATTCGGCTCAGCCTAGGGCTATACCTTAACTAAACAAACGCTCTAATGAGTCGCCTATGGGAAATAATAGCCGAAACTACCCAGCACCCCCATGCTTGCCTCTCATATCCCACCAATAGGGATGATGACAACTCAATCAAATCAGCAACTCTTTATCAAACTTAAAAACGCACTTCTATGGTATAGTATGGAAGTTTGTATGAATTACATAGTCGTGGCGTCATTTTAAAATGATTATCAAACTTAAAACTAACCGAGGATGTGAATTTTAGGTCTTTTGGAAGACTCTATTTAATAATCAGTTAGAAATAATTTATTTTTGATATAGGCATCATCCCTATTAAACGCTTATCACTTGTACTACACTTCGGATTCCGCTCAGCCTAAAGCTATACCTTAACTAACCAAACGCTCTAATGAGTCGCTTATGGGAAATAATAGCCGAAACTATCCCACCCCCATGCTTGCCTCTCATATCCCACCAATTAATTAAACAGTAGATATCGATTCTACAGAGCTTAATGTGTAATTATAGTTCAATTATAATTGAATAGCATGGTCTTAATATTGAATAGTGGCAGATTAATTGAAGGAAGGTTAGAATCGTGGCAGATTAATTGAAACAAGGTAAGGATTAAAGATCTAGTCCTACTTGAGATGCACGGAACGACGCGGCATGTATCTAAATATTATTTGTACGAGTCTGTACTCCATACAACCTCATACAAAGAAAAAATTGGCAGTCTTAGGGACTGCCGATAGAAGTGTTTTTGTTTTTTTGTTACATTTTTTAAATTTAAGAAAAAAATATATATTTAAAATTATTATTTATAAATTTAACCTAATAAAAAAAGTGTGTTTGTTCGTTGGTTTGTCCTTCAATTACGCCGCAACGGAGCAACGGATCGACGTGATTTTTGGCATGAGTATAGTTGAGGACCTGGAGAGTGACTGGGAGTTTTTATCCCGGAAAATTAGAGAGCTCCCGCGGGAATCAAAAAAACTTAAACCACGCGGACGAAGTCGCGGGCATCAGCTAGTAAAATATAAACCTTAAAACCAAGGCATTAAAGTTTAATTACGAATGTAGTAACAACTTGGGCATGTCGGCGACGGTCAGGCGAATCCACAAGTTTACCCCCTACCAAAAAGTGCTCAACGCGGCTAAAGAAGTTTTCACTTCAATACCCACTTTAGCGGCACGGTACTGCACAGTACGGTGTGGACGCCTATTATACATATAAGCACCGGCTACAAGCTCCATACAAACTCATACAAAGAATAGTTGACGCTTCGTGCCGCGCCTCTATAGTGGGGCCAAACCTTTACTGATCATCATAATTTTACTATCATAAAATTTGATTATAGTAGGAAAATAATAATAAGTACTTAACTGAGTTCACAAATAAAGATCAAAATAAATAAATAGGTCGTCTTCAAATAATAAGCGAAAGGATATCAAAGCCAATTACGAAGAAATCTTCAATGAAACATCCCAAAAGATATCTCGAAGTTAAATATTAGAGATTGGACTTGAAAATCCAATCCGATGGAAAATTCGCGAACTCGAAAGCTCAGAGATATAAGAGCCTAAGAGGGAGCTTAATTTTTATCTTTTTATACTTCAGCAATTAACCTTCCTTGAAAGTGTCTCTTAACTTTCTTTGATTGAATAAAATGTTCAAAATTGAAACCATTTTGAATTTTATATCTGCGAGTTATTTCAGATGCTAATTGGCAGTTGAGATCGAAGTTTTTTTTACGTCACTGCAAGTTAGCCCTCAAATGCTAGCCCTTTTGAATACCTCCTATTGTTGCCTTAACGTGGGAGGTCCCGGTTCCGATCCTCGGCAGGGTCAATTTGGGAATTTATAATTTCTTGTATTTTTCTGGTCTGGTGTGGAGGCTTTAGCCATGGCTAGTTACCACATTACCGGCAAAAACGTGCCGCCAAACGATTATGCGTTCCGGTACGATACAGTGTAAAAACCGATTGGGGTAATATATTATAGGTATATCTGCCGTTCCCCTAACAAGTTAGCCCGCTACTAACTTAGACGGCATCATCACTTACCATCAGGTGAGATCACAGTCAAAACCTAACTTGTAGTGGTATAAAAAAAGCGAAGTCAGTTTTTAATGTCTATTAAAAACTGACTCTTTATTTTGTAGTTTTTAGATAATATCCATTTGCATATTTAGTAAGTGCATTTGGTAGGTACATTTAGTGTATAAAAATAAATTTCTCCTAATGCTTTCAACCTTTTTTTGAATCTAAGTAATCAACATTTATTTCATTCGAAAGTAGGTTACATTTGAAGGCAGCTTTCCCTTTGCATTTACAGAAAAAAGAAAAACTTTGACCAAATACTTCTTGCAACGTGCTGACAAAAACCGAATATACGACAATAAATAATTAATCCGAGTCAACTTCACAGACTAGAGAAAGTCGCTTCCTTTATACTTAGGTGTGTATTAACTTCCAGTATAAGTTTTTCAATACAGTGCAAGAGAAAGCCCTGACTGCACAGCTTTGGAAATACCAATGAGGTATGCTCAATAATCAATACCATGAACGTGCAAACAATACACTTATATAAAAGTAAAAGTTTAATATCTAAACCCTACGAGCATAATACACAATTTTCGGTCGCTTCCAGTATCCAATATATATATGTATTATAAATGCGAAAGCGTCTGTCTGTCCGTCTGTCTGTTTGCTGTCTGTCTGTCCGCTACGCTTTCACGGCCCATCTGTTCAACCGATTTAGATGAAATTTTGTATAGGCATAGTTTGTATCCCGGGGAAGGACATGGGCTTTTATCCCGGAAAATTGAAGACGAAGTCGCGGGCATCATCTAGTATTTTAATATTGTAACTAGGTATAAATATTTGTTCCTTGATTATCATGGATTTCCGCAAAGTAGCGTCTGTTCCTATATATCCATTGTACTGTTCTACTGTATTGTTCCTAGATATGTATTGACATGAGCTCGGTCTATGATGGTATTTTCAAGAAGTTTTTTTTTTTAATCAACTACAAGCTAGCCCTTGACTGCGATCTCACCTGATGGTAAGTGATGATGCAGTCTAAGATGGTAGCGGGCTAACCTGTTAGGGGCATGGCAGTTATATTAAACCCATACCCCTTCACACGGCATCGTACCGGAACGCTAAATCGCTTGGCGGCACGTCTTTGCCGGTAGGATGGTAACTAGCCACGGCCGAAGCCTCCCACCAGGCCAGACCAGGGAAAATTCAGAAATTATAAATTCCCAAATTGACCCTGCCGGGGATCGAACCCGGGACCTCCGCACGTTAAGGCAACAGCGCTACACACTGCGCCACGGAGGTCGTCAAGTTTCGAAACAAATACCGCGACCCAAGAATAGGTAATTCGTAAATGGACCCTATAAAATTATTCACATAGATAACAATGTTGTATTTTGGGTAAACTAATAAAAGATGTGGTCGTAATTTTTAAGGAAGCCTTAAAACAATATCGGTTCCGAGTTGACCCACTTCGTATCGCGGTTTTATAGATTTGATTGCACTTTTTATGACCGTGGACGCTGACTTCCATGCTCTGTGGTGTTGGTTTTATAGCGACCATAAGCCAAGAGCTCAAAGATGAATGGGCAGACATCTCAAAGGTTCGTAGGTTACATGTTTCATTGTTGTCATATCTTTTTTTTTTAATATACGTTTGAAGATTTTGTACCTCTGATAAAAGAGCGTGGATTTGTCTCGCTCTAGCAAATGCTTAGATAATTACCTGTAATTGCTTAAAAATTCCTAAACTAGCTGATGCCAACGATTTCGTCCGCGTGGATTGAGGTTTTTGGTTCCTGTGAGAAGTATATAATTTTCCGGGATGAAACGGAGCCTTGTTGTTGAAATAAAAATTTAATTTAAAAGCCGATTAGTGGCATGAATTTTATCAATTTCGTGTATCCATTCTTATACGTCTTGGGTATCGTACATACCTAAATTATCGAAATTGAGCTCTAATTCAATGATGTTGTGGTTTATTTTACTTTGAAGTCGAGCATTAACGATTTGATCCGCGATCCTTACATGATTACACCTCAGATAAGTTAGTGGGACTATACATGCTATGAAATAACTTGGTATTTGTGATACGCAAAGAATAAACACGTAGGTTTTTATGATTACTAAAGAGGTGTTATGCTTTTTTTAATGTCTATATGTTTATGGTTCCCTATAAAATCCAAAACCGGCGTCGTAGGACAGTTCCGCTCGTAAAACGCACTGATATATCCGGCGTTACGACTTTTCTACAAAACCAACTTACTAAGTATCACGTCCGAAATGTAAGGACACATTAGTGGTTTTAGGGTTTCATTCAAAGAATTTTCGTTTTTTCAAAGAAGTCAAAAGTTGAAACAAAGAAGGAATCCTTTTGTTTTTATTTCATTATCTAAGTATATAAAAGGAGACTGACTTAAATAAATAAATAAATGTTTATTTAGCTTTACACGGAAATACATGATAAATAGAAATACAGAGATGAGAAATTATACCTACAGAATAAATACTTACTAAACTTACTTACTAAAATACAAGATGTATTTTACAAAATAAATACAAAAAATAAATTACTCCGTGTAATAGCTAAAAAGGCTGCTACCTCAGCATGTTGCTACAGTATAAATGATAACTGCAGCGCTGATTTTCAGGCAGAGCCTTATGTGGCGTCACGACTCACGAACCACGACTCACGACTTACTGATCTATCAAACAGCACAGCTCAAACTACTGGACGGATTGGGCTGAAATTTGGCGTACTGATAGCTGTAATGATTCAACCCCTAAGTGGTTAACATAGGGTTTTGAAAGTATGAAAATCGAACCTTATGTGAGCGAAACCGCGGGCAAACACTAGTTTATTTATAAATTTAATATATTATTTAACCCCTCTGATTAGGATTTGTGGTTTCATCGTCTAGGAACTCTTTTAATTAGTTAATACTGGATGAAGTCCGTCGCGTGGATTTAGGTTTTTAAAATCATTTGGATTTCCGTGATTAAAATTATATGAAAGCCTTGACATTCCCCGTGATGCAACATATTTTTTTACCAAACTTTATCAAAATCGGTTGGACAGATGGGCCATGAAATCATAGCAGACGAAGAAGCGTCATATCTAGATATGAGTATGAAATGTGATTATGGTTCCCTAACGGATTTCTCCTATTCTCAAATAGTTAAGAGATGCCTCATAGCATAACATACTTTATGTATAATTCTAAATATATGTGGGACGAGTAGGTTGAGCACTCGTCCACAATCTTCATAGATTCGATTAGCGCCATCTAGTTAACGTAGTGGTAACCGCCACATATATATTAATACCGTTTCAAAGCTAATTAAAAGGTGAAGAGTATTTAAACTCGCGTTTACCCCTCTTCGCTAATTGCGAGCTCTGAAATAAAACCAGCAACAATTAATGACACTCTTTGTTCACGGGAAATAATTGGCTTTTCATTTTACCGGTATTTATGGCTCGGCTCGCACCGCTAACCAACGCTGTGGTTAATTGGTTTTAGGCGGAAGCGGTGGTCAGAGACCTATTATAAAAAACAAACATTAGTAGGTAGCTATCTACGTGTTTTTAGCTTCTTGTAAATAGACCAATATGCGTTTGGAACCCTCGTAGCTTTAGTTTTAAGATACCGTCGTTAATTGTCACCACCACCACCACCACTGCAGCCCATTAACGTCCCACTGCTGGGCACAGGCCTCCACTCTCATAGGAGAGAGGGAATTAGAGCTTAGACCCACCACGCTGCTTCAATGCGAGTTGGCGGGCTATAACAACTATTATCATGATAATAACCGGGACCGACGGCTT
Source organism: Erebia aethiops (assembly GCA_923060345.2). Lineage (NCBI taxonomy): Eukaryota > Metazoa > Arthropoda > Insecta > Lepidoptera > Nymphalidae > Erebia > Erebia aethiops. Next base: position 13,933,070 of record OV281096.1, on the reverse strand, counting down.
AACGTGCTCTCCGAGGCACGGGGGTGAAACACCGCCAACTTCCTAACTCCGGGATATTACTGGTAATTTCTAATCAGAAATTATGGCCTGATCCGGGACTCGAACCCGGGACCTCGTCGGCCGCAGTCAAACATGCTAACCAATAGACCAACGAGGCAGTTTTCACCATCACGTAGTACCTAAATGATATATGTATAATAAACTAGATGATGCCCGTGACGATTTTTTGTGTTATAAGTTTAACGTGTGTATCTGTGTGTCTGAGGCCTCGTAACTTCCAAACGGGATATTTAAACTATCGTCTAGATACGAATATATATAAATTTTCGGTGTTAATTAATTTCAGGAAACAAATGACAGTGATATTGCAGTCTAAGATGGTAGCGGGCTAACCTGTTAGGGGTATTTACAATCTTTTATTTAACTTGCAATGTTTGTGTGTTTGTTTAGGTCAAATATTGCAACTGAATTTTAAAACAGTTATCTTATTAAATGTCAAGACTCTACCAAGGGTTCGGAAAGCTGATTCTATTGAGAAGAGCCGACAAGAAACTCAGCAGTTGCTCTTTTTAAAAAGAAAAAAGGATGTTACAGAATATGTAGCTAATGCATACGTAACGTAACAAAATTTACACTGACTTGTGGGCTGCCGAATGCGACGCCAATTTCTTCCATGCAACGAAATTCATCGATAGTATTTCATTAGTAGTTCATTAGCCTCGGCTTAACAAATGCTGTTTTACACTGTCTTTAAAATGCAATGGCAAATCTAATAACTCTTTTGGTACCATGTTATAAAAGCGTCCACTCGACCCCACAAAGGATTTAAAAAAACATAAATTCAAGCAGCCGTAGTTGCAGGAAAGAGCTAGTGACTAATAAGAGTTCCACGTAAATGCCCGAAGGTCTCACGTCTATTTTTCCACAACTTTAGGGGAGGTTTTGTCAATCACGTCACGTTCATCTTTTATTAAGGTTCCTCTATGAATAACAAAACCGTTGGTTTTAATCATCGCTTTAATGCGGCGGCGGGACCCACTGCCTTGTTTGGTTATTACGTTATTACTACTGGGATCATAAAATGATCCATAATCTATATCCATACTGTATATGTATATCAAAAAATACGAATAAGATAATTAAAACAAATTGTAAGTAAAAAGATAAGGAAAAAGTACAAAAGAAATTACAAAATTTTATTTAAAGAATTAAAAAATTCTTTCCAAAAAACCTACTTCCAAAGTCACTGTAAAGTAAAAAATAATTTTGATTTCTACACACTATGTTGAAGTCGGGCGAGCCTGATGCGTCAACTATGCCTATCTGCGAACTCGCCAACGAACTACGTGTGTACTTTGGCGAGAAACTTAATTTTGTATCCTCTGTGCAAATTATTTAAAAAAAAATTAAAAAAAAACTAATATTATAAATGCGAAAGTTTGGATGTTTGTTAAAACTTTGCACAAATAAAATTTGGCACAGAGATAAACTATAAACGGAATACGGAAAATTAAAGAGTTCCCGCGGGAACCAAACCACTACATCAACAAACAAAATCTAAAACTCAACCCCACAAACAAATCCGCGCGGAAGTCGTAGGCATCAGCTAGTTAAATATAAAACTAAACGATCTTAAAAATTAGTTCCTATTTTGGCCACTGGGCCAGTTCAGTTGGTGGGACCTTTATTATTTATTTACCTGGTGGAATAATGAAAATAAACGAACGATATTTTCTTTGTATTCATTCACGAGACGGCACCGGAAGACAATGTTAAAGTCACAAAAGGCGATAGATAGCAATTTAATGGTGCACCGGGGGCTCAATAAGGCTCCATTTCCATTCCGTGAAAGGAAAAAGGCAAAAAGGCTGCAGTCAAAGACCGGGTTCAGGTTCCATACGGTACACTCAGCATGTCTAGGGACAGAGATGCTAGAATGTGTCTTTACTGGATAGCGCTAACCTGGGTAGACTTCTGGGTCCAGTATATTAGATTATTTATAGATCTAGGCAACCAATTGATATATTATTTAGTGTATTGGATCAGAGGCTTAATTTTCATAAAATCGTATCATTGACAGGTTAAGACGTATTACTCGAACTGTTTAGGGAGTTCAAACATGCTTTTTGACATGCAGGTATCTATAAACTCTTTAAACAGTTTGAATTATACTTTTGACAATCGTTTAAGATAACGATTTTTTTACACAATCGGGGGCAGAATTGATTGGAAAATGGATTTAAACTCTCGTATTTAAGACGGCGGGGTAACCTAATTTTCTCTCTCTCCCGCACATTCTTATCTAGTTTCTTAATAACGTCTCTAGGTTGGTCTGGTGAGAGGTTTCGGTCGTAGCTAATTACCAGCAAAAACAGGCCGCCACAGATACTATGCCTAATGTAATCAGTCTGAAATAATTTATTTTTGACATAAGCATCATACCTATTTTACTACTACTCCCCTTTTTTACTATTTCTGTGAATAAAAAAGCACACCTAAAAAATTAAAGATTAAAAAAAGCACACCCTTGCACAGAGCTAGTGTTTTTTTTCACTGTTTCTTGAGGCTAGATGAATGTACATACCCTTTTTATTTAATATTTTGGCGTTTCTAGTATTGTAGAATCCACAATAAGACGTTCCCAGGGTAGGAATATCAGGCATCGTGCAGATACCGGCGCGCGCTGATATCGTCGGAAATGAAATTCCATCGCGGTCAAACAATTCCGCTTATCTGAGCTGCTTTGAGAGCAGGAAATTAAATTTAGAACACTATTGTTTGTTTAGCGTTCGGATTTTTCAATTTGAATATTTTTTTCTGATAAAAATATCAACATATTATTTTATTTTTCAATATTTTATTTATTTCCATAATCATTGTTCTGAATTTAAATGTAACATTTTGAGTTGCATTTATACCTAAAATATTTTTTGGTGAATTGATGACTCGTGAAAAGCTTATCAAAAAAATATTTATTTTTGTTGGTTTGGTAAAATAATTATATTTAGGTAGGTACTCACTTTTCTTTGAATGTTATTGATAAAATAATTAGATTTGTATCTTTCATAATTTCGTTTTTATTAAAATTTTACGGAATCGCGAATTACATTTATACACAACTAGCTGATGGCCGTGACTTCTTCATCCGCGTGGATTAAGTTTTTTTAAATTCCCGCGGGAACTCCTTAATTTTCCGGGATAAAAAGTAGCCTATGTCACTCTCCAAATATCCAACTATACCCATGCCTTTTTGGCACGTCGATCCGTTGTTCCGTTGCGGCGTGATTGAAGGACCAACCAAAAAACAAACACACTTTCGCATTTATAATATTAGTATGATAGACATATATCACACTGTATTTTCAATTATTGACATTTTAACTGCAATCTCAATTTACAAAAATTTTCGTTTTCTCGAACAATATTTTAACGTTAGATAAAAATTACATGTTAAGATCTATTAACAACAATGAACGACACTATAATGTTATCTGAAATCTGCCTTGTACGATCAGTCATCATCAATCATAGAATCAGTTAAAACAATTGCTCATTAAGAGCTTCTACAGTGAGCTACACTAAATTAATTACATGTTACAGCCATACGGGTGGTCTGTCTCACTTAATGTCAGCGGACCAATTTAGAAAATAAAAAGTAATTCCTCTAATGGATCCGGGGCTGAAAAAACTATTGCTTTTTCATAATAAAGGATGAGTCCAAATAAGATTTTCGTAGACCGATTTAGACCACATAAAATTGTTATAATATGTGAATTTCGCCTTTAGGCTTTATGACTTTTATGGTGAGTGCTACGTTTGAGTGTGATTCCCAGCAGGGTCAATATACCACTACAGCACATCAACGTCCCACTGCTGGTACTGGCCTCCACTCTCACAGGAGAGAAGGAATTAGAGCTTAGACCCACCACGCTGCTCCAACGCGGGTTGGCGGGCGTTAACGTGTATCATCATCCCAGCAGGGTCAATATAGGAATTTATAATTTCTAAATTGGCATACTTTTGGTCTTGTGGCAGGTTTCAGCCCTGGCTTGTTATCAACCCGTCAAACATGTGCCTTGTTACCACCAAGTATTTTAAGTACCATGCTAACGTAAGGGCTGTTTTTCCTAAAAACTACCCTTCCAGGTTAGCTTGTTACTTAAAATGAAATGATTTTTATCTACTCCAGCATCGAAAAGTTCCAATTTCGAATTTGACAACTATATCGAATTGAACCCTCTTTCGTGTTTGCTTCTCATAACGATACAGTTCGTTGTATGGGAGCTGTATCGTTATGAGTCGTAGCTGTATCGATATGGTTATCTTCATAAATAGGATACCTATTTAGCTTAGCGGCTCTGGGTTCTGGCACTTTCCCAACCAGTCAATTGATTTGACTTTTTTATTAATTTACAAATTAAAAAATTATAAAGACGTCCTTGTCGTAGATAAAATCTTGTATGCAACTGTACGTAATTAGTCATTTTAATTCTCGTACTATCCTATTTTGATACTCGGCAAGCCTCGTATCATAAAACAGCACTCGAATTAAAATGACCCTCATTACGATACAGTTGCATAAATAGCTAATTCGTCTGCATTTGTTGATACGATATGTGTTGATAATTAATTTGAGTGCATCATATCTTACCACCATGTTAGATCGATGATACGGTAGTGCTATTATCTAAACTAATATTATAGATGCGAAAGTTTGGATAGATGGATGGATGGCTGGATGGTTTGTTACTCAATCACTACTGAACGGCTGAACGAATCTGAATTTGGCACAAAGATAGATTATTGTCTGGTATAACACACAGACTAGGTAGGTACTCTTTTCCCCCGAAGAATAGAAAATTAAAGAGTTCCTGCGGGAACCAAAAAACCTCAATCCACGCAGACTAAGTAGCGAGCATCGGCTAGTAAAATATAGAATGTAATTTCTATACCAGCATTTCATATTTTGTCCACAGGAGGTTCGGAATGGTAGACAAGCGGTTCTGCGTAGAGGGTGGATCGCGGTGTGGTAAAGGCGAGGGGCTGTTTGTCTTCGCCGCTGAAGGTGGCAGGGAGCTGACCGAGCTGCTGAACATCTACAGTCATGAAGCACATTCGCGATTAAGTGTCGCCTCGAGGAGTGGATCAGGTAAAAGTTAAACCAGCTAATTATTTACAATAAATCTACATTATTTACAATAAGTCAAGTGCCATGGAAATTGAAAAAGGGTAATTAGTGTCCAAAAATAAGTTACAGAATCTAATTATGTAAATCTAAATCTATACAAATTCCAAACAGTATTGCTATCGGTGTCTATGGGGAACATTCAGCGTTTTACGATTAAAAGGATTATTGTAATATCTGGGTTGGTCGCTGAAGTTAGCTAATAATAAATTAAGAGATCAAATATTGTTTGACTCACACATTGACTTACACATAACCCGGGTCCTCGTCGGCCGCAGTTGAACATGCTAACCACAAGACCAACGAGGCAGTAACTAAATGTTAAATATTCCATTATCTGTTTCCAGTTCTGGACAAAAGGTTCTCCGACACGAGTTCCTGCATGGACGACTGTTTCCACACATCCATGCGCTCCGTGTCGCCCTCGTGGGGCGGAGCGCCCAGCCAGACCATGCACTGCCTATCCGACCTGGATTCCAGCCTCGACAGCGAGGACAAGTTCCGGAGGCCGACGTCTCTGCCGAGGTGTTCCAGCTGCATTGGGAAGATCAGTCATTTGACGAGGTTTGTGGACATTTCCTATGAGAGCTCATCACTTCCCATCAGGGTCATTGTGGTCAAGCGTAAGACTATAATGCATAAATATAGAACATGTCATGGAAACCGCCTGCTGTAACCACTTATTATAATGGGGGAAAATAACAGGAAAAAGAGGTGAACTTGCAAGAAATCATCAGGGAGCAGATTAAAATCCATAGTTACAGAAGTATTCCTCCTAGAGTCCTAGCCAAAGAAAACTTCAAAAAAATAGTGTGTCTGCAATTCACACACGACAGAAGTGTAACTTCAGAAAAGTAGCCTACGAGATAATGAGATACATATTAACTTATATTCTATATCTTGTATTATAATCTTCTATATGATTCTCGCGCAGGTTAAATTCTATTATAAATATGTTTGTCGCTTTTTCGTTTCGTTGAATTTTCAAATCACAACGATTCTAAAGAAGTTTCACTTCAAAAATCGACTATTTCCAGGTCATCCACAATGCACACGCCTGGGTCAATAATGTCACCAGTGTGGACAATGGACAACATATTGGAGAAACGTTCGGATTCCGACCGGGCGTCCATCTACTCCAGGTCAAGTGGCAGCGCCTCGGAGTACTCAGTACCTCGGAGTGCTTGCCTGTTGGACAAGAGCTTTGACTCCAAGCGCGCCAGTCCAGTGGCGTGCTGCACGCCCACAGTGCCAGTGAAGACTGGAAACACGTGCCAGTGCTGGCAACAACCCAAACCCTGCTGCTGCAGGAAGAAAACGTTCAGTGGACCTTACGAGAATTATGACGTGCCAAAGACGCCTATGCCTTTAATACAGGTAAGTCACTACTCAGTCATACCTCGAAATATTTTATCGCAGTCTTTTTTATTCAAGTTGACTTTGACTAGTGCCTTTGAATAGTCGAGTGAATCTACCACTGGTTCGGAATGCCATTCCTACCCAGAAGAACCAGGAAGAAACTCGGTGGTTGCTCTTTTGAAAAAAAATTACAATTTCATCAATGTGTAGAATGTATACATAAGTCAAATCCATGCTTAGGTCCACTAGGTCAAGTTTAATTAAAATCTGAAAAATTATTATGAAAATAAAAGAATGTCAAAAATATTACTCGCTATTCGACTATATACTCCGAGATTGAACTCTTTGATTTGACTTATCAAATGAGATCCAATATTTAAACATTTATGAAACTTCATTAATTGAAAGATAATAATTTAACACTGATAATTTAATTCTAGGAACATCCAGTAGACGGGAACTCGGATGCAGCAAGTTTGTACGACACACCAAAGAAACTTAAATGTCTTTTGCAGCAGTGCGACTGCTCAATGAACGAAGCCAAAAACGATGAAAACCAAACACTCGAGAACAGCAACACATGTGATACTAGCGTTAACAATAATACAGAACACTCCAACTACGTTAATGTTACCCCAATGTCCGAAAAACCACAAATAGATTTAAGCAATTACGCGAACATAGACCGAGCTACGTTAGAAGAATTTGAAAGTTCATTGCGTATACTTCGTAGCGCTGGTTTCAGTCAGGAAGAGCTAGATGCTTTGGAAGATATACCTGAACACGATGATGACATATCTACTGCAACTATAAATACAGTTCATCCTTCAACAGATTGCTGCAACGATCATATGAACTACATGCATATGGAACCACTAGAGAACAGTCTGTCTAGTAACAGTAAAAACTTTTCCGATAACATCAGTCGAATTAGTCACGTATCAGATCCAACACAACATTCTGAATCGGATAACACTATTAGCACAAGGCGGTCAAGTTCTGCAGACTTTACTAAGAGACATGATGATGACTACTGTTTTAATAGCCGAGTTTGCTTCACACCGACAGTTATAAGAAGATCATGCAAAAACGACTGCATAAATGAGGGTATACCAGTGAGAAATAACACTCCTGACGCGTTTGAGAACGAGAAAGTTTTCAAATCGCCTGAACCAAAGACGGATAACATTTTCGTTGCTAAGTTTAAAGATGTGGTCAAAATTCGGCGGTCAGCGAGTGTCCCGAGTAAATCTGACAAGAACAGAGATTCATCAAGCTCCAACGATTCCGGAGTTTCGACAGGATCTCTCAAACACCACAAGGGAGATTTCAATGAGTTCGAAATGCCAATCACGAATTCGAAATCGTGCAAGAAGCATAAAAGCAAGTTGTTCAGAAATACGTTGACTCCGGTGCACGGGCCATTCACAAAGTCCAACTCATCGGATCCGATGAAGAATTTAACATTCCAATTCGAAGAAGTCGCTATTATGGCCAAGTCGAACTCCTGTGATGTCGACACGTTGACGAGGAGGAAGAAAAGAATTGGTGAGTTAAAAACTTTCATACTTATTGTGTTAAATGATTCATACATAGTTGATTAAGTAGTTCCAGAATTCCTAAACAAAATTAGTTAAGCTTAATGCCAATAAGAAAATAGTACCAATATTAAATCGCTTATTGATTTCAAAAGCATAAGTAAGAATTTGTGTTAGCACAGTCAAAGGCGAACAAAATAATGAGGCCTTATAAAGATAAATACACCCGTAAGGTATCGTGGTGGCCACCCGACAGAAAATAATAATTATAATAAGGTTCTCCCGACCGGATTTCGGCCACGGCGGCCTATCTCCAGAGAGATAAGCCATCTGCGCGGGAGATATTATAGTGCACAATGTACCGTACATCATCGCTTTTGCGAGACTGTTTGCATCTGTTTACCTAATCCACGTCAGAAGCTTTGATTTTAAATCTAACATATTCAATCAATCAATCAAATATTTTTTTATTCAAGTAGACTTTTAACATTGAATGAAAACAAGGAATGCCGTGCCTACCGAGAAGAACCAACAAGAAACTCGGTGGTTGCTTTTTTTTTAAAATAATAATTTACAATTACAATAATGTGAAGATACACATTGCTGGAGTGAGTCAAATCCATGCCTTTTATCATTTACATAATCTTCAACAGTGTAATAAGCTTTTTTCAGGAGCATACTTTTAATGGATATTATTCCATTGATTATTCCAGGTGATACGGACACGACAGCGCGCCACAGCCAGGTGACAAACAAAAGCACATCGTCCGGAGCCTCAGATACGTCAGACTACATGGAGTCGCTCTCGGTGTCTTCGTTCAGCTCGTGCGACGTGTCCGCAGACCGGCACGTGACGAGGCCGCGCTCGGGCAAGGAATATGCCAGTATTGACCGGACTGCGCTGGTGTGCGATGTTGGACCCGCTTGAAGACAAACTTCTCTGCCCAAATTGAATTTTTCCAACGAATCTTTGGATTTGGAGTGTATTTGAGCGTATAATCTTGAAATTTCTTTATTAAATCTTCGGATATAACTGAAGACAAACTTCGCGGCCCAAATTGAATGTTTCAAACGAATCTTTCGATTTATTGCATTGATATTGATTTTCATACAATATAACACAAATCTTCGGATTTATTTCTTCAATAAAATCTTTTTAAACTAATTTGAAAAAGTTTTTTTTTTCTAATAGGTACCTACGTATAGGTAGCCTGTTTGGATTGCGGTAGATATTACAAGCTACTTTTAATTTATTTTATTTTTTGAAGTTTTTATATGGTTACTATGGTTTGCATTTTTAAAACAATTAAATTGTAATATTTGGTCTGATGTAAATAAAAACATCCACAAATAATGCGAAAATATGGAAAAATAATCATTAGTCGACCAGATATTCAAATTTTTAAGTTGAAATCTAATAATAAATTTTATCCAATTTATTTGTTGCTATACTTACTTAAATCTTTCTTCAAAATCAAACTTCACACAGCATAAAGATAATGTTTCATTTAAAACAAAAATGAATCACACGAAAATATACAGTTGTTCCTATGTACATAGTTAATTGTAGCAAAGAATTTATTAACAAGTGAGTTAGGTGTTAGATCAGACGAATTTAGCTAAAAATGCGGTAGAGTGCCAAACATGTTAGCATGCTTTCAAACTATGGCCCTCGAATCTCTTGATATTGAAATTGTAACTGCGAGATAATAATAATTAATTACGTTAAATTTGATACTAGACGAGTACTATTACTTTAAACGTACCGAATAAAATTGCAATTACTATTGAAATGTCATAGCGATTTTAAGCCCTACGGTCCGGTGTAGAATACGTGTAAATTATAAGAATAAATGTAAGTCTTATAGCAAATAAGAGCTTTCATTTAAAACGAGAATCCGTTGGAGTGAACAATTGTAAATTGTTCTGTGTTTAAATGTAAAAAATGATCAATTACTTAAATGTAACTTACATATTATTATTATTATATTTTAATATACAAGTATGTAGCGATTAGATTAGTTTTAAAAACATACATTTTTGAGTATATTTAGGTAATTAGGTACTTAAATTATTTGTGCCTTGCGTTTTAGGAGCTTTCTTTTTAACCGACTAGGTACGCTACGGGAGGCTTTTCGGTTCCCAGCTGAATTGTCGATCTATTTATCAGATTTTGATAAATTATTATTAGCAGGTTGATGTCTTTACTATGATAATATTATAACATACTTGCTATAAATAAATAATTAAATTAAATTCTTGCAGCAAAATTTTTATTGGCTGTAATATAACATTAACTGGATAAGGTTCATGGCAAATCCAATATGGCGGATGGCGTATGAAGTAGGTAATTAATATTATTATATTGGGATTACACTATCGTTTAATAGTTACTAAAATCAAACTTTATCTGACAGATGTAAAGTTCCTTTTCCATTGGCAACAGAAACACTCCTACGAATTGGTGCCCTCCTCGCAAATAAGGCCTCTGCTATAGATCAATAATATTATGATTTGTCTAACCCATAGACTTAGAATTTTTTCGCTACGCTCAATAGACTGACAAAGCGTGGGAGCGAGAGGTATTTAGATAATAAACACTGCCGCGAGCGAAAAAGAGATAGCGACACAAAAGGCCAGTATGTCATTGTTTACGCGAATAAGAGGCCATAGCGTACCGGCCTTTTACAAGTCGAGGTGAATTTTGTGTATTTAATTAATAATCTTACGATTAAAACTTAAAATCTTTGTTCTGCTACCATGGTGTCTTGTTCAGTGAATGAATGTGACGTTACAAGACGTAATAACCCGCATAAATACACGTTTCACAGGTAATTACTGAATATTTTTCTGAATTATTCATAATCATTATTTCGTCACTTGTTGTTTGAAAATGAGGCAAAATAACTATTGAAAGCTTAGATAATAGGTTTCCCTTAAGACTTTTCATCAAATTACATTGCTAAATAAAGAATTTTTGGATATTTTGTGTAAAACTTAAAAATGTTTGGTTACGATAGGGATTGACAAAGTGATGACGTCATAAGTATCGATAGTCGATAATCGTGTCTGCCGGTAGGTTTGACGTGATAGCTCATAAGCTTAGGTGTGTAGAGTACAATATTAAACACTACTTTCCTGTAAAAGAAAAGAACGAAATAAATATTTTCCTTAATTTTTGTTTTATTTGGCGTGTCTTAGATTTCATATGTACATGAAATATATATACAGGGTATACTGTACATACTGGTAATTCAGTACATTATGTATTTAAGTGCTTATCGGGCTGGTCATGCTATGACTTGAGCGCCATATATGGTTATTATTTATTTTTATTAACTTGTCACTTTTACATTATATCAGAGTATTATTGTAATTAATCAAATTAAAACTACTTGCACCCTTAAGAAAACTAGCGGCGGTAAACTAACAATTTTTATGAAAAATCTCAAAAACTGCTCTATTTCTCAAAAAAATTATAGTGTATATTTTCAGGCAGAATTTTTAAAAAATATCTCTATTTTAAAAGCTTTCTTTCGAAATATCAAAAAAAAACTTTTATGGGGCTAAAATATCTATAAGTATCTCATAATATTTACAATGTTAGGTTTTTTTTTTTTTTTTTTCTTTTTTTTTTTTTTTTTTTTTTATCCACTACAAGCTAGCCCTTGACTGCGATCTCACCTGATGGTAAGTGATGATGCAGTCTAAGATGGTAGCGGGCTAACCTGTTAGGGGCATGGCAGTTATATTAAACCCATACCCCTTCGGTTTCTACACGGCGTCGTACCGGAACGCTAAATCGCTTGGCGGCACGTCTTTGCCGGTAGGGTGGTAACTAGCCACGGCCGAAGCCTCCCACCAGGCCAGACCAGGGAAAATTCAGAAATTATAAATTCCCAAATTGACCCTGCCGGGGATCGAACCCAGGACCTCCGCACGTTAAGGCAACAGCGTTACACACTGCGCCACGGAGGTCGTCAAACGTCAAAAGGAGGTGTTCTAGGTTTCCAACCAATTCTTTGCTACGTAACAAATGGTTACGGATTATAGATAGGGGCTCCTGGTTTCCAAAGAAGAATTCTACTGTTTGTAGTAAGCATTTTGAATCGAAATGCTTCTTACAAAGGAAACATCGAATATTGAGTTAGCACGAAAGTAATGAGATCCCCAAAAAAACTCTACAAAGAACAGTGGGCAAAATTGTATGGACCCCGTCCCCAGTGGTGTAGCATCATGGGCTATGCGTAAAAAAATAGATATTAGTCTGAATAATAAATAATTAAATGAATTAATGAGAAAACTAATGTATGAATGGACATTCTTTTTTTCTTAATTATTTGTATGTATTAAAAGGATTATTAAAAGAGTTAAGTGTGAAGACTGTGTAGGTACATAGTTTATTATTGAACCCAACAGCTCTATGTAATAATTCGTTAATTATTAAGAGAGACTATTCGAAAATACACAATAAGTATGTATATATATATCCAGCTAATGATGTTGCATTGTGTTGTAACGCTGAAAAACATTTTAGAGAAAACATGGTCATCTCATCAATAAATAATTTGTACCTAGCTGTAGCTTTGTTGCTATTTATGTATTTGATTTTTTAAAATTAAAAGATAGTTATATTTTACTTCGTTAAACTAACTCATTAGAGTCCTATGATTTCACCAGTAAGACTATCGATAATACTATGCTAGAGTCAAGACAACACTATTTCACGCACACATTTACATTTCATTTTTCGTAACACCGTAATCTGTCACTGTTGGTCTTGTACATTCTAAGTCTATGGTCTAACCTAACTTAGGATGATAATTTTGACGGATGAGAGGTGTATAGCAATAGTAAAGGACTAGAGTGAGACAGACTGAAAGTACTATGCAAACGGCATCTGCCTAAATTATCATACTAAATAAGATAAACCATATATAGGTTTTACATGGGAAGAAATAAATAAAATTGAAATAAATATTTCAATAATTCAGGGTGATCATTTCAGAAAGAGGATTTAATATCCAAGGTGCAAATTATAAAATCTATTTTAGGTATTATACCTAAATATATATAAACCCTTCGTCGGCAGTGGTATTTTTAAGCGTACCTAGTTATATTAGTCGGGTTTGAATTTTAGAATCTTGTTCATATTATTATGTTACCTTTACGATTTATTGTGTCCTTATTATTAAGACGTTCAACGGCGAAACGGTCTTTATTTATTGACGCATAAAGTCGTAAAATATAATTTATCATAAATTATTTTTAGATTTTTGTATAGGTACCTACTTTTACCTAATTAAAAATAAATTAAATTAATTGGTGCTGTTTTATTTATCACATTGTAAGGTGCAACAATTTACTTGGGTTTTATTTAAGTAAAGAGATAAAATACGACTTTATGCGTCGAGATTCTATTTTTATTTTAATTAGGTACTTTTAATGGCATGTTTCTTTAACTCTAAAATAAAATAAAGATATAAATAAAATAGTTTTGTATGTAACATAAATATGTATTTATTTCATATTATGTACAGGCTAGCCACGTTTGTAACGAAAAAAATTACATATTAGTATGTAAACTTAACTTTTAGTAAGTATGTACTTATATCAAATAAGTTATTATAGGAACTAAATTTTGCCTCCATAGAAACAAAAGCAATAGTATATTCCAGTAACAAAGTATTCTTATAAAATGTTATTAATATTATGTATGGTTTAATACATAACTGTACTTACTTATCTAGCCATTTTTATACAAATGATAGCTTCAGAATCCGGCCGTTTTATAATACAGTCCAATATCGTTATTCGTGGATTTCATCTCTTTGAATTCATTCTTCCCTAATTCATCGACGATTTCCAAATGTAAATCAAATATGGTTGGAAACTAATGCATCATAATACATATCTGATTCATTAAAAGCTTATTACACTATCCTGAATTTAGTCGTCATAAATGGTTCAATTATCAAATTCAAACATGGGATCGCATTTAGGAAGTGACCTAAAAAGTGACCCAAAAAGTGACCTAAAGATTGAATTAAGAAAAGTAAGGTCACTAATTAACTAAATCATTCAGCTTCCTAACTAGGAGAGGATTTAGGATCAAATACTACCTACATATTATTTTTGGAAATCAAAGGATGATCAACACGAAAAACAGGCATGGATATTATTTAATAAAAAAGTTGTTTCTATACTTAATACAATTCTCTAAGATTTTTTTTCTTCATAACCATTAATAATTAAGTTTAATTTTGTTGGGTTTTAAATATCTTAGTGGCAAAATTGTGATCAGAAAAGATAATTAGGTAATTAAAAGGTACTTTGGATTATTTTAAAATTATTTGTTTTCAATTTTGCCTCTAAAAATAGTTTTGGTGGATTTTTCGTCTAGTCAAGCGTGAAATGGTGGCCATATTGAAACAAAATTGATTTTTTAAAATCAATACACAGTAGGTATATATGTACTTAAACTTGACTTTATTTACAAATGAAACAAAATCATCATCATTCATCAATCAATCAAATCATTCTAAATCAGACTGAATTCAATTTTTTTACATTATTTTTGCCTACAAGTTTTTGAAAACATTAATATAAAAAACATTAATAAATTAAATATTTAAACCTTTCACTGTACACTCTAGATCCTGTTCAATTCCACGTTTTCAGTACGTAGGCATAACTGGCTATTTGAGCTAAGCAGTTCTCTGCGCGCTGACTGCATGAAGCGTGGAGTAGTGCTGTGAATGAATGAATGAATGAATATACTTTTACTGTACGCCACAAAGTAAAATAAATAATGGTAAACTTAGCTAATATTAAAATAATTAGTATACAATTTGGCGGCCTTATCGCTACACAGCGATCTCTTCTGCTGTCTTAGAGAAACCTGTTTAAATATTTTATAAATGTATGATTTTTAACCCTCACTATTTTAAAAAGTCATAGAATAAACGTCGTTCAGTATTGCGCACCTGTACAGAAGCTACATATTATGTAAAGCCAACTAATTAGTCACAACATGGCGGAGTATCGTTCCTATTCTTAGTTTGATCGTACATAGAATATACACGAGCATATAATTCGTGATGTTCAATATGGCCACCACACAAATGGTTTCGGTTTTTGCACGAGTTATGGTAGCTTTTACGAAGATGGTGTATTTCCTTATAACTATAATTATGTACACTATTATTTTTAACTTTTGTTTGTTTATTGCAATTGAGAGAAAATATAGCGCATTTCAAAGATGAAACATTTCTTTTTATTTGAACCTTTTTACTAAATGACTAGGAACTCAACCCTCAGCTGACCAAATTTTTTATTTATTTAATCCACTACAAGTTAGCCCATGACTGCAATCTCACCTGATGGTAAGTGAATAATTATGAACTAGGGAATATGTCTTTGGAACAGACTGGAACAAATAAAAGAACATACTATTACTGAAAAGAACATGTATGACAGTATGTAAAGATAGAGCATACTGTTCCACGATAAATAAAATGCATATTGATTACTGCTTGCAATTATGTTGTAGCCTCGTAACACAAGATGGCGTTTTAAATGTTTGCCTCGCGTAGGAATCTTTCTGGGTCATGGATTTCTAACGATTTTCAACTCGATTACAGAGTAAAGACTGTTATTTTGTTGAAGTGAAAACTTCTTTAGGCGCGTTGAGCACTTTTTGGTAGGGGGTAAAAATGTTCGCGTGACCGTGACCGACATGCTCGGCAGTCCCTATGACTGTAATTTTTTTTTTAATTAGCGTTGGTGAAAGATTAATATTATCTACATTCTCTGTATTGACCACAAGTATTGACAGAGAATGTAGATAATATTTAATGTCTGTCTGCTACATTTTGACTTTTCACAGTCCATCCGTTCAACGATATTTTAATTCGTCATCCTGTGAAGGTACATATCTCGCATACACCTAAACACATATGAGTAGGTATATCCGATAGGAAATCTTTTTGTATTCTACTCGTAACTTCAAATTGAAAAGAACGGCTGGTCCTATTCAAATGGGAATAGCAAGTAATCGGAGATGGCATCGATAACATGGGATGCATTAGGAAAATTGTGCTTGCGACATGTCCAAAGCAATCTACCAATCTACTAATTTTTAAAGCGCATGCTACTAATGGATTAACTAGTACCTACTTAGATAAAACATTATTTTATCATTAGTTTAGGTATAAACATGGGTTTCAGGGGAACCTCTAGCATTTTTTTTCGTGATTTTCCGTATATAAGGTAATCTTTAGTAAGCTAATCTAAATATTTAGTAATCTTTAGCAGCTAGTGCTGAGGCCCGCAACGTCCGCGTGGTTAAAGTTTTTTTTTATTCCCGCGGAAACTCCTTAATTTTCCGGGATAAAAAGCCTATGTCACTCTCGGTCCTCAAATATACCCATGCCAGAAGTTACGTCGATCCGTTGCTGCGTTGCGGCGTGATTGAAGGACAAACCAATAAACAAACATACATACTTTCGCATATATAGTATTAGTATGAAAGTATGATAGCAGGGACTTGGCAGCAGGAAGTGGGCGGCCACTGAATGGTTAAAGTTAAACTTTTATTTATGTGCTTTTGAATCTCAGGCTTCAGGCACGAAATTAGCGACGACGCGGCCGAGCGATGGCGGTTGCCGGGCGACCGCGATCGTGGATGAAATTCCGCGGTCGCTATATGTACCTAAATAAAATGAAAACGGCATATTTATAATATTTGAATATGGAATCTTACTTCTTACTTCTTATCTTACTAATATTATAAATGCGAAAGTTTGGATGTATGGATGTATGGATGTATGGATGGATGTTTGTTACTCAATCACGCCCCAACGACTGAACGGATCTGGATGAAATTTGGCACAGAGATAGATTATAGTCTGGAATAACACATAGGCTACTTTTTATCCCGGAAAATTAAAGAGTTCCCGCGGGAACCACAAAACCTCGATCCACGCGTACGAAGTCGCGAGCGTCAGCTAGTTTATTATAAAAACTAATACGAAAAGAATTCGGACATTTTCGAGGAGGAGCGAATGAGTCTCGACTGCCAATTGCCATTTCAAGTCTACTTATCGTGACGATCTAATCGTAATCTTCTAAGTATAAAAAAACCCCTTTAGGTATAGCTCAGTAAAACCAGGGCCCCAAGTGACTACCAGTCACGCGTGGCGAGACACGGCCGAAGTCTCCCACTAGGTACCTTCCTATTTGTATTGTCAGGAGTTCAGGCTGCATTTTCGATGGGCAGTGGGGCAGAAGCGGATCCGCGGTTGCAATACGCTCGCGGCTCGCGCTATACGTTACTATGTCATTATTGAGATAGTAAAGGTGGGCGACTAAACATTTGTCTTTGACAATGGGTATCATGCATGGGTATCCTGTGGTATCCTTGTCTCTGGGACTCGTCATGACAGTGACAATGACATTTCACTCTGTTTTGATGCCTTGATTGTTATTTGTTGGTATTTGTTTTGTACTCAATTTACTTTTTTACCCACTCCAGTAAATTTAGCTAAGCTAAGGATCCTGGATCAGGGATAACTCTATCTGCGAATGTGGGCTCGATGAAGGCTCCCCGGACCATTTATTTTTTAACTGTCCTAAGCTTCACATATCTATGCATGATTGCCTTCGTCCTACTAACATTAAATCTTTACTATCTCTTGTTTTTGGCCCCTTCGCTAAATTTTTAAGCAAATTTAAAGATTACAAAAAAATTAAAGTTTAATTGTCTCTTGAAAAGAGTTTGATCTATAACACCTTTCCTGCACAGTATATATTTAATATAGTGTGCTGGAAACTTAATTTTAATATAATAATTACTTTTTTGATGTGTTCATTAATATTATGTATAAATAATAATTGTATTAATAAGTAATATATTTAATAATTTATATTTGTGTTGTTGTAGAACTAACCACTAACTCAGGCTGAACGCTAGCAAATGCGAAACAAGTTCACCGGTTTCTCCAGTAGTGTGTACTCTAGTTCAACACGACTTAAGTCTAGTTCGCACTATGCTAGTATTTTAGTCTAGTAGCGAGTAATTTAGTGGCTAAACGTGTCTGAACACCAAAAATTTAGTCGAGTAGTTTAGTAAGGAATTTAGTCGAGCCGATCCATTTTATTCTATTTTTATCGGGCGAGTAGCGCCTCCCACCACGCGTACGTGCTCACTGGCCGACCAACTAAACAAGTCTGAACCTGTCGAATTAGTCGAGTTCATTAGTTACCGCGAACTATCGAAGTATTCTTTGGGATCTTCCAATACTAATTCCTTCAGAAGACAATTAGTAGCTCCTAGTTTATCCCTTCTATCGATCCATTTTCGTTTACATAGCTTCTTTTATTAATCAACCTCATCTACCTCCTCTAAAATCGTCGTTATGATTAACTTAATCAGTTTATGTATAGGCTGTTCATCTTACAAAACACCACTCACTTGTAAACTGTACTCGAACGAAGTGCGAACGATTTTGGTGCAGAAGCGAGTATTTTAGCTACTAAATAACTCGCTACTAGACTAAAATACTAGCATAATGCGAACTAGGCTTTAGGCAAAATATTTGAGTGCACGAGTAAAGCCATTCACCTAAGAAGTGAAGTGAAGTGAAGTGAAGTACTTTTTTACCACAAAACATCAGTAAAATAACTAAAGAAACTCCTAATTAGCAATTTTATCACAACTACATTAAAATTCAAAGAAAGAGAGGTTTATTATTAAAAACCTGTAAAAATGGTAGGCAAAACAGTGGTGTCTCCAAAACAGATGGAAATTCTTGTATCATTTATGGAAGAGAATAAGGACTTTGGGAGAGGGCATGTGTTTTGCAAGGGGCCACTGGCCAAGCAAATGATGGCTGCAAAGTGGGCCAAACTGGCCACTAGACTAAACAGTGTTACTGGAGCAAATAAGTCTGCTAGAAAGTGGAGAGAGGTAGGCATATTTATTTATTGAGACCCTGTCAATCAATGGTCAGTCAGTCAGTCAATGTGCCACCACCACCACTACAGCCCATTAACGTCCCACTGCTGGGCACAGGCCTCCACTCTCATAGGAGAGAGGGAATTGGAGCTTAGACCCACCACGCTGCTCCAATGCGGGTTGGCGGGCTTTAATGACTATTATCATGTTAGTGATAATAACTGGGACCGATGGCTTAACGTGCTCACTGAGGCACGGGGGTGGAACACTGCCAACTTCCTAACTCCGGGCTAGTACTGAGAATTTCCAGTCAGAAAAACCCAACAATGTGCACCAGTCTTATATTGTGGCCTTAAATTCTTATCTAGACCTCCTGCTCTTGATAACCTAATTGATACTTATTCAACACAATAAGTAATCAAGATTCAAATTTCAAATGTTTTTTTGTTCAAATAAATTTTTGCGAGCATTGCTTGCATGCCTTCGAATTGTCTAGTGAATCTACTGAGTACTGGTTCAGAATGCCATTCATACAGAGAAGAACCAATATAAAACAATAGCTGGTGCCCGCGAATACGTCCGTGTGGATTAAGGTTTTTTTGGTTCCCGTGGGAACTTCTTAATTTTCCGGGATAAATAATAGCCTATGTGCTATTCCAGACTATAATCTATCTCTGTGCCAAATTTCATCCATATCCATTCAGCTGTTGGGGAGTGATTGAGTAATCGTTATTTTTTAAATGTATGTAACAGCATATCTCCGCGGTTTCTAAGGCGATTTGAAAAATGATTTTTACAGTCAATAGAGGAAGCTCTCGAGGTGGTCCCATAAAAAATCCTGAGTCCAAATCCTCAACCCTGACACTAAAAAGTAAAAATAAAAATTCGTAAAAAGTAATTAAAAGTAATTACTTTACAGTGGCGTTGGAAGTCAGTTTTTTGGAAAGAATTTTTGAGAATATGAACAACTCTCAGGCATGGAGGTTTCCTCACAATGTTTTCCTTTACAGTTTGAAGCAAGTGGTATTTAATTTCTTAAATACCACTTGCTTGCTTTCTGCATTTCGAAAAGTTGGAGGTGCATGCCCGGGGATCGTACTCGCAACCCCATACAGGTGGTTGGTGTCTTAACCACTAGGCTATCACAGCAAGTACCACTTATTACTACCTTATTCTTTACAGTATTGGAATGATAAAAAATACGCTGTCCGAAAAAAATCCCTATCAATATCAGGTGGAAGCTCCAGCAAGAAGTGTCTGGAAGAGATGGACATGCGGATACTGAATGTAGTGGGCAAAGTGGCCGTCTACTCCGAGGAGTCTGTGAGGATACCCAATCCTTTTGACGATGTAAGTTAGTAACCAAATCATGCTTCACTCTGGTCTGAGAAGATACTATTTATTTTTCAATACTAGATGTTGCCCACAACTTTGTCTTAAATCTATCACAAGTGTTTATTTTTAAAAATTCAGTTGCAACTCTTTTATTTTGTAAGTAGGTTTACCTTTATTTTGCCAGTAATTACCTCAAAGAGTAAAAAAAGTAAAAAATATTAAACTAATAAAAAAAGCATTTTTCTTGTTTTTCATTCAATCATTTCAAGGATAAATAAACAAACATTTTCATTTATAATATGAATACGGGTAAGCACTCTTGAATAGAAGTTAAAAAATATTGTAAGTATACGAAACTACTAAGTAAGTAGGCCTTATTTATAAATTTTTTTTACTAAGGACTCTTTATGGATTCTTTTTCTTAGGTATACAGACCGACATATCTACCGTTTAATTTTAAATGTTTCTTAATAAATACTTAATGGCTATTTCAGGAAACGGCTATAGAAGTTGAGGTCCCTGCGGACCCCCTGGCCAGTTCAAATGGTGTTGATGGAGATGGCACTGCCAATTCAACAGCATCTCTTTTGAAAAGGCGTCGCTATATACGTAAGTGCAGCCTAATGCCCTAGTTTATTTAATCGTATGACGTTTGGTACATAGTTTTTATAAAAAGAACGTTTATTTCGCCTGCAAGTTCGTCGCTCGTTTAGCACCACCCAGGGGACACGTGCAGGGAGGTAGAAGGTAGCTCCTGCGGACGTGAGCGACGGGGCATCCCCCGCCCCAATGCCATCCCAATGACCCAGTAATAGTTAGGTATGCGATTTTTCTGTAAAGAAATTCTCACCATTAGCTCATAGGGTGGAACCATGTAAGTTTATGGTTTTTCCTCAATGCCATGCCAGCATGTAAATTTGTCGCTCCTGCCACTTGATCTCTCTGTGGTTGCATTGGATTGCTGTCTCATCAGACTGAGAGTGAGAGAAAAAAGTGCAATAGACTAATCATTTTAGTATTTCAATGCTCAAATCTGATAGGGTACAATACATACATAATCAAAATCTATCTCAAATAATCTAAAACCGTGACGTTCATCGTGTTTTTACATCTACAATTTTGTAATTATTGAAAAAGTAAAATAAATTGAGTGTATTTCTACCCGAATTTTTTATCCAAAACCAAAGTCATGTTTGGTGTCTTGGAAACCCACATAATAGGTGTAACTTGTATTTCATATTACAGGAACTCGCAGAGGGATAGTGGCACCAGACTGGGCAATACAGATAGAGGCGCGACGTGTGAGGGCCGAGGAGCGCTCTGCTGCTGCCTTCGAAGCCCTAGCGACCTCCGCCGGCGGACTGGCAGACAGCCTGGCCGGCATACGACAGGAGTTGACTCAGATACGGACACTTCTCGAAACTAGGCAGAACAACAACTATTGAGAACAGTGAATAGTGAACAATAAGTGAATAGAAGTAAAAAAGTGAAAGTGAAAGTACCACTGTACAGTACAAAAAAAGTAATTAGTGAAGAGTAAAAAATTGGTGAAAAATTTACATGTGAAAAGTGAATAGACCCAATGGTACAAAGCAGACTAGTTGCAAACTGGAAAGATGGTAGATCAGAGAAAAGTGAATAGTGATGTTTCAGTAGTATTGTCCAGACTACTCTAATACCAGGTTCCTGGACTTTTTTCTCCAGTTACAGTATAATACCAGTATTGAAATGTCTAATACCGGAATATTTTAATATATTTAATTTGGTGATAGTATAAATGAAACAGTGACTATTGCATACGTTTTTTTGGTACATGCCACTGAAATATATGGTTGGACAGAAATACATACTAAAAGTACGAAGACGCAATGGAATAAAGATAAATGCTTTGGATAAAGAGTTACATAGTTACTGTGTAACTGGAAACTTATTGAAGACTTAAGAAAGATTCACGTTGATCAGCCCGTGCTGGCTTGAAGGATTAGATTAATTTTAGTATTGTGTAAATAGGCAGATTTTAATTGAATAAATAATAGATAGGTGTTATTTTAATGTACAAATAAAATAACTTATTACATAAATACAAATTTATTGTATGCATAGTTAGTATCGTTAATTTATGAAAATATACAAATAATAAAAACAGCTTAGGAAACAAATTATTTTAATTTTTACCAAATTACTATTATATTTATACTTTACTTATTTATTAAAATTGGAAAATCTATTATAACATTTAATAGTAAATTATACATATGTACATATAATAATAGCATTTTATTATTTATTCATTACATTTTATTGTGCTATTTTAGGGGCTACGCCCATGTCACATAACGGATTGCAATATTGAAAGTATCATGTATCAAAATCTGTATATCCCGGCCGATTTGACTATCAGTGGAAATGTTCAGAAATGACCGTCAGTGTGATGAATAAAAGTCGGTGAAATAATCAGCACGACCTGAAATTCTTTTTTATTTATTTATTTACAATAATTTAATTTCGTATTGTTACTTTAAAATTCACTCATTCACCAACCAAATAATATAATACATAATACTATCACAGTTAACCTAACTATAAGTATGGAATATATCATTAAAAAAAGTAAAATATCACAGAAATTAAGATTTTTTAAAATATATTGAATGTATGAATAGTTTGTGACTCCGACGCCTTAAAGATTTGTTGTTGTGAGTCCAGATACAGTTCCTCAATATGATGACATTTTGAAAACGAAACATGACAGTTAAGTACTATAAAATCATCATCATCATCATATAATCTGAGATATCATTGGTGTTGGAATATACTATCATGAGTTGAGTTGAGTTTCTTGCCGGCTCTTCTCAGTAGAAATATCTTTCCGAACCGGTGGTAGAGTCTTGACGTATCATAAGTGACACAAGTTGTCCTATGTGAATTAAATAAATCATTTCATTTCATTTGACTTTAATGTCATGACTGGCATTAACATAATGACATAACAATTCATGACATTTGTGTCAAATGTAATATTTTATGGATCTTAGTATAATACTGATTTCCATCGAAATGTCGACTGTAATCAACCTGGTACGTCTACCAACAGCTTCACAACCAACAATGGACAACCATCACTTAAAGCAGTATTATTTCAAAATTATTGTTTTAAGTCACATGCTTCGACATCCCTAAAATAGGAATTATAATTCTTAAAACAAGAACGTCAACGATATTAAAATAATACAGCTTTAATGGTATAGGGGGCATACCCCCTGGGCTTGCCTCGAACCATCAATATCATGTGACTCCACTGCCTCAAGGATTTGTTGCTGCGAGTCCAGATGGAGATTTTGTTTTATATTATTGATATCTATTTTAGTACTCATGAAAAATATCATGACTCATGAAAACAATCATGATTCATGACTTTTGTTATATACCTTAATTTCATGTTATGTGTAATAGATTTACGTATAATACTGATTTCCTTGGCAATGTCGACTATAATCGACCTGGTACATATAGGCGTTCCGTGTAGCCCACAGTCTGCCAATCAGGGCTTGCCTCGAACCGTCAATATCATGTGACTCCACCGCCTCAAGGATTTGCTGCTGTGAGTCCAGGTTCAGTTCCTCTTGTAAGTCTGCGGAAAGGCCAGCTTGGTTCAAAAAGTTGTGGAGGACCACACATGCGTTGACCATTTTCCCAGCTTTGATTGGGCTGTAGCGGAGTACCTAAAAAGTAACATTCTAAATTAACATAACAAATGAGTCGAGATTCTATATGAATATAACAACCTAGTTAGGAATGCTGGCAGATAAAAATTGCTGCTTATTCTATACTAGCTGATGCCCACGACTTCGTCCGCGTGGATTGAAGTTTTTTGGTTCCCACAGGAACTCTTAAATTTTCTGTCTTTCAATGGGAGCTGGGATATAACCTACCTCTTTACCACATTTAAATCGGTTGTAATGATGGGCATTAGAAAAGCGTAGCAGACAGACACACTTTCGCATTTATATTAGTATGGATATCTGCCCCTAGCCAAGTTCTCTTTCTATAATCGTTAACGCTTAAATCGTTAGCGATTGAAAACGCTAACCATATAGACTATTCACTAATTTCTTTGCTCCTCTAAAGCGTCAACGATTATAGAAACAGAATAGACAGAAAAATTATGTAGTTAGACTTATCTGACCCCTGGCCAAAATTGAAAAAAAATATATATATGCCGAAATTTGAGATATGCATTTTAATCCAGCCCACGCGACTGTTTATGCCATCTAGTAACAGTTCCATCGGAGATAGGCCTTTGAAAATAGTTTCGATCTGCAATACGTAAAAGAAAAAGTTCATTTTTTGGTGGTATCTTTGTACACTCTACCATGAAAAGAGGAAAATACATAGATTGTATTAAAAATATAATAACTTAGAATAGTAAAGTATATAATGTGAAAAAAATAATATGTAATGTATTTCAAGTTTTCGATACGTTTCCAAGATGGCAACCATTCAGCCATGGAGAAGGTAGGCGCGAAATGTATCAAATGTCATTTCTGACAGTCACTGTCAAAATAACGTGTTTTTCTTTTGAAAACGTCAAAAAATATGAATCATGACATCAAACCTCGCCGCCTACGCCGTACAGTTATAGGAGAATTTCGCATATTTTACAATAACCATAAGAAAAATAATTCTATTTTTTATTCTTAGAATAGAAAAACATTTAGCTAACAAACACAGTACACAAAAGCAGAATAATAAAATAAAAGCAAAATAATAAGTGTCTGCAGCCCCTGTGGGTGTACCGACACTATCTAATTGAACGGACTTTACGTAAGTTTGGAAGTTTTAGTGCGGAAACCTGCCCAGTAGGAAGATAGAAAGAACTTGGGTAGGAGGGTTTGTACCTTATGTGCCAGCATGCACCGCCAGCGTCCCTTGAGCGCGGCAATACAGCGATCGGCAGCGCTGCGCGCGTACGCGTGCACGCGGTTGTAGTGCTCCTCAGCCGAGCCCGGCGCCGCGCGCGGTACCGGCGTCATTAGCCAGGGCCTCTGCGCGTATGCTGAGTCACCTGGAATTTGGATGATGCCTATGTCAAATAAAATGGCCAGACGAACTATGGGAGTTTGCCTAGATATCAAAAATCAATGTGCAGCTATGATTTCTTTATTATTGAAATTTTTATAATCAAATCAAATCAAATCAAATATTTTTTATTCAAATAAACTTTTACAAGTACTTTTGAATCGTCAAGTGAATCTACCACTGGTTCGGAATGCCATTCCTACCGAGAAGAACCAGCAAGAAACTCGGTGGTTGCTCTTTTTAAATAATTCATTTACAATTACTATATCAATGTGTACATAAGTAACCGCTGTCCCCAGCATTGCTGGAGCGATCAAATCCATGCTCCTCTATCATTTACATAATCTTCAACAGTATAATAAGCTTTTTTCATATAAAAAATATTATATTATATAAATTTTATATTTTCAGATAAAAAAGTTTCAGGAGTCTGAAGGCTCTGAAAACTGAGAAAATATATAAAAAAGTTTCACCAAATAACTGCTTTCCCACACTAGATGGCACTAGACGTTGTATAGCGAGTCTTAACAATTATTTTCAACTATTCGACCACATAGTTCAGGGAAAAAAATAACCTTTGCATTATTTGGGCAGGGATGATGATAATACTAGAATAATAAATTTATATTTGCAAGAGTTATGTATAGATATAAACATTTTGGACAGACGTAGTTGCAGGCATCAGCTAGTTAAGTATAAGTACCAAGAAGGTAATGTGTCCCCTCCCCGCGGCTGTGTAATTGCTGCAGATAATGGTTGACGGGGCACTGGCTCCACACATGACTGTCAGGGCAGGCACCACCAAACGATGCGTCCACATACAAAATGTTCAGCTTCGAGTCACAGATCTGGAATGAAATATTGGTTACATTACTATTTTCTTCTGAAACTCATGAAAAAATTATTCCTGCAACGCTGTCCACATGGATGGATGGTTTTTTGATTCCCACTTGATCTCTGTAATTTTCCTTGGTGCAAAGTAGTTTATGTCTCTTTCACCGACTTCAAAAAAAGGAGGTTATCAATTCAACACAAACAAGTTATTGGAACTGCAGTATATTTAGATAAATGTTGATTGTGTGTAATATTATTGGAACTGCATTATATTCACATAAATGTTATCTATTAGGGCTTTACAACAAATATACAAAATGTTATAGGTGTATGTGTATTGTGTATGTCCGTCAATCAGATTTTTATTTTATTTTATTTTATTTTAACCATTCTTTTTTTATTGGCTTACATTTAATTACTTCAGCTTAGGGAACAGTGCAAGTTTCATCAAAATCGGTTCAGTAGTTTTCAAGATATGGACCACTAGCTGACGCCCGCGACTTTGTACGCGTGGATCGAGGTTTTGTGGTTCCCGCGGGAACTCTTTAATTTTCCGGGATAAAAAGTAGCCTATGTTTTATTCCAGACTATAATCTATATCTGTGCCAAATTTCATCCAAATCCGTTCAGCTGTTGGGGCGTGATTGAGTAACAAACTTCCATACCGACATCCATACATCCAAACTTTCGCATTTATAATATTAGTAAGATTAAGAAATTTCAAGTTTCTTCATTATTATGGACTTCCGCAAAGTATACAATACAAAGCTTCTATACAAGATTTTGATGAAATTTGGTACTGAGATCCCAGAATAACAAGTGCTAATCTAAAAGATTCAAAGTTAAACAATGTGGTTGTTTAACTTTGAATCTTTGCGGAAGTCCATAATAATGAAGAAACTTGAAATTTTATTCGCTATAATCCTCCACAGTAGGTAAATCTATGTGGTACAATGTGTATCTTGCAATATTCACCACACCACATAAATGTTCTAAATTATTATCAACATTCGTTTCTTTCCGACACTGGAGCATCTTCAGATGTTGACTCGACAATGCACGATTGTAAAGTTACGATCGTATCGAAAGTTCCGGCTTTTATACCTTTTTGGCATGATTCATACCAAAGCCCCTCCCCCTACTAATAAAGTATTACTGTATAAATTGAGTAAAGGTGAATTTGATATGTTTATTAATGATTCCCCTCTGTGAATGCTTTCACTGTGATCTATATATATAAAATTGAAACCCGTTTTCCTTGGTCACGGCATCACGCGTGAATGGCTGGACCGATTTCACTAATTCTTTTTTTGTTGTATTTGTTATTATTTGGAGATGGTTCTTACAGAAAAAAATATTAAGAAAATCTCTCGTCTCTCTCTCATATTGAAAAATATACATTTTATTTTGCATACTAAGGCGGTACGAAGTTCGCCGGGTCAGCTAGTTATTAATAAACATATCAATGTGGAAGTATCTGTCTACTACGCTTAGCAGACTTTCACATTTATTATTAAGGATTCTAAAATGAAATAGATCATACTCACAATCAAAACATTAATGGAATGAAAGTTTTTTCTATTGAAGTATGCTCCCTCGTTTTCGGAGGGTCGTATCATAGCAATATGGGTCCCATCAATACAACCAGCCACCCCAGGTATACCAAACTCTTGGTAAAACCTTGAAAAAATATTACAGCTGTTTAGGTAAACTTTTAGTATTATAATACTTTTGAAAGTAATTATACAATTTTACTTAGCCAAAGCAAAATGTGTATTGTAATTTTATTTAATTAAAAAAAAAGAAAAAAACTCTTACCCTCTAGATACCTCCTCCAATTCTTGACTGGTTCTAGGAAACTTAATGTATCTCCTTAATATTTTAGGTGCATTTAGAGCATTAGTGACATCCCTCAAACAATCATGCACAGATGTTTGTGACAGCCCTAGAAGTTTTGTGCCCACTGCTTTCTGATAGCCGCCTTGTCCATAAAATGCTAATGCTGTTAATATCTGTTAAGAACATTGGTTCTAGTCAATACTCTAAGCTATGGGGCTCGGCCGCAGAGCAAAATATTGTATGACTTAACACTACTTCCACAGTGTTATGTCATATGGCATCTTGCTGTGGGGCTGAGCAACTGATATCAAAACAATCTTTATACAATTTATAAGAAGCAATTGGCTTCGCAATTAGTATCCCACAAGACAGTGTAATTCTTGTTACATTATGTATGTATTGTGTATTAGCTACATGTTCTATTGTATTTTTTCTTTGTAAAAATACTAAATGTTGAGTTTTTTGCAGTTCTTTCCGTTTGGAAACTGGTAGTAGATTCACAACATTTCATAAGTGGCACAAGTTGTCCTACATGAAATAAATAAATAATTTCATTTTAAACTTATGTGAGAGGCTGCAGCGGCTGTGGTGTGTACCACCTAACCAGAATATAGGTACATGCCACTGAGGAATTTGACGTTCCCCTTTGAGGCATAGGTAGTTGAAACTAATTAGTGGTATGGTTTGAACCAAATCTTCAAAGCCGGTGTACTCCTTAAAGGAATACACCGGCTACCATCTTAGACTGTGACATTAAGTCAATGGCATACTTGTAGTGAGATAAAAATAAATTTAAAAATCAGATACCGCCAACCTGATATGACTTCAGGAATAACACTGCATACTTTAAAACGCATACTGCACGGCACTGTTTATGTTAACCAATTAACATGAGGAGAAAGCGAGCTTCACCTTAATATCTAGAGGTATCGCACTTGAATATTGTCGTCCCGGAAGAAAAGGTTTCAAAACACTACAAAGTTCTTTAAAAAGTGGCTTGGTGAGGCGAAAAAATTTGAGAAACTCATCATCCGGCAGGTCTAAGGGGCTGCCCTGTTCCCTTAAAACACGTTTGTTTACTTTCGCTTGTTTTGTTTTACGATCCTCCTCGGCCGCAGCCAAGAAATATGCACCAGACATTTTCGGAGTTACGCAGCTGGATGGAAACCATCGAAACCATGTGGATAACTTGTCTCTGATGGAAACTGGAACCAGACTCTAGTCTCACCAGACTGGAACCACCGACCAGAAAAAACTGGAGTCTGGAACAGCCAGCTCTGACCAGAGAGTCCTATATACATCCTACGTATAGTGTATTATCTATGCATCCTACTCTATGGACCAGAGGCTGGAAACCACAGACATAAATAATAGGCCATAGATTTTAATATATAAGAGAGGATGTGCCCTAACATATTTAAATTGAAGCTTCCTGTATCGTATAAATGGCGTAATGGGCGGAGCTTAAGGTGGTGTTAGGGCTGGTATTATCGATACTTAAATAATCGATATAAAATTATCACAAATATGCTAGAAAATAATAAACATAATTTTTGAAAAACACTAGTATTCGTATTTTATAATGAACTAGCTGATGCCCGCGACTCCGTCCGCGTGAATTGAGGTTTTTTGGTGCCCGCGGTAACTCTTGAATTTTCCGGAAAAAAAACTAGTCGATGTCTATAAAATTGTCCCAAATTTCATACAGATCAGTTCAGGCATGATTGAGTAGCAAACATCATCCATACATCCCAACTTCGCGTTTATAATATCGTCGACCGTAATCTAACTTGACGTAAGGGACAAATGGCTACTTTACAGGAGAGCCAAAAAAAGTAATTTAAATAAAAAACAAAAAACCCGACTGCTTGGATACCTAACGATAAAAGTGAAATCACTTTCAGTTTCATAGACGATGAAAGTGAAATCTAGCCTTACAATCCGCTTAATAGCTCAGTTACTTACCTACTAAAAGTTTTACTCTGAAGCATTATTTTGTTCCCTTTCTTTTAGCTGTCCGCTAAAGTGAGACGGGCGTTACTATTTAGTAACTTCTTCATAATACAGCAATATTTTATAATATTTAATTTTAATTGATATAATGGACAATTTTCACAATTTTATTTAAGTTCATAAGACGTAAAAGCCATTCAAGAACAAACAAATAAGTTTCATATTGAAGTAAGGGTCGGAGCATTTTTACTTTTGTCCTATACGCCATATTTCTCTTTGAAAATTGATTTTTGAAAGCTATTAAAATGTTACCTATACCATTCGATAGAGCTCAAAAAACTGTATCGGACTGCATTCAAAGTTCATTTTGAGCAAAATGTCCCTTACGTCAAGTTAGATTACGATCGACGATATTAGTATAGATTTATATTATTAGTTCATGTGAACCTTACAAACAATACTGTTTCATAATATAAGTTGGAATTCCTAGATATTATTAAAAAATGGTACTGAATGTGATGATATGAATAATAAAAGTAGACTGATTTTAAAAATGATTTATTTCTAAAATTTATAAAAATGCAGACAGTAAAAAAAACACGATTGCAGCGCAGCGTTGTGGACTTTGACCATAAAATATATCTAAAAACTTTCTCACAAGCTATACATATCCAATGCAAAAAACCGCATCTCAATCGGCCCAATACTTTTTGAGAAAAATGGTAATATTGAAAAATAAAAATCACGATTGCAGCTCAACTTGATAGACTATGGTCCTACATATCTAAGAACCTTCTCAGAAGTTATGCATATCTAATGCAAAGAACCGCATAATAATTATCGGTCCAGTAGTTTTCCAGGTAAATGTGTAATGTGTAACAACAAAGTGCACAAACAAACGCACCCTCTTAGGACAAGCACATAGTCATTTTTTTTTATTTTTTAGTCATTTATTTATTAAATATAGGTACACTGTAGGTACACTTATTTTCGTCTAAAAATTACTTACTTAAAAAGCATGATGGTGATAATGGGTAACGTATCTTAAAACTAAAGATACGAGGGTTCCAAACGCGCCCTGGTCTGAGAAGAGCCCGCAACAAACTCAGCCGGGGTTTTTTTTTTATTATCACCATCTCACAAATATTCTTACTAAGGAACTATTAGAGACATTAGAGCAAATTACTGCCAGGCTTCCTTGTCGTTTAAGTAGTCCTTTACATGGTAATAAGATTTTTCAATGAGTTTACGTTTTACATTAACTTTGAACTTATTCAGAGACATCTTCAACATGTATTATTTACATACATCTTCATTTGTAGGCTTGAAATCAGGCCTGTTTATAGCATTTAGCCATTTCAGCCTTAATTCAAGTTTTTTTGGGAAACTGAAACAATTGTAAAACATTAATTAAAATGATACACAATAACTGCAATGAAGGGACCAAAACCACTTAAATAGACAATAATGTAGTAATTACGAGTTTACGTTTTTATGAAGAAGGTACCGGCTTGAGTCCCCTTAATCACTAGGTTTTCATAGCTACAGCCTCAAATGAGTTTGGCAATATTATAAGTAGAAGCTGACTGTTTAATTTCATCTCTCTACCCCTTAGAGTGAGAAACAGTAAGAGTAATATGAAGTTTTAATTTTATCGATATTCAATTTATTTGTAAACAATACAATCCCCACACTATACATACACTCCAAACAAAAACTAATGAAATAATCCAAATTTTTGGGGACAGCGCAAAAATTGACGTGTTTTGGATTCAGTAAAGAAGAAACTAAGCTATAATTAGTCGAAATAACTTAAAATACTCGCTACAAAAAGAAAAACTAGACAACTTTGTTACTCACATAAGAAATGAAATTCCTGGGCGTTTTACAATATTATTATTCGGACACCCCACAACTGAGCACTTCACCATATTTGATTACTTAAAACTAAGCAAAAACACATGAAAATATCCAAAAAAAACACGTAATTATTTACAGCTGACACACCGGAAGAACAACAGACACCATTTTTATTATACAAAAAAAGGCAAAAAATTGGCTTCAATTGCTAAATTTGATGACGTCATATGTCAATTGCGCGACATGTTCACGCAATAACACAATACTCCTGTCTCGTTCTAATAACGTAGCTTTCACTATGTAAGAAAAGTCAAAACATAGTTGTACATGTTTTATTAACAAAATGCATCGTATAACTATAATTGAGTAAAATGTAACGTATCCTCTCTTCACTGGAAGCACTGGAAACATTATAAAACCATGGAGGTAACAAATACAAAACTTTTTCTTTGTTTACAATTTACATAATATACTATTCAATCTTTTTTTTAAAAACTGGTTTAACGGCTCAGGATTCTAGTCCTTCTGAGACTATTCACTGTGCAGAGCACCGACCAGAAAAAAAAGAATACTTAGCGCTCAGATCAATGACCCCGATGTTTACAAAACACAGAGTATGTATCTTATGTATTATTTAGCGATTTAGCGTTACCACTTTGTCTAATTCCGATTTCGTACGAATATGAGCGAATAACAAAAACGACACCCTCCCAGCGCACGTGTTTCCTGCCACGTATAACTTAGGTACCTTCAAGGCAAGAGTGAATAGGCATCTTCTAGGCAAGCGCGTTCCAACCTCATCATTGCTTTGCACTAAGTATGATTGTCGTCAAGCACACGCCTATCTCACAATAATAAAAAAAAAGATACAGGATTGTCTGACCTAAACTGTCGGATAGGTCAAAGAAAATTAAACTTAACTTAATATCTAAACATAATATAAATATAAAAACCTTAATATCTATGATAGAATTTGTTTCGGGGTGCGGGAACCTTCCGTGTTCTGCAATCTCAATCTAATAAAATTCAGAAATAAAATGCAATTTCTCTACAGAGACAGACGATATATGCCATATGCTATGCACGCTATGCTATAATATGTTATGCACGCTATGCTATATGCTATGCTATATGCTATGCTTTATGCTATGCTATATGCTATGCTATATGCCATGCTATATGCTATTCTATATGCTATGCTATATGCTAAGCCATACGCTATGCTATATGCCATGATATATGCTATGCTATATGCTATGCTATATGCTATGCTGTATGCTATGTTGTATGCTATGTTGTATGCTATGCTGTATGCTATGCTGTATGCTATGATATATGCTATGCTATATGCTATGCTATATGCTATGCTACATGCTATGATACATGCTATTCTATATGCTATGCTATATATGCTATGCTACATGCTATGCTATATGCTAGCCACGAAGTAGGCATGCTAGTGGTTCGCCCCGAACTGAGACCTCGCGTCGCCATCAATGTGAAGTTCTGTTAAAAATACTGAAGCTCATTAAAAATTCAATAATTTCGTTTCCTTACAATATTTGTCTAATTTTAGTATTTCTTGTTAAAGTACAAGATATAATTCAAGTAATTGATCAAGTTTCAGGCTCAGCCTTTCTGAAAATTTAGAGTTCTGAGGTCAACTTTGGACGTTAGAAAATCTCCACTTTGAAAGCCCCCCATTTCGTCAATTTTAGGGGAAAAATTAAAAAAAAAAATGTTTGGACTCTATTCCTAATTATCTTTAAATTGATATACCGCAACCCTATGTAACGCCATAAAAAATATTTTACTTCGCATTCGCTTCTATGAGAGCCCCCCTGAAATAAAGATTTTTATAACTTTTTAAGCCATATTCGGCTGGAGGCCATTAGTTTACATATTATATTTATAACTAGCTGACCCAGCGAACTTCGTACCGCCTTAGTATCCAAAATTAAATGTATATTTTTCAATATTTCTGAGAGATTTTCTTAATATTTTTTTCCGTAAGAACCTTCTCCTAATAATAACAAATACAACAAAAAAAGAATTAGTGAAATCGGTCCAGCCATTCACGCGTGATGCCGTGACCAAGGAAAACGGGTTTCATTTTTATATATAGAAATAGCTGAAGTAATTACGTTCAGTAATTCAGAAGAACTGATGAATTACTGTCAGACGTCTGTCAGACGGACGGACGGACGGACGGACAAGTGCAAATTCACTTAAGTAGACTGAGACCTTCGCTTCGCTCGGTCAATTAATTTATTGTAATATAATATTAATGTCCTCCCGATCGAATTTCGACCACGGCGGCCAATCTCCACAGAGATTAGCCATCTGGCTAATCTGGCTGGAGATATTATAGTGCACAAGTGTGCATACACAGGTGCACTCTCTGTTCCTTTACTCTCATAGCCCGATGGGACGGAAGATCCGACACGACCAGAGAGAGATCAGGCGCAGGACCGACGGCTTAACGTGCTCTCCGAGGCACGGGGGTGCAACACCGCCAACTTCCTAACTCCGGGCTAGGACTGAGAATTTCTTGTCAGAAAAACCCATCACTTGTTATAGCCCGACCGGGGACTCGAACCCGAGACCTCGTCGGCCGCAGTCAAACATGCTAACCACTAGACCAACGAGGCAGTTAATGGGTCATTATCGATTTTCGTTTTAAAAGCGCAGTTTTGCAAAAAAAAAAATTTTTTCATTTTCTTAATTTTTTTCTATATACACAAAAAAACAACACTATGAAAAAAAATTACATGTGGAAGGCCTCTTCGTAACTCTAGCAGTTATCCAAAAAATTTAAGGAGTGTAATGAACCAGTGGAAAAAATGAATATTGCCTGGAGTGTAATGACCTACCGTTGGACATAAATGAAACCAAAAGCTATTTACTATATTTTTAATAGTCCATCTTTAAAACATATGAAAGAGAACTAATAAAATTGAAATAAAATCTTAACCTCGAGTTTAACATAATAATTCAGTACCAAGGTAGGTCATTACGTTCCAGAGCTTTTTGGAGCGAAATGGATTTAAATGAACTGGAAACAAATGACCATTTCGATTTTAAATTCAAAATACTCATGATTCGTTAATGCATAAAATCTACAAAATATAACTCTGAACAAAAACGATACATGAATCCTAGTACTATATATCTAGAAAAAAATTATAAATATGTAACACCTTAAAAATCGATGGAACGTAGTGAACTCAACCACTTGACAAAACACTCCTGACTACTCGCGATCGCAATTTTTTTGTACTAATTGAATGACGACCATCCCGAAGCAGAACAGCAGCGGCACTGATCGGGCGATACGAAACGTATACAGTTACTGAAACTATATATTGATTCAATATCGAAAATCCGATATCGGCCTAACCTAAAACTATATATCGAGCGAAACACTATATTCCTTGTGCCGGGTGCCCGACGGCCGATTCCGATTTGCGACGATATTGTATCGCCGTGATATCTAGAAATTCGAAGCCGAACCGAATCACGATTTGCCGAGCAGACACGATTGCCGACGACGATTCACGTACCGTAGGAATATGATATCAAGGTAGGAGAGGGAGTGCGCGATAGTGAAACTGAAATAGCTATAGAATACAAACGATTGTAAACCTTAAATCTAACTCATAAAGTCTGTTTGAAAGTTTCTTCTAGTATTTTGGCGCGATTGTATAATGAAATTTCAACTTTTGACCTTATCACCTTAGCTAAGGGTGGTAATGGTCGAAATGCACTTGTATGCTGTAGCGCTTGTTAATATTTGGCCTTGAACTAGAGAGCAAAGAAATTAGGTGAGAAAAATTAAGTATTTTTGAAGTATTATATTTTTAGTTTCACTTAAGCAATCGAGTGAGCACATTAATTATTTGTTGTTCCTCCATAGTTTGAAAGTTTTGAGATTAACATTTAACTAATAATTTATTTATTTTTACGGTTTTAATTTATGTTATTTTGGTATTTATAAAACTATTAATTTTGTGTCATAAGTGTTAAATATAATTTGTGTATTAGACATTAGTAGGTACCTATTTTGTATTATAGTGAAGCAAATAGGTACATTTCAAGCGTAAAAATTTCTCGTTTTTAATAATTAATTTGTGATTTGTGACTAAAAAAATAATTTGTGACTCATTTAAAACAGTGTAAATAAACTAGTGTAAATTTGTGTAGGTTTAGGATTAATACGTAGTTAAATTGAAACTCCAAAATGTCTCGCATAAATTCCAGTATTTTGTGGGACTACTTTGATAAGACAAATCCAGGTGACAAAAAGGCCAAATGTCGTGTATGCGGCGATAGTTATAGTTACAAAGGGACGACAGGTAATCTTAAGGCACATTTAAGAAAAAGACATTTAGATGCCTATACAAGAGTCGTAACTGGTCTGCAAGAAATAAGGACATCCCAAACTGCATCGACAGGCCAAATTCTTGTCGCCAGTGGATCCACAACGACTACCACTTCAAAAACGGTAAGTACTTTATCAAGTACGACAACCGCCACACCATCTACCACAGTGCTAGCTTCAACACCAGTGCATCAATCAGGGTCTCGAGCAACAGTTTCAGCCACAGGTCAAGTAAGGCAACAAGCCATAGAAAGGTATGGCACCACTAAAAAAATTTCAGCTGATTTAAAAAGAAAGATTGACAGTGACCTATTAGATTTATTTATTGATAGCTATCATCCATTTACACTAGTAGAAGAAAGAGCTTTCAAAAAATTTATTCGCTGGATGGCTATCAACCCCCGACTAGGAAAACTATTTCGAGTGTCATGATTCCTGCTCTGTACCAAAAAACTAAAGAGGCACTTAAAACGGAATTGGGTCCTAACTGCGGCATGCACCACGTATGCCTCACGAGTGATTTATGGACTTCAAGAGCCAATGAATCATACATGGCTGTTACGGGTCATTTCATTACGGAGGAATATCAGTTAAAAACCATTTTGTTGGACTGCTCACATTTTGAAGACGCTCATACGAGTGAGAATATTCAGAGAGTCTTAAATGACATTGTTGATGAATATGCGTTGTCCAACAAAATAAACTTCATGGTCACTGATAATGCTTCCAATATCCAAAAGGCTATTACCGACATCGGCTGGAAGCATTACGGATGTTATGGGCACACATTAAATTTAATTTTACAAAACGCGATTTCTGCACCGGCTTTACAACGTGTGTTAGAAAAGAAAAAAAAAATTGTGCGCTTTTTTAAAAGTAGCAGCACTGCCTTAGAAAAACTTTTAAAAGCACAAACGAGTGACCAGCCCAACTGTGTTCCAAAACGCTTAGTTCAAGAAGTTCCAACGCGTTGGAACTCTACCTTTCACATGATCAAGCGTTTTGTTGAACTGGAACAACATTAACTAATTAATTATGGTCTACGATTGCTATCGTCAGAAAAGATTTACCGATTATCACCAATGAAGAGTGGGTGCTTCTTGCGGAAGTCGAAAAGATATTAAAACCTTTTGATGAAGCAACGGAATCTATGAGTGGCGAAAAATATATGACTGGTAGCTCTGTTATACCCATGACTCGATGTCTGATAACATCGTGCGACAAACTTCTAGACGAAGAGTTTTATGATGTGTCTAAGGAGCTCATTAGTAGTTTAAAGTCAGGACTCATGACCAGATTCTCTAATGTTGAAAGAAGTGGAACTTTTGCTATTTGCACCTTCTTAGATCCTAGATACAAACTGGCAGTATTTTCTGACGAAAACGAAGCCAAAAATACGAAGAAGAATATTCTTGACCTGCTAACTGCAGTGATAGCACAGGAGACTAGACAGAGAGAAATACAACCAGATCAAGCACCCGTTTCAGCATCTAAGGACAATGACGACAATAAATTTTCCCCATGGGCCATTCTAGGCGAAATAGTAGGAAAAACGCAGAAAGTTGGGACCCCGCTGTCAAAAGCTATTAAAGAAGTGGATACTTTTTTAAACGATGATCTGTTGCCTATTTTCACTGGAACGGTTTGGAATTGCCCTCTCGAATGGTGGCGCAAACATAGATTTACTTATCCATATTTAGCGCAACTTTTCAAAAAATATGGAAATATTATGGCGACATCAGTACCATGCGAACGGATATTCAGCAAGACAGGGCTGATCATTAATGATCGTCGCACCCGGCTAGCATCAACAAAAGTGAAGCAGCTCGCATTTTTAAATGTTAATCTGAACAAACACAGATTTGAATAAGTAATCTTTTAATAGGTAGGCAATAAGTAGTCGGTAAAAATAAAATAAAACAAAATAACTTATTTAAATTACTTCTTTGTTAAATGACTGGAAATATTAATATAGTGTATAATATTAGGTATATAGATCAGCAAAAGGACTGATAAATACGCCTGCATCATTTTAGTAAGTCGATACATCTACGTTGCTAAACTATTTACAAAATAAGACGCGTTTATTTCAAAACCTAAAATATTGCAGCCAGTCCTAAGCCTGGTAAAAGTATGAAGGACAGTTCAATAATGGTGACTATTAGTTGTAGTACATACAATTCACGCGCGAGTTGAATGCAGAGCTAATGTATTGTGACACATACAAAAGCTCTGCATTCAATTCGCGCGCGCACCATACCTACTGTAGTTACTAATTTTCTTAATAGTAGTCATTCTAAGTATCATAGTAGGTAGGTACAATAGATACTTAGCGCAGTATCAAGTCAATACCCACTTTGTCAAAAATACGATATCGAAATCAAAAGAGGTCGATTAGCATCGCGAGGTATTTGCTTGAACGGCATATCGGTCAATATATAGTTTCAGAAAATATAGTGTTTCGAAATCCGATATCAAATATCAATATATGGTTTCGATTCGATATTCAGAAAAAGCGATATTACCCACTCGAGAGTCGAGACGCGGGATGCGCGGGAGCCCGGGAGGGTAAAGTGTTGCTGTACGAGTATGAACACTTTGTAAAGTAGCGATTCCATTCATGCGGCATGTAATGAACGTTTGCGATTGACGAAATTGAAAATAGGATTATTTCAGGGTTGGAACGTAAATGTAAATTACAAAAGGTAAACAGTCTAATCTTAAATAGATGTTTTAGTTAAAAAACAAACTCGCTGTATAGTTTGTCATACACGAACTGAGTAAAAAATTTTTTTAACTTACTAGATCGTTAATTGCATACGGAAACAAATGACTTTTCCACAGGGTTTTCCTCATTTTCTCTTTACTCTGAGTATACAGCCTGTTTGTAATATAATGCCTTTATGCATCTTTTGAGCTTAAATAATATAATCAAAACTATTTCTTCCATAACACATAAAACATACAGGTTTTGGCCTTTGCAATGCGATTCAAACGAAAATCGATAATGACCCTAATATAATATTATAATGTACTCGTCACACACAATTCCATAATAATATTATATATATTCATATATATTAGTATATTTCATAAGTAGCTATATTATATATAATTTATATGTTTATTTTTGATTTATGTATTAGTATGTAGTTATTTGAATGTAAGTATATTATAAATCCACCTGCAGTCTATTTTCCCTTATTTTCTCCTTTTCCTAAGGTTGCCTGGTAGAGATCGCTACCTAAGCGATAAGGCCGCCTTTTGTATCCTGTCTGTGTTTACTTTTTTTTCTAATTTTTGTCTTTGTTATTTTTACTTGTGGTGGTATAAATAAAGTAGAAATAATAATAATAATAACTATCCCGCATGACGAGAACCTCGTGAAAGCTGAGAAAGAGAAACTAACCAGGTATCTCGACTTAGCGCATGAGGTTGTCGCCATGTGGAGTGTGGACTCAGCAATCATTATACCGATAGTCGTGACTGTTAACGGACATATAGCTAAGAGCCTCGACCAACATCTTTCCAGGCTCTCATTGGGTAGCTGGGTCAAGGGCCAGATCCAGAAGGCTGTACTCCTGGACACGGCTCGCATCGTCAGGAGGTTCCTCTCTTTGGAACCCTGACCGTCGGTTTCTTGGAACCTGTTCCCGAGACCGATGGAATGCTATTTTTTATATTTTTAAATGTTTTTTTTGTTGTAATAGTTAAATATTTAAAAATGTAAAAAATATGAATGTAAGTGAAATAAAAGAATAATAATAATTCCAGCATTTTCAGAAATACGGCCTTGAAAGAATTTTGAAAAGTTGTACACGAGGAAAGCAGTGGCGGGTGAATTATGTCATAATGGAAAATGAAAAAAAAATCCAAAAGTTACTCTCCGGCGGGGAATCGAACCCCGGTCTCCCGCGTGACAGGCGGGGATACTTACCACTATACTACCGAAGATGTAGTGGTAGTGGCGAAATTTAATTATTTTTCTTTTTCTGCACATGCCATCAACACGGCAGTACTGTCAAAGTAGTTGTCTGTCAGCCGCTGTCACTGTCATGTCAAAGTGCCAATGTCAAATTCTCAACTGTCAAATGTCACAAGCGCCGCTTGGGTAATTTTTTTAAAAAATTGTGGAAAAAGCTAAAATAATAGTTTTAAATTAACTTTAACAATGAGTGAGAAACTAAAGGAGTTACGCGAGAGATCACAGAAAAGGAAAAAATTGCTTGCACAAACGGTACATTTTGATAAATCCTACGTTTTTGAGTTATACAGTGGCTGAATACTAGCTGACCTACTCGGCTTTGCTGGAATGCTTGAAAACCTTTGTTAATAGGGGTCGGCGTTACAGAAAATCCTACATGTAAAGTGTCAAGTTGATATAGTCAGTGGTTTTAGCTGTTTAAGCCTGGCGATCAGGCCAATTCTGTTGTACACCATCTCTAAACTAAACTAAAATGACAGCTCTATTTTTAGTGTTATCCCTTTCTTAATACTCCATAGGGAAAGGGGCAGTACTAGATTTAGAGCTGTCATTTTAATTAAGTTTAGATATTGCATTCAGAATTGGAGTTGGGAAGTTGGAGATAACTCAAACAGCATGAACTATCGGTCCTGCGCCTAAACGTTCTCTGGTGGATTGCTGGCCCATAGGACTATGGGAGTGAGGGAATTAAGAATGCACCTGTGATACAGACTTGTGCATTTTAATATCTCTTATGTAGTTGGCTCTTCACTTAAATTGGCACATTACAGATAAATTACTTTAATATGTATGCAATATACCTACCCTAGATAAGTAATTTTCATTTAATGGATTTTCTGTAGTTGTAGAGAGTAAAAGAATAGAGAGTGCACTGAACTGGTAGACTCACTTGATGATTCAAAAGCACTTGTCAAAGTCTTACTTGAATAAAAAAGATTTGAGTTTGAAAGGTGTGTGCTAACTTCGAGTACGATGCTGTATAGAAAACAATTAGGGGTATGGGCTTAATATAAATGCCCATGCCCATAACAGGTTAGCCCTCTATCATATTAGAGGCATCATTACTTACCACCAGGTGAGATCACAGTCACGGGCTAACTTGTAGTGAATAAAACATCTCTGCGGCAAATATCTGCCAATCTGCACTTGGCCAGTGTGGTGGACTTTTACCAAACCGTCGATTCTGAGTGAAGATTCGTGCTTAGTAGTGCGCCAGCAATGGGTCGAAGTGTTCTTTTTTGTTCTTACCATAAAGTTCCAAAACATTATTATTATGGAAACTTTATTGTCTACTACATCTAATAAGTAATATTAATTTAGCTAAAACTTCTACTTACAAAGGGTTGAAGTGATGATGATGATGATGATTTTATTACAGTTGGGAGTATCAAGTGTTAGTGAGTTGAGGCATGCTCTAGGAGCAACTGTGGACGTGCTGCCGAAGAAACAGGCTTCAACGGAGTACACTGCAGATGGTAATGAGAAATCTACTCAGAAGGAAACTGATAGCCTCGTTTATACTGACTCGTCTACTTTCCTGAAGGTTTGTTATGTTTTTGTATTATAGTGTATGTGAGAATGAATGAAGTGTGTATCCTAGAATATTACAGCATTCTGAAGGAATAATTGATGTGGAAGAAGGCAGAAACATTATCTAGTAATATGATAATATACTATATTTATGACTAAAAATATATACTTTACAATACTTTTACTCATAAAGCTGCTCTTACTTACTTGACTGCTATTAAAACTATAAAATACTCTTCACCCTTGGGCTATAAAAGCATTACAACACAGTTGTCACCCTACAAATTCAAGGGGTAACATTCATTTTCTCACTAGTGTGGTAATA
The DNA here is from genome assembly GCA_923060345.2 of Erebia aethiops. Classification (NCBI taxonomy): domain Eukaryota; kingdom Metazoa; phylum Arthropoda; class Insecta; order Lepidoptera; family Nymphalidae; genus Erebia; species Erebia aethiops. Next base: position 13,890,910 of record OV281096.1, on the reverse strand, counting down.
TAATGGCTGCCATAAAAACAAACAGCTGTTTCAATGCTGTTGTTGCTCTCACATTTTCAGGAATGGAATCTCGCATGTGTTTCCATTTTTTTAGGTTTTTATTATGGAAAATATCATTTTTTTAAGTAAATATTTTTTTTCTGTTTTTGCTCAGTATGTAAGTAAAATGTTCAAGATAGATCAAAACTGTTTACGCACGCTCTCAAACTTAACTCTTAAAATTTCAAACTAGAAAGTGACGCGACACAACATGATGCGATACGACTCCACAGAAAACAACAAACTTATCTATGCGACAAAGTATCCTATTTGATATTTCCGTAACGTTTCGCGTCGCCTTGCCGCGTTCGTCGATCACGTATGACACCCGAGTCTTCTGTCGCGACTATACACTGTATTCACTCTGTCCGTAGGGCACACAATCGTCGAACCCGCACAACGACTACTGCCAACACTTTGTTGACACGGGCCAGCGGCCGCAAAACTTCATCCGCGACGTGGGGCTCGCCGACCGCTTCGAAGAATACCCCAAGCTGCGCGAGCTCATCCGCCTCAAGGACGAGCTCATCGCGCGCACCGCCACGCCGCCCATGTACTTGAAGTGCGATCTGAAGGTATTTCAACGCTAAAAGGCCATTTTTTTCGACCAATTTAGTCGTGCGTTATCATTGATTTTCGTACTAGTGCGGCAAAGTGATGTCCGCCATTATTCGATGCCGCTATCGTTATTGAGGTATTTTAGTTCCGTGTAATTTTTAGCATGTAGCAATAATTACTACATAGTTACATATTTTAATTATTTATTTTTGTTTGTTCACCATGAGTTTTATTACTTTATATTTCAAACAAATGTGTTTATAGGCCGACCGTTTAACTCGCGTATCGCCTGCGCGGTAAGAAGGGAGCGGGGGCGGGTAACGCTACACACGGAGTCAATAATCCAAAGATTTATCTCGAGATAGACATTGTTGGTAAAGAATAAAATAATAAGTATCTTTAAAAATTTAATAAATTTGTATTCCCGCTCCCTTCTTACCGCACAGGCGATACGCGAGTTAAACGATCGGCCTATAGTACAAATATTAATGTTATTTAAACATGTTACTTGTGATTTTATTATTATGGTGACAATTAAACTCTCGGCACTAAACTTACCAAGTAACTTGAAACAAGAAATAAACTAATTATAGTTATTTCACGTATACAGTGTGACAAACAAACCCGCGCTGCGATTTGCATGTTACCTTTGACGTTCGTTGCGCGCACTTGCAATGTTAAAAAACTCTTGTCTCTTTAATTTTCTACTTTGCGCACTAGCAAGGTAAACAACTATTTTGTCTTGTTGTGCAGAAGTTCAACCTCAAGTCAATGAAGTTATTTCCAGGTACTAACGATATATCTAATTTTAATATTATAAATGCGAAAGTTTGGATGAATGTATGGATGTTTGTTACTCGATCACGCCCCAACGGCTGAACGGATGGCACAGAGAAAGATCTGTCTGGATCTGATCTCTGATCTGAAAGATCTGTGTGGAAGTCTGGAATAGCACATAGGCAAAATGAAGGAGTTCCCGCGGAACCAAACAACTTATCCATATACTCGACACTGGGGTATCCCCTGTGGCATACCTAAAAGCCAACATCTGAGAATTTAGGGATGATGACAGCTCAATCAAATAAGCAACTCTTTATCAAACTCAAAAACGCACTTAAGTTCTAGTATGGAAGTTGCATGAAATTCACAGTTGTGACGTCATCAAAGACCCTCTATTTAATAATCACTTAGAAATAATTTATTTTTGATATAGGCATCATCCCAGCTATTGAATTGACTTTAATTGTCTACTTTACGCACTAGTAAGGTAAGTAACAATTGTTGTCTGGTCGTGCAGACGTTCGACCTCAAGTCGATGGGCAGCAAGTTCGACGTGGTGCTGGTGGAGCCGCCCCTGGGCGCGGGCTGGCGCTGGCGCGACGTGCTAGCCCTGGAGCTGCACCACATCGCGCAGCCCAGATCTTTTGTGTTCCTCTGGTGTGGCAGCTCCGAAGGTTAGAATCGTACTAATATTATAAATGCGAATGTGTGTCTGTCCGTCTGAAATTTTGTATACTTTTAACGACCTCCATGGCACAGTGTTGAGTCCTGTTATCTTAATGTGCGGAGGTCCCGGTCTCGATCTCCGACAGGGTCAATTTGGGAATTTATAATTTCCGAATTTTCCCTGGTCTGGCCTGATGGGAGGCTTTGGCCGTGACTAGTTACCACCCTACCGGCAAAGACAAGCCAAGCGATTAAAATAACCGCCATGCCCCTAGCAGGTTAGCCCGCGACCATCTTAGACTGCATCATCACTTACCATCAGGTGAAATCATAGTTAGTGGATACATAAAAAAATATTTGTTTAAACTGTATGTATGTGAATGAAAAAGGGATAGGTTGCATCTCGGGGAAGGACATACATAGGCTTTACTTTTTATCCCAGAAAATCAAACATTTCCAATGGAATTTTAATAACCAAAATCCACACATATGTAGGCACCAGTTTGAAATGCCTAAATCTTGAAATAGCTATAGGTTTAAGATACCGTAACTGATTATCACCATCGTGTTTTATAAGTAATTGATTGATTGACTGAATGACTCATTTTTCAGGGTTGGACATGGGTCGTGAGTGCCTTAAGAAGTGGGGATTCCGGCGCTGCGAGGACATCTGCTGGATTAAAACCAACATTAACAACCCTGGCCACTCCAAGAATCTGGAGCATAATGCAGTTTTTCAAAGGACTAAGGAGCATTGTCTCATGGGCATCAAAGGTACAGTCTTCGAAGTATAACTTCTTTAGGCGTGACTCCAGAGTAACTTAGAACATTTTCGGACGAAATTAACGTTTATACGTCACTTCGGCCTCTAATTTGAATAACTATTTACTATTTATAATATTTTTATGGGTTATATTAATGCCCGCGTGCTTTTTTCATAGCATTAATCTATAATATAATATAAATATAATTATTATAAATGCGAAAGTTTGGATGTATGGATGGATGTTTGTTACTCAATCACGCCCCAACGGCTGACCGGATCTGGATGAAATTTGACACAGAGATAGAGTTCCTGCGGGGAACCAAAAAACCTTAATCCACGCGGACGGGGTCGCGGGCATCAGCTAGTGTATTATAAATGGGACAGTTTGGATGGATGGATGTTTGTTACTCAATCACGTCTGAACGGCTGTTGGATCTGGATGAAAATTGGCACAGAGATAGATTATTTATAGTCTTGAATAACACATAGGCAAATTTTTATCACGGAGTTCCCGCGGGAAAGGATAAACCTAAAAAAGAAGTTGCCGGCATAAGCCAGTTGTACATAAAGGTAACCACACATTATTTTTTGTTAAATTGAAATTTGTTTCATTTCCGGTGGATTTCTGGGTGTTGATTACGAAAATGACGTCCACTTTGCCTGATCTATCTTTCTTTAATAAGATACTTACATCAATTTTCGAAATACTTGCCTTTCTATCATAACGTATATGTTTGCAGGCACGGTGCGGCGGTCGGTGGACGGTGACTTTATACATGCGAATGTGGACATTGACCTTATCATCTCTGAGGACCCGGAGTTTGGCAGCAGCGAAAAGCCTATCGAAATATTCCACATTATGGAGCATTTCTGTTTGGGTCGCAGAAGGTAATATTTCTTTATGTTGCTAGTGCGCAAAGTAGAATATTATAGTTGGGTTGTAATTTTTTATATCAGAACTGTAGACGAGCGTTTTGAACAGCGCTGCAAGTATCAATCTGCCGTATTAAATATACTCGCCATTATTTAGTGGGTTCAAACTTATATAGGAAAAGGATATCTGTAAAAGATAATATACTTTTCTTCGGCTTCAACACAGTTGTTCCATTTAGGCACGTAATTGGCTACATCCTAGCGAGATTCAAGCCGGTTCCTTTAGCAAAATGCATGAATAGGGTTACATTGCCGCACCAGTGCGATAATAACACATTACTGTACAGTTTCTATTGGTGGATGTTTCTGCTAAAATAAGTTTTTATCGCACATGTGCAGTAAAAATTTCAGTTTTGTAATGTAATGTCATAAGAACCACATTACTAGCAAATGTATATCAAAGGCATAATTTTTTCTGTAAAATAAAATATGTATTTAATGAATTTACTATGAAAATTAAATTTGGATAAACAAATTGTCCTTATACACATTTTTAAGTAAAAGCACGCTTACCAGTTATATATTGTTTGCAATTCACGAGTGCGCGTGGCTCATGGTTGTGTTTAAGTCCTATCTGTATACATTTGTATACGTGTAAATGTGTGCGTGTACGTACGACTGACCGCTCCGAGACGCACGCACACTTACGCAATGTGCATAACTACAAGTAAAGTTCACGCGCGCTCGTGAATTGCAAGAATGAGATTATATCAAGTGACTCAAACCAAGATATCTATAGTATAACAGGTGTGTTTTCTTCCAGAGTACATCTCTTCGGCAAAGACTCAACCATCCGGCCCGGTTGGGTGACCATAGGCCATGAGTTGACCAACTCTAACTTCAACGCGGAACTCTACGCCTCGTACTTCACTGAAGGCCGCGAGACCACCGGCTGCACTGAGCGGATAGAAGCTCTGAGGCCTAAAAGCCCCCCTAACACTAGTAAGGGGGCCCGGCCTAGGGGAAGGGGCGGGTTTAGGGGCAGGGGTCGCGGTAGGGGCGCCATTTAGCGGTGTTCTAAATTGGACTCTTGGAATATTCGGTTGTTCCTACTTCCTAGGCTAATTGGTAACACTGATATAATTTTCACATTATCACTATGTAAGTTTTACTAATATCTGTTATAAATGTGAAAGTTTGGATGTACAGTCCCACAAACAAATTTATCTGGCCCGTTGGCCAAAATTGTAACTAATTTTTATGCACGTTTAATTTTTTATATTTTTAAAACATAAACTGAAACTCATATTTATTTATTCAAATAAACTTATTAAAAGTTCTCAAATGGATTGAAAATGTACCTTGGCGTATCGAGTGACAATATTATTCTTTGTAATATAATAATTTTAATATTTGATTTGAACTGTTTTACTGACCATTAATAGTACTGTAATTTTTAATCGCACATGTGCGGTAAAATTTTATTGTAGTTTTGACAGTGATGTAATAAGAACCACATTACAAGCAAATTTATATCAAAAGCATATTTATTTGAAAATTAAAATTTTATTTAGTAAATCGTCTGTTGAAAAGGGGAAACAAACTAAATGATTTTATTTTACTATGAAAATTACTTAATGTGAGTTTTGTTAGTGTTGCCAATAGATATTAAAAGCGATATATTTAAGTATCGAGTGACAATTATTATTCTTTTTAATATAATTTTAATATTTTATTTGAAGTGTTTTACTTACCATTAACCCGATTTATATTATGGCAGAGAAGGACTCTTTTTGCACTAATATAATATCTTACCTGGGGCCCTATTGAGGTAAAATTATTATTATAGTACAATTGCAATTACAAGCAAACTGTAGCTGTTAACTAAAATTTATCGTCACAGCAAGAATTGTACAGTCCCACAAAAATTGACCCGGTGGCCAAAATTGGAACTAATTCTTACATCGATATATACTTATATCTATCTATCTTATGTAGGTACTAGATGGGCCCTTTCATAGAAAAAAGTTGGGCGTCCGACTTTTAGAGCGCGCTCCTCACCTGTATAGCCCTGTCCTTGTCCCCGCCATAGCGCTGTCTCGCTTTTCAGACTAGATGGCGTTAGTAAATTTGGTCCACATTCTTTGTTTGACAGGGCCAATCTATGTGTAAATTGAGGTCGTTGAATGTTTAAGACTAGTTTTGTTTTTATTTTATTTTTGACCGAGCGAAGCGAAGGTCTCTGAGTCTACTTGAGTGAATTGGCACTTGTCCGTCCGTCCGTCCGTCCGTCCGTCCGTCCGTCCGTCCGTCTGTCAGAGCATTATAACTTCTGAATTACTGAACGCAATTACTTCAGCTTTAAATATAATATGTAAACCAATGGCCTCCCGCCGAATATGGCTTAAAAAATAATAAAAATCTTTATTTCAGGGGGGCTCTCATAGAAGCGAATGCGAAGTAAAATATTTTTTATAAAGTTACATAGGGTTGCGGTATATCATTTTAAAGATAATTAGGAATAGAGTCCAAAAATATTTTTTTTTAAATTTTTCCCCTAAAATTGACGAAATGGGGGGCTTTCAAAGTGGTGATTTTCTAACGTCCAAAGATGACCTCAGAACTCGAAATTTTCTGAAAGGATGAGCCTGAAATTTGATCAATTATTTCAATTATATCCTGTACTTGAACAACAAATACTAAAATTAGATAAATATTGTAAGGAAACGGAATTATTTAATTTTTAATGAGCTTCAGTATTTTTAACAGAACTTCACATTTATGTCAATAGATGGCGCCGCGAGGTCTTACCACTAGTTAATATTTATTAGCAACTTATGTGATAACAGCGACGCTGACACCGGGTCAGATAAGTTTGTGGGACTTAGTATAAAAGTCAATCACTTTTGAAATATAGTAATGATCCGGATATACCTCGACCTTCACCGATCTGTTTATGGGATGAACCTACTTTTTATTGTATAAATACGCCTAAAATAGGTTGCCTATCAAAATCCGGTCCAGGCTATTTTTAAATTAATTAATTTTTGACAAGTTTATTGTAGCCAATGCTATACCATCGCGTTAGTTATAAAATTACCTATATTTTGATATATGTATAACTCAGCGGTTAACAGATCCGTTAAGTTACACATTCCAGTCCATAGACTTTGGTAACTTACCACCATAGTCCATAGGTAATTTCACGGATTGGAACGACTTCTTATTAGGTATATCAAAATATAGGTAATTTTATAACTAACGCGATGGTATAGCATTGGCTATAAAAACTTGTCAAAATAAAAATAAAAATTTAATAATAGCCTGTACCGAACTTTGATAGGCAAAGGTATTTATCTATTATTAAATTAAAAAAAGTAAGTTTCATCTGGTAAACAGATCTGTGAAGGTCATTGTATATCAGACTCTAAACCAATAGGGCTACAGAATATTATATAATAGCGATTATCACCTGATGGTATTCTTGCTGCGACCAAAAGCGAAAGAGTGTTAGCCAATCAGAGGTGCAATTATGTAAGGATTGCCGATCAAATCGTCAATGTTGGGCTTCAAAGTAAAATAAACTATAACAGCAATGAATTAGAGCTCAATTTCGTGTATCCATTCTCATACGTTTAGGTATGTACGATACCGACCGTGAGAATGGATACACGAAATTGAGCTCTAATTCAATGCTGTTATGGTTTATTTTACTGTGACGCCGAACTTTGACGATTTGATCGACAATTCTTACATAATCGCACCTCAGAGGTGATTACTATCGTTACACTGTAGCAATCATTTAACTGTTAAAGTTTTAATCAGGTAAGGGAGCTGTGATAGAGAAAATAAAACTCCAAAGTATATACATCAATATATTTTATTTTACATAGGTTGTCTTTAAATCAACTCAACTATTCTGAAGTTCATCAAAATATAAAAAAGACAAAACAAAAAAAATATGTCATATGAGATCTTTTACTTACTAAGATAAGAAAAAATTTACATATTTCATTTTAATTAATTATTTTATTTATTGTGGAAACTAAGAATTTCTTACGATTCATTTTTAAAAAAACGTTAATATAACATCATCACAGGGAGAACTTTATTGGCCTTTGCATTTATTTTCATGTCTACATCAATTATTATTGATGTAATTTTTGAAAGATTTATCAATATAACCATACATTTTCAACCTAACTGAAAGAGTCCACGCGATGATTTCTTTTTTTGTAAAAAAAACGCTTTTATTTGTACCAAACAAAATAAATGCGTTTCTCATCATTATCATAAAAAAAAACAACTACTGTCAAAATTACATTCAAAATATGCAAAGTTACCCACCCTAATTTTGGGCATTTTTCTAGCATATGCTAGTTAAATAAAAGGATGCAAAGATTCGCGTCAATTGCCCGAAAAATAAATTAATAAAAAAACACCATGGATTACCATTAAAACCACAGACATGCAAAGAGCAATAAAGTCCCGCGCACACTAAATCTGTATCCAATTGACACATTTCTCCACCGATCCTATTCTTTACACCGCACATTGTCAAGTCTTATTCAATACATAATTCAATTTTTTTTTTGTTATCATTATACAAGGCATATTCTACATTCAGTGCAGGCGTCACAGTGGTTTACGTCGTTCGAATCTTATGCCCGTATTAATATACCGACATCAACTAAATAATAAATATCGTTCAATCTATGCTTATGGATGCAATTAACCTTGTAAGTTTTTACGTAAGTAACTTACTTAAAGTAAAGTAAATATTCTTTTGGTAAAATATGGTACAGTAAAGGTGTTATATAAAAAAACACGTATATCTGTCCTTACAAGAGGTCCAAATATTAATTGCATATAATATTATGCAATATTTAAGCATTAAGGAACTCTTGCAAACATTCAGGTATTACTCAGACATTTCTTAACTTACCCAGGTAAGGGACAGCTCTCGTAAGTAAGACGTACAATTAGAGTTCTCAGCGGATGTCGGCTTATTAATACTGGCCTTAGGGTTGATTCTCATTGGCTCAGAATCGAAACAACAATCTGCATAAGTCCAAGCATAATTTTCTTCGTTGTTTTTCTCTATAGTAATTTGTGCATTACATTGTGGAGATAAAAGTTAATATTATGTAACGTTTTAGATGCGCTTCGACTCTGTGTCAGGTGTTTGACAACCCATAGTAAGATGACTCAAACAACTTTTGCTAACTTCACTTACGTTTCCAACATTACATTCTGACACGCGTATCTCTGCGAGTGGCGAAATACGGAACTAGTACATTCTTCTTTGTGTTGATACTAAAATGATGATTTTGTATAGACAGTGGCGCCTCCAACACCCGCACACATAAGTATATCGAAGTATAGTCGGAGTTTTTAATGTGAAGTTAGCAATGAGCTATCAAAGTCTACCTATTAGAATTTAGACGAAGTAATATTGTACCAATACAGTCAGAAAAATTAAATTTAGATTTTTTTATATAATACTTATAAAAACAAAGTATAGATAGACCCATTTAATACGTGAGAAATATCAATTAGTTAAATTAATCATAAAAAAATAAAAAAATAAGGCGTAACGCGCATGCCTACAGAGTATAAGGTAGACGAGGCGTTGCGTTTTGATAACAATCCAAACTCACTTTTATCTACTTTGACATACCGTTCAAATTAGTACAGAGGTGAAGTCAAAGTAAAAAAATCTCAGTTTAACTTATTATCACACAACCAGTATTTTACGTAGCGCAAGGCAAATACTGTGTCTCTGCTTCACTCCGTAAGTGTGCGTTGCGCCTCAGTTTAGGTACAATATACACTGTGACACCAACAAACTGCGATTCCATCGTTCGAGTAGGTATAATTGTCATAAGATCACATTTTTTTATAAGGCAAACAACAATATTTAAAGCTAAACCTTTGATGAAGGGGTACAGTTCGTTTCAACTAAGAGACCACCGGGCGACAGGAGACAGTAGGTATCTACGTACGAGTGTATGGCTGGCAGAGGTCGTCTTAGGCATTGTCTCATGTAAGCGACAAACGTCAAAACGCGACGCGACACTATCAAATGTAGCCGACCCGTTGTCCTTAGAGGTTGTCCGATGTAAAAATGTCCGCTCTTCCAATGTTTTTCCACATGAAAAATAGGTGTTTAGGAATACACACATACGTCGTCATTGGTCCTTCAGTCACGGGCTATTTATACACGAATTACTCTGAATGTTCATCTTTAGATTACCTGTTGTCCTAGGTGAGCGACGAAAGCGACGCGGTACAACTCCATACAAAATAACAAACTTTATACACGTCGTGTCATCGCAAGCAACGTGGAAGGGTCACCCGTTGTCCCACGTGAGCGACAGAAGCGATGCGACGCGCCACAGAAAGTGACAAACTTGTCTAGACAACATAGGCCACGTGAAGGGTCAGCTACTGTTTGATACTGTCGCGTCGTGTCGTATCGAGTCGCGGTGACGCGTTTGTCGCTCGGGTAGGACAACGGGTGACCCTTCACGTTGCCTACGTTGTCGCGCGTATAAGGCCGTTGTTGTATGTAGCCGTACCACGTCGCGTTGCGTCACGTCGCTCACCTAGGACAACCGGTAAATTAAAGATGAATGTTCAGTCATTCATGTATAAATAGCCGGTGACTGAACGACTAATGACGACGTACAATTTGTGTATACATTGGAGGGGCGGACATTTTTAGATCGGACGACCTTTACATCTCTCTAAAAATCCGTGAAATGAAAGGCTGACTGAATGAACTATTGCGCGACCAAATAAACGCAACGAAAAGGTCAATAAGACGCCCATTGCACAGGTAGAAGGTCGGCGGTCTTTTTACGTGAAACGAACTGTACAGTAGAGGGGTGGTGGGAAAGACGGCGAAAAACCGATAACGAAAAGTTTTCGTGCGAGAAAACTGACTAAAAAAAGATTTCTACGGAATTGAACGTTTTTTCTATATCGGCAAAATGAAAAATTATTCGGGTATACCAGTCAGTAATTTTCTAAGAACCCCAGTAGTAAATTGGAAGTTTCTTTTAGAAAAAAAAGGTATTTTACGCAATAATGCCACGATTTTTACGAGTAGTTGGGAGCCGCTGGAAACAAGCGTCACAAGACAATGTGGAGATTCATGCAGGGGACTTTCGTCCAGCAGTGGACTTCCATCGATTGAGGAAGACTTCCAGAGAAATCTTATATGCTGTTAGTGCACTTAAAATGGTTTCTTAGGAAGTTTTTAAAAATTCAGTAGAAAACAATATCTAAGCATCATGAAGAAAATATTATAAAAAAGATATACTATAGACTGAATTAAGTGAAAATTGTTTAAAAACAACGATAGAACGAGAACAAGAAGTCTGCGAGCAAACGAAACTAAAATGACAGTTGTAAATCTTATGCTGCCCCTTTTCGACTGGAAGTATTCTCAAAGGGATAGCAATAATAAAAATAGAGGTGTCATTTTAGTTTAGAGATGGAGTACAACAGAATTGGCCTGATTGAATTCATTAAAATATATTCCAATTTACTTTCAGGGGTCCTTAAAAGTCTTAGCTTACAGTTTACATCAAATCTATTCTGTACGGAACCCAGATAATAGAATAGCTAAATTTTACTTGTTTAGAAACGCGTGAAAAGTTAAAACCGGACGCGAACTTCGATATGGCTGAACAAACAAAAACGCAATAATCAAGTGAGTAGTTAATACCCAATCTATTATACCATTCTCTAAATAAGTTACTTTTGACAGTTAAACGTGGAACTGTCAAAAATCATGACACATTTTTTGTTGGGTACATTGCACAATTTTATTTTTAATATTCTATTGTGTTATTGTTTTCAATAAAGATTTGAAAAAAAAATTGTTTAAACTGTTAGAACACAACACCTAACAATTGTTTAATTGTTTGTTGTTGTGTATGGAACGAATAAGGGATACTTTGCGTCTCGAGGAAGGAAGGACTTTTCATTCCGGAAAATTAAAGAGTTCCCGCGCAAATCAAAAACCCTAATCCATGCGGATAGTCGATTATAATAGTTAAAAATTTTGTATTTATTTATTAATATTAGATTTAAATCAAAGTGATAAATTGGAAAATAGTATAATAGATGTAGCACAGTAAAGCTGGTATTTACAGAAAAAAAAGTTATTTGTACTTTATCGACTGGAAAAATAAAACAATTTAAAGAATTAAATTAATTACAAACTAATTAATGAGAGACATTTTAAAAACCATGATACTTGCAGAGTAAAACATTTAAGCATCAATGTTGGAAGCGTTTAATGCGACTGGAACTGTCTTAGCCCAAAGAAACTAAAGAGCTTGTATAAGTTACTGATAGTCCGTTCACAGGCTATACTTTCTGAAGTGAAACTTCTTTAGAATCGTTGTGATTTGAAAATTCGATGAAACGAAAAAGCGACACAAAAAAGAGACATATTCATAATAGGATTTAGTCTGCGAGAGAATGATATAGAATGCAAGTTATATTTATATAATTCTCTCATAGGCTACTTTTCTGAAGTTTCACTTCTGCCGTATGTGAATTGCACACACACACTTTTTTTAATTTATAGACTAGCGCTTGACTGCAATCAGACTTGCAGGAAGTATTGATGCAGCCTAAGATGCTTGCCTAGAAGATGCCTATTCACCTCTCGCTGTAACGTTTGGCTTAGTGTCTGTGTTTTCACATGAGTTTACTCCACATTTCAAACATCATACTAATATTATAAATGCGAAACTGTGTTTGTTTGTTGGCGAGTCCTTCAATTACGCTGCAGCAGAGCGACCGAGTCGATCCGTTCGACGTGATTTTTTGCATGGGTATAGTTGAGGACCTGGAGAGTGACATAGGCTACTTTTTATCCCGGAAAATTAAGGAGATTTATTATCCCATGGGATAATACACTTATATGAAAATATGGCCACTCAGGTTAGCCAACCTCACAGCGAAAGGTAAAGTAACTGCGAACGGACTGTAGTATGAACTCTGATCTAATCATAATCAGTAGTGCCCTATATCATCCAGCGCACCTCCAAAACGATATTATATTGTTAATTTTGTAGAAAAACCTATCACTGCAATTTTTTAGACGATTCTATGACGTTCCTAACTTACCTTAGATCCTAGCCTAACTAACTCGATCAGGTGGCATCAGGTAAAAAGAAAATAAGGCCTTAAAGGTAAACAGTGGGGGGCGGGATATCGCTGCGCATTGGTATGGGATCGTCCGTTAATTACGGTTAATCCGTTAATAAAAAGTTGTCTCCCCCCTTCCCCCCTGGTGATACGTGGTGAGGTTTTACACACCAAGACCAAAATTTAAACCCTCACGTTTATAATTTTGGTACAAATCTTTTAAAAAATCCGAATATTATCTTTAAATACAGGTATAATCTAAATATAGTTCCGAAAAATTAAACACCGTGAAAAGACATTAAGGTTGCAGGTTGTTTCTGACTCGCGAACACTCTTCTTTTCTGACTCTAAGTACATCGCGCACACGTGATATCTCACTACACTCCACCCCTTGTGATATTTCATGATTCCCCATCCCCCCCTTTGGAGCCTCACGTGTTTAATGGACGATCCCTGCATTCCAATAGCCCGTGAAGCGAAAGATAGACTGGCAAACCAATAGCGAAGCGGTATAGAAACGCCTCACTTCGTACCACCAAAGAGGTTTCCACCAGAGGTGTGCTACTTTTCTAAGCTACAGACAGTTGTTAAACCCACGAATATGAGAGCTTGATTTTCATAGCTTAGATCGTGACAATTAGGATCCAGTTCTCCTATGGCACCACTAGTAGCGCACTAAGAACACGAAGAGCCTGAATCGCGATTGCGAAGTTTTTCTGAAGTACGCTCTATATACGACTTCCAAAGAGACAAAGACTTCCAATGGTCGGACCAGTGGTCCCCAAGCACAGCACCCGCTTGGAGGATGATCATCCTATTGTTACGGTCGAGCCATATTACCTGCTCCTGTAGAGTGGGTTTGACTCACACCCTTAGCTTAGAAATGCCGCACATATCTGGTGGAAGCGCACCCTAAGATCTCTTTTTACCTGATGCCTACCATACATTTCCTTCTTCCTAACGTATGCCTACAATACTTACTTTTAGCCCCATCTCATCCTTAAATTTCCGACCCTTCGAGTTTAATCCAAAACCTTGTTTTCGTGAAATATGCAAGAGTTAATTTTTGTTTGCATGTGATCACAAAAATCATACACGTCACCCACTTTTATTGTTTTTTTATTAGGCAAAAAGCGTGAATTTTGAATTGACAACAAAATACTGGATATCTAGTCGCGATGCCGCTTTAATGAGCTCATATAAATCCATTACATGATGTAGGTGTTAACAGTTTTCTTCAGTTATCAATTAATCCGTAACCACCTCAATAACTTTCAATTTTCAATACCAATAAACTTCGCGTAACTGACCTAAACGTCATAGAAAACAACTATGTAGAAATTATTATCATGGACCCGCCATCTTAAAACTTAACCTCAATTTTGATAAAATGTTAAACTTGAAGTTCAACGTCGTTTTGATTATCATTATGTTACAATCACTATTGTCGTGATTGTCTGAATTAATGCTTTATTTAGACTAGCACTTAGCTTCAATCAGATCTTGCAAGTGGTGATGCAGTTTAAGGTGAGCACGCTTGCCTAGAAGATGTCTATTCACTCTTGATTTGAAGATACCAATGTTAAAAACGGAGGGGAAACCGGAAGCCGGAAGGGCACTCCATATTCTAGCGATTGAAATTAGAAACGAGGAAGCAAATCACTTCGTAGGCGTCCGTGGAATTTCAACAATGTACGGATCCCTCTCTCTCTCTCTCAAGACCCTCACATTGAATGCATTTAATGTACGAAAGCATCATCGAAATCTGTAAACTATGTTATCCCGTTAAAAAAAAACTAATTTATTGCAAGTGCTAAACAATTTTACGATTCAGGTACTAATTCGCATGCAATAAAATAAAGATTAATATTGATTGATATTCACGAAAAAACATTTTAAAAATTAAGTATTAAATCATATTTATTGAAAACTATTTCGTCAGTATTAAAAAAAAACTGAAAACTTACAGGTAAGTAAGATAATTCACGACATATTTTTACTGATTCAGTTCAGAAGAAGTGAAAAAAAAAACATAACCGAGAGCATTGCAATAAAAATCGTGTTCTAAAAATATTGAATGTACATTTCTTATTCAGTTATAAGATTCGCTGTTAAATTACATCTTTTATATTATTATTCAATAATAATATTATTATATCAGACATTGTTAACTACAAGATGTTGCTTGTATTGTATTGAGAAACTAAAAAAATCCATTAGATATTGTCTAGTGATTCAAAAAGGGTCCCAAATAATATGACATCAACGACATTTAAATGGTTTAGCAAAGTTTTTTTAAATAAAAAGAAGACAGTCTATACATTGTTGCATATTGTCGCATGTTGTCGCTCCGGCATAAAACAGTCTTTAGACAAGCCAAAACTGATATCTTACTCGAATATAAACAGATAAAGGGTATGTTTAGATATACACTGCGAGCAGTGTTCAGTGCTCTGACTGGGGATAAATTCGTTCCGTTAAAGACTGACAGTATACTGCCGCAGTATCCTAGCCTAGGATTCCAAGGGAAATATATGACGTCATAAATCGTCGCCATTTTTGCACTGTGAACACTGGCGTTTTCGAGGTAAGGTGCTCTCAGTGTTGACTGCGTTCCGTTTTAAACAGTATAGGAACGGCTTCGCAGTATACTAAATTGACGTCACACCTTACAGTGCTCGCAGTGCATATCGGAACGTACCCGTAATTTTTCATCTGCGTATTTCACTCATAATTTCTTTATGTAACAGTGACAACATCATTACATGTGTGTGAAGTTAGCGGGAAGTTAGAACCGTGGCTGTTAGTATTTGATTAGGGTTAAAACAGTCGTGGTTTTGTGTTAAGGTGCAATGCAAAAAAAAATGAATCCAACCCAACCATCGTGAAGCTGATACAATCCAATCCGGACCTCGAAAACAATACGCCGTTAACAAAATAACCGCACAAACATAAGTTCAAATATTTCACATTACTGATAAGTAACAAGTATACCTGACACCGTAAAATTGTAAAAACCGTTAGATTGTAATCTAACGCTTTTTATCTTGATAGATTGTAAACTATCGAAATATTGTGAACCGTTCAATGTTCCGAGTGTCAATTTTTGAAATATTCATTGTATTTACGTTTTCCTGTCTCTTTCTTGTAGGTTAGGTTAGGGTTCGACATAAATAATCAGGTAGGTTTTATCGGGCTAATATACATAACAGATTACAATGTACCGAAAAATAATGCGTTAAATTGTAATCTTTCGACAGTTTACAATCTCGCTAGTTAGATTATAATCTAACGGTTTTTACAAATTTATCCATTGACTTAATATACCAGCAGGATCTACAATTACGCCAAAATAAGTGTTCCAATCATCCATGTGATCACGTTTACATACAGGACATGTTTTTGTTCAGTAAAGGCGCCATAGACCAAGTTAAACAAAATAAAAACTTGTTCAAAGGCATGTACATGTATTTTTAATAGCAGATCTCAAGATAGTTTGTGAAACAAAAATTTACAGATGCAAGTGGCGCCAACTGGTGGCCTTTATAAAGGTAGAACTCATTGAAATTGTACCTTACTGCAACGAAATAACGTCTTTAATTGAATACGCCGCGTTTTTCATGAACTTTCCTTATAAGTCAAAGATTTTATCACATCGAATTTAGAATCGTAAACTTTTCTTTTTTTCTTATTTCAATGTCAATAGTCCACCGGGGCAATGGCACAACCCGTAAAATTGATTAATTAATTATTTAAAATCCATCATCTACACATCGTAAACACACATATAACACTACGTTGTCCGTTAAAACTTTTAAAGTCACTACGGTAAAGGCTCGGAGAAAAGTCTTTCGGGCACCGAGATTAAAAAAAGTTTTTAGAGACTTTTTTTTAATTTTAAGCCTTTGCCATATTTTTCGGAGGGGAGGTAAGCGGGGTTTATGTATAGAAGAGTGCGGAGGTCACCGATCCCACGTGCGACCCTCACAAGTACGTGGATTCACCTGAAAAATGTAAGAAACCCTTATAAGCGATCACGACACGGTTACATATGCCACATTTTTTTTAGTAACGGACCATCCATATAATATGTCACAGCATTTTTTTATTTTGTAGTTATACCGTTCTCATTTGTGTGACGTAAGATATTTTAGCCATAATTTTTTTTGCGTATTTTTAATTTTGTGGCAATTCATAGATAGTCCGTTATCTTTATTTTTTTGAGTTTTTGGGCTTCTAAACGTCGTAAATGCAAAATATAAAATGTATGTTAAACAGCACAACGCTAAAGCCATCTGATTGCATTTTAGCAGTATTTGGCAAATGTTAGTTTTTAATCAGCCCAAAAAATCAAAATTAAAACAGTTCAAAGCAATTTTAAAACGCCTCATGTCATATAAAATTCCTCTTAAAAGCAAAAAAAAAGGTTAAAATTTAAAAAAAAAAAACAATAATCAGGCGTTCGAAAATTGTGTGGCATGTGCGATGCGGTCAGGTTTGTGCGAAGCGAGTGAGTATGAGATAATGATGGTTAAGTGAACATGATACAGTGGGATTCAAACTTATTGGCAGCTGAGAAGTTAGTCACAAGTCGCGTCGCAATAAGTTTTGAGTTAACAGCGCTAAGCTTACTGTGCTCCTTCTTAGCTTCTTAGTCGCCAAAAAAAATTGGAACTGTATCGAACTGTAAAGTGACATTTTTGTGACATCCATACATCTTTGCATATTAAAAAAATGTAATCCAGGCTCTGACTTTAACATAAAAGATTCCCAGGAGGGCAATTGTCGTAAAATTACAGCTACAGTGTAACGATTGGTTATCATTCTTCTACTATTGGCCAAAATCCATTGACGCAGTAAAAATACCATAAATTCAGCCAATCAAAACAATTGAGACTGTAACAATGGTGCAGGTTTTACACAATCGCAATAAACCTTCGATTGGCTGACGCTCTCTCGTGATTGGCTAAAATTCACAGTTGCAGCAAGTGTACCATAAATTCATCCAATCACAACAAATGCGTTTGTAGCCTTGTGATTATTAAAACTTTTGATTGGTATGGGACGTCACAAATAATGTACAATCAATTATTTTACACAAACTATTGTCAGAAAACAAAACCTTTACACAAAACACATTCCACAAAGATTGCACATTATAACAGCTCAACACCAGCTAGATTTAAAAGTGGAATTAAAATGAACTAAATACTAGTGCTAAACAATCTCTAAACGAAATTTACAAGTCTAAAGGCTGTTTTACTTCAGAGTAACACAGAGGCGTGTCACAGGATTTAACATAAAAAATTCAGCAAGAATCGTAGACAGACTAACTAATGATTATTCAATTTCACAGCAAGATTTTGTATCGGCACAAAATTACTGATGTATGCTATAATCAGTGGCGTGTAGTTCATACAGGCATAAAAGCACTGCTTGTGCTTACCCTAATGGAAAAAGGTCAATGCTCATTTTTCATTATAACAGTCAGTAAATAGGTATTCTGATTAACTAATTCCTACCCTAGCTTCAAGCCCTGTGCACGCCACTGGCTATAATGATTGTTTCCATTTGTAGCATGCCACATTGTCACATGTGCAAACAGCCTTGAAAGAAGATCATGTTCCGAAGAAAACTATGAAACAATCTAACGGCTATTTTCAGGGCTGTCTAGTTTAGTTTAAAAATTGTGTAGAACCGAATAATCACTTATATAATTCCTTGATCATTCTGGTGTTGAGTAGTCGTAATATGTAATGACTGTAAGAGACCATTTTATAAAAGCACAAAACTTTTTTATAAATGATCGGCAGTTTGAACAGAAAATATTACGATATGATTATGAAGTTTGATTTTTAATAATTTAAGCAAAGAAATCACAAAATAATGAAACACATCTTTCTACTTTCTGTTCAAATATTTTAAGTAAGCATGCATAAATATTTGTTACAGCGAAATCGGTTTAACATATAATAAGGAATCAGAAAAACCTGAAAGAACAAAAATAGCAATCAACCAAATTTTTACTAACCACAAAAATATACACAGAATTAGTAACGAATGGGGGGTTTTGTTGGTGTTAGTCGACTGTGGTGTAATTTGTCAAAACCAAGGGCAATTGCACCATCTATCTATCATGCAATTGACCCTCAATCGTCACCGTCCTTTTACCGGAAAATGTGAAAAAGATAACCCTGGTCTAGACTCTAGACAAACGGACTGCACGCTGACCGCAATTAATTTAGTTAGTCTTCTCGATCAAATTAAATCTATATTAACCAACTTTTAGCATTTGAAAATGGTTATACCTCTGAAATATTTCTTTTGACATGTTCCTTACAGTCGACCAACACTTATTCAATGATAAATGTAAAAAAGAAGCATCTTATTAAAAAAAATTAAAATGGGATAAGGGGTCTGACATAAGGAAGCAATGATTAATAAAGAAAAACGATTAAAAACGAAACGAGTTTATGAGATGCAGGAGCTTCGAAACTTGTGGTGAAAACCTATATATTATTTCACAATATAAAGACACGTACATCGTATACATCGAATCTCCTCTCCAATGTGGGAATCTTGTAACAAGTTTTAAAACCACTAGAAATATAGAATTTTGGCATTAAAATAAAAGGAATCACCACAATTTTCAAAATTTTAAATGGTACTTTATATACATTTTGCTATGGAGGGGAAAAGCCGGGCTTTAAAATTTTACGTGCGTTTAAACGATTTTTGTTCACAAAAAAATATATATACGGAAACGCTCTCTGTCCTATCAAAATCGGACCTTATGCAATTGATAATAGAGCTAATTTTACTTTGTTGTTGAAAACGATACTGGTGTAAGAATAAAAATTAAATGTTTAATATTAAATTGCAAATATCAAATGCATTATGCAACTGAGGCTATGATATTAGGCTCATTCACGATACGCTGCAATGAAACACTTTTTTTTTTGCAATGAAACTTTTTGCTGGTTCATGCACCAAATTATGCAGCCAATCGTAAGTGGTAGTTTCTACGTCTAAGAGTACATTAAGATATTTAATAAGATTCATTAATCCTTGGATAATACGACAAACATTTCTAACAGTCTATTTAAGTTAACATTTTAGGAAGGTACTAATGCGTTACAAGCTTTCGCACAAACTTGTAATCTTTTTGGGCACAAATGAAAATAACAAATCGTCGACCGTCGACGTACAGTTGGCGCCGGAGAAAGGGAACACTATCGTATTTTTTACGAATAAAAACACCTTAAATGTTTTCTTTAAGGACGACGCAAATATACGGCCGCTGTTACTATAAAGCGAACCAGAAGTTTGACGTCACAAAATTTTAAATCAACGTTGAACGTATTCGAGCTTTGTAATAATTTTAGCGTTGAAGTAAAGTAAGTTTGTCTCGCTTAAGTTCGTCTATACATCCACCGTCAGCGCTCCAAGGGGAAAACGTTTGAAATTAGAATCGTTGCTTGTATTTGTGACTTTAAGACAAGGCTGTTGTGTTCATTTTACTCTGACGCTCGAAGACGTTCAAGGTTTGCATGATTTAAAATCTAGTGGAAAGTTCTTGCAATTAAGGAGTGCACGTGGCTCATGGTTGTATTAAAGTCTTATCTGTATACGTGTAAATGTGTGCGTGTACGTGTACGACTGACCGCTCTTAATGTAAGGTCTATAGAGCGAACTTTGACTTTGCTTAGACTTAAGAAAAGGTTAAAACGAGACAGACTTATGTTACTCACATAAGTCCATCTCGTTTTAACTCTAAGAAAAGTCTGAGCCAAGTCAAAGTACGTCCTATAGATCTCAGCATGAGAGGCACGCACACTTACACAATGTGCATAACTACAAGTAAAGTTCACGCGCGCTCGTGAATTGCAAGAACTATACTGTAAGGTCTCTTGCCACTACTGTGTCGAGAGCTTTCTACCTGACGCGAACTGTACGCCCTGAACGTTTCGACCTCGGATCGTGAATGAGCCTCGGGCTTGTGCAGTGCGTATGGAGTATATTTACGTGTGTGCGCTGTTCTCGGGCGACAGCGGCCGGTAGCGGCCCACGCGCTCGCACCCCGCCCCTGTTACGTACACACGTCGTTACTAATCTTAATATCCAAAATGAAAAGGTGACTGACTGACTGACTGATCTATCAACGCAAAGCTTCTATCACTGGGTTCGGGCTAAAATATGCATACAGATAGCTACTATGACGTAGACATCCGCTAAGGAAGGATTGTTGAATATCTAACCCCTAAGGGGGTAAAATAGAGGTTCGAAATTTGCTAATTTCAAAAGCTAGTACTCATTATATTTACATTTGACGACCTCTCTGGCGCAGTGTTGCACGCTGTTGTCTAAACGTGGGATGTCCCGGGTTCAATTCCCGGTAGGGTCGATTTGGGAATTTATAATTTCTGAATTTTCTCTTGAATTTGTATTCACTGAAAATTCATATTCAGATCGTGACATTATAACCCTTTATCAAGTAGGATAATACTGAATAAGATGTTAAACATCCTTTTTAATTTTTAGTTCATTCAGCATATAAATAAAATACGCGAGGAAAACTCGTTATTGGTTTTTTGAGATCGAAATCTGATATCATCTCTTATACCCTACGTTATTTTTCTTCAAAGATACTATAATCCTTCTTCGGTTAGTGTTGCTAATTAGACACAAACTTAACTGGTCCGGTGGCCAAAATTAGAACTAACCTTTAGGTCTGTTTTTGCCGGGTCAGATAATAAATGGGACTATACCATACGTGTCAATTAAATAATTCGATAGCTGAGTTCGCAGACTTGAAAAATGTGAAATATCAACGTTAATCATTCGGTTTCACACATTCAGAGTGCCTGTGTGCAGTGTATGAGTGAGACGGTATGATTGGTGCCTCTTCGTTTCAAAGATTTACTCTATTCGTTATCTCAACGGAAAGTTAGCTTTACTGACTAAAGCATACGATTGGAATTGATAAAACAAAACGACGGCGCCTCCGTCATGTTTTGTTCATACCACTTGCAACTGTACACTATGTCAATAAAACCGATTTTCAGTTCTGTATGTCTAGGTCAATTCTAATATGAATAATTATGCCCTAAAAATAAGTTTATTTTTATTTTTACTTATCATAATAGAATAAAACTTAGCCAATTTCAGACATGTTAATAGATAAAATAACAACAAAAGAATAAGATCGTGCTACATTAAAATACCTATACAAGGGTCTTTTTACGAATTTCAACATTGCTTTTAGGGTCGATTTTTAAATCAAATAATGTTTACATAACCGTGTCGTGTGTATTACACATGCAGGTTTAGAAAGAGATATTCAGCAGTTTCGGCTTCATATAGCGTCGTCTCTGTCGTTCGAACTGATAAGCATGAGCGAAAGAGATGACGCTCTACGAAGTCGAAGCTACCGATTATCAGTTACTGCGACTTACAAAACTGGTTACTTTTCGTAAGTCATGTGAACTACTTACGCGAGTAAAACATACAAGTGTAATCCTGGCAGTTTCGTTAATATTTCGCATGTCAACGGAAACGTTGTGGAGATTTGAGATATGCTATAACAGGCGAACGTTCGCAAATTGAAAGTAGCTCGAAACAGATCATGAATCATGTCCGAAATCTTTCGCACTTGACTGAATTTTTGAAGTGAAACGTCTTTAGCATCGTTGTGATTTGAAAATTCGATGAAATGAAAAAGCGACACCAAAAAGAGACAAACATATTCATAAATAGGATTTAGCCTGCGAGAGAATGAGATAGAATACAAGTTATATGTTGTATATCTCTGGTAGTTTTACTACTGCCGTATGTGAATTGCACATACACACTTTTTTGTATAAAATAGATGTTTAAAAAAATAATAATGTCGAATTTCGTAAAACGACCCCATTTTAAAAATAACAAATAAACATTATAACGTAACAATTAAAACAAAACATATATTAATTAAAATCTGTACATAACACCCTACCTAACTCGCTCTTATAGCGTATATTTATTATTGTGTATTAAACTAAATAAAACACGTAGAATCCAGAATTGTTATAGAAGTGGGAAAGGAACGTGAGGTGTCTAACGAAGCATCGCTGCACACTGAACGTTATTATACAGACAGACGTGTAGTGTGTCCAATTTTATTTGTCACACTATCACTGTCAGTAATTTTTTTAACGGATTTAATTTTATAATAACAGCTGTTGATATCTAAATAAAACTAAGAATAGGAATGACTTTCCGCCATGATGTGACGTCTTAGCTGGAAGTAAATTATTTGGTTTCAGTATATTTTTGTAATGCTAAAGACTCTTAGTTAAATAATGCAAAAAATCAAAATTTGTTTTCAAACCGTAATTTTGAAGTGGCATTAGACATATGGAGGACACTGACTTTCCCGTTCTTAGGACGTATTATATTTGACGTCACAATTTAATTTAAGTTACTTTCGATGCTAAAGATTTTTCAGAATGTCAGTAGCTAAAATTCCGAGACACGCTTGTATAGTATTAGATACTATAAGTTAGCATTTCTATTAAGTTATTTACAATTCTGCGGTAAAACCTGAATGTACTGAATGATTATTTTGTGAGTAATAATACGCAGATATTGATAAAAGTCGAAAGCCTCATTTTGTCTAAACTTTTCAATGGGAACTAGGTATAACATATGTGTCTTGTACCAAATAAAAGTTTTCATAGACTAGGTAGACTTATCTGTTTATAAATAAAGGTTTTTCTTTTCTATGTTCTATGAAATAAATTTTTTGAACCTTTCCCACGAACAAATGTCAATCCGAATACTACAAGCACAAAATTGTACTTCCTAATCATTTAATGCGAATGTGAATAATTAGGGCATCTATCCGATGTCCGTATGTTTGATGATCCATCAATAGACTGATTCGGCTGTACACAATCTCTATACTTAATTTAAATACTACTATAGTGCTCGCGTTATGAACTGAGGCGTTGGGCCATAAATGTCAATAACAATAGGAATGTGCAACGCTTTGCGCCTTATCGATAAAGTACTCAGGAGCAATAGAAAACGTTACCAGGGAAAACTGGGTAAAATGTGTGAAGCATGCAGAAGACCTCCAGGAAACTGATATGGAAAAATCTTTTTTGAGAGATCAAGTTGAGCCTATTGATTATAAATGTACAGGAAGACGATAGTGATACAGATGACTCAGATGAATAAGATAATTTTTAGTCTGTAGTATATAATATAAATTAATTAAAAAAATATATATATAAACAATATAATAAAATATTTGTTAAATGTATGTTGTCGATAAATGTTATCGATATCAACTACCTGCTGTTACGCACCTCATTATGATGCTCCATAAGCCCAATGAGTGCGAGCGAGATAGACTGATTAGAATGATTTATGGCCCAACGCCTCAGTTCTTAGTGCGAGCACTACATTGCTATACTTTTCATAATACTCCCTGCGGATAGGATAAGTTTTTTTATTTTTTTATTTTTAGGCTAGTGCTTGGCTGCAATCAGACTTGCTGGCAAGTAGTGATACAGCCTAAGATGGAGCGCGCTCGCCTACATGCATATTCACTCAGACTTTTGATTTGAAGTTACCTATCCACCACTACCACTACAGCCCATTAACATCCGACTGCTGGGAACAGGCCTCCACTCTTATAGGAGAGAGGGAATTAGAGCTTAGACCCACCACGCTACTCCAATGCGGGTTGGCGGGCTTTAACGACTATTATCATGTTAACAATAATAACCGGGACCGACGGCTTAACGTGCTCTCCGAGGCACGGAAGTTTCCGATATAAAAAGTTATTTAGTCCTGTCAATTTTGTTAAGTTTAGAGATTGTTTACAACTGAATTAGACACAATATTCTCTTATCGCGCAGGACGACGCCTAATGTTAAATTCTCACTTCGAAATTTCACTGTGCGATTTTATCCACAGTGTTCTGTGTTATAAACACAATCTGTAAACTAAACTAAAATAACAGCTCAAAATATTTTGCTATCCGCATTGTGTAGATAAAGCAATGAGGTGTCATTTTAGTTTAGTTTAGAGGTTGTGTATAACAGAAATACCCACGTATAAAGCCAAGCTTTGCGAGAAAAATATACGCGTAAGGCTTCGTACAATTTCTACCTCTCACTGAATTACGTGACCAAAATATTCAGGGCTTATCTGTGAGGAATATATTCTAATATCATTGACGGTCGTCCTTATGCTTTTTCTTCCTATTCTCACCGAATTTCCCGCTGAATTCTCTCCAAGAAGCTCTCATGTCAACAAGAGAAAGCTTTGGCCGAGAGCCGTATTTACATTTCTTATCCTTTTTACTAAATTCCTCGGTTTTGGCATCTTTTTTGCTTTTTACTGGATATTCCGGTGGTGTGTCTGTTCCGATTGGATATTCGGGATGGTTTTCTGATCCTGGATATTCAGGCGTGCCCGAATAAATATTAGTACCGTCTAAATATTCAGGATCTTTAGAATACAGAGGGTTATCAGTAGAAATGGAATATGGCGGATCTGATCGTTTATTATTTGTAGAATATTCTGATACAATTGGATGAATTGTATTAACTGGACAGTCGACTTTATTCGTATTCGTATTATTACTCTCATCATTATCTCTATGCAAATTATAATCATATTCAGGTTTATCCACATACATAGTATTTACAGGTAGTTCAAATTTATTCGTATATAATTTTTTGTCAGCGTCCTCAAGGTGACTCGCGAAAGATTCTGTTTTGCCAAACGCTGTCTTTCTATCGAGCTGTGCCACTTTACAAGCACACGATTCACTTTCGGTATTAAAAGTGGATTTACTTGTACTTAAACCATTAGCATTGAATACAGATTTAGCATTCAAGTCCCTAGACTTATCACTAACGTCTCTATATAATTCATTAACATTATTAGATTTTCTTGGATCCTGTGCAACGCTACGTTGAATCGTATTCGAACATAATTCCTCATCATCATCAATATCAGCAGATTGACTCGATTCATTTGACTTACGACGTTCTTGCGTTTTAGTAAACACATTATCATCGTATTCAACAAATTCTTGAGCTTTATTCCCGCAATCATCAACATTCATATAAAGTTTACCATCATTAGACTTATAATCGACAAGACGATTATTCGCACTCAAAGCATCATCATCAACGTTCATAGCATCATCAGAATTATGTTCGGGTGGAAGAATTTTTTTAGAACTTAAGCTATTATCATCGACATTCATACACAGTTTATCGTCATTAGACTTAAAATCGGGTAGAGGTGTTTTATTCGTACTTAAAGTATCATCGACATTCATGGAGAGTTTATCATCATTGGGTGAGTCGGGCGGGTCTGTGGTGTCGTCGTCGCTGGGGCAGAGGTAGAGGCAGCGCGGGCAGGGGTGGGGGTAGGGTGGGTAGGGGGTGTAGGGCAGGCAGAGGCGCTCACCGGACTCCCAGTGCGCGTCGGGCTCGGTATCGGGCTCGGAGCCCGACGAAGCGCAAGACGACAGCGAGGGCGAAGCCCGGACGGAGTGACCGCTGAACGTTGAGGATTCTGGCTGCTTCTGAATTATAAGTTCCACCTGGAAATAAGGTTAGAAATACATGGGCAACTTTTTTAGGCTCAAGAACGCTACAAACACGCTTGAAAACCAAGCTATCTTACGACACCTTTTGAGTAAACAAATTGACCCATGTGATTGGTGGATTCAAAATGCTTATTGCTTTGCTAAAAGTAATAACGCCTCACTGCCTCTTAAGCCACTGCACTTAGTCAGGTAACAGATCTTAAGGTGCCAAGTTAAACACCATGAATTGAACAAAATATAACTCTTGCCTTGGGATGATGTTCCACACCTTAGCGGTTCGTATCAGAAACGTCGTGGTTCTATTGAGATCCAATATAAAATATCGTAGTCTGAAAACTTACTTTAAAGTCGGGACTGTACAGTTTATGTTGTTTGTCTTTGTGCGCGTCGTCCAACTGCCACTTGTCCAGCGTCAGTTTGAACGTCTCGAGGTTTGGACCTGCGGAATCAAATTTAACCATAATATTATAGACTGGAAAATTTTCACTAACGCCAGATCTGATATAGAAAATAGAAATGTTACATTCAAATATAATACAAGAATATTTTATTTCTAGATATCATTTCATTGATGCATATCAGAAATACCTTCGTACCTAGAATACTACCCTCGGGTACCTCCATGGTACCATGTTATTATATTATCATCAAAGTTACAAGTGTTCTAAGTAAATATCAGCCCAATGGGTTGCGGGGAACTGCTTTAAAATCCAATTGCTAAACTTGAATTTCATATAGAAACATACCAGTGAAATAAACGCTTGTAAAAGCATTCACTGTCCGCGGGTGCAGACACGAGCTCGGCGCCGATGCACGTAGTCACGAAGAAGAACCAGAAGTGGAAAAGTTTCTCTTTCTGCATCATTATATTGGGCTTGCAGTACACGTAAACGATCACGTCCAACACCAGGGACATTTTGGCAACTTTGGTCCTTCGAACCGGACACGAACTACCACAAATAAAAAAAAGCACTCACTGTCCGCGGGTGCAGACACGGGCTCAGCGCCGATGCACGTGGTCACGAAGAAGGTGTTGAACCAGAAGTGGAACAGCTTCTCCTTGCGCATCATCATCTTGGGTTTGCAGTACACGTCGACGCGCACGTCGCCCGCGAGAGGCGTGCACGCGGCGGCGACCACGCGTGCCGAGCTCGCGCCGCCCGCCGCCGCGTCGCGCCGCAGCTCCGCGCATCCCAGAGACGCCTGGAGCGAAACGTACCACCACATATAGTCACTATATAACATCTATTCTGACATTCTATTATATTCCTGACATTCTACATTTGACATTTGCATTAAGTTTTAACATATTTGTTCGCGCAAGTCTCCTCAGACCGATGGCGCGTCTATCAAGACTATCTAGACACTTGACATTGGCATTTATGATGTTTATATTTTTGACACAAGTGACAAAGACAAGTTCCTTCATTGTGAGTCGTTGAAAAATAACAGTCGAACATGCAAAAAAAAAGTTGCGTGTTTCTTGCCACTCATAACTTAAGTACCTTCAAGGCAAGAGTGAATAGGCTTCTTCTAGGCAAGCGCGTTCCATCCTAGACCTCATCATTGCTTTGCACTAAGCATGATTGTCGTCAAGCGCAAGCCTATCACGCAAAAAAAAAACAGCTAGTATAAAAATAAAAATGTTAATTGTATAATGCGCGGTGGGTCAAAGCTCCAATTCCCTCTTTCCTATGAGAGTGGGGAGGCCTGTGTCCAGCTGCGGGTCGTTAATAGGCATGATGACAGTAACCAAGAATCAATGAAATTATGAATTTATCTAATGAAATAGGATTCATGGATTATAAAAAACGTATTTATTTTTCTATTTCGAGTGAGATTGCTATTTATTTTGATAAAATAAAATTATAAAATACAGCAATCCGCCATATTGGTTAAAACACCAATGAAGCGACAATGACGTCACAATTATTTTCGAACTTTGACAATCACACTATTGCTTACTGCACACTGCACAGAGTACATTGGTAAAAATAATAGTGACGTCACAAACGATGCCATGACACCGCAATTCCGAACATAATCTGACCATTTTTCAAAATCAGTCATCATGCCTATTGGCTGTAGTGGATGATGGAAGGATGTATCACCTTGAAGGTCTGCTCGGGCTTCTCCTTGTTCTGCGTGACGGTGACCTCGAGCGTGCACTGCGAGCCGGCGAGCGCGGGCGGCGGCGTCATCAGCAGCTCGCGCACGTGCACGCGCGTCGCGCGGTACGCCAGCCCGCCGCGCACCAGCGCCGCGTAATAGTCCACGTAGCGCCGCTGCGACGGGATCGTCACGCCTGGTGGCCAACACACACGTCACACGTTTGACGACCTCCGTGGCGCAGTGTGTAGCGCTGTTGCCTTAACGTGCGGAGGTCCCGGGTTCGATCCCCGGCAGGGTCAATTTGGGAATTTATAATTTCGGTCCGGTCCTGGTCCGGTCTGGTGGGAGGCTTCGGCCGTGGCTAGTTACCACCCTACTGGCAAAGACGTGCCGCCAAGCGATTTAGCGTTCCGGTACGATGCCCGAAGGGGTATGGGTTTAATATAACTGCCATACCCCTAACAGGTTAGCCCGCTACCATCTTAGACTGCATCATCACTTACCATCAGGTGAGATCGCAGTCAAGGGCTAGCTTGTAGTGGATAAAAAAAAAATACGCGCCGCTAGTTGGCGCTGCTTCAAACTCAAACACGCTACTACAAGTTCGTAAGATCAAGGGTATGTTCCGATATACACTGCGAGCACTGTTCAATGCTCTTATTTCTATTGAGAAATTAAATAAAATAAATAAATAAATAAATGTTTATTTAGCTTTACACGGAAATACATAATAAATAGAAATACAGAGATGAGAAATTATACCTACAGAATAAATACTTACTAAACTTACTTACTAAAATACAAGATGTATTTTACAAAATAAATACAAAAAATAAATTACTCCGTGTAATAGCTAAAAAGGCTGCTACCTCAGCATGTTGCTACAGTATAAATGATAACTGCAGCGCTGATTTTCAGGCAGAGCCTTATATGCGACAGTTTACAATTTCGCTAGTTAGATTACAATCTAACGGTTTTTGCAATCTTACAGTGACATATATATATATTTTTTTATTTATATCTATTCGAATTTTATGTATGTATGTATGTATGTATGATTTGTGTGGTATTTATTTATGTTTGTTTGTATATATCTAATAATAGTATTAGTAAATATAGTAGTAGTGAATGTATTGTTAGTTAGCTGCTGGGTTTTTTTTTACTTTTACGTACACCCTTAAACCTTTCTCGCAAGTTTTAACTCTTAAATGACTTTGTTGCCTTATAGAAATCGCTTAAAATCGATAAGGCCGCCAATTGTACCGACTTGTAATTTGTTTTATTATTTCTGATTATTCATTTTTTGTTTTGGTGTACAATTAAGAATATTTCATTAATTCACAAGCTATTAATAAAAAAGGCGGACAGCTTCGATATTATCAGGGCATATTTGTATATTTTAACCGCGTCAGATGTATGTAAATGTATGTTTTAAAATGTAGCGTATATACCTTTCTGGTCGTGCGTCCGTTTGGTACCATAGAACTGCAGCGCTTTGTCCGCCGTCTCCTGCTGCCCGCTGAACAGCAGATAGCAGCACACCATTGTGCCTGCGGGGAGACCGAACGACATTACTGACGATACGGCTTCAATCAATCAATCAATATTTATTTATTAAAAAAAAATCTTTCCAAAAAACCGACAGTTCCAACGCCAGTGTAAAGTAAAAAATAATTTTTATTTCTACCCACTATGTTGAAGTCGGGCGAGCCTGATGCGTCAACTTTGCTTATCCAAGAGTCAAGAGTCAAAGAACGTTTATTCAATTTAGGTAGGTATACTATACTTATTGACGTCCGGTTATTTATAACACATACGAGTAACAATATAATGGTGATAATCATAGTACGACATCATAAACTAAAGCTACGAGGGTTCCAAACGCACCCTGGTCTGAGAAGAGCCCACAACAAAGTCAGCCGGGTTTTTTCCTTATATACCCGCCCGACTTCAACATAGTGGGTAGAAATAAAAATTATTTTGTACTTTACAGTGACGTTGGAAGTCGGTTTTTTGGAAATAATTTTTATTTTTCACTTTTTAGTGTCAGAGTTGAGGATTTGGAGTCAGAATTTTTATGGGACCACCTCGAGAGCTTTCTCTAACTTAGGCTTAGAAACCACGGAGATAATATATACGGTAACATACATTAAAAAAAATACGCGCCGAATTGAGAACCTCCTCCTTTTTTGGAAGTCGGTTAATTAGGTACACTGTACACTTATCGACGCACAATCATACTATACTAAGCCATACTAATCCATATCCATACTAATATTATAAATGAGAAAGTGTGTCTGTCTGTCTGTCTGCTACGCTTTCACAACCCATCTGTTCAACCGATTTTGATGAAATTTGGTATAGAAATAGTTTGTATCCCGGGGAAGGACATAGACTACTTTTTTACCGGAAAATTATGGATATCCCGCGGGAATAAAAAACATAATGCACGCGACCGACATCGCGAGCACCATCTAGTAACATTATAATTGCGAAAGTGTGTTTGTTTGTTATTTTAATGGTTAGTTTCTTTGTCTTTCAATCACGCCGCAACAAAGAAACGGATCGGCGTGAATTTAAAAAATAACCCTAATCCCCACCATTTAGTACTATAAAAATGTATTATAACAAGGGAAATGATCACCCAATGCCCCCGAAAACTTGTTCCTTTCATATCGGAATAGCTGCGCCTTTTTTATTTTTACGTCCCTTTAGGGCTGACCACAAAGGAGAATAAAACCGGCCAAGTGCGAGACTGACTCGTGCACCGAGGGCTCCGTACAAACTTGTATATAGTTAAAATTACTGTATAAAAAGTAAAAAACACCGATATTGTGCTATGAGAACTTGCTTCTTGCCAAATTTCATGGTTCTAGGTAAACGGGAAGTAACTTTTGATTTCCCGCCGAGTATCTAAATATACCGCATATAACTGACCATAGTTTTTGATTGCACTGACTTAGAAGCTTGATTTTTACAGCTATAATGGACCGTATACCTCAGTCTTAGGTATTCATTTCCACTTGATATCTCCATGAGTTCCTGAGAAAGACGGTTTTGACAGACAGACATAATGAATGAATGAATTTTTTGTATGAATATGTGTTACAGTGATGGATACAGTATGAAAAGTCACAGCATATCCAGTCAGGCAACCCTGACGTGTTTTTGATGTAGTTAAATATTTAAATAACATAGGTACAAGTATGTTCTAATATTATAGGATATCACTTCATAGACATTAACATTACACCCATATCCACAGTCCACACTAATATTATAAATGCGAAAGTCTGTAGTATGCTACGCTTTCACGGCCCACCTGTTCAACTGATTTTGATGAAACTTACAATGATAGGTTGTATACCGGGGAAGGACCAAGGCTACTTTTTATCCCGGAAAATTAAGGAGTACCCGCGGGAATCGAAACTCCAAAAACTGAATCCATGCGGACGAAGTCGCGGGCATCATCTTAACAAATAAATAATGTCTTGAATAAATTACATATAACGACTGGCTTTGTAGGGTTTGTAGACAGACATACGGACAGCGAAATGATAAGAGTTTCTTTTTTTTCTTCTGACGCATGGAACCCTAAAAAGGAGGCGGGATAAAGGATCCCTTTTGGAATTTACGACGCCGCGTGAAAGTCCCAAACGCTGGTAATTCTGCCAATTATTATTGTGCTCGTGGCTCGTAAAGAAATTGTCGCGCATTGTTAGCAGCGTAATGGTTCGCACGCAGCAATATTTTAAATTCTTGGTTGTTTTCTTATTCCACTACAAGTTAGCCCTTGGCTGCGATCTCACCTAGCGGGTCAACTTGCTAGCGGTACGGCAGTTATATCAGACTCATACCCCTATCGGTTTGCATACGGCATCGTACCGGAACCGGGAACGCTTAATCGCTTGTGGTGGTACGTCCTTGCCGGTAGGACGGTATCCACTACCAAGCCTTCTACCAGACCAGGGGCCGCATACTGCCAACGCTTAAGCTGTGGCAGTATGGCCCCTGGTCATGCCTGGTCAAATCATTATTTTCGGAAAGGTAAGTGACATCAAACTGTCATTTTGCCTGCTCCCACAAACTACAGCGCTCACCACTGCGCCAGGGAGGTTGTCGAAGTCTTTATAATGGGCCTATTACACTACACTTTTTCAAGGGCCCTGTGGTTAGGGTGGCCGCTAGTTTTCGCGTCGCTAGTACACTGCCCTAACTCAGTATTAACGAGAACCTAGATGGCACCACTTGTACTGTACATACACTTTTACTCTGGCACGCGGTAACGCGAGCTAGAGTACAAGTGTATGTACACTGTACAGAGTACAAGTGGTGCCATCTAGATGGCACAAAGTAAACTAAATTAACGTCAAAATGCTCGCCTGAGCCGGAGAAACACAACTACTCTCTACGCAAGTCGTGCGTAGGCTGAGCTCCCTAACCACCCTAAATGTTATTACATTGCCCGGTCGGCAGAACGAGGCAGACCGGTACTACTCGATGCCCCTATTCAGGGACCCTTTCGGCCTAAATCTTATTACACTACACTGATTCAAGGTAAGGGTCCCTTGAAAAAGAGTAGTGTAATAGGCCTTGAAGTCCTGGGCAACCGGCATACATAAGTCGTCATGATGAATGAAATTATTATGACGATTTATGCAATGTATGAAGGCATCATCTTAAAGACATTTTAGAAGAAATATTAAAAGTTAAGATAAATGTACCGAGTTCTCAAGGTCTCAAATGTGTTTCCGTCCTCTTCCTCCTCCTCCTCCTACGGACGGACGGAATATCAGTCGAAGACTGAGTTGTATTAAATAATTCATGATTAAACGAACTTCCTGTAAGTGAAGTTCTATCCCAATTATATGAGTACGTTTCATTCGAAGATATTAATTAACACATGTAGTACTTTTAGTAGGTGCTGCAGTACCTACTAAAAGTACTACATGTGTTAATTTATTTATTTATTTATTTATTTATTTATTTATATAATATCTGAAGAATGAAACGGACGACATATAATTTTAAAAATTTAAGTATTGTTTAATCTAATTTAATCGCTAGACTTCATACATACTTACTGCGATTAAATTAGTTTTACTACAACTTAAATTTTGGAATTTGTTTCGTGCAACTCAGCGTAAATGTTTCGCTTTTAAATATTATGTGTGCATATAGCTACAGAAGATCCTTTTTTCTAAATTTAGGACGCCGCGAAACTGTCCCAAACGCTTACGACCCCCCAATTAAAGGCCGCAAAGAAATTTCGCAATTACGGCTGTAAATTTGAACCCCCCTGGCAGGTTTTTGGGGGTACTTTGTTTGCATCACAATAGCTGCCGGCATCAAAGGACGACGTGTGTAATTCGTAGAGCCTTGAAGCTTTGTTGTTTGGGAAACTATTAGGCGCAAGACACACCCGCAGAATGGAGTAGAATTTGATAGAGTTTTTGTCAGAAAAGAGGCTGCGCTACGAGCTATCTTGATTAGAACATAGTTATTTTTTGGCAGGATGAAACGCGAGAGCCTGGGCTGGAAAAATCGTACGTGACAAAAAAAGCGTTAACCTCTGTCTCTCTACCTCTAGTTTAGAGTGAGAGAGACAAGACACAGTTCTTATTTATAATATTAGTGTTGAATATTTTGAACACTTACAGGTAGGTTTAAGAAGCTCAATAGGAAAAGAGCCGCTTCGTAAGCAAGATGTCGCAGGTTCGAATACCTCTCACGAAATTCGCGAATTAATATTTTTTAATTCGTCATTATTTCAGTTTTTTTTTTGTAACTAACTATGTTGTTATGTGGTGTCTAACGACACCACATGACTTGCTAATTGCTTGTTAACTTTAGTATAGAAGTAAAGGCCACGCGTTCTTCTATTCTTTGGTATTCTTTGGTTTATATTTCAACCTATTAAATCGTATGCCAAAAGAAATAAGGCTGAGTTTAAGTTGTCATCAAAAAAGATTTCGCGCCTCGGCTTCACTCCTTTCCGCAGGTATGCGTCAGGCTAATTTGCATAACCTCAACCTTTGTTATTTAGGAAACTATTTGGTAAGTAAGTATATTTTTTTGCAATAAACATCTGGAATAGGGATTTTTTGCGACGGTTTTATCGGTTTAGGGTTGGCGATTTTGCGTGTATCCAGTCTAATTTTGCGGCTATATTGTGGGAGGAGTTATGATTTTTAATTTATTTGTATTTTACTTATTTAGTTGTTCGTTTAAGAAGCCTGAGCCGCAGACGCTTGTGCATTGAGGTCAAACCTCTGTGTTTTTTTCAATGTGTACTTAACTATGGGTTTATTGTAAATTTGTACTTGGTTAAATAAATTTAAAAAAAATTAATGACGTACTAATCGTTAATTCCAACTAAATAGATTAAGAATCAAGATATTATAGCTATGCATATTAAAAATAGGAAAAGTTGGTATAGTGCATATCGAATAGTGCGAAATTGAAAAAATATATGAAGTAAAAGCACGTCTCTGCCGGTAGGGTGGTAACTAGCCACGGCCGAAGCCTCACACCAGGTGAGACCAGGGAAAATTCCGAAATATCCTACCGAGAAGAACCAGCAAGAAACTCGGTGGTTGCTATTTTTAACCGACTTCAAAAAAAGGAGGAGGTTCTCAATTCGACTGTATGTTTTTTTTTTTTGTATTTTTGTTACGCGATTTCTCCGCCAATTATGAACCGATTTTGATAATTCTTTTTTTGTTTGGTAGGTCATACTTCAGAGGTGGTCCCATTTTAATTTGGTGAAGATCTGATGAATATCTCCGGAGATGGAGAACGGAAATCCTCAATGGATAAGAGTAAATTGCTCGCGATCAGTGTGATAGTTTTGTAAACAGTAAGTTTTAACCATGCCTAGCATATCTTTTTTTTTTAGGGTTCCGTACCAAAATGGTAAAAATGGAACCTTATGGGTGCGACTTTCTCCATCTACCGACTCCAAAAAATGTTATTATAGAACTACATTAACTCTTGTATACATAATAAATTAAATTATTTTTTACTTTTTAGTGTTTGTGGTTTTTGAAGTCGGTTTTTTTTTTTTTTGAAATTTTTTTATTAAAAAAATAATTTTCCATAACATCAATGTGTAGATACGTAACCGCTGTTCTCAACATTGCTGGAGCGAGTCAACTCCATGCTCTTTTATCATTTACATAATCTTCAACAGTATCAGGAGCATATTTTTGGAGTGGATTTCTTTTGTGTTTTGTGTGTGCAAGTTTAAAATAGGGTGTGGAATTTTATTATAGATCGAACCCGGGACCTCCGCACGTTAAGACAACAGCGCTCAATACTGCGACAAGGAGGTCATCAAAAAGTTTTAATGAACAGGTTGTAAAAATTTCCTTTGATCGACATTCGAGTGTACGAATCGATATTAGATCAGCAACCCTACTTTTTATTCAGGCATTCGTATGCTTATGAGGAAGGTCTGCACATGTTTGACCTCAGCTGAAATATTTGACTGTTTTGTTGTTAGCTATGCGTAGGGTTGCCAACTTTATATAAATGAAGTAATGTACAATAATAAAAACAGTATATTCAAATGCTTTAAAAATGTTTTCGTGTTTTCACGCAGCTTGCCTTTCACTACAATTCTTTTAAAGTTTTTAACAAAATTGTAAAAGTAAAAAGTGAAGTAGTAATGTAAGCAAATTTTTGTATAGGTACTTACTTACTTTATTAGATTTTATCCGCGTGGAATTAGCATACGACTGCCCAAAAAAGGAATGTTTTGTTTAACATAAGGGTAACGGTACACACATTATGTATGTGAGATTCTTTATTCCACCAAAACTTCTAATTAATGCTTGAACAAAGTTGGATTTATGGGGTATCGTAGAATCCTTACACCCTCCCGAGTTCAGAAATAATTCTTTTTTCAGGGCAGTCTCAATTTTAATTAATTATTATTATACCACGTGAACTGCCTCTGAATCTAATTTAGTTAAAACTGGTTAAAAAGATGGGTCATAAAAATATGGACTTCCTAGTTGATGACCGCGACTTCGTCCGCGTGGATTGAGGTTTTTCGGTTCCCACGGGAAATCTTTAATTTACCGGGATAAAAAGTAGCCTATGTGTTATTTCAGACTATAATCTATCTCTGTGGAAATTTCATCTAGATCCGTTCAGCTGTTCTGGCGTGATTGAGCAACAAACATCCATCCAGGATGTTAACAGTAACGAACATCCTGGATGGATGTTTGTCAATCACGCCAGAATTTCCAAAACTTTCACATTTATAATATTAGTATAGATTTACTATGAATTTTTTTGTTGAACAGTAAACTGTACTATTAAAGTTATCAATGAGTAGTGAGTACCTACCTACGTACCAAATACTAATTTAACAGTATGGTTGGCAACCCTAGCTATGCGTATGCACACAATGAGGTGGCATTGAATTGTGAACGCTGAACTCAGAGAAAATAGAATACTATCATTGCGCCTCGTCAAAGACACTTTAGCAACAAGTTTTACAAAAGAGTTTTTTAAGTTGCCTCCCTGTCGCAGTGGTAAACGCTGTCGTCTTATAAGTGGGAGCTCCTGGGTACAATCTGCAGGGTCCATTAGGAAATTTATTGATTTTGAATTTTCCCTGGCCTGGTCTGGTGGGAGGCTAACTTGAAGTGGAATATGTCTAAAGTAAAGTAAATATTTATTTGATATTGGTTCTTAAATAATTTAAAACAAGCTTTTATCATCCGCCATATTGAATTTAGTGTGACGTCATTTTATTTCTCGAAGTATTCTCAGCAAGCCCTTTTAATTGTTACCCATACTATGAAATGGGGTATGAAATTTTGTAAAGTTTGAAATCCCTTATAGATTTTATCAATATCATCTATAGATTCTATCCATCCATCCACTACAGCCTATTAACGTCCCACTGCTGGGCACAGGCCTCCACTCTCATAGGAGAGAGGGAATTAGAGCTTAGACCCACCACGCTGCTCCATTGCGGGTTGGCGGGCTTTAACGACTATTATCATGTTAGTGATAATAACCGGGACGACGGCTTAACGTGCTCTCCGAGGCACGGGTGTGAAACACCGCCAACTTAAAACTCCGGGCTGGCACTGAGAATTTCTGAATTGAAAAACCCAATACCAATTTTTTTGCCCGACCGGGAATCCAACCCAGGACCTCGTGATCCGGAGTCGACTATGCTAACCGCTAGATCAACGAGACAGTTAGATATAGATTCTAGACTAATATTAATTATAAATGCGAAAGCTTAGATGGATGTTTGTTACTCAATCACGCCCAGAACGGCTCAACAGATCTGGATGAAATTTGGCACATACAGATTATAGTCTGGAATACCAAATATAGGAAACTTTTATCCCGGAAAGTTGAGCTCCCGTAGGAACCAAAAGACTTCAATCCACGCGGACGAAGTTGCGGGCATCGGCTAGTTTTGAAATACTAATAACACTGCTTTGAGCTAGTCTTGGAAGAATTAACCACGGGACTCGTGACAGCGATATTCGCCTTACCCCTATAGCCGCGAAATGTGGCAGTTTCGCCACTAATTATGATATTGTGTTATGAAATGAAATGATTTTTTTGTTGTCAAAGTGTGTCAAAGTTGTCAAAGTGATCGACTTCATACACTAGTGTCAATAATTGGACTGAAAAATAACAAGTCACCCTCCCCTCGCCCCGTAAAAGTTATTCGAACGTGATTTCATACATCCATACCTTTCCTATACGCATGTATTTCACCCGAGGCTATGGTATTAGCCCCCCAGAAGCCAACTGACCTGTCCTGCCTTTGCCGGCCTTGCAGTGCACGACGGCGACGTTTCTCGCGTCGTCGTTGAGCCACGTGTGCACGTCAGCACAAAACTCCATGATCTGAGTGAACATGGGCGGCTCGTGGTCCTCCAGCATTATCCGCTGCACCTGGAACCACGAAACAATCATTTTATCACGATAGACTGATAGGTCTTGGTGACTTGGAAGTTGGAACGTAGCTTCTTGAGATACGTTTGGAATGTTCAGTTTTATTTCTTTATTTCTTTATTTCTTTAATGTTTATATGGTACACACAACAGGAAATAACTACAACATTTCAGGTAAGTATTACATAATAGGATCGGTTCTAAGTTATAACCCAAAACATGTGCACACATCATGACTTATACACAAAATATATAACATAAATAGAAAAGACTATAAATGAATGACGATGAAAAGAAATAGATATCTAAGTGTTTGAAGTTATAAATATAAATCAGAGAAATTAAGCATAGAATTTATAAATTGATTGAGTTTTATTCAAAATTTTAAAGAAAATCTTTTGAAGTTATACTTCTTTTGGCGCGTTAGGGAAAACAAATCAGAGTGAATTTTTACGATGCGCGCGCACGCCGACACCCTGACGTAAGTTAGTTGGTCAAAAAAGGCCTACCAACAAAATAAATATAAATACATTCACTGTATGTTGGGTGAGAACTGATAACTATATTCAAGATATTTATTATTTGCTATCAAAAAGTATAATTTCTTGCGTGCGTACACAAGTACACACATACTTTTTAGGGTTCCGTACCAAAATGGTAAAATGGAACCCTTATGGTGCGACTTTCTCCGTCTGTCTGTCCGTCTGTCCGTCTGTCCGTCCGTCACACTCGATTATTTCAGTAACTACCGAAGCTATCGACATGAAATTTGGAATAGTTGTGTATATTAGTGGCCCAAAGACACTGGAATTAAAAAAAATTGGAAATTATTTTTGTTCTTATTTAAAAAGGGGGGAAAATAGGAGGGTTGAAATTTAAAAGTGAGATAAATGTACTGTGTGGGGTATCATATGAAAGGGTTTACTTTGTACATTATAAAACAGATTTTTAATTATTTTTAGTCATGATAGTTTTTGATTTATCGGGGAAAAAGTCTAAAAAAAACCGCCCCCCCCCCCTTATCTCCGGAGTTTACCAATCGAAAAATCTGAAATAATTATGGTCAATAGGAATTTATGTATATTTTACAGGAAAACTATAGCCAATGCTCTAACTAGCATAGTTTTTTTGATATTAACAGTAAACCTCTACAAACAAAGTTAGTTTTGCGGTTCATTAACAAAGGTAATTATTACCGTTTTACATCTTTGGTCGTTACAGTTTTCAGTACGGAACCCTCGGTGAGCGAGTCCGACTCGCACTTGGCCGGTTTTTTAAACTCAAATTGACTTTGACGTACTTTTGAATAGTCGAGTGAATCTACCACTGGTTCGGAATGTCATTCCTATCGAGAAGAACCAGCAAGAAACTCGGTGGTTGCTCTTTTGAAAAAATAACTTACAATTACATCAATGTGTAGATACGTAACCGCTGTTCTCAACATTGCTGGATCGAGTCAAATCCATGCTCTTTTATCATTTACATAATCTTCAACAGTATAATAAGCTTTTTCAGGAGAATACTTTTAATGGATTTCTTAAACTTGTAAAGTTGTGTAAAGGCAAGTTTAAAATAGGTTGTGGAATTTTGTTACAGAATAGAAGGGTCTTTTATTTCGATAAATATAATCTAACGTTTCCACTCCACTCTACTCTTCAGGTCTCAATTTCTATACTGTGTAAAAATATAACGTCGATACGTTGGTTACGGCGCGATTGATGGCCTAACAAACAAACAAACACATTTTGTCATTTATAATATTAATCAATCAATCAAATATCTTTTTATTCAAATAAACTTTTACAAGTACTTTTGAATCGTCAAGTGAATCTACCACTGGTTCGGAATGCCATTCCTACCGAGAAGAACCAGCAAGAAACTCGGTGGTTGCTCTTTTTAAATAATTCATTTACAATTACTATATCAATGTGTACATAAGTAACCGCTGTCCCCAGCATTGTTGGAGCGATCAAATCCATGCTCCTCTATCATTTACATAATCTTCAACAGTATAATAAGCTTTTTTCAGGAGCATACTTTTAATGGATTTCTTAAATTTGTTTATTCAATTCATGTCAAAGACGGGCAGACAGAAAGTAGCCCCATTCCCGCCGGTGGCACCCGTTCACGAGCATGACGCATGATCCAGCCATTGCTTCGCTCGACCATATTTGAGGGAACGTAACAACCCGCACCACACGACACCACCACAGAAATGTT
This sequence comes from Erebia aethiops, assembly GCA_923060345.2. Taxonomy (NCBI): domain Eukaryota; kingdom Metazoa; phylum Arthropoda; class Insecta; order Lepidoptera; family Nymphalidae; genus Erebia; species Erebia aethiops. The sequence continues at coordinate 13,850,175 of OV281096.1, read as the reverse complement.
TAAAGAGAGCGTGACATACTCAGTCTACCCGTATCAAAGCATCGAATTGAATACTAATATTCAAACACTAATTTATAATAAGTAACCGCTGTCCCCAGCATTGCTGGAGCGATCAAATCCATGCTCCTCTATCATTTACATAATCTTCAACTGTATAATAAGCTTTTTTCAGGAGCATACTTTTAATGGATTTCTTAAATTTATTTATTGGCAAGTCCAAAATAGGTTGTGGAACTTTGTTATAGAAAATAATGCCCATTCCCACGAATGACCTTCTGACTTTTTTGAGGCGGAGCGATGGAGTCACGAGCTTATTACGGCCTCTAGTTGGCCTATCGTGCAGATCGCATTTTTTTTTATAATTATGGATGTGCTGTTTTACAAAAATTATATTACTGTAAATATATTGCGAGGCTACTGTTAGAATACCAATTTCTTTAAATTTCTCTCTAAGTGAATCACGCGGTTTTAAATTATAAATTGCTCGTATAGCCCTTTTTTGTAGTACAAAAATTTTTTGAATATCTGCCGCTTTACCCCACAGTAAGATTCCGTAAGACATAATGCTATGGAAATAAGCAAAATATACGATCCTGGCAGTTTCGATGTCAGTTAACTGTCGAATCTTTCTGACAGCGTAAGCAGCAGAACTAAGCTTGCCAGCAAGTGTTGATATATGGGTGCCCCATTGAAGCTTTGCGTCCAAGGTCACCCCCAGGAACACAGTAGTATCTTCTATTTTCAACATGTCATTATTTACCATTAGTTTTATATCACTTGTGGATCTGGCATTCGGCAATGCGAACTCGACACATTTAGTTTTTTTTGTGTTTAAAAGTAGATTGTTAACCGTAAACCAGTTCGTGACTTGAGAAATTGCAGTATTTACGTCGTCAAAGTTGTCCTTATGTCTATCGACTTTAAAAATCAAGGACGTATCATCAGCAAATAGTACAATATCGCAAGTGTTACGGACAAAATATGGCAAATCATTGATGTACACTAGGAACATGAAGGGACCCAAAATGGAGCCTTGAGGGACACCCATTAGTGAGGCTGATCCGGATGACTTCACATCGTTGACACATACTGTTTGAATGCGATTACTGAGGTAGGATGCAATGAGGCCAAGCGCAGTGTCTTTGACTCCATAGTAGCTCAACTTAACTAAAAGCGTCTCGTGCTCAACGCAATCAAATGCCTTAGACAAATCACAGAAAATACCAATAGCATTCTGTGATTTCTCCCACGCGTCGAATATATGTTTTAACAGCACGGCGCCCGCATCAATTGTCGATCGACCTTTAGTAAAACCATACTGCTCGGAGTGAAGAAGTTTATTTGAATTAAAGTGCTGAAGCAGTTGGTTGAGCATAATTTTTTCAAATATCTTGCTGAGTGTTGGCAAAATTGAAATTGGTCTGTAATTATTTGGATCGCTTTTGCTACCCGATTTAAAAAGTGGAATCAATTTACCACATTTCATAAGGTTTGGAAAGGATCCTGAATTTACAGACTCATTAAAAACTAGAGCAAGATATGGTGCAATAACATCAATAATATTGCCGATTATTTTTACGGATATACCCCATAGGTCTCCGGTTTTTTTAAGTTGCAAAGATTTAAATACTTTAATAATATCATATGGGGTCACATGTCTAAACTTAAACAGCACACTGCACTCGGTGACACTATCCTTGAGCAGTTTATGGGCTTCTGTTGGCGAGGAGTTAAGGAAACTAGTAGTGGTGACTGGAATATTTCGAAAAAAATTCTCAAATGTGTTCGCGATTTCTGTTTTGCAGTCAATAATACGGTTGTTAATTTTTAGCTCCAGTTTATTGTCGTCCACTTTATGTTTCCCAATTTCATCGGCGATTATTTCCCAAACTGCTTTAATTTTGTCATCTGAATTTATAATTTTTTGTTTTATATGAAGTGACTTTGCTTGTATGCAGACATTTCTAAATAATTTTGAATAATTTCTGACGTATTTAACAAATGTGGGGGTGTAATTATATTGCTTTTCGGCATACAAGCTAAACAACTTGTTTCTACTTTTATAAATGCCAACAGTAGCCCAGTCACTAAATTTTAGGTTCTTAAACAATTTTTTTTCTACTACTTTAAAGATGGAATTAAATTGAGAATTTAGCAAATCAAAGAAGGTGTTATAGAGTTCATCCGGACCACCCTGTGTAAAATCGAGCGTAGGTAAATTATTTGAAATTTCATGTTTAAATTTCTGTACTTTTTTAGTGGTAATTGGCCTATACTTTATTATTTTAGTTGTATTTTGTTTAGAGCTAGGTATAGATATCATTTGCCCGCAGTGATCAGATCTTAGATGAGTAATGACGGATTTGTTGACAATTTTACAGTCACTGAAAATATTGTCAATACAGGTAGCTGTACTTGCAGTTATCCTTGTAGGTTCAATAAAAATGTTGTCTAAATTGAAACTTTTAAATAAGTTAAGTAATTTCTCAGCTGGAGAAGTGAGATGCAAAATATCTATATTAAAGTCTCCACAGATTAAAATTTTTTTGGATGACTTACATATCCGCCTTAGGGCCTCCTCCATAACATCCTCAAACAGTGCAAGGTCACCTGAAGGAGGTCGGTACACACAAACTATGATGTATCGCTCCAACTCAACACAGGACAGCTCAATAGTGCGTTCAACGGAAAGGTTAACAATGTCTTTTCTTTCTTTACAATTGTTATTGTTACGAGTTATTATTAAAGACCCTCCGCGTATAGCTTTCTTTCTGGAGAACGCACTTGACAGAGAGTAATTCTTAAGATTGAATAATAATTGATAACTATTGAGCCAATGTTCAGTAAGACATAAAATGTCAATATCAAAATTTCTAATAAAAAGCTCAATCTCATGTTCTTTGCCAGGTAAGCCCTGTATATTCTGGTGTACAAGATTAATATTACACGCCTTACCTGTTGTCCTATTACTTAGTTTAAAATATTTTTTCCAACAATTATATTACAATTGTTTGTATCTGGAGTTAAAATACTACTACTCAGATTCATACAATTTGCATCCGGTGTCAAAAGACTGGAATTAGTAAAGTTACTAATATCAATATTCTCAGTACAATATGTACAGTTGCCAATAACATTACAGCTAAAAATAGCTGGGTCCAATATACTGGAATTGGTACTAATATTACTAGCTAAATCAATATTATGGGTACAACATGTACCATTCACAGTTACATCCAAGCTAAAAATAGCTGGGTCTTGTATATTACAAGCTACTAATGTAGCTATTTGTTTCTTATATCTATGTGGCAGATACATAGTATCTTTTGTCAGAGTAAATCTCTTAACAAACTTATTTGTGTCTAGTACATGGAAATGGTCTCTATGACCATAGCTTAAGTTATGTAAAACCATGTTAAGTTTATAAACATACCTATTTTGTGCTGGGGTCAAAGAGCATGAGTATGGAAACGCACAAAGTATAAATTTACATTCAGAATCTTTTTGTACACTTTGTAGGTATGCAAAACTTCTCAGTATTTCTTTTTTGGTTATTTGCAGACTGTCACCGACTAACAATACTACTGTGCTGTATTTATCTAAACAACAGTCTTTAATATTTTCAATTATGTACTCATAGGGGGCCCCCGGGTTACATATGTTAAGGACCTGTTGGTGTAGTTCACTTTTTAGCAAATAACCAAAGTCTTTTCCCAACCCATCTGAGATTACAAATGTTTTTCGCTGTGGGGAGGGACACATTAATTTGTTATTACTCATACAGGAATTTTTGAAATCAGTACATTGATTTTCCGCTGAGACAACTGAAGGAACCTTATTTGAACACTGACATTTATTCACTAGAGAGTCTAATCGTTCAATATTATAATTACCTATGGTTAACAGCTCATCGGCAGCCAGAATGTGTTCACTGATCTGTTTCTGTGACAGTTCGTACTGGGAAGTAATAGTTCGTAATGAACTTTCCAACTTTAATATCTCATTATTTAGGCTATGAATGTTAGATTCATATTGCTCTCTCATTTCTTGCAATGAGGAACAAGTTATATTCAGCTTATTTAATAAGTCTGACCGCTCTTTTCTCAGTACAATGTTATGAGCACTTGCCTTTTGTGATTTAATTAATTTCTTTGTTTTTGTAATAAACTTGCCAATTTTTATGTATTTTTTTATTTTTCTGTGACTATTTAAGTTAATATTGAGTTCTTTATGTGGCTTATTATGGGCACAAGGACTGTCACAGGTGAGATCAATGGTCACAACCGGTGCCGCTGAGGATGAAGATGAAGCAAGCAGCTCATCATACAGTTTGTTGTTTTGTTGCCTTTCGCAACTTTCTATTTGTGACTGAAGGTCGTCAATTATTTTATGTGAGCTGCTCAATTCATCCTCCAAAAAAGAGATTCTTCCCAAGGCCTCTTCATAGGTCTGAATACACTGATTGAATGAGCCGACTGCCACCTGAAGTTGATCTCGCTCCTCTAGCACAAAAGTATGGGCGCTGTGCAGGCTAGCCAGTTCAGCCTTCAGCTGTGTATTCTTCGTAATGATAACTCTCAGTTCAACTTCACTGTCCTCTTGTTCCTTCAGAAGCTGTGTGTTTAATTGTTTCAGCGATTTAATTTCCTGTAGGGCATTTTTAAGTTTCTGTTGCTCCTCTAAAGCTGCTGCCCGTCTGGTTTGCACGGATGGAGCCATTTTACAATGGCTACACCTGAAACACACCAATTTTATATGTCAGAGAAGGGAAAATGAGAGTTTAAAGAATAGACAGAGGGAGGGATACAAAAAGAATCAGATAAAATAGACAAGACAAGAAAGATAAGCTTGTTATAAATTGGTATGTAAGTGGGTAGGTTACAAGATATTTAGGCACTAATATTTTACACAAATGGGACTTTATGTTTTTATAATCAGGACAATTTGTGGGAATAACTTTGTCTGACTTATTCACAGCCAATGTTGTACTTATTTGTTTTTTTATTAATGATTATAGTAATATATTATGTCATGTGTAGTGTTAGATTTGTCTGAGGCAACCCAGGTTATTCTCCAGCTTTACTTCCACTAATAAGTCAAGTAAAGTGAGAAAAGTCTTTGCCTGAGTGTGAGGATGGACGTTACTCGAAATTGTCGAACGAGTGGCGTGTAGGGAGTATTTGTGAAATATACCTATTAGTGTGCAGTAATAATTAATTTAATTGTTAAATAAATAAAAGCAATACTCCCCGGGATTTTGTCGTTGCTTTATGAATCATCAATCACGCCGGTCGCCATCCGACAGGTACTTTTGTCTCAGCCTCGAAGTCTATATTCCGATGATGATGAAGAAGTAACTTTCTATTTATTAGAATTTACACATAAAATCAATCTATTTTACAGCAGAACTAAGCCGTATTTTAAACTAAATCTAATTAAAATTAAATCGGAACAGCTGATCTGACATGTCAGCTTGACGGCCACAGAGCAACTATTGCTATTGGAAGTGCGGATATGGATGTCTATAACGTTAGCCACATCTCGAGTACTAATCTCACATAATGCCTCATCCCATCCAAGTTTATGTCAGTAAGTGCGATTGGATGTGTGGGAACGCGGTCGGCGTATTTCGAGAAAAGCCCGCGAAACCTTTTACTGGAAGCGGTCTGCGGTCGGCACTCGTTACATCAGGGTCTTCGCATCGAGTTATGTATGGTTTACCATTTCATTGGAATTCACAAATTGGCGGTTGTGCTTAGTGACACTGGCAACACACTTAAGGGTACTAACGATGTAAAGAGCGTGAGAAGGAAAGATTTATACACTGCATTGTACCGGGAAAGAGGTGGCAATAAAGCAGTGTTCGCCGCAAAAGGAGGAAATATCATGTAATGCCTTCAAGGCATGATTGTATAGGCATCTTCTAGGCAAGCGCGTTCCAACCTAGACCTCATCATTGCTTTGCAGCATGACCTCCGGCATGTAACCTGACTCTGTACTGTATTTTATCAAAATCGGTTGTAAAATTATGGGTTTAACAATCAACTGTTTTTGGAAGTACGCAGAGGAAAATCTCGTATTACGATGACGTAAATTCAGAAACATATCCGTAGGGCGTACCTGCGGCCCAAATTGTGGTCACATACGCAATATAAATTGCGTCATAAGGACAAAATTGCAAAAAAAAAACCAACCCAACCATCCCGTAACATCGCAATCGTTGATCATGATTCATGACTTAGTAATATTACATTACTGGCCATACCGGAAATAAAGCAATTCACGGCTGAGTACTATTGGAAGGACGTGGCGAAGCCGAGGACTTCCCAGGTGATTTTAAACGGACGAGGCACCAGCTGAGGCCTTTTTAAGTAATGGAGCCCGTGAATTGCTATTTCGACCGGGACTTGTACAGTACTTTTCTCTAGTACAAGATCGCCTAGCCCTCCCTCTTACCCAAGTGGGGCGCGGTGTACCATGGTACCCCGGTGAGCCTATGGAAAATGCTTTTTTAAGCCTATGGAAAATGGCCCCTAGACCGGATGTTTGAGACGGTGTAAATACCTTATCACCATCATTTCAACCCATCGGGCTCACTATATGAGCACGAGTCTCCTCTCAGTATGAGAAGGATTGCCATAGCCACCACTCTGGCCAAGTGCAGACTTGGCAGACAGAAACTTTTTGCAGGCTTTTTCACGATATTTTTCTTCACCGTTACAACAACTAATATTCAATTGCTTAAAACGAACATAACCCCAACTCTAAACCAATGGGATATCACCGCCTACGTAAACGTCACACAAATACCTCAAATAGGTAAAATATAATTCGTAATTCATCATCCCAACCATAGTAGGTATAGGGTTTACATTGAATGATGAAACCTAGTCAACGGTTCCTCGGATCGACGTCATTATTTTGATCGTGTGACGTCAACCCAACCGCATGTCATGATACTGCGAACATTGTCGAAGCACTGCAATGCCCTTCGCCAGATTTAGGTAGTTATTGGGATGTTGTGTGGAATTTTTGAAGCCCTACGGAATGGCGTATTGCTTTTGGAACAGACTGCAAAAATAGAGATATAAAAAAAAACGAGGGAGGCCAAATAAAACCAGAAATTAATAGCTTCGAGCTATGCCGGTTAATCTGGATCACCTACGAATCTCCTAATTTCTTATTTATGGTATTGATTTATGTTTCTTAGGTATGGTAGGTACATACCTATCATGCTGTGGCACAGGCTGAGGAGGTGCCCACACTTAGTTTTAAATTAAGTAGAGTACATATTAAGTACTATTTTAAGTTAATTTGTTAAAATTTACTTAAATAATGGGGCTCAATCTGTTGGACACAATCTTTAAACTACCACTAAAATGACAGCTCCGTTTCCGTTTTGACGACCTCCGTGGCGCAGTGTGTAGCTATGTTGCCTTAACGTGCGGAGGTCCTGGGTTCAATCCCCGGCAGGGTCAGTTTGGGAATTTATAATTTCTGAATTTTCCCTGGTCTGGTCTGGTGGGAGGCTTCGGCCGTGGCTAGTTACCACCCAACCGCCAAGCGATTTAGCGTTCCGGTACGATGCCGTGTAGAAACCGAAGGTTTAATATAACTGCCATGCCCCTAACAGGTTAGCCCGCTATCATCTTAGACTGCATCATCACTTAACCATCAGGTGAGATCGCAGTCAAGGGCTAGCTTGTAGTGGATAAAAAGAAAAAGCTGAATGTGTGAGTCAATAAATCTCTCCTAGTCTAGACAATATCTAGTCTCCTAGAATGTCTGGTATGCGAAAGTGTCCGCGTCCAGTGTCCTAAAACGTCCAGTATGAAAAGGTCCGCTTACCAAAACGTTTATTTATTTTATTTATTTATTAATTTGTTGACGTACCTACTGTGGTAGGTAGGAGCCACGAGCACTCCGAGCGCATAGCCATCTCTAACACCCGCTGAGGCGCTGAGGGACCCTGAGCCTCTCGTTTGGAGCCGACACTCAACCTAACCAACTAACTAACCTTGAAGACAGGGGATTCTCTCTCAATGTTATGACGTAACCTAGCTAATCGTGTGCGTCCTTGAATTGACGTCATTCGGTCATGATGTGACGTCATTTCACCACATTTACCTGTACCTACATTCGGTTACAGCAGTTTAGCTGTAACTGAATCATTGTAGGTACATAACTATAGGTACGTAACTGAAGTAGTATTTCACAGAGTCAACTTCTTAACCGATTTCAAAAAAGAGGGATGACTACTACTATACGTAGTACGTACCCATTTCCGTGAATTCTGAGAGCAACTTGTCTTATCTGGCGCGAACGAAGTCGCGGGCGTCAGCTAGTTATAAAAAATAGTTAATGCCCGCGACTACGTCCACGAGAATCATATTAATATTATAAATGCGAAAGTGTGTTTGTATGTTGGTTTGTTGGTTTATTGGATTGTTGGTTTGTCCTTCAATCACGCCGCAGCGGAGCAACGGATCGACGTGATTTTTGGCATGAGTATAGTTGAGGACCTGGAGAGTTACATAGGCTACTTCTTATCCCGGAAAATTAAAGAGTTCCCGCGGGAATCAAAAAAACTTGAACCACGCGGACGAAGTCGCGGGCATTAGCTAGTGGCTAATACCTAGTTATTTTGAGTATCATACAATACAACTCATATTATCTTAAAATCTAATCCATAAAAATAATATAAATAGGAGCAACGCATAGATTTAGCATTGGTCTCGTAAAGACCAATGCTAAATCTATGGAGCAACGCTGCGGGGGATGGGGAAGAAACGCAGGACACGGGCAGAATTTTTTACACAAAATTCACTTTGTATACAATTTTCTACCAATAGTCTTTATAATTTTCGGATGCTATAATAATGTTCTTACTTACCACTATATTATCTATCTAAATTATAGGTTGAAGAAGATATAGAGATGTCACCGTAAGATTGTAAAATCCGTTAGATTTCTAGATCTAACGGTTTCTATCCCGCTAGATTATAAACTGTCGAAAGATTGTGAACCGTTCAATGTTCTGAGTATTAATTTATGAAATATTTATTGTTTTTACGTTTTCTTGTCTCTTTCTTGTACAGTTCGCGCGCGAGTTGAATGCAGAGTAAATTTCAGTGTCACCATACATTTACTCTGCATTCAACTCGCGCGCGAACTATAGGTTAGGTTAGGGTTTGACATGAATATTCATTAACATTAGGTTCTATCGGGTTAATATACCTAATATATTACAATTTACCGAAAAATAACGCGTTAAATTGTAAGCAGTATGTTACGGTTCACAATCTGTCGAAAGTTTATAATCTATCGAGATAAAAAACGTTATATTATAATGTAACGGTTTTTACAATCTTACGGTGACAGAGAGATATACCGTACCTCTAGGTGCTAAAAGCTGGGTCTGTCATTTGTATGACTTATGAGCGCCGACCCCACTGTATGAATACAGGTAAACTTACGCTGTGTATATTAGTATGGATTATTTAAATGTATCTATCAGTGATTTCAGGTGCCTTGTTAAAGCAATCAGGTCAGTCACCTCCGGTCGATCTAGACGCGTAGGAGTGACACCATCAAATCCCCACAAATAATAACACAGAGACATCGGCGGCACTTCGGCACTGGCGCGTAGGCGGTGTGCCCCATAGCCGACGCTAGAGTAACCAAACTATGTGATTTTATTTTGATAGATAGATAGATGAGGGACGAGTGGCCTGGTTGCGACAACGCATATCAGTCGATTGAGATTGATAAGCAACATTGACCCAAGTCGGTAACTGGATGGGTGACCGAATTTGGTAGTCTGAATTGAGCCTTTTCGTTACATCCGTGCCTCGGAGAGCATGTTAAGCCGTCGGTCCCGGTTATTATCACTAACATCTGATAATAATCGCATAAGAGTTTAAATACTCTTAGTCGAGTCGTAAAGAACTTAAGATAAAAGAAAGGTTATCTTCGATTGTGCAATTGCGAATTCTTAAGTTCTTTGGCCACATCTCCAGGAATGAAGGGTCAATTGAGCGCCTGGTGGTACAGGGTCATGTGGAAGGAAAGAGAGCCAGAGGACGTTCACCTACTCGATGGACGGACCTAATAAAAAGTGTGACCCAGAAAACTGTGGTGGAGTGCTCCCGCAATTCTACCAATCGAGACAAGTGGAGGAGCATCGCGCGGGAGGCGGTGCGACCCAATTTAAAGAAGTCAGATGACGAGCGTACCAGTATCGTCCCAGCAGCCACGACCACTCTGTCAAGAGTGCACGACTGAGAAGAGTCGAGTCGTATGCGGAAGGACATGGGAACCCACCGCATTAATGTCCCAAGAAAACTCCTACCATTATGTGATTGATGGAAGGGGGTCACGACCCTCAGTAATGAGGAATACGACGCCGAGAGGGAGAGAGATGACAGAGCTAAGATAGAGAGCGCCTGCCCAGATGTCTATTCACTCTTCTTTTGAAGGGTTTAAAAGCAATATCAACAGCAAAAGTTCCATAAAAATTAAGATATAAAAACATGTCCCAATTTCGCGTTAAGCTATGGTCACACGGTCGCCATAGCGCTCACAAATGATGACATTTATGCGTACCGCTGCGGTCACGGTCGCGACACGGCCGGTGGGCGTACACACTAAACAGCTAAAACTGTTCAAACACACTGGTAATTCCTTCAAGACGTGATGTAAGCTAATACTCTAATGCCTTGTCCTTTTTAACGCAGTCAAGATGGGAACACAAATCTAAGTAGCAATTACTAATACTTTTAGCACGAGTTGTTTTTACAGCGTTCGAATTTTTTTTTAGTTTTCACACCACACATCGAGATCTCTCTCTCTCTGTGTCGTATTCCTGACTGCTGAGGGTCGTGACCCCTATCCATTAATCACATAATGTCAGGGGTTTACCCAAGTTCCTCAGCGTACGACTCTACTAAGAATATACTATCTCGTCTTATAGGTTTCTAACGATTATTATTAGATACTTATTAGTGATAATAACTGAGACTGACAGTTAAACGTACCTACTCTCTGAGGCACGGAGGAAACGAAAATGCCAAATTCGAAAGTTCAAATTCGGTCACCCATCCGGTGACAGACTTGAGTCAGCGTTGCTTGACATTCGCACTCGTTGATATGCGTCGTCAGAACTAGTCTACTCGTCCCTCACAATCTAGATAACAACATCGAAATTCGTCATACAAAATCTGACAATACCCAAAGGAGATCAGGCGCAGCCTACAACCTAACTCCGAGTGAAGCCATAAACCAATACTTAAATTGTATAGCAGAATCCGGGAATTGAACGCAGGACATCGCCAACCGCATTCAAATCAAATTAATGTTTATTCAATTTAGGTAGGTACACTACATTTATTGATGTCCAGTTATTTATAAAATATAATGGTGATAATCAGTAACGGAATCTTAAAACTAAAGCTACGAGGGTTCCAAAAGCGCCCTGGTCTGAGAAGAGCCCACAACAAATTAGCTAATCACCGGGAATTGAACGCAGGACATCGCCATCCGCATTCGAACAAGCTAACCCCTATACCAACGAGACAGTTCAGGCTTGGTAACATTGTATGGGTGGATACTGGATATATCGTTGACAATTTACCTCACCGCCTCGATACGGCTTCCGAAATTGATTTAGCGAAGCTTTATAAAAGGGGTGAATCTGATTACGTCGCGCCGTTGAATTTTATACGTTTTTATCAAACGATGCCGACGTGCGACACCTACTTTTTAAATCTTATCTAGACAAGTATAAAAAAGCTATGGATAGCCGAGCGGTTTGGACATTCGGCCTCCTTCGAGAGTTCGAAGATTCGATCCTCGAGCACGCACCGTAATTTCACACACGGATTATGTAGATTTAAGTGCGTTTTAAGCAATTTACGCCCACTTGCACGAGGTTATTAAATATCCACTACAACCATTGACGTCCCACTGCTGGGCACAGGCCTCCACTCTCACAGGAGAGAGGGAATTAGAGCTCAGACCCACCAGACTGCTCTAATGCGGGTTGGCGGGCTTTAACGACTATTATCATGTTAGTGATAATAACCGGGACCGACGGGTTAACGTCCCCTATCCTGACCCCCGATCGTGCAAAAAAAAATGTAAACTTAATCGTTTGTCAAACGTATAATTTGAACTTTTTAAAGAGTTCATAGATGCCTGCACGTCAAAAAGCATTTATGAACTCCATAAACAGTTCGCAAATGATTACAATTTTCTTAGAGAATTGGGCTTCTGATTACATCATCAGATCAGCTCGATAGAACCAAATTATTGAATTGTCATCGGTATACATAAAAAGATAAGTTTCAAATCGATACGACAATTAGGAGTTGGTTATATTAGACTTCCAAAATCTTTGAGTTAATTACAGCTGAACGCTGAAACTAATAAAAGCGTGATAATTAATAACAGGAATTTTTCCACCTCTCGAGAAGATTAGTATCGCATTCATGTAATGCAGTGTAGGTATGTTCCAAGTGATAACGTATAGCTGGTGCAAGTGGAGTGCACTCGTTATGAACGGGTTATCGGTGATATTGCCAGATTACGACAGATATAATACGCTTCAGGAGATCCTTTATTCCGATACAAAGCGTGACCATGCAAAAATGTGGGTGTCACTGTAACGCCAGCAATAAAATCTCATAAACTTTTCCAAAGCCTGAAAATCATGTTTAAGTTTGGCTCTACGTTATAGAGAAAGCAGTGTAGGTATGTTCCAAGTGATAATGTATTGCGGGTGCAAGTGGAGTACGCTCGCCGCCTTATCAACGGGTTATCGGTGAAATTGCCAGATTACGACAGATATAAGAGGAGATCCTTTATTCCGATACAAAGCGTGACATGCAAAAATGTGTGTGTCACAGTAACGCCAGCAATACTATCACATAAACTTTTCCAAAGCCTGAAAATCATGATTTAGTTCGGCTCTACGTTAAAAAGAAAGCATGTAGGTATGTTCCAAGTGATAATGTGTTGCGAATGCAAGTGGAGTGGGCTAGCCGCCTTATCAACGGGTTATCGGTGAGATTGCCAGATTACGACAGATATAATAATACGCCGAAGGATATCCTTTATTCCGATAAAAAGCGTGACCATGCAAAAATGTGAGTGTCACAGTACCGCTAGCAATACAATCATAAACAGTTTTCCAAAGACTGAAAATCATGTTTTAGTTTGGCTCTACGTTATAGAGAAAGTTTATAAACCAAATGGTTTTAATCCAATCAGTCAGGTGGTATTTTAATTATATCCATACTAATATTATGAACTAGATGATGCCCGCGACTTCGTCCGCGTGGAATAAGGTTTTTTTCCCCCGCAGGAACTCTTTAATTTTCCGGGATAAAAGTAGCCTATGCCCTTCCCCGGGATACAATCTATCCCTGTACCAAATTTCATCAAAATCGGTTGAACAGATGGGCCGTGAAAGCGTAGCAGACAGACAGACACACTTTCGCATTTATCGCCTTAACGTGCGGAGGTCCTGGGTTCGATCCCCGGTAGAGTCAATTTGGGAATTTATAATTTCTGAATTTTCCCTGGTCTGGCCTGGTGGGAGGCTTCGGCCGTGGCTAGTTACCACCCTACCGGCAAAGACGTGCCGCCAAGAGATTTAGCGTTCCGGTACGATGCCGTGTAGAAACCGAAGGGGTGTGGGTTTAATATAACTGCCATGCCCCTAACAGGTTAGCCCGCTACCATCTTAGACTGCATCATCACTTACCATCAGGTGAGATCGTAGTCAAGGGCTAACTTGTAGTGGATTTTAAAAAAAAATAAAATATTATTATAGTTTGGATGCAAAAGTGTCTGTCTGTCTGATCTTTCCAACCGATTTCGATGAAATTCGGTAAGAGGTAGATTACATTACATCACGGGGACGGAGTAAGGAAAAAGACTAATTAATATCCCGGAAAAAAAAAGAGTTCTTCCGGAAATCAAAAAGCTTATTCCACGCGGACGAAGTCACGGGCATCATCTAGTAGTAAATCAATAGCTCGAATGCCAGTGCACCGACTCTAGGCTTTGATAAGCCTAACGATGTTTTGCGTCCCCAATCCTATATCATAAATTAGTCAAAACCAGCCATCGAATTTCGTTTACAAAAACCATAAAGACTAGGGTGCTGAAATATTTATACAAATCCACATGTCCTTTCCGTCCAAAATTCAGTGCACATACCATACTTAAATGCGAAAATTTAAATGGATGCACGTTTGTTACTCAATCACGCCAGAACGACTGAACAGATCTGGATGAAATTTGGCATAGAGATTAGTCTGGAATAACACGGAAAATTGAAAAGTTTCCGCGGGAACCAAAAAAATTTCAAACGCGGATGAAGTCGCGGGCATCGGCTAGTATGCAATACTAGCCGATGCCCGCGACAATTGTGTACGTAAACACAGACATGTACTATCTCTAATCTCTATTCTTTTACTCTCATAGTTCGATAAGACAGTGTGGAGCAAGGCTTCCAACTCTTACTTCCAATAAGCTAGTACACTGATAATATTATTTTTTTATAGAAAAACCCCAATAGTATTATTTATATCAATCCACCACCACCACTACAGCCCATTAACGTCACATTGCTGGGCACTGGCCTCCACTCTCATAGGAGAGAGGGAATTAGAGCTTAGACCCACCACGCTGCTCCAATGCGGGTTAGCGGGCTTTAACGAGCTATTATTACGGCTTAACATGCTCTCCGAGGCACAGGGGTGCAACACCGCCAACTTCCTAACTCCGGGCTAGTACTGAGGATTTCTAGTCAGAAAAACCAATTTTTTTTTAATATATAGGCTATCGCTTGGCTGCAATCAGACTTGCTTGCAAGTAGTGATGTAGCCTAAGGTGAAGCGCTCTTGCCTAGACTAGAAGATGCCAATTCACTATTGATTTGAAGATACGGAAGAAGAAAACGGAAGCCGGAATACTTCATAATTATATGGCCCGACCCGGGACTCGAACCCGGGACCTCGTCGGCCGCAGTCGAACATGCTAACCACTAGACCAACGAGGCATTTTATTACAATGATGATAGATTATTATATGCGCTTAAATAAATTTCCTGGAATGACTCTACAACAATAAAGTAAACTGTACATTTCAATCCATATCACTGTAATCTTTATCTATAGTCTAGAGTCTAGACTGCAGGCGTTCTGATAATACCCAATGACAATGACGCATATGAAAAGGAACTATAACTATTTACTGCAATTATTTGCATACCTACTAACTTTACCCATATTAAGAGTATATTATGACTATTGACCACTAAAATTAAATGAAACTGGCCCCTACTCAGGCCACTGACTAACTACCAGTACCTACTACCACAAAAATGAAATGCACTAGACCCTAATCAGTCTATCGACTAACTACCCACGTATCCCACCGCACCGCACCGTATCCCACCGCTGCCACCATGTCGTGACAATAAAAGACGTAGTAGGATGACAACTGACTTTATTATTAAAATACCCACAACAAGTACCTACTACTAAAATTAAATGAAACTAGACTCTACTCAGGCTATTGACTAACTACCAGTACCTACTACAAAAATGAAATGAACTAGACCCTACTCAGGCTATTGACTAACTACCAGTACCTACTACTAAAATTAAATAAAACTAGACTCTACTCAGGCTATTGAGTAACTACCAGTACCTACTACTAAAATTAAATGAAACTAGACCCTAATCAGTCAATCAATTAACTACCAGTACCTACTACAAAAATCAAATGAAAGTAGACCCTACTCAGGCTTTTTTTTTATTCCACTACAAGTTAGCCCTTGACTGCGATCTCACCTGATGGTGAGTAATGATGCAGTCTAACTTGTTAGGGGCATGGCAGTTATATTAACTGGTAGTTAGGCTATTGACTAACTACCAGTACCTACCTCAAAAATTAAATTAGACTAGACCCAACTTGGCAGACGGACGACACCAAACGAGTCGCAGGGAGATGCTGGATGCAGGCAGCACAAGACCGCGGCATGTAGAAATCCTCGCAAGAGACCTATATCCAGCTGTGGACGTCTATCGGTTGACGAGTACGAAACGAAACAATGATGACTGCGTGGGTTATTTAGGTTTTAAAAATCTCGTTGGATTTGGGAACTCTTCGTGTTTCTGGAATGGCCGATCCGGTCTTAAAGCTGTAAACTGGCCGATACTTAGAACCTGTACTTAGCCCTTAGTATACTTGACGGATACGTCGTCATCAACAGATATATGCAGTTTGCTGGACATAGGTCTATTGCAAACATTTCCAGATTTCACGGTCTGGGGCCATAACTGCCAACGCTTAAAGCCATATTGTACACATTGTATAGACCATTCTAAAATGACAGCTTTCAAAATATTGTTAACCCTTTCATAATACTCTGTGCAAACAAGGACAGAAATAGATTTAGAGGTGTCATTTTAGTTAAGTTTAGGGATTGTGTTATACATTATTGTTGACTTCCGTGTTTTAGGATAATATTATTATTATTTTAGGAACGTCAAGGTACGTGACATCATACTGTAATTTTGAGTAATATTGCCTTTAAGCGTTGGCAATAAGCAAATTCCCTGTTCCATAGCTGGCAGTAGGTATGGCCCCTGTGCGGGCTGGATCTAGCCTCCAGCTGCGACTCGTTTTTTGTCGTCCGTCCGATAAAGGCAGTCTGTGCTTGCCCTAAGCTCCGATAAGCGTTATCAGAACGCGCCGCTATCACGGGGGCACCTGGGGCGACATCTAGTCTCACTTCTCCCGGAATAGATCTCTGTCAAGGTGTTTGAAGGAGGCAGAGGTCAGGCTATCTATTGTGCCGTACAAGCTGCTGCCCGCGACTTCGGTCAGGTAACAATTTTTTTTTAAATCCACTAGAAGTTAGCCCTTGACTGCGATCACACTATTTATTTATTTATTTATAAGCCTGTATCGGACAATAAAATATTTTTTGGACAGTAATTGTTATTATTCTATTCCTATTTGCTAGTCCGTGTGCCCTTTGGCAAAAGCCTCCTCCAATCCTTTCCAATGACTCCTATTAGTTGCTCGTCTCGTCCATGTTCTTCCTGCTATAGCCTCGATTTCGTCTTGCCATCTCTTATTTTGTCGCCCCTTCCTTTAGGGGTATGGCAGGTATATTATAACCATACCCCTAATCGGTTTTGTTATTTTCATCCTAGGTACCTACTTATCCTAACTAATATCATAAACATAACTAATATAATAATTTTACAATCGCGCATTGTCGAGTCAACATCTCCTGAGGATGCTCCGGTAAGAGAGTGAAACGTACGTTGAGAATAACTTGGAAGATTTGTGTGGTGTGTTGAATATCGCAAGCTACAAGTGCAAGATACATATGGTGTATTATAGCGAATTAAACTTCTAGAGTCTTCTCCTTCTTTTCTTATAATATTATTTTATTTCTTATATAATATTTTATTAATATTTCCGGGATAAAAAGCCTATGTCCTTCCCCGGGATACAACCTATCCTGGTACCAAATTTCATCAAAGTCAGTTGAACAGATGGGCCGTGTAAGCATAGCAGACAGACAGACGGACAGACACACTTTCGCATTTATAATATTTATTTAGTATGGATAGTATGGATATGGAAGTATGGAAATGGATTGACAGATGTTGTGGATAATACTTATGGGAATTCTGTGAAAAGGAGTTTATTCGTCGACTAAAATACACTTGGCGATTGTTAAACAGGCCCTTAGTAATAAATAGCTTGTATATGGATAAGGATAAATCTGTCGAACTCTACACACAAGGACCTAATTACTGAACGGTTTACCTCCACTCCGGTAGGTAAACGTGTGACTAGGAAAACTTAATAGGAATTTATATTTGCATTGCAATTACCATAATAATATTAATACTCTAAAGCGCTCCATATAGGGCTGCCACTTGAAATTTTGCAAGAAAGAGACTACTCCGAAATTTTAAGGCCAAGTACTTAAGTATATTTGCTTCAATCGTACCAATTTTCAGAGCATTGTAAATGTTACCGTAAGAGTGTAAAAATCGTTAGATTATAATCTAACTAGCGAGATTGTAACGCATTATTTTTCGGTAGATTGTAATCTGTTAGTTATATTAACCCTAGAACCTAAGTTACCTGATTATTTATGTCGAACCCTAACCTAACCTACAAGAAAGAGACAAGAAAACGTAAATACAATGAACAGAATATTTCAAAAATTGACACTCAGAACATTGAACGGTTCATTATCTTTCGACAGTTTACAATCTATCGAGATAAAAAGCGTTAGATTACAATCTAACGGTTCTTGCAATCTTACGGTGACATAAATATTCAAACAAAAAGTAATGAGATGATGGATTTCCGATGGGGATTGGATTGGATGGCGATTTTTTGCAATTAACTAGATATATGTGAGGCTCAGAATACAGTTCTGTAATCTGAGATGTGAGGTGCTTTGGGGTACTTATTTACAAAAATGGGGTAGGTACTTACGACTTTTAAAAATGATTACTTACTTAAATATTTTAGGTTATTGCAACATTATCCTGGAAGTCGTGGTGACATATTATCATGATAATATTGCCATAACCAAAAATATTTTAGGAAGTAGTAATTTGTAAAAGTCGTAAATACACCATTTTCATAATTACCTCAAAGTTCCCTGTGTCAAATTCTAGATAAATTTATTTCCTGTGGCTTTTATACAAAATTTATCACATTAAAAATAAACATGAGGTGAGTTTAATACCTTAGTATCAATTATATTTCTATACTCGTACTATTAAATTAATCGGCTTAAGTACGAGTCATGGTACAATAAACACCAGAAAATATAGACAAAAGTGGAAACTGAAATAAATAATTTCATGAGAAAGATTCGCGTGACTGCATTGTCATTGCATATAATTTTTCGGATTTCACTTTGGAAAGTGGAGCATTTGTTTAATACCTACCGCCATTTTAGGTCAAGGTCATAAGACATAGACAGGTTTTTTTTTCAAGTAGGTAGTGACAACCCTATCAATCCACGTGGCATCGAATTGTGACGCGTAAGGAGGAAATTCGCGTGCAGTGTATCTGAATTATCACATCTGGCTAATACAGGGTGGTCGTTCATATAAGAAATACATACTCTTATCTATACATATACAAAAAACACTCAGAGTTGCGCGACACAAATTTAAAAATGTAATGTTGAGATTAACCTAATTTAATCGCAAAAATTGTATGAAGTCTCGAGCAATAATGTATTATTATACTAGCTGACGCCCGCGACTTCGTACGCGTGGATCGAGGTTTTGTGGTTCCCGCGGGAACTCTTTAATTTTCCGGGATAAAAAGTAGCCTATGTGTTATTCCAGACTATAATCTATCTCTGTGCCAAATTTCATCCAGATCCGTTCAGCCGTTGGGGCGTGATTGAGTAACAAACATCCATCCATACATCCATACATCCATACATCCAAACTTTCGCATTTATAATATTAGTAAGAAGTAAGATTATATCAACGTACAGTCGCGGTCTGAGAATGTTTATCAGTTTTCTTAGATTCTTTATACACTGCATGTCGAAAGGCCTAAAGTCTCTCAAAATAGTCTTTGGAGAGCTGATTCAACTATACAACATGAGTGATAAACTTGTTTGCGTTTTCGCGTTCCACTAATGACACCGCTTTTTCCGATTCCCACCCAAAACATTTCATACAAAATGTATGGTGCGAGCGTCTCGCAACCGCAGATCCGCCGCCGCGCCGCTGCCTACCGAAAATGCAGCCTTAGCATGGTAGAAGGATCTTCCTGTATACGGATACTGTTGTATAGTCACGTAGGAACATACTGCCTAACTCAAATGGCTCCTACGTGCTTGATATCAAAGATCACAGACGTCATGATGTTGAAAGGTAAGGCTTTATGTACATAAAGCATAAGATATTTTTTCATATTAGTATTTTTTTTTATCCACTACAAGCTAGCCCTTGACTACGATCTCACCTGATGGTAAGTGATGATGCAGTCTAAGATGGTAGCGGGCTAACCTGTAAGGGGCATGGCAGTTATATTAAACCCATACCCCTTCGGTTTCTACACGGCATCGTACCGGAACGCTAAATCGCTTGGCGGCACGTCTTTCCCGGTAGGGTGGTAACTAGCCACGGCCGAAGCCTCCCACCAGGCCAGACCAGGGAAAATTCAGAAATTATAAATTCCCAAATTGACCCTGCCGGGGATCGAACCCAGGACCTCCGCACGTTAAGGCAACAGCGCTACACACTGCGCCACGGAGGTCGTCGTAGTAGAGTAAATAATAATATATAAGAGTATAATTGTAGTAGTAAGAGAGTGTTGATAATCATTAATCACTCTCTTCGTCATCATCATCAACATCACGGCACACTGCAGCCCTATTCTGTAACTCAGTGGCTATAAAAAAACGAACGGCCCAGTCATTTTTTAATCTTTAAATTTTAGCTATGAAGAAATTAAAATAATATCTTCATAGCAAAACTTCAATGGACACAAAATATTGTAGTCCGGGAGGCAGCGACCGAAATTTTGCACCCATTCCTACAAAGCTAATTTTTCTGTCAAGCAATGTTTATACCGTGTAAATAATGAAAGTAAAAGTCTGCCAAGCTTTTAGTGTTGCAAACATTAATAACAATTTTTGAAACCTGTAAATAAATAATACGTAAATGTACTATACCTACAAGACTGAAACTTCTTACAGTGAACAAGGATACCTAAATATACAGGCTAATGATAGTCTGCCGCCTCGGAAGCGTTGCCATCTAAGGTCTTCCACCCACGTAATATGTTGAAAAATTAACTTTTTGGACTTATTTCTACAAGGCTGATTTTTTTTCCTTAAATAGTTAGGTTTATACAAGAACAAAAAAAGACAGTCTGCCAAGAATCCAATGTTGCTAAAGCCTTGGTAGACGCGATGGAATGCACTATCTCCCGAGCGCAGCTACTGCGCCGATCCGCTATAAGTCGCTCTGAATAATTGGACATACCTTTTTGTCTACGATAATTATTAATAACATTGAATAATAGAACTCAATTTATTTTAATTAGTGTACTTTTATAATTTACAAACAAACTATAAAAAGTTTTTACAAAATAAATGGTAATGTATGAAAATACTAGATGAACCGGTGTACTTCGTATCACCTATCCTAACGACAAAATATATGGGAAAATGAAATTGTTGTGTTTACTATCTTTCTCGCAATTTTTCCATATTTTCTCACCGTTTAAACCTTCCCTGGACTACGACAAACATTTCAAAACCAAAATCAGCTAAATCGGCCCAGCTGTTCTCGAGTTTTAGCGAGACAAACGAACTGCAATTGATTTATATATATATAGATACGAGATTTTTTTAGTGTTTGTGGTTATTGAAGTTTTATTTATTTTATAATTTTTTATATTTTACAATTTTTAGTGGTCACGGCTAATAGATAATGCCCGCAACTTCGTCCGCGTGGAATAACGTTTTCGATTCAAGCGGAAACTCTCAAATTTTCCGGGAAGAAAAGTGGCCTAAGTCCTTCCCCGGGATACAACCTATCCCTTTACTAAATTTCATTAAAATCGGTTGAACAGATAAATTTTTTGATTACCGCGGGAACCTTTGATTTTTCAGGGATAAAAAAGTAGCATGTCTTTCCCCGGGATACAACCTATCTTTGTACCAAATTTAATCAAAATCGGTTGCACAGATGGGCCGTGAAAGCGTAGCAGACAGGCAGACAGACACACTTTCGCATTTATTATATTAGTATGGATGTCTGGTTAAAAACTTACTGTTTACTAAGCTATTACACTGATCGCGAGCAATTTACTTTTATCCATTGGGGAGTTCCGTTCACCATGTCTGAAGATATTCATCAGATCTTCACCAAATTTATATGGACCACCTCTGAAGTATGATCTATCAAACAAAAAAGAATCATCAAAATTGATTCATAATTGGCGGAGTAATCGTGTAACAAACATACAAAAACATACAGCCGAATTGATAACCTCCTTCTTTTTTTTGAAGTCGGTTAAAAATAGTTATCCCGGTATAAATTCAAACAAAAAAATCAAATTAAGATTTAAATTAGAAATTTAATTCGTTCAATGGCATTACATTTCCATCAAGTTCTTGCGCTTCAACTTTGCCACGTCTACCGAAGCTTTAGCCACTTTCTATCGAAAGTAGACGACGATAATTCAATAATAATTATCGTAAACCGCTTGTAGACGAAAGACCAGCTTTGTAGATTTTAATTTAATGCCGGTATGTCCAATTATTCAGAGCGACTTATAGCGGATCGGCGCAGTAGCTGCGCTCGGGAGATAGTGTATTCCATCGCATCTACCAAGGCTTTAGCAACATTGGATTCTAGGCAGACTGTCTTTTTTTGTTCTTGTATAAACCTAACTATTTGAGAAAAAAAAAATCAGCCTTGTAGAAATAAGTACAAAAAGTTTATTTTTCAACACATTACGTGAGTGGAAGACCTTAGATGGCAACGCTTCCGATGCGGCAGACTATCATTATCCTGTATATTTAGGTATCCTTGTTCACTGTAAGAAGTTTCAGTCTTGTAGGTATAATACATTTACGTATTATTTATTTACAGGTTTCAAAAATTGTTGTAAATATTTGCAACAACATCGGCGCGGCAGACTGCCATTCTGTTTACGTACGGTTTCAAAATAACAAAATAGTAAAGAATCAGCTTTGTAGGAATAATCGCACCCATAATGTCGCTGCCTCCCGGACCATTGGTATAAATCGCGTTCCATAAGTTGACCCAAAATGGCGGTCGTCTGCGCAGGTACATTGCCGGGCCGAGATGATCATGCGCGAGGAGCGAGGGGGGATACCTCATACCACACTTCGTTTCTGCGCATAGTTCAACTTACACGGCGGCTATTATATGGCAGTGGCTTTCATTTTCGATTCAGAGAATAGGGGGGATGGAGTCTGTTCTCAGAATAAGCTATAGTCCACATAAGTTGGTAGAGAGCAATAGGCATGATGACTGATTTTGAAAAATGGTCAGATTATGTTCGGAAGTATCTACTATTTCGAAAAAATCTTATTTCAGCAGAAAAATAATGTTTGTTAGATAATATTGGCATTTGAAATTTAAATTTTAAAATTCACGCCAAAGCGCTCCCCGGTGTCATGGCGTCGTTTGTGACGTCACTATTATTTTTACCAATGTACTCTGTGCAGTGTGCAGTAAGCAATAGTGTGATTGTCAAAGTTCGAAAACAAACCATTGTGACGTCATTCGCTTCTTGGTGTTTAATCCATTATGGCGGATTGCTGTATTTTATAATTTTATTTTATCAAAATAAATAGCAATCTCACTCGAAATAGTAATATAAATACGTTTTTTATAATCCATGAATCCAATTTTATTAGATAAATTCATAATTTCATTGATTCTTGGTTACTGTCATCATGCCTATTTGGCGGACTTCGCACCACCATTGAAACCATTAAGTATAGAGAACGATCTGGTTACCTCACGATGTTATTATTTAATTACAAGCTTTTATTTAACTTGCCATGCTAGGGGATTTTTAGGTCAAATCTTGCGACTGAATTTTAAAACAGTTAAGTATCCCCAACCGATTGAGCTGAAATTTTTCATACATTAGTTTGGTCAACCAAGTGACGTCATTCTAAATCCAATATGGCGGACTCCCAATGATAGCGAACTAGTTATTTTTTATGCATCCCCATAATATGGGTATCAATTAATTTGGGAACTTTAAATTTTCTCTGGTCTGGTCTAGTGGGAGGCTTCGGAGTTCGGCCGTGGCTAGTTACCATCCTACTGGCAAAGACGTACCGCCAAGCGATATAGCAGCACGGTACGATGCCGTGTTAACACCGTTTAGGGGTTATGGATCATATAATTGCCATACCCTACAGGTTAGCTCGCTACCATCTCAGACTGCATCATCAGTCACCGCTAGGCGAGATTGAAGTCAAGTATTATTTATAATAAAAAAAGAGCAACTTAAACGGCGTTACGCAATAAACAAACAGCCATATCGCTATTTGTCGTGGGACAACAGAACAGAGCTTTATGTTCCCACGTCAAGGCTACACGTGGAGCGTGGACTCGTGGACGTAAGGACGTCTCCCAGACGGGAAAGTTAGGGTCACACCAAACCTATCACCGCGGAACCGGCTTAAAACGGTAAGAAAAGCTTTATATGTAACCGAAACGCAGCAAAAGACCTTTTCCGCGTCGGTAGCCGTCGCGTCAGCCGGAGTGGGCGACGTCTCTTTTTACACGACTGTCCAAAAAAGGCAAGTAATGTTCAGGGTTCATGTATGTATATGAGTTTCCTTATTTCACCATAGCCTTTTAATGCCTGAACAGATTTGGCTGTATGGGGCATCTTTACAATCCTTATTCCTTACATCACGAGTGACACTGGCTATAATTTTTTTGAAACATCTCAATGTAAAAAATGTTTCTGCAAATAAAGAATTTTGAATTTTGAATTTGAATTTTGAAAAAAATTCAATATGGTAGGGCAGTCGTGTTTTTAATTTTTTTTTTTAATTATTTACACTCTTGATAGCATATTATATACATAAAGCTTTTCCTGACCGACTCAAGCCGGTTCCGCGCCGTTAGATGTGGTGAGACCCTTACACGACTTTAACGTCGCTTCAAAATATTTTCTTTTAGTCAACAGTTCTATTCTGAAAAAGGAAACGTCGGGAGGAAACCTACATGCGTGAGAGTTCTTCATAATGTTCTTAAAAAGTGCGTGTGAAGTCTACCAACCCGCACTTGGTCAGCGTGGTGGACTTATGGTGGAATATGGTGGACTCGAGCTCAGTAGCGGGCCGGCGCGGCTATAGGTTGAAATGATAATGATTCCGAAAAAGTATTAATTTCAATAATTGTTGTAATTGGCTGAATTTATTAACTCTTGCTGCGACAATGGATCTTGCCCATAGCGATAGTCTCATCAAAGATGATAGCAATCGTTTTTCGTAAATCGTAATAGTAGGCGAGCCCGAGGGGATTTTTGGATTTACTCTAGCGCGGCAGTTTAATACAAAGGGGGATTCTTTGGACCCTGTAGGGTGTATATTCAAATTGGAGAGTTACAAACTTAAAAAACCTCCAACTCCTTTAGGTCTCGCTCAAATCGAGCATGTAATTAACTTAACATATTATATTTATTCAATACTTGAAGAAGAAGGTGTACTTTGTACCTACCTACAAAGTACACCTTCTGAACGTTATGCTTACAAAGTATAAGACGTGATGGTGATTTTTGGTAGTGGTGGTGGTTAAATGGTTCTAAACGCGCCCTGGTGAGAAGAGGTTTTTTTCATTACAAGAAGCTATGAATTCTAACTGGAGAGGGCTACAGAGACATGCTCCAGTTATCGCTGAAGGCTCTGATCTGTAACCTGTATATAATATCAGTCAAGGCCATAGCCGGAGTTTGTCTCCAGGGTACTCACCAACGAGGAGCCTGTCAAACAAAGAATGTGAACTTATTTTACTAACGCCATCTGGTCTGAAAAGCGGGACAGCGCTATGGTGGGGACAAAGAGGCTTATACAGGTGTGGAGCGCGTTCTACAGGTCAGACGCCCAATTTTTTTCTATGAATGAAATGTAGTACGGTCTACATATATGTATATATATCGATGGTACTCACCCTCTGATGAAACTTGTTGCAGTCGTAAGTGCGTTCCGCGCAGAGGTTGTATATCTTGTAGTGCTCTTTGTGCATCTGCTCCAGGAACCGGTACACGTCGTCGATGTGGTTCCTGTATACGCCTTCGAGCTTGTCTCCGGGGTAGCCCATTGCTATCAGCCTATCTGTTATATCTGCGAGGCATGGGTTAAGGAAATTTTCACAGAAATGTCACGTTAACTCTACCCTTGGGATGTTTTGATTGTTGCTTTTTTCTATCAACTACAAGTTAGCCCTTGACTGCAATCTCACCTGATGGTAAGTGATGATGCAGTCTAAGATGGTAGCGGGCTAACCTGTTAGGCGTAAAGCAGTTACCTATAATAAACCCAATAAATAGGGACATCACTAGTCGGTTTCCACACGGCATTGTACCGGAACGCTAATCACTTGGCGGTACGTCTTTGCCGGAAGGGTTACCACCCTTCGCCAGACCAGAGAAAATTCAGAAATTATAAATTCCCAAATTGGCCTTGCCGGGAATCGAACCCAGGACCTCCCACGTTAAAGCTACAGCGCTCAACACTGCGCCAGGGAGGTCGTCGCATGTTGGTGTTTGTTGTCTTTATTGCATATAAAATAAAATATACAAAGGCGAACTTAGTACCCAGAGGTATTCTGTACCAGTTAACCTTTGGCAGTGGGGACAGGGTTGAAAGACAGTGCGTATGATATAAAGAGAAAACTTGGGGAAAGATGAAACAGTATGGAAGCCACCACCAACACCACTACAGCCTATTAACGTCCCACTGCTGGGCACAGGCCTCCACTCTCATAGGAGAGAGGGAATTAGAGCTTAGACCCACCACGCTGCTCTAATGCGGGTTGGCGGGCTTTAACGACTATTATCGTGTTAGTGATAATAACCGGGACCGACTGCTTAACGTGCTCTCCGAGGCACGGGGGTGAAACACCACCAACTTCCAACTCCGGGCTGGCACTGAGAATTTCATAATTGAAAAACCCAATACCTAACAATTTGTATGCCCGACCGGGAATCGAACCCAGCACCTCGTGATTCGCAGTCGACTATGCTAACCGCTAGACCAACGAGGCAGTCGTACGTCGTATTGTACCTACCTATATTTTAAGTTTCCCTGTTTGTTGTTTATTTTGTGTTTTTGTCGTGTACAATTAGGTATATATAATCATACATACATACAAAATTTTAATATTAAACATTTGGTACAGGCATCCCAGATATGCACATAATACTCGTATATATACGGGATTTAAGAAGCCCTAAAAATCCACACAAACGAAGTCGTGTCAGCATCGTCTAGTTTCTTATTTAAAAGCAGAAAAGGGCCTCATCGTGCAATGCTCTTGCAATATACTTAAATGAAACTGTCTGTCGAACCCATACCAACCCAAAGTCCATATTAACTTATAGTCGTTAAGAATTAATTAATTCTTATGACATTAATAGATAAATAATTGAACAGTAATATTGTTTCGAGTCATTAGTGTAGGTACTTAATGACAGAGCAAACTGTGGGTTCTAATTGCGGTTTTTGTAATGCGTTACGCGCTCGAACAAGCAATAGTACTCTTAACCGCAGCTTGGGCAAAAGGGCTCGCTGGATCCACGTCTACGGGCCGGTTGATTCAAACCATTGGTTATCGTAACTAACGTTCGTTAAAAATTTACACACGTAAGGACCCTAACGTATATTAATTTACTAGTATTGCTTACACACATCTTAGGGCCGGTTGATTCAAACCATTGGTTATCGTAACTTACGTCGTCAAAAGTTAACACATGTAAGAACCCTAACGTCTGTTAATTTATAGTATTGCTTCAAGGTAAAAGTGGTTACAATAAGGCCTGAAATCGGAATGGCGCAGCGGTAATGTTACCGCGTCGTAACTCGTAAGCAAGGTGTTGAAGGTTCAAATTCCACTCGTGGAATTTGAATTTATTTTTATTTTTAGTACAATTTCGAAAAGAGCGTTCTTATGCGGGGCTTATGGGGTAACCAATGTCACCGCACGGCTTTTTGTTTTACTCCACTACAAGTTAGCCCTTGACTGCGATCTAACCTGGTGATAAGTAAGTGATGATACAGCCTAAGATGGAAGCGGTCTAACCTGTTAGGGGTAGGTATGGTGAGCTTTTAGTCGAAAAAAAAAAAAGAATCCTTAAACTTTTTCTCACCTAGCGTCTAATTTACTACCTTACCCAGTGAAATTTACGAGCGAGACGCAATAATAACTAACCGGGGATGAAAAAGAGATAAAAAACCAATAGTCCGAACACGGTGGAGGTCAACATTGATGACCAACAAAAAACTGGCGAGGGTACAAAAAGGATAGAATATTCAGAATAAACAAAGTTAAAATGTCGACCACAAATTAGAACGTTTAACTTTGGGACCTTTTAGTTACCATAACAAACTGGTTAAAGAGTTTTGAGTTTCCTAAACATTTTTTAAACTGTGTCATCTCTGTAAGATTTTATTAAAAATACGAAAGTATTCCCACGGGATTAAAAGAAAAACTATATCGACGCGGACCAATTGGCCGGGCACCACTTGTTATTGCGGGTATTTCAATAAATGATAACTACCTATATATGTAGTTTTAAAAAAAAACTAAAGAACGCTTTTGAATATAATGTAAAAAACTTAAAAAGAAGCCTGCCTGATGTTATAGTGGTATAAAGTGACTCACATACATACATGAACCCTGAAAACATTGCACTCGTTTTTTTAGGCAGTCGTGTCAAAATAACTCAGTGATACGCGAACTATCTTTGGATTATATCAATGGTACAGATATCGTAATAATTTATGTACATCGAAACTTCCGACGAGACATGCAATTTAATACGCAATAACAAAAGAAAGGAAATCTATTTCAAAGCTCTTGAATTCTTGTCTAATCTTGTATGTCTGTGTATTCATTTCATTTACATATTTTTTAGTGTTCGGTAAAGTTATGTGAAAAACGGTAAATAAACAAACGAGTAGGCGTGTCACGATGGTCCTTAACTGCGATCCAATCTGGTGGTAAACTAATGATACAGTCTAAAATGGTAGCAGGCTAACGTGTTAGGGTGTGGCAGTTATTAACCCTACCTAATCGTTTAATAGACGGCATCGTAAAGGAACTCTAAAACGCTTGGCGTCACGTCTTTGCCGGTAGGGTGGTAGCCAGCCACGGACAAGGTCCCACCGGACCTTTCTTATTGTTCAAAATTCCTAAATTGCCCTGCCGAGCATCGAACTCGGGACCACTGCGCCAGAGAGGTTGTTAAAAATGTATGAAAATTTGCCAGACTCCTGATTAAGTGTGTGGGTTTAATATTAAACCGCGATACTCCTAACAGTTCAAAATCACCAGCATCTAAGTCTGCATCCTCACATCACCAGGTGAGATCGCAGTCAAGTAACTTGTAGTGGAATCTATACTAATATATTATAAATGTGAAAGTTTGTATGGATGGATGGATGTATTTTTGTTACTCAATCACGCCAGAACGGCTGAACGGATCTGGACGTTTAGTACAGAGAAAGATTATAGCCTGGAATAACACATATTTCTTTTTTACTTTTTACCCCGGAAAATTAAAGAGTTCCCGCGGGAACCAAGAACAATCTCAATCCACGCGGACGAAGGCGCAGGTAAAAAAAATAATTACAATCATAGGGACTGCCGATAGAAGTGAAAACGAAATATATTTTTTTTGTAATTAATAAATAATAATAAAAATATTTCAAATATAAACCTTAAAACTATGGTACTAAAGTTTAATTACGAATGTACTATAATTATATTTAAGACCCTTTGTCTTCGTAACAACACGAGGTGGCGAGGTGTCGCCCACTGGCCACGGTTACACAGCACAGCACTTATTAATAGAAATTAAAGTTTAATTACTAATGTACTATATTATTATACTTAAGACCATTTGTCTTAAGAAGAATGGTGTTGATCACACGTATTCATATCTTTACCCCCTACCAAAAAGTGCTCAACGCGCTAAAGAAGTTTTCACTTTAATAAATTATAAAAATAGTGTGTCTTGGCGTGTTCTAAACCTTCAAACAATAACTTCAAAACCTAGTTACAAAGAGCATAAGGTAACATTGTAAAAAACCAACAATGTATTACGCTCAAGAGACCGTTTCGCACTTGACTTGACTTTATCAAGAACTCGAAAGCTATTCAATTTCACAAGGCAGTGGGTCCAGACATTCGCGTTGCTAACATAGAAAAATTAATGAAGTTACGAAATGTCAAAGCGGAGCCATGACCGCGTCACGCGAGCGGGGTACGGCCGGGCCACAGCTCTCTCTTAGAGGTTTTCCTAGGTGAGCGACAGGAGCGATTCGATACGACGCCATAGAAAACGACAAACGTAGGCCACGTGAAGGGTCAGCTACTGTTTGAAACTGCCGCGTCGCGGTGTCGCGTTTGTCGCTCATAGTTCGATAATGCATCCACTGTGCAGGTTCAAGGTCGGATCTTGAAGTGATTTCAACGTCTGACTAGAACCGAAAAACAGGATTATTATTTATTTATTTATTTATTAGATGGGACATTTTACACCAATCCAACTTTACACCAATTAAAAATACCACATTACAACTTTAACTTTTAATTAATAACAATAATGATTAAAAAGTAAAATTTAAATTATACTACTTTTTATCCAGGAAAATCTTTGATTTTGAATTGTTCCCATTGTATTTTTAAAGACAAATCCACATGGACAAAGTTATTAATATTGTATAGGGTCGCTCAATAGAAAAAGTCATGGCTTTGATTCGTGACGTAACTGTCCGACTGGAACACTAAATTAAATAAGTAAAACAAAATAAAACAACCAAATGGGCCCACTTTTCTGACCCAGACCGTTGCCCCGCATATTAACGGGCCATAATACGACTAGTTTTCCAGTCTATAGATTAGCTGTATTGCCGCAGTACTTCTATACTCTATAGTTATACTAATACTAGCGATCCACTCCGGCTTCGCACGGATAGTACTAATAATCCCAATAGTCTATGCCCAATATATAGCCAATGGGCAGTGGGCAGGTTTTACATTTTAATATTACATTGTAAGAGTACGCCCTGCCACAGCCGCCAGCCCGCCGTGATGTAAAGGACAATTATTTTGAGATTGTATAACATATAATTTATTTTGATAATGATTAATAATACTATGTCGCAAGTACCCCTTCGCAAAGTAAAGCATTTGTTAAGACCAAATTTGAAAATCATAAAAATGGTTATTGTGAGTCAATTAAAAGATAGATATATGCTATGGCAGACTTTTTTTAGAACTTTTTGAGAGGAACAATTCCACCATACATTATTTTCGTATAACTTTAACTATTTACGCAGCGCACGCCACATAAGTACTCAAAAAAGACGATTTTTTCCGACTTAGTTCACATTATTGCAATTTTAGTAAGGATCTCTATTTTTTTTGAAAATAAAATATATAGCCTGTTACTCGCTCATAATGTAGCTTTCTATAGGTGAAAGAATTTTTAAATTCGGTTGAGTAGTTTTTGAGTTTATCCATTACAAACAAACAAATCTTTCCTCTTTGTAATATTAGTTTAGATTGAGATTTTAAAAAACCCTATTTTATATACATGTTCTCTCTCTCTGCGTCGTTTTCCTCATTACTGAGTGTCGTAACCCCTTTCCATTAATCACATAATGGTAGGAGTTTTCTTGGGATGATAATGCGTTGGGTCCCCACGTCCTTCCGCATAAGTTTTTTTTTTATCCACTACAAGTTAGCCCTTGACTGCGGTCTGCGATCAATGTACGAGTATGTACAATGTACATAGTAAGACATATCAATAATTTAATAATTAATAATACCTATCAGGCCATACTTATGCAATTAAAGTATTGTCAGCGGTCATTTAGGTATATGTAATCCTTACTAATTGACCGAGCGAAGCGAAGGTCTCTGAGTGGGTGAATTGGCACTTGTCCGTCCGTCCGTCCGTCCGTCTGTCAGAGCATTATAACTTCTGAATTACTGAACGCAATTACTTCAGCTTTAAATATAATATGTAAACCAATGGCCTCCCGCCGAATATGGCTTAAAAAATAATAAAAATCTTTATTTCAGGGGGGCTCTCATAGAAGCGAATGCGAAGTAAAATATTTTTTATAAAGTTACATAGGGTTGCGGTATATCATTTTAAAGATAATTAGGAATAGAGTCCAAAAATTTTTTTTTTTAATTTTTCCCCCAAAATTGACGAAATGGGCTTTCAAAGTGGTGATTTTCTAACGTCCAAAGATGACCTCAGAACTCGAAATTTTCTGAAAGGATGAGCCTGAAACTTGATCAATTATTTCAATTATATCCTGTACTAAAATACTAAAATTAGATAAATATTGTAAGGAAACGGAATTATTTAATGTTTAATGAGCTTACAGCAGGGGTCTTCTCCGGTTGGTCCATGAGGGCCAATCGGGGGTACGGGCTTCGAGGGCTGGCCTCATTACCCGGGCGGGGCGCGGGGTAACATTGTACCCCGGTGGTTGTCTTTAAGCCGTGAGTCGGCTAGGGCCTGCCTTGAAGGCTACGGGCCCCTAGGCCTGGTGTCATCTCCGGTAATGGGTCCGCACTGCGGGTGACGTCGTCGCCGCTGCGTGCAGGACCCGTGTCATGTCCAGGTGTCTCGGCGCTGCGGGCAGTGGCGTCGCTCTCGTGCGCCGAGATGGTGTCAGAGCCGGTGGACTCCACGCTGCGGGCGATATGGTCGCCGTCGCGCGTGGAGTCGGTGTCAAGTCCGGTGTGTGTCGCGTCGTCGTCGTCGCTACGATCGTCTTCATGCCGCGTGGGCGAAGGCGATCGTAGGAGCTCACGAGGTAGTGGACGCCCGGTCGGAGGTCGGGTGGTCGGCGGTGCTATCCCGTGGAGGTGTTCGTACGGCCCGTTGTCCGCGCGCGCAAACATGCGCCGCGCGAGCGTATGGACGTACTCCTCCACGGTGGGCGTCTTGAGGTCGCGATGGATTACGTCGTTCCTCACGTACCTCGGAGCTTCCACGATTAATCGCAGGCATTTGTTCTGCCGGACTTGTAGGCGGCTCTTCTGGTATGCAGAACAGAGCGCATACCAGGCGGGAGCCGCGTACGTCAGCCGTGAGCGGACATAGGCTCCGTAGATCCGGAGCTTGGTCTTCGGTGAGAGGCTTGAGGTGAGGACCTGGTGCAGCATCGACGCGGCAATATTTAATGAGCTTCAGTATTTTTAACAGAACTTCACATTTATGTCAATAGATGGCGCCGCGAGGTCTTAGTTCGGGGCGAACCACTAGTATTATGTTATATTATAAATGCGAAAGTGTGTCTGTCTGTCTGCTACGCTTTCACGGCCCATTTTTTCAACCGATTTTGTCAAAAATTTTAATTAGTAACGTACTAATGAATATCAACCTCTATTTTTTTTTCGAGATGTCGATGGAGAAAATTTAAAGCATGAAATGTCTAAAATTCAAAAGTTAAAATTTTGGGCTTAGCAACGTTTCGTTTAACGGACGACAGATATACGATCCACGTTTCCAAATCCAAAGATTTTTTGGCAAGATTACATTTTAATATTCGAACGGCCGTGGTCACACAGCGTGAAAACATACAGTGAGATGATGCCCTGGATATTTGCGGACGTGCAGCGTGCTGGCGTTCGCGTTACATACCAACATGATATCCGAGCGACTGATTAGTGGATCAGCAGAATAATAAGTTTGCTCAACCAATTTCTGTCGGTCGGTATATAAACATCCCCCGCCCTTGTTATAAACCTCTATTATAGTGGGATCTTGGATGAAATGAACACGGCATAGGAAACGTAAGAAAAATTTATGAAATCACGTTCGACTAACTTTTGCGGGGCGAGGGGAGAGCGTCTTGTCATTTTTCTATCCAATTATTGACACTAGTGTATGAAAAAGTCGATCACTATGACAACACAATATCATTAAGAAACTAAAATATATATAGTCTTATGTTGGAACGAGTACAGAACAAGTTTGTTAGGTACTTGTATATAAGGATGTATGGGGTGTATTCATTTTATCCGTTGATGTACCCAACATTATTCGTTTTGGGGATGATTGGGTACAACGAGCTGAGGGTGAGGAGGGATCTTACTCTCGTAACGTATATTTTAATGCAGACCTACTGGCACAGGTGAGGCTGTGTGCCCCGGAGAGGTACGTGGAGCGGAGATGCCGGCCGCCGCTGCTGGCGGTACCATGCGGGCGCACCAACCTCCTCAAGAAGGCGCCGCTAACGAGAGCCGTAAAGATTGACATATTTTCTTGTTCTCTGAGTGAACTTACAAAGGTAGCAATGTGGACTATAAGTTATAACTAAGTAGGTGATATTTAAGTTTTTTTTTTTTTTTAATAGGATATTATGTTTTGTGTTTCATAGGCTAAGCTAGATACGAGTATATTAATATTGTAACTGCACCATCGTATTAGGGATTCATGTAAAGATGTAAGAAGTGAATAAATAAATAAATAAATAAAATAATCAATGGTGAAACTGTACAGTTGGTGGCTAGAGGGGTAAAAGGCGAATATGGCTGATAACGCGTCCCGTGGTTAATTCGTCCAAGTGAGGGATACAACAGGGGTGAGGGAGGCGACTATACGTGCGGGACCAACTGTATGAAGTAACTGTTTAGACGGTGGTAGTAGTGTAACACCGAAATAAAATTAAGACCGTTTTCGGACGTTGCCAAGATTCCGAAGATAAACTATTCTCTTGACTGGTATTATCGTGTTTTTGAGAGAAGTGGAGTTGCTAAGTATAGCTACTCTACAAGTCTCATTTGAGCTGAGTGCAAAGTTTTTGGTAGATACTTTGTTTGGATGTACTTTAGTTTTACCAGGGGCCATACTGATAACGCGTAAAGCAATACTTAAGCAATATTACTCAAAATGACAGTTTGTTGTCACGTACCATGGCGTTCCTAAAATAAGGATTATAATTCTACAACACGATAGTCAACAATAATGAAAGATTGTGGCTTTAAGCGTTGGCAGCATAGCCCCTGATCATTTAGTTTTTATATAATGGATGATTTCGACAACTCTTTAAAAAAATTATAGTTAGGTAAAATTAATTTACGTAATGTAATTTTATAGTTAAGGTATATTGTGTAACAAAAAAATTTAATCCTTACTAACTTATACCTAAATCTTAGTTATAAGCGAAATCGTTATTTCTAATAGGTAAGATTTTCATTGATATTCAGTATGTTTAAGCTTTTTTTTATCTCTTTAGCTAAATCCTAATTTTATTACAGTAAATCAGTTTCAGTTTCGTATAGAACACATCGTCGATCCTTGACTTTATTACGTTCAATAGATAAACCGCATTAAAATCGATCAAACCAGAAAACCTGCGGACATACCTAAGGGGGGTTACTATCATCGCTTAAAGCAGTATTATTTCAAAATGACAAATTTATGTCACGTACCTTGACGTTCCTAAAATAAGGATTATAATTCTAAAACACGAACGTAGAAATATTAAAACAATACTGCTTTATGCGATGGCAGTATGCCCCTTGGCCGAATCAAGTTGAAAACCTTTATAGCATTTTTGAAGTACTTAAGTTAAAAAAGCCACAACGACCATGTCGAATTTATGTTGACGTCACAAGCCTATCTTTCTTTGTATCTAGAGAGTAGGCGTAACCTAACCATTACAAGATTATTCCAACACTAATTTCGTTATTGTATAGGCATTAGATACCACTAATAAGTACCAACGATAACGTAGCCCGAACTTCTTGCTCGTAGCCGTAAAGCTACAAAAAATAAAACCAGCCAAGCGCGAGTCGGACTCGTCCACGAAGGGTTCCGTACCAGAGTCCAGAGCACAAGGTTTGACACTATGTATTCTCACGTAAATGATAGCAGCCCTAACAAATAGCCTTATTTAGGGAATTAAGCCTTAATTAATTAATTAGTTAACAGTTTAGCCCGCTACAATCTTAGACTGCACCGTCACCTACCATCAGGTGAGATCGCAGTCAAGGGCCAACTTGTAGTGGAATAAAAAAAAACAGGGTTTTTTGTATGAGGGTTGCCCTTTTATTTTATTTTTATTATTTACTAGATGATGCCCGCGACTGCGTTCGCGTGGATTAAGATTTTTGATTCCCGCGGGAACTCTTTAATTTACCGGGATAAAATGTAGCCTATGTCCTTTCCCTGGATACAAACTATCCCTATACCAAATTTCATAAAAATCGGTTGAAGAGATAGTTTTTTATGATTCCCGCAGGAACTCTTGAATTTTCCGGGATAAAAAGTAGCCTATGTCCTTTCCCAGGATACAATCTATCCGTGTACCAAATTTCATCAAAATCGGTTCAACAGATGGGCCGTGAAAGCGTAGCAGACAGACAGACAGACAGACAGACACACTTTCGCATTTATAATATTAGTATGGAATTAGTATGGATTGTTACAGCGGCAATAGAAATACACTCCGTGAAAATTTAAACTGTCAACCTTTTACGGTCTGAGATACAGCCGGCTGACAGACAGACGGCCAGAGGCTTAAGGTGAGAGCTATAGAGCGAACTTTGACTTCGCTTAGACTTAAGACATTGTTAAAACGAGATAGATAATTATGTTACTAGATAAGAAGTTCCTCCGTTCAATGCATTATAGATGTCATCAATCTAGACTTCCCTATGCTAAGCTACTTAAAAAATACAATCTTATAAAACTCCACTCTAGACGCAAGCAGCTCGAAGCAATGGTATTGCATGGTTTGCTCCACAACAAATATGACTGCATTGACTTGGTTAGCAAGGTTTCTCTTAATGTTGTCAGGAACGCAAGTCGACGACAGGTGCGTGCTTATAATCTGTTCGCTGTCAAATTCTGCCGAAACAATGCGGGCAAGCCTATGCGTCGACTTGTTGACGAATACAACAGAAGCTTCGACAGTGTTGATATCTTTGCTCTGTCTGAGGGTAGATATAAAGAGGCTGTCATCAAGGTCTTGAAGGAAAAACAATAATTTTTATAAGGATTGAATTTTTACCTACATTGGACAAGAGATTGTAACCATATTATATGTACCTCAATTCTATTTTCTTTATTCTATTTTCTTATTGTTTCTGTTTATTTATTATTTTTTTATTGTTAGTAGTAAATTTAAATTTTAGTATTATATTTTAGCATTTTATTTTATATTTTATGTATAACATATATAATTTAGATAAGTTTGATACAATGTGTCGCCTTCATATTCAAAATTTTAAACTGTTACCCCGTGGATGGTGTGGTGTATTGCACATTTGTTTTATTTATTTTGTTTGTGTTTAGATAATAAGATTTTAATGTGTAATTGTTTATCGTCCCTAATAAATAAAATTAAAATTAAAATTAAAAATTACTGACATAAGTCCATCTCGTTTTAACTCGAAAGTAAAGTCTGAGCCAAGTCAAAGTACGAGACATCAGCTTTAGTTATAGCGTCCCGATGGCACCCTTTGGGTACGAAACCCTAAAAACCTGATTCAACATCCCAAGGTGATATCACTTGATTTAGAAGCGAGCGTTATGGTATGGATACACGTGCTTTTTAGAAGCATGTAATGATAAGGTAAGTAGCAAAAGTGATACTAGGTACTTGTTAAATTACGGTTTACGAATTATAGTTAGGTCTATTTTCTTCGCATCATTTCCTACGTAAGCCTACATGAGCGACAAACGCAACTCGATACAACGCAATGCGAACAATATCAAACATTGGCCGACCCTTTGCGTGGCCTACGTTTTCG
Source organism: Erebia aethiops (assembly GCA_923060345.2). Classification (NCBI taxonomy): domain Eukaryota; kingdom Metazoa; phylum Arthropoda; class Insecta; order Lepidoptera; family Nymphalidae; genus Erebia; species Erebia aethiops. Next base: position 13,812,580 of record OV281096.1, on the reverse strand, counting down.
AGTATTAAGTTTTATCGCGCGTCGCGTCGCTTTCGGCGTTAATCGGTTTAGGTGGTTAGTATCAACAAACGGCGCGCTACCGCCCGCGCGTGTGTACCGAGGGCATTACGGCGCAACTTAGTGAATCGCAACAGACTATTAAACATAATTAAGTAGGTACGCGAGCGCAGCCCAGTTATGTAAATCAGTCATTGTTGCTAAGCGCGTTTAATTTCACTATTGAATTGCGACCTTGAGATCATTAAGTGTAGCTTTATAGCGGAGTGCGATAAACGTACCGTTATAGTACGAGAGCTTACGCTAAGGTTTGCTAGGAGAGTGGAGCATCGTCACATATCAGCCGCAATTTAGCGTCGAATGCTGGCACTGTAAACTTGTTTATGGACGTCTTGTTTCAATAGTGACAGATCGACGCTTTTTAGCGGCCAGTATTTATGACTGCACTGTTTTCCTAGGAAACCCTTGCTTTGGGGTGCGTTTAAGCCACGCTACCGTAGTTTAGCGTGGCTTAAACGCACCCCAAAGCAAGGGTTTCCTTGGAAAACACTTGGAAACAGCAAGGGTGTCAAAGCTACCAATACCTACCTAAAATCAGCGTTGGGTCACCTGGTATATCAGATGTGCGTCATTATAGTGGTTTCGTGTCTGAGAGACTCGGAGTTCCAAAGTGGCTTACCTGTTTGTTGCACTGCTGTACAAGACAGTGTTGATTTTGTATGTAAGTGTTTAGTTTAAGTTTATTTTTGTGCAGAAGTGCCTTAAACAAAGATTTTTCTTTCTTTCAAGAGGAGCGCTTGTTATTACATCTAGCTATCTAAGATCTATGAAAATCAAACGCTCCTATTAGTGAGTATTGACACACATTCATAGCTTAGTAACGTTTTCCGTAGCACATCTGGTAGAAATGCACCCTTACGCTGATAGCCTTCGAATAAAAGCTGTCAGTGTGTTCAGTGAGTCATAAAATTTTGTCGCGGGCTCTCAAACTATAAACTTAGTATTACGAGGTTGCAGCGTCTATCAAATATTTGCTAGCAAATCTGATATCTGTGTAAATACAATAAGCTTCCATTTCGAGTGTATTTGTCATTAACGATAGAGTGTTAAATAGTTTTAAGTACAATTTCGCAGAAGTCAAGTTTTAGAAACGCTTTAATGGCTTTTAGGAGTCGTCAAACTTTAAGTTCTAAATGAAACCTCTATTACTCAGAGGTTTAGAGGTGAGGTTTAAATTGGAATGGTTTAATAACCTTTCCAATTTAAACCTCACCTCTTGTTCTAACTAGTGGAATATGAACTAATGTTCATATTCCACTAGTTAGAACTTAGAAGTAGTTATTAGCTATAATAGGGATGATGACGAATGATGACGACGATCTTCATCATCACGATCATCTAGTTAGTACTATAATATTTTATTATTCATTAGTAAATAAATAAATAGCAAAAAATTAAGCATTCTTAAAAATTAGTCAGTTTTTCCTGCATACAATGAAAATAATTCTAAAAGAAAATAACAACTATCAAAAGTTATTCGACTCGATTCATGACCTAGTTCTAATAAACCAGTCAAACGATGTAAATTATGTAAAAGGTCAAAAGTCATTATTATATTATTTTCTGATCACAGATGTTAGCTTAAAGGTTTTCGCACATTACACGGAATCGACGCTTCGACTCAAGTCACAGTAGAAATTAGCTTTATAATATTTTCCTAGTACAGAGGAATTTTCAACATTGAAGTGAACCACGCGTGGACCATGGTCCCCGCATCGTACACTAATGTAATGTAATGGGCAATGGCCATCTTCGACCCGTTTGTTACACTACTAAAAATCATACTATAAATGCGAAAGTGTGTTTGTTTGTTGGTTTGTCCTTCAATTATGCCGCAATAGAGCAACGGATAGACTTGATTTTTGGCATGGGTATAGTTGAGGACTTGGAGAGTGACATAGGCGACTTCTTATTCCGCAAAATTAAGGAGTTACGGGGCGGAAAAAAAAACTTAAACCAAGCGGACGAAGTCGCGAGCATCGGCTAGTTACTATTAATTGAGTTGGAGACGAGTCGGTGTCGAGTCCACTGTGGAGTTTCTACACTGTTTAATTTAGTTTGATCTCATAAATAAGGGATCATCCATGAATCAAGTGAGGCTAGAAAGGGGCATCAGCTAGTTTTAAATAGGAATTAGAAATAAAGAATGGAAGATAAAGGAGGTCCCGGATTCGGTATTTCCCCACTCAGCCGCGCTCACCATTGCGCCATAGCTCGTCATGCACACTTACACGCAAATAGGTAAGTGCAATGTCTAGACTGGAAATTTTATAGTGCTAGATAATATTCAATTATCTAACAGCTATATAGGCACTTCATTATAGTTTATCTAATCCTCAACAACGAACGAAGCACTTATAATAATATATTTGACAAGGCCCGTGCGCAGGCGCACTGAGGATTACTGTAACCTTAGCGGAGTGAAACCAGTTTTTTTTAATATATATAAATAACTTATGCCACTCACGACATAGATCCGACCTCTTTCAAGGTTTCAGTGGTTTTGTATAGTCGGCTACGGATAAGTTAAAATCATGCCCTCCCCCCCATAAATAAATTGTTAGCAGCTGGGGTACGGTAGGGGACGGTAGAGTCCTAGAAGGACGACATCAAGCGATCAAGGCAAGAGAGTCAGACGATATAGTCTAGTCCAATAGGGCCGATTTTTACCCCTATTTAAACCTCAAGAAACATATCAGTTAAACCTCAAGAAACTTGGAATTTTATAGTTAGGACATTGACTTATTGGTAAATCGATGAGTTAGGAACTCATTATTAGGAGTTATTCATTGTTAAGAACTATGCAGGCATCGATTTTCTTTGCCAAAGATACAGGACCCCCATTAAATAAATAAAAAATAAGTGAAATGACTAGTAAAATTACGATGCGCTCGGTTTAAAGTATGGAATATAGCGAATGCCCGCGACTTTGTCTGCGTAGTTTGAGGTTTTTTGGTTCCCGCGGAAACTCTTTAATTTTCCGGGATAAAAAGTTTTTTCCAGACTATAATCTATCTCTGTGCCAAATTTCAGCCAGATCCGTTCAGCCGTTGGCGCGTGATTGAGTAACAAACATCCATACAAACTTTCACATTTATAATATTAGTAAGATGTACATTAATAGTATATTTAATAATACAGTAATATATATATAACTGGTTACCCAGCCTATCAGGGAACTCTTTTTACAAAAGTATGTGATCTTTTTAAAAATAAAATCTTGAAATAAAAAAGAAGGTTAGTAGCCTAGCAACCAGTAGATAATTTTGTTACCGACTGTACTACTAATATCACTCGACAAATCGTGTAAATTGGTTTATGCAGTGTTCCACTGTCAGAGCGAAGCGTTTAATATACTGACAGTGCAATTAACTCTGAAACCTGGCGCTTCGAGACCCTTTCTTCATGGAGATCCAGCTTAATGTATTGAGGCTTTAAGCTGAAGCAATGCTTACTAACATACTGGATTAGTTTATCTCAAAAAAATCAAGAGAAAGAGTAATCTTTTAACCCTATATAATGCCATTCTTTGACCGACTGGCTAAATCATGAACTACCAAACGATACGATTAGTCCGGGGCCCGCTGCATAAAAACATATTTCACAGTAAGTTCTATGCAGCAGGACCGCCATGGACTTAGAAAATATCGCGGACTAGATCCTACAGTCCGATTAATTGGGTATGGATTTAATTAAACTTAATGAGATGAAAAGAGACGTAAACTGTTTATTCCGGAAAATCAAAGATTTCCCACGGGATATTTAAATACCTTAATTCACGTTTAACGCTGAGGAAGTTATCTAGTAGGTATAACTATCGTTTCGTTCAGTTTAAAATCATATAATCCTCTCCTCTTTTAATATCTGCATCTGCTGACCTCACTGCATCACCTCTTGCATGCAAGTCTGATTGCAGCCAAGCGCTAGCCTATAATATATTTAAAAATAAAAAAAAACTTATTATAGCATCGATTGGAAGGCCTACCTATAAGGCTGCGTAGCACACTCCATCTACGGCTGGCCTAATCGGTCAACCTTAATTTTATATATGTCGCTCTATACATCTGATTCTTATGAATCTCATGGAAGGCGATATTGCACGTACATGCTATACATAACAATATGAAGTACTTCTATACATACTAAACAGGTGGAAGGGTCATTTGGCTGTCACGTTCAATTTCTAAAAAACAGTAATCTCATAGTCTATTTATATCTTTAGTGATTTATTAAAAGACTAGCTGACCCGGCGAACTTCGTACCGCCTTAGTATGCAAAATTAAATGTATATTTTTCAATATTTCTGAGAGATTTTCTTAATATTTTTTTCCGTAAGAACCTTCTCCTAATAATAACAAATACAACAAAAAAAGAATTAGTGAAATCGGTCCAGCCATTCACGCGTGATGCCGTGACCAAGGAAAACGGGTTTCATTTTTATATATATAGATTTGTAAGGTGCAAGGTAGTTTATTAACTACACCCTAGCTCTCTCCACCACCAGTCTCGGGTTTGATCCGGCAGGGGCAATTTGGAATAAGTATTTTCTAAATATTGTTTAACTAAGTTTTTTTGATTCCCGCGAACTCGTTAATTTTCCGGGATAAAAAGTAACCTATGTCACTCTCCAGGTCCTCAACCATGCCAAAAATCACGTTGATCCGTTGCGGCGTGATTGAAGGACAAACCAATAAACCAACAAACAAACACACTTCTGCATAAATTATATGATCTGGTCTGGTGGTAGTTTTCGGGCTTACCACTTCACACTCAAAATTTTTTTTTTTAATCCACTACAAGCTAGCCCTTGACTGCGATCTCACCTGATGGTAAGTGATGATGCAGTCTAAGATGGTAGCGGGCTAACCTGTTAGGGGCATGGCAGTTATATTAAACCCATACCCCTTTGGTTTCTACACGGCATCGTACCGGAACGCTAAATCGCTTGACGGTACATCTTTGCCGGTAGGGTGGTAACTAGCCTAAGCCTAACGGCCGAAGCCTCCCACAAGGCCAGACCGGGGAAAATTCAGAAATTATAAATTCTCAAATTGACCCTGCCGGGGATCGAACCCAGGACTAAGCACGTTAAGGCAACAGCGCTACACACTGCGCCACGGAGGTCGTCAAAATGGCCACATTTGGGTTATGGGTGTAATATAACCGCCCTTCCCTTACCAGGTTAGCCCGCAACTATTTTAGACTGCATCATCATGTACCACCCGAGTGAGATCGCAGTCAAACTAATTTTGAGTAGCACAAACGAAAAAAGAGAGCTGGGACCGTAACTACCAACGGTCAAAGCCATATTTGACTTTCGTGTTTTAGAATTATGCTCCATAATTTAGGAACGTCAAGATAACCTCCTTGTGGGAGGCTTCGGCCGTGGCTAGTAACCACCCTAACGGCAAAGACGTGCCGCCAAGCGATTTAACGTTCCGGTACGATGCCGTGTAGAAACCGAATAGGGGTATGGGTTTAATATAACTGCCATGCCCCTAACAGGTTAGCCCGATACGATCTTAGACTGCATCATCACTTACCATCAGGTGAGATCGCAGCAAAGGGCTAACTTGTAGTGAATAAAAAAGAAGATACGTGACATTAAACTGTCATTTTAAGTAATATTGCTTAAGAGGCCGGTTCGCGCCGCTCGCAACTTCTATTCGAACCGCAAATATAAATTTGCCGGTATATTGCTATCTCTATTTCACTGATGACACATGATCGCGTTCAAGCGAGATAGCAATATGAGCTTACAGAATTTGTTATACATTTAGTCTTGTTCTGTGAATACCAAAAATGATGAATGAAAACTTATCGTGCTTTTTACTTCGTATTGTTATTCTGTAACTTGACAATATAGGCTATGCTGCTGACCAATTAATACGTAAGATATCGTTGGTTTTAATATGAAACAAATAAGAGGGAAACATGTCCATCTTGTCGTAAAAATATGCAAAACGCAATTCATTTACATTTCATTTTAGGAAAGTATTTTGAAAACATATAAATCCAGGGGACTAGATAAATACAATTTGAATCCAAATAAACTCTCATTTTGGTGGAAATGTTCTCGAATTATTAATTATTTTGGTATTACGTTTGTATGGGCAATTCATTCTCCGCTGGCACCTTAAGTATGGCTTAAAATGTTGGCAGTATGGGCCCAGATTTCTGATGGTGTACAAGTTTTAATTTACGATTATGGGGTCACCGCTCCGATTGCTTGCCATGCAAATGTTACAAACTCATAATAATAACCCGCAACTGTTAAGACTGAATTATTGTACCTATGCGACCATATTTGAACAAGAGGTTATTACACCTATATTTATTGAAATGAGGGCACACAACTGAACAATTGAGTATTTGGTTACTAGTCAAATCAGCAACTTTTTTTGAAACTTCAATAAGCGCGCTAAGTGTGGGATTTTGAATGAAGAAACACTTGCTTGTGACGTCATCAATTTTTTTAGTTTAAAATGGTTATCAAACTGAAAACTAACCGAAGATGTTAATTTTAGGTCCTTTGGAAGACCCTTAATAATCAGTAAGCAATAATTTATTTTTGACATAGGATAGGCATCATGCTTATAAAAACGGGTGTTTTAGAGCCTAAGTTTTGAGTTGTTAGGTTCCTAAGTATTTTAAGAGTTCCGTACCAAATTGGTAAAAATCTCTCATGCTAAAATTGAACCCTTATGGTCCCCGTATGGTATGTGTGGATCTGTCCGTTCTTAACACTTGTAGTAACTAGTAACAACTACTATTTCTATCAACTTCTGGAATATTTTTTAACTAGCTAATGGCCGCGACTTCGTCCGCGTGGATTGAGGTTTATTGGCGCCCGCGGGAATTCTTTAATTTTCCGGGATAAAAATTTAATAAAAATGGTTCCTATATGCTATTCCAGACTATAGTCTATCTCTGTGCCAAATTTCATGCAGATCCGTTCAGCCGTTCTTCCGTGATTGAGTAATAACTAACATCCATCCCATCCATCCATACATACATACATCCATAGAAGACACATAATGGTAAGTATTGGTATGGAAGTATAGATAATTCCTATCATATTAATATTATGAATGCGAAAGTGTGTTTGTTTGTTGGTTTGTCCTTCCATCATGCCCCAACAGAGCAACAGATCGACGTGATTTTTGCATGGGTATAATTGAGAGCCTTGTGACAGAGTGACATATTCTACTTTTTATCCCGGAAAATTAAGGAGTTCCCGTGGGAATTAAAAACCTCATTCCATGCGGACGAAGTCGCGGGCATCAGCTAGTAGTTATATAAAAGAGCACGAGCCTCAGCAGTGATAAACAAGACGCAGAGAGACAGTGGATTACAAATCCGTCATGTTTATAAAATTCCTATTTTCTAAACTTGACGGAAATAACCTAACAGAGAGTCGACCCTGGCATCTCTTTCTTACGAGTTGGTTAATGCCACCGTTGCGCCATCAATTAGTTACCTATTCAATAAGGAAATATCTTAATCGTTCCAGTACAAAAATAATATTCTAATAAAAAAAAAACGGTAGTTATCATAGAGCAAAAAAAAACAGTTCTATATTTAAACATTGAATAGACCGTAGTGATGAATAAATTATTATATTATTTTATACATTTTTGTATTGAAAATAATTAATCATACTAATACAAATGGTCGCGATTACGAATCTGAACGGCTAATGGAAATGTCAATATTAATAATTAATTTCATTAGTTTACATTTTAACATATCATCTCAATAATTTACATAGACTTCTATAAATTAATCAAATTAATCTTAATTATGAAAGACTGGTTAGTTACTTAATAGGTTGTTAAACTGTGTTTGTAAAAAATTAATCAATGCTCACGTTTGATATAGACTTAACTATTTATGGAAATTGGAATGAAGCTTTTTAACTCCTATCGCAGACGACCGATGACAATTACTTACCTACTATTGGTCCTTTCCGTCCGTCCGTCCTATTCATTCGACTATTCAAAAGCACTTGTAAAAAGTCTACTTGAATAAATATTATTTGATTTTGATTTTTGGGGTCATTTTTGTAATAATGCTATAGTATAATGCTGTCACTTTTAAGCAAGGGTATATTGCGGTTGCCGTAGCGGCTGCCAAAAAGAGACAGCATTAAAAAAAATTAACTAACTAAATAAATTTAAGTTTCCTTGTACGAGTGGGCCTTACTAACGGGAGGTTATGCTAAATAGATATACGTTTCAATAGGTCCGTCCATTCAGAATTAGAACCGCGATGTGTCTGCTACCATATCGAGCGTTCGCCGCTTGTGGTACAATGTTAAAACAATGCTGCTTGCCAAAAATCGGTGCTAAAACAACTAGCGTCCTGCTTTGTGGTTACCGCCACTGGTTAGCTAACGTCTACAGTTCGGATAAGTCCTAGCGGACGCGGACGATTGCGAGGATGAGTCTGACCCATTGTCCTAGGTAAGCGACAGAAGCTACCCCACACGACGCGTCACGATACGACGCCATAGAAAATGACAGACGTATCTTACGCAACAAACCACGCCACTACCACCACGCACCAGGTCACGTGAAGGGAGCTACTGTTGGATACTGTCGCGTCGCGTCGCGTCACCTAGCACAACGGGTAATGTCATTTTTAGGGTTCCGTACCTCAAAAGGAAAAAAACGGAACCCTTATAGGATCACTTTGTTGTCCGTCTGTTTGTCTGTCAAGACCCTTCTCAGGAACACATGGAGGTATCAAGATGAAATTCATATCAAATTCTCAGGTCTACTGTCCCTTGGAGCTGTGAAAAAACCAAACTTCTAAGCCAACGCAATCAAAAGATACAGCCGTTTATGGTGCAAATTTTCGACACTCGCAAGGGAATCAAAACCTACAGGATTCACCTTTCAAGATTCTGAGTTCTACTTCCCGTGAACTCAGAATCTTGAAATTTGGTACGAAGCAAGTAGCAACGTCTTAGCACAGATAAAGGAAAAATTGCAATTAGCATAAATTTTTAGTTACCTACATCATATTATGATAAAAATATTTTTAATAATTTTAAACTTACTAATGTTATGGATTTCGTTTAGCAGTAAAAATACCATTTTACTTATATACCTACAGGTTTGTACGGAACCCTCGGTGCGCGAGTCCGATTCGCACATGGCCAGTTTTTTTTGTTTGTCAGACTACACAATATTGTCATTGTCAGATTTTACGCTGTGACGTTATTCGTGCTGCTTGAAATGATGATGATGTAATTGCGGACGATTGTAACATACGATGTAAATTAAAAACGCGCCAGTGGTCAAATCATGATGCCCGTCGCGTCGGTACTGAATTTATGGAATGACGGGGATTTATGGATACACACATGTCATACACACACAGTAATTAAGTTTTGTAGGCACTACAAAATCTAAATACTCACAATCGGACACTAAATATGTCGCGCTGTATAAGGCACTTGAAAAGAGACACAGTTGAGTCGAAAGAGACACAGACACAACCCTTATGAATTTAGTACACCAATGCATTTCATGCGGCAACGCGACTCTCCTTACTCTTCTAATGTACTTCATTAACGAAAATGCGTAGACGTTTCGCAGTGTGAAATGGGTCGATTTGTTCGGTGGTCGATGGCGTATGGTTCACACTGTGCGATAGTTAGACGGTGGTAACGGCTGATGGACAAAGTAATCCTTGCTAATTTGTTTGTCTGTTACTGCCTCCTCACGTCCCAGCAGCTCAGCTAATTCATATTACTGCGGCGAAGCAGCTTCGCGTCATGGATTAGGGCAATGCATTTGGAATCATGAGGTGACAACTGATCAATCGATAAGTACTAGGTACTTAATATTATAAATGCGAAAGTTTGGATGGATGGACGGATGTTTGTAACTCAATCACGCCAGAACGGCTGGACGGATCTGGATGAAATTTGGTACAGAGATAGATTAATAAAATTTTTATACCGGAAAATTAAAGAGTTCCCGCGGGAACCAAAAACCTCAATCCACGCGGATGAAGTCGCGTACATCAGCTAGTGGTTTCACAATAATGGTAACAGACTTTCCTGCGATTTGGATTTTCGTCCGCGTGAATTTAGGTTTGAAAGGAAAACTTAAGAAAAATTACTAATCATATTTTTTTCAGCGGGCTATGGTTTGTCTAATTTAGGATGGTACCTTCAAGGCAAGAGTGAATAGGCATCTAGGCAAGCGCGTTCCAAGTTTCCAACCTCATCATTGCTTTGTCGTCAAGCGCAAGCCTATCTCGCAATAAAAAAAATAACTACTCATTACGATTTTCTAGTCGCTAGGGCCTGCGTAGAACATTTTGCAACTTAACTTTAGGCTTCATTAACTTTTAACAAGGGTCCCCGCAATAGCGTTTCCACCTAACCGCGAGGGCAGAGTGGGTACTCCAAATGTCAACCAGCGTAACCTATATTTGACATAATACCTCTGGAAGGGCGTTGACCTTTGACCCCGGTAACCTTACGGGCGACCCAATGACACGTCAGATTTCGCTTAACCATTGTTAGTTACTAGTTATAATAATATAACTGACTATAATATGATGCCTGTGACTTCGCCCGCGTATATATGTATTTTAGTTTTTTTTTAATTCTTTGATTTTCCGGGTCTATGTCCGTTCTTGAAATGTATTCTATCTCTGTACCAAATTTACCCAAAATCAGCTAAGTAAATTGAAAGCACGTGAAAGGTAAGTGATGATGCAGTTTAAGATGGCAGTGGGTTAACCAGTCAGGGGTATGGCAGATATAATTAATCTATACCCCTAATCGGTTTCTACTTTCTACACAGTATCGTACGGGAACACTAAATCGCTTGGCTGTACGTCTTCTAGATCAGAGAAAATTCAGAAATTACAAATTCCCAAATTGACCCATTCGGGAATCGAGCCCGGGACCTCCCACTATGAGACCACAGCTGTCACCACTGCACCAGGGAGGTCGTCAAAACTATACGTGTGTGTAAAATAGAAATATAAATCTTTATGAAATTAACTAAAGTACAAAAATACAATGATTTCCTAGCCCCTAAACTAGGAGGACCCGTATCTTAGGGACCAGTTTTTTCCAACCAATATTTTTATTTTATTTTGTACAGAAAACTTACAGTTACAACAGAGATGGATAGATAAATAAAGAATAAGTATAACGCCAATTACAAGTTTTCACAGATAGATGATAGATGATGATATCTTTCAAAATGTGCTGAGATTTCTAATAAGGTAACAATTTGTTTCTACATACATTTAAGTTTATCATTAGGTTAAGTTAAGTTAAAATATACACGTATAATCCGTGTAAGGTCACCCTTCGGATGTCACGACTACAGATTTTTTAATCCGTCCTTATGGAGCGAGGAAAAGGTGTTAAATAGGTAAATGTACGCCGACTACGGTTTTGTCCGTCTATCCGTTCTTATTTTTCCCTATAGTTACTAGTAACTTGGGTGTATTACTAGTGGTTCGCCCCGAACTGAGACCTCGCGGCGCCATCTATTGACATAAATGTGAAGTTCTGTTAAAAATACTGAAGCTCATTAAAAATTAAATAATTCCGTTTCATTACAATATTTATATAATTTTGGTATTTGTTGTTCAAGTACAGGATATAATTCAAATAATTGATCAAGTTTCAGGCTCAGCCTTTCAGAAAATTTAGAGTTCTGAGGTCAACTTTGTTAGAAAATCTCCACTTTGAAAGCCCCCCCATTTCGTCAATTTTGGGGCAAAAATTAAAAAAAATATATTTTTTTGACTCTTTTTCTAATTATCTTTAAAATGATATACCGCAACCCTATGTAACTTTATAAAAAATATTTTACTTCGCATTCGCTTCTATGAGAGCCCCCCTGAAATAAAGATTTTTATAACTTTTTAAGCCATATTCGGCGGGAGGCCATTGGTTTACATATTTCATTTCATTTCATTTTTATTTTGCATTCCAATATAATAGTAATTTACATGTCAATAGTTGATAATAATAACAATGTTCGTAACAATATTTGAACCCCGGTGGGGCACAGCAAAAAAATCAGTGGTCGTAGAGAGACGGCTGCCTTATTTTTCTTCCAAAAAATCATTTAGTTTGTAATATACTTTATCAATGAGAAATGTTTTTAAAGAGTTGACAAAAGCTATATAATTCTCCAAGGATTTGATGTGGTCTGGGATTTTGTTATAAATTTTTACACACATCGGGTTAGGACCAGTACTATGGATATTTAAATTGGAACTGGGAATCATCATATTATTTTTTCGCGTGGGTCTTAGTTGGTAACGTCGCGGTAGGTCCTCTAGCTTTTTAAAGTTTTGCGGTTGTTTCCTTACAAATTTAGCTGATTCTAGTATGTAAATGCATGGCAGGGTTAGTATATTTAATGATTTAAAGTAAGGTACACAACTTTCCCGATTCTTTAAGTTTTTTATTATTCTTATGCATTTTTTTTGCAGTATAAATAGTTCTGGAGCATTTGTGCTGTTTCCCCACAATACTACACCATAGCTCAGCCAAGCATTTGCATAAGAATAATATGCTAAAATTGCCGCTTCTGTGCTCGTTGATTTTTTTAGTTCTTTCAGGGCATAGGTAAATTTGGATAGTTTCGTTTTTATTTTTTGGACATGAGATTATTATATTCAAAGCTGAAGTAATTACTTACGTTTAGTAATTCAGAAGTTCGACAGACGGACGGACGGACAAGTGCCAATTCACTCAAGTAGACTCAGAGACCTTCGCTTCGCTCGGTCAATTATACCTGAGTTCAGAATATGGCCTACTAGATGATGACCGCGACTTCGTCCGTGTGGATCCAGTTTCATTAATTGCTCTCTTATGGTAAGTGACTATGCAGTCTAAGATGGTTGCGCATCTTAGACTGCATAGTCACTTACCATAAGGTGAGATGGCAGTCAAGGGCTAACTTGTAGTGGAATAAAAATAAAAATAAACTTGCGAAGGCCCTGGGTTCGATCCCCGGCTCAATTTGGGAGTTTAATTTCTGAATTTTCCCTAGTCCGGTCTGGTGGAAGGCTTCGGCCGTGGCTAGTTACCACCCTGACGGCAAAGACGTGCCGCCAAGAGATTAGCGTTCCGGAACGATGCCGTATAGAAACTGATTAGGGGTAAGTATGAGTTTAATATACGAGTAACTGTCATGCCCCTAACAGGTTAGCCCGCTAAAACCGGTGTTAAGAATAATTTGACCTATACTTGAGAACTTATTCTTAGCTGATGTTGGTAAAATACGGGTCCTAATGCCGATACCTAAACCACGCTTGCGGTCGTATCACCGACTGACCATTAAAAATGCAAAAACTATGTACCGATAATGATATTATGATTTGTGATAGCGCAGTTACTAAAAGCGCTAATAATACGGCCAGAGCACACCTATCGCGTAACTGGGGTGAACGAACTATGCAAAAACTGATAAATTGACGTATTGCATTTATAATTATGATGTGTTTCGCTAAAACGCTTTATATTGTAACTAGCTGAAGCCCGCGACTTCGTCCGCGTGGATTGAGGTTTTTAGGTCCCCGCGGGAACTCTTCAATTTCTAAATTAGCCTATGTGTTATTCCAGGCTATTTATCTCTGTGCTTAATTTCAAGCAGATCCATTCAGTCGTGACTGAGTAACAAACAAATATCTATCCATCCATCCAAACTTTCGCATTTATATGATATAAGTACTTAGTATAAACATTTTTTATCAACTACATGTTAGCCCTTGACTGCGAATTCACCTGATGGTAAGTGATGAAGCAGTCTGATGGTAGCGGGTTATCTGTTAACCATTAACATGTTCCTAACTATCTGACTCCCCCTGGCTTTGTTTGGGATGTTTTTCTGTTTCTGTCTGTTCTTCGTAGTTTTAAGTAGACTTGAGTATTTTTTTGCTCACTTCCCTGGCCCAGTGGTAAGGATAAGTGGGCAGGTCCAGAGTTCGGCAGTTTGGGAGTTTATGATTTCTAAATTGGTCTCTGGTTAGCCTCCCTATTCTCTAAGTGGCTATCAAAATATGAAAGCCACTGACATACATACACTGATCAAAAAATACTGTGCATTTATTTTATTATACGAACAAAGTACTTAATAAGCATGGGTCTGTAAATCAAATTGTATTTAATCTCCTTCAACATATTATCCTTCTGTAAAGATACACTTATCCCAACATTGATTCCATAATTGGAAGCATTTCTGGAAAGCTTCTTTCGGAATGGAGAAGGGCTTTAAGTCATAGAACCGCGGTTCAGTGCGGATTTGGCAGACTTTTTTTTTCTTCTATCATGCGTATGAGAGGCTGTCCTCCCAATGAAGGCTCTAATTTTTCCCAATGACTTTAGTGGATTTGGTAAACTTAACACAACTTTGAGTTCACTATAGAGAACTCTCAGGCATGCGGGTTTCTTTCAGAATGGATTGCATCTAACACTGTCAAGATAAGTGATATGATGAAGGAATTAAGGAAGCTGATGTCTTTCACTAGGCTAACTATAACTGCTACTATTTAGTTACTGCAGAATCAAAAATATAGATATATGTCACCATAAGATTGTAAAAACAATATAACGTTTTTAATCTCGATAGATTATAAACTGTCGACAGATTGTGAACCGTAAAATAGTGCTTACAATTTAACGCATTATTTTTCAGTAAATCTATTAGGTATATTAACCCGATAGAACCTAAGTGCCGGGCCTGCGGCCGGGCACTACCTGAATATTCATGTCAGATTCAAACCTAACCTACAGTTCGCGCGCGAGTTGAATGCAGAGTAAATGTATGGTGACACATACATTTACTCTGCATTCAACTCGCGCGCGAACTGTACAAGAAAGAGACAAGAAAACGTAAACACAATAAATATTTCATAAATTAATACTCAGAACATTGAACGGTCAATCATTCAATTAACGACAATAAATAAATACTTAGTTATTTCCCATTACATTTTAATGTAGTTACCTAGTTAGAGGATACAAAGTATAGACTGAACAATAAATTGGTTATGAAGATAAATTACGTTGCAATTACATTGCATATTACATAATAAGATCAAGGTTGCTTGCAAGCAATTTTCATAACATTAAGTAGTAGGTAGTTAGGTACACAACCAAATTATTTTGAAATACCCATCTAAGTATTTAATTCTGCCTATACAGCAGCTATAATCAATTATCATCAAAACAGACAAATACATGGTCTCAAAGAGCAATTGAAAGTATGATGCTTGGAGTATCTTTGCAACCATGAGAGTGAAGATAAAAATTGCATCTATATGCATTCACACTAGTGCAAACTCCCTGGAGCAGTGGTGAACTCTGTCCCAGGTTCAACCCCCAGCATGATCAATTTGGGAATATGAATGTGATTTCTGAATTTTCTCTGGTCTGGTCTGGAGGTGCTTCAACCAGAGTTAGTTTCTTTTATTTCAGGCAACATGGCCCATAATAACTGAACCCTGGGGTCTTTAAACAATGATGATAAAATAATGTCATGTGCAGTTTCAGGTTAAGTGTTCAAACAATAAAATGCAGACTATTTGTTTACTGTAATCGCTGTGCCCAGTTGGCACGTAGGATGGCTATAAACCCAGAATTAAATAATATGTAACCCTGTCAGGCTCACAAAAGCACATAAAATCTTTACATTGTAGAAAGTATGCGTCTCTCAGACACAGGTGCAGAATTAAGACATCAATCTTATGTATCACAAGCTTTTGCCCACATCTTTGCTCACATTAGGTTATATTTTCATACAAATTTCAAAGCCCTATTTTACCTCCTTAGGGGTTGAATTTTCAAAAATTCATTCTTAGCGGATCCTATGCCATAATAGTTATCTGTGTGCTAAATTTCAGCCTGTTTCATCCATTAGTTTGCACTGTATGTTGATAAATCAGTCAGTAAGTCACCTTTTCTGTATCTGATGTTAGTCTAAATATCGTCCATACTTATATTATAAATGCAAAAGTCTGTTGGTCTGTTACGCTTTCATGGCTCATCTTTTCAACCAATTTTGTTAAAATTTGATATGAAGATAGAATGCATCCTGGGCAAGGACATAGGCTACCACGACACAAATAAATTGCGGGTATCATCTAGTTAATAATATAGTTTACTCCCCAACATCCATGACCTCCTGGAGATAACCTGCCTAGTGCAGTGGTGAAGCTTGTGGTCTTATGGTATCAGCAGAGGCAATAAGGCAAGTCATAATGTCTAGAAGTCTACATTGTAGTCTGTTCTAAACAAATTATGGTATGATTAGAACAATGAGACAATTGCTATTTCACTGCTATGGCCACCAAGAGGTTAAGGTCAGAACTCATCATCCAATAGTAACAGGGCTATAGCCACCAAGTTCTTAAAATGGTCAACTAAATTCAGTAAATGGTCCATTAGAGCCTCTAGGTCAGCAAATAGTTACTCAGTATCAAATACTACATGGTGTTAAATAAATCTTTAGGTTAGTAACTATTTAAATAAATGAGGCCCTAGGATATCCTTTGATTGCATAATATAAAGATAATTGCAGTTATAACATAAATATTATAGGTTCCATTCAAAAAGAACCAAAGTAAAGGCTCTATTTCATAGCTGTATTGATCTGTTTTGAACTCTAGAAGGTAGGCTATTTAACACAAACCAAGTTTAAATGGTAAGTAAGTATATTCTAATAAAAAGACAATCCCTTACTTTTTCAAGTATCATTTAAAACCCAAGTTACCTACTTAAGCAACTTGGTTTTAACACCAGCAAAATAAATCTTTATCTGACTTAATTTGCTCATAGTTAGTTAACAAAGATACTATCAGTAACACCTGTCTATTAGAACATGTATGAAATTAACACCTTTTGAGTAACAACACCATAGTAAAATTATATTGCATAATTTTGCATAGTGAAAATTTTTATAATGCATATTTGACTAGAGAAATAACAAAGACTTGTCTACATAAGAGAGAAAGTTACATTAGCAAACAAGCAACTTTCTTCCACACCTAATGGCTTGACATTGATTGGCCCCAAGGCTGCCTAAAATACACATAGAATACTGAATAATGTTATCTGGAAGCTCTAACTGTTTATCAGATACTATCTAAGTGCTATACCTACATATACACTGTGCCTAGCTATTAATATACAGGCTATTTGAGCTGTTGCTATGCAAGATATCAGTCATCTAACTATACATGTATAGCTTAATATAGGTTCTACATCAACTGTTGCCTTTTTGTGGGCACCCTCTACAATGTAGCACTCTGTCAACCATCTTCCTCATCTAAGTATGTAAACAGTATGTTTAAATGCTCTCTTGAATGTTTACAATTGTAAATCTCGGGAATTGATTATCTCAAGTCGTATCTCGCGTTATAACCTCAAATACGTAAAACTGGCGAACGCAACATACAGGTTATACTAGCACTCGTAAAAACTACTAACGTGACGAGAATTCCTAGCGAGTGCGTGGATGCGACCGCTTCAGGGGGGTTACAGAGGGTCGACTTACCCAGGGTCAGCGACGGACTAGCCATGGACTAGCAGCAATTTATCACAGATCACTACACAAAAAGGATACATGCTAAGTCCAAATTGAAACCGTCCTTCACGTATCGTTTCCGGCGCCTGCTGACGATGCCCCTGATGGGGTTCGTCATCGTCAAGTTGGCCATGCCCAAGAGCGCGCGCCGCGGGAGCAACTCTGCCGCCGCGCCCTTAGCGGGCCCGCCCGCGCCCTGCACCCAGCGCTTCTCGGCCTTTCGCTCGCGGCGCCGGCAGCTCACGCAAATCCCCATAAACCCTCCGGCGCTCGCATGGGGCCGGCGGAGCGCGAGCGGACGCCACGGCCGCCCGCTCAGCTCGCGCCCGCCATGGCTGTCCGCGCGCCCCGGCTCCGAGCGAGGCCAGCCGCACGCACCAGCACCAGTCACACATATAGCATACTCCACGCCCGCCACTGAGGCACGCACTGTCGCCACGAACCGCGAGCTGCGAGCCAGTCGTCCGACGCCTGGCGCTCCCACAGCGATGCCACAATTTATCACAATTTATCTCGCACGAATGGCGTCCATCCTGCGTTCGCACTCGATCCCAGAACACGACCGACGAGAAACAGTTGCACAAGAAAGAAAGATGGTTATGAATTGATGGCCAAAAGTGAAGACGCCGTCCTGTTCGCACTTAAAATGTACGCATTTATCGAACAGAGATAGAACACAACCTTAATTTCAGTGCTACTGCTAGCTGCTGCCTCTCTTTGTTCACTGAAGTTTACGATTTTTCTCGCAAGATCGCGCTGCTGTTGAATGTTTTACCGCCACAGTTTAAATAATATAATAATTATATTGCAACCAATGAATGGCATGAAGTGTATGATAAATGCATGTTAAATTATTTTTTATATATTTTACTCAATAAATGAATAATTATAAATCAAAAAAGTAAGAGCAATAACGTGTATACTTTAATTTAATGTGCAATATTTCTTCCTGAAAAGAAAAAGGTGACGTTGCTTCAACAGAAACATAGATGGCGTTAGTTGCAAAACAGTGACAGTCTGCGTTCCGATTCACGATAAACTACAAAGTTCTTTTTGTTGATTCGAATTATTTTATCAAAATAAAAATATTCTAAGTATTATGCACCCTACTCTATGGTCGTTGGCCGCTTGCTGCGTAAAAATATCTTCTAATGCGTTGACATAAGAAGCTTGAATTTTATACAGCTCTAAAGGATCGTAGACCTTAGGATTTGATATAAATTTCAACTAGTTTTATCTCCACGCGCTCCTGAGAAAAAGGGTGTTGACAGACAGACATACGGACCGACAACGAAATAATCCTTTATGCGTTTTCTTTCTCCTTTTGAGGAACATAGCCCTAAAAACATGTATTATTCTGTATTCATTTAGACTGAATCGATTTTATAATCGATTTTAGTTTCTCGATTCTGTTATAATATTCTTGTCATTGAAGTACTATACTAGTTTTATGATTATCAAACCAAAATCCAGCAAAACTGTTGCAACTAACGTTACTTACCTCTGAGAGAGCATAATCTTACATAACTTTGAGCCATTAGGCATTAATATCTTCTAATATTATAAATGCGAAAGCGTGTTTCCTACGTTACGTACTGCTACGTTTGCATGGTGCATCTGTTTCTGTTAGGTATACCGATTTGGTTAACGTTTAGTCGTTTGTTTCAATCAGATTAAGAAATAGGTTGTACCCCGTAACATTAAAGAATTCTCAAGGAATTTTTCAAAAACGTTCTTCAGGAGTCTTAAATTTTATAATAACCATAGCACCCTATTCCTTTGAGTCTGGAAGTAGGGGTATGACAGTCAAAAATGAACCCATATCTACTGACCACTCTTAATCTGCAGTTTCTACACGGAATCGTGGTATCGCGTAGACAGAGATTTACTCTATGCGGTATCGTAACTCTAAATCGCTTGAGGGGATACGTATTCGGCGATAGGGTGGTAACTGATAACTATTGCCACGGCCGAAGCCACCTCTCTCCCCCCCAGGATCACAACTGTTTGGATCAAACCCGGGACCTCCTTGTAAGACTACAGCACACACCACTATGCCACTTATGTACCTACTAATATTATAAATGCGAAAGTGTTTGTTGGTTTATTGGTTTGTCCTTCAATCACGCCGCAACGAAGCAACGGATCGATGTGATTTTTTTATCCCGGAAAATAAAGGAGTTCCCTGGGAATTAAAAAAACTTTTTCCACGCGAACGAAGTCGCGGGCATAAGCTAGTGTATAAATAATTGGATCAATGATCGGTCGCCAGCAGTACCGTGCCAGCAGACAGCTTGTTGCCATCCGACCTGCGCACGCGCATCGAATTACAACATATTGTGTAGGTATACCTAGTACCTACCTACACAGTTATACGGCAGCATAATATGATTACCTACTGCATTATAATGTAGGTATGCTACAATGCAACTTCACGAAGTCGCGTTTGCACCAGAACACAACACGACCACAGATGAAATCCTCGTACCTAGTTAGCTTTTATAGTTCTTACTTGGCGAAACTATACTTTCGTAGTTTACTTTTTCGTGTTTAATATAATATACTATTGTATATTACATACAGGTCGCGCGCGAGTTGAATGCAGAGTAAATTTTTGTATGTGTCTTACTCTGCGTTCAACTCGCGCGCGAACTATACTTACTTTATTAAGTATCTAACTAGCTGATATCCGTGGAGATTATGATCATTGAGAAATTTTAAACATTTTTAATTTAAACAAATGCGAATTTTGTGAATTTGAAAACGTGGCTATTAAAATATGCCTATTTACTTAAGTTAATATTAATAAATATACATTTAAAATAAGAAACAAATCAGCCTGTGTTGATGTACATATTATAATTGGTAAATAAAATACCTGATATAAAACTGAATCGCTATGTATTTAAATAATTGTTCATCGCTGATTCATTAGGTAAACGGAAACTGTAAAATAGGTAGATTGGTAGGTTTACTTACTGCTGTTGTATGCTTACTGCTGTAAAGAAAATATAGAAACTTCCTAACATGATGCCCGCGATTTCGTCTGCGTGTATTGAGCTTTTTATTCCCGCAGGAACTTCTTAATTTTCCGAGATAAAAATGATCACATGTCCTACCTAGGGATACAACCTATTTCTTTACCATATTTCATCAAAATCGGTTGAATAGATGGGCCGTGAAAGCGTAGCAATAGATAGACACACTTTCGCATTTATAATATTAAGTATTGATGCGGTAAACACAACTGATGCGGGCGCAAAACTTATAAAACATAAATATAATGCCTGGGAACGATCGCTATTGGTGTCTTCTGTGACCTTTCTAAGGCATTTGATTATGTTGATCACAAAACTTTGTTGCTTAAACTAAGCCACTATGGCATTAGAAGTGTTGCACTTGATCTCATTGCCTCTTATCTTGGTTACAGAACTCAGAGGGTTTGCATAAACAATGTGGGGTCGGAGGGCTCGTCTGCATTAATGGGTGTCCTACAGGGCTCAACCTTGGGTCCTTTTCTATTTTTAGTGTATCTAAATGACTTGCCATACCATGTCAACAATGTTTGTGATATTATATTGTTTGCTGAATTGATAGATGTAAGGTCAATTTTGACGATGTAAACAATGCATTATCACACGTATCACATTGGTTTACTGTCAATAATTTGCTACTGAATGCAAAGAAAACCAAGTGCTTAGTTTGTTTTACCTAATGTAAAGAATATCGATAAATCAATAATGTTAAATGGAGTAACACTTAAAATGGAGAACTCCATAGTTATCTTGGGGGTGACCTTGGATAGTAAGCTTCAATGGGGCGCTCATTTATAGAAACACTAGCGGGAAAACTTAGCTCGGCTGCTTTTGCTGTAAGGAAAATTAGACAGTTTACAGATATTGAAACGGCTAGGCTTGTCTACTTTGCCTACTTCCACAGTGTCATGTCGTACGGCATTTTATTGTGGGGCAGAGCAGCTGATATCCAAACAATTTTTATATTGCAGAAAAGAGCCATCCGTTCTATTTATAAACTCGGATCACGCGAATCACTTCGTGAAAAATTTAAAGAGATTGGTATACTTACGGTACCTTAGCAATACATTTACAATAATATAGTCTTTGTCAGGCGGAACATTAATCTTTATAAGCAAATAAGTGTTACTCACAATCTATGTACTAGAAACCGCCTTAAGCTTGTAACAACGTCATATCGTGTGCGCAAGGTGCAGAAATCCTTTGTGGGGTCGAGTGTACGCTTTTATAACATGGTTCCCAAAGAGTTCCTAGATTTGCCATTTCATAAATTTAAAGACTCTGTTAAACAGCATTTATTAAGTCGAGGTTATTACACTATCGACGATTTTCTGAATGACAAAGTTGCATGGAAGAAACCGGGCTCGCATCCAGTGACCCACAAGTCGGTGTAATACTTGTAACGTAATGTATGTGTTGTATTGTTACTTATTGTAACCTTTTTCTTTTTTAAGAAAAGAGCAACTGCTGAGTTTCTTGCCGGCTCTTCTCAGTAGATCAGCTTTCCGATCTTGACGTATCATAAGTGACACAAGTTGTCCTACATGAAGTAAATAAATCATTTCATTTCATTTACTTGTATACTATGGATGGGTACTAAGTAGTGATAGGTAGGTATATAACTTAGTTCATAAAGTAAATAAAGCAATAGGTATTAGGTACTTCCATGAGGCAATAACCTGCCTCAATTAAATCGATAGAAATCAAAATTGATGAACGCATTATGGAAATATGAGTTCTTCGGTTGGCTGATTTTACACCATCAGTTCAACTGGCTCACTTATATTTTTTTTTAAATATTATGGCGCGTTTACACTTGTTTGATTAGGCCGTCCGCCGTACTGCAACTGTTTTTGGCTTAGAAAATTAATTTTCGGTAAACTGGGGGCATTCTACCATCGCTTAAAGTATTGTTTTATTATTATTGTTGTCGTTCGTGTTTTAGAATTATATACCTAATCTAGGGGAGTCAAGATACGATGACATTAACTGTCATTTTGAATAGTATTAAGTAGCCCCCCTGTAATTCGGATGGCCGCATTCGATTGCACCCCGTTTGCAGTGTATTCTGCCATAACCAACTTGTACTTTAGGTGAATCCCACACGGCGTTGACAGTAAATATATTAGTTTGTACTTTATACAAAATACGCGCAATACCACACATTAACCTCCTAGATAATTCTTATTTTGACGACCTCTGAGGCACAGTGTTGAACGCTGTTGTCTTAAAGTGCGGAGGGTCCGGGTTAGATCCCCGGCAGGGTCAATATGGGAATTTATAATTTCTGAATTTTCCCTGGTCTGGCTTGGTGGGAGGCTTCGGCCGAAGTCTAAGATGGTAGCGGGCTAACCTGTTCGGGGCATGGCAGTTATATTACACCCATACGCCTAATCAGTTTCTATACACCATCGTACCGGAACGCTCAATCGCTCGGCGGCACGTCTTTGCCGGTAACAAGCCACGGCCGAAGCCTCCAACCAAGAAAATACGTTCTAATAAATAATTTTCTTCGACTGAATTGGTAGACTGTATGCCGTTACCCAATATGTTAAGCCCGCTATACACGCGCACATTATCTGCGTGAAACACTAGTTAGGTATACAGCTACTTTCATACATCTGCAAAGTTTCACTATTAGGAGGCGGTGCTTCGAGGGATGTTGCATGTCAAAAATAAATAGTTAAAATTTTTAATTATAGGATCCATAGATTTATTACCTATTTATTTACTTTTGAGAGGATCTTCCAAGTCCCAAAAGACGACATATCCGCGTCCCCTGTTAGTTTTTTGTTTGATACCCATTTTAAACTATCGATTAATTAATTAAGTCACAAGCAAGTATTTCATTTTAAAAAACTCCTAACTAAGCGCGCGTTTTGACGTTCGAAAAAAGTTGCTCGTTTGACTATTTTGTTCGCACCATAGACCAGTACCTTCTATGGTTCGCACTCATTATAGCCCGACAAACATAACTGACTCGGTGACAGCGTCGCTAGTATAGACAAAAAAAAATTGCCATCCATAGGGACCAAGGAACATATTTACTACGGGGAGATAGGGACTGCCGTTAGAGGTGAAATGAAAACTTTGAATGAAAACGAATTTTTTAATAATAAATAAATATTTCAAATATAAACCACAAAATTAAGGCATTTAAGTTTAATTACGAATATACTTTAAATTTAAGACCTTTTGTCTTGGTAACAACGGAGGTGACGTGGTGTCGGCCACGGTTACACAGCACTTATTATATAAACCTTAAAACAAAGATATTAAAGTTTAATTACGAATGTACTATATTATTATACATAAGACCTTTTGTCTTAAGAAGAATAGTGATGATCACGCGTATTCACATTTTACCCTCTACCAAAAAGTGTTCAACGCGCATACAGAAGGCATAAAAATTAGTTCCAAATGTGGCCACCGGTTCAGGATAAGTTTGTGGGAATATACGCGAGTGTAGGGAGGGCTTAGCATATTTTATCAATCCACTGCGATTGATAAAATTGATAACTGATAATACTTAGTCTAAACGCAGACGTAGTGATAAGATAAGGAGTCGCTAAGGGGTGCAGTATTTACCGTAGAATATGTTAGCACTGACTTTGTAGGTAAAAATAAATAAAATCAATTTGTATAGCGCAGCTGAGTACATGCTTCAATTCAATGTTGATTCAAATTTATTAATATCAAATATTTTATAAGCCGATCTTTATTGCACCTTTTAGAAGCTATTCATGTTTATTCAAGTTTTTACATTATAATAATTTAGGAACACTCTATTTCGCTATTATGAGGTACCTAATAATATTGCCACACTATAATACAATACAGTTATGTATAAGCATAGACATAGGATTTTTTCGCTACGCTCAATAGACTGACAAAGCGTGGGAGCGAGAGGTATTTAGTTAATAAACACTGCCGCGAGCGAAAAAGAGATAGCGAAACAAAAGGCCAGTATGTCATTGTTTACGCGAGTAAGAGGCCATAGTGTACCGGCCTTTTCCAAGTCGAGGTGAATTTTGTGTATTTAATTAATAATCTTACGATTAAAACTTAAAATCTTTGTTCTGCCACCATGGTGTCTTGTTCAGTGAATGAATGTGACGTTACAAGACATAATAACCCGCATAAATACACGTTTCACAGGTAATTACTGAATATTTTTCTGAATTATTCATAATCATTATTTCGTCACTTGTTGTTTGAAAATGAGGCAAAATAACTATTGAAAGCTTAAATAATAGGTTTCCCTTAAAACTTTTCATCAAATTACATTGCTAAATAAAGAATTTTTGGATATTTTGTGTAAAACTTAAAAATGTTTCGTTACGATAGGGATTGACAAAGTGATGACGTCATAAGTATCGATAGTCGATAATCGTGTCTGCCGGTAGGTTTGACGTGATTGCTCATAAGCTTAGGTGTGTAGAGTACAATATTAAACACTACTTTCCTGTAAAAGAAAAGAACGAAATAAATATTTTCCTTCACTTTTGTTTTATTTGGCGTGTCTTAGATTTCATATGTACATGAAATATATATACAGGGTATACTGTACATACTGGTAATTCAGTACATTATGTATTTAAGTGCTTATCGGGGAGGTCATTAGCTATGACTTGAGCGCCATATATGGTTATTATTTATTTTTATTAACTTGTCACTTATACATTATATCAGAGTATTGTTGTAATTAATCAAATTAAAACTACTTGCACCCTTTAAAAAAATAGTAAAAAAGTAATACGCAACAATCAACTTCTGTTTGATAGTTTAAAGTATCATGTATTAGATCAAAACCCATTATGCGATCATAGATATCTGCTCATGAAAAGCATTATTGAAATTTATTTTCTTCTCCGATTGAAGCATGAAAACAAATTATTGAAATTTAATCGGCAAACTTTAAGAACCCACTTAAATAAGACTATAATATTATTTAGAGGGCAATAAATATTGAGTTAGCACGAAAGTAATGAGATCCCCAAAAAAACTCTACAAAGAACAGTGGGCAAAATTGTATGGACCCCGTCCCCAGTGGTGTAGCATCATGGGCTATGCGTAAAAAAAATAGATATTAGTCTGAATAATAAATAATTGAATGAATTAATGAGAAAACTAATGTATGAATGGACATTCTTTTTTTCTTAATTATTTGTATGTATTAAAAGGATTATTAAAAGAGTTAAGTGTGAAGACTGTGTAGGTACATAGTTTATTATCGGACCCAACAGCTCTATGTAATAATTCGTTAATTATTAAGAGAGACTATTCGAAAACACACAATAAGTATTAGATATATCCAGCTAATGATGTTGCATTGTGTTGTAACGCTGAAAAACTTTTTAGAGAAAACATGGTCATCTCATCAATAAATAATTTGTACCTAGCTGTAGCTTTGTTGCTATTTGTGTATTTAATTTTTTTAAATTAAAAGATAGTTATATTTTACTTCGTTAAACTAACTCATTAGAGTCCTATGATTTCACCAGTAAGACTATCGATAATACTATGCTAGAGTCAAGACAACACTATTTCACGCACACATTTACATTTCATTTTTTGTAACACCGTAATCTGTCACTGTTGGTCTTGTACATTCTAAGTCTATGTGTATAAGTATACAGTAGATCGATGCCCGTTCAAATAGGCATGATGACAGCAACTCTTTAGGAAGCTAGCATGAAATACACAGTTGTGACGTAAAATTTCAATGCACTTTTGTTCTTTTATCTATAGTTTAAAATGGTTATCAAACTGAAAACTCACCGAGGACGTGCATTTTAGGTCTTTTGGGAGACCCTCTATTTAATAATCAGTAAGAAATAATTTATTTTTGACATAGTCATCATCCCTATCTTGTCTCTGATCCCTATAGCATGGCCGGTGTTTCCCATTGGTTTTATTTGTGGTTCGACTAATCTGACCAACTTACAAAGTGAATATCCTAACAACTTTTACAACCGTTTCTTTCAGTGTTGCCATATCATCATCGGATACATTGGTAGATTTTTGGTCCCTTATTTATATGCTACTAGCCGATGCCCGCGACTTCGTATGCGTGAAATAACATTTTTAGGTCCCACGGGAACTCCTTAATTTGCCGCTGCACTCTCCAGGTTCTTAACTATACCCATGCAAAAATCACGTCGATTCGTTGCTCTGTTCCGACGTGATTGAAGGACAAACAAACACACTTTCACATTAATAATATTAGTATGATGATTATTTTTAAATTAGCAGGGCAGTGCAATAAAACTATAAATAACTTTTAAAAAAACATTTACTCAAAGTCGTAACTTGTTTTCGTACAAAGTCAATATCCTATCAACTTCGACAGCCCTTTCTTTCAGTGTTGCCATCTCTTCGTCGGATAAAATGGTAGTTTTTTTGCCCGCGTTCTTGATAAGGAAGTGTTGTATGAAAAGTCTTAAACTTTCCCTGAACATGTGGAGTTTTGGGGGCTTGGATATCCTGTGGAAGACTTCTAGTGACGATTGCAGGTCCTCATTCATGATTATCGCCAGAAGGATTTGACGCATGAACCGCACTGTTGATTTGTTCAGATCTGAGAATTGGATTATCTGAAAGAGAGAAAAAATACTTACATATTATATTTTCGTTACTAACAGAATACCGTATCTAATCTAATGATCAATTCTAATCTCCAAAGCTTGGAACATCGGCGCAAGTTGCCTATCTGTCGGTATTCTACAGGATACATTTCGGAGTGTGTCCCTAAACTTATCAACCTTGTTCCCCCTTCACCTTTCTACTATCGTACCGCAAGGCATAGTCATGGTTATGGTACATATAGTTTAAATTCGTTAAAACTCGTTATTCGTTAAATTCGGTAAAACCATTTTAGATACTGGCAACACTGGGGCCAAGCGTGTTGGGGACTGGGCTGTTGGGCGGTGCCGTTGGCAGTAATGGGCGGCGCCGGTAACGGTGATTGACGGCGCCGCTAACGGTGATGGGCGGCGCCGGTAACGGTGATTGGCGGGGCCGCTGGCAGCGATTGGCGGGATCGTTGGCGATGATGGGCGGCGCCGGTAACAGTGATTGGCGGGACCGTTGGCGGTGATGGGCGGCGCCGGTAACAGTGATTGGCGGGGCCGTTGGCTGTGATTGGCGTGGCCATTGGCGGTGATTGGCGGGACAGTTGGTGGTGATTGGCGGGATCGTTGGCGATGATGGGCGGCGCCGGTAACAGTGATTGGCGGGGCCGTTGGCGGTGATTGGCGGGATCGTTGGCGATGATGGGCGGCGCCGGTAACAGTGATTGGCGGGACCGTTGGCGGTGATGGGCGGCGCCGGTAACAGTGATTGGCGGGGCCGTTGGCTGTGATTGGCGTGGCCATTGGCAGTGATTGGCGGGACAGTTGGCGGTGACGGGCGGGGCCGTTGGCGGTGATTGGCGGGGCCGTTGGCGGTGATAGGCGGCGCCGGTAACATTGATTGGCGGGACCGTTGGCGCTAGTGGGCGCGGCTGTATGTGGTGGTGGGCGAAGCTAAATCTAAGAGCTGTGTTAAATAGTATAAAAATACTTTTTATAAAATGTTAAGAGAAGACTTTACCTTTAAAACGGAAAGCGGTAGTCCTTTCTCCATGATTAGATGTATCAGGAACTGCGCCAAATTTGCCATGCCCTGCTTTGACAGAGCGTCGAGCTCCTTTATCTTATCCCATACTGAGTATTGTATTGATAGCTGAAACAAGACATTATATTCTTTAAAAAAATTGCGCGTCGGCAGTAAATTTAACTTACAAGCCCTGTTTACTGCCTATGCAAGTGTATTTTTCGAGCAAGTGTATTGAAATAGTATAAAAGATTTGCTCCCGAAAACTTTTAAAAACAGATATCTCAGTTGTCTACACATGGAAAACTACAAAAGGTGCCCGATTTCAGGAGCCGTATTGATAGTTTACTTTCAAGAACTATCATAAATTTATTTATTCATTCATTGACGTTTTTAGTTATTGGAATTATATAATATTATAATGAATATTGATTTTATTGGCTTTATTTCATTGTCTCGCGAGGTGTGAAAAGTAGAGTATTCAACGCAGGGGTAAAGCTGCCTTTGTCTTGGGCGCCCCTAAACCCCGCGCTTCATTCAAGATTCTAGATGCAACACCCTCGCTACGCTCGGAAGTTTCTTTAAGGTACCTCGTTACGCTTGGGATTTATCCCGGCGCTCGTAACGTAAGACATTGCATTACCCCCATGTTGAATAATCTACTATTCTTTCGGTCTTTCTTTCAAATATTAGAAAAATTGGCAGTCATAGGGGCTGCCGATAGAAGTGAAAACGAATATTTAATGATTTTTTTGTTTTTCTTTTAAAATATAAACCTTAACACTAATGCATTAAAGTTTAATTTCGAATGTAGTCTATTTTATTTTATTGCGTGATAGGCTTGCGTTTGACGACAATCATGCTTAGTGCAAAGCAATGATGAGGTCTAGGTTGGAACGCGCTTGCCTAGAAGATGCCTATTCACTCTTGCCATGAAGGTACCTTATTTATATTTAAGACCTTTTGTCTTCGTAACCACGCGAGCATGTCGGTGTACGCGAGTATGTCGGTCACGGGCACGCGAATCTACATTTTTACCCCCTAACAAAAAGTGCTCAACGTCACGTGCTTCAATAAAAATTAAATTACTAAGTTTAGTTTGAAAGCATCATACCTGGTATTTCCTATCGTAGTCGCATAGCTTCTGCCCCAGTACCGCATAGTATGGGTTATATGTCTTCTCCTGCAGACAACACGCTAGCAGAACGTGGATCACTTCTCTTTCCTGTTGACCTTTTAGCCCTAGGTGTTGCAACTTTTCAAACGCATCCATGTAATCCTGGTCATAAACACATAAATGTTATTAAATCATTTTTGTAGATTCAACATCTGCTGCAGTAAATTGTGAAGGGACTAATTATTTTGTTAAAGCAAAAACTACATTTCAATATTAATAATTGGTTAATAGTAGATTGTTACACAAGGGAAGTAAGTAAGCTATTACAGAACAAGATCCAATTTGGCGCCAGTGCGAGCGCAGCTCGCATAGGGCGCTAATGGATCGCGTGCACCCGAGATATTTAGTCACACGAGCGAGCGCAGCGAGCGAGGGTGAATATAGTTCGAGGGTGTAATAGCTACTTGCAACCGAGGTAAACATTCTACTTTATATCATTCTTGCGAGGTAAATAAAACATTGGTAATGCAAAATGAAATTTTAATTAGAATAATTAGCAAATTTAGAGAAAAAATAGAAAAAAATGGTTACTTATTATAAATAATTATAGTAATATTGCTGCAATTATGAAAATGCTCTGATACTGGTTGACTAGGCAAATGCACTGTTTGAATTAAGTTTTGAGACAGTGCCACACTATCTTCGTCACGTGTAGCCTCGGACTTATCCGGCAAAAGTTTTTGCATCATTTGTTCTGCTTCAAGCAAACAAAAATCAGGCTCTCCTCCTTTTTCATCATCTGATGAAGTGCTTGACATTTTTGTAAATAACTTAAATCACTTTACGAACAAACTTCACAAACTTTCAGATCAAATGAAATGCCATTTCCATTTTTTTTTCGTAAATAGTTTTCCATTTTTTTTTTACGGCTCTGAGTTCCGAGGAGTTTTGCATAGTTTGAAATGTATGGAAATTAAATGCCGCCATGTTCAGTGTTTTTTTTTTCAGTAAAAAGTTTTCTTACCATTTTATAAGAAAAGAGATTGTTTACCAAGGAGTTTTGCATAGCTTGAACTGTAATGTGAACATTACAATTCAAGCATAGTGCGACGTAATGTTGCCTTGAATTGCAAACACCAACTTACAAGGAGACTTTCCACCATAGTAATCCCTAGTTACTGAGCAAGTATGATATAATAGTACATTACTGTCCAGGCTGGAAAATAAAGAAATTAATATCATTTTTATAGATTGAACATCTGCTGCAGTAAATTGCTCCTCCTCACGTCGGTATTCATTCGTTCCCTCCCAAGCCGAACTACCCACCCGATGCTCATGCCTTTTCTCACCCTAGTTATCACTGGTAGCTTTCAATAATTTACCCAAAAAGGTATTAAAAACCAAAACCATTTCAGCTGCCATATTGAATTTACGATGACGTCACCATCCGCCATATAATATTTAAGATGACGTCGTGCTTGCTATATCGTATTTCGACTTACCCCTGCCAAATTTCAGCAGTACGACCAAAAGTTTGACCGTAAGGAAGGAAATACAAATGCACACACATGTAACTACCTCAGCGGCCATGATTACAGAATATGCTCCTCCTCACGTTGGTGTACATGCGTTGTTTGCGCGCTACCTCTAACAATCTCTGGTCACTGGTCGGCGGCACTATGGCTCTCTTTCTGTCTTCCTGTACACGGTTACCCTCCCAAGAGGAACTACCCACCATATTGAAAGACTGATGACGTCAAAGACACACGCCTTTTCTCACCTTAATTATCACTGGTAACTTTCAATAATTTACTTTTACAATTACAATTTTTAAAACCATTCCAGCTGCCATATTGACGTTCACGATTACCTTTATCAAACTTACTTCTTTGCCAACGGCTCCACCATCCGCCATTATTGATTGATAGTGAAGTCACCATCCGCCATATTGAATTTACGATGACGTCATCCATTTTGTAAACAAACAAATGCACACACACATGTAACCTACCTCAGCGGCCATGATGACACAGAATATGCTCCTCCTCACGTCAGTGTTCATGCGTTGTTTGCGTGCTAACTCTAACAGCCTCTGGTCACCGGTCGGCGGCACTATGGTAGTCTGTCTGTCTTCTTGTACGCGGTTACCCTCCCAAGCCGAGCCCACAACCCACCACTTGCCTCGCTCGTGGGCTGGAATAGGCATGATGACAGTAACAAAGAATCAATGAAATTATAAATTTATGTAATAAAATTGGATCCATGGATTATAAAAAACGTATTTTTTTTCCTATTTCGAGTAAGATTGCTATTTATTTTGATAAAATAAAACTATAAAATACAGCAATCCGCCATATTGGTTAAAACACCAATGAAGCGACAATGACGTCACAATTATTTTCGAACTTTGACAATCACACTATTGTTTACTGCACACTGCACAGAGTACATTGGTAAAAATAATAGTGACGTCACAAACGACGCCATGACACCGCCGAGCGTTTTGGCGTGAATTTTAAAATTTAAATTTCAAGTGCCAATTTCATCTACCAAACCTTATTTTTCTGCTGAAATAACATATTTTTTCGAAATAGTAGATACTTCCGAACATAATCTGACCATTTTTCAAAATCAGTCATCATGTCTATTAATAAAAACCTTATATACTTACTAATCTATACTTCTATTCTATCACACGGACGAAGTTGCGGCATAAGCTTGTTATTCTAAAAATGATTGTCCCATAAAGAAAAATGTGTAAATGAAAGTTACGCACGGCAGAAGTGAAACTTCAGGAAAGTCGTCTGCATTGATTATAGTGTTTTGATGCCCGCGGGAAGTCTTTAATCTTCCAGGATAAAAAGTAGCCTATATCCTTCCCCGAGTGTGAGCTATTTGGGTATCAAATTCCGTCAAAATCGGTTTAATATAACTGCCATGTCCCTAACAGATTAGCCCGCTACCATCTTAGACTGCATCATCACTTACCATCAAGTGAGATCGCAGTCAAGGGCTAGCTTGTAGTGAATAAAAAAAAAAAACCTTTCAACAAGTCTTCCAGTCTAATATTAAGCGTGGTGACATAGTTCCCTTTCCTTACTATTCCGCGGCACATCTTTTTGAGATGCTCTATGTATGTGGGATCGTAGTTAGGTATCTTGTTTAGATTGTTGTTTTTAACTGCCAGCAAAACCTCTAGAAGGAATTTTATACGGGATCTGAAAAAATATTGTAGTTTTTAAAAACACTTGTCAATACTTCAAGTTATATTTACCGCACTAGTGCATTTTCTTTCCGGTTTCTATTTTATAAGTCTAATCATGTTCTAATTATGTTATACGACGCGTCTAATAATTAATGGTTAATAATTATTTATAGTTTGTAAGTTTATCTTACGTCTTTGAGAGGTGATATCTAGTAAAGGGCCAGATGAATAGCGTCAGTTTTTATACTGTTTACATAGGTACTGAGCATACTTTAATACTGTACAAGAATCAGCCTTAGTAGTTATGGTTCATTTTTGGTAACCATAACACGTCTTTGAGCGGCCATAACTAGTGAATAGCCCATCCGCATGCGGGCAGACCTTCACCAGCGTCATCAGTGAGAGAGCTCTACACCCACACAATACTAAATCAGCCTTCCTGGCGATAGTTACCAAAAGTGCAGCTATCTCTCATAATATTAGTAAAATAAGTCCAAATTTTTTGTTTGTCAGGGCCCGTCTATGTAAATTGAGGTTGTTAGGACAGACAATAGTAAACATCCTTACCCGCTGTCAGCACTCTGGTTCAGCTTGGTGATCTTAGCCTGTGTGTCGTGTATAAACGTTTTTAGTGCGGCCGGTTCCTCCTTCCTCAGGACGCCGCCTACGTTGCGTAAGGCCGTGAGCACACAGTCGATGCTCTTCTCGCTTATCTTGTCTACTAGCCGCGTTAGGATGTCGTAGAGCAAGGATGCGTGGTATATCTGGAAGGCAAAATATAATTAATATTTAAAAATACAGGACTAGCTTGTGTCCCGCGCCTTCGCTCGCGTTAATTTATATTTTTAATACAAAGTTCAAACCCATGAAAATAATCTGTTTGCTACCCGATCCGTCCAGTGGTTTGAGCTGTGCGTTGGTACTTGGTAGATCAGTCAGTCAGTTAGTCAGTCACCAATTACGGCAAAGTGAAAAGGAAGGGTTATGATTTTAGCAGTCTATGTATGTATGTTTGTACTTTGTACATCTACGTCATATTATAGGCTATATACATATGTTATTATAAAATGAAGCATATAATAAGTATAATGAAGAATATATATCACTCTCCGTCCTCAACTATACCCATGTCTAAAAACACGTCGAACGGTTGCTCCATTACGGCGTGATTGAAGGACAAACAAACAAACAACCACACTTTCGCATTTATAATATTAGTATGAAGTATAGATTGTATGTAAAATGTATAACACTTAAAGTTCCACTAATCTTTATGTATAAATTATGTTTGTGGTATATGTGATTATGGTTGTATGAATTAATTTTAATAATTTAAACTAATAGCATAACTCATGTTTTTAATTTGCATGTCAGTAATGACGAAACATGACATCAAATTTAGTTTTTGTCATCCTATTGTACAATGTTTCCAGCAAATAAACGATTTATTTATTTATTTATTTATTTACAGGGTAGGATGGTTTGTCTCACCTTAAAGCTATATAATAGAGCGAGACACCCCACTAGGTTGTCCAACGTCTTGTCGTGTACAGGTTGCGGGGTTTCCATCATGGCGTCGAACTTTCTCGATAGTTCTTCCAGGAAATGGGCACCTGAAATAATGGATAAACACGACTTTATAAGTTTTCTGCTACAAAATTCAAAAACATACACCATCGTGTCTGACCGAAAATCTATTTCTGGCCGAAGTCGGAACACGAGAATTAATTAACCCAAGAAATATTAATAGTAAAAAAAAAAAAAAAAAGTTCGGGTTCAAATTAAGGTATACCTATTTCGGAGCCAACGTTGGCGTGCAGCACTGCAATGAGCGCGGCGTGCTCAGCCAACATCCTATCTGCTGTTAGAGAGCGTTGGGCCGTCGCGTCCAACCATAGAGCAGTCAACGCCGTGTTGACCGAGTGTCTGCTGTTACTGGAGTATAGGCCCTCTATGGATGTGCTGGCCCAATGGAGGTTGGTACCCGATAGTTTGTTGAGGACGCCTGAGGGAAATATATTTCATTTAGTCATTTATTGATAGCTTTTCATGTCTTACTTATTAATATATTACAGTACTTCAAAATACTATAGTGATTAGTCAGGGCATGGCTGACATAAATATCTGTAATATATATAAAACACAAAAAATATTTCTACCAATATCTGTTATAGACTTTGAAACTACGTGGGACTACTACTAATATTAGACTGGAAGACTTGCTGAATTTTTTTTATTTTATATACACTACAAGCTAGCCCTTGACTGCGATCTCACCTGATTGTAAGTGATGATGCAGTCTAAAACTGCCCGCTACCAAGCGAGCTAACCTAGCTGTTAGGCGCATGGCAGTTATATTAAACCCATATCCCTTCGGTTTCTACACGGCATCGTACCGGAACGCTAAATCACTTGGCGGCACGTCTTTGCCGGTAGGGTGGTCTAGCCACGGTGGTAACCATCCAACTGATGTGCCCCAAACCGGTTTCATTAGAAAGACAATAATGCGAAGGTTTTTTTCTTCTTTTAGCATAGTAAAACACGCCAGTTATCCACTAATATCTAATAATGACACTAAATAATAAAAAATAATATCTAATAATCCGCTAGGTAGATGTTGCATCCAAAAAAGTGGGGGGGGTATCCAATTTATTTATGCTAATGTATCAAGTGGGATGTGAAGTGAAAGAGAAAATCCTGAATTCATAAATATGAGTAGAGTACAATTTTAAAGTACAATTCATTCATTCATTCATTCACAATTTTAAAATATATCAAGCCACAGAAAAACAAGTTTACAATATTATTTCCATAGTCAGGATAAAGTTTTTTAAATTTTTTTCTTTTAATTTTCAGTTTATATAATTTACTTAGATCAGAGAATTACTTACTTTTGATTTGACGTTTGAGTTGCACCAATTCCTTATCTGTCACAGAATCCTTATTCCGTAAATGTGGTGGAATGTATACACCTTTTTCTTCCTGAAAATATAAATAAAACTTATTAGCCACCATGGAATTCACCTTTAACCCAAAACTAAAAGTTTCATTTTTAATTTCTAACCCAAACCCCAATACAATTTCCATGGATAATCTATAAAGTTATAGAAGTCTATAATACTTTCATCCCTTATTTAAGCCTACTATAAATAAGGGTTATTTCGAAAAATCCATTCTTACTGTCAAAATAAATTGTGGTATCTAGTCATTTAGGCTGTGCATTGATTGTCAGTCAGTCAGTAAGTCCAGACAAATCTTTTAAGATTATTACCTTAATAATATTGCCTTCTTTGTCCCTTTTTCTTCCATAGATATCCTCCCAAACATCTGGTTTTTCTGTTATCTCCTTGACACTTGTATTGTCATCACCATTTTCAGACCCAGATAAATCTTCATCACCAGACAGTCCCGACACTTCATCATCACTGAATACTTTGCTCAGGTCTTCTTCTGAAATAATTCTTTCTTTATTTGATTTTGATTCTACTTTATCTTTTTTACTTGATTTTTTATTATTAGATTTCTTCTGTAATTTCGTCACTGATCCTTCATCTGAAATATTTTCTTCACTTTCATAGTCACTATTGTCACTTAATTCACTTTCACCTATATTATCATCTTCAGGAAGATTTTCTTCTTTACTCATTTTTTTATTATGAGATATAGATTTTTTATTGTTTTTCTTAGCTGCTTCTTCATTTCCAACTAGTTCACTATTATCACTTTCATAATTGTCGTCACTGATTTCACTTTCATTACTAACTGAATTGTCTTCATCAAAATCCATTTCATCAGCATCTGAATCTGTTTTGTCTTGAGATTTTTCTTTATTTTTTTCCCCTTTATCTTTTTTGCTCTTTTTAGGTATTTCTTTCCCTGTAACCACAGCTAGATCTTCCTCAAAGTCTGAATCATGTTCTACATCAGCTAAATGTTTTTCTGCAGCTACAATTTGTTCCGATGTTGTCCTATCACAGATTTCCAGTAAATCTAAGAGTTCAGTTAAGGATAACCTCAAAAAGAATATAACCATGCTATGCTATATTATATACTTAATACTTATCTATTTATATACTTATTTAATGTGTATTTATGTATGTAGATATGTGTATTATATTGAATATTTTGTATTATCTAGTTTCAAAATTTTTTAAAAATTTAACATCTTACTTTAAATATGTATTGTACCTATTTCAACAAATAAATTGATATTGATATTGATTAGATTATTAGTTTAGAACATTATTTTTCCTTTTAAATAACATGATATTATACCCTTGAAGTTTTCTCACTGGCTTATTCCTGTGTGCATGGTTGCCTGGTAGAGATCTCTTCAAAGCAATAAGGCTGCCAATTATTGTACCATTGCATAGTTTTTTTTGTAATTGTTTACAAGTACGTGTTTCTTGATTTGGTGTACAATAAAGAATTTTTCATTCATTCATTCATACTTAATATATGTAGAATGCAACTAATACTATTCAAATAGCTACACCTACTAACACCAATTAGGAGCAACAAACATGTCATGGTAGAGAAGATGGGACATCAAACATATACCTAAGGATGCAACATTTACAGCATCTCTCTATTCTTTAGTAGAATAGTGAACAAGAAGGAACTTAGTAGAATAGGGAACAGGTGGAACAAGATTGTGGAAGCTTCTGAGCACACAAAGTTTATCTGATAGAAGATCTACAGGAAGGCAACACTGATTTTGGTGCAAGCTGAGCATATTCACCTGTGTTTGATCACCAATAATTTGTAAAAGGATACAATCAAGACCATCGTTGGCAAAAGTTTTAGTCTTATTCTTGGACTTGTTGAGCCCCAGTTGCTTCTCCAACTTCTTGATCATTTTCTCTTCTTCTTCATTGGCTTCCAGCATCATCCTCTTTCTCTGTTCATTCATCTCTGACTTGAGCTTGTTGGCTTCATTCCTCTCTTTATTTAGCTGTCTTAATAGGATGTCTTGGGTTGTTTCAGGTTTTGCTTTGGGTTTTTTAATCTGAAAAACATGGGCAGATACTTACAGAAAGTTATAGCATGGGAACAAGTTATAGAAAAAAAACCTAGTAGTTAAGCAAAGAAACAATATAGAAATGCTAGAATGTATAGACATCAACTAGATACTGATGACTTTCTTGGCAATGGGCTGTGGTCTTAAAAGTCGGGGACTCTAGCAAGATTTAGAGTAGGAGCAATTTGGGAAATTCTTAAGTAACTCAGGTATGGTTATATGGTAATGCCTAGCTAATTACTACCTTAAGGGCAGGGTTGAAGATAAGTTTAGTATGACAGAGGTCAGGTAGGATGCCAATAAAAGGTATGGTGGTTTAACTGTCATCCTTCCAGTCTGTCTGTTTACACAATACGGTTTATACAAATTTGACATTATAGTGACAGAATTTTGTATTGAAAATTCTGAAAGGTTCCTCCTTCTTTTGCTGGTCTGTCCAGACGCTCCCGTCAAACGATAGGAAAGATAGAACGTAATATCTCCTTAAACTGTGTTATTACTGTGTATGGATAAATCTATGTAATTTGGTTTGGTTACTTACTTTTGGTTCATCATTGAGGACCGGACTATCAGCTGGCCGTTTAACGAACCTTCCTGCAACATATTTAGGCTGAACAGGCTCGGTTTTCTTTCTCAAATAGTGGTCTTGCCGATTCATCTTCTTTTGTTGCCTCTTCTCTTTACGAAGGGCTTTGCGTGTGTTTGGAAATTTTGGCCTATTGGCTGTTTTGACTTTCTTCATGGTAAAGTGCTGGCTTTACGATGTTGTTGGAAAATTGTAATGAAAAATAAATTAAAAGGGAAAAATACAGATTTTTAAGGTTATGTTTTGACAAAGACGAATGACAATGACGTTTGTGACTGACATTGACAATAAAAAATTGCCATAAAAGTTTGTCATAGACAATTAAGGCGTGTATGCACTGTAAAGAGCATAACTTAACGATAAATAAATGATTGTGTTTTCTTCAAGCAACGCGACATTGGCGAAGTAAATTGTGCTGTGCTGGCACAAACAAAAGCCACACACTAAACAACAACAACAAATAAATGATTGAGATTTTTAACGAATTTTCTATTGCTTTTGATCGTGTTTTGAACCTTAATAATTAGATTAATCTGATATTGGATTCTAATATTGTATGTAGTGCACAATAAGCAAATCATATTTTCTCAACTTGCAATAATGTTTTTAAACTGAAAAAAAAACTATTGTCTATGACGCAAAATTTCTCAAAAATGATAAAATCAGACTGGGAATTTCTCAATTAAAATTACATTTTTGTGTATTTCTAAAAAGCAAACGTTTTCTAACAACTGCTACGTGTTGTTCCGGTGATAATCTTGATATCGAACATACGGCATGATGGTGGAAGGCTCGGCATTCACGCGAAACGATGTTTTCCAAATGGCCATCCGCGTTGCATTTGTGTCCGCAGTGACTTATTTCTCTATAAAATGGCTTGTGAATCAAATAGATCCGACTTCTAAAAGCAGGAAGAAGGCGGAGGAGCGAGCGCGGGAACAGTTACGCAAGTACGTATTGATTTTTGACTTTGATGCAAGTGCAGCATTTGGTGTGAAATTCACTATGATTGTCTCATTTAAAGTCATTATTCACGCTTAAACCGATGGCCTTCAGCCAATAATACCAATTGTGCTATTTTTATGTGAACATTTATTTATAATTTCTAACAAATGAACATGAACCTTTTCAATAATTAGCTAGTCATTGCATTATCATTTGTACACTGTTTTTATAAATTATATTTGTAGTATAATTGTATCTGCTTTATTTGTGATGTATTTTTAAAGTGCCTTAAAGTTATTGAATTACACTGAGCTAAACAGAGTCTTAAGGAGTCTATAATAACATGTTACGTGCAACAAAAATCAACAAAAAGTTAAAAATGACCAATACTACTTAGTACACTGGTTTTAATTACTTATTAAACTTCCATACCAACCCAAGTAAACTTGCTTCCATATTAAACTGCATGCTATTTACACCACTTTTTATTTTTATTTTTTTTATATCCACTACAAGCTAGCCCTTGACTACGATCTCACCTGATGGTAAGTGATGATGCAGTCTAAGATGGTAGCAGGCTAACCTGTAAGGGGCATGGCAGTTACATTAAACCCCCTTCGGTTTCTACACGGTATCGTACCGGAACGCTAATTCGCTTGACGGCACGTCTTTGCCGGTAGGGTGGTAACTAGCCACGGCCGAAGCCTCCCACCAGGCCAGACCAGGGAAAATTCAGAAATTATAAATTCCCAAATTTACCCTGCCGGGGATCGAACCCAGGACCTCCGCACATTAAGGCAACAGCGCTACACACTGCGCCACGGAGGTCGTCAAAATAGTGGTCTTGGTACCATGTGGTTGGATACCATGGTATGTGATTTTCACAGTACCTACATCTTACACCGCCTTGCTTTTACTAATTCAGCTTCTTTTAAAGTTAAGATTTCTATTAAAATATTATTATTGTGTATTTAAAAACAGTAGTATAGAAGTTGCATATGTTAAGGATATCTTCCAGAGCGGGCCTGGGCGGCAAGCATTCCATTGTGCTGGACAAGTTGACAGACCATGAAATGATCATTGCATCACAGCTTGTTGTGCCGGAGGAGATCACTGTAAGTCACAAACAAATAATATATTGTTACTAGTGATGTGCCAGATTTAGAATTCATGAAGGGTAGGCAGATTCTTTTGAGACTAGCCAGTGAAAACTCAGCAGTTCTTCTTCTTCTTCTTGGTGATGCGGCTTTGCAGGGCTCTGTAACAAGACCCAGTATCACTTTGACTGTTGCTGATCTATTGTGAAACTCAGCAGTTACTCTCTGTTGAAAAAAATCATAGAGTTCTTAAGGGGTTCTGGTTTAAGGAAGGTTTATTCCAGACTATAATCTATCTCTGTGCCAAATTTTGTCCAGATCCATTCAGCTGTGCTGGAGGGCTTGAATGATTGAGTTACAAACATCCCTCCATCCATCCAAATTTTAAACATAAACAATTGCAGGTGGACTGGAAGGACATTGCAGGTCTAGACCACCTGATAAAAGAGCTGCGAGAGACAGTGATCCTGCCCATACAGAAGCGGGAGTTGTTTGCTGACAGTCGCCTGACACAGCCGCCCAAAGGAGTGCTGCTGCATGGACCCCCAGGTCAGTCGTATAACTTTAACAAAGGTTTAAATCTAACATCTTAATATAACTAATCTCTCCTTTGCTTTTTAGCTAGTTGATTGTGCAGGTAGTGCGGTGTTGTGGATAATTAGGTATTTGACAACAAGTCAAATCAACAACTTTTTTTCAAACGTCAAAATGTGAGCTGTATGTGATGTGTTGTATGAAAAACTGAACCATGACATCATAAAAATTCGACAAACTTTTTTACTTCAATCGATTGTTTAAAATAGTTTTCAAACTAAACTAAAAGGATATTATGACATTTGGAATCTCCTTTATTTGATAAATCACTGAAAAATAAATTTTAATAGTTGACAAATACCCAATTTTGTTGTACAAAACATTTGAGTTTCATATAATTTTGCCAGTTTAACATATCTCCAGTGTCACACACTTTAGGTTCAAATTCCACAAAAATAACAAAACTTTATTTTGATGACAATATTTTAATTTGTTGCATTAGCTCTGCAGGCTGAGTGAGAGTTTTTTTATGTGTGACAATGCTAACTACCATTTCTATGGAATTGATCGAGCGCTAGCTGCAAAGCCCATGACAATTCCATACAAATTGTATTTAACTTTGTCGCGATTGAATGGTGAGGTAATCTCCCACTAGGTGCTCTGATCTCTGATCAATAAAAAGAGAGTCATTCCCAGTTTCGGAAATCCTTGTATTTTTTTATACTGATTTTCATAAAGCATAAACATTTTTCAGGTTGCGGCAAAACCCTCATAGCCAAAGCGACTGCCAAAGAGGCGTGCATGAGTTTCATCAACTTGGACGTGTCTCTTCTAACTGACAAGTGGTACGGAGAGACACAGAAGCTAGCGGCCGCGGTTTTCAGCCTCGCTGTCAAATTGCAGCCCTGCATTATATTTATAGGTGAGCATAAATTTAGATTTCGTCGTATGACAAGTACATGTCGACCATAAACACGTACTTGCAAGATCTCCGTAAATATTTAGTGATTTACTTTCAGTAGTGATAAATAACGAACATCTAGACATAACTCCGCGATAAACTCGTAAAAGAAGTGGCAAAAACTTTAATTAAGAAAGAAAAACCGTTTTCTGGCTCAGGCTCAGTTATAGAATTTCGTTAAGCTTTTTCTGGTAAAATTCCAAAGAGGTTCTCAATTTGATGTGTTTGGCCCACAGATGAAATAGAGTCGTTCCTCAGGACTCGCACCCAACACGACCACGAAGCGACAGCGATGATGAAGACCCAGTTTATGTCACTCTGGGACGGACTCATCACCGACCCAAGCTGCACAGTCATCATAATGGGCGCCACCAACCGGCCTCAAGACCTGGACAAGGCCATCCAGCGCCGAATGCCTGCCACCTTCCACGTGCCCATGCCTAGTGAGGCGCAGCGCGAGAGGATACTGCAGCTCATCCTGCAGGCAGAACCCACTGCACCCGACGTGAGTACATTACTACTGACTGCAGTACTGTATTACATTGCATGCCTAGTGAGGCGCAGCGCGAGGGGATACTGCAGCTCATCCTGCAGGCAGAACCCACTGCACCCGACGTGAGTACATTACTACTGACTGCAGTACTGTATTACATTGCATGCCTAGTGAGGCGCAGCGCGAGGGGATACTGCAGCTCATCCTGCAGGCAGAACCCACTGCACCCGACGTGAGTACATTACTACTGACTGCAGTACTGTATTACATTGCATGCCTAGTGAGGCGCAGCGCGAGGGGATACTGCAGCTCATCCTGCAGGCAGAACCCACTGCACCCGACGTGAGTACATTAATACTGACTGCAGTACTGTATTACATTGCATGCCTAGTGAGGCGCAGCGCGAGATGATACTGCAGCTCATCCTGCAGGCAGAACCCACTGCACCCGACGTGAGTACATTACTACTGACTGCAGTACTGTATTACATTGCATGTCAAATCAAATCAAATCAAATCAAATATTTTTTATTCAAATAAACTTTTACAAGTACTTTTGAATCGTCAAGTGAATCTACCACTGTCTAGTGAGGCGCAGCGCGAGAGGATACTGCAGCTCATCCTGCAGGCAGAACCCACTGCACCCGACGTGAGTACATTACTACTGACTGCAGTACTGTATTACATTGCATGCCTAGTGAGGCGCAGCGCGAGGGGATACTGCAGCTCATCCTGCAGGCAGAACCCACTGCACCCGACGTGAGTACATTAATACTGACTGCAGTACTGTATTACATTGCATGCCTAGTGAGGCGCAGCGCGAGATGATACTGCAGCTCATCCTGCAGGCAGAACCCACTGCACCCGACGTGAGTACATTACTACTGACTGCAGTACTGTATTACATTGCATGTCAAATCAAATCAAATCAAATCAAATATTTTTTATTCAAATAAACTTTTACAAGTACTTTTGAATCGTCAAGTGAATCTACCACTGTCTAGTGAGGCGCAGCGCGAGAGGATACTGCAGCTCATCCTGCAGGCAGAACCCACTGCACCCGACGTGAGTACATTACTACTGACTGCAGTACTGTATTACATTGCATGTCTAGTGAGGCGCAGCGCGAGAGGATACTGCAGCTCATCCTGCAGGCAGAACCCACTGCACCCGACGTGAGTACATTACTACTGACTGCAGTACTGTATTACATTGCATGCCTAGTGAGGCGCAGCGCGAGAGGATACTGCAGCTCATCCTGCAGGCAGAACCCACTGCACCCGACGTGAGTACATTACTACTGACTGCAGTACTGTATTACATTGCATGTCTAGTGAGGCGCAGCGCGAGAGGATACTGCAGCTCATCCTGCAGGCAGAACCCACTGCACCTGACGTGAGTACATTACTACTGATTGCAGTACTGTATCACATTGTCATAATGGTGACCAAGTTCATGTCACTCTGGGACGGGCTCATCATGGACTTCGGCTGCACCGTCGTGAGTTAAATATTATTGGCGTGAGTTTAATATTACTGACGTGAGTTGAATATTAATGACGTGTGTTGAATATTAAAAACGTGAGTTGAATGTTAATGACGTGAGTTGAATATTATTGATGTGAGTTAAATATTACAACTTTATTGAAGAACAATTATGCATGCAGAATGGTCTTAGATAGATAAATTCTTACTGCCACACAAGACATACAACT
Source organism: Erebia aethiops (assembly GCA_923060345.2). Classification (NCBI taxonomy): domain Eukaryota; kingdom Metazoa; phylum Arthropoda; class Insecta; order Lepidoptera; family Nymphalidae; genus Erebia; species Erebia aethiops. The sequence goes on along the minus strand of OV281096.1, from coordinate 13,768,642 downwards.
AAATTATAAAAAAAATACAGAAAACAACGCGTGCACAGAGTGTTTCGTGATCCACAGATCGAGTACAAGCGGCTAGCAGCGGCGACGGAAGGCTTCTCCGGATCTGATCTGCACGAGCTCTGTCGCCAGGCTGCTGTATACAGAGTGAGGGATCTGGCACGAGACGAACTCGCAAGGGAATCTGAGGTTAGTACACGTTACAGTCTAACACATCATCATACTTCATACTAATATTATAAATGCGAAAGTGTTTTTTTTTTAATCCACTACAAGTTAGCCCTTGACTGCGATCTCACCTGATGGTAAGTGATGATGCAGTCTAAGATGGTAGCGGGCTAACCTGTTAGGGGCATGGCAGTTATATTAAACCTATAACCCTATTCGGTTTCTACACGGCATCGTACCGGAACGCTAAATCGCTTGGCGGCACGTCTTTTGCCGGTAGGGTGGTAACTAGCCGCGGCCGAAGCCTCCCACCAGGCCAAACCAGGGAAAATTCAGAAATTATAAATTCCCAATTTGACCCGCCGGGGATCGAACCCGGGACCTCCGCACGTTAAGACAACAGCGCTACACACTGCGCCACGGAGGTCGTCAAAAAAAAGTGTGTTTATATATACCATACCGCTGTCCCGCTTTTCAGACTAGATGGCGTGGCGGATTATAGCAAATTAAATTTCTAGTTCTTTCTTGTCTATATTAGTTTCTAACTGCCTAATATTCTCTTCCAGTCAAAGCAAAGCAGATCGAACACATCAGATTCAGACGACGATTACGTGGATGCTGTTCGACCAATCACTATGGAGGACATGAGACTAGCACTTGGTAAACTAAAGGAGTCAAAGATCCAGTGCGGCACACTAGCGCCCTCTATGCGGATAGAACTCGACTAGACCACCGGTGTAGTCGAATTAACTGACTTTGTAGTCGACTGTTCACTTTGAAGTCGAATGCACGCTCGACACTATCGTGAGTTTAAAAATGGATCAATTTTCAGTTAACCTGAATATTATTTTATAAAACTTGCGACTTTTAAGACAGCTATGAAGCATTCAACAGCAAGCGGTGTGTGAACTACACATTTTCAATCAGTTTCTTTCTCTTTCTATTTCTATAATTAGTCTTTTTTTGTTGTTAAATTGTTCTTTACTTTAAATCACCTCTTTGTCTTAATTATTATTTCTAAAATACAAGAAATAATCCCATAATGTTGAATTAGCAATTCTGGCAAGACAATATAATATGCAAACTGTCAAACTCCAAGATATAGTATGGAACACGTTAGGAAAGCCATTGATGCTGACTAAAAAAAAAAATATAGGCTCGCACTTGGCTGCAATCAGACTTACTTGCAAGTGGTGATGCAGCCTAAGACTCTTCTAGACCAGCTGTGTTGTCGACTAGGCTAATTTTGTAGTCGAAAATTACACAGTTCTAATCTGTTTCTTCCTATTTCTATATTAATCAGTTCCTGTTTTCTTTTCTATGCCACTATACTATACGGTAATAATTCACGTAACCATTCAAATCTAGTCAACAAGAAATACCAAAATTGACCAATTGATTGCAGGTCGATCATGTGATTGAAATGGATTTTTGTATTTGCTAATGACTACGACTACCAATACAGAAGACTCCATACAATTCTTGTGATTTAATTATTAAGTTGAACTAGGTACCACTTACTTTTTTAAATTTTCGTGCAACTCAGCGTTAGATCTCTTTTGTTGTTGCCTTTAAATTATTCCTCTTTCAGACAGGCGAAGATTTATGATCATACAGCCTATTCAATCTTGTCTCGGTTTTGTAAATTAGTGATTTCTTTTTATAAATTAGAGTGTTAAATTTAAAAGTAATTAATCATTTTTGTGTGTAAATATTTGTTCTAAAATCGTTGAGAACGAAACTCGAAATCTATTTACAAATGTTAAATTATTGTAAATACTTTATGGACTATAAAAAATGAAATTTTAATGTCTTACAATTATAATTGTAAAAGTTTATTCGTACAAATTATGTGTTCTTTCTCAAGTGTAAGGCCATGTGTCCACTAGCAAGTAATTTCAGCAATACCTCGCAGAAAGCCTTTTGCGCCCTCTAAGAACTCGCACCAAGTCGACTTCTGCAAGTTTGTAATCTAACGCTTTTTGTCTCGATAGATTGTAAACTGTCGACAGATTGTGAACCGTTCAATGTTCTGACTGTCAATTTTTGAAATATTCATTGTATTTACGTTTTCTTGTCTCTTTCCTGTAGGTTAGGGTTCGACATAAATATTCAGGTATTAGGTTCATATTCATATTCATCACTTAGGTTCTATCGGGTTAATATACCTAACAGATAACAATCTACCGAAAAATAATGCGTTAAATTGTAATCTTTCGACAGTTTACAATCTCGCTAGTTAGATTATAATCTAATGGTTATTACAAATCTACGGTGACATATACGAATAACTTGCAGGAATTCATATGATACGACAGTGACAGCGCCTTTTGCAAGAAAACTTGCCATTCGACACTTTGCATAAGATTTAAGTCGTCAAAAGTCGTCACCAGAGTATGACGTTCAGATGTCAATTTGTATGGCAAAGTATAGTTTGTCTAATTTAGATTTTAGGATGATAATTTTGACAGATGAGAGGTGTATAGCAATTGTAAAGGACAATAGTGAGACAGACTGAAGCAGTACTATGCAAACGGCATTTGCCAAAATCATCATCCTAAATTATTTGAGTGGACAACTAGTCAAATCAGCATTTCTTTTTCAAAATTCAATACGCGCACACGGAATCTTGTATGAAATATTGATTTGTGACGTCATCAAAATTCGACGCACTTTTTTACTTCAATCGATAGTTTAAAATAGTTTTCAAACATAAAACTAACAGGGGACGTGGATATTACGACATAAATGGGTGATCCTCTATTTAATAATCACTTAAATAAATAAATAATATTTTATTTGCGGAATATGGGTACAAACTACAGATATAGGCCTTAAAAATAATATTTCCCTTACATATTCTACCATGGAATGGTGTGCAAATAGTTATGTATTTTTAATAATAATTAAATATTAAAAATAATTTATTTGACTGGTTGTCCAACACCCAATTTTAAAGACCCTTTTACACATTGGCCAATTTACAATTCGTAACATCCAGTGTTCGTGCTATGCTATGACTATAGTAGCTTCTAGCCTTCTACACACTATGATAATTAATCACCGAGGCCCGAACCAAATGGTTCTCTAGAGGTTTCTTCAAAATAACTCCATTTTTGAACTTCTCTTACGTAAGTGAGTGCTCGTTGGTTAACATGTTTGACTTCGCCTGACGAGGTCCCGGATTCGAGTTGGGCCATTATTAAATATTGGTTTTTCCGACTAGAAATTCTCAGTACTAAGCCCGGAGTTAGGAAGTTGGTGGTGTTTCACCCCCGTGCCTCGGAGAGCACGTTAAGCCGTCGGTCCCGGTTATTATCAACTAACATGATAATAGTCTTTAAAGCCCGCCAACCTGCATTGGAGCAGCGTGGTGGGTCTAAGTTCTAATTCCCTCTCTCCTATGAGAGTGGAGGCCTGTGCCCAGCAGTGGGACGTTAATGGGCTGTAGTGGTTACGTAAGTAGTTAAGTATTGACAATTAACATTTACTCTGACGAGTTTTCACGTGAAAAATATGATTTGAAGCTATACGATATAATATTGATTCTATACGGTTAGTTGTCTAAAAACATATACCATAAAACAAACGTATTTAATAAAAGAGTTCGATATATTCAAATTATATGTAACAGATTAAAAAATATATGTGTAAAAAAATATTTTAAATAACTTTTAATGCAAAGCATATTATTCTGTCAGAGCGTATCACGGATGTTTTAAAATAACAAGAATATTACTGTTAAAATATATGTCATAAAGAAAAGATTTTAAAAATTATCAAAATGCAGCATATTATTATAGAGTCCTTTTCGTCCGATGTATTAATCTTAATGTGTAGATAAATAGATACTGCAATATAAATGTAGCAAATAGAAATATGTATGTATAAAGATTTGGCCCTCTCATATACTTACGGACTGTCCATTTATCACTATGGAGGGTAGATGTAAGGAGAATCATCTGTGTATATGAAATGTGTCCGTCGAAATGCATTAAATTGGGGGCGCCACATTAGCATCAGGGTAAACTTAAAAGGAAGCGCCAAATATTATTACAGTAGGTTTAATAAATAAACAAGTAAAGAAAACATTTATCATTATTTTACACAACGTAAGTTGTTGAAATTTTTAATAAAATATAACTACATGTCGACAATTATATTATATATTTTTTAACTTGGCATACTTCGCTTCAATCTACAACTGCTACATTCATACCATACCCTTTACTACACCAGCGCCACTGTGGAAGGTTTTTGAACTGTTATTTATAGCAGCCACTGGACACTTTTTCAACTTTTCTCCCATAAGAGATGATTCTCCTTACCTTTTGACGACCTCCGTGGCGCAGTGTGTAGCGCGGGTTCGATCCCCGGCAGGGTCAATTTGGAAATTTAGAATTTCTGAATTTTCCCTGGTCTGGCCTGGTGGGAGGCTTCGGCCGTGGCTAGTTACCACCCTACCGGCAAAAGACGTGCCGCCAAAGGATTTAGCGTTCCGGTACGATGCCGTGTAGAAACCGAAGGGGTATGGGTTTAATATAACTGCCATGCCCCTAACAGGTTAGCCCGCTACCATCTGACTGCATCATCACTTACCATCAGGTGAGATCGCAGTCAAGGGCTAGCTTGTAGTGATAAAAAAAAAGACACAGCTCTAGCCTCCATATTTATCACGTAAGAAGCTTTTAAGACCGTGGTCAAGTTGAGGCTGTTAATCATGCAAGTTGCTAAAAACTTAGATAGTAAATTTTCTATAAAACAGATCGAGGGGTGATCCAAATTTTTCTTTTTATCGTTTTCACGTTCAGGAAATCAGGACCCCGAAAATGATGTTTGCCTCTGTGTAGCGGTAACAGGTTTCTCTACCGTTCCGCCATTTTATTTTATTAACAACGGCTACGCATAAAATAAACCTCATAACCTATAATAATCAATAGAAGCATCCATTGTAAGAGACAAAATCTTCTCAAGCGTCAGGTATCCGGTATATAAGCTATCAATACGCTTACTCTGAGTTTTTACATTGCAAAAAAAGTAAGATGAACCCTAATTGCATTGCTTTAGAGCTCATTTTTCATCATTTCGTGTATTTATTCACAGCCAGCGCTCCAAACGCTGAATTTGTGACTTTTAAGCAAGAGATTTTGGGTCCATTTTACTTTGACGTTCGCTTACACTTGGCGTGGCGATCAATCGTATTTGTAATGTAAAAACTCAGAGTAAGTATACAACGCTGCACTGGTGGTGCCATCATCGAGTACATTATATTATACCGTTGATAGATTTTCCTATCCTAAGGTTAATCGTAATAAATGGTCAGTCCTTTAAATATGAATTCAGGTGGTAGTTGTGACTAAAAATGCGTTTTTTTTTTCTTTAAATAGTAGCGTAGTTAAATTATAAATTTGCCTGGCTGTGTACTGCATTACGGAATGCTTTATAGCAATAGTAGATATTTTACGCCTTTTAGATATTACTAGCTGTGGCTCGCGACTTCGTCCGCGTGTAATAAGTTTTTTTACTTCCACAGAAACTCCGCGCCTTCGTTCACGTGGTTTAAGTTTTTCTGATTCCCGCGGGATTCGGGAACTCCTCAATTTTCTGGGATAATAAGTATCCTATGTCACTCTCCAGGTCCTCAAATATGCCCATGCAAAAAATCACGTCGATCTGTTGCTGTGTTGCGTCGTGATTGAAGGACAAACCAATAAACAAACACACTTTCGCATTTATAATATTAGTATATGATCAACGTTGGCGATTTATGTAAAGTTGCAACACGGCCTAAAGAGCGCACAGTCAGATGACGTCTAGTCTCGTGGACGAGACGGGGGAAGGATATACCAACCATCCAAGTCGGATATGCGCATTTGCTGAAAATGGCGGTATTGATATCAGCCCCTGACGATCGATTACTAGTAGCAATACTTCAGTGAAATGTTACCTTTTCACTATAGTAGAAGTTAGATACAGGGTATGTATTAAAATTTGAGAGTTACCCTTAAAAATTGTGCGTGTACGTGATTTGTGTCTCAATTCAATGTTAAACGCTTAAAAAGCCCCTAGGTTGTGCGCACGATTGTTGCAAAATATCTTAAGTATATAATTTAAGTGTTTTTTAACTGTTGCCGAAAAATTGATGCTTGTCTTGGGTGTTTTTATTGACGCTGTTAAAATCGTCCTAATTTGTAGATAGTAAACGTTAGAGATCTTTGATTGTGCAGGTTATGTAAATAAATGGAATAAATGGAGTAAAATAAAAAACAATTTGTGTGGTTTTATTTCTGTATAATTTAAATAATTTAAGATTTGGTTTAATTTAAATTAAATGTCCTCGTCTGGCACGCTGACATGGATTTTCTAGGTTCCTTAATACATTTGCCAAAAGGATTCCTGTAAATATAAATTATGAACATTATAGTACATGAACAGGGGAGGGAGTGAACTTGAACTCCAAGTTGGGAGAATTTTTCAGTAGAAAATTCGATTTTAGGCTCTAACACAAAATCAGTATGAGCTTTGGGGTTGGTATATATACGTAGGTGTGCAGCCTATGGTCTGCAATTTGAATGGGCTTATATACACTTCAAGTATATATTTACGCTGTGGTGGCTAATATAAGTAAAAAATATCTATATTTAAATATTTATTATTTTGCTTTGGTCACACTAGGGAACCTGTATCGCGGAAACTATATTAAGATTACTTACCTAAGTTTAGACTTAACCGAGGGCGAGGACTAGGTGAGATCAGTTGAGTAGGTAAGTAAACATATCATAGATTTAAAGGTTCGCGAAGCGCGCGAACCTTTAAATCTATGATTAATATACATAATAATTAATTTATGTCGAATAATGTAAGTGCATATTACCTACCTTTTCTCGTTTTTTGTTATGTTTATTTCTAGACCTGGGCTGGCGATGATTTTTCTTTTTCTTCAAACTGTATTTTGAGTTGTATTTCTTCGGCGGTGGGCGTAGTATCATGTTTCTTAGTAGATCGAGTAAACCTGTGTGAAAATATATTATTGTTACCCCCTCTATTCGGTACTGGACTGTTGGACATCTGCCCCCCGATTGTGTAAGAAAATCGTACCTATTATAATTGTATTCGTTTGTCAAACGGATAATGGGGATGATGACAACCATAGTCCATAGATAATACACTATATAGATGACAACTCAATCAAATCAGAAGTGCAATCATGTAAGGATTGCCGATCACAAAGTAAAATAAACCATAATAGCATTGACCCCTGCAAGAGCGAGGCTCCGGGCGGTTGCCACCCGGCACCCCCTAAAGCCGCCACTGCTTTCTAGTACCTACTATTACGGGTCTCTGCTTTGAGCTAAGCCGCAGACAGACAGACAGACGGATGGACATGGCTAAGAAGAAGGGTCCCATGTTTATGGAACCCTAAAAACACATTTTGCTGTGCTCTAGATATTCTTCACTTAGTTATGTGATTTAGGTAGGCCAACCAATTTAAATAGGTGTAGAAAAATCTTTTTTTAAAGGAGACTATTCAGATTTGTATGGGACGTAGGCCCAGTCTTGTACAAGCGGAGAAATGAAGGAAAATAAATTTTAGACCAGTTTTTATGGGTCAAATCTACGAATTCGTCGTAATTTCAGTGGTAAAATTATTTAAACTTTCCAAGTTATGGAACACTAAACATGCGTGGGTAACAATGGCGGATTCGAATTTTGACGTTTTCGAAAGAAAAACACGTTATTTTGACAGTTACTGTCAGAAATGACATTTTGATACATTTCGCGTCTACTGCTTTCTCTATGGCTGAAGGTTGCCATATTGGAAACGTATCAAAACATTTTTTATTCTTTTGCTCGTTATTTACTTTAATGTTCTAAATAATTATTATATATTTAATACAATCTATGTATTTTGCTCTATTCATGGTAGAGTGTACAAGAGTAGGCCTAAAATGAACCTTTTCCTTTAAAACAAGTTATTGGTATTTTTAATTTAAATTAAAGTGGTAGCGAAATGCTCACGCAGTCACGCCCCTTTTACCATTTCTGTTATATGTATAGGTAGGTACTTACCTATGCTAGCCATTTTTCGGCCGGTGAACTAACTCAATTTTTTTTTGTTACATGTACCTAGGACATACATTAGTTAATGTTACTTCTGATTCTACACCGGTTCGGAAAGAAGTTCTACTGAGAAAGCCGGCAAGAAACTCAGCAGTTTCTCTTACCATATCATTTATGTACCTACTAGTTATCGATGTGGAAAGTCAAATTAGTCACAGATAAAATATAAGGTGCAAAAATATTATTGCAATAAAAGTCTACAAGTGCTTATACTTAAATTTATTATTATTTATTGAGTCGTATAAAAATGATAAATTAATCTATAATACTTATTGGTTCATATCACACACGTATCATATCTAAGTACTTCTTATTAGCAAGTAAGTAGGTAAAAATAGCTTTGTTCACATAAGGTACCTAGTTTTTGTGGTAATAAGCGAACAGTGTGAAAAAAGTTAGTTTACAAAATACAATACAACCACCGAACACTGACTAAAGAAAAAATAATTGACGGAGCTTCCAAACAAATCTCATAAAAGTGAAGACAATTTGTGGGAACAAATTACTCAATATCGCGTAGCATTGTAAAAATCATGCTGTAAGTAGTGAAATCCACTTCTCCGTTTACTATTTAATATCTATCCCTTTTAGTCTGTGATCAAAATTAGTAAAAGTCCATCTAAAGCTTAGATATAAGTTATACTGAGAACATCATGCATGCATGCAGAAAAATTTGCACAAGGTGGTTAGTTAGCTCCAATTTCATATCCCGATCTCACCTTGGTCGATTCCATCCAACGGCACCACTTCAATAGGGAAGCTTTCAACACCAGGCTTGATAGATATATCAGAACAGGCGCCAAAGTTTTCCTGGTTTCCACATCCCAACCCTGAGGTTCCATCTTCGCAAACCCCCCAGTTGTTACCAGCAATATACCGCCATTGTAAAACACAGTGTTCACAAACTAATCCTTTGGGTAGACGGTAGTTCACGGAGTATATCCCTCCTTGCGTGGGGTAGAATCTAAATCCACCCTCTTCAAGTTCTACGGGGTATTGATCGAAGCATGATTGATCTGTTATTTTAGGGTCTGGGCAGATCTTGAAAATCCAGTAGCCTCTGTGGTAAGCTGTTATATGGACGGTGACATTGATGACTTGTCCGGAGTTGTACTCAGCTACTATGATGCCCTCGCCGTATATGCCTCCGAGCTCATGAGGTCTTGGTTGTGCTTCGTCGAAGGGATCTCCGCAAAGCCCACATCTATTTTAAAAATAAATACTTATTAAGTTATTGATGTTAGCTTAAAAGACATGAAAGCAAAGTGGATTGGATGAGAACAGAGATTTTTTGAAGTGAAAACTTCTTTATGCGCGTTGAGCACTTTTTGGTAGGGGGTAAAAATGTTGAAACGCGAGACCGACACTGTTCTTCTTAAGACAAAAGGTCTTAAGTATAAATAGTACTAAATTAAACTTGAATGCCTTAGTTTTAAGGTTTATATTAATAAGTGCTGTGGAACTGAGACCGACACCTCGCGTTGTTACGGCGACAAAAGGTCTTAAATATAAATATAGTACATTCGTAATTAAACTTTAATGCCTTAGTTTTAAGGTTTATGTTTGAATTCTTTATAATTAGAAAAAAAAATTAAATATTTTTATATAATTTTTTTTTTAAACCAGCAACGCATTGGCAGTTCCTCTGGTGCTGCAAATGTTCATGGGCGGTGGTAATCACTTACCATCAGGTGACCCGCCTGGCTCGTTTGCTCGCTATACCTACATATTATATGTATAAAAAAAAACGTTTTCACTTCTATCGGCAGTCCCTATATGGCCTGCTAGTTTTCTTTTTAGTTTTGCAAGCGCAGCGAGCGTAATTTGAAATGTAACTTGAAATAAAATTGAGTCCCATTTCTTAGAATACCCTGAGGACTTACCTCCCCCCGTTCATTTGGTACTGCCTTGCAAAGCCGCCGCAGTTGAGTCCGTCGTCGTCGTAGTTGGCTCGTGTGGGGTACCCGCTCCTCCACATCGATGCGCGGGACGCTGGCCCCACCACGCGCCCGTGCCCCACAACCATCACCACAACCGCTGACAGTGCCAGCAAGTGACGCAACATCTAAAACAAAGGACAGATAAGCTAGTATCCCATACTCACGAAATCTTTTTTGCACTTTGCCTTGAGAAAGAGATTCTCATCCAATATTCTCCATCCGCTCTCAGAATGCTTGAGTAAAAGCAGGCCAGTTTTACTGTTGAGCCTTGACAAACTTTCTTGGCGAGACTAGATCAGGTTTTGATAGACTGATGGAAGATAAGAGCGGTTACTTATGTACACATTGATATAGTAATTGTAAATGAATTATTTAAAAAGAGCAACCACCGAGTTTCTTGCTGGTTCTTCTCGGTAGGAATGGCATTCCGAACCAGTGGTAGATTCACTTGACGATTCAAAAGTACTTGTAAAAGTTTATTTGAATAAAAAATATTTGATTTGATTTGATTTAAGAATAACAGCTGATCGATAGATATATGCCCTGGCGGTAAATATATTCTGGCCCAGCGTAGTACTATATAATAATATATTCTGTGCCCTGAGTTAAAGCAGTGAGAACTATATGTTCCGGCATCCACACACCTCCCTCGCACGACTCCAATGTGATGTCCTAAACAACTTTCGCATGCTTTTGACGACCTCCTTGGCGCAGGGGTAAGCGCTACCATCTTAGACAACATCATTTACCATATCGCAGTCAATGGTTAACTTGTAATGGAATTTTAAAAACTTGATAGTCGTTGGCTGTTACACCTTGTTAGCTTGATCTAGCTGAAGACGGCAAAACATTATCGTTTATTGACGGACTTCGCAAAGTAACGCCTGATTCTACTCAACATCTCCTTTTTTTCCTCTTTGTTCTGCTGGATAAATTAGACAAGCCTCAGCTGTTTTCTTACCTTGAGTGAATCGCAATTAATAATATAATTTGATTCTACTATTGATACAGAAATATGAAATCACGTCAACAACGGCTTACAGTGCGAAATCAGAAACAAAACTATCGTCAAATAAGAGAATCGCATACAATTTATACTAGTTATAAATTGTAGTGTTATAAATGTTTATCACCCGATAGTCTTTATCAGACACTTTGAATCACAACAATGGGTAAACAGCAGATTGTTTTATACGCTAAATTGGGGATTAGCGAAATTATAGAAGTACGTTGCGGGTTTTTTTTACTTTACAACATTGGAAAATTTCTTCCGATTTTAGTAACTAGCTTTTGCCCACAGCTTTCCTCACGTTAAGTTCGATTTTTATACAAATTTCATACTCCTATTTTAGGGGTTGAATTTGCAAAAAAACTTTCTTAGCGTATGCCCACGTCATAAAAGCTATCTGTATTCTGTATGGCAAATTTCAGCCTGATCCGTCCAGTGGTTTGAGCTGATAGATCAGTCAATCACCTTTTCCTTTTATAAGTAGGTATACCTATGTATTTACTTAGATTTATAAAAATCGACTTTTACATTAAAGACGACCACTATCATGGTCATTTAAATTCAGTAGCCCTGTGATTTTAAACTAAACTTGAAGAAGAAACCTACTAACCAAACTTGCATAACGGTAACACACACACCACGTTATCATTGCAAGTCCATGCGTGCAGATTGCAGACTGCAGTGAATGCAGTAAATTGCTTGCACTGCTCGATTGCGGAGAAGCTGCATCACTCATTGCTATCTCGGTCGTGATTGGCTTAATTTGTGTTTTTTTATCCACGCTACGAGCTAGCCCTAGACTGCTCTGAAAAAGCGATGATGCAGCCCTAGATGGTAGCGGGCTAACCTGTTAGGGGTGGGGTATGGCAGTAATAAAAAAATTTAAATTAAATGATTTCTTTCACGTAGGACAATTACTTGCGCCACTTATGATATGTCGCAAGAATCTACCAACGGTTCGGAAAAATGTAAAGTTCGAAGAGCTTTATTAAACCCATATCCATAATCGGTTTCAAAACGGAACGCTAAATCGTTTGGGGATGCGCGGCGGTATCAGACCAGACCAGAGAAATTATAAATTTCCAAATTAGTCCTGATGCCGTAGATCGAACCTACCGCGTATAAGGAAACGCCACTGTACCAGGGAGGTCGTCAAATCGTCATTATTTCAACAACAAAGCATAATTCAACAGTGAAAGAGCAAATCAGAAGTGATTGCAATCGTTACAATGTACACGTAGCAATCATTTTACTGTATAGGGCGCCTGGTTTGCCAGAGCTTGTACCTCGCACGCAAAACTTGTTGCAAGCAAATATTTACGCTAGCGTTTCTGCGCTATTTTGCTTATCACTTGCATAACCTACGCAGTTCGCAAGTCAATTGCACGTTTATTGTTGCAAGTACAAAACCTGACCAACATGCAACTGCAGCATGCAACTTACACGCAAGTCATTTGTACAATGGAAACGTACGGCTATAATTTTTGATGTAGAGTTGTAGACTGACTGAGCAATATTTTCTTTGATTGTAGGCCAACGAAACTAAGACAGAATAGTGCGAAAGTAAAAGGGGAAACTGTCATTAGAAGGTGGATGTTCGCAGGTTTCCAAAACAGTTAACTTGTCAACATGGTATGTTTGTCTAATGTCCGGTTGCATACCAAAAGGTTAAAGTTACGTTACCGTTACTGTTGGTACTGTTAATAAACTATTTTATTAAAGCAAAGCTGTAAAAGACAGTATTCACTATTCATCTATATAGATATTTCATACTATATTTATATTTTAATACGGAAGTGTTTGTATACGGAAAGGTTGTATCCCGAAGTCTGACGCATATCACATAAAGGCCTCTTTTTATCCCGAAAAATCATTAAATTTGTACTGAGAAGAGAAAACTCTGACTCGTGAGAAACAACATACTCTGACTCGTGCTATCGTACATTTTGCTCTGTTTACTGGTAACACTAACGTAAGTTTGACCTCCTGTCATGAAACTAGGCATAAGTAACTTTCATCGATACTTTACTCGTCAAGCACGCACTTTTAAGTAATTTGCAATCCAAATACAATTAGGTAGGTACATTACATACGTACATTGTTTGCAAAAATTTAAATTATATGGTGCTACATTGTAAACATTTGTAGAATAAAGATTTAAAATATTTTATTCGACTATTCTCGTAGTCTTAGCGAAAGAAGACGTTTGTTAGGCACAACAAAAAATCTATTATTACCAAAAGTACATTCGATTTCAGGGATACTAAACCAAATTTTTCAAAATTCCCGCCATTTTGCAGTCTCGGCTTTCCCTGGACAGATAAGTAGTTGGTATATTTTGTGTTCAACGACGACTTTATCCACTCGTAGTTTTTCTTTTTAGTCTATTCTGTAATGATAAATTATTTACGCAAAACATTGAGATAATGACATTTTCCGGGATAAAACCACATGTTCCTGTCTTAGATGCAAGCTATCCCAGAACAATCGATGGCTCATTGGTTCCACGATGAAAAGACAGACATATAAACAGGCGTAGGTACTCCTTTTTTATATCTAAGATTTTTTGTAGGTAATAAATACCTATAGTCCCTCATTATATTCAAAGACTAGGTGAAAAGGTAGACTGCGCCGTTTTAACCACCTTCATGAAAGCAGTAAGGTCGGTTCGTTCGTGATGCAAAAATGGGGCGTTGTAAGCTTCATCGCTTTTGTGTGCCTGTTTGTGTCAGATTTTCTTATCATCTTGTTAGAAATGCGTTATTTTTTATTCGAAGGCTAGCTTAACTTGGTTGGATTCTCCCTTCTCAGCTATGTTTGATGAAAATCTCTTCAGCCGTTGTAGGATTTTCCCAGCCGTGATCTCAGTAATACAATTGATAACTTTTTTATAATTCGTTTAACTGAGTAATAGCCATTTCAGGAATTTCCTAGTGCAAAAATAAAAAAAACATCCGGTGATACATTTCCATTAAATTTATTATATACATGAATAATTTATAACATGAAGTGCCATTCGGAGAATGTTGTATCTAATCTCTGTAATATTTTAGTGCTTTTTCCCCAATCGGTGGGGGAGGGGTAATCTTTCTTTATAATTTTGGTAGGACGACTAAACATGCATTCGAAGCACAATGCATTATCAGTTTATCAATTTTGATCAATGATTTTATCAATTCAGTTGATCAATAACAAGTTGGCTCTTGACTGCTGCATATGGTAAGTGTCGATACAGGTCGAATAACCTGAATCTGAATTGACAGTGTTTTCGTCATATAGTAACCTAACTAGCTGAAGCCAACGACTTTGACCGCGTGGACTGTTTTGTTTTGTTTCCCACGGGAACTCTTTCATTTTCCGGGATTGAAAGCAGCCTATGTGCTATTTCAGACTATAATCTATATCTGTGAAAATTTCATCCAAAACCGTTCAGGCGTTCTGGCGTGATTGAGTAACAAACATCCATCCATCCATTTTCGCATTTATAATATTTGTATGGAGGGAGGATTGGAGGAGAGGAGAAGCATCAGGGAGGTTGACAAAAACTACTCTCACAGCTACAGATGAAATAATATATACTACTACTATGTAGCTTATATATATACATAAACTAGTTGATAATAAGAATAAGTTTTTTAAATTCTCACGGGAACTCCTTAATTTTCCGGGATTAAAAGTACCTAGCCTATGTCACTCTCCAGGTCTTCAACCGTACCCATGCAAAAAATTACGTCAATTCGTTGCTTTGCTGCGGCGTGATTGAAGGACAAACCAACAAACTAATAAAGCAACAAACAAACACACTTTCGCATTTATAATATTAGTATGATGAATGACATATTATATACATATATGACCTACTCTCACTTGTACCGCCGGGTCAGAATAAAGAATACTTACTATGTACATACCACATTTCCTCCATTCCATACTCTTATTTACAAACTTTAAACCATTTTATTTTTTCAGGATTTCACACAAACACGCACAGAGTTTTTTTATATGCTATTTTTTCAGTCTAATCTATTTCTTATAGTCTGTGCACCTATAATTGTAATGTTAACCGAATACAAAAAAGGGAGTGAAAGATTTTTACAACTTAATTTAAGTCGTGCGTTTGTTCTTTTCCCTTTTTATGAAGGAAGAGGAAGATTTGACACGTATTTTTTTTTAGTATGAGTATTTGCCGGTGTTGCTTCGAAATGGAAAATATAATTCTTATTCTGAAAACAAAAGATTTTCAATCCCTACGGATGGATACGCCACTGAATAATTAATACTAGTAATTTTCGTTTATTTTATTCGTTAAAAATTAATTTTTAATTATTTATAAGTATACAATTCAAATTTTAACTTCCGAATTTCACTTCCGCACTGCACAGTTCGTAGTGCGCCGGCGCAACTGTTCGGAAGTAAAACGAATTTTTTTCTCAACAAGTAAGTAAGTGCCTTTCTAATTCGATTTATCTCAGAGCATTTCGCTTTCTCCTAAAATCGATCTCGGAGTCTCTGTAATTTGGACAGCTCATTAAACATAGGCGTGACTTATTATTATATTTTCCAAGTAAATATTACAATGAATTCATACAAATTTTATAAATGCGAAAGTGTGTCTGTCTATTTGAGATGCTGATTACAAAATGATATCAGTTTTGAAATACAAGATGGCCGTCTTATCCATACTAATATTGTAAATGCGAAAGTGTCTGTCTGTCTGTCTATTTGTCTGTCTGCAACGCTTTCACGGCCCATCTGCTCAACTAATTTTGATGAAATTTGGTACAAGGGTAGATTGTACCTATCCCGGGGAAGGAAATAGGATTTTTATCACGGAAAATTAAAGAGTTCCCGCGGGAATCAAAAATCTTAATCCACGCGGACGAAGTCGCGGGAATCATCTAGTTAATTATAATTATTAATACCACCACCTAAGATAATTATTGTACCCACATCCCACATCCATACGTACTTGGACGCATTCGTCCATATTCCATAGTGTGACTATGGACATGGACATCCAAGATTCTTCCACGTCCAAATCGCAGTTCGTCCACATTTGCTATTGAATTACGAGTATGTGACTCCTATGTGAATTACATCAACTTACAAAAAAAATATTATCTTTGTTTATTTTTAAAAGATAAGAAGCCAGTTTTCCTGAAAATATTTTCATATAAGTAGTAATTTGAAAGCAGACTTCGAACCTTTGTTTATGTAGGTGCATAGGCTTATAATTTAATCTTCGAACCATTTTCCGTTGCCAAGGGAGTTCGTTTGCCTGAGGTTCGCAATATTAATATCTAATGTACCTAATGAATAAAAAAGATTTATCTGATATCTATAGGTAAACAGAATGTTTTGGCATTTGGCACACTCGATCTAATCTTATATCGATTAAATGTAAAGGAAATTGTAAAATAAATAGTTACCATCTATCATCATCGGATCATAAATCAGATAAAAAAAAGGATAAGGCTGGTCGCACATTACAGCAAGCGTCAAGCGCCACACGTACTGCTCTACTCGGTTAGCTAGTCCGGCAAGCTTTGTTATTTCACGTGCCAAGTATTATTTTGATGTCAGAAATCTTGATGCAAGTTCCAATAACAACTATATAAAGTTTCAATTCAAACGGTTAAGAATTACACGAACGTATGGTATACGAACAGGTGGCGAGATCCCACCGGACGCTGATTGCAACCAATGTCATAGGACTTTATATGTACCTATTTCCCATTTGCATCATTCGACTTATTTAGTGCCTGCTAAGCGAATGTAAAGTGAGTGTGTAGTGGTGATCACACAACGACCGAAAGAGGTGCAACACCCTTTACCTAACTGATGACGTAGTGAGTAAAAGTTAAAAAACTTGTTGTTAAGCAATTCTCGATATCAGCTCGATGTTTCAAGTTGCCGGTATAGTGGTCACGCATAAGGGTTATACATATTAAGATTAGTTGGTTATATTAAGATTGTCTGTCGTGGCCAAAATTGAGATAGAAGAGCCTTAAGGTGTGACCAAACATCGCGCGGCAATCGTGCACTGATGCCGCGCGCCGGATGTATCTCTGTTTATTAGACGTCTGTCGCGCATATTACCTATATTCGTGGGTATAGCAAGTTCTTATTAGTGCGCGACAGAATTGCGTCCGTCAAACGTCACGTATTGCTGTCGCGCACTTGACACGCGAATATTTGGACACACCTTTACTGAAGAATGCGTTGCGTGCGGGGATTCTTGAGTAAACTTATGCGATGGGCTTTAATAAATTAACACATATCGAAAGAAAGAAATGTATCATGATTCATGATCAATCTTTGTTGCGATCTACCTATCGATCTATAAATGGATTATATGACGCGGCAATCAAAGACAAACGGCCATAAAAAGGGTTTTATTGCACACTGTAACAAAATAAATTATCATCAAAGATCACCGCAGTGGAAAAGACTCCAGCAGGCATGTTTTAATCCATACTAATGATATAAATTATTGCGAAAGTGTGTCTATTGCTATCTCACGGTCCAGTCACGGCCACAGCTTAGAAGATTTTAATGAAATTTGTTAAAGAGAATCAGAGATTACCTTACCTTTCATCAAAAAACGATCATGTATATCCCGGAAGATCAAAGTTTCCTGGATATTGAAAATTTACAAATATTAATATAGAAAACATACTGTAAAACGTAAAAGTGATTAAGTATAGAATTTACTGCTAAGTAGTATTTGTACCTATAGGTATCTAGACTTGTAGCGGCTCTAGTATAGAGCATGAAACCCTGCTGATACTGCATTATTGACTGTATATATGGTTTTTTGATTCCCGCAGAAATTCCGGGATGAAAAGTCTATGTCCTTCCCCAGGATACGACCTACACCTGTACCGAATTTTATCAAAGTCATTTCATTTCCATTATAACAGCACTGAGCACACCGACAGTCGGTTTGCAGTTTCGATGCAGTTATGCCAACTGCACAAATTGCACAATAACTGCAATTTCGCAGTCGGCGTCTTTTCTGGCTGTCGAGACACTTATTGTGAGATCTGTAGAGCGAACTTTGCCTTTGCTTAGACTTAAGACATCGTTAAAACGGGATAGATTTATATGTTACTCACATAAGTCCATCTCGTTTTAACTCTTAGTAAAGTCTGAGTCAAGTCAGCGCCTTGCCTTATACAGTACTAGCTAATGCCCGCGACTTCGTCCGCGTGGAATAAGTTTTTTTTGATTCCCTCGGGAACTACTTACTCAATTTTCCGGGATAAACAGTGAAAAGATAAAAACCCTATGTCACTCATTCCTCCTCCATGTCCTCAACTATACCCATGCCAAAAATCACGTCGATCGGTTGCTCCGTTGCGGCGTGATTGAAGGACAAACCAACAAACCAACAAACAAACACACTTTCGCATTTATAATATTAGTATGATGATATGATACAGGCAATAGCCTTACAGCGCAAGGCTTGGACTAGACAAAACGTCATATAATAATGATTAAGACTGTAATGTATTTGTATATGTTGAGGGTAGTCGTAAATAGTTGATTCAAATAAATCAGTCTTGAGTTCAACACCATCGGAGTTTACCAAGATAAAAGAAAATCAAAGCATGCCTGAAATGCAGCCAAAAATACTGACACGGTAAAGAAGTTGCCGATTTACATTATGCTTTCTGTGTTGTCTCAATAGGCGTTGGTCCTCCTTCAGGAATCGGGTAAGTTGGAGCTTTGATGGCTATATCCGAACAAGCGCCGAAAGTCTCTTGATTCCCGCATCCCAAACCCGATCTTCCATTACCGCAATAACCCCAGTTGTTACCAGCTATATATCTCCACTGAAGAACGCAATGCTCACAGACCAATCCTTGGGGGATCCTATAGTTAACTTTATACAATCCTGCTGTTGGAGGGAAGAATTTATATCCACCCCTGTCTAGTCTCACAGGGTATTTGTCGAAGCATGCCTGGTCTTTGGAGTGGGGATCCGGGCAAATTTTGAAGATCCAGTACCCTTTATGGTGGACTGTTATTTGCACTTCTGCTGTGAAGACTTGTCCGGAGGAGTAGTTGGCTACGATGAGGCCTGAGCCGTATTCGCCGCCAAGTTCATGACGTCTAGGCTCCGGAGCATCATATGGGTCACCGCATAGGCCACACCTGTTTTTGGTGATAATAAAAAATCACAATAAATTAGAAAATAACACACAATAAGAGTTAAAAGAAATATTGATAATTCATTGTAGTTGCTAGTACTTCTGTGGGAACTCTTTTAGTTCCCAGGGTAAAAGTAGCCTATATCATATAAATGCCATTCTCCAGGTCTTAACTGTATTGCTTTAAAGCACGTCCATTCATTGCTCTGCTGAGGCGCGATTGAAGGACAACAAATAAACACACTTTCGCATTATAATAACTTCTTTTTTAAATCCTTTTTAAGGTAGGTACTAGGTATTTTGATCATTCTATCTTTACTAATATTATAAATACGAAAGTTTGGACGGATGGATGTTTTTTCCTCAATCACGCCAAAACGAATGAACGGCTGAACGGATCTGGATGAAATTTGGCACAGAGATAGAATAGAGACTGGAATAACACACCCGCGGGAAACAAAAAACCTCAATCAGTATATAATTTTCTTTTGTAAATGCTTTTATTTTTGTGCAATAAGATTTAAATATAATAATAAAGATTTATTTGTTGTGTAATTTAGATGTTTTTGTTGATTTGGTTGTTTTTGTTAATAATTATTATTGTTTTTCTTTGTGACGTAAATTACGCTGTAGTTATTATGTTATTAGTTTTTAATAATAATTAGTACCTACCCAATTATTATGCATGCCATGTCCACATCGAGAAGACGCAATTATCAATACCTCAGTGAATTTTGTAATTCTTTATTAAGGTTGATTTTGTAATTGCTGTCGGTTTTGTGGACTAATAAAAAAAAATCAACAAGATCAAATGTGACCATTATATTGAAAATAAGTGAAGTAGAAAATAATCAGTCACCTTCCCCTATTCCTGGTAAACTGGCGTCCAAAGCCTCCGCAGTTAAGTCCATGGTCGTCATAGTTGGGTTTGGTGGGAAAGCCTCTCCGCCACATCGAGGCTCTCGAAGGAGGTTCCAAGACTCGGCCATGACTGGAGACTGACACCACTAGTACCGCCAATGCCAGGATATGACACAGCATCTGTGAAGTATAAAGATGGATCCAATGATCTTTTAGTACAAGTGAGCCAGGCCTGAAACTATCCCGCAGGAACTGTTTATTTTCCCGGGATAAAAAGTATCCTATGTCACTCTCCAGGTCCTAAAATATACCCATGCAAAAAATCACCTCGATCCCTTGCGCCGTTGAAGCGTGATTGAAGGACAAGCCAACAAACAAACACACTTTATAATATTATTAGTATGGAAGTACGGATAACTAGGATGGACCTAATCATTTTTTTTTAACCACTACAAGTTAGCCCTTGACTGCGATCTCACCAGATGATAAGTGATGATGCAGTCTAAGGTGGTAGCGGGCTAACCTGTTAGGGGCATCATCATGACAGTTTATCATGAAAGGGAAACTCTTTCAGAATTTTCTGTGTTATTAAAAAGTCACCATAAAAGTTTTTGTTTTGTAACCACACTCTTGACTCTACATTACGTTAGCGGCAGCCAGAAGGTTCACAGAAGGAAACGAAGATGAATTTACTACTAAATTTATTAATTAGGTAATCCTTACATTATGACCTGACCTAACGTCTACGTCGATTTTAGACGCAGCGTTTAACATTATGACTACCTAAGGCTAACCTAATCTACCCTAACTAACATTCTGCTTAGATATTAGACGACAAAAGCTTTTATATCTTAATTTTTTTTACTAAAATCTAATGATGTCTGATGTCACGTTTCTTCGGACGTGATGCAATTCCGTGGAATCCGCTGACTATACACTGGTACCACGGCCATTTGCTGGAGGTGCAAGGTTGAGATCTTGCAACGAAAATCATTTTTGCCTCTAGCGAAGTATTAACAATAAATAGCATTTTTCGCATAATTATAATATTATTATGATTCCTCCATAACCAGAGATGCACCAACGTAGCACATGATGCTAAGCTACGCTTAAATATTCATAGCTTAGATCGCTAAATGTTAGATCAAGGGCTCACACATCCGTAGCTTAGCAACGTAGCACATCTGAAGTTATAGTTTTTAAGACCCAAGCAATATTTGTACCACATTCTTGCGAAATAAAAATTTAATTCTAATTCTATGTAAAATATAAAGACCTTACAAAATAATATGTAAAGTTGCCTTAACTTTGTAAGTTCAAAATAAAAAAAATGTAAACAACTTAAAAATAAAGTTTAAATAGAACTTTAATTACTTACACAGTACAGTTATACAATATAAATTCAAGAAAATGACAATAATCTAAATGAACTTGTCACACAAACCTTTCAGTTGTAGAATTAAGCAAAGCTTTTGATACCGTAAATCACGCTTTTTTACTAAATATATTAATATAAGTAATTAAAGAATTTGCCTTTATAACAGAATTTGATGAATGAAAATAATAGATTTAAAATTACACTAAAAGAACCAAATTGTTTAAAGTAATTTAATGAACTGCAAAATTAAGCATGGAATGACGCAAGGTATTTTAGGCTTGCTTACTATCTATTTCAATGGTTTTCCTGTTTAATATTCTATTAATTATTATCTATTGTTTTTAAGCTTAGTTGTAAATCCTTAAATTTAGTTTATTTATCAAAGGAAAACCACACAGAGTTTGGGTTAATGGGGTTAACAAACCACAGTCTATGACACAGGTCCCAAAAATATCCAAATTTGTTTAATAGTCATTGCTAAATGCGTTTTAGGTGTCAACGGGCCATTTTTAGGTGAGCCTAAAAACAATCTTACTTACTTAATTATAATGAAACTACATAAACTTAGAAAATTGTATGTGAAGAAATAATTCAAATTTCAATACAGAGCCCAAAATAGTATATTTAAGGTGCGGTACCTCAAGAGGAAAAAATGACCTTATATAATATCTGTTCGTCTGTCTGTCAACCCTATTTTTCTGGGGGCTACGGTACCTTAGTTACCGGTAAAAAAAAATAAGTTTCTAAGTCAACGCATTCAATAAATACAGCCGTTTATTTCGATGCTCGTAAATAAATCAAAACCTATAGGATACTTCCCGTTGACCTAGAATCTAGAAATTCCGCAAGAAGCTAGGTCTCACAGCACAAGTACCTATAGGAAAAAATCTATGACTTTTTTCTTGTTATTTACTATAATAATTTATAGTGTGTGGTGGTACGGAACCCTAAATTGTGCGCGAGTCTGACTCGCACTTGATCGGTTTTTTAAACAATTTTTGTCTGTGTGTCTGCCTCTGCGCAGGCATCATGCTTCAACTACTCGACGGATTTGAATGCAACTCGGCATATTTATAGCTAATAGCCTGGGCCAACACATGGAATATTTCTTATCTCAAACAACACAAGGGATTTTTCGGGATAGGGGATGAACGTATTTGTCAATGTAACCCGCTCTCAAATTAGGAATTTTTAAATGTTGCTAAATTGTCTCTGGTCTGCTATGGTTGGAGGCTTCGGCTAATTTTAGATTAAGGGTATGGATTTTTAATATAAATCCTCTACCCCTACTATAGTAATCCGCTACAATTTTATACTTACAGAATCATCACGTAAGTACCTATACTTACTACAGTGAAACTCAAGAGCTAGGTAACTTAAAAAAAAAAATTCAGAGAGATCTGAAATCGTTTATTTCGTTCGTTGATCTGATTTCTGGTCTGGCCTGGTGGGAGGCTTCGGCCGTGGCTAGTTACCACCCTACCGGCAAAGACGTGCCGTCAAGCGATTTAGCGTTCCGGTACGATGCCGTGTAGAAACCGAAGGGGTGTGGGTTTAATATAACTGCCATGCCCCTAACAGGTTAGCCCGCTACCATCTTAGACTGCATCATCACTTACCATCAGGTGTGATCGCAGTCAAGGGCTAGCTTGTAGAGGATAAAAAAAAAAGAAAAAGATACCTAGGTATCTTATTAATTAAAAATCATAGGTATGCTTAGTAAGTACCTATTATAAAATAATATTTCTAATATTTTACCTTTATTAATTTTACCTCAACCCCAGGACACTAAAGTTCAAAACAACGGGCTTCTTCAACAATCGTTCAGCAACTATTGTAATAAAATTTACAAGATCATAAAATAGATCAAGACAATTTATACAAGGCTCACCATGTTAATGAAAATTATCACAAAAATAATCGGTTTTCCAAATAGACTAGATAGAATCAAACATCGGATAAAAATCTGTTTATTTGACAAGTTGAAGTGATAAGGGCATAAAGTGATTTCTAAGATTCACCGACCAGGGGCAATACTGCCTACGCTTAAGCAATATTACCAGTTTGATGTCATGTACCTTGATGTTCCTAAAATAAGGATTATAATTCTAAAACACGAAAGTTAACAATAATGAAACAATATGGCTCTAAACGTTGGTAGTGTGGCCCCAGTCCATAGGTTTAGTTTCAGAGAGTAGTTTTTAACAGAAGCTACATTTAATCCTTACGATCCAATTCCTCGAAGCCTTTAGCGTCCAAATCCCTCTCTTCTTCCTTCCTACTTGGTCCAATATCTCGAGTAGCCAGTATGATGTACAATATTTAATATTGTTACGTAGTTTTATGGTAACGATATGTAAATACCTACTACCTACTAGCACAGTAAAGAAAATACTGTTAAAACTGGGCTACGAGTCAGGTAATAACCGGGGCGGTTACTAGATTGCAATTGCCAATTACTGGTGCGTTGATCCGTGGATAAAAATAGTCCAGTGACGTCATCGCTGTTCACAGGACCACTGGTAGATCTGCTGACCTTTAGGGCTACCTCAGTTGACCTCAGATGCTATGTAAATTGCATGTTCTTGCTCATTAATCAAGGGGGTCTGATAGGACCGACACTATACCTACGGCATGGAGCACGTTTACCCATAGAAAAAATAAATAAAGCTCTCCCTTTATCTATTCCGTGCGTTTACCTATCATAAAAAGATAGGCAAAGTACGACGCGACGCAGAGCAGGTTTAACAGGAGATAGGCAAAGTAGAGAAGCCTGTAAAGCGGGTTGCAAACCAAGAGCTAAGTTAGTTTAGTCTAGCTCGCATAGCTTACTCAGTTTTTCTTACTTGTGTGCAGACTGTAAACTATGCAAACTAAGCTATGTGAGCTAACTACTCGTAAAATATGCGAAGCTAAGTTAGTTGTGTATGCCGATGCGCAGCTACACGAGCTAAGCTAAGCCCCACTCACCTACGCAGTGCTGTTCTGTGTCTTCGCAACAAGCTACACGAGCTAAGCTAAGCCCCTCCCACCTACGCAGTGCTGTCCTGTGTCTTCGCATCACTGATTGAGCTTTCGTTTAGTTCTTGGTGTGCACGGGACATATTTTTAGTTTATCTTAGCTTAGCTTAGCTAAGCTGGCTTTGTTTATCTTCGGAATAGCTTAGTTGTCGGTCTGCAACCCGCTTTATATTAAACCTATAATATCAAGTCTATAAAATTAATGTAAAACTGGTCAAGTGCTAGTCAGAACACGCATGGGGTAGTGTGCCGGACCTAGTCATGTTTTCATAAACGTTATATTTCTTTTTTTCAAAAACCACCTAAGAAACGGTTCGTGTACAGGATATGCATAGCTGTGGAGATCCTTACCCGGAAAAATTAATTATCATGCATTTTCAAAGTTTTTATTTTATTACACCCAACTTATACTTAGTTAGTTAAATTAGTTTTGTAATGCCTCTGTGTAGTACAGACCAGTTTCAGCTAAATTGTGCCTTGTAACGGTACCTACAGCTCTTCTAGTCGATTTTTAGAATGCCTGTGACACAGACAGCCGGACGCGGCAGTAGGAGACTAGAATGGTTCCATTTTTTACTAAGGAACCCTAAAAAGTGAAACTATCATAGAGCATGCGGCGATGTAACTATGCTAAGTAATACGATAAAGCATGACTTTTTATGTCGAGGAGAGAATAAGAGGTTCATAAAATAAAAGTTATGGAATCTTTTCAAAAGTCGACTATATTCATAAGAACATGTAAACAAGCTGATAACATTCTTTCGTCGACCTTTATGCATGTCAATGGAGTCAGTGCCCTTAGTATGTGTTTGTTAATCTCGACAACGTCGATGGTAGATTTCGAATATCGAAACACCATATGAAAATTAAAAACTAAAATACAAATATCAAATGACAAGCCTACACCTCTGATAAAAAAGCTGATTATCCTCACACCACTGGTAAGATTTTCACTATAATGTAATTATGCTGAGCGCAAATCGAGCCATGGCATACTTTTGAAAGCTGCCTTGTACAAATCACTCTTCCAAGACTCTACCACAAGCCTCCCGATTCGACCGACCCCTCCCCTGCAACGTTGACGCTATAATAAGCAATCGAATTTAGAACCATGTGACGGTTCTGCAAACCCTGATCACTCCACTAACCCTGATAAATTTAGGTTTCCTAAGCTGTTGGTACCTGGGCCTGGTAATTGGGCTGGTAGAACAATAACTACCGCGGTTACTTTACAAGTGTACCCCAGAATATTGTAGGGAACGTTTTACTTTGGGGAACATTGTCGACTGTCGATAGATGTAAACTCATACTAAGGATCCCATAATTGCACGCCATACTAGTAATATTGCAGCTCTCTTGTATGTCGTGTTTCGAGTAAAAGTGTCATTAATTCCAAAACCTGTATTACGAATTTCATTTTCAACAAGACTTACTAAAGTATACATAAATTATGTGCCGTGAGTTGCTTCGTCAAAAGCATATGGCGAGGCCTTGTTGTTTGATGCTCGACTTGGCGAAAACATCGCCGTGTTCCAGATTGTTCTTTAATAATTTCCACCACCACCACTAGAGCCCATTAACGTTCCACTGCTGGGACAGACCTCCACTCTCATAGGAGAGAGGTAATTAGAGCTTAGACCCACCACGCTGCTCCAATGCGGGTTAGCGAGCTTTAACGACTATTAGCATGTAAGTGATAATAACCGGGACCGACGCGACGGCACGGGCCTCCGAGGCACGGGGGTGCAACACCGCCAACTTCTTAACTCTGAGCTAGTACTGAGAATTTCTAGTCAGAAGAACACAATACTTAAATATGGCCCGACCCGGGACTCGAACCCGGATAATAAATAATAATAATTAATACGTTACAAGTACTTAGTTCCTCATAAACATCCAAGCGGCTGAATTTGCAGGATAAACTTAAATAATTGTAGCGTCTGTGCTACAGCTAACCTGAAGCTAACTATTTGGAGTCATTGAGAATTATCTGAGATATTAATATCTAAGATGTTATTATTTACCAACATTGCCTAATTACGTACAGGGTCGAGCTGTGTAATGACGGGGATAATATCGGATAATATAATGTTATCAGTTAATCACCCTTTTTGACCGACTTCGAAAAAAGTAAGTGAGTAGGTTTGGTTTTTCTTTGAGCTAAACTGAAAAGTCTCTCGAGCCAGTGCTTCTGAGACACTTGAGCAAAGAGAGGCCATGGTGGATCGCGTAAACTTGACTCTTAAGGAGGTGTCCGAATGGGGTGACGCCAATCTAGTCCAGTTTAACGCCACCAAAACACAAGCGTGTTTATTCACCGCTAACAGGAGCCCTTTCACCTTGGCTCCTACTTTCCAGGGTATATCCGTACCGATAAGTGATCACATTGAGCTCTTGGGAATCGACATCTCTCCCAATCTCAATTTCGGGAAATGTATCGAGTCAAAGGCCAAAACAGCTGCCAAAAAACTTGGCA
The DNA here is from genome assembly GCA_923060345.2 of Erebia aethiops. Lineage (NCBI taxonomy): Eukaryota > Metazoa > Arthropoda > Insecta > Lepidoptera > Nymphalidae > Erebia > Erebia aethiops. The sequence goes on along the minus strand of OV281096.1, from coordinate 13,741,515 downwards.
TCCTGAACAAGGTGAAGCGATACTTCACGCCAAAACAGCGCCTCGTTCTCTATCAGGCACAAGTCAGATCTGGCATGGAGTATTGCTGCCACCTTTGGGATGGATCCGCCAAGTACCAACTCGATACATTAGACTCTATAGATCGCCGGGCCCGAAGGATAATAGGCGATCAATCACTTACGCAGGCGAAATTGCTCAGTTTACAGCACCGACGCAATGTCGCCTGCTTATCGGTTTTTTATCAGATATACCATGGAGAGTGTGCTCAGGAACTTCACAACCTTGTTCCTCCTTCCCCGTTCTACCACAGAACAGCGAGAAACCGTCTGCGTTGGCATCCTTATGTGGTTGATGTTCAATCTGCCCGCACAAAACGTTTTTGCTCGACGTTTCTGATCCGAACCGCTAGGGTGTGGAACACCCTCCCAGCGCACGTGTTTCCTGCCACGTATAACTTAGGTACCTTCAAGGCAAGAGTGAATAGGCATCTTCTAGGCAAGCGCGTTCCAACCTAGACCTCATCATTGCTTTGCACTAAGCATGATTGTCGTCAAGCGCAAGCCTATCTCACAATTAAAAAAAATAAAAAAGTTGGTTTTTAAACGTCTGAGCTCAATAATCCATACTTTCTTTTCAACCGATTTCGTCCGATAGGTCGTAATTAGTAATGACGCATTCGGGGGAAGGACATAGGCTACTTTTTATCCCAGAAAATTCAATCACGCCAAGACGGCTGAACGTATCTGGATGAAATTTGGCACAGAGATAAATATTAGTCTGTAATAACACTTAGGCTACTTTTAATCCCGGAAAATTAAGAGTTCCCGCGGTAATCAAACAACCTCAATCCACGCGTAAGTTGCGGGCATCAGCTAGTTATTAAAAAGAAACAAATTTTTTAAGTGGCCAGTCATTCTGATGCACACCAAAATTTATGTTCTTGGGTTTACTTGCAAAATAACTTAGTATAAATTTTGTAAATTTATGAAAAAAGTTCGAGGTACTCTAGCAACAGGAAATGGTCATCGACCCTGAATCATGCAGAAACTATTTTCAGCACTTCATTGATATAGCGTAAATAGTTTCAATTGAACTGTTTTATCAGTTCAAGTGTTTAACGCTTATATCTTTATTATTTACAATAGGTACTTAATTATGAGTCAAAAAATCTAGGGCTATGGAAACTTGTGAGTTGTGATAATGGAATGTGAGATCCTGCGTAAATAAAATAGCAATTATACAAAACTTCACTTTGCTTATTGCGTACAACTTCTAATGAAACCAGAGGACCACAGGGGTGGGGTAAGCCGGTAGGGCTAAGGTCTAGGGATAACTCTTATCCCGGAAAATTAAGGAGTTCCCGCGAGAATACAAAAAGCTTTATCCACGCGGACGAAGTCGCGGGAATCACCTACAGTTCGCGCGCGAGTTGAATGCAGAGTAAATGTATGTGTCACCATACATTTACTCTGCATTCAACTCGCGCGCGAACCATAGTTAGTATCCTCAAAGGTGTATTAAATCCGCAAAAGTCTAACGGACCATAGTCCACCAAGACAACTGGATAACTATTTGTCATTCTGAGTGAAAACTCGGGCTCGGTAGTTGCACATGTGGTAGTGGGGCCATCGGTGGGGTGATTAAGATTTGATATTATAAAATAAAAGTCAGTATACGAAACAACTCTTGTATTATCATAGGAGTTCCTTGCCATAATTTTAGGTAAATAAGTTAAATAATAAATCACAACTTAATGAATACTTAAAATTAACTTCAACGTCGTCGTATTGAATTTTTGAAATTTAAAAGCCAATCACTTTCCAACATTTTCGTCAAATTATTATCGAAAAGGACGTCAGGAATTCACTTAAGGTCTATGGCAGGTAAAATGTAATCAAAAACTCATTTAAAAAATAGTTAATACAATGAGAAAGTGAAAATGAACAAATTATAATAAAAAAGCAACATCACACGCATATATAAAGTATAGTGGATCGTTTAGCCAATAGATGTTAATCAATCTAGTGTCACAAATAAGTTATTTGTGGTTTTTACAATAATATAGAAATTGAAACAAGATTATGGCGAGTGAATTTCAAAATTTTCAAGCTAATTTGTCTATAACATATTATTATTGTAGCGTCAAACCTTGAACTTTATATTCAAATTCTCTTTTACTATATCTATTTACAAAATCCTAGTAAAACTAAGCGTGAATGTCGATTCAGATTATTAACTTTTACCTAATAATACATCACAGATTGAAGTATAAAAAGAACTAACATCTAACCCTCAAGACGATGATATAACAGAGACGATAGAAACGTTTGGATCCATAGTTTGATATCGTGGCAAAGAAAATTCTGCAGCTGTTGATGCCTTATTTGAACCTAAATTTGTTTCCTTAATACGAAATCAACACGGACCATTAGTTTCTAATGAAATAAATCCAACAATTATAATGACAAGTAAACTAGATCAAATTACTAACTAATCAGGAAGAAAATAAGGAAAGAATTAATAAGAGAAATAAAAGATTATCTCCTATCAAGGAGCACGTAAAGTCCGATCAAAAAATTGGCAAGCACTTATATATTAAATTGATTATCTTATTATTAGTTCCGATAACATCACTGACATTTGCTGAAAAAACATTTGACTAGATATCGTTCAATAAATCTATTGATCAAGAAATGGGAACATTTTCTACAAGAAAAGATTTTAAGATTTCACCTTATCTTTTGCATTATATGTTATTGAAAATAAATATGAACATACTATTAATAAATAAAGATAATTAAATACAAAATAATAAGCAATCTAAAAATTAGATGGTTTTCAATTATTAACTAGAATTTTTCTTACATGAAGAGCACCCGTGCCATTACGAATATTGAATTATCTACTTCTCATCTTCACATGACTTTGAGTCCTTTTTGATTTCATCTTTCTGTGGCTCAGGTTTGTGAGGTTCACTTTCTTTCTCCAGTTTCTTTTTGGAATCATGTTTATTTTGAAATTCTTCACTTAAAATCCTTTCAAATTCAGTTGATACTTTATTAACACTCTTCTTCATAACAGAATCTGGATAGCTCTACAAATAAATATTTTGTTAATATATTAAATTAGGAGAGTCCTCCTGTAGCTACCTAAAGGTACATAAAAATAAACTATTTACCTTTAGGTAGAGTCTGACATTATTAAAAATTCGTCTAAAATCTTGAACCACTTGATCATATTCGGTATAAGAAGAGTTCTTCAATTTAGTTGAAATATCATGAAGACACATTGGATACTTTACAACTTCATAAAATCTTGGGGCCTGCAAAATAATTTTGAATTACAGAATAGAAAATTATAAAATGTATAATTTTACTTACAATACTTCACAAATAATATACACATACCACTTTTATATCCATATCTTGTTCAATAAAAGTAGCTTCATTTATTTGGGATAAATGAAAAATTACCGACTCGAACTTTTTTACAACAGTGCTGGATAAGGGTTTTTTCTTTTTAGGATGATACCAAGTACCAGAAACAGCTACTTTAGGTTTACCGCTAGCTTTCTTTTGATTTTCATCTTTTATATAATTTCCAGTTTGATCAAAACTAGGACACCGAATGGTTTGTTTAATTTCTTCATTTTTACTAACATCAATGGTTACTTGATCATCCATTTCAATTGATTTGTACTGTTCATCGGATTTGTTTTTTACTGTATTGTCAACAAAAACAACACAGTCTTGACTTTTGCTTGGCATGTACTCTTTGCTAGCAGGTGTTTGATCCCATGCTGATGGTGCTTGTTTTGACATAAATTGACTAGACTGTAGGATCGCCGACCAAGCATCGCTATGCTCCAAAGCAAATTTTGAATGTTTTGACTCATCAGTAAAATCTTCAGTCGCAGTCAACCCTAATGCGTCATAGAGCCTCGCTGTGTCCGACTTCGATCCTTCATGAATGAAATCCATCAATTTCGGTGCTGACTGCTTCGCAGCTTCCCAAGCTCTATCTGTCATAGAGCTCAATATTTCAAGAGACTCAACTCCTCGCATATCTAAACAAGGCGCGGAAGGTCTCGCTAAGGATTTTTGATCATTTATAAATATTTCCTCAGCTCGTCTGGACATCAAACATGGCCATGATTCAATATTATACTTTGGCTGTGGCGCTAATGTCACTTGAGAATATGGAACTTTGACTTTTAATGAAGACGAGTCTTCAGCGTGACTCTCATATACGACATCTTGTGATGCATTTTGCATAAACGATGACATTGGCTCTGCTGGCTTTATTGGTACCTTATAACTGCCAGGCTTCATATAAACTTTAGACATTTCGTGGAACTCATCATTTTCAAGGTCAAGAAATTGCACGGGGCCAGAAATATTATTAGAGATCGTCACAACATTCGATGGTATTTGAATGTTGTGAGTTTGATGAGTCAAAAAATCACTGGGTTCTTTTTGGACCATCTGACCCCACGCCGCAAAAAAATCCGCCTCTTCTTTAGTATCGCCACAACTATTATTTTTTTGCACATAGCAACTTCGTATATCAGCTGTCGATGCCATGCTTGGTATCAACGTTTTCTCAACATGACTTAAAGGAATCATTTTAGCTTTAAGCTCCATATCCCGGCGTTGGAGTAAGTCACAGGGCATATTAGCCATAGAAGCCTGGCTGGGTGTTTTTCCTAGTTCAGCGTCCATCTTATGCTTTAATTGTGCATATAGTTCCCTCTGATCAGAATGGCTGGCACCTTCTAAAGTTCGAAAATCAGGAACATTTGTAATAGTCCAAGATTGTCGAGGTTTTGCTTCGCGAATGACGCATGGATCACATTTGTACTGAGGTTTCTGATAGTTCTCGATGTCACTGTGCTCATTCAATGGATAGAAATTCTGAGAATTGGACGGTGGTAGTACTGGAATTTTTTTATATGTCACATTAGATCTAGCTGACCATGGACTTTCACTATAATTTTGTGGCACTGTTGGTGCTTGGTTTTGTATCCATGGTGGTTGTATAACGTTGTATGGTTGAGGAGAAGCATTAATAGGCCTCGGAGTACTTGCATGTGCTTTTGCTGGTTGGAATTTATTCTGATTTTGGTGTCGAGGAGCAGCTGAGTTTGTAGCATAGTAATTATGTGTAAAGCTTTTTTGTTCCATTGTAAATCCATGATCTAGACATTTGAACGTCTTATATATATGGGTAAGCATTTCTTTTGTAACAGCCTGCCATTGTACAAAACACTCCCGGATATTTGGGCTGTAGTACTTGTTTTCAATTCTAGAAAACGTGTCGTGTTTTTCGCTGAGTAATTCCTTTACACCTTTCCAACCATCTAAAATTCTAACAAATGAAAATATGAAGTTTTTTATTACCCACGGTATTCCCTGAGAATGCAAGTTCGCAACAGCACTATCTGGTTTCTGAACGTTCGATCTCGTTTTAGCACAGATTGAGTGAATATTTTTAAAACAAGGTCTGTTGTGATGAGCAATGGCTATATTTTCGGCATCAGTGCAAGCTTCTATGGCTAGTTGAACAATTTGATTGGGAATTTGATCATGAATAATTATTTTGTCTAAAGCTGTCAGTAAAACATCTGAAGATACTGAGGGTTTGTTTTTATCTTCCTCATTGAGTGCTCCTTTTTGGTTAGATTTTTGATTATGCACATCATGTCTTGTATTCGGATCGGGTATATTACAAAGCTCGGACACCATTCTCTCTCCTTCTGTAAAAAAGTCTAGACTGGATGTAGATTCAGATGTCAAATTTCTATCTTTATTTCTAGGTCGATCAGTTTCAGTACTTGTATCTTTATATCTTTCTTGATAGCGATTGTCACTGCTGTATGCATTTCGCTTATCTTGACTCTTAACAATTTTTTTCTTTGCTCCAGTTCCGATAGGCTCCTGGTGAGAGAAAGACCAGGAGCTTCGTCTATCAGCATTAAGACGTTCAGCCATTACATTAGAACTACTGTAATTTGGTGCTGACGGATCAAACACGAGTCCAACTAATGGTGAATTAGGTGGAGAACTAAACGTAGGATTCGACGACGGTTTGTTGTATCTGGAAAATTATTTTCTTTTGAAATCTAACACAATGATACAATGAACCAAAATTACGTTATTATTTTCAAAATGTCACCTGGTGTTTTGATTCTGGTAATGCTGGGTGGCTTCGTAAATTCCAGTTGCAACTCTGCTGTACGTCGTTATATTTTGATCTGATGTATCTCTATTGGGACCTGCAGTAGAAAGGGAAGGTAATGAAACAAAAAAATCCTTAATATTTTATTTATTGTTGTACAAATGTACAAGAGAAGCGAGAAGATAAGTGTATACCACTCTGTTTATAGTTTGCTTCCTCACCATAATTCTTTTGGATTCCATATTGATGTTGTGAGTGGAAGCCATCTTGGCCACGCTCTCTTCCGTCCGCGCCATCTCGGAACTCTCCTGATTTGTTTGATGAGCCGCCACCATACTCTTGCATTTGGCTTGCGGTTTTCTGTTATGAGATTAAATATTTTAATAGATTTTCAATTTAAATTAAGTACTTTCTATGTTGTCCTGTGAAGCACTCAAGTAAAATTCGGTCGGAAATATTTGAAACAGCTATATCTACTAGTCGATGAGCTCAAGATTAAGTTTTAATCAAAATCAGCTGTAAAATCAAATGATCAAGTTTTGATTCTCGCAAATAATAATTTAATAGACCAAATGACCATTTTAAATTCATTAAAACTAAACTTTTATTATTATAAAAGTTGATTGACGTAGCACGTAAGATTCAGATCAAATCTAGATGGTGTCTGCAGTGCCATCACGTTAAATTTCCAATTTGTTACGTATTTTGTTATAAATCCGAGCTATTCTTATCATTTATCTCTTTTTATTAGATCTACTGTGTAAAATTGTATGATATTTAAGTTAGTAATAGGACAAACACAAAATAGACGAAAATAGTCAATTTTACTTACATTTAATAGTCCGCTTCCTGCCGCTCTTGCAAAGCTGTTTCCTCTTTTTCAATGCATTGCAAGTGTATAATTATCACTTACTTGAAGATACCTTGATGTGTCAAAAAAATCAAATCTATTTATATTAAGCTTAGAAGTAACGTTACGATTGGACTCGATCGACTACGATTTAGATGTTTTAGGAGCACGGTTTTGTCTTTCTTATTTTCTAAATTAATTTCTACATGAAGATAAGAATCATGATATTTTCAGCTCCTTGATGTGCAGTGAACAATTTGTGACTTGCCAATTAATTGAAACCAACCATATGATTTTTTTCATTTGTTTCCTGACGTTTTGTCATACAATTTTTACTTTTCAGAGTTGATATTAGACCGATTTTGATGATCAAAAAAGTATTTTGTATTTTCGCTCCGCCGTTCTTTTTCTATGTGCTATTAGAGCTTTCTTTTCTTTCAGATTTTTTCGTAGGATATTTTTAATTCATAGAAGCAGTACTAAATAAAAACATCGTTTTAAATTCGTGTTTATTATAATATTATGCATAGCAGTACTCAAAACACTTCTAAAAGCACTTTTTTTTTTCAGGAACATAACGCTAACGTAAGATTTCTCAAAACTATACACTTACCAATTTTTCTTATTATATTTTCAATCACATCATATTAATTTCTAATATCGACACACATTTGCTTATTAAATTCATTCAATTCAATCCTATGAGCCATATTAATTAATTCACCAGTAAAAATTTCACCTTTCTCTAAGCTCAACACTCATTGAATTTGTATGCTTCTGAGATGCTTCTGAAGCAGGAATAATAAGAACGCTGCTAGAAGGAAGCATGGCGAAGCGTGACTGGTGATCCCGTTACAAAGGTCTGTGGTGCAGGAGCAGACTTCCTGACGACCGCCGTACCCGGACCGATGGTAACACGCACCCTGGGTAAAAAATGATTCATATGATAAAAAATTGATGCGTGCAATTTTGAAATTCTAGATGTGTTTGTCTTTAAAGGGACATTAGGGTTCACTCATAGTCTAGATTCTTAAATACCCTTATATAAAAAAAAAAAAAATAATGTGATTAACATAAAACAATAAGTTGACGTGCTTGTTTCGATCAAACTAACAAACGCCAATTGTTATAAATATAAATGTCTAATGTTAAATATGGAAAAAAAAAAATATAAACTATACATAATTAAGAGTAAAAAACCTGTGCAAAAGTAGTAAATAAGATATGCTGTGTTAGTTATAATAGTTGTGTGAGTTGTATGTAATTTTTATAATAAATAAAAATAACAAATAAAATTAAAAACCTGTTAAAAAAGGCATGGACCAAGAGTCTGTGGAGCGTAGATTTATTCAAAAAAAAAAAAAAACCCTTATAAATAGTTTTGTCCAGTATGTCTGTCTACTGTCTAGGACGTACTTTGTGAATCAGAGCCATTTTAAAAATCAACTTTAAGAGCTGTACCTACAGTCATAATTATATTAAATTGTTGTCTACAGTGATTTTGGTACTTACAGTTATGGATTCTGTGACCAGTATCCATAACTGCTCTAAAGAGATGCACTAAGATCTGGGAACATTTGAGGGCCCTAGAATTATACTTCGTTTTGTGTTTTTTTACAAAAAGTTTTTGGCAAAGCGTTTGCAAAGATAGGTGTTTTCAAAGTTTTTATAAGTATAGAGTACATAGTGGCGTGCACAGATTTTGAAGCTAGGGTAGGCATTACTTAGTCAGAATACCTATTTACTAGCTGTTTGGTGAAAAATGAGCATTGACGTATTTTCATTTGGGTAAGCGTGCTTTTATGCCTGTATGAACTGCACGCCACTGAGAGTACAGTACTTAACTAAGTACAGAGGTCAGAGTCCTAACTTACGCATGTTCTGACCAGTTTTCAGTATGAAAGCTACTAGCAGGTACTTGTTGCCACACCCTGACTTCACTTGGTTGGGTATAAGGCATAAATGGGTAAACGTAGACCGTGAAAATTATTTTTGTTTAGGAACTATCTGTTGCAACCACAGGTTAACGACAGTACAACTTTCTGACCAATATGGATGTACTTATATGTAGTATAATAATAATTGTTTACCTTATATTTAGTTTCATCCCATCCACAGCTTCTAATAACCCTGCTGGTGGGTGTTTTGCCATTGATTTCATGGTCCACGTGCTGGATAATCTTCCTGTAAACAAAATGTCGTGTAAATAATAAAGATACACACTGTGGTCTGTGGGTATGTTCCGATATACACTGCGAGCACTATTCAGTGCTCTTACTGGGGAGAAATCCGTTCCGTTATGGACTGACAGTAGGTACCTATACTGCTGCAGTATCCTAGGGAAATATATGACGTCATAAATCGTCGCCATTTTTGTACTGTGAGCACTGGCGATTTCGAGGTAAGGTGCTATGTGCTTTGATCACGTGATCAACAGCTGGACTGCGTTCCGTTTTAAACAGTAAACAGTATAGCTAACTAAAGGAACAATTTCGCGGTATAGGTAACTAAATTGACGTCACACCTTACAGTGCTCGCAGTGTATATCGGAACATACCCTGTATGTGGTAGACCGTAACTTGGCCTGGCGCACTGCCGTACGCCTTGTGTAAGCCTTATCTCCGCTCAAATGCTGTTTTTAACACAGTCTTTAAAATGCAATGGCAAATCCAGAAACTCTTTTGAAACCATAATAATATTTTATAAAAGCGTATTGTTAGGGTGCGTCCACATCTGGCGAATGTGCCGCGAATGTGCAGCTCGCGAGCCGTTAGCGAGCTGCGCGCGTGCATTTTTGTTTGTGAGCCGCTCCTGCGCCGTCCGCGCGCAGTTCGCGCGCAACCTAAGCGCCGTACGCGATCAGCGAGCGGGCGGCGCGCTAGCGGCTCGCGTCTTCCTTCCGCCCGCGCCTCAAGCCTAAGTACTGAGCCAGTAAACGGAACTGTAAGCGCGAGAATTGAGTACGCGCAGATCGCGCGCCGCGCGCACGCATTTTACGAGCCTTGCATGAGTTGCGCTAGAGGCGCACCAAACCATTGCCGTGACTGCACGCGTGCAGCTCGCGGGCAGCTCGCAAACGGCTCGCGAGCTGCACATTCGCGGCACATTCGCCAGATGTGGACGCACCCTAAGGGTTTACCTGCACAGTGTGTGAGTGACTCCCCGGTCGTGGTCAGAGCAGTTCCGCTTCAGGCTCTGCGGGAGGAAGGTCTCGGAGCACATAGTGTTAATGGCGCTGTTGCATTCGTAGCAAACTATTGCGGACCCTGAAACATTCATTATCATCACTAGATGATGGCCGCCACTTCGTCCGCGTGGATGAGACTTTTTCAATTCCCGCTGGAACTCTTAACCGCTGGAAGTCCTTTCCTAGGATACATACAGCCTATCTCTATGCCAAATTTTATTAAAATCGGTTGAAACGACAGGCCGTGAAAGCGTGGATTTGGTGGATGGATGGATGTTTGTTACTCAATCACGCCAGAACGGCTGAACGGATCTGGATGAAATTTGGCACAGAGATGGATTATAGTCTGGAATAACACATAGGCTACTTTTTATCCTGAAAAATTAAAGAGTTCCCGCGGGAACCACAATCCACGCGGACGAAGTCGCGGGCAACAGCTAGTTTATAATATTAGTGTATGGATTATCACAAGTCAAAACCTTTCGTAGGCCCAATCTGAGCACGGGTATTCTCCAAGAATGGAAAAAGTTTAGACTGTTAAAGTCTAAACTTCTTTCATTCTAGAGTAGAGACACCTTGAATGAATTTATATGTAGATAGCTTATAACCTTAGTTAACACAAAGGCTACATTTTTATCTCGGAAAATAAAAGATTTTCCGCGAGAATCCAAAAACCTTGATATTCCTTCACGCTACAATGACTGAACTGATTTGGCTGCAATTTGGAATAGTTACCTTAAAATCTGAATTAACACATTGGCTACATTTTATCCTGGAAAATAAAAAGTTCCCGCAGGAATGGGCATGGTCTTGTAGACTCTGATGCATAGAGATCGCTTGACTCTATTTATAGAGTATCTAGGCGCGCCTGTATAGGTACGCCTACGCACCGCACCCACATCAACCGTGGGTGGGTGTCACTGGGTGGAGTGGGTGTTTACTGGGTGAGTTTAATTAAACTCAAACTCAAAGTATATTTATTCAAAATTCTATTTTGAAAATTGGTATAACACAGTAACCTTCTGAACGTCAGGTATACAAACATAAGACGTGATGGTGATAATCAACCACGGTATCTTAATACTAAAGCTACGAGGGTTCCAAACGCGCCCTGTTCTAAGAAGAGCTAACCTATTTCTACCTCGCGTCGTCTCAAAAAAATAAGTGAAAATGTAAGATTGCCGATGTCACTGACGAAACTAGAAAAAATGTGTCTAAAAACTTCTTCTTTTTTAAAATAAATAAGAATTTGTCTTTGCAATTATTTGTCTTTTAATTTAAAAGCAAGTTAAATGTGGAATCACCAAGTTCTGACCTCTACTAATACAAGAAATGTCAGAGCGCGTACCACCACGCGTGCCAGAGTCAGAGCGCGTGTCAGGGAATGAGAGAGCCTACCACTTCCACCTGAACGTGGAATCTTCATACCATCCGACTATTGGTGAGATGAGAGATCACAGATCCCTATAGTTTGTCGACGAATAAAATAAGACTAAATAATACACTTCAAGCGGTGATAGCCTAGTGGTCAAGACACCCGATCTCCTGTACGGGGTCACCGGTTCGATCCGCGGGCATGCAGCTCCAAACTTTTTTAAGTTACTTGCGCTTTTAGAAATAAAATATCACTTGCTTTAAACGGTGGACGAAAACGTCGTGAGTAAACCTGCACGTCCGAGAGCTCTTCATATTTCACTTGGCCAGCGTAGTGGACTATGGCCAAACCCTTCACATTCAGAGAGGAAACTCGTTACAGGCCTAAGTCATTAAGCTCGACGTTTGCATGACTTAGTACGGCAAGACAGAGGAGCGAGAACCCGCGACCACCCGGATAGGATGCCGACTTTTTAACCACTAGGCTATAATAATAATTATTAGTAGTCATTAATAATTAATTAACTAAATAAATAAACATTAAAAACATCTGACCTACCGTAATGGATGAGTCCAAAAATGATCACAGTTCCAAGGCCGCAACACTTCATCTCTGCACTGATGGTACCTCACATCTGACTGAAGAACCAGCCTAGCTGTATGTAGACTATAGCAACAAGATAAAACTTGGCTGAAACCTACCTACACTGCACTGTACTGATTGTGTCATACCTACACTAAAGGATATGATGGAGGAAGTCGCTCATTGAATCAGAAGTGAGCACGTCGTGACGGATGGACGCAATTTAGATCGTTACACAATTAAGGATAAGGTACAAGGATTTGGGGGCGAAATTCCACAGATGATTTGCTTCTCTTTTGGAAAAATGCATCCAGATCACACGCAATGATTGGCTGACTCTATTCTAAGTTTTAACGGCTCTAATAGACACCGTTGCAGCTAAAGAAGCTACTTAAAACTCTACCTGAATTTGAAAAATTAACAAAACTATCACGGTATCAATATTAACAAGTTTAATAAATTAATTCACTTTCACGACAAAATACACTGAGAATATTAAGTATAATACATGATTTTATAATTTTGAACCCTTATAAATTTTATTTCAATGTTAAAAAATGAAAAGCAGGATCATGAAAAACGTTTAATAAATATTCGAAATTAACAAACACAACAGTAAAGCATGTACACTAGTGCAATAAACACAACATTGTATAATACATTTGCAACTTGTAACGTAATCTGTACTGATTAGAGCATTAAGGAGGCAGTGTTAATTTTGATGTATTATCAGCTATTTACACGCATTCGCTAAGTTGCTTATCATTATTATCTGGTACATTCAGAAAAAGATTTATTAGAGAAAAAATTAATCGCTAGTTACTACAACCGCAACACTAACAAACAATAAATAGTCAGTACCTAAATTTCTAAAATCATACGTGAATTATCCTTTTATTTGGATTAAATCTATCATTTCAAACTGAAAAACTGAAAATAAAGTTTCGTTTCAAGTTTTTATCATGCTTATTTTTTTATAGCAAGAAATTCAAATTAGTCTTATAACAATGAAACATACACAGTAGTTACATCTAGTTTCTGGTTTATTTCATTTGTTTACTAAACGGCTCATGCTCAATAATCCAAATTTTACCCAATTTGCCAGCCTCAAAGTTATAAACCAGTGGATGCGTGTACATTGTCGCACTAGTTCTATAATGGCATCGGGCTAATTGAGCCTGCGTTCCAATAAGCACAAGCTCTTGTTCTAGTTTCCCACCTGTATCTAATTGAATTAGCTCATCGTTTCACTGGTTGCTGTGTCCGATTAGCTCTAATTTGTGTGACACAGTTCAATTGACATTCTCTGTTTCTATGTCGTGTTCCTTGTCACTGAAGAACACTGATTCCCTAGGTCCATTGGTCATGATCACAAAATATAGGTTTTCTCGGGCTAATAATATGATGGTCTAGATCATTTGCCTCGACCCACTCAAGAAAAACTATTATAGCTATTATGACGTTACTTTGCTCTTTATTTTTTTTCTCTATTGAAATTATTGTGCATGGTAACAATTTCACTCCATTCACAGAACAAATCCATCAGACTCTAAATTGTGGGTTGACTGAATGCATCGAATTTGGTCGTCGATTTTAAACCAGAGTATTTATATTGTAAGCCATTCTAGTAAATAAAGGAAGAAAGAAGATTTACGTTTTACTAGCGTCCAAATTCTATATGAGTGTTCGAGCCATTTTTTAGTCTCGTATAGTGGAAATTCAGCCTCGGCCAACATAATATGAGGCAAATTTTATCAAAAGAAGCTGCTTTCATTCTCTTCGTCTCCCGCACAGCTTGATTCCAGCTGTGCGGGAGACGAAGAGATATCAAATTTATACGAAGCTTTGTAGTCACAGTATCATGAAAACATTGTTGCCCAAATGCCTCTAGGAATAGCTCTTAGGAACATCTCTTATATCATCATATTTGCTTAGTATTATTTGTTATTTCAAATTAACTATAAAATCACTTTTCAAAGAGATATTTTCTTAATATTAGTAATTCTTGATATGTGTTCTCATTAGTTACTTCTACATTTTCCTTTGGTATCTAGCCTGTTCCCTCTACTTCCTTTACATCGTCTCCTTATAAAATAAAAATTACATAATTGGAATCTGGGGGTAATTGCAGCAATCGATTGTTATTAACATTCGATTCAAGTTCACCAAAATCAACTATGGACGATTCAAACGATTCTAATTTTTCTTTTAATTTCTCTGATTGAAATTGCAATTGCTGTTTACAATTACTCCAGTTCTCAATCACCTATTCATCTATAGCTGCAACTGAAGGGCCATCCATTCAATAGAATCTTTCATCCAACAAATAATAAAATCTACTTCCTAATAATACCTACCTACAGCCCAGTGAGGCCGAGTACAATACAATGTACGAGACTAGTGCGTCCGCTCCAGACATTTCAAGGTTATCAAATCCTGAGTTTATTCAATATCCTCTATTTAACTTATGGTACCCGATTGCCAAGTTGCCTATTCATGCTTTTAAGAAACGTTACGATAAGTATTAGAATCAGATAGAAACGCAGATGAGAAATGTTTCATTTGAAACGCAATTTCGATTGCTGAAGTATTTTAGCAAGACTTTATCTTTATAGCTAAGAAATCAATTTGACGTTTTGATAGTAAAGGAATTGAGTGAAATTTATTACTCAGGTTATCCATGTATGTATTAAAAAATCAATCCAAAGCATTGAAGTTAGATTGTAAGGTATGCGGCCTAAAAAGATAATCTTGAAATGTCTAGGCCTTACGAGGTTAGTAGAACCTTAGCAATGCAAATGTGATGAGCATCAGAACAGTGGCCGCGACTGGCACGGAGGCATCGTTGCAGCCGTCTTCTAGACACGAACACACTTCCTGTCTACCTCCGAAGCCTGAGCGCTGGTAACAACGACCCTGTAACAAATGGTTGGATCAATATTTTGCCAATGCTCGACGTAAATTGGGCTGTATATAATTGGTTAGGCGGTTAACTTCACGGACAATGCTCATATTAGAATAGATACTGGCTTAAATTGCTAAGTTTGATAGCCCAAAACTTTCGAGTTCCAATTAAATTATTATCAATTGAATAAGGAGTTCTAACTTCAACATTCTGCATATACATTTCTCAATATACATAATCAAAGATACATTTAGGGTTATCGAATGTTTATGGAGTTCATATTATGCCAGCACGTCAAAAAGCATGTATGAACTCCTTAAACAGTTCGAGTTAATACGTTCTAAGCTGTCAAATGATTACGAATTGCTTAGACATTTGGGCCCTTGGTATAATAGCGGAAGTAATCTCGTTCTACAGTTCTAATTCTAGAGATCTTTCAGCATGTTTGGGACAGCAGGACAAAAGCAGTGAATCAACGAGTAGACATCCTGATTCCTGAGCCCCTAAGCTTAAGGCGGATTTGTCGACTCTCTTGTCTCGAACTCTAAAATCTGGTAGATCTTCAGGTATATAGTGTCTTTGAGGCTACAAGGCAGGAACAATGAGTCAAGAACCAATCTAAACCCCAGGGTTACTAACCTTATAACTGCTGTCGTCCCATCCACAGCCCCTAATCACGCGGCTGTCGGGTGGCATGCCGTTCATCTCGAACTCCACCACCTGGGAGATCTTCCGGCACATGGTGTCTTTGGGGCTGCAGGGCAGACGGAGAGTATCGGGCAGCTTGTCCAGAAGACACCGCGAGTCATTGTGGCTGTTGCATTGGTAGCATGTGATTGCTAGACCTGGCGGCAAACGGAAAAAGGATTGATTGTGGCGTGCAGTTCATAGAGGCATAAAGGCACTACTTACACTGGAAACCTAAAGTAGAAATTGCTCAGTGCGTGTTTTTTTTCCAATGACCTGTCATAGAGGCATAAAGGCACTGCTTGCCCTGGAAATCTAAAGTTAAAATTGCTGTATGGATGGATGGATGTTTGTTACTCAATCACGCCAAAACTGCTGAACGGATCTAGTGAGCTATATTCGGTATCTGTGGTAGTGCATAACATTAACATACAGCTGTTACGAAACGAATAGACTTCGGAGAATATAAAAGCTCTCATAACCATGAAGCATGCGAAAATAACGTATCAAATATTCGCAAACTATAAACCTAAAAATAGGCCAAGGAAAGGAATCAGCAAAAGTCAGAAATTTTCGCTCGTAAATTGTTTTAGTATTGCATAATACATAAATCATTATTTATGTACCTACCTACTAAGTAGCATCTAGCTTAGTGGTTCACCCTCATAGATGGCAGGGGCGGGGTTTAAATCTCGGGCTTTTACTTTCTAAGCTATGCAATTAAATATCACTAGACTCTAGAGTACCTAGTGGTGAAGGAGAAAACCGGTGAGGAAAGCTGCACAGCATGTCTGACGCCCAATTTCACCAAAAATGTATTAATTTTAGGGCGCACGGCACACCTAAGACCCAAGGGGAAGGTGATACAATAACTGTCACTTATTGGAGAGCTTAGGTGTTCCCTATACGTATTCTAGGTAAAATGGGGCATGAAAGTTCTTCATAACCCGTAGGTTATCATGGTATAAACCCTCATTCTGAGCGTATACCAGCCCCCTATATATGGTTGACAAAATATTTTTTATCCATTGAACGTTCGCTATGAATTTTTTTTTTAGCAATATAGCAAACCTTCAATGGATAAAAAAATATATGTCAGAGGCTTCCATTTTTGATAGCCACTGAGTTGGAGAATAGGGCTGTGACGTACTTGCCGGTGATTGGTGGAGAATTGTGATGACGAAGATATTTTTTGTTTATGAGGTCCCTCAACTTACAGATAACACTTACATTTAACTAATAAGTTACATTTGTTTATGAGGTCCCTCAACTTGCAAGATAAATACTTCCACTTTTCCTGACGTCCCTCAAATAAGGGACGACGTATAGTCTAGTTGTGAACGGGCGAAACATATTGCACTGGGTAAGTAACGTTACCCAAGTCAGTATCTGGATGGGTGACTTTGGATTTGAAGTTCAAATTTAGCCGTTCTTTCCTCCTGAACCAAGTTGGTAAGTATGTCTAACTTCTCGTCGTAATATCTCTATGTAAGTAATATCTCTGTCGCATTTTCATAGCTCAATCGATGAGCTGGAAACAGTTGCATACTGGAGTTGCACATAAGATACCGTGTATGCCGGAGAATCAAAGAATTTACACAGAATTTCTGAAAAATCCCTACAAGTAAAGAGGTGTCGGTACAATAGGTACCATGTAGAAACCGATTGGGGTTCAATACTATTGCTATACCACTAACAGGTTAGCCCGCTACCGTCTTAGACTTCACACTTAGGTACCATTAGGTGAGATCGCAGTGAAGGGTTAACTTGTAATAAACTAAATCCAGGTGGACGAATTGGCGGATTATCGGGTATTCACTATTCAGGTAACACGAAACATGTTTTTAATTATTCGAATCTGTTATCTGTTAAAGGTCGTGTTATCATAAAATGAATACGTCTCGTATCGTCTCGATCGTCTCGTCTCGAAAATCGTAGAATCCATATCCATCCTAATATTATAAACGCGAAAGTGTGTCTGTCTGTCTGCTACGCTTTCACGGCCCATCTGTTCAACCGATTTTAATGAAATTTAGTACAGGGATAGATTGTAGTTAGGTAACTGAATGACCAATGACGATGTCCAGTTTATGTGTTCTGCTAATACATACCTAGACCTATTTAGACAGGCTATTTAGACAAGAATTCTAGGGAGAAGATATCTGTTGGGAAGTTACGCGAACGTGTAGAGGCGCATTCATTCTTAAATTAGACGATCACCACCTTGGTATCACCTGGGAAACCACGTATAGAAGCAGTCAATCATGAACCGCATAAGCTTTAGTTCTATCAATTTATTATAAAGGCAACGGACCTTGACCAAACAAAACCACAAAAGGCACAAACCTTGTTGAAGCAAACTACATAAAACCGCCAAAAAGCAAATAGTTCCAAGCGCCATTCTGTTTCCAAATCTCCACATATCTTCTGGACTCCTGTTATCACTGGTTCAAGCCAGTGTACCGCGCGCGCTTCTAAACCCGACTGCGGGGCAATCTATGAAGACTATAAACATATGTTACTGTTAGTTAGTTGAAGACTACAGTATTAGTACAGTGGTGTATATTCATACAGTGGGTCGACGCCCATACAAATTACAATCTCAATAGCCGGGACTATTTCCACCAGAGATGTGCTACGTTACGGCCGGTCCACACGGCGCGTTGCGTCAGGGTTGCGTCGATGTAGCGCTGTCACTGCGTCGTTTTACATACTAATAATCATAGTGTACACACGGTGCGCTGCATCGTGAGTGCGTTGCCGACTGCACCCCCGAGACGAAGCGTGGGAGGTGTACTCATCGCGACGCCGGTGTATTAACGTTGCGATAACGCAGCGCCCGTGTGGCCGGCTATGCGTCAAAATATATGCGTTGCGACGACGCAACGCGCCGTGTGGACCGACCTTAGCCTCGTAACCCCGAAGACCCGCGCAGTACAAGTTTTTGTTATCAGGAACACTAAATGCGATAACAGCTACGCTGTCACCGGGTCAGATAATTTGAAGGACTATAGCTATAGCTATGAAAATTAGTGGGTTTGACATACATCCGTAGCTTAGCAACGTTGCACATCTCTGATGGAAAGGCAGCCTTACATTTGTAGCACGTCTATATGTATATAGATATACGGTAGGCACCTGTGTTTGAGAGCACTGCTTGAGAGAGATGATTGATTGATGGTGTCATACCAATTTGACATTACGGTGTGACATTATAGTGTCAGATTTTGCACTGAAAATGCTGCCAGTTTATTTTTCCACTACAAGTATATACGTTAGCTCTTGACTCCGATCTCACCTGATGGTAAGTGACGATGCATAAGATGGTAGCGGGCTAAGCCAGTAAGGGTACGGCAGTCATATTAAACCCATACCCCTAATCGGTTTCTAGTTTCTACACAGTATCATACCGGAACGCTAAATCGCTTGGCGGTCTTTGCCGGTAGGAGGCAACAAGCCACGGCCGAAGCCTCCCGTCAGACCAGACCAGACAAAATTCTGAAATTTTAAATGCCCAAATTGACTCTGCCAGAAATCGAACCCGGGACCTCCCACTTTAAAATACAGCGCTGACCACAGTGCCAGGGAGGGCGTCAAAAGAGTTTCCTCCGTCACATCCCTGTCACCCCGCAGCGTTACTCTGTCTAGAGTCGAGACTCCTTCGTCGAACGACTGGTAGGAAAGAACGTATCTCGTTAGACTGTGGTACTAGTGTATATCTATCATACAGTACCCAGCTCACCTATGATCGAATGCTCTACTTATCCAATTGATGTAATACAGAGTAATAAGTACAAATTGGCTGATATATTATGGAGGTTTGCCGGTGAATCTGTCACCGGAAATGTATGAAAACCAGGATTTGTATATGTCACCGTAAGATTGTAAAATCCGTTAGATTATAATCTAACGGTTTCTATCCCGCTAGATTATAAACTGTCGAAAGATTGTGTTTTCGTGAAAACGTTTTCTTGTGTCTTTCTTGTACAGTTCGCGCGCGAGTTGAATGCGCGAGTAAATGTAAGTGTCACCATACATTTACTCTGCATTCAACTCGCGCGCGAACTATAGGTTAGGTTAGGGTTTGACATGAATATTCAGGTAGTGCCCGGCCGGGCACTTAGGTTCTATCGGGTTAATATACCTAATATATTACAATTTACCGAAAGCAGTATGTTACGGTTCACAATCTGTCGAAAGTTTATAATCTATCGAGATAAAAAACGTTATATTATAATCTAACGGTTTTTACAATCTTACGGTGACATATACACCTGCTAGGAAAATGAAATAAATTCATATTGCACCACCACTACAGCCCATTAACGGCCCACTGCTGGGCACAGGCCTTTACTCACATAGCAGTTTAACTCGCTATAATTGGCGACTATAATATATTATAGCGAATTAAACTTGTAGTTCCTTCCTGGTTTGCAGGTCTGGATGCAGGAAGTGGTCGTTATGTCTCGTTACCTTGTCGTTACCGCGGGGGCTCGCGCTAGCCGCTAGGTCATTGGTGAGGCAGGTACATAGCACACGAGTACTTGTAAGCTGTAGCACATTCCATTGACCTCGTATGTAGCACATACATAATTAAGTTAATTTAGACTTAATACGTTTAGTATTTTATTTAGACTTAATAACATAGAGATTTCCTAAATTTCTTGGAGAATGCGACAAAGGCTACTTTTTATCCCGGAAATTAAGGACTTCCCGTGGGAATTAAAAAAACTATTTCGGAGATCCCGCGGGAATCAAACAACCTTATAAATCCTCATAAAACAAAGTGTGTTTGTTTGTTGGTTTACCCTTCAATCACGCCGCAACGGAGCAACGGATCGACGTGATTTTTGGATGGTTAGGTATGAGTTGAATACTGGAGAGCGGCATAGGCTTTCATCCCGAAAAATTAAGGAGTTTCCGTGAGAATTAAAAACTTATTAGGTACTCGCGGACGAAGTCACGGGCATTAGGTGCTATAAATATAGTGGATACAGCCCATTATCGTCCCACTTCTGGGCACAGGCCTCCACTCTCATAGGAGAGAGGGAATTAGAGTTTAGACGCACCACGCTGCTCCAATGCGGGTTGGCGGGCTTTAACGACTATTATCATGTTAGTGAATAGTGATAATAACCGGGACCGACGGCTTAACGTGCTCTCCGAGTCACGGGGGTGAAACACCGCCAACTTCCTAACTCCGGGCAAGTACCACAGAATAGGTAATAGTTGACGATCTCCGTGGCGCAGTGTTGAGCGCTATTGTCTTAACGCGCGGAGGGTGCGGTTTCGATCCGCGGCAGGGTCAATTTGGGAATTTATAATTTCTGAATTTTCCCTGGTCTGGCCTGGTGGAAGGCTTCGGCCGTGGCTAGTTACCACCCTATCGGCAAAGACGTGACGCCAATCGATGTACGATGCCGTGTAGGAACCGAATAGAGCTTAATATAACTGCCATGCCCCTAACAGGTTAGCCCGCTACCATCTTAGACTGCATCGTCACTTACCATCAGGTGAAATTGCAATCATGAACTAACTTAGTAGTGGTTAAAAAAAATTGCTAGTACTGAGAATGTGTAGTCAGAAAAACCCAACACTTAATTATGGTCCGACCCGGGACCTCGTCGGCTGCAGTCGAACATGCTAACCACTAGACCAACGAGGCAATAATAATAATAAATACCGAGCAACTTGTAAATTATTTCACTTGTGGTATCAGTAGAGGTAATCGCATATCAGTTGACAAGGGGACGCGGAGGACGAGGATTTCCTTCAATTACACTGCAAGCAAGCGTTTCCTAGATCGTGAAACACATTAATATCCATTTATTGTATCTCTCTGCGTCGCATTCCTCATTACTGAGGGTCGTGACCCCTTTCCATTAATCACATACTACTACGAGACGCTAGTCGCTACGAGCCTACGAGGCTACGAGACGTTTCTTTGGTTCCTGCAGCGAATTTAGAAGGCATTTCAAATAATTGTTTGTTATTTTATCTTTAGTTTTATTTAAATTCCCGCGGGTACTGCTTCATTTTGTAGTGCTTTGATAAGTAAATAAAAAAAACCGGGCAAGTGCGAGTCGGACTCGCGCACAAAATGTTCCGTACCATTATTAATAAATAATTACCTAGTTGTTAATGAACCGCAAGACTAACTTTGTTTGTAGAGGTTTATTGTTAATATCAAAAAAACTATGCTAGTTAGAGCATTGGCTATAGTTTTCCTGTTAAATATACGTAAATTCCTATTGACCATAATTATTTCAAATTTTTCGATTGGTAAACTCCGGAGATAAGGGGGGGAACGGTATTTTTATAGACATTTTCCCCGATAAATCAAAAACTATCATAACTAAAAATAATTAAAAATCTGTTTTAGAATGTACAAAGTAAACCCTTTCATATGATACCCCACTCAGTACAGTTATCTCACTTTTAAATTTCAACCCTCCGATTTTCCCCCCTTTTTAAATAAGAACAAAAATAATTTCCAATTTTTTTTTAATTACAGTGTCTTGGGCCACTAATATACACAACTATTCCAAATTTCATGTCGATAGCTTCGGTAGTTACTGAAATAATCGAGTGTGACGGACGGACAGACGGACAGACGGACAGACAGACGGAGAAAGTCGCACCATAAGGGTTCCATTTTACCATTTTGGTACGGAACCCTAAAAACATAATGGCAGGAGTTTTCTTTGAGTAATAATGCGGTGGGTTCCCAGATCCTTCCGCATACGACTCGACTTCTTCCCTGCAATTGTCCCACGCTATGCGGTGTCGGCTTCTTCCACTCACTTCTGTTATCCGTCAACCTATCATCATACCGTATAGGTACGACTCGACTGAGATTCTTTTTCAACTCTGTTACAAACGATTGTTATCAGATGTTGAGTGATAATAACCGGGACCGACGTCTTAACGTGCTCTCTGGGGCACGGTGGAAACGAAAAGGCCAAATTCGGACCACCAAATTCGGTCACCCATCCAGTTACCGACTTGGGTCAACGTTGCTTAAAAATCGCAATCGACTAATATGCGTTGTCGCAAACTCGCAACTAAAGGTCACTCGTCCACACGTCCTCCTCCTCCATAGCTCTTTTTACTCTCATAGCCCGATGGGACGGAAAATCCGACACGACCGGAGAGAGGTCAGACGCAGGACCGACGGATTTATGTGCTCTACGAGGCACGGGGGTGACACACTAGAGAATTTCTTGCCAAAAAACCCGAATACTTAATTATGGCCCGACCCGGGACTCGAACCCGGGACCTCGTTATCCGCAGTCAAACATGGTAACCACTAGACCAACGAGGCACAATAAGTATAGACGTACTGAGTAGGTACAGTTTGTGCGCGAGTTGAATGCAGAGTAAATGTATGTCTCACCATAAAATTACTCTGCATGAACTGTAAGTATAGGTTCTATATAAACCATTGATGTAGAATTTTAGATGATATAAACAATTGATATTGAAAAAAAAAAAAAAAACGGTCTGACAGCCGGAAATGAAATCAGCTCAAAATGGCGGCAAGCGCAGGGATTTAATTCATCCTCGACCTCGTGGCTCGTTCACTCAGCGAAAGTGAGTAATGACGGCTAATAAATAATGACGTATCATGCAGGAATCTGATTTGTCTGACGTCGAATTAGGATTTACGCCCACGCCAGACAATCTGTGACCAATTTTTTGTCGGCAAAAATGAAACATACAGCGGCCATACAGCAATACAAACAGTTGAACAAACAGAACAGTTTGATGTCCCGTACCTTGACGTTCCTAAAACAAGGATTATAAATTATTATTCTAAAACGAGAAACTCTACAATAATCTATACCTACTTATATTATCAATGTGAAAGTTTGGATGTATGGATGGATGTTTCTTACGTAATCACTCCAGAACGGCTGAACGGATCTGGATGAAATTTGGCACAGAGATATATTATAGTCCGGAATAACACATATGCTACTTTTTATCCCGGAAAATTAAAGAGTTCCCGCGGGAACCAAAAAACCTCAATCCACGTGGACGAAGTTGCGGGCATCAGCTAGTGAAACAATAAGGCTTTAGGGGATAGCAGAAACCCCCCAGATTGCAATATTGAAACGCTCAAGTCCTACAAAAATCGGTTAAAACAAAAATCAGCCGATTCGAATGCCGGCGAAAAATAAAAGGTTCGAAAGGTTGAGTCTGTCACAAAATCGTGATAAAAGTCGATCCGATATTTATCGGACTTAGGTACAGTCTTTGGCGGCGGAACCAGGGGGTCCAATAAATAAAACACTGGAAGCTCCGTTTATCTGTTATTGTATATAATCAGTAATTTATTTTTTACTTATATAACCCAATACAACAGTCGTGTAGTAAGTACAAGAAGAGCGCGAAAAATCCAGATACCTTTTTCGCGCCAAGTGGGAACAGTGATGAGTGAAAACTTTGACAGTTTCAGTTGTCAGTGACGACTGCGTTTGTAACATAGATGTAGGAACATTCCATGGAATCTTACTTCTTACTAATATTATAAATGCGAAAGTTTGGATGTATGGATGTATGAATGGATGTTTGTTACTCAATCACGCCCCAACAGCTGAACGGATCTGGATGAAATTTGGCACAGAGATAGATTATTGTCTGGAATAACACATAGGCTACTTTTTATCCCGGAAAATCAAAGAGTTCCCGCGGGAACCACAAAACCTCGATCCACGCGTACGAAGTCGCGGGCATCAGCTAGTATGCTATGGTTTTTAAAATGACGCAGTCGCCACAAGTCCGACGTCGGCGGAATGAAATTTACCTTTATTAATGTTTCCTTTCATGAGGCATCATACCTAGCCTAGCATGTTTTCGTCTATCGTGTGAACCGACCAAATCCAGATAGGCCCTTTGTAATTTGACACTGAACCACAATGAATGATTCAGTTATAAAGTCATATTCTTGCTTACAGACAACCAGTCTTATGACTGCTCTACAACGGAACTAGTACAAATTTTAATTACTTAAAAAATATGAGAAGAAAATTTAATAAATAATGCGAGTTTTAGTAAGTTACAGTGAAATTTGATATCGCCTGTTGCATTTTGTCAGCAATTACTGCAAGGCTTTTATTGCTATTTTATTCTCGCAGGCGTTTCAAAATGTTAATAGAAAATTTCTAGTTTTTTACATTAAATCATGTAAGTATTTTGTTTAATTTGATTTTTTATATTATCATTTCCATTTTCATATTAATATAAATGTTGCGTCTGATTAAATTTACACACTTCATTAGCGTCTTTTGAGTTTCAAGCAATAGCAAATCTTAAATTTTTGCGTTTCTAGGGACAATACTGCCTGCCTGTTTATAAAACCTCCATACTTTATCTACAATAATAAAAATATGTTATTAAATTATATTATTAATGCAAAAGTAACCATTCCTGTTCGGAACAGGCTGTTCCTCTGCCAGTAATTCCTAAACCGCTGAGAGATGGATAAAGTTAAGTACTCACATCAGTGTCCCGTATAATGAAAGTTGCCACAGAATTTAAAAGAAACTAAATGTGCGCGGACGTAGTCACGGGCTAGGCTAGTCCATATAATATTATACTTAAATGCGAAAGTGTGCCGGTCTGTCTGTCTGCATGTCCGCTGCACTTTCACGGCCCATTTTCAACCGACTGACCTATTTTGGTACTTAGGTACAAAGAAAGGTTGTAACTTGCAAAGGACCAAAGCTAATCCCACGAGATTTTCAAAAACCTAAATTCACGTGGACGAAGTCGTGATCATCATCTAGTCTATAAATATTATAAACTAGCGAATGCCCCCGACTTCGTCTGCGTGGGTTGAGGTTTTTTGCTTCCCGCGGGAACTCATTAATTTTCCGGGATAAAAAGTAGCCTATGTGCTATTCCAGACTATAATCTATCTCCGTGCCAAATTTCAGCCAGATCCGTTCAGCCGTTGGCGCATGATTGAGTAACAAACATCCATACATCCATCCATCCATCCATACATCCACCCAAACTTTCACATTTATAATATTAGTTAGGCCACTTTTTATTCCGGAAAATTAAGGAGTTCTCGCAGGAACCAAAAACCTCAATCCACGCGGACGAAGTTGTGCGCAACAGCTAGTTGGTAATAAAAGGACGATGCACCAGTCCGTAACGACACAGATCCTCGATATTTAGGCAACAATACTCGTACCTATGCCATGATACAAAAGCTCTGTAATTAACCGAAAGCAAATAGATGTACTTACGTATAAAAGTCAATTGAAAATAAGCAGTGCGTGTAAAACACACTTATTCTGAGACAAAGAACGCGATCTAATAATTAAATAGTTTAGTTCATTGATTATTACACGAGGACATACCGTGGTTTGTGGGCGATTCATTTGTACTTATTAAAAGATCGGTTAATTGGACGTCCCTATTCTGACTGATTGTTCTTTTTCTATGGTTTCTAATGGTTAGTTTTTTTTAAGATGCATTATTAAAAAAAATTTAAACTAATTTCTACAAATATATTCCTAAACATGTTAATTGCATACAAATTTATAAAAATAATACAAAAACATCTTTTTACAAAATTATACGCCCCAGTTGCTGTGGGGAAGGACCCAAGCAGCTGTGGATCAGGGCTGCAGGGAGAGGAACCTCCTTAAAATTTGTACCGTCTCAAGGATAACCGCCTTCTGTATCCAACAACCAAGCGAAATGGTCGAAATTAAGGGTCTCATTATACTTACTGATTTCTTTACCAAGTACCTACTTACTAACCTTACGAGCGCTGTATAATATTATGTCAAGCAATTATAGTCCGTCAAACTTAAGCTGACCCAGTACCAGCGTCGCTAGTACCTATCTATGAAAAATAAAAAAACCAAACAGGCGTAAAAACTAGGTCCAATTTTGGCCACCATACCAGATAAGTTTGTGAGACTATAGCATTGCGGTGTGCTGCAAAATTAATAAAGAAATATTACTCAATGTATCAAATATCAATCCGCCGATACGTTTCTTGGGAAAGTTGTTAATATTTTAAAAAAATTGACTGTACTTCTGTAACGAAAAGTTATACTAAGATAGGATTATTTACGGCCGTTACGCGTTAAAGTAACACGAGAAAAAGAAAGACATAGTTGTCCACTATATTCTAGTTCTTAGGAGATTATTTTCAAGTGTACGCTATGAGTCATGAAACATGAAAAACATTTTGATTATCAGGAAGTCTGCTACGAATTTTATTAAGTAAATTATAAAATTTAGGCCCCAACCGTAGTATAATAAGATGGAACACGATACTTGAAAAGGTTTAATCAGTTCATTCACATCTCGCTCGGTTCGTCCACGGAATAAGGATGTACATTGTACTTGGCCAAGTTAGCGGCAACACAAACCCCGGCAGTCTGTAAACGTCGCGATACTTTAACACAACTCCGAATTAAATACAATATTATTTTATATAATAAATTATAAAATTAAGCGTAACAAGCCAAAATGGCGTTGAAATTGGTAATTCCAATCTTTTTCCTCGCGATTTTTGTCCGATTCGGTAAGTATGGTTCAGTGAAGTCGGGTCAAGTTTGAATAGTTTTAGAATTTTAGATCCATTTTTTGATGAGTTTAGTTTAAAGATTTTTTGAAAGTGTGTGTGTGTGCAATTCACACACGGCAGAAGTGAAACTTCAGAAAAGTAGCCTAAGATGTAACTTGTATTCTATCTAATTCTCTCGCAGGTTATTCCTATTATCAATATGCTTGTCTCTTTTTGTTGTCGCTTTTTCGTTTCGTTTCATCGAATTTTCAAATCACAACGATTCTGAACAAGTTTCAATTCAAAAATGTTAGTTGTTTTCAGGGAAAACCGGGTTAAATATATTATGTATCATTAATCATTAAAGTATAACTATAGATAAGTACCTACGCTCATTTAAAAAAATATCGTCTGCCGTTATCCGATTGGTATCATAGCGCTGAAAAATCTTTGTTGTGTCGTTGGACATCTCGTAAGAACTTAAGGTCTTTTTGCTTCACTTTTCGGTATTCTATCAGCAATTAAGCTATCTCATAGGAAGTCAGAAATTGTATGCGGACGAAATCGAAGGCGACCACTAGTTTAAAAATAAAATAAAACCAAAACAAATAAGTAAACGAAAAAACAAAGCGTATTTTATGAGTGTCACTCGAACCTGCATCATCTCGTATACGCCGCGGCTCCTGTACGACCTAAAAATTAAAATCTCTGATTATGATGAAAGATGGAGATCGAACTATGGGAAGATAGTAACGCTTTTCTGTCTCGTATAATTTTTTCAAGTCACGGCTCTGCGTTTTAACCTGCAGGCTGCCATAAAGAACTAACGTTCTAAAAAAAATTGCCAGTCATAGGGATTGCCGATAGAAGTGAAAACGAATATTTAAAAGATTTCTTTAATTTAAAATTTTTTAATTATAGAATAAATTAAATAAGATTAAAAAAACGAAAAAAAATATATAAACCGTAAAACTAAGGTACCTACTTAAATTACGAATGTAGCAAGTATATTCTTCGTAACAACGCGAGCATGTTGGTGTCGGTCACGCGAATCCACAAGCGTACCCGCTACCAAAAAGTGCTTAATTAAAATATTATTTCTAATGGTTTGCTAACGTTATTAATCAGGTGCGTCGATCAGATGCTACGAGTGCAACAGTGCGAACAATTCCATGTGCCTGGACCCAACCATCTATGACATAGAGACCGTTCAAAAGCACCTGCGTACCACGGAGTGTGATAGAAGTCTGTTGGCATCAGCCCATGGCGACAAACCGATGTTCTGCAGGAAGATTGTGCAGACAAGTAAGTGATGCTGAGGAAACCAAGTCTTATATTCAGTATCTACTAATCTATACTTCTAACCACCAATACCACCATTACCACCACTACAGCCCATTAACGTCCCACTACAGAAGAAGAAACAGGCAGAAGTTTTGAAGCTGTCACCGCTGTCTATACCTATATAATTTTGTATTATATAATAAAAGCTCGCTTTTCCCTAAATAAAAGCTGTAAATGCCACCAGCACTACTACAGCAAATTAACGTCCCACTGCTGGGCACAGGCCTCCACTCTCATAGGAGAGAGGGAATTAGAGCTTAGACCCACCACGCTGCTGCAATGCGGGTTGTCGGGCTTTCACGACTATTATCATGTTAGTGATAATAACCGGGACCGACGGCTTAACGTGCTCTCCGAGGCACGGGGGTGGAACCGTGAAACCCCACCTAACTCCGGGCTAGTACTGAGTATTTCTATCTAGTCAGAAAAACCCAACACTTATTATGGTCCGACCCGGGACTCGAACCCGGGACCTCGTCAGCCGCAGTCAAAAATGCTAACCACTAGACCAACGAGGCAGTTACGTCTCTACGATCCTAACATTATAAATACGAGAGTTTGAATAGATGGATGGGTGGATGGTTGGATGTTTGTTACTCAATCACGCCAGAACGGCTGAACGGATATGGATGGGCACAGAGTATTGTCTGGAATAACACACAACTTTTTATCCCTGAAAATTGAAGAGTTCGCATAGAAAACGCGCCTGCTTAATTCGCTCGTATTCGTCCTTTTTACTGCGCCATATCGTATTGTCAAAATCAGGATACGGTAGCCTATATACGTTCCCTCAAATATGGTCGAGCGAAGCAATGGCTGGATCATGCGTCATGCTCGTGAACGGGTGCCACCGGCGGGAATGGGGCTACTTTCTGTCTGCCCGTCTTTGACATGAATTGAATAAACAAATTTAAGAAATCCATTAAAAGTATGCTCCTGAAAAAAGCTTATTATACTGTTGAAGATTATGTAAATGATAGAGGAGCATGGATTTGATCGCTCCAGCAATGCTGGGGACAGCGGTTATACTTATGTACACATTGATATAGTAATTGTAAATGAATTATTTAAAAAGAGAAACCACCGAGTTTCTTGCTGGTTCTTCTCGGTAGGAATGGCATTCCGAACCAGTGGTAGATTCACTTGACGATTCAAAAGTACTTGTAAAAGTTTATTTGAATAAAAAATATTTGATTTGATTTGATTTGATTAATAGGCCGACCGTTTAACTCGCGTATCGCCTGCGCGGTAAGAAGGGAGCGGGGGCGGGTAACGCTACACACGGAGTCAATAATCCAAAGATTTATCTCGAGATAGACATTCTTGGTAAAGAATAAAATAATAAGTATCACCCACCCGTCCGCTAACATCTCTCCCCGCTCCCTTCTTACCGCGCAGGCGATACGCGAGTTAAACGGTCGGCCTAAGGAGTGTTATATATGAAGCCCAACTGTCTAAGCAAATCGTAATTTATGAACTCCTTAAACAAAATTAAATTAGGTATATAATACGTTCCAATTTATACAACATTTGACAAACGATTACTATATACCTACAATCAGGGGGCAGACGTGATTGAGATCATTACTTAGTCATTACACCGTAGCTGTCATTTTTACGTATAGAAATTAGGCGGCATAATAAGCCTACTGCAGTCGCCAACTGTAGTTCTCCTCTCTTCCAGTCCTCAACAAAGGCCACGATCCAGAGGTCCGCGTGACTCGCGGCTGCGGCTGGGTGAAGCACAAGCGCGATTGCTACAAGGCAGACAACGAAGACCACCTCGAGACCGTCTGCCAATGCTTCAGCGACGATTGTAACGGCGTAGCTGGCCTCAGCTATAGCTTACTGACAATTATGACCTTCAGTTTAGGAAGCATTGTATTAATAATGTAAGAATTATTTCTACTTACCTTCTATTTCTTTCTACCAGAGGTGGACTAACTAAATAACCCTTGGGAGCCCCGGGGTGGCGTTGTGACGACTGCGTCGCACTCAGAATCATAAAATTCATGATTCCTTTATCCATGGTCCATATTAATTCATGTTCCGAACGCAGCCGTCACTGTAAACTGACAACAGATGGCGCGAAATAAATTTATCAAAATACTATAAGTAAGTGATACAATTAGTCGCCACAGCGTCAAATCAAATCAAATCCTTTATGCGTGTATGTCGGCTACGCTTTCACGGCACATCCTGTTCTTCCGATTTTGACAATAATATAAGCGGAAATGGCTTTTTCCAAAACCTAAATCCATACGGACGAAGTAGCGGGCATCTTGTTTAAGTACTTGCCTTGCCTTGAACACAAGTCTCCTGTCAGGAAAAGAGTTTGGCCGTAGGCCACCGCGCTGGCCAAGTGTGTATTGGCAAGCCTTTGAGAGCATTATGAAGAACTCGCGGGCACATCGCGGGCATGCAGGTTTGTTTCCTTCAGCCTAATTTGACTATACCTAATGAAGATTTTAAAATGTTTGGGGCCCCTATAGACCAAGGGCCCAGAGCGAATCGCTCCCTCCGCCCCTACCTTAGTCCGCTACTGATCTATGTATTGTACCTTAGTTTCGCACAGTAATTATTTTAACGGTTCCCAAAACAAAAATAATCGTATTTGTGGTCGAAAATCAAGACACTTAGCATTATTATCATTAGATAAAATGTACCTATTGTGGGAAATAAAAATTGGCGTTTATTTTGTGGTTGTACCTACCTACCTAATAATAAGTTATCATAAGCAGGGTAATATTATATTAATGTTAATAACCTATACAAATAAAATTATTGTGTTTTGACTATAGCCTTTATTTTTAATTTTATTCAAGAATTTATCAGCGGGGGGAAGTTTTTGTTATATTATTAATGATAAATGATTTATTTATTTCACGAAGGACGATTACTTATGTCACTCATTTTAAGTCAAGACTCTACCACTGGTTCGGAAAACTGATTCTACTGAGCCTATGTAGATCCTTGCATACCTAGATAAACCTTTTTTTTTTTTTATTCACTACAAGCTAGCCCTTGACTGCGATTACACCTGATGGTAAGTGATGATGCAGTCTAAGATGGTAGCGGGCTAACCTGTTAGGGGCATGGCAGTTATATTAAACCCACACTCCTTCGGTTTCTACACGGCATCGTACCGGAACGCTAAATCGCTTGGCGGCACGTCTTCGCCGGTAGGGTGGTAACTAGCCACGGCCGAAGCCTCCCACCCTCCCTCCGCACGTCAAGGCAACAGCCAACAGCGCTACACACTGCGCAACGGAGGTCGTCAAAAACCTGCAAAAGTGGCATCAAACTTGGGCTAGCAAAAAATAAGTAGGTACCTATATTTTTTAGTTTGAAGGCCAGAGCATTATCCTCTGCGACGTAATAGTAGGTAAGCGATATTGATGTCAATTGTCAACCAAACTCCAACCAACCAACTTACCTCCGAACTTACGAAAATTATTATTTTTGGTATAATAGGTAGATATTATGTTATTATATTATGGTCTAGTGTCTACACTCTACAGACCTCTGTAGAGTTATTATAATTACACATAATATATTCAATGTACTCTATTTTGCATATAATATAATTATACAGACTAGACGCAATGCTTAGATTTGAATTAATTTTGATTAAAACGCCATCTAGTGGTAACTTGTCAGACTACGTCGTGGATGCAGTGCGACTTCGTTGCTAGCTCAGATTATCATGTTTTTGTTAGATGGCAGCACTTACATCGTTAATTTCTCTAACTGGTAAAGAATTTCTTTTATTTCAATTTGTAATATGCTTGAAATTTATAGCTGCCTAAATGCTAATTTTTTAATGTTATTAATAGAAAACTAATTAACTTCTTAAGATAATAATAATTGATAATGATTCGAGAAAGATATCAGTAATTTTGCCATAAATAGTAAGTCAGGTTGGCCGAGTGGTCTAAGGCGCCAGATTTAAGCTCTGGTTCCCGAGAGGGAGCGTGGGTTCGAACCCCACACCTGACAAATTGTATTTTTTCGTTTTTTGTCCCATTGTCCCTTCACCTGGTGAATGGCTACCATTTTGGTGGTGAATGGCCACCATCTTGGTATATTTCGTCTCTTTAGTAGTCAGAGATCCGGACTGCACGACCTTCACCGATCTGTCTATTAGATCAAACCTACTTTTTATTAGTTATTAGTTTTAAACGCCTAAAATAGGTTGCCTGTCAAAATCCGGTCCAGGCTATTTTTTATTATTAATATTGTAGCCAATGCTATAGCCATCGCGTTTGTTATAAATTATAGTATTTTTTGATAATAATAATATATAACTCAAGCGGTTAACAGATCCGTGAAGTTACCTATGGACAATGGTTAAACTTACCAACTTACCATGAAATCTAGCAAAAAATAATGAGTGAAATTTTAAGCAATATGTTAATTAATACGGTTCACTGTCGACAGTTTACAATATCGCGAGATAGAAATTAGAAACCGTAAGATCATAATATAACGGTTTTTACAATTTTACGGTGACATAATATAATAATTATAATAGGGTTTTTGTTGGTTCATCTCGGAAGGAAAGGCATTTTGAACCAATGGTAATTAACTTGCTACAACTCATTTTTCTTTAATGACGGTCTAAGTTTAACGGTAACCGCTTATTTTTTCTATGGTAACCGCAACGTAACTTTTTTAATTCACTACAAGTTAGCCCTTGACGGCGATCTCACCTGATCTGTGATGATGCAGTTAAGGTGGAAGACAAGGGTCTGCCCGCGAAATTCAAATTTAATTTGGTTTTTCACAATTTGTAAACTAATACGACAAAGTAGGCTTATGGCATTCAAATTGCGCCCCTAGGAATATCATCTTCACAGGTTTATATAAAAATCTTTACTTGAAAGTGCCCAGTTTAAGAAATTAGTCAAATAATGACTAATTTGTGAGTAACTCACGTCAAACTCATTATTTTGACTAATTTCTTAAACTGGACGGGTAGGGGTATGGCAGTTTAAAACCATACCCCTAATCGGTTTCTAACTTATATACCTACGGCATCGTAC
The DNA here is from genome assembly GCA_923060345.2 of Erebia aethiops. Lineage (NCBI taxonomy): Eukaryota > Metazoa > Arthropoda > Insecta > Lepidoptera > Nymphalidae > Erebia > Erebia aethiops. The sequence goes on along the minus strand of OV281096.1, from coordinate 13,707,827 downwards.
CAGTGCCAGGGAGGTTGAAACTTTACGCCGGTAGTGGAACAAGTAAAAGTACCTACCTATTTATTTACTTTTCGGAGTTCCTGATAACGATAGCGACGACAGCTGATATTTATTTGATTGCTCATTCACATTCATAACGAAAGAACGAGACAAAAACAACTGCGCAGTTTGTAGTGTCCTCGTCGGAAAATAACCATCTGTCCGACTCTGAACATTACTCGTTTTCTCTGAATTGAGAATGGTTATTATTTGAAACCAACTGTAGTACAATTAAAATAGAGTTCAGAATCAAATGACTGCAAGTTGAAACCAAGCCTGCAATGGTGAAAAGGAAAGTACCCAGTATGTATCCAGGTAGAGGTACAACATAATAAATATTTTTATGTATGTACGCAGTACCTACGTAATACATAATTATGTACGTTGTGTTGGTCAATAAACATTAAATGTTTAGTATCATTAAATTTTATTTATTTAGTGTATGCCGTACCTGTGCTAGGTAGGTATACTTACCTACCCATTATTAATTTGAAAAATGAATTTAGAACAGTGTTCTATATTATCAATTCTCCCTTTATTTTTATATCTGGGTTTTTTCATCTAAGTTAGTTGTTTTACATCTGTATAAAAGAGGCTTTAGGTAGGAGCTAGAAGCACAGAGAAGGCCCTTCGAACGCGGTAGGAACTTTGTTTTATACCTACATAAATCGCCCTGCTACTGCTAGGAATTAGGATGTAGTGATGATTTTTTTTTATCGAACCCACGACCTTCCACGTTTAGAGTGACGACAGCGCTCAACACTGCGCCAGGGAATCCGTCAAATGATTGATGAACTAGCGAATGCCCGTGACTTTGTCCGCGTGGATTGAGGTTATTCTGTTTAATTCTTCGGGATATAAAGTAGCCTATATGTTATTCCAGAGTCCAGACCATAATCTATCTCTGTGCCAAATTTCATCCAGATCCGTTCAGCCGTTGGGGCGTGATTGAGTAACAAACATCCTTCCATACATCCATACATCCAAACTTTCGCATTTATATTTATTTGATGATTGATGATTGATGATGTTAGATTATAAGGCTGTATGAATACGATGACTGATGATAGTGAATCTATATTTATAAAAGCGAAAGGTCACTGACTGACTGACTGACTGATCATCACGATATCTCAGGAACTATAAAACATACAGACTTGAAATTTGGAAGGTAGGTTCTTTCTATGGTGTAAACGTCAGCTAAGAAACGGTTTTGGGAAAATTCACCCCTAAGGAGTTGAAATGGGGGTTGGAAGTTTGTATGAAAGTCCTTTGTTTTTGAAGTTAGACACATGAAAATTAGCATATAGGTTATAAGTTTAAAATAATAAAAATCTGTATATTTTTTTTTCCGAAAATCTACCCCAAAGAGGGTTAAATGGGGGTTGGAAGTTTGCATGATGGTTCTAAGTTTTTGAAGTTACAGACTAGAAAATCGGGATTTAGGTTATCAGTTTTAAATTATAATAACCTGTATATAAGTACTTTTTCGAAAATCTACCCCAAAGAGGGTGAAATGGGGGTTGGAAGTTTGTATGAAAGTTCTTTGTTTTTGAAGTTAGATACTTGAAAATCGGGATTTAGGTTATAAGTTTTAAAAAAAATCTACGTAATTTACAATCTCCATGGGTAGTGGCTTGCAGCTAATAGAGACATAAAAACAGTGCTTACCGTAATTGTAATAGTTCAATGTTAATCTTTCATTAAGATTTGCTGTTAAGCAGGCTCCTACCTAAGTAATACAATACCGTGTACAATACCCTCGCATCAAACCCTGTGCACGCCACTGTCCATGGGTCTTGCAGCGGGAAAATTTCATAATCTTATAGGAAGTCAGAAATTGTACGCGGACGAAGTCGCGGGCGACCGCTAGTAGTGATATAAGAATGATTACGATTTTCGCACACATCTAAAGGTATAAAGTATTCGCACTCACACATTGACATATTTCTAATTATTGCGCTAACGCACACATGTGTACTTACAACATGAATGACCGCTATAATATAATATACCTATAGTTTTGATAAACATTCCCCTCTTTCGTCTGGAGTATTTTGGGAGTCAATGGCGCACTGAATTTTCTTGAAAAGCGTATTATACCTATCAAAATTAACAAATCATTTCCATGTAATACCTACGTACCTGTTTCATTTAGTTGTAAGTTTTTGGATAAATAAAGGATTATTTATTCATTTTATTTATTTCCGTTGATACGGTAGCCAGTTGTTGATGGTACAATCAGGTGGGTGTAGGTACCTAAGTGTAATAATTGAATCATTTATTTTTAAGATATAAGGGTCGATTTATTAGTATTAGGGTACTTTTTCCTTTATTCTTTCACCAACAAAAGCAAATGTTTAGATTCTGCCAGTCTGAAGAAATTTTCAATTTCACTGTTGATATGTTTTTTTTTTAATTGAATTGGTATATCCAATACCTACGTAGGTAGGTACTTCGTGGAAACACTTTATGGATAACGCGATTAGCTGGACTTGGCCTTGACAGACTTGGCAAAAGGTCAGTAGGTTATTAGGTACTTACAGTTTGTGTATTTCGTCAAACTAAACTTATCTGACCCGGTGACAGCGTCTCTATTATCTATGTATTAAAAATAAAATAAAAACAAAAACTTATGGTAGGGGAGCCCAAGAGGGGATTTTTGGATTTACTCCAGTGCGCCAGATTAATATAAAGGGGGATTCTTTGGACCCTGTAGAGTACCTTTACCATATAAGAGCCCTGGGTAGAGTGAGTTAATTACTTGCTGTACATTCAATTAATAGTCTGACGATTTGACCGAGACCTAAAGGAGTTGGAGGTTTTTAAGTTTGTAACTCTCCAACTCCTTTAGGTCTCGCTCAAATCGTCAGATTATTAGGCTGTTTGGTCGATGATATTAAATGTATATTTTGATCTGCTGTCCTAGACAGACCCACTAATATACATGGCTCATATATGGTGAAGGTACTCTACAGGGTCCTAAGAATCCCCGTTTATATTAATCTGCCGCGCTGGAGTAAATCCAAAAATCCCCTCTTGGGCTCCCCTACTATTAACAGGCATATAAATTCATATAAACTAGTGGTTCGCCCCGAACTGAGACCTCGCGGCGCCATCTATTGACATAAATGTGAAGTTCTGTTAAAAATACTGAAGCTCATTAAAAATTAAATAATTCCGTTTCCTTACAATAAATTTATCTAATTTTGGTATAATGTTGTTCAAGTGCAGGATATAATTCAAATAATTGATCAAGTTTCAGGCTCAACCTTTCAGAAAATTAGAGTTCTGAGGTCAACTTTGGACGTTAGAAAACCTCCACTTTGAAAGCCCCCCATTTCGTCAATTTTGGGGGAAAAATTAATAAAAAAATATTTTTGGACTCTATTCACTCTATTCCTAATTATCTTTAAAATGATATACCGCAACCCTATTGTGACTTTATAAAAAATATTTTACATCGCATTCGCTTCTATGAGAGCCCCCTGAAATAAAGATTTTAATAACTTTTTAAGCCATATTCGGCGAGAGGCCATTGGTCTACATATTATATTTAAAGCTGAAGTAATTACGTTCAGTAATTCAGAAGTTATAATAATGCTCTGACAGACGGACGGACGGACGGACGGACAAGTGCCAATTCACTCAAGTAGACTGAGAGACCTTCGCTTCGCTCGGTCAATTAGTTCCAATTTTGGCCACCGGGCCACATAATTATACTTAAATGCGAAGGTCTGTCTGTCTGTCTGCGATAACAAAAAAAAACAAATATTTTGATAGGAACTGTTTTTATTACTATTTGAACTTTTTACTTTTAGTTTACGTACTTAAATGATCAATAATATAATATTGATCGAAGTGCACTTATATGCAATCAATGGCTAAATAGTAAATTGTAGTGGAATAAAAAAATTGTACGTCATTGTTTAATATTATTTACTTATTTTACGAAAAAAAATGGAAAAAATAACACTTGTTTATTATTAACACTAAAACGCGCCAGCTGCGCCAACTTAGGGGAATCGCCACTCCCTTTACTCAATTCCTTATTTTCCGTTTTCTTAATAACAGACAGTTGGTAAAGAATTCACAAATTAAATAAGTGATTTATTTATCTATCATCCTCCCTCACACAAATAAATATGTGTGACTAGTTGGGAATTTTTTGGATTTTTTTTAGGCTTTTTTGAAGTGAAACTTCTTTAGAATCATTGTGATTTAAAAATTTGATGAAACGAAAAATCAACACTTAAAAAGAGACAAACATAATATTCATAAATAGGATTTAACTTGCGAGAGAATAAGACAAATATAACTTGTATTACAATTAATATAACTTTTATCTCTGAATTCTTTCGCAGGCTAAAGCTTGAACGAGATAGCAGAATAGAAGTGATAGAATGTACAAGTTATATTTATCTCATTCTCTCGTAGGCTACTTTTCTGAAGTTTCACTTCTGCCGTGTGTGAATTGCACACACATACTTTTTATAGTTTTTTGATTATCCATTCATTAATGTGGTTTCCCAACGAGTCACACTCTGCTGTGAACCTGTGACTCGTTGGGAAAAATAAAAAACCTTTAGGTATAACTACTTAATTTGAGCTTAGCTTAAACAGGAATAGAGTACAAACAAAAAAGAATAAGTACTTATAAAAGATAAAAGAGTATACAAATGATTTAAAAACAAAAAAACTTAGAAGTAGTTAATGTACTACAATTTAATAATACCTACTAATAATATTATAAATGCGAAAGTGTGTTCGTTTGTTAGTTTGTCCTTCAATCTCACCGCAACGGAGTAACGGATCGACGTAATTTTTGGTATGGGTGACCGAGAGTGACACAGGCTACCTTTTATCGGAAAATTAAGGCGGGACAAAAACATACCACGCGGACGAAGTCGCGGGCATCAGCTAGTACATAATATTTTAACAGTTCACGATGGCCATTGGTGAAACTTCTTTAGAATCGTAGTAATTTGAAAATTTTAAAAAAAAACGACGATAAAAAGATACAAACATAGGTACTCATAGGATTTAGTTTGCGAGAGAAAGAGATAGAATACAATTTTGAATTTATGTTTATCTCATTCTCTCGTAGGCTACTTTTCGGAAGTTTCACTTCTGCCGTGTGTGAATTGCACACACACTTTTTTTTAAGGGGGGGTGGCTATGCCGCCTCTTTTCTTTCCGCGGCGGCAGGTGGGCGTCTGTGACTCTGGCCACAGTAGCTGCCGAGAGACCGGCATTTCTGGCATAGGTCTTGCGGGTGCCTCTTTAATGGATCACTCTTATTATTACTGCCAGACTTTTGCAGGGGCAACTAAAAATAAAACAACAAAACTTTTATTAAAATCCATAGTAAAACCTAGGTATGCTAGGCGAGCCTGATGCGTCAAGTTTGCCTATCTTTGTTATACTCGTCCGACGGCCCGACTTCAACATAAGTGTGTAAAAATCAGAATTATTTTTTACTTTACAGTGACTTTGTAAGTCTTTTTTTGGAAAACATTTTATAGAAGTGAAAACTTCTTTAGGCGCGTTGAGCACTTTTTGGTAGGGGTAAAAATGTTGAATACGCGAGACCGACACCACAGCCGACACTGTTCTTCTTAAGACAAAAGGTCCTAAGTATAAATAGTACATTCGTAATTAAACTTTAATAACTTAGTTTTAAGGTTTATTAATAAGTGCTGTGGAACTGAGACCGATACCTCGCGTTGTTACGAAGACAAATACTCTTAAATATAAATATACTTAGTACATTTGTAATTAAACTTTAATGCCTCAGTTTTAACTTTTTAAGGTAATATTATTGAAGTATTTTTATTATTATTATTATTTTAATTAAAAAAATATATTCGTTTTCACTTCTATCGGCATAATGACTGCCTACAGAATAGAATGTACAAGTTATATTTATCTCATTCTCTCGTAGGCTACTTTTCTGAAGTTTCACTTCTGCCGTGTGTGAATTGCACACACATACTTTCTATATTTTTTTAAATATCCACTCATTAATGTGGTTTCCCAACGAGTCACACTCTGCTGTGAACCTGTGACTCGTTGGCAAGTGGCAACCCAAGGTGGGTTGGGTTTTAGTGCGTGATTAAGTGCGTGAATAAAAATAAAAAAACCTTTTTATTTTTATTTTCTTAATTTGAACTGCCATTTTTTTTTAAATTTAAGTAATATTAAAATAGCATACTAAACACATACTACACCAGCGAAGAAGCCACAAGAGAAAACAGTACAGATAGCAAAAACAAACGTCACCAAACTTCTAAATTCTATAAAGGTACTTAAAATTATAAGACGACTTTACCACTTCAATGATTTTACATACTTAATATTTATTAGGGAGAAAAGTTCTTTTTTTTATTCTGAAGGGTTACGTCAGATCAATATCAGAGAAATTAGTTATAATTTTTGCACACACGATAAATAAACCCATTTGGTTTGTATTATCAGCGAAACTTCTATTTCTTTTTTTGTATGGGTAAATGTTTCCCTGTAGTCGGCGACCCGTACAACCCGTACACATAAAGAATGGGATTGAAAATGGCGTCGCTACTGTTCGCATCTCACTCGCACACTGTCGCTATCTATACTCACACTCGCCGGTACGGACAACAAATTAAAAACCGATATGATGACCGTCTTTTGTTTTCGTAACAGTCCAGTTTCGCATAGCTGTGAGCGAAACTGGACGTGTTCTAAGTTTCTTCGTAATTGTTGATGTTATTTGTCGATTTTGGTTGTTAAAGAATTGTTATTGTTGTCAAAAAGTTGATATTGTTAAGTGTTGTTAGTTATTTCGTTTTCTTGGTGTTTTTTTCATTGTTACACCGTTTGTTGACTATGGAGCATAAACGTGGGAAAGTATTACATAGTGATGCACGTAAAATCGTGTATCAGAAAATGTAATCGCGTGGCAGAAAAGAATGTGGATCAGCTAGAAAAAAAAATAGAAGATTTGACGCGTGCAGCCATAGCCTCGATTACGGCTGAGGATTGGCAGAAAGAAGTCAATCATATAAGACTAGAAAATGAATACTGGACAAGAGAAGTCACAAACGAAGAGGATATTGAAGATTTCATTATTAATGTTGGACTGAACAGCGATAACGAAAGTGATAGCTGTGATTCTGATTATTATAATGAAGTTGATGGTGCTATGTCCGAAATCGAAGAGTTGTCAGACGATCCCGGTGAAGGTCCAAGTAACAGAACCTAATTGTTATTTCAATCTACCTAATTATACACTTTTTATTATATGGTCTCTTAATTTAATAAATTTAAATATTCATGTACCTATTTCCCCATAGATATTTTAATGAGATGATAATGTTTTAATATAACGTTATAGCGATATATCTAGGTATATCGCTATAACGTTATATTTAAATAACGTTACAAGCGGATTGTTACTATAGATCCCGTGTATGCTGACCGTACCGGCAAAATGAGCCGCCATTTCTAATCCCATTCTTTAATTGTACGGGTTTGTAGTTTGATATTAAGTATTACCGATCGGGTGACGCATATTATTGTCTTGGAATGCGCAATATGGCCGCCGCGAGAGGTAGGTAACTATATGTGAACGAATCCGTGAGTATCTTTAGTCATTGCAAAAATGTGTTTGTTTGCTCTACATCACGCTGCAACTTGCAACAGAGCTAGGATTGACGTGATTTTTTGCATGGACCTATAGTTGAAGAGAGTGACTTACCTATGCTACCTACTTTTTATCCTGGAATACCTAAAAAAATTCTACATCAATGTGGAATACCTATCAAATTTCTTGCTTGAATGAAAAACGTATACCACGCGGACGAAGTCGCGGCCATCACCTAGTTCTAATCTACACCATTACCTACCTATTATAAATGCGAAAGTTTGCTGAGTTCTTGCTGGTTGTTCTCGGTAGGAATGGCATTCCGAACAAGTGATAGATTCACTCGACGATTCAAAAGCACGTAATGGGTTTATTTCAATTAAAAATATGAGTTTGAGTTGGATGGATGGATGGATGAATGTTTGTTACTCAATCACGCCAGAACGGCTGGATGAAATTCGTCACAGGGATAGATTATAGTCTGGAATGTGGTCTGGAATAACACATAGGCTACATGTATTGGTTTGTTGGTTTGTCCTTCAATCACGCCGCAACGGAGCGACGTGATTTTTGGCATGGGTATACTTGAGGACATGGAGAGTGACAGGCTACTTTTTATCCCGCAAAATTAAGGAGTTCCCGCGGGAACCAAAAAACCTCAAACCACGGAGACGAAGTCGCGGACATTCGCTAGTAGATTATAAAGAAAGGAAGTTAGTTAGGTACCTGTTTGTATGGATAAACGTTAATTTTGCACGTCTTACAGTCCTGGCCAGTGTTGGCCCAGGAGTTCGCGCTCATCCAACGGCGCTTGCACTGAGGACATTTGAATTCACCGTAACTCCGCCTGTCGCCTTGATACGGCGTCAGACCCTCTTTCTTCTTCTTACCCCCTCGCCTTTTTCCTTTCCGTGTTGGTTGCTCCTATAATCATTACCATATATCGTCCTCAAGAACGAATTTCGGCCACAGCGGCCAATCTCCGTTATGTATAGCCCTACTAAACAAATAGGTACTTAATAAATCTACTTAAATGCAAAAATAGGGATGGATGTTTGTTACTCAATCACGCCAGAACGGCTAAACGGATCTGGATGAAATTTGGCACAGAGATAGATTATAGTCTATAATAACACATAGGCTTCTTTTCATCTCGGAAAATTAAAGAGTTCCCGCGGGAACCTCAATCCACGCGGACGAGGTCGCGAGCGTCAGCTAGTAATGCTTATGCCTAGACGTTTTTTTATCCAGCCTTGACTGCGATCTCACCTGATGGTAAGTGATGATACAGTCTAAGATGGTAGCGCGCTAACCTGTTAGGGGTATGGCAGTTAATTAAATCCATACCCCTATTCGGTTTCTACACGGCATCGTACCGGAACGCTAAATCGCTTGGCGGCACGTCTTCGTCGGTAGGGTGGTAACCAGCCACGGCCGAAGCCTCCCACCAGACCAGAATTCAGAAATTATAAATTCCCAAATTGACCCTGCTGGGGTTCGAACCCGGGACCTCCGCACGTTAACACAACAGCGCTGAGCACTGCGCCACGGTGATCGTCGTCATTGGTGGCAGTGCATTGTATTACCAAATACGTGCCAAATACCATGATCCCAAAATGGCGACCACGGACTGGAAAGCGCAGCGTTAGCATACCCCCTACTCGCTGGACGGACGACATCAAACGGTGCAAGACTGAGGCGTGTGAAAATCCTTGCAAGAGGCCTATGGTTGAGAATGATGAGGACCCTTGTTTGGCGTTGTAACTTGTAGGTATGATCGTTTAACCTAGCATTCATCAGTTCATTTTTCAACAAAGAAGGGTTTCGCCATGGTTCACCACGCTGGACAAGTGCGGATTGGCAAACATCACATAGGTTTCGAGAACATTATGAAGAACGCTCGGGCGTGCAGGTTTCTTCGCGATCTACAATACTCTATGTTTGTACCTATGTTTTCCTTCACCGTTTAAAGTTGATCTTATATTTTATATTCTTAAAACGCACATACCTATTGTTGTGGCACCACTTACTGTACCACAACTTAGGATGGGTTGAGTGCTAAATTAAAGACGTATGGCGTTCACTGTCCAATATATTATAACTTTGAAACACCGATGTTACAAGTATGGTGGATGGGTTAGCACTGCCTGTCGGTCGCGCGCAGGCGACTATACGTAGTGCCATCCTGTGCTTCGTAAGCACATTGTATCCCCACAATATTCCCCCCTTTTACAAAAAAAAATGGGTGCTACATACATTTTTTTTTTTTTTTTTTTTAAAGTTACATAAAAAACGATTCATTGTAAAATAATTTATCGCAAGTTAGAGTTCATTAAAACAAATTAATACGTCTATGTTAATATAATGCAACATGATACCTTGTTTTGACAATAGAATCTCGGTCGAGTTCCATTGTCATAACAATTACAAGTTATGCTAACACGACAAAGATTAGTAGGTACGAAGTATGAACACTGGAATTACAATAACAAAATGCAATTAGATATTATAAAGGTAAATGTAGAAGTATAAAAAGTTATAAGTATCATTGTATATATGTAGTTAATAACGTAAATTAAATGTATAAATTTTAATTTTTTTTCATTGTGTAAAAATAAAATATATAATAACTTTAATACCTTATCGTTTCATTTACGACGAGTTCCTATATTTAGGTCAATACTACTTTCGGCGTAGTTGACGTCTGTACGGGAGGTGGTGGTACGCCTTCCACCTTGATAACTGGTATTGTATTATCATTGGTATCGAACTGCTTCCGTAACCAACGTTTGGTATGTCTTTTGCATCTCATTCCAAATCCATGGCAGACGACTATCGCCATTAGTACCACGATAATAATTAATAATATTTCGAATTCATTGGTCTTGTCGTCTTTATCAGCCACCGCTTGCGTTATTACTACATTTTTCTCTTTCGCCTGTTGGATGGCCATTATTATTTCATGTGCTAAACTCTCCATGTTGTTAAGTTTATGAGAAAAGAAATATAAACTTTGATAGCTCTACTGTAGAACAGAACGTAATATATTGAAAATTCTAACTACCCAATGGAATATAAATGATCGCTAATTACCTAACCTAATCGATAAAAAGTAGGTTAAATAACATAGAATATAATTAGGTAAAAAAAAATATATATATATTATATTAGAGATACATTATGCATACCTAACCAACTAATGGTATCGCGATGGCAATTTGCTTAATCTGCCACTCCGCGTTACTTTGAGTTGCATGGATGGTAAAACAATAGGGTTGTCACTCACAGTGACTTTCTTTCTCTTATTATCTTCTGAAAAATTATTTGGTGTTGAACGATTAACAGAAGTACTTTCTTCCAAGATGTATGCAGGTTTCAAGCGATCAATCGAAATATATGCTTGACGCTCCGGTAATTGAATCTTGTATACTTTATCTCTCCTACCTAAGACTTTATATGGGCCGTCATAAGGAGGTAGTAAAGGTTTGCGTACTGCATCGTTCCTAACGAAAACTTTATCGCACGTGAGTAAATCCTGGTGCACGAAAAATTTTCGTGAGTCCTTATTTTCCCTGCTAACTGGTTTCAAATTCCTAATAATTGATTGTAGCTTGTTCACGTAACTCTCGTTATCTAAACTAAAATCTTTACTCTTTTCATAAAATTCACATGGCAAACGTATATTAGTTCCGTATACCATTTCTGCACTACTAACATTTGTGTCAACCCTAACTGCGGCTCTAAGTCCTAACAATACCGTAGGTAATTCTTCTACCCATGAATTTGAAGTTAATAATCGCGCTGACAATGCCGACTTTAAAGACCTATGCCATCTTTCTACAGCACCGTTGCTTTGTGGGTGATAAGCAGTAGTACGTAACTTCCTTATACCTAAAAGCAACATGAGGTGTGAAAATAGGTTACTTTGAAAATTTTTGGCTTGGTCACTTGTTAATCGAAGGGGCGACCCAAAACGGGTTATCCAACCTTCGTAAAATACTTTTGCGACTACTTCAGCTGTCATTTCTTTAATTGGGAAAATCTCTGGCCACCGCGTAAATCTGTCTATCATTGTAACGCAATATCTATAACCGTCGGCCGATGTGCTAAGAGGACCTATTATGTCTATGTGAACATGCTCGAACCGACCAGCTGTCTCGTAAGTACCTAAATCCGAAACAGTGTGCCGTTGAATCTTAGCACGTTGACAAGCGACGCATGTCTTAGCCCACCTCCGTATGTCTTTATTCATTCCCACCCAAAAGTATCTATCACCAACCATTTTATTAGTGGTGCGGATACCCGGGTGACTTAGGTTGTGAATAGCGTTAAAAGCGATGCGTCTGAAACTTTCCGGTAGGTATGGTCGTGCCCTACTTGTTGACGTTTCGCAATCAATGTAATACTCAGTACCTGGCAACATGATACTAGTGAATTGCATATTGCGCTTCAACTCGTGTAACTCCGGGTCATCGCTTTGCGCACGTGCAAGTTCTGCGAAATCTATAGTCGTGGGACACATTATCTCCTCTACCCGGGATAAAGTATCAGCAACGACGTTATCATTCCCGCTAATATGGCGTATGTCCGTCGTGAATTCGCTAATAAACATGATCTGTCTAGCCCTTCTAGGTAATTCTTTTTCACATCCCATTTTACTGAATGCAAAAGTGAGCGGTTTGTGATCGGTGTACACGATTAAATCACGACCTTCTACTAAGTACCTAAAGTGAGCTATTGCCGAATATACGGCTAAAAGCTCCCTATCATATGTACTATATTTCTTTTGCGCTTCCGATAATTTCTTAGAATAATAAGCAATAGGTTTCCATACATTACCTTCTTTTTGTTGGAGAACAGCACCTAGACATGAATCTGATGCGTCCGTCATAAGCGCTATAGGTTTATCAGCTGCTGGATGCGACAAGGTTGCAGCTTGACTTAAACTCTGCTTGCACTGCTCAAATTGAGCAATTGCGGCATCTGTCCAAGAAATTTTCGATTTATCATTTTTCTTGGTATTTGTCAAGTAGCGATCCAGCTCAGACTGCTGCTTAGCTGCCCCTGGTATGTGAGGTCTATAAAAATTTAACATACCTAGAAATCTTCTGAGTTGGTCTCGTGTTGCTGGCCTCGGAAACTCGACGATGGCTTTGACCTTCTCGTCAAGTGGACGTATGCCTTCCATCGACACTTCATGACCTAAAAACTCTAGTTTCGTTTGTTCGAAACAGCACTTTGAAATATTAATAGTAATACCGAATTTTTCCAACCTATTAAATACTTCCTCCAGGTGTTTCCTATGCTCCTGGATATTATCACTGGCGATAATGATATCGTCAATATATACGAATAGATAATTTAAATCTGGAAAAACACTATGACACATAAAACGTTGAAAACTTTGTGCTGCGTTTCGCAACCCAAATGGCATGCGAGGAAATTCAAACAAACCGAAAGGAGTTATTACGGCTGTTTTTTCAATATCACTTTCGTTAACGGGTATACAATTATATGCTCTAATTATGTCTAATCGAGAATATACCTTTTTTCCTGCAAGCAAGTAAGTAAAATCGCGTAACCTAGGAACGGGATATTTATCAGGTTTAGTGACTGCATTTAATCGCCTATAATCCCCACAAGGCCTTATCTGTCCGTTCTTTTTAGGAACTATATGCAAAGGACTTGCCCATGCGCTCTTACTGGGCCTGCAAATTCCCATGTCACACATTACCTTAAATTCCGCCTTAGCTTTACTATACTTATCTGGAGGTAGGGGTCGCGCCCGGCAGTGAACCGGTGGACCTTCTGTTTCTATAAAATGACACACATTATGTTTGGGAACCTCCTTAAATGATACTGGTTTTGTAAGTTCTGGATACTTTGATAACAAGTCGTAATGAGGATGATTATAATCAACGGTTTTAATAGAACTTTCGTCAAACTCTGATATGCATGCTAAAACATTAAGATTTGTTACCTGATCCATTAACTTACGTGCCTTAATGTCAACTAAAAGTCCATAGTAGCTTAAAAAGTCCGCCCCTAAAATAGGTTGCCTTACGTCTGCAATGATAAAGTTCCATCGGTAAGGTCGACGTAATCCTAAATCTAACACCATACACTTAACACCATAAGTTTTGATCTCAGTTCCGTTCGCGGCAAACAACTTATAATCGGAACACTTAGTAAAACATTTGTTGTACACTGGAACTACTGATACATTCGCGCCGGTATCTACTAGAAACTTAAGCCTAGAACTCACGTCCGTGACACAAAGACGGTAATTCTTCAATGGGTCACAACCTCCCGTCGCTGATTGGACCGTATTTAGTTTTCCGGTTCCGTATTATCTTTCCAGTTGCACGGTTTTACACATCGGTTTGCATTTTTCCGGAAACGATAGTGGAAATAGCACAACCAATTTGGATCCGACTTCCTCTTGCTGGTGCTCGAGCTGCGCGGCCTTGAAAATGCTCTCGATGGAGTTCTCGGGCGACGATGAAATTTTCCGGTTTTCCTTTGGAAATTTTCCAGCCTGCTCATCCGATCACTTAATTTGCTTATTTCTGCAATAAAATTCGGAGAGTCGCCGTTCCCTTGTACTGTAGACACGCCTTGAATGGGACGCGCGTTTTCCGTGACTTTGTCCGCCAAAAGTGCCAGACTTCCTAAATCCTTTGTCTCCGTTACAGCCAGAATCCCTCTAACCCAAGTCGGCAAATGGTTTTGCCAGAGTATGGTTAGGGTCTCATCGGAAACCTTCCCTGTTGCCAGTTCTTGCATTCGACGTAGCAATTGTGAGGGTTTTTGCTCTCCCAACTCCATTTCACTTATCAACTTTTGTACCTTTCGTGTCTCCGATTCTTCGTAAATTATTAGGAGTCGTGCTTTTAGTGCCTCGTAACGGCCTTTTTCTGGAGGGTTTACTAGAAGGTCAGTCACCTGCTGGATTGCGTCCTTTCCGAGTTTAGAAATTATAAACTGGAATTTCGCTTCGTCCGACATTTTCTGCGGATGTAGGACAGCCTCAGCCTGAATGAACCAGTGCCTGGGTAAATCCTTCCAAAATTCTGGAATGCGGGCGGCCACCGATACACCGGACAATTCTGGTTTTTCTTCCGCCATTTCGTGATGTTTTCCAAGTCCCGTTTTATCAAATTCACCGTGTTTTTTTTTTAGCGTCCGGGGTCACCAATTGTTGTGGCACCACTTACTGTACCACAACTTAGGATGGGTTGAGTGCTAAATTAAAGACGTATGGCGTTCACTGTCCAATATATTATAACTTTGAAACACCGATGTTACAAGTATGGTGGATGGGTTAGCACTGCCTGTCGGTCGCGCGCAGGCGACTATACGTAGTGCCATCCTGTGCTTCGTAAGCACATTGTATCCCCACATTGTATTGTATTGTATCTCCGAATAGTGCGTGCCTGAGGAATGAGGATCGAGCCCCCTCAGGCGAAAATAGGAGTCCGAGTTTAATAAACGAAAAATATTAAAAGCAAGAATGAGAAGATAGCAATATAAAATAATTCAAAATGCGCCAGCGACGGAGGTCCTGTTGGAACTTGAAACCGAGTCACCACAGTTAACTTTCACATTATAATAGTGTTAAATTAATTTGGTATTTACCATTTAAATAGTGGAGGTAATTCCCCGAAGTAGTTTCTCAAAGAAAATTATTTAATGTTTGTGAGTGAACACCACAGCACACACCACACCACACCACAGTGATATCTGAATATCCAATGTACTCTGTCTGAGAGATATCCACAACACACTACACAGTACACTTAGTTAAAAGGTAGGATAAGAGTGATAATTAACTAACTATCGACATGACTAATTATCCTTATTGTCAAATGTGATCTAAAGCAGTGTTGGAATCGGGCTCCCATAAAATTATTGTCTATGGAAATTAAAATTATACTGTTTACCAAAAATTATACTACGTTTTGTTTTTGTGTTGACTACGTTTGCTGTGGCGGGAAATTTAAACTTTGAACGGTTTTATCGGTTTCGAAGCTAGGCTGAAATAATAATTTTGAATTGTTTATTTACAATAAATAAAATAATAGAAGCAGAAAATAATATATCCATCCATTTCCCACAAAATGACCTAAGCAGCAAAACATTGCAAGGATTCCCCGTGCATAATGCTTCTCGTTTTTTTTAATATAGAGTTTTACTGCTCTGGGTTCTTGCCCTTCTAACCCTGTCATTACTTCTCGTTTTCATTTGATGTAGCCATTCGGAAAAAAGTCCGTGCATTAGGGGTAAATGTTAAATAAATAATTGGGTATTAAAATTATGGTATTTTCGCGTACAATCCAAGCATTACGATACTATATACTACGCAACATTAAATTATGGTACAAATAGTATAATTATACTACGGAATCCAACACTGATCTAAAGCTAAATGCAATCATGCAATGGCAGATTTCTAGAAATTCCCTGACCATAGAGACCGACACGTTCGCAGAGATCTATAGATATAACGCCATAGATAATCATTCACGTCTACATAATCTATACTACGTTCAGTAAGGCGGGTAAGATTGGCACTTGGTAGCGGTTGTTTCTAAGATGTCATAATATTGTGATGTGAGTACATCAAAGCTGCATAATATTATACTTATTACAAATTATAAAATATGCGAAAGTGTTTGTTTATTGGTTTATTGTTTTTTCCTTCAATCACGCTGCAACGTTGGTCTAGTGGTTGGCATGTGCGACTGCGGCCGACTAGGTTCCGGGTTCGAGTCCCGGGTCGGGCCATAATTGAGTATTGGATTTTCTGACTAGAAATTCTCAGTACTAGCCCGGAGTTAGGAAGTTGGCGATGTTTCGGACCCGGTTATTATCACTAACATGATAATAGTCGTTAAAGCCCGCCAACCCGCATTGGAGCAGCGTGGTGGGTCTAAGCTCTAATTCCCTCTCTCCTATGAGACTGGAGGCCTGTGCCCAGCTGTGGGACGTTAATGGGCTGTAGTGGTGGTGGTGGTGGACGCTGCAACGGAGCAACGGATCGACGTGATTTTTGGCATGGGTATAGTTGAGGACCTGGAGAGTGACATAGGCTACTTTTTATCCCGGAAAATTGAGGAGTTCCCGCAGGAATCCAAAAAAACTAATTCCACGCGGACGAAGTCGCGGGCATCAGCTAGTCTATACTAATCCTTGATGATAACCTTGGTAATACTAACGCGAAAGTTTGTAAGTATGGATGTATGGATGTTTATTACTCTTTCACGCCAGAACGGCTGAAAGGATCTGGATGAAATTTGGCATAGAGATTATGGTCTGGAATAACACTTAGGCTACTTTTATCCCGGACAGAGTACCCGCGGGAACCAAAAGTTTCTTGAGGGCTCTTCTCGGCAGAATCTGCTTTCCGAACCGGTGATAAAGTCAAAACATGACGTAGCATAAGAAACACCTGTATCTCCTACATGTTTAAATAGATAAACTGAAACTGAATGAACATTGAACACTATCTCTTTATCACCATCACATCAACCCATTGCTGGCTCACTATAGTTACTACTACTGTTGTTGTTGACTGCCTCGTTGGTCTAGTGGTTAGCATGTTTGGCTGCGGCCGACGAGGTCCCGGGTTCGAGTCCCTGGTCAGGCCATAATTATGTTAAGTATTGGGTTTTTCCGACTAGAAATTCTCAGTACTAGGCCGGACCCCGGAGTTAGGAAGTTGGCTGTGTTTCACCCCCGTGCCTAGGAGCACGTTTAGCCGTCGGTCCCGGTTATTATCACTAACATGATAAAAGTCGTGAAAGCCCGACAACCCGCATTGGAGCAGCGTGGTGGGTCTAATAATTAAATAATTTCTGAATTTTCCCTGGTCTGGCCTGGTGGGAGGCTTTGGTCGTGGCTAGTTACCACCCTACCGACAAAGACGTGCCCCCAAGCGATTTAGCGTTCCGGTACGATGCCGTGTAGAAACCGAAAAGGTATGGGTTTAATATAACTGCCATGCCCCTAACAGGTTAGCCCGCTACCATCTTAGACTGCATCATCACTTACCATCAGGTGAGATCGCAGTCAAGGGCTAGCTTGTAGTGGATAAAAAAAAGCTCTAATTCCCTCTCTCCTATGAGAGCAGAGGCCTAAGTCCAGCTGTGGGACGTTAATGGGCTGTAGTGGTCACTACTAAGCACGAGTCTCCTCTCGGAATGAGAGTTGTTCCATAGTCCACCACGCTGGTCAAGTGCGCATTGGCAGACTTCACTCACCGTGCAGACCTAACCATCCAAACCTTCGCATTTATAATAAGTATTAGTAAGTAGGATTAAGTAAGTATACCTAGTAAACATAAGTATAGACTGCTTTTGTACTAGGATTAACTAGGTATTGCTATTGATTGTAGCAGGTGCCAGGTACCTACAATAACATCTGTGTACACCTTGATCTTTAGAAACTTCCATAATATTTTAAACGCTAAATACTTACATGTTTTTAAATTCAGATTAAACTTAGCACTCGGCTGCAATTTCACCTAGTGGATGCGATGGAAGTGGTAGAAGGAATATAAAAGTTTTAATGGATCGTCAGTTTTAATGGATGCCGTGTAGAAACCGATTAGGGGAATGTGTTTAAACCCTAACAGGCTAGCCCGCTACCATCTTAGACTGCATCGTCACTTACCATCAGGTGAGATCGCTGTCAAGGGCTAACTTGTAGTGGATTTAAAAAAATGCTCAATGCTTATTTTTCACCATGCCTCTTATCAGTTAGTTCTTCTACTTCTTCTCTCCTTGGGCTTTTCCGCAATTAAGCATAAGTGCCCGTTGTGCGTGAGACCTCTGGTGCGACTCCCCTCCAGATCATTCCAGCCAGCCGAGCTCACTCCAGAATGCAAGCAGGCCGCCCAGGTCGGCGAGTACTTCCGATAGTGTTGCTGGGGAACCAATGTAGGCTTCTCGTTGAGTGGATGCAGCACTACAGTACACTCGAGTAGTACGTGTCTTGGTGTCTCCTCGCTCTCCATGCAGGCTATACATATTATATCAGTTAGATATCTAGCTAACCAATGCATACCCTGGCTCCGAATACTGTGCACGCCACTGCGTGTGGAAAGTTAGAAACCAATTAGGGGTATGGGTTTAATACTAAACCGTAATCTCCCACCCTACTGTATTACCTCTATGCTCCCACCAGACATCAGAAATTATGAACTCCCTAGTTGACCCTGCCGGGATTAGAACCCGGGTCCTGCGCTAGAGAGATCGTCAAAGGGATATTATGAAGAAGCGTTGTTTACAATCTGCATGGAATGGTATGGAAATTTCTAGTTGACCAAGGTTTATTATATTTTATTGTAGTGCTAACTCAGGCATCGCACGCGTCACGCACACATCTAACCGCTTTATCTGTATACAGTAAGTTAGGTAGTGTGTGTAAGCTTGTTTAGACGCCGCAGATAAAGTTGCGGTTACAGTGATGGAATAGAAGCGATTCACTTTTCGAACATATATCATCACCATCTTTTCAAGCCATCGCCAATCCACCACGAGTAAAGACTCGTGGTGGACTGGCGATGGCTTGAAAACGACTTGACTTCTTGACTTGAATACGATAGTTTGGATGGCGTGGGTGTGTGCCTATATCCAACAATGTATAAAAATGCTAAAGAAAGCTCTTAAAGAAGAAGAAGAAGAAGGTGCACATAACTTCGAATGGCAGAGGTAAGCGCTTGGAAGTCGATCCACGGAGCGAATAGAAAGTTGAAGTCTTAACCACTAGCCTATCACCGTCTTTTTTATAGTGGCGAACCGCTAGGGTGTGGAACACCCTCCCAGCGCACGTGTTTCCTGCCACTTATAACTTAAGTACCTTCAAGGCAAGAGTGAATAGGCATCTTCTAGGCAAGCGAGTTCCAACCTAGACCTCATCATTGCTTTGCACTAAGCATGATTGTCGTCAAGCGCAAGCCTATCACGCAATAAAAATAAAAATAAAGTGGCGATTATTACTACTAGTAAATATTCCAAGTATACGTTAACAACCATTAACCGCCAATTCCAGTATCGATTTACGATATAGGTAGGTACTCGCTCCGCTCATGCATGTGTCACCAGTCTAAACAGCGCAAAACACCTAACGCACACATATAAACGCCACCCCATCAACAGAAGCCAAATCACGCACAAAGACGCAAATACTGAATGACGCAGAGGAGACCGCTCGAGGGGCGAGGAAGGACATGGGAGGGGGAGGGGGGCAATACGAATTATCGGTTTATATAGACTGCGTGGATGCAAACCAAACCAGTTTCATTCCAGAACGTAAACAAAACAGATCCAAGAGATAAATTGCAAGCTTTTCAACAGGCGATTGACGCACCAATGGGTGAGTACTTGAATCTATTTAGAAGTCCTATCTCTATTTAGAAACCCTGACCTTATTAACTTCCGGAGTTCCTAGGAAATGTTTTACTTGAGTACTAGACTTTTGCTTGTCAATCAGTTGTATCATGACTCATGACGTCATGAGCCATGACTCATGACCATTAGTAATCTATGTCATGAATCTGAGTTCGGACTTCGGACAACCCTCTTAAAACCTCTCAAAAGCAGCGCAATCGTTGTGACTTGTGACGCATTACTTTGTAATAGGTAGCTTTCTAAGGATTCTTTTGCTCTACAAAACATGTGGAATTTGTCCTTATAATGTTTAGGTTCCTGTCTGATCAGTGTTTTATTTTATCATCACTGATTAGCATTGCTCCTGGACCTCAATGCATTGCACCATTATCAGTTTTATCACCTGTAATAGGATAGGTACTACTAATGCATCCGTGAATCATGTCTCTAATACGTCGCACATCCATGTGGTAATTAATTTGGTCCAGAAGGTAATAATTAACGCGGGTTTTTGGCCCCTTAGCCCCTTACATACCGAAATGCATATATTTCTGTGACGTACCTAGCTTCTTTTCGATTCGTTACAACGTGTGGTCCCTCTTGTGTGAATCGTGACTCGATGCATCATTATATTATCACCTATGCGTAAGGAACTGGGTTTATTTAAACCCCTCAGAGTCAAAATGCATAGGTATTTCTGTGACGTAGGTAGGTACGAGTTCGTTGACTAAATGCCTTCTTTAGTTTTTTTACAATTTAGTTTTGTCTCTTTTTTGTAAATGCTCAATGCACCATTATCATCTATGATCGGGACTTAATCCATCCGTGTATCAAGTTTCTCCTTAAATTCTAATGCGTCACACGGATAATAAGGAAGTATGTACATAACGTGGGTTTATTTAAACCCCTCACTCCTCAGAGCCAAAATACATATTTTTGTGACGTAGAAGTTCGTTGACTATAGATGGTATGCCCCTTTTAGATTCTTTACAAGTTGGTGTTTTTTTGTGAATGCTCAGTGCATTATTTACACCTATCTTTGGGATTTAATTAGTAACAGCTTTTATATCATCAGTTTTTGTTCCATCTGTGTAGGTATTTTATTTCTAAATTCAAATAGGTACGTCACACGGATAAGAAACTAACTTTGCCAAATACATTGATTTTTGACCCATCAAAGCCAATATGCATTTAATATTATTATTTCTGTGATGCAGGAGTTCGTTAGGTAAATTAACTTGTTGTATTTTATTTGCATGCATTAAGGCGTGCTCCCTGCACAAGCCTGGGACAAGGCCAACACCGGGAGTTTTTTATTGACCTAATACTATGTAACATAATATTGCTGTGTCGATAGATCGAAATTGCTTTTCAGAATTTATACTAACTGTAACTTTAGTAAAATTAGACATTAGACATTATACCTAGAACGGGCTCAATGCGAATTGCGTACCTAATCTTCAACTTTCACTGTTGCAGTATTATCTATATTTATCCATATTGTTATCTCACTGTCTAGCGTCATAGGAATTAGCATCTTCAATAACATTTACAGATTTATAATTAGGTACCTATTATGTCTTTTTCTTATCACTCATATCAGTTATCAGTTCTGTAAACAGTCAGTGTTTACCATCAGTTGTTTATTTAAATAATATCACTATCTTCAACAGACTGGTTGTTAAAGTTTTGTAAACATAAAGATTATAATTTAAATCCATAATTATTATGTCTTTGGCAAAGGTCTTTTGGTTATTCCTTCTTTCTTATTTTCTCCGTCTTTTAAATTGCTTCTACATTTTCGGGTCGATAAAATATCTACTAAATTTTATTATTTTACATTGCTGTCCTTTCAATAATAAGTATACCTATTTGGATAAACCAAATTTATTTTCAAAATGAAAAATACGTCACACTTAACTTCTGAACACAATGTACAGTAGGTACATCTAATTGATTTAAAATATATCTAGGGGTGGTTTCAAGCAAATTGGGTGTATAAATAGGTAGGTCCTAACTCCTAACGGGAAAACTGCGTCATCGCTATCACTATTTCGCACATGGTTCGTGGTAACCTTGGAGGGGAATGGCCATGCTGTGACGTATTGACTGACGATGACTCATTATGATTTCACCATAATTCGCCCATAGGAAGGTGTGTTTCCTTTTGGTTAGCTTTACATTTAAGTTTAGGTACATTAATAATTTTATGCTCTACTTTTATTCGGATTAGGTAGGTCTCGTTAGCAGTTACTTTTTTAAGAATTTTGGAAACACGTTCTCTTTTAAATCTTTCCTATTATTATTCTGATTCGAATAATCTCGCCGGAAGATTTTCTCAAATGTATGCAACATTACATTCAATATGCCTACTATTATAGAATATTTATATAGATCATCCAATTGAGGCCAGCAGTTATCAACTCGCATGACAATCGCATGATATACCTAGGTACCTACAGTACGTACTTTATGTTATATCGGATTATATCATATTAATTACCATTGCAAATACAATGATTTGAAATGAAATACATCTGGATTTTACTGAAGGTCGAGTGCCTTAGTTTGATAGCTATAACAGTGTGACGATCTACTAAATAACGAACGACGAATCCCTCTCAATATTGGCCAATATACACTGCTGCAGCAAGAACACAGAAAATTTAACCAATCACGACATCTATCATCTGTCGTCCTGAGGAGACAGAGACTTTATTATGTAAAACCTGCATTAATCATCGGTAGAGAGGGGTCAGAAGACCTGCAGTCAGAGATACTGTAGCTATCTTTTTAACGTAATAAGTCCCCTGTATGGCTATGATGATGAAGTCAATTCTAATTTCACATTCTCTCTCTTTCCAGAAACGTTAAATATAAAACCATTAAGTCAGGACATAGAGTGGTCTCTGGATGCGCCGAGCGGCGGCGTCGGGGCCACTCGGGGGGTGGTTGACCACGCTCCCGCAGACATGGCGTGCTCTTCCGGCGAGGAGAGGCAACTGCGCCGCGTCACTGGCCGCTGGGGCGCCGAGTGGTTGAGCTGACTCGGCACCGGGGCTTTCAAAACCGCCGGCCTCCAATGGCCGGTCGACCACCCTCTACCGTTTCCCCGGTGGGGGGCCCCGCGCCCAGCTTTGCACCTCTCCCTCCAGCAGTACGAGGATCTGGTGGCCAAAGCCGAGGCGTTGCTGAGCCGATTGGTAGTCAACGAACGCTACGATTCCGTTAACAACTTCATCTCCCTGTACGACGCATACATGGCTTCCCCAGACGAAACTTTGAAGGAGTTCTTCCCCAAATATAACCCTCCGATCCGCCCGCATAAGCACACTTGCGTAGGTTTGGGCATGGAAGTGATCAAATGCCTTAAAGCGTTGGAGAAAGATTTCCCTGGTATAACCAAATCTATGATGCTGGTGTCTTGCGATGAGAACATCCAGGATTTGATGGACTATGCGACGTCGTGTCCTGGGCCTCAAGGGTTCTTGATAGAGACGGAGAAGGACCACGTGATGGTGGCTTGCCACGTGCGGGTCGCCGGCAGACCTGGTCTGTTCCTGTCGGATTTGGGGTACCACATTTCACGCGTCGTTACCGTCATGGCGGATCGCTGTTACCCGCATACAGGTAATTTATTGAATAATATATTTTAAAGCTGACACAAAAAAATGCAGTAGATACCACACGACAATCGACATTGTGATATTTATATGATTCAATCCAGGCCAATAAAGGTTTAAACTAATCTCTGCAGCTCTATACCAACAGTTAGAAATTCAGAATCATAGCTCAAAAACAAATGAGGCGATGCCATTTGTGGGGATTTTTTTTTTATTACTCTTTATTTGGTACACCACAACACAAAAATATAAAGGACACAAATAAATATTGGGGATAAGGGATTCTGTGTGGCACAGATTTAAAACAGAATCAATATTTTAATTTTTGGTTTTTGTAATTTTTATTCTTTGTTTTTGTGTCCAAGTTATCCCAAATAAAGATTTTATTTATTTAAATCTAGAACTAATCAATCTTTTTCCACCTTGCAGGCTGGTTCACCCAATCCGACGAGCCTCATTGCCGCAAGGAGTATAACTACCAGTTCAACTTGTACAACTCCAATTACGTCGAGTGGCATGAGCGGGAGACCAGGGGTGACAAGGTCAAGGAGCGATTGTCTCTGGTCTACGTCGCAAGGGCGTATCTTAGCGCGGTTGCTGTTACTGAGAAGAGGAACTTGGTTTGGGATATGAAGTAAGTACCTACACACTTTTTGTCAGTCAGAGCTGGGACCATTGATGTAGAATTTTATTTCTATTTCAATGGCTGGGACCTAACTATACTTACTACCAATACCTATTATATTATTCTGTGCCAATACTGCCAACGCTTAAGCAATATTACTCAAAATGACAGTTTGATGTCACGTAGATACGTACCTTGACGTTCCTAACATAGGGATTATATTATGTAATTCAAAATAATACAATAGAACTTAATGCTAGGTAGCCTAACCTAATTACTATATAAATCATGCCCGCGTGGAATGGTGGCAAGAATGCTGGCTGCATTTCCGCGCTGGACAGCCAGGCTAATCCTTTGCGCAAAAAAATGAGCCAGCCCTTCTGTCACCAGATGAGGCAATTAACCGCGGTGAAATATCTCGTAAACATTTTTTGGCACTAAGACTCCATGGCCCCAGGGTCTCCACGGCAAACTCTCTATGAGAGAGGCATACTTCCGCCGCTTGCCGGTTTCAGCCTTTTCTGCTGCGGCTCCCGGTCTTGATGCTGTCTCCCTGATATGACACGGGGCCAATGTGTCTACGCATGTTGCGTCCCACATTAGCGCCCGTCCCCGTTCCCAGGGAACCAGCGTCAATCCATCAGGTCTCTTGCCATCATCCCGACTAATCCCTGCCGGCTCAATGAGCGCAGGAATATCTATGGTGGCAAGAGCCCTTTTGATCGTATCATTGAGAGAGCCATGCCGAAAAAGCCTACCAGCGCTTCTTTGGCAAGAGAGTCCGTGAATTCCAAATTTATCAACCTAAATTTATTAATTGTAATTCTAAAACACGAAAGTCGACAATAATAAAACAATATGGCTTTAATCATTGGCAGTATGGCCTCTGTTCCAAAGTTATATTGATTTTTCCTTATCCTGAAACCTAGTGAGTATCAGGAGAGAAAACCATTCTAATTTACAATTAACGAAGATATTGTCATAATCTTTGTCAACTGGTGGACTGCTAAACATCTCAGTTCTATTGTATGCATCATGCATAGCCTAAAATGTCTCATTCGGAGCTTTCTTTATAGGGTTTGAAATATTTGGCATAACTGTGGTCTTTGGCAGACCGCGCGTTTTCCAGTACTAGGTCGTTATTTGTTTAACCCCAATATCTGTCGATTCTTTAAGCTATGTACCAAAATCATTCCTTAATATTATCTTTCTCTTCTCCAGGAGTCTTCTAGCGCGGAATCCCAAGGGCCACTTAACAGCGGGATTCTATTTCATATCCAAGAGGAAGGACACACAACTCACCATGTTCTTCGACAGCCACAGCGGCAAGCAGAGAAAAAAGTTCAAGTTTGACACCTTCTTGGAGGTGCAGAAGGTGTGTATGAAATATGAATAGCCATCTAATTTAACGGAGAAAATATTGGGATCCAAATATCTCTTGCTCAGTGGCTATTAAAAATTGAAAGCCACTGACATACATTTTTAATCCATTGGTGGTGCATAAAAATAACATTTTCACTGAGTTAGAGGATGCAGGTCTGGTATTTTTAAGTTAGGTACTGCCTCATTGGTCTCATGGTTAGCATGTGCGACTGTGACCGACGAGGTCCCGGGTTCGGATCCCGGATCGGGCTGCTACAAGTGTTGGATATTCCTCCCATATTTATTTTTTGGGCACAGCTTCAAAATAACTAAAGGTTCCATCTCTATTTCCAGATCCCAGACGAGGTAGTGGACGAAGTTGAGCAATGTAACGATCAGATGCGCCTGAGAGACGGCGAGTTACTCTCCCTGCTGAAGAAGCTGGCCACCATCATGACTGATAAGGAGTTCATGGAGGAACTCCTCGATATCAACGATAAGATCGTCAAGCTTTCTGCTGGGGAGAAATAAACACCTTAACTCCTGCAACCCCCCCCCTCTCTCTTTTCTCTTCCCCTCCGCTTACTTGGTATCTTAAAATGAAGAGTGAATATAGACATCTTCCAACCAAGCGCTATTGAAAATGTGTTGCGGAGGGTTAAGAAAAGAAGTTAATTCTGCGTATTGATCATAGGGATGATGGCTATGTCAAAAATAATTGATTATTAAAAGATCTAAAATTCACATCCTCGGTTAGTTTATAATATAGATTAAAGAAAAAAAGTGCGTACTTTGATGACGTCACAAGTTCACAACTATGTATTTCATACAAACTGCCATACTGATACTAGAAGTTTTTTTTTTCTATTATTGAGTACCAGCGAGGTACTCATTTAACTACTATCTATCCTAACTAATTGGCTAATGAGCAGTTTTGCTTTAACCTAAACTTATAATTTATCTTATGTACTAAGAAGTTGTCCATTGACGCATCTTAGTCTTTCTTGATAATCAGACATATCTTCTTTTAGATACTAGAAGTGGATTAATAAATTTAAAAAAGAGTTGCTGTTTTGAATGAGTTGTCATCATCCCTACAACAGTAGCGTCCAAAGTTAAAAATTTTGTGAAGCTGGACGTCATTTTGGGGGTTACGGATAAATTAACACCTAGATCGTTGGGATTGTTTCTAATCTTTAAAAATGATCAATTGTATTGAAGAAAACTGATGACTGAGTTATGCCTTTAATAAATTTATTTTTAGAAGACTTTTCTAGTTACGGCCGTTTTCTTTCAAAACGATTGAAGAGTTGCATCTCTTGAACCACTAAATATATTTTACGGTTGATAACGGATTCTAACTTCAAGATTTGTAGTTGTAGTATTGTAGTGTCATTTTATATTCACCTTTTAGTTAAAATCGGCTCATAGGGGAAATAAAATTTTTAAAATATAAAACAGGTTTTTGTATTTATTTTCCACCCATTCTTAAAATAAAATAAAATGTGTGTGTACTTATGTACGCACGCAAGAAGTTATACTTTTTGATATGTCTTATAATTATCAAATTATTATTTGATAGAAGTCTTATATCAAATTATTATTTGATAGAAGACTTAAAGGTTGACCAACTAAATTCTGGGTGTCGGTGTAAAATCAGCGCGCATCGTAAAAATTCACTCTGATAATTTTTCCCTAACGCGCCAAAAGAAGTATAACTTTAATAAAAAACCTTGACTTTTACTTGTAAAACCAATCCTTATATCTCTGAGGATTGGTTTGACAAAACTTAAATTAAGGATAGTTCCTACAAGTATTTTTCCACATGTTCATAATTTTTTTCATCAAATATGTAGGTACCTACCTATTATTGGGGTAGGTATTCTGATTTCTAACTTTCTAGAAAGCACGGTAATGGAGAGCTGGGCTCGGGCCTCGGCCTTTCTCTCAGTTGCAAAGCTGAAGTGGTAATTTGGGCAATTCATGTATTTCGAAGAACCTATAGACGTTGGGGCTCCATTTTCCAATGTTATAAGTATTTGTCGATTTCTGTGGTGAAGATCTCGCACTGAAAAACACTCTCATACTTGAACGGAGGTAGCCGATGGACTCAGGCCACGCATAACCACGGCGTTTGGAGTTACAGCAGACATCTATGGACGTCTGTCAACTGACAATAATGACGAGGACATCATTTGAAGTGATATTAAAAGGACGAGGCGCCCCGCGCCATGCGATGCCTCTTTAAGTCAATGAGGCCGTGAATTGCTATTCCGACCGATGTATAGTGTATTTATCTATGGATATCTGTATAGTACTATTCTCTAATTTGCGAGGAAACATATAGTAAAGAATTTGCTAAGAAAGCTTTTCTACACTGTCGATAGATGGCGTTAACTTTTCTTAACGCTTAAAACCTTCTGTTGTATTGAAATCTAATCTGATTTCCTTCTTGAGTATTAGCTTTCGGAAAATAGCCAATTTATACATCGATATACATAAGTAGGTGCTAGGTGGGCCCTTTCATAGAAAAAAGTTGGGTGTCCGACTTTTAGGGCGTGCCCCTCACTTGTATAAGCCTGTCCTTGTCCCCGCCATAGCGCTGTCCCGCTTTTCAGACTAGATGGCGTTAGTAAAATAAGTCCACTTCTTTGTTTGACAGGGTCCGTCTATGTAAATTGAGGTCGTTGATTATAAATTATAATAAAAACATTTTATTCCAGGCAACTGTCAGCCCTTATTTTGTTAAATCACATAATGTTAGTAAATAAAACCAATGTATTAGAATAATAGACCTCAATGTACCTACGTATTGTTTTTTAAAAATAATTAATCAATTTCCGAGCAAGAGAGAGATTTTTTTAATTAAGGTCTTGTAATAGTTGTACCGACTACTGGTTAACCGTGAAAGTACACGTGACTTAAGTACCTACACGTGACTTGATACATTTCTTATCAAAGTCCAAATAAATCAAACACGCCTATCAGCTGTGGCAAAGTAGCGCGAATAATTCAATAACGAATAACCTTAGAGGTTAACCGATATGTAGGACGCGTGCTAAAATACATAGATAAATAATTAGAACCGAGTTCAAAAATATGCTGTCGAATTTACAAGTCAACCGACTTTAAAACAGCATAACTTATAATATCTTACTTTTTGGAATTGTTTTTTTAATCTGCACAAAAATATTTCAAGATCGCCAAAATTATTCGAATTTTTCTTTATATCGTTATTCGTATTAAAACTTTAAAAGTTATCATCTTAAAAATATTCTTTATTAAGTATAATTAAATAACATAAACCAAAAAAATTAAAATAAGCAATGACATTTTTAAGTCTTCTCGACTCTTGCTGATTATAATCGCCCCCAAATTTTCGCAGAAACTGGCCTATCGATTTTGAAATCTAGCCAAAAACGTGGTATTTAAACAAAACAATGACGTACCTAGGTAGGGTCGCACTAATGTAATTAGAACTTTTATTTACCAACTGATTGACAAATAAGTTATTTACTTATTGAAGAAATTGAGGGGTTTCACTAATTTCGAACCCTTTTGTTTCAGTTAATTGGAAATGTTGGAGAGAGACGGAAGACTGTCATGCGCAGAAGGTACGCTGGCCACGCTGTAATGACAGTAACGGTAAAATAAGTAACGTTATAAATTATTTAGTAAAAGGTAACTAGTTATCGGTATTGTATACCAGACTTATAATTATTACCCGATAACGTATTAAATATATATAAAAATATATAGTATAATTAACGAACAATAATATAAGAAGGTAATAGGAATCATTGGAAAGGATTGGAGGAGGCTTTTGCCAAAGGGCACACGGACTAGCAAATAGAACCAGGGAATAGAATAATAACAATTACTGTCAAAAAATATTTTATATTGTCCGATACAGGCTTATAAATAAATAAAAATATAAGAGGCTAAGGGCTAGGCACAAATAGATATAATTTTAAGAATCGTTAGACAATGCCGAATGGCGGACCGGAATTTAACGTATTATTAAGAGATCCCGAGTGATTCGCCATCACCGTAAAACCATGCACTAGGCAATGGCAATACAAGACTGTTTGTTGGAAGCCATGCTACTTAGTAAGACGTCTATCAGTTGACTTGTGCAAGAAAAATTAAGCATAAAATAATTTAAAAATCACATGTAGAGTAAGGTTTTTTATGGCAAAGATATGGATTGAAAATAATTGTAACTGCGAGAACGACAAAGCTTTGCTATTATCACCATTTATCACATAATATGTCTAGAGAGATTAGCAGATCATCACAAAAGACATCCTATAAATTAAGGATCGTGAAATAGATGAAATTCCGACCGATTCATCCTTATTATACCGATACCAATACAATTTACTTAATACTTTATGCGCCTGCCACGCAACCTTTCTTATGGGCAGGATTTTCATCTTACCTTATCGTTAATAACATGGGCTAAATGCCGTTAAAGTAAATGATATTTAATTGCTTTTGACAGTTAAATATAACTTACTTTAATTCTTAATATCACTTATTAGATTACTTACAGGATGACCTCCCTGGCGCAGTGGTGAGCGCCGTGGTTTTACAGGTGGGAGGTCCCGGGTTCGTACTCCACCAGGATTTTGAGAATTAATTTATTATTACGAGGCTTTAGCCGTGGCTAGTGGGTATAATAATGGGTAATGTGCCTAAATAATGAATGAAAAATAATTTGAAATCAACGTGATGAATCCTACATGCCTGAAAGTAGCTTAATGTTCTGAGAGGTGTGTGAAAACACTTCTCATTATGAGAGAAGACTGGCGATGGGTTGAGACTTAAAATGATGAATATGATAGTATCATTATTCTTGAAACCGAGTATCATAACGATACTCAGTTTCAAGAATAATGTAAAAAAAAATCCGTTCGAAAATCAAAAATCGGTAACGTTCCAAGTAACGTTCCAGTCACTAAACCCACGCGCGTGTATTAATAACGCTGGCTCAACAACTTTCAACGATCAGTTTGTCATTAGTCGCGCCACACAAAACACGTCTCTGCATAGAGCTCTCGACTCGGGAAAACGATTTTGTTTTTCTTTTTTATTTGGCTTCTAGCCGTTGTATGGGTGAGTGATGTTTTAAACTTACATTTAAACTAGCTAAACTTTAACTTAAGTAGTGCTTACGCGATTAAGATTAATCCGTTGTCATGGTAACAAAGGAAATGTGCGCGTGTCAGACACGTTTGCATTATGTACATTGAAAAATGTTTTGGTACATCATAAACAAAGATATGCGACCGTAGTACGTTGCCGTAAGCTAAATTTTTGGTTTTTATAGTTTATTTACCCATGAGTTTGTAGCATAGTCTATGGTCATAGATGTCAAGGTCTATGGGAAGAGTAAAAATAAAGTTTGTCTTTGATCGGAACTGAGAGCTGTGTCATTTAATAAACCTGGTTTCCCTTTAGAATTAAATAATAAAATATAAAAGCCAACAAATACTCTCCACTAGAAGGCCAATAATACATGGTGTCAGAAGATAAAACGAAGAAATAAGAAGAATCAAAATGGTAACGCCTGAAAAGTCACAAAACGTAATCCTCGCGAACGGTCTCAAGCCGCTGAAGCTAAGCGTACAAAATGGCGGAGGTACGGAATGCGCTAACTCGGAAAAATGGAGGAGATGGAAACAAAAATACGAAATTTACTGTGAAGCAAACGACTTGGAGAAGCTGCCAGAAAAGAAACAAATCGCAATATTGCTCAATGCGATAGGCGACGAAGGACTGGAAATATATGATTCATTTAATGTTCAAAGGTCAGAAGAAACCGTTAGGTCAATTCTAAAAAGATTTGACGAAAAATTTAATGCATGCAAAAACACAACAGTAGAAAGATACAACTTTTTCACCAGATACCAAAAAGATGAATCAATAGATGAGTATGTGACGTGTTTAAACAATTTAGCTTCCACGTGCAAATTCGAAAATCTAAAAGAATCCCTAGTGAAAAACATGTTTATAATTGGTCTAAAAAATGAAAACATCAAAGAAAAATTACTACAAAACAACGAAATAAAAGATGTCAATGAAGCAGTCGCAATAGCAAAAACCATAGAATTGTCCGGCACAAGATCGAAAAGAATAAAACAACATCAAGAATTCCACAGTCAAGTTCAAACAATTTCAAAACAATTTCGTCAGCCAAGACCAGCCTCAAGACCGTCAAGACCAAAAACAAGACCAAGACAACCAAGCCAGGATCGCAGCAGATCAGCATCAAATAGCCGCCAAGCCAGCAGTGGGACGTGCAGAAGGTGTGGGCAGGTACACCGCTACAAATGTCCAGCGCAGGGCAAGACCTGTGCAAGTTGTCAGAAGCCGAACCATTTTGCTAAGTATTGTCTTACCAGAAAAGTAAGTGAAATATACAGTAGTTCAGAAATAAACCCTAATTTTAGTCAAAATAGTCATAGTCCTAGTCAAAAGAATCATAGTCAAGAAAATTTTATCATTGAAACAGTCATAAATAAAGTAGAATGTAATAAAAATAATTGGAAAATTAATCTTAAATGTCAAAATCAGCTGTTAACTTGCCGAATTGACACTGGTGCTGAAGTAAATGTTATTTCAATTTATACTATCAAAAAATTAGAAAAAGATAACAACATTAAAATTCCAGTCAGAGAATCATTTGATAACATATTTTCATTTTCAGGACAACAAATAAAAAATTTAGGTAGTGTAATACTGACTTGTACACTTGAAAATGGGACTCAAGCTATCATTAAGTTCATTGTTGTGGATTGTGAATGTTCAACCATACTGGGTGCGAAAACATCTGAAGACTTGGGCATTGTCAAAAGACTGTTCGAAGTGACAAATCAAAGGTCAGTAACATCATTGTTGGAAACTTATTCTGATACATTTGAAGGTTTAGGCTGTCTGCCTCACAAGGCACATTTACATGTTGACACAAGTGTTGAGCCTAAAATTTGTCCCGTCCGTAGAATGCCTTATGCTTTACATCCAAAACTTAAAAATGAGCTGGATAGGATGGAAGAGTTACAAGTCATAGAAAAAGTTACAACTCCTACAGACTGGGTAAATGCAATAGTTCCGATAGAGAAACCTAATGGTCAATTACGCATATGTTTAGATCCAAGACCGCTGAACAAAGCGATTATGCGACCACATTTTCCATATCCTACTTTAGACGATTTAAGATCTAAAGTAGCTGGTGCCTCAGTATTCTCAAAATTGGATGCAAATTCAGGTTACTGGATGATACAATTAGATGAAGAAAGTAGTCGACTATGTACATTCAACACACAGTTCGGTAGATATCGATTCCTTAGACTACCATATGGCATTAAGTCTAGTGGAGAAATATTTCATAAAGTAATGTCAGATTTATTTGGAAACTTACCAGGAGTACTCATTTTTGTCGATGATATTTTAGTATTTGGATCAAGTCAAAAAGAACACGATGAAAGGTTAGAAAATGTTTTCAAAAAAGCTCGTGAAGTAAATCTAAAGTTCAATAAAGCCAAGTGTATGTTTGACAAGACGCAAATAAGTTATGTAGGTCATATTTTCAATAAAAATGGCATTTCAGCAGATAAATCTAAAATCGAAGCAATAGTCGAGATGCAAAGACCAAAAAATGTTAAAGAATTACAACGATTTTTGGGAATGGTGAATTATTTAGGTTCATACATACCAAATTTAGCTAATGAAACAAATTTGCTCAGAAGTCTACTTAAAAAACAAAATATATGGCAATGGACAGATAATCATGAAAAGGAGTTCATTAAATTGAAAAATCTCATTAGTCAGTCACCGGTCTTAGTTCATTATGATGTCAATAAACCTATTAGAATGTCAGTAGACTCGTCTAAAAGTGCGGTGGGTGCAGTTATTTTTCATGGAAAAAATCCTATTGCTTATTCATCAAAGTCACTCACAAGCACACAGCAAAATTATGCTCAGATCGAAAAGGAATTATATGCTATTTTATATGGGTGTAAAAAATTCCACCAATACATATATGGTAAAACCATACAGGTGGAGACAGACCACCAACCATTAGTCACATTGTTTAAAAAACCCTTGGCAGATGTGCCAGCTCGTCTGCAAAGAATGATGATTGCACTGCAGTCATACGACCTGATTGTTTCATATACAAAAGGTACTGAAATGTATGTGTCTGATACGCTTTCAAGGGCTCCAATATCATCAAACACAGCTATAGAAAAATTTGATGTAAACGAATTGGAAAGTAACATTGTTTGTCAAGTAAACTTACTAACCACCAATTTAGCCATATCTCAAAACAAATTACAAAAAATTAAAGATTGTACTAAGTCAGATGTAACTTTGCTAAAATTACAAGAATATTTTTTGAATGGATGGCCAAACAATAAAAATCAATGTGATCCTATAACTTTACCTTACTGGAATGTTAGAGATGAAATTCATGCCATTGATGATATTTTATTCAAAGGTCAGTCTGTAATTATTCCAAAGTCAATGCGTACAGAAATATTAAATATCTTACATGAAGGTCACATGGGTGTAGAAAAAACAAAAAACCTAGCACGAGGTTTAGTTTTTTGGCCCAACATATATCATGACATAGAGATGAAAGTTAGACAATGTGAAACTTGTATGAAATATAGTCCAAATAAAACAAAAGAAACTTTATTGACTCATGACCAGCCTAGCCTGCCATGGCAAAGGTTGGCAACAGATTTATTTGAGTATAATAGTCAAGAGCTCCAAAAATTCCTTAGTGATTGGGATATTGAACACATAGTGTCTAGTCCTCACTTTCCAAGGTCAAACGGTTTAGCCGAAGTGTCTGTAAAAATAATAAAGAATATATTAAGAAAATGTCAAGACTCAGGTACAGATTTTCACTTAGGTTTGCTACAATATAGGACAACACCTAGAGGAAATTTAAAGTCACCATCAGAATTACTCATGTCTAGAAAGCTCAGAACTAGGTTGCCATACCAGTATGAAAGTCTAAAGCCTAAAGTAATTACATTTTCAGAACACTCTAAAAATAAGTCGGAAATAATTTCCAAAATAGAGACATACTATAATAAAAGTGCTAGTTCTCCAGAGGAGTTTCAGCCAAATGACTCAGTATTTTTCAAGAAAAACCCAAATGATGTGTCATGGACAAGAGGTACAATTGTGTCTAAAACTAATTTTCCAAGATCATATTTAGTCAAAAACTCAGATGGAACAATTTATAGGCGAAATACTCAACATATTAAACTGTTCAAATCATGTTTGTCAAATTCAGAGTCTAGATCTAGTAGTAATGTTAAGTCTAGGTCCAACAGTCTCAGTCAGTCCAACAGTGTCAGTCAGTCAAACAGTCCAAGTCAAAGTATGTCAAACTCCCAGTCAGAACAGTCGAATCAAGTATTCACAAATAAAAACTGTCAGTCTCATAGTCACGGGTCGAGTCAGTATAATAAATTTAATTTAAATCAAGGTCAAGATGGAGAAAGGGAAGATAATCGTATATTTTACTACATACCTGAATATTTACTTCAGAGTCAAATGTCAAGTTGTCAGTCTAGTCGAGATGGTTCAGATAATGAAAGCTTTGTATCGAGCCAGTCAAATGAAAATGTATCAAGTTCTAATTCTAGCCAAAATAATGAGTCTAGTTCAAGTAAGTCAGAACCTAAGGGTCATAGTAAAAAGAATGTAAACAATGATAACTTACCTTGCATGTCAACATCTATTGTTCAGAAAGAGGAACCTCGGTACAGTTCGAGAGGTAGATTGTTGAAAAGAAAAAACAAATTAGATCTATAAGTTTATTTAAAGAATATGACATTGTATTGAAAATAATAATATTTGACGAGGTTTTCACTGATGTAATTCAATTTGCACAAGTATTTAATTTCACTGGTTTAATGTAATAATTGTAAACATAATGACGAATAGATTGTTGTTGTATATCAATATGTAAATTTGATAATAATGTTAAAAGTATTTAAATGTAATTTCAAATTATGTATATTTAATAATTAAGCTCTTGTTTGCCTAAGGTAAATAAAGGTTAGCTGTCAAATT
This sequence comes from Erebia aethiops, assembly GCA_923060345.2. Classification (NCBI taxonomy): domain Eukaryota; kingdom Metazoa; phylum Arthropoda; class Insecta; order Lepidoptera; family Nymphalidae; genus Erebia; species Erebia aethiops. The sequence continues at coordinate 13,672,067 of OV281096.1, read as the reverse complement.
GTCGCATGCCATGTCAATGTCATCTGTAATTTCATTTTGTTTTTTTAAAAAAGGGGCATGTAGCATAGTCTATGGTCATAGATGTCAAGGTCTATGGGAAGAGTAAAAATAAAGTTTGTCTTTGATCGGAACTGAGAGCTGTGTCATTTAATAAACCTGGTTTCCCTTTAGAATAAAATAATAAAATATAAAAGCCAACAAATACTCTCCACTAGAAGGCCAATAATACAGAGTTTACCGTGATTTTTTTAAGGGTTTTTACAGTGCAGTGATTTTACTTAGGTAGCCTAGTTTATTGCAATACGTGTTTGAAAAAACGTGGTGTAAGGGTAGACGAATCTAGTGGAAAATGAAATTCGTGCGAAAAATGCGATAATTCAAGCTTTATTGTAGAGCGAATTTCCTTGCGAGCGAATCCCTAGGAATTGGGTTTCCACTTGCATAGCCTAAAATAGTTCGTGAGGAAAAGGTATGTACCTACATATTTTAAATATTGCACAATTTATGCCAAATGTCAAATGTTAAGGCCATCTTAACGTACGGGACGTTGCCTGTTTTAAGATTAAATAAAAACAAGTTAAAAATATCCTTTTTTAGTTTAGAAATCATTTGCTTTAATTTAAGAACCATTTTAAATATGCCATTATGAGTATTTTTATATAATATTTTTAATAGCGTTTTATTTACGTAAGACGTCACGTTTGTTTTATCAGTAACCAATTTATATTGCATTTGATAACTGGATAAAATATTAGATAAACTCTTGAGATAAAATTAATGATGCCTTTTTCTTTAAAGTAGGTGGTAGGTAATTTACCTATGCTCGCCACTTCTTGGAAAATGTAATACGCCAGGTAATTTATATTGAACTATTTGATGCCCGCGACTTCGTCCACGTGTAGCTTTATAAGGATTCTGTAAAAGCCCGTAGCCATGTTTGGATTTTCCGAGATAAAAAGTAGTCTTTGATCAACTCCGGAATGCAAGCTATCTTTGTACTTTTTGTGGTCATATATAAAGGTTTTAGACAGACATGACACTTCCTCATTTATAAAATTAGCATTCAATTACTTATTCAATACTAATTTATTCATTTAAAACAAAATTACAAGATATAATAAAAACTTATAGACTAAACGTTAATCTAAAATCCTTATATACCTACTAACAAAAATAAAAATAAAACCCTAATCAAAAAGACCACCCCTGGTTGCCTCTGGGCCAAAGGTACCCATCAAACTTGCAGCATTGCCGCGCTGAATGGCGATGGATAACCTTTGAACCATAGGAACCAGAACGTGGGTCACAGCCCCTTTCCCTCAAACGACAGCCGATCTCTTTTATATTTTTTTTTGCATCTAATATTACTTATTTATATGGGAATTTAATAATTAGGTACCTATTATTAGTCCATAAATGCTAGCGTCGTAGCTCTACGTGTGGAAGATTTTTCTTTAGTTTATATTTAATTTTTTTAATTGGTTGGCAAACATATTTAAGTAATAGATATTTTATCAATAATTCATTGATAAAATATAGTTTATCTAGTATTTCCCGTGGTCTACAGAAATATTATAGCACATCGAGTGTATTGTAAGTGTTTTAATGTAGACGTCATTACGTGCGTAGCGAGCTCTATTTCACGGAATATTATATTTCCAGTATTACATAATGATTATTACATAATGATTATTATTTATTGTGATAGTAAAAACCTAATATACTAATAATAATAATAATATAATATATTGTTCGGCTTATATTAACCTGCTAGATGATGCCCACGACTTCGTCCGCTTTAATTAAGGTTTTTTTTTTTTAATTCATTATAGGCTTACGCTTGATCACGATCACACCTGATGGGAAGTGATGATGTGGTCTAAGATGGGACGCGCTTGCCTAGAAGATGCCTATTCACTCTTGATTTAAAGATACCCGGATTGTAGTTGGTTGGAAACACAGTTTTTGGTAGAGTGTTCCAGACCCTAGCCATGCGAATAAGGAATGAAGACGCAAAGCGCTTCGTACGTGTGGATGGAACGTTGACGACATAGGGGTGGAAACTCGCACGGCGTCTTGCGGTTTATTGATTCCCGCGGGAACTCTTCAAAATTTCGTCAAAATCTGTTGAAAAGATGGGCCGGAAAAGCGTAAGAGACAGACGGACGAACAGACCAACACACTTTCGCATTTATAATAGGTATTAGTATGGATTCAATAACGTAGTCTGAATATGTTTCAAGTTCGATTTTGATTTTCAAATTTCAAACACCTATTTTACCCCCTTATGAGTCGAATTTTTAAAATTACTTTCTTAGCGGATGCCTACGTATATTACTTACCTACTTATAACTGCGAAAGTGTGTCTGTCTGTGTGTTTTAATAATGGATAGAAGCAGGCTTTAGTTTGCGGAATTTTATGATAATCAAGGATCAAGAACATATCAAGAAGCTATAATCCGAAAAAGCAGACAAATCTATGTGGTAGGTATAGCTCAGTCTATCTCAAAGTGGGCGAGAACGCCCCCTTGTGGGCGCTGGAGACCTAGAGGAGGGCGTACGGGACCCAGAAAAAAATGGGGGGCGTTGGCGTGGTTAAGGGGGGCCATGGTTGATTTGTAATTTCATTTATACTTTATATTTGAAAATTTACTAAAATTAAAACCTACCTACTACCCAATATCGAATAATTAGTTTATATCATATATCGGGGGGATGCCCCGTCGCTCACGTCCGCGGGAGCTACCTTCTACCTCCCTGCACGTGTCCCCTGGGTGGTGCTAAACGAGCGACGAACTTGCAGGCGAAATAAGCGTTCTTTTTATAAAAACGCTTATTAAGTACCAAACGCCATACGATTAAATAAATAAATATATAGAAACAACTCGACAACGACAACCTATTTTAAACTTGCCTAGGTATTGTAGCCACAGCTTCAGGATAACGGGAATTTTAAGTAAAAATCAGCAATACAATAACACTTTTTATATTTTTACACCAATTTTACAATTCTCACGAATCATACGTCGTTCGCCATTACTAATTACCATATATTTCAAGGAAAAAAACAAAAGACGACCTCTCCCCTCTGATTGGCCGATATTCGTATAGCCTATAATCAGTAACTTGTTGGCGCTAAATTCAAAATATACAGTTTATACAAACTTTGTAATAAAATATTAATAATGAAAACTTTAATAATATTTGATACAGGATATTTATAAAATAATAAAACAACAATTTAAATAAAGCTGAACGATAGCACATGCAAGTATTAATTAATTATTATGTACCTAATAATATGATTAGAAATTAGTAACCTCATAGACCGCTCACTAGATGGCGGTCACCTAAAATGTGCCTTAAATGATAAGTGGGTTTACAGTATACACAAATTTAAGAAATGCATTAAAAGTATGCTCCTAAAAAAAGCTTTGTTGAAGATTATGGGAGCATGAATTTGATCGGTTACCTACTTATGCACACATAAATGAATTATTTAAAAAGAGTAACCACCGAGTTTCTTGCTGGTTCTTCTCGGTAGGAATGGTATTCCGAACCAGTGTTAGATTCACTTTATGATTCAAAAGTTTGTAAAAGTTAATTTGAATAAAATAACATTTAAATTTAAATTTAAAAAAAAAACTGAACTTTTTAAATGACAGATTATTTAATCAGCTTTGTGTTACTAATGATGATCAAATTCACCCATCACCATTAGATTAGTTTTAAAACTAAAATTGATTACCTACCTATATTGTTTCTTTTAATTTGATTAAAATATATTCTTAATATTATAAATTTGCGATTTAATTGCTCTCACTGGTAATAATGTCTAGTTTAGAATGTAAGAACGACTAATATAGCACATCATAACTAAATTAATTAAAGTAATGAAATTGTGTTTTTTTAGGAGTGTATAAAAAATTGGGGGCGCTGAAAAATAATTGATTTTCAAAGGGGGCGGTAAAATAAATAATTTTGACAATCTCTGGACTATAGCTTATGTAGCTTGCATGTGTAGATTGCGATGTTTGGCTTATTGGGCGGTGAATATCACAAGCTACACGTAAAAACGTAGCAATGTTTTTACGACCCAGCCACAGACCCAGCTGTTCAACCGATTTTGACGTTTGGTACCGATGTTTGGTACATCCCGGGGAAGGACAAGGCTACTTTTTATACTGGGAAATTAAAGAGTTCCTGCGGGAATCAAAATACCTCAATCCATGCGGATCAAGTCGCGGGCGTCATCTAGTAATTAATAGTAGGGATGATGACTACTCAATCAAATCAGCAACTCTTCATCAAACTTAAAAACGCACTTCTAGTATGGAAGTTGTATGAAATTCACAGTTGTGACGTCATCAAATTTCAACGCACTTTTTTTCTTTAATCTATAAACTAACCGAGGATGTGAATTCAGTCTTTTAGAAGACCCTCTATTTAATAATCAGTTAGTTTTTTTTTATATAGGTAGTAGGAATAATTTAATAATAGTTACAATTATAATGTTACTAATTATGTTACTAATTATAATATATTATAACAGGTAAAAAAAAAGAATATTATAATTAATATTGGGTAACGTTATAAGTGAATGTCGCTTGTTGTAAATTACTTATGCCCAATTAATAATTACATAATTATTATGATTAGGTAAATACATACAAAAGTAGAATATTATGAGCAATATTAATTTGTTAAGAAATAAAGCAATAATTACCCGTTTACTTAATCCCTATCTTTGTCATGTTTCGCAGTACAAGTATTTTAACATTATAACGTAGACTAGCTGATGCACGCGACTTCGACCGGATGGTTTAAGTTTTTTTTAATTCCCGCGGGAACTCCTTAATTTTCCGGGATAAAAAGTAACCTTTGTCACTCTCCAGTCCTCAACTATACCTATGCCAAAAATCACGTCGAGCCGTTGCATCGTTGCGGCGTGATTGAAGAACAAACCAACAAACAAACACACTTTCGCTTTCCCAGCCGCTAGACTATTACCGCTTTTACCTAATAGGTACCTAACTTACCTAACGCTTTGCCTTTGACTAACTCGCGGCTTCTTGCAGAGTGTAAGGTCCTAATCTTGGTCCTAATCCATGTCCAATCCAATCCAATCATAGGTACTAATATCCATACTAATATTATAAATGCGAAAGTGTGTCTGTCTGTCTGTCTGTTACACTTTCACGGCCCATCGTTCAACCGATTTCAATCGATTCCCGGGCTTACTTTTCGGAGTTAAGTAAATGTGCGTATGATAACAGACAGAGTCGAACAACTAAGTTATCCTATAAAAGGGTTCCTTTTTTTCTCTTGAGGTACGGAACCCTAAGAAACGAAAATTAACATTCATGTTTTTATTTAAATATCTCTACTTAACTATCTGTGAATCAAGTCAATTTAAATAGGTCTACTATCTGTGAATCAAGTCAATTTAAATAGGTCTAATTATAGAACTGTTTTCACACAACTTTAACCCCAGTGAGAGTTGAGACACCTACGTGGGTATCTGAATATCCCGTGGGTTGGCCTAAAGGTCGCAAATAAAACGCCCACCACTCGTAAGCTCAACCACAGCTTATAGAGGTACTTTATACAGTCGCTCGGGGCACCTCTCTGTGCCTCTAGTTTCTAGACTGCATACCTAATGTTCCTAAATGTATAATCCTGATACATTGGCGACGAGGATGGGATAGAGGTATTTAGAATGGCCCGGATGACAGCTGCGGCGGTTATTAGAGTTCTGCGGGAAACCTTTGCACGGTTTGGGTTGCCTAAGGAGCTGGTCTCTGATAATTTTGCGGCGTTCTCGTGTGGGGAGTTTAAACAGTTTTTAGAACTAAATGGCATCAAGCAATCGTTTTCACCACCGTATCATCCTGCTTCAAATGGCGCGGCGGAAAATGCAGTGAAATTGTGCAAGAAGGCTATTAAAAAAGCCAAGCGACTAAAGGTAGACGTCGATGCCGCTCTTCAGGCCTATCTTATGGCCTATCGTAATACACCTCATAGCACGACGGGTGAGGCACCCGCACAATTACTGCAGCGGCGCGTGTTGCGTTCTCGTCTTGATTTGTTACGAGGTTATCGCGGGCTAGAGGATAAGGTTAAGCGTGCACAGCACCGACAAGTAGAAAACGCGCGCGGGGTTGATAGGTCATTCGTTTCGGGCGATCAAGTTTGGGCTCGTGAACATGCTAGTGCGGATCGGTGGCTTCAGGGTCAAATTCAGGAGCCTCTAGGGTCTCGGCGTTATCTAGTAAGGGGGTCTGATGGTACTTTGGTAATAAAACACGTTGATCAGTTAAAATTGAGAAAAAAAAAATCGAAACCGGTTTGGCCTAATCCGAAAGTGGGGTCGGCTGAGGGAAATAATGATTCGGTCACTCCAAGGACCAGGGTTGGTCAGGAGCGGAATGAAAGCGGGCAGGAACAAAATAATAGAGAAAAAGGTAATAGCGTGGGGGCGGGGGCAGAGGCCGTTTCGACACCTCTGCGTGTGACTCGCTCGGGCCGTACCGTGAAGCCTGTTTCTAGATATGGCCTAGATATAGATTAGTACTTTTAGTAATTAGTATTTTTATTGTATATTATTAATTTGGCGTGTATTAGTTTAAGTGTGAGGGTGTAATGTATAACCTTCGGGGATGGTTAAAAAACTAGTGTCATTAATGATTGTTATTTGTCATCGCAGGAATATTCAGATTATAATAGTTTAAAGCTAGTTGTGTTTCTTCTGTTCCCTTTTTAAGAGTATTCCCGTGGGATCGGTTGTTTCACCTACCTACCTAAGACCTTTGAGACCTTTTGTCTTCGTAACAACGCGAGCATGTCGCTGTTCGCGAGCATGTCGGAGCGAGGTGTCGGTGATGCGAATCCACAAGTTTACCCCCCTACCAAAAAGTGCTCAACGCGGCTAAAGAAGTTTTCACTTTAAAATCATTAAGGAGGTAGGCACTATGAGCTGGTTAGATACATATTTTTTGCGTCATATTTCTCGCAACAAAAGATAAAAAAATCACATGAAAGAGCATGATTCACATTTCAACAAAGAGTACGCAGCTGAAGTACAAGGTAACGTAATGAGATCATCCGGTGCGTTTACCCTTTCGACGTCAACGCGGATTGACCAATCACGTGCGAGATTCTGCTGTGATAAAACTGTGATCTGGGACCTTTGCGCGTGCGCAACCGTGCGTAATTTATGTATGCGTTGCTCTTTGTTTGAATTCCTAGAGCTTTTAGCGTGCAATTTATATGGAACTAAATATTAAGTAATTGCGAGGGACGAGTGGCCTAGTTGCGACAACGCATATACATATATCGATTGAGATTGTTAAGCAACGTGGGTCAACGTTGCTTAACAATCTCAACTCGGTAACTGGATGGGTGACCGAATTTGGCCTTTTCGTTCCCTCCGTGCTTCTGAGAGGACGTTTAAGCCCGCGCGTCGGTCCCGGTTATTAACTGATAATATAATCCTTAGAAACCACGGAATAGATAAAGGGAGAGGGAGCTGTATTTATTTTTTCTATATAAATAGGTAATATGGCTTTGTCCACGTAGTTTTTGTATTTCCCAGGGGAATTTTCTTTTTTCCGGGATTAAATGAGTGTCCCGAATCTAATTTCCGTATCTTATCTTCGGCATTAGAGCTATACCATCGACTTCATAAGCGAATCAGCCGTGAAACTGAAAAGACGTCACAAATCATACTAATATTAGAAACAAGAAAGTGTGTTTGTTTGTTTGTTGATTGGTTCAATCCGCCGCAACGGATTGACCTGATTTTTGGCATGGGTGTAGTTGAGGACCTGGAGTGTGACATAGGCTACTTTTTATCACGGAAAATTAAAGGATTCCGTCGGAAATCGAAAAAACCTCAATGACTCAATCAGACAGACAGACTTATTTTAACCCGGTCGCCCACAATCGTTCAATGTCCGTCACAGGCAAAGGCACGTTGCAGGCTTCAGCAAACATTATGTCAGGCCCTTTCCGCGAAACCCCGTCACGTGTAGGGCTGCCACAAACATCGTTACACAAATTCCAGAGGCATGGGTGAATATAGCTGAGCCGGCCGGCCACACAGGGGCTGCGCCATCGCAGCGTTACTACGACGCAGTCGTAACGTTCCGTCGTCGCACAGTTGCGGCGAGCATTTTGTAACGAAATGAGCTCGTGTGTGTCCTCCCTATCAAAGCACAAGCAACTGAGCGCTGCCATTCCCGCGTCGCAATGAGTACATCGTCTCGGGGGCTGCAGTTCAGTCGTGTGTGCGTTGCGTCGACGCAGCGCACCGTGTGTACACTATGACTATTAGTATGTAAAACGACGCAGCGACAGCGCTACCGCACGTCGACGCAACGCTGACGCAACAGACCGGCTCTAAGGTTGGCGCCTGGTAGCCCTGGGTCACGTGCCGCGAAGGTCGGCGACACAGTGGCCTACATTGTCTCGTGCTGCGGAACGTGCTGCCAAAAACCGGCCGCGGCCGACTTACCGACAATATTTGCAGTTCGCACTCATCGACCATAAGGCCCAATAGCAAATCGTAATCAATTGACAGCTTAAAACGTATTACTCGAGCTATTTAAGGAGTTCATACATGCTTTTTGATGTGCAGGCATATATGAACTCCTAAAACAGGTCGAATTATACAAACAGATTACACAAACGATTAGGTACAATTTCCTTACACAATCGGGGGGCTTATCCTAGGCTTATCTTTGAACCTATTTTGACCATATAGGTACCTAGAATCCGTTCCGCTTCATAGAGAATAAATACCTCTATGGTTCCGCTTAGCCATTTAGCTCGCATAATTGAACAGTCTCTTTGAAAGTTAATGATATTTTAATTAGTTCTTGAAACAGAAGACTGGGTTTCCCCAAGGTTTACGCGATAAGCAGTTTTGTAACTATCTATAGGTACTTGCGTATTTGACAACTATTCAAATAAAATATTTTTAGTGATTATTAAATAGAGGATCTCCCAAAAGTCGTAATAGGTATTTACGCCCCCTGTTAGTTTGATGTTTGAAAACTATTTTGAACTATCGATTGAAGTAAAAAAAAAGTGCATCGAATTTTGATCACGAGATTCTCTATGCATTACGTTATAATTATTACGATGCCTGACTAACATTGATGTAGAATTTTTTTAGTATGCTGACTAATATAATAATAATGTCCTCCCGACCGAATTTCGGCCACGGCGGCCAATCTCTAGAGAGATTAGCCATCTACGCGGGAGATATTATAGTGCACTAGCGTGTGCGCAAACAGAGGTGCACTCTCTGACTCTCATAGCCCGATGGAACGGAAAATCCGATACGACCGTAGATAGATCAGGCGCAGGACCAACGGCTTTACGTGCTCTCCCAGGCACGGGGGTGAAAAACCGCGAACTTCTTAACTCCTGGCTAGTACTGAGAATTTCTTGTAAGAAAAACCCAATGATGGCGGACTACTGAGTCTAGTGAATCATTCAGACTGAAATAGTTGCGAGAACAATATTACTATCGTTAACTGGAATTATTCACTGACGCACAGTAAGCTAGAGTGTAGATAGGTATACTCGTGTGAGTGTAGTACGTAGTACGTACCTATATTATATGTATAATTAGTACATAGTGTACTAATTATACATAAGTATATAGCTAAAGTAGATTTAGATTTTGTAAAACTACTATAATATTATTAAACACTAGCTGATGCCCGCGACTTCGTCCGCGCGGAATAAGTTTTTTGAATTCCCATGGGATCTACTTATTTTTTCGGGATAAAAAAGCCTATGTCACTCCTGGGTCTTCAACTATACCTATGCAAAAATTCAAGACGATCCGTTGCTCCGGTGCAGCGTGATTAAAGGACAAACCAACAAACATTCGTCATAGAGTAGATAATACATATTACCTAGCTGCTGTAAATATATCTTAGAGATAAAAAAATTGTTGGAATGCAAAACAGCTTAAAGGTACCTAACTTAGGCGGTAATATTATTGTGAGGTTTCATGGCGTATGGACAAGTGAAAATTCACCCAAGTAAATCCACAGACACTCGCTTCGCTCTGTTGAAAAAAAAAGTTTGGATACTAGATGATTCCCGCGACATCGTCCACGTGGATTAAGGTTTGCTGATTCCCGCGGAAACTCTTGAATTTTCCGGAATAAAAAGAGGAATATGTCCTTCCCCGGGATACAACCTATCCCTGTATATCAAAATCATAAAAATCGGCGGAACAGATGGGTCGTGAAAGCATAGCAGACAGACAGACACACACTTTCGCATTTATAATGTTATCGCTAATGTCCGGCAAAAATTTCGGTTTCGATACGTATCGCTATCCCTTATATAATACTTCCTGCAGAAAGGAATGGATAATTAGATCTAGAGCTGTCATTTTAGTTCAGTTTATAGGTTGTGTTATACAGAATTAATCAGTTTTAGCAACTTTGGCGGTAACAGATACAGATGTATGGTTAGATATTTTGCCTTCGAGAGACGGAAATGTGCGGCTCAATGTAACCAACTCACTCCAGCTTAAGCCGGGTATCCACTATGTTCGCGAACCTCTTGCGCTCCGCGCTCCTGCTCCACATGTGGATACGTTCGCAATCCTGGAGCGTGCCACAGTGCGCGCTACGCGCTCAGCGCTCCAATCGGTGGCGGTTTTTAAATTTATTTAGTACCAAAAAGTTATAAAATATGAAGAAAAACAGATACATGGACAAGGAAGCACTTTGGGCGAAAGGGGAGCTCAGTCTTTTCGTGGACGCGACCAAGTGTTTCTTATGGAGATGCGCGTACCGTCTCCATAAGAGCGGTAGCAGATGCGCGGAGCACAGTTAGATCACCAGAAAGGCTGATTCAGTATTAGGTGGGTGGGTGTGAAGGGCTCTCTACTGATGACGATAGTGAATGTTTGCCCGTATGCGAATGGGTCTTTCACTAGATATGGCCTCTGAAAGACGGTTTATGGTTACCATGGTTGATCGTCACGTTGATTGCTATTAAAAATTATGAAGGCGTCTTCATAATTTTTAATAGGAAATAATAATAACCTTCACCCACCTAATACTGAATCAGCCTTTCTGGCGATAGTTACCAAAAGTGCAGCTATCTCTTAGTCTATAGTGGATACCCGGCTTTACAGCCACTTACAGCTATCGAGTTGCAACGGGTCTCGCGTGTGCTCGCGCGGTCGAGTCAATGCAGCGCGATCGCCGATCAGCTGACGCCCCGGTTATTGACATTTCCGTTTACGCGAGGATGAACTTTACACCGATGCAGTACCAATAAAGACTTGGTTAAACACAATGAGGGGTGGCACGTGTACTATGCGGCTATGAGAACTTAATCCGTGTTCTTTTTCAATCGATTTACTTTAGGAAGTCCGTACCAATAGAACATACTATTACTAATATTATAAACTAGATGATCTCCGCGACTTCATTTGCATGCAGTGGCGTGCAGTTCATATTGGCATAACAGCACTGCTTACCCAAATGGAAATACGTCAATGCTCATATTTCATCAAAACAGCTAGTAAAAAAAATATTCTGACTAATTAATGCCTACCCTAGCTTCAAAACTTCTGTTCGCGTGGATTAAGGATTTTAATTTCCGCGGGAACGCTTTAATTTTCCGTATAAAAAGTAACTGAAGTCCTTCCCCGGAGGTCCGGAATACGACCTGGAACCGGAATACAGGGATACCTGTACCAAATTTCATCAAAATCGGCTGAAAAGGTGGGCTGTGAAAGCGTAGCAGATAGACATGTACAGACTCACTTTCGCATTTATAAGATTAGTATGCATGCGACAGTTTATTTGTCTGTTACTTCAATCAAGCCGCAACAGAGCAACGGATCGACGTTATTTTTTGCGTGACATAGGTTACTTTTTATCCCGGAAAATTAAAGATTTCCCGTGAAAATCAAAAAACTTATTGCACGTGTGATCACGGGCATCAGCCAGTTAACTATATATTTAAGTAATGGCCCTAGTTATATCTAGTTAATGTTACCGACAATGTCCTTGCTACAGCAATCAGGTCAGGCAGCTAACATTGACTGCATTGCTGCAAGTTTTTGCCTTATTATTTAGCCTTCGCTAAATCATACCTACATTCCTTTTTACACGAGTAACAGTAAACTTGTTATATAGTTAGCTGGTATTTAATAAAAAATACTATATATGCCAGCTATATAACTACCTACGTAATATTATTTCCTTAAAGGTCTCTTATTGTTATTCCTACTGTTGAAGCAATCGTGGAAGAGCCCACAAAAAACCCGGCTGAGTTTGTTGTGGGCTCTTCTCAGACCAGGGCGCGTTTGGAACCCTCGTAGCTTTAGTTTTAGGATACCGTTACTGATTATAATAACCATTATATTTTATAAATAACTAGACGTCAATAAGTGTAGTATACCTACCTATATTGAATAAAACATGATTTGATTTAAGGCGAGTCACCTCAGCTCTGCGGTGAAAACTGGTTTGCTAGATCAAATTTTTTTGGTATTTAGTATTAAATAACGGTCTTACAAAAAATATCCGATACACTTAAAGATATTGTCTAAAGAATGTGCTAATTTGTTACACGATAGGATGTACTTTACTCGATCAAAAAAAATCTTGAAACAGGCTAAATTAAAAGTTTAAAACGAATTTTTTATTAATAAAATTTTCGACTTTGCTCATCATTTTTATATGGATAAATTCCTCTTGAAGTATTAATGAGAACCTGCTAAAATTTATTTCAAACTGAAGTCCTATATCTATTTAATTCAAATTAATCCCAGAACTTGAACGTTGCCAAGCGGTTTCAGAATATACCGCGCTGCCCGCTTCCCCGCCAGTCTCTACGAGAAATGTACCGCGAGACGCGCGGGCGGCACCCCACACCTCACCTCCTAAAATCTTGGAGGTGACTCGCCTTAATTTGATTTGATTAGTACTATCAAGTGTCAACGCTTAAAGTAATACATAAGCAATAATACCTACTCACTTAAAATGACAGTTTGATGTCACGTACCTTGATGTTGATAAAATAAGGATTATGATTCTAAAACACGAAAGTCAACAAGTATGGCCCCTGATTATTTTCAATTTTTTGTCAAGATTGTAGGATTGGATCGACTGATGTATTAATTTTTTACAGTCGATCAACATTTGCCAATACGTTTGGCAAGTTCCGACCAATGTGTTGTTTGGCGAATTGCGCCACCATAATTTTCTTCGATGTTGTATGAAATACTTACCACATACCTAAGTCTGCAAACCGGCATATAACGGCGTGTAACCACTAGCCCGTACTTTACGATAAGAGCGCCAATATACATATACCTATAATAATTATGTAAAGTGGCCCGTACTTTAGACAACTGTGCGAAATATGTATGTACAGTACGCGCATGAGTTGAATGCAGAGTAAGTATGTGTCACCATACATTTGCTCTGCATTCAACTCGTGCGCGAACTATACGTCAAGTATTACACTACAATTTACAAGTTTGCTCAGTACCTTTGCCAAATCCGTAAGGCTAATCTGTACCTATACTTAGTCTCAACATCTTTTATATTCTATATCAATCTAGCTGGGCGTCTCCTCCTCATCTCTTGTGAGGAATTTCGGTGTGATTTTTTAGTGGGAGTTTTCGGTGGGAGCCACGTCTGAAGCCGTGGCTTGGCGGTGCGTCTTTACGTGCCGCCAAGCGATAGCGTTCCGGTATGATGCCGTGTAGAAACCGAATAGGGGTATGGGTTTAATATAACCACCATGCCTTTTTTTTATATAAGTACTAAGTAAGTAGGTAGGTAGTAGGTACATTTATAGACTTAAAGACTTACTTCAACTCTTCTTTGTTGCAGAGCGTGAAAAACTATTATTATTGGTGTTAGAGAAGCGTGAGGCGCTCGCGGGCGCTTCAAGGGCACAAAGCGACGACGATGTTAGCCTCTCCGACGAGGCGGGAGCCGACGAGTCATCCGACACCAGCCGCTGGAGCGACGAGGCCGAGGCTGAGCCGTCGGCGCCCGAGGTCGGCCGCTGGGGCGACGAATGGCCTAGTTGACTCGATGCGAGCGACATTGACTCGGGCGTGCACCACCTGACGCCGACACTACCGCCCCCACGATGGGCGACGTCTACACAACCGATTCATTTGACGACGGGGCAGCACGAGGACCTTGTCGCCCGAGCTGAGGCGATACTGAGGTAACTACATCACAGTTGCTACAACGTCTTAGTGGGAGTCCCTGGTCTTAGTACGAGGTCCCGTATCGATGAATTTTTTTTTCTTTTTTTTTTCCACTACAAGCTAGCCCTTGACTACGATCTCACCTGATGGTAAGTGATGATGATAAGATGGTAGCAGGCTAACCTGTTAGGGGCATGGCAGTTATATTAAACCCATACCCCTTCGGTTTCTACACGGCATCGTACCGGAACGCTACATCGCTTGGCGGCACGTCTTTGCCGGTAGGGTGGTAACTAGCCACGGCCGAAGCCTCCCACTAGAAAATCGCACTGAAATTCCACACGAGATGGGGAGTCTCCTTCACTCAGCTGAGTTAAGTAGCTGAGCTGAGTAGTCTAGTTGACTCGATGCGAGCGACATTGACTCGGCGTACACCACCTGACGTCTACACAACCGATTCATCACTCATTTAACGACTAGGCAGCATGAGAAACTTATCGCCCGAGCTGAGCGCGATACTGAGGCAACTTGGCAATACAACACATACTAACAAAACTATGTTGGTATACTAGTTATGGTGAGCGCTGTGGGACATTTTGGGACATTGGTTCTAAGCTATTTGAACTCCGATATGAAGATACATAGAAACCGATAGGCGCGTTAGAGATAAGGTTAAATTTAAACTGCCATACCTATCCGTTCCAAAATTAACCCGCTTCCATTGTATCGTCCATACCATTAGAAAAAGAGTATAATATATATAATTACTACGTTCTAACCATTAGGTGAAATTGCAGCGGGTTAATTTATCATTGATTTAAAAAAACACGTATCAAACTAAATTTTGCGATATATGTTCGAAAACACGTACAATACTAAATAGTGTTTCATCATATTCAGTTGCAAAATATTTTAGAAAAACACCATGCCCTGCTACATTATGATCATTTTTGCATTTAATATTATGTTTTTTTTCATGGCTTTTTTATATTTGCAGGTTCCTCCTCGTTTATAACAACTACGACTCCGTGAGCAACTTCGTCGCTTTATACGATGCGTTCCAGAAGAAGAAGGCAATCGAACCACTGTATGGAATGTTCGAGAAGTATACTCCGCCTATCGTCAGGAGGAAGAAGACATGCGTTGGTCTGGGCATGGAGCTGGTGAGGAGGTGGCGCGCGCTGGACGAGGAGTTCCCAGGGTTCGCTGCAGCTACTTCTATAGTGTCGTGCGAGGAAGCTGTCTTAAGTGAGTTAATGTTTATTGTTTAAGCTTTTTTTGTTGTGAGTCGTGTTTAAAATACTATGATGCCCGTGACTTCGTCCGCGTGGATTGAGGTTTTTTTGTTCCCGCGGAAACTCTTTAATTTTCCGGAATAAAAAGTAGCCTATGTGTTATTCCAGACTATAATCTATCTCTGTGCCAAATTTCATCCAGATAAGTTCAGCTGTTCGTGCATGATTGAGTAACATACATCCAGCCAGCCATCCGATGACATATCGGACCGCCAAAAAGCGGTGATATAGGCTACTTTTTATCCCGGAAAATTAAAGAGTTCCCGCGGGAACCAAAACAATTGATCCACGCGGACGAAGTCGCGAGCAACATCTAGTCTACCATAAAACAAAACAATGTTGCTGGATTTATTGTACCTACTTACATGGTTTCTTGCTACAACTGTGCATTTAACTTAATATAGAGAGTGTGTCATCAAATCCCTCCATCAATCAATCCAACTCAGAAACGTAATTCGTACCCCATAAAGGAGTAAAAACTAAAAAGTAGTCGTTCGGTTTTGTTAACAGACGTGAGGGAGTACGTGTCTGTGGGCGAGGGGCCGTGCTCCGTGGAGTACGCGGAGAAGGAGCACGTGCTCGTGTGCGTGCGCGTGCTCGTGGACGGGCGCGCAGGCGTCATGCTCGCAGACCCGGGGTACCATCTCGCGAGGCTGATCTGTGTGATGCATGACAAGAAGTTTCCGCATACTGGTGAGTCTATATAGTAATATACTTACGAGTATTTAAGACATCGTCAGGGTATGCATCCGTCGTCTTCTTCGGCGTTACCGTCTTGGCAAACTGATCGTAGGTAGGTCTAGGTTGGAGCGCGCTTGCCCTCTTGCCTTGAATGTATTTAATACCTTCAACTAACATAACGTGGCATGAAATACATGCACTGGAAAAGCATTCCATCTGTAATTCCATACCTTAGTAGGTCGTATGAGGAAGTAAAACCGTTTCGTTTAAGCAAATTGGAAGTCAACCACATAAGGATTCGAATGCTGATGGTTTCTTGCTGTTCTGTGGTAAAACGTTGAGGGAGGGACAAGATTGAAAAGTTCCTGACTATTCACTCTCCTAAGTAAAACCGATAAAAAAACGAATAAGCCCTTCTTTTAGAAGATAAGAAACATTTAGTCAATCTTATTTTATCTCATCCAACAGGCTGGTTCACCCAATCCGAAGAGCCGACAAGCTGCAAAGAGTTCGAGTACTGCTTCAACCCAAACAACAGCAACTACGTAGAGTGGCGCGAGCGTGTGACGCGCGGTGCGGCCGTCAAGCGCCAGACGTCGCTCATATACGTGGCGCAGCCATTCCTAGACTGCATACTGATCACCGAGAAGCGAAACCTGGTGTATAACTTCAGGTATTCAATAATTATCTGTATAATTTCAGGTATCTGAGCAATTAAATAATCCCCATCTTTAGATAATGGTATCGTTCCGTGGTAGTGCACTCGCAGTCAAGAACTCAGCTAATGATCCAGAGGTTCCATATTAAATCGTTCCAATAATCCCAGATCCGTTAATCCCAGATCGTTAAGTTAAGTATTGAATTTATCAAGAAATTCTAAGCAGCATCTCAGAGTTGATAAGGTGGTGATGTAAGGTGTAAGACACATTGCCTCGAAAAGAATGTAAAGTATGCCGTTGATCCTGCCGTTCTGTTTCTTTGGTTCTCTTCCTAATTTTTCGTTTCGTTTTTCGCTCGTGTAAGACACATTGCCTCGAAAAGAACGTAAAGTATGCCGTTGATCCTGCCGTTCTGTTTCTTTGGTTCTCTTCCTAATTTTTCGTTTCGTTTTTCGCTCGTGTAAGACACATATTGCCTCGAAAAGAACGTAAAGTATGCCGTTGATCCTGCCGTTCTGTTTCTTTGGTTCTCTTCCTAATTTTTCGTTTCGTTTTTCGCTCGTGTAAATCGGATTGCCGTCCTATAGGTAGGTACGTACGCAGTAGGTACGCTATGAAAATGAGGGGAGACGTACCTACCTTTATTTGCGTGTACTGTACAGTGTAGGAAGATAGTAGAATTGTGTACACACACAGTTCTACTATCTTCCTCTATCCAAATGGTTGGATATAGGCCCAACTGAGTACAATGCATCATATCAAATACCTTGTCGGCCGCATCCTCTTGTCTGATCTGAAAATACTTAAACAATATTACTCAAAATGACAGTTTGATGGCATGTACCTTGACGTTCCTAAAATAAGGATTATAATACAACAACAACAATAACAATCGTCCACTCTGACTAAGCTTATCAAATTTCAAATTATTCTTTTGTCTCATAACTGATGGTGTTGTCCCCAGGAGTTTGCTAGCCCGGGACCCCAAGGGGCGTCTGGTGGCGGGCATGTACTTCCCTGTGGGGAGCCGCACAGAGGACGCCGCATTTACCATCTTTACAGACAACGGCACCGAAAAGCGGAGGACCAAGTACAAATTCAGTGCCTTCAAGGAGCCTCGCAATGTAAGCATTTTATCAATTCAACCCTGATAAAGGTGGTTACAGCACAGATAAAATAAACAGTAACAGTGTACCTCCACTGTATATTTTAACTTTTACGAAATTTTATTGTAGGTAAGTACCTAAGTACCTAATAAGCACTGAAGGACGAGTGGCCTAGTTGCGACAACGCATATCAGTCGATAATTGCCAATGTAAAGAAACGTTGACCCTCACCCAAGTCGGTAACTGGATCAAGAGTGTATACCTAGGCATAATATTCTAGGCAAGCGCGCTCCAACTTAGGCTACATCACTATTTCAGCAAGTCTGATTGCAACCAAGCGCTAGGCTATGGCTATACATTTTTTTCTAAATGGACGACAGAACTTGGCCTTTTTGTTTCCTCCGTGCCCCGGAGAGCACGTTAAGCCGTCGGTCCCGGTTATTATCACTAACATCTGATAATAATCGTTAGAAACCTGAGAGTTGAAACAGTACTCTCAGTCGAGTCGTATGCGGAAGAACCCTGCCGTTATGTGTTATGTGATAAAGGGGGGTATGAACCTTACCTTAATTTATTTAGAGCTCAATTTCGCGTATGCATTCACAGCCAGCGCTCCAAACGATACGTTTCGTAATTAAAATCGGTTGTACTGAATTTGTAAATCAAGATCTTTTGGGTCCATTTTACTTTGACGCTAATGTGATCGAACGATCAATCGAATTTGCAATGTAAAAAACTTAGACTAAGCGTACGGTACTATGCTATACCTGCTGTATTGTTTAATGTTTGTCTTGCTGTACGTTTCACGAGTTTCCTAAATATAACCTGAAGTTTATCGGAAAAGCCTTGAGAAGCGTAAACGGAGCGCGCGCGATAATCGACTTAGCGGTGTTTTATTCGGCTACTTGTTTACTTTATTAGCTCATCTAACCGACTTCCTACATATAGATACGAAATAATATTGTTAAAATACATATACTGTGTCAAACAGCATTTGTTAAGTCGAGGTTATTATACTATCGACGATTTTATTAACGACAAAGTTGCATGGAAGCAACCGGCCTCGCATCCAGTGACCCACAATTCAGTGTAATACTTGTATCTAATATTACGTATGTATTAATATTGTAACCTCTTTCTTTTTTGAGAAAAGAGCAACTGCTGAGTTTCTTGCCGGCTCTTCTCAGTAGAAACACCTTCCGAACCGGTGGTAGAGTCTTGACGTATCATAAGTGACACAAGTTGTCCTATGTGAAATAAATAAATCATTTATCATTTTATTTATTTATAGTACGAATACATAAATATAAATACGAAAGTGTGTCTGTCTGTCTGATACGCTTTCAGGGCCCATCTTTTCAACCGATTTTGACGTTATTTTGTATAGAGATAGGTTACATCCCGGGGATGGACAAATGCTATATTTATCCCGGAAAATTAAGGAGATCCCGCGGAAATAAATAAAACTTTACTAAAGCGGACGAAGCCGCTTATCTAATTACTATATATTATGCAATATGAACAAAATACTTCAATTAAATATTCTATAAATTTTAATTATATAATGAAAGCTACTAGAAATTCGCATATTGTCCTACCTATAATGATCGCTCCTCATAAAACGCTTTTCTAGCGGAAAGTATTAGGCATAACCAATACGTCACACTGATCTGGCCCGGTGGCCAAAATTGGAACAATTTTTTATGCCTGTTAAGTTTGGTTTTTATTTTACTTTTAATAGATAGTAGCGACGCTGTCACCGGGTCAGCCTCGGCTATAGTCCCCATCCATACCAATGACTAAGGAATATGATCTCTATGATCCATACCCATTTATAGTCCCGCAAACTTACCGACACTGACCCGGTGACAGCGTCGCTAGGATCTATCAAAAATAAAATAAAAACAAAGACAAATAGTTCCAATTTTGGCCACCGGCCAGATACGTTAGTGGGACTCATGCCTCTTTCTCTTTATTTATTCAAGCGCTCTTACGACATAAACATTTCTAGTCGAGCCGTGATTGAAATCACTGTAATTTGTAGATGAATTTTTAAGCATGTTTATGGTTGAGCCAGACATAATAACGCTAATAAGGTGTTATTATGTCTGGCTCAACCAAGGGCGGTGTCTTAGGAATTATTCGCAATCATACTTGTCGTATTTTTTAACCGACTTCCAAAAAAGGAGGCGGTTATTATCAATTCGGCGTGTATCAAAAGATAACCTAAAAAAACAAGTATGGCTTAGCCTGTGTATTCAAGCTCATTCATAATATTTTATAAATGTTGCATAATATTCCCACTAACTTATTTGACCCGGTGACAGCGTCACTGTTATCTATTAAAAATAAAATGAAAAAAGAAAACCAATCATGAAAATTAGTTACAATTTTAGCCACCGGGACAGATAAGTTGGTTGGGACCTAATAATAAATCTGGCTATTTATTTTTAAAACAATCTCCTAAACTGACAGCACAAATTTTATTGCTGTCCCTTTCATATGGCAGCACTAGATGTAGTCCTGTCAATTTAGATATCGAGTACAATACAAAGGAATTAGCCACAATAGATGCAGTAGTGTCGCCCATAAGCAAGAATTTCTACTTTTATTTATATGCACTAGGGTCCGGCAGACGTTGTCCTGCTCTGAACCTAGACCCGATTGCAGCGCCCCCTATCGGATATAAAACATCCCGGGACCCAGTACCCACTCAAACACACACAAAAAAATCCATCGAAATAGGTCCAGCCGTGAAGTGATGCGAGAACATTGAAGGAATATTGATTAATCTAATAAATATAGATTAACACTTTCTGGGTAGGTACTGGTTTATGGCTGAATCACTCACACAAATGCAAAACTGAGCTTAGATACGCCTCTCGAACTGTATATACCTACTCAAATAATAACAGAAAATAAATTAAAGCATTTCTGCCACCAGGTACAACAATCCATATTGGACGAACTCGAGGAAGTCAGCGTTAAAATGCGTTACAAAAAGCGTGGTCTGTTGGACATCATCACCAAGCTGGCCAATATCATGGTGGACCAGTCATTCATAGACCAGATGCTAGAAATCAACGACGATATATGCCGCATGTATATGTGACGACATGGCGAACACAAAATGGCCGACAGATGAATTCAAAATGGCGCCGGTTGACTGAAACTTGATTGCGATTTCCCCTTGTGTAGATTTAGTTTCTTTGTATTTATTTACCAAATTTTAAAATCATTTTATTATTTAGAATAGTTACCTAAACAATTATTTCTTGGTGATAGGATGGTTGGTCGACATTATTATTCAACATGGCGCCCATTGAAAAAACTTGATTTCGTTGTCCTTTTTAGATTTACGTTTTTCGTATTTATTTACCAAAATTTTAAAATCATGTTATTATTTCGAATACCTACCATTTATTAATTCGGTGGTGATGGGTTTCTACATGCTAAATTACGAATTTTCTTATTCTTTGCTTTCAATTAGTACCTATGTTAAAATGTATCGTAATATTTAATGTATTTTTTTGGTGAATTGGGTATTATTATAACATTATTCTCATCTATTAATACAGATATTATTGATTACACTTTTCCCCTCAATCCTGTGTTTTATTCGTTTTCCCTTATTATTAGTTTTGTATGCAACACTCCCCAAGGCATCACCACCCACACGGTGTCCAAAATTGGAACTAATTCTTATGCCTGTTTATTTTTGTTTTTATTTTATTCTTCATAGATACTAGCGACGCTGTCACCGGGTCAGTTAAGTTTGTCGGACTATACGGATCATTTGAAAGCATTTGACGTCCTCCCTAAAGGTGCCTGTCCACTGAAATGGAACTTAACGGACATGTTAAGTAGTAACCAACAGATCAGTCTCTTATTACGTAAAAATGTGGGGCAGAGGTGATTGTTGAACGTAACATTGTAATGTTACGTCCATTGACTTAATAATACTATTATTATTAAGTTTTATTAGTATTATTAAGTCAATGCGGTTACGTCCAACAAACTTATCCGACCCGATGACAGCGTTGATGTTATTAAGCACATTTAGCGAGCGGGAACGGAAATTCCCGAGGGTTCAGTATAGGTCTCGTGGGACTTCGCCACATAACTAATCATAATATATAAAACAAAGTCGGGTTTGCTCGAACACATAACTCTAGAACGGCTGGACCGATTTTCATGGTTTTTGATGTGTTGTAATAGTATTGTACAAGCCACTCCAGAAGATACCACAATAATGGGCCCCTGGGGATATGGAATCCGAAACAAAAGAGGATCAAGACTTATTGACTTCTGTTTTGAAAATGAACTCTACATTTTGAACACTCATTTTAATAAAAAATCTAAACAGAAATGGACATGGCGATCACCAGACGGACAAACACTGAACGAAATAGATTTCATTATCACTAAAAAGGCTGATGTTTCCACAATACAGAATGTAGAGATCATTAATACCTCACACCCAACTGATCACAGAATGGTCAGAGCAACAGTTTCCATGTGTTCAAAACTACCGAAATCCAGAAAAACATTTAGGCAAAAACAGTCCGGATACCTACCAGTTGAATGTGAGCATCTAAAAAACACATTTATAGAGCTATCAAAAACAACAGAAATTACGGATGATATACAAAGAACCTACACAAATTTAATCTGCACCATCCAAGAAAGCGTAAATGAACTACCACAAGTAACTAGAGGCGATAAAACTAAATGCATAATAACAGAGGAATTAAAGAAATTAATATCTGAAAGGACAGAGCTAAAAGAAAAACCCATAAAAACTGATTTTGAAAAGAAACGACTCAAACGCCTATACAAGAAAATTAGGAAACTTCTAAAAATAAGCAAACAAAACTATAAAATACAAATATTTGAAGAAGAGTTACACAAAAATAGATCAGTTAAACGAGGAAATAGACGTTTAATTAATACTAAAGAGTGGATACCTACACTTAAAACCAAGGACTGCGCAATTTCGACAAACAGAAATTCTATTTTAGAGATTGCTACCGAATTTTATCAGCAACTATACAGCACACCAGAATCATATAACATAGACTCTACATTTAGAGACACTGATTCGGAAGAGATCCCGCTGTTTTTGGAGAGCGAAATTCAGCACGCTATCAGCTCTCTGAAATCAATGAAAAGCCCAGGCGAAGATGGTGTAACAAACGACACCATCAAAACAATGATAGAGCCTATAACTCCCATTTTAACCCAACTGTTTAATAACATTATGTTACAAGAAAAAATACCAGAACAATGGGAAACTTCCATTATTACATTACTATATAAAAAGGGGGACCCCCAAGATATCAACAATTACAGGCCTATCAGTCTCCTGCAGGCAACTTATAAATTATTTACTAAAGTCATACTCTATAGACTAAAGAGAGAGTTTGAATTTCAGCAACCACGAGAACAGGCTGGCTTCCGAAGCAACTACTCTACTTTAGACCATATTTTCACTCTGAAACAAATCGTAGAAAAATATGTAGAGTATGGAAAAACTCTATACCTGGCGTTCGTAGATTATACTAAGGCCTTCGATTCGATTTTTTACGAAGCTCTATGGGTTGCCCTTAGAGACCAAAACATACCTACAAAATATATAAATGTCCTTAAGGAAATCTACTCGAAGTGCAAAGGTCGTATAAAACTCGAGAAAAGAGGTAGAGCGTTCAACGTAAAGCGCGGAGTAAAGCAGGGAGACCCGATCTCTCCTAACCTGTTCACTGCTCTTTTAGAAAATATCTTTAGGAAATTAAATTGGACTGGTCTAGGCATAAATGTAAACGGAGAAAATTTAAACCATCTGCGCTTCGCTGATGACATTGTCATAATTTCGGAAACACATGAACAGCTCTCATTTATGCTAAAATCTCTAGATATCCATAGCCGAGAGTGCGGCTTGACAATGAATCCCGAAAAAACTTGCATAATGACAAACGGAGATCAGAATAACGTGCAAGTGCAAGATAAAGCCATAAAATACGTCGAAGAGTACGTATACTTGGGCCAAACCATATCTTTTAAAGGGCATTATGCTGAAGAAGTCGAAAGGAGGATAAAGAAAGCATGGGCGGCATATTGGTCCTTAAAACATATTTTTAAATCAAACTTAGACATAAGACTAAAGAAAATAGCACTAGACTCCGTTGTGACGCCAACACTCCTATATGGTTGCCAGACATGGCCCATGAGCAAGGATATAGTACATAAAATACAGGTTGCCCAGAGAGCTATGGAAAGGAGCATGCTAGGCCTAAAATTAAAGGACAAAATTAAGAACAAACTAATAAGAAAGAGGACAAAAATTACTGACGCGGCAAAGCTAGCATGTCTCCTTAAATGGCGCTGGGCTGGACACATAGCGAGAGCAACCGACGGGCGTTGGACTGAGAAGCTGCTTCATTGGTATCCGCGCGACGCGCGTCGCGCGAGGGGTCGGCCGCGGCGCCGTTGGCGCGACGACATCAGCGAGGCGGCGGGGACCACCTGGACTAGACTAGCGAAAGATAGGGAAGAATGGAAAAGGATGGAGGAGGCCTATGCCCAGAAATGGGCGTTCCAGTAACATATTGACATGAGGAAACATAATACCTAACCTGACAAATACATAATATAATATTTAATTCTTTTTATTTGACATTATTAATTCTAATTGACATTGAGATTGTAACGTATGGACATGATAATATTATATTCTAATTCGTAATGATATTAATTGTATTTACTTAACTAAAATTATTGTGTTAGGTTACTTGACATTTTATTGCATGGAAATAAAGGCTTTATTTATTTATTTATTTTATTTTAATAGTATTGTTGTATTATTATATAGTCTCCGTTCCGAATAGCAGAATAACTATTAAAAACATTGGAAAATTGACGAAAAAATAAAATAAAAGAAAAATCATTTTCCCTTGATTTTCCCATACAAAATGTTCATGATTTTCGTAACTGTCAAACATCAGATTATAGCCTGGAATGACACACATCAATTCACGCGGACGAAGTCGCGGGCATCGGCTAGTTAATATTAAGAAAAAAAAAGCAAACTAAACAGTCTTAAAAATTAATTAGCGTACTTTGACTTTACTCAGACTATACTTAGAGTTAAAACAAGATGGACTTATGTGAGTAACATAAATCTGTCTCGTTTTAACCATGTCTTAAGTCTAAGCAACGTCAAAGTTCGCTCTACAGATCTCACACGTAGAAGTTACCATGTATGAATTAAAACACAATGATTGGAAAATAATATTCACTTTATTCAAGGGAATGGGTGATCCAATACCAGCACCCACATTTTGTGCCTCGAGTTACTGATGTACTGAATAATACCTACAACACATATCACTTACAACTGTATTCATCTACGTACACAAGTAGAGGGCATCTCATTTAAAAATGTACGCGACTCCAATATGTTTGGACTCGCATACTCATATATTTTTTCTACAAGTTAGCCCTTGAATGCGATCTCACCTGATGATAAATGATTTAAATTCACGTAGGACAATATGAGAAGTCAATGTTTACTATCGGTTCGGAAAGCTGATACCACCAGGGTGGTAAGTGATGATGCCGTCTAAAGATGGTAGCGGGCTAACCTGTTAGGGGTACGGCAGTTATATTAAGCCCCTACCCCTATCGGTTTCTGCACAGCATCGTACCGGAACGCTAAATTGCTTGGCGATACGTCTTTTGCCGAATCCTCTCACCAGACCAGACTAGAGAAAATTCAGATATTATAAATTCCCAAATTGACCCTGCCTGGAATCGAACCCGGGGTCTCGTCATCCGCAGCCGAACATGGTAACCACAAGACCAGAACGAGGCAGTTCACATATATAATAAAATAGCAATGCACACAAATTGGATGTCGTCATTAGTCATTCAGTCATGATGAAATGATTATTTAGAAACGATTTCTACGGCTCAATTATTTGCAATTGGCACGCGTTCATTTTTAGATAAGACGACCTCTACGACCTTAAATATAACTTATCTAAAGAGATAAACACAGAATGGATTTAAAATTAAATTAATAGTAATTTTGATTGAAATAACTCGATTAAAGTCAAAAACCCTGAAAAAAAAAGAAAAATCCTGATTTTATACATATTGATCAAATAAAATGTCCTCTTCATTGTAAGTATACAATGTCTACTTCTTTTTTAAAAATTAATATTATATTAATTTATTATTAATAATGATTTTTCACACCAAAAATATATCTTTCGTTTGCCAATTGGCCTAAGAAATGAACTGTATTTGAAATGGAAGAGAAAAATAATCATTGACATATTTTCTTAAATTAACAAAAAAATAACTTAGAATTAGTTATCCATTCTGTAACCTAAACAAACTACACCCGTCAAAAACTATGTAAATATACGGAATCTAACACATTGAGGCATTGGGGCCAAAACGCATACATACGACACGACGTCGCATCGTGGCACGTTGCGACACGACGTTTAGCGATGCCATGTCGTGTCATAAAATATACAACGTGCATCATAGCCGTGAGTTTCCACTGACGCAACATTAAACATTTAATATCTCGCAACTTGACGGTTGAAACAAATCCAATAATTGTTTTGTTGTGACTGACGTTCACAGTCACACTGCAAGTATGGAGTGTAGATTCACTTGACGATTCAAAAGTACTTGTAAAAGTTTATTTGAATAAAAAATAATTTGAATTTGAATTTGAATTAGAAGATAAGAAGTTACAACGTCTCTGTATATTATAAAGATTGTCCGTCGAAATGCACCACATTAGCACCAAGGCAATTTTAAAAGGAAGTATTATTAGAGTAGATTTGAGAAATAAACAAGGGAAGAAAACATTCATCATTATTTTGTACAACGTAAGTTGTTGAAAATTTTAATAAATAACTACTTTAGTCGACAATTATATAATTTTTTTTATTTCGGCATACTTCACTTCATCAACAATTGTTACATTCATACCATACGCTTTGCCTACACCAATGCCACTGTGGAAGGTTTTTCAACTGTTATTTATATTAACCACTGGACACTTTTTCAACTTTTCTCCCATAAGAGATGATTCTCCTTACCTCTACCCTCCATAACTGGAAGAAACTGGGTAAAATCATGTACACAAAACACAAAATAATAATTAATTATCTATGCAACATATTTAAAAAATCCTTCATTATGTTGCAAGATTTGTACAAAACATTTGGCTTTAAACATGTCTCGGTGTATGAAATGTCAAACAAGTCTTTACGCACAAGTCGTGTGACAATGGATGGATACACGGCTCGATACATAGAGTAGGAATGATGACAGATCAATCAAATAAGCAATTCTTAATCAAACTTAAAAACGCACTTCTAAATATGGAAGTTGTATGAAATTCACAGTTGCGACGTCATCAAATTTCAATGCACTTTTTTTATTTAATCTATATTTAAAAATGGTAATCAAACTTAATACTAACCGAGGATGTGAATTTTAGGTCTTTTGGAAGACCCTCTATTTAACAATCAGCTAGAAATAATTTATTTTTGATATAGGCAATAGGCATCATCCGTTTTCATTTCAACATGTTTTTATGTGAATGTTGCGTCAGTGGAAAGTCACGGTAAGAGGTCGCATCGTATACGTGGTGTTTTACACGACACGACTGCGAACGCGAATGCGCCGGTGACACCTATGATGTTTATTGTGAGCCCTACAAGATTAGGTATACGACTAAGGCGCTGCGCAAACGGGCCACCGTGACCGACCACAGCCACCGGTGACTGTCGCGCTACAAACACTACTGCAACGCGTGGCCACCGACCACACGTATGCGGCGAGTCTATTTAAAAGATATGAAAAACTAGCTGATGCCCGCGACTTTGTCCGCGTGGATTGAGGTTATTTGGTTCCCGCGGAAATTCCCGCGAAAAGTAGCCCATGTACTTATCTAGACTATAATCTAACTCTGTGCCAAGTTACATGGAAATCCGTTCAGCCGTTCTGGCGTGATTGAGTAACAAACATCCATCCATCCAAACTTTCGCATTAATAATATTAGTACAGATAATGTTTAAATGCTAGTCGCTAGCAACTGGTGGCTGTGGTCGGTGGCTCGTTTGCGCCGAGCCTAATACATTCAAAATGAGACAAAAATAAGGATCCTTAAATTCATTTTAAAGTTTTACAATTACACTAAATTACAAATTATTATCATTTATTTCTAAAATACCTAGTTTCTAAACTGCCTCGAAGTAACTGAAGAAAAAAAACGAAAAAAACGAAAGAAATGTACTCTACTCTTAATGGATACATAACCATACAATGGGGCTGATTATGTATAACACAATCTCTAAACTAAACTAAAATGGCGGCTTTAAATCTAGTTCTGTCCCTTTCCGTAGGAAGTATTATGAAAGGGTTAGCAATATTTGTAATGCTCTAATTTTAGTTTTCAATCAATCAATCAAATATCTTTTTATTTAGTTTAGTTTAGAGATTGTGCACTACAGAATCAGCCCCAGTAAGTGATGCACGAGTCGCACTGCTACACGCATTGCTATGCATGCCGCATGCTGGTAGGTATACAATAATTTTGAAAAACAATTTGCTTTTCAAAATTATTGTATGGTTATGTATCCATGTTTAAAACCGTCGCGCAAGTGCAAACAACAACTGTACCAAGCTTTAACCAACGTAACGGAACTAAGGAACCATCGCATAATTACGTCATCATAACCAAAAATCGTCAAATTACGCACTGTGCCAAAACGAAATAACAAATAACTTTATTTTGAATTTTGAAAAATCCATTGAAACATTTTAAGTCAAGTTTATATGCAAAGCTTATAATTTTGCATATAAAAATAAACCAAAATCACAATACATCTTTAAACTATAACTACAGTTAATTAATTGTCTATTAAATATTTTATAACTATTACACACCTTAGTGTCTACTCCTAAGAGAGAATTTTAATTTAATTTAGAATTTTCAAGCCAAAAATAATGTATTAAAATAAATAATAAGTATATAGTGTCAAATGACCACATATCCTTTATTTATCCACTACAAGTTAGCCCTTGACTGCGATCTCACCTGATGGTAAGTGATGATGTAGTCTAAGGTGGCAACGGGCTAACCTAATCGGTTTCTACACGGCATCGTACGGAAACCGTACCTTGGCGGCACGTCTTTACCGGTAACCAGCCACGGCCGAAACCTCCCACAAGGCCAGACTGAGAAAATTCAGAAATTATAAATTCCCAAATTGACTATGCCGGGGATAGAACCCGGGACCTCCCACGTTAAGACAACAGCGGTCAACACTGCGTCAGGGAAGTCGTCATGAGTAGTAGGGTCAAGAAGTAGTCGGGTTAGATTTTATATCATCGGCTTTATTAAAAACTCTATATTAAAGTAAATCACATATACGTAAAATGAACAGCCCTTTTTGGCCTGCAACATGGGACCATTTTAATATCTAAAGCTTAAGACACATTGCGGCGGAGTCGAAGCGAAGTGATGGTTCCAGTTTAATACCTTCGTCACTTCAAATCAAGAGCGAATAGGTACGCCCGCTCTACCCTAGGCTACATAATATAATATAATCACTTGCTTGTAGGCTATACTCGTAGACAGAGAGAGGTATATATAAACCAAGCCATATCTCCTTTTCACTCCCACATGAAAGAGATGCAGTGTTGGGATGTTACACAAGATAGAATGAGAAAAAAATATGTTTTTTTCTATCCCTTTCTGCGTGTCACGGGTTTAGTTTGTTTTGTTCATAAAGCACTTATTGTGCTTGGTGCATTGCAGAGTTTTACCTATTATTACCTATCCCTTTCGGTTACACGCTGGCATTGATTCTAGAGGTTTAATTATTCTATGGCTATACTAGTATAACACCATGTCAAATACTGGATAGAAGCAGGCGTAAGTCATTAAGGAACAAGAAGCTTCGCTTTTCGCCAACAAAATTCGCTTTAATCCGCCAAAGCAGACAAATCCAATTAATACAGCCAAATAATATTTACGCATTGGAGATAAAGTTCTGTTTGCTTTGTAGCATTTTACGAAATAGGTGTTGCTTCGCTTTGACTCTTCCGCAATGTGCCTTGAACAATAATCGGTTTTGACAGTAGACTCTAGGGTTGCCAGTTTAAAAAAACTGCCATTTATTAGTGAGATTGAGGCAACATATAATCCTCAAAAGTCAAAATTCTAAAAGACAACCCTAAGTACTAATTATTACAATGCCAAGAATAGTTGGGAAATTCGTTTCTTAGCACTTGCACTGAGCCTTTATCTATGTTTATTCATTCCAAATCCCGGTTGCGAAGCAAAGTCAACCTTAAAGGATCACCCTTAAGGTAGACTTTTGAACTATGAGACGGCGACATATGACATTTACAATCTTGCATTGAAACGTATGCAGCGCTTTTGTGACTGCGACGCGCGACATTTTGCATACAATCGTGTGGACCCGTTGTCCTAGGTGAGCGACAAACGCGACAACGCGACACGACGCGACAGTATCAAACAATAGCTGACCCTTCACGTGACCAACGTTGTCGCGTAGATACGTGTTACATTTTCATTTATTCCACTACAAGTTAGCCCTTGACTGCGATCTCACCTGATGGTAAGTGATGATGCAGTTTAAGATGTTAGCGGGCTAACCTGTTTATGGCAGTTATATTAAACATGGAGGCACCCCTAGTCGGTTTCTACACGGCATCGTACCGGAACGCTTAATCGCTTGGCGGTATGTCTTTGCCGGTAGGGTGGTAGCTAACCACGGCCGAAGCCCACCAGACCAGACAAGAGAAAATTCAGAAATTATAAATTCCCTAATTGACCCTGACGGGAATCGAACCCGGGATCTCCCACTTTAAGGCAACAGCGCTCAACACTGCGCCAGGGAGGTCGTCAAAATGGCGTCGTATCGCGTCGCGTCGCTTCTGTCGCTCACCTAGGACGGGTTACGTGCGATGAAAGTCGCGCGTTCGAGTAGCTCAAAGTCAGCCTTAAAAAGCCCAGCGTTAAGACCGCTTATAACGGTGCGTGACTTTTTCATTCATCGCCACTCAAACCAACCCGCATTGGAGCAGCGTGGTGGGTCTAAGCTCCAATTTCCTCTCTCCTGTGAGAGTGGGGCCTGTGCCCAGCAGTGGGACGTTAATGGGCTGTAGTTGATTCAAACTAACAAATAATAAATGTAAAGATAAAATATACGGATTCGAGACAAGGTCGCATAAGAAAGATGCGTCGAGTAATGTTAATTGCAATTCGGTTGGCCTTACGATGACTTAAGAAGAAAGAAATAAATCTTTATTCAGAGATAGAGTACAAGAAATAACTAATAATAAAATAAGACTTTATAAAGTGAAAAAAAAAACTTTAGTTAGTTAAACTAAACTTAGTATGAAAGTTATTACAGTTGGTCATAGCATACTTGTGAAAATTTGTTATTGGTCAAAAACCGAATGCGGACATCTGCGGTTTTGGGCTAAATGTTGAGGCCAATTCGGTTAAACCGAATTCGGTCAACGTAATTGGTCACCGACCAAATGTAAACAGGCCAATTCGGTTAAACCGAATTCGGTCGACGTAACTGGTCACCGACCAAAATTGTAAACAGACCAATGCGGTTAAACCGAATTCGGTCGACGTAATTGGTCACCTACCAAATGTAAAAATGGCCAATTCGGTTAAACCGAATTCGGTCGACGTAATTGGTCACCGACCAAATGTAAACAGGCCAATTCGGTTAAATCGAATTCGGTCGACGTAATTGGTCACCGATCAAATTTAAACAGGCCAATTCGGTTAAACCGAATTCGGTCGACGTAATTGGTTACCGACCAAATGTAAAAATGGCCAATTCGGTTAAACCAAATTCGGTCGACGTAATTGGTCAATATCCCAATGTAATCAAGACCATACAAGGGACCTATGTCTAGAGGGCATACTACCATCGCTTAAATCTATTGTTTTAATATTGTTGACGTTTGTGTTTTTGAATTATAATCCTTATTTTAGGGACTATCAACTGTCATTTTGAAGCAATACTGCTTTAAGCGGTGGTAGTAACCCCGAAAAGCAACGAAAAAGAGTTACATAGTAAAGTCACGCACCGTGGGAATTGAGAATTAAAAAATGATAAAACTGGTGTCGAGTCCCTATCGCCGAACGCTAGTGGTCGCTATCGCTAGTCGCAATCGCGTTTAGTTGTCACTAGGCGCGTGCCTGGAGCGGTGCTTGTGTCGCCGCTGCGGGTGCGAACCGCTGTACACCTCGCGGACGCCCGAACTGAAAGAGATTGTATTGATGGCATTACAATCGGTTGGTGCAACTAAACCATAATGTAAGGGCTAATGTCGCACACACATCTCTGAACTAAATCTATCGGTCTTAATCTAGAACAGGGAAGAAAAGGAATTTTTATAAATGGCATTTATTATTAGTTATGGGGATTTATCTAAACTAATATTGTACAGAGAAAAATTTTGTTTGAAAGTTTGAATGTTTGATTGTTTGTATAAACTCAAAAACTACTCAACGGATTATAAAAATTCTTTCACCTATAGAAAGCTACTTTATACAGTTCGGTTTAGAGATTGTGTACATCAGAATAAGCCACATTGGGGCTAATATGTTGTACACAATCTCTGAACTAAAGTTAAATTATAGCATTAAAAATATTTCATAATACTCTCTAAAGAAAGGGACAGAAATAGGTTTAGAGGTGTCATTTTAATTTAGTTTAGAGATTGTGTTATACAGAATTGGCCACATTGTCAGAAAATGCTCATTGTCCCCTTCTGATGCTTGCGGATGAATGAAATGGAATATTCTCTGACAAATATTTTCTGATAATGTGCAGGTAAAATGTGATATAGTCGTGGTTATATGTAATACAATAATTCATGAACATTTATGAACTTTCGTTAGTAGCGTGATCAATATATACTAATATTATAAATGGATGGATGGATGTTTGTTACTCAATCACGCCAGAACGGCTGAATGGATCTGGATGTAATAATCTGGATCTGGAGTAACACATAGGCTACTTTTTATCCAGGAAAATTAAAAAAATACAAAATCTATTTATTTGTTGAAATATGTACTTAATGTAAGTTGGTACATTAAAGGGTTCCCGCGGGAACTAAGCACCTCAATCCACGCGGACGAAGTCGCGGGCATCATCTAGTATATTATAAGATGTGAAGTGCTTTTCCTCATGTTATTCAGAAGGGTGTCACTATTTTAATACCAGTATTTTGATGTGAGAGGGTTGGTATGAGATTTTACATTTCGCAAATGCCAATTGAATTCGAGTGTCGACATAATCTACATTATCCCACACCAATGTAAATAAAAAGTGAAGGTCATGCTAAAACAAAGCAAAACGAAAACCAAATAAATAAATTAAAAAAGCAAATTGTACACTGCATGACATAAATATATATGTCACCGTAAGATTGCAAAAACCGTTAGATTGTAATCTAACTAGCGAAATTGTAAACTGTCGACAGATTGTGAACAGTTCAATGTTCTGAGTGTCAATTTTTGAAATATTCAGTGTATTTACGTTTTCTTATCTCTTTCTTGTAGGTTAGGTTAGGGTTCGACATAAATTGCGGCCGGGCACTTAGGTTTTATCGGGTTAATATACCTAACAGATTACAATCTACTGAAAAAGAATGCGTTAAATTGTAATCTGTCGACAGTTTACAATTTCGCTAGTTAGATTACAATCTAACGTTTTTTGCAATCTTACGGTGACATATACAAATTATAATTAAATACATACATAGAATAGAAAATATTTTACATAAAATTACGATATTTATTAGTAGTAGTTACGCCTCCTCAAATATCTGGAACTGGAAACAAGATCTGTTAAATAATTTTGAATTTTGGTTTGTAAATAAAAGTTATAAATCATTATTAATAAATTTGAGTGATACAAATAATCATAAGTAAATGCAGATCCACGTCACGAAAGTTGGAAATATAATACGGCTTCTCTGTATTAGCTTTAAAAGCCGAAAATCTATGCAAAAACTTTATTTGAGAGGGCCGCTCATAGAAGCATATAGGCTTGTGGAGTATCATTGAAAGGAACTTTTAACAGAGTTTTTTTTTTAAATTTTGACTGCAAAAGTTGGTGTATTTAGTAAAGGACAAAATACTAATTTAAAAAATTCAATATTCACATGTTTTTTAAAATTTAAATAATATCCTTTTAAAAGTACTTCTGAATCGTCAAGTGAATCTACCACTGGTTCGGAATGTATTCCTACTAGGAAGAATCAGCAAGAAACTAAGAGATTGCTGTTTCAAATTTGTCAATTATGAAAAAGAAATGAAATTATTACATTTAGGAAATTTAGGAAAATTCTACTGAGAGAAGCTGACAAGAATCCCAGCGGCTATATGACTACTTGTGCCATTCATGATAAGTCAAGACTCTATCACCGGTTCGGAAAGATGTTCTACTGAGAAGAGCCAGCAAAGAAAACTTCCAAAAGCCCCCAAAGTGGCCGTTAATATTTCCAAGTTTAGTGACGCTATGTCCACTAGTGGTACTCACGAGGTGGCGAGTGGACTGGCGGAGGCTCGCAGGGCGCGCCGCGGGGCAGGCCTGTAGCGGCACTCGCTGCAATACACACCTGTGCTAACTACTGGGCTACGTACATAACTACATACTAGCGGCTAATGGGGTAGATGGAAAAAAACCGTTTACTTTTTTTTTCTACCCCCAATACAATAAGTGGGATGTTGTGTTTTTTTTTAATATATAGGCTAGCGCTTGGCTGCAATCAGGCTTGCTTGCAAGTGGTGATGCAGCCTAAGATGGAGCAAGCTTGCGTGTCTGTCTGTAGCATCGTAGCTCCCAAACGGATGAACGGATTTTGATTTAGTTTCTTACTAGATGATACCCGCGGCTTCATCTGCGTGGATTAGGTTTTTATTCCCGCGGGAAATCCTTACTTTTCCGGCATAAACAGTAGCCTATGTCTTTCCCCAGGATACCTACAAACTATCCCTATACCAAATTTTATCGAAATCGATTGAACAGATGGACCATGAAAGCATAGCAGACAGACCGACAGACAGACACACTTACAAATTCTATTCTTTAAACCGAAATCCGCGCGAATGGAAATGGAAAATTTATCGAATATTACACTCAATTTCAATTTCATGTTTTTTAAGTTTTATTCCATCTACCCGCATAAAATAAATAAATCAAACCGCAACGAAAAGGCTACCAATAATTTAAATAAATACATCATCATGCTAAAATGATCTGTAAGCCAATACTAGTTACATATTTCGTACTCTAAGAATACTTAAAAATCCAAAACTCTATAAATGTAGTGTGGCATGCTTCTTATACAGGTACCAAAGCATATTATAAGTATAAAATATTTATTATACATAGATTCACTGTATAGTTTGAATATAGACAAAAATATTGTGAAATCTTGACTCAATTTATGCTTAATAATTATTTATGATGTGAAATATATTTTTTGTTTATTGTAATTTTTAGGAGCATGCGTTGCATACGAGTAAAATGCGTTAACCAAAGTTCATCAAAACACAATATCAGAGTCAATCAATCAATCTAAAGGCCGGACCGCATTAGCGCCGCAGTAAAGCGGTCCGGCCTTAAAGGTCCTTGATTTAAGTACCTACTATCGAATTTTAATTTAACTATTTCAAGTTTAAGTTCAATTTATTAACATGTAGGACATACAGGTGTCTCTTATGCTACGTCATGTTTTGACTCTACCACCGGTTCGAAAAGAAAATTCTGCCGAGAAGAGCCGGCAAGAAACTCAGCAGTTGCTCTTTTTGTTTTTTAAACAATATATTACAATACTTAGGTAAGTAATAAGTATATAAATTAAATAAAATAGTGTAAGTTATTATACTATCCTGTGGGGAGCTGGACCCAAAGTCGGTTGCTTCCATACACCTTTGTCATTAAGAAATTCGTCAATTGTATAATAGCCCCTACTCAACAAGTGTTCTTTTACGGTTTTTTTAAATTTGTGCAATGGCAAATCCAAAAGTTCTTTTTCCATATTATTATAAAACGTAATACTCGACCCCACAAAGGATTTCTGCACCTTGCGTAGAGGATTATCGCGGCATTACTAGTTTATGCCGGTTTCTAGTAAGTCGATTTTGTGTATCCCCTCTTCGTTTATAGAGATGAGAGGATACACAAAATCGACTTACTAGAAATTCTGTTGTATTCATCGATATATATGTAGGTACTACATGGGCCCTTTCATAGAAAAATGTGGGGCGTCCGAGTTGCTGAACACGTTCCTCACCTGTCTTTGTCCCCGTCGTAGCGCTGTCACGGTCGCTCGTCGTGTGGATAATTTGTTATTATTAAGTTAACATCTAAAGTCTTATTAGTTTGGCACTGTATAATTTTTATTTTAAGGTAAGTGTTTCAATTCACAATTATACATTTCCAAAAAAACGTTATTTAATCTTCCTATTGAATATTTTTATCTATTACGCAACCATTTAATTTCCGCGGCAAACTGTATGATATTTTTTTTTACTAACTGGCCTCACGGCTTAGTACGGCTATGACCTATATTATCTATGACCGAGTCATACGTTTTCAAGCTTTCATTCAAGATGGGGCATATTATGTTGCAAGCAAGTTCCCGCTTTTCGGACTAGATGGCGTCACTGGATATACGCCCACATTCTTTGTTTGACAGGGCCCGTCTATGTAAATTGAGGTCGTTGGTTGTATTTGTTCAAATACTAATCGAGCTTATAATTTGCGTGTGACTCACCCAGTGGGGTGTGAGTGCGGGGATGGAGGCGCGTGCGCGGCGGGCGGCAGCGCGAGCCGCGCGGGCGGCAGCGCCAGCAGGCCGGAATCGCGCGGCCCTGCGGTTATGGCCGCGCGGTGCGAGCGGCTGCGGTTGGCGCCCGCACGCTCGTGGAACTCCCTGGAAACGACCGCGTCCACCAATCACCATCAATCTCTCTCATTGCTGAGGGTCGGGACCCCTTTGCATTAAACACATAATGGCAGAGGTTTTCTTGGGATAACAAATATACCACCAAACCATTACAGTTGTATACGACGCGTTTGTCGCTCACGTAGGGCAATTCCTAACATATTCTCATACGTTTATTTTATTTTCATTTATTGGGGACGATCAACAATTATTACACATTAAATCTTATTATCTAAACAAAAACAAAACATTAACAAATGTGCAATCCACCACACCATCCACAGGTTAACAATTTGAAATTTAAAAAAATTAAGGCGACACTATTTATTAAACTTATCTGAATTATATATACCTGTGTTATATAATATGCTAAAATATAACACAAAAATTAAAATTTACTACTAACAATATATAAATAATAAATAAACAGAAACAATTCTTGTCTAATGTTGGTAGGTATACCAACCTTATAAAAATTCTGATGACAGCCTCTTTATATCTGGCCTCAGACAAAGCTAAGATATCAACATTGTCAAAGGTTCTGTTGTATTCGTCAATGTGAATGTCAATGTGTATTATTCACGTAACTCGCTTACAAAACTAACGAAAACATGTTCACATGTCTTGTAAGCCGCAATACTCATAATTCGGGCTCTTTATTACCACAGAGTTTTAGTGAAGGCTTTTTAAGGTCAGTTTATTAAAAAATCAGAATTTACAGGAATTTTGAGTTAGATCACTTTCATTCTGGGGGTGCGAAATGTTTGTTATTACGTACCAACTCATCCAATCTTTTCCTGCTATATCAAATATGTCATTAGCCCATTCTTTTCTGTCTTCCCACTCTCCTTTTGTATACTGGGCCTCGCCATTTTTTCCTCACCTTTTGTCTTTGTACCTTGCTATAGATTAGATTTTAATGTATCTATGGGTTTATGTGGATATTGTGGAGAGTTACATCTATCTTGGCTCCCAAATCTGCACAGACGGTCGTTTTGTGCCAGAAATAAAGAGACGCATCGCAATGGCAAAAAACGCCATGACACAATTAACTGGGTTGTGGAAGAATCGAGGCATCTCGCTCAAAACGAAGAGTCGCCTCGTACGTGCCTTAATCTTTCCAATTTTCATGTATGGAGTGGAAACATGGATCATCAAAGCAAGAGAGAGTCAAAGAATAGATGCTTTTGAAATGTGGTGCTGGAGGTGAATGTTGCGGATTCCGTGGACTGCCAAACGCACAAACGTGTCGATTCTTTCGCAGCTGGGAATCACTGTTCGACTCTCCTCCATATGTTACCAACGGCTGCTTTCGTATTTCGGACACATCATACGACGAGACAGCAGTCTCGAGAAGCTGATATACACGGGCAACACTGAGGGCAAAAGAACGAGAGGCCGCTCACCAACTAGGTGGTCTGACCAGCATAGGGAGTCTAACGCGTCGAAATTTCATACTTTAGTGAGAATGGGTGAGAATGAGTGAGGAATGAGAACTACCAACAGAGGCCAATGGAAGCGAATGATCCGTTCGAGGGTAGGATCTAGCCAGGACCACGATCTTCAGCAATGAAGGAACGACCGAAGAGAGATGGGTTTATACTGTACAGTTAATTTCAAACTGAAACCTGTAAAAATATAATAGCGATGCAACACGTGCTAACCTGTCAAAGTCCTCAGCCTCCTCCTCCTCTAAGTTGATGAACTCCTGTCTCTCCTCCGCGTCTCCGGAGTACACGTTCTGTTCGCGCTCGATAACATGCGCGCGCTCTCCGATGTGGTGGCCTGGAGACGACAATATACATACTAGTAGGCATGATGACATTAACCGAAATCACACTATTGTTTACTGCACACTGCACAGAGTACATTGGTAAAAACAATAGTGACGTCACAAACGACGCCATGACACCGGCGAACGTTTTAGCGTGAATTTTAAAATGACAATTTTACCTACCAAACCTTATTTTTCTGCTGAAATAAGATATATTTTCGACGTAGTAGATACTTCCGAACATAATCTGACCATTTTTCAAAATTAGTCATCATGCCTAATTCTATTCATTGATTAATCTAATATTCCAACGATTTTGATGAAATTTGGTACCTCTAGCAGATTTTTTTTAACCACTACAAGTTAGCCCTTGACTGCGATCTCACCTGATGATAAGTGATGATGCAGTCTAAGATGGATAAGCGGGCTAACCTGTTTTATTTATTTTATTTCACAAATAAAAGGTACATTATGTAGGTTTTTATTTATTTTATTTCACAAATAAATGGTACATTATGTATATTGTTTGGTTTCCTGTGATTGTAAGCGCTTGACGGCTTATCTGAGCACTGCACATTCCTCCATACTTAATATCTAAATATGTAGGTGTAAAACGCTAATAAATACACAATCTAATTTACATTCTGAGGAAGGACATACGCTACTTTTTATCCCGGAAAATTAAAGAGTTCCCCGGGAATTAAAAAAATTTTTGTGGTGATTACATAGTGGATCTCCTAATATACGTAATACTAGCTAATGCCCGCGACTTCGTACGCGTGGATCGAGGTTTTGTGGTTCCCGCGGGAACTCTTTAATTTTCCGGGATAAAAGTAGCCTATGTGTTATTCCAGACTATAATCTATCTCTGTGCCAAATTTCATCCAGATCTGTTCAGCCGTTGGGACGTGATTGAGTAACAAACATTCATCCATACATCCATACCCACATCCATACATCCAAACTTTCGCATTTATAATATTATAGTAAGATAAGAAGTAATTAAGAAGTAAGATAAGATAGCTGACGCCCGCGACTTCGTACGCGTGGATAGAGGTTTTGTGGTTCCCGCGGGAACTCTTTAATTTACCGGGATAAAAAGTAGCCTATGTGTT
Source organism: Erebia aethiops (assembly GCA_923060345.2). Classification (NCBI taxonomy): domain Eukaryota; kingdom Metazoa; phylum Arthropoda; class Insecta; order Lepidoptera; family Nymphalidae; genus Erebia; species Erebia aethiops. The sequence continues at coordinate 13,632,172 of OV281096.1, read as the reverse complement.
ATTCCAGACTATAATCTATCTCTGTGCCAAATTTCATCCAGATCTGTTCAGCCATCCATACCGACATCCATACATCCAAACTTTCGCATTTATAATATTAGTAAGATATGATAAGATAAGAAGTAAGATAAGATAGCTGACGCCCGCGACTTCGTACGCGTGGATCGAGGTATTGTGGTTCCCGCGGGAACTCTTTAATTTTCTGGGATAAAAAGTAGCCTATGTGTTATTCCAGACTATAATCTATCTCTGTGCCAAATTTCATCCAGATCTGTTCAGCCGTTGGGGCGTGATTGAGTAACAAACATTCATCCATACATCCATACATCCAAACTTTCGCATTTATAATATTAGTACAAGTATATAGTATAAGAAAGATAGTATAAGATTAGTAAGAAGTAAGATAAGATAGCTGACGCCCCCTGTTAGTTTTATGTTGAATAACTATTTTTCGATTAAAATAAAAAAGTGATAAGTGATGACACTTTGATGACGTCACATTCATCATTCTACGTCATCCCATACTAAGCGCGCGTTTTGACGAAAAATGATTTGACTAGTTGGCAAATCCCCAATTATGTGACTTTGTTGAATGCGGTTGTGGAAGGAAAATAGAGTACAGGAGTAGATATAATGAGTTGACGAAAGACAGAAGCGAGCAAGAGCAAAGAAAGAAAAGAAGTTGTGCCGACCCCACAATATAGTGTGGGTGGTTCACCCTCACGTTAGAGCACGTTAAGCCGTCGATCCTGCGCCTGACCTCTCTCCGGTCGCTTTGAGAGTAAAGGAACAGAGAGTGCACACGCACACACTTGTGTACTAGGTATCTCCCGCGCAGATGGCTAATATCTGTGGAGATAGGCCGCCATGGCCGAAATTCGTGGGATAAAGACATGAAGAAGCAGTTATATATAAGTTATATCTCACCAATGGACATTTTCTTCAAGCCAGTGCGGGAGTCCTGCAGCGTTTTGCGCGTCTCCTTAACGCCGTTTGGACCGATTTTGGTGCTGCTCGACGAACTGAACACCTGCAAACAATATTTAGTCGAAATTAAATATATAAACTATATACTATACTAGCTTTTGCCCGCGACTTCTTCCGCGTGAACTTCACAAATTTCAAATCCCTACTTTACCCCTTAGGGGTAAAATTTTCAAAAATCCTTTCATAGCGGACATCTACCTCATAATAGTTATCTATATGGCAAATTTCAGTTTGATCTGTCCAGTGGTTTGAGCTGTGTGTCGATAGATTAGTCTTAGGCTGCATTTTCAGTGCGTAGAGGTGACCGGAAGCAGAAACAAATATGCATTCCGCATTTGTGTTTTCGGCGACCAGTATCGACAAACGCAAACTTATAACTATGAATATATCACTGGTTGTAACTCACGTATTTTGTCGGAAAGTGCCCGACTAGTTCCGGAACCGTCCAGTGCCCTTATTCATGAGTCTCAGCCGACGATTGACGATTCAAAAGTACTTTGACGATTCAAAAGTACTTGTAAAAGTTTATTTGAATAAAGAATATTTGATTTGATTTGATTTGACGCGGCAGCCGAAAGATCACTTTCACAGTTACAACCGGGGATATATTTTTTTTATTGCGTGATAGGCTTGCGCTTGACGACAATCATGCTTAGTGCAAAGCAATGATGAGGTCTAGGTTGGAACGCGCTTGCCTAGAAGATGCCTATTCACTCTTGCCTTGAAGGTACTTAAGTTATAAGTGGCAGGAAATACATGCGCTGGTAGGGTGTTCCACACCCTAGCGGTTCGTATCAAAAACGTCGAGCAAAAACGCTTCGTGCGAGCAAATTGGACGAATTGAATTATATTTATAGTTATAATGAATATCTACATAGAGGATCGAACCCACAACCACCCGAAAGAAGTATAGGCATCTACACCACTAGGCTTTCAACCTTTAGTATAGTAAGCACATATACCTGTGGGTTGCCGTTAGGTCCGCTGGACATGACGACAGTGCTGCTAGAGAAAGAGCTAGCGCCCATGCCGTGACCGTCTGCCACATCTGAGGAAAACAGTTTATTTGACCTGTGAATTGTGATATTATTAACAACCTCTTTTTTTACTGCAGAATAGGCTCGACAAGAATCATGCTCGATACAAAGCAAGATGAGTTCTAGGTTCCATCGGAAAATTAAGGAATAACCAGTATAAATAATAATAGTTGATTCAAAAAACCCGCGCACACGAAGTCGCAAACATCATCTACTAAAAGTACGGCCATTTTAAGCGCAGACAAAATGTAAACAAACAAACGAGAGGTCGTTCGCCTAATGAAGGGGTAAACAACACTTTGGTCTTCTGTAAAAAATAATATAATCTATCGGCTCCTTGTACGGAGTCTATCTTTTTATTCTTGTATTGTAATTGATTCATTTGTAATCAACTTTTAAAAAAGGAGGAGGTATAAGCAATTTGACCCAGATGTACCTATGTATGTATTGAGGTACCATCAAGGGCTACGTTTACGTATTTATTAATATTTTTGAAGATACACTCCGGAATTTTTGATCTTAGAAACTAATCACTCGTAGCCGTTGTAGTTTAGTAAACACAAACAGTAGCTATTTTTCAGTCATTAGTAGCAGAATTCGGTTTAGTTTTGCTTCCAATCTGAGCAACTCTGTGATTTGGAAAGTCGATAGATATGATTATTATATTATGTTTAATTCAAAGGCAAAGAAAATAAACAAATGAAGTAATTATTCATGTTTTTGTTAAATTATTTTTCACAAATTCTTAAGGTTCACGTAGTAATTGTGTAATTATACGCAACATTAATTGATCGTTGATTACTGAACTACTAAGTACATAATATATTTACATACGTTAGTACTACTATAGTACATTATGAATCAAGATGTTACGACGCGTAAAATGTTACTTACACCTATGTTTCGCTGGTGAGACGTCACGACTTTTATTATGAAATCCACTGTCGACCACGTAAGCGCGTCTATTCCTATGCGTGAAAGAGACAGTTATAGTTTTGGCGTAGTTAGTTAGTTTCGTGAGGGTTTCATAGTGAAGGTGCAACTTTTGTCCGCGCATAAAATGGCCTTGCTTTACCTTAATCCATACTAATATTTTCCATACTTAAATTTGGTACAAAGGTACAAGTAAGGGGTTGTATCCCAGGGAAGGACTTTAATTTTTATCCAGTAAAATTAAAGAGTTCCCGCGGGAATCAAAAAATCTTAATCATTATTATAAATTGTGGTCGTCTGTTGCTGTTTCCTGCCTGTTGAGCCAATATAGCTATCACCGCCAAGACATAAATAATTGGCTATGTTTATCTCAGAAAGTGTGTCTGTCTGCACACAGCCCTGCTCAACTGGTTTTGATGAAATTCGGTACAAAGATAGGTCATTGGGTAGGTACTTTTTATCCCAGAAAAGAAAATCCAACTCCCACAGTATTTTCAACATTATTATTTTGGTAATGTATAATTATGTCTGGATGTGTATTTATAGACTATTCACCTACGTGAATGTGAAGCATTCCGTCAAGAGACTATTGCCAAATGAATGTGTCACCAAACATGTTGGACATAATATTAATTATCTAAAGTTTCACATAATAATATTCTATTAAACAAATAGATCACGTTTCGGTTCTATTTCAATAGGGATGATGTCTATGTCAAAAATAAATTATACCATAAAAAAAAAATTTTTGTTTATTTTATTTTTATTTTATACATTTTATACAATAGATTTTGTAAAAACGTTTGTAAGATTTATTTCATACAAACTTCCATACTAGCTGATTTGATTGAGTTGAGTTGTCATCATCCCTAAACAAAATTGTATGCCAAGTATACCTCCCAGCTATCACCTCTATAGTGTGTCTCCTCCATTCCACGCGTCATTGGCGAGGTATATTGTACCCATTTGTTACAAACACAAGCCATAAAATTGAATTGAATGCCAAGTATAATTAAATCGACAGACTTAAATGTAACAAACCTCTCTTGATTGAAATGAAGCTTACTAAATGTAGATAGATAGATAAACTCTTTATTGCACACACATAAGCTTAAAAGATAAAACAGAAGGATGCAAAAGCGGTCTTATTGCTAAAGCAATCTCTTCCACACAACATCCATCCATCCAAACTTTTGCTTTTTTAATATAAGTATAGATCAGTACAGTATAGATGATTCTTTATCTTAACTATTATTATCCCGTTTTTTTCCCCTGGCAACCCTTGAGTTAAATATACGTTCCCGCGTCAACTACATAAAATTAATTCGATTTTGTTACCAAAGTGAAAGAAATAGTCTTAAAAACGGACCTAAATTATTGTTGAACAACTAATTCAATGAAAACCGACTGGAAAACGAGGAAAACTGGTCATAAAATCGAATACAATCATCAGTGAACTTTGAGGTTAGAATCGTTGACATCGCAAAATGGACGAAAAATCTGTGTCGTTCTTAATCACGAAAATGAAAGAGGAGTTGGACAAACAAACTATAAATATTACAGAGGCTATAACTAAAAGTTTGATGCTTAAAATAGATGAAAAAATCGAGCCGCTTCTAAAGGAAAATGTACAGATGAAAGAAGACATCTCCTCACTTCAAAACAAAGTCAACGTTTTAGAAAGTAAAACAAAGAAAAACAACATTATCCTACATGGTTTAGTGGAAAAAGAAGAAAATAGTGGTTCTCTGACCGACGAAATTTTGGAACAGTTCCAACAAACGGGAGTGCATATAGAAAAATCAGATTTTTGTGACGTTTATAGAATTGGGAAGAGGGACGACAAAAAGTGTAGACCTGTACGCATCTCCTTCTCGTCATTTTGGAAAAAAGCTGAACTAATGAAAAATAAGAAAAAACTCAGTAAAAACTTGTACCTGTCCGATGACTACCCCAGAGATGTATTATTGAAAAGAAAAGATTTACAAAGAAAATGTATGGAAGAAAGAGACAAAGGAAACCACGCCTATATTAAATATGATAAACTCATTGTGAAAGAATCAAACTTAGCTGATAAAAGGAAACGCTCACCATCAAAGACTCCTCCATCGACAGACTCTGCCGGAAGTACATTAAAACACAACAATAAGATAAACAAGGTAGATGCTTTCTCATACATGAAGGCTCGGGCTTACTCTGTCTCAGAGAAAAATACGTACCTACTACCATAGGACAGGTACGACACTGGTAACCAGGGAAAAACAAATAATAGAGAATATAAGTATAAACATTTTAGTAAAATAAAGAAATTTCCCAAGCAGGCTAGTCACCATGGGAAATTAGACTATCACCCTCCAGGGACAGCACAACAAGAGACATATATAAACAGAAATAATAATATATACATTGCAACGTTGAATACCAGAACACTTAGAAAAGATGAATCATTAATTGAATTAGAAGAGGCGGTGAAGTCAATCAAATGGGATATAATCGGCCTCAGCGAGGTAAGGAGACTCGGTGAAAGTATCGAAGAGCATGAAAATTACATCTTTTGCTATATTGGAGAAACCCAAGGTCTACATGGAGTGGGATTTATGATCAAAAAGTCACTACGTAATAATATTGTTGAATTCATAGGGGTAACTGAAAGAATTGCACTCCTGAAAATAAAGCTAGAAACCTATAACGAGCCATGGTCAATCATCCAAGTCTATGCACCAACTGAAGTAGCTACAAAAGCAGACAAAGATCAATTCTACTACAATCTCAACCAGACAATAGAAAGAACAAATAAAAATCTCATTATAATGGGTGATTTCAATGGTCAGATTGGAAATATAAACTGCAATAGACACCCGGCTATAGGAAGATACAGTACTGGAAAAATAAATGACAATGGACAGCGTTTGTTAGACTTTGCTCTGCAGCATGATCTTTCTGTTATGAACACATTTTTTAAAAAAAGGAAAGCCAAGAAGTGGACATGGATTTCCCCTGATGGAAAATACAAAAACGAAATTGACTTTATACTCACAAATAAACCAAAAATATTCAAAGATGTAAATGTAATAAATAACTTTAATTTTAATACAAACCACCGCTTACTGAGAGGAAAGATTTACTCCACTAAGCCAAAACAGTCAAGAAAGCATATCCACAGTAAAGCAAGACATATTCAGCTCCCTTTACAAAGAACTTGTTTAGAAGCTCTTCAGCAAAAACTTCAATATGTAAATGAGACACAATCAGTTCAGGAGACCTATGATTGCATAGAAAAGGCATTGGTCAACTTAAATAAAGGCCTTAACATTCAAATGGATTGCATAGACAGGCTAGGATGTGAAGCTAGACGTCTTATAGCAGAGAGAGGCAAACTATTAGAAGACAAGAAAAATAATCGGAAAGAAATTGTAGATATTAGCAAGAATATTAACGAAAGTATAAGAAAACACAGAAAGCTACAACGGAACAATACCATAAGCAATTTCATAACTAAATCTGGAGGTGTTCGTGAGGCTTTAAAATCATTACGGGATAATACAACATGGATAGCAGGAGTAAAATCAAAAGACTGTAACAAAGTAACCAATCGACAACTAATTAACCAAATGGCTACAGATTTCTATGAAAACCTCTACCGAGATGATAATACAGAAGAAATAGAATTAAATGATAAGGCTATGGAAGAAGAAATCCCATGCATCCTGAAAAGTGAAGTGACACGAGCTATCCTATCTCAAAAAAATGGCAAATCGCCAGGTGATGATGGGATATCAAATGAGCTACTTAAAGGAACCATAGAGGTCCTACCCCCCTCGCTCACCATACTCTTTAATAAAATTTTGAGTAAAGAAGAAATCCCTAAACAGTGGGCACAATCCACAATAATTTTAATTCATAAAAAAGGTTGCAGAGACGAAATTAATAACTACAGGCCTATAAGTCTGACATCTAACCTATATAAAGTCTTTTCAAAAATCATACTAAACAGAATATCCAATAATCTGGATGAAAACCAACCGAGAGAACAAGGAGGCTTCCGCAATGGATACTCGACAATTGATCACATCCATGTTATTAAGCAGGTCATAGAAAAGTATAGCGAATATAGTATGCCATTCTATATAGCCTTTATAGATTATAATAAAGCTTTTGACTCAATAAAACACAACAAGCTGTGGGAAGCCCTGATTGATCAGAATGTAGCCAAGAAATATATACGCATCATAAAAGAAGTCTATAAAAACAGTTTCGCAAAGATACAACTTGAGCAACCTGGAAAAGAGTTTATGGTTCAGAAAGGCGTGAAACAAGGAGACCCATTATCACCAAAGCTCTTCTCTGCTGTACTTGAAAATATATTCAGAAATCTAAATTGGGATAGCTACGGTCTAAACATAAATGGCAAAAAATTATCTCATCTGAGATTTGCTGATGATCTTATCCTATTGTCAAACAAATCACAATCACTCCAGATCATGATCGAACAATTAGCCACAGAAAGTGAGAAAGTGGGATTATTTATGAATACAGACAAAACAAAAGTTATGACTAACTCCCAGAAAGAAACCATTAAACTACAGTCAAATACACTAGAGTATGTAGATGAATATGTCTACCTGGGACAAACAATATCACCAATAGATCAGACATCAAAAGAAATAGAAAGAAGGATATGTAATACCTGGAAACGCTATTGGTCTCTTAAAGAAATTATGAAAAATAAAGATATGCCTATGTCAGAGAAAGCCAAGGTGTTTAATATATGCATCCTGCCTTGCCTAACCTATGGCTGTCAAACTTGGGGGCTAACCAATAAAAACCTGAAGAAACTTAAAGTATGTCAAAACAACATGGAAAGAAGTATGCTTCGAGTCAAAAAGGTTGATAAAATCAGACTCTCTACTATCAGAAGCAAGACAAAAGTTAAAGACATATCTATAACTATTAAAAAACTAAAGTGGAAGTGGACAGGGCACTTCATGAGAGACAAGAGGGACAAATGGACGAAAGAAGTCACAGAATGGTACCCAAGAACAGGAAAAAGAAAAAGAGGTCGCCCTTGCCAGAGATGGGAGGATGATATCAAAGGCACGGCGGGAAACATATGGCAAAGGACAGCAAAGGATAGATTATTATGGAGAGCCCTGGAGGAGGCCTATGCCCATGGGCAAACTGGATGAATAAAACAAAATATCTACTAGTGTCTTAGTTTAATTAATTTATTTATATGAAAATGTAAATAATAACAAAACAAAATTCAGTAATAAAGGCTTATATTATTATTATTATTATTATCCCGCACTGCCTTGACAACCCCGTCCGTTTGCCTGATGGCATAGGCCTCCTCCAACATTTTCTACCCCTCTGTTTCTAGTCATTCGGGACCATATGTCATTGATGTATATAGTTTTGTAAAAAAAGTGTCACCAATTTTTGGTGACACTTTCGTCTTTTGTTACTATTTAAATCTGTGCAATAGAGATTTATAAAGAAATAAATCGTCTGAAAAGACAAAGGCCAATGACGATGTTGAAACAAACTTTTACCTGCAAAAAGTCTGTTCAGCGAAGGCATCTGAGGCATGTAAGGCATCATGGCATTGCCGCGCCGAGCCCCCATGATGGACAGAGGGCTCTCACCTAGCATGCCGAAGGGATCACAGAACAGAGAGTTCATCATGTTGTTCATCTGACGCATATGCCTCATGTGCGACCTGGGAATGGAAATTGTATGAATGAATTATTAAATACTCAATAAACTCAATTTATTTATAACATGTAAAACTTAAACGTGTGTCTTATGGTATATCATGTTTTGACTCTATCACCAGTTCGGAGAGCTGGTTCTGCTGAGAAGAGCCAGCAAGACACTCAGTTGCTCTTTTTAAAAAAAAACAAGATATTACAATATGCAGGTATTTAAATTAAATACAGTAGTGTAAGTTATTATACTATCATGTGGAGTGCTGGACCCAAAGTCGATTGCTTCCATACAACTTGGTCATTAAGAAATTTGTCAATTGTACTGTACCAACACCATACAACCACAGGCCAGGCCACACAAATCAGATCAATAGGTACTTAGGTTGGCATTCTCCCCTAACTTTTGCTATCTCTCCCACATTCTAACATTTTCAATGATTTTCTCAGTACACTTTAGACAAAATAAGTAGAAACTACATCATTGACAATTAAATTATGAATATTTGCTAAGACTTCCGAGAAAATGGGAAGGAGGATACTATACTACCTTAAATAATATTCTTTTATTGTAAGTATATTACTTTAAGTAGGGTTTGGGATTGCAGGGTGCCAAAGTAAATATCACAATTATGGAAGTAGATAGTTAGCCTTAGCAAGAAAGTTGATGTGCTTCTACATAACTGGTGTGCATCTCTTAGATTCTTAAATATTAGAGGAAGTACAACTAAAATTGCAACACCTTGAAGACCAGCCGCTTTTGAGTACCTACAGTATAAAATCGTTTTTTTTTTTCGTAATACCCTGACGTTTCGCAATCATTGCTATTAACGATGCAAAAGGTGCTAAATAATTGTATGTGGTTAGCACATGGGAATGTGGTTTTGATAACTTCTATACCTAGTTGAATATGAAGATAAATGTTATATGAGATCAAAACAATGGGGATTATTAAGAAAAATACCCAAAAAACGGGTCGTCATCCACGTCGGCCATCCCCATGAGAGATCCAAACAGAGACATCGTGCTCACACTTCACTGTTCCTTTATACTTAACTAAACACTCAAAGCCTCAAACAGTTTCAAATACAATCCAATAGCGCTATCGGACAGAAAAATTGCGTTTTCACAAAACGGTCGTGCAAAAAATCGAATTCTCAAATTGGAAAAATTTCCACAAATCTGCAGACTGCAGCCGAGTCCCGAGTCAAACAATACAATTGTTTACCATAGACTAAAAGGAATATCGCTTACAACCACAGAGTGACAAAATAGTGTTGATATTCTTTTTATTGTTTATGGAGTATAAAAGTCGCCCACAGATATATATATCTGTGAAGTCGCCATTGACGGTAAAATCACGATAAAATAATTATGTCAAATGGGTAGATATTGAACTCACATCGGCAACGGCATTATTATTAGTCTAAATGCCCGTTTGCACTAAACTCAAGTTAGGCTTGTCCTAGTTAAGATACACCTAGGCATAAGAACGGCCTAGCAAAAAAATTCGTTTGCACTGACAGTCTTGTCCTTGCTGTGTCGTAACATAAGCATTGCCTAGTTAGGCATCTCTAGGAACGAATGGAATGAATGATTGTCATGGAACTAATAAGTGCTACGTACAAGTACTTATTAGTTCCATGATGATTGTTTATGTTTTTTTTTTTAAATATATGTTGCAAAGTAATGTAAACACTAGAATATTTTTTGACCTTATCTTGTCATGAGTTGAATAGAGACAAAAGCTAAAACATTGGCGTATTTTATTTCATTGGTTTATATATTGCACAGGTGACATTAAGTACGTGGAGTTGAAGGTTATATATTTTAGGGGATTTTATAAATCAGCAATTAAAATGGAAAGACAAATAAATAAACGAAAAAGAACTGCCAATTTTACACATCCATCCATTTTTTGCACCTCCTATATCTTTTGAAAAAGTCCATTTCATCAAAATTTTGGAACCAGTTTGGCCGCGATCTTATTAAGTGAGTCCTCGAGTGTCGATCAGTATGAAAATCTACTTCTAAGATTTCGAGGAAATCTAATAAATCTTGTGCCATTTTGCTTGTGATCAGTGTAGTGTTCTACCTAAATAACAATCACAATAACAATGTAGGTACTCTGTGGTTGTGATACCTATCAACCACAAAGTACATATCAACCGTGACACCAATAATTAATGACAACAAAATGGTCCACAGACTACAAAAAATACAACTTAAGTATCGCCTACGCTTGGGCGCTTACTAATCGGGCTCATAAAGTTAGGCATCTCCTAAGTGGATTTAGGAATGGCCTAAGGTTAGTGCAAGCTTTTTTTTCGCTAGGATAAGCCTAAACAAGTTGGGCAGGAAATTAGGCGATTCCTAAGTTTAGTGCAAACGGGCAAAATGATTTAGTTCCTTGATCGACAGGGCAATAAACGCCCCCATACAATAAAGACAAACTTGAACAAATAAAAAAGCGTAGTCGTTGAAGTTTTAAGTATAATTTATTTCAAATTTCAACACACACACATTATAATTTAACAACACAACAACGTCACATTTCCTTTTGAATTAAGGGTTAAGTGGGTGTTATCTATATCTGCCACGATATCTGCCGCGTGCGGGACTGTACGGTCTTGAATTGGCACCATGGAAGGTCCAAGCAGCAGAAGATGGGTAGGACGTGTAGACCATATCTTGTAAACCATTTCTGGTATTACGATTTATTACTGGAGCCATCTGTAATTAAAAAAGAAAGTGTGTGTGTGCGCAATGCACACGGCAGAAGTGAAATTTTAGAAAAGTAGCCTACGAGCATTGATGTAGAATTTTTTTAGTACCTATACTAGATGTAGGATTAGCGCTTCAAAAATGTCCCCGACAAATTACAGCACAAATACGAAAGTGCTCTTATTTGCCACTAGTATGAGCCAACCTTAGCCAACATAACGACGCGTCAAAATGCTGCAGTGCTCATATAAAAAGTGTGCTAATATCCTTTGGCCAATGTTTGTGACAATGCGTCAAATATTGTAACAAACATTGACTGTTCTGGATAGACGGGATGCATGGAGTAGTGTTGGTGTTTTAAAAGTATTGTTGCTTAGTGATTCCCTGGTAATCCATTTCTTTATGCAGTAGAGTTGTTTAAGCCATCTAAAATATACAGATAACATTAATTATGTTCAAATTCATTTTGATAAAATTGATATTACTGGAAACACACATACCTTAGTTACATAAATACACATAAAATACATGGGTACATAAAGATATTATATACTTTACAAAAATATTTTATAAAAAAATGTAGTAAAAAGTAATAAAAGCCGCAAAGGCTAAATCTGAATAAAGTTTACTTGGTACTTTTTAAGTTTACGTGTAATACGTCAATAAAACGTAGATTTTTAACCTTGATATTAATTTTAAAATGAAACTAAGTAAGGAAAATTTAATTTTAAGTTAAAATCTTACTTCTTAAACAAATGTTAGGTAGTTTAGTTTTAGTTTCCTCATGTTTTTACACAGATACTTATGCATATCATAACATTGTATAGTTATAAATATTGATAGAAGAGGAGAGAGTACGCCATTTAAACCTACGTGGTTTTTCGCAGTACTACCCACCAAAACTGTATCAATATTTATTTTGATAAATAAAACATACTGTACAAGTATAACACATAAGTGAGTTGCTGGGGCGCGTAAGCTAGTAATAAATATACACGACCACATACCACCACTATTATACAACTTTAAAAAAATCAGCAACTCCATGTCTCCATTGTTCTATTTGAATTTCGTTCCATTGAATTTTTTGTTTTTGCCTTTTTACAAAGACAAAAGGTCTTAAATATAAACATACTACATTCGTAATTCAACTTAAAATCTAAGTTTTAAGGTTTATAATAAATTGACGTTGTTGATATTGACAATGTGATGCCAAGAGTTGCGTCTTGTTCCAAAATAGTGTAAAGGTATCAATTTGGCAACGTATGAAGTACCTTATTGCTTACATATTAAGTTTTATTTTAATAATAAATATTTTTGTACTTATTTTAAAAATTACTTTTTGTTTTGGATTGAAAGGTTATTCCTACCTTTTCTCTGATGACAGAACGTCTTAAAAATTAATATTTTCTAATCGTAATGTAGCTTTATGTGTTAAACTTAAGGTGCATAATTAACTGAAGTTGTTGCTAATATAATACCTTTTTCTACATTTCCCACTCAGCATACAAATGTTTATGTGTGTGCAAATTGGGACATTTTTGCGATATTTTTTGTTCGTGACCCTGCTTCTAGTACTCATTCTATTTCAATGCCTACGAGAGAATGAGAATAAATATAACTTAATCTCTCGCAGGCTAAATCCTATTTATAAATATTTAAGTCTCTTTTTGGTGTCGCTTTTTCGTTTTATCGAATTTTCAAATCACAACGATTGTAAAAAAGTTTCACTTCAAAAATTTCATATTATTATTAACATTAAGTTATTAACGTTCCTAGGTACTAAACTTTTACTTCGTAAAAAGAGATTTCGTTACCTCGTTTGGTTTTCCATCGCCGATAGGCTTAACCGCAGAAGGCACGTCACCAATTTGTCCATTAACTCGTTCATCTTTTACAATTCTTTGGTCTCCTATTTGATTATTCGCCATAGTGTCTCCACCGACCCTTTCAACTGCCATTTGTCGTTGCTGTTGATTTACTTGAGGGGCGGTTAGTTTTCCTTCCGAATGAGTCACAGCATTAACTCCCTGTGCTGCTATGTTTTGTTGTGTGAAGGATTGAGATCCCTTATATTGATTATAGATATGTTGTAGTTGACTCGGTGTCCTCCCAACGGCTTTCGCGCCCATCAAAGAAGTCTTGCTCATTGTCGATTTCACTTTAGCATACTTAGCAGCATCAGCTCTAGGCTTGGATGTTGGTTGGGGTGATAATGTTTGCGGTAGAGTTGGTTCTGGTGTTCGATAAATTTCGGTTGAAGTCTTTTCAACTGGTTGGCCAAGAGTGTTGAATTCAAAATACTTTTGCTGCTTGGGTGCTACGTATCTTGAAGTGTCTACTGGAAATATTGGTTCTTTTATCACTCGTTGAATTTTAGGTGTTGCATCATAAGCCGATGAAAGAGTCGGTGGTGCCATTTCACTGCCTGTATTCGGATCAATGATATTTTGTTCTTGATAGTGTTGCTGTTCTCGTAGATGTTGCTCTGGCAGCATACCAGCCGTATAAACCTGCTGACTATTCAATTGAGCGTTAGTATTTCTATAAACATTAGCATTATCATTTACAGTCTTGTTATAATTTGCAGCGTTTTGATACGCGATTTGATTATTCAAAGTCGCATTTTGCTGTACTATGTTGTTTCCTGCTTGTTGTAAAGGAACTGATTGTTGAGCTGGATTTGGTGGTTCGTTATTTTGAATTTGGCTTTGCTGTACGCCTGTTCTTGCAGCAGGATTCGCAGATTGATCGAAAACTTTATTGATATCATTCTTCTGCATCATTTTCTTCATCGAATCGATAGCTGCTTGCTGTTGGTTAGCTGGATTCATCTGTATAGCTATGGCCATAGGATCGAAGCCCAAATCTCCACCTAAATTTTTCATAACGCCTGGAAACATTTCGTGAAACTTTGCGATTCCTTTGCTGTGCGGGCCGTGAAGGTGACCTGATGCCATTTGCTGTGCAGCTGGGTTTGTGTTGTCTGCATTTTGAGAGTTTCCTCCAGCTTGCATATTTGATTGCATCATTCCTTGATTTTCGTTATAATTACTAGGGTAACTTTGAGAATTGTAAACATTCTGATTAGTTCTCAACGGCGTAGATAGAGGTGTAACGCCAATTTGGCCATGTGGAGACTGAGGTGCATCAATCAGCATCGGTTGTGTTAGCTGACTATGTTGTCCCATGCTAGGGTTTGTTTTATTTGGGTTTGTCATGTTACCTCCAAGCATGTTCAGAATTTGTGGTCCCATTCCTCCCATTTGATTTGGATTCGCCTCATTCGTTGGCATAGCACCTACATTACCTGGTTGGCCATTAAAATTGTTATAATCATTAGCGGCAATCATGTTACCTGCATGCATGTCACCCATATTACCTGCATTCATATTACCCATGTTACCTGCATTCATATTACCCATGTTACCTAAATTCATATTACCCATGTTATCAGCTTGCATGTTACCCATTTTATATATGTCACTCGTGTTACCTTGAGCTGCTAAACCATTCGGGAGACCCATTTGATTAGCCATTGGATTGTTCGCGATAGTATTATCCGGTGTCAAGCTTTTTAGATCATCATAGACTTCTTTTATAGCTGGCTGCATGAGGTTATCAGTAAGATAGTTATAGGTATCTGCGTAACGCTTTGGAGGATTACAGCGGCCCATGCAAGGAGTGTACATGTTCTGCGCATTGCCTTGATAGGAATCACCATGTGATCCATTGGTATTCCATCCGTATCCGTGGCCTTGGCAACTGTTCCGCGGACATCCCCCGCAAGTCGGTAGGGGGCTTGGTGATGCTTGCCCAGATTGTCCAAATAATTTGCCCATACAACCACTGCAAAAAAAAAACATTCAATGACAGCATTAACAAAAACGCCTCTATTTTTTATAAACACGTATACAATAAAAGTACAATAACATAATTATAATCAACTAGCTGATGCCCGCGACTTTGTCCGCGTGGATTGAGGATTTTTTGTTACCGCGGTTTAACTGTTTAATTTTCCGGATTACACATAAAGTAGCCTATGTGTTATTCCAGTATCTGTCTTTGTGCCAAATTTCATCCAGATCCGTTCAGCCGTTCTGGCGTGATTGAGTAACAAACATCCATCCATCCAAACTTTTGCATTTATAATATTAAGAGAATAGAAGATGCACACCAAATTTACTTTTTTTTTACCAGATTTTGTTTTTTCTGTTGTGCTAACTTCCTAGCAAACTTACGCTTTGCATTTCAGTTGTAAATTAAGAAGTCTTTTTACTTATAATGCACGATAATAATAATAATAATGAAGCTCTTACCAATCCGCACTCTTTAATTGATTCATTACACTACCAAGTTCGCTTAAAATTCTTTGCCTGTCTAGAGCCATTTCACCTTCAATCCAATTTAATCTTTGCAGGGCCTAAACGGTTTCAATAATTTATGCTAATATTTTAGACCATATCAGACGTTGTTGTGTTCAAAAAATAAAAATATCAATGAGAATTAATTTCAAGAGATCACTACAGTCAATGACAATCAATCTTTTGTTTGGTTTTGTTTTTAATTCAAATATTATCCTGTAATTTATAAGATGCCAGATACATGGTTGAAGTTTGTTTTTTATATAACAACTTTAATGGAATATTTATAAACTTATTAACATTTTATTTTTATATATAGCATTTATAGTAAAATAATAATTATTATTTTGATGTTTAAAAATATATGGAAGAAGGTAAATTTTTAAATTCTCGCGCCTATTTTTCCATAAAGTAAACGTAAGGTCTGTACGTCATTTCCGCTTTTATGATTGGTCAACTGTTACAAGATATTTGTGACGTTAATTTGTGCTATTTTGTCCCTTTATGCTCAAGTCTTCCTTCATCCGTCTCAATACGGTTCAAATTCCAATTCATCAAGATTGCATGTCATTCTGATTTAATTCATTCAACTTTTCAGTTTTCATTTCATTTTGAGTTGAAAAGTTGGACAGTGGACTGTTGTTTCGTATTTTAATTAAATTGTGAAATAATTAAATGCAGTGAGTTTTTTAAAACTAATTATAAATAATTAATACAGTAATCATTAGCCATTTCAAAGTGCATGTTTAAATACGCAGTTTGTTCTCGAATCGAATAATTTCGCAGTGGTCGTCAAAGCTCACAGTCTCCTTTGTGCAATCGAGGTAATTATCAAACACCAAAATGCCTAGGAAAGTTTACGTAGTCGGTGTTGGTATGACGAAATTCGTCAAGCCGAGCAGCGGGAAAGATTATCCGGAATTGGGTAAAGAGGCTGTTTTAGACGCATTAGCTGATGCTGGTATAAAATATGAAAATGTACAACAAGCTGTGTGTGGCTACGTATTCGGGGACTCTACTTGTGGCCAGCGGGTGCTGTACCAGGTTGGCATGACCGGCATTCCTATTTACAACGTTAATAATAACTGCTCTACTGGTTCCAACGCTCTTTTCCTTGGTAAACAATTAATAGAAGGTGGACTTGCTGATGTCGTGTTAGCGGTCGGTTTCGAAAAAATGGCTCCCGGAGCGCTCTCCTCTGGTGCTTACACAGATAGAACAAACCCTATGGACAGGCATACTTTAAAAATGGCGGAATTAGCTGAGTTAACTGGTTCCCCAATGACCGCTCAGTATTTTGGTAACGCTGCTCTCGAGCATATGAAAAAATACGGCACAACCGAAGTTCATTTAGCTAAAATCGCTGCCAAAAATCACCGTCATGGAGTTAAGAATCCCCGAGCGCAGAGCGCAAGGGAGTATACGGTTGAGGAAGTTTTGAATTCCCGTAGGATTTATGGTCCTCTTACAAAGTTAGAATGCTGTCCGACTAGTGACGGAGCTGGTGCAGCCGTCCTAATGTCCGAGGAAGCAGTGATCCGCTATGGATTGCAAAACAAAGCTGTAGAAATCATTGGTATGGAGATGGCCACGGATACTCCGGCTGTTTTTACTGAAAACAGTTTAATGAAGGTCGCTGGTTACGATATGACTGCTCTTGCAGCCAAACGTATCTATGAAAAGACAGGAATCAGCCCTAAACAAATCGATGTAGTTGAGTTACATGATTGCTTTGCTGCAAATGAGCTGATTACTTACGAGGGCCTGCAACTTTGTGGTGAAGGAGAAGCAGGGAAGTTTATTGATGCTGGGGACAATACTTATGGAGGCAGGGTTGTGGTTAACCCTAGCGGAGGGTTGATAGCTAAGGGACACCCTCTAGGTGCAACGGGATTGGCTCAATGTGCTGAACTAGTCTGGCAACTACGTGGGGAGGCTGGAGAGAGACAGGTTTGTCTTGTTTGATGTTTAGGAGATGTTATCATGTAAATGTCATGTTGGAATGTCAAATGGTGTCAATGGTGTTGAAAATGGGTTGTAAGGTACACTGCAGAATCTCTTTGGTAATTTGGTCTATGGATTTGTTGTCTGATGTCTATGTATTTTGAAATTCTTCATGTTGTATTGTTTTCCAAACCAGCTAATATACTTTGTTGTCATGTTTTCCTTATATTGTGATTTGTAATGTATGCCTAAACTTAATAACTGCTCAATTTGATTTGGGTATGTAAAGTTATGCATTATAGGTACATGCATTTCTTGCAATGTATTTATTTATACTGTTGCTAGGTGTGAAATTTCTACCAATCATAAATTTTATAGAACAGAACTATAAAAAATAAATACCTAGTTATAAAATTTTATGGGCTGCATCAGAATCATAAATTATTTGTTGCTTGCGCATGGCAAGTCCTGCTTGAAAAAATTGTAATATTATGAACTTCGTTCTAATTTGGTTCAATCTCTAAACTGACAAGTTTTAAGGTAGGTTATTCAGAGGTTGAGGTTTATTTTTAAAGAGAAGAAAAAGTTAAAAAGTTTCTGTGTCCAGACTGACAAGATAATTGTTTACTTTGCATGGGCTTTGGAATCCGGTTTTTAAATTGTTCTTTATTTTAACAAAAGTACAATGCTCCCTCAATAAAATCATATTATATTAAAGCATAATATTATTATGTAGCGACACATTAGATAAGAGACATTCCAAGGGGCAATGATACGTTTATCTGTTTATGACGTTAATACATTATACCTATTTTATATGTTTCGTTTTAACACATTACAAAAAGGAAAATGCAAGTCATGAGTATAAGCAAAAAATCTGCCTTAGCTACTACCTGGTGTGACATAAAAACCTGCGGTAATTATGTACAACTAGTGCCAAATATTTACATATTACATAAGTAAATGATTACGGTAATTTTGATTTCCGAAACTGTACCACCTATGTATTTTGCTGTCGTCGACCGATAGACGTCCACTGCTTGACATTATACAGGTGGCCCAAACAGTGACGTCCAAAGAAAAAATTTAGATTCCTCGTACCTAGACCTATCAGAAAATACCCCATGTATGTTCAGCGATTTTTGGTAGTTTTCGACTTATAATTTTTTTAAGTTTTTTCGTGAGATTTCTGAGGGAGTGAGTGTTAAATTTTTTTTCTTTTTATTTAGTGTTTTTTCCGTTTTTTTTTGTGAACATGCTTGCTATGAAGTGTGCTACTTTGCATGAAATAATTACTATCATAACATTAACCCAAGTTCGAAAATTTTTGGTCGAAAGTGAAAAGTTTACGTTGGACAGAAGTAGAGACGAATTTTCAACTTAAGATTAAAAATACTTAAACCTATCTACGTCACTTCTGACTAATTTCAAAAACTTTTGGGGTCCCTAACCTTCCCTTATTAGTTAAAAAATTTGGTACTTTGGGGGCATTATTGTGAGAAATCGGACTCACTCAAATTTAAAATTTGATTCGTAAAATTGAGTTTTGCCTATTTTTGATAATTTTATGACTAATTTCAGTAGGGAATTTTTGGATTCAAGTATTTTCTACAAAAATAATCGATATTTTTCGAAAGTTATTTGGATTTTTTTTAATTTTTTTTACAGCCAATAGGCCAAAGAAAACCTAATAGCACCCGGTTAGGTACTAAAATAGCTTTATCTTATTACCCTTCTGTCAATAAAGTATAGCTTTTCCACACCTACGAGGTTTTTTACCTGTTTTTGCCAGCAATACTTAACAATGCTGCCGATAAAAACAGGAAAAAATCTTTAAAGATAACTAGGAAATAAGTTGATATTCCATTGAATCAGCTGCTGAAGGTTGTGTCGTCTGCTCTTGCATCGGTGGCGGTTTTATGCCCAACTTCCAAGACGAGAGTTTCAACGTTTATGTATTATGTAAACGAGAATGGAAAAGTGGCGAGATTTATCGATGTGCCGTGTGAGTCACGCAGTTCATCTTCTTCGTGTCCTGGGTTTCTTAGCATTGCGTAGCCTTCTGATGTGATAAATCTGGACTCACGCCGGATCACTCCAGCCAGCCGAGCTCACTAGAGAATCCTAGCAGTAGCGTGCACAGTATTCGGAGTGACGGAGCCAGGGTAGGCATTGGTTAGGGTACCTATTTTCAGGCAGGGCATGGTGAAAAATAAGCAAAGAGCTTTTATAACTAGGATAAGCAATGCTTTGCTTTAATGCCTAATTGTCGTGCACGCCACTGCCTGGCAGGTACCCAGGTGGGCGAGGATTTACGGGAATGTTGCTTAGGAGCCAATGTAGGCTTCTCGTTGGGTGGATACGCCTCTGCACTTGAGCAGTACGTGTTTTTGTGTCTGGTCGCTCTCCATGCAGGCTCTGCCTAAAGGGCTACAATACATTGTTATGACAGAGATCTTCAAATGAGTATCTCCAATTGTACAAAACTGTGAACAAAACAATAAAAAAATAAATTTCGCATTTACCCAATAAGGTATTCTTCTGTTACTAATTATTTATCTGTCGCCACTGTGCGTTGTAATGTAACTAAAGCTCGCCTTCCGTTATGTTTTCCAAACATTTATCATTTTGCTAATCTACCGCTTCATACCTACCGCCGCTGTGTGATATTTGATGATATAACACTGTTTGTATGGCCACCCAAAATATTACGTCAATAGTTTTTAAAATCCCCCTTCTCCCCACAGGTGCCACGCGCTCGCATCGCCCTTCAACACAACTTGGGACTCGGTGGCGCAGTAGTCATCACAATGTACCGCAAAGGCTTTTCAAATGCGTCCCCCAACCAGGTCGCGGCCATAGCCGAGAATCCTGAAAACTTCAAAGTATACAAATACATGAAGATCTTAGAAGAAGCAATGAAGACTGACGAGGATCAGCTTATTGAAAAAGTCAGGGGAATCTACGGTTTCAAAGTCCGAAACGGCCCGAATGGGGGTGAAGGGTATTGGGTCATAAACGCGAAAGAAGGCAAAGGTTGTGTTAACTACAATGGCAAGGAAAAGTGCGATGTAACCTTCACAATCAACGATGAAGACGTAGCAGACTTAATCTCGGGTAAGCTGAACCCTCAGAAGGCTTTCTTCCAGGGCAAGATCAAGATCCAAGGGAACATGGGTTTGGCGATGAAGTTGACAGACTTACAGAGATCCGCCGCTGGTAGAATCGACGCTATCCGGTCTAAACTATAAAATAACCAGTTAGGACTGGTTTTAGATGTCTATACACGTACCGACTTCGAGCTCCTACTTTGACTTTCTAACCTAGTAGAACCTAGCTGAGAAGAACGCACAATGATTCGCAATAATCCATTTTGTGCGTATTAGCGGGACGTATTAAGTCTTGACTTTTCCTGCGCCAAAAGGAATAAAGCGTCTAGGTTAGCACTTAGCTGCTGATTTTTCTCGATTCTTAAGTTTTAATAAGTTGTTCCCATATAGACTTGTCCTATTTCTCAAAGTTGATTATGAGATTTATAGGGGACGTATGACGTATTATGTCTTGACTTTTCCTGCGCCAAAAGGGGTCAATAAAGCGTCTAGGTATCATCATCAGACTTAGCAGCTGATTTTTGCTCTATTTAAGTTGTTTCCATACAGGCTTGTCCTATTTCTCAAATTTGATTATGAGATTTTTAGATTTTTTTTTATAAAATTCGTTGAATACTTTTGACGATATTGCAATAATTATCCGAGTTTATTAACTGTAACCTAAAATTATGTTCTGATTAAATTTGGTTACAGTGTAAGTTGTACGTGTGTAGAGATGTTTAACAGGCGGTATCTTATTAGTTATTGATAATATTGTTAATAATTGGGCTATGGACAGGTCTCTAGGTCTTTGGGCATTTTATCTATAAGAAAAATAGGTCGCAAAGTTGAATTATTGAACAAACAACAAATTGTTTTAGATACCTACGTTTTAAAATCAACACAATTACATATTAATAATGGTATTGCTTAACGTTTTCGCTGTATACTATTAATAATTAAATAAACCAGGATAATGAAAAGCCCTGGTTTAATTTTATTATTACCTACTATTTTATACAAGGAAAATGTTAAGACATTTCCCGATGTAAAATAATACAGTGCAATAATGAAATATATTAATATAAATTATTATTAAATACCTAATAGACTTTTTATAGGTATTGTGTTTTTCGTGTTACTTATCATTCCATTTTGTGAATTTTAACTTTAATTTTAATAATAATCATATGATTATAATAATCGTTGGTAGATATTTTTATATGTATATTAAAGATTTTTTATTAAAATTACATTTTTTTTATTTAAGACTGAATTTAGATTATAGACAGATTAAAGTGTAATCAGACCATTTTTTATTTAATTTTACTTGGGCACCTTTCAAGTGATTAACCTAAATATACCAACTTATCTGACCTGGTGGTCAAAATTGGAATTAATTTTGATGCCTGTCTAGTTCTTGCTTTTATTTTATTTCTAACTAGCTGACCCGGCGAACTTCGTACCGCCTTAGTATGCAAAATTAAATGTATATTTTTCAATATTTCTGAGAGATTTTCTTAATATTTTTTTCCGTAAGAACCTTCTCCTAATAATAACAAATACAACAAAAAAGAATTAGTGAAATCGGTCCAGCCATTCACGCGTGATGCCGTGACCAAGGAAAACGGGTTTCATTTTTATATATATAGACTAGCTGATGCCCGCGACTTCGCGTGAATTTAGGTTTTTGGTGCCCGCGGAACTATGTTATTTTCCGGGATAAAAAGTAGGTAGCCTATGTGTTATTCCAGACTATAATATATCAATGTGCCTTTTATCCACATCCGTTCAGTCGTCCATGTGATTGAGTAACAAACATCCATCCATCCAAACTTTCGCATTTATAATAAAAGTATACCTACCTAGATATAATATACTAGCGACGCTGTCACTGGGTCAGTTATGTTTGTGGGACTAGGTATAATTTTTACAAAGTTGCCGATTTTGAGAAGAAAAAATGTATGTTGGTGTATGGTAGTAGGTACCCACTTACGTAAGTTAATCGTCCCCTTAAACTTCCAATTTTTTAGATAACTTGTACTTACTTTGTTAAACATGAGACAAAAGAGTTTACTTAATCTGCACTCTCAAGTTAATTAACGTAGATATAAATCATAAAATATATTGTGTACCTGTCAACTATATCTAGTTCATCGAATGATCTATGGGTCAAGGTGGTTAGAGCATACCTACATAATTACATACGACACTTGCAAGGAAGAATTTTGTAACTCATTTACCTATGCAGTGTTGAGAACAGCGCA
Organism: Erebia aethiops; assembly: GCA_923060345.2. NCBI lineage: Eukaryota > Metazoa > Arthropoda > Insecta > Lepidoptera > Nymphalidae > Erebia > Erebia aethiops. Next base: position 13,609,122 of record OV281096.1, on the reverse strand, counting down.
TCAGTTTTGAAAAAATATTCGTACTAACTATCTCAATGAGAAATTGTGTTCTTCAATCACGCCGCGTCGCAACCACGTGTCTCAAACGGAGGCGCGACTTTGCTGCAAAAATAACTACAACTACAATAATTAAAACTTAAACATATCAGTAACGTTCATAGGATAGATACTCAATGAACTAGAGGTGTACATAAAAACAAATGTTTACAAATAAATATAAAATATATAGGTAGGTACATTATTTTATTTAATATGTAAATTAGTACGCAATTCTAGGCAAGCACGCTCCAACCTAGACATCATTGCTTTGTATTAAACATGACTGTCGTCAAGCGCAAACCTATTCTGAAAAAAATATTAGGATTCATAATAATATAACGGCAACACATGAAGTAGGTACCTAAGGCTACACCGTACACGTAATAATTACCAAATGCTTCCAGTGATTTCAAAGTTAAGTCTGTTACGGAACGCTTTGGTCACGGTTCAAGGAGTTCACTGAACATGAATAATATATTATTTACTCATATCAGACGCGTTTATTTACTTATATATGTCACCGTAAGATTACAAAAACCGTTAGATTGTAATCTAACTAGCGAAATTGTAAACTGTCGACAGATTGTAAACCGTTCAATGTTTTGAGTGTAAATTTTTGAAATATTCATTGTATTTGCGTTTTCTTGTCTTTTTCTTGTAGGTTAGGTTAGAGATCGACATAAACAATTAAACCTAACAGGTTACAATCTACTGAAAATAATGCGTTAAATTGTACTCTGTCGATAGTTTACAACTTCGCTAGTTAGATTACAATCTAACGGTTTTTGCAATGTTACGGTGACATATACATTATCCATACCTACCTACTAATATTATAAATACGAAAGCGTGTTTGTCTGTATGCCATGCTTTCACGGCCCATCTGTTTAATCGATTTTGACGATTGGTACCTACAGAGTTAGGTAAGTTTCTGTCTCGGAAAATGTAAGAGGTCCCGCGGGAATCAAACATCCTTAAAATCACGGAAACGGAAGCTTGTTATTTCAACAGAGCATCATTAATGCCTATCAGAGGTGCAATCATGTAAGGATTACCGATGAAATCGTTAAAGTTCGGCTTCTAAGTAAAATAAACCGTAACAGCATTGAATTAGAGCTCAATTTCGTGTATCCATTCTCATACGTTTAGCAATTGACATATTATTTATATAATATACCATACCCAACGACCTCAATTTACATAGACGGGCCCTGTCAAACAAAGAATGTGGGCGTATTTTTAACAACGCCATCAACGCCATCTAGTCTGAAAAGCGGGAACTTGCTTGCAACATCTTGAACGAAAGCTTGAAAACGTATGACTCGGTCATAGATAATATAGGTCACAGCCGTAAGGTCAGTTAGTTAAAAAAAAAAAACATACAGTTTGCCGCGGAAATTAAATGATTGCGTAATGGATAAAAATATTAAATAGGAAGATTAAATAACGTTTTTTTAGAAATGTATAATTGTGAATTGAAACACTTACCTTAAAATTAAAATTCTACAGTGCCAAACTAATTAAACTTTGGATGTTAACTTAATAATAACAAATTATCTGCACGACGAGCGATCGTGACAGCGCTACGACGGGAACAAAGACAGGTGCGGAACGTGTTCAGCAACTCGGACGCCCGGCGTTTTTCTATGAAAGGGCCCATCTAGTGCCTACATATATATCGATGGCCATACCCAATGTTTATGTGTCCCTAGCTATCTACCTAAATACAAATAATAAGAGGATAGGAAACCTTAACGTATACCTAATAAGGAAGGAAAATAATGAAGGTATTGACTGTAGACAAACAAATATTACCTACCAGACGCTGGGTTTTTCTGTAGCCACCTACAAACAATCATCCTTAGTCATAAATTATTATGTTTACCTATTTACTTACCTCAATAACTAGGTACCAGTTTGCATATATGTCACCGTAAGATTGCAAAACCGTTAGGTACATTGTAATCAAACTAGCGAAATTGTAAACTGTCGACAGATTGTGAACCGCTCAATGTTCTGAGTGTCAATTTTTGAAATATTCATTGTATTTACGTTTTCTTGTCTCTTTCTTGTAGGTTAGGGTTCGACAATCAGGTAGTGCCCTTAGGTTTTTATCGGGTTAGTATACCTAAATAACAGATTACAATCTACCGAAAAATAATGCGTTAAATTGTAATCTGTCGACAGTTTAAAATTTCGCTAGTTAGATTACAATCTAACGGTTTTTGCAATTTTACGGTGACATAATATAGGTACATATTTTTAATTATTATAATATACTATGTGTCAATAACGAACTCCCTGACTAGCTGAAAAAGCTCAATGCTTCTTGTTCATCATGCCCTGCCTGAAAATAGGTATCTACCTAACCAATGCCTATCCTGGCTCCGAATACTGTGCCCACCACTGTGTATCACCATCAGTTCACTTTGGAAACCTATGCTGTAATCTATATTATACTAATTCTATACAAATATTATAAATGCGAAAGTTTGGACGGATGGATGGATGGATGTTTGTTACTCAATTACTTAACGCCAGAACAGCTGGACGGATCTGGATGAAATTTGGCACAGAGCTAGACAAACCTACTACTTTTTGTCCCGGAAAATTAAAGGTTTCACGCTGGAACAGAAAAACCTCAATCCACGCGGACGAAGTCGCGTGCATCAGCTAGTCTTACATATATAGCCTTATAGCTAAGTAGGTACTTGGTATATAGCTGTAAATGTTCTAGATACTCGTATTCGTACCTATCGTTTAGCACCTTTGACTTTACTTACTTTTATGTGATAAAACTTGTGGGTAATGTAATGGCTAGTTATAGATCTTGCAAATCACGAGCGCGCGCAAACTTTAGTTGTAGATATGCGCAATCACGTACACGCACACATTTAAAATAAATAAATAAATAAAGCCTTTATTTACTGAGGTTTACATTTTTGTTACTAAATTTCTATTATATTAAAAGCACCCGTCGGTATCCGTTCTTAATCCCCAGTGTGTCTTCTGACATAGGCCTCCTCCATTCTCTTCCATTGCTTTCTATCTAAAGCCTGTCTCTGCCATGTAGTCCCTGCTACAGACTTGATATCGTCTACCCATCTGAGATGTTGCCGTCCTCTTTTCCGTTTTCCATCACGTGGGTACCAATCTGTGATTACCATATACGAAACTTGTTTTGAAAATCACAAGCGTGCGCAAACTTTACTTGTAGATATGCACAATCACGTACACGCACACATTTACACGTACACAAATGAATACAGATAGGACACTAACACAACCACGGAATAGATTTATTTTTTCTATGAACACAACCATCTAGTCACGCGCACTCGATAATTGCAAGAACTCGTTAGTACTATTATATTATTCTGTGCTCTAACTGATTTTGCGTAGCTGGAAGTAGTACCTAAGTAAATAGAAATTCTCAGTAGGTACATACCTACTAGTCCGGAGTTAGTAGGTAAGTTGACGGTGTTTCACCTCCGTGCCTCGGAGAGCGTAAAGCGTCTGATCTCGCTCCGGTCGCGTCGGATGTTCCGTTCTATCGGCTATGAGAGTAAAGGAACAGAGAGTGCACCTGTGTTTGCGCACACACTATTGTATTGTGCACAACCGCGCAGAGAGATTGGCCGCGCGCCGTGGCCGAAATTCGATCGGGAGGACATAAGTTCAAGTAAATTATAGCTATCTGAGGATTTATTAAATACTAGCTGATGCCCGCGACTACGTCCGCGTGAATTGAGGTTTTTTTTTAACCACTACAAGCTAGCCCTTGACTACGATCTCACGTGATGGTACGTGATAATGATGCAGCCTAAGATGGTAGCGGGCTAACCTGTTAGGGGCATGACAGTTATGTTAAACCCATACCCCTTCGGTTTCTACACGGCAACGTACCGGAACGCTAAATCGCTTGGTGGCACGTCTTTGCCGGTAGGGTGGTAACTAGCGACGGCCGAAGCCTCCCACCAGGCCAGACCAGAGAAAACTCAGAAATTATAAATTCCCAAATTGAGCCTGCCGGGGATCGAACCCAGGACCTCCGCACGTTAAGGCAACAGCGCTACACACTGCGCCACGGAGGTCGTCGTGGTTCCCGCAGGAACTCCTTAGTTTTCGGGGATAAAAAGTAGCCTATGTGTTATTCCAGACATAGCAGACTATAATCTATCTCTGTGCATCCAGATCCGTTCAGCCGTTGGCGCGTGATTGAGTAACAAACATCCATCCATCCATCCATCCAAACTTTCACTTTTATAATACTAGCTGATTTGATTTGATTAAGTTCATCAAAATTCATATAACTTTAGTATCTACGTAAGTAAGTAAATAGAAATACCTACGCATCTGTGTACCTCACTCTTTATCATAACAAATAGAAAAAATAAACAGATAAAAGGATGATGATCTGCAAGTAGTTATTTATTTAATCTTATCTTTTGATAATAACTTTTATCACAAATGCGAATGTCAATTTGGCGATAAATAAGTAGATACCCAACAAAACAACAATTTCTTACAGTTTCTAACCGACTTCCAAAAAAGGAGAAGGTTCTCAATTCGGCGCGTATTTTTTTTTTTTTAATGTACTTATGTTACCGCATATCTCCTTGGTTTCTAAGCTGATTTGAAAAATGTTTTTTCAGTCGTTAGAGAAAGCTCTCGAGGTGTTCCCATAAAAAATTCTGACTCCAAATCCTCAACCCTGACACTAAAAAGTTAAAAAAAAGGTTCTCAATTCGGCGCGTATTTTTTTTTTAATGTACTTACTTATGTTACCGCATATCTCCTTGGTTTCTAAGCTGATTTGAAAAATGTTTTTTCAGTCGTTAGAGGAAGCTCTCGAGGTGTTCCCATAAAAAATTCTGACTCCAAATCCTCAACCCTGACACTAAAAAGTTAAAAATAAAAAAAACTTTCCAGAAAACCGACTTCCAACGCCACTGTAAAGTAAAAAATATTTTTTATTTCTACCCACTATGTTGAAGTTGACGCATCAGGCTCGCCCGACTTCAACATAGTGGGTAGAAATAAAAATTATTTTTTACGTTACAGTGGCGTTGGAAGTCGGTTTCTTGGAAAGAATTTTTTATTTAGGTAAGTACGTAAGTACTTATTTATTGTTCCACTACAAGTTAGCCCTTGATTGCAGCGATCCCACCTGGGATGATATTACACTCTATTAAAGGTATAGTATAGTGATATAGTCCCACAAACTTCAGTGTGTTTGATCTCAGTACCAAATTTAATCCAACTCCGTTCAGCCGTTCTGGCGTGATTGAGTAACAAACATCCATCCATCCAAACTTTCGCATTTATAATGATCCTCGACGTATCCGCCAACGGCGGACCTGGCTAATGTCGGTTACGTAAACGAAGATGACTGGCAAAAACAAAGTAAAAGGTTCATTTTAGGCCTACTCTTGTACACTCTACCATGAATAGATGAAAATACATAGATTGTATTAAAATATAATAATTTAGAACAGTAAAGTAAATAACGAGCAAAAAAATAAAAATGTATTTCAAGTTTTCGATACGTTTCCAAGATGGCAACCTTCAGCCATAGAGAAGGCAGTAGGCGCGAAATGTATCAAAATGTCATTTCTGACAGTCACTGTCAAAATAACGTGTTTTTCTTTTGAAAACGTCAAAAAATATGAATCCGCCATTGTTGTTTGATGTTTTATAGTGTTACATAACTTGGAAAGATTAAATAATTTTACCACTGAAATTACGACGAATTCGTAGATTTGACTAATAAAAACTGGTCTAGTATTTTATTTTCCTTCATTTCTCTGCTTGTACAAGACTTGGCCTACGCCCCATACAAATCTGAACCGTCTCCTTTGATTTTAAAAGTCCGGTTGCAGGGCGCACAGTGCAACCGACCGGACACATTGTAAGAATAGTGGAGGGAGGGCCTTGGCTGGGCCTTTTTGTTAACATCCAGGTCTTGAAGACGTCGTTCCTCAAAAGCTGAGACAGCCTTTTGAACAGAAGTACTCCTGCCTCTGCCGCGCAATTTCCTCCTGCCGTTGCTTCGTACGCCACTCCACCACTGGGCTATCACTGGTTGTATGGTATGTGGCTATCACGTCTCTCTTCTATAAATCTCAGAAGGAAGAATCCAAAGCCGTTAAACCAGTTAAATAAAAAAAAAATATATCTTCTATCAATTACTTCAATATCATACTTCATACCAATATTATAAATGCCGAAGTGTGTTTATTTGTCCTTCAATCACGCCGCAACGGCGGTTTTTGGCATGGGTATTGTTGAGGACCTGGAGAGTCACATACCACGCGGTCGAAGTCGCGGGCATCAGCTAGTATAATATAAAATGTTATGCATGTAAAATCATATTTCAACGCAAAATTGTGAAAGGTGGTTCGCAGATCTTCTCGGCTCTCGTCGGACAACTTTTACTTTCCAATTTGTGACTCAACGTTTAAAGATATGAACGAAAAAAATCCTGGTTAAAACTAAATCCTAGTCTTCATACAAGGAAAAAATAGGTAGGTTTTAATATTCCCATTATCCACTCGCACTTTCATTTATCTATCTAAGTACTAGCTGATGTCCGTGACTTCGTCCGCGTGGAATAATTTTTTTGATTCTCACGGGGTCCCCTTAATTTTGGGGGATTAAAAGAAGCCTATGTCACTCTTCAGATCCTCAACCATACCCATGCAAACAATCACGTCGATCCGTTGCTCTGTTGCGGGATGATTGAAGGACAAACCAACAAACAAACACTACGCATTTTTAAAATTAGTATGATCTAATTATCCACTAGCCGATATCTAGAAGTTATTTTATTCAAAAACAATGGGGAAGTTTCTATTCTATAAAAAATTATGTAATAGGTACATGGAATAAATAAATTGAGTATTGTGTACTGGTTTTTTTCATCGACTAACTAGGTACAAGGCCTTGACTGCGATGAGCGATCACACCCGTGGTAATGCGAAGATGCGCACTTTATGATGGTAGCGGGCTAACCTGTTAGAATAATAGTGGTAAACTGTAAGGCTGTTATTTTTATACGACTGCCTGAAAAAAGGAAGTATATTGTTGTCAGGGTTCATTTATGTATGTGAGTTTGTATATTCCACCTGTCCAACATAACTTCTATACGCCTGAACCGATTTTGATAAATGAGGTATCGTTAGAATCCCTAGCTTATTCCGGGTGACATAGGCTAGTAAAATTTAAAAAAAAATTGTTGGGGTGACTATGGTCCCGCATTAAAGACAAAAAAAATCGAAAATAAGATTAACTATAGTATAATCATCATTTAATAAATGATGAGTAGATTCCAAAAATATTTATCACTATTGTTCAATATCCAGTGATTCACAAAAAAATATCAATTACTTAGTAAAAATGTGAATAAGTTTCCAAAGGTAATTAATTACTGTGGTATCGACTATCGTTACGTAGCAGAGGTACTTCCATGATTCGAGGGGGATTTTTGCATATGGACTAGCTAGGTAAACCTGAATGACGTACTTATTCCAGTGTTTGGAATTTAAAGACTGAGTTTGGAAGTGTAGGTTTGAAAGTGTTTGGAATTCAGTGAGTTTCTTTATTCCAACATAACTTGTAAATGCCGGAACAGATTTGGATGTTTGGGATATCTTTAGAATCCTTACATCATCCCGAGTGACACTGGCTATAATCTTTTTGAAAAAAAATCAATCTGGCAGGGCAGTCGTATTTTTTAATTATTTAATTATGTTCACTTGTAAATCTGTTTGAACATACATGGGCATGGTACGATGATGTTTGCTTGGCTTCAAGTTTGAATTGGCAACATTTTTAATTTGTTTTTTAATCTATATTTTCAAAGGCCATAAGAATTATGCCTAGCAATTAGCAAAGAACAAGTGCAGGTCATAATTTTGATCATATTGAAAGTTGGCCATATAATTTCACATTAAGTAGACGTATTTAATGTTTCACTCTACAGGTCACATAGTTAGTTAGGTAGTTTTTGAAGTGAAAACTTTTTAGGCGCGTTGAGCACTTTTTGGTAGGGGGTGAAAACCATTATTTTTAAGACAAAAGGTCTTAAGTAAAAATAATATAGTACATTCGTAATTAAACTTAAATCTCTTAGTTTTAAGGTTTATATTTTAACTAGTGGTTCGCCCCGAACTGAGACCTCGCGGCGCCATCTATTGACATCATTCTGAAGTTCTGTTAAAAATACTGAAGGTCATCAAAAATTAAATAATTTCGTTTCCTTATAATATTTATCTAATTTTAGTATTTGTTATTCAAGTACAGGATATAATTCAAATAATTGATCAAGTTTCAGGCTCAGCCTTTCAGAAAATTGAGAGTTCTGAGGTCAACTTTGGACGTTAGAAAATCTCCACTTTGAAAGCCCCCCATTTCGTCAATTTTAGGAGAAAAATTAAAATAAAAATATTTTTGGACTCTATTCCTAACTATCTTTAAAATGATATACCGCAACCCTATGTAACGCTATAAAAATATTTTACTTCGCATTCGCTTCTATGAGAACCTCCCTGAAATAAAGATTTTACAACTTTTTAAGCCACAATCGACTGGAGGCCATCGGTTTACATATTATAATATATTTAAAGCTGAAGTAATTACGTTCAGTAATTCAGAAGTTATAAGAATCTGACAGACGGACGGACGGACAAGTGCAAATTCACTCAAGTAGACTCAGAGACCTTCGCTTCGCTCGGTCAATTAGGTATGTGTTGTTATTTTAAATATTCGTTTTCACTTCTATCGGCAGTCCCTATGGCTACCTTTTTTTTTTGAATATTAAATAAAGAAATGATAAATGTAAGAAAAAAATATTACTTATTATATTTACAAAAAATACTTATCTACACGCCGTCCAAGTGATCGTTAATGGGCATGGAGCCCAAAACACTGGCACTATAGCAAGTTGAATGGCAAGGCTAGTTGGGCTAAATAAGCGCCAGCTCTTTGGTCCAGGTGTGGAACAGAGGTGCGATTATGTAAGAATTGTCGATGCGATTATGTAAGGAATGTACGGTACCCTAAACGTATGAGAATGGATACACGAAATTGAGCTCTAATTGTTATGTTGTTATGGTATATTTTACTTTGACGCCGAATTTTGACTATTTGATCGACAATTCTTACATAATCGCACCTCAGTTTTTGGGGCACGACATTTTTAAAATTCTTAGTAAAATTTAATTAAAGTTTTAATTAGTAACAATGCAAGATCAAGTTTTTAATCAGTTTGATAAGTACCTACCTCTATCAGATTAATAATTAATACTTAGATAATACAAATCTATGCCTCTATCTACCTACCTAATAGGCTAATACCTACCACGGTAATACCTTTCTTGTCATCAAAATATGGTCAATGGATAATGATAAATTTTGATTTTATTAGATAAGGTACCTCTCGTTACGTAGGTATACTTACGAAAATTGAAATCCACAACGAAAAAGACTGATTTCAAATCAGTGATTTGTGTTATTTTTTTCTAATTCTACTAAAGTAAGCCCTGGACTGCGATTTAAATGGATTAAGTGGATGGTTAGTGATGATTGATAATGCAGTCTAAGATGGTACCAGGCCTAGGCTAGGTACCAGGCCAACCTGGAAGGGGGATGTCGGCTAATAGTAGTAAATCCATTACACTTATCTAAATCGAAGTAACTAGGTACTTACCTATTATTTTATATGTGCCTAAATGGTTTCTACGCGGCAACACCATACCGGAACGCTAAATCACTTAGCGGTCGACGGTCGTCTTTGCCTGTAATTACTTAGCCACAGCCGGAGTGCACCACAAGGCTAGAGAAAAGAAAATTTAGATTTTTTTTTTCTTTTTTTTCAACTCCAAGCTAGCCCTTGACTGCGATCTCACATGATGGTAAGTGATGATGCAGTCTAAGATGGTAGCGGGCTAACCTGTTAGGGGCATGGCAGTTATATTAAACCCATATATATTCGGTTCCTACACGGCATCGTACCGGAACGCGAAATCGCTTAGCGGCACGTCTTTGCCAGTAACTATAGCCACGGCCTAAGCCTCCTACCAGGCAAGACCAGGGAAAATTCAGAAATTATAAATTCCCAAATTGACCCTGCCGGGGATCGAACCCAGGACCTGAGACCCGAAGGCAACAGCGTAAATATAAAAAAACTAGATAGTTATTACGTTCAACACCAAGTTCATCAATTAATTGAATAATTAGTCAATTAAAAACCCATCCATAAAGCGCGTATTATTTTAAATTAAATATTAAATTTTTCTCATAGATAATTACTTACACTTTTTAACAATAAGTATTTAAGAGTCACTCAAGGTAAGCAAGCGTTTGCAGAATTGAATAATAAGTATTGTTTGAATAATAGGCGGTAGGTATATTTACCCAATTACTTAATTATAGTTATGTAGTTTATACGCACTTGTATTATACTCTAACACCATATACTTAACACTGATGATGCCCGCTACTTCGTCCACGTGAATAAAGTTTTTTTTTAATTCCCGCAGGAACTCTTTAATTTTCCGGGATAAAAAGTTGCCTATGTCCTTCCCCGGGACACAAACTATCCTTGTACTAAATGTCAACAAAACAGATGGACCGTGAAAGCGTAGCAGACAGACACACTTTCGCATTTATAATATTAGTATAAGAGTATGGATATTAATATCATTAATATGCATCATCACTTACCATCAGGTGAGATCGCAGTCAAGGGCTAGTTTGTAGTGGATAAAAAAAAAATACTCGCCTACATAGTTACTACGCTTTATTACAGACAACGAGATAAGTATTTAGGAATTAGGTAGTTAGGTTCAGTCTATGTACTTTCTACCAGTCATCCAACGAAGACGACAAGACAGAGCAACGCTGCAGGGTGACAGGGACGTGACGGGAAAGCCGACTGAATTACAAAATTCAGTCATTCTAGCTCAAAATTGTAGTGTAGGTACAGTCCTGCTCTTAAATGTTCTCCCGACCGAATTTTCACCCATTGCAACCAATCTCCGGAGATTACCTCACCCTGATCCACCAGCCAAATCATCCCACCAAGCCGCGTTGTTCTGCGCAGAATTTGTGACTTTAAATCAAGATGTATTGAGTCCATTTTACTTTGACGCTAATGACGTGATCGAACGCTCAAAAATAAGGTTAGCTGAAAGAGGTAAGGGGCCATACTGCCAACGCTTAAAGGCATATTGTTTCATTATTGTTGACTTTCGTGTTTTAGAATTATAATGCTTATTTTTGGAACGTCAAGATACGTGACATGAAACTGTCATTTTGAGTAATATTTCTTTAGGCGTTGGCAATAGGGCCCAAGTGCAAGAAAACCAGACAGTATTTTTGAAAATGATTTCATTTTATTGCTCCACAAGGTACTCAATAATTAAGCATCATATTCATACTCGGAAACACACACACACTCGCTCAAACCGCGTTACAATTGTGTGTGCATAACAGAACAACTCGAGTTTATACAATAATTCATATCTTAGCCCTCTAATTATCAGGTACATTACAATATACAATCTTTCACAAGGTACTACTGATTAAAATCCAGTGGCAATCCAAAAATGAATGTTGTAAAGCATCAATACATATGCCAACATGTCAGCAGCCGTACAAACAGATAATATTTTAATAAATAAGTTGGCATGTGTGTAGATGCTTTATAGATAGCGAAAAACTCGGGTCAAAAGTTAATATCCTAACGTGCAGCGTTAGCACTACACATAGATACTCGTACATGATACAGCTCGATTCAGCTTTATAGTCCATACAAAACAGAAAACTGGTGTTTGGCCAACGACCTCAATTTACATCCAAAAAGAACAAGGTTTCATTGGTGCGAGTAAATAATTAGATCGAAGAAAGCAACGTATCTTCTGATATAAGCACACACAGTTCATAACAAGCAGTTTCATTTCCATTTGAACCATTTCACAGTCGCAAAAATGTTAGTAGATTGGACTCAATAGGTTGATAGAATTTACTGAAAAAAACTAAAAATCAGACCATCTTTTGAAAAAAAAAACAAATATTTAGAGCACGTTTTTGAAGTGAAAACTTCTTTAGGCGCGTTGAGCACTCATTAACAAAATTGATGTAAAAAATTGGTAAGGAGATGAAACATGTAACGCCATCTGTTGACAGAGCCAAGGCACTTTTTCCAAGGTAAAACATTTTTTATCAGACTTCAGTGGGATTTGGGCATTGATGTAGAATTTTTTTAGTACTCATTCTATTTCAATGGATTTGGGGCAAGAAAATTTGGAAGAATACTTAAATCTGTTTTTTATTAATTCAAACACTCAAGTACCAGTGGCAAGAATAACATTTTTAGAACAAATATACATTCGTTCAAATAAATTATTTACCTACTTTAGTTTGTAATCATTTTTAGTTTACAGAATTCTCAAGATTCGTTAAAGTTTATGACATTCACTTTTATATAATTATTATAATGTGTGCCTGTATAACAGATGACGTTTTACAACAATTTTATCAATAGTTTTTTTTTTTAAAAATATTGTAAATATTAACTAAAATTATGAATTATGCATTTTTTACTTATTGCTCTAATGTCCACAATCTAACACTGATAACTATAATTGGCACATGACTATAACCTCGTTCAATTTTTTTATTTATTTGTAAATTAAATATTCTATGGTAGAAAGATTTTTATCAATTCGGCGTGTACTTTTATTTCCAATAAATTAAATGACTGTAAAAACCATTTTTTAAATAATTCTAAATATACAAAATCAAAAACGTTTTTTTAAATGTTAACTACAAATAAATCTTCCAAATATTTGCTCATACATAGTTCATAATATAAGATAGCAATAAGTAAAAAATATAATCTTTAGTTTATTGATTCAGCAATCGTATTTTTTCCTAATTATTTAAAAAGACTACAAATTACAATCCCATATCCTTAAGAATATAAGAAGGGTTACGGCCTTTGCGGAGTCAATAATAACTATTATATTTACATTCAAATTTATTTTTTATAATAACAACATAACATTTCTAATAATACCTTAAAGGTTGAGTTTGACGTTGATTCTCATGGTTTTTCTCTAAACATGCATCTTTTTCTTATACTTTCATGTTATAATGTAATATGCCATCTAAAACGGCACTATAATAGTATATTATGGTACTAGTGTGTAATGTTGGTGATTACCGCTGAGGCGCCATTGAGACCCGAGCCGTTAAGTGAGGGTCTTAAGATAGCCGAGGATGGTAATCATCAATACACGCGTGTATCATACGACGTTTTTCAACACACTTGTGAAGAAAATAATACTAATAAATAATATTATTTAGTAGACAAAATAAAATAAAAAAACTCTATAACTCACTTGTGAATAATAGTAATGAAAAGTCACAGTTTGATTATAGGTGTCATTATGTGCCTAATTGCGGTGAAATTAGAGCCACTTTGTGAGCAAGTGTGTTGAAAAATTAAAAAAAGATGTTTTTTGCGACTGTTACATGGGGCATACTACCATCGCTTAAATCCGTATTGTTTTAATATTGTTGACTTTTGTGTTTTAGGATTATAATCCTTATTTTAGGGAGGTCGAGGTACGTGACATAAAACTGTCATTTTGAAGTAATACTGCTTTAAGCGACGGTAATACTGTTTTAACGAAAACGTACAAAGATTAATATCATTCATACATTGAGATCACAGGAGTATGTCATACCCTGGCAAATCACCAATTGCGCTTCAAACCCCGACGCAGACATTTTTTATCATATGTTTATGACTATGCATAATGTTTGTGAAACAAAAATAGAAATACATAGTAAAGTTTTCGTTCATATAAACTTTTGCAGAGTGCTTTCGTGTCATCGAATGAAGCACTGACTATAGAAATACCATTTGCACTGGTTATTGACGAGACCAGCAATAATGCTTCAAAAAAATTAAATTGTTACCTACGTCCAAACTCTAAGTTTACTGCATGTTTTACATTGTTTGTAATAGGGTAAGCGCTGCTTAGACTCATTACCTCAAAAAAGTATCTAAAATGAAATAAGAAGTAAGATTCATTAAACCTCAAAATTCAAAATATATAAAGAAAAAATATAATTTAAATTTACAATCGTATACTTAACCAAAAATACAAATAAATATTTCCCTTTGTCTTAATGTTTAAAAAAGACTGCAACATTTTTAAATTGATAACTCAGTTTAATTAAGTTATAAATAAGTACCTATATTATAGTTTTCGCCATGTTGAATTGAGTGTGACGTCATTTTATTTTTCGTATGCTTCCTCAGCAAACCCTTTTAATTGATACCCATAGTACCATGGCGGTGTATAAAAAAAAATAGTCCGCCATATTGGATTTAAAATAACGTTACTCTAACTATGCATCGTCATCCAAACTTAAAGTGAATGCAAAATTTCAGCTCAAGCTGTTCGGGAAAACTCTTTTAAAATTCAGTACGAAGATTTGACATTAACAAACACAAACAAAGAGCTATAGTTAAAAAAAGTTTTAAAAAAATATTATATAGCAAGCAAACGAGCAGGCGCGTCACCTGATGGTAAGTGATTACCGCCGCCCATGAACATTTGCAGCACCAGAGGAACAGGAAATTACTCGATCTCGTAAAATAATCGTTGCATAAACATAGATAAAAGGTTCTAGTTGAGGGTTTTCGGCGCCTAATCTAGTTTAATAGGGTTATTACAGCCTTACACTCGCTCAAGTTGTCGTACCATATTACATAAAGTATCATATTTACACAGAACACTCTCACTGCCTTTACAATTACTTTTTTATTTAAAAAGGTACTGACTGAACTGAAATGTGATATTATCAGAGATAGACAAATTTATTCTAAGGAACCACAGCGTCAATTATCTAAAAGAACAGTAAATAATTTAAAAAAATCTTTAACAAATCATTTTCATCATCTGGATAAATTCTTTTTTTCTTTTTCTCGTTTTTTTTTGCTCCGCGAATATAGTACTTTAAAATCATTCGGCAATATAATAAAATTAAATAAATTTTAATCAAAATACAACCTACCGAGCCTTGTCAGAAATAACAAATAGGTATTTTTAATGCTTACTAAATCTATGGCTTAATGTTACGTTTAAAGCCAAGCCGGCATCAAAACAAGAGAAGCACTAAACAAAATTTTTGATTCAATTTTGAATTTTAATTTCGGTGCATATTGCACGCGACTTGAAATTGTTGAACAATCGACTTCTCTTGTATCTTTTGTAAAAGTTCAGTTTCTTCATTTTATATATTGGCAAGTCAGTTTTTTAGTTTATTTTTGTGATGGAGCTTTTAAGTAAAAACTTTTAAGTAAATTTTGCATTTAGCACCATTCATTGAAGACAGT
This sequence comes from Erebia aethiops, assembly GCA_923060345.2. Lineage (NCBI taxonomy): Eukaryota > Metazoa > Arthropoda > Insecta > Lepidoptera > Nymphalidae > Erebia > Erebia aethiops. The sequence goes on along the minus strand of OV281096.1, from coordinate 13,593,668 downwards.
GAGAGGCCATTGAAACTTTTCTATCGAAAAAAATATGCCATGGTCATGCAACTTATCTGACCCGGTGACAGCGTCGCTAGTATATATGAAAAAAAAACTAAACAGGCATAAAAATTAGTGCCAATATTGGCCACCGGGTCAGTTAAGTTTGTAGGATAGTTCACACTATGGGCCATTAATGCTATGTGCTAATGCAAGTGCACAGATTAAAAATCATATATAGATACAGCTCGTGTCACGAAAGGAGTCCCGCAGCGATTTAGTGGAGCTAATACATCTTACATACAAAAACTGCATACAGCGCTGCCTCTAGGGGAATGTTTTCGTGACATGGACTATAGTCTATACCTTTGGGTAACATTGTATTGCCCCAACATAAGGGTAACTTTGCATCGGCCTTTGTGAACGTGCCATTACAAAAACCTACACATTGATTAATAGATCTATACATTTTAGTTAGAAAAACAAAAACTGCGAATGCCTATTGTCAATTGCCATTTTATAATACATTTCTCTGTGTAGCACTAGTTAGCTCAAATTCTGCATATCGAACAAATTCTATTATAATTCACAATTATTAAAATACATTTTAATCCGGAAAATAAAAATATAGCACAATATCTACTGTCTTGTTTCCTTATGTGGCATATTTTTTTAAATGATTCTGATAATATTACCGGCAACGTTTATATAATTCTAAAGTATTGATTTACAGAAACAAAAATGGTATTTCATGTCCATTATTTTCGAAGAATAAATACAGCGGGAAATCACTCTAGTAGTTGAGCAAGCTCTATAAGTGTTTATAATTTTATATTATATACGTTTTATATAAATAAAAGCTTGTTTAATACGTCGCTGGTAACAGAAGCACAATCATAGTTTTTCATACACTTGTGGTCTTGTAATTATTTGTTTTGTCATTGTTACAAAAATGGCTTAGCCATTATAGAAAACTAAAACATACATAAAATAGAATAAAAAGATATACCTATAAGAAACAACTTTCCTTTGAAAACCGCTACATATACAACATAGTTGCCAATAAATAGTCAAATTATATTATAATATTTACAATTAATCGCTAAGTTAGCCAAGCCAAAAATTATTATAGCACCAAATACGTGATTCAGTAACGGTACTGACAGAAAAGTTTCATTAATATTATATATATTTTATGTCTTATATGTTAAACATACGAGCATACAGTATGTTTCTAATTCTACTGTTTAAAATAAGATACTCATATTACACTCGCCTGTGGTACCTATTTGAATAATATATACATATTATTAAAAAGTAAAATGGTAATTTTTTTTCAAAAAGTCTCTTGACTAGAGATACGATCTTATCTAGAAATGAAATACCGTATAACAACTAACGCTCTACAACTTAACAGCACTCTGAAATGAATAATATATATCCAAGAAAAAAAACATTGTCTATACACGTTTGAGCTTTGCCAAAATATAAAAACATTCACTTCCAAAAAGTGAAATCTTATTTCACATTTTTATAATCTATGCCCGGGACAATACCAGGCAAACCGAAATGGCGCGAAAGCTGCCATATTAGATTAGAACAATAAAAAATCGAAAATTTTATTCGATAAATTTCCCCGATTGCGATTAAATCTACATTCCTATACTCCCCATTATTCATAACCATTAATTAACAAATAAAAAAAGTTAAATCGAATATAAATCGGTTGTGAATAATAGGGATAATTTAACACCTAACGATCACATTGATAATGATCACATTATGTCGAAATTAAGGCTTCTAAAACAGCTAAGAAAATCACAAGTTGCATTTTGCAACGAGAAAGTTACGTATTCGGTAACATACGTAAAAACTTTGCGTGCTCGCAAAAAAATTAAAAAAATGCACTATTACTGGCAAAGGCTATGAAAAACTACATAATATTTAGTTGGATAAAAACATCAAAGTAAAATAGAAAATGCTTAAAACTCCATTTTGGCGTACTTAAAACATTTTAAATTATTGTGATGTGAGGTGAGACTATGGCATGTGATTATGCCGAAGATTAATATAACCGAGTTTTTTCCAAATATATCAGTAAAAATTCCATACATAATAGAATATAGACAGAAAAATCATCACCTACTAGATTTATTCAGGCAGTGATTACGCACTGTTTTTTTTTTCACTTTCTTTTCAATAATTATTGCTCCGAATTCCAGACTCGAAATTAGGTATGAAAACCTTGAAAAGCTTCCGTTTTCTTAATTTAGCCAAATATTTTTATATACAATGAGGTAGAACACGGGTTAGTCTTATAACCCTTAATTAATATTATGACAGCTATGTAATAACATTATTCTAAGCGATTTCACTCTATATTGTGTAAGGGCTTACATACATTTCTTAGGCCGATCTGCATTAACTTTAGCGATGACACTGTCTAAGGCTTTACGCATGAATTTCGCTTATATACATCATAATAACGTGTAACAATTATGTCTTTGCAATAATCATCGAAACTTCTAAAAGTTTTTTCAAAAAAATCATTTTTTTTCATTCACCTCTATTTGACCAGTCTCTCAGTTCGTAAACTCTGTTCCAATATCTGTAACAACCATCAGAGGTATAGTCCCACAAACTTATATGACCCGGTGACAGTGTCGCTAGTATCTATTAAAAATAAAATAAAAACAAAAACTAAACAGGCATAAAAATTAGTTTCAATTTTGGGCATCGTATCAGATAAGTTTGTAGGACTGTAAGCCGTATTGTAATGATTTTATGCAAATACGAGTAGATGATAGTGCGTTAAAAAAAACTAGTATTGTAATGTTATTTGGTATAACTGAGGTTTTATACAGAGTTATTTTATACATATTTCATGTTTCCTGACTATGAATTATGGATACTGAATCATGACTGTCTGTATTCTAAATGGTAACAAGAACGGAAAACTAATAAGGGGTCGGTGAACACAATATGTAAACGTAACTTAAAACTTAAAAATAACCCTGTATAAATTATGCTTATGGTTGTAGGATTTAAAACTATTTTATTTATTTATATTACGTGAGTATTATATTATTATTGAAAAGCAGAGATGAGGTTATACAAGAAAGGTAACAGCAGTACCTTCAGAATGGCACACATTAAAAAAGACTACAAGATCATCTGTAAATTATGTAAAAAAAAACTTATAAATTCAATAAACTGTACTTCAATGATTATGTACAATATTTGTATCTGTATCCAGCAGCATTTTTTTAACATCGCCATCTGTAAATTCAATTAGATCAAACCATAGCCAATAGATTTTTATAAAACCGTATCGCAACAGCTGTCACAGATTAACAATAATATATCAAAGATTTGAAAAAGTTTTTTTTAAACGTAGGCGTATTTACACGGCGCAGCGGCACGTTGAAACTCAATTCTTTCACCGTTTTGTACTCTGAAGACGCAATGTCCTAGCGTTCATCACTCTCACTTGAATCGTAACCTGACGATCACTCGCGTTGGTCAACACGGCGGCCGTTCGGGATCCTCCTCTGGAGAAGAGTACGGTTCTTGCTTAGCTTCTATCCTCTGCTCTAACGCTCGCTCTCTTCGTGCAATTTCCCTTTCTCTTTCCTGAAGGTTCGCTTCACGCCGCGCTAGTTCCTCTTCTCTCTCGTTCAGCTGTCGTTCTCTTTCCGACAACCTGGCTTCTGCATCTAGCAGCCGCGCTGTGAGTTCTGGATCCGAGGGCGGAGGGGACGTAGATGATGTGACGTCATCTACAGGGGGCGTTAGTGGTTTTAAAGCAACATTTGGCTGGAAGTCTTGCTCGAACCTAGTGCAATCTGCCACGCGGACAACTCTCTCTGGATGCTGTAACTCTGGCTCTCTCTTTCCCCAAGGCCTGAAGGCAGGCACTGTTCTGTACCGCAGATGCGCGTATGGGTCCAGGTATATCGCATAACTATAGTCTTCACTCCTGGCTTTCTTTGGAGGCGACTCTGCTGGTTCAGGTTTGCACACCACCGTCTCCACAACCTGGAATTGAGAAAAGAGATATTAAATATTTGTTTGCATGCCATTTGGCGCTTATAATAACCATGGGACTTAGGAGGGCATTAGTGATTTTAGTATATTTTCGTTGAAATTTTGTCAACAGTGGATTGAGGGACGTTTCTTTGGTTATTTTTCGGGACACTACGTCCTAGGATGTGTAAAATACAGTTTTGTTTGCAAAATTACGTTATGTATTTCAGTTACAGTCTTGTCTTAATTCTTATGTTATCTGATAATAGTTAATTGCGTTGTTTATTCCACTTCCTGAGATATCATCATGTCATTTATCTATATAGACAATAATTATAGAAAACATTTACGTCAAGGCAATAGGCGATATTAAATAGGCTTATACCTACTATACGGTTTGCAATCGCAAACAAACTGACGCCGAGGCTAGGAGAAAGTCTACTGATAAGCGTGAATATTGTACCTACTGTCGATCACTCAATAACTATTGTTATTCCTTACAAAACTAGCATGTACTTAATAGAACAGAAAATATAATATTATATCTGTTACCGGATATGTATGTAATCCGTCATGTATCTAATACCTATATTCCCTAGGAAATGTATGTACACAGCCGAAAATCGGAAGGAAATGTGTTAAGTAAATTTGATTACACACATTTCCTAGGAATTGTATTGATAGGTAGACAAGTGATTACTGGATGCCCAGCTAGTGTTAAAGGCTAGATGGTTTAACAATTAGCACGAAGGCTTATTGTTAAAACATCTAGCTGTGGCGGTATTTTTTTATGCCTTCTAATCTAACCCAAATGTAAGGATTTACGGATGTACTTAATTTTACACATATAATATTATTATAATATCGTATACTATATCGTATCGTATCGTATTAGTATAAGTAAAATATAGTTTTACATATATTTCCTAAATTGCCTCTACATATTTAATTTAATATTATAAATGCGAAAGTTTGGATGGATGGATGTATGGATGGATGTTTGTTACTCAACGCCCGAACGGCTGAACGGATCTGGATGAAATTTGGCACAGAGGTAGATGATAGTATAGATTATAACACATAGGCTACTTTTTATTCCGGAAAACTAAGGAGTTCCCGTGGAAATCAAAAAACCTCAATAGTCGTAGTCGCGGGCATCAGCCAGTATTTTATAATTAGCCCCAATTAATGTGTTTTTAGTTGAAGTAATACCTACATATCATGCTGAAAATTCTGAAATCTATCCATACGAAAGCGCCACAACATGGAATCACGCCCGCCTTACGTAATGCAGGTAGGCTTTCTGGCCGGGGGTAGAGGGAACGGGGCAAGGGGGTGCAGACGCGTCATTGTGAGGCTTTGCAGGAGGGGGTAGGGGGTTATGGCACAGTATGTAGGTCGCCGGGGGTGCAGACGACCCCCAGACACGACTTCACCCTGCCCTGCAGGCGATGACGTGCGGCGCGAAACAAACACCACTGAGGTGGATATAGGTTATAGCCGCGACATTTCCAACTTGGGAGTCAGAGCACGTTCACCTTGCTTAATATGTCCTGACCGAGTTATGACCACAACAGTCAATCTTAATGGACAGGTACAGTCGCACAAACTTATCTGGCCTGGTGGACAAAATTGGAACTAACTTTTATGCCTGTTCAGTTTTTGTTGAAGTGAAAACTTCTTTAGGCGCGTTGAACACTTTTTGGTAGGGGGTAAAAAGAGGGGCTACGAAGACAAAGTCTAAGATATAAATATAGTACATTCGCAATTAAACTTTAATACCTTAGTTTTAATGTTCATATTTGAATTTCTTTTTTTTCAAATTAAATATTCATTTTCACTTCAGTCTCTATGACTGATGTTTTTTTTCATATACATACTCGTACTAGCGACGCTATCAGCGTCAGATAAGTTTGGGACAATACACAGGTGCACTCGCTATTCCCTTACCTTCTCAAAGTTCGTTTACTGGCGATAAAATGCTTGTGATTTTTGTAAGCTGCTCATTTGAAAACTGCAAAAACAATAAAGTTGAGCTTCCAATATCTGCTTTTCGGGTCTTTAGTCTAAAAGTGAAAATGGCTATTTTGGTTTCAATTTTTTTTTTATTTCGGGAATGGAATAAGAGTTTTTTTTATGTAGATAATTATTAAAATTGCCAAAAACATCATGTGAATGTGTTTTAATTACTTATAATAATAATTTATAACTAGTATGTAGAGTTTATTTTTAAAACGCTATAATTTTCATCCGTTGCGGGCAACATTGCTTTATTCATTCTAGGTATCTCTTTCTCAGTAGAAAAATAAACTATCGATCCACGGTTCTTCGCATCGAAAAAAGTGGAAACACTAGGGCCGGGCCAGCAGGTATTTCACGACAACGCGATATGACGAAGTATCGGGGATCTTTCACGTAGTACCTAATATATTTTCGGCGTTGGTAAAATTAAGCCTGCAGCTGACGTGGAATAGACAAAACAACTTGGGCGTCCATTACGAACGAACTGACAGATTATAAAACATTTCACAGGGCTGTCACTCGCACAATATTACGTAAGTTTTCAATTCAACGTGTTTTTTTATTAAAAACTTTTTTTTTCAATACACTAGGCAGGAGGCAGTAAACAGGGCTTGTAAGTTAAATTTACTACCCTCGTGCTATTTTTTTTGCATTTTTTTTTAATTTTGTAAGTCCACTTTACTTCTAAATAAAAAGTTTTCTTGCAAGAAGGTTCATAATGACTTTGTATGTAGAAAACTTAAAAAATAATAACATTTAGATGTGGATTGATTAAATTAATTCATTAAATTAGAAATTGTATTTAGTTTAATTAATTAAAATTGTTTTAGATTAAATAAATCAAAAAATTAAAGGCTGAATAGTCCAGGCTGGAGGTAAAGAGCTAGAAACTAGAGCCCTGAAGCCAATTAAAAAAAACGCAATTACAACAACGACCGATTTAGCACTAGCTGTGCGCTGCTGCTGTAGTTGTGTAGCGTGTTTTAGCTGTGCGCGCTATTTTTAAAAGTTTCATTAGGTTTATCTTATTTAAATTATTAATTAATATGAGTGGTTTATGTGATGTGGAATAATAAAATTAAATTGACAATTAGGTAGGTATGTTAGATGTGAGAAAAAAATCGCTCCTAATAGCCGCTAAAAATCTCGAAATAATGATGGGCGTGAGAAACCATTTTCTAGTACCTATAGGTACCTACTTGAGTTTTATTTTCAGGTTTTCTCACAAATGTATTGAAAACACATGAGTCAACTCGTATGTTAAAACCTACTTACCGCTCTTATATCACAAACTACTATTAATAATCCAGAACTTGGTTGCAATACCTGCTTGCAAGTGATAATGCAACCGTGGAGAATGGAGCGTGCTTGCCTAGAAAATTGGTATTTAGTTTCACCCTTGTAGTCTTGCCCATGAAGGTATTAACTAAGCCATTATACCTATTACTTACTATACTATATTATGTGCCCAGTGCCAGGAAATACGGAATCCAAAACGGAATTACAAACCATAACGGATCGTACGTTGTCAGAAAAAACTTTTCAGTTAGTAGGTACGAGTAGATTAATTAATTCCTAACAGGAGTCAGGGTGACTGCCTCGTTGGTCTAGTGGTTGGCATGTTCAACTGCGGCCGACGAGGTCCCGGGTTCGAGTCCAGAGTCGGGCCATAATTGAGTATTGGGTTTTTCTGACTATAAATTCTCAGTACTAGCCCGGAGTTAGGAAGTTGGCGGTGTTTCACCCCCGTGCCCCGGAGAGCACGTTAAGCCGTCGGTCCCGGTTATTATCACAATCATGATACTAGTCGATAGGTCTAAGCTCTAATTCCCTCTCTCCTACGAGAGTGGACGCCTGTGCCCAGCAGTGGGACATTAATGGGCTGTAGTAGTAGTAGGAGGCAGGGCGGTAGCTAGATTCTGCCAAAGACCGGAATTCCTAAAGAACGGAACGGAAAACTAAAATATTTACTCAAAATCAAGATTAGTTAAACGTATATAAATTTATAGACCTAATCTTATTAAAAAAAAGTATTTATGCAAGGTTTTCAAGTGCATAATCCATTCAAATAGATAAAATAGCTAGTAGACACAGATTAAAATCGTACCTATACAATATTTTATTAAATACTACCTGTGGCCGCGACTATATCCGCGTGGATTAAGTTTTTATGATTCCCAAGGGAACTTCATTTTCCGGGATAAAAATAGTCTATGACATTCCCCAGGTCCTCAACTATAACTGTGGAAAAAAGGCTCTTTTGCAGCGTGATTGAAGGACAAACCAACAGGCGAACATACTTTCGTATTGATAATATTAATCTATATCTATACTAATATTATAAATGCGAAAGTTCGGATGGATGGATGGATGTATTGTATGGATGTTTGTTACTCAATCACGCCAGAACGGCAGAATGGATCTGCATGGGCACTGAGATAGATTATAGTTTGGAATAGCACATAGGCTACTTTTTATTCCGGAAAAATAAGGAGTTCCCGCGGGAACCAAGAAACCTCAATCCACGCGGATGAAGTCGTGGGCATCAGCTAGTATAATTCACCTTTACAGATTTATAAAAAGACTAGCGGTCGCCCGTGACTTCGTCCGCGTACAATTTCTGATTTCCTATGAGATTATGAAATTTTCCCACTGCAAAAAGTCTATCTAAAGAGCCTTTATGTAGCTTATGCAGGTTTTTATTATTTCAAACTTATAACCGAAATGCTGAATTTTCAACAAAAACATAGGACTTTCATACAAATTTTCAACACCCATGTTACCCTTTGTAAAATGGGTTTTCGTAAAATGGTTTATACAGGTTATTATCATTTAAAACTACTAACTGAAATCCCGATTTTCAAGTATCTAACTTCAAAAACATAGAATTTCATACAAACTTCCAACCCCCATTTCACCCTTTTTGGGGTAGATTTTCGAAAAAGTACTTATACAGGTTATTATAATTTAAAACTGATAACCTAAATCCCGATTTTCTAGTCTGTAACTTCAAAAACTTAGAACCATCATGCAAACTTCCAACCCCCATTTAACCCTCTTTGGGGTAGATTTTCGGAAAAAAAATTATACAGATTTTTATTATTTTAAACTTATAACTTAAATGCTAATTTTCATGTGTCTAACTTCAAAAACAAAGGACTTTCATACAAACTTCCAACCCCCATTTCAACCCCTTAGGGATGAATTTTCCCAAAACCGTTTCTTAGCTGACGTTTACACCATAGAAAGAACCTACCTTCCAAATTTCAAGTCTGTAAGTTTTATAGTTCCTGAGATATCGTGATGATCAGTCAGTCAGTGACCTTTCGCTTTTATTTATAAAAAGATTGCGCCATGAATTTCCATAGTTAATAATTAATTAGAAGCATGGGGATAATAATACAATTTTTCACATTTACTTGATGCTAATCAAAGTATCATTGAACTTTTAATATTCAAAACGTGATTTTAAAGATCATTAGGTACTCATGTTTCTCATTATTTTTCAAACTAAGTAGTTACTTGCTGAAATATAATTTAAATTAGGCATATATTTTTTTGTCGCTTCAAAGGCCAAAATTAGAATAATTGTAATAATATGAAATTTGCGTATGTTTTTTTTTTATCCCTAGCGATTTAATCTTAAGTAAATAACTTCTGCGTTAATTAACGCAGAAGTTATTTACTTACTTATGACTAATTCGCATTGTAATTATTGTATAATTTTAAGAATGTAAATGTTTTTATTTATTTATTTAAATTTACCATTAGCGAGCTGAAGTGGCATGGGTGGGCATGCTTGTCGTAAGAGCGATGGCCGCCCGAATGGAGCCCGAAAGTTCTAGTGTGGAGACCGCGTAAGTAAGCGTAGTGTGGGACGCCCTCCAGCACGATGGACCGACGATATGAAGAGGGTGGCGGGAAGTGGCGGGTTTTGACGACCTCCGTGGCGCATTGTGTAGCGCTGTTGCTTTAACGTGCGGAGGTCCTGGGTTCGATCCCCGGCAGGGTCAATTTGGGAATTTATAATTTCTGAATTTTCCCTGGTCTGGCCTGGTGGGAGGCTTCGGCCGTGGCTAGTTACCACCCTACCGGCAAAGACGTGCCGCCAAGCGATTTAGCGTTCCGGTACGATGCCGTGTAGAAACCGAAGCGGTATGGGTTTATTATAGCTGCCATGCCCCTAACAGGTTAGCCCGCTACCATCTAAGACTGCATCATCACTTACCATCAGGTGAGATCGTAGTCAAGGGCTAGCTTGTAGTGGATAAAAAGTGGGCCGACGATATGAAGAGGGTGGCGGGAAGTGGCTGGATGAGGAAGCCTGACCGGGTGTGGTGGCGTTCTTTGGGAAAGGCCCATGTTCAACAGTGGGCGTCCGGAGGCTAAGATGATGATGATTTAAATATCTATTTCACTACCACTTAACATGAAAGCAGAAAGTTAAACTAGAACAGATAGCATTGCTAAAATCTCAATTATTGTTTTGATTATCTGAATTTATGGTATGTATTCATCATTTCCCATACCAAAAGAGTTTTTACGCGAGTTCAGGTAAGCCACCAATCTTTCGGCAGTGTCGAAAAGCTTTCTTTACAAATTATATTATCGTTTCCTCGCAATTTAGAGAAAAGTACTGTACAACAAGTCTCGGATGAAATAGTAATTCACCGTCTCCTTTACTTATAAAGACCTAGGCAGGCGCCTCGTCTTTTTAAAAACACTTGGTAAGTCGATAGCTTCGCCTCGCCCTTTCAATATTACTCAGCCGTAAACTGCTTTATTTTCGGCCTAGGCAGGAATTTACTATTGGCCAATAACTAAATTCGATCGATACTTTAAAATACTAAAACCACTTCATAACCACACAGAAAAACTTCTTTAGAATCGTCGTGATTTTAAAATTCAATTTTCGAAAGAGCGACACCATAAAGAGACAAACATATTCATAAATAAATAGAAAGAGATTGATATAGAATACAAGTAATATGTAAGGACTGAAACAGTAACCGAAATAAGGGGTTTAAACAGTGTTTCTTGAAACTGTTATATAGGTAACAGAAACACTTATAACGGAAACAGAAACGATACTGTAACACAATCAATCTGTAACCGTTTATTTCTGTTAATAAGTGTTTTTATCTGTAACCCTAATAGGTACATTCCCTAACAAACTGCACGGTGTGACAACGCGTTCTTCTCGCTTCATCGGACTTCACACATACAGACACAACATGGCCATGTTTTTCTTAAAACAATTACAACCAACGGTGCTAGACCTTAGGTTCAATTCGAATACGCGTCAACAGTAAATTTGGCAACGTCGCTATTTCGCTTACACTTTCATTTCTGTAACAGATTCGTTTCTGTTACAGAAATATAAGTATATCGGGTTAACAGAAATAATAACACATTCAAAAGGGTTACAGATTCGATTCTGTTACACTTTCATTCTGTAACACTTATATTTTTGTAACCTTTACGAATCTGTTTTTCAGTCCCTGGTTGTATGTTCACGACCAATAAATGGCGCTGTACGATATTGAGTCGCGCTACTGCTCCATTCTGCTCAAAAGGGTATATTTATCTCAATCTCTCGTATTATACTTTTCTAAAATTTCACTTCTGCCGTATGTGAATTGCACACACTCCCTTTTTTTGAAGTGAAAACTTCTTTAGGCGCTTTGAGCACTTTTTGGTAGGGGATAAAAATGTGGACCGCCAGACCGACACCGTTCTTCTTAAGACAAAAGGTCTTAAGTATAAATAGTACATTCGTAATTAAACTTTAATGACTTAGTTTTAAGGTTTATATTTTATTATTACATATTAGGCAGTCAATGTTTTTCTATCCAATATTCTTGGCAACCCTACCCGCCATCAATGGGAGTGTTTGTTTTGACAGCGCACGGAATGGTGCGAATTCTTGGCCGCTATTTTCCTGTGAGGCGTCGGTTACTTAATTAAAAGCTGGTTGATTACATTCATTACGAGATTACTGACTCATAATTAAACGAGACGTGTTTATCAACGTTTACGGGTTTCTACTTTCTGCTCAGAATGAGAATGGTTTATAGGCTTAGATATTCTACCACGCTGGCCATGTGCATATTCGAAGACTTCACACACCTTGGAGAACATTATGAAGAACTCTTGGGCGTGTGTGATATTTAATTTCTTAAAACGCAAAACTTCGAAAAGTTGGAGGTGCATGCCACATAGGTATAATAGATTTGTCTGTTAGTGTTAAATAACGTTTAACGTAAAATCCTGAGTGATATTCATTTTAATTATAAATATAATATAAAGCGGTTACAGCTCGTGTTTTGTAGGAAAACGGCGGCGGGCATTTTCCGACAAAACACGTGAGTTACCTATCTATAATCACTATATATTTACATAGTATTTACCTATAACCGCTATATACCTATTTACATACTTTGTCTGCTTTTGCAGATTATAGCCAATTTGGCTTCTTGTTCCTTGGTTGCTAGCGAAGTACGTCAAGTGGAAGCTGGTTCCATAATTCGCAGATTCGCGTGGTAGAAACTTGGAATAAATGCTCATAAATATGTTTGGAGGAAGGTAATTACTACTAAGATTTCGTTCATTGACTCACCTCTGCTAAATTATTCAATGAATCTACTATCGTTTATTTTAACTGGCGGACGCCATTACTGTTTTATCGGCCATCTGACGGTCGTATAGACTGGAGTTCATTAGGTGAATAAAAACATAGCTCGATACATCGACAAGGTCTGCACGCTTACGCAGTCGAAATTCCGCTGACTCGTACGAAGCGAATTGCTTCCTCGTTCCTAATTCGAACCGCTAGGATATGGAACGCCCTTCCGGTGGTTTTTCCCTCCTCTTTTAAATAGGTACCTTCAAATCAAAAGTGAATAGGCATCTTCTAGACAACCGCACTCCACCTTAGGCTGTACCACCACTTGCCAAGCGGTAGCCTATATATTAAACAACCTCTTAGGGCAAACACATACACCGTCTCCGTTTCGTCGAGGGTAAAAAAAGATAAAACCTCTCCTTAAAGCCCTGCTTCAAGTCCAGTCATGATGATAAAAAAATTGGGTCGATACCAGATACCTAATGCCCGCGAGAAACTTCCAGGAAGCTTCGAGATGTCTTTTCTTTCATAGCTATGCACGTTTTAATCAATGAAATTATAAATAACTACTTAGCTAATGCCCGCGACTTCGTCCGCGTGGTTTGATGTTTTTTAATTCCCGCGGAAATTCTTGAATTATCCGGGATGAAAAGTAACCTGTTGTGTTATGCTAGATTATAATCTATCTCTGCGCCATGTGATTAAGTCACAAACATCCATCCATACATCCACCCATCCAAACTTTCACATTTGTTAGATGAATTAAACATCACTTGCTTCGGTAAATAAAAACATCGTGACGAAACCTGTATGCCCTAGAGATCATAAGGTTCTAAAAGGTGTGTGAACTGTGAACTGTGAAGTCCGCCAAACCCCTATCTTGGTCAACGTGATGGACTATGGCCAATCCCTTCTTATTCTGAGACTCTTACAATGAGTCTGATGTGATGGAAGTGGGATTTGAAATGACAGCCAAATCCGACCCCTTCGAGACATGTGGATGAACTTTATCTACCACCGGTTCGGAAAATTGATTCTACTGAAAAAAGCCAGCAAGCACTTGCTCTTTTCTTAAAAGTATTTGCAATTATATTATTTGAGCAAATAAGGATATCCTGAAAGCACTTATGCTGTAAAACGTCTGGCGTGGTTGTCTAAGGCGATAAGCTGCGTTATCAGCTTATCAGTTGTTTTGTAGATCTTATCAGTAGGATCAGTACTGTCACCTTGGATGTTTTTGTGCGAATTTTACGAAAATAATGCGAAGATTTCGATAATTTGTTATCATTTTTACACGTGTAATGTTTTCAGGGTCCATATGTACAAAGTTCGCGCGCGAGTTGAATGCAGAGTAAACGTATGTGTCACCACACATACATTTGTACATACATTTGTATGTGAGGAGTGTATGTGAGTTTATAATATTCCACCGAAACTACTAAATGCCTGAACAGATTTGGATGTATTGTTAGAATCGTTAGATCCTCCCGAATAGCACTGGCTATGAATTTTTTGAAAATAAAAAATAATAATATGGCAGGGCTGAGGGCAGTCTTGTTACTTTTTTTTTTTAATGGGGAGGAACAGGCAAAGCTAATCTCAGATGGCGCCACCCTCGCTGGTAACTGTCAGGTTCATTTGCGTACATACCTATTTGAGGTCATTAGGTGTCCTATTTTAATTTAATCTGGGAAAAAAACCAGTGCTCTCGCCATAAGAACGTCAAGTCTAAAGAGAGTGCTACATAACCTAGCCGATGAACTGGGTTTCCAATTTTGTTGGCGCAAGGCTTTGTACGGCATATTCATACGGCATACCCTAAATCGCTTTCTTCACGACATCGTACCGGAACACTAAATCGCTTGGTATGTCTTTGCCGGTAGGGTCATAGCTCATAGCCATGGCCGAAATCCCCACCAGACCGGAGAAAATTCAGAAATGGATATGTTTTTCGGCACTGGGGCCATAGTGTCAAAGCTTAAAGCCATATGATTTCATTATTGTTGACTTTCGTATTTTAGAATAATTATAATCCTTTATTTTAAGTTACACGCACAGCGGACGCCTACGTCCAAGTGCGGAAAATAATCCCAGGATCCCAGGATAGGAAGAAGAAGAATCCTTTGTTTAGAAACGTCAACGTACTTACGTGACATCAAACTGTCATTTTGAGTAACATTGCTGGCAGTATGGCCCCTGAATTGTTGTTGTCCCTCAGTCAAAATCAGTTTTTTACAGACAGACAAATTCCATTACCTTCCAATTGCAATCGAAACGGTATGGAGTTTGCCCTCACTGGATTGTCTTATCATATCATAATATCAACTTCCGTGACATTTGCAAATTGATAGTTGTATATCAATTATATAAAATACCTATCGCTATCAGCTGTCGTCCTCGTAGTTTTATAGACAAAGATAAAATTAACATCGCAAAACTAGTCGGAAGTTGATTTAAAAAGAAAACATTTA
Source organism: Erebia aethiops (assembly GCA_923060345.2). Taxonomy (NCBI): domain Eukaryota; kingdom Metazoa; phylum Arthropoda; class Insecta; order Lepidoptera; family Nymphalidae; genus Erebia; species Erebia aethiops. The sequence goes on along the minus strand of OV281096.1, from coordinate 13,578,542 downwards.
TTTTGGCACAGGTCAAACGAATGATACTCTAGTTTTCAGGGATTTTTTATGAAAAAAATTGGGCTAAATCAATATTTCGACACTACTAGATGATACATCCATGACTTCCTCCGCGTAGATTAAGGGTTGTAATTGCCGTGAATTGCTTTATTTCTGGCCTGGGCAATAATGTACTATTAATGGATAAATCTACCTCTGAAAAGATAGAGACGCGTGCACGGGTCTTAGAATGTGATGCCTGAGGATGCCGAAGTCAACCACCATGCTATCTATAGGTACTCTAGACTCTAAGAGTCTATTCTATTCTATAATATTATAAATGCTAAATTTTGGATGGATGGATGGATGGATGTTTGTTACTTAATCACGCCAGAATGGCTGAACGGATCTGGATGAAATTTGGTACAGAGATAGATTATAGTCTGAAATAATATATAGGCTACTTTTTATCCCGGAAAATTAGAGATTTCCCGAAAAACCTCAATCCACGCGGGCATCATTTAGTCAGTTATAACCGCCCAATTAGGTATACGTAGGTACAGCAGTAATAATACCTTTTATTATTTTAAATACGCATCAGTGGGTAGCGACTCGTGTAAGCACCCTGGTTCAGCTCGATATAGCTATCTATTACGCAAACCACCGACGCATCCCTGGTGCCCTGAGGGGGGCAGACACCCACCCTTAACCGCCCGCCCGCCCAAGGTCATTACACGTCCTGCCACTGGAAAACATACCCCAACCCCCATTGATAGAGTTCGAATTCATGTGGTAAGTATCAGTGAAAAATTATATTGGAATATGTGACTTATTTATATAAACGTGTGGTCTAAATTCCTTTGTGTGGATATGAAGCCGCGGCGTAGTATTCGTAGTATAAACTCGGGCAATCAATGAACGCCTTGTTGTATGAATTATGTAGAGATATATAATATGACTGCTCATTTGAGGGTATATACGTATATGTAGTCTGATTTGAGGGTCGAGTTTGGCAGTTTCTAAACGTGTCGGATGTGTTGCAGACTTGACAGAGATCTTCAGTATATATGTATATTTCCATATTAAAAAAATTTGGTCAATACTGAATTGCTGAATTGTGACGTCATTAAAGTTCGACGCACCTTTTTTATTAGGTATTCGATAATTTAAAATAATCACAAGAACCGTTAGATCATAATCTAACGGTTTGTGTCTAGTTTTTGAGGTTTTTGAAGTGAAAAGTGAAAACTTCTTTAGGCGCGTTGAACAGTTTTTGGTAGGGGGTAAAAATGTGGAATACGCGAGACCGACCGCGAGAGCAACGTCTTAAGTATAAAGTATATAGTACATTCGTAATTAAACTTTAACGGCTTACTTTTAAGGTTTATATTAATAAAGTGCTGTGTAACCGACCGACACCTCGCTTTGTAACGAAGACAAAAGGTCTTGAATATAAATATAGTACATTCGTAATTAAACTGTAATGGCTTAGTTTTAAGGTTATAGCTGATTTTTTTTGTACAATTAGAAAAAAAAAATTTAAATATTCGTTTCACTTCTATCGGCAGTCCCTACGACCGCTTATTTTTTTTTAGTCGTCATGTTGATTGCTATTAAAAATTATGAAGGCGTCTTCATGATTTTTGCTAATAAAACTTGCCGACATAATAATTGCTAACAATTTTTTATAGTTTGTAAGTTTATAACGTCTTTGAGAGGTGATATCTAGTGAAAGGACCGATGAAGACCGACAGTTTTTGAACTATTTACATCGGTACTGTGCATACTTTAATATTGTACAAGAATCAGCTTTTCAAATTATGGTTCATTTTTGGTAACCATATCACGTTTCTGATCGGCTATATCTAGTGAATGGCAAATCAGTATGCGGACAGAATTGCACTACGGACATCAGTGAAGAGTGTAGCACCCACCTATTACTGAATCACCTTTGACGACCTCCGTAGCGCTGTTGCCTTAACGTGCGGAGGTCCCGAGTCCGATCCCCGGCAGGGTCAATTTGGGAATTTATAATTTCTGAATTGTCCCTGGTCTGGCCTGGTGGGAGGCTTCGGCCGTGGCTAGTTACCACCCTACCGGCAAAGACGTACCGCCAAGCGATTTAGCGTTCCGGTACGATGCCGTGTAGAAACCGAAGGGGTATGGGTTTAATATAACTGCCATGCCCCTAACAGGTTAGCCCGCTACCATCTTAGACTGCATCATCACTTACCATCAGGTGAGATCGCAGTCAAGGGCTAGCTTGTATAGTGGATAAAAAAAAAAAAAGAATCAGCTTTTCAAGCGATAGTTACGAAAAGTGCAACTATCTCTTATAATAAGACCAAATAAGGAAAACCATAATTATTATCTTCTTGCGGTATCAACAACAAAAACATAAAACAAAAAGCTTGCATCCCCGATATGGGCAGCGAATTCCTTGTCACGATCTTTTCGCGTTTCTCTTACAAATACGGCCATTTAAGCTCGAACCATAGACTTACGAAATCCAAGAACTGTACTTTAAAGGCGAAAATCGGCCGATAGATATACGTAAATAATAGGTGAAATGTATGCTGTTTATTCTAGCATGGAGTAGTGCTCGGTTCTTCTAACAAAAGCTCGAGACTTTTTTATTTTTACGTACCTACAACGAGGCGAGAATAACGTACCTATACACGGTGCCTGTACCACCGTCGCGTCGTGCAAAAGCGGCCCCAGATATGAATCCGATATAAGATATCCTTGAGCAATATTATGCCCTTTTGTCAAAACACACAATAGCGAAAAAAAAGATTAAAATTTCAAAAAAATATGAAAAACCCTGTTTATTTCTGTACCTATACGAAATGTCAAATGTTTTCAAATTATTTTTTAATTGAAATAAACGACGACCTCAGTGGCGGAGGTCCTGGGTTCAATCCCCGGCAGGGTCAATTTGGGAATTTATAATTTCTGAATTTTCCCTGGTCTGTTCTGGTGGGAGGCTTCGGCCGTGGCTAGTTACCACCCTACCGGCAAAGACGTGCCGCCAAGCAATTTAGCGTTCCGGTACGATGCCGTGTAGAAAACGAAGGTATAACTGCCATGCCCCTAACAGGTTAGCCCGCTATCATCTTAGACTGCATCATCACTTACCATCAGGTGAGATCGCAGTCAAGGGCTAGCTTGTAGTGGATTAAAAAAAAAACTTTTACAAGTGCTGTCGAGTGATACCGCTGGTTCGGAATTCCATTGTTGGGAAATACCTATATAATATAATGATTATACTTAGATGAAATTATAATATATCAGTTCTGCGCCTGATCTCTCTACAATCGTGTCCAATCCGTTCAAACGGGATAGGATAGAGATTAGAGACTATACAGTAATCAGTATATACTCTATATATCAGAGTTTCACACTCTTGTGCACTATATCTCTCGCGCAGATGAATTAGGTGCTGTCTTACGTGAACGTCAGCGTCAATCGCGACAACGCGACTCAACAGATGCGACGCGTCAATATCATACAGCAGATGACAGAATATGATAAGTTTGTCATTTTCTATGGAGTAGTATCGCGCTGCGTCGCACCTAGGACAACGGGTAAAGATTGGTTAAAATTTGTTTGGGAGGTTAACATTATTTAGGGAATTCAATATCAATGGTTCGAAGCAATCATCGTTTTGTTCGAAACGGTAGACATATTTCCCACACATCATGGTATCAAGTTTTCCGAGAACTCCTAATGCGATGGTCAGAGCATGGTAATAAGTTAGTGGAAGCTATCTCCGGTGACCACTGGCTTGATACCACAGTTTAGCAAGTGTAGAGTTCAGAAAGGAGCATGCAGAATAACGACACTCATTGTTGACCAAAAACTGTTCACAGCTCTCCGGAAATAAAATTTGTCTACAGAGTCGCGTAATGTGGCTAGGAAAGTACCTATGAATATTTCGTACAATAAAAAGATCAGGAAGTCGATGAAACCACGCATCTTCAACACATCTTTATAGTTTTAGACAGCATGGAACCACATGGGATGTTGACACTACAACAACAAAAGACGTCAAAATGTACGGATATTCCTATTTTACCTTCACACTCGTTAGTCGAAGGCTTGATGTTGAACGTTACATTAAAATCGCTTGCCAGATCTGAAGATTAAGGCTCTTGCCAAAACTGAAGGGTTTCAGCCCTGTGACCCCAATACCTTACTAGGCAAACTTAATAGTACTTAAAAGTAAGGTAGTTTCGGATTGCCCAAGACTTCGTCAACGTGGATATAGATTTTAAACTTTTTCCGGATTTTTTTTGTGTGTCGGTCTCCAAGATACAAGCGATCTCAGTATCCGTATTATGATGTATACGATATAAGGCCCTAAGCCAGGGTATGTATGATGGGCCGTGAATAGATGACAGGCATACACACTTTCTCATTTATAAAATTACCTAGTAAGAAGGGCTTTTAGGTATTATGTCCGTGACTAAACATTGAATATATTAAAAAAAAAGACTCCTCTTCTTTTAATTAATGTTTACAGCTGGTCTGGCTGCAGTATTTCAAAGTATGTCTGTTTTTATAATCGGGCACATACCGATACGTAAGAGTAATATTGTACTCAACGGTTTCCAGTTTCCACACTGTATGTTAGCTACTCCGTGGTAAAGCCAGGCTTGAAGCAAAAGAGAAGCGAATGGTAAGCAGCGAAGCAATCATTACATTGATTATAAGGTTTAACATGTAATAGAGTCGCGAACCGATGTTTTGCGTGGAACTTTTGCGGTAACCTACAATTTGACGGCTTATTATATAACCTTGCCCGTGGTTTTAAATTATTTCAACTTCTGAAGACGTAGAATCCTTTGTCGAAATAAGAATAGTGGTAATTTTAAATATTTCTAATCAGAGGGTACCCATGGGGCCCATTGTTTCATTATTGTTGACTTTCGTGTTTTAGAATTATAATCCTTATTTTTGGAACGTCAAGGTAGGTACGTGGCATCAAACTATCATTATGAGTAATATTGCTTAAGAGGCCGGTTCGCGCCGCTCGCAACTTCTATTCGAACCGCAAATATAAATTTGCCGGTATATTGCTATCTCTATTTCACTGATGACACATGATCGCGTTCAAGCGAGATAGCAATATGAGCTTACAGAATTTGTTATACATTTAGTCTTGTTCTGTGAATACCAAAAATGATGAATGAAAACTTATCGTGCTTTTTACTTCGTATTGTTATTCTGTAACTTGACAATATAGGCTATGCTGCTGACCAATTAATACGTAAGATATCGTTGGTTTTAATATGAAACAAATAAGAGGGAAACATGTCCATCTTGTCGTAAAAATATGCAAAACGCAATTCATTTACAATTCATTTTAGGAAAGTATTTTGAAAACATATAAATCCAGGGGACTAGATAAATACAATTTGAATCCAAATAAACTCTCATTTTGGTGGAAATGTTCTCGAATTATTAATTATTTTGGTATTACGTTTGTATGGGCAATTCATTCTCCGCTGGCACCTTAAGTATTGCTTTAAGCGTTGGCAGCATGGCCCCTTGTCAGTGGTTTTAAATTATTTCAACCTCTAAAGACGTGTTATAAGAATAATTCTTTTATCGAAATAAGAATGGCGGTAACTTTAAATATTTATAATTAAAGGGTATACCCGGGTCAATGATGTATAATTTTAGTACCTCTACTTTGATGGTGGATTATACTGCCTCGTTGGTCTAGACTCTAGACTCTAGTGGTTGGCATATTCGACTGCGGCTGACTAGGTCCCGGGTTCAAGTCCCGGGTCGGGCCCTAATTGAGTATTGGGTTTTTCTGACTAGAAATTCTTAGTACTAGTCCGGAGTTAGGAAGTTGGCGGTGTGTCACCCCCGTGCCTCGGAGAGCACGTTAAGCCGTCGGTCCCGGTTATTGTCACTAACATGATAATAGTCGTTAAAAAGCTCGCCAGCCCGCATTGGAGCAGCGTGGTGGCTCTAATACCCTCTCTCCAGCTATGAGAGTGGATGCCTGTGCCCAGTGGGTCGTTAATGGGCTGTAGTTGTGGTGGTATTTCGACGGAGGTGGTTAAAGATCGAGTGTATGTTTTGGATAAATCAAAGCCTTTTTTTTAAATTAATTTAAATAAAAGCTTTGATTTCTTTAAAACATACACTCGACTAGCGATGGGCTGCAATCAGACTTGCTGGGAGTAGTGATGCAGCCTAAAGTGGAGCGCGCTTGCCAAGAAGATGCCTACTCACTCTTCATTTGAAGAGACCGAAATTAGGTATATAGGGGGTAGATCGAGTGTATGTTTTGAAAAAATCAAAGCTGAACAATTTACTCACAAATTGTAGTTTGTATCTTTTTTTTTCCACTACACGTTCGTTCTAAATTGCAAACTAACTACGGCCGAAGCCTTCCACGGTCCACCAGCCCTACTCGTAGAGTCAAGTGTCAACACACAAATTCTAAATCACGTCGATCCGTTGCTCCGTTGCAGCATGATTATAGGACAAACCAACACACTTACACACATTCGCATTTATAATTTTTAATAGGACAGGATTTAGACGACCTCTTTGAGCGCTGTTGTCATAACGTGGAAGGTCCCGGGTTCAATTCCCGGCAGGGTCCATTTAGGAATTTACCCTGGTCTGGTCTGCCTGGCAGGCCTGGCTTCGGCCGTGGCTAGTTACCACCCTACCGGCAAAGACGTACCAAACGATTAAGCGTTCCGGTACGATGCCTTGTAGAAACCGACTATAGGAGTAGGTATGGGTTAAGTATTTAACTGCAATACCCCTGTCAGGTTAGCTTGCTACTATCTTAGACTGCATCATCACTTACCATCAGGTGAGATTGCAGTCAAGGGTTAACTTAGTCGCGAAAAAAAAGGATTTTACTGTTCATCGCTTACGTTGTGAACGTACTGGGGGCTTACTACCGTAGCTTTAAAGCAGTATTATTTTAATCTTGTTTCAGAATTATTGAGGATATAACATAAAATAATATAAAACTGCAATATTAAAATAATAGTGCTTTAAGCGATAGTAGTAAGTCCTCTGCCTATCACACAATCAACACAAAGATGAATTGAGTCATTAATTCACAAGAAAGCCCGTCAGACCATTTACGTGGATAATAGGCATTCAACTGATCCTTAAGATTAGGGAGTTAAGAGTCTATGTATAATATAGTATGAGAATTGCCCAGGCGAACTGCCCACGGTATCATACCAAATGTGGTAGGTAGGAGGTACGCGTAGGTATCATACTAAATACTAATATTATAAATGCGCAAGGGTGTTTGTTTGTTGGTTTATTGGTTTGTCCTTCAATCACGCCGCAACGGAGCTACGGATCGACGCGATTTTTGGCATGGGTGTAGTTGAGGACCTGGAGAGTGAAATATTATATTTCATGAGAAGTACCTACTACCGTCAGAACAAAAGATCCATATATGCATATTTAAACTTATACAAATATTATAAATGCGAAAGTTTGGATGTATGGATGGATGGATGAATGGATGTTTGTAATCACGCCAGAACGACTGAACGGATCTGGATGAAATTTGACACAGAAATAGATTATAGCCTGGAATAACAGGCTACTTTTTATCCCGGAAAATTAGATGGTTCCTGCGGGAATCAAAAAAACTTAAACCACGCGGACGAAGTCGCGGGCATCAGCTAGTTTATAATATGTGTTTGTTCGTTGGTTTGTCCTTCAATCACGCCACAACAGAGTAACGGATTGACGTGAATTTTTGCATGGATATAGTTGAGCACCTGGACATATTATTCTACTTTTTATCGCGGAAAATTGAGCAGTTTCCGTGGGAATTTAAAAAAAAGCTTATTGCACGCGGACGAAGTCGATGGGCATAAGCTAGTGAGATATAACTGATTGCTTTCTCTTCAGCTATGACCAACAAGAATATTATTTGGTCTATCCACTAGGATTAGCAACATAGTAACTGTAATCTAGCGGAAACTAGTTGCATTTATTCCTTATGCGTAAAGAGGTAGGTATAATATAAAATAATAGTAGGTACTAAACATAGGTGACGACAGACGACATGTTGCGATTCGATTAATCTCGCTCAGCGAGCCTAGTGGACGCCAGCCTTTAAAAAGACTTGTCCTGACTCTTGACTGACTGACTGACTGATGACTAGAAACTTAAAATTGTGACCGTAGGTTTCATTTTAAGACATAATGTCCAAGGATTAGGTATTGGAAATTCCAGCCCTATGAAAAGAGACGAAACTTTATATGGAAGTTTTAAATTTTTTCAAGAAATACCTATTAATCTCTAAAAATCGATATTTAGGCTTTCGGTTAGAACTTAAAACAACAGTTGGTTAGAATAAATATATAGGATTTTTAGAAAATAGCCTAAAGCTGTTAATAGCATGGGAAAATATCCCATGTTTTACAGTTTTTTTTAATTGTAATTCCCACACTTTTTCTTTATATATCTTCCTACATGCCCGGTGGTGGACTAGGTATTACAGTAGAACAATGAAGTAGGCAGGCATGCCTTGAATTACCATTTAGACACGACATACACGTGTATCATACATACCCTTTCGTCGGTAAGGTCAGCAGAAAAAATAATAATTTAATATACACTTTTTGAAGCGAAACTTCTTTATAATCGTTGTGATTTGAAAATTCGATGAAAAGAAAAAGTGACACTAAAAAGAGACAAACAAATTCATAATACGATTTAGCCTGCGAAAGAATGAGACAAATATAACTTGTATTACAAATATAACTTCTATCTCATTCTCTCGCAGGCTAGATAGAAGAATAGAATACAAGTTATATTTATCTCATCCTCTCGTAGGCTACTTCTCTGAAGTTTCACTTCTGCCGTAAATTGCACACACACACATTTTTACATCAAGTTTCAAGGAGATTATTTTTATATAGCACTTACAAAAATACAGTGGGATGAACGCGATGTTTACCTGTAACAAAAACAATTTTTTTTTAATATTTTATTATAATATCAAAAATGTAAATATAATTATCACAAAAACCTAGAAAGCTATTTAGCGTTCCGGTACGATGCTGCTTATTATCATATCATACTTCATACTAATATTATAAATGCGAAAGTGTGTTTGTTTGTTGTTTTGTTGGTTTGTTGGTTTATTGGTTTGTTGGCTTGTCCTTCAATCACGCCGCAACGGAGCAACGGATCGACGTGATTTTTGGCATGGGTATAGTTGAGGACCTGGAGAGTGACATAGGCTACTTTTTATCCCGGAAAATTTAGGAGTTCCCGCGGGAATCAAAAAACTTAAACCACGCGGACGAAGTCGCGGGCATGAGCTAGTAGTATATATTTACATATGTAGCTAGTGCCTAGAACGATATTCCGAATAAATAAATAAAATAAATAAATAAATAATATTTTATTTGCAAGAATATGGGTACAGATTAGGTCTTAAAGTAGTTTTAATTTTCCTTAAATATTCTACCATACAATGGTGTGCAAATGTGTTTGTTTTTAAAGTAATTAATGTTGTTGTTACCGAATGTTGCCAGTACGTTTGATCTAAGTTTTTGCATCGCAAATTCGATTGATCGTAACTTGCATCACATTGGCGCAGTCAAATAGACCTAAAAGCCCTGTATTTAAAATTCACAAATTCAGTACAACCGATTTTAAGTTCTAAACGTTCCGTTGGGAGCGCTGGAACGTTGGTTTTGTGTATGCATTCATATGAATGCATACACAAAATTGAGCTTTAAATCGAAATATAATATATAGACGTACCTACATGTAGTTAAGGTTCATTTAACTTTGCCGCTAATGTGATCGAATGCTCATACGTTCAATCGAATTTTCAATGTAAAAAACTTAGACTAAGCGTGTGGCTTCTTAGTGACCGTTTGTAACATACATAGACCTAGTCTTCGGTCCCATGTTAGTTGGGGTCGACCTTTCGAACCATTTTCAGTAAAGTTTTTAGGTCTCGGATCTTCCAATTGCCGACTCTCTATTGAGCATGAGTCTCCTGACTCCTCTCGGAATGAGAGGAGTTTGGCCATAGTCCACCACGCTGGCCAAGTACGGATTGGCAGACTTCACACACCTTCGAGAACATTATGAAGAACTCTCGGGCATTATATTCTATTCTATTCAATATAACTAACATCCAGTTTTGTCCGAGGTCTTTGCCGTATGTTACAAAATTAATTAATGAGAATTAGCTTTTTCTTCGAAAGAGGTAAGTATTTTTATACAAAGGAAATGTGTAAGTACGAGCATATATATTATTATTAAATCGTACAAATAAATAAGGGTAGGTAAAACATTTTTACAAGGGCGTGTTTTTATTACATTTTGAAAGCAACGCAAAATTTCCAATTACGTTAAAAGCGAGCCAACTAAATTACAATATATAAACGTGGAGCGAAAATTGTTCGCTGAAAGTTTTCAGTAATAATTCCAATTTTGTGTAGAGTTTGTCCTTCAAGTGAACTTTAACCTTTGATATTTATACGAGGGATTTTTTAAAATGTTATCTCACAAAAGATATATCGGCGACTTTGCTTAAGAAAAACATTCATTTGCATAGAAAATGCTGTAATATATATTATTGTTTATATTAGCAGAAGTTTTATAAACGAAGCAGGGAGTAGATATTATATTCAATCGATCAATAAAGTTATTGTATAGACTATAGACGATGTTACATCACGTCATAATATAATATACTAGATGATCACTCGCAACTTCGTCCGTTCATTATGTTTATTTATTCACAACCAACGCAACGATTTGGATGATATCTTTAACGTATAGTATATAATGTATTTCATAGTTCTAATTATTTATTTATTCATTTAAAACAAAATTACAAGATATAATAAAAACTTATAGACTAAACGTTAATCTAAAATCCTTATATACCTACTAACAAAAATAAAAATAAAACCCTAATCAAAAAGACCACCCCTGGTTGCCCCTGGGCCAAAAGTACCCATCAAACTTGCAGCATTGCCGCGCTGAATGGCGATGGATAACCTAATTTGATAGTTATAATAAGTTATTATAAGTTATAGTTATAATTAGTTCTAATTTGATATTTTTCATATAAAACTACTCTTGAACTACTACTTGAATAAAAACTAATTTACATAAATCCTCTCGCCCTTAGCAGGGCTACGGGAGATTGCTATTATTTTCAAAGATGAGCTTTCCAAAGGGCAGAGTTCACATAGTTACAGTGATAAATATCACTTGTGTGTTGTCGAGACTTACTGAGAGATTTTGCTACGATTTGCTTGTTCTAATTATTTTAATAGTCTAAACTATTTTGCCAAGAAAATTAAGTTACAAATCAAAATCAATGTGTTGAAATAGGTAAGGTAAGTTGGTACAAAACATTTTTTTGGAGTGAAAACTTCTTTAGGCGCGTTGAGCACCTTTTGGTAGGGGGTAAAAATGTAGATTCGCGTGACCAGCGACATGCTCGCGAACATATTTATAAATATACTACATTCAAAATTAAACTTTATTGTCTTAGTGTTAAGGTTTATATTTTAATAATTTTAATTATAATTTAAAATAAAGAAACTCTACGATTTTCGCTATTTGCTGGAAAATACGTGGAGAAAATTCGCATTTAATAAAATAAATATATTAATGTATTTAAATGTAATTCAAAGAACGATAAACAGGATTCACTTATTTATCGTCTCCTAGATGATGCCCGCGACTTTGTCCGCGTGGATTATGGTTTTGAGATTCCCGCGGGAACTCTTTAATTTTCCGGGATAAAAAGTAGCCTGTCCTTCCCCGGTACAACGCCTACTTTTGTATAAGATTTCATTAAAACAATATATGTCACCGTAAGATTGCAAAAACCGTTAGATTGTAATCTAACTAGCGAAATTGTAAACTGTCGACAGATTGTGAACCGTTCAATGTTCTGAGTGTAAATTTTTGAAATATTATTTACGTTTTCTTGTCTCTTTCCTGTGGGTTGGTTTAGGGTTCGACATAAATAATCAGGTAGTTTTTGCAATTTTATTGCTGTTAAGTCTCGCTAAAACTCAGAAACGGCTTGATCGATTAGGATATAATTTTTTGTGTGCGTTTGAGTGGGCCCCGGGATGGTTTATATTTAGGGGGCGCTGCAATCGGGTTCTATAGGTTCAGGGTAGGACAAAGTCTGCCTGGTCCACTAGTTTATTATATTAGTATGGATATGGATTTTTGTTCTGACGGTACTTCTCATGAAATATAATTTCGCCCGCGAGTCCCGTAGAATGTTAATAGAGATGTTTTGACTGTGCACGTAGGTTCAACCTCCGGGCATTACTTTTTATTGCCGTGTTTACACGCATGAGAGCAGGGCATGGCTTCTCGTCTGTGACATTCTCTTTAAGGAAGGAGCACAACTTAGCTAAGTATCATACAACGGTGGTGTTGTATAAGGCTCGGTCTGTTCGTAAAGGAGGTTTCTAAAGCAGTTTATCTAAACGTATGATTGAGATGTTTTCGCAGCCATGGTTTAGTCCCAAAACGTAAATCCATACTAATATTATAAATGCGAGTGTGTCTGTCTGTCTGCTACGCTTTCACGGCCCAACTTCTCAACCGATTTTGATGAAATTTGCTACTGAGATAGGTTACATCCCGGGGAAGGACATAGGCTATCCTGGAAAATTGAAGTTCCCGCGGGAATCAAAAAAACATTAAGTAATCCACGCGGACGAAGTCGCGGGCGTCGTCTAGTTTACCTACTCTAAAAATTTAATATTAAATTTCAAATTCGGAATCACATATATCTCCTTTTTTTCATTCGACTTTTTCGTTTTTATTTTTCAGGCGAGTTCGTCGACTCTGCCCCACCAAGGCCAGTCAGATTTTTACAGATTATGTCGAAGAAAATCTCATAGTGGAATGGAACTGGTGAGTGGTGGGTGCTCCACCAGGGGTTGGCAACGTAGAGTTTAGTATATAAGCTACTTTTAAATATTTTTTTTAATCATGACTTTTCCCTTGGATGACACAAACACGGTTCGAGTACCATTTGCGGGGCGAGGGGGAGTGCTTTGTCATTTCTGCCCAATTATTGACATTGTGCATGAAAAAGTCGATCACTGTGACAATTGACAACACAATATCATAATTAATGTCGAAACTGCCACAGTTCGCGGCTAGAGGGGGCGAATATGGCCGATATCACGTGTCCCGTGGTTAATTCGTCCAAGCTTTTTTCTCCATGGTCGTTTGTGACTAACCGAAAAAGAATGTCATGAATTCTTGGTAGAGGAGAGAAAATATTTAGTTTCCCCCCTTCCGGCCTATTATCACAACTGAGAAGTCTTGGTCACCAGCCAATAATCGTCAAAATAATATCGAATTGTTTGAAGTACCCGATTTATTCACCACTGTGATATATTGACACCGGATGTTCAAGATATATTGTTATGGATATTTTAACTACTGACGGTTTTGAGTAAGAGGAAAATATAGTCAATGTGGCCGAATCAAAAAAAAATACTTTTAGGAAATGCTACAGGAAATTATAAGAAAAATCTGTGTAGTTACCTAAAACTAATATAATACTAATATAGTAAAGTAGATATTAAATATAGGCCTCGTTAAGTCGTTATTATAAGGCTCGTTCGTTAGGCTTTTGATATTTATTTAGAAACTAGATGATACCCGCGACTTCGTCCCCGTGGATTTAGGTTTTTGATTCTCGCGTTAACACTTTAGGTTTTCATAATAAAGAGAAGCCTATGTGGCTATGTCCTTCCCCGGGATACAATCTATCCCTGTACCAAATTTCATCACGAACGGTTGAACAGATGGACCTTGGAAGCGTAGCAGACAGACAGACGGACAAACAGACACACTTTCGCATTTATAATAATAGTATGGATACTAAGGCCAGCGTGGTGGACCGCGGCATATGGAAGTTCTACCAAGTAATGTCAAGCAGGAACTGAAAAACAGATCCATAAGGTTACAGAAATAGTGTAACAGAATCGAAGCTGTCTGCTAATATTTCGATAAGAACGCGTTGTCACACCATCGTGCAGTTTGTTCGGGTATGTACCTACCTATTAAAAACACTTATTAACAGAAATAAACGGTTACAGATTATTGGGTTACAGTAACGTTTCTGTTTCCGTTATACCTAAGTGTTTCTGTTTTATAATATCTAGTTTCAAAAAACAGTGTTTCAACCCCTTATTTCGGTTACTGTTTCAGTCCTTAATGTCAAGCAAAACAAAAAGAAAGAATTTCATTTGATATAAAAAAGGGAAACTCTTAATCAAATCTCGGATCGTATCAACATTAATTTGAATTTTGAGAGAAACGAAATTTTTGAATTGAATAAGCGAATGAACGGTCGCATTTTTTTTAGAATCTTTTTGAATACAAACTCCATGTGATGTTGAATAGCAGACTCGAAAACTAGCTCGTTTTAATGCTAATAAAAAAGGAAACCTAACGGATTTTAGCAAATAAATTCCGAAACTGGGCCGTTACAAAAAAAAAACGAAATCAAAGAAATACCTCGCTCCTGTTTCGGCTGCCATGTTTTTTCAAAAACTGCTACCAAGAAACTTCGCTGGTTCTTCGAAGAAACAATGTGAGTGATAATCTCTTTTGTCGGCTCATTGACGAGAGAACGGGTGCCTCCGAATTATTCGTTTTGCCATAAAAACAACATTGATAGCGTTCAACGAAGTTCGTCACAAAAAATGACCTTGTCCAGAATAGAACAGAATTCTTAATGACATACTCTGGATGAATTTAACGGGATATTTTTCGAGGAATATAACTACTTCCACATTACTTATACTACGGCCTTCAATAAACATATCTAATACTCTAGCTAGGAACTAACAGAAAAGGTAAATAACAGAGCCACAAACAACAAATCGGAATCCAATTCTTATAAATACCAATCTTCAATTCTTCCCAATTTCCATGGTCTACCACGTAATTGCTTTAACAAAATGATGTACAATAATAATATGCTGAGTGACATCCATTTTGGGACCATACATTCCGTATCTATCACTATAACTGTGTCATGTGTTCCGAATAAACGCTTTTCTTTCTATCAAAAAACCAGGATCACATAACTACCCAAGAAAAGTCATAAGTGACATAGTCATAAGAACCGCAGAATAAGTTGGGTTTAGGACACTGGCCACAAAACGGAATGGCAGTCGCAGTCTTCACTCTTCATACACCCTTTGAGGTAACTCTCGAAGCATTGCTGGTATCCTGACGAAGTTTTCCTTGACCGATATACCATTTGCTATAACGACGGCGAAGGAAAACTTCCTAAAAGAAATTATTATAACGCACATTACCCCATAAAGTTAGAGCTGCCTCACAGATGAAATGATAGCTACTTCTCTTTCATTCGGGGAATGAAAAACCGAACTTACGAAGAGAACTTATTTTTATTATTTCCCAGAATTCCACTTATGCCCTTGACCTTTAGGTCTCCACGTGTTCCAACTACCACGCCACCATGAGTTTCCAGTGTTGTCAATAAAATATGCCACGACTCTTGCCAAATATTGTTTGGATGAGTAACGTTCATTACCAGTGACTTGTATACGAGATGATAGGCCAAGTTTGCTGTTTGTTTGTGCTATTTTGCCAATAATATAGATACTGACATTTTGTAGTCATTTTCCCTTGACCACATTTCTACCACAGCAGTTAAGAATAATTAAGATACGTCTCAAAGGAAACGCAGGAGATATGATATTGTACGTACAGCCATCCCTCCTGCATGCATCAACTGCTTGACATTGGCCTTTTGAAGTGGTCCTTACGGTTCTCAACTTCTTACCAGGTTTTGAGGCTGTCAATCCAATGGGCTGGAAGTCTTCTCACTCTATTATAAGTTTATAACCAACAGACGATCCCTACGAATGCGAGTCAAGTGCATCCATACAATAGACACGTCTTCAAGGAAGCTATTGGCGACAGACAAAACATCAAAACAATGGAGTTCTCAATAACACCGTGGAATACCAGGAACGAAGTGTCACCTGCAAGGTACATAGGTACCCACCACCCATATACTCGTAAGTACGTAAGTATTAGCCATCGCGACAGCAAACTGAATTTCTTAGGGTTATTAAACCTCCAGTTTCGGTTTCAGCTGAAGGTTGTGGCGATAGCCGAAAATCGGCTTCGGACAGAAATCGACCTTCGATCGGACACTAAGTGAAGGTGGCTTTACTAAAAAAAGCTTTTTTCTTTTGGAGATTACGATAAAAGAGCATGGATTTGACTAGCTCCAGCTATGCTTGGAAGTGCAGTTACTTGTATCGCGTTTAAATAAATAATGACTGTTAAAAAGAGCAACCACCGAGTTTCTTGCTGGCTTTTCTCGGTAGGAATGGTATTCCGAACCAGCGGTAGATTCACTCGACGATTCAAAAGCACTTTAAAAAGTTTAATTGAGTAAAAAAGTTTGAAGTTTCTCGGGAAGTGGCTGGCTAAGAAAGGGGGATCTAATGCCATTGGTGCCACCAAAGGCCTTTATTCTGCAGTGGACGCCCGCAGAATGTTTATAAACATATTTATATTGTAATGTAGTAAGTATATGAGATTTTTCTCAGTAATTCATATGATGAGTATACGAATAGCTACGCTCGGAATTTGGCGTCGGGCCGCGAGCCGTGGTGGACTGTTGGACAGATCGCTCGAACTGTTGACATTCCTGCATGGTGATCTGATACACGCTACTGACGAGTACAGGGAAAATGTATCGTGGAAAGATATTGTTACTCTCAAGATTTCTACAACCTTCATAAACTGTAGGGAATTTACTGCCAACGCTTAAAACGCCATATTGTTACATTATTGTTTTAGAATAAATATTATAATCCTTAATTTAGGAAAGTCAAGGTACGTGACATTTAAATATTGCTCAAGTATTGCTATTGGCAGTATGGCCCCAGGCCGTAAGGCGTATTCCGTAGCACCGAACTTGAAGTTTGAACCTGCTACTTTTTGCAGGACCAGCTGGTCGATTACAGCAAAATAGCTGGCACACGTCTGATTGGATTGGCGTCTGATACTCTCAACTCTATCTAGGCGTTAACTCATCGTTACAAGTTACAACTCAATTTAACTTTTTTGAATAGGTGCTTTGGGGTAATTACGAAAATGAGCTTATTCCTATATTTACCAATTACTGCTAAACCAGGCAATATTTTTGGTTATGACAACATTATCCTAGAAGTCGGGTAACATAATATTATCGTGGTGTCAATGTTGCCATAACTAAAAATGCCTGGTTCAGTAGTAAATGGTAAATATCGTAATTAGTAATTACCCAAAAGCCCAAAAAAAAGTTGGTCACATGATCCAGAGATGTTAGGGCGCCGCCGTCTATAAAAATGCACGTCAAATACCTCGACCATAGAGTAGGATGACCTCGACTTTTGTTTTGGTAAGTATATCCCCGCACCGAGTGTTTCCAGTATTCCACCCAGTAGGCTTATTTAAAGAAGGTAGAAGTTGAGTTCACACTTCACAGTCAACGAGGCCATAGCAACGAGTGTCGTTAAAAAAACCCGCAATATTGTGCTATTTTTGACGTCGATTAGCAAGCCGGCCACGTTTCATACATTTTCCTTATCCAGCGTCTAGACGGAACGTGCTTGACGGCTAATTGTCAGGTAGATACACAATACATACACGACACATTTCGTTACGCAACGCCGGTAGGTATGTAACACTATATTCAATAACATTATTGTTATAGGCAGGCTATACACTAGTCATGTTTGCACCTGGTATTATCACTAGTATGTGACTGCCTCGTCGGTCTAGTGGTTAGCGTGTTCGACTGCGGCCAACGAAGTCGGGCCATAATTCAGTACTGAGTTTTTCTGACCAGAAATTCTCAGTACTAGCCCGGAGTAACGAGATTGGCGGTGTTTCACCCCCGTGCCTCGGAGAGCACGTTAAGCCGTTACTAAATGAGGGTAAATGAACGCATTTTTTATGTTACTGAAAGCATGCTTGATACATTTATTTATATTAATGATATAATTTTATATTCATCAAAATACATTACATATTCAATAGTCTTGGAAACATAAACAAGTGTTACCTACCATGGAAACATAAAGTAAACAACGTAACGGAGAAAGTTCTATTTTACTCCCCAAAAATTTTCATACCCCGGGCCTACCTATAAATGAAAATCGTTTCAAAAGGAGGTAAACTCCAAATTCCAACAATATTGTACCTACAAGTTTTAATGCTGGTATAGTGACTTGGTATATCACAAAGACACAGCCAGTATGTATGTACTTATAGAGGGGACGCCCGCCGTCGCCAGGCGGGTGATCGGTCCATTAATTGAACCATTCCACCCATTTCCCCGTGTTAGGACACAGGTTACTGGTGTCCCGGCAGCCTACCCCCCCCGAACCTACCTGTAGCTTTTGTGAACCTTACGATATCCCCTATGGAGAGATGTCTTAGGTCTTCTTCACTGATCCTGTCCTTGCCTATTAATTCCCACCTTACCAATGAGTACATGGGGCACTCAGCTATGAAGTGGAAGCTGGTCTCTTCCTCGCCGCACTCTGGACATGATGGGTCATCTTCGATTCTCATTATTGTGAGATGTCTATTTAGCAGACAGTGTCCTGTTGTTATGCCTGCTATTAGTGCTATGTTGTTTCTGCTTTGCGACATAAGTTGTTTTGTCTTCTTTTTATCGAACGATTTCAAGAACAACTTCGATTGTCTATATTGTGTAGAGTTGTTCCATCTTGAATTCGATTCTCTTTCTATCATTCCTTCAATCACTTTCATAGTGATCGAGTATGAGATGGGTAAGCAAGGTTCGGGGCCACAGAATGGAGTGCTTGCTCCCATTCTTGCTAATTCATCTGCTTTTTCATTTCCTTCGTTTCCTTGGTGTCCAGGAACCCAGGCAATTGTGACTTTTGTCCTCTCAGCTAGTGAATTCAAGATGCGTTTGCATTCCTTCACTAGAGCTGATGTGGTATCCTTCATTTCTAATGCTCTGAGAGCAGCCTGACTGTCACTATATATGATCACTTCTTCGGTTTCTATACTTACAGTATCCATCAGGCCGAAAGCACACTCCATGATCGCATACGTTTCGGCCTGAAATACACTTGCAAATTTACCTAGGGAAATTACTTGGTCTTTATCAGGATTGGTGCTGTAGAAGATTCCAGCACCACTGAGCTTAGTTGATTCCCGCCTTGATCCGTCCGTGTAACAGATAACAATCTTGTCTTCATTGGCGGTTTCGATCTTCCATGTCTCCTTTGAACCTATGTGCACTCTGTATTTCTTGTCGAAGATACGCTGTCTTTTGATAAGGTCATTGTGTGTGATTATCATTGACAGCTTATCTCCATATATGCTCTCAACGTCTGTATGTCCTTTATCCATAAAATTGCCTTTCCACTGCTTAGACATTTTCATTCTATGACACAGCCAGTAGGTATAATAAAGTACTTAATTGATAACAATATAAATGGTTACATTACCTACGTCAATGATACCCCGTTGACGCGTGCACATTCGGTAAATGTTGTGTCTGAATGAATTTTTGGATCAAAGGTTATATTTTTATCTCATTTTATTACAAAGCTTTTTGTTATTTTTTAGCTATTTCTGAGAATCCGAGGTTATAGATAAAGTCTAGGTACATACTGATGTTTTGCTGTCGAACCAAACAATCCTGAGGCCCGTATTAATAAACCGATAACAGCTAAGAACAGTTCTCTACGCGTATGAGTTTTATTAGGGACATAATTATAAAATTTAAATCATGGATTACAATCATTAACTCTAGTTTTTCAATTCAATTCAATTTATTTCAAACATGTAGGACATACAGGTGTCTCTTATGCTACGTCATATTTTGACTCTACCACCGGTTCGGAAAAAAAATTCTGCTGAGAAGAGCCGGCAAGAAACTCAGCAGTTGCTCTTTTTTTTCAGAACAAAGCTTGTACAGCACAGATAGTACTAACAGATACCGCGCTAGGAACACGGCAGGCGCGCCAACAAAGCAAATACAAAACGAAAAGCAAATACAAATCTGAAATCTCATTTAGTTGGATGCGACGCGTCGAGAAGTTTCGACGTAACGTGTGTTTAAACAAGTTTCTCAAAATAATGCCTTCTTGTGTCTTGAAACACTGTAAAAATTGTTCCCAAAAATTAAAAAAGGATAATGGTGTTTCTTTTCATAGGTAAGAATTTATATTTTCATTCTGTAAGTTTTTTTTCCCTTTTTATTTAATTGCTGATGACTTGAAACACAAAACCTCAACGATATCTATCAGTGTTGCTAATTTACGTTGTAATATTTTCCCTTAAATTAAAGAAGGTGTAAATGAGCTGTTAGTAGATAGTTTTTTTTTTTGTGAAACAGCTACGCTGCCGGCGTATTTCGAGGTACGCCGATTAGCTTATAGGTACGCCAGCTGCTTTTGAGGTACGTCAGCTACTTTGATGGTACGTAGGCTACTTTTAAGGTACGCCAGCTTCTTTAGAGGTACGCCAGCTACTTTAGAGGTACGTAGGCTACTTTGGTGGTACGCAGGCTACTTTGCTGGTACGCAGGCTACTTTTAAGGTACGCCAGCTACTTTAGAGGTACGCAGGCTACTTTAGAGGTACGCAGGCTACTTTTAAGGTACGCCAGCTACTTTAGAGGTACGCAGGCTACTTTGGAGGTACGTAGGCTACTTTGGTGGTACGCAGGCTACTTTGCTGGTACGCAGGCTACTTTTAAGGTACGCCAGCTACTTTAGAGGTACGCAGGCTACTTTAGAGGTACGCAGGCTACTTTGGAGGTACGTAGGCTACTTTGGTGGTACGCAGGCTACTTTGCTGGTACGCAGGCTACTTTTAAGGTACGCCAGCTACTTTAGAGGTACGCAGGCTACTTTGGAGGTACGCCAGCTACTTTAGAGGTACGCAGGCTACTTTGGAGGTACGCAGGCTACTTTGGAGGTACGTAGGCTACTTTGGTGGTACGCAGGCTACTTTGCTGGTACGCAGGCTACTTTTAAGGTACGCCAGCTACTTTAGAGGTACGCAGGCTACTTTAGAGGTACGCAGGCTACTTTGGAAGTACGTAGGCTACTTTGGTGGTACGCAGGCTACTTTGCTGGTACGCAGGCTACTTTTAAGGTACGCCAGCTACTTTAGAGGTACGCAGGCTACTTTGGAGGTACGCCAGCTACTTTAGAGGTACGTAGGCTACTTTGGTGGTACGCAGGCTACTTTGCTGGTACGCAGGCTACTTTTAAGGTACGCCAGCTACTTTAGAGGTACGCAGGCTACTTTGGAGGTACGCCAGCTACTTTAGAGGTACGCAGGCTACTTTGGAGGTACGTAGGCTACTTTGGTGGTACGCAGGCTACTTTGCTGGTACGCAGGCTACTTTTAAGGTACGCCAGCTACTTTAGAGGTACGCAGGCTACTTTAGAGGTACGCAGGCTACTTTGGAAGTACGTAGGCTACTTTGGTGGTACGCAGGCTACTTTGCTGATACGCAGGCTACTTTTAAGGTACGCCAGCTACTTTAGAGGTACGCAGGCTACTTTGGAGGTACGCCAGCTACTTTAGAGGTACGCAGGCTACTTTGCTGGTACGCAGGCTACTTTTAAGGTACGCCAGCTACTTTAGAGGTACGCAGGCTACTTTAGAGGTACGCAGGCTACTTTAGAGGTACGCAGGCAACTTTGGAGGTACGCAGGCTACTTTGGTAGTACGTAGGCTACTTTTAAGGTACACCAGCTACTTAGGAGGTACGTAGACTACTTTAGTGGTACGCAGGCCACTTTTGTGGTACGCAGGCTAATTTTAAGGTACGCCAGCTACTTTAGAGGTACGCAGGCTACTTTGGTGGTACGTAGGCTACTTTTAAGGTACGTCAGCTACTTTAGAGGTACGCCGGCTACTTTAGAGGTACGCAGGCTACTTTGGTAGTACGTAGGCTACTTTTAAGGTACACCAGCTACTTTGGAGGTACGTAGGTTACTTTGGTGGTACGCCATCTATTTTGGAGGTATGCAGGATACTTTGGAGGAACGAAGGATACTTTTAAGGTACGACTACTGCTTTAAAGGTTCTTTTGCTATTTTTTCGGACTACTTTATAGGGGTACGCGGACTAGTTTGGAGTGTTATAAACTGTTACTTACAATCATTTTATGTGTTTAAGAATTTGGTAAAGTCAATATTTTAGTTTAAGAAAGGTTTAAAAACAAATTCAAATAAAGTTCCACGACTAGGCATAAATTATAAACCATATTCATTATTCGTTTTAATTACAGATTTCCATCAGATCCGGTTCTACGCGACAGATGGATTTCCATTATACGTGTGAGCAGAGAAGATAATAATTGGCTAAGTAGCTGGCGTACCTCTAAAGTAGCCGGCGTACCTCTAAAGTAGCTGGCGTAGTAAAAGTAGCCTACGTACCTCCAAAGTAGCCTGCGTACCTCTAAAGTAGCCGGCGTACCTCTTAAGTAGCTGACGTACCTTAAAAGTAGCCTACGTACCTCCAAAGTAGCCTGCGTACCTCTAAAGTAGCCGGCGTACCTCTAAAGTAGCTGGCGTACCACCAAAATAGCCTACGTACCTCCTAAGTAGCCTGCGTACCTCTAAAGTAGCCGGCGTACCTCTAAAGTAGCTGGCGAACCTTAAAAGTAGCCTACGTACCATCAAAGTAGCTGACGTACCTCAAAAGCAGCTGGCGTACCTACGTACCACCAAAGTAGTCGGCGTATCTCTAAAGTAGTCGGCCTACCTCCAAAGTAGTCTCCGTACCTCCAATTTAACTGGCATATCTTGAAAGTATTCGACGTACCGCTAAATTACTCAGCGTAGCTCCAAAGTAGCCAGCGTACCACCACAGTAATATGCGAATCTCCTTTTCCAGGATACAAGCTATTCTCCTACCATATGTCGTTGAAATCGGTTAAGTAGTTAAGGTCTAAAGATAGAACAAACAATTAAAATTTCTTACATTAATTTGGCATTTTTTCATTAATGTGGCAACATTTCACGCACACTGATGCATGTGTCCAGACAGTGCTGTCACGCACACTAGAATAAATTTTGGCCGCACTGTCGTGTTCCGAGCGCGGTATCTGTTTCTGTGTTGTACAGTTTATATTATTCTTAAGTTTCGGGCGGAAGAAGCTTTTAAAGCTTATTAAGCCAACTAACCATGAATTACTTGAAATCATAATTAATTATTTTAATTAAACCAAAATACCAATTTACACATTTAAAACTTACAACGCTTATAACATCAAAATGTTCTTTCGCCCATTATTTCCAGCTTCTTACTTCTTTATCTTTCGGAGTTATGACCGATCTTAGGACGAAAGGGCACGGCGGTTTCTCCATACAAACATATTCATCTGTTTTCTTCGTGGATAATTACAATAGAGAAAATATTCTTGCATCATAAAATCATTTTAAGATGATTTTAACCTGTCATTTTTCATTTTTCATTTTAACCTTCAAAAATAATCCTAAAATGGCCCAGTTTTCGCACCATCATCAGAAATGCGCGCGCAAATTTTTACGAATATAATCAAAACAAAGAAAAACATACCGACATAGCACGAATCCTTAAATTATTCTTGAAAAAAATATTAAAATCGGTTCAGTTTGGAGTAGGAAACAGGAAATTCGAAAACAAGAATTCGACCGCTTTTAACCGACTTCCAAAAAAGGAGGAGGTTCTCAATTAGGCGCGCGTCTTTTTTTTCGTAGGTATAATGTAGTCCGTAGTCAGTCCAAAGCTGCAGTTGTCCCTATAAGGTGTTATGAGATTTTGAGGAGCAGTGCGACGGCAATATTATTGTTAAATACCTATTCTTTCAATGTAATGCAGATGCCATTTCGTCCTTGATCGATTGTAAAAGAGATGCACTAGTGAAAAGTTTCATTCATTTTATTCGGGAGTGGACTCCATCGCTCATCGCTCACTAATTAGTCACGGATCATTAGGCCACTCGTAAAGAGCGCCATTTTCAACTGAAGATAAAATTCAGGTGGCAAGATGACTCAGAGTGGCGTGTGCCAAATGTTAACAAACAACGTGAAATAAATTAAAAGAGATTCCTTCCAATAGAGCAATAATTGTAATACTTAAACTAGAGAGAAAGACCGCGACTTCGTCCGCGTGGACTTAGGTTTTTTTAAAACCCTTGTAAACTTTATGATTTAACGTCTTAGGGATCCTAGGGATACGGATAGGGATTAGATTATAATCTAACTAGCGAGATTATAATCTGTCGAATGATTACAATTCAACGCATTATTTTTCGGTAGATTGTAATCTTTTAGGTATATTAACCCGATAAAACCTTTTTTTTTTTTTGATGTAGGAGGGGAAAATCCTCATGGACATCCAGTCCGGACCGGATAGTGCCGGACTCCTACCGGCTAAAAACCCCTCCTGTCTCCAAGCAACAATGTTCCTGCCAAGTTGGCCTACCACTGTTGCCGAAAGCCTGATTTCACTCACGCCCGTCTCTTTCGTCCTTCTCTTTCTTTACCATTATACATTCCATGAATTGCTGTACTACTTGCCAGTTATTTTTTGTTTCCTGCATTTTACCTATAAGGTTCTCCACCCCAGTTTCTTCCCCCAACTCGTCCCCGATTTTCCGTCTTTCTTCATCAAACTGGGGACAGTGGAACAGTGTGTGTTCTGCGTCATCAACAGGGTGTATACAGTACATACATTTGCTGTTGTTTCTTTTTTTAATGCGTTCCGTGTACTGCATAAACACCCCATGCCCAGTGAGACACTGTGTCATGCGAAACGTCAAAGTGCCGTGTTTCCTGGACACCCAGTCTTTTATATTACTGATCAGCCTGTGCGTCCAACGCCCATTCGTAGACGTATCCCAATCTTCTTGCCATCTAGCAAAGGTCTCTTCTCTGATAGCTCTTCTTTCTTCCGGTAGTTTCATCCCGTAGCTTTGTGCTCTTTCCTTTGCTAGGAGATATGTGATGTGGATTAGGTTCGCCAGTACGAGGGCGGCATCAGTGGATTTCGTTTTATAAGCGCAGCAAGTTCTTAATGCCATCATACGCTGGGTACCCAATACTGTTCTCTTGTGCACCTCCTTGTCCATAGCCACTGCCCATATCGGAGCCGCATACATAATAGTAGATTGCATTGCAAGAGCTAGCGTTCTTCTTTTCCGTGAGTTCGGTCCGCGGTAACTATTAAGGCACTCGCCACAATGCTACCAAATACACGCGAACTCGATAAAACCTACTACCTGATTATTTATGTCGAACCCTAACCTAACCTACAAGAAAACGTAAATACATTGAATATTTCAAAAATAGTTACTCAGAACACTGACCGTTTTACAATCTATCGAGATAAAAAGCGTTAGATTACAATCTAACGGTTCTTACAATTTTACGGTGACAGATATGCCTATGTTATTTAAAGGGCTTGAGTGATAGGTAGGTACCTAAGTTACTTTTCATACCGGAAAATCAAAAAGTTCCCACCGGTTTTAAAAACATAAATCCGCGAGAGAGAGAAAGACATAAAGTTGTTTTTCATAAGGAAAAGACAGAGGGTTTGACATTGCCAGCAGTTGTATATGATTCTTTGCGACTCTCGATAGAGGCTGGATCCACGCCAAACAAACCAGGCTACCGACCTCTAGCGTAGAGGGCGAAGAGAGCAACATATTAATATTATAAAAAATACCCGGCTGAGTTTGTTGTGGGCTCTTCCCAGACCAGCAGCCTGATTCTGTAACTCAGTGGCTATCAAAGAGTGAAAGCCACTGACATATATTCTTTATCCATTGAAGGTTTGCTATGAAAACTTAATTTTTATTTCATAGCAAACCTTCAATGGATAAAGAATATATGTCAGTGGCTTTCACTCTTTGATAGCCACTGAGTTACAGAATCAGGCTGCTGGCTTAGCATGCGCACAACAAGATTATCTCGCGACGAGTAAGAGAGATGTTGTCGTTGCCGGAAAATGTTTCATTTACCCTAACATGCACAAAATGCGGTATACCTATTAAAAGAAAAAAATAGTCGACATGTAAATGTTCGTAGAGAAAAATACCACAGATAAGAAATATTACTTTTACTTCTACTTTTGACGTAACTAGACAAGTAACCATGTTAGCTTCGGTAGACAGAGAGAGATAACGGGTAGACATAATTATACTCGTAGTGCGCATGCTAGCCATACAGGCGCCATGGAATTTGGCCTTTTCGTTTCCTCCGTGCCTCGGAGACCACGTTAAGCCGTCGGTCCCGGTTATTATCACTAACATCTGATAATAATCGTAACAAACATACTCTTAGTAGAGTCGTATGGGGAAGGACGTGGGAACCCACCGCATTAATATCCCAAGAAAACTCCTACCATTATGTGATTAATGGAATGGGGTCACGACTCACGACCCTCAGTAATGAGGAATACGACGCAGAGAGAGTACCTAAATTGAATAAATATAATATGACTGCGACTTTGAAACTTACCATTTTCTTCAACTACAGTCCCATCATTCAACTACATCCCATCGCTGACCCACTGGCCACTACTACTGAATGAGAAGTTTTTTGACTTAAATCCTTGGTGGATCCTGGCCCAGTGTAGGTTGGCAAGACTTCACACCCCTTTATGAGCCCATCGCTGGTCCAGTACTGGGGGCTAACCACCATCGCTTTAAACAGTATTATTTTAATATTGCAATTTTATATAATTATGTCGTACCTTGACTTCCCTAAAAGGATTATAATTTTGAAACAATAGAGTTAGACTGCATCTTAGACTGCATCATCACTTACCAAAAGGTGAGATCGCAGTCAAGGGCCAACTTGTAGTGGATTAAAAAAAACCGAACATAATAACCTAGGCCCTAGACGATCTATGCTCAGTATTTCGTCAGTGGTTGGTTAAAATGACGATGACTAAAACCTATTTCAAATCCAGCACTGCGTACAACGAAGAAAACAACCATAATTGAACAATACTCTTCCCGAGATAATGAATGAATCACCGTCCCGAATGACACCGATTCATATTTCATTTGCAACCAGACTATACTTGAGATTTCAAACATTAAACAGAAATAACTGAAAATCAAGATTTACTTTTGCCCTTAGTAGGGAGAAGCTATCAACAAAACTACTAGACCACACGGGCATGTGAGGTTTGCATCTTAATGTGCATGCCATGTGTAACTGTCTTTCGCGTAGCGTAAAATGATACTAAATTATTATTCTCAAGTAAACAAACTAACGTGTGTACTCTGCCCAACAAACAAAAGCAGCTATGAAAATTATTGTCTTCCGACCGCGGTCCAATCAAGCGAAGTTTGATTCCCATTTGAATAATAATGATCAACCAAAGTCAATTATTGACACGCTCAAGAAACGAATATATTTTATTCTATGTATCTGGTTTGTTAGATTGCCGCTAAAATGTGTAGTTTCAAAGTTAAACGGCGATTTCAAAGATTTACAAACTAATGAAAATAGTCACTGTATATCCGGTCTAAGAATCAAGACGGTAGGTGTATAGATTCCTAGAGAGGCAACGATTTACAGTCGCTACTCGCTAAGTTGCAGACTCTGTGTTGAGCAAGGGGCAACGCCCGTCTAGGAAACATTAGCAAGTAAGCATTTAAGCATTTGACCAAATTATACTCATTAGTAAAATTTTTAGGTCTCATTATTTTTACCGCTTAATTTTAAATTTATTTAACCTAAAATATTTTTGCACGCCAAGCTTGGCAGAATATGTAGATAAGTTTTTATTTAAACACCTATGTAATTATATTATGTTGCATGTACCATATTCTTGCAAAATAAAAATGATTATGAATATGATTAGGCTAGAATCTAGATTGTAATTTTAGTGAGTATGGGTTGTAAATACACATATTAGGCTGAAAAAAATAGTGTGTGTCAGCTCCGACGCACAACTGGGGTTTACTCCTTACGAACGAAAAGTGATACCATGGAAACATAAAATAACGTAACGAAGAAAGTTTGATTTTACTCCCCATTAATTTTCATGCCCCGGGCTTATCTATGAAAATCGACTCTTAAGGAGGTAAACTCCAAAAAATTACCAAGGTAATGAAAGAAGTAGAACATTAATTCGCTATAATCCGCCACAGTAAGTAAATCTATCTTCCGCAAAGTGACGCCTGCTTCTATCCAATATTGACCAAGGTGTTATGTCCTCTCATAGCCGTGTAGCTCGATAGAAATAACCGACAGTCGCCATTCGTAGTGCGGAAAATGTCAAACGGGATTAGGTACACTCAACGAGAATAACTATACAATAAAAGCAAGTGTAGCTACGGAATTAGACTCGCGAGGGGTGGACGAACTGGCCGCGGCTGTACCGCAGTGTAACGATCTTTGTTATACTGTGGCTCTGCGATCATTAGTACAGACTCAGAGGCCCAATTGTCTAAGCATTTGACAGCATAAAACGTATTACTCAACCTGTTTAAGGAGTTCATACACGCTTTTTGTCGTGCAGTCATCAATGAACTCCTCAAACAGGTCGGATAAATCCGTTTGACAAACGATTCCGATTACAATTGCCTTACACAATCGGGATGCTGTTCGTGGACTTCGAGGATATTTAAAATCACGTCAATCAATGTCCAAGAAAGCGTCTCTAAGGCCCGAATTAATGAACCGACGACGCCAGCTTATACCATGCTGCCAAAGCTTAAAGCAATACTTAAGCAATATCACTCTAAAATTTAGAGTAATATTGCTTTAGAGTCTAAATGACAGTTTGATTTCATGTCCCTTGACGTAGCTAAAATAAGGATTATAATTCTAAAACACGAAAGTATGCAATAATGAAACAATATGGCATTAAGCGTTGCCAGTATAGCCCCAGGCTCCCAAGACGTATCGGTCAGTCTTTTTTTTATACATAAAAGTAAACTCTTCACTGCGATCTCACCTGGTAACAGTGATGGTCTAAGATAGCGGGCTTACATGTTTAGGGGTATTCATACCCCTTCCGGTTTCTAGCAACAGGTAGGATGGTAACTAGCAACGGCCGAAGCCTCCCACCAAACCAGACCACGTAAAATTCAGTAATTATAAATTACCAAATTGATTCTATCGGGGATCGAACTCGGGACTTTTCACTTGTAAGACCACAGCACTCACCACTGCGCCAGGCAGGTCGTCATAAACCGGGAGATATGAAAGTTATTTTAAACCTTTATTATAACTAGGGTTGTAACAGAACCTCGCTTCCGCCTCCGTAAGTGCGGAACTTTCACAAGAAATCGAACCTCCGCTTCCGCATCCACCTCCGCCATTTTTTGCGCAGTTGTAACGGAGGTTTAGTTACGTTGACTTACAATGCGAGAGGTACAAATCGAAGCAGGTTACGTCAGTTACACCATTACAAGAACCAAAAAGGCAACTGTCCTTAGAAGAATCCTCAACAAAAAAACAAATGTGGGATTCATCAAATCAAAATCAAATCAAATATTTTTTATTCAAATAAACTTTTACAAGTACTTTTGAATCGTCAAGTGAATCTACCACTGGTTCGGAATGCCATTCCTACCGAGAAGAACCAGCAAGAAACTCGGTGGTTGCTCTTTTTTAAATAATTCATTTACAATTACTATATCAATGTGTACACAAGTAACCGCTGTCCCTAGCATTGCTGGAGCGATCAAATCCATGCTCCTCTATCATTTCCATAATCTTCAACAGTATAATAAGTTTTTTTCAGGAGCATACTTTTAATGGATTTCTTAAATTTGTTTATTCAATTCATGTCAAAGACGGGCAGACAGAAAGTAGCCCCATTCCCGCCGGTGGCACCCGTTCACGAGCATGACGCATGATCCAGCCATTGCTTCGCTCGACCATATTTGAGGGAACGTAACAACACATCGCATCCTATAGCACAGAAAATGGACGATGTGATCGGAGAATACCACCTCCGCCTCTGTTAACGTCCGCATCGGCGGAGGCAAAGCCCCTTCACTTCCGCATCCGCCTCTGCTTCCGCTACGAACGCCTCCGTTACAACCCTTATTATAATATATATCTTGACGATCTCCCTGGCGCAGTGTTGAGCGCTGTTGTCTTAACGTGGGAGGCCCCGGGTTCAATTCCCGACAGGGTCAATTTGGAGTTTACAATTTTTGAATTTTCTCTCTGGTCAAGCCTGGTGGACCGTGGAAGGCTTCGGCCGTAGCTAGTTACCAGTTATTACCCTACCGGCAAATATAATACCGCCGAGCAATTTAGCGTTCCGGTACGATGTCGTGTAGAAACCGAGTAGGGGTATGGGTTTAATATAAACTGCCATCATGCCCCTAACAGGTTAGCCCGCTACCATCTTAGACTGCATCATCACTTACCATCAGGCCAAAACGCAGTCAAGCTAGCTAGTAATGGAATAAAATTAAAATAAACCTACCTAAAGTTTTATAAGAGCACGGCAAGTAAATAGACAGTAGGTACATATACTACTTAGCGAATAAAAAAAATCTAACAAATAGTTTTTGGTTTTTGCGAATCATCGCGGATCCGACTGCGAGCTCATTTCAACGTTGCCTTGGCAACAGCGAGATATCTTGTTTCTTTTTTATTTCAATTTTATAGTTCGCGGTGCGGTCCACGGAGGATAGGTCAGCCATGTTCGAAACTGGTTAAAATTCTTACTGGTAAAATGCTGGTAAAAAATAAATGAAAAATATTTTGCATATATATAATATTGATTCTTATCATATTCCATGCCCATAGGGCTGCCACACGCCTAAGCTATCACAATAGTGTTGTAATTATAATATCAAACTAGCCGATGCCAGCGACTACGTCAGCGTGGAATAAGTTTTTTTTAATTCTCACAGGAACTCCTAGCCGTTGATCTGTTGCTTCGTTGCGGCGTGATTGAAGGAAAACCCAACAAACAAACACACTTTCGCGTTTATAATATTAGTAAATATAGTAAGTATGATTGTATTAAACACGGAAAGATACTATAACAGACGGCTATCGCCTCTAGTACATTTTCATAGAGAAAATATTCTCTTTTAAAAACACTTGTAGGAGATTTGGTTAATAAAAGCAATGGCAAAATTGGCAAGTTTAGGAAATACTTGTACAATATTATTTTAGTACTTAAGTATACAAATTTTCTTTTCGTATTACTTGTCTTACTTTATCCGTACTACTTAATATTATAATTTATAACTGTCAATCTTTCTGTTACCTTTTCACGAACCGTCCACATATGTAAGTTTTGGGATATAGGTATAGTTAGATGTACTTATGTAAAAAAAAAGCCTAGGCTAGAAATTCTAAGAAACATAAAGCCACACGGACGAGCTGGCATTATATTCTATTTTTGAATATTTATGAGCAACAGTTTTTTAAGCCGTGATTTTTAGACACTTATGATAATAATCGACTAAAATGTTAATAGGTGACAGCCCTATTTATCGCCAATCTTCGAATTAAAAAAAAGGTAATAAAAGGTGACAAGTGACAAACCTATCTTTCGCCAATCTTCGAATTAAAAGAAAGAAAAAAAAATTAATAATTTAAGAATTAAAAAGAAACACAATGATGAATTTCCGTATTTTGTCGCTTAATTAGTGTAATGTGACTCGAGATACTGGAAGTTGGAACACTACAGAGAATATTAATTAATTAGTAATTAATTCAATTAATAATTCGATAGGTCTTGTCTATTGTAGTCTTGACCGTTGTTGCAAGGTTGTCACTAGCTGATGCCCTCGGCTTCGTCCGCGTGGATTGACGTTTTTGGTTCCCGCGGGAACTCCTTAATTTTCCGGGATTAAAATTCGCCTATGTGCTAATCCCGACTAAAATCTATCTCTGCGGCAGATTTCATGCAGATCCGTTCAGCCGCTCTGGCGTGATTGAGTACCATAGGTACATCCAAACTTTCGCATTTATATCTTACTAATATTATAAATGCGAAAGTTTGGATGGATGTATGGATGTTTGTTACTCAATCACGCCCCAACTGCTAAACGGATCTGACTCAATTTTGGCACAGAGATAGATTATAGTCTGGAATAGCACATAGGCTACTTTTTATCCCGGAAAATTGAAGAGTTCCCGCGGGAACCAAAACACCTCAAACCACGCAGACGAAGTCGCGGGCATTCGCTAGTATTAAATAAAGTATAAAGTCAAACTACTCAAATCACTTGACTCTTAATATCATAATGTCAGAAGATCCTCTTAGTGTTATCTTGACCCCGTATTGTAAATTTTAAGCATCTCATTTTTTTTAATCTAGTTTTTTAAAATATATTTATTGATAGTCATTTTCATTGATTTTTTGTAGTCTTGCTCTAGTAATCTTATTAATGTATTAATAATTTCCTTATGTAAACTTGTGGTATTTTTGTACGACTTTTCTTATGTGCACGATGTAACTATAGGTACCTATAATTTGAATTGCATGTTTACCTAGTGCCTGAGCCATTGAACATTTTGTATACCTACTACTTGTAATTCTGTTGGTGGTTCAAATAAATTAAATTAAAGAATAGAAATATTTAAAACACGATACCGACTTTAAATTCACGATAATTTATTGCGTAACGCCGAACGCGTACAGTCACCTCACGCATTGATCGGAGATGGCAGATATATCTATGTAAATTGGGACACTTTATGGCTTTTTGGCTGCCCTAGTGTGAGGTCCCTAGGTCGTAAAGTTTCTAACTGTAATCGGTACTTTGATTTTTATAGCCTTATCATAGAGTTAAGAATACATACAGAGGTGGCAAGGAGCGCGGAGCGGAGAGCTAGTTCGCCGCACAGATAAATATTAAACAACTGGTTAAATGATGCCCGCGACTTCACCCGAGTGGATTAAGATTTTTTATTCACGCTGGAACTCCTAAATTTTACGGGATAAAAAGTAGCTTATGCCCTTCCCCGGGATGTAAGTGTAACATACCTCTATGCCAAATTCCATCAAAATCAGTTGAACAGCCCCCTTATTCTGTAATTCAGTGGCTATCAAAGAGTGAAAGCCACTGACATATATTTTTTATCCATTGAAGGTTTGCTATGAAAACTAAATTTTTATTTCATAGCAAACCTTCAATGGAGAAAAAATGTATGTCAGTGATTTTCATTTTTTGATAGCCACTGAGTTAGAGAATAGGGCTGCAGATGGGCCGTGAAAGCGTAGCAGACAGACAGACAGACACACTTTCACATTTATAATAGTAGTATGAATATAATAATATTGACGAATAACGATAACGAATCTATCTCGAGCATTCAAAAACACCCACGCAACATAAATTATACTGTATCATTATACATTTACGTCTGCAAATTGTAATAACGCATGCAAAGCAAAAACTGCAATGGCAGACTGGTACAACAACACAATAGGTCGCAAACTCAGCCTAGCGCTGATTCTCAGTTTGCCACTAAAGTGAAAGTAGGTATTAACAAATTAAGTTCGTCGTTAATTTAATAATAAGTCAATTTTAAGTAATCGTAAGTTAATTTTATATAAGTTATATATTTTAGTACTTATACTATTGGAAAATTGTGTGACAGACACTGATTTTCAATAATATTCCACTTGCACCAAACGCCTATCCCTGCCACTTCTACGTCTGTTCTTAACTCTATGGTTCCCAAAAAAACCGCGTAAAACGATAAAATTGGGAAAACAGAATGAAGTCATTATCATTTTGAGGCCACGAAAACAACTGGACAAGTAGTGGCAGTGTATCAGTGTAAATAACCAATAACTGGAGTTATCAGTGTTATTGGGACATGATATCGCTCGTCCCCGATGCTGGGCAAAGAACAATGAACTCGCTCCTATGTTTCCTGGTTCCCTGGTACATCTATCTATATTCTATACTTAATATTATAAATGCGAATGTTTGGATGGATGGGATGTATGGATGGATGGATGGATGTTTGTTACTCAATCACGCCAGAACGGCTGAACGGATCTGGATGAAATTTGGCACAGAGATAGACTAAAGTTTGGATTAACACAGGCTACTTTTTATCCCGGAAAATAAAAGAGTTCCCTCGGGAACAACAAAACCTCAATCCACGGGGACGAAGTCGCGGGCATCTTCTAGTTTAGTTTTAGGTTTTTTAGTCCTAGGTTAGTTTAGTTTAGTTTTTTGAATGCGAAATTTTGGATGGATGGATGGTTGTTACTCAATCACTCCTGAACGGATGAACGGATGGTGATGAAATTTAGCACAGAAGTAGATTATAGTTTGGAATTGCACGATATTCACCACACCACATTGACCCTCGAAGATACCCTCATAGCTGAAATAGTTTATGTGGTGTGGTGACTGGTGAATATCGCGGGCAGCAAGTTCAAGATACGCACAGTACCTACCTACCACATATTAGATTTGCCTTCTGTGGCGGATTATAGCTTCTAGATTTGATTAGAATTAAACTTCTAGTTTTTTCATTGTCATGGACTTCCGCAAAGTAACGCCTGCTACTATCCAAGACCCGTAGGAACTCTTTGTTTTTCGAAGATGAAAACTAGCCTATGCCCTTCCCCGAGATGCAATTATTTATCTCTGTATCAAAACTCGTCGAAAACGATTGAACAGGTGAAAGCGCTGCAGCAGACAGACAGACAAACTTTCCCATAATTTAATGGATATATACCACAGATACATACCAACGTAATTACAAAATAATATGGGAAGATTCGAGATCCCAATGGAGCGATAAATTAATTTAAATATCAAAACAAAACAAATTTTTAAATATTTATTTGTATATCAATTGTTACATGTTGAAAGACCAATGGGCAATGTATTACTTATTATCAATTAATTTATTAAAATGATAATTAATTAATTTAATTAGCTTATCTATTGGTTGGTGCAATAATTTGTGTTATTGGACAGCGATATGCTTGCGGATAAATTGCAAATTATTGTACTGGTATTTTAATAGAATGTAATAAATATTATAGGTCTACCACCTACTACCATAGTCTACTTTATAATATGTATAATCCTTAGGTACTAATATTATTTATAAATGCAAAAGTTATGATAGATATATGGGGAGTGTTTGTCTGTCTGTTTGTTTGTCTGCTACGCTTTCACTTCCCACCTTTTCAACCAATTTTGATGAAATTTAGTATAGAGCTACTTTTTATACCTACACGAAAATTAAAGAGTTCCCGCGGGAATAAAAAACCGTAAACCACGCAGACGAAATCGCGGGCATCAGCTAGTGGTTTTTAATAGTTGTGGAAATCAAGTCAAGGATTTTTTTTTTAAATGTGTATTTGCGTTTCTTCATAAGTACATACTTTACATAGTACGTATAACTTGGCAGAACCGAAATATAGTACAATACTTATACATATACAATATTATAATACGATTGGCAACCCTAAAAGAATCCCATATAATTAATTACATAATAATATTATATCATCGAAAACCAAATACGCTTGAAAAACAAAACCCCCTATCTGGTTTCGCGCAGTTGGGTATAGAGTTCAAAAATACTATTAATCCATAACACGCTACATACTATAACCTATAAATTTTAGCATGCTATTAAATACGCTATGTTATAAGTTGGGTCAAACTAATAGCAACCCAAGACTCAGCGAAGCGGGATAATGAACTAATGAAAATAGAATAAACCCACAACAAGTACAAGGTAAGGTCTATTAACAGTTGTAGTAGGCTTCCTCATTATCTTATTACGCACTTAATAAGTATGTACTTAGCGTGTACTTAATTTTAAGACCCTGTGGAGGTAATGCCCTCCACGTGGTATAAATTTTTTACCCGACTACAGCAAAGCCAAAAGGAAAGGGTTATAACTTTAGCAGTCTATGTTTGTATGTAGCACCTGAACTACTGAGCTGGTCTTGGCAATTAGTGGTCAATCGATTTTTTATGATGGTCCGGGATAGAGTTATATCCCTCTAGTTTCTCCCTCCCTCCCTCTGGTCAGAGGTGCAATCATGTAAGGATTGCCGATGAAATCGTTAAAATTCGGCTTCAAAGTAAAATAAACCATAACAGGATTGAATTAGAGCTCAATTTCGTGTATCCATTCTCATACGTTTAGGTATTCAATGCTATTATGGTTTATTTTACTTTGAAACCGAACTTTAACGATTTGATCGGCAATCCTTACATGATTGCACCTCTGGTCTCGTGGGAGTTTCGGCTAGTTAGCGGAAGCCTCCCACTAGACCAGAGAAATGATGAATTCCGCAGACCCTGCCAGGGATCGAACCCGGGATCTCCCGCTATAAGAAAACAGCGCTTACCACTGCGCCAGAGAGCTCGTCATGAATCTAGGGGTGTGCAGCTATTTTTGATGCAGCTTTTTCAGAAAAATAATTCATGAAGAAAGTTTTAGAATAACTTAGAAAGTATTAATGAGATAAGAAATAAAAGAAGACAAAATACTATAATGATTATATTTTCCAGCAAAATTAATTCATGAAGGAGGTTTTAGAATAACAGAGAAAGTATTAATGAGATCAGAAAATTAAGATGACAAAATACTACAATGATTATGTATTTAGTGCAACACAAGTCACTAGCACGATTCCATTTAGTTTTATACAGAATGCCATTATCTACGGTTCGATCGGATTCGATGGGAAATGTTGTTTTTCTACCGTCCGTTACCAAGTTTACTACTGCTCGTATATAGAACCAAAAAGCTTCGCCTATTCCCTCGATGGGGACATGCTATAGGCAAAATTACCCTTTCCTATAAGACCGCAAGGTCAAATAAATATAATTATATGTAGTGCTGTCATGTAAGTTTTGTATTGATTAATGCAAACTTTAAAAATAGAATATAATAGTTAGAATATATATAGATAGAATAGAAAATAGTAGTATAGCTTAAAATATTTTTAGAGTAGCTTTATTTTCTACAGATTTTAGTTCCATCTTCAATAATGATATTTTTGTGAGTTGATATTTACAGAAAGAATTATAGCGTTGGGAGCTATTTTTATCAATTTGAGATAAAAAAAAATTATGTATATTATTATAATCTGTTGGGAGAATTAGGAGAGTCTGTTGTTTCTCCCGATAGCTACCATCCTCCGCTTGAGTTAGGTTTTGACTGTATCTTTGACTGGACGCAAAACAAGTGCTCTTCGCCTGACATTGAAACGGAATGGAATTTTAAAAAAGCTAATTTCCAATTACTGTACGAACGTTTATCTAAAGTTGATTGGTCACCTCTGTATGAAACTGTTGATCCTCAGAAAGCAGTCGAATTGTTTTATTCAATTCTTGAATCCTGTTTTTTCGATTGTGTTCCTCTTAAACAGCAGTTAACGGAAGAACCAAGGTATGTTTATCCCACTTGGTATTCTAGCAGGACTAGGCGGAATATAGAGTTAAAAGCGAAATATCATAGATTGTTTAAAATAACGAAAGATCAACAGTATCAAAAACTATTTTCTGACTATCGATTGCTGGTTAAGTTAAATATCAAAGAGGATTTTGAGCGCTACAAATTGAATATGGAGCGTAATATCAAGCGAGAACCGAATGTTTTTTGGGATTATGTTAAATCTAAGCGGAGTGTTGTTAAAAAAAAAATATTAAAAAATGGCGAATCGGTCCCACGAGATAAGTGCGCAGGACTATTTGCGGAGTATTTTAGATCTGTTTACGCAGCGAAACCACCGCAACTATGTATCAATAACGCATTAAAAGCTTGTAGCGGGGGAAGCGAGCGTATACACTTAGACTCTATAAATTGTAGCGATGTAAGTAGAGCGCTCAAGAAGCTTAAGCCAAAACGTTCTGCTGGCCCCGATGGTATTCCACCATACGTCATCAAGGATTGCGGTAGCGTATTTCTGGCGCCGTTGCAATATATTTTCGGTGCCTGTTTGAAGAATTCTTTCTATCCAGAAGTCTGGAAAACATCTCGAGTAGTGCCTGTTCCAAAAAAACAGTCTAGTTCAGACATAAGCGACTTCCGGCCTATAGCTGTTTTATCAGTCTTTGGCAAGTTATTTGAGTCGATATTGGAATGCCGTATACGGAAACAATTCGAGTACCAGCTTTCCGAAGCTCAACATGGATTCCGAGCGGGCCGCTCAACCTGCACTAATTTGTTAACATTCTGGACTTACGTCACTGGAGCTGTAGATGGCGGTGCGCAGGTGGATGCAACTTACTTTGATTTTCAAAAAGCGTTTGATACAGTTGACAATGACGTTCTTCTTAGTAAGTTTGCATCTGTTGGTTTTACTCCGTCTCTACTTAAGTTCTTTTCCAGTTACCTGAGAAACCGGAAGCAGTATGTGCAGTATGAGGGGCATCGTTCGGATCCGTACTGTACTTATTCCGGCGTAAGCCAAGGAAGTAATTTGGGTCCTCTAGAGTTTTTAATATTAATTAATGACTTACCTAACGCAATTGCTCATGCAAATTGTTTATTATTTGCAGACGATCTTAAACTCTTTTTTAAAATAGAGAATTCTTCTGACGCTCAGAGTCTTCAGGCTGATATTGATAATGTGTTGCAGTGGTGCAACCAGAATAAGTTGCTTTTCAATAATAAAAAATGTGCCGTAATTACTTTTACTCGAAAATCAAAACCAATTGTAGTGAATTATCGGCTAGGTGGATCGGATATTCCGCGTGTAACTGAAATCAGGGATTTAGGCACAAATATGTCTGAAGATCTGACATTTCGTAGTCACATAATAGACATATGTTCAAAAGCCTATAGAACATTAGGGTTTGTACTCCGTCAGGCACAGCACTTCGAGTCAATTGATGCAGTAAAGCTTCTCTATAATGCTTACGTGAGGAGTAAATTAGAAAGTAATGCTATTATTTGGAATCCTTTTGAAGCCAAGTACATAGACATGCTTGAAAAAATTCAAAAGAAGTTTATTAGGTGGCTGTATAGAAAGCATTATGGATATTCAGTGGGTTATCCTACCATATACCCAAGCTTATTCCTTCTTGGAATGATAGGGTATGATAGATTGGAAGTGAGGCGCAACATTGCTTTACTTTTATACGTGGTCAATGTGATCCAAGGAAAAAAAAAAAATTCAGCTATTTTAAATTGGGTAGGTCTGCACGTACCGAACGACTACGCAACTTCGCGTCGTCGTAAATTGTTTGCTTTACCGTACTGCAGAACAGAAATGGCTACTCAAGCACCACTGGCTCGTGCACTACGCTTGCTCAATAATCTGACGCAAAAACATTTAGATCTGGACATTTTTCACACCCCACCGCTCCAACTCATTAAACAAATAAAACCTTTTTTAGAGTTTTTAGAGTGGAAATAATTTAGCTGTTAATTTTTATGGTCATGTTAGTGTAATTTTATCTGTAAATATTTAGTCAGTAAACATTTTTTTTTTTATTCTGTAAGTAATTAATTTAAGTAATTTCCTATATATTATTATTATGATTAATTTGTAATTGTAGTTGTAGTTTTAGGTAATTATGTAGCCAGGGGAGACGAATTGGGTAACTGTAAAGTCTTCCCTGGCATGTTTTTATAATAATAAATAAATAAATAAATAAATAAATAAATAAATAAATCTAACAATTTCAACAAACCTTTTTGTATCCATATACTAATATCAAAAATTCAAAAGTGTTTTGTATGTTGTTTGCTACGCTTTTACGGCCCATCTATTCAACCAGTTTTTATTCCGGTACATTAAGGAGTTCCCACGGGATACTGAAATAACCTAACCCTCTGATGAACTCGCGAGCATCAGCTAGTAGATATTAAAAAGCGATAGTAAAAAGTGATTGACCAGAATTAAACCCAGAGCTCTGAACTCCAGACAATTATGGGATCGACACCTTTGTCTGGTGGGAGGCTGCGGCCGTGGCTAGTTACCACCCACCAGCAAAGACGTGCCACCAAGCGATTTAGCGTTCCAGTACGATGCCGTGTAGAAACCGATTAGGGGTATGGGTATAATATAACTGCCTAATATTGCGGGCTAACCTGGTAAAGGCATCCCTACCAGGTTAGCCCGCTACCATCTTAGACTGCATCATCACTTACCATCAGGTTAGATCGCAGTCAAGGGCACACTTGTGGACTTAAAAAAATGTCTTCTTGTGCGCGTGTAAGTCGTTATTTACTACTAGAGCGGAGCGTAAAGATCGTAAAAGTGTGAATGCGTTAAGAATGCGCATGAATTTCAGATAAACGCTCGGTTTTACTCCGACTAGTGCAGTAAATGCGCACTTTACTGTAGTATTATGTAGACTGCGACAAACATGTCCAATACAGTATAGAGGAGACGATCTCTGTACAGAGGTCATTGCACTGGCCACTGAGCATAATGTCGTTCGATGAAAAACAGGCATTTTTTTTTTCAGAAAAAAAACAATGGATTTTAAGTTACTAGATGATGCTTACGACTTCGCCCGCGTGGATTAAGTGTTTTGATTCCCGCGGAAACTACTTAATTTTCCAGCATAAAAGTATCTAGTCCATGTCTTTCCCCGGGATATAACCTATATCTATACAAAATTTCAGCAACGGTTGGAAAGATGGGCCAGGAAAGCGTACCAGATAGACAGACAGACAGACACACTTTCGCATTTATAATATTAGTATGGATTAAAACGTGCGCAATGACTCGCGACGTGCTGCGCTAGTGGGTAATGGCACTTAGATATTGAGAGCAACAGAATAAGCCACATTGTCATCCACCACTACATCCCATTAACGTCCCACTGCTGGGAACTGGCCTCCACTCTCATAGGAGAGAGGGAATTAGAGCTTAGACCCACCACGCTGCTCCAATGCGGGATGACGGGCTTTAACTACTATTATCATGTTAGTGATAATACGGTTATTATACCGGGACTGACGGCTTAACGTACTCTCCGAGGCACGGGGGTGAAACACCGCCAACTTCCTAACTGCGGGCTAGTACTGAGAATTTCTAGTCAGAAAAACCCAACACTTAATTAGGGCCCGATCCGGGACTTGAACTCGGGACTTCATCGGCTGCAATCGAACATGCTAACTACTAGACAAACGAGGCAGTTACAACAGTTAGACTGCATCATCACGTACCATCAGGTGAGATCACAGTCAAGGGCTTACTTGAAGTGGATTAAAAAAAAACATTGTCATAGGCTTTTTCAATAGGTTTGCGTTTTACAGAAACTTAGAAGGGAGAGACCGCACTCCAGAGTCCAGAGCCGTGTTACGATGATAAGCGATGCATAATGCATGCATATGCAGCGATCAATATTCCGTGTCGGAGCCGGACGCGGAGCGCGCCGCCACATCAATCGCGCGATCTGGCGGCCGCCGGCGCATCGAATATAAATTACGCTAAATTATAGTATACGCATGAAATCCGCTCTACGTGCTGCCAGCTAGGGTTGGAACTTCGTAACTACTACAGATGGTAACGTATAGAATAGAATCCATACTAATAATGCAGCACTGACTTCGTCCGCATAGATGTAGGTTTCCTACAAATCCCGTGAGAACTCTCTGATTTTCCATATTCATATTCATATTCATATTCATTTTTATTTTGCATTCCAATATAATAGTAATTTACATGTCAATAGTTGATAATAATAACAATGTTCGTAACAATATTGGAATCCGAAAGAAAGCCCAGAATCTTTTTTTATAAGTATGCGAAGTTGCATTCAAATCCATCTGTCCTTCCCCGGGATACACCATGAAAGCTATCTCTGTACCAAATTTCACCAGAATCAGTTTAACCGATGGGCCATGAAAGCGTAGCAGACGGACAGAAAGACATTTTCGCATTATTTTTAGGTATCTAGGCATGGAATATGGAAATAAATAAATCATTTATTTGCTGGAAACATTGTAGGTACAATTAAGATGACACAGACCAATCAATTTGAATAAACATGTCCCGTTACTGACGTGCAAATTTAAAACACGAGTTGAGAATTATCAAAAGAAATTTATAAAACTATTAATCAGTTAAGCCACAAATTATTACATAAATAATAATTAATAAGCATTGGATGTGGAAAGTATGTCTTTCTGTCTGTATGTCTGGTACACTTTCGTGAAATAATGCGGAAATATTTTACTATTCTGGCAGCCCTACCGTGAGTCGCCATTTTGAAATCTTTGCGAGACGCATCGCGGAGGGCGGTAACCCTGCAGGGTTTCCATTACATAGGTCTAGGATAGGTATGTTCTATATTCTATCCCTTACTTCTTTGGAAGACTTGGGCAAACCGATAATACCTAAGGTAAATACCTAGGGTCATTGTCTAAATCAATAAACTCTCTAGGGCCGATCCACGCGGATACAGGTATAATAATGAAATGTTACCGACGAAAAAATGTCTCTTACTAGGTTTTGATCTAAATCAGCTGAACAGCTGTGGCATGTGAATCGTGATTCGCGATAATTTTAAAAGCGCTGTTACCTATGTCTATAATTTCATCTGTGCATTTCGTATTGCCATTTCATGCATTTCATTAAGCCCGCCAACCCGCATTGGGTCAGCGTGGTGGGTCTTAACTCTAATTCCCTCTCTCTTATGAGTGGAGGCCTGTGCCCAACAGTGGGACGTTAATGGGCTGTAGTGGTGGTGGTGATTTCATATTTTGCTTTGTGTGATTGAGTTGTAAATAAACTAGGTGCGGCTGTGCTGTGGCCTGTGATGATCGTGGGTGGTCAACGAATACGAATTGCGAACAACTAATCGCATAGTAAATTTTAGTTCGGAGAAAATTGTCACTTACTGTGTTTTTATCTAAACAAGCAGAATCAAGAAAAAGAGCTGATTGTGAATCCTAGTTTTAGGCTAGACAAAATGACAACGATGTATCACATAATATTTTGGTCGGTGATTTGAAATAATAATTTATTAGAAAATAATAATAAAACCGCCATCCAAGTGAAAATCCAACTTTGGAACGTCCCAAGCGGCTTAGAACCTTCCTTAGGGAATTCCTGAAAGGAACTATCTCTGGGTCCATACTATCAAGTACCAACGCTTAAAGTAATACTTAAGCAATATTATTCAAAATGACAGTTCGATGGTTCGATGGTTCAGTAACTTTAACGTCCCTAAAATCCATACTTCCATACTAATATTATAAATGCGAAAGTCTGTGTGTCTGCTACGCTTTCACCGCCCATCTGCTCAACCGATATTGATGAAATTTGGTTATAACCCGGGAAAGGACATAGACTTCTTTTAATCCCGGAAAATACAAGGGTTCCCGCGGGATTAAACCCTTAATCCACGCGGACGAAGTTGCGGGCATCATCTAGTAAGGATTATAATTCTAAAACACGCAAGTCAACAATAGTATAGCCCCTGATTTGTTTACCTTTAATGTCAGCTAAAGAAAACTAGACTCTAAGAAGTAATACTTCTGTTTTACGAAGCGTTTTTATGGCCACTCCATTTGTGTGATTGAGTTGTAAATAAACTCGGTCGGGCTGCGATGGTCGTGGGCGGTCAACCGGCGTAAATATAACTGATTTTGACAAAAAATACTAGTATGTATATTAATCTAGATTTAGCAGTA
Organism: Erebia aethiops; assembly: GCA_923060345.2. NCBI lineage: Eukaryota > Metazoa > Arthropoda > Insecta > Lepidoptera > Nymphalidae > Erebia > Erebia aethiops. Next base: position 13,534,915 of record OV281096.1, on the reverse strand, counting down.
TTTTAACCGAATTTAAGGAAAAGGTTTATTTTAGGCCTACTCTTGTACACTCTACCATGAAAATACATAGATTGTATTAAAATTTAATATTTTGAAACAGTAAAGTAAATAACGAGCAAAAAATTAAAAATGTATTTCAAGTTTTCGATACGTTTCCAAGATGGCAACCTTCAGCCATAGAGAAGGCAGTAGGCGCGAAATGTATCAAATGTTATTCCTGACAGCCGCTTTCAAAATAACGTGTTTTTCTTTTGAAAACGTCAAATACATGAATCCGCCATTGTTACCCACTCATGTTTAGTGTTCCATAACTTGGAAAGATTAAATAATTTCACCACTGAAATTACGACGAATTCGTAGATTTGACCAATAAAAAATGGTCTAGTATTTTATTTTCCTTCATTTCTCTGCTTGTACAAGACTTGGCCTACGCCCCATACAAATCTGAACCGTCTCCTTTAACTAATTTTGAGATAAAATACTACTTAGTATATTATTCTAGATAGCAGTATTCCGTATATCGTTTAATAGTCTAAGTTGCGTCTTGATTTTTCATTTTTATAAAAATCTAAGCGCATCGGTATCTGCACGAAATTCTTTGTGCTTTTTTGACCGACTTCCAAAAAAGGAGGAGGTTCTCAATTCGGGGCGTTTTTTTTTAAAATGTATGTCGGTGCATATCTCCGTGGTTTCTGAACCGATTTGATTTTTTTTTCTATCAGTCGTAATAGAGGAAGCTCTCGAGGTGGTCCCATAAAAAAATCTGACTCCAAATCCTCAACCCTGACACTAAAAAGTTAAAAATAAAAAATCTTTCCAAAAAACCGACTTCCAACGCCACTGTAAAGTAAAAAAAATAATTTTCAAGACTTCAACATAGCGGGTAGAAATCCAAATTATTTTTTACTTTACAGTGGCGTTGGAAGTCGGTTTTTTGGAAAGAATTTTTATTCAATAAGTGATAGTGATATAAATATACGCGGCGTACGTTTTATGGATCGCTTCTATTGGCACTCCATTTGTGTGATTGAGTTATAAATAAACTGTGATGATCGTGGGCGGTCAACGAATGAGAATTGATACGTGCGGGCGGCCATGATGTCGCCGCACCACAGACCCCATTGTCTAAGCAAATTATAATCATTTGACAGCTTAAAACGTATTACTCGAACTGTTTAATGAGTTCGTACACGCCTTTTGTCGTGCAGTCATCTATGAACTTCTTAAACAGGTCCGGATTATCCGTTTGACGAACGATTACGAAAACACGTTAGCGTCCGATACTACCATCGCTTAAAGTTGTAATGTTTTAAAATATCAGTTTTAAATTATGTGTCTTGACGTGACTAATATAAGGATTAAAATTCTGAAATAAGAGCATCAGCAATATTAAAACAATACTGTAAGCGATGCTACTACCCTGTCGTCACTGTGTAGTGGTGTCAACTTTCAATCTTGATTTATATTTTACTAGTTGATGCCCGCGACTTCGTCCGCGTGGATTAAGGTTTTTTGTTTCCTGCGGGAACTCCTTGATTTTGCGGGATAAAAGGAAGCCTATGTCCTTCCCAGGGATAAATCATGCTACCCATCGCTGTACAAAATTTCATCAAAATCGGTTGAAAAGATGGGCCGGAAAGCGTAGCAAACAGACAGACATACTTTCGCATTTACGAGTATAATATTAGTATAGATATACTTAGATTATTCAACTATTCATCATTATTAGTAGAATTGCAGATGAAATTACGTAAAATAATCTCTATTGAAACCGACTTTAAAGGCTACAAAGACCAAAGTGTACATATTCTATGATGTAGGCATATTTTGCAAATAATTCTGTCCCTCCACTCGGCCAGGTTATTAATTATGCCTTCTTAGAAAGTTCCCTCCTAATGTTTCATCCGAACGAATCAATTTATCTCTTGCTAAGTTGGTAAAGCTGCACGTCCAACGTCTACGATTACACGAACGTAATATTTACCGTAACGAACACTGTTGTTATTTTTTTTATTCTACTACAAGTTAGCTCTTGACTGCGAACTCATCTGGATAGCAGGTGATGATGCAGTCTGAGATGGTAGCGGGCTAACCTGTTAGGGGTAGATATGTTTGATGGCAGTTTTATTGAAAATATACTCCTAATCGGTTTATACATCGCACCTGAACGCTAAATCGCTTGGCATCACATCTTTGCCGGCAGGCATCCTCGTTTCTAGTTCGAAACGTTAGAGATATGAAATTCGGGCTTCGGTTTTCCCTTCCACTTAATTACCTATAGGTAATTAGCTTCAAATTAAGAATGAATAGGCATCTTCTAGGCAATTGCGCTCTAGCTTAGGATGTACCACCACTTGCAAACAAGTCTGGGGGGCAGTGTTATTTCAAAATGACAGTTGTATATCACGTACCTTGACCGTCCCTAAAACACGAACGTCAACAATATTAAAATAATACTGCTTTAAACGATGGCAGTACGCCACCTGATTGCAGCAAATTTTGTAGTTAACCTATAAATTAAAAAAAACACAACATCAACAATATTAAAATAACACGGCTTTAAGCAATGGTTAGTATGTTACCTGATTGCACCAAACCTAGGTAACCTATAAATTAAAAAAAAAAGCAGTCTGTGGACGCGCAGCATAAAGTTTTAGTCTGTGCGAGGCGACACATTGTCGTCCTCTCGGAATATACCTTAATTTATTGCCGAGTGCAGCGACGACTAATGTCGCTAACAATGAAAATAAAACAGCGGCCATTTCGCTAAATAAATCAAAGGAGACGGCGACATGGTGAAATGCTAATGATATTAGGTATGACTGTGTTAACGAACGATGCGTGGATGAAATAAACACGGGATAACGGGAAACGTAAGAAAAATTTATGAAATCACGTTCGACTAACTTTTTCGGGGCGAGGAGAGAGTGACTTTTTTTCTCTCCAATAATTAACACTAGTGCGTGAAAAAGTTACAACAATAACATGGCGAAACTGCCCTGTTGGTGGCTATAGGGGCACCTAGGCGAATGTAACCGAAATCACGCGTCCAAAATCGTCCAAGCTATTGTGATATACAATTTGCTGAATTACCTATACTTTGTATGTTCACTGCATGTATATTTTTTTATCAATTTTAAAGAAGAAAGATAGCATATGATTACAGGGATAGCCAACGTAGCAACTTTTCGGCCGTCGAAAGCCGGCTTTATACAAAACTAGCTGCCGCGACTTCGTCCGCGTCGAATTAGTTAAAGTAACCTTTTGTTACACGCCAGGTCGTCAACTATACCCGTGCATGAAATTACGTCGATCAGTAGCTCTGTTGCGGCGTGATTGAAGGACAAACAAACACAGTCGCATTAATAATATTGGTATGCTCATTAAACCAACTCAGGCATATATTTCAAATTTAAATAAATATTAATGGGAAGAATAATTATTCGTATGATCGATGGCGTGCGAAAGTGAACCGTATTGCCCTCTTAAGTCAAAGGTTGAGGGCAATCGCCACTTAACATGTGACTCACTCACACCAACAGAATGTAGGTACTTGTTAGGTATATGTGCAGACTTTCACTAGATGATGCACGCAGGTATGTCCGTGGAATTACGTTTTTTAAAATCCCGTGAGAACTCTTTGGTTTTTTCGGGATTTTTATTTTTCCTATAAAATATTATTAATGCGAAAGTGTGTTGTTTGTTGGTTTTTCCTTTAATCACACCGCAACAGAGCAACGGATCGACGTGTTTTTTGCATTGGTATAGTTGGATTAGGATAGTGAGTAGTGACATTGGTAGGCTGGGACCCATGGGAATTTGGAAAACTTATTCCATGCGGACGAAGTCACGGGCATGAGCTAGTTAAACTATAATTTTTAAACCAAAAAAAATAAAATGTACAAAAAAAAGTGGCAAAGTTTCAAAAAAGGAATATTGATAGGACTTCCATGCTGTATAACTTTATAGGACAAATTGCTAAATGGTCCAAGTACTGGCCATGAGTAGGTTATTTATAATGTTACTTTATATAGAAATATTGGCAACTCTATTCTTGTTGAGATTATTTTAAGTTTTTAGTAAAACTACGATATTTTTAATGATTATTATTATCAACCGTCCCATTTACCTAATTTCCCCAATAGCAAAAAGTGTTTTTTCTTTATCTTTTTTAAGGCTTTTGAAAAAGTGTTTCAAAGTTAATTTTAGCAACTTTATGAACCTGAGTGATCATAGTAAAGAAATTAAAGTGGGTATAAAGTTGTTATTTAGGAATTCATTTCAAGTATCAGTTTCGTATACAAACGGTTCCTAAGAATTATACATATTAACTTCATGTTACACGACATTATGTAATAATAATAATTACATACATGTAATAATTGGGTATTTGACAACTAGTCAAATCAGCACCTATTTTAAACGTCAAAACGCGTGCTTAGTATGGGATTTTGTTTGAAATATTGAATAGTGACGTCCTCAAAGTTCGACGACATTTTTTTTACATTTTTACTTTAATCGATAGTTTTAAATAGTTATTCAACATAAAACTAAGAGGGGCGTGGATATTACGACTTTTAGGAGATCCCCTATTTAATACCTAATCACTAAAAAATAATTTATTTGAATAGTTGTCAAATACCGAATTGATCACAGCTATAAAAGTTTTAATGTAACGAGTACGATTGGTATTCAATCACAATTGCGATTAGTAATGGCATCGGTGTCGTCGCAAGGTCAATTTTACGACTAGGTATTCGAGTTCGACCATCCACAATTGACTCCTCGATATGACGCAACTCACGCAACCCGCCACGAGACAGACAGCAGATATTTGAATAATTAATTTATTCACATGTTGATCACTTCACTTTTTGGGCGCCGTAGTGTCGTCCAGTCCAGTTTGTCCGTTGTTACACTGACTACAGTTGAAATTAAGGACAGTTATACAGTACCTTGCTGCAAAAGGTTCTAATTCCCTCTCTACTATGAGAGTGGAGGCCTGTGCCCAGCAGTGGGACGTTAATGGACTGTAGTGGTGATGGTGGTGGTTGCTACAAAAAATTTTAGATCAATTTTTACTATAGTGCTTCTCACACTAGGGAAGTTTATAAACTATTCTTAAATACATATCAAAAAATTGTTGAATTCTGTCGGTTCCGCAATTTTTTATAAATATATACTCGTATTTGAGAATAGTTTAGAATTAAAACAAGCTTACTAAAATTTTGACAAACAGAACCAGAATTTTGAAAAAATAGGAGGTCATTTAGAAAAAATAGGAGGATCATTATGAGGTTTCGTCCACATTTTGTATTAATAAAAAAACCTAAATCCATGCGGACGTCATTAAGATAATTAAGAGAAGCCATTAAAAAATAAAAAATATATATTAACGTCATAATTTTACAAATGAATTTGTAATACAGTAGCTATAGTTCTTACTGTAGACTGTAGAAATACTTATGTAAAGTAAAATATTGATCGCGATCGAAATCAGCGTGCAGTCGCACGCAAGGTCAACTTTACAACTGGTATCAAACCATCCGGCTCCGCCATTGATTTCTCCGCGTGACGCAATCGCCGACGCGTCGGCCGACAAGGCGCCGCCGACTTTGTTATGTTGGCGGCTGGGGTATGGAGACCATGATATTTTGTATATCAAGGGATAGGTCCCGAATCCCGATCTCCTTAGTTTAAGGCGCTGTGAGCTCACGAGATGAAAAACAGGCGCGCGGGGGTGAAATCGAGCAAGCGCATGTTGCAAAAAAATTAATGAAATAATTTGTAAAAAAATAATATTTACTTTTCAATACAAATGAATTCGACAATGTGTTTGATTTAGAAATATGAATTTTATCTTATATTTCTAGAGAAACGCGAACTCCCTATTTTTTCTAACCAGAAAAAATAGGGAGTTCGCGTGGGAATTTAAAAAACTAATTTCACGCGGACGAAGTCGCGGGCATATGCTAGTGGTTCATAAGTAAGTAATTGGACGTCAATAAGTGACAGTGTACCTAATTTGCATAAATGAATATTGATTTGATTTGATTTTACCCCGACTTTTTTTTATTTCTTTATTTATAGAATATCGCTTGGCTGTAATCAGACTTGCTGGTAAATGTTGATGCAGTCTATAGTGGAGCGCATTTGCCTAGAAGATGCCTATTCACTCTTGATTTGAATGTCCATACCAATATTAAAGGCGGTGGGAACATACGAATCAGAACCGAGGAAGCAAAAGCAAATTATTCCACAGCATTGACACTATGTACCTATTAATGTGTGTATTTAATCGACCAGCTGTTAGTGTTAACGGACGTAAAAATAAATTAATTAAAATAACTAAATGAAATAATAATCTACGCAGCCACCGAGCAGCAAAAAAATGCTTGGCGAAAAACTCAGCTATAGATCTCTTTGGTCTCCGGAAAACAATCGAATACTTGGGTAATTCGAATTCTTAGTACTGCGGTTACTTGTGTATCTACACCATACATCAATGATCTACACATTGATGTAATTCAACCAACCAACCATAGAGTTTCTTGCTGCTTCTTCTTGGTAGGAACGGCATTTCGAACCAATGGTAGATTCACTCGACGATTCAAAAGTACTTGTCAAAGTCTATTTGAATAAAAAAGATTTGAATTTGAGTTTGAATTGATCACGTAGCCAGAAAAGATGCGAGCAGCATACAAAATGTCATGCTTGCAGGAGAGATAATAGGTAAGGAGCCACATGGATGTAGCCTAGACCGAAGAAAGCATTCGATTCTACTGTGCTCATCACACGGCCCGGAACTGACCCCCGATTGTGAATGGAAATCGTAATAGCTTTCGTTAGTGAAAAAGTGTAATTCGACCTGTTTAAGGAGTTCATAGATGCCTGCACGTCAAAAAGCATGTATGAGCTCCTAAAACACATCGAGTAATACGTTTTAAACTGTCAAATGATTACGATTTGCTTAGACAATTAGGCCTCTGGATCCACTGGATGAATTTCACCTTTGAAAGTCCGAGGCGGTTCAGATTTGTATGAAATATCATTTGATACATTTCGCGCCTACTGCCTTCTCTATGGCTGGAGGTTACATTTTTATTTTTTGCTCGTTATTTATTTTAATGTTCTAAATTATTATATTTTTAATACACTCTACGTATTTTCCTCTATTCATGGTAGAGTGTACAAGAGTAGGCCTAAAATGAACCTTTTCCTTTAATTATTATTATGTAAATAAATTTAGTGATTTGTATCATGGTCCACCTGCGTGTATATTTTTTTATATTTACACAGCGCTCTTTTATGCAAATAATTTTAAAAAGGATGTCTGCCAAATCGAGTAATAAAAAACACGATCGAAAATACAAGGTGGCCTAATCGAATAAGGTCATTGGTGATTTCATAATATGGAATATCCGTCCTGCTGAATGTCAAGTGTGCTATTAAAACAGGACGAAAGATTAAAAAAACACTTCATAAATGAAATAATATGTTGTACCTACTGTTCAAACCATTTCAAAGGATTGCAGTTAGAAAAATGTGGTATATCATAATCGGATGCAAACGAGTTCACGGTTCAACTACTCAATAGATTTTGATGAATTGGGTACAAAGATAGTTTAAATCCCGGGAAAGGACATAGGCTATCCCGAAAAATTTAAGAGTTCCCGCGGGAAAAAAACATTATTCCACGCGGACGAAGTCGCGGGCATCATCTAGTATATAATATCTCATGGTTATATGATTATATCTGATACGTTACAATCCGTCCGACTCCGTGGATTCTACCGCTCCAGATATCCAATTATAGACCAAAAATATTCGATGAAAAAGTTTGAAAAATTGAGTTCTTGTTTCCGTAACATTTGGAAACCCTACATAATGCGGATACGTACGTTTACAACTTTTTGCTCTGGCGCCCGCTCTCCCGTAGGCTTAGTATTCAAAGATGTTTTTAATTAAAAACTCATTTCAGTACTTTATGATTCTCTAAATGTCGAAAGAGATTTCATAATTACATACATTCGAGCGTTCATATGAGCTTCTTTTAAATATTATGAACTAGTTTTTGAATAAATTGCAAACCTAATTTCCTGATGAATCATACTAATATTATAAATGCGAAAGTGTGTTTGTTTGTTGGTTTGTCCTTCAATCACGCCGCAACGGAGCAACGGATCGACGTGATTTTTGGCATGGGTATAGTTGAGGACCTGGACATAGCTACTTTACCCGAAAAATTAAGGAGTTCCCGCGGGAATCAAAAAACCTTAAACCACGCGGACGAAGTCGCGGGCATCAGCTTGTTTGATGATGAATTCAAGATAAAAAGTAACATTACTAGATGCGAAAATGAAATATTGATGAAATTGTGTTTAAAGACCAAATCTTCTCTACTCTTCAGATATACCAAAAATAAATTATTAAATCGAGGATTTTAAAAAGAACATGAAGTCTACGTCCTAAGATAAAAGTTTCTATCGAATATAATATTTTTGGTAAGACCTTTATCTTGATATCTTTAAAAATATGCAGTCATTAGGATTGCCAAATAACTTTATCGAAAAAAAACTTACAATTCGTTCCGTATCATGTAGAATGTAGATAATAAAGAAGATAATTACCTGTAAAAGAAAAAAGCACATATATAATTTAAATTTCGAGACGCAAATTTAAGGCGCAGCTAAAAGATGTAATTGAAATTAATGATTCGGAACAAACGTTTGACGGTCTCATTTCGCAACAAAATTAATTCCCTCGAGAAATAAAATAAAAACCCTAGACTGATGCTGAGTTCTACGAGCGTACTTTGCCTTTACTCAGGCTTTACTTAGAATAAAAACGAGATGGACTTATGTGATTTACATAAATCTATCTCGTTTTAACCATGTCTTGAGTCTGAGCAAAGACTAGACTCACTCACTATCTCACTATACTCTCTCACTGACTTATACTGTTAGCGAATTTGAATGTAAGTATTTTGAATTACGACACTTTTAAAAGTATTTGGTAAAGTACTTGGTATTACCAAGAGATACTACCGTTGCTAAAATCCGTATTGTTTTAATACTGTTGACGTTCGTGTTTTAGAATTATTATAATCCTTATGCTAGCTGATGCCCGCGACTACGTTCGCGTGGATTGAGGTTTATTGGTTCCCGCAGGAACTCCTTAGTTTTCCGGGATAAAAAGTAGCCTATGTGTTAATCCCGGAAAATTCAATAGTTCCCGCGGGAACCAGAAAACCTCAGTTCACGCGGAAGAAGTCGCGGGCATCAGCTAGTTTATTATACATTCACCGTAACTATCATCATTTCAACCCATTACCGGCCCACTATTGAGCAAGTTTCCTCTCAGAATTAGAAGGGCTTAGTCCTAATTCACTACGCTGGCCAAGCGTGGATAGGTTGTAGAACAATATGAAGAACTCTCGGGCGTACAGGCAAGCCTTGATTTTTTTAAATACGTGATCAATGTGGCAGTCAGTGTCGGCTGGAATGTAAGGCTGGTCGGTCTATATACCTACAGACGTCACTGCTGCTTTATATTCAGATGAGTATATATGTGTAAAAGCGGTAGTCACTTATTTTGTTAAAGTATTTTTTTTATATTTTGTTCTGAACAGGTAGACATTAGCACAGGACTTACGACATAGGTATTTTAATCGTCAATTGGGGCTGATTCTGTATATCACAATCTCTAAACTAAACTAAAATGGCAGCTTTAAGTCTAGTTCTGTCCCTTTCCGTAGGAAGTATTATGAAAGGGTTAGCAATATTTGTAATACTTACTCTAATTTTAGTTTAGTTTAGAGATTGTGCACTACAGAATCAGCCCCAATGTCACAGGATGTATTTGACTTATTTTTGTGCCACATTTTTTTCTGAATATCATTTTCATCAGATTTGGCATTTATTTTTAACCGACTTCCAAAAACGGAGGAGGTTCTCAATTCGTTAGTTCAATCAACTGAATTAAAGATTGTTCCTATATGGTCTCATAGCTTTAGGTTTATGTAATTAATTATTTATCACCATACCAAATTACCTAATTAGATATCACCATTAAGCCACTACTTTTAAGTTGGCAAATTCAACAATAATTGTCATTGATTGATTGATTGATTGATTGATCCTAAAATTGCAAGACTAGCCACTTCTAGAATAAGTATTTCTGTCACTGATAGTTACAGAATTCAATTATCAGTGACAGAAACAATAAATACGCATAGATTTAGCATTGGTGTTTACGACCGCGCGAACCCAATACTAAATCTATGTAAATACGTAACTTTACCACGGTGTACTTACTACATTTGGTACGGTTTTTCAAGGAAATATTGATATCACTAAAACTTCAGATTCGTAAGTTTGCCATGGAGGCGACGACTGGAAATTATTTTACAATCATTATTGGATAGAAGCAGGCTTTACTTTGCATAAGTTCATCATAATGAAGGAAGTTTAATCGTGCATTGTCGACAGTCGAGTCAACATCTCCTGAAGACGCTCCAGACGACGACGCAGACGAGGTATCGGAGTGAAACGTACGTTGAGAGTAGTTTGGAAGATTTCTCTGGTGTGGTGAATATCGCGGGCTATAAGTGCGGGATACACACTGAACCACATAGACTTAGCTATTGTCGCAGATTAAAGCGAATTAAACTTCTAGTTCCTTCATTAGGTACTCTATCACTGTCCATTATTTGCAACCAATTCGTACGCTAATTTGTAAAGAAAAATCTCAAACAGCCCGTTGCGTTGGCAAAGAACGCGATCCAGATCTGTCAAACGAGAGTCGAAAATAATGTCGGCTTATTTTTGGCGGTAACACAGAAATATCACTGGCTCCTCGGTTATGAAGAAATATGGCGGCGGGTTAATCGTGCCACTCGCATTTTAGATGGAGAGATGGTGGGGAACTTTGGAGATGTACTTATCTACCTATTTCATACAGAAATCTTTGTAAAATAGAAGTGGGCGGAATGGGATGGATGGTCACGCGAATCGCAACCCAGATAAAGACCCGTTCCCGGGAAAAGAGGTGAAGAGGAAGTGAATGGACGACGTGAAGGAGTGAACCCGCGATAACTACGCACAATTAAAGAAGATTGCTCAAGATCGGAAGGCATTTCATCTGCTGACCGCAAAACTTCAATTTGACGATGGCACTCGATGATGATGAGATGAAGACCGGCACTAGAATGTACTGCCCAGATAGTAACATTTAATCACCATTTCACACGAGATCAGAGCAGAGAGGTAGAATGAGAAATGACGCCCCACGGAGCAAGTTCTGCTGAGTGACGCCCGTATGTAGTCTAAAGTTACCCACTATCACAGTGGGCTGATAGTGGGTAACCTACAGCACTGCTTTTTTCGCTATGCCCCGCAGACAGCAGTTTTCTTTAGGCTGCCTCGCTGTGTAAAATGGAGAATATAGAGACTGCGAATCGCAGGTGACGTTACTGGTTTGTATTGTTTTTTTAAATACATTCAGAACTCAGCGACACCGCCGCTTGCCGATTAGAACGCACGACGTCTTGCAACTGCTTGACTGCACCACAGAATAGGTAATAGTACTAACTGTACGACGGAATCGACAGCACACACGATCCCGCGTACAACAGTGGAATAAATATTGTTATGCGCTACGCAGTTGCAACTTCATGACTGCTCCAAGCTCCCATCAATCAAACAATCAATCAATATTTATTTATTCAAATTAGATACACTGTACATTTATTGACGTCCAATTAGGTACATAAAAAACATGATGGTGATAATCAGTTACAGTACCTAAATAAAGCTACGAGGCTTAAAACTTAAAAGCGCGCTCTGGTCTGAGAAACTCAGCCGGGTTTTTTTTTAACTTATCACATTCTCACGGATCATCTTAAAATAAGGAACCATCAGAGCCATTAGTCTCCCTGTTTATAGCCGCTCCAATCCACGATCTCTCAGAGCAATAGCAATCCACGATCTCTCAGAGCAATAGCTGCAGGGTTAATCGTGCCTTGCCACTCGCATTTGTTTTCTCGAAAGTCAACCGATTCGGGATTTGAAATAGGTCATTTCGAATCCGTCGCTCATGTGCTTGTGTAAGTAAACAGAAGATAACTAACTATGTTTCAATCATAAACTTTATGTTTGTTGCTTGGAGCTTGTGAAAACAATAATTGGAAATATGATAAGCAAATAAAATTTCTTCTTATCGAATGCTGCTGACCCCGGTGGTAAAGTCAAAAGTCAAAACAAGACGTATCATACTTAAGAGACACTATGTTCTCTAGGAAATAAATAAATAAATTATTGACTACCAGTCTGGCCAATCAAAACTTAGCAAGAGGTTTCATTTCGTTTCGTTTATTTATTTGCACAGATTGAAGATTTATATGTGTTATATAATATTTAATCTGCCATGGAATGGCATGCAAAATTCAGACTTAGTTATTATTCTTAGCATAATACTTAAACAATACAATATAGACGATTACAATGAAAGAAATTTAATAAATAATAAATAGTTACAAAATGTATGTATGGTACCTATGTATTCCATAGGTTGTGATCAGATTGTGATTATTATCACATTACAACAATAGCAATTGTAGTGATTTGCTGAATTAATGGTATTTTTTCAACGACCTCAATTTACATAGACGGGCCCCGTCAAACAAAGAATATGGGCGTATTTTTAGAAACGCCATCAACGTCATCTAGTCTGAAAAGCGGGAACTTGCTTGCAACATCTTGAATGAAAACTTGAAAACGTATGACTCGGTCATAGACTCATAGATAATATAGGTCATAGCCGTAAGGCCAGTTAGTAAAAAAAAAAATTATACAGTTTGCCGCGGAAATTAAATGATTGCGTAATGGATAAAAATATTAAATAGGAAGATTAAATAACGTTTTTTTGGAAATGTATAATTGTGAATTGAAACACTTACCTTAAAATTAAAATTATACAGTGCCAAACTAATTAAACTTTAGATGTTAACTTAATAATAACAAATTATCCGCACGACGAGCGATCGTGACAGCGCTACGACGGGAACAAAGACAGGTGCGGAACGTGTTCCGCAACTCGGACGCCCAGCATTTTTCTATGAAAGGGCCCATCTAGTGCCTACATATATATCGATGTATTTTTTCTGCAACTTCACACTGAGTAAGAAATCAGAGAAGAGTAAAACCGGGCTATTACACTGCACTTTTCACAGGGCCCTGTGGAAAGGGTGGGCGTTTAGGGGCGCTTATTACAAAGAAATAAAGACCAATTTAGGGACCCTTACTCCCTAAATCTTATTACACTACACTGATTCAGGGTTAAGGGTCCCTGTGGAAAGTGCAGTGTAATAGGGGTTTTAGCAGTTTACATTGCAGTAAGAGTGTCAGCAAATCAGATGTGATTACGATCGTTACACACAGTAGAGTACTCTGTAGCTATCCAAAATTACACAACATAGAGGTAGAGACTAGAATATAACTATCAAAGATGTAATTTCCACTCTATCCTTCCACGATTTGGCTTACTCTCGATTACCTTTTTTTTTTTAAATTCACTACAAGCTAGCCCTTGACTGCGATCTCACCTGATGGTAAGTGATGATGCAGTCTAAGATGGTAGCGTGCTAACCTGTTAGGAGCATGGCAGTTATATTAAAGCCATACCCCTTCGGTTGCTACACGGCATCGTACCAGAACGCTAAATCGCTTGGCGGCACGTCTTTGCCGGTAGGGTGGTAACTAGCCACGGCCGAAGCCTCCCACCAGACCAGATCTAAAATTCTCAATTTAAAATTACCTCTCAAAATTCGAAGGGACATCACGTTAATCAAGGGTGGATTGGCAAATTACACACACCTTTGGTAATATTATGAAGAACAAGCTAATGCCCGCGACTTGGTCCGCGGGAGCTTAATTCACGTCGATCCTTTGCTCCGTTGCGGCGTGATTAAAAGACAAACCAACAAACAAACACATTTGCATTTATAATATTAGTATGACTCTCAGGCATGTAGGTTTCCTGCCGACGATTTACATTTGCTGAAAAATTATGCGATATTGTAAGCAAACACATTTTTCACCACTGATTTTGCAATTTCATGACGCAACATACCTAATAAAAATTATTTCCAAAAAACCGACTTCCAAAGCCACTGTAAAGTAAAAAATAATTTAGATTTCTACACACTATCTATTTATCTTTGTTATACTCGCCCGACTTCAACATAGTGTGTAGAAATCAAAATTATTTTTTACTTTACAGTGGCTCTGGAAGTCGGTTTTTTGGAAAGAATTTTTATTTTTAACTTTTTAGTGTACCCTAAATCCCCACGGCTTAGGAGTGCAGTACCCTGCAGCATCAGAGTTGAGGAATTAGGACTTGGTTTTAAGTATTAAGTCGTTGCTTGCTTGACACCTACAATCTGAATTCACCATTAAAAATCCTAAATCACTATGTTTAAGGAGTTCTGTACCCTGCAGCATCAGGGTTGAAGAGTTGGGACTTGGGTTTAAGTATGAAGTCGTTGCTTGACGCCTACAATATGAATTCATCATAAAAAAATCCTAAATCACTATTTTTAAGGAGTTCTGTACCCTACAGCATCAGGGTTGAGGAGTTGGGACTCAGAGTTGTATTGTATACACGTGACTTAATACCTACTATATGTGTTACAAACTGAATGTGTAAACTAACCTTTATTCTAATTTAAAAGTGTAGACCTACCTTTATAATATTTTTTGTCTATGGACCATGCCGACACTATTGTAAAAAAGGAAAAAAATAAAGTTGACACTTGCTATGGTGAACCGTGAACCGAGAAAAACCGGCATCTTGTTTTCTTTTCGCTACTCCTCATAATAATGAAGTAAGAAAAACCTGCAAAGGGAATGTAAATACGACCGGCATCAAAAACCCGGTCATTTGGCGACGCGTCCACCCCCGAAGGTGAGGCACATTATATTCTGCTCGAAGAACTTGCGACAAAATTGGCTACATTAGACGGCGAAATAGAAAAATTCTTAGTAAATAAAGATGGCGAGGAAGCCGAATTAGAGAAAGAATTTGACGATGTAGCTACATATAAATTACGATGGCTTTCAATACAGAACGCTAGAAAAAAGCCACAGGTGGGAGTTCAGAAACACGAGGAAAGAAATTATAAACTGCCACGACTGGAAATAATAAAGTTCGATGGTAATTTGAAAAGCTGGCTGCCATTTTGGGGTCAATTTGAGAAGATTCACTTGGATGAAAAGATGAACGAAAATGACAAGTTGCAGTATTTAAAACAGTCCATGACACCTAGCACAGAAGTTAGTAGATTCATCGACAGCTACCCAGTCACAAGCAAAAGCTACCAGCAGGTAATAACAGACCTCAAAGATAGATATGCACGCAATGATCTTCTCATACAAGTATATGTCCGAGAGCTACTCACCATGATATTGAACAAAGACAGCAACAGTTTGACTTGCCTGTATGACCAAATCAGTACCCAGCTTAGAGCATTGGAAATACTCGGTGTAACACAAGAAGGATACTCATCATTTATTCTGCCGATGGTTGAATCTGCTATTCCTTTAGAAACACTGAAGGCTTGGGAAAGAGCGAGACCAACTGTGATGAAGAATGAACTCCAGTCATTACTTGAGTTTCTGAAGAAGGAAGTTGAGAGCGAGCAGATAATTCAATTAGCTACAACAGCATTCTCACAGGAACAAAAAGACACACCAGTGAAGGAGTCCACAGCAGCTGCATTGGTAGCCGCAACAACACCAACAGCAGGCACAAGCGAGACTAAAAAATCAGTCACATGTCTTTGGTGTGACAAGAATCATTCGAGTATTGAATGCTATAAACTAGCAAAATTGAGTCTAGAACAGCGGAGAGATCATATTAAGAAAAAGAAGGCTTGCTTAAATTGTTTGAAAATTGGGCACAACGCAAAAGTTTGCAAGAGTTTTTTACAATGTTTTATTTGCAAAAAAAGGCACTCAGTCACTTTATGCACAGGAAATTCAGAAAATACTAAGAATAAGGATCCTGAGACTACAGCCAGCAACTTTGCCAGTCAGGAAAGTACTGTGACGCTGCTGCAGACCACCATGGTGAGAATAGTAAGTGGGGATAAGCAGATGATGGTGCGTGCCCTGGTGGACAACGGGTCACAGAGGTCCTATTTGAAGAAGGATGTTGCACAAAAGCTAGGTCTCAAGGAGACAGGTACAGAAACTCTCACTCACTGCCTGTTCAGTGGAGTTCAAGTAAGGTCAAAGGTCCACAATATTTATAATATATCTGTTCAGAGCTCTGATAAGAAATTTTGCATAGAACTAGCTGCCTTAGAACAACCAGTAATTTGTAATAATTTACCTAAATATAATAATAGTGATGCAAATTTGACACGGTTGTTAAGTAAAAATAATATTGTTTTGGCAGATAACGATTGTACTGAAATTTCATTGTTAATTGGTGCAGATTATTTAGGCTACATAATGACAGGCACCATGGTTGTTTTGAAAGAGGGGTTGATTGCAATCAAAACCAAATTAGGTTGGGTGTTACAGGGTAAAGTTAAAAATTCAGATAGTAATATTACTAATACTTTATTTTGTTCATCAGATATATCAGGGTTTTGGTCACTGGAATTGCTCGGCATCAGGGATCCTGTGGAGAATAAATCTAAGATCCAGGCTGAAGCTGAGGCAGTGATGGCATTCGAGGAAAGCGTCAACACCAATGCAGATGGCAGATATGAGGTGTCACTACCCCTGAAGGTGGGACATGAGGAACTACTAAGCAACAGAGATGTAGCTGAGAAGCGCTTGAGAGCAACAACCAAGCGCCTGATGTCTACCGGTAAGTTCTCTGAATATCATAATATTATATGTAGCTGGGAGACGGAGGGCATAGTGGAGAGAGTACCAGAGGCACAAAGCGTGATACAAGGCACGCATTACTTACCTCATCGTGGTATATCAAAGGACTCGAGCATGACAACGAAGCTAAGACCAGTATATGATGCGTCTGCGTGTGACAAAAATAATAGGTCACTTAATTCCTATCTCAATAAAGGGGTAAATTTTTTAGATAAAATACCACACTTGTTAACAGGGTTTCGAAAAGGTGCAATAGGCATTTCAGCTGATATTGCCAAAGCCTTTCTACAGATATCTGTTAAACCATCAGATAGAGATTATTTAAGGTTTTTATGGTGGCAAGATGAGTCTCGGGCAGACATAGTAGAGTACAGACACTGTCGAGTAGTATTCGGTCTAACCTCTAGTCTCTTTTTACTGTCTGCTACTATAGTGCATCATTTGAAGCAGGTCACAGGTAAAGGAAAAGAAACAGCAGAGATACTAGCTAAATCTTTCTATGTTGACAATTGCCTGACAAGCATGGATTCAAAAGAAGAAGTAAATAAATTCATAGCTGAGGCAAAAGACATTATGAGGCAGGCTAAGTTCGACTTAAGACAGTGGGCCACTTCACCTAATGGAATAAATGAGACAAATAATACAGTAGTGTCTATCCTTGGGTTAATGTGGAATACAGAAACTGATGAACTTAGTTGCAATCTAGGTAACTTACCCGATTATTTAGAACTTGGTAAGATAACAAAAAAAGATCTTATGTCATTAATTCAAAGAATATTCGATCCAATAGGTTTCACTTGCCCCGTTACACTCCTGCCTAGGTTAATAATGCAAGAGACGTGGCGTCGCGGTCTCACATGGGACGAAAAGCTACCTGATGACCTAGAGACTGAATTTCGTAAGTGGTATGAACATGTGTCATTTCTAGGTGAGTGCAAAATCCCACGACGACTGACTAACTATAGTATAGCAGAAAATACATTAAGCCTTCACCTATTCTGTGATGCTAGTAAACTGGCATATGGAGCTTGTGTACTTCTGCGAGCTGAAAAAGAAGGAACACTGAACTGGGCAGATGTGGCATCAAGAGGCTGCAATGCTGAGCAGCTGGTTTCTCTTCGCTGGTGGGAAGGGCCGGCGTGGTTAAAGCTGCCCAGAGAAGAATGGCCAAAGTCTTCACTTCACATTGATGACAAGGAGGCATGCAAAGAGCTACAAGAAACTAAGACAGCGTGCAATGCAGATATATGCGTGAAGGAAGGACTTGAAAGGTTATATTATTTCTCTAAATATAGTAAAATAGTAAGGATGATGGCATGGATGTTGAGATTTATAAATAACATGCAATCTACGAAAGCCAAGAAGAAAGGAGAAATATCAGTAGTAGAATATGAAGAAGCAGAAAAGAAAATTGTAAAGCTTATTCAAAGAAGCGAAGAACAATACATTATAGATCAAAAAAGAAGTTTGAATACTTACCATGATGAAGATGGATTATTAAGGGTAAAAACAAAACTTTTATTATCAGATTTTCCAGAATCTACCAAGTCTCCAGCATTGCTTCCAGCAAAGAATACTATAGTAAGAAGATTGGTAGAACAACGGCACAAAGAATTGCAGCATGCAGGTGCAAATCAGCTGACTGCAGACATACAAACAAGATTTTGGATTATTGGTATTAGACGTCTGGCGAAATCAGTTATAGCTGCATGCACAGTATGTGCTAGATTCAGATCAAAACCAGCACAGAGGTTGTATCCATTGGAAATGTCTTCTAAATATAATAATCAGCAGTCAACAGATGAAGTTTCTGATAATTTTCGACCAGTAACAGATGCTGATACTGCGGGAGAGATAGAGAACATTTACATGACAGAGACAGGTCAGACTTCAGAGAAGACGACTCGTTGTGGCAGAGCTGTGAGAATGCCCAGTAAGTATACTCTGTAACTAATATAATATTACTCTGTTCACAGGTTTCTCTGATGTCGAGCAATTCCAATTTATTTTTTGCTTATAATTATAATGTTGTTTTTTTCCTATAGATGATTTCAGTTGAACTGTCTGTGTATTCTGAACCCATATTTCTGAAACCATGGTGTAACTTTGTAAATACTGTGTAATAGGTAAATTTGGGTTATAATTAGGCAACATTCAAGTTAATCTTTTGTTGTGCTGTGTACTTATAGGAAATTGAGTTGCTAATAATTTCAATTTATGATAAATTAATTATTATTGGTCGATCTGTGTCACAAGTCAAGTGTGAAAGATAGAAATGGTTTGTTGATTAGTACATACTTGCACATCCTAGTAATGAATAGAATAAAGTGATGATTGTATTCGTATAGTATAAGGCTGTGGTCCCTTCGAATTTTCATTGTAACATTTTTGTTAAATTTATATCTTATTTTTTCGGGCTGTGGAGGGTGTTACAAACTGAATGTGTAAACTAACCTTTATTCTAATTTAAAAGTGTAGACCTACCTTTATAATATTTTTTGTCTATGGACCATGCCGACACTATTGTAAAAAAGGAAAAAAATAAAGTTGACACTTGCTATGGTGAACCGTGAACCGAGAAAAACCGGCATCTTGTTTTCTTTTCGCTACTCCTCATAATAATGAAGTAAGAAAAACCTGCAAAGGGAATGTAAATACGACCGGCATCAAAAACCCGGTCAATATGAATTCATCATCAAAATTTCCTAACTCCCTAGTTTTGAGGATTTCATGTAGTACGGTACACCTACAGTATCAGGATTGAGGATTTGGAGTCCGAATTTTTTATGGGACCACCTCGCAAAAAAATTTTTCAAATTGGTTTAGAAACCACGGAGATATGCACCGACAACCAAAAAAAAAAATATACGCGCCGAATTGAGAACCTCCTCCTTTTTTGAAAGTCGGTTAAAAATTGTATTTGTTGGAATTATTATTGAATTTATATTTAAAATAATCAAGTTCTAATATAAATCAATAATATGACATCGTTATTATTAGTACTAAAGAATACTTAATTATTAGGTACTTGGCACAAAGTGGGCATACCTTCCCCGCTGAAAGAGTAAATATTGCAGGGTAGGCATTATATAAGGAAGGAGGGAACTTCCAACTTGAAAGCAGCCTCTGAATAGCGTTTTTACTATGAAAGTTAGTGTTTTATGCGTTACGGCGTACCCTTTTGAAATGAGGGTAGAACTTAGAAGTTGTCCCTAAGTGCTTCAAACGTAGGGTGCGTATAGCGCCTTGGATGTAGGGCTGGCAACTTAAAGTAAAACTGCTCTGGGGATTAGGATTACCAATCTGTCTGCTACAATAAAAATACTTCCTTTTGTAATACCTACGTCGTTGTACTTCCTCCCTTTCTAAGACACTTGTAAGTTACTTGTAAACCTAAGATTTTATCTCTCTGAGGGAAGCGAAAAGGAATCATTGTTTTCTTCATTCGCTGCACTGAAAAATAAGAAACAAATTGAAGCTTTTGAATGTAATACCAGAAGTATACAACTTAAACTTTTTTTTGGCTAGGTATAATTTTCCTAAGAATTTTATAAGGCAATATAATTATGGCGTGGAAACTTTATTACCCCGGTTTTAAAGTTCACTGTTGTGCATTTTGATGACAACATGGTCAATGTTGTTATTATATTTAAAATAATCAAGTTCTAATATAAATCAATAATATTACATCGTTATTATTAGTATATTAATCTTATTAATTTATCGTTATTATTAGATATTTGACCATCAATCAAACAAATGAGTTGTTATTTGACTCTATCGTACTTTACGTCACATTATTGTTGCTGTCTTGTTGTATTTACTGTATTAATCACAGAATTGGGAATTCGCTATTTTTTTGTTCTGTTCTATGTTATAAAATGGTCATGGAAAGCACAATCCAGTATTTGAAACAAAACTATAAATAACTCTCACACAGAGTAATATGATGTTCTATTCACACTGTGCTAACTATATCATATTTTTAGTGATAGGAAAAGGACATCCGGTAAAATCTGAACGTGTGGCAACCCTAGCCTGTGGATGCCTGTAGGAAGCAATTAGTGCGAGAAACTCATCGGCTCCAGAGAGAGGCAAAGGCGGTCGGGGTCGCACTTACATATAATGAGGCTCCGCTGTAATAATATGGCATGCTTGCTTCTACGTCTACTGTGTGAAGTTAAAAAACACGCATGTTTTTTTTTGTTCCAGCAGTGGGTAGAGGGCAGAGGCATAAGCATACCTGACACCAGCAATAAAGTAAAAGAAGTAGGTTTTATATTAAGTTCGTTTATATTATCTTTTGCAAGATCGACTGACTTACATATTATTTTATCAATGTATTTATTCTGTTGTACACAATTCGGTATTTGACAACTAGACAAATTAGCAACTTTTTTCAACCGTCAAAACGCGTTCTTAGTATGGGATTTAGAATTGTTACGTCATCAAAGTTCGACGCACTTTTTTAGTTTAATCGATAGTTTAAAATGGTTATTCAACACAAAACTAACAGGGACGTGGATATTATGACTTTTGGGAGGTCCTATAATTAATTATCACTAAAAAATAATTTATTTCACTAGTAGCCAAATACCCAATTAGATAGCTAAAATAAGTTGATAGGTCTGTATTCCAGTATTGCTAATTGATATCCCTTTCATATAGTTATCGATAAAAACTAAAAACACAGTTGCCTATACCGCTTTATACAACACAATTTTTTTTACGGCACCAGATGCATTTCCTAAGTCCGACTCGCACTTGACCCAATGTATGAAACAATGGCGACTCACAAGGTCAGCCGTCAAGTTCGTTTTAATTTATATAAACGAACGACGACAATACATGGTGGCAGCGGCATGCAATTTTGCAAAGAGCACTGACCTCAATTATTGTTATTAAACTTTTTTTTGTTGTTTGTGTGGGTTGGCTCTGGCATGATACCTACCTGCCAGTGGCAGGTAGGTATTTGATGAGTTGATGACTGCTGTAGATTATATTGTGTGCATTATGAACTTGATGTTGCTTGCGACCTTTTTTTCTATAGTCTAAGCTTGCGACTTCGTCCGCGTATGCCAGGCTTTTAATATTCCGCGGATCTCTTTGATTATCCGGAAAAAAAAGTGCATAGTCTATTCCTATTTTTATCTCGATATCTCTATACCAGATTTCGCCAAAATCGGTCAAATAGATTCGCGGTAAAAACGTAACGTTCACTTTTATATTATTAAGTAATAAAAGTAGGTTATATTATATTGATAAGCAAGTTTTCTTTAAAAATTCGTGTTGGGTTTTATTGTCTAAATTCTGATACAGCATGTTAATGTTTTTCAAACCACAGATTAGTCATCGAAATAAAATGTTTTTTTCATGTAGGACACCTTGTGCTACTTATGACACACTTTTTCACAGACTTCTACCACCGGTTCCGAACGCAGATTCTACTGGGAAAAACTGGCAAAAAAAATCTCTTTAAAAATATCACTATCATTTAAAGTTTTTTTAAATAATGTTTAATAATATTTTATTAAAAATCGTTAAGTAGTTAGGTATGTAGGTACCTACGGTTAATACTTTTAAATAGTTAGTAGAAAGAGAAACTTAGAAAGTCTAAAGAAGAAAACGAAGTTAAAAAGCACATCAGTATGTAATACGAGTATGTACATAGTTAGATATAAAATTAAATTATCCTTGAACAGATACTTGATACAAGGTACGGTCGACGTCAAAAGTCCATAACTGCTAGAACAGTGTGCAAGCAACCTGATGTCACTCATCCACACAAACATAATCCGTCCAAAATATAACAACATTAGGTTTTTATTTTTCAATCATTTGGTTCAAACCATTACTATTCAATACTAAGTAGATTATTGCCAAAAATGGACACCAATGTCGACCTACAAGATGAATATTATCTAAGTAAGTTTGAGGGTGACTATGTAACTAACAAGCCATCTTTTTTGCTCATTCTTTAAGGACTTTTGACGACGACCGTACCTACTTAGATATAAAATTAAATTATCCTTCAAGAGATAAGTCTAGGTACATGAACCTTAAGTACTCATTCTATCTGTCCGTGATTGCCGTCGAATTCACACTCCCCCTATTTGCGTCACGGAGTGTAAAATGTAAGGCTCTCTCCCAGAGGTTGACGTCCTGTGAACAGCTGACGGAAAACGCCCTTGGGGGTCAACGAACCCGCTTTATCTGATATTACAGCTCTTCTAGTTATATGGGTGGCAATTCTGTGTAAACGGATTTAGTTTTATGCTTGGTCCCCGTTTAGCACGCTTACTAATAAAATACTTACTAACACCAGATATAGGTGTGGTCCCGATATATTTTGCAAATTAATAGAAAATCGTTAATCGTTAATCAGGGTTCCGTACGGGTTTCATATGGTGTCGAATTGTTCGTCAAGCGCTAAGCCAGTTTATAGCTGGTTACATGTTGTAATGATATAACTTTCTTGTTATTTACTAAAATAATTTATATTGTGTGGTAGTACGGAACCAATTGTGCGCGAGTCTGACTCGCACTTGATCGGTTATTTTTTAATTTTCCAGTCATTTTGCACTATCAGCTTTGACAAGACAGGCCCACACTGTATTTAGACCCAGATACCAGTTAGACCTGGTTGAGCTCACAGCCAAATTACTACACTCGTCCTTTACAGGTTACCTACTTACCTAATCACAGGACGAGTGTCGTAATCCGGCATTTACTGAATAGCTTTACATAAATTATTTATTTTAATACGTAAAATATACCTAGTCATCTAAACGCCTGGTAACTGGTATGTTTATAAAACAATACAAAATGTTGAGCAAAAATTAAATATCAATGTGTCAAATTGATTTAAAGTTCTTTAAAATTTAAGTTGATTGTTGTCATAATTCGAATCGGTAACTGGTTAACAGTGGAGTAAGGACATCATTAACTCGGGCTGCCAAAAGTTAAGTAAATGATTGGACCTGGAGAATAGTGAAATTATTTTTTAGTTAGCATAGAAGAGGATAGCTCCAAACTACAAGTAAAATATGTTCAATTCAAAGACTCGTTAAGTCCGATGGCCCGGCCGGTAGCAACTCCAAAATGGTAATTGGTAGCAACTAGCAACTAGCGCCATTACCATACAAATTAGAAATGGTTTCTATGTGGCGGTGTTTTGTAAAGACTAAAGAGTCGCTGCACGAACCTCGCGCGGTCGCCGGTCGCCACGCGCCCGCGTCTCAAGGTCGTTACCCCCTACCACAACAAAGACCACAGACTGCCTTAATACGCCGCGAAAAACATTCAAATAAATAACACGAGAAAACCTTTCGTGCACATACCTACTTACCGTCGATATATAAACAAAACAAAGATATGCCATAAAGGTTAATAAGTGATACACCTACCTAACCTGACTAAACCACCCAAACCACACGCGTACGATGCGCTTAATATGAATGAATGATATTTATTTTCTCATAAACATAGATATATATAACGGAGCGTTATGTTGTTTGTTGTTATGTTGGCGTTGATGAATTATGTTAAGTTTCATACGATAGCTTCAGTAAATACTCCTTTGTCTCTGGCCCTTGTATTTTAGAATGATTGACAATTGACATCGAATGAAGTTGTGTCTGCCATGGCATCTGGCAATGTTGATTTTATAAACGTAGTGGTTATATTCTCTTTGGATTTTATGACACGGTCACCTGGCTATGAAAACGTACTTATCCAATCTTAGCTTAGCTCTTTTATCAGGTTTTATTAATGTGGTATTTGTTGTATATTCTTGTTATACATATATGTATTCCGATAAATGTAAAAGACAAAAGTAACAAATAATGACGAGTGTTCGCCAGTAACTAATTGCGCCGTCATGCTCTAACTAATCAATACTTGATCAACGACATGTGACGACTGACGTCGTACGACCGCTTGACGATCCGATAGATACTTAAAAATAAAGAACGGAATACCAATGTAGAGCAAGAGGAGGATTTAGTAAGTTTACTTCGTGGTTAAAACATCAATAAAAAATTTAGAATATATAGTGATTTTTCATAATCAAATTTTTTTTCAAAAAGGGACACCTTACGTACGGGACGTACGCTTTCTTCAAAATCATTGATGTATACTTTTAGTACCTATTTCAAAATGCACCCCCGCGTATTACCTATTATAAAGACTCTTTGTACCTTTGCACTATGAATAACATAGTGGTGCGTTTATGATGCGAGTATGTTTTATGATCGCAGTTGATGCGGTTGTTTGAATTCATATTTCATGAATAGGTATTTGCTGCAAATGTGCATTTAAAGCAAACAGTGAAACTTCAGTGTCAGAAAATTAAAGGTAACTGTTTTTTTTAATTTAACTGGTTTAACGGCTCTGGATGATTATTACCATTAATTGAATGCGAAAAACGGAAGAAAGAGCAAGATAGTGCTACAAGAGACCTAGGATGTGACCTAGGTATGTCCAACAGTGTGTGCATAACAGCTGATGATGAACTACGACCACTAGCTTCGGTTTTATACCTCCTTTTAAGTTCTTTATGCTCACTCGGAAGTGCTTATTATTTTTCAAAAGTTTTATTGGTATGCGTATATTGGATTGCATTAGCAAACAGTGAAACTTGAGTGTCAGGCAATTAAAGGGGACTGTGCTTATTACCACCAATTGAATTGAAACGGAAGAAAGAGCAAGATAGTGCTACAAGAGACCTATGTCCAAAGGTGGGTGCATAACAGCTGATGATGAACTACGACCACTATCTTCGGTTTTATACCCCCTTTTAAGTGAAACTTGAGTGTCAGACAATTAAAGGGGACTGTGATTACTACCATACCAAAGAGCAAGATAGTGCTACAAGAGAACTATGTCCAACAGTGGGTGGATAACAGCTGATGATGAACTACGACCAATTTAGCTTCGGTTTGAGACCTCCTTTTTAGATCTTTATGCTACCCGGAAGTGCTTATTACTTTTCGAAAGTTTTATTGGTATGCGTATATTGGCTTGCAGTCTTGCACCTATCTGATAATTTTGTATATCAACGTAAAAACAACTTATTTGTATTTCCACACCGGTCCTTATGGCGCATTCCGTCTCGCTCGGCCCGAAGGTGTGCGACAGAGGAAGCGACAAGGTCACTGGTCAAACGTTCTCTCAGACAGCGGGGCGCGGGGAGAGGGCAGGCGCGGGCGCAGACGGCGCAACGACATGGCCGCCGCGACTTGACGTCACAGCCGCTGGTGCGTAAGAAAACTGGATGCAACCATTGCATTTTAGTACAGAATTCATTATCAGTGACTGAGCTGTCTAATGACAAATTTGGTGGCGTGACAGTTACAATACGTAAAAATGATTGCTTTATCTTAGTAATATTACAACCGCAATCTGATTAGTTAATAGTTAACGCACTCGCTATTGGCAAAAAAAAAATTGGCAGAAACTATTGCCGCAAAACAGCACCATATACCTATTCAGCTAATGACAAAAATTGTGACGCAGCTTGGATGCAGCTTTGCTAAATGCTGATAGGTACTCTCATATCTTATTGGACTTGGAATTTAACGCGAATTTGCAGCAAGAATGCCATAAAGAATTCAAGATTCAAAAATGTTTTTATTCAAATAGTCTTTTAACTTTTTACAAGTGCTTATGAATAGTCCAATGAATCTACCACTGGTTCGGAATGCCGTTCCTACCGAGAAGAACCAGCAAGAAACTCGGTGGTTGCTCTTTTCAAAAAATAAAATATATTTAAAATTGCACTAGTCTAAAGATACATAAGTAACAGAAGTCCTGAGCATTGCTGGAGCGAGTTAAATCCATGCGCTTATCATTTATATAATCTTCGACAGTATAATAAGGTTTTTTCAGGAGGATTTTTTAATGATTTTCTTAAACTTATGTAAAGGTAAGTTTATAATAGGTAGTGGAATTTTGTTAAAGCATAGAATGCTCATTCCCACGAACGACCTTCGGACTTTCTTGAGGCGGAGCGATGGAGTCACGAGCTTAGCTTACGGTTTCTAGTTGGCCTATCGTGCAGGTCGCATAAAAATATAATAGGTATATACCTACGAGTGCACCGTGTAACCTGCAAACAAGGTTTCAAAAGTCAAAATCCAACATAGATAGTTGGATTTATTCGTTTATCCAAAATCGGTAAATATGTTAAACCAGGCATTACCAGACGAAAACCTGTCAGATTAGGCGTTTGCCTGTTAAAACTCGAGTCTCACACAAAATTACCTATAGATAATTTTATGGGTTCTGTTAAGTTTTCGGATTCTATTTTAATTTCGGTTAGGTATCCATTCTTCCACACTATTATTATTAAGTATGTGTGTCTGTCTACTACGCTTTAAATGCCCATCTTTCAACCGATTTTCATAGATTACATCCCTGAGAAGGACAAAGGCTTTATTTCGCGAATCGCGAGTATCATCTCGTATCAGAAGACTATCCTGAAGCAACTTTGACCAAAGTGGTCATATTGGACGGCGCCTGCCTGGATGAAGCTATACTTAGTCGTAGCGAAGGTGGAGGACAAAGAACCTCCTGGTTCTTTGTCCTCCGAAAACTGAGGCCTTTTCGATTTGCACAGGTCAAGCCACTAGCATTACAACTTTGCGATTTTTTTTAATGAGCACACGGTTACCACTTATCAGAGATCTCTTTTGTTTTACCAAGTTTAAGTCATGTTTAACTAATCCATACTAATATTATAAATTCGAAAGTGTTTCTGTCTGTCTGTTACGTTTTACTGGCTATGTTTTCAACTGATTTTGAATTTTTGATGTTAGGTTAGGTTAGGTTACAGAGTTATGTTATACATATCACGAGGCATAGGCTACCATGGTATCATCTGGTTATTATTATTTTGACAATGCTAATACGTTTTAAGTAGATACATATTTTTAAGTAGGAGACAGAGACTGTCTACAACTGCAAAGTTTTTATTAGTTCAGCATTGTAATTCAAATGAGGAAGCCATATTTGGACTTTGAACTATTATTATCATTCATGAATTTTTAGCGAGTAGGTGTATGTATCTATTCATAAAGGTACTTCGAAACTCCAAAGTTGTATCAATTATGATAAATAATAATATTACTACTATAAAACATTGAAATTTTAACAAAATTATGTTAATTAAATATATATGCCTACATATTATTATGTTAATGATTATAAGACCGCACGCAGCGAGAAACGGGCAAGCGTAATATAATACTCAATTAATATTGTCCATTTTCATCGCGGCTCTCGAGTTTTATTTATATGCGTGCGCGCATCTACGCCAACATTTAAAATTAGACAGTTGTCAAATCCCCGCTGTAACAGCTCTATCAGACGAGCGGACGATAAAGCTGCGGCGTATAATAATAATTTTATTTGTTCTAGATCGGTATAGTAGGTAAGTAATATAACAACACCACTTGGGGCCTGGTTCCCTTCACAGTCTTGTTGCATTTATAACGGTATTTCATCAGCTGCCTTGCCCAATTTATATTTTACAGATCTTCTACACCTGCCTGCCACCTTCTGAGCCTGCTTTTTTCTCCGTTTGTTCCAAGTATTAGTTCGCAGTCAAAGTCCTGCTATATCCATTGTTTTTCCGAGCTCTTAACTGTTGCAGAAATCAATATTGCTTCACCCTTCAACATGTGACACAAAACTTATTAGCGAAGAACTCTTGCAGGAACTTCCACACACCGCGGTTTTACGCCGCCTGGAATCTGGATCCAGCGGCTCCCTGTGACTCGCTTGTATGCCTTTTGTCTATCAGTTATAGGATCTGCCAACGCTGTGCATTTCACCTATTGGTAGAAGACGACGATACGTTCGATTCTAGGACAGCCGCTACGGTTAGAAAATGTCTATGTGACAACGTCCTCAGAAGACATCTTGCGAGTTGCGACGGTATTGGTTTACGCAAGTCGCGACGACGCGGGTTTTTTTACTTTCGGACGTTAATTGGAACATAAAAAGTAAATCGTGTCACTAATATCTATTTTAGCAAATCAGTCTTTTTTATTTTTTCCTAGTAGTAAATAAACACTTCACTTTCAAGTCAATTATTTACACATTATAATTTTGTAATTTTACCTATTATTGGTACTAAGTTAAAACCCTCAGACTGCTTTGTTCATAGTTGATAGGTACAGACGTCTTCTTAATAGGATTAAGGCAGGCACAATAACAAAAAAAGTTTCACTTTCTATTTAATCCAAACTGATGTGTAGGTACATGTCATAATGTATCTACCTACTTATGTATGTATCATATTCAAATTGAAGACCTCTATTTTGGAAATTGTTTAAAATAGGCGATTAAGTAAGTACCTATAGTAACTAAAATGCAGTAAATTAAAGAAGTTACAACAATTATGTACTTACTTAAGTATATAATTTTGTTACGAATAGATACACAAAGTGTTGAAGATAAATCGCATATTTACCGACAAACAAGACTGATAATTTGATAAGACTGCATAATTATTATTAAGTAAGTAAATACGTACATATATTTTGATCAAAACAGAGATAATAGAATTTATAATAGACAATACGCAAATGGCTTTACCAAGAAGATTTGGGTTTACGGCAAACTCATACCGTAGGTTACAACCACGGAATAGATAAAGGTATATCACACATAGTGTGATCGATCACTAAATCGATCGGCTTCAGTATTTTCCCTTGTTCAGCAAATCCAATTGATGTGAAATTTGTGAAAAATGAAAGTGAAATTTTTTAATGATATTGGATACTTTGCGGAAGTCCATACCTAATGATCTAAGAATTTGTTTGTTTGTTTATTTATTTAATTGTTTATTTGTTCACACCAACAACTTCCATACATTATAATTACTACAATATATTATTACCAACTTTGCCCGTATGGTTGTCCATTACAGGTGTGACATATTTTGGTGACGTGACGTTAACATCTTGTCCTCTTTCTTCTCCACCCTCCTCGTCAGCTGATAGTAGTTCTCTAGGAGATACACTTTTGCACAGGGAACAGGGAATAAACAGGGAATTGATAGCAGTGAGCACAACGAGGCGAGGGACAGGGAACAGGACAACAACCAGGAGTCTGATGTTGAGTGGAATGATTGTGAGGACGAGTGTGAGCGAGGGCTAGCGAGCTCGCCCGCGCGCGCTGAGGGTTCCCCGCCCCCTGCACCCCCCGCCGGCCGAGAGCAATGAGGCGGCGGGGACCGCGGTCTCGCCCGCGGCGGAGCTGCCGTCGCCCACAGCCGTACCGCGTATGCTGTTACGACCTAGACCTAAGCTAGACTATAAGAATTTGTTTTAAGATTGTGCATATTTTATTTAATATTATTGTATTTTGCTAGGTTTGAAAATTAAGACGGAGGAATGATGTAATAATGCATAAATGTGCATGCTAGCTACCTACCTACACGTCGCGTCGGTGACGCGCGTCAGTAATAAACGGTTAAGTGCGTAAGACGGTTGTTTCATTACATATCAGTGACACTAAAATCTAGTTACTAACATGCACTTACAATATTATAAAGATCCTATTCTTACATCAATATGCTTAACTAAAGAAAGTTATAAAGTAGAATAGCATACTTAACTAAGTTCCATAAGGTAAATCGCCAATTACAAAAATATACCAAGTAATGAAAATATGTGAAAATAATTAAAATACCAAAATATACCAAAAGGAAAGGGCTCAGTGACCAGCAAATTTTCTTTTAAATTTGGGCAGTTTATCGTGGAATATGTCCACATCGATAGCACCCGATACACAAATGTCATTGTAGCTCCTGAGCATGCGAGGAATGGGCGAATTACTACAAGATGCTGTTCTTGCAAACGCCACGTGAAAGAGACGTTTCTCTCGTCTTCTTTCCCCGAGTCGAGGGATCTAAGAATTGGAAGTTTAATTCGGTATAATCCAATATGCAATATATATCATAATATATTTGCGTTTGCAACCTAATCTTTGCGTCACCTTCTTGCAACATAATCTTTGTAATGCAAAGATTATGTTCCAGAGAGTCAACATCTCCTGAAGATGCTCCGGTGTCGGAGTGAAACGGACGTTGAGAATGATTTGGAAGATTTGTGTGGTGTGGTGAATATCGCAAGATACACACTGTACCACATAGATTTGCCTATTTTGGGGGATTATAGCGAATTAAACCATTAGCGAATAATTCCAGATGTGCTTAGCATGCGCACAACGAGATTATCTCGTGACGAGAGAGAGAGATGTTGTCGTTGCCGGCAAATTTTTCATTTACATTAATATGCACAAAATGCGGTATATTACAAGAAAAAAATTGTCGATATGTCAAGGTTCGTAGATAAAAATACCACAGAAAATAAATATTACTTTTATCTCTACTTTTGACGTAACGAGACAAGTAACCATGTTAGCTTCGGTAGACAGAGAGATAACGGGTAGACATAATTTTACTCGTAGTGCGCATGCTAGCCATACAGGTCTTTCATGAATTTTAAATGATTCGATAAAACTTAAAAAATTACGGTCTTTCATACAAACTTTCATCCTCTATAGAGTCTATACGAGTATAATAACGTCAAATGAAAAATAGTGTGGGATGGCCCATAGTTAAGCCCATTAGCTTAAAAATTGTACCGATTTACTTACATAAATATAGGTTTATCGTTTAAAATGTCATTCTATAGAGGTTATCATTTGAACATCGCAGTTGTATAGCTTATCTTGTCACGCGTAAAAAGAAAATTGTTTTTTTTTGCGCTGGCAGATAACAGTCTTTGAATTTACCATTCCGTGGGTGGTAACTATTCATATTTAAATTAAATGAAGTTCACTACTACTTTTACATGCCTATGTCTTTGGCAGGTCTTAAAAAGCTTGAAGTTGGAGTACTTTGGCCACATTATGAGGAATAACAAATACGACCTCCTCCAGCTCATAATTCAGGGAAAAATAGCCGGCAAAAGACCACCTGGCCGTAGAAGAACATCTTGGCTTAAGAATCTACGCTAATGGTACGGGAGGAGTACCCGATCACTATTCCGGGCAGCAGCGTCCAAGTTGCAGATAGCCCTAATGGTAGCCAACCTCCGATAGGAGATGGCACTAAAAGAAGAAAAAAGCTTGATCTAATTTACTTACTGCCTGTCAACTAGGCTTGACTAGGTTTATACTAATTTATTTCAAAATTACTTACTGTTTTACGTCACGTACCTTGATGTCCCTAATATAAGGGCTATATTTCTAAAACACAAACGCCAACAATATTAAAACAATACGGCTTTAGGCGATGGTAGAATGCCCCCTGATCAACGAACTTGATAATGAACGGCACGTGTGATCTATCGCCTATGACTTCGCTGCCCGCGCGTCGTATTTTGTGCTACAATGTATCTACATTACCTACCCACTATGTGTTGCCTCGTGTATGAATTGTTGAGAAAATACTTGCAATGAGTTTTATTTATTCACAACATCGATATATATGTGGGTAGTTAGATGGGCTATATCATAGAAAAAAGTTGGGCGTCCGACTTGTAGAGCACGTTCCACACCTGTCATAAGCCTGTCTTTGTCCCCGTCGTTGCGCTGTCACGGTCGCTCGACGTGTAGGTAATTTGTTATTATTAATTTAATTAGTTTGGCACTGTATAATTTTTATTTTAAGGTAAGTGATTCAATTCACATTATATTATACATTTCATAAAAAAACGTTATTTAATCTTCTTATTTAATATTTCTATCCATTACGCAATCATATAATTTCCGCGGCAAACTGTATATTTTTTTACTAACTGGCCTTACGGCTTCTTTGACTATGACCTACCTATAGTCTTTACTATCTATGACCGAGTCATACGTTTTAAAGCTGTCATTCAAGATGGCGCATATGTTGCAAGCAAGTTCCCGCTTTTCAGACTAGATGGCGTTACTAAAAATATTTATTGAAAATAATACAATAGAACTTAAACCTAGCTAGCCTAACCTAATTATAATATACTTATTATATATATATATTATACTATACTAATATAATACTATTACTTTACTATGATTACTTTCTTACTATTCGCTAATTTTTATTGACTTATGCACACGAACGTTCGTTTTTGCAGAAAACTTACAAGAATACTTACTAGGTTAAATCATATAACTAACTTAAAAGGTGATTACTTAATTAGATACAAATGTACTTAAGCCTTTACAGTGCCTCCTCATTACATTAGTAGGTCATATCAGGCTTTACATTTGTTGTACATATGTATTTTTTTAAAGTCTTTAGACTGCATTGTGGCCCCAGGAAATGAAAGGTCCATGCATAGACAATCGACTTCTTCACCTCAATTCGCCTTCTTCATGTAAATCATGTTGCTTCTCCATTATTGAAGGCCAGCACTCACTCTCTCTCTCTCTGCGTCGCATTCCTCATTGCTGAGGATCGTGACCCCTTTCCATTAATCACATAATTGCAGGAGATTTTCTTGGGATAATAATGCGGTCGGTTCCCAGTTCCCACGTCCTTCTGCATACGTCTCGACTCAGAGTTTACGAGTACTATGTATTTCAACTCTTAGGTTTCTAACGATTATCAGATGCTAGTGATAGTAACCGGGACCGACGGCTTAACGAGGAAGCGAAAAGGCCAAATTCGGTCACCCATCCAGTTACCAACTTGGGTTAACGTTTCTTAAACATCGCAATTGACTGATATGCAATCGATATGCGTTCTCGCAATTAGGCCACTCGTCCTTCCCTTTCCGTCAAGCAAAAAAAAAATTTGCTCATACTAGCAGTGAACAAGGAATTTTTTTTTATCATATAACATACATTCCAGTTTTTTATCATACAACTTTATGATTCGTAGCCACGATTTCTTCCTTATTCCCACGCGTCTTTTTTTTACACCCCCGCTGTCGCTTTATCAAATCCATACCTACTAATATTATAAATGCGAAAGTTTGTCTATCTGTCTGCTACGTTCACGGAACATCTGTTCAACAGATTTTGATGAAATTTGGTATAGGGGTAGGTTGTATCCCGGGGAAGGACATAGGCCTTTTTATTCCGAAAAATAAAAGAGTTCCCGCGGGAATCAACCTATATTCAGGCGGACGAAGTCACGGACGTCATATAGTAAGTACGTCGATTTTATCAGCTGAACTCTTAAAGATTTTATCAATATACGGGTACCTTTTACGTGAGACCAGCTGTACTAAGTAATATGAATAGTCTGAAATTATATTAGTGTTGTTTGTTTAGATCTAGGAAGCATTTGCATTTGACATAGATTTGAATTTTGAACGGTGAACCGCAGGCCTCGTTTTGACTACAACAAGTGAATTAGAAATTCCAATAAAAACTGGACTAAAATTTAGAATCTGCATCCATTTATTATAGCACTAGATTTTTGGAGCAGTCCGTATTTGCCCATTTTGAATTATCAATAGCGCGCTGTACGTTTGATAGACCTTTCTAAAACCGGTCAGTGTTGTGCTCGCGAGAGTCTTTTCATTTTGTAGTAACGATACGACACACAAAATTATGCCGCAATATTGTTTTCGTCTGAATTTATGGTGCATTTTAGTTTTAGTTTTATAGTGTTTAACCAACATAGCAAAGAATTTTCCAAATTATCTAGTTCGAGCAGTGTGGTGGTGAAAAAATGTTACTCCTATAAAGTGTGTCAGACCATTGCTGATAAATATATTGCTTTCTTTCTGAGACAGTCAATCAGAGGTCAACCCTCAATACCTTTATATTAGAGCGCCTAAGATATTTTTCTTTTTTGCAATACGAAGCTCTAAATAAGTCAAAAGTAGAGTCCTTCCATCCTTTTATATACTTAGATAATTTTGTAAAAAATGAATGTAACTTCCTATATTTACTTTCTACTAGTTTCTTATTTCGTAATAACTTCCTATATTTACTTATGACGAAATAAGAAACTATAAAACATACTATCATTGATATTTTGACGACCTCCGTGGCGCAGTGTGTAGCACTGTTGCCTTAACGTGCGGAGGTCCCGGGTTCGATCCCCGGCAGGGTCAATGGGAATTTATAATTTCTGAATTTTCCCTGGTCTGGTCTGGTGGGAGGCTTCGGCCGTGGCTAGTTACCACCCTACCGGCAAAGACGTGCCGCCAAGTGATTTAGCATTCCGGTACGATGCCGTGTAGAAACCGAAGGGGTATGGGTTTAATATAACTGCCATGCCCCTAACAGGTTAGCCCGCTACCATCTTAGATTGCATCATCACTTACCATCAGGTGAGATCGCAGTCAAGGGCTAGCTTGTAGTGGATAAAAAAAAAAAAAAAAAAAAAAAAAAAAAAATTTTGGCAACGTAAACAGAAACTGCCTTGCTAACAAACTACATCGATACAACATAATACAATACATCGATAAGATTAATTATTACGTAAGTACATTTGTTACCGCTTTTTTCGTTACACAGCAATACCAGAAATGATACTAAGAAGAGGAAGAAATCATTAAGGCGAGTCACCTCAGCTCAGCGGTGAAAACTGGTTTGCTAGATCAAATGTTTTCGGTATTTACTATTAAATAACGGTCTTACAAAAAATATCCGATACACTTAAAGATATTGTCTAAAGAATGTGCTAATTTGTTACACGATAGGATGTACTTTACTCGATCAAAAAAAATCTTGAAACAGGCTAAATTAAAAATTTAAAACGAATTTTTTATTAATAAAATTTTCGACTTTGCTCATCATTTTTATATGGATAAATTCCTCTTGAAGTATTAATGAGAACCTGCTAAAATTTATTTCAAACTGAAGTCCTATATCTATTTAATTCAAATTAATCCCAGAATTTGAACGTTGACAAGCGGTTTCAGAATATACCGCGCTGCCCGCTTCCCCGCTAGTCTCTACGAGAAATGTACCGCGAGACGCGCGGGCGGCACCCCACACCTCACCTCCTAAAATCTTGGAGGTGACTCGCCTTAAGGAAAATCAATCAGGAAGAAATCATAGTAACCTCTTGTACAGTTTTCCATAATTTCTTGTATTCTAAATGTGTTTTATGTATGGTGTACAATAAAGTATATGTTCATTTCATTTCATTTAGCTGTTCACCCGCTAACCAACGTTTATTCGTTGGATCGAAATGTTTTCAAATATGTATTATAAGCAATATAAGACTATCAGTAAAGCGTAAAACACACAGGAAAAGGGCGCGGGTCGGGTCGGGTCGGGTGCGCGGCAGGTTGAATTCCCTGTGTTTTGCCCTTAAGTGAAGCGAAGTTTTATTTATGCAATTACTCAATTTCATCGTCCGATAGTGGATACAATATCGTGAGTTGTAAAAAGGTTTGTTGTTGGCAGGCGCCCCGCAGCGTTTGGCGCGTTACTCCGTTGCAAAATGACAACCAAATTGATTCAAATTTACAACAGCCTATGACGAATCCGTTCAGACTGATTGAATTGCTATATTCAAAGTTCAAATGCGACTGAAAAGTTAGTATTTGGAAAGCACTGTTTCAAACTCAAATGTTTTTAAATATTGGATAGAAGCAAGCGTCACTTT
Source organism: Erebia aethiops (assembly GCA_923060345.2). Taxonomy (NCBI): domain Eukaryota; kingdom Metazoa; phylum Arthropoda; class Insecta; order Lepidoptera; family Nymphalidae; genus Erebia; species Erebia aethiops. Next base: position 13,498,444 of record OV281096.1, on the reverse strand, counting down.
GCGGAAGTCCATGATAATGAAGGAACTAGATTTAATTCGCTATTATCCGCCACAGTAGGCAAATCTATGTGACTTTACAACCGTGCATTGTCGAGTCAACATCTCCTGAAGATGCTCCGGTGTCGGAGTGAAACGTACGTTGAGAAAATTATGGAAGATTTGCGTGGTGAATATCGCAAGCTACAAGTGCGGGATACACACGGTACCACATAGATTTACCTATTGTCGCAGATTATAGCTAATTAAACTTCTAGTTCCTTTAAGATTTGTCCTTAACATTTAAACACTTAGTTGTATACATATAATCAGTTTACATCAAGAAGCGGAATCCGTCCTCAAAATGCAGATTTCCTATTGATGTAGATTTCCTCACGACGATTTTCCTTCACATGGGCGAGCGACCCAGGCGCGGTGAATTGTAAATACTAATACCTCAGCATTTCTTTGTAAACTCAAGAGGTTACCGACCTCTACAGTAACTAAAGTAATTTCTTTAGGCATTACTTAAGTAAGGAATAACTTTTAAATTTTAATCGGTTTTACTTTTTATATTGAATCGGTTATAATCGATATAAGACTCGGACGTCACTAATATGATCTGTCAAAATGCAAGAACGTTTTACTTTGAACCACGATATGCAATATCGCTACAAATTTCGTTATATATATTTTTAATGATATGTATAACCATTTAGTTTTAGTCAGGCCATAAACCTAGTAGGGTTCATGAGGGCATTTTTTTAACCTTTGTTTATGCTTATAACAACAACATTCCTGCGAAACAATAAACATAGCACTAAATTAAAACCGTTTTGCCCGGCATGTCGCCCTCGCGTCTATAAACAACTATGCAGAACAAACGACACAATGCAATTTGAATTCTAGAAAGCAATAAACAAGGTTTTAATTCAACGTACCTACAGGTACCTCCACTGTTCAACGCCTACCTTTGTTACTAGGCAAAGAATACGCCGACCAAATCACGGAGTCATCACATTAAACACACTCTATTTAGCATTTCCATCGCTTCGAAATCCTGCCGCGTGTCGTGAAACCAAGTGCAAACACAGCCCGGTCAAATTGGGGAGACCGTTACCAACTGAACAATTGCCAATCACGAAATGTAAATGTAAAATGGCCTGCTTATGCAATTCAAATGGTGCCGTATGTTCTTCGCATACAATTTGCATGGACGCGCCGGTATTGTCAGCATGCTAAATAGGAGTTTATTTTTAAATTTGGCTTTATTTTAAGTACTGCAAATTGTTCCGTTGACCTCACGGGCCGCAAAAACTTTCTGGCTCACAATGCTTCTGACTAGGTATATTAATATGTATGAAGATTTAATGAGTTGGACGGTTTAGTTACAGCACAAAAGAATTAGGAGGTAGGTATGCTCATTATTCCTAGCTGTCTCAGCAAACTCCTCGGTCAACCACTCCAGTCTCCAACCTTAGGTCACCTTGAACTTCTTATAGAAGGACGCAGACCAAAAATCATCACTATAGTTCATCTTTTATGCTCTTAGGTTCAGAATTCAGATGATCAGAGTAAGACACCTTTTGCTTCAAATTGAAAAAAGAAAAAGTTAAATTACTTACTTTAGGAATCCCAGAATAGGGTACTCATACTCTCCGTTTTTTGGAAACTTTAGTCAAAGTATATTCATAAGATTCTCTCTTTAAATGCTGTTTAACGTCGATTTGATCAGATGGATTGGTTGCATGAAGTAATTCAGAGCTTACTTCGAGCAGCAGCTACTTAAGGTGGATGACAAGGGTCTGCCCGCGAAATTCAAATTTAATTTGGTTTTTCACAATTTATCGTATCGTATATCTTTAATAACATCACCAAAGATAATGTTTTCTTTAATAAAAAACTTGTCAGACATGCAAGGAATTTCAACGTGTGCACAAAATTCGTCCAACTGAGCAAATCCATTACCAGAAGTAACCATACCATGAATAAATAAATAAATAAATAAATAAATAAATTGTTTATTGCTCCAAAAATACATAGGTTACAGTTACATTTCTGCGTTTTACAGGACAAAAACATTACTAAAATTCTAAATTGTAGTTACAAAAGCAAAAATATGTATACATACAGAAAAAACAGCTGTCCCTAAGATAGGTATAGACCTGTGTTTTAGGCAACAGCGCTCTCCTTAAATAAATGGTTCATTTATACAACTACATAGATGAAACCTGCAGGTAAGTTAGATCAGATTTTTGTTTTAAATATTTTAAGTTTTTAACTATGTACTTAATATCTACATTGAAAAACACAGATTAATTAAATGCGTGTGTGAGTGTGTATCTGTGTGTGTATGTTAGTGTGTGTGTGTGTGTGTGTGTGTGTGTGTGTGTGTGTGTGTGTGTGTGTGTGTGTGTGTGTGGTGGAAATATATAATAATAGTAATTGTCATATCCTTTACAGTTATATTTAAAAAAATATAATATGTTATTAATATAATGTATTAGTTAAACTAGCACTTCTAGCAGCTTTTCAGTTTCAGCATACGATTTAGTGAGCAACCAGTCTTTAACACGTTTTTTACATTCGTTTTTATGTAGAGGATATATGTTTATAGCTTTATTTATTTTATTGTAAAGTCTCGAGCTAATGATGTAGTATTGCCTTCCAGCAAGTTTACTTTTGTGTCTTTCCGTCCGAAATGGCAGATACACTCGTTTGTTTACTTGTTTTTTATCATAACTGAGGGAATTATGCTTACGTGTTATAATTTGTAAGAGGAAAAGTTGACGGACTGACAATACCTTGCAATCTTTATAAAGTTCTGTTGTGGGAAATCTAAAAGGTCTATGTGTCATTACTTTTAAGATACATCTTTGTGCTCTCTCAAGCTGAAGCAAAGATGTCTTGTTGCTACCTCCCCAGACAGATATACAATACATAAGTAACGATTGTACTATTGCATAATATACCATAGTGATAGTACACCTATCGGCGGACGATCTAAGATTTTTAAATATATATATTAATTTTCTTATTTTTGACGTTAAATTTGTAATATGCAATTTCCAAGACAAAGTACTATCTATAAGTAGTCCAAGATATTTTATATTAGTTGCATATTCTACAGCAGGGCAATCACATGTAGGGTTATTCAAGTAATAATTACAGATATGTGCTCTCACTTTACATTTGTCGTTAGAAGGTTGAGAGGCAGCAGAAGGTGAAAAGGTAAGGAATTTAGTTTTACTGACGTTTAAGCTAAGTAGATTTGCGGCCAACCAATCTGATACCTTTTTTAAAGCGAACTCAGCATTTTTAAATGTATTTTCCCACGTTTCCCCTGTTACAAGTAAGACTGTGTCATCAGCATAAGCTATAATTTTGCAGTTCGGAATAGACAAGTTACAAAGATTATTTATATAAATAAGGAATAACGTAGGGCCCAAAATGCTTCCTTGAGGGACACCATAGGTAAGGGGCATATCATCGCTAAGATATTCATTAATTTTGATTTGCTGTGTACGGTTTGTCAAGTAGTCTTTGATAATATCATGAGCTAGACCCCTGATTCCTATTTTATTTAGCTTATCCAGTAGTATGGGGATAGAAACAGTATCAAAGGCTTTAGACAAGTCCAAGAATACACCAATGCATTTTAGTTTCTGGTCTAATGCTCGTGAAACAGTTTCAGTTAAATCCAGAGCAGCATCTTCAGTGGACTTTCCTTTTCGGAAGCCGTACTGATTTGGCGATAAAAGGCTTTTTGTAAACTAATACGACAAAGTAGGCTTATGGCATTCAAATTGCGAGCCTAGGAATATCATCTTCACAGGTTTATATAAAAATCTTTACTTGAAAGTGTCCAGTTTAAGAAATTAGTCAAAATAATGAGTTTGACGTGAGTTACTCACAAATTAGTCATTATTTTGACTAATTTCTTAAACTGGGCACTTTCAAGTAAAGATTTTTATATAAACCTGTGAAGATGATATTCCTAGGCTCGCAATTTGAATGCCATAAGCCTACTTTGTCGTATTAGTTTACAAATTGTGAAAAACCAAATTAAATTTGAATTTCGCGGGCAGACCCTTGTCATCCACCTTAACTACAAATTTTCAAATCATGGGCAGATGAAAATGGACAGGCTTACGAATTAAATAGTATAGGTGTACAGGATTTGGATTTTTACAGCAACCATTATTTATTTATTATATCAGGATAGGCTTACGCTTCCCGACAATCATGCAGCATGCTTAATACAAAGCAATGATGAGGTCTAGGTTAGAGCGCGCTTACCTAGAAGATGTCTATTCGCTCTTGCCTTGAAGTGAATATGAATATTATGGCAGGAAATACATGCGCCGGTAGAGCATTCCCAACCTGATCAATTCGTATCAGAAACTCAAAACAGTATCAGTTCTAGCAAATTGGACGTCAATCACATAAGGCATCCAACGCTGACGGTTTCTTGCTGTTCTGTGGTAGGACGGTAAGGAGGAACAAGGTTGAAAAGTTCCTGAGCATTAATTCATATTTCCATACTAATATTATAAATGCGAAAGTGCGTCTGTCTGTCTGCTACGTTTTCAGGGCCCACTTGTTCAACCGATTTCGATGAAATTTGGTACAGGGATACTTTTTATTCCGGAAAATTAAGTAGTTCCCACGGGAATTGAAAACCTAAATCCATGCGGACGAAGTCACAGGCATCATCTAGTTAATAATAATTCTCTTCGTCGATTCCTTGCGAGGCTTTCCATCACTCAAAACCTCCAGCTATTACAAAAACAGATTTAAAATGTCCACACAGTAAAAGCATTAATTCCTGAAGTAAGTTCATGTTTTTATTCATGAAACCGATACAAAAGACCTGATCATACAAACAATATTGCAGATGGCTTATCAGATAAAAACCGGTAACCACCTTTGTTCTCGAAGCCTACTTTACAGATCTAGTTTTATGCATTGTATTGGTTATTAGTAGGTATTACGATATAAATACACGTGCACAAACTGTGTAATAACTTCGAAAGGTACCTACGGGCTAAGGATATGACCATATCAGTATTCAGTTTCCACACGAATTCTCATTTTGTGGTCAAACAACTCTTGCTTTGTTTTTCCTTTGCCTTTTTTCTTCTTTTGCCAGTTCTTTGTTACATTTCCACAAAAAGAAATCACCTTAATATTGATCCTTCCCTGGTATGTTTCAGAGTAATCTATTATCTATATATAAAAATCAATTGCTGTTCGTTTGTCTCGCTAAAACTCGAGAACGGCTGGGCCGATTTAGCTGATTTTGGTTTTGAAATGTTTGTCGTCCAGGGAAGACAGGTAAGACATTCGTTAAACGGTGATAAAATATGGAAAAATTAGTTAGATACGACGCGCGGACGAAGTCGCGGGCATCAGCTAGTAATCAATATGAATTAAACTTACTTACTTAAATATTCTTTATGCAAGTTACGTCTTAAGCCCAACGTTATTTAGCTCTACCTTTACATTATACAGTAGCGTTCATCCATCCATCCATCAGCCTGTATGTATCCACTGCTGGACATAGGCCTTTTCGAGAGCGCGCCACCAAACACGATCCTCTAACTTCCTCATCCACCCGCTTCCCGCCACCTTCTTTAGGTCATCGGACCAGCGAGCTGGAGGCGTAATACACTGCCCACCGGTACGCGATCTCCACTTACTGAGCGTTAGTATTCTGTAACTCTAGTATCTTTTACAAGATAGTTTAAAATGTAAGTCTAACCACCTTTTAGCGATTCCAACAACAGATAGTTTGGGTGTAGTAAAAAATTTGAAGACTGTTGACTGAGAAAATTCAGCTGGCCTTATAGTACATAACTATAATATAAGTACGAAGTACGAATATAATATAGTGTAAATAGAAACAATTGATTGTTCTCAACACCTTTGTGCCTCGGAGACACAAAGTCAACCATAGAATTTAATTCTGAATGCCGAGTAAAATAATAAAGCGTTAGTGGTTTAATTCTCAGCGGGATACGGAAGTAACGGCAATGAAGCGGTGGCCAACAGCTGGCAGCTTGACAAGAATTAAAAACAGACCCTGCTAAATGCTGAGTGGGAAAATTGGAATGACCAGCAGGATAAAAACTTATTTCTAGTTTTATTTTAATAGAATTTTTCTTCTACTGTACTTCAGGGAACCCCCTTTGTAGAGGCGTATGTCACGACGGAAATTGTAGAACTGAAGAAATCGGGTAAGACAATAACACTTTGTCACTGGGCAATCAGAATCTTTGTTGCGTCGATCTTTAGCATTACCCGTTACCACAATCAGTGGGAGTGCCTAGTAGGAGATATTCTTCCCATTCGATCGCGAATTAACAAGCTCTTGACAGCTGGCGATCATGTTTCCATATGAATTGTATTTAACGTTGTCGCGATCGAATACGTAAAAGAACTCTGTTCAAAGTTTTTTCCCGGCCTTTTCAAAAGCCGCTTAAAAGATTGTATAGTACATCGTATTGTTCAATTTACAAATTCAGTATTCACAATCAACTTCGGCCTGGATATACTTAAGCTAATTTTTATCCTCATACAACTATGTCCATGTACTTGTCTTCAATCACTTCAATAGTTTTGTGTACACCTATTTTTAATTTTATTTAAATCGGTGGTCACGATGAGGATCTTGGAATGGTTAAAGAATTAACTATAAATGTCAGCCTCTCCTTTTAGAAATTTTCAATTGTTTGTCCGCGCGCGAGCTCTGAGGAATCCTATGGAATGTTAAAGTAATGACCTAGAGTTGTTTATAGTGCAAAACAATACTGATATTGCAAAATTACACGCGTCAAGCTCAAAACTAGTGCTGGGAGCGAGCTGGATTGGGGGTGGCGTACAGCCGTCGCTTCTTCAGACCCCGATTCCTCGGAGCTCGTACGAGGACTATAAGTACTAAGTATTCGTGTAAAAAACAGAGTATCATTACATTTTATGATAAAGTAGGTAGGATTCTACTACTTCTTACACGATTTTCCCAGTAACAGACAAACGTGTTTGCCACACCAGCCAGTGATCAGTAATCACTCAGTGGTACATTCCGTGCATGCAATCGTATTGTAATTGCATATTAATGACCGCTTGCATGGGCTTGAACTTGCCTTCAAAATGCTGCTGTAATTCAGTTTCTATAGCTGTGTTAATATGAGTTACATTTGTGACTCTTGCGACTATAATGCTATGAAGTTTACGGCTGGTTTTATTATTGTTTATTACAAAAAAACTTATGTTTATAATATAATTATGTGTTCCAAGTTGTTCTTCAGGATTAACGATGTGATAGTATGAATATTTATTAGGGACATAGTTGTAAATTATGGATTACAATCATTAAAGTTCTCTAGTTTTCGGAACAACGCTTGTACAGTTTATGATAATCTTATTCTAAAGTTTTCGGGCGGAAGAAGCTTAAACCAACCAACCATGAATTACTTGAAATCATAATTACTTAGTTTAATTAAACCTAAATACCAATTTGCACTTTTAAAGGTTACAACGCTTATAACAGCAAATTGTTCTTTTTGCTATTCTTCCCAGCTTCTTTCTTCTTCTTTTTGACCGCTTCAAACTACATATTCGATTTTGGTGTCCTTTTAATTTAAAACTGTGTTATTTTTCAGGAATGATATACCATATTTTTGTTACTCTGTTTTTTTTAATCTATAGATCTAGGTTAAATTAGTAGTTACTGGAAATAAGTTTTGCCGTATTTGTAGGTCTTCCCCATATGCTAGTGGTGCTAAGGAGCTATATTGTCGTGATGTGAACTTGTTATCAGTCAGTAAGTCGACAAAAACTCGAATTTATCAGTAGACAAAATATTATTCGCGAATATTTTTGTTATCAATAAGTACGCCTTTACACAGCCTTGTCATGTATTTTTATCTTGGATATTATCAATGCTTCCATATAAAGCCTTGTACCAAGACTTGAACTTACACGTGTTTGTTTCATCTAAGACACACATCCGTGTGGCATGTGTAACAAGATATGACGTTTTAGAATTTAGAGGATTCCCGCGGTTTTTTTCTTGGGATTCCGTGGGAACGTTTTGATTTTCTGTGATAAAAAGTAGCTTATTTTATCAGTCTTCGGTATGCAGGCTATCACTGCCCAAATTTCGTCAAAATCGTAGTGAGATAAAGTTCCTTCTCTCTCTACGTTCGTTCCTTCATTACTGAAGATCGTGGACCTGGCTAGATCCTAACCTCGAACGGTTTATTTTTTTCACCGGCTTCATCATTTAACATGGCAGGATTCGTAATAAAGGATGGTGGATAAAATTCCTTAGTAGGATTATACGAGGTACTAGAATGCAATGGCAGTAGATATAATTTGTTTGCTTGGTAACCGGCGACGCTGAGTCGGCACTCGGCGGCCGGAGCGGGTTGTATTGAGGTCATTTTTGTACAATTTCTATATGTAATCGCGCGATAGACATTTTGTGCATTTATTGCTTACAATCACTTACAATGCGAAGTCTGTTGTCGTCTGCTCCCTTCGCTTGTTTTCTGGGAATAATTCCCCCTATAGGTGGGAGAATAAAATATTTATTTGTGGTAGGAAATATAAAAACGCATAGCCATAAAACTATATTCACATCGGTTTGTTTTAATCGCCTGATTTTAGTGAGGCTTTCTGGGATTAAATGTTACCTATCTGGGATTCAAGATATCTCCTTGCCATAGGCTTAGATACAGCGAACTTAGATCGGGATATTCTAACAAATTCGGTTTTCTTATGGGAAAAACACCTTCCCCAAACTTTGGCGTCTGATGCGTCACAGACGATGTGTATCATTTGTTGGTGGGATGTGCCCGATATCAATCAGGTAGAGACAAATTGATAGAAGATTTATGTCTGAGCAGATTTGACGTTTGTGTCTTTCACAGTATTAAGTAATCCAAATTCTGACGAAGCGTGCATTATAATATTCAGATCATTATTAATTAGCAAGTAATGGTTTTTTTGTTATTCTTATATTTTTGTATTGGGTACGTTAAGGCTGACATACAGAAATGTAAAAGCCAAAATGTTTAAATAAAAGATTTAAAAAAGAAACTCCGTCTCTGGGATTATATCTATCTATGATATCTGGGATATCTGTGTGATGATCAAGATTGCACATCTGCTGTCCTCATTATTGCATAATAATTCTCCCTGCGGAAAAGGACAATACTAGATTTAGTCCTGTCAATTTAGTGCAGAGATCGTATTCAACAGAATTAGCCACAATAACGCATGTTCAGAAAGTGACCTCAATAGGTGTGGCGTGTCTGACGAGCAGCTCGGAATGAAAGCGTGTAGATAAGTAGACGCAGGCGCAGACATGCAATTACCGCGCGCGATAAACACACGTGCGGCTGATATGTTGCGTGAGTTTGCACGCGGGCGACGCATCCCTGCGTCTCTGTGCACGCGTGACGAACTGCCTGAATAATTTAAAATCAAATAAATTTACTTCACGGCTCACGCAGGCCTAATATATTTTGATAGAAGTAGGCGTTACTTTGCGAAGTCCATGAACTAATAATGAAGGAACTAGAAGTTAAATTTGCTATAATCCGCCACAGTCAGTAAATCTATGTGGTACAGTTACTTTGGTCAACCCCTCAACGCAATTACTCACTCATTGTGAATGTATGGCATATGTGTATGTATGGAATAATATGGCATGCGCCAATTCAAGCATAAATATTTAGCATTTTTGCAAATCTTTTAATAATTTTGAAGATTACCCAGGCCAATTTATCTCATGTAATTTTTTCTGTCTCGGTTCTACCAGTTTGGTGTGCTACCAGTTCAGAAAGGGGTTTCTTTAAGATTCTGCGTCATCATCGCCGATATAGGGCTCTTGTGCGGTCATATACACTCCAAGACCTTTTATTTTTTTACCACCAATGCCCTTTTCAGTGCATTCGCTTTTCGGTTTATACCTTGAAAAATCATACATCCATCATTCCATTTTGTCTTGCGAGGTTTGCGTTTGGTCTATTGTTATATTTGGGGTAGGTGCTTTAAAAGAAGGGTTTTTATGACCATTCGCCACAGCAGCGATTCTTTCAGGCTCTCTCTATAAGTTATGTTACAGGCAACTTGCGTCAATTTTAGTGGCAATTTCTTAACTCACACAAAAGTCAGACGTTACGTACTGGACGTAATAGAATTAAGAACTCTCTAAGGACTATTTTGGTCAACCCCTCAACGGAATTCAAATGTCAATATTGTGACTGGTGAAATTATGCCATTCCATAAATTGGCTTGCGCAAAATCAAGCATAAATATTTAGCATTTTTGCAAATGAACAAAATATTTTTTTCTTTGTATAAAAATGGAAATCTTAAAGTTATTGTTTGATTGGAACAAATCACTGGCTCAGCTCGTCGACCCAAAAAGAATGTTGGCCTTCGGGCTTCAACACATTTGTCTTGCACTAATTGGCAGGTCATTTTAATATTTTCGATCTACAAATACAAGTATGCTTTTTCTCGCAAGATTTAAATTCACACTAGTTGATGCCCGGGACTTCGTCCGCGTGGATTGAGGTTTATCCCTTTAATTTTACGAAATACAAAGTATCACTCAGACTATAGTCTGGAATAACACATAGGATACTTTGTTATTATATATAATCTATCTCTGTGCCAAATTTCATCCCGATCCATTCAGCCTTTCTGGCGTGATTGAGTAACAAACATCCATCCATCCAAACTGTCTCATTTATAATATTAGTATATATACCTAGATAGATTTCAGAAATTCTGATTGTTTTTGTGGTCAAGAAAGATATAAAGCTCAGAAATGACGATACAATGCTGAATCCCAAATAGATTTAATTTCGTCAAAACTTGAAAAACGGCAACGGTTGATCATTTTAAAATCTCCATTCGCCATACAAACTCACAGATGAATCCAGTGCAGTGGCAAGTTTTGTATGGCTTTTCACTTTTGTTTGCTGAAAAACGGCCTCAAAGCCTCACAGCACAAAATATGTGTATCTATTTTGAGCTCAAAGCACCTGAACGCTGCACACGGTAGTTCTTAAAGTGAACGCTTCTTTCTTATTGATTATGAAAAGAATTCGCATCGCGAAACATGTTTAAAACCTGATGTTTTAAGCTTTAACGGGGGTTATTCACTACTCTATAGTCTATAGGTGCACCACACCCCGATTGCGTATTATTTTCTACTCTTATAATGGTTCCTACAATACTACTTATTGAATAATGGATATATAGAGAATAATACAGGCGTAAGTCAGCGAGCGGAATGCAAAAGAGGCCGATGAAAGTAGAAAAGTTAACAATATTTATTTATAAGTGAGATTCTAATTAGAATGCTACAGGCATTTCTGAATGGTATAGGCTTATGATAAGTGTCTATTTATACGTTTTCTGAAGAACTAACTACTTGATATTATAGTACATAATTACTAAAGATAAAGTCTACATTAATATCTACTGTTTACTCAGAATTACGACGCATTTAGCAGTCTATTCATTTAACGTTTTCTGAATTGATTCCTTTAATTTTGTTTTGGATTCTGGGTGAAACTAAAACTACTGAAAGAAAGACTTGACTAATAATTTTGGGACTATTTCGAGAGCTCTCTCAAAACCTTAATCAAACTGGATTTTTTAAGGATATACAGTATGAATTATGAAGACAGGCAGGTTGATTCACATTTTGACATTTTGACCAAATATGAAATGATCGGGTTAGGGTCGTCCGGATTGCTTTGGAAACAAAAGTTGTTGTCATCATTTTATTCCTGTTTTGTATTTAATATGAGAATTGCAAAGATCGATTCCTAGAAAATATGATCTTTGCAAATGCCAAGGAAGATTTGATTTTTGATTCAAATTGCCAAATACGATGAAGTCGGTTAAAAATGATTGGACGTTAAGGGAGTCTCCCTCATCTCTCTCAAGACATCAGAGAACGACAATGAAGATTACTAAGCTAGATCTGTTGATACCTGACGATGATGATGAGCGAATAGCAAATTAAAGGTTATGTTGAATTTCATTTAAAAGAAAAAATGAATATTAATTATTTGTACTTCACCTTCATAGAGTTAACAGAAAAATGTCAGCTGCTCTACGTTTGCTTTACCCACTAAAAGGAATTGTGGTGGCTGTTGACTTATAACGTGAATTTTATTGATCCCGAACGGCGTTTTATGCCAGCGTGTTGATCTGAAGTTGACTTTTCTAAAAAAATAATTCAACAAAGAACTAGCTAACTAATCTACAGATAGTATGTAGAGCATCGCTGTTCCTTAGTGTACCTAAAGAGACTCCAGGGAACTCCTGACTCATCAACAACGAAAACTAGAGTACAGAAAGTAAGGTGCGGCGCGGACTGACCTGTTTCCGCTTGAGCGGCAAGGGCAGCTGGTGCTTGAGCAGCGCGGGCGGCGGCGGCGGCTGCGCCTCGCGCTCCGCCAGCTCGTCCAGCAGCGCCGCGTGCTTGTCGCGCTCGGGCTCGTCGTCCGGCAGCAGCAGGAAGCGGCGCCAGCGCGCCGAGTCGAAGCCCCAGTGGCACGTGCGGTGCTCCGTGCCGTGCGAGTGGCACACGAAGCGGCGCGGCGCGAACACGCCGCGGCACTCGGCGCACTGCACCAGGCCCGCGCCCGCCGCGCACACGCCGCGCGCGCCGCCGAAGCACTCGTGGTAGACGCGGAAGCCGGGCAGCCGCCGCGCCGCCGCGCCCGGCGCGTGCAGCAGCGCCGCGCACAGCCGCTCGGCGTCCGTCTGCGTGATGAGGCCGCACGAGGGCGCCGTGCGCGGCAGCACGCCCGTCGCCTTCAGCTCGTGCAGCTGCTCGGGCGAGCAGCGCGAGCAGTAGATCTGCAGCACGTCGCACACGCGGTTGATCTGCTCCAGCGAGAAGTCCGTCAGCACCGAGGTGAGGATCTGCGGCAGGCACAGGCGCCGCTCGCCGCCCACGCTGAAGCACGCCACGCGCTCGCCCTCCAGCGCCGTCTCGCCGCGCTCGCCCAGCGCGTCGGCGGCCGGGCCCAGCGGGATGGGCGGCGCGGCGCGCGGCGGCGGCGGCGGCGGCGGCGCGCGCACGGCGCCGCCCGGGCCCTGCAGCGAGCGCGGCGCGCTGGCCTGGTACGTGCGCAGCACGGAGCTGATGTGCGGCGCCACGTCCATGGCGGCCGAGCGTCGCTTCAGCGCGCCATGCCTGCCGTCGGCCGAGCGCGCTCCGTCGTTCACTTCACTGTGCACTAGCGGGTCCGGCCGCGATCGAGCGCTCGGTCGCACGTCGAGCGTCCGCGTCGGTTGGCGACGTAGTGCGGGCGCGGGGCGAGGCGAGAGCGGCGCAGTCAAAGCAGCAGACGGATGGCTCGGCTACTGGAGAGTCTAGCCGGCGCCCCCCGCGCGCCGCCGCCGACGCGTCACGTGACCGACCTTCCCGTCAAAATATCCAGAATGGCGGCGCGAGCCGCGCTCCGCCCGCGTCAAAGACTACAGCATGCACATACGACAAAATGCATAAACCTGCTAAGCTTGTTTAACTTTCCATTTCAGCTTAGCAAAATGTCTCCTTCAATAACTAAAGGTTTTAGTAATTACTATTCCCATTTCAATGACTAGGTTAAAATAAATCGAAAGAATCAAAGATTTTATTTAATTATTCAACCCTTCAACCTGTAGTTAAGTCAATTTTCCTAAAACAGGAATTACGGTTACTTGCCGTTAAATAAGATTCTTATTCGTTTTTCAGGTCATTTTAATAAATATTTCTAATTAGATTATCAAGAAAAATTTAACGGTTAATAAGTTTAACACAAATTAATTCAAAGGTTACAAGTAGAAACTCAAAAATTTTTTAATAAAGTGATGAAAATTACTACTATTGAAAAATATTATAGTGATGATTATTATTGTTGCAAAACAAAATATTATTTCTTTATCCGTCTCAGCATCTCAGAGACAGAACCAATTAGACATTAAAATGCTTATTAGAATGGCCTGTCTGTTTGATTGGTCTGTGAAAGCGCGACACGCGCGGGGTTGTGCGAGGGGCGCGGGGCGGCGGGCGGCACGGGGCGCGGGGCGGGGCGGCAGCTGCGTCTAGTGCGACCGCTCGCAGCTCCGTGAAAACTGCTTTTATCACTTAACAAACATACACTGCAAATAGAACTCTATTTTTAGAGTATTAGACAACATTTTTTTATGTTATCTTACCAAAGTGATAGACTTTTAGCACGGATTAAATATGCCATTGCAAATAACACTTTAGTGTAACTAAATAAAGTTTAATGTTGCTAAGTTCGATAAACAAAGCATTTTATAATCATGCTTCTGAGTACCCATACATTACCGCCGTATTTTGCTGTGATACCACACGAGTATGTGATACTTTGCTAAGAGTCATTGCGTCACAATATTGTATTAATTCGGAACCAGTACCAGAGCGAATGTACACAAATGAATAAAATAAATGTAGTGACGTCATATTTAATCTGTTCATACTTCGACAAAGTTCTCTAGCCTTTTCCTTCTTCAATAGATCTGTTACACGGGTAGAATAAACAGCATAGTATATGTATATAGATTACGAACCTTTTTTTCCACTACAAGTTAGCCCTTGACTGCCATCTCACCTGATGGTAAGTGATGATGCAGTTTAAGATGGTAGCGGCGGGCTAACCTGTTAGGGGCATGGCAGTTGTATTAAACCCATATTCGGTTTCTACACGGCATCGTACCGGAACGCTAAATCGCTTGGCGGCTCGTCTTTGCCGGTAGGGTGGTAACTAGCCACGGCCGAAGCCTCCCACCTATTTTTGATAGTAGCAGGTAAAGTATCAGCTATACTACTAGTACTAAATATACCAATGTAGGCAGCACTAGTAGAGTACTTAGAGTACTAAAAAAGGCTACTATACCACTTGCCTTCCCACGCCCCAGCATCCACTTTAGGTACTCTACCGCACTCTACTGTAAACTGTACGAAAGACTTATTCTCTGCTATCAAATAATACGTGTAACACTGTACTGTACTGAAACTGGTAGAGTACGTACTTGGAAGTAGTATAGAGTGGTATGCTGGTTCACTTTACCGTTTATCTAGGCACACGAGTAGGTATATAATATATAGGTATACCACGACCTTCACCGATCTGTTAACCAGATGAAACCTAATTTTTATTTTTATTTAATAATAGATAAATACGCCTAATAGGTACCAACTACCAACCTTATAGGTTGCCTATCAAAATTCTGACCAGGCTATTTTTAAATTAATTAATTTTAATATTTTGTTTTTGACAAGTTTATTGTAGCCAATGCTATACCATCGCGTTTGTTATAAAATTACTTACATAAATTTTAATTTTTATAACTCAGCGGTTCCGATCCGTGAATTTACGGACTAGGGTTGTAAGTTTGTAACTTGTAACGGAACCTCGCCTCCGCCTCCGTAAGTGCGGAACTTTCGCAAGAAATCATACCTCCGCTTCCGCTTCTGCCTCCGCAGTTTTTTTTGTGGAGTTGTAACGGAGGTTTATTTACGTTGACTTGCAATGCGAGACGTACAAATCGAAGCAGGTGACGTCAGTTACACCATTTAGAAGAATCCTAAAAAAAAATCAAATGTGGGATTCATCGCATCCTAAAGCACAAAAAATGGACGTTGTGATCGGAGAAATCGACCTCCGCCTCCTCTTCCGTTAACCTCCGCATCCGCGGAGGTAAATCCCTTCACCTGCTCATCAGCGTCTGCTTCCGCTAAGAACGTCTCCGTTACAACCCTACGTATGGAATATGGTAAATTGGTAAATTTCCCCAATTTTGTGGGACTGCTATTGTATTTTCTATACTAAGCAAAGCTATCTATGGTGGACTCGCATGTAAGCGGACAAGTCTGCAGTGTTTTCTGCCCATCCACTCGAGGTGACCAGAGACCGGTCTGGTCTTTAACAGGTTCGCTGCCACCCCTGCACGGGTGCGGGGTGAGGTGTACATACGCGGGGCCGTCCACGCACCGGTGCGTGGTACCGTCATAGTAAATTCTTAGAATCAGTTTGGCGCCGGCGCCGGCATCTGGCCAAGAACACTGTATTTGGATCAGCACTGTGGTTGAAATTTTAAATAATAAAAATGGATTGGCCTCCCCGTTGATCATAAATTTTTCAAGTGGCAGCGAACGTGTTAACATAGATTGACCGATACCTTGAGAACATGTTCTTATCTGATGTCGGTTAATAGGGGCCTAAGGCCCGGACTCCACCAGAGCGGAGAGGAGACGAGAGGAGAGGAGATGTGATTTAAACAAACAATAGAATTGTGTTATTCCCACATCTCGTCTCCGCTCAGCTTCAGTGAATACCACTGAGCGGAGATGTGTCCTATTTGTATGGCGCGATCCTACACCCTAGCTGAAAAACATCTCTTCTCGTCTCCGCTTCAGACCGCACATCTCCGCTGTGGTGGAGTCCGGGAGTCATTAATCATTACCAGGCACAGTTGACAGTTGACACGGCTTGCTGACTTCCCCCGTCTTCCCATTGCACTGTGCTTCCCAGTGCAAAATCGCGTCAGGTTAGGCAGGTACGATATATATTTATTTAATCAACGTTGGTATTGCACTCTCTCACGAAAATTCGCTGAATAGAGCATAATATTATGTGACTGTGCCAGGGGAAAGGGACCACTTTGGCCAGTCGGTATGGAATTATTAATACCTTAGATTGATACTTCCTCAAATTAGCTTATTGAGCTTAGTAAAGAAAAATAATCATGTTGCTAGGTGGTATTGTTATAATTTTTTCTATTATTATTTTTTTATAAATTTTTTTACAAGTAGGAGGCAAAATGTTGAGGAAAAGTTGAGAAAATAGAATTTAATCACGCCCACCCTTACCGCAGGGCCCTGTGAAAAGTGCAGTGTAATAGGCCTATTACAAGAGCTGGAACTCAGAGCCGTAAAAAATAAAGTTCAAAATAATGTAACTTTGTCTTGGTTTTGTCAGTGTCAACTGTCCCGTTGTCAACTGTCATTTTAATTCGAGTTTCTCGAAATTCATTGTCCTTTTTGTCAAATTCGTAATTTTTGGTTTCGTATTTCGCACATCTCAAGGCTTTTTCTAAACCCTTTCACAATTATTACAATAGTCAAATAGCCCATTCGGCTTTCTTAGCCTTCATGTAAGTACGTATTTAACATTAATGCAAAGTAAGACATTTGTTTGAGAAACGTGTAAAACAATCGGGTCCTCCCTTAAACTCAATGTTTTTCTAACTTGCTAATGCTCCAAGTACCTAGGATCGTAGATATTGCGCAAATAAACGTTTTAGTAACGTTATTTACCGCGAATTTACAAAGAAATCATTAATTACTTGCGCAGGTTTTGATGGATCCCTGGGGTTGTGAAAATACAAGCACGTCGGCAGAAACCGAATTCGAAGACAATTTCAAACCAGAGAAGAGCGATAAATTGGCAGATTCCGCTGAATATCTTGCTATTCTAGGTAAATATATTTTTATATCAGGTTATAATATTAATTATTTTATTTGAAGGTACTTAGATCTGCAGAAACCACATGGTCAGTTGCACGTGTCCCCTTTTAAATCTCTTAATCCTACTCAGCCTTCTTATTCTAGACCTTCAGTTGGGTCTAATTGAAGGAATATTATTACTTGTAAATAAATAAAATCTGAATTTTATTATATAAGTAAGTAAATGTAAAGTGAGAAATGCCTGTGACTCCATCATCTTAAATTAAGGTTGGCTTATTATCTTTCTAGTTTACAAAGTAGTCTATGTCCATTGCTGGGATGTAAGCTATTTCTAAGCTAAATTTTGACAAGATTGGTTCAGCTGTTAAGCTGTAGAAAGGTAACGGAAAACACTTTTCTGCATTAAATAATTTTTAGTATTAATTTTTTCTTGATAAAAACCATGTAATTAGGTACTACAGTAGGTTACAGGTAGGTTACAGTAACTAAGTAATAACAAAATATTGCACTATTCCTCCCCTTTTAAAGATTCATAATGGTTGGGTTGTCTGGAGGAGACTTTTAGTCCACCCTTGTGCACTTTTTTTTCTGTCACTATGTGTTTACTTTATATCCGATATGATGCTGTGTAGAAACCGTATGACTAGAAACCGTAAAATAAGGGTCTGGGTTTAATATAATTGACATACCCCTAACAGGTTAGCCCATTACCATCTTAGACTGCATCATCACTTACCATCAGGTGAGGTTGCAGTCAAGGGCTAACTTATAGTTGAATTTAAAAAATGATTTTTTTTTGGGAACAACCTTCAAAATCAGCCTACTAAGATTAATAAAGATCTTAGAAATTTCAGTGGGTATTTGGTTGTCTTGTTTGAATCATTAATCTTATTTAAATCAGTCTAAATCAGCCTGTCTGATATCTGAACCTAAAACGCTTACTAAGAATTATCATGTGTGACCACTATACTGTTTTATCTCAGAAACCAGTACATAGATAAAATAAGGTTATCTAAAGTCATTTACAATCGAAAGTTATTTGTTTGAGTATTACTTAATCACTTCAAGACTTTTATAAAGAAAGGTTGTGCAATAATTTTCTTTTAAGTATATACATTCCAGAGAGAAAATTGAAAAAGTTGAAAAATAAGAATAAAGTAGTTGACAATTTGGCAGCGTACAGAGCTGATTGCATTGATCGATTGATGAGAGAGGGCTGTGACCTGGATCCTGTAATTGGAGACACGGAATCAGAAAAACTCCTTGAAGATCAAGTCCAAGATCAGGAATAATTTCCAAGGAGCCCTGTGAATCTTTGTAAGTAACCATGGCATCATCATCATCTTACATAGACCTTTCCGGGCCATCTTTCTGTGTTGTATCAGGCGCTTCCCAAGGTATAGGCCGAGCTATTGCTGTGGAAGTCGCTAAATGTCTTGGACCAAATTCCATCATGCTTCTATTGGCTCGTAAGAAACAAGAACTTGCTGTTACTGCAAGTTTATGCGAGTCAGACAAAGTCAAAGTTATTTGCAACTCGGTAGACTTGTCGACGGCTTCGGAAGAGGAAATGATGGATATTTTGAAGCAAGCGTTATCTGGACGCAAAGTTACCGACTTTGAAACAGGTCTGATATTCCATAACGTTGGATCTCTCGGCAATTTGGCTGTCGAAACGGCCCGTATGGAGAATATACCAGAGTTCCGTAAATATTATGACTTGAATGTGTTTAAAGTGATTTCCCTTAATACGCAGTTCCTAAAACTGTTTGAAGAGGTAGAGGAAAGGGTTGTTATTGTTAATATAACATCTCTATGCGCTATAAAGCCTATGGGAGGCATGGCGTATTACTGTAGCGGAAAAGCTGCCAGAGAAATGTATTTCAGAGTCCTTGCAGAGGAAAAAAAACATATCAAGGTCCTTAATTATTCCCCTGGGCCGGTTGAGACAGCTATGATTGACAATGTTCTAGAGGAGGCCATAAACGACAACCTTAGAGATGTATTCACTTCTTTTAAAAACCAAGGCACACTGTTAAAGCCAGAAATGACAGCCAAAAAGTGTGTCAAAGTTTTGCTCTCTGGCAAATTCTTGCCTGGAGAACATGTCGATTACTTTGATGATGAATAACTTAAATAATTAAAAAGAATTGGTGTTTAATCTTCACACTTGGTTGAAGTAAAACTTTTGATCGTTGTTGTTTGACTATGGCGATAGTCATAGTGGCCCCAAAACAGCTGTTCTGTTAGGCGGCCATTTTGGTTTGAACCATATTTTCATCTGTAACTGTAGCTCTCTTGAATCAAAGTCTCAACTTCTCAACCATAAAAAAGTTTTACTTCAAAAATTTTGGAAATTTGGAATCTCATATACAAGGATATCTTAATGAATCTAACATTATGAATTATGATGTTCGATTATGAATATCGAAAAAATGCTTTATGAAATGTCAAATGGTATCAAATCTTTAAGTATATACTTAATAATAATATGCAATACTTTTGTCCAACTAAAATGACAGGACCTATAATATGAGCTCTCTTTTTCTAATAAATAAGTGTTGTCTAGAATCAAACTCCGCTAAATTCAGAAAGCCAAATTTTGCAATAATCAACTGTTTTTCTCAGTATTTGTTACGGTAAATTTGTGATGCAATTTTGGATTAAAGTAAGTAATAATAAACTACATTAGTTTGCGTTGGTCTAGGAAATATAAAACAATTTGTGATAAAAAAAATAGGATGTAGCAGATATTGATTGATATTGAGTTATGGATCTAGTGGTTTTTGATACACAGAGATAATTTTTGGCGGATAATGGTACTCACGACCCCATACCCCGGCTTCGGAACCTGGCGCGCAGTGAACCACACTGTAGTCCATCTATTCGCTTGTCAATTCTCTTAATCTCGTTAATGATAGCCGTAGAGTCACAGGAACAGCTTGTATGAGCGGTGGGCGTCATTTTCACTTCCGAGATTAGTGGAGTAGTACTTTCAGATGTCTCCATCACCTTGTCTGCGATTCTTGCTAGCTTTAACTTTTGTACCTGCCGCACCCCGGTTTCTTCGTGAACGGCAAGGAGTCGTACTTTTAAAGCCTCGTACTTCTGGGTCTCAGGCGGGGATATGAGTATGTCAGTAACTTGTTGTATGGCATCTTTCGACAATTTTGTAATGACAAGATTGTAACGTGCCTCATCCGACAATTTTTGAGGAGAAATACGGCTTCTGTTTACAAAAACCACACTATGACTATGACTATGACACATCTACGTAATCTTGTGGATCACATATTATGGACTGTTTTTTGTTTGTTTCTTTTTCAATCTTCGCAAATCTGATGGTAAGAAACTGTGGCCAACCATTGGCAAAACTATTTCATTTTCGTTTACCTGCGGTGGCGCATGTGAAGAGAGCGATTTGGTGCACATGCTAGGTACATGTGCACCAAATGGCTCTCTTCACATGAGTTGTGTTTATATTTTGCCCGCCGCAGCCGTCAGCAAAAAGTTTCAATTTCGTTTTATTTTCAGGAATATCCAGAGTAGTCAATTTATGAAATACTGCACTTGCTATTTCGTTAGATGATTTTGAATGCTCGTTTTCACACCAGTAATAGGAATGCACGTTATTCATTGTTAAAGCGGATTTAGAAGTGCCAACGACGATAGTGAAGTTATACATAATAAATTGCCGGCTAAAATAAGCTGCCCTAGTCCGGCAATTTCGCCAGTGCGCAATTTTTTTGACAGTCGAATGATAGCAAAATGTTATCTTCAGGCGCAATCTTTAAAAGATTGTAAAATGCCTTAGCTTTTAATGTATGTTTTTCGTGAATGATGTTTAGCATTTCACTTCTCAAAGAATAAGGAATTAATATTAATTTATTTTTGAATATAATACCGTCCACTACTATTAATTCATCTCTTAACGACCAATAAGGTTTTAAAGTATCGGTAACATCAATTTTTCGCGTCGGCCATCCCTTGACAATATACTCACAGAGTTGATTCAGATCTTTATCTTTTGAAGTTTCAGCTCGCACTAAGCTCAATTTATTTGTAGACATCTGAACATGCTCAAACAAGAGATTTACTTCATACAATAGTTTTTCATCTAACTCACTGTCAAAAGACTCTGGAAGCGGCGCGCGTGACAAAGTGTCAGCAATATACATATATTTACCGGGCACATATTTTATAATCAAATCATAGCCCTGAATCCGAAGCAACATCCTCTGCAAACGTATTGGATTAGAGACCAAAGCTTTTTTAAATATACTTTCTAGTGGTTTATGATCTGTCTCTATTACAACTGCTTTTTTACCAAATATATATTGATGGAATTTTTCGCAAGCAAACACTATGGCGAGAAGCTCCTTCTCGATTTGAGCGTACCTTGTCTGTGTATCCGTTAGCGTTCGCGAGGCGTACTCGACCGGGCGGCCGTCCTGCATCAGCACTGCACCGAGCGCGACGCTGCTAGCGTCCACCGACAGGACCACAGGCCGCGTGACGTCATACAGAGCTAAAACCGGGGCACTGCTAACCAAATCCTTCAATTTTGCGATCGCTTCATCATGAATACTGTCCCAATACCAAATAGATTCCTTTTTAAGTAATCGACTAAGATGAACAGTGTAGTTCGAATAGTTTGGAATAAATTTTGACAGATAATTAGTGGCTCCCAAAAATCTCTCTAACGATTTTTTGTTATTTGGAGTAGGCATATTTTTAATAGCCTTCACTTTATCCTCATCCGGTTTCATCCCGTTTTTATTGAAAACATGCCCTAGGTAAACCACCTCCTGTACACATATTTTACATTTATCTTTGTTAAACTTAAGATTTATTTCTTGCGCCCTATTTAACAACGCAGTAAGCCGCAAATCGTGCTCAGTTTTATTTTTTCCCCAACAAATAATGTCATCAATGAATAAGTCCACTCCCTCCAAATCTTCTAATAACTGCTTAAGTGTAGAGTGGAATACCTCCGATGCACAGTTTAAACCAAAAGGTAATCTTAAAAATTGATACCGACCGAATGGAGTGCTAAAAGTGCATAAGTCTGCACTTTTATCATCTAATTTAACTGCCCAAAACCCAGAATTGGCGTCTAATACAGAAAAATACTGCGCACCACTAAATTTAGTTGCTAATTCATTAATAGTCGGCAGCTGAAAGTGGGCCCGTTGTATCGCACAATTCAGCGGACGCGGATCAAGACATAGCCTTATACCACCATTCTTCTTAGCCGTGATCACTAATGAGTTTACCCATTGAGTAGGATGAGTAACTTTTCTAATTACGCCTGCCTCAATCATTCTATTTAACTCAGTATGTAACTTATCTCGAAGACTTAGAGGTACTTTACGCGGCGCGCTCACTACCGGACTCACAGACTTATCTATTACTATGCTATACGTACCGGGAAGGCACCCAATACCACGAAACAAATGATCATAATTCGATAGGTTTATATTGTGTACGCGTTTTACTAGACCTAACTCTGTACATGCCTGCCTTCCCAGAACACTTTGACAGCTAATACTCGCTACTGCAAACTTTAAGATAAACAACTTATTTTTATACCACCATTTCAAATTACATAGCCCTTTTATAGGAATAATATTGCCACTATAAGATTGTAGTTTGACTTTACTCTTTACATTAATTAAGCTAATATCATATCCCAACAGCAAAAACCTCTCTAATGATATGACATTTATATCTGCTCCTGTGTCTAATTTAAATTTTTCTACGCCACACTCACCGGTTAATGTTTCATACCACTCCTCCTCATAGCTACGCTGCAATGTACTCGCTATCGTCGATATAAAAAATGACTCACTGTCATCATCACTATCACAGCCCCCTACGGGTTTCTCATCACATAAATCGATATCATACACTTTTTTGGACCGATTCAAACACATCCGGGCAAAATGATTATAGCCCCCACATAAAAAGCACTTTACACCTAGCGCGGAACAGGAACCCGAGTTACAATTTTTTCCACAATTTTTACACGGCGTCGGAGTACGGCCCTGGAGTCGGCCAGCGTTGCCGGTGCCTCGATACGAAGCCGTCGCAGCGCGCGCGCTTCCTCGCGCGAGTCGGGCCGTATTGCCACTGCTTGCATTCCATTGCCGGCTGGGAGCGCTCCGATACCCGCTGCGCGCTTCCACCGCATCGATGGATACTCGCCCTGAACTAACCGTACGAGATTCTAACTGACGACTGCCATCCATCGAAACTTCATCAGCTTGGCATATTTTTATAGCTTTTTCTAAAGTTAACTCATCGTTCCGAAGTAACCGATCTCGAACTACAGTATTTTTGATACCACAGACAATTCTATCTCTGATCAACTCCTCTTCCAGTGACGCAAAAGCACAGGTCTTGCTTAAAAGTTTTAACGCAGTTACGTATTGATTTATTGACTCGCCTTCAGCTTGATTTCTGGTAAAAAAATTGTATCTGGCTAACGTAATATTCGGTTTTACACCAAAGTGGCTGTCAAACTTTTTTAGCAAAACTGCTACGTCATCGCGTTCCTTTTCTTCTTCAAATGTAAATGTTTGGTACACATCAAAACCATCCGGTCCAATTAGGTTAATCAGTAAGCTAGCCTGTACTGCTGGATCTTCCTTATGCACACCTGCAGCTTTTATAAACAACTGAAACTGCGTTTTCCATTTCTTCCACGCGTCAGCCCGGCTGACGGGGCTGCCATCCACACTGAGCTCTGGCGGTGGTCTTGCATGCTCCATCACTGCTATTAAATGCAATCCACCGAAAGCAACTTACGTTCAACAAATTTATCACGATTTGAGCACAAATTACACAATAAAACATTTAATTTTACACCGCTGCCACCATGTCGTGACAATAAAAGACGTAGTAGGATGACAACTGACTTTATTATTAAAATACCCACAACAGTCATTTCTATGTTTGAAATCGTTGTTTTTCCTGGCTTGAGAGGCAGTGACAATTTTTCTTGTCAGCTCTGAGCACCGAGAACGTGAAAGATATTATTTCAGGGGAGAACCAAAACCAACATTATACTTTCCATTGAAAATATTCCTGAAATACGACTGTTTTACTTGCAAGTGGGGTGTATCTTGAACTTTATCTTGATATAATTTCCATAATTTTTTGATATTTAATTCTGGTGGTAAATACAGTCTTACTGCTGATTTAGCTCTACAATAGTGCGGTTCAGCTGTTTCGAAGGATTCAATAAATTCTTGTGCACTGGCTTGTTTTTCCCCGAAAAGTGCTATTTTGTGGCTGCCACCACGGTTTTCTTTGGCGATACTGCCTCCATCGATCTCTGAATAACACCCGTGACTCTATATTTTCCTATCGTAAGTATTCCTAAAAATGTATTTTTGCAGACTCTAACCTTTTTGTGAGGGTTTCGTATAGTTACAACGCTTACATTCTTTGGGCCCCTTGATTGATTTACCAACCTTGTTATGACACATTTGTTGAAACGACAGTGTTGTAGTATGAAGTTGTCTTGACTATTTTATTTTTTAATTTGAAAAACTTACGGTGAGTACGAGCTATGTCTTGCATCTTTAGTGTCGAACAGGTAAAAGTGGTATTACTTTTGTGGTTGCATTTTGGAGCACTTGGAAAGCGCTTTGGAGAATATCTTAAATAAACAAAAAATAAATCAAAACCTTTGAGCAACGGTTAAATTTTTCGAGTTGCAATGGATGTACCTAACGGAGTTTGGAACGAAATCCAATTTTATGACTCAAATTACTCGGGACGTAGCAGGGTTAGTACAAGAAGAGTTAAGTTAGGTTTGTTAGACATTAAAAACCAATTCCATAGAGACCAAATCCTTATTTTTTTTAAAGTGGATGTGACTGCGTTTGATTCTAGACGACTCCTATTAAAAATAGTATGAACATGTTTTGAAGGTTATATATTTTGTGTTAGGTGATTTTAGAAGTTATTAAAAGTATATCTAAACTTTTTATTCAAAAGAATGTCTTCCATATTTTTTTAATTTCATCAAAATTGAGTCACTATTATTGCTATTAAAGAACAAATTATTTGAGATTATGATATAATGGTTTGAATTCGTATCACTTTGTTGTTAGTTTTAATTTTTGGTAAAATTTTAGGCACTAACTTAATCACTTTTTAATTTGTAATAGTGTGTATTTCCCTACACTTCGAGGAGTTTCCAAATAAATTTTAAATTGGTATAAATTGAAGTATCAGCCAATCTATGCTTTTGACCAGTCCTAAGCAGAGACTTAGACTTCAAAGCTTGTTCTTAGCTGATGTTGGTTTTTTAATATGGTCCTTAAATTTATTTAATAATCACCTCTAATTACTAGGTATGTAATAAAAATAGTTGATGTAGTTACTGTCAATTTAGTTCAACCAAAGTTTCATATTTATACTGCAAAATCGGTGTTGTTATGCTCAAAACATACTGTTGCATTCCAAAATAATATTTCCGTGTTCCTCTGTCTAGCGACTGTATTGTTGTTAAATAATAAGTATAGTTATAGTAATATATAAAGTTGAAAGTTGCTAATACATTTGTACTTGAAAACTGGTTGTAGATTGTAGCACTCGCCGAATCCAATTTAATGATATCATGTTGATAACTAATCAAATCAGAGGCCCAATCGTCTAAGAAAATAGTCATAATTTGACAGCTTAAAATGTATTACTCGAACTGTTTAAGGAGTTCATACATTCTTTTTGACGTGCAGACATCTATGAATTCCTTAAACAGGTCGGATTATCCGTTTGACAAAAGATTACGATTTCGATTTTGTTTCACAATTGAGGGCCTGAAACCTCAGCTCAAACTTTTATCAAACTTCAAACAAAATGCAGGCGCGGGGGTGAAATCGAGCAAGCGCATGTCGCAAAAAATAATTTGTAAAAAAATTAATCCGATTACAAATGAATCCGACAATGTGTCATGAATTTTATCTTATACTAGCTGACCCGGCGAACTTCGTACCGCCTTAGTATGCAAAATTAAATGTATATTTTTCAATATTTCTGAGAGATTTTCTTAATATTTTTTTCCGTAAGAACCTTCTCCTAATAATAACAAATACAACAAAAAAGAATTAGTGAAATCGGTCCAGCCATTCGCGCGTGATGCCGTGAACAAGGAAAACGGGTTTCATTTTTATATATATAGATTTCTAGAGCAAATTATTGGTTTCAATAAGGAGAAAAATTTCTTTAAAAGGTAAATTACGAGGTATGTTTAAAATAAATTTTGAATGCAGAGATTTTTTTAAATTGTGCTTTGAGATGCTTCAGTGGCTGGTCTTGTAAACAGCACATTATTTTTACAAGCATACATTATGTCATCGTTTGATGGATACACTGCTTTTAAAAACCCCCTTTTACGCTACACAGGGCCTTAATATGGGAGTTTGTCACAAATAGATGCATGTGACGTCATAGTCATTTAACATATTTTTTGAAGTGAAACTTCTTTAGAATCGTTGTGATTTGAAAATTCGTTGAAACGAAAAAGCGACACCAAGAAGAGTCAACAATATTCATAATAGGATTTAGCCTGCGAGAGAATGAGATAGAATACAAGTTATATTTATCTCATTCTCTCGTAGGCTACGTTTCTGAAGTTTCACTTCTGCCGTGTGTGAATTGCACACACACACTTTTTAAATAGTTTAATCGATAATTTTAACTGTGGCTGCACGCGCCGCACGTATATGATTTTGTGTTTAAGTCATGATGTGTGGACATTATCAAAATCGCACAAATATCAAATAACACATATTCAAAGCACATATCTACTTAATCGAATATCAATGTTGTTGTATTTATGTACTTAGAGTATCCAAAATATAAGAAGCCAAATTTTTCGTATGGGCTCTTACACGACGTACCCATTGTCCTAGATGAGCGACAGAAGCGACGCGACGTGATACGACGCCATAGAAAATGACAGATGTATCTACGCGACAAGGTAGACGTAACTCCTTTTTCTATTGCGTCTCATCGCGTCGCGTCGCTTCTGTCGCTTCTGTGACTCACCTAGGACAAGTACCTACACCTACTAGTTTTGCGTCAAAAATGCATTCCATTCGGCGCGTGCTACGAAACACGATCAGCGAATGACTTCTAGAAACCATTCCATCTATCTCTATACTGTATGCGTGTATTGAAATATTTTATGAATGCAATTCATATTAATAAAGTGCTTGAAATTGAACTCTTGTGTTTTTATATATTGAACCCTGTTTCTTTTGGTTTTGAAAATTTTCCATATGAGTTACATTCATAAGTTAATTTTTTTGGTTCTTTTATATGAATGATGTGGCTAAGGCCCGCGATACACGGACAGCTTGAAGCAGTCAGGATGGACTGCTGCAAACTGCGACTGCCTAGTGAATTACAGTCTTCTACGTACACACATACATGGAACCGCTCGAGCAGTTGCGTCTGCTTCGGGCGTTTGGCAGCAGCTTGTCAATGGTAGCTTCAAGCTGTTGACTATGACTGCAAGAGGGGTCCGTGTATGACGTATGTTGATCACTGCCTAACTGCTCGAGCAGTCCGTGTATGGCCGGTCTAATTCAGTTCTACACTATCTCTGAAACTAAGCCAAGAATGTCGAATTTGGTTGGCACTCTATGAACTTAATCAACAGAGAATCGAACCTGGGACATTTTGTGGAGAAATGTTCTTTAGTTCTGGGTGAAAGTGAAAAATGTTTATTTTCCAAAAACAACTTAAAGGTGACAATTTTTCCTAAATATCCAATGGTACCCACACTAGGTAATCCTGTATCGTGGGTATGAATGACATCAAATTGATTGAAATGACATGGTTCGGGAAAACAATTGCTGGCTTAGAATTTTAATTAATCTGTATAGCATTGAAGTTGAAGGACATTCTAAAGATGTGCCCAAACATAGAGCGGCAAGTGAGCGGCGATAACACGCAGCGTTTGCAGGTCACAATTTTGCCGCGCTCTAGTAAGAGCTCACTGACTACATCGACGCAATGTAATATAAGCGCGGCAAAGGTCCAATGACAGCGCGACAACCGCGAAATATTGTCGCTCTAATATGTTTGTACACACCTCTCACTTATTCACTGAGGGTTGGCTATAAATTTTGAATAATTATATCTAGAAGACCTTCAATGGACAAAACATAAACATCATTTTTTGATAGCCACTGAGTTAGAGATTAGGGCTGTTGGTCGGGTCGCCATCTTGAATTTTCAACCTCTACAGGGACCGGTAATTTTTAATTAAGTATTTGGCTACATAGGTTAAAGACACACTAGTGAGCGATAGCCAGGGGTATGCTGGTTCATTTCCTGGCTTTTCTACAGCAATCATCATTTCAATACACCACCGCAGCCCACTGAGTACGAGTTTCCTCTCAGAATCAGAAGTATTTAGTCCATAGTCCGCCACGCTGGCTAAGTGCGGATCGACAAACTTCACCCTTTAGAACATGAAGATTTATTCTTAGCTCCAACGCTTCGACTGATATGTAGAAAACTTACCTTGGAATAAAATGCGCCTTGAAATCAAGGTCAAGGTCAAGCCAAATGCGAGAATATCGTGGATTTATGTATCATATTCATAGACATCATCATCATTAGTTAGCTACCCTTCAAGACCGATCTAATGAGTAAAGACTCGGTGTAAAGACCTACGTATAATAAGGGTTGAGTTCCTGAGATTACCTTCTTTCTCCATCTACTCTCATTCTGTAAGACTAAGGGTCACATACGACCCCATGGTCATGGTACAACTAAAATAATAGTTGGGCCACTACCCCTGCCGAAGGCCCGTGGTCCAACTGGTTGGTAAGAGTAATTGGGCGGCGACGTCTGATTATTATGTTACAAGCAGGGTAAGCTGTACTATGCCTCTATAACTTTTACACAACTGCAACACGCCATGCAGGTTTGTGTTGCCCAGGGTACAATTAAATACAATTACCCGTGGCCCCACCAATGGAACTCAAGAGGACCACGGGTAAACGCTCATTAAAAATATTTCCAGATGAATCCACGATGGGGGGTCGAAAGAGTCTGTTTATCTTCCTGATGAGCTTGGCGTGGAAATGCCGCTTCAGTATGCCGCTTCTACTGAGCGGGACTGTGGCGCTGCTGGGGCAAGCTTGGATGTTCCAAATTAGAGTGCATACTGTGCATCGCTTGCATGAAAATGAGGTAAGGTTTCTACAGTGAGGCTCGAAAGAGCCTGCTAATCTTCCTTCAGGTGTGTCGCTTCTACTGAGCGGGACTGTGGCGCAGCTGGGGCAAGCTTGGATGTTCCACATCAGAGTGCATACTGTGCATTGCTTGCATGAAAATGAGGTGAGGTTATACATTGTTTCTACGGTAAGGCCGGCCATAAACGGACTGCTCGAGCAGCTAGCCAGTGATCGACATACACGGACCGCTTTTGCAGTTATAGTCATCAGCTTGAAGCTGCCGCTGATAACTGTCACAATTTCAGTTTCATTCAAATCAGTAGCAACATGGATTTTGAGGAAGAAGCACTACTACTGCTCAACAAAAAAAACAAGAAGCGAGCTGGCGGGAGGCGCGCGTGACGTGGAATGAAGAGCGCGGGCGGAGGTAACTGCGCGAGAGCAGTCGACAACTGGAGCAGTCAGTGTATGCCTGGCGACTGCTGGACCGCACGATGAAATTTCAGGCTGGCCATACACGGACAGCTTGAAGCAGTCGGGATGGACTGCTTCAAGCTGCAACTGCATAGTGAACTACAGCCACACGTACATATATACATGGAAACGCTCGAGCAGTTGAGACTGCTTCGGGCGATTGGCAGCGTGATAAAAATTATGCCTAAAATCAAATGTATTATTTGGTTATTTCCAGTTGGCCTACTACGATGAGAATGACGATGACGACGACGACTCGTGGGAAACCGAGTCCACGGACTCCTGGGAGACCATCGTCGAGGAGGTGGCTTACGGGTGACGGACGGACTAACATACACTTATACTATAACCGTATAAAACTATATGAATGTACGAAACTATGTGATATTACTTTGTCATAATAAAAAGAATTGGGTATTTGACAACTAGTCAAATCAGCAACTTTTTTTCAAAAGTCAAAACGCGTGCTTAGTATGAAATGCTAAATTGTGAAGTCATCAAAGTTCGATGCACTTTTTTCACTTTAATCGATAGTTTAAAATGGTTGAATACATAAAACTAACAGGGGATGTGGATATTAAGACTTTTGGGAGATCCTCTATTTAATAATCACTAAAAATTATTTATTTGACTAGTAGTCAAATACCCAATTACCATAGGCTTTTAGGGTGGGCATACACGGGGAGCAGTCAGGACTCGACTGCATCAAAAGCGAGTTGCAATTTCTTTGTTTTTAATGGCCACTCCAGTGATACATAAAGATCGTTGCCCTCCAGTTTCTATATTACAAGTACAACTGCTCGAGCAGTTGACAGCAGCTCGTTGCATCAACTGCTCAAACTGCCCCGTGGCCGATCTAAGACGTCTATTAGACGATATAGGTTTTATGGTTTGTCTAATTTAGGATGATCATTTTGACAGATGATAGACGTCAAACTAATCTGTCCCGGTGACAGCGTCGCTGGCATCTAATAAAAATAAAACAAAAACTTCACAGGCATACAATTTAGTTCCAATTTTGGCCACCGGTCAGATAAGTTTAGAATGACTAGAGCGAGATAGACTGAAGCAGTACTATGCATATGGCATCTGCCAAAATTATCATATTATTATATCAAACTAGATGATTCCCGCGACTTCGTCCGCGTGGATTAAGGTTTTTTGATTCTCGCGGGAGCTCCTTAATTTTCCGAGATAAAGTAGCTTATATATGTCCTTCCCCGGGATGTAAAATACCTTCATACCAAATTTCAGCAAAAACAGTGGAAAAGATAGGCCAGGAAAGCGTAGCAGACAGACAGACAAACAGACAGACACACTTTCGCATTTATAATATTAGTATAGACTATAGATTAGACAAACCATACATACAGTTATTAATATATACACCATACTTAAATACCACAAACTTATCTGATCCGGTGGCCAAAATTGGAACTAATTTTTATCCTTGTATAATTATTCTTGTTTTTATTTCATTTTTCATATATCTACTAGCGACGCTGTCACCGTGTCAATTATGATGAACTATTTGTCATGCAAACAAGTCATTGCATAAGGGTCTTTTTTTTATGTTTCGCACTCAAATTATCCTCTGACTAGGTGTCAGAGACCTTTTTGCTGCGAGTTTTGCTTTCTTCGCATCCGTCCCATGAGCAATAGGCATCTCCACATAAAACAATACCCGAATCGAGTTGAATAAGTGAGAACATGTAGTACCTCCTCCACAATTAGGCCCGGACTCCACCAGAGCGGAGATGTGCGGAGATGTCTGAAGCGGAGACGAGAAGAGATGTTTTTCAGCTAGGGTGTATCCATCGAGGCTGTGCGGGGATGCGTACTGGCTAGACTGGAGCGGAGCGGATATGTGTGCTGGCTAGAGCGGAGATGTATTCTGGCTAGAGCGGAACTGAGTTGCGTGCGGTGAGCGGCGGAACTAGGAAATAGCGGCGCTCACATCTCTCGTCTCCGTCCGTCTCCGTCTCACATCTCCGCATCGATTGCGCCATACAAATTTGATACGTCTCTGTTCAGTGGTATCCACTGAAACTGAGCGGAGATGAGATGTGAGAATAACGAAATTCTATTGGTTGTTTAAATCACATCTCCTCTCCTCTCGTCTTGTCTCCGCTCTGGTGGAGTCTGAGCCTTAAACTAATAAGTTTTTACGTAAGCAGCGTATATAAGTCACTTAATTTTTTATTAAGTCATTAAGCACATCAAAGCTGTTTATAATTCGTAAGTTACTTATATAAGCGACTTACGTGAGTAAGAAATGCAAGACGTGGCAGGCAGGCCTTATGATATCAAACGTCAGAGTAAAATGAATCTGAAGCTATTTCTTTTAAAGTCCACACATGACTGGGCGCTTTTAAAGTAAAATGTGATAGTAAATTGGATCTACATCCCTTGTTTCAAAGTCGTACATACTGTACTACCGATATTTACGTAACTAAGTTTTTGGTAGGGTCGCTAGCTGTAATTTCGATTGTGGTTTGTGGTTTAAAATTGAAAAATGAATAAATGGAAAAAATTGCTAAATTCGCAATTTTATTAGTATATTATGTTTATATTGGTGAAATGGTACTACTAATGGCCTAATATACCTATTAGCCTGGGCCCTGGAGCCTTCAGAAAAATCTATGTAAAGTATTTATTAATAAATATCTAAATAGGGTAATGGATTGATAGATACCGAATGTATTTTATTTATCTGTGGTCAATATACCACTTGGGGCTGTGTGTATAATAAAATATAGTTTTAATACATTTCGTTTTCTTTTTACTTAAATATAGGAAGTGATTTGATAATGCAGTCTACATTTTCAGGTCGATTCAGCTTTTGTCAATACCAAGCTTGATTTTATTGATTGATATATCCGAACAAAATATATCCGAGTTTTATGGAGATGCATACGCATAAATTCAGCTATACGCAGCTGAAAAGTTTCAGTTTTGTATGGATAAAAAGCTGAATAGAACTGAATACAGTCCCACCAACTTGCCTTGGCCCGGTGGCCAAAATTGGAACAAATTTTTATGCCGTGTTTTTTTATTTTTAATATCTACTAACGACGCTGTCACCGACAAAATTATCTGACCCAGTGACAGCGTCGCTATAATCTATGGTCGCTATATACCTATCTATGAAAAAAAAATTATTTATAAACAAACAGGCATAAACATTAGTTTCAATTTTTGCCACTGGGTATCGCTAATATACATTATTATTATTATAAAGAGGTAGTTTGTGACGTTGTAGGGGGTAATCTCTGGATCTACTGAACTGATTTTGAAAATTCTGGTACCAATAGAAAGCTACATTATTTGTGAGTGTTATAGGCGTCTATAGGTATATTAGCCAGAAAAATTAGGGAGTTCCCGTGGGAATTTAAAAAACTTATTTCACGCGAACGAAGTCGCGGGCATCTGTTAGGTAGTTAAAAATAAAATAATAATAGTTAAAAAAAACACGCTTTTAACGCAGACACTCCGGTTCTCAGGAAAACAAAAAATCGCTAATCCTGATTATCCTAGTAAGGATGACGGGTCAAACTGTTTAAAATATTGAATTGTCATCGATCCTTAATAAGTATGCCAAATTTCGAGTTAATCCGACGTTTCAAAGGGGGTCAAAATCATGTTCAAAGATTCCTTTACATACTAACATACGCACGTCTGAAGCTAATAAAAAGCGTGTAATGAAACAAACATAAAAATTAGTTCCAGTTTTGCCGCCGGGCCAGATAAGTGGGGACTATAATACGATTATTAAAAAAAAAACTATACCTACCTAAAGTAGGTAAGGTTTTAATGAAAAACTCGAAACTTTTGATCAATAAATTATTTATTCGTATGGTTAATAAAATTACAAAATGTACAAACGATAAGCAAATAGTAGAGTTTACAATATCTAAGTAACTTCAAAAAATCATATAATACGAATATTTCGGGATGACGGACCAATTATATACCTAAACAAGACGCTACGTTTGCAATTATTTTATGTATACAATATAAAAATAATTACAATATTAATGTTACCTTTATTATTCTATAATTTATTTAGTCAAGGCACGTTCACTTACAGCGCGCGTTTGAAAACTGAATGCGTTTTAAAGCGCCGATTTATTTTTGCGATTATGCCTTTACATTCTTTGCGGAAACAATATTATATTAATTGGCAGTTTTACCATTAAAAATTAGCATTAGAAGCGGCACTCTAAGTATTAAGTATTGCATATTTCTTGCCTATTCCGTAAGCCTATAGTACAAAGCGTTCCACTGTTCCATGAATATGAATAGGAGCACAGTCAGGGGGCCGAGCTTGGCGTACGTGGGGATGAAACCCCTCCACAATGCGAATATACCTCCCTCCTTTATCACAGTCGTCAGCACTTGCAGTTGACCGACGCCTTTTTCAGAATTTTGGACGCTGAAAATAACGTGTGAAAACCGAAATTAATTTCGTGTAATTATAATCTACTAGCTGATACCTGTTCCTTTAATATAATCTTTAGAGGTTTTTTTAATCCACTACAAGCTAGCAGTCAAGGACTGCGATCTCACCTGATGGTAAGTGATGATGCATTCTAAGATGGTAGCGGGCTAACCTGTTAGGGGCATGGCAGTTATATTAAACCCATACCCCTTCGGCGTCTACACGGCATCGTACCGGAACACTAAATCGCTTAGTAAACTCACCGTGTCTTAACAATGTCGACGGGTAGAGAGGCGAACGTGGTAGTCAGGCCGGAGATTAAAGAGGCGATCAAATGCAGAAAGATTCCTTCGCCGATGACCGGCAACAGCTGCTCCCGAGCCTGTGCACAGAACATATAATCATCATAGGTTATTGGTTAATTATTACATACTAATACTCATATTTTTAAATTCAAATATGCTTTTCAATCGTCGAGTCTACCACTGGTTCGGAATCACATTCCTTCCGAGAAGAACCAGCAAGAAACTCGGTGGTTGCTCTTCATACTTCTTATTAAAAATATTATAAATGCGAAAGTGTGTTTGTTTATTGGTTTGTCCTTCAATCACGCCGCAACGGATCGACGTGATTTTTTGCATGGGTATAGTCGAGGACCTGGAGAGTGACATAGGCTACTTTTTATCCCGGAAAATAGAGGAGTTCCCGTGGGAATTGAAAAAATTTATTCCACGCGGACAAAGTCGCGGGCATCAGCTAGTAATATTATAAATGCGAAAGTTGGGATGAATGTATGGATGTTTGTTATTCAATCACACCCCAACGGCTGAACGGATCTGGCTGAAATTTGGCACAGAGATAGATTATAGTCTGGCTTTTTATCTCGGAAAATTAGAGTTCCCGCGGGAACCAAAAAACCTCAAACCACGCAGACGAAGTCGAGGGCATTCGCTAGTTTTAAATAATTCATTTACAATTAACTATATCAATGTGTACATAGCACAGAACACATAACAGAGGTACATATAGGTAACCGCTGTCCTTTTGTCCGGTTTTTTGGAAATAATTTTTATTTTTAACTTTTCAGTGTCAGGGTTGAGGATTTGGAGTCAGAATTTTTTATGGGACCACCTTGAGAGCTTCCTCTAACGACAGAAAAAATAAATTTTCAACTCGGTTCAGAAACCACGGAGATATGCACCGACATACATAAAAAAAACGGTTTAAAAAAGTCGGTTAAAAATGGAACGCTTTGTACCTATAACCGTTCGTCCGGTCCGGTGGCGCCACTTGTACCGTGGCGACAACATCCGTTTCATCGAATTTTGAAATCACAAAGTTTCTAAAGAAAAAAAATGTTAATGTAGGTACCTGTGCGTAACTGCCCAGCTGCGCCCCGTTCACTATCATAGCCCTGAAGATCGTCGCGCTGGCCCCACGGAACAACGTG
Organism: Erebia aethiops; assembly: GCA_923060345.2. Taxonomy (NCBI): domain Eukaryota; kingdom Metazoa; phylum Arthropoda; class Insecta; order Lepidoptera; family Nymphalidae; genus Erebia; species Erebia aethiops. The sequence continues at coordinate 13,462,377 of OV281096.1, read as the reverse complement.
GAACCGCCCTCTTCAGATATTATCCTGCAGGAATTAGAACATTTTAATAAGGAGTGTAGAAGATAAGTTGTGAAAAGTGTCCAGTGGTGGCTGAAAATAACAGTTCGAAAACCTTCCACAGTGGCGCTGGTGTAGCAAAGGGTATGAATATGACTGTCGACTAAAATAGTTAATTATTGAAAATTTCAACACCTTACGTTGTACAAAATAATGATGAATGTTTTCTTTCGTTGTTTATTTCTCAAACCTACTCTAATAATATTTGGCGCTTCCTTTCTTTATCTTGATGCTAATGTGGTGCCCCCAATGTGGTGCATTTCGACGGACACTTTAAATGCAGAGACACTCCATACATTTTGTCTCAAGCCTCATCTTTCTTTCTTTTTCAACCCAAATAATCATAATGTTGAAGCAGTAATGGGTTATATATGCTTATAGGTCAAGTGATGGCGCTTTAGATAAAGGTAAAAAAGCTCAAGACGACCGGACCGGGTGTGGTGGTGCCCGTTATTTATTTTTAGCGCAGATGTTCCACTACCAAGTCGGTAACTGGATGGGTGATCGAATTTTGAAGTCTGAATTTGGCCTTTTCGTTTCCTCCGTGACTCGGAGAGCACGTTAAGCCGCCTGCCCCACCAGTTGTTATCACTAACATCTGATAATAATCATTAGTAACCTAAGAGTTGAAATAGTAGGACTCTTAGTCGAGTCGTATGCGGAAGGATCTGGGAAGAATAACCCATCGCATTATTATCCCAAGAAAACCGCTGCCATTATGTGATTAATGGAATGGGGTCACGACCCTCAAGCAATAAGGAATACGACGCAGAGACAAGTACCAAATTAAAGGAATGAGGGCTACCGTTTTTATGCTCACTAGTTGGCGCTACTTGCGAGTAAGGTCTTAAAGTATAGCTGTAAATTCGGTAAACAAGCATATTTCTGAAAAACAAACCTTTTTGTAAATAGTCAACATACAGGAACCAGGAAAATACTAACCTATGAATTAGCTGTTCTTTCAGTCCGCTTATGTTTGTACCTCTTTTTCTTAGCTCCGCTTTCAAAGTACAGAGTACTGGGCACTGGCATTCATTGACACGTATCTTACATCTTCCATAATTAATCGGTTATCGCTAAATATTCACAACATTAAATAAATAATTAGACTCGTGATAAAAGCTCAGTGATATTTGACATTTCGGAGACCTCACTCTACACTAGCACCCCTAGCGGCGAATTTAAACGCGGTAGCCCCCATTGAAGAACCAACGGGACTAAGACGAAGTATGTACGATCCGCGCACGCGTGCTGTGTGATGTCGTCTATATATATAAATACAAGGAATTCAATCCGCCTGATACCCGACCCAGCCCGCGCCCGACCCGCGCCCCCTGTGTGTTTTGCGCTTAAAGGGGGTGAAATACCAACCTCGTTATTGCATTGAATACGTTTTTATAATTCCGCCTTTTCTCGGGCGGCAACCTGCCATCAGCCGTCATCCGGATAAGCGCGACCTCTGCCGGGTTGCCGACGAAAGCGCCGAACCCACCAGCAACCATCCCGATTACCAGTTTCATGGGGAAACTCGGCACTCCGTACAAACTGAGAAAAAGTCCTTAAACATCGATAATATGCAGGTACTAGATGGGCCCTTTCATAGAAAAAAGTTGGGCGTCCGACTTGTAGGGCGTGCCCCTTACCTGTATAACCCTGTCCTTTGTACCCGCCATAAAATAAGTAAAATAAATTCACATTCTTTGTTTGACAGGGCCCGTCTATATGTATCTTGACTCTCTACTAATGATAGCGATTAGGCAAGCGAGGGAAACAAAGGTATGGAATGTAAAGCCGCCTCCGATACGAAATATACGGTAGCGCGAGTGGTAGCTTACTTTTTTATACTGCTGGTACGTCACGAGTTGCTTGGAACTAATTTTATACTATAGCGGGAAAGATGAAATGCTTTGATGCTCGAAAAAAAAATCGGCAGTCTGACTGGTCACTTATTGGTCGATGAGGCAGATTATCTAGCCATCTCGATAGCCAGGTTTATGATTTTATAAGACATTTATTCCGCCTTCGCGTCGCGACCCTTTGACCCGGCGACCCCTCCAGCAACCATCCCCATCACCAGCTTCATGGAGAAACTCGGCACTCCGTACGTACGGAGCAAAGTCTTTAAACTTATGTAAGTTAACTCTGGGTGTTTCCTAGGAGATACGTGCTTTCCTACCAGTCCTTACTGTCTAGGCTTAAAATTTAAATCTTGTCGTAGCCGTTAACCGATTGTCGTCGCTGGATATAGTTAGGCCTCTTGTACCCGCCGCTAGAATCTAGCGGATTCTAGCGGCGTGTGGAAGTCTCACTCTCTCCGCGATTTGCTCGTCCACCTGTGGCAATGGGGCGTCTGCTATAACTGCACTGCACTAGTTATCCAATGTGGCGTCGCCATTCCAGCCCCTTAGGATTCTCCAACGTCTAATTTAAATTGTCTTAGTACCTAAGCTAATATGTATAGTTCTATACTAATAATATTTACTAGATGACGCCCGCGGCTTCGTTCGCGTGGATTAATTTTTTTGATACCCACGGGAACTCTTAAACCGGTAGTAGCCTATGTCTTTCCTCGGGATGTAACCTATCTCTGTACTAAACATCATTACCGGTTGGACAGTTAGGCCGTGAAAGCGTAGCAGACAGATACACAGAAAGTTGGATGGATGGATGGATGTTTGTTACTCAATCGCACCAGAACGGCTGAACGGATCTGGATGAAATTTGGCACAGAGATAGATTATAGTCTGTAATAACACATAGGCTTGGCTAGGAACCAAAAATCCTCAATCCACGCGGACGAAGTCACGGGCATCATCAAGTTAGTAATAGTTCCCATACCCGGCATAGTAATCGTTCAGACTGTTAAAGCATCCCAGCCTAGCGGTAGTGTAGGTAGCCTGCCGGAAGAGGGCGGCGGAGAGGCCGGTGTAGAAGCCGGAGACTCCCTCGTTCTTGAGGATGCCGGCGACGGTGTTCATAACGGACTTGTCACCCTTCGGACCCATCAGTTGCATCCGGGTCTTCACCAGATCCGCCGGTTGGACGACGCATATCCCCATCATCCTAGAACGTTGAGTATGATGCGTCTGCTAATATACTTAAGGCCCTGTGTAGCGTAAAAGGGGGTTTTTAAAAGCAGTGTATCCATCAAACGGTGACATAATGTACCTATACGCTTGTAAAAATAATGTGCTGTTTTCAAGACCTTTGAGCAGCCATTGACGCATCTCAAAACACAATTTAAAAAAAATCTCTGCATTGAAATTTATTTTAAACATACCTCTTAATTTACCTTTTAAAGCAATTTTTCTCCTTATTGAAACCAATAATTAGCTTTAGAAATATAAGTAATTCATATTTCTAAATCAAACACATTGTCGGATTCATTTGTATTGAAAAGTAAATATTAATTTTTTTACAAATTATTTAATGCATTTTTTGCGACATGCGCTTGCTCGATTTCACCCCCGCGCGCCTGTGTTTTTCATCTCGTGAGCTCACAGCGCCTTAAGAGCAATGCGAATGAACGGGCAAAGTTGAGAGTAGGTATTCTGGTAGGTATATTGCCGTCGCGCTGCTCCCGGAGAAGACCGAACGCTTATTCAATGCGCATGTATGCGTACGCACGCCGCTCGCTCAAACGAGTTCCTAAATAAAATTATAATATGTGTTTGAGCTACTCGCAGTCGGCAAAATGATATACCTATATGTGTTTTGTGTTTCGTATATTTTTTGCTTTCTAATAACTCTGACCCTGGACTTATTTCTCTGTTTTTGATTCCTTTTTTAATGTTTTTAATGCACTAACAGTTACCTAGCTTTAGAGTGCGATCTTAGCTGACGGTAAGTGATGATGCAGTCTAAGATGGTATCGGACTAACCTGTCAGGCATAAAGCAGTTAGTTACATTAAAGCCCTAAGTAGCCTTCATCGGTTAGTTGCTACCGGAACGCCTAATCGTTCGGCAGTTTGTCTTTGCCGTTAGGGTGGTAACTAGTCACGGCCGAAGCCTGCCACAAGACCAGAACTGAGAAAATTCAGATATATAAACTTCCAAATTGACCCTGCCGGGAATTGAACCCGTGACCTTGCGCTTACATTACAGCACACCTCACACCACTGCGCCAGGGAGGTCATTTACTCAGTTGGGAACTATTTTAATATGTTTTTTTTATTCTACTACAAGTTAGCTCTTGACTGCGATCTTACCTGATGTTAGACAAAGTCAAAGTCAAAAAACGTTTATTCAATATAAACTACACTTATTGACGTCCGGTTATTAATAACATATAACATAATATAATGGTGATAATCAGTACGATATCTTAAACTAAAGTAACGAGGGTTCCAAAGTCCAAACGCGCCCTGGTCTGAGAAGAGCCCACAACAAACTCAGCCGGGATTTTTTTTTTCACTATCACCATTTCACAATCATCTTGGAACTATCAGAGCCATTATAGAGAACGATGATACAGTCTAAGATGGTAGCAGGCTAACTTGTTAGGGTTAGTTATATTAAACCCATATCCCTAACGGTTTCTACACGGCATGACGTATCTACACGGCATGACGTATCTACACGGCATGACGTATCTACACGGCATGACGTATCTACACGCATCTACCGTAACGCTAAATCGCTTGGAGGTACGTCTTTGTCGGTAGGGTGGTTACTAGCCACGGCTGAACCCTCCTACCAGATCAGACCACAGAAAATTTAAAAATGATAAATTCCCATTTGGACCATGTTGGGAATCGTACCCGGAACCTCCCACAATATGACCACAGCGTTCAGGATTGCTATAATGTCCTCTCAACCGAATTTCGGCCACGGCAGCCTATCTCCAAAGAGCCATCTGCGCAGGAGATATTATAGTGCACAAGTGTGGGCGCATACACTGGAGCACTCTCTGTTCCTTTACTCTCATAGCCCGATGGGACGGAAAATCCGACAGGACCGGAGAGAGATCAGGCGCAGGACCGATGGCTTTACATGCTCTTGGAGGCACGGGGGTAAAACACCGCCATCTTCCTTACTCCGGGCTAGTACTGAGAATTTCTTGTCAGAAAAACCCAATACTTGTTACGGCCCGACCCGGGAATCGAACCCTCGTCGGCCGCAGTCGAATATGCTAACCACTAAAACAACGAGGCAGTCAAGAAATAAATTAACGCGCAATAGAAATAGGGGGGGCGGCCGGCAGTGCGGAGATATCGCAGTGTTAATATAACTGCCATGCCCCTAACAGGTTAGCCCGCTATCATCTTAGACTGCATCATCACCTACTATCAGGTGAGATCGCAGTCAAGAGCTTACTTGTAGTGGATAAAAAAAACCTGACATGTGCTGCCCACTGCCGACTGGCAATTATTGGGTATGGACTATATACTCACAGAATAAGTAAAAAGTTAAATATCGATGTCGATAAACAACACTAGATTATCGATACTATAATTATATCGACTACGCTTGAACTCACTAACTATGTACATATGTGTGTGTGTATACGTATTTAACCTCCCCGAATAGAGTCCGATAAAACCCGATAGGGACAACTGCAGCTTGGACCGATTATACCTATGAAAAACAGTAGAATTCTCACTCTCGTATTTTTCTGTTTCCACCTTCAAAACTGAACCGATTTTAATTCTGTTTTTACGAATAATTTAACAAGGACTCAGGCTATGTCGGTATGTTTTTCTTTTTTTTATTATATCCGTCAAATTTATTTGCGGGATGTCTGATGATGGAACGAAAACTGGGCCATTTTTTGCAGGTTGTGAAGGTTCTATGTTCTTAAAATTATTAATTTATCGAAAAAAGGAAAACATAGGGGCATGGCACGGATACATGTAAATTTTATGGTGCAAGAATATTTTCAATATTGTAATTATCCACGGAGGAAACAGACAAATGTTTTTGTATGGAGAAATCGCCGGGAGAATTCCTCTTAAGTTAGCTATTGCGCGCGATCTTGCTTACTAAGAATATTACAGATGCATAATACTCTTACTCTGTCACTTGAAAGCTACAGTAGGTACCTACCTACTGGTGGTCTTCGTGTGGACAACTTTGATAGCTTATTATATATCTCGGAAACCTGAAGCTTTAGAAGATTTTGTCTCGTATCATATTTACTAGGTTATTGATTCATATAAACAGGTTATATGAATGGCCGCTATTTAGGAAATTTTCGGGACAGTAGGTTAGCCAAAATATTGGATAGATACAGGCGTTACTTTGCTGATGGCCATGATAATCGCAAGGAACAAGAAGCCTACCATTACCACCCCTACAGCCCATTAACGTCCCACTGCTGGGCACAGGCTTCCACTCTCGAAAGAGGGAATTGAGACCAACCACGCTGCTCCAATGCGGGCTTTAACTACTATTATCATGTTAGTGATAATAACCGAAGCCTAATTCGCTGTAATTCGCCAAATCAGGCAAATCTATGTGGTTCAGCGTGTTGCTTGCGATATTCGCCGCCCAATAAGCCAGCAATACGCACCGGCACAACACCACACCACACAAATCATTCAGATTATTCTCAACAAGATAGATCTGGCGTCTGACCTATCCGTATTACTACCCCAACCCCTACCATATTATGAATGATTGTAACACTGATGATTTCTAATACCTACCCACTCAGTCCTCCGAATACAAAATTCAGCCATCCTGGTATCGGTTTCCGGGCTGGCTTTTTGTCTGCCATAATGTGTATAATTTGCTACTGCTTCGGTATTGGTTGCAAAAATTTGAGAAACATTAACAAACATTTTCAAACATTTTTGTGTTTTTATGATTGATTTTTTTGGCATGTCTATTGTCTTGTGTTCTCATTGGTCGTAATTTTGGATTATGTCAAATTTGACACTTTATTGACAAATATTTTTTTAATGATCTCATTGTAAGTTTCTATGTAACCTCCGACCCAAATAGAGAGCTCATCTCGTCTTTCGCCCAGCCCACCGCCGGGGCATGACGTGTGTAACGCCCTTAAAGCCGCACACGCTATTATATCAACTAGAGCTCACTTGTCGCGTTCCTGCCTACGATATTCAACCAGCTCTTTGATCTCATGGTAAGTTTAATAATGTAAGAGTGAAAAGTCCTGACTCACTGGCTGACTCAGCAACGCTCGTTTTAGGCAACGACCTCAATTTACATAGACGGGCCCTATCAAATATAGAATGTGAACTTATTTTACGAACGCCATCTAGTCTGAAAAGCGGGACAGCGCTTTGGCGGGGACAAGGACAGGCTTATACAGGTGTGGAGCACGCTCTACAGGTTGGACGCCCAACTTTTTCAATAAAAGGACCCATCTATTTTAGTAGGTATCGATGGTTTTAGGCGATCGTTATATTATTAACTAGAGATCCCCCGCGACCTCGTCCGCGTACAAATTACAATGTCTGATTTCCTACGAGATTATGAAATTTTCCTGCTGCAAAAAACTTATCTATAGAGGTTTTATATAGTTTATATAATATACTGGTTATTACTATTTGAAACTAATAACCTAAATCCCGATTTTCAAACTTCAAAAATATAGGACTTTCATACAAACTTTCAACCCCCATTTTACCCGCTTAGGGGTGCTCAAAACCGTTTCTTAACTGATGACTATACTATAGACGAAATCTACCTTTCAAATTTCAAGTTTGTATGCTTTATACCTAGTTCCAGAGACGATTACCATTTCCTTACACAATTGGGGGCCAGGGGGTATTCGACAACATAATATCAAATCAGTAACTTTTTCAAACGTCAAGAAGCGCGTTTTAGTATGGGATTTTGTATGAAATACTGAATTGTGACGTTATCAAAGTTCAACGCAGTATTTTTTAACTTTAATCGATACTTTAAAAAGGTACCTAAAGGTAAATAATCACAAAAAAATTATTTATTGACTAGTTGTCAAATACCCAATAGTTTGGCTTGGAGATACCTACTGCAAAACTAATTGGTTATTTTTAAAATAAAATCTCTTTGAAATCAAATATTTTTTATTTCAATATGACCTAAATAAATTAAATATACAACTAAAAATGTTTAATACAAAATGTACTAAATCTATACTGATTGGGAGATAGATCACCAAATCACCATTGATGTGCCCATTCTTCGGTGTACTCTTGTTCCACGACGCATCTCCTGTGAAAAATATACTAGTTGTTATCCATACTATACCCCATTGTGTGAAAGATATTAGACTACACGGCCAGTAGTTTAGAAATAAACACAAGATAACCATGAATAGATTTTTATTTCCAGTTAAAAAAATCGCATTTATATTTTTAACTAGATGATAAAAAGCTTTTCCGGGTTGGTTTATTGGTTTGTCCTTCAATAACGCTGCAACGGAACAGCGGATCGATTTTCGGCATGGGTATAAGGACGGAGAGTGACATAGGCTAATTCTTATCCCGGAAGCGGCGTTAGCGAATATATCGGAGATAGCGAAATTCCTCTGACTATGTGATGTGTAATCTGTATATGCATCTTTATTATTAAAGAGAAATGTTGTTCTTTTCCTTATAAGTTAGTGCTGCTTGGTAGATTTTAGGTAATATAATAACATTATCCATAATTATTGAATAATATTTAAATTGACATTACTGTAATTTTTGTTAATAACTTTGTAAAACTAAGCAGCTTATAATTTTAACTTGGACCATGTAATCTTTTATATTTTATTTTATACCAGAGTAACCAAACACATATTGATTTTAAATTTTATATTGTAATGAAGTAATTCTAGTTAATTTTTAATTTAATGTAACATAATTTTTGCACACTGTCTCTGACAGTAGATTGTGTACGGGAAGTTTCTACCTTGTAAAGAACTGTTATCACCCACAATTTCGCAAAATAAATGATTTGTAATTTATGGAAAACAAAGGAAAAACTTAAAACACGAGGACGAACTCGCGGGCATCAGCTAGTCAAATTATAATGGTTTCAAGATCAGCATCACAAAATACGTCATCGGTCTCCTGATCTTGTCCAACAACCTCTTGGCTGATGTCGGTTTATTAATACGGGCCATAGAATACGTCTTAGGGTGCGTTAACGTGTACACCAGAGTTGTTGCTAAGATGTTTTTCAAATCCACCAATACGAGCGCTTGATTTTCATTATGGAGGGTAGAGGTAAGGAGTGTTATCTCTGTATATAAAAAGTGTCCGTCGAAATGCATTAAATTGGGGGCGCCACCTATCATCAGGGTAAATTTAAAAGGAAGCGTCAAATATTATTTATTAGAGTAGGGTTGAGAAATAAGCAAGGAAAGAAAACATTTATCATTATTTTATACAACGCAAGTTGTTGAAATTTTTAATAAATAACTACTTTAGTCGACAATTACAATAAAATTATATTAAATTTTTTAACTCAGCATACTTCACTTCATCAACAATTGCTATATTCATACCATACCCTGACCATGTCAACACCAGCGCCATTGTGCAGAGTTTTTTGAATTATAGCTACCACTGGACACTTTTTCAACTTTTCTCCCATAAGAGACACTTCCTTCTACACTCCATAATTTTCATAGCTTACATCGCTAGACGTTAGACCAAGCTCTCCTATTGGTGGGTTTGACACACATCCGTAACTTAGCAACGTTTCGTCTGTGTCGTGTGTGTACAGTCTGTTAAACTTATCTGACCGGGTGTCCAAAATTGGAACAAATATTTAAGCCTATTAAGTTTTTGAAGTGAAAACTTCTTGAGCGGCGTTGAGCACTCTTTGATAGGGCGTTAACTTGTGGATTCGCGTGACCGACATCTCGCGTTGTTACGAAGACAAAAGGTCTTAAATGTAAATATACTACATTCGTAATTAAGGTTTATATTTTAAGTATTTTCATTACAAGCTAGCCCTTGACTGCGATCTCACCTTAGAAGCAATTTCTCAGCAAATAGGAGAAAAATTAAGTTCCACCCCTCACCTGCGCGTAGGGGGAGTGTTGGGCGTGGCGGGGCGGGGGGAGCAGTCCCCCCTCGCGCCCGGCTGTCTGCGCCCCACCTCGTTGAGGAGAGAGAGACACGATCCTGACAGACGCTGACTGAAGTTCTGTACATCCAGATACCATCAATTAGTAAGAGACAAACATAATGAACCGTATCCACAAATGTCTCTATACGCGTAAATTACAGAAGATACAATGATAAACACAGAAATAAGAAATATTGTCCACTACGCTTTAACAGCCCATGTTTTCAACCGATTTTAATGAAATTTGGTATAGAGATAGGTTTCAGGTTAGGTTAGGTTAGAGATAGGTAAAAAATAATCCAGGTGGCCGTAGACGCGGGCATCACCTAACAGTAGCAGTATAATAACCTCGACTTAACAAATTTTGTTTGACACAGCTTCGCTTAAAACGAATTGTGGCCAAAGGAATAGATACTCCACGCGGACGAAGTCGCGGGTATCATCTGGATTAAAAACTGATGCTGAGATCTATAGAGCGTGCTTTGACTTGGCTCAGGCCTCAGACTTTACTTAGAGTTAAAACGAGATGGACTTATGTGAGTAGCATAAATCTGTCTCGTTTTAACCATGTCATAAGTGTGAGCAAAGTCAAAGTTCGCTCTATAGATCTCACACTGAGTGTACGGGTACGAAATGAGCGGCGGCGGGGCGACGGCGGCAGCGGGGCGATGCCATTAGTCGGAGAGCTGGCTACGAATTTCGCTGCAATTTTGTCGTACTCATTTGAAAACTTTATTCACATTTAAAACCGCAAAATTTGTCTGACGATTTGCAGGTATTATTGAAATTACTCAATAAATACCTGATTAAAATTTCAGATTGCCAATAGTATATTTTTTGGGAATTTTAATAAAATATTTTTGAAGAGAAATAACCGCAAACGCTCTAGCAGACTGGCAGGACTGGATTCGCCAGTTGACGAAATTATACTTTTCAGAATTTCAGTTCGCCTAAAGGGCCTTCCCGAAATTCGTCGCTAGCTCTCGTATAACATCGCCCCGCTGTCGCCGTCGCTAGTTTCATGTTTGACGCCTAAGTGTTGAAGTATCTTAAAGTAATGGCTAGTCTTGTTTCAGCGGTAACTGCACTTCGTAAGTTTGTATCTTGTTTCTCTATAAATGGCCCAACATTTTGCAAAAGATATTCAAAATCCGATTTTGACATTCGTAGAAAGTTTATACATGATCCATCAAACATGCATAAATCACATAATACGTCTTGTCTTCTTAGCAAGTAATTCCTGACCCACCATCTTTTTCTTTTCTTTTTTTCTTTTTTTTTTATCCACCACAAGCTAGCCCTTGACTGCGATCACACCTGATGGTAAGTGATGATGCAGTCTAAGATGGTAGCGGGCTAACTTGTTAGGGGCATGGCAGTTATATTAAACCCACACCCCTTCGGTTTCTACACGGCATCGCACCGGAACGCTAAATCGCTTGGCGGCACGTCTTTGCCGGTAGGGTGGTAACTAGCCACGGCCGAAGCCTCCCACCAGGCAAATTTACTAGAAATGGACTTATGCAAAAAAATGTAGGCACCACATAGCAACACTACTTCCTCGGGCGACATGACCTAACTGACAACTGACTGTGTGGACGGCAGAGTTTCCGAAACATTGTTCCTGGAAACATTTACGTGATGTTTCAGAAACTGTGTATCCAAAACATTGTTGCTCAGTGAATACGTGGCTTAACTCACGGGTAGGCAGGAGCCCTTCATCTCGCGCAGGTCGATCCTGCGGAACAGCTCAGCCAGCACCAGCTCGTGCAGGGCGGGCGGCCGCGCGCTGAAGATTAGCTCGATTATCTCCACCACCTGGCGGGGACACAACTGTATAAAGTACTGACTTCGGCCCCACGTTGGGCGCCAATGTAACGAAGCCAAGAGTCCAGAGGTCAAATGATAAATCGTACTGGTCATGTGGCTTCGTACTTAAGGATAAAGGATTTTCTCACAAATTAAACAAGGATTACAATAGAACTTGGCCTGTGGGCCTTTATTTACTTCTGTATATAAATGCTTATATCAAATTCACTCACTAAGCTATGTACAGATTATGCGGATCGGAGGGAGCCGTTCAAACAGAAACACCGGAGAGTATGCGCGAACTATAGTAAGCCGCCGGCGGCTAGATTTACGGCGTCCAACACAACAAAACCAACAATTTTTTTAAAGGGATCTTTTCCGAGCCGATTTTTTGGGTTGAGACCCGTGCACCCACTGACTCAACCTGTGGGTGCAGGGGCATTCCCATGCACCCACTTGCATTATGGTTGGAAACAGTGATGTAAAATTTTAGAACCTGTTGGAAATAACAAATTATCGTTTGCTGCAAACGATAATTTGTTATTTCCAGCAGTACAACGGTGAAAATATACTTATTTTGTTAATTATTTATCTATATACGTTACTTTTGAAGTTTGACGAAGAGTTGGTGATTTGATTACTACTGAGCTGATCGAGGGCGCGCGTGGTAAGAAAGAGCATAGATGAGTGGTTGAACGGAGAACGGGAACGGTGAAGGTTTTCTCTGAGTCTATAGAATACTTCGTTTCAAAACAGTACTTAATTAGTTATTCTCACCTGAGGGTAGTTGTTACACAGTTCAGGCAGCAGCGTGAGGTCGGTGTCGGTGCCGGCGCACATCTCAAACAGCACGTGACCCAGCAGCAGTGTCTCCGCGCGCTCCGCTGATACGGAGCGCGCGTGCGATCGCGGCGTCGCGCCTATAAGCGTGTTCTCTAGGCCACAGATTCTGATTAGAAAAAGGACATATTAAAGAACTATGACTATGATCCGAAACTTCGTCAGCGTGGATTTTTGTTGATTTCAGTAGGTATAGATATATACCCACACCTTACCTATACCTTACATACAGGATACTGTGAGAACTCTTTGATTTTCCAGGATGAAAGTAGCCTCTGTCCTTCAGCGAGATGCAACCTATTTCAAAATGACAGTTTTATGTCAAGTACCTTGACTTCCCTAAAATAAGGATTGTAATACTAAGTGTATGTTCCGATATACACTGCGAGCACTCTTACTGGTGAGAAATTCGTTCCGTTATGGTCTGACAGTATACTGTTGCAGTATTCTATTAGGGAAATATATGACGTCATAAATCGCCGTCATTTTTGTACTGTGAGCACTGGCGTTTTCGAGACAAGGTGCTCTCAGTGCTGACTGCGTTCCGTTTGAAACAGTAACCAATATATCTAACTATAAAGGAACGGCTTCGGCAGTATAATAAATTGACTTTACACCTTACAGTGCTCGCAGTGTATATCGGAACACACCCTAAAATACGAACGTCAACAATATTATGGAGTACTTAAACTAACCAGTCTAAAAGCTTCATACATTTAATCGCTACATCAAACGTTGCGTATCGTGTCAAATATAATTCGACAAAATGCTGGAATGATATCCCTCCACCCTTCAAAATCCTTAGAACGACGATTTTAAGTTAAAATATAAAATGTTTCGTTTACAAAAGAAAAAAGGGGCATAAATCACTAACCTTGCCACGCCATTCTGTACCATAACGTTGCCCGTGTGCAAGTGTCGGAAGGGCGGGAATCCCTTCTCCTTGAGGAACAGCAGGCCCTCCAGCATCTGTCGGCCGAAGCGCGCCACCTGAGTGGGCGGCAGACCTGTGCCTCCCGCGGCGTACTTACGACTGTAATCCTCGCTCCAGGTGCTCTGAAATGTTTAATTTTGATGCTTCAAAGCCTTTCTTTAAACATTAATAATAGGGATGATGCCTATGTCAAAAATAAATTAATTCTTACTGAAAAAAAAAATTAAATAGAGGGTCTTTCAAAAGACCTAAAATTCACAGATTACAGAAATACTCACTGATTAAAGAAAAAAGTGCATTGAAATATGATGACGTCACAACTATGCATTTCATACAAACTTCCATTTGCCTCTTTTTGATTTTCAAATCACAACGATTCTGAAGAAGTTTCACTTCAAAAGAAATTGCAAGTACAAAAGTTACCTTATAAATGAGATCCTTCAAGCTGCCCCGCGAACTGTGCGGTAGTACGGCGAGCGCGTGTCCACTGCACAACTCTACGTCGAGCACGGGGTAGATGTAGGGGTGGTGTAACGCGCGGAACAGCTCCATTATCAGACCACGGGACGTCTCGTTGGGCTCGATAGGGCATTGGCTCGACAGCGGCATCTGGCGTAACGGGTCATCCATAAAGTACGTCACACTAAATTCGTGACTTGTCCTTGTCACAGTTGGTCACATTTGTGGAACCTCCCCCCTCCCCTCCCTTGTTTGTCACATATCTTGCAATTTTACATCTATAAATTATTAAAGTAAAACAGCACTTCCGAAATTAGTTTTATTTCCATTTAAATTATTTTTTAATATAATCAACATGAAACACCACAACAACTTTTTTAAGGTTTTTTATAAAATATTTTAAGGTTTTTCTTTAATTCAAATTAAGCATTTCAACACTTAGATGTATAAGATTTTGAAATGTGACGTCACGAAACTTAGGGCGGGTCCCACCCTTTGTCAAACAATGTCACACTTCGTCGACCCCCTACCCTCCCCATAACGTGTGACGTACATTGGATGACTCCTAATGGAAACGCACCGAATAGTAATGGAGCCGTCTTGAGAGAGCAACGCAAACGTGACAGGGACGTGACGGAAGAAATTGACAGAATGCTCAATACAAAATTCTGTCAAATGTAAAAACTAAAAGTTTAAAAATTAAAAGTCTATGTGGTACAGTGTGTATCCTCCACTTGTAGCTTGCGATATTCACCCATTGAAGTAATATGTAGTAAAGTATAGTATCTCAATGTATTTTTTTTTATCCACTACAAGCTAGCCCTTGACTGCGGTCTCACCTGATGGTAAGTGATGGTGTATTCACCACACAACACACAAATCTTCCAAAGTACTCTCAACGTACTTTTCATTCCGACATCGGAGTATTTTCAGACGTTGATTCAATCAATGGTGGATTATTTATAAGCTGTAGCGAGACTAACTGATGCCCGCGACTTCGTCCTGATGGATTGAGGTATTTTGGTTCCCGCGGGAACTCTTTAATTTTCCGGGATAAAAAGTAGCCTATTATTTATTTAATTTTTTATTTATTTACATCTAATCAATTTTTTAACATTAAAAAATAGTTGTCTCTCTTAGGGCGGAGGAGTTACGTATACCTACAGCGTCATGGAAAAAATCACTTTCGTTGCAAGATCGCAACCTTGCACCTCCAGCGAACGGCCATGGTACCAGTGCATAGTCAGCGGGACATCAAGCATCGCTTAGATTTTAGTATGAAGATGTAAGATATAAAAGCTAATGAAATAATGAGAAGATCGTTCATTAATCCTGTCGTCTCACATCGACGTAGGATGCTAGTTAGGGTAGATTAGGTTAGCCCTAGGTAGTCATAATGTGAACCGCTGCGCCTAAAATCGACGTAGCAGTAGATTAGGTCATAATGTAAGAATTAATTAATAAATTTAGTAGTAAATTAATCGTCGTCTCCTTCAGTAATCCTTCTGGCTGCCGCCTTACATAACTAACGGCAATGCCACTTACACTAACCAGATGATTATTAACAAATAACAAGGTAATATAAATATATTAAAAGAGAAGAAGAAGAAGAAGAAGAACATCAATAATAATGATATTATAATTAATAAGGTTATTCTATGCTCTCAGAGTACCTTAACAATTCAAAAACCATGGTTGTCCACTGGTCATTGAATGGATCCCATTGAGCATTATTGTCCAAGAGCGTGAATTGTGCCTATGTGTTATCCCAGACTATAATCTAGCTCTATAAGCCAGATTTCTTCCAGTTCCGTTCTGCCGTTCTGGCGTGATTGTGTTACAAACATCCATCCATCCATTCAAACTTTCGCATGTATAATATTAGTGTAGAGTATGGATTATTATTTCTATACTAATCAACTCATTGAAAAATCTTATTACCATGTAAAGGACTACTTAAACGACAAGGAAGCCTGGCAATAATTTGCTCTAATGTCTCTGATAGTTCCTTAGTTAAGATGATTTGTGAGATGGTGATAATAAAAAAAAACCCGGCTGAGTTTGTTGTGGGCTCTTCTCAGACCAGGGCGCGTTTGGAACCCTCGTAGCTTTAGTTTTAAGATACCGTTACCCATTATCACCAACATGCTTTTTAAGTAAGTAATTTTTAGACGAAAATAAGTGTACCTACAGTGTACCTATATTTAATAAATGACTTGAATCTTGAATCTATACAGACCAGGATGAGAAGTCTGTCTGTCTTGATAGAGTTGTCGTGTATTGCGAACCACAGCTTGGTGCTTCTTGCGCCTATTTTGTTCAGCGGCGCTAGCATGTCGTATCTGAAAATACAGAATTAAAATAATGTAGGTACAGAGTGTCCGAGATGTGAGAATGTCCTACAGTAACAGTTTGATATGTTTGGTCGTGACGCAGCCTCATTGGTCTAGTGGTTAACATGTTTTACTGCGGCCGACGAGGTCCCGGGTTCAAGTCCCGGGTCGGGCCATAATTAAGTTTTTCTGACTACAAATTCTCAGTACTAGCCCGGCGTTAGGAAGTTGGCGGTGTTTCACCCCCGTGCCTCGGAGAGCACGTTAGTCGTTAAGCCGTCGGTCCCGGTTAGTGATAACCGGGACCGACGGCTTAACGATTACATGATAATAGTCGTTAAAGCCCGCCAACCCGCATTGGAGCAGCGTGGTGGGTCTAAGCTCTAATTCCCCTTTTCCTATGAGAGTGGAGGTCTGTGCCCAGTAGTGGGACGTTAATAGGCTGTAGTGGTAGTGGTAACGCAGCAGTCTTCATCAGTAAAACATGCGACGCGATACGATTCCATGGAAAATGGTCAAAGTAGTCCACGTGAAGGGTCATCTACTTTTTGGTACTGTCGTGTCGCATCGTTTCGTGTCAAGTCGCGTTGTCGCGTTTGTCTCTAACCCGTTGTCCTAGGTGAGCGACAGAAGCGCGACGCCACGCGACGCGACGCGATAGAAAATGACGTTACCTTTACGTTGTCGCGTAGATACGTCTGACATTTTCTATGGCGTCGTGTCGCGTAGCGTCGCTTCTGTCGCTCACCTAGGACAACATGGTCATATATAGGGCCCAAAATTGTACAATTGCCTAAATGCTTCGCACACTTACCGTGGAGTGTGCGCTAAGTATTCACTGCAGATTGCCAATGCAACTGAACTCTCCATAGAACGCTCTCCATGCCTGTACAGAAAAATACCGATATTATGCCACAGAACCGATCGCTGTTGAGACAGACTTTAGATTAGACTACCAATAGGTACGAGACAAAGCCCACCAATCCGCATTGGAGCAGCGTGGTGGGTCTAAGATCTGATTCCCTCTCTGCTATGAGAGTGGAGGCCTGTGGAGTGGAACGTTAATGGGCTTTAGTGGTGGTGGTGATGGTGGATGAATACGCACTTGGGTGAAGCAGCGGGCTCGGAAGGCGAAGACTTCCCGGATCCGGAGCCCATCAGCGACTTGCTGAACAGCAGTTTCGCCAGCGAGTCGATCTTTGCGGACACCAGCGGCGTACGTTCCGTGTTCTCCTCTATACAACAACAAAGTATCATGTATTATTAGTTATTACACGACTAATACACAGTAGTAATCGCAGTAGTAATAGATCTGAGACGGTCCTGGTTGGATAAGAAAATTCCTTCGCTTTCCTCCCTATCCGAGGACACGGATCGTATACAAAAAGCATTCCGCTTGTTTGCCGCAACGACCGACTCCCTGATAGCGCCCTGCGGCACGCGCCACATTTCTTCTTGTAGCTAGATCAAGAGCACTCCTGGTTCTATAGCTAGATCTGGAGCGCTCCTATTAGAACATGGACAGAAAAATATAAATACCTTCGCTTTCCTCCTTATCCGAGGACACGGATCGTATACAGAACGCATCCCACTTGTTGGCCGCGGCGACTGACTCAGGGTTGAGCTCCACAGCCTGCGGCACTCGCCACGCTTCTTCTCCCTGTAGCTAGATCTAGAGCAATCCTGGGTAACTCTAGCTAGATCTGGAACGCTCCTGGTAGACTATGGACAGATAAATATAAATACCTTCGCTTTCCTCCTTATCCGAGGACACGGATCGTATACGGAACGCATCCCACTTGTTGGCCGCGGCGACTGACTCAGGGTTGAGCTCCACAGCCTGCGGCACTCGCCACGCTTCTTTTCCCTGTAGCTAGATCTAGAGCAATCCTGGGTAACTCTAGCTAGATCTGGAACGCTCCTGGTAGACTATGGACAGATAAATATAAATACCTTCGCTTTCCTCCTTATCCGAGGACACGGATCGTATACAGAACGCATCCCACTTGTTGGCCGCGGCGACTGACTCAGGGTTGAGCTCCACAGCCTGCGGCACTCGCCACGCTTCTTCTCCCTGTAGCTAGATCTAGAGCAATCCTGGGTAACTCTAGCTAGATCTGGAACGCTCCTGGTAGACTATGGACAGAAAAATATAAATACCTTCGCTTTCCTCCTTATCCGAGGACACGGATCGTATACGGAACGCATCCCACTTGTTGGCCGCGGCGACTGACTCAGGGTTGAGCTCCACAGCCTGCGGCACTCGCCACGCTTCTTTTCCCTGTAGCTAGATCTAGAGCAATCCTGGGTAACTCTAGCTAGATCTGGAACGCTCCTGGTAGACTATGGACAGATAAATATAAATACCTTCGCTTTCCTCCTTATCCGAGGACACGGATCGTATACGGAACGCATCCCACTTGTTGGCCGCGGCGACTGACTCAGGGTTGAGCTCCACAGCCTGCGGCACTCGCCACGCTTCTTTTCCCTGTAGCTAGATCTAGAGCAATCCTGGGTAACTCTAGCTAGATCTGGAACGCTCCTGGTAGACTATGGACAGATAAATATAAATACCTTCGCTTTCCTCCTTATCCGAGGACACGGATCGTATACGGAACGCATCCCGTTTGTTGGCCGCGGCGACCGACTCAGGGTCGAATTCCGCAGCCGACAGCGCCCTGCGGCACGCGCCACGCTTCTTCTTCTTCCTGTAACTAGATCTGGAGCGCTCCTGGTAGAACCTGGACATGAACAATCGATTTCAGCATCGATTAATCGAGTACGGTTAAACCAAATCTCCCAGGAAATCGATATTGAACCTTTTTGATAAAAGTTGTAATGTTGCAGTAAGTTAAACTTAGAATGCTGGCGCGCTGACAGCCACGGCTGATTCTTTGCGCAAAATAATCTAATAAAATACAGGAAAATTAAGTATCATTTATTAATTATTTAAAACCAAGAAAATCAAGATTGTTGGCAGTCTGGAATTTTATATGGGTATGATCCAGATTCTAGGGGTTGCATTGCTCTATATAATAAACACAAAAAGACTATTTGTCAAATACCCAAAAAGCATTTGACAAGACTAACCTGTCATGACCAGTTGTCTCTGGCTCTTTCTGCTCCTTGTTGTCGACAGATTTGATGTGCTGGTACAAGTTGAACATCGTAAACGTTATCCGACACAAATATTCTCTGCAACACTTGAGCTTTATACGCATCTAAGCTTGTGTATATATATGTTATGTGATTTTAAATTATTGTAATGAACTTTATTCTTAAATCGAGACAAACCTACTAACATAGAAAAAAAAACTGACCCAGTGCCAGAGCCCAGAGCCAGTGGAACAAAATTTAAAAACGTTGATTTAAATAGAACTCCACACTAGACTTTTTTTTTAAAGTTTGTTTTTTATGGGTCCGATTTTGTTAAATAAAAAATATAGCTAACGATTTTTAATTACACATGTTATATTTTAATTTAAAAAAGTAAATATTTTAATGCAGTACGTTTTCACAATATTCATTACATTTTTAAACTTCAACATTTAAAAAACAATTTAAAAAAGTCTTCTTACACACACTTCCAAAAAAAAATAATTAAAATATGTAAGTAATAATAAATAATTGTAATTAATAGATGACCGACTCACGAAAAAATAATAGCACAAAATTAATTAAGTATAATATTTCGCCACCTCTTTAAAAAATATGTATTGCCAATATGAAATTTAATTTCGCACTAAGGATTCATAGCTTTTTTTCATAATTAGGCAACGGGTGAGCGACTTTCGGTTCAGGCGAAATTGTGCGCTAATTGCAGAGGCACGTATTAACTAATTTAAACGATGAAGAAGGTATTGATACCTATTATGGTGGTGTATTGTGTCTAATTTGAATAATTGCATTAACGATTTAGTCGGTTGTAATCGGGTTTTACTTGATTAGAGTGGTCGAAATATGTAGAGCGGCTAAACCCCCTTGCGTTCGCGGTAATACTAGATACTTTTAAAATAGTACAGACTACATTAGATGCGGTAGATGGAAAACTGTCTTGTAGTAAATGAAGCCGATAGTGAAACTTAAGTAAAACTTAAAATTTAAGTTGTATAAATGGCTAGTAGCCCAAAACTTCTATTCTTTAAAAGAATTCTTGAATTTTAAAACTTATCACCCGATTTAAACTCTCATTTGTCCATTTATTTTATGTTTAATTTAATTTTACAAATTTTTAAAGCTTGCAACTTGTTTAGTCCCTTTTATGAAACCTATGTTAGTTTTAAGTATTTTGCACGCCATTGTATGGCTGATTGTAACATGCTCTCCTTATTACATAATAACACCGTACTATGTACCTACTTACTTACAATCATGCAAATAAATAAATATTCTAAATATTCTATTCTTAAACAAATAAGCCTGTGCTTTATTTGTATCTTCCTCACAATAGAGAGTTATCTTTAACGCTTTCATCGCATGATACATAAGCGAAGGTTTTAAAGCGAGAGTATAGTCAAACTTATCTGGCCCAGTGACAGTGTCGCTAGTTTTAATTAAAAATAAAATAAAAACAAAAACTAAACTAAACACACATTAATTCCAATTTTGGGCACCGGGCCAGATAAGTTGGTAGAACTATACTTAAGTATCAGCGGGTAAACAGTTCACAACTTCACACTGTTTTCGTTTACAGAAAAGTGCACGATAATATGGAAAATATATACCGATATTTTGCCGCAAGCTTTTTCAAGTAACCAATTAAAAATGGAATTTAAAAAAAGGAAAGATAAACTATAGAAGATAACTTATAGGTAGTTAAATCCGAGATTTAGTATGAAGAATAAAAGTACGAGAGGCATACGAGCGAGAAATAGTATGAAAGAGACGAACCACATTAGAGAGCAACCACAGTCTCTAATCATGTTAGAGGGATAGTATTATTAAAAAAAAACCGAGATTATTGTGTACTGAGCAGTCAAATTGCGGCTTTTATCCATACAACATACGTTTGCGTGAATAAACTTTACGCGAACTTTTGCAACGTGACGGGTGCTATTCGCTCAAAAGCTCACTCGAGGCTCAAATTTGTTTTACGCGCGTGTCACAACTGGCTTCATTTCAACGACCGCGTCTGTTCTCGAGCTCCGTCTACTTGTTCCATCTAGCCTGAGTCCACTAATTGAAGACCTACGAATGTGTAATCCGCGTTATGAGCTGTACGCAGTCATGTACGATGTCGCGATAATATTGTCTTTGCGTTTCGATGACCGACATTGTTATAAGTAACATGGACTGGTTTATACCCGCGACCTTGCTCACGTAAGGGTGCCTATCCATTATAATGGAGCAGTGATGTGTAAATTAGATAAGTCGATTGCGAAAGTTGTGTTTATTACATAACTTTTTTTTAAAGTTTCAGAAAACTTCGATATCGCAATGCAGACTTCGGTAGGTCTTATCAATTAGCGCCATCTAGGTAACACAGTGGTAACCACCAGGTATTTGACATAATTGTCATGTAATTTTTCAATACACCGATTGATGGACTGAACACATCTCAACTCCGCACGAATCAGTGGATAGGTACCCTAACAGAATTGTTAGTAAACGCTAAAGATTTAACAATTTTTTTTATAGTGACAAGGAGATGTTGACTCGACAATGCAAGATTGTAAAGTGTCGAGTGTGAAGACGTGCAAGCTGTAGCTTGCACGTGTGTTGTCAGTATCATCGTCTGCTAAGCTCGTACATATGTTGCCAGCATCATTGTTTGCTAAGCTCGTATATGTGTTGGCAGGATCATCGTGTACTAAGCTCGTATATGTGTTGTCAGTATCATCATCTGATAAGCTCGTACATGTGTTGTCAGTATCATTGTTTGCTGAGCTCGTATATGTGTTGTCAGTATCGTCGTTTGCTAACGTATATGTGTTGTCAGTATCATTGTTTGCTGAACTCGTATGTGTTGTTAGTATCATCGTTTGCTGAGCTCGTATATATGTGTTGTCAGTATCATTGTTTGCTAAGCTCGTATATTATGTGTTGTCAGTATCGTCGTTTGCTAACGTATATGTGTTGTCAGTATCATTGTTTGCTGAGCTCGTATGTGTTCTTAGTATCATCGTTTGCTAAGCTCGTATATTTGATGCAGTTCGTCGAACACGAGAAGGTTCACTATCGTATGTATCGCCATCCTAATGTAATAGGGCACGAAGCCCTTCCAGAAATACAGCGCGCCCTTACGGTGGACGATGTCGTAGAATATAGCACGCTGGGTCAGCCCGCGGTATTTCACTTGATATCTGGAATTGAGATTTTTATATTTTAACGTTTAAAATATTGTGAGAGATATTCATTATATAACTAAACTAGTCGGGCAATTTCCGACAAAATAAGTGAGTTACAACAGTTACAATGCCTTTCCGGCTTTAAGAGTTCCCGGGGCCCCTCATTATGAGCTGAGGACGGTCACCGAGGGGGTTTTAGTGGGTAAAAATCAATCGTGGGTTTTAGGCAAGCGCGCTCCACCTTAGGCTGCATCACCATTTGCAAGCAGGTCGCTAAAAACAAGGTCCAAGCGCTAGCCTATAAATTAAAAAAAAAAATGTATCGTTACTCTGGAATCGGGCTGATGAAGCAGTTACGTAGAACAAAGGTATACTTGCGTTGCGGAAAGGATCGCCGTGGAAACAATGGAACCGTCTTGCAGTATGACAGCATCCACGCATCACTCAAATCTTCGCAATTTTACTTCTATACCTATTGAAACCCACCTAGTCTTCACGAGGTCTATGGGCAAAGAGACGAGCGCGGTGAGGAAGCTGGATATGAAAGACGCAAATATATGCAGAGACAATCCTTTTGCCAGCTTCCGGTCGCGAAACTCTTCACGTACCTGAACCAACGACACGGTATAGATAATAATAGTACAAGTACAGGCAATGGTCAATAAGTACCTGAGGTATAATTTCAGAGGCCTGTCGAGTGGCGTGGACAGTGACATGAGAATTTGGGTATCTTCGTTTTGTCTAACTGCTTACCAAATAGAATAAAAGGTACATCCAAAAAAATACATCGTTAACTTAAAATGGGTAAATATCGACACCCTATTTATTTAATCAGTGAACAAAGTTTTAACCACATTTTAACTAAACCTTAATTTAAAGGGCACCTAAATACTATTTGTGTTCTAACCTCAACTAACTTTAGGTTTTGGTCAATATAGCACTTATCATACAAGATATGCTGACATTTGGTCTCCAAATATATTATTCTGGTAAGAAAGCGTATGGTCTCAAAGTATGTTATGGTGTTGTCATTACATTTTGTCAGTTTCATAAACTACAATTACGATTACCTGAGTATAACTCCACACTTGGCAAATGCTGACCAGAACCGATCTGCCGAGGGTGAGCGTCCCGCCTCGCCATAGCGCAGTCACGCCTTCCTGTTTGCATATTCTGTTGACAGAATTAAACGTAAGTTATTAGTAAAGAATAAAGTCTTAGGCTAGGTCCACATAGCGAAAATAAACCTCGCGAATTTATTTTCGCAGTTCTGTAACACTTGAAATCATAATAGAGGTAAGGTACTTAGTAACCACGATAATATATATGAATATTTAGTTTGTCGATATTTCGATCCAGTTGCATGGATCATGGTCACGACGGGGGGACGACAAATTAAATCGTCATATTTATCGTAGTACGTCTACCCGTTTATTACACTAGTAGCTGATGCCCGCGACTTCGTCCGAGTGGATTGAGGTTTTAAAACTTGCCTATGTGTTATTCGATACTATAATCTATCTCTGTGCCAAATTTCATCCAGATCCGTTCAGCCGTTCTGGCGTGATTGAGTAACAAACATGCATTTCAGGTTTTTTGGTTCCCGCGGGAACTCTTTTATTTTTCGGGATAAAATTTAGCCCAAGTGTGCTATTCTAGACTTTAAAACAATGCCCATAAGGTTCATTTTACTTTGACGCTCATGTCATCGAATTCTTACACGATTTCAAACTCAAGCGTACAGGGCTCGCACTTCCGAAGGTGTTCCCGCCAACGCGCCGCAGAGACCCGCTGTGATACTGAACATTAGCTTCTGATATAGTATGGGCTCCTGGTATTATACCTACTTGTAAAGCGCGTCAAAAGTGCCCCGATAGCGTCTTGGGCAGCTGCAGGCCACGCAGGGCTCCAGTGGCCCGTCGGTCATCGTGCGCACGAGGGCCACTTCCGAGGGTGTACCCGCCAACGCGCCGCACAGACCCGCTGTGATACTGATCAGTAGTTTCTGTTCTGATATACTATGGGTTCCTGGTATTATACCTACTTGTAAAGCGCGTCAAAAGTGCCCCGATAGCGTCTTGGGCAGCTGCAGGCCACGCAGGGCTCCAGTGGCCCGTCGGTCATCGTGCGCACGAGGGCCACTTCCGAGGGTGTACCCGCCAACGCGCCGCACAAACCCGCTGTTATACTGATCAGTAGTTTCTGGTAGAGTACGGGCTCATGGTTGTATTCCCTGTAGAAATAAAATAAGCAATAGTTATTTACAATAAGGAGTGCAGTGAGAGCGAAATTTTTATCGTGTCGACTTCTTTGACCTTTTTGACCAAGTGCCATCATATCACTGAATGAGATGCCTTCGCCAACTTCGATTTTACCATAGTCATAACAGCTTTAGGGAAACAGTACAGGTTGAGACGCAGTCTACAAAGTGCAACTACACTGTATACATTTAGGTCACTGGCTATGTTAAAAGCATTGGGTACACACTGGGTTAAGTGCGCGCGGGGTTGTTAATTGATATTAACTGCAATATCGGTGTGCTGTAAAAAAATGCTCCTGAAAAAAGCTTACTATACTGTCGAAGATTATATAAATGATAAAAGCGCATGGATTTGACTCGCTCCAGCAATGCTCAGGACTGCTGTTACTTATGTATCTTTGGATTAATGCAATTGTAAATATACATTATTTTCTATAACAAAGTTCCACAACCTATTTTGGACTTGCCAATAAATAAATTTAAGAAATCCATTAAAAGTATGCTCCTGAAAAAAGCTTATTATACTGTTGAAGATTATGTAAATGATAGAGGAGCATGGATTTGATCGCTCCAGCAATGCTGGGGGACAGCGGTTACTTATTATAAATTAGTGTTTGAATATTACTATTCAATTCGATGCTTTGATACGGGTAGACTGAGTATGTCACGCTCTCTTTAAACATTTCTGTGGTGGTGTCGTGTGGTGCGGGTTGTTACGTTCCCTCAAATATGGTCGAGCGAAGCAATGGCTGGATCATGCGTCATGCTCGTGAACGGGTGCCACCGGCGGGAATGGGGCTACTTTCTGTCTGCCCGTCTTTGACATGAATTGAATAAACAAATTTAAGAAATCCATTAAAAGTATGCTCCTGAAAAAAGCTTATTATACTGTTGAAGATTATGTAAATGATAGAGGAGCATGGATTTGATCGCTCCAGCAATGCTGGGGACAGCGGTTACTTATGTACACATTGATATAGTAATTGTAAATGAATTATTTAAAAAGAGCAACCACCGAGTTTCTTGCTGGTTCTTCTCGGTAGGAATGGCATTCCGAACCAGTGGTAGATTCACTTGACGATTCAAAAGTACTTGTAAAAGTTTATTTGAATAAAAAATATTTGATTTGATTTGATTTGATTTGTAACAAGTGCAAAGCTCAGCTTACGCGTCACAGAC
The DNA here is from genome assembly GCA_923060345.2 of Erebia aethiops. Classification (NCBI taxonomy): domain Eukaryota; kingdom Metazoa; phylum Arthropoda; class Insecta; order Lepidoptera; family Nymphalidae; genus Erebia; species Erebia aethiops. The sequence continues at coordinate 13,436,207 of OV281096.1, read as the reverse complement.
TACACTTGCCTCTGAAAGACATAGACGTGCGTATAAGTGGTATGCAGCAATAGCCCCGTGGACGGGGCGGCGTACAAACTTACAAAGCCGCCCCTCCTCGACACTTGATCGCACAGTACAGACGACGGTAAGATACATTAGTACACTTGCCTCTGGAAGCCATTTACGAGCGCGTGGTAGACTCCCAAGCGCGTGGTGGTGTAGGTGGTTTGCCGCAATAGCCCCGCGGACAGACCAGCGTACAAGGCCGTCACTCCTCGACACTTGACGATCTCACGAGCCATTTCCAGCGTCGAACATGAACGCGAGAACAGCTGGAGACGCACCTTTATCAGGTCCAGGGGATGGACTACTGTTGTTGCTACCATACTGAAAGATCAAATGCCGAAAATCATTGGGGTTTTCTGTAAATAAATTCTGTTACAGATGGGAATCTGATGCTACTACCCCGTGAACCGGAAAAAAACGTTGTCCTGTATTGTTTATCTATTGATATTGAAGAATTGCACCCATGATCAGGAATCACGTCGTGCAATTTGGCATAATAGCATTGTTAGTTCTATATATTACTAGATGATGCCCGCGACTCTGTCCGCGTGGATTAAGTTCTTTTAATTCCCGCGGAACTCCATTTTCCGGGATAAAAAGTAGCCTATGTCCTTCCCCGGGAAACAATCTATCCCTGAAAATCGGTTGAACGGATATAGGGCGTGAAAGCGTAGCAGACAGAGACACACACTTTCGCACACACATTTAAGTATGGATAATGTCATTGCTTATATATATATATACTTAGGAGAATTAGTTTAATTTCCGGTAGATCGTGGCGCCACCGCACGAACGTGTATAAAAGCGCTCGCTGTATTGTCGGGCGGGCATTCTATCGTCGCCTTTTGAGTTGTCAAGTTGTTAGTTGAGAGACTCGCAATGAGTCATAATTGTTTTTGGATTGAAGTGTGTTCCTTTATTGGTTATTTTGTGTGTGATATGTTGAAATCGTTCACTAGAATGAATTGAGCTTTGTTATTTGCTTTTATTTTTACTTTGATCCACCGCTGGTTCCTAAATTCAGAAGCGGGATAAAGGACCGCTAAATAGGCCCACGTAAGAGATAAACCAAGAAGGAGCATACCCAAATTTAAAGTCCTTAAAGTAGATCACGTTACCGATCAAGATATCGGTACTCGAAAGGTGACTCGCGTAATGTGCAGTGTTTCTTTGTGTGCTAAAGTTGTGTTTTGTTTTCATGTGAATAATATCGCTGACTCGCGGTGCGTGGCCGAGCACAACATGGTGCACGTGGTGTGCGTGGTGTTGCACAACTCGTGTGCTTCAGGCGCCTCACGAGTGCGCTTGGGTGTTCATGCCACGTGGGCGCTCTGGGCAGCGTACACGAGGGCGCGATCGGAGCGGAGCAAGGGAGCGGTCTGCGCGACACGCTGTCCTGCCTTGCTGCATGCCTCGGAGCCGCGGTGCTGCGCGCTTTCCCGTGTTACGGCTGGCATTCGCCTGGCATGGTGGTGAGGTGATGACGCCATCGAGCCTCTGGTGATATGACGTAATATGTGACATCGGTAAGACCGTTTAATTTACTTACGTAAGAGGATGTCATGCCCACAAAGAGTAGCCATTTTTATGATAATTTCCCAGTAAATTAGCGAACTGTGTTGGCTCAGTGGTTGTGATTGGCATAACGCATACATTTGAGTCCCTGAATTGCCCTGAATGCTAGTTTGTGAACAGTATAAAGTGTCTTCAGAAAAATCTTGTTGAAAAGCCAGAGCCATTGTGGGTACCAAACGGGTACAAAAATATTTTTGTGATAAAAATGTGACTCATCCCCTAAGTTTGAGTGCATAACTTGAACCCTTTAAGTTTGCCGAGTGTTAAGTCATAAAGTAATGTTCAGCTAAAGCATGCTGTACAGATAAATGTTTTTGCCTAACTTAGATTTTTGTTTTTAAAATGAGGGTTGTTATTTAAAAGTCATGACCTAGTTACGATCGGGCACAAATCAATCGCAATTCAAGAGTTACATGCGTAAGCATAACTAAAAGTATGATTCTGGGAATTGAATTGAATTGCGATACGTAAAATTGTTACCTACCTACTTTACGATTTCATTGTTTTAAACATGTCGTGTTACATAGAAAAAGTATCTCAAAATAAGTTGGTTGTGTGTTCCCGAGATATCAATGCGTTTGTGAATAGTTACCGTGAACGGATTTGCCAATACCTGATAAAACAGATCATGTCCAATGAGATATTTTTCGATTTTATTAAAAATTGTTGTGGTCAGGTATAGACGAGCGGATTTTTGAAGTTAAACGTAACTTAGGTTTTGGTTTGTTTCCTTAATGTTACCGAACCTGATTACGTAGTTTAGATAGCTAGAAAGTTTCATTCCGCTTTGATTACAGAAGTATTGTTTTTCTACCCTCATGGGATGGTTAAAGTTTGATTCCATTCAAATCTATACGAGATGAAATACCTACCTTACAGAATTTTGTCTTTTTACTCGTTAGTGATTTTACATGTGCGACGCCATGGAGTGGTGCCCTGGAGGTGTGCCCTGGAGTGGTACGCTGGAGTGGTGCCATGGTGTGGCTTCCTAGAGCGGTGCTCTAGAGGTGTACTCTGGAGTGGTGCCATGAGGTGGTATCTAGAGCAGAGCTGCTTCGGAGTTGGTACCTCGAAGCCATGTTTCGGTGTTTGTGGCGCGGTCTTCAAGCTGCTGAGTGGGTCGTATGGCAAGACCACTCAGGCGGCAGCGGAGTACATGGTGCCTTGGCGAGGAGAGTGGTGCCCGGACGCGTGTGCTGCTTTCTTCGAATGTAAGTCCAGCCTGTTGGCTACCTTGTGGTGGTGAAGATTAAAGTCGTGATTGTGTTAACCATAGCTTCCAGTAACTCTCACCCCTCTAACTAAAAAGGCCTTACCTACCCCTTAGGTACCTACCTACTTATGGACTGACCTACGACATCTATTTTCGTGCTATGACTTACCAATCACGGTAATGCTTTACCCCTCAAGGGAAGTTCAGCGGTGGCTGGTTGGAATACACTTTCATTGACCGTTGCCCGAGTCTGGAGGTCTGATGATAGTCATCTCGAGTTCTTGGATCATTGACCGTTGCCCGAGTCTGGAGGTCTGATGATGGTCATCTCGAGTTCTTGGATCATTGACCGTTGCCCGAGTCTGGAGGTCTAATGATCGTCACCTCAAATTCCTAGTTCATCGACCAGTACCCGAGTCTGATGGATGCATGGCCGTATGGCGGTCCATCTGACTATTATGGACGCAAGGCCGTATGGCGGTCCACCTACTGACGAGTCTGATGGATGCATGGCCGTATGGCGGTCCATCTGACTATTATGGACGCAAGGCCGTATGGCGGTCCATCTACTGATGAGTCTGATGGATGCATGGCCGTATGGCGGTCCATCTGACTATTATGGACGCAAGGCCGTATGGCGGTCCATCTACTGATGAGTCTGATGGATGCATGGCCGTATGGCGGTCCATCTGACTATTATGGACGCAAGGCCGTATGGCGGTCCATCTACTGACATGGATGCATGGCCGTATGGCGGTCCATCTGACTATTATGGACGCAAGGCCGTATGGCGGTCCATCTACTGATGAGTCTGATGGATGCATGGCCGTATGGCGGTCCATCTGACTATTATGGACGCAAGGCCGTATGGCGGTCCATCTACTGACATGGATGCATGGCCGTATGGCGGTCCATGGGTGAACGCACTAAAGAAGAATTTCTGCAACGAGACACGCGGGTGCTGAGTGGCTGGCGCCCAAGTGGCAGCGCTGGTGGCGCACTGGCAGCGCGCTAGTGGCGCATTCGCAGCGCATAAGTGGCGCATTGGCGGCGCTGACGGCGCTGGCGGCGACGAGACAGCTGTGCGCTATGGCAGCGCACTGGAGGGTTGCAGACACCGAGGAGTTTTCGTAACAGGGCCTTGCCCTTTCCTACTTTAATTTTTAATTATTTTGATACGTCTCTCTAGAGTTCGAGAAGTTTGAAGATTTGCCCTATCCTTTTTATTATTTTGAAGTCCACAGAGACAGACTTTGAGAAGTTTGAAAGAACTAAATGAAAGCCTTGCCCTTTTCTTGTTCTTTTTTATTGATTGCAGTTGATCAATACTTTGAGTTCTTTTAAACACTTTTGAAATGGTTTTGAATTCCTTTGAATAATTTTGAATTCTTTTGAAGGGTTTTGGAATAGTTTTGGATTAGTTTAATTGATTTTGAATTCTTTAGAATAGTTTTGATTTCTTTTGAATAGTTTTGAATTCTTTTGAAAACTTTAGAAATAGTTTTGAATTCTTTGAAATAATTTTGGATTCGTTGGAATAGTTTTAAATTCATTTGAATAATTACGAATAGCTTTTAAAGCGAGGAGTTTTACACGACTTGAGTAATATTGAATGAAGGCTACGAAGCTTTGATATTGCACTAAAGCCTTCCGTCTGCTTAACAGGTTCCGACAGTGATAATGATGACGCAGGCGCAGTTCCTCTGACTGCCCGTGCGCCAGACTGCTGTGGACGCTCCAGAAGAAGGCGTTCAACTAAAGCGCAGCGAGGACGCCGCATAGTCAGGAGAGGCCGACTTAGGAGAATTAGTTTAATTTCCGGTAGATCGTGGCGCCACCGCACGAACGTGTATAAAAGCGCTCGCTGTATTGTCGGGCGGGCATTCTATCGTCGCCTTTTGAGTTGTCAAGTTGTTAGTTGAGAGACTCGCAATGAGTCATAATTGTTTTTGGATTGAAGTGTGTTCCTTTATTGGTTATTTTGTGTGTGATATGTTGAAATCGTTCACTAGAATGAATTGAGCTTTGTTATTTGCTTTTATTTTTACTTTGATCCACCGCTGGTTCCTAAATATATATATATATATAGTTAAATATACGTTCCCGCGTCAACTACATAAAATTAATTCGATTTTGTTACCAAAGTGAAAGAAATAGTCTTAAAAACGGACCTAAATTATTGATGAACAACTAATTCAATGAAAACCGACTGGAAAACGAGGAAAACTGGTCATAAAAATCGAATACAATCATCAGTGAACTTTGAGGTTAGAATCGTTGACATCGCAAAATGGACGAAAAATCTGTGTCGTTCTTAATCACGAAAATGAAAGAGGAGTTGGACAAACAAACTATAAATATTACAGAGGCTATAACTAAAAGTTTGATGCTTAAAATAGATGAAAAAATCGAGCCGCTTCTAAAGGAAAATGTACAGATGAAAGAAGACATCTCCTCACTTCAAAACAAAGTCAACTTTTTAGAAAGTAAAACAAAGAAAAACAACATTATCCTACATGGTTTAGTGGAAAAAGAAGAAAATAGTGGTTTTCTGACCGACGAAATTTTGGAACAGTTCCAACAAACGGGAGTGCATATAGAAAAATCAGATTTTTGTGACGTTTATAGAATTGGGAAGAGGGACGACAAAAAGTGTAGACCTGTACGCATCTCCTTCTCGTCATTTTGGAAAAAAGCTGAACTAATGAAAAATAAGAAAAAACTCAGTAAAAACTTGTACCTGTCCGATGACTACCCCAGAGATGTATTATTGAAAAGAAAAGATTTACAAAGAAAATGTATGGAAGAAAGAGACAAAGGAAACCACGCCTATATTAAATATGATAAACTCATTGTGAAAGAATCAAACTTAGCTGATAAAAGGAAACGCTCACCATCAAAGACTCCTCCATCGACAGACTCTGCCGGAAGTACATTAAAACACAACAATAAGATAAACAAGGTAGATGCTTTCTCATACATGAAGGCTCGGGCTTACTCTGTCTCAGAGAAAAATACGTACCTACTACCATAGGACAGGTACGACACTGGTAACCAGGGAAAAACAAATAATAGAGAATATAAGTATAAACATTTTAGTAAAATAAAGAAATTTCCCAAGCAGGCTAGTCACCATGGGAAATTAGACTATCACCCTCCAGGGACAGCACAACAAGAGACATATATAAACAGAAATAATAATATATACATTGCAACGTTGAATACCAGAACACTTAGAAAAGATGAATCATTAATTGAATTAGAAGAGGCGGTGAAGTCAATCAAATGGGATATAATCGGCCTCAGCGAGGTAAGGAGACTCGGTGAAAGTATCGAAGAGCATGAAAATTACATCTTTTGCTATATTGGAGAAACCCAAGGTCTACATGGAGTGGGATTTATGATCAAAAAGTCACTACGTAATAATATTGTTGAATTCATAGGGGTAACTGAAAGAATTGCACTCCTGAAAATAAAGCTAGAAACCTATAACGAGCCATGGTCAATCATCCAAGTCTATGCACCAACTGAAGTAGCTACAAAAGCAGACAAAGATCAATTCTACTACAATCTCAACCAGACAATAGAAAGAACAAATAAAAATCTCATTATAATGGGTGATTTCAATGGTCAGATTGGAAATATAAACTGCAATAGACACCCGGCTATAGGAAGATACAGTACTGGAAAAATAAATGACAATGGACAGCGTTTGTTAGACTTTGCTCTGCAGCATGATCTTTCTGTTATGAACACATTTTTAAAAAAAAGGAAAGCCAAGAAGTGGACATGGATTTCCCCTGATGGAAAATACAAAAACGAAATTGACTTTATACTCACAAATAAACCAAAAATATTCAAAGATGTAAATGTAATAAATAACTTTAATTTTAATACAAACCACCGCTTACTGAGAGGAAAGATTTACTCCACTAAGCCAAAACAGTCAAGAAAGCATATCCACAGTAAAGCAAGACATATTCAGCTCCCTTTACAAAGAACTTGTTTAGAAGCTCTTCAGCAAAAACTTCAATATGTAAATGAGACACAATCAGTTCAGGAGACCTATGATTGCATAGAAAAGGCATTGGTCAACTTAAATAAAGGCCTTAACATTCAAATGGATTGCATAGACAGGCTAGGATGTGAAGCTAGACGTCTTATAGCAGAGAGAGGCAAACTATTAGAAGACAAGAAAAATAATCGGAAAGAAATTGTAGATATTAGCAAGAATATTAACGAAAGTATAAGAAAACACAGAAAGCTACAACGGAACAATACCATAAGCAATTTCATAACTAAATCTGGAGGTGTTCGTGAGGCTTTAAAATCATTACGGGATAATACAACATGGATAGCAGGAGTAAAATCAAAAGACTGTAACAAAGTAACCAATCGACAACTAATTAACCAAATGGCTACAGATTTCTATGAAAACCTCTACCGAGATGATAATACAGAAGAAATAGAATTAAATGATAAGGCTATGGAAGAAGAAATCCCATGCATCCTGAAAAGTGAAGTGACACGAGCTATCCTATCTCAAAAAAATGGCAAATCGCCAGGTGATGATGGGATATCAAATGAGCTACTTAAAGGAACCATAGAGGTCCTACCCCCCTCGCTCACCATACTCTTTAATAAAATTTTGAGTAAAGAAGAAATCCCTAAACAGTGGGCACAATCCACAATAATTTTAATTCATAAAAAAGGTTGCAGAGACGAAATTAATAACTACAGGCCTATAAGTCTGACATCTAACATATATACCTAAAGTCTTTTCAAAAATCATACTAAACAGAATATCCAATAATCTGGATGAAAACCAACCGAGAGAACAAGGAGGCTTCCGCAATGGATACTCGACAATTGATCACATCCATGTTATTAAGCAGGTCATAGAAAAGTATAGCGAATATAGTATGCCATTCTATATAGCCTTTATAGATTATAATAAAGCTTTTGACTCAATAAAACACAACAAGCTGTGGGAAGCCCTGATTGATCAGAATGTAGCCAAGAAATATATACGCATCATAAAAGAAGTCTATAAAAACAGTTTGGCAAAGATACAACTTGAGCAACCTGGAAAAGAGTTTATGGTTCAGAAAGGCGTGAAACAAGGAGACCCATTATCACCAAAGCTCTTCTCTGCTGTACTTGAAAATATATTCAGAAATCTAAATTGGGATAGCTACGGTCTAAACATAAATGGCAAAAAATTATCTCATCTAAGATTTGCTGATGATCTTATCCTATTGTCAAACAAATCACAATCACTCCAGATCATGATCGAACAATTAGCCACAGAAAGTGAGAAAGTGGGATTATTTATGAATACAGACAAAACAAAAGTTATGACTAACTCCCAGAAAGAAACCATTAAACTACAGTCAAATACACTAGAGTATGTAGATGAATATGTCTACCTGGGACAAACAATATCACCAATAGATCAGACATCAAAAGAAATAGAAAGAAGGATATGTAATACCTGGAAACGCTATTGGTCTCTTAAAGAAATTATGAAAAATAAAGATATGCCTATGTCAGAGAAAGCCAAGGTGTTTAATATATGCATCCTGCCTTGCCTAACCTATGGCTGTCAAACTTGGGGGCTAACCAATAAAAACCTGAAGAAACTTAAAGTATGTCAAAACAACATGGAAAGAAGTATGCTTCGAGTCAAAAAGGTTGATAAAATCAGACTCTCTACTATCAGAAGCAAGACAAAAGTTAAAGACATATCTATAACTATTAAAAAACTAAAGTGGAAGTGGACAGGGCACTTCATGAGAGACAAGAGGGACAAATGGACGAAAGAAGTCACAGAATGGTACCCAAGAACAGGAAAAAGAAAAAGAGGTCGCCCTTGCCAGAGATGGGAGGATGATATCAAAGGCACGGCGGGAAACATATGGCAAAGGACAGCAAAGGATAGATTATTATGGAGAGCCCTGGAGGAGGCCTATGCCCATGGGCAAACTGGATGAATAAAACAAAATATCTACTAGTGTCTTAGTTTAATTAATTTATTTATATGAAAATGTAAATAATAACAAAACAAAATTCAGTAATAAAGGCTTATATTATTATATTATATTATTAATGTCATTGCTTAATAGATATGAGAGTAAAGACTTACCCACCCATTCCTCCCAACACCATAGCAACGTGCCATGGTACTTTCTTCTTCGCAGGCCGATCTCTTACGGATATTGGTGACATAGCTCGCTTGTATCTTTACGAGGATGTTGCCATTGAATCATAGTGATAGCGTATGTTGCCTAACATAAATTTCAGGGGATTATTTAAGTTTTAAAATGTTTTGTTATTCATTTTCTATTATTTATTTTTAAGGTTCTGTGACATTGACTTTTTACAGACAAGTAGGTACAGAATAATAATAATGGAAATACCTAAACAAAGCAAGAGTTAAAGAATATTTAAGAGATTTAAAAACTTACCTTCATTATTACTACCACTTCGAGTTATTACCACTTTATGCAGATCAGTGGATTTTATATTTGGAGTCTTCTGCAGTTTTGATATTTTACTCCATAAGGACTACCTCCCTACCCTGCCTAGCGAGCCGACTGTGCGAGAAAGACGGAAATAGACACACAAGTACGTGAAAGAAAGAGAGGGAAAAGCACATGCTATCTCAATATATTAGGTATCTTCCTTGGCAAGCTTACCAACCTTAGGGTGTCTTTCCACCAGAGATGTGCTACGTTGTTAAGCTACGGATGTGTGTCAAACCCACCAATAGGAGCGCTGTATCTAATATCTAGCGATCTAAGGTATGAAAATCAAGCGCTCCTATTGGTGGGTTTGACACACATCCGTAGCTTAACAACGTAGCACATCTCTGGTGGAAAGGCAGCCTTAGCGTAGCAACCTTAGGCTGCATCACCACTTGCAAGCAAGTCAATCAGACTTGCTAGCAAGTGGCAGCCAAGCGCTAGGCTATATATTTTAAAAAAAAGGTAAGTAGTTTAATGTGTTTTATTGTGAGGTACAAGACGTCCATTTAATTTAATCTCAAGTTGCCTAAAGTTCGTCCAATGCACTCCGCGTAGGCTCAATGTGTATTTAGCTTTGTCGACTGTAAAATAAAAATACATAATATTGTAATTCGTAACAAACTTTAATAGCAACAATATCTTCACTTATATGTTAGTCACATAAAACTACTCTTTAAAAAAATATATTAATTTATGGAATTCATAGCACATAATATATGTTTACTATATAATATCACACGAATGATCTCGCTTTATTATACATTCCATTGTAACAATCGAGACATTTAAAGTACTCAATATAAATACAAAATGCCAGCTGATCAGATAGAAAGACGGAGATGGAAGAGAGAGAAAGAGAGAGTCATATCGCCAATCGATTATCCAAAGCTTTGAGAGAAACATTCGGAACCGCTAAACTAAGCATGATTGCGGAGGATTATTTTATAATTACGAAAAAATATATAGTATTAAGCCTGAGCATCGCTGAGCCAGGGGGCAAAATTGTAAATTTTTGTGCGTTATTTTGTAAATACACTCTAACAAAATAGTAAATTAAAACTTATACTTGGTAAAATACAGTGTAGAAATAAATTCGTAATCTTAAACTTTAAATACTCAAAAATTTCATATGAAATACAATATTCATAATTCGTTTATAACATAACGGCCTTACTAATAAACGTCGGTAAGCGGAAAATTTATAAAGCCCGGTCATTTATTATGAGAAATTTCTGTCAGAAAAAATTCTGTCCGGGAACTCTTTCATTTTCCGAGATAAAAATAGCCTTTGTCTTTCCCGGGATACAACCTATCCCTGTGCCAAATTTCATCAAAATCGGTTGAACAGATGGGCCGTAAAAGCGTTGCAGGCAGACAGACAGACACACTTTCGCATTTATAATATTAATTATGGATGAATCCTCTGCTTTCCAGCTTGCATTATATTTTTTTTTCTGACAGGAATTTCTGATGATATGTGGCTGGGCATACCTACATTGATTTTTTTCTGTCATCATTTAATCCAAAGAAGAACAACAGTTAAACAATCGCTAGCCCACGATTATTATTAGTATGGCCGTATAACTTTAAATAATAATTTTAATCAAAAACAATGCACCTGGAATAATTTAAACCATTACCAAAGAGTAACTTAAACATTACATACCTAACTCATAACATTTTTTGAACTTTGATGAATATTTTTAATTGCCATTTTACATTTTACATGTAGAATCTATACTACTAACTATTTTGTACATTGCATTGAAAAATACGGAAGCGCGTAAATTAAAAGCGATTCTCAATCATATTTGGCACTGTAAAGACTGCAATAATTTTGTGTATAGTTTGTCTAATTAAGGATGATTATTTTGGCAGATGTAATTTGCATAGTACTGCTTCAGTCTGTCTCACTCTTGTCCTTCACTATTGATATACACCTCTCATCTGTCAAAATTATCATCCCAAATGAGACAAACCATAGCGTTAAATTCATTATTTTGCAATAGACGATAGTTTTAATGTCTATGCCTTAAGAGAGCTTAAGAGAAGAGAGTCGAAAAATCTCGTAAGTTTTGTTTGTTTATAAGTCACTTTCAATATAACAGTTATCAATGTTGATAAACATTTTAAGAACATTTCATTTTGATTATCAATTGATTCCTAAACAATCAGTTACCTACAACATATGTGTAAGAAATAAGTAAAGTATAACATATTTTAAAAATCAGTTACATGTATACAACTTATTTCTGTGAGAAATAAGTTGCTAATCAGTTAAACACAGGTTAACTCTTTGAGACTTGTGAAATATAACTGAAATCTAAGAATCTGACCCCAATCGTAGTTGTTACGAAATAAGTAAAGTATAACTTGTATTTTTAAAACCAGTTAAATATACAAGTTATTTTTGTGAGAAATGACTTGCCAATCAGTTAAACACAACTCTTAAGACATAAGTAAAATATATCTGATTTTTTTAAGAATCTGACCCCAATCGTAATTGTTACGTTTATCAGAAGGATAATTCGAACTGTTAAAAGAGTACATAGATATGTATGAACAGTTCGAGTAATACGTTTTAAGCTCTCAATGATTAGGATTTTCTTACACAATTGGGCCCTTGTTATTTATAATTAATTTCGATAGTTTAGACATAACTTACTTTTTGAGTATAAATGTTAAAAACTTATCTCATTTGTCTTTTTTCCTTACACTGTGCCTGCCTAAAAGCCTTATGCACGCCAACACTATAAAGCCAAAAGGCTTATTAATAAGTTATTTCCTGTATATTAATCGTATATTTTAGGTTAAGCTTAGCCTAAGTCTTGTCTAAGTGACTGTCTAATGAACTCTGAAGCGGTATGCAGCCATCTGTTTGGGGAAAGAAATAAATTTCACTTAATAAATAAAATAAGCTAATTTAAAATATCAAACGTTCTTTTAACGGTAATTCTAAGAAATGTCGTACGATAACAAGAAAACATCAAACGAGTCTTAGGTTGCTGGATCCAGGGGGCGCTAGACCGTGGCTTGTGGAAGACTCTGCAGGAGACCTATGTCCAGCAGTGGACGTCAATGGTCGTCCATATGATGACGTCCAAAGAAAAAAATTTGATTCCTCGTACCTAGACCTACCTAGATTGTTGTAGCACCAAGAGGTACGGTACTCTCACCTATGGGTAACTCTTACCTAGGTAGGAAACTTGACACAACATATAAATTTGACAATTATTATACTCTCAATCATTTATTTAACTTTTGCCAGCTCGAGTTAATGATGTCCTAATGCGTTAACGATTCGATTTTTGATAACAATCGACTTCAGTTTCGAAGAAGTTTAAATCGATTTGATACATATAAATGTGTATATAAATGTATTTTATTTTTGATCAACGCTTTGTATTGTCGTAAAACAATATGTACTCGTATACTATAAGCATATAATAAAATAAAATAAAATAAAAATAGCCTTTATTTCCGAAAACATGTGATTAAATAAACATTACATTAATAAATAAATAAATACATTTTTACGTCATACAGAATATACGAGTTCCGAAATATCGGAGAAAAAGAATATGTCGTTTCACTATTGGGAAAAAAACAGTGTCCATGAAGTATTGTATTTTTTTGCTTATTTTAGTTGCCTGTCAATAATTATGGAACTTCATAGGCGTGCACGTGTAAAAAGTTAAATAAATGATTGGACAGAGTATAGACTGGCAGTATGTTCGCAGCTTTGCTCTGTCTAGACGCCTAAATCGAACGACTGCACTGGTAGGAAAGAACGTATCTCCTCAGGCCTATTGCGCAATTATAAGAAAATGTTTTGTATATTTTGTACGCGCGTGTCTGAAACGACACAAGAAAAAATATCTTGTATATGTATGGTCTCATACAACAACCATTGCAACCAACGACCTCAATTTACATAGACGGGCCCTGTCAAACAAAGAATCTGGGCGTATGTCAAGTAACGCCATCTAGTCTGAAAAGCGGGAACTTGCTTGCAACATATGCCCCATTTTGAATGAAAGCTTAAAAACGTATGACTCGGTCATAGATAATATAGGTCATAGCCGTACTAAGCCGTAAGGCCAGTTAGTTAAAAAAAAACATACAGTTTGCCGCGGAAATTAAATGATTGCGTAATGGATAAAAATATTAATTAAATAGGAAGATTAATAACGTTTCTTTGGAAATGTATAACTGTGATTTGAAGCACTTACCTTAAAATAAAAATTATACAGTGCCAAACTAATAATACTTTAGATGTTACAATAACTTAATAATAACAAATTATCTACACGACGAGCGACCGTGACAGCGCTACGACGGGGACAAAGACAGGTGAGGAACGTGTTCAGCAAGTCGGACGCCCGTCATTTTTCTATGAAAGGGCCCATCTAATACCTACATATTAACGATGATTGCAACTGAATTTCTTATAAGACATTACTCATAAGACACAGATCTTTTTTTAAATGCGCAAAAGGCCTCAGACTGTGCTAATATTATAAACCTGAAAGCGATACTCAATATTTTACCTCGATCTACGTGTATTTGAAGTACGCGGTGTTCATTTGCTCGAGGAAGATGAATGTGAGGACAGTGTGAGGGCCGAGGCGAGCGTAGTACGGCAGAAAGCCTTTCCATAAGGAGAATACTCCTTCATTCTTGAGCAGACTGGTCACTACCGCCAGTTGGGATTGACCTTTAGCCGCGTTTTGGATCCTAACAATAAGAAAAAGAGGCAAAATCAGAATGCGCATGTGTATAAGCTGCTGTAATTGGGTATTTGACAACTAGCGTTCAATAGGCATGATGATTGATGACTGATTTTGAAAAATGGTCAGATTATGTTCGGTATCTACTATTTCGAAAAATATCTTATTTCAGCATAAAAATAAGGTTTGGTAGATAAAATTGGCATTTGAAATTCAAATTTTAAAATTCACGCCAAAACGCTCGCTGGTGTCATGGCGTCTTTTGTGACGTCACTGTTGTTTTTAGCAATGTACTCTGTGCAGTGTGCAGTAAACAAGTGTGATTGTCAAAGCTCGAAAACAAACAATTGTGACGTCATTCGCTTCTTGGTGTTTAATCCATTATGGCGGATTGCTGAATTTTATAGTTTTATTTTGTCAAAATAAATAGCAATCACACTCGAATTAGAAAAATAAATACGTTTTTTATAATCCATGAATCCTATTTCATTAGATAAATTCATAATTTCATTGATTCTTGGTTACTATCATCATGCCTATTAAATTTCTTCGTTACACAGAACAACGAAAAACCTTTGCTGTAGTCCGGTAAAAAGTGGAATTCTCGAAACGCGTGGGTCTCATCGTCATAGTCTCATAGTTAGCGTAGTTTCTTTTTTATCCACTACAAGCTAGCCCTTGATTGCGATCACACCTGATGGTAAGTGATGATGCAGTCTAAGATGGTAGCGGGCTAACCTGTTAGGGGCATGGCAGTTATATTAAGAGCAATGCGAATGAACGGGCAAAGTTGAGAGTAGGTATTCAGGTAGGTATATTGCCGTCGCGCTGCTCCCGGAGAAGACCGAACGCTTATTCAATGCGCATGTATGCGTACGCACGCCGCTCGCTCGAACGAGTTCCTAAATAAAATTAAAATATGTGTTTGAGCTACTCGCAGTCGGCAAATGATATACCTAGATGTGTTTTGTGTTTCGTATATTTTTTGCTTTCTAATAACTCTGACCCTGGACTTATTTCTCTGTTTTTGATTCCTTTTTTAATGTTTTTAATGCACTAACAGTTACCTAGCTTTAGAGTGCGATCTTAGCTGACGGTAAGTGATGATGCAGTCTAAGATGGTATCGGACTAACCTGTCAGGCATAAAGCAGTTAGTTACATTAAAGCCCTAAGTAGCCTTCATCGGTTAGTTGCTACCGGAACGTCTAATCGTTCGGCAGTACGTCTTTGCCGTTAGGGTGGTAACTAGTCACGGCCGAAGCCTGCCACAAGACCAGAACTGAGAAAAATTCAGATATATAAACTTCCAAATTGACCCTGCCGGGAATTGAACCCGTGACCTTGCGCTTACATTACAGCACACCTCACACCACTGCGCCAGGGAGGTCATTTACTCAGTTGGGAACTATTTTTATATGTTTTTTTTATTCTACTACAAGTTAGCTCTTGACTACGATCTTACCTGATGTTAGACAAAGTCAAAGTCAAAAAACGTTTATTCAATATAAACTACACTTATTGACGTCCGGTTATTAATAACATATAACATAATATAATGGTGATAATCAGTACGATATCTTAAACTAAAGTAACGAGGGTTCCAAAGTCCAAACGTGCCCTGGTCTGAGAAGAGCCCACAACAAACTCACCCGGGATTTTTTTTTCACTATCACCATTTCACAATCATCTTAACTAATGAACTATCAGAGCCATTATAGAGAACGATGATACAGTCTAAGATGGTAGCAGGCTAACTTGTTAGGGTTAGTTATATTAAACCCATATCCCTGACGGTTTCTACACGGCATGACGTATCTATACGGCATGACGTATCTACACGCATCTACCGTAACGCTAAATCGCTTGGAGGTACGTCTTTGTCGGTAGGGTGGTTACTAGCCACGGCTGAACCCTCCTACCAGATCAGACCACAGAAAATTTCAAAATGATAAATTCCCATTTGGACCATGTTGGGAATAGTACCCGGAACCTCCCACAATATGACCACAGCGTTCAGGATTGCTATAATGTCCTCTCAACCGAATTTCGGCCACGGCAGCCTATCTCCAAAGAGCCATCTGCGCAGGAGATATTATAGTGCACAAGTGTGGGCGCATACACTGGAGCACTCTCTGTTCCTTTACTCTCATAGCCCGATGGGACGGAAAATCCGACAGGACCGGAGAGAGATCAGGCGCAGGACCGATGGCTTTACATGCTCTTGGAGGCACGGGGGTAAAACAGCGCCATCTTCCTTACTCCGGGCTAGTACTGAGAATTTCTTGTCAGAAAAACCCAATACTTGTTATGGCCCGACCCGGGAATCGAACCCTCGTCGGCCGCAGTCGAATATGCTAACCACTAGACCAACGAGGCAGTCAAGAAATAAATTAACGCGCAATAGAAATAGGGGGGGCGGCCGGCAGTGCGGAGATATCGCAGTGTTAATATAACTGCCATGCCCCTAACAGGTTAGCCCGCTATCATCTTAGACTGCATCATCACCTACCATCAGGTGAGATCGCAGTCAAGAGCTAACTTGTAGTGGATAAAAAAAACCTGACATGTGCTGCCCACTGCCGACTGGCAATTATTGGGTATGGACTATATACTCACAGAATAAGTAAAAAGTTAAATATCGATGTCGATAAACAACACTAGATTATCGATACTATAATTATATCGACTACGCTTGAACTCACTAACTATGTACATATGTGTGTGTGTATACGTATTTAATCTCCCCGAATAGTGGCCGATAAAACCCGATAGGGACAACTGCAGCTTGGACCGATTATACCTATGAAAAACAGTAGAATTCTCACTCTCGTATTTTTCTGTTTCCACCTTCAAAACTGAACCGATTTTAATTCTGTTTTTACGAATAATTTAACAAGGACTCAGGCTATGTCGGTATGTTTTTCTTTTTTTTATTATATCCGTCAAATTTATTTGCGGGATGTCTGATGATGGAACGAAAACTGGGCCATTTTTTGCAGGTTGTGAAGGTTCTATGTTCTTAAAATTATTAATTTATCGAAAAAAGGAAAACATAGGGGCATGGCACGGATACATGTAAATTTTATGGTGCAAGAATATTTTCAATATTGTAATTATCCACGGAGGAAACAGACAAATGTTTTTGTATGGAGAAATCGCCGGGAGAATTCCTCTTAAACCCACACCCCTTCGGTTTCTACACGGCATCGTACCGGAACGCTAAATCGCTTGGCGGTACGTCTTTGCCGGTAGGGTGGTAACTAGCCACGGCTGAAGCCTCCCACCAGGCCAGACCAGGGAAATTCAGAAATTATAAATTCCTAAATAGACCCTGCCGGGGATCGAACTCAGGACCTCCGCACGTTAAGGCAACAGCGCTACACACTGCGCCACGGAGGTCGTCAGACTGACTGTAGTGGACTTGTGATCCCTGTAATGACTCACCTGGTCTTGATAATGTCGACCGGCATAGAGGCGATGGTGGTGACGAGACCAGACACCATAGACGCGCAGAAGTGGAGGGAAATACCATCGGGAACGTAGCCCACGAACATTTCTCTAGCCTGCGCGAAACGAAACCAACTCTAAAGTAGCTCATAGACATAGAGGAAATATAAAAAACCAAGATGGATGTGCTTAATAAGGTTTAAATCGATACTAATTGTAGCGGTCTTCGCAGTCCGCACATAATCCAATAGATGGCATTACTAGTAGCGCACGATGAACACGAAGAGCCTAACTCACGCTAACGAAGCGTTCTCTGAATTACGCCTATATACGACCTCCAACGGTGAACGGTCGGACCAGTGGTCCCCGAGAACAACACCCGCTCGGTGGATGATATCATTCTTTGTTACAGTCGAGCCATGTCACTTGCTCCCGTACACTAATATTATAAACTAGCTGATGCCCGCGACATCGTCCGCGTGGAATAATTTCTATTTTCGTGGATCTCCTCAATTTTCCGGAATAAAAATATAGCCTATATAACTCTCCAGGTCCTCAACTATACCCATGCCAAAAATCACGTCGTTCCGTTGCAGCGTGATTTAAGGACAAACCAACAAACAAACACACTTTCGCATTTATAATATTAATATGAATATGATAGTATGATGCGAAAGCGTGTTTGTTTGTTGGTTTGTTGGTTTGTCCTTCAATCAGGCCCCAATGCAGCAACGGATCGACGTGATTTTTGCCATGGGTATACTTGTGGACTTGGAGAGTGACATAGGCTACTTTTTATCCCGGAAAATTTAGGAGTTCCCGCGGGAATCAAAAAACAAAAACCACGCGGACTAAGTCGCGGGCATCAGCTAGTTACTAATATATTAGTAAGGTTTAAATCAATACTAATATTATAAATGCAAAAGCGTGTTTGTTTGTTGGTTTGTCCTTCAATCACGCCGCAACAGAGCTAGGGATCGACACAATTTTTTGCATGGTTATAGTTCAGGACTTGACGAGTGACATAGGCTACTTTCCCGGTTAAGTTGCTATTCTTTCCCACATTTAATAGATATTATAATAGCTTAAAATTCTACTTATGATTAACTATCCGCGACTTATTTTCCTTAACTTAATTTTTTTTGTTCCCGCGGGGCCTCTTTAATTTTCCGGGATAAAAGGTAGCCTATGTGCTATTCCAGACTATAATCTATCTCTGTGCCAAATTTCATCCAGATCCTTTCAGCTGTACTGGCGTGATTGAGTAACTAATATCCATCCATCCATACATACAAGCTTTCGCATTTATAATATAGTATAGACAGTTAACTGCCTCGTTGGTCTAGTGGTTAGCATGTTTGACTGCGGCTGACGAGGTCCCGGGTTCAAGACTCGGGTCGGGCCATATTAAGTATTTGGTTTTTCTGGCTAGAAATTCTCAGTACGTACTAGCCCGGAGTTAGGAAGTTGGCGGTGTTTCACCCCCGTGACTCGGAGAGCACGTTAAGCCGTCGGTCCCGGTTATTATCACTAACATGATAATAGTCGTTAAAGCCCGACAACCCGCATTGGAGCAGCGTGGTGGGTCTAAGCTCTCTCCTATGAGAGTGGAGGCCTGTGCCCAGCAGTGGGACGTTAATGGGCTGTAGTGGTGATGGTGGTGGTGGTGGTGGTGGGATAGACAAGTTACCTGTGAGTAGGTGCTGAGTTGCGCCGCGTTGACCACCATAGCGCGCCCAACAGTGGGCGTGGCCCCACGCCATAGCTTTAGCACTCCCTCCTCGCGCACTATCCTATAACAACCATCGATATATATGTAGGTACTAGATGGGGAAAGCAGATTCTGCCAAGAACAGCCGGCAAGAAACTCAGCAGTTGCTCTTTTTTTTCTTTTTTTTTAAACGATCTATTACAATACATAAGTATGTAAGTTAAATAAAATACAATAGTGTAAGTTATTATACTATCCTGTGGGGAGCTGGACCCAAAGTCGGTTGCTTCCATACAACTTTGTCATTAAGAAATTCGTCAATTGTATAATAGCCCCGACTCAACAAGTGTTCTTTTACGGTTTTTTTGAATTTGTGCAATGGCAAATCCAAAAGTTCTTTTGGAACCATATTATAAAAGGTTATTCTCGACTATAAATCTATATTAATTCCTACCACTAGTCCATTAACGTCACACTGCTGGGCACAGGTCTCCACTCTCATAGGAGAGAGGGAATTAGTATAGACCCACCGCGCTGCTCCAATGCGGGTTGGCAAGCTTTAACGACTATTATCAAGTTAGTGACGTATCATCTTATTACGAAATATTATAGAATTCCCGCGGGAATAAAAAACGTTAATCCACGCGAAGTCGCTGGTATCATCTAGTGAATGCAAAAGTTTGTTTATTTGTCTATTACCTTATCACGGCCCATCAGTTCTTGATGAAATTTAGTATATGTTATGGTCTAAGAGCCGGATATACAACGACCTTCACCGATCTGTTAACCAGATGAAACCTACTTTATTTTATTTTATAATAGATAACTCCTAAAATAGCTTGCATATCAAAATTCTGACCAGGCTATTTTTAAATTAATTAATTAATTAATTTTAACGGTAACTTACAAACTTACCATAGTCCATAGATAACTTCATGGATCCGGAACCGCTTGAGTTATATATCAAAATATAGGTAATTTCATAACAAACGCGATGGTATAGCATTGGCTACAATAAACCTATTATTTTTTTAATAAAATTAATTAATTTAAAAATAGCCTGGTCAGGATTTTGATAGGCAAGCTATTTTAGGCGTATTTATCTATTAATATTATATTATAAATAGGTAAAAGTGGGTCTCGTCTGGTAAACAGATCGGTGAAGGTCGTTGTATATCCGGCTCAAAATGGTTTTTATTCGGGAAAAAGAACATTTTCAAAAATATAATCAACACGGATGAAGCCGCGGGGATCATGTATTATTTCTGATGAAACGTTAAATTGACTCTCATAATTTTACCTGATCAGGGCGTCCATAACATTTTTGTAGTTTCTACGTTGCTCTTTTGGTAGTCTACCATCAGCTGTCATTCGGATTAAAGCTACCTGAAACAAAATATTTTAGAATGTGCAAATGAAGTCCTTTTATGATATCTCATTCGATCTAGTAAACCCAGTTTAAAATTTGAATCCCCCTATTTCAGCCCTTTTAGTAATAGTAGTAATAGGAATAATTTCATTCAGATCCGTTCAGCCGTTCTGGCGTGTTTGACTAACAAACTTCCATCCATACATTCAAACTTTCGCATTTATCGAGCGAAGCGAAGGTCTCTGAGTCTACTTGAGTGAATTTGCACTTGTCCGTCCGTCCGTCTGTCAGAGCATTATAACTTCGGAATTACTGAACGTAATTACTTCAGCTTTAAATATAATATGTAAACAGATGGCCTCCAGCCGAATATGGCTTAAAAAGTTATAAAAATCTTTATTTCAGGGGGGCTCTCATACAAGCGAATGCGAAGTAAAATATTTTTTATAGCGTTACATAGAGTTGCGGTATATAATTTTAAAGATAATTAGGAATAGAGACCAAAAAATTTTTTTTTTATTTTTTCCTTAAAATTGACGGCATTCAAAGTGGAGATTTTCTAACGTCCAAAGTTGACCTCAGAACTCTACATTTTTTGAAAGGCTGAGACTGAATTTTTTGAATTATATCCCGTACCTACTTGAACAACAAATACTAAAATTAGATAAATATTATAAGGAAACGAAATTATTTAATTTTTAATGAGCTTCAGTATTTTAACAGAACTTCACAATGATGTCAATAGATGGCGCCGCGAGATCTCAGTTCGGAACGAGCCACTAGTATTAGTATAGATTAAAACCAAAGTTACCTACCTCGGCCGGCGTCCCCACGAAGGCACCTACGGAACCGGCTGTGACCCCCAGGAACATCTTAACGGCAAACCCTGGTGCAGCGCCCGCATTACGTCTGAAACAGAAACAAATCTCCGGTCGATCGACGATCTCCCTTGCACAGGGTTAAGCGCTTTGCACTAATGCATGGTTAACTATGTGACGTCATTTTAAATCCAACATGGCGGGCTCCCAAAGATTGCGGAATAGTTATTTTATATGCATCCACATAATATGGGTATCAATTAAAAGGGTTTGCTGAGAAAAACGACCGACGACCTCCGTGGCGCAGTGTGTAGCGCTGTTGCCTTAACGTGCGGAGGTCCCGGGTTCGATCCCCGGCAGGGTCAATTTGGAAATTTATAATTTCTGAATTTTCCCTGGTCTGGCCTGGTGGAAGGCTTCGGCCGTGGCTAGTTACCACCCTACCGGCAAAGACGTGCCGCCAAGCGATTTAGCGTTCCGGTACGATGCCGTGTAGAAACCGAAGGGGTATGGGTTTAATATAACTGCCATGCCCCTAACAGGTTAGCCCGCTACCATCTTAGACTGCATCATCACTTACCATCAGGTGAGATCGCAGTCAAGGGCTAGCTTGTAGTGGATAAAAAAAAAAAAAAAAAAGAAAAATACGATAAATAAAATGACGTCATGTAAACTGAATATGGCGGACGATAAAAGCTTGTTCTTAAAAATGTTTTTAATGATAGAGTTCCTTCCTATTTACATTTTTGGTTAAAAACTTATAAAGGTACCAAGTAAAACCAAGTAGTACTATAGTATTATAGTTTTTGCATAGTAACAGATAGATACTGGTTAAATTCAAGCCCTACCTTCAATAATTTAAAATCAAGATTTATTTCCATGTCTTTTTTGACTTATTTGTTTGAAGAAATCAGAACAATATGACCATTAGTCCCAGAAAACTTTTGAGAATCCACTTTGAAGATTTGCACCGGGAAAAATTTGGAACTTATGAAATAGTAATTCTCTCAATTATTATCAAACTTATGAACAAACCTTCAATTTTCGATATAAAATTAAACAAAGTGGAAACAATTTAACAAATTGAATCTTTATGCTCTAGTGGAAAAGTTTCAATTTTAATTCATTGTTTTTCTTATTTCTAAGATAGATTGCAACTTATTAGGTAAAATTCTTCTCCATTTTCATTTCACGCTAAATATTTATCCATCATTAACGATTGAAGTTATCAGTTATCACACAGCATGACAATTTCAGATACATTATTTCACAATGAAGAACTACACACGATCAAAAATATTGCAAAATAATACTCTAGATATGGGAAAGATAAGATGTAAGTGTCTACTCAGTCTTACCTCACCACTTTCACACTACAGCGTCAAAAAATTAAACCAGGCAACTGTTTTCACTGCTGCCGCTCGCCAGAAGCTGCATAATTCATTCATGTGTATAATTATTAAGATGAAGCAAGGCTCATAGGGAAAGGCGCCGTGTCTTCTATTTTTGACCTCAGATATACAAGGGTTAAAACTCAAACTCAAAACATATTTATTCAAAATAGGTACCTAATTATAGTTAACTTTGTATTATTCTTTCTTGTGTGCAATAAAGTATTTATCTATCTGTCTAGGTACCTACAAATTACACCTTCTGAACGTCATGCTTACAAAGTATAACAGTATAAGGTTTTATAGTTGAAATAGTTACAATGTGAATCAGGGCGCTCAAACCGCACGTCGTGGTATTTCATACACACAGCATGACGCATGTGCGCCGCGCCTCCAATGACTGAGACTTAATTAGATGCAGTAAACTGACGTTTAAAAATGACATTTGAGCTACATAGTTTGAAACCTTGAAGACCGAGTATAGTCTCCGTCAATGGCCAGGCTTCGATTCAACTCAACGCGCTCAGTCCGAGGCTTTCGCTTGTGAGCTCAGACGTGGCTGGTCGCTTGTGTGCGAATGCCGTGAGTTTGGGCGCGATGAGGTGTAGACAGACATCGATTTTTGGCGCTGTGATGTGTTTGGATGTGGCACGTCTGAAAGGACTCTTAAAAATATAAGTTGGTAGTATCGATCCATCGATCGCGCCTCTTGAACTCTTGTTTGATAAAATGATAGTTGCTGAACGCTTTTGTAGTAAACAGTTTTTGATAAACAAAACAAATACTACTGTCAACTCTTGATAACGCACAGGGTGGATCCTAAGCGCAGTGTGGCCCACTACTGAGCGAGTCTCTTTGAGAGCGAGATTTTATGGCCATAGTCCACCACGCTGGCCACATTAGATTATGCAAACATTTGAGAACATAACGAAGAACTCTCGGGCATACTGATGATCAAATCTGACCACTTGAATATGAGGTTGGAACTTGGAAATCTATACTACCACACTAAGATTGCTGCAGCTACTACATACTTCTAAATCTACAATTCTAGATTTATACATATTATAAATGCGAAAGTTTAGGATGGATGTATGTTTGTTACTCAATCACCCCAGAACTGTTGAACGGATCTGGATGAAAGACACAGAGATAGATTAAATAGCCTGGAATAACACATAGGCTACTTTTTATCCTGGAAAATTAAAGAATTCCCGCATGAACTGAAAAACCTCAATCGACGTGGACGAAGTCGCAGGAATCACCTTGTTTATTATACTTTATAACAGATCACTAAGTTGCAACCTTAATTACAATTCCAACCTTGTCAATTTGTTAACCTTGGTTCAACCTTTAATTTCACTGTGGCTAATCATTCTAAATTCTAAAAGCAGTTTTCTGAAGTCATCTACTACACGTTTCCTTACCTGTAGAGATTACAATTTTAAACTAGCTGATGCCCGCGAATTCGTCCGCGTGGATTGAGGTTTTTAGGTTCCCGCGGGAACTCTTTACTACATACAACTCTTTATTTTTGCAGAAAATGAAAATAATATTAAATTAACAAGCAACAATGATCTTGTAATTTGTAAACTATCATGTGATCATGTCAAATCAATTCTACATGTTAGGATCACATAAGTGATTGTGTAATTTGTATTTACTATTTACTTACACATTATACTTGTTAACGCTTTAACATATTGAATGTACATATATAGTTAACTACTATTTAATTTGATTCAATGTCAGTATACCTATTTATGTATTGGATTTCATGAGATTAAATTAAGTATATGTAGATAATTAGTAGGTGGGCATAGATGATGCCCGCAACGTTGTCTGACTGGATTGAGGTTTTGGTTCCCATGGGAACTCTTACATTTTCCGGGATAAAAAGTAGCTTACTCCAGCTGTAATCCAGTTATTCCAGACCATATTATATTGTACCTATCTTTGTGCCAAATTTCGTCCAGATCGATTCAGCTGTTCTGGCGTAATTGATTAACAAACCAAACCATCCATACATCCATCCAAACTTTCGCATTTATAATATTAGTATAGATTAAATGTATTCTTCTAATCAAAATTAGATACCTTGCACACCACTGCTTGTGCAATATTTAAACTGCAAAGTAAACTACTTAAGTCACAGATTTGTGGTACCTAATATTGTTGTCACCCAAGTGTGTTAAAAGTCAACTTTAAAGTTTTGATGCTGTGAAATTAGAGCTACTTTATGAGCAAATGTAATATATTATAGTCAGGTCTATTACTACACAGAGTACAAAAATGAACTACTTAAGTCACTAGAATAGTAATTCTAGCCTGACTAGTGCTAAAAGTATTATTAGTGATATAAGTATATTTTTTTTTTTTTATTCTTGTAATATGATAAATTTTGTTGTTTTATTCTTCCTTCACCTAAAAATTATGCTGCAGCAGTACTTTAATAAAGTAATTAATACTCACTCTTTATATGCATCAAACAGTAGATTATAGATCCCGAGTCGTGTGGTGGTGTATGTGGCCTGTCTGAGGAGCCCCGCC
This sequence comes from Erebia aethiops, assembly GCA_923060345.2. Lineage (NCBI taxonomy): Eukaryota > Metazoa > Arthropoda > Insecta > Lepidoptera > Nymphalidae > Erebia > Erebia aethiops. The sequence goes on along the minus strand of OV281096.1, from coordinate 13,410,827 downwards.
GAGAGCCCTGTGTACAAAGAGAAGAACCCCTCCCTGGCCACTATCTCTCCAGCCACTGCGAAGGATGTGCGGCCACTGCCACTCAACTGCATACGAGTTTTTATTAAGTCCAATGGCTGTACTACACAGGTAGCAGCCATTCTGAAATAGTATGATACATAATATAATAATAATTTATAATCTTATAATCACTACTAATATAATAAAAGTGAAAGTGTCAAGTACTCTATCACAGATTAACCATCGAATCACTTTCCTATCTTTGAACAAAATTTGTTGAACAGATAGGCAGTGAAAATGCAGCAGACAGATGGACAGACATACACTTACTCATATTAAACATACTTATTTCAATTTGTATGGATACAAACTCAGCTTTAATTAAAATAATAAGGTGGGTCAATCTTCGCAAATATATTTTTGGGATTATCCCCATTTTTAATAAATACTAACCAGTCATGATGTGTCAGTTACATAATCTCAATAATCATAATTATTATGATTTAACAACTAGGTAATAACATGTTCGAGGTCATAACAATTCTAACATGGTTCTTAATTCAAAATAAAAATAGCAAAATTCCCTGACTTGCAGAGCTAAAAAAAAACAGAGTTCTGGCAAGTTCTGGTGCATATTTCAAACTGCCCTGGAACAGAGAATGCATTAACCTGTGGTAGCACGGCATTCGGCAATGACATTGATAGTAAAAATCAAGGTGATTAAATACCCGGCAAGTCCACCGAAGGCAAACTTGAGTCCATTTGGGATATAACGTTCCTTAGGGGGCACCGCTACCTGTTGAGCCATATTCACTTTGCCACAGTATCACAGTAATCGAAAGTAAAAATATACTTTTTTTTATAAATCTGGCGCATGCACCTCCAACTGCCTCCAACTTTACTTGCTAAAACTTTAGAAAAATGAATTGAATTTGAACCATTGAACCACGAATTCACCAATCACCGACCAGAAATAACACGAATTTACAGAAGAAAAACTTTTTTTACACTGTCCGGTCACTGACTGACCAGTTGCAGTCAGTTGTCATAGATAATACACTATGTCAGTTGTGGTCAGACTCAGTTGTCACTTGTCGACCTAACATATTGATCATTTGTATAACATTGACAAATCACATCACATGACAGATTTCAATTCGTTCTTTAAAACGACTGTGTTCGTTCTGAAAATTATTTTAGCAGATACAGGTTCCAGTACAGCTGTGGCATGGATGTGGCACTAGATCGACGGATACTTTATGGGATCAAAGGAATGCTTTAATACTAAACCGAGCGGCGTTAAAATAAGTTTGCGAAAGATTTATTTAACTTGCGACAATAATAAATCACAAAAAATATACTAGTTGTTATTATAATATTTTGTAAGCACAAACGAATAAACTCGTACAGAGCGCCATCTATTCACATCATTGTGAAGTTCTTTTAAAAATACTGAAGCTCATTAAAAATTAAATAATTTCGTTTCCTTATAATATTTATCTAATTTTAGTAGGTATTTATTGTTCAAGTACAGGATATAATTCAAATAATTGATCAAGTTTCAGGCTCAGCCTTTCAGAAAATTGAGAGTTCTGAGGTCAACTTTGGACGTTACAAAATCTCCACTTGAAAACCCCCCATTTCGTCAATTTTAGGGGAAAAATTAAAAACTGGACTCTATTCCTTTAACTTTAAAATGATATACCGCAACCCTATGTAACGCTATAAAAAATAATTTACTTCGCATTCGCTTCTATGAGAACCCCCCTGAAATAAAGATTTTTATAACTTTTTAAGCCATATTCGGCTGGAGGCCATCGGTTTACATTATATTTCAATTTGAAGTAATTTAGTTCAGTAGGTAATTCAGAAGATAAAAGGCTCTGACAGACGGACGGACGGACAAGCGCAAATTCACTCAAGTAGACTCAGGTACCTTCGCTTCGCTCGGTCAATAAAATGCGGTACTACAAGAGAGCAATAATTAATCTAAGCTAGCAAATAAAATTTTAAGCAACTGAATGAAATACTAGGTAGGTACATCTAGCGACAAAAATACTGAGTTAGCGACTACTAAACTAAGTAAGTAACTGATTTATAATTAAATATTATATTTGGTTTGAGTTGATACATTAAGTGCTTTTTTGAAAATTGTTAGGTACTGTATAAGTACTATTTGAGATATTTGTTTTTCTATTTTAGTATATTATTATTTTGAAAATAGCAGAACAGATTTGTTTGTCTCGTACAAACTTAGGGGGCGGGGTGCGTTTTTCCGTTTGCGTGTTCAATAGAAGGTAGTCTTGCCTCGAACCCCGCGCGGGTTTGATGTGCTAACTCTCTTTTCAAACTCGTGTTCAATATAAGGAACTGGTCCTCCAATTGTACACAGGTTTGCAACCGACATTCTCTTCCAAACGAGTGTTCAAGCCAAAGCGATCAAGCCGGCAACGCTGTGCAGCGCGCGAGTTTGGGAGCGTTGGCGGCAGTATATTATGGTGAACGTCATGCTATAAAAGGTCACAATATTATTCAAAAATGTGGATCTCTCCCAAAACCGAATCAGTAAAACCCAACTCCACGTAGTCTTATCTGCCCTACCCCTAGTGTTTTTGTAAAGCACGAAGGCAGAAGCTTGCGAAGGAGATCCTTAATGAAGCGAGTCTAAGAGGCTGAGTAGAGCGAAGGGGGAGGTGGCGAGCGAAGCGAGCCGGCAACCTCCGTAGCGAAATGAAGCTGAATGAAGGGTCGACGAAATGAGTCTTTTGGCGTAGCCCATTCATTTTACATCAATTGAATACGATATACGATCAATCAAATTAAAACTTAGAATAAGCTGTCACATCGTTCTTATCTCATTTTTGTAATAGCCGCGGCCGTTTTCGCATTATATTTCGGCTTATTTTAGGTTTTTTTGTAAGTCCTTGGTTCACTGCCCAAAATGATATTTGGAACACCTCGATCAGGATACGCATCATTCTTGAAATAAAATGTATGCATAATGTTGAATATAATGTGAGCCATAAAACTGTCCCTAAAATAGAAAAGTGTTCGCTTAAGAATTATTAAACTGATCGTTCTGAATAACCAGTACCTAACTCAAATTGGTATTTTCAAGTCGACATAAATTATCAATATATTTTGTAGTCGCCCACAATCTGTCGCTAACTTAGTATTTTATATTCTAGGTATATTCTGTTTTTTTGACACTTACAATTTAAATTTATTTTCGCTCGTTTAAATACTACCCATACTTTATAAACCATACATTTATTATTTACTAGCTGATGCCCGCGACTTCGTCCACGTGGTTTAAGTTTTTTGATTCCCGCGGGAACTCCTTAATTTTCCGGTATAAGAAGTAGCCAGGCCAATGTCACTCTCGGTCCTCAACTATACCCGTGCCAAAAATCACGTCATTCCGTTGCTCCGTTGCGGCGTAAATCGTGATTAATGGACAAACCAACAAACCAATATATAAACACACTTTCGCATTTATAATATTAAGATTTCGATTTATTTACTTACTATAGGTGGCTCCCGGCTCCCTCGCAAGTTCAAAGTAGGGATAAACCTTAAAAGTATTGATACCTACTCGATGCCAAGTATCGAGTCAAAAGTATCGATACTACATGGTATCGAGTAATATTTTTAGGAAACATGAATAATTATTTATTTAATGATCACTAACACGTGGTTTTATTTTTCGCTCATCATTTCAACCCATTGCCGGCTCACTACTGAGTAGGATTCTCATCGGAGTGTGAAGGACTAGGCCATAGTCCACCACGCCGGCGAGCAAACGGGCGCTACGATTGTGATTACCATGAATTTTCTGAAAAGTTACTGGGCTTATGCGGTTGCGCTTTAAATGCGGTTTTGTTTTCTGTTTTTGGTTTTAGATATGTATAGCTTCTGAGAACGTTCACATATAATATGTTTTACGTCCACCACGGGCGCTGCCAACATGATTACAATTTTTCTGAAAAACTAGGAAGCCGACAAAGATGCAAAGACATCATGTATTCTTCTGAGAAGTTCTAAAAGTTATTCAAAGTCGTATGTCACAAAGGAGCGCTGCAGGTCATCGTGAGATTTTCTTAATTTTATTACTTGTCTACTCAATGATGACGAGTAAACAACCTAATTTTTAAAACAGATTTTTATTTAGATGTTTTGCAGATTTATTCAAATTTAAATAATAACCATAAACACTTCTTAAAATTGCTGGTCATTGCTGCTCTGTGTTGCTGCTTAATTTGCTGGTCACACCGGTCACACACGCAATCTAAAGTGGGGCTCCCCTGGTTCATAGACACTGCTGGCGACGTGACAGACGTGCATTGTGCTTCTCTGGATAATTTGTCTCTGAAGTCTGATTGTTACCGGCTAAAACTGACACCTACAGTGTAACGATCGCAATCACCTCTGATTGGATAATACTCTTCCACTATTGGACAAAATCCATTGATGCAGGAAGAATACCATAAATTCAGCCAATCACAACAATTGATACTGTAACAATGATTGATGCAGAAGTTACATACGCTTACGCGGTCGCCCTGCAGATTGTGCAAGTGTGCACGAGAATTTTGTTTTTCTGGTCGGTGCTGAGTTTAATCTGAGGTGCTGAGGTTAACTTGTCTCTGGCTGAGAACCTCTGAGAACCATGGAGGCTGCATGGAGGTAACAAATACTCTCTGGTTAACTTGTCTCTGACAAATACTGAGAACCAGAGCTGAGAACCGCGAAACGTACGTCAGTTTAATACGTTTCTGTTACGTTTCGCGTTTACTGTTAAATGTAAATAATTAACTATCAGTCCCTATCTATCATTGGAATCAGTGCTAAAAGTAGATAAATCTGGCTTATCTTTTTTACCCACGACTTCATTAGCGCTAACAAAAGTATCTGGTCTCCGGGAGGAATGTGGTCACCGGCCATTTTTCGAGATTACCTCTCGAGAAACAATTATGACGACGAAATCTACGAGGCTCTTGCTGAAGACGATACATCAGAGGTCGTGATGAAAGTATTGGGTATTCTCAGGAAAACGAATAATTTCGACTTGCCCAAATTGTATCCATTCATTGAAAGCAAGTCTAATGTAAGCTCCACAGCAAAACGTAACGAAGGCAATAATGCTTACAGAGCTGGCCTTTATCAAAGAGCGCTAGCATTTTACAATGAAGCTCTACTTTGCGCCCCAAATGGCTCTAGAGAAATGATACTAGCGTACAGCAATAGATCTGCACTGTTCCACAAGTTACAAGCATGGAAAGCCTGCTATAACGACGTCAACAAAGTTTTTGCTATGGGCTGCCCGAGAGATATCGAAGAAAAATTGAATAAAAGGCAAAATGATGCAACGCCACACCTTAGTACGGAAAACTTCTCTAAAAACCTAATGAGTCAAGCCGCTGAAAGATTTATTGATCGCAACTCAATGATCCGTAACATTCAAATACCATGTGCAAGTTCTGATATTAAAATAGTTACTATAACAAGAATGCCTAAAGTGGTTGCTGCCACAAACATAAAAGTTGGGGCTGTCTTAGCATCAGAACAAGCGAATGTAAGCTACACTGACACACTTAACTCGGATTTCTCATGCCATTATTGCCAAAAGAAAGAGTTGAATCTAATACCATGTGATGGTTGCTGCTATGCATTATTCTGTGATGAGGAATGCAAAAATAAATGTAATAAGGAATACCATGAATATGAATGCCATATCCTGGGCATTACAAAGGAATTAGGTCCAACACTTAATTTAATGATTAAAACATGCTTGAAACTACAAAAAGCATGCAATTCATGGGATGAATTTATTGCTGCATCGTACAATATGGGCAGCAGTAGAATAAAGTCCAGTTCGATCCAAGAAATATTTGACACCAACAACAAGTACTCAGTTTTGTGCTGCAAAGACGATAAAACGTTTGTTTATGGAGCCCTTCATAATTTTGCTTTTATTGCTGCCTTATTGTTGTATTGCTTAGAAGATCGAATCCCTATATTTCTTCCGAAAGGTATAGATAAAAAAAATCAAGCCATGAGAGCTTTGGCTAGGGTTATGATGTTCCTCTCAATTTATCAAAAGCCTCTGCTCATAATTCAGGGGCACAACAACATAAAAATGGACCAAAGCAGTTATGGAACAGAAAATTATGGAGTTTTCCCTTTTATTTCAAAGCTGAAGAACTCCTGCAATGCAAACTCAATTTTAGCCAATAATAACAATAAATTATTACTGATTGCTGTTTGTCCCATTAGGAGTGGGGAGGAGATCACCATTCCATTTTTGTAAGTATAATATTTATTTATTTTATTTATTTATTTTTATTTTTCTCAACTTACAACTAGCATTACAGGTTTCCCTAATACACTAGTGTACACCTAAATAATCCTTACCTATATTATAAACTAATCAAATATAAATTAAGTAATTAAATATAAACCAGGTAATTAAATATAAACTAATTAAATATTATTATTATTATGATAACATAAAGCCCACAGAGCAATTCTTGTGAGTTCACCCAGAGTACAGCAAAACAGATCCGTTCTCTCAGCTATGACGTTAAGGGTGCGAATCGCGCGTCAGCGGCGCCTTGCAGAGCAAGTTGGTGCGTCCGCGCGGCACCGCCAGCAGCGGTGGCCTGCGCCTGCGCCACACGTACCGGTCCGGGACACGGAGACTCACCTGTCCTAAAATGTCCGCATTATATGACTTCCCCCGTAATATTTTAAAAATGTACAATATAAGTGCTAATTCCCTCCTAACCCCTAGTTCGTTATACCCGACCATACCCAAAACAAATAATGTTGGGTACATTAACGGGTAGTATGGGTATACCCCATATAGCTTCATATATAGGTACCTAACAAATTTATTTTGTACCCGCTCTAACATAAGGCTATATTTAGCCTCATGTGGAGCCCAGATGACTGAGTTACTTTCTAACGGCCGAAATTAATAATCAATCTATCTGTAGTCTGTCGATAAGTTGCTTAGCAACATTGTTTTATGACGAAAAGCACAATACAAATAACAACATTGCTTGGTAACAAACCGACAGACTACAGATAGATTGATTATTAATTTCGGCCGTAAGTGGCTCCTGACCAAAGCATTGTATAAGGCTATCACCGCCTTTATGTTACTGAAGCTCCTAACGGTACGAAGTAAGAAGCCTAGATTTTTGTAAGCTTTTTTTTGTAATATATATATAATTACATATATATTATTATTTTATATCTGTTTCATCTATACTAATATGACTAGTGGTTTCCCCGAACTGAGACCTGGTGATATCCATAAGATAGTTTATTTTTTATTACGAATCGTCTCGCCCGAAGACTCGATTTCAGCCTCCAGAGCAGGCTGGGTTTCGCAAGGGCTATAGCGCCGTAGACCACATTCACACGCTACAGCAGATTATGCAAAAGACCCAGGAGTATAATCTGCCCGTCTGTCTAGCGTTTGTGGACTACGACAAAGCCTTTGATTCCATCGAGACCTGGGCTGTTCTGGATTCACTGCAGCAAAGTCAAGTTGACTGGTATCCAAGTGTTGAGATGTGTGTATGAGGCCGCCACTATGACATTTCAAGTCCAAGACCAACATGCGAAACTGATTCCCATAAGACAGGGAGACGTTATGTCCCCGAAACTTGCGCTCTAGAAGACGGGTTCAAGGATTTTGACTGGAAAAGTCGAGGGATTAATGTTAATGGCGAATACATAATAGTTATACTGGCGGAATCGCTGCAGGATCTTGAAGAAATGCTGGCCGAGCTTAACTGTTCTTCCAGACGAGTGGGTCTTCAGATAAACATGGACAAAATAAAAGTCATGTTTAACGTTAACGTCGGAAATGTCAGCATCGAAGTTGTTCAAGAAAACAAGTACCTTGGTCAGGTTATACAACTTGGCAGGAACAACTTCGACAAGGAGGCTGACAGAAGAATTCAGTTGGGTTGGGCAGCATTTTCAAAGTTACGTCGGGTCTTCGATTCGTCGATACCTCAAAGCCTGAAAACAAAGGTCTTCAATGAGTGTGTTCTGCCGGTAATGACTTATGGGGCGGAAACGTGGACACTGACGGTGGGCCTCGTCCACAAATTAAAAGTCGCTCAGCGTGTTGTTGAGAATTTCTCAGGGATAAAATCTGAGACGAGGAAATTCGTAGAAGAAGCAAAGCGACCGACATAGCTCTGAGGATTAGCAAGCTGAAGTGGCAGTGGGCAAGCCATGTCTGTCGCAGAACCGATGGCCGTTGGGGTAGACGCGTTCTGGAGTGAAGACCGCGTACCGGCAAGCGCAGTGTAGGACGACCTCCAGGTGGCTCACGTACATATGCATTCTCAAATTGATTGGCAAATATTTCAGCCACCTCTACTGGCTTTGTCACAATTTCATTTGTGTGTGGATTTACAAGCGCAAGGGGTATGTCAACCCTAGTTGATACTTGTCTTCTGGCATATGCATAAAAAGCCTTTTCTCCACAATCAACAAGATTTGATTCGAAATTGATTCTATTTTTAACATGTTAACTTTACTATTCTATTATTTATTGCACGATATTTTTTATATGATTCATTGTCTTGGTCAAGTAGATATATATGTATTCCAAAGCTTCTTTTTCTTATCTGTTAGTTTATAGATCTCTTTGGTTATCCATGGTTTAATTTGAACACAACCTTTGCGGCATTTCATTTTGGGTATAAAGATGTCGATAGCAGTATGAATTTTTTTTTTATCCAAGCTAGCCCTTGACTACGATCTCACCTGATGGTAAGTGATGATGCAGTCTTAGATGGTAGCGGGCTAACCTGTTAGGGGCATGGCAGTTATATTAAACCCATACCCCTTCGGTTTCTACACGGCATCGTACCGGAACGCTAAATCGCTTGGCGGCACGTCTTTGCCGGTAGGGTGGTAACTAGCCACGGCCGAAGCCTCCCACAAGGCCAGACCAGGGAAAATTCAGAAATTATAAATTCCCAAATTGACCCTGCCGGGGATCGAACCCAGGACCTCCGCACGTTAAGGCAACAGCGCTACACACTGCGCCACGGAGGTCGTCAAAATATATTCTTTTTAAACATACTCCATGCACCATCTATCGTATGATTTTCTGGTATATCTGATGCGAGCAAGTCATTGTTAATTAAATGAAAGTTACCATATTTAAAAGCTCGTTTTTTAGACGTGGATTCTTTTGCAACCTGGTATAACAGTTGTATCTCAGCTACCAAAACCACATGATCACTTTTCCCTATTGGACGGTGATACTTAATTTCACTAATGAGGGACTCGTCATTGCAGAGAATGAGATCTAAAAGTGATTCTTGGTTGTTCCGTTTTCTTGTATTTTGAGTCACCATTTGTGTTAGGTTACAATCAATGAATAGGTCGATAAAGGTTTCATGTAATTTGTTATAACCTGTGGTTTTTTCGATAGGCCACTTTATATCTGGTAAGTTAAAATCACCAACTATTAACAGGTTTGAGTATAAACCTGCAGCTTTTTTAATGCTTACATGGACCAACATGGAACCAAAAAACCTCAATACACAGTCATGGGTATCAGCTAGTGTTTGTGTCTGTCTGCTACATTTACTAAGCCAACTTCCAAAGTCCAAATTACCACTACTAACTAAGTATGTAGTCAGTGGTTTCACTGTTGTAAGTTAATAATAAGTACCAAATTGTATCATCTGATTTTGACACAATTTGGTAGGTACTTAGTAAGTTTCACTGACCGCACCCAAAAAAAATATTACTTAAATAATTCCTTTACAGAAGTCACAAAATTGAAGAAACAATGGATGACAAACAGCAGTTAAACTTGAAAACTTTTTTGCTCAATGGAACAGTCTGCGGTTGCCATAGATGCAGCAACTTCTCTTCTGAAACGAAATATGATGGGGAAAAACTTTCAAAGTATCAAAGGACATATTTCGCCCAACTGGATTTAGAAGTAATTGCATCAAGGCTGAGCCATTTTGAAATAAACAATGTTTACCACACTTTGGTGAAAGCGTTAACGGTCCTCCACGATGTGCCAAATACTAAGGAATATATTGCTGTGTACGAGCTTTGGCGTCAATGTGTGTCCTTCTTTGAAGTTGTGTGTAGTGATAATCAAGTGCTTGACAGTATAATCTAGGTTTAACATTTACAATGCTCACATTCTGAATAGGATGGCCCATGACCTTCACTCAACAGTCACTTCAAAATTAAAGTTTCGCAAGGTGACGTTGCATTAGATAATTATATTTTTCAACTTTGTGGTTAAAAGGGATGATGACGACTCAGTCAAATAAGCAACTCTTTGACAAACTTAGAAATGCGCTTCTAGTACAGAGATTTGTATGAAATACATAATAGTTGCAACATCATCCCTATTCTTTTATATAATCTCTCAACTGAAGTAACAGGACAAGTTGTATGCTCCCTGTGGATGTTGTGATGTAGATTTAATGCTATCAATTTAGTTCAGTTCAGAGATTATGAATGCAATGAAATTAGCTACATTATTTATCGATGCCCATTTTAGCGACTATCTGTAATTTTAAGTGGACACCTGAGCCCAATTCAAGCCATGTCCCCTAAATTCTGGGATTGGCAGTGAAATGTTGCATTAGTACTATAAGATAATTAACAGGGTTCATTTAAAAATACATAAAACATGATAAGGGCAACTAATCCACTGAAAAACTATTGTCCTTCAAAATTACAAAACTGTGCTTTAGTAGGCAGTATGTAGTCGATTGATGACTTATCCGCCGGTCGCGCGTTTTGTAGTCTGATTCAGTATCACAGCAGCAAATTTTTGAAGTGAAAACTTCTATAGCCGCGTTGAGCACTTTACCCACTGGTAGGGGGTAGAAATGTAGATTCGCGTGCGGCGTGACCGATATGCTCGCATAGTTACGAAGATAAAAGGTCTTGACAATGCCTTAGTGTTAAGGTTTATATTTTAATAATTTTAAATTAAAGGTTTTAAATTTTAAATTAAAATTATTAAAATATAAACCTTTTTTTAATTAGGTGAAAATAAATATTTAAATATTCGTTTTCACTTCTATCGGCAGTCCCTACGCCCGTCCCTATGACTGCGAATATTTTTTTATTTTATTTTTGTATCACAATTTTTTAGTTCTAGTTTTTTTAAGAGCAAATTTTTTAATAGAGAGCGTGCGCTTTGTACTACGGTCCCATTGTGAATAGGTACGAGTACAATCTCTGGCACTTCTGGTATATAGCTCAAAGCTTGAAAATATTAAGTTTAGTACATAAAAAAGACCGTGATAGTTAGTTACGCTGTTGTAATCTAAACTTCAAGTTAACTTTTTTACTAATTTATGGAAAGTATATTGTTAAGTTTTTATTTTTTTCATATTTCTCTTGCATTGTCGGTATCGTTATTGCTAAACTTTGCCATTGAATATGGCTGTGTACTACATAATATATAGAAATCTCTTCAAGAGATAAGTTGTCTTTGTACATGTCCTTTAAATTTTTATGTTTAGTTTTTAAGTTTGGTACTTACTTAATATATAAATAAATAAAAATAAAAATAATATGTTTAAGAGGCCGGCGAACGCCGCTCGCGATTTCTTTACATTTAATTTTGGGAAAGTATTTTGAAAACATAATAATCCAGGGACCTAGATAAATACAAGTTCAATCTTTAATAATCGCATATTATGGTAGAAATATTCTCGAATTACAAATTGTTTTGGTATTACGTTTGTATGGGCAATTGCTATCGGAGGGTGACATATTAAGGTGCTATCATAGCACCTTAATATGTCAATTAATCTCATTTTAATTTTGTCATTCAGTTATGAGCGAAAACACACTACAGACAAAAAACTGGTGGACTAAATTTTATAGGTATGGAAGCCCACACACCAGCATGACAGGACTATCCATCCCATCCGAATTCCGATGCGTACGTTTTGTCATGTCCGTTCTCTAGTGCGTTTTCGTTCATATCAGCACAGAAAAGGTAATAATCAACCACAAGGCTCGGCGCAAACGGGCCACCGACCACAGCCACCGGTGGATGGCGTCATTTTATATATAGCATTATTTTTCATACTTTTGTATAGACTCGCCGCATATGTGGTCGGTGGCGGCCACGCTTTTACAGTACCTAGTACAGTAGCGCGACAGTCACCGGTGGCTGTGGTCAGTGTCCCATTTGCGCCGAGCCTAATACAAGTAGGTATAATAAATTAGTATGAATAGTGTGTAAGCAAAAACGGTTTAAACCACAGAACTTTAATTGAGGTAGGTACTTGATAGAAATGGTATCTGTTGTTAAGCAAGAACTCATATACCTACCGACAATACCGAAAGAACATAATATATATAAGGCTAGCACAACCATGTTGGGTCACTTTCGCAGCGATAGTATTTGAAAGTACTAGCTGACCCGGCGAACTTCGTACCGCCTTAGTATGCAAAATTAAATGTATATTTTTCAATATTTCTGAGAGATTTTCTTAATATTTTTTTCCGTAAGAACCTTCTACTAATAATAACAAATACAACAAAAAAAGAATTAGTGAAATCGGTCCAGCCATTCACGCGTGATGCCGTGACCAAGGAAAACGGGTTTCATTTTTATATATATAGATAGATTGCATAATTTCTATATTCATTCTAAATTCTTTGGCTTAAACCAATATAATGTGGCCAATTCTGTACAACACAATCTCTTAGCTAAACTAAAATGACAGCTCTAAATCTAATAGGCCCCTTTTTTTACGACTACCTGAAAAAAGGAGTATATTGTTTTTAGGGTTCATGTATGTATGTGAGTTTGTATATTCCACCATAACTTCTATACGCCTGAACCGATTTTGATAAATGAGGTATCGTTAGAATCCCTAGCTTATTCCGGGTGACATAGGCTAGTAAAATTTAAAAAAAATTGATGGGGTGACCATGGTCCCGCATTAGACTTGAAAAAAAATCGAAAATAAGATTAACCTTAAAATCATCATCTAGAAAATGATGAGTAGATTCCAAAAATATATAACACTATAGTTCAATATCCAGTGATTCACAAAAAAATATCATTTAATAAAAATGTGAATAAGATTCCAAAGGTAATTCAATATGGGCTACAGCAGAGCAGTCGTATTTTTTGAATAATTTTAATTGCAGGGAGTATTCTAAAAGGGTAGCAACTAGCAATATAAATATGTAGAGCTGTCATTTCAGTTTTGCTTAGAGATGGACCAATAGAATTGGCCTCTGTTTTGTTAGTGCTCATGTGTATTTTGAGAAGTAAATTTTTTTTGTTTCAAACTCGTTCTCATTTTGACCGAACTTTCAATAAAAGTTTTCATGAGGAGCTTGGTTTATCATTACCATCATTTTCCGCTAGTTTTTTTTTTAATCTACTACTAGTTAGCCCTTGACTGCGATCTCACCTGATGTGATGAATAATTGAAGATGCAGTCTAAGATGGTAGCGGGCTAACCTGTTAGAGCATGGCAGTTATATTAAACCCATACCTACCTATTCGGTTTCTACTCGTCATAGTACCGGAACGCTAATTCGCTTGGCGGTACGTCTTTGCCGGTAGGGTGGTAACTAGCCATGGTCGAAGCCGCCCACCAGGCCAGACCAGGGAAAATCAGAAATTATAAATACCCAAATTGACCCTGCCGGGGATCGAACCCGGGTCCTCCGCACGTTAAGATACCAGTGCTCTATACTGCGCCAGGGAGGTCGTCGTTACCACACTACCGGTAAAGACCAAAGCCACTAGCTGATGGAGAGCCGCCAAGCGAATTCGTATAGAAACAGCTATGCATCCTCTGGCTATTCTATGCTTATGCTGTTACCTACTAAATTTATAATCCTACAACGGTATTACAAAATAAAACTAGCTTGTACAGTCGACGTCAAAAGTCCTTATAGAATAAGCAAACAAGGTGCTTTGCACGCACTCGAGTCATTATCCCTCTATTCAATGTACTCTGTGCCACACACTAATTATACTTCGTCGCTTCATTCTTCAGATATAAGACACACACACTCGTAGTTTTCCCACGTACCAGCAAATAATCGCACGTTGTTCAGAGGAGTTCTATAAAAAAAAGAACCCCCACTACCCGCGTCTGTCTCGCACGACAGAGCGGATTCGTTCGTCATTCCTTTTTCGTGCGTAGCAACGATCACACGTTCCTACTTTCTACACACAAAGATAATTTTATCTTTAAAAATATAATAATATTAAAATTAAGATAGTGTTAAATAGTGTTATAAAGTGCTTTTTACAAGTGAGTGTTTAATCTTTCATTTTCAGCAATTTATTTCAGCACCACGTGTCTGAGTAATCATTATTTCATGCAGTGTTTATATTTTACACTAAAGGTTTTATTGGGGGTTGGCCAAGAGTCAACACGAAGGAGAATAAACCTTTCAACATGACGCGCCTAAACCATTATATTTTCATGCAGTGTTTGCTTACACTAAAGGTTTTCCTGGCGGTTGTCTGAGGGTCAACACGAAGGAGAATAAACCTTTCAGCATGACGCGCCTAATGAATTATACTTTCATGCAGTGTTGGTTTACGCTAAAGGTTTTCCTGGCGGTTGTCCGAGGGTCAACACGAAGGAGAATAAACCTTTCAGCATGACGCGCCTAAACAATTATATTTCCAAGCAGTGTTTGTTTACACTAAAGGTTTTCCTGGCGGTTGTCTGAGGGTCAACACGAAGGAGAATAAACCTTTAAGCATGACGCACCTAAACAATTATATTTCCATGCCGTGTTTGTTAACACTAAAGGTTTTCCTGGCGGTTGTCTGAGGGTCAACACGAAGGAGAATAAACCTTTAAGCATGACGCACCTAAACAATTATATTTCCATGCCGTGTTTGTTAACACTAAAGGTTTTCCTGGCGGTTGTCTGAGGGTCAACACGAAGGAGAATAAACCTTTCAGCATGACGCGCCTTACTTTCTTGGAGTGTTGGTTTACACTAAAGGTTTTCCTGGCGGTTGTCTGAGGGTCAACACGAAGGAGAATAAACCTTTTAGCATGGCGCGCCTAATCAATTAGGTATACTTTCATACAGTGTTTATTTATACTAAAGTCTTTTCCTGGAGGTTACCCGAGAGTCAACATGATGGACAATAAACCTTTCTATACGACGCGCCTGAGGAATTGTAGTACAATACCATATAAAATGTATGATTTCCTAAGGAGGGTACTTAAAATAAAAGTTAGTATTGAATCAGCTATACGCGCTCATTACAGGAATTATATACTTTCATGCAATGTTAAATTGCATTAAAGGATTTCTGGGAGGTTACTCGAGAGGTACCTAATACAAAAGAATATAAACGTTTTCAGCATGGAACGCACTTAAGAGATTAGTCGTCCATGTAGTGTTTAATTGCACTAAAGGACTTTCCGGCGGGTCGCCTCAAAGGTAACACGAAGATTAAGCGTTTCAGCATGATAAACCTAAGTAAAATAGGTACTTACACGAAGACGTGTTAAAGTACGACAATGGTACACTGGGAGGTCGCCCGCGAAGTAGCACGACGGAAATCAAACCTTTCAGCTAGACGAGCCGGGCGATGACATCTGCCCAATTAGCAGTCCGGCGATGAAGAATTTGTCCACTAAATCAAGATAGCTGGCACTTAGCAAGCTGTTCACCGTCCTCTGAACCAGGGGGAAGGCGTTGGGGGTCAAAGTGGACCAACGATCGGATACGTCACCAAGGCCCAGCTTAGTACGCCTAACACAAAGTGATTTCGAGCAATACTTGAGAAGTAATCGGAACTCAGGTAAATACTATGCACCTACCATAAAGAAGGTTACCTTCTACTTTATTTATCCACTGCGGTAAATTATTAACAATCTTCAGGATTCACTGGGTCAAAGATTGTATGGATACTTACTTAATTCGAAATCAAAGCTAAATATTATCTTTTGTAGGTACCTAGGTGTTACCGCTCAAAATAGTGGACATGATTTATTCAATCATAAGTACCATGTACTTAACGTAATGTATAATATTATTTATTAGTGTTTGCATCGCCTACCATTTTTTTTTTGCTTTGTCTTCATAATTCACACACTATCACCGATAAGGCCAAAAAACCTTTAAATACTAATGAGGTTACGTTTTTAAGATAAATCTATTAGCATGGGCATAGCACAATAAAAGTGTTTATTATTTACGGCGACAGATAAACAGAATACTTGAAAGAATTATTAATCTAATATCGGTATCACAGAACCTTATTTTAAAATGTAAACCTACGGAACAAATTCCATGATATAATCTTTGGAGTACCGTCTTACAAAAAAGGTAGGTATGTCTAATCGACTATAAAGAAGACTAGTAAAATTCTATACCAGTGTTTTTACTTTCAATGAAACACTTGTGGTGATTCTAGTCATTTCTGCAAACGTTACTTACATAATATCTGCTCGACTAAAACATGAAAAGATTTTCATTTCAAACATTTCAGATTTTTATTTTGAGATTGCAATATAGTAATATTGAAGAACTCTTAAAAAAAAAAAAATACAAATATTCAGCGTAACACCGCTATTTAAGTTTTCAGCTTTTACAGATTTCAGCGCCTTACACGCAGTCACTATGGACAAAATAAACATAAATGTTTCATGCAGTGTATGCAGACTCAAGATCTGGGGCTCAAAATTTTCAGATGTAATTGTTTACAATGCAAAGTGATAAATAAGTTAAAACCTTTGAATAAATGGTTTTAATTAGCAAAATATAAACAAGAATACATGATGCGTTTTCGCTATGACAATATGAATGACATTCTATGAATGACAACTTATATTTATAATATAGTTTTAAATGCAGAAACTGCAAGGAGTTTCTGCTCTACACTACATTCTTCCTAGCTGGAAAGCTTAGCTCAGCTGATAACGTAATCGCCGAGATGGGCTGGTAAGTGTCGTTCTCTAGTTGATCTCCGAAGTTGTTCATTTACTGTTTGTTCTGTAGCGTGGTCCGTCTCGTGCGATTGTTGCTGATGAACGGCTTGTTCATCCGCACTAGATGAATCAATAGTGTCGAAGAATTCTTCATCAGTTGATCCTCTCGTATCATTGAGTATTTCATGTGTTTCTTCGACAACCTGACCATCTTGAGCTAATGGTGCTAAGTGTCGATTTGAAACAGTGGATTCTCGACCGTCAGCGAGTCGAACATAGGAATAGTCAGGATTCACGATTAGGTAAGATGGTAAGCCAAAAATCATGAATATCTCATTTAAATGTTTTATCACTGTTGAGGCACTCATATCAGGACAAGGAAAAGCGAATGGGAAACGTGAATATTCGTCTATCACAGTCAAAATATATCTATTCCTAGTATTTGAAGGTACGGGACCTTTGAAATCAATACTTAAACGCTCCATAGGTGCCGTTGCTTTGATCAGAGTAGAATCATTTCCAGTTTTAAAGAATTTTGGTTTTATTTCGCAGCATATTCTGCAAGAATTAGTCATGTCTTCAATCTCTTTGGCAGAATAAGGCAGATTTTTGGATTTTACCCAATGACACATTCGCACAATTCCAGGATGGCACAATGCCTCGTGCAAGTGTTTCAGTTTCTCATTCCGCTGAGGAATTGATGCACAAACTCGTGACAGTGCATCAGCGACATCATTTTGTTTGCCAGGGCGATAGATAATGTCATATTTAAATGGAGCTAACTCCAAGCGCCATCGCTGTATTTTTTCATTCTTAATTTTGCTGGTTACTTTATTGTCAAACATAAATGAGACAGATCGCTGATCAGTTATAAGTCGGAATGGTTTGCCAATGAGAAAATGGCGCCATTTCTTTAAGGATTCCACTATAGCGTAAGCTTCTTTCTCGATAGCTGAATGGTTGAGTTCACATTTGTTTAGCATTCTTGCAAAGAATGCTACCGGTCGACCAGCTTGTGATAAGATTGCTGCGATCGAATGTTGCGAAGCATCTGTCTCAACTGTGAATGGAGCATTGTGATCGATAGCGTGAATAGTAGCCTTCGCAATGTCATTTTTAAGTTGTTCAAATGCTCCAATTAGTTCATCTTTTAAAGGGAATACATGAGTATGAGCGAAAGCAAAAATTTTCTCTGAAAAATTCGGTATCCATTTGCTGTAATGTGCAAACATGCCTATCGCTCTTTTAAGAGATAGCAAATCTGTTGGTGGTGGTAAGCTCAAAAGTGGTCGTAAACGTTCAGCATCGGGCCTTATTAAATGATCTTTTATGGTATATCCCAATATATTTATGGAATGCTGTGAGAACTTGCTTTTTTCTTTATTAATGGTAAGACCATATTTTTGTACTGCTGCCATGAATTTCTGCAAATTTTCGTCATGTTCTCCCTTATTGTTACCACAGATAGTTATGTCGTCAAGATATGCATAAGTTCCTTTGAGATCTTCTTTACGAATAATCCAATCGATAGTTCTTTGGAAGCTTGCGACTCCGTTTGTAACCCCAAATGGAATTCGTCGAAATTGATAAAGATTTCCTAGGGCTTCGAAAGCTGTGAAATAACGTTCTTTTGGCAAGATCGGGACTTGATGATACGCGCTTTTTAAATCTATAGCACTAAATACGCAATATTTAGAAATCTGTGAAACAATTTCTTCTATGTTTGGTAATGGATATGCATCAAGTTGTGTATATCTATTTATTGTTCGAGAGTAATCGATAACGAGGCGTTTCTTGTGAGTTGAAGTCTTCGAAATCAAAACTTGTGCTCTCCAAGGAGAAGTACTTTCTTCGATTATTCCTTCAGCCAACAGCCTGCTGATTTCTTCTGCAATAAACTTTTTATCTTCTTCACTGTATCGTCTGGACTTGACAGCGATTGGTTTGCAGCTGGGAGTGACATTGGAAAACAGTGGTACGGCAGGAACAGAAGCTGCAGCGACACTGCAAACTCTGAAGGGTTCCTTTGATCCTCCAAAGGTAAACTCGAGTGAAGAATGTTTTTTTAAAACATCGTGTCCTATGATAAGATCAGCGCATAGATGCTTAACTATGATCAGATTGAGATCCTTGTAAGTATGTTCTCCGATTTGAGCGACAGCATAGGTCTGCCCCTCTACTTCAGACGTGAGAGAAGTCGAAGCCATAGAAATTGTCTGATTGCAGTATTTCTTCTTCAAGCCACAAAGTTCAAAGAAATTTTTATCTATGAAACTGAGAGAACTGCCGGTATCAATTAAAGCTTGTGCACGAATACCTTTGATGTAGGCTGTCACTGTTGCCTTCTTTAAAGAATCCGGAGAAGATGCTACTGTAATGCACGCAGCGCTGTTTTTGTTCTTAGACATATTATTAGATGGCTCATTTTTAATATTTTGCTTACTACGACAAACGTTTGCAAAATGTCCTTTTTTATCGCAAAATTGACAGTTGACTTCAAATGCCGGGCAATATTTTCTAGCATGTACAGATCCTCCACAGAAGAAGCATTTTTTTTTTATTTGAGCAGCTGCAATTGACTCCTGGTGAGTTTGTGAACTTTGAACGGCATTCAAATTTGAAGAATTATAGCTCTGTGAATTAACTTCAGCCATTTCTAAAGATAATGCTTGGTTATAAGCTTCATCGAGAGTTAAAGTTAAATTTTCTAATAATCTTTGTCTAATATTATTTGATTTTATGCCAGAAATAAATGCATCTCTGATACAGTCTTTCTTATTTGTCTCTGCATCTACTTTACGAAATTCACAATCATTGGCTAATAATTTTAAAGCTCGTATATAAGCGTCTACATCTTCTTCATTCTGCTGTTTCCTTGTTGCAAGTATATGTCTAGCAAAGATGACATTACGCGGCTTAACGTATATTTTTTGAAGAGTTCCAATAGCCGTTGCGTAAGATGTACATTCACTAATATATGAGAAGATTTTTGCAGACAGATGGTTAATTAATAATTTTAATTTCATCTCATCACCTTTTACAGAAGCTTCGTTACATGATAGGAAACTTTCAAATGTCCTTCTCCAATGTTCCCATTCTTGTGAGGCGGAGTTGTCGGACGGATCGATGTCCAATTTATCTGGACGGAGATATTTTTCCATTGTGGAATTATTTTGCTAATTAAATTGATAAATAAGTTAAAACCTTTGAATAAATGGTTTTAATTAGCAAAATATAAACAAGAATACATGATGCGTTTTCGCTATGACAATATGAATGACATTCTATGAATGACAACTTATATTTATAATATAGTTTTAAATGCAGAAACTGCAAGGAGTTTCTGCTCTACACTACACAAAGCCTCTCGGTATCAAACATAGGTACACCTGCGGAGTGGTAACGAAAGTTCTGACGATTCTGAGGTAATAAATATCTTTATCTTTTTTATCAGCTACTTCAGCAATAAATCAATTTGTTTGCAATAAATCAAATATTATTATATCTTGAGTCTTGAGTGTAACAAAGTTTCGCTTCTTCTCAACAATAATGCAAGCTAATAAATTCAGCCAATCACAACAATTGATACTGTAAGTTGTAACAATGATTGATGCAGAAGATACGCGGTCGCCCTGCAGCCTGCAAGAGAGGATGCGTATTATTCAGCTACATGATCTCGGATTATATATATATCTCTTTAGACAAAATAGTTATTAGTTTTAAAAGTGTTTATTTTAATCTCGCTGTTTGGTTTTTGGTGGATCATCACGCCATGATGAAGAAAGAAGCGCGAAGCAGAGACAAGTGACCATAGAAATAGTATGTATATTCATACAACTAGAACGATCACTAATGTGTTTTTGTTAAACAAATTCACACCTTTTTCCTTAAAAAAGAAAGTTCAATTTAGATTACCTTTCACTCATAAGGAATTTCGGTCTCGACAAGGACTCACTTTTAAGTCGCGCTGTCTCGTTCTCGGAATTGCCATTACACAAAAATAAGTTTACAGGGAGGTAAATAAAAAAAACCTCGAATATTTATATTATTTATTATTAAAATTATATTTTTGCAAAGGTAAGTATACCTAAAATATTATTGTTGCTATAAAAAATTAAACACAGGCTCGATTGTTTATAATAACTCTTAGTAATAGACACGTAATATTTACGTCTATGGAAATAAGGATCATAACGCTATATTTAACGGTTACGGGTCTGTTAAAGTTAGTTGAAACAACTGGGCCTTGCTGTTTTGAAATAGCATTTTATCCTATTCCTAATTATAAAAGCAGACAACTAATATCCTAGATTAACATATAGGCTACTTTAATCCCGGAAAATTCCTTGGTTCGGGATTATGAAGAAACCGAATTACATGCGATTTTGACGACCTCCGTGGCGCAGTGTGTAGCGCTGTTGCCTTAACGTGCGGAGGTCCCGGGTTCGATCCCCGGCAGGTCAATATAGGAATTTATAATTTCTGAATTTTCCCTGATCTGGCCTGGTGGGAGGCTTCGGCCGTAGCTAGTTACCACCCTACCGGCAAAGACGTGCCGCTAAGCGATTTAGCGTTCCGGTACGATGCCGTGTAGAAACCGAAGGGGTGTGGGTTTAATATAACTGCCATGCCCCTAACAGGTTAGCCCGCTACCATCTTAGACTGCATCATCACTTACCATCAGGTGTGATCGCAGTCAAGGGCTAGCTTGTAGTGGATTAAAAAAAAAAAAAAACATGCGAGCGGAGCCACGGGCAGCAGCTAGTTGTTAATATTTAGAACTTTAGGAGTTATACTTGTGTGATGTGTCACAATATGTTCTTAAAGTTTTTTATGAAACACTCTTACCTACTTATGAAGTTTTGCCCTGTATCTATGATTTCGTGTGCAATCCTGCATTTATATGTAGTCCATGCGCAATATTTTGTTCAGTAAAATTGTACTTTTAGATTGTTCCTGACTCAAAAAAAATTACAGTGCTAAGTTCAATTCAGCTTGCAACATGTCAGTTGAACTCACCCAAGCCTGGAACTTTGGAAGGTTTATGTACTCAGACCCAATTATCATCCACACCAAGAAAAGCCAAGTTAAAACGAAAAGCCAAGTTAAAATTAAAGTTTTAACTCAAAAAATCAAAAGAAGGCATGTTAAAATAGAAAATTTAAAATCAATGTTAAAATTATTAAAAAACAAATGTAATAATTATGAAGAATTTGTTCGTTTCAATATGTTTAAAAAATTCTATATTTTTTTTACAAATAATTTTGTACTGTCGTAATCATGCATCTATCACCGAAAATATTTTTATATTTTGTCCGTAATTAATTAAAATTATGGTGTTCGCTTAGAAAGAGACAACGCGCCTTAATATTAGCTCTCTTTCGGCTCGCGTTTCGTGCGTAAGTGATCCTTCTAGTTGTATGAATATACATACTATTTCTATGCAAGTGACATATTGGCGCGAAGTGGCCGCCCCCGAATCATAGTGTAGAAATCATGGAACTAATAAGTACTACGTACTTATTTGTCTATGCTCTACCTCAGACTCTTTGACTTCACCAGACCATGTAAGACCATGCACTGAACTCCAACGACGGACACAGACTACACTATATACTGTGCTGTGATTTGGGAACCGCGAAACGGACTATTAATTAATTTAAATTGTAACAGCTATCATCTAGGTATTAGAAATTATAATCGTTGCTAAAAGTATTTATAAAAAAGATTTTATTCTAGCTTACCTTTTCTGTTTTTCATTTTAGCGCTCACAAAAGTACCAAAGAAAGAATCTCTGATCTCCGGGAAGAATGTGTGCTGAAGACGATACATCAGAGGTCGTGATGAAAGCATTGGGTATTCTCAGGAAAACGAATAATTTCGACTTGCCCGCATTACATACATCCGTTCAAAGAAAGTGTAATGTAATCTCCACAGCAAAACGTAACGAAGGCAATAATGCTTACAGAGCTGGCCTTTATCAAAGAGCACTAGCATTTTACAATGAAGCTCTACTTTGCGCCCCAAATGGCTCTAGAGAAATGATACTAGCGTACAGCAATAGATCTGCACTATTCCACAAGTTAGAAGCATGGAAAGCCTGCTATAACGACATCAACAAAGTTTTTGCTATGGGCTGCCCGAGAGATATCGAAGAAAAATTGAATAAAAGGCAAAATGATGCAATGCCACACCTTAGGAAGGAAAACTTCTCTAAAAACCTACTGAGTCAAGCCGCTGAAAGATTTATTGATCGCAACTCAATGACCCGTAACACTCTAATTCCATGCGCAAGTTCTGATATTAAAATTGTTACTACAGCAGGAATGCCTAAAGTGGTTGCTGCCACAAACATAAAAGTCGGGGCTGTCTTAGCATCAGAACAAGCATATGTAAGTTACACTGACATACTGAACTCAAATTTCTCATGCCATTATTGCCAAAAGAAAGAGTTGAATCTAATACCATGTGATGGTTGCTGCCATGCATTATTCTGTGACGAGGAATGCAAAAATAAATGTATTATGGAATACCATGAATATGAATGCAATATCCTGGGCACTTTAAAGGAATTAGGTCCAACACTTAATTTAATGGTTAAACCATGCTTGAAACTACAAAACGCATGCAAATCATGGGATGAATTTATTGCTGCATCGTACAATATGGGCTACAGTAGAATAAAGTCTAGTTCAATCCAAGAAATATTTGACACAAACAACAAGTACTCAGTTTTGTGCTGCAAAGACGATAAAACGTTTGTTTATGGAGTCCTTTATAAAGTTGCCTTTAATGCTGCCTTATTGTTACGTTGCTTAGAAGATCTAAACCCTTCATTTCTTCCGAAAGGTTTGGATAAAAAAAATCAAGCCATGAGAGCTTTGGCTAGGGTTATGATGTTCCTATCAGTTTATCAAAAGCCTCTGCACTTAATTCAGGGGCACAAGAACATAAAAATGAACCAAAGCAGCTATGGAACAGAAAATTATGGAGTTTTCCCTTTTATTTCAAAGCTGAAGAACTCCTGCAATGCAAACTCAATTTTAGCGAATAATAACAATAAATTATTACTGATTGCTGATTGTCCCATTAGAATTGGGGATGAGATCACCATTCCATTTTTGTAAGGATAACTTACGGCCGAAATTAATAATCAATCTATCTGTAGTCTGTCGGTTTGTTACCAAGCAATGTTGTTATTTGTATTGTGCTTTTTCGTCATAAAACAATGTTGCTAAGCAACTTATCGACAGACTACAGATAGATTGATTATTAATTTCGGCCGTTATCTATTATTATTTTATATCTGTTTCATCTATATTCTATACTATATTATAATATCTATACTAATATTATAAATGCAAAAGTTTGGATGGATGGACGGATGTTTGTTACTTTTTCACTCCAGAACTGCTGAATGGATCTGGATGAAGTTTGGCACAGAGATAGATTATGGTCTGGAATAACACATATGCTACTTTTTATCCCAGAAAATTATAAAGGAAACCAAACATGGACCAATAAGGAATCAAAAAACCTTAATACACAGTCACAGGGGTATCAGCTAGTATTATTTAAACTAGATATTTTAATATCTTGATTTGAAAAGATAACCCGTACTTTTAAATTCAGAATTGTGTCTGTCTGCTACATTTACTAGGCCAACTTCCAAAGTCCAAATTACCACTTCTAAGTACGTAGCCAGTGTAACTTACTAAGAACCAAATTGTGTCATCTGATTTTGACACAATTTGGTAGGTACTTAGTAAGTTTCACTGACCGCTCCCAAAAAAAATGTATGTACTTATATAATTCCTTTACAGAAGTCACAAAATTGAAGAAAAAATGGATGACAAACAGCAGTTAAACTTGAAAATTTTTTTGCTCAATGGAACAGTCTGCGGTTGCCATAGATGTAGCAACTTCTCTTCTAAAACGAAATATGATGGTGAAAAACTTTCAAAGCATCAAAGGAAATATTTCGCCCAACTGGATTTGGAAGTAATCGCATCAAGACTGAGCCATTTTGAATTAAACAATGTTTACCACACTTTGGTGAAAGCGTTAACGGTCCTCCATGATGTGCCAAATACAAAGGAATATATTGCAGTGTACAAGCTTTGGCGACTATGTGTGTCCTTCTTTGAAGTTGCGTGTAGTGGTAATCAAGTGCTCCACACTATAATCTAGGTTTAACATTTACAATGCTCAGAATTACTCAACGCAGTCGCTTCAAAATTACAGTTTTGCAAGGTGATGTTGCATTCGATAATCATATTTTTCAACTTCGTGGTTAAAAGGGTATAGTGGTAATCAAGTGCTCCCCACTATAATCTAGGTTTAACATTTACAATGCTCAGAATTACTCAACAGTCGCTTCAAAATTACAGTTTCGCAAGGTGATGTTGCATTAGATAATGACATTTTTCAACTTTGTGGTTAAAAGGGATGATGATGACTCAGTCAAATCAGCAACTCTTTGACAAACTTAGAAATGCGCTTCTAGTACAGAAGTTTGTATGAAATACTTTTACACTTTTTTTCTTTAATCAATAGTTTAATTTTGGAATACCCTCTATTTAATCATCAGTAAGAAATAATTTATTTTTGACATTTGAATAGGGATGAAGCCTATAATCATCCCTATTCTGTTGTATAATCTCTAAACTAAAGTAACAGAATAAGTTGTATGCTTCCTGTGGAAAAGTAAAGTAGTGCTATCAATTTTGTTCAGTTTAGAGATTATGAATGGAATAAAATTAGCCACATTATGTATAGTCCTATCCCCGTTTCAGCGACTATCTGTAATTTTAAGTGGCCATCTGAGCAGAATTCAAGCAGTGTTCCCTAAATTCTGGGATTGGCAGTGAAATCTACTATAATTAGTACTATAAGGTAATAAACAGGGTTCATACCAGGGTTACAGTAAGCTTGCAACGCAACTTCGTATATATTTTATAAGATTAATGTTATTAAATAAATAAATAAAATTTAAAAATACTTATTTATCTATGCCCATTACAGCGACTATCTGTAATGTTAAGAGGCGCCTTAGCCCAATTCAAGCCATGGCTTGAATTGGGCTCAGGTCGCCACTTACTCGTAATACTGCTGCAGTACAGTAGCTACTGCTACTCGTAATCTCAGACTTTAGGGGACATGTCCCCTAAAGTCTGAGATTACGAGTAGCAGTGAAATGTTGCATTAGAGTCTGATCTAATTTTTTTAAGTTTTTGTTTAATTATCACAATTTTTAAGTTATTAGAGCAAGAGTTTTTTTAAGAGCAAATTTTTTAATAGAGAGCGCTTTGTAGTCTACGGGCCTATTGTGGATTGTACAATCTCTGGCACTTCCGGTCATATAGCTCAAAGCTAGAAAATAATAGTTTAGTCCACTAGAAAAGAAGACTGATAGTAATGTAAACTTCAAGTGAACTTCTTTGTTCAAGTAAACTTTTTTTATTATTTAATTTAGGGAGAGTTAAGTTTGTTAAGTTTTTGTTAATTTTTTCATATTTCTCTTACATTGTTGGTATCCTTATTGCTAAACTTTGCCATTGATTAAGGCTGTGTACTGCTTATTAAGCATAATATGTCAATTAATCTCATTTTCTTGTTTTTGTTATTGGGTTACGAGTGAAAATACACTACAGACAAAAATAACTGGTGGAAGCCCACACACCAGCATGACAGTACTAAACGTTCCCTCCGATGCGGACCTTTTGTTCTGCCCGCCCTCTAGTGTGTTTTCGTTCATATCAGCACAATATGTAATAATAATAATCAGTTATACCATAATATAAGTAGGTATAATATTAGTATTAATAGTGTGTAAGCAAAAATGGTTTAAACCACAGAACTTGAATAATCGAGGTACTTAATAGAAATGGTATCAGTTGTTAAGCATACTCATATACCTACAATACAAGCATGTACTGAAAGAACATAATATCTCGAGCCATTAAAGACTAAAGCACAACCACAATGGGTTATTGGTACAGCGATAGTCTTGTGGTTCTTATTTGCTTTATTTCTATACTCATTCTAAATTCTTTGGCTTAAACCAATATAATGAGGCCAATTCTGTATAACAGAATCTCTTAACTAAACTTAAATGACAGCTCTAAATCTAGTCCGGTCCCTTTCCGCAGGGAGTATTATGAAAGGGATAGCAATATATTAAATAGACCTGTAATTTTAGTTTAGAGATGGTGACCAATAGAATTTGTCTCAATGTTTTGTTAATGCTCATGTGTATTTTGAGAAGTTATTTTTTTTGTTTCAAACTCGGACTCATTTTGACCGATCTTTCAATAAAAGTTTTCATGAATAACCACTACCACACTTGGGACCAGCAATAAACTCGGTATATAAATAAAACTGTAGCTTTTATATACTAATGCACAGGTTTGAACCAGTTTATGATATATTGCTACAAATTATATGCAATTTGTATTTATTTGCACTTATTATGTTTAGGGTATAATATTATGTTTTAGTCGGTCTAGTGAAAGCTGACTTTTAGATACTGGCAACACTAGGCTATACAAAGTACAAAACTTATTGTAATAACAATCCATAAAGGTACTTAAAGTCCCACAAACTTGATGATCCGGTGACAGCGTCGCTAGTATCTATGAAAAATAAATTATTAGAAAAACTAAACAGGCATAGTTCCAATTTTGACCACCGGGCCAGAAAAGTTTGATGGACGATGATGGATAATAAAAATGCAAGTATCGAGAAATGCTGCTATTAGCACAGTTTATATACTGCTATTACTATTAGTGGAACTAAATAATATTATTAAAAACATTTTACATATTATAAGTACATCAATTGCAGTGGAATAGATGATATTTTTAATGTTTAGTTTTTAGTTTCTTTTTTTTTTTACTTTAGATTAAATTTAGATTTAAATTTTTCTTGTATATACTTAGTACCTACTTATTAAAATTTTTGTTACATCAATTGTGTTACATGTAATTTTTTTTTATAAACGTACGACTGCTAACGCCACCTCTAGCTAGGGTCTTTTGGGGATGCTCACGGCCTAACCTATTTTTTTCCTGCCATTTTCACTGGCATCTTTCACTAGACAGACCTAAAAAACAAAATTCAAATATTGATCTCTACTTTTTACTTTTATTCATTGTCGATACAAAAATACATACAATACTAGTGGTTCGACCCGAACTCAGACCTCGCGGTATCCATAATATTATAGTTTTAACTATATTTTGTAATATTTAATAACATTAGCGCCATCTATTGACATCATTGTGAAGTTCTGTTAAAAATACTGAGGCTCATTAAAAATTAAATAATTTCGCTTCCTTATAATATTTATCTAATTTTAGTATTTGTTGTTCAAGTACAGGATATAATTGATCAGGTTTCAGGCTCAGCCTTTCAGAAAATATTGTAATAGTTTACTTTTAACATTAGCGCCATCTATTGACATCATTGTGAAGTTCTGTTAAAAATACTGAAGCTCATTAAAAATTAAATAATTTCGTTTCCTTATAATATTTATCCAATTTTAGTATTTTTTGTTCAAGTATAGGATATAATTCAAATAATTGATCAAGTTTCAGGCTCAGCCTTTCAGAAAATTGAGAGTTCTGAGGTCAACTTTGGACGTTAGAAAATCTCAAATTTGAAAGCCCCCCATTTCGTCAATTTAAGGGGAAAAATTCAAAAAAAAATATTTTTGGACTGTATTCCTAATTATCTTTAAAATGATATACCACAACCCTATGTAACGCTATAGAAAATATTTTACTTCGCATTCGCTTCTATCAGAGCCCCCTGAAATAAAGATTTTTATAACTTTTTAAGCCATATTCGGCGGGAGGCCATCGGTTTACGTATTATATGTAAATTAGAAGTAATTGCGTTCAGTAATTCAGAAGTTATAATCATTTATAATGCTCTGCCAGACGGACGGACGGACGGACAAGTGCAAATTCACCCAAGTAGACTCAGAGACCTTCGCTTCGCTCGGTCAATTACATAGGTTTGACTAATAGCCATCTCTAATAGCTTAATCTATATCTATACAGTCTATACTAATACCTATTATTCATACTAATATTAAAAATGCGAAACTGTTTCTGTCTGTCTGCTACGCTTTCACGGCCCAACCGTTCAACAGATTTTGATGAAATTTGGTACAGAGATAGGTTGTATCCCGGGGAAGGACACAGGCTACTTTTTATTCCGAAAAATCAAGGAGTTCCCGCGGGAATAAAAGAAAAGTTAATCTACGCGGACAAAGTCGCGGGCATCATCTAGTGATTTATAAATGCGAAAGTTTGGATGGATGGATGTTTGTTACACGCCGGAACGGCTGGAAGATAGATTATAGTCTAGCATAGCACATAGGCTACTTTTTGTACCGGAAAAATTAACGAGTTTCCGCGTGACCAAAAATACCTCTATCCACGCCGACGAAGTCGCGGGCATTAGCTAGTAAGTTATAATAAACCATAAACGTTATATTTATTACCAATAAATATAACGTTTATGGTTCATTGCTGTTTCCTTGTGTACTCTTGTATTGTTCCTTCCAGTAACTTGGCTCCTTATCGAAAGCCTGAAAACAATAAATATAAATAATTAAAGTCTAAATCATTATTACCATTCCAAACAAACTTGAGATAGAAATGGTAACATCTATTGATGTTTGTAAACACAAATAGATAAAAATTAAAAGCCTATGTTGATTTTTAGCTGACAGCGAAGAATGATTTGCGAAAATTCACAATGATTTAAAATACAGTGTATCGACTGGCAGCAAACTGTACTGTATGTGTACATATTACAATACTTTTAAATCCATAGATTTGAAATAAACTGAACAGATTACGTCTAAAGAAGTTTAACTTCAATAAGTGAAATCATCTTACTTGGGCCATTTTGTTTAAAATAAATTCCTTTGGTAATTCTTCGTCCGCTCGCTGTCCCCAACAGAACTCGAATCTGGGATGTTCATTGGTTCCAACCTGTAACAATATCAAATAGTCAGCGGATAATAGTACATTACTGCCCAGGCTGGAAATAAAGTAATTCACGGCTGAGTAATATTGGAAGGACAAGACGAAGCCGAGGACTTCACAAGTGATTTTAAAAGAATGAGGTGCCAGCCGTGGCCTTTTTAAGTAAACGAGGCCGAGATTTGTATAGTACTTTTCTTCTATTTGAGAGGAAGAATACAGAATTTGTTTCTACAGTGCCGATAGATGCCGTTGACTATCCTTAAAACATTGTGTTGTATGGAAATGATCTGATTTCTTATTTGAGTATTAGCGGCCAGAAAAGAGCCAATGTACATTGCGATTTTCTATACTAATATTATAAATTTTGGATGGATGGATGCTTGTTACTCAATCATGCCAGAACAGCTGAACGGATCTGGATGAAATTTGGTACATCGATAGATGAAATTTGGAACGCTAACACTTGTAAGTTTCACTCACATAAGTTATTCACATGAGTAACTTACAAAATAGTAAACAGTCTTGTAAGTGGCATTTTGCATGCAAATGTTAGTAAAAAAGTAAAAACACTTTATCACACAAACATATAACAAAACAGAGGTAAAACGAGTTGTGATAGAATTTACAACTTGTTACGGTGTAAAGGTGGCCTTATCACTATGAGTGATCTCTTCCAGGCAACCTTTTAGATTAGTTACGTAATTTAATTTTTAGGTTAGTTCATAGATTTAGGATTGGTCTTAAGACCAATGCTAAATGTATGGGTTAGTTACGTTAGTTTATTAATAAATTACAAGTGTAATCCTAGCCTATAGTAAGGGCATTGGAAAGTAATATAATTACAACATACTTTATTGTACTCCAGGTACAGCTGTTTCGGGAATATTTGTGTAAGGATTTTTCTGCCCCCCATATCATTTTCCTCCAGTAACTTCGTCTTTGCCAAAAAGTTCCACATGTCAGCTGGGGAGGAATGAAAAAATATGAGTTAAGGCTACAAATCAAGTACAATCAAGTTTTATATTATGAGAAATCAATTAATAATACTTTGTTTGAAAATATCAAAAACAAAATGAAAAGGAAGTTGAAAATCAATAAGTTTCACGTTCAATAAAGTGCCTCTACCACTGGTTCTGAATGTCATTCTTACTAAGAAGAGAGCAAGCAAGAATTAGAAACCCAGAGGTTGGTCTTTGTAAAAAAGATTAATAAACAAGTGCCGGTAGTCCCCACTTGCCCACACACTGCACTGTGATCTGTTGCTGGAAGTCACAGCAACCTAATGAAGTAAACCATAAATGATTTTTATTTATTTCACGTAGGACAACTTGTCCGAACCACCAGTTCGGAAAGCTGATTCCGCCCGAAGAGCCAGAAAGAAACTCAGCAGTTGCTCTTTTCTTAAAAAAGAAAAGGTAACTAGAAGTTTATTTTGCTATGAGTATAATCTATGTGGTACAGTGTGTATCGTGCACTTGTAGCTTGCAATATTCACCACCTAGTAAGCTAGCAATTACCACCAGCACAACACCACACCACACAAATCTTCCAAATTATTCTCAATGTATGTTTCACTCTGACTCTAGAGCATCTTCATCTGAATCAACAATGCACAATTTTATAAGTAAAACAAGCTGATGCCCGCGACTTCGTCCACATGGTTTAAGTTTTTTGATTCCTGCAGGAATTCCTTAATAATCTGGGATATAGTAGCCTATATCACTCTCCAGGTCCTTAATTATACCCATGCCGAAAATCACGTCGATCCATTGCGGCGTGGTTGAAGGACAAACAAACACAATTTCGCATTTATAATACAAATTAGTACCTCAATGCCTGAAGACGAAAGTCTATAATCAGTGTGTCCTTACCATCCTCACTTAAATGCGCTAAAATGTGGACACTAACAAAAGGCTTAATCCACAAATTTAAAGTCGCACAGAGAGCTATGGAGAGGGTTATGTTAGAAGTAAGTAGAAGTAAGAGAACCAGGGTCACTGACATAGCCCAAACCATTAACAAGCTGAAGTGGCAGTGGGCAGGCCATGCCTGTCAAAGGAGTGATGGACGCTGGAGCCGGAAAGTTTTTGAGTGGAGACTGCATACAAGTAAGTGTAGTGTCGGGCGCCCTCCAGCACGATGGACCGACGACATTAAGAGGGTGGCAGGAAGTGGCTGGATGAGGATGGCTGAGGACCGGGTGTGGTGGCGTTCTTTGGGAAATATGGGCCTATGTTCAGTAGTGGACGTCCACAGGCTGAGATGATGATTAGTACGATTGTTCATTGTCCATTGTTTGTGCAAAGTAATGCCTGCTTCTATCCAATCACTGCAACCTAAGTCCTGCAATATCGCTTGTACACTTCATGAGCACTTAAGTTATACCTTCAACAAACCAACCAAACTTACTATCTTTGACTGCTCCACCAGACATGAATATATGAGTGAGGGCAGCTATCAATAGCTTGCGATGATTGGGCTCTGAGTATGTAGACGGCAAGGGTTCACAGGTACTCGGCAATTTCTCACTCAGTACCATTATGTACTGTATACCTTTGCCTTTCAGTTGCACTAGTTTGTAGCCATATACCTGAAAATTAAAAATAGATAACCCTAATATTATAAAAGCATATGTGTGTTTGTTACCTACTGCCCATCTTTTCAACCAATTTTGATAAAAATTGGTACAGACAGTTTGTCTTGGAGAAAGACAAAGGCTACTTTTTTCCCCAAAAAATTATGAGGTTCCTGCAGGAATTAAAAAAGTATAAATGACAAAGTACACTTAAAGCTACACATAAGGTCTCTCACTCTGGGTTATATTCCTCATTGCTGAGGGTCATTTCATAATGGTAGCAGGAAACCTGGTTACAATATTTGAGCAGTGGGTTAAACTCTCATACTACAAGAGAATTTCTTCTTCTTCTTAGTTTGATTTTTGGCTTTTATTTATGCCAAGACAGCACAATTTAAAGAGAATTTCAACTTTCTTACATACTTACACTTTTTAAAACTTTGTTAGCGTTCTCAATAACAAGTTTCTTATTCACTGGAGTCTGTAGAACATCTGTGAGATGCTTCTCTATATCTGCCTGTCTAATCGGCTTCTTGCTACCCTCACGACACAGTAGGAACTTTACACATTGGTTCACTGCCTCCGCGGGACAGCCGCTTTCCGACATAGATCTGTTTATCGTCCTGCGTTGACTCATTTTTTTTAACTAATTAATATTAGGCTATATTATATACAAAATCCAAAGCAAAGCTGAAAGCAGAGACAAAAACACTGCAAAAACACCAAAAAACCTGAGCAAAAAACACTAAGGTGCATGACAAGGGTCTGCCCGCGAAATTCAAATTTAATTTGGTTTTTCACAATTTGTAAACTAATACGACAAAGTAGGCTTATGGCATTCAAATTGCGAGCCTAGGAATATCATCTTCACAGGTTTATATAAAAATCTTTACTTGAAAGTGCCCAGTTTAAGAAATTAGTCAAAATAATGAGTTTGACGTGAGTTACTCACAAATTAGTCATTATTTTGACTAATTTCTTAAACTGGGCACTTTCAAGTAAAGATTTTTATATAAACCTGTGAAGATGATATTCCTAGGCTCGCAATTTGAATGCCATAAGCCTACTTTGTCGTATTAGTTTACAAATTGTGAAAAACCAAATTAAATTTGAATTTCGCGGGCAGACCCTTGTCATGCACCCTAACAAAAGTTTGTGGCACCGACCAGAAAAAAAAGGTTTGTGGCAGAGACAAGTGGTATAAGCAAATATGACAAAATGTCAGAAGCTAGAACTAAAATTATTGGCTTTCCGGCTCTGGATTCTCACTTTTAACAGCCATTCTTTACCTGTAGCTTCGTGGACACTGGACAAGCCATACCATTTGAAAACCCTACCAGAACCCTACCTTCACCGCCTACAGAGAGTAGTATATTCTTTGCCGCCTACCTTTCGGTGACTGGTGAGTGGTGAATGGTGATCCGTGATGGTGACAGCATGTCACCGAAAGTGCCGAAAGAAAGTGAGACTGGTGAAGTTTAAGTGAAGTTGTATGTCTCTTTGTCTTTGTCAAGCATTTTGTAAATAAAAATAAACTTCCTTACTCATTGTTTCTTTGTCTACGATTTCAATATATTGTCCATATCTCTATGTTGTCCATAGAGTACGAATTTATTACTCTGTCTACGCCAATGACTAAGGAAACCTCAGATTAATAACCTAAAGATTTCGCCATATTCCAAACTGTCAATGCAAAAACGAGATAGCTTTATGGCGTATTGCCTTTATAAGAAAGGTAAGTGAATACTTGTTTTTTGTCACTGTCAGCGTGCTCAAATTTTTTGCCTGCCAAAGTTCATTTTGACGTACATCTTTGGCACACAAACTTATGTACATTGGAGGTTATTTACCTGAGATTGGAGGTTAGATAAGCAGTCAAAGTTTTTGATTAATTATTATTATTAAAACATATGTAGGTGAAATCGTAAGTGAAATTTAGTGTTCTATAAGCTATTGCGCAATGGTGAGTTGCAGTATATTAGGCTGCAAAAGCCGCAGCGAAAGGAAAATCGAAGGAATCAAATTTCACAAGTGGTCAAAATCTTGATTTAGTGACATATTAATCTTTGGATCTTTATATTAAAGTAACTATAATCATGTTTAACTAATGTTTACTCAGGTAAATGAAAGAAATAGAGCCTATTTTTCCAATTTTCATAGTAAAACTGATAAGAAAAGTTTGTTTTGAAAACGAGTATATTTGAAGTGTTGCCAGGACCCAAATTCAAATCCTTCCATTCGTGCAAGCGCGCATGGCCGATTTTCTCTCTTAACGTACCGATACTCTATTATGATACCGTAATTACACCATCACGTGTTATACTTTGTAAGCATGACGTTCAGAAGGTGTACCTACTTTGTAGGTACCTATTTTGAAAAAAGATGTTTTTTAGTTTGTGCGTAGTCTATGGCGCAGTTAAATGAATTATGACGCCTTATTTTACATAAAAAAATTATTGTTCTGTTTTTGTTTGTCAAAAGTTAAATTCAAGGAGAAAATGTGTATTATATGCATGGTTTATGCAAATATATTGACATGGTTAACTGTAATTACAATGGACTAATTCTTTGACTCTTAACAAGTGCTTTCTATTAATTTATCGATAATACTTAATCTAAATGTATGACATTTTCAATTTCAGGTTCAGTTGACATAATAATATGTAGGTATTGTCCATATTTCGAGAATTTTCTTAATTGGTCACCTATTTATCTAATTAATACCGTGATTTGCTACATCGAGTGTATTTAAGTATTGCACGCCATGACGATGGTAATACACTTGTATTTTTATCTTTTACCACCTTTGTAATATTATGTGTATTATGCAATAAATCATTATTTCTGATTCTGTAATACTGTGAAAATATGTTTTATGTCATCTGGCATTATACAAATAGCAATGAAAGGTACGAAATAATATCAAGAAAAGTTTAGGGTAAATTATTATGTAGGTTTGTTACTAATATTTTATGGTTTTGATTTTAACATATGAGTTCAGATAAAATAATAAATGAAACTACATAAATCGGTATTTATTTAAACATTCGCGTGATACTATTAATTATTGATAATATTTTATTATAATATAATATTATATTATATTTGTAGTTGTGTTGGTCAACTTTATTTATTTGCTATTATTCCTATCCTATCTGCCAGGATTCACCACTTTGGGAGTAAATTATGAATATGGCAACATCTTATTATATACCTGTCAAAGACAGTATATAATTTACTTGAATATGGCTGTCTCACGACCGAGCAGACCATTGCCATATCTATTAGGTTTTTAATCTGAGAAGGAAACTAAAGGACTTGTCATACCTACGAAAAAATGCTGTATACCCTGTATACCTAAACATTAACCGTCGACTAAAATGGCGACTTACCAAAGTGATGTTACCTGATGACTATCGATAATATTTATCGATGTGGTTTATTACATAGGTACTCAGAATACAGTTTGTTCTATATTCTGAGGCTATGGGATGCGTTTTGATGCTGGCATTAAGTCCGGATTCTGTACGATTATTGTACAGAATCCGGACTAACCCTACCACGCTTTTAAGACACAGCACCAACAAAACCTATACTAATATTATTAAGAGGTAAAGTTTGTGAGGTTGTAGGGGGTAATCTCTGGATCTACTGAACCGAATTTGAAAATTCTGTTACTAATATAAAACCACATTATTTATGAGTGTCATAGGCTATATTATATAAGAGAAAAGTTGTAGAGTCGAGTAGAGTTATGTCTACAAAAATTCAGAGACAGCATATATGTCTAACTATAATATTTAAGTCACAAAAAGATGAAAAGACTTTTTCGTGGTAGTCGGAACCAAAAAACCTCTTGTAGGACACATTGGTAGGAATATGGACTATTGGAAACCAATATACTGTTGTGTTGAATTAAGGAGCAATGAAATAAAACTTACAAATCGCTGAACAAAACATTTTTTCTCTCATTTATTTTCATGTCATTTTTTTAACAATATTTAAAAGTATGTAGAAAATGTTATAAACATGTTTATGAATATTAAAAACAATCGTAGGCTTTTGAATTATTACAACTTTTTTCAAACATTTACTAATCACTAGTTGACCCCTGCTTCGCACGGTGGTGGGCCTGCCTGTTGCATAGACAAAAAATCACCCTAGTGCCGAACTGGATGCACATTGGTCTTCTATAGGCAGCTGTTGTTGTAGCAGGAAGATGGCTGTAAGAAGTAAATCTTATGTACAAAACAAAAACTAAACATAACATTTAAAAATTAGTTAGCCGAGATGACTGAGTCTACTTGAGTAAATTTGCACTTGTTCGTTTGATCGCCCGTCCATCAGTCTTTCAGAGCCTTATAACTTCTAAATGAGTGAACATCATTACTTCAAATTTATAATTATAACATAATATATTTAGACCGATGGTCTCGAGCTGAACATTTCTTAAAAAGTTGATATAATAATTATTTTGATAATAAAATATCAAAATTATTATTCAAGCAAATATCGATATCGATGAAAATTTCCTCTTATGGAAATAATATATATCTAGTAGGTACTTATCAAATGCTTATCAACAGGTAAAAATCTAGCTTGAAATCAAATATTTACAGCAAACTAAACTAAAATATGTTTCTTCGTAGTGTAATAACTACTATAAAGAATCAATATACGAGAAAAATTGTTTACATACCGGTGAAATGTAAAATTTGTCAGATTTTTCTTTTTCTTGCGCCATATCCCACAATATTACAACTAGGCATTCTTGCAAATTGTTTTTGACGCCATACACGAAAATAACACTTATTTATTCTCCGTAACAAATAAATACACAATTTTTCAACAAAACACAATTACACGTTATCAGGCGATGACACTTGAAGTACACAAGAAATGGGCAACTAAAATGGCGGCTAGGCACGCTCAAGCTAAAGGGCGATTACAGGTTATGTCAGTTCCTTTTGTTTCCCTATTCATTGGTCTACGCATTTGACAAATGACTCATTTGTCAAATTCAGCAATTATATTTTATTCACAATAGAAGTAAATCTAAAATCTAAATATTATACAAACTATACAAAAAAATTTTTGTATTACAAAAAAGGGCAATACGTGCAATTTATAATTTAAAACCGCGCGAATCCCTTAGAGAGAAATTTAAGGAAATAGGTATTCTCACAGTAGCCTCGCAATATATTTATAGTAATTTAATCTTCGTAAAACAGCACATTCATAATTACAAAAAAATATGCGATCTGCATGATAGGCAAACTAGAGGCCGCCATAAGCTCGTGACTCCATCGCTCCGCCTCAAGAAGGTCCGAAGGTCGTTTGTGGGAATGAGCATTCTATTTTATAACAAAATTCCACAACCTATCTTAAACTTGCCTTTACACAAGTTTAAGAAGTCCATTAAAATTACGCTCCTGAAAAAGGCTTATTATACTGTTGAAGATTATGTAAATGATAGAGGAGCATGGATTTGATCGCTCCAGCAATGCTGGGGACAGCGGTTACTTATTATAAATTAGTGTTTGAATATTAGTATTCAATTCGATGCTTTGATACGGGTAGACTGGGTATGTCACGCTCTCTTTAAACATTTCTGTGGTGGTGTCGTGTGGTGCGGGTTGTTACGTTCCCTCAAATATGGTCGAGCGAAGCAATGGCTGGATCATGCGTCATGCTCGTGAACGGGTGCCACCGGCGGGAATGGGGCTACTTTCTGTCTGCACGTCTTTGACATGAATTGAATAAACAAATTGAAGAAATCCATTAAAAGTAATAATAATAATAATAATAATAAGCCTTTTTATTTCTAATCTCATGATATTTACAATTGTATATAACTACGTTTTAGATGAAATAAGTGTTAGTTGTGTTAGTGTTTGTCTTATTCTAGTTAGTATTGTTATTTGTTGCAGTATTTGTTGGTTTAAAAGTATGCTCCTGAAAAAAGCTTATTATACTGTTGAAGATTATGTAAATGATAGAGGAGCATGGATTTGATCGCTCCAGCAATGCTGGGGACAGCGGTTACTTATGTACAAATTGATATAATAATTGTAAATGAATTATTTAAAAAAAGCAACCACCGAGTTTCTTGCTGGTTCTTCTCGGTAGGAATGGCATTCCGAACCAGTGGTAGATTCACTTGACGATTCAAAAGTACTTGTAAAAGTTTATTTGAATAAAGAATATTTGATTTGATTTGAATAAATTTAAATCAAATCCATAAATACCTACTAACAAATTACTTTATTCAGTCAAATCGTCCATTAATCGTCAAATTACCTCAAATTCTCCGGTCAAATCACAGACAAGCATAGAGTAAGAAGACAAGTAAGTACTAAAGTAATAAGAGTAACAGAGACAAGTAACTTCAAATCTTCTTTGTCGGTAAAGAAAATATACTCTCTATGTTTGTCTGTGACGTGCTTCAAAATATCCTGTTGTGTTAACCAGAGACAGTGTTAACTTTGTGTTAACTACTTACTTGTCTCTCTCTGCTTCAAATTTGCTTCAAATCTGGTCGGTGGCCGCAGTAAAACGTAGTGGTTATATTCTCTTTGGGTGGCCGGTGCAGCACCGATTGATTTGAAGCACCGGCTACCCGTATATTCAATGTACTCTGTGGCACCGGCGGTGCTTCAAATCACTTCAAATCAAAGAGTATAATAATATATACGGAGGAGAAACAACTCAACTCAACGCAAAACGAAAATTAAATGGCAAAATAAATTACCAAGGCAAAACTGAATCATAAAAGTTCAAAACTTTATAGAGCAACTGATTTCACAGAGAAGCCAGTATAACGTCCAGTTAAGGTTGCCAGTTTTGACATTTTAATTGATAAATACTACTTAAAACTTAGAGGACAAAATAAACAAGACTTGAACATTATGGTCAAATTATCTTAATTTTTAACTAATACGGATAAAATATATTGTTTTTATAATCTAATATTGAATTGAAAAATACTTAAATATACTTATTAAGTTTTTTTTGTAACTTTAGAACCATAGAGTTGTACCTAAATGGTAGTAAATTTTTGGTATGGGAATACTTAATTGAATTCTGAAATATAGTGCCATCTGTTGAGGCTCTTGCATACTGTTTGCCGAAAAGTTTGTTACCCCATAAAACAGATGGCAGTTTTATCTTTGTAAATCATGCATATTATGCTTAGAGGAAAGTGTCTACTGTCTACTGTCTCCCCCCTGCTTCAAATTGTCAACCGATCTCGTGGTTAGTGCACGCTTGCTCGTAATTTCAATTCTAAAAAGTAAGTATTTAAATACATTTAATTTATAGCATAATCAGATCTAAATAAGCAAGTTGAATTTTAACAATTTATCAGTGTGGCATTTTTTAACAGTGTTATTGCTACAATAGATGTTATTTTTGTATCCGAAACGTCACTAGTCACTACTCACTCGAGTCTCGAACGATT
Source organism: Erebia aethiops (assembly GCA_923060345.2). NCBI lineage: Eukaryota > Metazoa > Arthropoda > Insecta > Lepidoptera > Nymphalidae > Erebia > Erebia aethiops. The sequence goes on along the minus strand of OV281096.1, from coordinate 13,370,828 downwards.
CCATTGATTAATTAATATTCACGCGCGCCGGCCGGCAACCGGTCGTGGAAAGTAAATTATAAATTATTGATTATGTTCAGTAAAAATCAGTACATCCCTTGAGAATAAAAGGGCCAGCTTAATTATCAATACCAGTGTGAATTGATTGGAGGTTTGATTTCGATTGTCATTTATATTTTTATTACACGCGGGACCGGTTTGTAAGGATTAACTATAATATTTTTACTTTGCTTACGTAATAAATACTTTCGACATAGGTACCTAAATAATATTTTTTACTAAATCTTATCACTAAAAAAGAAATCAAAAATGTATTGAGTCAAACTATACAATTTCAAGTAAAGACCATAATTTGGCGGAAAGGCCAGCCTATTCCCAATTTCAATGCATTTTAATATCTACTCTACAACCACAAACTGCATATAAAAATATTACAAGATAAGATAATAATATGATTGAAATGGTGTTAACCTTACTAACCTAGTATTGAAGGGGTGATGGCCTAGTAGACCACCTGACCTCCTGTGTGGGTTCGAACTTCGATCCCCGGAACACACACCTCCAACTTTTTCGAAGTTATGAATATATCTTGCTTCAAAGTTCAAACGGTGAAGGAATACATTATGAGGAAACCTTACACACCCTAGAGTTCTTTATAATGTTCTTGAAGGTGTGTGAAGACAATCCAGACTTTCGCCAGTGTGGTGGACTATGGCCAAACAGTTCTCATTCAAGTAGTGAGCTGGAAATGGGTTGGTAACAGAAGAGAGAGAGATATTGTGACTGTAGCGGTCAGTAAACATACTCAACATGAAAAAAGATTTAATTATAGTGTATTTTCAGCAAGATGCCCAAAGTTGTGTTCTCCTACTTCCCTGTGAAGGCTCTAGGCGAGTCGGCGCGTTTGCTGCTCGCGTACGGCGGCCAGGAATTCGAAGATCGCCGGGTGCCTATGGAACAATGGCCCGAAGTGAAACCTTGTAAGTTTTAACATTTTCATTGTGAACCGGTAGAAGAATTTTTTTTTGAATATATCACTGGCTAAGAAGTTGGTTAAAATGGGAGATGAAAATTGCTATGGAAGTTCATCTTGTTTAGGCAGACTGTTGTATCAGCAATAGTGATACCTAATTTCATCAATCAAATCAAATAAATATTATAAATGCGAAAGTTTGGATGGATGGATGTTTGTTACTCAATCACGCCCGAATGGCTGAACAGATCTAAAAACTAAGGAGTTCCCGCGGGAACCAAAAATCTCAATCCATGCGGACGTAGTCGCGGGCATCAGCGAGTCTGTAATATAACCTTCCATCCTTGTGGGATTGATGTTCAAAATACAGGTTGAAGGATTATATTTGAATTATTTTTTTTTAATTTGAAAAAAAAAAATAGTTTTCACTTCTATCGGCAGTCTATGACTGCCAATTTTTTCTTCTTTGCCTATTTTGTTCTATTCTTTGCTTCTTCCTGCACTAGGTGCTTCCCTCACCTAAAGGCTACGAAGTACGAAGGATCAGAACCCGTCCTTGAAAGGCTGGTTGTAGTCGTCATTTTGGTTGAGTAGGTACTTATAAAAACTTATCTCACAAAAAATTTAACCCAAGTAATTTTTATTATAATCGTCATCAGATTGTATAATAAGTATTATCATTGTGCAATCATATCATCATACTAATATTATAAATGCGAAAATGTGTTTGTTTGTTGGTTTGTCCTTTAATCACGCCGCAACGGAACAACGGATCGACGTGATTTTTGGCATGGGTATAGTTGAGGACCTGGAGAGTGACATAGGCTACTTTTATCCCGTAAAATTAGACAGTTCCCGCGGGAAAAACTTAAACCACGCGGACGAAGTCGCGGGCATCAGCTAGTAGTAAATAATCTGTAGCATCGTAAATAATAGTGGGTACAGACTAGAGATTAGAGTTTTTTTTTTATCCACTACAAGCTAACCCTTAACTGCGATCACACCTGATGGTAAGTGATGATGCAGTTTAAGATAATAGCGGGCTAACATGTTTGGTGAATGGCAGTTATATTAAACCCTCACCCCTTCGGTTTCTACACGGCATCGTACCGGAACGCTAAATTGCTTGGCGGCACGTTTTTGCCGGTAGGGTGGTAACTAGCCATGGCCGACATGACATGACAGATATGACATGATAGATATTTTGTCTTTGATAGTCACGAGAATTTAAAAGGGTTATGAAAACCATAGAAAAAATAAATGAAAACTGATGAGCCACCACTGTTTATTTCATAAATCTTAGCTCACAATGAAACTTGTTTCCACTGTCTATCGATTGAGAGACGGAAACTTAAATTATTGCTCCAAATAGTTTTGAATCCGAATATTTGCGCTCTTTACATGATAATCCATACTAATATTATAAAAGCGAAAGTGTGTCGGTCTGTCTGTCTGCTACCCTTTAACGGCCCATCTTTCCAACAGATTTCGATGAAATTTGGTATATTGATGGTATTGGTGAGAGGTTGTATCTCGGGGAAGGACAAAGGCTACTTTTATCCCGGAAAATTGAGGAGCTTTTATTTGTATTCCCGCGAAAATTATACGCGGCCGACGCCACGCGACGTCGCGGGCATCATCTAGTTAATAAAAATAAAATAACATCCACTATGCCAGCCTCCATACGAAAATTTAAAACACCTTTTACATTAACTCGAACGTAAGCTCGAATACAAGATTATCGATACGTCTTGTTTTAACTATACCACCGGTTTAGAAAGAAGGTTCTCCTGGGCCCAGGCACGCACGAAACTCAGTTTCTTGTTTCATAGCATTTTGAACATCACGTAACCAAAACGCGTGTTTATATTCGTCGTTTTTTCTTGGTAATTAATTGTGCATTACGCAACGGCATTACGTTTGTGGGAAAAGGCCGGTATGCTAAGGGTTTTTGTCGTCACGACTAATGTCTGTGTGACTCGACACTTACGAAGGCCGTAGACTGTTAATTAACATAGTAACCACATGACCTATAAATATTGAGTTTTATATTGAGTCATGCTTCGTAGTTTAGCGTGGTAACAGTGACGAGTAGGTAAAGATGTATGTGACTATGTGAATTTAGCTATACAAACTCTAAAACGGCTTTATTTACTCACATTCGGAGCTAAAGTCGTATGTCGACGTAATACTTGCATGTATGTTGATTCAATTGATTGTCAAGTTTTATCAGTTGGTTGTTGGATTTTGGAGTCTTCTACAGAAGAGTGAATACTGAATAGGCATTATTTTGGTCAGGCTCACCCCATATTATTAAACTGTATCCGCAGTCGTCACTTAATTTTTGGTAGCTAACCTTTAACTGTAAGGACTGTTACCGCACGGCATTGTATTGGAACCTAAATAACTAGTAAGTAACTAATCACTGCGCCAGGGAGGTAGTTAAAATCTCAGTTTTCTCACTAAGTACTTTCAAGGCAAGGGTGAATAGGCACCTTCTACGCAAGCGCGCTCCAACCAAGACCACATGATTGATTGGATTGTCGTCAAGCGCAAGCCTATATTTTGATATTAAAAAAAAACACGAAACTAATAGTTCAGTCACTTTTAAGCAAAAATACCTATTATAAATGCGAAAGTTTGGATGGATGGATGGATGATGGATGTTTGTTACTCGATCACGCCAGAACGGCTGAACGGATCTGGATGAAATTTGGCACAGAGATAGGTTATAGTCTGGAATAACACGTCATAGGCTTCTTGTTATCCCGGAAAATTAAAGTGTTACCGCGGGAACCAAAACACCTCAATCCAGGCTAACGAAGTCGCGAGCATCAGCTAATAATTTCATGATAGAAAGTGCATAGGATAAATGATAATGCAAAATTTGGTTGGTTTTAGCGACCCCATTCGGTCAGATGCCAGTGCTCGAGATAGACGGCAAGAAGTACGCTCAGAGCTTGGCCATTGGACGTTACCTGGGCCGCAAGTACGGTCTCGTTGGCAAGGACATCGAGGAAGACTTCGAGATTGACCAGAACGTGGAGTTCCTGAACGACATTAGAGCGAGTAAGTGCTATTTCGGGCATTTCCTCGTGGTCCCATCATTGAAAAACAGATACAACCAGTATGGAAACTACTTGCAAACGTTCGAAACAGCTCACTCACACAAACGTGCACATCGAACATGCGATGACGCGGCACTCACTACTGACGGCACTACGAAGAGCGCTTGGGGTCTCGTCGATGCGCACGTTTGTGTGAGTGAGCCCTGTTTCGAACGTTTCTAGGTAGTTTCCATACTGGTTGCATCTGTTTACTGTGGTCCTATTGAAGTGAAACTTCTTTAGAATCGTTGTGATTTGAAAATTCGATGAAACGAAAAAGTGACACTAAAAGGGACAAACATATTCGTAATAGGATTTAGCCTGCGAGATAATGAGATAGAAATACAAGTTATATTTATCTCATACTCTCTTAGGCTAATTTTCTGTAGTTTCACTTCTGTCGCGTGTGAATTGCACACGCACACTATTTTTATTATCATAGCTTTATTTCCCAACCATTACATTTTTTTTACAGTGTTTATGAAATGGTTTGATTTAGTTTAATGTGTGATCTCCTGCGGGTAAAACCCTCCTCCATTCTTTTCCATTTTTGTCTATTGGTAGTCCTATTAATTTGTCCTATTAGTAGGAGCATGTGGGATAGTTCTTCCTCGTGGTCCAACTACAGAGTTAAATGATAAAACAAAAAAGTTTTCATATCCTTTTTAGTAAGTACAATCCACAGAACACTTATAACTCCTAGCGGAGGTACAATCGCAACAAACAGTTCCCCTTACGAGTATATTATCATTGTAGAACATTCTCGTAACCTCCACGCAGCTTGTTTTTTTTAAATTCCACTACAAGTTAGCCCTTGACTTAGGGGTATGGCAGTTATATTAGGCCTAGGCGGGTTCTACATGGCACCGTACCGGAACGCTAAATCGCTTGGCGGTACGTCTTTGCCGGTAGGGTGGTAACTAGCCACGGCCGAAGCCTCCCACCAGCTTGTTTTCGTCATATGTCTCTGTTAAACAATACCTCGATGTTGTTGCTGTAACCAGTCGTGGTACTAGGGCTGCATAAGATCAAGCAAGTATTCAACACCTAAACCTTTGTAGAAGCGGCGTCCGTACATTACGAAGCGGACGAGGCGTTGAAAGCTAAGAAGCACTCAGAGTTCGTCGCTAACGTATACCCAGCGTTGCTGAGCAAACTCGACGATATCATCAAGAAAAACAAGGGCTACCTCGCTATTGGAAAGGTAAATCCATCAATCAATCAAATAATCATTTATTCAATTTAGGTACACTGTAGGTACATATATTGACATCAATTACATATGAAACATGATGGTGATAATTAGTTACGGTATTTGAAAACTAAAGTTACGAGGGTTCCAAACGCGCCCTGGTCTGAGAAGAGCCCACAACAAACTCAGCCGGGTTTAAAAAATAATAAAATAAAATAGTGCGTGTAAACAATTGTGTGTGTGTGCAGTTTTTACTTCAACCGTTTCATTTGCTAGCATTGTGATCTATCTGATTTATAAAATACTAGCTGACCCGGCGAACTTCGTACCGCCTTAGTATGCAAAATTAAATGTATATTTTTCACTATTTCTGAGAGATTTTCTTAATATTTTTTTCCGTAAGAACCTTCTCCTAATAATAACAAATACAACAAAAAAAGAATTAGTGAAATCGGTCCAGCCATTCACGCGTGATGCCGTGACCAAGGAAAACGGGTTTCATTTTTATATATATAGACTAGTGCCCGCGACTTCATCCGCCTGGATTAAAGTTTGTTTGGTTCCCGCGGAAACTTTAATCTCCCGGGATAAAAATTAGCCTATGTGTTATTCCAGACTTTAATCTATCTCTGTGCCATATTTCAGTCAGATCCGTTCAGCCGTTCTGGCGTAATTGGGTAACAAACATCCATCCATCCATCAAAACTTTTGCATTTATAATATTAGTATAGAAAAGCACAAGGAAATTTCTAGATTTGTTCAGTTTGGTGTCTTTTATCAGAATGGGTGGTGTCTCTCATGGGTTTGGCCATAGTCCACCTCGCCGGCTAAGTGCGGATTGCTAAAATTGTAGCAGATTATAGCTAACTAGCTGATGCCCGCGACTTCGTCCGCGTGGTTCAAGTTTTTTTGATTCCCGCGGGAAAGCCTTAATTTTCCGGGATAAAAAGTAGCCTATGTCACTCTCCAGGTCCTTAACTATAACCGTGCCAAAAATCACGTCGATCCGTTGCTCCGTTGCGGCGTGATTGAAGGACAAACCAATAAACCAACAAACAAACACACTTTCGCATTTAAAATATTAGTATGATGATATGATATGATTAAGTTTCTTGTTCCTTGGTTATCACTTATCATGACTTCCGCGAAGTAACGCCTGCTCCCAACATCTAATTTAATGTTCTGTTGCAGCTCACGTGGGCAGATTTCGTGTTCGCGGGAATGTTTGACTATCTGAAGACGATGCTTCAAATGCCTGATCTGGAACAGAAGTATCCCAGCTTCAAGCAAGTTGTCGACAATGTGATGTCCAACCCTAAAGTCAAGGCCTACGTCGACAATGCGCCTGTAACCCCTTTCTAAAACCATGCCATAAGGCAAATCTTACAGATTTTTTTAGTTTTGTCGAATATTTACGTCGTTTTTAGTCATCGATACACAATGTCTCTCGCTTTACGTCATAGTTCAGAAATTTCAATCAATGAATACTGAAATTTCTGAACATGTGTTAAAAATCTTATAATTACTGGTGTTTTGTCGAATATTTACGTCGTTTTTGGTCAATGACACTTTGCGTCGGATTCCTGGCTGAGAGATTGTAAGACTCACTCAAATCACTTTCTCAAACTACCCTCATAAATACTTGTTTTTTTATACATTTTATTATTTCCGTTTTGTCAGATGTGATGATGATTGTTTTACCTAAAACTTTAAACTAAATTAATAGGATTATTAGTCCTTTGGAACGGAAATGTGTTTGCTACGAACTAGCGAATTACTATGTCATGTATAAATATCGTCATTTATAATTTATATCGACCAGTTTCCGCTACGTCCCGCTTCGTTAAGCAAGCAGCCTAACTCCCAGATAAACAAAACCTTGAATGACTTTGACAAAATTAATGATTTTCGTATACATATAAGTGCCTTAAAAGTATTTGATAATATTCACACCATTAGAAATATAGGATATATTACTCGTATTACATTACTCTGGTAGTATACTAATTCTTGTAAAGCCTCATTTACACTTAGCAAGTCTACTTGAACTAATACTAAATTACGTGGGCAAACAAGTTGTCACTGGACTATAGTCTGTTACAATCTGATTTTAAGTTCTACAGTCAAGTAACTAGCTTGATATAAATTAGACCGAATTTTGCTGTACTCAAACACAATATAAAACATTTGTAAACCCAGAGTAAGGATAGTATACTCTAAGCAAACTACTAAAGTAAAATGGTATTAAAATAGTAACTGTATTATAAAAAGTTATTTTGTTATGATTGAAAAGTATTCATTGTATTTTAAGAGGTATCTTTTAACAATAAAATTTAATTTTATAATTTGGTAGTTTTATTTTGATCATGCGTATATTATCTTACTTACTTTGTAAAGCTAGTGGACCCCAACAATAATTCCTCAGGCGACGAAACCTTACAGTATGATAAAGTACGAGTTAAACGTATATGTATTATAAATATCCAATAAAAAATCAGAAAGGAAGTAAGGTTTTTTGCTACCAATTGTCAAAGCAGGAAGGTACATTATCGCGTACTTGAACGCAGTTTAGGTTAGATAATAAAATCGGTTTAAATATCGATGTTCTGCATGATTATTTCGTTTGTTATTTCGGTTTTGAGTAAACTACCTACAATTATTTTAAAAAGAAATCGAGAAAATATTCAGTCTTAACAATAAGTTTTAGACCGTATGAATACCCAACTTCCGCATGTTTTTTTTTTTGATATTTTTGTACAAGTTTTGGTTCATAGTCATACCATACTACAACCCTGCCAAGTTATATGTAACTATTTGGCCGGCCATACACGGACTGCTCTTGCAATCATAGTCTTGAAGCTGCCATTGATAACTGCTGGAGCAGTCGATACCAACTGCAGCAGTTGGTATCAACTGTTCAACAAGTCACAATTTCAATTTCATTGGAACTAACAAGTGATGAAAAGTTTTTAATTATTTTAGAATGTCAATCTCGTTCTTTGATGAATTGTGTAATAAAGGTAGTCAAAGAAAAATTAAACGTGAAGATACTATTATGAGAGCGCGGGCGGAGATAACTGCGTGAGCAGTCGACAGCTCGAGCAGTCAGTGTATGCCTGGCGACTGCTTGACCGCACGATGAAATTTCACCGCGCTACCAACCGGCCAGAACAGTCGCAACTGCTCCAGCGTGTCCATATATGTGTGTACCTCCGTAGAAGACTACAAACCTTACGTAGAAGAACTTTTAACTGGAAGAGAATACCTCTAGGTATTAAGTTCGCCTTTGTGCATTGTAATCTACTTGTGTGCAATGAAGAATTTAAAACAAACAAACAAAGACTAGTTCACTATGCAGTCGCAGCTTGAAGCAGTCCATCCTGACTGCTTCAATCTGTCCATGTATGGCCTTTGATTCATTATTAACTTGGGAAGGTTCTGTTATTGTTATAGTTCTACAAACTTGAAAACTCGACTCGGTGGCCAAAATTGAAAATTGGATTTTTTTTTAAATTTTACTTTTCATATATACTTTTTTACTTTACTTTCAGATACGTTTGCGGTTTGTCGGTATATAATTGTATCGTTTTAGACCTGTAGAGTAGGTACCACAAGTGCCGGCCGGTGCTACGGTAGGTCCGTCGTGTTCTTCTGGGAAGTTGGCGTAGGCATCAGATAGTAAAAGATTTTACGAAAATTCACCGGAGTGAAATAATTGGGGTTAAAAGTCAGCCACAGTCGAAGATGCTAACTAGCTGGCTTAGCATGCGCACAACGAGATATCTCGCGACGAGAGAGAGAGAGACGTCGTTGCCGGCTAATTTTTCGTTTACCTTAGGGTCCTGTGTAGCGTAAAAAGGGGTTTTTTAAAGCAGTGTATCCATCAAACGGTTACATAATTTATGCTTGTAAAAATAATGTGCTGTTTTCAAGACCTTTGAGCAGCCATTGACGCATCTCAAAACACAATTTAAAAAAATCTCGGCATTGAAATTTATTTTAAACATACCTCTTCATTTACCTTTTAAAGCAATTTTTCTCCTTATTGAAACCAATAATTAACTCTAGAAATATAAGATAAAATTCATCAAACACATTGTCGGATTCGTTTGTATTGAAAAGTAAATATTAATTTTTTTTACAAATTATTTCATGCATTTTTTGCAACATGCGCTTGCTCGATTACACCCCCGCGCGCCTGTGTTTTTCACCTCGTGAGCTCACAGCGCCTTAACATGCACAAAATCCGGTATATAGCGAGATTGAAATCGTCGGCATGTAAGGGTTCGTAGAGAAAAATACCACAGATAAGAAATATTACTTACTTTTACTCCTACTTAACCAAATAGAAATAACGCGATAAAATGAGTATACATAATTTTACTCGTGCGCATGCTAGCCCTGCAGAAGACCTCGAGTATGACTCACGTATCATACGATATAAAAACTACTATGAAAAACAGCTAAGTCATGGTTACGAGGGTACTTCTTGAATGTAGTCACCTACCTACTTCAGCTTATCTAGCTTAGTGATCTATTTAGCCTGATTCATAGAGATTCGATCGGCAAAGATGTTTGGTAGGAGTTCCATACAAGAGATACTATATGACGCCGGCGACTTCATCCGCGTGGATTAAGGTTTTTTGATACCCGCGGGAACTCTTTAGTTTTCCGGGATAAAAAGTAGCCTATGTCCTTCCCCGGGATACTAACTACCCCTGTACAAAATTTCATCAAAATCGGTTGAACGGATGAGCCGTGAAAGCGTAGTAGATAGACAGACAGACAGGCAGACGGGCAGAAAGACAGACACACTTTCGCATTTATAATATTCGTAGGTATGGATGCGTTTAAAAGAAGAATACCATCAGCCAGGGTATGGCCCGCGACGGGCATCATCTAGAAGGATATAGTTAAGCTTTTTTATTTATGATCCAAGAGACAGCGGGAAATTTTGGTAAATAGCTTGGGCCTATTAATAAATTGTTTTTTAGTAGGTAATTAAGTATTAGGTAAATAGAGGATCTCCCAAAAGACGTAATATTCACGTTCCCTGTTAGGTTTTTCATGTCCCCAGCAAGTATTTCGTACAATGCGCGCGTTTTGACGTTTGAAAGAAGTTGCTAATTTGACTAGTTAAATACCCAATTGTAACGTTGCATCATAAGTTTTCTTTTTTACTATTTTAGTACAGAACTCTAACGATATAACAAATTTCTCTGCGCGGTTGTTATTTGTTGCTATGCATACTGTTAACTGTAAATGTATGCCGAACGATACATGTCGGCTTATCTTATCTGAATTTCATAAAATTGTAGGCACTTCACATATACATTTTGTGAGTAAATAATAAAATTGATATAAAAATATGTTATTATTTCGGCCGTGTTAATAGTCTTTGTAAATAAAATAAAATATATTTCAATCTACTTAAATTTTTGTAATGTTTTCCAAAAGAATTCCTAAACGTTTGTATTAATTAAAAAGCCGCAGAGTAGGAAATGGAATAGATCATAGTAGGAAATGGCGATCGTTTTAAGATTCAATTTGAACCTCTTAACACATTTTTTTTAAAGGAATTCTACAGAAGAGTTAGTGGAAAATTTGCGCAAGTGCCCGATAAAACAGCCTTCACTTAATAACTCTGTCAAAAATGTTTTTGCCCAAGCCAATTAGTGCTTCATGACGCCCACGACTTCGTTTGCATTGATACAAGCTATCTCTGGACATATTATGTCATATGGAACGGATTCATCGTTTGTTTATCGGATGGTTCGTGGACCATGAACAGACAGAAACACTTTAGCATTTATATTATTAGTTTCAGTTGAACTGTCTGTGTATTCTGAACCCATATTTCTGAAACCATGGTGTAACTTCGTAAATACTGTGTAATGGGTAAATTTGGGTTATAATTAGGCAACATTCAAGTTAATCTTTTGTTGTGCTGTGTACTTATAGGAAATTGAGTTGCTAATAATTTCAATTTATGATAAATTAATTATTATTGGTCGATCTGTGTCACAAGTCAAGTGTGAAAGATAGAAATGGTTTGTTGATTAGTACATACTTGCACATCCTAGTAATGAATAGAATAAAGTGATGATTGTATTCGTATAGTATACCTAAGGCTGTGGTCCCTTCGAATTTTCATTGTAACATTTTTGTTAAATTTATATCTTATTTTTTCGGGCTGTGGAGGGTGTTACAAACTGAATGTGTAAACTAACCTTTATTCTAATTTAAAAGTGTAGACCTACCTTTATAATAATTAGTATGGGTAGCTTTAGGAATTACTAACGGTATAGACAAAATAGTTTTGCTACAGATGCCTTGATATCGCCTTCACAAAGAGATATCAAATGCATTGGCACATAGTACTTCCTCTAATAGAATAATTCGTCGCGAATCGAGACTCCTAACAATAATAATTGTTGACCAAGGTCGGATCTGTTGCTCTCTGTAGCGCCGATTGTTGTGGTTTTTGTATTCAGTACCTATATTTGTATGTGCAATGTATTCGCCCGCGACTTAACCGCTTTGAATATGAATAGTACCTAGTAGAGATGTTAAACTATCGCTAAACGGTTAACGGTTGAAAACGGTAGTAAACAATCTTCACTCCTGTGCACTAGCTAAAAAAGCATTGTTTTTTTACTACTGTTTGTTAAACGGTTAATGGTAGTAAACGAACTTTACTCCTTTGCACTAGACACATTGTTAGTTTATCTAACACCTCGAGTACCTAGTACCTAGATAACAAATTACAATGAAAACTGCAGTGAAACAAAATCAAATACTTATACATAGATATTGCTCTCTATAAGTATAATTGTCATGTACACAAACAGACTATTAAATTTGCATGAAAAATAATCAAACAGTTCTGTTGGCCAACATTAGGTATCTTTGGTTTACAATCGTTTATTATTGCATTAACAATAATGTAGTCCTTATAAACTCTCTTTTTAAAAAAAGCTTAGCTTTTTATGATCTCATAAGAATCTTCTTACACTGTAAGAATCAGATGGTCATATTATTATACCTTTGTTTTATGTAATCTAAATCTTAGTTCTAGATTTTAGACGTATTGGCAGCCATGCATAATAAAGAACTAAGTAAGTAGAGTTATGTTTATAGCCTTGATTGCGAAATCGATATTTAAGTATCCAAAGTTTTTACTTAAATTTGATCCATATCACTTATTTTTGACCTTCCGCATTGGTTTTTCTTTTTCAGTTGGTTGTCCTATCGTATTACACAAAGTAAATTCATTAGATTACTCTAGGTGATATTGTATCAGCTAGAAATCATTGATTATAGTCGATAAATTATTGGATAGAAACAGGCGCAACTTTCCGGAAGTCCATGATAATGAACGAACCAGAAATTTAATTAGCTATAATCCGTCACTGTAGGTAAATCCATGTGGTACCTACAGTGTGTATCTTGCACTTGTAGATTGCGATATTCACAAGTCCCAACACCTCATAAATCTTCCAAATTGTAAACTTTACAATCGTGCACTATCGAGTCAAGTGTCAACATCTCCTGCAGATGCTCCGGTGTCGGAGTGTACGTACGTAACGTACGTTGAAAATAATTTCGACGGTCCCTACGTACAATCCCCTAGGTGGTAGATCCGTGATTTGCATTTTTTGTCTCTGTGACCTTTAGGCCACCCTATACTATCGTTTAGTTTAATAAAAATAAATCTTAGATGCCAAATTGAACTTCAAATTCACACACGAAATTTCCCATAACTACAATTTCCGACGAACAACAACAGTAGTGGTAATTAAGTAATTTTACGTTTGATAATATCAATCGTATCCCCGCGCGTCACCCCCGCAACTGGCACTTGCGGGACATTGAGCCTAGGCGACGGTCGTACTATGTTTGCCGCGTGAATATCAAGTATTTATACAAAATAAATATGCCTACAAGGAAAACTACCACAAAATATCGTAATATGCAACCGCGTTGTGTAAAAACAGATATGAATATAAAAAAAGAACAGTTTTTCCATCAAAACTCGTAAAGGTAAGCTAATTTTGAAAGTATTTTTATTTATATGTATCTTCACTTAAGTTTATAGTTATTTGTATGTGTATTTTAAATAGATAAATACTTAGAATTTCAGTTTTTATACGAATTAAACTCATTTTGCAGCATTCCAACGTCATTGTCTGTATATGGTAGTTACCTTATTTTACAGCGGAAAACTGAAAAGGAAATTGCAGTAAGTGGTAAATAAGTGACTTTACACTGGAAAATGAAAACAGATTTTATTCTTATCTACTACTTACGAAATTTTACTTCGGAAATGTTATTTACATCTCGTAAGTAATTACCGTTTCTGTTATTTTAAGTGTATAATTATTTTTTTCAGCACCGCGTAAATGTGAATCTATTCACGATGAAGAACAAGAACAAAACAAATAATTTATTATTGGAGCTGACGGTCTAAATCCGGGGTAGAAGCTTCGTTTGTATGCAACTGCATACAAACGAAGCTTCTACCCCGGATTTAGCTCATGAAGAGACCATATTTTTTCGCTCCTGCAATATTGCCGCTCTATCGAATTCAATGATTATAGAAGTATTAGAATCATCGCAGCCGGGATTAGAATCTACCCACTTAAAGCCAACAAATATTTCTTCTGCGTTATGCTCGACTCCAGCTTTACGACCTAACACCGACGATAAGGTTGAGAAAGTTACAATTTCTTCTTCAAAGTCACTTTCTGATCTGCCTTTATCCCCGAACTCTGCCACTCAAGTTTCTGAATCAGACCTAGCTCATGAAAAGATAAATACCACCATTGCCACTCATTCCAATGGCGGTGTTTTTTGTAATTCTGGAATAATAGCTAAAGAGGTTACTTCTTATATAGAAGGAAATCTCAGGAAATCAAGGTTGCCACTCCAGCACTTTGGAACCCCAACGTACATCGGATTTTCGAATTATGTGCCCCGCCCATTGCCACTTCAGCTTCACAACTCGTCGAGCAATGTCGGTTACTTTAATTCTTCTGCGGATCTCCTCATTTCTGATTTGATCGCGCAGAGAAACCCCGAGCATTGCTCTCTTCATCACCCGCTGAGCTTTCTTATGAGGCCCACAGTTAGCGACCAAGTCTCACATCCGTATGTCATCACTGGCAACACGCACTTTTCGAAGACATTAGTCTTCAGATACTAAGGAATTTTGGACGAGAAGATATCTCGAAGCTTCCCGAACGCTGCCCAGCCGAGTTGGATTCGGCGGCTCACCTCTTTCTCGAAATTGGACCTACCTAACTGGACCGTATGTCCCATGTATATATACTCGTCTACCATTTCGAGTGCAGAGCTCTCAACAATAACTGGGTGGAGCGAAACATGAGCATTAGACATGATTTTCGTCTTACTTATGTTCATTTTTAGGCTCACCTATTGTGAAACTCTGCTGAGGTCATTGAGCATTGCATTAAGGTCTCCTACCTTGCATTAGGATAAATACGGAAAGTTAACAAATCTGGGTTTATGTTCTCTCTCTCTCTCTCTCCAGTCGTTCCTTCATTGCTGAAGATCGTGGTCCTGGGGATTTTGCAGCCTTGTGCGGATTAAATTTTTCCATCGGGTTTTATCGGAGGCCTTGTGACGGATGTGGACATTGAGTCTTGCAATGGTGTGAAATTTGCACTTGGAGTCCCTCAGCTGGTCTGACCATCTGGTTGGTGAGCGGCCTCTCGGAAAAATCAGAGCACGGACCAGACGACTCTTGGTGGTGTTGCTTATACCCCGATTCATTTATGTTACGTCAGTCGAAATGGAAAAGTAAGATCTGAAAGTTACCTGCTTGCGATGATGAGTGTCGATTAAAGTGTAAAGAAAAAATAGATGAAGATGTTAGAAAACAGATGTTTAATCAATATTTGTCTCTTGCTGATCGTGTGCGTCCGTGGGATTTTTTGACTCAGTGGTGTGGAAGAATCGGTACGAAACATATTACAACGGAGGGCCCTTCAAAAAGATTATTTTCAGTCAAGTATTATCTGCCAAAAACTTTAGGAGATATCAAAGACGACGGAGTTACTGTATGCAAAACAATGTTTTTGCATACCTTTGCTATTGGTGAAGGCGTCGTACGAACAGCTTTGAAAAAATTTACTGATTGTAACAATCTCGCAATAGCTTGTGATGAGAGAGGACGTCATTGCAATCATCCTAAAGTAAATAATGATGACATGATTAAAAGCGTATGTGACCAAGTAAAATCATTTACCCCAGTGGAGTCACACTATACTCGGAAAGAATCCTCTAAATTATACTTAGATAGTGAATTTACCATGACTAAATGTTTAAACTCTACTATGAGTACCTACTCATTGCGGAGTGTTATTGTACCTAGATGGTACAATAAATTTACCTACCCTGTATCGCCGGTTTGTGAGAGAAATTTCCCGACCCATCCTCTTTTGGTACAGTTACTCAGTTGTGTGTCAACCACTGCAATACTGCATACAACATTTTTATACCCACGTACAATTTCATAAATAGCAGTTACGACTCAGCTTAATTTTAATACTACCACGTAAAAGTCAATAAGTACCACTTAAGCTATTTGCAATAGGGATAATTGCCATGTACAAGGAGATAAGTGACGAATAATATACTAAAAGTGATTTTTATTAGCTATCACTTTATTTTTCATAAAATATATCACCTTAGAAAACTTTATACCAAATTTCAAGACTTAACATTAAGTAGAACATGAAATACACATGTTTGAAACTTGAAAGCGCTCTCCTGTAAAATTTGTCATTTATAGTTAAGGGATTGTACGTAGGGACCGTCGATTTGGAAGATTTATGTGGTGAATATCGCGAGCTACAAGTGTAAGATACACTGTAGATACCACATAGATTTACGTACTGTGGCGGATTATAGTGAATTAAATTTCTGGTTCCTTCATCGATAAATTAGCTAGTAGAGAGACTAGTGAAACCTCAGTGTTGGATTTTTACACACTTATGGCAACAAAAAAAAATCTACCTAACATTATAATTATACATTTAAGTTTACAAAGCTCCCATAACTTTCGTATTCTGTAATGTTTCTAATGAGTGGGTTAAGTTTATCATGCATATTGCTTAATGAATAGTACCTACTACCTCAATTAATAACCAACACTGTCTACTTTTGCTATTAAGCACCTGTTTACAAGATCCCATGACCTCTCGGACTATTATATTTTAATTTTCGTTTCATAAAAGTTATTATTTTATATTTTAACCGTCCTCCTCCTAAAGAAGAAAGAAAAAGAGGAAAGAGAAGTCAAGAAGTTTCTCAATTCAGTGTGCTTTTAACTCTTCTGCGATGGTTGTATACCTATAATGGGAAATTTATTGATTCTTAAATATTTTATGTATTTTCAATTTCAACTGAGTACGTTAGTACTATTATATTATTCTGTGACTGAGTGCTAAATAATTATATAGCTGTACGCTTATCGATTAGGTACCTACTTGTAGTGTAGTTACGTAAGTATGGTGTAGGTATGAGTACCTATGGTATGATTGCATTAAAATGCCATAGAGGTGTATGTTTGTTCATACTATCTGATAAACACTCCAGTTTATTAGTGTTTTGTAGTAAACAAAACACTTTAACTACGACTTACGAGTCATACTGAGTTCAGTAAATGTTATGATTTCAGGGAGTGACCTTTTATGGTGAACCTGAAAAACTACATAATTAGGGACCTATTACACAGACATGTACCTACCTATATGTATAGCGTAGCTCTACGATATTATTAATAAGTCGTAGGTAAGGTAAGTAGTAGGTCGTAAACTCCACTATACTGGCCAACGCGCAACGTCTCTATTTCTCCAAGAACTCGGCATTGAAAAACGGCTTGTACAGAGTCGCATAACCTACCTACTTAAATTTTTCGGACACGTCTCTCGTCGTGAGAATAATTCCATTGAGCGCCTCGTCGTGCAGGGCAAGGTTGTATGGTCGAAAAAAAAACTTAACAGGTATAAAAATTAGTTCCAATAGGTATTGGCCACCAGGTACTCTAAAAATACTAAAATTACTCGGTAGGGATACGTGTAATTATTTTTTCCACTCATCCCTACCGTAGGGATAGGTGGAAAAAAAATCCACTCTTACCCCCCAGGGGGGATACCTTGGTAGGGACTAGTGGAACAGGCCGTAAGTTTCACGGTCTGTAAGTCGGCTTTGGCGGTTCATTGTACGAGTGTACAAGGCTGTCAGCCAGCAGAGAGAAGTGGCGGAGACTCGTGTTCTGCCACTAAAGCCGTCACACTGTAATTTTAAATCGTCATATTCACAGTTGTTCTGCAGTGATTAAATAGTTTGTAGTGTACTTCCAGAGCTGCATTTAGGGATAGGTACCCTTTACCTACCCAGCCAAACCCTAAACAATCTTTAACTATTCATTATTGTTTTTCATATTTTAACACGATAAAAAGTTTTAACATTAGATATTTTTTACATATATTTATGCGTCTGCATTTTTTAATATTTTAGTCGACTTTCAAAAAAGGAGGAGGTTCTCAATTCGGCGCGTATCTTTTTTTTTGGTATTAATTTTCTGCCGATGAAAATTACTCTATATGTACATGGATAAAACCATGGATATACCACTGTATTATGTATTTATGTTGAAAACTTGATGGAATAGCATTGAAAACAAGTAACCATTGTCGTGTCATAACAAGGAATGTTATGTGTTTTGTCAGTTCAAAGACGGGATGTCTTATCTAAATATGATAAGGATAACCTTTCCACTGAATGAAGTTGTTGGTAAACTTTACCAAGCTATCATTTGACCGAATCCATACTAATCCATATCCATACTTGTATGACCGAGCGAAGCGAGTCTACTTGAGTGAATTTGCACTTGTCCGTCCGTCTGATAGATGATGTCAATAGATGGCGCTCTGTAAAATTTTATTCGTTTGTGCTTACAATTATTAGACGTTAGCACCATCTTACGTGGAATAAAAATATAGTCCACTGATAGTACTGATGTCTATGAACGTAAAGATGAGCGCGCATTATATACGTAGTAAAAACTATCCTATGGATACCGCGAGGTCTCAGTTCGGGGCGAACCACTAGTAGGTACCTATTAAGGTTTATATTTTAACTTATATTTTAACTTTTTTTTAATTATAATAAAATAAATTTTAATATTTGTTTTCACCGGCAGCCTGGCAATTTTTTATTTATTTATTTAAAGAGTAGCGCTTGGCTGAAATCGGGCTTACTGGAAGTAGGTAGTGATCATGTAGTGATGCAGTCTAAGGTGGAGCGCGATGCCTATTTCAATCTTGATTTGAATCTTGTATTAAGAAAGGGTTAGCAATATATTAAGAGCTGTCATTTTAATTCAGTTAAGAGTTGTGGTTTAAAGGAATTAGAAGCTCTAGGGACAAGTTTTGCATAATGGTGCTTGTGTGTGAGTAGATAACCTATCGTAGAATTGTATATCAATGGCAATTATTCAAGGCCACCAGCGCGCGGCAAGTAGGTAGGTACAATATCGAACGCCTTTACTGCCTCTGTTAAATAGTAACCCCCTGGCTGCCTATTTGAGTTCTAAATAAACCAGCAGGGCGACCGCGTATCTTCTGCATCAATCATTGTTACAGTATCAATTGTTGTGATTAGCTGAATTTATGGTATTCTTGCTGCGTCAATGGATTTTGTCCAATAGTGGAAGAGTGTTATCCAATCAGAGGTGATTGCGATGTATCAATGATTGATGCAAAAGATACGCGGTCGCCCTGCAGTAATTTTTTATTCTCTGCACAGACGCCACGTCTTTATACGTTTGTGAGATAAACAAGTCGATTTCGCTTTAAAAAGGTAAGTGAATAGAACACAGAATAAAGGATTGGTTCCCAATTCCCTTAAAGAAGCCATGTTTTTACTTCGAATAGACACCTTACCTACAAATATTTTGATGCATTAAAGAATTTATTGTTTTAACTTTCGATTTCATAGCAAATGCCGGCCGGTAGATTAACCTACATTTTGGGTAGGTTGCTGTGAACTGTAAAGCATTCTGTTGTGGCATAGGGATTTGATTTGAAGATTCTAAATTGGGAGTTTTTAATTTAATCGCAGGCAAACAACCGGAAGTTTACACATTGTACCTAAGCATGTTATTTTGAACGTTTTTATTGTACCTACCGGTACCTATACCTAAAACGAATAATTTACAGCATAGAATAAGCGTAAAAAAGTAGTCTATTAACTTAGGTAACAACTACACACCCCGACACAATAATATGAACCTACCTTTGTGTTTTGTAAATAATACCTACTTATAACTTTTAAGTAAGATAATATTAATATGTTATAGTGAGGTCATATCGTTGGTTGTGTGCCTTTTTTATCCACTACAAGTTAGCCCTTGACTGCGATATCACCTGATGGTAAATGATGATGCAGTTTGAACCTTTGTGTTTTGTAAATAATACCTACTTACTTATAACTTATAAGTAAGATAATATTAATATGTTATAGTGAGGTCATATCGTTGGTTGTGTGCCTTTTTTATCCACTACAAGTTAGCCCTTGACTGCGATATCACCTGATGGTAAATGATGATGCAGTCTGAGATGGCAGCGGACAAACATGTAAGGGGTAGATATAGCAGTTATATTCAAATTCAAATTCAAAATGTTTTTATTCAAATAGACTTTTTACAAGTGCTTATGAATAGTCGAATGAATCTACCACTGGTTCGGAATGCCGTTCCTACCGAGAAGAACCAGCAAGAAACTCGGTAAACATATGTATATCACAAAATAGGTAATGGTAGTAGGTATTATACTCTTAATGTACCCTTAATAATATAATAATCATTTTCTACACGGCATTTCGTACGGGAACGCTAAATCGCTTGGCGGCACCTCAGGTAGGTAATATTTCTAATTTGATTTGTAATCAGTGTATGAAGGAGAATACCTCAAAGTATTAACCACCCGTAGCCTTGGGACTCTTGAGGCTCGGATATCAAACAACGAAGATAACACAAAAGATAGTAATTTAAAGAGGTACTCTGCTACTAACTAATTAAAGATACCTACCTATCTAGGTATCCACTCCTATCTATCGAGGCTATAGAAGCAATCGTAATTTAGTCATATCATTTCCAGTACTTAACTAATTCGTTTGGAACCACCCGGAACACCGTTGTTTTTTCATGAGACTATAGAGTCTGTTTAGTGGAAGCTGAGATTCGAATTTTTAGCGACGGATAGGTACCTACTGACAACTCTGGGCTATACAAAACTCAAGGTCACAAGATAAAGGATACACAGGTCATAGATATACACAGATTACAGATATACACACGTCAATCTTAATAACCGCCGGGGGCCTTTAAATTTTTTTTATTAGACGGCACGGCACGGGGTTACCATGCGACGTATAGAAACATAATAGTACCTACGTAGGACAATAAAATTAAATTACAATGATGATCATCGTAGGTACAACCTTTGTCCACCTTTTTCTATTAGTTTTAAGACGATATTTTGTCGTGCCTTGCCGTCTATCGGCGCAGGCATTAGGCCTAATCCCTCTTGTTTTCTTTTTGGTAAAATCTTATTTACTCCAATACAGAACAATGCCGAAAGTGACAGTGTACTACTTTCCCCTGAAGGCGCTGGGTGAAGGCATCCGTCTGCTGTTAGCGTATGGCGGCGAGGAGTTCGAAGACAAAAGAATCACCAAGGAGGAATGGCCCAATGTCAAACCTAGTAAGAAAAACTATTCAATTATTATTTTGTTCAAGCCAGATCAAACCAGAGAAAATTCAGAAATTATAATTAATTCCTTAATTGACCTAGCCAGGGATCGAACACGGGACTTCCCCCTTATAAGACCACAGCGTTCACAAAGTGCGCCAGGAATGTCGTCGAACTTTTCTGAGTTTTCTTTGACGCTGAAAGAAAACATCGTGAAGAAACATGCACGCCCGAGAGTGTCCTCAAAGGTGTATAAAGACCGCTAATAATCCCCACTGGGTCACCGCGGTGAACTATGGTCTTAACACTTTCACATTTATAATCTTACTTCTTACTAATATTATAAATGCGAAAGTTTGGATGTATGGATGTATGGATGTATGGATGGATGTTTGTTACTCAATCACGCCCCAACAGCTGAACGGATCTGGATGAAATTTGGCACAGAGATAGATTATAGTCTGGAATAACACATAGGCTACTTTTTATCCCGGAAAATTAAAGAGTTCCCGCGGGAACCACAAAACCTCGATCCACGCGTACGAAGTCGCGGGCATCAGCTATTATTAGTATGAAAGTATGAATAACTAGTCCGCGTGAAATAAGTATTTTAAATTCCCACGGGAACTCCGTAATTTTTCGGGTTAATATATAGCCTATGACACTCACAAATAGTGTGGCTTTCCATTGGTACCAGATTTTTCAAAATCGGTTTAGTAGATCCAGAGATTACCCCCTACAACGTCACAAACTTCACACCTCTTTATAATATTAAGTATAGATTGTTTAATGTCTGGTGTTTCCAGCGATGCCGTTCGGTCAGATGCCAGTGCTGGAGGTGGACGGCAAGAAGTACGCGCAGAGCTTGGCCATCGTGCGCTACCTCGGCCACAAGCACGGCCTCGCCGGCAAAAACCTCGAGGAGGACTTCGAGATCGATCAAAACATCGAGTTCTGGAACGACATCCGCCTGAGTAAGGTGTTTTATTCATATAGACTTTTTACCAGTGCTTATGAATAGTTTACCGAGAAGAACCAGCAAGAAACTCTCCCGGTGGTTGCTATTTTGAAAAAAAAAATTACAATGACATTAATGTAAAGCTGGACCGAGTCAAATCCATGTGCTTTTATCATTTAAATAACTTTGGACGGTATTTAAGCTTTAGATCTAGTTCTAGAGTATTATGAAAGAGATCAATATTTTTAATTCTGTCATTTTAGTTTAGTTTAGAGATTGTGTACCTACCTACAACAGAATTAGCCCCATTGAAATAATGTAATATTAAACTATATGATAACCACTACTTCGTTTCTTTAGTTCCACGGAAGACAACCTACCTCTGTAGTAAATTTTGTCAAAACCGTCGAACAGATGAGCAGTGAAATGTAGCAGATAGATTGGTAGACATTCAAAGAGGCGGACAGACAAATTTGAAATTTGAGAAGGAGAGAGAAAGAGAGAAAGAGACAGAAGAAATAGATAACCGAATAGGAAGCATAACGGTAGAGAACATAATTCCGAAAATGCTAGAAAAGGAGGAAAACTGGATTGATGTCGCAAATTATGAAGAAATAATTATGAAGGAGAAGGAAGAAGAGGAAAGACGCAGAGAAAAATGTGGGTGAAAAGGCAAGAGTGATGCCGTGTTGTAGGCCGCAAGGCGGGTACACGGAAAACAAGGAGACAGCAGGGGTTTTAGCTGGTAAGAGTCCGGCACTACCCAACGGGTGTCCATAAGGATTTCCCCTGCTGTATAAATATTAAAAAAAACCCTGGAATCTATCGCATACAAAACGTCACAAACTGGTTGAAAAAACGGGCTGTGAAAACGTATCAGACTGACAGACACACGGATAGGCTCATTTATAATAGCAGTAGGTACCTACGGTACATCTAGTATGATTGATTTATTTAACCCAAAATAAAATTTGCAGAAGGCGCATCGGTCTTCTACGAGCAAGACGAAAAGGTGAAAGCGGAGAAGCAGGCTGACCTGGAGAAGAACTTCTACCCGGTGGCGTTGAAGAAGCTGGATGACATCCTCGCCAAGAACAACGGACACATGGCTCTGGGCAAGGTATTGTGAATTCATTGCAAAATAAAAGGAAGCAGTGAAGGACTAATTTAGACACTCGACCGAGTGGTTTCATGCCCATTGTCCTAGACCTAGGGATGATGCCCATGTCAAAAAATAATTATTTATTACAGATGATTAAAATATAATAATAAAATAAAATTATATTAGGTTTGTCGTTCACCTAGAACAACGGGTTAGGTACGGGGTCGCGGCTTCATTCCCCGGGCACGCGCCTCTTACTTTTCAGGGATAAGTGCGTTTTTAGAAATTATTAACACTTGAGTGAAACAATGAAGGGAAACAACCTGAGGAAACCTGCATACTCGAGAGTTTTTCAAAAATATTCTCGAAGATGTGTGAAGTCTGCCAAGAACTTGACTAGCGTGGTGGACTACGGCCAAACTCTTTTCATTCTAAGAGGAGACCCGTATTCAGTAAGCCAGCAATGGGTTAAAAAAATTAAATGGTGTAGATAATGACTTTCGTGTTTGTGAACTATTCAAAATCAAAATAAAACCAAAATCAAAATCAAATGTTTTTTTATTCAAATAAACTTTTACAAGTAATTTTGAATCGTCAAGTGAATCTACCACTGGTTCGGAATGGCATTCCTACCGAGAAGAACCAGCAAGAAACTCGGTGGTTGGTGGTGGTGGTATTTCATTTGCTTTTATTACAATTGGACTACCTATAAAATACGTGGCTATTTCAGAGGTTATTTTTATTAAAGTATAGTAGATAGTAGCGGCAGTACCTAGCGCTTAATATAATAAACCTTAGGTTTTCAAATATTGGATAGAAGCAGGCGTTAATTTGCGGAAGTCCTTGAAATAAACTCACCATAGGAGTTTTAATTAATAAAGACAAAGGACACGTATCCACTTAAACCAACTAAGTATGCATTTTCTTTTTGCTTTAGCACAAGATTTTCTCATTGACAATATATATTTTTTTTAAATAACGCTTTCAATGTGGTGGCACCCTTTTTACTGTTTTAAATAATTTTGAAACATTCTTGTATTTACATTCTATCTGAATTCTTTGCGTGCAGTAGTATGCCTTATAAACTACCTTATATAATAACTAACCTATGTCCAATAACTGAATAACTATAATGCTAAATTATACTCCAGGGCGATAGCACCATTCGCCTTAGCTGCTATTTTTAGTGCTTTTTCAGCAAAACCCAAATAAGTGAATTTGGCAGTTTTCGTTCATTGACAATATTAGGTAATGACTATAATATGTCTTATTCCAGTTAACCTGGGCAGACTTCTTATTCGCGGGTATGTACGCCTGCATTAAGGGGCTCCTTCAAATGCCAGACCTCGATGAGAAATACCCAAGATTCAAGAAGCTGGAGCAGACCGTGTATTCAATCCCTAAAGTTAAGGCGTTTTCAGACAAGGCACCCAAGTGTGAATTCTAAACAGTTCATTGGACTTTGTTGAAAATAATTTGTCTTTGTATATACCTATATTTTTAATACAGCTATTTTTGATTGATAATAGTAGATTATTCAATAATGGGGTAATGCAATGTCTTACGTCACGGCCGCCAGGATAAACTTCAAGCGCAACAAGGGATTTCAGAGTAACTCCCGAGCGTAGCGAGGCCTGAATCTGTCTGAAGGAGGAATTCTGAGTGAAGCGCGGGGTTTAGGGGTGCCCAAGATAAAGACAGCATTACCCCTGCGTTGAATATCTACTCTAATTTTGACACCTCGCGAGGCAATAAAATCAAAGCTAATAAAAAGATTATTCAATATGTTATCTTATCTTTTCTATTTTCAATACTTAAAAATAGATATTATCTTATCATAACTATTTTCTATAGCTAAAAATGCCAATTAATGAATACATTAATTAATGATAGGTCTTGAAAGTAAACTAGCGATACGGCCTCTGAAATTAGGCAATTGGCACCTTTTGTAGTTTTCCACTTGCAGGAATTTTCGTATGCTTTTAAATACCTGTCGGCTGTCTTCAAAAGTTTCTGGGAGCTAGTCGTTTATTATTTGATTTAATTTAACAGTTTTCGTAGTTAAATTACTGCAGCTATCTTCGTAACTCCTAACCTGCTCCTAACCTGTCATTTACCAGTCTTTGTCCCCGTCGTAGCGCTTTATTATTATGTTTACATCTAAAGTCTAATTAGTTTGGCAATTGCAAATACGTATGTTAGAGTAAGTATTATGTCGCAACTGGCAAGGATAAGTTTAATGCCCACTTTCACCGACGACCCATATGATTTAAGGGACCATACTAATCCATATCCATACTTGTATTGTAAATACGAAAGTGTGCCTGTCTGTCTGTCTTTCTGTCTGTCTGTCTGCTACGCTTTCACGGCCCATTATTTCAACCGATTTTGATGAAATTTGGTACAGGGGTAGGTTGTATCCCGGGGAAGGACATAGGCTACTTTGAGTTCCCGCGGGAATCAAATAATATTAGGGGTTAAAGTATGAAATTGCCGATTTGTAGCTACTGAAAAATTGAAATGCGTTTTTTTGCAAATGAGTCAATATTGTTGGTAAGGTAACGTTAAACCATTCCGCTAATTCATGGGTAGATTGGCTCGGATCGGCTTCCACCATCTCTTTCAATTCATTGTTATTCACCTGTGTGGGCGGTCTTCCACGTGGTTCGTTCTTCAAATCAAAGTTTCCATCACGAAAGTCGCACGGTGCGTTCATTAGCAGCCCCCTCTCCAAACTTAACATTGATATTACGAGCTGTTTTTGGCGCGTTGGTTCCGCGTCGGAACTCGTATTAAAAATCACTCGAATTTTCGAAGTATCCATCTTTCTTGTTTAGATGAATAAAAAAACAACTGAAAGTCGATAATCGAATGTTGCACATTTTTTAAAAGAAGAACTACATAGGTACCATGTGAAAAAAGTTTCACTCAAAAATCTCAAACCATAAAGGTTCTATGTCAATTCGAAGTACCTCTTACAATAAAACGGCAATTTCATACTTTAACCCCTAATATTAATCATCATCATCTAGTAATCATATAAGCGGTTTTTAACTGAGAGTCTAGTGGGCCCGGGGCTCGATTCCCAGGCTCACATTTACATACATACGTTAGTACATTTAGGGGGGTAGAGGTACGGACCTCTTCAGCGGCGTTCTTCAGTAATGGAGATGCGCACAAAGATCACTTTTGAAAAAAGAAATGCATGGAACAATCAGACAGGTGCCATCTTTTTTAGCTTGATTTCCACTACTTCGTCCGCTTGGAATAAATCTTTTAAATTCCCACGGGAACTCCTCAATTTTCCGGGATAAAAAGTACCCTAGTAAAAAATGAGCATTGTAGTATTTCCACTTGCGTAAGCACTGCTTTTACGCCTCTATGAACTGCACGCCACTGCCTATACGGTTAAATTACATAATAACCAGTCTATGGCTTTATTCCTCGTGTGAGTTTTTTTTAATAAAAATCTCAGCTATCATCGCGACTGGTACCTAATCCACCCAGTTGCTCGCATATGGAATAACACCTGAGATCTGAGTATCTGACGACAGATGATTGTGATGTGGCCAACCATTGATATTATACTTAACCTTAACCTGTAAACCTTTTGGAGCTAATTAAAATGGCCGGTAAATAGAACAGTGAGTGAGTGATTCTGAGAAACTATACTTACATAATATACTTAACTTAATATACTTAACATAGCTGTAGCCACAGCTTCAGGATAACGGGAATTTTAAGTAAAAATCAGCAATACAACAACACTTTTTATATTTTTACACCAATTTTACATTTCTTACGAATCATACGTCGTTCGCCATTACTAATTAGTAATTACCATCATTCAAGTGAAGCGACAAAAAACAAAAGACGATCTCTCCCCTCTGATTGGTCGATATTCGCATAGATTTTAATCAGTAACTTGTTGGCGCCAAATTCAAAATATTATACAGTTTATACGAACTTATTTTTGTAATAAAATATTAATAATGAAAACTTTAATAATATTTGATACAGAAATGATAAGTGGGCTTACATAACATACTATACTTACCTAACTATAGGTTACATAATATACATGATGGTATTGGGAAATCATTCATAACAGCCGTTCTCATAGACAGCCATTTTCTAAAGTCCCACCAGAAGAAATTTTCTTCAAGAAAGCTAAGGATCTTGTGTGTGAGTTGATAACCTATCTTTGAATCGTATATCAGTGGGAATCATTGCATTTACTCAAGGACACCAGCGCGCGGCAAGTAGGTACAATATCGTACGGTTTACTGCCTCTACTGGATAGTAACCGGCTGCCTATTTGAGTTGTTATCCAGTCATTTGTTATTCTCTGCGCAGACGTCACGTCTCTACGCAACGTTTGTGAGATAAACAAGTCGATTTCGCTTAAAAAAGGTAAGTGAATAGAATATAGAACATAGATTGGTTCCCATATACCTAGAAGCAATGATATTAATATATAACATCATTGCCTAGAAGCCATGTTTTTACTTCGAACAGATAATATCTTACCTACCTATATTTTGTTGCAATAAAGAATTTATTGTGTTTTTACTTTCGGTTCATAGCAAATACCGGCCGGTAGATTAACCTACATTTTTTATTAAGTTCCTACTTAGGTACCTATTTAAGTTGCTGTAAAACATGCTATTGTGGGTGAAGCAATGACCTTCTATAGAAGGTCATTGGGGTGAAGTAAAGATTTGATTTGAGATATTCTAAGTTAAGAGTTTTTAATTTAATCGCAGGCAACCAACCGGAACATTAGGTTTTTGTTGCACCGGTATAAAACGAATACTTAATACCTACAGCGTAGAATAAGCATAAAAATTAGATAACAAAATGTAGGTAGGATCTTACTACCTAATAGATTAAGTATCAAAATATTCAAATCAAATCAAATCAAATCAAATATTTTTTATTCAAATAAACTTTTACAAGTACTTTTGAATCGTCAAGTGAATCTACCACTGGTTCGGAATGCCATTCCTACCGAGAAGAACCAGCAAGAAACTCGGTGGTTGATTGTGTTATAACGTCGTTAGAAATCCAATATGGCGGACGACATAATGGAGAAGTTTAACATTTTGAAACTTCTCCATTATGACACATCCTTAGCTTACTAGGTATGACTTGTGAAGTGTAAAGAATTTGGAAGATATAGCGATCGCAATACATTTATGTTTTGTAAATACTTAAATAGTACTTATCTACTTATTATAAGTAAGTTATTAATTAGTCCGTGATAATAATATCTTACAAATAACATCTCAATGTAAAAAAATGTTTCTGCAAATAAAGAATTTTGAATTTTTAATTTTGAATTTTTTAAAATTGAAATTTCATGATCATCGTATAGGTACAGAGAGCTAGTGGTATGCTTTATAGGCATTGAAAGATTTTTGTTTTGTCATATTACTTCTATTCGTCGCGAGAAATGTCCCCGTGGACGCACCGCGCAGGCTCTAAGCCTAAACCCCCTTGTTTTAATGTTGGTTAAATCTTATTCGCTCTTTTACAGAACGATGCCGAAAGTGACAGTGTACTACTTTCCCCTGAAGGCGCTGGGTGAAGGCATCCGTCTGCTGTTAGCGTATGGCGGCGAGGAGTTCGAAGACAAGAGAATCACCAAGGAGGAATGGCCCAATGTCAAACCTAGTAAGTAAAAACTATTCCATTATTATTTTGTTCCTCCCACCAGATCAAACCATAGAAAATTCAGAAATTATAATTTCCAAAATTGACTTAGCCGGGGATCGAACACGGGACTTCCCCCTTATAAGGTAACGGCCGTGATAGTAGGTACGTCATTTCGTCATTAAATATTATTTTTTTAAATTATACATTTCTTCATCATTTAAATTGTCCAAAAATCAAGTAGGTACCAACATTTTTGCTGCACATAACATTTATATAATAATTAAGATAATCTAAATGTAAATTATAAAACAAATAATGTATTTAATTAAATTTCTTAGGAGCTAAATTCGTTACATGTTTTGTTCACTAGAATTCTTATAATACGAGTTTGAAGGTGACCTGAATTTACATTTTTGAGATAAATTTCCACTAATTATATAGGTACTTCCAGCTTAATTTTGTTTTTTATTCGGTTTATTTTTGGTATATTTTTATTATACTAGCTGACCCGGCGAACTTCGTACCGCCTTAGTATGCAAAATTAAATGTATATTTTTCAATATTTCTGAGAGATTTTCTTAATATTTTTTTCCGTAAGAACCTTCTCCTAATAATAACAAATACAACAAAAAAAGAATTAGTGAAATCGGTCCAGCCATTCACGCGTGATGCCGTGACCAAGGAAAACGGGTTTCATTTTTATATATATAGATATAAAGAATAAAGATAAAGATAAAGATAAAGATATACATATATTATATAGGGTAGTTAATATTTACTTCACATAATTTTAAATGATCTACAAAATTAAATGCGTGAATTTCCAAAAATCTATATCACGAACCAAGGGATAGTCTATTTTTTTATACTTTTCCCTAAGTTCGTGACATATAAATGTATAGTGGTACACTAGTAGGTAAGGCACATACCACTTGTAACGCAATATATTAATAATATT
This sequence comes from Erebia aethiops, assembly GCA_923060345.2. Classification (NCBI taxonomy): domain Eukaryota; kingdom Metazoa; phylum Arthropoda; class Insecta; order Lepidoptera; family Nymphalidae; genus Erebia; species Erebia aethiops. Next base: position 13,341,098 of record OV281096.1, on the reverse strand, counting down.
CTTTAATAAAGCAAAGTTTCAAACAAAAGAGACGAGCTTTGTTTTAATTTTTAGTTTCAAGCAGGTAAGTACTCAATAAAAGCTGTATTTAATGCCATTAGGCTGAATCTCACTCTCACATCTTTTTTATTGATTATTTTTATAAAAAAATATCTTTATCCAGTTCTTAATTATTAAACCGTTTAAATAATTATGTTTTTACTATATGATGCCCGCGACTTCGTCCGCGTGGATTTAGTTTTTTTGATTCCCGCGGGAGCTCTGTAATTTTCCGGGATAAAAAGTAGCCTATGTCCTTCCCCGGGATACAACCTAGTACCTACCCCTGTAACAAATTTCATCAAAATCGGTTGAGCGGTTGGGCCGTGAAAGCGTAGCAGACAGTCTAGACAGACAGACAGACACACTTTCGCATTTATAATATTAAGTATGGATATGGATTAATAAATAATCATAACTCGCTGTAAAAACTTTATCCCGATGTAGGGTCCACGAATTCACGAACTTAGAAGCAGAGCTAAATTTTATCACGAAATAACGTTCAAAAAGCAAATTGATTAAAAAAAACTACGAAACCAAACTACATAATAATATTTGGCAATAATCAACCAATCAGAGCGCGCCAGAGATTTCATAGTGCATAAAGTTTAACACTGATTGCCTCATATCGAGTTACAGCACAATACAACACAGCAATCTGAACGCACCCTTATTGCATCAACATTATCGCGAAACTGTACGAGAATATTATGATAGATATTTGTTGTGATAACTACATAATTCATGCATTAAAAAACTGTCAAAATACCAATATTCAACACACAAAAGCCTTCAAAACTATATCATGTTTAGGAAGAGATATATTTAAAAAAATCTTAGGAGCCTTTATGTATACCTACCTACCGAAACACAGCGCTCACAACGGCGTCAGGAATGTCGTCGAACTTTTCCGAGTTTCAATGAGCGCTTTACACTTTCTATAACGGTGAAAGAAAACATGGTGAGGAAACCTGTACGCCCGAGTGTTCTCAAAGGTGTATTAAGACCGTTAATAATCCGCACTGGGCCACCGTGGTGGACCTTTCACATTTATTTTATTTATTTATATTACTTTATTTTCATAGGCACACTAACAATTTACATACCTACATATTATACACAAATTATAACATGTTATTAAAACAGTGGCACATTCACCTACATCGATTATAAGTACCTATACATTGACAAAAATAACGCATGCAAATAATCACGAAAATATTATAAAAACATCCTTATTAAAAACGCGAAAGTTTGTATGTATGGATGTTTTTTACTCTTTCACGCAAAAACTACTGAACGGATCTGCATGAAATTTGGCACAGAGACAGATTATAGGCTACTTTTTATCTCAGGAAAATTAAAGAGTTTCCGCGGGAACCAAAAAACCTCAAACCACGCGGACGTAGTCACGGGCATCAGCTAGTTTATAATATTAGTAGGTATTAATATTTGACTGCTGGTGTTTCCAGAGATGCCGTTCGGTCAGATGCCGGTGCTGGAGGTGGACGGCAAGAAGTACGCACAGAGCTTGGCCATCGTGCGCTACCTCGGCCGCAAGCACGGCCTCGCCGGCAAAAACCTCGAGGAGGACTTCGAGATCGATCAGAACATTGAGTTCTGGAACGACATCCGCCTGAGTAAGACTTTTTTCTTTTTTATTGGATTGAGTGTGCTGCATAGGCCCCACTGACCGCTACCGCGTCAACAAGTTGATAGGGGAGTGCTAGGCAGCCTACTCATTTTTTCCTCTTCTTTGACAACATGGGATACGCATTTAGACCTGCATTCGGTAGCCGTAATTTTTTGAATGCCTTTCTCAAATAAATTTGTCACGTCTCAGTTTTTATTATTTTGAGCTACATGCCCCACCTGCGCCCATATCAATTCGATAGGGTTCAGCTCGCAATGGTAAGGGGGTCTTAAAACCGTGATCCCATGTTGTGCTGCCATTTCGTCTACAGCGTACTTATTAAAAGACTCGTTATGTGGAATCAGTTCTAAAAGCGAAATGAATATTTTTATTTAAAAGCCAGTCTTGAATGGCAGCTTTTTTCCAGCTCATTTTTGGTGCCGTTTCCAATTTTCGGGAGTGGTAAGGTGCATTATCCATCACCACAATTGAGTTTCCAGCGATAATAAAGCAGCGGTTACTAATGGCGTGTGAGATTGGACATTTTTGTTTTACGTAGGTCAATGACCTTTTGACGTAGGTAGATAAATTATTGAAATGTAATGTTTTTGTGTTAGATATCTGTGTTAGACTTACTCAAATAATTGTTTATAGTACTAATATATAAATTGCAATGCCCTGACGGGGCCTCATGTCATTATAATTAATTAAACATAATTATATATATTAATTAATAAATAATTATTATTAATTTAAATAAAAATCAATAATTTAGTAGTTCCAATATTATGATTACATAAACATAAATCGCGATTGTTTATCGATTTTTGTGTTCATCACTACACTATTATGTGGTTATATTCTCTTTGACTATTATAATATGTGGTCAACGACATCAATTTACATAGACGGGCCCTGTCAAACAAAGAATGTGGGCGTATTTTTAGCAACGCCATCAACGCCATCTAGTCTGAAAAGCGGGAACTTGCTTGCAACATCTTGAATGAAAGCTTGAAAACGTTAGACTCGGTCATAGATAATATAGGTCATAGCCGAAAGGTGAGTTTAATAAAAAAAAAATCATACAGTTTGCCGCGGAAATTAAATGATTGCGTAATGGATAAAAATATTAAATAGGAAGATTATATAATGATTTTTTGGAAATGTATAATTGTGAATTGAAACACTTACATTAAAATTAAAACTATACAGTGCCAAACTAATTAAACTTTAGATGTTAACTTAATAATAATAAATTATCTGCACGACGAGCGATCGTGACAGCGCTACGATGGGAACAAAGACAGGTGCGGAACGTGTTCAGCAACTCGGACGCCCAGCGTTTTTCTATGAAAGGTCCCATCTAGTGCCTACATATATATCGATGTATGTGGTATCATTATTTTACAAAATGACAGTAGCTAATGTCAAATGTGGAATCGAATTATAATTCCGACTTTAGTAGTAAATTTTGCCAAAACCGTTGAACAGATGAGTAGTGAAATGTAGCAGACAGACAGGCAGACATTCGAACAGGCAGACAGACACTCTTTCGAAATTTGATTTTTCGGAAAAGTAGCCTTTATAATCACTTCCCTGGGATGGAATCTATCGCATACCAAACGTCACAAATCGGTTGAAATATTTTTTCTATGGGATTGTCTATATAGTTTGTCATGAGTTTGTCACTAGTCTTCCTACCTCGCTTCCTATTGATAGGTGGGACTTCTTCTACGCGAGGGCATGAGCCCCCTGCAAGAGCGAGGCCCGGGTGGTTGCCCTGCTTGCCACCCCCTAAGGCTGTCACTGATAATAGCAGTGCATCCAGTGTGTACAGAAATACTTAGTCCAGTAACAGTAGTAGGTATTATGTATAGATTCATTTATTTAACCCAAAATCTTTGCAGAGGCCGCATCGGTCTTCCACGAGCAAGACGAGAAGGTGAAAGCGCAGAAGCAGGCTGACCTGGAGAAGGACTACTACCCGGTCGCGTTGAAGAAGCTGGATGACATCCTCGCCAAGAACAACGGACACATGGCTCTGGGCAAGGTATTGTATGAATTCAAGGCAAATCCAACAGTCCTTTGGGCACATTTCGATTTCGGCACGCACTTCTAACGTTTCTGAGTTTAGATAGGTTTAGATAGATAGGTAGATAGATAGATATATATATATATATAGATTGATCGATAGATAGATAGATAGCCAGACAGACAGACAGATAGATAGATAGATAGATAAATTCTTTATTGCCACACTAACTTAAAGATGTAAAGTAAACACTTAGAAAGTACAGAAACCAAAGTGCGCAAGAGTGGTCTTATCACTAAAAGTGATCTCCTCCAGACAACCCATCCGTTATGAATAATTTAAAAGGTGGCTGGATAGTGCAACAACTTAGGTTAGTTATTTCACTTATAAAATACGTGGATATTTCACGAGTTATTTAGTAATATAGTTGCGGGAGTATACCTAATGCAAATTAATATCTGTAATACTAATGTTATAATTATGCGAAAGTGTGTTTGTTTGTTCGTGGTTTGTTGGCTTGTCCTTCAATCATGCCGCAACGGACCAACAGATCGACGTGATTTTTGGCATGGGTATAGTTGAGGACCTGGAGATATAGGCTACTTTTTATCCCGAAAAATTAAGGAGCTCCCGCGGGAATCGAAAAAAAACTTAAACCACGTGGACGAAGTTGCGGCTATCAGTTAGTCTGTATTAAACTGTAATACAGGTTTTATTTAAAAAAGGACTTTCGTACGTTAACATGATTATTTTCTTACTATGATTCCCGCGACTTCGTCCGCATGGATTAAGGTTTTTGATTCCTGCGGGAGCTCTTTCATTTTCCGGGATATCATATGTCCTTCCCCGGGATACAAACTATCCCTGTACCAAATTTCATCAAAATCGATTGAACAGATAGGCCGTGAAAGCGTAGCAGACAGACAGACACACTTTCGCATTTATAATATTAGTATGGATTGCTTTAATAATAATAATAATAAAAATTTATTTTCAAGTTACATTGACTCATATTTGTTAGTAATACAAACTTATTACCTATGTTAGTACTTAACCTAAAACTTATCATTAACTCGTTAAGATGCGAGTCATCGCTGCGCCAATCCATTTGAAATAGCGCAGCAGTGACTCACATATCTACAGTCTAACCTACTATTAATGAGCATCAGGATGCTGTTAGTGCTACCCCGTAATCTACGCACCAGACCTCCGCCTCTTTTGCGCATCGTGGCATAAAAGCAGTTGACTCGCGCATTCGCGAACATCCCTGATGCGCTACAAAAACGGGGCAGCCCCATCAGCACCCTGAATGCATTATTGTATTGTACACGGAGAGCGTTGTACGATTTTTGAGTGTACTTGGCCCACAGGTTGCACGTGTAGAATGATGTACAATAGGCTCTGAACAGCGTAATCTTAACTTTGTTGCTTTACTTTTTGTTACTTGCTTTTTGTTGTAAGCTTTGCTGAAGTTTTTCTTATTGACTATATAATATATTTCTCTTATTCCAGTTAACCTGGGCAGACTTCTTATTTGCGGGTATGTACGACGCGTTGAAGAAGCTCCTTCAAATGCCAGACCTCGATGAGAAATACCCAAGATTCAAGAAGCTGGAGCAGACCGTGTATTCTATCCCTAAAGTTAAGGCGTTTTCAGACAAGGCACCCAAGTGTGAATTCTAAACAGTTAATTGGATTTTGTTGAAAATACTTTTCCTTTGTTTTGTACCTATATTTTTAATACAGCTATTTTTGTTTGATATAATATGTATTTTTATTTGAAAAGCAGCCGTGTAGTAAGGTGCCGCGTATAGAAACTGTGGGGTATGGGTTTAATATAACAGCCGTCTCTATCAGGTTTGCTATAAGCCAGCTACCACCTTAGACTGCATTATAATCTAAATATATAATAGGAAAAGGTGACTGACTGACTGACTAATCTATCAACGCACAGCTCAAACAACTGGACGGATTGGGCTGAAAATTGCGTACAGAAAGCTATTCCGTATATAAAAGGATTTTTGAAATTTCAACCCCTAAGGGGGTTCGAAATTTGTTTGACAATCGAAACTTAAGTGAGCAAAGCCGCGGGCATAAGCTAATTATGTTATAAAATGCGAAAGAGAGCCTGTTTTTCACGGTCTAACCAGTTTTGACAGAAAGTACAATTACCTAGGTATATAACGCTCGACCATGAGAAGGATATACCTAGGCGAAGTGTAGTGTAAAGATACCTGAGTGCCTAGTGGGACATTTCTTCCCGATCGATTAGGAGGAGCAATATACGATTTATCAGTATATTTCAAGGTATAGCATTTTAGATGCCTCCTGAATCACTAGTATATTTTTCCTCGTGTTTCCTATTGCTATTAAATTTCTTAAGGCGTTATTGTAACTTATAAAATAATAAATAAAAAAAAATTATTCATAATCATACATAGTGGTAGAGCCTAGAGGGTGAGGAAGTTTTTTGGTTTGTCCTTCAATCACGCTGCAACGGAGCAAAGTACCGACGTGATTTTTGGCATGGCTATTGTTGAGGATATGGAGAGTGACATAGGAATTATTTATTCCGGTAGCAGATTCAGTTCTTGGAATGGTACAAAATAACATAGCTCCTTAGACAGGTTTTAAAAAAAAATTAATTTGAAAATTATAAAATCACAATTCACAACGATAAAGCAACCATGCCAAATCATTAATTACCTACAAGTCACAAATTAGCCAATCCATGTACCACACCTAGGTGCCTGGTTAAAAATTATGCGTTCATTTGAGATTTTTTTAATTGTGTTAGTCGTTGTGTTTAGGTTGAACGTACCTGAACGTACCTATATTAAAAAAATGCATTTAAAACTGGGTAAGCATCTACTTATATCATACAAAAATCCGAGCCTCCTTTTCTTTGCTTAGCAATAAATAATTTTTTAAAGAAAACTTATGTAGGTACCTACTTTGGTTTGGTTTGTTGACTCTCTCTGCGTCCGTCGTTTGACGACCTCCGTAGCGCAGTGCTGAGCGCTGTTGTCTTAACGTTGGAGGTCCGGGGTTCGATTCCCGGCAGGGTTTATTTGGGAATTTATAATTTCAGATTTTTCTCTGGTCTGGTCTAGTGGGACTGGGAAGCTTCGGCCGTGGCTAGTTACCACTTACCACGCTAGCAGCAAAGACATACCGCAAAGCGATTTAGCGTTTTGGTAGAAACTGACTATGGGTATGGGTAAATTAATATAATTCTGCCATACCCCTAACGGGCTAGCCCGCTACCATCTTAGACTGCATCATCACTTACCTGATGGTGAGATTGCAGTCAAGGGCTAACTTGTTAATTATAAAAAAGATAGTTGAAGATACCCTTTTTTCCAGTGATCTTCCTCGCGTTTATGATGGTGTCTGCGACCACAGCGTTCGTGTACTGCATCTGTCCATTGCTGGTCTACCCGGTGTGCGGCAGCGATGGACGCACGCACGACAACGAGCTATGTATGCTGTGCAGCAGCCCCGACGCCAGAGTCGTGAAGCGTGGGCAGTGTGACCAATAAACAGTGTTTTACAAAATATAGTTATTTAATTTGCATCCTACTTCTGATTATTACGTAAAAATGACAGCTACAGTGTTACAATCTGTTACATCCCTAGCTACTAACTCATATATACTGCTGACCATTCATTTAGCATCTTGACCCACTATTCGGGATTGACGCGAAACAATAATGTGTTCATCAGCAATATATTGCCTATAAAAGCAGTTTATTAATTCTAATCTCTAGTCGTTCTGGTAATTAGCCTAATTGCTGTTCACCTACGGACCCGGTTTCGGCCTGCCGGACTGAACTAGCAATAAAAGCTAAGACCCTGAACCAAAAACACCGCCCAAAGACCTTCTGGAGGTCTCCGCGAGTCGCGACAAGTGATTTAAGTAGTTAATCTTATTTATATTGTGAGAATATCCAAATTTTCTCCGTTAATAAACTACAGTTCGAGTACTCGTGTTGTTTCCTTTAAAACCACCGAGTGCTAGGGACTAACAGATCGCAATTTAAGGATTTCATACATGCTTTTTGTCGTGCAGGCATCTATGAACTCCTTAAAGAGGTAGAATTATCCGTTTGACAAACCCAGTGATCCAGTGATCTTCCTCGCGTTCATGATGGTGTCTGCGACCACAGCGTTCATCTACTGCATCTGTCCATTGCTGGTCTACCCGGTGTGCGGCAGCGATGGACGCACGCACGACAACGAGCTATGTATGCTGTGCTGCAGCCCCGACGCCAGAGTCGTGAAGCGTGGCCAGTGTGACCGATAAATAGTGTTTTACAAAATATAGTTATTTAATTTGCATCCCACTTCTGATTATAAGTTAAAATTACAGCTACATTGTAACGAACACAATTTAAGGAGTTCATACATGCTTTTTGACGTGCAGGCATCTATGAACTCCTTAAAACAGGCCGAATTATCCGTAATCATTCGATAGTTTATAACGTATTACTCGTTCATACATGCTTTTTGACGGGGCTGATGGGTTGACACTCCTCCGCTATTGGCCAAAATCCATTAACGCAGCAAGAATGCCATCAATTCAGAAAATCACAAAACAATTGAGACTGTAACAATGATTGATGCAGCTTTTTCATAGTTGGGCTAGGTAATTGTGTTCTCAGTAGACATTCCCATATGCGTCGGGTATGCCTTAGTTTTTCCTGTCAAGGAATTCTCGGTAGGTAGTTAATGGCGGTGTTTCGGAAAAAATGCCATCGGTCTTGCGTCGGATCTCTCTCAGGTGTGTCACATCGCCGTCACATTGGGGTATGAGAGTGAGGGAATAGCTATAGTATGCGTGTTTGCGTTTACACACTCGCACTTTATATCTCCACGTAGAGAGAGAAAACCTCCCATATACATCGATTATGTATTAAGTAGGTACTAGATGGGTCCTTTCATAGAAAAAGTTGGGCGGCCGACTTGAAGGCCATGAACCTCAGCATAAGCCTGTCCTTGTCCCCGCTATAGCGCTGTCCCTCTTTTCAGACTAGATGGCGTTCGTAAAATAAGTCCAAATTCTTTGTTTGACAAGGCCCGTCTATGTAAATTGAGGTCGTTGCCCATACATTGTGGCCGATACGCAAAATAACCTTTGCTTTGATGTGTTTGCAGAAAAATTTCGCGCAGACATCAGAATTATGTAGAATTAATTTCTCGCTCTTAAAATAACTTTCCTCACAAATCACAATATGCATTGACGCAAATGAAAAGTAAACATTTAGCGGAATTGAACAGTTAGCAAATAAAATCAGTATTAAGAATCGAATTAGATCACACATAGCAAATATTGTGAAAAAGAAGCGCATTAGGTAGGTATGGATATTCCTTTAATCTTGTGCTAAGTGGTGTATAATGCTCGAGGCATGAATCGTTAGAATTGTAATGATAATTTACATAACCAACATCAAATCAATATAAAACGGATGTACGATGCATGCAGGACATTTATTAACTTGTGTTCGAGACAGAAGTATTTAACATAAACAAAGGCAATTTTATTAAAATTTGTAAACGTGTGATGTAAGAAACGAAAAGCAGTTTGATATCATTGACACAGAAAACAGAAAGAGACCAAAAATAATAAATAAAATTAATACTTAGGTACATAAAAGTGGAAATAATATCTGTCTGCGGTAGGAGTTACAGAGGACACATCTGAAAACAAAAGAAGAAAAGTTACAAACTAACAGAAATAAAATGGAGATAATTTCAAAACTAACAGCATTAATGGTGCTAATATGTGTAATGGCAGTGCTTGGGAGACCCTTTGAAGAATCAAGTCCCCAGGAAAACCAACCTTTCCAAGAAAGTCTATTCCAGGATATGGCATTAAGCCGCCATTTGGAAAAGCGATCTCTCGAGGAAGACGGCGATGTGGAGGTCCCAGCAAGATTTGAGAACGCTTTCGTAGGACCACATAGAATACGAGCGCTTCCTGGTTTCCTTCACTGATCATTTAGTTAACAGTTCGTTCCAACCGAGACCGCTAGCGGACTGAGGATCGTTTCTGTCATCTTCATCGTCATTTCAATCCATCACCGGCGCATTAACGAGCACGGATCTCCTCCCAGAATGAGAAAGGTTAGGCCATAGTCTACCATGCTGGCTGTGGATTAAGAGAACATTATGGAGAACTCTTAGGTTTCCTCATGTTTTCCTTCACAGTTAGCAAGTGTTATATAATTTCACATATAACTCCGAAAAGTTGAGGTGCGTGCACGGGGATCCAACCCTCACCTCCTGACTAGTCAGTTAAGACTTCCGCCTCCTGTTATAGCCATAACAGCTTATTATTTGCAATGTTTCTGTAAAATTAAAGAAAAAAAATTGCATCTGCTCGTTTCGCTCGCGCTTATGTTCTTTCTGGGAAAAGAAGTACCTACTATAAAAGAAACCCGGGGGTGTAATAAGAACACACTCATCCTCAACGGTATTATAGTCCGCCGCTGCAATAGACGTCTACTGCTGGACGAAGGTCTCTTGCATGGAACTCCACAGTGCATGGTCTTGTGTCGCTTGTTTCCAGCAGCTCTCCGCTACTCATTTGAGATCGTCCGTCCATCTAGTTGTAGTTAGCAGTTAAGTAGATTGAATTCGAGGAATCAGGTATAACCACAGATTTTAAAAACCACAGTTTAGATATTAAGTAAGTAGGAGTGGAGTTAAGTATTCGTAGTGTTTCAAAATATAATAAGTGGGGTTTACGGTATTTACTGTAATCAGGGACTAATTAATGTCAATGTCAATGGAAAAAATTTTGCTCGCTTCCAAATTTTTATTTATAAATATTGGGCTCGGTATTTTGGATTATTATTGGCATCAAATTGGCGCTTATTCGCGAAATACCCCGTGGTATTATTTTCACTGTTTCTCGATATGCGATATTAACAGTCGTTTTTGTTTCAGAGCGAGGCGTTGCCACGCGGTGTCACGGTTTCCAGGGGCCTCAGCGGGCAGTCGCCTGCTCTGCAGGCCTTCTGGTTGCCGTTGCCGGGGCTTAGCGCGCTTATAGACGCTATTGTGTAGTGTTTTAGTTTTTTCTATTTTTTCTTTTGTTGTGTTGTGAAGTATGATCACTAGTGCATCTCAAGTTGAGTACATAGAATGCCCACACTGTAGCGATGGCAAGCTGTTTAAAGGTCGTAGAGGCCTTAACATACATATCGCACGATGTCACGGACCACCAGCAAGGCCTTTAACTTGCCCAAATTTCGTGTGCGATCAAACGCAAACAGGAAGTCAAAACCAGGTACCCTTCGAAATTTTATTATCCAAATATAATCAAAATATTCCTTTAATAAAACGCATTCCGCGAGGGGCGAGAATATCATTGGCTAGATCCTTATCGCATACAATCCAAAATGTCTTATCAAATTCACTTTTGGCTTGGCAAAATCTTTTTTTGTTTTCATATAAACATTTTTCAGTAAATAAATCAGAAAGCGGGTCGTTATGTTCAAAATTAAAAAAAAATTGTTCGGTTGATCGCGTTTTCCAAATTCCTGACTGCTCATTTCGAACACAAAATTACAATTTAAAAAAAATTGTGGAAAACAAGGTTATGGATGGGGATCTTAAAAACGCAGCCCGCATTTTGTTTTCTAATGATACGCTGGCTCCATTTAATGATGAAACGCTAGAAGCCTTACATGACAAGCATCCTTTACCAAATCCCGACTCTTTGCTTCCAGACCCACCTTCAAATGTTTCATTTTTACAGATAAAGGATGAAGAAACTTACGCTGCGATAATGTCATTCTCCAGTGGCTCTGCTGGTGGCATGGACGGCATAACACCACAACATCTAAAGGATCTTGTGGGAGTTACTGCTGGGGACGCCGGCAAGGCGCTTCTGAGTGACATTACCAGACTTTGTAATTTTATGTTATCTGGCGAGGTAAATTCATCCTTTTTGCCATTCCTTTACGGTGCGAGGCTCTGTGCTTTTAATAAAAAGGACGGTGGGATCCGGCCCATCGCTGTTGGCTGCAGTTTTCGCCGTTTGGCATCAAAATTAGCGTGTAGACACATAGTTTCGACCCTAAAGGATAAATTCCAACCTATTCAAGTTGGATTTGGCAGTAAAGGTGGTTGTGAGGCAGCGGTGCATTCGGCTCGTACTTTCTTAGCGAATGGCGAGGTTGAGGTACTGCTGAAAGTAGACGTAAAGAATGCTTTTAATTCATTGGACAGGGCAACTCTGCTTAACGAAGTTTTAACACAACTTCCCGAAATTTACCCGTATGTTTGGCAATGTTACAGTTCTGCTTCAAAATTATTTTTTGGAGATGGCGACATTAAGTCCTCTGTAGGTGTTCAGCAAGGGGATCCCTTAGGTCCAGCCCTGTTCAGCTTAGGGATCCACAACCATATCTCAAATTTAACATCTAAATTTAACATATGGTATCTTGACGATGGAACCATTGGAGGCAACGTGGATGATGTTCTAAAAGATCTTAACAATGTTAAGCAACAATTTGGCAAAATTGGTTTAGAACTAAATTTTTCCAAATGTGAACTGTTTTTTACAGAAAATCTGTCGCAAGATAGAATATTATCGGCTTCTGAATTATTTAACGAAATTGCCCCTAATATTAAGATCCTTGATAAACATTCACTTTGTCTTCTTGGTGCTCCTCTTTTTAACGAAGCCATACAACCAATCTTGGACAAAAAAGTCAAAACATTTTCGGCACATTCTGACAAATTGGGCGATCTAAATTCTCACATTGCATTTTCGATTCTAAAATATTGCCTATTTGTACCTAAATTAATTTATATTCTCCGTGCGAGCCCAATTTGGAAATTTCCTGGACTACTCGATATCATGGATGCCACCTTAAGAGATACGCTAGAAAAAATTCTAAATTTATCTTTTGATGATCAGTCCTGGAATCAAGCTACTTTACCGGTCAAGTATGGTGGCATCGGCGTGAGAAAAATTTCCAGTGTTGCTCTTCCGGCTTTTCTGTCCTCTGTGCATAGTATAAAAGAGCTTAGTTCTCAGATTCTTAATTCTAATTCAGTTTCATTGATCTATGCCACAGAGGCCCTAGATAGTTGGAAGCTCAGGTGTCCCAATGACGACATCCCGAAGGAATGTTTCACACAAAAACTTTGGGATGTGCCGTTGGTTCGGCTGACACATACAAATTTGGTTCAAAATCTTACGAGTGAAAGAGATCGAGCAAGGCTTCTAGCCTTATCTGAAAAAGAATCCGGGTATTGGCTTCATGCCTTGCCATCGAAAAATCTCGGCACTCTTTTAGATAATGAAAGTTTTCGTGTGGCTCTAGGTCTCAGATTGGGAACACCCCTGTGCTACGAGCACAGATGCCCGTGTGGAAAAGAGGTTGATAAATTTGGAATTCACGGACTCTCTTGCCAAAGGAGCGCTGGTAGGCTTTTTCGGCATGGCTCTCTCAATGATACGATCAAAAGGGCTCTTGCCACCATAGATATTCCTGCGCTCATTGAGCCGGCAGGGATTAGTCGGGATGATGGCAAGAGACCTGATGGATTGACGCTGGTTCCCTGGGAACGGGGACGGGCGCTAATGTGGGACGCAACATGCGTAGACACATTGGCCCCGTGTCATATCAGGGAGACAGCATCAAGGCCGGGAGCCGCAGCAGAAAAGGCTGAAACCGGCAAGCGGCGGAAGTATGCCTCTCTCATAGAGAGTTACATATTTGTTCCGTTTGCCGTGGAGACCCTGGGGCCATGGAGTCTTAGTGCCAAAAAATTTTTACGAGATATTTCACCGCGGTTAATTGCCTCATCTGGTGACAGAAGGGCTGGCTCATTTTTTGCGCAAAGGATCAGCCTGGCTGTCCAGCGCGGAAATGCAGCCAGCATTCTTGCCACCATTCCACGCGGGCATGATTTATATAGTAATTAGGTTAGGCTAGCTAGCATTAAGTTCTATTGTATTATTTTCATTAATTGTATTATAATTTTAGTCAGTTCGATTGAACTTTTGTCCATACAAAACTGGGGATTTTTAAATGTAGATCTTAGATACGTGTATCCATTCAGCATATAAAACAAAAAAGATTTATGTGTTTAATAAAGCTTCTTTGATTCAGTATCAGTATAATTTTAATTGTCTCAGTACTTAAATAATAAGGTTTACCTAGTTTATAATATTAAGGACTTATTCATACACTTCTCGTAGTATGTTATTTTTTATATTTGTCCGTAGGTAGGTATATGTCTCTACCTATATTTGCGATACTATTTTATATACTTTTGTGAATAGATAATAATAAAATATCTTTATTTTTCTCTTTCCATATATCAAGTAAATAAAATTGAAGGTTAAAATTTTAAAGTGATTTTATTTATAAAATTTAAAATCTCGTACATTGGATTCATAAAACTAAGTACATAACAAATTACAATAATATGTTCATCAATAATAGATAAAAGAAAAAAATACCCCTATAGAAAGTATATACTTACTTACTTTCTTCCTTAATTGCAGTCGAAAATTCTTGCGATTTGCCTTTTTCAAATTAATAAAAATATTAATGAAAATTGGATTCCAAAAAAGTAATAATAATTGGTAATAGTACCAGTATCAATTGACGGTAGCACATTGATGCTTATTGTTTACAAAGTTGGCAAAAGTACCTACAGAAGAAGCAAGGCATTTAAAACAATCAATTTCTTTTTTGCTATGTTGTGCCCTTGGTTCGACGTATACCTTCCTTTATTAATTTAATTTCATCTTACATACTATTTTCTACCGTTTCTATTTTATACTATGTTTCATTGTGATTGGTGATAAGTAATAAGAGAAAATATAGCAATCAAAAAGTATTTTTAAAAAAATCAAAAAATTCTGCCTGTTTTATTTTTATTGTTTGTTTGTACGTGTTAAGTATAACGCTATTCGATTTTGAAGCAAAATGTAAAAGTAGGCTGTATAAATAATTGTCTATTTTCTAACATTAAAAAGCACCGTTGATTCAGCAAAAATAAAAACTACAGTAAGTACCTACATAAGTAATCTTAAAATTATTGTTTTTTATGAAACAAATGAAATGAAAAATAAACTTATGAAGCGACATAATATGTAGGATATATTATTTTAATAGATACCATTAGGTTTTACCATTGAAAAAAAAAATACGCGCCGAACTGAGAACCTTTTTTGGAAGTCGGTTAAAATGGTTATCGGATGCAAATCGCTCGAGACGTATTTTTGGCCATATATAGCCCGAGGATTTTGGGATGATCGAGATGTCGAGATGGGAATAGTACCAAGAGTTGAGGAATTTATCGAGACACGTGTGAGCGTTTGAATTTTGAAAATCGGCTAGTAACTTTTTTTGGAATTTTGAAAAATGGTATAAGTTCGGGTTTTTTGGGGGGTGTTTGTTTACTAAATTGTAAATATTTCGAAAAAAAAGACGACTAAAGAAAAAATAAAAATAGGGTATTTGTTTAGCTACAAAATGGCGAAAACATTTTGAAAATCGGTTAATAATTGTGACCTGTAGCTGTAGGTGGTCCCTACTCCCTTTAGATTTGGAATTGTAGAAAAACGGGTATTTCCGTATATATTAAGTGATGTAGCTTCTATGATTATTGACCGAGCGTCATAGTAATGGTGTTTTAAAAGATGCGGAGGTCTGTGAATTTTTTTAAACCATGAAGGCACTTAACTATTTAAGGCCACGTCCGCACGTCGTAAGTTGTAAAAACTTTGGAAATTTAAAATACTGAACTAGTAAAATCTTTGTCACTATTCTCATGCGAAAACTATAGAAATTGCAGGTAAGTAATAAAGTTAACCACCTGAAAGACGTTAAGTGAGTTTTTGTCATATTTTTTAAATTAGTATAATCTATAAGTATATATTTCATACCATAGAACCTAAATTTTAAAAAGAAATAAAAGATTTTTTTAATTTCCAAGTAACTAGGTACAACTATTATACATTTACAAAAAAAACGTATAAAATCTCTGTCATGGCACATGATTTCAAAACATAAAACTTAAGAACTAGTTTTTTGGCACAATGAGAATTCACTGGATCTTTGGATGTTAGTTTTTTAACGATTCTGTTAACGTTATTAAAATAACCGATACTTAATTAACGATAATATTTTAAATAACGTTAAAAGAAATAACGTTATTATTACCTAATTTTGTTAGTTGTTATAATCTCTTTACATATTTTATAAACAGATAAGTATTTAAGTAGGTATAGCACATAGTACGATTATAATATTTAAAATGTTAACAATAATCACAAATTTATATATCTTATATACATATAAATTTCATAAGTAACTTTAATGCCATTTGGAGTATAATAAAACTTAATACTAAAATTTTATAATAAACTATGATATATTTTGATTTTAATAAGTATAATAGCTATTTTCGAAATATACATTTCATATTTTAACTTCAGACACTTATGATAAAGATGGTTATAAAATCTAGAGAATATATTTGAAAGAAAACAATATAAAATTACTGGTCAAGTGCGTGTTAGAACACGCATATTGTGGGTTCCATAGCCACAACCATTTCAAATCATTTTTCTTTTGCATTTTTTTTTATATTTCAGTGTGATGTTAATAGGTTTGTACTTTGTACCTATAACCATGATATATATAATTTACTGCTCCTATAGTTTAAATGACTGTAACATAAAGCTAGACAAACCAACGGATAGCGGACAAACGGACTTGGCAATCGGCTTACTACAAACATGCTAACAAAGATATTATAGCTATAGATAGCTATTATACAACACGATCTTGTCATGTACGGAACCCTAAATATGGGAGACGATATATAAATAATTTTATAGTTTGTACTATGGACTTTTAACCTTTGTACTTAAATGTACGTAAGGCTAGAATTTGAACGCTATAACTTATTATAATTCGTTCATTCTGTCTAAACCTAATATTCTTTAATTAAATAAAAGTAAATAGGTAACCTATACTTTGGGAATATTTTTTTGGCCAAGCAGTAGGTAGGTACCTACGTGTCGAATCGATGAACTTATTTATGCCTATTATCTAAGTACAATAAACATTTGAAATAAAAAGAAAAAATATTAAAAATAACAAACATCTAAATACCTACAACTTGATCGTATTCGTTATTTTGATTTATTTGATTCGTGATTCTGAGAATAAAGTAGGTATGACAAGTTTAAATTTTTTAATACTAAAAAAAAACTATCTACGTACTTAAAAAATGTGCGTGTGATCCTTAACACATTGATTTTTTAAATATGAGTCGAAAAAACAAAAGTTTTTTTGTGAGATACAATAATTGGGCGCCAACTACTTTACTTGGTATTTATAAAATTTATCTGACCCTGGTGGCCAAAATTGGAACTAGTTTTTATGCATGTTAAGTTTTTTTTAAATTTTTTTCCATAATATCTACTACCGACGCTGTCACCGGGTCAGGTAAGTTGTGGCAGTATGACTACAGAATAGGTAATAATACTTTGCTAAGGCCCTTGGACTCTGGTGGTCTCTCCTTTAAATAAAATCGAAGGGTGGTCTGGACTGTAGACGTGTTCAACTGTTCACGTGTCATTAACTCATTCGATCTAGAGATTTTAGAAATAATGTACACAGGTTTAAAAATAACTTAGAAATAATGTAGAGAGAGATTTTAGAAATAATGTAGTGAAGCTTTTTTGAGAAAAATATCTTTGGTCTCCTGCAAAGAAATCCTTAATATTCACGGCGGCAATAAAAGCCAAGCGAGCGGCACTTCTGGCAGAGATGCTGTGGATGGATCTTGGACTGGTCGCTCACATCCAGGCCGTCGGGTTTCTCTAGGGGCCTCTGAAATTGAGAGATACGTCCTTTGAAATTATGAGTCAATCATCAGAAATCATCTTGAACTATTTTAAAATAGTTTTTAAATCACTTGCGGCTTGACGCAGCCTTCGAAGTCAGACAAATAATTTGACAAGCCTTAGATTATTAGTATGCAGTACGGGCAGCTATGCTTACCGAAGCAACGCTTCTTGACTTATTACGGCATCATCGCTTCACTTTTTAACATTATAAAATACCTATGCCTAGAAGTGACTGGGTCGTGGGTAATGGGTATATTGTTTGAAGATCCTTACTGAATTAAGAAACGCTTTAACTTTTCATGCGGGACGGGAAGACGTTGACGCTAATCTTGCACTTTGCGCACCTGTATTAGCCGAAGCAGCGCTTCTAGCCTTGGTACGGCGGCAAATTTTCATGCCTTACATACAGGATTTAGAAAGCAAGTTACCTGCTTATGCGGGAAAACGTTGATCCTACATTTGATGCACTCTTGGCCGTTGTTCGCCCACGAGTTCCCGCTCATCCATTTGCGCTTGCACTTCGGGCATTTGTACTCGCCGAAGCAGCGCTTCTTGCCTTGGTACGGCGTCAAACCTTCGCCTTTCGGTCTGGCCTGAAACCATTATGAATTTTTCATAAATACAATGGATAAAATACATTTTTGACTGTTATTATGTGAATAAATTTAACAATTCTTTGGTAATTCTCTGGTATTTTTTAATTTCGAACAAGTACGTAACTAGGCCAATTCTGTATAACACAATCTCTAAACTAAATTAAAATGACAGCTTTAAATCTAGTTCTGTCCCTTTCCGCAGGGAATATTATGAAAGGGTAAAGAATTTTTAGAAAAACTAGCCAAGGCATCTTGCAAATAATAGGCAGACGAGATCTTAAGACGGTTGTTCCTTTTATGCAATAGGTATAAGATGTATTAATATGACGTTTATGAAATAGAACACGCAATCAAGGCTTCCTTTGTAACTTGAGCCGGAGTACGAGCGCTACGTTATCTTTTACAAAATAATGGTTTCTTTGTGTGACATAAAATGGGTCAAAAACGTACTATAATGTTATTATACTGTTTCGTAGTCAAGAAAGGTTAAAGTGTAGGTACAAATCAAATCCAAGGATCATGATTTACTAGCGACTTCACTCGCGCAGATTGAGGTTTTTTGGTTCCCACGGGAACTCTTTAATTTTCCGGTATAAAAAGTAGCTTAAGTTATTCCAAATTATTCTGTGCTAGATTTCATCCAGATTCGTTCAGCCGTTCTGGCGTGATTGAGTAATAAACATCCATCCATCCAAACTTTCGCATTTATATTATTAGCAAAGATAGAGATGGCCGGCCGGGCTGGCATAGGAATAGAAAAAATATAAAAATAGAAAAGTAATTGAGATCAGGATCTCCAGGAACTAAGATGCAATGCTAGTTTTAAGTTTTTTTTTATCCACTACAAACTAGTTGAGAAAAAATAAATAAATAAGATATTTCTTGAGATTGTTCAACCGATTTTGATGTTCTTTTTTGCAGTTATTACAACGATAAGTTACATCCTGGGGATGGACAGAGGCTAAGTATTCCATCCTGGAAAAAAAAAGAAGTTTTATTTATTTATTCCACTACAAGTTAGCCCTTGACTACGATTTCACCAGATGGTAAGTGATGATCCAGTCTAAGATGGTAGCAGGCTAACCTGTTAGAGGTATGGCCATACCCCAGGTCGGTCTCTACGCGGTATCGTACCAGAACGCTCAATCGCTTGGCGGTACGTCCGGTAGGGTGGTAAGAAGCCTCCCACCCGACCAGACAAGAGAAAATTGAGAAATTATAAATTCCCAAATTGACCCTGACGGGAATCGAAACCGCGACCTCCCACGTTAAAAAACAGCGCTCAACCACAACACTGCACTAGGGGTGTCGTCTAGTCTAGTATACCTACTCTGTACTATAAAATCAACATCAATATCAAAGATTAATAGTCACTACAACAAACAAGGTACGGGACGTCCCAAAATATACAGTAATCTGACGATGACATATGCGTTTCGTGCGAAGAATCCGATCGTTTCTTTTATAGAGAAAAATATAAAAATATTTTTCCGTACGTTCTGGCACTGTGCCAGAGCAACTTTTGGCGGAAATAGCCACATTACAGAGACTATGCTGATTCGAGCGCTAATTGAAGACATTGCGGCGAGGAAAAAGCTTGTCAAGTTTACAAAACAGGAATACGAGTAGCGGAATTTGGTGCGCGGAATTTCGTGAGCTGAATTTCGCACCAAAGGTTAGAGCGATTGGAGGTATACACCTCCTTAAATTTCAATTTACGGAATTGCCGAAATTACGCCTGTGCCTAAATTACCCGTTATGCTCAGGAACTTCACAAACATGTTTCTCCTTATCCTTTCTACCACAGTACAGCGAGAAACCGTCTGCGTTGGCACCCTTATGTGGTTGACGTCCAATCTGCTCGCACGAAGCTTTTTTGCTCGACGTTTCTGATACGAACCGCTAGGCTGTGGAACACCCTCCCAACGCACGTGTTTCCTGCCACATATAACTTAAGTACCTTCAAGGCAAGAGCAAATAGGCATCTTCTAGGCAAGCCCGTTCCAACCTAGACCTCATCATTCCTTCGTTCTAAGCATGATTGTCGTCAAGCGCAAGCCTATCACGGTATAAAAAAAGGTACAGATAGAGTGCCAGTTAGCTGGTCTATTCAGTAATACAGTGTCACTATAATGCTATACCTGTGGACAGTCGCCAATGTAGTGTCCTTTATTGAAGCACAAGTGGCACATGTACGCTGGGGGCGGGTGATGCGGCTAGTGTACAGGTAGCGTTGCCAGTTGGTCTGCCAGTTAGCTGGTCTATTCAGTAATACAGTGTCACTATAATGATATACCTGTGGACAGTGGCCAATGTAGTGTCCTTTATTGAAGCACAAGTGGCACATGTACGCTGGCGGTGGGTGTCGCGGCGGCCGGCGCAGAGACAGCGCTGCCAGTTAGCTGATGTTTGTGCGTGAGATAGTGTATCAATAGTGGTATACCTGTGGACAGTCGCCAATGTAGTGTCCTTTCTTGAAGCACAAGTGGCACATGTACGCTGGGGGCGGGTGTCGCGGCGGCCGGCGCAGAGACAGCGCTGCCAGTTAGCTGATGTTTGTGCGTGAGATAGTGTATCAATAGTGGTATACCTGTGGACAGTCGCCAATGTAGTGTCCTTTCTTGAAGCACAAGTGGCACATGTACGCTGGGGGCGGGTGTCGCGGCGGCCGGCGCAGAGACAGCGCTGCCAGTTAGCTGATGTTTGTGCGTGAGATAGTGTATCAATAGTGGTATACCTGTGGACAGTCGCCAATGTAGTGTCCTTTCTTGAAGCACAAGTGGCACATGTACGCTGGGGGTGGGTGTCGCGGCGGCCGGCGCAGAGACAGCGCTGCCAGTTAGCTGATGTTTGTGCGTGAGATAGTGTATCAATAGTGGTATACCTGTGGACAGTCGCCAATGTAGTGTCCTTTCTTGAAGCACAAGTGGCACATGTACGCTGGGGGCGGGTATCGCGGCGGCCGGCGCAGAGACAGCGCTGCCAGTTAGCTGATGTTTGTGCGTGAGATAGTGTATCAATAGTGGTATACCTGTGGACAGTCGCCAATGTAGTGTCCTTTCTTGAAGCACAAGTGGCACATGTACGCTGGGGGTGGGTGTCGCGGCGGCCGGCGCAGAGACAGCGCTGCCAGTTAGCTGATGTTTGTGCGTGAGATAGTGTATCAATAGTGGTATACCTGTGGACAGTCGCCAATGTAGTGTCCTTTCTTGAAGCACAAGTGGCACATGTACGCTGGGGGCGGGTGTCGCGGCGGCCGGCGCAGAGACAGCGCTGCCAGTTAGCTGATGTTTGTGCGTGAGATAGTGTATCAATAGTGGTATACCTGTGGACAGTCGCCAATGTAGTGTCCTTTCTTGAAGCACAAGTGGCACATGTACGCTGGGGGCGAGTGTCGCGGCGGCCGGCGCAGAGACAGCGCTGCCAGTTAGCTGATGTTTGTGCGTGAGATAGTGTATCAATAGTGGTATACCTGTGGACAGTCGCCAATGTAGTGTCCTTTCTTGAAGCACAAGTGGCACATGTACGCTGGGGGCGGGTGTCGCGGCGGCCGGCGCAGTGACAGCGCTGCCAGTTGGTCTGCCAGTGAGCTGCTGTCGTCTGTCTGTTGCGTGGAGCCGGTTGCCGCTGTTGGTAGAGGGCCCCATACTGAGCCTGGCACCCACTGGAAATTGAGAAAGTTTTTTTTTAAGTTATTTGGTCATAACATAAGATAAGAAAAACGACAACAAAACTGTCGAAAAAAACCAAAGAATTCAGAAAACATAATTGGGGACAATTTTTTAAATTATGAATTTTAATAATCAAAAATTTAAAATTTTATTGCAACGAGACCCTTCGTGCTGGCTCTCGTTTTGCGCAAAGGGTCAACCTGGCTGTCTAATGTGGAAATGCAGTCAGTATTCTTGCCACCATTCCACGAGGGCATGATTTGCATAGTAATTAAGTTAGGCTAGGTAGCTTTAAGTTTTATTGATAAGTTTTTGTAATATTGATGCATCACCTTTTTGTGTAACCGGCTGATAAGGATTATGCTTCAGTTTTTAAAACCACTAAAATACTAAATCACTGCAAAGTTTGATATGAGATTTGGCTACGAACAGTGACAAAGTAGTCGCTACACAGAGATCTTTATGCTTCTAGGTCTCTAGTACATCTTACCATTGACAGACATAAACAACTGCGCATATCTCCAATCAACATCTTTAATAGATATCTATTAGTAACCACTAGAACAAGCATGTAACATGTTCTATATTATATTCCTGCTAGCAGATATCACGTTCTCATCCGCGTGGTTTAAGTTTTTTTGGTTTCCACGGGATAAAAAGTAGCCTTTGTCATTTATGTTCCTCCTGTCATTCCCCAGGACAACTGTACTAAATTGGGTGAAAAGAGGTTGTGAAAGTGTAACAAACAAACTAAAAAACTTACATTCGCAGCTCTTATATTGGTTAGAATAACATAAGGAGTTGGCCCCGACTTCACACAAAGATTTTCGAAAAAAGTAGAGGGGTGGAATTAATTTCCAAAATTCTGCAACACACTTAATTTCTTAATTTTAACCTAATGAATACCAAGTATTGGGATTCATAGGGATTCCATGAGGAAATATTATCTTTCATTAACTACAATAGTTTGATTATAGTAACTTAGTTGTAAAAAGCCGAAAGTATTTGGCTCTAATGTACCTACGCCGCATACGCTAACAACTGTGCATGATACCAATCAACATCCCGACGAGGGTCGATTAGACAAATAAAATCGCAGTCAATAAGAAGCCAGCACTTCCATTGCCCGGGATAGGGTGACCAGCTGTCTTGTTTCTTTGAGGACATTCAAATAGATTTCAGATTTTAGGGACCATTTATTGATAAAATTTTTGGACTTTTGGACGGACTTGAAAAGTCGTAAATTCCTAGGTGGCAGGTGCCTTTTGGATCTTTTAAGTAAACTTCTCATTAAATAGAAACACTATTGCATATTTTCTTCATTACAAAAAAATATTTTAAACTGCGCCAAATATTACGATTTTTGTATTTTTTTTTTGTTGTGTAGAGAATTACACTTTCTATAATCGTCATTAAAAGCATTATTTATTTTTAAATCTTGATGTTTTTATTATATTGCTCCTCATCGCTCTACCTATCTTTTGTCATCTATCCTTGTCACATTTTGGTTCCGTTTTAGGCTCTTAATTTCAGTTTAAAGTTTATTATTTCGATTTCAAGTTATCTTTCGACTGCGATCTCAACTGGTCTAAGATGGCAGCAAGACGCGGGCTATCTTGTAACGCGGGTTTTACATTTAGTGTCCCTAATAAATATTTTTAATAATAATATAAAAACTAAACAGTCATAAAAATGAGTTCAAATTATGGCCACTGGGCCAGATAAGTTGATGGGTCTGTATACGTAGTCGATTAATAAGCATACTCGAATGTCATTTATTTTGTAGCCTTCTTTTATCTTATTTGGGAAATGTCCTAATTTCTCGATGGTCACGGTCACCCTACTCGTGCGCTGTGCATGCGCATGTGTTTAACGAATTACGGAGCAATTCGTTCCAATTCCGAGCCGCGTGCGTTGACGTCGTGAGTCACCGGGTTTTGGACTCCAAGTCGGTAAGAAGGGAAGGACTACCTTAGTTCCGTCGTGTGTTCTTCTACATCATGTCGGCAATGCCAATACCTACTGTTAGGCGGATACAAATTGTATAACAGAAGTTACGGAACGCAGACGACCCCAGAAGTAATCGTCTGTGCCCCGTGCCCCGTGCCCCGTGTGACATTTGACGTTCCTAGACTTTTCGTGCGCTTTGGAGTGACATAGTTTGAAAAGGAACTGACTCACGGATTTTAATCAAGTACTTTAAATGTAGTGAATTAATTAAAATATAGGAAATAATGCATGTTGAAGTACATATTATGATAAAAAATTGCTTGGATATTTGACTAAATCACTGATTAATTTATAATTGTATTATATTAACATTATCTATTAATAATTTGACAGAGCACTCAGGTGTCTGAATTTAGAGCCGCTACTCACACTAACTTACACACGAGAAAAAAAAAACACCACTCACAAAATAATAAATATTACTATATGTATAATTTCAAAGTTTTATATTCAAATCTTAGAATAAATAGACTTTTAAAGTGCTTAAGAACAGTCGAATGAATATATCACTGGTTCGGAATGCCGTTCCTACCGAGAAGAAACCAGAAAGAAATTCGTCGGTCGCTCTTTTGAAAAAAATCATTTGCAATTTCATTAATTTGTAATAACATTTAGGAGACCGCTGTCCTTAGCATTGCTGGACAGAGTCAAATCCATCCTCCTTTATCATAACCTTATTTCAGAAGCATACTTTTAATTTACTTCTTGTCAGAAGAACCCAATAATTAAATGATAAATGTTTCAAGTTTTAATGTCCAATACTGAATTGATATTTAATGTCTTTGGTCCAAAACACCGGCTCGCACTCAGATTTCATCTCACCGTCTATCGGTAGTTGGTAACTTGTTACCTCATCATAACGCCGCTGGTTCTAAGCCGCCTTTGAATCCTGACTCCATTAAATGTTATTTGTCATATATTTATAGTCTGAGAGCCAGTAAACGTGTTGTTGCGTACCTAGACTTAATAAACTTATCTATTATTATGTCTATGTTTTTTTTTATTGAGGCCCAAACAGTCATCTTAATACTTATAACTAAAAGAGCATACAATATACGTTAACCACCAGCAAAGAAGCCACAGGATAAAACAGTACAGATGCCAAAACCAAACGTCACTAACAAACAAGAAAAACTACTAGGTATAGTCCGTCAAACTTACACTTCTTGTGAGTGATCAACCTATTTATTTTATACTAGATGATGCCCGCGCGTTTTTATATCCCTGCGGGATCTCCTTAGTTTTCCGGGATAAAAAGTAGCGCCTATGTCTTTCACCGGGATACAACCCACCTCTATACCAAATTTCATCAAAATCTGTTGAAATAATGGGCTATTAAAGCGTAGCAGACAGACAGACAGACACACATTCACAATTTCGCATTTATAATGGATTAGTAATTCGTATGGATTTTGGATTTAGTGCAATTATTTTCAAAAACCTACTTCCTACTACATACTATGTGGTTACGTTTACACCATTGATCTACACCAAAGCTGCATCTGCCATACATGTAACGTTTGCAACATAACCTATCACAAGTCGTCCACCCACTCTTGGCTTATTAACTTAATATCTTTAGTCCTAATTTGGACTGTTTATGTTAGCAGTTCAGTGAAGATGAGAAAGGACGCATTGTTTATGGTATTCCGACCATCTGGTTGGAGCGGTAACAATACAAGAAAAAGTAATTAAAGTAAAGTTATTTTTATAATTATGTACGTCTCTTTTCTCTGCCTACTGAGGTCCTGAGTATTTGTAAAAAAAAAACAAAAAAAAAGTTAAATCTTCGTACTTCTTTCTTGCCAATTTTGTTATATTATTTATACTCGTAAAACATCATTGATGTAGAATTTTAGTACTCATTCTATTTCAATGTAGAACATGATTGTTTTAACTGAATATGTTTTATTTAGTGCATAATAATTTGCTCTATATTAAGCCATCATTTTGAAATACAGAACAAAGCAGAGTCCATGTTTTGTGTTTTGAACCTAGGTACTTTAAATTATTGTCAAAGAATCACCATATTTAGTGCTAGAAAAAATTGATTTAATACAGTATTGTTATTTTTTACTATTACTTTTGAAGTTTGACTAGATAACGCCCGAGACTGTCCGCGTCCAAACAGGTCAAGCAGTAGCCCTAGTGGGAGATATTTACCCATTCGACCGCGTTTAAGTTGACTACCATTTACATATTATGGAACATGGAAGTAAACGAACACCAGCTGTTATAAAGTGTCATCAAGCGCCTGACAATTCCATACTCTTACCACTCGTATATTAACTATTCTGTGCTCGTTTTAACGTGATCGAAGTAAAAACATCTTCCACTAGGCCCCCAATTGGGCTGCCGAAAGGTAACAGGCATACTTTATCAACATCATCTCAGCCTGCGGAAGTCCACTGCTGAACATGGGCCTTTCCCAAAGAACGCCACCACACCGCACCACAACGTGCTGGAGGGCGCCCCACACTACGCTCACTTGTACGCGGTCTCCTCTCTAAAACTTTCCGGCTCCAGCGGCCATCGCTCCTTCGACCGGCATGGCCTGCCCATTGCCACTTCAGCTTGCTTATGGTTTGGGCTATGTCAGTGACCTTGGTTCTCTTACAGATCTCTGCATTTCGAATCTGAGAAACTCCTAACATCCCTCTCCATAGTTCTCTGAGCGACTTTAAATTTGTGGATCAAGCCGTTATTAGTTAGGTCCACGAAACAAACTAAATTAAATAGGCATAAAATCAGTACCATCTGAGTTTCATTCCCACAGAACGATGGTAGGCGGTACAGTAAAAACAACAAAATACTGTGAATGCCTTCGGAAACGACAGAAACGCGTACACTCGGCCACGTGTTTCAACTTTCACATCGGGAAGTCACTAGTTAAGTAAGGGCATACATAAATTTAAAAAAATGCGGATAAGTATATCCCGTATCAAGTTATTTTTTTAATAAGTAAATTTAAACAGCAATTTTTTGACTTCTGAGTAGTTGTTTGATATGATTCTATAATCCCTTTTTAATCCCCGTCTCAAAAGGTGGAGTTTGACCGCATTGTGTGTTAGGTATGTGTGTGTTTAATAATAATTGAATAAGAGTCAAGGGTCAATAAGGGAAGGCTAATATAAATGATAGTTATGGTTAATATAATCTATGCTTAGATGGCTATGCAACAGCCTTCTAAGTTCTAACCTAATCCAACTGTAAGAATTTCTGGATGCAATTTTACACATTTTCTAGCAACATTTAGGAATTAAATAGTAGTGTGTGATAGATAGTAAGAGCGGTAAGTAGGTTTTAATTTTTTTATATACGACTTACTCATGTCACCGCTCTTTTATTATGTCGGGACTCGGTAGCGTTTGGTGTATGCTCCCGAGGCAATAGGAAGATCTTCCTCCGAGCCGGTGTCATGCTCGGGGATCCTAACTGGGCTAACTGTTGTAGGTTGAAATTTCTATATATATAGTACAATTCCGAAAGAACTTCGTTATCGTGATTCAGGCGGCGGCACGTGATTGGCTAACGTGGCCGCGTCATGTTTACGTCATCATGTAGGTGATTGGCTAACGTTGCTGCGTCATGTTTACGTCAGCATGTAGGTATGTGTGCCCCTACAATTATAATACTAGATGCCCGCGACTTGTTCCGCTTGGTAAAGTTCTTTTAATTCCCGTTCTCCTTAAAGGACACTGTCCAAATTCGCCTAAGCATCAACATACTTTTGAAATATACAGTAATTCTTAGCTTATTTTTTAACCTTTATTCCAAATATTAGATTTCAACAGACACTTCAAATTAATTAAAAAATAAATAAATGGGTATTAAATTGATTACCGTTCTTTTCCGTCTTATAACTTACAGGTTAAAATAATAAACAATACCACCGCTTGAGTGCTGGTTCCGTATCTTAAGAAATAAGATAAAAGCAGCTTGAAGCGCTGAGTGCGCTAGTGTTCCGAATCTCGCAACGCTATCTATTGAAAGTACAATGAATTATAATTTACAACGCCATCTGTAAAGTTTTTGTTGAACTACGACGAAACTTGTTGACGATAATATTTATTTTTCAAGCAGATTGAGTCAAAATAACCTCAAAATTGAAAATATTTTTGCTAATAAATAAATTCTCTGAAGTGTCCGTTGTTCAAATCTATTTATCAATAGTACTTATGTGTTATTTTGAGTCCGATAATGTATGTTTTATGACTGTTGGTTCTTAGGCGAACTTTGTATGGGCGCTGGTCAATGTCCTTTCTGTGTCTGTACCAAATTTCATCAAAATCGGTATAAAAGATAGGCCGTAATAAAGTTACAAACAAACAAACTCACATTAGCATTCAATATTATTATTATTAGGAAGTTAGGATGCAATAATTTTCTAATTCTGAGTATCCGTGATTTGTGATGTATGGACACCCTACATCCATCTTATATTTAGTATACTACCTACCTGTATGTTTAACATCACTTGTGCATCAAAACATTATTTACATGCATGAAGGGAATGAACCTTCATCTCTCGTTAAACTCTCTACATTCTATATCTAGAGGATAAACCGATTTATTTGACGGACTTGTCAATGAAATTGTGGAGATAATCCACATGGACGTAGTCATCATCATCATCATCTAGGATTTTATATCTGCGAAATTTTATGGAGATGTCAAATCAACAAAGTTTTTCAAGCCAATTTTTTTTTTACGCCTTTATAAGTTGGGCCTTCACTGCAAATTCTGCAATCTCACCTGATGGTAAGTGATGATGCCGTCTAAGATGGTAGCGCGCTAACCTGTTAGGGGCATGGCAGTTATATTAAACCCATACCCCTTCGGTTTCTACACGGCAACCGAACCGGAACGCTAAATCGCTTGGCGGCACGTCTTTGCCGGTAGGGTGGTAACTAGCCACGGCCGAAGCCTCCCACCAGGCCAGACCAGGGAAAATTCAGAAATTATAAATTCCTAAATTGACCCTGCCGGGGATCGAACCCGAGACCTCCGTACGTTAAGGCAACAGCGCTACACAGTACACACTGCGCCAAGGAGGTCGTCAACAATAAATAAATTTTACCCTACTAGCTGATGCCCGCGATTTCGTCCGCATGGGTTGAGGTTTTTTGGTTGGCCTATGTGCTATTCGAGACTGTATTCTATCTCTGTGCCAAATTTCATCCAGCTCCGTTCAGCCGTTTTGGCATGATTGAGTAACAAACATCCATCCATCCATACATCCATCCACCCATCTATATGATTAGACATACATTATGGAGACATATTTTGGTTGTCTATC
Organism: Erebia aethiops; assembly: GCA_923060345.2. Lineage (NCBI taxonomy): Eukaryota > Metazoa > Arthropoda > Insecta > Lepidoptera > Nymphalidae > Erebia > Erebia aethiops. Next base: position 13,311,924 of record OV281096.1, on the reverse strand, counting down.
ACACAACAAGGCCAGTAAAGTCCGCAAACAGAAAGGTCAGTACATCAGCTGGGTTTTTAATTGACTTCAATTTGTATGAGTCGGCTCACTCAATAAACTTTTTAAAATTATTCAGTCTGGTTAGTACTTTTTATTACTTTTTAAACAGTCGGTCTGGCACGGCACATCACCGCAAAAATGTCGAAGAGGGCACTCGATTATGGTTATGAGAAACTTGATAGAGTTATGGGATTTTGTTTTGGGATTCAACGTTTAAAATTCTTTAGATCGAGTTTTCTTATTAAAACGGAAGCTAGAGATCAATTTTGCTTTATGTTAATATTTTATTTTACCGAACCGATGGTAATTTTTTAGTTGGATTATTATTAAACCTAAAATTATTGAATACTAGCGAATGCCCGCGACTTCGTCTGCTTGGTTTGAGGTATTTTGGTTCCCGCGGGAACTCTTTAATTTTCCGGGATAAAAAGTAGCCTATGTGCTATTCCAGACTATAATCTATCTCTGTGCCAAATTTCAGCCAGGTCCGTTCAGCCGTTGGCGCGTGTTTGAGAAACAAACATCCATACATCCATCCATCCAAACTTTTACATTTATAATATAAGGAAGATATCGATAGTTCTTCTGGGTATAAGTTTTTTATTAAATTCAAGATGATGCCCGCGACTTCGTCCGCGTGTATTAATGTTTTTTGATTACCGCGGGAATTCTTTATTTTTCCGGGATAAATGTCAACTGCCAGCATATGCTATCAATTATTCAGAGTCAAATCGGTTCAGTCGCTTTGGCGTGTAGGAGTAATAAACATACAAACAAACTTTATTAAAAAAAGTGAAAATCTTTGACATTTCCTATATTACATTAAGATTTTAAAAAAGTTTTTACAAATTTTGTCTACTCAAAACTAGGGCGGTTACAAATATAATATCGATTATCGACGTACCTACTACCTATGATCGACCTTAATTTTAGTCCCATTTCATGTACGACAACTATTTAATTGTTTTATTTACATAAAACCACCAATTAAATAGTCCAGGACCACCGGTTCGGAAAGTAGCTTCTACTGAGCCGGCAAGAAACTCAGCAGTTATTATCAAGAATTGTAGCAATATTGACCTTTCTCTATTCTGGTTTGTATCTGAAATCACAGGGGGTTGCTTCTACCCAAGTTTGTCATTCATTGATTGTATAATTGGGTATTTGACAACTAGTCAAATCAGCAACTTTTTTTCAAACGTCAAAACGCGTGCTTAGTATGGACTTTGTATGAAATTTTAAGTTATGACGTCATCCAAGTTCGACGCACTTTTTTTACTTTAATCGATAGTTTAAAATGGTTATTCAAAATAAAACTATCAGGGGACGTGGATATTACGACTTTTGGGAGATCCTTTATTTAATAATCACTATAAAATAATTTATTTCACTAGTAGTCAAATACCCAATTGCCTCGATTTGGTGTGATTTTATATTTTTTTGGTACTATAGTAGAGCTTTAACACTGCCCATGTTCCATTGATGTCCATACCTGATCGTTCTGATCGTGTGTGAGATAGAGCCAGCCTAGCAAGGCCTGCGGACAGCTCTCGGTCTTGCCGCACCACTGGGGCAGCTCGCCGAGGGCGGTAGGCGACATCGCCACATCCGTATGACGTGAGGCACTCAAAACTGCACTGCACATGCGAATTTATCGATGATGACGACGATAGAGGTAATGTGTCACCTCCCTATCGAATTTAAGTTTAAAAAAGTTCTAGCAAATTTAACACTGTTTGATTATATTTATCACTAGAATACTTTCAAACTGAATTTAGATTTTAGACGTTGAATTTCAAGAGCTAATTCCACACTTTCAAACTACATTAATCTCGTCGTCGATATTTATCGTTATTTCGAATTATTTAATAACGCAATAGTTAAAAGACGTTTTAAAGCAGTAATTAATGAATTTGGTCGGTGACGCGTGTAACTGGGCTGTGTACTGCTGTAGCCCGCGGCCCGGCGGCTTAGTGTCGGTACTGAAGGTATTTTTGGATCGCGCTGCGTTCGGGAAGCGCGCGCGCCGGCTACTATGTGAGTATCAGCTGCTCCTTGAGACGGGAGATGCAGGGAATAGGGAGGCGCGTAAGGTATGCTTTATTAACTGTCGATATGTCTGTTAGGGTCTGCACAGACAAGGGATTTCAGGATAATTCAATAGAAGTACCTTTAAAACATGTAAAATCCACGCCCCCTGTTAGATTTTAGTTTGATAACTATTTTAAACGATCGCTAGTACTGAAAAAATATTTCATCCTTGATGTCGTCCCAAGTCTGTTTTTCATACAAGCAACACTTATCGCGTGTTTTGTCGGTTGATAAAGAGTTGCTGATTACTACTAGAGACTACTTGGTTCTCAAATAATTACCCAATTGTGCAATATAGTCCTAACATTTATGAAGATATCTTTAAATAGACTTATTTTGTAATGTTTGATACATATACCGTATAGTCATTCCTCAGCAAATAGCCCTAAGCATAATGAAGATTAATTTATCACATTTATGAGCTAATAGATTTTTTGTTTTTTTTTTTTTTTTTTTTTTTCATAAATCATAAATCAATCATTTACAAGGGAGACCAAAAGATTTGTCTTGAATAAACCTTTATAAATACTAAATAGTAAACTCCTCAGATTAAAAAAAATCAGAGACCTCATCTAACATTTAACGATAAGTACCGTTTTAAGGGATGAAAACCATTACATTCAAACAATTTTTAAAAAATAAATAAATAAAAAAAATTTTTTTTTTTTAAAATTGCCAGTAAGCTTTAACTAGTCGATGAAAAACATCGATAAACCATTCACCACCATCACTATACAACACGTGGGCGCACCCGCGGAGTCCATACAGCAATATTTTCGTTCAGCCCCCCTACCACGACACAGTTTCGATTCTGTCGAATATCTATCGTTAATTTGTCGATAAACGTCTTAGTAGTTGGTAAACAGATGCGCGATATAACTCATTGATCAATGAGATGCTCTATTTACTAGCGGTTGATTGCGGATTGAAAAGTTCACGCTGTAAGAGGCATAATATTTTCTCATCATACGTGCAAAGTACAGGGCCTTATTACGTGAAAATGATTGCTACCGTTTAACAATCGCAATCACTAATACTCTTCAGCTATCGCAGCTAGATACCTTCTGTATTCTGAGCTTATACCATAATATATTTAACCAATCGTGATGCATGTGGATCTAGGTTTTTTGTAATATCTTATTTTTACGGGATAAAGAAGACTCTTTATAGGCCAGTAACATAGACATGTTACTGGCCTTTTACCTACTAAATACATGCAAAAAACACTTCGAGCCGTTGCTCCATTGCGCTGTGGAACCAACATACACACTTTTATTATGATAAGATTTCAAATTGCGAATAAGTACCTAAATACATAATCAAGCACCAAATTACGTCATAAGTATCAGCCTCTAAACAAAAAAAAAGTAAGTAAGTACCTAAGGTAGATTCAGTACCATATATTTCATCAATAACTTTTCTTAACTTTACTAAGAAATATGAAGCCGAGAGTAGGAATTAAGGTTCTAAGTGGCTAAAGTACAATTTAAAATGTTTAATTTATTCGACATTTGAGACAGTCGAATGTCGATAGCCTCGAGTGGCCAACACTTGACAGCTTTACCTTTTTACATTGTTTGAAATGTGACTGTATGGAATGCTCGTAACTCATGAACACTTCTACGATAAAAAATATATTAGTTGCGACTTGATTTGTTGCCGACTTGAGCGGCGCGGCGTACCTAGTCTTTCCGTTGGCGTAGAAATTATAGTTTAGGAGTCGAACGTAAATACGTAAAATCAATTCAATCATTAAGACCGTTGTGTTTAATAGGCTGTAGATAAAAAAACTAAAAAATTGCACTATAAGTAGTTACTGCAAATAAAGCTCTAAAAGCAAAGTATGTATACTTAACCTATAAATTGCCACAGTTAAATATATATCGTTATTTATGCTACAAGATCATCACGATGAAAATTCCATTCGAGGCGTAAACTTGAGTAAAATAAGCAAATAGAGCCGAAAATAAGTAAACAATTAAAATGTCATTTTATATATATTATGTACTTAAAAAATTACAGAGGCACGCGAGTTTCCATATTTACTTTTGGTCTTAATTCATTACTCATAATATAGTTAGTAAGCAAAAGCCTTTTTAAAATTTTACGTTATTATCTGTCAAGATGTTTGAATCCATCCATCCATCAGCCTGTATGCATCCACTGCTGGACATAGGCCTTTTCGAGAGCGCGCCACCAAACACGGTCCTCTACCTTCCTCATCCACCCGCTTCCCACCACCTTCTTTGGGTCATCGGTCCAGCGAGATGGAGGTCGTCCTACACTGTGCTTACCGGTACGCGGTCTCCACTCCAGAACACGTCTGCCCCAACGGCCATCGGTTCTGCGGCAGATATGACCCGCCCACTGCCACTTCAGCCTGCTAATCCTCAGAGCTATGTCGGACACTCTAGTTCTTTACCGCTGCACTCCTTCTTCTACTCCTACTCCAAGAACCCTATCTGGATTTAAGGTTCTTGTACTACGCCGTAGCAGTGCAGCGGAGACAAATTCTAACTCTATGACTATATTTGAATATCACCATGGAATTATTAAAATAACCACGCGGATGTCGCAGACATCAGCTTTAAGCTAACTTTTTACTTTTTGACGACCTCCGTGGCGCAGTGTGTAGCGCTGTTGCCTAATGTGCGGAGGTCCTGGTTCGATCCCCGGCAGGGTCAATTTGGGAATTTATAATTTCTGAGTTTTTCTGAGTAGTGGATAAAAAAAAAATACTTAAATGTAGGTATATTCTTCTAACAAATTTTTACGTTCATCTCTTGGACTACACAATTATTTCAAACTATTTTTTGCTTTGGCCGCAATAGCAAGGAGAACAAGGAAGTTTTGTTTCACACATTTGAGATAAAGACCCCTTTCTTGGGATATTTCAACAATAACATAATCAAAGTTCAATACCATACCATCGAGATTACCGCCTCGTGGAGAGTTTTGTGAATGGATATTGTACATATTTGGCTATATGTACTTACTAAAATATATACCTACAACATAGTTACTGCTGCACTCCTTTTTCTACTCCTACTCCAAGAACCCTATCTGGATTTAAGGTTCTTGTCCTACTCCGTAGGAGTGCAGCGGAGACAAATTCTATGGCTTCGATTATTAAGTCTTTGGCTATAATATATTACTGGAAATAGTCTCGTATATATACTTTACGTATGCAAATTATAGTTATGTAAGTTACTTACGTGCTCTACTTACATAAAACTTACAAGTGTGATCGTGGCTTAAGAGTGGCAGTTGTCATGTCTTTTCTTAGCATAAATTGCACAAATAACGACCTACATTGGGCATACAAATGGTTATACAGCATTCGTGACTTAATTCGATACAATTCGCTTAATTCATCGACATCGGCTTACTTCACTTGGGGTGATCGACCCCAGTCCCCAGGATAATGAAATGTACAACGCCGTAGTAGTAAAATGACAAAATGTAGAATTTTAAGGAAATCTTAGTAGGTAAATAATTGTTTTGATAGGGCAGTTACACCCTAAACCCATACCCCTAATCGGTTTCTTTTTTCTACACGGCATAGTGCCGGAACGCTAAATCGCTTGGTGGTACGTCTTTGCCGGTAGGGTAGTAACTAGTCACGGTTGGAGCCTTCCATCAGGCCAGACCAGAGAAAATTCAGAAATTATAAATTCCCAAATTGACCCCACCGGGGTTCGAACCCGGGACCTCCCACGCTAAGCCCGCGCCGCGGTGAGCGCTGTGATCTTATAAGTGTGAAGTCCCGGGTTCGATCCTCGGTATGGTCAATTCAGGAATTTATAATTTCTTAATTTTCCTTGGTCTGGCCTGGTGGGACGCTCCAACCGTGGCTAGTAAAATTAAGTGCCAAAGCCCTAGCAAGCTAGCCCGCTACCATCTTAGACTGCATCTTCACTTACCATGAAGTTACCATTAGGTGAGATCGCAGTTAAGCGCAAACTTGTTGTGGAATAAAAAAAAATGTCACAGGCACATATACACAAATACATATTTTATACCACACGACCACCTGATTGCATCAGGGGCTAAACAGCAGAAGATATTCTAACAACGTAACAAAGTCTAGATATTACACGTATATTATATATCTAGGTATAGATATTTGCCGGCTCGTTCGCTCATTGCGCCCAATTAAAGAGCGTCAGCGCACCAATTGACTCGATTGGCGTGATGTAACAGTTTATAAACAACTAACTGCGTTGACAATAAAGGGAGTAATGTGTTCCAACGTAAATGTATGGAAGAGTTACATATTTTGTTCCCATTGGCTGACGACGATGATGACCAACATATGACGAAAACACCGACGATGGCGGATCGCTTGGAGGCACGTCTTTGCCGGTAGGGTGGTAAATAGCCACGGCTGAAGCCTCCCACTAGGCATATAAGTAAGTACCAACAAAATTACATGCAAAATATTCAACTTAGACAAAGCTAAACTTTAAAAAACAGACATTCAAATAATTAAAAAATAGAGTTCTTATTAATTTTTTTTGGTTTTTTACTTGTAACCGAAAAAAATGAATACATAAAAGGTTACTTCCTCGCAAATGAAATGCAAACATGTGTTTGGATTTACAACTGTGCCTAACAAAGGTTAAAAGAAATCCCTTTTCTAGCTATACTTGTATAAGCTTCATTGTATTAAAACATGTGTTTTTCCATTGTTTGATTCATCAATAGCCAATACTTTATGCAACGAATATATTGATGCAATAGACTTAGAGCTTTATTTTTTTACCGTTTACAACTTTATGTTTTTTTTAAGCCATTTTAAAATCGAGGAGTGGGTAGGTATGTTTTTGACCACCCCCTTGGTGTAGTGATGAGAACTGAGAATCTTATACATATATGTGGGAAGTCCCGGGATCGATTTCCGCCACGGACAACAAAATGAGGATAAAAGATAACCTGATCGAGAAAGTATGATCTTTTTGGTTTCGAAAAAGCTTCGAAAAGTTTTGGTTTCGAAGAAGCTGGCAGAACAAAACCTAAGCGCCTTTATTTTAAATAAAAAGTTATAATAATGATGACATTTTGCGATAAAAGTTCCAAAATTGACAGTTGAAAATATTGACAAGGCTGCTTAATTTTTTCCAAAGTTTTATAATAATTTGCTGGTAATTATTTGTAACATTTATTATCTTTATTGTCACCAATTCCCCACCATCATCCTAGCCCATTACCGGCCTACTAATTATACTGAGCACCGATGATTCTCATCATGACGTGCCGCCAAGCGATTTAGCGTTCCGGTACGATGCCGTGTAGAAACCGAAAGGGTGTGGGTTTAATATAACTGCCATGCCATGCCATGTTAGCCCGCTACCATCTTAGACTGCATCATCACTTACCATCAGGTGTGATCGCAGTCAAGGGCTAGCTTGTAGTTGATAAAAAATAAATAAAAAATGAACAAGGTCATATTTCACTATGCTGCCTGAGTGCGAATTGGCAGACACAAAACACCACCATTGAATATTGATGTATTACTTACATAATAATACGAAATGTCTTTGATAATTACCCATTTATGCATGGCTATTCCCCTTTAGGCTTTAAAACATAATTGTTCAAACACCAGAAAAGATGTGCGTACCAGGGATTCGAACCCTGAAACCCCGGCTGGAAGGCCGAAGTCTTTACCACTAGGATCCTACTGTATTCTTATAACGACTAAAGTATAGTAATAGGTACTCATTTATGTACCGCACCTACTCGTACAACCCATAAATGAACTAAGGTAAATAAAATTTTCAGACGCTCTCTTTTGACTCCATTGAAAAACGAATCAAGAAGTTATCCAGAAATTACAATACACAATAAGAGAAGCTTATAATTAAGATACATCTTAAGATCTCAAAAATTTAAAGTTTCGAAACTGTAAAAGGTATGTACTCAAAGAAAAGGAACAGTAAAAAGAAAAATCATGATTCAGTTTTTACGACCTCCGGTGCAGTGTTGAGCGGTGTTGTCTTAACGTGGGAGGTCCCAGGTTCGACTCCTGGCAGGATCAATTTTCGGAATTTATGAGTCCTGTATTTTCTCTGCTCTGGTCTTATCGAAGACTGCCTGCTTCTATCCAAAACATCGAATTTATGTACATACATTGTTTGTTTATATTTAAAGCCCATTAACCTCCCACGGCTGGGCACAGGCCTCCAGTCTCATAGGAGAGATGGTATTAGAGCTTAGACCCACCATGCTGCTCCAATGCGGGTTGGCGGGCTTTAACGACTATTATCATAATATGATGATAATAACCGGGACCGACGGCTTAACGTGCTCTCTTAGGAACGGGGGTAAAACACCGCCAACTTCCTAACTCCGGGCTATTACTGAGAATTTCTAGTCAGAAAAACCCAATCCTTAATTATGGCCCGACCCGGGACTCGAACCCGGGACCTCGTCGGCCGCAGTGGAACATGCCAACCACTAGACCAACGAGGCAGTATAGTATAAGCCTTATGTTTTTTATCTTGTTCAAAAGACGGTTTCAATCTACCTTTTCGTGTCCAAAGCTAAAGTGTCTCGGCTATAACTACATATTGTTATTAAGGCTTCATAACTTTTGATTAAGTTATGAAGCCTTAATAGCAATATGTTTAGAATATAAAAATATTGACTTAAAACAATTTATTAACCTCTACGAATAGGAATCGAGATAAGATATGCCAAGCTTACAGACTACGGTAGCAGTACAGGCGGCCACAAAACTTTTACAAACACAAACAACAATCGAATCAAGTATCAACTTGTTTTTTAACTGTTTGATAATGGAAAATTAGAGTTCCCACGGGATGTATTCCATATTTATTTTGAGTACGTACGTAATACTAAATTGTATCGGAACCGTCTTATCTCTGGTATTATGATTGCATGTATTGTATGAAAATGATGAACAAAAAATAAAGTCATAGATTTAGGTTGGATTTAATCGCGCGAATTTTATCCTCGCGACTTATATTTCACGTAGGTACACCTATTTTCACCTACCCCGCGCTGGGAATGGGGTAAGCGTCATCTCATCTCATCAACTCCGTACAGCACAAAATATTACCGCACCGCGTGAAATTATATCAAACCAGCGATTTTATTCGCAAGTGCGTACCATAATATGATACTATACCCATATGAATAGGGATGATGCCTATATCAAAAATAAATTATTTATAAATAACTGATTATTAAATAGAGGATCTTCCAAAAGACCTAAAATTCACATCATCGGTTAGTTTTAACTTTGATAACCATTTTAATATATGATGTGATAAAAATTGATGATGTCACAACTGTGAATTTCATACAACTTCCATACTATTTGCTGATTTGATTGAGTTGATCCCTATTCTAATTTCTAGTGTTTACAGAACTGTGAAAAAAAAATTGCGGATATACGCGCGAATTAGCCTATAGAGTAAATCTATAAAACAAACTATGCGTTCTGTACCCGAAAGTACTAGGACGGCATAAACCGTTGCAAATGTTTTGTCGACTCGACAAAGTAGCTGACACTGCATACGCATAGCTCCAGTCCACTATCAGTTCTCAGTAGTCAGTAATACTCGCGAGAGGGCTTGAATAACGCTAAGTTTCAGCTGATACAGCTTCTATGTAACACTATCGACTATAATATTTGCTCTATGGCATTTGATTACTGAGAAATTGTTACATTGTACTCATTTTGTTTTGACTACCTCCCTAGTGCAGTGTTGAGTGCTGCTGTCTTAACGTGGGAGATCACGGGTTCGATCCCTTGTAGGGTAAATTTGGAAATTAATAATTTCTGAATTCTCTCGCGCCGTGGCTTACACCTTACCGGCAAAGAAGCGATTTAGCGTTCCCGATACGATGCGGTGTAGAAACCAATTAGGGGTACGGGTTTAATATAACTGCCATATCACTAACAGGTTAGCCCGCTACCATCTTAGACTGCATCATAACATACCACTAGGTGACATCGCAGTCAAGGGCTAACTTGTAGTGGCGTAAAGGTTTATAGCCCTGACAAAATTCAGTTCAAAATTTACTAACATAATGTATTTTTATGGTTTATGTTGAGTGTTAGTTCATACAGACACTCTTTCACATTTATAATATAAGATTTATGTAGTAATAGCACAGTTTAACGAAATACGTAATAGTCACTAGATGATACCCGCGACTTCGTCCGCGTGGATTAAGGTTCTTTTGATTTCCTATACAATAAGAAGTAGCCTATGCCCTTCCCCGGGATAAAACCTAACCCTGTACCAAATTTCATCAAAATCGGTTGAACAGATGGGTCATGGAAGTGAAGCAGATAGACAGACAGACGGACGCACTTTCGCATTTATAATATTAGTATGGATGGATTAACGCAATGAATAAACAAAACTGGTAACCACAGCCAATGATGTTTTAAGAAAGATGCGTTACGTTCATACTGCACGCACAACATAATTGTTCCACGACACATATACATACACATTAATTACATTGTTTATCTAAACACACGCTATAAGTGCGACAGGAAATGCGCAAAGCGTAAGAGTGAAAGAGACAGCTATTTTTAATCAGTACAGCCACGAATAGTTCGCTCCGTCATAGATTAAGCGACAAGTAGAAATAGAACCGACACTTCCAAGTTGCAAGAATGAATTGATGTTCGTTTGCATTGTGATGATGTGTGTACATAATATTTAATTATTCGTATAATAATTAAATATTATGTATTCAAAATATCAAGTACCTCTTAGTTTGGATTTTACATGATTCAAATAAAGTAAATATGTCAATAATCAACAATTTATTACAATTTATAATTGTTTATGAAATAAAATACAGATATTTTACAAGTTAGTATACGTTTACTATTAAACGTATTACAAAATTATATATAAGGAGGGGAGTTGTGGGAGGTGGGAGGGGGGTTGTGGGAGTGGGGAGAAAAGAGGACATCATTTGTGCCTAAAATAAAAAATACGTTATTTATTTAGGGATTAATTTCTATTTATTCTATAGTAATAGGTCTTTACCTATGAAATTGCCTTTCTTGAGTCTTATGGAAATGAACTGAAATATTATTTTGTAGATAATTTAATGAAGATAATTTTCGCCATAGAAAGTTTTTTTCTAGCATTAATATTTTTTAAGAAAATTAAAAAAAACTGCGGTCGGGGACACGTTTGAGGGCGTAGGGGGGGAAGGTACCCCAAGGTACACTTGTGCCAAAAATCAGCTTTACATTTTTTATTTTAGGGCCAATGTTTATTAGTCCCGTACTAATACACTATGAGGAGTACCTAATATAACTGCATTTTTACCCTCGACGAAACGGAGACGGTATATGTGTTTGCCCTAAGAGGTTGTGTGTTTGTTTGTTTGTTTGTTTGTTTGTTTGTTTGTGCACTTTTTTGTTACCGTTTTCCTGGAAAACTACTGGACCGATTAATATGCGGTTTTTTGCATTAGCTATGTATAGCTTGTGAGAAGGTTCTTAGATATATTTTAGGACCATAGACATCCAAGCTGAGCTGTAGTCTATGATTTTAATTTTTCAATATGTTACCATTTATCTCAAATAGTACTGGGCCGATTGAGATGCGGTTTTTTGCATTAGATATGGATAACTTGTGAGAAGGTTCTTAGATATATTTTAGGACCATAGACAACCAAGCTGAGTTGTAGTCTATGATGTTACCATTTTTCTCAAAAAGTACTGGGCCGATTGAAATGTGGTTTTTTGCATTAGATATGGATAGCTTGTGAGAAGGTTCTTAGATATATTTTAGGACCATAGACAATCAAGCTGAGATGTAGTCTATGATTTTAATTTTTCAGTATATTACCATTTTTCTCAAAAAGTACTGGGCTGATTGAGATGCGGTTTTTTGCATTAGATATGTATAGCTTGTTAGAAGGTTTTTAGATATATTTTAGGACCATTGACAACCAAGCTGAGCTGTAGTCTATGATTTTAATTTTTCAATATGTTACCATTTTTCTCAAAAAGTACTGGGCCGATTGAGATGCGGTATTTTGCATCAGATATGTATAGGTTGTGAGAAGGTTCTTGGATATATTTTAGGACCATAGACAATTCTGTCAATGCTCATTACTAAGCCCAAGTTTTATATCGGAATGAGAAGGGTTTGGCCATAGTCCACCACGCTGGTCAAAAGAACTACTGAGCCGGCAAATATGCAGTTTTGTGTTTTAGATATTATTTTATATATACTTTTGCTAAGTTCGTCGTGGGTTTTTTAAAATTTTTAATTTTATTACTTGTCACACTTACGAATCCCTATAAATAATACTTTATAAAAAAGTAACAAGAGTTTGTCGCGGATAAAAACTAATTATTCTTAACTATTTCTGAATTTTCCCTGGTCTGGCCTTGTGGGAGGCTTCGGCCGTGGCTAGTTACCACCCTACCGGCTAAGACCTAGTATACTAATTTTACTTACTAATTTATCTAAACACCCTCAAACAAGCTTAGTTTGTTCCTTTTCTGTCTTTTAGATATATTTTTTACTTCAGGGTTATTTTTATGGGCAAAATGAAGTCGAACGTTTGTGTATTTTTCAATTATAGCCTTAATCAGATTCAAGCGATGATTAAATAAAGGAGATTGTTGCATCGAATGATCATGGAGAGATTCGAAAACATTCGAGCTGAGAAAACATTTCAAAATGCGATTTCTCAAGACTTCAATATTGTGTTTAGTTGGAAAATGTACACCTTTTTCATTTATGTAAGACTTAATTACATTTTCGGACTTTAAACATACTGTGAATAGATCTAGCGATGAGTAACATAATCCGCCCATATTTCGAATCGCAATCAGCTTGTGAAACCAAAGTTTCTCTTTAGAAAACAACGTATCAATGCATGTTTCACATTTAATGACCCTTACCAATTTTCGTGCTATCCATCCTGAGATATAACCAGTTATTTGTTTTGCTGATTCTGAGCAATTTTCAGTTCTAAGAATTTCAACAAGAATATTAATATTCTTTTTTGTCGTTTCATCACTTTCTGTAGGAGTATTCTCTGAAGCAGACTCATCATCATCGATTTGTCCACGAGTACTCGATGATTCATTAATATTTGCAATACCTGATGAAGAGCACGTGAGTATGGGGAAATGCTCTAAGGGTATGCAATTTCCGCTGAAAGAATTACGTAGCTCCAGATGGTTAAAGAGTTTTTTATATATACCCTTAAATTGGATAGCGTTTGGGTTATTATTATACCCACCGTGCCTTCTGACGTGGCCAAAAAAAATTTCGATGTGGTCTTGGCTTATTCTATATGTAGCTATGTACCGCAACAAAGGAGTTGGTCCGACGACATATGTTGAGTAAAGGTATTTTAAGCTTTCTATGCAGACCAAGAATCCCAAAAAGCCGGTCTTAGACTTGCATTCAACAACATGTTTTTTTGACAAATTAATGATAATCCGTTTTTTAACAATCCGTCTTGTTTTGTTATAAATTTTTAAAGATAAAATATAGGCTTTAGCCTGCTCTAAAAATTCCAAAATATCTGCCTGGTTTTGAGGGCAGAACGGTTTTTTATATCCGTACTCTCCAGAAGCTCTGGAGTTCAACACGTCGAATAAGTCATTAAAAATACTAACAAATTGTACTGTCGGTTCGGTGTTCGTAATATTAGATGCCAATGACAATTGGTCACATAACTCCAAAGCTCGGCCTAAACTCCGGCTCAACAGCTGTGTAGCCAGTTTAACCTTCATGACTTCATTCCGAAAAGCGATATGGCGATTAGACAATTTGTTAGCAAAATTCAAACCCTGACTCGTTTGAAGTTTGTTTAAATTAATAATCAATTGCCATTTAATAGGCTTGCCATCAGGGCCGAATATAATTTTTTTCGACTCAAAAGTATTTCTTACGAGTTTTATCATATGGCATGGATCCAAGAAAACAGCAACTCCTTGGCCACTATCAGGATGCACAAATGTCGTCTTTAGATTTGAAGGTGTGCTAAAATCACAGCCTAACACGCTGGCTGCAGCCAAATTGCTTGCACAACCATCAAATGTAATAGCCAACACGTCAACGCCTGAATGGTAGCACTTACTTAGGCAAGTGGTTATCAAATTTGCTCGAGTTTTGTATGACAAACTTCTCACAAAAAAATAAGCCACTGGAATCTTCCAACTCTCATTCAAGCCCACTAAAACGAAGACATATGCTTGAGTAGCAATTTCATTATTGGAACTATTTTCTATGCCGAAATCAACTAGACCATCAGTTTTTTTACCGGTCCATAAGGTTTGATGTCTAAGGGCCATTTCGTCTGCCACAAGGACGCATAATACTCGTTTGCCTGACAAATTGCTTTTCTTTTGCAAAATATCAAAAGCTTGCTTTGTGAATCCGGGCGAGATAGATGTATTTTCATACCATTTTGTTAATACCCGTGGATGAGGTAAGGCACTATTAAACTTGCTTCTCACATATTTGTACGCAGCAGGTGAATAGAAATTAAGTGAAAGAGCAAATTTCCTCAACGCGGGTGGATATTTCTTACGATAAGATTTCTTCGATGTTTTCTTGCAGTATATTCTATTGAATAAATCAATAATTTCAGCTTTTAAATTCAAATCAGTAAATTGTTCACCTGAAATATAATTCCGCTTTTTTAATATTTTTAAGATCGTCGCTGTTTTTGCTATTTTCTTTTTTAGGCGTTTATTTTGCTGAGAAAGTAGTTTGTTCTTTTTTTGTAATACACATCTATCAAATTTTAATTTACGAACAGTTTTTCTTAGAGCTGATTTTCTAGGTGTTTCAAAAATTTCTTCCGCTTCCGGTATGGGCACATTATCTAGACTTGAGGTGGAAGGAGTGTGATATTCATCTTCTTTATGCTTCTGAAAATAAGTGAGAATATTGCAAATAATTTACAGTAAATATAATATTAACTCCAATAATGCTAAAGCACGCCAACTGATTTTCAATGTAGGTATTAAATTGATTTATTATAAAATATAAGTAAAATAAAAATTTTCGAACCCCCGACAAACTTTAAATTTGTACTAAGTGTATCTTGAAGACAACTGCTTTTATTTCAAACATAGCTAAGAACCATCCCAACAAACAAGCAAGGTATTCGATTTAATAATAATATCATTGACCACAGCAAAGATAATAAACCAAACATTCTAGTCGGAAGCCGTTAGCTGGAACCCCCGCATCCGGCGTCGGGTTAGTGTGCCAGAGTTTGGACACAAATACATACATTACTATAATCTATACCTTCTTAACTATACTTCTGTACTATCTTGCCTGGGAGGCTTCGGTCTTGGCTAGTTACCACCTTACCGATTTAGCGTTCCAGTACGATGCCGTGAAACCGATTAGATAAGAGTAACAAACATCTATCAAATATCAAATATAAGTAAGTTTGGATGGATGGATGTATGGATGTATGGATGTATGGATGGATGTTTGTTACTCAATCACGCCCCAACGGCTGAACGGATCTGGATGAAATTTGGCACAGAGATAGATTATGGTCTGGAATAACACATAGCCTACATTTTATCCCGGAAAATTAAAGAGTTCCCGCGGGAACCGAAAAACGAAAAACCGACGAAGTCGCGGGCTTTAGTCAGTACATCCATACATGCAAACATTCGCGTTTATAATATTAAGTAAGGATTCAAACATGTACCTATATTTCGCGGTATGGTTGTTGCACCACCATAAATCGTAGCATTACCATATGTATCATGCATGGTGTGAAATGCAATTTTGTTCTAGCGAGCCCAAAGGTACGGAACCACTTATCGTTATTTATTGATCCTTTGAACCGTAATATTTATGAAATTTACTGTCACGAGTACTTTTTTAAAATGGGGAATTTTTTTAAGAATTTATGACAGACTTTTTTTTTATCCACTACAAGCTAGCCCTTGACTGCGATCTCACCTGATGGTAAGTGATGATGCAGTCTAAGATGGTAGCGGGCTAACCTGTTAGGGGCATGGCAGTTATATTAAACCCATACCCCTTCGGTTTCTACACGGCATCGTACCGGAACGCTAAATCGCTTGGCGGCAAGTCTTTTGCCGGTAGGGTGGTAACTAGCCACGGCCGAAGCCTCCCACCAGGCCAGACCAGGGAAAATTCAGAAATTATAAATTCCCAAATTGACCCTGCCGGGGATCGAACCCGGAACCTCCGCACGTTAAGGCAACAGCGCTACACACTGCGCCACGGAGGTCGTCAAAAATTATTTCTGTATTTCATTCGTTTCTAGACTTAGAGCAATACGTGTTTATAAGAAGGTTATCTTACTAGTTACGTAATCCATTATTATTATAGGCTACGACCATGACTTTGTCCTAGCAAGTAAGGATTTAATCTATATATTTAATTTAAAAAACAAGTTTTGTTAAAATTGTTTAAAAGGGTGGACCCAAGGTGGACCTGAAAATGTAACAGAGTAAAATGTCTGGTATGGACTATGTATGGTATACTTATTTGTATAGGTACATATTGACACCTAGGTTGTTTTTGTTTTTTTTTTTTTTTTAACAACTACAAGCTAGCCCTTGACTGCGATCACACCTGATGGTAAGTGATGATGCAGTCTAAGATGTTAGCGGGCTAACCTGTTAGGGGCATGACAGTTATATTAAACCCACACCCCTTCGGTTTCTACACAGCCATCGTACCGGAACGCTAAATCGCTTGGCGGCACGTCTTTGCCGGTAGGGTGGTAACTAGCCACGGCTGAAGCCTCCCACCAGACCAGACCAGAGAAAATTCAGAAATTTTAAATTCCTAAATTGACCCTGCCGGGGATCGAACCCGGGACCTCCGCACGTTAAGGCAACAGCGCTGCACACTGCGCCACGGAGGTCGTCAAAAATTGTTGTGAATTGGGATATGTATCAAAATCACGTAGGTCCATTTGTTTACTCTCTCTGCGTCGTATTCCTCATTACTGAGAGTCGTGACCCCTTTCCATTAATCAAATAATAATAGGAGTTTCCTTGGGATAATAGTGCGGTGGGTTCCCAGATCCTTCCGCATACGACTCGACTATTTAAACTCATTGTTTAGGTTTTTCTAACGATTATTATCAGATGTTAGTGATAATAACCGGGACCGACGGCTTTACGTGCTCTCTGAGGCACTGAGGAAACGAAAAGGCCAAATTTGAACCTCCAAATTCGGTCACCCATCCAGTTACCGACTTAATTGGGTCAACGTTGCTTATCAATCGCAATCGACTGATATGCGTTGTCACAACTAGGCCACTCGTCCCTCCGTTTACCTCGTACCTATGCTTTTTCATGACCGTAAAAAGGGCGCTACGGAAATATAATATTAATCATGAAGTGGTCGTATGTCGAAAAAGGTAAAATCCTTTAAAAGTGATTGATATGTGTTACTTACAGATTTGGAGCAAAAAAAAACGGAAATTGTTTACTGATGAATGGTTCCCTTTCCGCTCCATTTTTGGAAAAATTGCGCTATCAATTTTGGGAAACCGAAAACGACAGCGAGGGCGTTTAAAACCACTAGGCTAGCACGGAGCACCGCTAAAATTGTAATGTATTTATAGACAAGGAATTTAAGACGGATGTTTCAAAATTCCGACAGGAGCTAAACCTTATGTAGATTATATCGAACAAAATTTCAAAGTAATGGCATTTTCTAGTTACTACGCGATTAGTGTTATCGGTTGTTGCGATAAGCCATAACTTTCTAGGTACGAAATAATAAGAGCTGCAATTTAAAGCTAATTCCGGAATGGAAGCACTGTGTATTAGCCTAGTTTTTCGGTTTCTTCGCTTAGTCATACTTTATGTAATAAATATAACATTACACAAATGGAGAAGTTACATGATGTTGTGAATATCATATTTAACACAACGGAAGTAAATATATTTTACTTCCGTTCCTATGTTTTTCTTCTACAATCCATCAATAAATGACTGACAAATGACGATTTTAAAGTTTAATTATTTAATGTACACCGATTGCTGTATCTTGAGTGAGAAATTTTGTGAGTGAGTTTTAATACCTAGCCGAGATTTAATACTTCAGAATTATCTTCACACACAAATTAAGTGTTTTTAATTCAATTAAGTCACGTTAAGTCCATTTATTTCTTTTATTCGGCTTTATACAGTCTGTTGATAGGGAATTATGACGTCACGTCTCCCGTCTTGCAAGCGCAACTTTAAAGTTCCATAAGTTTTTCATTTGTTGAGTATTAATGATTCTTTCATATTTTTATTTTATTTTGTCTCAATTTTCATATTAAATTTATAAAAAAAATGGTAAACTTCTCCAATCTAGTTTACCGCTGGCAGAAGAATACCGCTACCGCTACCATTTAGACTGCATCATCACTTACCATCAGGTGAGATCGCAGTCTAGGGCTACCTAGATCAGTACGGTACCTATCATTATGATAACTAATTCCCATAAGACTTAAGAGGTGCCATTTCGCGCAGACGTTTTGTCTTGTCCTGTCCGTTGTGCATCCCCCAATTTCTACGTATATTCGCACATTTGTTCAGCTAGCATTAGAGTTTAAGCACACTATGGACGGTTGATGATGGATGGTTGACGATGGATGGTTTTTGATGGTTATGTGATGAATTATGACACCCTTTCACAGCATAATACGTATTTTTTAATAATATTCTTCGAGCTCGTCTTATTATTTAAAAAATATCTTTAAAGTCGGCCTTTAAAGGCTTACATAAAATGGCTTATCACCATAGTTCGATGGTCCCAACTTTTTACCAAAAAGAGATTGATTAGGCATAATAAACAGTTTTCCAAAGATCATATACTTGATAGCCCGCCCTAGGGGCTCGGTAAGGCGCATGAAATATGTTTTTTCAGTTTCGGCCACCCCTTGACCGCGGGGTCACGCGAGGGTTCGATGAACTGTCGCCGGCGGTCACGTGACCGTGTCTGAAAATTGTGCTCGGCCTGTACTAGCGATTTCTTATATCGATAGTCGATACACCCCCGGTTTGAAATGAATAACCCCCGGTGTTAATATAGGTACCTTCAAATCAAGAGTGAATAGGCATCTTCTAGGCAAGCGCGCTCCACCTTAGGTTGCGTCACCAGACCACTTGCAAGCAAGTCTGATTGCAGCCAAGCGCTAGGCCTATATAAAAAAAATTAAATCAAAACAAAAGTTGACCTCAATTGTCTAAAATTGGTAAGCGAAGGGATGGAATTCTTTATTCTCAAATACCTATCAATTTTCATGGCTTTAATTTCAAAAATAAAAAACCGGCCAAGTGCGAGTCGGACTCGCGCACCGAGGGTTCCGTACTGAAAACTGTAACGACCAAAGATGTAAAACGGTAATAATTACCTTTGTTAATGAACCGCAAAACTAACTTTGTTTGTAGAGGTTTACTGTTAATATCAAAAAACTATGCTATAGTTAGAGCATTGGCTATAGTTTTCCTGTAAAATATACATAAATTCCTATTGACCATAATTATTTCAGATTTTTCGATTGGTAAACTCCGGAGATAAGGGGGGGGGAACGGTATTTTTTTAGACTTTTTCCCCGATAAATCAAAAACTATCATGACTAAAAATAATTAAAAATCTGTTTTAGAATGTACAAAGTAAACCCTTTCATATGATACCCCACACAGTACAGTTATCTCACTTTTAAATTTCAACCCTCCGATTTTCCCCCCTTTTTAAATAAGAACAAAAATAATTTCCAATTTTTTTAATTCCAGTGTCTTTGGGCCACTAATATACACAACTATTCCAAATTTTATGTCGATAGCTTCGGCAGTTATTGAAATAATCGAGTGTGACGGACGGACAGACAGACAGACGGACAGACGGACAGACAGACGGAGAAAGTCGCACCATAAGGGTTCCATTTTACCATTTTGGTACGGAACCCTAATGACAGATATTCAAGATTTTTGCCAATTTCACCTCCAAGGGACTTTAAGGAATTCCACCCGAGCGTATTCGAGCGCATTCGCATGCAACGCATTTTTAATCATATCTTCTGAAAATTTTCTCATTGAAAAGATGGTATAGGAATAGGAATTCATTTGGTTTGGAAAAAGCAATTCTAACTTGAAGTTTTATTCTATAAATTTTTACGAATATAATTATGTCGCAGGTGTGGCACTAGCTTAGTATAGGCTTTCTAGGCAAATGTAATGAATCGACCTGGGTACGTAATAATTATTGAGTTACGTTGCGAATCGAGCGCAAGGAACGTAATTTAAATAATGACTGTACTATTAAATGTAAATTACTATTCTTTACTTGTTTTAAAGAGGAAAGCAACGGATTGACGTGATTTTTTGCACGGGCATATTTGAGGACCTAGGTCCTAGAGAGTAACATAGACTACTTAATATCCCGGAAAATGAAGGAGTTCCCGCGAGGATTCAATAAACTTATTCCACGCGGACGAAGTCGTGGGCATCAGCTAGTGCATAATAATTAATACACTATAAGACAATAAAGACAGAAAGTATGTTCTGGTAACCAGGGCAGAAAAGCACACCTGGTCATCGGAAAACACAACTGGCTTATTAATTTTAATGCGATGGCCCAACCACCAACATGTCAGGATTAAACTTTGGTTTCGTTTTAATACTATTGATGTTGGAAGGTGGTTTTGAATACCCTTATATATATAGCTTAGTTTATACCTACTAATATTATAAAGAGGTTAAGTTTGTGAGTTTGTGACGTTGTAGGGGGTAATCTCTGGATCTACAGAACCGATTTTGAAAATTCTGGTACCAATAGAAAACCACATTATTTGTGAGTGTCATAGGCTATATATTAACCCGAATAATTAGGGAGTTCCAGAGGGAATTTAAACAACTTATTTCACGCGGACAAAGCGGCGGTCATCTGCTAGTTCTCAATATAGCTGCAATATATTTATTAGTTCCTGAAATATCGTGATTTAAGTCAGTGAGTGAGTGAATGAGTGGTATATTATCGTGTTCATACACTATAGATTAGTACTATAGATCATGTTCAAACGTAGCGCCTTTTAATTTTCATGAATGAGGTGTCAATCGAATCGTTATCATGGTCCAGGTGACATAGGCTACATTTTACACGAAACGAAATCGATAACACGCAATTCACACCCAAAACGTGTCTGAATTTTTTTCCGTAATTGGGTTACAGTTATTTGAAGTGAAACTTCTTTAGAATCGTTGTGTTTTGCAAATTCGATGAAACGAAAAAGTGACACTAATAATAATAATAGTTTAAAAAAACTAAAAAACACGCTTTTGACGCAGACACAGGACCCCTTTATTTTCCGGGATAAAACGTAGCCTATTACACTCTCCCTCAACTATACCCATGCAAAAACCACGTCGATCCGTTGTTCTGTTGGGCCTGATTGAAAGACAAACTAACAAACAAACACACTTTCGCATTTTTAATATTGGTATGGATGATTATAAAACATATTTGTATTAATATTAAAAAAAATTAAATGAATAATATTTCTTGGGGCAGAGGAATTTTAACCTAACGAACCAAATTTTTGCGTCAGTCTACGTTAGTCCGCATTCGTAGACGCCCGTCGCTCTACGCCGTAGCATTTCCAAGAAACCACGTGTCTAATAACAGTTAACTTTTTAATACGTGCTAAAATACGGCCTGCAAAGGATACTTACCAAAAAGGTTTAATATTCAATAAGGTTTTTATTATACTAGTGTTTTTGTATCTGTGTGCGACGGTTTTAATATTAAAATGAGGTGAGTCGACGTTGTTTACGTCCCATATTATATTGTCCCATGTTGTTTTACGATCTAGTACGGCGACGGTTTATGGCTTGGCTATTAGGACTACCTGATTTGTGAATATCGTAATTTTTTTTGTAATGATTTCTGATTTATTTCATACTCGATGATGCCCGCGACTTCGTCCACGAGGACTAAGTTTTCTTTTATTCCCACGGGAACTCCTTGATTTTCCGGGATAAAAAGTAGGCTATGTCCTTCCCCGGGATACAACCTATCTCTGTACCAAATTTCATCAAAATCAGTTGAACGGTTGGGCCGTGAAAGCGTAGCAGACAGACAGATAGACAGACAGAAACACTTTCGCATTTATAATATTAGTATGGATATCGAATATTGGAAGGAAGGGTAGTTAGTTCCTTACAATTTTAAAAGATTTTGGCATAAGCAATCTATTATGAAGTGATGAAATTCTATCTATACTTAATATTATAAATGCGACAGTTTGGATGGATGTATGGATGGATGGATGGATGTTTGTTACTCAATAATGGTTGAACGGATTTGGATGAAATTTTGTACAGAGATAGATTATAGTCTGTTATAACATATACCTAGGCTTCTTTTTATCCCGGACAATTAAAGAGTACCCGCGGTAATCCACGCGGACGAAATCGCGGCCTTTAGCTAGTGATTTTTAAAAGCGCAAAATCTGGGATGATTAAGTATACGATAATTAAGGTCGTATTAATATGCTAAATCGCTTGGCACATCATTTCCCGTAGGTTACCAGACCACATATGGCAAAATTTTGAAAGAATTATATTACGGCCCTACCGAGAATTAAACTCGCACCGTTCCATGGTATATTTTGGATTTTCCGAGATTAAAAGTAGCCTGTGTCCCTGACTGCAACCTATCTCTGTATCAAATATCGCCTGATATCGGATTTTTTGAAAAATGAAAATGTTTTTAGATGTTCTTAGGTTCTATCTAATTCTAATCAGTTCTCTATTAAGTCGATTGCTTTCCGGGCTTTGAATTGCTTTGCAATAAAGAACTAAAGTATGACGATACCGACGTCCGCGTGGTTTTAGCAAATCCCGTGGGAGCCTTTGTTTTTCCCCGGGATGCTAACCGTGTACCTACCTACCAAATTTTTTCTCAAACTTGATTGAAACGATGGGCCGGCCGCTGTAATATTAGTATGGAGTAGGTATTTCATTTAGGACCTCTACGTCGACTTCTTATAAAGCTGAGTTGTTGAATTAAAAAATTGAGTTCACAAAAAGTTGAATTCCTAAAATAAAATGCCCAAAATGTCGAGTTTTCAGAAAGTTGAATAATTCTGGTAATTTCATTATATTAGGAGTGGCATATAATATGCCGATTCAAAACCGCGTGTCATCCATCCATCCATCCATCAGCCTGTATACATCCACTGCTGGACATATAGACTAAGAGATAGCTGCACTTTTTGTAACCATCCCCAGAAAAGCTGATTCAATAATAGCTGGGTGCTAAACTCTCCACTGATGATGGTAGTGAAAGGCTGACCGCATGCTGATGGGCCTTTCACTAGATATAGCCGGCCAAAGACGTGTTATCGTTCCCAAAAATGAACCATAATTAGAAAAGCTGATACTTGTACAGTATTAAAGTAAACAGTAAGTAAACAGTATAAGAACTGACGCTATACATCGGGCCCTTCACTAGATATCACCTCTCAAAGACGTTATGAGCATACACACTGTAAAAAAATTCGTCACGTTAGTCATCATCAGTGGAGAGTGTAGCACCCAGCTATTACTGAATCAGCTTTTCTGGGGATGGTTACAAGAAGTGCAGCTATCTCTTATAATAATAGGCCTTTTCGAGAAAGCGCGTGTATTTGGGCGAAAACCATTAAAAAAAATTTAAACCACGCCAAACGCATCCCTGCCCCCCGATTGTGTAAGGAAATCGTAATCGTAATCGTTTGTCAAACGTATAATTCGCCCTGTTTATGGAGTTCATAGATGCCTGAACGTTAAAAAGCATGTATGAACTCCTTAAACAGTTCGAGTAATACGTTTTAAGCTGTCAAATGATTTCGATTTTATTAGACAATTGGGCCTCTTGGCCTGATAACAAGGCGACGATACGGAGTTTAAGTATTCCAAGTACCAGTTTCAAAGATCAAATATAAATTCACCATATAACACGGTAATTTAAAGGGGGTTACCTGGAAAGTTTCTCGGGAGTTTTGAAAATTGGTGTATTTTATATATTTCGACGTGCTCTTTCCGAATTTTCACTTTGCCACCTCGTATCTTAACCGCTCGCGCCACCATATTGGAAAAATGGCGCCCAAAAGCAGTTTTTTGACAATAACTCCTTTCCGACTGATTTTTCGATGAAAATAGTCACTTAAGTTCCACAGTTCAAATAAATTTGTTTTGTGGATGTTTGACAAGTTCTTTAAACTAAATTAGACTAGATTTAGCCAAGTCAATCTAATTTACTTAGTTCTGAATCAATCTAAATAATTGTGAAAGGAGTTGTTGTCAAAAAACTGTTTTTGGGCGCCATTTTTCCAATATGGCGGCGCGAGCCGCAAAGATACCTGGCAAATTAAAAATTCGGAAAGAGCACGTCGAAATCTATAAAATACACCAATTCTCAAAATCCCGATATACTTTCCAGGTAAAGCTACCAAATTACCGTATTAATATGTAGGTAAAGTATGGCATAAACAGAAAAGACAGCGGAAGAACAAACAGGCAATGTTATGTGACATCTACGGAGCTGGGGAGGCCAAATATAGCGGCTCCACATTTTTTATTGATTAGTATTTGTGATGGCATCGCGGACCGAATCGCGAGCCACACGCGATCCTTCTGTACGACGATCATTTTTACCTGGAACCGCTGTTTAGATAACAATACAGTTTGATAATGGCTCTATTTGGCGTAATTAAGTAGCATCTGGTAACAACAGATCTCATTTACCCCACGTTTAAATGGTGACCTAAAATATCATACAAATATTATAAAAGCGAAAGTATGTTTGTTTGTTGGTTTGTCCTTCAATCACGCCGCAACGGAGCAACGGATCGACGTGATTTTTGGCATGGGTGTAGTTGAGGATCTGGAGAGTGACATAGGCTACTTTTTATCCCGGAAAATTAGGGACTTTCAAGGGAATCAACAATCTTAAACCACACCGACAAAGTCGCGGGCATTAGCTAGTTAGTATTATATATTCTAACAAAAGATGTCACAGAGAAACTGCATGGTGTTCTAAAAAATAACATGCAAGATTTACATATGTCAATGTGTAAAGATTTTTTAATTAACAATATATCTTTCTAAGCCTCGAAATGCACTATAATATCATTATTTCTGTTATTTTATTATCTTGTAATACTACACTTCACTAGACTCTAGAGTCTAGACTTGTAAAACATCCTCTGGTTATCGTGTAACCTATCGTCTGATGCGATGGTAATGTTTCAATGACAAATATCTGGATAATTCTCTGCAATCATTGATCATCACCACTATTGACTGGGTGCAGAATCAGACTTTCATCTAATGGATCCCTTAGATCCCACAGTTATTATTTGTGCCCGTTTGCACGTTTCTGAACTGTATGATAGCTAAGCTGCGATAGAACAGTGCGGATACCCCAAAATCCCAGACGTTTGGGAAATAAAAGATTATAATTTAAATGATTTTCCTGGCCCCCTCGTTAATAAATCGTTATATCGTAATAATTCCTTTCGCTGATTGGTTGCTTTGAACCTTCCAAATATCGGTAGGGGAACGTTAAAAAAAAATTGTAATCGCCCATTAATCTGCATGCACCCGTACGCACCGCATTCCTCAGGCGCGTGCTGACTACGTCACTCGAATTTTGTGCTATTTTTTAATACATGTCAGCCCTTGACTGCAAACTCACCTGGTGAAGTGATGCCGTCTAAGATAGTAGCGGGGTAACCTGTTAGGGGTGTCATCATAATATCATGGCAGTTATTTAAACCTAGTTGGCAGTTAAACCTAGTCGGTCTCTACACGACGTCGCGCACCACAAATCGGAGATCAGTTAGAGGCTTGGCTCTACTAGAGATCTCACTTTTTAACAGTGCAAAGGCATTATGAACTTTGAGTCATGAAATGTCATGTCAATTTGGTTGCCAAGAGTCACAAGTCAAAAACAATCAAGTCAAGACGAAAACATTTTTTGGTGGGATTCGTGATTTACATCCCGAAATCAATTCCTGTCGGCACAGTTAGTAGATATCTACTTTCCGACTTCGCGGGCAACATCTAGTATACGGTATACCGCGTATTTTTTTCATTCTTGCGGGAACTCTTTAATTTTCCGAGATAAATCTATGTCAATTTCCGGGTCCTCGACTATACCCGGCAAAAATCACGCCGATCCCTTGCTCCGTTGCGGCGTGATTGAAGGACACACCTATGAACCAACAAACAAGTACACTTTCACATTTATAATATTAGTATGATTGTAACCCGACAGCGATTACTTGCAATGTACCGACCGGTGAAGTTGGAGCCGTTATCGGAATGTACCTATGGATACGATTTATACAGGCTGTGGCACGCGAGATTGCCTGCCTTAAATATTTGTTGCCTCTTTTTCTGTTCGAAAGTTTGAAACCACTTCATTGACGACTTGAAATGGCATTCTGTACCTACACGAATCAGCCGAATATAAGAAAGTTTGATTATCCAATAATAATCCATACTCTATACTATACTTAATGCAAAATTTATAAATGCGAAAGTGTCTGTTTATCTTTTCAACAGATTTTGATGAATGTTGGTGTAGGGGTAGATTATATCCCGGGGAAAGAATTGGCCACTTTTTATCCCGGAAAGTTAAGGAGTTCCCCGTGAATCAAAAAACTAAATCCACGCTGACGAAGTCGCGTGCATCATCTAGTTCTAAATCCATAGCCCATATTATGTACCTAATATCCATATCCACAGATGTTAAATATGAAAGTGTGCCTGTCTGTCTTCTACGCTTTCACGGCCCTCTTGTTCAACTGAATTTGACGAAATTTGGTACAGAAGTAGGTCGCATCCCGGGGAAGTACCTACATATTACCCCATATTTTTATCCCGGATAATCAAGTTTGAGAAACGCAAGAGAACGAAATCGCGGGCACCACCTAGTTTCAAATAAAGGCTAGCGCAAACAGAACTGCGAGTGTTTTTATAGTCACAAAACTAATAAGAAAAAGAACCACAATATTTCTTCTCAACAGAGCTTTTGAACTTTTCGGTACGATATGGTCGCATTAAGTTCTATTTGCATAACATTCTATTCGCATAACGTCCCGTTCGCAAATATTTTCTTTATTAAAACGTCCCGTTCGCAATACGTCCCGTCATGCGTTAAGACTGGTTCTTGTAAATTAACTAAACGTACTTAACGAATGCCGCGTTAAAACTGCTATGCCAGGGTAACTGTCGTAAGTTAGGGTAACTTACGACAGTTACCCTGGCATAGCAGTAGCTTCCATATTATATGGTCACTGTATTACTAGTGGATCGCCCCGAACTAAGACCTCGCGGCGCCATCTATTGACATAAATGTGAAGTTCTGTTAAAAATACTGAAGCTCATTAAAAATTAAATAATTCCGTTTCCTTATAATATTTATCTAATTTTAGTATTTGTTGTTGAAGTACAGGATATAATTGAAATAATTGATCAAGTTTCAGGCTCATCCTTTCAGAAAATTTAGAGTTCTGAGGTCATCTTTGGACGTTAGAAAATCACCATTTTGAAAGCCCCCCATTTCGTCAATTTTTGGGGAAAAGTTAAAAAAATAATATTTTTGGACTCTATTCCTAATTATCTTTAAAATGATATACCGCAACCCTATGTAACTTTATAAAAAATATTTTACTTCGCATTCGCTTCTATGAGAGCCCCCCTGAAATAAAGATTTTTATTATTTTTTAAGCCATATTCGGCGGGAGGCCATTGGTTTACATATTATATTTAAAGCTGAAGTAATTGCGTTCAGTAATTCAGAAGTTATAATGCTCTGACAGACGGACGGACAAGTGCCAATTCACCCAAGTAGACTCAGAGACCTTCGCTTCGCTCGGTCAATAATTTACTACTATCCCGCGACTTTATCTACATGTATTGTAGTTTTTTGGTTCCCGCGGGAACTTTTAATTTTCCGGGATAAAAAGTAGCTTATGTGCCAGACTATAATATATCTCTGTGCCAGATTTCATCCAGATTCGTTCAGCCGTTCTGCTGTGATTGAGTAACAAACATCCATCCATGCTATCAATCCATTAGTGTAGATAATCACAATATTCATTTAAAAAAACAAAACTGAAGACCAGTCAAAAAGTAATTGGAGACATAGTACCTATTTCTCAGTGCCCAAGTTTTCGCGAGCGCAGTCTAATTTGCATAGTATTATTCAGTTTATTCGGTACCTTATTACCCCAGTTTAGTTTTAAAAATGTAGGCACACGACTCGTACGTCAATTTAAAAGCTATAAAGTTATTAAGTGGGGTTGACATTGACTCGTGTAGGGCGCCCATTACGCGCACGAAGCTGTTCCCATGTGACATGAACGCATGACATGTTTGTGTTTATTTTTTATGAGGACCGAATACGTACTTTTTAGTTCTCGAAGGTTGTACTTGAGTTCTTACTTTTGTATTGTCATTCTAAAAGTCTAAAGACCCACTACAGAGGCGCGGCGCGGTACGTACTCCGCTAGGAGTAGGTATATGTGTTCTGTGGGCACGTAGCGGCAAGTATTCTTTTTTCTTTTTTTTTATCCACTACAAGCTAGCCCTTGACTGCGATCACACCTGATGGTAAGTGATGATGCAGTCTAAGATGGTAGCGGGCTAACCTATTAGGGGCATGGCAGTTATATTAAACCCACACCACTTCGGTTTCTACACGGCATCGTACCGGAACGCTAAATCGCTTGGCGGCACGTCTTTGCCGGTAGGGTGGTAATTAGCCACGGCCGAACCCTCCCACCAGGCCAGACCAGAGAAAATTCAGAAATTATAAATTCCTAAATTGACCCTGCCGGGGATCGAACCCGGGACCTCCGCACGTTAAGGCAACAGCGCTACACACTGCGCCTCGGAGGTCGTCAAATTCTTTGTACAATTATGTGGCAGTGCATCTCCGTGCTGCGTCACTTAAGTGGGCCCAGGGCCCCAGGCCCAGCTCCAGCTCCATACAAGCTCATACAAAGAATATTTTCCGCACCGTGCCACGCCGCGCCTCTGTAGCTAGACCTTAAAATGCCTGCGTATCCTGCGTCAAAAGCCCTGACTTTCACTGACTGACTCATCAACGATCGACATTTCCACGGGATCGGGCTTCGGGCAGCCTTTAGTTCCGCTAGGTCTATAAAAAAGCGAATGGCGCTGAAAAAAATATCTTCTCCCTTTTGGACTGGTTTCTAGCCATCCGAGCTAGCTCCAGAAGCCTAGAAGAAGTTCTCGGAGCGAGTCTGGGAAACCGAGGTTTCGTTTGCGTTGGTCTGCACTCTGCAGTGACATACGTGCCTTCCAGCAGCACGTGCGTCGGCGTGTTATCAAACTTAAACGCAAACTCAAAGTATATTTATTCAAAATTGGTACTTACACAGTACACTTTCTGAATGTCATGTATATGTCAGCGTAAAATTGTAAAAACCGTTAGATTGTAATCTAACTAGAGATATTGTAAACTGTCGACAGATTACAATTTAACGCATTATTTTTCAGTAGATTGTAATCTGTTAGGTATAAAATACCCGATAAAACCTAATTACACTACCTGATTGATTATGTCGAACCCTAACCTAACCTACAAGAAAGAGAGAAGAAAACGTAAATACAATGAATATTTCAAAAATTTACACTCAGAACATTGAACGGTTCACAATCTGTCGACAGTTTACAATATCGCTAGTTAGATTACAATCTAACGGTTTTTACAATCTTACGGTGACATATAGAAAGTATAAGACGTGAAGGTGATAATAAGCACGGTATCTTAAAACTAAGCTACGAGGGTTCCAAACGCGCCCTGGCAGACCAGGGCGCGTTTGGAACCCGCTGTGGTTTTGCTGATTTTGTTGTGGGCTCTTCTTCTCAAAAGAAGAGCCCACAGCAAAATCAGCCAGTTTTTTTTATTATCACCACATCTAAAATATCTGCCTTCATGCCCTGCAAGAGGGCTGTCGGTGACGCTGTAGCCTGTACCCTGTTATGAGTCCCACCACCTTCCTGAGTTTGCCTTGACATTGACATACAATATGTCGCTGTTTTAAAATGATTGATTGAAACACACTACGGCAAGTGTGTTTTCACCCTAATAGCCGCCACTTGTGTCAATTTGACCGTGACCGCTGTCTCTCCTATCATTAACTTACTTAACTTAGGTAGAAACGTTTACTTTGTTAGCGAAGCAAACACTTTCTGACATTGAACTTTGTAATTTTGCCATCATCATCATCATCATCAAAGGTCAATTTTTGAGTGATCATGTGAAAAAGTAACACTAAAAGTAATACCCGCCTGGGTTTGTTGTGGGCTTCTTTGTTCTTCTCAGCTTGGAGAGCGTTTGGAACCATCGTATCGGAGCCTTCTTTTAAGTTGACGTTATATTAACGTCATCATTAATTAAATTTCAAATTTCTTAGTTTGGTTCTATACATTGTTCTCAAAATATGAAGTTCTTGATTTGGTTGCATAACTTCCCTCTGTTAAAAAATGTCCCATTTGCAAAAAGTCCTGTTCTCAAACGGGACCTTTTGCGAACGGGACCTTTTGCGAACGGGACCTTTTGCGAACGGGACTTTTTGCGAACGGGACGTTTTGCAAACAGGACTTTAAGCGAATGGATCATTATGCGACCGTATCAAGGTCTGAATGAGAAGAGTAGGTACCTAACATACTGACCAAGAGCGGATTAGCAGATTTCACATACCATTCAATTCAATTCAATTCAATTTATTTCAAACATGTAGGACATACAGGTGTCTCTTATGCTACGTCATGTTTTGACTCTACCACCGGTTCGGAAAGCAAATTCTGTCAAGAAGAGCCGGCAAGAAACTCAGCAGTTGCTCTTTTTTTCATTCATTGCAAACATTATGGAGATCTATCAGGCAGCTTTCCTCACGATATTAAAAGCCTATGTCAAAGCAACCGGTATTTAAATTGCACATATTATCTCCTAAAAAGATTGTCTGGAATTCGAGTGCTGGACCTATACCCGCATGTTTTCTAATTTATTATCATAAATAAAAATAATCGGCTTTATATTATATTCTTTGGTAACTTAATTTTTATACTGCGGTAGTGTCCCTGACATTTAGTAAATTGTAAAATAATAGCCAGGCTAATAGTACCATACGCCGTTCTATAAACAATGATAAAAAGTTCAGCGCTATAAAAGGTTATCGCTAATTTTAGGTAAACTTTTATGCTATAGTGTATATTATCTACCTATCCTAGAGCTGTAAACATACATTATTTTATTTATATGTAAGAGATTACAAATTGTACAAAGATTATTTTATCACTTATTCATTCATTCTGTATACTTTTTACCCTAGAGGTCGTCTAATTTAAAAGAAAACGCGCTTTTGTTTATTGATTCCATGCAGAGTAGGTAAAGTAGCCTATAACAGAAACATTTATAGCATTCATATAACATTTTTAGATTACATGAACTCTAGTATGAATAATAATTTATGTCATTCAATTTGCTTTTCATTCCAATTTCCAATTTAACCTTTTGCGGTCTATAACGGCAACTGCAACACAACTATAAACACTTGTCACGCTACTGGGCTTTCGTGGAAAACAACAGCTAACCAATAGTTATAAAACTCTAATCACATACACCGTGGGATACTATGCAGTCGGGCAATTATTTATTGAATGTTTTAAAGTATAAGCAGAAAACGTTTTGTACTTATGAGTCAATACTCAATATCTACTTAATTTGTTTTAATTTAATTTAAGACATACAGGCTTAACATCTCCACAATTTCGGCAAAAACCGTTTTGAGACGTTTTGAGAAAAAACATTTTGAGAACGGGATCTTTTGCGCACGAACATTTGCGAACATTTTGCGAACGGGGACATTTTTATAGCAGTGGCCAGTGCAGATGCTTTGCGAATGGGACGTTATGCCAGTATTCCGTGGTTTTGAGATCTTTCGTCCAGCGCAGATAGAACGAAGCAATTTAAATATTTGC
The DNA here is from genome assembly GCA_923060345.2 of Erebia aethiops. Classification (NCBI taxonomy): domain Eukaryota; kingdom Metazoa; phylum Arthropoda; class Insecta; order Lepidoptera; family Nymphalidae; genus Erebia; species Erebia aethiops. Next base: position 13,279,751 of record OV281096.1, on the reverse strand, counting down.
TATTAGCAAAAATTCATTAAAAATAAATCGTTACTTATTATTATATACCATCGGCTAAAAGTTTTATATACACTATGACAAACTCTATGGTGATAAACAAATTATAGATATTGTTATTGTCAATTTTGTAGAACTAGAACGCCCTTTGTCAGAGAACTATCAGATTTTATAAATTACGTCCTATCAATATTTTTTCAAGGCCTACCAAGCTTTTTCCTTTGACGTCTCTATCGGTAGAGAAAGTTCTTGATAACTAAACGTAATATCTTCCACAGGTACCTCAAGTGTTGAAGATGGCTCACCGCCGCCGGCACGATGATGGACCGTCGCTGTCTCACCCCCTCCACCCCTAGGAGCAGAGCCATGAACAAATACGAGCAGTTGGCTGTTGTGAGTTGGCTTTTAAAAAAAAAATAGTTTCATAGTACTAAAAATGAACTTGTTTTTCCCAATAATTTTTAATCCATACTAATATTATAAATGCGTATAAGTTTGGATGGATGGAAGTTTTTTAACGTACCTATTCGTTCGCGACAACGTTAACTATCATTTAGGACTATGGAATAGATCGAGCGTCAGCTGTCAAGCGCTTGAAAACAAATCCATACATATCGTAGTTAACGTTGTCGCGGTAAATTGGGAAGAAAATCTCCCACTAGGCAAACTACCAAAGCCTCGATGATACAAACTTCATAGTCGCAGATTCTTCCTACCTCTGTTGAAAACATGCACAGAACATCTTTCAGATTTTTAAATATAATGTGGAAGGTCTGGCGATCGAGGAGTCTTGATCTGTTTACGTCGTCGTCGTATCAACCTATAGACGTCCACTGCTGGACGAAGGTCTCCTGCATAGATCGCCACAGGATCGTCCGTCCTCCTATAGTGGGAGGTCGTCCAACGCTGCACTTTCCGGTGCGAGGCCGCCATTCGCCATTGACAGTAACGTAGCCCCTAAATTGACGGTGATTATCATTTAGGTATGATTCTTTTCCAGGTAGGCGAAGGCTCATACGGCGTGGTGCTGAAATGCAGGCGCCGCGACACTGGGCAGCTGGTCGCCATCAAAAAGTTCCTGGAGACTGAAGACGATGCGGCCGTCAAGAAGATGGCCCTCAGAGAGATTAGGATGCTTAAGGTTTAGACGCAAAGTACTGATTCGGTAGTATATAGTTCGTCCCATTAGCAAAATGTACCACTGCTAAAAAAATTAGCTGTGCTCAAAACTTCCTTTCCTCAAAGAGTCCCGTTCTCAAAAGGTCCCGTTCGTACAGGCTACGAAAGAAACGGGTATCAAATTAGTTCCAGCCCTTTCGAGAGAATTCCTTGTTAATTTGACACTCAGATTGTAACATTTTGTCCTGTTTTTTCCAGAAACTACGCCACGACCATCTAGTGAATATGATAGAGGTGTTCCGCCGGAAGCGTCGGTTCTACCTGGTGTTTGAATACCTGGATCACACACTGCTTGATGAGCTGGAGTCTTCACCTGGAGGTCTGGGCGAGGACACTGCCAAGAAACACCTCTACCAGCTGTTGAAGGGTATCGAGTATTGTCATCAGAATTCGGTAATTATTTTACTGCCAAGACATTATTATTGATCTTTTAGAAGATCTTTTAGCTTTAATGTTATCGTGAGACGGACTGTTACGTGTGTACGAATCAAATAATTAAATTAAAGCGAATTAAAGCGTGCTAGATTAGAACGCTTGGGTCCTACTACTTTGGGAGGAAAACAGATCGTTTTTGGATAAAGAAATGCTACTACCTACCCCTTATGACTAAGCCCTTGTGCTCTTGAGGTGCACTCAAGATTACACCTCTTTAGTAGAAAATAGTCACTCCACAGCGCAGCGTCTGTTCTGATAACATTTCAAAACTGAAGCTTTATTTGTCATATATTTATTGTGCACTAAAATATCGACGTGTTTGCCGAAATTCTCCCGGTCGAGAGGAACTACGATTGAAATATTTATAATGAAAACCATGCATTGAGGAAAAATGGTAAATCAACGAGGAACTTCGCACACAGGTTTGCGTTGCCACAATTGGCAAAGAATAAACCTTAGTAGAAGAAGACGTCTCATTTGGTCAGAACTCAAACAGCTTGAGTTCTGACCAAATGAGACGTCTTCTTCTTCTTCGTCTTTTGAGACAGTTCTTTGAGTCTTGTGACTAAGACGTGTTTTCTAGTATTTTCAATAATTTTGGTAAGATTCAGCACCTTGGCTCACCGATCACCCGTCTTTTGGTGAGTGGATGAACTTATGAGAGATGAGGACCCGAAATAAAAACTGTCTTGAATTTCTCATTCCAGATCATTCATCGTGATGTGAAACCAGAAAACGTGCTGGTGTCTAACAATGGAATAGTCAAGTTATGCGACCTAGGCTTCGCGAGAGCTCTGGCGGCGCCCGGGGAGCCCTACACGGAGTATGTGGCCACCAGGTGGTACAGAGCTCCGGAGCTACTGGTCGCTGAGCACAGGTTTGTACTTTGTACACAAACTTCCAAAAATAACCTACTTTAAAGCCTTGGTGGCGAACAAAATGTCATAGAAATGAATAGTCCGTCTGTAGTAACATAACTGACTCGGTGACAGTGTCGCTAGTACGAGTATCTATTGAAAATAAAGTAAAGACAAAAACTTCAGCGCGGGTCTTCGCTGATTGGCCCTTCAGGGCCAAACGGGAGTAGTGAGTACGGGCCTCGAGACAAAAAATTTACAAGCATACAAATTAGTTCCAATTTTGGCCACCGGGACAAATAAGTTGGTCGAACTGCACGTGATTAATTTTCTATAAACTCAGAAAACGTTCGATAAAATAGTGACTTATTTTTTGCATTTTTAGTCTGAGATTCTGTGAGATTCTTATTTTAAATAATTTGAGTGATATTTCATATAACTTCACTATTTAAAGCACAAGTTCGCTCCGGGGCCCGTTCGTTTTGTCTACCCTGTATAACTTGTAAAAAGAGCTGTGCCCACATAAGCGACTCGGCACGTAGATGCACTGCGCGGCGCGGCCCCGTACAAACTCATACAAACAATTTTCAATCCGTGCATCTCAAGTGGGGCTAGACCGTCGACTGTCAGATCAAATGGTTCCAGGTATGGTCCAGAGGTGGACATCTGGGCGATAGGGTGTCTGTTCGCGGAGATGCTGACCGGAGACCCGCTGTTCCCTGGCGACTCCGACATCGATCAGCTCGCACTCATCATAAAGACTGTTGGTAAGTCCTCGTCGACACTGACATCTTTCTAGATTGCTAGATCTTGGAAGGATCGTTACAAGACTTATGCAAGTGGCAATGTACCTACCGCTTGCGTAAGGCCAGCCATACACGGACAGCTTGAAGCATTCAGGATTGACTGCTTCAAGCTGCGACTGCATAGTGAACTGCAGTCTTCTACGTACACACACATGGAATTCTCGAGCAGTTGCGACTGCTTCGGGCGGTTGACAGCAGTTATCAATGGTAGCTTCAAGCTGTTGACTATGACTGCAAGAGCGGTCCGTGTATGTTGATCACTGGCTAACTGCTCGAGCAGTCCGTGTATGGCCGCACAAGCACAATCTCCTTAAGCACTATCGACTCAAACTTGTGCCTATCAGGCATCTATGTGCAAGTAGGTATGAAGTGAGGCATGAAGGTGGTAATGTCCGCTCCGTTCAATAAGTTCTTCAGACAACGTTTCCTTTTTGGCGCTGCAGGAAAGTGCAATAAACCAAACAACTACCTGTGGGCGATTAAAATAAATAAAACCTCTAATTCCTTGATCCTGAGTTGTACCTACTGTATGCACGTGATAGCCACTGCGTACCTCCGGCGCTCGATTAGACATAGTTAACCATAAGATCATAAGAATAAGGACGTAAATAAGCTAAATAAATGTGTAAGCTACACTTAAGTCCTTTGTTGGTCGACCAAATGATATAATGTGCCCCTAGACTAAGAGAATAGTTCCGATTAGAGAGCGTATGAGCAAAGACGTGATAGCCTCTTTCTATCACATGTGTTATGGCGTCATCTACAGACAGAAGCGCGTGGACTATAGGGACTAGCCCTAGTCCACGCGCTTCGAGCGCTAGTGATGTACCAGGCAGGCAGTGACTTCAGACTTGGTTGTCTGGTAGAGATCGCTTCAAAGCGATAAGGCCGCCGATTGTACTACTAGTATTTTTTTGTTATTTCTAATTATTTATTTATTTTGTTTTGGTGTACAATAAAGAATATTTCATTCATTCATTCAGGCAGTGTCGTGACGTAACCTACATACCTACACTACACTGTCGTCAGTACACTATCCATACATAGTAATACCCAGCCACCACATTCACATCCAGCGTCTTCCAGAGAGAGCTCTCGTTACCTAACGGCTTTGTTTTTATAGGGAAATTGGCTCCTCGCCACCAGCAAGTAGTGTCACGGCTATCGGGCGGCGCTGCGCTGGCGGCGGGCGGCAGCGGGCCGCGCGGCCCTCTGCCTGGCGCGGCGCATGCGCGGGACCTGCTTGCCGCGTGCCTGCGCACCGAACCACGAGCCAGGCCCTCCGCTTCGGCGCTGCTGCGGCACAAGTGATTCTTTTTTTAAATTTTTAACTGCCCTGGATTCAAGTCATTTAAAATATGGCTTCACAAAGTTTTAAGTTTCATGAGCTTTTTTGGCATAATAATGCGGTGAGTTCCGAGTTCCCACATCCTTCCACAATCCACATACGACTCGAATAGGAGTAATTTAAACTCTAGGTTTTTGTAACGATAATTATCAGATGTTAGAGATAATAACCGGGACCTACGGCTTATTAATGTGTCAAGGCACGGAGGAAACGAAAAGCCAAATTTGAACCTCCTAATCCGGTCAACCATCCAGTTACCCACTTGTTTCTTGTTTGATAAATACTGTAAGAATCTTCTGGCGTAGCCCGTTTTAAAAAGTTGACATTCTTGGGTCGAAATCTGAGAACTCAGACTCCACGCAGTCTTGTCTGTTCTACCCCTAGAGTGTTTTTGTAAAGCGAAGCCAGAAGCTCGCGAAGGAGGTCCTGAATGAAGCGAGCCTACGAGGCCGAGTGGAGCGAAGGGAGGAGCTGGCGAGCGAAGCGAACCGGCTATATATACATATTTATATACCTATATATACATAAAAATCAATTGCTGTTCGTTTGTCTCGCTAAAACTCTAGAACGGCTTGACCGATTTAGATGGAATTTTTGCGCGTGTTTGAGTGGATTCAGGGATGGTATTATGATGCTATTCTCTATATATTCATAATTGGACCCGCTAGGGGGCGTTGCAATTGGGTATAAGGTTCAGGGCAGAACAACGTCGTAGAATTTTCCAATAAAAAGAACAAAAAAATATACTTAAAATATTGACTTTATTTTTAAATTAAATAATACTATCTATATCTATGGCGTGTAGTAAAATAATATACAGTTTGACTTATTAAATACAACATGAGTATTCTTAAAATTAGATCTTTTTAAAGATTCTCAATAAATGCTTCCTGATTTTGGCAGTACGCTCTAGGTACCTAGTAGTTATGTACAAGTTAAATAATATTAAAATAATTAAACATTATTCATGTAGGTACAAAATAACTAAAGCATACCTAAGCCTCTCCCATAATATAATAAGCAATCTTCTAATAGGTTTGAATTTTATTAAATTTATGTAGCGGGGCTAAGTCTGTTGTCAATCTCTATTCTTTAAACTGAATAGTCTGTGACTGAAGTCTAAACACATGCTACCTTCGGACAAAATTTAGGTAGTGCTATCCTTTTTCACACAGTTCATTGTGAAACGGATATTATGATTGTCATTTTTAATTTTATTAGAGATAGAATTATTCCCAATGTTTTGTTTTAATATTATTAAATATAACAATGCTATACAATTTTCTTCCAATATTCTGAGATGTTAGTGTCGATATTATCAGCGATATATGGTCGGTATTCGTCGGATTTACTCATGTCACTTTATGAGAGCTGATATGATTTAAGAATATTTTAGCCCTTGTAGATGGTGGCGGCTTGACCGACGACTTGTACCGCCGGACCAGCTTTGATGAGTCCATTTCGAATATTTCTGCCGACCTTTTCCTGTAAATAGAAAATAATAATTTAATCAAGTGTTAAAATTAAATAGATAGATTAACGCAGAGTTGATAGAAACAATTAAAAAAACAAGTGGAGATATAACTATTTTTAAGAAGAATCTTACGAGAAAAATCAAATCCATTTGGATTAATAAAATATCCTCGTCACCTTCAAATTTAATGTTTGTTGGATTTTTTAAAATAAAACGTTAGGTTAGGTTAGACGGATTTTTATACTTGGTTCAAAATATCTTAAATTGTTGTCACAAATTATGGACCTTTAAAACGGAAAATCTAGATCTTAGTCGGCGCTAATTTTTTTACAGAATTTAAGCCAACTATTATTAAACTATATAAATTAAAAAATAACAGTGAGTCTGTTATTTTAACCAATTAGTGTTAGTTAACCGTATATATTTCATATAACAATAATTATAACATTTTGTATAAAATGCATTAAATTAATTTGGAAAAAAAGACGTTACTGTATGTAGAAGGTTACTTACAATTCTCTTGAATAACTTCCACTTCGGGCTTGGAGCTCCTGACACTGTCGTCAAAGCTACGATGCAAGCGAACACGAACAAGAAAATCTTTGCGAAATTCATTTTTAATTGATTAAATATTTGTTTTTATTATAATATAAATTATAATTCACTACACGATTCCAAACTCTTGCAAGTCTTGAAATGTTTTGATGCATTAAGTACCGAAACATACACTTTATATACTAAACAAAACTAGCAAACATAATTTTGCATGTGCGAAAATTGCTTTATACAATAATGAACTTTAATTTGATAGCAATACGATTCATGTTGTGTGTAATGGTACCGAAGTAGGTGTGATATTAAACTTGTTTGTTGTAGCTTTGATAACGGTTAGGTATAGAGGGAACTCCCTCTTTTCGAGATAAAGGTGATTCCTCTAGAGTAAATATTATTGTTTTTAGTATAATTAATGATTCGTAACCGCTTCCAGATAATTGGTTTATGGGTTTCTGATGTACGTGTTTCGGGACTTTTTATGATTTATTAATAAAAATCTTTTTGTTTAAACTCCTGACACTGTAACTATATATTTATATTTTAAGTACCAGCAGTTTCATTTTTTTTGGCTTGAAATAATTAGGTAATATAATATTGTGTACCTTGTATTATTGCAGTTTAGGTTATTTTCTCGTTATTTAGGGATATTTATCATTCCTACCATCCATTATTGAAGTGAAACTTCTTTAGAATCGCTGTGATTTGAAAATTCGATGAAACGAAAAAGCGACACCAAAAAGTGACAAACATATTCATAATAGGATTAAGCCTACGAGAGAATGAGATAGAATACAAGTTGTATTTATTTCATTCTCTCGTAGGCTACTTTAATGAAGTTTCACTTCTGCCGTGTGCACACACACTGTTTGTAGATCAAGGACCTCAATTTACATAGAGCCCTGTCAAGCAGTGCAACTGCAAACAAAGATGTGGACTTATTTTACTAACGCCATCTAGTCTGAAAAGTGGGACAGCGCTATGGTGGGGACAAAGACAGGCTTACACAGGTGTGGAGCGCGCTCTACAGGTCGGACGCCCAACTTTTTTCTATGAAAGGGCCCATCTAGTACCTACATATACATAAATCGATGGCGTAGATACCTTCTGTCCATTTTTAATTTTGATTTCTCTATTCCAGATACTTTCTCACAGATGCCTTTGCAGAGAATTTCAATGCTGAACTCAGAAAGAAATTGGGCAAGGAAATAGAAGTACGTAAAATATATATATATTTTTTTTAAATTAAGGTGGTAGGTAGGTTGTTGTATAGGCTCGCCATTTAAACTTCGTATAGAAATAAATATTATATTTATATTCGTTTAAATCTCTACAAAAATAAATAATTGGTTATTCTGAAACGGCATAGCTGATAGAATACATACCTATGCGATGCACGATAAAAAACACTAATAAATATTCAAAACACAGAGCTACAGCGTGAGTGTACAGCGAAAAGATTAATAATTTATTTTGGTAAAAAGGTAAATAATGTTTTTTTAAATATTTGGTTACCTATTACAGTTATTATTTGTATGTATTATAGACGCCGCCACCCCAAGGAGCGCCTAGAATCGCCGGCAAACCGCGCCAGCAATGGACGTTAAATATTGTTTCGGTAATTCATATTTTTCTAACTACATCCATATCCATACTAATATTATAAATGCGAAAGTGTTTCTGTCTGTCTGTCTGTCTGTCTGTCTGTCTGTCTGCTACGCTTTCCCGGCCCATCTTTTCAACCGATTTTGCTGAAATTTGGTACAGGGGTAGATGGTATCCCGGGGAAGGACATAGGCTACTTTTTATCCCGGAAAATTAAAGAGTTCCCGCGGGAATCAAAAATCTTAATCCACGCGGACGAAGTCGCGGGAATCATCTAGTTACAAATATTCCCAATGTGAGCCATTCAAACATACCAGACTTTTAAATTGTAATAAACATTTTAAAAATGGAATAATGTGTGGCTTGTTAAAAAATAGGTACTTATTAAAATCTATTCCGTACTAAAGAAAGTTGCGCAGATGCGAAGTGTCGTGATGACTGAAACACAGCTTTATTATAGCGTGTTTTATTTAATTCCAACCGTAAAAACAAAGTAAATCAAGCTAATATTAAGTTGTTTTTTAAAAAGACGCTGTGCCTCGGCTTGACTCATCTCTGCAGGTGTGTGTTGTTCTTTAGTTTAGTGCAATCAATTTTTTTCAGGAACACAGCCGATCTCGTACAAGCAGCACGGCAGGAGAGTCTCTGATCGACTATAACTACACGCCTGGTGAGTTGGTCCTCCTTTCCTTTTGCTTTCGGTTTCGGTTTTGGTCTAGTATCGGGAAAATACGGGGTTCGGCTTAGTTTCGGTTACGGTTGCCATCCAGGGCCGATAGCAGTATCGGCAGTAGTGCTGAAACCGAAACTACATTCGGATAAATCGTTCACCTTTCATACCCATAATATATACATTCACACACGCACGCACATACACACACACACACACACACACACACACACACGCACTCACGCAAGCACGCGCGCGCGCGCAACACGTTAGTTTATAATATACTTTAAAATAGCAATGTGGAAGAGACTAACCCCAAGTCACGGGCATATCCTAGTTTGGGGGTCCAGGGTAAATTAAGAAATTTGTACTTTTTACTGTGAACAAATAAGAGTTTTATTTAAGATATAATTACAGTACCTATAGTGCACTGAGCTGCGTACTATAGTAATTACCTATAGTACGCAGCTCAGTGCACCGAACTATTCTTATGTTCGATGCACTGAGCTGCGAGCTCGCTGCAAGTGACGAATTTCATTTTACTGCGTCTGCGCTCACAGACGTGAGTTGTCATGACTATGAAGACTCATTACGATACATGATAATACTTTATTTTCCCCACGAAAACATGACCTTACATTGAAGTTTCGGTTTCGGTTTCGGCCGTAAAAACTAGTTTCGGTCGGACACTACTTTTGACTCACTAGTTAGGCGCAACGCACACAGTCAGAGTTGAGAGGAGCCGAAGCGCAGAGTATTTTTTATATCAATGCAAACTAATCTTTATGATTCTGTCGCATAATATCCGATTCTCAAAAAGTCCCACTGCTGAAAAAGTGATGCTTATTAAGGTGGAAGACAAGGGTCTGCCCGCGAAATTCAAATTTAATTTGGATTTTCGCAATTTGTAAACTAATACGACAAAGTATGCATAAGGCATTCAAATTGCGCCCCTAGGAATATCATCTTCACAGGTTTATATAAAAATTTTTACTTGAAAGTGCCCAGTTTAAGAAATTAGTCAAAATAATGACTAATTTGTGAGTAACTCACGTCAAACTCATTATTTTATATAATATAATCATAATATAATATCTAATAATCAATATTTTGTAGCGTGGTTCGAAAACACTGGTCGAAGGCACTTAAGAATTTTGGAAGGAAATGACTCTCCCTTTATCTATTCCGTGGAAATGACCTATGGAAAATTATATTTCTAGGTGCAGAAATACAAATGGAGACAGCTTCCATGGAAAAGAGATCTCTGCAACCAACAGCAACGCATCAAGGCGATGAGGTTAGACGAAATAAAAAAAATCATTCATTCATTACAAAAAAATTACTAGCTTTTACCCGCGGCTTCGCCCGCGTAAAAATATAATAACTGTGATACCTATGCATACAAAATTATTTTAGGCACATGACACTGCTTACGTATGTTATGTACCTACTGTTGAGTGTATGAGTTTGAAAATAAGTTTTGTTTACTTATATACCTTTTTTTTACTTATACTTACTTGAGAAAACCTTACATACCTGTTTGTGTTGTTGATTGTGTTTTTTAAATAAAATATGGCAATGTGCTTACTGTGTTTAATTTTAAACAGTGTATTAAACAATTTACAAATCTACGTTAAAACAGTTTTGTATACTACATTTTTAGTTTTGCCATCTTTGGCTAAGACGTAAAGATTTTGGGGTTTGGATACCCTTGAGAATGCTACATACAGTTGCCCATGAGAAAAACATGGTTTTTCTAAATTTACTCCTGCAACTTTCATTGACTGGCCTTGAGCCTTATTTATGGTCATTCCGAATGCAACCTTAATGGGAAATTGCAACCGTTTAAACTCGAAAGGCAAATCTGTCGGAATAATAGGGATTCGAGGAATTAGAACATCGTTTCCTTTTGTTGTTCCAGTCATTATAGTCGCTCTTACTATATTGTGACCTAAGTGCGTAACTTGCAGTCTAGTGCCATTGCACAATCTTGGTGCATCTAAATTGCGCATTAGCAGGATGGGCACACCAACTTTCAACCTCAGCTTGTGGGAAGGTACCCCTGACAATTCTAATGAATTAAGGAACTCTACAGGGTAAGAACTAATTTGGTCCGCGTCCATGACATTATCAACGGAAAGATACAGTTTTGTTTCTCCTTCCAATAATGACATCATTTTTTCATTAACTTCTTCAACTTTGTCGTTTGTCGGAGCCAAAATTGCCCTTTCACATAACCATTGCTGATTGCTAATGTTAACCCTTAAATCAGGATACACTTTATTTATTAGTTCTTCTGAACTAAGAGCAACATTACACAATTCAGTGCCTAAAGTGATTAATCCAGCTTCATCTGTCTTCACACAGTCTTCACCAACTTTTAAAAGAGCGGCCGCATATCGTCCAGCGTCTGTGTCATTGTGAAGATGGACTCGCATGTTTGTTCTCAGAGTAAATTTTGTTACATGTTCCCACAATGCAGACGCCTTTAAACATGCATTTATTTCATCTGCTGGTGTGCCCTTAGTTATAACTGGAAGAATCTGCCGAAAATCACCAGCTAATAGCACCACCATCCCCCCCATGACACTTTGATTGCTATTTAGATCTTTTAAAGTTCGGTTCAGCGCTTCAATGGCTTTTTTGTGCGACATTGTACATTCGTCCCAAACCAGTAGCTTACATTGACGTAACATACGACCACGATCACTATTTTTTGTGATATTACAAATGGGCGTCTCCTCATGAGTCAGGTTTAATGGTAGTTTAAAAACAGAATGTGCCGTGCGTCCACCATCGAGTAACGTGGCAGCTATTCCAGAGGATGCCACTGCGATTGCAATATCTTTATCGTTACGAACTTGTGCTAGTAGCAGATTAAGTAAAAAGGTTTTTCCGGTACCTCCTGGAGCATCTAAAAAGAATAAACCACCCTTACCAGTTTTAATATTTTGTAAAATATTATGAAAAACAGTTTTTTGTTCGGGATTTAAAAGCGGGATAAGGTCTACTAATTTTTTTTGCAACGAATGAGTATCATAATGAAATTCTCTTAAAAAGTCGGTACTAACGTCACCAAATCGACGGGGACTACTCATCCCAAAGTGTGTCAATGGTTTTTCTGTCATTTTGAGAACATTATCCTCCACCTTAGTCAGAGCTTCGTTGTATATTACGTCATTATATGTTAATTCACCCGTACTACATACTTGTAGTCTATGTAATATGTCTTCAGCCATTGCATTTTTAAATTTATCCCACATGTGTTGGGGATTTGATAATCCACATGTGGCGATTAATATAGCAAACAGTTCTCTTATTTTAGAGGCTGATTGGCACTGTACGGCCTCTTCCAGTGTTGAATCCCAGTGATTGTCATTTTCGACTAACCCTTTTAATTCACATGCCTCTCTAAACGTTGAAAGTTCTTGACCATTGTGTTTCTTAAGATCCTTAAAACAGGTTGGTCCTCGCACATGATGTAGCAGCAATCTCATACAAAAGCATTCCATATTGCTGACATGAACGGTATAAACTCTACCAAGAGCATCTCCTAGTTTTACACCAGGCCAGTTCTGAACAGGGGTTCCTTGAACTCTGCGCTTCCACTCCTTTCTTGACGTGTTCCAGGTGTAATATTTTGGCACTTCATTGTATAAAAGAGTTTTTGCAAAATTATCATTTTTGCAAAGTTCGAAAAATGCCGTAAGTGTTGTTTTTGGTGGCGTGGCTAATCGGTCATGGAAATTATTTTCATTAAAATAAACCCGCTCACCGTTCTCTAAATGTACAGACAGATGTATTACGGTGGGATGTCTTTCATGTAACGGAAAAGCTAGAAGTCGCCACACGGCTTCGTTACTATTGACATAACGACCTGACTGATATGTGTGAACTTCATTAATTGTAGTATTTGCAGTGTCTGCATTTCTAAAATTGAAAATTCCTTGGTCACTTCCTTTGTTGATGTATTTGCAGATATATTTTATGGCACGCACTGAACTGCAAACCTCTACATTTATATGAGCATCAAACAATTTTGACAAAATAGGGGAATAAGGAACCACCCAACTATTATCGATTATTATATTACTTCCGTCACGAAGTTTCATAGTTGTGGTTTGACCTCCGTCTTCTGGGGCTCTACGTCGATACAGGGGGTATCCATTTTCATTATGAACTGTATCTTTATGAAGTTTGCGTGGAAATTTTTTTGTGCATTTCCCCTCTTTCATGCACGGGGAATGTGGATTTATAGGACCACATGGACCATGTACCATGTTCTTAACTATAATATCAAAGAGTGGCTTGTCAGTATTTGGATTAGGAATTTCAGCGCTAATAATGTTATCTATTTGATGAGGTGATAACTTTTCCTTTAACCAAAATAAAACATGGACATGAGGCAGGCCACGCTTTTGCCACTCTATAGAATATACGAAACACAGCACTTCTCCATATATTTTTCCTTTAATAACAACTGCCATCAGTTTCTTTACTTTTAATCTAAAAACTCTTGCTGTGATATCATTTCTGTCGATTGCACTTTGCCCCGGTAGTAGTTCTTCCACTATCTCCTTCCATTTAGGGTTACACGTAAACGTAATGAATAAATCTGGGCGACCATATGTTCGCACATATGCAAAAGCATCCTGAGTGTACTCGTGTAGATATCGGGGGCTGTTTACAAATGACGAAGGTAGAATTACCATTCTACCTAAATTATTGGGATTCACATTTGCATCATTTGCTACAGCGTCTTGAAGATGAATATAACTCTCTGCTCTTAACTTAGTCTGATTGAGTGATATATATCTCAATCGTTCACTTTCCACTTTAACGTACATGTCAACATAAAACTGATTGGCCAGTTGTCTACAACGATGTATTATATTAAAATCATTTTCGCGTATCATCATATAAAAAGCATAAAAGTCCAGACATGATACTTTTTTATTCGGCAGTGCAACGCTTGTCACTGGATTGATTTGAGGTATTTCGAAGTGATACCCTTCCTGTCCCTTACTAAATATAATAGGATATTGCAAAGCATCATAATATTTATGTGTATCAGGCACCCTCGTCAATCTATCATCACGGGAATGCAAAACAATATCACGGGTTGCAAACTGCTCTCCTGTAACCACAGCCGCAACTTCATTTATCAATGGTGCGTTAAAACGTCTTGCATGTTCACCACTTGGCGTACGATCTGCGTGAATCACTAATTTATAATCATCACTTGGCATTCTGTCTAAGGCAGTTTTAAAAGTAGAGATTAGATGGTTATGTGCATGTAACATTCTTTGAAGTTTAAGAACAGTATCTCTTTCAACCCCTTGGATATACTGACACCTGCGTTCTGCTTCATAGTTTTCGTCCCCCATGAAATATATTTGTAGAAACTTATGCTGCTGATTATCTTGGGGAAGCAAAGATCCAATCCTATGGTAAATTTGACCTTGGATTGAGAAAGTGGTTGAATAACCAGGCATTATAACTTCCCTATCCACACCAAATGAGGTCATCTGAAAACATGAATTATATTTTCTGGTTCTGTTTAAAAACTGCCGTGATTCCATACAATCGTATAAAAGAAGAGTTTTTAGTGGTTCCTCGGGCTCGCCTAACAATGGAAGCCGTATTTTTCCATTGGAACAACACATAGCAACAGTTTCCTCCTTCCATTTTAATGCTCCACAATACCTACATTTCTGATCCATTCTTTGTATCATAACTAACCGATGACTACCATAATCAATTAATGGATCGTAATAGTTTGCAGCACCATTAAAAGCTGTCCACGTGACTCGTGTAAACGTACGTCTCCTTTCAGATTGTCGTTCAGCATTTAAATCACGTCGTCTTTGGGACTCTTCAACGGTTTCTACAGATCTCTGCGATGCGTGATACTGGGCATCCATGGTCCGGCGTTTCTGTCTCTGCTCTAAAGTTTCCGTAACTCGAAGGAATGCGTGTCGATCAGCATCCAAATCTTGGCGAGCCTGAGATTGCTCTAATGTCTCTGCAGCTCTCAGTGAGGCGTGACGCTCAGCATCTAAGGCGCGACGGGCCTGAGATTGCTCTAATATCTCTGCAGCTCTCAGTGAGGCGTGACGCTCAGCATCTAAGGCGCGACGGGCCTGAGATTGCTCTAATGTCTCTGCAGCTCTCAGTGAGGCGTGACGCTCAGCATCTAAGGCGCGACGGGCCTGAGATTGCTCTAAGGTCTCTGCAGCTCTCAGATCAGCGTGACGCTCAGCATCGAAGGTGCGACGGACCTGAGATTGCTCTAAGGTCTCTGCAGCTCTCAGATCAGCGTGACGCTCAGCATCTAAGTTGCGACGGGCCTGAGTTTGCTCTAAGGTCTCTGCAGCTCTCAGAGCAGAGTGACGCTCAGCATCTAAGGTTCGACGGTACTGAGATTGCTCTAACGTCTCTGCTGCTCTGAGAGCAGCGTGACGTTCAGCATCAGAACGCTGACGGTCCAGGGACTGCTCTGGGGTTTCTTGTAGTCTAATTCTTTTAGAAACTCGCGCTCTGCTAGAGCTACGCGATAAATCTGATTTGCGTTTGCGAGGCATAGTTATTATAAAGTCAATTGCTTGCGACGTAGGACAAAACAAAACAAAACAACAAACGAATTAGAACAAAAAAGACAATTTGTACATTATCCACTAACACAATATTTCAAAAGTACCTACGATTTTTTTTTTATTTTTTTATTCTTGAATATGAAACCATACTTATTGAGTTATTGGAACTGGTCTCTAGCGCGATCTATTATGCAACTAACGCCATCTATCTTGTGATAGTTCAAACTTTATAAATCTTCGAAAATACGACTGGTCGATTTCGACTGGTTGAAATTCGGTACAGAGGTAGGTTACATCCCGGGCAAGGGAGACTTTTTACCCCGAAAAAGAAAACAGGTCCCCCGGGATAGCGTGTTATTTTGCACGCATAATAATATGGACTTGAATTACACCGAATCAAAGCTCAGAATCAACGTTATTTTGTGCATAAGTATAGTTGAAGATCTGGACACTGGTATAGTTTACCTTTTTCCCGGAAAAACAAACAGCTCCCGCGGAATAGCATGCAAATCCCGCGGGGGCCGTTTGTTTTTCGGCCTCAGGGCCTCAAATATACCCATGCATAAAATAACGTTGGCCATGACTATTTTTGCGGCGAAGTTGAAAAGTACATAATTTCGTGCAAAAGAAGCATGCTATCCCGCGGGAGCTATTTGTTTTTTCGGGATAAAAAGTAGACTATATCACTGTCCGGACCTTCAACTATTCTTATGCACAAAATAACGTTGACTGTGAGCTTTGTTTCGGTGTAATTGAAGTATACATATATGCGTGATACATAAAACGCTATCCCATAGGAACGGTGGTTTTTTTTTCGGGATAAACATCGGCATTTATAATTTTCGGTTTAAAAAAAACGTGTCCAATCGTTATTTCATTGCCGTATGATTGAAGGAAAAATACATAAAAATCAGCATGATATCCCATAGGAACTATTTCTTTTTCCAGGATAAAAAGTAGCCTATGTTACTCTCCAGGTCCTCAAATATACCTATGCAAAAAATTACGTCGATCCGTTACGCCCTTGCCGCATAATTGAACAACAAATGCGAGAAAAAGCGCATACTATCCCACAGGAACTGTTTGTTTTTCTGGGATAAAAAGTAGCCTGTCACTCTCCAGGTCCTCAAATACACCTATGCAAAAAATTACGTCGATCCGTTGCGCCCTTGCCGCATAATTGAACAACAAATGCGAGAAAAACAGCATACTATCCCACAGGAACTGTTTAGTTTCCCGGCATAAGCCTATGTCACTCTCCAGTTTCTCAAATATACCTATGCAAAAAATAACGTCGATCCGTTACGCCCTTGCCGCATAATTGAACAACAAATGCGAGAAAAAGCGCATACTATCCCACAGGAACTGTTTGTTTTTCTGGGATAAAAAGTAGCCTGTCACTCTCCAGGTCCTCAAATACACCTATGCAAAAAATTACGTCGATCCGTTGCGCCCTTGCCGCATAATTGAACAACAAATGCGAGAAAAACAGCATACTATCCCACAGGAACTGTTTAGTTTCCCGGCATAAGCCTATGTCACTCTCCAGTTTCTCAAATATACCTATGCAAAAAATAACGTCGATCCGTTGCGCTCTTGCCGCGTATTTGAACAACAAATGCGAGAAAAAGAGCATACTATCCCACAGGAACTGTTTCTTTTTCCGGGATAAAAAGTAGCCTATGTCACTCTCCAGGTCCTCAAATATACCTATGCAAAAAATAACATCGATCCGTTGCACCCTTGCCGCATAATTGAACAACAAATGCGAGAAAAAGAGCATACTATCCCACAGGAACTGTTTGTTTTTCTGGCATAAAAAATAGCCTATGTCCTTCCCCGGGATACAACCTATCCCTGTACCAAATTTCATCAAAATCGGTTGAACGGTTGGGCCGTGAAAGCGTAGCAGACAGACAGACAGACAGACAGACAGACAGACAGACACACTTTCGCATTTATAATATTAGTATGGATTTATGAAATCGCTGGATGATGCACTCGTCTTACTAATATTATTACAAATTTGAAAGTTAGGATGTTTGTACTTTATGTTTGTAACAGTAACGCCTTCAATAACTGATTTGGATGCAATTTGGAACTGATATGTAGTCGGAATCAACACATATAGGCTACATTAGGTAATTTATCCCAGAAATTCCACGCGAATTTGCTGGTATTATATCTAGTGTTACAAAAATTTAAATAATAATATTGAAAAATTAACCAACTAACCATTAAAATTAAGATAATCTTGTAAAAAATGTAAATATGCAAGAAATAAAAGGCTTTTTTATTTTTTATTTATATCTAGTGTAGGTATTAGATAAACATTTACCTAACCCAATATGTTTTTGTTTTTCAAAATTCGCGAACATGGCCCTGCTTGCGTAAGGGTGTTGTTTGTCCTTCAATTACGCCGCAACAGAGCAACGGATTGGCGTGATTTTTGCATGTGTATAGTTGAGGACTTGGCGAGAGAAATATTGTCCTGGAAAATTAATGAATTAAAAAATGTGTGAATTAAAAAAACAACGTTTTCCACGCGGACGAAGTCGCAGGCATCAGCTAGAATGACATATAAAGAGGTAATAGGATTTAGGATTATAAGGATTTTATATGACAACTAATATTCATTCGACAGGCTCGTTTAACCACCGGATCAAGCACAGCAATCCAAGAAGGAGTATGTAGCTCTATCGCAGCACCGACGGTCGCGGCTGCTCCAGTTACGAGTCTAGACGCTCCAGTTACGAGTCTAGACGCTCCAGTTACGAGTCTGACTGCTCCAGCTACGAGTCTGACTGCTCCAGCTACGAGTTCAGGAGCACCGCTTTCTTGTTTGGGTGCAACGGTGACGAGTTTTGGAGCCCCCACAGCGAATGTGGGTGTAAAGCCGTCATTGCCGCGGTCCCTTGCGCGCGCCATCGAGCAAACATTCAATAGTTTCCCTGTGCCTGTTAATACATATCCACGAACGCCGTATATAAAGAAGTAAGTTACCACTACCAGCACCACTACATCCCATTAACGTCCGACTGCTGGGCACAGGCCTCCACTCTCATAGGAGAGAGATAATTAGATCTTAGACCCACCACGTTGCACCAATGCGGGTTGGCGGGCTTTAACGACTATTATCATGTTAGTAATAATAACCGGGACCGACGGCTTAACGTGCTCGCCGAGACACGGGGGTGGAACACCATCAACTTCTAAACTCCGAGCCAGTATTGGGAATTCAGAAAAATCCAATACTTAATTATGGCCCGACCTGGAACTTGAACCCGGGACCTCGTTGGCCGCAGTCGAACATGCGAATCACTAGACCAACAAGGCAGTTTATTTGAGTAGTAAGAAGTAAGTTTACTTACTATTTATAGCTGGGTTTCAATGCTGATTTAAATGTCTCCTGCATGAAGATTCATAATCATTTAAACCTTTGTTTACCAGACGACAGCAAAGCCAAAAGGAAGGTTATGATTTTAGCAGCCCACGAATGTAAGTTTGTATGTATGTATGTTCCACCGTAGCGTCTAAACTGTTGGATCGAATTTGATGAATGAGTTTTCAATCGATTCGTTATTATGGTAACATAGGCTACATAAATTATACTAACAAAATTGATATGATGGATGTTACAACCAAAAAAGTGGGGTTTTTAAACTGAGTTGAACCTACATAAAACTGTGTTTTATAAGTTTTTGTCACATAATTTTGTGTTGTCCAGGGTGAACAGTAAACTGGTAATGGACGAGGAACTATTGCGTGGTCGTGCGGCTGTCAAAAAAGCTACCAAGAAAGCACCACCCGATTTCTCTCTGCCTTACGTGCCTGGAGGTAATAAGTACTTATCATACAACATATAATTATACTAATAATATTAAAAATGCGAAAGTGTATTTGTTTGTCCTTCAATGAAGCTAAAACAGAGCAACGGATAGACTTGATTTTTTGCATAGGTATAGTTAAGGCCCTGTAGCGTAAAAGGGGGTTTTTTAAAGCAGTGTATCCATCAAACGGTGACATAATGTATACGCTTGTAAAAATAATGTGCTGTTTTCAAGACCTTTGAGCAGCCATTGACGCATCTCAAAACACAATTTTAAAAAAATCTCTGCATTGAAAATTTATTTTAAACATACCTCTTAATTTACCTTTTAAAGCAATTTTTCTCCTTATTGAAACCAATAATAAGCTCTAGAAATATAAGATAAAATTCATATTTCTAAATCAAACACATTGTGGGATTCATTTGTATTGAAAAGTAAATATTATTTTTTTTACAAATTATTTCATGCCTTTTTTGCGACATGCGCTTGCTCGATTTCACCTTCGCCTGTGTTTTTCATTTCGTGAGCTCACAGCGCCTTAAGGACGGAGAGTGACATAGGCAACATTTTTTACCAATGGCAATTTTTCAAACTAATATCATATAAGTTTTTCATTAGTTCCACCCTCGTTGAATTTTCACGCCTTTACCCTGTTCTGTTTCAGCCAGCAACAGTCCAATGAAGAAAGCGAAAAAACCGCAGGTGTCTCACGCGGGGAGCAAATCTTACGACGGCTGGGACAGCAACGTAAGTTAATTATATTCAGCGAGGTATTAAAAGACTCAAGTTGTTAATCTAGGTAGGTACTATATCCCTATATCATTATCTCCTTCTACCCTCACCGACCAACGAAGGTTGATTTGAATTAGCTTCGTATGTTCCTCACTGGGGGATGAGTGACCTAGTAGCAACAACGCATATCAGTCGATTGCAATTGTTAAGCAACGTCAAGTCGGTAACTGGATTTGGAGGGTTAAATTTGGCCTTTTCGTTTCCTACGTGTCTCGGAGAGCACGTTAAGCCGTCGGTACCGGTTATTATCACTAACATCTGATAATAATCGTTACAAAAACCCAAGTTAAGTAAGTCATATTATGCGGAAGGTCGTGGGAACCCACCGCATTATTATCCCAAGAAAACTCCTACCATTATTTGATTAATGTAAAGGGGTCACGACCCTCAGTAATGAGGAAAACAACGCAGAGAGAGAGACAGAGTTCCATAATGTTCTTCGCGTTCAAAAACTGAACAGATATAAAAATAATTTCCAATTTTGGCCACCAGGACAGATAAATTGGTGGGAATATACTTTGATTTGATATTTTTTTTTGCAGATAACGCCTAGCTCTCGAACGCCAACAAATCTCCCGTACATGTGACTGTACGGCCACGGCTTGTGGAGAAGCCAGTATTGAAAATTTTTTGTCAGTGTTTCGATTAAATCTCTACAGTTTTCCTTTTTCTGGTTTGGGCGAAACATAATGTTGATAATTTTAGGGCGTAAACACACTAAGGTCAGGATGAAACGTCAGCGCGAAACGTCCGCTTTGTATGGGAAACTTCGTCCGTCGCGTCGGCCGTCACGCCATAGAAAACGTCAGACATATTTACGCGACGTCTGTTATTTTCTATGGCGTCGCATCGCGTCGCGTGGCGTTGCTTCTGTCTCTCACCCAGGACAAGGGATCAGATACTTTTTTATACTGTAGCGACCCCATGCGATGCGTCGCGACGCGACAGACGCTCGCCAGTTTTTTTATCCATAGTGTGTTTACGCATTTTTCGCCACAGTTTGCGCAACATAGCATAATTTTATTATGTTTTTATTAAATGTTT
Organism: Erebia aethiops; assembly: GCA_923060345.2. Classification (NCBI taxonomy): domain Eukaryota; kingdom Metazoa; phylum Arthropoda; class Insecta; order Lepidoptera; family Nymphalidae; genus Erebia; species Erebia aethiops. Next base: position 13,258,566 of record OV281096.1, on the reverse strand, counting down.
GACGTTAAATATTATGATATCATCAAAAACATGGATAAGTGAAAACTTAACTATAAAACTATATTTTGATTGATTTTAAACATACGTTGAACTTTTTTATAAATTATTCATATTTTGTAGAAATGACTAGGTAGAAACTAGAATGTACTAACCTTAATAATGTAATAAGACCAAAATATTGGAATTACGAAACGATTGTTTTGTCAAGAAAACAAACTAGGTATTAGGTAATCCATACTAATATTATAAATGCGAAAGTGTGTCTGTCTGTCTGTCTATCTGTCTGTCTGTCTGCTACGCTTTCACGGCCCATCTGTTTTTGATGAAATTTGGTATGGGGATAGTTTGTATCCCGGGGAAGAACATAGGCTTTTTATCCCAGAAAATTTAAGAGTTCCCGTGGGAATCATCTAGTAAATAATGTGTAATGAGAGATTGATACTGAATTTTGATGGTTAATAGGTAGTATATTTATTCAACAGTTCTGTTATTTCAATAATTTATAGAATAGAAATGTCGTTGTGTGTGCTGTGAAATTATATTAAAAACTAGCTGACCCGGCGAACTTCGTACCGCCTTAATGTAGCAATGATGCACTACTTTATTTTGTAATTTTTCAATATTTCTGAGAGATTTTCTTAATATTTTTTTCCGTAAGAACCTTCTCCTAATAATAACAAATACAACAAAAAAAGAATTAGTGAAATCGGTCCAGCCATTCACGCGTGATGCCGTGACCAAGGAGAACGGGTTTCATTTTTATATATATAGACTAGCTTTTACCCGCGGCTTCGCCCGCGTAAAAATATAATAACTGTGATACCTATGCATACAAAATTATTTTAGGCACATGACACTGCTTACGTATGTTATGTACCTACTGTTGAGTGTATGAGTTTGAAAATAAGTTTTGTTTACTTATATACCTTTTTTTTACTTATACTTACTTGAGAAAACCTTACATACCTGTTTGTGTTGTTGATTGTGTTTTTTAAATAAAATATGGCAATGTGCTTACTGTGTTTAATTTTAAACAGTGTATTAAACAATTTACAAATCTACGTTAAAACAGTTTTGTATACTACATTTTTAGTTTTGCCATCTTTGGCTAAGACGTAAAGATTTTGGGGTTTGGATACCCTTGAGAATGCTACATACAGTTGCCCATGAGAAAAACATGGTTTTTCTAAATTTACTCCTGCAACTTTCATTGACTGGCCTTGAGCCTTATTTATGGTCATTCCGAATGCAACCTTAATGGGAAATTGCAACCGTTTAAACTCGAAAGGCAAATCTGTCGGAATAATAGGGATTCGAGGAATTAGAACATCGTTTCCTTTTGTTGTTCCAGTCATTATAGTCGCTCTTACTATATTGTGACCTAAGTGCGTAACTTGCAGTCTAGTGCCATTGCACAATCTTGGTGCATCTAAATTGCGCATTAGCAGGATGGGCACACCAACTTTCAACCTCAGCTTGTGGGAAGGTACCCCTGACAATTCTAATGAATTAAGGAACTCTACAGGGTAAGAACTAATTTGGTCCGCGTCCATGACATTATCAACGGAAAGATACAGTTTTGTTTCTCCTTCCAATAATGACATCATTTTTTCATTAACTTCTTCAACTTTGTCGTTTGTCGGAGCCAAAATTGCCCTTTCACATAACCATTGCTGATTGCTAATGTTAACCCTTAAATCAGGATACACTTTATTTATTAGTTCTTCTGAACTAAGAGCAACATTACACAATTCAGTGCCTAAAGTGATTAATCCAGCTTCATCTGTCTTCACACAGTCTTCACCAACTTTTAAAAGAGCGGCCGCATATCGTCCAGCGTCTGTGTCATTGTGAAGATGGACTCGCATGTTTGTTCTCAGAGTAAATTTTGTTACATGTTCCCACAATGCAGACGCCTTTAAACATGCATTTATTTCATCTGCTGGTGTGCCCTTAGTTATAACTGGAAGAATCTGCCGAAAATCACCAGCTAATAGCACCACCATCCCCCCCATGACACTTTGATTGCTATTTAGATCTTTTAAAGTTCGGTTCAGCGCTTCAATGGCTTTTTTGTGCGACATTGTACATTCGTCCCAAACCAGTAGCTTACATTGACGTAACATACGACCACGATCACTATTTTTTGTGATATTACAAATGGGCGTCTCCTCATGAGTCAGGTTTAATGGTAGTTTAAAAACAGAATGTGCCGTGCGTCCACCATCGAGTAACGTGGCAGCTATTCCAGAGGATGCCACTGCGATTGCAATATCTTTATCGTTACGAACTTGTGCTAGTAGCAGATTAAGTAAAAAGGTTTTTCCGGTACCTCCTGGAGCATCTAAAAAGAATAAACCACCCTTACCAGTTTTAATATTTTGTAAAATATTATGAAAAACAGTTTTTTGTTCGGGATTTAAAAGCGGGATAAGGTCTACTAATTTTTTTTGCAACGAATGAGTATCATAATGAAATTCTCTTAAAAAGTCGGTACTAACGTCACCAAATCGACGGGGACTACTCATCCCAAAGTGTGTCAATGGTTTTTCTGTCATTTTGAGAACATTATCCTCCACCTTAGTCAGAGCTTCGTTGTATATTACGTCATTATATGTTAATTCACCCGTACTACATACTTGTAGTCTATGTAATATGTCTTCAGCCATTGCATTTTTAAATTTATCCCACATGTGTTGGGGATTTGATAATCCACATGTGGCGATTAATATAGCAAACAGTTCTCTTATTTTAGAGGCTGATTGGCACTGTACGGCCTCTTCCAGTGTTGAATCCCAGTGATTGTCATTTTCGACTAACCCTTTTAATTCACATGCCTCTCTAAACGTTGAAAGTTCTTGACCATTGTGTTTCTTAAGATCCTTAAAACAGGTTGGTCCTCGCACATGATGTAGCAGCAATCTCATACAAAAGCATTCCATATTGCTGACATGAACGGTATAAACTCTACCAAGAGCATCTCCTAGTTTTACACCAGGCCAGTTCTGAACAGGGGTTCCTTGAACTCTGCGCTTCCACTCCTTTCTTGACGTGTTCCAGGTGTAATATTTTGGCACTTCATTGTATAAAAGAGTTTTTGCAAAATTATCATTTTTGCAAAGTTCGAAAAATGCCGTAAGTGTTGTTTTTGGTGGCGTGGCTAATCGGTCATGGAAATTATTTTCATTAAAATAAACCCGCTCACCGTTCTCTAAATGTACAGACAGATGTATTACGGTGGGATGTCTTTCATGTAACGGAAAAGCTAGAAGTCGCCACACGGCTTCGTTACTATTGACATAACGACCTGACTGATATGTGTGAACTTCATTAATTGTAGTATTTGCAGTGTCTGCATTTCTAAAATTGAAAATTCCTTGGTCACTTCCTTTGTTGATGTATTTGCAGATATATTTTATGGCACGCACTGAACTGCAAACCTCTACATTTATATGAGCATCAAACAATTTTGACAAAATAGGGGAATAAGGAACCACCCAACTATTATCGATTATTATATTACTTCCGTCACGAAGTTTCATAGTTGTGGTTTGACCTCCGTCTTCTGGGGCTCTACGTCGATACAGGGGGTATCCATTTTCATTATGAACTGTATCTTTATGAAGTTTGCGTGGAAATTTTTTTGTGCATTTCCCCTCTTTCATGCACGGGGAATGTGGATTTATAGGACCACATGGACCATGTACCATGTTCTTAACTATAATATCAAAGAGTGGCTTGTCAGTATTTGGATTAGGAATTTCAGCGCTAATAATGTTATCTATTTGATGAGGTGATAACTTTTCCTTTAACCAAAATAAAACATGGACATGAGGCAGGCCACGCTTTTGCCACTCTATAGAATATACGAAACACAGCACTTCTCCATATATTTTTCCTTTAATAACAACTGCCATCAGTTTCTTTACTTTTAATCTAAAAACTCTTGCTGTGATATCATTTCTGTCGATTGCACTTTGCCCCGGTAGTAGTTCTTCCACTATCTCCTTCCATTTAGGGTTACACGTAAACGTAATGAATAAATCTGGGCGACCATATGTTCGCACATATGCAAAAGCATCCTGAGTGTACTCGTGTAGATATCGGGGGCTGTTTACAAATGACGAAGGTAGAATTACCATTCTACCTAAATTATTGGGATTCACATTTGCATCATTTGCTACAGCGTCTTGAAGATGAATATAACTCTCTGCTCTTAACTTAGTCTGATTGAGTGATATATATCTCAATCGTTCACTTTCCACTTTAACGTACATGTCAACATAAAACTGATTGGCCAGTTGTCTACAACGATGTATTATATTAAAATCATTTTCGCGTATCATCATATAAAAAGCATAAAAGTCCAGACATGATACTTTTTTATTCGGCAGTGCAACGCTTGTCACTGGATTGATTTGAGGTATTTCGAAGTGATACCCTTCCTGTCCCTTACTAAATATAATAGGATATTGCAAAGCATCATAATATTTATGTGTATCAGGCACCCTCGTCAATCTATCATCACGGGAATGCAAAACAATATCACGGGTTGCAAACTGCTCTCCTGTAACCACAGCCGCAACTTCATTTATCAATGGTGCGTTAAAACGTCTTGCATGTTCACCACTTGGCGTACGATCTGCGTGAATCACTAATTTATAATCATCACTTGGCATTCTGTCTAAGGCAGTTTTAAAAGTAGAGATTAGATGGTTATGTGCATGTAACATTCTTTGAAGTTTAAGAACAGTATCTCTTTCAACCCCTTGGATATACTGACACCTGCGTTCTGCTTCATAGTTTTCGTCCCCCATGAAATATATTTGTAGAAACTTATGCTGCTGATTATCTTGGGGAAGCAAAGATCCAATCCTATGGTAAATTTGACCTTGGATTGAGAAAGTGGTTGAATAACCAGGCATTATAACTTCCCTATCCACACCAAATGAGGTCATCTGAAAACATGAATTATATTTTCTGGTTCTGTTTAAAAACTGCCGTGATTCCATACAATCGTATAAAAGAAGAGTTTTTAGTGGTTCCTCGGGCTCGCCTAACAATGGAAGCCGTATTTTTCCATTGGAACAACACATAGCAACAGTTTCCTCCTTCCATTTTAATGCTCCACAATACCTACATTTCTGATCCATTCTTTGTATCATAACTAACCGATGACTACCATAATCAATTAATGGATCGTAATAGTTTGCAGCACCATTAAAAGCTGTCCACGTGACTCGTGTAAACGTACGTCTCCTTTCAGATTGTCGTTCAGCATTTAAATCACGTCGTCTTTGGGACTCTTCAACGGTTTCTACAGATCTCTGCGATGCGTGATACTGGGCATCCATGGTCCGGCGTTTCTGTCTCTGCTCTAAAGTTTCCGTAACTCGAAGGAATGCGTGTCGATCAGCATCCAAATCTTGGCGAGCCTGAGATTGCTCTAATGTCTCTGCAGCTCTCAGTGAGGCGTGACGCTCAGCATCTAAGGCGCGACGGGCCTGAGATTGCTCTAATATCTCTGCAGCTCTCAGTGAGGCGTGACGCTCAGCATCTAAGGCGCGACGGGCCTGAGATTGCTCTAATGTCTCTGCAGCTCTCAGTGAGGCGTGACGCTCAGCATCTAAGGCGCGACGGGCCTGAGATTGCTCTAAGGTCTCTGCAGCTCTCAGATCAGCGTGACGCTCAGCATCGAAGGTGCGACGGACCTGAGATTGCTCTAAGGTCTCTGCAGCTCTCAGATCAGCGTGACGCTCAGCATCTAAGTTGCGACGGGCCTGAGTTTGCTCTAAGGTCTCTGCAGCTCTCAGAGCAGAGTGACGCTCAGCATCTAAGGTTCGACGGTACTGAGATTGCTCTAACGTCTCTGCTGCTCTGAGAGCAGCGTGACGTTCAGCATCAGAACGCTGACGGTCCAGGGACTGCTCTGGGGTTTCTTGTAGTCTAATTCTTTTAGAAACTCGCGCTCTGCTAGAGCTACGCGATAAATCTGATTTGCGTTTGCGAGGCATAGTTATTATAAAGTCAATTGCTTGCGACGTAGGACAAAACAAAACAAAACAACAAACGAATTAGAACAAAAAAGACAATTTGTACATTATCCACTAACACAATATTTCAAAAGTACCTACGATTTTTTTTTTATTTTTTTATTCTTGAATATGAAACCATACTTATTGAGTTATTGGAACTGGTCTCTAGCGCGATCTATTATGCAACTAACGCCATCTATCTTGTGATAGTTCAAACTTTATAAATCTTCGAAAATACGACTGGTCGATTTCGACTGGTTGAAATTCGGTACAGAGGTAGGTTACATCCCGGGCAAGGGAGACTTTTTACCCCGAAAAAGAAAACAGGTCCCCCGGGATAGCGTGTTATTTTGCACGCATAATAATATGGACTTGAATTACACCGAATCAAAGCTCAGAATCAACGTTATTTTGTGCATAAGTATAGTTGAAGATCTGGACACTGGTATAGTTTACCTTTTTCCCGGAAAAACAAACAGCTCCCGCGGAATAGCATGCAAATCCCGCGGGGGCCGTTTGTTTTTCGGCCTCAGGGCCTCAAATATACCCATGCATAAAATAACGTTGGCCATGACTATTTTTGCGGCGAAGTTGAAAAGTACATAATTTCGTGCAAAAGAAGCATGCTATCCCGCGGGAGCTATTTGTTTTTTCGGGATAAAAAGTAGACTATATCACTGTCCGGACCTTCAACTATTCTTATGCACAAAATAACGTTGACTGTGAGCTTTGTTTCGGTGTAATTGAAGTATACATATATGCGTGATACATAAAACGCTATCCCATAGGAACGGTGGTTTTTTTTTCGGGATAAACATCGGCATTTATAATTTTCGGTTTAAAAAAAACGTGTCCAATCGTTATTTCATTGCCGTATGATTGAAGGAAAAATACATAAAAATCAGCATGATATCCCATAGGAACTATTTCTTTTTCCAGGATAAAAAGTAGCCTATGTTACTCTCCAGGTCCTCAAATATACCTATGCAAAAAATTACGTCGATCCGTTACGCCCTTGCCGCATAATTGAACAACAAATGCGAGAAAAAGCGCATACTATCCCACAGGAACTGTTTGTTTTTCTGGGATAAAAAGTAGCCTGTCACTCTCCAGGTCCTCAAATACACCTATGCAAAAAATTACGTCGATCCGTTGCGCCCTTGCCGCATAATTGAACAACAAATGCGAGAAAAACAGCATACTATCCCACAGGAACTGTTTAGTTTCCCGGCATAAGCCTATGTCACTCTCCAGTTTCTCAAATATACCTATGCAAAAAATAACGTCGATCCGTTACGCCCTTGCCGCATAATTGAACAACAAATGCGAGAAAAAGCGCATACTATCCCACAGGAACTGTTTGTTTTTCTGGGATAAAAAGTAGCCTGTCACTCTCCAGGTCCTCAAATACACCTATGCAAAAAATTACGTCGATCCGTTGCGCCCTTGCCGCATAATTGAACAACAAATGCGAGAAAAACAGCATACTATCCCACAGGAACTGTTTAGTTTCCCGGCATAAGCCTATGTCACTCTCCAGTTTCTCAAATATACCTATGCAAAAAATAACGTCGATCCGTTGCGCTCTTGCCGCGTATTTGAACAACAAATGCGAGAAAAAGAGCATACTATCCCACAGGAACTGTTTCTTTTTCCGGGATAAAAAGTAGCCTATGTCACTCTCCAGGTCCTCAAATATACCTATGCAAAAAATAACATCGATCCGTTGCACCCTTGCCGCATAATTGAACAACAAATGCGAGAAAAAGAGCATACTATCCCACAGGAACTGTTTGTTTTTCTGGCATAAAAAATAGCCTATGTCCTTCCCCGGGATACAACCTATCCCTGTACCAAATTTCATCAAAATCGGTTGAACGGTTGGGCCGTGAAAGCGTAGCAGACAGACAGACAGACAGACAGACAGACAGACAGACACACTTTCGCATTTATAATATTAGTATGGATACTTAGATTTATATTTTATTTATTGTTTAGTCAATAATATTTATTGGACACTTAAAATAGAAAATGTTGTGGATTCTGTGAAATTTTCAGATAAATTAATTATACTTAATTGACCGTATAATAACGAATTTAGATGATTTTTTGGTAGTAGATATTTCTATTTGATGAAGTTATTTGTAAATATGTACATTGTAAAACCACACGCAATATTAAAACTTTTTATAAAATATATATTATCAGATTTATTACTTACATAGTCATTATGTGACGAAAAGCAATACAGAAAGATTTACAAAATTCTTCGAAAAAAATGATCTAGGTATGCCTTATGATTGCGACCTCGTGAGCACACGCAGATTTCTGCGTTTGGTATACAGCCAGCCTTTTGTTCTGTTTATAGTCCCACAAAGATATCTAACCCGGTGGCCAAAATTGGAAACTAATTTTTATGCCTGTTTGATTTGTTTTTTGACCGAGCAAAGCGAAGGTCTCTACTCTACTTGAGTGAATTGGGCACTTGTCCGTCCGTCCGTCCGTCAGTCTGTCAGAGCATTATAACTTCTGAATTACTGAACCAAATGGCCTCCCGCCGAATATGGCTTAAAAAGTTATAAAAATCTTTATTTCAGGGGGGCTCTCACAGACGCGAATGCGAAGTAAAATATTTTTTATAGCGTTACATAGGGTTGTGGTATATCATTTTTAAGATAAAATTAGTAATAGAGTCAAAAAAATTTTATTTTTTAATTTTTCCCCTTCAATTGACGAAATGGGGGGCTTTCAAAGTGGAGATTTTCTAAAGTGCAAAGTTGACCCCAGAACTCTCAATTTTCTGAAAGGCTGAGCCTGAAACTTGATCAATTTTTTGAATTATATCCTGTACTTGAACAACAAATACTAAAATTAGATAAATATTATAAGGAAACGAAATTATTTAATTTTTAATGAGCTTCAGTATTTTTAACAGAAGGAACTTCACAATGATGTCAATAGATGGCGCTAATGTTAAAATTTACCTATTACAATGTTTTCTGAAATGTTGAGCCTAAAACTTGATCAATTATTTGAATTATGATTTATATCCTGTATTTGAACAACAAATACTAAAATTAGATAAATATTATAAGGAAACGAAATTGTTTAATTTTTTATGAGCTTCAGTATTTTTAACAGAACTTCGCAATGATGTCATTAGATGGCGCCGCGAGGTCTCCGTTCGGGGCGAACCACTAGTTTAAAATCGGTTCAGTAAATCCAAAGGTCCCCCCCTTCAACGTCACACACTTTACCTCTTTATAAACATAGATTTAACAGTCCCATAGGTCGCAAAATATCCCGGTCGCATAATGTTCCTTTACAACTCCTTTTTTGACGACCTCCGTGGCGCAATGTGTAGCGCTGTTGCCTTAACGTGCGGAGGTCCTGGGTTCGATCCCCGGCAGGGTCAATTTGGGAATTTATAATTTCTGAATTTTCCCTGGTCTGGTCTGGTGGGAGGCTTCGGCCGTGGCTAGTTACCACCCTACCGGCAAAGACGTGCCGCCAAGCGATTCAGCGTTCCGGTACGAAGCCGTGTAGAAACCGAAGGGGTATGGGTTTAATATAACTGCCATGCCCCTAACAGGTTAGCCCGCTACCATCTTAGACTGCATCATCACTTACCATCAGGTGAGATCGCAGTCAAGGGCTAGCTTGTAGTGGATTAAAAAAAAAAAACAACTGTTTGGGTAATGAAATAAAACAATTATAATATATATATTTTCATTTTCATTTTTAATATAACTTTTATTTACACTAATTGGCAGTTAATGACTAAAAAATAAACAGAAGGTCAATCGTCAATATTCAACGCATACTTTATAGCTTATATTATAGCTTAATATACCCAAGTATTACGTGTAAGTTCCTTCATAATCTTCGGGCAAGAGCATTATTTCCTTTAGGTATATTCTTGGTCATGTGGGGATAGAATGACCATTCGCTCGTCTGGTCTAAATCCATCTTTATGCTAACTGTACACATGCTTCTAGATGAACGGATGCTTCAAAGGTGCTTTATCTTGTTTCCGTGATCTGTGTGCTTTATACTTAATTTACTTCTGACGAGTATTTTTTTCTTTACTAAGGGCTAAATAAACTGATTTAGTTAGGTAAATATTGTAATGCTGTCCCTTTTTGGCAAATCCATATTTTAGTTGCCAAAAAGGGACAGCATTAAAATATTTAACTCAATCAATTTAGGAGTCCTTGTGCAAGTGGGCCTTAGTCAGACTATTTCGAACTAGCAATGATTTCATTGTAAACGTATTTAAACAAAACTATATGCCAACATCCACATTAATACAAGTTTCATTTGTGAAATGGTCCTTATGTAGTAAAATATGAAACAAATACATCCACGTGTGATCACATATGTATAGATGGCGTTGAACAAACTTCAACCGCGCTGGTAATAGCACCATTTACGAATACTTAATTAATTTAGGAATTTTATTAGCACCATTTTCTCAGATTTCAGATTTATTAAACATTACTGCCTACCTAATTGGTAGGCAGTAATGTTTAATAAATCTGAAAATACATACGCAGAACTTACATGGAGACTATAAAAGTCGCATTTTTGTCTAGAAGTGGTCCTATTTATTTTGGGGCTACATTACTAGATACTACAAAAGTTACCTTAGTTAATTATTAGGTACCTACTATTCTAAGCGATTAAGGTCAATATCTCAATCATAATGATATTATAATAATATAGACTTACTGACTATAAACTTACCGACTATAATAATAAATTGACTGCTATTTAAATGATCCTGATACAGATGATACTTATATATACATATATACGTCAAATACCACACTAAAACGCGGTACTGATTCAAACTAAAATAACAGGGGCAAACTACTATCGCTTAAAGCAGTATTATTTTAATACTGTTGACGCTATTGTATCAGAATTATTATCCTTATTTTAGGGACATCAAGTTACATCATATAAAACTGACATTTTAAAATAATACTGCCCCCAGTGCAAAAAGTCCATCTTATTTTACGAAGAATATTATAAGAATTATGAAATTCACGATTTAAGCTCGCAATTGACGATAAGTCATTTTAAAGCCAAAATTTGATCGTGAGGGTGATGTCAAATTTTGCGCGATGCCAACCTTGGAAAAGACGGTGCCCATCATTATCCGCAGCCTTCAGTCGTTTGGCGTCATTAAATTATTTTGATCGTCAGTAGGTACGTCTTTTTCGACTTGTCTATCTGCATTTACAAACGCACGTCTGGATTTATTTACGTTATTTACGTGCTGCGACTGACGCGCGTACGGTTTGCGATGTCGCGTTTGCATCGCGTCTTCTGCGCGTAGATAATACGCGGTGTGCTTTCGCATTGGCTCAAATACTTGCGCTCATTTGGCTTCACCCTTACATCGTCGCGTAGATAAGTTTGTCATTTTCTATAGAGGCGTATCGCGTCACGTCGCTTTAGTCGCTCACCTAGGACAACGGGTTATTCTTTTGACTTAAGTCAAATGACTACCGTCAATGGCGAGTTTCAACATTAACTTGTAATAATTCTTGTGTGCATCAGAATGACTGCCCAAAGTGATGGATCGGCATAAAATTTCGCCAGCATTTAGTACCTATTTTGTACTATTTTGTACCTTTGTTTAAATATTTAGTACCTAATTATTTACGAAGAAATATAATTTTTAAAGTGGGCAGTCATTCTGACGTCAGAATAATTAGGTACTAAATATTTAAACAAAGGTACAAAATAGTACTAAATAGGTACTAAATGCTGGCGAAATTTTAAGCTGATCCATCACTTTGGGCAGCCATTCTGATGCACACATAATTCTTGTGTGCCATGGAACATCTCGCATCTTTGCATCTTGTTTCGTTGACAGTGGAAACCCACAGTCAACAAAACAAGTTTTGGATTTGTTTCATCCGACAAGTTGCGAGACATTAAAATGTTTAATGTTGCGTCAGTGGAAAACTCACGGTAACAGAACTCTTCATAGGTCCATGGCACACCTAAAAACTATGGACCTGGTTAAATAAGTCTTTACAGCTCCATGTTGTGTGCTTAAATCTCAATATAAATGCTAAACGTGTTAGGAACGGGTCAACATGGCGGCTAGAGGGCGGGCGCGTGTTGCGGCGCGCACGGCGACAACAGAAGTTCGCCGCCGCTCTCTGTGATGGGCACTTTCCGGTGGTAGTTGATGAGGTCCGCTACAACAAGCCATGGTGGAATTAAATCAATATATACTCTTTATATTGTACACCAAATGAGACAACAAGAAATATTGAGTATCTGTAATTCTGTAGTAATATTATAAATGCGAAATTTTGGATGGATGGATGGATGTTTGTTACTCAATCGCGCCACAACGGGTAAACGAATCTAGGCATAGAGATAGGTTATAGTCTGGAATACTACATAGGCTACTTTTGAACCCGGAAAATTGAAGAACCTCAATCCACGCGGACGAAGTTGCGGGCGTCAGCTATATGTCAACCGTTTAACTCGCGTATCGCCTGCGCGGTAAGAAGGGAGCGGGGGCGGGTAACGCTATACACGGAGTCAATAATCCAAAGATTTATCTCGAGATAGACATTGTTGGTAAATAATAAAATAGGTAATAAGTATCTTTTTTTTTAAAGTATTTAACATTCCCCCCGCTCCCTTCTTACCGCGCAGGCGATACGCGAGTTAAACGGTCGGCCTATACTAAGTATATATTATTGTAAAATCAGAGCTCATAACATAAGTTAGAAATCACACCCATATCGATATTACAAAAGTGTTTCCTCGTGGTTCTACTAATTTGCCCTAACAGTAGGAGCGGAAAAGCGGAGGAGAAGAAAAGTCTTTTATGATTTTAAAAACGGATGGATTTGAAAAAGTGATTTTCGCAATAGCCCCAGAGAGGATGCGGAGTTAATATCTTCCAAAAAGTTGGCCAAATTGGATTTTATGAGCGACGCTCTTTTCATAGTCATCACTCCGAAATACCTCGAAAATGACATCAAACCTATTTCTTTGGGATCTTTTGCAACACCAGTAGATGACCGAGCAGCCTGTATTCATCACTAGCGTCCACCAGGTAGACAGATGAACCAGGAAGCTGCCTCTCAGCATAGTCTGTAGACTAGAGAGTACTGTCTACAGCTGTCATGGTAGCTGGGTCTGTTGGATGATTATAACACCGGAAGGATACATACCGAGTGTGTCATGCGCAATCTGGCCAGCGCCGAGCAGCCTGTATCCATCACTAGCGTCCACCAGGTAGTGCTTGCAGCGTACAGCGCAGTACGAGATAACGTACCACACGCGCTCCTATAGACACACTAGGAAGCTGTCTCTCTCATCCACAGATGATACTGTACTACTAGGTGCTACAGCTGTCATATAGACGGGTCTGTCATATATATGGTTGTCTCACTGCATGAATACAGCACTGTGACGGTGGAATACATACCAAGTGTGTCATGCGCGATCTGGCCAGCGCCGAGCAGCCTGTATCCATCACTAGCGTCCACCAGGTAGTGCTTGCAGCGTACAGCGCAGTACGAGATAACGTACCACACGCGCTCCTACAGACACACTAGGAAGCTGTCTCTCTCATCCACAGATGATACTGTACTACTAGGTGCTACAGCTGTCATATAGACGGGTCTGTCATATATATGGTTGTCTCACTGCATGAATACAGCGCTGTGACGGTGGAATACATAGTTACCAAGTGTGTCATGCGCGATCTGGCCAGCGCCGAGCAGCCTGTATCCATCACTAGCGTCCACCAGGTAGTGCTTGCAGCGTACAGCGCAGTACGAGATAACGTACCACACGCGCTCCTACAGACACACTAGGAAGCTGTCTCTCTCATCCACAGATGATACTGTACTACTAGGTGCTACAGCTGTCATATAGACGGGTCTGTCATATATATGGTTGTCTCACTGCATGAATACAGCGCTGTGACGGTGGAATACATACCAAGTGTGTCATTCGCGATCTGGCCAGCGCCGAGCAGCCTGTATCCATCACTAGCGTCCACCAGGTAGTGCTTGCAGCGTACAGCGCAGTACGAGATAACGTACCACACGCGCTCCTACAGACACACTAGGAAGCTGTCTCTCTCATCCACAGATGATACTGTACTACTAGGTGATACAGCTGTTATATAGACGGGTCTGTCATATATATGGTTGTCTCACTGCATGAATACAGCGCTGTGACGGTGGAATACATACCAAGTGTGTCATGCGCGATCTGGCCAGCGCCGAGCAGCCTGTATCCATCACTAGCGTCCACCAGATAGTGCTTGCAGCGTACGGCGCGGTACGAGATGGCGTAGCCCCACACGCGCTCCGACAGACGCACCAGGAAGCTGCCCTCAGGATGCTGGGATAGGATCTGTTCGGCTTCTGATCGGGTGATCAAACCTGTGGTGACACACATAACGAATTAGGCATTACGATTTATCCAGGATGGCTTTACAGAACTATGTGGTTTGAGAATTTAAGGAGGGGTTGAAGGAAATTGGGGCAATTCCCACTAGTACAGTTGGTCGTGAAATTTCTGAAAGTTTCTGAAGGTTGGAAAAGTTTTAACCGAGAAGAAGCTCGTAAAATATACAAAATACTAGCATTCGTTCTTAAAATTCACTAACATGTCATCAACGTACTTAATATCTCCGAATGAGATCGTAGTTTCTGAAGAGGTCATTGTATTTGCTTTTAGTTTTGAGAATCTAATCTTGTTAGACTGACGCTGACAGCTGAACTCGAAGAATATCAAATAACAGGTACAAAACGCATTATGTTACATTGTTGTCTTTGAAACCATATCGGTTACATACTTTTTTTCTTAATTATATTTATGAACGTACCATGGAACCAGTCAACAGGTTTGTTGTTCTCGTCCAGACCGACTGCTCGTTTGAGTTCTTGTGTTCTGAACCACTCCAGCACTGCCTCTCTGTTCGGCGGTTTACCGGCTAGAACAATAAACAAGTATTACAACCTTCTGGCAATATAAAATGCTAAAATACTTAGCTCATTCTACAACGTTTTCTGTACGTAAGTACAGCAAGAAGCAATGATCTAGAAAACTAATCAACTCGCAGATTACGTTTATGCTCAAGGTAATACGAATTCCACATTTCCTGCCACGAATTTAGCCCTTGACTAAATTCAATCATGGACGTACAGTACCGATCGGTAGTGTGCGACAGAGATAACGCTATACGAAGCCGAAATAACCGATTGTCTCTTTCCAAAGGTCGATGTGCAATATTTATTGCCGGGTACTGTATCAATACGTGCCTTCAATGTAGAATACCTTCTAGGGAAGACCCATAGACCAAGCATGATTGTCTTGGTATTAAAGCTTTGAAAAGGCTTTGCCACTGGAATCTCCCTCCTTAAGTCAGGGAGGGGATAAGTGTTTATCTTAGAATTGGTGGCGTATTATGGTAGGTGGCAAGAAGATTTATAAATCTTGTCAGCCAAGCAAATTCTTAGGAACTAGGCTGACCAAATATACCATGAACAATAACTTTCATAACTATTTCTACAAGGATAGCTTTTTTTTTAATTTAAATACCTGGACTAGCGTTTGGCTGTAAACAGACTTGATGGCAAGTGGTGATGCAGCCTAAGATGGAGCTCTTCACAATTGTGCATTATTGAGTCAACTTCTCCTGAGGATGCGCCTGTGTCGGAGTGAATCGTAAGTTGAGAGTGCTTTGAAAGATTTGTGTGGTTCCTTGTTGTTTTTTTATTCCACTACAATACAAGTTGACTTAACTGCGATCTCACCTGATGGTAAGTGATAATGCAGATGGTAGCGGGCTAACCTGTTAAGGGTATGGCAGTTATATAAAACCCACATCCATTATTATATTATAACCCATAGACGCATGTTTGTCTTGCGTGTTTAGTAGCGGAATGGCGGTCGGTGTAATCAGCACGTTGTACCACATAGATTGTCTGTTTTGGCGGATTATAGCGAATTAAGCTTCTTGTTCCATGGCTATTTAGCCTTACCTGGGACGTGGCAAGGCGGCGTGAAGTCCACACTGCGCCGGTGCGCCTCGCGAGCCGCGCGCGCTATCTCTCGCATCGCCGCCTCTGCTTCTTTAGCTTTACGCTCTGAAAATATAGGAAGAATTCCATTAGACTTATTCATTTCGCTCCTCGTTCTGCCAGAGTATGACTCCAGCTCTGTAATCTCTCTGCCAAATCATGTTTGGGGGTTCATCATCATTCATCTCATCAAACTTTGTCATGAAAAAAAAACACTGAATGAGTGCATGATTGAGGAGAGTCGCGACCCTACAGTTGATGTCTCTCATCATAGGTAATTCAATATAATGGATGCCATGAACCTTCACAAATTTCTCCACATATCTAGGCAATCTGACCACTTGTATGCCATTTGAATCGCCAAAAGTAGTTCTTTTGGTCTAGAACTAGTATTTTTCAAAGATTCTACCTAGTTTGAAAAACTGGTGTAGCATGAAACCTATTAGTTGAAACACATCTTTGTACTGCCTTAAATGCCCCTATGCTTGCTCAAATCCAAAGCTAAATGAAATTATTTATTTGTTATGATTTTCTTCACCATTTTTGCTTTTACTTCCTGGTGCCATAACTACTGCGGACTGCCAACCATTGACTTACTGCCAACACTTAAAGTCAGATTGTTTCATTTTAAGGAACTTCAAGGTACGTGACATCACACTGTCATTTTGAACAATATTGCTTAAGTATTGCTTTAAGTGTTGACAGTATGGCCCCTGTTACGTTTGGAGAATGGTAAAAAGGTTACCTTGTTCCCTCCACACAGCATCTTCATCCTGAGCTTGAAGCTGCGCATCTCGCAAGGTCCGCGCTCGTCGAGCCCTCAGCCCTCGCAGGATGTCACCAGCCCTCGCGGCCGCCACGCGTCTCTCCCACGCCGCCACGCGCAAACTCACCCCGTCGCCGTTGCGGGGCAACGCTGAATCCTGGAGAGATCATATGATACACACATCCGCACATACGCTAATAGATGGCGGTACTGGGTAACACGAAAGCTCTACGTCACGCTGCTGAGCCTTTATCCACTGAAGCTGAGTGGAGACGAGATGTGGGAATAACGAAATTCTATTGGTTGTTTAAATCACATCTCCTCTCCTCAGTGGCGTGCAGTGGGTTTCAGTCTAGGGTAGGCATCAGTTAGTCAGAATACTTATTACTGACTGTCGTTATGAAAAAATGAGCACTGACGCATGTCCACTGCAGCAATGCTTTTATGCCTCTATGAGTTGCACGCCACTGCCTCTCCTCTCGTCTCCTCTCCACTCTGGTGGAGTCCGGGCCTAAAGCCCGCTTAAGACCGCGATTGGAACACATCCGTGCGGACTCCGCTCTACGGACGGACTGCATACAAGCTTTTTATCCAACAAAGAGCTACCGGAAATTCCTGAGCCAACACAAAATAAGAGGCAAAATGTTTTAAATTTGTCTACACAGAGTCCGTTCCACTGAGCCATTTCCCACTCATTTCCCTTCTGCGGTGGAAATCGAGCTTAACACGTGGTAGTAGGATCATTCCCTGGAATGAGCGCAGGGCGTTGCGCAAAAAGGCACTAGCGCATGTTCTTTAAAACGTCCGGAACCTCTTGAGTTCGGAACCTCTTGAGTATGAGTTGAGGATAGTCACCGATAGAACTCATAGCAGATGACGGAGCAAGGCTCTCACCTCTCAACCTCAGAGCCCGAATGCATTCAAATGCAATGCGTATTAAAAGGTGCTAGCTGTTGGTTTTTCCTATATCCCCAAAAATAATAGAGTTAACAAAATTCTAGCAAACTTACCTGAATAATATCCCTCTTGCCTTCAGTAAAGTTGAACTGCAGCGTGTTCTTCTTCAGGTTTAGTTTGATACTGTCCTCGCAGTAGTCTTTGTACTCTTTGTCCGCTTCACTGTCGCTTTTCTCCTTCACCTCTGGCTCCAGAGCCGCGATCCTCTGCCGAAGCTCATCCACGGTGCAATACAAGTCTAGGGTATCTTCAAGGGAATCCGCAGTTTTTGGTGATAGGTCGAACTTCTGCAAAGTGAAATTATTATCTTGAAGGTGTTTTAAGACATGCATTTCAGAGTTGTTACCGCGCAAACGTTAGATATTTCATTCTCTTTGGAGTTAAAATAGGTCTCCGAGTTTCCTTTTAATTTTGCTCTGTAATTAAGGTAAGCATAAAATACTAAAATCTTTGAAGAAATTTTACTATACTTCGGTATAAGGGAGCCAACCGCATACACTGAATAAACTTTACTCCGATACTGTTGATAAAGTACCTAACATAAAAACGCGGTAGAGTTCGTGAATCTACATTAGAAAATTAAAGTTAAACAGTGACAGTGGATTCTGACTTCCCAAATTGAACTTGGGACGACTTGTTTGCTTTGGCAATGTGTGCACACAATCTTATTCACCTTCTCAACTTAATTCACCTACTCCACACTTTCCAGTGGTTTATAGGCAATCAGATAAATGAGCTACTTCTCCATAGGTTTTTTAGCGAGCGCACGATGTCGAGCTCCCTTTCCGAGTAACCCTTACTTACTTCGTTAACCTGCTCCAAACTGTCCAGTGGTTTGTAATCGATCAGATGTGTGAGCTACTTCTCCATAGATTTCTGAGCGAGCGCACGATGTCGAGCTCCCTTCCCGAGTAACCCTTACTTACTTCGTTAACCTGCTCCAAACTGTCCAGTGGTTTGTAGTCGATCAGATGTGTGAGCTCCTTCTCCACAGATTTGCGCAGCTGGTGCGCCTCCTCGCGGGCCTGGGCAACCGCGCGCTGACGAGCTTCCTCTGCAAGGATGGTTTCGATGGACTGGTCCTCTGGGTGCTCTCCCATCACCCACACCTGGAAGGGAAAATGGTCAGCACAACTTAATAACATATCGTCATTTGGTGTATAATTCTTATTTTAAAAATAAAACCTCGGTTTGGTCAGGTTTTTGTGGTATATCCATCAGGATCTCAGGATGCGAAATCACATGGCGAGTATTTTTCAAAAAGGTCATGCGATTTCGCTACTCGACCTTCACCACTTTACTTTGTCTTCTTTGCATTCGTATTTGTGTAACTAGCATATTACAAATCCTAGGGTTATAAGAAAATCTATAATGAAGAATTATTGAAAATATTATCTTGCAGGAATTTGCGCCACTTTTGTGAAAAAATTACTATTTATCCTGGGAGACTATTACATATCATAAACATGCTTACCCATGGTTCACCATCTTCCCCCTTCAGGAACTGCACCTGTTTCTTGGCGTTGGAGTGAAACTTCGGCCGGTCGGTCTCCTCTTTGCTGACGTTCTGGTCCCATGCTTGCCACCGACGCACCTGATAACCACAAGAGATAGAATTTGTGAAATGAGATGTTGAATGGAATATGTCGAATTTCGATTGGATGCATTGGTGCTACTCTAGTAGGTAGTACATACTCAGAGATAAAGGTACTTTGTGGCGGGACCCAAAACCTCTTCTTTGGACGCAACGGAGAACGCTTTGGTATTCCAAGCTAATTAATGCACTTTAAATAAAGTAGGTACTTACTTAGGTATTATTTCGAAATTAACGGGACGAGAAAAAATATTTGACATACTTATGTCGGAGAAAGATGACTTTTATAAATTTTCACTTCACCAGAGTTCCAGGGATTTGAGCTTTGTGTGGTAGAAGAAAATTTTCCTTTCGGCAAAGATTTTTAGAAATATCAGTTCATTGGAGTTCATCAACGATTCGTCATTCGACATTGACATTTTCGTCTGCTTTGGCATTAAATTAAACAGTAATTTGTGTGTAAATTATTAGAAAATTAATGATGATTACCTATTCATTAATTTAAGTACGTCTTTGACATATTCTTAAAGGTGGACTTAGATGTACAAATTTAGCAGGTTTCACAAAAGTTGGATAATGAGGAAACGAAACTAAAATTGCTATTGAAACTAAGGTTGCAAATCTCAAGTTCTGTGGTGAGTGGGATATGTCATCATCATCATCATGTTGTAATCAAGGTATCTGAAGTTTGCCAACCCTTCTCATTTTTTTTTTTTTTTTTAAATGAGAGGAGAGAGTAGTGCAGAGAGGAGGGAGTAGTGCACAATAGGCAATGAGTTGAAATGACGAAAGTTTCGGCTTTTCAAATAGAGTCAGAATCACTTTATCGAACCGGTGGTAGAGTCTTTACTCTTAACGTATCATAAGTGACACAAGTTATCCTACATGAAATAAAGAAATCATATTTTATCACTTAGCTCTCTAACCTTAGCCTTACTACATACCCATACTAAGTAAGGATGCTCGGGGTACTATTCGATCACCTCGACATAATTGGAGCTTATTGCCTGATGATTAGTTACCTTATCTACCAAAGAATAGTAATCGTATTAAAGGATTACCGCAATGACATGCTCAACACGCCTGAGTAACGATTAAGTCACACGGCCACACCTGTGTTTAACTATCGTTTACTTTATCTTATGAATTAGTAACAAGGAAGGGAGTTCTATGGCGTAGTTGATAACGCGCAATGCCAATGTTAAATTTAACTACTTACTTAACTACTTCCCGTGCCTGCGAAAAACGTTTTTTTAACCTTCCTCAAAAACCCCGCAAGAAAGGTTTTTTATAACCTTACCTACGTTCATTGTAAAATTTTGGCGGCATAACCACAAAATATTTGTACCTCTATTTTTTTTATTATAAATGCGAAAGTGTGCCTGTCTGCTACGGCTCATCTATACAACTATATTTGGTGTGTTTTTCAAAGAGATTAAGGAGTAGGTTGAGCAAATCAAAGAGTTCAAACGGGTCTTTATGTTCTTTACAAAAACATTGACACGCGGGCGAAGTTGCGGGCATCATTTAGAAATGTTATAATAGTTGTCTGTGAGAGATCTCTCTATCTAAGTTATAAGACCGCTTTTGCATCCAAAGCTTTGACTAAACCATTTCCTGGTTTTGTGTGCAATAAAGTATTAATAAGTTAATAAAGTTTTAGGTCTATAAACATCTTAGGGTTGTAATATATTTCTGTAGATAGGTCATCGTCATTAAGTCCTATGTATGTCGCAGTCAAGGGCTTACTTGTAGGGGATTAAAAAAAAATGTCCCCCTTTGGGACAGAAGGCAGACAATGCTCTTTTCTAAGCCGATATGTTAGACGCCTTATGTGCCTCTCTTCAAATCTGACGCCGAAAATGGAACTGGATCGGACATAACTGCTTCGAGCATATGACCATTGTTTATAACCCAAGCAGGCGTTGGATTAGAACCCGCAGGGTTAAAGAAAGCGGGGGCGGCCAAAATAAACTTGCAGGCGGCGCGATCTATTCTGTGGTACTATACCTACTTAATACTTGATGGGGCGAAAAAGATCGGCCTAACGTAGGGCGAGCTAAACCAAGGCGTCTATAGATAGATCAAATAACGTATCTAGATAGGTATTAGATCAAAATTGGCACATTCGTGGCACTTAGCTTGCGCAATCCCCATGATCTCGAGCGGCCTCAGCTGGCGAGTGAGCGGTGGACGGTGGTCAATACAATTCCTAGCCGATTTAATCACACAACCTTGAGGCCATATCCTAACTGCTAGGATTAACATATGCTCCTGTTTTAGGAGGACAGTCCTGATTTAAGAGTATAAGTAATGTATGTGTTGTATTGTTACTTAATGTAAACTTTTTCTTTTTTGAGAAAAGAGCAACTGCTGAGTTTCTTGCCGGCTCTTCTCAGTAGAATTAGTTTTCCGAACCGGTGGTAGAGTAATGACGTATCATAAGTGTCACAAGTTGTCCTACATGAAATAAATTAATCATTTATCAAGACCTTGTAAATAAACTACAAGTTCAGTTAGATATTGTCATGGGATTTTTAACACCTAACCAAAAATGCGTCCTTTGAGTTCAAACTTCTAGCGTGCCAGTAAACTTATTTATCCGCATGGATTAAGATGTTTAAATACTCTGTGGGAACTTAAAATTTTTCAAAATAAATAATATTTTCCATTTATTTCATTTCCATTTATCTATTGCATAAACTGTGTTACAACAAACCACAATAAAGATCTCTATCGGACACAATAGTTACAATATTAGCCTATTCATCTCCAAAATGCATGATATCTTTGTACAAAAATCGAAAATCGATTTACCCCGCTTTCGCGTTTCTGATGTAAAATATTAAGTATTGCGCAATTTCTTTCTTTAAAGATAATGATAATTCCTAGCTTTCATAATGGCGTTTAAATAAATAACTTTATTTAGAGGCGGATTGACCCAAAACTATTGATAGTTGCTCAATAATTGTTAGTAATAAGGATTCTGTGTACTTAGTATTCTGTGCCACTATATAGTGTAAGCATAATTCCAGAAGTGGGTGAATAATTAAAATTACTTTTAAAAATATGTTTGTACTCTCTTTAAAACGTGCACGAATAAATGGTTAAACGTGTAGCGGTTTCACGAGAGATTTAATGTAAACAGTTAATTATAAAAACTTGGCCAAAGCATCACAACAACAATAAATTAATCATTTGATCAGGCTGCAGTTGCTACTGCTAAGCTCTAAAACAAATTGCGATCTAAACACAAAAGTATTCAATAATCGCTGAGTCTGTCGGCAACAGACTAACTCAACAAAGTCAAAATACTCGTATTTATGCAAATTAATCCAATATGGCGTATCCCCGCCCACAAACTGACCGAGTGAATACATCGAATGAGTCAAATATCAACTTAATTAAACCTTCGTCAATAAACAAATACACAATCCATACTAATATTATAAATGCGAAAGTGTGTCTGTCTGTCTGTCTGTCTGTCTGCTACGCTTTCACGGCCCATCTGTTCAACCGATTTTGATGAAATTTGGTACAGGGGTAGATGGTATCCCGGGGAAGGACATAGGCTACTTTTTATCCCGGAAAATTGAAGAGTTCCCGCGGGAATAAAAAAAACTGTCTCTTCACCCGATTTTGATGAAATTTGGTACAGGGGTAGATGGTTTCCCGTGGAAGTACATAGGCTACTTTTTATCCCTGAAAATTAAAGAGTTCCCGCGGGAATCAAAAATCTTAATCCACGCGGACGAAGTCGCGGGAATCATCTAGTCTTTTATATTTTCTAAAAATTCAACTTTAATTTAAAAGCAAAGCTGACAGTTGTCTATAACCTAATTTGAATCGTGCTAATCCTACTAATACTAGAGATGTGAACTGTTCTTACTCCACACTAATCTGGTCAACGCTTAGCCATATTGTTTCATTATTGTTGACGTTCGTGTTTTAGAATTATAACCCTTAATATAGCAATGACAAGGTGCGTGACATCAAACTGTCATTTTGAGTAATATTGCTTTAAGCGTCGGCAGTATAGCCACTGATGCCAAAAACCGTGAACTTGGTTAGAAATCATGTAATTGCCCCGTAATTAGGTTTAAGGATAGGAACACGAAGGCAGGATCTGTTGCATCAAGTGACTGAGCTTATAACTAGCTTATGCCCGCGACTACGTCCGCGTGGACTACACAAATTTCGAAACCCAATTTTTTAGGTTGAATTTTCAAAAATCACGCTTAGCGGATGTCACATCCTTTTATACCTGTTCCTCGCGCATCTTGCAGAACAGCGTCTGTTTCTGTGTCTCGTCGAGCTCGGCGAGGATCTCCGGGTCCACCCACATGTCTCGCAGGATCTGCTGCAGCATTGTGGTGGTCCTGCGAACGAAATAAAACCCTTGTAACTCAGGTAGTATGGACGGGCTTAAGATTAATCATAGACTTAAGATTGGATGGATAGATTAAAACCATCTGTGAATAATTATGTAAGTATTAACATAGAAAACATCTCTGTCACGTGGCTAGTTACCACCCTACCGGCAAAGTCGTGCCGCCAAGCGACAGCGTTCCGGTACGATGCTGTGTAGAGACCGAAGGGGTATGGGTTTAATATAACTGCCATGCCCCTAACAGGTTAGCCCGCTACCATCCTAGACTGCATCGTCACTTACATTCAGGTGAGATCGCAGTCAAGGGCTACTTTGCAGTCGATAAAAAACACAAATAAGGCAAGCGATCGCTTTGGTTTGTTTAAAATTATTACTTAACTAGCGAATGCCCGCGACTTCGTACGCGTGGATCGAGGTTTTGTGGTTCCCGCGGGAACTCTTTAATTTTCCGGGATAAAAAGTAGCCTATGTGCTATTCCAGACTATAATCTATCTCTGTGCCAAATTTCATCCAGATCCGTTCAGCTGTTGGGGCGTGATTGAGTAACAAACATCCATCCATACATCCAGACATCCATACATCCAAACTTTCGCATTTATAATATTATAAAGTAAGAAGTAAGATAAGAAGTAAGAAGTAAGATTATTTAGAAAAAAGGCATAGGTAAGTACAACGGACTTATACCTACATATAACATTTCAAATAAGTAACGCTTATGTAAGTACAACGGATTTATATAACCTTTAATTCCTAATCATCAAATTAATAAGGAGAGGCTGGTAGAGTACCTACCTACTCGTATATGCAATAAAGAGAGAGATCCTTTCGGACTGTTGATTTTTTAAATCTTACTTCTTACTAATATTATAAATGCGAAAGTTTGGATGTATGGATGTCGGTATGGATGGATGTTTGTTACTCAATCACGCTCCAACGACTGAACGGATCTGGATGAAATTTGGCACAGAGATAGATTATAGTCTGGAATAACACATAGGCTACTTTTTATCCCGGAAAATTATAGAGTTCCCGCGGGAACCACAAAACCTCGATCCACGCGTACGAAGTCGCGGGCGTCAGCTAATACAATATAAAAAACGGCACAATAATTCTCGTGTGTGTAAATTGTGTGCTGTTCCGTCTTCTACCAGTTTAAAATTTGTGAGAAGATTCCAAGGGTGGGTCAAGCAAGTACAGCAATTCTTATCATGGGTTTGAGGCTAGAAGCTAAAGTCCAATGGTGGATCATCTACTAAGATCTGGGGTTTTTTTTTCACAAACAATAAACATGATAACAAATAAGTGACTTTGATAGCGAAAGGTATCATCCGGGATCTCTTATCAACAGTCACTGATCTCTGACAGAGAGATTTGATCAAGATATCAAAGGATAAAGATAAAGAATACTGGAAATACCATCTCTCAAAATACTATATAGGTACTAGCTGATGCTACTGACTTCGTCCGCGTGGAATAAGTTTTTTTAATTCCCACGGGAACTCCTAATTTTCCGGAATAAAAAGTAACCTATGTCACTCTGTACAAAATCGCGTCGTACCGTTGCGACGTGATTGAAGGACAAACCAACAAACACACTATCGCATTCATAATATTACCTACTACGATGATGCGAAAGTGGGTCTGTCTAGTTTATTTTAAATAATAGTATCGCTTGTTTAAAATATTTATTAGGATCTACAAAGCTAACTTTCAATGGACATAAGAATATTAAAAACTTGCAAACGTAATATAATTATTCCTCAAAAGTATCGTATAAGTATTAATAATGCAATAATAAAGTAATAATTCTGTCCTCATTACCACATTTCAATCACAAACGGAAAAACTTTCAATAGAATAATAATTACAATTTTCGTAAAGTCTGTGTAACGCTTCCTTCTTCTACATACCTACTATTAATACCGAAGGGGTATGGGTTTAATATAACTGCCATGCCCCTAACAGGTTAGCCCGCTACCATCTTAGAATGCATCATCACTTACCATCAGGTGAGATCACAGTCAAGGGCTAGCTTGTAGTGGATTTAAAAAAAAACTATTATAAATGCGAAAGTTTGGATGGATGGATGTTACTCAATCACGGCAGAACGGCTGAACGGATCTGGATGAAATTTGGCACAAAGATAGATTATAGTCTGGAAAAAACCTCAATCCACGCGGTCGAAGTCGCGGGCATCAGCTACCTAGTATACTAATAAATTCATCGATCTTTGCTTGGTTGCATTGCATCTCATGTTAAACGGAACAAATGAATTTACTGCATGAGTGTTTTTATTCTAAAGCCTCCGAAGGTCAAATGTATATCTAAAGTTAATTCGATATCCTAGTTAGATCTATTTTGTCAAGGTTCTATGATGTTTATAAAAACTTTATGTTTTAGTCTAACACATATATTTTAAAGTCACGAATCACAATCGAGTTCTTTTGTTTTCATTTATACTTGCAAAAGTTTTGAAAAATTTACTGTGTTGCCACAGTAATTTAAAAAAAATGTAGAAGGAGCGTGTGTTTGCCAAAGAGCAAAGATTTTATTTATACCGCACATATGACTACTTAGTAACGCATCAGAGCGTATTAGAAAAATAAAAATTGGCAGTCATAGGGACTGCAGATAGAAGTGAAAACGTAATTTAAAAAAAAAATTAACAACGCGGTGTCGGTGACACGAATCCACAAGTTTACCCCCTACCAAAAGGTGCTCAACGCGGCTAAAGAAGTTTTCACTTGAAAACCGTATTTGCATAGTCTTTACATAGATATCTATACATAGTCTTACAGTTTATAAAACGTTGTTTTACATGCAAGTTGTTGTTTTTATAAAGATAGTAAAGATAGGAAGTAGGACATAGGTAATATGATAAAGAGAGATATTGACGAGCTATGGGACACTTTAAGAAAACAACGGGGGCAGATATTAGTTGCTGGTGACTTTAATGCCGCCTCACAAGCATGGGGAAGCAAAAAGAGTGACCATAGGGGCCTCTACCTTCTGGAAATGCTGGCGGATTTGGATATGGTCATCCTAAACAAAGGCGAATCTCCAACATTTGAAAGAGGCCCTAGGAGCTCAAGGCCTGACATAACAATAGCCAGTCAAGAACTTGCCAGTAGGATAAACAATTGGAAAGTTCTAGATGAGGAGACAATGAGTGGACACAAATATATCACATATGAAATAGCTGAAAAAGCGTCTGAAATCTGCCCTGTGAATAGAACGTGGAATCTCCAAAAACTTAACACCGAGAAATTCGCTGAAATCCTAAACCGACAAGAAATTGAAACCCCGGAAGACCTAATAAATGCGACTACAAGTGCCTGTAACGAGTCAATGCCACGAAAAAAAGCAAAGAAGAGGAAGGAGGTATACTGGTGGAATAGCGAAATAGCGGAAGCAAGACGAAAGTGCATCGAGTGTAGAAGAAGATACACGAGAGCAAACACCAAAAGAAAGAAAAAGAATAACCAGCAGGACTCACGAGCCGATCTATATAGACAGGAATATAAGGAAGCTAGGTTTATACTACAAACGTCAATAACAAAAGCAAAAGATAAACGCTGGGAAGGTATATGTGAAGAAGTAGATCAAGACGTTTGGGGGCTCGGATACAAAATTGTCACTAAGAAACTCAAAGATAATCCTCCCATCCAAATAAGTCTGAAGAAAATACAGGACATAGTTGGAGTACTCTTTCCTGATCATCAAAAATTTGAGCGAACAGTAGTCCCAGTACAAGCGGTACCCGAAGTTACCGACGATGAAATGAGGAAAGTGAGAGAGCGAATCAAGCTGAAAAAGTCACCAGGTCCAGACCTTATACCGCCTGAAATTATCAAATTAGCCACAGAAATAATACCGGAAAAGATTAAAAAAGTTATGACTACTGTGATCCAATCTGGCGTATTCCCAGCCATATGGAAAACAGCAAAGCTGGTATTACTGCGAAAGTCCAATAAAAGCGCTGAAGACCCTGCGGGATACCGACCACTGTGTCTGTTAGACTGTTATGGTAAGCTTTTGGAGGGTATACTACTAAACAGGATAGAGAAACTGCTAGAAGACCACGGAAACCTAGCGAACACACAGTTTGGTTTCAGGAAAGGAAAATCCACACTAGGCGCTATCGAAAAAGTAATAGCAATTGCAGAAGCGGCTAAGCAAGGAACACAACGCGACAGAAAGCTTTGCGCTTTAATAGCACTCGACGTTAGAAACGCGTTTAATTCAGCGCCCTGGCAAGCTATACTAGAAGAGATAAAAAAGAGAGATTTCCCCCAGTATATGTATAACCTTATAAATAGCTACCTGGACCAAAGACGTGTTATCGTTAGAGATGCTGAAGGAGTAGAAAAAACTATAGAAGTAAGCAGTGGAGTACCACAGGGTTCCATTCTGGGTCCAACATTATGGAACATACTCTATGACGAGGTACTCAGACTGGACCTGGGTCCTGATGTCCATCTTGTAGGTTTTGCGGATGACCTAGCCTTAATAGTATCGGCACAAAAGGATAGCACATTAATGAGAAAAGCTAACACCGCACTCACAAGGATAAGCGACTGGATGAAACAGAAGCGACTCAGACTAGCACCCGAGAAGACAGAAGCCATTATGCTCAGTGGCAAAAAAAGACACGGCCCAATATCATTCTTGGTAGAAGGCGTTGAAGTAAAGCCTGGTGAAAAACTAAAATACCTGGGTATCTGGTTCGATAGAAGCCTTAAGTTTAACAAGCATATCGAAGAAGTAGCAGGGAAAGCTGAACGCCTGACAGCAGCACTAGGTCAGCTAATGCCTCGAAGAGGTGGACCACGGGCGAGTAAGAGAAGATTACTGGCATCAGTGGCCCACTCGATCATGTTGTATGGAGCACCAATATGGGGGAAGACGCTTAAGAAAGCCAAGTACAAACGAATGCTGGCAAGAGTACAAAGGCTGCTTGGTATACGGATATGCGGCGCTTATAGAACAACCTCACTGGAAGCTATACAGGTAATAGCCGGCCTTATACCCATAGAGCGGATGGCCTTAGAACGCACAAGGCGATACTTTAAGGAAGACCTGAAAACACCTAAAGAGGAAAGGCAAAGAACAGTATCAGAGTGGGAAGCGGATTGGAGAAGCGGAGGCAAAGGAGCATGGACCCGAGAACTCATACCGAACCTTAAAGAGTGGATGGAACGGAAGCACGGGGAAGTGGACAGATGGATTACGCAGGTACTGAGTGGGCATGGAGTGTTCAACACCTACCTTCATGTTATTGGGAAAGCTATAAGTGAGGAGTGCCCATACTGCGGTGAGAAAGATACTCCGCAACATGCAATATTTGAGTGCCGCATGTTTGAAGAGGAGAGAAACTTAGCCGCTGGTAATGAGGACAAGCTAAGCCCAAAAAATATGATAGGTAGAATGTTAAAGAGTGAAGAAGAGTGGACAAAATATGCGAAATTGATGAGACATATTATGAAAACGCGGGAAGATGACGAATGGGACAGACAGAGAACTACAGTCTAAGAAAACAACTGCCTTCCTGATGCAATGCTTTGTGCAATACCGGGAAGTGTGAGCGGAGAAACCGGAGTACGGAGGAGGTTTTTAGTCCGTAGGTTACTGCACAACACCTGCAGTAAAGTCGGGCATGCCAGTTAACGGTATCCATGAGGATTTTCCTCCTCCAAGGAAAAAAAAAAAAAAAAAAAAAAGGTAATATGATAAGTTGCTAATAATCCCTGGCAGGTACTTAAAACTGACATCACCTCATTTTCATTACCGTATTTAAAAATAGACGACGCCCGCGATTTCGTTCGCGTGGATTTAGATTTTTTTTAATCCCTTACAACTTATTTTTCCTATCACGTGCCTATCACATAAGTCACTCTTTGACCATTGCTACATGATTTATGGACAAACCAAAAAACAAACAAACAATCACATTTATAGTATTAGTTGGTAGGTGAGATCGTTTTCAGTTGCAAATATAAAATAAATGGCTACTGCATACCCGTGCATTACCTACTCAGTAGGTACGTTTGTACACACTTTCATATTATTTATATTTAATAAATACGTATGTATATTTATAAATAAGCATTTCACCGGAGTAAAAACGAATAGCATACTTAGCTCAGCAATTTGCGTGATGTGTGAAGAAAACAAACAACAAACATTTTACTTTTCATTGGATATATTAAACTTTCTAATTATATCAAACATGGTGTCAAGTTATTTGTATCCAGAATTATACTAATATTATTACAAATGCGATACATGCATGTGGAAGGAAAAAAGAGTAGAGGGAGACTAAAGAAAAGATGGATGGATTGTATGAAAGAGGATATGCATATAAAAGGGGTGAACGATAGGTTGACGGATAACAGAAGTGAGTGGAAGAAGAAAAAAAAATGTTGTGCCGACCCACGTAGAGTAGGACAAGGACAGGAACAAGAAAATTACAAATGCGAAAGTATGTCTCTTAGCTTTGTCTGTTTGACTGCTATACTTAACAGGCCATTTGTTCAACTGATTTTGATGAAATTTGGTACATTCATAAATCATAGATAACATCCATCCAGGGGAAGGCTACATGTTATCCCGGAAAATGAAGAGATCATCTATAGTAGGTATCTTTTAAATGATAGCGCAATCCCATAATGGACTTTTCATGAAAATAGTTAAGTAACTAAGTTTTTTTAAAACTTTCAAAACGGCTCAGTACTTGTTAAGTTAAAGAGCAGTATTCCTTTTTTTAAAAGAAATTTTACATTTCTATTTTTGTTGTAGGTAGTAAATTGGCTAAGATCTGGTGCTAAAAAAATTTTTTAAGTATCAAAACTTATCATGCTGTAAGCCCTAAGGCTATACCTGACGTCACAGAATACTAAATAGTACCTACTTACCTAGTAAGGTTTTAGTGTCCTGTCGAGACTTCACTATGATTGGAACATACCTTAATTTGTAGCGTAGGTAACAGTATCCACAAAATCAACAATTTGATGATGTTCCCCTACACAAAGGATTAGTCATTTCCTGTACACAAAGGAACGTTGACAGAACATAATATTATTCAGACTACCTCCTCCAGGATATCAGGACCGGTTTGAGTTGCCCGTTGAATGTTTCCCAGAAACCGACAAACAATGAAGCGTACTTGAATACCAATTAGACAGCCAACGACTTGGTTATGTTATACATAATTCATATGGCACTTGTATGTCGGTACAGCTTTGTTAGACAAGACAATATGTTACGCTGCCATGTCTGTAACACAACCCTTTCAAAGCATTAGGCAAACTACTAGCTTTAGACTACTACTAGTATTTAGACTTTAGAGATGTTACCTAGTAGGCTAGTACCTACTTACCTAAGGTAATGTATGAATAAATAAATAAACTATTTTTATTAATTTTATATTGCAGGTGACATAAAGAAGCCTTATACATTCTACCAATTAATGGTGTGTAAATATTTGATATTTTGCAGTATTCAAAGCAGTGTAAGTATATAAAATCAAAATTGTATTACAGTTTAAAAAAAAATTAAAATTGTTTTTTTATTAGTTAAATTAAAAAGTAATAGAAAGCCATACAAAATAACAATATAAATGAAATTAAAAAAATAACAATATAAAATAATAAATGATAATAGAACTTAAGGCCCTGTGTAGCGTAAAAGGGGGGTTTTAAAAGCAGTGTATACATCAAACGGTGACATAATGTATGCTTGTAAAAATAATGTGCTGTTTTCAAGACCTTCGAGCAGCCATTGACGCATCTCAAAACACAATTTTAAAAAAATCTCTGCATTGAATATATTTTAAACATACCTCTTAATTTACCTTTTAAAGCAATTTTTCTCCTTATTGAAAGCAATAATTAGCTCTAGAAATATAAGATAAAATTCATATTTCTAATTCAAACACATTGTCGGATTCATTTTTATTGATAGGTAAGTAAATATTACAACTTTACTACAACTTTACTTTTACTGTAACTTTTTTACAAATTATTTCATGCATTTTTTGCGACATGTGCTTGCTTCGATTTCACCCCCGCGCGCCTGTGTTTTTCATCTCGTGAGCTCACAGCGCCTTAATTACAATTACATTCTTGTGTCAAATTCTTGTATTAAGAGGGGATGGGATACTCAATAATTGCAATAAAAAACCAACAACCAACCAAAGAGACTTTGGAATGGCTCTTATATGGTTATCTCGTTGATTCTTCAGCTAATTAATATATATTACTAATGAAGCACAGTCTTGGTAGCGCCATTCTCGTATTTTTATAAAATCTGTTGTAGATCGAAAGTTCATCACTCCGGCGTGGAGCGAGAAAACGCTGGCTACATTTGCGTTGAATAGCCAGGCTGATCCTAGCCCAAAAATGAGACAGGCCTTCTGTCACCATTCACCAGTTGTTGTTCTTGGATTCGTGTTGGAGATGGCAATTTTCAAAAACTCATCATCATTTTGAAAATGGCCGTAGAATCATTTTGTAGTGTAACTTTTAAAATTACGCGCATAAGCTTTTTATATTTTTAGTGAATGATGTGGCACCTTCGATAAATTGTTCATTTAACAAGTGTCCTATTTGTGTCTAGGTTTTTATTAATGTAACGATTTTTGGTTGTCCAAATAAATAAATAGGTAGTAACACTAATAATCATCAGTTATAGGCAATTTTACAGGATCTTTTAAGTAATCGTTTTCTATCTCAAGGTAGTCGATCACGCGCATAAGTAACTCACATAGATACTTACAAGTGAAGGTGAATACGAAATGTCGGGCGCTAATGTCAGGTTGTTAGATGCGAATGCTAAACAACCGGTTCCGCCGAGCCCATGCGCATGCCTTTGTCAATGTTGCAGTATGGGGAAATATAGCTATTTGTTATAGTTAAGCTAAAGGAAAAGTTGACGACCGAAGTCTTCGAGCAGTGCGTGTAGCTACTAGTGATGACATACGTGATATGTAATGTTATTCTTGTTCAGGTGCTACTTATTCTTTTAAATTAAACTTTATATATATTATATTCCACTTTTATTCTTACATTTTTGTTATATCGTTACCCCATTTTGAATTGCAAGGAGGGGAGCAGAGACAAGGGACGCTCACTTGACAGATTAATACAGACTACAACACCACCCCTCGATTCATAATCTTTTAAGATATGAAATCGCATACATATTACAACTTTTCTTACAAATTACAATACAATACTTTAAGATAAGCACACCTACATCATCCAAACATTTTTCTGTATCTTACTTAATATTTATCTCTAACAATTTTAACTTTTACCTTTTTAAATTCTTACATTTTACTTTTACTTAAATTATCTTTACACAATTTTTAATGAATTTCTAATATAACAAAGTTTCTCACATGACAATATTTTAGTAAATAAATCTGATAAATTTTTCTCTGTAGTTACATAACAAACATCAAAAATCTTTTTTTCAACCAAATCTTTTATGAAATGCATCTTTATATCTATGTGTTTAGCTCTCTTAGAGTTTTCAAATGATTTTGTTAGTTCAATCGCACCTCTATTGTCCATTAGCAAAGAACATTTAATGTCACTCACACTTTTCACACACAAGTCATTACAAAGACCTTTTATGTATAACAAGTCACATGCACTGGTGGCTGCCGCTACATACTCAGCTTCTGCTGTTGATAATGCGACACAGTTCTGTTTTCTGGTTAACCAAGCTACTACATTATTATTATACAGGGTCACTGAGCCGGTAACACTTTTCCTGTCCACATTACATCCAGACCAATCTGCATCGGAGTAGCATACAATGGAATTGTTTTCTAAACTTTTATTGTATTTTAATCCAAGATCTATTGTTTCTTTTAAATATCTTAAAACTCTTTTTGCTTGTGTCCATAAGCTCTGCGTTGGTTTATCCAAGAATTTACTTAAATATGATGTTGCAAATGTTATGTCTGGCCTTGTTGACGTAGAAACAAACATCAATGAGCCTATTAACTCTCGATAAGGAACATCAATAGTCTCTTCATCTTTGTTGTATTCAAAACCTTTTATCATTGGTGTGGATGCACCTTTACAATCTATCATATTGAATCTTTCTAACATTTTATTTATCTGTTTCTTTTGTGTCATTTTTAAATACTGTTTATTTCTCTCAATTTCCACCCCTAGAAATAAACTTGGTTCACCAAAATCCTTGATACCAAATTCCTTTTTTAATTCTTGTACTATATTTTCCACATTTACAGACTCACCGGTAATTAATATGTCATCCACAAATATGACTAACCAAACTCTTATATCTTTTCTTAAGTAAAAACAAAAATCATTTTGAGATCTTTCAAATCCTTTATGTTTTATGTATGAGTCAAATCTTTTATTCCAACACTTGGGACTCTCACGTAAACCATATAAACCTCTATTTAGTTTTAGTACTTTATTGTTATTTACTTTTATTCCTTTTGGTGGTTTTATGTATACTTCAGATTCCAATTTTCCATTTAAAAAAGCTGTTGGAACATCTAATTGCTTAATTGTCCAGTCATTTTGAATTGCGTCTGCTAACACTGTTCTTACTGTAGATAATCTAGCAACTGGTGCATAATGTTTTCCAAAGTTAATATCTTCTTTTAATTGATATCCTCTTGCAACTAATCTTGCTTTTTTAATACCATTGTCTTTAATTTTAAATAACCAACGAGTATCAATTATTTGTTTATCTTTAGGTATGTTTGTCTCAGTCCAAGTGTTCATTTTCTCTAATGAATTTATTTCGTTTTTTATTGCATCATCCCATCCATTTTCAATTGCTTCTTCATATGTTTTAGGTTCATCGTCTTCACCTATAAAACAATATGCTTCATATAGCTCATAGTCATTTAATAATGTAGGTTTTTTAATAATTCTGCCATGTTTTGTAGTTCGCTCTTCATTTCTGTTATTAGTGTCACTGTTCTGATTTTCTTTACTCTGTTCTATTTCTTCTTGCCTCTGTTCATTTATATTTTCCTTCTCTAATGTATTTTCTTCTTCGTCTTCATACATATTTCTATAAACGTTATTAGTTTTATCTTCATTTTCTCTATATCTTGTATCACTTTCATCAAATCTTACATCTCTTGAGCTAACTACTCTATCCATCTTAGGGTCCCACAATCTGTATCCTGTTCTTGCATACCCAACCAGTCTCATTTCTCTTGCTCGATCATCAAGTTTATCATTTTTAGGTATATTCATCATCCAAGCTTTAGATCCAAAAATTCTTAAACGTTTCAAGTCTATATCTCTTCCAAAACGTTTAGCAGGTATATTAAAATTAATAGCCCTTGAGGGTGTAGAGTTTAAAAGATATGCTGCACAAAGTGTGGCTTCACCCCATAAATGTTTTGGTAAGTTTGATTCATTCAACATAATTCTAGTTTTATCATATAGTGTTCGATTCATTCGCTCTGCTGTGCCATTCATCTGAGGACTGTATGGATAAGTATACTCTATTCTGATACCTTTCTTTCTACATAAATCTTTGAAAAATCTTGAGGTAAATTCGCCACCATTATCACATCTAATTCTTTTAATTCTTTTCTCTTTTTCAGTTTCAAATCTTCTTATATAGTCCAGTAACTTGTTTTCAGCTTCACTTTTATTTCTCAATAGGTACACAACCGTATAATGTGAATAATCATCAATAATGGTTTGTATGTATCTATAACCTTCTTTAGTTGGAGTTCGCACTGGTCCGGCAATATCTGTGTGAATAAGTTCTCCAATTTGATGAGATTTAGGTTTAGTCACAGTTTTAAATGGTAAACGGGTACTCTTCCCTTTCATGCACGCATTACATACCTCTTTACTGTACGGTAATTTCATAATACTTAAATATTTTCTGTTAGGATGACCCAATCTTTCGTGCCATAAATTGTCCTCTTTTAATGTCACATTACAAATTTCACTGCTATTTATGTTCATTTTTAAAATACACAATTTGCCTGCAATTTCTCCATAGAATGTTTTCTCTCCTTTAATAATTTTTAATGTATTGTCTTTAAATATTACTATATAACCCTTGTTCATTAATTGTTTCACCGACAACAAGTTATTACATAGACCAGGGACAATCAGTGCTTCTACATGTAAAATAGCCCCTTGGCATTTTGCTGATAATATTCCTTTTTTTTTAGCTGTTAAATATGACCCATTAGCAATTTTAATTTTTACTTCCGTTCTTAAATTTTCAATTTTTGTCATATACTTCATATATTTATCTTGCACCAAATTTTCTGTAGCACCTGAATCTATTACATAATTTATTATCCCATCACTTTCTATAAAATTAGCTTCATTCTCATTTGTACTGGCATGCATATGATATTGATAGTCCAAATCCTGTAAATTTTTCTCTTGTTGATCTTCACTCATATTAGCTTTTTGGTAATTTCCTTGATAATTATTTCTCCGACCTCTATAATTTGCTTGTCTGCCTCTATATCTGCCACGATAGTTGCCTCGACCTCTTGCAAAGCAATCAATTTTTTTATGGCCTGGCTTTCCACACTTAAAACAAAGTTGTGCACTAAAATCTACCGCATTATCAGACTCACTAATCTCTTTCTTTTCATCTGTCTTATTATCCTCATTTTTCTGAGTAAATTTAGTCTCTGCGTCTAATAAGCGAGCTTTTACAAAATCTGTGCTTAATTCTTTCTCACAGCTCATAGTTTCTAAGGCAGTTATCACTCCTTCATATTCAGCTGGCATGCCCAACAACAAATAACATACCTTTTCGCTCTCATCCATTTGACACATGTTTTCTAATGAACTTATTATATCATCGAAAGTCATGAAGTATTCTTGTAAGGTTTCATTTTTGTTTAATTTCAACGTTAACAACTTTTTCCGAAGATTTAATTTATTTAAGACCGATTTTCTTTCAAAGAAATTGTCTAACAAATTTATCATGGACTTAGCACTGTCCGCTTTTTTAATTATTGAAATATATTTTTCTGCGACGCATTGCGCAATAATAGACCTTGCACGGGCGTCATCTTTTTTAAAGGAGTCCTTTTGATCCTTGGTCTCGTTTAACACGTATGATACTCCCTTTTCTTCCAAAATTAATTTGAGTCTAAATTTCCAGTTACCGTAATTGGATTTGTCCTGTAGTTGAGGCAGGGAGTGCGTTGCGCAGTGGAAGCGTGCTGGGCCCATAACCTAATGTTATTCTTGTTCAGGTGCTACTTATTCTTTTAAATTAAACTTTATATATATTATATTCCACTTTTATTCTTACATTTTTGTTATATCGTTACCCCATTTTGAATTGCAAGGAGGGGAGCAGAGACAAGGGACGCTCACTTGACAGATTAATACAGACTACAACAATATGGAGCATGTTAGTGATGACATACGGATCCGATGGTCGCTAGTTAGTAAGATGGTCCATTATAGGGTGATTATAGGCCTCATAAGAAAGCTCAGGGTCACTCAGCGGGCGATGGAGAGCTATGCTCGGAGTTTCTTTACGCGATCGAATCAGAAATCAGGAGATCCGCAAAAGAACTAAAATAGTCGACATTGCTCAACGTGTTGGGAAGCTTAGAATCGTTGTGATTTGAAAATTCGATATTGTCGCGGTACTAGTGGCGCCACCGAACGAACGTGTAGGGCCACACATACCTACATGCTGACGTAAAACATAACGCAGCCACGTTAGCCAATCACCAACATGCTACGTTAGCCAATCACGGGCCTGAATCTCGATAACGAAGTTCTTTCGGAATTGTACTATATAGAGAAATTTCAACCTACAACAGTTGGCCCAGCTGGGATCCCCCGGCTCGGAGGAAGATGTTCCTATTGCTTCGGGAGCATATCCTACCATACGCTCCGACAAACGTATATATGTACAAAGCGTTCCATTATTTTATTACATCGCTTTATATTAGCTTCAGACGTATGTATGTTAGTATGTTAGTATGTAGGTAACGGAATCTTTGAACAACTCGAAATTTGGCATACTTATTAAGGACCGATGACAATTGAATATTTTAAACAGTTTGACCCGTTATCCTTACTAGGATAATCAGGATTAGCGATTTTTTAGTTTGGTTTTCTATAAAAAGCGTGTTTTTTAGTTTTTTAAAACTATTATTGTAATAAATGTATTCCTAAAACCATAACTTACTTAGCCGTAAGCGATAAAAAAGTATAGTTTCTCTCGGATCTCGGCATAATCTGTCATCTGGCAGCCGTATGAGAAAATAAATATCGGTGCAAACTTCACGCTCTGGTTTCATTTAACGGTACGATTAATACCGTATGAACACCATATGTTTTCCTTAAGAAGGCCATAAATGTTTACATTATTTTGCTTATTATGTGTTTTTCATTATTTAATACCTGGCCAATATGTCATGAATATAATTGTGTATATTTGATTTTAAATTATAATAGAAAAAATAATAAAAGATAGATTGCATCTCGAGGAAGCACATAGGCTTACTTAACCCGGAAAATTAAAGAGTTCCCGCAGGAATCAAAACACCCCAATCCACGCGGACGAAGTCTCGGGCACCATCAAGTTCAACTATGAAAAGAATTTCTGGGCAAAATTTCAGTATTGTAGGGGTAGGGGAAGGGGGATAAGAGTTGTTCTAGAAGTTGATGAGTCAGTTGAGTGAGTTGGTGAGATCAAGTTACAAAAGCTTGTAAGTACGCGGAATTATAATAAGAACTGCATTAAACGACGACCTCCGTGGCGCAGTGTGTAGCGCTGTTGTCTCAACGCGTGCGGAGGTCCCGGGTTCGATCCCCGGCAGGGTCAACTTGGGAATTTATAATTTCTGAATTTTCCCTGGTCTGGCCTGGTGGGAGGCTTCGGCCGTGGCTAGTTACCACCCTACCGGAAAAGACGTGCCGCCAAGCGATTTAGCGTTCCGGTACGATGCCGAGTAGAAACCGAAGGGGTATGGGTTTAATATAACTGCCATGCCCCTAACAGGTTAGCCCGCTACCATCTTAGACTGCATCATCACTTACCATAAGGTGAGATCGTAGTCAAGGGTTAGCTTGTAGTGGATAAAAAAACGTTCTACAGCTCAACCTCTCTATCTGCATCGTATTCCTCATTGCTGAGGGTCATGACCCCTTTCCATTAATCACATAAGGGGTTCTCTTGGTATAATAATGCGCTGGGTTCCCAGGTCCTTCAGAATGCGACTCGACTAAGATACTTTAGGTAGGTATCTGAACTCTTAGGTTTCTATTTTGTAATGATTATTAGCAGATGTTAGTGATAATAACCGGGACCGACGGCTTAACGTGCTCTCCGAGGCACGGAGGAAACGAAAAGGCCAGATTCAGACCACCATCCGGTCACCCATCTAGTTACCGACTTGGGTCAACCTTGTTTATCAATCGCAATCGACTGATATGCGTTGTGGTAACTAGGCCACCACCACCACCACTACAGCCCATTGACGTCCCACTGCTGGGCCCAGGCCTCCACTCTCATAGGAGAGAGGGAATTAGAGCTTAGAGTCTTAGACCCACCACGCTGCTCCAATCCGGGTTGGCGGGCTTTAACGACTATTATCATGTTAGTGATAATAACCGGGACCGACAGCTTAACGTGCTCTCCGAGGCACGGGGATGAAACACCGCCAACTTCCTAACTCCGGGCTAGTACTGAGAATTTCTAGTCAGAAAAACCCAATACTCAATTATGGCCCGACCCGGGACTCGAACCCGGGTCGGGCTCGAGGCTCGAGGCTCGAGGCACGCCTACGTGGTCTGAGCAACTTTCCCAATGCACAGACATTTTAATTAGGCCGCCTACCATGCGCATTGTACGCCGCGCGTTTGTTTTATTGTTGTATATGAGTTATTCCGATATGGCGCATGATATGGTAGATAAGATTAATCATACATAATTTATTGCTTAATTAAAATGTCCCGGATTGCTATCGGAACCGTTGGAAAGTGGTGATGCAGCCTGAGGCCTATTGCGCATTATAAGAAAATGCATATTGCGCATTTTGTATGCGAAGGTCTGAGCCGACACAAGAAAAATATCTTGTAATATGTATGGTCTCATACAACAACCATTGCGACTGAATTTCCTCATAAGACACTAGCAGATCCCGCTACTTCGTCCGCGTGAAATAAGGTTTTTGAATTCCCACGGGAACTCCCTTATATTTCCCTTATGCTATAGCCTATGACACAAATAATTTAGCTGTCTATTGGTACCAGAATTTTCAAAATCGGTTCAGTAGATCCAGAGATTACCCCCTACAACGTCACAAACTTTACCTCTTTATAATATTAGCATAGACTAGCAGATGCCCGAGACTTCCTCCGCGTGAAATAAGTTTTTTAAATTCCCACGGAAACTCCCTTATATTTCGGGTTAATATATATCCTATGACACTCACAAATAATGTAGGTATTGGTACCAGAATTTTCAAAATCAGTTCGGTAGATCCAGAGATTACCCCCTACAACGTCACAAACTTACAAACTTTACCTCTTTATAATATTAGTATAGATTACTTATACATCATCTTAGACCTCTAAAGATGATATGATAAACACTACATTCATGTCGTGTTGTCTATCATCTTTAGAGGTCCAAGATGAGCGAAGGGTCACTGGACAACTTGCTCAAACTCAAGCCGCTCTCAGAGGTGTCTTCACACAACAGAGCCACACAGAGCGGCTTATTGCTTACTTTTAGCAGATTGCCGTGTTGCAGCACTGAAAAAGGAAAAAAAAAACTTATATTAAGATACAAGAAATTTTCTTATAATGCGCAATAGGCCTAAATATGATGCATAACTCGATGTTTCAATCGAGAGCTTATAAAATAGAATTTAGAAGACGATCTTTTCAACGGCGTTGACGTGTTCCAAGTCTTGAAGGTATTTTTCAACTTTTTAAAAATGTTTTACCTTATGTTGTCCGGAAAAGCGATAAGGCCGCCTGCAGTTAAGTACCGTATCCTTTATACCTAACTAGCTAATAACCCGCAACTTCGTCCGCGTGGATTTAGGTTTTTGGTTCCCGCGGAAACTCTTTAATTTTCCGGGATAGATAGCCTATGTGTTATTCCAGACTATAATCTATCTCTGCCAAATTTCACCCAGATCCGTTAAGCCGTTCTGGCGTGCTTGAGCAATAAACGGCTCCATCCACCCATCCATACATCTAGCCATCCAAACTTTCGCATTTATACTATTATAGTACATAATATAGAGTATAGATATTTTTGTGCTCTCTGTTATGGCGTATAAATACAAATAGGTACACTTACTTTACTTCACTCACAGCAAACTGTTAAGTTGACATTATGGAAGACAGAAAAACGGATGCCGGAAGAAGACTCCACGTCTTTGATGCACTGTGAAACTGGAAGTGGAAACGAGGAAGCGAATTGCACTTTTCTTGGAATGTTTATAACTTACGTAAAACTGCAAACTTGCATATGTACCTTCATGCGGCATCTGTATTTCCGTAACCATAATCATAAAGAATTAGAAGAACAGTGTTACTAATAAGTAGATTCCTACTTCCTAAGTAGGTCACTAATCTTAAACCGACTTCAAAAAAGGAGGAGTTTCTTAATTCTGTTGTACACATTCTCTCATAGAAATAAAATGTGGTTACCGTTTATTTATTAAGGGCTTACTTCATAATCGCCAAGTGGACCTTGACTGACCAAGTTAGCCCTTGACTGCGATATCACCTGATGATAAGTGATGATACAGTCTAAGATGATAGCGGGCTAACCTGTAATAGGTATGGCAGTTAGGTATATCCCCTAGTCGGTTTCTACACGACATCGTACCGGAACTCTAGTTTGGTACGTCTTTGCCGGTACTGGGTAGTAACCAGTCAGCCAGAAAATTCAGACATCATAACCTAAATTCACTCTGCTGAGAATCGAACCCGGGACCTCCCACGTTAAGGCAACATCGCTCAACTCTGCGCCAGGGTGTTCGTCAAAAGGACGTCCCACTTTAAAAAAATTAGTTTACTTGGCCCTTATCAAATAACCTTCCTAATAAATGACGTAATGTCCTTCCTAGAGATGACGTGACCTGACCCCAACATGGTTTACAACTTTATACTCAGCCAGAAACCTTGTAGCTTCCCGGAACAAAAGGTAAACAACACAACACAAAGCCTGTTAGACCTTGGAGCCTCCGTCTTTAAGTTTATAACAATTAAAGATATTATTAAACCTTTACGTTAGCTTGTAAACAATGGAAACAAGAATCTAGAACGCGAAAATGTCTAGGGTGTGTCAAGATCAATGATCCGAGAATAAGGTGAAGAATGAGGTGTAACAAGGTTGTTTTTATTTTTTATACCAAGCGAAGTATGCCACCTGCTCTTGTAAAGATGTAAACAATCATGATGAAAATATTCTTAATATTATAAATGCGAAAGTGTGTTTGTTTGTTGGTTTACTTGTTTATTTGGCTTGTCCTTCAATCAAGCTGCAACA
The DNA here is from genome assembly GCA_923060345.2 of Erebia aethiops. Classification (NCBI taxonomy): domain Eukaryota; kingdom Metazoa; phylum Arthropoda; class Insecta; order Lepidoptera; family Nymphalidae; genus Erebia; species Erebia aethiops. The sequence goes on along the minus strand of OV281096.1, from coordinate 13,216,222 downwards.
GAACCACGAATCGACGCGATATTTTGCATGGGTATAGTTGAGGACTGGAGAGTGACATATGCTATCTTTCTTTTTTTTATTGCGACATAGGCCTGCGCTTGATGACAATCATGCTTAGTGCAAACCAATGATGAGGTCTATGTTGGAACGCGCTTGCCTAGATTAATTCACTCTTGCCTTGAAGGTACCTAAGTTATACTTGCGCTGGGAGGGTGACCCACATCCTAGCGGTTCGTATCAGGAACAAACATAGTTATATACATAAAAAATATATACAAAATTACCAGAAGAGGTATATACAAAATTATATTCTGTGACTGCGGTGAGACCGTATCAACGGAACACGGAATGGTCTCGACGTAACTATTGCAATTTTTTTTTTTAGCTATATTAGTGCAAAATAATATTGTGTAACGAAAGCTCGCTTTAAACTTATAAGCGTAGGCGTGACCGGTCATAGAGTCAAGGGCGAGCGAGTCCCGCGCCGTAAGCCACATTGCGAGAATAGGTGCCTACTGCCTACGCTCTACACAAAGCAATTGGTAAATGTGCTTTAAGTATGTTTAGGTATGTAAATGCTATGCTTAAATGTTGAACAGGACATAAAAGCTTAGCTTATGCTAAACTGAATGATGGGCGTGACTCCACCCGCATGGATTTTGAAGTCTCGTGAAAACTTTTCTCATGCCCGTGGCTTCACCCGCATGGATTTTGAAGTCTCGTGAAAACTCTTCTGATGCCCGTGGCTTCACCCGCATGGATTTTGAAGTCTCGTGAAAACTCTTCGATTTTCTTTGATAAAATGTCCTTCCCCGGGATGTACTCTTATCTGTCTACGAAATTTCGAAAACCGGTTTAACAGATGGGCCATGAAGACATAGCAGATAGACAAACAGACACACTTTCGCATTGTTAAAGGGATGAAAATTAATTTCGTACTGAGGAATGACACCTATGGTAAAATATATATTTTATTTCTTACTGATTAAATAGAGGGTCTTCTAAAAGACCTAAAAGTCACATTCTCGGTTAGTTTGATAACCATTTTAAAATGTAGATTAAAGAAAAAAAGTGCGCTGAAATCTAATGACGTCACAAGTCACAACTATGTATTTCATACAAACTTACACAAATACTAGAAGCGCGTTTTTAACAGTTGCTGATTTGATTGAGCTGTGGAGATTGTATAGAAGTATATGGACCTAGAGAAGAAGATCGCTTATCACACGTAGGTACAATAAAGAAATAGAGATATATATATTATATATTAATTATTTTTATACGATCAAGAGAGCTATTTTGTCTATATGTGTAGCGTATCTTTAAGCTTACAAAGTTACAAGGCAAGTTAGTATGATAAAGAAAGCTCGTAGAGACCTAAGCGTTCTAATACGTGACCGGTCAGAGATTCAAGGACAAGTTTATCTCGATTCTCTAACTGTGAGTGGTGTATAAATGACACACCATATTTTATTAGATAGATACTTGCCGTCTTGATCCATTAAAAATGTTCATTTCGAAATTCATAATTACCATGGAATTACCAGTTACCGTTTTTTTTTTTTTTTTTTTTTTTTTTTTATCCACTACAAACTAGCCCTTGACTACGATCTCACCTGATGGTAAGTGATGATGCAGTCTAAGATGGTAGCGGGCTAACCTGTTAGGGGCATGGCAGTTATATTAAACCCATACCCCTTAGGTTTCTACACGGCATCGTACCGGAACGCTAAATCGCTTGGCGGCACGTCTTTGCCGGTAGGGTGGTAACTAGCCACGGCCGAAGCCTCCCACCAGGCCAGACCAGGGAAAATTCAGAAATTATAAATTCCCAAATTGACCCTGCCGGGGATCGAACCCAGGACCTCCGCACGTTAAGGCAACAGCGCTACACACTGCGCCACGGAGGTCGTCAAGGAGGTTTATTATACATAAGTCAAGATAGATGACCACTACTTTATATATTATTTTTTAAATTAGGCTATTCAAAATGAGTTATTCTTTAAATATAACAACAACATCATAAAGCCATGGATATTTGGAGCGCGTTCTAAAAAGTAAAACCAAAACAAAACACGAAACAGTTTCTATCCGCACAAAAAGTACATTACCCTACAATCATGAATTTAGCGGACAATTTGTTTTTTTTCTGTTGTTTAGTTTAAAATTACTCTGATGTTATTAACCCAGAAAACACGTACAGTTAGTAGTTTCCGGAGTAAAAAATAAAGAGATATATGGAACAAAGACCGAGCAATTAATAAAAACGCATTATAATGAGCTTTTTGGGCCTTAATATTTAATAATACGGATAACATTTTATGCAGCGACCTCAATTTACATAGACGGGCCCTGGCAAACAAAGAATGTGGACACAGGAGTACTCTGTCACACTCTGTGATGTGGACTTATTTTACTAACGCCATTTAGTCTGAAAAGCGGGACAGCGCTATGGCGGGGACAAGGACAGGCACAAGCCTGTAGTTTGGGCACAAATAATATAATATCGATTATTAAATGCTCATTAAATGCGATGAATCCTAAATGACTTTAAAGTATTTTAGGTATTTATGAATTATATAACTAGCTAATGCCCGCGACTTCATCCGCGTGGATTGAGGTTTTTATTTCCCGCGGGTTGGTACTCTTTTAATCACGGAATAGATAAAGGGAGATGCTTTTAATTATCATATCCAGATGCTACTAAGATGACATGACATTTAGCATTCTATTCTTTTTTCTCAAGTGACTAGTCATAAGAGGAAAAGAGATAAACTTTTTTGTTTTTATTAAGAGATAGGCTTGCACTTGACGACAATCATGCTTGGTGCAAAGCAATGATGAGGTCTAGGTTGGAACGTGCTTGCCTAGAGGTACCTAAGTTATATGTGGCAGGAAACACGTGCGCTGGGAGGGTGGATCAGAAACGTCGAGCAAAAACGTTTCGTGCGGGCAGATTGGACATCAATCACATTAAGATGCCAACGCAGACGGTTTCTCGCTGTTCTGTGGTAGAACGGGGAAGGAAGAACAAGGTTGTGAAGTTCCTGAGCACACTCTCCATGGTATATCCGATAAAAAACCGAGCAGGCGACATTGCGTCGGTGTTGTAGACTGAGCAATTTCGCCTGCGTAAGTAACTTATTATTATTATCCTAACATCTGCATTGGGTTATAGTTACGAGAAAACACCAAGCTATCGAAACTGTTATTTTTAATAACGTTACGTAAAAAACCTATTACTGGGGAAGAAATCGCAAAAGCGCGGTGACAAAAACCTCATCAGCTTCGGGTTTAAAATGGTACTTAATCATTTACTTGTTATGAACGCTTTTTCTTGTCATAGTTATACCGTTACTGGGCACGGGACCGTGGTTAAATAACCTACTTCCCATACTTGCTCAGAACACAGACTAAAGATAACCAATTAGAAAGAGTTAAAAGGACACTGTACTGTAGCTGCCTCCAAAATATATTATAATAACTAGTAATGCTTGCTTTAGAAGTTTTTTTTATCAACTACAAGGTAGCCCTTAACTGCAATTCCACCTGATGGTAAGTACTAAGTAATGATGAAGTCTAAGATGATAGCGGGCTAACCTGTTAAACACAGACTAAAGGAAGAATAGAATAGAATTTATTTGTCTGTATATATGTTACAATGATGGTTACAGTATAAAAATTTGCAGCATATCCAATCAGGCAACCCTGACGTACAAATTTTTTGGTTTTTTTTTGTAGTTAGATATTTAAATAACATAGTAGGTACAAGTATGTTCTAGTATTAGAATACCAATAATTTTCATAATGACTTGAATAGTTAATTACAGATAACGTCAGGTAACCTGCAAAACCTGACTCAGGTTTTGTAGACCAAGTGACATTCAAATTACCTAATCTTACAATAAGTCTATATGCTTCATCAATTAAAATGTCAATGTTAAAATGTCAAAAATACCAAATCTAATGATTAATTATGTCAATAGTTAAATTATTAATAATTAAAATTAGAATTTATTACAATTTAATCAAACGTATTTTTTATGTAACCTTCAACGTAGCAACTAACTAGCAACAATAATATCGTTCCAAAGAGAACACTTTCGATTTCGGTATCTTCGATTCGAAATTCGAACATCTTTTTGGCTACTAAAAACTCGTTTGATGCGACCTTGATATCAACGCCTTGGCCTACTTAAAAGAAAAAAAAACATCCTTGTGAGCACAAGAACAGTGAAATTGGAATATGGAACGCTAAAATTGCCTACCAAATTCGAACAAAGAACGCACTGCCACAATGGCAGGTGTCAAATTACACCGAATGGAGGGAAACAAAGCGGACGCGAAAGTAGGTTACGTATACAAAAGAGGTTGTATACGGTTGTCAATTTTCTATGCTGATGTTGTACATCTTTCTGTCTCAATTTATTTAATGAATGAACTGGCGAATCTCTATGCACAGTGTGGAACATGGATGGACAAAAGATGGACATTTGCTTTCATTTTTATTTATTACTAGCTGATGCCCGCGACTTCTACCGCGTGTATTAAGTTTCTTTGATTCCCGCGGGAACTCTTTAATTTTCCGGGATAAAGGTAGGTCAAGGTAGCCTATGTGCAATTTCCAGACTATAATTTATCTCTGTGTTTCTGTCTGTTCATCCATCCATCCAAACCTTCGCATTTACAATATTCAAATCAAATCAAATCAAATATTTTTTTATTCAAATAAACTTTTACAAGTACTTTTGAATCGTCAAGTGAATCTACCACTGGTTCGGAATGACATTCCTACCGAGAAGAACCAGCAAGAAACTCGGTGGTTGCTCTTTTTAAATAATTCATTTTTAATTCTTTTTAAATTAAATAGATTATAGTATATTATATTTATAGACTACCACTTGGATGCAATTAAACCATCCAGCCTGCATTGTAATGGTATAAGGTCTAAATCAAACCATGATTAGATGACAACTGATTATTTATTGGGTATGCACTTAGACCTACCCACATATAAGTATTATAAATATATTAAGACTACCTATTACATCTCCCCCCTTATAGAATTAATTTTAAATATTTTTTTTTAAACGTTAACTTAATATTTTCTTAACTAACTTAACTTACTTTGACAAACTATTCTTATATTGTTATATCTCCCCTTTTTGAAAAAAAAAATTAGTTTTTCATACATGCATACCATTATACATTAGTATCGGATATTGTTACATCATAAATTAGCACTTACTGAGATATTGTTTTGAAATACCTGTAAGTATCGTGAATGATTATTATAGTTAGGTACATTAATTTATCTAACCTTAGCTTAATACTCAGACTAAGCAAGCTACATCAAGAAAGTATAATTAATAATTAATTTAAAGCAATACACATAAATAATATATATTATATACTTATTCATCAAAAAAGAAACTTAAAATTTAATATTGTTACTTAATGGAATTACATGTTTTTAAACTTTATTAATAGTTAAATTCATCGCCAAAACGAACTGGCGGACGCACAACTCGGCCACTACTTGTAACTTTAGGTACATGCGATGTTTGCGGCGAGCGTGCAGCCTGTGGCCCAGCTGTCGGATTGGTACTGCCCGTTGGCGCGGGATTAAAATGCTCCCAATCGACGCCAGAGGAAATATTTGTACGATTAGCAACATTGACTGTGTTTGGTATTTTCATGATATGCTGTCGATTACGCCTATAGACGGCACCGCTTTCAGTTTGAACCCAGTAAGATCGGTTTCCCTGAGCCGGACGCAAAACGCGAGCTTTGACCCACACCTTATTCTGTCGCATTCGGACCGGTTCGTTGTCTGACAGAGGAATTAAATTTTTGGTCCCTCTGTCATAATATGATTTATATTGCGCTATTCTTCTTGAGCGATCATCTATCATAGCTTGCGGACTCACCACTTTGGGTACTAACTGCGACGTACCAGAAGGCAACCGAGTGTTTAATCGACGGCTCATTAACAGTTGTGCCGGCGACCATTTTTCACCAGAGAGTGGTGTATTCCTAAAATTAAGCAATGCGAGTTTCCAGTCCTCTCCACTTTCATATGACTTGCACATAAGGGCTTTTATAGTTCGTACGTTCCGCTCGGCGAGACCGTTAGACCGGGAATACAACGGCGAACTCGTAACATGCTTAAAGCCCCAGCTATTAGCGAAGGATTTAAATGATTCTGATGAAAACTGGCCAGCATTGTCGGTCTGTAATACATGTGGGATGCCAAAACGACTAAAGGTATCTTTCAAAACACGAATCACACTCGAGCTCATCATATCGGGCAGCGTAAGCACTTCGACGAATTTAGAATAGTAGTCTACTACAAGTAAATAGTATTTATTTCGTAATTCGAATATGTCAGCCGCCAACACTTCCCACGGCAGTTCGGGCACGCGATGCGGCTGCAGCGGCTCGCGCGGGGCGGCCGCGCGGTGCCGCGCGCACGTGTCGCACGACTCCACTGTATTCTGGATGTCCGCACTCATGCCGGGCCACCACATCACTTCACGCGCGCGACGCTGACATTTCTCTACCCCCATATGACCCTCGTGAATACGCTTGAGCATATCTCTTCGAAGCGAAGTCGGTATTACCACCCGATTATTCCTAAACAAAATCCCTTTCACCATATGAAGCTCACTACGAACTGTCCAATATTGTCGCACAGCCGTATCCGTATCCCTCTTGTTATCCGGCCAACCGTTCTTGTAGTAGTCCCCTACCGCCTTTAATATCGCATCTTTTCCGGTTTCTTCGCGTATCTTATTTAACATCTCCGGTGTAGCTTCTACGTTATCATATAAAGTATTCAAATGTATCATAACATCTTTACATACGTCTTCATCCGTCCCCTGCTCCGTCGCGGCGCGGGATAGTGTATCTGCTATAAATAACATTTTACCTGGCTTGTACTGAATTGTAATACAATAATGCTGTAATTTCAACAGCATTCTTTGAAGGCGAGCCGGTGCCTCATTCAATGATTTTTTAAATATAGCCTCGAGCGGCTTATGATCACTCTCTACGATAACCTTATCATGACCATAAATATACTGGTGAAAACGCGTGCCACAACTTGCCAGCAAGACTATGCCTATTGCCTGTCTAATTTCAGACAGATCCGTTTAGCCGTTGGGGTGTGATTGAGTAACAAATACCCACACATCCATACATCCATCCAAACTTTCGCATTTAAAATTGCAACAGTCGTGGTTAATAATAAGTATAACAACAATATACATATTACATACTGTTTATTATTTTGTTTAAATTCACTCCTATACGATAGACTTATGAAAATGATGGATTGAGCACTCCGGAACAAAATTAAATTAACCGGTTAAATTGAAGCGAAGCTTTTTATAAAATTGTGGAAAGAGTCTGGGTTTCCGCAAATCAATTTACTAATATTACGAATATCTTTCTGCGAATATGTATAACTACTCGAAGAACCGAAATTGATAGAAGACAGGAAAATGAATTCGCATAATAATCGCCAATTTTCAACCCAAGGGTAGTACACGATGATTGTGAAATAAGTTTGAGCAACTTAAGTAAAGCCTTAAGTTTAACACGATTGCAGGCACTAAAAACCGACTAATTAATTATCTAAGACAGTAATTTCGGCCAAAATCCGCCGCTTTCCTTACGAAATTCGCACAATTACAACAGTGGTTAGCGGTCGTCGACCTCCCGCGGAGGCAGTCAAAGAAGAGGCTAAAATCTATAATTAAATCTCGCTAATCATTGTTTTTAATTAGTGAATGCACCGACGGTTTTATTTTTTAGTTTTCGTAATTTAATAAACAATCGTTTTCCGCAAATATAATTTTGCTTTTTAATTCTATAATATTTCATAAGATATTAAATAATATTGCGTTATTAAAGCGTAATTCTTTTCACGCACGATAAGATTATTGGTTAGGTACAACGTTTTTTAACGAAACACGTACAGCTATTATTTATTACGGCTACTTAATATCCCGGAAAATTATTTAAATATTGAAAATAGAAATTTAAAAAAAAACAATGCAATGAACCATGATATCTAATTTCGAATCGATTTGATCTATGGAATCCCTATATCAAATAGAAAAGAGTAATCTTCAAACGGTTGAACAGACTTTTTAAATCGTAGCTAAACACCACTTTCGATTCCGGATCCAGTCACCTTTCAAACAAAGAAAAAACTAAATGATAATTTGTTAATCCGTTTGGGAACTACGATGCCACCGAAGATACAGAATTTATACAAATCAGCGTCGGGGCGGGGGTTACAAAAATAGTTCCAACCCGAACCCGTTAAACCACGCGGACGAGGTCGTGAGCATCAACAAGTATGTACAGTAAGTATTTAATCTTATAGACCTGGTGGCACCCTTTCGATACTCGGTTAGGATAATCAAATGCCGGAAAAAACGGTGTTAAAGTAATAAGTAATAACTAAAGTAAGTAGCTGCGGTTAAGTGAAGTGTTACATAGTTATTCCGACCAGCCGTCCACTTAATCAACTCGAACGCAACGTTAGCGCGATCTAGAATGTTAATTCATCCTCATTTGCGCTCGTATGACCTAGTCGTGCGATTAATTGTAATTAAAGTGACAACAGCATCGGCCTATTTATTGTAATTACCTGCGATTTCATCCACAGGTTCCTTCAAACTTCAAATTTCAATGCTTTTTTATTCAATTAATAAACAATACAAGTGCTTTTGAATCGTCGAGTGAATCTACCGCTGGTTGGGAATGCCAATCATACCGAAAAAAGCCAGCATGAAACTCGGTTGCTCGTTGCTCTTTTCAATCAAAAATTACACTCATCATCATGCACGTCACTGCAGTCCCAAGCTTAGCTCTTAGCTGGAGCGAGTCAAATCCATGCTCTTTTATCGTTTACATAATCTTCAACAGTATAATCAGCTTTTTTTAAGGAGCATACATTTTGCATTTAATGGATGTTTATCAGAATTCCGTGGGAACTTCCCGAGGTAAAAAGTTATCTGTCACCTGTCCCTAGCAGCAGTAACTAAGCAAAAATCAGTGAGTAAACTGTAAAACGACTACGGAAAAAAACACAGAATATTCTTCGTAATCATTAATTTGAGTCGTGTATAATGTAGCCTATGACACCTGGACCATAATAACTAATCAATTGACACCTCATAGGAACATACATAAATACAAATATACCTACATAAGTGACGTCATTCGAAATCAAAGATGGCGGAATAATTATTTTTTAGCACCCCAATCCCCATGATATGGGTATTGGGTATCAATTCAAATAGTTTTCTGGAAATAATTCGAAAAATAAAGTTTTTTGTACTCGTAAACCAATAAATCAAACTATCTTTATCTTTACGTCTAAGGATATGAAAAGGATAAAAGAGGTCACATATCTGAGATACTCTGCGCTTTAAGCAAAGAATTTTAGTTATTCGTTGTACATTTTATCCATGCAAACTAGATCTAATAATTTCCTTTATTCGATTCAGTTACGTCGAGGTTGTGCCTAAAAAGGTACAATTGAGATGTATAATTACGGAGATGCCTCTACCTACTACCGTATTTTTTTCCCCCGATAGCTATGGTTGCCTACCGTACTGTTGAAAAAATATATAGTAGGTAGTAGGTACGCAATTATTCTATATTTCAGTAAAATAGATCAATGTCGCCCGCCAACCCGCATTGGAGCAGCGTGGTGGGTCTAAGCTCTAATTCCCTCTCTCCTATGGGAGTGGAGGCCTGTGCCCAGCAGTGGGACGTTAATACGCTGTAGTGGTGGTGGTGGTTGTAGATCAATATCTTCCTTTTAACAAGACAGAGTGAAATTTTCCTAACAATATATGTAGCCCCAAACTAGGAAGCAGAAACAGCAAATGCAGCTAACTTAGACACCAAATCTCCACAGAAAGTGATAAAATTACTTCATAAAAATTAAATTTCCAATGACAAAATATGTCTGGCATATTTTCATAAAAAAGTAATTCACACACAAAACAAAATCCAAAAATTAAATTTTAAACAAAAGGTTTATTTGATGTCTGCGAAATCTGAGACGTGTATTAGAAGCTCTAAAATAACTTGAAAAGTTAATTTAGAGTAAGTCGAGAGTTAAATAAGAAAAACAAACCTTTTTTACTCTTTTCATAAAATACTGTATTTTTTAAGGTGTACTTTATTTATTGGAGAGCTTTTATTGAAAAATACTTTATTTTGCCGAAAAGGAGTAGGCAGCCCTACCTACACATTCCGACGATGCGGAAAGAATCATGAATACATTATTGTGTCTTGTCGTTTCTTGTTTTCCATTTCATAGCAATGGCGGAAAAAATCACGTGAAATCAATCCGCAGCGGATTCCGTGAATGTCGTTGTTTATTTTTTTTACTAATTTCCACAAATGATATTATTATCAAATGATATTATAAAACTATAAAATATGTTAAAATAGTTTAATTTATTTGCTCGTACACGCATCACGCAAAACCAACGAACCAATTTAGACAAGACTATCGCTTAGGACTTAGGCAGAAAAGGTTATTTTACGTTATTTATCATTCTTTAAAGGTTTTACACAACCCAATAGACGGAAGGACGAAGGAACAAATGTATGAAATGAATTGTTGTGGACTCCATTGCGTGGATTCCGTCTATCTTTTTACTTAGTCTTACTTCTTTACTTAGAAAATTAAAAAGTTCCCGCGGAAATCAAAAAACTTAAACCACGCGGACGAAGTCGCGGGTATCATCTAGTTTATAATAATAGTATGGAAGTATGGATACCTCAAGTGAAAGTGTTTACGCCGAAGCTGTCTGTACCTACTCTGTCCATCATAATTCACACTAACAAATCGACAACATATTGTGGCGTCAAGCCTAGATAGATAAACTGTACCGAAATAAACAAATAATAATTAATTATTTTAATCAGTTGGCGCGTCCGGTCGCCATTAGTCATACTTTATAATTATATATACTAGCTGACCCGCCCTTGCTTCGCTCGCGTATAGTTTCTGAATATGTCTTCTTGTATTTCTTAATTTTAAACCGAAAGTACAAAATATAGGTAACAATTTTTATACTACATAGGTATACTCTAACGGGATCAAAGACGGACTTTCATACAAAGTTTTAATTTACCACAATACAAGCAAATTCATTTTTCTGTGCAATTTACTAAACGTTTTTCTTAGTCAGTATGACATAAAAGGAACATACTGTCAACATTTTAACTTTCAAGTCTTTATAATATCCTCTTCATAACGGACTATGTGTTCTGATAGCTGATTTGCAATCATGTAAGGATTGCCGATGAAATCGTTAAAGTTCGGCTTAGGTTAAAGGTATGTACCTACCTACGATACCCTAAACGTATAAGAACCAGTGCCAGCTTATAACACTATTTATTATGGTAAATCTTTTACGGTAGCTGCGACGCGCCTATGGAATTCACTACCAGATAGTATTTTTATGAATAACCCAATGACCTTCTAAAGGTCATTGGAATAACCCAACTATTCACACATTTAAACTTCGTCTGAAACAGCATTATCTGTCTTCTCTATCATTATTATAAATTAATAATATGTATCTGTTAAATAATTTATTATATAATATTTCATATGTATGTTAGTATGTATATATATATATTTATATGTCATTAGTATATGTATATTTGTGTGTTTTTATGTAAGTTTATGATATAATATCTTATCTCATATCTTTTTGTACCTATTCTTCCTCCACAACCTTTCTCACTGCCAAGGGTCACTGGTAGAGATCTCTTTATAGAGATAAGTGCTTCCTTGTCCACTATGTATCTGTTTTTCTTCGTATTTTATAACTTTTTGGTACTAAATAAATTAAAAAAAAAAAAAGAATGGATACACGAAATTGAGCTCTAATTCAATGCGGCTATGGTTTATTTTACTTTGAAGCCGAGCTTTAACGATTTGATCGGATCCTTACATGATTGCACCTCAGTGCCTGAGTGCTTTCAATCACGACCACGGATACTATACCTACTGCGATATGTATGGAATTGACAAGCGCTTTTTTTTATCTGCCTGCGATCTCACCTGATGGTAAAGTGATGATACAGTCTAAGATGATAGCGGGCTAACCTGTTGGGGACATGGTAATTATTATTAATCGTTTTCTACACGGCATCGTACCGGAACGCTAAATCACTTGGCGGCACGGTCGAAGCCTCCCACCAAGCCAAACCAGGAAAAAATCAGAAAATTATAAATTGTCAAATTGCCGGGGATCGAACCCGGGACTCCGCAAGGCAACAGCGCTACACACTGCGCCACGGAGGTCGTCAAATTCATTTATATAATATGTAGCTATATATTTTTAAAAAGCTCTAAAAACTATTTTTCTTGTTAATAATATAGTTTATTTAAAATTGTATTTATTCGAAGCGCATATTTTATGATAAATTGCACCCAAACAACGATCGAAAGTTTTCATCTGTCCATGACTAATAAAAAAAAAGAGATAAAAACTCATTGTTACGGTAAATACCTGCTATATGGAAGTCGACGGAGCGTGTCTCCGAATTTTCATAATGCAAAGTTTTCTAAAAGCTATTGTTTACTTTGTATTTTTTACTCACTTTGGATTTTAGATATATTTCTACTAAGAAAACTTTTTTAGGTATTCCGTGCCAGATGATGCCCATGTACCTACTATTTTCGCGAGAATAAAGGATTTTTAAATTCCGTTAGAATTCTTTTATTTTCTGAAAAGTATGTTAGTAAAATTTACAACAGTCGGCACAGACCTTTATTAGATTCAAAAGCACAATGTAAAAACTTATTTGAATTATATTTGAGTTTGAGCCTAGTCCCTTCTCATTCTAAAAGGGGAGTCGTAATTAGTAATTAATAGTAGATTATGCACCAAGGGGATAAAGCACTGTTTTATGTCACGGGCGCTACATTGAATACTGAACGTAACGAAGGACTCCAAATTTAACTCCCGAGCGCAGCGAGGGTGTTATAAGTTAATTCCCGAGCAAAGCGAGGGAATTAATATTGAGTCCTGAGTGCAGTGAGGGATTCAAGCGCCCAAGAAAAAAACAGTTTTATCCCCGTGGTGTATACTCTACTTTTCTCACTTTATGCGAGACAATAAAAAACCAGGCTTAGTAGTGTTTATTACAGCAAATTAAAAGTGCAAATTGATATTGGAGACATTAGTCCAATTATGGAAAGATAACGTTATATTTTTATTTGGTACGTTTATCGAGTTTGGTACGTTTGAGCTAGAGTTTATTTGAGTTGTGATAGAATCTTCTAAAGGTACTACTAGCTACGGCTATAGCACATTCTTCCAGCTGGCGTGGCCTACTCGATTTGACAAACAAACGAAGTTCGTCTCAGTGCGAATCTAGTGGGCCACGGCCTATGTAGCCACTTCTTTCAGCTGGCGTGGCCTACTCGATTTGACAAACAAATGAAGTTCGTCTCAGTGCGAATCTAGTGGGCCACGGGTTCGGTTTTAGAAAATCGAGTTGGCCGCGCCCGCTGAGAACACATTCTGTTTAGCGAAATTAGACTTTATCGACATTGCAATAAGAATTATGAAAGTGAAAATCATATTATTGACCAGCGGGTTATAATGAAATTCAATAGAACATTATAACCCGGCTAAAGCCAAGAGATATAATGTCTTGCTTTCGGTAAGGTTTACATGACATATAATTCGGCATTGTCGAGCATGTGGTGTGAAAATGCAATTTTGCTTTCCGATTCAGTGGTAGAGTCATATCATGACACGTAAAATAAGAGACGCCTGTATGACCTAACTACGTAATAATAAATGTATTGCACTTAGCATGATTGTCGTCAAGTGCAAGCATATTTTGCAATAATAAAAACAGCTACAGCGACTAATTATTACGTAATATTGATTTGTTAGGTATATTATTTTGACTTTAGCTGTCAGTTTTTTAGCATTATAAGTGCTTTTAAAAACCTGCGTATCATCGCGCTGTAAAGTGATGTGTCAAGAAAGCAATATGGCGGGTGACAATTAACTCACACTCGCTTTCACTCGCGAGTGGTTTAGTGAAAATGTTTTAGCGCAATTTTCACTGCTTATTCCTTCGCTTAATGGACAGTAGGTAGGTACATTTCCATACTTCTCAGATCAAAAACGTCAATACATGCGGGCAAAGTCGCGGGTATCATCTACCTAGTCTTTGATATTTTCAATTTTGTAAACTAAAATCGAGTATAGCTTTACTTCCATAGTTTCATTTACTTCCATAGTTTCAAAAATCAAAGAATTTAGATTTTCCAGGATAAAAAGTATCGTATGTCCCGGGATGCAACCTGTCTCTGTACAAAATTCCGCCAAAATCGGTTCATTGTATCATTTTGACGACCTCCGTGGCGCAGTGTGTAGCGCTGTTGAATTAACGTGCGGAGGTCCTGGGTTCGATCCCCGGCAGGGTCAATTTGGGAATTTATAATTTCTGAATTTTCCCTGGTCTGGCCTGGTGGGAGGCTTCGGCCGTGGCTAGTTACCACCCTACCGGCAAAGACGTGCCGCCAAGCGATTTAGCGTTCCGGTACGATGCCGTGTAGAAACCGAAGGGGTATGGGTTTAATATAACTGCCATGCCCCTTACAGGTTAGCCCGCTACCATCTTAGACTGCATCATCACTGACCATCAGGTGAGATCGTAGTCAAGGGCTAGCTTGTAGTGGATTAAAAAAAAAAAAAGGCGCCGTGAAAGCGTAGCATACAGTCTGACACCTTCTCAATTATAACATTAATAAGTATGGACTATGGAGTTAGGTACCTACTTAATGTTTCATGTCTACATATTTAATTAATCAAATCGGTATAACGTGCGCTTAATAAAAGGCAATCCACACTTTCGATCATAACACGGGCGAAAGTGAATTGCGAATCCAAAACAATTGACGTGGGAAGTCATAATATTACCATTGTTATTTAACCGCGCTCTTGAAAAATGCACAGGGGCCATACCTACTGCCAAGTGCCAACGCATAAAGCAATACTTGAACAATATTACTCAAAATGACACAAAAATGGGGCTCTTCAAAGGGCGGATAAACAAATTTCTTAAAAGCCAGCAACGCATTGGCGGTTCCTCTGGTGCTGCAAATGTTCATGTGACCCGCCTGCTCGTTTGTTCGCTATTTTTTTTTTTTAAATTACAGTTTGCTGTCACGAGTCACGACTCACGTACCTTGACTTTCCATAAATAAGGATTGTAATTCTAAAACGCGAAAGTCAATAATAAAATATGGCTATGGACTATGGACCCATCAGGAGCATAATTTGTCGCAAGTCGTATAGTGTGTGTCACGACTCACGGTGCTTTATTTATGTGGATACCGATATCGGTATCGACATCGTTATCGAAATCGAATCGTATCCCTAAAGCGAATATTCTGAATTGCACGATAAAAATATACGATACGATTAGATACAATCGTATCGGATCGATACGGTATGTTATCTAAGTATGTAAAGTATGTATGTATGTATCTGTCACCGTAAAATTGCAAAAACCGTTAGATTGCCATCTAACTAGCGAGATTGTAAACTGTCGACAGATTGTGAACCGTTCAGTGTTCTGAGTGTCAGTTTTTGAAATATTTGTTGTACGTTGTATTTACGTTTTCTTGTCTCTTTCTTGTAGGTTAGGTTAGGGTTCGACATAAATAATCAGGTAGTGCCCGGCCTATCGGGTTAATATACCTACCTAACAGATTACAATCTACCGAAAAATAATGCGTTAAATTGTAATCTGTTGACAGTTTACAATATCTACCTAGATTGAATACTTTGAGTATGAGTTTGAATTTTGAAGAGTTGTGAAATTGCCTGCTGCATAGGTATTAGATACCCAAAGTCCAAACACTTTTAATCAAAATGTCTCCCATGTTGAATTATTGTACATAGAATAGATAAACAATTTATAGCACTGAACATACGGAAGTGTTAGCAGTAATAAATTGTAATGTTAAGGACTGATATCGCTAGTCGTCTAGACGTTCAGTTGAAATTAATGGTCTATTTAAGGAATTGACAGTTGCAGATAGTAGATACTAGTGGTATACTAGGTATGGTGGTAGGTATGGTGATACTGGGGGTATGTTCCGATATGCATTGCGAGCACTGTAAGGTGTGACGTCAATTTAGTACCTATACTGCGAAGCCGTTCCTTTATAGTTAGCTATACTGGTTACTGTTTAAAACGGAACGCAGTCAGCACTGAGAGCGCCTTACCTCGAAAACGCCAGTGCTCACAGTGCAAAAATGGCGACGATTTATGACGTCATATATTTCCCTAGGATACTGCGGCAGTGTATTGTCAGTCCATGATGGAACGAATTTCTCCCCCGTAAGATCACAGAACAGTACTCGCAGTGTATATCGGAACATACCGTAGAACCACGGACGTAGCCACCATGGGTAAAGTATCTAGTACTTTACCCATGGTGGCTACGTCCGTGGTTTTAGAAAACCCGTTAAAACTTCTCGAAATCCTTCGATGCGGTATCCTAAAGAGAGCCTACTCTACCTAGATAGAGCGCACAGTTTTTTCCAACCCCAAGAGAGTTTACTAAAGGATGAATTGAAAGGGATGAACTAATAATAAAAATGCGAAAGTGTGTCTGTCTGCTACGCTTTCACAGCCCACCTACTTAACCGATTTTGATGAAATTTGGTACAGGAATAGGTCGCATATTATCATCAGGAATAGGTCATATTATATGCCGGGGAAGGACATGTGCAACTTTTAATCCCGAAAAATTAAGGTGCCGGGGGTATAAAAAAAACTTAGTCCACGTGAATGAAGTCGCGGGAATCATCTAGTTAGGTATAAGTAGGTACAATACATGAAAGTTTTATAGAAGAACTAGAAAGAAAATATTTATATGCCTGCATGAAAAATACCCACGTTTCGTGTGTAGAAAACAGTGTTATTAAAGCCTGTTTGGGCACAACTTATACCGTTACCCAGGCACCGCGTGCAAACTGCAAATAATATAACATTTATGTAAGACTGGCCGGTTCGACTCGCGGTTATGTAAGCGGACCGTGAATCGTTAATGTTAAGTGTTTTAATAGCAGACTGCAAGGCTATAAGTGGATACTTTGGATTAGTCTAATGGGTGACTTCTGCCGTGGCCAGTAACCACCCTATCATCAAAGACGTACAGCCAAGTGAGTTAGCGTTTCGGTACGATGCCGTGTAGAAACCGATAGGGGTATAGGTTAAATACTTATAACTACCGTACCCCTAACAAGTTTTTAACATTTGAATACTCCAGCCTTCTCCATTAGCTGACGAAGAACCCATTCTCTCTGCGTAGTCTGCGTTTTAGCAAACCAGAATCGTCGCAGTTACAAAACGTGAGTACAACAAAAGCCAGTGCTTCCATACGGGTTACGATGACGTCCGCCGTCCGATAAGCGTGTATTGTTGCGAGTATGTGGAGCATAACATAAACGATCACAGTACAGTGTCGCGCGTCGTGTGAGGGTCAGTCGATGATCAATGTGATGGCTTTGTTTTTGAAGTGAAAACTTCTTTAGGCGCGTTGAGCACTTGGTAGGGGGTAAAGTTGTAGATTCGCATCACCGACATGCTGCGCGCCGACATGCTCGCGTTGTTACGAATACAAAAGGTCTTAAATGTAAATATACTATACATGCTGGACAATGTAAATGGGTATCTACTCTCTTGTAAGGATTTCCACGCTCCTCGGTGTTGCGCCGCCTGAATCTAGCGGATCTTTGCGACTCTTTCGATGTCATCTGTCCGCCTAGAAGAGGAACATCGATCTCCACAAAACACAGTCCTGTCCGTTTCCCTGCAGTAAATCTCAACAACTCGCTAGTAGATTGTCAGTAGCGACTAGGTAATGTGGGGACTGGTGGTCCTTCAACGCTAGCCATTCCAGTACCTTGGAATCCTAAAGTCTATCAGTTCTTCGAACTAGATACGTGCTCCGCGCAAAAGCTGGATCCAAACTTTACAAGTAGATATTTAACAGAGGTGGAAAAACTAAAGGTGGAAGGAGACCGCATCTTTTTATGATTTTTGGAGATCAGAAAACAGGGGAGGCGGTATTAGATCAAAATAACTATTCAGAACACTCCCCTTTGTAGAATCCTCATAACACAGAAAGGAAACTGTCGTCTTCTAAATTGGTTCGAAGATATGCAATCGACATTTTGTTTTGCAGTTTATGTAAAGCATACGTACGGCACGTTTTGTCCTACTTAAAATATGCTTATAGAGAGAAAGCTGTGTGAAGCTGAATAGGCAATTATGTAGTAAATAGGTGTTGAGTAAGGTTTGACAACTATGACTATTTTCTATCCAACGGATACAACACGACTACGAAAGGCATATTACGAGAAGAATGATAGATATGTACATGTGGAAGGAAAAAAGAGTAGAGGGAGACCAAAGAAAAGATGGATGGATTGTGTGAAAGAGGATATGCGTATAAAAGGGTTGAATGATAGGTTGACGGATAACAGAAGTGAGTGGAAGAAGAAAACATGTTGTGCCGACCCCACATAGCGTGGGACAAGGGCAGGAAGAAGAAGAAGAAGAAGGATACGACACGACTACGATGCATCATTATTCTGGATTGCGTAAAAAATATTGTCTAACTAAGATACCCGCGACTGTGTGGATTTCATTTTTTTCCTAAATTATTGCAATGGCAATTCTTTTATTATCCGGGATTTAGAAAAATATTGTAAGTACGTATTATGAATCGTGAAAAGGACAAACAGAAAAACTTTTGCGCTCAAATTCCTCATTAATTTATATTCAAAACAACCCAACATAAGAATAATAAAAAGTTTAAAAGTTATTTGATAATGTTAATAGTTAATATAACCCAACCCGCATTGAAGCAGCGTGGTGGGTCTAAGCTCTAATTCCACCTCTCCTATGAGAGTGGAGGCCTGTGCCCAGCAGTGGGACGTTAATAGGCTGTAGTGGTGGTGGTGGTGGTGGGGGTTATCTAAGATCTAGCTGATGCCAGCGACTTCGTCTGCGTGGATTGAGATTTTTTGTTTCCCACTTGAACTCCCAGGATAAGACGTTGTCTATGTGTTATTCCAGACTATTATATATCTCTGTGCCAAATTTCATCCAGATCCGTTCAGTCGTTCTAGCGTAATTGAGTAACAAACATCCTATCATCCACCCAAACTTTCGCATTAATAGAATTCCGCATTTCGCGTTTAGAAGTAGGTATAGATTAGTGATTACGAAATTGAACTGCCTGCCTATGAACACAGAACTCTTCTCTAGAAAATATAAAAAACCTACTAAAAATAATTAAAGTCCTTTAAAATTTCCGAACCATAACAGCTCTAACACGACGGGAAGCAATTATTTAACGAACCAGGCCGCAAAGGTACAAGCGGCACAACTCACGTTTCGCCGTTTTCGACATTCAGATTATTACAAAGTTTAGTCATTTAGTCATTTAGTCATTTATTGATAGCTTTCATGTCTTACTTACTAATACATTATATTACTTAATACAATTAGCTATTAGCATGCATGGACATGAGGCCCTGTCAGGGCGTTGCTACATGTAAACATAATTATAATTAATATATATTATATGTCAAATTATTTATCTTTTTACATATTAATTTATCTTTGCATAAAAATATATGATATATACTTAATAATATAGTAGTACCTAATAACAATATTTCAGATATTAATAAACATATTTTTATATTAAATTGAATTTAATTGATCGTATTATTGTGGTCTATTCATTTTTTTTTAAGAAATCTTTTATGCTATAAAAACATTTTTGAATTAACCATTCTTTTAAATTACTTTTAAATTTTGTTTCTTTGGTCTCGTCTGTTAAGAAATTTGGAAGTTTATTATAAATTATTACGGATCTATGGTATGGACTTTTTTGCGCTAATGTTATTTGGTTGAAGCAGGGTAGAACCAGTTTTTTCTTCTTGCGTGTATCTCTTTGAATTTTTGTGCTTACGAAAATTTTGTACAGGTGTATATTTTTCCTTACAAACAGAGCCATCTCCATTATGTAGATGGAGGGTAAGGTCAAAATTTTTTTATTGATAAAATGTGGCCTACAACTATCACGTTGCTTAATATTTACAAGCACTCGTATACATTTTTTTTGAGATATAAACAGGTCTCCTACGTCGGGGCTCTGACCCCATAGGACTATGCCATACCGAAGCCACGAGTAGGCATATGCATAGTATGCTGACAGCGCTGTTTCATAGTCAGTATTCGCCTTAAGGATGCTTAGTGCGTATACAAACCGTGAGAGCTTAGTCCTCACACTTTGCACATGCTGCTTCCAGTTTAAGTAAGTATCTAAGTTTAATCCTAGGAGTTTGAACTCACTAACAACTTCTATGTTTATTTCTCTTTAGAAGTTGACGTAATGAAATAGAGTTTCCACATATCCTGATTTGCAGATTTATAATATTTGTCTCAATAAAATGTTAGTTTTCACTAATAATAAAGTTAAGTTACTAGGTTTGGATATATTTTACTCCTTCAAGCCACAATGACTGAATTGATTTGGCTAAATTGAACTGAAAATATAACTTATAACTTGAATAAACACATAGTTAGGCTACAATCTTACTTACAATAGACTTTACAATCGAGCATTGTTGAGTCAACATCTCCTGAAGATGCTGCGGTGTTGGAGTGAAACGTACGTTGACAATAATTTGGAAGTTATGACGTGTTGTGTGGTGAATATCAAAAGATACATATAAATAATTACTGTGGCAGATTATAGTAAATTAAATTTCTACTTTTTTCATAAACATACATTCGTATATATACATAATAATTATTGTGAATTAGTAATCATAGGTAATAATTGTAATTATAAGTAATCAGCATAATTAGAAGTGTTGATGTAATAACATCAACATTCTGCTTCTTATAAAAATTCAGTAATTGCAAATGTCATTACGTAATTGTTTGCCAGCAAAACATGCACCCAAAAATGTAAAATTAACAAATAGTGCAAAACAAAACTACGTGAGGTAAGCACATTTTTAGCAATATTTTCTTTACATAGCTCTCTAATAAGTTTCTTTGCAATACGTATAATATAATAGGTCAACGAGGTCTTTGCGTGTGCAAGAAATTGCTAATAGGTGATTACATCAAACGTTGAAAATGGATTGGATTGGTCACAATCTGGAACCATACTACAAGCAAGATGAAGAAGAAGCTTGAAGGCGAACAATAGGGAAGACAACTTAATCAAATCAGCAACTCTTAAATCAAACTTAAAATCGCGCTTCTAACATGGAAGTTGTATGAAAGACATAGTTCAACGCACATCAAATTTCAACGCACTTTTTTTCTTTAATCAATAATTTAAAATGTATCAAACTTAAAACTAGCCGAGGATGTTAATTTTAAGTTTTTTCGAAGACCCTCTATTTAATAATCAGTAAGAAATACTTTAGTATCGCACTATTACATTATTACATAGCAATTAATCAGTTAACTTGTATCCTGCATTGAAATACGTTAACATGGCAACCCCAATTTAAAATGTTAACCGGAGCATTGGCATTCAAGCCGGCGACTTCCCGATCTCGATACAAGCCGGCGTTATGCAAGACAATTCCCGAGAAAGCGTAGCGTTAGCTGACGCGAACGCTCATGGAAAACCAATGCACGCGCGGTGCGGCGCTGAAGCGTCAAGCGAGGGTCTGAAACTCTGAACGCATTGTGCATGTGCCGGTATGCACGCTCTTTAACTTATTTTTGAGATATATCTCCTACACATTTGTGAGTAAAACTTATTCCCCCAAAACTTATTATCCCAAAGTGGTCGATACGAGTATACCTAAACTGATATTGGGAGTAGACGAGATCTAAAAACCGACCCCTATGTTAATTTTTTTTTTCAAAAATTGTTAATTTATGTAATTTTTATTAATATTCATTAATTACACTTGATATTTACTGAATTTTATGTCTATTTATTTTGTTAAATTTTAATAAAAAAATGATGTCAAGTTTACTTACTTATCCGACCGCAAAGTTTTTAAATTGTTAAGTATTTGTGTCAATAGGAAAAAAACTAGAGATAGGATTTTTAAAATTTGTGGTCTGAAGTATCAGTTCATTTTGGAAAAGGGGTATTTTGCCCAAAATAGTTTGGAAATCTCTGCTGTAAAGAATCTAACCGGTAATAGTATACCTGTATTAGAAGACAACCGACCAGCCACGGCTTCGTTCTTATTTAGGAACTAGATGATTCCCGCGACTTCGTCCGCGTGGATTAAGATTTTTGATTCCCGCGGGAACTCTTTAATTTTCCGGGATAAAAAGTAGCCTATGTCCTTCCCCGGGATACCATCTACCCCTGTACCAAATTTCAGCAAAATCGGTTGAAAAGATGGGCCAGGAAAGCGTAGCAGACAGACAGATAGACAGACAGACAGACAGACAGACACACTTTCGCATTTATAATATTAGTATGGATTTCGTCAAAATTAACTTTATCCATAGGTACTACTTAAAATTATATTACTACTTAAAATTATAAATGCGAAAGTGTGTCGGTCTGTCTGTCCACTACGCTTTCCCAGGCCATTACTTTTTAACCCGGGAAATTAAAAAGTTCCCGCGTGAATCAAAAACCTCAATCCACGCGGACGAAGTCGTGGGCATCACCTAGTTTTGAAGATAATTTTTACTTCTAAAAATCTATTTTATTAAGTTTAGTAGGTTAAGTTAGTACAAAGCTTTAAATCGGGTTTACTAAAAACGGCATATTTGCACGCGTGCCAACTGCCAAGTTTAGGAGACAAGTGTTCATGTTTTATTCAACGCCCAAGTACCTACCTACCTACTTAAAAAATTCAGGTCTCTACTCGGAAAGCATTGAGTTTAGCCATTTTATCCGTATGGAACAGGAAATACGACATTTGCAATTCAATGGGGGCCTATGGCTATTTATAATTATAAGTCGGAAAAAATTAAAAAATATTTTTTTACAAATTACAAAAAAATACAAGTTAGAGCGCGGTATTTGGAGAGCTAACTAGACCAAGGACTTGTAAAAACTTAAAAAGTACAGATAAATACTTTCATAGGCCGAAATCAGACATACCTACCTGAATTTGGATTTAAAGTGATTTAATCGAAAATATAGCATTTTTTAACACAGATATTTCAACAAAATGATCTTTTGTTATGAATCGATTTGTAACTGCTCATCTCATAAAAATCTAAATGTAAAGTAATTGTAAGTTGAATAAGAAGGTATTTAAAACTACACCAATAAAGTATTTTATGAGAAAATGTTAAAATAAAAAAAATCGATCTGTAACAAAGAATGAACAGCATAACATCATGAAAACGGATAAAAAAACCCCCAAAAGGGACTCTTTTAACTTTTGTTTACTATTGATAGCATGTAATGAGTAATGACTGATAGTGATAAGCAACAGCCACAAATAATGTAATTAAGGCTAATGATAATATCATCATTGTTTGACTACTTTATAAAGGAAGTAGGTATTATGCTGTTCTTTGTTTACAATATTCTGATAACCCATTTACACTTTACATCATATTTCTTATCGTTCTCGTTTATATTTTTGCAGCCATTAACGATAAATCTAATTTGAAAGCTTGACCAAAGCTATCAAACATATTCCATATTTTACTTACTACCTAGATCATAAAATGTAATCGATTTGAATCCGTTAAAGTAGTAATTTTATTTGTTTTTAAATTATTTAAGGTATTTAGGTATGTTTTTGTCTGAGTTTCTTCTCGTCGGGAATAGCTTTACGATCAGTGCATAGCAGAATCACTATACAATCCTTTATTTAAACTTAAGTATTTATTTTGAGGCTTTTGAGAGAGGCATTAAAAGTAAATTTATGACTATTTCTATTAACTTAGGATTTCAAAAAGGATAACTTCGCGAATAGTCATCCTACGGGTCTACCACTATCACTATAATTATTGAAAGTAAAAATTACTACCTAGACCCACTTATACATATAGGTATCATCTATGCCTTGAAAGTGTACATCTAAACTTAGTTTCCAATACAAGTTACTGTTACTATAGTCATATGCAGCTATTAAATATAGTAACTCACGCTTGTGCGTTTTATTTCATTCTGAACTTTCGGCTCAAGGTATAAAGTTTGAATTACCATGCCATTTTATAGGAGAACAAAGCAAAGCTCGCAAGAGATGTAGGCCTTGAACCCATGACAAAGGAATGTTTTGTTTAAAACTGAAAGTTAATTGGTTTTAGTTAGAGAGCCTTAATAAAAGTGACCTTGCGAAATGGAATCTCAATCGATGATGCCAGATCACTTACAAAACCAACGCCCTTAATAAAAACAGATAAAGCAATAAATGCGAAAAATTATTTTCAAATTTTAACGCAATTTTTAGGTGTAAAAAGTGTGTTGCTAAATATTTTTGTATTGATGAAATATGATTCACTTTTGAATCAAATTTTTGGATTTTGGACATGGGCTCTGGAGTAACAAATCTTCTTCATTTATAGTTTATAGTTAACTTTGACTCATGACTGTGAAACAATTTACACTAAGTAAGTACTTTTGTCTAATTCTAATTTAATTTATTCTACTCGTACGTCAATCTGTAACCCTACAACAACTGATTTACTGTAACAAGCTTACCTGTCTAAAAATAGATCACTTGCGTTCAGTGTTTGAATAAAAAAGTTCGTGGATGAATCAAGATTTAACTTTAGACTGTGGTTTCAATTCAACTGTTTACTATTTGCGTCGGCGCGGCGTCAGTGATTTTGGTTTTTTGTTTCAGTTTTTTTCTAACGTCGCGATTCAATTGTATTTAAGTACAACTGTACTATTACCACAGCTATTAATTATTCTGTGGTATAACTACGAAACATCAACAAAATGTGTACTACAAACTAATTAACACCAATATACTTAAATACATTAGTATTCGTATATTTTGCCATACATCCTAACCAAAATTTAGTCATGCTGTCATTTTTATACATATTGTATAGAATAGCAAATAAATATTATGATTATGATTATGATTATGATTATGATTATGAAGCAAAAGAAATAAAAACGTTTTAATTTATATTTTCAGAAACGTTTCGAGAATTTGGTACTTAACTGTTTCGTACCAAATATCTACTAAATTTACAGGCTGATATATTGTTTCCATTGTCTACAAGAAATAATTGTGTAGCACTTGGTTTATTTATAGCAACATATTATACCAATAAAAGGATATTTTTCGTTGTTACTTTGCAACCAATTACAGTTATGTATTCAACTGGATTAGGAATTTTTCGGCTGTAACCTCCAGCTACTCTTGTTTGGAAAACAACCTTAGGCCTTGCCTTATCTTTTACTGTCAAGTACATATCATTGTACAGAATAAACACGGGTATATCTAATCGGTTTATGTACCTTTGATAAAAATCACATGCGAATTATTTGGTCTCACTAAATTATGTTTTCCCAGGGTCAAGTCATTTATCATTAACAAGATAGTTAGCCTAATTTCAAGTTAAATATCGATTAAGCTAATCAGGTCGTTAACTTAATTATTCTGTTGCTACGTTGAAGTTGCTACTACATAAATATAAATGTGTACTATTATTTTATAATTACTAATATAATTGTATATGTATTGAGTAAATAAGTTATATAAATTATTGTGTTAAGGGTACATGCCAACATTTTCAGAAACACTTCAATCTACTACTATATTATATATATATTGCGTAATCGATCCAAAATATAAAAGAAATGTATACCCACTTATCCAAAGTAAGTACATATAGGTACTTCATTAGTTATTATTAATAGAAAACTCATCAATGAATTTTTGTTCGAAATTAGGTATTGAATGTCTTTAGAAAAATAGGCAAAGGTTTGCTGAAAAATCTCACATTTCACTATCGGGAACTTATTGTATTCGGGACTTGGGTGCATTTTGAATGAAGATTGGTGTAAGCGCTTCGCCCAAAGACTTTTACGTGACAAAATTATCATGCCATCTAACAATGAGGTTTCATCGTCATGTGTATCTTCTTTAGTATTACAATCTATCTTTTCAAAAATGTTTAATTACCTAATTTAATATATACCTTTAAGAATAGGTATAGGTACCATTGATTAAAAATGAAATCTACTATGACAAAATCTATTTCAATTAATAAATACGCGTTTTAAGTCCTCACCTTGGCATTTCAATATTGAGGTGGGTATCTCGTTACCTGTAGGTGTTATCTGCAATCTGCATTATGTGAATCACTTGATGCAATGAGCCACTTGTTTTACATATGACAACGAATCAAAAACTTTGACGTGTAAAAAGTAATCAGGAGTTCCGTAGACGGCCAATATATCATAATGATCCATGAAGGCAGGCTTTTAGATATACAACGAATAATAATTATTACGTAGATTAAAATTAAACACAGATTACTATAGTAATAGCTGGAATTAAAAAATGAACAGTAACTATCAAAATAGTTCTATCTCGAGATTATGTTACTTAAATATCTGCAGATGGAGCAGAAGAATGTCTAGGTCAGCCTTTTGATGATGACTGATGATTTGATCAGATCTAGCAAGCCAGCAGACATATTTACAAGTGCACTATCATCGTGTGTGTGTCTAACCAGCTTACAGCTTGTTCTTTGGTTTCTGATATAGCCAAAGAACAAGTTATAAACTGGTTTATCCACATCTAGTTAACGAATCTTGTCAATCTATATATATAAAAATGAAACCCGTTTTCCTTGGTCACGGCATCACGCGTGAATGGCTGGACCGATTTCACTCATTCTTTTTTTGTTGTATTTGTTATTATTAGGAGAAGGTTCTTACGGAAAAAAATATTAAGAAAATCTCTCAGAAATATTGAAAAATATACATTTAATTTTGCATACTAAGGCGGTACGAAGTTCGCCGGGTCAGCTAGTCTATATATATAAAAATGAAACCCGTTTTCCTTGGTCACGGCATCACGCGTGAATGGCTGGACCGATTTCACTAATTCTTTTTTTGTTGTATTTTTTATTATTAGGAGAAGGTTCTTACGGAAAAAAATATTAAGAAAATCTCTCAGAAATATTGAAAAATATACATTTAATTTTGCATACTAAGGCGGTACGAAGTTCGCCGGGTCAGCTAGTATGTAATAATTATAATATTATGAATCTTGATTCGACAGCCGATGGCTATATCAATGTCATAATGCTAATCGCAGAACTCGATCGAATTACCAATCATCAGCTCCTGTGAACGAATAAATATATATTTGCTAATAATGATAACGTGAACTTACCAAATTGTAAGTGTACGATAAATGTAAATTACACTGAGTGCAATAATCGTACTTAATTCGTAATGTTGCTGTATTTAAGGAATAAGAATGTACCTAATAATTCGACATGGAATATTTTTGGTAAACCTCATAAGTCATAACTAAAGAAATAAAAAACTTAAGTAGAAAAAGAAAAAATAATATGATATTCTTACAGAGGATCAAATAATAAAAATTGCAGACCCACATCGTAGTATTACACATCCAAGTTGCATAACAATTTTGAAAAAGAATGACTGAATTTAGTACATACCTATTTAAAAAATTGCCAGCTCGAAGATATCATTAGATAGTAGCCCAGACGTCTCCGTTGCGTCGGGTAGCTGGTAGGAAATAAAGTATTTCCGACGGGTATTAAGGTAAAAGTATGCAAAAGAAGAAAAACATTACAAAATAAACGTGCAAAAACAAAAAAAAAATGTTTCAGAGGTAGGCTTAAATAATAAATAATAATTAAGGTACAGGCATTGGTAATGGTATTGTTTAAGTGTGGGCAACAATATAGGCAGCAAGGTTTGGGAATGTGAATAGTTCCTGAGCAAAGTCCCGTCCAAGCCTTATCATAATGCACGGTACAAGCTTTAAAAAGCCGTTATTTTGTGAGTCATCTGTCACCGACAATCCTCAAACAAGCTACACAATCGAGCATTGTGTTCGCGGTTTACATACCAGAATTCCTGATACATGTGTAACATACTTACTGTTTGGCTATTTAGAGCAACTATTTGGATTTCTGAAATTATTTTCATGTTTTTATTTTCATGTAACCGACCGTAACAATAGGATAATCATCCTCCGAGAGGGTGTTGTGCTCGGGGACCACTGGTCCAACTATTGATCTTTGAAAGTCCTATACATATATATATAGCGTAATTCAGAGAAAACTTCGTAATCGTGACTTGGGATCTTCGTGCGCTACTAGTAATGCCATCTATTGGATCATGTGCAGACTGCGAAGACCGCCACAATGTTTTAAATATAAAAATACTATCATATCCACGTATAGCTCAAACCACTGGATCCTCATATTAAAATTCTTGAGATTTCGCAAAGAGATTCTTGTCACTGAGAACAGATATATATACTTAAGAGAAAATCCAACGGGATCTTTATAAAGCAAAATCCACATATAAACTAAATTATAAATAAAAATTAAAGAATAATATGGATATTTGAGTCTCCCTAATGAGAACCACGAATATCAGTGTGCCCAGAGCCAGAAGATTGTAATTAATGCTTATCCGTTTTTTCTCTTGCTGTTCCAACTGATTTTAAATGGCAATTTTATTCTTCTTTGTTTGATTGGAAAGATAGCTATCATTTCTTTTTAGTCTTTATTTATATTACATTGGAACTCCTTATTTTTTCTTAAATAGGTAACATTTACTGAGACATGATATTGGCCCGCATAATACCGCTGGCTGTTTTTCACCATCCCTAATATGTAATTTTACTCCGTTACGAAATCATGCGGGAATTAAATAAGTAACTCAAAGAGCAATAAGGTCTTATAACTGCCAATTAGACACCAAAGGCGTCTACAAATCACCCACATTCAAATATAGCAATTTAGATAGTTAAAAAACCATTGCCTAAAACGACAACCGTTTACTTTTTTACCGTGTTGCATTTATAACTGTAATCTAACGAAAAAAAATCAGAGCGCAAAACTTTTGCCAGTCCAAGGCCTGCTTGAGATTGTGTCGCAGAACAAAGAATGATATTATGCCCAAAATAATATGAATGAAAAATAAAATATGAAATTAGACAACGCTCTCTGTAAACCAGAGCCAGAAATATACCAGGCTATAAATTTTAAAAAGTGTGTGTGTGTGTGTGTGTGTGTGTGTGTGTGCAATTTACACACGGCAGAAGTGAAACTTTAGAAAAGTAGCCTACGAGAGAATGAGATAATTATAACTTGTATTCTATATCATTCTCTCGCAGGCTAAATCCTATCATGAATATGTTTGTCTCGTTTTCGTTTCATCGAATTTTCAAATCACAACGATTCTAAAGAAGTTTCACTTCAAAAATCGATACGACAGGGCAGTCGTGTTTTTAAATTATGTTTACTTGTTAAATTTTAATGTGCAATAGCTTAAATTAAAAATACTTAAATACATATGTAATTAAATATTTTAGCAGCAGCTACAGAGGCCTAAAGTACGCTTCTCACTAAAGTTGGGTAAGATGCTATTTGAGACCTCCACCAATGTACATAATCTTTATCATTTCATGAGCTCTTCTGGTCTGAGGTCCATGAGGTCTCTTCTCAAAATAAGAAAGTTTCAAGCCGCAGTTCACCACGCTAGCCAAGTGCAGATTAGCAGAGAGATTAGAGGAATCACACGTTAAGAACATTATGGACAATTCCATTAATGCATGCATCCTCAATTGCAGGTTTTATCATATTATGTTTTCTTTCACCGTTATAGCACTTGTAACACCTACTCAATAGCTTAAAGAGACTTCTTAGATCGTTTGGAAGCAATATTGCATAATTAAAAAGAAAGTGAACACTGAAAATGTTAATCTTTCTTCAAACAAAGCAAACCACATGAACAAAAAAGGAGAAAGCATTTAGTTAGATGATCTTTCGATAGCCTGCAACGAAACAGCCTATAAATTACTATTGCCTGAGGTTAAACAACTGTACTTACTGATTACAATCGTGGCAAATTACATGTAAACCAGGAAAAGTGTATGTGAATTTCAATGGCTGAAGAAAGTTCATGTTAGATGCCGTACACATAATGTTAACGCTTTATCTGGCTTGACCAATTTAAGACCAAAACTGGACTGGAACTAATCTACGAATCTAATGAAAAAATCCGTGGAAAATCGTAATATTAATGTAACATTTTATAGACGATGTAATATTGCTGCTTGTTCAGTTACATTCAAAACTTGAAATGAAAGACTAAACTGACAGAACTGGATGAAGGATTATCATATCCCCAATTTTTTAAAATAAAAAACAATACAGATTAAATCTATATACTTATAATAGATCATTGCATGTCATCATTCAATTATGTCAGTTCAGTTTAAAAGTATAACCGAATAAACGCCGTGTCAGATTTCAAAAATTTGAAATTCTTTACTTACGTTACTTTTACTGGAGACGAGATGAAAACACGGGTTCCAAATTCACAGTGGCCCACAATAATCACAACACTACCACAAGTTTCGCCAGCTCGTCCAACGGTAAACCTATTTTCTTTTATAAAAGAAAAAATATTTGCGTGAGTTCGAAAAAGTATAAATTATACAAGCGCGCACAACGCGTTATACGCGGCCGCGCGCTCTCCACTGACTGATGTGCATTGCGCGACGCACGTTACGCCGTGCGCGCATACAGATTACAGAAATCAGAATTTAAAATGCGAATTCTCAACATATCGCACATGAGCATACATAGTACACCCCGCACGAGGCGAACTTCTGCTTCCTGTACTACCCACGCTTTGTTGTGAGATCGGCACAACACGTCTTTTTCTTCCACTCACTTCTGTCATTCATCAAGCGAATCCTCTTAGCGAATCCATCCATGTTTTGTTTGGTCTTCCTTTACCTTTACCTTTTTTCCTTACACTTATTCAACATAGGAGGCTCGGTAGAAGTTAACAGATGATTTTGGTTAGTTATAAAACATGACACACTACTATATTATATACTCGATGCATGACACACTATTATATTATACAGCAACGTTGATCTAGCAGTGTTGGTTTCCACTGGCGCCGATAGTGCTCGTTTGTAAATGTTTACTGTATATTTTTTTAATGAAAAAGCAAATATTACGCTTAAATACGTATACGCCTGAGGAGCGACGGTCACTGATGTCTGATACGCATAGTAACCTAATTTAGGCATCAGAGAACGTAAAATGCGATTTGCATAGCAATTCACTTACGCCTTTTTGCGAGAAGCATGTTGTTAATCTTTTACGTTATGAGCTTGACAGTTGACGACACACCAACATCGATGTATCACTCCAACATTAGAGTAATGCATTATGCAGCGCGTACGGCACGTACTGCTCCGAATTGACTGTAGATGTGCGATCTGCTTTAATGCTCTATGGATTATGAATGCTCACGTATCTCTAATCTCTAGATATACCTACGGGCCTGAGCCCATAGAAAACTCGCCACGGCAGGGGATTTTTCCCGCAATGCGAATAGAAATGTAACCAAACAGTATGACAATAAAATTCTAATTTCAATGCCTGTAGTACTATATAAAGCATACCGCAAGTGCCTTAACTTCTTAAGTGTTTTGTATGTACATATGATGATCATCATTGAAATTTCAATTTTATTGTCATACAATTAAGTTTTATTTCTATTCGTCACATGAAAATTGTAAATCCCGTGCCGTCTATAGGCAAAGTACACAACAATTATTACGGTTTCGTACTTTTCCGCATTTGGATTAATTAGTTTATCGAAATTATTTTTATCATCGGTTTAATTAGATAAGACACCGCTAAATATCAGCAGAAGTTTGCGTTGGTTCTTACTGTGGATAAAATTATCAAAGTAAATAAATGAATCATGCTGGTAATCCAATAGTAATCAAAAAAGCAAGTACTGAGTTTTTTTGCCGGCTTTTCTTAATTTTCCGAACCGGTGGTAGAGTCTCCTCATAAGTTGCATAAGTTGTCTTACTTAATAACATAAATATATCATATATTTTTATCATTCATAATTTAATTATAATAATAATTAAATGATGCCCTCGACTTCGTCCGCGTGGATTGATGTTTTCAATTTCCGCGGAAACTCATCAATTCTGTGGGATAAAAATTAGCCTATGTCCTTCCCCGGGATGTAAACTATCTCTGTAACTTTCATCAGTTGGGCCGTGAAAGTGTAGCAGACAGACAGACAGACACACTTTCGCATTATGTATATGGATATATAGATACTGTCTGTCATGTATGGATATGTCACCGTAAAATTGCAAAAACCGTTAGATTGTAATCTAACTAGCGAGATTGTAAACTTTCGACAGATTACAATTTAACGCATTATTTTTCGGTAGATTGTTATCTGTTAGGTATATTAACCCGATAAAACCGGCCGCGCACTACCTGATTATTTATGTCGAACTCTAACCTAACCTACAAGAAAGAGACAAGAAAACGTTAATACAATGAATATTTCAAAAATTTACACTCAGAACATTGAACGGTTCACAATCTGTCGACAGTTCACAATCTCGCTAGTTAGATTACAATTTAACGGTTTTTGCAATTTTACGGTGATAGATATAAAGCTTATCGAAAGCAACAACATGCGACAATGCGGCAGGTTAAAAACCAAACCTAACATCGTGCTATGGAATTTGGAAGAGCGTGGAATCGGTCCAGCAACCTTGTGCCTTATTAAGTAAATTGCAATTTTATTAAAGAAGGAATGGCATTCCACACCAGTTGTACTTGAAGTCATATTGACGATATAAAAGCACTTGTAATAAAAAATGTACTTCAAAATAAAAAATCACGATACAAAAGCACTAGTACGAAGTTTTTTTTTCTAATCTTTTGATTTGAATATTACGAAACGATATAGTCTACCGAAGATTTTTGTTAGGTACCTACATCCATACTTAATATAAATGTAAAAATTATATCTATTTTTTGATGGAATTTTGATGAAATTTGGTACAGGGGTAGTTGTATCCCGGGGAAGAACACAAGCTACTTTTTCCCCGGAAAATTAAAGAGTTCCCGCGGGAATCAAAATATCCTAATCCACGCGGACGAAGTCGCGGGAATAATCTAGTTCTAGTTTTTAAATAAAATTATATTACTTAGTACACAGCTAAAATAGGCTCCTACCTAATTTTCATTTCAATCTCAAATGCGCGCCTAAGAAATAGTTAATTATAGTGCAAGAAGATGCGCACCTTGTGAGTGAAAGTTTCATACAAATAGAATTTAAAGCACCTATACTAGCTATCTAGACTTTCCTTGGGTTTATGTTCATCAATTTATTATCTTTAATTAGACGGCTTCTCAACTCAGGTGGTGTGCAGTTGCGTGTACCGTGCAGGTTATAGAGGCGTTAAAGCACTGCTTACTCTAGTTGAAATAGCGAAATAGAATAAATTTATTTGTCTGAAATGCATTTGTTTGTTTGTATTTATGTGTTTGTGTAATTTTTCATTATGCAATCCAGTACACTGTTCCTTGCTTTAACACCTTTTAAAAAAAGGAAAATTAAAGAGTTCCCATGAGATTATTAAAAAAAACACGCGGATAAAGTCGCGGGCTTCGATACAGCTTAGTTTTTTTTAAATATATAATATGTCAGTGTAAAATTGCAAAAACCGTTAGATTGTAATCTAACTAGCGAGATTGTAAACTGTCGACAGATTACAATTTAACGCATAATTTTTCGGTAGATTGTAATCTGTTAGGTATATCAACCCGATAAAACCTAATTATTTATGTCAAATACTAACCTAACCTACAAGAAAGAGACAAGAAAACGTAAATACAATGAATATTTCAAAAATTGACACTCAGCAGTGCGATTGCGTAACTTCTGCATCAATCATTGTTACAGTATCAATTGTTGTGATTGGCTGAATTTGTGGTATTCTTGTTGGGTCAATGGATTTCGTCCAATAGTGGAAGAGTGTTAATAAATCAGAGGTGATTGCTATCGTTACACTGACATTTTTAGCCGGTCGTCCTGCAGTTTACAATCTATCGAGATAAAAAGCGTTAGATTACAATCTAACGGTTTTTGCAATTTTACGGTGACATACACTGATACACATCATAGGGAGCAAACGAGCGAACAAACAAATCATCATACTTTACTAATGTACTAATATTTACCAATTACATACTAATTTACTATTTACTAATTATTTTACTAATCATACTTAATATTATAAATGTGAAAGTGGGTTTTTTGTTGGTTTGTCCTTCAATCACGCTGCAACGGAGCAATGGATTGACATGGCATGGATATAGTTGAGGACCTGGAGAGTGGCATAGGCTACTTTTTATCCCGGAAAATTAAAGAGTTCCCGCGGGAATAAAAAAAACTAAAACCGCGCGGACGAAGTCGCGGGAAATGCGAAGTGTGTCTGTCTGATTCGCCTTAACGGCTCATCTATTTAAGCGATTTTGATGAAATTTCGTATAAAGATATGGCATCCTGGGAAAGAATCTAAACTTTATTCGGAAAATAAAGAGTTCCCGCCGTAATAACAAACAAACAAAAAACTTAAACAACGCGGACGAGGTCGCGGGCACCATCTAGTCACAATATATTTAAGTATTTTATTATTTATAATTTGATTAAAAGGCGGCCACATTCGTTCGGTACCCATGCAATGCATAAAATCAGTTTTAACTTGTTAGTGTACCTTTTAGTTACAATCTCGCTTGTCTTACACTTTCCATCAATTTACTAGATCGTGCGTAAGTAGGCACTTACATAGCTAATTTACACTTACTTACACTTTCACTGGTAGATTTGTCAATACGGATCTAAAATGTAAAATGTTGTTAACATTTGAAATCAAAAGTTAAGTACTCTTTAAAGAAACAGCGGTTTATTGAAACCACAGGGCTGTGGAGGCTGAGGAAGGCCTAGAGGCCGGTGGATTGACGGAGTAGAAAAGGATATGAGAGTGTTGGGATCACGAATTGGAGAGAGGTTGCTAATGATCGATGGAGAAATTTGCTTGATGCCAGATGCCCAAGACTGTAGTGCTTTGATGGTGATGATAAAACCTCCCTATCGGACGACCTCCCTGGCGCAGTGTTGAGCGGTGTTGTCTAACGTGCGAAGGCCGCGGGTTCGATCCCCGGCAGGGTCAATTTGGGAATTTATAATTTCTGAATTTTCCTTGTCTGGCCTGGTGGGAGGCTTCAGCCGGCAAAGACGTGCCGCCACGCGATTTAGCGTTACGGTACGATGCCTTGTAGAAACCGATTAGAGTATGGCTTTTATATAACTGCCATGCCCCTAACAGGTTACCCCGCTACCATCTTAGACTGCATCATCACTTACCATCAGGTAAGATTGCAGTCAAGGGCTAACTTGTAGTGGATTAAAAAAAATGCAAGCATGAACTCAAAGGAGAGATACGTACCTACCATTACAAATAGATAACAGAATACCTTATTCCTTATATTTGCGAGTACACGTATTGCCTGGATGATGATTGTACCTAGCTCCTCAATTGATGTCACGGGACGAGAATCGGATAGAATCGTCCAACGATGCTACGCTTTCACGGCCAAACTACTCAACCGATTTTGATGAAATTTGCTACAGAGGCAGGTTACATCCCGGGGACGGATATAGGGAATCCATAAAAATCAATCCACGCGGACGAAGCCGCGGGCATCAGCTAGTTCCTTATATTGACGAGTAGGTAGGTACACGGATTGCCTGGATACTGATTGTACCTACGCAATCCCCAATTGATGTCACGGGACGAGGATGATGGAATCGTCCA
The DNA here is from genome assembly GCA_923060345.2 of Erebia aethiops. Taxonomy (NCBI): domain Eukaryota; kingdom Metazoa; phylum Arthropoda; class Insecta; order Lepidoptera; family Nymphalidae; genus Erebia; species Erebia aethiops. Next base: position 13,180,262 of record OV281096.1, on the reverse strand, counting down.
ACGATTCGATGACACATGCTTTGCAAATTGCCTTGTTGCGAGAATCACGCTGACACGCTTTTATTCGCGACATTACCTATTTATTGGATTTCTTGAGCAGTAACTTTTCCAACTACCAAACTTTATTACGCATCGACATTATTTGGCAACTTACCTATAGTATATTTATCTACCCAAGAAATATTCAAATAATTTCTTAAACAAGTTAATTAATAACCTTCTCACAAGCTAGGTATACATATCTCATGCAAAAAACCACATCTCAATCGGCCCAGTGCTTTTTGTGAAAAATGGTAACTTATTGAAAAATTAAAATCATAGACTACAGCTCAGCTTGGTTGTCTATGGTCCTAAAATATATCTAAGAACCTTCTCAAAAGTTATACGTTTCTAATGCAAAAAACCACATCTCAATCGGCCCAGTACTTTTTGTGAAAAATGGTAACATATTAAAAAATTAAAATCATAGACTGCAGCTCAGCTTGGTTTTGTATGGTCCTAAAATACATATAATATCTAAGTTCCAATTAAACAAGTAAGTAGTAACTTCTTAACGACGCGATGTTTAAAAAAACGCGGACGTTTTTCACCAAGAAATCTGATCAGAAATACAGGCTTCACACAAAGATAAAATTTACACTAAGATAGCATTTCTGATTTTAATTAGGCAATTAATAAAAGTCTATTCCACAGAGTGACTTCCCGCCGTTTAGTCGATGAATATCTGAAATGTCTTTAAATTAAACACTAGCTTACTGAAAATTGAACTTATACTTAAAGTGGTAAGGTTTGATTTTGATTGATGATGGAGTGAAGATTATACCATAGATTGAGTGGAAGGAAATGATGCAAATTGTCGCGCGCACGCGTTTAAAATTTTAATGGAATGATTTTATTTAGGTACTTGAAATATATAGTCGTATATATGCCTATATGTGGAGTCAACGAAGCGTTTTATGATAAAGAAATTTTAATTACACGACTACTGCCCAAAAAAAGGAGTGTATCTAATGTTTCAGGGTTCATGTACCTATGTATGAATGTATGAGTTTCTTTATTCCACCATAACTTCTAAAAAAATGACTGAACAGATTTGGATTATGATTTTTTTATGGGGTAGTTAGCTATCATTATCTAATCCTCACAATTTATTATATAAATTTTTTTTGAAACAAATCTTTTTGGCAGGGCAGTAGTTTTTTATTTTCTTTTAATTAATTAATTAAAATTAAAAATTAAACGAGCTATAATTATTAATTTTTTTGTCTGCCTAGTTTTTATTTATTTGAATGAGTTTTTAAATTGTTTTCTTACTTAAATAGGCACGCCATCGATTTAGGTATTGGTAAGTCAATGAGGCACGCACCAATTTATACCAATAAATACAAATTGCTAGATTTTTTACCGAAGCTATGTTTTTAAGTTACTTATTAATTCTAGGTACAACAAGCATACTGTACCTACCCCAAACCTACCCGTATTAAGTGTGTTAATTTCTTAAAACGCACATCTTAACTAGGTACTCCGAAAAGTTAAAGGCGTGTGCCCGAGGCTCGACTCCTCGACCACCCGGGAATCTAAACCACTAGAGTACTAGACTATCGCAGTCATAAATCATTATTGTGTATAAAAAGCATTGAAACAGAATAAAAAAATTCTACATCAATGATAAAAAGTGACAAATCAACATGACAGTATGACAAATACTCATAATAACAATGGGTTCCGAAATGAGGGACGTAGGTGACGGAGCAGTCAAAATATAGCAGAACACAAATGAATAACATTGGTACAATTGGCCATCGCAATTAGAATGGATGCATAGCTCACTGCGCTTCGCACTGATCCTCTTTAGGGTTGGCACTTGGCAGTTTGCGCAAAGAAAAGAGGACATTTTACGTATAAAAAATCGGTCAAGCGCTAGTCGGACTCACACACGAAAGTACTTTCTTTTTACTTTGCTTTACGAAGGTAGGAGCTACAAAATCGCGTTTCTTTTATGAGCAGTTGAATAAGTTTTTTTATATTCCGGGTTAAAATTTCTTTCCAAATTTCATCAAAATCGGTAGAACAGATTCGCCGTGAAAGCATAGCAGACAGACAGACATACTTTCGCATTTATAATATGGATGTGAGTGCGTGTAAAATGCCAGCCCTGTGCTCCAAATTATGCAGAATGTGATACTGAACTTGTTATATCACCGTTTCGCTCCAAAATCCCGCCATCGCAAACACCATTTCCGGCAGACCAATCATTCTTGTTATTAAATATATTATTACGTATATTATATATATTATAAATATTATGGATTGTATTATCTGAATAAAATTTAATCGAATTGTATAAAATGAGGACATCCCTGAAATAGCTCGTCAGTCGTACGGTTGCGAAGCTGAACGAAGGGCGAAGGGCACATAACCGGCATTGAGATCCAACTCCCAAATAGCTTTAATGGCGACTACAAAAAATATACGCCGTCCAACTAAATTATCGTTATTTAGGCATGGTATGGTGCCCAAATACACTGGTGCTATTTGCCGTTGGTATAAATATTAATTAAGCGATCTACCTTTGGGTTCACCAAAACGTCAGTTTAGAAAAGATTTTCTAAAAATCGGTAAGAAAAAGTGTTCATGAAAGTTAGCGGCACATTTTGTTAAAGGTTTATTTATGGGATCTAAGTAAATCAACCTGTCTACCTAGTAAATGTAACTGGTTCTGATAGGTCTACAAAAAACTAGAAACTTCGTAAAAGTAAACATAAATTATGTAATCAGAAAAACTGCTGTCTTCAGTCTTGACTTTCATTCTTAGTAAGTAGCGGTGTTAATCCTTACCAACACCGCAATGTATCTACAGTTCGTTGCAACTCATCGTTTTATGACAACTTTCTTGGAGAGCTCATGTTTTTATGTGATTTGTGAACGTTACTTGTCAGAACTCCATGACAAACGAGCTATGTGAAACAAGTTATAAATCAGCTTATTTTAAGCCTTGTTGTCATACTGACTATCGATTTACCAACCGTACCTACTGACTGACTGACTCATACATTATGTACTTAGTTGTTAAGTATATTAATTTTCAAATTCAGATGTTAAGGTGCTGGGTGCACAATAATAAGCTAGTAACTTATAAGTTTAGACTTATTATGTTACTGCGTTAACAAAAACCGGTCATAGCCTCGCGAGGCTACGAGGCTGCGAGGTTTACTCGCATATTGCTTCCTATTCGGATAGACGGAAATTCGAGGCCCAATTGTAGCAAATCGTAATCATGTGACAGCATAAAACGTATTACTCGAACTGTTTAAGGAGCTTTCATACATGCTTTTTGACGTGCAGGCATCTATGAACTCCCTTAGCAGCGAGATTCACAAGTTTGTAAAAGGTTCGGAGGAAGACGACACTCGTAACACAAGTTAGCTTAGTGCGAGTGTCTAAGCACTCCTTTGCACACGATGTGATGAATCATAATTATGTTTAGTTTTAAAAGGAGTATAAAGTGTATATTTTTTTAGAAAAAAAAATTTAATTAAATTACTTATTTTTTCCTTTCACAATCGGGGTGTCGATCCCCGGGCACGCACCTCTAACTTTTCGGAGTTAATGCGTTTTAAGAAATTAAATATAACTTGCTTTAAACAGTGAAGGAGATCATCGTGCGGAAACATGCATACCCGTGGGTCCTTTATAACTTTGTCCGCATGGCCAGCGTGGTGGACTATGGCCAAATCCTTTTCATTCTGGAGAACTGCTCAGTGGTAACTCGTAAGGCCAAAATGGGTTGGTTGAATGTTAGAGAGTGAGAATTGCTTGTAAGTACAAACTTACTTTTCTAGGCTTCGTCAAGTCTTCGATTCGTCGATACCGCAAAGCCTGAAGACTAAAGTCTTCAACGAGTACGTCCTGCCGGTAATGACGTATGGAGCGGAAACGTGGACACTGACGGTAGGCCTCGTCCACAAATTAAAAGCCGCGCTGAGCGACTTTTAATTTGTGGACGAGGCTATGGAGCGGGCTATGTTGGGAATCTCTCTCAGGGATAAAATCCGAAACGAGGAAATTCGTAGAAGAACTAAAGTGACCGACATATCTCTGCGGATTAGCAAGCTGAAGTGGCAGTGGGCAGGTCATATCTGTCGCAGAACCGATGGCCGTTGGGCAGACGTGTTCTGGAGTGGAGACCGCGTACCGGTAAGCGCAGTATAGGACGACCTCCAGCTCGCTGGTCCGATGACCTAAAGAAGGTTGCAGGAAGCGGGTGGATGAGGAAGGCGGAGGACCGTGTTTGGTAGCGCGCTCGAAAAGCCCTATGTCTATAGCAGTGGACGCATACAGGTTGATGGATGGATGGACAAACTTACAACTTTTTGGAGGTCGAAAAGGAGGATAAATTCTGGGCTCTGAGCTGTTATAAACCTGCAAAGGAACAATAATATAAACGAACGCCAAAAGATAATGAAACATGCTCCATTTTACTATAGGGTTTGTATTATGCTTAAGGCTATAGCACTTTACATATTATTCATATTACGTTGTCATTGCGTGCTGAACGCATCGGCGCGTGGTTCCCTCGAGTGGAAGGTCTGTATCAAGGTTCTTGTACTAATATGGTATTGAATTTCAGAAATATTGAATACTATGGTATTTAGAAGTTCCATTTTGTCCGTTTCTTTCTTTCTTAAGTAGATACATGAAATACCTAGAAGTTCTTTATATCCGTACAGAATCACATCACAGTGCAGAATCTTCTAGGCAAGGGCGCTCCAACTTAGCTGCATCACCACTTGCAAGCAGGTCTGATTGCAGCCAAGCGCTAGCATAAATATTTAAAAAAAAGAATCTCTTTCTGAGTCGTAGGTATGATCCCTGATGTCGTGTGGTCGGTTGTGACTCTTGACCCCTGTACAGTAATCACAATTTTACGGTTGTCTAGGGACAATAATGCGGCAAATTCCCAGTTTCTTCTATCTATCAGAAATGGAATGTCAGTCAAATCTAAGTCAGTTATGTGTTTTAATTGTAAATAATATTACCTGTTTTGTGAATAACAGACATATCTTAAATATCAGACTTATGTGCAGGGATCACGGATGATTGATACCTACCTCTCTCTCCGGTCTCGTTGGATTGCTGTCCCATCAAAGACGAAGTCGCGGGAACCATCTACGTATTTTCTAGTACGAGTACATAGCGATAGACAATGCGGGTACTAAGTTATCTAACGGTTAGGTTACGGATAATTCTTATCACGTGCAAACTGACAATCCTAATGGTTGTACCTACCTACTATCCAGTGTTCACCCACTTGTACACCGTTACACCCACCCAAGTGGATCGGGTTATGGTGACGTGGGAATCGGGGTATACAAAGGAGGCCATGCCTACTTCGAATAATCGCGAAAAATCACACACCATAGGTACTAAGTAGCACCAATTCTCAAATCTTATGCTTTAACTAGCTCATGCCCGATACTTCGTCTTTTTTGATAATTTTCCGGGATAAAAAGTAGGTAGCTGTTATTCCAGACTAATCCATCTCTGTGCCCAATTTCATCCAGATCCTTTCAGTCATTCAGCGTGATTGATTAACACAGAGAGTTGGCACAGAGATCTAAGATAACACAGTCTGGAATAACCAAGGAATAACACATAGTTAGTTAACTGAAGAGTTCCCGCGGGCACCAAAAAACCTCAATCCACGCGGACGAAGCCGCGGACATTAGCCAGTCATAGATATTTTGGGTTAGGTAGGAAATAGCAATACAAACTTACAGAGCTCATTAGCAGCAATCATTAACAATGATTACCTAAATTAGCGCTAAATAAGCCTACCTAGTACTCAATTTATTTTGTAACTTGATATCTCCGAGAAAAATCGTATCTCTGCCTAATTAATGTTCATCTACGTCGTGTAAACTTATTAGTGTAGCAGACTAGAGACGTGGTCAATTATTTTCGCTACGAAAAAATTAATTAGCAAAATGGTTGGCGCGCCGGTGTTAGGGCTACCATATCGTACATGAAAAATTATAATTAGAGTTCTGACATAAAACCATAGTTTTACTGAAAATCCCTGACATACTTAATGCCGATCAGAGGGTGGGTGTTTTTTTATAACTTTACCATCCATTCTTTACATGTTCTTTACTAATGTTTGGTTAACTTCGAAAAAAAATTACATAGGTACATGGGAAAACCTTGACTGTAATTTAAAAAATTAGCTTAGTTAATCTTTGTCTATGGTTAATCTCCACTATTTTGCAGACACGTAATAAAGTCACCCAATGTAATAATTAGTGATACGACTTATTAACTTTAAATCGTAGTTAATGTTATCTTGAGTAGTACTACTGACTAGATGCTTTGCAATTTTTATATGCGCTTTGGTTATTAAATAATTAATTACTAAAATTTTAACTACTAGGAAAGGTCAATGAAGAATGGATGATTCTTAAAGCCCTATCGAGTGGCTAAGAATTTTATCATGTCAGAGTGCGATGTGGTAATCCTACGCCGAGTGGACTTTCGTTCTGGGTTATAAAACACTTTCAGCGGCTCGACACAGGAATGCTGCTGGAATTTGGAGGCTGACTTTCATCTTGTTAGTGCGCAAGCCTTAAGGCAGATAAAAATTAATATGTATAGTGTTTACGGTAGCATGCCTAGTGTATACCTGAGTAATTATTATCTGCTTATTCATTTTGTAAAGAGCCGTTTGAGGTTTATAAATTGAGTACTAGACCCTTGGATCTATCCAAGGATCTATTCAATGTTTTATTAGCTCTATGGTTTTAGCAACCAGCATGACGGGAACTCTCCTCCATGTTTTATTTTAATAGCGGAAGGAGAGGATTACAAAACTAATAATATTTAATAGATAGAGTAACGAGCAAAGACAGCAATCTTTTTGATAGGTTCTTTTCCGATTTGTTCCAATCATGGGTTCCGATACAACAATTGAGATTGTAGAAATGATTGATTCAGCTTTTTCGAAATGGGTCTACATTAAAAAAAAATGCCAAAATTGGAACTTTTTTTTCCTGTTTAGTTTTTGTTTATATTTTATTTTTAATAGCTACTAGCGACGCTGACACCGGGTCAGCTAGGTTTGTATAGGTATTGGTTTTTCAACTCACATGACGGGTAGAATACGAATTAAGGTGTCTGCCCACTATCCCGTAGCATACCATGACCGTACCTACTAGGAACGTACCTATCCGGCACTGAAAGCAATCGGATACGCTCTATTTCGCCCACTAAGCGGGCCGACAGCGTTCTGAACCCGTTTACAACCCGTATGTAACCCGTATTTAATCTGTATGATGCCCGTATGTAACACGGCAGGAATCCTTTCAATCTCGTGAGTCCGGTTCATTCTCGTACAAATATCAGTGTTGCGTAGACGCGTTAAAGTGGTGAAATATTGAAATAGTTATGGCTATAAGGAAACTAACGATTGAACAACTGGCAATGATTGCTATCATTTTGGATGAAGAGGAAGAGGAATGCCCAAAAAACACTCGACGCTACTGGATTCACAATTCTATAAAAAAACGCAAAACGGAAGGAGAATATTGGACATTATTCAGGCACTTAGTTGATGACGAAGAAAAGTTTTTTCAGTACTTCCGAATGTGTACATTCAAATTTAACGATTTTACGCTAACGTAGCGTGTCCGCACCGGCAAAATATTCCCTCCGACGAATAGTTGATGGCCCGTGCATGGCACGCTACGGTGTCGGCCGGTGACGGAACGGTCTAGTGGGCATAGTCTCTATACTTCTCAATACAAAGAATAGTTTTTTGTCTGAAACGGTCCTAGTACGGTCATGGTATGCTACGGGATAGTGGGCAGACACCTTTACCTACTCTTTTCATACCTAATGATTGAATAGCAGCTAAAAAAATAAAGCACGAAATTACTTAGATATTTCGTTATCGAAGATGCATTTCGGTTGACGAAAAAAATGGCGACTTTCTATCTATAGTTGGGGCAATTAGTGAATTCATACACGACAGTGCATCTGAAATATTTTGCGACGCGATAAGTCGCGGGAAATTCGAGATTAATGTGGATTAATGACCAAGTAAGGCCCCTAATACATTAATTAAAAAATATATTATGGAACTTTTATTTTTAAAACAGATTCGAATCTAGGTACTCAGGAGAATTCGCTTAAATCATTCGTGCGTTCGCGTGCGTCTGTAAGAACCAAGTAAGAGTCTATCGATATATAACATAGAAAAAATATAATATGTAGGTAGGTACTAGATGGGCCCTTTCATAGATAAAAGTTGGGCGTGCGACTTGTAGGGCGTGCCCCTCACCTGTATGAGCCTGTCCTTGTCCCCGCCATAGCACTGTCCCGCTTTTTAGAAGGCGTTAGTAAAATAAGTCCACATTCTTTCTTTGTCAGGGCTCGTAAATAAGGGTCGTTGCTCCTAACGCCTGAATCTGCATTATCTAAATGATATTTGTATACCTAACTAGCTGACGCCCGCGACTTCGTACGCGTGGATCGAGGTTTTGTGGTTCCCGCGGGAACTCTTTAATTTTCCGGGATAAAAAGTAGCCTATGTGTTATTCCAGACTATCTATCTCTGTGCCAAATTTCATCCAGATCCGTTCAGCCGTTGGGGCGTGATTGAGTAACAAACATCCATACCGACATCCATACATCCAAATTTTCGCATTTATAATATTATTAAGATTAAGATTAAGATTGCTAGGCCCCAAGCCTAGCAAATCACGTAATAAATTAAAGCGTAAGTCAATATCAATTAAAAGTAGGAATGTAACTAAATGCAATAATAATATTATTACACAATTCAATCGCGTACCTACGCCTGCCTGAATTTATCTGCAAAATCTTTTACAGTACCTACCTCGAGGATCAATGACCTAGAAGGTCATTGACGAGGATGGACAATATTATATTTTATCCGATTTATTAAAAACATAAATTCACGCGGAGGTACTTAGTTGGTCAGGTAAGTACCTACCTAGTTTAAACTCGTAAGTCAATGCCTCCCATAGACATATTATACATTATAATATATAGGTACATTCATTTCAAGTTTCAACCCTTTGAGAAGGGAAGTGCTGTGGGATATTAATAATAAATATTATTCACGCTCTTTCTTCACTTTCATTTGATCATAATATTTTTATGAACATCTTATAGTGTGTTAGGGGCCTAATCACAAATGGAAAACACGTAACTTTTTAATTTAACACATGGTTTGGGCAAAGGAATTCAGCGTCTAGTCTGCGGCCGGGAGAAATCGGATTAACTTATTTTTCAAGTCGTTTGATGAGATTGCTACCTCGCATCAGAAATCATAGGCTCTTAACATAATAATAATTATTTATCAAGCAGTTTCCCTGACAAACGCGATGAGAAATCTAGATTCATTTTTTCTACTAAATATTACATTGGACAGATTATTACATTATTTATGCTACATTATATTTAGCGCCAACGAGAAATGTCTGGCAGTCCGATTAGATAGATAACCGATTATTCTTACGTAATAAAAAAGGCAAAGTAATTTTCTCAGAATTTTGAAGTTATCAGCTTTTCTAAGGAGTAAGAAGTAATCTGGCAAAAAAATTATGACTTGCCACGCTTTCTTTGCTGTGAACACAAATTATGAATGATAGCATAGCCGTCTCTATCTCCTGTAGCAGGTACGAGACGGCTATGATGATAGAATAATATACCTCCTGCGAAATTATTTATTATCAAATAGCTCCGAATCTAGAGCCACAAAGTAATAAAAATAAAATATACACTGAATCGTTAATGTCATTCTGACATTTGCTATCAAGTGATATAAAATCAAGTAATAAAAACGACGATGTTGTAATTACGTGATAAGATGAAATATGAATATTTTTTGTCATTTTACGCGTCTTTCGATAGAAGTAAGAAGACTGAACTAATTTTTTTTTTGTAATTAAGATCAACCCGAAGCCAATACCAGCAGTATTATGTCAGGCCTTTCTTTTATTAAGTCTACAAAAGGCAAAGTTATTCTAGGAACCATATTAGCGCTCCATCTGGCAATTTACGTCGCGAAACCATCCTTTTTCAAGGGCGAAAAAGAGATTAAAGGTTACGAAGCACCGCCGAAGTATTTGCCTTGAGATCTTTGTGACCTTAAGAACCCGGAATTTAATTTACCGCTCGAAAACCGCGCTAAATCGTATCTAATTCATGAGTTATAAAACGCTCGCCGTTGCTGCCGCTAGTTTAGTCCGTAATGGTGTGGTGAACAATTTTTCAAGAAAAATGAGCACAGGAAGGTTTAAGGTTTATGTCACAAGATCAGATATGCCAGAATGTGGCATAGATTTGCTGAAAAAACAGTGAGTACCTACTTACAATGCAACGATAGTTCTATTTGATTCCCTCATATCTCTATTTGAAAGATTATGTCCCAAATGATACAGTAATATATTATTCAGTCATATTCATCTTATTTAGTTTATTACATAATCTAAACCAAGTATTGAGATAGATACTTGTTTTTCACCATCACTTTTTTATTCATTGTGTAATACCTAATTAATTACAAAACATACACCATATTATATTCCAGATGCGACATCAAAACATGGAAGGATGCCTCACAGGTCCCAAGGGAAGAATTTCTCAAAGGTGTTGCCGGTGTAGATGCCATTTACTGCTCTCTGAATGAGAAGATAGATCTGGAAGTTCTTGATGCAGCTGGGCCTCAGCTAAAAGTTATAGGCACCATATCTGTTGGCCATGACCATATCGACTTGAATGAGTGCAAAAAAAGGGGTATCAGAATTGGATATACTCCCAATGTTTTGACGGATGCCACTGCTGAACTAACGGTAACCATAATATTGCTTATGATTTGATAACCTGATTTTGACAAGGCAATGCAAATAGAGAAATGATAGTTTCAAATAAAATTACTTGTCTTTTGTAATTCCCAATAGTATTTTGTGTGTAATGTTGAATTAATTAGTAATTAAATAATTTAGAAAGAATGTTCTTAAGTTATAAAGAAACATAAATAAAACAGCATTTATAATTTCATTGAAACAAAATTAATTTTAAAATTAATGATCTGTCAATTAATGTGAGTTAACTTTATATAACCCTTACTTCATCCCCCTTTACAAATAGCTAGCAACATAAATATAACTGAGTAAGTATAATGTTTCCAGATGGCATTGTTACTTGCAACATCAAGAAGGCTGCCAGAAGCTCAACACGATGCTAAATCCGGTGGGTGGGTGTCGTGGGCACCCAAGTATATGACAGGACCAGGACTCAGCGGTGCCACTGTGGGCATGGTTGGCTTCGGTAGAATAGGCCAGGCTGTCGCAAGGCGTGTCAAGTCTTTTAACGCTGCTAAGATACTTTACTTCAGCCGTAGTGAAAGAGTTGAGGCAAAAGAAATTGGAGCTATTAAAGTTGGCTTTGATGAACTACTTAGAGAAAGTGACTTTATCATAGTATGTGCTCCATTAGTACCAGAGACGAAAGAATTGTTTAACAAAAGTGCATTTGAGAAGATGAAACACAGTGCTGTTTTCATAAATACTAGTCGAGGTGCATTGGTTGATCAAGATGCTTTGATATATGCTCTTGGAAATAATATTATTTGGGGTGCTGGTTTAGATGTGACAACTCCAGAACCATTGCCTCTGGATAGTCCGCTGTTGAAGATGAAGAACTGTGTTGTTCTACCTCACATTGGCAGTGCCACAATAGGTACAAGAAACACCATGAGTGAGCTAACTGCTACAAATATATTGGCTGCTTTGAATGGTGAAGCAATGCCTGCAGAATTAAAGTAATTGTAGCAATCAAGATTATTTATTTTTCGATTACTGTACTTAATTTTAAGGGATAATCGTTTCCTGTTAACTATTGAATAGAAATACTTTTAGAACAATTTGTAGTTTTCATTTAGATAATAATGGATATATTATCACTTGCAAGATTTTTATAAGTTTAGGTTAAAATAAAACTGCTCATTAGCCAATTAGTTAGGCTACATCGTAGTTATAAGAGGTACTCACTGGTACTCTATAATAGGAAAAAAAAATTGCAAGGTGATGCTTGGGTTGATGGGATTTTAAAGACCAAGATTTATGTGATAAAAGTCGTACGAATTTTGGTTTTTTAATATCACTTGGGAACTCTTATTTTCTGGGATATCATGCTTGTTTCTCCAGATTACAAGCTATCTCCATACTAAATGGCATCATAAATGGTTTAGCACAGCAGATAGACCATGATAAACAGACAGACAGAAACACCCTTTCCCATTATTATTAGTATGGATATGGATACTATTATAATTATAATTATTATAATCCAGTTTCTGATTTTTTATTTATTTTGTTTATTGATATGCCAACAAATATTGTACAAAACATTAATAATGTTAAAATAATACAAATGTCTAGTTCTAACACAATACTTAATTATAGGCATATACAGCATTAAAGATTATCCGGTCAATATATTTCAATTGCGGTCTAAAGATGACAACAGATTGAGAATACCTTCTAGTCATACGGAGGTGTACGGGAATTCCTTCACAGTAAAGACGGTTAAGCTTTGGAACGTCCTACCGAATGACATTAGACAATCGAAATCTATAAATATATTCAAGAATCGCTTAAAGGATCATTACTTATCTAGTGCTAGTATGCTATAGAATATTTAAGTATTGTGTATGTAGGTTTATATAGGTATATATTTATTTTTATATGTATTTATAAAATTATTTATGTATTATTAGTATGTAAAGTTTATGTAGTATATTATTATAGCTGTCTATATTGTTGCACTATCCCGCTCCTACCTTAAAGGTCCTTAATTAATGGGTTGTCTGGAGGAGATCACTTTTAGTGATAAGACCGCCCTTGCGCACTTTGTTTTGTTTTCTTTTCTTTTCTATGTATTTTTATGTCTTGTGTAGCAATAAAGAATTTATCTATCTATCTATCTATCTATATATATTTTTTTTTTCTTTTTCAAAAATTTAAGTACAATACAAAGAAATAGTATTATACAATTAATTTAAATTAAATTAATAATTTAGGTACAAATAAAATAAAATTAATAATTACAATTAAATTAGATCCTACTAAACAATACAAATTAAGTTAAAGATTGAGTTCTCCATGAAGTTACAGTTACGGTTACAGTTATGTGTTCTGATGATGGGTAATTGTTTTTTTTTTGTCTGGTTAAAACCGGTATTTTAAAACAATGTATTTGAGTAAACATAATCATAAATTTCTCGTTAGAAGGTTGAATCGCATGCATTGTTTGAATTGTTGTAACAATTTAATATAAATAAATGCATTAGTAAATGGAACTTTGTCAATAAATGGTAAAATTTGTCATAATAATAATATACTTATAGAAGTTACAAGGTGAATTTAAATTGTAAATAAATCCATACTAATATTATAAATGCAAAAGTGTGTCTATTATTATAAATGCGAAAGTGTCTCCCGGCTATGCTTTCACAGCCCACCTATTCAACCGATTTTGATGAAATTTGGTACAGGGATAGGTTGTTTCCCGGGGTAGGACCCAGGCTACTTTTCATCCCGGAAAATTAAGGAGTCTGTGGGAATAGAAAAAACTTAGTCCATTCAGTTGCGGGCATCATCTGGTATAATACATGTATGATTTATTAAGTAGAAAAAAAACTTGCTATCAATAAATTAAACAATATATTTACATCACAAATTAATCTATCTTAATAATGAATTAATCATTGTGCTCATGTTGTGCTTCTGATTCCCTCCAATTGTTCTGTATCATTTCCACAATCATTTTCCACCATTTTGATTCCATGAAGTAGTAAATTGAACAAATTATAATAAACAGCCATGACAGAATAAGGAAATAATCTGTTTCTTTTTCTACAACACTTGAAACTGGGCCTTGAAAGTCTTTAGAAGTGACAAGTAGTACTTGAGGATTTTGTCCTGTTATAACATGAACAAATTTACTAAATAAATGAATATTGTACTCTGTACCATTGAATTTACCAACTGGTCGTCCATTGTGAAACATTTTTAATGTTGGTACACCAACTATTCCATACTGGGCGTTTATTCCATGGTATTTCAAAGCATCAAGACCTACCATTTTAATATTTGGGTATGATCTAGCGAGAGCATTAAAATGTGGTGCAGCATGAGCACTAAATGGACAAGCTCTTGCATAAAACAGGACGAGAACACAGTCAGCTTCAACATCACGACTTTGAATATCTGGTTTAACTTGAAGCAGCTTTGCAAGTGCTGTACCGTTGATTATTTCAACTGATGGATCCGTATCAGTTTCATATATTATCTCCTTACATTTAACTAGTTTTCTGGTTTCATTGACATTCGTTTTATTTGTATCTACGGTAACGTTGGCAAATGTAACTTGGTTATATAGATTTGTGAGGGTTTTGTTTACATCAGACACTACATTGGAGAGAAGAGACTCGGATTCGTCGACGGTAGAAAAGTCATTATCTTCCTTTAAAGCATCGGCTTCTTCATCGATGTCGAACTGTGTGGCTATGGGAAGACCTAAAATAAATAATAAGAACTTTGAATTATCAAATCTTACATTACCTGTTCTTCGCAAGTTAATTACTTACTGTATAATACTTAATTACTTTATATTCCGTGAAAAATGCTTGATTACGTTCACTTTATTGGTAGGAATGAAATTTACATTAAAATCCCTATTTTAATAGTAAATTATTAAAAGAACTTGAGAAATTCAAGGTGTTTACAGTGTTTATGTTTCTACTTACATATTATAAACAGTATAGCTAGGAAAGAAGCATAGTTACTTATATGGAAGAACATTTTACAACTTATTAAATAAATAAGACGTTCTTTGCGTATTCACACACTTTTCGTTCCAAAATTCTGAATTGCACAGGCACACCACAAAAACTGAAACATTTATTTATTTTCAACTAGATGATTCCCGCGACTTCGTCCGCGTGGATTAAGATTTTTGATTCCCGCGGGAACTCTTTTTATATTCCGGGATAAAAAGTAGCCTATGTCCTTCCCCGGGATACCATCTACCCCTGTACCAAATTTCATCAAAATTGGGTGAAGAGACAGTTTTTTTTATTCCCGCGGGAACTCTTTAATTTTCCGGGATAAAAAGTAGCCTATGTCCTTCCCCGGGATATCATCTACCCTTGTACCAAATTTCAGCAAAATCGGTTGAAAAGATGGGCCGGGAAAGCGTAGCAGACAGACAGACAGACAGACAGACAGACAGACAGAAACACTTTCGCATTTATAATATTAGTATGGATATGGATTTTCTTCTTTTTGACTTTAAGAGTCAATGTCAAAATGACATTTTAAATTTTTTTTTTTACTGGCTTTACGCCTCTGGGTTCCATCTTTATTGAGCCTAACATTTTGGACGGACTCGAACCGATGAAAACCGTGCATCGTGTGCCCACAGAATTGTCTGTCTAAGCGGATTATAACGAATTAAGCTTTTTGTTCTCAGATTTTTGTTCCTTGTTTTAAATAAGGACTTCAACAAGTTATCAAGTAGCGCCTGCTTCTATCCAATATCTATTTCACTTAGGTAAGTAAATGCTGCAACGAATATGATAGAGTTGCTAAGTTTAGTTTAGTAGTGTAGTTTTTATTAGTTGGCAACATCCCTATAATTAACCACTCGAATCAACGAGTCGACGTGGTGATTCGAGTTACTAGAGCCGAAACGACATTGCTAATTATCTATCGTGCCATGCCGTTGACCTGCTAAATAATAAACTAAATCGGCAATCGGTTTAGCTGCGCTACACGTCATCATCATTTCAAGTCATTGCCGGCTCACTACTAACGAGTCTCCTCTCGGAATGCAAAGGGTTTGGTCAACGCTGGCCAAGTGCGGATTAAGAGACTTCACAGACCTTCGCGAGCATTATGAAGAACTCTTGGGCGTGCTTTCATCACGATATTTTCTTTTACCGTTTGAAGCAAGTGATATTAAATTTCTTGTAACGCACATAACTCCGAAAAGTTAGAGGTCTATGCCCCGGATCGAACCCTGGGACAGGTCATGTGTCTAAACCACTAGGCTGCACACCGCATCCTGAGTATCCCAATAATCTTGATGACAACGTTCCTGGCGCAATGTTGAGCGCTGTTGTCTTAACATGTGGAGTTCCCGGATTCGATTCCCGGCAGGGTCAATTTGGAAATTTATAATTTCTGAATTTTCCCTGGTCTGGCCTGTTGGGAGGCTTCGGCCGTGACTAGTTACCAGTTTACCACCCTACCGGCAAAGACGTATAGTAAGCCCCTAGAAGGTTAGCCCGCTACCATCTTAGACTGCATCTTCACTCTTTTTTTTTTTAAATTCATTATAGGCTTACGCTTGACCACGATCACACCTGATGGGAAGTGATGATGTGGCCTAAGAAGGGACGCGCTTAACATGGTGAGATTACAGTCAAGGGCTAACTTGTAGTGGATAAAAAAAAAAAGTTGCTTCATGTAACTTAAAGCTGAATCGCTTGGTCACCCCAATCATACGTTGCCAAGCTCGAAGCAAAACCGATAGACTCCCGAATTACTATCCCGTAAATATATTTAGGCGGTACAATGTATATTGGCAATCGTGATTCGTGACGTGCTCCTCAATATTATTCTCTTATCCCAAAGTCCCGAACCGCGCGCCACTCGCCAGTCGAAGATCGTCCGCCGTCGGGTACCGCGCTGCTCGACCGTTTAGTTGCTCGGAAAGTTGTGTAGTGCGAGTTGAATAAAAACAAAATAAAAGCGAAGTGAAATAGGGTGCAGTTATGGCGTATTCTTGGGATAATAGAGTCGCTTTTGTGGTGCGCTACCTTTATGGTAAGTACCTATGTTTGGTGTTATTTTTATTTTAGTTTAAATGAATCTACAAAGCTAGAGTCTGTATAGTGGAACCTGAAAGTGTGAAATTACTTAAATATCCCCGAAAATACTAGATTTTTTCCTTTTTCCCTTGAGTTTTGTATAGCCCCAACGTTTCCACCATGTTAAGAGTTAAGACCC
Organism: Erebia aethiops; assembly: GCA_923060345.2. NCBI lineage: Eukaryota > Metazoa > Arthropoda > Insecta > Lepidoptera > Nymphalidae > Erebia > Erebia aethiops. Next base: position 13,163,163 of record OV281096.1, on the reverse strand, counting down.
TGAATAATCGACTGAGCTTTCACTGAGGCCCGTATTATTAAGTTAAGTCGGCATCTGCTAATAACAAGTTCTCAAACGTATCTTACTTAGGTTACTTGAGAATCTGTTAGTTAGGTAACGGTCAATCTATGCTTAGGTAAATATAATATAAGTCAATCTATGTTCATCTTAGAGCGGTCTGAAGCTTTCTTCTTAATGAGAACCTAGTTCTAAGCTAATTGTCGGTCTATTAATATGCCTATATTTAAGTATATACAAACTCTAGCAGATCTGAAAAAACCATAATATTAACAATTGATTGGGCACAATTCCCGGGAAGTACTTCCTCAGTGTAGTGCCGGTGATCAATCAACCGTCAGTGCCACTTTCAATGTATTTCTATTCAATTGACGCTACCTTGAGTCCTAAGATAATAAACATTTACATTGAAACAAATCAAAATAAAACGTTATTTATGTCTTCTTAGCAACTGAAAAGTATAATATAGAACCCATATTTATTATAACACAATTTGTTTGGTTCCAGAGGGGTTACCAGTACTACCATCGCTAAAAGCAGTAGGTATTGTTTCAAAATAACAGCTTTATATTATAACGTACTTGACGTTTATAGATTAAGGATTATAATAATTCTAAAACACGAACGTCAACAATATTAAAACAATACGGCAAAGCGAAGATAGTACCGTAGTATGCCCCCTGCCTAGCTCCTAGAACCTAGCTCGTATCGAGTGATACCACAGAACAGGTAATTGGTGATACTTCATCCATTTTTTACCGACTTTCAAAAAGGAGGAGGTCCTCAATTCGGCGTGTTTTTTTTAAACAAAACATCACTTGCTAAATAAAGGTGAATCTAAACTGCATCGTGATGAGGATATATCTGCATACCTGAGAGTTATTTTGAACTTTTACAACGTAAGGACTCTTCTAGTTTTGCGGGTTTTTCTCGCGGGTATTCCGTACACGTACCTACATTTATCTTTCTATTTGTATAAAAACTTTCCGTGTTAGTACAAATAGTCAAATCAAATCAAATCAAATAATGTTTATTCAATATAGGTAGGTAGGTATATTACACTTATTGACGTCTAGTTATTTATAAAATATAATGGTGATAATAATCAGTAACGGTATCTTAAAACTAAAGCTACGAGGGTTCCAAACGCGCCCTGGTCTGAGAAGAGCCCACAACAAACTCAGCCGGGTTTTTTTTAGTATTAGTATATACTTATATACAACAAACTATAGGTACAGTTTTGAGTTCTAACCGGGATTTTTTTAACTATTACTAGCGACCGCTCCTGGCTTCCTTATCAACCGTAGGAAGTTGAAAAATTCCAGCCTTGTTGTTCCTTCTACATTAATAAATTATATTAATAATAAAATAAAATAGCTTTTTTAAAATTATTCCATACTTATGTACACAGTCACTTAAGTACACTTTGTTGTTGTACAATTTCCTAATAAGTAACATCTGTGCAAGATTTTGGCTTTCTAGGAATAATTGGGATTGCAGGGCTGGGCGTTCGTTGATGAGAATTCACAGATTTTTTGGTAACTCCACGTCCACGATGACAACTTACATACTAAAATAATTTAAGCTTCGCCATTTGTTCCACTCCTCTCCATCAATATCACTCTTTGTTTTATTTCTACCGACGAATTATTATTGCCAAGAGATTAGTTTGTATCTAATTAGCGACGGGTGTTAACTGACGGTGTTAACAATCAAAAATCTAATGTCAATATGCTAATTTAAATAATTGATCATCCATCCATCCATCAGCCTGTATTCGTCCACTACTGTACATAGGCCTTTTGGAGAGCGCGCCACCACACACGGTCCTCCGCTTTCCTCATCCACCCACTTCCCACTGCCTTATTAAGGTCGTCGGTCCAGCGGGCTGGAGGACGTCCCACACTGCGTTTACCGGTACGCGGTCTCCACTCCAGAACGCGTCTGCCCCAACGGCCATCGGTTCTGCGACAGACATGACCTGCCCACTGCCACTTCAGCTTACTAATTCTCTGGGCTATGTCGGTGACTTTAGTTCTCCGGCGGATTTCATCGTTACGGATTCTATCCTTCAGAGAAACACCCAACATAGCCCGCTCCATAGCCCGCTGAGCGACTTTAAATTTGTGGAGAAGGCCAGCTGTCAGTGTCCACGTTTCCGCTCCATACGTCATCACAGGCAGGACACACTCATTAAAGACTTTCGTCTTTAAGCTTTGGGGTATAGACGAGTCGAAGGCCTGACGAAGTTTTGCAAATGCTGCCCAACCCAGCTGAATTCTTGTGTCAGCTTTCTTTATCGAAGTTGTTCCTACCGAGTTGTATAACCTGACCGAGGTAGTTGTATTCTTGAACAACTTCGATGCTGACATTTTCGACGGTAATGATGATACTTAATATAAATGTCAATGACAATCAAAACCATACTTTGCCATTCTTAATTGTAAGCTACAAAGGTCAAAACCATAATTACAAGTTAAACTAGCAATGGGCGGGCCCCAGCTTGTCATAGAGACGACGGCTGTTGGAGTCGAAAAGTCCTCGACTAACGACCACGTACAAGTAAGCGTAGTGTGAGGCGCCCTCCAGCACTAACGGGTGGGCCGACGATATAAAGAGGGTTGCGGGAAGTGGCCTGAATGAGGAAGGCTCAGGACCGTAGGTATGCGGTGGCACACACTAGAGGAGGCCTATGTTCTGTAGTAGAAGTGACCACCGACTGACGAATATGATAATGTAAAAACGAAGATAGCTTTTACCGTCAACTTCAATGGGTGTCTATGATCTTGATGATTGATTGAGTAGGTACTAAAGTAGGTAAGTCTACTATATCGTCTGCTTTGTGGCCTAAAATCCGAACACATACTTCCTAGCCAACATACGTCATTAAAACTATGTCAACTGAAATATCATACAGTCCACATAATCAACATATTAGTAGCTGACAAATGGACCTGAGAAGATTCGAAACACGTTAATAGTTTGGTTGCGAAAGGGCCAGCTTTTGGCAAAGGGCTGCCTATTGTTTACTCACGCTAGCCAAGTCTCAAGTCTAGATTACTAATTTGACCGTTGCGACATTTTATTTTTAAATGAGTAGTTTTTAATTAATTCGACAAGATTATTGAGATGTCTGTGCTTTGTGAGCCAAAATAATTAATTATCTGTTTACTTCCGTGTCTTTGAGCCATTTTATTATCGACAAAAGGTGACATTGCTGCAGGCGTGTTAAATCACTATTCCAGGTAGCCAGGTAATCAAAGTGGAATCATATCACCGAATTTCTTGCTTGCTTGCTTGCTTGGATGTGTTTCGGAGAGTGCCCAAAAACTTTTTGATCTTGATCCTACCTCACCTTTCTAAGTTTCTACTATTACCGCAAGGCATCGTCGTCAGGCATCCAGCATCCAGGCATAGACGAAATTGCTCGGACCCTTACGAAAGCATTGTTTCCTCGTTTCTAATTCGAACCTTTACGATATGGGATGGTATTCCCCTCCGCTTTTATCTTAGAATTGAACAGGAGGCCGCATATTATGTCTAAACAGCTAGGTGTGTCTAAAGCTATACGTCTATTACCGCGCTAACACATATTATTAGAATTTTTATTATACAGTTTCCGGGATTGAACACCTTAAACTGTACGTTAACTTACATTTTTTTAAACCGAGCCTCAGAACTGAGTTCTGTTTTGTTTTAACCGATCAAAGTCAGGGACGTAGCTTGGTCGTGACTCGTGCTCGTATGACAAGTTAAAAGTTATTCGTCCTAGATTTAATATAACAATCACATGTAGCAGATTACGATCGTTAAAATCGAAAATTAATATCCTAGAACGATTAATAAAAATAATTTCATGGTATTATTAACCATAATTTTCTATTTACAGACATAGACAACAACGGTTACCTAGACGCCCGCGACTTCCATTGTCTCGCACTCCGAACATGCGTGCTAGAAGGGAAGGGCGACTGCAGCGCCACCCGCCTACAGAAGTACCAACACATCATGCTGAGTCTATGGGAGGAGATCGCTCAGCTGGCAGACTTCGACAAGGTGCCAGACTATGTCGGTTACACAAAACATACTCTCTAGCTGGTGTCGGTGTAGGCTTGGCACTGTGGCGTAGCTTAGACTGTAGATCACTTCTAGTTCCATATCTAGATCTTTCTTTCTATTTATTGGTACTAATTTCTCTTCCTATTTCGTTTTCTGTCTCTGTTTTTATGACAACACAAACAATATATTTCCCATATTGGGGAATTTCATTGGATTTCTAGTTACCCACTGAAATCTCTTTTGTGGCCAGTGATCACTGAGCACCCTAATGATATGATGTAATACGAAAAACCATTTAACCAAATTAAGAAGTAGGTAGAAAATATTAAGAAATATGCTGCGAGAACGCTTAAATACTTCTCTAGCGGTAATTAGCGAGAATCTCTACTATCTGTGCTCATACCTACTCGTGGAAATGATCCCCAAATCGGTAAACTGCCGCTTTCGCAGTTTCGCATACTGAAATATCTATGAAAATATTTTATTACTAGATACCAATTCCTCCTACCACAAATCGATATAAAATATCCACTTGACTCGAAAAGGAAGGTACCGTTATTGGCCCTAAAGATTTCCTACCAAAATTTTGAGCTCACACAATTATTCTTTCTTGCTTTCCTTAGCCTTTTTTTAGTACAGTTCATAAAAAAATGGTACATGCTGCGCTCGCGTTGTTTCCGTCCCTCTTCTCTATATATCTTTTATCATCATAGTTAAAATAATACTGCATATGAATTTATTACAAAAGACTGTAGAAGATTTAATACCGAAACACACTTTACATATTGCATGAATAATATAATAATCATTAGCTTATTAAATTAAAACAAGCACGCACTGCTGTAGCGCACGCTTGTTGCTTTTTAAATCATTTTTTAAATAGATTTTTTGTCTATGGACACGTCTTTTTAGGATGGCATCGTAACTGTGGATGAATTTAAAAATGCGGTTCAAAACAGCTGTATAGGTCGGAAATACGAGGACTTCCCGCAGGCTTTGAAGGCGTTTATCGAAACCAACTTCAGGATGATCGACATAAATGCTGATGGTGTTATTGCTATTGAAGAGTTCAGATATGACTGTGTGCAGAGGATGGTGGTGGATGACATCAAAGTTATAGATGAAGCTTTCAATTCTTTGTTAAACGTAAGTCTGTATTTACATTGTACCTTTATATAGTCCCACAAACGTACATATCTGACCCAGTGACATCGTCACTAGTAGCTATATAAAAAATAAAATAAAAATAAAACTAAACCAAACAGGCATAAAGTTAACTCCAATTTTTGCCACCGGATCAGCTATGTTTGTGGTTAATTTTAAAATACTAATAATACCTTTAGACGACTTTTGTTCTCTATTTTAAAATTCAGAGTTTTTTTTTTTTTCAAAAATAAATTACTTAACGTAGGTATCTATTATGATACTAGCAACACTACGGCCATACAAAGTACGCAAGGAAAAAAATTGTAATTCAGTCCGTGTCAACATATTTTACATACCTACATTATTGCTCTATGCTAATATTATAAATGTGAAAGTTTGGATGGATGGATGTGTGGATGGATGATACTCAATCACGCCAGAACGGCTTAACGGATCTAGATGAAATTTGGCACAGAGATAGATTATAGTCTGGAATAACACACAGGCTACTTTTTATCCCGGAAAATTAAAGAGTTCCCGCGTGTATCAAAAAACCTCAAGTCGCGGGCATGGGCTATAGTATTAGATATACTTTAATTTTAGTCAGTCACGGCCACGGTCATCGGTAATAGGCGTGTGATCTAACGTAGGCCAAAGTGTTCGTAATATTACGCGATTCTAGGAATACCCCGCCAAAACATTTGGCCAAATATATTTAGGAATCCATGTCAATGCCGATTACCGATCCGTCTCTGCTGCAATCACCATCGGCATTACGAGCTATCGGATATCGAACTCAGTGTTTCTGCAACACTCTGGCACAGCGTTTTGGCGTTGCGTGAAGGTGTTCAATCAATCATCATCATCAATTTAAGAACCGTTTATATCGGTGAAGGTATAATGAGTAACTGGGATAAAAATAATCCCTCAGGAATCAGCTGTCAAATACACCGAGTTCAGACAGACATGACGTGTTCTTAAATGCCTTATACCTAGAAACGTGGACTGATAAAAAGTCGAAGTCGCTCAGCTAGCTATGTAGTTTTGAGTTTCTCTGTGGGATAAAATCAAATTGAAAAGAATTACAGGAGATCTAATAATATCTGTGACATAAGTCCATACCATTGCAAGCTGAAGTGGCAGTGGACATGGTCATTTGTCGCATGAGCGTTGGCTATTGGAGCCGATAAGTCCTAAAGAAAAACCGTGTTTGAATAAAACCGATGTCCTACGTGAGCGACAACTCGGCACCGCGACTTGATACGACGCGACGCGACAATATTAAACAGTAGCTGACCCTTCACGTGGTCTGCGTTGTTTTTCTATGACGTCGTATCGGGTGGCGACGCCTCGCGTCGCTCACCTAGGACAACGGTTTACATAAAACAGTACAACAACAACAACAACAACAACAACAGTAAAACAGACGATGATAATAATAATTATTATTATTATTATCCACATAAGAGATATTACCTATCCACAGACACGTCTGTGGACATCCACTATGAGAGCGGCCGCTAATACCTAGAGTAAATTTATAGTTCGTGAGCTAAAACCCATGGAGACAGTTCTTAAAAATAATAGGGTATCGAACTCTATATTCTGGCACTAGTAGGTATATTCCATTCGTAGGAGGGCGTGTAATATTATATTTTATTGGAAACAAAAATGACGCTAATGTCTGACGTGTGGCGTTACCGCGTTACAAGCGTGTTACAAGTCAGCGAAATGTGTTTGGGATTATTCCAGAAATTTTTGTTTGTTGATTAACTCAACAACATCGTGTTAAAAGTATTTGGATAATTTAAAATTCTGAGAACTTTTACTCTTCTTGGATGTATAGAGTTTTCCTGTTTTTCTAATAGGGTTTTAAATTGATTCGGATAAAGCATTTAGGTAAAGTATTAGGTACATCGATATATATGTAAGTACTAGATGGGCCCTTTCATAGAAAAACGCCGGGCCGCCGAGATGCGGAACGCGTTCCGCATCTATCTTTGTTCCCGTCGTAGCGCTGTCACGATCGCTCGTCGTGCAGATAATTTGTTATTATTAAGTTAACATCTAAAGTTTAATTAGTTTGACACTGTTTAATTTTTATTTATAGGTAAGTGTTTCAATTCACAATCATACATTTCCAAAAAAACGTTATTTAATCTTCCTTTTTAATATTTTTATCCATTACGCAATCATTTAACTTCCGCGGCAAACTGTATGATTTTTTTTTTACTAACTGGCCAGTTAGTAAAAACTTTGGGCTTTGGGTTCCAGCCGTAGAATAGTCAGCCCAGTACGATAAAAAAATGCAATCAAGATTAGAGACGGGCAGACCGTACAATAGGCATTAATATTAAAAATTAAACTCTATTTAAATTTAATTTAATATTATTATAATAATAATATGATAAAATTTATTATTGACGTGAATTAAATTTTTAACTACAATAAATTACAAGTTTTTAGCATTAGTAGTTACTGAATTATGCAAAGTGTGACGGAAGGACATGTCGTGCCACAAGGGTTGTTTCCTTATCATTTTGGTACGCAACCTTAAAAATGATTTTATTTCTGTCAATTTTCGACAAAACTTCAGTATCAATAACTAAAAAATAATAAAATTTAAAAAACCCACGACTTACTGCAACTCCCCATTCAGTGGACTTTGACCTTAAAATATATCTAAGAACCTTCTCACAAGCTATACATATCTAATGCAAAAAACCGCATTATAATCGGTCCAATAGTTTTACAGGAAAGTTGTAACAAAAGTGGTAAAAATAACATCATACTATCATTTATCGTTTACCTCAGAGAGTACACTCATGTAGGTATTATTTTCAACAAGCGTATCTGTACTAATCTATGACCGAGTCATATACGTTTTCAAGCTGTCATTCAGCAATGGCGGATATTGCAAGCAAGTTCCCGCTTTTCAGACTAGATGGCGTTGATGGCGTTGCTAAAAATCGCCCACATTCTTTGTTTGACAGGGCCCGTCTATGTAAATTGAGGTCGTTGATTAGGTATGTATGTCTGTTCAATTTCAATTTCAATAAATTTATTTGTGAATACGGGTAAAACCAAGATGTTCATATGAAAATTAATAGATCCCAGTATTCTACGACAGTGTGGTATACCAAACATAATATTACTAGCGAATGCCCGCGACTTCGTCTGCGTGGTTTGAGGTTTTTTGGTTCCCGCAGGAACTCTTAATTTTCCGGGATAAAAAGCCTATTCCTATTCCAGTCCCAGACTATAATCTATATCTGTGCCAAATTTCAGCCAGAGCCGTTCAGCCGTTGGCGCGTGATCCATCCTTCCAAACTTTCACATTTATAATATTAAGTAGGTAGTACTAAGATAGACATAATATATGTACCCTCGTTAGTAATCGGTCACTTTCTTCCCTCGGTGAACTGTTGTTACAGTAGTTGTTACACAATAACACTAGCTTTACTATAAATACTTATTCAATACCTACTAATAGTTAAGATGCATTTGCAAAGCGAAGTATATACTATAGAGACCATTTAGAGACCATATAGAGACCCAACTGCGATGATTTCAAAGAATAGGTACTCCATTTCACCAGAGAGATCATAGAATGAAGCAAATCAGAGGTGCAATCATGTAAGGATTGCCGATCAAATCGTTAAATTTCGTGTATCTATTCTCATACGCTTAGGTAACTATGTAGTTACGAAACCTTAAACGTAGATATGAGACTGGATCACAGATCACGGTTGTTTCCGTGATCTGTGGACTGGATAAATCAATTCATCAATTCGGATCAATTTCGTGTAGGTACTTATCCATTCTCATCATCATATCTCATCATTCTCATACGTTTAGGGTATCGTACAGACCTAAACCTTTTTAACGTGTACGTTAACGACTTGATCGGCGAGCTGCGGAGCACTGGTATCGGATGCCATATCGACGGTGTTTGTTTAAACAATCTAAGCTATGCGGACGATATGGTGCTCCTTAGCCCGTCGGTAAAAGGTCTCAGAAAGTTATTGTCAGTCTGTGAGAATTATGCAAGATGCCACGGGCTGAAGTACAATGTCGTAAAGACTGAGATGCTCGTTTTCAGGGCGGGAAAGGGTCCGGAGAGGGTTCCCGAAGTGTTTTTGGATGGAACAGCAGTTCGGGTTGTTAGGCAGTTCAAATACCTTGGTCACATCGTCACTAACGATTGCAAGGACGATCTTGACATGGAGCGAGAAAGACGGGCATTGTCGGTTCGGTGCAATATGCTCGCGCGCAGATTTTCCAAATGCAGTAAGGAAGTCAAGGGCACCCTTTTCAGGGCATACTGTCAGTGTTTCTACACTTGTCAGTTATGGTACCGGTACAAAAGGGTGTCCTTCAGCACCATAAGGGTGCAGTACAATAATGCATACCGCATCCTTATGAAGCTTCCCAAATATTGCAGCGCGTCGGGCATGTTTGCCGAGGCGGGAGTGCCCGATTTCTTTGCTGTTATCAGAGCGCGTATATCTTCCTTTTGGGAAAGATTGCGTAGCTCTGGTAACAGAATCCTCCAGGTGGTGGGCCAGGACTTGCATAGTCCAAGGACGACTCATTGGATTTCGATGCATCGAAATCCAAATAAGAGGTAGACACTGCTACACCTGTTGTGTACAGTCTTATATGTAAATTTATTTTATTTTATTTTATATATTTTAATCTAATTTAATTTTTCATTTTGTATTTTTTGGGTTTTTACCTTAATAAAGAACTATTATTATATATATTAAACGTATGAGAATGGATACACGAAATTTTACTTTGATGCCGAACTTTAACGATTAGATCGGCGATCCTTACATGATTGCACCTCAGAGCGGTTGATGCCTGCCTGAGCCTCATTCACTGAAGTAGGCCAACTCCACTCGTTAGATAGAGATGAATGGAGAAAGCGGTTGAAGTAGGCCAACTCCACTCGTAGGAAAGAGATGAATGGAGAAAGCGATTAAAGTAGACCAACTCCACTCGTAGGAAAGAGATGAATGGAGAAAGCGATTGAAGTAGGCCAACTCCACTCGTAGGATAGAGATGAATGGAGAAATCGATTAAAGCAGGCCAACTGTCTCTACTCGCACGGAATAGATAAAGGGAGAGCTGTATTTATTTTTTCTATGTCTACTCGTACCTACCTACTTACTCATATAAAAGACGTAGGTACATTAAGACACTGCAATACGCGATTGTATAAATCAAAACTAAAGCGAAGTTATTTGTGACCGTGTTTTGTAGTCATTTCAAAATAATCGTAGTAGCGTGTGACAATTGTCCAGTGGAATGATTTCTTGATATCCCACAGTTTAGTGGGAAGCGGGAGTCGCGGCCGTTGGCAGCCTACCAACTGGTGATCGTTAAATTTTTATTATCGTATTGCATAATTTCACATTTAGGTCTCTTTTGTTTATTTACCTATTTAAATGTTAGACGTGATAAGTATATTAGAAGTACAACTTCAAAATCACAATAAATCACGAGAAATACTTACGTACTTAGATACTCGTCTGTGTTTGCGCTCCCGCGCAGATTTGACGACCTCCCTGGCGCAGTGTTGAGTGATACTGATGTTGTCTTGACGTGGGAGGTCCCGGGTTCGATTCCCGACGGAGTCAATTTGGGAATTTAATTTTTTTTCTGGCGGGAGGCTTCGGCTGTGGATGGGCTGTGGCTAGTTACCACCCTACCGGCAAAGATGTACCGCCAAGCGATTTACTGTTCCGGTACGATGCCGTCTAGAAACCGACTAGGAATATGGGTTTAATATAACTGCCATACCCCTAAAAGGTTAGCCCGATACCATCTTAGACTGCATCATCACTTACCATCAGGTGTGAGATGAGATCGCAGTCGAGGGCTAACTTGTAGTGGAATAAATAAAAACCGGGCAAGTGCGAGTCGGACTCGCGCACGAAGGGTTCCGTACCATTATTAATAAATAATTACCTTTGTTAATGAACCGCAAGACTAACTTTGTTTGTAGAGGTTTATTGTTAATATCAAAAAAACTATGCTAGTTAGAGAATTGGCTATAGTTTTTCTGTAAAATATACGTAAATTCCTATTGACCATAATTATTTCAAATTTTTCGATTGGTAAACTCCGGAGATAAGGGGGGGGGGGGGGAACGGTATTTTTTTAGACATTTTCCCCGATAAATCAAAAACTATCATAACTAAAAATAATTAAAAATGAATTTTAGAATGTACAAAGTAAACCCTTTCATATGATACCAAACACAGTACAGTTATCTCACTTTTAAATTTCAACCCTCCGATTTTCCTCCCTTTTTAAATAAGAACAAAAATAATTTCCAATTTTTTTTAATTCCAGTGTCTTTGGGCCACTAATATACACAACTATTCCAAATTTCATGTCGATAGCTTCGGTAGTTACTGAAATAATCGAGTGTGACGGACGGACAGACGGACAGACGGACAGACAGACGGAGAAAATCGCACCATAAGGGTTCCATTTTACCATTTTGGTACGGAACCCTAAAAATGGCTAATCTCTGAGGAGATTGGCCGCGCGTGGCCGGAATTTGGCCGGAAGGACAGTAGGTATTTCATCATTCTAATATTTTTTTCAATCAATGTTGCAGGACGACGACAGAAGAAAAGGCGGCATGACTCTGTCGCGGTACCAGGAGCTCTTTGCGCAGTTCCTGAGCGACCTGAGCGACGACTGCCCCGCCAAACTGCTATTCGGACCACTGGAGTTGTACTAAGTCCTTACTCCATATATTGACTGAAGGAAAAAGATAGGCATATAATATCTTATTACTGAATAAATTATACCTAAGTAGTTAATTAAGTAAGAAAAGATTACAATTATTTTGCTATAATCCGCCAACAACTGTTGGCGGATTATAGCAAAATAATTGTAATCTTTTCTTGCTAAATCATGAACTTCCGCAAAGTAACGCCTGATTCTATCCAATAGTTAATTAAGTATTTAAAAAAACACGTTTTCTGTTCTGTTCACCATCAAAAATTTCAAAGAAATACCTTATACTGGCTGACTCACACAACGAAGCTTCCGCTGCCTCGTCATTACATAATTATTTTAATGTACCTACTCGTATAACATCATAATCTTTTTTTTATTCCACTACAAGTTGGGCTAACTTGACTGCGATCTCACCTGATGGTAAGTGATTAATTTAAAACATACCTACTTAATTTGTTCAAAAGTTGAGAAGAGTGAAGTGAAGGGTTAACAGCTTGATGCAGTATTTAGGAAGCTAGGTACCCACACGTTTACGAACGACATAAAATTATGTTTTGTAAATGCTCTATCTTTTCTGTTCGGGTGTAACTCTAGAAGTCTAGACCTCTCTAGTCATACTTTGTTGAACTGAAATTAGTTATTTATTTTACCTTTACTTTTTAATTAATTTATTTTAATTTTAAAATAAGAACTGTTACGCTATTTGTTGTCAAGTGGTGTCATAAATAAAGATTTTTTTTAATTTTTAGGGCTTGCGCTTGACGACAATCGTGCCTGATGCAAAAATAAAAGCCATGATGTTAATTTAAGACAAATGATTAAGATAAGTTGTTACCTGACCTATAAAGTATAGGAAATCAGCGATATTTATAATTTACAGATCAGAGAAAGTTCCGCTAAAAATACCGATTCGCCGCATCGACACGATATTATGTGGCGTGCAAAAATAGATCATCAAACAAATATGCGTTCTAAAACGCTGTGATATTTCATGTAATATGTATAATTTAAAAATAGCTAGTCATGTTGAAGGTGGTTTGTTTTAATAATTGTCATCTTTAATTATTTATTATTAATAAATACCTACGTTATTGTCCGTCCTATTTTCACTCATATTTATTTTAAATTTTCATATTTTCATTCATATTTTCCTTCATACTTTTTTGATGAATCACTTGATCAATTTTTTGGACTGTTGGTTTTCTGTGCTGTATATTTTTAGATATCAAAGTAAACCTGTACAATCTGTATTTTTTCTTGTACATAGATGCGATGTGCTGATGTGCAAAAGATTTTTGTAAATGGGTAAATGTGTATGAATATTTAATAAATAATTATAATTGTAAGCAATTTTTTTAATTAAGTACTTTTAATTACACTAAATAATTCTTAGCGCGCATGTCTGATGAAGAAAGCCCCGGTATCATAGTTAGAATCATAGAATAGGTACGTCTTTCTGATGCGGACGTGGAATAGAGATAGGGCATCATTAAGAGGTTTTGTGAAGGAACCCGTCCTAAAAATATGTAAGGTCCCAAAAACTTATCTAACCCGGTGACAGCGTCGCTAGTTTTTATGAAAAATATGATTTAAACAATCTAAACAGGCGTAAAAAGCTGACAGCTGGCGCTCGATTCAATCCATACAAATAACTTAGACTTAAGTCGACTATGTAAAAAATCCCACTAGGCCCGCCGATCGCAGTAGCGATGAGTTGAGGTGGTAAATGGTAATTAAATGATACATCCAGCTTTTTCAGATCATTTAATAAAAATGCGAGTACACAGAGTTTGCGACGAGACACTTAAAGCGCAATACACTTTTTTGAGTAGTTCGCAAGTAGGTAAGTACCACAGGGTTATTTAAAAAAACTAATAACCACTTAAAAATTTTTTCAATTCTAATAAAAAAATGGCTGTTTTATAATGGCATTGATCTACGAGACACGCGGGCGTGTCATCGATTGACGGATGCCCACTAACACAGAGTACATTATATATACGGGTACCCACTAAAACAGAAAGCTGAGGAGTGTCTAGAGAGTGCATGAAAAAAGTTCAGTTTGTTTTTTAAAAATATTATTAGGCATATTAAGTTATTTGAAAAGTATTTAAAAAAAATAGTAAAATTACCCTTATGAAGTTATTGGTAATTTTAAATTAATCCTGTGTCAAAATACATAATTAATTAGGTATTAAGTAGTAAACGCTAATATAATTTTATTTACAACAACTCTGGAATAGGGGATTTTAGTATTAAACTCATTTATTACTATTATAAGTATACGAGTACGGAGTACCTACTACTCGATATGAATAATTATTTAAGTATTTAGTATTTTACATGCCTTTGCCTAAACAATTTTTAGTAACACTAGGTGGATAAGTATGTTAGATCATGAAATAAATAATACATAAAATAAATAAATTCTACCAACAAAACTTTTCATTAACTATGTAGGTACCTGTATTCTTTAAAAAAATTTAATCTAGCAACTAGATTTTTTCGCTCCTTTATTTTTTTGTGTCAAATCGACCAAAAGGCACAATGCTTTTAAAATTAATTATATTTTGAACATATTATTTGATTTAAATAATTAAACATTCTGATAAAACAAAATTATTTTTTTATATTATCTAGATTCTAGATTCTAGTAATTGAAAGCTGAGAGTGCAAAAGGACAGAAAAAAAAATTGGTTGACCAAATGAACAGGTTTTGTTTGTTTAGCTTTGTGCTTTGCATCAGAGTTGCCACTGGCAACACTGGGGCCATGCACCTTTTTCAGCTGCACAAGAAAGAAATGCATATTAATTCATTGCGCGTGCAAGAATGAGACAGAATTACATGACTACACTATCGCTAAGCTTTAAGTACAAAACTCGAGGCGATACAAAAAATTATGGGGATACCAAACCAATATTTTTATAAATTTTCCACCATTTCCCATTCCCAGCTATCATTAGTAATTTACTCATTACTATCTGAATATTAATAAACCAAGGTAAGTCATTTGTTTTTAAATTTTATAAATTTTAATCATAAACTAAGTAAGTATATCGCTATTTTCTAGCTTCGATAAAAAGTCAGCCTGAGTTAGTCACGTCGATAAAAATTAAGTTGTACTTACCTGTTAAGTATCAAAAATTAAAACAATGCCAGAAATGATTGCCATGAGCCAAAGATCTAAATCCAAGACTTGAATCGAGTGCTTACTTAATTAACTGCAATTGGGGCAACAAACTCGTTAAACGTCTAAGCTGGAACATACTAACATAATATGGAAAAGGCCACAAATAAAATATAAAAATATATTGACACAATTCAAGAACCTCTTCGTGTGTAATTTACCCTTGCCTGCCTTTAGGGACTTGGTAATAAACATATTATGGTATTGCAGTTAGCAAGCGAACCGCGCGCGCGTGTATTGGACGCTGTGAAGATAAAATTAAGGTTAATTCCACCACAACTACAGCCCATTAACGTCCCACTGCTGGGCACAGGCCTCCACTCTCATAGGAGAGAGGGAATTAGAGCTTAGACCCACCACGCTGCTCCAATGCGGGTTGCCGGCTCGATTGAAACCAGTCGCCATGCTGGCCTAAGTTGGCTCTCCATTCAGATGAGATTTCACTGTCTAATTCGAGGATTCGTGTCGAGTTAATAATGATGAAGGTTATTTACTACATAATATATATCAATAGTTATTTCGTCTTCACATTGCCATCCCGTTCCGTCCCGCACAATAAGGGTTACAGTTTTTATGCTCACTAGTTGGCGCCACTGACGAGGAAGGTAATAAGTATAGCTGTAAATGCGGTAAACAAGCATACTTTTGACAAAAAATACGTTTGTAAAATAGTAAGTTCACACAGTAACCAGGGACATACTACCCTCTGAATCAGCTGTTCTATCGCTCTTTTTTTCTTAGCTCCGCTTTCAAAGTAGGACGAGCACTGACATTCATTGACACGTATCTTACATCTTCCATTCACAACATTAATTAAATAAAATTAGACCCGCGATGTGTGAGATGAAAAGCCCAGTGATATTTGACATTTCGGAGACCTCACTCTACACTAGCGCCTCTAGCGGCGAATCTCAACGCGGTACCCCTCATTGTAGAGGGTTATAGGGTCTTCGCAAAACAAGAGATTTTTATCTTGAAACTTCTACAGGCCATCAATTTTCTTGAACCTCGTTTTTTACTCCAAATTTTATGATTTTCTATAATTTAATTATATTTACAAGTTATAAAAAGAATTTTTTATTAGTATAGATACAAAGTCTAAAACTATGAGACTATGGAAGTATTGTCATCCTTTTCACAGTGTTCTCTGAAGACTGAAGAAAAGGACGGCTAGGTTTTTACTCAATTTAGTCTTATGTACAACATAATTCCTAAACTAAAACTCGAAAATTACGCTCTCCATGTACCTACCTACATTGGTAAAAAGTTCAAAAGTTTTAGACCTTGGTCCGTAGTTCAGATAATAAATATGTACTAAACTATTACTTTTACATTCAGTCCATCAGTTTGTATTTATGATAAAAAATATATCCATAATATTATAATAAAATATTATGTCATCATAATAATAAAGAATTGCCGACCTAAGTATTAGAATTTCTTGATTAGTAATCTGAAATCTATTTTTATATTTTTTATATCGTAATTTCTAATTTATCAATTCAATATATTGCTACCAAAGACTACCAGAAAAAGTATAGACGAAGCCTTGGTAAATATTGACACTTACGTCAAAGCTACATACGGTCGGCTTCTTTCCCTTTTCTCTACATTTCAAGACTGCTACATGTCAATCTAAGCACACAAGCGTATTATACATTATTTGACTAAGTCACTATATTTTATCACATATCCCACATTAAATAAAACAGCGATTAAAAAGTATAATAAACTATACATTGTCTATTTTACTGAAGACACAATAAGGCATAAAATAATTTTGTTTCAGTTCTCCTAGGTACAAAGATGTCTTAATTACTTCTAGAAAAACAAACACAAACACATTCAATGTCGAGTCCATTTACTACTATCACTATTCGTTAGTCCATTATTTCACTTGTCTCTGAGATTTACAATTACACAGTAGTTACCTAAGGCCATAGAGGACTTGAATCAAGGGCCGTAAACTAAATAAAAAAACACACCTTCAATTTTTACAATTTATAGTCCGTGTACAACTGGCGCCGACTCTACGGGACTTCTTTCGTCACACGGACTTTACCTACCTACTTTAAAATTTTAGTATAGTCTACATGAAGTCAATATAATCAACGTCGGTGTGATTTTAAATCTTGTGTTATTGGTGCTGGTGTGATTGCACGCTGCAAGTGCCGCAGAACGCGTATCACTCAGGCCTTGACTTTATTTCATTTTCGCTACAGCCTAATAGAGTTAACTTCTTCATACATTCAAACAACAGAGACATCTCTAGACTAATAAACTTTCGTTACATTTCTTAATAGCCACTTGTAGGTTCTTAGACTGTAAAGCCGGAACGCTCGTCTATAAACGTCAAAGGCGTCGTCTTACTGTATGTACCTAGTACCCGTTAAGTTACATACGTCTTACTAAGCTACTACCCGACCAAGCAAAGTAGATGAATGGTACCATATTCGAGGGATATAAACGTGAGCCGCGGAACTTATTGTATGAAATAAGCAGCGTCGCGCCTGGACCTCGCCCGCGACCGTCGCCTCTTTTGAAGAATGACGCAGACGAAACCAATAAATTTCGTGCGTGTTTTGCTAAATTTGTTTACTATGAATGAATATACAGTCCGTGTCACGAAATAAGTCAAGTGGCAATGGGCAATGAGTTCTTACACGTCGTCGTGTAAATAATCTAAGGCAATGGGGATGCTTACTGCCATTTTATCACGCCAGATGGCGCATCGTCACCATGGCCATTGAAAACTGTCAGCTCTTTTAAAACATTTTCTCCGAATTTGCCTCTATGTGCTGTGTCAGGATGTATTAATACCGGTGTACATTTATTTACAAAAAATCCAACGTTAAAAAAAAATTGGCAGGGACTGCCGATAGAAATGAAAACGAATAGGTATATAATTTTTTTTAAATATTTTTCTTTATTTAAAAAAAAGGCTTAATGCTTAATTATGAATGTACTAGGTATATTTTTATACATAAGACCTTTTTGTCTTAAGAAGGATGGTGTCGATCACGCGTATTCACATTTTTACCCCCTACCAAAAAGTGCTCAACGCGATTAAAGAAGTTTTCACTTCAAAAAAGTGGGAAAAGGCTATTCTTAGGTCACATAATTGTTATAGTGACATTGCATAGCAGTTTATGTCGGAATAATTTCCAAGAGTCTGAATAAGTAGGAGAAAAACAAAATGAAAGCAGCCATCGCACCACTGGCGCCCTCTGCGCTGAGCTTTGCGTGTGGAATGTGGATCTCCATTACTGGAAGTATATAATTAACATACATTAACTAATTAAGTAAACATGCGACTAGTAGCGCCGCCTTTAAAGGACTTCCTTCGAGACACGGACTATATTACCCAACTTAGCTAAGTAGACGAACGAAACCTAAGGCTGGCTTTCTTAACCTTCGTCTTCTTAATTTGCTCGGATAGTATTTATGTGCTAATACTTACGTTATCATTCTAGTATTTGAGTTGAATTGTAAATCTCAGTAGTTAGGTAAGTAAGCATAGGTATATTAAGGTGTGTAGGGACACTACGTTTCGTTGGTGAGATCGAGGCCGCTGCTCGAGGCCTGGGGCTCCACTGGCGTTGAGTCTAGACTGCCGTAGGTGTGGCCGCCTCCCACTCGCCAGCGTCCCCGACGACGGGTTATGCCTATAATGGAAACCTTTATCTTCAGAACAAATGTGTGATTTTATATTTTTTTATAAAAGGCTGAACGGGCTACGATCTTTGCCTAAAAAAAAACTCAACAATAAAAATTTTAAATTACCCGATCGTGAAGGCTTAGCGCACATGGCCGTATTATTCATTTTGTTAATCACTATTTAATGTTTTTTTTTTATTGTAGCTGGAAGGCACTATTATATCATATTATCTCGAAGTTCTAGTAAGCTGTGTAGCTATTTGTAACTTTTAGAAAAAATTAATAATATGTAAGTACATATTAAAGCCCGCGGGTATGTTTACTATTCTACAAAACATGACACTTTACTCCACATACTCGAGCTATGTATATATCCATCTGTCTTGAAAGATGGTTATGAATTTCTACACAACAATCTATTTTGCCTTAGCTGACAAAAGGTAAAGAAGTCTCTCGTATGACGCGCTTTAAGAAAAGATTTCTACGTTTTTTTTAAACCTTTTAAGCCCGGCCGCATACTATCTGTTAGAAAATATTCTGTCATTCTCACTTTATGAGCATCAGGAGCATACGTCCGATCCATAGAGGTATAATATTGGTCCGATCCGACAATATTCTGACAGCCTGTCCGAATTAATTCTGACAGAAATGTCTGATAGTATATTATTATAGTACCTACCTATGCGGACGGGCTAAGCCAGCTGAGGGAAAATAGATTATTTATAGGTGCTTTATGCTATGAATAAGTACAATATTCTCTTACGTTGTTTTCGCTTGCCCTGAGCAGACACTATAGGTGGGTAATGGAAAAGAAAGAAAATTACACATTTGTACATTGGACCTTCGGTGATAGCTATAATAGTATTTGATGATAGCAGATAAAATATTTAGGTATTAAAACTTATAAAACAATGTAATATTTTTAGTTTTTTTTTAAAATCTTTGATTCTTATCAAACTTGGTTAAGCTTTCATGTTAAACATGCTTTAACCTTCGGGGCATCCTTGTACAGTCGTAGCGGGCAACAATTAAAACTCAACCTCGCTCCCTTTAGCGTACGGTTGAGATTGTATTGAAAAAAAAAACGTAACACAGAAGACTATTATCAAGGCCGTTTCGACAGCAATTTACCAAGTGTGCTCCGATGGTAAGGCTGGCCGCACATTTCACTATTGCGCACAGAATCGTGTTAACGTAAATTATTCTACGGCCTATAAGTGTGTTATCCCCCAGGGCTTCTTTACATTATAAAAACTTACGCTCTGGGCAAAAGGCACACCTGCAGAGCCAAAAAAAAAGTATTTTTAAAAAACTTAATTAGTTTGGTTGAACAGAGGCGAGGCGCGGCAAGTCCTACTGTCATCCAATTTCAACCGAAGGTATACTCTCGTAACATACCTGCAAGGCTGCAGTCCCGAAACTGTTGTATTAAAAAATGATATAACTATCGAACACAACACATAGGAATAGAGTCTGGTTGTTATTCAATACAACTTTTTATTTTTGTCCAAGTAAAAGTCCGTGTAATAAAACATTATACTGTAAAATTATCATAATATTATATAAGTGGGAAATAATAAATTGATTTATTGGGAATATCATCAAATACATAAAGCTTATCTTAGGGTAAGTAGTTATCAAAAAGACGCATTACACAGAGTGGAATGAAGCCAACTCCATTCGACTTTGTGTTCGCCCGAAATAATATATTGCTCATGCCTAATATTTTAGAAAATGTTTATAAATTTTCATAATATAAAGTAGCCCACAAGCGTACATGCAATGCGATGGCAAACGAGAGCAGTGCTCATGCCATGCTGTAGAAGTGCTAAACTAAAGCTGCGGACACATCAATGTGTTGTTGTGTGTTGTAACGTGATCAGATGAGACTTCACAGTCTAATTCGAAGATTCTTGTCGAGAAGCTAGTAATGATGACGTAACATGTGCATGTTTCACCGATGTGTGACGCAGGCTCAATCGCCTTCGCTATTGGAGAAACAGCGAAAAGACGTATCTAAGGCGGACACTGAGGAGGTTTGAATGAGAAATTGTTACGAAGTCGATTCTTCGTCGGAACCTACTATTCGCCTTCACTAGCTCTATCGGTACCTGTCGTAATAGGTAGACGTGTATACTCTGTCGCTAGGTGACGTACGAGGCGCACTCCGATTGGTCCATTGTCGCGTCAGGTTTCATTACAACACGAAACAACACAGCAATGTATCTGCGGCTCAAAAATAAAACAAAAAACAAATTATAAAAAAGCTCAATTTATTTATTTTCTTTATTAAGTAATCGGTAGCCATACAATACATTATTTATTTTTAACCATAACCTTTGGATAATTGAAACCGTTACCCTCTAATATTAAGTACTAGTTTTAAGTAAATATTTTAAGTAGGAGATTCCGAAACGGTCAACATTCGAAACTATGTATTACAAAAATTGGTTTAAATACAAAATACAATTCTATTCATAGGTAAACATTAATTATATTTGATTTCAATACAAAATCTATACATTTAAGAACAAAATAGAGGGTACTCACTAAAAAATCTCAACAATTAATACAAAAATCACAAACTATTCAGAAAAATAGCTTAGAAAAAGTTCCCACACAAAATTATCCTATAACAGGGAAGTAAATATTTTAAATTAGGTATTTTGGTGATAATTTCCTTGGCATTACAGGCGTACCTGCAAAAATAGGCGCCTTTTTTATAACTCGAAAAAAAAGAAATAGTGAGAAAATTAACCGACACCTGTTACAAAAATTAGTTTGCCAATTTTCGTCCCATTTTTGTGTTAGTAAACTATAAAAATAATAAAAAGAAAAAGGAATATATAACAAAATGTGCGAAACGTCTACATATACGACCAAACATTTCGATTAGCAGCTACATTTTTTAATTTTGTAGCCTATTTTTACAACCAGAGAGGTACTGGTACTTACCTTAATTTTACAGCCGAATACTAAAACGCATATTAATTGTCAAGCGCACCTCAAAATATCAAGTCAGCTTCAGGCGTCGAGTAAATTCAAGAAGAGACGAGAACGTAAGTTTTTTAATGCTATTCCCACCTGTTTTAGGTTCCTAATAAAAATTTAAGGTGCCCTTGAAAATAATAAGCGTTTCTGTGTTTTGGGAATTATGGAGCAAGATATTGCAAGTCGAATACTGTAAATAGTATTCTTTTTTTTCTACTTCTTTTTTTTAGAGTACTCTGGTGTGCATTATCTAGTTCAATAAACAGTGTGCGCAAAATCTAATCACGCCTTGTGTGTTCATATAAGCTCAAAGTACAGGATTTTTAAAGTCGACATTTATTTTGAGTCGACGATGGCAGTTTTCATTTTCTGTAGATTAAGATTAAGCTGAATGGATAATTTCTCCATCAGAAGTTTGTAATGACAAACTAAATGCAGTGCAATTTATTCTGTTATAAATTTCGAAATTGAAATAAAAAGTTACAAACAACTGTTGTCATAGAGTACGTCACTGGATGCAAAATAATGTGTATGTATTAGCTACAATATTAATTGTGTACCCAATTAAAGCTATATACATATTTAGTATCTATAAATAAAATTGATAGTTTAAATTAAATTTCATTAAGTATAATCTAAGGATAGAAGTAACGTTGAATATTATTCACGTTACTGGGGTAACTTGGTTAGGATTTCATTTAATTAATTAATCATTAAATAACTTCAAATTAAAACATCAAACATCGATCACGTATACAAATTGTTCATCTATTAATTACGTCAAACTGTCTAGCAAGAACTTCTACAGCGTTTTCACTATTCATCATTATACCAAGAAAACCTTTATCATATTTCTGAGGGCCATAGCCTTTCCATACGATCAATGGAATAAGATCATATGGCCCACAGAAATGAGAAATATAACTAGCAGTACTTGTGCGAAAACCTTTTTGGCCTCATGTTATATTAAATAATTATTAAATACTCTATCATTGAATTAAATTAAATATTTTTTGTTCCAGTTCCATTCCATTGATCTAACACTCATTTAACAGTAGTGAGAGGTGAAGAATGAAATAACATGTCATTCTCAAAAAACTGGGGGTCATAGGGATGTTTCCACTTGTGTGTTGTAATGGAAGATGGCGGTTTGTTATGGTCAGTAAGCAACTCATACCTCATAGACAATTATTCCCCGGGGTGAGGCCAACGAGGATTCATAGCCCGATTTCCACAGCAAAAAGTAAGAATGAATGTTTGCGAATTGAACATAGTCCATCAGACCCAAAAGATCCTTAATTTTTTGTACAAAAAAGTTGTGTGACGTAATCAATAGATGGAACCATTTCCATATAAAAGCACATAGTAATAAATTATTTAAAATTACATACCAAAAATAATTTCGAAAATATCCATGCGTCAAAACGAATACTATGTAGTTTGTGTATTTACGAGTGGTATTTAAAGCCTTGTGCAATAAGAACTAACGTATATTTAAAATGCGACCTACCTACTAATATAAATATGCATAGGAATAAAAATATTGGGGTATTCGATAATTATTCTGCAAGCTTTCTCCTTTATCACACACGATATAAATTATTTAAGGCTGGTTTAGATTAAGAAAGTAACTAGATACATCGTTGGTAACTCTTCTTCGTCGGAATTCGGTAATCCAGTCCTGAATAAATATTTCTTCGTATCAGCTATTACAGCATGAGAAAATGTTAGCTAAACTAAGTAAACACTGACGTGCTAGTAACACTGTCGCCACTCACTGTCTTAATATAAACCTGCCTTAAGAGTACTCATCGCAAATTTAAGTACTGGAGACACGGTAAGTACGAAGAAACGTGATTCTAGGGATGTACACGCAGATATATCGATAAAGCAAAAACATTTAACAATTAAATTCGAAGAATTAGGAATGACTAAATGTCAATACACAGCTTAACATTAAAACGGAACATGCAAAATTGAGGAATATTCAATTAAACTACTCTAGCCTTCCACCAAACAGTGGTTAAAACCGTACCCTCTAAGAATATTGCAATCGGATAAAATAAGCTAAAGTTTAATCTCACTTTTTTATAAATAAATATTTTATCAAACTAATATAATACAATGATTATCGAAAATATAGGTGCTTATTGAACGATTGCAATTATCCTTTACATATAAATGCTATTTGATAAAAAAAGGTAGGTGCGTACCCATTATACCATACAAGTTTATGCAACACTCACAACTAATCCAATATCAGATTATGAAGTATCGACAAGTGTCACATAAACGTATTTTAGTGGTTAAGCTCAAAGTTATCTCCAAATAGTCTAACAACGGTGCGTTGTAACACTTGAAAACCCACCCACTGCTACAAAAACGTATCGATAAGTTAGTTTTCGAAACGAGATTGAACATTGCACGTCACTATTGCTCCATTCAATTTAAGTAACTTCGGTTAATCGTATAGCAAAGCGTATGTAAAAATCTCATTTCTTATAACATCTAATATTTGGAAATTATTAATCCTAAGAAAACCCAAGCGTAGGTACTTTAATCATCTATTAGGGACGATTTTTCAATGGCAAAATATAAATTATCTGATGAAAAAAAATTTAGGTATTGATATATATCTTGCATAGTCAGCCTGCATAGATTTTTGTCAAAATCGCTGTCCCACCTTGTAACATTTATAAATCGCTAGAGGACACTCAGCTAATCACAAAATGTATAAGTTATTTTGTGTCTAAAGCGTCAGTTTCAGAGATATTACATGTCAAAGATTTATCGAAATGTTATTTCAATCTTAGGCCCAATTGTCTAAGCAAATCATAATTATTTGACAGCTTAAAACGTATTATTTGAGCTGTATAAGGAGTTCATACATGCTTTTTGACATGGAGGCATCTATGAACTCCTTAAAAAGGTAGAATAATCCGTTTGTAAACGAATACGATAGTGATTTCCTTACACAATCCTATGTTATAATATCTTTATAACCAGCGATGTTACGCCAAAATGACATTAGTTTATTGCATTTATGGATCGTCTTAGTATACTTTATCGATACAAATAATTTCAACACTACAACACCACTGCACTGCTAGTTCAAAATTACAATACGCCGACTGGGACCATGGGCAATCTTCGAGCTCGATATTTTTTTTAAATTATGGTCATTGAAAAATCAACCCTAAGCGAACTGTTAATATGTTATAATTACAAGAAATGAGTTAGCCACTTATCATTGAATGGAAATCGGAAATAGTCTCACTATTTTGGACTCTATACGAATCAAAAATATAATTTTAAAAAAAACTATTTACAAATACAGATAATTTGACTGGATTATTATTTACAACAGATATAAAAAAATGTCCTACAAAAGGTGATATTTTATGAAATTGCTACAAGAACAAACATGTCTTATTTTTGTACAAAATTGATCCCAAAATGCATATTTCATTTATACGAAAAAAAATTGATACCACTTAAAAACTCTTCATAATGAAGTATATCAATTTATTCTGGAAGGTCCACAATCAAATAAATCGGTAAAAGAAATCTTAGTTGATTAAAAAAATATATTCTAAATCTGAAGTTGTAAACAATATCAAAACACTTTGGCGTTTTATAGTATCATATTCAACTACTCAATTCAACTATTCAGTAATTCAAATAGTGTAATTCACGTTTCGACGTTTTAGGCACTTGCAGAGTTTTGTGCGGGAGCCAACCGCATTCATATTCTAAAAGACCCCATACCATTTATACTATTATATTATAAATGCGAAATTGTTCATCGGTTTGGTCTTGAATTACAACAGCACAACGGATTGACTTAATTTATGCATGGGTTAGTTTTGCATTATTGCTTAGTTCAGGACCAGGATCTAAATCCACACATAGTCGCTGAGATCATAATTCTTTTTTAATTCAACTATAAGTTAAAGATTAAGGGTATGGCAGTAATATTGAACCCAGAACTATAATCGGCTAAATCGCTGGATATTGAAATAAATGATAGAGTTCACGACTCACCTCACCTGAACTTTTAGCCCTAACAGAATACCAGCGTTGTGGTAACTTTTTAACACACAACATTAAGCTGAGTTAGGACCCTTTTGTTGGCACGACACATTCTAGGCGAAAATTAATGTGTTGGATCAGCAAATTAAACATATTCTATTCCATTCTACTCACGAAAACGGCGCGATGGTAAAATTCCCGATTACATACGCAATAAGCAAAATCCAGTCAAAGTATCCGCACGCAGCATAGCGCACAACATAGCGTGTACAGTGAGCATGTCAAGGGCCAGCCGCGCTCACGCGAGCGTCGGCGTCGGCGCAAAGTCATAATGTCTGCCTTTGCTTACTCGGCTCAGGGACGTCTCGGCCACGCGCGCCTCCGTGCCGCGTAGATTCTGCTTAGCCAGCTTCTCCTTGTTGACCGGCGACCCTGCAACAACGGACCGGCACCTGCCTATCGGCTCAAGCATTCTTTGACGCGTGACGAAACAAAATTGTGTGGAAGGAAGGATTTGTCCACTGTGTTGTATAGAGAACGATTTGTGCATTATAGCAACTGATTATAGCAGAATGAAATTGAAAAAAAAAATTTTTGTTAAAAATTATTTAAAGTAAGTTAAGTTTTTGATGTAAAGCCGTTTTTGAGAAGACAAATACCTAGCCGAGATTTAAAACTTCAAAATTATCTTCACACACAAATTAAGTGCTTTTAATTCAATTAAGTCACGTTAAGTCCATTTATTTCTTATATTCGGCTTTATACAGTCTGTTGACTGGGAATTATGACGTCACGTCTCCCGTCTTGCAAGCGCAACTTTAAAGTTCCATAACTGTTTCTTTTGTTAAGATATTTTAACGATTCTTTCATATTTTTTTTATTTTGTCTTAATTTTCATATTAAATTTTAAAAAAAATGGTAAAGTTCTCCATTATTATTATTTGAGAATTTGAATTAATTATGTCCATCAACTCAGGAGTTATAAGGCTCTGACAGATGGATAAGTGTTTATAAGTCTACTTCGTCTCGATCGGTCAAATAAATTATATTCCATGGCCGACAACAAACAACATACCCATGTTTGTTTTTAAAATGATGATCCATGAAATTATAAAAATCTAATAAATTCTAGGACAAAGGAAACAAGAACTGTGTCCTACTTACGATGTATAATGTAAAGTACGATCACATTTCAATTATCATATTAAACTCCTTGTACCGGAAAATTATATTATAATGTTATGGAATCAATTATTTTAGCATAAGTATAACATAAAGCTGCTATAAATTAAAAAAGCCAAAAATAGCAAAATAAAATTATATATTTCGTTAGTATATTGTCACCATTGCAGTGCCCAAACCATAAAATTTATCAATGCTTACCTCGAAAGTTAGTGAAATATAATAAAATATAATGAGTTAGTTTTCAAAAGACGAGTCACAATTTGTATTAAAATCAGTACAATATACTACAAATAAGTGTTATCTTAATTACTTAAAGTTATATATTATAAGCTACTAAAATGAATTTTCAATTATTCGAAATTCGACTTTTAATACAATTTCGTCAAATGCCTATGTGTTTGGACGATTTCGTCCAAACACATAGGCATTTGACGAAATTGTATTTTAAAAACAATATATCGAGAAGCATTGAATTAAGCTTCCTTTATATTTCAAACATCGGTTAATAATCGGTAGACAAAAAGTAGAAACAAGACAAGTTTATGTGTAATTCGTGAATGAATGCTAAAAGAAAAAGGTCCAATATACAAGCGAAAATAAAAATGCGCAAATAATACAAAAACGCACTGAAACAAACTGAAAATAAATGTGTCACATGCAAGTATAATAATTATTATGCTGTTTAAGGGCATATCTCTTATAATATACGGGCATTAAATACTCTACTATAGAGAAGAACAAAATACCCAACCAAATATGAGGCTTTGCAAAATTATCAGAATTCGTTATTCCTATTTAAAATCTTTACAAGAAGTCAGATATTTCTGTCAAAAATGTGTTGAATGCAGACTGTTAAGGTGTGTCCAAACATACGCGCGGCTGCCATACGCCGAATGCCCAATATTACATTCGTGTGTCGGTCGTGACTCGTGTGCCACTTGCCGATTGGACACACCTTAAGGCATTCTGCTCATACTTTGTGTCCTAGACCCCATATACACGCCGCAGCCTGTTAGAATGTATAGGTATCGGATCGGACGAACGCTTCTGATCTTCGTGAAATGAGAGAGAGATATATCTTTATTCTGACATAAAGGAGATGTATGAATTTGGGCCCGAGTTGTCAACAGGTATGAAAAAAAATAGTGTATAGATATATTGATAAGGTTCTCAAATATTTACTCTTTCTTTACAATAAAATAAACTTTTTTCATATCATAAAGTACCAACAACAGTTAGTACCCTACTAAGGTCAAGCCTATGAGTAAGTGAAGCTAATGAGTTATATTATTTTAACCTAAACTTATACTATAATTTATTTAAACTCTTTATATATCAGTTACTTTTTGATTTATGAAATAAAAAAAATTTTCATGCCCGAATATAATTTTCAAAAATTCGTTTTATTCCATATTTTTCCAATGCATATAAAACCAAAACCCATCTAAACAAAACCGGTTTCGAGCGTCTAAACTTCATTTCATGGTCATTCTTCTTAGAATCTCTAAAAACACTTAAATTAAAACTTCAAGTACCATCAAATATTAATTTTTACTAATAACAATAGGCATTTAACCCTACAAAATAAAGTAATAATATGTTGCACCCCGATAATGAACGAGCCCAACTTTGTATGGAACCATGTTCATCTCCGTTCTGATGTAAGCGGCCGGGCTTAAGGTGGCTTTGCACCGGCGAGGCGAGGCGAGAAGTGGCTGGTCTGAGATTTGTGTATCGATTTTGCAAAGAAATAAATACTCTTTTCGTTTAGATATATGTTTTAATGTTGTATCAAGAAATATTTCAATTTTGGCCTCGCATATACCTACCGCACCAAAGATACCTTTCGCATCAAAGATGGGTGGGACGTGAATTGAAATTTTGCCATACAAATTTCAATTCTCGTCTTGCCTCGCCTCGCCTGTTTGAAACCACCTATATGGTTGTGTGCACTCACCGATATAGCTGAGCATGACGGGCAGGAAGATGAGGCCGTGAGCCGCGCCCAGGACTACGATTCCCAGGTACATGCGGAAGTAGAAAACCTGTGAACGGAAACACATTACCAAACTGCTAACATTTATTTATAACTAGCTGATATGCCCGCGACTTCGTCCGCGTGGATTAAGTTTTAACAATTTTCCACGATAAAAAGTAGGTTTACAAAGAACCTCTATACTAAATTTTATCAAAATCGGTTCAAAAGATGGGTTAAAGTGTAGCAGACAAACAGACAGACAGATAGAAAGACAGACAGACACACTTTCGCATTTATAAGCCCGTAGTTAGGAAGATGACGGTGTTTCACCCCCGTGCCTCGGAGAGCACGTTAAGCCCTTCCCGGTTATTATCACTAACATGATAATAGTCGTCAAAGCCCGCCAACCCGCATTGGAGCAGCGTGGCAGCGAGCAGCTCTGAGTCCCTCTCTCCTATGAGAGTGGCGGCCTGTGCCCAGCAGTGGGACGTTAATGGGCTTTAGTGGCGGGTAGGCCTCACCTGGAAGATCTGGCTGTTGGCGGTGGCCAGAACAACGATGCCGCCGAACTTGGTGAGCGTGATGCCGGACAGCACGGACGAGCCCATCGTGCACAGCGAGTGCGAGGCGCGCTCCACGCGCGAGCCGCCGCCGCACACGCTGAACGAGTGCACCAGGTGCGAGCAGAACTCCACCGCGATGCCGACCGCCATCACCTGCGCCCATACGACATCGTGAGCAAGCTATCACACTGCACTTATATACACCTGCGGGTATAGGATATCGTGAGGCAGCTATCACACTGCACTTACATACACCGCCGAGTAAAAGACATCGGGAGGCCGGTATCACACTTCACTTACATACACCTGCGAGTTAAGGACATCGTGAGGAATCTATCACACTGCACTTACATACACCTGCGGGTATAGGATATCGTGAGGCAGCTATCACACTGCACTTACATACACCGCCGAGTAAAAGACATCGGGAGGCCGGTATCACACTTCACTTACATACACCTGCGAGTTAAGGACATCGTGAGGAATCTATCACACTGCACTTACATACACCTGCGAGTATAGGATATCGTGAGGCAGCTATCACACTGCACTTACATACACCGCCGAGTAAAAGACATCGGGAGGCCGGTATCACACTTCACTTACATACACCTGCGAGTTAAGGACATCGTGAGGAATCTATCACACTGCACTTACATACACCTGCGAGTATAGGATATCGTGAGGCAGCTATCACACTGCACTTACATACACCTGCGAGTAAAGGACATCGTGAGACCGCTATCACACTGCACTTACATACACCTGCGGGTAAACGACATCGTGAGGCAGCTATCACACTGCACTTACATACACCTGCGAGTAAAAGACATCGTGAGGCAGCTATCACACTTCACTTACATACACCTGCGAGTATAGGATATCGTGAGGTAGCTATCACACTTCACTTACATACACCTGCGAGTAAAGGACATCGTGAGGCAGCCATCACACTGCACTTACATACACTTGCGAGTAAAGGACATTGTGAAGCAACAATCACGTGTATCCATGGCCTAACAATATGGATTGTCACATTGGTGACACGTGATCGAATGTCACAACTTGCCATTGAGACTATACCCCTGAAGCAATAGGATTGAGAAGTTGAATCCCGACTTTTTGGGAGCATCTCTCCAATTAATTCAAATTCCAGAATTAATTTAAAAAAAAATAACCTAACCGGTCGGATATTGAAACCCCCCTAAATTCTAGAGAATGTTTGGATTGAAAAATTTAAATTTTGATGTTAGTGAAAATTCTAAAGAAATACTTACCAAATTAACTAAAGAAACTGCGTTCAGACTGATTCCCCACCAGTACATGAGACCTCCGAGATTTACCACGATCATCGTAATGGTGATAACTACAACCTGGAAAAGAAAAATAACGTTAAGTTACAAGAAAGCAATGTTGGTCATATTTTTACTTTATGCCCCTAAATAAAAGACTATGCCCACCATAGACCGATTTTCTGTCGGCAAAAAATTAAACATACAGATTGCAATATTGAAAATCACACTTCCTACAAAAAGCCGATCAATAACATAATAGGTGCATCCCAATCGATCCGATTGTTGGTGGAAAATGAAAGGTTCGGACATTGAGCCGGTCACAAAATTAGTCATAGAAGTCAGCAGATTATCGGACCTGCAAAAAGTCTGAAATGGAGTCACTTAGCTTGATAATCTGTGAAATTTTAACACTGTAGACAACTAGACACTCACCAGCGCAGAGAATAGATCGAAGCCCATGAGGATGAAGGTGACCAGGAAGATGGACAGCACTGAAATGCCCATAGACTTGAGAGTATCCGGCCACATTGTGAGATACTGCTCATAGAACACGTAGAACACTGAATAAGGGAACACGTTGACTGTAATATTCTTTCCGCTCGCAAGCAGGTTGCGTTTGAGCGTCTCAGATATATCCGCTGATATGGACCGCGCCGCTCGCAGAGCTGAATAGTAGTCGTAGCTCGTCTTCAGTACGGAATGGTACCCTGGAAGTAGATTTCAAATTATTTTTTTGAAGCAGAACTTTTGCATCTGCAGGAAGAACCTACATTTTTTTTTAATAAACGCTATTTTGTAATTCCTTGCTTTTGGACCGAATTCTTTAAAAAGTTGTTAACTTTTTATTTCTGTTTTAATAACTTTTTTTACTGATTTTAAAAACTTTGCTTCCTTGTGACCATTTAAAAGGAAATGTGGCGCGTGATGACGATACTTTATACTTGACTTACTTATGTATCAACAAATTGAAGAAATTGTAAATAATTTTTTTCAAAAAAGCAACCATCGAGTTTCTTGCTGGTTCTTCTGGGTAGGAATTTCATTCCGAACCAGTGTTAGATTCACTGGACTATTCAAAAACACTTATAAAAGTAAACTTGAAAAAAAAAATTTTGAAACTAGATGATTCCCGCGACTTCGTCTGCGTGGATTAAGGTTCTTTGATTCCCGCGGGAACTTATTAGTTTTTTGGAATAAAAATACCTCTATACCAAATTTCAGCAAAATCGATTGAAAAGATGGGCCGGGATAATGTAGCAGACACTACAGTCCATTAACGTCCCACGGCTGGGCACAGGCCTCCGCTTGCATAGGAGAGAGGGAATTAGAGCTTAGCCGCATTGGAGCAGCGTGGTGGGTACCTACCACGCTGCTCCAAAGCGGATTGGCGGGCTTTGACGACTATTATCATATTAGTGATAATAACCGGGACCGACGGCTTAACGTGCTCTCCGAGGTAGGGGGGTGAAACACCGCCAACTTCCTAACTCTGGGTTAGTGCTGATAATTTCTAGTCAGAAAAACTCAACACTTATTATGGCCCGACCCGGGACTCGAACCCGGGACTAGTAGGTTAGTCCGCTAAGATCTTAGCGGACTAACCTGTTAGGGGGATGGCATCTGCATCATCACTTACGAGGTGAGATCGCAGTCAAGGGCTAGCTTGTAGTGGATAAAAAAAAAAAAAAAAGGCATGCCTTGGTAGTAAGTGGCGCCGACTCGCGACTCGGTGCCGTTCATCTTGTAGTTAACCGCGTGTCCGTACGCGGCGTGCCCGCCCTTGGCGCAGGACGTTCCGGGGTTGTCTTGCAGGAAGAACGGCACGTAACGCTTGAAGTCCGCCGCGCTCGGCCTTTGTTCCGCCCCCACCAGGGTTATGTTGCACAACTCGCACGGGGGCGCGCCTGTCGAACAAATATCGCACGTATAACAACGACCTCAATAGACATGATTCTTTTTTATATCATAAAGTACTAACAAAAGTTAATACCCTACTAAAGCTACGATCTAGCCTATGAGTAAATATAGCTAATGAGTAACATTATTTTAACCTAAACTTATACCATAAAATTATATCTAAGAATTGGTCCATTGACTTATGTTAGTTTACGCTAGATATTATTACGAGACACTGTGTTCTTGTGTTCTTTGCATTGCACTTAGCATTGCACTTAGCACTACACTTTCACTTCACTACACTAACTCGAAGGGCTTAGTCCTTTTAAGTCTACGCACTAAGTCTGTATTGTCGAGGAGCTGGATGGCCTCGACTTTTACGTGATGATGAAGCCTGTTTTCGTGGGATTGCGCTTGTCTCCTTATGATTATATCTACGAAGTCCATTTGCAGATAGGCATGATGACAGTAACCAAGAATCAATGAAATTATGAATTTATCGAATGAAATAGTATTCATGGATTATAAAAAACGTATTTATTTTTCTATTTCGGGTGAGATTGCTATTTATTTTGATAAAATAAAATTATAAAATACAGCAATCCGCCATATTGGTTAAAACACCAAGAAGCGAGTGACGTCACAATGGTTTGTTTTCGAGCTTTGACAATCACACTATCGCTTACTGCACACTGCACAGAGTACATTGGTAAAAATAATAGTGACGTCACAAACGACGCCATGACACCGGGGAGCGTTTTGGTGTGAATTTTAAAATTTAAATTTCAAATGCCAATATTATCTACCAAACCTTATTTTTCTGCTGAAATAAGATATTTTTTCGAAATAAACTCTTTTGCAAAAAAAACGGGCACTTAAGCAAAGAACTATTTTATAGTTACTATTAGTTTGTTTGACAATTTTAGGTATTGTTATCCTCAGAATTTTATAAATTAATTAGGAAGGAATAGTTTTCATCAGTTTTATCATAACATATTGAGAAATAATGTTTAAGTTCAAAACACTATTATTGTACCTGCTCGCTAAATAAAAATGAAACGCGTTAATTTCTTTGTTTTTCTTGAATACATTAAAAGCAGATAAAAGTTTAGTATTGAGTGTGACCCCCTCTTGCTGAAATCACAGCTTGCATTCGTCTGGGCATGCTAGCGAGTATATCTTTTATGGTTTCTTGGGGAATACGTTCCCACTCCGCGTTAATCACATTCTTTAGCTCTCTGATGGTCTGCGGAGCCGGCTGCACTGATCTCACTCGTCGCTTCAGAACGTCCCAGACATGCTCTATGGGATTGAGGTCCGGACTTCTAGCTGGCCAGTCCAACGACGAATTCCGACTTCTAGCATATACGCTTCCACATCGCCAGACCGGTGGGCGCGAGCGTTGTCGTCCATAAAAATTGAGTTTTCGCCAAGAGCGGCTAAAGCGGGTTGTGGATAAGGAATTAGAACTTCTGTTATGTATCGGTGTCCAGTCAGTGTACCGTTTTCTATGAAGACTAACTCCGTACGATCCATAGAATTTATTCCTGCCCAAAACATAACAGAGCCCCCTCCATAAGGTGTGATTTCCTCAAAACATGCCTCTGCAAAGCGTTCTCCTCGTCTACGTAGCACTCGCCGACGTCGGTCTTCACCATGCAGAGATATCCTGGCTTCATCTGTGAACAATACCCTATCCCAGTCTTCATGAGTCCATGACACACAATTTCGAGCGAAGCTAAGCCTGGCAACTCGATGTCCACGGAGTAATTTAGGGCCGCGTGCCGGGCGATGACTGTGTATATTAGCAGCGAGAAGCCTCCTCCTGACCGTCCATAGACTAATTTGCACATTTCTTACTTCTTCGAGGCTATTCTTGAGGGTCACATAAGAATATTTGCGATTTCTCAAAGCTTGACTAACTAGAAAACGATCATCCCGTGGTTCGGTACATGTCTTTCTGCCAGAACCAGGCCTTCTCTTGACGGAACCGGTCTCTTGATAGCGCTGCCAGGTCCTTTGAACTGTCGACCGACTCACATTTAGCCTCTGAGCCACGAAGCATTGACTGCAACCTTCTTCAAGCAGCGCAATAATTTTGCTCGATTTTATCACTTTATCTACCATTTTCGAGATTGCTAAACAGCAATAACAATACTTTTAAATTTCAAGGACATCAGATAATTTAATAAAAATTGACAAAAAGTTAATTAGAGTCGATATTAACTATAGGGACTTTGCGCCACAAAATGTAGTTAAAAGTTGTTTTCTTTGAAAACCAGGCTCAGTCAAAAATTTGAATTTGGAATGTACTTTTATAAACATTATGGCACTTTTATAACTGGCCAGTAACATGTTCAAATGATTAAAACCTTTTTGGTATTTTATTTTTTTCAGCCAGGAAGAAAATCGAAACCGCCCGTTTTTTTTGCAAATGAGTGTAGTAGATACTTCCGTACATAATCTGACCATTTTTCAAAATCAGTCATCATGCCTATTTACATAAACGGGCCCTGTCGAACAAAATATAATGTCGGCTTATTTATAACGCCATCTAGTCTGAAAAGCGGGAACTTGCTTGCAACAATATATTAATGCCATAGATAAATAATCGTGAATTACAGCTTGAAAACGTATGACTCGGTCATAGATAATATAGTTCATAGTCATAGAAACCGTAAGGCCAGTTAGTAAAATAAAAATCATACATATATAATATATCATACATTTTAGTTTAGTTTAGAGATTGTGTTATACAGAATCAGCCCCAGTAACTATAGACTTTAGATGTTATCATAATAATAACAAATTATCTACACGACGAGCGATCGCGACAGCGCTACGACGCGGACAAAGACAGGCTTATGACAAGTGTGGAACGTGCTCAGCAAGTCTGATGCCCGCCTTTTTTCTATGAAAGGGCCTATCTAGTACCTACATATGTATATATCGATGACGTATGACTCGGGCATAACCTTTGTGTTTATATTTTAAGATGTAATTTTGTACTCTTTGAAACACCAAAACCATTAGATGAACCCTTTCATAGAAAGAAATTGGGCGTCCGACCTGTAGAGCGCGCTCCACACCTGCATAAGCCTGTCTTTTTCCCCGCCACAGCGCTGTCCCGCTTTTCAGACTAGATGGCGTTAGTAAAATAAGTCTACATTTTATGTTCGACAGGACCCGTCTATGTAAATTGAGGTCGTTGCTTAAAACATCTTTCGACCGCGCCATGTTTCCCGCGCATTTAAATCCATGAGCACTTAAATGTGAACACAATAAAGGACGTAAAAAAACTATGAAACAGGGCTTGTTAAACACCTGCAGGGCGACCGCGTAACTTCTGTATCAATCATTGTTACAGTATCTAAACTATCTATCTAAGTATTGTTACAGTAAATAAAATTTATAATATTTTGATGAATAAAAATTACTATGACATTAAAGACTACCTAGCGGATAAGGATATATCAAATTATTAAATTATATTTTATTACGGTGACATTTAACATTTAGCTGTTTTTTTTTATTGTACTTTTTTAATCATTTATCTAATGTAATGTAATTTAATCTTAATCAATTCAATGAGATCTAGTGAAATAATTTAATTTAATTACTTTAAAAACAAACACATTTGCACACCATTGTATGGTAGAATATGTAAGGAAAATTAAAACTACTTTAAGACCTAATCTGTACCCATATTCTTGCAAATAAAATATTATTTATTTATTATTTATCAATTGTTGTGATTGGCTGAATTTATGGTATTCTTGCTGCGTAAATGGATTTTGTCCAATAGTGGAAGAGTGTTATCCAAGCGATTCGTCGCTTAAAGAGAAGAGGCATATCCCAGATGATATATAGGCGAGACATAGTGCGTCCCGCTGGGGAAGTTGCTCTGCTCTGCAAATCTGCTCTTAGTTCACCGATTGATCGCGTGATAAGACACAGAAAAAGAATCTTTATGCGCTAAAATGTCTTTGTAGGTTGTGACAGATACCAAATTTCGCCAAAATTTGTTAAAAAATGGGCCGTGAAAGCGTAGCAAACAGACAGATACCCTTTTGTAACGCAATAATTAAAGAGTTCCCGTGGGATTAAGTTACCATGTAACTAAGGTAATTGTTACCATAGTCCATAGGTAACTTAACGGATCGGAACCGCTTGAGTTATATTATATCAAAATATAGGTAATTTCATAACAAACGCGATGGTATAGCATTGGCTACAATAAACTTGACAAAAAAAAATTAATTAAAATTATTAATTTTAAAATAGCCTGGACCGGATTTGATAGGCAATCTATTTTAAGTGTATTTATCTATTATTAAATAAAAATAAAAAGTAGATTTCATCCATTAAACAGCTCGGTGAAGGTTGTAGTTATATACGGATCTTAGACTATACGTTGAGCGCATTTGGTTGACAAAACACTTTGGCGTCAGAAAAAAACAAACCCAAAAATTCTTGATTTAAAGTCGCAAATTCAACATCCCAGATTTTATCAACACAATGTATCCGCTAGGAGTACTGACTGCTGATATGACGAGATCGACGAATTTGAGGTCTAAAACAAACCAGTTCAGGTTCATTTTTACTTTAAAGGCAAATTGTTTTGGCGGACGAATACATTCAACGTCCGCAAGATTCTCAGATTTAAAATGTTGCGGTGAGGGCACGGTGCCCTGTATGTAATGGCTCACCGTGGTCGTTGGGGCAGAAGGATTCGTTGGTGGGGAACTTTTTGCAGCATTCTCTAGCGCTGGCCCAGTCGAAGAAGTCATCCAGCCACGCGTTGGGAGGCTGCGCTATGTATGAAACGTTGGGCGTCCGGTACGCTGGTAACAAGGAACACGATCATCAGTGATATTCAGATAAGGAGAAATCATTCCAATATTATAAATGTGAAAGTGTGTTTGTTTGTTGGTTTGCCCGTCAATCACGTCGCAACGGAGCAACGGATCGACGTGACATAGACTACTTTTTATCGTGATCCAGGATAAAAAGTAGTCTATGTCACTCTCCTGGTCCTCAACTATGCCCATGCAAAGAATCACGACGATCCATTTCTCTGTTGCGGCGTGATAGAAGAAAAACCAAGAAACAAACACTTTTGCATTTATAATATTAGTATGATTATTAAAACGTATAATCATAACAAATTGACATCTAGCCTCCAGGAAAAAGGTCATCCTTCCTTTTCATCCCGCAAAATTTAAGGATTAAAAGGCGGGAATAAAAAGAAACTAAACACATTGGGAATCAAATGCAAATTGTGGATCAGTAAGCTCACCTGCAGCCTGACTGCCTCTTTGGTCTAGTGGTTAGCATGTTAGCATTTCACTGCGGCCGACGAGGTCCCGGGTTCGAGTCCCGTGTCGGGCTATAATTCAGTATTGGGTTTTTCTGACTAGAAATTCTCAGTACTAGCCCGGAGTTAGGAAGTTGGCGGTGTTTCACCTCCGTGCCTCAGAGGGCACGTTAAGCCGTCGGTCCCGGTTATTATCACTAATGTGATAATAGTCGTTAAAGCCCGCCAACCCGCATTGGAGCAGCGTGGAGGGTATAAGCTCTAATTCCCTCTCTCCTATGAGAGTGGAGGCCTGTGCCCAGCAGTGGGACGTTAATGGGCTGTAGTGATGCTCACCAGAGTAAAGTTGCGCGGCAACACTATCGTTCCTGCAGAATCTGGTCCCACAGACCATATTCTGGACGTCGCGGTCGGAATAGTCCAGATCGTCCGTCACTACGAAGTAGACTGGCGGCCCGATGTTCAGATAGCGGTTCAAGTGCTGGAAATACTTCAGCTGGAAGCTGTCCTGAGGCATCGACAGCTCCTGGTCCAGGCCGATCTCTATGTGCGGTGCCACCTGGAATTACGTCATAATTACCTAACTGCAACGACCTCAATTTACATAGACGGGCCCTGTGAAACAAAGAATGTGGGCGTATTTTTAGCAACGCCATCAACGCCATCTAGTCTGAAAAGCGGGAACTTGCTTGCAACATCTTGAATGAAAGCTTGAAAACGTATGACTCGGTCATAGATAATATAGGTCATAGCCGTAAGGCCAGTTAGTAAAAAAAAAACATACAGTTTGCCGCAGAAATTAAATGATTGCGTAATGGATAAAAATATTAAATAGGAAGATTAAATAACGTTTTTTTGGAAATGTATAATTGTGAATTGAAACACTTACCTTAAAATTAAAATTATACAGTGCCAAACTAATTAAATTTTAGATGTTAACTTAATAATAACAAATTATCTGTACGACGAGCGATCGTGACAGCGCTACGACGGGAACAAAGACAGGTGCGGAACGTGTTCAGCAACTCGGACGCCTGGCGTTTTTCTATAAAAGGGCCCATCTAGTGCCTACATATAATATATTGATGCCTAACTGATTCAAAAGTTCCGCATCACACTTCCGATAACGACTTCAATTTCACAAAGATAGTAAATTTTTTTTTGAGAAACAAATATTCAGTTGGCAGGCATCATTGTCGGGTTTTTGGGGTGCTGATAACGAAATTGTGTATAGTCGATCAGTTAACCTTAGATCAGTTGACCTTAAGACATGTTTTTCGCGCGAATTTTTATTGAGGATTTAGACATCAATATCGTGTGAAGCTGTGTAGCCTTGGATCTGTCTGTGAAGTTGAAAATCGCTACAATATATCGTAGTACTGTAAATAGTAGTCTATTACGGTGAATCCACACACAAGATGGCGACCGGGCCGTATGCCTGATTCCTCGTCTAGGTCTCAACTAAAATATGCTATGAAATTGGTGCAAACTATGTGTGTACTGCCACGTCGGTGGCACCAGGAGTTCGAGTCCCGGGCCAGGCCATAATTAAGTATTGTGTTTTTCCGACTAGAAATTCTCAGTACTAGCCCGGAGTTAGGAAGCGCGCCAACCCGCCTTAGGGAATTAGAGCTTACACTATGGCTGTCTATATTGTTGCACTATCCCGCTCCTAAGGTTCTTAATTAATGGGTTGCCTCGAGGAGATAACTCTTAGTGATAAGACCGCCCTTGCCCACTTTATTTTGCTTTGCTTTCTTTTCTATGTATTTTTATGTCTTGTGTAGCAATAAAGAGTTTATCTATCTATCTATCTATCTTACTCTAATTCCCTCTCTCCTATGAGAGTTGAGGCCCGTGCCCGGCAGTGGGACGTTAATCGACTCTAGTGGTGGATACGTGTGTAACTGTAGATGAATTAATAGATCAACTCACAGCGACCGAGGAGCAGAGCCAGGCGAAGAAAATGATCATGACAGATGCGCGCACTTCGCGCTTCATGAGGAACGGCACGTACACGTGGCGGAACAGGTTGTATAGCGCGCCGTCACCCGCCTCGCGCCCGGCCCCCGCCTTGCTGCCCGATAAGCAGCAGAACACGTCATATCTGTGAGGGAAAACGTCACTTGTTTCACTAGGGATCTAGGGCCAAACCTGTCGTATCTGTGCGGGCAAACGTCACAAGTGTGACTAGGGATCCAGGAGCCAAGCTGATCTTTGAGGGCACCAATAGTTCGACAAAATCAATAGTTGAAAATATATTATATTTTAGCGGTTACCACAGTGCAAACTAGATGGCGCTAATTGTATCTACACCGCAGAATAAAATAATCGACTGAAAACTTATAAGTTACCATACAAGCCTGAATCACGATTTCGAAGTTTTCTGAGAATAGTGCTATATGTAGACTGTTCAAACTTATAATGGTCGGACCAGAAAGGTCCCCAGGCACAACACCAGCCCGGAGGAAGATCTTCCTATTGGTGCGAACGAGTACATATTATCACTCACTCGTCCCACAATATTAGAGATAGCCGTACTGTTGGTAGCTAGGCTGATTCAGTATTTGGTGGGTATAGGGCCCTCTTTTAGTGAGAATGGTGACAGATGCGGTTGGTTAACTGACTAGATATCGCCGCTCAAAGACGAGTTATGGTTATCAATCAATTAGAACAAGTTAATAATTTATAATATCTCCCGCGCAGACAATTAATCTCTGTGGATATAAGCCCCCAGTGGCCGAAATTCGGTCGGGAGAACACTATCTCGTTTTTTTTTTTTTTTTTATTTATTTATTCATATAAAAAACAAAAAGTTACAAACTTAGTCTATTTGGTGTAGCATAAACTCAACTGAGTTTTTCTGTACACCAACGAGCCCTCGACATTATGCGTTGTGAGGGTCTTCTCCGTTTGCCCCGGGAGGGCTTCAAGGACTGGCCTCCTTACCCGGGTGGGGCGTGGGTAATTATTTACCCCAGTGATTATCTTCTAGCCTGTCGGCTATGGCCTACCTTGGAGGCTACGGACATTACCTGTTGTCCACCTGTCACTTAGTGTCGAGCGCCTACAGCGATCACGTGCTACGTTATCAATTCATCATTCTGGTGGAAGGTCACTTTGGTAACAAAGAAAGATGAAAGGAAGTCAGTAGGTCAGTACCTGTTGTCGACCTGTCGCTTAGTGTCGAGCGCCAGCAGTGGTCACGTGCTGCGTTATCAATTCATCATTCTGGTGGAAGGTGACTTTGGTAACGAAGAAAGATGGGAGGAAGCCAGTAGGTCAGTACCTGTTGTCGACCTGTCGCTTAGTGTCGAGCGCCAGCAGCGCCACAAAGCACGTAACCTGCAGCAGGAAGTCCACCAGCAGAGCGGCGCCGGCGTACAGCGCGAACGCGCGCACTGCGGGCATGTCGCTCAGCGCGCCCAGGAAGAAGCACACAGACTCCGAGACCGATGTCAGGAACATGGACGGCCCCACTTGGCCCAACCTGTGCGACAAATCACACGTTTCAGATCAAATATTTGGCGATGGGAATATAGTTTCAAGAAAATATGCTTGCCATGGTGGTTTAGTTTAGAGATAAGCCACATTGTAATTGAAAATTTCGAAATTAAAGATGGCCACTGATATATTTTTTGAAGATAATATCTAAATGGGGTCTTATTTGCGAATCTCATGCTCTGAAAATGAAAAAGAAGATTAGGGCCGACGTGCTGCAGTCTCTTAGTGGCAACGGGGTCTGGACCTAGGGAACGGAGCGATCTGCTACGTGCTGCGCGATGGTCTCGTCGGGGCGGCGCGGTCTGCACGTGGGCGGGGGGCGGGGGGAGGGGGAGGGGGAGCGCTACTCAAGTCCTGCCGATGTGCTGTGCAATGGTCTCGTCGGGGCAGGCGCGGTCTGCACGCAGGAGGGGGGCGGGGCGAGGGGGAGGGGGAGCGCTACTCACGTCCTGCCGATGTGCTGCGCGATGGTCTCGTCGGGGCGGCGCGGATCGCGCTGCGCGGTCTGCACGAGGATGAAGATGTTGTCGACGCCCACGGCCAGCACCAGGAACGGGATCACTTCGATGATGATGAGCGTGGCCGCCACGCCGCAGTAGCCGAAGATGCCCACCGAGCACACCACAGACGCCAGCACGATAATTACACCTGCACACCAATGGGTCGTGTCAATACACCTTTACAAGGAGCATAAGCTCGATGAGCTCTCCCTTTAAAGGTCACAAAAAATTGGAGTTATAGGGACTGCCGATAGAAGTGAAAACTAATTTTTTTTTAAAATAAAATATAAACCTTAACACTAAGGCATGAAAGTTTAATTTCGAATTTAGAATATTTATATTTAAGACTTTTTGTCTTCGTAACAACGCGAGCATGTCGGCGACATGCATGTCGATGACGCCGCGAATCCACAATTTTACCCCCTACCAAATAGTGCTCAACGCGGCTAAAGAAGTTTTCACTTCAAAAGACAGGACGATCAATACACCTGCAGGGATAACAAATCGATTGTGTTAATACATCTTTCACTGTGTTAAATGCCTTTAGATGTGTATTGAAGCAGGAAATAATTCAGAGTCAATTGAGCACAGCATAGAAGAAACACAACAAATACTCCCGTACGAATCTATAAGAGAGCAGGATTTGTGCGGGTTCCTGCTTTGCTCGATGATTTTTATATTATGTCAGAATCTAATGCAGCACAACTACAAATTCTTTTGAAGAACGATTAATACAGTACACATGCTAAAAATACAAAAGGATCACACCAATCAACTTTTCTGGATGTTAAAAGGGGCTAAAAAGATTGATAAAAGATCATAAAGGGAAAGCAGAAAAACTATATTATAGTAAATAGCAAAGAAATAAAGAAGAAAAAAAAGGTGTGGAACACCCTCCCAGCGCACGTGTTTCCTGCCACTTATAACTTAGTACCTTCAAGGCAAGAGTGAATGGGTATCTTCTAGGCAAGCGCGTTCCAACCTAGACCTCATCATTGCTTTGCACTAAACATGATTGTCGTAAAGCGCAAGCCTATCACGCAATAACAAGAGCAAAGAGGAATTAGCAAAATGCATGCAACCATTTGATAAACAGATCTCACCTCCCAATCCAAGAGTGACTTTACTATCGATAAGTAGCCTTGAGCAAGTAGTAAACCTGCCCAATGATATGGCAATATACGCGAACATGATGAAATACGACACCAATATAGTGTACACGTCCGATTTCGACTCGCGGTTCAGTTCGTCCTCAATGGAACGTTCGGATGTGTAAGCTATGTCCATGTACGCAGGCATTTCGTTCTCTGTGTAATTCTTCATGAATTCTATGAATTTCTTCTCCCATTCAAGAGCTGGTTTCAACTGAAATTAAATATCATTATTGAAATCTCAAAACGGAGACATTTTTTTATAACTTATAGCAGGCTTCCCTAATTATGATGGTAATGATGTCATGTGGAGACAATGTTACAGAATCAGTCCTAATGACGTGATAAAATGGCGCTTTTCTAACGAGAATTTCAGATTCCGATGCGTCAAACACTTTTTCTGGTTATTTTATCAGCACTAACAAAATTAGTTCCATTATCACTAAAGAGATTACTTATAATTATTATTCTCATTATCACTAATGTCATTATATAATAT
The DNA here is from genome assembly GCA_923060345.2 of Erebia aethiops. Classification (NCBI taxonomy): domain Eukaryota; kingdom Metazoa; phylum Arthropoda; class Insecta; order Lepidoptera; family Nymphalidae; genus Erebia; species Erebia aethiops. The sequence continues at coordinate 13,119,422 of OV281096.1, read as the reverse complement.
CTTATCATATTGTGTCATAACTTGAAGCTGTCCGCGTCTTGACACAAATTTTTCTAAAGCAGCATAAAAGCTTTGAACGACCTTACCGGGTAGAAAAATCACCAGAGTTCTATTCAATCCCCTGGTGGATCCAAAAAGTGGAGCCTAGAGGATTGAGGGGCATCTTCTAGGACAGCGCGCTCCAACCTAGACGTCATCATTGCTTTGTATTAAGCATGATTGTCGTCAAGCGCAAGCCTAACCAATTTTTTTTTCTAAAAACTTTAATACCTAGTTTTAAGGTTTATATTTAAACCTTAAAACTAGGCATTAAAGTTTAATTACGAATGTAATATATTATTATACGTAAGACCTTAAATTTGTCTTAAGAAGAACGGTGTCGGTCTCACGTATTCCACATTTTTACCCCCTACCAAAGTGCTCAACGCGCTTAAAGAAGTTTTCACTTCAAAAACCCTCCTATCCGGTGGAGGAAAAATGTCCTATCGTTAAAAAACCTTGAACCTTTATTATTAGATACTGTTACACTGATGTACACTGTTACAACGTTCTGACTATACATCAATCGGGGGAAGATGGAGATGTTACCTTCTCTTTGTCGTGTTTGTTGTTGACGAGGATGGTAATGATGAGTGCGTTGGCGCGGTGGAAGCGAGAGGCCTTGCTGAGCGGCTCGCCCGGCGCCAGGAACCCGCCCAGCGCCACGCCCGGCAACACGGGCCCGCCCCAAACCGACAGACACAAGTAAGGGTTCCTGGAACACAAGTTGTGAATGAACCTAATAGTTGAGGACAAACCTACAAACCAATAAACCAACAAACAAACACACTTTCGCATTTATAATATTAGTATAAAGTATGATGCGAAAGTGTGTTAGTTTGTTGGTTTGTCCTTCAATCACGCCGCAACGGAGCAACGGATCGACGTAATTTTTGGCATGGGTATAGTTGAGGACCTGGATATATCTATCTTAACAGACTACATTTTATCCCAATTTTAAACCATTATAGGTGAAACACCGCCTACTTCCTAACTCCGGGTTAGTACTGAGAATTTCTAGTTAGAAAACACATCCAACACTGGGACCACGTCGGCCGCAGTCGAACATGCTAACCACTAGACCACCGAGGCAATTGCTCTCGTACATATTCATTTAAAGAACAGCAAAGTGCAAACCCCACTCACTGTGAACACTTGATGACCTGCTCCAGATATTGGTTGTTGTCCAACGAGTCCAGCACGTTGTCGGCGTCGCTCTCCCACCAGCCCCACACGGACTGCACGGCGCACCCCGCTCGGAGGATGATCATCCTATTGTTACGGTCGAACCGTATCACCTGCTCCCACTTTCATACATTTAAAGAACAGCAAACCCCACTCACTGTGAGCACTTGATGACCTGCTCCAGATACTGGTTGTTTTCCAGGGAGTCGTTCACGTTGTCGGGGTCGTTCTCCCACCAGCCCCACACGGACTGCACGGCGCACTGATCAGCGGTGACGGGCCCCGTGAACGGTGACGTCAGAGGCGCGAAGCAAATGTACTGTTGCTGGTGCCGTTCCCTAACCACTAGACCAACGAGGCAGAGAACAGCAAACCCCACTCACTGTGAGCACTTGATGACCTGCTCCAGATACTGGTTGTTTTCCAGGGAGTCGTTCACGTTGTCGGGGTCGTTCCCCCACCAGCCCCACACGGACTGCACGGCGCATTGGTCAGCGGTGACGGGCCCCGTGAACGGTGACGTCAGAGGCGCGAAGCAGATGTCTTGGATACGGGTGCTGTTGCTGCTGTCGTTGCCTAACGCTGCAGTGCCAAAATGTGTCCAGTATTAGGCTACGTGATCAGAACCGCTAGGGTGTGGAACACTCCCAGCGCACGTGTTTCCTGCCACACACAACTTATAGGCAAGCGCGTTCCAACCTAGACCGCATCATTGCTTTGCACTAAGCATGATTGTCGTCAAGCGCAAGCCTATCTCACAAAAAAAAACCCCGTTTGCACTGAGTTTTTTTTATTTATAGACTAGCGCTTGGCTGCAATCAAACTTGCTGGAAGTAGCGATGCAGTCTAAGGTGGAGCGTGCTTGCCTACAAAATGCTTATTTACTCTTGATTTGAAGATACCAATATTATAAGCAGATGGAAATACGGAAGCCGGAAGAACGAATTCGCGCGAATTTTATTCTCGCTATTTATATTTCGCTTACGGATTTCACCTACTTCGCCACTGCGAATGCGGTGAGCGTCATACAGCTCCGTACAGCACAAAATATTCGCGCGAATTCTTACCGCACTCATTGAAATGATATCAAACTAGCGATGCGTGCGAATTTTATTTTTTTATAATTATCTGCATGAATGAAGGCTAACAGAAGCCGTTATAAATGAAATTGAACTATTTTCTCCCCAATCCATCGTCAGTCCCCCTCACATAGTATGATTGATCATTATACAACGAAATAACAAAAGTTACCCATAATCTTATTCTGCAAATCGAGAACTTTTTGAAGGAAGGTAGAGTTGAAAACAGGTCCAAACTCCCAAATTGTTCCATCTGCTGAAGTGAATTCCAAGTTGGGCAAACCCTTAGAACTAATAATCAGCATCTCTGTCCTGTGAAAAAGAAAGTTAGTTAAATTAGACATTCATAAAATCTCCAAACAATAATAAGCTGACGGACATCCAATTCTCGGACCCACGCTCACCCATTCAGAGTGAAATGTTTCCTACGACGCCATTTAGATGAAATTTGAAGGCCTTAACGCCATATTTCCATGAGCCACCCATATGGGGCGCAAATGCAGGTATAAATTTGAATTTGATACCTTCATCGGACATGAGTTAATAACTGAGTCAGTATTAGCCTTGGGGGACTTTTAAATTGGTCTCCCACTTTTAAAGGTGGGAGAACAATTTGTTGAAAACTTATTTGACGGTTGACACTGTCTGAATAAGTTATTTTTCATAGGCGCTATAAAAACAAGGTGTTGTCGATAACGTAATACAATATAAAGACCTGTAGAATGGCTCGAAATGCGAGTCGAAGTACTGTCGCTCGAGGCGCGACCTAGACGTAGGCGACGCCCACAGTTCCACGGGATTAGTTGTCACTATCATGAACTTGACGCCGAAGCCAAGAGCCACTACGAAGCAGAGACCTGAAACAAGATACAGTATGTAAAAACTTGTCTATGATGTGTTAGTAGTAAAAAGTAAAGTATATATAAAGGTATTTAGGAATGCCTAGTCCTAGTTGTGAAAATTTAGGAATTTCTTTGGAAAAATTAAAATAAAGGCGTAGTTGCTTTTTCTGTAAAATAAAGGCTAAAGTGTTGCGGCAAAGATAACTTCAGAAAAGCACTTGTTTAAATGTGTGGTTTTCGTTACAAATATTTCAAAATAAACTATTTTATTGACCGAGCGAAGCGAAGGTCTCCGAGTCTACTTGAGTGAATTGGCACTTGTCCGTCCGTCCGTCCGTCTGTCAGAGCATTATAACTTCTGAATAACTGAACGTTATTACTTCAGCTTTAAACATAATATATAAACCAATGGCCTCCTGCCGAATATGGCTTAAAAAGTTATAAAAATCTTCATTTCTCTCATAGAAGCGAATGCGAAGTAAAATATTTTTTATAGCGTTACATAGGGTTGCGGTATATCATTTTAAAGATAATTAGGAATAGAGTCCAAAAATTTTTTTTTTTTTAATTTTTCCCCTATAATTGACGAAATGGGGGGCTTTCAAAGTGGAGATTTTCTAACGTCCAAAGTTGACCTCAGAACTCTAAATTTACTGAAAGGCTGAGCCTGAAACTTGATCAATTACATATTTGAATTATATCCTGTACTTGAACAACAAATACTAAAATTAGATAAATATTGTAACGAAACGAAATTATTTAATTTTTAATGAGCTTCAGTATTTTTAACAGAACTTCACATTGTTGTCAATAGATGGCGCCGCGAGGTCTCAGTTCGGGGCGAACCACTAGTTTACAGAAATAAATATTTGGGAAGATCAAGAACAAGCGTTTACCTATTTACTCTCTGCCTACGGCCATGAAAAGTATTCACAGATTACACTTATACTATACGTACGTAGTAGAAATAAAACTTACCAAGAAACAGAACGACCCATGGTCGCGACGCCATGGCCGTTCCCCACCACTGGAAGAAGTCCTCGAGTCTGCTCTCAGTCTCGGCTCCGAGCTTCTCGAAGAACGTCGCATCGTCCACGCTGTCAGACTGGTCGGCCGACCAATTCGCCGTTGTCGGATTCGTGGCCATTTCTTGATTGTTTTCTGATGCGACACCTGCAATATTTGGTGTATTATAAAATACTAGCTAATGTTTATACATTATACAGTGCTAATCGCGCGCAATTTGATGGTTGTATGTCACAAACCTTCGCGTATATGAAAACTATACTAAGTGAACGAATTTACAGCTAAAGAAATAAACATTTACATTTATAATTTATAATTTACGCCATAGCAACTTCACGCGACAAAACTACATGTTATAAATATAAACTTTTGCATGTGACAGTCACGAGTTCATATCTCGTCGACAACATCGTAGTGCTACGGCAGTCTGCCGATGACTCGCCGACATATAACTACTTGCAAATTAATTTTTATTCGTAGATGGAGCTGGACAAACATAGAAACTATCTTACCCAGCCATTCTGCTACATAATACATCAACAGGACAAGACTATTTATATTAAAATATTAACGAAAAATAACTATCAACGAAGGACGATCTATTTATAATAAATTATGATAATGCAAACAACATTTCAGTACAGTTTCAGTAATTTAATCTTAAAATTGTTTTTAAACCACCCAGTTAGTTATCCTTCATGCTATTAATTAATTGGAGGTTAAATCAAATTAAAAATACCCTTCATGCAAACGCTGTGCTGGCTAATAGTCTAGAAAAATGTGTGCGTATATAATTTGTGAATTAAATTAAACAAATAATAGTATTTTAAACGATAAACATTAAAAAACAAGCACAAAATCTTGGACCCAAAGCTTTTAACATTTGTTGATTACTAAAAATGTCGTAATTCGTTGATAACTAATGGTAGGCCGCCCCATTTTCACCGAGGGCGGAATTTCTGAAATTTGTTTCTTGAGATCCGTAATTTCTAGTCCCTATAAGGTCTAGGTTGGAGTGCAATTGCTAAAAATGCTATTCAGTCGTCGCCTTGAAGGTACTTAGATCACGCATGGTAGGAAACATGGACGCCGGAAGGTAGTTACATTTCATAGCGGTTCGTAACAGAAAAGTTTCATACAACCGAGCGCGGCACTCGTGGGTTGTCTCTGTTACTATCGGTGTGCGCTCACACAAATGCAAACTCATCAGCGTTATCGTCATCATTTTAACTCATTGTCTGCTCACTACAGTGAAAACGAGTGTCCTCCCATAAGAGTTTTAGCCACAGCCAACCACACTGGTCAAGTGCAGAATGGCAGACTTACCTTTGAAGTACATTAAGGGAACTCAGGCGATTTCAACATGCAGGTTTCCTCACGATGTTTGACTTCAAAAGTGAGTGACATTTAATTTCTTAAATGCGTTTTGGATTCAGAGCCCCAGACCACCCGAATAGGAAGCCGGAGCGTCTACTCTAAACCATTAGACTATGTGTTACTAGTCTAATGGTTTTCCAACATTCCATTTAAATTATTAGGTTTAAAGAGAGATTTATTTTCCCAAGAAAGACCAAAAGGTCACTTACATGAGAAAACTTACAATAAATAAACTATGCTTAAACATATCAAATACTGTATAGGTGACCTTTCTCATTGAATACTTAGTTACTATTGTACATTATTATAATTAAAAGCTTCAGGTCCAAGAGTCCCCGACGCCACGGAAACAACACAGAAGTGACACTACACACTACACACACGTGATACGTACTGGAGCGGTGGCTGTGCAGCGGACTGGTCTCGGGCCCGCCGCCGCGCCGCAGCTCGGCCGCGCGCGCCCACCCATCTGTCCCCACACCCACTGTTAGTGCCCGCACCCATATACATACTATGTACTATATACATAGTACAACGAACTAGAAGGCTACTCATTCCGAAATAACGGTCTTGAAAATGCTCGAAAAATACCAATTCTACGAGTTGATTCCCTGTAGGGGACACCAACTCTTAATACAAGTTTTTTTCCGAGACCGTTATTTCGTTCATCTATTGGTATTGCAAATGGAACTTTATGTCCGACCAACAAAGTCTGTTTTTAGTTTATATTTTAACCATAGTAAGTACTCCCAATATACATATTTCCGCCTGGCCCGCACGCGATTGCACCCACAGACTTCACTAAAGGACTACCAACCATTGGGGCAAACGCTTATACAAAAGTGACGCCGCTTCGCATAAATCGGTTTCAGTTGGTAGCACGCAGTTTCCTATTTTTTTCCTTTAATCTATGTAAGAATATATAAATAAGTGTACTTCTATGTTTTAGCCAAAGGTTATTGAAAACTAAAAACCTTCACCTCAAAAATATTGTTGTGTATTATTAGTAAAGATAAAATTATAATTGTATATTTTAGTACCTTAAAATGTAAGTAGAGATGTTCTATTAAAAAAATTCCTTCAAAATATTTCAATATCCATCCAATATCTTGATAACGGTTACGGGTTTTATTATATTTTATCATTATTACATACAACGTTATCACGCCACATCAATATAAAATTATTGAATCCATTACGAATTTTTGGATATTTATCGACTGGCTGAAGCCCATACTACTTTATCACTATATATTCTCCTCCAAAATCATGCTCATACCACCTCAATTTTATTATCTACTAGCTATCTATTTCAGATGCCCGCAATGCTTTAGTTCTACGAAAATCCCGAGCAAATTTCTTGATCTTATACTCTTCGAGATAAAAAAGTATGTCTATGCCCTACGGTGTTTTAATATCGTTCAAAATCGATTCGGCGTTTGAAACGGCAATGCCAGATAGTATAATAATTGCACTTTACTGGTGGATGGCTGCCGAAGTGAACGGCAGTGTTGCAAGTGTCGTGGTGACACTAAATAATAATAAAAAATATTCAAATAGCGCCACGTAAGTAAAACTGGTGTAGAACTCAAATTAAAAGTGTTGCCCTTGATAATCGATTTCAGGATTAGAATCCTATGATCCAGGTGAAGCGGAAGTTATCAAGCGAGTCGCAAGGAGCCGCTGGATCCAGGTGGCGTGTAGAAGTCACACTTTCTATGCTACGTAGAGTGATCTATAGTCCCTCGCACTAGATGGACGGAGTACATCAACCGGGTCGTTTCATCCAGTCCGTCCCTCGCACTAGATGGACGGAGTACATCAACCGGGTCGTTTGATCCAGTCCGTCCCTCGCACTAGATGGACGGAGTACATCAACCGGGTCGTTTGATCCAGTCCGTCCCTTGCACTAGATGGACGGAGTACATCAACCGGGTCGTTTGATCCAGTCCGTCCCTTGCACTAGATGGACGGAGTACATCAACCGGGTCGTTTGATACAGTCCGTCCCTCGCACTAGATGGACGGAGTACATCAACCGGGTCGTTTCATCCAGTCCGTCCCTCGCACTAGATGGACGGAGTACATCAACCGGGTCGTTTGATCCAGTCCGTCCCTCGCACTAGATGGACGGAGTACATCAACCGGGTCGTTTGATCCAGTCCGTCCCTTGCACTAGATGGACGGAGTACATCAACCGGGTCGTTTGATCCAGTCCGTCCCTTGCACTAGATGGACGGAGTACATCAACCGGGTCGTTTGATACAGTCCGTCCCTCGCACTAGATGGACGGAATACATCAACCGAGTCGTTTGATCCAGTCGGTGGTGGAAGTCCTAGCCAAGGGATCATGAAGTCCCATTAGATGTCCAGCAGTGGTTCAAGTCCCTAGTAGAGAGATGATATCGGACTCGGAAGCCACCGGATCCGGCAGCGTGTGGAAGTCCCCACTGTATACTATTATGGTTGGCAGTGGTGAATAGTGGTGACTGCCTCGTTGGTCTAGTGGTTGGCATGTTCGACTGCGGCCGACGAGGTCCCGGTTTCGAGTCCCGGGTCGGGCCAATAAGTATTGGGTTTTTTCTGACTAGAAATTCTCAGTACCAGCCCGGACTTAGGAAGTCGGTGGTGTTTCACCCCCGCGCCTCGGAGAGCACGTTAAGCCGTCGGTCCGGTCGGTCGGTAAATTAATGATAAAAGTCGTTAAAGCCCGCCGACTCGCATTGGAGCAGCGTGGTGGGTCTCAGCTCTAATTCCCTCTCCTATGAGATTGGAGGCCTGTGCCCAGCGGTGGGACGTTAATGGGCTGTAGTGTGTGGTGAAAGTGAGACTCACCGACGACGTTCTCCTGCGCGTTGCAGCAGTAGACGCCGCTGAGGAAGAGCGTGGTGAAGATGATGAACACGATGGCCATAACCACCGCGTAGCCATCCGCGCCGTGGAAGCTGAAGGGGCGCGGGGGCGGCGGGGAGGGCGCGGGGGCGGGGCACGCCTCCTCGCAGTCCAGGCACGAGCAGCCCGGCTGGCCCTGCGGACATTCAAAAATCTTATTACCATGTAAAGGACTACTTAAACGACAAGGAAGTTTGGCAATAATTTGCTCTAATGTCTCTGATAGTTCCTTAGTTAAGATGATTTGTGAGATGGTGATAATTAAAAAAAACCCAGCTGAGTTTGTTGCGGGCTCTTCTCAGACCAGGACGCGTTTGGAACCCTCGTAGCTTTAGTTTTAAGATACCGTTACCCATTATCACCATCAAGTCTTATTCCTTATTATTATTATAAATATGAAGTTCAGAAGGTGTACTTTGTAGATACCTATTTTGAATAAAGTTGCTTTTGAGTTTGAGTTTGAGTTTTTGAGACAGCGGCGGCCGAATCAAACTAAGCTTCATCTATACCACTTATATACTACTAGCTGATGCCCGCGGGAACACTTTCATTTTCAGGGATAAAAAGTAGCCTATGTGTTAGTCCAGACTATTTATTTATATATGTCACCGTAAGATTGTAAAATCCGTTAGATTATAATCTAACGGTTTCGATCCCGCTAGATTATAAACTTTCGAAATATTGTAAACCGTTCACTGTTCTGAGTATTAATTTATGAAATATTTATTGTTTTTACGTTTTCTTGTCTCTTTCTTGTACAGTTCGCGCGCGAGTTGAATGCAGAGTAAATGTAAGTGTCACCATATATTTACTCTGCATTCAACTCGCGCGCGAACTATAGGTTAGGTTAGGGTTTGACATGAATATTCAGGTAGTGCCCGGCCGCAGGCCGGGCACTTAGGTTCTATCGGGTTAATATACCTAATATATTACAATTTACCGAAAAATAACGCGTTAAATTGTAAGCAGTATGTGTTGGTTCACAATCTGTCGAAAGTTCATAATCTATCGAGATAAAAAACGTTATATTATAATCTAACGGTTTTTACAATCTTACGGTGACATATACATCTAATCAGAACGGCAATGCCACTTACACTAACCAGATGATTATTAACAAATAACAAGATAATACAAATAAATTAAAAATAATAGAAGAAGAACATCAATAATAATGATATTATAAACAAGGTTATTCTATGCTCTCAGAGTACCTACCTTAACAATTCAAAAACCATGGTTGTCCACTGGTCATTGAATGGATCCCATTGAGCATAATCTCCAAGAGCGTGTTGAACGACGCCAATGAACGCGGTATGGGTGCCATAGTTCGGGCAACAGTGCGGCAATATGGCACCACGAACAACTTACTCTATCTATAATCTATCTCTGTGAGTACCACCTACCTAAGTACTACCTAACTTCTCAAGTTTTCCTACAAATGATTTAACCATATTGTGTAATACACGGACGTTAAGGTTTTAACAAACTCGTGACGATCGTCAGCCCTCGCCTGGCGGCGAGCATGGGCATGTTCTTAAGAGTTCCCGGAGCTTCTCATTATGTGCAGAGGGTGGCCACCGAATGGGTTTTAGTGGGTAGGAATCCCACATAACCTGATCTATATTATCATTATACCACCATTAAAAAAAAAAAAAAGTTGAAAAAAAAAAACAGTCATGATACAAAAGGCGGCCTTATCGCTTACTAGCGATCTTTACGTGGCAACCTTAGGAATAGGTAAATAAAAAATAAAAAAGGATTGCAGGTGGTGTCATACGTACACTACACATACATACATTCAAATAGCTACATACTAATACATAATAAAATTGAATAAAACTTCGTTTTATGAGGTGGGATTTGCAGTGTCAAAGTTCGGCACTCTTTCCCCGGAGATTGGGTATCTCAAGAAGATCCCCCCCCCCCTCTACATAAAAAAAGGATAGCCTGTCGTTCACGAGGGTTGACACGTTGTGCGGGAAGGGTGACAAGCAGAGTGGATGGGGTGACGTAGGACAAGGGACTTACAGGTAAGCCAACGCTGCACGGTCTGGTGGGCGGGTTGTACGGCGTGAAGCCGTCAACAGGCTCGTCTCCGCTGAGGTAGTTGATCTGGAAGGGTACTAGAGACACATTCACGTTGCCCATGAAGTCGAACCAGCGCTGTGGCGTACATGTGTACGCTTCGCCGCACAGTAAGTCCAATGCAAACTGATTCGTAGATGGTGATTGTACCTGAAAATTAATGTGAACCAAAAGTTATTACATGCCAATGTTACCCATCATAATTTCTTATACTGAGGGGAAGAGTGGCCTAGCTGCGACAATGCGTTTTTTTAAAGTGAAAACTTCTTTAGGCGCGTTGAGCACTTTTTGGTAGGGGGTAAAAATGTAGATTCGCGTGACCGACATGCTCGCGAACATAATATAAATATACTACATTCGAAATTTAACTTTAATGCCTTAGTGTTAAGGTTTATATTTCAATAATTTTAATTTAAAAAAACGTTTTCACTTCTATTTGCAGTACCTGTGACTGCCATTTTTTTTTTACTCATTAATTATTTGCAGTTATCTCATAAAACTAAAATAAGGCCAAAAAGATTACAAAATTATGCAATTTTTAAAATATAGGTACTTAAAGTTAAACAAGTGCACGTGCATGCGGCCTGCGGGTATGTTTGTTTGTGTGTGTGTGTATGTATGTGTGCGTCAGTGTGTGTGTGCCTGTGTGTGACCTATTTTGGAGGTTCAAATTTGGCGGTTTCGTTCCCTCCGTGCCTCGGAGAGCACGTTAAGCCGTCGGTCCCGGTTATTATCTACTAACATTTGATCGTTTAAATCGTTACAAAAACCTAACAGTCTTATTCATAAAAATCCCTTATTACAGGTTTGAAATGTTCATTAGTTAAAATGCTCATTAGGGCTATCAAACGTTTCATAAGTTTCTTTATTCATAAAAGTTCATTAAACCTCTCACAACTAAATTCTCGCTATAGGCTGGTTTCGCTTTATTATGTTGTCGTTCTGATGAATTCATAGACAAAATGGCAAAAAAACTGGGCTCTACACTCCACGAATTAAAAATTGACGCATGGGTGACATCTGTTTTCCGTCAAAAGTGTGTTGTCAGTTGTGGTGATAATTGTCTGATACTGGTAGACGGTAGTTTGATTTCATATTATTATCGTTCGGAGTTTTTTTTGAGTTTATTTATGATGCATTTTACATGATATAAATAAATATAATAAATTAGGTACGAACAACGATGTTTTACAATGCAATGACACTAGAAATTAGAAACAAAATAAAATAACCTCACTTCACATCAAATTATCAGCTGTCATCTATAGACAGGATGGCCATCTTGTCATGTAATAAAGGTCTATAGAGGGTTTATAGTAGGGTCCACCCTATTATAAGTTATGGAGCTGTTATAAGAGCATTTTAGCAGTATTGAACGTTTATGAATAATGTTTTTGAGAACTTTGCTTATTACAAGCTAATAAAGCTTCTATAAATTTTTATGAATAAGACTGTCAGGGTTTAAATACCCTGTCAAGTCGTATGCGGAAGGACGTGGGAACCCACCGCATTATTATTCCAAAAAAAATGGTACCATTATTTGATTAATGGATGGGGGTCACGATCCTCAGTAATGAGAAATACGACGCAGAGAAAATTCCTATACTAAATTCTATTGACATTTTTGAGAAAACCTATATGAAAATTGATAAGCTTCTAGAAAACCTCACTCAAGTATTTGAGCGGTACTGTTGATTTTCCAGTCGATCAGTTTAACTTACTTTTTAAATACAGAAGTATTTAGTAAAATAAAATCTTGCATTATTTAAAGTATTTTTGATCCTATTCCTATTGTATTTTTACACGAAAACCACAAACTTACATTTTTACAGGAGCTAAATGTATTGTTCATGTACGTAGTGCCGAGATGGTATTCTACCGACGTGATCATCGTGTGTGTAGCTGGAAAAGAAAGGAAGCAATAAGTTTTCATATACACTTTATTTATTTTTACCCTCAACGAAACGGAGACGATATAATATATGTGTTTTTATTACAAGAATAGCGACCGCTCGCGGTGACCCTATAAAGTGCACCTAACAATACGACCCTGGGAAGATGGCAGCTTGCTGTGGCCAACAAGCAGCCATACCTCATGTACAGGTCCGGGTAATGAGGGGACTTCTCCAGGAGTCCGGGATGAGCCCTATGGGCATCGCACAAGGGGGGCACCGATGCGTTCTTAAGAGATCTCGGAGCCTCCCGACATGAGTCAAGGTCGGTCACACGGTTTTAGTAGGTAGAAATCCTACATAACCGGTTTCCCCCCCAGGAAGTCGGTTATCTTAAGGAGATTTTCCCCCGAAAAAAAAAAAAAAAAAGTTCCATGGGTTTTGCAGGGCGTTGATGAGTCAGTAAGTCAGTGAATGAGTGAGTGAGTGACTGAGTCAGCAAATTCTATTTCATTTTATGAGAAGATAAAATAGGCGTGTGCTTGATGACAATAATACTTATGGAAGCTTTTAGGTCTCGTTAGGTTGGAGCTACCGATTGCCTATACATTTATGTTACTTATAGAAGTTGACTTCGAGAACCTTTTCTTAGTTCCACGCACGCTAAGATCGAATTATGTTCAGAGAAAAACATATCCGTCACGCGATCATCTATCAATCACATGTAATTTTCATACATTTTCCTCGACATTTAAGTTAATTGTTAACATGAATGTGCAGAAACAAGTCTCTTCAATTTTCACTGGACCATTATTATTTTTTTCGAATATAATAAAATTGTACCCCCCCACCAACCATATGATATTTTCAAAGTTTCGACAATTCCCTCAAAACTAAAATATGGGCTATGAATAGTCTGTTCATTGAGCAGTCAGGGTCTTCTCCGTTTGGCCCGTGAGGGCCAAGCGGGGGTACGGGCGTCGAGGCTGGGCCTCCTTACCCGGGCGGGGCGCGGGGCAACTCTGTGCCCCGGTAAATGTCTTTTAGCCGAGTCGAAACTCGGCTAGGGCCTGCCTTGTAGGCTACGGGCCCCTAGGTCGGGTGTCACTTCCGGGGTGGGGTCCGCACTGCGGGTGACGTCATCACCGCCGCGTGCAGGACCCATGTCTCGTCCAGGTGTCTCGGCGCTGCGGGCAATGGGGTCGCTCTCGCGCGCCGAGATGATGTCAAATCCAGTGGACTCTGCGTCGCGGGCGATAGGGTCGCCGCTGCGCGCAGAGTCGGTGTCATATCCGGTGAATGTCGCGTCGTCGTCGTCGCTACGGTCGCCTGCGTGCCGCGCAGGTGATGGCGATCGTAGGAGCTCACGGGGTAGTGGACGCCCGGTCGGAGGTCGGATGGTCGGCGGTGCGATCCCGTGGAGGTGTTCGTACGGTCCGTTGTCCGCGCGCGCAAACATGCGCCGCGCGAGTGTACGGACGTACCCCTCCACGGTGGGCGTCTTGAGGTCGCGATGAATGACGTCATTCCGCACGTACCTCGGAGCTCCCACGATTTGGCGCAGGCACTTGTTCTGCCGGACTTGTAGGCGGCTCCTCTGGTATGCTGAACACAGCGCATACCAGGCGGGGGCCGCGTACGTCAGCCGCGAGCGGACATAGGCTCCGTAGATCCGGAGCTTGGTCTTCGATGAGAGGCTTGAGGTGAGGACCTGGTGCAGCATCGACGCGGCAGCCGTGGCGTGGTTCACGACATGATCAATCATGGGAACCATGGCCAGGCGGGCGTCAATGTGGCACCCCAAGTAGCGCACCGAAGTCTGCCACTCTATGTCCTGGCCTCGCAGTTGGAGCTGACGCATGTGCTTCCGGGCGCCGAACAAAATGGCGGCCGTCTTCCCCACGTTGACGGCCATTCTCCACTTGTCCAGCCATTCCGGAAGCAAGTCCAGCAGACGTTGCATGCGATTTGTAGCGACGATTTGATGGTACGACGACGCGAAGTACGCGCTGTCGCGAAGTACGCGCTGTCATTGAAACACCTCTCTGTAGCGGTTACCACAGTGCAAACTAGATGGCGCTAATTGTATCTACATCGCAGGATAGATAATCGACTGAAAACTTTTATGTTACATACAAGCCTGAATAACGATATCGAAGTTTTCTGAGAATAGCGCTTTAAATAGACCGTTCAAACTTGCAACGGTTAGACCAGAAAGGTCCCCGGGCACAACACCAGCTCGGAGAAATATCTTCCTATTGGTGCGGACGAGTACATATCACTCACTCGTCCCACACTCTCTATTGTCTGTCCGTCTTCCTATTGAGGGATGAACTACTTTTTCATCTTTTTAACGTCTAATCGCGTAATTTCAAATATGTCACTTGAATAGTCATGGGAGTATTGAAAGGCGACAAGTTTGTGGATATTCCCATCATAATTGGTCAAGCATATTATAAGATGACGTCATGATCAGCCGTTAAAGTTGAAAAAAAAGCTCATCTCTACTGGACAAGACAGTTAATTCAAGAAACAAATTCCTTAGCAACAGACAACGTATTGGCGGTTCCTCTGGTGCTGCCATCTGGGTGCAATGAGTGGCGGTGGTCGCTTAAAATCAGGTGACCAGTAAAATTAAATAGAATAAAAACAACTCTTCTATTAAAAGCACTGATCATAACGTATATCTGCTTGTCCCTTGAGGTAGTTCAGAGGTTTGGATATGATTATCTAGCTAGCGCTTACCAACGAATAGGAGCGCTTCATCACTGGACACTTTTATATATATCTGGATATTTTTATATGGAACTAAGATGAGCTAAGCCATACCAATCTAGCAATATAATCGGTAGATTTCACATCTACATTTCAGGTAGGTTATACACTATTACCTATTCTGTGGTTATACTCACAGTTGAAAGGAGCAGTCGTTTTTGGGAACAAGAAGTCACTCTGATTCGGCGAACAAGTCATGCCGCATATGTGCTTGAGGAAGTTATCCACGCAGGACGGACAGCGCGCGAGGAGCATCAGAGGTATGGCTATGCCGGTTTTGAGGTTCGACAGCTGGACCTCGTTGCAGCAGGCGAAGCCCCCAGCCGCGATGTCCGGACAATATTCCTGGAGGATTTCCTGAAACGAAAGAAACAAGATTACCTGTGGTTCAATTACAGGAAATTGTCCGAATGATTACAAACTTTAATAGGAATCTATTATTATTTTTTAAATATGAGCACCTTGTGCCTACAGTGTTCACAAATAAAAAATAAAAAAATTAATTTAAATTTAATAATCACTGTTTCGCTTCGTGGTGCATGCAGAGGTTATCGCATTCGGATTTATGTCTATTATGCTATTTTTAACCGAATTCAAAAAAAGGAGGATTCGACTGTATGTTTTTTTTTTTTTGTTTTTTTTTTTTTGTATGTTTGTTACGCGATTTCTCCGCCAATTTTGAACCGATTTTGATAATTCTTTTTTTGTTTGGTAGGTCATACTTCAGAGGTGGTCCCATTTTAATTTGGTGAAGATCTGATGAATATCTCCGGAGATGGAGAACGGAACTCCTCAATGGATAAGAGTAAATTGCTCGCGATCAGTGTGATAGTTTTGTAAAAAGTATGTTTTAACCATACATAGCATATCCTTTTTTTTAGGGTTCAAAAACAACAAACACTAAAAAGTAAAAAATAATTTAATTTATTATGTATACAAGAGTTAATGTAGTTCTATAATAACATTTTTTGGAGTCGGTGCCAATGTGGAGTCACGTCAACAATAATGAAGAGTAGGTAGACGGTTCATGCGGCTAATGGGGGCTATCGCGCGATAATTTGCCACTAGAGGCGCTGGTGTCGCGTGAGGTCCAATAACATTCACTTTTCACTGGTTTTGGCGGGCTTCGTGGCATAAATTATATTTTCTTTAATTTACCTGTTGAAAAGTGATCTCCTTCGTGAAATTATCGCAATTATGGATTATTTAGCGATTAATGTGAACGATTTGAAGGCGGAATTAAGAAAAAGAGGCGCATAAATAAGCGCAAAAATTTCATTTTTTGACGTTGTTGAGCTCTTTCTGCACGTTTTCTTTTAATTTCCTTTCTCTCTTCTCTCTTGACTAGGTAGGTAGTACAAATTTTGGCTTTAATTTAGGAGATGAATAAGAAAGATAATTACTTACGATTTTCTGTACTTATTTGATTCTTTGGGTAACACATAATCCTCGGGGTTAAAATGTTTTTTACAAACACGAGAATTTTTTGTCGGGTAGGTATAGTCATTCCTCCAAATCGCCACTAGCCACTGTTTTAGAACAGTTTTATCTTTTGGAAACATGTGTTCTCCTCTTTTTTCCGATTAAAACGGAACTGCACAACATGATGCAATAACAGATGATAGATAGTTAACTATTTAACTAAACCTATTATAAAGAGGAAAGATTTGTTTGTTTGTTTGTAACGGATAAACTCAAAAACTACTAAACCGATTTTAAAAATTCTTTCACCTATAGAAAGCTATATTATCAGAAAGTAACTAGGCTATATTTTATTTTCAAAAAAATTAGAGATCCTTACGAAAATTGCAATAATGTGAACTAAGTCGGAAAAAATCGTCTCTTCTGAGAGCTTACGCGGCGTGCGCTGCGTAAATAGTTAAAGTGACACGAAAACAATGTATGGTGAAATTGTTCCTCTTAAAAAGTTCTTAAAAATAGTCCGATAGCATATATCTATCTTTTAAGGTTGACTCACAATAACCATTTTTATGATTTTCAAATTTGGTCTAAACCAATGCTTTAGTTGCGAAGGTGTTTTTACCGACACAGTATTAATCCTTATCGAAATAAATATATTAATCATCTCAAGTATTTAACTAAGATAAAAATTGTCCTTTACACCATTTAATTTAGATGATTAGTTTATGAGATATCATAGAAATAATGAGGACGGGGCGTACTCTTACAATGTAATATTAAAATGTAACCTGTCCACTGCCCACTGGCTATATTGGGTAGGTATACTATATTAGGATTATTAGTGCTACCCGTGCGAAGCCGGGGCGGATCGCTAGTAATTAATAAAACTAATGAGATTCAAGATTTAAAACTTTGTTTCGGCGCCAATCTTATAAAGTCGCCTTTGACAGCTATACCTCTGGACCTTAGTCAACAGTGGCGCCAACTGGTGAGCAAAGAGACGATAGTCCCCATTGGTACCGACTCCAAAAAATGTTATTATAGAACTACATTAACTCTTGTATACATAATAAATTAAATTTTTTTTACTTTTTAGTGTTTGTGGTTTTTGAAGTCGGTTTTAATTTTTTTTTTGAAATTTTTTTTTCTTATATAATTAACAATAATGTCCGCATTTTTAATTAATTTCACAAACAATACATCACACCTGTCTATTTCTTAAAATTTTCCGTAGTCAGGAAGAGACAGTCTGGAAGAGATCGCTCCTTAGCGATAAGACCGCCGCAGCCTAAAAGTTTTGCTTTTGTAATTTGTCCTTTGAGTAAATATTAAGTTTCAGAATTAATAAACTGTTAGCAGTAATAGTTACCTAATAAACCTATCAAGCCGTTATGCCGACGCCGATGCTTTTCAATGATACGGAATACATCTTTTTTGAAAACCCAGCAACACCTTAGTATTATAGAGGAAGTTGACATTTATTTCTTCGTCGAACTAATCACCTTATCTAATCTAACCTGTAGTGTCCCACGACTGGACAAAGGCCTCTCTCCGATTTTTCCACATATCCCTATTTTGTGCGTCTATGGGCCACTCAACTTTGAATTTGTCTAATTCAGCACGCCATCGTAGCCTCGGCCTGCCACGCTGGCGTTGATGATTTTAGGGGGTTCAGAAAGAAGCGGATTTAGCCCACAAGTCATCTGACAACTAATAACCCCGTTGTATATTTACCACAACTAAATAGTAAGATCATTAAACTTGGATTATATCTTTTTTTATTTTGAACAATGTGTTCTCATTCATATAATTTGTTTGGATTGACGATTTTAGTCATATACACACGATAATAAAGTGATTCATAACGTTATCAGAGTTCACAGCTGAGACGATCAAGAGATTCTTTGTTTTCAATCTTCGGTGTAATTAACCGAAGGGTTATCAAACAAATACGATTAGAAGTCACTCAAATTGCCACACTCAGAGTCGCTAATCATTACTAAAGGAACTCCTTAGTAATAGATTTTGTATTGAAATCTACACTAAGGAGTTCCTCGTCGTCATCGTCTAATGAAAGCCTAAAGTGTACCGTGATTATTTCAATTATAATATCGTTTATTAGCCATAAATAATAGGTATGAAATCGCACTAACACATGCTTCATTCTCACGCACACGCATGCACGGACAAGCTGCGTTGAATCAACATGGTAACTTGTAAGGTATTAGTAAGTCAATGACCTGTATCGATACTTCGATATATTATTATTTATTGTTTTATCTACTTTTTCTACTAGCTGTGACGAGTTTGGGCTCGTTTAGTTAGTTATAATGAGATCTAAGCTCAAGACTTGGTGGAGTGACCTGAAGGTATACTTCGAAGACCACTACTGGAACTCCTAGACGCGTAGAGTTAGCTGTATCGAATTTGGGCTCGTTTTGTTAGTTATGATGAGATCTTATCTGAAGATTTGGTGGAGTGACCTGAAGGTATACTTCGATGACTTCTACTGGAACTCCTAGACGCATAGAGGTAGGTGTATCGAATTTGGGCTCGTTTTGTTAGTTATGATGAGATCTTACCTCATGACTTGGTGGAGTGACCTGAAGGTATACTTCGACGAACACTACTGGAACTCCTAGACGCGTAGAGCTAATTGTATCGAATTTGGGCTCGTTTTGTTAGTTATGATGAGATCTTACCTGAAGATTTGGTGGAGTGACCAGAAGGTATACTTCGACGAACACTACTGGAACTCCTAGACGCGTAGAGCTAATTGTATCGAATTTGGGCTCGTTTTGTTAGTTATGATGAGATCCTACCTCATGACTTGGTGGAGTGACCTGAAGGTATACTTCGACGAACACTACTGGAACTCCTAGACGCGTAGAGCTAATTGTATCGAGTTTGGGCTCGTTTTGTTAGTTATGATGAGATCTTACCTGAAGATTTGGTGGAGTGACCAGAAGGTATACTTCGAAGACTTCTACTGGAACTCCTAGACGCGTAGAGCTAGGTGTATCGAATTTGGGCTCATTTTGTTAGTTATGATGAGATCTTACCTGAAGACTTGGTGGAGTGACCTGAAGGTATACTTCGACGACCACTACTGGAACTCCTAGACGCGTAGAGCTAGCTGTATCGAATTTGGGTTCGTTTTGTTAGTTATGATGAGATCTTACCTGAAGATTTGGTGGAGTGACCTGAAGGTATACTTCGAAGACTTCTACTGGAACTCCTAGACGCGTAGAGCTAGGTGTATCGAATTTGGGCTCATTTTGTTAGTTATGATGAGATCTTACCTGAAGACTTGGTGGAGTGACCTGAAGGTATACTTCGACGACCACTACT
Source organism: Erebia aethiops (assembly GCA_923060345.2). Classification (NCBI taxonomy): domain Eukaryota; kingdom Metazoa; phylum Arthropoda; class Insecta; order Lepidoptera; family Nymphalidae; genus Erebia; species Erebia aethiops. Next base: position 13,099,455 of record OV281096.1, on the reverse strand, counting down.
GGAACTCCTAGACGCGTAGAGCTAATTGTATCGAATTTGGGCTCGTTTTGTTAGTTATGATGAGATCTTACCTGAAGATTTGGTGGAGTGAGCTGAAGGTATACTTCGAAGACTTCTACTGGAACTCCTAGACGCGTAGAGCTAGGTGTATCGAATTTGGGCTCATTTTGTTAGTTATGATGAGATCTTACCAGAAAACTTGGTGGAGTGACCTGAAGGTATACTTCGACGACCACTACTGGAACTCCTAGACGCGTAGAGCTAGCTGTATCGAATTCGGGCTCGTTTTGTTAGTTATGATGAGATCTTACCTGAAGATTTGGTGGAGTGACCTGAAGGTATACTTCGAAGACTTCTACTGGAACTCCTAGACGCGTAGAGCTAGGTGTATCGAATTTGGGCTCGTTTTGTTAGTTATGATGAGATCTTACCTCATGACTTGGTGGACTGACCTGAAGGTATACTTCGACGAACACTACTGGAACTCCTAGACGCGTAGAGCTAATTGTATCGAATTTGGGCTCGTTTTGTTAGTTATGATGAGATCTTACCTGAAGATTTGGTGGAGTGACCTGAAGGTATACTTCGAAGACTTCTACTGGAACTCCTAGACGCGTAGAGCTAGGTGTATCGAATTTGGGCTCATTTTGTTAGTTATGATGAGATCTTACCTGAAGACTTGGTGGAGTGACCTGAAGGTATACTTCGACGACCACTACTGGAACTCCTAGACGCGTAGAGCTAGCTGTATCGAATTTGGGCTCGTTTTGTTAGTTATGATGAGATCTTAGCGTCTAGGAGTTCCAGTAGAAGTCTTCGAAGTATACCTTCAGGTCACTCCATCAAGTCATGAGGTAAGAACTCATCATAACTAACAAAACGAGCCCAAATTCGATACACCTACCTCTATGCGTCTAGGAGTTCCAGTAGTGTTCGTCGAAGTATACCTTCAGGTCACTCCACCAAGTCTTCAGGTAAGATCTCATCATAACTAACAAAACGAGCCCAAATTCGATACACCTAGCTCTACGCGTCTAGGAGTTCCAGTAGAAGTCTTCGAAGTATACCTTCAGGTCACTCCACCAAGTATTGAGGCAAGATCTCATCATAACTAACAAAACGAGCCCAAATTCGATACAATTAGCTCTACGCGTCTAGGAGTTCCAGTAGTGTTCGTCGAAGTGTACCTTCAGGTCACTCCACCAAGTCATGAGGTAAGATCTCATCATAACTAACAAAACGAGCCCAAATTCGATACACCTAGCTCTACGCGTCTAGGAGTTCCAGTAGAAGTCTTCGAAGTATACCTTCAGGTCACTCCACCAAGTCTTCAGGTAAGATCTCATCATAACTAACAAAACGAGCCCAAATTCGATACACCTAGCTCTACGCGTCTAGGAGTTCCAGTAGAAGTCTTCGAAGTATACCTTTAGGTCACTCCACCAAATCTTCAGGTAAGATCTCATCATAACTAACAAAACGAGCCCAAATTCGATACAATTAGCTCTACGCGTCTAGGAGTTCCAGTAGTGTTCGTCGAAGTATACCTTCAGGTCAGTCCACCAAGTCATGAGGTAAGATCTCATCATAACTAACAAAACGAGCCCAAATTCGATACACCTAGCTCTACGCGTCTAGGAGTTCCAGTAAAAGTCTTCGAAGTATACCTTCAGGTCACTCCACCAAGTCTTCAGGTAAGATCTCATCATAACTAACAAAACGAGCCCAAATTCGATACACCTAGCTCTACGCGTCTAGGAGTTCCAGTAGAAGTCTTCGAAGTATACCTTTAGGTCACTCCACCAAATCTTCAGGTAAGATCTCATCATAACTAACAAAACGAGCCCAAATTCGATACAATTAGCTCTACGCGTCTAGGAGTTCCAGTAGTGTTCGTCGAAGTATACCTTCAGGTCAGTCCACCAAGTCATGAGGTAAGATCTCATCATAACTAACAAAACGAGCCCAAATTCGATACACCTATCTCTACGCGTCTAGGAGTTCCAGTAGAAGTCTTCGAAGTATACCTTCAGGTCACTCCACCAAATCTTCAGGTAAGATCTCATCATAACTAACAAAATGAGCCCAAATTCGATACAATTAGCTCTACGCGTCTAGGAGTTCCAGTAGTGTTCGTCGAAGTATACCTTCAGGTCACTCCACCAAGTCTTGAGGTAAGATCTCATCATAACTAACAAAACGAGCCCAAATTCGATACACCTAGCTCTACGCGTCTAGGAGTTCCAGTAGAAGTCTTCGAAGTATACCTTCAGGTCACTCCACCAAGTCTTCAGGTAAGATCTCATCATAACTAACAAAACGAGCCCAAATTCGATACACCTAGCTCTACGCGTCTAGGAGTTCCAGTAGAAGTCTTCGAAGTATACCTTTAGGTCACTCCACCAAATCTTCAGGTAAGATCTCATCATAACTAACAAAACGAGCCCAAATTCGATACAATTAGCTCTACGCGTCTAGGAGTTCCAGTAGTGTTCGTCGAAGTATACCTTCAGGTCAGTCCACCAAGTCATGAGGTAAGATCTCATGATAACTAACAAAACGAGCCCAAATTCGATACACCTATCTCTACGCGTCTAGGAGTTCCAGTAGAAGTCTTCGAAGTATACCTTCAGGTCACTCCACCAAATCTTCAGGTAAGATCTCATCATAACTAACAAAATGAGCCCAAATTCGATACAATTAGCTCTACGCGTCTAGGAGTTCCAGTAGTGTTCGTCGAAGTATACCTTCAGGTCACTCCACCAAGTCTTGAGGTAAGATCTCATCATAACTAACAAAACGAGCCCAAATTCGATACACCTAGCTCTACGCGTCTAGGAGTTCCAGTAGAAGTCTTCGAAGTATACCTTCAGGTCACTCCACCAAGTATTGAGGCAAGATCTCATCATAACTAACAAATTGAGCCCAAATTCGATACACCTAGCTCTACGCGTCTAGGAGTTCCAGTAGTGTTCGTCGAAGTATACCTTCAGGTCAGTCCACCAAGTCATGAGGTAAGATCTCATCATAACTAACAAAACGAGCCCAAATTCGATACACCTAGCTCTACGCGTCTAGGAGTTCCAGTAGAAGTCTTCGAAGTATACCTTCAGGTCACTCCACCAAGTCTTCAGGTAAGATCTCATCATAACTAACAAAACGAGCCCAAATTCGATACACCTAGCTCTACGCGTCTAGGAGTTCCAGTAGAAGTCTTCGAAGTATACCTTTAGGTCACTCCACCAAATCTTCAGGTAAGATCTCATCATAACTAACAAAACGAGCCCAAATTCGATACAATTAGCTCTACGCGTCTAGGAGTTCCAGTAGTGTTCGTCGAAGTATACCTTCAGGTCAGTCCACCAAGTCATGAGGTAAGATCTCATCATAACTAACAAAACGAGCCCAAATTCGATACACCTATCTCTACGCGTCTAGGAGTTCCAGTAGAAGTCTTCGAAGTATACCTTCAGGTCACTCCACCAAATCTTCAGGTAAGATCTCATCATAACTAACAAAATGAGCCCAAATTCGATACAATTAGCTCTACGCGTCTAGGAGTTCCAGTAGTGTTCGTCGAAGTATACCTTCAGGTCACTCCACCAAGTCTTGAGGTAAGATCTCATCATAACTAACAAAACGAGCCCAAATTCGATACACCTAGCTCTACGCGTCTAGGAGTTCCAGTAGAAGACTTCGAAGTATACCTTCAGGTCACTCCACCAAGTATTGAGGCAAGATCTCATCATAACTAACAAATTGAGCCCAAATTCGATACACCTAGCTCTACGCGTCTAGGAGTTCCAGTAGAAGTCTTCGAAGTATACCTTCAGGTCACTCCACCAAGTCTTCAGGTAAGATCTCATCATAACTAACAAAACGAGCCCAAATTCGATACACCTAGCTCTACGCGTCTAGGAGTTCCAGTAGAAGTCTTCGAAGTATACCTTCTGGTCACTCCACCAAATCTTCAGGTAAGATCTCATCATAACTAACAAAACGAGCCCAAATTCGATACAATTAGCTCTACGCGTCTAGGAGTTCCAGTAGTGTTCGTCGAAGTATACCTTCAGGTCAGTCCACCAAGTCATGAGGTAAGATCTCATCATAACTAACAAAACGAGCCCAAATTCGATACACCTAGCTCTACGCGTCTAGGAGTTCCAGTAGAAGTTTTCGAAGTATACCTTCAGGTCACTCCACCAAATCTTCAGGTAAGATCTCATCATAACTAACAAAATGAGCCCAAATTCGATACAATTAGCTCTACGCGTCTAGGAGTTCCAGTAGTGTTCGTCGAAGTAAAGTCTTGAGGTAAGATCTCATCATAACTAACAAAACGAGCCCAAATTCGATACACCTAGCTCTACGCGTCTAGGAGTTCCAGTAGAAGTCTTCGAAGTATACCTTCAGGTCACTCCACCAAGTATTGAGGCAAGATCTCATCATAACTAACAAATTGAGCCCAAATTCGATACACCTAGCTCTACGCGTCTACGGGTTCCAGTGGTGGTCATCGAAGTATACCTTCAGGTCACTACCACGCTCGGGGAATAGAGACTGCAATAAATTTCTAAATTTTAGCAAATAATAAAATTGTATTATGTTGGTAGTAGCGTGTGGTAGTAGGTACCATATCTTACCTATTCAAATAATCAGCACAGTAGGTAACGTAAAATATAAATTTGGTTCGCTCAACTAGGTAGGTATGTAGGTATTTTGTGTTTGTACAGCGATCTTTTCGATACCAGCGACTGCTTGCAACCGACACAGGGTCCACTCTCGACGGCGGTCAAACGCTGACTAATTGATATTTGAATTTTGAAATGAAATCAAACCAGGGTCTGGAGGGGATCAAAATAACCCTTATTTTCACTGCTTTAAGATTTACGCGTGTAAGCAAAATGTGCGAAAAAAATACACGCGATTATTATTTTATTTTATGTACTATTTGTACTATTTTAAATATTTTTATTACCAAAATTTTGAGGTGAACATATCTACTAACAGATGGTATTTATTAATGACAAAAAATTGGCGTATTTATTTTAAAAAATGTACCTAAAGTCGCCCCTAAATCGTCAATTTTGAGTGAAGAGGTGAGGGAAAATATTTTTTATAGTATTAAAAATAAAGATTTTTAACAATGTTATTACCAACAATTGGAGGTATGGGATCAATCTATGTATAGTAATTTTTAGTTCCATCTTATTTTGCTTGACTTAGTCACAAAATGTACTGATAACTCCAATACTTTAAGGGATTTGGATGCAAATACGCCCTTAACTAGTATTATTCAAGTATATTTTTGGTCATAAATCATTTGAAACTAATTCGTATTTAAACACAGGAAATAGTTTCGTTTCAATGTCGCTTGTTTGGTTAATAGTTACTACCCGTATATCAATTTGCCCAACAATGTAAAATCTTTCATTATACAATCTTATTAATCTTCTATGAGTACCAAAGGTCGCGCCAAACTTCTAGTTGAGTCCGAACACATCGTCGGCTGTCGCACCTTATATACGTATCATATAGCTTAATTATAGATCTATATTGTGATATGGGGGATTTGGGGGAGGCCTACCTCGCGTTAGAGGCGACTTTTTAACCGACTTCAAAAAAAGGAGGAGGTTCTCAATTCGTCGGAATCTTTTTTTTTTACGTAAATGCATGTAAATTTGACTAATTTTAAGCTAATTTTATTGTACCTACTTGTTACAATAAAATTATATTCTATTTGAAATTAATGTAAATCTTACTGTAAATATTAACTAATAATAATAATGTTCTATTGTAATTGAAATTAATTTAAATCTTAATATTTAACTATAAATTTTGTAATTAACTAATATGACAATAACGTAATAGTGAATAAATACTTTTATTTTTATTTTTTGTGATCGGAGTTGGGACATCTAGAGGACATGCCGCTGAAAAATAGGCCTGTCCTTTGAAGCGGATCGGAGAGGAGCCGTGTATTAGGCTACCAATTAGGCTGCATTCCCACTGAAGGGGAGCAGAGACGTATATTCAACAGACCAATCAAGTTAATTGTTAGATTATCGCGTACCTGCTGATGAGCTACAAATATAAATTAGCCAAGGTCATAAAACTATGTTAAGTATAAGAGTTTTTTATGTCAAACATCATCTTGCGTTATTATTACTACGTGATTTGTTACAAAAACACAACATAAAAACACCTTTGAAGATCCGGGATCGAAATCAATTAGGAACTAGGGACCTAGCGAGTCTTGCGTTATTATTTAGTAAATATTACAAAAACCTTTATAAAAATAAAGTTTTTAATATACCTATTACTTAAGTATAAAACATTCCTAGCTTTTATTTAGAACATACCTAGACTAGACCAATGATTTTAATTTTTAACGATTTTTCAAAAATCTAAATCCACACGAAAATCAAGCTAGTTTTTTTAAGAATGTCAGATAATAAGGTTTGCACTTTTATTTTACTCATAGCTTTGGTTCACTTATAAGTTTACGTAATTTATTATCACCAATACCTCACTACTACCTTAGGATTAAATACTCTAACTACTTAGTTGTTTTTAACAATTATTGGCATTCAAAAAGTGTGGTGTTACCCATTTTTTTACGGTTTTAGGGTTCTGTACCCAAAGAGTGCCACAACGGGACTCTATTACTAAGCCTCCGCTGACCTTCCGACTGTCTGACTGTCAGAGGCTGTATCTCATGAGCCTTTATAGGTATACAGTTAAAATGTTCACAGAGTGTGTATTTTGATTACCGCTATAACAACAATTTATAATAAAAATAAAAGTGAAACAAGTGAACATAGTAAAAAAAGTGAAATTTCAAAGACACGACTGCCCTGCCATGTTTAATTTTTTCAAAAAAAGTTATAGCCAGTGACACTCGGGAGGATGTAAGGATTCTAACGATACTTCATATATCTCTATTCATATATATATCATATATTCATATATATCTGTTCAGGTATTTTGAAATTATTGTGGAAATAAACTCGCAACAAATAATAAACTCGCAAACATTAACATTAACATTACACTCCTTTTGTGTAATAAAAATATAGGGAATCATGAAACCAATCAAGAAACGTGATTTTTGAGCGCCTCTTGTTTCTTTTACTGAAGTATTTAAAAATTTCATAGTGTTAAATCCTGTAGGGAGGTACGGAACTCTTCATGTGCAAGTCCGACTAGCACTTGGCTGGGTTTTGTTTATGTGGCGTCCTGCATTTTTTAAATGATAAATGATTTATTTATTTCACGTTGGACAACTTGTGTCACTTATTACCTATACGTCAAGACTCTACCACCGAAGACCTCCGTGGCGCAGTGTGTAGCGCTATTGCCTTAACGTGCGGAGGTCCCGGGTTCGATCCCCGGCAGGTTCAATTTAGGAATTTATAATTACCGAATTTTCCCTGGTCTGGCCTGGTGGGAGGCTTCGGCCGTGGCTAGTTACGACTCTACCGGCAAAGACGTGCCGCCAAGCGATTTAGCGTTCCGGTACGATGTCGTGTAGAAACCGAAGGGGTGTGGGTTTAATATAACTGCCATGCCCCTAACAGGTTAGCCCGATACCGTCTTAGACTGCATCATCACTTACCATCAGATGTGATCGCAGTCAAGGGCTAGCTTGAAGTGGATAAAAAAAAACCGCCGGTTCGGAAAACTGTTCTACTGAGAAGCGTCGTCGGCAAGAAACTCAGCAGTTTGTCTTTTCTCAATTTTTTTTTTACAAAAGTAATCAATACAACGTTACGTTACAAGTATTACACTGACTTGTGGGCTAATAGATGCGAGGCCGGTTGCTTCCATGCAACTTTGTCATTAAGGAAACCATGGATAGTAGGTATAATTCGATATTGTTACGATCAGGTAGATTGAGTGATCGTAACAATGTATGATTGAAATGCATTCTGTACCGAAATGCGGGCCACGCGGAGAGTTTACCAGGCGCACTTATGCCTTTGATTCGTATCTTGGCTTCCATTAATTTCGGTTAAGTGGACATATTGACATCAATTATAGAGTCATTCGCTTTGTTACTAAGCTGGGAACAATCTCGAAAGATCTCCACAAACATACAATGTAATTTTTAATTTACATTGACGTTATTATGAAAACGATGTTGCTAATAATGTTGTACAGTTTCTCAACCTTACTAAATTAACATCACATCAACTCATGGCTCACGAATGAGTACGATAAGATTTTTAACCGACTTCCAAAAAAGGAGCAGGTTCTCAACTCGGCGCGTATTTTTTTTTAATGTAGGTATGTCGGTGCATATCTAACCGATTTGAATTTTTTTTTCTATCAGTCATTAGAGGATGCTCGCGAGGTGGTCCCATAAAAAATTCTGACTCCAAATCCTCAACCCTGACACTAAAAAGTTAAAAATAAAAATTCTTTCCAAAAAACCGACCTACGTCGGTGGATTCCGGCCGATTCGATTGTCGGTGGAAAATAATAATAGGTGAGTTCATGATAATTATATGTAAAAAAAAACCCGGCTGAGTTTGTTGTGGGCTCTTCTCAGAATAGGGCGCGTTTAAAACCCTCGTAGGTTTAGTTTTAAAATACCGTAATCACCATCGTGTTTTATAAGTTTCGGACGTCAAAAGTGTACAGTGTACCTAAATCTATATATATAAAAATGAAACCCGTTTTCCTTGGTCACGGCATCACGCGTGAATGGCTGGACCGATTTCACTAATTCTTTTTTTGTTGTATTTGTTATTATTAGGAGAAGGTTCTTACGGAAAAAAATATTAAGAAAATCTCTCAGAAATATTGAAAAATATACATTTAATTTTGCATACTAAGGCGGTACGAAGTTCGCCGGGTCAGCTAGTTGAATAAATAAAGAATAAATAAATATTGATTGATTGATTATGCACTTCCCAAGATAGCCACCGACAAAGTGTCGGTCACACGTCGATGATAAAGTCGGGCCGATTATTTATCGGACCGACAAAAAGTCTGACGTGGGCTAAGCTCCCTAGTGCGGATTGGCAACTTAAATTGACAAGTCTATTCTAAGACGCCCGTACCACACCGGTACAAATCTGGATCACGATCACTGATCTAGATCATCGACAGAAATAAGAAAGTCCGTAAAAGAACTGGAGCAACCAAAACAGCTATCGAAGCGGAGAAGTAGCGGAGCACAAATTTTGAAGAACCGATGTCCGATAGACGTTGATGTGCCAAGGAGCTGGAATGGCGACCTCATACCGGAAAACGAAGCTATGGCAGACCTCTCACAAAGTGGACCATAGACCATACAACCAATGTGGACGCACGAAAACAAGCAAACAGCCGCTGCCGGTTAGCATTCTGAGCACGCGTTATGACGCGGACTTTGGAGAAGAGTTCCTGATTTGACTAATTGTCCAATACTTTATTTCGCACAATACCATGTATATTGTATACTGTACGCTCTTATCACTATTAGTGAGTAACAACAGGATAACGCTTTGGAGGTGACTGCATCATCGGTGACTAAACTAAACGGAGGGCATTAGAAACAATTTAAACTTTAATGCACTAGGCTTAACTTCCAAATTTCTGCGTAGAAATTTCCCATCGTATTGGCGTGGCAGTACCACGCAGTACGCCCACGTAATATTGTGCCGAGCACTATACACGTACATAGGAAGTAAACGTGACTTTGATTTACTCGCCAAATGTTCAGCCTAACATTACCCTTCCAATATAGTAGAGATATCTGTAGTGTCTTTTTAGTGTTATTTTTTAAATATAATTCTATATAGAACTGCCGCTTTCAATGTGGCGGCACCCTTTTTACCGTTTTAAATAATTCTGAAACATTGTTGTATCTTAATTCTTTGCGTGCAGTTCCATGCCTTACAAACTGCCTTATATACCTACTAACTAATGCCTTAGAAACTACCTAAGTAACCTATGTCCAGTAACCAAATAACTATAATGCTAAATTATACTAGAGGGCGATAGCACCATTCGCCTTAGCTGCTATTTTTAGTGCTTTTTCAGCAAACCCAAAAAAGTGACTTCGGCAGTCTTCGTCCTCGATCGCAGTGCGAAGACTGTCTTTGGTCAGCTGGAAGCCCAGCTTGAACTCACAGTCTAGGCGATGAGCCTCCATATTAGACTGCATCATCACTTACCATCAGGTGAGATCGCAGTCAAGGGCTAGCTTGTAGTGGATATAAAAAAAAAGCACCGAAACGAGGGCAAGATGTTAATATATGAAATATTGTTTCTTCACTTGTCTGTCAGTTTAGTGTTCTGCTTCTCCAGAATGCAAGCTATGTCGTCAAGATCGATCGAGCGGTTGAGCCTTGAAAAAGTAATAGACCGACAGGCAGACACAGTCCTAGTTTATCATAGCTTAAGGGGACACAAAACGTTGTATTTTCAAACCTCATTCACTAACTCATCGTCGTCAAAAGGAAAGGTTTTAACAAACATTTAGAATTTTAGACCTACCAGAAGCTTTAGATAAAGATCTAAACTTCTAAAGCTTGGTAATTAAATAATGAATATGATTTTAGTGCAACTATTATCTTTTTCGAAAATGGTGCCTTTTAATTGAAAATTATAATTGCATCTTGGCTGAAGATTTTGTTTCAAATTCACTACTAACAAGAGTGAATTGGCGTTTTTCTGCAACTGGTAATATTCTAAAACAAATTAGTCTGTGAACTGTTGTTTGTGTTCACACCTATACAGACTACGTATACCCATAGAAAAAATAAATACATTATCTATTCCGTGCGTATACCCCATATCAAGCGATCTTCAACTTTTCGTCGTGGCTGGAGCGTCATCTTAAATCGTACATTGGACTACAGACTGGCCTGCTACTTCTGACCGCTTTAATTTACTTTAACCTTTAATAAGTTATTTGTGGTAAATGATTAACGATATTTCAACAAATATACGGCCTTGACACAAAAAAATTAACGAAAACTTCGCTTCGTTGATGTCCTTATGATCAACAGATCAAGATATACAACTTTTTTATATAACTTGGTCTCCATTGCATATAATGCAAATGATTACGTTGCAAAAACATTGCATTGGAATTATCAAATTATTATAATGTAGAGTTAAGTAAGTTATAGTTGGTTTTAATTAAATCTCAAGTGACTTTAAATTAAATCTTTGTTCATAAAAAAAACTAACATAGCTGTTTAACTACTTGTTTAATGAGTGGTCTATGTTGTTTAATAAGCTTGAGAATCTTGAGATTCTGTGATTTCGGTATTCAGTCAATGCTATCTTTACATATACTGGAATTGTTTTACCGATAGAAGTCTCGATCGAGGTGTACAATGTACATATTATAATTAACGATGACGTAATAGTAATTAAGAATAACATAAATAGTAGTAAAACTCATTATGTAGCCAAGAGGTATGATTCTATGACACAGACGTGTGAGTCAACTGACAGATAAGGAACTTTACATTTAAACAAGAATCGGATGACAATTCATATTCATAAATCGTTTCGGCTTCCCAGTAATCCAATCGTAATCCATGTTGGGTAACTTTTGTCTTTCCAAAAAGGTTGGATCCAAAGACTAAAGCATTTAAAAGTTGCTCTCTCGAAGAAAATACCTACAGCAAATGTGGACAACGTGTATAGGTACAGTACTGAATAAATGATGCAAATCATTTTACACCCGTTAATAACATAATCATCACTAATATAAAAATTCTTTCCAAAAAAACGACTTCCAACGCCACTGTAAAGTAAAAAATAATTTTGATTTCTACCCACTATGTTGAAGTCGGGCGACCCCGATGCGTCAACTTTGCTTATCCTTGTTATACCCGCCCGACTTCAACATAGTGGGTAGAAATCAAAATTATTTTTTACTTTACAGTGGCGTTGGAAGTCGGTTTTTTGGAAAGAATTTTTATTTTTAACTTTTTAGTGTCAGGGTTGAGGATTTGGAATCAGAATTTTTTATGGGACCACCTCGAGAGCTTCCTCTAACGACTGATAATAAAAAATTCAAATAGGTTCAGAAACCACGGAGATATGCACCGACATAAATTTTTAAAAAAATCGCGCCGAATTGAGAACCTCCTCCTTTTTTGGAACTCTGTTAAAAATAGCCTTTTTTTCCCTCAAACAGTTACATTTTGTGTGCATAACAGAGGCAAAGAGGTGATGCGCGCTTGCCTGGAAGATTAGCACTTTTCACCACTTGCCATTTTTTTCGCATCATAGGGGTACATCATTTTATAATTATGCCCTGGTCAATATAATTTGGAATACTCATGCAAACGAGAAGGCTCGGTCTGACGTCACAATTGCATGCACATGCTAAATATAGACTGGCGGAGTAACCTCGCAGTTGACCCAGTTAGTGGGCTGTAAACCGCCCTTGGGGGATTGAGGAAGGTTCAAGACATCAACTGAATACATCGATGCAATTTAAGGTTTCCTTCACACAAATTATGAAGGCGTGCTTGACAACAGTCTGACCTGTAGAATATATATATATATATATATATATATATATAAATACCGAACCCGAACCGGTGGTAGAGTCAAATAATGACGTGAATAAGACCTATATGAAATAAACAAGTTGAGTATTGAAATAGCGAGTATATGCGCAGGCTAAAGTGTCGTTAAGTGAGTACCAGAGGAACTGCACAGATTATTATCAGGTTGATACACCTCCTTAATTTGGTAACCCTATGTTGTCATTTTGTGGGTACACCGCAAAGAGAGCACAATTGATGATTGCACAATTTGCACGTGAAAAAAACTGGCAAAATGGATGATCGACGTAACACACAACACAATCACGCACGCGCACACACACACACACACACACACACACACACACACACACACACACACACACACACACACACACCAATTAATAAAGTAGTTACATAGTTAAGACAATCAATACTAATATTATAATAATATGCGAAAGTGTGTCCGTCTGTCCGTCTATCTGTCTGTCTGTCTGCTACGCTTTCACGGCCCATCTGTTCAACCGATTTTGATGAAATTTGGTGTAAGGATCTATCTATAGGTTGTATCCATAGATTTAGTCTTCCTAAATCTATGGTTGTATCTTTGAATAGGTTGACTTTTTAAGTCACGATCCAAAAGTATCGCATAAAGAAAGATTTATAATAATAATGAGAATCAATAAGTCACACTATACCGAATTTGATATCATAGCTTTACCATAAACTGAATTTGCCATATTTGATAATGATATTATCTATCGAGTATCGATATCATAAACAGGAAATTCATTAGTCAGTCTACATGATTTATAATGATTAGGTCATAATATAACAATATAATATGAAATGCCGTAATACTATTGTTAAGATAGTTGAAGTATCAAGAGGCAAAAATCCAAAGTAAAAAAATACAACTTGTCTATGGTATGTCTTTATTCTATGCACGCAGAACAAAAATTTTTTTCTTGTCTCTGCTCTTAATGCTCTGCATAATGATAGTCTACAGACGTCAACACACACTGCACAAACAATTGCTCTTACAAACTGTGCAGAGAATTACGTTCCAGTTATACTAGCAACTGCACTGCAGTTGCTAGTATAACTGGAACGTAATTCTGTTGATGTTGATGTGCCATGTCCAAATGGCAAAGTACACACCTTACGGGCCCGTTGACCAAGGGTCACAGGCTTGCCTCATTACTGAGTCGGCATGCCAAGCTCTGGGTATTAAACGAACAGGTATTCAAGCATGAATTACAGGGGTTGGGTCTTCTACAGCACTTTCAACCTCCATGATACAGTTGAACATTCAGTCAAGAACCAAACCAGGGATATCACTCAGAGTTACTGCATACACAGTTACACACTTAGTTCTTTAACCTCATACATACCTCTACATTCACATACAGTTGGTTGGCCACTACTGAATACAATTCCATTAGCAGATCCCACTTTTAACAAAGCAGGAAAGATAGAACTCATCCTTGGGACAGAGATTTTACAAGGCGGAGTAATTACACACAAAACTGAGAATTCTACTTTAGTTGCTCAGAGAACTACTTTGGGATGGCTAATTTCTGGGAGACATACAGCCAACAATTTATACAACCAAGTCACCATACATCATGTCAAGATGGAATTGAAATCCATCCTTGAACGCTTTTGGGAAAGAGAACAGTGAAATGATTCTTGAACACTGACAAACGATGAGCTCAAGTGTGAACGTTTTTATGAAGCCACACATCAAAGATTCCAAAACGGCAGATATCAAGTTAGAATGCCATTCACAACCTATCCTCCTGATCTTGGTGAATCCGACACAACACAAAAGTGTCTACGTTTGCGCAGCACCTAAAGGAAATCTCGCGCAACTCTACTCCTGTTAGTAAGGTGGCTTTTGTATCCGTAATCCGACACACAACACAAAAGTATCTATATAGGTTTGCGCAGCGCCTAAAGGAAATCTTGCGCAACTCTACTCCTGTTAGTAAGGTGGCTTTTGTATCCGTAATCCGACACACAACATAAAAGTGTCTACGTTTGCGCAGCGCCTAAAGGAAATCTTGCGCAACTCTACTTCTTTTACTAAGGTAGCTTTTGTTTCCGTTATCCGACACACAGCACAAAAGTGTCTACGTTTGCGCAGCGCCTAAAGGAAATCTTGCGCATCTCTACTCCTGCTAGTTAGGTAAAAGCTAAAAGAACAAAACAAAATACAAGCTTACCATTGATTTCCCCTGTGGTATTGGTTTGGCAGGGCCTTCATACAGGCAGTTCTTCTGTTTCGTCGTTGTGTTCGAACATACGCCATACCAGATGCAGTGGCCTTCGGCGGATGCGGTAGGGATCTGTAAAGGAGAAGAGTAGTTAGACCAAAATCATGAGAAACAGGCGCTTAATTAATACTACGTAGTTTGAGTTTTCGTTTAAGCTCTCGTTTACGTTTTAAACGTAAACGAGAGCTTAAACGAAAACTCAAACTCAATATTTTTTATTCAAATAAACTTTTACATATTATTATTATGCTTTTGAATCGTCGAGTGAATCTAGCACTGGTTCGGATTGCCATTCCTACCGAGAAGAACCAGCAAGAAACATTTTTGAAACAATTAATTTACAATTACATCAAAGTGTAGATATGTCACCGTAAGATTGTAAAAACCGGTAAATTGTAATATATTAGGTATATTTTAACCCGATAGAATATTCATGTCAAACCCTAACCTAACCTATAGTTCGCGCGCGAGTTGAATGCAGAGTAAATGTATGGTGTCACTTACATTTACTCTGCATTCAACTCGCGCGCGAACTGTTCAAGAAAGAGACAAGAAAACGTAAAAACAATAAATATTTCATAAATTAATACTCAGAACATTGAACGGTTCACAATCTTTCACAGTTTATAATCTCGCGGGATAGAAACCGTTACATTATAATCTAACGGATTTTACAATCTTACGGTGACATATATACCTAATATATGGCTGCTCGTGCTGATCCACTCACTGATTGATCACCTCTCCTGTAAAATTTTGTATGAAAAATTTCTTTTTACTCATCGTTTCATATAGAAGACAAAAATTCATTCAGAGGAAAAATACGGAGAGAGCTGATGATTGAGGATTTCGAAGACGGATGAAGAGCACAGCCAGGGTATTGAAGATAGGTGGGGGGGGGGGGGGGGTGTTCGAACAAATGTCACTCGAAACTTCATCCAATTGACAGTGAGCTGAATAAAAATTTCAAAATGGCGGATTTAAGATGGCCGCCATACAACCTTCGTCGGTGTCTATCTCGGAGAGATAAAAATAATATACTCATGGAGAGCGATGATGATCGAGGGTTTGAAAGATGGGTGACCAGAAAGGCCAAAATTTCATAGGTGTCTATTTCAGAAAGTATACTAGAGGGAAGAATGGAAGTAGGAAATATGCATGACTTTGATATGGTTTTTTTATACAAGATTTGTTCGGTATGGAAGAATTGTCGGTCTGCCGTTCGGAAAGCCAAGATGGCGAAGTTCAATGGCACCCAAAGGTACCCGATCGTCAGCGGTATGATATTGATATTAATCAACTAAGGAAGGTTTCTTTGTGTTTTTACTTCAACGGTCTCTTACACTGTGTGCATGTCTGGAAAGTTTTTTTAGATTTAAAGGCCCTTTTAGATTCTTAGGGGGTGTCTGTTTTATGTTTTTTATGAGAATTTTTTTCACGCCTGTCGGACGCTTGGCACGCCGGCGCTTCCCCTGTGCGCGCTAGCATAGCAGTGTATTGTTTACTTCAGAACACGTAGGCAGTAAACACTAGGATAGAAGGGGAGCAAGTAAGTAGACAGTGGGCCGTGCGGTCTACGACGCGGTCCGCTTTAGCGGGCCGCGCATCCACGGGCCATATTAGTATAAAATATAATATATATTTAATAATATGACAAGCTAATAATCAGATCATTGAACGTAATGTTATCATCCGATAACATAACCGTTATCAAATCAAATATAAAGAAATGTCGTAAAAATTGAAAATCAAACAATAAATGCCCGATAGTGTAAGCGACGAGTAGAGTAAGGTACACTTTCAATTTTCAAGGCATATTATTTTTGTACCTATCCAACACTTAAAGCAATACATAAGCAGTATTACTCAAAATGACAGTTTGATGACATGCACCTTAACGTTCCTAAAATAAGGATTATAATTCTCAAGCACGACCATTGCCAGTTTGTGATCTTTCAGTCTAAAGTAACTAGATGAGATGATGCCCGTGACTGCGTGGATATAAATTTTCTAAAAACTTTGGGAGGTATTACATTTGCCGGAATAAAAAGTAGCCTCGTAGTAGTACTGCCTCGTTGGCCTAGCGGTTAGCATAGTCGACTGCAGAGACGAGGTCCTAAAAAAAAAAATTATTAGGGTTTTTCAATTAAGAAATTCTCAGTGCCAGCCCGGAGTTGGAAGTTGGCGGTGTTTCATCCCCGTGCCTCGGAGAGCACGTTAAGCCGTCGGTCCCGGTTATTATCACTAATGATGATATGATAATAGTCGTTAAAGTCCGCCAACCCATATTGGAGCAGCGTGGTGGGTCCAAGCTCTAATTCCCTCTCTCCTATGAGATTGGAGGCCTGTGCCCAGCAGTGGGACGTTAATAGGCTGTAGTGGTGGTGGTGGTGGATATATGCCTACTCTGGGTGTGGCCAAACGTGCACGCCATTGCTCAAGCACGGTTTTTTCAACCCCTGTCGTCAAATAACTATTAAAATTGGTAAGCAGTCGCCATGAAGTGGCAACTGGCATTAAATATGGAATAATCCTGACAGCTAGTTATTCCAAAAACGGGAGAAGCACGGGCACAACGGGCGAAAAATGCAATGCAAATAATGTGCTATTTTATTTGCACACATATCTATTTTAATAGATCTAGAATTTCATATGAAACACTACACGGTTTGGCCAAAAAGGCCATGATATTTAAACGTACAGATAGGATAAAGGTACGAAAAACAAAAGGTATGAAATAAAATCCATACTAATATTATAATTATGCGATAGTGTTTGTCACTTGTCAGTGTGCTACGCTTTCACAGCCCATCTTTTCAACAGATTTTGATGAAATTTGGTATAGGTAGAGATAATATGTTGTATGTATCCCAGGGAACGACATAAGCTACCTACTTTTTATCCCGGAAAATTAAGGAGTTCCCATGGGAATAAAAAAAACTCATCCACGCGGACTAAGTCGCAGGCATCATCTAGTGTTGGTAAAATGACAAAATATGTACCTACCCGTTAGCCGCTCTAGCTTTTACATAAATATCTTCGATAAAACGAAAAACACTGCTGACCCGTTACATTGACGTTGAAATGTTAATTTGAAAGAGGGTAGGAAGATTTATACATTTGCGAAAATGGGTCGGATACGCGTGGTTTACATAATTTATGTCGTAGTTCGTATCTAGACTAGTTTTTTTGCGAGATAGGCTTGCGCTTGACGACAATCATGCTTAGTGCAAAGCAATGATGAGGTCTAGGTTGGAACGTGCTTGCCTAGAAGATGTCTGTTCACTCTTGCCTTGAAGGTACTTATGTTATATGTGGCAGGAATATGTTATATTATGTTCCACACCCTAGCGGTTCGTATCAGAAATCACCACTACAGCCTATTAACGTCCCACTGCTGGGCACAGGCCTCCACTCTCATAGGAGAAAGGGAATTAGAGCTTGGACCCACCACGCTGCTCCAATGGGGGTTGGCGGAGTTTAACGACTATTATCATGTCAATGATAATAACCGGGACCGACGGCTTAACGTGCTCTCCGAGGCGCGGGGGTGAAACACCGCCAACTTCCAACTCCGGGCTGGCACTGAGAATTTCTTAATTGAAAAACCCAATACCTAACAATTTTATGCCCGACCGAGAATCGAACCCAGGACCTCGTGATCCGCAGTCGACTATGCTAACCGCTAGACCAACCAGTATCAGAAACGTCCAGTATGAAAAATTTAACTACGAATTCGATATATACCATCTCAATCAGAGACTCACAATAGTGAGCCGGCGGCGACCAGTTTAGATGAACATATAATAACGACTTCTTTTACGACTCTTGAAAAATTCTGATGATGAAATAGCTAATCCTGTTGAACAACCAAAGACATGCTCAGAAGTGAGCCAGCACAGGATTGAGGTGAAGATGTTGGTGAATTTGAAAAAGGAATGGAAAAAGGAAACAAATATGCAGAAAATTGCTTTGAGTTCCTTTTTTTTGACGTCGCGGTCGGTCGAAAACAACTTGCAAAGAGGCTGTCTGTGCTTATGAATTATGCAGAAATAATCCAGCCCGCTCCGCGGCAGTGACCTCAAATTGATCTTCAATAATTCATGCCCTGAACCCCACTTCCTGCGTCGATTTATTCCCGATGCCGTAAACAAGCTGAATAGAGCTCATAATAAAATCAATAAGCTTGCGTCATTACAGGCGGGCAGCGTGTATACTGTTTTTATATAGGAGTATAGAACTTATTCCATGTTAATTTGGGGTCGGCTCTCCTAACAATTTTTCTCCAAGCTGTTCAGTCTTGGGTCCTCATTGTGTCAATATGGGCTGTTTTCAGGTCCATCCAGCTTTGTCTGGATCTACCCCGTTATCTGGGTCGAGCGCTAAACTAAACATTAAAGGTCAAAACACATAGGGAACGGGCGCAGGTCGGGTGCGCGGCTGGTTGAATTCCTTGTATTTATATGGACGACATCACACGGAACGCGGGCGCGAGTCGGGCGCGTGGCGGGTGACGGTGTGATGTCGTCCATATAAATACAAGGAATTCAACCAGCCGCGGCAGCCGCGCACCCAACCCGGCCCGGTGTTCATCTTAACTCATCGCCGGTTCACTATTGTGAGTCTCTCAGATTGAGATGGTTTTTCGAATTCGTAGTCACCAAATGCAAATTTTTGGGAACTCACTTTTGAGAACATTAAAGTAGGTATAGAGATTGAGTATTCATAGATTTGATTCGCAGTCTACTTAAAGGGTTCATCGATTAAGGTCAATCGAAGCATTGAACTGAACATGAGCTGAATGATTTGATCATTTGAGCGAATCGCGTCATTAACGCATATCGGTGGCATTAAAATAACACGGCCAAAAACCTTACGCAAGGTAAACGAACTCTGATATCAGTGTGTGAAAGGCGAAGCTTTTCAGGTTAATTGGAACTTGGAAGGGACTGGAAAGCTTTCGCTGTGGATTGTGGATGTGAAATAGTGGACTAGTCGTAGCGAAAAGATATATAGTTTAACTATAGGCCGACCGTTTAACTCGCGTATCGCCTGCGCGGTAAGAAGGGAGCGGGGGCGGGTAACGCTACACACGGAGTCAATAATCCAAAGATTTATCTCGAGATAGACATTGTTGGTAAAGAATAAAATAATAAGTATCACCCACCCATCCGCTAACATCTCCCCCCGCTCCCTTCTTACCACGCAGGCGATACGCGAGTTAAACGGTAAGCCTATAGCTGATGCTCGCGACTTCGTCCGCGTGGAATAAGTTTTTTTGATTCTCCCGGGAACGCCTCAACTTTTCAGAATAAAAAATGTAAAAAATAATGCGTTAAATTGTAATCTGTCGACAGTTTACAATATCGCTAGTTAGATTACAATCTAACGGTTTTTACAATCTTACGGTGACATATACACTGCAGGGTTTCAAAAGCCCGTCAAATGCGTATCGATCGCAGCTCAGACTGTTGGACTAACACGCCTTTGAACGCCCCTGCCCTTGAATACCATTATATTGTAGACTAGCTGATGACCGCGACTTCGTCCGCGTGGATAAAGTTTTTTTAATTTCCACGGGAACTCCTTAATTTCCCAGGATAAAAAGTAGCGACTAATAGTATACATGCGAAAGTGTTTGTTTGTTGGTTTATTGGTTGGTTGGTTTGTCCTTCAATGACGCCGCTTGTTTGTCCTTCTTGATTAATAAAGATTTGCTGAGTCAGCTTGCTAAATTAGTAGTAAAATAATTATTAATGATGTAAATTTCTGTAAAAGTGAATTTTAGTCACTAAATTCAATTCAATTTAATATTTATTTAATCAATTTAAGTACACTGTACGCTTATTGACGTCCGAAACATTAAAAAAAACATGATGGTGATAATCAATTACGGTATGTTAAAACTAAAGCTACGAGGTCACGAATAGCGTGACACTGGGGCTGATTCTGTAATGCACAATATCTAAACTAAACTAAAATGAATTATTGCTAACCCTTTCATAATAGTCCCTTCGGAAAGGGACATAACTAGTTTTGAAGTTGTCATTTTAGTTTAGTTTAGAGATTGTGTTATACAGAATTGGCCACATTGTCAGGTTTTCAGACAAAGATAGGTGATTGCGAACGTCACAATCGCTTTCAAACAATCGAGTTACTATACCATTGTTGGACAGCTTATTTCGTAGTACATTGCTAATCTGATAGGAGATAAACAGATAAAATTCGTTTTATCGAGTATCTTCTGTTGAGTCACGCCGTATTGTGTAAATTGAACAAAGGTCGAAAGCGCCTTATCGTACGAGGCAGCGCACAAAAAAATTGTTAATTTCTTGGCTAAAGCTACCATAATCCGAACCACGACATAAGTCACGCGGCAATTAGTGGAACTAATACATTTTCTATACAATGATTGCATAAACATGCGACAACTAGCGCCGCCTCTAGGGGACTTCTTTCGTGACATGGACTATACTGAACTATCTGTCGTTTTAAACAAATTCCTCGACATTCTATCACAGAACAGCAAGCAGATGGCAGCGTCACAACATGACACGGCAAAATGACAATCGCCTCTGATTGGTCTACGCTCTTCTACTTGACTGATATGCATTGGTGCAGCGAGAATACCATAAAGTCGATCATAACAATAAACAAAGTAATAATCAATATATATATAAAGTTTGTATCAATTATTGGTGTAGCTTTTCCGTGATCAACAAGCATCAACTCACACAAACGTTTTTGCTAATGTTTCTAATGAGTATTATCCCTTAAAAATTTAGAATAAAAAAAAAAGTACCAAATCTGAGGTTCCGGTAGCAGTTTCCTGCCACATTGAACTTATAAATAACATCAAGGCACCTTCTATTCATGCGGGTCCCATAACTATACATCATAGCATTATTCAAACTATCACCAATGGATGAAGACGTGTCACGTGAGTCTTGTGTTAACTTATACTAGACTCTCCGGTTACGGTTTAAGCAGAGAAATCTCCGTGTTCCAATAACCCTAATATTCAATACTCGGAATAGTTGTTTCCGTATATGTTCGTGTAATAGTGGTAAGTTCATGGAACCGAGCTAAATGATCTTCCCACAGAGTGGCGCATAATTCCACAGTATTATTTCCGTGCAACGAACGTCAACTGGTGTTTACTGTTTATACCTCGTAAGTCGTAACTAGGAGTATATTTACTTGGTACGTTAGCGACACAATATGAAGTATCTGAGAAGAATAACGAGTTACATAATTTGGCCCAGAATCAAGTTGGAGAGGGCAGGGTGCAACGGAACCATCTGCTAACGTTTAAACCAATACTTTTTTTTGTCTACAAAACTGACCACAATTGTTTTAAGTACAACTCATAATAAATCTATATTTAAATTTAATATATAGGTATGTCACTGTAAGATTGCAAAAACCGTTAGATTATAATCTAACTAGCGAAATTGTAAACTGTCGACAGATTGTGAACCGTTCAATGTTCTGAGTGTCAATTTTTGAAATATTCATTGTGTTTGATTGAATCGTACAGTTCTACAGTCAAAAGCTTTCTAGTAGACTATACATAATAAAGAATACATTATATATATACAATTATTGTATGTCTTATCCGTGAGTAGTGACGTCATAAAAACCGATATCGTCTTCGATGATAAGGTCTAACTCTAACCGGCTTATCATAATGTACTCCTTCATCTTCATTACACTAACGAGCTCTCATCGACCCAATGCACGAGAAAATGAGGTTACTTTTCGAAATTTTTAGACAAGTCCATGACATAATAACTTACAGTCCTATGTCTGCGTATGTTTATTTATCCGTCTAAGAATTTAGTAGTTACGGATTCCAACTCGCAAATAAACCAAAATACGAGCACTAAATCTCTGTTTTGAACACCTCAGTAACATACTGTCTTAGAAATAATTAAATATTCATAATTGTGGATTATATTTATGATTTAATGATTAATGTTTCATAAATTGTATTGATTACCTACTTTATTTTGCACGTCAACAATGACGAAACATGTTAGTTCTTTAATTATTTTGTCATCTTAATTATTGTACAATGTTTCTTGCAAATAAACGAACGAACAGACAGCCGGCACCGGCAGACATTTTATTAATCAATCACTGACATTAGGTATACAAGACACCCCTATATTTTACTTCCACCAAGCAAAGTTGAACATATTATAACTTCCCGCACTTAGTAGAGACGTAGCTATTGATCAATAAAAAGTATTTGTGGCTATCGTATTTGATACTTTATTACTATCTACGTAAAGTGTATTTTCTGTTGAATCTGAGCAAACTCTTTGTCATGTAAGTTGTAACAGATGGGGTAAATCCGGCATTTCCGGTCACAGAATGACTCAGACTTCAGAATCAGTTCAAGCTTCAGTCAAAAAATCAAAAAATACTTAGTTTTTAATTTTTTAAATAAGTACTTAAGTAATGTATATATGTAATCGTAAGATTGCAAAAACCGTTAGATTGTAATCTAACTAGCGAAATTGTAAACTGTCAATTTTTGAAATATTCATTGTATTTACGTTTTCTTGTCTCTTTCTTGTAGGTTAGGTTAGGGTTCAACATAAATAATCAGGTAGTGCCCGGCCCGCCTAACAGATTACAATCTACCGAAAAATAATGCGTTAAATTGTAATCTGTCGACAGTTTACAATTTCGGCCCAACTACTCAACCGATTTTGATGAAATTTGGTACGGAGATAGGTTACACCCCGGGGAAGGACATAGGCTACTTTTTATCACGGAAAATTGAAGAGTTCCCGCGAATCAAAAAACATCAATCCACACGGACGAAGTTGCGGGCATCATCTAGTTAATTAATAAGATTTTACAATATTTTGACGACCTCCGTGGCGCAGTGTGTAGCGCTGTTGCCTTAACGTGCGGAGGTCCCGGGTTCAATCCCCGGCAGGGTCAATTTGGGAATTTATAATTTCTGAATTTTCCCTGGTCTGGCCTGGTGGGAGGCTTCGGCCGTGGCTAGTTACCACCCTACCGGCAAAGACGTGCCGCCAAGCGATTTAGCGTTCCGGTACGATGCCGTGTAGAAACCGAAGGGGTATGGGTTTAATATAACTGCCATGCCCCTAACAGGTTAGCCCGCTACCATCTTAGACTGCATCATCACTTACCATCAGGTGAGATCGTGGTCAAGGGCTAGCTTGTAGTGGATAAAAAAAAAAAAAAATTAGTAACTAATAACACAATAGGTATTATGTTGTTGTGGCATAGGCCATAGCGTAAAATAATTACGGTATAGGCCAAGGTTCCAGGTAAGTCCTTTCAATGAATATAAAAAACACAAAAACGACAATAAAAATATTTCTTCCTTACGTACGAAGATAAAATTTTGAGACGCGATTACAAGATCAACGATCCAAGGAAAACTACGTGATGCAATTAGAGCAGCGCCAAATACCTACTCACTACAAAGGCGGTTAAGAAAAATAGCATTGTGATAAAATCCTCGTGTACGGAGCTCGCTCCACTCGCGGTGGAAAACTCGATTTAGGTCTAAGGACACTTTGACTTTAATCTGATAATTATAATACAAATATAATAAATGCGAGAGTGTGTTTATTTGTTGGTTTATTGGTTTGTTTGTCCTTCAATCACGTCGCAATCACGCACCGGAGCATCGGATCGATGTGATTTGTTGCATGCGTAGGTATAGTTGAATATCTGTAAAGTGACTTTTTATCCCGTAAAATCAATAAGTTCCCTTAGGAATTAATAAAACTTATTCCACGCGGATGAAGTCGCGAACATCAAGGTAATAAAAGATAAAAGGAGACATTGTGGGGCTGATTCTGTACAACATAATCTCTGAACTAAACTAAAATGGCAGCTTTAAATCTAGATCTGTCCCTTTCTGTAGGAAGTATTATGATAGGGTTAGCAATATTTGTAATGCTCTAATTTTAGTATAGTTTAGAGATTGTGCACAGCAGAATCAGCCCCTCTGTGTAGACATTATTAAATATAGATGTCTCGTTTTAACTTTATCTTATGTCTGAGCTATGTCGAAGAACGCTCTAGGTCTCAACCAGATATAATTCTGAGTTTTATCTAAATCAGTCATCGTTCAGGTTTGGTAAATCGATGAAATCACTCTGATATATGTACCTACTAACTACCTAGGCCTTTACGAACCCGATTCTATACCATTTTTCGAAGATAACTAAGTTAGTCCAAACACTGTTACATTATCTTACCGTACCGGTATAAAATTACCTCTGACTAAATCAGTTATGACTTGAGTTACCTTAGTTAGATTTAGCTCAGGTCGGGAAAGAAATTAATATGATATGCGCATGCGGTGACGTAAGAAAGGTGAGCCTTGAAGGAGCCCAGCCTTGCAATGATGCGCAATACGCAATTATTTTCAAGTAGGTGCTCTACATGTACATACGGACATATATTATGACATGCATACAAGTACAATACATTTCACGAATTATAAAAAGCCATGGTATCAAAATATAAGTATACTAGATAATGCCTGCGACTTAGTCCGCGTGATTAAGGTTTTTTGATTCCCGCGGGAACTCTTTAATTTTCCGGGATAAAAAGTAGCCTATGTCCTTCCCCGGGATACAACCTATCCCTGTAGCAAATTTCATCAAAATCGGTTGAAAAGATGGGCCGTGAAAGCGTAGCAGACAGATAGACAGACAGACAGAAACACTTTCGCATTTATAATATTAGTATGGATATGGATGATGCGCAATACGCAATTATTATCAACGGACGGAAACTGTTTTGATAAATAATTTGCTGTGCCGAAACTGATTATAGTTAATATAAATTCTATATCCCTAAAGTCTAACGGATTTGACTCCCTCCCACGTTTGACTGAGCTATCATCAAGGGATATGTCACCGTAAAATTGTAAAAACCGTTAGATTGTAATCTAACGCTTTTTGTCTCGATAGATTGTAAACGGTCGAAAGATTGTGAACCGTTCAATGTTCTGAGTGTAATTTTTTTAAATATTCATTGTATTTACGTTTTATTGTCTCTTTCTTGTAGGTTTGGTTAGGGTCCGACATAAATAATCAGGTTAGGTTCTATTGGATTAATATACCTATCAGATTACAATCTACCGAAAAATAATGCGTTAAATTGTAATCTTTTGACAGTTTACAATCTCGCTATACATTATAATCTAACGGTTTTTACAATTTTACGGTGACAGATACATTGTAGTGAATAGAAAAAACATAAAAGTCAAATTTGGAATTCCAATTAGGTCACCCATCCAGTTACCGACTTGGGTCAACGTGGCTTAACACTCGCAATCGCAAAACCGATATGCGTTGTCGCCACCAGGCCACTTGTCCCTCAATACGCAAATACTTACATCATATCACAAATTGAAATGGTTGTTCATTCACATCATATCATACTAATATTATAAATGCGAAAGTGTTTGTTTTTGGTTTATTGGTTTATTGGTTTGTGGGTTTGTTGGTTTGACTTTCAATTGTGTTGCAACAGAGCAATGGATTAACATGATTTTTTGCAGTGGCATAATCTGAGGACCTTAAGACTTGAGAGTGACATAGGCTACTTTTGATCACAGAAAGTTAAAGAGTTCCCGGGGAACCAAAAAACCTCAATCCATGCGGACGAAGTCATGGGCATAAGCTAGTAAGTACTTAAGTATAAAACTAATTACTTAATCAGATTTTACAATATTAATAATAACAATAACTGCTGTTATGTCGTAGGCCATAGCGTAAAGTAATCACGTTGTAGTCCAAGGTTCCAGGTAAAGCGCAAAACACACAGGGAGCGGGCGCGAGTCGGGTTGGGTGCGCGGCGGGTTGAATTCCTTGTTTCTTTTTCCTTTTTTAATCAACTACAAGTTAGCCCTTGACTACGATCACCTGATGGTAAGTGATGATGCAGTCTAAGATGGTAGCGGGCTAACCTGTTAGGGGCATGGCAGTTATATCAAACCCACACCCCTTCGGTTTCTACACGGCATCGTACCGGAATGCTAAATCGTTTGGCGGCACGTCTTTGCCGGTAGGATGGTAACTAGCCACGGCCGAAGCCTCCCACCAGGCCAGACCAGGGAAATTTCAGAAATTAAATAAAAATCTGATGCGCTCCAGTATTTCTGATGATCGATTTTATTTATTTATTATTCTGATCTGCTGTCCTAGACAGACCCACCAATATACAAGGCTCATATATGGAGAAGGTACTGTACAGGGTCCAAAGAATGCCCCTTTATATTAATCTGCTGCGCTCGAGGAAATCCAAAAATCCCCTCTTGGTCTCTCCTACTATATACCATGTTGTCTTTAATAACCAAGCAGGCAATAAATACTTAGTGTTTGTAGTTTATGCAACTATTGTTTCACAAGTAGTGATACAAGTCCATGGTAATACTTTGTTTGAAATTATATTCATATTCAGACCAGACAAGAAAATTCACAAATTGTATATACCCAAATTGACCCTGCAAGGAATCAATCCCGAGACCTGCCACAATAAGACCACAGCTCACACCACTGTACCAGGGAGGTTGTCAAAATGGGTAATGAATAAATGGATGAATAGCCTCGTAGCTTTAGTTTAAGATGTTGTACTGATTATCACCATTATATTGTTGGTTGTATATGTTATAAGTAACCGGACGTCAATAAGTGTAGTATAATAATAATAATAATAATATTATTATAAGATACGATAGATTACAATAAGTGTAGTATACCTACCTAAATTGAATAAACGTTCTTTGACTTTGACTTTGACTTTGATTTTGAATAAGTAATACCCTGAAGTTGTAGACTCCTGGCTCCATATTTCTATTTTACCTAAGATTAGCCAGTCTTGCAACTCAAAAAGTTAATAACTAATTAGGTAACTATTGATATTTTGTATAATCTGATAACTTAAAATATATACAATAACTGTAACAGATCAAGTGCTGCTTATTCTGTTTAACTAGTTTTATCAGACACCTGTATATGAATCAACTTAAAATTGGGTAATCATTGAAGTGATTCGAAGTATCATTATTTTTTAACAATGCTTTGTTATGTGTGAAGCAATGAATAATTTATTTACTTAGTTATTTACTCACGCTTATAATTATTACAAGGTGGGGTAACGGGAATCGCCGCCATATATGTACAATCACAAATTTATTCAAATTAATAAACTTAAAATACATTACCATATAAATCATCATTCATAATTAAGTTTTTATTCTACTACATAAGTACTTACTTTTTTTATAACAATATTTTATCTAACTACTTACAGAAATCTACATCAACAGCATCATTGGGCTATCGTTTTTTGTGGGCTCAGACCACTAAAGAACCAGTTACTTACTGATTTTCTTTTTTTAAGACTTGCAGGAATATTCTGTATATGAGTGACTATGTTATTTAATTGTACACTACAGAAAGCTACTTACGTATATACTTAAAATAATCAGTCCAACTCACAATACAAAAGTTGTGACTTAAAATTTATAAATCACTAAAAAAAGAATTCTGAGTTACATTGGCAATGAACTTTTGTACATAGCTAAGTACCTAATATACAAAAGAATGTGTTATCAGTCATGCTGTGATTGTGTTTTACAATGGCAACAGCCAGCTATCACAACTAGCACAAATGTCTAACCATGATTTTTATCGTCTTAATCAGTAACAGGGTTACTTTTAAACCAACCAACCAACCAACCAACGCTATGCGTGATATAGTTATAAATAAGCAAGCTTTGGGTCTTAGTATGATAAATCAGCGATGTAATTACAGGGTTCCATAATATATTATTTACTTAACATGGGATATTTTTGTCATGGATTGGTGCCAACTAAGTACTAACCTATAAAAGCTCTAAATCACTTGGTAGGTACTTTCTAACAATTTATTACTGAATACTACTAAAACTGGTCATTTTACCAGGAACTTAATAGGATTAAAAAGATGACAATTCTAAAGGACAGCTTGAAATCATAGCCTTGTTTTGTAGATATTTTAGTCCACCTATTTGTATTATAGTTTGTAAGTAGGTACCCGTGCATCCTATTCCGTAGGAACATTCCCCATTCTTCGAGAAAATCAAAAGTTAAATACACCGATTTTCAAAATGTTATGCAAAAATTCGAAGGTTTTTACATCAAAAACCAGTTTTATGATATCATTTCCTCATTAACACGCAATGGTCTTGGTTTTACTGAGCATAATATTTTGCAAGGTGAACGTAAAAAAAGGTAAACCAACATGACGTACAATCATGGCTACACACTAAAAACTACACAAATGTGTGGTTGAAACGTATCACTACCGAGTGTAGTAGCGCGGAACAACGATAAAGTAATCACTAATAGGCACAATACTTACGTATTCCGCTACATGAATTAAAAACAGGAATCCGAAGATGGATGGTAGAAATCGTCGTAAAAATATTCCACCCGTGCCAGCCATTGTGCAAAATAAAACTTCACAATAAAAGGTTTAAAGTCACAAATTCGTCATGTCATAATAAATAATACCACCAATGTCTATTGAAACTGGATAATGGAGTCAATGTTAATTCCTACTATATAAATTAAAATGTTAAAACCACAAAACTTTCCTCGGTGCGACTCTCTTCAACCGCCGAACAACACAGACTATGACTAATTCACTAATATTTTATTGTATCTTTTTTAGGTCGGAATTTGAATTCGATTCCAGATTTGACAATTTCAGTGTTGCAACGTTATGACAAGTACTTGCAAGTACTAAATAGCTATGCTAAATAGTGACGTTGCGAAATTATTCGATACGAAAATAGAATATTTCCGGATCGATTCCTCTCGTTTATTATAGTAGTATATCTAAACAACTACTACTTTAATAGAAACTAAGTATATCAGGAAATTAGATATTTCTGAACGGATACTTTAGTTATGACGATTAATTTTATTAAGGATCTGAGAGTTTTCTTTAATAATTGTGTGTGAAATAAATAAAAAAATGTGATCATGAAGGAACATGAGAAATAAAACAAATAGATGTATTACCGTAGAACCTTACATCATTGCCCTCGGAATACAACTTTGCCCAAAACCAAAAATTAACTAAAAGTAGTTGTAGCCCATTCATTTTTTTTAATGGCAACATTTTTCAACATTTCGTGCAATCTCTGACATATACATGGCAACACAAATTATCCGTTGTGTTCCTAACTTCACTCAGTTGACTGTCAGCAGTTGTCAAAGTAGACGTCTACGCAGGTGGTGCCAATTTTGTTGTTCGTGTTGAACCGTGCTGAATCCAAAAGAATTATTGGAGGTGAGTTTAAGTTATTGTGCTCATAACTGATTGAATAGCGATTAATTTTGTTCTGGTTTTACCGTTTTAGCTGTCTTTATTAGGAAAAAATTCAAGTGGGCAAAGTTGTAAGCAACTGTGTAGCAAAGAGTTTGCAACATTGCCCACCTTAAAAATGGTGTTAGGGTTGTCACTTTTTCAATCTGGAAAATATATAAATACAGATAAGGTTTTTAATTTTTTATTCTAGGTAAAGATTGTGAGTCATATTTGTACTTACCTTTGATGGCTTAGATTCGCAACTGGACTCAATAGGTGGCGTTGCGCTTAGGTTTTACTAATTTTATGACAACTTTTTAGTAGATCGTAAGGAGTGGTAAGGAGGCCTTTGCCCAGCAGTGGGAAAATCTACCTAACCAAAAAGTATTTGGCAGGTCTGCTAGTTCAAACACTTTATTATGTGAATGTAAGCTAAGTAAAAGTATTCCTAGATAAGATCTTGGCGGAAGACAGATTAGGTATTTTTCATCAGAGTGGTTGAAAAATAAATGATTTTAATAAAAATATAAAAGGCATACATAATTTAACGAATAGGTGATTTAAGTGGTAATGGTCCCTTACTTAGCTTTACATTTCCCTTGTATCGTGGGTCATTTTAGATGCATCACAAACACAAACACCTATAAACCAACTACCTATTTGCTTTTTACATTACACAAAATGAAAATAAATGTCCCTACTTAGTTTTTTTTACCTACAGGATGGCCAAAACAACGAGAAAAAAAAGCCGAAGACGTGTAGGTCATAATTATAATTAATAGTAATCTCCAGCAGTGTAAGCGCCGCTTAGGTTTGTTAATTACTAATAAAAATAATTCGTACGAATAAAACATACCTGATTTTTATTTCGCAGCAACCCTAGCACGTCTTTTGTATAAGCTTTGGAAGGTATTCCAACATTGCCCACCTCAATATATAAATAAAAAAAAAATATTTTTGTCTGATTTCAAGATGGTTTACATCTTTGCACCATTATTCATTACATATTTTATTTTCAAAGCAATAGTGCTTAATGTTGCTGAGATTTTGAGGGTGGGCAAAGTTGTAAGGAATGGCAGATAAAGTTGCCCACCTCTTTAACCGTATATTTTGATGCTTTAAATCTAAGATAAACTTATTTAAGTTTTAAAGAATTATTACTTTAAATTAGCCTTAAATAACTGTATACTCAATTTTAAAATCAAGCCTATAGTTTTTGAGTTATGTTAAAAATAAGCAAAAAAGCGGGCAAAGTTGTAAGGTTTGACGGTATGGTAATATTTTATTTTATAAATCGTCGCCGTCATCGCTATCGCTATCGCTGTCACTTTCTGTAACATTTATTATAAATGTGTCTGTGATATTGTCAATTAACATATCTAGCCCTCTCATTTTTTCCTCTTCTTTGACACCATGAGACCATTCGGTAGCCGTAATTTTTTGAATGCCTTCCTCAAATAAATTTCTCACGTCTGTCAATTTGAAGGTTTTATTATTTTGAGCTACATGCCCCTTTACCTGCGCCCATATCAATTCGATAGGGTTCAGCTCGTAATGGTAAGGGGGCAGTCTTAAAACCGCGATCCCATGGTGTGCTGCCATGTCGTCTACAGCGTTATCTCTGTCGCACACTACCGATCGGTAGTGTGCGACAGAGATAACGCTATACGAAGCCGAAATAACCGATTGTCTCTGTCCAAAGGTCGATGTGCAATATTTATTGCCGGGTACTGTACTTATTAAACGACTCGTTATGTGGAATCAGTTCTAAAAGCGTAGCTTTAACCATATCTGGTTCGTAATGAATACCTATTTTTATTTAAAAGCCAGTCTAAAATGGCAGCTTTTTTCGAGCTCATTTTTGGTGCTGTTTCCAATTTTCGGGAGTGGTAAGGTGCATTATCCATCACCACAATTGAGTTTGGTCTTAATTTTGGTAAGACTCCAGCGAACCACTCCTCAAAACAAACTGCATTCATCTCATCATGGTAATCTTCACAATTTTTCTTTGCTTCAAAAATTATGAGCCCCTCTTCTAGGAAGCCTTCTTCACTACCTATATGGCTAATTGGCTACTTGACAGCTGTAACTATAAAATATGAAATATGTTAGATTTGGTAGCTTGTGGGTTAACAATAATTATACAATATGTATTTTGCATTAAAATAAATTGTAAATATTTTATTTTTGAAAAACAAATTTGAGATTTTTTATCTGTGGATTACAAGAAGCGAAACGCGGGCGGTCATGATAGAGCCCCGTGTGACGTCACATTTCAAAAAAAAAACGTCGTGTGTACTAACGTTTGCGTATTGTTGAGAAAATAACAGTAATATATTTCGATTTGTGATTGTGAGCGGTTAAATTAAATGGCGTTATGCTTTACAGCTGGTGGTACAAATCTGCCTAAAGTCGATTCATTTATGGTTGCAAATTTATTTGCGTGTAAACTTTTGCACTGCCGAGTTTCGTAATGTATTAAAACTTCCGTGTAAGTACCGAAATAATCAAAGTAATAGTACTTAGGTCTCGTGTTTAAGACCTAAGAAAGTGCTGCTGTAAAGTGACAGAAATATAATTTATTTTGATTTTATGTCATGTTTTATGAAGAAAATGTCAGGTTAGGTTTAATTCATTTTTGCTAGATCAGAGTTTTAAGTTGATTTCTTCATAACACTAACATCAAAGTGGTCTTCACAAAGTAATACCGCAGATATTTATCCGATTTAAATTCCGGGTCTCGGCAGATTAACTCTAACCTTTATCTATTCCGTGACTCTAACCACTGCTTTCGACGTTTAAATTATGACATAGGTAATATTATAGTATATAGGAATGTGTTTATACAATTTGTCAGGATATTAATTACTTATTATTTATTGTATTTCTACACACGTCTTGTAGCTTGTAATTTCCACAATTGCATTAAAAAAGCTGTAAACTTTCCACTTAAAATTAAATAAAACTTGGAGCGTCGTATAGTTAACTTTGTTTTATTTTGAGCTATGACGTCACAGCTAGCAAATGTCACGTGACCGGCTGTTTTCGCGCGAATTTAAAATTAATGTATGAAAAATGTATTTTTTTCTAGTAAATAACGCTTTTTTTTGAGAAAAAGTTAATTGTAAGAGGTATAAAATGAACCGACGTACATTTTTAAGTATTTTTCCGAAAACTGTCAAATAGCCAATTATATAAGAGACGTTTTTTAGTCCAGTTTTAAGTCTCAAAGGGTTGCCAGAAATATTGTAATTGCCGTTTCATACGGCAATCAGGCCCTAACCTGCACTCTACCCTTAGGGAATACCCTTAGTAACATAGGATTCATTCTGAATTTTGATATGATGTATTTTGTGATGTAAATATACTTCGAATACTATGTACGCCAAACTTTCAATGTGCGTATAAGTCAAAATTCCTATGTCGAGAAAATAAGAGAGCGGACAATCAACTTTGGTACCCCAAAAACTATAAGTCATAAGTCATAAATATATATTCAATTTAGGTAGGTAAACTACACGACGACGTTCAGTTACATAAAAATATGATGGTGATAATCTGTTACGGTATTTTAAAACTAAAGCTACGAGGGTTCCAAACGCGCCTTGGTCTGAGAAGAGTCCACAACAAACTCAGACGGGTTTTTTATTATTATCACCATCTCACAAATCATCTTAACTAAGGAACTATCAGAGCCATTATAGCAAATTAATGCCAAGCTTCCTTGTCATTTAAGTAATTCTTCACATGGTAATAAGATTTTTCAATGAGTTTACGTTTTACATTAACTTTGAACTTATTCAGAGACATCTTCAACATGTCTTCTGCAGCACAAAAACAGAATTAATAACATAATACTGTGAAAGTAACCAAAATAAACTAATCTCGCCGTTTCTATATCTGTCAACTGGCGAATTTTTTTAACCGCATATGCAGCAGAACTAAACCTGTTCGATAAGTCATTTATGTGATGGCCCCATTTTAGTTTAGTATCTAACGTTATTCCGAGAAAAACAGCGGTATCCACTAAATCTAATTCCTCATGATCAAGTTGTACAGTGGTTTTTACCTGTTTGACATTAGGTAATGTAAATTTGACACACTTTGTCTTTTTTTCATTGAGGAGTAGGTTATTAGCTTCAAACCACTGTACAACTTTAGTGATAGAATTGTTTACTTCGTCAAGAGTTGTTTCGTAACGATTTATTTTAAACAAAAGTGATGTATCATCAGCAAACAATACTATCCCATGATTATCCTTGGCAAGGTAAGGAAGATCGTTAATAAAAATGAGGAATAGAAAAGGCCCTAAAATTGAAGTGGAACCCCCATTTTTACAATCGATCTGGAAGACCACTTTCCATTGACGTCTACCTTTTGCATCCTATTTTTAAAGTAGGAATCCATCATATTTAAATTGTAGCACTGGCTACACCCCTAATTCCATAATGGTGTAGTTTTCTGACTAATGTTTCGTCATCAATGTCAGAGAGGCATCGTCTTCAAAGTGAAAATGCTTAACACCTTCGGCCATTGGGTAAACCGGTTACTATGGGTTGTAATTATTGCCTGAAATAAAAGTTATTTATTTATTTATTACTAGCAAATGCCCGCGACTTCGTCTGCTCAGTTTGAGGTTCTTTGGTTCCCGCGGGAACTCCTTAGCCTATGTGCTATTCCAGACCATAATCTATCTCTGTGCCAAATTTCAGCCAGATCCGTTCAGCTGTTGTGGCGTGATTGAGTAACAAACATCCATACATCCATACATTCATCCATCCAAACTTTCACATTTATAATATTTATTTGATTAAAAATTAAGATATAGAGTATAGTATTGGAACAAAAATGACATGCTCTTGAGCTGGTTAGCTGGACTGTGCTCTTGAGAGTTATGTACGGCATAGAAAGAAGAATGCAGCGGCAACACTCACACTGCTGTCAAGCAGTTAAGATCTCATTTATTCTGTGCAGTAATGCCACAGAGTAATGCCATGAAGCTTCGTAGAATTTCTCTGTTAACTAGTGGTTCGCCCTGAACTGAGACCTGGCGGCGCCATCTATTGACTTAGATGTGAAGTTCTGTTAAAAATACTGAAGCTCATTAAAAATTAAATAATTCCGTTTCCTTACAATATTTATCTAATTTTAGTATTTGTTGTTCAAGTACAGGATATAATTCAAATAATTGATCAAGTTTCAGGCTCAGCCTTTCAGAAAATTTAGAGTTCTGAGGTCAACTTTGGACGTTAGAAAATCTCCACTTTGAAAGCCCCCCATTTCGTAAATTTTGGGGGAAAAATTAAAAAAAAAAATATTTTTGGTCTCTATTCCTAATCATCTTTAAAATGATATACCGCAACCATATGTAACTTTATAAAAAATATTTTACTTCGCATTCGCTTCTATGAGAGCCCCCCTGAAATAAAGATTTTTATAACTTTTTCAGCCATATTCGGCGGGAGACCATTGGTTTACATATTATATTTGAAGTTGAAGTAATTATGTTCAGTAATTCAGAAGTTATAATGCTCTGACAGACGGACGGACGGACGGACGGACAAGTGCCAATTCACTCAAGTAGACTCAGAGACCTTCGCTTCGCTCGGTCAACAAGGTAACAGAGAAAGAGATATAGAAATGGCGTCAGCGTATACAGTATGCGATAGCGATATATATAAGGACGCAATTAAAAAAAACGATTGATAACAAAATCGGGGGATACAGTTTAGTGTTGCAGCTACAATATCATCCCCATCCGAATTTCAATTACACCACTGGATAACTAAAGAATCAAAGAATTTATTACGCTAAGTGTAAGGACTGTAACACATCGCACGCGGCGGAGGGGGAAGCCCGCCATTTTGAAGGTCATTCTGCTGCATATCGAGATTTCCATACTGAATCAGTATAACTTTCGACTCGGTGAAGGTACGACGTTTATTCAAGTTTCAATCGTCAGCTCTCGTCAAAATCTACGTGTAAACCCAGAGGACCGACTTCTTATGATTATGATATAATAATATTTTATATAGAAACTATTACCCGTTACGAGACGTATTCACGTACAACAAACTGCCGTGTTCATAACACAGCCACAACCCAATTTTTTGTTGTTTCTGTACTTTGTAGCATTCATGCGAGGCTTTACAAATATAACCTGTTTTTATCTGTAACAATTGATTTAAAAAAAAGAAGATTACTACATAAATTGTAGGAAATTTTCTCTAGTTTAATTTAATAGGTACTTAACTATTTTCATCGTAAAACTAGTCCGAAAGGAATCACTGTCAAAAACTGTTTTTGGGTGCCATTATTCCAATATGGCGGCACGAGCGGATAAGATACGAGGTGGCAATGTATAAATTCGGAAAGAGCACGTCAAAATCTATGAAATACACCAATTTTCAAAACTCCCGAGAAACTTTCCAGGTAAATCTACCAAACGACCGTATTCATATTCGTACGAAATCAGAATTGGACAAAGTGGTAACTGTGCTCGTAGCTTACGAAAAAAGTGGTTTAACATATATACTATGGTGTATTGCTGTGTGTTAAGCCACAAAAGCCGAACTGAACGTAAATACGAAAACATAGCTTATTACGTAAGTTTACAATTTTGACCATACTTTTACCACTATCAGGTAAAAGTATGGTACCTACAGATAAAAACATATTATATTTGTAAAGGCTTCGCATGAATGCTACAAAGTATAGGAATAACAAAAAAAACTAAACTTATTTACCATTATGAAAATATTGCATTAAGACTATCGCTACCGCATACTGTATACGCTGACGCCATGTCTATATCTCTTTCTCTGTCTACTACGCTACAGAGCTTCAATAATTTTTTTTAAATTTTATTTAACTGGTTTAACGGCTTTGGATTCGAGTCTTTCTGAGCCTGAAGTTACAATGATTAGCAAAGCTACAGCGAAGTTACAGAGCTTTTTACACTTTTTACAGAGAGTCATGCACGCTGCCATGGTGCTGTCAAGTTTGGATTAAAAGGGCAGGAATCTAGAGTCGTAAAGCAGCTATAATAAAAAAAAGTAGTCAATTGTCACTACAGTCACAAAACGCGTCACAAACAAATAGACATATTCCTCAGATTAAAACATGGATGTAATAAGTACTTACGTTATTATAAAAAATCTTTGCATATTCCTAAAATTAAGATCAGAGACAAGTAACATATAGGAACAAATTCCTTTAAGTTACTTGTCTCTGATCTTAATTTTGGTGACCTTGTCTCTGTTTAGTTTTACGGGTTTTCTTTCACTTGAAATCAGAGACCAGAGACAAGTAACATAAATATTAAATCGGAAAACTGAAATCTTGTTTACATTACAATGTAAAATGGTGTAAATGTTTATGTTTATAGTTTTTTTTTATAAATACATCGGTAATAATTGATGTACCAATGGAAGGTAGAAAAAGGCAAAGGTGTGTTTATGTTACGGCTAGACAGAAGAAAAAGTTAATAGAATTAATGGCAAAACATCCAGAATTAATATCTTGCAAAGTTACTCAGGATTTTAACTATAAAGACTCTCAAATACTATGGCAAAACATAGCTAGCGAATGCAATGCTATGCCCGGAGCAAGGAAAACTTGGAGGCAGTGGAGAAAAGTACGAAAATAAAATATTTACAAAAATATTTTTTATGTTGGTTCATGGACTTGCAACCACTATTATGTCTGTGCAAAAATTTTAGTATGATATTAATGTGGTAGTTATTTATATACTAAAAGGCTGCATTGAAACTGCTGGTACAAGTGGTTGTATTTTAATTTATTGTTACATCACCTTTATTATAAATCAGAGTTTTTCTTTTTTTTAATTTCAGACATGGCATGATCTTCGTTCAAAAACTAAGAAAAAGCAGTCAGAAACAAATGGAGAAATACCATTTTCTACAACCACACTAAGTCAAGCAGAACAGGAAGCTCTGGGCATCAAAAACATGTCTTCAGATGACTATCAAGAATCTACAGAGTTTGTGCCATTGAGTGACAATCAAGGTGAATTTAATGATGGAATGTCAGCAAGCTCTTTAAGTGAACCAGGTTCACCTCCAGAGCCAAAAGTATTTGTTTCATCAGAACACAGAACAAAAAAAGTAAAAATAAAAAGCTCTAAACATAGTTTGAAACACTCAAATAGTTGCTTCTTTAATTGTGATGTGATAGCTGTCCAGGAACAAAGGAAAGTGCAGATCAAAGAAGATTATTTAAATTTCAAGAAGGATTACTTACGACAAAAGCTTAAATTGCTGAAAGAACAGACTGAAGCATTAAAAAGTATTGCTAAAGAACTATCACAGTGAAGTGAGATCTCAGTAGGTATTATCTAGTTCATACTATTTCCTTTTATTTATTATTTGCAATAAAATATGCAATTATTAAAGAATATGTAATGGCAGTTTTTTAATTAATGATAAAACTAGCTGATGCCCACAGCTTATCTGCGTGGATTGAGGTTTCTTGGTTCCCACGGGAACTTTCCGGGATATAAGTAGCCTATGCTATTCCTGACTATAATAATCTATCTCTGTGCCAAATTTTATCCAGATCTGTTCAGCCATTACGGCGTGATTGAGTAAAAAACTCCATCCATCCATCGAAACTTTCTCATTTATAATATAATAGATATGTAATTGCTCTGTCTAGATGTAAGGAATACCTTTTTATTTATCCCTACTTTATAAAAGTTGTCTCAGAGTAGTTTACAATTTTTTTTTACATTTTGTGATGGTTTTCACTGCAGTAAATATAAGTCTACAAGACAATGCCAGCGACTTCGTCTGTGTAGTTGAGGTTCTTTATTCCTGTGAGAACTCCTTAATTTTCTCTATACCAAATTTCATCAAAATTGGATGAAAAGATGGGCTGTTAAAGCATAGCAGACTTACTTTCGCATTAATAATCAAAAACTATAAAAGGCTGAAAGGCCCTAAGTAGAAATATTAAATTTTGAGAGAATAATCCTTGAGCACCCTAGAGGTGTACTAGGAAGGAATTTTGGAAATTCCACCCACAAGGAGGCTAAATATGATTTTCACAGTTTTTTGAAAAAAAAATCCATGCAGACATTTACTACTACTATTATTTATTAGATGATAAAAACTCATACAAAGAATGTTTGCATGTGCCGTGCCTCTCAGTCTATCGCCTTGCCTCTGAGATCTATAGAGCGAACTTTGACTTTGCTTAGACTTAAGACATGGTTAAAACAAGACAGATTTATGTCACTCGCATAAGTCCATCTCATTTTAACTCTAACACCTAAGTCAAGTCTGAGCCAAGTCAAAGTACGCTCTATAGCTCAGCATCAGTCTCAACACAGAATACATAATAGGTCTCAAGTGGCCTGTGGGGCTTGATCTTAAGGGTCTCACCACATCTATCGACGCGGAAGTGGCTTAAGCCAGCTAATAATGATACCTACATTCTTCTTCTTCTTCTTCATTTTTAGTGGCTCCGCGCGGCGAGCGTTTGAGCCACAGTCAATTTTTTTTTTTTTTTTAAACGGAGAAACTTATTTTATATTTAACAGTGAAAAAGACGTCGTCCGCCCTGGACCCTGGCTGATTCGACAACTAAACTCGACTCGACTAGACAAGGAAACAGTTTTGACGCGTGTTGTCATAATGCCTTAAACATTAAAGCTCACATTTTTTTATCCACTACAAGTTGACTGCGATCTCATGTTGTAGTCTAATACCTAATTCAAAGATAGCAGCGGGCTTACCTATAGTAGGTATTATCAATGCCTGTAAGGGGTATGGCATTTTTATTAAACCGTTACCCCTATTCGCTTTCTACACGGCATCGTATCGGAACGCTAAATCGCTTGGCGGCATTTCTTTGCCGGTAGAGTGGTAACTAGCAGTGTCCTCTGTATGCAGTGTAACACTCCATACAAATATTTTTTTCTTAGAGAAAAGAAGTTCGACAACATCGCAGTAGATGGCGCTATTGATTCCTGGACTCCGACGACTTTACCTTTTTTTTTTTTTTTTTTCTCTTCGGGGGAGGAAAAAATCCCTACTGACTTCTGCCTAATGGCAGGGCATGTCCGACTTGCACAGACTAAAATAACCTCCCCCTGTCTTCGAGGTCAGCACGGAACCGCCCGACGACTTTACCTGTTTCATTAATTACGCGCAACCCCCTGGACACTGATATATAATGATTTGGACTCGAAGATTTGGATTTACAATGTATAATAATTATGTCATCGTAAAATTGTTCATTTTAGAAAATTTCGTTTTATCCGTGTTTCAGGCAATGAAAAACTGCTACAATATCATCAGAATACGAAGGTAAATTTCGCCACTATCTACAAGTTTGAATTAGCTCAGGTGGGAAATTGGTCGGTCACCATACCAGAAGACCCCGGTTCGAGTCCAGATGATCAAATAACTATCGTTTTTCGTTTTATTTTCTTTTCTTATTTAAATATATAATCTAAAAAAACGGTATTTTTAAGCAAAGCGGGCTCACCCAGGTACTATAATATACAAAATACAATGAAGAGCGCGATTTGCTTGGCTTCAGGGACGTCGTTTATCGTTAGATGGCGCTAATGCAATAATTCTGAGTGTTAACTCTATACCCCTATATTCAATGTACTCTGTGGTAACTAGCCACGGCCGAAGCCACACCAGGCAAAAAAAAGACATGCACACCACCGACCAGAAAGTACACCACAGAGTACATTATGGTGTGAAGTGTGAACCTTGTGATGTGAACTACAAATCACACAGACAACTGACAAATCAGCTACAAAAGTACAAACTGGTTAACAGGTTAACTTGTCTCTGCTACAAATTACCAACGGCAACATCAATAATTTCACGTTTAGATAGAATATTTTTTGTTTAGATTTTGAGCGTAGCGAAAAAATCCTATGTCTATGAGATTTTGCATTATTTTTTGCAGCGATTTTTGTGTACTTAAAGACAATGTTACGAAGAGACTACACTAATTTTGTGCGTTCAAAGTCGCCTACAAAAATTGTAGCCTCCAAAATAATGAGTGGCGAGGAGGCCAGAAAAATATATCTGGAGGAAGTGGATCATGTGCAAGAAAATCCAGAGCCTCTCTCCGGGAATACTAAAGTTCATACCAAAGATGTGTCTCAAACTATACTTAAAAGAAAAGCCGACAATTTGGATGTATCAAATCTAAAACTGTATAAAAGTGTGCAAGATAATGATGTAGATAGCTTAAAAGAGATCTTAGATGCTTGCCCTGATAAGATAAATACAGTTGATGAGTATGGATGGAGCATGCTCATGATAGCTTGCCAAGCTAAATCTTACGAAGCCGTCAAAGAACTATTGAAGCGTGGAGTCGATACTACTGTTGCAGACAAAGCAGGCAACTCCGCTCAGAGTTTAATTATTAGGAACAAAAGTAGTTATCTAGCTGAAATCCTTCTGAACCATGTTTCAAATCCTAGTCATGAAACAAAAGAATCTAAGAAATTAAACATAATTGTAAAAGAAGTAAAACATAAAATGAAACACAAAGAAAAGTATGTCTGTGAAGTATGTGATGGAAAAACATTTGACAGAAAAGAAGAACATATATTGTCAACTATACACAATATTAATGCTAGTAAAGGTAGTCTTTAATATTTGTCTTCAAGGCAATGTTGATCCCTGAGCTGGTAACTCATTGATGACCCTGAACTCATCTTAAATATGTTACAATATATGCTGCACAATTTGCACTGCACCGCACAATTTGCAGTCTCAAACCAAAAATTCTGTGTGGTGTTCTTGAAAGTTGAGTAAACGGTCTATAGAAATATGTGGTGCTCTTAGACAACACCACAATTTATTGTGCCATGTGGTGGTTTGTGGGAAAAGGGAATCTGATAATATTCATTAAACCTTATAAACCTTTCATTATTCATAATCACTTGTAAAAAGTATATTGGAATAAAAAACTTTTGAATTTGTAATAATTGCGTAATAAAAAGGGGTCACTCACCTCAGTTATGAGAAAAAGCTACAGAAAAATATGGCATTATATTATTATACCATTGCTGTTGTTTATGAATGATTTAGGCAAAAAAAATTATTACTTCCTCTAGAGACCTGCAACCAGAGATACAGTTGTAAGATATTTTTTATTGCATCAATTCATTCATATTTTGTTCTCTGAATTTAGTTGAGAACAGTTTTAACACTACTAGCTGATGCCAGTGAATTTGTCCACATGTGTGGGTTTTTTGATTTACGGGAAATCTTTATATTTCCAGAACACAAAGCCCATGTGTTATTACAGTAACAGACATTCATCCATCCAAACTTTCGCATTTATAATTTTAGTATAGATATAGATAGATTGGTGTAAACAGAATTTTTATAGTGATGACTTGTACCTAATTGATTATTTATTTTTAGGTAAAAAAATACCAACAAATTATGTCATACCACAATCCAATAAAGGTTATCAGATCATGTTAAAAACTGGATGGGATAAGGATGCCGGTCTAGGCCCAGATGGGTCTGGAAAAAAGTACCCAATTAAGGCAGTTCAGAAGACTGATAAAAAAGGACTTGGTCACGAGCAAAAGAGAATAAAAACTTTGAATGAAGAATCAACAAACCAACAAATTAATAAACATTTCAAAAGTTCTTATGAGAGAGATCGAAGAATTGAAATTAATTTTAGAAGAGAGTTTTATTGATAATTATTTAAGAATATGTGAAATTATGTTGACTATCTCAAAAGGTCAGGACAAGGATTGTACCAAGCTAAGTACAGATAATGATTTGAGTAATGTATTTTTAATATGAATAAATGAAGAAGCTAGTTGATTCTTGTCCAAATTATATTTTGTACTTACTCAGGTTGTACATATTTCTTTAAAATAATCTTTATGATTTATACTAAAATATTTATTACTGAGTGATTTTAGTTTTAGTAATTATTTGTTTACATAATATAACCTAATAGTGATAAGTTTGAAATGATTATATGGTGTCGTAAATTATAGGAAAACATATATTATTCCTCATTGGTTTAGTGGATTTTACTCTAACAGGAAAATAAATTTTATTAATGCTAAAAGGCACAGTATATTTTTATATTTTAAATTAATATACAATTTAATGATAATAAATTTTGTGAACTGAACTACACAACCTGCTAAAATAGGTATGTATAATTATTTATAAAAACTAATGAATGGGACTAGAACTTTATACAAAATTTCCAGAAACATAATTATTGTCACATTATTATTGTCATATCTT
Source organism: Erebia aethiops (assembly GCA_923060345.2). Taxonomy (NCBI): domain Eukaryota; kingdom Metazoa; phylum Arthropoda; class Insecta; order Lepidoptera; family Nymphalidae; genus Erebia; species Erebia aethiops. Next base: position 13,056,024 of record OV281096.1, on the reverse strand, counting down.
GGCAAGAGCAAAAATCATAAAAGATATAAAAATATATTTATACAAATCTGAATTACATATTATATACAAGTCTTAATTACAGCGATAACAAGTGTGACTTTTGCTTAACAGGAACCTTATATCTACTTTAATACAATTTGATACTTTTAATAATGATTTCCACGTGTTTTAAACACTCCATCAAAGATTTGGGGCTACCCAGTTCAGGAAATTAATGGCTAATTCGAAACCAACAAAACAAGCAGCATTTGCTGGGAATGCCCTGATCATTACAGGTGTTACACCTTTGTATAAGGCTGTAGGTCCTTCTTTCTCCATTAGTTGTTTGAACACATCTCTCATTCCATTAGGATAGGTGCCTTCTGGGGCAGTCTGTAGCCTGCTCTTGAGGACATCAGCTGGCATGCCCACCAGCCAGTTAGCTATACCTGCACAGCCTCCAGCGACAATTGTTGCTGCCATTTTCAACTTGGCACTTGCATCTTCAGGTACTAAAACTTCTTTTATCCATTCATAAGTCATGAAGTACATGCCACTCGCTGGCACATCTCTTAGGATAGTGGCAACACTGCCTTTATAAATACTTCTCATCCCACCCTCTGCATATAACTGCCTGGCACAGTCGAGCATACCATTATACTTTTGAGGAACATTACCACCCTGCTGTATCTGAAGCAGACACTTTATGCGTTCGCCGGGCGCCATTATAGACGTTGTAAAAATACCAGAGAATGCGCCCGCAGCGAATAATTCCGGTTTGGATAAAACTTGATCGTCGTCCGATTTAATTAACTTTTTACCAAGGCCGAAACCGAAGAAACTTATCGCGAATATAGGTGCGACTCCAGTGAGCGGGGCCGACATGCCCTTGTAAAGACCGCGAAAGCCTTCCTTCTGTATGGTCTTCTTGCAACAGTCCCAGGTTCCTGAATACAAGGCTACTTCACCAGCCTTGGGTAGAGGCATAGTTTGCAATCTCACTTTGATAGTGTCCATAGGGTGGCCGGACAGTACGGTACAGACACCCCCGAAGCCTCCACTTAAAAAATATTTTACTGGGCTGCTTTTTTCAGACATTTTTATTATTAATTATGAATCCAATACTGAACTTTAAAGACGAAACTCAAACTATGTAACTTAACTCCCGAGCTTGTCTCCAGCTTGTCTCTGCTCAAAACTCAACTGTCTCCAGTCGACGTCTGTTTATAGCAGACTCAGTCAAATCAAAGTCCAAATTCTTTTTTATTTTTTTTTATCTAACTGGTTTGACGGCTCTGGATTCTAGTCTTTCTGAGCCTGTCCAAATCTGTGGTCCAAATTCATTAGCCAATCACCATAGAGTAAATATAGCAAAAGGAGACAAATAATATCACGGGTGAGCGAAATGAATATATTATATATATATACCTACGCTAATGCCAAGGAGTGACAGAGCAAGAAAATGTTCACTTGTCCTGCTCAGCGTGTCACTTATTTTTTGTTTGACCTATCCGACAGTTTAGGTCAGACAATCCTGTGTCATTTTTAAAGTAAAATTTTTTACGCACGCTTGACTTGGGGAGTATGCTGGTGAATGCGTGACGAGAGCGTTACGAAAACTGTGATTGGGCGAGGCGAACGAAAGTTGAGAGGGAGATATAAGTTAGTGAAGATAGAAAGAGAGAGATAGAGAGTTACGTTTCGTATATTACTGCAGGGGCAAGAGAGAGAGGTGCGAGCACACATTTTCTTTCTCTCTTTCATAGACAGTTACATTTCGTATGTTTCAGTTAAGTATCTTATTTGAAATAAAATGTAATTTCTCAATTCTTATACAATAAAGTTTTACTTCAGTCGTGTTGTCTTTTTTAATTAAAATTATTAAAATATAAACCTTAAAACTAAGTTATTAAAGTTTAATTGCGAATGTAGGTAGTATATTTCTGGTCATTTAGTTGTTTCAGGTTTTCCTTGCAGATTATTCGTCTGTGTGAAGAAAAGTTTGTTCCTTGTCAAATGTCAACTTGCAATCCATTTTTACTTGCGTTAATAATTGTCTCTGCTTGTCAATAGAGACCACAAGCACAAGACTCAAGTAATAAGTGTTCTGTGACAACTGACAAGACTTCTTTCTTCTTTCAAACTTCAAACCAGTTGTACATATTCTTTTTTTTCTGGTCGGTGTACATATTTATCTATGCTTCAAACAAAAAACCAAAAAACTGCACCTGCAGCCTGATTCTGTAACTCAGTGGCTATCAGAGAGTGAAAGCCACTGACATATATTCTTTATCCATTGAAGGTTTGCTATGAAATAAAAATTAAGTTTTCATAGCAAACCTTCAATGGATAAAGAATATATGTCAGTGGCTTTCACTCTTTGATAGCCACTGAGTTACAGAATCAGGCTGCTGGTCGGTGAACTGCACTGAAGTGAACCATCACTGAACTGCACAAACCAAAACAAAAGAGTTAAGAATAAATTTCAAAAAAATAATTAAAATGAAAGCTGTTTAATATGGCATGCAGTAAAGAAGAAATTGAGAGGAAGCGTTTAGCTGCCCTTCAAAAGCGACAGAGTAGGCTAAACAACGAAAACATAACTCAAAAGACCGACAATCAGTCTCGAACACCAACCGAATGGACGTTTACATCTCAAAGTAGTAACATAGGGCCTGTAAAATCTAATATTGGATCTCATAATACATTTCATCCTTATGCGAAACCTGAGAGCAGTAAACCGGCTGAAAATTCAGTGCCTGTGAATAAAGTTGTTAGTGGGACAGTATATCTGATTTCAGAACACAGATTTGAAGTGAATCCGTCGGAGTTCTGTACACCTCTAATTAATATTTTTAAGAGTATACCTTCCAGGAATTACGGTGAGATATTGAGAATATTATTTGTAGTTCATAAAACTTGGTAAACTGTATAGGCAAGAGTGAACGGGTACCATGAGTAGCTCGTTTGAGTCGCTCTAAGCTTATTTTCCCTCTAGATTTACTGGGATGGTTATCTGGAATATAATAACAACAACAATTCAGAAAATTCTTTTTTGAACTCTGTGGTCAGAGGCGTGGGCTGTGTGTGTCTTAATTTTTCCCTGGTCTGGTTTAGAGTGGTCTATAGCTAGTTAGAATCCTACTTAGAATCCTACTTTATGTGTATGTGTGACATGCAATAGTTTTATTTCATTAATGTTTATAGGCAATAATGAAATTCCACAATCCATTTTAGATTAAAATTATAATAGGAGGCTCCTATTATAATTTTAATTTTAATAAGAAAGATTACTATGGTGTTGAAGATTATGCAAATGATAAAAACTAGCTTTAACTATGCTTGGGGCTGCAGTTATTTGTATCTTAGCAATTATTGTAATATTTTGATTGAAAAGAGCAACCACAAGAAACTTTCTTGATGGCTTTTCTTGGTAGGAATGGCATTACGAACCAGCGGTAGATTCACTTCACTTGACGATTCAAAAGCACTTGTAAAAGTGTATTTAACTAAAAAACATTTGAGTTTGAGGTACCTCTGCTTTGTTTCAGATTCAAAATCAAAGTTATGGAACTTCTCAATAGATGATTACCAAGAGTTGATGTCTAAAGTTGCACCACTGGCTCCCTACATTGTCCTTGGCCCACTGCCACCATATGTTTTAAAGGTGAAACAGACAATTAATAAAAATTAAGGCTAATAAAATCACTGTCTTAACTTTTTTTTATTATCATGCTGATTACTTATATTATTAAATCAACACTCATGTTACTATTCTCTTATTGCAGCTTATGGTATATCTGTCATCGTAAGATTGCAAAAACCGTTAGATTGTAATCTAACTAGCGAAATTGTAAACTGTCGACAGATTGTGAACTGTTCAATATTCTGAGTGTAAATTTTTGAAATATTCATTGTATTTACGTTTTCTTGTCTCTTTCATGTAGGTTAGGTTAGGGTTCGTCATAAATAATCAGGTAGTGTAGGTTTTATCCGGTTAATATACCTAACAGATTACAATCTACTGAAAAATAATGCATTAAATTGTAATCTGTCGACCGACGACCCGTGTGCGAAGGGGGTTAATGTTTATGATGTATTAGGGTTTTAGTGATTGTCAATTGTATTCTTTACAGATACTCAATGACCCCTTAGTAGATCCCAATTCTGTAGACCTCTCACCCATAGAGAAGACCCTTAGAAACCAACTGATGCCTTTCCAAGAAGAAGGAGTGAGGTATGTTATTAGATAGACTTTGTAACTATATAAAATTGGTGTAAAAAAGTATGGGCGGACTTATTACAGCACTAGTGCGAAAATTAATATTACTGCATTCTTTAGTTGGCTAATCATTTACTTATATTATAAATGCGAAAGTGTGCTTCTTTGTTGGTTTGTTCAATCATGCCGCAACAGAGCAACAGATCGACCCTATTTTTTGCATAGGGGTATAACTAGTTGGGGATTTGGAGAGCAACATAGGCTACTTTTTATTAAATTTTTTTTGATGAAGCCTCAGCTAGTAAGTAATAACTGTGTGGCAATATTTTTATTGCCCAAGGGTGGTAAACTTTATAGTTTTTATAGTATATTAGCGTAAAGTAAGAGCCACTTTACAAGCGATGTACTGGAAAGAATTGTTACTTCATAACCTCTGCAAAGGACTGGTACAGACAGTGTGAATTTTCCCGTAGATTCGGTATAGCGCGACGTGGGTGTTGTATGATCGCGGACGATATGGGGCTGGGCAAGACATTCCAGGCTCTGGCCATCGCTAGCTACTACAGCCACGACTGGCCAATGCTCATCGTCACTACGTCATCTATGAGGTACAACAGTAGGGCGACCGCGTATCTTTTGCATCAATCATTGATACATCGCAATCACCTCTGATTGGCTGAATTTATGGTATTCTTGCTGCGTCAATGGATTTCGTCCAATAGTGGAAGAGTAGTAGTAGTAGTAGTATAAGTCTTTATTGCATCTTAACACATCGGTACAAAATTATGCATACAATACAAAAGACAGGAAACTGTGGTAAAGCGCAAAGGCGGCCTTATCACTAAAGTGATCTTTTAAAGGCAACCCGAGCGTACAAAGCTGATGACACTGGGTCTAGGAGCTCATGTGGTCGATGCACATAAAAGAAAAATAAAAATAACAAAAGTATAAAATAAAATATACTTACATAAACATACATACTATAGTGCGAGGTTTTAATTTTTTTTTTAAATAGAGATATAAATTAAAGTGCTATTCGTGGCACAAGGCTAATTAAAGACTTCGAACTTCCCATTTCCTGGTTAGACATACGAATGTTTTGACAGAAAACACTAATATTATTACTATTTATGTACTGACTTCGTGTCAATCTTCTCATCTATTTTCTGTAGAAATAATTCCATCTGTTTGTCCATTTTTTCCATTTTCTACTATTTGGTAGTAAAATTTATTATGTGGCAACTTTTTCCGAGCTCTGGCAACCCTATCTTATGGTGGTGAGACTGACAGCATTTGTCATTGTCAAGTGACAATTATTTGTCAGTTGATGATTTATTAATATTAGAAGATTTCATGAAACACACCAGTACAATAACTTCAAGTATTACATCGACAATAGAAGAAAAACTGAACCCACTGGTTGAAGAGAACCTGAAACTCAATAGTGAGGTTTCGACACTGAAAGTGAAAATCAGTAAGTTGGAAAGGGAAGCTAAGAAAAATAATATACTACTACATGGACTAGAAGAAACCGAGAAAAATAACAAAGAACTTATGAGTTTGGTTGTAGATTTCCTAAACAAAATAGTAACTGAGAGAGGAATACGGGAATTTGATATGTGGGAAATCTGTGAGATTAAAAGGTTGGGAAAAAAAGAAGACAATAAGAGGAGACCAATATTAGTGAAACTTACTTTGGCTTGGAGAAAATTTGAAATATTAAGAAATAACAAATATTTCCCAGCATCCACATATGCCACTGAAGATTATCCTAAAGAGGTTTTGGAAATAAGGAAAGAGTTAAAACAACAACAACTACAAGAAAAGAAAAATGGAAACTTAACAATCATCCGATATGATAAATTAATAATTAAAGGGAAAATAAATCAAGAAAAAGGAAATGAAAAGAGGAAACGAGCCCCGTCAAACACACCACCTCAGTCTAACAGCGATAATAGCCCACAACCAAAAGCTCCAAGTAAAATAAACAGAACAAATGCTTTCGAATACATGAACCGCTCCAGACACAACTCACAAAACGAAAACAACAAGCAATAGCAATCAATCAAAACCTACCCACAAAAGCCGAATAAAGGAAAAAACACAGAAACAAACAATAACAACAAATCACATTCCCCAAGCCGGCTGGTCCCCGTGGGGAATTATGACCACCACCCTCCATCTATTACAAGGAAGACAAAAAGTGAATCTTTACAAATATGCACATATAATGTGAGATCCCTCTCCACAACTGAAAAATATCTTGAACTTACATATGCTCTTGAAAATGTTAACTTCGACATTTTGGGTCTTTCCGAAGTTAGAAGAACAGGCTGCAATATAGAGGAATACAAAGACTACATTCTATGTTACATGGGAGAAACCAAGGGAAAACACGGGGTTGGCTTTTTACTGAAGAAAACATTTAAAAACAAAATAATTAATTTCACAGGACTGTCAGAAAGGGTTGCTCTGCTAAAATTGAAACTAGAAAACTTGCACATCTCACTAATACAAGTCTATGCACCCACAGAAAAGGCGAGTGAAGAAGAGATACACACATTCTACAACACCATCACAGAAGCACTTTCAAAAGCTGACGACAAAGTTATATTAATGGGCGACTTTAACGCGAAAATAGGACAACCTAAGGAAGGCGAGAACTTAATAATGGGTCAGTACGGATATGGCAAACGAAATGACCGGGGCGACCTACTGATCGACTTTGCTTTAGAACACAAGCTGTCTATAATGAATACATATTTTAAGAAAAGGGAAAACAGGCGATGGACATGGATTTCACCTGACCAAAAAACAACAAACGAAATAGATTTCATACTAACAAGCCACCCCCAACTCCTCACAAACACAGAAGTACTCAACAATATAAAATTCCCCTCCGATCACAGACTTTTAAGAGCCTCCCTCGATTTAAAACAGCCACGAAAAGATAGGAAAAACTACAAACCTTCAGTTACAAATCTAAAAACTGACAATGAAATCAAAAGTTATAGGAATAGCCTGCATTCACATCTAGAAAACAATTTTAAAGAGACTCTGAGCATCCAAAACTATTACAACACTTTAGAGGAATCCGTGGTACACAGTTTAAGCAAAAGTAACCAAGAGAGAAAACAACAAAAAATATTTAGTAAAGAAACTGAGGAACTAATAAAGAAACGCACTGAACTAATAAAAACAAAACCTAAAGATAATATCATAAGAAAAGAGCTAAGTGAAGTGTTCAAAACTACCAACAAATCTATTAGTCAAGACTATAAAAAGCACAGACAGGACATAATCACAAGAAACCTTACAAAGCATAGAAGTACAAAACGAGCATTTAAAGACTTGAAACTACAAAAAACGTGGATACAGAAGTTAGAAGACAACACAAGGGAAACAAAAACGAGAAGAGAAATTATTAACCATGCTACACACTTTTACAGAGAAATGTACAAGAGACAGATACATAACGACACCCCACAAACACAAGATTATAGTAATTCTAAAACAGCAGTAAACCCAATTACTGAAAGAGAAGTGTATGACCACATTAGAAAGCTAAAAAATGAAAAAAGCCCAGGACCCGACGGTATAACTAACGAAGCTATTAAATTAGGGGCACCTGTTCTACTACACCATTTCACAAAGCTCTTCAACATGATACTAGATGATGAGATAGTGCCACAACAATGGTGCACTTCAGAAATAACACTTATTTATAAAAAAGGAAATCCATTAGATATAGGCAACTACAGGCCAATCAGTCTGATGGCAAGTACATATAAATTGTTCGCATCTATCATCCTAAGCAGAATAGCACCTACAATTGATGATTCACAACCAATAGAACAAGCAGGTTTCCGTTCGGGTTTTAGTACAACTGACCATCTACAGGCACTAGAACAAACAATGGAGAAGTACAAGGAATTTAACAAACCTCTATATCTAGCATTCATCGACTACAGTAAGGCTTTCGATACAATTAGTCATAACTCAATCTGGGAAGCACTGAAACTCTTCAACGTCAATAGAAAATACATAAACATTCTAAAGAACATATATGCTAACAGTACTAGTAAGGTAAAACTGGAAACAAGAGGTGATCCAATCAAGATTGAAAGAGGCGTGAGACAAGGAGACCCCATCTCACCAAAACTCTTCATAGCTGTTTTGGAAACCATCTTTAGGAAGCTGGACTGGGATCACAAAGGTATTAAAATAGGCAAGAGATACCTAAACCATCTAAGGTTCGCAGACGATATTGTCATATTGGCTGAAACACCAAACACACTACAGAAACTAATATGCTCATTAGCCAACGAAAGCTCCAAGATAGGTCTGGAAATGAATTCAAACAAGACTAGAGTAATGACGAATAGCTATGAAAAACCAATATGGGTCAAGGGTAAATGCATAGAATATGTTAAAACTTATACATATCTAGGAAAACAAGTGACATTTAGAAATACAAATAATGAAGAGGAAATACAAAGGAGAGTAAACATCACATGGCAAAAATATTGGTCACTAAAAGAAATCCTAAAAGGCCACTACTCCCTAAATCTCAAGAAAGTAGTAATGGACACATGTATACTACCCTGCCTATTATACGGCTGTCAAACATGGGTTTACACTAACAGAACTAAACAAAAAATTACAACTACCCAGAGAGCAATGGAGCGGAGCATACTAAGAATAAGAAAAATTCACAAAGTGCGAAGTACAAAAATTAGAGAAAAGACAATGCTGACAGATGCTCTAACACAAGCACTAACACTAAAGTGGCGATGGGCAGGACACATCGCAAGACTCACTGACGACAGATGGACGATACAAACTACTAACTGGAAAGGACCACCAGGGAAAAGAAAGGTTGGGAGACCATACAAACGGTGGGAGGACGACATAGCCCAGACTGCTGGCACAAACTGGCTGACCCTTGCCAAAGACCGGGAGCATTGGAAGCAGATGGAGGAGGCCTTTACCCGATATGGGACTACATCTCCAACAAATACTGCAACAAATAACAATACTAACTAGAATAAGACAAACACTAACACAACTAACACTTATTTCATCTAAAAAGTAGTTATATACAATTGTAAATATCATGAGATTAGAAATAAAAAGGCTTATTATTATTATTATTATTATTATTATTATGTACTGACTCGCGAATCCACCCAGAATCTTGTCATTCGCAGTCAAACAAGGCAGCCACTAAAACCAACGAGTCATCCAGATTAATTTTCCAACACAATTTTGACGACCTCCCTGGCGCAGTGTTGAGCGCTGTTGCCTTTACGTGAGAAGTCCCGGGTTCGATTCCCGACAGGGTCAATTTGGGAATATATAATTTCTGAATTCTTTTTGGTCTGGTCTGGTGAGGGGCTTCGGTCGTGGCAAACACGTACCGCCAAGCGATTTAGCATTCCGGTATGATGTCGTGTATAAACCGGCTATGGGAATGGGTTTAATATAACTGCCATACCATACCCCTAACAGGTTAATCCGCTACCATCTTCGACTGCATTATCACTTACCACCAGGTGAGATTGCAGTCAAGGGCTAACTCGTAGTGGATTAAAAAAAAGAAACAATTAAGAGTCATTAGCACATTATGCAAGGCAAGCAAAAGATGATTATTTTCAGAGAGACCTGGCAGAGTAAGATCCGCGAGCTGTTGCCGTCCGTGCCGGCTATGAATGTGGTCACTCTCACCACCGGTAAGGACAGTCAATTGGTCGCTGACAAACAGGTATTCACTTTATTTTAGTGCACATCCTTTTCACACACTTTAACAATTAATCTTTCTTTCACTGGAATGCAAAAGTTTTACCTGAAATACTAATTTATAATTACCAATTATATTACTAAATTAACAGTACACTTGGTGAGGTGAGCTCTCACGTCGATCAATCGTATTTGCAATGTAAAAACTCGAAGTAAGCGTACTGGTCTAAATCTGGTCATTTTCTTCTATTAAAACTTTTTCACAGTGAACTCGAGCAAGGGGATAGCAATACAAATATCAGTCAGTTTAGTTTAAATACATATTGTGTACAACGGAATTAATTCGATATTTTATTTCAGACCCAGGTGGTTATAGTGAGTTACAAGATCACGAGTATGCATACGGATTTACTGAAGAGCAAGAAGTTTGGTGTTCTTATTATTGTAAGTAAAGATGATGAATATTGACTCTCTATATTCACTTACCATCAGGTGAGATCGCAGTCAAGGGCTAGCTTGTAGTGGAAAAAAAAAGACTACATATATATTAGATTAAAATGAAGTCTCGTAAAGTAGCTCTATTACATCGTTTGTTAGAATTGTAACTATCTACTTACCGCACTTGTGTGATAAAGTATTACCGCATATAAGACAGTAGGTCTACAAAAACCATGCGATAATAAATAATTATTATCTTCAATGTGCGGTAACAACGAACTTATCAAATAAAAAAGAGAATGATGGAATAAATGCGAATAATTTAGTAATTTCGAATTAATTTTTAATTAAACAAAATCAAGTTGATATTTGGCCATTAAAATATACCGCTCTGTTGGTCTGTTACTAGCGATGTCATGTGAGCGAGCGGTCCGGGCCAGTCGAAAACTTTTAAATCAGCGCTGCCACGCTGAGACGATGCCTTTTTTGGAATAATTTTCGTGTTACAGTTTATTTATATAGTTATTTGACGACCTCCGTGGCGCAGTGTGTAGCGCTTAGTAGTGTGATTAGTAGTAGTATTAGTAGTGATTAACATGGTTGTGAACAACATACCTACGTTTGTTTTAAATTCTTTATTGTAAATTCGTCGATTATAAATAAATCTTTATTTAGAATTACCAAGGACACAGTTAAAATACAAAAACAAAATTACTAGTACAAAACTGAGGTTTTTTTTTTAATCCACTACAAGTTAGCCCTTGACTGCGATCTCACCTGATGGTAAGTGATGATGCAGTCTAAGATGGTAGCGGGCTAACCTGTCAGGGGCATGGCGGTTATATTAAACCCACACCCCTTCGGTTTCTACACGGCATCGTACCGGAACGCTAAATCGCTTGGCGGCACGTCTTTGCCGGTAGGGTGGTAACTAGCCACGGCCGAAGCCTCCCACCAGGCCAGACCAGGGAAAATTCAGAAATTGTAAATTCCTAAATTGACCCTGCCGGGGATCGAACCCCAGACCTCCGCACGTTAAGGCAACAGCGCTACACACTGCGCCACGGAGGTCGTCAAAGTCTTTAAATCAAACGAACGTAAGTTCATTTGCGAAAATAGCGTATCAATTTGTCGGTCAGGACGAGTCTCACTACCTCAAGTCGCACAAGGCTCAGTGCACATCGGCGCTGGTGCGCGTCGCGCGGCAGTGTGCGCGCCGCGTGCTGCTCAGCGGCACGCCCGCGCTCAGCCGCCCCGCAGAGCTCTACACGCAGCTGGCGCTCATCGAGCCCAAGCTCTTCACTAACTACACCGAGTATGGTACGTAATTTCATTTTCCATTGTATTTACAAAATTTTTAACCAGACTTTTACCACACATGGGCGACAAAAGTATTACCTACCCTTGTAGCTTTAGTTTTATAATACCGTTGTTAATTAGTACCACCACATCTTATACTTTGTTGTTGTACTTGACTTTCTTTAAGTGTACTGTATTAAATACCAATTTGAAAGATAAACTTTGAACTTAATATATTTTGACTTTGTTACACAGTTATTGGCTAGCAATTACGGCAATGTCTTTAAATTGTTTAATTTTCTTTTGTGCGGATGACAGTTTTTTCTTTGTAATAAAAGAATAAAATCTAGCTAACATCTGAAACAGCAGGGGAAATCTTCAGATTTTGCATTATGGTTGAGAAATAATTATCAGAAACTCCACCAGAACATGCTTAATATTACCGCACTAGTACGGCAATATTTAGCAAATGTCATGTCATCAGTCCAAATTACTTTATATCTCGATCGACGGAGCTTCCTACGAGTTACGAGTTCAAACAATCAGTATGATATCTATAGAGCATATTTTGACTTAGCTCTAACTTAAGACTGAGTTAAAATGAGATAGATTTGTGATACGCACATCAGTCCATCTCGTTTTAACTCTAAGTAAAGCCTGAGCAAAGTCAAAGTACGCTCGATAGATCTCAGCATCCCAGCCCGCGCGGCTTGATGCCTTGGCGCATAGATCTGGCACTCACGGTCAAATGTCATGATACCAAATTACTTAAGGCTATCACAGATACCAAATTACTTAAGGCTATCACAGATACCTGGCACAGGGCACTCACGGTCAAATGTCATGATACCAAATTACTTAAGGCTATCACGGATACCTGGCACTCACGGTCAAATGTCATGATACCAAATTACTTAAGGCTATCACAGATACCTGGCACAGGGCACTCACGGTCAAATGTCATGATACCAAATTACTTATGGCTATCACGGATTATGGTGAGCATTGAATTCGCGTGCGTTGGTATCACGCCAAAATTTTGCTTACAGATTTCGCATTGATCTGGCTTTATGTCGCGACAGAAGCGCAAAACACACATAGAACGCTGGCGCGGGTCGGGCGCGTGGCGGGTGACGCTGTGTGATGTCGTCCATATCACACAGCGTCAAGGAATTCAACCCGCCGCGCACCAGACCTTTATCCGTATATCTTTATTCGTCTTAAAACGAATAAATATAATAAGTAGGCCTATTTTGATGTCTGAACACACAAGTTTTCTTCTTTCTGAACCTTCATGTAGAGAACTATTTATTTATTTATAGGCAAACGGTATTGCGCTGGTAAGCAAACACACTTCGGTTGGGACATGACCGGCCAATCCAATCTGACTGAGCTGCAGATTATACTGCAGAAGCGGTTCCTCATCCGAAGAACAAAGAATCAGGTGCTCACCACATTGGAGGAAAAGACTAGGTGAATATATTTCAAGTTTTCCATACGTTTCCAAGATGGCAACCTTCAGCCATAGAGAAGACAGTTGGCGCGAAATATATCAAATGTCATTTCTGACAGTCACTGTCAAAATAACGTGTTTTTATTTTTATAACGTCAAAAAATATGAATCCGCCATTGTTACCCACTAGTGGTTAGTGTTCTTTAACTTGGAAAGATTAAATTCGTAGATTTGACCAATAAAAACGGGTCTAGTATTTTATTTTCCTTCATTTCTCTGCTTGTACAAGACTTGGCCTACGCCCCATACTAATCTGAACCGTCTTCCTTAAATTTTCGCTCAAGTTCGACGTGAATCAATACGTTCGTGATCTCACTAGGGGTCATGCCTGAAAACCAGTGCTGTAGAGGACTGGCTGCAGCATCAAGCTGCGTTTAGCCAATAAATATAGATTTTAAACTTGTTTAAGGGGGGAGTGTTATGGAACCAAGGTTGGCATAAGCTTTTCTTTAAGTTAGTGACCGGATGGGCTTAAATCTGGGTTGGCTCCTTGGTCCCATGACAGCTGTGGTACTCCACGTATGTTTTATTTAGTTTTAATTTTTTGACTGAATAAAGGACTATTTATTTATTTAAATGTATGTAACTTGACTAGGGGGGCTTGTCACCGGTGGGACAACTGCCCGAACGCCTACATTTAGTGACCATTTCCTTTGTACTTGTCTGTGTAGGGAGACAGTACTGCTCGACCACTCTCTACTGCAGTTTTCCCCGGAGGAGCAGCTAGGGTTGTCACAAATGGCCGAGCACTACAAGAGCACGCGCTCCGCGGACAAGCACGCAGCCCTCATCACGTACTTCAGCGAGTCCGCTAAAGTCAAGATACCCGCTATTAGGTACGTAACTTATAACGTACTAGATGATGCCCGCGACTTAGTCCGCGAGGATTCATACTTTTATGATTCCCGCGGGAACTCTTTAATTTTCCGGGATATGCCTATGTCCTTCCCCGGGACACAAACTATCCCCATACCAAATTTCATCAAAATCGGTTCAACAAATGGGCCGTGAAAGCGTAGCAGACAGACAGACACACTTTTGCATTTAAAGTTATAAATTTGATAACCATCTTATCTTATATATATTATATAAAAATGAAACCCGTTTTCCTTGGTCACGGCATCACGCGTGAATGGCTGGACCGATTTCACTAATTATTTTTTTGTTGTATTTGTTATTATTAGGAGAAGGTTCTTACGGAAAAAAATATTAAGAAAATCTCTCAGAAATATTGAAAAATATACATTTAATTTTGCATACTAAGGCGGTACGAAGTTCGCCGGGTCAGCTAGTTTTAAAATATATATTAAAGAAAATAAGTGCGATAAATTTGATGACGTCACTATTGTGAATTTCATACAACTTCCTAGAAGTGCGTTTTTAAGTTTGATAAAGAGTTGCTGATTTGATTGAGCTGTCATCATCCCTATTGGGATTGGCTTTACTCTTTAATATTTCTGTCTTCGGTCGTTCGTCCTCAGTAAATACATCAAACAGCTGATAAGGGAGAGTGAGCAAAAGTTCCTGATCTTCGCCCACCATCGCTGCATGGTCGACGCGATCTGCAACACTCTGGATGAGACAGACACCCACTATATTTGCATCGTGGGCTCTACGCCGCCTCGTATCAGAGCTGTGAGTCATTTCATTTTTCATTCATTCATTTATTTCATCCATTTATCTTTATTGCCTCATTTAATTCATCCAACAGCATTCTGATGACCTTTCTGGCGCATTACCATGTAAAGGACTACTTAAACGACAAGGAAGCCTGGCAATAATTTGCTCTAATGTCTCTGATAGTTCCTTAGTAAGAATATTTGTGAGATGGTGATAATAAAAAAAAAAAAAAAAAACCCGGCTGAGTTTGTTGTGGGCTCTTCTCAGACCAGGGCGCGTTTGGAACCCTCGTAGCTTTAGTTTTAAGATACCGTTACCCATTATCACCATCATGCTTTTTAAGTACTTAAGTAATTTTTAGACGAAAATAAGTGTACCTACAGTGTACCTATATTTAATAAATAAATGACTATGACTATGACTATGACTATGACATTAGTGAGAGCTTTGGTATAAGTGGGAGGTCCTCCAACCCCGGAAGGGTAAATTTGGGAATTAATTATCCATATCCATACTTATATGTATAATTAATTCCCAAAGTGCGAAACGAAAGTGTGTCTGTCTGTCTGCTACGCTTTCATGGCCCATCTGTTCAACCGATATTGAAATTTGGTATTCCACGCGGACGAAGTCGCGGGCATCATCTAGTTTCAAAATAGCTCTGGTATGGGTTGGAGTGGCTTCGGCCGTGGCTACCACCCTACCGGCAAACGTGCTGGTAATAGATTTCTAGCGTTTCAGTACGATTCCGTGTAGAAGCCAATGTATGAGTTCCATAATACACCAACTATACCCTACAGCCATACTCTTATAGTATACGACATAGGTAGTCGTCCTCGTTCCACGTTTTTTCACAAAACAGTTCTTACAATCAAAAGTGAACGTTATGCCAATGACATACAGTCGAGAATGAATTGATTCAACGACACACGTCGTCGCGAACGTAGTCGTCCTCGTTCCACGTTCGTTGTAAAAACAGTTCTTACAATCAAAAGTGAACTTTATGCCCATGACATACAGTCGAGAATGAATTGATTTAACCACACACGTTGTTGCAACTGGTTTGAAGATGGTTTTTAAGCCGTCTTCAAAACTAGTTGCAACGACAACCGTTTTCTGCAACCGTTTTCGTCGCCAGGAAAACGGTTGCGTTTCGTCCGTCAAAAATACGATAACGACCCACCACTGGCATTAGATGAGATCGTAGTCAAGTCAAAATACCTAACCACAAGTTTTCAAAAAAAAAAAAAATTCGAAAAAACAGTATGTCACCTAATATAGAGTTGTTCAAAACTACTATTCATACATAGCACGCTACGGTATATAAACTATATTTTTTAGCATGCTATATTATAACGCTTGTAATAAGAAAGCGTGTGGGCGACCGGCGGGCGCGATATATCTTGAAGCGCACTAAATTTCGTAACACGCAAAGATGACGTTCACTCACAACAGCGCGTTACGCGAGACTAACCATCGGCCAGCCAGCGGCAGCGCGCTACCGACAGGCGGGCGCCGCTACAAATGCTACGAGGCTCCGCGCGCGATCGCGTGATATTCATAACACCGTAGCGTCATGGCAGCTCCTCACATAGCACGTTATCCGCGCTATGAATCAATAGCGCGCTATTATATTGCGCTACGTGTTAAACACCTCTAACCTAATACTTATTCTTTGTAGGAGCTGGTAGACAAATTCCAGTTCACGACGAACTGCCGATGCGCCGTGCTGTCTATAACGGCCGCCAGCTCGGGCCTCACGCTCACCGCGGCCGATATGGTGCTGTTCGCCGAACTGCACTGGAATCCCGGGGTGAGAATATTATTTAGACCCTTTTTTTTATCCACTAGGTACAAGTTGACTGCGATCTCACCTGGTGGTAAGTGGTGATGCAGTCTAAGATGGTAGCGGACTAACCTGTTAGGGGCATGACAGATAATTATTAAACCCATACGGGGTAGGATAGGGGTATCAAATCAAATTAAATATTCATTTAATCAAATTAGGTACACTGTAGGTACCTAATCTTTTGACGGCAAATTACTTATAATACCAGACCGTGCCGGGCCCGACCCGAGCGTAGCACGTTTAACTTAATGTTTTGTATGGACACACTACAACGAGCGGCAACCGAGTGACAGCCGAGCATTGGACGCTCGGGCCGGACCCGACACGGCCTAGCGTGAGTCATCCTTTATACGATCAAATGGTCAATAAACTTTCATTTATTTTTTTAAACTTGTAAGTATTAACGTCAACGGCGAACTATACTGAAACTGATAGGCAATAGGCATCATGACTGATTTTGAAAAATGGTCAGATTATATTCGGAAGTATCTACTATTTCGAAAAAATATCTTATTTCAGCAGAAAAATAAGGTTTGGTAGATAATATTGGCATTTGAAATTTAAATTTTAAAATTCACGCCAAAACGCTCCCCAGTGTCATGGCGTCGTTTGTGATGACGTCACAAACGACGCCATGACATTGTGACGTCACTATTATTTTTACCAATGTACTCTGTGCAGTGTGCAGTAAGCAATAGTGTGATTGTCAAAGCTCGAAAACAAACCATTGTGACGTCATTCAGTTCTTGGTGTTCTAACCAATATGGCGGATTGCTGTATTTTATAATTTTATTTTATCAAAATAAATAGCAATCTCACTCGAAATAGAAAAATAAATACGTTTTTTATAATCCATGAATCATATTTCATTAGATAAATTCATAATTTCATTGATTCTTGGTTGCTGTCATCATGCCTATTTTGTCGTTTGTCACCCAGATACTAACGCAGGCGGAGTCGCGCGCGCACCGCATCGGTCGATCGGGCGGCGTGTGCGTGCGTTATCTGTTGGCGCGCGGCACCGCTGACGACTTTATGTGGCCGATGTTACAGGACAAACTGAACGTGAGTGTACCGCTGCTTACTCGCTCCCCCATACTTACGTATTACACTGACAGAGGCGAGCACGGGATTCAAATTATAAAATAATCTTCTAAGAGTGCTTTTTAACCGACTTCCAAAAAAGGAGGAAGTTCTTAATTCGGCGCGTACTTTTTTTAAAAATGTATTTCGGTGCATATCTCCGTGGTTTCTGAACCGATTTGATTTTTTTTTCGATCAGTCTTTAGAGGAAGCTCTCGAGGTGGTCCCATAAAAAATTCTGACTCCAAATCCTCAACCCTGTTACTAAAAAGTTAAAAATAAATATTATTTCCAAAAAACCGACTTCCAACGCCACTGTAAAGTAATAAATAATTTTTACTAATAATTTTTTTTGTGATAAGTCGGGCGGGTGTAACAAGGATAAGCAAAGTTGACGCATCAGGCTCGCCAGACTTCAACATAGTGGGTAGAAATTAAAATTATTTATTACTTTACACTGGCGTTGGAAGTCGGTTTTTTGGAAATATTTTTTATGAATTGTCGTGTGAATCTGCCAATTCCAGTAGAATCTCACTAATCCGGCACTTCAATAGGCGCCCCTCCCCGCGCCACGTAAAACGCGCTCGGTCGTCGTCGAGCAGTCTAACCTCAAACTTATCACGTACATATTTACCTGCTGTTTTATCATATTCTCTTTATGAAATTCTTTAATTTATTGTGATTTTTTGTATATAATCCATATTCGACCATTCCAATAATCCGACACCCTCTGGTTTTTAACACCGACACCGGAGCATCTTAAGGAGATGTTGACTCGACAATCGTAAAGACTATACAATCGACCCATTGGACCCATTGTAGACCAACAGGAACGGCATTCCGAACCAGTGGTAGATTCATTCGACTATTCATAAGCACTTGTAAAAAGTCTCAAATCAATCAAATAATCATTTATTCAATTTAGGTACACTGTAGGTACACATCTTACTAATATTATAAATGCGAAAGTTTGGATGTATGGATGTCGGTATGGATGTATGGATGTATGGATGGATGTTTGTTACTCAATCACGCCCCAACAGCTGAACGGATCTGGATGAAATTTGGCACAGAGATAGATTATAGTCTGGAATAACACATAGGCTACTTTTTATCCCGGAAAATTAAAGAGTTCCCGCGGGAACCACAAAACCTCGATCCACGCGTACGTAGTCGCGGGCATCAGCTAGTAATATTATAAATGCGAAAGTCAGTTTGTTTGTTGGTTTGTCCTTCAATCACGCTGCTGCAACGGAGCAACGGATCGACGTGATTTTTGGCATGGGTACAGTTGAGGACCTGGAGAGTGACATATAGGCTACTTTTTATCCCGGAAAATTGAGGAGTTTCCGCGAGAATCCAAAAAACTTATTCCACGCGGACGAAGTCGCGGGCATCAGCTAGTACACAATATATTGACGTCAATTACTTACACAAAAAACATGATGGTGATAATTAGTTACGGTATCTTAAAACTTGGTAGGGTTCCAAACGCGCCCTGTTCTGAGAAGAGCCCACAAAAAACTTCAAAGTCTGTTTGAATTGAATTGAAGAAATGAAAAACTTTTGAATTTCAATCTAAACAGGAAAATGTTTGCAGGTTCTGAACGACGTTGGACTCAGCGGCGACACATTTGAAGATACTACCATGAAGCATCAGGTATTTACCATTTTTTAATACTTACACAATGATTGGTCAGTTTTATCCTTTGACTAGCGACCCGCCCCGGCTTTCCACGGGTAGCACTAATAAGCTATAGTCCATACCCAATAAAGCCAGTGGGTAGTGGGCACTGGGCAGGAATTAATCAGGTGTTATTCACTCACTGAATGAGTGAGTGGAGTTCAGTGAGGACAGCAAGTGAGGACTCATCGACGACCTTTGCACATAGAATGCTGAAATTTTGCTCAAGTTCTCTTAAGTAGACAAGAATAGATTTTTCGAAATAATCACGGAAACGAAGTCGCCAGCGCTTGCTCATTATTATTAATTATACAATTCAGGAATTCCGCTCACCTCACAACGATTTTTTTTTTTCAGGAGAGCCAAAACCCCATTACGAAGTATTTATCACCCGTCAGCATCAAAAACAAAAACGATTACATACCTGGAACAAATATTCGTAAAGTACCATTACCCGCTGAAAAACTAACAAATGATATGAACTCACAAATGAAAGGCCAAATTGGATCAAATACAAAAGTTGGACAAAATATTAGACCAAATACACAAATTAATGGGCAATGTGGATCAAATATTGGACCAAATACTGGAATGAATGGACAGAACACGAAAACAGATGGTCCAAGTGACACGAACTATGAACAATCGAACATTGCAACCAATGCACAAACATCTAAACACGCCATAGATTTAGATAAATCATTTCTAGAATACGACGATGACGACGATATTTTAGCCAATTTAGATTTATGATTAACTAGCTGATGCCCGCAACTTCGTCCGCGTGGGTAAGTTTTTTTATTCCCGGGGAACTCTTTGATTATCCGGAATAAAAAGTAACCTATTACACTCTCCAGGTTCTCAACGTAACAAAGAGGACGAACTGGCATGTAGTTTTTTTTAATATGATCCTCATTTTAGTATTTTTTTTTTAATTAAAAAATTAGCAGATTGTGGTCTAAGCCAGCCGCGATACAAAAAATGTCCAACCCACTTGTTTTTCAACTATTTTTTTCTATTTTATAATTTTGTATTTGAATCTCTTTTATTTGTGAATAGTAGTAATAAGGGTGAGTCTCTTTCATATAAAATATAAAAAATAATGATCGTGTCTGTGTTTTTATATTAAGGACCTAGGCGCAATGCAGTTTTTTAAATAGTACCCACTTAATTAATAACGAGCTCGTCCTTCATTCCTACCTTTTCTTGTAGCTATCTGTAATTACCTCACTGACCAAAAAATATCCTGTAGGTATCCATGTAATTTGTTTCTTGAGACCGGTTCCATTTTAAAAAGCCTGGGGCACAGACGGATTGACAGGACAAAACTCTCAGGGCTTCTTGTAGAACCCCAAAACCTCGTTTCTAAAAAAATATTATATTACATTCTCTAAGCATTCATGTACATTAACAATAAGTGGCGTGCAGTTCATAGAGGCATAAAAGCACTGCTTACCTAGTGGAAATAGGTCAATGCTCATTTTTCATTATAACAGTCAGTAAATAGGTAGTCTGACTAACTAATGCCTACTTCAAGCTAGCTTCAAGCCCTTTGCACGCCACTGTTAACAATGTCTTGCCATTTTTGAAATAAGAAAGAGATTTATACTGGACATTTGACGGGTAGATCCATATAGTCCCACAAACTTAACTGTCCCGGTGGCCAAAATTGGAACTAATTTTTATGCCTGTTTAGTTTTTGTTTTTATTTTATTTTTCATTTATACTAGCGACGCTATCACCAGCTCAGATAAGTCATTTGACTTTAAGTCGCGACATAAAACCAAGAGATCGTTTAATTTGGCGTAATGACATTTCGAATATGAGTGCAAAATCCGTGCGCCATGGCATCAAGCCGTGTGCGAACTAGATTATACTGAAGTCCTGCGAGACGATGGTAATTTGGTGAACAGAAGTCATTTGGACTGATGCGGTGAGTGGGAAAAAGGTGGGCAATAATTTTGGCGTCAACCAATTTGACGATAAGTCGCGTGACTTAGTCAAATTACAAGCTTTATAAATAAAAATATAAGTAGGTTCGAAATTATTTTTATTCCGAAAGTTATGATCATAATTTTATACAACACGGTTCGGTCGGTTTATGCATTCGCCATAATAGGCCACTCTGACGGACGGACTGGCTTGGATTGCACACTGCATGTTGCGATAAGTGACGCCGTCGGTGCCACATACAGGATTCCAATTGTCGGTACATGATGTGGGAAGCCGTTCCACGCATGGGCCGAGGTAAGCCAGTTGAAGGTAGCAGTTGACTCGCTGTTGGCATTGCAACTGACAAGGGTTGGCGTACGTTTGTCCGTCGGTGCCGCACACAGGATAGTACTCATTCGTGCACGCACATGTTAATTGTGGGAATGCGTACGTTGATGCGCAGCCCACTATCGTGAGAAACAATCCTGTCAAAGTAACGAGGATGGTTAGTTTACTGCAAAATATATTTCATTGGTTTCAATGTTCCAAAATAATCGATTGATTTAAAAAAACAACAATGAACAAAGATAATATGAACTTATGGTAACTATAATCCCACCAACTTATCTGGCCCGGTGGCCAAAATTAGATCAAATTTTTATGCCTGTTTAGTTTTTGTTTTTATTTTATTTTTCATATATACTATAATATATATATATGTCACCGTAAGATTGTAAAATCCGTTAGATTATAATCTAACGGTTTCTAGCCCGCGAGATTATAAACTGTCGAAAGATTGTGAACCGTTCAATGTTCTGAGTATTAATTTATGAAATATTTATTGTTTTTACGTTTTCTTGTCTCTTTCTTGTACAGTTCGCGCGCGAGTTGAATGCAGAGTAAATGTAAGTGTCACCATACATTTACTCTGCATTCAACTCGCGCGCGAACTATAGGTTAGGTTAGGGTTTGACATGAATATTCAGGTAGTGAACAAAGGTGCCGCAGGCCGGGCACTTAGGTTCTATCGGGTTAATATACCTAATATATTACAATTTACCGAAAAATAACGCGTTAAATTGTAAGCAGTATGTTACGGTTCACAATCTGTCGACAGTTTATAATCTATCGAGATAAAAAACGTTATATTATAATCTAACGGTTTTTACAATCTTACGGTGACATATATATACTAGCGACGCTGTCACTGGGTCAAAAAAGTTAAAGGTAGGAAAATAATGGCTTTTATTATTTGATAATTTTCTCTTAAAAAATCTAGATTTCTTTACTCACCTAATTGAATAAGCATTTTTTTCTGCTATAAGTAACCAAAAAGAACGTGTTCGAACCACCTAGCGACGAATACTGAATGATGGACTAGTTAACTGCTTTTTTATATGAAAAATATACTTCCAACATAATTATGTACTCGTACTTATTACGTTAAATGAAGCAGAACATATTAATATGTTAAACATTATTAGTACCTAATAAATAATATAGTTTGTTGATAAAAATTAATAACAGTCACCTATTTTCTAGTTGATAAACAAAAGCTTTTAGTCATGGTACGAAACACGCAGCATATAATTGGATTAAAATTATCGTTTTCATGCCATGGTTTTGCCGTCGATCCAAATTGTCAGAGAACTAGCGCAAAACATACAGGGAGCGGGCGCGGGTCGGGTGTCGCTGTGTGATGTCGCCCATATAAATAATAATAATGTCCTCCCGACCGAATTTCGGTCATGGCGGCCTATCTCCATAGAGATTAGCCATCTGCGTGGGAGATATTAGGTATAGTGCACAAGTGTGTGCGCATACACAGGTGCACTCTCTGTTCCTTTACTCTCATAGCCCGATGGGACGGAAAATCTGACACGACCGGAGAGAGATCAGGCGCAGGACCGACGGCTTAACGTGCTCTCCGAGGCACGGGGGTGTAACACCGCCAATTTCCTAACTCCGGGCTAGTACCTACTGAAAATTTATTTTCAGAAAAACCCAATACTTGCTATGGCCCGACCCGGGACTCGAACCCGGGACCTCGTCGGCCGCAGTCGAACATGCTAACCACTAGACCAACGAGGCAGTAAATACAAGGAATTCAACCAGCCGCGCACCTGACCCGACCCGCTCCCGCTCCTTGTGTGTTTTGCCCATCTGAACAGCCTTACCACCTTTTCCATTGAACCTGGGCAAGTAATTAGTAATTTGGCATCCAAAAGTCAAGGGGAAGGCACTCTTCGTTGGAATAACTGCTTATAATTACCTTACATACTTATTTTTTTTAATTTCCGTGAGTAAAATCTATCATGGATACCAACCACGGAATAGATAAAATACCAACAGCCATGCAGGTGACTACGTCGGATTCCTACCGACTAAGAATTAAGAAACCTCACGAAGCTCAATCTGTAAAGGGCAAAAAACAGTGTGATGTCGTCCATATAAATACAAGGAATTCAACCCGACCCGACCCGCGCCCGCTCCCTGTGTGTTTTGCGCTTAAGTCAACGACACAGGGACCATTATGCAGATGCACCTTGACGCCCTCAGAGGCATTCTTAGTCACAGGTTACCTTAGAGTCTATTGGAGACATTTATTTCAGGGCTCTGAGGTTCTTACACGCTTACACGTGCCACTAATTGATGCTTTGATTTGTGGGCCGCGCCCACATTGTACTTAACAGTTACTAGCTGATTAAGTAGCTAGGTCCGCGTGGTTTATCTACCTAAGTATTTCTATTCCCGCAGTAACAACTCCTTAATTTTTCGAGATTAAAAGTACTATGTCACTCTCCAGACTAGTTATACCCACGCAAAGAATCATTTCGATCTGTTGCTCTATTGCGGATACATTGAAGGACAAACCAACAAAAAAAACTCTTCCCTAGTTATAATATAGTATGATTTACCCACTACTGAGACAACGCTTGTAAAACGCTCATGACTTACCCTATGACTATTACTTTTAGTATCTACGGAGGCATGTACCTACCATGGAACTATGAATCTGCTTATTACCTACTATTTTTATTTCTATGGTACCTACCTACGTCAGGGGTACTATTAAATTATTCTGTGGTCAGGGCTCTGCCACGTATACCTACCTATGTTGGATTCCGTGGATTGAACCCACCCACATATACCGGTGGAATGCTGGAATCACAGCATACTTTGAATCTTCTGGAGGCATTAGACTATAATCTAGGTATCTATATAAATTTCAGCGTCCAGCCGTTTTGGCGTGATTGAGTTACAAACATCCATCCATCCAAACTTTCGCATTTGTAATATATTTTTAAAGGACGAAAAATACATTTTTCAATTCAACAAAATTAATTTATTGTGCGACCAATAGTGGCTGTACCTAATGTCAATTTCAGTACGGCTTAGACTTATTTATTACGGTTCGATCATTCGATGCAATTTTTTAGCGGATAGAACTGGATAGAACATCCACTGCAGAATAAGCAGAGGTTTGTTTACTCGCAGCGGTCCGTAGCTCTTGAGTTTTGATATTAAAAAAAAGTTTCAAGCTGGGCAACTGGTTGTATGGGCTCCTGGTAGTATCGCTGATCCTCAGGAAACACATGCCGACGTATGTTTTGCCGTCTTAGATCTTACTTAGATCGTACTTGATGTGGCAAGGACAGTCCTGGGCGGCGACCTCGCGTTTCGATCTGCATTCACCAGCGTACGCCACTTTCTAGTCCGGATAGTTTTTGAGAAATCAGCCATAAACATTTACAAAGAAACTTAGTTTTGCGGTCCGAAATAAAATTGACAAAGAAAGAATCAAACTAGCAAAGCCTAGCGGCATTCACCATCATATGCTTCGTCTACGCCAGCGCAATCAATATCGCATTGATTTCCATACGTGAGGCCGTCTACACCACACACAGGTCTGTATTCAAGAGTACAAATACATTTTTCAGGACTGGAGCTATGTCTTTTGTCTCTATGTTTCTCGTTTTCGCAATTTCCAGGGTGGTCTATTCTGAGACTAGGATCTATATATTGCTGTTTGCAAGTCAACCAGCACTCGGTGTTGTACGTTTCCCCGTCGGTGCCGCACACTGGGTCCACTTCCCACGGACATTCGCATAAAGGAGGATACACATCTGCGGACGCATAGCTACACACGGTATAGCATGCGATTAAGAGATATGCTGAAACAAAAAGCCTTGAGGTGTTGCGGAGCAGCCAATTGCCGAAAGAAGCGAAGCTGTCTCGAATGCGAGGTTTATACGGGTCAGTGATGATAGCTATTTATAATATAGACTGCTTCGGTTACCTAGGAGTGTTTCTCTCTTTCCCACTCACGGGCCCTATGGCACGGCCCCTGTCTTATTGCCATAGGGCCCGTGAGTGGGAAAGAGAGAAACACTCGAATGATTTAAGGCCGAGTCTGCAGCGAGATAATAACAGGACTATAATATTATAAATGCGAAAGTGTGTCTGTCTGTCTGTCTGTCTGCTCCGCTTTCACGGCCCATCTGTTCAACCGATTTTGATGAAATTTGGTACAGGGGTAGATGGTATCCCGGGGAAGGACATAGGCTATTTATCCCGGAAAATTAAAGAGTTCCCGCGGGAATCAAAAATCTTATTCCACGCGGACGAAGTTGCGGGAATCATTTAGTTCTAAATATTTTTGGAGAAATAGAGTAAATTTTTTCGATGCGCGCGCACACCGACACTCAAATTCGACACCCTGAAGTTAGTTGGTCAGAAAAAGGTCTACCAACAAAATAAAAATAAATACATTTACTGTATGTTGGGTGAGAACTGATAACTATAGATATTTATTATTTGCTACCAAAAAGTAAAACTTTTTGCGTGCGTACAATAAGCAGGCATTTTTTTGAATCTGACATCCAATGAACATTTACATACCTACATCTACTGAACATTTTTATTATGCTGGTTACTATTATGCTACATATCTTATTATTAACTTATACTTTTTAATAAGATATCTACTAGCTGATATTTTTGATAATTTCCACAGGAACTCCAGCTCCTTAATTTTCCGGGATCAAAAGTAGCCTATGTTACTCTCCGGTTCAACTATTTGATTTAACAGATCCGTTGCTCTGTAGTGATTGAAGGACAAACCAACAAACAAACACTTTCGGAATTATAGATTAGTATGATTTTCCATTGCACGCAGTAAGTGATGAAACGAATCCTACTCAGATAAATAGCTTTTTAATTAGATTTTAAAAATGAGGTACAAACTACTAACCTAAATGGTAAATCATTTTATACGAAAACAAGAGCACCGTCTTCACTCCAGAGAACGATCAGTATTACTAAATTAAGATAAGGAATTGAAACAAACCACATACCCATCTAGCGTAAAATTGTTTATTTTACAATAATAATAGGTACCTACATGAAATAGCGTATAATTAATAATTATGAAATGGTCTAGAATCTAGATAGGACGTAGGTAGGTATTGGTTATAAATTCTCAAAATATTCCGGCTTGTTACTCATATCCATGATTTCTTGGAAATAAGAAGAATGAAAGAAAGAAAGAAAGAATTATTTATTTGTGAATATGTGAAAATGAGATGTTTGTTGATGAATATGGTAAGCCGCAACATATCCAGTCAGGTAACCCTGACGTACAAATGTATATAGTATATATTTTTTGAGTTTCACAATTATGAAAATAAAACTATTAAAAAAATATATTGAAAACTCGATTGACTAAAGATATTCTAATTTCTAATAGGCATCTACCTAAGCCTATGGAAACCTACACCTATAATAACGCCTGTAATAATCCAATAGCAATAGAAATTTAATATTCTTAATAACTTAGACACAGGCGCCTTAAAACTTTTTTCGTTGCTACGTCTCATCAATCATCATTTATCCTTTATACCTAAGAAAAGTTTCGCCGTAATTTTTAAGAGCCCTTAAAAAGCTCTAATTGTGCGCTCAAATCCGCCTGTCCGACCTTCTGTTATCGTTTATTTTACTTCATCATCATTAAGTCCCGTGTCCCTCCTTCGGGGCAGAGGGCAGACACTACTATTTTCCAAGCCGACGCTTTTCTGTCGGACGCCTTATGCTTTAGCCCCACGTTAGGCCGATTTCTAGTAATTTCACTTACTAGTTAGGTACTTATAAAATACATATGCTAAATAAATTAAAAGAAATAATGGTGTTTACTGTTTCGCCGGATATACAACGACCTTCACCGATCTGTTAACCAGATCCGTGAAGTTACCTATGGACTATGGTAACTTAAATTTACCATAGTCTATAGGAAACTTGACGGATCTGTTAACCGCTTGAGTATATATCAAAATATAGGTAATTTTATAACAAACGCGATGGTAGGTATAGCATTGCCTACAATAAACTTGTCAAAAAAAAATTTAAAAAGGCGTACTTATCTATCTTATCTTATCTTACTAATATTATAAATGCGAAAGTTTGGATGTATGGATGTCTGTATGGATGTATGGATGGATGTTTGTTACTCAATCACGCCCCAACAGCTGAACGGATCTGGATGAAATTTGGCACAGAGATAGATTATAGTCTGGAATAACACATAGGCTACTTTTTATCCCGGAAAATTAAAGAGTTCCCGCGGGAACCACAAAACCTCGATCCACGCGTACGAAGTCGCGGGCATCAGCTAGTTATTAAATAAAAATAAAAAGTACGTTTCATCTGGTTAATAGCTCGGTGAAGGTCTTTGTATATCCGGCTAAACCATAAATTTTAATTTGTATTGGAAAGAAATAGTTTTCCATAATTCTTGCCCAACACTTTGAAGCGCAGAACTTTTTATCTGAAATCAGCTGTAGCTTTTGCAGTACCTGTCGAAACTCATCCATCCATCCTGTATTTATAACAAGTTTGACTTTTGTTTAACAGGGGGTAAATACCATCGCTGGAAGCCGTATTGTTTTAATATTTGAATATAATCCTTACTAATATTATAAACGCGAAAGTTTGTATGTATGGTTGTTTGTTACTCTTTCACGCCAGAACGGCTGAACGGATCTGGATGAAATTTGGCACAGAGATAGATTATAGTCTGGAATAACACACTGGCTTTTTATCCCGGAAAATTAAAAAGTTTCCGCAGGAACCAAATAACCTCAATCCACGCGGAGTCGCGGGCGTCAACTATAGTACCTATATAATCCTATATTTTTGGAACGTCAAGACCCCGTACGTGACGTAAAACTGTTACTTTGAAGTACCCTCTGCTATTTATGTCATGGTAATAGGGCGGCTCCAGGAACCTTATTAATTATTATTTAAGAGTTGCGTGCACGTCTTAGAGGCGTCAAAGCACTGCTTACCCTAGTTGAAGTAGCTCAAAACTTTAACATTATATTAGATACTAGAGGATTCCAGCGACTTCGTCCGCGTGGATTAAGATATTTTGATTTTGACTCTTTAATTTTCCGGGATAAAAGGTAGCCTATGTCCTTCCCAGAGATACAATCTACCCCTGTACCAAATTTCATCAAAATCGGTTGAGCAGATGGGCCGTGAAAGCGTAGCAGACAGGCAGACGGACAGACAGACACACTTTCGCATTTATATATATTATATTATATATTATATATTAGTAATAAGTATTAGTACCTATTTAGTATGGACTTGGTATCCAGTATCCACCCAGATAACAGAAGCCTATTAAGTAGGTACACAGAATAACCCTAACTTCGCCTAGGTATATTTAATAAATATACCTAGGCCATTTTTGGAGCGCGCCACCTTTTAACCTTTTTAATTATAACCAATTTGATAGGTTGCACATTTACTTATTTAAGTAATATTACGGTTAGATATATACCTACCGTGAATTTATACTTGAGATTAAAATGTCAAAGCGTCAAGGTCGAGGCAGTATCTTTCGTCAAAATTTAATGTAAACAAGGTATCATTATCTCATACTGGCCGATTTGTTTTGTTACCAACAAAAAATAATATATATTTTTACCTAACCACGGCAAAGCCAAAAGGACGGGTTATAATTTTAGCAGTCTGTATGTATGTTTGTATTTATGTATGTTCCACCGTAGCGCGTAAGCTCCTGATCCGATTTTGATGAACGAGGTGTCAATCGATTCGTTATTATGGTTCGGGTGACATTAGGGTACATTTTACACGAACAAAATCGACATGAATATAAAAAAGTTGTGCGCCTTGGAAATTTTTCCACAGTCGGGTTGCAGTTTTTTTAAATAAATACAAGAGTGCTTCTTAGGCCGGCCATACACGAACAGCTTGAAGCAGTCGGGATGGACTGCTTCAAGCTGCAACCTAGTACTAGTTATTATTCTGTGCTGCAACTGTATAGTGTACTTACTACAATCTTTTACGTACCACACGTCACACGTAAATATTTTTCATCATTATTAGATTTAAATAAAAATAATTTGAAATGAGTTATTTCATATAAAGTGCCCACCTGAACAAACCAATTAAATGAAATAACGCAGCCAGCGTTCTGGGCACATTGCCTTATTGCAGTTTAATTTGGTATTTTACTGTTAAAGATTTCTAGCAAATGTATAAAATAAGTTTAAATTAGGTATAAAAATGAAATAAAATAAAAATGCTCATAAATAAAATAATCTTTATAAAAAACACAACAAAAAATGTAAGTAGGTAACTACTTAACTAGGTATGTCTTTATGGTCTTAAGTATATGTTTAAGAAAGTTGGTTTTAATCACTTGATTGCTTGGTTTTGGCCAATCAACTGTTTTTCACATATTTTCAATATAAATATCTAACAATAATAATCTTCAAAAACAAAATATAATTAAAAAAAAATAACAAAAAAAAATATGTTATTCTTTAGAAAAAATGGTTGGTTTTATTCACTTGAATAGTGTGGTTTTGGCCAGCCGGAGTTATCACACGGCCCATCGTTCTGCACGGTCAAGCCGTGTCCTGAACACCGCATAATACATTCATTGCTGTAGGTGTGGCCGTCGGACGCGCATACAGGCTGCAGATTCCTCGTGCAAGTGCACGCTGGCTGTGCGTTGAGGTTCACCTCACGGACTTGAACTGTATGACAATGTCCGGGATGTAAGACACGCAAGTCCTCCCGTCGCTGACTGACGCAGTTCAGTAAGCAAGCACTTGAATAGGTCTGGCCGTCGGTGCCGCAGACTGGTTTGGTTTCCAGGGTGCATACACATGGAGCTGGTTCTCCGAAGGTGACGCTCTCTCGCTTCACCCTGCATTCTCTTTTATAAGCAAGCTGCACTGTTTCCCCTTCGCATTCTAAAGCGCACATGTTATCGTAAGTTTTACCGTTGGAACCGCATACGGGATCGTTCTCGAAAGTGCAAAAACACGCCGGTCCTTCATCCTCAACTTCACGCTTGTCTTTGCAGGCACCTTGGTATGCAACTTCGACGTTATCTTTGCATTTCAGAGAGCATTCGTTTTCGTATGTTTTGCCGTCGGATCCGCAGACTGGGGCGTAGTTGTCGGGGCATAGGCAGACCTCGCGTTTCGATTTGCATTCACCAGCGTACGCCACTGTGACATCTGATAAACCGGCGCACTCCAAAGCACATTGATTGCCGTAAGTTTGCCCGTCTGAGCCACAGACAGGGTCGTAATTCAATGGACACAAGCATGACTCTCTTTTAGCTCTGCATGCGCCTCTGTATGCAACTTCGACGTTATCTTCGCATTTCAGAGAGCATTCGTTGCCGTATGTTTCGCCGTCTGAGCCGCATACTGGGGCGTAGTTGTAAGGGCAGAGACACATCCTCTCGGCGGCGACCTCGCGTTTCGATCTGCATTCACCAGTGTGCTCCACTGTGACATCTGATAAACCGGCGCACTCCAAAGCACATTGATTGCCGTAAGTTTGCCCGTCTGAGCCACAAACAGGGTCGTAATTCAATGAACACAAGCATGACTCTCTTTTAGTTCTGCATGCGCCTCTGTATGCAACTTCGACGTTATCTTCGCATTTCAGAGAGCATTCGTTGCCGTATGTTTCGCCGTCTGAGCCGCATACTGGGGCGTAGTTGTAGGGGCAGAGACACATCCTCTCGGCGGCGACCTCGCGTTTCGATCTGCATTCACCTTTGTGTACCATTACGACATTTCCGCGGTTTTCGGGGTCGCAATCCATGGCGCACCTATTAGGGTAGGTGCGTCCATCGCTGCCGCATACGGGATCGTATTCAAGGGTGCAGATACAAGATTTCTCGTTCCTTGTTTCCCTGACACCCCTGCAGTGGCCGTGGCTCTGGAGTTCCAGGCTCGGGTTGGATTGCTGCTGACACCTCAGCAGACACATGTTGTTGTACGTTTCGCCGTCTGTGCCGCAGACTGGCTTCATCTCTCTTGTACAGATACATGGCGGCAACGCTGATGTGACGGACGTGTACGCCACCACCACCACAAGGACTCCTGTAAAAATAGAACGGCACGTCAAAAGATATTTTGATTTTTTTTTTAAATCCACTCAAGCTAGCCCTTGACTACGATCTCACCTGATGGTAAGTGATGATGCAGTCGAAGATGGTAGCGGGCTAACCTGCATGGCAGTTATATTAAACCCATACCCCTTCGGTTTCTACACGGCATCGTACCGGAACGCTTAATCGCTTGGCGGCACGACTTTGCCGGTAGGGTGGTAACTAGCCACGGCCGAAGCCTCTCCCAGGCTAGACCAAGGATAATTCAGAAATTATAAATTCCCAAATTGACCCTGCCGGGGATCGAACCCAGGACCTCCGCACGTTAAGGCAACAGCGCTACACACTGCGCCACGGAGGTCGGCAAAATAACGATCGCTGGCGGATATTTAAAAATGTTTTTTTTGGATTTTTAACTCATACTTAATTAAGCATATATACCTGATATCGTAAAAGGGAAGAGTGCTGCGTGTCTGTCTGTCCGTTTACCTTTTGACGGCCTATTCGCGCAACCGATTTTGACAAAATTTGGTATATAAAGATTGCTCCTTAAAGCTGGAATAAATAGTGTAGTTATGAGTTCATCTTCATTTCATGAAAGATAATATATAAAAAAGATTTTTAATATACATTAGTATATTCCCTGAACCTTATAAATAATAAATATCCAATAAGTTTGACTACTATGTTTATTCTATTTATAAGGTTAAAAATTTGTGTGAAAGAGGATATGAGTATAAAAGGGGTGAATGAGAGGTTGACGGATAACAGAAGAGAATGGAAGGAGA
This sequence comes from Erebia aethiops, assembly GCA_923060345.2. Classification (NCBI taxonomy): domain Eukaryota; kingdom Metazoa; phylum Arthropoda; class Insecta; order Lepidoptera; family Nymphalidae; genus Erebia; species Erebia aethiops. The sequence continues at coordinate 13,023,434 of OV281096.1, read as the reverse complement.
AAACATGTTGTGCCGACCCCACATAGCGTGGGAAAAGGAGAAGAAGAAGAAGAAGAAGGTTAAAAATTTGAAAAGCCGAAAACGATACTATAAAATCCATACAGCATACTAGGTATTATATTTGGTATAAATGCGAAAGTGTGCCCGTCGGTCCATCCTGTCTTCAATAACGGCCCACATTTTCAACCGACTGTGATGAAATTTGGTATAGGGGTAGGTCCCGGGGAAGGACATATCATTATCATTAGGAAGCTTTTTATCCCGAAAAATTAAGGATTTCCAACTTAATCCACGCGGACGAAGTCGCGACGTTCATCTTAATTATTTATAATATCATCTTAAAAGTAGGTACCTAATCATCGCGTGGTGTGGGATCAGGTGACAGGTCACTAAATCTGAGTACAGCAATACCTACCAGGATCTAGGTAACTATAGGTGTTATCTTGTATTACCTAGTTCAAGGCTGTATCGAAGTAAACATGATACTCACACAATAATAATACCTATCAATAACTACCTATTACTAACATAGTTTTAAGATTTTTTTGTTACTAACACCGTATGGATCTTAGATCTGAAATAAAGGTTTATTTATTTATTTATTTATTAATAAACATAATATTATGTTATGACTAAATCTTACACCGATAGATTTACAAAAGTACGAGCAGGTATAGGATGAAATTTTGCGCCCATTTTCCGAGTGACCGAATTTCGGCCACTAATACTAGAGAGTGCACAAGTGTTTGCGCAAACACAAGTGCACTCTCTGTTCCTTTACTCTCAAAGCCCGATGGAACGGAAAAACCGACATGAGCGCCGAGAGATCAGGCGTAGGACCGACGGCTTTACGTGCTCTCCGCGGCACGGGGGTAAAGCACCGCCAATTTTCTAATTCCGGGCTAGTTCTGAGAATTTCTAATCAGAAAATCCCAATACTTAATTATGACCTGCCCCGGGAATCGAACGCGGGACCTCGTCGGCCGCAGTCGAACATTCTAACAACTAGACCAACGAGGCAGTTAATATGTAACATAACATAACACTAGTGGTTCGCCCCGAACTGAGACCTCGCGGTATCCATAAGATAGTTTATTATTTGTAAGCACAAACGAATAAACTTTTATAGAGCGCCATCTATTGACATCATTGTGAAGTTCTGTTAAAAATACTGAAGCTCATTAAAAATTAAATAATTTCGTTTCCTTATAATATTTATCTAATTTTAGTATTTGTTGTCCAAGTATAGGATATAATTCAAATAATTGATCAAGTTTCAGGCTCAGCCTTTCAGAAAATTGAGAGTTCTGAGGTCAACTTTGGACGTTAGAAAATCTCCACTATGAAAGCCCCCCATTTTGTCAATTTTAGGCGAAAAATTAAAAAATATATATTTTTGGATCCTCCATTCCTAATTATCTTTAAAATGATATACCGCAACCCTATAATATAACGCTGTAAAAAATATTTTACTTCGCATTCGCTTCTATGAGAGCCCCCCTGAGATAAAGATTTTTATAACTTTTATAACCGTGTCACAGAATAATTACTAGTACTAGACCGTGTTCAACCGATTTTGGCGAAATTTTGTAATCCTATATCTCTGCATCCCGGGGACGTTTTATCGGGGAAAATAAAAGTACCTATTCCCAGTGTTCGGACAGTCAGACGTTTTTCTCGACATGTTAGGTAGGTACCTACTTGCCAACTCAAAAAAATAAATGAGAATAGAGTATAGGCTGATGTTTCTTGAGATGATGGAAATCCTGCGGTTGGAAATCCCTTCGGGCGACGCGACTGTCGGACACACGGTTTACGTCTAGCAATATGGTACCTACCTATTGCTTAAAAATATAGATAGATTACTTAATATATTTAACAGATACCGAAAAATAATTCCTTAAATTGTAATCTGTCGACAGTTTACAATTTCGCTAGTTAGATTACAATCTTCTATAATTAGCTTAGCGCGTAGAGCGTGCCTAGGCATAATATACCTAGTACCTATTTAGAATTTCTTATCAACATTATAGGTAAGGACCGCATCTAAGGTAAGTACAATAATACAGTAATATACCTATATTGGTAGGTGTTATATCCATTTTTTAGGGATAATAATTTTAACAACATTTCGAACAATGCATGTAGAGTTTAGGAAAAAAATGTACATACCTAACCGGCAAATCATTTTCAAACTCCTTCAATATTAGACACTTATAGCTTATCTCAATATTAGATATTATTATGCCTGACGTCTTCACTCCAGGAAGCCTCGAATACTGAATGATGGACCGGCGTTGATGCGTTTATATTATAAAATAAAATATATTCTGCGACCGAGGTTCTGTGGTCAGTGTAAAGTGTATAATTATCCTCAGAGCATACGTTACCAAACAGATGCCGGTTTTCAGTAAATTTCGCTGTTTGTATGTGTCACTGTATGATTGCAAAAACCGTTACATTGTAATCTAACTAGCGAAAATGTAAACTGTCGACAGATTACAATTTAACGCATTATATTTCGGTATCTGTTAAGTATATTGACCCGATAAAACTTAATTGATCATTTATGTCGAACCCTAACCTAACCTACAAGTATGAGACAAGAAAACGTAAATACAATGAATATTTCAAAAATTGACTTTCAGAACATTGAACGGTTCACAATCTGTCGACAGTTTACAATTTCCCTAGTTAGATTACGATATAACGGTTTTTGCAATCTTACGGTGACATAGGTACATAATATCTATTCTTAATACTTGCAGAGAATGGCATATTTTTTCGGAAAGCCTCATATTTAAAGCTCCTTTTTTCAGCCTTTGTTCAGCTTTCGGAGAATTCCCCTAAATAAATAATAAAAAATTAAAAACCTAGTTACTAGAAATTTTTAATTTTATCATCAAAATACGAGTATGTATAAAGCCTCCAGTAGATCAATCATGGGAAAACCGCCATTGATTGCCTGTAGTCCTGCTGCGTTACCTGTAGGTATTAACGCATTTCAGTACCATTGAAAGACTAAACCCGTGATAAGTACTACTAGTAGAACTAAGCAGTAGGGCTACGGGCAATCAATGAAAGCCGCACGATACCTACCTACGTTATACCACAGCTCCAGACACTGAGTGCTATATTTCCTTTCTATGGTCTGGTTCATCTATTGGCCGAAATAAGCCCAACTCTTACGTCACCTGAAGCGTGGACAAACTTCTGAGAGCGTCAAACTTTTCTTGAAAGTTACAACTCAAAAAGCAGTTCTAAGCGAAAGTATAATAAGCGAACAGACACTAGAAACTAATTTAACATTACAAAATTTACCAGAGATAATCAAAAAAGAAATAAGGCAGAGTAAGAAAAGTATGATAGCAACATATAGTGTTGTATATGTTGTGTTGTAATCATACGAATATAATGTAAGTAGTAAAAAAAAAAAATTAGACTAAGATTTAATTGTATATTAAACAAGTGTACTGTTTTTTATAATAAAGATACCATAAACCCTGTTTTAGATAGAACCTAGACACACCATAGATAATAGATAAATAAAAGACGAAGAATGATAGAAAGAATAGTATGATGAATGAAAGTACGAGAAGTATAAATGCGAGAACTGGTATGAAAGGATAGCAGCTAGCATAGGCTCCGATCATGTTGGAGGACGTAGTTTAAAAAAAAAAAGCGAAAGTATTGAATTGAATAGCAATCATATCAATTGAAGCGACGATGACGGCTTGGCTGGAGCGCGCTTTCCTAGAATAGATAAGTACAATGAGATCGACGAACAGATCGTGATAGATGGACAGTTTATTGAAGACGGGGCAGATCCACAAAGCGGTTTTAGAAAATAGCATAATATATAGCATAGCATAAATCATAGTTTTAAATAAAGGTTTTGGTGAAATAAGAATCATTTGGGATATTTCAATATCAAAGCATACTAGCTCACCCTATGTTCAGAGGCAGCATTCTGATTTTAGTACCTAGATGTAATTATCTAGTGTATAAAAATTATTTATTTATTCATTTAAAAAATTCATTCATTCATTCAGTGTATAATAAATAATTATATTTTAAAACAAGTTTTTCACAGGGCACGATGTGGCTGACGTTCTTTGTTATGTAAAGAAGAACCCCATTGAAGATACAAAAAATGTACTATGTTCTGGACAATAAATGAATTATGAAATATAACTTTAAATTTTAGTCCATCCTTGCCACCTTTGACGTTTTTCACGGGTACTCTAGAGAAATGAATGCGAAGGGGAATGACCACAACTATCTGATACATTATACCATTGCTATACCATACTGCGGCGTTGCTATACCATACTGTGCCTCTGCTAAAGATCTTGGTATTCATTTGGATTCGGAACTGTCCTGGTCTGTGCAGATAAAGGAAATGAGCAGGAAAACGTTTGCTGTTATGAGCTCGTTACGTCGATTGCGTAACCTTTTGCCAATTCCTACCAAAATTATGTTGGCACAATCTCTCCTTCTCTCTATTCTCGATTATGCGGATGCAAGCTTTCTTAATTTGACTCAGGACCAACTTAATAAACTTGAGCGACTTCAAAATATTGCTATTCGGTTCATATTTGGCCTACGCAAATATGACCACGTTTCCGAATTTCGTCAAAAGCTCAAGTGGCTCCCTATTCGCCGTCGCCGGGATATGCATGTCCTTTCTCTTCTGTATCTACTGTGTTTTATTTCACATTAAAACTCCTTCTTATCTTAAGGAGAAGTTTCAATTTCTTGGAGTGCAATCTGACATAAGATCTTGTCGTACACTTACCTTGAAAATGCCTGCACACAAAACAAAATTTTATCAAAATTCTTTTACTGTACAGGCAATTGAACTGTGGAATGCACTGCCACTGACAATTAGACAGTCGAAATCACTGGGCGTATTCAAGAACGCTCTAAAGACATATTTCCTTTCAAATTGAAGACGACTTTAGTTTATTCTATATTATCCTATGGTATGTAAGTGTATGTATGTGTAATGTGTATGTATATATTATTTATATTATATAATATGTATAATTTAGTATCTGTATATTTAGATGTATATATTTTAGTTTAAGTATAATATACCTATTTATATGTTATATTATGTATGTGTGTATTGTGTTATTTAATTTAGCATAAATTTTGAGCCACCCGCATTCTGGTTTCCCAGCGTTCTCCTAATCTTAAGGTTGCCTGGAAGAAATCGCTGTTTAGCGATAAGGCCGCCTTTTGTACCTATCCTTCTTCTTTAATTTATTTCATGTCTTATTTTTTATTTTATTTTATTGTGTGGTGCAAATAAAGAGTTGAATAATAATAATAATAATATACAAGGCACTACGTTCTTGGACTCCAATCCCTGTACGGATCTATGAATCTTATCGTCGCCCGAATCTTCCTGGAAATCAGGTCAAATGATCAAATCCTCTTCATCGGCGACGGACGAAGTACCTAAGTAATAAGTATAATTTCATCTGTAGGATGAAATAACAATTACTTACCTAGAGGCAATTCCTGCTTCTGCGGCTTTCAAAGCAGCAGAAGCAGGAATTGCCTGTAGGATCATATTATAGTTGAGCAAACCAAGTTCCAAAGAAAAACACATTTTATTTCTCAAAAGTATATTTCAGCACAATAGCCATTATATCGAATCGACGCTATTTTCTTATCTTACTATTAGTTTTTTTTTAATTTTTATATTATTCTATTCTCGTAATTCACAGTTTGTTTATATAGATATATCTAAGTACCTAGTTCAATCCACGAAGACGCACCTCCAATTTTGAAGTCTCACCAGGAAAGTTGCTCTTTAAATAAATTAATTATTGTTACGAATGTAATTACGGTCGCTATAAATTACTTAGGTACATACTTTCCATTATGACAAACAAATATTTTTAATTCAAGGGTGTTGCATGCTACATGGTGCCATCATAACAATAAATAAGAGTGCGAGTGCGATCTCTTAGGCCCGTATTATAATAACCATCAAACTATGCTTAAGAGTTAAGACCGGTCTTTAACATAGATTGAGCGATACTTGAAACGTGTTCTCAGTTGATGTCAGTTCATTAATATAAGCCTAGGATAACTGTATCTGTTAGGTTAGGTTAGGTAAGTATGTCTTTATATATTATAATAAGAAAGTTGGTTTTAATCACTTGATTGCTTGGTTTTGGCCAATCAGCTGTTAATTTTCACAATTTTTCAATAAATATCTAACAATAATAATTAATAATCTTCAAAAACAAATAACTTTAAAAAAGCAACAAAAAAAATTATGTTATTGTTTAGAAAAATTGGTTGGTTTTAATCACTAATTGAATAGTTTGGTTTTGGCCAGCCAGAGTTGTCAGTTGTCACACGGCCCATCGCTCTGTACGGTCAAGCCGTGTCCTGAACACCGCATAATACATTCATTGCTGTAGGTGTGGCCGTCGGACGCGCATACAGGCTGCAGATTCCTCGTGCAAGTGCACGCTGGCTGTGCGTTGAGGTTCACCTCACGGACTTGAACTTTATGACAATGTCCGGGATGTAAAATTTGCAAGTCCTCCCGTTGCTTACTGACGCAGTTCAGTAAGCAAGCATTTGAATAGGTCTGGCCGTCGGTGCCGCAGACTGGTTTGGTTTCTCGAGTGCATACACATGGAGCTAATTCTGCGATTTTGACACTCTCTCGCTTCACTTTGCATTCTCCTTTATAAGCAAGCTGCACCGTTTCTCCTTCGCATTCTAAAGCGCACGTGTTATCGTAAGTTTTACCGTTGGAACCACATACGGGATCGTTCTCGAAAGTGCAAAAACACGCCGGTCCTTCGTTCTCAACTTCACGCTTGTCTTTGCAGGCACCTCGGTATGCAACTTCGACGTTATCTTCGCATTTCAGAGAGCATTCGTTGCCGTATGTTTCGCCGTCTGAGCCGCATACTGGGGCGTAGTTGTAGGGGCAGAGACACATCCTCTCGGCGGCGACCTCGCGTTTCGATCTGCATTCACCTGCGTGTACCATTTCGACGTTTCCTCGGTTTTCGGGGTCGCAATCCATGGCGCACCTATTAGGGTAGGTGCGTCCATCGCTGCCGCATACGGGATCGTATTCAAGGGTGCAGATACAAGATTCCTCGTTCCTTGTTTCCCTGACACCCCTGCAGTGGCCGTGGCTCTGGAGTTCCAGGCTCGGGTTGGATTGCTGCTGACACCTCAGCAGACACATGTTGTTGTACGTTTCGCCGTCTGTGCCGCAGACTGGCTTCATCTCTCTTGTACAGATACATGGCGGCAACGCTGATGTGACGGACGTGTACGCCACCACCACCACAAGGACTCCTGTAAAAGTAGAACGTCACACCCTTACTATAAAGATTGAAGAAGACACTAAAGTTGGAATACTTAAATAATTATGAGTCATCTTCATTTCTCGAATGATCCATACTAGTTAATATTATAAATGCGAAAGTGTATGTCTGCCTGCTACGCTTTCACAGCCCATCGATTTTGATGAAATTTAGAACAGGGATAGATTGTATCCAAGGGAAGGATATAGGCATACTTTTTATCCCGGAAAATTCAAGAGTTCCTGCGGGAATCAGAAAACCTTAATATACGGGGACGAAGTCGCGGGCATCATCTAGTCCATACTAATATTATAAATGCGAAAGTGTTTCTGTCTGTCTGTCTGTCTGTCTGTCTGTCTGTCTGCTACGCTTTCCCGGCCCATCTTTTCAACCGATTTTGCTGAAATTTGGTACAGGGGTAGATGATATCCCGGGGAAGGACATAGGCTACTTTTTATCCCGGAAAATTAAAGAGTTCCCGCGGGAATAAAAAAAACTGTCTCTTCACCCAATTTTGATGAAATTTGGTACAGGGGTAGATGGTATCCCGGGGAAGGACATAGGCTACTTTTTATCCCGGAATATAAAAAGAGTTCCCGCGGGAATCAAAAATCTTAATCCACGCGGACGAAGTCGCGGGAATCATCTAGTTTATAATAAATCTGTTTGCTGTACGTCTATAACTATTAACTACCGAGAGGTATTCCCTGATTAGGACCTCCGACCACCTCCGTGGCGCAGTGTGCAGCGCTGTTGCATCGCTGCCCGCGAAATTCAAATTTAATTTGGTTTTTCACAATTTGTAAACTAATACGACAAAGTAGGCTTATGGCATTCAAATTGCGGCCCTAGGAATATCATCTTCACAGGTTTATATAAAAATCTTTACTTGAAAGTGTCCAGTTTAAGAAATTAGTCAAAATAATGAGTTTGACGTGAGTTACTCACAAATTAGTCATTATTTTGACTAATTTCTTAAACTGGACACTTTCAAGTAAAGATTTTTATATAAACCTGTGAAGATGACAAATTGTGAAAATCCAAATTAAATTTGAATTTCGCGGGCAGACCCTCGTGCGGAAGGTCCCGGGTTCGATCCCCGGCAGGGTCAATTTGGGAATTTATTATTTCTGAATTTTCCTTGGTCTGGCCTGGTGGGAGGCTTCGACCGTGGCTAGTTACCACCCTACCGGCAAAGACGTGCCGCCAAGCGATTTAGCGTTCCGGTACGATGCCGTGCAGAAACCGAAGGGGTATGGGTTTAATATAACTGCCATGCAGGTTAGCCCGCTACCATCTTAGACTGCATCGTCACTTACCATCAGGTGAGATCGCAGTCAAGGGCTAGCTTGTAGTGGATAAAAAGAAAGGTATATTTATAACGTAAAAAATTTGAAAAGCCGAAAACGCTATTATCAAATCCTTAAATACCTACCTACCTACTTAATAATAAAAATGCGAAAGTGGGTCTGTCTGCCTGCTACCCTTTGACGGCCCATCTCATCAGTCGATTTTGATGAAATTTGGTATACCTAGAGGTAGGTTACATCCCGGGGAAGAACATACCCCTTTTACCTACTTTTAATCCCGAAAAATTAAGGAGTTCCTCCGGGAATTAAAATAATCTACGCGTATGAAGCCGCGGGCTATCATCTAGTTTATAATATCATCTGAAAAGTCTAGGTAATCATCGCCGTGTGGGGTCAGGGTCACGCAATCTGAGTTTATCTCACTAAACCAGGATCTAGGTAATTATAGGTGTGATCTAGGTATTACCTAGTTCAAGGCTGTATCGAAGTAAACATGATAATACCTAATATCAGTAATAATACCAATCAATAAACATAATAATATTGTGACTAAACCTGACACCGATATATTTACAAAAGTAGGATGAAATTTTGAACAGGTAGGTATTTGTTTATTCCATGAAGGACATAGTTACAAGTGTCTCTTATATGTTACGTCATGTTTTGACTCTATCACCGGTTCGCAAAGAGTTCCACTAATATACATAAGCACATAAGCACTATTAATCTTATAAACGAGTCTATAGATACTATGCATGGAGAGTTTTGCTCGGAAACTCTTACGTGATTGAAATGTTATAATTAATGTAAAAGTGTGTCTGTCTGTCTGCTACGCTTCAAAGAGCCATGTGTTCAACCGTTTTTGATGAAATTTTGTAATCCTATCTTTGTATCCCGGGGACGTTTTATCCCGGGGACGTTTTATCCCGGGGACGTTTTATCCCGGAAAATAAAAGTATTCTAGTGTTCGGAGTCGGACAGTCAGTCAGGCGTTTTTCTCGACATGCAGTTAGGCAAGTACCTACTTACCAACTCAAAAAAATTAATGAGAATAGAGTATAGACTGATGTTTTTTGAGATGGTGGAAATCCTGCCAGTTGGAAATCCCATCGGGCGACGGACGGACACACGAGTTATGTCTAGCAATATAGATGTCACCGTAAGATTGTAAAAACCGTGAGATTGTAATCTAACTAGCGATTTTGTAAACTGTGACAGATTACAATTTAACGCATTATTTTTCGGTAAATTCTAATCTATTAGGTATATTAACCTGATAAAACCTACTGATCATTTCTGTCGAACCCTAACCTAACCTACAAGAAAGAAACAAGAAAACGTAAATACAATGAATATTTCAAAATTTACACTCAGAACATTGAACGATTCACAATCTGTCGACAGTTTACATTATCGCTAGTTAGATTACAATCTAACGGTTTTTACAATCTTACGGTGACATAGATACTGATAGACTAGACTACATAGGCACTTTGTTAACAATTAATAAAGCATTGCGCTGGGTAAAACCGCAAGGCAAAGTGCGAATTTTCTATTATCGCCAGATATTATTTATTATAATCTCATTTGCGAACATATCTATCTACTAGACAAATTCAAGACTGATGAACTATGAAGCCTGTTGAGGATTTTTGTAATTTGAGAGAGAAACCTCAACAGTAAGAAGTTATCTAGTTGCTATTATTTTTGTAGACCACGTTGTAGACCTTTATTCAGCTTTCGGGAGATCAAGTTCAATATTTTCCTTAGAAAAATGTAGGTATGCAAAATTATGGTGGGAGGCATAAATGACTACCTAATTTATTTGGAAGCACAATGTGATATGGTTTAGATAGAGGACTATATATGCCATCATTTTTTTATAAATTACAAATTAAAATATGCAGCGGATATATAAATGAGGGTTCCTCAACAAAAACCGTCTTTCGTCATTTTAAGCGATTCTTGCGTTGGTAAATACGTATTTATGCAGAAAATGTGTATGGGAGTGTGCATTTTTATATGGTCAAATGAGATATGAATACATGACCTTTAATTTAATACCATGATATCCCCACAGCTGTGATTCCTATTTCTTTAAGTATAGGGTACCTGGAAAAGTATGATATCCGTATAACGGGCCTTAAGCTAGCACAACGAGTAAAATTATGTCTATCTATTTGTGATGTTTTTCTCTACGAACCCTTACATGCCGACTATTTTTTTCTTGTTATAATTATACCTACTGGATTTTGTGTGTTAGGGTAAACAAAGAAATTAGCCGGCAACGACAACATCTCTCTCTTTCGTCGCGAGATATCTCACGTTGTGCGCATGTTAAGGCTGCTGGTTGGCCCACAACCATCTAACTGCATCATATATTGACAGGTTTTTTATTTTTATTCCACTACAAGTTAGCCTTTGACTGCGATCTCACCTTATGGTAAGTGACGATGCAGTTTATGATGGTAGCAGGCTAACCTGTTAGGGGTATGGCAGTTATAATAAACCCATACTCCTAGTCGGTTTCTACACGGCATCGTACCGGAACGCTAAATCGCTTGGCGGTAAGTCTTTGCCGGTAGGGTGCTAACTAGCCACGGCCGAAGCCTCCCACTAGACCAGACGAGAGAAAATTCAGAAATTATAAATTCCCAAATGGACCGGGAACCGAACCCGAGACCTCCTACGTTAAGACAGCGCTCAGCACTGCTCCAGGGAGGTCGTCAAAGGTGAGATCGCAGTAAAGGTTGTTGATACAAGTAGCATTTAATCGGCAAGATAATAATAATTATTATTATTTGATGTATATCTCGGCCAGTTCACACTAGAAACCTTTAAAAAGAAAAACCGAAATCTGGTTTTAAATCTCTACAAAAAGCATATAATATAGTTTCTTTAATTAGCTAAGCGCGTAGAGCGTGCCTAGGCATATAATATTTAGAATTTCTTATCAACATTATAGGTACCTACCTAATGAGAACCGCACGGGTCGGTGCCTCTACAGCAGACTTTTGCAAAAAATTTTTTTGGGAAAATTTCATAATCTCACAGGAAATCAGAAATTGTACGCGGATGAAGTCCCGGGCGACCAGTGAGCACTGTAATATATTATAGAGGTAGGTATTATATCCATTTAGGGATAATATTTTTTACATCCTTTCGAACAATGCATGTAGTTTATGTAAAACTAGCTGACGCCCGCGACTTCGTACGCGTGGATTGAGGTTTTGTGGTTCCCGCGGGAACTCTTTAATTTTCCGGGATAAAAAGTAGCCTATGTGTTATTCCAGACTATAATCTATCTCTGTGCCAAATTTCATCCAGATCCGTTCAGCCGTTGGGGCGTGATTGAGTAACAAACATCCATACCGACATCCATACATCCAAACTTTCGCATTTATAATATTATCAAGATTAAGAAAGATACGCGCCGAATTGAGAACCTCCTCCTTTTTTGGAAGTCGGTTAAAAACAAAAATGTACATACCTAGCCGGCAAATCATTTTTAATCTCCTTCAATATCAGACACTTATAGCTTATCTCAACACTAGATATTATGCCTGACGTCTTCACTCCAGGAAGCGTCGAATACTGAATGATGGACCGGCGTTGATGCGTTTATATATAAATTAAATATATTTCTGCGACCGAGGCTCTGTTGTCAGTGTAAACTGCAAATCCCCAGAGCATACTTACGTCAACAAACAGACGCCGGTTTCCAGTAAACCAATCGCTGTTTGTATAAATAATATTCTTAATACCTACTTACAGAGGATTGCATATTTTCTCGGAAAGCTTCATATTTAAAGCTCGTTTTTAATAGTTGATTATTTTTGTAGACCTTTATTCAGCTTTCGGGAGATCAAGTTTCTCACAGGGAACGATGCGGCTGACGTTCTTTGTTATGTAAAGAAAAGCCCCAAAGATTCTTTACAAAAAATGTACCATGTTCTGGACAATAATGAATTATGAAAAAAATCTTTAAATTTCAGTCCATCCTTGCCACCTTTGACGTTTTTCATGGGTGTTCTGGAGGCACTGTGGTCGGCCGAACCTCCCTGGAAATCCTCATCCTTAATGGTCAATCCTCTTCGTCAGCGACACACGAAGTAACTAGTACCTACCTATTTCATCTGTGGCAACGGTCCACGGCTTTCAAAGCAGCGGGAGACAGGAGTTGCCGGTAGGATCATAGTTGACCAAACCAAGTTCCAAGGAAAACCACATTTTATTTCTCAAAAGTATATTTCAACACAATATTCATGATATTAGATCGACGCTATTTTCTTATCATACTTACTATTAATTTAGTATTTTCTCTAGATATTATTCTATTCTCGTAATTCACAGTTTGTCTTTATAGATAATATTTCCAAGTAGGTACCTAGTTCAATCCACGAAGACGCGCCCACAATTTTTAGTTTCATCAGGAAAGTTGTTCTTTATAAATATTTTTTAGGAGTCCAAGTCGCATGTTTTACGGTCGCTTTATATTGTTTACATACTTTCCATTATGACAAACAAATATTTTTTTATTCGAGGGTGCACTGCATGCTATATGATGCAATCATCACAATGTGTCATCAGTGGATCGCATTATCTTGGATTGAACTAGGTATCTTAGGCCCATATTAATAAACCAACATCAGCTAAGAGCAGGTTCTCTAGCCTCGGTCAATCTCGGTTAAGAGATACTTGAAACACGCTCTCAGTTGATGTTGGTTTAATGCAAGCCTAGGATACCGGTGTATCTGTATCTGTTAGGTTTATCGCTTGGTTTCTAATATTTTTTACACAATCCACGGTGGCTCACAGTTAGTTTTTCACGTTTAAATCTTGTTACGACGCATGTCAGAATGCATCTATTCGGGAAGGTCTTCCCATTGGAGCCGCATACTGGCTTGTAGATAATCGGGCACAAACACATGGTTAAAATCTCGGGTGAAGCCTGTGATATACAACAAGCGAGGAAGAGAAGCGCGCCTGCAAAAAGAAGTTACCGTCGGTACTTTTTTTATCCTCCAAAAGTTAGCCCTTGACTGCGATCTCACTTGATGGTAAGTGATGATGCAGTCTAAGATGGTAGCGAGCTTATCTGTTAGGGGCATGGCAGTTATATTAAACCCATATACCCCTAATCGGTTCACGAAGCCAACCCGTCAAAAAAAAAGTAACCCAAAGCACCCTGTATAAGAGATTGCAATGCGAAGCGAGGGGTTGGAACAAGATCTGATCAAAACCAGACGTAGCATGTAGTATGACCTAGATTTATTTTTATTTAGTAAGTAGGTATAACTTAATTTTAGTAGGGAATAGGTACGTACCAAAGTAAAAAATCAAAATATTTTTCATATTGTGCCACGAACGAACGATGTCGCAACCAAAGGTTATCAAAGTCAATGATTTCGGCAATAAAATACCGACGCCCAAAACTACTTATTTTTAAGTAGAAATTAATCGGAACATGGTTTCAATTTAACGTGTGAAATTGTTAATTACTTCTCACATATTTTAAGTAGGTAGGTACATATATATGTCACCGTAAGATTGCAAAAACCGTTAGATTATAATCTAACTAGCGAAATTGTAAACTGACGACAGATTGTGAACCGTTCAATGTTCTAAGTGTAAATTTTTGAAATATTCATTGTATTTAAGTTTTCTTGTCTCTTTTTTGTAGGTTAGGTTAGGGTTCGATATAAATAATCAGGTAGTGTACTTAGGTTTTATCGGGTTAATATACCTAACAGATTACAATCTACCGAAAAATAATGCGTTGAATTGTAATCTGTCGTCAGTTTACAATTTCGCTAGTTAGATTATAATCTAACGGTTTTTGCAATCTTACGGTGACATATACACGTTACGTACACCTACTGACGTACGCTTAACTTGGATAGGTACACCGTACCTAAGTTAATATTAAAGATTAAAGGCTATAGCACATAATAGGTAATAGTACAGATAGCTATAGTTTTGACTTTTGAGGGACGAGAGGCCTAGTTGCGATAACGCATATCAGTCGATTGCGATCGTTAAGCAACGTTGACCCAAGTCGGTAACTTGATGGGTGACCTCCGTGCCTCGGAGAGCACGTTAAGCCGTCGCGTCGGTCCCAGTTATTATCACTAACGTCTGATAATTTTTATTTTATTTTTATTGTGTGTATAGGCTTGTGCTTGACGACAATCATGCTTAGTGCAAAGCAATGATGAGGTCTAGGTTGGAACGCGCTTGCCTAGAAGACGCCTATTCACTCTTGTCCTTGAAGGTACTTAAGTTATAATTGGCAGGAAACACGTGCGCTGGGAGGGTGTTCCACAACCTAGCGGTTCGTATCAGAAACGTCGAGCAAAAACGCTTCGTGCGAGCAAATTGGACGTCAATCACATAAGGGTGCCAACGCTCACGGTTTCTCGCTGTTCTGTGGTAGAACGGTAATAGAACGGTAATAATCGTTAAGAACCTAAGAGTTGGAATTAGTTACTCTTAGTCGAGTCATATGCGGAAGGACCTGGGAAGTGGGCACCCACCGCATTATTATCCCAAGAAAACCCCTGCCATTGTGTGATTAATGGAAGTGGGGTCACGATCCTCAGCAATGGGGAATATGACAGAGAGAGAGAGCTATAGTTACCAACTTAAGGATGCCATTCACTTGGCGCGCCGAGCCGAGGCAAAGCCGGGGATCGAACCCGTGATCCTGTATCCGAGTGCAACCGGGTGTCTTAACCACTAGGCCACACTAGGCTCCCTGGCGCAGTGTTGGCAGGGTCAATTTGGGTATTTATAATTTCTGAATTTTCCCTGGTCTGGCCTGGTGGAAGGCTTCGGCGGTGGCGCCAAGAGATTTAGCGTTCCGGTACGATGTCGTGTAGAAACCGATTAGGGGTATGGGTTTAATATAGGCATGCCCCTAACAGATTAGCCCGCTACCATCTTAGACTGCATCATCACTTACCATCAGGTAAGATCGCAGTCAAGGGCTAACTTACTTACTAAGAGTAGATTAAAACAAACTTATTAAAAAAACCCGGCAACATGGAATCCCATAACTTTTAATTTTTATTAGATTGCAATGTACAGGTAACAGCATAACAGGAAGCCATTAATTATATAGTGAGGTACCTACCTACTAATTAAAAAGTGTTGTATCTGTCGCCATCAAGGCTGGGAAACTGCCTTTGGATTTTCCTACAATATGCAATGGTTCCAATGTCGCTTGCCACTGTCAAAATGAACAGTTCTCGGCCTATTTATTTTTACAGAGGACAATTTTAACAAAATACCTAGTCGTCTGTCAAAGTCATAGCGGCCCCACTATCCTAATGTGCCGTCCTCCAAAAGGTTAAAGACGGCCCTGTTAACCGATCATTAAACCAATACCTGGCGCCCGCGATTACTCGATTCTATAGCATACCTCGCGTATGAAATGGCTCATTTTAGTCCCTTGATGAACAATCTACTATTTTAGCATACTTATTTGGCTGCGGATCATGAGGATAAAGGGTCCCTGACACCCTGGCGGAATACCTTTGTAAAAGAATACAATTTGTAATTGTAGTTAGTTACTTGTTATTAACTATTTTAATTTACACTTCGCTAGCTCAAAAAGGGCGCCTTTGCTGCTGAAAACCAGTGAGCAAAAGTCGTTTTTGC
This sequence comes from Erebia aethiops, assembly GCA_923060345.2. Taxonomy (NCBI): domain Eukaryota; kingdom Metazoa; phylum Arthropoda; class Insecta; order Lepidoptera; family Nymphalidae; genus Erebia; species Erebia aethiops. The sequence continues at coordinate 13,007,110 of OV281096.1, read as the reverse complement.
TCACTCGGTGAGATCAAGTATTTTTAACTTAAAACCAAACAGTGAACCAAAGTTTTTTGGGATTCAAACCAGGCAACAAAAACGAACTTTGCTTTGATCTGTGTTAGAATCACCCCGGAGTGTGTGTCCCCCTGCAGGTTAGGAGAGATCGTAGACACGGGCTAGTAGAATAAAAAAAATTAAATGCGCATCAACTCCCTATGAAGACCTGTTTACGATTTATGATTCAAAGATTTAGTTACTATTAATTTTCGCTATAGGTAACTACTCTAGATAGTAAATACTTGTTTCTTGAGTACCTACCCAGAATCTAGACCTGAGAACCACTTAACCTAAGTTTAGTAGTGGCGCAAACAAAGAGTCAGTGTAGTAGATACATTAGCATGTTATGCACAGCCTAAAAAACTAAAGTTTCAAATCAGACAGAGATGTCTAGACAGAGCAAACCAGGGGGTTCACAGGGACGAGACGCGGGAGGTACCTAGGTATTTTTCCGACTGATTCGAGACCGACTTAACAAACTTTAATATTTATTCTTCCTAGTAGGTAGATACTTATCAGTCGTTTGATAAAACACTAGGTGCGACGACCGCTTCATCATCTATAATCTTAGAGCACAGAGAAAGAATGTACTAAGTATATTACCTCTATGATTCAGAGTCTTCAGAGCTTACGTCTACCTACCAATCAACGAACACCATATTCTTTTCTTCAGTAGGTCTATTAGGTACCTACTTAAAGATAGGTTACTCAAAACTATATCTAGTTATCAATATTAAAACAAAAAGGAAAAAAAATCAAAATTCAAATGTTTTTTATTCAAATAGTGCTTTTGAATCGTCGAGTGAATCTAAAACTGGTTCGGAATACGGGAATACCATTCCTACCGAGAAGAACCAGGTACTAGGTGGTAACTTTGGTAAGTACCTATATCGGAGGCAATTGATCAATGTGTTATCGATCAGTGCAGATAAGTACCTATTATTGTTTGTGCATTGAAGCAATCGAGTTATTTGCCTAGTACCTACTTATAGGTAAATATACTTACCTATCAATGTAGATAAATTATATCTCTTGCAATCAATGCAGTATTTGTCCTCGCACTTGATCTCTGAGATTGAGACCTACCTAGTACCTACTAAACTTAACTACTCATAAAGGTTTCATTAAAAAATACCAATAAACTTCTACACTTACGTAATACAAAGGGGTTATGGGAATACCATCGCTTTAAGCAGAGGCTTTGGCCACCACCCTACCGGCAAAGACGTACCGCCAAGCGATTTAGCGTTCCGTTACGATGCCGTGTGGAACAGGCCCTAACAGGTTAGCCCGCTACCTTCTTAGACTGCATCATCACTTACCATCAGGTAAGATGCCATGCAGTCAAGGGCTAAGTATTTCTAGTGGAATAAATAATATTTTTTTTTGTACCGGAACGCTAAATCGCTTGGCGGCACGTCTTTGCCGGTAGGGTGGTAAGTGGTAACTAGCCACGGCCGTAGCCTCCCACCAGGCCAGACCAGGGAAAATTCAGAAATTATGAATTCCCAAATTGACCCTGCCGAACCCGGGACCCACAACAGCGCTCAACACCGCGCCGCGGAGTTCGTCAAAAAATTTTCTTTTAAAAAAGTTTAATAAAAAAGTTTCTTTTAAAGTTGTGCATAACAAAAGGTTTTCAGTAAAATGTACAGCTACAGAATAGAATTAACCCTTTAGGTATTATTAGTATCATGTATACCTAAGTAACCTTACCTACCTAGATAACCCTGCGATCTATCAATTTACATACAGGAATCATCAGTTCCTTTTATTTGGCCTAAGTGTAGTTTTCAAGATATTTCAGTATGACCCAACAGGTTTCTCAGAAGGCTGAAGGATACGTACACTTGATAAATAAGTAGAGGAAAATGGAAAATTATATGCTGCGATTTGGCGTGTCGGTGGGAGTGCAACTCGAAGAGGGCAAATATTGTGATCATGTCAATATTGGTTATTAACTTATTACCGAGGCCTTAGAGTCGGTTAACTCAGGCTAGGGTCAGCCCTGTGTGCCTATATTGAGTATTCATCATTTATGTAGGTTATCGTAATAATAATATTAGGTACAGTTTGTACCTAACTCAATAATAGGTAAATCATAGCTGATTATGACCTAGGTATTTAGGCATAACATTTTATGGAATTGGGACTTGTATTGTACTATTTAGGTTAAGTATTAAAACATAGATTTTCCTCCACTCGCTTGAAAACATTGGCAGCTGCTAAAATGTAACAAAAAGCTCTTTTCCTTTATCAGCCCGAGCTTAGTTTTTATAAGTAACTTTTTCAATTCTTAGCATGTTTAAAGTAGGATTACAGAATAACTAGCTTTTGCCTGCAGCTCCTAACGACCGTTTTCACACACTAGGGGTTCAGAGGACACTATCCGTTTTTATAATAATCAGTAACTTTTATACGTAACCGTATATTTGCTGAGTTAATAGTGTAACGTAGCGCAATTTTTATCTCGGCCAGAACAAACGGTGTTATCAACACGACGGAACTGGGTAAGGTTTATGTGGCATTGGGATTGACGCTTTTTATGGCGAAAACTGTTTCCTATTTCCTTATGTGAAACTGAGCAACTTCTTAATTTTCTGAAGTTTTGACGACCTCTATGTCACAGTGGTCTTATAAATGGGAGTTCACGGGCTAGATCCCCGGCAGAGTCAATGTGGGAGCAAAAACATTTTCGGAATTTTCTCTGGTCAGGCTGCGGCCGTGGCTAGTTACCACACTATCGGCAAAGAAGGCGCCAAGCGATTGCGTTCCGCTACAATGACAATACTACATACACGGTTTTGATATTTTAAGTAACTGCCACCATAACCCTAGCCCGGTGCGTGGTTCTTAAGAGGGCCCCTTGCGCTACCGTCTTAGGAGTTAGGATCGCATTAATAAGCCGACATTAGCTAAGAACAGGTTCTCTACAGTATCGGTCAATGTACAAACATAGAGTTACTAGACCAAATAACTAGACAAATAGTTAATTGGTCATTATAGCTAGACAGCACCATTACCTATCGGTTAAGTGTACCTACCTATAATGGTGCTGCCTAAGGCTGAGATATCGCAGTCATGGGCCAACTTGTAATAAATAAATAAAAAGATAAGTAGATAAAGGCCTTGGGTATTTCATATTTCGCTATTTTGGAAATAATATTTACCTACCAAGTTATGCCACATACAAGTACTCGTATTCCGGGTTCCAAAAGTAGATTATATTGAGAAGAGTAGATAAACAGGTGGAATTTGAACCTGCAACCTTTCAACAACTGATATCAACCGACAGACGTCCACTGCTAGACATAGGTCTCTTTGCAAGGATTTCCACGTGTCGTGGTCTTGCGCCGCCTGGATCCAGCAACTTCCTGCGACTGGTCTGATGTCGTCCGTCCACCGAGTACTTAGGAGGTCGCCATTCCAGCACTTTGGGACCCCAGCATCTGTCAGTTCTTCTAACTATGGGCCCCGTCCATTGCCACTTCTGCTTCGCAACGCGTCGAGCAATGTCGGTTACTTTCGTTCTACCGATATACTTACCTACCTACCTTTTAATTATAAATATATATTGAGTAAGGGGTTTACGTATGTTCAGTGAAGAACCTAATAATTATTAAGAAGTAACTACACGTGACTAGAGTTTCAATAAGGAAGTATTAGGTACCTAGGGTCGTAGGTATTACACCTACGTCTGTCTACGCCAAACGCTGCGATTATTGTATAATTAGGTATGTAGTACTGCACAGTGTAACTACTGGCAACGCGTACGAATTACAAATTACCGGTAGGTGAGGGAGGTAAGGAAAATGCCTATCAATGAATAAAATAAGTAGCTAAGTGGGAATAATGTTCTGACAAATTGGTCTTTTTTTATTTTAATTTTAATACTAGTAGGTATTATAACAGCGAAACCTGCGAAAGCGCGTCTGTCTGTTACCTATTTGCGGCCCATCAATCTGTTTAACCGATTTTGAAGATATTTGGTAGGTACAGAGATAGATTGCATAACGCATCCTGGAGTCGGATATGGGTTACAGTATTTTTCTAGGCTTTTATCCCAGAAAAAAAAATTGAAAAAAATCGCAAAACTTGCGTACCTATTACTATCACCAGATTTTTAAATCGAATTTACATAACCGTTTGATCAAGGAACCATAATCGATGCAAGTAAATAAGACAATACAATCGAACATTTGCTCCATCACGCTAAATGGTAGACACTTCACCAGTTTATTGCGAGTGCTAACAACTTCAAAATCCAGGTCGTTTAATCGTTACATTTATTTTATTAACCTTCTAACAATCAACGGAAGCAGATAAAACCTACAGGATAGTATATAACAGTGCTACAATGATTCAGTGAAAGTTATACGCAAGCTGAAACTGTGCGCTGACGAGCTGTGAAAATATAGACTCTTAGAACATCTCTCGAGAATATAATGGATTGTAGAATTGGTAAGTAAGATATTCTTTGTCTACCCGACTGCGGAACTCAATGGATTAAGGAATTTGCTTCCATTTTGTCCAATCCTAAAGACCATCTAGGTACTGTTCTGGTCGGTTACTGTGCTTTTGGTCTACGGTATTTTTTCGGATGAGTAGTTATGCTGCGTAGGCCTTACAGGCCGCTACAGCGTCACCGGGGGTTGGGCGAGCACTAGGCATCGCCGAGAAATGAGCAACGTCATCCTATGGGCGCCTCCTGTGAGGTCGGACTATGGCTTAGGTTAGACTGACGTTGGGACGGATGAGAGGTCGGTTGGACTAGACTAGTCCGTACGCAACCGAGGCTGCGGGTTGAATCAACGTCAGAAATCAGGGTCCTCACCTTGACCGGCGAAGAAACGGATTGGTGATTTTTGATTGGTGTATGGCCCTACCATAATATAGGAAGCATTTTCAGTCGTCAGGATCGAAAAGGACGCGTTTGGGACGTCGTTTGTCGGGTGGTTCATTTCCGATCGGGAGTAGGTAGGTCTACGGACTTCCTAGTGTCCCTCTAGGCTTTTATCCCTCAAGGCAGAGTATACTACGTCTTGTATAATATGAATTGCTGTTACAATTAGTACGGGCGTCTTTGTTTTAGACTAGACTCCTTTGTACAACGAATTGGTGGGCTATCGGTTGTCGGTGAAATTTGTAAGTTAAGTTCGAATCCTCCCCGATCGGGATCTCGCCAGGTGTTGCTTGACCCTGGCCTCACCTATTAAGTTATATTTCTATTTGTCCGTGCGTGCCGTCTGTAGGCGCAGGCTTGGCGCAGTACCATCGACTTGGCTGTTTGGTCGATGCGCAGGCCCGTTACCTAAGTATCTAGCAGTAAACCTACCCACCAAGTTCTAATGTTTTCTTTTTCTGCTTTCCAGTTGTATTACTAGCAATCGCCGTAACGTCGTGCGCATGCTACCCCGAACCCGCCGGACCTTGGACGTTTCAGCCCAAATGCCCGTGCGGCCGTGTGTATCTACCCGTCTGCGGCTGGGACGGCCAGACTTATAACACTTACAGCAATATATGCGAGTTTAATTGCGCAGCTAATTTCTTCAAATACTACTTTGGAAAAGAAATGGTCGTACAAAAACATGAAGAATGCGACGAAAACGATACAAGGGGGATAAAAATAAATTAAAGACGTTTGTAATTACGTAAGGCAAATTGAATAGAAATGACAAAAATATATTAAACTTTAATATTAATGTTTGTTGTAAATGACTGTGAATTATCTCGATTCATTAATTAATTTATTTTAATTTTAATAAATTATTAACTAAGTAAGTAGGTAATTTAAAGGTTCAACTGTAAAGGCATTGTGAAATTTTCAAAGTCATAGTAGATACTTATTGGTGGTTTCTTAATTCTTACATCAATAATTAAAAAATATATTTACATAATATCAAATATGTTATCAATCATTTTGTATGCTATAGAATTATGTGTACATCAAAAACATCAAGGTGATAAAAAATATCTTTGGACTTTGGAGTCAAAATAACCAAATCACCTTGAACAATGATCTTTTATATGTATGTAAAAAACCTAATATTAGATTATTACTAAAATTAATTCTTGCAGTTTATAATACACCCTCTATGTATTTCAATTTACAGAAAAACAGAGTAAAAACAAAGAGGTAAGTAGCTAGTATCACAGTATGTATGTATTTCATATTCTATACTTGCAAACTGCAATCTGATCAACTCAACAATATTCAACAGGCATCTAAAATATTAGAAGTTTGCTTGCAAGTTCATTCAAGTATACTTTAATGTTTTATACAAAAGTACACTTTAATATTTTATGTGTAGAGTAGACATGTAATATAAAGATTATATCAGTAGATATTATACATTATACCCTGTAAACATTTTTTTCATTATTATTTCCCTAATTGTAATTTTATGACATGAAGTTCATGTGTTAATTTTCTAGGGTATATGAAAACTAGTTCTACTTGTGGGCACTGGTTCTGGTACTTGTAGTGTATCTACATTGTCATTAAATTTTTACCATGTAGTCAATATCTACACTTTCACCACTTTACTGCCCAAGAAACCGACTATATATAGATCTGCTATTATGTATAACCAATTTCCCCATTTGTTTGGTCAGTAAGCAATTAATTGCTTTCATAGTTTGGATGGCATGAGCTCATCTAATGTAAAACTCTTTCTCATAAAGTCCACTTTATATACCTCACTAGGTAAAAAGCATTCCAGAAACAAATGGGTAATGAAACCTGTGATGCCCCATATTTTGTGTTTCCCATACAAAAATAATGGTAAAGGCATTCCTTTGAACATTAAATGCCCATGGTTTTCTCTATTGCAAAAAACAGACATGGGCACGGAGAAAATTTCTTCCACTTCAAAAATATTTGGTTGTAAACTTTGAATGTCTAAATTTTCAATCAAACCGACTACAGGAGTTATCAGCATAGTGTTGTCGCGACCTTGTACAGGGGACATGGTAGACCAAATATCCACATCCTTCTTACAAATACCGATTTCCTCCTCAGTTTCTCTCAAAGCCGTCTCAATCACTCCTTCAGCCTCTTCCATTTTCCCTCCCGGAAATGACACTTGACCACTGTGAGATTTTAAATTCGACGATCTGAGGGTGTACAGTAAATGTACTTCTCCATTTTGGACGAATAAGGGCAGCAGAACAGAAGCTTCATACTTGGGCTTCACTGCAGAATGCATAAATGAAGGCAACTCTTTTAATTTTCCTATGCATCTCTCTCGCGCGACGTTTGATAGTAACATTTGAGGTGATAGTGACATAATAAAGTTAATTAAACTGAGATTGAATAAAAGAAACAACGCCTTAGCAAGTATAGAACCTGAGTCCTGAACTTTGCAGTTTGCTTTTTCTGTTTGGTTTGGACTTTGGAGATTTAGATTTTAGTTTGACATATTTCAAAACAATCCTTTGTCAATTTTTTTTTTATTTAACTGGTTTAACGGCTCTGGATTCCAGTCCTTCTGAGATCCTTTGTCAAAATCAGCTGTCGACACAGATTAAAAAACATCCGACTTCGAAATCATTTCTGTATCTGAAATATCATGGAAGGTATTTCCTACCTCCATGGAAATAATGAACAGAGTACCTAAACATCGCGCAGACCAAACGCGTATGCAGTTTGATAACCAATTTATCAAGATTATCAATGATGTTCTTTAAAATATATATAAAAATATAATTGCGAATTATTATTAATTAAGGGATTATTAAAGTTTCGCCGTATCGTACGTATAAATCGTAAACTAAACGCCCCGTTTTTTGTAATACAGCTATTCAACCAACGTTTAGCCGATTGTAAAACGGCTGAACGAACACTCACTGTATTGAATTATCGCTTCACGTCGTTCAAAGTGGCTAACCGAAATGTGATATGGCAAATAGGTACTTGATATTTTACTTATATGATATTTACAACCACGAAAGTATAAGTAAAGACTGCAGTGCTTACTTATAATATTTACTAGAAGCAAATACCTACTTACCGCTATCCCTATCCTAGTAAGAAATTAAAGCAAATGCTGTCCGATCTCTCGCTTTCGCTCGGCAGTTGAAGTGGGATAGCGATAAATGGAATTGGCCTCAAATAGATATTTAGAGTGCGCACTCCATTTACTCCACATACCTTCGTGTTAACACTTTCCAACCTTTCCAACTTTCCAACCTTCCAATCTTTGATAATCCTACATCCATGGGGCTTGCTGTGCTGCCTGCAGCTCGTGGATTGTCATATTATGGCAATGACTAAGGTTTGTTTCCATATTCATTGTCCTATGGTCATTGGTCATGAATGACAGTTGACACTCAATGACATGGTGACGATGGTGACACTAACTTGACAATGACATTTTATTGTGATTTTTGACATTTTCAATGTGCATTTCGATTTCAGGCAATTTCAGGTGATTTCAATTTTCAGGTGCATTCTGCATTTTGTGATTTTTAATTTTTAGTATTAGTAGTTAGTACATATTTATATAATAAAGAACAAAATTGAATCACTCAAGAACAAAATATATTAAACAAACATTTGTATGCATTTGTAAAGATCACTAAGTTTTTTACATCATTTTCACAAAATATTTTTGGATTGAATATGAATGCTACAGCGTTTGGACTTCAAAACATAATATCGCTCGCTTCACGTGAAAGATGTATGGCGAATTTGAAAAAGTTTCGTATGTCATCATTAAATAAAACGGAAAAACCTGCAACCGCTGCAGTTCTCATACCTATTTGCAATGTAAATGATCAGACTTCTATACTTTACACTGTGAGAGCTACGAATTTGAGAAGTGATAGTGGACACATATCATTTCCTGGCGGAAAAACTGATAGAAGTGAGTCCCCTATTGAAACTGCATTGCGAGAAACCCAAGAAGAAATAGGTCTATCACCAAATAGAATTGATATATGGGGCACTGGAGAGCCAGTACCAGGTAGAAAAAACAAAATCATCATTTCGCCTGTCATTGGTTTTATTCAAGACCTTCAGGAATCTGACCTGTGTTTGAACACAAGTGAAGTAAGCAAAGTATTTGCGGCCCCCTTAGAGATACTCTGTGATACAAAAAACCACTTTTATACACAATTCAAAAATGGCTATATTCTTCCAGTTTTTGCTGTTGAAGAGTTTAAGATATGGGGTGTCACTGCATACATGACCCATATATTCTTAAGTTGTTTACTACCTAAGGATGTTTATAGAAATGATTGGATGAGGAAAAAAATAGTTATTCAAACATGATAAGCAGTTTACTGTATATTTATACAGTATATAATTTGTAAACAATACAGTAATATTAATAATTTTATAAATTATAATGTTATTTTAGAGAAAGTCCTTGTTATATTTTTATTATAGTTTATTTGAAAGTACAAAAGCTACATATCACAAGCGTAACACAGTTTTATTTAACTGTTAGTACCCAGTGTTATTAACAATGAAAAATGAAATTTGTAACTGAGCATTTTAACACTTTAAAATAGAATATATTAGTTGACTAGTTACTCTTACCCACTTGAGTAAATATGAAAGAATTTGGTTTTAAAATAATTATAATGTGCTAGCACTACTTAAAAGAGGCCTATGTCCAACAGTGGCTCTACAATGGCTGATGAAGATGATAATGATAAAAAATGTACTATGTTGTTACATAAAAGTATAAAATTTTAACCATACTGATAGCAGTCTTTGAAAAAAAACATGAATGGAAAAAAAGGAATATAAAAAATGAAACACAAATTAAAAATAATAATAATTATCCAGGTTTTTAAATCTATTATTAATATTTTATACATTGTCCAATTGACATGTTGATGTCTCTCGCCCTTGTCTATTGTGTACTTTTAATATTAATTTTTAATATTTTCATAATAAATAAATGATTTGTAAGATAATCTGCCTCATAATACTGCAGCCACACTGCAGCCATATAAGTGGAAAAAATAACGCCTGAAAAAAACATGAATGGAAAAAAAGGAATATAAAAAATGAAACACAAATTAAAAATAATAATAATTATCCAGGTTTATTCCTTAACATTACACATTAAATCTATTATTAATATTTTATACATTGTCCAATTGACATGTTGATGTCTCTCGCCCTTGTCTATTGTGTACTTTTAATATTAATTTTTAATATTTTCATAATAAATAAATGATTTGTAAGATAATCTGCCTCATAATACTGCAGCCATATAAGTGGAAAAAATAACACCTGAAAATTTTACGGCATAAATTCTTTAACAGTAATTTTAATTCAACATAATTGTTTTATCAATATTATTTATTCTTAGATATGGATTAATTAATATTATTAATAAAAACACCCTCCTTCTGATGCGGTCAGGTAAAAAGCATTTTATTACAGGGGGCATACCTGCATGCTTTTTACTACAGGTATGCCCCTTCAAGGTAGGTATGCAACAAGCATTTGAAAAAATTTTGAAATAATACTGCTTTGTGATGGTAGAAACCCCCAGGGCTGCCCAAAAAAGGAGTGTAATGTTTTCAGAGTTCATGAGTGAGGTTATTTATTTGGTCATAACTTCTCAATGCCTGAACAGATTTGGATGCATGGATAATCCTTACATAAACCCGAGTGACACTGGCTATAAAAAAATGAATAATGGCAGGGCAGTCATGTTTTTGATTTTTTTTAATTATGTTCACTTGTTTTCCTGAATATATTGCTATCACACAAATTGCTTTGCTATGTTAAATTTCGGCAATGTGGCCACAGTATCACACAAAAAATGGTTTATAAAAAAACATTCAACTGAAATGTTTTTAGGTGGTCAAATTTAAAGCATCTTTCTTTAACCTCTGTAAAATCTTAAAACTTGATTATCAAGTTATATACTAATGTAAAAGATAAGTACTTAAAATACCTTTAAGAAAGGTTACTTTGAGGCAGGCAAGAGCACTCAGTATACTAAACATAATAATATAGAAAAATAAATATTACAAGTAAATACTTGTTGCTGTAAACAAATTTATACTACAAAATGTTTCATTGTAGATTTAACAACTGTCTGTTTCTTTTCAAATGAGCTAATTTAACAACTGTCTGGCCAATATTTAATATTATAATAATATGAATGATTGGCATACATTTTATAAATCATTTGTTTAAATAAGCAAAGTCAGTGAAGAAAAAAAATGAATACTGAATAAGTATAAAAAGTCAATCAAAAACATTTAATTATAAATATAATACAAAAATATGTCAGAATATTATCATTCGTTGTGTTTGAACACAAACCTACTCTAAAACTAAAAAGTAACAGTTTTTTAATAGTAGGTACTAATTCTATTGTATACTAATAAATCAATGGTCTAAAATTCCTACCATCCCTTTTGAATTAGGATACAGTTTTAAATCGGTTAAAACAACATCAATTATAATCATTACAATTTGGTCACAAAAACTGATATGTTGTAATAACTATATCTGTGTCGTATTCCTCATTGCTAAGGGTCGTGACTCCTTTCCATAAATCACATAATGGCAGGGGTGGGGATAATAATGTGGTGGTTACCCACTGTCCAGGTCCTTCTGCATATGACTCGATAAGAGTACTATTTGAACTCTTAGTTTACTAATAGTAATTATCATCAGATGTTGGTGATAATAACCGGGACCGCGTGCTCTCCGAGGCACGGAGGACACGAAAAGATAAAATTCCGACAACCAAATTCATCCAGTTACCGACTTGGGTCAACATTGCTAACAATCGCAATTGACTGATATGGGATAACTACGCCTCAATGCTGTTATATTAACAGATGGTAAATTCTATGAGCAACATAAAAACCAGGATTTTCAGTCGTGTCAGGAGTTTTGACTGTAATTTGAAATGGATCAGACAACTTTTAGTCCATTAAGTTTTTTAGTCATAATAGAATTAGCAAAATATAGCATAAATAAAATGTGATACACTGTAAGGTGTATGTTTCAAATGTGATAGTCATAGTCAACAACTAAAAGTATTATAATATCTCCGTTATTGAAAAAAAAACATAAATTAATTTTATACATATCTTACCAAAAATGGCAACGATCAACTCTCGCAACAATTAAAGAACATAGGATGACAGACACGTGAAAACAACAGACTTTCATATAAAGGCTTAATAAATGCCACAAATGGGTAGTGACCGACTAATGTTTCTGTCAAAGATATAGTTGCGACCACAAGGTAGTCGAAATCTCAGATACTGCCACAAAATGCTCAAAATAAATCGTTTTGTTCTAGGTATAAACTCAGATATATCCGGGATACATTCAGAAAGTTGTACAGTTTTAGGAACCTTTCACAAGTTATAATTGGTTTACAATCTTTAAAAAAATGTACAACAGCACTCATACACTCATATACAGCATATGAGTGTATACACTCATGTCAATATTATGAATAAATTCAATCAATAAAGTTTTGGCTAAAACTGGAACAAGCCGTAATCTGGTTTCGGTCAGTCACTACAATTAAGCTTTTTACAACAACCACCCATAACAATACCACATTCAATGTTTAACATATTATTTCAATTGCACCAGACCATTCAATCTTTTAGATTAATTAATCCCAAACTGTATTACAACATGTCAAAAATTATACAAAATTACAAAAATAGTTTTGCCACTGCATTAAAATGTCCACTGTCTTTAATTTACGTCACATAGCTAAACCCCCCTCTGTATTGATATCACCTAATATTTTTATTGATGTTACACGTAATTGTTTTTGATATTGTCCAATGCTGGTACCATATTATGACGTAATGAATAAATGGTCTCATACCGAAAAGGAGCAATTTAGCAGGTAAAACGTATTATCACAAAGACGTAAACATTGGATCCTCGGTACTGCGAATCAAATATTCGGATCCAATAGGAAATAATGTAACATAATATAAACACAAGACTTTTGATTCGCCGGCGATTACGGCGTTTTTCAACTCAATCTCCTAACATCACCACAAATTCAAGCGAAATAAGTCAGTGAACGAATGTTCGTGAATCACATCTGCCCTAAAATATGTTGCGTTATGACCAATAAGAAAAACAAGAAAACTGCTACTACTGCGAAACTATCGGCGAATCAAAAGTTTGTAGTCTGCAGGGATAACATAACTATTGGCAAATACTCGCAACAATTATAATGTCAACTTAAATCCTAGTGGTACCGAGCCTCGGTCCGTGTCGCGTCACTGTTCGGAGTTGCTATGGTCGTTGACGTCTATCGGGATGGACGTCGTGAACGTGGGCGTCTCGAGTTCCTCGTGTTTCTTCATTTTTAACGCCTGCAAACGTAACATGAGTATTATTTAACTGGAATTAAATTACAGGCCCACTTTTTAAAGCGCAAGGCACATCGGCCGAGGCGAGCCTAATGCTTCCAAGTAGAGCGCGCATATTTTGTTTTCAGTATACCAATTTCAACATTCAATATATTAAGTTCAGAATAGGTTTATTAAGACTCAGCTCTCTGTTTGCGCTAGTTAGTTAAACGGCAGGCCTATAGTGCAGTTTCTTAAATTGCTTTAGTAAGTTTATTGAGTAATAATTTCATTGGATTGGAATGTGTTTTTGTACACATTAATATTTTGAACAATAATTATTTATGTACATATTGGTGTAGATTCGGATATAGTGTAACACCCTTCAGTATAGTTTGAATATACTGAAAAAAAATCATGCTTTTAACGTTTTACAGTAAAACCAAAACATACGAGTTAGAGTGGCCATACATGGACTGGTAGTGTATAAGTAGTAAGTAATACTTAGTAGCTATGCAATTGCAGGTTAAAGTATTGCAGGTCTTCAAGCATTTAATCAACAGGAGTTTAGAAGACATGTCTATCCACTGCCAAACATACATACTTTTATTCTATTGTCATTCTTGCTATATAAAATGACAAGATGATAACAAAATCATACACAAGTACACAAGTACTTATTATTAAAAATCTGCGTCAATTTGAAGTCTCTATTGTTGTGATTAGCTGAATTTATCGTTTTCTTGCCGCGTTCATGGATTTTGAGTAATTTTGAATGGCGAACCAATCAAAGCGATAGTGATCGTGTCTACTCTGTATAGTTAGATGAAGTGTTTGTGAATTTTGAAAATTAAAATTCTCATTGAAAGTGACTCAATTTTTGAAAAGAACTAAGTGCAACTCCACTCCTGTTGGTTATATGCTTGAAGGGTCAGTCATGACTGCTCTTAGGTCCGTGTATGGCCGCTCTCAGACAGCCTAATAACAATATGTCAAGGATACCAACAATGTATTAATATAACAAGTTATCACATTGAAACCGCAACCAACATTAATAAAATAGTGAAATGGAGACAACGTCACAGGTTGTGGAATTAACCACGAATACTTATGCGATCCCATATTCAAATGCTAACAGGTACAGTTTGGTATCTCCTGCTGATTTAACTCAATAAAAATGAACCCAACAATGTGGCTAATTCTGTTGCACACAAACTCTTATGTAAACTAAAATATTGGGTCTAAATGTATTGCTATCCATATCTTAATGCAGGAAGCAGGAAAGGATAGCAATAGATTTTTAATTTGTGAGGTTATTGCTGTTTTTGTTCTGCACAATCCTTAAACGAAACTAAATTGATACGTCCAAAGCCAAACATAGGTCTGTCCATTTTTGCATTATGAAAGTGTGTTTTAGTTTAGTGATTATGTTCAGCAGAATTAGTAATAGGTAGGTATTCTCATTAAATATCTAAATGGAGCTATCTAAATCTGTTGCTTATCTTTTTCTGCATTAAGAAATGAATGACCTGTCATTTAAGTAAGGTTTAGAGATTGTGTGCAGTAAAATTAACCATATTGTAGTCATAGTAGTAATAACGAAGTCGAGCGAAGCGAGCTCGAAGTTTCAAGCCGTGCCTGTTAGCATTTGAATAGGGTAATAATAATTAATCAGTCAAGAAGCTATGTTTCGTGAGGTGAGAGTACTAGGTGCAACACATACACCTTCCCCGGCGTTTTGTCAATAATATTATAGACATCTATTTGTTGTTTCATATGAGGCAGGCGAGGTTATTGCGAGGCGAAAAATTGACGATAGGCAAGGCTTCTCTCACACGTACCACTTTTTGAAGAACTATTATTAAGAGGAGAGTGGGTTTCACTAAAGGATGTTGTAAAGATCCGTGACCATAACCGAAACTTGTGCATTCATTTGATAATTCTAATTCACATTGTAAGTTTGAATAAAAAAATCATACTTGCAATCATTTCGGTCTAATTCAATCAGTCAGTTATGTCTAAAATAAGTATTTTACTATCTCATTAGGTCTCTGGGTGTAAGAGTTAAGATACTTCGTTTACGGGAACGTGAAGTTCGCGTTTTATTTATGAAAAACCAATCGCATTTTGTGATATCTTTAGAGACCTCTTTATACGAGAGCTGTCTAGATTTCGAATGCCAGACTATCCTTGACAGCTCCCGCTAATTTGACCCATTGTGAGTGACGTTAGCAGAAGGCGCAAAACCGAGCCTGTCAGCATGAATAAGGGACAATGATATTATTGTTATAGCAATAAAGGGACCAGCTGAAGTAAAGCGCGAGTATTATTTCGTGGCATATGTGAGTTAAGCGTTACGAATTTACGATGTATGTACAAACAGTCAAGTTGATGACGTCACAACCACGCAACGTACCGTCGGGTCCGCCGTCTTAACGTCCTCTTTGCGTTGCCGCGATAGCGTGGGCGACATGATCAGACCCTTAGACGATAACTGCGGCGATAGGAATATAACATGGGATAGAGTATAGCGTACTACGAGGGTAGGACAGAAATAAAACTTAATATAGAGTAGAATGAGGATTGTACAGAAACAAATATGACTAACCAAAAAAAGTTTAAATAAAAACTAAAGAAATTTCTCTATAATGAAGCTAAGGGCTAAGATAGCTACACGTAATAC
This sequence comes from Erebia aethiops, assembly GCA_923060345.2. NCBI lineage: Eukaryota > Metazoa > Arthropoda > Insecta > Lepidoptera > Nymphalidae > Erebia > Erebia aethiops. The sequence goes on along the minus strand of OV281096.1, from coordinate 12,991,071 downwards.
TGGACTATAAAAATATACATAAGAAATAATAAAGATAATAGAGATTTCTACTATTTAATAACAATAATAAAATAAAGAAAAGAAAACTAGTTGAAGCGACAAAGGGTACAATCTACAAACGAATCGCATTCTAAGCGTATGCGGTAAGAATTCTCGATTGAACTGCTCGATTTCAATGTCACATCGATCAGCTTTTCGATTGGTGAATCCTTACTAGTATGCTGTCAAATGCGATCCAGCAAGTACGTGTGCCAGCTACGTGGCACATTTAACGACACTCGTCTGCAGCTCTGCCTATATATATACCTGTTGCAGCTTATAATGGTTGATGATGTCCTGGTCGGCGGGGCAGCTCTGCGTGAAGGCGTCCAGTTGGTACATGTGGTACATGTAACGCCAGAGCGCGCGGAAACTCGTCTGTAACAATGTACATAATATTAACTGCCTTGTTGGCGTAGCATGTAGGGCAGCGGTCAAAGAGGTCCCGGTATTGGGGTTTACTGACTAGAAAGTCTCAGTAGTAGCCCGGACTTAGTAAGTTGGCGGTGTTTCACCCCCGTGCTCGGAGAGCACGTAAAGTCGTCAATCCTGCGCCTGATTTCGTGGTCGTCTCGGATTTTCCGTTCCATCGGGCTATGAGAGTAAAGAAACAGAGAGTACATCTGTGTTTGCACACAAGCTAGTGCACTATAATATCACCCGCGCAGATGGCTAATCTCTCTGGAGATAGGCTGCCATGGCTGAAATTCGGTCGGGAGGACATTATTATCTGTCCATAGAGCTCACCGGTATTTCGAAGTCGACGAAGTATTTCCCGGCGACGCGGATGTGTTGTAGGCGCGGCATCAGCTCGCAGTCGAAGCAGCACATGGTGTCGCCCGTTAGGAATCTGTGGACCCGACATTGAAAAGGATTAGAACTTGTATTATTAAGAGGAAAACACTGGTTAAGCACTCAATTATTATTTATCCCTTATTTAATCACACAGACACGGTAGCCATCTTGCCATTACTCCCGGATCTCCCGCCAAGCGCTCCCAATAGCGCTGTCATTTAACGTAAGCGAAGCTGCAGGCACAAGGTAGTCCTATCGACAGAGCTATCCCAAAGCAATCCATAGGTTAATCTTTTTTTTATCCAATACAAGCTAGCCCTTGACTGCGATCTCACCTGATGGTAAGTGATGATGCAGTCTAAGATGGTAGCGGGCTAACCTGTTAGGGGCATGGCAGTTATATTAAACCCATACTCCGAGAGGTCGGGAGGGAGGTCGTCAAATCTTCAATTCTTAATCTATTAATATAATAAATGCGAAAGTTTGAATGGATGGATGTTTGTCACTCAATTACGCCAAAACGGCTGGACGGATCTGAATGGGCACAGGGATACATTATTATAGTCTGGAATAACACATTGGCTACTTTTATCCCGGAAAATTTAAGAGTTCCTGCGGGAACCAAAAAACCTCAATCCACGCGGCGGACATCAGCCAGTAATAGATATAATGCAGAGATTTAACAGGAAATAAAAGGTAAAAACAAAATGGCACATCGTACCGGGTCCCCCTGCGCTCGAGCAGCGCGTCGATGCGCGCGAGGTGCGCACGCAGCGACGCCGACTTCTGCTCGTCCTTGCGCACCAGCACTAGCTTCAGCTTCGAGTACAGGTTCTCGATCAGCGACGCCACTTCTTTGTCCTGCAACCAACGGCATTTATATTAGGGTTGTAACGGAGAGGTTCTTAGCAGAGGCGGATGCGGAGGTTAACGGAGGGGGAGGTGCATTTTTCCGATCACATCGTCCATTTTCTGTGCTTTACGATGCGATGAATCCCACATTAGATTTTTTTGAGGATTCTTCTAAAGACAGTTGCTTGTTGTAATGATGTGTAATCATATTTTTGAGAGACCAATTAAAATAATTGGTGTAAATCTATACTTCTACTAGCTGATTCCCGCGACTTCGTCCGCGTGGAATGAGCTTTTCGTAAGAAACGTTTTCCTTCGACCGTTTTTTCTCCATCTTACATTGCAAATCCGACATAAAATAATATTGCGCTATAAATGGATGTAAGCTATCCTATCTTTCAAGTTGGATCAAACTGCACACGGTGTGCAAATTTAATTTAAAATCGGTTACGTAGTGTACGAGTCCATCGCGGACAAACAACGTGACACGTGATTTCTATATATTTAGATACTCGTAGGTACTAATATTATAAATGCGAAAGTTTGGATGGATGTTTGTTAGTCAATCACGCGAGAACGGCTAAACGGATCTGGATGAAATTTGGCACAGAGGTAGATTACAGTCTGAAATAATACATAGGCTTTTTATCGCAGAAAATTAAAGAGTTCCCGCGAGAACCAAAACCTCAATCCACGCGGACGAAGTCGCGGGAATCGGCTAGTGATACATAATAACTATATGTAGTTGTATATTCAAATGTCACGCCGGATTAATCACATTGCATAACACGATCAATATCATGAAACATAAACCACGTGAATTAAATCATGCGAACATAATTAAATTATCGAAAGTGTTTATTGCCAAATCAATATAGCTTTCCCCGCTTAGACAGGTTTGATCTTCCTTAATGGCGACACTCCAAGAACTGGTATTATTAACGGTGAAGTAGATTCTATTAAACAGGTTCGCAAATGACATAATGTTCGCTAAACGAGGAGCATTAGAAATCTGATACAGATTGCATAAAATAAGGTGCTAATGAAACCGAGTTGCATAAATGAGACAATTTATGGAAAACAGACACTCAAAACAGTTTTATTCTAACGCAGTTGTTTCCGTTCCTTAGTTTTATGTAACTATGTTTATGAGAAAATCTATAAAATATGATTGTTTCTAATTTTAAATCTGCAATAATTAACATGGGTACCACCTTCACCTTAAGTTTCAAATTACTTTGAATAGTGCTGTCATTGCACCGATTGGCTAGCGTTTCTGGGCGTCCCCTGTACTTACATACTCTATAGTACATACATATATATAGAAGAATGGTTTATATTTTCATAATCTGTATCATCATGTACCTACTGAAATATATAGAAAGTTGGGTTCTTATTTACACAAAACTTTATAGTTATCTCTACATCTACCTACATTCTAAAAGGCCCGGGCGCCTATTCAAGCGATTATGAATACGTCCAAACTAATTAGTTATTACATTATGTTGTGTACGATATAATTAAATCTGGCACCTTGGAGCCCGCAACTACAAACCTTATTATTTTCATTTCAAATTCATATTTTCCTATGGGGTTAATACACCGAACTTAAGTAAAAATAAATATGTTAGGTTAGGGTTGAACGTAAGTACCCAGGTAGTGCCTGGCCTGCGGCCGGTATAAGGTTAATACACCAAACTTAATTAAAAATAAATATTTGCCAAAAGGCTATAGGTTAGGGTTGTACGTAAGTTGGACTGTGTGCCGGGAGGAGTTGAACTATGTCCCCCTACTGATACTGCTTAGTAGTCAGTAGGGGGTACCCTACCGCTCCCCCTACACCTTCCTCCCCCACCCCCACCCTTTCCTCCCTCATCCCCACCCCTTCCTCCCTCCTCCCCCAGCCCATAGTACCCACTCTCCGCCTTAACAATAAAATCTTACCCCAAAATTAGTTAAAAGTAACCTCAAAACTTTGAAATTTTAAAAAATTCATATCTCGATAACTATTAGGAATCGACGAGTTTGACTTGGAGGGGGGGTAGACACGCCTCCCCCCTCCCCGTCGCCGCCCTCCCCTCCCCCCTACCCCGCGGCACATATACTAAACCACAACCTAGTCCTATTAAGAACGCCATACCTGTACGAAAAGATTGTGTCCACCAGGCACTGATTTCATGATATGCCGCTCTATTTTCTCATTTTCAAGTATGGCAAGACCGTTGTCGATGAGTATGGGGGGATGTGTTGCTTCGAAGTTGGTGCGGAAGTCTGGCGGAGGCTTTTGCATATCCACTGTTGTCACCTGAAAATAGTTAAATCGACTGTCAATCATCACAACGAAATATTGATTAAGGCGAGTCACCTCAGCTCAGCGGTGAAAACTGGTTTGCTAGATCAAATTTTTTCGGTATTTACTATTAAATAACGGTCTTACAAAAAATATCCGATACACTTAAAGATATTGTCTAAAGAATGTGCTAATTTGTTACACGATAGGATGTACTTTACTCGATCAAAAAAAATCTTGAAACAGGCTAAATTAAAAGTTTAAAACGAATTTTTTATTAATAAAATTTTCGACTTTGCTCATCATTTTTATATGGATAAATTCCTCTTGAAGTATTAATGAGAACCTGCTAAAATTTATTTCAAACTGAAGTCCTATATCTATTTAATTCAAATTAATCCCAGAATTTGAACGTTGCCAAGCGGTTTCAGAATATACCGCGCTGCCCGCTTCCCCGCCAGTCTCTACGAGAAATGTACCGCGAGACGCGCGGGCGGCACCCCACACCTCACCTCCTAAAATCTTGGAAGTGACTCGCCTTAATAGGATTTTTTCAAAAGCAGCTTTTAGCCCCTTTAGCTCATAGTTCTGGATTGCTACAATTGGGTATTTGACAAATAGTCCAGCGTGCTTAGAATGGGATTTTGTATGATATATTATATAATAGTGACGTCATCAATTTTCGACGCACTTTTAAACTATGGATTAGTTTAAGATGGTAATTCAATTAGGTACGTGGTACGTAGATTTTACGACTTTTGGGACTATTTGTCGAATACCCAATTGCATTTGTTGTGATTGGCTGAATTTGTACCTATTCTTGTTGCAGTGAATTTTAGTAGTAATAAGGAATGTTCTTCCGGCCGAATTTCTGCCATGGCGCGGCGGCCAATCTCCAGACAGATTAGCCACCTGCGCGGGGGATATAAAAGTACACAAGTGTGTGCGCAAACACAAGTGCTCTCTAGCAGCGCTCTCTCCTAACTCTCAGAACCCGATGGGACGGAGAATACGACATGACCGGAGAGATATCAGGCGCAGGACTGACTGCTTTAGGTAAACTTCCTGACTCCGGGCTACTACTGAATTTCCAGTAAGACAAACCGAATATTTATTCGAACCCGGGACCTCGTCGGCTACAGTCGGACATATACTAACCACTAGACCGACAAGGCAGTTAAAGGTTTAAGAATTTATAATTTCTGAATTTTGTCTAGTCTGGTCTTTGGTCTTTGCTGGCGACCAGTTACCAGTTTACCACCCTACCGGCAAAAACGCAACGCCAAACGACTTAAGCGTTCCAGTACGATCCCGTGTAGAAACTGATTAGGGGCATGGGTTTTTAACATAACTGCCATACCCGTAACAGCCTATTAAAGTTAGCCGGCCTACCATCATAGACTGCATCATCACTTGAGATCGCAATCGCTCACCTGGTGGTAAGTGATCGCTCACTTGTAGGATAAAAAAAGTCAACAGGTGGTTGCCATCGTCACTCGTCATGCTGTTGCTATTGAACTATAAGTAAACAAGATAGCTGAATCAAAACGAAGAACAAATTAAATAGGTACATTGATTTCACTTACTTTTAGACTGATGGTTTTAAGTTCCGCCAATAGATAAAGGTCCATGAAGTACTCCTGGCAGAAGAGACACGCGCCCTTCCGCCTCCCATCGATGGTTGATGCCTGGAAATAAATACCATAGTTAAATACAACATATTAATGATAGCATCTCTCTCTTTCTGCGTCGTATTCCTCATCACTGAGGGTCGTGACCCCTTTGTATTAATCAAATAATGGAAGGAGTTTTCTTGGGATAATTCGGTGGGTTCCCACGTCCTTCCGCATACGACTCGACTAAGAGTATTTAAACTATTAGGTTTTTGTAACGATTATTATCAGATGTTAGTGATAATAACCGGGACCGACGGCTTAACGTGCTCTCCGAGGCACGGAGGAAACTAAAGGGCTAAATCTGAACCTCTAAATTCGGTCACCCATCCAACTGGATGGGTGACCGAATTGACTTGGGTCAACATTGCTTAACATTCGCAATCGACTGGTATGCGTTGCCACAACTAGGGCACTCGTCCCTCTAATGACAGCATAATATTGTGGATACACGGAAGCCTTTGATGATCAAACACATGATAAATTTTATAATTATGGAACTCCTATGGCGTCATCTTCGATATAACGGTTTATGCATAGAAAAATATCATTGGGTTTATATAATATCTTTAGAGATAAGAATATTTTGGGACATGGCAGAACAAACAAACAACGAAGCGATCAACGTAGTGAATATAATAACTCTATGCGATCAACATCCTTCATTTTTAGATTTCCGTAGTCAACCAGGAACCCCTATAATTTCGCCTAGTCCGTCCGTCTGTCTGTCAGTCCGCGGCTTAGCTCAGAGGCAGGGGCCTCATAGCTAAGCCGCGGATTAGGGACTATGACTAGGGAGTCATAGAGGTAATATAGTAGGTATTCTTACTCTGTGCCCTTAGTATTAAAAAGCTGTAACTTGGCATGGGGTTTATTAATCACGCTGACATCATAGGTGGCAAAATCTAATTTTGATATAAAAAATCTCCCCTACACCTAAAGTAGGGATGGTTTTTACTCGTCTATACCTTGATGTCGTTGGATAGGTCGTCCAAAAATATTGTGGGTGTGAGAAAACTACTTTACCCGTTTGCGAAATATTAAGTTAATGGCTCAGTGCTAATGTTTGTTAGAGTCAAGTGAAGTAAACCCTTCGTTTAAGCCCTGTCCTACGTCAGGGACAACCTCGGAAACGCGAATCGAAAATGACGACACGCGACTGTATCAAACAATAGCTAACCCTTCTCGTCAGTCGTTGCCACGTGCTGTAGATAAGTTTCTATGGAGTCGTATCGCGTCGCTTTCTTCGCCCACCTAGAGCTATGGGTTTTACAGCTTGTCATACGAAGTTGTAAATTACTTCACACTCTACCTAAATGAAACATGCCCATAGTTTTAATAGTAAATAGAGATCGCAATCCTGGAGGCAATTACCTACGTCATAATTGAAACGTAAGATGAAAACCTTCATTGAATATTCATGCAGCCATTGTTTCGTGACACGATGCCCCGTGACTGATGGTAACGACAAACAGCATTCACTGTAGATGTACCGACTATTGCCAACTACCTATTAAAGTTCTTCTACTATCAGTTGTTAGTTGACCATGTTGTTAACATACCTAAAGGTAATGCGACAACAAAGCTGGTGGATTTTCCATGTATTTTGACTATGTTAACTAAGCTATTATATATTATCGACTGTTTTAATAACAGAGCTCTCCTCACAGACTGTTACATTCAGTCAATTCGATACCCTTCGAGCCAAAAATCTGTACGTAATTTTCAATTATTTGGTTAAATACCGAAATACAATAACCGTTTCTCTTTGAAATATTCTCCGCTTACTTATCCGTAAGATTAACAACTTAAGACACTAAAAAGAGAAATACTATTGACAATAAAAAGATTATTATTAAAACAACTATAAAAACCGATATTACAAGTTTGGTAACAGTTATAGACGCTAGTAATTGTCGGGTTTAAATTAAAATGCCGAGGAACAAGTTGTGGTAACTTTTACTTTATAGTATACTGAACGATCAGTGAACGGAGCTTTTCCTCCAACTCCATAGAAAGTAATCATTCGATGTTTGTTAGCTTGTTAGTTGTTAGCTCATAAATTACGTGATTACGAGCCGTCCCAGGTATCAAGTGATTTATGATCTTTGTGATTTACCGTTTTTACAGGTTCTATAATATCGTATATGTAATCAAATCATTTGTTTTTTTATTCAAATAAACTTTTACAAGAACTTTTAAATCGTCAAACTCAAGTGAATCTACCACTGGTTCGGAATACTATATCTCAGGTTCTATAAAGCAATGATCGCTATATTATCTTCCAAATTTTTAATGGATGTACTTAACTTAAACCGACTTTTCCGTTGGAAAGCGGCTGACTATTATTAGCTTATGTAGTCTTAATCTTAATTACCTTTGCAATTGCAGTTAATACCATTAATGGATCATTTATAATTTTCGGTACAAGTCTATGTATTTGCTTGTAACGCTTTTATGTCTGAATTTCTGAATGTATTTTCATACCATTGATCCCAAGCAGTTTCTTTGGACTTTGCGATAAACTAGAGTTAAAAAATATATTATGTTTCTTTAAATACTATTTACGTATATTCTAAAACGCCATTTTAGCGTGCTTCCCCTAGAACCCTTCCTTTTATTAGAACGATATGTAAAAAGTCATAATTTTTTGTCATCGGTTATGTGCAGATTGGCAAACTTACCTGTGCATGTAGCGGAGGCGTCACTGTCTGTTAAAAAATCAACATTTTAGGTTCAACCACAGGGATCATACGCTGCGTAGATTCTGTTTTGCCACACGCACAAATAAGTGTGTCGGAGTGTACATTGTTTCACGCAAGTGTAGGCAGTCGCTCAACAAGGGCTCTTTGATCCCTCATGTCTATGAGTCATGACTTACTCACTTGTCAGGATTTGAGGTCAAAGGGCTCAAACGCGCGCTGATTAGAACAACTTTCTACCGGTTCTCTACATGTAAATATATGCGAAGTCGAAGTGTGATTTACCGTTAACTATTCCAGGCGTAGGTTCAGCTGTTAACGAGCCCATCACTAATTTGCCTCGTTCAAATATTTAGGTATATTTTACAGACAGAGGTGGGAATCTCATTATTATAACTGTAAGTGTGATAGATTTATTGATGTAAATGTTTTGACTATGGTTTTGGGATAAACATTAAATTAGTCATGACGGAATGGCTGGTAAATCTATTGTAGATTTTTAATTGAATGTTCGTGACTATGGACTTTGGCACTTGTTCAATTATAATAGTTCCAAAAAGCAGTACTCATTAGCTATAAAGATCTAAAAATCTAACCAACCGACATAATTCTTCACTGGTTTTCAGCGTCATCTCGCCAACCATCTTCGTTAAAGTTTTTAATCGCATCTTTTTGATTGTCTTCTTTTCTTGTCTTAATAAACAATTTGACTTCGCTTTTATGTTCTTCTGCAATATCTGCTTTCAAGATTGCGATAGCTTTGTTTTTTCTTGTGTTTAACGACTGTTTAGAGCAAACGGAGGATGATTGAACAACAATGGCCGTAGAATAACCGTGTACCTAGCAATTACACTAAACGCTAGAGTTTCTAGCGCGATGCTATTTTAATAATAGACCTGTGGTGTGACGAGTGAAATATGTTTATTTCCAACGTGGATATTGTTTTCATTTGCATGCGACGCTGGCATCTTCATCGCGGAACGTAGAGTGACCAGCTCGCTTTGTACTCCAGAGACGGAAATAAACATGAGGTAAAACAGGTCTTTGCCAGTTGGAAGCGTTTATTTTCAAGATAACAGGACAAGATTTTGCTAAATCCTGCTAATTTGCTAATGACATTACCACCACCACCACCACTACAGCCTATTAACGTCCCACTGCTGGGCACAGGCCTCCACTATCATAGGAGAGAGGGAATTAGAGCTTAGACCCACCACGCTGCTCCATTGCGGGTTGGCGGGCTGGAATGACATTACGCCATCTACCAATCGCTGAATTTATTGGAAACTATGGCTGTACTATTTTTGGTGATTCCGTCAACAGTATAATGGCAATTCGATTTGTTAGATATTGCTAAGGACCGCATGTGGTGGCGCGGGAAGTCCTACCTAAAGTCCGGGAGTCTACGGCTCGGGGAGAAATAAAGAGGAAACAAACAGGATAGAAAAACTGTGTTAAGGAAGATTCACCGTTGGGGAAACCGTGCAAAGCCTAGGTTTGGGCATCATAATAAAGCAAACGAAAATGATTTATTATTTCAACAGAGTCAACATGGTGTCTCTGCTAGCAATGGATAATTTCAAATCTTGGGCTATTTTTGTTACTAATTATTTCGAGTATACCAGAGAAGCTGATTCGGCATCAATGAGAAGCGGCAACTGGCAAGAGCCAGAAAATTTGTGAAGACGAGGCCTACGGTTTGAAGAAGTTGAAGTCCATTGGTGAAAAATAAAGAGGAAACAAACAGGAAGGTTAACATTTCCTTAATGAAGTAGTACACGTTGGGGAAATCCCTTGTAGCCCAGTTTTGGACATCAAAATGAAGCACAGAATAAAAATGATCCATTGTTTCCACCGAGTACAACATGGTGTCTCCGTAACCAATGACTGGGTAAAATAGAAACCAGGTGGTGCGATGGTGCGTAACGCACCTACATAGAACGTGACGCACTTCGTATTTACGATTAGAAACTGCGGACAATACAATTGACGTTGTACTGGACACGCTGGTGCCATGAAACTCTGGTGCCGTCCTTTCTCATATTTGCATGGCAGCTTAACGGCTGATTGAATAGTGATGTAATTTGTATGGTAAATAGTCACACGAATGTAGTTTGTACTTGGATGGATATAAATATTATGTTATCTAGATGAATCCAGTACCTACTATCGAGCAGGGTACAAAGTTGTATCACATTCACATTCCAGCAAGTTCTGCGATGTGTTTGAATTGACGAAGTATATTTTATGGCGTGGTATGGGGAGAAAACACTGAGGATGCGCAGCGTTACAGTTTATCTAACATCTAAATGTGTGATACTAAACCTTTATCTATGCTAAAATGCCCATTAAAAAGTTCATACATAAATATTATAACTTACGTGATGATTCATTATGATCTGCTTAAGAAACTAACGCGCTGTGACGGATATTATAATTAAATAATTTATGAATCTAATAGTAAACAATTATTTTGGACATATTATAGAGATAGATCTACCAACTAAAAATTTGCAAAACTTGCAATTTATGGGGTCAGATTTTTTGTAGGGTCGTTAATTACACCGAATTTTATCACCGATTCAACTTCCGGACCTTTCATGTTCCAGCGAGAATCTGGCCGACTTCATGTAGGACGCATGCATTTCAACATTGATGTAGAATTTTAGTGTACTCATTCTATTTCAATGTATTTCAACGTTGCAATCTGCATGTTTCATTTTTCGCCGACAAAAAATAGGTCACAGATTGTCTGACGTAGGCCTCAACACGGCCTCAACCTTGACTTTAATTTATCATATTTTTTGTGTAAATCTAATAAATATTATTATACTAAACTAAATACCAAGATAAACTAGTACGCCGTGCCGTAACAATACTAGGAAGTAACGGTGCAGTGCCACAGAGCGTCGCTGCACCGAGGAATGGCAAGGAAAAACAACTTTATTAAATTGCAACGCCAAAAACAAAAACAATGCTATAATAATAGCTTTATCGGTTCCTAAATGCCAAAAAAATAAATATCACACATAAATATATATATTGAATAGCCAAAGAGGGTATAAAAATTGTTATTAATCCATACCAAAGAACACAGTGGAGGCATCTAAGCCCCAGACAAGAGTTCTCTGAAAATGTAAATCGAGGATCAAAAATATGATATTAGATTGAAGGCCAGATGTTACACTCTGGATACAAAAGACTGGAGGAGAAAGCTAATTACTGCTTTTGGATATTGAAATTCCGACTAATTCAGGATATGCTTCCTTCGAAGAAAGACACCTGATAGTTTTCAACGTACAAGTTCTTGTAGTATGAACATTTTGAACAAATAATTCACCAGGTCTCCGTGGCGGTTTAAGTGGCAGTGTCTCAATCACAACACGAGGATGAGCCACACGGCCATCCAGGCGTGGCAAACAAACAACCAAGTCAACGACACCACCCGAACATACAGCCACTTTCAGTTTCACGAAAACGAAAGCGGCTCATACATCTCCTGTATGTTGCAAACGTGCCATTTTTGTTTGGACTACTGCTACTGCAGGCAAAAACTCGATAATCCGTCACGGAGCTGTGAGCCGGCGCATCTAGGTGGCCTAACTTGAATGTCAACGTAGAATTTATACTCAATCGGTTAGATACATTTGCTACGGTAGTTACACTCTCAAAAAATGCTAACACGAGAAATCTAGAGTGCTGAGATGAAATTAGGTACCTAAAATTTGGTATTTTCGTATGTTAACTTTTAACAAAACTAGAAACTGACTTGCGACATTTTTATAACGTAGGTACAGCTCGCATTGGGTGTTATTTGACACTGCATGCAGGTTGTCTCTATAACTTATAGGTAGCCCACTTAGGACGGATTTTGAGATAATCCACCAGGAATTTTAAACACTTAATCCAAGCAGAATTTGCAAGAAAAAAGGTACCTAGTCATACTACAAATAATAACCTGAACCTGCCTGTACCATTTACATAATTATGTACTACAATTTTCTCCATTAAAAAAATGTATCCGATACAGTCAAAGAGATTTGCCTGCCAACAACTTTATCGAGTGGATCGATCAAGAGATATTTTACCAGCATCCAAAGACCATTGACCCGCGTCGGGGAAAAGCGACCAGCACCTGACCACGACCCAATCGGCGAACCTTACAGACCGTGAAAGTGTGGTCTCTAATTACCTGGAACCAGTCTCTCCTTACAAGCTAGAATGTCATTGGTATTTGTAACTCCATCTATGTAGGTTTCATAACTGCTGCTGCTAAGCTTTATTATTAATCGACACTTCTATATCTACACGGAATTTGTATAGTTTCGTATTGGAAGTTGGAAATATTTCCGTTGTAATGTTTCTAAATTTCATTAAGATATTTACCACTGCAGCTGTATATTTTTTCTTAAAATCTCTATACAGGTTGAAAATAATTACTATGAGCTCGAAATGAAGATGTAAAAAAAAATGTTTTAAAGATCTATGAAGGATTTGGTACCTTTACAAGAATTAGTATTAATAACTTCAACCACGTTTATGGAAAAATTTAATAACGGAAAAGTATTGAAATATTTTATTTCCATTTAGTTTCGACGATAACAACTAACAAGTGGTGCAAATGAGGCAAACTTGCGCGAATCCACAAGAAATATTTATTTCGTGATAAATATCACAATCACAAACCAAATAAAGCAATAATTCTGCAATGCAATGCTTGTTTTTAACTATCAGTCACTCTAGTAGAAATAAGTAAAACGGATAGTCCGTTAATACGGACGGACGGAGTATAAACCGAAAGTGTAAAGCCAATGACATAACTACAAATGAAGATCTCGCATGTACAAGTCGAACAACTGTCTGCGAGCGCCGTTGAGTTTGATAAATGGCCTTCTTCAATTTAAGCTATACGCAAACATCAGCAATACCGCAAGAAACACATTTTGTACTAGTAGTTAAGAAATTTTCTACATTCTACATTTAGTTACAACTTTATTTAGTGAATTCGAATTCAGTATGAAAAAATTGCTGCGTGAATCTCGGCTTGGTCTAAACTCTGAAACCTCCAAATCACGTATCCTTAGGCCAACATGAACGTGCATATGGTATGATTTATATTGCAATGGCCACCAACTAGTACAATTTAATATGCAATCAGCTAATCACATGAAGTGTTAAACATGCGAATAATGTCAGCAGTACTCGGTAGTAGTAGTTGGACATTTAAAAGGAGATCTAGTGACTTTGAACTCACAAAGGGCCAACAATTTACAGAATACTGAACCTAACCCGCGTGGTAGCTGTGGTAATGTGTAACCAGCTTTTAACTCAGCGCTTCTGTCAGGAAACATCGCGTGACGGCTCGTTTCGGTCAGAGTGAAATTCGACATTGTCCGCAATTCGCATCGCGTAGAGCTCGTTTCCGCGCGTTCGCGTCGTTGACTAATCACGTACAGAATTTTGTTCATTTCTCTGTGTAAGGATACCAGAGCCGTTAAACCAGGTAAATAAAAAAAAAATGTGAAAGGCAACTGTAATCGCAATCGCTTGTCAATGGTATAATTCGACCTATTTATGGAGTTCATAAATGCCTGCACGTCAAAAAGCATGTATGAACTCTTTAACAGCTCGAGTTGTGCGTTTTAAGCTGTCAAATGATTACAATTAGCTTAGACAATTGGGCCTGTTGTAACTTGTAGGTATTACGATTTACGACTTCGACGGGCCTAAAACTAAACCATGTAGCATTTGCTGCCAGATTTAAATTCACATTTCCAGCAGCGTGTATAATTAACGTGTATGAATAAGAAAGGTTATAAGACGTTCTCATAGTGCTCCGCCGCCTCGATAACTTTATACTTTTACAAATCGGCATAGTAAAAAGGATAGCTCCAATCTACATCTCTTGGTGCCTAATTTGTTCATAGTATTGGCATCTTTGATAAAGCTTGAATACTAAGCTACGGTATTTCAATGCATGGGTCATGGAAGCTTGGACACGTTGTAAAAATGTATTGGAAACTAGATGGTGTCCGCGACTTCGTCCACGTGAAATAAGTTTATTTGATCTCCTTAATTGATTGTCCGGAATAAATAGTAGCCTATATCCTTCCCCGGGATGTTAGGTACTTCCATACCTAATTTCATCAAATTGGTTCAAAAGACGGGCCGTGAAAGCGTACTAGACAGACTTACGCTATAATATTAGTATAGATCGAACGATAAATAGAAAGACCAAGAAATCTAGAACGTCTAGAATAAGAAAGGCTTTACGAACCTATGTTGTTGGTTTGTTTGTTTGTTTTGAGATGCACGTGTCTGACCGCAATTTCACCAGTTGGAAAGTGATTGATTAAGTTGAAATTTCGAAATAGTGACCGAAATATAGACGCTGCTGTTAAATGACTAACTGATAGTTTGTAGCAGAAAAAAAACACAAATTTCCGTATTGGATAGAATCAGGCGTTACTTTGCGGAAGTTCATGATTTAGCAAGAAAATATTACAATTATTTTGCTAAAATCCGCCAACAGAAAAAATTCTGTATGGTCAAGCATGCAGTTATAAGCGAAGCACCACCTTTACAATGCAAGATTGTAAAGTCGACATCTCCTGAAGATGCTCCGGTGTCGGGGCGAAACGTGCATCGAGAATAGTATAAAGTCTTGTGCGGTGGTGCATGTGAGTGGTGGTGGCATTGCTTGCTTGGGAACTTGGCTTTCTTGCTTGGTTGGGAAGGTAAACGGTACTTTGCTTACAACTGCATGCTTGACCATACAGATTTTTTTCTGTTGGCGGATTATAACAAAATAATTGTAATCTTTTCTTGCTAAAACAAATTTCCGTGTAATTATTAATTACCTATTTGCTCAAACTACTTAAGTTTTGTTGTTGTCTCTATTCATTATAAAGTGTCATCGTTGAGCATTGAGCATAATATTATTGTCTCAGCTATGAGGAATATAATGCACAGAGCAACTGAAAACAAATTGGCCGACTCAAAAGGTCGAACATTGCAAAGATGCTTGCCGAGAATATAATATATCTGCGTGAGAGCGTAACTGTAATATTGCCGAATACGGAATAACATGATATAAATCGAGAATACAGATATAGAAAGAATCCGCTGAGAATAATAAGTAGAGTCGCGAAGATGCTGGAACGAAGAAAACATTAATAAAATAATTAAAATATACGCATCAAGCAATTATGTTATTTCTCAACATTGTGGTTGTTTTACTATGCACAATGTTATATATTATGGACCTATTATAAGGATACGAGTTGTCAACAAATGTAGGCCCCGGAAGTAGGAAGGGGCGGCCACTTGCACAATCTGACTTTGTCGGGTGCTGTAATATTGTCACTATATTAAAAAGTTCGACAAGTGCCATCTTAAATTCGATGATATAAAAAAAAATTGTTCTCAAGATTAACTAAATGCTAATTTAGATGGTGAATACAACAATAATTAAAATACATTAATTATGCATACATCCCCACACGATCAACTTCTGAAGCCTTAAGGAAATGCAAATAGGCTGGTATAATTCCTTCGTGATAAACGAAACCTACATCGCCCTACTATCTGATTTGAAAGCAGCCTTATAGCTATTAAAAGTGTCTTTTAAAGCTTTGTGCTCTTAGAACTAGTCGCATTCATCAAATAACAGAGCAACATAAGTGCAAGCTCATATCATCCCATCAAGAAAATCAAATAAAGAAATAAAAATTCCGATGTTTATTGTTGCGCACGAGATAAATAGTTGGACTTCCACGAATAACATTCTTATTACTTTTTTTTTTTTTTTTATCCACTACAAGCTAGCCCTTGACTGCGATCTCACCTGATGGTAAGTGATGATGCAGTCTAAGATGGTAGCGGGCTAACCTGTTAGGGGTATGGCAGTTATATTAAACCCACACCTCTTCGGTTTCTACACGGCATCGTACCGGAACGCTAAATCGCTTGGCGGCACGTCTTTGCCGGTAGGGTGGTAACTAGCCACGGACGAAGCCTCCCACCAGACCAGACCAGGGAAAATTCAGAAATTATAAATTCCCAAATTGACCCTGCCGGGGATCGAACCCAGGACCTCCGCACGTTAAGGCAACAGCGCTACACACTGCGCCACGGAGGTCGTCAAACCGTCCGTCTTACCGTCCGTCCGTCCGTCGGACCTTAATGGAATAACTACATAAGTAACTATTAATGTAGCTCGAGCAACGCACAATCGGTTAGATTTTAATTTCTAATTCCTGTAAAATGTGGCCATACGAGCAAATTCTTTTTCCGCCGTCGTTTGGTCTTCTCTAAAAATCCCGCGTACTCAAGTCTCCAGTTCTCTAGGTCACTTTTCATAGAAGTTTTATGGGTGCAAAAATAACTCTGAGACAATAGTTGCTCGTGGATACCTTGGATCCCCAACCTCGCTACGAGAGGGCCTAGATAACCTGGGCGGTCTTCTAGGCTTCTGGAGTGAGCTCGGATGGCTGAAGTGAAAACTCCAGAGGGGCAACACACGCACAACAGACCTCCAATTGAAGATTTAAGGGCGGAAACCTGCCCAGTAGAAAGAAAGAAAATAGTTGCTCGTGTGCGTATCCCCTTAGTTTTCTTACATATAAATAGCAGCGTTATCAAGATCTCAAACATCGATCGATTCCAAGAGATCTAACATAAGGTCAAAGAATCCCTGGACCCGAGACTTGGTACTTAGAAGTATTTTCAATAGCTTCATCTAGGGTACTATAGTTGGACGGTATAAAAAGAAATGCTTAATTATCCCTATCAAAGCGCAGCAGTTAGAACATAACTTGATACAATTATTTCTTTTTTACCTTAGCATTTTTACATGTATGTGTTTTTGTATAAACATCTTTATCAGTGTTATTTACTGCTCCTGAATCGCATACATAGTAAACGCATGTTTATTCAAACATTTGAAGATCGTGTAATGGGCTTAAACAGGCAGGTGCCTATTTAAGCCCATTACAAGATATAAGATCTTCATCTTTTGCCACAGTGACTATTATGAAACAGATGTAATAAATTTTAGACTTGTTTATTTCCGAAGTTAACCAAATGAGCAGCAATAAAGACTCTTATAACATAAGCGCGTTTTAAATCTCCAACAAATTACTAGGTAATAATGAATATACCTACTACAGACAAATATTCTCAGTAATCTCTAATTATATCACCGATATTATTAAAAACTGACTCATGAAGTTAATTTTATACACATGTCTGCATCATGATTTTATGCTGTTTACCCGATTCAAAATATAAAATTTATATAGGTTCCTAAGAAAACCAATACTTTTATCCAATAGTTACTTACAAATTATTTATTTAATCTCATATAGAGTACTTTTGTGGTTTCTTTGAAGTTGGTTGTTATGATCTCATTCGCAAAAGGATTTTGAAAAGGCTATCTAAATATTATTTTATAGTTATTGGCAATTTCAATTGGCTTTCCATAACTTTTAGAAAGTAAAAATTTTTAATGGATAGAAACTGAACTGACAGGTTCTGTATCTTCTTTAAAAATATTTGTGATAAATTCTTATGATTGATGAAACAACCTCCAATTCTAGCGACTTTTATTACCGAATTCATTGATTCATTGGAATTCATCATATTAATATTATAAAATGCGACAGTGTGTTTGTTGATATTTTGGTTTATTGGTTTGATGATTTGTCCTTCAATCACGACGTAAAAAAGCAACGGATCGACGTGATTTTTGCAAGGGTATATTGGAGGACCTGAAGAGTGACATAGGCTACTTTTTATCCCAGAAAATTATAATTCCCGGAGTTCCCGAGGGAATTGGAAAAGTCGCGGGCATCAGCTAGTATGTTATATAAATCAATCAAATAATAAAATGGCGAAGTATCAGAGCTTTTAAAATTATGCATCTATTTAAATTTCACTTTAGTCAAATATGACACGATTCAATTATCAAATTCAGTTTTCTACATTTTATCATCTGAATCCAAATGCTCAAAATAAGTTGTCTCATGTGTGACTAATTCTACTACCATCTGTTCTGAATGCAATATGACCTTATATTGTTTACTTTATTATTCCCGCTTGTATTATAACAAATTCAGATGATCTCAGCCATAGTATAGTCATGTGTGATGACAATGACATCACGACCTCGCCTCACCGAGTAGACATTCATGGAATGATTACTGGAGGAAATTCTAAACTAGTCAACATAAAGGTTCTCGGCTTTATTCATAATCGTTATTCTTCTGTTATTAAGGCCCTGTGTAGCGTAAAAGGGGGTTTTTAAAAGCAGTGAATCCATCAAACGGTGACATAATATTGTATGCTTGTAAAAATAATGTGCTGTTCAAGACCTTTGAGCAACCATTGACGCATCTCAAAACACAATTTAAAAAAAATCACTGCATTGAAATTTATTTTAAACATACCTCTTAATTTACCTTTTAAAGCAATTTTTTTCCTTATTGAAACCAATAATTAGCTCTAGAAATATAAGATAAAATCCATATTTCTAAATCAAACACATTGTCGGATTCATTTGTATAGAAAAGTAAATATATTTTTTTTACAAATTATTTTATGCATTTTTTGCGACATGCGCTTGCTGGATTTCACCCCCGCGCTTGTGTTTTTTATCTCGTGAGCTCACAGCGATTTAATAATACATGACATACTATTAATGGGCAATTCGACGTCAGCAGTTTGATCAACACTTCACAAGGATATTTGACTCACAGTGAACCATGTTGTATTTTCCTATAGAACATTGTGTAATATATATTAATTTATTTTGATATATTTATTATATGTATTATATTATTTATGTAACTGTTTATGTATTAGTATGTAGGTATTTGTTTGTATGTCTATACTAATACACCACCCGCAAGTTAATCTCCTCAACTTCTCCTAATCCTAAGGTTGCCTGGCAGAGATCGCTGCTAAGCGATAAGGCCGCCTTTTTGTATACTGCTTAGTGTTTTCTATGTATTTATTTGTGTCCTTTATATTTTTGTGTTGTGGTGTACCAAATAAAGAGTATTAATAAAAAGATGCCAGTTTTTTATGGTGAGTGTCAGCAATGGTAATCATTATCATCATCACTGCAACCCATTGGAGCTCACTACGGAGTACGAGTCTCTTTTCAGAATGAGAGGCGTTTGGTCTTAGTGTACCACGCTAGCAAAGTGCGGATTGGTATTTGGTAGACTTCACAGTTCACATACCTTAGAGAACATTTATGAAGAGCCTTCGAGCATGCCGGTTTCCTCACGATGTTGAAGCTCCGAAGACATAGAGGTACTCGTGGATCGTATAATATTTTTCTAAAAAATGATATGAAATGTGCACATTTCATACCCTGTAAATGAGTTCGAAAGTTAAATATCCCGGCCTAGGCCAGTAAAGAATGTATGTATTTTCATTACATATCATAAGTTTGAATTTGGAATCTTTCTTTATCTTGTAACTTGTTATAATGTTCTTTGGCCTAAATAGTTTAAATTTGGAACTCTACTGTATTACGCGTTCAGCACTCACAGCGCAAAAAAAATAATTAAAAGTATAAATATATAACTAATTTAACTTTTAATATTTCTTAAGTAGGTTGCTTTTTTATTTACTTTATTTTAATTACATAATATAATATATTTAAAAAAAAGTCACTTGTTACATTTTTTAGAAAAGCACTATACACACCTCGACCGGGAGAGCATATTTTCTGATCTCGTAAATAGTCTAACTAACACTCGACCAGAAAACGCATACTTCCCGGTCTCGCGATGTAATGTACTATAACATGTATCTATACTGGGGACCTATTTCGTAATTTGTATAAAAATATTACTTACTTCGATACTAAAGCCAATTTATCGACTTGGAAAAGGTTAGAGACAGAGGGAATGGTTATAAGTTTATAACTACGTCAAAGCCTGTTCAAGAAATTTCGGAAGGTTTGGCAACATAGAAAGGATTGTACATTATATACACTTGACCTTATACGTTGCGAAAGACACGAAACAAACCGGGTCGAAAACGTGAATAGCTTGTTTATATTGTCAAATTGTGTTAACCAGTTACCGCAAGACTTATAAGCTGTTACCGACAGTTCATCGGGTATTACACCTACTTAACATAGGAATATTGTAGCGGTCGGTAGTAAGATTTTCGCTTTTTAGCTCTAGTTATTCGTGTCATGTAAATCATGGATCGCTATAAAAATATTTTGTTTCTAACTACAATCTAAGCATGCCATCTCGGTTCAGTACCTACCGTTGGTGCCTGGTAGGTACCAAGTATCAAAAAAACATGTTTCCGGAAGTTCTGCATATCAAAAATACGCATTTGAATTTAGAACATGTCGAGAAGTTTCCAAGTAAGTATTTGGATACCACAATGGTGAAAGCTGGCTATAATGTGGTTATCTAATCAAGAGAATCCTAATTTGAGATACAAAAACTTCTCACACTATTTGATTGATTTGATACTACTGTTTACAAAATAAGAAGCTAAAATTAGGTTCTTATTTTGTAAACAAAATAAGAAGCTAATTATTCTTATGTTGTTCTTATTTTATAAAATTATAGCTAGATCTGTAACTCCTTTGAAATTACAGTACCTATTCAACGACCGCAATTTACATATACGGGTCCTGTCAAACAAAGAATGTGGACCTATTTTACTAACGCCATCTAGTCTGAAAAGTGGGACAGCGCTATGGCGGGGACAAGGACAGAGCTATACAGGTTAGGAGCGTGCTCTAAAGGTAGGACGCCCAATTTTTTTCTATGAAAGGGCCCATCTAGTACCTAATACCTACATATATATCGATGACAGTATTACCTACCATAGATATGGTATGCAACTGCTCAACAATTTATTTTTCCTAGTTTAATTATGGTTTATGAGCCACACATGCCTATGTTATACCCCTAGGGCCCAGGGTAATTGCAAGTGTGTTGCTAGGAACGCCCGTGATCAGAATGATTAAACTATTATATTCCCAACTTATGCATAGTAAGTAATATCTATTGAAATATGTAAGCGCTCGTGTTAATTGCTCATCCGTACGTGCAAGCCTTCTACGATCCTAAAAGACAGATAGTTATAGACGGCCCCCTTTGATAAAACTGCATAATTGCGGTTAATTATTATAAATAATGTGTAGTGGTAGGGAACTTTTATGGCAGAGCGGTTAGGACGTCTCTAACCGTACTAACTTGAATCTACGATGGCTGATGTCGTAACGCCTAAATAAAAGCTATGACGAGGAATGAATTGAAATCTTTATGTCATGGAATATATCTAGACTTTCCACTGGTTTGGAAAGGACATTTTACTGTGAAGAGACGGTAAGAAACTTAGCTGTTTTCTAAAAGCAAAATGTTATAGTATAATAATAAATTGTTTATTGACCCACAGAAATATAATATTTATTCTTGTAACTTCTTCGTCTTTTAAGGCATAAAATATAAAATATTTCTAATTAAGTCTTTCAGGTCACTAATCCAAATGTGATTAAAGACATGCTCGTCCAATAAGATTAGGCAATGCATGCAGGAATTCAGAAATTATTGATGTCCTCTCTGAAAACAAAATATTTGAACGGGACATCCTGCGTCCTGACTCCTGATTCCTACCCAAGATGTTTCCCTTCGTTTATGATTTTATCTCATGTCAATAAAGGTTAAACGGATAAAATTAAGAACTATGTATATGATGAATGGTCCTATGTGACCACAAGTAGGCAACTAAGTAATAAAAAAAATAAAAAAAAGGTTTCTTGGAAATAATTTTTATTTTTAACTTTTTAGTGTCAGGGTTGGAGATTTGGAGTGAGGATTTTTTATGGGACGACCTCGAGAGCTTTCTTTAACGACTGAAAAAAACATTTTTCAAATCGGCTTAGAAACCACGGAGATACGGAGATATGCGTTAACATACATTAAAAAAAAACGCGCCGAATTGAGAACCTCCTCCTTTTTTGGAAGTCCCTTAATGAAGACAAACACCATATTTTATGGTATTGTACATTATTATTAAAAACGACAGTTCAGTTAGTGATGGACATGTAATAACAAGTTTTTATGAAGGTTAAAACCGGCCCGCGTTATAAATAATGTAATTGACGTAACATTTGCACGCGCATGAGTTTCCGTAACGACTAGAACTTGGCTTTGAATGCGATTGACCTAATGAGTTTACAATGCACATCTGCTTGTGAACGAAATGTACGAAAATAGCAATTTTTATATGAGTGAAAATTAAATAAGTCAAGATTCAGAAAAGTTTACTGCCTTTTAATTGCCTATCTCATGCTATAAAATCACATCTATATAATCTTTGATACTACCCCGATAACGGTGCCTAGCTTTGACTACATACATTTCTAGAGTCACTCATTAATTAGGTATTTAAGGGCAAGGATATTTCTTGTCCTAAATCGAGAACTGCCCGAAGAATGTATAGAAGAAATTGAAAAGATAGAGCATTCGAAACATAAGAAACGGCTTTGTCATATGACACGATGGTAATAGCAGCTTTGACCAACACACATTTGGTCAATATGTTTGGAGGAGCTGCCGCCATCAAGACAATCAAAGGGCCCTAACCAAAAATCACAGCAAGAGGCGTACAAACAAATTTTGGGCTAAAAACTTTAAGCCATTTAGCTAATGAGTCAAGGCATGATAGCCAATAGATTAGAGATCAAGCAAGATGTATAATAAAAGCAGGACACTGACGGACCGACACTCTAAAACACGGTAAGTATATGAAAATTTGCCTGATAGCATAATCATAGAACATAATATTATGTATTATGAAAAAGGAAGCTTGGCAATAACTTTCTCTAATAGCTCTGATAGTTCCTTAGTTTAAGATGATTTGTAAGAAAGTGATCATTTTAAAAAACGCCCGACTGAGTTTGTTGTGGGCTCTTCTCAAACCAGGGCACGTTTGGAACCCTCGAAGCTTTAGTTTTAAGATATCGTAACTGATTATCACCATCATGTTTTATAAGTAATTTGACGTCAAAAAGTGTACCTACAGTGTACCTAATTTGAATAAATGAATATTTGATTTGATTTGATTTGAACGTTCGCCTGTCCTGTGTCCCATTTCGATCTCGTCCTAAAAATATACACAACCTCGGGCGTAAAATATAATTTTAATAACAGCACTATTTTACTCGATGATATTTGTTGTGAAATTATTGTATTGTTTTAGTGCAGTGACAATGCATTTCACCCAGCCATTTACGATTGCGATAATAAAATTCTACCAGCAGTTTTCTATTTCCAAGAATGAAAAGCGTATTTCTTTTTAAATTATTGCATTCAAGGTTATTACGGTGACAATCTTCGGACAATTTTGACGGGTGAAAACTTTAATTATATTATCATCGAACACAGCTTCGACTGAGAGGTTGACGGATAACATATGCCGACCCCACATAGCGTAAGAAAAGGGCAAGAAGAAGATCGAACACAATTACATCAAGTAAGTAGCTTGACCATCATTATTGATAGGGCTGATGCCCTAATCCCTAATACTAATGAAGCGAATAGATTTTTTTGAAGTAACCTTTCTTAAAAACGAGAAAAAAATACGGCATGGCGCTTGAGTATAACCATTGCCTAAAGATTCTGTCTAAAAAAGGCTTTATCTTAGATTATTATTATTTAAATTTTTATTGCACACAAGTACCACGGAAATAAATTTAAAAAAAAAACATTAAAATTACGAATAGGCCAATACACTGTACAGTATGCAAAGGCGGTCTTATCGCCTAAGGCGATCTCTTCCAGGCAAACTTGAAGATAGGAGAAGAGAATACAAATGCCATAATAAGATAGTAATAATAGATTTCTACCATACCAGATTGCATTCATACATGTGCTTACAATTGAATCCGAAACCTAAGAAAGAATAATGTGAACATAAAACAAATACATCTATGATTATGTAATGATCTGGATCACCTGTCGAGAGTTCAGAAGTCAGAACTTACCAATAAGTCAATTCATGGTTTTCACCAAAAAACAAATTTAAAATAAATCTGGAACCAACCTGGAACAAAGAAAATAAAAACTAAATCAAGGTTCACTCAGACTTGTCTTATCTAAGATGAATTTATTTATCTATTTTACAAGCTTGCAATGTTTGTGGGTTTGTTTAGGTCATCTTACTTAAAACAGTTATCACCAATCTATTGAGCTGAAATTTTGCATACACGTTTAGTTTGGATGATAATGCATGGTTAGCTATGTGACGTCATTCTAAATCCAATATGGCGGAATTGTTTTTTTTCCTTGAACCTTGATATGGGTATCAACAATGATGTTATATATTAAAAAGAGGGGTATCAATAATTAACAGGGTCAATCAATTAGAAGTGAAACATAAAATGACGACACACTAAATTCAATATGGCGAGCGATAAAAGCTTGTTTTTTTAAAATGATTTTTAATGATTTGAGACTAATTATTGCATGAAATTTGGTCCATGCTATCTTATATAACTAATGCGGTCTTATATTAGTTAGTTATATAAGATCTAAACCTCAAATAAGGTAGATAAAGACTTGATTTGCATTTACCTACTCTTGAAATTGATTTTAAAATCGCCACTCAGTATTAATTTACATAAAAATATTACAAAAACACAGAGGACAAAAAACTGTTGTAGTTCCGACGGAGTGATAAAGCATGATCTTGGAGAATATGCAAAAACCAAGGTCCTTTCCGAAGCTAGGCTGCATTTCTCGGATAAAAAATTATAAACAACGTAGTTAGGCACATAAAACTGTACGTGACCGTTAGTTGCTAGCCCAATGGTTGTTGGAGCTGTAGAGACGCTTATCTAAAGCGGCTGTCCTCGGATATGCGTATCAGGTGACGTCACCCCAAAGTTTCGTAAATTCGTTAGCTTTTAAAGATAAACGGGCGTCGTTTTGATAACATGCTTTCATAGAAAGAGCGATGGTTTCAAGTTTCGATTCAAAATGGTTGCCTTTTAGGTATAGCGACGTAGTAACGAGTTTGATAGTCTAATCCAAAGGTTTATAAATTATTTGGCTACAAAATTCATGGCTACATAATGCTTTTCAATTACTCTCTATTTTGCTTTGCCATTTTTATTTATTCGCATTTGGATTTTTTCCCTCTCTCCAGCTAATTTTTCGGCAGCATTTTAAGTCTCACTTATACAGTACGTACTATGAATCGTTTACGTTTCTTCCACAGTTGTGTCTTCTTTTGTTGACACGATGATGACCTTCTCTTATTTGATGAGTACGCATCTATCTGCTAACAATTTCAGAATATTTCCGAAACAATTAATTTTTCATCCTTTTCTGCTGGGAACTTGTGAAATATTATAGTGTGTTGAATTAGTTACGAGTAGCATACAAAGAAATTGAGGTCAACATAATACTATGTAGTTTTTGCTACAATTAGTTCATAAACCAGATGCATGATCGAAATAAGGTTTTTAGGTCGGAGACCTAAATGCCAGTTGAGTTATAATGTCAGATCCGAATCTTGAAATGACGTTAGGCAGCCCGTAGCATCTTGTTTTTGTCCCAAGTTGAGTCATGTGTACATATTTAGCACTTAGGATTGTGTATTGTGTTAATTTTAGTATCCTTGCGTCGATATCTACGAGTATGTCAACAGCTAACTCCTTAAATAGGCTCAATTTGCTAAAGTTCGCGCCAATCATTTAGTCGTCTCTGAGCTGAGGTGCCACTGTTTATTTGCGCAACTCTCATACAAACTGTCGATGTCAACGTACACAGTAATTAGTAACTACTGTTGCGATTTGCGACGCGTCTTGTGGTCAACTTCAGATGTGACTATTTGATTGGCGCCAGCTGTGCGTAACTTTTGTTAATTCAGATCCCACAGGCAACGATCCAGGTATTTCTGTTTCAAGCTCAATGTGTCTGGGCAAGATCTTTATGTGTTACGCGCTGGATTAAACATTATAAAAAAAATTTACTTACTTACTAAGTTTGAAAGCTTTAAAGAACACGGTTATGGAAGTGCTTTGTGCGTGAAAATTGGATGCATGTATGTATGTGTATATACATGCATGTCATAACCTCTTAATATTCTAATGTCTAAACAGTAGAGTAGGCAATTTTATTATGAAAACGGTCGTTTGCTAATAGCAACATAATATTTCTAGAATAGGTAAGTGCTGTGCAACCTCCACTCAATGGGTTAAGTTATGCAATTGCATTGTATTGTTCACATGAAGACTCGACACAGTGAAGCTACCCACTTATCATCTAGGTACTTGAGCATACGTGATTAGTGAAGTCTTTAATTATGTCTATTTTTAACTGTGTTTTAATAACACCTCTATTGCTTTTCCTCGATTTAGTCAACGTTGCGAACCGGCAGATTTATTTTAAACACAAAAGTCATTTGCATTTGAAGAACGCTTGTAAAAGTAAGTGTTTGATAAACTTAGAACGCAAATCGCAATTCAGGGGGGTTACTACCGTCGTCTTTAAAGCAGTATTACTGCAAAATGACAGGTTTACGTACCTTCACGTCCCTAAAATAAAGGCTATAATTCAAAATTAAAACAATACTGCTTTAAGCGATTGGTAGTATAGTACGGGACTAATAAACATTGACCCTAAAATAAAAAATGTAAAGCTGATTTTTGGCACAAGTGTTCCTTGGGGTCTGAGAAGTACCTCTTAAAAATTCCCCCCCCCCTAGGCCGCGGGCTTAACCCCCCACCCCCACAAACGTCTCCCCAACCGCAGTTTTTTGTAATTTTCTCAAAAAATATTAGTGCTAGAAAAAAACTTTCTATGGTGAAAATTATCTTCATTAAATTATCTACAAAATAATATTGTAGTTCATTTCCATAAGACTAATAGTTTCGGAGATATGTTAACCCTTTGTGCATGAAAAGAAAATATTTTGCATGTATGGCTTTTTCTAATGTAGTTTCTTGTAATTTCCATAAAAACTGATAGAGCTACAAAAATATCGTCTGAAGCAAAATGAAAGGCTATTAAATTAGCTATAAAATGATATTTAGTTTATTTTGATAAGAGTAATAGTTTTGGAGATATGCCTACCTATTGTGTAAGATAAAGAAAATAATATGCAAATATCGGGTACGTTTTTTTTAATTTTCGAAAAAAAAATAACAAAGTTAGGAAAAACTGATTGAAGCAGTAAGAAACATAGTTAAATTACCTACAAAATAGTAATTAGTTGATTTTGATAGCACTAATAATTTCGAAAATATACCTGTCATAGTTAACATAAAAGCAATATTTTTCAAAATTTTATATATTTTCTGTAATTTCTAGAAAACTATTAGAGCTAGGCAAAAAACTCCCAGAAGTAAAAATAAACACCAGTTAACCACTTATCAAAAAAAAATTAGTTCATAAAGATAGGACTAATAATTTCGAATATATATCCATGTATAGTGTACGATAAAAAAATAAAAAAATTGCTAGAATCCTATGTTATTTGCAATTTCCACAAAAACTATTAGAGCTGGAAAAAATCCTCGGAAGAGTAATTAATTTCACTAAATTACTCACAAAAAAGTCTTATGGTGAATTTAGATAGGACCAATAGTTCGAGAAATATGGCAACCTATATTCCAAGTTTTTTTTTTTTCGACAACCGTTGGTATATTTTTGAATTTTCACAGAAACTACTAGAACTAGGAAAAAAAACATAAGAAGCAAAAATGAACTTCATTAAATTATCTTCAAAATAATTTTTAGTTTATTTTGATAGAACTAATAGTTTCGGAAATATGGCTGCCTAACTGGAATAAAAGACTAAACCTTTGTAAAATCCGTAAATGTTTATTGTAATTTCAAGAAAAAGTATTAGAGTTAGGAAAAAAGCTGTCAGGACTTAGTACAAAGATTATTAATTTACCTATAAAATAGTGTTTAGTTTATTTTGATAGGACAAATAGTTTTCGAAATATACCTTGCTGTTGTGTAAGAACCGGTGGTAGTCATGTAGACTTAGCATAGTACTATGGAATAAATAGAAATTAACCTCTAAATAAATAACGTATTTTTGATTTTAGGCGCAAATGACGTCCTCTTTCCTCCCCACTCCCACAACCCCCCTCCCACCTCCCACCTCCCCCCTACCACGACCCCCCTCCCCCTCTCTAATATCTAACCGATTGTGCTTTTTTGTAATCGTATTACAATTCAAGTATCAAATCAAATGTTTTTACTCAAGTAAACTTTTACAAGTGCTTTTGAATCGTCCAGTGAATCTACCATTGGTTCGGAATGCCGTTAACAGTTAAAAGTTAATCTGATAAAATT
Source organism: Erebia aethiops (assembly GCA_923060345.2). NCBI lineage: Eukaryota > Metazoa > Arthropoda > Insecta > Lepidoptera > Nymphalidae > Erebia > Erebia aethiops. The sequence continues at coordinate 12,962,363 of OV281096.1, read as the reverse complement.
ATCTGCAAGATAGCTGTTGGATGTTGGTGGTTCATTTACATTGTTTTTAGATAAATGCATATTGCATACCTACATATAGTTGAAAGGACTTCGAGACGTAGGTATTTATTATTGACCGAGCGAAGCGAAGGTCTCTGAGTCTACTTGGGTGAATTGGCACTTGTCCGTCCGTCCGTCCGTCCGTCCGTCCGTCCGTCCGTCCGTCTGTCAGAGCATTATAACTTCTGAATTACTGAACGCAATTACTTCAGCTTTAAATATAATATGTAAACCAATGGCCTCCCGCCGAATATGGCTTAAAAAATAATAAAAATCTTTATTTCAGGGGGGCTCTCATAGAAGCGAATGCGAAGTAAAATATTTTTTATAAAGTTACATAGGGTTGCGGTATATCATTTTAAAGATAATTAGGAATAGAGTCCAAAAATATATTTTTTTAAATTTTTCCCCCAAAATTGACGAAATGGGGGGCTTTCAAAGTGGAGATTTTCTAACGTCCAAAGATGACCTCAGAACTCTAAATTTTCTGAAAGGATGAGCCTGAAACTTGATCAATTATTTCAATTATATCCTGTACTTGAACAACAAATACTAAAATTAGATAAATATTGTAAGGAAACGGAATTATTTAATTTTTAATGAGCTTCAGTATTTTTAACAGAACTTCACATTTATGTCAATAGATGGCGCCGCGAGGTCTCAGTTCGGGGCGAACCACTAGTTATTATATTAGTAGGTATTATTAAAGCACATCATCATGGTCGTCATCATCACCTTTTTCCCCATCAATGGTAACATTTGCACACGAACCATGTCATTCCACCCGCATTTCCTTTGCAATCCTATTCGTTATTCTTCGGCCGACGCGACGCCTTGTCTTTGTTAGAACTTTGAACGAATATAAATAATAATATTTAATATATTATTTACTGAGTGTGGTGTTGTTTTGTAGATAAAGATATCATGATTATTACCTACTATTAATTTATTGTAATATAGCATCGATCATTATCAATAGAATGTGTAGGTACAAAGTCAAAATTATTGCAAAATATTTTTCTGTCATGCACGTTTTCGATCGTCATATTTCCGAAAGTATTCGGTCGATTGAAATGAAATAAAAAGCATTTTGTAGAAGATTTTATGAACTTTCATTTTGTTCTTGTCGTTTTTTTCCTAGCTCTTATACATTTTGTGCAAATCACAAGAAACTTACACGATTTCAAAAAAAAAAAAAAAATGCGTCAAATAAGCCGGCATATTTGCAAAACTATTTATCCGATCATAATGATTTAAGTGCCATATGGTAGATTATTTAATGTTAATAATTTTTGCCATAGATGGTTTTTTTCTAGCACTTTTAGAGAAAATTACAATAAACTGCGGTTGGGGAGACGTTTGAGGGGGTGGGGGGTTAAGCCCGCGGCCTAGGGGGGGGGGAATTTTTAAGAAGTACTTCTGAGACCCCAAGGAACGCTTGTGCCAAAAATCAGCTTTACATTTTTTATTTTAGGGTTCCCATACATAGCTTGCACAAGTAGCCTGGGCTAGTATGCCAACTGGTCTGCTTAAAAGGCAGAACAGTAGTGGCACATGAGTAAAGAAACGGAACAGAGACAAAGCTTCTAAGGAGCGAGCAAAATGGCCAGCCTATTTTGGTAGGGTTGGCACAGGAGGATACAATTTAATTATTAAATTTTGGTAACAGTTTCCTGTTTTGAGATCCCAGGGAGCCCTAAATATCGATTTTTTATATTAATAATATAATATAATTTATATTCATCAAAATACATTACAATGTCATGGAAACATAAAAAATAATTATTTTCTACAATAAAATTTTGACAAGTGCTCTGGCAGCTGGGCAAGATAAGTTCGGCATGAACCGTAACGGAGAAAGATTGATTTTAATATAATTCACGCGCACAGAAAATACAAACTAAATAGCTTAAGCGAGCTTCGACGCGAGTTTGCCGACGCTACGGCTGGCCGGCGAACCGCGCGACTATCTGTTATTCGAATTAGATGGATGCGGTTACATAATATCTATCTACCCTACACATTAATAAAAAATATTTCCAAAAAACCGACTTCCAAAGCCACTGTAAAGTAAAAATTATTTTGATTTCTACACATTATGTTGAAGTCGGACGAGCCTGACGCGTCTTGGCCTATCTTTGTTATACTCGCCCGACTTCAATATAGTGTGCAGAAATCAAAATTATTTTTTAATTTACGGTTTTTGGAAAGAATTTTTATTTTTAACTTTTTAGAGTACTCTTAATCCACATGGCTTAGGAGTGCAGTACCCTGCAGCATCAGAGTTAAGGAGTTGGGACTTGGGTTTAAGTATGAAGTCGTTGCTTGACACATAATATGAATTCACAACAAAAAAATCCTAAATCGCTATTTTTAAGGAGTTCTGTATCCTGCTGCATCAGGTTTGAAGAGTTGGGACTCAGAGTTGAATCTTATACACGTGACTTGATAGTTGATACCTACTATATGAATTCACCATCAAAAGGAGAATGCCAGATTCTGCCCCACCCATTTTCATAATTTACACAGAATGTAAACTTTTTAAAATTATCTTAGGAATTTATGACCACGTATGATTTAATAATTATTGATGAAATAGTTGCGGATTTTAAAATGTAAAAAAAAAGTAATTCAACTCCCTCGTCCACTTCCGGTTTCTCCTGCGGCAACTTGCATTACATTCTACGCATACACGACTAATAAAACTACGAGTTGTTCAGTTTTTTAAGTAAAAAAAAAACTCCTATTACATAAATCATACTACAGATCTTTGTTTAAATTCGTTATTTTGTGTTGTTAATTATTGAAAATGACACATAATTATTATTTTAATGTAAATAATAATGATTAATAATATAGTTGCATTAAAACCTTACCTTCGTATTCACGCATTTTTTGCAACGAAACGTCATTGACAATGTATTTGAAGATGTCAATGTCATTGTTTTAGTGGTTTTAGCTATGGGGTTTAGTGACATTGACTGTTTACTGCTGTTTACCGTGGTTGTTTTGAATGTTTCACCAAGAACTTTTGCTATACTTTAATATCTTAAACTTAATATGGATTCGATTTCGCCGACTTTACGTTATTTTCCATGGATGACCATTGCTTGCGATTTGGGCTACGACGTTGAGGTGCATAAATTGTCACCTGAGTGTAAACAGGATGCTAAGACATGTTTGTAATAACTTTGGTTGGGGTCACCATCAAAATGATATTGATGCACCGGTAGCATTTCTTGATAATGTAACGACTGATTACCTATTTAATATGAAGATTAACAAAACAATAACAGTTGTTTTATTTGCAATTAGCTTCTCTACCATTTTATCATTAGAAAAGATAGCACAAGCTTATTAACTAGGTATCATACTTCAGGTAGACATCCAGCTACGCAGGCATTTGAGTATCCTACTTCATTTTAAAGCCATAATATCTCTTGGCAAGAGCATTGTAACGTTACACAGCATTTTTTTACTTATTTCACAATAATTAAAAATGCATATACCTAACCTCAAAATATTTTGAAACTTAAACTTAGTTTTAATAAAAAACCGCAAGTGTTAGAGGCTTAAAAATGTATGTTTGGTTATCAGGAATAAAAAATCTATTAAATCCTACATACGGCATGCTTGTACACGAATTTAAATAAGTGGGGTAAAGCTCCATACATAGTCTGGCATTTTCCTTTCCTAACTCTCTTAGTTTTGAGGATTTCATGTAGTAGGTACACCTACAGCATCAGGATTGAGGATTTGGAGTCAGAATTTTTTATGAGACCACCTCGCGAGCTTCCGCTAACCACTGAAAAAAAATTTATCAAATCGGTTTAGAAACCACGGAGATATGAAGTAATATACATAGAAAAAAACATACGCGCCGAATTGAGCACCTCCTCTTTTTTTGGAAGTCTGTTAAAAATAATAAATTATAATCAAGTTAGTTAATTACCTAGTAGAGTCTTTGGGATAGCTAAAAATTTATGTGTTTTTATTCTTTCGATTATTGTTCATACGTACTGTACAGTAAACCATATTTACACTATTATATTAAAACACATAGGTACTACTGTAAAATTACATTAAAACACTATTTAAATTATTAAATGAAAACACGACGTGCGACGTGTACTGCAGCCCCTGAGCATGAGCACTGGCCGAGCCGGTATAAACCGATTTCTCTCCGTACGCGACGTAGCGCCAGTGCTCACGCACACACGCGCCTTAAACTTGTAGTAGTGTACCTATCGTAGCGCGCTTGTATGAAGCTTTGTCTCTGTTCCGTTTCTTTACTCATGTGGTAGTGGCTACTGCTAACTGACTATATATATGAGAAACGTCCGTCTTTTTCATCAAGAAATATTAGGAATGAGATAATTTAACAAGTTTACATTATAATTATAACTCCTGTCCAACCGCGACCGAATAAAATAAACATCAATATGGACATTAGGTATCTAATGTCATATACCGATAGGATACAATCAAAATCGGCCTTGGTTCACTAAACATGAAATGAAATAAACGAATACAATTGAAGCAGATATACGGTTTCCCTCACAACAATACACAATAAGGCGCATCATGAAAGCCATGAATCAGCCCTATTCACTTAAGCAGATATAAAACAATTCACTTCAGAGCAACGCTCGGACGAGCAAAATGTAGTTTGTTTTATAAATTGCGTCATAAAACTAAATTCCATATTCTCGCGACAAGATTCTCTCGAAAAAGGTGAGAAAGAATATTTAGACCGAGTACATGTTTGGAATAATAATTAATAATTTATGTACCTAGTAGCATAAGAAATAGCTAAAAGATTTGAGTAAGACAAGACGGTACGATGCCGTGTAGAAACCAAAGGGGTATGGGTTTAATATTACTGCCATGTCCTTAACAGGTTAGTCCGCTAACATCTTCGACTGCATCATCACTTACCATCAGGTGAGAACGCAGTCAAGGGCTAGCTTGTAGTGGATAAAAAAAAAAGATAACATAAAGATTTATCAGAGTAAGATAAAGGTATTTAGAAATTGACGAAAAACTAAGCAGTATGCAGCCGCGGCATTTTACAATAGAAGTGTAAAAGTCACTATTGCAGTTGTTATCAATACAGGGCTGTTGATGTAATCTAACTGATAAACAATCTTCGAAAGTGCCGCGAGCAATATTTACTATACTCAATCGTTACTTAGGTATAGATCGTCTGAAGTAAAAGGTAGAGAAAGTAAAAAAGTAACTGATAAGTAATAAAAATAAAATAAAATAGGGTAAAACCGGGATAGATGCCCCACTTTTTGAAAAGGACACCTAATTTTAAAAATATTAATTTTATACGAATAATTTCTATTAATGTAGCTAGCTCAATCCTTAATGTTGAATTATTATTATTATTTTTTAACCTATCAAATACAGATTTTGCAGAAATTAGCTTTTCGTGGAACATGTTTTTTGAGGATAGATGCCTACCTGTATGGATAGTTGCCCCACCATGAAAAAACTGAGAAGGATAGATGCCTGCAGTGCAGGATGGATGCCCTTTATAGGTGTAAACGAAAAATCCATACCAAATGTTAGGTAGAAGTCCAAGGGTCATATTAATGAAAAACATTTTGTATTTTTTAAATCTTTTAATTGTTATCATTATAAGATATTATTCTAATATCACACAAATGACATAGGTAATTAAATTTTTAAAGCGTTTGTTTAACTAAAATAAAAATTCTTAAGTTTCAACATGCATAACCATATTGTTTGTTAAATAAAATTTTACAAGCATTTATTAAAAAAAATATAATTTGTTAATTGTTGTATTCCCATGGTTTTTGTCCATTTCATCCAAAGCCGACTGTAGGTTTTCTGTAGTCCAAGAACATACTCGAGCTCGCACTCCTTTTCTTTTATGTTTTCGTGGTGTTGTAGGTAATCATATATGGCAGTGTATGCAGGGATAGGTGCCCTTAGGGGCACCTATCCCTCGTAAAATCAGGGCAACTATCCTTTTCGATAGGGATAGATGCCCAAGTATTTTTTTAATAAATTATAAACAAAATAGCATCTACTTACACCTAGATGCAGACTCAATGAACCAGTATAGTGACGTAATAAAAAATATAACTGAATTTATTACTAATTATAAAGTTATACAACGCAACATACTAACCTTTAAATCTTTGACGTGTTCGGGAATATCGCTGCGGAGATAATTACACGTACGAGCGAAACGCATCCTCATCGCACGACTGTCTGTGGGTAATTATGGTACGGGGTGACTGCGGCTCCTACTTATAAAATTAATTCTTAGTCGCGAGTTCGGGAAGTTAGGTTTTTAGAATATGAGGCATCTATCCTGCTGCGGCATCTATCCCGGTTTTACCCTAGGTTTAAAGATGTGATAATATTGGTATATTAGACAGCCTGACGACTAGCTATGAAAACTGAAGGAACCTCTCAAAATAATGTAGTTTATTAATATGTACATTAATTAGCTGGCTTTTAACTACACGATAAACCTAACAGCACTGGCAAACATGATAACAGTTGCTCAATTTTAAATGAAACGTGTATTTTTTTGTAGTTCAGTCAGTAACTACAACTAGTCAAATAGCGCCTTCTTAATTCAAGATTAATGAGAATTAAGAGAATGGGAGGCATAAATTACAGTCCAATAGTGGACATTCATAGACTAATTATTATGATTTTTTTTTTTTATTATTCTTTATTTAAAGGTAAAACCCAGTACAATAACATTTCAATTGCAAAAATACATACAACTTAATATAAAATAAATTAAAATATAAAAGATATAAACGTTATAGTTACGGACAATGTATAAGTGAAAGAAGTGTAGAGAGAAAGAAAGAAGATACTCTAAAATTAAGCATCAACTATTAACCATTCAAAATAAATAAATATTTCACGAATCACGACTGTTAACAAAAAAAAAACCTTTTCTTATCTTTCATTCTTACGTATAAGATCAATGAACTTAACATAAACGACTTAGTTGCTTGAAAGGCTTCGTGCAGAACAGATCGGGCTAGAATTAATATAAAGCGACCTATAGTCGACCTGGACTTCGGTTTGGTCAATTTAAAGACTTACTTTGGGTTCACCACATATTATTGTTTAGGGGAATTTAGGTTCGGCGAACAATATGATTCATGGTAAGTTAAAAGCATTTTAAAAGTCATAAAGTAAATATATGCGTGAGCTCCCATATCAACAAGCATTTGTGTGCAAATATTACAATCTAATCGGTCGGAGGCTTTATCTCTTTGTTTTTAAGCGGTGAACGGATACAGTGAAAAAATATAAATTTGGTACAATATTCTGTGGCGAGAAATGATAAACTTTTATTTTTAACTCGGGATATAGCTGTTTTAATGCTACTATAGGTCTTCTCTATGCTCTAGCTATAAGAGGCCCAATTGCCTAAGCAAATCGTAATCATTCGACAGCTTAAGGCGCTGTGAGCTCACGAGATGAAAAACACAGGCGCGCGGGGGTGAAATCGAGCAAGCGCATGTTGCAAAAATGCAAGAAATAATTTGTAAAAAAATTAATATTTACTTTTCAATACAAATGAATCCGACAATGTGTTTGATTTAGAAATATGAATTTTATCTTATATTTCTAGATTCTAGAAAAATTGCTTTAAAAGGTAAATTAAGAGGTATTTTTAAAATAAATTTCAATGCAGAGATTTTTTTATTGTGTTTTGAGATGCGTCAATGGCTGCTAAAGGGTCTTGAAAACAGCAAATTATTTTTACAAGCATACATTATGTCACCGTTTGATGAATACACTGCTTTAAAAAACCCCCTTTTACGCTACACAGGGCCTTAAAACGTATTACTCGAGCTGTTTAAGGCGTTCATACATGCGCATGTTCGTTTTGACGTGCAGACATCTATGAACTCTGAAACAGGTCGAATTATACGTTTGACAAACGATTACGATTACGGTTTATTTACACAATCGGGGGGAAAGTCACTTAAAGATTGTATGTGGGCTTACTTAATTTTAACAGGTAAACTATGAGAACGAATCTTCATAAAATTCGTTACAGAGATAGATTGTAGTGGGAGCTATCAACAGGAGAACAGAAATATTGATATTTTTACCAATATAGTTTCAAATGGAAGTTGTGGAACTAGTTAAAATAATATTATGTACTTAATTAATTAGGCAGTCATTAACTGCCTTGATGGTTTAGTGGTTAATATATTCGACTGCGGCCGACGAGGTTCCGGATTCGAGGCCCAGGTCGAGCCTTAATTAAGTGTTGGGTTTTCTGAATAGAAAGAATTTCTCAGTACTAGCCCGGAGTTAGGAAGTTAACGGTGGTTCACCCACGTGCCTCGGCGAGCACGTTAAGCCGTCGGTCCCGGTTATTATCACTAACATGATAATAGTCGTGAAAGCCCGACAACCCGCATTGGAATTGTGTGGTGGGTCTAAGCTCTAATTCCCTCTCACCTATGAGAGTGGAGGCCTGTGCCCAGCAGCGGGACGATAATGGACTGTAGTGGTGGTGGTGGGGGTAGGTAGTTATTTTTCCAATTAATTTAATGTTCAAGGAAATTATATCGTTCAAGTCCATCCACTAGCAGGAAATATGTATCTACACTAAAACTTTTTTCCGCGATTGAAACTCTACACAGGTGACAGCGAAACTTGCAACGTGTCTGACATCGTGTGTGACCAATTTATTACGAGTGTTATCACGCTGCATAGTGCGATTTATTGAACGAACGATATGGTACGTGTCGAGTAAATTACTTATCTCCGGCAGTTCCCGTGTGAATTTAATATTACGTATTGCAATGTTCTATTTACTTTTAAAAAGTGAGTTTATGATTATATTTATGAATTGTTAGTATGGATACTTGTACAATCTACATTGGATTGATCGATTGATCGAAGAAATACCACATATCTTTCAGGATGGTTATCAAATATAAATATTATAAATGCGAAAGTTTGGATGTATGGATGTATGGATGGATGTTTGTTACTCAATCACGCGCCAACGGCTGAACGGATCTGACAAAAAATTTGGCATAGAGGTAGATTATAGTCTGGAATAGCACATAGGCTTTTTATCCCGGAAAATTAAAGAGTTCCCGCGGGAACCAAAAAACCTCAAACCACGCAGACGAAGTCGCGGGCATTCGCTAGTCCTGTATATTTGACAGGTACAGAATATGATAGCGCCAAAAATAAATAGAGGTTTACTTATAAGCGATAGACCTAGCCTTTCTAAGACTTGGGATCAGACTCTAATATTTTAAATAAACGCCCTATATGGCCTAGTGTACCTATGGGGTATCAGAAAAAAATATATTTAAAAAATTCACAAATGTCAGAGGCACAAGTTAGCTATCAACAAATGTATGGTCTTATTCTGTTCTAATCCCAAAGCCGCACAAGCAAAACCGGAGTGCGTCTGGTCGGATCCGGTTTACCGATGACTCACTCCATCGACCTCATGCCGACCTCTCGGTACCTACCTCCAAATGTCAAACTCAAACTCAAACTCAAAGAACGTTTATTCAATTTAGGTAGGTATACTACACTTATTGACGTTCGGTTATTTGTAACATATACGATTAACAATATAATGGTGATAACGACAGTACGACATCTTAAACTAAAGCTACGAGGGTTCCAAACGCGCCCTGGTCTGAGAAGAGCCCACAACAAACTCAGCCGGGTCTTTTTTTTTTTTTCATTATCACCATTTCACAATCATCTTAAAACTAAGGAACTATCAGGGCCATTAGAGAAAATCATTGCCAAGCTTCCTTGTCATTTAAATAATCCTTTACATGGTAATAAGATTTTTTAATGAGTTTGCGTTTTACATTAATTTTGAACTTATTCAGAGACATCTTCAACATGTCTTCTGGGAGCTTATTGTAGAAGCGGACACTGTTTCCAACAAATGAATTGCTAATTTTACTAAGCCTAGAAGCAGGCATTACAAGCTTATTTTTATTTCTAGTATTGAAATTATGACAATCACTTTTCTTCTTGAATTTATCAATGTGTTTATGCATGTATACTACATTTTCAAATATATATTGATTGTGCACTGTCATAATATTAATTTCTTTAAATTTATCTCTTAGTGACTCTCTTGGTCCCATATTATATATGGCTCGAACAGCCCTCTTCTGCAGCACAAAAACAGAATTAATATCAGCAGCATTACCCCATAATAATATACCATATGACATAACGCTGTGAAAGTAACCAAAATAAACTAATCTCGCCGTTTCTATATCTGTCAACTGGCGAATCTTTTTAACCGCGTATGCAGCAGAACTAAGCCTGTTCGATAAGTCATCTATGTGATGGCCCCATGATGATGATGTGATGTCTTCTATACTATACTAAAACATCTGCATTTTGTGAATCTTTAGGCTTTTTGTTTGAAAACCAAAGGTTTGGGTATTTATTTTTAACTAGCTGATGCCCGCGATTTCGTCCGCGAGGTTTAATATTTTTGATTCCCGCGGAAACTATTTAATTTTCCGGGATAAAAATTAGCCACCCTCCCAGGTTCTCAACCATATCCATGCCAAAAATCACGTCGATCCGTTGCGCCGTGATTGAAGGACAAACCAAGAAACACATTTTCGCATTTATAATACTAGCTGATGCCCGCGACTTCGTCCGCGTGGAATAAGCTTTTTACCTTTGTCCACTTTTTTCTATTAGTTTTTTAAGACGATATTTTGTACAAAAATAATAAATAAATAAAATAAATAATAAGTTTTTTTGGATTCCCGCGGGAACTCCTCAATTTTCCGGGATAAAAAGTAGCCTATGCCAACCTCCGGGTTTTCAACCATATCCATGCCAAAAATCACGTCGATCCGTTGCTCCGTTCTCCAACAAACAAACACACTTTCGCATTTATAATATTACTTAGTATGATGATGTGTTAGCTCATGTTCTCAAAGGTGTGTGTAGTCTGCCATGGCCTAAGTCCTCCTCATTCTGAGAGAAAACCCGTGCTCAGTAGTGGGCCAGCCACCACCACCACCGCTATAGCCCATTACCGTCCCACTGCTGGGCACAGGCCTCCACTCTTATGGGAAAGAGGGAATCAAGATAGCTTAGCTGTCAAGTAGACCAAACAAACAGGCGTATTAGATTAAAATATTATCAAAATAATATGTAAATGGGAACGCAAGACACAACGTAAGTTTCTCTTCCACAGGTTAAGTGACATATGAATAGGCGTAAGACTAGATCGGAGGTTATAGATCAAGGTCGTGGATTCAGAAACCGTCTGTGTTTTCGAAACGCATTAGAAGACTTTGTGTTGACTCTTAGTTCATCTCAGCAGATCCAGTAATAAAACAGATTAAGAGCTAAAAGAGCAAATAAATATTACAAAGCGCAACAGAGTTGAATAAAAACACAAAAAATCTTACTAGTATCTTATGTTTTGAAACCTCCAAGTATTAAGGCGAGTCACCTGCAAGATTTTAGGAGGTGAGGTGTGGGGTGCCGCCCGCGCGTCTCGCAGTACGTTTCTCGTAGAGACTGGCGGGGAAGCGGGCAGCGCGGTATGTTCTGAAACCGCTTGGCAACGTTCAAGTTCTGGGATTAATTTGAATTAAATAAATATAGGACTTCAGTTTGAAACAAAGTTTAGCAGGTTCTCATTAATACTTCAAGAGAAATTTATCCATATAAAAATTATGAGCAAAGTCGAAAATTTTATTAATAAAAAATTCGTTTTAAACTTTTAATTTAGCCTGTTTCAAGATTTTTTTTGATCGAGTAAAGTACATCCTATCGTGTAACAAATTAGCACATTCTTTAGACAATATCTTTAAGTTCGGATATTTTTTGTAAGACCGTTATTTAATAGTAAATACCGAAAAAATTTGATCTAGCAAACCAGTTTTCACCGCTGAGCTGAGGTGACTCGCTTTAAGATGCAATTATTATGAAGATAAAATCAAGCACCACCTTTTCAGTGTTTCTGATCATTGATGTCTTCATTTACAATTGCGTATATCATGTACGCGACACGCCTACAAAATTGTTTATTGCTTAGGTCTTAAGTCGTTTCAACTTTAATTAACGCATCTTTTATGTCCTCAAAGCATGGAGTAAATTAGACTCTATCTGTGTAAGTAATACTGATAATACAACTACTACTAATATCCGTATCCGGATCCGTATCCGCGGATATACATTTTTAATGATCAGGCACATCACTAATAAGTATGGAGACTAGAAATGGCTGTCCATTCTAATTGAGAGATTAACGTCGATAACAGTGACGAATTTGTTTACTCAAAAACTTCCACTCAAGGCTCAAGATAGGTATATTATGCAATTGATTGTATAGAATCATAGACGATAGATTTCAGAGGACCTTATTTGTGGTTTATAATATTCCATACTAATATTATAAATGTAAAAGTAGGTAGGTATGTCTGTCTGTCTATCTGCTACGCGTTCAACTTCAATATCTATCCTATCTTTACCAATTTTGATGAAATTTGGTATAGAAACAGGGTGTATTCCGGGGAAGGACAAAGGCTCGAAAATTAGAAAGTTCCCGCGGGAATAATAAAAACTATGAACGCGGATTAAGTCGCGGGCATAATTTAATATTTGAATATATTATTAATTAATTCTACGCTTGGATTATATCGGTTGTCGACATCTGATCCTCTATTTATTGCAAGGAAATTATGATAGATAAAAAATGTATAAAATGCCGCAGCCACGCGTAACCGGCGCGGGCACCTGCTGTTGCCATATGTGTCTAACGAGCACCAACCCTCAGGATATAAGTTTATAATGACGGAACGGACGGAAATATCTTCTAGAATCATCTTTAGGATAAGCTAGCAAGTAGTTACATCGAAATAAATAAGCAAAAATAAGTACTTAATATTTGAATATATTTTAACAACATTAAAAGCTATTAGTAACTAGATATGCAGATTGCAGGCACAGAAAGCAAAAATTTTTGCGGAATACCGACAAACAGCAAGCAGATCACATCAACAAGATTATACTAACTACTAGATAGTAAACCAGATATGGACAAACGGAACCCAAACCGAATCTTAACCGAGGATAACATATTATTGTTTAAAGATACGTCTAAGTTACAAAAATCAAGGTATTTTCGTAATTTGAATCGCCTTGCTACGTTATCGGATCAATAATTGGAACTAACAACGTCCCATTACTTAGCAGCTGCATCCCTACTTGGAGTACACACTTAATTATTATCGTTTTATAATAGTGTTATAGTGTAAAAACGCGCCTCGCTAGGGCAAATGTCTTTAATTTGCACTGTGTGCGTTTTGCGCTGCGGCGCTAGCCATCATGCCTTGATGATAAGGTAAAGTGTAAGGTTTAACAATTTTTTTATTCTTTTTGTTATATATAGTGAGCAAACGAGCAGGTGGGGGTCACCTGATGATAAGTGATTACCGCCGCCTAGGAACATTTGCAGAACCGCCAATGCGTTGCTGGCTTTTGAGATATTTGTTTATCCGCCCTTTGAAGACCCCCATATTATAGTTTATTCCATAATTTGCAGGTACGTGGCAGAAATGACCTGGAGTAACGGGAGTTGGAAGAAGACCAGGCCATCCAGGTGGTGAGGATGTCCGTGTGGAGTTGGCTTCCGTGTGGAGTTGGCTTCCGTGTGGAGTTGGCTGCTCTCCCATCGGACGCGTCCCCGGGTGGCGGATCGGGGAATTCCCTCACCGGTTTATCCGGCGGGTACTGGGGAAACAAAATACTCAGCGCGGACCAAAAGCAAGCAAACCAAAATCCAGTCAGCGTCTGTACTCGGAGCGAGCGGCTGACTGGTCAGCGTCTGTCCCACATTGGGCGGCTGTTTTCCGGAAGATGTGAGTAGGAGAGGAGGAAGGTAAGGAGAAGAGGAAGAGAGGGAGATCATAGAAACATGAAAGCACAACAAAAAGAGAAACTACCCCAGGCGGGTTCCGGCACCGCTGGTGCCGGGGAATCCCGCCCCCTGACAGTTTCGGCCGACAGGGGCTGCCCTTCGTATTCTGGGGAGGGCGACGTTTTGCTTGAGTGTAATAAACCATTTGCTAGGTCTGGTTTGCTACAACGCACGCCACCTAAAGCGACGACACATGCACGTAAAAGGACTGAGATAGAGCAGACTGAAACGGAAGACGGGGCATCTACTGGAGATGAAGGGATACTTTACAGGCAAGCTCCACACGCAAGCCCTCTGACTTTTTTCTCACCGATGGCGAGTACACCGAGAAATAGAGGCGAGTGGAAGCGGAAAAAGTCACCAGCTTCTAAGGAGGCAGAAACTCTAAATGAAAAGGAAGAGCGATTGATCAGCGTACTGTTCGATAATATCGTGTCTATAAATTCACTAGTAGATAGACAAGGGCCTTTTAAAAACACGGCCAATGAAATCAAAATAAAACTACGCGAATTGCAGAAAGTTTGTGGACGAGTCATGGATGTGCGAAGAATGATATTAGATAAGAAGGATGAAGAAATGGAGAGCACCCCAAAAAGGGCTAAAAGAACAGTGGCGGTGGAAGAGAAAGGTACAAACACATCTACCGGAGGTGAAACTGAAGGACTAGAATGGGATGACGATCTAGGCACGAAGACCGAATGGAAAGAAGAAAGCAGAAAAGGCAAACGGCGATGTCAGAAGGAAACGAAAAATACCGAAGAATTAACGGGGAATCCCGAAGTTACGATCCAATCGAAAAAGAGAGTGAAAGAGAAACACATAGAAGAAATGATACCGAAAACGAAGATGGACAAGACAAAGACACCAAATAAGAAAGGAAAGAGAAATACAATGAGGAAGAAACCACCGATAGCGAGGCCTGAAGCACTGCTGGTTGAGGTTAAGGAGCGCGACTATGCCAGTGTGCTGAAAGAGGTGAAATCGGGACTAACAAACGAGGAAATTATCTTATCCAAAGTAAGGAAGACAAGAAGGGGTGACATACTCCTTGAACTTGAACAAGGTCAAGATGCAGGAGCTGTACAATTAAAGGAGAAAGTGGGGGAACTCTGCCCAAGCCTTACGCTGAGAGCACTAAAAGAGTCGACTAACGTTATTATACGGGGGCTAGACGCCACAGTCGAAAAGGAAGAAGTAGAGGAATGCCTCAAACAAAAAACGAAGGATTTCCGTATAAAAAGTTTTTGGGAGAACAGTTATGGCACCAAGACAGTGATAGTTGAGGTACCAAAGGAAGACGCCCAGAGACTCGTTAGTGAGAAGAAAATCAAAATTGGATGGATGAGGGTCCCAGTCGGACTTCTAGTGGAGAAGAAAAAATGCTACAGGTGTCTCGAATACGGGCATATTTCTACAAGTTGTCCAGGCCAGGATAGAAGCAGAAAATGCTACAACTGCGGGATCGACGGGCACAAGGCCAAAGACTGCAAAAATGAGACGACATGCGCGATTTGCAAGGACAAGGGCCAGGTTAAAACCAATCACCGAATCGGCTCTAAGAGCTGCCCATCCTGGAAGGATAAAGTGCCCGGGAGAACGAATACACAGCCAAAAAACGGGGTGTAACAGCAGGTAGTGGAGAGCTAGGTTCGCAGATCAAGGTTCTACAAATAAATCTCGACCGAACGCGAGCTGCCCACGACCTGCTTGATGTGACAGTAAAAGAACACGATATAGACTTGGTTATAATAGCTGAACCAAATAAAAAGATTGCAGAATCTCGGGAATGGTTGACGGACAGGAGAGGGGACGCTTCTATTATCGCGTCTAGCAAAAGAGTCCAGATGAAACTAGTAGCCCAGGGAAACGGCTTCATTGCAATGGGCTGGTCCGGTCTAACGATATATAGCTGTTACTTCTCTCCAAACTACAGTATTGAGGAGTTTGAACAAGATGTGAGCGAACTCTTTGAAAGCATTGATTCGCAGCGTGGCGATATTCTCGTAGCCGGTGACTTCAATGCAGCATCAAATGTTTGGTCAGCGAAAAGCGAGAATGCTAGAGGACGATTGATCATGGAGTTGCTAGCTAGCTCGGATATGGTTGTAGTAAACGTAGGGTTTGCTCCCACATTCCAAAGAGGTCCTAAGAATTCTACTCCAGACATAACGTTTGTAAGCTCTAATTTGGCGCATAAAATATCGAACTGGAAGGTCCTAGAAGAAGATAGCATGAGTGGGCATCGATATATACAATTCAACGTACTAAAAGAGGAAATAAAATCATCGAACCAGCCACCAGTGGGATGGAGACTTGACAAACTTGACCGGTATGCACTGGAAAACGTTCTTATGGGAAAAGAAGTTAATACTCCAGAGGAACTGGTAGAAGAGACAATAAGAGCCTGTGATAGAGCAATGCCCAAAAAGGGACTACGCAGGAAAGCACCGGTCTATTGGTGGAATGAGCAAATAAAAGAGCAAAGAGTTATTTGTACAAAATGCCGTAGAAAATATACACGAAAGAGACGGAAGGTGGGCAAAAAGAACACAAGTATAGACGAAAAAGACGAAGAAATAATTAAATTAAGAGAAGAATATAAATCTGCAAAACTAACCTTGCAATTGTCCATATTAAAGTCGAAAGAGGAACAATGGAGAGGGATTTGCGAGGAAGTAGATAGGGATACATGGGGCTTGGGGTACAGGATAGTTACCAAAAAACTGCGGAGAAGTCCACCTAGTCTAGATATGGACCTCATCTTATCCGTGGTTGACGTGTTGTTCCCGTCCCATGAAGATTTCTGTCGTATCCACGCAGAGTCTTCCCAGGACATAGAAGTGACGCTAGCGGAAATAACGACAGCAGCAGAAAGCCTGAAACTGAAAAAGGCACCAGGGCCCGACTTCGTACACCCGGAGGTGGTCAAAATCGCAGCGCAGGTCATACCCGAAAAAATTAAGAACGTCATAGATGCAGCCCTTACATCAGGTATATTTCCTCCGGCTTGGAAGGTAGCTAGTCTGGTGTTACTGAAAAAAGCTAACAAGCCAGCAGACGACCCGAGGGGATACAGACCTGTTTGCTTACTGGACTGTTACGGAAAGCTACTGGAGAAAATCCTCCAAAATAGAATTGAGAACCTCTTGCCTGATCATGGGGGTATTTCCAACCAGCAGTATGGCTTTAGAAAGGGTCGTTCCACCTTAATGGCCATAAAAGAGGTAGTAGAGACCGCCTTGGAGGCTAGGCAGGGTACAAGCAGGAACCGTAAGTTATGCGCCTTAATCTGCCTAGATGTCAAAAATGCGTTCAACTCTGCCTCTTGGAAGGAGATTATTTTGGAACTGCGAAAAAGACAGTTCCCCGGGTACATACTTAATCTAATCAGTAGTTATCTAGAGGACAGATATATCAAAGTAAAGGACTGTAAAGGAAAGGAGGAAAGGATAAAAGTCACCAGCGGAGTGCCTCAGGGCTCAATCCTCGGCCCAATGCTCTGGAATATCCTTTACGATGGGGTCTTCCAGCTTAAGCAAGAGGAGGGAGTGAAATTGGTGGGTTTCGCTGATGACTTAGCACTAGTCGTAGTAGCCAAAACAGAGAAGAGTCTCACGACCAAGGCAAATAAAGCGCTTGAATTGGTAAATGGATGGATGACAGAAAAGCGACTGTCTCTGGCGCCAGAGAAGACGGAGGCAATTATTTTTAGTGGAAGACGAAAGCTAGGCCCAATCAAATTCGTAGTCCAAGGGGCCCCAGTCACTCCAAAAGAGCATGTCAAATACCTGGGGGTCTGGCTTGACAAAAGCCTAAATTACAAGAAGCACATCGAAGAAGTAGCTAAGAAGGCGCAAACTCTGACGGAGGCACTAAGAAGACTAATGCCCACTAGGGGGGGGCCTAGGGCAAGCAAGAGAAGAGTATTGGCAGCTGTGGCCCACTCCGTAATTCTTTACGGGGCGCCAATTTTTGAGGGTGCTATGAAGGTGGAACTCTACCGAAAAAAGCTGGAAGCGGTGCAAAGACAAATGGCAATAGGCATCTGTGGAGCATACCGCACAATCTCCACCGACGCGGTTTTAGTAATTGCAGGACTTGTCCCGATAGATAAAATGGTCAGAGAACGGGCTATGCTATATGCGAGCAAGGAAAAAACGCTACTCGAAGTGCGGGAGAACACTCTGACTGAGTGGGAGCGAGAGTGGTCGGGAGTAGGGAAAGGAACATGGACGAGGGAGTTAATCAAGGAGCTAAAGAAATGGCATAACAGAAAACATGGAGAGATTGATCGCTGGCTGACGCAGGCGCTCAGCGGTCACGGGGTTTTTAATACTTACCTCTTCGCGATCGGGAAAGCGCCAAGCGAAGCCTGCTACTTCTGTGGAGAAGAGGACACCCCGGGACACGCAATTTTTGAATGTCCTGGTTGTGCGGACCTTAGGATAGAGGCTCAGGGTACCAGCGACGATGTTGATGCCCGAAATTTAATAACACGGATGCTGTCGAGCGAAGATGCGTGGACACGATACGGCAAAATGCTAAGAAACATAATGAGGAGAAGAGAGGAAAGGGAAAAAGAGGAAAAGAAGAAGAGAGAGATCTAGAGGGTCAGCATGAAGTCATGCTTTGCAGTTCCGTGCTGACACCTGGCCGACATGGGGGAGGTTATTTTAGTCCGTGCAAGTCGGACACGCCCTGTCTAGCCCAGGCAGAAGTCCGAAGGGATTTTTTCCTCCCCCGAAAAAAAAAAAAAAAAAAAAAAAAAAAAAGGTGGTGAGGATGAAATTTGTTCAATTTAATTTTGTGATTTCAATTTAAAAACACAACGACATTTATACTGGCATCAAAGCAACCTCAAACTATGTTTATGGATTATCATTTCACTAAGAAGCCATAAATTACTTAAGTGTCTAAAATTAGTTCAGAAATTAATTGCCTATCTCTACAATTTGAAATAAACAGTGTAAGTGAAATGTCAAGGGAATGGTTGAACTGAACGCGAACATGGTATGGTTTAATTGCTGCGAAGATAACACTTTTTATACATGGACACCTTCACCACAGAATATTAACTAAAACTACGCGATGTTTTTCATGTTTATTAAAACAGATTATTGAGGGATCTCCATGGAATGGATATTCTACTACCATATTATACTTGGAGGATTCAAAATACTGGACAAATAAATGAACCAAGAAGTAGGAAAACAAGCACTGGCATCTTAAATCCGGTCTAAATAAAACAAATGTGAGTAAATAAAAGTTGAATATAGGTTGAATATAGAGAGCTATTTAAAAGACAAAATCGTTTATTACATCAACAGACGAAATTACGTATAACGTCTCGAAGCAAGAATAAGAAATGACCTAGCGTAGTAGACACAAAGGCTTACATCACGAGAGAAAAAAATGTTAACACTAGCAGATAAGACATTTTCGTAATTAAGTAATTCCGAGAAAAGAACCAATCGCTATTACTTGTAATAGTACTAATTGTACGGGCTGCAAAGTATACAACAACGAAAACACTCTTTATAACAAAAGAAATGCCGTGACGGAGAGCGTGCTAGTGAAACTAACAATAAATAAAAGTACAGTCGGCATTAGATTTACTCTAATTGACGTAACTCCGGAAAATGTACCGAATTCCAATGCGATTTATACTTTGTTATGATAAACAAAACTTTTTTTACTAAGAAATAGTAAAATTAAGTAGAGACGATTTTTATTTCGTATTAAAAATGTGAAATCATGAACCACCTACTTGATGGAAATGTTCGTCAAAATAACGAACTAACAACTAAGTTTTATAATAATTATTCGATTAAGCATCTGAAATTTCTATTTCTATATAGGTCCTAAAACTTATACCTGCATCATATTATACAACCCATGGAGGTGTAAATGTGACAGTAACTATTATTTAAATTAAGATTGGTACTTTAAAAAAAAAACAAATACAACAGATTTGAATATCTGTCGCTCGCTGCACATAATCTTGATACTATTGCAATAATTATTGAGCATCATTAAAATTTAAATGCTATACACGAACATTAATGCAATTCCCGGTAAGCCATTTTACAGAAATGCAAGAAATTGAATGTCAATCAGATAGTCACCGATAAATAGATAAGAAAGCGTGCAAATAAATGTGCCAATTAACAAAACTAATTGCTGGTGCGACTTATATTGACATTCGAAAAATTGTCTGTGCAAGTCAAACCATGGATAATTTTACTTTTATTTCAGAACTATTATAAGGCTACAATCAAATTATAGGCGTCTTAAATTTAAAGGCAGCTCTATTATTATGTAAATCATGCGTACTATGAAAAGGATAGCACTCTATCTCAAGCTAGTTTGTATTGAATTTAATTTTGATGGAACGCTCTAATAACTGTTATTTCATGTACTATCTAAAATATGGTTGTAATTATTATTGATAAGCAGGTTCGTAGCATTCAATACAAATTTAGCATAGACGAAATAGATGGACCGTGTTTGGTGGCGCGCTCTCGAAAAGGCCTATGTCCAGCAGTGGATGCATACAGGCTGACGGGTGGATGGATGGATGGATGGAATAGATGCAACATTTCAATCCATTAAATCAAATTCAGAACTGCAGTATATTTGGGAATTGGGATGGCAATACCAGGCACAAACTTATTGAGCGCTATGCTAGTATATAATATATGTCTGCCTTGACATTTTAATCCGTGGTTATTAAGACAAAATCTTTTGCTATTGTTTTGATCTCTGTGCCACAGATCTGAACTTTATTTCTACACCGACTTACTGCAAACTCGTCGATTATGTAAAACTTGCCACTGTGAACTAGTTATGCAATCTTGCATGAGCTATATTGTCAATTGGGCTTGAAAGAATGTCAGCCATTTATTGCTTCATTTACAAAACCTTGTTCGCAACTTTATTCATAATTCTATTGCGATGTAATTGAGGAGTGTTAAGAAAATTTAAGTAGCATTATCAGCTTGCTTGTCTGTATATTGAATACGTTCCTTGGAGTTTTCGTCTAGGAAATCCCCTTACATACACACAACCACTGAAATTCATGCTAGCATACCGAGATAAGAAATAGAAAGTCAAAACACCCAATTAATAATTCGATTTAGTTTGGATGGTCATATACTAATTTTTGAAATTTGTAAAAACTTTACAAACTTTCATAGTGTTTATGCAATTAAATAACCAATCTAATGCTTCAACAAATAACCAATAAAGACGTGTACTTTATTAGATAATGTTGCGCTATCATAAAATTAACGGCTTATCAAAGATAAAAGTTCCAAATACTCGTAGGTAAGTAACTATGGTATCAGATAAGCTCTTTGTTTCATATTACATTAGTTAAGGACTTGGTCTTTAACAAACGTAGATAAGTAAAGCCGCATTCAGGAATAGAATACAAATAACTACCAGGCCAGTAGATCCAAAAGATCCATGTCTTGCTCTCTAGAATTCTCGGTTAAGCGTTTACTTTAAGACTAACTTCATATTCATTTATTTTGCATATTTAGCCCTGTTAGGGCGAAGCAAGTACATACATTAATAAAATTACAGTAATTAAGTACATTACAATAAATTACCTTATCATATTTGTTACATTATATTGAAATTAAAATTAAAACATAAAAATCAGATTCCATGAAATAAAATTACGTCGAGTACCTACAATAAACTATTATATTATGTCAAAATCAAAATGAATTATAAAATATTAAATAGATTAAATTATTAAATCAAATTATGTCTAATACAGTAAATTATGTCAAATACAATTCAAATTTAGTTACAATAATGGAGGTTTTTCGCGCGTTTTCGCAACTTAGCTGGCTCTGGAAAGGACCTGTGACGCTTGTTGTTGCTCTAAGGCATTTGGCTCAAATAGTTACGCTTTTGGCATTCGCCACTTCTGCGAATCTAATTTTCAGAGGACTTGCATGTCTATGCTTCGTCAAACCAGCGATACCTAAGGTCGTTTTGCTGACGAAAGCTCTGCACAATCTTCTTCCATCTACTCCACTCCATACCATCTGCTTTTCTCACGTCAGGATCCTCTCTATCACTTGTTTTTATGAGATACCTACTTTTCTTATTTGACTCATTGACGTTGCCGTTTGACTTGTTTCTGTGTCTATTTTCTATGCATCATACCTATTGCATAGATAACAGTAAATGCTGTGAACTACAATCAAAAGTTATTTCAAAGCTTTGGGATCGACGCCTGAGGCCTTTACCACGCGTTGCCTATTGGTGGTCCAATTTACCGATATAATTCTAGTTGGAAGCCGCTTCAAGATCGCTGTTCTATACCACCGATCTGAGGTGCGATTGTGTAAGAAATGTCGATCAAATCGTCAAAGTTCGGCGTCAAAGTAAACTAAACCATAACAGCATTGAATTAGAGCTCAATTTCGTGTATCCATTCTCATACGGTTAGGTATGTACGATATCCTAAACGGATGAGAATGTTTATTTTACTTTGACGCCGGACTTTGACCATTGGATCGGCAACTTTTAGACAATTGGGGAGCTGATCGTAACTGCGATATCGATCGTAACCGTACAAAAACATCTCATTCCCACATTATCATTTTAGTATCAAACGCTCTTCTCGCTTTCATCGGTTATCGATATCTGGTTATCCACGGGAATTGCGCGACATTGCGGCTCTGTAGTTACTTGAGTCAGTATAGAAAGAATAGTTCATCCTAAGGGAGGACAACTACTACAAAACTACTTTCATGTCCACTAAGTAATAGGCTTATTATACTCCATTACATAACTTAGGATAGGCAACCTTGCACAGATTCTGAACACACTGGTGCGTTGATTATAGAAAATCTAACAATAAGCTGCCAACAGTATGAAATTAGTAGTGCGGTATGAAAATCGCGTTTAATTATATACCGCGGCAGAGATTACGAGTGGACATGCTAATTGTTGTCACTCAGGCAGCCCGCAGTCAGGCCAAGATGCACGATCTGTCGCGTGAGTAATGTCACTTTCCCCGACTTCGGCACGGGTTTTCTGTTTCGAAGGCGTACACAACGCTAGGGCTGTGTACGACTGCATTGGTTGCTGAACAGTTATAGCATTGCGAAAAAGAGCTTTGACCTTCAACCTGCAGTCTGGTTTGTCGATATATTTGATAGTAAGTACGAAGTGAGGCGCGACGGGGATATCTACTATAATATATACGCTGCAGCATGGACATATCAGTAAAACGAAAGGTTTGTTGACGAACAGTGGCTCAACTCAACGCGATTGGTTCGACCATCGACCTTCATCGACCATTGATTCGCATGTTATCTATTTAATTTAAACCCTATTTAAGTAATTCAGCTCTTTGAAAATCGCGGTTTTCAGAAGATGGCAACCCTATCCTATCATACGCTCTCTCGCATGGAATGCTCATTTGCTCATCAGAAGATGTATTCATTATTCTAGGAAATTTTCTAGACCTACTACCTAATTAAGTATACCTCCTCACAAATTGAATATTAATGTTGAGTATAAGTAATGGTGTGAATCCGCCGTGAGGTTTTATATACTTAAGTAAAAATTCCCATGTTTTAAGTAATTAAGTACTAATTACATTTCGAGATGGTATAACATCTTATTCTTCTTCTGGGATTATTTTCCGCACTTGGACGTAGGCGTCCGCTGTGCGTGATAGTATGAGATATACCTAAACTAAAATAGTTATTTTACTGAGTCAACATTAGTACATAAGAAAAAGAAAAAAACAAAGCTTAAATCAACAAGGCATAACCAACAATAAACTTGAATGGAAAGCTTAATTAATTTTCTTAATTCTTGGATTAATAAGTAATTCACAAAGAGGCATCGTCCGTCGGTTGAATTATATAATACATAATTTTAATTGGTATTACACAGTGGTAGCGAGATAGATGTATAGGTGGAGGAATTTACGTTAAAGAGAATTGTTTATTTTGAACGCAACGGCCCAAGGCGGCGTATGTTGCGTGCTCATCTTTGAATGATCTATGGACTGTGTGCAATTAGGTACTTTAATTTCTCACTTGTGATAACCTACAGTTTGTAGGCAGCAGAAACATATAGGTAAGTAAGTATAAATGTAAATCTAAATTTATAAAATTCAAAGTTCTGACTGTCTGACTGATATATCAACACACAGCCTAAACCGCTGGTCCTAGAAACGTTAAAGTTTGTGAGTTTGTGACGTTGTAGGGGGTAATCTCTGGATCTACTGAACCGATTTTGAAAATTCTAGTACCAGTAGATTAAGCCACATTAGTTGTGAGTGTCACAGGCTATATATTAACCCGAAAAATTAGGTAGTTCCAGTGGGAATTTTAAAAACTTATTTCACGCGGACGAAGTCGCGGGGGCATCTGCTAGTTTTTATAATTGTTTAATCATAATTATAATAATGAATTAATTCAACCCATTGCCACCTGTAGGTGATAGCTGTTTAAATATTTTTTTCGACCAGATTTATTTTTGAATCCTATTATTAATAAGCGTTAATAGGCTGTAGTGGGTAAGTGATAGCATCTAACAAGAATTTTTGGCAACACTACGATAACGTCATAAGAACGGCAATCATTATTTTAATCTATTTAACACTAGTGGCAGATGTTGTACTAAAACCAGATTGCAGCGCAACATACTGGTTCCATTTGTGTATATAAACCATCACCCAAACACACAAAAAATTCTATCAGAATCAGTCCAGCTATTCTCGAGTGTTGCGCTTAGCAACACATTTAGCCATTCATTTTTATTTATAGTATAAATAACTATGTATGAGATAAGATTTCATGTTCCTATCATTAGTAGTAACTAAAATATGTAAAAGTGACAGACAGATGGACATGGATGATCGCACATTACCTACCACAGAATATATATTTATTGAGCAACTCAATATCACATTCTATTATGAACAAGTAACTAGGCACAAAGGCACCTATTATGCCCATTACGAATTTAAAATTACTTAACTAAGTACTTAAGTACCTACATTTTTTACTTAACCGCTAATGGATTTATTATGAATAGTTACATATTAAAATAAAATTCAAATTAGGTAAGTAAGCTATTTGTATTAATTAATATTTAATCAAAAATTGTAGGACTGTACTACTAATGACATTGGCACAATGACACACTATGCTAATTTCCACGATTAAGTCCAAGAATCACACATAAAACTTTGTAGAAATTTTGCACTCTGGCTTACGTCCAAGAGATTTTACTATCTGTGATTATGAATGAATAAAGCTTATTTATAACATACTATTCTTGCTTTTCTTGGTGTCTGTAACAAAATAGATAGTTTTCACAAACATTAACATAATCCATACTAATGCCCGTTTGCACTAAACTTAGGAATCGCCTAATTTCCTGCCCAACTTGTTTAGGCTTATCCTAGCGAAAAAAAAGCTTGCACTAACCTTAGGCCATTCCTAAATCCACTTAGGAGATGCCTAACTTTATGAGCCCGATTAGTAAGCGCCCAAGCGTAGGCGATACTTAAGTTGTATTTTTTGTAGTCTGTGGACCATTTTGTTGTCATTAATTATTGGTGTCACGGTTGATATGTACTCTGTAGTTGATAGGTAGGTATCACAACCACAGAGTACCTACATTGTAATTGTGATTGTTATTTAGGTAGAACACTACACTGATCACAAGCAAAATGGCACAAGATTTATTAGATTTCCTCTAAATCTTAGAAGAAGTAGATTTTCATAATGATCGACACTCGAGGACTCGCTTAATAAGATCGCGGCCAAACTGGTTCCAAAATTTTGATGAAATGGACTTTTTCAAAAGATAAGAGTACCTACATTGTAATTGTAATTGTTATTTAGGTAGAACACTACACTGATCACAAGCAAAATGGCACAAGATTTATTAGATTTCCTCTAAATCTTAGAAGAAGTAGATTTTCATAATGATCGACACTCGAGGACTCGCTTAATAAGATCGCGGCCAAACTGGTTCCAAAATTTTGATGTAATGGACTTTTTCAAAAGATAAGAGTACCTACATTGTAATTGTAATTGTTATTTAGGTAGAACACTACACTGATCACAAGCAAAATGGCACAAGATTTATTAGATTTCCTCGAAATCTTAGAAGAAGTAGATTTTCATAATGATCGACACTCGAGGACTCGCTTAATAAGATCGCGGCCAAACTGGTTCCAAAATTTTGATGAAATGGACTTTTTCAAAAGATATAGGATGTGCAAAAAATGGATGGATGTGTAAAATTGGCAGTTCTTTTTCGTTTATTTATTTGTCTTTCCATTTTAATTGCTGATTTATAAAATCCCCTAAAATATATAACCTTCAACTCCACGTACTTAATGTCACCTGTGCAATCCATACTAATAATATAAATGCGAAAGTGTTTCTGTCTGTCTGTCTGCTACGCTTTCCCGGCCCATCTTTTCAACCGATTTTGCTGAAATTTGGTACGGGGGTAGATGGTATCCTGGGGAAGGACATAAGCTACTTTTTATCCCGGAAAATTAAAGGGTTCCCGCGGGAATTAAAGTAACTGTCTCTTTACCCGACATTGATGAAATTTGGTACAAGGGTAGATGGTATCCCGGAGAAGGACATAGGCTACTTTTTATCTCGGAAAATTAAAGAGTTCCCGCGGGAATCAAAAATCTTAATCCACGCGGACGAAGTCGCGGAAATCATCTAGTACATATATAAACCAATAAAATAAAATACACCAATGTTTTAGCTTTTGTCTCTATTCAACTCATGCCTGAGGTTATGACAAGATAAGGTCAAAAAATATTCTAGTGTTTACATTACTTTGCAAGATATATTTAAAAAAACATAAACAATCATCATGGAACTAATAAGTACTTGTACGTAGTACTTATTAGTTCCATGACAATCATTCATTCCATTCGTTCCTAGAGATGCCTAACTAGGCAATGCTTATGTTACGACACAGCAAGGACAAGACTGTCAGTGCAAACGAATTTTTTTACTAGGCCGTTCTTAAGCCTAGGTGTATCTTAACTAGGACAAGCCTAACTTGAGTTTAGTGCAAACCGGCATAAGTATAGTACTTAATATTATAAATGCAAAAATGTGTCTGTCTGTCTGCTACGCTTTAATGGCCCATATTTTCAACTGAATTTGATGAAATTTTGTATAGAGGCAGGTTACACCCTGGGGAAGGACAGATTTAGGACATGAACTTTTATCCCATTAAATTAAGGAGATCACCCAGGAATAAAAAAAACCATGCGGGCCAAGTTGCTGGCATCATCTACCATCAGTTACCTATAAAATTAAGTTAAGAATCCATCAATCAAAGAAAGTTCGCAATAAAAATGAGAGTTGATTATTGCAAAAACTAGAGTTTTCTTCTTTAATTAATAGACTATCCCTTGGCTGTAATCAAACTTGCTGGCAAGTGGTGGTGATGTCTAAGGTGGAGCATGCTTGCTTAGAAGACACCTATTCACTCTTAAAACAGAAACTGATAGGCATTTCATACCTAAACAATTCAATTTATAAATAACAAAGCAAAGTACTTTGTATATGTCTGTGGAATTATGATTATGTATGGATGCAGACTTAATAAGAGAATTTCAGGATTATAAACATGCATTCCCGGAATCCAAGGATTTTTGATCCTAAGAGGAAATAGCAAAAATTACGTCAAAATCCTTTATTTCTTGACAAAATTATTTTCTTGATGCATTAAAATAGTTTCTACCTGGTTTTTCTCAATTGGAAGGGTTGCTAACAAATTCAATTGAAGATTAATATTTAAGTAAACTTCTTTTCTCTTCCATTTTTTATTTCATTAGAAATAAATTATAATCACAAATCCATATTCAACAGGCCTCACAGTTAAATTATGTTTGAATCATTTACTTAGTAGTAATTTACACAGTATGCTTTGAATATTAACTAGGAACATTGGATGTACAATCTAAATTGCTTGCATTGTTTAAGTATTGAATGCCTACGACTTCATCCACATGTGGATAGAGGTTTTTTTGGTTCTTCCGTGAACTCTTAATTTTCCAGGATAAGAGTAGCCTATGTGTTATTCCAGACTATAATCTATCTCTGTGCCAAATTGCCATCAATCCATCCATCCATCCATCCAAACTTTCACCTTTATAATATACGTATAAATTTATGCTCATAGTGCTAGTTAAGTAACTTTCATTAGCTTTTATACATAGGCATGCGCTAAGGAAGGATTTTTGAAAATTCAACCCCCAAGAATGTAAGCAAGTAAAATAGAGGTTTGAAATTTGTATGAAACTTAACCTGAGCGAAGCTGCAGACATAAAAGCTACATATAGGCAGAATTACTTAGAAAGATTTTTTACTAAGTCAAATAACATTAATTGAGAGTTATTGGTACTAAAATAACTTTATTATTGTACTTACTTAATTTAAGTATTCATTTTTGTCAAAAAGACCAACCACAAACTTTCTCAGTAAGAATGGCATACCTAACCAGTGGTAGATTCACTTTACTACTATTTGTAGATAACACAATCCAAAGATTATTAAATACAAATAAGTTACCTTTATAATTTATGACAAAGGATTTTGGTATTTTGTTAGATGTGCTTCATATACTAAGTTTAAATTACTTAGTTCAAATTTTCCTAAATTCTTAATAATATGTAGTACTATGTATGTGAAGCAAGAATAGTTTCATATTAATAGCAGAATAAAACATTTTAATTATTCATTTCACATTATTCATCACATGGGTAAAACGTAAATTAAAGTAAGATAACACATGACAAAGTATGACCTCATCTCTACAATAAAAAAAATGTCAGCAGAGACTTTGATGTCTCTCACAGTTCTAGTTGTAACCCCATGGTTCTATAGGATTTTCCGAAGTATTCATGCAAGCAAATGACCTAAATAACGCGCATTATGAATGCAGTATACTTTAAGCCGTGTAAGGCGATTTCATGTGAATCAAAAACTATACGGCGCGACACTATGACGAAAAATACGTAAATCTCGTTGCGGTGTCGACAGATGAGGGCAAATAGAAAGGCAAGTAAGGTTTTGGGTCGAATGTACATTTCGCATTT
Source organism: Erebia aethiops (assembly GCA_923060345.2). Taxonomy (NCBI): domain Eukaryota; kingdom Metazoa; phylum Arthropoda; class Insecta; order Lepidoptera; family Nymphalidae; genus Erebia; species Erebia aethiops. The sequence continues at coordinate 12,933,228 of OV281096.1, read as the reverse complement.
GCCAACTCCACATTTAATCTTTACAAAATTACGAGACGGGAGACTCGAGTCTCGCTTACTGTGTTGTTGCCTGTTGGGTTGACCGCTGTAATCTTGCGCTAACACGTGTAAATCAAACCTTTACCTTTATAATTAGTTCGATTTCTGGAACGTCCCCGTTCGCAGTTCCGTTCTCTGCAATTTCATCCGACATCGTGAACTCAAAAAACACTCAAATTAATTCAAAAGATAGTACTTTTCCACTTTTCACACAACCGTCACAGTTCCAAAACACCGAAAGACTAAAAGTAAAAAGTAAAACTAAAAAGTACTCTGTGGACTAGCCTAAGACTAACTTCGCTTCAGTTCAGAAGCGGTGGACAGCGGACATGTAAAATTGAGAGCTAATGATATTGTAACGATCGCAATCCCCTCTGATTGGTTAATATACTTCCACTATTGGCCAAAATCCATTGACGCTTCCATAATACTATAAATTCAGCCTATCAAAACAATTGAGATTGTAACAATGATTTATGCAGGATTTACACAATTCCCCTACTGCAGACTTCACATTTGACTTCTGTCTACATTTTCCATTCTTTCCATTATTAAAATCTATGATTCTTTCTATGCAATAACATAGTGCAATAATTGGTTGGCACCATGAAGGTATATCGTACTCATAAGTTTGTGTCTAAATCATGGGACATAGACTTATCTGATCTGAGACCCGCCAAGACGAAGCCAAGACGAGTCAAAGTCGAACGGGGCACTGCCCGCACTGTCTACTATTTCTGGAAGCGATTCGTATTTTCGAACCGTCATAGTATAGGTCTCGTTGTAATTAAAAAGCTGTAATTTCCAGGATTTACATTCACTCTATTCTGCCCATGTTAGCTCTGTAATGGAATAAATGGGCAACCCTGCCAAAAAAGTTTTGTTTAAGTCTTATTCATAGAGTAAGAATATATTATAGCAAGAGTAGGCATTGTGTTAATAATAAATGAACGAAATGAATATATACGCTAAGGCCAAGGGTGACAGAGCGAGAAAATCACTTTTCTTGTCCTGCTCAGCGTATTACTTTTTTTTGTTGGACCTAACCGACAGCTTAGGTCAGACAATCCTGTGTCATTTTTGTTATTCGCCCATATTCGTACGAAATTGGAAATAGACAAAGTGGTTACTGTGCACGTAGCTTATAAAAAAAGTGAATTGTAAATTGTGAATTGTCCTTGAAGTGAAAAAAAATTGGCAGTAATAGAGCCTGCCGATAAAAGGGAAAACGAATAATTTAATTTTTTTAATTAAAATGATTAAAATATAAACCTTAATACTAAAGCATTAAAGTTGAATATAGAATGTAGTAGATATATTTATATTTAAGACCTTTTATCTTCATAACGGTCGGTGTTTGCGAGCATGTCGGTCACGGTCACGCGAATCTAAATTTTTACCCCCTACCAAAATGTGCTCAACGCGGCTAAAGAAGTTTTCACTTAAAAAATACTTATTTACAAGAAAATTTCGCATTAAGACTATCGCTATCGCATACTGTATACGCTGACACCATGTCTACTTATCTTTCTCTGTCTATGGTAGATTGTTACTTGTCCCTAGTCTCTAGGGTTGATATTATGCTTTGTTGTGGACATTTGATAAACGATAGTTGTCATAGTTGTGACCGGTGTATCCGACTTTGTGGTACTATGAATACGTATTAGTACGTAGTCATATAAAAACAATGACTTAGGAAACTAAAGGACTTGTCATACCTACGAAAAAATGCTGTATACCTAAACATTAACTGTCGACTAAAATGGCGACTTACCAAAGTGATGTTACCTGATGTCTATCGATAATATATATCGATGTGGTTTATTACATAGGTATTCAGAATACAGTTTGTTCTATATTCTGAGGCTATGGGATGCGTTTTGATGCTGGCATTAAGTCCGGATTCTGTACGATTATTGTACAGAATCCGGACTAACCCTACCACGCTTTTAAGACACAGCACCAACCTATACTAATATTATTAAGAGGTAAAGTTTGTGAGGTTGTAGGGGGTAATCTCTGGATCTACTGAACCGATTTTGAAAATTCTGTTACTAATAGAAAGCCACATTTTTTATGAGTGTCATAGGCTATGTTATATTAACTCGAAAAATAAAAAGACTTTTTCGTGGTAGTCGGAACCAAAAAACCTCTTGTAGGACACATTGGTAGGAATATGGACTATTGGAAACCAATATACTGTTGTGTTGAATTAAGGAGCAATGAAATAAAACTTACAAATCGCTGAACAAAACATTTTTTCTCTCATTTATTTTCATGTCACGTTTTTAACAATATTTAAAAGTATGTAGAAAATGTTAAAACATGTTTATGAATATTAAAAACAATCGTAGGCTTTTGAATTATTACAACTTTTTTCAAACATTTACTAATCACTAGTTGACCCCTGCTTCGCACGGTGGTGGGCCTGCCTGTTGCATAGACAAAAAATCACCCTAGTGCCGAACTGGATGCACATTGGTCTTCTATAGGCAGCTGTTGTTGTAGCAGGAAGATGGCTGTAAGAAGTAAATCTTATGTACAAAACAAAAACTAAACATAACATTTAAAAATTAGTTAACCGAGATGACTGAGTCTACTTGAGTAAATTTGCACTTGTTCGTTTGATCGCCCGTCCATCAGTCTTTCAGAGCCTTATAAGTTCTAAATGAGTGAACATCATTACTTCAAATTTATAATTATAACATAATGTTTTTAGACCGATGGTCTCGAGCTGAACATTGCTTAAAAAGTTGCTATAATAATTATTTTTTTAATAAAAATTATCAAAATTATTATTCAAGCAAATATCGATATCGATGAAAATTTCCTCTTATGTAATATCTAGTAGGTACTTATCAAATGCTTATCAACAGGTAAAAATCTAGCTTAAAATCAAATATTTACAGCAAACTAAACTAAAATATGTTTCTTCGTAGTGTAATAACTGCTATAAAGAATCAATATACGAGAAAAATTGTTTACATACCGGTGAAATGTAAAATTTGTCAGATTTTTCTTTTTCTTGCGCCATATCCCACAATATTACAACTAGGCATTGTTGCAAATTGTTTTTGACGCCATACACGAAAATAACACTTATTTATTCTCCGTAACAAATAAATACACAATTTTTCAACAAAACACAATTAGACGTTATCAGGCGATGACACTTGAAGTACTCAAGAAATGGCCAACTAAAATGGCGGCTAGGCACGCTCAAGCTAAAGGGCGATTACAGGTTATGTCAGTTCCTTTTGTTTCCTTATTCATTGTATAAAAAGTACTCTGTGTACGTAGTATTCTATACTAATCTGTGGTGGTACTTATTTTCAGAGACAAGTAACCTATAGTAATAAGTGTACTGTGCTTATTTTTAACTTTTAACTTCTGTTTTTAGGTTTCTGACATAAAGTTACTCTGAGAGTTTAGAAAAAAGTTGTAGTGGTTGTAAAATAAAAAATGAGTAACGCAGAAGAACCTTCGTCTTCGCTAAAGGAGATATCCTTTGCAGAAAAGCAAGCTGAACGCATGCAAAGATTGCGTACGCTGCATACAGCCAGAAACGAAGCGAGGACTCACAACCACCAGGAAGTTGTGGCAGAAGAGGCAAGGAATAAGCTCCCAACGAACTATGAGGCGAAGAAACGACAGGCGGAATGGTTATTGGAAGACCAAAACAAGCGGGAAGAAGCGGGTAAACAGGGCAAAGATTACGACAGAGTAAAACTTTTGAATATCTCCGCTGTAGAAGCAGAGAGATTAGAGCGCAAGAAAAAGAAGAAAAATCCAGACCAAGGCTTCTCAACTTACGAACAAGCGACAGTACGGCAGTACAATAGACTAGTTAAAAACATGCCTGCAATGGATAAAGAACAGTATGAAAAACAGAAACAGAAATATGGTGACGCGTTCTATGGCGGACCTAACGTTATTATACACGGCATGCATGAAGATCGTAAGGATGCTATAGACAAAATGGTGGATGATTTGGAAGGCCAGATTGCTAAAAGAGCCAAATATTCGAGGAGGAGGATACACAATGATGATGCCGATATTGACTATATTAATGAAAGGAATGCCAAGTTTAATAAGAAATTGGAAAGGTTCTATGGTGAGCATACAGCTGAGATCAAACAGAACTTGGAGAGAGGTACTGCAATATAGGCTTTTGGTATCAGTTGTTTACTTTATGGACTAAAAGTTTGTGAGGAGTATTCTGAAGTAGGTACTATTTTATAGAATTTGAACCTATGTATCTGTATAGAGAGTGTATAAAATATTCAGTTATTCTGGCACAGTTGTGAGTGCTGTGGTGTATATATAATAAGTGGGAAATCCTATGTTTGATTCTAGCCAGGTCAATAAGAAATTGCTAATTTCTGGTCTGATCTCTAAGAGGATCCAGCAAAGATAATTTGCAATGGGTTTTATCATTCCAATATGATGCTGCATAGAAACCCTTGGGGGCAATGGGCTTAATAAACATAAAAGTAACCCTTTTCCACCTTAGACTATTATTATTATTATTATTCTTTATAATAGGCTAGGCAGTTTTCGCTGATGCGCCTATATCAAATCTTGTGCTTTGTCTTTAAGTGTTAATCCAGTCTGTTCTTGAACTGATTCACAGAGGTTGACATCACCACATCCTCGGGCAGTTTGTTCCACATAAGCACTACTCTGTTGCCCAAAAAGTGTTTAAGGGGATTTGATGATGCCAATCTATGACGCAGCTTTCGATCGTGTCCTCTTAGACCAGGGTTCCTTTTTTTACTAATATTTCCTCCATATTTGGGACATTATAGTAGGTGTTCAGTATTTTATATGTTTCAATGAGATCGCCTCTTTCTCGCCTACTTTTGAGGGAACTGAGTCCAAGTTTTGAAAGTCTCTGCTCATAAATCATCTATATCATCGCTTACCGCCAGGTGAGATCCCAATCTGTTCTAAATTTTACCTAAGTTTAAAAAGGCTTAGTGTTTTGTCGGCTTACCTGTGCAGTAAGATTTTGTATATAATATTTAGGTGAAGTAGGATTACAACAGATACAGGTGGTGCAACAGATAATCCTCTGGCTATGGGAAGAATGTACTTTTCTTCCTTACAATATTTTATAAATGTGTAGCCTATCCCTACTGCTGGAATGTTTTTTATCAAGTAAGTAGTAAGTACTTAAAAATATGAATCTGTACAAACTTTTGTATGCTTAAAATTATTTGTTTTCAAAATCCATGTTGTGATAATAGTGATATTATGAAATTGTTCGTAAAACTATTAATAATGAATGTCAATTGCAAGCTATACAAGCATTGCGAGTTGTAAAATCGCATGTGACACAGCTTAGTTCTCATAAATAATAATTATTATAACTAGTCTGAAATATTCAAACTTCAATCCTTTCTACTAAAATAAACTTTTACAAGAGAAAAGTGACTTATTCTTATCTATCAATATAGAGAAATAGATTGCAAAAGAAGTGAAAACTTCTTTAGGTGAGTTGAGCACTTTTTGGTAGGGGGTAAAAAATGTGGAATATGCGAGACCGAAACCATTCTTAAGACAAAAGGTCTTAAGTATAATGATATAGTACATTCATAATTAAACTTTAAGCCTTAGTTTTAAGGTTTATATTAATAAGTGCTGTGTAACCGTGGCCGATACATCGCGTTATTATGAAGACAAAAAATCTTTAATATAAATACAGTACATTCATAATTAAACTTTAATGCCTTAGTTTTAAGGTTTGTTTGAAAATTTTTTTTAATTAAAAAAATCATTCATTATCACTTCTATCGGCAGTCCCTAATCCCTATGACTGCCAATTTTTTTCCAATTGCATAAGAATGCGCAAATCAACAATTATCGTTAATTATTTTTATGGTGTGATGCAAGGGATTTTAAGGCAGTTCTGTCACTCTGACCAAGAACACAGGAAATACTGTCCAAAATGCTTTTCTGAGGCTTGGAGCATGTGTGCTCCACAGACATACAAACCAGAACCAAACCTTCTGGTTTGTATGTCTGTGGTGTGCTCAGTCTAGTACAACTGTAGTACCCTATAGTACCTTAATAGTAGGTGCTGGTGCAGAATTTTATTTTCAAAGACAATTTATGTCAATTTGTGGCTGGCCTTATACAATAAAAAACAAATTTCAATAAGTAACAAGTTTATTTTGATACAGATGATAAAAATAGTAAGTACATTATTGTGTTCACAGATACAATTCTAAAATACATAAAACTATAAAAGCACTTGCTGTTTCATTAATACTGTGCAAGTTTAAAAAAAATATTTTTATACCTACCAATTATATGTACTAAAGTAGTGTGCCCAGCAGATGTCCTGCCCTGAACCTAGAACCAGATTGAAGCATACCGCCTACCACACATAAAATTCATCAAAATCGGTCCAACCATTTTCGAGTTTTTCCCAGACCAAAGTTTTTGCGCGGCAATTGATTTTTATTTAAGTATATGGATATAGATATCTTTTAACCGATTTTGACCAATTTGGGTACAAAGATAGGTTAATAATATATCCAAATACATCGCAGGGCAGGACATACTTTACGACATAGTTTTTATACCAGAAAATTAAGTAGGGAGTAAAAAAGACGTAATCCACACGGACAAAGTCGCGAACATTATCTAGTTTTAAATAAAAATAGTGTAAAATATTGACAAGGCATAAATATTGAAGTCTGTCAAAGTCTTAATAGGTACTTAAGTTTTCACAACTTTCAGATTTTTGGCTATAAGTACAAAAGTGGCTAATTTTGTTGTTCACAATACTAAACTAAAATTACATTACAAATTCAAATAATGTACCCTGATGGTTCCCTGAAAAAATAATTACTTAATTAATCTAGATTTATTTAGTCTTGTCAATTTAGTTTAGAGATTGTGTACAACAGAATTGGGTACAATTATCTTGTATTTGTCACTAATTTTTACACATCTTGGCAATGTTTAAAATCCGTCAAACTTTCTGACCCAGTGGCCAAAATTAGAACTAATTTTTGTCTGTTAAGTTTTTGTTTTTTTTATTTTATTTTTAATAGATAGGTACTAGCGACGCTGACACCGGGTCAGTTAAGTTTGATGGACAATACCAGCTGTAATATATTATGAAGCACTATGTACTGCACACATTTGTTGAATGTTATGGTATTATTTTGTGACATATCACATAATGTAATGCTTTAAACTAAGTTGTTCAACCTTGCACAGTAAAATCTTTTCTACCTTAAAATAGTAAATTAATATATACAATAATTAATGAGCACAGGATATTTTTTATACAAAGAAATGCTGTTATGCTAGGGCCCGACTAGACGATAATTAATAATATGAAACAATAAATTAAATACTTAAATAGGTAATTTTTCAGAAGTGGACGATCATTTGCTTTTGTTATCTTACTTCTTACTATATCTTACTAATATTATAAACTAGCTGATGCCCGCGATTTCGTACGCGTGGATTGAGGTTTTGTGGTTCCCGCGGGAACTCTTTAATTTTCCGGGATAAAAATGTCTTTAATTTTCCGGGATAAAAATGCCTATGTGTTATTCCAGACTATAATCTATCTCTGTGCCAAATTTCATCCAGATCCGTTCAGCTGTTGGGGCGTGATTGAGTAACAAACATTCATACCGACATCCATACATCCAAACTTTCGCATTTATAATATTAGTAAGAAGTAAGATGAAAAGTTTGGATGGATGTTTGTTACTCAATCACGCCCCAACGGCTGAACGGATCTGGCTGAAATTCGGCACAGAGATAGATTATAGTCCGGAATAGCACATAGACTTTTTATGCCGGAAAATTAAAGAGTTCCCGCGGGAACCGAAAAACCTCAATCCACGCGGACGAAGTCGCGGGCATTCGCTAGTCTTTTTATATTTTTTGAGTATTTGATCGTCACACAATGAATCATACTATAGGTATCTTGTATTGCCAAAATAATATCATAGTGGGCCTTGAGCTAGGTATATTAAATATTACATAATATGGCTTAATAATAAAAATATATACACAGCTTTTCTATCTAGGTAGATGAAATTATATGCCTAGTGTATAAACTTTTATTAGTAAGAATGAATATTTATAAAATATAATGAAATTTCCTAAACGTATTATTTGACCTTTGCGCACTTTTGCTTGTGGCAGTTTCATAGTCATTATTGCGGTTCGATTAGACTCTGCTGAGCGGGCCTAGTGGATGCCAACCTTAACAATTTATCATTTCTTAGAATACTGCCATGTCTTTCTGTTTGAAATAACGAATGAACTCAAAAAGTAGTGTTAAACATCCATACTAATGTTATTAGCCGCGAAAGTGTGTTTGTTAGTTTGTCGTTCAAGTCGCAACAGAGCAACGGATGGTTGTGAATTTTTTCATAGGCTTAGTTAGTTGAAGACGAATGAAAACCTTAATTTGACGCGGGATGTAGTATCTAGTCATATTTAAATCCTACCAAAATCTATAGCCAAAATAAGTACCTACTTCTATTATAAATTCGAAAGTTTCGATGCATGGATTGATGTAGGTTTGTTATTCAATCTTCTATGATCTTTACGAAATTTAGCTCAGAGATAGATTATAGTCTGGAATAAAGGTTACTTTACATCCCGGAAAGTTAAAAAAATCCCGCAGGATCCAAGATAACCTCAATCCACGCGGACGAAGTCGCAGGCATGTTGCTAGTTCGTCTATCCTCTTTGGTTGTTAGATCATCTGAGGTGCAATCATGTGATTGCCGACCAAATCATTAAAGTTCGGCTTCAAAGTAAAATAAACCATAACAGCATTGAATTGGAGCTCAATTTAGGTAGGTATGTACGATACCCTAAACGTATAAGAATGGATACACGAAATTGAGCTCTAATTCAATGCTGTTATGGTTTATTTTACTTTGAAGCCGAACTTTAACGATTTGATCGGCAATCCTTACATACTTACCATCTTAAGTCGGCAGTAAGGATTTGATCGGCAATCCTTACATACTTACCATCTTAAGTCGTGTATGGCCGCATTTAATGGCCAAAACCAAAGCCGCTCCAACTTTTCGATGACAAACAAGGGGCCATGTCAAAGTATCAGTCAATCTATGCTTAAGTCTGGTCTTAAGTCTTGACCACAGATAGACAGATACTTGAGAACCTGCTCTTAGCTGATGTCAGTTTATTAATACAGGCCAATAATTAGTAGTTAGATTTCGATTATTCAGAATACCATGTTGGGATACCATGTAGTAAAAAAAATACTACAGTTGGCCGACCAAAGCACCCTTGTCGAAAGCCAGTTGACAATCGTGAAGCGGGCGTTAATTTTATTACCTAATTAAGTATAATACATACATACAACGATTTCATCTGCCATTTTACCTGATTATCATCTACCAGAGTTATTATAACTAGTAACGCCGGATGATAAGCTTCCCTTCCAGCAAATATGTATCTACTGTGTGCATAATGTAGTTCAATGCAGTAATCCTAGTCATTCGTATAGTTTCATACAGATCTTGCGCGGCAAAAATAATCACTTCGTGAAGCGCGGCTTTGCTCCTACAAAGCAAAATTCAATCACAATTCGTTTGTCTAGTGAACGTTGAGAGAGCATTATTTAAGTTTTTGAATACCTACTGGCAATACAAAACGATCAAGTAATGCGATCTCAATGCGTTCATTCGGTTTATTCTAGGGATACTAGCCCATTTTTTTAAATAAGCCACTTTGCATTTAGCTTTCACGTTTCACATCAAACGCGTATCGTAAACCGCCGCATGTCCATGCAAATATAGAGTTTAATACGCATTGTAGACACTTTAATCTCCTTTAGGTAGGGCAAGGGCCCCCGTTTTGGCCAGTACCCCGGTTTTGGCCACTTGCAACTTCGGAAGTCCATAAATAAGAAATAGAGAACAAACTTGCTCATATTCTGTGATCAATATATATCGTGTCTATGGTACGTTTTGAAAAGTGACAGGTGTGGCGGTTTAATTAGCGACAGACATTTTTGTTGCGATAGAAAAGTAATCCTACGAATTTTAGATAAATCCTTAAGAAAATCGATAAGCGACTCTTGGTAAGTAATCAATAAATATTTTGACGATCTTTACATTTTGTGTTTTGGTTTTGATAACATCGAATTGAATGAATGTCTAGAGGCATGCTTTTGAGGTTATTTTGATAGATATTTAATTTCTAATACCAAAACTTGAGGTGGCCACAACTAATACATTAATTTACTACTTTGCATGGGCTTTGGCCATGCTTGCGGCCAAAACCAGTTAACATAAAACATCAGTTTGGGCCATATTATTGCACTATGGTCATAATGGTGTTTTGCAATTAACTTAGAGTTTAACTGCTTGGGTTTGGGTCTAAGTTACTATTTTATTAATTGTAGATTCGACTGAATAAAATGGCGCCAATTAAAAAAAAAGAAGACTTTGACAAAGTCAAGAGGAAGCTTTTTGCTTATTCGCCTTCGAAAGTAGCCTTGGCCTTAAAAGCTATTCGTGGAGGCATGAAAGTTGCTACTGCTGGACGAACATACCAAGTACCACGTTCTACGTTACGCCACAAATTGTCTGGACGTGCACCAGAAACATCAGGCCACGTTGGACCTCAAGCTGTACTTGGAAGCGAAATCGAAAACTCTTTAGTTACTTGGATAAAAGAATGTTCACGAGCTGGTTTTCCTATTAACAAAGACGGCTTATTAGACTCTGTGAAGAAAATTGCAGTAACGGGAAACCTGAAAACTCCATTTATAAATAATCGTCCTGGAAGAACATGGTTTTTATCTTTTATGTCAAGACACCCCGATTTAAGTAAAAAACATGCTGAATATATTAATAAAGCTCGTGCAATGATAACAGAAGAGAAAATCAGAAAATGGTTCACTGAAGTAACTGATCTGTTAGGGACTGATTGTGAAATTCTTAAAGAACCAAAGCGCGTGTGGAATTGCGACGAAACGTCGTTTTTCTTGGCACCTAAAGGTGGACTTATTTTAGCACCAAAAGGTGAACATGTTTATGATACGTCCAAAAATAGTGACAAAGAAAATATCACAACTCTTTTCACTGTCAATGCTGCAGGGGAAATGGCTCCACCTTTAACTTTGTATAAATATAAAAGACTGAGTCAAGAGATTGTGCAAAATGCACCGGAGAACTGGTCGATTGGTAAGACTGATAAAGGATGGATGACTGCAGAAAGCTTCTATGAATATATTGGGAATGTGTTCATACCTCATCTGAAAAAAGAAGGTATCCAGTTCCCTGTAATTCTATTTTTAGATGGACACAAGTCACACTTAAGCCTTCACTTGTCAACCTTATGTAGAGACAATGGCGTCATCGTAATAGCTTTGGTACCAAACACGACGCACATGCTACAACCGCTAGACGTCGCTGTGTTTTTCCCCCTAAAACAGAGTTGGTTGAAGTATGTTAGGAAATGGCGTATTGACCATGAAGGAGAAGAGATAACGAAATTTAATCTCCCTTCTGCTTTGAAGGACATCCTAGTTAATGACGCTAACTTTGCCGATAATGTAAGAGCAGGTTTTAAGACTTGTGGTCTTTATCCTTTTGACCCGGATCAAGTAAACTATAAAAGAATAATTAGAACACAAACGATTGAACAAAGTGCTACTAGCTCAAGTGTACATGTGGCAGAGTCGACACATTTGGAGTATCTAGAAAGCAAGATTTCAACAGATCTGCTCAAAAAATTTATCGAAACCTACAATAATGGATTGGATTGGAATGGTTGTGTTGAAGCATCCCAGTTGTATAAGATATGGGTAAATTTTAAGGATGATAGCACCTCATTTCCTTCTCAAGCGCTCAATGACTCTCAATCTTGCTTGATAGCACAATCAAATGAGTTAACCTCTATGTGCGAGGACACTAATTTAACAACTAAAAATACAGAGAATGTGGAAGAGGCTGCTGTCACTAAAACAAACAATGTGTCACCTTTTCATATACTAAAAAGCCCTAAAGATACCATGGATTTATTGAAAAACTGCATTAAATGGCCTGAAAAGATACCTAATTCATCTTCTACTCGCAAGAAGGATTACATCCCATCTGTCCTTACTTCAAACAGGTGGAAAGATATCATGATGGCTAAAGAAAAAGAAAAACAAGACAAAGAAGAGCTAAAACAAATGAAAAAGAAAAACAAATTGGACGCCAATTTAAAGGTAAAAAAGGAAAAAGTAAAGAAGCAAAATCGTAAAGTTTTAGAATTGGAAACGTCAGAAGACGAAGAAGATCAATTTTCTGTACGAGATTCTGACAATTCTGAGTCTTCAGAAGGGTTTTTCTCTAAGCAATTTGATGATAAAGAAAACATTAAAAACTTTGATGTTGGCGATTTTGTAATTTTTGTATATGAAAGTGAGCATTTTGTCGGTAAAATTGAATCGGTTAATGCAGAAGCGGTTTTAATCAGGGCAATGCAAAAATCTTTAAAAAATTGGAAATGGCCAGAAAAACCAGACGTCAATTTATATGCCTTATGTGACGTTAAAGAAAAAATAAAAACGCCACAGAAAATAAATTCCAAACGGGAATTTTTTCACGTGCCTGAAATGGGTAAATATTCGGAATTTATTGATTAATAATGTTTTATGTGTTTAAAATAAATAAAGATTGATAAATTCTTTGTTTTATTTTCATGTAAATTTAGAAAAAATATTACCTAATATAATGGCCAAAGTTAGTGCACTGGAATGGCCAAAACTAGGTGAAAAATGGCCAAAAATAGTGAAATGACACCTTTTATATTTAAAAACAAATAGCAATAGAAAATATTGACTCTCGTTATTCGGCTGTACGAAATCGTAATGATGAAGGATTGCTCTATCCTAAGGAGTTTTGAAATCAAGTAGATACGCAGAATTGGTATTTAGGTGATTTTTTTAAAACTGATAAGTCCTTAAAGTGGCCAAAACTGGGGCTCTTGCCCTACTACACGTCAAATGCGTTGCAGCGCGATTCGATAAGGCGCGTTGGCGAATCGTAGGTAGGTAGGTACTTTAGGCAGAATTTGGCAGCATTTTTACAGAGTGAACTAAGCGGTAGGCTAATAGCTAAAATACCTAATGTCGTACCGCATCGCACGACGCAGTCTCCGTAAAGTTCCTTTAAAATTGGTTCAAAGTGCTCCCGCTTTCGCAAGCCGTTATGATTTTTGATTTAAATAGGTATTGGATCAATAAAAAGTTCTAATTCGCAGCTTTAGCGCGTGGCGAACATTTAACTAAATATTGACCTCAGAAAGGTTAGCATAAAATTTTCAGTGTCATATTATTATTTATCTTCAAAGGATCCACCATGAGTACCATCTACAGGTTCAGGAAAGCACGACTATAAATCAAGGACCTTTAGGTATAAAAGCTGAAAATTACGACACGATCGCCACTTTACAATCTAGCATTGTCGAGTCAACATCTCCTGAAGATGCTCCGGTGTCGGAGTGAAACGTACGTTGAAGGTAGTTTGGAAGATTTCTGTGGTGTGCTGAATATCGCGGCGGCGGGCTCCAAGTTGTCTTATTCTATCCAATACCTTTAGGTACATTTTACTCTGACGTTATGGTGTTTCGATAATTAAATAAAGCTGCCCATACACGACCACGTTTCGTTGTTGCCGCCTAACGTCATGAGTACCTACTTGACCGCGCATGTTTAAAATGACTTGATCAAGTCGGCAAAATCGCAATAGGCATGATGACAGTAACCAAGAATTTATCTAATGAAATAGGATTCATAGATTATAAAAAACGTATTTATTTTTTTATTTCGAGTGAGATTGCTATTTATTTTGATAAAATAAAATACAGCAATCCGCCATATTGGTTAAAACACCAAGAAGCGAATGACGTCACAATAGTTTGTTTTCGAGCTTTGACAATCACTTATCACTATGACTATTTATTACTAAAAATAATAGTGACGGCACAAACGACGCCATGACACCGGGGAGCGTTTTGGCGTGAATTTTAAAATTTAAATTTCAAATGCCAATATTATCTAGGTACCAAACCTTATTTTTCTGCTGAAATAAGATATTTTTTCGAAATAGTACATACTTCCGAACATAATCTGACCATTTTTCAAAATCAGTCATCATACCTATTCTTGTCATGCACACCGATAGCCATACACCGTCAAGTTTACTAGACGCGAGAGTATTTTAAACAGATTGTGGTTCTGCAATGTGCATATTGTTTATAAGTGTAGGCCCCTGTCGAATGTAAACCGCAGTTGTGATTTGCAATCACTATGGAAAGGTGTAATTCGGTAATTGTTTTTAGGGTGCCGTAACTCAAAAGGAAAAAAACGGAACCCTTATAGGATCACTTTGTTATCCGTCTGTCAAGACCCTTCTTCTCAGGAACGCATGGAGGCATCAAGCTAAAATTCATATCAAATACTCAGGTCTACTGTCCCTTGGAGCTGTGAAAAAATTAAACTTCTGAGCCAACGCAACTAAAGATACAGCCGTATAATTATGCTGCAAATTTTCGACACTCGCAAGGGAATCAAAATCTACAATCTATTTACACAACAACAACTACTACTACAATCTATTATTACAACAATCTAAATCTACTTCCCGTGAACTCAGAATCTTGAAATTTGGTACGAAGCAACGTCTTATAGCACAGATAAAGGAAAAATTGCGAAAAGCATAGTTTTAGTTACACCATAATATAATAAAAATTTTTTTAATAATTTTAAACTTACTTATTTTATGGATTTCATTTAGCAATAAAAATACCATAACTTTTACTTATTTACCTACAGGTTTGTACGGAACCCTCGGTCACAGAATAATAACTAGTACTTGCCTCGGTGCGCGAGTCCGACTCGCACTTGGCCGGTTTTTATTTATTCCTACGAAACCTTATGAAACGTACTTATCCCTTATTTACTCTAAATGTATCACTTCAAATTGATGAGAACTATACATACCTACATATTATGCACACAGTAGTTTCTTCCCTGAATCTACTATTAATACCCTCTTTAGAAACGTTATATGCTTGAGACTAAAGATATGTTTTTTGTTAGTTGTCTATGGCAAGAATTCATGAGTTTGTAAAGTGCGACAAAAATATTATTATGAATAGAGCTTTTTCGTTCACTGCAATAGTGTTTCGAATCCAAAATAAAGTATACATACCTACTTTCAGGAATACTGTTGACCAAATTATCACACCTATCCAAGCTCATTCAACTAGTTTAGAAAAATAAATAAATTTGCGTTTTGTTCATGTAATATGACAAATTTTAGGGAACGAAAAAAACGTTCACTTAGATTTTTCATATTGCTGTAATTAATACAGCCGAACATACGTTACTTCTCAAATGAGGGTAGGATTCTTTTATTTCCCGCCATTTATAAATTTATAACATGACATTTTATCAGTCTGAGCCAAACCAGTTTGCACAGCGTAATTTCAAGCAAGATCCACCTTAGATTTAAGGTATTTTGTATCGGAAACATGCAAGTAAATAGGTAGGTACATTCTTTTCTCAAAATGCGTAATGCCTAAACTTACTGTTCATTTTGACGCCAGGACACACTTACGGGGTGCAAACTTCTAAGCTGAATTTTAAATAAATTAAGACCGGCTTTAATTTTTTTTAAATATGTTTTTTTAAGTTAACTTTTATTCAAACCAATATCAACCCTGATGCTAGAGTAAATAAAGCTGAGTTTCGGTTGTTATCTAAAAAATAGCTTCGGCTTCACTCAGCAAGTGTGCCCTGTTTGGTTACAAAACTATATTTAATGTTTGCATTGCTTAGTTCATGAAAGATTAAATATTTAAAATAAATTACATACTTAGATGTAGGTAAATTGATGCTGATTCGTCCATACACAAATCCTAAAATCAGCTGACAAGAAAACAGATCTAATCATACATATACTCCTTATATTTATATACTTATATGTATTTTATATCGTTTTCAGAATGTTCGTTTTGGACTTATCAGTATTAGATTAGAGCCCATTATCGCGCAAAAATAGTTTTAGCTATAATATTTAGAATAATTTGCAATCAGCATCCAGTACCTAACTATACTGGTACAAGAGATGTCGACTTTTGTACAAACGTATCAGCACTTATTTGAATTATTTCTTATGTTTATATAATAACAATACATTTTCCCTATCCACCTTAAGTGCAGCAGTGTTTAAAATGAAAATAACAAAGTTATTCGCATTTGGTACAGCAGAGCACTCACTGAGAATAGGAAAGAAAGGATCAAATTCATATTTGAGGCTCTCATTAGATCACGCTTTAAAAGCGTTTAAAATCTTTCTTGGGCATCACCCGAACAACCAATAAAAATCTGTTTTGCGATGCCAAATAGAATTAATGATTAATTAACTATAATTTTTCTAAATCAATAAAATTCTAAAAGGTGACAACCCTATTTCACATACTTCATAAGTTATAAAATTACCAACAAATAAGAACATTTTTTTTGGAATGTGCGAATCAAACTCGACTAAAATAAAATAAAAAATTAAAGCTACCAAATGCGAATATCACAGATAGTTAATTCTACTAATCCCACTGCACTTAAGATAGGATTCTCTTAAAAATACATTTCACTGTAATTACCGCCCCTGTTTCATAAAACCCACGACCGCACAATTTCTGAAAATAGAAAATTTTGCATTGAAAGCCAATTATTCACCCCCAACAACGTGGTAAGATCAATGACTGAATATCTAACAAAGATTTCTAAGGTTATACCTTATTTTGAATTCTTTGGTCAAACAGATTAGTTCCGTTACCACAAGTTTTTAAACACAGCGACGCGCAATTGAGCGTATTCGTCAAAACACTTCGGTGTAAGAAAGAAATTGACCTAAATTCCATTGATTAAAGTCGCAAATTCAGCACCTACCACTGATTTTAATTTAGCAACGTATTTCGCTTCGAGTGCCGATTATGACGACGAACTTGACCTCTAAAACTAGGCAATTAAGGTGCATTTAACTTTTACGCCAAAGTGTTTCGAAGCTCGAATAACCTCATCGTTAAAATCTTGTGGTAAGGGTAAGTTGTAAGGCTTATCGCCTAAGGCCGAAGCTTACGGCACGTCCTTAGTTTGACATCAATTTTTTATTTCTTATTTTTATCTTAAAAAATATCAATATACTCACTCCGTCGACCTGGCATCAAGCGAACTGTGATCCCATCGGGCGACCGAACTGCGTGGAAAATAATATAAATTTTCAACTGTATAAATATCGATTTTACAAAATACATATTAAAATAACAAAAGCGGAACAATCAAAAAACACAAGCGTTAGAAATTATTAGAAAAGTACTTACTTTTTTCGAAATAGATTTTTAAACGAATAAATTTGACCATTGACGGTGAGTCATTTGACTTTTTTGGACTTTAATGAACAAAATTTGGACAGTGAATGCCAAATTTTTGGCGTCATAAATTATATAATATTATTGGCCTTAACTGCGAGTCCGTGCCGCGAAAAGTCGTAAAGAATGCAAAAGTCATTTGTACTGATTCCGTGCGTGGGCAAATTTTTGCCTAAGTCATTTGACTTATAGTCAATGGCGAACTTAATTGATAAGTTTAGACGGTTGAGAAAAATAGTCAAAGCTATTCCTCAAAATACAAATAAAGCAAGGATAATGTTTTGCTAACTTTTTATTCTCATTCAATAAACAATAATAATAAAAATGATTGATCACATTTTAAGCCTATCAAGTATCTATGTATAGTTTAGAAATTCAACAGTAAAATCTTAATTTTCAATCTCATAATAAGTATGTGCAATATTTAAATATTATAAGTACAAAATCATTTTTTAACTATATATAATTCTTCTGTTATTTTCCGTCTTATTTCTTTTTAATAAATTCCTTTAGTGGTTACCATAATGCTACCCAAGAATTCGTCTCCAGAAAGTCAACACCAATTTTTATAGGTGACATCTAATAGAAATACTTAAATTTTCTTATGGAAGAACATGTTTTAATTCTTAAGTAATTTTTTATTTTATTTTTTATACACTACAAGTTAGCCCTTGACTGCGATCTCACCTGATGGTAAGTGATGATGCAGTCTAAGATGGTGGCGGGCTAACCTGTTACGGCATGGCAGTAATATTCAACCCATACCTACCCCTATTCGGTTTCTACACGGCATCGTACCGGAACGCTGAATCGCTTGGCGGTACGTCTTTGCCGATAGGGTCACGGCCCAATGCACCAAGCAAATCTATTGGTAATATATCTATCTATTGGTATAATAATAAAAATATCTATTGGTAACACTGTGTTAATGATTATATTGCATTATTTTGCTAAATATAAACATGTACAAAATGTTATTTTTCTAACACCTTAACTTAATTGTGATCTTGCAGAGTATATTAAAATTGCCTATAGTAGTTTCTTTCAATAAAATTTGGAATGTTATATTATGCATACAGTAATAATAAAATAAGTCTGCCTATACCGCACCGTCGCTTTAATCACATAATACTCACTTTATTGCTTTTGAATCACATTCACATTATAAAAGTACATTGCATATTTATTAACTTGAAATTGCAATTATTTTAAATTATAATTATTATCTTAACTCAGGATAAATCCGTTTTATACCAATCCCAAACAAAACGATATTTGAATTAGGTAATGTTTCATAATGAAGAAACTTAATTTTGCTTTTAATACAAAAGTGATTGATTAAATTTTCTTAGCTGAGCAAAATAGCAAGTTGAGCAATATTTCAAAAACATGATAATGGCTGAAAAATGTATATAATTTAAGTAATAATTTTATGATTCATTTTTTGGCAAGACGCTTCAAATAGTCTTTGAATGAGATCTTGTGATGCTCCAAACTTGACCAGATAACAAGTGATGTATATTTTATTAATCAGCCTAATAATAGTAATAGTCAAAACAAATAAATATTGCTAATAACCTATAAAGTAACATAACAAATATACATATATCTCATAAAATTTCATAGTTTCCTTACTTTAAAAAAACCTCTATCTGTCACATAATCCTATAATAATATAAGTACACTTTAATTTAAGCTATAACGCTAGAAGGCTGCATTAAGGCATTCTTATAATTTGATACTATGATAATTCAAAGTAGGTACTAGTTAAAAAGTTAAAATCACACTAATGGTCCAAGAGCTGGCGACGAATTTCGGGAAGGTCCTTTTGGCAAGCTGAAATTGTGAAAAAATATAATTTCGTCAATTGGCGAATCCAGTCCTTCCAGTATGGTAGAGCGTTTGCGGTTATTTCGTATGTCGTACTCATTTGAAAACTTTATTCACGTCTGGGAATTGTTTAAAAACGCAAAACTGTCTGGCGATTTGCAGACCGTATTATTGAAATTACTAAATAAATACGTGATTAAAATTTCAGATTGCCAAAAGTAGGTATATTTTTTGGAAATTTTAATAAAATATTTTTGAAGAGGTCTGGTAATACTTTATAACCGACAAAAACGTCTGGGTTTTTTTTCCAATTCTTTAAGTACAAAATTACAAGATAAAAAAAACATGTTGGCAAAAAAAATTTTTTTTTTCCAAATTCTGCGCAGTAGCGAAATAGCCGCAAACGCTCTACCAGACTGGCAGGACTGGATTCGCCAGTTGACGAAATTATATTTTTTCACAATTTCAGCTTGCCAAAAGGACCTTCCCGAAATTCGTCGCCAGCTCTCCGTCTATAAAGGTAAGAAATAGGTGGCTTCATAAAATATTTATCTCTAGGTTTGATTAGGTTGGCTATTTTGTTGCCCGATTGGAACATATTTCCCTAATTTTAGGGAAATATTAATTTATTACGAAATAATTAAGTGATTCCTAGAATTTAAACAGTCTGCTTTGTTTAAATTGACTTTGTATAAATGTATTTCAAGTATTATAAATATTACACTGCACTGTCTATCTAACAAGTATTCTGATTTATACATACAGTTGCGGTCAGAAAATGTTTACCACCTTAAGGTTCATAATTAGATGGACCCATCTGTGTCAGAAGGTCAATTATGCTAATGTGTCTAACTTGAAATTAGGAAATGAATTTACATTTCAGTTTCGGACCGCAACCGAATATATGTATATAAAGTCCCTAACCTTATGATAATGTAAAAGTTAATTCAAATATAAAAACAGACGAACACACATGCAAGAAATGCCCGGTATCAATCAGGAACATTTGGAACAATTCAAAAGGTTATCAAGAAAATGCCAACGTCTTTTCCAAAAGTCTTTCACAAATTGGCATATTCTTAACAGTGGTCATGCCACATGCTAGGTTAAAGTCAAGTTTCACGCACAACACTGTTTTAGTACTTTAGTAGCCTCCATTAAAAAAAACACTTGAGTTTTAGTTAAAACACTTAATATACACTTCTTTACACACTGCCAGTCAATGAGATATTATTGTCCCACGGCAGGGCAAAGGCTTTTTCAGGGTCCAGTGTCGATTGTCAGGAATCATATCCTCAGTCTGCGAGGCCCAAGCTAAGCTAATCCTTGAGCTGGGCTGTTGTGCATTTTGAGAGTGTACACACCAATTATGTAGTGTCAACCCTGCGCATTATTAATTAATCATTATACATTGTTTAATATTATTGTGAAAATGGCACCATTAGAATTGTTGAATTACAACACAATACATAAAACACGATTAAAAAAAAATAACGTGTGTAGACCAACTTTCTGATGAGACGGTAAGTATTGGGATGCGTATTCACGGATTGAACATTCTATAAATAATGCACAGGGTTGTCACAACATAATTGGCGTCTACACTCTCAAAATTCATAACTCAGTTCAAGGATTGTATATTATAGTCTCTCAGTAATTATCATATCGATCAATATCAATTTTTATTTGCTATACATTAACAGCTCGACAATCGCTGACCAAATTCGAGATGGGTGCATCGGTCACATCAGTGGACTGTATATTGGCACCTCTCCTGTTTCTGTCTCTGAAGGAGCCGAACCCAGAGTCGTGGGTCATGGCAGGGGACGTACCTACGAATATCCGGGGCATGTCACACTCTTCGCACTTGTCCAGCAATGGGTGGTTCCGGAAGGTGCACATATGGCACTGCCAGGATGCCCCGGGACGCTGGCCGGTATAGATGTTGCTGTAGAAATTGCCCGAGTCGTCCGTCTCTGCAACGGGCATTACACGGGCTAGTGAACAGAAAATTTGGGCGTTACTTTTGTAGAATTACAACAGGAACATACGGTTATCAAATATCATACCAAAACTGGTACTTTTATTTATATGCTTACATTATAAATGCGAAAGTTTGGATGGATGTTTGTTATTCAATCACGCCAGAACAGCTAAACGGATCAGGATGGAATTTGGCACAGATAGATTATAGTCTGGAATAACACATAGGCTACTTTTTATCCCAACCAAAAACCTTCAAACCACGCGGACGAAGTCGCGGGTACCAGCTAGTGATACTTAAGGAGGTATGAGTCTAAGCAAAACTACTTTTGTAACACAACATAAATTATAATATAATGGATTTAGATATAATGCAACAAAAAGTACAAAGTTTAATAATAACATTCATAGTGTATATTACAAAAATGATTACATTGGGTTTTTCTCCACTCAGTAGTGATAAAGAGATAATACTTCAACAAGATCAATAGTTATATTATTAACAGACTGTGGAATGCAAATGGTTAGTTAAATTTATATATCAAACGGAAAAACTAATGAAACATAATGAGAGGTCCTGAGTTTGATTCCCAGGTCGACCCTTTATTTAAGTAATCAGGTTTCACTGCCAACATAAAAAGTTGGCAATTTTTTGCACGGGTGCCTCCTGCACTTAATCGGATCTTCTAGCAGTATTCGATTTTCTATCCTATCAGAGAAAGGAAATAGAAAACGTAACTCTGTTTGCACACATATTCATGCACTTTAATAACTTCTCCTGGTCTCGCATGTTTTTTTATTTTTATTGCGTGATAGGCTTGCGCTTGACGACAATCATGCTTAGTGCAAAGCAATGATGAGGTCTAGGTTGGAACGCGCTTGCCTAGAAGATGCCTATTCAGTCTTGCCTTGAAGGTACTTAAGTTATAAGTGGTACGAAACACGTGCGCTGGGAGGGTGTTCCATAACCTAGCGGTTCGTATCAGAAACGTCGAGCAAAAATGCTTCGTGCGAGCAAATTGGACGTCAATCACATAAGGGTGCCAACGCTCACGGTTTCTCGCTGGTAGAACGGAGAAGGAGGAACAAGGTTATGAAGTTCCAGAGCACACTCCCCATGGTACGCACAACGGGCAACCTTGCTTAAGTGCGGAAAAGTCCAGGGATAGAAGAAGAAGACTCCCCATGGTATATCCGATAAAAAACCGATAAGCAGGCGACATTGCGTCGGTGTTGTAGACTGAGCAATTTCGCCTGCGTGAGTGATTGATCGCCAATTATTCTTTGGGCCCGGCGATCTATCGAGTCTAATGTATCGAGTTGGTACTTGGCGGATCCATCCCAAAGGTGATACATAGCCATGAATACATGATTAATAATTATGTAAACAAAGCCCAACTCACCTCTACCCCTCATCTCGAGTCTCTTGGCAAGCGTGTCGCACTCATCGCGCAGGCGCTCCACACAGTCCCGCAGGCTCTGCAGGGCGCCGGTTGAGGGCGGCGCCTCGGCCAGGATCTGAGTCTCCCTGTTCAGTTGGGCCAGACAACCTTTCTCCTGCGCTAGGGCTGACGCTAGTCTAGCGAGACGCTCCTTTTGACGCTCAATGAGGTTGCGATCTGGAATTGTATACAGTTAATTTTGTTAATTCATCGATGAAGTAATTGACAATCATCACGACATAGAGATTAGAGGTATTAAAGCACTGGTTACTCTAGTTTAAAAGCCTAAAGATTATTTATCATTACCCTGTCTGAAAATATGTCAATGTATCAGTTTCGTTGCTTCTATGACTAGTTGCAATAACATTAAAATAAAGCTAACATTTGAAAGTACTTTTACCTTTGTAATGTTAATAATATAAGAAAATGGCACAGTTTTTTTTTATTACAAGGGTGTTAACTAGCCACAGTCAAAGCCTGCCACCAGGCCAGGCCAGAGAAAATTCAAAAATTATAAATTTCCAAATTGACCCTGCCGGGGATCGAACCTGAAACCTCCCACTTTTATTTGTGTAGTAATTTAATAATATCAACAATATTCAGTTCGAACCAATTATTAGTAAATTCTTTGGATAGCATAACATCCATCCATATGGACCAAAAAAATGTAGTCCATATGGACGCATGTTACCTGTTGTTTGCGCCATCCCTTCTGTAACACACAACACAATTTGGCAAAATAAAAATTATGAATTATGAACACTACTGTGTCAGCCTTTGAAGAAGTTAACTAATGGCAGGGGTTACCTTTTCATTGAAGCATCCAAGAGAATATCATTGCATTTAAAGATTCAATAGTACTTCATATATAGTACTTATTTTTTATTACCAACACCTTAAAAAATCCTTGCAAATAATGCTTTCAACAGGTAACCAAAATGGTTTCTGCCATTAAAAAAAACAACTTTATTAGTTAAGTACTTACTAGTAAGTAGTATATTATGTGAAATTTTCTTTTCACATGCCTATTATAGGTATACTACTTATAAGATTTTAAAAAAACCAAATTATAGATGTTTTACTATATTTTTTTTAAAGATTACAGATTTACTCACTTGGTGAAATCAACATCATTGCAAAACTACAAGCTTAATCAGCTTCCAGTTTGGTGACAATATTAACTGAGTCATTTCACTTTTATATTTACCCATTCTCATATGAATTAGCATAACATGTTCGGAAATTTATCAAAACATTATTACCTATTTTAGTAAAATAAGTTATGGTTGGGTAATATTGTGCCATAAAAGAATATTAATTAAGTACCTCTTACTATTTAATTTTGCAAAGTCACTTTTTTGCTGAAGGGATTTTTCTCTAAAAGATTTATTTTGCATTCTGCTTTCATTGAATACATTAGGTATAATATTAATTTTAGGGTGGAATATATTATGTAGTTATATTCTTACCGTATGATTGACCTGGAGGTTCAGGAGCTGCCCTCATGGGCGTGGGCGACTCTATTCGCGACGACTGCGGCGGCGGTGGAGCCCTGCGTCTCACTTGCTGCGGCCGAGCAGTGCTAGGGCTCACGGTGACAGTCACGTGCCCTTCAAATCCCCCATCTTCCTCTCGTGTCTCCCTCACGGGACTCGCCATGTTTGAAGTTGGTGTACAAACTGTTAAATTAACTGATGTTATAGCTCTTGAACTATCGTAATCTTCTAACCCATAACCATGACTAATGTCCATATGACAGTTAACATTCACAGATACGTTTAACGGATACCCTGGTCTGTAAGCTCCTGGGTCAGGTTTATTTTCTTTACTCTCTGGTTTTTGTACCGACGGTGCAGGGGAGACTGAACGACAATTTTCTGTTTCTGGTTGTTTCAAATTCTCTTTAAATGCAATGTCTGGATTTGGTTTGATAAAGTTTAGTGTGTTAGGTCTCTGAGGTTTCTCTGGTGGAGCTGTTTCTTGTGGGGAAGGAGGTTGTGATTCTTTCTTTATAGTTTTCTTCTCTTTTACCTCCTTGCCTTCTCTTGTAAACCTTTCATGTAAATTAGCCTTTACTTTACTGCTTTTAACAATCTTGTAATTGGTGCTCTCTGGTTGTTCACAATTTTTTATTTGCTCAGTCTGTTTGCACTCATTTGATATAATATCCTGTTGGATTTTCTTTTCTTCTGTATTAGTCTCATTGGTTAACTCCAGGTCGCTGGGTGATTCAGCATGATATTTTGCATAGCAGTTGTCAATGTTTATAATAGTTACTGGAGACAAAGCATTGTTAGTGCCATTTGGTTTATTTTCAACAACATTTTGGTTTGCATCTGTATTTAATTTGGGTTTCTCCTCATCTGATTCTATGTTGTTGCTAATCACAGCTTGCTGGGGACCCTGGCAAGTTGTCTCAATGGCTGTTGTTTTGGCAACTTGGTACTGGACTAAAGGCTGGTTGCGGCACTTGAGCGGGAGGTTGTCTCGGAGCTTGCTGAGCTGGCGCGCTGCGGCCGACGAGGAGGCATGGTAGGCGTGCGTTAAGGAGGCTTTGACTTCGCTGTGGAGATGTGTCTCGCAAGCGCGCTTGTCGTGACAGTACAGCTCAATAGTGTTGGACACAACATGGTCGGGGACACCCGGGAACTTCTGTTTTAGCTCATGGAACAATTGCATAAGCGATATATTCGTGCACGCACATGGTGAAGGGCTCGCAGCGCTATCGGAGGGGGCAGACATCGCCGCCCATCCTCGCGGAGGACCTCCTCTGCGCCGCGAATCCTCTCTCACTGCACCAATGATACCACACGGATACTTACCAGCCGAGACTCGTAAACATAACACGGCAGTAGCGAAAATTTATTGTCTTTTCGCTTTAGTGACGTCACAAACCCTATAATCTCCTTTACGTACAGTTACGTACACATCACTGAACTTTCACGATTTCGAACATGCATGATTCGCTAATCCCTACGGTACACATGTGACGAAAAAGAGCAGAAAACCAGACAACGCTGGATTTTTATATCTTTTGTTATCATCATACCAAAGCTATTTTTCGACTTATTGCGACACCTTAAATAACTATGTTTCACTTTATACTCGAGGAACACCACCACCTGTAAGTACCGGCTCTAATAGATGTTATTTTTTATTGTAATGGCACAAAAAACATTTGCAAATTCGTAAAATAAAATTTATGAAAATTACAAACTTGTCAATCCGTATCTTCCATTTTTGGCATAGACCACATAGACATGTTACTTGTCTCTGCCCTCTGGTATAGACCACAGACAAGTAGGGATAGACTATAGACAAGAGTTATTATTTTTTATTAACAAGTGTTGCCATTTTGTAAGAAAAAAATTTAACCAGCGGACAGTAAGCGGCCAGCGCAGACATCAGACATTCTATCGAAATTACCACCATAGACAATTGATGTTTCACTGCCACGGTCGTTACTTGTTCATCTGTGTCAATGACGTTTTTTTTTTTTTTTTACAAATTGGACTCCGTTAAACCAGTAAATTAAAAAAAAAAAAAATACAAATTGGACAAATTATATTAATGTCAAAGTCAAAATCTTCAAAAATCAAAATATTTGTTCAACTTCAAACTTGTTGTTTTAATTTTTTTGTCTATTTTAATATAATCTTGATTGGCTGGCGAATTAAATAAGCATCAATCAAAAATGGTTGACGATTTGCGAAAATATTTGAACCATTTACTGGAGAAGTAATATCCAAAGTTCATCCAAATTCCAAAACTTCAGTGGCCGACTGCGACATCATAATTAGTCATTATTTCTATTCCAGAGTGAACGGTCTTCACTGTATACTAATCACGGATAGAGACGGGGTGCCTGTTGTCCGCTCTGTAACGGAGAAAGCACCCCAGTTGGCTCTGAGATCAAATTTCATATCCACCTTTGGAATGGCCACTGAACAAGCGAGCAAACTTGGACTTGGGAGGAACAAGACTATTATATCTATGTATTCGAGTTATCAGGTATGTTATTTAGTTCCTGCAGAGTAATTTCTCCTTTGGGTTTCTTTAGTGCTAATAATATATTATCATTCTATGCTATGTGCATATAGTGTTTATGTTGTGAACAGATCTTTTGGTGTAGTCTATGCTCTAACAAGAGTTGGTGATATAGTTTACCAAATTATCAATGAACTAAGATCTGTTCACAACATTTATATGTATTAAGTTATATAAATTTTCCAGGTACTGAGAATTGAAACTTCATATAACAATGTACTGTTGTATTGTATAGAACTAAATTCTAGCTGACTTTTTCTATTAGTTGGTATTATCTCATTTTTGGCAACTGCCTCATTATTTTAAGATTTTTAAAGATACAGTTAATGTTATGATGTTTGAAGTAGGTCTGTCAGGACGTATTATATTCTTGGTTTGGAGTGAACCAATAGTTATACTTAATATTTTCTTTATTATCAGGTCATACAAATGAACAAGCTGCCCCTAGTGATCACATTCATAGGCAGTGATAACTGCAACACGGGGCACATATTGGCGCTAGAGAGTCAGATAGAACCTTTCTTGAAGGACCTCGGGGCCATAGTGGCTGATGCCCCATGATATAGCTATTAAGTTTTAGCCAAGTGTCCACTAGCCATAAAACTTGCAGGAGCTAGCTCTGGCAAATCAATTGAGTTGTCTGGTGTAAACACTTGAATAATTTTATTTTAAAGCAGATAAAATTTCTACTACTTACCTTATTTAGGATTCTATGGTGACACCAAGTTGTGTATTAACATAGTATCTTAACAGTCCTTGTCACATAAAAAGTCACATGTTTATACTATTTATATATGAAAAATGTATTGGTTCCAGTAATTGTTGCAAGTTTTCTTTTGTGACAAGGACTTTATGGACTGTATTACATCTATAATTTTAACAAATATGGGCATTTGCCAAGTCATAATAATTGTTTGTTTTGAAGAATACTAATATAATCAAAGCTTTAAGAATAGAAAAAAATTATATAAAATTATTCTTGTCTTCTAGCTATGCTACATTATTATTTTCTTGGTTAGTTATGTACATATAATGTAAATAAATATTTCATATGAATAATATTATGCCTCTAGCCTTTAGCAGATACATATTTACTATACAAGAAAATGCTTTTTAATAATACATTGTAATATATTATGTAAATGTTGTCTGTATTTTATTTATATTTCAGTACTTAAGTAATAAATATTTTAAGGGTAGGTACAGGTAGATGGATATAAATTAAACAATTTTTACATTAAGTAATTTTTAATCAAGGAACAATAATAATTTGAAAAATTAAATTATAACAGGTCACCTGGGGAAATTCTGTCAATGGGGCAACTTTGACATTTGCTAACCAGCATTCCTATTGTACGGGAATGTATGCCATATGATAAATATGGCATATAATTTAACAATGTACAATATTGCCTCATTAATAATAAAATTATAACATAGCAAAAGAAGGTAACATTGGTTAACAACTTTTTTGTAATTAAATAATTGAATTCTAATGATGATTCTGTATCTATTGAAGTGTATTTTCGGCGGGATTATCCCATCGATCTATTTTTTTCTATTTAGTGGTACGCAGTGAGATGGACGGCGTGGCGGATATGTTTCATATAGAAACAACACCTTACATTGATTGGAAACTGTGATATAGTAAGGGCCCACGCAGACCAAATGATGGTGGAAGGAGTTAAGGTACAGCATGCAATGGGGCTAATGCATGATTATATTATGGGCGAGAATCAGCTGGCTCTAGAGCACGCTCATATCATAACAATTTTAATGCATAAAATTGTTATGATGAATATGATTTAATTTGCTAAAATATAAAACAAGCCTCAGCGTCACTCCACTCCACCTGTGAGTGTTGCGTTTTAATGTGTGGTATTTATTCTACGGCAAGACGGGTGTGATGAGCGGTTTCCCGGTGAGCGCGTTGACGACGTTCTGCGCCGCGAGCACGGCCATGTCGCTGCGCGTGCGCAACGTCGCGCTGCCAATGTGCGGCAGGACGACTAGAACATAATAATATTATGTTATATTATAGAGAACATAATATGCCGTTAAATAAAAATAACTGATCTCAAAAAGGGGCCCTTTACCTAGTTAAAATTATTCTGCTATTGGCTAAAATACATTGTTACAGCGGGAATAATATAAATTCTGTCAATCACAGCAGTTGATACTGTAACAATTATTCGTACAGGTTTTACATAATGTTGTATTTTTTTTATTTAGGATAGTGTTTCTGACACTAGGGAAATTTCTTTATTAAGATATCAAAAATTGCGGAACCGACAGGATTTGGACCTGCGTCTCTGGGAATCGCTCCCGGAACACCTTTGTATTTTTGATATGTAGGGTTTAGGTTTTACTTAAGTAGGTACCTAATAACGTAATAATAAAGCAGTGGACGACTTATTGATCCTTGTATGAAATTAGGCGGGACGTCAGGGGTGTTTGTTTCGCCGATAGGTTCAAATTCCTTTCTTTCGTGTGGGCCTTGACTTCGGCTTTTACAAGTTTGCTGGTTCGGTAAATTACCACTGGTTCGAAAGAGGTGTAAACGTAAAATTTTTGAGTTGCCAGCTGCTGGAAAGCATTGGAGAACCCTAATTATATTGTAATATAATCATACATATCACCACTCTTCAGATTTGCCCAGAGGTTTGGTTTCGTTACGCCATTTTGTACTGTGTTTGTGCACCATAAAGATACTCAAAACGGTGATTTATAGTATGTGCAACAATTTTAAAATTGAATTTTCGGCTAAGACACTAACAAGAAAAAAGGATGTTATTCAAGAATACTGGCTACTTACACAAGTTAGGCAAAGTCAATAGTTTGTGGTCTTTTGGCAGGGGCTCGGGCGTGGTTACGTCAAGACCGGCAGCGTAGATCTGTTTGTTCTTTAGAGCATCGTACAGCGCATCCTGGTCGATCAGGTCTAAGAACAGAAACCGGATTTTAATAAATGTTTTCATTAGACTTCGCAAATGGCATAGCTTTTCAGTAAGGTCCTTAAGACGATTTATAAAGTAGCTGTTCTGAGCTTAGCTGAAATAGCTTAAAATATTCTCCACTAAGCCAAGCCAAGCCAAGTGAAAAAGCCAACATACCTCCTCGTCCAACATTAACGAGAATGGCGTTCTTCTTCATTTTCCCGAGGCTGGTGCTGTTGATCATATGGAGTGTCTCGTCAGTGAGTGGTACCGCTAATAATATAAAGTCACTCTGGCTCAGAAGGTTGTCCAGTGATGTGAACTCTGCGTTCAGGGCTTTGGCTGTGAAAATGAGAGGGTAGTTTATTATTACCTATGCTACTTTACGGGCTGATAGGTATAATGACTCTATTCTTGTATTTCCCTAAGATATGCTGTGTTTTGTATGATCTCATTACCATTTGATGGCTTTGAGAGCGATAAAACCGATAAGCGATTATTAGGTACCATCTTCCTATTCTAGTAGTCCTAGTAGTTCAGGAAGGCGGAAGACCGTCTTTTGTAGGCCCATGTCTAGCTGTGGATGCAAGATTTATTTTAGGTTAATGGATTTATGCAAGATTTATTTTAGGTTAATGGATTGAGACTTGGTCTCTAACTATGGGCCTCATAAGAAAGCTCAGGGTCACTCAGCGGGCGATGGAGAGAGCAATGCTCGGGGTTTCTTTGCGCGATCAAATCAGAAATGAGGAGATCCGCAGAAGAACTAAAGTAACCGACATTTTGTTGTTGACAGTTGCGAAGCTGAAGTGGCAATGAGCGGGGCACATAGTTAGAAGAACCGATAGACGCTGGGGTCCCAAAGTGCTGGAGTGGCGACCACTCACGGGAAAGCGCAGCGTTGGTAGACCCCCTACTCGCTGGACAGACGACATCAGGCGAGTCGCAGGGAGCCGCTGGTTCCAGGCGGCGCAAGACCGAGGCGTGTGGAAATCCTTGCAAGAGGCCTATGTCCAGCAGTGGACGTCTATCGGTTGATAATGATGATGATGATGATGATGATGATGATGATGAATGGACCTAATTGACTTTGCCAACCAAGTCTAGAATATTTTGCTTACAAATACGATACACATAGGAATTAGAAACATGCCACCTAACTCTTGGTACCCAGCTTCGGGCTTGTTTGCATTTTTATACAGATACGTACTATCTTTTTTATTTAAACTTACCCTCAGGCTTCTCCCGGTGTCCAGTGTAGAGGAACTTGCCGACCTCGAACCCGGACAATCTCTTGACCGTCGCCTGTCCGATACCGCCGAGCCCTACGATACCAACTGTACTGCCGCGTATGTCCTGCCCCAACATCTTGGTGAAACCGATTTCCCATTGCCCACTGTTGAAAAATGTTATAATATCAACAACAACACCATAGGTCCATAGTACAGCACATACGATTATCCAGACAATCCAGAGGTGCGATTATGTAAGAATTGTCGATCAAATCGTCAAAGTTCGGCGTCGTTTCATCCGTTCTCATCGGTTTAGGGCATCGTACATATCTAAACGTATGAGAATGGATACACGAAATTGAGTTCTAATACTGTTATGGTTTATTTTACTTTGACGCCGAACTTTGACGATTTGATCAGCAATTCTTAAATAATTGCACCTCAGGTTATTGTCATCAAATAAAAAAATATATTACGATGGATTTGATTCGGCCAGATCATAGCATAATATGTAGGAGGATAATGGGGCTGATTCTGTATAACACAATCTCTAAACTAAAATGGCAGCTTCAAATCTAGTTCTGTCTCTTTCCGTAGGAAGTATTATGAAAGGGTTAGCAATATTTGTAATGCTCTAATTTTAGTTTAGTTTAGAGATTGTGCACTACAGAATCAGCCCCATTATACTTCTAACATGAATGTTCTGTAATCCGTTGTCTAAGTAGCTGAGTTAGGTGTGAAGTTAGCAGCACCTCCGAAGATAACCTCCCTGTTAGCATTTCGATTGATACTTTACCTTCTAACTTGTTCTAGATTCTCAGTAAAACGCCTAGCAGCCCCAAGCATCAAGGTTACGGCTATTTCAGCGACGGCAGAGCTCAGTACGCCGGGAGTGTTGGACAGTTTGATGCCTCGCGCCTTTAGCTCAGGCACGTTGGCGTGATTGTAGCCTGCTGAGGCTGTACTCACGATTTTGAGTTGAGGACCTGAAAGAGTTATATTGATTAATGTAATGTTCTTTTTCCCGAATTATGGCTCTGGCAGCCTGTCTTAGCTCCGGCTAATTTATTTTCAGAAAACCCTACATTAATCTCTTCTAGACCAAACCTCGTGATACTAGACTCTAAGTTGCCTAGTTGGTCTAGTAACTAGACCAAATAGGCAGAATTCAGATAATATATTGATTATGTTGGTGACTGCCTGGTTGGTCTAGCGGTTAGCAGTCGACTGCGGATCACGAGGTCCTGGGTTCGATTCCCGGCCGGGCATAAAAATTGTTAGGTATTGGGTTTTTCAATTTAGAAATTCTCGTGCCAGCCCGGAGTTGGAAGTTGGGGGTGTTTCACCCCCGTGCCTCGGAGAGCACGTTAAGCTGTCGGTCCCGGTTATTATCACTAACATGATAATAGTCGTTAAAGCCCACCAACCCGCATTAGAGCAGCGTGGTGGGTCTAAGCTCTAATTCCCTCTCTCCTATGAGAGTGGAGGCCTGTGCCCAGCAGTGGGACGTTAATAGGCTGTAGTGATAGTGTGATTGATTATGTTAGTTGGGGCAATTTCATTACCAGAGCAATATGTATTATATTATTCTGTAAGCTTGTAAGGGCGTAGGTAGGTAGTGGGTGTTCGCTCCGGACATGAATTGTAACTGTAGGTATCTATGTGAAAACACGTCGCACGCGCCCGAGACAGTCAGCGATGGTCATAAAATTTTTCATTACTACAGAGCGAGTTTCAGAACCCGTGCCAGTTTTTGTGTACATTTTTTTTTATTTTTTTTTATGTAAGTCCAAATCAATCAATCCAAAAGGGGCATCCTGTCAATGGCGCAAAATTATATTATTCTGTACGGCCAGTAGACAACACTTTTTTTTTTAATCCACTACAAGTTAGCCCTTGACTGCGACCACACCTGATGGTAAGTGATGATGCAGTCTAAGATGGTAGCGGGCTAACCTGTTAGGGGCATGGCAGTTATATTAAACCCATACCCCTTCGGTTTCTACACGGCATCGTACCGGAACGCTAAATCGCTTGGCGGCACGTCTTTGCCGGTAGGGTGGTAAGGTAACACGGCCGAAGTCTCCCACCAGACCACCACCCTATTTAGATAATAGGTAGGTAATCATTTCATCTCGAGTTGCTATCATTACTTTAGCTGCGTATCAAAAATACCTACTGTGTACAGCTTGCAGCATACAATCTTTGCGACAGGTGAAGCGGCGTCAACTGAATCGCTTATCGTTATCAATATTGCATATTGAAGCGCTTATCATTGATAACAGTAACTATAGGCATTCCAAAAGATTTAAGTATTACGTAACTTTTGTTGTTAATAGTCAATAGTTTCTTCTTTGATATCTTAGAGGATATTATGAAAGGAGACGGTTCAGATTTGTATGGGGCGTAGGCCAAGTCTTGTACAAGCAGAGAAACGAAGGAAAATATAATTTTTTTGACGACCTCCGTGGCGCAGTGTGTAGCGCTGTTGCCTTAACGTGCGGAGGTCTAGGGTTCGATCCCCGGCAGGGTCTATTTGGGAATTTATAATTTCTGAATTTTCCCTGGTCTGGCCTGGTGGGAGGCTTCGGCCGTGGCTAGTTACCACCCTACCGGCAAAGACGTGCCGCCAAGCGATTTAGCGTTCCGGTACGATGCCGTGTAGAAACCAAAGGGGTATGGGTTTAATATAACTGCCATGCCCCTTACAGGTTAGCCCGCTACCATCTTAGACTGCATCATCGCTTACCATCAGGTGAGATCGTAGTCAAGGGCTAGCTTGTAGTGGATAAAAAAAAAAAAAAAAGACCAGTTTTTATTGGTCAAATCTACGAAATCGTCGTAGTTTCAGTGCTAAAATTATTTAATCCTCCCAAGTTAGGGAACACTAAACATGAGTGGGTAACAATGGCGGATTCATGTATTTGACGTTTTCAAAATTAAAACACGTTATTTTGACAATGACTGTCAGAAATGACATTTGATATATTTCGCGCCTACTGACTTCTCTTTGGCTGAAGATTGCCATCTTGGAAACGTATCGAAAACTTGAATAACATTTTTATTTTTTGCTCGTTATTTACTTTATTGTTCTAAATTATTATATTTTTAATACAATCTATGTATTTTCTTCTATTCATAGTAGATTGTACAAGAGTAGGCCTAAAATGCACCTTTTCCTTTGAAATTATGATGAGAAGTAGGACCCTACTTTTACATGTAGGTACCGAAACGTCTACTTATAACTCACTAGCTCAGCGACTTAGTCCGCTTGGTTTAATTTTTTTGATTGCCGCGGGAACTTCTTAATTTTCCGGGATAAAAAGTAGCCTATGTAACGTCCTCAACTATATCCATCACGTCGATCCGTTGGTTCGTTGCCGCGTGATTGAAGGACAAACCAACAAACAAAAACATTTTCGCATTTGTAATATGAATATGATGTGCTTTTACTTTGTTAAGTATAGAAAAGTTCTGTGGAAAAATTAGATAAAAATGTCTGCATGTATCAATTAGGTACCTGCTTTGTCCAGTAATTCCTTAGAGATGGCGTGGTGGGAAGACCACACCAGCGCGGAGCACCCTGGGATGAGGTTGAGAAGCTCTTCCTTGTTCTCATTTGCACCTTCATCACCGAAGTGGAGGAAACGGCTTTGCAACACTGTGAAACTGTGATTTTAAAACAATACAAATTACTCTGAAGAAGTCTTGGGTAGGTACTGTTAGGCTCAGTCTGAAAGAGACAACAATATTACTGTACCGCTCTGACTAGTTGAGTCTACGACTCGACGCTTTATCGTTAAATACTCTGTAATTGAATGACAGATGGATCTATGATCTATGGTGGTGACGGGGAATTGGCGCCGTCTGTAATATTCGTGTAAATTGTTGAATTAAAGTATATTAGAATGGTTAACCAGTGTTTGGACTTAATAGTACCTAAGTACTTAGGCGGACTGAAACGAGTCCCGGTGTCATTAGGTATCTTATTGAATAGAGTCTAGACTTCCTGGAGAGGTTAAATAGGCATTTTTGATACGTCCATGGTATTACCACGTTCCTATAGTCCCACCAACTTATCTGTCCCGGTGGCCAAAATTGGAACTATTTTTATGATTAGAATATTATTTAGTTTTTGTTTTTATGTTATTTTTAATAGGTAATAAGTTAATTATGTAATTCTTATAACATAAGTAAGTACCTAGGTAGTAGCTGCCTACTTCTAGGTAAATTAACATTAAGTAAGTAATTATTTATTTTGTTCAAACACAAAATGTTAATTAATTTTGTATAATGAAATTACCGTGACGAGTGTGACTAAATAGGTTTTGCTTAAAACTAACCTTGAATTAATAGGCAATTAGCTAAGTAGATGCAAACATATCAAAGTAGAGATTTCGAGAATAGCGAATAGTTTAGCCATAAGTCTCGTTGATCTAGTGCGGCTGACGTGGTCCCGGGTTCGAGTCCCGGGTCGGGCCATAATTAAACTGTATTGGGGTTTTCTGACAAGAAATTCTCAGTACTAGCCCGGAGTTGGGAAGTTGGTGGTACTACACCCCTGTGCCTCGGAGAGCACGTAAAGCCGTCGGTCCTGTGCCTGATCTCTCTCTGGTCGTGTCGGATTTTCCGTCCCATCAGGCTATGAGAGTAAAGGAACAGAGAGTGCACCTGTGTTGCCATATGGTTAATGTATAATAAAATCGTATCGGTATACTCGTTGCAGCAAATTGAAGAAATTGACATTCTATTTTGACATGGTTTCAGTGGCAATTTTTCTCACGAAAATATTTTAGGTTAAGTATTGGGAGTATATTGGCAAATGTGTAGGTAGACATCTCAAGTCAAAAGTACTTATCTAATTAATACCTACCTATGTTATTTAGAACAGAAGCCTGGTAGGAAAATTCATTATTTTCCTGCTACAAGATTTATTGACAGAAAACCAATAAAACAAACAAAAACAGCCGTGATTTCTAAAAACGCAAACTCTCCTGAGTATTTTATATAGAAAAAAAAAAGAAATACTCAACTGTTCTCTCAGCACTTCCAATCCGCTTTCGGGAAAGTCGTTGGACGACACTAAAACTTTTAAATTTTTCGTCATTTTCGTTGACAACGCGTCGCTTGCCGGCAACAAAACACTCGCTACTAACGCGAGCGATATAACTAAATAAAACATGATTCTTATCTATTAGGTTTTAAAAAGTCAAGTTAACAATCAATGAGATAGGACGTCGTTTTTTTAATCGAAAAACGTGAATCTGTGTGCTCAATATCAAGGCCGCTTGTGAAGTGGTTACGGTCAGTTGGTATGGAATAGCGAATGTCTGGAGAATGTTTCTAAATAAAGAATTTAGTATGCGTAGGCGAAGGTAAACGCGTGCCTACGAGTACCACGGTACATACATACCTAGTAGCATATTCACATACTTTGTATAGCTATAATATGGTATATATAACAAAATGCTCTTTGGTATGTATAATATTTACGTACTCAACTACGGTGTATCCATATCTATACAAATATTATAAATGCGAAAGTGTGTCTGTCTGTCTGCCTGTCTATCTGCTAGGCTTTCAAGGTTCATGTTTTCAGCTGTTCGGTGAAACTTGTTATACATATAGGTTTCATCCCGGGAAAGGACATAGGCTTTTTATCCCGGAAAATTAAGGATTTCCCGCGGGAATAAAAAATCTTGATCCACACGTAAGTACTACCTATACTTACTATATACGCATGTATTGTGTGGACAATATCATCGGCAATATTACCTACTTTGTAATTCGTAAACCGGACCAACAAACCTTAACAAATATTTATAAGTAGAATAAGTAACTCTGTGTATTACAAGTATAAAAATATTAGACTTTGAGTAGAAGTTTTACAGGTAAATGCGAGCCGTGGACTGATACTGCTAATAAAATTATTAAATAATAAATAAATCCATGATAAATTCAAATTGAAATTACCGCGTCCGTATTTGCCCGTTTAGTTGGCAGCATTGTCGCCTGTCACTCCGTATTTAAAGTCTTATGCACACTGAATACTTCTACAATTTTTAATTAATTTTATTTTAAAATTTTATTTTATTTAATTTTAATATAAAATAATTTTTAATTTTTTAAATTCGATAACTATTACGCATAATACAATATTTTAGTATCTACTATTTTATTACAATGATTTTAGTTTATACACATAAATTACTACAATAATATTGTAGCTCAATTTACCCTTACAAAAACTCATACAACAGGATTTATCATTGGTTTCCCTTCAAGGGCTAAAAGTACATTGTTGGCTGCTATGCACGCCATGGCATTTCTAGTTTGCACTGTAGCACTGCCCATGTGAGGAACTATAACTGAAAAGGGGAAAAAATGAAAATAATTGAATAATGAAAATACAAATATCAACTAAGTAATCGATGTAAGTTATGCACACTGAATAATTTTAAAATTAGACAATAGACATTATTCTTAAATATTTAGTCATATCCACTGCGATACATTCGTAGTCTCAAGTGAAGTTCTGCAAACCTATGTTGGTATCATGACAAATAATCAGTATAATGACACAGAGTTATTGTCAAAAGTGTAAATAGTATTACAGGTTAACTTACAACAATTTGGCAAAGATACGAGTGGATCGTCTTTTGGCAATGGTTCTGGAGTGGTAACGTCGAGACCGGCAGCAAAAATCTGCCCATCTTTCAAAGCATCGTAAAGTGCCTTCTGATCGATTAACCCTGGAAAGTTTGACTTTGTTAGGACGTAAAAAGCAGTAATATTATTTAGTTGAGTACCTACTTACTATTATGTAAAGTAATTATAGTAATAGTACTAAACCTTATTTTTGTTTATAAACACAAAAAGTTAAATTTAAATTTAATATAAATGACCCACCTCCTCTGCCAATGTTCACCAGTATAGCAGTGTTTTTCATAATCCGCAAATTTTCAGCATTGATCAAATGTTTGGTTTCATTTGACAATGGACAGCTTAGAATTACGAAATCACTCTCTTTCAACAATTGTTCTAAAGGCACACGCTCCGCTCCCAAAGTTATTGCTGCAAAAATCAATTATTGTTATAAAATGTGCCATGAAACTTGAAAAAGTGGATGGTGTTGATGTTTACTTATTTGACGGATCCCAAATAATGGCTTCAAGTATTATTACTTTAATTTATTTCGTTCCTGCATATTCAATTACCTATTTCTTTATTTAAAATCACATTTTATATTTACCCGCTACCACTTTATACCGCTTACCATTTTATTTTATCTGGCTAATGCCATGCATGATTTACAGTGAGACGCGCGCCCCATCCTATTGTACGTTGATGATGCCAGAAACTTATACATTAGTTACAAAAACAATTGTACAAATTTCAACTTAATTGGATGATCGATGCACGAATGTATAGGTTATGAATAGACAGATGGATAAATATGTGTTTTATTACTCTACATATGTTTTCATACAAATCAACTTAAATATTTAGAGAAAAAAATGCATAAGTATAAAAAATTAGGTCTACCTTGAGGCTTATCAGAACGTCCACTATAAATGAACCTTGCGACATCGAATCCTTTGAGTCTTCTGACTATAGCCTGCCCAACACCTCCGAGGCCAACGATTCCAACTGTGCTTCTCGCTATATCCTGCCCTAGGCTCCATTGCACACCGTACTTCCATTCCCCACTGTAATAACAGTCCTTTATTATTATCCTTGCTCTTTGTAAATACATATTTTAGTTATCAACTATACCCACGAAAAAAATCACTTCAATGCTCACTCAATCATGCTCTGTTGCGGCGTGCTTGAAGGAGAAACCAACACAAACAAACTTTCGCATTTATAATGTTAGGACTGATTCGTGATTATTGATTAACTAGGCACAGAAATGAGGCGAAGAAGGTAGCGGGTTATGAATTTTCTTTTCTACGTACACAGAACCTCAGAAGATAAAAATAAAAAGGCATTTTGGCTGCTCAGTTTCATCTTCGCCTGGACATTTATACTTGTAATTTCGTCTGCGTAGCTGTAGATGTTTAAGAATTTTATTCCCGTGGGAACTCTTTAATTTTACAAGATAAAATGTTTCCTATGTGCAACAAGTGTGTCATCAGGATATAAGCTATATCTATCCCCAATTTTAGCCAAATTGGTTCATTCATTGTGGCGTGAAGGAGTAGGTAATAATTATCCAAATTCCAACTTACCTTTCCAACTCCCTGATGCCTTCCTTGAATCGTCTAGCAGCGCTGATCAGGAGCCCCACAGCGATGTCAGCGACCGCGTCATCCAGTACGTTGAGCGTGTTACCCAGAGGCAAACCGCGCTTTACTATTTCATCCACATCTATTTGGTCTGTTCCCGACGACATCGTCGAAACGGCTTTGAGTCTTGGACCTAACGAGTTTAAGCTTTACTCTATTAATCATAGGAACTAATATTATAAATGCGAAAGTGTGTTTGTTTATTGGTTTGACGAAGTCGCGGGCATCAGCTAGTATTGAAATATTTTAAACTAGCTGATGCCCGCGACTTCATCCGCGTGGTTTAAGTTTTTTTGATTCCCGCGGGAATTCCGTAATTTTACGGGATAAATAGCCTATGTTACTCTCCAAGTCCTCAACCATACCCATGCCAAAAATCACGTTGATCCGTTACTCCGCTGCGGCGTGATTGAAGGACAAACTAACAAACAAACACACTTTCGCATTTATATATTAAGTATGATTTTGTGATTTAAAACAACTGCATATGATCTTGTGGCAAAAGGCCACTGAACATCTTAACCCAGCTATTCAGGGTATCTAGTAAAAATTTCAAATTATGATGTATGTTTTACACCGATGGTCTGTGATGTTTTACCTGCTAAGTCCAATATTTCTCTCGTAAGTCGATGTTTCGTATTCCATATCAAGGCATCGAAGCCTTTAACGATTTCCTTTTTTATTTCAGGCAAGCTTTTAGAATCACTATCCAAGTGTGGGATGATGGTGGGTTCAAATCTGAAATTATTATTTTTTTGATTTTACATCTAAAATTAATTTTTATTTTGAAGAAGTTGCTAACCAATTTCTCTAATATGTGCCAATAATTATCATTACAAAAATATTTCATTAATATTGAATACATTTGATTTTATTTGAGCACGATGCCAGCTGTCAAAAAACAGCTTTATGATTTTAACCAAGTA
Source organism: Erebia aethiops (assembly GCA_923060345.2). NCBI lineage: Eukaryota > Metazoa > Arthropoda > Insecta > Lepidoptera > Nymphalidae > Erebia > Erebia aethiops. Next base: position 12,893,063 of record OV281096.1, on the reverse strand, counting down.
TATACTCTATGGTTAAAATCGCAATGTGTAGAATTAATATACTTAAAATCATCTGTGTGCACTACACCTTACAAGCCTGTAAAGTTTAGACTTTAGCATTTCTTACGAGAATTATTATACGAAATCTTTGCTGTTTTTATCGTGTAAATTATATTTTATATCTCACAATATCGATGTTAGAACATGTATTAGGTACATAACTTAGTAAACATACGAAAATACTCACTTGGTTTTCAATAATTTCAATCCCGCGTCAGGAAATGTTTTATTAACGACCAACACACGTTTTATAGACATCCTATCTTATTATTTTTAACATAGGTAAAACTAAACCTCTGCATGTAACGGACTGCCCGAAATATTACCTAATAAATTAGTTACTGCTCATGGAGGTCACGACTCACGGATAATACCTAATAATAGGTACCTATGTTAAATATTCTACGAATGTTGCGATACAGAGGTTAAATTGTGATATCCTAGTGCGATATCTTTATAACCTCCATCGCGGCCAAAACGGTTTTCCAATGATTTTATCTCATGGGCGATAACATAAAATAACTATGATGTAAAACCTTAGTGTACGTCTTTAGTCTTTACAGAGATTGTAAAGTGAGTAAACGTAATTTAATGATTTAATAATTTTTATCATGGTGCAAAATTTTAATAATTTTTGCGGCTTGCGCCATCTGTTGTCGAGTAGAAAAACCATCAAACAATAACCAAACCTCACCACTAGGTGGCAGAACTAGTCTTTAATCGGCGCCTAAATAATACACTAAATATAATTTTTAAAATTTGAATTGGTCCTATAAATAGATTTATTATTATATAATATGGTCCTTTAATATTATGTCCACGATATTTTCGCACAGCGAAAAAGTCATCATCATCCTATTTCCGGTTCATTGGCGGTCCACAGTTTCTAGCGTAGCATGCTGGCCAAGTGCGGATTGGCATACTTCATTAGCAGAACATTACGGTGTTTTCCGTTTATTCAAGTGTTGTTCGAAACACACATTTGGTGAAAACATTTGGTGATGCGTGCCTGGGAATCGAAAGAGGACAGGAGTCTGAACGCCGAATAGAAGGCCGAACTCTAACCACTTCGCTACCGCCGTTTCTGAGACATGAAATAGGAGCAAATCGCAGGTAGAGCGGTATCGACTATCGACCGTTGCTGCAGGCGCCACCGCGTCGGTCTGTACCTACCCTCACAAGGGGTCTCCTAGGCTAGGCGGTAATGGATTGATAGCTACATTTCTGCAACATCCGCGTGGAATACGATTTTTTGATTCCCACTGGAACTTCATATATAATACTAGCTGATGCCCGCGACTTCGTCCGCGTGGATTAAGGTTTTTTGGTTCCCACGGGAACTCCTTAATTTTCCGGGATAAAAAGTAGCCTATGTGCTATTCCAGACTATAATCTATCTCTATGCCAAATTCATCCAGATCCGTTCAGCCGTTGGGGCGTGATTGAGTAACAAACATCCATACATCCATACATCCATACATCCACACATCCAAACTTTCGCATTTATAATATTAGTATAGAAGTATAGAAGATTCTGGGATAAAAAGCCCACGTAACTCTCCCAGGTCCCTAACTAATGCAAAAATCACGTCGATCCTTTGCTTTGTTGCGGCTTGATTGAAGGACATACAAACAAAACCACTTTCGCATTTATAATATTAGTAGCTATGATTAAACATGGCCTAAGTCACCTAAGTACTTTTTCACTGAGGAGTAGGTAATGAGAGATAAATTAACTATTTTGGATTGATTTTAGAGTCATTATAGGTATACTTAAGACCATCTCCCTTCCTTGGGGCTACCTTCGCTTTGGTACATTTAGTTATGCATTAAGCACCTAACTACCTTTAGCGTTAGGACACAGGCAGTTCGAAAAACAGAAGACGTAGAATGATATTATTATAGCTGTTCCAGAGTGAATGAATAGTGACAAAAACGCATCGCTGGAAGATGTTCCATTCCATTCGTTTTGTTTTTATATAATACTAGATGATGCACGCGACTTCGTTCGCGTGGATTACGGTTTTTTGATTCCCGCGGGAACTCTTTAATTTTCCGGGATAAAATGCCTATGTGGCATACAAATTATACCTATGCCATCTAAATTTTATCTAAATCGGTTGAACAGATGGGCCGTGAAAGCGTAGCAGACAGACATGAGACAGACGCACTTTCGCATTTATAATATTAATATATATAGCGAGCAAACGAGCAGGCGGGTCACCTGATGTTAAGTAATAACCGCCGCCTATGAACATTTGCAGCACCAGAGGAACCGCCAATGCGTTGCCGGCTCTAAGCGGATTCACAAACTCAATCGAGTAACTGGGAACCGCTAGACTTTCGTCTAATGGACGTCTACCGTTTGAGCCGATGATATAACCCTTGTTGTGCCTCTGAATGATATGAAACAATTATAATATTGGCACAACAGGAGGAATTTCCGTTCGCCGCTCGCGCTTCACCTGTCACGGCAAGGTGGCTTCGCACGCGCCCCGACCGCGGGCCTACCGCGCCGCTACGTTCCACATCGCGCTTCTTCAGGCCATTATTTTTAAACTGCTGGGGATTTGCGTACTTTTCTTCAACAAATCACCGTTAGGAGTTCTAGGAATCTCTCTGAATTAAGTCTCGTAATTTAATTTCTGGGAATTGTAAATTTATGTACGCGTGGACTGAAGTTTTTTAATTCCAACAGGAACTCTTTAATTTCCCGGAATAAAAATGCCTATGTCCTTCCCCTGGATACAAACTATCCCTATACTAAATTTCATCAAAATCTGTTGAAGAGATGGACCTTGAAAGCGTAGCAGACAGACAGACACACTTTCGCATTTATAATAATATTAAGTATGGATAGTATGGATATTTGTTTTTTTCATAATTTATTAGAACATTATTTCTATGGACATTTTAATTAACAGATATCTTGGACAATTTATCATTGCTTATTGATTATTCTTTATGTAAAAAATATGTTTGTGGATTAACTGATTAGGTGATAGTTTATGAATAACTTTTAATAACTTCAACTCGTGTTTTTTGCACGTCAGTAATGACGAAACATGTTTGGTCAAATTTGGCCTTGTCCTTCACCCTTAGTATATCAAGGACAGTGTAAGTACTAGATAAGATCGACTGCTGCATATTAATTTTGTGCTAGAATTACTGAATTGTGTACCGAATATTCTGCCAGCTTGGAAATATCCTCCCCCATCTTACACCTGTCTCCCCGCGGCATTGCTCTGTCTAGACATCTTCCTCAGATAACTGGTAGAAAAGAAAGTATCTCCTAAGAGTTATAAGTATGTTTGTGTTATTTTTTAGAAATATTATAGTTGTTTTAGATCATAGCGGAACATACCACCTCGGCATTTTGCGACCCTTAGCCCACCTGTAGCTAAAAAGTTAAAACGCATCAGGTGGCGCGCACGTTGTCATTTGTTTTGACTATAATTTGGGGCGATTGTTCCTAGGTCCAACATAATATTCAATTTAAGATACTCTAATGAGTTTTCCGTCGACCAGTAGTGTCCAAAAAACAGAAACCGGTTGGGATACACCCGAAGACGCGCTGCTCTTTGCCCTGCGCCACTTCAGATGTTCTCGAGTAAGATTTTCACTAGTTATGTAGGTACATGTTAATAAAGGTATATCTCTTATTATCACTCACCTTTTTGTAAATTTCACTACAAGTTAGCCCATGACTGCGATCTCACCTGATGATGATGATGTAAGTGATGATGCAGTCTAAGATGGTAGCAGGCTAACCTGGTAGGGGTCTCTCTGCGTCGTATTCCTAATTTCTGAAGGTCGTGACCCCTTTCCATGAATCACATAATGGTAGGAGTTTTCTTGGGATAAGTAATAATGCCGAATGCGGTGGGTTTCTATGTAGGTACTTTTGCAAACGAATTGACTAAGAGTATTGAAATTCTTAAGTTTATTTCAGATGATAGTGATAATAACCGGGATCGACGGACGTGTTCTCCGAGGCACGGAGGAAACGAAAAGGCCAAATTAGGACTTCCACATTCAGTCACTCATCCAGTTGGCAGTTACCGACTTGGGTCAACGTTGCTTAAAAATCGCTATGACAGATTTATTATGCGTTGTTGCAACTAGGCCACTCGTCCCATTTAGAGAAAATTCAGGAATTATAAATACCTACCCAAATTTACGTTGCCGGGAATCGAACCCGGTACCTCCTAGGTTAAGAGTTAAGACAACAGCGCTCAACAGTCGACACTGCGCCAGGGAGGTAGCCAAAGGTCCTTTGGCGCCTGGGAGTACTTTTCTAGGTACTTACTTATTTCATTGTTAGTTCCTTATTTTATATTTTAAACATACATTACATAGATCATACAATATATATTATGTAGATAGGTACCTGTTTATTAAGTTAAATAATAATTAATTACTTTTTCTGAACATCTGCCGGCTAATCGGCCTAAAAGAAATAGTTTGCACGTCAAGTAAATCATTAAGTTAGTATTACGGTGACATTTCGGCATATAAATATACAGACAAATTGACGTAAGGTCACAGGTTATGAAAACTAAAATATATTATTCAATTAAAATCTCTACTCTAAATTCAACCTTGTGTATATAGATATAAAGATAAGATAAATGGAATGCATTTCTCAACAAATTAAGTTAGTGTTAACGACAAGAAATATTTACAGTTAACAAGTTTGTCGCAAAAAAGATAATTTAAACAAATATCTACCGTATTGCTATAGGCACAGAACATGCATGAGAAATGTTATGAAGTAAATACAATGTGCATCAAAGAGCAGGGAGTTAATCACGAGAGAGAGACGCTCTAGGAACATCGTTTCAGGTGAAAAGAGCATTGGTAAATGATAAATGATAAAATATGTAAAATGATTTATTTATTTCACGTAGGACAACTTGTCACTTATGAAACTTTAAGACTACCACCGGTTCGGAAATTGATTCTACTGTGAAGAGCCGGCAAGAAGCGTATACTCGACCCCACAAAGGATTTCTGCACCTTGGAGTCTTATAATTTCGTAAAAAAGCTGCATAAATTATTTGCTTCGATGTGATTGGTTGAATTTATGGTATTCTTGCTGCGACGATGATTTTCGCCAATAATGTGTTAATCAATTAACATAAGTGATTCGAGATATTGACAACGGTTGATAGTTTACAGCTTACATAATAAGGCTAAAATGTCAATTTACAATCTTGCTCTATTGGCAAAAATCTTAGAACCTTACCACGCCCTCAGTGATCCTGTGTCGACTATACTTTATTATTTCGCTTACTTTTAAATGAAGCCCACGAATTTATTTGTGCCACGGAATACACGTACCTATCATAAAGTTTCGTATTCACCTATCTAAAGTGAATTGATTTCCCGCTTGCATAAGACCACACTTCGCAATGAAAATTCTAAAATCGTAACTTTGTAATGCGTGGATCGAAAAATTTGAAATTAATACAAAAGTAATACAATGCAGCTGGCATATCCTCCGAATACAATTCTACAGAATAGGAGCCTCTAAACTATTACATATTCTGTGCCTCTACAACCTGTCATACAATGCCAGAATGTTGAATTTCAACCTCCCCTCGCATGAATTAGCATAACTATTAACCTTGTATCAAGAGCGCTATCTATTACCTATGTCTTCTCGCATATCGAGGCGTGTAACTCGTTGTTCCGATACAATGTGCCACAATAAATTGTATCATGTTCACATTTTGTTGAGTTTGAGTCGAAGGAACCCACATGTGCGTCCATAAGCGAGTCGTTAGTTATTTTTTATCTGGTCGCTCCTTCGCAGTCACAAATATGTGTCAACAAGGCACGCAGATGGTTTACGATGGGACCCTAAATTCTTAAATTTATTGCTATTTATTATATTACTATAATAGCTATTAAATTTTTGATTGACCTACTCCAATAATAAATACTTATTTATTCATTTCAGTACTTTGGTATCTAATTGTAGCAAAGAATATAATCTAGGTAGGTTTACCTACCTTGCTGAACCTAAGATATACCTAAGTAAGTACCTAGTAAGTACTAAAACTATGCAATCGCTTGTTTTCCTACCTGCCCCAGAAACAGACTACACTGATAAGATGAATCATGAGTCATGACAGCTGGGTAGGTTTTTAAGTTGGTAGGTACCTACTTTCATTAAATCAAATAGATGTACATAGTGTTCGCACTAATATATATTTAATTATTTAGAGGACTTCGCCCATGTTGGCAACAACCGCGGTCGAAAAAGTAAACAAATAACAACGCTACCACAGTGCTTGTCAATAAAGGCATTACTAGCTGATGCCCGCGACTTCGTCCGCGTGGTTCAAGTTTTTTTGATCCCCGCGGGAACTCCTTAATTTTCCGGACTAAAACGTATCCTATGTCACTCTCCAGTAGGGTTGGCAACTATTTTTGACAAAAAAAACGTATAAAATGTTTTGGATAGGAAAAATAAAGTATTTGGAATAAAAAAAAGTATTTTTAAATTTTATATTTTTATTGCTTTTAAAATCTATTTTTGAGTGCTTTTAGTACATGCTAACATTTCTTTGCTATTTTTAAATGTTTCAAAGCTTGTTTGACAATTAAAATTTAAATTCGTTTTTAATTAAATTTACTGACGCTCTATTTACTATAAAATGCATTCTTCAATTATTAATGATTAAACGAACTTACCTGTAAGTGAAGTTCTATCATAATTATATGAGTCGCTTCATTCGAAGATATAACAAATCCAACGGACAATTTTTGTACAATTTCGTCGATAGTGACATCTGTGACAAATGTCAGAATGTCACCTGTCCTGTCACATTCACAAGATCACAATACCACATCTGACATCTAACATTTCGTTCAGTAATTATAAATAGTTTCCATCATCCATTCGTTTCAACTTATGTTACTTACCGTTATATAGTTAGGTAGGTACCCATAATGAGTATTTTAAGTACGTATCACAATAAAGGTTGAAAATAAAGTATTTTCACATACTTTATTTGTATGCAAAAGTATAAAGTATAATTACCAAAAATAAAGTAGGATACGTTATTATAAATGATGGCAACCCTACTGTCTCCAGGTCTTCAACTATAACCATTCCAAAAATCACGTTAATCCGTTGCTCCGTTGCGGCGTGATTGAAGGACAAACCAACAAACAAACACACTTTCGCATTTATAATATTAGTATGAAGTATGTGTCTATAAATATAAAAAGTGTTTTTTACTACACATTTATAATATTATTTACTAAGATACGTAGCTATTATATCACAGTGGTGAGCGCTGTGGTTTTAAGTGGAAGGACCCGGGTTCGATTCCCGGCACGGTCAATTTGGGAATTTATAATTTCTGAATTTTCCCCGGTCTGGTCTGGTGGTAAGCCGAAGGTTTCAGCTGTGGCTAGTTTTCACCCTACCGGTAAAGTCGTACCTACTTAACTACTTAACTACTTACCGCCAAGCGGCTTAGCGTTCCGGGACAATGCCGTATAGAAAGTAGAAACCGATTAGGGGTATGTATAGATAACTGCCATACCTCTAACAGGTTAGCCTGCTATCATTTTAGACTGCATCATAACTTACTGCGAGAGATGATAGTGTTAGGTGAGATTGCAGTCAAGGACTAGTGTCAAGGGTATAGTGAAGTAAAAAAAAAAATTACAAGAACTTTATGGCAGAAATTTTATTTACCATGCTGTAGACATCTGCACCAGGTACTTAGTCTGCACTTAATTTATATAATTATCGTGTTAACATTGTTATTATTTAAGAGAACAAATAATTCAAGGCGCAATTTTCAGGGAATCATTCCGAAATGTCCATTTATTGATAATTAAGTTAATTGTTACGGAGGACTTCGCAGAAGCTCACGAGTACTACCAACTTGGGCACAAATATGGTGGTCGGGCTCGATTTGGGCACAAAATGTTGACTTGAAATGTGTTCCGGCATATGCGTATTTCAAGATTTTCATAATGAGGTAGCGCCGTTTTCTGAATACAGTTCTTAGAAATGTGCCCGGTTTCGTTTGACTTCCTACTGCAATAAAAATTGTGCTCACGACTTCGTCCTCGTGACATGTGGTTATCGAAAATATTGGGGGACTTTATGATTTTCTGGATTAGCCTTGATAAGCTTTTGCCCTTCTCCGGGATGCAACCTGTACTAGGTCAAAATCAGTGGAATATATGTAGATGGGCCGTCAAAGCGTTTCATGTAGAGACAGAATCGCTTTCGCATTATTATAATATTAGTATTGGATAGTCTTGGATTACAATACAGGGGCATACTACCATCGCTTTCGTTTTCGTGGATTTCGAAAATATTGTGAGGACTTTCTGGCTTAGCTTGCAAGTCGCAAGCACCTACCTTCTCCGGGATGCAACCTACGTTTGTATTAAATTTCAGTTTCAGTTTCAGTTTCTTTATTATTGCAATTCCATAGTTACATTATTTCTTAATTAACATAATATTATTATAGTCATTAGTAAACAAAGCATGCTATGGATACCCAGTTTGGGTGTGGCAACAGAATAGTACATGGTGGTAGGGAGACCGATTTAATTAGTGTTTGTCAGTATCATTTAGAAATTCATCAATATTGTAGTAACATTTTTCAATCAGATAGTTTTTTAGCGTGTTATTAAACTCTTTTTCCTTTCCGATGTTCCTAATGCAGTCTGGCAGATTGTTAAATATTTTTATTGACATTGAATAGGGGCTTGAGCTGTGCAATGCCAATTTTGACGGTGGGAGAATCAGTTTGTTTGCGTGTCTCTCGGGGAACCGGCGAGCTTTGTCTTCTTTCTTGGTGTAATAGTTTATATTTTTCCTTACAAATTTACACATTTCAAATATATAAATAGAAGGTAAGGTCAAGATTTTTAACTCTTTAAAGTGAGGTAGGCACGACTCTGTAGTTTTTATATTTACTAAGATGCGAATGCATTTTTTTTGTAATATAAAAAGATCCTGAACATTTGTGCTGTTTCCCCAGAGGATTTAATGCCGTATCGCAAAAATGCGTACCCATAAGCGTAATACGCGGCTAATGCAGTTTTTATTCGTTTTAATTTCGTCAATATCGGTGGAACAGATGGGTCGTTAAAGCATTTCAGATAGACAGAGAGAAACAGAAACACTTTCGCATTTATAACATTAACTAGCTGATGCCCGCGACTACGTCCGCGTGGATTGAGGTTTTTTGGTTCCCGCGGGAACTCCTTAGTTTTCCGGGATAAAAAGTAGCGAAAAAATGTGTTATTCCAGACTATAATTACCTCTGTGCCAAATTTCATCCAGATCCGTTCAGCCGCTGGGGCGTGATTGAGTAACAAACATCCATCCATACATCCAAGCTTTTGCATTTATAATATTCATTTGAAATTGATTATTATTGGATTATTACAGGATTTTTGCAGGCAGATCGACGACGACACGACAGTCAAGTCAAGTGATTTGGATTTTTTTCTATCCTGAGATAAAATGTCCATTATAGGATCGAATTAAAAATTTCAACATAATTTTTTCTTTAATAGATGGTTTTTTTTCAACAAAAAAGAAAATATTATTATAAATTTACAATAAAGTAGGATCGAAAGTAGGTACTTAATAGGTATAAACTCACGCATTTGTTGAAAAATGAAGTGATTCAATAAGAAAAAGAAGCTGATTCAATATTTGTTCGCAAATGTTTTGGTTAATTATGTATATCGGTGGGTATTAGCAACATTTATTTAAAAACAACAACAGATTTACTATGTGGCATCACCATCGTGGAAAAAGCCTCTATAAATTATACCTAGTATTTATGATATTTTTCCTATGTTGTTTAAATAAGTTCTTTAATGCGTCAATAAAAAGGACATACCTAATTAATACGTAAATACGAATGCAATAAAAAAGTACCCACGAACTAAAACTGATCTCTATCTGATCACGTGATATCACGGATCATCAACGATATTAAACCGTCGTGTTTTTTTTTGCGCCTATTTCGAAATGAAGACTACAGGCCAGTGTTGCTTGCGTGCCAGAAAAAGGTTTTCGTCAGGTACATTCGGTAGCTTTGAAAAATGTACCAACTTCAATGCTTTCTGCTTTAGGTACAACAGCCTAAAGAATCACTCATGGTTAATCTACCTGGAAGCTATATCTTTTTTTTTTTTTTTTCGAGTAGGTAAGTATATCGTCGTCATCGTCAACCTGTAAGCGTCTACTGCTGGAAATGGGTCTTGTAGGGTCTTCCACGCAAAGCGTTCTTGCGAGCAACTCGGTTGAAGAGTGAATGGGCATCTTCTAGGCAAGCGCGCCCCACCTTAGGCTGCATCACTACTTGCTAGCAAGTTTGATTGCAGCCAAGCGCTACTCTATGCTAGTCTATAAATTAAAAAAAATATCTCTCATTAGTCCACCTAGTAATTACAACCTTTACAATGCGAGGTCACCAATCCAGTACCTTAGGATCCCAATTCCCAACGTCGGGCAGGTGTCAACGTAAGTACGTACCTACTCAAAACTATTTCTACAATTTTAGTCATTGATGTTTAATTTTAGTAAGTACCTAAATGATTTTTAAACAGCTGTAGGAAAGCAAACCCGGTAAGTATAAAATTATCCCCATCGAGCTATTTAAATTCTAGTCCTATAGAAAATCGTAAAGTACGAGTAACAAAACACAACCATAAACATAAAACATTCATTACTCGGTGCACGCGTTTAATGATTGAAAATAAAGTAACAGCTGCGAGTCGAATAAAGAGAACTCGGATAGATTTCGAGTCTCCAGTCTGGGTGGTTCGGACTTCGGTACAGTAAAGACCAATAATACTGCTGATAATACAGGGTTTATTGGTAGGTATATCATTGTGTTAGTGCAGGTTTCGCAGATGTAATAAAAGGCATATTAGTAATGTGTTGGAGGTAGCCCTGAACGGCGGTCCAAGCGTGAAGCGTTGAGCGGGTTATGAGCACTGTTTTTTACTCAAACCTTATGAAAACTCAAAGATGAAAATAAAGTAACAGCTGAGAGTCAAATATTAAGAAATTAATCAAATTGGTAGAGATAATTTGAGCCTTAATACTGGATAGTTTGTATACTTACTTTATATATACATACTTTATAATTAGAGCCTAAGTTTTGTATTGTTTATTTTCCTTGGTGGTGTACAATAAAAGTATATTCATTCATTCATATTCATAGTTTGAAAATATACTTACTATAAATTTTTCAATCCGCTTTTAATCAAGTCCTTTTTATATGTGTACAGGCCTAAATAAATATAATTATTGGTATAATGGTTGAAATTTGAGCTACACGGCGGCTCCACCAGCGTCCCACCTTCCTAAATACAGCTAGCGATTCACCAGGAAGAATCGCTGTCGCTCGTGCCTTGTGGCGTTGCTAGCGCAGAGCGCGAGTGGCGCTCGTGGCGCGAGCGGCCGCGACGAGCCAATTTCACAGATTCGTCACCGATTAGCACGCGACACCCAGTGCCGGCCACGAGGATTGGCTGTTGTCGGAACAAGTTAGCAAGTTAACAAGTTAGCCGTTGACGGAAGGACGTGGGAACCCACCGCATTATTATCCCAAGAAAACTCATACCATTATGCGATTAAAGGAAAGCAGTCAGGGAGTGGTGCTCTCACATTGTAGTAAGTGTTAATGCAGTCTAACATGGTAGCGGGCTAATCTGTGAGGGGTTTGGTAGTTTTAATAAGGCTAAAATTCTCGTAGGTTTTTACACGGCATCTTACCGGAACGCTAAACCACAGGCTAAACCGCTCGGCCTCGGCGACATGCACGTATATTTTGATTTTAGGCAACCATTTAAATGTGCTAGCAAAATTTACAGCAAGAATGCTACGCCGGAGACGAAGAAAAACTTGTTAAGACGTATAAGTATACCCGACTTTTATATTCATAGGAAACGAAATATTAAAGTGACTTTATTTATTTTTATTTATTAATATTAATCTTATAAAATTTACATGAAGTTGTGTTGCAAGCAGTGCCACAAAAACCACAGTCGGTTTTACTGTGCACCGTATATACGAGTAGGTTAGACATAAAATAATAATTATAGCTAAATAAATAAACAACTAACTTAAAAATAAAGTGGGTACCTAATCTACAAAAAGTTTAACTCAGCGCTTGCCGCTTACTAACATCGCTAAGTAAGTATATTGTTCTTTATTATGAAGGTCCTTTAAAGAAAGGAGGTACTAAAAATTTAAATTAAATTATAATTTTTCCTTATTTAAAAAAATAAAAAAATTGTCTCTAGTCTCAACATTATATATTTTGTATCGAAAAGTGCCGATCTGACCCGGCGTCAGTATAGAAATGTAAAATGGCGCCAGCGTGGCGCCAAGATCACTGCAGTCGAGCAAATGGACCCTCGTGTGTACATACAGACATACATTTTATCCTATACTCTACTTGTAATATACTATTACTCAACTATACAGTTAAATTACCCTAGCGACGTGCAAGCGTTGCTCTTCTGTGCTCAACTTTTATATACCAACTTTTTTCAACTAGATACTTTTCTTTGTCTATCTAATTTAATTTATCTAATTATTTATAATTTTTTATTTATTTATTAACTGCCATGTCCCTAACACTAAGTGATGATGCAGTCTAACATGGTAGTGGGCTAACCACTACCATGTTAGAATGGTAGATTCACTTGACGATTCAAAAGTACTTGTAAAAGATTATTTGAATAAAAAAAAATTTTGCATCATCACTTACCATCAGGCGAGATCGCAGTCAAGGGCTAACTTGTAGTGGATAAAAACAATCCAAATAAAAAATACAAAATACAAATAATATTTAAAACTATCCAGAACTAGTTTAAGATTATGTCTGAATTAATTTCCAGAGAGCATTTCGAGCTTTTTCTATAGTTACTGGTAACTGTAAGTACCTACATTAAAAAAGTATTTAACAAGGCCTTTGTAAACTACCTACCGACCAATTTAAAAGAACATTATCTTTTAAATGTGTTGTTATCATAATATTTTACAGTTCCTCGTCTACTTGTATTCCAGTTTTTGCCTTTTATGATCCACGAGGTAATGTGCTTCATTTTCACGTGTAATCAGCTGTACTATAAATAAAGACGGGCAAGTGCGATCATTTTTTATGTTACAGGATTCCGTAGGTATAGGTAGACTTTCTTTACCGGAGAAGGGGGAAGAGGTGTTTAGTCCGTAGGCCGCTGGGTTTCATCCCCAAGCCTCCAAAACTCCTGAGGTATAAAATGAGGATTTTCCTCCTCCCCAGAGAGAAAAAAAAGGATACCGTAGGTAGGTACAATCCGTCAAACTTATCTGACCCGGTGGCCAAAATTGGAACAATTTTTATGCCTATTTATTTTTTATTTATCATACATACTATAGCGATGCTGTTACGGGGTCAAATAAGTTTGTTGCACTCCTATAAAAAAAGAAAATTTTTCAAATCGGTTCAGAAACGACGGAGATAAATCAAATCAAATCAAATCAAATATTTTTAAGGCCACCACCAACATCATGGTCTTAGATTTTAGTGTTTTAGGGCCTAAAACACTAAAATCTAAGTTTTAGGCTTAAACCATGGGCCATAAAGCCAGCTAAAAATATAGAAAAGGGTTTTAGACATAAGGCTGGCCAAGTGCGGATGGGCAGACTTTATATAGGTACCTTTGAGAACATTATTAAATACCTCGCAAAGTTTTCCTTCACCAAAGTCATGTCTAGTCAGAGTAGAAAAGATTTTAGTACCAACATCAGCAGCGGAACCCTAAAACCAACCATCGCTCATCCTCATCACCTTAAAAGAGTTATAAATTCAGCACTTTTCGTACATCAAGATGAGCGTATTTATTGCAAGAAAAAAGTACATTTTATTCGACATTGCCGCCTGAATCGTGACAGATATAGTTGAGAAAAGTGACAAATAGTCCAGGGGGCCTCAAATTAACGCCAGCCCGGTGTGCGAACACCTTTCGATAGTTTTGTTTTCGAGAATAAAAAAAACTTCTGGTGAATTAAATATTTTTAATACGTATTTTATTCGACATCTGCCATGCATTTTTTGGGTTTGTCCTTCATGCATATTGCCGAAATAAATTATGATTTGAGACTGTTTATGTGCAGCCCTAAATTTATTTTAGGCTCAGGCACAGAATAGGTTGCTCAGGGGCTGAAACCTAGATAAGACAGGAAAGTGGCAACGAATTTAGAAAATATTTTTAACAGGAATGATTTTTTAAACCGAACTACTTTTGCACAAAATACCTAATATATCAATGAAGAAGATAATTAAATGACCGTTATTTGTGGCGGTGTTTTAGGTGAAGAGTAGTAGTGACTTTCAGTACAAAGGAGCATATTTTGACATTCCGTAATTGACAAAAATCCATCAATCAGCCAATGAAATAATGTTCTCATTGAACAATATTTTTAAAACCACACGATGGAGCTTAATTAATTAAATAGGTATAATTTATTTATTCAGCCTCATACAACCATTTCTGAATACCTACAGCATTGAAAAAGAACTTCAATATAGGTTTCAGCTTTCAACCTATTTTAATTAATTAAATTAAGTCAAACAAACGATAAATTTAAATTAATTTCACTTTTGAACCTTGAAAAATGAATAAATTACACCTAAATAAGTAAAATTGTGCGTATCTAAATTGTAAAGGGATATCAAGAATATTCTTATTTTTCGAATACTGTTTCATTTTTTTAAAAGTATAAATATTGAGGAATTTATATTATTGTATAGCTCTGGGTTCGAGACTTTTTTTCTAGGGCTTTAGTTAGATGAGTTCCTTAAATTATAACCACCTATGTCACACTTTTTGTATGGACATTTTTTAAAAGTAATACCAGCTAATTCTTTATATTAGGTTTATTTTATTTTATTAAAATTAGCGTAAAATTGTTACATACAGTGTCACAAAACCACAGTCGGTTTTACTGTGCACCGTGTTATACATAATACATAATAATATGACAAAACAATAATTAATATCTAAGGAATTAAGCATAACATACAAACTTAAAAATATAGTGGGTAGGCTACAAAATTTTTAACTCGGCGTAGCTCATCGCGTTGCATGCCAGCGAGACCCGTTTTAGGTATTATGTAACTATGAGCCATTTTATTATATTATTATGTTCCAATATGTTCTAATTTTAAAACTCATTTTTTATTTTAATATCTAACTACTAAAGGTATTATTTTAGCCTTTTTGTCAATGTGCAAATTGATAATGATAGGCACATTAAAAATCCAATATGGGGTAATTTGGCCGATGGTATCGAACAGCTGAGTTTTCGCCTGACCACTCGCGGTCGCACCTGCACTGATTTAGCCCGGGCCGGGTGATCTTTGCTTTTTTAACCTTTTCCGAAACCCGCGGCTTTGACACCTGGCTCTTTGGCCACCGTCATTTTACCTAGCCAACGAACTTTTTTAAGACTTCCGGTCTTCGATTGCTTATTTACATTATTCTATGGAATATTTATAGGTATGACTTTGACTGCGATCTCATGGTTGTAATGATGTTACTAAGTACCTACTTGTAAGCAGCTTTAATCAATCCCATGATGGATTTCTTTGGTACATTGGCATGGCTTTGCCAGTCATGAAGTAATGCCAGACTAGAGTCCCACGAGACAAAAAATATGCTTCTACATAGAGTTTGCTTTGTTTGGCTTCAAGACCATCGAATATACATCCATTCTTGGACATTGACGACCTTCTTTACGCAGTGGTGAGCTTATAAGCGGGAGGTCCCGGGTTCGATGCCCAGCAGGATCAAACCAAAAAGCCTGTTACCGTTAGCCTGCAGCTACCGTCTTCGATTGCTTCATCAATTATCACCATTCACCAGGTGAGATCGCAGTTAAGGGCTAACCACGATGGATTAAACAAAAACACAAGTTCTGTCTGTCAGTCTGCTGCGCCTGCACGGTCCATCTGTTTAATACTTTTATCTCGGAAAATTGAGGATTTCCTGCGGGAATCAAAAACTTCAATCCACGCGCACGAAGTCACAGGCATCATTTTCATTCATTCATTATTATATTTAATAATCAAGCAATAATCTTATAAAGCCTCAATTAATTATTCATTAATTAATTAGCAGACGCCTGAACCTAATGCGGTATCATTATTTTATTATTATGTATAGATTCGGCACAGAACACCCGGCCGGAGAAAGAATGCGTGCACTGTTGTCCACGTAATTAAAAAAAACTGACTACTGATACTATACAGCCTTTGCGGTGAGCGATGGGGTAATTTAAAAAAGTATTGAGACGTTCTAAAAAAAGAATTTATTGCGCATCTGCGTCGATGCTGCCCGCTGATGAAAATAAAAGAATTATCGATTCTATTGAAAAATATCGGGTGTTTAAAAGGATTGAATCCAGAGTCCAGAATCTTGAAGTTTATAAAAAAAAACATATTAATATACTTACTTTGGTCAATCTCTAAACAAACTGAAAAGTTCTGTGTCTATTTCTTTACGGTTTGTTTTCTGCATTGAATATTATTTTACCCAATCCAATGATCCATAGAATAATTTTATTTATTAATCCATGTTATCATATCTAAGGATTGCTGGTTTTTAAGTGTACGAACTAGCTTTCGCCCGCAGCTTTGCTTACGTTAAGTTCGATTTTCACAACCCCCTATTTTACCCCTAGATTGAATTTTCAAAAATCCTTTCTTAGCGCATGCCTACGTCATAAAAGCTATGACTGTATGCCAAATTTAAATCCAATCTGTCCAGTGGTTTGAGCGGTGTGTTGATAGATCACTCCATCGATGGATCACTCAGTCAATCAGTCAGTCACCTTTTCCTTTTTTATACATATATTTAGAAGATAACATTATCTGTTTAGCAGTGTAGGTATTTGACGCCAAGAAAATTATTTTATTGGCATCAAAAACTGTTAACATTGGTACTTTTAATTACGGTGTTAATTTACCTACAGCTCGCGAGTTGAATGCAGAGTAAATGTATGGTGACATATACATTTACTCTGCATTCAACTCGCGTGCGATCTGTACCTAAATTGTTGTGAATGTTTGAAAAGGTGTTCCCAGTGAGTAGACAAAGGTAACGTCTCCACTTCTAAACTTATATTTGCAAATTGCATACCACTCCATTTGCGACCTTTTACCCTTGGAATAAGAATTAGGAAAAGTGGATGTGAATGAATTTAGATTGATATTTAAACTTGCAATAATGTTTAGGAAACAATTTTTATGTAACGCTATGAATGTAGTTTTTACGCTAATTTGAACTGTCATACCTTGTTATAAGAGTTAGAAGAAGTTTTAAGAATGTAATTTTGTGTTGGTTTTTGGACGTGCAATGATGCTTAGGGTGGATCCACCTGACACAGTCCACCTGTACTGACAGTTGCGTCACACCTTGGCCTTATTACGTGATGTTAGTTGATTAGTGGTTGGCTGAAATTCATAGAAATTATTTTCGGCACCTTTTAGGTATTTTTATTTAATTTTTATGGACTCGACCAAAATTATTATGGACGCCACTAGCTTAGCTGTATTTTATGCAGATGCACCTAGATATATTATAAAAAGGTGACTGACTCACTGACAGATCTATCTGTTTAACCGATTTTTATAAGATATACTTAGCATAGATAATAGATGTAAGTTGTATCCCAAGGAAGAACATAGACACTTTCTATACCGGAAAGTTAAAGTTCAAAGAAAATCTAGATCAAGCGGGAATCAACTCAATCCCCGCGAAGTCACGGGAATCAACTAGTATAATAATTGCTGTCTGCTAAATAGGTTATTTTTATCTCGGAAAATGAAAGAGTTTGATCCGTGGATTTTCCAAACCTATTTTTGGCGCGGTCGCAGGTTCGATCCTCGGCAGGGTCAATTAGGGAATTTATAATTTCGGAATTTTCACTGGTCTGGCCTGGTGGGAGGCTTCGGCTAGTTACCACCATACCGGCAAAATGAATCCGATTAGGGGTATATGGGTTTATAACTGCCATGCTCCTAACAGGTTAGCCCGCTACCATCTTAGACTACATCATCACTTACCATCAGGTGAGATCGCAGTCAAGGGATAACTTGTATTGGATAAAAAAAAATGGAAATTCTCAATATGTTGAGAACAGGTTCAGGTTGTGCCACACACGACAAGTGTTGTCAAGGTGCCTCTAGCGCCATGGTAACATTTAATGTGTGGCACAATAATGAGAATAAATAGATTTTCTTTCTTTCTTTCAGTAATCTAATAGTGGATCTTAGTACATACTCGTACGAATTGCTGTGTTGGTGGGACAGTTTCGGAGCAGGAGTACAGGAGCACGTGGTCGCCCCGCGCGGCAGTTGCCGGCGGCACATGCCACGCACCTTGCGCGAGCCAGGTGCCCTAACTGACACACTTCTGCCCGTCGCGTCGTTAGAACTATGCCTACGCGTGAACGTCTATGTCACTTTAGATCTATAGAGCGTACTTTGACTTAGCTTTGACTTAAGACAGAGTTAAATCGAGATAGATTTATGACACTCACATAAGTCCATGCCGTTTTAATTCTAAGTAAAGCCTGAGCAAAGTCAAAGTTCGCTCTATAGGTCTCACACTTAGATCTGTAGAGCGTACTTTGACTTAGCTCTGATTTAAGACAGAGTTAAAACGAGATAGATTTATGCTACTCACATAAGTCCATCTCGCTTTAACTCTAAGTAAAGTCTGAGGCCTGAGCCAAGTCACGCTCGCACGCTCTATAGATCTCAGCATAAGTGTATCGGCAGACAAAATGCTATCCTATCTAGAAATTAGAATCTACCTATACCTAACCCTCAAACCCTTAAATAGAGTCTTGCCGTAGCAAGCGCGACGGGCGTGAGACGGTGATACACTCATCTAATCGTTAGGTCAATACACACATATCCAAAACCAACCGTTTAGTTGAAAGAGGGGGGGGGGGGGGGGACTAGACTTTATCTAAAAATAAACACTTTAAAGCTTAAAATATTTCGCAATCCAACGACAGTTGTGTCTTTGGATAGGTCGTTCAAATGACAAGGATGGTGTGTGGACATCATGGGATAGATAAGAACAAACATTAAAAATTTATTTTACCACTTTGTCGGCGTGATTAATATTATGTATACTTATGCCAAATTACAGTTTTCTTTTACTATCTGACTTTGAGCTAAGGAACGGAGAGACAGACAGACAGAATTTTGAAAAAATAAAAATGTAAATGAAATGATTTATTTCACGTAGGACAACTTGTGCCATTTATAATAAGTCGTAAGAATCTACCGTCAGTTCGGAAAGCTGTACCTAATAAGGGGATAACCTTGTTGATAACGGAACCCTAAAAATCAAAATGTGCATGGCGTTCAATGGAACGAAATACATAGTACTAACTATTAACGTTTTGTTCCATAGAGTCTTCACTTCCATCTCTCTCCTAAGTCTTATGTAATACGTAATTAGTAGGTACTTTAAAATGTTTCACGAAAAATTTTTTTTTAAAAAGCACGTTCCGGGAAAACGTGATAAATATTTCAAGTTTCAACACAATTCTGGCAGATTTTCGCACGTTTTTTTAAATTTGTTGTGTTGGCTGCAAATTGGAGCTTGTTGGAGCGCGCTTGCCTATAAAAGTTGCCTATTCACTTTTGATTTGTAGGATAGGTCTACAAATATTAAAGTGGAACGGAAGAATATTTATTTAGCTGAACATGCACACTAGAATAGAACCTCAAATAGCAAAATTAATTGTAGTTACATGAAAACACATGTCTCTAATAAATAATTTATTTAAATTCAATAGATTAGTAATAAAATATGTAAGTATAAGCTTTTTTATCTATCAATTGATTCGAAGCCTTTCAAAGCAACAATTTGTAACGGGAGCGACTCAACTAAAAATATGAATGAACGTATTCCTATACTACGTTTCAATATTCTATTAGTTAGATTTTCACCTCAAAATTTTTACAATACATTGCAGGATTTTTCCACACTTAAAAACTAAAATATTGCCTTCCTTCGTATTGAACAGTCAATGTATGTCATGCAAGTTGTAAAAGTTGTTGGATTGTGAAAGTGGTAAAAGGCATGGGGTGTTTGGAACACCTGAGCGCTTGAACAGGTGTTTTGCTGCGAATGGGGAAACACTGTACAGGTGATTTTAATGTTCTGACAAATCTGAAGATATCGTTTTTGCATAGTTTTTTTCTAGTTACATGCACAGCAGTAATTTTTATGCCATTTCAAAAATACAGTGGTCAGTTAGAACTGGTGTGATTTTTAAGATGGCTGTTTTTGAATATTTACGCTGGAACGAAGATAAAAACAACTTTCATAAGTTTTTGGGAGGTCCTCAAAAAAAAAAAAAACTACTTCATTTTATGTGCATTATAGGAAAATCTTTAGGTATCGAATCGAGGCGTGAAATATTTCCTACCTCAAAGAACGGAAATTCTCAAGATAAGTCTTAAGACTGTACCTCATTTACACATTAAAATAACGAAATTAAATGGCATTCGCAACGGTGACCGGTCGTTTTAAAATGCACATGCGTTTTAATTATATAATTACACCCATTTATAATTCTTAATCGATGCATATGCGTTTAAGATAGCTTGTTTGCTTCATTGTACACATGTTTTTTTTTAACTTAATTTTATTAAAAAAACTTATAGGTACTTAGTTTATATTTTTGAAGTGCTGATGGCTCAAAGGTTTAGTGGAGGCCTGAAATCCTCCAGGGGTGAGGGAAAACGAGATCCTTTAAATCCATCCATCCATAAGCCTGTATGCATCCACTGCTGGCCTTTTCCAGAGCACGCCACCAAACACGGTCCTCCGCCTTCCTTATCCAACCGCTTCCCGCAACCCTCTTTAGGTCATCGGACTAGCGAGCTGGAGGTCGTCCTACACTGCGCTTACCGGTACGCGGTCTCCACTCCAGAACACGTCTGCCCCAACGGCCATCGGTTCTGCGACAGATATGACCTGCCCACTGCCACTTCAGCTTGCTAATCCGCAGAGCTATGTCGGTCACTTTAGTTCTTCTACGAATTTCCTCGTTTCGGATTTTATCCCTGAGAGAGATTCCCATCATAGCCCGCTCCATAGCACGCTGAGCGACTTTTAATTTGTGGACGAGGCCTACCGTCAGTGTCCACGTTTCCGCTCCATACGTCATTACCGGTAGGACGCACTCGTTGAAGACTTTACTCTTCAGGCTTTGCGGTATCGACGAATCGAAGACTTGACGAAGCTTAGAAAATGCTGCCCAGCCCAACTGAATTCTTCTGTCAGCCTCTTTGTCGAAGTTGTTTCTACCGAGTTGTATAATCTGGCCAAGGTAGTTGTATTCCTGAACAACTTCGATGCTGACATTGCCGACGTTGATAGGTCTTGAGATAACGTGCTCGTTAAACATGACTTTTGTTTTGTCTATGTTCATCTGAAGACCTACTCGTCTGGAAGAACAGTTAAGCTCGGCCAGCATCCCCTCAATGTCCTGCAACGATTCCGCCAGTATCTCTATGTCGTCTGCAAAACGCAAGTGCGAGATGTATTCGCCATTAACAATAATACCACAACTTTTCCAGTCCAAGACCTCCTTAAAATAAAATAAATAAATCCTCAAAAATCAAGATCCTTTAAATAAAATAAAATATAAATAATATTTTGGCAGGAATATGGGTATAGGTACATAATATAATATTATAGGCCTTAAATCATCAGATCATCAGATCATCAATCATTAGGTCATCAGCTAGTAGATAGATGGAGTCGAATCTCGCAGAAGTTTAATGTTTAAAGAACACATTATTCTGTGCGAGGTCGGGGCGAGTCGCTTGCATTAAAGATAAATATCGTTTAAACAAAAACTTTATGCAATTTGTTACTCCATTATTTAAAACCATTATGTTTAAAACTACTACCTACCAACATTTATTGTTATTATAAATAAAACATAACATAAATAAAACAGTGTTAATAGGCTGTCAACTATCAGGAGGCTCTATATTTTACAACCATAGAGTTGAAGAGACTTAGACGAGCGAACCACATGCCGTGAAAAAAGTACCAGTAGCACGTCTTGTTTAAAGAATCTCTTGTTTGGTCTGGCAGGTGGTTTCAGCCTAATAGTAATTATCCCGGCAAATAGGTGCGTCTCATATAAGACATCCTCAGTAATATATGCAATTATTAGTAGTATAGAAAATTTTAATAAAACGCCAAAGAAATTTCGTAGGAACTCTAATATTTTACGGTATAAAAAGTAGCCTCTGTCTTCATTCCTATCTCCGGCATCCTACCTTTCTTAAAAATAGGTTAAATGCAAAAGTCGTTAAAAAAGGTAACAGACAGACAGACAGACAGTTTAGATATAAGTTTGAATAAATAACAATATACCTAACGATCAGTAGTACATGCCCACTGAGTCACGCAAAAGTCTGTTGGTGATCTGTTACTCTAGCGAAACAACTCTATGTTTACAATAATTTTTTTCTGTACTTGACATCTTGAAATTAGTCGTTCACATAAAAAATGGCGGGCGACCGATCAGCTGTTCGTACCTACTTGGTATACTGAAAATATTTTATTTATGACTCGTATCGCCTCCGGTGAGTCCGGCTACACCTACCACCACCACCACCATTGACAGATGGATTTAATTGATAACGACACGCTAGCTAGGCTGTATGCCGCGATTTCTGGTCGTATGACGCAGCAAGTAAGCTATACGCATACGACACAATCTAATAGTCCTAGGTGATTCGCGTCCGGCTACACCCAGATGGATTAAATTGATAACGACACGCTAGCTAGGCTGTATGCCGCGATTTCTGGTCGTATGACGCAGCAAGTAAGCTATACGCATACGACACAATCTAATAGTCCTAGGTGATTCGCGTCCGGCTACACCCAGATGGATTAAATTGATAACGACACGCTAGCTAGGCTGTATGCCGCGATTTCTGGTCATATGACGCAGCAAGTAAGCTATACGCATACGACACAATCTAATAGTCCTAGGTGATATTTTATTTATGACACTTATCGCGTCCGGCTACACCCAGATGGATTAAATTGATAACGACACGCTAGCTAGGCTGTATTCCGCAATTTTGTCCGCATGACACAGCAAGCAAGCTATACGTATACGACACAACCTAACCAGTCATCCTAGGTGAGCGGCAGAAACATTCTACAGCATAATATACTTCGAAGAGTGTGCCCAAGAACTATTCGATCTTTCTTTTTGCGTGTCGAACGTGTGAAGAGACCACATATAAATCCATTGAGCCTTTGACTACGATCTCATCTAGGGTTAGCCTCCCAAGATTGAAAACGACAACAGTATAGAAGTATATAGTAGTAAGTATAGCATTTCGAAAACCTATACCTAGGTACTACTACTAATCGGTTTCCACGCGGTATCAAAACGGAAAGTTTTAAAATGGCTTTGACGGAACGACAGCAAAGTACTTCAAAATGACTCCAATAAGGAATCGAACCGGGGACTTCCCTTCAGCAATTTAATGCTGCACAAGGGAAGTTTTCAAAAACGTGGTATTTATTATAGTATTGTATACCTACTCGTTTTTCTTTAAGATTAAAGTAAAATTAACGGACAAACATATTATACTTGGGTATGTCGCTTATACTTTTTACGTTCCTGCTCAAAACATGGCCGGTAACTCAAAATATTTCCATTTACTCCATAGTTAACCACTTTTTTGTCGTCCTCACCTTCGAAACCGAGATAAAGCACTTTTTTGTCGCATTCGAAATAAGGACCATTGTTTTAAATATATGACTTAATTCACTGATATATTATTATTCCCTTCCATACATATTTTACTTTTCGCGAATGAAACCGTGGTAATATAACCGTAAATTACGGTATTAAACTCTTCGTCGTTTAGTCGGTTCATATTCTGTGTAGCTAGCTCACTGCTCATAATTAGCTTTAAATCATTTTTCAAATCAAATAATAATAATAACATAATATAATAAATATTATTAACTGCGAAAGTTTGGATGGATGGATGTATGGTATGGATGGATCTTTGTTACTCAATCACGCCCGAACGGCTGAACGGAATTGGATGAAGTTTGGCACAGAGGTACCTATACCAGATTATAGTCTGGAATAACACATAGGTTACTTTTTATCCCGGAAAACTAAGCAGTTCCCGCGGGAACCAAAAATCCTCAATCCACGCGAACGTAGGCGCGGGCAATACAATTACTAAGTAAGTACTAAAATAACGGATATTGTAACTAACCTGACGGGGTCCCTAAGAATCTATACTCTCTCTACAAATAAAATTCAATGTTTCTTTGTAATGGCTCGCGAATCATCTAGTAGTAAAACCCTCATCATCGTTGCGTCCATAATAATCCAAGATCTTTTAGAGTTTCAGAAGCTTCGAATTCAATCAACCCAACGACTAGTTTAAGAACCGATTTCAATGAATTTAGTTTACACAAGACTGGTTTAAGTTACGCGTTCGAGTTATAGAAAAGTTGTAAAAATGATCAAGTATAAATCAACAAGGTGAAGGCAAACGCTTATTCGCGCATTCGAGTATTGAAATAGTATACAACTATGACACGCGTTTCATTCGAGGATTTTATATTTAACGTGTTCGAGTATCGAAATAGTATACAACTATGACACGCGTTTCATTCGAGGGTTTTGTATTTAACGTGTTCGAGTATCGAAATAGTATACAACCATGACACACATTTAGACGTGTATTTTATGCTATGCGTTTCTGTTCAAGTATACTGCGCTTTGTTCGTTTAAATGCCTTATTACTTATCTTATACATACACAATAAACCAGTCTTTATGTATAGGATCATTCATATTATATTTCTATGCGAAATATACTTAAAATCATGAGAGTTGACCTTATATATGGATAGTTACTCAGAGTTTCGATTTCTATCTTATGTAACATACATTTAAGTTGTTCCATAAGATTCCATAAGGTCACACAGTGGTGAAGCTAATTATCCCTAGTGGCAAGCATCTTCCTTGAATTAAGGAAGGTGCTTTGATTGGCATCATTTACTTTGACTAAAAAAAATAAATGATGGTTGACTGGCTCCGCCCCGCCATCAACGGTAGTCTTCTTCCCACTCTTGGTATTCCAAAAGACATATCGATACATGAGAACATGGGCCAATAAGCCTCATAAAATACCAAAAGCCAACAAGCCTCCCCCCCCAAACCACTAGGCATCAACCGCGAAATGGCGCAACGTACACGAGTGTACTTTAGAGTGGTGCGTTCCACTTATGTCAGCATAAAGCTGGATAATTACATTTTTAAAGTGGTGTAATCCCACATATACCTGTAATAGGTTTCAAGGATACACCAGGCGCACTGCAGGGATGTTCGCCGCAACGAAACAGAGTCCACAGGCGTGATGCAACCTTCAGTAATAGTATATTAATCAAATGTAGCGCGCAACCATCATGGGTAGTAGAACATTGTTTGGAAGTAAGTTTGATATTGGTGGTAGTAAACAGAGTCCTATCAACCATGATTAGTTATTGTTCGATCGTAGCGAACATCGTAGTAATTTTATATAATAATTAGTTATCGTTCGACCATAGCGAACATCGTAATTTCATATAATAGGTATGTTGTTACAATAAAATCGCATGGTAAAATCAGACGTACTGTAGAACATAGAAATGTACACGAAGTGTACTACGCACAGAAAGCAAGCTCTCTGGTTCAACAACAACCTATCCCATCTTGACGTCCTACCGAGGTAAACATCAAGACAGAACCAGCCGTGCCGATGCATCGCCGAAGCGAGTGATATATTCTACAGGCCCAACTCAACCTGCAATGATAATTGTATGTTATGGGTTTATATGTAATATGTTATATTTAAATATGTTATAAATCCACCATAGGCAGATTGAATATCGTAGGACGCTATCCAGCCAGGTTCACGAAGTACAAGTACTAAGGCTCCCTTACCAGATAGCATCCAACAACTAGTATGTACGCAATACAATATTGGCACAACGAGCGAGCATTGTCAATGATTCGTCCGATACCGCGTCTTCGTAGTCTTACGAATACACATCGAACGAGAATAATCATGCTCAACAATGCTCAACACACCCGATGACAACAAGCCACGCGCCGCGTTGCGCACCACATATAGCGATAGGTCGCCATCCTCGTTTTGCCGAGTGGACCGGACGCCGGGAAGCTCATTAGTAAGTTTCCATGCACCTTCGATTAGATCATATATACTACTATGTACATATAGTATGTACTATTATTCTATTATTGTTTTAATATTATTTTATCATTATAATATATTTTAATTTTTTTTTTTTTTTTTTTTTTTTTTAATAAACTATTTTCCCTTGAATAATAAGATACGTATAGTTACAATATCCTGAGTTAATATCTTATTTGAAAAGTTTACTAGATCTATAAAATTATGATCGAAACCCAATATTACAAAAAGATTATCGTAAACAGGTGAGCTACGTGAGATTTTTTTGGAATTTGTAAAAAAAATTTGTTCGCCGCTCGAGCTCCGTTCACCAAATCATTTGTCAAAACGAGGCGCCCATAACCGCTTCCAATCAGATTTATGTGGACATGACGTTATATCTTATATATATATTATTATTATCTTATCACTGATAAAGATTTAGTATCTGCGATGGTATTTTGTAAAAAGCTAAGTTATTTGAAGTTTTTGATGTTGTATTATAGAATAGTAGGTAATTAATAGCACAGACCTTACAGAAAGTAGGTACTTAGTTAGAGTAAAGAAAAGTATTTTTGAGCGGTCTCTGTCAGTTTTCAATTATTTTTTTTGCGGATGTTATAATTAACATCGTAACAGGATATCGTTAACAGGATATCGTATGGAGAGATCCCATTGCTCAAGTACCGAGGTACCTACGCAAGGAGCAAGTACCTACTCCTAGTCCTTGATTACCTTGATCTTACTTAGATCTACGAAGAAAGGGGTTGACAAGTATCAACAACCATAAACCTATGCTCTAGACTTTTAGAGTCTAGAGTCTAGAAAGAGACTTCAAAGAGTACGTATATATATACTCTTGAAGATGCTCCGGTTTCGGGGCGAAACGTGCGTCGAGAATAGTATCAAAGTCTTGTGTGGTGGTGCATGTGAGTGGTGGTGGCATTGCTTGCCTGCAACGCCTGATCCTATCCAATATTTCAGCAGATTGTCAAAGAGTATGCGCTGTTGGTGAATGTCTTTGTAGCTGTCAACTTCGATAATATCTAAGCGCTGCTGCTTTTGCCCTTTTATCCTGGCAACAGTAGGTATAGTCCCACCAATTTATCTGGTCCGGTGGCCAAAATTGGAACTAATTTTATGCCAATTTGTTTCGTTTTAGATTTGATTTTATTTTTAATATCTACTAGCGACGCTGGTGGGCTAGATAAGTTTGTGGGACAAGAACTAGAATACTTTTGTTATCTTAAAAATTCCCGAGACCTTGCTAATTATTCTTTGATCCATAGCATCCTTTAGCATGCCATACCAATAAACACAAAATGACAGCGGTGTATTCAATCGGCGCGTCTGCGCAGCCCGCTGCGTCGCCCTAATTAGAGACTGCACTGCCCCAGCCTCTGTTATTATGTGTTTACAACTTTTTTGTGTTATTTCCAAAATGATTCCGAACGAATTGCGCCGTTTTATCATGGTTGTTATGGTAATGTGTAATAATAAGGAAATCTTGTTCAGATAATATAATACTATGGAAAATTTTCAAAGTATTTTACCAAACATTTCACAACTTTCACAAGTGGGGGATTTGATTCCAGGCAGACAAATTTTTTTTTTTAAATTGTCTCTGGTTTGGTGAGAGGCTTCGGCTGTGGGTATTAATTTGTAACCAAGCCTAATAATCGGGTAAAAGCGGTGTACCGTATCTATTCCCCTTCCGCAATAGTCTGTTTTCATTTCAGACTGCATCACCATTCACCCAATGATAGATAGGTACCTATATCGTAATCAAGAGCTAATTAGTATCAGAACAAAAATGTTTTTTTTAGAATATAGGTAGGTATATCAAATCAGGTGGTCAGCATGTACCCGCCTACGCTTTCTATCAGTTAGAGAATCGTTCTAAATAGGGCTGCCATTTAAAGAAATAGGTAACGTGGGAAGTGGGAAGTAAAAAGAACATGTCTACAATATATGTTTATAATATCTACAATATCTTTGCATTAATATGAATATGATGTGAATTGAGTATTATATAGAATTAACAATTAATTTTTAACATAAAAACAAAAAATATACATACAGGAGATCATTTTCCTAGACAAATGCAAAGTTTTCGTTATCCTAAAATATGATGTGATACGTATGGAGTAACGTACTTACTCTCACATCGCACACACACACACCTCGGAGCTCCACACACACACACACCCACACACACACACACACACACACAGCTCCACACCACACACACACACGACGCGACGCGACGCGACGCGAGTTCCACAGCTCGGAGGAAGAGAAGGAAGGAGCCAGTTCGAAGCCTGTACCCCCGCTTGGCCTTCACGGGCCAAACGGAGAAGACCCTCAGCTCACGGCTCGGCCGCTCGAATTACAAATTTTAGATAGTTTGCATCCTAGAAAGAAGTATCTTTCTAGGATGCAAACTATCTAAAATTAAAAAAAAAAAAATCAGGATAAAAAGTATTTTATCCTGATTTTTCATGGGATATAAAAAATCCACGTGGTAAATAAACTGTATAATTTTGCTAGGTACCCTTTGCCACCCCTAAAACAGTCAACGCCAAGTTCCCGAGCATCGGATTTTACGAGTTTTCTCACATTCCCACTTGCACCGCTTCTTCAGAGATCGACAGATATCTTCTAATAAGACGATTGGTAGGAAAAACATATCGTTAATTAGAATTAATCCCCAATTGAAAAATAATTAAAGTTAATTAATATACAATTAAATGGCGTTTCGGTGTCCGGTTCACGATAAAATTGCCTTAATTCCGCCTTCACAATTTTTGATAGAAATCTTTCACTTTATCTGATCTACCAGAGAGTCGTTTAGGACACAGCATTAATTAAAAATAAATATAACTCTTTTTTAAATTATAATATATTAGATTCGAAGATTATCAAACGAATTTTTACTCCTGATAAGGTAGTTCAGTATATTTTACCAGGGCTTTTTAAATAAGTAAAAAAACAAGTGAAGAATTTATTGGTGACTACGGTCATGACAATTAATAGCTTTAGGTTCATGTACCATGTTTCCATGGTGGTAAGTCTGCTTTGACTCCGGACACACGAAAACCCCAAAAGGATTATCTGGCAGACGTGAATGTGCCTCGACCGAGGTAAATTATTGCCCTTTTCAGACGAAACAGTCTTCCTGCGCAGCCTTAAAACCTTTCATTGCATGAATTATTGTGCTCGAGTCTTATTGACCGAGCGAAGCGAAGGTCTCTGAGTCTACTTGAGTGAACTGGCACTTGTCCGTCCGTCCGTTCGTCTGTCAGAGCATTATAACGTCCAAAGTTGACCTCAGAACTCTCTTTTTTCTGAAAGGCTGAGCCTGAAACTTGATCAATTATTTGAATTATATCCTGTACTTGAACAACAAATACCAAAATTAGATAAATATTGTAAGGAAACGGAATTATTTAATTTTTAATGAGCCTCAGTATTTTTAACAGAACTTCACATTTATGTCAATAGATGGCGCCGCGAGGTTTCAGTTCGGGGCGAACCACTAGTATTATTTACGAGTATGTTTAATGTGCAAACTTTTAAAATAATTATTTCTTTCAAGTTTGTAGCATCTCTTTACTGTACCATTTCATTGCACTTTTGTGTTATAGGTAGGTAAATATCATTATTATTTTAAAAGTTCTCCCTTGACGTTTGTCTTTATTCGCTTTATTTTATTATACATAGATCATAGATTTAGGATAAAGACCAAAGCTAAATCTATGACATAGATCTGTTTTTAACAGTTATTTTCAAACGATGCAATCTTCATCTGACCTTCTATAAAATCAAAGTTGAAAAAAATTAAATATTATTGTAACTGCTGGTCGCTTAACGGTTTACAAATCCCATGTTTACTTCCGGGCTAATAAAAGGACGTATAAAATACCGCCTGGCATACTGCCCAGTCATCTCAGCACACAATTTCATTCATAAATAGCTTGGAAAAACTTCCACGGATGTGTTACGGTGGGAACATTTCGGGAGGTCACAAACTTACACAGTCCATATTTGTACTGAGTGTTTGTTCGGTCGTAGGTGTCGGCGAGTTACCCCACCGTGGGGTTCTAATGACCACAATTTAGATAAGTCCACTCCCTGCTCGCCACAAGTAAATAAAACTTCTCATAATGTTATAATATTATACACTGCAAAGTGCAAGATACTTCTCTACTCTAATAAAAGCTCAGAGTGTTTGTGTTGTGTTGAGAGTGAGAGAGTGGGGTGCGAAAATTTGAAAACATTTGGTTCCATGATAAACTAGGGAGCTAGGGAATTGTTCGAAGCACTAGCGAATTTAAGCCACTGAATAAACGCACGTTTATTCGAGATCGTTCGTTTTTTATTGCCTCAGTGTTGCCAGTAGCAAAAACTTTAAATACGACGTCATTGCTGAAAATTGTGGTCCTGGGACAATTTTCTCAACGAATTTGTAAAAGCTTACGACATTTCTTATTTGGTATATTTTGCTAGTGGCAAGACCTCATAATAACATTATCTATTGCCCTAAGCGGACACTATCTCGAATCTAATTATAGTAAGTAATGTTATTATATTGAAATGAGTGGTTAAAACACCCGACCTCCAGTCGCGAGTTCGATCCCCGGTCGATCGACCGCCAACTTTTTGAAGTTATGTGCGTTTATTTAATATCACTTGCTTTAAACGGTAAAGGAAAAAATCGTGAGAAAACCTGCATGCCCGAGAGAGACTCTTGCTCACTAGTGAGCCAGCAATTGGGTCGATAAGATGAAGATAATACCCCTGAACTGTATCTATAAAATTCTAAGCGAGTGGAGAAGAGACCTACCTGCTCCCGATGCAAGAGTATTGGTAGGGATATATCAATAGGAGGTGAGAGGTCATAAGATCGCTAGGGAAAAAAGGTAGCGGTGATCATTGTACTCTGTTTGCATTCAATGTTTGTCAAACAGTCGCTTAAGTGTGTATTGTGTAATATACCCACTACGTTGAATAAGGCTGAACTCCTATTGGCTACTATTACGTACTTTTCTGTTGTTGAGCATTTGATCTTTAGCAGCTTAGATTAACAGCAACACGTTCGGGCGTCCTTCGAAAGCAATTGAGCAATTCATGGCTAATGTCTATAGAGCTTAGGATGATCGAGGTTGCCAAAACAAGGATGATGAAATCGATGCAGACCATGGAACTAGGAAGCTACTCATATTAAGTAGTCATCGATTCTCGATGTTGATAACAATACACGACAAAGCTGCTTCTGTAGGCTCTAAGGCGGTCACAAACAAGAATAAAGAATTGTAAAACGAAGAAAAGGCGAAAGGAGTAAGGATTCAAGAAGCAATTATCTCGAGATAAGAGATCTCTATTGATACCGTTTGCAGTGGGAGATGTTGTAAAAGTAGAACACATTATAGAAGGTCTGATTTACAGTGGGATAGATGTCCATTTGTCCATGGTGATGATTACATTTGAATGGTGATTTTAATTTTCAGTCTTGCTTTTTTTCTGTTTTATGATTTATCGATCTTTATTTATCTGCAGTACATATTATTTTTGTTATTCAAATGAAAATTAGTTTTTTTTGTTTTTGTTTATTTATTTAGGGGCTTTTAAAATTAATTACATGTCAGCCCCAGAAAATTAGGTTAAAATATGAATTAAGTATTTCAATTATTATTATCGTATTAGTTTTAACTCTAGAAAGCGTCTAATCGAGTGAATGCGTGGTTCGGGTCATTATACTATCAGAATTAATTAGAACATTTGTCTGTTTATCACCGCTTCCTTCTTGATCTTTGTTGTCCACTACGCCGCTGTTTATGTAGCATTGAACAATTTTATATAGAGAATAGTTCGAGTGATTTTGTTTTCTTAATTCGTAAAGTTTTACTAATTACTAAGTCCGTATCCCATACCTCTATGTACTTTTAATCATTAATGAATCATTTTTGAATTTGGTAATACCTAAAGTATAAGATATGAATTCTTTAAGTATAACAGGTTTGTCTTTAACTTTAACCAGTTTAACCACGATTTAGTAGGATATTAGATTAGATTATAGTATATTTAGAAGTCTAGATAATTATTGAGATTGGCTGTTTTGTACTTTTACAGCGAAAGATAATTAAGGCAATTGTTATCTATATCCTTAAGCAATCATTTTTACTTAATAAGATTTTTGACATAAGTACCATTTTATCGTGTTGAAACAGGGGTCAATTTGCAGTCAAATTACTGGGAGTTGCTGCATAATTATTACAATTTAAGTAAGTACCTAATTAAGTCTTCTGGGTGACTAGTGGGAGATTTTCTTCTACGATTAGTATGGAATTGTCAAGTACCTAACAGTTGATGGTCTATCAAGTCCATGTAAATGGTAGATAACTTTCACGCGATCGAATACGTGACTCCCACTCGTCCTGCAGTTTCACTGTTGGTCTGGTTTTGCCATTTAACGCGTTATGTTATTGTTACTTTTTCATTACCTTCCGCATAACGCCATCCGCACTCTTTCACTGCAGCTTCCTTTGCAGCAGGATGTCAATTTACGAAGACACATCTATGTCAATTGGAGCTCCTCTAATAACGCCAAGCCGCCTACAGAGTACCAAATACCAACTGATATAAGGAAGCACAGCTGATGAATATTAATGTTACGTTTATTGAAAATAATACAATAGAACTTAATGTTAATATTACGTACAGTTTTAATTCCGTTGTCTATGGTAGATACCTTTGGATGTTTGATATACTCTGCTACTTATTTTCAAGCATATTATTCAAACTAGTGAGTCGTACTGTATCTAGAATCCGATTGCAGCGCCATACCGGGTCCAATTGTGAATAGGTAAAAAATTTCATCAAAATCAGTCCAACCGTTGTCCAACAGTCAATCAGTTTGACGACCTCCGTGGCGCAGTGTGTAGCGCTGTTGTCTTAACGTGCGGAGGTCCCGGGTGCGATCCCCGGCAGGTTCAATTTGGGAATTTATAATTTCTGAATTTTCCCTGGTCTGGCCTGGTGGGAGGCTTCGGCCGTGGCTAGTTACTTGCAAAGACGTGCCGCCAAGTGATTTAGCGTTCCGTTACGATGCCGCGTAGAAACCGAATAGGGGTATGGGTTTAATATAACTGCCATGCCTCCAACAGGTTAGCCCGCTACCATCTTAGACTGCATCATCACTTACCATCAGGTGACATCGCAGTCAAGGGCTAACTTGTAGTGGATAAAAAAAAACATAGATATTTTAATCCGTGTAGTGGATTAAAAAACACTTAGTGTGAATAGAACGCTTGTGGTTGAAACATCAGAACTTAATCTATCTAAAATCAGATTAAAAATATCTTGTCGTTCTGTTGATTTCACAGCTAATATAATCAAATATCGTGTTACACAAGTTATCGCGGATGGTTGTTGAGGCTGATTCAGATTCCGCGCATCGGCCGTCTATGAGGGGCGCAGGACTTAGTCACGTTTGAAGTAACGTCGGGAAAAAAACATACCTACTTACTGGTATGTATGTACATTGCAAAACCTCGCTCCGGACTGGAAAGCGCAAAAACAAATGATATGTTATATTTTCTTAATAATAAGTACGGCGATGGCTATATACAAGAAAGCCGTAGTACTGGCACAGTAAACAGATGCAACCAGTATGGAAACTACCTAGAAACGTTCGAAACAGGCTCACTCACACAAACGTGCACATCGACGAGACCCCAAGCGCTCGTCGCAGTGCCGTCAGTAGTGCGTGTCGCGTCATCGCATGTTCGTGGTACTGGATAATAACAGAATCTTCACTATGTGGACATACGATGTCAAATGTCGTACCTCTTCTAAACGGGACATAATCATACTAGCTAATTTAAATTATTAAGATTTAAGACGCACTAGCGAAAAAAGTGGTGGAAAAGTATTTCTGCATTTATATGACTGGATAGTTGTCCTTGGGAGTGTGCTCTGGAACTTCATAACCTTGTTTCTCCTTCTCCGTTCTACCACAGAACAGCGAGAAACCGTGAGCGTTGGCACCCTTATGTGGTTGACGTCCAATTTGCTCGCACGAAGCGTTTTTGCTCGACGTTTCTGATACGAACCGCTAGGGTGTTGAACACCCTCCCAGCGCACGTGTTTCCTGCCACTTATAACTTGAGTACCTTCAAGGCAAGAGTGAATAGGCATCTTCTAGGCAAGTGCGTTCCAACCTAGACCTCATCATTGCTTTGCACTAAGCATGATTGTCGTCAAGCGCAAGCCTATCACGCAATTAAAAAAAAAGTTGAAAAACTTGCCACGTTTGCTGTAGTCGTTGAACTTTTTCCTTGACGTTGACGCATTAGCTTCAACGACGACGACGACGGGCTAGCAACGACGATTACGTCGTTGCTAGCCCTAGAAACGAAAGGGTTTTCGGAACCACAAATACTTATTGTTGCATGTTTTATAATAATGCGCGGATGATTATGCTATCGGTACGTCGGCGTGTCGGCTCTACTGTGGGAATGTCTGCTCGTGAATCGCCCGTGGCTTATGACAATTTGCATTTTTTTGCCGCCCGTACCGACTGATCGCTTAGAGAAATAGTGAGTTATAAGTCAAAAGCTACAGCGGGTTATTTAATTGATTACACTTTATTTTTGTCATTATTACAAAGCGTAACCATATAATATTATTTGTGACGTGGTAGGCCGTCACAGGATAAGTAGTCTTTGTAGGTAGGTGATCGATGGCAAAGAAGACCCGGGGCGTAGGTTCAGAAGCCGTATATTTATCTCCTCCACCTATTCACACCGCAGTTAGAGGCAAGATCAGGGAAGCGGCACTGGCCTGAACGAAAGGCTGAAGCTCCAGGGTCCAGATCCAGGGCCTCTGATGCAGCAGGGGCCACAGATTTCAGCCAAACGTTGTAGGGCGTCGCTGGTCGAGCGGCGCAAGGATACAAAGTCTTGAGCCTCCGTAGGAAGCCTCACGAGGCACGATGGACGAGCGTCCTCCAAGCCTCCTCGCAACGGCCGATCCAGGCCCCAAAGATAGGTAGCCCGTCCTTGAAAACCCCAGCGGGTTAATTAGGCAGCCAAATAAGACCAGGACGGATGTCCACGTTTGACGTAGTAGAAGAATAGGAGATCCAGTGATACACCGTCCGCTAGCAAACGCAGATATCGAATGACCTAGGCGGCGCGCGAACATAGAAACTTATCGGTCTTAGAGTCTTGACGTATCATAAGTGACACAAGTTTTCCTACATGAAATAAATAAATCATTTCATTTCATCATTTCATTACATAAATCATTTCAATTAAATCATTTTATTTCATTTCATTTCGTTTCATTTCGTTTCATTTCATTTCGTTTGATTTCGTTTCATTTCATTTTATTTCATTACTGCTGAAAAAAGAGTAGCCTAGGAAACTGAAAGAAAATACATGCCTACGAAAATACGGTCCTAATTTTTAAGAAAGTGCCATAAATTATGGCACTTTAATAAGTATTAAAAGCAATAGGGTTGAG
Organism: Erebia aethiops; assembly: GCA_923060345.2. Lineage (NCBI taxonomy): Eukaryota > Metazoa > Arthropoda > Insecta > Lepidoptera > Nymphalidae > Erebia > Erebia aethiops. Next base: position 12,857,173 of record OV281096.1, on the reverse strand, counting down.
TCAGTGAGTCTGTCACTTGGACATTAACTTTATGATTTCTTACTTTTCAACCAAAAGAGGAATTGTTTTTCTCAGTTATTTACTGAGACGTAGAGTTTATATAAATAAGAAGATTTATAATTTTTTATCTTACGTTTTATCTATTGTTTATGATAAATTACACTCTCAAAAGCAATCACTAGATAACGGATAATATGTTGGATATGCTTGCAATGGCGGAGATTAAACTTTAGAGATACTGTATGAGAGAGCCTTTTGTATCCTTTTTCTTTATTTTACATTCATGTTTTATTGTTTTTGTTTTTGTTGTGTGGTACTAATAATGAGTTTAATAATAACGAGAGCGCTCTAAACGCTAATTGATTTTTTGACTTTGTGGTATTATGATATATAAAATAAATAAATAAATAATATTTTATTTGCCGGAATATGGGTACAGATATTGGTCTTAACATAATATTATTATTTTCCTTGCATATTCTACCATACAATGGTGTGCAAATTGTTAGGATTTATCATACTTTAGATTATTTATCTAGTCAAGTTAAAAGTTTAATTAATTAATAATTTATAATTTATCTCATTACCAAAACATCAGAATAGACTCAATAACATACAGGCAACACTTAATACAATTAACAGTCAAAATAAACTATAAGTCAGTAATAAAATATAAAATAAAAGACAGAACACACAAGATCACTGCTGTCAGCATATATAAATAATCCAATATATTATGATATGTATATTATGTGGTGATAGAATGTAAAAAAATCTTCTGTTAAGTAATGACGTCCTAAAAGTTCAGTATGAGGCAGTTCTTATGGAAGGAAGACCATTCTCTCTTACCTTGGGCCGCATCGTAGCCCTGCGGCGGGCGCTCAGTACAAATGTTGGCTTTCTTTTGTTGATAGGACTCTATATTGGCTAATTGCGTAGGTACCTACATCAAAATCGCCTCATTGGCTTGCGTTTTTGTCAGTACAGTGTAATTTTGTAACTGTACTGTGATCTACTGTTTTGTGGATTTAATGCGAAAATAACTGCGTGTTTATTATAAAAATGGACTTTCTGACTTCTGACCTTTGTAACCTAGTAAGTAGTAACTACCGTATATTACGTACTTTCGAAATTGTAATAGAGATTGTGGTGACGGAATATTAAGTAGGTATTCTGTGCTGGTGACGCCATTTTCAGGGTTCCGTATTCAAAAAAAAAACCATAAAGTTTCGTCATGTCCGTCCGCGGCTTAGCTCAGGAGACTATTAGTAGGTACTAGAGAGCTTAATTTGGTATGAGTATGGTATAGGAAAACCATTTTTCGATTCAGGGATCCGTTTGCGAAATATTAGGCTTTCAAGTGCTAATTTTTATTACAGTCCAATGACCCTCCGCTCCCCCCACTCCCTCTGCTAGCTAAACGGATGTTTTTGGAAAAGAATGTGTGTTTAAAATTCAAAAAAGTTAATGTCTTTTATTCATAAAAAGGTTTATTTGAATAAAAACAGCAATACAACCAAAACTTTCTAAATCTATACTAGGTAATATTATAAAGAGGTAAAGTTTATGAGTTCGTGAGGTTGTAGGGGGTAGGTAATCTCTGAGTCGAATCTACTAAACCGATTTTTAAAATTCTGGTACCAATAGAAAGCTACATTATTTGTGAGTGTACTTTTTAAAGATGTACGCATAAATTATGTCAAATATAGTACTATACTATACTTGTAAGTATTCGTAGCTGCATTAAAAACCTACTGAAATAATTGGTCGTAAATAATAATTGTAAGCACGTAGCTTCGTATTTATATACGGAGCCTGAAATGTATAGCCATGTAGCCTGTAAAAAATGGTTTTGTAAAGGCTGCACATAATTTTGCACTCGTATAAAATTGCATCGAGAGTCGAGACGGTGAGCTTTTTGTCGTAGAGGTCAATACTTATGGAGCGACATATTTCGTTCACCGGCTTCCAAAAATTGCCACCACATAATTTAACAAAAGCGTAAGTTACGAATTTATAAACTTTCAAGGTTTTCACGTACTCGTAACTCCGTTTGGATTTGTTTCTAAAAGGTCTCGTCTTTCATAGGATCCTTTCGTATTAGCGGTAAGTATAGAAGGAAGCTACATGCTAAGTCACAAGCTTCTATAGAGTAGAGTCTACCTAGACTCTGCATGTAGGCATGTTCATGTAGGCACGTCTAGAATCTAGACGTAACGGTTTGAGCTGTATGTTTCTGTTAGTTTGTTTCTCCTATTATACAAGGAGAAGACTAAGTTATACAACTAGCGACTGTAATAGATTAGAGAAACAAATAGTACCTACTCCGAAATGTTACAGTCTCCGTTTTTGTTATTGGAAATATCATATCAGTTTTATTCCTGCTGGATCTTCATTGGTATATATTTTGTATGCATTCAAAATTATTGTAAGTATTTTGATAGCTGTTTGGGCCTCAATAAATAAAATAGAATCATTGATAGATAGAGTAAAACCGACCAACACGAGTGACACTAACCATAACACTGCGCTTCCACGAATACTAACGACATATTACTACGCACTGGTTTTTAAACATTTGGTGAAACATCTGACGCTCTAGTAATATTTTAACTCTCAGCGGTTTGCGGGTTTATATATTTTTACGATCGTCCAGTTGCAAGCGTGAACAAAATGCAGACATTTGTTATGTTTTGTGAACTCGAAGAATTGAATAAAAATAACGTATATTACTTATTAGGTATTTAAATTTATGTACTTTCAGACATATTATTCTCAGTCAGGTGTTTGTGGATTGTAAAGTACGTAGTAAATGTAGGTTTGAGTATTATTTCCAAACGCTTTGCATTGCTCAGAATGGCCGATCTTTTCTGAATCCATACTTAAGTATTAAAAACTAGCTGATGCCCGCGTCTTCGCCCGCGTGGAATAATCTAGTAATTAATATAATATAAGTACTTACCTAAATAGGTACCTACCTAATATACCTATAGGACCATAGATCGTGCATCAATGATTTTCTTATAACTAGTACCTACATATGGCTACTATTTTACTATGTGTATACTAGCTTGTATAATATTATGTACTAACTACTAACTATATAATTTTTGGCCGTGAACCCGTGAGAAAGCCCCCAGGCGACAAATTAATGTCGATCCGATCTTTGGAAACTGTACTTAATATGGCTGCGGTATGGGTTTTTTCGGTAACTTCTCACTTTCTCAGACTATTACGATTTCACCTGTGGCGGTCATAGGTTGTGCCATGTGCGCCATGCATACAACACGTATCATGTCACGAAGGTACGTATTATAACCGTGAGAGCGGCTATCGAAACTGGGTACAGACACTGATCTTTCGACTCGAACTTATCGACTTTGCGGCGCGCTAGAGGTCGTAATTTTTGCCAAAAATAAAAGTAAAAAAACAAAATTGTAGGTCTGAATACGCTCTACAAGTTTGATAAATGTCAATTTTTTCGATATCTTTCACGAGATAAAAGAAAATAGCAAAAAACAAATTTCACTACCTAAATTTATGTTTTTTTCGATTATCTCAATAACGATGAACGATAGGTAAAAATGTTAAGGATTTTAATTGTAGATCGTAAAAAAAGCAACAAAAAAGTATTGTATCAAAATTTTCGTATCTCAACGGAGAACCGAATTCTTGTGAAAAAAAACTGAATTTAACCCTTTTTTCAAGATGGCTGAAATTGCACATAGGAAATCTTGGTCGACAATTTGAAGTTAAGCTTTTCTAGGCCTCCCCCAACTACTATCCAAAATTTAGCTTCCTCGGTTCACATGCATTTAAAAATGTGTAATATAATGACTGGACTCACTGGTAACGCAGCATACCGCGTTACGCGGACGGTGTTTACAAGCGGATTAACGATCGATAAACCGATAATATAACACCGTAGTGCCGCAGCTGTGATTTGTGCTTCCGGTCCACTACGCTCAGCGAGACTTACACCACCTATTTGTATCGATTCGAATGACTGTTATTAACAATTTATTCAAACACAGATTATTAATTTATGACACACTTAACTTATCTACAGTTACAGCCGAAGTTATGGTATGTAGGAGCTTCTAAAATTTTGAATTAAGTTCACAACACATTGAGGCAGACTCTGCCTGGCAGAGTCGAATGTACATTTAAATACGTTTGTTTCAGAAAAGACGATTTGCATTGCTTCGTCTCTGCCACAGCTCACAATGTGTCTCGAGCTTCTAATGTCAAGTTGACTTCCTTACACCTTTAAAACATGGTTCCAAAAGTTTCTAGATTTGCCATTGCACAGACAAATATTTTTTATTCAAGTAGTCTAACAAGTAGGTACTTTTGAAATTTGAATAGTCGAGTGAAACCACAGAATAGGTAATAAGTACTAAGCGAAACTCGGAATGCCGTTCCTACCGAGAAGAACCAGCAAGAAAGTAGAAACACGGTGGCTGCTCTATTGATTAAAAAAAAAGTTAATTCGAGGTCATAATACTTTTGATGTTTTTTTCCCTATGCTGGCCTTATTTTATAGGTACCTACAATTCACATCCAACATACCAATGTATGTGTTTTATAATACTCTTAAATACTGTCTAACGATTTCCTAACATACATAATTACGCCCACTAAATTAACAATATCGATGCCGAAGTATCGATTTACGAGAGATATCGATACGAACGGTCATCTCCTGATTTGTGGTTCCTGTTCGATCGGCTACTGTGGCTAGTAATTAGATGGAAGATTTGGTCGTATTTTACTACGTGTTAGTGATGTACCTATTTAAATTTTTTAATGGTACGTCTGTGTTAAATGCCATAAATTTGTCAGTAGGATTCTTGTTCGGAGGTCAGCACACCTTCCTGATCATGAGTAGGTAATTATTATAATACTACTGGGTCCTTCGCTTTTTTTTCAAAAGAGCAACCACCGATTTCTTTTTTCAACGTTCTTCACGTTATTTTCACGGTCCATCCGTTAAACCGATTTTGATGCAATTTGGTACAGGAATAGGTTTTGGGACATACATACATAAGGTTTTCTATCCGGAAAATCAGAACAACTTAAACCGCGCGGACGAATTCCCGGGCATCGTCTAGTTATTTTAATAAATAGATAGTAAAAATGCAGCAACAAATAATTTACTTAACTACCATCATCATGTGACAACGTAAGCAAAAAGTGTGTGAGAAAAATAGTTCGTGACAAAATTATTCAGGGATCAAAATTCCAACTGGACACACTAATTCATTACTTCAACAATGCGTCATGATGCTGTGGTGTTGTGTGAACTGCCCCCGGCGTCCACGCGAGCATTCCATACAGATTGCATGGAACTTTGGTAACAACGTCGTTTCCTTCAAGAAGCTTTCTTACTCAAGGACTTCGAACGACGCGACAGTTTAAAAATATCTAAAGTTCGTTTGAAATTCTTTAAACCAGTTATTTGTATAGTTTAAAATCAACTAATTTGGTTCGACTCAAAAATAATAATAGGACATTGATCCATGTCAAGTAAATGGCAATCGGCATTCCGAATAAATTAGAATCCGAAGCCGATGTTCAAATTCAAATTTGGAAAATTGCGTGCCGCCGAATGCTACCGATTACCGAATTCTTTCGTAATGGATTTCGCAAAAAGATCAGAGAAGCTACTTGAAATTGTCTTTTGGAATTCTATTTAGGAAATTTTCAATTAGAACTGAAAGAAAATCGAAAGAAATAACCTATAAGTAAATGAGCGTCTGACCTATAAGTAGGTATAACCTACAATATGTATTTTCGGATTTAGTTTGCAAGTTTGTATTTAAAATAAAATCTTTCTTCGTGTAAGCAACGTGAGATTTCGTTACAAAATTGTCTTCAGAAAAATCAAGACCAATTTAAAAGAGCCTGTAGCCTTAATATTAAGTAAAACCTACATTAATCATTGATTCAGTATCAATGTTGTATAAGTACCTATTTGACTGATTTTATGGTAGGTAGGTACGTTACGTATTTTTTTGCTACGACAATGGAATTTGGTCAGTACTCAGTAGCGGAAGACTGTACTTACGGTCTATACCTACTCCTATTGAGTCGATCGTTCCACTGCAGGGTGTCATTTTTACGGAATAAGCCGACTGAAATAAAGGCTTTTAGGCTTTTTTCAATAATGATTAAGTATAATTAGTTTTCAATAAATTTTTGGAAATCTATTTAGTCATCTGCAAATTAAATAATTAGCGTTCGTTTGTGTGTCCATGTTTAGAAACTGGCTTGCAATGGTCTTCTAGAATTCCATAAAATAATAAACAAACCATAGACAAACAAGAGCGTGTGAAAGTGAGTGTTGGTAGGCGTGTCCGTCGTGATACATATCTCACATTTCGATGATTGCGGCTCGGAAACCGCTCATTGTTATCCACAACATCTCACGCTCTAAAACGTTTTGGTGATTTAATCGAATGGCCATAGATAAGTAATCTCTGAGGCTATTATTAAAAAAAAGTTAAAGTAAACCAATATTTTTACCTACGAAGCGACGGAGGTGTCTTAGCAATGCGGGGTGAAAGGGACGTGACGGAGGAAACTGGCAGAATATACAGTAAGTACAAGATTCTGTCACTGTACCTAATGTCTTTTGTATGCTGTACGGGAGCAGATGATATGGATCGACCGTAACAAAGGATGATATCATCCACCGAGCGGGTGTACAACCAGAGAGTACCGTTCCTCTAGTTGCTACAACCTAAGTTTACAAAAAGTAAACGTAATAAATGTTTTAATCTATGTTTAATAGTCGTAAAATCCATTCACGACTGGTTTCGCAACGCCGCGCGACTTACCACTAATCGCGTTACATAAAGGTACCTGTCAAAACACGGCTCGAGCTTTCGGACCTTTTTGCTGTTTGCAGGTGCAAAATGTGCAAAAAAAAGTTTTTGTGAAAAAGGTTTGCTATAAAAACTCGTCAATCGGGTGATGGGTTTGAGAGGCGAGGTTCCGTATAGTATCTGAAAAGCTTGAATTTAGTTCACCATCTATCCATCAGCCTGCATGCGAAGAGAGCACGCTACGGCACTTACCACCGTAACTTTTTCCCCGCCACATCCATGACTTGGTTTGGTTTGGATGGCGCACAGAAGCTGTTTACGCCAGCACTTTTCAGCTCTGAGGCCATCAAATCTATTAAAACATGCCCTGCCCACTGCTTATTGAGTTTTTAATTTCTCTACCACCTAGCCTTACTTGCTCCCGTGGGACATACAAAAAGGCCGGCCTTATTCCATTGGACATTTATAAAACGCATCTCTGTGCAGCTTTCTAGGTCCAATGGTTTGGACTGGGCTATCATGAGTTAGTCAGTGAGTTAGGAATTGTCTCTTTATACTATAAGTAGAGGATGTGGTCAATTCTTTAACACAATCTCTAAACAACACTAAAATAACAGCTCGTTTTGTCCCTTTCCGCAGAATATTTATAGGGTTAGCCATATATTTAATGCTGTCATTTTAGTTTTATTTAGAGATAAGCCCAATTATATATTTTTTTGTGCATGCAGAACTGCAGAACCAATTCGAGTTTACATCTCTCAAGGGAACCCTTAGAAGGTATAAAAAGGTTATATGGCGGCGCTTCGAGTGTGACTGACTGCCATCAATAATGCGCTGGCGCCGTTTGCACCATTAAACATGCCATTCATTGTTTTATTTTTTAATCTGTAGAACTTTATTGACTATGGCAATGAAGTGTAGGTGTAGCAAATCGTATCTGCGTAGGGCCTTACTTCCATATTTTTTGTGGACGCCATAAATTAACCGACTTTATAATTACTACCTGCTAAGTTTAATTAACATAGCTATAACTTCAGAATTAGAATTTATAAGAATTTATTGTTTATGATAAATTACAGTTAAATTACATTAGTAGGTATATGTATTTATGGCGGTACAATTTACAGATTCTTCTTTGAGTTTCATAACTTCATTTTGTCTCGACTTCTTCCGCGTGATATTCGACTCAAAATATAGGTACCTCGACTTGATCTAAACGGTATCCGCTAAACCAATTTTGACAAAAAGTACAAGAAAAGTATAATTATTGTGTACCGGAGACTTTTATTTTTATACGACTGCCTGAAAAAAGGAGTATATTGTTTTCAGGGTTCATGTAGGTATGTATGTATGTATGTATGTATGTGTGTGAGTTTCTATATTCCACCATAACTTCTATACGCCTGAACCGATTTTGATAAATGAGGTATCGTTAGAATCCCTAGCTTATTCCGGGTGACATAGGCTAGTAAAATTTTAAAAAAATTGATGGGGTGACCATGGTCCCGCATTTAAGACTAAAGTTAAAAAAAAATTCGAAAATAAGATTAACTATATAATTATCACCTAGAAAATGATGAGTAGATTCCAAAAATATATAACACTATAGTTCAATATCCAGTGATTCACAAAAAATATCATTTAATAAAAATGTGAATCAGATTCCAAAGGTAATTTGCTCTGCTACGGCAGAGCAGTCGTATTTTTTAATAATTTTAATTATATTCACTTGTTAAACCAGGAAAATAAATTTGAAAAACCTAACTATATCATTATCAACGGGGATGAATTCGTGGACATCTAAGTCCTCATATTGTACGCTGAATAACATCTTTTCCACATTTATATTATAGAGGGTAAATGTCTAACTTTGTATGTGTGTGTGTAACCTTATTGGAATGGGTCGCAACTCGCATCCAATAGAAATGCGAAACTAACAGGCATTGCATCGGAACCGTTATAATGAGTTTTTTACATCAACGGCTGGACACGTTGTATCTATGGGGTGATGTGGGGGTGCACCTGTGAATTATAACGATTTTTATCAGTTGAATAACGTTAGTCTTGCGGCATCTCTAGTTTCAAGCAACCTGTTCCAATTTCCACCTTTGACATCTTTACATCTGCTCAGTTCTACCAATTGCTGGCTCACTAGTCACTACTGAGGATGAGTATTCTCTCAGAATGAGGAGGGTTTGGCCAAAGTCCACTAAGTCGGTCAAGTGCGGATTGGCAGACTTTCCACAGCTTGGAAGTATTAACCTAGACCTCATCATTGCTTTGCACTAATATTAACATGATACGTTTATTAATTTAAGTTTAGATGGCTGTAATTGATTAAAGCACCGGATATTTCTATATCAATCTATTTAATTGACTAATAAGTAAATTTATATGATTAAAACAACACTAGTATACTTATCTCCATTATATGTATTATTGTATCCATTGAATATATTAGATTATATAATATATTTACTTTACTAATACCACAATTGACATGGTGTACTTATATTATAATTTCACTCTCTTAATTCCACAACTGACAAATAAGAATTAAGAACATCCGACCTGGTCGGCTCGTGAAACTTGAATGGCCGTCAGCTCCAGCAGCCCTATTTACAATATTTTTATACAAATACACATCATTAATTGGCATTGCTAACAGACGGCCGTCCTGTTGACGGGATGTCCCTATTCCGTTCCGGCCATTCGAGTTTTGTATGTCTCTATACAAATCAAGCTTAGATCATGTCAACATGCTAATTATATAAAATTAAAAAGAATAAAAAAAATAAAATAACCTTAGTGCAATCGATACAAAATTCCGTGATACAAGTTTCAAATGTACCTACAGCATGGGCGATAGAAACATCTACCTACTTACTAGAGATAAATACATATCTAAGGACTAAGCATGATTAATTAAAAATAATAATAGTTAAGTTGCAAATATGGAATAATTTGCAGATTAGGAGATGCAACCGTAGATTTAATATCTCGTGAAACGACTTGATTTGATCCAATATCACGGTAGTCAAATATCTGTCTGCATATTGAGGGATTCCTGAAAACATACGAACAATGTGAGATGATTTTGATAAAACTACCTAAATTTGTTTATGACGAACAGTGATCACTGTATAAATATAAATAATAATAATCCTCCGCTCGTTACAAATATTTATGCAAGTAAGTTTGTGAATCTCTATGTATATAAGTTTATTATATTTATATTTGACCTTTATATGTATATGTTTTGTACACGAGCGTGACAGTAAAATAAGTATTTAATGAGACATTTTCGTCTACGTCTTGTTTTAAACATAGGTTATGTGGGGACAATCCACTTCACACTAGATAGAAAAATCAATAACAAATGCATCTCACTCAGTATGTTCAGACGAAGTAGTCGAAATAGTGATAGCCGCATAAAGCAGCATTTTTCACTTAATGTCGAAGAAGTCGAAGAAGTCGAAGAATTGATCACCGTATAAAGCAATATTTTTACTAAATGTCGAAGGAGTCGAAGAGGTGATCAGTGCATATAGCAGATTTTTTTATTTAATGTCGAAGAAGTCGAAGAATTAATCACCGTATATAGCAGTATTTTCACTTAATGTCGAAGAAGTCGAATAGGTGATCACTGCCCATAGCAGATTCTTTTCATTAAATGTCGAAGATGTCGAAGAGGTTAATCACTGCATACAGCAGAATTTTTCATTTAGTGTCGAAGAAGTCGAAGAGGTAATCACTGCATACAGCAGAATTTTTCTTTTAATGTCGAAGAAGTCGAAGAGGTAATCACTGCATACAGCAGAATTTTTCATTTAATGTCGAAGAAGTCGAAGAGGTAATCACTGCATACAACAGAATTTTCCAATTAATGTCGAAGAAGTCGAAGAGGTAATCACTGCATACAGCAGAATTTTCCAATTAATGTCAAAGAAGTCGAAGAGGTAATCACTGCATACAGCAGAAATTTCCATTTAATGTCGAAGAAGTCGAAGAAGTGATCACTGCATAAAGCAGTATTTTCACTTGATGTCGAAGGATTGTGAGTGCTTGTTCTGAAATACCAACATTTATTGTTTATTCAACAAAATACAAATGTAACTTAGTTACCTAATAGTGATAAAATAAAATTGATGATTATATTGTGATGGGTACTTCAATAGTGAATTCGTTAGTATTCACCGCATTAAGAGGCCGGCGAACGCCGCTCACAATTTCTATTCAACCAAATATATAAATTAAAAATTTGCTGGTAGGTATATTACTATTAGGTAGGTATATTTGACTCATTCGATGTAATTCACTCAGTCAGTTTGTTGGCGGGGATACGCCATATTGGATTAATTTGCATAAATACGAGTATTTTGACTTTGTTGGGTTAGTCTGTTGCCGACAGACTCAGCGATTATTGAACACTTTTGTGTTCAGATCGCAATTTGTTTTAGAGCTTAGCAGTAGCAACTGCAGCCTGATCAAATGATTAATTTATTGTTGTTGTGATGCATTGGCCAAGCTTTTATAATTAACTGTTCACATTAAATCTCTCGTGAAACCGCCACACGTATAACCATTCATTCGTGCACGTTTTAAAAAGAGTACAAACATATTTTTTTAAGCAATTTTAATTATTCCCACCCTTCTGGAATTATGCTTACAATATGGTGGAAATATTTTCGAATTACAAATTATTTTGGTATTACGTTTGTATGGGTAATTCACCCTTCGCTGGCATCTTAAGCAGCATAATTATCTCAATTAGTTATCAGCTAGTGAAAACAATATTTCTTGTAATTAGATACTAGTTTACTATTATTCATTCATTTTTTAAAAAATATAACTTAGTTACCTGATAGTGACGAACTAGTCTTGACGATTATGTGATTGGACTATTCAGCTGTGCACTAGTATTGCGCTTTTACCATTTTGTTAACTATAATTACCATGAGTACCTATAATATTATGAATCTCTTTGTTCTATTCCTTCTTCCGAACGACATTGAATAGCAGACGTATCCAAGATGTCAAATGAGTATCGATGTGTGATCGCCTGAAACATATTTTGCTGTAGGAGGAGATAGTGCACTATTTTTTTTATAAATCTTTCATATGTTTTATAAATCTCGTACAGCGCCCTGGCCTCATCTGATAAGGGGTAAGCCATTTTTTTTAATTCCAATATTATGACATTTGTATTATGACATTTTATTATGAAATTATGACATTTTTACTATGAAGATACGACACATATTTGTAAATCGCATTATTTAAATTTTGTATGACTAGGTACTTAGGTAAATTATTAATTTTTATGACATAATGTTTTGCATTAATATTGTATTGTACTATATCAATCTGACTTTCGTAAGCGCTTTTTATAAGTCTATGCGAAGGATAAATATACAAATATTTAATTATTATATACATATTATATTATAAATTATAATATGCATGTATGTTTATCGTATCTACTTAGTAGATTAATTAATCGAGAGTAAAACGGTGATGAAAAGAAGCAAATGAAGTTAGGCGGTTGGAATGTATGTAAATTAGAAATTAGGATCATAAAAATGATTTGTGTAATTTTTGATTGGAATTTCTTCTGGTCAATAAATTGATTTATTTATAACTAGCTCGTCTCTTTGAAGACCTTCGTCTGCACTCCGCGGCTGTCATAATAAGTTTCCTCACTTGTAATTCTTATTAATATTGTTTTATAACTGCCCTACGTATCTCGTCTCTGGCTACATTGAGTTCATGATTGTTGGAGTTACCTTGGATCATCAGTGCCGGTTTTATGAATGAAGTTTACATGTTTGAGTTTATGATTCTTAGCCCGAAAACAATAGATTACTGATGGAGTAATTCCTATAGCCTTCTTAACTATCATTATTTGTTTATTGCTTAATTAGTACATAAAACATGTAAGTAATAAAGTAAGCAATATAACAGGTTCGGTTCCGAATCCAAAATATCTACACCCATCATGACATATAGCTACCCAAAATAACATAAAATAGAAATAATAGATAAATGTGTTAATAGAACTCTATTGAGATTTATGCACAGTATGTTTGTCCCAGCCCCGCTCGTCCATGCCGTGATTCGCTGTCGCTAAGGCTCCTCGTATAGTAACAACTGCATAAACAAGGTACTTACCAGTTGAATTCTATAAAATTAATAACTTCTTTCAGCTTCAAATTAAATTAAAACTTAGCGTTTCTTATTAATAAAAGTTATGATACAATTTTAGCGAATATAATTATGATTCTAGAATTTATGTTATTTGAATGTTATTGTTCCGGTAGGTATATGTGTCTGCCAATGAATACTGTTTTAATATTGTAAGTATAGTAGTAATTATAATTAATATAAGTAATAAAAATATTAAAACAATTAAGATATTTTGCGTTGCTTAACATATATATTCGCGGCATTGTGTGACTTGTTGTGATATCTTCTTTCGTTTTTTTTTTAATTTCAATTTAAAGATCTTTTGTATTCTTGTAATTGATAAATAAATGAAATGAATCTTTCGATCTGGCTATTCACCCATCATGTAGCTAATACTTTCGAAATGTGCCCCGTCCTAATACTCTATGTATATTTTTATTAATATATTTATTAAACTAGTCCCTCTATATGATATAATAACCTTCGTTATTAGTAAAATATCTTCATTGTCATAGTCATAGTCATTTATTTATTAAATATAGGTACACTGTAGGTACACTTGTTTTCGTCTAAAAATTACTTACTTAAAAAGCATGATGGTTTGAAGCATTGATAATGGGTAACGGTATCTTACAACTAAAGCTACGAATACTTGTGGTAGGTATTGCTTTTGAGATTTTTTTTACACAAAAATGGATGTGTTTAGGTACATCCATTTTATTTCATATATTAAAAATTAGTAGATATTATTTTTGATCATTTGTTAAGCCGTTATCTATGTTCAACATGTAACTTAGGTCTGCTATATCAGGTAGTGACAGGTGCATAATTAGATATTTCTTTTGATGTACTTGACGCTGTTACAACTGCAAGTGAAGTCGGCTTGTATGTGTATTAGCTTGTAAATGATCGTGACTATAATAGGTTTGCCTGTTTTAATTGTAAAAGATTATTTTATGAGCCCTTAAAACCTCTTATCCAATATGAATTCTAATTTATAATGTTATAAAATTATACTTTATTTAAGTAATATGACAGAAGTACGTATTAAGTTATATTTTTTTTTAATGATATACCTACTTCCTACTAATTAAAGTTGTACCGAGGGTCTAGAATTTAGATTACGATTTTTATATATACATGAACTTACTATATAATTATTGTCAATTTAAGTATGCTTAACCTACAATATCATATCAATGTATCAAGTGTGTCAACTGTTGGCCGTCCCAATAACTGAATTAACTAAATAATTGACCAATATTACTCAAACATTAAACCATTGACATTATATTATCGTATCATTATTTATGACTTAAAATATAATTTAATAAAACGCTTATTTTCATATAGGTATCAAATGCCATACGATAAAATAAAATAAATGCCGTACATGCTTAATGCAGTTGACTGCATCTATTCCTTTAATGTTTCAGCGACTCACCAGCTTGATCGTCATAAAAGTATCCTTAGAAAGTTTTTTATAAACAAATAAATCATTTATTGATTATGCGTCTTAATTATCTGATTCGCGTACTTTTAATTATCATTACTCTCATTTTAAGTTGGTTGAAGTTAGGCTTTCGTACTCGGTAGGTATCTACTTAATTTCTTTATTATATTTGGGACATATAAGTGACTCTTATGTTACATTATGTTTGACTCATGTCATGTACCATGTTGGAAAGAAGATTCTACATAAAAGCTACCAGCTCTTGCCAGCTGGCAAGAAGATACAATTTCTGCGTAGAGCTGGTTAGATTAGGCAATACATCAATGATAATTTTATTTAAAACAATGTATGAAAACAATTTGTTTCTCGTTCCACTCATAATAATAATTAGTACCTTTTTTTTTAAAGTCAAGCTTTAGTTGAATGCGTTTTTCGGCGCTAGAACCAAATGTTAAAATTACGGTTTGATCGATCAAATCACTAATTGAGTTAATAAATCTTTACGTTTTATTGACTGTACCGTTCCCTATCTCCTAAATTCAACGGTCATTGTGTAACAAAACTTACGATCTTCCCAATGCTAATCCCAGATTTATAATTATTTAGTATCATCACAGTTTTACGATACCGTAAAACTGTGGTATTATGCTAGAAGATAATACATATAATTATGTAGAATTGAATAGGTCATCATTGGGTCCTATGTTAGAAATAACTTCCGGCTAATATATTCAAATTGAATGGGTATATTATGTAATACAATTTTTAAATATATAACTGAATATTTATTTGTTATTTGTTTAGCTGGGAAAAGGATTTAGAAGGGAAGATGGATTATAATTAATTATTGCTGCAGTGATCAAACAGCAATAGTAAGTTATCTGTAACACAACTACAATATTTATCTACTTCTCTGAATTGCATTTGAAACACGCAGATCACATAGGTGAGACAAGCCAGGCTATTTGACTATAGCATAAGACAATAATTGACACAAAAGCTTTTTATTCAACAAATGAGCCGCTGGTAATTGAAGTGTATGGTTGGTTTTGTTTATAGTAAGCTTAGAAGAGGCTACTTGTGACGAGAAATATTTATGACCAAAATACTTGAAACTATAAACAAAAATGTTTCAAGTGTCGTCTATTCGACACAGCGCGACCGCTGGAAGGTTAATAATACCTAGTTAATTGTGCCCCGGATTCTCGCCCTAATGTGCCTCATTCCACAACAAATTACGACACTGCAGATGAAATGCACAGATATGACATAATAGTCTAATCTGATTAGGTATATATAGTCGGTAGGGATTGCTTCTTACCTATGATGTGATTATCTTAAAAATATTTCATATAAAAGATACGTACGTCTAAGTACATGTATCTATACATATAAACTTAATGTAAAATAACCTATCGTAAGCGGAAGACCAATAAATAATTATCGCTTCGTCTTTGAATATTGTAAATCTTTATGTAAACAAGATTTGGAAGCGAGAGAGAAACGATACCGCGCAAATCATCAAAACTAAGTTTCAATTTCAAAGCTTCAAACAAACTAGTACGAGTGTAATACGAGATCGCTTATAATCAAGTCAAGAAATCATAAGCGAGATCGGTACTGTGAACTGTCGTGTAAACAATCACACATTGCGACCATTTTATTATTCCGTACCCGCCGAGTATCGTATCACATAGATGGCTCATGGCAAGTTTTTGAAATGCTTTGCTGTAAGTACATGAATGCGAAAATCATCCACAGATAAATTCATCTTGCAAAAGTGCGAGAAACTCTCTTCGTAGAAATGAATCGCCATACATACAAGTACGTCCTATAAATTGTACCACAAGGCCGCCTTGCACACTTGACACTACTATCTGATTCAGCTTTTTGTGATGCTGTCACATTCTAACAAGCTTATTCCGGGGTTGAAATCATAGGTAGATACATACTACATATATGTTATTTTAATTATCGGAAAAATGTTGCGAATGTAAGTAACTTAAACATACTTGGCGGTCTTATACAAGTTGGTCTAAGTAGATTAATATTATACTTTCCACAGTTCATACCTATTACGTAAGCAAAGCCACGGGAAAATGTTATTATGTAGTTTGAAAGAGTATTGGCTTAGTATAAACATAGTCATGAAAATAATTACAATTTTCTTTACCCGATGCACTAAGAATCACAACAATGTTTCATTATTTATGAGTGCCCGGCAATAGGTGTGTATTTGTCCCTGACACTTTATCCAATTTCAAGAAGAAACTTTATTTAATGAAATAACTGTAACATTATAGTTATTTTAATTATTTTTAGAATTAATCTTAAATTGAATTATATTGGTATAGAATCTGATTTATCTTGTGATTAACTTTAATTTTATTGTGGCTAATTTATTAAATTTATTGTATAATATTATTTATTCCTACATTTAAGTAACTGTTAATTTAATAATATGTCTATGCCGTAGGCATTATTATTATTTGTTTTTGAACATCAAATTGACCGGAGAATCTTCATAACACTGTCATATTATATTATTCTGTGACACTGTATATATACATATAATTATATATCTACCTATGTCTATAATTGAGTATTGTAATATAACTGGACACAGTTGTATCATTTTAATATTATTAATAGTATGTACAATATTTCTTAGCATGTCATTAAATAAAATAAAATAAATTAGTAAAAATTATAAATTATATATATTTTACGCTAGTCATAATGATGATGTAATACAACTTTAAACGAACATTATTAATTACTAAAGATTCAAAATAGAAATCGGTGCCAGTTTTGTGATGGTGTTTTTTTTTTTTTTTTTTTTTACCAATTAGTAAGTTAGCGAGCGGAAAGCATTAACATACCAAGAAAAGTTTTCAAGTACAAAATTAATTAAAACAAGTGAGCAGGATCTGCACTTCTGAATTATTAACATGATACGTTTATTAATTTAAGTTTAGATGGCTGTAATTGATTAAAGCACCGGATATTTCTATATCAATCTATTTAATTGACTAATAAGTAAATTTATATGATTAAAACAACACTAGTATACTTATCTCCATTATATGTATTATTGTATCCATTGAATATATTAGATTATATAATATATTTACTTTACTAATACCACAATTGACATGGTGTACTTATATTATAATTTCACTCTCTTAATTCCACAACTGACAAATAAGAATTAAGAACATCCGACCTGGTCGGCTCGTGAAACTTGAATGGCCGTCAGCTCCAGCAGCCCTATTTACAATATTTTTATACAAATACACATCATTAATTGGCATTGCTAACACTAAGCATAAAGTCTAAAATGGTAGCGGGCTAACCTGTAAGGGGCATGGCAGTTATATTAAACCCATGCCCCTTCGGTTTCTACACGGCATCGTACCGGAACGCTAAATCGCTTAGCGGCACGTCTTTGCCAGTAGGGTGGTAACTAGCCACGGCCGAAGCCTCCCACCAGGTCAGACCAGGGAAAATTCAGAAATTATAAATTCCCAAATTGACCCTGCCGGGGATCGAACCCAGGACATCCGCATGTTAAGGCAACAGCGCTACACACTGCGCCACGGAGGTCGTCAAAATTACAAACTAGAGCTTTCACAAGCTTTCTATGGTTCAGGATCAGAAACTAGGAGTCGAAACATGGAAACATGGATCAAATCGAGTAAGATATCAATAGGTATTTCGTACAATCGTATTCGACAGATCTGCAGAGGTGCAATCATGTAAGGATTGTCGATCAAATTGTTAAAGTTCGGTTTCAAAGTAAAATAAACCCTAACGGCATTGAATTAGAGCTCAATTTCGTGTATCCATTCTCATACGTTTAGGCAGTTTCCTCCTCGTGCTCGGTACAGAGTACAGACAAATACTCGTCTCGCTTGAACTCACAAATACATACACTGCCCGAAAGCGCCGCCTGACACCGATATATATTTTGTAGCGCGATTGAAAAATTTGGCCAGATCTTAAGTAAAGTTTAAACTAGTTAAAAATTCTTTTAGTCCACAGCTCTCGACACAATATGAAAAAGTTTTAATTTGTTCTTAATTACATCTTTTTGTTTTGTTCTTAATTTTACATAATTTTTGCCAAAAAATTGCACGGATCGTAGCCTGTACTCTAGTGATTACATCACTCAAACTATTATGGGACTTCACTACCTTTAGTAATATTAGGTATAATTTGGACTAATACCCTTCCATTATTGCAAACTACACAAACAAAAATGTCTACCGTCTTTGTAATAAAATATTGACCGAGTAGCGTTTCAAATTTCAATGTAATAATGACCTGTCAGACGAAGAGTTCTTTGAGTCCGATCTGAGATGAGTTTATAGGTCTTTCGTGGCATGATAAGTTCATTGGCATGATGGTGTACAGCAGCCGTTACACGTTGGTGGACGGAGTAGCAAAATATCACCAAAATCATCATACTATTATCATCATCTACATAACTATAAAAATTAACTACAGTATCAATTTGGTCGAGTCGCAGTATCATTCTTAGTACAAACGAAGCTATTGTGCTCAGGGCTGACACTTCGCTCCTAAACAAACATCAATTGTTTAATCACGAAATACACACAACACACGCGAACACGCCCAAATTATTAAACTATACGTATGAAATTTATACGTTTATATTTTGGTTACAGATTTTATTACGTATTTTTGACAATACTACGCGAATTTTTACAATCAATCATCATTGATCATCGCTATAGTAATAAAAGCTAGTCGAGTCGACCTCTGAGGTGCAATCATGTGAGGATTGCCGAAATTGAGCTCTAATTCAATGTTGTTATGGTTTATTTTACTTTGACGCCGAACTTTGACGATTTGATCGGCAATTCTTACACAATCGCACCTCTGACCCTCATAGCGCTGAATACAATGGCGCACAATATAACTTATGAGTAGATCGCGTTAATCATCATACGTAACATTATAAATGCGAAAGTATGTTTGTTTATTGGTTTGTCCTTCAATCACGCCGCAACGAAGCAACTAATCGTCGCGATTTTTTGGCATGGGTATAGTTGAGGACCTGGAGAGTGCCATAGGCCGGAAAATTAAGGAGTTCCCGCGGGAATCAAAAACCACGCCAACGAAGTCGCGAGTATCAGCTGGTATAATTATAAAATCGCGCGATAAATCCTGCGTTCTGAACCAGAGGTAGAGTCAACGCAAGACGTATCAAGAGAGACAATTAGGTGTTACCCACTGAATAGGGTGTTACCTAAACCTAATATCTCGTATCTGGATGGGTGATTCCATAGGTTAGGTTAGCACTTAGCACGTTCCGAAGTGAGGCGGTAGCGGAAGGGGTTTTAGGGGTGTCTATTCCGTCACGCAATGACTCGTCATCCAATCTCTAGTTTCACGAGCTGGTAAAATTTTACGTCCTGTACAAAACTTACATTCTAGATCCAACCTGTTCAAATTAAAAAAAAACCGTTGCTCAGTGTGTTATTGAAACTTAACACTTCATAACCCCGTAGGTACAGAAATAATCCGTCACTGTCAGTTGTCAGGGCAACCCTGGTTTGTATTATAAACGTGATGCTGCGGTGCGCCGGCGCATCTCGGATTGTTTACAAGGGACGCCGCCCTACCTGCGTTTTGGCACACTAATAACATTTAACTTATTTATGGACACAATTTATATTTTGATGTTAATAAAATCAACAGGCAAGTATTTTGATATGTAAATTGTTAATGTAAAAAAATGCGATAATGCATCATCATCACAATTCCGAATCCATTGCCTGCTCACTACTGAAGTTCTCTCAAAATGCGAAGGGTTATGAAGAACTCTTGGGCATCCGGATTTCATTACGATGGTTTCCAACGTTTTACGTTACGTTATTTCTGTCACATATATAATTTAGAAAAGACTCTATCTATTAAAATATAATCAAAGTTATAGTTTTAAAATATGGCCCGTTAATAAAGATGATCAAAAAGAGATTGAAGCTCTAGTAAAATAACATGGAAAATAGTATAATAGGTAGGTTTATCAAAAGGTATCTAATACGCTGAATCCATTTTGGAATCGCCCTTTCTCAAGCTGAGCCTCATTTGCGGAATGCACGAAATAATTAAACGTTAATTGGCAATACCTCGACCAACAAAGCCTTGTTCAGGGTTGACGTAAGTGCGAGATATAGTAGCTCCACTTTTAGAATCTAAGAAAACTTTGATTTCTGTTTACCGATTGTTCAACGAACTTTTTCCTAACGCTGATCCTCTATTGGTACCTATAGCTTATTTAGGTAGTCGGTCAAATCAGAAATGAGGAGATCCATCGAAGAATTAAAGTAACCGACATTGCTCGACGTGTTGCGAAGCTGAAGTGGCAATGGGCGGGGCACATAACTAGTTCGTTCTTTGTAGAACCAATAGATCGTAGAAAGAGAAAGGTTTATTATTCTATGCGATAGATGTTGGCGATGCCGATTTATACGTCAATGTCACCATTAAGTACGTCACTAGTCACTACTCACTAGCATCGATTAACCAAGGTTTTCGTAAGTCAATGTTAGTAGCAATGCATAGTATAGTTTTGAGCTTTTGACGTTTCAAAAGTGTTCTTGTTCTTCTACTAAGATTTCAGCTTATCAGCTCATTTGATTGCAAGATGAGATCATACAAAGCTTGCATTTTTCGAGCGATGAATAATTTATTGGAAAACTTTAACCCATAAGACAAACAGGCAGCCGGAAGAGGAAGTCATCAATTAACTCGATTTCACTCCTGCACATCGGGGCGCTAACCGGCTTACGTGGCGAACAAAGGTGTATTTGTCCATACTCTACGGGCTGTTACCAAGACAAATATTGATTTCTTTGAGTAATTTGTGATATGTTTGCATACTACTCAGATTTCAAATCATGAAAATGTGGCCTAAAAATGACCACAAAGATTTTCTTTCACAAAACAGTGAGTGATGTCACTAAAGAAAACGTAGATGCTATGATGTCTAATTGTTGAGTTACTTGTTCTTGTTGAGAATTGTTGAGTTGAAAAGTTGAGTTAAGGTTTTTAATTCACACCGCGAGAACTCTTGAATTCTCCGGGATAAAAAGATTGTTAAGTCCTTCCCTGGGATACCACCTATCCCTGTACCAAACTTCATCAAAATCGGTTGAAAAGATATTTTTTTGATTACCGAAGGGACTCTTGAATTTTCCGGGATAAAAAGTAGCCTATGTCCTTCCTCGGGATACAACCTATCCCTGTACCAAATTTCATCAAAATCCGCGAAAGCGTTTATGAGACAGACCGACAGGCAGACACACTTTCGCATTTATAATATTTACTAGCTGATGCCCGCGACTTCGTACGCGTGGATCGAGGTTTTGTGGTTCCCGCGGGAACTCTTTAATTTTCCGGGATAAAAAGTAGCCTATGTGCTATTCCAGACTATAATCTATCTCTGTGCCAAATTTCATCCAGATCCGTTCAGCTGATGGGGCGTGATTGAGTAACAAACACCCATACCGACATCCATACATCCAAACTTTCGCATTTATAATATTAATAATAATAAGATTAATTCGAAATTCCCACAAGAGCGAAGCCGCGGGCGATCGTTAGGTCCCCAGTAGGTACTCATAGTAAATAACTCAACTCCAACAGTCCCTCTCAACAGATATAGAAAATCAGTATTTGTCTTGAACAAGCCCCTGTCGCGGGCACGCGTGTGGCCGATGGCGAAGCCTCGTTACGCGTATAAACGTAATCCGCATTATACCCCAAATAGCCGGCTCAGCTGCTAACGGCACAGATGTCCCCCGCAAATTAATTGGAAATGTCAAGTGCACGAGACGCCATCTTGTCCCCCTCTATTCTTTATTTTTTTCGCGCGCACGTGGCCCTCTTTATTGCCAGCCAGCTGGGATATGCAACGTTCCCGTTTTTTAGCTTGGCAACAACTGACATTTGACATTCGTCCAACATGCATAGATATTACGAACATGGTGAGTCTAAGGCAGAATGCAAAATTAATGGAGTGAACTATAAAATAAAAACGTTTTATTATTTATTGGTTGAAGCTTTTGCCTCGCGGCTTCGTCCGTGTGAAATTTAGATTTTGATGAAATTTGTATTATTGGTAGGTTACATCCCGGGTAAGGACATAGGCTACTTTTATCCCACAAAATTATCGAGTTCCCTCGGTAATTAAAAAATTTAATCCACACGAACACAGTAAATATACTTATAAATATTGCCGCCTGTTTCCGCCAATTAGATGTACAGCTACACAAAGTTTTCATTAGGTCGCGTCCGCACACCTTTGCAGCGGTCAAAATTCGACCACCTGATTCATTAGCACCTGATGATGATGATAGACTTGTAGTCCGCGAGACGGTCGTTACATATCCAAAGGATGAGCTCTTAAAAAGTAAAAACTAACTAGGTAAGTATACTCTAAGATCTTGCTGCCGCCTCCACTAACGTACCTATGAGATGTATCATGTAAGGCATGTGTAAGGCTAGGATTTTTAGTAAAGTTACCTAGTAACTAAAATGCAAAGCCTTTTCGTCTACAGTGACCACATTGTATTATTAAATTAGTACGAAGCTTTATTTTCTATAACTTTAAGTTGTAATTAAGTAATAGTAATTTAGCTTACTGCTTATAATTATTTTCTAAAGGGGCAAAGCTGACAGCATCTTAGGCACTACGATGGTTTCGACGAGATTTAAGAATTTTTTAATTTAGTTTTTAGTTTATTTTTTAGATTCTACAATCTACATCTAATTTAGGAGCCAATAAATAACCTGTCTGTTCTACATACGAGATATAATTTACAGTCAAAATATAAAGTGCCTGTAATAAACAAGGGATGTCACCGGTCGTCTCTTCGCCTAGTTCAAGTAAGTGATTCCAGCACACCTTGTCTTTTCGTTACGGAATTTCCTTTCCGTAATTACAGTGCGTTTAAAGCTGCGTCCGAAATGGAGTGGCGATGTCGTTGCGGTCGATGGTGAGTCATCATTCACCAGGATCGCATTTAATTACACACATCGGCACACTGCGTAACGTATTGCTGGCTACAACTTTATCAGTACGCACAGTGTACAGTGGTTGTCGCGATGTAAATTAATAAAACAAAATTTTTAAAAATTCAAATATTAACACGACGAATTGCAGCGTTCCCTTGTGGCCTTGAGGAAGTAAGTACCTACCTTGCAGCATGAGGTAGAGGAGTTTGAATGTGGATTAGGTATTGTAACAAATCTCAAATCTGGTAGCGATGGTGGTATAGTTAAAGAATGACTAGATTCTTGGACGATTTAACTATTTGTTATTTAATCTGAGAATTGCGATTTGGGACCACCGTAATCATAAAGGTACAAAATAGCCATTTCTGTTCTGTATTGTGTTTCTGTTGTGTGTGGTAGGTGTAGCGATATTCGCAGTCCGCACATAATCCAATAGATGGCATTACTAGTAGCGCACGATGAACACGAAGAGCCTAACTCACGCTAACGAAGCGTTCTCTGAATTACGCCTATATTACGACCTCCAACTAAGAACAGTCGGACCAGTGGTCCCCGAGCACAACACCCGCTCGGTAGTGTGTCGGTAGGATGATCATCCTTTGTTACGGTTGAGCCATATCACCTGCTCCCGTACAGTAGGTACTAACCTAGGTACCTAGGGAGTTGGGAACGTCCCACTTGCAAGGTGTTAGAATGGTGATCTTAATTGGTGGTGGTTTATTCACTTTATTCAACGCTGCGCTGTCCGGTGCGTGGCTGCTATTCCAAGGCGTGAAAATTGGATTGGATATTTATTGATCGATGATGATTATTATTTTAATATTATCCTACCGAAACGAAGGCATTACTTTCCCATTACCTAGTTTTTGGGTACAGTTTGTTGCACCTATACTAGATAGGTGCAACAAACTGTTTGAGTGCGTAGGTGTAGTGTGAGGTATGATGCAGTGCTTTTCACGTGAAACTCATTGTCCATTTTCATAGCGCCTTATTCGGTTAAGCTAATATAAAGTCCGTAAATAAGTGCATAGATTAGCTACGTGATGGAGACATTGGAATTATTGAAGTGAAAACTTCTTTAGGCGCGTTGAGCACTTTTTGGTAGGGGGTAAAAATGTAGATTCGCGTGACCGTGACCGACATGCTCGCGAACAGCGACATTCTCGCGAACATATAAATATACTACATTCGAAATTAAACTTTAATGCCTTGGATTTAAGGTTTATATTTTAATAATTTTAAATTAAAAAATAAAATCGTTTTCATTTCTATCGGCAGTCCCTATGACTGCCAATTTTTTTAGTTTTTGAAAAGATAAATATCGCAAGAAATAATCCAATTATTGATTCCAATAAAAATAGTCCAATTGATGTTTGAATTTAGAACAAATAAATGGCCTACAACAAGCTTCCTTCCTCTGCCTACGGCTACTTCACCTTGCTAATGGTTATGTCAGTGACTTTTATTCATGATTCATACTGGATTATTTAATTTTAACTAGATATTGCCCGGGACTAGTCTGTATGGCTTTGGGTTTTGAAAAATCCCGTGGGAACTCGTTGATTTTCCGGCCTAGAATAAAATACCGGGAAGGAACCTATCTCTGTACGAAATTTCGACAAAATCGGTTGAATAGATGGTCCTTGAAAGCGTCGCAAATTGATATTAATAAATACTAGCTAATGCCCGCGTGCCAAATTTCATCCAGATCTCCACGATCTGACGACCTCCGTGGCGCAGTGTGTAGCGCTGTTGCCTTAACGTGCGGAGGTCCCGGGTTCGATCCCCGGCAGCGTCAATTTGAAAATTTATTATTTCTGAATTTTCCCTGGTCTGGTCTGGTGAGAGGCTTCGGCTGTCGCTAGTTACCACCCTACCGGCAAAGACGTGCCGCCAAGCGATTTAGCGTTCCGGTACGATGCCGTGTAGAAACCGAAGGGGTATGGGTTTAATATAAGTTATTATAACTGCCATGCCCCTAACAGGTTCACCCGCTACCATCTTAGACTGCATCATCACTTACCATCAGGTGAGATCGCAGTCAAGGGCTAGCTTGTAGTGGACTAAAAAAAAACCTTTCAGCCGTTCTAGGGTGATTGAGTAACAATCATCCATACATCCATTCAAACTTTTGCATTTATAATACTTCTGTAAATTCACACTCTGTGCATACCCGAGCAATGCCCGTTCGGTGCGCTAAGTAAAAAACAAACGCCTGCCGTGATATCATCGCTCGCCATACAGACTGTTCAGCCGATTCGTAAACACCTGACACGATCATTGTCCACCTTCCACTGTTTATTGTTTATTGATGTCATTCATAATACAGAAATTGAGGCAAATACAGTTCGGTTCACTATTTTTTTATTCCACAAGTTGACTTCCACCCTTGACCGCGATCTCCCTGCTCGTAAGCAATGATGGCAGCCGGCTAACCTGTTAGGAGTATGACAGACATATTAAACTCACACCCCTTTATATAGATTTCTACATGGCATCGGAACGGATGCTATGTAGGTACAAATGAGTAGAAATGAAAAACCAGACTTGAGAAAATTCAGAAAATATACCTACTTAAATTCCCAAATTAACCCTGCCGGGAATCTTACCCGGGTCCTCCCTCTTATAAGACCACTGCGCCATGGAGGTCGATGACAGGTAGAAGAAGAATGCAAGGAATGTGTGCCTTGTGAAAATAACCCGTTTCTTCTTAGGAATTTCCAAGACCGCGGAAGATTTCCGAACCTGTAGTAGAGTTTC
This sequence comes from Erebia aethiops, assembly GCA_923060345.2. Lineage (NCBI taxonomy): Eukaryota > Metazoa > Arthropoda > Insecta > Lepidoptera > Nymphalidae > Erebia > Erebia aethiops. Next base: position 12,830,896 of record OV281096.1, on the reverse strand, counting down.
CAAAATATATCTGGTATACTTCATCCAAGAGCCTGCATTAATTCAAAGGAAAAGGTTCATTTTAGGCCTACTCTTGTACACTCTACCATGAATAGAGGAAAATACATAGATTGTATTCAAAATATAATCATTTAGAACAGTAACGTAAATTACGAGCAAAAAAATAAAAATGTATTTCAAGCTTTCGATACGTTACCATGATGGCGACCTTCAGCCATAGGCAGTAGGCGCGAAATGTATCAAATGTCATTTCTGACAGTCACTGTTAAAATAACGTGTTTTTCTTTTTTGTTTTTTTTTGTTTTGAAAACGTAAAAATTCGAATCCGCCGTTAGTACCCACTCATGTTTAGTGTATCATAACTTGGAAAGATTAAATAATTTTACCACTGAAATTACGACGAATTCGTAGATTTCTCCTTTATTTTCCTTCATTTCTCTGCTTGTACAATACAAATCTGAACCGTCTCCTTTCATCTGGAAAATTTTATGAAAAGCTGAAAGTTAGTATGGTCATAGAATAGAAAGACAACAGAAGGTCCGCTCAATACAAAATATGGTGATAACAGGCGAACTAACACAGTTCTACACCTCCTCCGTGCACTACACACTTGCGAATAGGCGTGAGGGCTCGTGAATAGGCGTGAGTACGTATTATACGTATGACCAGGCATGAGTACGCATGAGCTGCTCTTCAGTTACCTCTATTTCTGTCACTAACTCATTCGAGGATCATAGGATACCTATTTCATGATTCTCACACATCTATGACAGCGGTCTGCAATTCAAATGCGATTCTTTTCTTGATGTTATCTATTCGTGGCACGGGGAACGTCACAAACATCTTGATTGATGCGAAATGATCATCGATTCACCTGACCATCGGCTTCATGTCGCATCGGATAATCCAAAGCCCATTTGAATGAATCTATTATCATATAATAACAGCTCGTCCGGTGTCTGCTTGCACTGAAATAGATTATTTCCCTTTTGATAATAATGTTACAACGTTTACATCCATTAATCCATTAATGGTTGGATGTAATTGTAAGTGGCCAGTGGCGTTATTGAAGTTTAATTTTTACTTAATAAGTTTTCGCGTTGGTCTACTTTATACGTTACAGACTCGAAGACTCAACCACCGGTTCTGAAATTTTCTTGTAGCTTCAAATGTTGACTAATCGCGTTTGAATCGACAGACGATCAACATCAGAGCTCTTTATTTTATTCATTTCTTTATTTTTTTAGGACATGATATAAAATAAAATATTAGGACTTCAATAATTTGCTACCATCCTGTCTCCACTCCTTACTTCTGAATAGATAATTAAGTAAGTTAATTAAATGACTTATTTTACTTGCTGCAGTGAGTTCTTTAGTGATTTATGTATACATTCTGTGGTGATTAGATATGAGGTTCCGATTATGAAGGAGAGACCTGATAGTCATTGAAATTTCTTAATGGATTATTCTCTAACGAATACATAACGCATTGTGTATTGACTGCGGATTCCTAAAAGCAGCCAAAATATACGAACTTTGGATTTCTATTGCGATTGCAGACGGCCAAGTGGCATCCTTAATGCACTCGATACATCAGAATAACAAATACTAACATTGCGGAATTACCATAGTTCTCCGAAGAAGGCTAAGACTATACATATTTTAACATAATGGCAGGAGTAAATTGATAACACGTGTAAAGGTAACCCAGATGCGATTTATAGTGCACATTTAAGCTACCTATCTATGTCGACTTATTGTTCCTTGTTGATTTTATTGAGGACAATATGATCTTTTTGTAGAGTCACAATGCGTGTTAAAAGATTTATAGCTAAGTAGGTGATATTAATTTTATTGAGAACTTGTCAGAAGAGCATGGAGAGGAGTATCCTGGGATACAACAGAAGAGACAAGATGCGTCATGCGAGCAGCAGAATTGAGGAAGGTAACAGAGACAAATTCCTGTTTACAGAATGATGTAAACAGGAAACTGAATAACTTAAAGTGACGCTGGACAGGTCATATGCTAAGAGAACCAACAGAAAAATGGACGAAAAGCATAAGGGAATGGATTCCCCTTAGAAATCAAATAGAAAGAAAGGAAAACCACTGAAAATAGACTGAAAATGTTATCTTAGTATCTTTTTTAACGACTTCGACTTCTTCACGATGTCATAAAAAAGGATGCTGGATCGCTGTGGCAAAATGGCTAAAAACTGCGAAAGATAGGCAAAAGATAGCCAAGAATGAAAAAGGATAGAACTAATTAGGAGCGCCTATGTCTGCAGGACACACTGATTTAGAAGCAGACTAATGTGTACATATACTTAGGTACCTATTGATATTTTTTTTGTAATTCGAAAATTGTAAATTTTATTTTTGTATTGGTATTTGTCGCTGTGATAATATAACATCGTCCATGTAGAATTAGTTTTTTGAATATCACTATTTTTCCGTGGAACTCAAAATAAGATTTTCCGGGATAAGAAAGAGCTTATTTATATGCGTCTCCGGGATGTAACCTATTTCGATATTATGTGCTAATTTTTATCAAGATTGGTTCATAAGGCAGTGAGAAGTTATTGGACAGACAGAATAATGTACCTACGTCCTACTTCACTCTCATAGAACCCAAACACATTTCTTTTAATACAAGCCTAAAAGACGTCAAGAATATAAATATATAGGGGGGCTTGGGACCCTATTTCCGTTCGGGTATTATATCATCTTTATGTTATTATGTAACTCGAAATATTTCATTTACGCCCATTTACCCTCGGAAAGCCATCCAAACAATCCGACGACGCATACATGAAATGAATTACTGCACCCTTTAGTTTGGAGCGCTACGCGTTAATTATAATAGATGTTGCCCCTCCGGAGGTCAGTGTGCAACTGACGCGTGGACGACGCGTGGCTGACACGTGGCGCCATCTATTGTTGTTCTGCACTCTAAAGGTTTTATTGTGATTTTTTATAGCGCGTTATTTCATAGCGCGGGGGCCCAAGACCCAACGCCCAGCAAAGACCACCGTATTCCCGTTTTGACCTAGAAAAAAAGATCCTGCTGCTGCTGTGATTTTTTCAAAATAAGGTAGTCCACAAGTGAGGCGCGATGGTACGGACTACAGAGATCTGTGCCTCCCTGATATTGGTTCGTCATGTTTAAAAGTCAACATTTCAGTTTACACCTCGTGGTCATTAAGTCTGAGGGAAGTTGTCGTCTTTTTCAACTATTCTGACGATTATTTGATTACTAATCGAACCAATATTATTATGAATCAACTTTTTTAAAGGGAACCTGAAATTACGGCTAGTCCGTAAGTATATGTTTCCAAAATTATGAAGGTGTTCGTAATTTTGGAATGATGCAATCTAAGAGTGTGGCGGGCTAACCTGCTAGGGTTATGGCAGATAAATATTGAACCCATACCTACACCTAATTGGTTTTCAGTTTGCACCATACCGGTACGCTAAATTGCTTTGTATCTCTGCCGGTAGGGTGGTGCATAACTAAATAGCCACGGCCGAAACCACATAATCTGGTGCATGTTTCAGGTGCATTGAATATCCAAAAGTGGATGCAGACTGTCCGGCGATGATGAGAGGTAGAAGATACCACACGTCCACTTCATATATCATATAACTCAGTCAAGCACAAATAAACTGACAGCCGCTAAGTCGGATCGCTTCACGCGCTGCACGCCGAAGTGAGCGCGTTATTTTTAACGCAAACAAATATAACATACGCCGTCACTCATTGTCTTGTACACTTGAACAGTTGTTCGGAAGCGAGACATCCTGAACTTGGCTGCAGGGGACGCCAACCTTTCTCCTTAAAAAAAGAAAAATGCCTCTAAGGGCATCATCACTGAGTTCTTAACCATATCCTACAGTACCCGGCAATAAATATTGCACATCGACCTTTGGAAAGACACAATCGGTTATTTCGGCTACCGATCGGTAGTGTGCGACAGAGATAACGCTATACGAAGCCGAAATAACCGATTGTCTCTTTCCAAAGGTCGATGTGCAATATATATTGCCGGGTACCGTACCAAGTACCAACATTATAAAAGCAAAGTGTTTGTTTTTGGTTTATTTTTTTGTTCTTCAATCACGCCGCAACCAAGGAACGGATGGATGGTGTAGCAAACTACACCACCATGGCACAGAATACATAATTAATTAATACAGCCTTTGGCTACTTTTACTTTTGCTTTTCCGGAGAATTGAGTTCCCACGGGATTCTGGAAGCCTAAATTCACGCTGACGAGTGAAGTCCCGGGTAAGTATTAGCTAGGTATAAACTATAAAGTTAAGATAAATGACAAATATAAATAGTGTAATACTGGGACAAAACATAATGTCATAGTTTTTGGCAACTCTCTCATTATGTACAAAAATATGTGATTTGAAAGAATATAAAGTAGAATCTAGATCTGAGACTCGAGGGAACTAGAAATGGTCGCTAAAAATCTCTTCAAATGTGCCAAGAAGATCGATACATAGGTAAATATTATTATCAGTGAGTGATAATTTAAGGTCAGGCGCAGCCAAGCACAGATTAAAAGGTCAGAGCTTTGTTCACTTGACGCCATGTAATATGTAAGAAGTATATAAGTTAAAAGTTTTTTAATGCGTGAAATGTGTTTGAAGTGCGTGACAGGGGTAGCTGGTAGCGTAAAGCTTCTTTCATGTCTAAAGTAAAAAAATCTTCTGGTGGGCTTTAGCTATAACCTCTTTTGAACCTCGTGGCGTGGAATAGCGCAGTATCTATCAATTAAAATATCATTAAAAATGTATTTTTATGAGTGTTGGTTACCCCTGGCGACGTCAACTATTAGCGGCCAACGGAAGCCACACGCGAGCTCCGAATTTGTTCGTGTTAGGCTTAGTGTATAAGGACTTTTTTCTTTTTCTGAAAATTTCCACATATCCTTCCAAGCATAAAAGCGCCAGAAATGGTTAAACGTCCTTTGGGTGGGGTCAACCTCCATGACATTTCAGTCCGGCGCCGATGGACATCTTGGAGGTATGGTATAAAACTAATTAACTAAGTAAGTACCAGATTACAATTTAACGCATTATTTTTCGGTAGATTGTAATCTGTTAGGTATATTAATTATTAACCCGATAAAACCTAAGTGCCTGTTTATTTATGTCGAACCCAAACCTAACGTACAAAAAAGAGACAAGAAAACGTAAATTCAATGAATATTTCAAAAATTAACACTCAGAACATTGAACGGTTCACAATCTGTCGACAGTTTACAATTTCGCTGGTTAGATTACAATCTAACGGTTTTTGCAATCTTACGGTGACATAGATACCAATACTGCGGCTCGGCTCTGTATCTGCGCAGACGTACGCCATATATTGGGTCAACTTACATACAGTCGATTGTAATAGTACAGTTAGTATACTCGCGACTTCTGAACAAGGGTTTACAAAGTGAAGTAACAAACACAGTTTATTCGTGTTGAATTTCAACAGCTCTGTAACCACCCCCTAGCGCACGCGCCTCTTACGACGTAATTACCCCGGCAATCTGCCGCGCAGGATATCCTCGGCCATCTGGTCCGATACTATATTTTATTTATAAACCAGAAAACTCCTCGCAAGTATTAATAAATCTAAAGGTAGACTAAATATTGACAACTACATGATACCCGCGACTTTATCTTCGTGGAATAAGTTATTTTTTAACTTTAGATACTATGAGATTTGAGAATAATTTGGAGGATTTGCGTGGTGTGTACAAACTACAAGTACAAGCTACACACTGTACCACAAGAAGAAAAGTGATTGTCATAATGTCAATACTAGACATAAAAATAAACTTGTAATGCCTGTTTCTAGGCTTAGTAAAACTAGCAATTCATTTGTTGGAAACAGTGTCCGCTTCTACAATAAGCTCCCAGAAGACATGTTGAAGATGTCTCTGAATAAGTTCAAAGTTAATGTAAAACGTAAACTCATTGAAAAATCTTATTACCATGTAAAGGACTACTTAAACGACAAGGAAGCCTGGCAATAATTTGCTCTAATGTCTCTGATAGTTCCTTAGTAAGAATATTTGTGAGATGGTGATAATAAAAAAAAAACAAAACCCGGCTGAGTTTGTTGTGGGCTCTTCTCAGACCAGGGCGCGTTTGGAACCCTCGTAGCTTTAGTTTTAAGATACCGTTACCCATTTTCACCATCATGCTTTTTAAGTAAGTAATTTTTAGACGAAAATAAGTGTACCTACAGTGTACCTATATTTAATAAATGACTATTTACCTACTGTCGCGGATTATATCGAATTAAACTTCTAGATGACAAATGCTACCTACTTATTATCCCGGAAAAACTATTCTTCGAAAACACAGAAAACTTAGAAAACCATTAAAGATAATAATTGTTTCAATTCTTTATTTAATTAGATAAATAGAACATCTGTTAAACTTGACTAAACTGAACGCAAATCATTTAAAATTAACGCTAAGTTAGCGTTAAGATTTTTTTCATCGGCAGCTTAATTTCTTTCACTTCAACTTAAATACAGATAAAATGCGAGCAATTTGAACTAATTAAAAGCGGCATCCGGCTCATTGGCTGTCAAATTGTCGTATTTTAAGTTAAGTTAGTTTTTTTATACCCCGTCGGTGTAAACAGATATGTTACAGCTTAGTGGGAACTCAGATGAGGATCCTGCGACTGCTTAGTGTGGATACGCCTTTACTTAACTTCTTGTAAAGTTAAAATTTTAACTTTTGAAGAAAATAAAAAAATACTGAAACAATTCAGAGACCTCCACCTTTTTGGATGTAACATGACGATTTTGTTTGTGCCTATGTTACTCGGACCATAATAACAACTCGATTGACACCTCATTCATCAAAAACGGCTGGTGTGTTTAGGCGCTACGTTGATACATAAATACATGCATACTTACATACATGCATATGCTGTTAAAAACTTAACCCTTCCTTTTGGCATTAACTAACGTAGTCGGGTAAAAATAAATTCTAGACATGCTTACTATGGACGTAAGAGAAATAAGGACGTCTATACCAGTTGACAAAACTCAATAAGTTGTGAAGCTGAAATTGCAATGGCATAGTTCGGAGAACCGATTTAAACATTGGAGTACTCAATAAATAAATAATACATATAATAGCCTACACTCCAGAGTCGTACATAAGACGAAAATAACGTCTCTTCGTCGAGAGAGAGCGATCAAACAAATCGTAGAGATCCGCCGGTAAAACAGGCGAAGCAGCGCAAGACAGTAGGTGTAGAAATCCTAGCAAGAAAACTATTCATCCATGCTTCCATACTAATATTATAAATGCGAAAGTATGTCTGTCTATCTGATTTCTATAAAACAAGCAATATCTCTGAGTAAAATCCTCATTAACACCATCCCTGGCAGCGTTTCGCACCGGAAACGCAAGTCGTTATATCATACGATGACATGTGCTGCATGTGTCGCTCTCGGAAGGAATTTGCCGAGAAATTGATGGGATCATTAGTCAAATGGGCCGGGGCTTTTTGCGTTTGGACCTCACAGGGCTCGTGATTATGAGTGTTTGGTGCGGTTCCTGTCGTTTCGAGTGCGGTTGTGCGTCCGCCACACACAATCATATTATTTAAGCTTTTTGCGAAGTTGGTAGCAACTAGCTGAAGTGGTAGGTACCTACTGCCGCTTCCAGGCAGGCAGGCCTATTTGAGTTGTTTGATATGATGGCTGGCCGTTGGAAAATACTCATAAGGCCAGTGATGCCCTCCGATGAACCATAGCTAACTATTTTAGTCCTTTAGGAACTAGTAATTACTATAAAACGGTGACGGCTCATAGAAGATGGTCAGTGTGGTGCTGGCGATTATGTTTTTTTTTTGTAATCCACTACAAGCTAGCCCTTGACTGCGATCTCACCTGATGGTAAGTGATGATGCAGTCTAAGATGGTAGCGGGCTAACCTGTTAGGGGTGTGGCAGTTATATTAAACCCATACCCAATGATATTTCATCATTGCCCATACCCCTTCGGTTTCTACACGGCATCGTACCGGAACGCTAAATCGCTGGATTTTAGGCAATAATAATAGTTTTTAATCGTCAACGGTGATTTTGCGATGCAGTCGAAAGTGGAAGCACACTTACTTCAATGAGCATTGTTCACGATCATACCGAAACGCCAAAACGCTTGGCCACAGGTCTTTGCCAGTAGAGTTACAGATTAAAATAGAATAATAGTTAGGAAAGAAAGAAAGAAAGAAAATACCTTTATTCCACACTGGTGACTTGTTTGCCTGTGACACCACCCAGATGGGTATACAGCTTAGCTTTGTGCCCAGCAGTAGGTATACCTGCAAATGCATGCATATTGTCGGGCGCTGATTTTCAGTTGTGCTATATTTCCGAAGAATAGTAGGTATTCATAGTAAAGAGGGAAATAGAGCTTACACAAGCCGCGATTCACCAAGAGTTGGATAGCTACAGGCTTATTAAACTGTTGAAGATTACGTAAATGACAAAGGAGCATGGATTTGACTCGCTCCAGCAATGCTAAGGACAGCTGTTACTTATGTATTTTACAAATTAATGAAATTGAAAATTATTTAATTTTTTTTCCAAAGGAGCAACCGCCGAGTTTCTCGCTGGTTCTTCTCGGTAGGAATGGCATTCCGAACCAGTGGTAGATTCACTTGAAGATTCAAAAGTACTTGTAAAAGTTTATTTGAATAAAAATCATTTTGAATTTGAATTTGAATACACTGTTACTACACACATAATATAACAGATTTCCTTTGACATTTTACGCACTAAACAGGTTTCTTTAACTACCTGCCTACTATGTCTTCCTTCCTTCGCTTATCGTGTGTGAATATTTTAGTACGAAGTAAGCTTTCTTTAATTATTTTTGTAGAAAAATATGTCTTATATTACAGAAAATAAGTGAACAAAGGTGAAGCTTAATCTCTCGAACAGAAACTTCCTTGAAAATGAGTAAGGTGAAAATATGGTTATGTGGTATACTTGGTGGTCTAGGTACAAAAATAATTATTTTAGTGAAATTATAAAATCCTACACTAATTTCTACTTATTCATTTTAATACAAATCTGAGACCTTCCTTGCCTTGCGAAACGCGAAAAAATGACCCTAAGTTCGGGAATTTCGAGTTGTAATTACTTCACCAACGCAGCTTAACTACCCGAAATTATATATTATGCATGATTAAATTTGAATAACATCTGGATTTAAATGAATGTAGGCAGGTATCTCTAACGATTTATTTTATTAAAATATACATAGGCAATTTGTGTTCCGAAAAAGCTTCTTAATCTGCTCTGGAATCACACCTTTGGTGAAAAAAATCGAGTATCGACCTTCACACACTGGTCGAAAAAGATTATGTTCTACAGAGCTTTAAATGATTCAGACACGGTAAACTCCCAGTGAGAAAGGATTTCCAGATATTCCACCCAAACAACAAATGGGAAAGTGCATTTGTGTGGAGCTTTGTTTCTTGCATGGATATAAGATTTTTGCACTGCCTAAGTACGCTAAAGTTACTTTCTACTACTTTGTAGCTAGGAAAATTAAAAAGTTCCAACTTGATTATTAAAAACCTCAATCAAATCAAATATTTTTTATTCAAGTTGGATTTTAACAAGTGCCTTTGAATAGTCGAGTGAAACTACCACTTATTTCGTTTCGGTATGCTGTTCCTACCGAGAAGAACCAACAAGGAACTCGGTGGTTGCTCTTTTTAAATACATTTTTTATTTACAATTACAATTATGTGTAGAAACATAAGTAACCGAAGTCCTAAGCAATAAAATTTGCACGTGGACGTCGCCGAAGGCATCCAGTCTGTTATTAATTGGCAATCATTTGATATTTTACTTGCCATATCTATAAGTTCGAAAGTCTGCATTGCACAATGGCACAGAGGTGCAGGCGTGCAGGTGTAGCCACAAAAAACCGAAAGGATTCACGCAGGTGCGCGCCGGGATGTAGGTTACAGTGACTTATGTTAGAAAAACTAAATACTATCAACTCCGCAGTGGGCAGGTATCAGGTGGACTTTGTAATCTCCGGGGGACTTTTTACTGATACGTGAGGAGCTTTTTGGTAATTTGATTTCTTTTACGGACTTTAGCAATAAAGATGACTTACCTAATTACTGGAATATTTCATTGATATTACGTAGATAGGTGTGTTTTTTAAGCGACTTCCAAAAAAAGAGGAGGTTCTCAATTAGGCGCGTACCTTTTTTTTTTTTTAATGTATGTCGGTGCATATCTCCGTGGTTTCTGAACCTTTTCTTTTCAGTGATTAGAGGAAGCTCCCGAGGTGGTTCCATAAAAAAATCTGACTACAAATCCTCAATCCTGATGCTGTAGATTTACCGTACTACATGAAATCCTCAAAACTAGGGAGTTAGGAAATTTTGATGGTGAATTCATATAGTAGGTATCAAGTCACGTATATACGATTCAACTCTGAGTCCCAACTCCTCAACCCTGATGCTGCAGTGTACAGAACTAAAAATAGCGATATAGGACTTTTTTTGTGGTGAAGTCATAAATTATAGGTGTCAAGCAACGACTTCATACTTAAACTCAAGTCCCAACTCCTCAACTCTGATGCTGCAGGGTACTGCATTCTTAAGCTGTGGGGATTTAGAGTACACAAAAAATTTAAAAATAAAAATTATTTCCAATAAACCGACTTCCAAAGCCACTGTAAAGTAAAAAACAATTTTGATTTCTACACACTATGTTGAAGTCGGGCGAGTATACAAAGATAGGCAAAGTTGACGTGTCAGGCTCGCCCGACTTCAACATAGTGTGTAGAAACCAAAATTGTTTTTTACTTTACAGTGGCTTTGGAAGTCGGTTTTTTGGAAAGAATTTTTATTATGTTAGAATATTTAATAAATGTTTCTACTCCGGAGGCGGGACTGCCTTTGTAATCTTCGGAAGATTTTTACAGTCGTACGTGAGGAACTTTTTGGCAATTCGTTTTATTAATAAATATGGCGATCATTTTTGCTATTGGCGGTTTTTAACAAAGTCTTGTAGATTTTGTGTAAAACGTATAAACGTATAAACCTTAGACTGCACCATCAATTCATCACTTAGCATCAGGTTAGATCACTGTCAAGGGCTAACTTGTAGTGGATAAAAAAAAATTGTAAGTCCATTGGTAGGTTATAGCTCATAGGACGCGAGGTCTACTATTAAGTATTCTGTGGTCTTAGTTTGAGGTGAACCGATAGTTTACCCGGATTGTAATTGGGGGGAAACACAGATTTTGGTAGAGCTAAGTGGGTTAATGCTGAGAAATGAAAATTCGCTTGAAGGCAATTAAAAACTACGAGGATTCCAAACGTGCCGGTCAGAGGAGACAACAGACACCCACGACAAGGATAATAATATCTATGAATATTATGGGTTTCCAGACGCGCCCTGGTTGGAGAACACAATGGACACCACGGAATAGATAAAGGGATAGACACCCACGACAAACTAGCCGGTGGAGTCTATCTTTGAATAATAGTCTAACCGACCTCCTATTTGTCCCGACGTCATCCTAAGCCGAGGTCCGAGCCTTACAGGAGGTTGCTTTCGATGTCTTCGAGCCCTGGGGCTAGGGCTCATTTCTTGGCGACGCCTAGCGCTCGCCCAAACCCCCAGTGACGCTGTAGCGGCCAGTAGATCCTACGCAGCATATTCAAACCGAAAAAAAAAAAAGATTTCGAACAATAAGCTACCTGTCACCCTGTCACTCACCTCACACTGACAGGGGTGCGCCGGCGCTTCACTCCGTTACAAAGGGACCTGTTATTTTTAGTTTTTACTCGTATATTGTCTGTGGCTGGATACTCGTATTGTGGAGATGGTATCAGTTTAATGTGCTCCCGATAACATCGACGTTTCTCTAAGGTGTTTTAACTTTGAAGACCTTGTTGACGACTTTTGTAGGTACCTAGATAGTACAGTTGACAGTTAGTTGAGGGACGAGTGGCCTAGTTGCGACAACGCATATCAGTCGATTGCGATTGTTAAGCAACGTTGACCCAAAACGGTAACTGGATGGGTGGCCGAATTTGGAGCTTCAACTTTCGCCTTCTCCGTGCCTCGGAGAGCACGTTAAGCCGTCGGTCCTGGTTATTATCAATAGCATCTGATACAACAAACTAAGAGTTTAAATACTCTTAGTCGAGTCGTATGCGGTAGGACGTATGCGGTAGGAGTTAGGAGTAGGACGTATGCGGGAACTGGGAACCCACCGCATTATTATCCCAAGAAAACTCCTACTAGGTATTATGTGATTAATGGAAAAGTATCACGACCCTCAGTTATGAGGAATACGACGCAAAGAGAGAGAGATAGTACAGTACCGCCACGCCAGCCGTGAACCGATTATGTCCACAGTTGAACATAGGTGTTGTGGTGTGTGGACTTCCACACACCGTCTGGAAGATTTTCTCTGATCTGGTCTGGAGGTAGCCGTAGGCTTCGGCTGTGACTCTGGCTAGTTACCACTTACCACCCTACCCGCAAAGACGTACCACCCAGCGATTTAGCATACCGGTAAGATGTCGTGTATGGGGTATGGGTTTAATGTAACTGCCATACCCCTAACAGGTTAGCCCGCTACTATTTTAGACCGCATCATCACCTACCATTAGGTGAGATCGCAGTCAAGGACTAACTTGTAGTGGAATAAAGAAAAGAAACCTGCTATTCAATCAATCGATAATCTAAGTATTCAATGTTCTCGGTAAGTGAGTTGTATAAGTGCATTTATCAAAAACTTAATATGCACAATTAATCGAAAGTCGATTTCGCGTTCCATTACAAAGCCCGCGCCTCAAATACACCGAGGCGTTTTCGAGACTACACTGCACATCTGGGAGTAATGAAACACAACACAAATACTGAACAACTTAACTGCATCTAAACACAAGCAAAAATATACTATATTTGTTTCATTAGTAAGGTTTAATTTCGCATGTAATAAATTAAACACTCTTGGCTCAGAACACCTGTTTCAACCACAGCGTTTATTCAATTAGATGCCGATCAATTTTAAGACTTAGTGAATAGCGTTAAGGTTATGATTAGATTGCGGGAGAGCATACTGCATTCTTGTTAGGGATGTTCGCATAAATTATCGATGTTTCGCTCTGTGGTAGGAGTGTGGGATGTGTTCGTCTCTCTCTAAACACTTGTTTTTGTTTCGTCGCGGTTCGTAGAATGTTTGGTGAGACCACGGCCGAGGGCCGAGGTTTCCCGATGCAAAACATTGACATATCCGTTCTCACATATCTAAGTATGTGTTTTTTTTCACAAAAAAGGTCATAATTATGTAGGTATAATCCATTCTTCACGGCATGAAAACATACGAGTGCCTCGTATTACTTTAAACCGACTTCTAAGTAAGTGTTCCATCAATTCGAAGCATTTTTTATATGCTTTGGCATACATATTTGATGTACCTATTTGATTTTTATAAAATAAACGACAATATAATACTATTAAATACCTATGCCATGGACTGAAACTAAAATCCATGCTCAAATGTTATTGGTAAACAAATATTCTACTAATCAAGTATAGGTACAACAAAACAATCCAACGCCTCATTAATATTAAACAATACCCATATATTTATGCTTCAATTGCTTAGAAACTCTGTATTAGTCCATTTGTTGAGTCAAGTACTAGTTGATCGACGCCAGGTCACGGGGCTAGTTCATAATACAAGAGGTGTCGGCGGCCAGCCGGCGCCACGGCGGCAAGCGCGGCGCCTACTATCCTGCCAACTACATTTTACCCCTATTCACTCCAATTTCAATCATACAACGTTCACATAAGCCAGAAAATCCAATAATCTAACACACATCAGCTGTATTCCCCAACCACAATTGAATATTAACCGTATCTCCAACAATATAAAGTAACATTTCATTTATTGCTCGGTCATGTATTGAATTGGTTTCTTGATTTTGAATTCCAAACGCCAAGAAAAAGAAAGCTACTTTTTAGGAAGCATGAGTTTTTCGTATTGAATTTTATTTGTTATCAAAGTTTATGTAACTTAGAGCTTCTGGACTTTGAATAACTATCTACCTAATTTTGAAAAAATAATGAATAGAAGATTCATTATTTTTTCAAAATAGCATAGTTACTCGAAAAGCATTTTATGGAAGAGCAAACGCATTGTTATTCTTCGATTACTTCGTACTTTTCGTGAAGTCTAATTTGCTGGTAAGTAGGTATATTATAATATTATTTTCTTCGTCCTTGCATATTTCCGATGGCTCTAAACACGAAGTCATAGTTGGCCGTTTCTTTTATTTCAGACCTAAATCATTGATCATACCTGTGCTTACATCTGAATGTGGCTCGTGGAACCACATAATATAAGGAAATATTTATTCTTTCATTTGCAGTCGGATAACAAAACAAATGTTTTAAATGACACAGCAACTATTATTAGGCACGGATACCGAGTTTATATTTGGCGCCACTTGCATTGCCAGGTGGCTGCTCTTTCTCGTCGTTACATTACCGATAAATCTTATCAAACGATATGGGATCTTCGTTTGGCATCGAGTCAATTAAATCCGAAATTGTTTTCATTATCATATCATTGGGCAATGCCGTTTGTTCACCTTCGTGTTCTGAGACGTCGAGTTATCTTCGAATTCTTGAATCGTTTATAGCTTCTATCATTGGGATAAGATTGAACTTTTTTATATTACGATAGTTAATCGTTTAAAAAGTTGTCTTGGTATCAAGTAATATTGTATTATTTATGTATCTAACTAGCGAATGCCCGCGATTTCGTACGCGTGGATCGAGGTTTTGTAGTTCCCGCGGGAACTCTTTAATTTTCCGGGATAAAAAGTAGCCTATGTGCTATTCCAGACTATAATCTATCTCTGTGCCAAATTTCATCCAGATCCGTTCAGCTGTTGGGGCGTGATTGAGTAACAAACATCCATCCATACATCCAGACATCCATACATCCAAACTTTCGCATTTATAATATTATAAGTAAGAAAAGTAAGAAGGTCGATTACATGATTCTTATTAAATTTTTATCAAGCTAAAAGATATAAGTACCAGTTTTGTATACCATTTTCCAAAATTTTAGTACCTCAGTACTTAGATAGTAGATACCCAAGGTGAATGGATATTTATAAAGAGTTACGGTAGCTCTTAATATCCAATATCAAAAACCAAAAATTCTCCAACTTCCCAACAAATTCTCTTTCGCCAACTTTTATCTTTATATTATACGCACTGTCTTTCAACCCTGTCCCCAGTCCCTACTACCAAAGGTTAACTGGAATAGAATACCTTATTATTATTTTCTCATTATAGGTATTAAGTTCGCCTTTGTACATTGTATTTTATGTGCAGTAAAGACTTTAAAACAAACAAACAAATTCTCCTTCCGATAACCGACCAGCAGAAATTCTTGATATATTGAATCTTGCTCTATTGGATGTGCCTCTACACCACCAAAATATCAATAATATGCAATATGTGTATTATGCAAGATTAGCTTTCTTATGAGAGAGAGGATTAAACAATTTCAATATTTTCAATCAGTAAAAGTTCTATGTGCACAATCAGTTTCCATTGATCATCATGTATGAGAAATACAGGCATCTGATAAATGCGACTAAAACAATTTTGTAAGCATTGTCAATATTATCATTTCCGATTGTGCTCGTGACGTCGATATTTCTCCGAGGGTCTCCGACATTCGTGATACAACAGCCAAAAAACTACATGTTAAACACAACGCGGCGAAGTTCACGCCACACGGTCATAGCTAGGTGTCAAAAGCCTTACCTGACCGTTTCACGCCTACACAGGACAAGTTTATATTGGTCCGAAATGTACGCGCTATGTTTGTTCGGGAGTTATCCCTTCGCAGGTTCACACCCCCATATAGGCTACTCAAATTATTGTTTAAATAAGGTAAAATATTCCCGGGGATTGACACGTACGATTAGGACAACGGTTTTTTGCCCGCATTTGCCAGTTTTTTCTCTACATCAGTGATAGTACAGGCTTGAAGTAAAATTATACATCAAATCGATGCTTCGATCAAAGTAACATTTAGAAGCATTATCGTTTGCTGTACTGGAAAGGTTTAGCTATCAAGTTAAATAACCTATCCGGCGAATATAGAATTATTTTATTTTTTGAACAGATTGTGCAGCGTCCGATTCTTATCATAAATTTAGCGAATCATCAATTTGGACTTATAAAGACCGGATATGTTCAAGGAAATTACGCAGACGGGACAAAAGTACTAAAGTGCGTTATAATGTAAAAAATTGCCAACTGTTCATAATATTTTGTACATACAATCTGCGTAAATCAGGAAGAAAGGCATATTAATTATTTTCGCTACGCTCATGACTCGATTTGATGTTGTTACCCTGTTTGGGTCCATAAAAATTCATGACAAAACCTGTATAAGCGGCTGCAGGCGAAACTTGGTTTTTTTGCGCGCGCGTTCCTCGAATCTGAGGAAATGTCCGAGCAAAAAGCCGACGGAACAGGATTTCGTATCAACGTTGCCAAATCAGGACGCGTTAAGAGATGTTAAAGGGGATGCCGCCACCGCAGACTTAAATCTGGCGCTGAGGGATCACGGCAAAACCAAAAAAGAAACATATTCCTCCTTCAACCGAAAAATACCTTGACACCGAGTGTATTATAATATTTCAGGATACACAATCGTTTGTTTTTACACTTATCAGTAGGTATATCTCGATGAATAAAGTCATTGTCATAATGATTTGGCGATTTTGTCCAAATCTCAATTATCTGTCATTTTAGATAGGAAGGTATAGTCCTTTAAACTTATCTGGTCCGATGACCAAAATTGGAATTAATTTTTGTTTTTACTTTATTTTTCATATCTACTAGCGACACTGTCACCGAATCAGATAATATGTGGGACTATAATTTAACTATAACTTAAACATAAATAATGAATTTGTTTAATTGTAATACCACGTTTTTGTGTTAATTCCCTAAAGTAGATCTTTGTCCAACAGTTTTTCTTTTAAACTGTTTAACAATAATTAATTATTAACATGCTCGTCTCTCAATTTGGCATTTTCTTTCATTTCGCCTTTTAACACATTTAAATCATAAGGAATTCGTGAGAAATTAGCGAGGGCGCCATAATGAAATGGTTATTAAATTCTAATTTGATCCAAATGCGGGAGCGTCGGCACTCGCTGCGAATAAGTGATCGTAAAGTATCGTAATGCGTATGCGTGCGTGAGTCACGGCGTACGGCGGCACGGCGCACTTGCACATGTGGACATGGAAATAGCTGCAACTTGAACAAATGTTCGCATCCAACTACTGATATAGTAAACCAAGATAATGTGAGATGATAAAATGAAGAACATTTGTTGTATACTATTTTGTACAAGACGATGGCTGAGACTTCTTTTGCGTGCAAATGGAGCTTTTTAAAAAGGAACTTTTTGACTTTTTGGATTTTGATATATGCCTATGAAATACGTATATTTCAAACATAATAAATATTATTATAATTGTGTAGGTATGAATTATGTATTAATAAATTAATTGCGAGTTAACAGATTCAAGTCCAATTAAGTGACTACATCATCCATATTTGGATCCATCTATTTATTAAATTTATATAAATTTCTCCCTCTTACTTTTGTCCAGCTCCAAGTCCAGTCTTTAAGAAAGCTTTGCATTTATAGTCCTACAGCTTATCTGGCCCGGTGGCCAAAATTGGGACTAATTTAATTGTATGCTTTTGTTTTTATTTTTCTTATATACTAGCGACGCTGCCACTGAGTCAGATAAGTTTATGGGACTATAGAATTACTAGCTAATGCCCGCGACTTCGTCCGCGTGGATTGAGGATTTTGTTTCTCGCAGAAAAAAAGTAGCCTATGTGTTATTCCAGACTATAATCTATCTCTGTGCCAAATTTCATCCAGATCCGTTCAGCCGTCCTGGCGTGATTGAGTTACAAACATCCATCCAAACTTTTGCATTTATAATATTAGTCTTATATCTAGAGCTTCTTCGGCTGAGTGTATCAATGATGGAACGGCGATCCTCACACGACAAGTCGCCGCCCCGCCGGCCGGAGTATGCGACCGGCTGGCGCGCCAGTGTTGCCGTATTATCGATAAACGATCACTGCACTAACCGCTAATAGATTTTTAAATTTCCAGTTTATCTTTGGACAGTCACATTTGTGTTCGATAAGTTGGCGCATTCCTTTTATACATCTGTAGGTTTGCATGGATAGAGATTAGTGACGTATAGATAACAGCAGTCGTGTCTCATTGAAAAATTGTTTTTGCGCTATTTTCACCATTACCTAATAAAACATTGTTTTGTCGGTTACGTGATTAAATAAAAATTTTAAGAATCTGAGTTAAAACACAGTAGAATTCCTAACAATGGATAAAAATTGAATTGAAACGGGAATGAGGAAAATCATTCTAAATAATTTACAACTGTAATACAGAGAGACACGTCTGATTATAACGCTGCATTTATCAGTAATTTATTGGGCTCCTGAAGAAGATTTTTGCTGAAATGTTATAACTTATAATCTTTATAGACGTTACGACAGCTAAAGGATTTCATCTCTACATTTTTTTCTTCTAAAAACCATTTTACTATTAATTTCAAATGCAGAATCATGGAATGGCCTTCCATTTCATGATCAAATGAGAATTAGGATTCAGAGAGAGAGAGAGAGAGATAGGTATATAAAAACAGTTTACTATTACAGAAGTTGTTACAAAAAGTTACAGTAGTTTTCGATTATACCAGTATACTAAAGTATACTGCAGTATGGTATGCAGCAATACTTACGATAAATTCCAAACATGTGACAGACGGTGCATCTCTAAGGGCGAGACTAGGCTGGCGCCGCGCTTTTTTACCCCGCCACGACTGCGGCTCCACCGCCAACAAAAGTTCTGACGCCGTTTCAGACTTCAGTTGAATACAGTCTATCGAGGGGAGAGGTTGTGCGTTGAATGTAATCGCACATCCATCACGTAAACGTAATACGATACAATGACAATTTAGTGTTTGTTTTTCCTAAATGAAACTGTGTTAAAACGTGCCAATATAGCGAAGTTGTTTTATTAAGTGTTTAATATATGGTCCATGAATTGATCGATGAGGATTGTTTTTAAGTTTATTGGATTTTGAATGAGCGAGCGTGACGGAAAATGTCAACAAATACTTTTATTTCGGCCCCTGAGGATGTCGCAGTAGCTGATGCTAAGGGTAATTATTTTAAAATAACGTTTTTTATGTTATTACTTTTAAAAACGATCTTCTAGGAGCAGTAGGACACTTTAATACGGCAACCGGACTGAAATATTTGGACATTGGACGCTTTGAATAATTATTTAGGCTATGCCGAAATTTTGATTTTGGCTTTTTAACAATTTTACTGATACCATAATAATATTATAAATGCGAAAGTGTGTCTGCTACGCTTTCACAGCCAATCTATTTAACCGATTTTGATGAAATTTGGTATAGTGGTAGGTCACATCCGGGGAAGGACATAGGCTATTTATTGAATCCCGGGAGTTCCCCCGGGATTCAAAAAACCTTAATCCACACGGACGAAGTCGCGGGCATCATCTAGTAATTCTATATCTACTAAGTAATATTAAATTTGTGATAGGTCTAGTAATGTGCAATATATAAAGTGATGTAACAAATGATTATCGCTAATACGAGTTGTTAAGAACAAAGTAGGAGAAGGAATGGGCACAAACTTTATCGATTTCATAGATTTTAACTATTTGGACATTAATTATTTTTATCGATAACGGGGAACGCGTGAACGTAACGCACACCCCTATAATATTGTATCCCAATATATGAGTATTTTTTATCTTTGAGCTAAGTACTCTATTATTTTTAGATTCTTCAAATCTTATTGAAGATTAATTATGAAAAGTACTTCTTTTCATAATTCGTTTACCAACAGGAAAAGGAAATTTGAACCTAGGCAAAATTTTCCTAGGTAGGCAGAATGCAACAATTGTTTCGAAATAGCGCAGCCTTAGCTCAGGCAGTTAACTTCTAATACTAACCTCATTTTAAAATGTACTACAAAATTAAATGATCTAACTTTCTGATGAGGAAGTTGGTAACCAGCAAGAAAGTCTAAAATCTAGACTCTAGGTATAGGTAATCTAAAATCTTGCAGGTTTAATAGGAAGCGATTTCCAACTAAGAAGTTTTAAGTTTTAACCTAGCTAGTTTTAAATGCACTTCTAAAAGTTAAATTGAATAAAAGTCAATAGGTATTCTATTATGCTTTATAAAACACTAGCCGATGCCCGCGACTTCGTCTTCGTGGATTAAGTTCTTTTTCCTGCGGGATATTTTCCGGGATAAAAAGTAGCCTATATGTCCTTCCCAGGAATACAAGCTATGTCTGTAAACAAACTTAATCAAAATCGGTTGAAAAGATGGCCCGTTAAAGCGAACCAGACAGACACACTTTCGCATTTATAATATTAGTATGGATTTACAGTGTCTGTAATAAAACAGCCATCTAATATCCTTGTTCCTTGCTTACCAAGTGGGTGTAAGTTCAATGTGACCGCCGGAAGTCTTAGATTATACGTACGTTGGTCTACGGACGGACGGAATGACAAATTCGGTTCCCATATTAGGGGCATCGTAAATATAGCAACCTGTAAAAGGATCCGATTAATTTATATAGCAAATTGTTATACCCCTACAAATGGTAAGACCTGTATTGAATCAAGTGTACATAATAATGTGTTATTAAATGTTGTAAGCCATAATAATTGCATTCAAGTTTGGATATGAGGAACTAGATGACACTGATGTTGCCCGCGTGAGTATCTCGCATCCCGTGAGAAGTCATGTTTTTTTGGGATGAAAATTATTAAGCTCTAAAATATCTCGACAGAATCTTCTTTCCGAACCGGTGGTAGAGTCAAAACATGACGTAGCATAAGAGACCTATGTCCTACATGTTTAAATAAATGACCTGAAACTAAAACTAAGGACCGACCTAATTATGTCTGTCCAGCTTTCTCTGTCCCGTGCAAAAGTTGCATCAAAACCGGTTCAGCGGCAGGATTAACTGAAGGATAGACAATAAATTTTTAACTCTCCAATTCAACCCTCATGGTGGGGGTGAAATATCCAAAAATTCCACGGTACATACGTGTTTGATGTTCCACGATTTTTGGAAATACTTTTTCATTTCTAACCCAATTCTCATGCACATATACCTACTTATGTAGGCAGGTAGATAACTTGAGTGATGACCAACTTTCATACAAATTTTCATCCCGTAACTAACCACCTTTTGGAGGTGTGAGTGTCACACTTATGATAAATTTATTTCAGGACTTTCCCCGACTTAACTTACCTAAGTGAATTTCATTATATGGTAGGTACCTAATGCCTATCAGGTCACTATTGTAGATATTTTAAAAAGCTAGGTCATGTCCGGTAGGTTATAATGCAAAAAGCTGTGATATAATAATTTATTCAGTTTTACCGTAACCAAAATAAAATTGTACCAATTTTAACAAAAGAAAATACATTTGAAAATTGAACTGTTTATGTTTGCGGAACAGTTGGCAACACTAACGACCTAATTGTAAAGAAAAAAAGCTTAAAAAAAATAAACTTGACTCCAAATCTCTCGCGACCCCCGCTACGCGACATGTGAACAAACAAATTAGGCGTAAACCTAAAAACGCGCTTATTCCCTGAGCAATAAGAGTCAATACACTAAACAGGTTAACGAGAATAAATTAGTTCTAGTGAAACGTACACTTGTTCACTCAGGGGTTGCCACCCTCGTAACATGTGCAATGGTTTTTTTGTTACACCCCTTCTGTTTTAGCAGGCGATAAATAAATTGGTATCGATTAATATTTTAACGGTTATTTGCCTGCTTAGGTGTTCTATATATTTTTTAAACACAAAGTTCACACAATAATAACTTGGATTTGAGACAAAATATCGCCGTCGGCATAAAGTTCAAGAGAGGACCTTTCCAAAACTTTTGTAATTAGGTTATGTTTCTATGATATAAATATAGATGTAGTTTTAAAAAATATGCACGATGCTCTAGGAAGAATCTAGAACCCAGAGCCAAGAGCGTGAGTACATAATTAAAGTAAATAAGTAAAGGGTAAAGTTAGATGTGTAAAGTCCAGTGGAGCTCTAACTTAAAATAATGGAAAAGAAAGATATGGTCCAAAAACCACTAATATAAGTTAAAAGTGCGCCATTGACAGAAAATGGATAGAAACATAAGGTACCTAATAAATAATAAGATAACTCCGGGGATTAACTTCGCAACAAGAGTTAAGCCGGTGCATAATCGATACAGACTTGTATACGTAATATGAGTTTTATCATTCCTAATCAACTGTTAATCTCTAATTTACTCCAGTGCATTAAAATATACTACCATGACTATAGACACATTAACATATATTTTTTATCATAACAGTTCGCTTTGTTTCAGTCTAAAATCGATGATTGTTTTATGTAGGTACTTTCCCTTATAATTGCTAATCAATCAAGCTGCTTTAGTCTACCATATATATAACACATACTAACATAGTCCAAAATTTTATAGTATTTTAAATTAATAAAAATTAAGAAGTTAAAATTTGGTTCGGATGTCACGAAATATAATTCACTTTTCTCGCGAGTCGTGAATGATGAAGTCGAAAGAATTGACCGAAAGAGTCGAAAGGATCAGCTCTGGCTTGGCACTAGAGAAAATTCTGTAAATCTTTTAAGAACTTACTGTACAGAAAACCTGCGTGCACAATTCCAAGTTTAAAAGTTTAATATGTCCGTGGTTTAAGTCGGCACGTTTTTCAAAAATATTATAAAATAACCCATTGCTATCTACATATATTTAATAATATTAGAGTGGGAAGTGGGAAAAGAAAAGTTTTCCCTGAATTGAATAAATTAATCTACGAATTCTATATTACCTTTAGAAATATAATATATAAAATTGCTAATTTATTTTAAAATTAAAACAAAAAAACTATCATGAGCACGCCGCGCGCGCAGTGCAGTGATTTTACCAAGTTCTGACCAAATTTTTTAGCGGGAGTCACCCTCTAATTAAGGCGAGTCACCTCCAAGATTTTAGGAGGTGAGGTGTGGGGTGCCGCCCGCGCGTCTCGCGGTACATTTCTCGTAGAGACTGGCGGGGAAGCGGGCAGCGCGGTATATTCTGAAACCGCTTGGCAACGTTCAAATTCTGGGATTAATTTGAATTAAATAGATATAGGACTTCAGTTTGAAATAAATTTTAGCAGGTTCTCATTAATACTTCAAGAGGAATTTATCCATATAAAAATGATGAGCAAAGTCGAAAATTTTATTAATAAAAAATTCGTTTTAAACTTTTAATTTAGCCTGTTTCAAGATTTTTTTTGATCGAGTAAAGTACATCCTATCGTGTAACAAATTAGCACATTCTTTAGACAATATCTTTAAGTGTATCGGATATTTTTTGTAAGACCGTTATTTAATAGTAAATACCGAAAAAATTTGATCTAGCAAACCAGTTTTCACCGCTGAGCTGAGGTGACTCGCCTTAAAGCCAACACAGATACAGATGTCAAACAGCCGACAGCCAGTGCACATTATTACAGCTATTATGCCCCACATCTGGGCGCCACATCTGGTGACCAAGCGGATTGACGTCATGGCTTTGACATGTGGGGACAACCGTTCAGTTTTATTGCTACCCGATTATTGTTTAAGCTTTCATTTCTCATCTGTCAGCATTGTGTAACTCCCGGTTTATGGCATGGTAGGCAGTCATTAGGCAGTAGGTATTGATATTTGCTGAATCAAAAAACAAATTACATTAAGAGTAGAATGTTCCATTTTTTAAATTGGTATTGGATTTATAATGTGGACTGTGGAGGCGTTTTTATTATACGACTGCCTGAAAAAAGGAGTATATTGTTTTCAGGGTTCATGTATGTATGTATGTATGTATGTATGTGAGTTTGTATATTCCACCATAACTTCTATATGCCTGAACCGATTTTGATAAATGATGTATCGTTAGAATCCCTAGCTTATTCCGGGTGACATAGGCAATTAAAATTAAAAAAAAATTGATGGGGTGACCATGGTCCCGCATTAAAGACTAAAGTTGAAAAAAATAATTCGAAAATAAGATTAACTATATAGTTAATCATCATCTAGAAAATGATGAGTAGATTCCAAAAATATATAACACCATAGTTCAATATCCAGTGATTCACAAAAAATACCATTTAATAAAAATGTGAATAAGATTCCAAAAGACGGGCAAAATACATTTTTTTTTAATAATTTTAATTATATTAACTTGTTAGTCATATTGTCGAGTCAATTACTGTAATCTTGCATTTTCCATCTGGCAGTGGACGTAAAGTCTTTAAATGCTGATGCAGATGGTGTTATGGTTAAGTTACAAAGCATTGTTACATTGTAAAATTTTACCTTTTGAAAGAAACTGCTAAGTTCCTTGCCGGTTTTTCTCAGTAGCAACTTCTTAACGCTTTCTGAACCGGTGGTAGAGTCTTGACTCTTATGACCTATTAGACGTGATATTTTGGCCTTTGGATTAAATATTTTACAAATATTTTTGCCTCAAGTGAGAAGCAATCTTGGTCACCATGGACCGTTATATAGAATGTTATCCCTTGCAAATAGTTATCGGAATTGTATAGATATCTTCTGTGATAGCATCAAAACAATAAAAAAAAAGATTCTTCTTAATGTTTAATTTATTTGTTGTTTAATTTAGAGGTTTTGGTTAATTTAATTGTTTTTGTTAATAATTATTAATGTTTTTCTTTGTGACGTAACTTACGCTGTAGTTATTAAGTTTTTAGTTTTTAATAATTAGTACCCAATTATTATGCATGCCATGTCCACATCGAGAAGACGCAATTATCAATAACTCAGTGATTTTTGTAATTCTTTTTAAGGGTGATTTTGTTATTGCTGTTGGTTTTGTGGACTAATTAAAAAAAAAAAAATATGATGAGTTTTTTGCTAGGTCAATTGACATAAAATATAATTTATAAGAAAGGCTAAATACTTGTATGGAATGAACGTCTAAACATTTTCGGAACAATAAAACTGAAACATGGAGAGAGACGCTGCATGCATGAGAGTAGGTACTAAAAGGTGACTGTGAGTCTACCAATGCACATTTGGCCAGTGTAATGTT
This sequence comes from Erebia aethiops, assembly GCA_923060345.2. Classification (NCBI taxonomy): domain Eukaryota; kingdom Metazoa; phylum Arthropoda; class Insecta; order Lepidoptera; family Nymphalidae; genus Erebia; species Erebia aethiops. The sequence goes on along the minus strand of OV281096.1, from coordinate 12,805,566 downwards.
GGTCTGAAATCGTGGTAATTCTGAGAGAAGACCCTTAGTGGGCCGGTGATGGATTGAGGTCATGATGATGATGATGACGATGATAATGATAATAAGCATATATTAACCCGTAGGTTATTTCTTTGAAAAGGCTATAAGGCATTCAGGATCTTGTTTATGACAACAAAATAATGTGGGATTTCCCGGTTGCGTAATGCGCTAGGCATGGCGACAAAAAAAGCGATGTTTTAGAAGTTTTTTCTACATTTAACGATAACATCAGCATTGCGATTCGAATGCCGAATAGCGTTAGCTATTTTTTGCAAGTAGGTTACCTACTGTTCTATTTTTAGATCATAATAATTATTTCTTTAAAAATCCTACTTCAAAATTAACCTGACGACATATCTATAAAAGCAGAACGGAATGTTGGGTACTCAAAATTCTGGAAAATTCGCAAGCTAATTTTGGTTGTTAGTAACTTCAGTTATAGAAGGTACCTATCTCAGTTTGTTTTAGATACATGACAACCTCTACAGTCTACGAGGTTTATGAGGTCTTAAAATCCAATATAGATTTTGTGAATTTACTGGAACACTCCACCAAAAACTGTGTTTCCAACCAATTACAATCCGGGTATCTTTAAATCAAGAGTGAATAGGCATCTTCTAGGCAAGCGCGTCCCGTCTTAGGCCACATCATCACTTCCCATCAGGTGTGATCGTGGTCAAGCGTAAGCCTATAATGAATTTAAAAAAATTTAAACTAAAATATAATAAATCTTTTTAAAATTTATTAAAGTATTGAAAATCTTCATTATTCTAGTACTAGATAGGAGACGCAGGTCTTCATCTGAGTGGGCTTAATTAAAAAAAAAAATAGGGTGGACACTATTATTTTGATTTAACGAGATAATAAGTAGGCTTCAGAATGTAAAACTCACAGTCGCATAAAGAATGATACCAATTCAGCCAATTATAAAAATTTAAACTGTCGACATGTGAAGCTGATTAAAAACTAAACTTCCATGGCAGAACACCTGATTATAATCGTCGAAAATACTGTCAAGAATGTATACTCGTAATAAGCCTCTTTACCTAAGAAACGTTTAATGTTGACTTGAAAACAAGCTATTGCGTATCAACCACGTGCAGGCATTCACGTGCCATGTGGTGGCCACTGTTTCAAAATAACGCCCGTAAAAATGCACAATAAACGGATATCAGAGGAAATGGAGCTGAAATTTACCGTTTTACTTTCAAAACTTAAATACATTTTTCGTAGATACCAACAAAGAATACTTGGTGGTATCACAAAGGAATATAAACGGCTTTAATCAGAATGATTTAACCATTTATTGAAAATAATACAATAGAACTTAATGCTAGCTAGCCTAACCTAATTACTATGTAAATCATGCAGGCGTGCAGAATGGTGGGAAGAATGCTGGCTGCATTTCCGCGCTGGACAGCCAGGCTGATCCTTTGCGCAAAAAATGAGCCAGTCCTTCTGTCACCAGATGAGGCAATTAACCGCGGTGAAATATCTCGTAAAATTTTTTTGTCACTAAGACTCCATGGCCCCTGGGTCTCCACGGCAAACGGAACGAATCAGAATGATCTTTGAGTATTCAATATTGTTCATCTTGTCGCGAAGCTAAAGAAGCAATAGTCAGGGTAGATATATAGTTCGTTTAACTGATAGGCGTTGTAGCACCAATTAAAATTTATAGTCTTCGTAAGTAGAGGTCACAAGGTGGTTGAACGGTGTCCTCACATCGATAGACGAAGCGTTGTGACTCTCCGAAAGACGCGACGGTCGATCTCAGGCAAGAAGCTGGAAGTAAGCAACATAAGATCCTGTTCTGTGGAGACCCATGCAGGAGACCTATTTTGAGTGCGGACGTCTAGTGTGGATTAAGACCACGAGACGATGGTAGATATATCTGTATAAACTTACCTTCAAGATACCGTGATCAAAATTGTAAAAAAAATGTGTAAAGACCATTCTGATATCAATGAAAGGATAAGCAACGAGAAATTATTGGTTTTTTATCGTACAAAAAGATAAAGGAAAATATTTACTTAGAAATTGCGTTGATAACACTTATCTGTTTAGATCTGTAAGTATAGAAGCCGGGTGATAAACTGATTGATTGTGTAATTACTTAGCCGTAACAATGCAATGCTATGCGACGACCGGAAGGATAGATAATAGATATGTATATAGATAATGAAATTGAAATAAAATAAAAAAGTCTAATCCGTTAAAATTATCCAAGTCCAAGCATTTTAGCCCAGACTTTAACCCTTCCAGTCTTTAGACAATCAATCATACAATAATATTTTTAGATAATGATTAAGCAAAGATAGTAACTACGAAGAGACAGAAAGTCTAAAAAGGAACTAACTTTAAAAAAGTCTTTATTATCTTCAAGGTATTGGATTTAAAAAACATTTTTTTATTTTGGAATCGATTGTGATTGATGGTTCCTAAAAAGTGTGTCAAACGATATATGAGCATGAGATAACGGTACCATTTTTAAAGCAATAAATATGCACCGAAACGCTTAAGTTTTTTAAAAGTTTAATAGAATTAGAAAAGATCTCAATCAACGAAAATGTAATACAATAGAAATGAAGTTATTTAATCAAATGAAAATTTACAAACTGTTTTTGAATAGACAAGTTAATCTACTACTAATTCCGAATCCAACATAATAGAATATAGGCCATATAGTATTTTGGAAACGATGCTAGAATACTCCTCTAGCGAGAAGCCGGAGATTTTTTCTTGAAAACTATGGTGTGGCCGAAACTTGAATCATGGCGATATCGCTTGAATCAGTCCAGGCCCATTTTAAAATAAACTCCTGTTTCCACCCAACAAAGACAAGATTACGAAATGTTTCCCAGTGATCCACATCTGTTTTGTAGCAACTGCATATTGTCGATTGTTCGTCCATCTGTCCGCCTTATGACACTAACATTGTTTTATGCGTTGCCTGTAATGATGCTTGACATCTGTTGGGAGGATGTATTTGTTAGTATTTCTGTACCTACTGTATACAGTACACACAGTATCGCATTTGTGTTGGTATCTAGATATAATCTTACTTCTTACTAATCTTATCTTACTAATATTATAAATGTGAAAGTTTGGATGGATGGATGGATGTATGGATGTTTGTTACTCAATCACGCGCCAACGGCTGAACGGATCTGGCTGAAATTTGGCACAGAGATAGATTATAGTCTGGAATAGCACATAGGCTCAAACCACGCAGACGAAGTCGCGGGCATTCGCTAGTATATCATATACCTAATGTATTCAGGTTTGTTGTTTGTCTGAGTATTCGTGGGTTACTGAAAACTATAGAACTAGAGAATTGGGTATTTGACAAATAGTCGAATTAGCATCGTCAAAACGCGTCCTAAGTCCTAATAGTATGGGATAAATACGAAATTCTGAAATGTGACGTCAATAAAGTTCGACGCACTTTTTTACTTTAATCGATTGTTTAAAATGGTAATTCAACATAAAATTATCAGGGGACGTGGATATTACACCTACGATTACGATTTTGGGAGATCCTCTATTTAATAATCAGAAAAAATAAATTATTTGAATAGTATTTGATTTTGAACCCAATTAAATCTGTCTTACTGGCGAGTTTCGTTACGACAATGTCATCTATTATTCGTACCTGCAGTAGTTTTTCTCTCACACATAAACTAACCAAACTTGAATAAATTTGAAATAAAAGAACGTCCTTTTAATCTTTATTAATGAAATCGCATTTAACTACATTAACTTTTTTCTCATTGCGAAGAGGTTAGGGTGGAATTCAAATTATAAAATCTGCATGCATATGCATTATCGAAGGGGTGACGGGAAGCCCGAAATTCATCGAAAATACAACAAAGAGAGGATGCGGGCGGTAGGTCACACAAAAACAAAGGATGGCCCATACTTCCCTTGATACTTATGGTTAGAATATTTTGTAAAATAGGTATTTCGTTACAACATAGCTACGATACGATAAATCGTAATGACGCAATTCGTAACTTTCTTGAGTTTTTCTGAATAGTACAGAACTATAGAGTATAGACTATATAGGTACCTAGAGTATAATCGTGATCCAGTGTATGCGTTCATTAAACTCTTACAACTTTCAAACTTCTCAGTGGATTTCAATGTGGCAGTTATCACCATCAATATTACCACAAATCATTATCACCGTCGTGAAACGACGAAGGTTTTGTAATTATAATTATAAAACATATAACTACCTACCTATTCAAATTTAACTCGGCGGAAACTTATTAAAAAATACCTTTTAATTTTTGGATGAAGGATTTTTATTTTTCCACAAAATATTTTAATTTGTTATCTTCTTATTTCGCCTTTGTACCTAACTACCTACGTTAGGCTCGCTAGTCATGAACAGTTCTGAACATATTTTTTTCATTTTTGAAGCAAAAACATATTTTTTCTTCTTGTGATGATGCCATAGTAAAAAATCCTTAATGCTTTTTGTCGTGATGATTTGTCGCTTAGTGTAAAAACCATACGCGGATACACAAAAAGTTGACACTACACAAAAAAGTGCTAAGTTCTTACTTAATAGAAGACTTAAGAATTCAACTTCCATGCTTGAAAAACGTCATACGAGTATTATAATACGTTGCATAAGTGAGGTTTCTCTGATCTGATTTTGGCATTTTTTGCGTTATAGATTTTTTTAGCAAACTAAAACTGTAAATATAATATATGAGTAATAAATTTAATTTCAGATCCGAATTTAAGTTACGAGAACCACAAATTTACGTTGTAACGTAAATTTGTGGTTCTTTTCAAACCAATATCATACTAATATTAAAAATGCGAAAATGTATTTCTTTGTTGGTTTGTCCTTCAATCACGCCGCAACGGAGCAAGGATCGACGTGATTTTTAGCATGGGTATAGTTGAGGACCTGGTGAGTGACAGTCTACTTTTTATCCCGGAAAATTAAGGAGTTCCCGCGGGAATAAAAAACTTTAACTACGCGGACGAAGTTGTGGACATACATTCATTCATCTCTAGTATGCATTCTTATTGACTGCCAAAAATAGTCTATTGTCAAAAAGGTCTTTATTACCCAGTTTCAGAAGTTCTCAATTATAATAAATAAAAAAATCATACAAATTAAAAGACGTTAATCAGATAAAGCGGTTGATTTAATTGGGGGTTAAAAATAGTATGATATAAACAATGTTGCCTGCATCGTTGATTGCCGTGGGTGATCGTAATCAAACGCATCACGTCGCCCGGGGAATGACACTGTGTGGCCTTGTTAGGTCGTCCGGTTCGCTTTTTTACCCTTTTTTTTCCGCTCTTTACTCTTTTAAATACACGACCGATGCCATTCGGTAGAGATACGTAAGTGATAGAGATTAAGTTATTCGTTATGTGACTCGGCGTTTACAGACGTAACGTGATCACTTTGAAAAGTAAAGTATACCAGCTCTAAGTTTAAAAATTTGTCAAATCAAAAGTACAGAAAAGGATGCTACAACTCATTGACCGAAAAAGTAATGCTTAAGAGGATATGGCATGAACGGGAAACTGAGAGTAGGTATAGGTATAGGTATTGAAAAATTATATTGCCGTCGCACTGCTCCTCTAATATAATTCCATAACACCCGATAGGGACAACTACAGCTTGGACCTATAATACCTACAAAAAAAACAGTGAATTCTTACTCTCGTAATTTTCTGTTTCCTCCTCCAAAACTGAACCGTTTTTTTTTGTTTTTTAATAATAATTTCAGAAGGACTCGGGCTATGACGGTATTTTTCTTTTTTTGATTAATTATTCGTTAAATTTATTTGCGGGATTTTTTTTTGAAGGTTCCATGTTATTAAAATTATGAATTTATCGAAAAAAGGAAAACATAGGGGCATGGCATGGATACATGCGGATTTTATGGTGCAATAATTTTTTCTCTATTGTAATTATCTACGGTGAAAACAGACAAATGTTTTTGTATGGAGAAACCGCCGGGAGAATTCCTCTTAACATAAAATCTTTAAAATATAATTATAATAAATAGATATAAATAAAATATATTAATTTATATCAACTGCCACATTTTATTGTGTGCATATTATAATTAAGTTCTTATTAAATTCTTAAACTTTGTGCGTATAAAATTTGCGTAAATTTACCACCATTGTCTTGTTTCCTAGGTACTAAAGATAACAGCTGTAGGTACCTACATCCGCATTTCTTGAAACCATCAGAATTTTTAAGACGAATTTATGTTTTCTGCTTCACGATAGAAATGTTTACAATGCTATGTGTGTGATAGATAATATGTATGGCATTTCTAATTTGACCATATTATTATTACAAACTAGTGAGGAAATAGTCTGGGTTGGTCAGTCTTCATTTTTGTATTCCTAAATATTTGACATAAGATAATGGCCGTGGCTTAGCTTTTGTAATTCGCGCAGGAACTCTTTAATTTTCCGGTATAAAAGTAGTTACCTATACTCGGGATATAGCCTATCTGTGTATTCAGTTTTGTCAAAATTTATTGAACAGATGGGCCGTGAAAGCGTAGCAGACAAACAGACAGACATATTTTCTCATTTAAAATATTGGTATGGATTACGAGTTTAGGAGGCAAGTTTAGGAGCAGAGAGCACTTTAAAATTTAAATTATAGTAAGTAGAATCTCTAATAAATATCGTTCATATCATGATTGCCCACCTTACAGGAAAATCTTTTTTTAATTACTCACAGATTGTTTTAGAAAGCAACAGTTACATTTTGTTTACTTAAAATGTTGACAAGATGGTCACGTAATAAAATTCCACGCGCGCCGATCGAGCCATTTGCATTAATTTGCCAACTGGTACCGAAAGAATTCTAAACAGTTCCTACAAATATACCAACTCCCAAACTTTCAAATTTTTTTTGTTGTAATATAAGTCGTTACCAACTTGTAAACCACTTTCTGGTTATGACAATAACTTGGTTTTGACATTTCAGGTTGGCATTCTTTTACGTAAATTAAACCCCAAAGTCTAAGTTGTCAAATGTAATTAGTAACATATAGTATAATCTTTGAGACGTATGGCTTAGTTAGGCCGAGTCAACTACAAATATCGGAAACAATACCACTCAGTTGGACTATAAATCAGAATTTAAAATTGGTACATATGTAGAGTCCTTATAAGATCCTCTAAAAATAGATTGCCGCCTAATTTAAATGGCACTGGCGCTAACTAGTTCGGATTTGGAATAACATCCGGGTTTTTTTGTTTAATGTGAATTATTGTTTTTTTTATGTTATTTGTTTCAGTATAAAAAATATATTCATTACATGTTTTGTTGGATAAACGTTGATTGTCAGCCAGCGAACGAAAAATTTCGTTCGCTGTTGTCAGCTGGTTCGGTTCACAAATCTAATATTTGTAAAATTTTATATTAATTGTTATATAAACTTTTAACTTTCTGTAAGCAAGATAAGTAATTTTAACCAAAAATTAAAAACATACCGAATAATATACTTACGAGTAGGTACCTATTTATCTAGTACGTAAACGTAAAGCGATAAAACTGCTAACGGTCCTAACTGAAGTAAGCAAGAGAAATATTTTTAAACATGTATCGTTCGCAACCAGCGGATGAAAAAATCGCAATGATCAAAGTTACAATTACATTTTTCCGCGCCAGATGGTGGTAAAACACCGGGATCCGCCATCTGGTTCGACTTGGAACTTAATATTTTTTTTATTTGTGTGATTTATTTGCTCAACGCTGGGACGTCACGACAAGGTCACGCCGTACGTCGCTCAATTGACAATATAAAACTCTAATAATTGTCTTTTGAAACTATCCATATTTGTATATTATGTATTTTATTTTTTATATATATTATGTTTGATTTTGATTTTAATGTCTACTTAAATTAAAAATATTTTAATGGGGCTAATTGCTTACTAAAATTATTGAGAAGAATTTACAGAAAAAAATATTTTCCATATTTTTTTTGGTAGAAATAAAAAATATAAATAATTTAAATTTTTTATGAAAGTTTAATCCAGGAATTCTCTTATTAATTATTTTGATATAAAGTACATTTTGTCTGTAAATTAAATTGAAACATAAACTAAAATCTCAATTAAAACTAAATTTTAAGTAAATAGTAAGAGATGAATAAGAAAAAACCAAAAATTGTCGTAATTATATTATGGAACTTGCGATAAGTTATGTGTAAAATGTTTGCTACAGTTAACCATCAGTTAACATCTCAAATACAAAAGTAATTGATTCATGAATTCAGAACATATCGTCACAAAAATGCATTAAACAAAAGTTTAATATACGCTGTCAGAAGACAAAACAAGTATTAAATTAATGTGTTTTATTTAAGAAATCATTACAAACGGAAATCAGCATACGTTTGCCCCCAGCTGCATAAAAAAGCATGTACAGTCGGACTCCTCGTATCCCAATAAACTGTCAATCAAATGGCAGAATCAAATGCGTGCAGCTGTGCTACTGGAAAATCCATATAACCAAAAAGTTTTTTTTTACATTTTTTTACGATTTTTTTGCCTCCGACACCGCAGTATCGACCATAGATACGCATAATATTCTAATGTGTCTACAAAAATCTATGCATCAAGTCCTAGGTTTTATTCAAATGGGGGCACTAACAAATGATGCTGCCAAAGTGTCACGGAGATGCAATATTTCTTGTTCAACCAGGTGGTTTTATCCATTATACATCGTATTCGTTATGAGCGTAAAAAAACTTACTGTTGGCGGATTTCTTATGCGTTTTTTTTAGTTTTTCTATTGGGAGCAAAAGGCAACATCTCATGACCTCTTGTTACTGGGATGGTATTTTAATTTTAGCATTTTTTTAAATCCACTACCTTGACTGCGATCTCACTTGATGGTACTCGTAAGTGAAGATGCAGTCTTAGATGGTAGCAGGCTAACCTGTTAGGGTTTTAAGTACACAGCATCGTATGGGAACGCTAAAATGCTTGGCGGCACCGGCACGTCTTTGCCGGTGCCGGTAACTAGCCACGGCCGAAGCCTCCCACCAGGCCAGAACAGGGAAAATCCAGAAATTATAAATGACAAGTTAAGACAACAGCGCTCAACACTGCGCCAGGGAGGTCGTCAGAATATTTTCACTTCATTTTTATTTGCGGAATTAATAAAAAAAAACTAAAACTTTCAGAACTTTTAGAAAAATTTCTAGATTCGTGTTCGGGGACTGTGAAAATATTTATACTATAAATATTTATAATATTTATTCTATGGTTAACAGTCTCTAGTCTAAATATTTGGTGAAAACAATGTATTAATAAGAACAATTATTAACAAGCATTAAAAGTATTTTGTTTAAAACATACGCGCCGAATTGAGAACCTCCTCCTTTTTTGGAAGTCGGTTAAAAATACAAGAACATGTTATAAAATTGGAAAGTTATTCTGCTATGTTGAGTGTTTGATCTCAAACAACGCACCACTCATATTTTTCTCTACCATTAGTACCTATCACTTAAGATTTTTCTTATTATTTCATTCACGAATCCTTAACAAACTGGTTTGAATTAAATGACTGGCTGAAAATATCACCATTGTTACACGCCGATATAACACGAGCCTCGTATAACAGCTACATTCACTGGAGTCAAAATATCTATTGTTTAGTTACGGTAGCCTCAACAATTTGTCTCTGGATCGCACCTGGCCGTCATTTATACAAACGATACCTCTCAAATGTAAATTACCTAAGTACTTGTGTTTCTACTAACTATTAGTTTAGTCCAAAATGTTTGGCAACTCTTCAATTTTCTTCTTTTCATCATCGTCAACATCATCACCTCAAATCTCAACCCATCAAACTCGTTACTCGACTGAATACTACTGTCCTACTGAAACTCGCAAAATGAAAATGAAAATGTTTATTTCAGCTTAACTGTAAAGTTATTACATAGATATTTAAATACCGTGAAGATTATTTTACATCTTACAGGTCACTAATTAATGTTTTGCTATCGACTAATGAGAAGGGTTAACGTTATAGTCGACAACGCTTTCAAAGTATGGATTTGCGTACGTATGTAACACACATTAAATCCTCCTCCTCCTTTCATAAAGGTGGCCTGGAAGATATCACTCTTAGTGATAAGGCCGCCTTTACACCGCAACAAGTTGTAAATTATATCATGATTAGTTTTATCTCTGTTTTGTTAATTGTTTGTGTGTAATAAAGTGTTTTTACTTACTTACTTACTTACTTACCTTAGATAATCGATTACACACCTAAGATTTCATAAGAAAAGAAAAAAGATTTAGGAGAACTACAGGGCAAACAGGTAAGTTTCTCTGAAATAGCTCTAACGATTTGGACAATATTTTTTATCCAGAACTTTTCAAGTTTACCTGTATGTATCTTAAATGAGACAGGTATATAAATGATTGAGTCTCATTTGTCGTCTTAATTATTGTAGCTTCCCTATATAATGCGCGATTAACGAAGAATAATAACGGCTATTCCATATAAAGATTGTTTAGTACTCGCCGATGGCGGCCGCATGGCGCCCCAGTGACGCCGCGACGGCGTTCGCCGCATTGTAGATGACTAATCGGGCCCCGTACTGCGGGATTTTATCTCACACAAATGTATTGGGGTGGGAAATTGGATAGCTTGGGGGACCACTAGGTACCTACTTAAAGAAAATCAAAAATTTAGATAGATAAATGAAGGAACCAGAAGTTTATATTCATAATAGGTAAGTGGTACAGTAATTTAAAAAAAAACACTTAGTTACCATATAGATTTTCCTGTTGTCGCTGATTGTAGCGAATTAAACTTCTGGTTCCTTTATGGTGGACTTAAACAAAGTAACGCCTCCCTCTATCCAATACCAGATAGATAAATACTTTAATGCATAAGTACTAGCTGATGCCCGTGACTTCGTCCGCGTGGATTGAAGTTTTTTTGATTTTCTTTAATTTTCTTTTCAATTTTCTGGGAAAAAAGTAGCCTATGTGCTATTCCAGACTTTAATCTATCTCTGTTCCAAATTTCATCCAGATCCGTTCTCCCGTTAGGGCTTGATTGAGTAAAAAATATCCATCCATAGGTACAATATATAATATTCATATATATAAGAAATAATACAAAAAGTACAGCTAACTAAAATTTTATGCAAAGACGGCCTTATTTATTGACCTGAGAAGCGAGTTTTGCGTTCCGCTTGCTACATATTATTCACTGAAAGAAATTTCCTGAAATTCCTTCTAATTTTATTCTTCAATCTGCTCGGTATCCAGAAAGACGCTAGGTTCGAATGCTGCCTGTTCCGCAATAATTATTATTGTCATGGAATATTTTTAGTCTGTCTAGTGAAAGCTGAGTTGGATTATAAGATAGGCAATGGCAATACTGTGCTGTAAAAAACTCAAAGTTAAAAAACCTAGTTACCTTTGGAATTTGGAGATACCCTACCAAATTTTTCACTAGAATTTCTCAGTTTTCACTTGGTAAGACTCTAAAAAGTATTTTGAAACCTTTCGGTAGGAAAACACGTTATTATAAAATGTAAATTAGTTCCTCTAGTAATACGTTTATCGACTGCATATAAGCGATTCCCCGAACCGATTACCCTCCTACTGCATAGTTGAAATGTCCTATGATACTGCATTGACCAATGACTTAGCTGAATGTGGTCTGCATTTGATACGTAGAGGGTTTTTCCTAAATTCCTATATTAAAATTATGCAAATTGCTTGGCTGCCTGTTGATTTTCGATTTAGCCCCTCAGAACAGGCAAAGATCTATGACCATACAGCTTATCAGTCGTACAAAATTGCTTGAGTATTTATTTTTACTGCAGTTAATATCTCATCCATCTTACATTCACAATTGAGATGAGATTCATAGTGTCTACATAATATTATAACAGATGAGGATTGATTAAACAATGTTGTACCACTGGCCTGGCGCCAGTAGGTAATGTTTGCTGGTGAAAGTCGACATCACGACTTCTCATACATTAAGCAAAGCTCTAGAGACCGTGCGAATGTCCATATCTAACCGCAAGCGCGACATTATTAGTCTAAACTCTAAATCATTTTCATAATAACTGGTCATCAATTTCTCATTTCTTTCGTGTTGCAACCTCGTAATTACACCAGCAATCATTTGTACATCACGACCAGTTTTGACAGTTCCATGTTTAAATTTAAATCCACTAAAATATTCCTTTGCAAATGGCGTGGGTACTGGGCAAGTTATTGTAAATTGCGGGATGAGCTTTTGGTTGCATGAGTATGAAAAGATGTGTTTAAATTAGGTATTTATTTGAATAACTGTTTGTAATAATAAGATTTTTCTTTATTTAACCTGAATAGTAAATTCAAAATTCCAATCCTTTAAATTCTGTTTAAGTGTAGTCATTCATAGGTACCTACTTGTTGGGCATAATGGTACACCATCGCTTATTAATGTTTTAGATTTTTACATTATTGGTGTTATTTTTAAATCTTGCTTTTAGTTTCGCTTTTATATCAAAAATCATTGTTTTATTATGTGCTCACTGCTTCCTCTATTTCATCTTCAGTACTTACGTAAATAACTTTGTATTATTTTTATAAGGACAAAGGCGAAGCCAAGCGCCTTTTCTCAAAATAGTACAAAAAGAAACACTTGACCCGTGCTCGAAGCTTAAAAAAAAAGCGAATAGAACACAGAGCGTGTTTGAAAAGGCTACTTTTTTTTGAGGACGTGTTTTGTTTCTGTGAAATTTGGCGCCAGATTGGTATCACCTCTCAAGACCTGTTTTATCTAGTGGAGAGATCGACATCATTCGGGGCTATTGAAGGGCCCATAGCGCCGGCTCTTTTGAATCCTTTGGTTGCTTGTTATAGTTTTTGAGGCCGGTATCGCCCTTCGGCAATATCATGAGGGTATAGAATTATAGATAATACCTATAGCCCGTGTCACGAAAGAAGTCCCGCGGTAAATAGTGGAACATTTTTCATACATTAAAAGTTAAAACTGCATATAATATATGCGACTATACTAACGCCGCGTCTAGGAGAGTGGAGACTTCTTTCGTGGCATGGACCATACTAAGGTGATGAACACAGTTGTTTTTTTTACTCGCTTACTGGCTATGGATTCTTATTTCTAGTCGTTATTATCATAAAGTACTGAGCTGTCATATTAACGTGTTTCACCTTTTTCAGTTGATAGACTCTTAACCACTACTACACAGTTGTTAAAACAAGCTTTCAAAAAATTTCATTTTGTTTAGTTAACAAATTGAAAATCTATCTAACTAGATAGATTCTCTAATAAATCTGTATCCAAGCTTACGTTAACTCCATAAGTTTTTATTAATCACCAAGGTCGATTCAATGTACCAGGAATGCAGATGTCGTTGAGTGGTTTATCAAGTCACTATTCCCATAGCGTACATCAGAAAGGCAAAGGAATTCTACATAAAGCCACGAAGCAATTAAAACCTCAATCAAACGTAGGCGGGGCCATCTGAACAACGTTCTATCTTAAAAAAACACCTGTAGTGTGAGAAGGTATTATACGTTAGCGTAGTTGCCAAAGATATACAACCGTGTAGACTGCGTGATAGACTTAATATTAATAATCACTTATTTAAATTTAAAAGAGCGCTTACTCAAATTATTATGAATATTACAGTAAAATGAAAGCTTGATCTGTCTTTTAGATGGAGATTTCTATTTACGGAAAATACTGTACGTAGGTATCACTGAATACACAGATTTTTTCCGAATCGAAAAAGCATTTAATAGAGACCAGTGGTAGATTCAGTGTAGGGGTGAATTGGCTTACAAAATTTACAAAAAGAAATTTGTCAAAATTAATACGAATAAGAATTAAATACCTTTACTATTTACTATAAAATACTATACTTTAGTATTTTATTTATTCGTATTGTACCTACTTTTTCTAATTTATGTAATAGATTGTCTATAAGTTTCTATGTCTACGGTGTCCGTGGCTTAGGCGAAGGCTGCAAAGTTTTTTTAATGTTCATAAAACATTACTATGTTCTTATGCCGTTGTGTTACAGCCTTATATAGCGTGGCATTTGTTTTCCAGGCTTCTATTTTGCTTGTCTAATTGGAACGCCTTCGCGGCGCCACGTCCGCCCGATTATGAGCCATAAACCAATTCCGGTAGCTCAACTATTACGGACTTTAGATTTATCTGGTATATATCGCGCGATTTCACTTACTATTATAATAATGCCATTAATAATTATTAAATTATAATAATTTCTTTTCAGCGTGTACTTTCAGTGTTTTTTTGAACCGCTCCTGCCTCCTACTCTATATATTTTTAACGCAGCATGAAAAGTGCATTTTCATTATAATAATCCAAGAAAGTCATAAAATCTATCAAAATATATCTATCTAGATAGATTTTATGACTTTCTTGCGGTTAAATCCTATTTGACTAAGCTAATACTTACTAGGTATTCTGTGTAGTCTAGGTAAGTAGTAGGTAGGTACAATATAATAATCTTCTTAAAATTTATTTTATTTAAATTACTTATAAATCATGCTCTATACACGGAGATTTCCCGACGTTCCTTTCGTACGTTTTCTCATTCCAAAAGAATTTCTTTTCAAAAGGGCTAACTTTCCAAAAAACTAAGCCAAACAATAAAAAAATGTTCTGGTTCAATATGCTCATCACTCATTATTTTAGCCTACGGGCGAGCACAGGTGAACTCAGGCTCAAAGAGCTCTACCACTGACCACACCCGGCTTTAGATTTCCTCATCCAACTTCGAGTCTTACCCGCCACCCTTTTATATCGTCGGTCCATCGCTAACTTGGATGAAATACTTACCTAAACATATAAACATATGATGATTTTGGTCTGGTGGGAGGCTTCGGCCGTGGCTAGTTACCACCCTAACGGCAAAGACGTGCCGCCAAGCGATTTAGCGTTCCGGTACGATGCCGTGTAGAAACCGAATATGGGTATGGGTTTAATATAACTGCCATGCCCCTAACAGATTAGCCCGCTACTATCTTAGACTGCATCATCACTTACCATCAGGTGAGATCGCAGGGGCTAACTTGTAGTGCACTAAAAAAAAAACTTGGAATAGGAAACGTAAGAAAAATGTACCTATAGAAATCACGTTCGAGTAACTTTTGCGGGGCGAGGGCGAGAGAGAGAGAGATTTGACATTTTTCTGTCCAATCATTGACACTAGTGCATGAAAAAGTCGATCACTATGACAACATAATATCATAATTAATGGCGAAAATGCCCAGTTCGCGGCTAAAGGGGTAAGGCACGGGTAAGGCGAATATGGCCGATATCATGTGTCTCGTGGTTAATTCGTCCAAGATCGTTAACAAATCACAGGATAATTATTCAAGTAATAAAATATAAAAATTATTTTACTAGGGTTCTGGTTCTATAATAACGATAAAAAATCTACGAAAAAAATTATAATAGGTACGTAAAATTGTTATTAAAAACCAATTATCTCTATGGTAACAAAAAGCAAAGGAATGCGGACAAACTCTTGTTCTAGAAGTAAAATGATATTACAAATAAAGCTTAGACCACACGGAGTCCGGTTACAATCCGGAGTCCACACAAATCACAATGCCTCTTTGCTCCCTCGCTCCAAGACATTTTTATTCACAATGTATCCTAGTAGTAATTTTAAATAACAAAAAACAACCCCACAAATGTGATAAATAATAAGAAAACTTGAATGAGGAATAAATAACGTTTGCAGTTTAAAAGAATCGAATTTCGGTGGCAATGTAGATCATTTGCTTTTAGGTGGTACCAAGTTTTCACGCACTTCTGGACTGAGTTCGTCAAATATTCATATTACGAAGACCTACCTGGTTCCAGGAGATACTGGCATGCTATCTTTACGTGAATGCAACCAGATTCCTAACTCTACTAAGGGTTATTATTTATTTATTTAAAAATTTGTTCCAATTTTGGCCACTGGGCCAGACAAGTTTGACGGACTATAAAATTGTATTAATTTCTATGGACCAAGCACTCTCGCGTAAGGACTTCTGTGCGCGCTCAATACCCAGCGCTTCTGTCGCCCTGTACGCCTTTTATTTTAACTAGTTCCGTACCGGACCGGAGGGCAGCCGGATTTAGCTCGGATCAGGGCCTAACAAAGACGCGTCGGCCATATGGGCGCCTGCCGCAAACCAGTTTGGATCGAACCTGTATGTGATAAGCTCAGTACAATGCCACTGCACATGAGATATATCTCGAGATGTATCAGCCATGAATTATGTAAAGGACGAATCAATTTGATAGGACGTGGAACGTGGAAGTACCTACCTAGAACATAATATAAGGTTTAAACCCGCACTGAAAAATGATACTTGCATTACATGCTTATTGCTTACAATATATTTCTGCTTTTAGTTTTATTTTTTCCGCATTTTGTGAACTGTGAATTGTAATATAGATAAATACCTTTTCCTAGTAGTGAGATACCTTCCAAGTTCCTCCTACCAGTAAGCTCAGATTGAATTTGAAGAAGTGTCTCATAATAAAGCTAAACAATTATTAAGTTTTTTAAAAAATTCGTTGTTAGCGCAACTCTACCTCGGGTGAAGGTATTATAAATTAAGTAACTAAGAGCATTCTATTCATTATTATAATATAATAGGAAATGATTTAGGTATTCAAATTCAAATTCAAATATTTTTTATTCAAATAGACTTTTTACAAGTGCTTATGAATAGTCGAATGAATCTACCACTGGTTCGGAATGCCGTTCCTACCGAGAAGAACCAGCAAGAAACTCGGTGGTTGCTCTTTTGAAAAAATAAAGTATATTTACAATTGCATTAATCCAAAGATACATAAGTAACAGCAGTCCTGAGCATTGCTGGAGCGAGTCAAATCCATGCGCTTTTATTATGTAGGTATCATTATCAAAATAGCAATAGTCAACTATGAAGCTATTCGTAAGGAACCACTTATGTATAGGTACTAGGTACTACTGACTACTAAGCTAGAAGAAGGAATAATTACACATCGTCATTATTTGCAAAACCTTACGTTTACGTGATCCTACTAAATGAGCGAGCGAAGCGAAGATCTCTGAGTCTACTTGAGTGAATTTGCACTTGTCCGTCCTTCCGTCTGACCGTCTGTCGGAGCCTGATAACTTCTGAATTACTGAATGTAATTACTTCAAATTTAAATATGATATGTAAACCGATAGCCTCCCGCCGAATATGGCTTAAAAAGTTATAAAAATCTTTATTTTAGGGGGGCTCTCATAGAAGCGAATGCGATGTAAAATATTTTTTATAGCGTTACATAAGTTTGTGGTATATCATTTTAAAGATAATTAGGAATAGAGTCGTAACAAACTTTACCTCTTTATAATAATAAAAGTATAGAAGGTAGGTACCTAATAGGTATATGATGTTCGTATGACTACAACAATCACGCGATGCCGATGATATCCTGTTCGCAAACTTAGCATTCCGAGAGCGGCAACAGAACATAAAGTCCATCTCATGTGTACTCGTGACGTCACATGCGCAGGCGCCGGCGCTTGGCCGCAGTCGCCGCCGTGTTCCCATGCTCACAGATATAGTGAATAATTGAATTAATACACTGCTGACTAATGAACCATACCTTTAAAGGTAAAACTAAGTAGGTAGAATGCCAACAATGTTTATTTAATGTAACTTTAGACGCATGCTTCTTAAGTTACTTTCAAGTTACCCATATATACCTAGATCTAATTTAATACTTTCAATATTATTGTACTTTGTACTTAAATACGTTTGGTTTTGTATTAATTTTGCTCTCTGCATTTAATTTCCATATTTTATATGAATGAAATTTTTATTTTTATATGTCTACATATATACTCGTATATATACTTACCTATATTTCTGAATGAACTTGATGCTAATAAAAATATATAAGTAAATTGTAAGTAGGCATTTATAAGAAATACTTTAAAAATATAAATCAAACAATCTATCAATCAATCAATCGTTTATTTGCAAGAAACATTTGTACAATAAGATGACAAACTATCTATCTATAGATCTATGGGATACGATTTCCATTTTACATACATACCTACATTAGATACATTTTCCATTTATAAAATACCTAATAATAATTAAAGGCCTCCTTTTGCGCATTAGAGATTAACTTGGATACTTGATGATGCATATAAAAATAAATCAACAGTAAGATACCTAAACTAAACCTAGGTTTTTATCAATATGATGAAGATTCCTGTCTCCGACCATTTCAAACCGGAATACCGACTTCTTTAGGCGCCATTGTGTAACTTAATACTTAATATAGTTATCTGATCTGATACATTTAAATTCATGTATTTAACTTAGGCTTTACGCTCATTGGCTGCTATACTTATGCTGAGATATAGAACGTACCTTGACTTTGCTCAGGCTATACTTGCAGTTAAAACGGGATGGACTTATGTGTGTATTATAAATCTGTCTCATTTTAACACAGTCTATGCTCTATAGATTTCACACTAAAGTCTGAGCGATCGCTTATTAACAGGCTGAGCGTTTGAGCTTGTAAGGGTTATTACTCAGATTTGCAGCGAAAAGGGCAATTTTACATAGGCTATTAATCTCTAAACCTCCTATTTTCTATTTCCGTAGCATATTGACTGTCTAGCTTCTGTTTTAAGTTGACGTTAAATTAGGTACTTATCAATGGTTACCCACCTCACATTTAAAAAAATATATCTACGTTGTTATCTTCAATGTTTTGAAAAAAGAATTTATTTTGATGTAAAGCACACAGGCACAGGACGAAGCAACTCCATTAAAAAATAATCGCAAGTGAAAAATCTACCCTTAGCGGTCGGAAAGGCTGCTCGGCAGGGCGACCGCGTATCTTTTGCATCAACCATTGATACATCGCAATCACCTCTGATTGGTTAACACTCTTCCACTATTGGACGATATCCATTGACGCAGCAAGAATACCATAAATTCAGCCAATCAGGTGTGATTGCGATGTATCAAAGATTGATGCAAAAGATACGCGGTTGCCCTGCGGGTAACTGAATTCTGAAGTCCAAACGGAAGCATTTTCAGCGTGAGCGTTACAAAATAGTAGAAAAGTATGTCGAGCTTTTTCTTTTCCTAGATGCTCAGGCAGTAGCCAGTGTGGACATAGCCTAAGTAGGAATCTTTCCGCGTAGCCACAAAACAACTTTCAAATAAGTTATGCAAGGATCGGGGTTTTTTCGACAATTTCGAATTCGATCATATTTCGCACACTGCGGGTAACAAATTAATTATTTAAACTTATTCATAAATGGCATTTTATTAGTCGCGTTTTTTGGCTAAGTATGTTTATTATACCTGCCTAATAGCCACCAGGCTTGAGTAACTTTGAGTTACAGCTTACGGTATGCGAAGATTTATAATCTCTTATGCAATATTTTATTTTCAGTTTTTACTGAAACAATTAAAGTAAATATCTTGTTTAAAAAATATTGTTAAGTTATTAATCATATAGAATAATTTGACGACCTCCGTGGCGCAGTGTGTAGCTCTGTTGCCTTAACGTGCGGAGGTCCCGGGTTCGATCCCCGGCAGGGTCAATTTGGAAATTTATAATTTCTGAATTTTCCCTGGTCTGGCCTGGTGGGAGGCTTCGGCCGTGGCTAGTTACCACCCTACCGGCAAAGACGTGCCGCCAAGCGATTTAGCGTTCCGGTATGATGCCGTGTAGAAACCGAAGGGGTATGGGTTTAATATAACTGCCATGCCCCTAACAGGTTAGCCCGCTACCATCTTAGACTGCATCATCACTTACCATCAGGTGAGATCGCAGTCAAGGGCTAGCTTGTAGTGGATAAAAAAAAAATAGATCATCCAAATTTCAAAGAATTGAAAAAAATACTAGCTAGGAATATGAACAATTTATTAATGGACCCTTTTCTTTGTTACAGATCGTATTCTAGATCGGGATGCTGGGTTCGTGTCAGGCGGAGAAGATGACGACTCATGCTCCGGACCAGCCCACTCCGACGACTCCGGAGTCAGACTCACCGACACCGACTCGCGAGTCAAACGAGTCCACTCACCGTCCCGACAACCCCCAAAGAAAAGAATCCGCCTCGACTCAACAGAAGATATATGCGAAGCCCCAAGATTCAGGCCTTGGTCGTACGCGGAAGAACCTCAAAGAGAACCTTTATCATTAGTAAAGAAAAGCGAAACTAGTTTACTGAGGCAAAGGAGGAGGCCTTTAGAACCACCTCCGCCTCCCATACCTACCCCAATACCAGAACCTTCAGGCCCGCCTAGAGTACCACCACATCCCGATGTAACGGATCAAGGTTTCACGGACAAGACAAAACCAAGAGAGCAAAGGAATTACAAAAATATGACAAGAGAACGGAGGATAGAAGCCAATGCCAGGGAAAGAACGAGAGTTCATACAATCAGTGCAGCATTCGACACGCTAAGAAAAGCAATACCTTCCTATAGTCATAACCAAAAACTATCCAAACTTTCTGTACTCCGGATAGCGTGCGCATACATTGCTGCCTTATCAGCAGCGAACGAACCTGAAGCTGACCTCGCAGAAGCAGTGGAAAAGGTCACGCAAACAATACACACGGAAGGAAAACTAAGGAAAAAGAAAGACGAACCTTGAAGGAGTACTCTTAAACGAGTGAGGACTTAACAACAAGCAATGGTTCTTTGAATCTTTATACCGTCCTTTGAAGCCTAAAGTCATTGAGTACAAAAACGACAATAATACTTAATAATATTGGTTACTTAAAAAATATTTATTCGAGAACTGCGGTAAGTTAAGAAAATTGACTAAAATCAGCCAAAATACACGATACTTTTAGGTAGCATCAGCAATTGACGTGATTGCTTTTCGGAAGCTAAAGCTGCCTTTGATGATGCCTTTTGAACCGGTAAATTTCATTAAGTAATCTTTAGTATCAAAAGCTATGTCTAACTTCTGGGTCTGTATAATGTAAAGCAAGTCTTCATTCAAAACGCATGAACATACAATCGAATAGTCGATGTAATTATATCAAAGTCAATAACACTAAAAGTATTGTGTGCATTGACTCTTAAGGCGCTGTTTTTATTCAATTTGAATTTGTTGTGTTGAATCTCGTTCTTGTGATGGTATACGTTAAAGTAACTTATTTGTACAAATGCAACGTAGGTATTGTTCCTTAAACTTCGTATTTCGGGTGCGTTTGATTGTGATGTTTTAAAAAAATGTTGGCATAATCAATCCGAATCAACATTGATGATTAATTGTTCAGTTATCAAAAAAAAGACAATATTACTTTTAAAAGACTAAAACAAAAATAGTTAAACAAGTAACCCATTCCCAAAATCGCAGTATTAATGGCGGAATGACAAAACTGTGTAAATTAATGTATTTTTGGCTTTAATACTTTATATTTATTACAATTTACAAATCGAGTCAGTAATTTTAAGGCAGAATTGTATATTTTATTTAGATGCGTAAGTTATGTATTTTATGTAAATAGTAGTTTTAGAATCGTCATACATACAGTGATTTCATGTTGATAAAGACTTCTGTATAACTAAGGGCATTTTGTTAAACTCATTGCAAGAATAAATAGTAGTTAAAACTCGTTTGAACGTACCACTAACTATTATTAGTTTACAAAAGACAATTAAATACAAATTAGGTTAACATAAAATAAAAGATGTTTTTTTGCCGTGACGTGCCGTGTTCGAGCCGTAACACAAACGAGCCACGAATGTAAATGCTATGAAATGAGAATATTTTTAATAGTTCATCTATCACTATAATGTATTAATTATATAAAAAGAGGAAATCGCAGAAAACTTCTCGCAGAATGTGTAAGCGACGAGATTTGAACTGCGCACTCGTTTCCTTGTTAGCAAGCGGCAAGAAAGTTCTAACTTCTAGTGAGCATACTTACCTGGCTACTCCAAGAAGCAGACCGTTTATAATTTCAGTTAAACAAGGCAAATTTATTGTATAGGTACCGTTTAGATTAAAAAGATCCCCCACCACAAGAAACTGGATTGGAAGGTTCTTGCCCAACCAGTATGATCGGGGCTCGGACGGCGTGGTTACGGTCCGTACACGGCACGGTCTAGCCTAAATCGTACCATATAAGCAACGAGCAAGTAACTAATTTGAATGCCTTAAATATATGTACCTAATTGTGATAATATATTTCTGTAGATATTAATGCGTTGAATTACCGTTACTGTGACTTGGTAGCATTGCAATTTAATTTATTGAAAAGTTTTCAGTCGAATGTATGCAGTGGGTTATTTTATTTTTAAAATCATTTTTCTTTACATCTGGGTAAAATCATCTGGTACATCTGGGTTGTTAAGTAGCCTCTATTTGTTTTCTCAAATGTTTTCCTTACATAAATTACATTTCTATTGAAATATTGTGTTTGATACTATGTAGTAAGTTCTCGTATTTAAATAAGTAGGTACCTACCTAAGTTCTTTTTTCTTTTACATCAAATCTATCTATTTGATTTTAAAGAATAAAATAACTCACTTTTTTGGTGCAAACAATAAATCTATCGCATAAACAGAAATAAAGAAAAGAATACTTAAAACTATGCTTTGTTTTATTTATCAGTTCCATAAACTGATTCATTAAGGAGAGTCACCTGCAAGATTTTAGGAGGTGAGGTGTGGGGTGCCGCCCGCGCGTCTCGCGGTACGTTTCTCGTAGAGACTGGCGGGGAAGCGGGCAGCGCGGTATATTCTGAAACCGCTTGGCAACGTTCAAGTTCTGGGATTAATTTGAATTAAATAAATATAGGACTTCAGTTTGAAACAAAGTTTAGCAGGTTCTCATTAATACTTCAAGAGAAATTTATCCATATAAAAATTATGAGCAAAGTCGAAAATTTTATTAATAAAAAATTCGTTTTTAACTTTTAATTTAGCCTGTTTCAAGATTTTTTTTGATCGAGTAAAGTACATCCTATCGTGTATCAAATTAGCACATTCTTTAGACAATATCTTTAAGTGTATCGGATATTTTTTGTAAGACCGTTATTTAATAGTAAATACCGAAAAAAATTGATCTAGCAAACCAGTTTTCACCGCTGAGCTGAGGTGACTCGCCTTAAATACCTAATGAATTATGGATTTTATTTTGAAAGCTGATAGGTAACTTCTACCTACGGGCGTCGCTTTCACAGATGAGAAAAAATGCTTTTAAGATTTTTCACATTTTTCATGACCTACTGCCACGATGAAGTTCCTGAACAAAGTCATAATTGTAAGATTTTTGAAAAGCTTTGTATGCAGTTTTGCTTTGCTTTCTTTAGTTCCTCTCGAACTTGACAGTTCACAAAATAATGGTTTGAAGCTACACTATTATAAATAACTAGCTAATGCCCGCGACATCGTCCGCGTGGATTGAGGTTTTTCGGTTAGCGCGGGAACTCTTTAATTTTTTAATTTTCCGGGATAAAAAGTAGCCTATGTGTTATTCCAGACTATAATCTATCTCTGTGTCAAATTTCATCCAGATCCGTCTAGCCGTTGCGGCGTGATTGAGTAACAAACATCCATCTATACATCCATACATCTAAACTTTCTCATTTATAAGATTTATATAATTATATAATAAAAAGTAAAAATAGGAAAGAAACACCTATGCACTCATAGCTTGGTAGATACTAGGTATAGTTCCATAGTTCCAGTTCCCTTTCGAAAAAAAGGTATAGTCCCACAAACTTAGATCTGACCCGGTGACAGCGTCACTAGTATATGTATATATGAAAAATAAAATAAAAACAAAAACTAAATAGGCATAAAAAATAGTTCCAATTTCGGGCAACGGGCCAGATAAGTTTGGTGGGACTATAGTTAGTACAATTTTTTTTTCATTTCTGTTAAAATAAAAGGCAACGAACACGTTTCGAACAGCTCACATAACAGTAATAATTTTTAACGACTTTGAAATAAGTTTTTTTACACACAATCGAGGCTATTTACACCGACATTTACCTAAATAGGAAGTAGCGGGCATCTGTTGGTTCACAATAGCTTCTCTCATGGGCACAGCTGTCGGGGTGGCAGATAAGGTGGCACGTGGCTGTGTGTCAATACTCCTTTGCCCCTTATCTAACTGATGCATATTAAAAATAAAGGGAGGGCGCAGTTAGCGCGGGATTTTTATTTGTACGCATCTAGTCAGTACAAACTACAAGGTACCAATTTTATTGATGTTATCTGCAAGGAATGTTTATCTAAGACCGCAATTACATATGTACCTAAGTTTTTACGTACCTAAGTAGCGGACGTACTTCCTAAACCAGTATTGTATAATGTATAAACAATTAGTTTACATAGCTAACAATAGAACTAATAGTAAACTTTTACAAGTGCTTTAGAATCATCGAGTGATTCTACCGCTGGTTCGGAATGATATTCCTACCGAGAATAGCCGAAGCAAGAAACAGGACGGGTGGGCGAACACTAGGCATTGCCGGGAAATTGGGCGTGAGCCTAGGGCTCGAAGACATCGGGCGGCAATTATCTTCCTAAGGGCGCCTCCTATGGTTTCTTGCCGGCGCTTCTAAGTAGAATCATTTTCCGAACCGGTGGTAGACTTGAGTTTTCCTAAGTGGCACTAGTTGTCATATTTTATGAGGCTCGGACCTCAGCTTAGGATGACATTGGAAATGGTGGGAAGTCGGTTGGAGAGGAGAGAGTGTCGCAGAGCAATGAGTAGCAGGCGCAGCGCGCTGAGTGACAGCTAATCCACATTAATAAAGGCGATTATTGTTTGACTCCTCATACGGCGGGCTTCTGCGAGTGGTTCGAAAGGAGGCACGCTCATTTTTATTAGTTATACCAATTTAAAACGTATGTCAAAGTTACTAAAGTTGAGTTTAAACAAGTGGTTCTTAAAAGGACTCTCAAGGATTAAGATAGAAAAATTAGTCATCTACACGCTCGCCTTCAAACAATAATGCCCATTAGTACTGCGCAAGTTTACAAACAATGTGCCCTTTATTAGTGAGCAGTGTAACGACACGGAGACAGCTGTTGTCACAAATGTTAAATTATCGCAAACGTGGCCGATCGCCCCTAACGGCCTATATTACCACCTTAGCAACTATAGGGGGGATCGATTAGGTATCATTATTATGCACGTGTATATTAGATACATTACAGTTGTGGCCTAGTACCTAGATGACCGAATATCTCATAGAAGAGGTCCGGGATGCGAATCCCTATTTGGAATAAAGCACGAGATTGGTGGGAAGATAAGATTCTAGTGGAAGATTTTGTTCCCATTCGATTGAGTCAACATTACGATTTACGACAGCATGGAATTGACAGCTTAGCTGGCGTTCGATTAATTCAATTTAACGCGATCGAATACCTACGTAAAAAAAAACTCACTCGGCTTGCCGATTCCCTACGGATCAATCACTGTGAATCTTACTATACATCACAGAGTACATTGAATATAGCTATAAGTACATGGATTCGTACGGTCTACTATAGACACTACTATTAAGGATTCAAAATCTTAATATCATGTATTCTCGGATCGATTTCCGAGTTTTAAACATAACAATTAAATAATATTTTTATAGGATTCAAATCACAGTTAGCCTTCTATTAATAAATTTAAAAATATATTAAAAATTGTTTATGGATCTGTTTTAGTAAAACCTCCGTAAAGTATGACTTATTAACGCCATCTATTATCAAGTAGAACACCGCGTAAATAGCCTACTCGTCACAAGATGGCCCTGTATACTACGTCGTACCAATTATTCTCACTAGATGGCGTAATGTATAGTTTTGTAAGTAATATAATCTGTGGCAATTATCTATGCCCAAGATTGGCGGGAACCAGACACGGAGAAATTAAATTTAAAAAAGCAAACAAGATATAATTCTTAACTACTTTATTAGTGATAATTACCACAGGATTATTTATCAGTAAGTACTAATTTCTAAACAGTCCATTTGAGGCATCTCGTGTCTAAATGCGTACCGAGACATCGAACGGAACAGTATCTCGCACCGCAGGATATACAGGTGTAGTTTGATGGAAATCCACATACTGCGCAGAAGTGGCGGTCGGGGAATCTGCAAAAAAGCGTAAATACAACGTAAATAGATAAAATTATTATAGGTTCTTCCACCTTTGATCTAACATTAGCTGATGCCCGCGACTTTGCGACTCAAATCTACACCACCGCGGGCATCCTTTAAGGTGATATTATTTTACTAAATAACAGCAATTAATTGCTTTTGAGATTCTAGGCCCATGGTCATCGGACACGAAGAATTTTATAAATGTCGTGTGCCAAAAACTGATCCACGCCTCTGGTGACCAAAGAGCTGGCGCTTATTTAGCCCAACGGCTTGGCCTTGCCATTCAACGAAGTAATCGCGCCAGTGTTTTGGGCACCATGCCCATTAACGATCACTTGGACGGCATGTATTTTTTGTAAATGTAATTAGTTTTTAATTTAGATTTAAATTTAAATAAAAATTTTACTATGGAAAATAAATATTGGCTCTTTTCTGTAAAAAAAAAACAATCTACAACAATTAATTTGGCTGTTCTTTTAAATTAGAAATTGTAACGGATTAAGTAAATGTTTGAACTGCTGAATAAACTCAGTGAAAACACAGACACTCAGGCTGGCCAACCTTACAGGGAAAGTTAAAATAACTGATAAAGGAATATAGCGTCTATTATTAGATTTAAAATACTTACTTGGAGGGCGGGACTTGAGCGGTTAAATAATTAGGCGGATCGGGTCTGAAACTTGCATCTTCCTCCACCAACTGCGCAAAGCTCTTTCTAAACCTCATCTTATAATACTCAGCACTCTTCGCCTTCTTTTTTCTTGTGGGTTTCTCATTGGAGTCTGCGAACTTGGGTATCTTCTTTGACATGACCAGGTCAGCGTGAGGGTCCTCATGAAAATTGTCCTGTTCAAGAGCCTCCACTGCTTTCCTGGCTCTCCGTTTTCTCGCTGCATCGTCTAGAACTCTCCTCTTCTCCACTTCCTTAACTCTACCCGACTCTCTTGTTGCCATTTTGTACTTATCTGAAACGGAAAATAAAATGTTGCCGTCAGTAGTCTTCACAGTAGGTGAATATCATTATGGTAGTAGAGAGAGGTGTGATACCTGGCAACACACACAACTGTGTGGTACCAGCCTGTTGGTTTGTCAATCAAAATTTTCTTTTACTTTGAATTTTATTTTTGATCTACACAACAGTACCTTTAATTTTCCATTTATCTCAAGTTTATTAATATTGGTTATTTTCATACACCCTACGAAATCTGACTTTTAAGATGAACCCTAATTTAACAAAACTAAGGCCGAATGTCCACTGGCAAGTACAATCGCAGGATTTATTGTTATTATAATTATTTCAATGTCAATTAACAATTGCAAGTGATAAAAAACTTGCAGAAGTTGACTGGTTGTAAGAACTTAGGTGTACAGTGCAAATACCTGTCTTCTTGCAAGAAATTGCAAAGTTACTTTCCAAACCTTACCTGTTACTGTACCCTTAGAAATTGCAAAATTTACCTGGCCTAATAGCTAACTACAAGGTAACAGAATATATACTGATAAAGCTTTCCTTGTCTGGTAACAAAGGGGTTTATAAATATACCTTATTATTTATAATCCTTTGTCATGTACTGGAATACTCAGTTGGTCCATCAAATCATCCACACGGGCCTGCAACGTGTCCACTATGTCTGAAGATATGAACAGATGTGTCTCGTCCAGGTCTTGTAGGATAAACTTTCTTCCTAATGCGAGGGTCTCATCTAGATGCAGGAGAAACTGTTTCATTGCTGGATCACTGGAAAGAGATAGATTACGGAGTTAACAGCTATTGATTATTTATTGTTATGAGTTTAACTTTTAAAAAATCTAAATTAAAGTTATAATATTTTAAGGTTAACAAGAAATGTAGTAGTGTGTTTGTTTATATAAAACTAGATGATGCTCTAGAATGAAACTAGAAAGATGGGCTGTTAAAGCGTAGACAGAAATATACACTTCTACGTTTATAATATTGGTATGAATATGATATGGTTCATTGACATTACATAGTTACTTAGTTAAGTTACAGAGCAAGTTGTTATTAACAAATTGAATTAAAACCAAATTGTTTTAAAAAACATTGTTCAACCATTACTGTTTTGTTTACTACGATCATATTGCAAAAACATTCTTGTAAATAAATGACTATTTATTACTAAATTAAATATTTCAGTTGTAAACTATTGAGCTTTTGACTTATTGAGCAGTAATAGCTTGAAAATGTCTAAGAAGAGAGGATTAAGCGCTGATGAAAAGAAGACAAGGATGCTAGAAATATTCCATAAGAGTAAGGATTTCTTTCAGTTGAAGGTAAAAGCATTTTTTTCTTAATGATCATAATCATAATCTAACTTGTATCTAGTAAATAAGATTTCAAATAACACATTTGTTGTATATAACAACACAATTTAGTATATTTGAAGGCCATGGCAAGTTGGCTGATAGTAAAAAGGAGTTCAAGGACTTTTTCTATCAGCCAACCTTACCTAACGTGATCGGCACTGTAAAAGTTAGATTTTATTGTTTAACTAGCTTATGCCCGCGACTTCGTCCGCGTGATTTAAGTTTTTTTGGTTCCCGCGGGAACTGGTAAATTTTCCGGGATAAAAAGTAGCCTATGTCACTCTCCAGGTCCTCAACTATACCCATGCCAAAAATCACGTCGTTCCGTTGTTCCGTTGCGGCGTGATTGAAGGACAAATTAATAAACCATCAAACAAACACACTTTCACATTTATATAATAATTAGTATGATTTGTTTCAGGAATTGGAGAAAATAGCTCCAAAAGAAAAAGGAATAACAATGCAATCAGTCAAAGAGGTGGTGCAGAGTCTAGTAGATGACCATCTGGTGGACTCTGAGAAAATTGGAACTTCCACCTACTTCTGGTCTTTTCCAAGGTAAGAAATATAATTTAAGAATTAGAAAAAATGCTTTTCTATATAAGTTATTGATTTTAAATAAAAACAAAAATTGAAAATACTTATTTAAATTAAATGAAGTTTAAACTGTAAATAAAATCTGGACGATATGAAGAAAACCTGCCGAGCAATAATTTTAATACATTATTGTATCAAGAAATTTAATGTCTTTACAGTAAAGCAAAGAATACCAAGAAAAGAAAACTGCTGGGTCTGCAAAGTGAATTAGATGATACAACAAAGAAATTGAAAAAAACTGAAGACTCCATTATCACAGAATCTGTTAGTACAGAGATTTCTATTTATTTTACTTAGTAGTACACAGTATTTTTGAACAAGTAATTTAGAAACAAATAAAGTATTAATAAACCAAATTTCAACATTTAGAACTTTTGAAGTTTAATAATCAAATCTAAAAAACCCTCAATAAAATTTTCAAATTGTTTTATTTTGAATTGAAGTCTAATTATTTACATTGTTCCTTATTTATCAGATAAAATTGTTATAAATTAATAGATTGGGAGAGAACCGAGTGATGAAAGAACTGAGCTTCTGGCAACTCTAGAACAGCTCACAAAACGTGAAAATGAACTCAAGAAGGAAGTGCAAAAATATAGAGATTGTGACCCAGAGTATATAGCACAAGTGAAAACTGAAATTGAAGTAAGTAGAGCTTAAAAGGAAACTTTTTCTACACCTGACATGTGATCAAATCAATTACATCAAATACCTAGACACTAATTTTATAGTATTACGCTGTCTGTCAACCACCTTTTACTTGGGAGAGCGTAGAGGTATCAAGTTGAAAATTTAAATGAATATCAAATACCTACTCTCCTACATACCTTAGGTACCAGTCTACGGTACCTTGAAACCGTAAAAAATCTTCTAAGTCAAAACAATCAAAAGATACGGCCGTTAATGCTGAATATTTTGACACTTGCCAATAAATAAAAACTTAAAGGGCACTTCCCATTGACCTAGAATCATGTAATTTGGCAAGAAGCAAGGTCTCACAGCACAAGTATAGGATAAAATCCGAAAATCATTAATTAGGGTTCCATACTCATAGGGTGTCGACTAAAACAATTTATATTGTGTAGTTGTACAGAACCCTTTGTGTGTGACCCATTGGACTCGCAGTTGACCAGTTTTCATCAAATTAGTTCAGTGTGGCAAATTTTATTGATCAAAATCTGTAAACTATACTAAAAAGAGTGGTCTTAATAAATTAGCAATGCTTGGTAAACTCTTTATAATATAAATAGCAAGGAAACAAGCAGTGGTTATGATTCTCTACTTCAAAGAACATTTGCATAGCCATAGAATAGCATAATTGATTTTTAATAAAATAAAATAAAAAGTGCTTCTTTAAGAAGTTAATCAATTACAATTCAGTTTTGATGAATAAATTACATACAATATGTTAAACAATCATATAAATACTTAAATATTATGACTAATTAGTATATATGTCACCATAAGATTGTAAAAACCGTTAGATTATAATATAACGTTCTTTATCTCGATAGATTATAAACTGTTGACAGATTGTGAACCGTAACATACTGCTTACAATTTAACGCGTTATTTTTCGGTAAATTGTAATATGTTAGGTATATTACAGGCCGGGCACTACCTGAATATTCATGTCAAACCCTAACCTAACCTATAGTTCGCGCGCGAGTTGAATGCAGAGTAAATGTATAGTGACACTTATATACTGTTGTTTTAAGGACTTGAAAACAGCAACAAACAGGTGGACCGAAAACATCTACATAATCAAGTCATACATCAAGAATACATTCCAAATGGAGAATGATGTCATCGACCAGAGCTTTAATATACCACCTGATATGGATTATGTAGAAATCTAAGATCCTATGTCATTGATATCACTACTGATATAAAACATTTGATTTTATTTTCCTAATAATGGAAAGTTTGTTAACTATATTAATTACTTAGAATAATTTGATTGATTTTCAATAAAGTACTAGCTAGTCTATTTTCTTCAGGTAACTCAACTGAAAACGAGTTCCTTTTCAGAGGAATGCAAATGTAACTTAATGTGTAGTGCATAGAACATAACATTTACCACTAATTATTATTGTACCTATATGTAGCCTAGTTCTTAGTGCTATAAGTATAATATTTGTATTTCATCAAACATTGAAAATCTAAAATAAAATAAAAAGCATCAGGTAAGGTGCAATGTAACAGTTTTGCAAGCTTTCTTTTCAGCCACCCGCAGAGTCCACAGTTCTTTCCAATAGGCTAGGATAATTCCTGGTCTAAGTTTGCATACAAACATGACCCTCAGACATGAAGCGATGTTTACAGGAACGGTAGTAAGTAGCAACTCTGCCATTAACCATCACAAAGCCAAAAGAATGGATAATAGGCTTGGTTAGTAAGGACAATCTTACCATTCTACAAGAACGCCTTTCATAACATTCACCATGATGCATTATTGTCTGAACTCCTTTTGTAGAAATGATATTATGTTAATGAGACAGGGTAGATAGGAACAATTCACGGCTATTTTTTTAATAATTTGATTTTAATTAAAAGTATAACAAAAGAAAAACCAAGTACCAACTGCAACTGCCAATTGCGTTGCCATTGAGTTTGACAATTGACATCAATGACATTGACAGTCCGTGACAGTTGACACAACACCGTGTTGACACTGACAAGATCGAATCATAGACAATCATAGACAATAATGTTTTTTTAACGGGTTTAACGGCTCTGGATTCTAGTCCTTCTGAGCATAGACAATGAAGACATGAAAGACCCACAGAGTAATAATATTATTATCTGACCAAGAATCGTGTTGATTTGGCACCGTGTTGGCTCGTCTGTTAAGGACCTAATATAAATGTTGCCATACTGAAAAAGTACCTTAAATACCTTACATAGACACTACAAGTTGCGGCACGCTATGATGGCCGGTTTGAATCATCAACGCTCATGAAGTTCCGTATATCCGATAACGACTTTGAAGGAAATAATTGTATTACTTTATTGACGATAGTGATGTGCAGAGATTCATAAATTTTATCGAATGTAGTTTTAGGTTTAGGACCTTTATTAAAGGTTTAAATTAACCGGTAACCGGCCATCATAGCGTGCCGCTAGTTTAGATGGCGTTATACAGTTAAGTTAAACTTAAAACTGATAAAAACTGAATAATTTAGTAACAACTAAAGAGAACCTTTTTTTGAAGTAAGTACCATAAAATAATAAACCTGCTTCATTGCCATTATGTCATGATTTCGGATTCAAATTTAAAAAAAAGGTAAGTAATTACTTAGTCGGTATGTAGGTCTACTTAATTGGTCTGGTGAAGATTTTAAATACTTCCAAACAGGTCTGAGGCCTATATAGGAACAGATTCTCAAGTAGGTACCTATTGGAGCTATGCTTAAAACCAGTTTTTATCATAGATTGACCGACACTTGAGAACCTGATCTTACCTGATGTCCGTTTATCAATACAGGCTTGAGGCTTTAGTAGTTGAGCGGGAGCAGAGCCGCGTCGTAAGCAAATAGGTTCGGCTCGGAGATGACTTTGATGACAAAGTTGCAAGCAAGCGATTAGCTTCTAATTCATTCCTTTACTTAGGTGAGGTGTTTACTGTACAATATTAGTTACATGTAACATCTCTTCTTTAAAAAAGAGCAACTAATGAGTTTCTACTTCTAGCCGTCTCTTCTCAGGAAAATCTGTTTTCCGAACAAATAAGGTACCTAATCAAACAAATGACATGAAATAAAAATAATTCATTTATGTTATTTACTTAATTAATTTCATATGCTAAGTACTAATATAGATAGTACAGCAAGATTGTCTTTTTTTATCCGCTACAAGTTATCGCTTGACTGCGATCTCACCTGATGGTAAGTGATGATGCAGTCTGTTGGTCGCGGGCTAACCTGTTAGGGGCGTGGCAGTTATATTAAAACCCATACCCCTATTCGGTTTCTACATGGCATCGTACCGGAACGCTAAATCGCTTGGCGGCTCGTCTTTTGCTGGTAGGGTGGTAACTAGCCACGGTCCCGCCGAGCCACACCAGGGAAAATTCAGAAATTATAAATTCCCAAATTGACCCTGCCGGGGATCGAACCCTGGACCTCCGCACGTTAATACAACAGCGCTCAACACTGTGCCACAGAGGTCGTCTTATTATATGACGACCTCCGTGGCACAGTCACTCTATTTATGCAAAGTTACACACAGGCTCTGCATTCAACTCACTCGCGAACTATAGATAGCTCTACATAGATTAAAGTGAGCTTGTATGAACACAAACTCATCGGCATTCATGGCATTGAACAACTCTATGAACAGCTGATTGGTGTTCGTTATTCAGTACGATAACGAACACCAACAGCACTTAATGAATTCATAACTAGCGGATCCGACAGACGTTGTCCTGTCCAAATTTCAATACAAAAACCCCATGGAAAAGAGCAATTTCAGTTTTTCGCGAATATTCCAACTTTCCAGGAAGCTTTTTCAATTTTTCTTTCCGTGAAAATCGCAAAAAATCTTGATTTTTATTTTTGTATTTCAAATCAAATCAAATATTTTTTATTCAAATAAACTTTTACAAGTACTTTTGAATCGTCAAGTGAATCTACCACTTACTTATTAGATATATATTTCAGTCTGAGTCTAAGTATCGTATACCGTGGGCATATTTTGTGCTTTGGGTCCAATTTTTCACTTAATATCATGATCATTACAAAATACAAGAAACAATTTTTATTCACTTTGTAAGTTTTTATCACTTTTTAATTTTTCACTTTGTTCGAAACTCAACAGTTCCTCATTTGTAAAAAGAAAACACTAAGTAATAATAAGTACAATAATATATAAAAATCAAATGCCGTAAGTAACTACTACTATTACACTACAACTACAATAAGTACTATACTAGTATCATCTTAATATCTTATCTTATATATTATCTTAATATCATATCTGGGGGATGCCCCGTCGCTCACGTCCGCAGGAGCTACCTTCTACCTCCCTGCACGTGTCCCCTGGGTGGTGCTAAACGAGCGACGAACTTGCAGGCGAAATAAGCGTTCTTTTTATAAAAACGCTTATTAAGTACCAAACGCCATACGATTAAATAAAAATCTTATATCTATATGCATGTAAGTATATATAAAAATGAAACCCGTTTTCCTTGGTCACGGCATCACGCGTGAATGGCTGGACCGATTTCACTAATTCTTTTTTTGTTGTATTTGTTATTATTAGGAGAAGGTTCTTACGGAAAAAAATATTAAGAAAATCTCTCAGAAATATTGAAAAATATACATTTAATTTTGCATACTATGGCGGTACGAAGTTCGCCGGGTCAGCTAGTATCTGATAAATTGGTAAGTACACGGTACAGAATTACGAGGTAATGGAAAAATGCAACGATACACTTTATCGACGAAAGCACATTGTGAAACGTGGTGGCTTTTAAAATCCACTTGACTCCTGAACTGAAACGAGTTCAACGAGAGCTTAGCTGTTTATTTTATTTTACAGTGGAAGAGACAGAAGTTGGATTCGTGTTATTTGTTTCATAGTTTAGAAATATAACTTTATATTATCAATTTATCTATTTTGACAACTCTAATGTCTGAGTGTTATGACTTATATGACTTATGCACATTGCGTAAGTGTGCGTGCCTCTCGGAGCGGTCAGTCGTACGCGCAATCACGTACACGCACACATTTACACGTAAATAAATGTTTACATGAGCGTTAAACCAATTGTACATAAGTATACAATTATTACAATTATATGTATTGTTAAAGCCAATTAATTTTCTCAGAAGCTCGTAGGCTAAACTCCACGTATCTCTATTTCGTGGTTAAAGTAACTAAACCTAACTAAAAGACTTTCGCGATATGTCACAATTATAAGTACCTTGCTATTAACACGGTTGTATTAATATATTAATTCGCGGTAACGCCCTCTACCATCGTTTACTCATTTCTTCGAGAAGCAACGTATTGTTCACCACCGCAAAACTACAGCAAAAGATAAAGAAAAAAAATTTGATACTCACCTATTTACCTAGTTGAAAGGTAATGGAAAACTGCATCGATAAAACCTTATCGTCACTTGAAGCGCGTTGTGAAACGTGGTGGCTTTTAGCTTTTAAAGCCGCGGGTGCCAACCGTCAACACAACCTGACACGGAGCTATCGTGCATTAAGGCGACGGCTACACTCACAAGAGAAAACATTTTAATAGAATAGGTAGGTACCTACATACTTTACAGACACAAATTTATAGATAGTTTAAATTAAACTTTTTATAATAACGACGAAATTTTGACGACCTCCCTGGCGTAGTGTGTAGCGCCGTTGCCTTAACGTGCGGAGGTCCTGGGTTCGATCCCCGGCAGGGTCAATTTAGGAATTTATAATTTCTGAATTTTCCCTGATCTGGTCTGGTGGGAGACTTAGGCCGTGGCTAGTTACCACCCTACCGGCAAAGAAGTGCCGCCAAGCGATTTAGCGTTCCGGTACGATGCCGTGTAGAAACCGAAGGGGTATGGGTTTAATATAACTGCCATGCCCCTAGCAGGTTAGCCCGCTAGGTACCATCTTAGACTGCATCGTCACTTACCATCAGGTGAGAAAGTCTAAACTGTCATGAGCCCATCACCTTAGGTAGTATGTTCTTAGGGCACGATTACACTAGTAACTTTCAACATAAGTAGCGTCCGGAAGTACCTAATATACTTAACTAACATTTGTATACGTTACGCGACTTAAAAGTCTGTTTAAATTCGAACCTAAGTTACTCATATTAGCGACTTACGGGAGTAAAACATACAAATGTAATGTGGGTTTAATATAACTGCCATGCCCCTAACAGGTTAGCCCGTTACCATCTTAGACTGCATCATCACTTACCATCAGGTGAGATCGTAGTCAAGGGCTAGCTTGTAGTGGATTAAAAAAAAAAAATGTAACCGTGGACTTAAGACGAGGATAGGAGCACGTAGGTTGAGCGTTAAATGAATTATAGCTCCCCACGTTCATCCTTCACAGTTCACACCCACTCACGTTTGAACTGTAAAAGACGGTTTCCACTATCTTACTTAATATCCCGGAAAATTAAGGTGTTCCCGCGGGCATCAAATCGACGCGAACGAAGTTGCGGGAATCATCTAGTTATAAATAAATGTGAAAGTTTGCATGTTTGTTGTTGATTTGTTTTTGATTTGGCTAAAATCTGGAAAGGAGATTTTTACCCTGAATTAAACCATATTATGATACATGTTTTCCTCGAAAATTTGAGAGTTCCCGCGGCAATCAAATACAAAACCACTGCGGACAAGTTGCGGACTAATTATTATAAAACAAGTGATAGATATGTACTTAGTTCCATTATTTATTTTACTATACTTTTTAATAATCCAACTAATATTACCAATGCGAAAGCGTGTTTGTAGTCCCCCAATTACGCCGCACAAAGGTTACCGGTCAAAGTAACATTTTGTATGCAAATAAGTTGAATTTTTACTCCCTAGTGTGTTATCTCTAACATTATACCCCAATATTTTGAAGCGTCAGCTTCAGTGAAGTGTTGGAGATTGTATAAGAGAAGGTACCTATTGCGTAGTCTCAGGCGTGAAAATTACATACTGTAAGTATTCATTTTTACCAATTGGCAAGAACCGGCGACGCAGCTCCCTCGAGTCGTTATCTTCGCCCGACCTCGTTTGCGTGCGGGTTCCAAATGATCACGCATTTATTTGATAACAGCTTAGGGCGCGCTTACATTAGGTCGGTTGCACGTATTCGACTGCAACTATTTTCGGTCACCGACTAATCTAAGTACCTATTTAAGGCGCTGTGAGCTCACGAGATGCTGAAAACACTGGCGCGCGGGGGTGAAATCTAGCAAGCGCATGTCGCAAAAAACGCATGAAATAATTTGTAAAAATAATAATATTTACTTTTCAATACAAATGAAACCGACAATGTGTGTGATTTAGAAATATGAATTTTATCTTATATTTCTAGAGCTAATTATTGGTATAAGGAGAAAAATTGCTTTAAAAATTAAATATTATATATAGTATTATATTAAGTCAATTAAGAGGTATGTTTAAAATATTATTTTTTTAAATTGTGTTTTGAGATGCGTCAATGGCTGCTCAAAGGTCTTGAAAACAGCACATTATTTTTACAAGCATACAGTATGTCACCGTTTGATGGATACACTGCTTTTAAAAACCCCCTTTTACGCTTCACAGGGCCTTAATTCCGTTGACCGCACTCTATCGCAGCCCGTTTGCAGTGACTGGCCTACCCCCCGATTGTGTAAGGAAATCGTAATCGTGTCAAATAGTAGATTATTAACCAAGGGGATAAAGCAGTGTCTTCTGTCGCGGGTGACGATTTAAATCGCGAGTGTAGCGAGGGATTTAAGTTCACCCAAGACTAAGACAGCTTTATCACCGAGGAAAATACTCTACTTTTCGTTCCATTTGCGAAAAAATTAACACAATAATAATATGAGATAAGCATTTATTAAAAATAATGACAATTAAAAGATTTTTAGAACATTAACTTATTTATAAAAATAAATTAAAATAAACTCAACGTTTATGTATTTGAAGAAAACAAAAACGCGGCAAATTCCTAGACTAATATTTTTTTGTCGGAAAAGCAAAGGCATCAAGCTCATACGGCCTCGTCGGTTTTCGTAATTTTATTTAATAATCATAACTGCAAAATAAATGCGTATTCCTTTTTCAAAAAGATGTATAATGCTTTATATACAAACTCAATGGTGTAAACACAGATGTAGTTCAGTATAAATTTCGGTAAGTATTCCAAATTTAAATCACATTCTCCACCTAGAGGTGAATGAAATTCAGTACAATTTTCATTCCCTGTTTTTAACAGATTAAAAATGACTATTGTTATGTGGCATAGGATGTCACTTTTTTGAGCAAGTGGTACGAAAAGTGTAATTCGACTTATTTAAAGCAGTTCATAGATGCCTGCGCGTCAAAAAGCATGTATGAACTGCTTAAACGAATACGACTTGGGCCTCTGGTCTCAGAGTTATTACGGTGGACCGTATTCGACGTATGGAAACTTGCCAGCCGGCGCATTCGGTTACCGATCAATTAAACAGTTAAGTAAACAGGTCAATTCGGTTAACCACTACCACCACCACTACAGCCTATTAACGTCCCACTGGTGGGCACAGGCCTCCACTCTCATAGGAGAGAGGGAATTAGAGCTTAGATCCACCACGCGGACCGACGGCTTAACGTGCTCTCCGAGGCACGGGGGTGAAACACCGCCAACTTCCAACTCCGGGCTGGCACTGAGAATTTCTGAATTGAAAAACCCAATACCAATTATTTTTTTAGTTTGGTTAACGCATCCGGTTAAAGCGAATGCGGCCGTCGCAGTCGGTCACCGACCTAATGTTAATGAGCCAAAAAGGTCACGAATACTTCTTGAATATCTTTTTTTTAAGCCACTACAAGTTAGCCTGTGTTGAAGCAGTCGCGAGAGGTAGCCCACTCCGACTTTTTGCAGCGATACAATCGCAAAAAGACCGCGACGAGTAACTAGCCGTAATAATTACCATCGCCCACGTAACTATAGTAGGCACCTACTTATAACAAGTTTGGCCACCTTTTTAATGGTTTGGTAGCACGGCTTTGCCGGTACTGATATGGAGGTAACTAGCCGCAGCCAAAGCTTTCTAGGCTACTGATGCAGTAGAGTTTATTTTGAAAATCAGACCTGGGGCCATACTGCCTACTCTTAATTCAAAATTACAGTTTGATGTCACGTACCTTGACGCTCCTAAAATACTATATTACATTATTCTAAAACACGAAAGTAAACAATAATGAAACAATAAGGCATTAGCAGTATGACTCCAGTCTAAGCTGGTTGGGGCTGATAAACGTATAAAAAAAACAAGTTCCAATTTTCCAAATTATCTTCATTTAGGTATATTTATCTTTACATCGGAACACTACATTTTACACACATTCCATTAATCAGTGAGAAATCTAAAGTTAATTAAACTATTATAATTTACATTAGACGTTAGGTACTATTAAATTAAATAATAAACTTAATGATAAACATATTTATTTTAGGTAAACTTTACAACACTATTCGACGCTTCACAATGGGAAATTTTATTCTAACATCACTGATCTATTCACAATGCGACAACGGATAGTGGGTCTATTCATAGACTTCTAATATTTACTAGTTCTATCAGACCTTTCGATTGACCCGTTGTCCTAGGAGAGCGACGAAAACGACGCGACGCAACGCGACGCGATAGAAACCCATGGAAAATGACAAAATATTCTCACAACTACACGACATCGTAGACCAGGCGAAGGGTCAGCTACTGTTTGATTTGTCGCGTAGCCTTGTCGCTTTTGTCGCTCACGCAGGACAATGACTCAAAGATCAATAATTTATTGAATACTTTCTCTACACCTTGCAGAATGAACTTTATTCAGGGTCTCGAAAAACTTTATATTTTACTTACTTAAAACTTCGAATTTATGCCTATCAGTAATAAACTTAGGTTTAGTTAGGCTCACATAGATAATAGAATCATAAAAAACATCCATCTAAGTTACCTACTTTGACAAAAAATTACATTTCTACCTACTAATTTTTGGTTTCGATCATACACAATATTTTATTTACACTTTTTTATGTACAAAATATTATTTACAAATAGTTATGATGATATAGGAAACAGCAATAAATATTTGCCTATAAAAATTGAGATATTTTACGAGGATATCGATTTTCGAATCGATATTTAGGGAAAATAAAAGCTTTTATTGCGCGCTCGATGTGATGAAAAGTCGATTATGTTAAACTTTATCGAGATTGGGACTAAACGAGTTGGCCTTTGAGATCAAAGAATAGTATAAGTGAAAGGGTCTGAAATTGTGAGTGAAATATGAAGCTTGTTCAGTGTCTTTGTATTCGATATAGCACGGTTATAGCTCTCTCAATTAGGTATTTATTCATATCCTTTAGAGTTGCAACGAGGTAGGTACTCATATCTCATGTCGCAGAATATTTTCTACTTTCGTACTTTGCAAGTCATATTTAAATTTCGAATTCAACATTCGAAATTTAAATAATAATAATAAGCAGCAATGAAAACTAAAACGTAGGATTACTTGTGCAATCTATGACATGTCAAGACTTTACCTGTCAAGTTTCAAGGCTCTGAGCGTCTAAGAAGAGCCGGCACGAAACTTTTTTGATTCCTACGGGAACACTTGAATTTTCCGGGATAAAAAGTAGCCTTTGCCCTTCCCCTGGATACAAACTATCCCTGTACCAAATTTCATCAAAATCGGTTGCACAGATGGGCCGTGAAAGCGTAGCAGACAGACAGACAGACACACTTTCGCATTTATAATATCAGTATGGATTATACTTTAAAAAGTTGCAATCGAAACGAATGTACTTTGATCATTTATAATGATGGATGAATGTGATGAAATTACCTTCGCACTCCAACTATTTAATTTCAATTTTACTCGAAGTGCAAAGTTTCTGAATTTCAACAGAAAATAATTGCTGAGTGGTTTTGGCTTACATTTTAAGGTCCTTTTTTTCTTTCTACTTTCATAATATAATAAATAGGTTGGGTTGTCGGATCCTATCAAGTTTTTGGTTTAAAAGTTTACTATCTCGTTTTATCTCGTTTTGACGACCTCCGTGGCGCAGTGTGTAGCGCTGTTACCTTAACGTGCGGAGGTCCCGGGTTCGATCCCCGGCAGGGTTAATTTGGGAATTTATAATTTCTGAATTTTCCCTGGTTTGGTCTGGTGGGAGGCTTCGGCCGTGGCACTAGCCACGGTGGTAACTATACCACCCTACCGGCAAAGACGAACCGCGTTCCGGTATGATGCCGTGTAGAAACCGAAGGGGTATGGGTTTAATATAACTGCTACGCCCCTAACAGGTTAGCCCGCTACCATCTTAGACTGCATCATCACTTACCATCAGGTGAGATCGCAGTCGAGGGCTAGCTTGTAGTGGACTCAAAAAAAATAATGGTTTTAATACTGAAATAAAAGTTTTACAAAAAATATTGAGAGAATCTGAGCCCTCTAATTTAAAAGTTTGACGACCTCCGTGGCGCAGTGTGTAGCGCTGTTGCCTTAACGTGCGGAGGTCCTGTGTTCGATCCCCGGCAGGGTCAATTTGGGAATTTATAATTTCTGAATTTTCCCTGGTCTGGCCTGGTGGGAGGCTTCGGCCGTGGCTAGTTACCACCCTACCGGCAAAGACGTGCCGCCAAGCGATTTAGCGTTCCGGTACGATGCCGTGTAGAAACCTAAGGGGTATGGGTTTAATATAACTGCCATGCCCCTAACAGGTTAGCCCGCTACCATCTTAGACTGCATCATCACTTACCATCAGGTGAGATCGTAGTCAAGGGCTAGCTTGTAGTGGATAAAAAAAAAAAAAAAAGTTTAAACATTGTAAGCTGCAACACGTGTTTCAAGCCATAATCTTTTAAGCTCTACATCTGCAAAACGGAAAAACATTTTCCACCAAAAGTGTGCCCTGGATGGGATTTACATCTATTTTTATCACGCAATAAATCTTTATCGCTCTCGGGGGAATGATGGGGGCTGCATGAATTATGTAACAGTTTAGTTTATTGTATTTTTCCAGATTCGAACTTTGCCCTATATTATTTGCGGCGCACATCTGCAGACCGAGTGGAAGTTCTCTTACGCATCCGACGACCGTTTTACGTTTTCACGACCTCCCTGGCGAACTGTTGAGCGCTGTTGTCTTAACGTGGGAGGTCCCGAGCTCGATTCCCGGCAGTGTCAATTTGGGAATTTATAATTTCAGAATTTTCTCTGGCCTGGCCTGGTGGGAGGCTTCGGCCGTGGCTAGTAACCACCCTACCGGCAAAGACTGGTACCGACTAGGGGTATGGGTTTAATATAACTGCAATACCCCTAACAGGTTAGCCCACAACCATCTTAGACTGCATCATCACTTACCATTAGGTGAGAGCGCAGTCAAGGGCTAACTGGTAAAAAAAATCTGATCACGAAAACGGCACAGGAAAACGGTAACTACCATTTTTTATGGAATTGATCGAATGCCATCTGTCAAGTGGTTGAAAGCACTGTATTCGATCACTAAAACGTTAACTACCATTTACTTATATATGGAATTGATCGAGCGCCAGCTGTCAAACAATTCCGTACAAATCGTAGACAATACGTTGTCGCGATCGAATGGGAAGAAAATCTCCCACTAGGCACTCAAGTTCCGAACTTCCGTGTTGGCCATAATGAAATATGGATTATATGTCAAGCTTTTTCCAGGTCAGCGCGCTCTACTATTGCTTGGTCCATACAAAGAGCGTGGTAAAATTACCACCTTCGTCAGCTCCAGGAGTCTAACTATCATCTTTTATAGCTGTAGATAGGTATTATTTTAATATCTTTTCGACAAATCGTGTATAAATCAATCCATTATGCTATGAGAATGATAAAAAAGCTTTTCTGCAAGGAACAAACAAACATATTATATATAGATTGATGAACACATAAATATGTGCGTACCGCAAGCGGGTAAAATAGGTTTATCTCTTTTCCTCTTATGATTACAGTCACTCGAGAGAAAAGGATAGAATGCTAAAAGGCATCCTAATAGAATCTGGATATGATAGTACCATGACGACGTAAAATAAATGTGCAACTAGCTGTTGCCCGCGACTTCGTCTGCGTGGTTTTTTGATTCCCACCGGAACTCCTTAATTTTCCGGGATAAAAAGCAGCCTATGTCACTCTATAGGTCCTCAACTATAACCATGCCAAAAATCACGTCTATCCGTTGCTCCGTTGCAGCGTGATTGAAGGACAAACCAACAAACCAACAGACAAACACTTCGCATATATAAATTAGTATGATAAAGACTTTAAAACAAACTCAATAAAATTTTATAGACACCTCTGTAGACAAATATTTCTAAGTCTGCGGTTTGACACAAAATGATATTATGTAGTTTCAAAGATATACACGTACAAGGATTTACAATCTTTGAGCCTACGTAACTTTGAAACTTGGAGCGTGCTCTAAGGACACGCCTGCTAAGTACATAAGACGATCTAGAATCTAGATTTTAATATTGTATCTTTAGACATAGAGGCCAATTCTGTGTAACAGTCTCTAAACCAGATATAATAACAACTCTTTGACAACTCTAATGTTTTAGTTTTCAACCAATTTTGATTTTCGATACGAGGATAGGTTGCATCCCATGGAAGGATAGGCTTCCCGGAAAATAAAAGACTTCCCGCAGAAATTAGTTAAAATATTTAAATAAAAAATCGGATTATACTCACCTGCAGGTTTCAACTATGTAGTTGTATAAATGAACCATTTATATATGGAGAGCCCTGTCGTCTAAAACACAGGTCTATACCTAGGTATCTTAGGTTCTTAGGTACAGTTAGTTTTTTGTATATATACGTATCTTGATTTTGTAACTGGGTACAATTATTTAGTATATTATTATGCCGTGTAGAAACCGAATAGGGGTATGGGTTTAATATATTATTATATAATTATGGCAAATGGCCCTAACAGGTTAGCCCGCTACCATCTTAGGCTGCATCATCACTTACCATCATGTGAGATCGAAGTCGCGGGCATCATCCAGTCCCAGCTAAATTTATTTATACTTTACGATGTAGAAGCAACAGTGTAATAACATATCTACAATCAGATATTTTTACAAGACATTTTAGTGATCCATTCAGCGCACTCGTTTTGTAAAATTGTGCTTTAATAATGTTGAAAGCTTTCTGTTCTTAGACATTTCTTCTAAATCTATTTCGGTAGAGTATGCCACCTTGGTTCAATAACGATTCTGTGTAGAAAATGTTTTCAATATACCTACAGCTCCTTAGATAAATCGTTTTCGACAATTTTTTTTTTTTTTTCTCCACTGCAAGCTAGCCCTTGACTGCGATCTCACCTGATGGTAAGTGATGATGCAGTCTAAGATGGTAGCGGGCTAACCTGTTAGGGGCATGGTAGTTATATTAAACCCATACGGTTTACCATACCCCTTCGGTTTCTACCGGAACCGAAATCACCGAGTTTCTTGCTGGTTCTTCTCGGTAGGAATGGCATTCCGAACCAGTGGTAGATTCACTTGACGATTCAAAAGTACTTGTAAAAGTTTATTTGAATAAAGAATATTTGATTTGATTTGATTTGATTTGGAACGCTA
The DNA here is from genome assembly GCA_923060345.2 of Erebia aethiops. Classification (NCBI taxonomy): domain Eukaryota; kingdom Metazoa; phylum Arthropoda; class Insecta; order Lepidoptera; family Nymphalidae; genus Erebia; species Erebia aethiops. The sequence goes on along the minus strand of OV281096.1, from coordinate 12,761,130 downwards.
AATCGCTTGGCGGCACATCTTTGCCGGTAGGGTGGTAACTAGCCACGGCCGAAGCCTCCCACCAGGCCAGACCAGGGAAAATTCAGAAATTATAAATTCCCAAATTGACCCTGCCGGGGATCGAACCCAGGACCTCCGCACGTTAAGGCAACAGCGCTACACACTGCGCCACGGAGGTCGTAAAAAAAAAAAAACTTTCCTGAAAACAATTGGGAAACATGCGCACTCGAAATTATCTATAGTAACTTTTCTTAATATAAGTCAATGTTCTAAGGTCACAAAACTTTCTAACTTCTTCCTAAGCTGTCCAACCGTGAAAGGAAATTTTCCTTGCTAATTATTGTCGTTGGAATCAAAAGTGACCTTTACCCGTTTTCACTCCCATTTGGAGAAAGAAATATTGTGGGTAATTCTGTTGCACAAATCTCTCAACTAATTTGACAGGGCTTAATCTAATCATTTCGTTTCTACAGAGAGCAATAGGAAAGGAATTGTATCATAAAGATTTATTTTATTTTAGAGCTGTCATTTTAATTTAGCTTAGGAAATATGTAGTAGAATTAGGTACAATGGGGCTGATTCTGTAGTGCACAATCTCTAAACTAAACTAAAATTAGAGCATTACAAATATTGCTAACCCTTTCATAATACTTCCTACTGAAAGGGACAGAACTACTAGATTTTTTTTTTTTTTTTTTTTTTTTTGTTATTTGTGCACTATCTGCAATCAGTTTAAACTTTAACTATAAGCAGATGTTTTTGAGAGCGTCGAGAGTTGGGAAAAGGTCACTCCTTCGAGAAACTCCTCTCATTAAGCTTTTGGTGGCTTTATTGTTCACGGGACAGTTCTTCAACTGTCGATCTTTTTAATCTAGTGATGCTGCTGCATGTGGTAAGTGACACTAGATTTAAAGCTGCCATTTTAGTTTAGTTTAGAGATTGTGTTATACAGAATCAGCCCCATTATCTGGATAAAAAACTAGACACTTGGTTCTGGTTGCTGTTCTAACATTCGGGGACTTAAAGACTAGGTGGAGAAACACATTTCCAGACAGCATTAAAAATACCCAGCTTTTTAAAATTTGTCCAAAATTTGAAATATACATGAATAATTAATATTGTTCATATTCAGGGGCTTAATGACTATAGAAATTAAAACAACATAGTTTTCTTAACTCCTTCCAAAATTTTCCAATGGTAAAAGGAAACTTTCCGTGCTTAATGTCTTTAGCGTTTAGATTGGTTTCCGCATGATTAACCCCGTTTTCACAACATTTCTGGATAGGGGGTCATGCTATCTAGTTTGAAGACAAGATAGTTCCTATATAGTTCTCCTTAGTCCGTTCCTGGATTTTGTTAAAAAATACGAGTCTTAATGACTAGAATGTAGACATTATTTAATTTTAAGACTATGTAAATGAAAATTAAATTGTTTTCTTAACTCCGTCTGAAATTATCCTAAGGTAAAAGGAAACTTTCCGTGCTAATGTCTTTAGCGTCTAGATTGGTCTCAGCGTGTTTGACCCCGTTTTCACTCTCACAGCACTTGGGGAAAGGGGGCATGTTATCTGGTTTGAAGACTAGACACTTCCTGTAGTTCTCCTTGCTCCGTTCCTGGTTATTGTTCGCCGCGGAGTGCGGACGGTGCCTTCCTCAGAGATTCAAAGACCCGTTGTTGAGGAGACGGATGCTGCTGTCACGCCCCACGCTTGTCCTGTACAAAAAAGCTTTAATTAACAAGTTCACAACAATTAAAAGTTGTAGGCACTAAACTCTGTGGGGACTACTTGAGTATCTTGGCTAAAATGTGGGCTAGGTCTGTTTCTAGGATTAAAGATATCTCAGTGTCTTCGTCAAGACACTTTCGGTGGCTTATTCGTTCACAAGTTTATTACACTGACGATGCAAGTTTATACACTGATGCGAAGCTTCGGCCGTGTACGATTTCCTGCACAACCGATTAGGGGTATGGGTTTAATATAACTGCCATAACCCTAGAAAGTTAGCTAGCTACCATTTTAGACTGCATCATCACTTACCGCCAGGTGAGACCAAACACATTTAACGGGTTCGTGCAACTTACTCAAACCTAAAAAAATTAAGTTGTAAAAAAAGCCCGTACTGCCTTAATACAACAGGCTAATGACTACGAAATAAAATATTTCAATTCAAAGTTATGCAACAGCAGACAATTCAAGTTTAGTCCACAATAGGACTCAATGAACACGACATACCTACTTGCAAACAATTCTGTGAATGTCTAGTCCCGTTTCTGATAGCTTTTTTCTCTAAATTGGTATTTACTATCGGCCTTTTAACGTGTAGGAATAAAGTTTGCCGTGTGGTTTTCCTAAATAGGATTGCTAAAAATAGCAGCTAAAAAGTTCGGTTCCTGAATTTAAGATGCGACCTTTTGCTTGCGAACAAATCCATACGAAATTTCTTACCTATGTATGTGAGAAACAGCACTACATTTAGACTAGGGTTGTAACGGAGGCGTTCTGAACGGAAGCAGAGGCGGATGCGGAGGTAAAGGGGCTTACCTCCGCGGATGCGGAGATTATCGGAAGCGGCATTACATTTCCCCGATCACCATTTTCTGTGCTCTAGGATGCGATGAATCCCTCATTTGATTTATTTTGAGTATTCTTCTAAGTACAGTTGTCTTTTTGCTTATTTTAATCGTGTAACTGACGTCCCCTGCTTCGATTTATGCCTCTCGCATTGTAAGTCACCGTAAATAAACCTCCGTTACAACTCCGCAAAAAGAACGGTGGAGGCGGGAGCGGAGGTACGATTTCTTGCGGAAGTTCCACACTTGCGGAGGCGGAGGCGAGGTTCCGTTACAACCCTAATTTAGACTGCTTGTTTTATAATGGCGATGGGTATAATAGGCACCTAATTTAATTCATCTTTCAGTGACATTTGGAAAGGTTTGCTGTTTATTCATTGCCACAATTATTATTATTTACTAGACGATGCCCGCGACTTCGTCCGCGTGGATTATGTTTTTTTGTAAACTATGAAGTACCATTGTTTTTGTTAAACAATGGTGTACAATGAAACACTGTACAATGTTTGAGGAGGGTGATTATCACTGCAACGCAGTTTTTAACCTTTGCAGGATTATCGTTCGACGTTCGTATATTATATGTTTTTTAAGTCCTTGTGTCTCTGAATAAAAGTTATGCCTGTGTCCTTCCCCGGGATACAAAATATTCTTGTACCAAATTTCATCCAAATCGCTTGAACGGGTGGGCTGTGAAAGCGTAGCAGACAGACAGACAGACAGATACAATTTCGCATTTATAATATTAGTAAGTCTTATATGATTTTTATTTGTAGATAGAGAACTTAAATGTTGAACTTATCTACCGTAATTTACTAGTTTTTTTTTATAAGCACTTAGGTACCTATTTCTACACAACCAATATATTATGCCGATAATTTTGCTTTCCTAAACATTCTTATGAACTGAGAGTATAACTTGTTTGAGCCACTATAATGAAAATGATTTACTGCAGATTAAAAGCTTTACATCGCCTTAGATCCGTTACATTGTTTCCTCACATAATTTATTTGCCCGAAATACAGAATATCGCTACATAAATGCGTATGACGACCTCCGTGGCGCAGTGTGTAGCGCTGTTGCCTTAACGTGCGGAGGTTTCGGGTTCGATCCCCGGCAGGGTCAATTTAGGAATTTATAATTTCTGAATTTTCCCTGGTCTGGCCTGGTGGGAGGCTTCGGCCGTGGCTAGTTACCACCCTACCGGCAAAGACGTGCCGCCAAGCGATTTAGCGTTCCGGTACGATGCCGTGTAGAAACCGAAGGGGTGTGGGTTTAATATAACTGCCATGCCCCTAACAGGTTAGCCCGCTACCACCTTAGACTGCATCATCACTTACCATCAGGTGTGATCGCAGTCAAGGCCTAGCTTGTAGTGGATAAAAATAAATAAATGCGAAGGTGATTTAGTCTGACTGTTACCTTATCACGGCGTCTGTTTGTCCGTCCATCTGTAATCTTTCCACGGACTATCAGTAAAATTAATGAGTTTTCACAGGGAAATCATGCAGCCGATTATATCATACAACGGTTGCGTACCTACTCCAACAAAGTTTTTAATTTAAACTTGACGGACATTTGGTTCTGACTAAACCTACTTCGAGCATTGGACGAACTATAGGAGTCCTTAGGATCAATGGCTTTCGTAGTGATTTTGTCTGACTGTTACCTTATCACGGCGTGTGTTTGTCCGTCCATCTGTAATCTTTCCACGGACTATCAGTAAAATTAATGAGTTTTCACAGGGAGATCATGCTTTTTATATTATAATAGGGTTGCGTACCTACTCCAACAAAGTTTTTAATTTAAACTTAACGGACATTTGGTTCTGACTAAACCTACTTCGAGCATTGGACGAACTATAGGACGACCTAAGGATCAATTGTTTTCGTTTTGACGAGGGTAGCTTTGTTTTGAAAATTTATACGATATCTCATTGTCCGTAGATTAAATGAATTAATGTTTACTAAAACAAACGGGTAAGGGATGCCGTTTAATTGGATTAGGTATACACTGACATCAAATATTTGCAAAATTAGTTAATAGAATTTATTCAGAACAATCAACCTTAAGAAATGAAAAATGTGTAATACCTCATCCAATATGCATATTTAGTTAGAAAACCTAACTGATTGACTGACTTTTATATCAACGCACAGCCTAAACAGCTGGTCTTAGAGTCATGAAATTTCGAGGGTGTATTCTTTGTGGAGAGTAAGTATCCACTAAGAAAGGGCTTTTCGAAATTCCACCCCCAAAGGATTAAAATAGAGGTTGAAAGTTTGAATGAAAGTCCGTCGTTTTTCAAGTTATAGTCATGAAACTTGGTATTTGGACTTCCGTTTTAAAATTATGATATACTTAATTCTCAAAACACTTTGAAAATTCTATCCCAAAGGACGTTAAATAGAGAGGTTGTCCTTCAATCGCGCAACAGAGCAACGGATCGACGTGATTTTGTGCATGGGTTAATTTTATTCCGGAAAATTAAGGAGTGCCTGTAGGAATAATTAAAAACTTATGCAACGCGAACGAAATCGTGGGTGTCCGCTAGTTTAAAAAGTATGATATCAATAGACCTAAATGAACGATGCCCCACTAATTGTCACACACACAAACGATATCCAACGACTTTTTTTTATTTTTTTCTAATATGGCGTCCACTAGGCGCGATGCCAGAAATGAGGAAACAAACATATTTTTATTTTTTAGGTAGGTATGTATTAAATATAAGTGGCGCAGTCGATAGAGAAATGTTGTTTAAAAGCATTAAGTATATTGTGCAGTTTTTGTATGTAGAATTACAATTTTGCCCCACTTTTCCATTTTATTTTTCTTGTGTACTCCTAATCTTACGGTTGCCTGGAAGAAATCACTACTAAGCGATAGGCCGCCTTTTGTATTCTGCTATTTTATTATTAATTTTTCTTGTGTGGTACAAATAAAGAGTTAATTATTAATAATAAAGAAAGAGAATATCTTACGTTCGAGGCACCATGCTGATGTTGGTCTTTCTGCTGGAGTGGAGTCGCCTCGACGTCGACAGAGAGAGGGAGCCGCGCTGGCCGTGAGCTGATCCGCTTTGGCACAGCAGGTACCTTGGACAGAAATAATGAGTTTTTAAATATACTCGTATTTTTTTTTATAACATTTATTGAAAATAATACAATAGAACTTAATACAAGCTAGCCTAACCTAATTACTATATATGCTGGCTGCATTTCTGCGCTGGACAGCCAGGCTGATCCTTTGTGCAAAAAATGAGCCAGCCCTTCTGTCACCAGATGAGGCAATTAACCGCGGTGAAATATCTCGTAGATATTTTTTGGCACTAAGACTCCATGGCCCCAGGGTCTCCACGGCAAACGGTACAAATATGTAACTCTCTATGAGAGAGGCATACTTTCGCCGCTTGCCGGTTTCAGCCTTTTCTGCTGCGGCTCCCGGCCTTGATGCTGTCTCCCTGATATAACACGGGGCCAATGTGTCTACGCATGTTACACATTAGCGCCCGTCCCCGTTCCCAGGGAACCAGCGTCAATCCATCAGGTCTCTTGCCATCATCCCGACTAATCCCTACCGTAATAATTAATTTACCTATCAATTTTCCAATTGATGGAGAGCATTCTAAGGCTCATTCCGGACTACATTCGATCCAAATCCGATCCGAATCCGGGAGTTCTCGATCCAAAGTAGGCGTAGTACCACAGACCATACAACCAATAGGTTTACTACTCGGTGCGTACTACTATTTGTATGAAGGGTTGCGCACTAGATCCGATTTTCATTTTCCGAATTCGAAACCGAACATTTCATAACATCAACGGATTTACAGCGCTGCCACTCTTACTACGGTTACTTCGGATCGAGAATTCTCGGATTCAGATCGGATGCAGTGCGCAAAGAGCTTGAGGCTGTCCTACGTCAGACTCTAAATACGATTTGACGACGACGCGACGACGACGCGACGCTACGTGACTCTCGAAACCGACTGTCGAAGCTTGTCCGCGTCTCCAGTCTTGAGACAGCTATCCCTCGGCATTGGGAGTGCGAAAGAGATAGCCTTAGGGTTTAGTCGCGCATGCGCGGGTATTGTTATGTTGGCAGCACTTACTGTGGTTGCCAGTTTATATTGATTAGTTTCAATAGATCCACAGATTATGTCAAATGTTAAAGAATATAGTACCGTGTGGGGCGTTGTGGGTAAGTTTGACCACAAAAGTTAAGTAGTGTGTTCTACCACACTACAGTAGGTATACCTGTCTTACCTTACATGCTAACATAAAGACACAGTAACCTGTAACAGTAGCTGATCCTTCACGTGGCCTTTAAGCATAAGTATCGTCCAGTAGATTGGAAGACTCTCTATTTAATAATCAGTTAGAAATAATTTATTTTTGGTACAGTCATCATCCCTATTAGTCATAATTAATTAACTCTACAAAACTTTGTAAGCGTTGCTTATTGAACCAGTTAATATGAAGTATAGCAGCTGACATTTTATAATATTAATTAAAAATTAATTAAGTAATTAATGAATGGAGGGTCTTTTCTGACAGGCTCTTTGATTTGAGTTTAATATAATTACAGGTTTTGATAGTCTGGAATAGTAAATAACATTAGATTTAACGGTTATCCGTTTATACTTAATCTTGACAGAGCTTCTCAGAAACCTGCTTCCATTTATTCTATTATAAACTATTAATATAATTCTCAGATATTTCCTCAGAAGAGATAATCCACACTTCCATACTTCTTCTCTTCTTCTAATATTATAAATGCGAAAGTGTGTCTGTTTGTCTGTCTGCTACGCTTTCACGGCTCATCCGTTCAACCGATTTTGATGAAATTTGGTACAGGTATAGTTCGTATTCCGGGGAAGGGCATAGGCTACTTTTTATCCCGGAAAATAGAGGAATTCCCGTGGGAGTCGAAAAAACTTAGTCCACGCGGATGAAGTCGTGGGCATCATCTAGTAATTTATAAGGCTAAGCGTATATTATATACGTCTACCAACTATTTTTTTTAATCCACTACAAGTTAGCCCTTGACTGCGATCTCACCTGATGGTAAGTGATGATGCAGTCTAAGATGGTAGCGGGCTAACCTGTTAGGGGCATGGCAGTTATATTAAACCCATACCCCTATTCGGTTTCTACACGGCATCGTACCGGAACGCTAAATCGCTTGGCGGCACGTCTTTGCCGGGGTGGTAACTAGCTACGGCCAAAGCCTCCTACCAGGCCAGACCAGGGAAGACCCTTTAGTCTTTTGTCTTTATAGTCTTTCTAGAATCTAATGCCTGAAAACTAAACTAATATCCACTTAAACTCCTTGTGGTTAATTGTCCTCCATAATTAAGCGTTGGGTTTTTCTGACTAGAAATTCTCAGTACTAGCTCGGAGTTAGGAAGTTGGTGGTGCTTCACCCCCGTGCCTCGGAGAGCACGTTAAGCCGTCGGTCCCGGTTATTATCACTAACATGATAATAGTCGTTAAAGCCCCCCAACCCATATTGGAGCAGCGTGGGTGGGTGGGCTCAAATTCCCTCTCTCCTTTGAGAGCCTGTGCCCAGCAGTGGGACGTAATGGGCTGCAGTGGTCCTTGTAGAAACAGTACCTATGCCACAACCCGATAAATAATCCAAGCCAAGTGGAGGTTTGGTTTGGCTTGAAAGGGAAGTTGAGGCTTATGCTGAGCTCCAACTCAGTCCTTGCCTTGTACAAACGCGAAAGCATATTTAAATCAGATTTTCATGTGAAGTACTTACAAAAGCTCAAGTGTCCGCCAGCCATGAATCTCTCAAATACTTCAATTCGGAAATAATATTATGATGTGATAAAACTAGACGCTAAGATGCTTAAAACGCTTTGATGAATAGTTTTTTATTCCACACTAGCTGATGCTCGCGACTTCGTCCGCGTGGTCTTAGTTTTTTTTTTAAATTCCAGCGGGAATATACTAACTCGTTTATTTTCCTGTAAAAAGTAGCCTAAGTCACTCTCCAGGTCCTCAACTATACCCATACCAAAACTCCTGTCGATCCGTTGCTCCGTTGCGACGTGATTGAAGGATAAACCAACAAACCAACAATCAAGCACAATTTCACATTTATAATGTTAGCCTTTAACTGAGGTTCTCACTTGGTGGTAGCGAAGTGGTGATGCGTTTAAGATGGTAGCGGGCTAACCTGTTAGTGTATGGCAGTTATATTAAACCACAAATCGGATTGCCTAATGCCGGTAGGGTGGTAATTACCGATGTCTTACATCAGACTAGAAAAGAGTAAAATTATGAAATTATTAACTCCCAAATTGACCCTGCCGGGAAACGAACCCGGGACCTTTCGGTTATAAAACAGCAGCGCCCACCATTGCGCCAGGTAGGTCGTCTCAAAACAATCAACAACAATAAAATAAAATAAAAAATTACGAGATATATGATCGCGGTTAATTGCCTCATCCGGTGACAGAAGGGCTGGCTCATTTTCTGCACAAAGGATCAGCCTGGCTGTCCTGCGCGGAAATGCAGCCAGCATTCTTGCCACCATTCCACGCGGGCATGATTTATATAGTAATTAAGGTTAGGCAAGCTAGCATTTAGTTCTATTGTATTATTTTCAATAAAAAATAAAAAAAAATTATATTTAACAAAATATTCATTCATAAAAAAAAGAACCTACTGATGATTTTTTTTTAAAATTCAGCTCTCGGTAAGTACAAAAAATAATAATATAAAAGCGTGATTGTCTTTCTGATTGCTAATTCTGCATTGGGATCGCTGAAACGTACCGCTTTTGATTACTTTTTACCGCGGGAAATTGTGTTAGACCCTCGGGAAAGTAGAAAGTTGTGATACTGTACATAGGAAAGAGATGAATAATAAATCACGGGTAACAGTTAAGACGTTTGTAAAAGACTTGCTTTTGCTCGCGACAAAACCTTATTTTACCCCCTAATTGATTAATTTTTCTAAAATCCTTTCTATGCGGATGTCTAAGTCAAAATAAACAGCCTGTATTTTATATTTGTAAGTATGACCCAGAGTTTTCTTAGCACTGACAGTCACCGATTTTGTGCGATTGACTGAAAATAATTGGAATCAATAACCCTTCCTAAAATTAAACACACAGACTATGTTATAACACAATACAATATACTTGACGATTCAAAAGCACTTGTAAAAGATTATTTGAATAAATTTTGAATGATGGGTCATCATCTATATACCTATTTTCTCTCTCTCTGCGTCGTATTCATTACTGAGGGTCGTGACCCCTTTCCATTAATCATATAATGGTAGGAGTTTTCTTGGGACAATAATGCGGTGGGTTCCCACATCCTTCCGCATACGACGCGACTAGTGTATTTAAACTCTTAGGTTTTTGTAACGATTATTATCAGATGTTATTGATAATAAACCGGGACCGACGGCTTAACGTGCTCTCCGAGACACGGAGGATACAAAATGGCCAAATTTCAACCTCCAAATTTGGTCACACATCCAGTTACCGATTTGAGTCAATGTTGCTTAACATTCGCAATCGACTGATATGCGTTCTAAGTTCTAACAACTAGGCCACTCACCCTCAAATACCTATTTTATATGATCGCAATTTCGTCTACTGTGCTCGAGTCTCAAAATGGCCAAAGGAAAGAAGTGGAGCGTAGGACAAAACATGCTTGCAGCGTCGCGCGACTTATTTTGAACCGTATAAATACGGTTCAAGAATTCGGAGACAACAGACTGCCGCGTATACCGATTAAGCTTTGTAATGGTACCAGCAGCAGACTAAAACCTTCGGGGGCCTGGGGCTGCATTACTGAATGAGCCCCTCTCTCTTTTTTAATTTGAAAAGAAAATGGGCCACAAAGTGACCAAAATAATATCGAATAATATCGCAAGATAATCATAGTATTTAATATCTACCTGAACTAATTTCTACTGAATTACGCGAGCGAATAAAGCACTATTTCTTATAGTTTTAATAGAGTAAATCCTTTGAATACAAAATAATAAATAATTATCGATCTATTGAAAATCATTTCGAGCGAAGCGAGTTGCTTCAGTAAACCGGCTTTTACTGAAGTAGTTCACCTGACAACTCCTGATAATATGTGATTTGACTTGTGAATGTGGATTTTTCAAACTGAAGGCCTTCTAAATCCAAGGCCTGGGGGCGAACTACCCCACACATAGTCCGTTCCTGTGTGATACTAATTAAGTAGGTAACAGTAAGAACATTTCGTGCCATTCCCTCCTTAAGACGACACGTTTACTCCAAAACGTTCGTGTGCGGAGCTGCACAATTTAATTATATCTTTGACGGTAATTATTTAGCACTGTAGGTAGCTGTTAACATAACAATCATTTAAGGAAGAAAGGCTTATTAATAATGCCTCATTAGGGAGCCAAAAGTTTTGAGGTGTTTTTGAACAGCCAAAACTTTGAGTTACGAGTAGTAACAAATACAGAACTGGGCACAATTTTATAGATTATACATAGCATGGTTTATTGGTTATACCCAAGTTAACGACTATAACTGCGTAAACTTCAAAATCAAAGTTGTTTGTTGATTAATTAATGTTTGTTTATTAATTGAGCGATTTAGTTAGCTTACTGCCGCGCTTAGATTCTCTAAATCATCACTTATGGAAGAATTTTGTATTAAAATCTATAGGTACTGAGAAGTTCCTGTAACGATTAAGTGAGTGTGCGGCAGTTAGAAACTCATGGATGAGGTAGAAGACCTACATGAGGATAAGGGGCCATTACTGCCAACTATTGTTTCATTATTGTTGACTTGTCGTGTTTTAGAATTATAATCCTTATTTTAGGAACGTCAAGGTACGTGACATCAAATTGACATTTTGTGTCATATTGCATATGTATTGCTTTAAGCGTTGGCAGCATTGATGTAGAATTTTAGACGGTTGGCAGTATGACCCAAGACATGATTAATGTTTAGAAGTGAAAACTTCTTTAGGCGCGTTGAGCACTTTTTGGTAGGGGGTAAAAATGTAGATTGGCGTGACCGTGACCGACATGCTTACGAACAGCGACATGCTAGCGAAAATATAAATATACTACATTCGAAATTAAACTTTAATGCCTTAGTGTTAAGGTTTATATTTTAATAATTTTAATTAAAATAATTAAAAAAATGACTATGACTGTCAATTTTTTTTAGTTGTAGGCAGCATAGAGGATGTAACTCACCTGTTAAAGTGCTTCCTAAATATTCCGCTGGTGCAGTAGAGAGCGATCGGGTTGACACAGCTGTTCAGGAACGAGAAGCAAAAGCCGATGATGCGTAGCCCGTGCCACCACGGGTTGTAGTCCTCTTGGGCCGTTGGGCTACAAACGAAAAAAATTTTTATATTCTTAGTGGATGCCCGGGATTTAAAAAACTCTTAGGGATACTTCACTGGGATGCAACTTATCTCTGTACCAAATAACCTACGTCCAAATCACTTGAACATCTGGACGGTAGCTTTCGTAAATGATTCGTAGATTCGAAAACATAGACTAAATAATCCATTTCATTAAATAAGTTGTACGGTGGTAACTAAGCACGGCCGAAGCCTCCCTCCAGGTCAAACCAGGGAAAATTAAGAAATTATAAATTCCCAAATTGACTCGATCCTCCTGGGGATCGAGCCGGGGACCTCCGCACGTTAAGACACACCGCTCAACATTGCGCCAGGGAGGTCGTGACTTATACTAAACTTATACAACTTAGTACTTGTTTATCTGTTTTCAAACGTACCAGTAATAAAACCACATCATGAAGACGTGCGAGGGCAGGAAGCAAGCCGCGAACACTAGCACGAAGGCAAGCACTGTTAGCGCGACTTTCCTTCTAGCCCGCATCTGTAACAACACGGGGCTTATTATTACGGGACTACGTTTCCATTGAAGCGGAGATGAGTGGAGCGGAGATGAGCGGAGCGGAGATGAGAGGAGCGGAGATGAGAGGAGCGGAGATGAGCGGAGCGGAGATGAGCGGAGCGGAGATGAGCGGAGCGGAGATGAGCGGAGCGAAGAGGGGACGAGCAGGAATCTACTAACAATGCTTGAAATCAACATCTCGTTTCCTCGCTTTAGTAAAAGTTATTTAAAGTTATCTATTTAAATGTGAAGTGACTGTTTAATATTTATAATAATATAATAACATAATCAAAGATAATATAACAAGGTAAATCTTCTCTTTATTGTGTAAATTGTATTGTGTGTGTGTGTTAGTTTATAGCGTAATAGATTAAAGCTCTTCATAGTGACTTGATGATGTTTGATTTGCTTTAGATGCCGAAGTTGAATTTAACTTGTGACTTAACTAAAGTTGCAATGTTTAGCAAGTATAAGATAAATAATACACAAACCCCCACAAGTTCAAGTAATTACTTCAGAGCGTCGTACACAGCTCTCATTGAGACAAGAACGCCTGATCCAATACATACTAAGCACAGATAGTATTGTAATTGAACTTGTAAGTTATATTATGCCGATTTCTACCGGTCGGCATTTAAACCCTTCATGTCCCATATCTGTCTTTTTATACTTCTCAGGTAACTGTCGCATACTTGTATCTGTGTCCCCGGGAGGTTCTGGTCACTCAGTACTAAGTGGTACGAGCGTACGACTCCCTGACTCGGGGGTATAACTGTGTCATACCTGTCGCCTTGTCCCCTGCATCTCTTCCGGCATGTTCTGGGTACTCAGCACTAAGTGTGAGATCTATAGAGCGAACTTTGCTTAGACTCAAGACATGGTTAAAACGATACAGATTTATGTTACTCACATAAGTCCATCTCGTTATAACTCTGAGTAAAGTCTGAGCCAAGTCAAAGTACGCTCTATAGATGTCAGCATAAGTGCCGCGCCATCAGTATGAAGAACAGCGCGACCACAGCTAGTGGCAACGAGTAGTGGAGGAGGAATCGCATCAGCACCAAAATACCTGTGATCGACTCCCCAACTCACAAAATAACTATGTCATACCTGTCGCTGTGTCCCCTGCATCTCTCCCGGCATGTTCTGGGTACTCAGCACTAAGTGTCGCGCCATCAGTATGTAGAACAGAGCGATCACAGCCAATGGCAGCGAGTAGTAGAGGAGGAAACGCATCAGCACTATGGTTCGCGCGTACGACCCCTGAACTCGAGAGTATAACTGTGTCATACCTGTCGCTGTGTCCCCTGCATTTCTCCTGGCATGTTCTGGGTACTCAGCACTAAGTGTCGCGCCATCAGTATGTAGAACAGAGCGATTACAGCCAGTGGCAGCGAGTAGTAGAGGAGGAAACGCATCAGCACTATGTTTCGCGCGTACGACCCCTCAAGTCGAGAGTATAACTGTGTCATACCTGTCGCTGTGTCCCCTGCATTTCTCCCGGCATGTTCTGGGTACTCAGCACTAAGTGTCGCGCCATCAGTATGTAGAACAGAGCGATCACAGCCAGTGGCAGCGAGTAGTAGAGGAGGAAACGCATCAGCACTATGGTTCGCGCGTACGACCCCTCAACTCGAGAGTATAACTGTGTCATACCTGTCGCTGTGTCCCCTGCATTTCTCCTGGCATGTTCTGGGTACTCAGCACTAAGTGTCGCGCCATCAGTATGTAGAACAGAGCGATCACAGCCAATGGCAGCGAATAGTAGAGGAGGAAACGCATCAGCACCATGGTACGCGCGTACGACTCCCCCCACTCGGGAGGGTAGGGGTAGCATACGTGGAACTGTGGAAAAAAAATGTTGTTAAAACTTTTTAGTTTAGGATATTGAAACTTCAGTAACTAGCTTGTAAGATATTTCGTACAAGCCATAGTCATCATCACTATAAGGGCGAAAACCTATGGACAGGAAAAATCGCGTCATGTGGAAATCACGTTTTGCCCTGTCCCGGTGCCCTATAAAACGGGAGCGCGGAATTTTTATCCCCAAGCCAAAAATGTCTTTGCCCACAGTGTGTTTTGTGTCTACAATGTTCGGGTTTTATTGGGTATACTTAATATCAAAATTAGTGAGAATCAAGCGCAAACTTTATTTGCCTGGGTACCTACGCTCGGGAGGATTTCGACTTAAAATTTTATAAGGTTATGTATATAAAACCCCCTAACCAAATTTTAAAAAATAAGAATTTTTTCAATTAATTCTTAGAAGTGGCCTTCTTAAGAACTACTTCTTTAGAATGCCCACACTATCGACAGGAACCAGCTAGAAAATTCAATTTATAGGAGTAATTTAATCACTTTTACGGCATACCTATACGATGCTTTTGACTTCACTGCTGGAAAAACCTGCAGCTTCGATTTGCTTTAATTAATTATAGAATCTGAGCAAGTGCGAGACAAATCTTCACGAAAATTAGATGTAACAAAAAGTTAACTCTCCTATTGACTTGGAAATTTAATTGGTATTGTTATTAGACGCGGATGCTGCGAACAAAGCATTCCAGCTCTTAAGCTCAGCGTAATTAAGGATTAAGATTAATGAGAAAAAAGGGTCTTTAATAATGGGAGTCACGCTGAAGGAAAGATAAGTTTTAGGACCAGTTGGACATCAAACACTTCTCCCTGGTTTATTTATATTGAGCGCTGTTCGAGGTCCCGGCTTCGATCCCCAACAGGGTCAGTTTGGGAATTTATAATTTCTGAATTTTGTCTGGACTGGGTGTTGTGCGAGGGTTTCGCCGTAGCTAGTTAGCTAGCACCAAGTACCGACAAAGACATGCGCCGAGAAATCTCTCGGCGCATGTCTTTGTCGGTATACCTATCCCTAATTTTACACACGGCAACTACACGGCATCGTACCGGAACACTAAATCTAGTGTTCCGGTACGATGCCGTGTAGTTGCCGTGTGTAAAATTAGGGATAGGTATTGGTTTTAAAATAATCCCTTAACCTGCTTGCCCGTTAATATCCTGCTACCATCTTAGAGTGCATCATCATTTACCACCAGGTGAGATCGCTGTCAAGGGCTAACATGTACTGGATAAAATAATAATTATTATAGATTTCCTTTAAAATTAAACTTGTCCAACTAAAAAAAATGAAATGGGCGTTGACCCAAGTTAGTAATCGCACCTCCATTGTCAGTAAATTATTAAATAGGACTGATCTTAGGGCCTAAAATTAAGTTCCGGTTAAGTAAAAGTAAGTTAGTAATCTTTGGACCAACATTTTAAATCAGTTTACTTTTTTTAAACTTATATTCAAAGGCATTAAGTATTCTTTATGTATTTATTATGTTGGACAAGCACAGAATACTAAAAATTATGAAGTATTGGAAGCATTACCTACCTACCAGGCCATTTAAAAAATTCTAGTGAGGGCAGAATATAACATTTGATTACTTCAATTTTTATATTTTGAAGGTGTGTTAATGCTTGGACGAAAAATAAGTACATAATAGCTAACCTAAAACTTCAAAATACCTACTTGTATAACTATTAAATTCATTTGTGGAGAGACAGAACTTTAATATTGGAGTACGTTGCATACCTAACTAGTACGTTGTCTATGACCAAAACAAATATTAATAGCGTTCGTTTCTATGCATATAAATACTCAAGTTAAAGCTAAGTTAAACAAGCAGTGTAATATAAGTTAACAATATTAGTTCTCTGCGAACTTTAGTAACTTCAGATTATCTTATTAAATCTTATTAATGTGTTATTTATTTAAATACAATAAATAAATAAATAAATAATAAATTCTTTAAAAAATGGCTTTCCCACACCCACAATATTTTTGAAGGATCTACCACTATTGAATAGATGAGCAAAACAACTCATCCCCACCCATTACGTGTAGGGGAGGTCCCTAAACAAACATTAAAAAAAACTACCAAATTTGTCGGCATGATTAATAATTATGTATATATATGCCAAATTACAGCTTTCTAGTACTATAACAGCCCCTGAGCTAAGTCAGGATGGACAGACGGAATGGCGAAACTATATGGGTTCCTTGTTGACTACGGAATCCTAAAAACGGCTGATTTTATGACATTCTAGCTGCAATAGTGCATCTTATATGTACAATAGTAAGTATTTTGTTGTCTCGTCTCATTAATGTATCAATTAAGGGTATAATAATATTACACACTATAGTAATTAAAGTAAAACTACCAAATCAATTTGCTTTGATATCTGTTAATTAATTTCAAAGACGAATATAACGTCTCAAAGAGATTTTCAATTGTTCATCAAGTCTTAAACAAATGAACGGTTCGATAATTCCCCTGTCAGAAGATTTAGTTCCGACATGTCAACTCAGGATTCGAAGCAGTGCTGTTAATTGTTCATTAAATTACATATCGATGGTTGATCTTTACAACAATGGGCTTCCATAATATGTGTTGACACCTAAAATTGCCGTCAGTATTCTTGAAGAAAATTAAATCGCCGTACTTACTGACTTGGCCATGGCCGCCAATCTAAACAGAGATTAGCCATCTGCGCGGGGGATGTTATTGTGCATAAGAGTGTGCGTATATACAGGCGCACCCTCTAACCCTTTGCTCTCACAGCTCGATGGGATGGAAAATCCGAAACCACTGGAGAAAGATCAGGCGCTGGACCGACGGCTCTGTGAGGCACGCGGGTGAAACACCGCCAACTATCTAACTCTGGGCCAGTACTGAGATTATCTATGCACTGAGGCAGTGTACCTAAAGGTTGGCCCACTACAACGTTCATGCAAAAAATATCTTTGTAAGAATTCATATAGAACGCCTACTAGACTGTTCCATCATCGACAGCGAATTCTGGTACCTACTATGATACGTTGTGGATACGTTCAAGTGCTAGTCACGTGACGTGCCTGACACATTCATAGTACCTACGTTCATAGTATGGACTGGTGCAGTGGGTTGAAAAATCCGCTTAGTGCAGGATGCGTAAATGCATTTTCCAGCGTTTAAAAAAAAGGGGTCGAAAGCATAAGGCATACCACACTTCTTCAGAATCGAGTACGCTCACTCCACTGTCTAGATCAGCTTTGTCCCTTATTAACAGACCCACGTACTTTCCTGTTATTGGAAAACTATAAAGGGAACATTGCGAAACAATGTGGAGTGTGGCTAAAAAGATAACAATATTGAAGAAAGGAGAAAGGTCTGATGAAATTGTTAAAATATGATCACCGTTTCAGAAATTTCGTAACGTTATCGTCTAGGTACATTTTTCCAAATCAAGAAGTATTTTGGGAAAACTATTAATTTACATAACTGAAATTTGAATTAAAAGATGACCAAAAGATGAAGCTTCTTCCCCATTTCTCCATAATAACGTAGGTATTTCCTCTGAATTATGAAATTATATTTATTGCTGTTCAAGATGAAACCCAAGGCAGTTATCGAATTATCTTACCATTCATTTGTCCAACATTAATATATAATTATAGCCCGCGACTTCGTTCACGTCTATATCGATCTCTATCCAAGCGTTCCCCATCAGTGCTGCCACTCTCGAGAACTATAGAAGGAAGGCCACGAATGTTATAATAGGGATGGTGATAACTCAATCAAATCAGCAACTCTTTATCAAACTTAAAAACGCACTTCCTTCTAGTATGGAAGTTGTATGAAATTCGAATAGTGACGTCATCAAATTTCAACGCACTTTTTTTCTTTAATCTATATTTTAAAATGGTTATCAAACTTAAAACTAACCAAGGTTGTGAATTTTAGGTCTTTTGGAAGACCCTCTATTTAATAATCAGTTAGAAATAATTTATTTTTGATATAGGCATCATCCCTATTATGTTAATTTTCAGCCTAACAGTAGGCTAAATATAGGTTTGCAACCCTATGTCAGTCCGGTCACTGCATCATTGTTCTAGTGGTTAGCATGTTCGACTGCGGCCGACGAGGTCCAGGGTTCGAGTCCCGGTTCGGGCCACAATTAAGTCTTGAGTTTTTTTGACTAGAAATTCTCAGTACTAGCCCGGAGTTAGGAAGTTGACGGTGTATCACCCTCGAGCCTCGGAGAGCAAGTTAAAGCCGTTGGTCCCGGTTATTATCACTAACATGATAATAGTCGTTAAAGGCCACCAATCCGCATTGGAGCAGCGTGGTGAGTCTAAGCTCTTATTCCCTGTGCCCAGCAGTGGAACGTTAATGGACTGTAGTGGTGGGGGATGCCTCGTCGCTCACGTCCGCAGGAATTACCTTTTACCTCCCTGCACGTGTCCCCCGGGTGGTGCTAAACGAGCGACGAACCAGGAGGCGTAATAAATGCCATACGATTAAAAAAAAAGTGTTGGTGGTAGTGGGTCTGTCCCGTCAAATTTGTTTACAAGGTACTCATATAACACTCAACAGAACCCAGCACTTACCCTAACCGGATATATTTATCATACTACACAATTTCAAATCTTCGAGTAAGGTTTCTATTGAAAGGAGGGACAAGATAAATATCTCCCGGGGGAAAGATGGGAAATCAATTCGACAAGGGATTTTCGAATGAAACTCATAAACCAAATTTATTCAAAAGAAAGGATAAGACGTGACATTAAAATATGGAGTCCAAGACATGTCCAACAATATTATTTGAAGTAAGTTTCCTTACTTCAGCTCTGTAAAGACGTGTAAAGTCACTTGCACTGCAACACTCGCAGCAAGTCGATTGCTGAACCGATTTTGAAAATTCTGGTACCAATAGAAAACCACATCATTTGTAAGTATATATTATTAACCCGAAAAATTAGGGGGTTCCCGTGGGAATTTAAAAACTTATTTCACGCGGGCGAAGTCGCGGGCATCTGCTAGTGTATGATAAATGCTGAATGTAAGCAAATACAGACAAAATTATTACAATAGAGCATTTTCCCAAAATTTTGCTATGGCATATGTTGGTGGTTATTGTCAATGGGTATTCCATTAATTTTGATAATTTCACCATGGAATACCGGCAACTATGCCCGTGTGGTGAATATGTCACCGTAAGATTGTAAAAACCATTAGATTGTAATCTAACTAGCGATCCCGATAATACATAAGAGTACCTGATTATTTGTCTCGAACTCTAACCTAATGTACAAGAAAGAGACAAGAAAACGTAAATACAATGAATATTTCAAAAATTGACACTCAGAACATTTAACAGTTCACAATCTGTCGACAGTTTACAATTTCGCTAGTGAGATTACAATCTAACAGTTTTTGCAATCTTACGGTGACAAATACATATAGAGGAACACACCGCACGTTACGCATTTTGGGTCCGCATTTGAATTCACATTTGGGTCCTATTTTATTATGGGTCCAATGATTCCCCTGTGAGAAGATTAAATAATTCCGCAAGATCAAGCGACCGTTGCAGGTAATGGGGGTTACAACTTGTGACCGAACGGTTTAAATGTTCACTCCTATTCTCTGAGTGGCTATAAAAAAATTAAAGCCACTACTGAAATATATTTTCTATTCATCGAAGGTTTGATATGTAAAGAAAAATAATATTTCATAGCAAACCTTCAATGGATAGGGTGGCTGTGGCAAGCACAACGCAAACTTACCACCTGTTTGTTCCCTTACATGACATATTATAGAGATCCCTATGTGATACTTTTATCCCGGAAAACAAAGGGTTCCTATGGGATTTTAAACAGTTCAATCCCCACGAGCTAACAAATAGTGGGCAAGACTAATTTGATATGTGTGAAAATGTCAAATATAAAACAGTATAATGGTGAAAATTACCTAAGGTGAGCGAGCATTTTGCGAGCCCCAAGGGGACTGAACCTCGAAGTTTTATGACGCGTATATTTTCCAACTGCAGGCTAACATAAACTATCGGGTCTCGTGCATATCAAACGTGGTAAAATAGCACTTTTCCAATGTACGTAGATGTTTTGCCTTTGTGACACGGCTAGATTAAAGATCTGTCCGGATAAACTCGTGTTGCGCATTGCCTTGGAATGGCATGTGGGAGTGACAGTTTAATTTGATGCATATGAAAAATAGTCGGGACTTTTTTGCATTGCAAATTCTTGCGTGTGTAGGTGTGTTGAGATTTTTAAGAATTTTTGAATGAGCTGTGCATACGGAGCTCTTTAATTAATCATTGATGTAGAATTTTAGTGAATTAAATGTACTTATAAAAACTGTAACTGGACGTTTTATGAATTTTTGGATCTAAAATTGGAAAATGAACCCAAAAGTTCTTGATTTAAAGTCACAAATTCATTACAATTTTAATTTCGAAACGTATCGTTTGAGCGCTGGCTGTGAATGCATATACACGAAGAGCTCTGAATACACGTTCCGCAGCGAAGCTCAATCGCGTGGGATACGTACTCAGCGGTTATCGATTTCACTTCTACGGTTTCACAACGGTGCTGACTGCTGAGGACTATTGGACTCTACGAAAGAAAACTACGGTCTTTGACGACCTCCCTTGCGCAGTGTTGAGCGCTGTTGCCTCAACTGCTGTTGCCCTTGCCACTGTTGGTCGGGTTCGATTCCCGGCAGGGTCAATTTGGGAATTTATAATTTCTGAATTTTCTCTGTTCTAGTCTGGTGGGAGGCTGCGGTCGTGGCTAGTTACCACCCTACCGGCAAAGACGTACCGCCAAGCGATTTAGCGTTTCGGTACGATGCCGTGTAGAAAACGACTCGGGGTTTTATAAAACTGCTGAGTTTGTTGCTAAAAAAACCCGGCTGAGTTTGTTGTGGGCTCTTCTCAGACCAGCGCGCGTTTGGAACCCTCGTAGCTTTAGTTTTAAGATACCGTTACTGATTATCACCATTATATTTTATAAATAACTAGACGTCAATAAGTGTAGTACCTATATCTATATATATAAAAATGAAACCCGTTTTCCTTGGTCACGGCATCACGCGTGAATGGCTGAACCGATTTCACTAATTCTTTTTTTCTTATTTGTTATTATTAGGAGAAGGTTCTTACGGAAAAAAATATTAAGAAAATCTCTCAGAAATATTGAAAAATATACATTTAATTTTGCATACTAAGGCGGTACGAAGTTCGCCGGGTCAGCTAGTATTGAATAAACATTATTTGACTTTGACTTTGACTGCCACAGGGGAACAGGTTAGTCCGCTAACATCTTAGACTGCATCATCACTTACCATCAGGTGAGATTGCAGTCAAGGGCTAACTTGTAGTAGCGTTAACAAAAAAATATTATAACCAACCTGTGTGGTAGGATTGACTACGAAAGCTCGCAAGTAGGAGCCGATGTAGGCAGGCGTGGCGAGGGCGGCAGCTAACAACCAGATGCCGATGGCTGTCGCAACTGTCAATCGGGTGGCGCGCTTGCTTCCACCTGGGAACAAAGATGACAATATTATTTATAATTTCTGAATTTTCTCTGGTCTGAACTGGTGGGAGGCTTAGCCGTGGCTAGTTACCACCCTACCGGTAAAGACGCACCGCCAAGAGATTCAGCGTTCCGGTACGATGCCGTGTAGAAACCGACTAGGGGTATGGGTTTAATATTACTGCCATGCCCCTAACAGGTCACCCTGCTACCACCTTTGACTGCATCATCACTTACCATCAGGCGAGATCGCAGTCAAGGGCTTGGAATAAAAAAAATGATCCGCATAACGTCTCAGGCCTCTCGTGAGATCTTACACAAATCTGTGTGATTAAAATATAATGAAGAAACGTATTTTTTGTGGCAAAAACCACTATTTGTTACCAGAAGCACACGTTCAAGCTTGGATTATTTATTTTGTGCCAGAGATTTTGTACAACATTGTAAAGCCACAAATAAGTAGAGGGCTGACCCTGTGAAAAAAAAGGATAGTTTCTAGGATAGATAGTGAAAAAAAGTAAATGAAACTAAATGATCGCAGAGCTTGGACCATCCATTTTCTGAATGTTCGCACGCGGCGAGTAAAACGAGAAACAAGAGGTGCCTCTATAAAACGGACCAAATAAGAGAAATTTGGTACGCGTGGATTTGTCCTTTGATATCTTTTGTCCATGATCAGAGCAAAAAGATTTAAGAAGTGAGACGGTCCAAAGACTTCAAAGTTACTCAACTATTTTCCCAAAAATCTCTATTTAAAACATAGTAAATATTACGAGTTTTATATAAGTCTATGCTATTTATGTTAGTATAATTAAGACATATATCTTACTTCTTACTTATATGTCGGGGGAGAAGCCGGAAGGGCTTCGAACCTGCAACCCGATCTGAGGAATCTTATCATAATATTAGCGATTTATTGTTAACTCATTGTTTCTACCCTCGTACGACTTTCAAACAAACAAGTGCCTACTTGTTTGTTTACTATTTATTATGTGTAGAGATTTTGCTGTTTAAATTGTTCTCAAATAATTGTAAATTGTTTTAATAATTTTAGAAGCTTGATTAGCTCGTTTAGCACTGTAGTTAAGTGATTTGTTAATAATAAGAGTTTCAATTGTTTGCCCGCAATATCGTTCCGCCAATCGGAGCGAGTCGGCTATTGTGACGCCGCGAGCTGCCGACTGGTGGCGCGAAAGTGCACTTAAAGGTTGCAATGGCGGATTATGAGGATTATTGTTCCAGCTCTGGTAAGCGAAAGGTTGTAAGACCAATTTATTCTTGATTTTCCATTTATATTGTGTGCCTAGGTTTTGCCAGGTTTTAGTTTGATTTTAGACTAAATTAACTTTGTTTAAATAATGTTTGAGTTGTGATAAATATTTGTGAATCGGTTTCGATGTTTAACATCGTAAACTAAGTTAATATTGTAAAACATTATTGTAACCTTTTTAAAAGAGCTACCGCAGAGTTTCTGGCCAGCTCTTCTCTGTGAGGGTGGCCTTCCGAGCTGGTGGTAGATTCATTTGAATAAAAACCATTTGAATTCAATCATTTAAATCGGTGTTTCTTTAAAGTAATTAAAGAATAGAATATGTGAGGTTAAATCATTATTATTATACTCCCTACGTACCTACCCACATGTATTAACGGCCCATTATCCCGGTTTTTAGCGACTACGCCACTTTTCAAACCAATTCAAAGTCATGAAAAAATAGTTTTTTTTCACTGTTAAAAATACATATTAAAGATACATGCCTTATCTCTTTAATGTACTCATGAAAACACGATAAGTTAAACTTGCCTCGATCATAAAAATTTTTGAAAACAGGTTGTTTTTGTTCATTTTTCTAATGGCATTTCCAAAGCTTTAGACTAAATTTCATAAAAATTATACGTAAATTAAGCTCATTGTATTACCTATTCACTGTACAGACAGATTTTAAATAAAAAAATTGCTGCAAAATTTCGCCTAACAGAAGTCATAAAATGATCTAACGCATCGAATAAGCGATGTACTCAGTGGCTCACGAGCCTCTATACGAGAAGGACCTGCGCAAGTTTTCACGAATCACGCTCCTTTCGGGCTAAAATTATTTATTTTTTAATTATTTGTAAATAAATTCTTTTGCTACATTTAGTGATAAAATTAAAATAGTTTTAGTTAGCCTGTAAATATAGTGTTTCTTTGCTTGTGATTTTTATTTAAAATGGGAAATAAAAGTGCCGGAAAAAACTATCTGACAGGAAGCGAAGGAGAAATAAAAAAAATATATGGTAAGTGTTTCTTGAGTTTATCAAAATACCTAGTCCTCAAGAGCTCCGAAGAAAATCTGATACGAACTAAGAAAATTATGATAGGTAGAGTAAATTCCGCCACGTGCAAATACCATCACGCGTAACCACAGTTTATACCTATATACAGTCAGTAAGGGAGACGAGGTTTTTTTTGTTTGGCTATACTGAGTTTCTCATGAATACATGATATAATAATATCCTATCCTAAATCTCGACTTTATTTTGGCCATGGCGGTCAATAGAAATTTACCAACTGCGCGGGAGATATTTCTGAACTTCCAACCCCTAGTTTGGTTCATACTAAATAGAAATACCTCACCTACCTACTAATTAGTTTTTAGAAAAATACAAATAATATTAAGGAGCCCAAACCCGGGGATAAACCCGAGACCTGCAGTCGAAGATAGTAGTTACCATAAAACCAACGAGACTCTGTTAGCGATTTTGTACTATCAAAATAATAATTCTTTAAATTTTTATTTCAGTTCAAATATCCCTCGTAAAGGAAATCGTTTTGCATCAAAAAAGAGAGACGACACACCGCTTGAAAAAGATGACATGTGAGTAGTTTCCATACAGATTATATTTTGTTTGATACGTGAGAAAGTGAGACAGTAGCGGACTAAGGGCGATAGGGCACACCGGTGGCCGGACCCTTGGTGTAGAGTTCCCCAAGAACCTTATATACCTAATCTATACCTAATATATCGAACCTATAATAATTATATTTTCAAGGCTTATAAAATTTACATTATATTGTGCTCGTAATTTAATTATTCACTAAAAAATAAAATATTGGTGCTAGCTTCACTCGCATTTCTTTGAAATACTAAATTCAATTTGCTTAATTTTTTTTAAAGTGGGGCCTCCAGTAACTCACCCTGTAATCAAATTATATTCAAGTTCACCACCTCACCCTAATATTATTTCACATTTATATAATTTCAAACAGTGAATCTGTAGATGCAGTTAAGAGTTTAAGGTGGTTTAAGAGCTTTTGTCAATATTTTTTTTCATTCGGTAACAAATACCTACTCTGTGAATTTTATCAAACCTAGAAACGTACCTAAAAATATTTTTGTTGTTACAGGAAAAGTGTGTCTGCTTGGAATCTGGGAAGGCGAAAATGAGCCTTTATATACAGAGTACATCGATAAAGATGATACTTTCTGGTTTAAGAACATGGAGCCAAAGATATTACAATTTTATTTAAAATACCTACTGCCTGAAATTATAGATAGTTGATATGAACGTGGCATGCCTATACGAGACCAGGAAGATATAGAAAACGTGCAGCCTAAAAAACATTCATCTAGTACACCCTCTGATTTGCAACCAGATTTGCAGCAACCAGGTCCAAGCTCACGCGTGATTTTTTACGATGAATTTTGATTGTTTTTGTAATAATAATTTTATAAGTATGTAGGCGCTTTTCAGTGGTTTAAGTTTGTTCATTTAAAAACCAAATAAAAATGTGTGTATTTTATTTTAATAAACTTAATTAAAATTTTCTTAGCACAAATTAAAAAAACGAAATCTATATTGGTATAGTTAGTTAGTTTAGTTATAGTATTGTTGCAGTGTCGGGTAAAAGTAAATTAGTGAATCAGTAACAAAAGAGATTTTCACCAATGTATTTACAATACAGCAACCCCCACTGAGATTGCCGCCCCGGGCTCCCAATGGACTTAGTCCGTCCCTGACCACTGTATACACGATATTGACAGCTAATAAATTTAAAAATGCTTGATGCAAAAAAATCTGTCAGTAGGTCTATCGGCTTTAAATTATAAAGAGATTATAAAAATCCCCTTTTAGTAATTATTTATTTTTATTCCCTTTTAGTATTTATTTAATAAAATTGGGGATGACAATTAAAATGGGAAAGTTTTAATATTTTTACTCTTATTTTGAAATTTGGAATGTAAGTTGGCTGAAATTTGCAATATAGATACGAGTAGATTATACCCTGAATTTCATTTTATATAGTCTAAATCAAAATATAGGTAAAAACGCAACTTCCAACATGTATTTCGTGAAGCGAATTATAATGTAAATAGTCCAACTGTAACAGTTCATACTGTGACGCAAATATTTATGATAGGGTCACGGAGTTCATTTGAACTGCGCGACTCACGGCAATGATCGGTAGGTATCGTAGCGCGGGTCTGAGTGAGCGACAAATGCCTAAAGTGCTGGGATATAGTCGCCTAAGCATTTCATTTGATCACCTTTGCTATTAGTGACTTCCTTAATTGTGACAATAGTAAGGCTTTTGCAAGCCAGTGAGGGATTAACTATTAGAAGCATTAATTACAATTACAACCTACGTCTTATAGTAGCGTAGTGTTTTTATGAATTGCATTTGTGGGTAGTCTATTTATTTAGTGATTGCAAATGCCAGTGATAGACCGGGCAACTATTAAAATCAGTGATTAAACCCACTCATTCGAAGAGTGACCTTCAGTTGCAATCTGTGCCGTATCTGCATTTGCGGTGGTCATATTATTGTCAAGATCGGTCATTGCGGGAATCCGCAATGGATGTAAATCTTGTTCTGCTTTTCGATGATTGACTTCGGTACCTCATTTGAATGGCACTTGCTTTTGATATCAGTTCTAGTACTGTAGATAGTGACAGCAGAGACGGTGACCTACTAAAGGTCAGCGGTTCTGCTGATTTAAAAGGAAAAATGAGACTCTTCCCGACGCGTCTGCCGTCTTCTATGACAGAGGGCGCCGTTAAATGCGACATCAGCGCCTCTACATGTGACATATATAATTATATATATATATATAATATACCACAAAACCACAAAACCTCGATCCACGCGTACGAAGTCGGGGGCGTCAGCTAGTGTTATTATAGTTTAGAGTTTAGACGGTCTACGCGTGGATTTGTTCTTTGATATATCTTTCATCCATCGTCAGGGCAAGAAAATGTTGGATGTGAGACGATCAAAGACACTCAGCTGTTTTCCCAAAAATCTCTATTTAAAATTTAAGTAAATATAATAATCCATACTAATATTATATTATATGCAAAAGTATGTCTGTCTGTCCGTCCGTCCGTCTGTCCTGCAAATTTCCTGTTACCCAGTGAACGTATGTATTACCTATTCGCGATTATAAAGCTTCATGCAATTAAAACTTCCAAAAATCCATGCTAATATTTTAAATGCGAAAGTGTGTCTGTCTGTCTGCTACGCTTTCACGGCCCATCTTTTTAACCGATTTTGATGAAATTTGGTATAGAGATCGTTTGCATCCCGGAGAAGGACATAGGCTACGGAAATGGGACGTCACGCAGACGCCGATCCTTGTCACAGACAGTCAAGTCAAAGAAACCTCCCTGGCACAGTGGTGAGCGCTGTGGCCTTACCAGTGGGAGTTCTCGGGTTCAGGGTCAGTTTGGGAATTTAGAATTTCTGTTTTTTTCTCTTCTCTGGGCTGGTGGTAGTGGCTAGTTACCACCCTATCACGCCAAGTGGTTTAGCGTTCCGGTACGATGCCGTGTATAAACTTGTTAGGGGTACAATACAATATGCTTCAGTTTTTTGTCAAGTTAGTCGAAACAAAAACATTGCATTTGGATTTTGGGGGCAAACGGCCATCGTCTGTAGCCGTATTATTTTAATATATTTGACGTTCGCGTTTTAGAATTATAATCCTTATTTCAAGGACGTCAAAGTACGTGACACTAAGCTGTCATTTTGAAATAATACTGCTCTAAGCGATGTTAGAAACCCCCCCAGGACCTTCGCAGAACCTTTCCCATTTCAGCGAAACGAGTCCGTTACTCAAAGTTGATTGTTTCCTACCAATATAAATAGACCCCTCATTAGCAACATTAGTAACGCCTTGTGAGGCCTAATGGTATAATCTTATATATATAAAAATGAAACCCGTTTTCCTTGGTCACGGCATCACGCGTGAATGGCTGGACCGATTTCACTAATTCTTTTTTTGTTGTATTTGTTATTATTACGAGAAGGTTCTTACGGAAAAAAATATTAAGAAATTCTCTCAGAAATATTGAAAAATATTTTTTTTATTTTGCATACTAAGGCGGTACGAAGTTCGCCGGGTCAGCTAGTTTATAATAGTATACGAATTCGGAAGAATGAATCTTTGCGATTTGCAATTAGGTTCTTAAGTACTCTGAGAAGTAGGAAGTTCTTAATTAGTTTTCATAATGATATTAATTTCTAACTTATTCCACTAATGAGTACGTTTTGAGAGCTCTAATAACTTTCTCCTGAAATTGCGTGCGAAAATAGCCAACTTGTAGCCTCAGCACGTAGTAGGGGTACTATTATTATATCGTGTCTAAGCATAACCAATGCGATAACGATTTCTCGCGGTTTTGTCATAGACAAACCGTTACAAAAGATGTGAAAAAGATTTGTAACCTTTTTACTTTTTGCGCTCAAATTGCTGAAACCATAGATAATTAATCCATACTATAATATTGTATGTGAAAGTGTGTCTGTCTGTCTGCTACGCTTTCACGGCCCATCTGTTCATCCGATTTTGATGAAGTTTGGTACAAGGGTAGATTGTATCCCGGGGAAGGATAATTTTATCCCGGAAATTTAAAGAGTTCCCGCGGGAAGCAAAAACTCTTAATCCACGAAGACGAAGTCGCGGGAATCATCTAGTATTCAATAAGGCGCATTCTACTGTCTGTGAAACTATACATACCATGGGCTACTTTTTATCCCGGAAATTTAAAGAGTTCCCGCGGGAAGCAAAAAAGACGAAGTCGCGGGAATCATCTAGTATTCAATAAGGCGCATTCTACTGTCTGTGAAACCATACATACCTACTTAATACGCATTCTACTGCCTATGGTTGAAACTAGGGCTTCCAATACCGGGATATTGGCTAATACCGGGATTCCGGACTTTTTTCGTCCGTTTTCAATACCGGTATTGAAATGTCTAATACCGGTATTGGTGACACTATAAATGAAACAGTGACTAATAATTGCATATATTTCTTGGTACATGCTACTGTTTTTATTCGGCTAAGTTTAAAACTTGTATCTGAAGCATATTAGCTCAATAAGAGCACCTTTATTGCTTAAAACCAGTGAAGAAATGTCATTTTTGATCACTAAGATGGAAAAATTTGTGTTTGAATTTCGAATCCTGTGTCTTGGCATTTCTATTTCATATACTCACGAAACGTTCAGAAATGTGTTTTTATCCAATGCAATATTAATTTATAATCATTTATTTTCTTTAAAAAAATAACTATTGAATTTTTAATTTATTTGTGTTTTGACTAAACTATGTACATATAGACGAGTAAAAAAATGGCATTTCTTCATTGAATTTAAGCAGAAAAGTGCACTTTTGGAGTAAATGTGGTGAAAAAAAATTTTTTATGGAAAAACTTTTTATGGTGCACTTTCCTTTAGAAAAGACTAGTTCGAAGTTATAAACAATCTATCTATTCATATAAAAAAATCTTTTCGGTATTAATACCGGTATTGAAAAAAACCGGTATTCGAAAGCCCTAGTTGAAACCAAGTTTAGTTTTTTTTTTGGCTGTTTAGATCAAATTAAGAGCAAAATGTTGCTAGGTAGTAGGTACATAATAATATTGTAAGCTGCGTAACTTTATACGCTTGGCCTTATAGTATGAGTTGTAACTAACCACTGCAGAAGCTTCGAAGCCATCAAACCAGACCGGATAATAATTATAAATCCCAAAATTGCCCCTAGGAATTCAAACTCAAGGATGAAACAAATTATTTATTATAGCAGTTTAATCTCGACGAAAACTTAATGTTAGTAGGTAAAATCAAAATTATTCTGAATGAATAAACATAAAATTCCCCAAGGGGTTACTAATTAAAAGGAACATAATTAGCATAAAAGGGGGGTAGGGGTAGGTACAGGTTTAATTATTGTGAAGACATGAAAAATAATAGAAAGCAGTTTCTATTGAGAAGCGATACTAAATTCTCTAGTCTGTAGGTAAGACGTTACCACGTGCACATAGTACATTCAAAGGCTAAGGGCCTGTTTCTCAATCTACGAGTAACATTTAACTGATGAATAAATTTGATGTTTTGACAGATATTGTATAGGAATTCTGTCAAAATCTTAAATTTATTCTTATGTTAAGGTTTACTTGGCCATTGTGAAACAGGCCCTTATAGTTACATTCTCCTATTTAAAAGTACTTATATGCTCACTTACATGAGAGTTTGCTTTCAGAGAGAGAGAGAGAGAGAGGAACTTGCCAACCTCATTCCTCCTTCACCATTTTAATACAGAACACGGATAAACAAATTTCTCAAAAGCCGGGAACGCATCGGCAGTTCCTCTGGTGCTGCAAATGTTCATGGGCGGCGGTAATCACTTTACATCAGGTGACCCGCCTACTCGTTTGCTCGCTATATAAAAAAAATAACTGCAAGAACTCATTGTATACGGATTTCTGTTAACTTTATCACTTGCAGTAGCTGAAAAAACGTACCTAATTCGTCGTTTGAAATGGACTACGACTGTACGATATTTCGGTTGTTCGAGTCCTTAGAAAAGCGTAGTTACCTCTCTCCTTGTGGGCCGAATTGAATACGGAAAGCCATATACGCTTCTTTTTTTTTTATTCCACTACAAGCTAGCCCTTGACTGCGATCTCACCTGATGGTAAGTGATGATACAGTCTAAGATGGTAGCGGGCTAACCTGTTAGGGGCATGGCAGTTATATTAAACCCATACCTCTTCGGTTTCTACACGGCATCGTACCGGAACGCTAAATCGCTTGGCAGCACGTCTTTGCCAGACCAGGGGCAATTCAGAAATTATTAATTCCCAAATTGACCCTGCCGGGGATCGAACCCGGAACCTCCACACGTTAAGGCAACAGCGCTACACACTGCGCCACGGAGGTCGTCAAGGAGGCTTTCCGGGGACCGAACCCGCACGCCCGTACTGGAGGTCGGGTGTCTTTACCACTAGTCTATCACCGCTTAATTATTGGGCAGATTTCAATTTGCGTAAATACTGTTTACAACCTTCTAAATCTAAGACTTTCGTTTAAATTTGAATCACGGGGGATTTTCAAATAATCAGACAACCCATTTCAGAAACTTTACGATTCACGCTGCACCTTCTCGTTATCGGATTAGGGATAAGCGTGAAGTCGAATGGAAAACTTTTGTCTTTTGAAACTTTTGACTTTTCAAAATTCAAATGCTTTTATTCAAATAAACTTTTACGAGCTAAAAATAAACTTTTAAAAGCTTTTGTCGTCGTGTGAACCTACCACTGGTTCGGTATGCCATTCCTACTGAGTAAAGCCAGGAACAACTCGACGATTGCTCTTTTTAAAAATTTAAGACTTCAAATTAAAGTGTACCTACCTACATAATAATAATAATGTTCTCCCGACCGAATTTCGGCCGCGGCGGCCTGTCTCCATAGAGATTAGCCATCTGCGCGGGAGATATTGTAATGCACAAATGTGTGCGCGTACACAGGTGCACTCTCTGTTCCTTTACTCTCATAGCCCGATGGGACGGAAAATCCGACACGACCGGAGAGAGATTAGGCTCAGGACCGACGGCTTAACGTGCTCTCCGAGGCACGAGGGTTAAACATCGCCAATTTCCTAACTCCGGGCTAGTACTGAGAATTTCTTGTCAGAAAAGCCCAATACTTGCTAGGGCCCGACCCGGGACTCGAACCTGGGACCTCGTCGGCTGCAGTCGAACATGCTAACCACTAGACCAACGAGGCAGTTAAAGTGTACATAGGTACCTATATAACTAACCGCAGTCCCAAGCATTGCTTGTCAAATCCACACTCTTTTATCATTTAAAGGTAAAACACACAGCGTCATCCGACCCGAGCCCGACCCGCGCCCGCTCCCTGTGTGTTTTGCTCTTAACATAATCTTCAACAGCTTAGGCCACGACTTGTAAGCTTTACTCACGAAGTCGCTAAGTACCTATGTATAGGTAACTTACGAAATGTTAATGGAAACAGAAATCCATACTGATATTATAAATGTGTTTCTGTTTGTCTGCTGCGCTTTCACGGCCCATCTCTTCAATCGCTTTTAACGAGTACAGAGATAAGTTTCATCCAGGGGAAGGACATACAAACATTTTAATAAAGAAAATTAAAGAGTTCTCGCGGGATATTGAAAAAACCTTATTCAAAGTCGTAGGTATCATTTTACATTTTTTAATGTAGAGTATGTTATAATATTTTAGCGAACGAAACTAATGTAGCTCTTTGATATTATTTACGGTACTGTTCAAATGATTTATCTATATTTTACTTCCGTTGTGTTAAATATGATATTCACAACATCATGAAAGTTCTCCATTGTCCCAGCTAATACGAGTACCTACTCCCAGGACCCCACGTATATTAAAAAGTATAGTTTCTGATACGTCTTTACCTGGTGGGAGGCTTCGGCCGTGGCTAGTTACCACCCTACCGGCAAAGACGTGCCGCCAAGCGATTTAGCGTTCCGGTACGATGCCGTGTAGAAACCGAAGGGGTATGGGTTTAATATAACTGCCATGCCCCTAACAGGTTAGCCCGCTACCATCTTAGACTGCATCATCACTTACCATCACGTGAGATCGCAGTCAAAGGCTAGCTTGTAGTGGATAAAAAAAAAATGATAAAATTCAGTCGGAAACTGTAACTTTTATTTTCTTTCAGTTTTGTTTACCCCGCTCGTATACCTAGCTCGACTGTGGTGTTTGATCCGAGATATTTATTTGTCTTCGTCTCGTTGGACAAGGCACGCTTTCATTGTGGACAAGAACAATCCTACCATTCCTGCTGTTTAACTTTTCTGAACTGTTCGTGAACAAATTTACTTTAAACTGGATGAAGCTTGCGCCTTTTCGCGTGGATTAAAGTTTTTTTTATTGCCGCGGGAATTCTCTAATTCCGGGATAAAAAGTATCCTGTGTCCTTTCCCGGAATGAAACCTACCTCTGTAACGAATTTCGTCTGAAATGTCCAATGTTTGTGAAAGGTCTAGTCTAGTCTAGGAATCTAGGTTAAATATTTGGGCCTCCAAATCCTCATTAGTCAGGTTAGCCCGCTACCTCTAGACAAATTATTAATAAGAAAATTATTAATTATTTCTAACATTCAGAAACAACTTCATCCAATGGAAGCCAGGGTTTTAACATTAATTATTTATCATCACAATTCCAATATAAAGAAAATTCCATTTAATTATTACATTTTTCAGTGTTCAAGAGAAGAAAACTCGTCGAGTGCTGGCGCCTCTCTGATTAACTTTATGATACAAAAACAAAGTTCAATTGCCACGACAAACAGGGGCGGATCGTAAAACTGCCACCTTAATTAAACAAGCTATTACCTATTACTTTCGTCGTATAAATGTGTAGTAAAATTAAATGCGTAATTAAAAGCTATTATTGAAGAGTTATTAGAGATTCAAGTCATTTATTCAATATAGGTACACTGTAGGTACACTTATTGTCGTCTAAAAATTACTTACTTAAAAAGCATGATGGTGATAATGGACAACGGTATCTTAAATCTAAAGCTACGAGGGTTCCAAACGCGCTCTGGTCTGAAAAGAGCCGACAACAAACTCATCCGGGACTGGATTGGAATTATAAGCAGATAATTAGCCACATATTTGTCATGCAAATCTTTTTTTTTATCCACTACAAGTTAGCCTGATGGTAAGTGATGATGCAGTCTTTTTTTTTTATTATCACCATCTCACAAATTATCTTAACTAAGGAACTATATCATCACATTAACTAAGATCTTAGCTGATGCCCGCGCCCGCCTTTTTAAAGTTTTTTTATTGACGCGCGAACTCTTTAATTTTCCTTTATGTCCCCGGAACTTACATCAAAATCAAACAGACATTAAAATAACCAGTGGGCCTCCAAACCTTAACATTTCCTCATTAATCAGGTTAGTTCGCTACCATTTTAGACTGCATCTGCATCTTCATCTGAATCTGTAGACGATACAGTTTTGGCAGATTGGTGGTGGTTGACATCTTGCTTGTGAACTCCTCCCTAATAATTGGCTATCTTGCATTAACTTACACACCCTTGGACCTATAAAATAACTCTACACACTCGACCTCTTTTCGAATCAATAAAAACCATGAAGTAGGTATATTCCGCCCTGGGCCCCTGGGCCTCCAATGCAATAGAGCCCGCCGCTGATATTATTCCTGCCTAATTATTATTGTAATTTAAGGTAAGGTGAACCAATCAATTTAGAATTGATTGGTTAATCATGATTCAATAATATTATTAGACCCGGAAATCGAAATTGAATAAAACTTATTTTGCTAGAAGAAAATATTATGTGCGATGCCAAAAAGTATTAGGCACCTAGCTCGCGTAATTTTATGAAGAAAGCAGAAGTTATCGCATGATAGAAAAATATCATCTCAAATAATAAATTTTCATTTTACTTTGACGACCGCTTATGTTGGTGTGATCTAGAGAGGTCAGATCTTTATAACTACTTACTTAAAAGCTTACGACAAGGGTGAAGATCTCTTTGATTAAACCTTTGAGAGATATGAATCTTGAAACTCAAAGATTAGAGCAATACTAAACTTTTTGTACCTATTAGAATTAAAAAAAGTGAGAGAGCATCTATTCTAAGTATTTATAGGTTTACAAAGGAAGTTCGAAATCGGAAAGTTTCAAGACTGGGCACTAGGACCAAAAATGTTTTTCTGACGCGACAGGACAAAGCGTCGATGATGTTGTTCGGCTTCTGGAGTGTTTTCGATTTCATTTTTGATTAAATAAAGAGCTTTTTCCTAAAAGCTTTCTGTGAAAAAACAGACATTGTTTTAGTTACGTCTGTGAAGAAACTACTGTTATAAATATGAGAAACCATAACAAAACCTTTTCGTCAATAGAAATTGTAATCTCTTTGACTCTTTATGAAATACCTTTATACAATGAAACTTCAAGCAGTGACCGAAAAGATATCTTACATTGATTTCCATAATCCCCAAAGTTATTCTACCGAGATAAATTCGTAGGTCCGAATAAACTGGGTGGAAAAGGTTTATTTTTACTGTTTTATATGTATGTATATTATTTGAAAATTGAATGATATTATTACCGCATGATTTACGCATCCCTGCCTAAGACGTTTACGATCTAATTTAAGATCGAACCAAGTTATGAGACTTACGAAGGATTTTTATGATTGGTCTTTATTAGGGATAAGTCATTCCTTTGACTTCATAGTTTTTGCGGACGAACTATCTTTCTGGGTCATGTGCTATTGACATTGTTACGTTGTTGTTTGACGGCAAAAATGGTAAACTTGAGCCTCAGCTTTGTACCTAGGTATATAGGTAGGTAAATCCGGTTCGATGGACCAATTGACGTGACATGATATATTGTAACGGTGTTTAGTGTCTGTTTACCAATTATTATTATTTTAGTTTTTAAAAATTCATGAACTTCATGATTTTCTATGATAAAAGTAGCCTATACTGTCCATCCCCGGAATACAAGTTTACTTCACCTTCAATTCGCAATAATACAACATTCTTCACCTTCTTTACTGCGTTCTGTTCAATCCCATCACACCTCACTACTTAAAAGATCGATTTAATTATATATGTAAATTACACTCTTTCTCCCTCCGTTCTCAAAATAATCTTTTATTAAGTACTCCTAGTCACTCAACTTGTTTCTATCAAAATTCTTTTACGGTAACTGTTATACGGCTTTGGAACGTTCTTCCTTTGGATATTAAGCTATCTCAATCTCTTCCTATCTTCAAAACTAAATTGAAACAACATTATATAACATTATAATTTATTTATTCATCTGTCGTCTATTATCTATTACTTCAATACTGTGTATTTATCCTATTTATTTTTACATTGTTTTTATGCTTATTATATTTATTTATTAGTATTATGTCTCAGTACACCCCTCCCGCTTTCCTAAAAGTTTCCTTTGCCCTAAGGTTGCCTGGAAGAGATCGCTGTTTAAGCGATAAGGCCGCCTGTTGTGCCCTATCTATTAATATGATTGTTTTTTATCTTTTCATTTCTTTGTGTATAATAAAGTATATTTTACTTTTACTTTACTTTACTTACAAGTTAAAATTTTGTCAAAATCGGTTAAGCGACATACTGACACACAGACCGACACATGGTAGCATTTTTATTAAAAAAAAAAAACAAAATCAATCAAATTTTATTCAAGTAGACTTTTAACAAGTACTTTTGAATAGTCGAGTGAATCTAATCCAGATATTAGTCAATGAAATAGAGTAAGTATATTATCTATTTAGTGGATGTTTCGCTAACAATGGAGAAGCTTACCATTTTTTTTAAATATTATGAAAATTAAGACAAAATAAAAAAAAATTTAAAAGAATCACTAAAATATCTCAACAAATGAAAAAGTTACGGAAGTTTAAAGTTGCGCTTGCAAGTGGGGTGGTGTGACGTCACACCACACTATCAACCGACTTTATAAAGCCGATTAAAATAAATAAATTAATTGAACTAAAAGCATTTAATTTATGTGTGAAGATAATTTCGAAGTAGGTACTTATTAAATCTCGGCTAGGTATTAAAACTCACTCACAAAATTTCTCACTCGAGTGAGATACAGCAATCGGTGTACATTAGATAATTAATTTCTCAGACATTAATTATTGAAATTATTATTAAATTATTTATTTATCTATATTTTACTAAGTTCTCCATTGTCCCAGCTAATACCTACTCCCAGGACCCCAGGTATATTAAAAAGTATAGTTTCTGATACGAGTATTATAGTCGCACATAAACCTAGTTTGATTCCACTCACTTTGGGGGTTGAAGTCGTAACTCGTAAATCTGGCGTTGGATTAACTTTTATTGTATATTTCGATCGAAAATTTTATCGTCAGGTAATTTTATTTTACTTTTATAGTGTACAAGGGGCAATGAAATGGTACTATTGGTGGAGATAAAAGCTGGAAAGCGGAAACGGCTTAGAGGCATTTGATGATTTGTTGTTAATAGTAGATTGTATTATAAGGGAGCAAAATAATATTTTTACGGCGAGGCCGCTTTTTTGAATCCAGAGCGAAGTGAGGGATTCTTTAGTAGAATCCTGAACGTAGCGAGGGATTCAAAGTACGTCGCCCGAGCAAAAAAATTTTGCGCCCGAATGATACACTCTACATTTCATCACCCTGTATGAAAAAATAAAAGGCGCCTCATATTTTATTGTAATGTTATTATTTAATAAAACAGAGTAACAACTAAATTGAAATTAAATAGTATCTAATAATAACAAAACCATGAATTTCTAACAATCTGTGAAAATTGACAAAAACGCGGGCTGTATTTCGCCCGTTTTTTATTTGATTTCTTTTTTTTTAATTCAGCCGGGCGGCGCGACTATTGGCCGTCGTACCAGCCAGTCTTTATTCAAACAATATTTGCGTTCGATTTCTTTGGCGCTGAACACTAAGATGTTCCAAATTCAAAAAGTACGCGGCAAAGATTAAAAACTCATTTCTGCCCGCTAAAAGTTTCTTATAGAAAACACCACCTTTGGGTGCACTGCATAAAGGCGAACCAAGTCGTCCTTTTCGAATACATGGGATGAAAACAATTTTGACCACCCATACTGCCAACGCTTCTAGCAATACTTAGGTAAGCAATATTACTCAAAATGACAGTTTGATGTCACGTAGGTACCTTGATGTTCCTAAAATAAGGATTATAATTCTGGAACACGAAAGTCAACAATAATGAAACAGGCTGGCCCCTTTCCCAAAGAGAGACATTTTGTACGATCCAGTTATTGCTGAATCGCATGTAGTTTTTAAAAGAAAACTTCTCTGCTTGAAGAATAAAATATAACCTACCTACTTAAAATAACTGGTATTATTTTGCAATATAGTAAGTAGTATCTAATTCTAAATTAGACTTTCTACAGAAATACATAATGCATTAGCGCAGGCATGACATGACTTGTTTCATAAGACAGAAAAAATATATTAAAATTTCGTAATATTCTTAACATCCCGTATGGTATGTATTGAATTATATTGTGTGATACACGGGCGTTAAGGTTTCTACATACTTACTCGTGACGATGACATTAGTCAACTCGTATGTAAAAACCTACTAACCGCTCTTATATCACAAACTACTAATATTTTACGTAAAACAGTCTTACATAATTATGAAAGCCCATAAATTAAAAAAAGGCTACAAAGATAAACCAAGCTGCATAAACACAGTAGTAACTAGTAACTACATTAAAATGAAAACAATCCTAATTCGCAGTGATTTACAAGCGACATCGGGATTTAAGTGGATTGCTGCTATTTACTTTGGCTGTTTCATTTACATTCAGACGCATTTAGCCAGACAGATTCAAGGTATAGCCCCACTACAGTATACAGAGGCGCGGCGCGGCTCATAGCGGCAATATTCTTTGTACAATAATGTGGCAGTGCATCTCCATGCCGCATCGCTTAAAGGTTTTTTTTAATCCACTACAAGCTAGCCCTTGACTACGATCTCACCTAGTGGTATGTGATGATGCAGTCTAAGATGGTAGCGGGCTAACCAGTTAGGGGCATGGCAGTTATATTAAACCCATACCCCTTCGGTTTCTACACGGCATCGTACCGGAACGCTAAATCGCTTGGTATAGACTCTAGCTCCACACAAACTCATACAAATAAAATATTTAGGAACGGCATTCCAAACCAGTGGTAGATTCGACTATTCAAAACCACTTGTTAAAAGTCTACTTGAATAAAAAATATATGATTTTGATTTTTTTGATTTGCCGCTACGTGCCGCGCCGCGCCGTGCATCTGTAGTGGGGCTAAACCATAAAGAAACATTCATAGACGCATTGCACTCATTGTTCTTTTGGAATACAATGGCTTCTATTCTTTGCCTCTAAATAGTGTAACAATAACCACGCTATTCGCATTTGTCCAGGTGTACTCGTTATTAACATAAATACAACTTTTTTGTTATAGTCTGTTGGAACTAGATAAAGAATGGGGCACCATCCAGCGTGAAGCTTATTTCAAAATTAGTTTTTCCAAGCTGATTATATTCAACCAGGTGATCGGCTCGTTTTTTTTTTTTTTTTTTTTTTAATCCACTACAAGCTAGCCCTTGACTGCGATCTCACCTGATGGTAAGTAATGATGCAGTCTAAGATGGTAGCGGGCTAACCTGTTAGGGGCATTTCCCCTTCGGTTTCAATTCAATTCAATTCAATTCAATTCAATTCAATTCAATTTATTTATTTGTGAATAGTGTAGGTACATTTGAGGTGGAAATAAGTATAAAAGTGCTCCTATTCTACCACAGTGTGGTGTACAAATATCTTACTTTATAAAATTAAAATTACTGCATATTGTACTAATTAGATGTTAAATAGTAATTCTTAAACTTGTCTATTATGCTATGAGACACAATTTTATAACAACTTATTAATTAATTGTAACACACCGTATTTATACCTATTCAAATGCCACTTTGGAGTTTGAGGGGAGTGCCTAACTTATACCACAGAATATAAGTAGGTAATATGTCTTTATTATAACAGATAAGAAAAAGTATTAATGAGGCCTTTACGTCAAATTCAGCAAAAATACTATGAAAATTAAAATATATCTAGGTACCTTTATAATGTCAAATAAAAGATAAAAAGTAGCAACCATGTCAAGCAAAATGTCACATTCAATTAAATGTCAATTAGGTATAATAAAAATTAGTCACGGAATTAACCAACAAGAAGAAATTAGTCTAATAACTTATACCAGGTACTAAAAAAAAAAAAAAAAATTCTACATCAATGTACCTAGTACAGTAATGTCAGTTAAATCATGTCATTTCATCAATGTCATTTCTACACGGCATCGTGCCGGAACGCTAAATCGCTTGGCGGCACGTCTTTGCCGGTAGGGTGGTAACTAGCCACGGCCGAAGCCTCCCACCAGACCAGACCAGGGAAAATTCAGAAATTATAAATTCCTAAATTGACCCTGCCGGGGATCGAACCCGGGACCTCCGCACGTTAAGGCAACAGCGTTACACACTGCGCCACGGAGGTCGTCGGTTTCGTCGTTCGTCGTTCGTCGTCAGGTCGTCGTTTAAGGTAAGGTTTTTTGTATACCGCAGGAACTTTTTGATTTTCCGGTATAAAAAATACCTTAGATATACTTCCCTGGGATAAAACCAATCTCAGGCGAACTAAGTATCAAATCTTTACTAATATTATAAATGCGAAAGTTTGGATGGATGGATGTTTGTTACTCAATCACGTCAGAACGGCTCTGGATGAAATTTGGCACAGAGATAGATTTCCTATTACACTTTTATCCCGAAAAATTGAAGAGTTCTCGCAGGAACCAAGAAAACCTCAATCCATGCGAACTGAGGCGCGAGGCATCAGGTAGTAAAAAATAAAACATAAACAGAATTATTTTCGCATTTTTGTAATATTAGTTAGATATTAGAAAAGTAGGTAAACACGGCGTCTAATAAATTACGATAATATAGACATAATATTATCGTGATTTGTTAAGTACCAATGGTCAGCAGTATAAACGATTCTAATTGCCAGTGATTTGTAGAAACGGGCCTCAATTCCATCAGAACCTCAATAACTTCTGTGGTAATAGCGTAACACGCCCTCGACGCGCCCAAATATGGATGTAAATAGGATGTAGTTAGTTTTCGTAACTTGACGATGACCTCCCTGCAGACCTCGCTGTTATCCGGGTTCATTACCAAGCATGGGCAAACTGAAACTATTTTTTCTAAAAAATGATATGAAATGAATTTCATACCCTGTAAATGAGTTCGAAAGTTAAACTTCCCGGCCTAGACCAGTAAAGAATGTATGTATTTTCATTACATATCATAAGTTTGAATTTGGAATCTTTCTTCCTGAATATCTTGTAACTTGTTATAATGTTCTTTGGCCTAAATAGTTTAAATTTGGAACTCTAGCGTATTACGCGTTCAGCACTCACAGCGCACAAAAAAAATAAAAGTATAAATATAACTAATTTAACTTTTAATATTTCTTAAGTAGGTTGCTTTATTTACTTTCTTTTAATTACATAATATAATATAGGTATTTAAAAAAGTCACTTTTTTCATTTTTTAGTAGTAGCTCGTAGCTCGGCCGTCTAACTAACACTCGACCAGAAAACGCGTACTTCCCGGTCTCGCGATGTTATGTACTGTATAATTTGGTTCGTGTTCGGTCTGGTGGGAGGCTTGGGATCTAGCCACCATATTTTCAAAACCATGCCTGATTACCATCCTACCGGTAAAGTAGGGTAATATCCAGCCAAGCTCGAGAATCGTCACACTATGTGAGATTGCTGTAAACGGTTGGACTTGTCATCGTGTAACAAACCTATAGGTTAATAGTAACTATTGTGAAGTATTAATTATTTATTAAATAATCGGTACCTATACTCTCTATACTATACCAGCTATGCTCGGGCCATAATTAAGTGTTGGGTTTTTCTGACTAGAAATTCTCAGTACTAGGTGGTACTAGCCCGGAGTTAGGAAGTTGACGGTGTTTCACCACCGTGCCTCGGAGAGCACGTCAAGCCGTCGGTCCCGGTTATTATCATTAACATGATAATAGTCATAATTTGCTTTGAATTGTTTTCGCTAATACATGCTTAGTTACGTGATAGTTGAGGACA
Organism: Erebia aethiops; assembly: GCA_923060345.2. Taxonomy (NCBI): domain Eukaryota; kingdom Metazoa; phylum Arthropoda; class Insecta; order Lepidoptera; family Nymphalidae; genus Erebia; species Erebia aethiops. Next base: position 12,719,253 of record OV281096.1, on the reverse strand, counting down.
TAATTTACGTTACAAATTTATTATTATGTGTGTATTCAAGTCAATGGATTTCATGAATAATTTACTTACTAATTTTCATAACAATGAATTTCATTATCATTCTGCCAAGTACCTGTGATTTGCGGAACCGGATTCCACCTGTTGTGCTCCCTTAAACCTTTATAATGTTATATTAATCATGTGTATATTTTTTGCGCGAGTTGAATGCAGAGCTTAGGTACCTATGTGTCACCTCAGGCCTCATCTACCGTGGCGCAGTGTGTAGCGCTGTTGCCTTAACGTGCGGAGGTCCTGGTTTCGATCCCCGGCAGGGTCAATTTGGGAATTTATAATTTCTGAATTTTCCCTGGTCTGGTCTGGTGGGAGGCTTCAGCCGTGGCTAGTTACCACCCTACCGGCAAAGACGTGCCGCCAAGCGATTTAGCGTTCCGGTACGATGCCGGGTAGAAACCGAAGGGGTATGGGTTTAATATAACTGCCATGCCTATAACAGGTCAGCCCGCTACCACACGAGTATATACGCTACCATCTTAGACTGCCTCATCACTTACCATCAGGTGAGATCACAGTCAAGGGCTAGCTTGTAGTGGATTAAAAAAAAAATAGCTCGCGACTCCTTCACTCCGACTCAAAAAGGTCCGAAGTTCATTCGTAATCTTATAATTATCTCGTAATAAAATTTCACAATCCATTTTAGACTTTCCTTTACACAAGTTAAAAAAGGCCATTAAAAGTATGCTCCCTAAAAAGCTTATAATAAGATTTATAAACGAAAATGTTGAAGATTGCGTAAACGATAAAAGAGCGTGAATTTGACTCACTCTAGCTATGTTAGGAATTGGGATTGCAGTTACTTTTATCTTAATAATAATTCTAATTTTTATTTTAAAAGAGCAACCACCGAGCTTCTTTCTGCCTATACTCATAATGATAATCAATATAATACTCAGTATATTATTATAATAATATATAATAGTAAGCCTATTTAGTCATTGAACTAAAATTCTACATCAATGTATTTAGTAATTTAAAAAATTGGCAGTCATTAGGACTGCCGATAGAAGTGAAAACGAATATTTTTTTTTTAATTTTTCGTTTAAATAAAAAAAATATAAACCATAACATTAAGGCATTAAAGTTTAATTACGAATTTAGTATAAGTATTTATATTTAAGACTTTGTCTTCGTAACAACGCGAGCATGTCGCTGTTCGCGAGCATGTCGGTCTTCGTGAGCATGTCGGTCACGCGAATTCGGAAGTTTACCCCCTACCAGAAAGTGCTCAACGCCGCTTTTCACTTCAAAAATACCTATAAATTTATTTAAGAGAATAGTTTACTAAAGGTAAATATAAAACTTCAACCAAAGCAAATAACGCGTTTGTGCGGTGCGGTGTTTCGATATAAATCATTGAGAGTTACGAATTACGATCGTTTCTATTTACTGCAAATGTTTGTACTATGACTCCCAGCTTGCTTTTATTGCTAACTAGCTGATGCCCGCGACTTCGTCCGCGTGGTTTATTTTTTGATTCCCGCGGGAACTCCTTAATTTTCCGGGATAGAAAGTAGCCCATGTCACTCTCCAGGTCCTCAACTATACCAATGCCAAAAACCACGTTACGAAACCCATGAACATTTTGTATGAAAAATCGAGGGAAAATCGTTTTTTTTATGTTTTTTGTACCAAAAATTTATAAAATATGTAGAAAAACAGAAAAATAGTGGACAAGGAAACGCTTAAATCTGTATAAGAGATCTCTACCAGTGACCTTCGGCAGTGAGACAGGTTGTGAAGGAAGAATGGGTATTCAACAAGATATGAGATGGAATGAAAACGAGATATTATAACTTACCCAAATATACATACTAATGACATAAATATATACATAAATTACTACATACCAACATACATATGACATATTAGATACTTAATGATACAATAGATACATATTATTAATTTATAATAATGATAGAGAGGATAGATAGTGCTGTTTCACTCGAAGTTTAAAGGTGTGAATATTTTAAGAATGTTATTCATAAAAATGCTACTAGGCAGTGAGTTCCATAGTCGCGTCGCAGCTACCGTTAAAGATTTATTTATTCAATTTTCCAATATTTTTAATAGATATTCTGCTATTCTGGACGGAGAAAAATAGAACAAATCAAAAATTATGAAAATTGGTCCAGCCGTTGTAGAGTTATAATTATAATTGTTCGAACAAACCCAACTTTGTTAATTAAATACCATTGTAATACGGCTGATACAATATCACATTAAAATATCAACAAAAAAACATCAAGTTTTTGACAGCCTCCCTGGCGCAGTGTTGAGCGCTGTTGTCTTAACGTGGGAGGTCCCGGGTTCGATTTCCGGCAGGGTCCATTTTCCATTAGGTTTATAATTTCTAAATTTTCTATTGTCTGGTCTGGGAGGCTTCAGCCGCGGCTAGTTACCACCCTACCGGTAAAAAACGTTCCGCGGTGCAATTTTGCGTTCCAGTACGATGCCGTGTTAAAACCGACTAGGGGTATGGGTTTAATATAACTGCCATACCCCTTTAGCCCGCTATCATCTTAGACTTATCACTTACATACCACCAGGTGAGATTGCAGTCAAGGGCTTACTTGTAGTGGTGTAAAAAAAGTGGTAAAATAAAAACAAAACACCAAAATGCAATTCAAAAGTTCAAAAGATATCAAATTTTACCTACCGGAAATGGAATTACCAGCGACCTCTCATCAAAACAAAAGCCATAGATCAAAAGTACCATAGAAAAAATAAATAAAAAAAGTACCTAAGTTAGTGAAGTAATCAGCCCATTACATACAAAATCTGACAGAAAAGTGTCGCTTCGTCAAAGAAGTCATTTTGGTCTTGACATTACCTATTTAGGTATTATGATGTCACATAAAAATTGGCAAAAAATAATGTAGTTCGATGATACTGATATTAAATAAATATGTAGTTTAGACGTTAATGTCTTCTATAGGCAATAAAAATTTAATTAATAATAATTAAAAAAAAAACGTGAACAATTTTTTTGTTCGATGTGTAAACTTAATGAACAACATTTAAAAAATAGATAAACAATTTATTTTGCCAGAGTTACATACCCTTAAATATACCGAATAAAAATTATAGATTAGATATCAGACCTCATTAGAAAGTATAAAGGAAGCGGGTGGATGAGGAAGGCGGAGGACCGTGTTTGGTACGGATCTGGCTGAAATTTGGCACACATAGATTATAGTCTGGAATAGCACATTGGCTTTTTATTCTGGAAAATTAAAGAGTTCCCGCGGGAACTAAAAAACTTTAAACCTGCACGCAGAGGAAGTCACGGGCATCCGTTAGTTTAGTCTATTTGTCTACACTCTTTTCAGTGTATGTTTATTCAGTGCTCTGTGGTATCTGGAGATATTAAACGGAAAATAAACAATCTCGCCAACGGGAAACTGATTCCGCGTCTGGTAGCGGGATCGCAACTATTTTCGTTTGCGCAACACGGAACGATGTTGGCATAATAGAAGGTCGAAGGGTAGTCTCATTAGCGAGGCGTGCAACGTTGTATTTATTTTATGCGCTCTTTTCAATAAAAATGTTTTAACTTTATTTCAATACCTTTATATATGCCTGAGAAGAGCCAATAGACGAATCAGGCAGAAAAAGGGTTTGATTATTTTAGTATGGAGCCTGGCCTGTTGCTACCATTCCGCCATTTTCATATTTTGTAAAGTATGGCGTAGAGGCGCCTTCTTTTAGGCGCGTTGAGTTGAGTTTAGTAGGGGGCAAGAATGGGGATTACGCGTGATCGACACCGTTCTTCATAATACAAAAGGTCTTAAGTATAATAAGATAGTACATTCGAAATTAAACTTACATACTTTTGTTTTAAGGTTTATATTATAAGGTATATATTTTAAATTATTTTAAATATTCGTTTTCACTTCTATCGGCAGTCCCTATGACTGCCAATTTTTTTTTAATAACGGCCACTCATAAAACCTGTATGTAATAACCAATAGCTGGCATCAATACAAGCAAGTATTTTAAGTAAGAGACAAAAATTTCGAAATCAACAGGTTTCTGAGATATCAAAGCTGTATTAGTGGCGCCATTATCGACTGTAACTTTGATCAATGACAACGAACATAACTCAGAAAAAAATAAGTGCGTGCCTGAGGATCGAACGCCGGACTCCCGACCACTCCTAAAAACACGCTACGCTATCATCTCATTGACAGTATGTTAATACAAAATTCCTGTAGTGAGTAATAGACTGAAATAACAATAACAAGTTTCAATAAATAACAATGTTTAGATACCTACAGGCAGATAAGTGCATTTCCATATCGCATCACGAAGCAACGTGCCAAAGCATTCACCGATATATTATCTAAAAGCTAATACCTTCTACTGTGCTAAGAGTGGGCTTTATAAATATTAATTTTTATCTGATGCCCGCGACTTCGTCCGCGTGGAATTAGTTTTTAAATTCCCACGGGAACTCCTTAATTTTCCGGTATAAAAAGTAGCCTATATTACTCTCCATAGGTTCTCGACTATGACCTTTGCAAAAAATACGTCGATCTCTTGCTCTGTTGCGGCGCGATTAAAGGACAAATAATCTTTTACTTTAGGTCTACAGCAAAATTTTTTGGAGTTCCTTTGAATCGATTTGCATATTATAATATAATATAGATAAGCCCGGGGTATGAAAATTTATGGGGAGTAAAATTAAACTTTCTCCGTTACGGAGGAATAAAAATATAAAAAAATTATATTTTTATTTCACTACAAGTTAGCCCTTGGCTGCAATTTCACCTTATGGTAGGTGACGATGCAGTCTAAGATGGTAGCGGGCTAACCTGCTTGGGGTTATAAAAACCCATACCCCTAATTAATTTCTACAAAGCATCGTACCGCATCGCTAAATCACTTGGTGCTTTGCTGGTAAATTCCCAAATTGACCCCGCCTGGAATCGAGCCCGGGACATCCCACTATGAGACCACAGCGCTCACCACTACGCCAGGGAGGTCGTTAGAACTATAAAGGTAAATATTGTATATTGGCAATAGTCCAAATAGGCTATTTATCTGAGTCTACAAGGCTTACATGTTGACTAACAGAATATATGTCTGTTAGTGATTCTCAGTTTACGCATCGTTAATATAATATTATTATAGAACGTACCTAATATGCGATTGATCAATCAATGAATATATACCTATATCTATTTTATTTTTATTATCAACTAAACGATTCTCGTGACTTCGTACGCAAAGTGAACGCATTGAGCACTTTTTGGTAGGGGGTAAAAATGTGGATTAGGTACGCGTGATCGACACCGTTCTTCTTAAGACAAAAGGTCTTAAGTGTAATTATAAAGTACATTCGTAATTAAACTTTAATGCCTTAGTTTTAAGGTTTATATTTGAATATTTTTCTTAATTAGAAAAAAAATTTAATATTCGTTTTCACATCTATCGGTAGTCCAGGGACTGCCATTTTTTTTTGATTCCCGCGGGGACTTTAATTTTCCGGGATAAAGATAAGTAGCCTATGTTCTTCCCCGTGATACAACCTACCCCTGTACCAAATTTTATCAAAATTGAGGTTGAACGGATGAACCGTGAAAGCGTAGCAGACAGACAGACAGACACACTAGTTAGTGTGGTATGGTATGGTTTTGTAAATATTTTAATTATTGTAAATATTAATGTTGATTACAGAAAGGCAAATAAAAACAGGATACATAACTTTTAAAGGAGTAAAAAATATCTATTTTAGACTCTCCGATTAGGATATTCCTAATCGGCTTCGTGACTTCGGCGAGATTTTTAACGTTCTGCTTTCTCGTTCTTAACTATATAAAATTCAAAGTCCTGACTGACTTTTATATCAACGCACAGCCTAAACCGCTGGTCCTATAGACATCAAATTTGGAAGGTGTGTTCTTTGTGAAGGGTAGGTATCCATTAAGAAAGGGTTTTTCGAAATTCCACCCCCAAAGGGGTAAAATAAGTGTTGAAAGTTTGTATGAAAGTACGTCGGTTTTAAAGCTATAGTCATGAAACTTGGTATTTGGGTTTCTGGTTTAAAATGATGAAATACGGATTTCACAGGTTTTGAAATTTCTATCCCCAAGAGTAAATAGAGAGTTATTGTCTTCAATCACACCGCAACAGAGCAACTGATCGACGCGATTTTTTGCATGGGTATAGTGACGTACGTGGACGAGTACCTGAAGAGTGACGTAGGCTACTTTTATCCCGGAAAATTAAGGAGTGCCTGTGCGAATTAAAACCTTATGCTACGCGAACGAAGTCGCGGGCCTCCACTAGTAGGTAATATATTATATTAGTTAGTAAGTTTTCTGTGCTGTAATAGAGACTTTTGTAAACAGTTACGAAATCTTGTTCAATCTCACAGTCTATATTTGCAAAACATTTAGCATCTGTTTTGGACCTAAACAAACAGTCTTTTAAAGCATACTAAATAGAGTTACAGTGATACAAAGATAACTGGAGGCTTTGTGAAGGACTGTAATTCTAAGGGATAAAGTCCAAAATAGCGTAAATAATTACCTTGGGGAAGACATGCAGTGCTACTCTGAAAGGAAAAGTTATTATTTGCAACTTATAGTAGGCCTTGTGTAAGTTAGACCAAACTTTTCAAGTTTTCACCCATATTCTATTAAGTACTCTCCAAAACACACTGGAAGGTTTCGTATCTACTCGAACTCGACATATAACATATCAACTTTTTTTTAAATTCCACTACAAGTGAGCCCTTCACTGCAATATCACATGGTGGTAAGTGATGATGCAGTATATGATGGTCGCAGGCTAACCTGTAAGGGTACGGCAGTTATTAATGTAACTCATACCCCTAATCGGTTTCTACACGGCATCGTACCGGAACGGTAAATCACTTAGAGTACGTCTTTGCCGGTAGGGTGGTAAACTAGCCATGGCTGAAACCTGAAGCCGAAGAACGACGATTCACAGATTAAAAAAAACAAGAAAGCAATTATTGCAATGATAACACTTGACGATCACAAACAACGACGTCAATGTCCCAATGAAAAAAAAAAAAAAAAGTCAAATAACAATTTCAAATATCGAATACCGGATACTTTTTAATCGCCCCTACATTCTGTCCAACCATTTATTTTACTTTTGATATAAACGTGCCTATGACGTTTCTTAATTACAGGCAAACATCGACAAAAAAGGCAGACTCAGTTATACGAGTATTTTACAATAATGAAGCGACATTCCATTCTATCGGATATTTCATAACTCGAATACTCATCTAGTAATTACCAGTGTGAATTTATTTTTCAAAATAGTCACGAAGCTACAACGTAAGCTCTCTTGATTGTCCTACACCTCTTTGGCGATGCATGGTTTCTATGACCTGACCCTTAGAGGACTTGTATCCAGGGCCGTAAAATAAATTAAATCTATGACCTGAGTGATTCATGTCCTGTACTGTTTTACATAACTGACGACCTCCGTGGCGCAGTGTGTAGCGCTGTTGCCTTAACGTTCGGAGGGCCTGGGTTCGATCCCCGGCAGGGTCAATTTGGGAATTTATAATTTCTGAATTTTCCATGGTCTGGCCTGGTGGGAGGCTCCGACTGTGGCCCTACTGGCAAAGACGTGCCGCCAAGCGATTTAGCGTTCCGGTACTATGCCGTGTAGAAACCGACTTGGAGTATGGGTTTAATATAACTGCCATACCAATAATAGTTTAGCCCGCTATCATATTAGACTGGATTATCACTTAACATCAGGTGAGATCGCAGTCAAGGGCTAGCTTGTAGTGGATATAAAAATGTGATTTATTTTAATACATACATACTTAGACGCTTGGGTATATGTTTATAAAACAATGTTGAGCAAAGATAAATTAAATATCAATAGGTATGCCAAATCGATTAAAACTTCTTCAAAAATCGAATTAGTAACGCATTAGAATATCATTCATTGATTACCATCTGCCAAAAGTAAAATAAATGATTGGAGAGAGAATAGTATATCAAAACTTAAATGTCTTGTTTTGATATCGCGAGCACCAGAAATTTAGAAATCTGTAGTCTGTACTCTGTAACTACACATCAAACGATGTCTGAATGAAAGCCAAGCATAACAGAGTTGTTGACGCGCTGTTTATCGACAGTTTTATTCTCGTTTTATCGATAAAGGGAACGTACAGAGTTTTGTCGAACGAAACTTATCGACAAAACTCTGACCATTTAGAAATTCTTCCCATAAAAAAATTATACTAAGTAAACAACTTACAATATTTTGCTTGTTATCCTCTACTTTTGCCAGTTGTTGGTAAGTAAAGAGATCTGCAGAATTTTCATCGATAACATTGTAACGTTTTTTATGCAAAACAAATATAAATGGGTCCCTTAAACGGTATAAAAGTTTTGCTGTAAGTTTTTCTAGCCCCTGCAGCTGTGACTGATTGATAAAATAAGGGCATGGATAAGGGTATGGGTTAGCGGTATAGGTTTAATATAACTGCCATGCCCCTAACAGGTTAGCCCGCTACCATCTTAGACTGCATCATCACTTACCATCAGGCTAACTTGTAGTGGATAAAAAAAAAAGATTTGCATGACAAATATGTGTCTAAATGGGGCTGATTCTGTATAACACAATCTCTAAACTAAACTAAAATGGCAGCTTTAAATGTAGTTCTGTCCCTTTCCGTAGGGAGTATTATGAAAGGGTTAGCAATATTTGTAATGCTCTAATTTTAGTTTAGTTTAGAGTTTATGCACTACAGAATCAGCCCCATTATCTGCTTAAAATTCCAATCCAGTCCCGGCTGAGTTTGTTGTGGGCTCTTCTCAGACCAGGGCGCGTAGGAACCCTCGTAGCTTTAGTTTTAAGATACCGTTACCCATTATCACCATCAAGTCTTATTCCTTATTATTATTATAAATATGACGTTCAGAAGGTGTACTTTGTAGGTACCTATTTTGAATAAAGTTGCTATTGAGTTTGAGTTTGAATAATGCCCTGTGTTGAATAATGTCAAGACTCATGACTTACTCGTATTACTCATGACTGACGAAAGAGTCATGATCAATGGATTTTGCAGTTTATCGTTGGATTGTGTCGGATGAGGCCATCTGGTATTCTTCTGAAAAAAATTTTTGCAGCTAAAGAGCGGATATTATTTATAACTTGTATTTGATGAGGCGTGATTGAGTAACTAACATCCACCCATCCAAACTTTCGCATTTATAATAGGTATTAGTAGGTATCTATACTATAGGTTGGATTCACTTTATTGTACATTCTCTGTCTCTCTCTGCGTCGTATTCCTCATTACTGAGGGTCGTGACCCCTTTCCATTAATCAAATAATGGTAGGAGTTTTCTTGGGATAATAATGCGGTGGTCCACGTCCTTCCGCATACGACTCAACTAAGAGTATTTAAACACTTACACTGTTATTAATAAACTTAGAGGGAGATTAATTTTAATCCAAGGTTTTAGTCTCGTCTAACTTAATTCCGCATTAATAAATACAGAGTAAGGAGGGAGTAGCATAATTCGAATCTACTCTTGGAGTACATTTTTAATCCTTGGCGCTACATGGTTTAACGACCGATTAGGTAGGCATAGACAAAGTGTGCTTTCGACGATTTTGACCATGAGCATGCCTCAAAGATTGCCCATTTAATTACATTTAATGTAATTAGATGCGATTAAATCTCTCGTGGAACCTCTACACGTTTAACCATTTACTCGTGCAAGTTTAATTGAGAGTACAAATATATTAAAAGTGTATTATTAGTACCTACTTCTGGATTTTCGCTAACATATAATTAAAATATAAAGCTTAAAACTAAGGCATTAAAGTTTAATTACGAATGTAGTATATTCGTATCAACGCGGTCGGTGACGCGAATCCACAAGTTTATTCGCTACCAAAAAGTACACAACGCGGCTAAAGTTTTCACTTAAGGGCAAAACACACAGGGAGCGGGCGCAGGTCGGGTTGCGTGCACGGCGGGTTGTATTCCTTGTATTTATATGGACGACATCACACAGCGACACCTGCCACGAGCCCGTCCCGCGGCCGCGTTTGTGTGATGTCAATATAAATACAAGGAATTCAACCCGCCCCGCACCCGATCCGACCCGCGCCCGCTCCCTGTGTGTTTTTTTTAATAATAATAATAATTTAATAATGTTTTTAATAATGTTTTGCCCTTTAAAAAATTGCAATCATCGAAATGTGCCCGCGACAATTAGCTCCCTGGCGCAGTGGTGAAGCGCTGTGATCTTACAATGTGAGGGCCCGGGTTCCATTCCAAGCAGGGTCAATTTGGGAATTTATAATTTCCGAGTTTTCCACCACCCTACCGGCCAAGACATTCCGCAAAGCGATTAAGCGTACCGGTACGACGCCGTGTAGAGACCGAGCAGGGGCTTGGGTTTAATATAACTGCGTTACCCCTAATACGTTAGGCTGCATCATCACTTGCTAGCAAGTCTGATTGCAGCCAAGCGCTAAGAAATCAGGTGAGATCACACAGTCAAGGGCTAACTTGTAGGGGAAAAAAAACCACCCGTAAACAGAGCCCTACGTATAGCCCCCACGTACAGCCATGTACATTATGGTACAAGTATGTAATGTTGGTGATTACCGCTGAGGCGCCATTGAGACCCGAGCCGTTAGGTGAGGGTCTTAAGATAGCCGAGGACGGTAATCATCAATACACACGTGTATCATACGACGTTTTTCAACACACTTGTGAAGAAAATAATACTGAAAAATAATTTTATTTAGTAAATAAAATAAAATAAAAACACTATAACTCACTTGTGAATAATAGTAATGAAAAAGTCACAGTTTGATTTATAGGTGTCATTATGTGCCTAAATGCGGTGAAATTAGAGCCACTTTATGAGCAAGTGTGTTGAAAAAATTTTTTTTTTCAATATTTGTCTGCCTGTACGTTTTGTGCAGCTATTTTTTCTGGTTCTAATTATTTATGTAATCAGATAATAATTGTTATCTGTAGTAACAGATACTTACCTACTATTTTTACACAGATTTTGATTGAATACGTTTTAGTTTCTGTCGATCAGTGAGCAAGCTACAAGGAATGCAATTAGCGTCTGATTCGTTAACAAACAGCGAGTTTTATCTTATAAACAAATGTTACAATAAACTAAATACATAATAGCTTATTAAAGTGTTGATTGGGAAAGAACCTTGAACTAAAGTATTTGATTTATTTCTATTTATACATGAAATCTATTTCTAGTCATACACAAAAAAGTGTGTGTGCAACACGGCAGTACGCTTACTCTGAGTTTTTACATTGCAAATACGATTGATCGACGTGAGAGCTCACCTCACCAAATGTAAGCGAACGTTGAAGTAAAATGAAACTTAACTGCATTGTTTTAGAGCTCATTTCATCATTTCGTGTATTTATTAACAGCCAGCGCTCCAAACGCTGAATTTGTGACTTTAAAGCAAGAGCTCTTGGGTCCATTTTACTTTGACGTTCGCTTACACTTGGCGAGGTGAGTTCTCACGTCGATCAATCGTATTTGCAATGTAAAAACTCAGAGTAAGCGTATCGAAATGAAAATTTTGAAAAGTAGCCCACGAGAGAGTGAGATAAGTATAATTTGTATTCTATCTCATTCTCTCACAGGCTAAATCATCTAAATAAATGTTTGTCTCGTTTAGTTGTCGCTTTTTCGTTTAATTTTTTCTAAAAAAAAAGGACTAAAGCAAGCCTGGATGTAGATATGACAACAGTTGTGATTGGAAAGAATCGAAAGTTGAAGAAATGACAATTTAACTCCCTAATATCATTCCAATACATAACATGTAAGCTCCAATTTGTTTATAAAAACAAAAGCTTACAGCCAATTAGATAAATTAACTGTCTGATTGCTTTTCGGTAGAGGCTTAAGCTGTTGACGTTAAGCATGACGGACAAAATGATAAAAAAATGATCTTTGGTCAATATGACCTTCCCATTATCCACATAGGTACAAATTCTCATTTGTCTTCCTTTCTTCCTTGTGTTTTGTTACTTAATTCACCTAAATCAACATAATGAAAACTCGACATATTGTATTTAATATTGAAAATAAGTTACTGCGCACCATCCCGTTTGTATTCTCTTCTCCTGTCTCCAAATGTGTCTGGAAGAGATCGCCTCAGGTGATAAGACCGCCTTTGCATACTGTATAGTCCTATTTCGTAGTTTTAATGTCTTGTTTATTTCCGTGTACTTGTAATAAATATTTGACCGAGCGAAGCGAAGGTCTCTGAGTCTACTTGGGTGAATTGGCACTTGTCCGTCCGTCCGTCCGTCCGTCCGTCCGTCCGTCCGTCCGTCTGTCAGAGCATTATAACTTCTGAATTACTGAACGCAATTACTTCAGCTTTAAATATAATATGTAAACCAATGGCCTCCCGCCGAATATGGCTTAAAAAATAATAAAAATCTTTATTTCAGGGGGGCTCTCATAGAAGCGAATGCGAAGTAAAATATTTTTTATAAAGTTACATAGGGTTGCGGTATATCATTTTAAAGATAATTAGGAATAGAGTCCAAAAATATTTTTTTTTTAATTTTTCCCCTAAAATTGACGAAATGGGGGGCTTTCAAAGTGGTGATTTTCTAACGTCCAAAGATGACCTCAGAACTCGAAATTTTCTGAAAGGATGAGCCTGAAATTTGATCAATTATTTCAATTATATCCTGTACTTGAACAACAAATACTAAAATTAGATAAATATTGTAAGGAAACGGAATTATTTAATTTTTAATGAGCTTCAGTATTTTTAACAGAACTTCACATTTATGTCAATAGATGGCGCCGCGAGGTCTTAGTTCGGGGCGAACCACTAGTTAATAATAAGCGGTCTTGTTAGCTAGACTCGGCTAGGAATCCTAGCCGAGTCTAGCTAGCAAGACCGCTTGGCGGACTATCCTAGCCTAGGATAGTCCGCTGGCCTTGACTCCCGGCCGCTTGGTCTCCCCTGCCGGGGTCAATCCTCCGCCCGCTGCAGATATTTATTTGTGTATTTGTGTATGTAAGTTTATTAATTTCCATTTATGTACGTAAGTTTATCATAATTCGTTTGGCCATATTATTTACTAGATGATGCCCGCGACTTCGTCCGCCTGGATTAAGTTATTTTAATTCCCAAGGCAACTCCTTAATTTTCCGGGATAAAAAGCCTATGTCTTTCCCCGGGTTACAAACTAACACTGTACCGAATTTCATCAAAATCGGTTGAACGGTTGGGCCTTGAAAGCGTAGCAGACAGACAGACATCAGACAGATAGACAGACATACTTTCGCATTTATAATATTAATATGAATTTATTTTGTATGCGAGTGTGAGAGCTAAATATATATCGATAATAATAAGTTTGTATGTTGTTGTAGATTGTTTCTAATGTTACTCGTAGAAGGATAATCTTGATAATAACACACTGAGTTTATGATTACTGTTCGATTTATTGCTTGATTATTAAATTTTACAAAGATGCAAGATGATAATACAAAGACGTAATTGATGTTCCTTCTAGTGTCGGTAACGTAATGACAGATTCAACCGTTTCTTTTCGCCGCCGTCCGCTCGCTCGGGCGCTGTCGGCCGCCGTCGTATTACTTCGCTACATCGGCGCGAACTAAGTCATAATAACAACTAACAACTCCCGTCGTATTTTATAGGTTAGCTAAATAGAAATAGGTACTAAATTTCTACATCAATGGTACCTACCTTTGTTGTTTTACTTTAGCATCCAGCTGATTTTAAAATATTTTCAATAGTTACAAAAAAGTATTTGTGAAGCACATCAACTCGATCGAATTTTCGATATTTCGCCAAGAGCTGAAATAATACTACAATAAATAATTGGTTACCAATACAAGAATTCAAAGTACTGTGAAAATATGTTTTTGGTTATTAATTTTACTCGGTTTCACCGTCATCAACGTATCGCCATACGCTAGCCCATCTGGAGTTCACCTAGGCCACAGCCCCACAACAAATGTTATGGGGAACTTTCAGGCAATGCTTAATCCTCTGAAATTTAATGAATTTTCCTTGGTCTGGCCTGGTGGGAGGCTTCGGCCGTGGCTAGTTACCACCCTACCGACAAAGACGTGCCGCCAAGCGATTTACCGAAACCGAATAGGGGGGGGGGGGTTATGGCCATGTCCCTAACAGGTTAGCCCGCTACCATCTTAGACTGCATTATCACTTACCACCAGGTGAGATCGCAGTCAAGGGCTAACTTGTAGAGGATTAAAAAAAATGTAAGTTAATAATCACACTAATATTATTATAAATGCGAAAGTGTGTTTGTTGGTTTGTCCTTCAATCACGCCGCAACGGAGCAACGGATCGACGTGATTTTTGGCATAGGTATAGTTGAGGACCTGGAGGGTGCCATGGGCTTTCCCGGCATGGGATTACTTTTTATCCCGGAAAATGAAGGAGTTCCCGCGGGCATCAGCTAGCGACCTATAAGTTCAAGGGGTCATATTTTTTGCTATACATTTTATACCTACGATACGTATTATCTTTCTGCATCTGTATTTACTTGAAGTAATTACTGAATCCCGCTAATGGTGATTAGCAGAATCGTGTAATGCACGTTCTATCCAGTGGCTTAGTCTATCTTAGCCTAATTAGCTAATTTACTTAATCCACTGCCGACGCTTGCTTTATCCGTCGCCAGTCATTGAGAAGTATCTATTCAGCGGTGATTCACAGAGATTAGAATTAGTATCAACTTACTTCAGCCCATTCACTTCAACTAATTCATAGATAAGATCGGCTAGAAGCACTTTTCATTTACTCAATTAATTAATCTTTTGCGTGAAACATTATAAGAAATAGGAACGCTATTTTACCAACTGAACTTTTACCAACTTATTTTCAGTGGCGATGTAAGCAAAATGAGTTCAACTATTAACGGAGCCTGCTTTATGATATCCATTAGACTAATATTATTATATATGCGAAAGTGTGTTTGTTTGTTATAATAGTAGTTTATACACCAAGGGGATAAAGCACTGTTTTATGTCACGGGCGCTACATTGAATCCTGAACGTAACGAAGGACTCCAAATTTAACTCCCGAGCGCAGCGAGGGTGTTATAAGTTAATTCCCGACCAAAGGGAGGGAATTAAGATTGAGTCCTGAGTGCAGTGAGGGATTCAAGCGCCCAAGAAAAAAACTGCTTTATCCCGGTGGTGTATACTCTACTTTATACTTCTACCATAACAGTAAAACAAACTGTAACGGTTAGATATTTATTGCAAATCATAGTAAGTAGGATACATAGGTCTAGTAAATAATAAAAAGAAAAGGCAAATTAAAAGTGAATGTTCACGTTCGATAGAGTCACATTTGTCCATTTGTCATTTTGCTTTTCATGCTGCCAGTGTTTATGCAGGTACACATACTCCTTGGTTTAAAATACATTACATAGTCATGGAAACATAAATAAGTGTTACCATGGAAACATAAAGTCAATAACGTAACGGAAAAATTTTGATTTTACTCCCCATCAATTTTCATACCCCGGGGCTTATATTATACTAGCTGATGCCCGCGACTTCATCCGCGTGGTATAAGTTTTTTTCCATTCCCGCGGGAACTACTTAATTTTCCGGGATAAAAAGTAGCCTATGTCACTCTCCAGGTCCTCAACTACACCCATGCCAAAAATCACGTCGATCCGTTGCTCCGCTGCTGCATCAAACAAACAGACTCTTCAGCTTATATGGATAATTTTCTCCGTTGTCGCAACATTTTTCACTGATGCTTCGCTCCTATTGGTCGCAGCGTGATGTTATAGGAGCCTAAAGCCTTCCTCGATAAATGGACTACCCAACACAAAAATAATTTTTCAGTTCGAACCAGTAGTTCCTGAGATAAGCGCGTTCAAACAAACAAACACTTCAACTTTATAGTATTAGTATAGATGAAAATCGATTCTAAAGGAGGTAAATTCCAATAACGGTTTTTTGGCATATCTTAGGCTCGCAGCACTGCGGCAAACTGATATACCTACGCTTCAACAACAATTCTACGCAATCTTCTTTAAAAATACAAGCACAATATTTGAGAAAAGGTTTCTAGCTCGAAAATTGTGTCTGTATTTTTGAGGATTTGTAGATGCGATCAAAGCCAACACTGGAAAAGTAAGCCTGATTTTTTTTCGTCTTTATCCTCCGAATACAATCAGTCTCTGAACAATTGTAGTTGATCAAAGCAATCAGTATTCGAAAGAGGTCGATTATTTTGGGCAGCAGTACAGACAGAGTTTCTCAATAGTTAACTTTCTGTAAGTTAACAGCCTCGTTGGTCTAGTCACTAGTGGTTGGCATGTTCGACTGCGGCCGACGAGGTCCCGGGTTAGAGTCCCGGGTCGGGCCATAATTGAGTATTGGGTTTTTCTGACCAGAAATTCTCCGTACTAGCCCGTAGTTAGGAAGTTGGCGGTGTTTCAACCCCGTGCCTCGAAGAGCACGTTAAGCCGTTGGTCCCGGTTATTATCACTAACATGATAATAGTCGTTAAAGCAGCTAACCCGCATTTGAGCAGCGTGGTGGGTCTAAGCTCTTATTCCCACTCTCCTATGAGAGTGTGAGAGAGAGTGAGAGGAGGCCTGTGCCCAGCAGTGGGACGTTAACGGGCTGTAGTGGTGGTGGGTGGTAACTTTCTCTGCGACATATTTTTTAACCTTTTTTTTTGTTAGTAAAAAAATCTAACTACCTAAGTAATCTTTGTATTTATTGTGAGGGTCGTGACTGATTTCTATTACATATTTAATGGTATAGGCGTTTTCTTGGACGCCCAGATTCTTGCGCATACAGCTCAATTTAGAAATGATTTTGATGCTATTAGATGTTAGTGATAACTTGTATATCAGTCACCCATCAAGTAACCTTCTTGAGTCAACATTACCAATTGACTAAAATATCAACTAAGCTCCCAGTATGTACTCTTACAATTCTTTATTTCAATATTTTAAAGAGGCATTAAAAATCTTTAAATATTGCGGGATAAGTAGCTATAAAACGCTTAACGCAAATGAGTGTCTAACCTAACAATACAATATACTTTTGAAGTATCAAAATATCTTCTGAAATAAAATAGAAAATTTTATTGGATACGTAAAGCGTGCGCTTATATAAAATGTGTGTGTTTTATGACCCATTTGCCGGCATTAAATTAAAGTCGATTTACGGCGTGTGGCTACTGAATAATATATTATAATCCTGGGCCCCATAATATGCCTAATTTGGCAAATCGGAGGCCATTTTGCAGCGATTTTGTACTTAGGCTTGGTCTACTGAATGGCGAATTAAGCTGCTTAACGAAATACGCTTCCAAGTTCCCAGTTCACATGAAGGTTAGAATAATGAACTTGCCTGTATTGCAATAGCTATTAAACTAGCCTTTGAGAGAAGATTTTTTATCCTAAGTTAAAAAACATAGAATATTTATTATTTATAAAAAGAGTTTTAAAAAATCACAGAAGTTTTAAAAATAACACAGAATCTAGGTAGATTCTGTGTTAAATGCGAAAGTTTGGATGGATGGATGTTTGTTACTCACGCCAGAACTGCCGAACGGATCTGGAATAACGCATAGGCTACTTTTTATCCCGTAAAATTAAAGAGTTTCCGTGGGAAACAAAAAACCTCAATCCACGCGGATAAGGTCGTGGGCATTTTTAGAAAAAGTTTAAAAAAATCATACAAAAAGTTCGACAAGTATTTTATAAATTTTGTACTGAATGTAAAAAAGTTGTAAATTACTTTTTACAATGACCACCGTTTATCTTTGAATCTATTAGCATTATTCGTATAAATTTAATGGGTCAAAATTACAAGATAATAAAATAAAACTTATAGACTAAACGTTAATCTAAAATCTAAATATTATACAAACTATACAATAAATTTAAATCAAATCCTTATATACCTACTAACAAAAACAAAAATAAAACATTAGCATTTAGCATACAAAAAGTAAGTAGACTTTTCAGCGGTGCTGGTTTAGTAACTAGCACTTTATCTGTACTGGCATACTGCCAAACGATTTAGGGATACAATGTGTGTAAGCCAGAATCATGGCGGAAAGTTCTACAACTTACTGTTGACTCTAATGCCTACACGCTTTGTGTTTAGCTCAAAGTTCAAGTTTAAATGTAAACACTAAACAATTGGCACTTCTAATTTACGTATTTAAACTGTTCGCATACGATTCGATATTGTGTATTATTTTTGTTTTAACAAGTGTACCTACGTGATTCCTAAGCCTAGAGTGTTTTTTATAATATTATAAAAACACTCTAGGCTATAGCCTATTTATTTCTGACAATGCCTAAGGTCAATTGGTATAGAAATAATAGAAAACATAAAATACAATAATAACACCAACTAAAATAATACAAAACGAAATAAAATCTTCGTCTTCGTCATATCGCTCTGGTCAGTCGAGGTCATCGCTTTGGTGTTATGGCACGCTTAACTATCCGTCTCCAATCTTCTCTGATAAATGTAAAAATACTATAAATACATGATAGAGAAAAAGTCTACTAAGGCATGAAATTTTCCCTCGCTTCCCTAAAGCGACGGTAGGTAGCACTATAATGCCCTCAAGCCGAGACATTTTCCCTCGCTTCCTTAAAGAGACGGTAGGTACACTACGTCCTCAGGCCCTCAGGCCAATAGTCCGCACTTAGGAACACATGCTTGCACCAAGCCGGAACTACGTTAGTACGTGTGGGTTAAAATATGCCTAGTGAAGCGAAGGGGGATTTGGCGAGCGAAATGAGCTGGTGGGAAGCTAGGTATGCCCATAGATATAAAGGTAATGGAGGTTTAAGTGCGGAAACCTGCCCAGCAGAATGAAGGTATAAAGGTATGACGCTCAACCCATAAAATTACCAATCTGTATTCTTGTTTTCCGGTTTCAAGGGAACTACAGAGCATATCCCCCGGGAATATGGACTAATCAAAAATGCTTTGAAATAACCTCTGAATATTCAAAAGAAATAACGAGACAAAGGATTCAAGTTATAGGTGTTCTACGTTTAATACATTTTTGATAAAAAATATTTTCACAAAACCGACTTCCAAAGCCATTGTAAAGTAAAATATATTTTTCATTTCTACACACTCCAAATAATCAAAATATAATTTTCATTTTTTCGTCAACTTTATACCAATATAGTGTGTAGAAGGAAGTGAGTACTTTAAGGCTTTGGATGTCGGTTTTTTGAATATAATTTTTATTTATAACTCTTTTTAGTGCACTCGTTAGTTCATGAAGTCCATGCTCGGTGCTTACAATATCAATTCACCGTCAACAATTTCAAAATCCCCACGGCTTAGGAGTGCAGTTCCCTGCAGCATCAGGATTGAGGAGTTGGAGTTAGTACTTTTTATGAGATCACCTCACAAGCTTCCTCTAACCACTGAAAAATAATAATTCAAATCGGTTCAGAAACCACGGACAAATCGGTGTACATACGCGCCGAATTGAGAACCTCCTCCTTTTTTGGAAGTCTGTTAATTAAAATAACGCAATTGTACCACTGCCTAACGGAGATAATTTAACTATATATTTATATGTACAAATCTAAACAAAGCATGTCCAAAACGTATCGCCATAAGTCATAACAATAAATCCTAATCAGAGCTGGTGATAACACAACACAATAGTATTGACAGCGGTCCCATTATCTTTAGAATTGCCTCAATATAGACACCGATGACTTAGTTTAGCGATACCTAATACAATTACAGTGACGCTATAAATATAGTTCCGCAAAACCAAATGAGCATTGCGATTTGCGAGGGACAAGCGTTGAGTGCTTAGAGTACGATGAGATACAGAGAGTAAATAGGACGTTATTAGTGACAATATATGTACATATTGTAAGCCCACTTATCATTTAAGGCACATTTTAGGTGACCGCCATCTAGTGAGCGGTCTATGAGGTTACTAATTTCTAATCATATTATTACATAATAATTAATTAATACTTGCATGTGCTATCGTTCAGCTTTATTTAAATTGTTGTTTTATTATTTTATAAATATCCTGTATCAAATATTTGTGGGGGACTGAATTCACAGAATTAATTGTAAGCATTATTGTATTAGGTCGCCTGCGTGCGACATCGCGAGAGTCAGTCGTATGGGACAAGGCGACTCGCTCGTGCGGTAGCTAGCCGCAATATATTGTGAAAAAGATTAAATCCTAAATCAGGTTGTTCTCTCGTTTAATTTAGTACCAGCTATAACCCGACATTGGTGACCTCCGACTAGTAACACCAAGAAGTCAAAGTCAATGGAGTCAACAGTCAAAATCAAAGTCAAGAACAAGAAAAAACATTTGTAAAGTCGTCAGCACACAGCATCAAGACACAGCGAGTCGACAAGACAGCATCAGACGAACACAGCGGGTCAGCAAGTAACGCAGCAATGGGGTCGCACAGAATAGCATCAGAATAGTACGAGCCTGACACGAAAGCCACCTACTCTGGATGCTACGCATGAATGGTTACACGGGTGCCGCTACACTGAATGCTCAGCCGCCGCTTCAATGGATGCTCAACGACTTTCAGAAAGAGGGGGAATAATGTAGGGGCACACATACCTACATGCTGACGTAAACATGACGCAGCCACGTTAGCCAATCACCAACATGATGACGTATACATGACGCGGCTACGTTAGCCAATCACGTGCCGCCGCCTGAATCACGCTAACGAAGTTCTTTCGGAATTGAACTATATATAGAAATTTCAACCCACAACAGTTGGCCCAGCTGGGATCCCCGAGCATGACACCGGCTCGGAGGAAGATCTTCCTATTGCTTCGGGAGCTTATACCATACGCTCCCGACATTGGTGACCCCGACGTGATCACACTATATTGCGTTTCACAATATATTGCGGCTAGCTACCGCACGAGCGAGTCGCCTTGTCCCATACGACTGACTCTCGCGATGTCGCACGCAGGCGACCTAATACAATAATGCTTACAATTAATTCTGTGAATTCAGTCCCCCACATATTATTAAAGTTTTCATTATTAATATTTTATTACAAAAATAAGTTCGTATAAACTGTATATTTTGAATTTGGCGCCAACAAGTTACTGATTATAGGCTATGCGAATATCGACCAATCAGAGGGGAGAGATCGTCTTTTGTTTTTTTCCTTGAATTATTATGGTAATTAGTAATGGCGAACGACGTAATATGACTCGTAAGAATTGTAAAATTGGTGTAAAAATATAAAAAGTGTTGTTGTATTGCTGATTTTTACTTAAAAATCCCGTTATCCTGAAGCTGTGGCTACAATATGGTCTCTCGATCTAATAATGCCTTCAATAATGTCCACTAGTAAAAAAAATTGAAGAAATCATGATGAGTGTCAATTCCAGCAAAATTTCGGTACTTAATATAAAACTTGGAGATAATATTGGCTTGCTCACGAGATTTTATTCACTGTAACTTTGTAAGTGTTTTGCCAAAGCTAGTCCTATAAGTTGTATTGCTAGTGGACGTTCTCGTTTTGAAAAAGAACTGTGTAACGTTTTGCTTTATTCCAAACGTTGCTAATTTATTCGCGAGGATTGTGGGAAATCACAAATCGATCGGATTCGTGAAGGGAAAAACGTTTCAAATATTTTGGATAACAACTTAGCGTTGCCTGACTGTATGATAGCTGAACTATGATGTAGTCTTCACGTCAGAGAACTCATTTACATGAATGCGCTATTTGGGAACTATTTAAGGAATATATTGCACTGATTTCCTTTCATGAATTTTCTCTTTAAAGATAATATGTGATGCAGTTTATTCTCGCAGCAGTAAATCCAAGCAGGAGAGAACTTCGTCTAGCAGTGAACGTTGAGACGATGAATACACGTATTTAAATACCGTGAAATATATTAGTCCTAAAGGACTAAAATTAATTAAGGCATAAATTTTATAGACTCCTCTAGTCCTCTTATACCGTTGAAATTTCTCTTGAAAATATTTATAATGATAAATTTAATAAACCAGTCTCGTTTTTGGAATTCAATTTAGCTCTTAAATTTATTCTCTGGCATCGTCAATTGAAAAGTCTACGGTCTATACGACTTACCGACCCCTTGAGATGTAGACTAACAAAGTGGTCGATCTTTCAGTAACCTCTACATTACTGTCCATTAAGATTTCAGATGGACCAAACTAAAATTACTCGCGTCGTCGCGTCGTCACAAACCGATATCTATTCCACAGCTGTAAGTAGGTACCTACGTAGGTATGTTTAAATATTAGATGTTTCTCTCATAATAATATAATTTTCATTTCATTTCATCTATTGCATATAAACTAACTCTGCCTCGTTGGTCTAGTGGTTAGCATGTTCGACTGCGGCCGACGAGGTCCTGCAGGGTTCGAGTCCCGGGTCGGGCCTTATAGTTAAATATTGGGTTTATCTGACTAGAAATTCTCACTACTAGCTCAGAGTCCGGAAGTTGGCGGTGTTTCACCCCCGTGCCTCGGAGAGCACGTCTAACCGTCGGTCCCGGTAATTATCACTAACATGATAATAGTCGTTAAAGCCCGCCAACCCGCATTGGAACAGTGTGGTGGGTCTAAGCTCTAATTCCCTGTCTCCTATGAGAGTGGAGGCCAGTGCCCAGCAGTGGGAAGTTAATGGGCTGTAGTGGTGGATTGCATAAACTTAGTTACAGTAAAGGTCTTATCTAATAGCTACTACAGCACCTACAGTTTGCCAATTTTGGTGTGCAACATAATTATAAATCGAAACTCTCTTATGCTACGTCACGTTTTGACTCTACCACCGGTTCGGAAACCAGTTCCACTGCCCGTTGGTTCTAAGAACTAGGCGCCCCGCTCATTACCGGCTCAGCTTCGCAAGTCGTCAAGCTATGTCGGTGCGTCCGATTACCCTAATTTCTGATTTGATCACGTAGGGTATTACTTTACAGTAACGGTCCCTCCATCCCTTATCACTTCGGGCACTATGCCGCTCCGTCCTAATTCACAATAGTGATCATATTAATAATTCTACACTAAGTGTCCGAAGACCTTCAACTCCTTATCACGTGCACTAGTAACTGTAATTTTAGTTTAGGTATAATGATTATGCCCTCGGCGGCCTATCTACAGAGAGATTAGCCATCTGCGCGGGAGATATTATAGTGCACAAGTGTGTGCGCATACACAGGTGCACTCTGTGTTCCTTTACTCTCATAACCCTATGGGATGGAAAATCCGACACGACCGAAGAGAGGCGCAAGACCGATGGCTCCGAGGCACGGGGGTGAAACACCGCCAACTTCCTAATTCCGGGCTAGTACTGAGAATTTCTAGTCAGAAAACCCCAATACTTGTTATGGTCCGACCCGGGACGCGAACCCGGGGCCTCGTCGGCCGCAGTCGAACATGCTAACCACTAGACCAACGACGCATTTTATGTTTAGTTACCTTATAGTTAGGTATATCACTAATTTACGTTTAATTTGTTGATATTTTTAGTATCTATTATAGTATTTTAGTAGTATAGTTTTTAGGTTCTTGGTATAAGGGGTGTGGGTTTAATATAACTGCCATGCCCCTAACAGGTTAGCCCGCTACCATCTTAGACTGCATCATCACTTACCATCAGGTGAGATCGCAGTCAAGGGCTAGCTTGTAGTGGATAAAAAAAAAAAATAAGAACTAGGGAAGAAGGTAGGTAGGAAGTTACAATTTACACTGTCTTGTGGGCTAAGCTGGTCGCTTCCAACGGACTGTTGGACAAGTCACTGTAAATGGTAATACTTATTACGTGACGTATGTTGAGTTAAATCTTTCGTGTATCCCGTGTATCTTCAATTGTTTGATTTTGTCCAATACTTTACAGTTCGACAACATATAAACAAATAATTACAGTAAGATATTATAAAAATTCTTTCCAAAAATCAGACTTCCAAAGCCACTGTACAGTAAAAAATAATTTTGATTTCTACACACTATGTCGAAGTCGGGCGAGCCTGATGCGTCAACTTTGTAACCTTGTTAAACCCGCCCGACTTCAATTCATACATTTTTCTTTGTATTTTTTTTTCAAAATCGACCCTGTCGGGTATGAATGGAAGATAATTTACTTACTATTTCTGCCACACATATATCTCAGAGCGGTTACTACCATCGCTTAAACCAATTTTATTTTAAAATGATTTTATATCACGTTACTTAACGTCCCTAAATAAGTATTATTATTCGAAATCACGAACGTCAACCATTTTAAAATAATACGGATTAGAGCGATGGTAGTAGGTATGCCCCCTGAGGTATGCTACCCCGGCGCCACTACGCAAGACAAAACGCTGAGCTGTACAATGGGTGGTGTCACAGGCGAAAGTGTTACATTTGTATCTAGTTTTGAATGTGACACCACTGGTGAATGAACTGTTTTTCTTTATTTCACTCTTTCATGTGTGGCACAGCCCGAGAAATGGTTCTAACCCAGCATAATGCTGTACGCTTTGTATGCGTATATGAGCAAAAGCTAAAGTATTCAAGTATTTTTAGCTGGAATTGAAAACGGAACGTCCCATTTGTCCCCTTGGTTGACTTAGTCCGACGGAAGACCACATTACTCTCCACTGCGCCAGGAAGGTCATCAAAAATGATAATGAATTTGGATATTGGGACGGCAGTTCATATTTTGGACGAAATCTAATCAATCCGGAAGGGACATGTCAATTTATCATAGTTAGTGTTTTGTGTACACTTTACGGTACCACGGAATTGGTTAAGTTAGATAACTTGGTTAACTCGATTTATTTAATCTAAAATTGTTGTCCAACGAATCTAATAACCAAGTTTTCGGGGTTATTTCTTGCGAACTAAGATTGTTAATAACCCTTCGGAAAGATTTAGGGTAGTTACCTCACTTTTTGAATAAGCTTAGGTACTGAGTCCCACATAATCGCTCAGTGCGGAATGCGTAAAAGCATTTTTCCAGCGATTAAAAAAAAAAGACTTGACACTTTCTAGCTCAGTCGTAGTCAAGGCTAACTTGTAGTGGGAGTAAAAAAAGCAATCCCAAGTTGAAGATCACAGATCAGGAATGGAATTGACGAATGTATAAAGGATTTGCTCCGTACCCTAATGAACTTACGAAAAGGTTTCGAGATTTTGTTGCTCTAACACGACTTCTAACGAATCTAATATTCTTTCATCAAAGAATGCTGATTTCAAAAAGAAAACGGGATTTGTGCAGAGAGCTATTTTATGAAGCTATAGATTGACCAGGGGCCATACTGCGAACGCTTTCATAATGTATCATTATTATTGAATTTTGTGTTTTAAGTCATTTTGAGTAATATTGCTGAAGTATTGCTTTAAGCGTTAGCATGATGGCCCTTATCTTAATTATTATACCTACTACTTACACTAGAATCTAGATGATGCCTGAGAATTTGTCAGCGTGGATCAAAGTGTTTTGATTCTCTTAACTCTTATAATTCTTATAAATAAAATGTAGCCTATGTGTTAATTCTGGTTATAAGCTATCTCCTTTCCAAATTTCAGCCAAATCGCGTCAAGGAGTAACAAAGATCCTAGCTCATGCAGTAGGTACACAAAATAGATGCACGAATGCAAATTGGTAATAAATGAATACACACTTCTTTTTTATGTATGGATAATTAGCAGAATTAAAATATGCCTTGATGCTTGTCTTTGAGTCAAGTCGCTCTATAGATCGCAGCTTAAGATCGAAGTGGAGCAACTGTACCATAAACTACGGTAAACCATCTACACGTTGCAATTCATACGCGACACTACCAGAAAGCTACATCCCTTTTTTTCAGGATGGTGAGTTGTATAGTCGTCCTCAAATGTCCCACAAGACCAGAAAAAGATTAGAAGAAAATTATAAATTCTCAAATTACCCTCGCTGGGTATTGAATCTGGAACCACAAATTAATACCTTCGTCCCTCATAAAACCGTTGAGCCATTACAGGCTGGGATATCTACAACTTCCAAACGATGGAAAGTCAACAGAAGCCTTCCTGTTAGAGTTAATAAGCGTTATTATTGAAAGCAAAATAAAATTGCTACGGAGATAAATTAGGATACTTTTACAGATTAAAAAAGCAATTTATCGATATTAACATTTTGAAAATAACTTCCCATATTAGTCTACGGTATCAGTTCCTACCTGCATTTTATTTAAGCCATATAAATGCGCGTAGAATAATTATTTTCTTCCAAACATCTGTTAGAGCAGGTAAAAAAAAACAAATTAGGTAAAGCAATCATCGATTTAATATAGGTTTAAATAGCAATTTATGTATTTAAAAGGACGTTGGCACGTAGCAGTCTCGACTGAATGACTATAAGGTTTCACCACTATCGATTCTTACAATCAAGTATGTACCTATAGCGTTGTTCTTCCCGTAGTAACTAGCACCACAGTAATAGTACGCTAGCACGCTTCTTGGTTCCCGCGGGAACTTTAAAATTTTCCGGTATTGGCCTTTGTCCTTCCCCGGGATGTAACCTACCCCTATACCAAATTTCATCAAAATCGGTTGAAAAGATGGGCCGTGAAAGCGTAGCAGACAGACAGACACACTTTCGCATTTATAATATTAGTATTGAGTATGGATTATTAGCTACATACTTACTCTACAAGATAGTCGTTACCGACCGGTACCGAATGTTATACTCGCCCGACTTCAACATAGTGTGTAGAAATCAAAATTATTTTTTACTTTACAGAGGCTTTGGAAGTCGGTTTTTTGGAAAGAATTTTTATTTTTAACTTTTTATTGTACTCTAAATCCCCACGGCTTAAGAATGCAGTACCCTGCAGCATCAGAGTTGAGGAGTTAGGACTTGGCTTTAAGCATGAAGTCGTTGCTTGACACCTACAATATGAATTCATCATAAAAAAATCCTAAATCGCTATATTTAAGGAGTTCTGTACCCTACAGCATCAGGGTTGAGGAGTTGGGACTCAAGAGTTGTATTGTATACACGTGACTTGATACCTACTATATGAATTCACCATACAAAATTTCCTAACTCCCTAGTTTTGACGATTTCATGTAGTACGGTACACCTACAGCATCAGGATTGAGGATTTGGAGTCAGATTTTTTTATGGACCACCTCGCGAGCATCCTCTAACCAGTGAAACCAGATTCTTTTTTCAAAACAGTTTAGGAACCACGGAGATATGCACCGACATTAAAAAAAAATATTGAGAACCTCCTCCTTTTTTGGAAGTCGGTTAAAAAATACGACTGCTCTGCCGTAGCCCGTATCGAATTACCTTTGGAATCTTATTCACATTTTTATTAAATGATATTTTTTTTGTGAATCACTGGATATTGAACTATAGTGTTATATATTTGTGGAATCTACTTATCATTTTCTAGATAATGATTATATAGTTAATCTTATTTTCGAAATTTTTTTTTCAACTTTAGTCTTTAATGCGGGACCATGGTAAACCCATCAATTTTTTTTAAAATTTTACTAGCCTATGTCATCCGGAATAAGCTAGGGATTCTAATGATACCTCATGTATCAAAATCGGTTCAGGCGTATAGAAGTTATGGTGGAATATACAAACTCACATACATGCATACATACATGAACCCTGAAAAACAATAGACTCCTTTTTTCAGGCAGTCGTATAAAAATGCCATAACCTTACCAGGTTAGCCTCTTGCTATTATCTACTGCATCTACAGTGCAACGGTCACAATCACCTCTGATACTCTTCCACTATTGGACAAAATCCATTGACGCAGCAAGAATACCATAAATTCAGCCAATCACAACAATTGATACTGTAACAATGATTGATTCACCCTACACGTGAGATCGCAATCAAGGGCTAACTTATCTTACTTCTTACTAATATTATAAATGCGAAAGTTTGGATGTATGGATGGATGTTTGTTACTCAATCACGCCCCAACGTTTGAACGAATTTGGCTGAAATTTGGCACAGAGATTTTTTATCCCGGAAAATTAAAGAGTTTCCGGAGGAACCGAAAAACCTCAATTCACGCGGACGAAGTCGCGGGCATTAGCTAGTAGTAAAATAAACTCCAGAGGTTATAACTTGACAATAGGACCACCCGTCGTCGTCTTGATAAATGCGAAAGTGTATCTATCTATCTCATATCTGTATGACTGACTGTGTCAGCGCGTAAAGAGTAGCACGTTTTAACGGCCCATCTTTCCAACCGATTTTGATGAAATTTGATATAGAAGTAGAGGTAGGTTACATCTTGCAAAATGATATAGGCTTCTTTTTATCCCAGAAAATTAAGTACTTCCCCCGGGAAATACAACAATTTCATCCACGCGGGCGAAATCACTGGCATCATCTAGTTTCTATTATAAATTT
The DNA here is from genome assembly GCA_923060345.2 of Erebia aethiops. Classification (NCBI taxonomy): domain Eukaryota; kingdom Metazoa; phylum Arthropoda; class Insecta; order Lepidoptera; family Nymphalidae; genus Erebia; species Erebia aethiops. The sequence continues at coordinate 12,690,761 of OV281096.1, read as the reverse complement.
AAGCTAGCTAATTTACGTGTAGATTTTAGACTGAGCTGATTGAATGATATCAGAAGATGCCTGTATACCCCACGGCTAAATTAATTGGCTTTTCACTAACACTCATGTCATAACTAATTCTCTCGCGGTTACTCAACATTCATAATGAATAATTGAATATATTAAAATTCAATACTCTACGTGACGAACAGTAATTTTATCTAGGTAATTTATTAAGCTCGCGTTGAACGAGGGATGACATAGACAAAGTACGGAAAAGTTTTGAGTTAAAACCAAAGCTATGAGGGTTACAAATGTGCCCTTTTTTACGCCACTACAAGTTAGCCCTTAACTGCAATCTTACCGAACAGTAAGTGATGATGCAGTCTAAGATGGTAGGGGCTAACCTGTAGGGGGTATGGCAGATATCGGTCAATGGCCAGTGGCCCAATTGGTTTCTACACGGCATCGTACTGGAACGCTAAAACGCTTGGCAGTCTTTGCTGGTAGAGAAAATTCTGAAGTTATAAATTCCCGAATTGACCCTGTCGGAAATTGACCCTCATCGGCGGCAAACTTGAACCGGCTGCGGGAGTTCGCGCACGCGTGGTATATACCTAGGAGTAATACTTGGCGCGAACAGGTGCCAGGCAGGGAGCTACGAGAGAGGTGCGGGGATCTCTGCTGTGAATCTGACGTCAAACCCCCAAGGGCCCCTTGGGGGGTTGCGTGTGAATCCCGTGCGAATAGGGCACAAGGAGTGGATAAATAATTTGTAGGGAGTCAAGAATGCGCCCCGGGAACACGCCAAGAACAAGTACCGAACGGGAGCTCCCCCGCGATTCGGCCCATATAACCGCGAGGTTGGTGGGGCCATGGGTGGTTGGAGGGTGGATCCTGCCGGGGATCGAACCCAGGACCTCTCACTTATAAGGCATAAGCGCTCACTACTGTGACCAATTGTCTAAGCAAATCGTTATAATTTGACAGCTTAAAACGTATTACTGGAACTGTTAAAGGAGTTCATACATTCTTTTTGACGTGCATCTATGAACTCCTTAAACAGGTCTTATCTCTTATAAATAAGTATACGTTTGACCACAATCAGGAAGCTGGATTTTCTTGGCTAATAATCCTGTATTAAGATACAAACGAAGTGGATTTAACAGTAGAAAGAAATCAAGGACTCTATAATTTGCAAATCACCTGACAACCCTAGATAGGCCATCAGGTTTTTGCGGCATCTGTAAAATGGGCGACCCTGAAAAATGTAAGTGTCAGCTTTCAAACTCCGTTGTTAAGTGGAAGCTTTACCTGTTCGGAGCGAATACTAAATCAAGGGTTACGAAGGGCCTGATCACTGGAGGTAGGTACTTGACCTTAAATGAAATTTACATATTTATATTGGGCAAAAAAACGAAGCGGTAATATCGGGATATTATAGAATATAATATTTATTATATTTACCTTGTAATTTCAGCTTGCTGATGTGGCTACTTGATTTTTTATGACCTCCATGGCGCAGTGGTCAGAGCTGGCGAGCGTTGGCTTCGGCCGTGCCCTAGTTACCACCATATCGTTCACCTAAGTGATTTAGCGTTCCGGTACGATGCGTGGATATCGATTAGGCGTACAGATTCGGCGAGCTTCTATCTTAATTCCAGGCGATATTTTGTTTGATCGATAAATCAAGTGATATACTTAATATTTTAATTGTTTAAAACTATGCGTTTACTCTGAAAAATTAGTGGTGCATGATATACCTACCTAATAAATGCGAAAGTATGTTTTTCTGTCTGTCTGCTGCGTTTAGACGCCCGACCGATTTTGTTCAACCGATTTTGACGAAATTTGGCACAGAAGTAGGTATCGCAGAAGCACAGGTAGGCTTTTTATCTCGAAAAATCAAGAAGGTCTCATGAGTTTTCTCAAAATCCTAAATCCACGCGCACTAACTTGTGGGTATTATCACATATTTCACAAATCATGCTAAATGGATCGTTTCTAATTGAATATATTAAATGCGCCACTCCTAAACGATAAGATAGGAAGGTATCCAGCCAGTCACCTGGCAATGACGGTTCGCTGAATTTCCCTGTTGGTGAAATTATACTTAAAGGGTAACAGCAGGTGGTTATGACAGGGAGATTTTGCTTGAGTACGTAGATATTTAGTCTCATTGTATTATAACTAGCTGATGCCTGCGACTTCGAGGTTTTTTTGGTTCCCGCGGGAACTCTTTAATTTTAAATTTCACCCAGATCTGTTCAGCCGTTCTGGCGTAATTGGGTAACAAACATCCATCTATCCGTCCAAACTTTCGCATTTATAATATTAAGTAAAGGAGTGTTAGGTTTTGAGTTATTTGCTATTCATTTGATTATTGATTGAATATAAAATTAACAACTTGGAACCCAGGTCGTGGTTTTTGTTTTAAAAAAAAGATAGACTGGACTCTATGGTCGGGTCGAAGATGCAAGATGGATATGGCGGGGAGGAATTGAGTATGCAATAGCATGGGAGATTATTGAAGAAATGAATAGATTATCGGTTTGTCCTAAGTTTAATAGACGAGGGCTAGTCTGAAGCACGCAACAGGGACAGACGTTTCCTATATCAAAGAGATGAATAATTATAGAACGAAGACAAATAAAATATGGAGGTGTTCAGTACCGTTTTCATTATGGAGCCATGATATGGAGGGATTTCCTTACAGAAGTATAGATTTTGTGTATACAAACAGTATACAAACTAAAAAAGGCACTTACGAGTTACGAGTTAAGGACAACGCCGTCGTAGTGTGAGATTCGCATAATGTTTGGAGTGAAATTAATCAAGATTATCACTCGGCCATATAATCACTCACGGGTTTTCTCCGACACGCGTGTCAATGTCGGATAAAGCCCCTTTTGCTGAATAAGCTTCATATACATTGACTGATAAAGAGAATATTTGGTGCCCATACCTAAGGCACCAAATATTCTCTTTATTTGGTGCCATATTATGAGAATATTTGGTGCCTATGCCTAAGGCACCAAATATTCTCTTTATCGTTATTTCTATGTGTTTTATCCTAATATAATCACATAGAAATTACGATAAAGAGAATTCCATAACTAAAACATTCCCTAGAATGTTTTAGTAATGGAATTCTGTGTAGGTAAGTAGGCGAAGTTGTAGGCACTGATTCTTCTCACGGCCAGGACTAAATTCAGATTTTTTAAAAGTTGTATGGTAAAGTACGGACAAGCTTGGTGGCTAGAATGGCCGCAAGGGTCACAGGAAACCTCAAGGACTGCAAAAATCCGCAAGTAAAACCGTTGAAGAGAGCAAAAAACATAAAATTTTAAGGAATTGTTGTAAGGAATTGATTATTTTATGGACAACAACATTTAAAGCCTATTATATTATATTATTATTTTATTATATTATATGCGTCTCGGCTTGGTCTCGGCTGTAATTTGTAGGCAGTTAAAAACTTAATAAAACTTATTGTTTTAATTTAGTTTTGTAGCTGTGACGTCACAGGTGAAAATCAGCACCCTGCTTTGAGTATAGCATGTAATATGCTGGGGCATAACGCTGATCTGAATATCCACTCTGGGTATTGTCACAGTCGAAAATGTTACATCTGAATCTACGTTTCGTCTGTGACACTATTGGTGAGAAAACTGTTTTTTAACTTCTTTTTTCGATAATTTAATATAAATGACACTCCATCGATATTCGATCCACGAATGTGAAGTAACGATCAGCCTCAAAAAGCCGCAAGAGCCTTAAAAGTAGCAAAAGCCGCAAAAAATGCTCTTGCCAAAATAATAAATTATGCTGTTTTGCTAATATCATCTGCATCCTCATTCGCGGCGCTTGCGACTGTAATCTATGATGAAACAAAAGACCACTTACCAGTAGCGTGCAGCTTCCTTAACGGATCGACGATGGCGAAGTACCGATCAGCCGACAGAGCAGTCAAAGTGAACACCGATACTCCGATGCTGACATCCTTCGCCGCTTCTGATATCTTGCACACCGATTCACCCCACGGCCAGGACTCCACGGTATAGACGATGGATGTGAATGGTACACACGTGATGATTACCAGGAGGTCGGCGAGTGCGAGCGAGAGGATGTACCTGGCAAGAAATAAATTAAGTTAAGTAGGTACATTATAAAAAAAATTTTTTTTGAAGAACTGATTAACACAGGGGTTTCACACACACAGCACAGCGTTGGAAAACCCGCAACTATTTAGATGGATTGACGCTATCAGTCGCAGGGAATCGCTGGATCTGGGCGGATACATAAAAAATTCAGTCAGTCAGTTCAAAAAGTCTAAATAATAAAGCTTCTTTGTATTAAACTCCGCTCCATCGAATTGGTAGAAACTCCTTAACTTGAGCAATTTTCGATACTGTTTGTCTTTCAACTTTCCCAACTCCCAGTGCATTGAGAAATTTAGCGAGAATATTTTTTACCCGAGTACTTAAGGCGTATGTAACTTATGTTCCGGTTAACTAACGGCAAATTTTTTTATCTACTACCTAAATTAATATGACGGATGTTACTTGCATCCAAAAAAGTGGGGGTCTCTAATTTTCTTTTTCCATGGTGTTGCTTGTGACCTACTAACAGCAGATTTCCGTATTTTCTATCCACCAAGAGATGATTTACCAATACTGCAATTTCCGGTGCGGGTCACCTGCGTCGCGGCCCCAGATTATGAGATTAGGCATTAAGTGCCCCGAAATCTATCGGTTTTCCGGCCTATGTTAGGCCTATTTGCAATGCTAGATAATGCCTGCGACTGGACTGCATGCCTGAGAGTTTTTCTGCAGTTGGCATATCTGCAATAGAATTGCACACCGACTGCAAAACGACTGGGCAGTCGGTTTGTAGTTTCGATGCAGTAATGCCAACCGCACAAAAACTGCAATAAAAGTCAATTTCGTAGTCGGCTTGCAGTTGACTCCATTTGTCCATAGACCCTTAGGTTTATGAATAAATCACATGGAAGCATGGAAGATAAAAACTATCTGTATATACCTAGTTTCATCAAATCGGTTAAGTAGATGGGCCGTGTAAAGGCTACAAACAGACAGTCACACGGACTTTCACATTTATAATATTCGTATAATATCTTCATTGTGAGAATGCTTCCCGCCCAAAGTAGAAAACTTTTACAAAAGTAGCAAATAATACCTACTTACTCTCTTTAGGTGCATAAGTTTGTTGTTTCTTAAAATCTTTGTGTCATCAAAGAGAATGATGCTTTCCAAACAAAGTTTTGTTAATATTTGTTGAGTAAAAGCAATATTTCCTTTGACTAATTAATAATAAATAATAATAATTAATGGTTCAAGTAGCTGTTCTATGCAACTTAAAATTCAGTATTTCATTTACAACAAATATGAATATATAGAAAGTTAGTCTAGTCCAGTCACAGAATAATAACTAGGTCCAGTACAGGCTTAGTATGAGAAGACTTTAGACTTTAGTCCATAGTCCACCACGCTGGTCAAATGCACAACCTTTGGAAACCTGCATGAGGTTCAGGCATGCAGGTTTCCTGACGATATTTTCGTATCAACACCATAATTTAAATTGAGGTCATATTAGCATTTCACACAAAACGTAAAATCATACTCTTGTATAAAATTATAAAGTTATTAACTTATCATAACAATTCGAGACTGTTATTCCTTGTAAAACAACCTTTTAACGTTCATACGTTGCTAACACGCGAAGCTTTTTCCTTTGGCTTACTTTGTCGAACAATTAATATCATTGTTGTCGAAGAATAGGTTTTTTATAGCTTTAAAATGGGCTAGACGTGTCACCTGAGCTAGTTCAATCGTGTGGTTCAATATCGTAAGGAAAGTAATGACTTTGACGACCTCCGTGGCGCAGTGTGTAGCGCTGTTGCCTTAACGTGCGGAGGTCCGGGGTTCGATCCCCGGCAGGGTCAATTTGGGAAATTATAATTTCTGAATTGGCACTGGTCTGGTCTGGTGGGAGGCTTCGGCCGTGGCTAGTCACCACCCTACCGGCAAAGACGTGCCGCCAAGCGATTAAGCGTTCCGGTACGATGCCGTGTAGAAACCGAAGGGGTATGGGTTTAATATTACTGCCATACCCCTAACAGGTTAGCCCGCTACCATCTTAGACTGTATCATCACTTACCATCAGGTGAGATCGCCGTCAAGGGCTAGCTTGTAGTGGATTAAAAAAAAAAAACTCATGGGACTGGATGACTTATTAGTTTGCATCCTAAAAATTGAAGATTATTAATTTTGTAGTAGGTATTTGACTACCGCTTTTATATCACAGTCGTCTTCTAAGGTGCTAAGAGTGCGTTTAGAAGTTTAATAATAAGTTGCTGATTTGTCCAGTTGTTAAATGTCCAATTAGCCACAATATGACTAAATGATAAAGCCAATTAAACAGCTACTCGAGCACAAAAGCAAATTATGGTTTATCCGAGATAGGTACAACCTAATCCGAAACTCGATATTCAATAGAAATAATGGTAATGGTATGGTTCCTTGGTATAATTGGGGTATACCTACCAGTCCAACGTCGAAATGCGATACTGTATAGAGTATTGAATTAGTTTATTACGAATTTGCTAATTAATACATTAACATACAATTTCAGTAATTTGTTAATTTGAATAGCATACTAATTAGAATACCTAAATTTAGCTAATTCCCACACTCACAATATTTTTGAACGAGTGAACTTTTGAACTTATGAGATAGACGAGAAAAAACAAATTAAAAAAACCTTACTTACAGTGGAGTTTTTTTTAAAACTGATTTTTTACCTAGGTCCAACCAGTCCAACGTCGAAATGCGATACTGTATAGAGTATCGAATTAGTTAATTACGAATTTGCTAATTAATACATTAACATACAATTTCAGTAATTTGTTAATTTGAATAGCATACTAATTAGAATACCTAAATTTAGCTAATTCCCACACTCACAATATTTTTGAACGAGTGAACTTTTGAACTTATGAGATAGACGAGAAAAAACAAATTAAAAAAAACCTTACTTACAGTGGAGTTTTTTTTAAACTGATTTTATTTTTCAAAATTTCAAAAATAATAAATGATTACTTAATATAATAAATGTGAAAGTGTGTCTGTCTGTCTGTCTGCTACGCTTTCACGGCATTTTTTTCTGTTTAACCGATTTTGATGAAATTTGGTACAAGGATAGGTTATTTCCCGGGGAAGGACGTGGGCTACTACTTATCCCGGAAAATTGAAGAGTTCCCGCGGGAAAGAAAATAACTTAATTCACGCGGACGAATTCGCGGGCATCATCTAGTATGTAATACGCATGCCTAATTACAGTTTTCTTTTACTAATACTTGAGCTAAGCCCCGGGCGGAAACATGGGCGGGCGGACGGACGGACGGATATGGCGAAACTACAAGAGTTCCTTGTTGACTACGGAAGCCTATAAAATGAGGCTTCTAATTTAGGAAGAACAAACAAATTTTTGCATGCATACATACCTAATATACAACATATGTATATATTTATGTCACCGTAAGATTGCAAAAACCTTTAGATTGTAATCTAACTAGCGAAATTGTAAAGTGTCGACAGATTATAATTTAACCCATTATTTTTCGGTAGATTGTAATCTGTTAGGTATATTAACCCGATCAAACCTAATTATTTATGTCGAACCCTAACCTAACCTACAAGAAAAAGACAAGAAAACGTAAATAAAATTAATTTGTTTGTTAGTTTATTGGTTTGTTGGCTTGTTCGTTTGTCCTTCAATCACGCTGCAACGGAGCAACGGATCGATGTGATTTTTGGCATGGGTATAGTCGAGGACCTGGAGAGTGACATTTATGCTTCTTTTTATCCAAGAAAATTAAGGATTTCCCGCGGGAATTAAAAAAACTTAGACCACGTGGACGAAGTCGCGGGTATCAGCTAGTGATTCTATAAATCGATTGATTACTTTACCAACCGCCAAAATGTAAACAAGTTTTGAATATATACCTCATTTAATTTAATTGTAACACGCTTTTATTATAAGGGTTCCTTTTTCCTCTTGAGGTACGGAACCCAAAAAAACTTAAATTCTTTTTTTAGATCGGACTCTATTTACATTGCTATTAACCTAGATTTCAACAGGATATAAAACATTTTCGATGAGAAAATAACCAGAGCGAAATTAAAAGTGTTATAGCTGTGGCGTGCTAACTAATTCTTGTATCAGGAAACTAGGTTAATTTGTGGCTCTAACAATCAACTGCTATTTCTTTTGAATGTAAATAAACGAAATGCGAAATGAACCATAATAATTATGTAACTTTACACTCGGGCTAATTATAGTTAATTAAATATTGTACTTTATTTTCGTAACATTGTTCCATGACTTTTTTCTGTTCGTCTGGTTCTGCTTAATTAATTAATTTTCTATTAGTTGCCTAATGCAGTCTAAGCGCAAAAACACTAAAGACAAAATAGTACCTACATAAACTGCTCAGGCCGGAAATATATCAATTTACGGACTACCCAAGTGATGACAGTGAATTGCCATTTCGGTCGAGATTTGTGTAGTCCTTGTCTCTAATTCAGCGAAATTTTATATGGATTAAAATGAAATTTAAAAAATTACTTACGTACGTCTTAGGGCCTTTTTATTAAACCGTACGACATATATGGCTTTCCTTGCCCGCGTACTAAAAATCATCATTTATTTCATTCATTATGAATGAAATAAATGATTTTGAAGAGTCATTGGGAAATCTTTGATTTTCCGGGATAAAAACTTACTTCAATAATATGCCCTTTCCTGATGTGCATCTAATTTAATATCATAATACCAAATTTTGCCAAAATCGGGTAAATTATTAGCCAGGATAACATAGCAGACCGACTGACAGATACATTTTCTTGTATATAAAGTTATTATGGATTAAAAGAAAAATTGACTTACGTATTAGGCACATTTCTCATAGCCTTGTGCCGCACAAAGACAGCAACTAATGTGCCATTGCCGATTACCCCGACGAGAAATATAAGCGCGAAGAGCAGCGGTACGATGTACGTCTCAGGGCGTTCGTAGTACGGCTTGTACGGCTCCGAGATGTTGAATGTGTCGTTATAGTCCATGGTGCATGTTCACTGGAACAAGGGAAACATCTTTTAAGGCGAGTCACCTGCAAGATTTTAGGAGGTGAGGTGTGGGGTGCCGCCCGCGCGTCTCGCGGTACATTTCTCGTAGAGACTGGCGGGGAAGCGGGCAGCGCGGTATATTCTGAAACCGCTTGGAAACGTTCAAGTTCTGGGATTAATTTGAATTAAATAGATATAGGACTTCAGTTTGAAATAAATTTTAGCAGGTTCTCATTAATACTTCAAGAGGAATTTATCCATATAAAAATGACGAGCAAAGTCGAAAATTTTATTTATAAAAAATACGTTTTAAACTTTTAATTTAGCCTGTTTCAAGATTTTTTTTGATCGAATAAAGTACATCCTATCGTGTAACAAATTAGCACATTCTTTAGACAATATCTTTAAGTGTATCGGATATTTTTTGTAAGACCGTTATTTAATAGTAAATACCGAAAAAATTTGATCTAGCAAACCAGTTTTCACCGCTGAGCTGAGGTGACTCGCCTTAAGAGAAAATCCACCACCACCACCACTACAGCCCATTAACGTCCCACTGCTGGGCACAGGCCTCATCTCTCATAGGAGAGAAGGAATTGGAGCTTTGACCCACCATGCTGTTCCAATGCGGGTAGGCGGGTTATTAAGAAATAATATTAAGTACTAATAATTAATGCCCGCAATCGTCCGCGTGGATTAAGGTTTCTGGTTTCCGTGGGAACTCTTTAATTTTCCGGAATCAAAAGTAGTCTATGTCCTTCCCCGAGATACAAATATCCCTGTACCAAATTTCATCAAAATAGATTGAACAGATGGGCCGTGAAAGTGAACAGACAGACAGACACACTTTTGCATTTATAATATTAGAATGGATAAAATTAAGTACTAAATAAAGTATGGAAAGCTAGTTTCTTGGTTCATAGGTAATGCCAGGAACCATTTAGACAAGCATTATTATTAATCAACGTTTTAACTTTTAACTGCTAAGGAATGGAACGTACTGCCAGCGTCTGCGCTTCCTGCCACGTAAAACTTAGGACTTAGGTACAAAGCAAGAGTGAATAGGCATCTATTAGGTAAGCGCGCTTCAATCTAGACCTCATCATTGCTTTCTCCAGGCATGATAGTCTTCATGCGCAAGCCTGCTTAAACTGCAATAAATAATTTGAAAAAAAAAATGCGCGAATGTTAGAAATTTTTTTTCGGCTTCTTGCTACCACACTTTTCATTCCCTAATTTCTGATTACCATAAGTTACATTGTAGCGGAATTTTGTGTGTGGAATTTTTTCGCTCCGAATTTCTCTACACTCTTGGATAAATTTGAAAAGGTTTAAATATAGTATTTTATATACCTCTCCCTGCGTCATTCGTAGAGGTTCTTCACCCCATTTATTATATTGGAATAATATTTTTTAAAAGAAAGTCCCATTTGGGGGATCCTTGGTTACTATCCCCGGGCATGTACCTCTTACTTGTCGGAGCTATGTACGATTTAAACCATTAAATATCACTTGCTTTAAAAGGGTGGAGGAAAACGCCGAGAAGTCGATCTCGCTGGTATGGTGGTGTGGTTTTACAGTGGGAGGACCCGGGTTTGATTCCCGGCAGGGTCAATTTGGGAATTTATAATTTTCTCTGGTCTGGTCTGGTGGGAGGCTTCGACCGAGGCTAGTACCCACACAACCGGCAAAGACGTACCGCCATACGATTAAGCGTTCCGGTACAATGCCGCTTAATACTATACCTGCCGCACCCCTAACAGGTTAGCCCGCTACCATCTTAGACCGCATCATCAATTAAAATCAGGTTAGATTGCTGTCAAGGTCAAACTTGTAGTGGAAAAAAAAAACCTTCATGCCCAATAGTTTTCTTTCATGTTTCATGGTCTCAAATGCATGTGAATCTGCACTTGGCCAGCATAGTGGACTATGGCTTGGACCTTTCTTATTCTGAGAGGTAAACTCGTGCTCAGAGGTGAACCGTAATTATTTTGAATAAGCATACTGGATAATATAATATTTCTGGACTTGTTTTTCTGTGTTGTCAATGTCAAATCAAAAGCTTTTAAAATATAAAATTTGAAGAAGATATTGATACTCGCCCATATTGCAGCCTGTGGCAATATTCATCCATTTTGATGGCAAACTAATTGCATTTCACATTTTTGTTTTTATACGAGTTACATGAATGCATTTTTTGTGGAATTTGAATTCATCGAAACATTTTCAAACAAAAATGAAACAGTATTGAGACAATGTTCGAATTTTATCTGTCAAAACATATGTGGAGTACAGCTATTGGTTTTCGAAGGTTTAGGATTAGCGTTAGCCCTATACCATCTTAGAACAATACAACAAATAAATACACATTTATCTGCCTGTCTGTCTGTCTGTCTGCTACGCTTTCACGGTCTATCTACTCAAATGATTTTCCCATTTGGTACGGAGTAAGGTTGCATCTCGGGGAAAATAATTTTTTATCCCGGATCATCAGGGACTTCCCAAGGATTTTTTTTAAACCCTAAATCCACCTGAAAGATTGCGGGCATCATTTAGTAAAGTGACGAAGGAATAAAGGACGCAGTGGAAGCCGAGCACTCAAGCGCTAAATTATTACTTATCACATACAAGTTACAACCGAAAAATTCGTACAAAAGATTAAAAAAAACCGGTGTTATATTATCCGAAACAAAAAACATTTCAACCGCGATGTATTTAATTTCAAACGTAGGCAAAATGTTGATCGAGTTCAACGGTCGAAGAACTTTATCGTAAAAGAAAGTTTGATATAAACTAAATTCAATTTAGGTAGTGGTTAGTCTACCACACTACTGGCAAAGACGTGCCGCTCAGCTATTTAGCATTCCGATACGATGACGTGTATAAACCGTGGGGTATGGGTTAAATACAACTATTACCTATTCTGTGATATAACTGCCATACTCTTTACAGCCGACCCGTTCCTCTGTTGCAGTGTGATTGAAGGACAAACCAACAAACACACTTTCGAACTTAGTAGGATGTAATCAAACATTCTTAAAAAGAGGAAACAGGGAGTAGCGAAACATAATATAAAAACGTAGGCACGGAATACGTAACATACTTGACTTAGGCGGGCATTTGAATGCGGGGAAGAATGATGATTATTAAAAAAGGCGTGCCCGTTTGAATTTTATATAAGCAAAGGAGCTCTAACATCTTATATCACTCGTATGCCAAGTAGATAATCCATACTAATATTATAAATGCGAAAGAGTGTAATGTGTAAAATAATGAATGGCAGATCTTTTCTCTTTAACTGGCATTTTGATGCGTAAAGATATAGTTGACGCCCTGGAGAAGGAAGCTATAGCTTCGTATAGAGGCCATCTTTACGTCGCATATTCAAATTTCATCACTTTCAACACACCCTGCTATAAAACTTGGGTCTACTAGTCTATGTCATAGTTGATGTAGTAGTACACGGCCTAAATCAAACTATGATTGTGATAATCTATGTTAAACAATAATATAGTTAATGATATGCATGCATGAAAAACTAAAACTTATAAAAAACTCTTTTCAAAAAGAAGGGATAATATTATGAGAATAATGTGTAAGAGTTACTTTAGATTATTAGAGAATATTAAGTTAACGTTTTGCTTTGTAATTGTATTTATCTTGTTATGTACCTAACATAGAATTCTTTAAGAATTTCTCGACAATACTGACCCAAACAATGCATAAATAGACCATAGTATTTCTCCTTATTACTTGTCGTCTCCTTGCCCGTAGCGATCAAGAAGTAATCAAATTGTTCCATTCTTTCCAATGGAGAAGTTTCATGATGTTGTGAATATCATATTTAACACAACGGAAGTAAAATATAGATTAAAACTAATAAATCAGCGGTTTTTAAAAAAAATACATCAATAAATAACTGAGAAAAGACGATTTAAAAGTTTAATTATTTAATGTACACCGATTGCTGTATCTCACTCGAGTGAGAAATTTTGTGAGTGAGTTTTAAAACCTAGTCGAGATTTAATACTTCAAAATTATCTTCACACATAAATTAAGTGCTTTTAATTCAATTAAGTCACGTTAAGTACATTTATTACTTTTATTCGGCTTTATAAAGTCGGTTGATAGTGTGGTGTGACGTCACACGCCGCACACCACCCCACTTGCAAGCGCAACTTTAAAGTTCCATAACTTTTTCATTTGTTGAGATATTTTAATGATACTTTCATATTTTTGTTTTATTTAGGCTTAATTTTCATTTTTTTTTTTAAAAAAAGGTAAACTTCTCTATTCGTAGCTACGCCATCTTGGCGCAACGGCGCGGGCTGTCAGATCGCCGCGCAAATACCATCACCCCGACTATCGTTTGCCATCGCCCATCACAATATTTTAATCCTCCCGAGTATTAAATACGTTATACAACACTATTACACTACTTTTACTACCATTTCTTGTAGTTACGCGCACACTTGACACCATGTAAGTAGTACAGCAGGGCGACCGCGTATCTTTTGCATCAATCATTGATACATCGCAATCACCTCTGATTGGCTGACTTTTTGGTATTCTTGCTGCGTCAATGGATTTCGTCCATTAATGGAAGAGTGTTAACCAATCAGAGGTGATTACGATGTATCAATGATTGATGCAAAAGATATACGCGGTCGCCCTGCAGGGCCTAAATCAAACCATGATTAGATGACAACTGACCTATTTATTGGATATCCAATTAGCCACATAATACAATACATAATGCCCACATAATAAATATATTAATACTACCTATTACCATTATACTTAATATGTTTGGAAACATAAAGAAAACACTTGAGTTCGATATAACACATATATTAGCTAGGTAGCTTGACACGAACTGACAATGGCATACAATATTGCAACCTACCCACTTAAGTTCACTTTGTTGACAAACAAGGTAACCAAGTACCCTAACTACAACACATACCTTAAATGCCATTCATCATAGCAATACTGTATACATAACATATCTCCCCCACAAGAATGATCTTACACTGAACTAAAAATATTAATTAACTTCTAACAATTAACAAAAGAATAAGCACTGTTTATCATCCCAACTGAATACAAAAACAAATCAATTAACTACAAACACTCTATCAACTATAACTACTAAATCTATAAACTACTGTCCTAGGTATTAGGAATCCCTAACATTTTGGCCCATTCCGTGGCATCTGGTATTGTAATGATAGTTTCTGATTCTTGAGTACTTTCCTCTCTTCCCTCATTTATGTCATCCATGTCCTCATCTATCTCTTCAGTACTCTGGTTGGGTGTGGGAGCTCTACTTATTATTCTATCTTTTTCCTCTGTATGGATTGTAGCAGATATCTTTTTTATTAACTGGTCTATATGTCGATTAATTATCACACCATCACTGGTTTCAATTTTGTAACTTGATGGACCAGTTTTTTCCTTTATTACACCCGGCAGCCATCTTGGACCACTCCTACTATAATTTCTATACATTATCTGTTGATTCACATTGGTCTGTCGTGTTTTCCTTTGATTATTGTTGCTGATTTGTTGCTCAGTCTTCTTATTTTGTAGATTGTCTGGATGTAAAGTATCCAACAAAGTGCGTAGCCGTCTCTTCATCAATAATTCAGCTGGACTTTTGTTCGTTGTTGTACATGGCGTACTTCTGAGGGTCAGCAACAAATTAGGAATTCTAACCTCCCATGCCAAATTGTTCATTTTCTTCAGTTTATCTTTGATTGTCTGGACCATTCGCTCAGCTAATCCATTAGTAGCAGGATGGTACGGTGCTGAAGTCTTGTGTATAATATTATTAGCTTTTAAGAAATCCTGCATTTCCTTCGAAACAAAACAAGTGCCGTTGTCGGATACCAGAATTTCACATAAACCATGTGTAGCGAATGCTGATCTTAAAAGTCTTATAACTGTAGCTGATGTAGTGTTGTTGACCATAAAAAGTTCAGGCCATCTTGAATATGCGTCCACAATGATCAAAAAATATTTGTTATGTAATGGTCCAGCAAAATCAACATGGATTCTTGACCATGGTCTAGTTGGTGTAATCCATTCATGACTCGATCTAGGTGGCATGTGCCGGTTTTCTAAGCATCTTGTGCAACTGCCTATTAATAACTCAACATCTTCATTGAGTCCTGGCCACCATACATAGCTTCGAGCTACCGCCTTAGTTTGTACTATCCCTGTATGCGTTTTATGTAAAACTTGTAATATATGTTGCCTCAGTGATTTCGGCACTACTACGCGGCAACCAAGAAGTATACAGTCGTTTTGCAGTGTTAGCTCTGTCCTGTGTAACCAAAACGGACGTAGATCTCCATCATTCATTTTTGCAGGCCATCCACGCTGAATATAATGTACAACTCGACTTAAAATCTTGTCTCGTTTCGTCGCAGAAGCTATGTGTTCCGCATCATACGGAAAGTCCTCAGGTGTTTCAGCCATCAACAGCACTTCACTCAACAACTGCTCGGGCTGTTCTGGAACCGGTTGTGGCCACCTACTCAGGCTATCCGCACTACCAATTTGCGGTCCAGGTTTGTATGTAATTTCATAGTCATGTGAAGTCAATGCAATTGCAATCCTGGTTAAGCGAGGTGACAGCATGTTCGGCATCGGTTTTTTGGGGTCAAAAATCCCAAGTAGCGGTTTATGGTCTGTAATTATACGAAAACGTCTTGCCATCAGGTAATTATGAAATTTTGTAATTCCAAACATAATCGATGCGGCCTCTTTATCCAGCTGAGAATAACGCCTTTCATGTGGATGCAGTGTCCTGGATGCCATGGCTATTGGTCGTTCTTGACCATTTTCCATTTCATGAGACAAAACAGCGCCAACTCCGTACTCCGAACTGTCACACGTGAGTATCAAGGGCTTCTTTATGTCATAATGCACTAAAGTCACCTCACATGTAAGTAGACGTTTTGCTGTTTCAAATGCCTTCTGTTCTAATTTTGTCCAGTTCCACGTCTTTTCTGTATCTAATAACCGATGCAAAGGCTCTAGTATAGTCGCTTTGTGTGGTACGAATCGCTCGTAAAAGTTATAAAGCCCAAGAAAAGCTTGCAATTCTTTTTTGTTTTTAGGCGCAGGAGTTTTCACTATCGATTCCACTTTACTCGGTGCCGGATGTATGCCCTCTGAATCGATAACAAATCCAAGGAACTCCACCTTCTCTTTTGCAAACTGACACTTATTTTTGTTTAATCTAAGTCCCGCCTTTTTTATTCTACTCAATACAACTTCTAGTCTGTCTTGCATTTCTGGCATTGATCGTCCCGCGATGATAATATCGTCGATCAAAACTGCAACTCCTGGTATTCCTGCCAGTAACGAGGTCATCAGTCGCTGAAATATGCCAGGGCATGCTTTTACGCCAAATGCCAATCTGTGAACAGTGTACAGTCCCTTGCACGTGTTTAATGTCAATAATTTTGATGTGTTGTCGTCCACAACGACCTGTGTATAAGCCCTGTCTAAATCTAGAGTTGTAAAGAATTTTCCTCCAGCGATGGTCGCAAAAACTTCATTGGCTGTTGGCATCGGGTAAGTATCCGATTCAGTTGCCTCATTAACCGTGCTGCGGTAATCTCCGCACATTCTAATTTCACCCGATTTTTTTACTATAGGGACCACCGGTGTAGCCCATTCTGAAAATGAAACCGGTCGCAATACTCCCTCTCGCTCTAATCTATCTATCTCCTTCTCTACCCGTTCTCGGAGAGCGTATGGCACGGGGCGAGCTTTCAAAAATTTTGGATTTGCGCCTGGTTTTATATGTATAGCTACAGGATCACCACTGTACGTACCGAGCCCATCTCTGAATACGTCTCTGTGCTTATCTATTATTTTCTCCATTCGTACAAGATCATCGCTAGCAATCAAATTTATCTTCATCGATATATCCAAAGGTTCGAGCCAATCGCGGCCCAGCAGGTTTGGTCCATTGCCTCTGGCCACTATCATATTCAAGTCCTGCACGACGTCCTTATGACGAACTGGTAAGGTGGCTTGTCCGAGTAGCTTAACTGGCGATTCGTTCCACGTGCGCAGCGACAGCTGCACATGACGCAGCGCGTCGCGCGGCAGGCGCCTGCGGAGCGCATCCCACGTGCGCTCGTTGACTAGAGAGAAGCTGGCCCCCGTATCCACTTGCATACGGACCGGCACGTCTGCAATTAAAACATCCACCTCATAAGGCGGCACACGCGTCACACTTTGTATGCTGTATATGCCGTTTAATAAATCCTCTTCATCTTCTGTCTGAGTAAAATTAATGTCTTTCTTATCAGTCTTCTTTTTCTTTATACATATTTTTTCAATGTGTCCCCGTTTCTTACAAAATCGGCAGACCGCGTTAATAAATCGGCACTCTCCAGCGTGTCGACTTCCACACCGGTAACACATCCGAGCAGCAGGCGTAGATTGCACGGCGTTGACGTCCATCGGTTCGCCGGCGTCGCGTGCGGTAGTCGCGGCGTGCAGCGCTAAGTCGGCGGCGGCGGCGCTAGAGCTCGCGGCGCTGGTGCTCGCAGCGGCGTGAATCATGCGAACGTCGCGCACCGCACATTCAGATGCTAACATAGCATCCACCACGTCTTGATATCGTAAATTGTCCCGTTTCAACAATTCGTACTGCAATCTACTATCACTCATCCCGCATACGAGTTTGTCGCGCAACATTCTCTCTAAATCGGTAAAATTACACTTGGAACTAAGTTTTCTCACGTCAGCTATAAAGTCCGATGCTGACTCACTATGCTTTTGATTACGTTTGTAGAATTTAAATGACATCGAAATTTCATTCGGTTTAGGGCTATAATGTTTGCCTAAAATACTTTCTATTTCCGTAAACGTCACTTCAGTCGCTTTTCTCGGCGTAATTAACGCAAGTAAAGTATCGTACACCCGCGAACCACACACAGTGAAAAAGTTTGCGCGTTTAACATTATCGATGACGACGCCATTCGCTTCGAAACAAAACTTGAGTCGATCTATATAACTGTCCCAATTAGCCGAGTCTGGGTTGTATTCCTCGAATCTTATCGCTTTTTTATCCATTTTGTTCAATTTTCACCAATCGTCGCCACTAATATGTTTGGAAACATAAAGAAAACACTTGAGTTCGATATAACACATATATTAGCTAGGTAGCTTGACACGAACTGACAATGGCATACAATATTGCAACCTACCCACTTAAGTTCACTTTGTTGACAAACAAGGTAACCAAGTACCCTAACTACAACACATACCTTAAAGGCCATTCATCATAGCAATACTGTATACATAACAATACTATTACCTATTATGTGCTACTACAATAGAGACAATTGATTGAAAATATAATGCGAATTAATAATGGAAATGCTTCACAGTATCGACGGATCATCAATCAGCTACCGGAATCAATTAATTGATAGATCACTATCACCGACCTTTGATTTATTGCAGTTGTTTATAACTTCATCGATGCCCGCAAATTGGTGACCGTGGATGGAATAAATTACATTTTACCGCCACCGAGTGATGATTGCCTGGTACCTGGTGCAGAACAAAAGTTCGGTACAAAAGTGTATTGGGTTTGAATCCCGGGCAGGCACCTGGCAATGAGTAGTACTCATTGCTGAAGTTTGTGACCTCTTCTATTAATTAGCAATGTGATTTTTTGGATCATCAATGTGGTAGGCTCCCTTGATCCCTTTGCATGAGACTTTTCGAGTAAAGACCTCTTAAAGCTTATTCATTTTAAATTTATTAAATTTTAATTAAAAATAATTTGGACATGTTCATAGACATAAAATTGTTCTGGCATTTCTTTCATTGATTGTTGTTAAATTCATTCAAAAATATTGCTGTTATTTTTTTAAATCTATTTATGGGAGGGAGGGTCACTGAAGTCTATAGCACAGGGTATCCTAAATCAGTATCATTAGACTTAAGTCCTAATTTTGTAAACTATGGCATCAATAAGACAATTATTCGTTTATAATTTTTGCATGCCAATACATGGCAGATTGTAGTTCATAGCATAGCAATGTAACACCAATGTACCTACGTAATCTGGGCAAATAAATGATTTGATTTGATTTGATTTATTTATTTTAATAAATTATAGAGAAGAAAAAGACAATGGGCGGGGCTTATAGTTCAAAGAATTTGGTTCTTAATGGTTTTGAAATGAAAAAATAAATATCGTGGGGCTTAAAAGAGAATAAATTAAAAAAACATCCAGCAAGTTGCTGGGAGCAGCGCAACACTGCAGGTCGTAGAAGTCCTTACAATGGACCTATGTTAACACCTTTTTGCACACAAGAGCAGGAAATAAGTTACAAGAAAAAGAAAAGGAAACTTAAAGTTTTGCATACAAAGGAGGTCTTATCACAGTGACTTCTCACAGACAACCAGTTTATACCTCATTTGTAAACTAAAAGAACTACTATTCAAATTTTGGCTTGTTTTGACTAGCGTTTTTAACCTCAATATTTTACTTTGAACACCAACATGCATCTGCATGATTTCATTCATACACAAGTTTGTCGTATTCATCTTGCGGCAAACTCGACATACTTTTTGCTGCTGAAAGCGTTTCTTCAAGCAAACTAAATATAGACATTTATGACAGGTATATTCTTTTATTTATTCAATACAAAGCAATATCATCATCACTATAAAAAGCTTTGTTTTGAGTGTCTGACAGCACCTACAGCCCGAACGGCTGAACGTAGAAAATTGAAATTTTGAGAGAATAATCCTTGAGCACCCTAGAGGTGTATCGTACCGTACCTACACCTCTAGGGTGTACTTACTTGCTAAGGAAGGAATTTTTTAAATTCCACACCAAAGAGGTTAAATAGGCGGTTTAAGTTATATCAATGAAACTTGGTATTTGTGATTTTGGTGTAAAATTTCAAAAACTTAAACTTTTGGTGCAATACATAAAATTATTTTTATGTTTCTAAAATTCTTATGTTTTTCACAGTTTTTTAAATCTTTTTTTAAGAATCTAATTCCACGCGGACCAAGTCGCGGGCAAACGCTAGTATAAATAAACTAAGCCTTTAAGCTTTTAAGCTTTCCTTCATAGTTTTTCGTTGTGCTACCCAACAAAGCTGTATCGACATGAGCTGTGATTTTTATTATGTTGATAATTTAAAAAAAAAACCGAAATAACTGGTAAGGGAGCAATACGATAACCATACATTCTTTGCGATCAATTATCATATTGCTCTCTGCGGAAGAGCACTAGATTAAATAAGACCATCAATTTAGATTATGTAGAGTCTCCGTGGCGCAGTGTGTAGCGCTGTTGCCGCACGCGGAGGTCCCGGGTTCGATCCCCGGCAGAGTCAATTTAGGAATAAAATTTCTGAATTTTCCCTGGTCTGGCCTGGTGGGAGGCTTCGGCCGTGACTAGTCACCACCCTACCGGCAAAGACGTGCCGCCAAGCGATTTAGCGTTCCGGTACGATGCGGTGTAGAAACCGAAGGGGTGTGGGTTTAATATAACTGCCATGCCCCTAACAGGTTAGCCCGCTACCATATTAGACTGCATCATCACTTACCATCAGGTGTGATGCGCAGTCAAGGGCTAGCTTGTAGTGGATAAAAAAAAAAGTCTCCATTAGATTTCAGTTGAAATTTTACTACTCCCTATTAAAACCCTATATTAGTAGGTAAGCTTATAAAAATCAGATTATAAAACAAACAGCTGGTAACAATGATGTTAGTTTCTGCTTAATGCTGGCGATGTTTATGAGACTATACTCAGACTGCATCATACACATATTCATGTCCTTCATTTTCCCCATATCGAGCGCAGGTACTCATGAATACAACATCCTTTCGGCACGAGTGAGAAAAGCGATTATTTGCAATAGCCTCGGGATTCTGAAATGTCTCGTATTTGACAACTTTCATTAATGTTTACGTGTTTACATTACTCGATACCTACTATCCTCTGCAATGTTGTGGTGGCTTCTCACAGAGAGTGGTAGCGCAAACATACCATAAACTACATTCAGCTCGCACTGCCTTGACTTCGTAATTATTTGGACAAGAACCATTAATTTGGCGCCGCCTTCAAATACTACCTACAATATAAGTTTTGATTTTTTGTTCATTGGCTAAGAGTACATTGGATGAAAGCAAATAAAAATTTATTTAATGCTTTTGAAGTCGGTTAATTTTATTTAAAGTATTATCAGTGAAAAAATCAATCATTCTAGCACATTAGAAGAGTAGGCACTCATACGAAGGTAGGTGTAGTAGGTGAGCCTATGGCCTGCGATTTCTATGGGCATCGATCTATTGTAAGGATAAGGTAATACTTACGTTGTGGTATTACAAAATAAAATAAAAGTAAAGTGAGTAATTATAGAAAAAAAGAGAGATGAAGTTAACCAACACGCCAAGCGGATTGGATTAAAAAATTGGAAAACGAGCGCAAGGGAAAGAGACAGATGGAGAAATCTTCTGGACCAGGCCCGGGCCCACAAGGTAGTGCCAATGATGATGATAAATTATAGAAAGTCAAATTCAACTGTAGGAACAGACAAAATCTATTTCGGTAGAAATTACAATATGCAATTCGAGAGCAATGCAAGTTTAGAAGGGGGGGGGGGGGATTATTCCAAAAAAGCAATCGGCTCTCGCAACTGTCTACGAGTGCGGTTCGTTTGATCTCGGTCCGTGAAAGCCCACCTAAGGCGGGTCTGTTTGCGAATGTTCGTGAAACATAAAGAAATCGGTTTTATCCAGAGTTACTTTGTTACTATAGTTTGTTACTTTGTCTATAGTTACTAGTTAAAGAAGGGGTATTACTTGAAACCTCTGAAATGGAGGTTTCAAGTAATACCCCTTCTTCCATTTGTTGCTTAGCAACGTTTACGATGTTGACATGAAAGAATATTTAATCGCTCGACTGCGCCAGAGAATATGAGTGCTGTATTCGGAATAAATCACGTCCTTCATCATCAGTCATTAAAAAGACTTTTTGCAAACAAGCCCTACTAAATGCTTTATATATGCAGGTGTTTATCACCTATTTATAATACTTAACTCGTAATAGTTTTGTCAGTATCCACCTCTACAGCCCATTAACGTCCAACTGCTGGGCACAGGCCTCCACTCACATAGGAGAAAGGGAATTAGAGCTGAGACCCACCACGCAGCTCCAATTCGGGTTGGCGGGCCGGGACCGACGGCTTTATGTGATTTTCGAGGCACAGGGGCTAAACAACTTCCTAACTCCAGACTAGTACGCGCTAGTACTGAGAATTTTTAATCCAAAAAGTAATTAGGTATGGCCCGCCCCGGGACTTGAACCCGGGACTTGAGTCGGCCGCAGTCAAACATGCCAACCACTAGACCAACGAGGCCGTCAGTTTTCTTAGTATAGTATACATAAATAGTATTTTTGTATGACTAGATTAACGATTACATAGTATGTTGTAAGCATTAGATATTGCATAGCGAAAAATGCTATAATAGGTAATAATAAGTTATTGCACATTAAAAACTTATGCTTTGGCTTGTCAGCTTTGGAATTATGTTTTCTATGAGATATAGAGTTGATAGATGTTTCTGTAAACGTAACAGGGAAAAGAAAACGGAATATTTTATTTTTATTTTTCCATGTTTTTTCGATATCAGCAATAAATCATAGGTACTTAACAAACTTAGCTTTGCTTTAGCGGTCCCAAATAAACCGGATTTGCACTTGAGAAGGTAAATATTATGGTATGGTAAAATAGAATATTTATAGAATGGTAAGTTTTTTTTATCCACTACAAGCTAGCCCTTGACTGCGATCTCACCTGATGGTAAGTGACGATGCAGTCTAAGATGATGCGGGCTAATCTGTTAGGGGCATGGCAGTTATATTAAACCCATTCCCCTATTCGGTTTCTACACGGCATCGTACCAGAACGCTAAATCACTTGGCGGCACGACTTAGGGTGGTAACTAGCCACGGATACCTTGGAGTGTAAAATAAATATTTGTGCCTTTGCCAAATTATTAAGAAATAATAATAAATACCACTTGTTTAGGCTGTACATTATCTATCAGTCAGTTAGTCACGGTACTGTTTTAGGTATTCGTATAAAGATAAGTAAATCTTGCTATTTGCAAAGGAAATATGAAAAATGGTCTCAAATCGCATGTTTGGTCTTGGTCACGTGCGCAAAAATTGGACGTTATATGACGTCGGGCAAACAACTTTAGAGATTTGGTCGTACTAGACCTCTGGGCATTGACATAAACTCTAAGTGAAAGAAAAGCCTTTTGAAATTTTCACATTTTAAGCGCGACAGATTCTATATATCACTTTTAACATTGCCTATCACGCGATCCACTCGCATCACCATTCGTTAATTATTGCAATACTGACGGTATTGAGGTTATTGCAAAAATAATAAAATTATTGTCCGCGTAGTTTTACTCTCTTGGGAACTCTTTGATTTTTCGGGTTAAAAGTGGTCAATGATCCATCCAGATCTTCAACAATATACCCATGTAAAAATTACTTCGATACTTGCTCTGTATTGAGATGTGATTGACGCGAACCAGCAAGTAAACAAGCAGACATACTTTTGTATTTGTAATATTACGGATATTGAAAAAAAAATACTTAAAGTATTTTCCGTGCAAACTGTAGATTTCAAGAGACGGTTCTCAGGGGCCAGTATGGCCAACGCTTAAAGCAATATTATTAAAAAAATTAAGTATGATGTCACGTACCTTGACGTTTCTAAAATAAGGATTATAATTCTAAAACACGAAAGTCAACAATAATGAAACAATATAAGCGTTCAGCGTCGGCAGTTTGGCCCCTGGTTATCCTACTCTTAGTTTGAATGCTAGAAAAGCCTACGACGTCAAGCAAAAATACGGACATGTCAGGACAAAACTTCCGTACGAAATATCCGCGTCGTATGGAAAACAGTGGGAAAACACATGTCGCCGTGTCGCGGTAGTCTGTGTACAGCTCCATATAAACGCGCGTTACATTTTGCGTTTAAAAACCGAGCACGCGTACACGCGTGTTCGCTCAAACCCGTGGGTCTAATAGTAGTCAGTAATATACGAGCATAAAAGCGCATCAACGCTCGTAAGAGTTGCGCGTGTGGCAAACGGCGCGCCTATACGCACTTTAAAAAACGCGTCGAAAAAACGCTAATCTGAGACCGCCAACCAAAAAACATTCTAGTGTGCTATTTCGCCCTTAGGCCCTGAGATATTTGAGAACCCTGTATCAATAAAAGTGAGAAATAACAAGTGCTTTTCAATCATTCTTTGCAATCAGAAAACGGCTAGCGACAAACCAATTTCTCCGAACAAACAAGTGTTAAATCACAGTTAAATCGCATTGCAATTTCGAGCTTAACAGAATTCCTAGCAAATTGAAAACTCTGTAGCTATAAAACTATTTCATGTAAGCTGCTATGTTGTTTGGCTTAACTGTTCAGGACTTAAGAATGAAATGTTAAAAGTATTTGCTGAGAAAATGGTCTCAATTAAATCAGCTACAGACCAAGCCGATATTCTCGCACGTGTTCGTTTTGTTTGAAAAAAAAACTAAAGACGCTTTAGCATTTTTTTAGAATAAAATGATTTAGATTTAGAAGACGCCATAATGGAGAAATATTATTGGTATGGATAGTTGACAGTTACGACCGCAAGATATGCAATGTTGATCCAAGTCAGTAAATGGAGGGTGTGGGCCAGGTAACGTCATAGTGTGCTTGGGCACTGCTGGTCCCTTTGGACACGTCCGGAGGGAAGAGCAGTGCTTGGGCCGGTGCACCCTGGTAACATGGTTAATAAGACGGATTTAACGGCCAGGCTGCTAAGGTTGTTGTTCCCCGCGCAACCGCGCCGGTCCGCCGAGGAACAACATAGGTTTTAGTGGGTGCAAGCCTCACATAACCTCTCCGTTTCCCCTGACGGAGAGGTATGCGTCAGGCATTTCCTGTGTATAAAAAAAAGTCAGTAAATGGATAAGCGATCAATTTTGAAGGACCATTTGGCCATTTCGTTTCCAAAGTTGGTATCTCGTTAAGTATCTGCATTTGAAAGAAGGTATCTGGGACTGTAAGTGAAGTAATCGGTCCCAGTTATCACACACAAATCACAACCATCCGTTAAAAATAATGATAACCGAAGGGTCTAAAACCTTGTGCTCTTAGTCGAGTCGTGTCGCATGCGGAACAATCTGGAAACCCACTGCATTAATATCCAAAAACAAAACCTACTATAAAAAAGAAGTCGTGACCCCAACGGCCCTCTAAGGGCGGGTCAAAAATAAGATGCAGAGAGAGGTATACCATAATGGTAGATAATCCAGTAAGCAAACCTAGTTAATTTTAATCTAATGACAGTCATGAACTTATAAACTTAACCTTTCTAACTTCACTGCTTTTAAAGGAAAGCTACTTAGCTGTAAATAATGGACGCTTTACCGAAACTTATGTAACTTTGTTATAATATTATCCTCTTGACACGGACTAAAGGAAAATAAGGTAGACAGTGCACATTAGTATACACCAATCATTGAAGAGTGCCATATATACACAAAATCAATTTTCCGCTAGCGCTATGGATGCTTTACGATGAAGCTGTCAGGCATGATTTATCGCCGTGTCGCGGTTTCCCGGTTTGGTGGTAAAGAATAAAGCGCCCAAATGGGGCACAAACAAGCTCAAGCGCTGCATGGCTTAATTATTTATTGATAAGAAATATTAGAACTGTGCTCCATTCGTATCACCAATTTACCCGGAAAATATGCCATTTTCATGAAATAATTTGTAGTGTTTAAGTTTGTAAGAATAACCTATTGTCGGCGGCACTGTGGTGTTCGGTAAAATTCAAATGAATTTATGTTAACATCACATTAGAATGTAGTCCTATATTGATTATACTGTTAGAATTTATTAAATTAAAAAAATAGATAATTTGATTGTGATACTTTCTACCAAGTAATTTTCTACTTGGTAGAAAGTATCACGAAAGTATATTTAGTATAGGGTCTTAATTTCTGGTAAGTTGAGTCAATCACCCCGGTGGTAGTAATGTGTTTAATACACATTTAGGAAAATTAAAACTACCCCGCAAGTGTTCCGTAACGTCCATCCTTTTTCAACAGTCTGTGACTTTTCATATAATTTTACTAACTTATATGAGGAACAAAGCCTGCGACATACGCCTTATTATGTAATGAATAAGCTTATCTTATAACATTAGGCGCAATAACATTGTGTTATAATATTATTATCATGTACCTACCTACTTAACGTACAAGTGGCGTAGCAACGCAATTATTTTAATAGTCTTGTGTGTTAATAGTACTAGCACTTGATTGCGACTTTGTCCATGCTAGATCGCTGATATCACATGGGACTAGGGGTGAAATCACAAAAACTTGTATTTACGTGAAAATTCCTATAGAATTATTACTCATAGAAACAAAACATTCGAAAGACATATCGAAACTGCGTAACGCCTAGTGATTAATTATTCACATTTTCTTATTCAAAACTCTTCTTACATTATCGAGAAAATAATATTGTTTGAAATACAAACTTTTAATTTAATTAAAGTTTAATTGGCAGACCAAGAGCAAATATTTTCATTAGAAGTAAAATGTAGGCTTTTCTTTTAAAATTGGATTTAAGATAAGTTTAATGATTTATTTTAAACTAGATAATGCCCGCAACTACTTCGCGTGGATCGTAGATCTTTTGAAAATCTCATAGAAATTTTCAAATTTGCCGGAAAAAAGTTATCCAGTTCGAATTAATATCTTTTCAACTCTATGCTCTAATTTCACCGCAATTAGGCACAAGTGACACCTATAATCAAACTGTGACTTTTTCATTACTAGATATTATTCCCAAGTGACTTATAGTTTTAATTTTATTTTATCTACTAAAAAAATATTTTTTAGTATTATTATTATTCACAAGTGAGATAAAGAGATTTTTTAAAATTTTATCTACTAAATAAAATTAATTTTTAGTATTATTTTCTTCACAAGTGTGTTGAAAAACGTCGTATGATACACGTGTGCATTAATGATGATAACCGTCCTCGGCTATCTTAAGACCCTCACCTAACGGCTCGGGTCTCAATGGTGCCTCGGCAGTAATCCAACATTACACACTTGTACCATAATGTAATATTAAATCGGATTTCAGATTCATTAAGATGACCGCATTAGCCTACGCGACTTGTGGAAGATTCTTGTATATAATATCTTGAATCCATTGTAATAGGGGTGATAATCTGATAGTCTAGTGGATTAGACACCCGACCTCCTCGGGGTCGCGGCTTCGATCCCCAGGGCACGCACCTCTAACTTTTAGAATTTGTCTAACTTGTAACTCTAAGAGTTACAGTCGACGTCAAAAGTCCATATAGTTATAGAATAAGCAAACAAGATGGCTTGAGGGTACAAAGTCACCCTCAAACTTACATAAATAATATTCATCTCGTAGGTTGACATTGTTGACAATTTATGGCAATAATTTAATCTAAGTAATATTAGATAGTACTGGTTTGAACAAGGTTTGAACCTAATGTCGTTTTATTAATTGAGGTAAATATTTTGAACAGATTGTTTGTTTAGATGAGCGGCTCAGATTGCTTGCACGCAGTTTTAGCAGTTAAGCTATACTTATATGGACTTTTGACGTCGACTGTACATTTTTAGTGTTCCGTACCTCAAAAGGAAAAACCCCTTATAGGATCACTTTGTAGTCCGTTCGTCTGTCTGTCAAGATCCTTCTTCAGGAACGCATGGAGGTAGATCAAGCTGAAATTCATATCAAATACTCAAGTCTACTGTCCCTTGGAGCTGTGAAAAAATCAAACTTCTAAACCAACGCAATCAAAAGTACGAGTAAAGACCGGAAGGTGAACAAGAAATTAAATTCAGAAATATAATAAATTAAATAGCCGAGTCTAGTAAATACCTACTAAAATTAGTCAAACGTGAAATACAAATTAAATTAATTCACTCTTTAATGGCGTGTGCAATACTTTTGACCTTTTTACAGTTGTTTTCACAGACGGTAGTAACTTCGATAAAGTAGGTCCAATCGTCCGAATTTATAGCTACATCACCGAACCAGGAACTTGCGTGTCGAGCATTTCCACCGCCACACTAAAAGGTCGTTATAATGCTAATAAACTTGTAACAACAAGCTATTACAGAGTACAATAAATGTTTTATGAAGGTATCTGGAGTTCGGTGTAGGATTAATGGATACTGAGTATTTGAGTACGCATAAATAAGTAACAAAAGAATTATTAAGTACTTAAGTTTGAAAGTTTTAAAGCCTTCATTATTTTTAACTGACAAAGAAGGAGGTTCACAATTTGTCGTGTATTTTTTTAATATAATGTAGGTAGGTACACTGATTTGTCCGGGATTTCTGAACCGATTGTGATAATTATATTTGTTTCTTAACATCTCTGAAAGACGGGTTACGTTTAATCCACAGAAATTTTGAAAGAAGTTTTATACGAATTTTGTCAAAGTAAACTCTGCGCTATGATAACTCGCGGTTACTGCAAGCGAGCCTTAGTTTACCTATACTTGTAAAAGGCTTAATTATCGTGTGTTCTTTCTGAAACTTTAGCCCTTGAGCTCCCTGGAGTTGCATCACAGTCTGAATGCCCGGCCGAAGCGCTCGACACAGATTTAACTGCTCCAAAGCACTCACGACTGCACGAGAGGAGACTTTGGCGCGCGACACTCTATATAGTAATTGGTGTTGGCCTTTTGTATGCCAAAATAAAAAGTCTAGTGTTGTTATTTTTGTTCATAATTAAACTATTTTTAAGGTAATAAACGACGAAGTTGACCATAGTGAGGAATTTCTGAGAGGAGCCAGAAGAACACCCGTTTGAAAGTCAAAGTCAAAGTATATTTATTCATAATAATTGGTACTTACACAGTACACTTTTTGAACGTAAAAAAGAACGTACACGTACACGTTTGAACGTACACGTTTTGCAGTATATGACGTGATGGTGATAAGCTTAAAACTAGCCCGAAGTTGGCGGTGTTTCACCCCCGTGCCTCCGAGAGCACGTTAAGCCGTCGGTCCTGCGCCTGAGCACTCTCCGGTCGTGTCGGATTTTCCGTCCCATCGGGCTATGAGAGCATTGATTGTAATTTTAGTACCTACCTGAGAGTTAAGGAACAGAGAGCGCACCTGTGTACGCGTACACAATTGTGCACTGTAATAATAACTAATCACTATAGTGCATGCGGTGTTTACCTAAAAGTGGCTAATTATTTTACCTTAGTACCTAATATATTGCAATTTTTCTGATGTATGTTTTAAATGGCATAGCTGTTGGTAAACCAAATAAACGAAAAAAAAAAAAAACTCCCGCGCACATGGCTATTTTCTCTGGAGATAGGACGCCGTGGCTGAAATTTGGTCGGGAGGACATTATTATTCCTTCTTTGCATACCATAGAGTTCGTAGGTGGTTCGTACTTCGTATACAGCACACGAACCTCCTAATAAATCACAGCTACTCTACCATCGCCTTTGATCTTTCAAATCTATCATAGGCCACAGCACTCGTATCACCGCGCCAGGGAAGTCGTTAAAAGGTAAAAGCGCTCTGCGTGATAAATCAGATACTGTTTTCATTAATCCATGTTGGGAGCTTTGTTCATTGTTTATGCGCAGCTTGTTTGCTAGAGATTGATGATGTCGCGAATTTCTTTTGCGCTGTGGATAATTTTTTTTGGAGATTTCCAGACGACGCCTCTTTGAAGATTGCTTTTATTTTTTCCAACTGTTTAGTACCAGGATAAAAAATATTTCCAAAAAACCGCCTTCCAATGATTCATTCCAAACGTTAGATTTTTCAGGTTAAAGTCGTTCATACGCACGCAATAATTCACTGCATAATTATTTTATTTATCTGTTACTAGCTGATGCGCGCGACTTCGCCTGTGTGGCTTAAATTTTTTATTAATTCTCCTTAATTTTCCGGGATAAAAAGTAGTATGTCACTGTCCAGGTCCTCAACTATACCCATGCAAAAATCACGTCAATCCGTTGCTCTGTTGCGGCGTGATAGAACAGACTAACATACAAACACACTTTTACACAAACTCGCATTTATAACATTAGCATGATTTTTAAACATTGGATTCGAAGGCAGTGAAGAGAGTGAGTCAGGACATCAGTTATTGTACGAGATAATATAATGCTATCCTTATACTCAAAGCAAAAGAAGAAAAGAAACAAATGCAAAGTAATCACTTGTAAGGATAATATTAAATTACATTCTTGGAAAAAAGGATTTACCTTTCATCTCTCCAGCAAAAAATGAAAATATACGGAACATAATTTTTTCCACAATACCACTCGACCCCCTAGACAAGTGCCCGAGAACAAAGAAAGATAAAGAGTGGGTACATCGCTATTTATGTTCACCAGAAGGGTCCTAAAATAATGGAGTTTTAAAGGTTTCTGAGTTCCAAAGTAATGTTACATACTTGTAGAGGAAAATTGGACAGTGCTATGTCGATAATAGTAACATAATATTTTGGGAACCCTAACAAATTTAAGCTTTCGTCCGACGGCCTCCCGGGCGTAGTGGTGGGCGCTTTGGTCTATATGAGATGTCTCGGGTTCGATCCCCGGCAGGCTTAATTTGGGAATTTCTCTGGTCTGCTCTAGTGTGAGGCTTCGGCAGTTGCTAGTTACCATCCTATTGGCAAAGACTTGGCGGTCCGGCATGGTGTCCTGTTGAAACCGATTAGGGGTATAGCAATGATGGGTATGGGATTAATATAACTGCTATCCCTATCAGGGTTAGCCCACTACCATCTTAGACTGCATCATCACTTACCACTAGGTGCGCTCGCTGTGAAAGGTTAACTTGTAGTGGAATAAGAGCTACAATTGTGCCTCAATACTTTAGATTATTTTAGTATCGGAAAGATGAATCCATACTAATATTATAAATGCGAAAGTGTGTCTCTCTGTCTGTCGTTCCGTCTGTCTGTCTGCTACGCTTTCACGGCCCATCTGTTCAACCAATTTTATGAAATTTGGCACAAGGGTAGGTTGTATCCCGGGGAAGAACATAGGCTTCTTTTTATCCCGTAAAATTCACCAGTTCTCGTAAGAATCAAAAACATTTATCCACGCTGACGAAGTCGCGGTGGATATCATCATCTATAGTAACACAGTGTTTCATCTTTTGGAAGGTTTGTTTGGTTTTTGGCTTACACTAAAAAGATACTTCGTCCACTTGGATTAAGACATACTTCTGCTGGTTTAAGCAGGTTTAAGGATTATTACCAATTGATGTAGAATCCTACTACCATTCTCTAAGGGTCTTCATTGGAATATTTAGAAGAAAATATTGGCAGCTGCTGAATAAAACTAAATACCTATTTACTGCGTATTAGCTATAGATAATTATTATCATAAATAATATTACTGAAGTAGAAAGAAAAAAGAGTTTTTAACTGACTTTAAAAAGGAGGAGGTTCTCAATTCGACTGTTTTTTTTGTATGTATGTTACACGATCATTCCACCAATTTTTATGGATCAATTTTGATAATCATATTTTTGATTGGTTTATACTTCAGAGGTGGTCCCATATGAGTTTTATCAAAAATTATTTAGTGCTTTTTGAGAAAATCAACAAAAAACAAAATATTTACCCAGATAGGTTTTACTTTTTATTAGTTTAAGTTAGTACCTACCTACCTACTTATAGATATAGTTTTGAAGTCCGTTTTTGTTTTAGATGAAAGCGAATACCTAATTATGTTTCAAAAGAACTAATTACGAGGCTGATAAGGATTCGGATAATAGCTAAAAAAGTTTTTTAGAACTTTTTTTTATTGACCTTTTGACGTGTATAAATGAAAATGACAACACCTCACATACCTCACGGAGTGAAAGTAATTTGGCGGAATGAAAGAAAATGTCATAAAACTTGATGTCACGTGCTTAACTTGACGAGATTATGACGAGACGTCATAGATTTAAAGGTTCGCGCGGAAGCGCGCGAACCTTTAAATCTATGTATATATCATATTATTGTACCTATAAAACCACCATTGCTTAATTTTCGTGCATTTTTTGTGAGCATTAATACTGAGAAGTACAGTGGGGCTGATTCTGTAGTGCACAATCTCTAAACTAAACTAAAATTAGAGCATTACAAATATTGCTAACCCATTCATAATACTTCCTACGGAAAGGGACAGAACTAGATTTAAAGCTGTGATTGTAGTTTAGTTTAGTCATTTTGTCTAATTTAATTCAATATACTGCCTTAATTTATGCGCCGCAAACCGCCAATGAAATAAGCATGAAATCCTAGGTACAGGTTATTGTTAGGATTCAAACCCACCCACCCACGCAAACGGCCAAATTATCACTTAGTATTATTATATTTTTAGACTAGCTGATGCCCGCGACTTCGTCCACGTGGTTTAAGTTTTTTTTTATTCCCGCGAAAACTCCCCATTCCTCAATTTGCCGGGATGAAAAGTATCCTATGTCACTCTCCAGGTCTTCAATTATACCCATGCCAAAAATCACGTTGATCCGTAGCGGCGTGATTGAAGGAAAAACAAACACATTTTCGCATTAGGTAATAAATATTAGTAGGTAATAGGTATGATTATATTATTTGTGTGGTTTTTGTAAACTCAAACTTTGTCAATAGGTACATTGAATTTGAAATTGAAATATTATTTAGTGTAAATGAAATTCGACCCTCATTTTATTTATGTTGCTTTGATTCATTATTTTTGAGGAAACGGTTGGTAACAGTAAATGTGAAAGGACGGAAGTGTAAAGAGGATCAGATTTAGGGCGAGAACACACTAGGGACAAGAATTTCGCATTATTCACTTTTGAATGGAGCCCGCACTAGGCACTAGGGACAAAACGTCATTACTGGACATGGAGGTTTCGCGCTGACATTTAGCTCGGACCCTAGTGTATTAAAGCCCTTAATTTGGAGGAAATACGTTATGTATTTGTCCGAAAGAATCGTTTCTTTCTAACGCCAACCTACACCTTTTCATATTTCAGACCGTCTGCTTAACAATTGAGATAGATAGATGAAGTCTTTATTGCCACACATAACATAGAACTAAATTTTAAACAAAGCACAACGCGTGCGCAAGCGAGGTCTTATCACTAGGAAACTTTAAGAAGGAGCCAGAAAGTGCAACAATAATGATAAACAAGCAATAATAATAATAGGCTTAAAAACTATGATTATGATCAAAATCAGAGAAATCAGGGAAATCAGAAAATCAGAGAAATCAGAAAATCAGAGAAATTGTTGGTAAAGAATATACATATAACACAGGACTCACACACACTCACACATACACACAATCTCTCACACACACACACACTTACATACTCTCACACATACACTAATTATTATTTCAAATCAATCTGTATACATATTATTGTTTAGTTAATTTTTGCATGTTGTACCCATTTCTTCTTTTAGTTTCAGATCTACACCGAAACGTATTTGTCAAAAGTGATTTGGTGTTCATAGATATGGGAAGACACTGTCTCCTGTAACACAGTTTTTACTATCACAGGAGGCAGGGTTCGTCATCACGTTGACAAAAATTGTATGCTTTTTATGACAAATAAAGATTTATTTATTTAATATACTACTTAAACTGTACATACTAATAAGAAATAAAAACCTAAATAGTTTCAGTTTCAGTTTATTTAGTTTTAGTTTATTTATTTAAACATGTAGGTAGGACATACAGGTGTCCCTTATGCTACGTCATGTTTTGACTCTACCACCGGTTCGGAAAGAAGATTCTGCCGAGAAGAGCCAGCAAGAAACTCAGCAGTTGCTCTTTTTTTTACAATATATTACAATACTTAGGAAAACTCATATACATATAAGCTTATTATATATTGAGCTTTCTGTATTTGTTATTCATTTAAGTATCTAATATCTATAGATAACGGGAAATAAGTACTTATTATTTATTTCCTTCATTAATTTTTTTATTGGCAGAATAATCGTGAACTATCGATGGCATAATAAGTTATTGGGTATAGTATTATATTGTGATTGGGAAAATAAATAAATTGATTGATTGAATCTTATCATAATCCTAAATGGTCATATTGCATGGATAAGGATCTGTCATACTTCATCATACTAATATTATAAATGCGAAAGTGTGTTTGTTTGTTAGTTTATTGGTTTGTTGGGTTGTCCTTTAATCACGCCGCAGCGAAGCAACGGATCGACGTGATTTTTGGTATGGGTATAGTTGAGGACCAGGAGAGTGACATAGGCTACTTTTTATCCCGGAAAATTAAGGAGAAAAAGGAAGGAAAATTAAGGAGGAAAATTAATTATTTCCGCGGGAATCAAAAAAACTAAAACCACGCGGACGAAGTCGCGGGCATCAGCTAGTACTCTATAGAAAAGTAGCAAATGCCCGCGACTTCGATCCGTTGTTCCGTTACGGCGTGATTGAAAGACAAACCAACAAACCCATAAACCAACATACAAACACCGCTACAGCCCATTAACGTCCCACAGCTGGGCACAGGTCTCCACTCTCATAGGAGAGAGGGAATTAGAGCTTAGACCCACCACGCTGCTCCAATGCGGGTTGGCGGGCTTTAAAAATAAACACACTTTCGCCTTATATATTCAAATTATTCTTATTCAAAATTTTCGAATATTTTTGAGCGCTACGAATTACGGATACAACCGTAGACAGCGAAATTAAAAACAAATAAACTTAACGTGAAAACAACAAAGTTAGTATGAAATAATATATAATATTCGCAGTGTTGCTATTTTGGTACGAGAGCTGCGGATACAGTAGGTAGTATTTCATAAAAGGAAATGTTTAATGTATTCAGCACTCGAATTCAGAATTATTTATTAGATTATATTTTGTGCTAGAAATGAGCTTTATCGTTGTCTGTTGAAGTTTCGGGCATTATCCACACTTCCATCATACTAATTTTACAAATTCGAAAGTGTGTTTGTTTGTTGGTTTCACGCCGCAACGGAGCACCGGATCGAAGTAATTTTTTGCATGGGTATAGTTGAGAACCTGTAGAGCGATATAGGCTACATTTTGTCCCGGAAAATTAAGGAGTTCCCTTATAACACGCGGGCGAAGTCGCGAGCATCAGCTAGTAGTGAGTAGGACTATAAATGCGAGTGTATTCGTTTGTTAGTTTGTTCATATTATAATAATATTTGATATGCGTCACCGACTTTTAACCGACTTCAAAAAAAGGAGGAGGTTCTCAATTCGACTGTATGTTTTTTTTTTTTGTTTTTTTTTTGTATGTTTGTTACGCGATTTCTCCGCCAATTATGAACCGATTTTGATAATTTTTTTTTGTTTGGCAGGTTATACTTCAGAGGTGGTCCCATTTTAATTTGGTGAAGATCTGATGAATATCTCCGGAGATGGAGAACGGAACTCCTCAATGGATAAGAGTAGGTAAATTGCTCGCGATCAGTGTGAGTTTTGTAAACAGTAATGTTTTAACCATGCATAGCATATCTTTTTTCTTTTTTAGGGTTCCGTACCAAAATGGTAAAAATGGAACCCTTATGGTGCGACTTTCTCCGTCCGTCTGTCACAGTCGATTATTTCAGCTATTGACATGAAATTTGGAATAGTTGTACATATAATAGTGGCCCAATATCATGGAAATCAAAAAATTGAAAATTATTTTTAGTTTAATTAATAAAAAAGTGGGGAAAATCAGGGGTTTGAAATTTCAAAGTAGGATAACTATACCAAGTGGGGTATCATAATATGAAAGGGCTTTGTACTTGACTTGTCTAAGTTAGACAAGTCGACGAGTAACGATTAAACGACGTTATTCTTAATAACGCTAAGTTTTTACTAGCGTTCTGGTTACACCTTGTATTTTAAAACAGTGAGGCCACTAAAAATTGTAAAATAAAAAAATTTAAAAAAAAAAAAAAAAACTGACTTTTTTAACGTATATCGGTGCATAATATCTCCGTGGTTTCTGAACCGATTTGAAATTTTTGCTATCAGTCTTTAGAGGAAGCTCTCGAGGTGGTCCCATAAAAAATTCTGACTCCAAATCCTCAACCCTGACACTAAAAAGTTAAAAATAAAAATTATTTCCAAAAAACCGACTTCCAACGGCACTGTAAATTAATAAATAATTTTTATTTCTACCCACTATTTTGAAGTCGGGCGGGTTTAACAAGGATAAGCAAAGTTGACGCATCAGGCTCGCCCGACTTCAACATAGTGGGTAGAAATAAAAATTATTTATTACTTTACAGTGGCGTTGGAAGTCGGTTTTTTGGAAAGAATTTTTATTTGTATAGCTGTTAATGGCCTAAAGATTTTCGAATCTAAGCTAATCTAATCTAAGAATTTAAAAGGTGTAGGATCCTCTTAGGATAAAAGTTTTTAGTAGTGTGTACCTGTTTAAATACTCGAATTGGAATGTAAGAAAATAAACAGAAATGGTATCGACTGAAATAACTTGCTCCAAATTATTTGAATGTATCTCAAGTGTGCATAAAATGAAAGGTCAGCTGTTATAGTGAAGCGTGGGAGATATCAGTTGTTATCAATTAAAATTATTATCCGAACTTGGCAAATAGCCAGATAAAAGAAACTTTATTTTTTAATTTTTAATCTTTATTTATTTTAAAGAGCTTTTACACAATATATGTAAGACAGTCCTATTGTAGCTTATTCATTATTTTTAACTATTCTACTTAATTTATTTTACTAGACATAAATTATAATTATGTATATCTATTACATTTTTCATTACCTTGACTGCAATCTCACCTGATGGTAAGTGATGAAGCAGTCTACGATGGTAGCGGGCTAACCTGTTAGGGGCAAGGCAGTTATATTAAACCCATACCCCGTCGGTTTATACACGGCATCGTACCGGAACGCTAAATAGCTTGTCGGCACGTCTTTGCCGGTAGGGTGGTAACTAGCCACGGCCGAAGCCTCCCACCAGGCCAGACCAGGGAAAATTCAGAAATTATAAATTCCCGAAATTTTAGATAAAATAAATCTATCGCTTTAGTCTACCTGTAAGGATAGATTTAAGTTTTGTACTAATGATATATAATATTATTTGTAATAGAATACAAAATAATGATAATAATTATTTATCTTGATTATTAGTATGTAAGTACATATTTTAATTATTTTGTCTGTGTTGGCATGAAATCTTACTATCTTTAATTTGATTTCATGTTCAAGCGCCGTAAACATAAATCTATACAACAAAAAAAAAACAAAAATTTTAACGTCAGCAAAAAAAATTAATATAATTTTAATAAAATAATGAATTGAGCCATTCCATGAGAGTATGGAAGTTAAAATGCTAAGTTGTAGCAATTCAACCTTTAAAATAAAAGCGGAAACAACAAAATCGCACACATGTTTACTGCTATAACGTGGGTTTAATTACACATTATATTTTGATGCGTACATTATCATTGCGAATGGGCTTCCAGAGTAACGAGCGTGGTTAAACCCTTAACGAACTTATAACAGAGGCTCCTATACGTTACAGTCTACACGAATACGATACGGGATCTACACGACATTTTAAAAGTTAGTTCCTGAATGCGACCGATCTTCGTTTAGCGTCTAAATTCTAATTGAAATGGAATTAAATGTTTTATTTCATGTACTCGTAGGTTAACCTGTGTCACTAAGTCTAGACTCCAGCGTAGGTACTACAGAGGCGAGGCGAGGCACGGCACTCTTTGTATGAGGTTGTATGGAGCTGGGCCCACTTAAGCGATGCGGCATGGAGATGCACTGCGCGACGCGACCCTGTTCAAACTCATACAAATAATATTCGCCGCCACGTGCCGCGCCGCTCCGTGCATCTCAAGTGGGGCTAGATCTTTATGATCCTACGTCTAATGAAAAGCAGAGAAAGCGTCGCAGTCATACAGGCACAGAGTCATACAGAGTACAGGACCATTTCTGCATTTATTATTTCAATATGGATTCTTGTACCTAGACAATATTATTAGAGAAAAACATTTATTTTTACTGCTAAAAGTTTCTAGTCTAAATTTTTAGGGTATTCTATGAAATAGAATGACATAATAAATAACCGTAAAATAATATATTTTATACTTCTACCATACCTTTACTACTGTTTTAATCATACTTTTGCGGGTCTAAAGTCAGTCTTCATGCCCTAGGGCCGTAATCTAGTCGATCGATCGCCCAACTAGTTGACCAACCCCATACTGTAAATATGCACAATAGAGTCTAGGCTCCAGACTGATCGACCATTGACAACGATCGTACCATTTGACATAAAAGTTTTTAAACCAAGGAGTATGTGTACCTGCATAAACACTGGCAGCATGAAAAGCAAAATGACAAATGGACAAATGTGACTCTATCGAACGTGAACATTCACTTTTAATTTGTCTTTTCTTTTTATTATTTACTAGACCTATGTATCCTACTTACTATGATTTGCAATAAATATCTAACCGTTACAGTTTGTTTTACTGTTATGGTAGAAGTATAAAGTAGAGTATACACCACCGGGATAAAACAGTTTTTTTCTTGGGCGCTTGAATCCCTCACTGCACTCAGGACTCAATCTTAATTCCCTCCCTTTGGTCGGGAATTAACTTATAACACCCTCGCTGCGCTCGGGAGTTAAATTTGGGGTCCTTCGTTACGTTCAGGATTCAATGTAGCGCCCGTGACATAAAACAGTGCTTTATCCCCTTGGTGTATAAACTACTATTTCGTACCACTTGCTCAAAAAAGTGACATTCTATGCCACAAAAAGCGAACATAACAATAGTCATTTTTAATCTGTTAAAAACAGGGAAAGAAAATTGTACTGAATTTCATTCATCCTCTAGGGGGAGAATGTGATTCAAATTTGGAATACCGAACTTTATACTGAACTACATCTGTGTTTACACCATTGAGTTTGTATTTATAGCATTATACATCTTTTTGAAAAAGGAATACGCATTTACTATGCAGTTATGATTATTAAATAAAATTACGAAAACCGACGAGGCCGTATGGGCTTGATGCCTTTGCTTTTCGGACAAAAAAATATTAGTCTAGGAATTCGCCGCGTTTTTGTTTTCTTCAAATACATGAACGTTAAGTTTATTTTAATTTATTTTTATAAATAAGTTAATGTTCTAAAAATCTTTTAATTGTCATTATTTTTAATAAATGTTTGTCTCATATTATTATTGTGTTAATTTTTTCGCAAATGGTACGAAAAGTAGAGTATTTTCCTCGGTGATAAAGCTGTCTTAGTCTTGGGTGAACTTAAATCCCTCGCTACACTCAGGACTCGTCTTAAATCCCTCGCTTCGCTCGTGATTTAAGTTTTTAACACCCTCGCTACGCTCGGGAGTAAACCTCGAGTCCTTCGTTACGCTCGCGATTTAAATCGTCACCCGCGACAGAAGACACTGCTTTATCCCCTTGGTTAATAATCTACTAATATTATTTTACGGTTATTTTTTATAGGTATCATAGACCTCCCTATGATAAAGAAAATACCTAAGTATAGGATTTAAACTGCATAGTACATACTGCATACTCGTCATATCTTTCATACCTATAGATGATCGTAAAATAAACACCTTCGTATGATATAAAGCGGCATTTTGTCATAAAAATGTAATTACCTATACATTATCAAAATAGCGTTTTATTTGATCAAAATATACCATGTGTTTGTATAAGACAGACATGATTTATGATCCCAGCGGTAAACAATAGATTCTATTGGTTCAGATAAACTATAAAGGCTATATAACTTCACACTGCATATAACATTCATTTGAAGTATCAAATGAATGCTATATTGAAGGAAATGTTTCAAAAAAGGCATACCATTCAGACTGGTGTAACTTTGGATGTAATGTAACGAATAACGACCGATTATTAAATTAGAGCAGTTCAAAAGGCGATCATTGTCGGCTGTCAAAAGCCGAAATATTATTTGGATATTGGCAGTCGATGGCTGTCAGAAAAAACCACAGTACAGGGAATCTGCTTATTGCGGAGTACGTATCTTAACCGGGATATTCACAATTATTTAACCCTCCCAGCATTTAAGGAAGGCCTTCTTCGAAAAGACACTCTGGTTTTATTATTAAGAGGTCCCGAGATTAATTCACTTCCTAGCGTGGGAACTTATGATTTCTTAATAGGTCTGGTCAGGTGGGAGAATTTGGCCGTTCCGGCAAAACCATGTTAGCAATTTGCCAATTTAGCGCTTCGATGCGATGCCATGAATCAAGAGTTATTTACCTCACTTCCATATTTTAGGCCGTATTAATAAACCTACTCAAGTACGGGTAGCTCTGTGCCTAAGACCGATACTAGACAACTCTTTCTTAGCTGATGTAGTTATTAATACGGGCCTTAGACAGTAGACTGCCAATAGGTGAGATCACGTAATGTTTACTGTCCATATTATGCGAATAGCTATTTCTTTGGTGGTTTGTCTTTCAATCTCGCAGCAGAGCAACGGATTGACGTGGTGGTTGATGTATTGATACAGACCTGGAGAACGGGATAAACCACTTTATATCCCGAACAATCAAAGAGGTCCCGCGTGATTTTCATAAACCTAAATCCACGCGGATGAAGTTTCGGGAATTACCCAGTAAAGTATCTTACTAATTTTATAAATGCGAAAGTTTGGATGGATGTATGGATGTTTGTTACTAAATCACGCCCCAACGGTTGAACGGATCTGGCTCAAATTTGGCACAGAGATAGATTATAGTCTGGAATAGCACATAGGCTACTTTTTATCCCGGAAAATTATATAGTTCCCGCGGGAACCAAAAAACCTCAAACCACGCAGACGAAGTCGCGGGCATTCGCTAGTAAACCATATTTTGTTATTGGGTTTTTCAATTCAGAAATTCTCAGTGCCAGCCCGGAGTTGGAAGTTGGCGGTGTTTCACCCCCGTGCCTCGGAGAGCACGTTAAGCCGTCGGTCCCGGTTATTATCACTAACATGATAATAGTCGTTAAAGCCCGCCAACCCGCATTGGAGCAGCGTGGTGGGTCTAAGCTCTAATTCCTTCTCTCCTATGAGAGTGGAGGCCTGTGCCCAGCAGTGGGACGTTAATAGGCTGTAGTGGTGGTGGAGGCAGGAAGAAGGGATTCACTCTTACAATATTACCAGCACCGAAAGCACTTGTAAACTTAATAGACTACGTGCCATATTGGAACATAGCAGTTCAGTGCTGAAGGTTAAAGGTCGTAAGTCAAATGCTCAATATGAACGGTAGAACTGGTCTTTTACAATTCCTACAAAAAGCTGAATCACAACAACTCCGCCTTTGTGGGGGATTTGAGCGAGAAATAAAGCAATTTAATATTTATTTTGTGCTTCAAGTGAAAATATTGTTCTCGAGACGCAATCATACTAAAAGTTGTTGGTTTATTGGTTTGTTAGTTTGCCCTTCAATCACGCCGCAACAGAGCAACGGATCTACGTGTTTGTTTGCATGGGTAAAGTTGTTGACCTGTATGCTTAGCATGCGCACAACGAGATTATCTCGCGACGAGAGAGAGAGATGTTGTCGTTGCCGGCAAATTTTTCATTTACCATGTCATGCACAGCACAAAATGTGGTATATTACAAGAAAAAAATTGACGACATGTAAAGGTTCCTAGAGAGAAATATACCACAGATAAGAAATATTACTTTTATCTCTACTTTTGTCGTAACGAGACAAGTAACCATGTTAGCTTCGGTAGACAGAGAGAGATAACGGGTAGACATTAATTTTAATCGTAGCGCGCTTGCTAGCCATACTGGAGAGTGGCATAGGCTCCTTTTTATCCCAGAAAATTAAGGAGTTCCCCTGAGTACCTATTACAAAAAAACTTAAACCAGGTGGACGAAGTCGCGGGCATCAACCAGTTTTTAATATCTGAGCCGCAGGCGATGGGATAAAGTAAATAGCACCGAGGGTATAATTTTCAAGCAACGTTTGTCGTACAACATGATATTTTTTTTTCACAATACATTATTTTGTGAGTAAACATTGTAAAATAGCTATAGAAATAGTATATTGTGTGCTTAGGGGTGAAAAAAGGCGATTTCAGACGAGGGTGAAGCAACCGAAGTCTGAAATCGTGTTTCATCCCGCGGCTCAAGCATATTTTTCATATAATTAATGAATGAATGAAAATACTTTTATTGTACACCACAAAGGAAATTATACACAAACAGTAAACTATACTACCTTAACGTCATATAAAACTGCGAGTTTTATTAAAATTTTATTTCTTATTTAAATTTATTATAGTTGCTAGGTTGTTGTTTACAAAATTATATGATCACTATAATATTTCAAGACATAACACGTATAGAACAATTGTTTATTTGTTTCCTTGACTGGCAATCTCGCCTTGTTGCCAAGATGTTGGAAATTGAAATAAAAAGCTCATAGTTATAGCAGCTGTCTGTTTTCCTAGAACTAGAAAAAGAAAAACACTACTTAAATCGCCGCTCAAAGACGTGTTATGGTTACCCAAAATGAACAATAACTAGGAAGGCTGATTCTAGTATAGTATTAAAGTATACGCAGTACCTATGTAAACAGTATAAAAACTGACGCTATTCATCGGGGCGTTCAGTACATATGAGCGGATATGAGCCGCTCAAAGATGTTTTATATATATGGTTACCAAAAATATAACTAAAAAATATCGTCTTAAAACTAATAGAAAAAAGTGGACAAAGGTAAAGCTTATCTCTAAAAAGAAATCTCTTCCAGCCTTCCTTAAAAGTGAGTTATGTATGGTAACCAATGATCAATAACAAGGTTGACTACGGAACCCTAAAAACCTAACTCAAGAACGTTTCGCTAAGGTTTCTGCGATTTGTGTAGGTAAACTCCAGAATCTGGATTTTTTTATAATATAAGGAAAACGAGGCTTATGTATAGCTCCTTTCACAACGTAAGTATTCGTAGACCGTCACTGAGAAAGGTTTT
The DNA here is from genome assembly GCA_923060345.2 of Erebia aethiops. Taxonomy (NCBI): domain Eukaryota; kingdom Metazoa; phylum Arthropoda; class Insecta; order Lepidoptera; family Nymphalidae; genus Erebia; species Erebia aethiops. The sequence continues at coordinate 12,647,514 of OV281096.1, read as the reverse complement.
CAGAAATCCCACCCGTGCGAAACTAGGGCGGGTCCGTTGTTCACAATTAAAATCCACACCGATCCGGAAACGGCGCCGGGGCCATTAGGAATAGGTATAGCCGTAATTAACATTTCTAAGTTCAGCAATTAAAAGTAATTGGGGGTGTAAAGGTAACGCCATTAGGCGAAGCTGGGCTATAAACTCTTATAAACACAAAACAATCAGTTGAAGATACGCAGTAGGTTAAACACGTTGTGGCAATACCTTGGTACAGTACCCGGCAATAAATATTGCACATCGACCTTTGGAAAGAGACAACCGATCGGTAGTGTGCGACAGAGATAACGCTATACGAAGCCGAAATAACCGATTGTCTCTTTCCAAAGGTCGATGTGCAATATTTATTGCCGGGTACTGTATTTTGGGACACTAGGCGCATAAAAAAAAATGGCAGTCCTATGACTGCCATTTTTTTTGACTGCCGATAGAAGTGAAAACTAAATCCATTCAATTTTACTTGTAAATATGTAAGTACACAGCATAGCTACAGATATACAGCTATTACGCATGTCCCACGCGACGCGAACCCATAAGATTTTCCCCTACCAAAAAGTGCTCAACGCGAGCATGTCGGTGACGCGAACCCATAAGATTTTCCCCTCCCAAAAAGTGCTCAAAACATTAAAAGTTTTATCATCATTATCTTGTGGTTATAACCGATTTTTTCCCCAATTTTTTTTTATTTTTCCTTTAAGGATTTGAACGCCGAACCCACCGAATAGGCTATCACCGCTTTAGCAATATGGAAATGAGACCTAGAGGGGGATTACTACCATCGCTTAGAGAAGTATTATTTCAAAATCACAGTTTTATGTAACGGACTTTGACGTCCATAAAATAACGATTATAATAATTCTACAACACTAACGTCAACAATATTAAAATTTTACGGCTTTAAGCGATGGTAGTATCCTCCTGATAATCGTAATAATAATATAATAAATTAAAAGAGCGCTCAGGATAATATTATTTTTAATAGAAATTTTTTTTAAACTCTCGTGCCCTTTACCTCGTCGTACCCTTGGGCTATGGAAGTTTATTAATGTAATTTAATCTCTTACAGACAAGGGGGCCGGAGGAGGGGACAGGATCCCGCTATATTTGATCGTGACAGAATATGTTCAATTTTTTAGGTATAGTACGTATTAAAACATTTGAATTTTGAATTTATTTTTCTTCAAATAAACTTTTACAAGTGCTTTTGAATCGTCGAGTGAAGATCTACCTTAGTTGAGGCCACGCGCAGTCACCGTTACCAACATGAATAAAACTTGTACGCCGCAACAACTCCACTCCGCTGTACTCTTTTTATATTTGTATTTAAAGGCTTACACTTAACCACAATCACACCATATGGGAAGTGATGATGCGGCATGAGATGGGACGCGCTTGCCTAGAAGATGCCTATTCACTCTTTATTTAAAAATACCAGGATTATAATTGGTGGGAAACACAGTTTTTGGTAGTTTGAGACTCCGTCTCCACTTTGCACTCCGTTAGATACAACATAGACGGGCCCTGTCAAACAAAGAATGTGGACTTATTTTACTAACGCCATCTAGTCAGAAAAGCGGGACAGCGCTATGGCGGGGACAAGGACAGGCTTATACCAAAAGCCCATATCTAGTACCTACAAATATATCGATGGTTAGTCATAGCATGAACTAGCGGAAAGAAAGACTCTAGACTAGCCTGAGAAAAGAAAGTAATTGGCTTGTTAGAAGTAAAGGGTTTTAATTTAAAACGGAACAAAACGACGTCTTCAGTTTCTTATTTATTATTCCCAACAGGTGCAAAGTTCTGGAACGAACACCACGGATTCATTAACAGCCAACCTTTGAGTATTCTAAAAAATAGTTTTTCAGGAAATGCACCTTGATATTTTAAAGAAAGAAATTACAGCTACATCTAATAATGAGCGTCAACCTATTATTACTTCAGACACAGCTGTACCTACAAATTTTCTTTTTCATAATGGCATGAAAATTAAAAAAAATTGTGTGTGTCAGCTCAGACGCACGACTGGAGTTTACTCTTTACGAACGATTATAAAATATATAGATTAGTAAATGAACGCATTTTTTATATGACTGAAAGCATGCTTGATACATTTATTTATATAATTTATAGTCATCAAGATAAATTACATAGTCATGGAAACATAAAGTCAATAACCTATCGGAGAAAATTAGATTTTACACCTCATAAATTTTCATACCCGGGTATGCAAATCGATTCTAAAGGAGGTAAACTTCAAAAAATAAAATTGACACTTACAGAGTAAATAATGAAACAAATATCTATCCACATAAGTATACCTGAATTATTATATTCTGAAATCAAAATAAATAAATATTGTCCATACTTGTTACTGATAAAGGATGACTCACGCCAGACGGTGTCGGGTCTGATCCCAGTGTCGGCTGTAGCACGGTTAACTAATATTACGTATATTTTGTATGGACACACTCACGCTATACCAAGCGGCAACCGAGTGACAGCCGAGCATCGGACAACGCTACTATTATAAGAGATAGTTGCACTTTTTGCAGGTAACTATCGCTTGAAAAGCTGATTCAGTAATAGGTACCCGTAGACACTCTCCACTTACGTCCATAGTGAAATTCTGACCGCATGATGATGGGCCATTCACTAGATATGGCCGATCAAAACGTATTATGGTTACCAATAATGAACCATAATTAGAAAAGCTGATTCTTGTACAGTATTAAAGTATGCACAGTACATAGTGTAAACAGTACAAAAACTAACGGTCTTCATCTGGCCTTTCACTAGATATCACCTCTCAAAAACATTATAAACTTACAAACTATAAAAAAATATTAGCATGACATCATTGGAGAGTGTAGCACCCACTTATTACTGAATCAGCTTTTCAAGCGATAGTAACAAAAAGTGCAGCTATCTCTTAATCTATACGTGCTACGGTCGACACTCGGCTCGGTCCCGAGACGGTCTAGCGTGAGAACTCCCTAAAGCAGGTATTTCGCTAGCGAAATATATCACTAGCATTTTACGTGCACCACATCCTCGCATGCAATTGAGTAATGAGGCGCTCACCTTGATTTAAACATAGCATGCAGGGATGCAATTTTGCGATCAACAGTTTTCGTTCCACGTACAAGTGCAAATAAGTGGATTGCATTAATGAGAGTGAATTGAAAGTAAAGGTCGTAGCACATTAATACCGCACCGCTCCCGCACTGCAGAAAAATGAGCATTGAAACATGGGCGCTCAAACTCTGTAGTTACATTTTACAGTGACAGCGTGAAACAGTAGACAGCGCGCGGTGAGTGAGCTTGCCGCAATCTACCCTCGATGGTTGATGTCACAGAGTACATTGAATATAGGGGTAATTGATGTCTTGCTTCTTGCTTACGCAAGCAATGTTTGCGCAAGCTTCAAGCAAGCAGTCCGCACGCTGTGGCCGCGTCACATGTGTAGAAGCAAGTTGCACGACAGTGCATGGACAAAATTTTTGAGTAATATTGCAGTAGTACTGCTTTATGCGTTGGCGGTATGGTTTTCTGCTAGCTGTCAGTGGGCGGACAGCGAGCGGTCAATGCGATTTGAGGCGGGGCTGAGCGGGTGCTGTGTTGGAGCAGTGTTGTTTAAGGCGCTATGAGCTCACGAGCTGAAAACACAGGCGCTCGGGGGTGAAGTGGAGCAAGCGCATGTCGAATAAAATGCAATAAATCATTTGTAATTAAATAAGTATTTACTTTTAAATACAAACTAATCGGACAATGTGTTTGATTTAGAAATATGAATTTGATCTTATATTTCTAGAGCAAATTATTGGTTTCAATATGGCGACAAATTGCTTTAAGAGGTATGTTTAAAATAAATTTCAATGCAGAGATTTTTTTTAAATTGTGTTTTGAGATGTGTCAAAGGCTGCTTATAGGTCTTGAAAATAGGAAATTATTTTTACAAGCATATATTATGTCACCGTTTGACGGATACACTGCTTTTAAAAACCCCCTTTTACGCTACACAGGGCCTTAAGCTACCTTAAATAAAGGTGTTGTGGTTGGTAACGACACTACATTAAACTAACACCGAGGCCCTAATTAAGTCCTTATAATAATCATAACTTAAGTCCTAATAATATTCAGGGAGACCGGGTCTTAATCCTAGCGAAACCTCGGCCATCGAATGTCTTACTTTTCAAGCTTTTTTTTCACAGGTGTGTACCTTACAGTGTTACGAATATTTCTATCTATACAGTTTATTCTATCGAATGCTTAACTATACTTAGTTCTTAGTTCGGAACCGGGGACCGAGGACCGAGGACCGGGGACCGGGGACCGAGGACCGGGGACCGAGGACCGAGGACCAGGGACCGGGGACCGAGGACCGGGAACCGGGGACCGGGGACCGAGGATAAGACCAAAGGACCGAAGCCAGGGGGACCGAGGACCGGGGACCGGGGACCGCTACTATGTAACTTGTTTTGAGCTACCTTATCTAACTTATTTCTATTTTACAGCACTGTATATACACTGTACATACTACTATATACATAGCCGCGGCCTGCCGTAGTCCTGCTCTATCCCTTTACAACAATTTTACTGTTGTTAGACTTATTAACCTCACGGACAATTTCCATACCATATTTGAGGAACCTTTCTCTATGCTCATCATTCATGAACTTGTGTAAGTCCTGCTGTGTGACGGAGATTCCCGACCTCATCTCAAGTTCCATTCTGTTCAAAGCGAATTTCGGACAGGAGCAGATGAGGTGGATGATAGATTCCGGGGAATCTCCGTCACACTCACAGGCAGGATTGTCTTTTAAATTAAACTTGTGCAAGTATGCACTGAAACCCCCATGACCCGTTAGCAGTTGGCAGATGCCGTTATTTAGGTTCATCTTTCTCAAAATTTTGTGGTCCAGGAGTACATCGGGGAAGAACATCTTCGTTGTTCTTCCTGTGGGCTCTTGCGTGTAACGTTGGTTCCATTGTTCTATTGTTTTGCTCCGGAGCAGCCACTTTGCGGAGGCCACCGGGATGGACTCGTATGCCGGTGCCGTCTTCTTGTGCAGGGCTGCGTTTTTCGCCAGCTCTTCCGTAAAAGTAAAAGTAAAAGAGAAAATAATGAGTTTATTTTTGTATCAGTACAAAAATATAGATCATAGATAGATAGATAGTAGTAATATAGGTCGTAACTTTAGTTTAAGATACCGTGGCTAGATGATTCACATTCACATTCTGCATTCTTCATCTATAGGCGACTCTAGGAAGACCGCGGCTTTCTTGTGGCAGAAGCTGCCGTACCATCATGATTCATGATTGATGCATGCAATTAGGGATGATATCAGTGGTGATGTACCCTGGATTGCATGCGTCCAGGGGGACGAGCTCAATGGGCATCGCGCAAGGAAGTTCGCGCATGTTCTTTGAGAGTTCCCGGAGATTCCCATTATGCTCAGAGGAATGGCCACCGAGGGGGTTTCAGTGGGTAAAAAATAGAAATCCCACATCACCCGCACTCTCCCCCAGGAGAGTGGGTATCTAAGGAAGATTTCCGGAAAAAAAAGATACCGTGGCTAATTATCACTATCACGTCTTATATTTTTTTTAAACGTGACGTTCACGTGTTCTTTGTAGGTACCAATTTTTAATAAATATACTTCGAGTTCGAGTTTGATATTCATCATTCTTTTGGGTTATAGGCAAATAATATTTTTGCTTTCATTCCTATTGTAGATCCAGTCTGAATAAAATGGCGGCATTATTAGAGAAGATTGGCAAGCGAAGCACGTTGCATATAAATTCCGCCAGTTTTAATACTTGACGCCCTGGCGTTATTTTATGAAGGCTTTTTTATTGATATTGAGACGGTCTTGATAGAGTAACAGCGACCATAAGATAAGTCAACATAATGCAAAAATCAGGTGATTCGCGCAACTTGATCTGTGGCTTTAGGTTTTTATGGATTTCGTTTCTAATTATTCTAAAATTAAATTCTCTGTAAGTCCCGGTACAGAGATAGCATGCTCAAGTTTCTTGAATAATATTGGCTGGAGTCGGCACGACATGACAAATTAGCGCCGATTGCACCAACTCTTGTCACTGACCAAATCCGAGTAACGTTTAACGTTTAAATTTGATATTTTTACAAATGTTTGTAAAAACATCAAATAACAGATGATATATTACAAATAACTACAGATGTTTTAAATACGAATTATGTCAAAACTACAATTTGATTCCTAGTTTATTGAACGTTACGTTATTCGAAAAACGTAATACCCATGTCCCCTGTTAGTTTAATGTCGGATAACCATTTAAAACTAGCTAGTAAAAAATCGAATCGGGCCTCGAATTTTCATGAAGTCACAAGCAATATTTTCATACGACATCCTTTTGTTATGTATGTATTTTCGGTAACGTAATACAATATGAAGAACTCACCTACCTACCTCATATTGTTTGCAGATCGATCGCTCGAAATTGGTTAGTCTATCGTTGTGCCTAGTACGCCGTTACTCCCGCTTACCGGTAACACCTGTTAATAGCTATAAACTCGAATTTGCGGCGAATTTATAAGCAGTACCTAACTGGTATTTACCGGGGAATTCCCTTGTTCGGAGAAGCTCATGCATGTTGTAGCTTTAAACATTTGATGGTTTTGTTACGATGCCTATTCACTCTTGATTTGAAGGTACCTATAATAAAAGAGGAGGGGAAAACGGAAGCCGTAAAATGATACTTAGATATATTTATAATGATTAACGTTTTATAAATTGTATTGATTACCTCTTTATAAAGTATGTCACCAATGACGAAACATATTTGTTCTTTAATTAGTTTGTCATCTTAATTGTACAATGTTTCTTGCAAATAAACAATTGAATTGAATTTAATTGTAAAAAAATGCTAATCTGTAACCGTCCTTAAAGTTCGCAAAGTAAAGTTACTCGTAATTCACTGTAGAGTCGACTAAGACGTTTCTCAGAATGAACAAGACGGCAGACCGATCTGGATGAAAATCTCATTTGCATGTCGTCTGCAGGGGTGCACTGGGGTGTTAAGTGCGACTTAAGTCTATTACCTCATTCAGGGTCTAATCTAGATCGGCTTTTATCAACAATTGTATGGCAGCTGGTGTAGGAAGTAGGTAGGTAGGAGAGAATATAACTTAGAAGTGCAAATTAGATCAAGACAGCTAGCGTCTGTTGAGAACGACAAGAATGAACTCTTTTATAGATATCAACATAATAAGATGCATTAGTGATTAGGGTATTAATAAAATGAACTGATCAGTTAAGTACAGCGGTGATAACCTAGTGGTTAAGACACAGTGTTTGAGGGGTTGCGGGTACGATTCCCAGGCTTTATTTAGGATTCCCGACAATATTATGTACTACCACAGAATAGGTAATAGCAGTAGGTAAGTACATAGATTTATTATTAGGTTCGCGCGGGTGAAGCGCGCGAACCCAATAATAAATCTATGGGTAAGTACTACACAGTAAATTTGGCAACGTCGCTTTTCCGGTTAACCTTTAGTTAACCATTAACACTTTTTTATCTGTTACAAATTCATTTCTGCTACAAAAATATAAGTGTTTTGGGTTAACAGATTGAAATACACATTGAAAATGAAGATCTTTGATTCTGTTATCAATTCATACTGTAAAACTTAGGATTCTATGACCTTTATGAATCGGTTTTGAGTCCCTGTTCCCAGGCACGCTGCTCTAACTTTTTGAAGTTATTAGGTGTGTTTTTAAGAAATCAAATATCTCTTGCTCCAAACGGTGAAGGAAAGCATCGCGAGGAACACTGCATGCAAAATAGTTTTATTTTTATTTTTTATTTATTAAAAAAAATCAATTGTGTCAGTAAATATTTTTTTTAATAAACTGGTTTAACGGCTCTGGATTCTAGTCCTTCTGAGCCGTGTCAGTTAAAATGAAATAAATAAAATATGTGTTCAATTTGAGCTTGTTCACGATGCGGTCACACCAGCGAGTATATGGTATAAATTTACGATCCAGCTTAATGAGGAATATCTGTGAAACCACAGTCTGACACAACACAACTGTGTAGGTATAACATTCTAACAATTAGTGGTTCAAAATTATTTATACAGAACAAGAAAAAAATACATAAAATATTAATTACTAGGAGCTGATGCTGAGGAATAAGTTTTTTTGGATTCCCGCGGGAACTCCTCAATTTCACACTGTCACTCTAAAGGTCCTCAGCTATACCCATGCCAAAAATCACGTCGATCCGTTGCTCCGTTGCAGCGTGATTGAAGGACAAACCAACAAACAAACTGACTTTCGAACTTGACATTTATAATATTAGTATCTATCATAAGACTACAAACATAATATAATACACCTGATCATTCCTCGTAAATATCTCGCGTAAGATCTTTTAATTTGTGAGTAACTAATACTTAAATTGTAACTAATTAAAATAAATAGACCACGAAAAAACAACTGAACAAAAAAGGTCTGACTGCATTCAGAGCCACTTACTGACTGATTTTGATACAAAAATCTATGAGAAGGAGCTCCTTAAGTAATGATAAGCGCATTTAACTCCCACACTGAGTGGCATTTAAACCGATAACTTTTGGCGGATATTAATGATATTCTATTAAAATATCTTTGTGCTTTATTGTTAGCTTTTTCTGCTAAAAGCTACAAGCCTGGTTTGATTTCACGATTGTTTTCAATAAAACTCATTTCTAAGTAAATATTCTATATCTACTTAATTTAAATTAACCTATATTATATTTTGTTTAAAACACGCAATCCAATATAAAAGTACATAGCACCATTTCCCCAAATATTAAAGTGGTAACTTTTACAGATTCAGAGATAAATAACGATTTCAAACTACAAAAATGCATATTACACACTCTTAAGAATAAAGTAAATATTCTATAACTTAAATTAACCTGGCAGTTATCTCGGCCAACATATAAGTTTGGCTATTCAGCGAGGTAACGCAGCCAGCATTCTGGGCACATTGCCTTATTGCAGTGGAATAGATGATATTTTTAATGTTTAGTTTTTAGTTTCCTTTTTTTTTTTTTTTACTTTAGATTTAATTTAGATTTTAATTTTTCATGTATATATTCAATTAACCTAGGATATTTGTTTATGAGATTGTGATAATTATTCGATAGGTTAAGTTTCGATGCCTTTAAGTGACGAATAAGTGACGAAAGCAAAGTACGTACCTACACTCTGACCCACGCATTGCTCAGTCAATTAACACGCACTTGTTAATTGAGATGAACAGTTAGATTCTTGGTTTTTCCATGACAAAGAAACGACAAAGCTATAAATCTTTTTGGTTCATAATATTATGTTATCACTTTTTTTATTCCACTACAAATACGCCAAGTGATGATGCATTTTTTGACGATGGAGCGGGCTAACCTGTTAGTGGTATGGGATGGCAGTTAAATTAAACTCACACCGGGAATCCATACTAATATTATAAATGCGAAAGTGTGTCTGTCTGTCTGTCGGTCTGCTCACCCGTTTCACGACTCATCCGTTCAACCGATTTGATGAAATTTGGTATAGGAGTAGGTTCTATCTCGGGGAAGGACATATTATAGACAACTTTTTATCCCACAAAAATTAAAGAATTCCCGCTGGAATCAAAAAATCCTAATCAACGCGGACGAAGTCGCGGGCATCATCTGGTCGATCTAGTCATTGTACCGGAACGCTAGATCGCTTGGCACCTTGTCTTTGCCGGTAGGGTGGTAAAAAGCAACGGCGAAATAGGTAACGGCCTACTACCAGACTGGAGAATTTCAAAAATTATGAATTCTCAAATTGACTTTGTCAGGAATCGAACCTGGGATGTTATAACACTTGTAAGACTGCAGCGCTCGCCACTGTACCAGGTCGGTAAATGTTCAAAACCTATCTAAAACAAACTAAGTATGGCGCTTTTGCTTACGGGGCAAGTATTTGCAAAGGGCTTCAGAGTTGAGGAAGTTCGTAAAATTTCACAATTTACTTAATTTGCAAACAAAAATATTCTCAATTTAATCAGATTGGCAGAATAAACGGAATTCACAAAATTATATTTTATGCTGCTTTCTCTATTTAAAAAAAAAACAATTTTGCCATGAGTGGAATTCGAACCTGCAAAATGTTTACGACGCGGTTCCTATCGGACTAAGCCACTGAGAACTTAGAACAAAACTAGAATAATTATACACTTACAGGTATATATTATACTCTGTCTCTCTGTGTGTATCAGAATGACTGCCCAAAGTGATGGATCAGCGATAAATTTAGCCAGCATTAAGTACCTATTTAGTACTAATTAGTACTTTTGTTTAAATATTTAGTACCTAATTATTAGACAGTCATTCTGATGCACTCTCTTATGGTCTCTCTCCATGTAAACTAGAGGGTAACGCTTATTCGTCACGTACGATTTTCCCAGTTTTCCCAGTCCCCGCGTTTTAACTTGCCATAAATAGTCTAGTCAACAAGTGCTTTTTGAGTCAAACTTTTTTCTCCGCCTCCGAAAAATATGAACGAGGTATCATTCGATTCGGAATAGCGTGTAGATCTAAAAATTCAAGACCCGCTTGCAAAAATTGCAAAAGTTATTAACAATTAACTAAAAAAATAATGGGGTTTGGTTTCTTGCAAGTATTTCAAAAAATATTTAATATTTTTCAAATTTGAAAAAAGATTCAAAAAAGGAGGAAATTTTCCAACAGAAAGTTCTTCGTTCCGGAACTGTAGGACCAATATTTATAACTTCCTAGAGGGTTGAAAATACGGCTGAAAACGGGGACTCTGGCTTGTGTAAGCTTCGCCCAGGTTGGACCTTTAATGAATTATTTAAACCTATTAAATATTAAAATTAAGAATTGAAAAAAATCAGGCAATTACTAGATAGATGAATGAACGGTAAAAATTTTTTTATCGCTATTTTTCTAACTTAATTGACAACTTTTTCCTAATTTAACATGAACATTGCAAGTGCGATAATTGTTAAATAACAAATATCTGAGATTTTTTCTTTTTTGGAGCTATTTTGGAAAGGCCTCAGAAGAGATACCCGTTAGAAAAATTATAAAATTGTTATTTTTCAATTTTTTATCAACAATTTACTTTAAATAAAATTAAAAAGCTTGATTAATCACAGAATTTTTTTTTTTTAAATATTACTATTGATCCGATTTTTATGATCAGAAGTCACATGAAAATTGTTTTGAACCAAAAAGCATTTGTTGACTAGACTAAAAAAAAGATTTACATTTTAATAACAAGGTATTGGTGTTGCCAGCTGAAACTCGACTGGGATTCATGTTAAACATAACTTTGAAGTTCTAAATTCTATTATTAAGCATATAAATTATGTCGATAAGAAACTTTGAACAGCCGGGTTATTAATATCACGGTAGGTACTTTATCATGATCTCACCGAAAACTTTATATTAATTATTATCTACAATCCATACATTGAAGCACAATATTTTCGCTTTCTCAGAACCAGGATAGGGTTTTGATTTCTTGTATAATTTAATCAACATGAAATATTATTTTTTCATTTTCAGTTGTATTAATTATATCCATATCCATCAATCCATATTCCATATCCATATTCCATATTTCCATATCCATATTTCCATATTTCCATATTCCATATCCATATCCATACTAATATTATAAATGCGAAAGTGTGTCTGTCTGTCTGTCTGTCTATCTGTCTGTCTGTCTGCTACGCTTTCACGGCCCATCTGTTCAATCATAGGACATAAGCTACTTTTTATCCTGGAAAATTCAAGAGTTCCCGGGGGAATCAAAAAACCTTAATCCACGCGGACGAAGTCGCGGGCATCATCTAGTTATTTATAAATGCGAAAGTGTGTGTGTGCGCTTTCACGGCCCATCTGTTCAACCGATTTTGATGAAATTTGGTATAGGAATAGTTTGTATTCCGGGGAAGGACATAGGCTACTTTTTCATATCCATGCATGCTAACCGCTAATTGAATTTAGTAAGTAATATAATGTATTAGTATTTAAGCATTGATGTAGAATTTTAGTACAAACACACTTTCGCATTTATGATATTAGTATAGATTCACTTGACGATTCAAAAGCACTTGTAAAAGTTTATTTGAATAAAAAACATTTGAGTTTAAGTTTATAATATTACTATGAAGTAGGTACTTACTTTTAATATTTATCTGCCGTGAGGTTCAGGTATGGGATTACAGGTGTACAAAAGTTTCCTACTAAATTTTATTGGATTGAAGCAAAGAAAGTTGTTGTTATTTTATTGAGGTACAAAAATCATTGAATTATACTTCGTCGCTTCATTCTTCAGATATAAAGATACACACGTAGTTTCCCCACGTTGAGCAAATAATCGCACGTTGTTCAGAGGAGTTATAAAAAAAAAAGAACCCCCACTACTCGCGTCTGTCTCGCACGACAGAGCGGATTCGTTCGTCATTCCTTTTTCGTGCGTAGCAACGATCACACGTTCCTACTTTCTACAAACAAAGATAATTTTATCTTTAAAAATATAATAATATTAAAATTAAGATAGTGTTAAATAGTGTTATAAAGTGCTTTTTACATGTAAGTGTTTAATCTTTCATTTTCAGCAATTTATTTCAGCACCACGTGTCTGAGTAATCATTATTTGATGCAGTGTTTATATTTTACACTAAAGGTTTTATTGGGGGTTGGCCAAGAGTCAACACGAAGGAGAATAAACCTTTCAACATGACGCGCCTAAACCATTATATTTTCATGCAGTGTTTGCTTACACTAAAGGTTTTCCTGGCGGTTGTCTGAGGGTCAACACGAAGGAGAATAAACCTTTCAGCATGACGCGCCTAATGAATTATACTTTCATGCAGTGTTGGTTTACGCTAAAGGTTTTCCTGGCGGTTGTCCGAGGGTCAACACGAAGGAGAATAAACCTTTCAGCATGACGCGCCTAAACAATTATATTTCCATGCAGTGTTTGTTTACACTAAAGGTTTTCCTGGCGGTTGTCTGAGGGTCAACACGAAGGAGAATAAACCTTTAAGCATGACGCACCTAAACAATTATATTTCCATGCAGTGTTTGTTAACACTAAAGGTTTTCCTGGCGGTTGTCTGAGGGTCAACACGAAGGAGAATAAACCTTTCAGCATGACGCGCCTTACTTTCTTGGAGTGTTGGTTTACACTAAAGGTTTTCCTGGCGGTTGTCTGAGGGTCAACACGAAGGAGAATAAACCTTTTAGCATGGCGCGCCTAATCAATTAGGTATACTTTCATACAGTGTTTATTTATACTAAAGTCTTTTCCTGGACGAGAGTCAACATGATGGACAATAAACCTTTCAATATACGACGCGCCTGAGGAATTGTAGTACAATACCATATAAAATGTATGATTTCCTAAGGAGGGTACTTAAAATAAAAGTTAGTATTGAATCAGCTATACGCGCTCATTATAGAAAATATATACTTTCATGCAATGTTAAATTGCACTAAAGGATTTCTGGGAGGTTACTCGAGAGGTACTTAATACAAAAGAATATAAACGTTTTCAGCATGGAACGCACTTAAGAGATTACTCGTCCATGTAGTGTTTAATTGCACTAAAGGACTTTCCGGCGGGTCGCCTCAAAGTTAACACGAAGATTAAGCGTTTCAGCATGATAAACCTAAGTAAAATAGGTACTTACACGAAGACGTGTTAAAGTACGACAATGGTACACTGGGAGGTCGCCCGCGAAGTAGCATGACGGAAATCAAACCTTTCAGCTAGACGAGCCGGGCGATGACATCTGCCCAATTAGCATTCCGGCGATGAAGAATTTGTCCACTAAATCAAGATAGCTGGCACTTAGCAAGCTGTTCACCGTCCTCTGAACCAGGGGGAAGGCGTTGGGGGTTAAAGTGGACCAACGATCGGATACGTCACCAAGGCCCAGCTTAGTACGCCTAACACAAAGTGATTTCGAGCAATACTTGAGAAGTAATCGGAACTCAGGTAAATACTATGCACCTACCATAAAGAAGGTTACCTTCTACTTTATTTATCCACTGCGGTAAATTATTAACAATCTTCAGGATTCACTGGGTCAAAGATTGTATGGATACTTACTTAATTCGAAATCGAAGCTAAATATTATCTTTTGTAGGTACCTAGGTGTTACCGCTCAAAATAGTGGACATGATTTATTCAATCACAAGTACCATGTAATGTAATGTATCATAATTATTATTAGTGTTTGCATCGCCTACCATATTTTTTTTTTTGCTTTGTCTTCATAGTTCACACACTATCACCGATAAGGCCAAAAAACCTTTAAATACTAATGAGGTTATGTTTTTAAGATAAATATATTAGCATGGCCATAGCACAATAAAAGTGTTTATTATTTACGGCGACAGATAAACAGAATACTTAAAAATATCTATGTATTTAATTTCTTTCAAGCAAGTAAATGCAATTATTAATCTAATATCGGTATCACAGAACCTTATTTTAAAATGTAAACCTACGGAACAAATTTCCATGATATAATCTTTGGAGTACCGTCTTACAAAAAAGGTAGGTATGTCTAATCGACCTTATAGAAGACTAGTAAAATTCTATACCAGTGTTTTTACTTTCAATGAAACACTTGTGGTGATTCTAGTCATTTCTGCAAACGTTACTTACATAATATCTGGTCGACTAAAACGTGAAAAGATTTTCATTTCAAACATTTCAGATTTTTATTTTGAGATTGCAATATAGTAATATTGAAGCACCGCTATTCAGCGTAACACCGCTATTTAAGTTTTCAGCTTTTACAGATTTCAGCGCCTCACACGCAGTCACTATGGACAAAAGAAACATAAATGTTTCATACAGTGTATGCAGACTCAAGATCTGGGGCTCAAAATTTTCAGATGTAATTTTTTCAATGCAAAGCCTCTCGGTATCAAACATACACCTGCGGAGTGGTAACGAAAGTTCTGACAATTCTGAGGTAATAAATATCTTTATCTTTTTTATCAGCTACTTCAGCAATAAATCAATTTGTTTGCTAATATGATACAGAAACGTCAAATTTAAAAAAAAAAAAAAAAAAAACTGCTAGTATTCTACCCTCAGCGTGGTAGGTATGCAAAGAACATTTACGAAGGAAATTCAGATTCAGATTCAGATTTATTTATTTCTGAATACAGTGGAGGTATACATAGATGTTTTACAATAAGGTATCATGTATTCTACCACAGTGTGGTGCACAAATATTTTAACTTATTAATTACAATTAATATTATTGTTAAATTGTGTGGTTAGATTGCAAAATTACCCACAAGTTTTATGTTTTTTCCCTAACAACGTACTCTCGAGTTTTACAACTCTTTAGTGCCCGGGAAGCATATATCATACACCCGTTGACATGTAATACGATTGACCGAAGGGGTATGGGTTTAATATAACTGCCATGCCCCTAACAGGTTAGCCCGCTACCATCTTAGACTGCATCTTCACTTACCATCAGGAGAGATCGCAGTCAAGGGCTAGCTTGTCATTATTTAAAGATTATCCATAAAAGAGTTCGAAAAACCAAAAACTAATAAAGAACCTTCTTCATTTTGGAAGTCGGTTCAAAATGATAATCTAACGGCGAGTATTTTAACGACCGGATGAAGACTATATAATATTACGTAATAGGTTAAAATCTCCATCGTATTATTGTTTTCTGTTTTAAAAATATTTCGTTGGAAATTGTTTCTGCAGACACAGTAAAACGCGTAGGTGGTCTTACCCGAAACGCGAATCCAAGCGGAGTGCCATGGGTAACTGGTAGAGATCTCGTATAGAGATAAGTGCTTCCTTGACCACTATGTTTCTGTTTTTCTAAATATTTAATAAGTGTTGGGTAAAAAGTTTTTAAGATCCATCCATAAATATCCATTATCCGCATATTGGAAACAATCTTTGAAAAACTGTTATAAAACTGTCGTTATAATAATACGTACTCGTACATCGTAATCGAAAGCATGGTACAATTTACTCGCGTAAACAATATGCTCCCGCAACACTAGCATAGAGTTGTTTGCAAAATTAAAATTCTTGTTTAGTCAATTCAGACCCTGAATGAGAGTTACCAATAAAGACATTAATGAAAACCAAAAATCGGCATTGAGCAGCGGCCGCAAATGTAACCTCTGGATCACACTTACCTCACATAGGATCAGTGGTGTCAGTGCATTTTCCATAAAATATCAGGGAATTAATGCATCGGTTCAAAGATTCTCATTAATTAAATAGCTTATAATGATGTTTATTTTTCTCATTTCAAATGTTTTTTTTTTATTCAAATTCAATATTCAATGACCTGCACAGCTAGGTTACGCATCGTTAAATAGTATAGAAGTCTAGACTTCTTAGATAACTTACTTTAAAGCTTCTAACGTCAGTGGGGCTAAAAAGTTCAAACCAATCGATTAACCCTTCAAAGTCGATATTAGTAGTCTGTCACAATATCGACCGAATATTCATTCTTCACCTATAATTTCGGGGTAACTTTTATGCGGGTAGGAATTTATTACATTCCATAACCTTATTGACGATATAATTGTTCGACAAACATCTTAAAACGGTATTTTAATATAAAATTTTACTCAAATATATAGTTAAAGCAATACTCGAGATAGTACCTTCAGAACAGGACCAGAATAAACCTGTTCTTTTCTCGCCACGCTTCCAAAAAACAAAACGTTCCGTCTTCTGCTACTGGGCAGGATTTCGCACTTAAACGTCCCATTGGACGTCTGTTGTGCTAATTGTGTAAATAAAATAAAGTATTGCCCCGGCTAATATACTTGGTATTAGATTATAAATCTTGCTACTAGTTATGGACATCAATAACTATTTAGTTCCATTCGATTGCATCGAAACTATAATACGTTTATGCTTGTTACTAGCAACTAAAGCAAAAGAGCGCAAGATTGTATTATTGGTAAATTGAAAGTTATTATTGAAACTTAAGTACAATAAATACTTAAGAGAAATTTTAATGTCATCTTAAATGTACGTAAATAAGCATCTCGGGGAAATCAGCTCATGATTCCAACCTTAAACATAAACTGTTTAAAACATTACAGCTCAAATAAGAGATAAGAAGAATAAAAAAAATTATTGATAACAATAATTAGTATCTATTCAGCGTAGATACAGCTCTTGCAAAAATATATAATATCTCTTAACATCTACGTGTGTATCTTTATATCTGAAGAATGAAGCGACGAAGTATAATTAATGATTAAACGAACTTACCTGTAAGTGAAGTTCTATCATAATTATATGAGTCGCTTCATTCGAAGATATAATATTAAGTTCCCAACCCACCCATCCCGAAACATATTTTCGCAAGAGCTTTAAGTATAGGTATATATCTCTAAACTAAATGACGAACGAATCCGCTCTGTCGTGCGAGACAGACGCGAGTAGTGGGGGTTCTTTTTTTTTTATAACTCCTCTGAACAACGTGCGATTATTTGCTCAACGTGGGGAAACTACGTGTGTATCTTTATATCTTCGAATGAAGCGACTCATATAATTATGATAGAACTTCACTTACAGGTAAGTTCGTTTAATCATTAAGTATAGAGCCTTATATTAGGGAAACGAATTGAAGCCATTTATATCCAACTTTGGTATGTTTCCTTCCAATACTGAACCTCTTGAAACCAAATGCGACGTCTTTCCAATATCACAGTAGGTATAACAATCATACAGTGCGCCAATAGTACAGTTGTAGTAATAGTAGTTACGTGTGCATGCTAGATTACATGCTCATTGAAGGCTTCAACTTAGGTATAGCTCTCATCACAAAAAAATGCAGCTAAAATATTAAGGTATGGTGTGATATCTTAATATGTAACTGCAAAATAAAATTGTACGCATATTAGTGCTACCCAAATCAGCCAGCAAAAAGCAGCCATCCCTAACAATTAAAAATTCAACCGTTTGGGGACGCCGACAGTTGAAAAGCTACTAAGTATATAGTAGGTCCGGTCCAGTCCCTGGTCCAGTAAATGCAGTTTGTAAGTCATGTAAACTTATAAGTTACTATCTCCGAAAACGAATGGGTTTGGTGACGATGTTTTTTTTTGTTTTTTCCAAATTATGGTTGAGTTTAAACGTCCGCAACAAAGCTTTGCTTCAGTGGCTGTAAAAAAATCGCTTTTATAATTTTATGTAGGTATTTATGCTCACATCTTACGTATACAAGCTTCATCTAATCTTTTTTGTAGGGACGACCAAGGGGAATAGATTTGAATATCTTTGAAAATTCAGACGTCGCCCGACTTTGCGGTTGCTAAGCTGTGTCGGAATCAATATAAAATCCAAGACGATACGCAATATTTCACTGCAGGAGTTTTTATCAAGCGTACGAGTAGCTCTTTAATTTTGTTTACCCTCCATGACTTTTTTGGAAAATAAAATAATAATAGGATCTTTACCTTGGCTACAAACGTGAGTTTTATTTTTTGCGCGATTGTTTAGTGAATGACAAACAATTATTTCAGTGTACAATTTTACGAAAACATTGAAATAATCCCGAATGTTGGCTGAAACCATAGATTTAAAGGTTCGCGCGCTTCACCTAGATACCGTCGGCATACTAGTAAATTGCGGCAATTTATGATCGCCCGAGCTGGCGTACTTGGTCTCTTAGCAACAGATGTTTGACGCTGACAGGCCGTGTCTGTTATCAAATTTTGGTAGTAAACAAAAGTAAAATGGCTTTTTTCGTAGTAATATTGTGTAAAATTATATTCAACAAGAAATAAGAAAGACACTGGAATCACATACCATTGGTAAATATTGAATAATTTACTTATTTCAATGTAAAATACACGAACCGTCAGACGTCATAGAGTGTTACCACGTTCTAGGGAATCCGTTACCCCATGTATGCGATTTTTCTTATTCTGTAATTAAATCATACTAATATTATAAATGCGAAAGTGTGTTTGATTGTTGGTTTATTGGTTTGTTGGTTTGTCCTTCAATCACGACGTAACGGAACAACGGATCGACGTGATTTTTTCCATGGGTATAGTTGAGGACCAAGAGTGACATAGGCTACTCTATAACCCGGAAAATTAATTCCCGCCGTAATAAATAAACTTAAACCACGTAGACAAAGTTGCGGGCATCAGCTAGTATGTTTATAATGAATTTAAAAACTATAATTACCTAGAATTGGGATAGCACTTATTACTTTGATTGCTTTCCGGATTGTTTTGGTGAGATTGTTTAGTATCTTTTTGTCTTGTGGTGTTCTAGAGACATGCCACTTTTGTCTTTGTTTTCGTTTAATTCTAATTAGATCAATAATTTCCTTAGAATAGGTGTTTTCCTCACTCCTCTTTTTAATCGGTGGTGTATTGTTCCAGGCCGACCGTTGTATGTCCGTTATGAATTTGTCTAGTTCCATATCAAGTTGATCTGGATATTTTTAAGGGACCTTTAAGTTTATAAAACTGTCTAGCTCTATTTTAAAGCTCCTTCAGTCTGTATTGTTATTCACTAGAGTAAGTTTGGATTCTTTGAATACAATGTTATGTTTATTGATTATTAAAAATATCTGGGAGTGGTCCGAATTCATATCATATTTTTCTTCAATATCTAAGTATCTCGGGGAAATATTCTTAATTAAAAAGAAATCTATAAAGTCAAGATATTTTTGAGAATCAGTAGGCCAGTAATAATAATTAATGTAAATAATAAATGATTTGTTTGACAAATAATCTTATGCGAGATTACAATTTGTCTGCAAAAAAATTGTCAAAAAAATCATTTAGGTATAGAACCAGTTGTTCGTAAAAAGATGAATTTTTGATTCATAATTTTGTCAAACGTTGGTTGTGAATTCCCCTTAATTTTAAATTTATTATACCTTGACATTAAAAGTTTCTAAATTTTCTAAGTTATGAATTGCAGATATTATATACTTTCATAGTAGTACCAAAGTAAGTGCTTAACACATTTTTTCCAATTAATCGGGTAAAAGTTTAGAAGTTGACAACACTATTGTCACGCACACCAGTATCTTTTCAAATAGTCAATACACACTACGAAATTTAAGTTGCCGCATTAAATGAGCTATTGTTTTTAGGAAGGGCGGTATCTAGGTGAAGCGCGCGAACCTTTAAATCTATGGCTGAAACATTGAATATTCTGCCAGTTTCCTCCGTCACACATCTCTGTCACCTCGCAGCGTTGCTCTGCCTAAACGCGTCGTGTAGTTTAGTACTATTACCTATTCTGTGGTCTATACCACAAACTTACCTGACCCGGTGACAGAGTCGCTGTTATCTATTAAAAATAAAATAAAAACAAAAAGTAAACAGTTATAAAAAATTGTTCCAATTTTGGCCATCAGGCCATCAGGCCAGATAAGTTGGTGCGACACTTATTGCGACTTATTTTTTGTTTTGAATTCCAAACCAGTACGAAGGGCGCTAGATAAAAATAAGTTCCAATATTTGTATCCATTATCTATTTCACATGCCTATCATACTAATATCATATCATACTAATATTATAAATGCGAAAGTATGTTTGTTTGTTGGTTTGTTGGTTTATTGGTTTGCTGGTTTGTCCTTCAATCACGACGCAACGGAGCAACGGATCGAAGTAATTTTTGGCATGGGTATAGTTGAGGACATAGAGAGTGACAAAGGCTACTTTTTATCTCGGAAAATTAAGGAGTTCCCGCGGGAATCAAAAATACTTGAACCACGCGGACGAAGTCGCGGGCATCAGCTAGTACCTAATAAAGTTACTTTCAGATATCTGAAGGTTACAGGTTTACGGCAGAATGTCTATCATGAAGTAATAAATCCGATCAAGCAATAAAATTGTATTGAGTCTGTTCATAAAAATTTGTTCCAATTTTGTCCACCGGGCCAGATTTTTTTTTAAATTCACTACAAGCTAGCCCTTGACTGCGATCTCACCTGATGGTAAGTGATGATGCAGTCTAAGATGGTAGCGGGCTAACCTGTTAGGGGCCTGGCAGTTATATTAAACCCATACACATGGCATCGTACCGGAACTCTAAATCGCTTGGCGGCACGTCTTTGCCGGTAGGGTGGTAACTAGTCACGGCCGAAGCCTCCCACCAGACCAGACCAGGGAAAATTCAGAAATTATAAATTCCCAAATTGAAGCGCCACGGAGGTCGTCAAAGTTAAAGATAAGTTAGTGGGACTGTTGTAATAGTGATCGCGAACCACGATCCTGAGTCGTCAAGGATCGACTGGAGAGAAAGAGAGAATGTCTATTGCTTGTACGACGAATTTAATTAAGAAATGAAATTAATTATATTTTTCTAGTTTTAATCCATAATCCAGTTGAAAAAATAATTTTTTTTTATGAATTATAACAAAAAAAATATTGTGTGCTTTTATAAATTAAATTCACGCAATGGCCAAGTTTTGGAGCAGACATTTTAATTAAGTTCAAAATGTAGTGAAATGTTTTCGTTACAAGAACTAGGTACCTAAGTTTTCTTTTCCCCAGACCCGTTCTTTTACTTTTACTACAGCTGAAGGCACCTACCTATTCTGTGCTTTTACTGAAAACAGATTTTCCTTCATATTTCTTTTTTTATCTTTGAACTTTTCTTTTTGAACTATAAATAGCTTGTCCAGAAAATTAAAAAAAGACCTGCCCGGGGGCACATACATTTCTAATTGTTACGCCAAAATAAAGTACTTATAAAAAAATTAGTTCCCTTTTATCCCGCAACATAGCACGGTTTTCTATTATACGGTATACCATTTCAGGAATGGATATTCCAAATAAATAATCATGTCGTGATTTATGAACCTGTCAAACTTTACCGAAAGACGTTGGCCACCAAATAAATAATAAGCAAAAGCAGAGCGATTTCCAAGCAAAAATAAAATTCCGACCCACCAACTGTAGTCTCACAAACTTACCTGACCCGGTGACAGCGATGCTGTTAAGTATTAAAAATAAAATCAAAACAAAAACTATTACACAGTCATAAAAGTTAGTTCCGATTTTGGCCACCTCGCCAGATAACTGACTGATGGGACTATCCTACTTATCCCACCAGTCTTCTCCATTTTTGTTTGGAATTCCAAACCAGTACGAAAGTCGCTGGATAAAAAATAAATTCCAACATAATTTGTATCCATTATCTACTTCACATGTCTATAAAACATAAAGTTACTTACATATATCTGAAGGTTACAGGTTTACGACAGACTGTCTATCATGAAGTAATAAATACGATCAAGCAATAAAATATATCGATTCATAAATTCCAAGTCTATAACACGCAAATAAAATGCCTATCACCTCTACCTATAGTATGATTTTCCTAGAAAAACGGTAAAAAAGGTATCCTCACTGAAACGCATTATAGATGTGATTTGCTTTCCACGGCGAATAAGGGTTTTCTGCCACATAATATAACCCAAGTACCTTCAAGGCAAGAGTGAACAGGCATCTTCCAGGCGAGCGTGTTCTAACCTAGACCTCATCATTGCTTTGCACTATGCATGATTGTCGTCAAGCGCAAGCCTATCTCGCAATTTAAAAAAAAAATAGTCTCAAAAAAAAACGAAAAGTAAAACTTTTTCTGACCGGCTCGAGCCGGTTCCGCGTCCATAGACGTGGTGAGACCATATCTAACTTTGCTACCGCGTGATAACTAGTAGTCAATGGCAAGTTTAACTTCGGTGCCTTATAGTCCCTTCTCTCTGCGTCGTATTCCTTGTTGCTGAGGGCCGTGGCCCGTGACCCCTTTCAATTAATAGCTTAATAGTGGGTGTTTTTGAATAATAATGCAGTGGGTTCCTAGAGTACTATATCAACCCTTAGGTGTCTAACGAATATATTATGTATTATAAATAAGCTGATGTTAGTGATAAATACCGGGACCGCTTGGAGACGCAAAGGAAACGAAAATGCCAAATTCGGTCACCCATTCATTTACCGACTTGGGTCAATGTCGATTATCAATCGCAATCGACTCATATGCGTTGTCTCTACAAGGCCTCTTGTCCCTCAATTTTCTCCTTTTTCTCATTTTATTTTTTCTCATTTTTCCTCAATCCCTCAAGTCTTTGCGGAGTGATAATTCTGTACCTACCTGGAAGGTACAGTGCAGTAGCACAGACTCCGTATTAGATATAAAGCTTGCATATCGAGATATAAGCTAGGTACTGCTAAAAAGATATTGACTTAAAAGAAAGACCTTAACTGACCAGAAAGATACTGGATATTGACGTAATAAATAAATATTTAAATAAATACCTATAGCGGATTTATTCAGTTCACTTGATTATTTTGAACTCTACACCTGTTCATTTAAAGACTGTTTCTCGGTTACTAAGGGAGTGCTTTGAGGTTACATCTACTAGATAGATTCCTCTATAAATACAACGAGTACCTTTGACAAAATAACTGGTTAATCCTGCTTGAATAAATTAATTCGAAATCACTTTAAAAGCAAGCGCGTTCTTCATAAAGATTTAATCTTAAATGTCGATTGAAAGTTGCTCTACCTATTGAAAATTGAAATTGCACTAAGTTCTCGTTTTTAGGTAGGATTACTTATGCAATCTTATCACAATGTCAGGATTCCAAAAATAAAAACCATTAATCATATTTTACGCTCCATGTGATTTATTAGCCACGCCGTTGTCTTAGGGACTTCTTACACTGACGTTTTTAGAGCGTGTTTTTCCAGAGAGACCGTTTTGTGAAATTACTTACAGTTGGCGTCAGCTAAGTCGATATTTCTAGTCGACATATTCTAAATAGAGGGGATTTGTTCGCGCATATAGATACTAAATATATGTATTTATTATACAGTTTACTGCATGGAAAGCAAAATGTTGACCAATTAACCAATCGTGCAACAAAATAATAGCTAGTGTAATAATAAAGCTATTATAATTATGCTTTATGTTGCAGTTTTTCAACAACAATTATTTTACAGTTCACGAGATTTCAAATCTTAGGAATAAGGTGCTCTATTGGCCGTTTTAGAATGGCGTTGAGCTGCGCACTAGCACATCTATAAAAAACATCTTGCTTTTAAACGTTCACAAGACGCCCATGTGTCGCAGTTTTTCTTTTTGTAAGATACTGACTACACAAATAAATTTTCGAAATTACGCAAAATTTTCGACCTAAATAAGACGTCATGAAAATCACAAAGATTGCGCCTTCATTGCTATGCTACAGGAATATAATTGGAAAATTGGTTTTTGTTCGCGGTTTCATCGTTATGATAATTTGACGTAGCTACGAGTATCGTAACATTTCTGTTTCTACTCCTGAATGATGAAACTCCAGATGAAATTTACCATTTTTTAAACTTTAAACCAAGAGAAATTTACGAACCAAACTATATTTTCGTTTCTACTTTTTTACTATGCTAACTTCGGTTTCAACTTTGTGACTTTTTCAGGTGAAACCATACAAACCACCCATTCTTAAAAGCAACCAAAACGAAACGCAACCATTCTTAAAAGCTCTCTTAACCATTCTTAAGATCTCTTACAGTCATAGTCATAGTCATAGTTTAGCAGTAAGTCATAAGGAAACTCCTGACTCACTCCTTCACTGACACAGACTCGTCAACATCGCCTCTGTATTGGGGCTAGACCGTGTTTTTTTCATCCTAACCTTAGCCCAAACCCTTTAAACTGAATTTTAACTCAGAATGTCAGAAAGGTGAAATTTTGCACAAAATATTTATTATTTTTGTTATCCACTACAAGTTAGCCCTTGACTGCGATCTCACCTGATGGTAAGTGATGATGCAGTCTAAGATGTAGCGGGCTAACCTGTAAGGGGCATGGCAGTTATATTAAACCCATACCCCTACGGTTTCTACACGGCATCGTACCGGAACGCTAAATCGCTTGCTTTTACCGGTCTTTGCCGGTTATGTTCTTTTTATAATGTAGCCAAAAAATAAGGTCGTATTTTTCGAAATTTCCACTGAAGTGCAACGATCGCAATCACCTCTGAGGTGCGATTATGTAAGAATTGTCGATCAAATCGTCAAAGTTCGGCGGCAAAGTAAAATAAACCATAACGGCATTGAATTAGAGCTCAATTTCGTATTTTCATTCTCATACGTTTAGGTATGTACGATACCCTGAACATATGAGAATGGATACACGAAATTGAGCTCTAATTCAATGCTGTTAATATATTGTTTATTTTACTTTGACGCCGAACTTTGACGATTTGATCATCAATTCTTAAATAATCGCACCTCTGGTTGGTTAACACTCTTCCGCTATTGGACAAAATCCATTGACGCAGCAAGAATGTCATAAATTCAGCCAATCACAACAATTGAAACTGTAACAATGATTGATTCAGTTTTTACATGATTAGACTGCTGATAGTGTGAAAGCCAGTCCTCCAGTCGCATACAGTCTCTCAATAGCACCAACTATGAAACTATTTTAATCCAGCCACCTAGTGTCAGAGTTTCTCAAAGGCCGGTTCGCACAGAGTAGCCTGCAATGGACATGTTAAACCTTTGCCAAGAACCTTTGTCATGGCACATTGGCAAACTTGAAACCACGGGAAATCAATAAAACGGGGACCAACCAAGTTGTCGCTTCTGCAACGATTCATTTAAGAAACTAGCATAATAAATGTTATTGACGTCGCCTTTTATTAACTAACTAGATGATGCCCGCGACTTCGTCCACGTGGATAAAGTTTTTTGATTCCCGCGGGAACTCTTTAATTTTCCGGGCTAAAATAGTCCTTCCCCGGGATACAACCTATCCCTGTACCAAATATCATCAAAATTGGTTGAACAGATGGGTTTTGAAAGAGTAGCAGACAGACAGACAGACACACTTTTGCATATTTTATAATATTAGAATGGATTATTGACGTTAAGAAAAGGGTAAAAAGTACCAAATTTGAATAAAATATATTAATTCTGTTTATACCTACCTAGGATCTAGATGTATACTTAACTCAAAATATACTATATCTTAGTAAAAGTATAAATGCGAAAGTTTGGATGGATGGATGTATGGATGTATGGATGGATCTATGGATGTTTGTTACTCAATCACGCGCCAATGGCTGAACGGATCTGGATGAAATTTGGCACAGAGATAGATTATAGTCTGGAATAACACATAGGCTTTTTATCCCGGAAATTTAAAGAGTTCCCGCGGGAACCGAAAAACCTCATTCCACGCGGGCATTATCTAGTATCATAATATGTCAGTCGGTTTCTCCTTTCGCAATAATGTTATGATAATGTAAGATTACGCGGTTTTAAACAAATGTTATCAGTTGAAGAGTTATTAACAACTTTTGGGCACCTAACTAAGTTTAAGTTTAAGAATTTATAAGTTAAAGATAACTATTACAAAAGTTACAAATAAATTGAAGTGACAGACACTGGGGCCAACTCTGTTTAGCTCAATCTCTAAACTAAAATGACAGCTATCCCATTCATAATTCTCCCTACGGAAAGGGGCAGCACTATTTTTAGAGCTGTCCTAAACAGAATTGGCCCCAATGATAAATAATACATTACTGCCTTTAGTTATATTTCAAAACTAGCTAATTTTTTTTACGTGATTTTCCGGGCGAAAAATGTAGCCTTAGATGTGTTATTCCAGACTATAATCCACCTCTGCCAAATTTCATCCAGATCCATTTAGCCATTCCGGCGTGATTGAGTAACAAACATCCATCCATCCACACTTTCGCATTTATAATATTAGTATAGATAAAGAAATAAGATATTTTGTTCATCTGGAATAAACAAAAAAAAAAACGGAAAAATTAGGTCGGCATCGCGTAGCCGCTCGCCACAATGCGACCACTCTAGCCAACGGTGCGTCAACCGTTAATAACTGTAACTGAATAATCCGCAATAACTGAACAGATTTAGATTGAACCCTCACAGGTAGGTTTAGGACTTGCAAGAATTCATATGAGCTATTTTTAATCTAAAGTTATAGTTCCAAATTAAAGAACCGGACGGCATAGCGGAAAATAGTAGTAGGTAGGTATAATATTAAACTTAGGTACATTACTCAGACAAAGTAGATAGAAAAAAAATGAAATCAGAGGAACTTCAACTCACTTACTTCTAAATGGAAGTAATATACTTACTTCCATTTCAAAGAAACCTGAGTCAAAGCGTTATGCAGTTTGCTTGTTGTGAACAACTTATAAAAAGTGCCTAACTAAGTAAGTAATGGAGCAAAAGGCATTTTTCATTTTAATAAATAAGAGCAAGCGACATATTGCATAAAGTTCACTTCAGTGACTTCGTTTGCACATTCTATAAAAGTTATATTATATGTCACCGTAAGATTGCAAAAAACGTTATTATTTATTTCGAACCCTAACCTAACCTACAAGAAAGAGACAAGAAAACGTAAATACTTACAATGAATATTTCAAAAATTCTCAATCAGAAGAACGGTTCACAATCTGTCGACAGTTTACAATTTCGACATATACTATACAAGTGCAGCATAGTGAAAATTACAAGCCTAGCCGCATATTCTAAAACCTGTAAATATTTTTTTAATTTTTAATGAAGTACTTATGTATTATTAGCGTCGAGAGTTTGGCGTTGCTTTTAAAGTGTTTCGGAAATGTTAATGATCTGGTGAAAAGCGGGCCACGCAATTGTATAGGTAGGTATACAAAACGCGACAAACATTATTTTTAAGAGAGAGATTATCAGTTCTTTTTAACCGACTTCCAAAAAAAGGAGGAGGTTCACAATTCGGCGCCTATTTTTATTAAAAAAAATGTATGTCGGTGCATATCTCCGTGATTTCTGAACCGATTTAAATTATTTTTTTCAGTTGTTAGAGGAAGCTCTCGAGGTGGTCAAATAAAAAATTCCGACTCCAAATCCTCAACCCTGACACTAAAAAGTTAAAAATAAAAATTCTTTCCAAAAAAACCTTGAAAAGACTTTCAACGCCACTGTAAAGTAAAAAATAATTTTGATTTCTACCCACTCTGTTGAAGTCGGGCGGGCATAACAAGGATATAAGCAAAGTTAACGCATCAGGCTAATACCACTACCACTACAGCCCAGTAGCGTCCCAATGCTGGGCACAGGCCTCCGCTCTCACAGGAGAGAGGGAATTAGAGCTTAGACCCACCTAGCTGCTCCAATGCGGGTTGGCGGGCTTTAACGACTATTATCATGTTAGTGATAATTACCGGGACCGACGGCTTAACGTGCTCTCCGAGGCACGGGTTAATTAAATACACGCCATCATAAAAAAACGCTAAATCCCTTCGCGGCGTACGTCTTTGCCGATAGGAATTTGTCTAGCCATGGCTAAATCCTCCTATCTAACCAGGCAAGAGGAGACAATTTTGGTATTATTAACTCCCGTGAATAAAACCGGCAAAGATAGAATTAATTTTGACCATCAAAAGCATAAAGGTCAGTTATTTAAGACATGATCAGTATCGTCTTTCTCAAACCATCATGATGGCAAAGTTGAGATCCATCAGAAATGTTTTTAAAGAGTTGACAAAAGGTGTATAATTCTCCAAGGATTTGATGTGGTCTGGGATTTTGTTATAAATTTTTACACACATCGGGTTAGGACCGGCACTGTGGATATTTAGGTTGGAACTGGGAATCTTCATATTATTTTTTCGCGTGGGTCTTAGTTGGTAACTAAACCACTCTTCTCACCACTCACTCAACTCTAAACCACTTTGTCAGACGGTATTGCTTTCATAGGACGTTATTCTTTATTACGAGTATATCAGCCTTTTTATCGTAAAACAAGTGTCAATGATAATAAGATGGTAGGTATCAATTTTCGTCAGCGGAATAATAAGGTGTTTTACGATCCGACGGCGGCGTAGGCATAAGAACTGTTGAACAACTATGTAGGTCTACTATACTAGATGATGCCCGCGACTTCGTCCGCGTGGATTTAGGTTTTTTGATTCCCGCGGGATCACCTTAATTTTCCGGGATAAAAAGTAGCCTAAGTCCTTCCATTTAAGTACCTCCATACCAAATTTCAGCAAAATCGGTTGTAAAGATAGGCCGGGAAAGCGTAGCAGACAGACAGATACACTTTCCCATTTATAATGTTATTATGGATATGGATTTAAGATATTATGTTATTTTATAACCTCAAATGACTAAATTTAATAACTTTTGTAGATCAAAAAGCGAGCATTTTTTATTGCAATTTCCTTTTTTGTATTTAAAACTAAAAATTATGGTAATTTCACTCTCCAATTTTTTCCTAGTTTTTGTCTATTCATAAATTCAGGTGGCAGATTAAAAATTAAACAAATCGAATTTTAAACCTCTTATTCGCACAAAAATATACTATGATAGTTTATACTTTGATAGATTTAACTTCATAGTCCACTATGATGTACGGGATTGTGAGTGTTTAGGTAAGTGATAATGCAGTCTAAGATGCAAAGAATATTAAAATGGGAAAAAAAAATCTGTCTGTTAACTAACTTTTCAGGGTCCAAAATTCGGTACAAAGGATAGCTAGCATTGCAAGGATGGATATAATATTTTTTACTTCGACGACCTCCCTGGCGCAGTCTTATGAGCGTTTACTGGGTTTGTACCGGCAAAGTAAACTTGGGGATTTATAATTTCTGAATTTTCTCTTATATTTTATAAATAACTAGACGTCAATAAGTGTAGTATACCTACCTATATTGAATAAACTTTATTTGATTTGATTTGATTTGATTTGTATTAACTGCCATAATCCAAACAGGTTAGCCCATTACCATCCTGATTGCATCATCACTCACCACTAGGTGATATCATAGTCACGGGCTAACTGTTAGTAGATAAAAAAACATGTAAGTCTACTTTATCATATTATATCCTTTCCGTGTTACAAAAAAGTTGCAGAGTTAGAGTTTCCAATTGACGTGTTTGTTTAATAATGTTACGAAAAGTAAATAACTTTTCAAAGCGCATTTAGCTAAATAAACACACGTTTTAAATACCATCGTGCAGGATCAAGACACATTGTGGTAGAGTAAGATTTATGAGTTCGCAAGAGATCTGGCTATCTGACAGAGCCAGCTGACGCGTCTTAAAACTGATGATGGGAGTCTCATTTCTTCGAAACCTGAGATCTTCAGGGAGTTATACACAGTTATACACCTCACCACAAAAGTCTGTTGAAGATTTGGCGAGAGATCCCAGAGCCAAACTGGCCCGACACTATACCGAAGATATCCCGGACGTCAGCCTTTACGATATTAGTATGGCTCCTAGACAGCTTAAGAACAACAAGGCGCCAGGTGAGGACGGAATCACGACAGAACTCCTGAAAGCAGGTGGAAGACCGTTACTTAAAGTCTTTCAGCGATTGTTCAATTCCGTCATTCATCAAGGCACAACGCCTGAGGCATGGCACAGGAGCGTGTTCTGTTCTTCAAAAAGGGTTATAATACCCTGTTGAAGAATTATAGCATCTCGCTGTTGAGTCATGTCTATAAGTTGTTTTCAAGAGTCATAACGAATCGTCTCGCTCGTAGGTTTGACGACTTCCAGCCTCCCGAACAAGCCGGATTCCGAAAAGGCTTCAGCACCATAGACCACATCCATACGCTGCGGCAGGTTATACAGAAGACTGAAGAGTATAACCGGCCACTTTGCTTAGCGTTTGTGGACTATGAGAAAGCCTTTGATTCGCTGGAAACTTGGGCGATATTGAGGTCTCTGCAGAGATGCCGGATTGATTATCGGTATGTCCAAGTGCTGAAGTGTTTGTACGAAAGCGCCACACTGTCAGTCCGTATACAGGACCAGACTACGAGGCCGATCCGACTGCAGCGGGGAGTGCGACAGGGGGATGTTATCTCCCCGAAGCTATTTACCGCTGCATTGGAAGACGTCTTTAAGCTTCTGGATTGGAACGGACTTGGCATCAACATAAACAAACGGCGAGTACATCAATCACCTTCGTTTTGCCGATGACATAGTCATCATGGCAGAGACTGGAAGACCTCAATGCAATGCTTAATGACCTCAGCAGAATTTCTCAACAGATGGGCCCAAAAATGAATATGAGTAAGACGAAAGTTATGTCTAATGCTCATGTTCCGCTCCACCCAGTGATTGTTGAGAGCTCTGCACTCGTGATTGTAGACGAGGTACGTAGACACACAGTGCAGCTGGCTAGGTCCAATTTCGAGAAGGAGGTTATCCGCTGAATTCAACTCGGCTGGGCTGCGTTCGGGAAGCTTCGTGATGTCTTCTCGTCCAAAATCCCTCAGTGTCTGAAGACCAAGGTCTTCGGACAGTGCGTGTTGCCAGTGATGACTTACAGATCCGAGACTTGGTCGTTGACTATGGGCCTGATAAGAAGGCTCAGGGTCACTCAGCGGGCGATGGAGAGGGCTACGCTGGGAGTGTCCCTAAATCAGAAATGAAGAGATCCGTAGGAGAACCAGAGTCACCGATATAGCCCGAAGAGTTGCGAAGCTGAAGTGGCAATGGGCGGGGCACATAGTTCGGAGAACGAATGGACGTTGGGGTCCCAAAGTGCTGGATTGGCGACCCCGCACCGGAAAGCGTAGCGTCGGCAGACCCCTCACACGGTGGAAGAACGAGATCAAGAGAGTCGCAGGGAGTCATTGGATCCAGGCGGCGCAAGACCGTGGCTTGTGGAGGACCCTACAAGAGACCTATGTCCAGCAGTGGACGTCCATCGGTTGGCGACGACGACGACGACGAAGATTTATGCGAAGCGGCAAATTTAACAAGGCAGCATGACGATTAGGAGGGCAGTTAACATGGATGTAGGAATTGGGGTAGATAATGTAAAAGCATGTTACAGGTGCTAGTACAAATCAATGAGGTAAAAATGGAAGAAAAGAACAGTTCTTGTCATGTCGTCTTGTAGGAGTTCCACATGCAACATTTTGTGCTGCCTTGATGTCGTCGCCCACCTAGTGGACGGCTGGCAACGCCGCGCTGTTTTTCCGGTACGAGGTCGCCCTTTCATCACCTTGGACCAACATCTACTTATCTTTGCAAGCCGTTGAGTTCAACGGCTGATAAAAACCTACGTCGGTTGGCTGGTACGTCGTCGGTTGATTAAAAATACTGTTTTCTGGACAAAGCACAAAATTGCAAAGAATTTGCTCTACCTTTTGTTTACTATGTAGTGATGATAAAGGTCAATTCCAGTAGAAACGTGAAAGTCTATACTAATATTATAAATGCGAAAGTATGTCTGTTTATCCGATTTTTATGAAATTTGGTACAGGGATAGGTTGTATCCCGGGGAAGGACATAGGTTTATCGCGGAAAATAAAGGAGTTCCCGCAGGAATCAAAAACCTTAATCCACGACGAAGTCGAGGGCATCATCTAGTTTTAAAATAAATAATCATTTAATTAACGCTGTGAGTTTTGCTTACACTTTCCCCTAGTGTGTCTTGACTCTTGGGCCTTTTACGGTTTACCGTACATATGTAATGAGGTAACGTTTACGGACATTAAGCAGTCTTGTAATCTGTGGAGCATAAATTAAATGTGTAAATAGACTACATTTTTTAGTCAAATTAAACAAACTCGACTTTTTCTAGATATTTCGTAAATAACAGTACCTTAGAGGAATTACCTACTCGAACGAGTTTGTTCTGTATCAGCAAATAAAGTTTTCGTAGATATTTTGTCTTTTAAGCTAAATTATGGGACAGGGTTTTAGTGTAATAGACTAAAAAAAAGCTACGTATTATAATATTTTTTATGTATTCTATTCCGAAAAAAGACAGGTCTCAGTAAAACCATCAACTAAACTGACAGATATTATATTTCTTAACAACAACCTAACTAAAATATGTAATAAGAAATATAATTTTAATAAAATTGCACTTTCAAAGCAGCTTATATGAAAAATATAAAGAAAAATATAGTGTGTGACGCGGGATGAAACATGATTTCAGACTCGTCTCGTCTAAAATCGCCTTGTTTGACCCCTAGGCACTGAATATGTATCCTATTGTATGAATTTGTATGAGGCCGCGTCGCGCAGTCCATCTGCTTGTCTCGTCACCTAAGTGGGCCCAGCCTCATACAAAGAATGTTTGCCGCTATGTGCTGCGCCGCTCCGTGCTTCTGTAGTGGGGCTATACCTTATTGAGTAAAGTTTCAGAACTTCAGATTTGCTGCTCAAGGGAGCAAAGTTCAAAATTATTTCTTACTGCTTCTGTGCATTGTTTGTGTTTATGCTTCCAGAGGTTTATGTTGTTAGTTTCGTCAGTGAAGGAGTTTCTTAAAATCGTATTTCTTTGGCAAACTACTTTGTTTTTATCCACTACAAGTTGACTGCAATCTCCCCTAGAGCCAAGACCTAGATATCTGTAGATTTTCAATTATTGTTAATCTTTGGCCCGTGTGAACTCATCTTTGGAAAGGCATCCAATGAATTTTGCGACCATTCAATCGAATATAATTTATTGTACTCTTTTATGAAGTTTGAAGAGAAATCTAATTCCTTATCTATTCTTGCACCCTCTTTAATCCAAGGATGGTCTGAATGCGAATGGGGTCTCAGCAGCGATCATAAAGGGATTAAAATATTATACTTATTTTATTGAAGTGAAATATCTCTCCATTATATAGCAGTTATTGATTGCCTAGTGAATTAGACATTCGACTTCCCGTTCAGGTGCTTTGGGGTTTGACCCTCTGGCACGCACTTCTAACTTTTCTGAGTTACAGTCCGACAAACTTACCTGATCCGGCGACAGCGTCGCTAGTATCTATGTAAAATAAAATAAAAACAAAAAATAGACAGGCATAAAAATTAGTTCCAATTTTGGCCACCGGGTCAGATTAGTTTGTGGGAGTATATTATATGCAATTTTTTTTCTTTCTAAGCTTTAATGACATTAGGCTATCAAACAGTGCTTTTTTCCAATGACATTAGATAATTATGTCCGTCAAACATAACTGACCCGGTGTCAGCGTGACTAGTATCTATTAACAGTAATATAAAAACCATACCTTACCTACCACAACATACCTTATTAGTTCCATGATAAAAACAAAAACTTAACAGGCATAAAAATTGGTTCGTTCCTTTTAGTTAGTTTGCCAGACTTGGTAGTGGTTTGGGGATTTTGGTTCCCGCGGGAACTCCTAAATTTTCCGGGATTAAAAGTAGCCTATGTGCTACTCCAGACTATATAAACTATCTCTGTGCAAAATTTCAGCCAGATCCGCTCAGCCGTTGGCGCGTGATTGAGTCCCATACATCCATACATCCGTATATCCATCCAAACTTTCACATTTATAATATTAGTAAGATGCTTCTTTCTCACTTCACTTCTTATGTATTCACATACTTTACTCGTGCACTGGGCATAAATATTTCGCCAATGTCGCGTTGAATGAGAGTACACACTACTGGACCTTACACCGGTGAACTTGTCTCGCATTTTTTAGCATTCAGCTTTACAACTACACAAATGGAAATTATTAAATAAATTAAGTAGTTATCATTCCAATCAAGCTAAGTATATTAAAAGGATTGCAGACTGCAGTAGAATAATAAACAACGACCTTCCTCCTGTCTGATTTTAATTTTATCTATGATCTCAAATTATAAGACTGAACGCCCACTACTACGTCAGAGAGGACGTGAAATTGATGTTATTGAATGGACGGTTAAATGAGACTTTTGTGATGTCTAAACGAGAACACAAAGACGTATGACACTTCTTTGTATACCATTGTTCACAGATTGAATGAAGGAGCATGGCTAAAATATATAAATGACGATATGAGTCTACGTGGGCACACTAGTATCTACCTACATATTCTCAGTCTGAACTCTAGGTAGGATTTATAATAAATAGGATGCATAAATAGAATAAGTTTTTAACTTATGCCTAAATTGCCGCTTTGACAGGTTTTATATGGCAAATTTGACATGCTTAGAATTTAAAATATGCGTCAAAAATGTATGCATGCAAAAATATTATTATCTTACTAACAATAAAAATGCAAAAGTTTGAATGGATAAATACTCAATCACGCCGGAACGGAGATGGATTATAGTCTGGTATATAGATACATAGGCTAGCGGGAATCAAAAGAACTTAAACCACGCGGACAAAGTCGCGGGCTGATGCTTTAGCTAGTACTTTATACTTTCTAATTTATTTACGAAGTTGAATAGGTATACCTTAAAAATAATACTGTAATGAGTATTATTCCATCAAGATTTTTTTTACTATAAAGATGACAGATTGCGCAAATAAACTTGCAATTGTTATCTGTAAGTAGATATAGTGGGTAGGTAGATAAATTTAGATTTTCTGAAAATGCACATGCAAAAGTACCTATACCTTAGATTATTTTAACGTAGCTCATTATAACGTATAGTCTGCATCGACCACTATTTAAAAGTTTAAATCAGTTTTTACATTAACACCACATAGCTTTGAATATGGTAGGTACTTACCTTTATTCCCAAAGAGAAATCTTTAGATAACCAGGTAGTGCTTCGTGATTTGAAAACTATAAATTGGTTGCATAAATAAACTCACACAAGCATACAAACATACTCAACTGAAATGTTCAAACTTTTCCGCAATAAAATATGTAGTAAATTGCATTTTCTTCAGTTTATTGATGGGCGACTGCCGACTCGAGTGATGCTACTCGAGTAATTCGAGTCACTTCGCTGACTCGTTGTCTCGAGTCGCTTTTCTATAGACTCGAGTGTACTCACTCCAAAAAGACTCAATTTCAATGTATTACCGCTAGGGTTTAGACAAGTCGGCTGATTTGGATGGATTCAGACTCGAGATATTAATAAATTAATTATTAATATTATTATTATCATATTATCATATATCATTTATTCATTGCAGTCACGTACATATATCTTATATTATAATGAATTTATTGACCGAGCGAAGCGAAGGTCTCTGAGTCTACTTGAGTGAATTTGCACTTGTCCGTCCGTCCGTCCATCCGTCCGTCAGTCCGTCCGTCTGTCAGAGCCTTATAACTTCTGAATTACTGTACGTAATTACTTCAGCTATGTAAACCAATGGCCTCACGCCGAATGTGGCTTAAAAGTTATAAAAATCTTTATTTCAGGGGGGCTCTCATAGAAGCGAATGCAACGAACGTTGACCTCAGAACTCTAAATTTTCTGAAAGGCTGAGTCTGAAACTTGATCAATTATTTGAATTATATCCTGTACTTGAACAACAAATACTAAAATTAGATAAATATTATAATCAAACGAAATTATTTAATTTTTAATGAGCTTCAGTATTTTTAACAGAACTTCACAATTATGTCAATAGATGGCGCCGCGAGGTCTCTGTCCGGGGCGAACCACTAGTTATGATGACATGACGATGATTTAGTACCTAGGTATGCCTTATTTTAATAAACATAAGTATTTTAAAGAACATTTAATAGGTTTCTAGCCCGCTGGATATGCTCGTATTCCAGCTGTGGCTGTGTGTGTAAATTTCGTACCCAAACTTCGGCGCTTTTCACTAGTTTTGATTTATATTTGTCAAAGTTTTCGCCACGGGCGCTATCTATTAGGAGAAACTTCGGATTTCGTTTCAGAAAACTGTACGAAACTTGCATTAGGAGTAAAAGGTTTGTTTTAAGTTTACTTTCACACGGGGAGCCTAAATGGGAACAGTTTTTGTCAACGTAACCAATAGCTTTATCACGTAGGTACAGTCATGTACATATTTAATATTGAATTAATTATGATGATAATATGACGATGGTATTATTTAAGTCCTACTTACCTAAGCTTTATATTACTAGGTTTAATATTTTAAAAGGTCATTTAACAGGCTTCTAGCCCGCGAATTTATGCTCCTACATTTATAATTTAGCGTATTAAAATGTAATATTGCATTTCATGTTGGCATGAAGCTTAGTTCGCAATTCGATAACCGCTTCGAGTCATAATTATACTCGAGTAACTCGAGTTGAAATATAATGGTCTCCTCCCATCACTACTTCAATTCGTATGCCTGCTGTAGGTAAATTTCATACACAAACTTCAGTGCTATTCACTACTTTGATTTCTATTTGTCAAAGTTTTCGCCACGGGCGCTATCTATAGGAGAATTTCGTTTTAGAAAACTGTACGAAACTTGCATTAGGAGTAAAAGGTTTGTGTTTTAAGTTTACTTTCACACGGGGAGCCTAAATGGGAACAGTTGTTTTCAACGTAACCGCTTTAGTACGTACTTTTTAACCACAGTACCTATAAGCGGATTTCCAGTTCAGCGCTTCAGACAGTAGTGCAATGGAAAACTATTTTCCACGGTGACGTAAAAAGGAATGTTTTGAGTGGTGACGCTGGGGTTGAAAAGTGATTTTTACACTGGGGGCTGACGCCAGGAAATCAGTTTTCTTTTGTAGCTCGTAATTGAAAACTGACATTTTCAACTTCTAGCTTGAATTGTAAACGTTTTTTGTAAAATAATAGGATCAAACTCGGTTTGTTTGTAAAAATACGGTTCATTAAAATCGGTTGAGTAGTTGGGCTGTAAAAGCGTAGCAGACTGCAGACACACTTTCGCATTTATACTATTAGTATGGATTTTTAATAATTTGGAGAACAAAAGTTGTTCAGTATTATGTAGAGAAGACTACTGTCTTTTTTAAATTAATATTATTATGTTCATAAATTCATAATTAATCCCTGTATACAATTATTGACAATGGTGAAGAATATGTACTATATGTGGAAATACCATGCTTTATGGCAAACGCTTTATTCGGATGTTTCCCAAGTCAAAAATATTTTTTTTAGCGATTATCAAATAGGGGATCTTCCAAAAGACGTAATATCCACGTTCCCTGTTTGTTTTATGTTGAATGACCATTTTTAATTATCGATTTAAGTAAAAAAGTGCGTCTAATTTTGATGACGTCACAAGAAAAGTATTTCATAGAAAATCCCCATACTCAGCGCAGATTTTGATATTTAAAATAACGAGTGTGCGTGTGCAATTTACACACGGCAGAAGTGAAACTTCAGAAAAGTACCCTACAGTAGAATGAGATGAACTTGTATTCTATCTCATCTCATCCTCTCATTGGCTACTTAACCTGCGAGAGAATGAGATATATATAACTTGTATTCTATATCATTCTCTCGCAGGCTAAATAATATATATGTTTGTCTCGATTAAATATTTTCGTTTCGTTAAATTTTCAAATCACAACAATTCTAAAGAAGTTTCACTTCAAAAAGTTGCTAGTTTGACTCGTTGTCAAATACCCTATTTCCCTAAATTGCCTTTACTACTAAATGGATATTGTATATACCCATTATTATAGTTGTTTGGGCAACAGAGGGCGGAAGGAAGTCCTGAAACGTAGCGATGGTGTGTTTGTTTTAGAAGCCCGAAGGAGAAGCGCTTCAAGTGTATATTGTGGAATGCTAATTACGTAGATAACTCGTAAGGGCGTATACTGAATCCATTAAATAACATGGTTTTGTACTCGACTTCGTCTGTGTCTAATTCAGATTAAGAATGTTTGTGCTGTCTTTTCCGTAGTTTGTATTCGCCTTACAAAAAATGACGCCTAAAAATTTACAATTTAGATAAACTAAGGACTTCATGAGCTACGCATACGCTACGCTATAAGTATGATGTATGGATGTATGGATGGATGTTTGTTACTCAATCAAGCCCCAACAGCTGAACGAATCTGGCTAAAATTTGGCACAGAGATAGATTATAGTCTGGAATAGCACATAGGCTACTTTTTGTCGAGGAAAATGAAAGAGTTCCCGCGGAACCGAAAAACCTCAATCCACGCGGACGAAGTCGCGGGCATTAGCTAGTTATTCAATACATCAAATCACTAGTTTATCTACGATCTCGAATGTTGTGATTTGCTATTGACTTAAATGCATTATTAACAAAAAATGATGGATTTCAGCCATTAACGAGATAGTGGCGAGAGATCGTCACATTTTACCGTAATGGACCCCACGATGTGTGATCGTGACGTCTTCGTGACGCTGTAGCTATTCTATACCGCAATTAAAAATTACAGTGAGTACCAGTAAAGGATTGCAGTGAGTCATCACAGTAATCCTTTACTGGCGTTGCAGAGTAACTGAAGCAGAATTATTTACGCTCAAATTCGTTGCGTCGCAGTAGTCGGAGCGAAAATTTTCGCTATATTTTGTCTTTAGTCTTAGGTGTATTGGATAAGGATATTGGATAAATAAATAACCAATAAATAAAATTTTATTGGTTCACTCTTGAGCACGAATGTGACCGTGACGTGATTGTGACACTGTAGCTATTATTCTACCGCAATCGACTCACTGTACTCCTTTACCGGCGTTGCACAGCTGAAGCAGAATTTACGCTCAAATTCGTCGCGTCGCAGTAGTCGGAGTGGAAATTGAGAGAGATTTCAAAATTAGGGGCGCCCAATTTTCGCCATTTGTCTTTTGCCTTCAAATTTGATAAAGGAGTAAATAAATAACAAATAAACCTTCAATGGTTCATTCTTGAGCATAAGCCTCTTCTCAGCTTGAGAAGGGTTTTGCCCATCGTCCAACACGCTGGCCAAGTGCGGACTGGTATACTTCACGCTTCTTTAAGAACGTTATAGAGAACTTTTATGTATGCAGATTTCCTCCCGATGTTTTCCTTTGCTTTTGAACCAAGTGATACTTAGTAACTACTTCAAACGCACATAACTTCGTAAAGTTAGAGGTGCGAAACCCATCTGAATAGGAGGCCGTGCGTCTAAACCACTATAAACCACCAAGCTATCAAACCGAGCCACATTCAGTAGGGATGATGACAACACAATCAAATCAGCAACTCTTTATCTAACTTAAAAACGCGCTTCTAGTAAGGAAGTCTGAATAAAATACATAGTTGTGACGTCATCAAATTTCAACGCACTTTTTCTTCTTTAATCTATAGTTTATTTAAAATGGTTATCAAACTTAAAAGTAACCGAGGATGTGAATTTTAGGTCTTTTGAAGGACCTTGTATGTAATAATCAGTATGAAATAATTTATTTTTGACATAGTCATCATCCCTGTTGCTATCAAATTGTGATGGCCTTTCCTCTACAGAAGTTACCTAATGATTGTTTAAAATAATTGATAGGTAGGAGCCTTAGTTATGAAAAGTTAAAACGACTAATAATAAATTACAGTCCGTCAAATTTATCTGACCCGGTGACAGCGTCGCTAGAAAATTTAAAAAAAATTGGCAGTCATAGGGACTGCCGGTAGAATATTTAAATTATTTTTTATTTTTAAGTAGGTAGGTATTTAAAAAAATATTAAAATATAAACCTTAAAACTAAAGCAACAACAACGCGGTGACGGTGTTGGTGTCGGTGTCGGTGACGCGAATCCACAATTTTACCCCCTACCAAAAAGTGCTCAACGCGGCTAAAGGAGTTTTCACTTCAATAAAAACAAAAACTTAACAGGCATACAAATTAGTTCCAATTTTGGCCACCCGTTCAGATAAGTATGACGGACTGCTAACTAGAATAACGAGACTGTTACAATTATTGTGAAAAGCTATAGGTATAATATATTTTAAAGAATTTTTTATAGGTAGACAGTAGTCAGTGATTGTAGAGCTTACCGGAACAGAAAATGGAGTACTAAATTGTATTACTCTATTCAGATGCTAACAGCCGTGACATTCGGCATTCCGCTAATTTCACTAACAATTTCGTTGAGTTACCTCATAAACGTTCAATGAGAGTTAAGTTAGAGGGAAGTTGTCCGTAAGTCGCTCCACTGAGAATGTGGAATGCATTCAGAGTCAGATCAATTTATACTTATTACTAGACGATTCCCGCAATTTCATCCACTTAAGGTTATTGAAATTTCCTGAAAGAACTTTTCTGATTTTCCAGGTAAAAAAATTGGCCTATGTCATTCCACGGAATGCAAACTATGACTGGTACTTTCGTCAAAATCGACTGAAAAGTAAGATGGGCTGAGAAAGCGTATCAGGCAGACACTATTTTACATTTTATTAGTACTAGTTACTAGCTGATGCTCGCAACTTCGTCCACATGGAATGAGTTTTTTTTAAATTCCTACGGGAACTCCTTAATGTTCCTTAATTTTTACTCCTTAATTTTTTTTATGTTACTCGCCAGGTCCTCAACTATATCCGTGTAAAAAATCACGTTGATCCGTTGGTCTGTTTCAGCGTGATTGAAGGACAAACCGACTCACTTTCGCATTTATAATATTAAATATGATAGGTGATGATTCTAAATCCATGTGATTCAAATTAAGATCATTTGATGTAGATATAGAATTTCTAATAATAAGTAAGTACTGCATATTATTAAGCTCAGGATTCCACTTTTTCAAACCAGTGTTGCGGCATGAAAATTCCATTAACCCTAATAGGATAACCGCTTCCATTTTCGTTCGTACGAGAATATATTCTATACCGTGTAAAATGTCTGTAGATTTGTTAGTTATTTTCATCGATATTATTATTATTATTAATCCCACAAATTATTCCAGGCTATAAGCCTGGAATAATTTGTGGGATTAAAGGAAAATGTATATTTATAATTTTTTTATATTCCTAGGTCGAAAGTGTTTCGCATTTATAAATTTCTGTTACGTATACTTTCACGACCCATTTATTCAACAGAATTT
The DNA here is from genome assembly GCA_923060345.2 of Erebia aethiops. Lineage (NCBI taxonomy): Eukaryota > Metazoa > Arthropoda > Insecta > Lepidoptera > Nymphalidae > Erebia > Erebia aethiops. The sequence goes on along the minus strand of OV281096.1, from coordinate 12,605,705 downwards.
GATGAATTTTGGTACAGGGTTAGTTTGCATCTATCCCGGAAAATTAAAAATTTCTGAGCTGAGTCTAAGTACCTACGCTCTATCATATAAATCATATTATTTGCAGCCTTTTATTAATTTGATAGGTACTTATTGCTAGAAACTAAGAAACTTTTAAAAGTATAAATCCTTGTTATGTGATTTAATAGGCTAAAAGGCTTAATAGGCTAAACCATATTTTCCACTTGTCTCGAAATGCCCGACTTCTACAAAACAAGAAAGGCTCAGGTAAGTATTTACGTCATTTATTTTATTTATTCTTACCAAAAATTTTAAAATATAAGAGAAAATAAAAGAAGGTGGACCGGAGCCACTTTTCTCTCTAAGAGATCTCTTGTCTCTAACAGAAATAATGATAAATAAAATAATGTTTATTTACTATCATAATAATTTATAATTATTAATATTAAAAAAACTCACAAGTAGCCGACCCAGAAGAAATCACTCACATCACAAATCCAAATCCGTTATAAGTAACAAACACTCAACAAAAGTTCAAAGTTTACAAAAAAGTTTTCCAAGCACGAAACATTTTTAATACTTTCCAGAATTCCATGAAAACGCACCACGTTGAAACTATTAGAAAAAAAAATTGTCACAGTTTAAAAGTAAGTTGAATATATTCTGTTGTAGATATAATGGATTGTATGTTCGTTCGAAATTCAAACTCGCGAAGGGAAATGTATGGCAGCGGCCCGCCCGCCCTGTAACGCCGGTAGTTGTCTTTCGACTGGACTGAGTTTGTACCATACGGTACAATTCAGTTGCTCAGTGGCTTAGCCTCTAGACTTGCTTGCGTTTCATATGCCTACTAGAACTAGCAAATAGAAAATCGAATTTATATTATATGAATTGGTATGCAAATCCTACCTTACAATACATCAATTAAAATATTTATTTACCCTCGACGCCAATTTAGTTATACGTATGTACTCGTACCAGAGTATCTGGGTATTTGTGTATCTGTTTGTCAAATCGTATCTTCCAAACGGATTTCTAAGTTTGTTTTTTTATTCAAATGGCGATTGATTATTTATGTAGAATTCGCCTCTACGCCGTGGTTAGGCCTCCCCCAAATCTTGCTAAAGCTTTCTGTCACGAGCTTGTCTCATCCAATCTAGCCCACATCTCTCTGAGTAGAGTTTAACCATACATTCTAATAATATAAATGTGAAATTGTGTTTGTTTGTTGTTTGTCCTTCAATCACACCGCAACAGAACAACCGATCGACATGATTTTTTACATGGGTATAGTTGAGGACCAGGCAACTTTTTATCCCGATAGATTCAGGAGTTCCCGTGGGAATTAAAAAAGCTTATTTCACGCGGACGAAGTCGCGGCTATCTACTAATAATACATAAGTAAAGGCTGTAGGACAAAAAGTAAAGGATGTAGATAGTTAAAAAACCGGCCAAGTGCGAGTCGGACTCGGACACTGGGGGTTCCGTATAAACCTGTATGTATATAAGTAAAAGTTATGGTATTTTTATTGCTAAATGAAACCCATAACATTAGTAAGTTTAAAATTATTAAAAATATTTTGATTATAATATGATGTAACTAAAAATGTACCTATGCTTTTCGCATTTTCCTTTATCTGTGCTATACGACGTTGCTTCGTACCAAATTTCAAGATTCTGAGGTTTTGATTCCCTTGCGAGTGTCGAAAATTTGCAGCATAAACCGCTATATCTTTTGATTGCGTTGGCTTAGAAGTATGAGTTTTTCACAGCTCAAAGGAACAGTAGACCTGAGTAATTGAAATAAATTTCAGCTTGATACCTCCATGCGTTCCTGAGAAGAAGGGTCTTGACAGACAGACAGACGGACATCAAAGTGATCCTATAACGGTTCCGTTTTTTACTTTGTAGGTACGGAACCAAAAAAAAAACATAAGGTTAACCCACCCGTGCGAATCCGGCGTGGTCAGCTAGTAGTTACGTAAGACGGGTGGTAGGTATAATGTTAACAGCCATAGACTTAATGTTGGTTTAACGAAGCGAGGAAATCTGGAGTGTTACTTTGTGAGATTGTTTCCCGCATTTTTCATTTATTATACTTAAAAACCTAGCACGTTAAAAGCTTTGTAATGAACTTGTATTTAAAATTGAAAGATGTACGAGTCATTTTACATTCCCTTCTTTTGTATGAAGACCTATATGTTGTCTCATAAGTGGGAGATACCAAGTTCGATCCTCAGCAGGGCCAATTTGAGTATTCATAATTTCTGAATTTTCTCTTGCCTGAGGTGCGATTGTGTAAGAATTGCCGATCAAATCGTCAAAGTTCGGTGTCAAAATAAAATAAACCATAACACCATTGCATTAGAGATCAATTTCGTGTATCCATTCTCATATGTTTAGGTATGTATGATTTAACGATTTGATCGGCAACTTTTAGACAATCGGGGGGCAGGTCTGAAGCTTCGGCCGTGACTAGTTATCCCTCCATCAGCAAAGACCTGCCGCAACCCATCATTCCGGTACGATGCCGTGTGGAAACCGATTAGGGGTACGGGTTTAATATAACTGACATACTACTCACAAGGTTAGCCCACTACCATCTTAGACGGCATCATCACTTACCACTTCTATTGTAGTGGATTTAAAGAAACATATTTATTTCATTATCTTTAGTAATATTATTTAATATGTTTTTTGTTCACATCACGGTCAAAATTGATTTATTGCCATCTCTTTCTGGTACACTAAAATTAATAAATCCATCTCTCTCACAATTTTGTTTCATTACGTCCTCGTAACTGTTTAAATAGGTAACAAAGCGATTCAAGATTCTCCAAAACTTTTCAAGACTCCATTGAAGATTATGAAGTCGAAAAGTTTTTCAGTCACTTTAACTTAAAAGGGCGCGAGGGCGAAACTCACCTTAAAAATTCAAAAGCTGTTTTCTGTTTATTTTGTTCAGCCTAAAGTATCATTTATACTTCTATACTCATATTATAAATGCCAATGTTTGGATGGATGTATAGATGGATGATTGTTACTCAATCACGCCACGGATCTGGATGAAATTTCGTACAGAGATAGATTATAGCCTGGAATCTAGGCTACTTTTTATCCCGGAAAATTAAAGCGCTCCCGCGGGAATCAAAACACCTTAATCCGACGACGAAGTCGCGGGCGTTATACTTACAGTTTATTTTATAAGAGCGAAAACAAAACGGAAATAAGATGGTTGTACTGTTGCGATGTGTTTATGAAATAAAAATCTTCCTATAGAAAAAAAAAGTTAAGTCGCTTATCGTCCCACTGAGGCGTGCTTATAAGTTCCATGCATATTTTTATTTTTTTATCCACTACTAGTTAGCCCTTGAATGCGATCTCACCTGATAGTAAGTGATGATGCAGTCTAAGATGGTAGCGAGCTAACCTGTTAGGGGCATAGCAGTTATATTAAACCCATACCCCTATTCGGTTTCTACACGGCATATCATTCAATCAAACAGAAATTGAACGATATTATGTTAGACGATATTCTTTTGCCTGCCTATCGTATGTAATCCAATAGAGATAATCCGCTTCTAGTCACTTTTCCATGCTCAAATGCTTTGAGCCACGCATCATTGATCCAAAAGCTCATTGATCATGGGTATTTCAGATACTTTTAATGAGAAAAGATTATTCACAATACTTGTACCTATGCTTCGGTCGGTTGGTCTGTAACAAGTATTGGGTTTTTCTGACAAGACATTCTCAGTACTAGCCCGGAGCACACCCGGAGTTAGGAAGTAAGGGTGTTTTACCCCCGTGCCTCAAAGAGCTCAAGTTAAGCCGTCGGTCCTGCGCCTGTTCTCTCTCCGGGCGAGTTGGATTTTCCCTCCCATCGGGCTATGAGTGTAAAGGAACAGAGAGTGCATCTGTTTGCGCGCACACTTGTGCAGATCCCCCGTTGAGATATCTCCCGCGCATATTATTATGTACGATGCAACTTATATGGCTCATTCATCATAACAAGATTTAAAGCATTCTATTACTCGCATAGGTATAACCTTTAAGAACAGCAGTGAAAAGTCTTTTAAAGTTTCTATTCGTTTTTGGAAAAATAGTAATGACAAAAACCTTTCCAAACTTAAGAAGGTGTCAGAACTCTTAATAAGGTTAATGGATGGAGATTGATACGGCTTATTTTCTCATTGGCTTTGACACTCGATATATCATCCACGAGAGAGCGTTGCGATGTCTCGTATACTGGCTAGCTGTGTCGTATGAGGATCCAAGTTTGAGTCCCTGATCTGATATAAAACTACTTTTCTGTCAAGAAGCGTTGTTAAAGTCTGAGCCCATACGTAGGTGATTTGCTTCCTCGTTCCTCGAATCGCTAGGATACGGAATTCCCTTCCAGCTTCCGTTATCCCTTCCACTTTTAATATAGGTAGGTACTCCTTGTCCAACGCCAACGGTCCAGTTGTAAATAAAACTGCACGAGCTCACTACTTCTGGAAGAGGTAAAAGAACTATTACTCATTGCCTCTACATCGTCTCAACGGCTTCAACTAGTCACTCATTCAAATCGAAAGAACATCTCTAGCTTATAAAGCAAGTAGCAACCCAAATTAAACTATATCACTATGCAAATAAGACATGTTTTTATAACAGCGCACTGATGTTTCTCAGTCATCCGCGTGGCAAGCTCATTTACCTTTGTAGAGCTCTCGAACTTCCCCTGCATTTTCTCGCGTGAAACAATGCTAAAGCAATCAACTTGAGATACGCTGCCATATAGTTTTCTTGCAGTTTAAGACAACACCTATACATTCTAGCTGATAAAGGTTAGGATTTCTTGGTACGGAAGAACGCAACGGTCCTTACGCTAAACGTAGCGTTAGTAAGACTCTACGAAATGGTTTTGTGTGCAAGCAACTTCGTCATCTTCATCGTCGGGTTCATCAACCGATAGACGTCAACCACTGGACATCTCAACCACGCAGTTGTCTCTAGCTGCATGGATCCAGAGGCTCCATGCCTCTCATTTAATTTCATCTGTCCGCCTAGTGGGGAGTTTGTCTTTAATGCACTTTCCAGTGCAAGGCCCATTCCAGCACCTTGGTACCTCAATATCTACTGATTCTTGCGAATCTATTTGATAGGTACACGTACCGTTAATAATACAGCATCCCATTAAGTAAGTAGGTAGGTACATTAACCGTATCAATGCATAGATACACCTTCCTGTATTATCTAACCATTCAATTAATTAATTACTTGTGAACCAATCAAATAATAGGTAAACGTATATTGTATCGAGCCAATTGTATAGTTTGTTGAGTTTAAGGAACCCGGTACCCTAAGTTTAATTACTATTCGAATTAATTTGTTGCTAATATATAGGAACTTCCACACGCCGCGTTCTTGCACCGCCAAGTGGATCCAGCGGCTCCTTTCATCCATTAACCTTGTGAAATTCCAAAACCTTGGCCCCCAACGTGTATCGGTTTCTCGAACTAGATGAGCTCAACAGCTTGCAAAGCTGAAGTGGCAATGGATGTGCTACTTAAGCTTTGCAACCTGTCGACCTCAAGAAATTCGGCGTTCTAAATTTCGTTGTCCTCCTCCTCAACCGATAGAGATCCATTGCTAGATATAGGTCTCTCGTAGAGACTTCGACAAGCCGCGGTCCGGCGCCGCCTGAATCCACTGGCTCTCTGCCACTAAAATTTAGTGTCGCAGAGTGCCAGAGAGCAGTTACTACTGCCAGTCCAATTAGTAAACCTACAGAAATAAAATTCCTATAGGTTTACTAATTGGACTTTTAAATACATTACGCTCAATGCATGCAGTGCTAAGTTCATACGCACTAAGGAACCCCCGCCTTAAGCCAACCTAATTAATTATTCGCTAACCTTTCGATCCTACGTTACGGTGGCATTCCATCGCTTTACATATCCGATAGCAGCTAATAGAATATATTCTATAAAAAGTAAAATTATTATCGTGTAAAATAGTACACTTGCTCGAAAAATGCACTTACAGAGGCAGGAAACAGGGCTTGTAAGTTAAATTTACTGCCCTCGTGCAGTAAATATTTACCGCCATCATGCAGTAATTCAAGTAGCAGTAAGCAACTTCTAAATAAAAAGTTTTCTTGCAAGAAGGTTCATAATGATATTGACTTTGTATGTAGAAAACCTAAAAAATAATGACATTTAGATGTGAATTGATGAAATTAATTCATAAAATAAAAATTGAATTTAATATGATTAAATAAAATTGTTTTAGGTTTTATAAATCAAAAAAGTAAAGGCTGAATAGTTCAGGCTGTTACTGAGTTAAGAACTAGAACCTAGAGCCATGAAGTCAATTTAAAAAAAAAGCAATTACAACAACGCGCCGTAGATACAATTCATACAAATCTTTAATTTGTGCGCGCTATTTTTAAAAGTTTCATTGAGTATTTCTTATAAATTATTATATAATTTATGTGGTATAAGTGATGTGGGATCATAAAATTAAATCAACAATTAGGTATTTTAGCTAGGAGAAAAAAATCGCGCTTGTAATAGCCGCCAAAAATTTCGATTAAGTATGGGCGTGAAAAGCCATTTTCTAGTGAGTACCTAGTACCTTCCTACTCGACTTTTATTTTCAAGTTTTCTCACAAATGTATTGAAAAATATCGTGTGATACACGGGCGTTAAGGTTTCTACATACTCGTGACGATGGTCAGCCCTCGACTGGCGTCATCGGGCTGACATTAGTCAACTTGTATGTAAAAACCTATTTACCGCCCTTATATCACAAACTACTATTTCAGAAGATTGCCCTAATTAATGCTTAATTATGAAATTTTAAGACCCTTAGTACCAGGAGGCTGTTTGATAATTGAACGAGTCGTACTGGAGTAGCTCCAACGATGCTTTATCTCGTAAATGGAATACGGTATCTTATTATTCTTTTTTATTAACATCGATGTAATTTTTAATTAACTTTCTAATACGGACTTCTACATCCACTAAGACCCTTAAGAAAACATGTCTCTAGGCTATTGAAAAATAAAAGAAATCTCGATATTTTCTATTCGAACTTACGCTAGACAATAAACACTTTTTAATTAGCTCAAGTATCCAGAGTGTTTCGGACTACCTTCTGCAAAGTAGCATAAATCTTTGTCTATTTTTACAAGCTTCTCAATTCTCATTAAACTTGGAATGTTTGTGTGATTTTTTTTAGCCAAATCTTGCAACTGAATTTTAAAACAGTATCTTATATTAAGCATGATGATTGATTTTGAAAAATAGTCAGATTATGTTCGGAAGTATCTACTATTTCGAAAAAATATCTTATTTCAGAAGAAAAATAAGTTTTAGTAGATAAAATTGGCATATGAAATTTAAATTTTAAAATTCACGCCAAAACGCTCAGCAGTGTCATGGCGTCGTTTGTGATGTCACTATTGTTTTTACTAATGTACTTACTCTGTGCAGTGTGCAGTAAACAATAGTGTGATTGTCAAAGCTCGAAAACCAACAATTGTGACGTCATTCGCTTTTTGGTGTTTAATCCATTATGGCGGATAGCATATTTTATAGTTTTATTTTATCAAAATAAATAGCAATCTCACTCGAACTAGAAAATTAAATACGTTTTTTATAATCCATGAATCCTATTTCATTAGATAGGTAAATTCATAATTTCATTGATTATTGGTTACTGTCATCATGCCTATTATCCCCAATCGATTGAGCAGCAGAGTGGTATTCTTGCTGCGTCAATGGATTTTGTCCAATAGTGGAAGGGTGTTATCCAATCAGAGGTGATTGAGTTACACTAGCTGTCAGTTTTAGCCGGTAGCCCTGCTGAAATGTTGTATAAAAGTTTAGTTTGGTGAAAATGCATATGGATAAGTGACGTTATTCTAAATCCAATATGGCGGACTCCCAAAGATGGACTATTTTTAGGGTTCCGTACCAAAATGGTAAAATGGAACCCTTATGGTGCGACTTTCTCCGTCTGTCTGTCTGTCCGTCCGTCACACTCGATTATTTCAGTAACTACCGAAGCTATCGACATGAAATTTGGAATAGTTGTGTATATTAGTGGCCCAAAGACACTGGAATTAAAAAAAAATGGAAATTATTTTTGTTCTTATTTAAAAAGGGAGGAAAATCGGAGGGTTGAAATTTAAAAGTGAGATAACTGTACTGTGTGGGGTATCATATGAAAGGGTTTACTTTGTACATTCTAAAACAGATTTTTAATTATTTTTAGTCATGATAGTTTTTGATTTATCGGGGAAAAAGTCTAAAAAAATACCGTTCCCCCCCCTTATCTCCGGAGTTTACCAATCGAAAAATCTGAAATAATTATGGTCAATAGGAATTTATGTATATTTTACAGGAAAACTACAGCCAATGCTCTAACTAGCATAGTTTTTTTGATATTAACAGTAAACCTCTACAAACAAAGTTAGTTTTGCGGTTCATTAACAAAGGTAATTATTACCGTTTTACATCTTTGGTCGTTACAGTTTTCAGTACGGAACCCTCGGTGCGCGAGTCCGACTCGCACTTGGCCGGTTTTTTTTTTATGCACATCCAATCTCCATACTATATCAATTCAAAAGGTTTGCTGAGAAGAATACGAAAAATAAAATGACTATGCACTAAATTCAATATGAAAACTGCGAATAAAGCGTGTTTTTTAAATGTTTTTAATGATTCAAGACTTACTTATATTAAAGTATAAGCTGGTTTGGCTCACGAAAAACAATTGCATTTTTCTTACCGATACATCCTACCTACCTACCTAATAATTTATTTATATCGGTTTCCAATATATAATTATGATAATATGTCCTGATACCAAATCTAATGATCCTTTTCCTTAGCGTTTACACATAAAGTTAGTCGTTAAAACTAAAACCTGCTAAGCAATCCATCACAAATCAAATAATATTACTATAGGTACTTAAAGAGGTTTAAGTGACAAACTCATAATAGTGCTAATGGATAAACAATACCTACTTGGGGTATGGGCAACAGTAAACACGTTTATGATGCGTAGTATAGACTAGCTACCTATGTCTAGGTATAGCATGCGGAAGGATCTGGAACCCTACCGTATTATTATCCCATGAAAACTGCAGAGAGAGGCTTGATTTTATTTGACGACCTCCGTGGCGCCGTGTGTAGCGCCGCGCGGAGGCCCTGGGTTCGATCCCCGGCAGGGTCAATTTGGGAATTTATAATTTCTGCATTTTCACTGGTCTAGCCTGGTGGGAGGCTTCGGCCGTGGCTAGTTACCACCCTACCGGCAAAGACGTGCCGCCAAGCGATTTAGCGTTCCGGTAATTAAAAAAAATATCAATCTAAAATTATTATTTTATATCCACTACAAGCTAACCCTTGACTGCGATCTCACCTGATGGTAAGTGATGATGCAGTCTAAGATGGTAGCGGGCTACCCTGTTAGGGGCATGGCAGTTATATTAAACGCATACCCCTTCGGTTTCTACACGGCATCGTACCGGAACGCTAAATGTCCTGCAAAAATCTCGCGAGTGACGATACAATACACCTAACAATACAACTAATGTATGTTGAAATAAATCACTTTTTTTTTAAATTTCAGTTTCAATGTCAATTAGTAAATAAATTAGAAAAATTTGATTAATAAATTATGTAAGAGTCAAAATTATGTCAAAATTAACAAATTGTCAAACTTATGTCAGATCAAATATCATCTCTAATATAAACAGTGAGGTCACCTTGTGCAGAATGTTAGTGTAGTTGTCCGGCTCGAGCCACGTGTCCAGCTTTGCAATGGCCCCGTTGGCGCGCGTCAGCACTTCCCAGAGGCGGATTAATTTCGGAATTTATAATTATAATTAATTTATAATTTCTGAATTTTCTCTGCTCTGGCCTGGTGGCTTCGGCCGTGGCTGGTTATCACACTACCGGCAAAGACGACTTTTATGCCGTCAAGACTTTAAACAATCTTACCTGAAGATATTATATTCTGTGCCTGAAAGTATATTATAAACATCTCAATATGCACGTAATAGGAAATGCATTTGCTCGTAAGATAAAGATCTCTGACCGGAAGATACATGACGTTTCTAGGTCTCTCTATGAATCAGTCTACTTGGCGATTACTTAATCGGATTCCACCAGCAAATATTATAATATAACTTAATTTAATTTTCCGGGATAAAAAGTAGCATAATATGTGTTATTTCAGGCTATAATCTATCTATGTGTGAGGCATATGACTAGATGCAAGATCGACTTCTTTTGCTGGGAAAGTCTGGCTGAAACCGAGGGGATTGGAGGCACTTGAAAAGAATTTCACCGAATAGGCATGATGACTGATTTTGAAAAATGGTCAGGTTATGTTCGGAAGTATATCCTATTTCGAAAAAATATCTTATTTCAGCAGAAAAATAAGGGCGTATAAATATGCAGAATAATAAAGGTGTCATGGCGTCGTTTGTGACGTCACTATTGTTTTTACCAATGTACTCTGTGCAGTGTGCTGTAAACAATAGTGTGATTGTCAAAGTTCGAAAACAAACAATTGTGACGTCATTAGCTTCTTGGTGTTTAATCCATTATGGCGGATTGCTGTATTTTATACTTTTATTTTTTCAAAATAAATAGCAATCTCACTCGAAATAGAAAAATAAATACGTTTTTTATAATCCATGAATCCTATTTCATTAGACAAATTCATAATTTCATTAATTCTTGGTTACTGTCATCATGCCAATTCGAGAGTAAAAGGAAGGTAGATCTGGACATTTACCGTGACCAACTGAAAAGTAGACCACCCTCCAATATAACTTACAATTATATTTATATGGTACCCTGTCATGTCCTCACTGTGCGCGTTTATTCCGTGATTAAATAGGGTATATCAGATACATCAGGCTCAGGGCACATGAGCGAAGCCCTTATTCAAATACCTAACAGAGACTCAGACCCTGTTGCCGAACTCGGCAATGGAATCACTATCTCTGAGCCTAATTTCATCCAGATCTGTTCAGCCCAATCAGATTTTCATCACACTCAGAGTATCACTTAGATCACACAACTAAAAAAGCCATAATTGAATAAGTACACAGATTTAAAATATACCTTTTAGATAAAGTATAATATGTATTTTTACATTGAATGAATCAGAATATAATTTAACGAGAGAAGAAGTTTATTATTTATATACAATGTCAATAATAAGTTTAGTTCTATATAAGTAAGTCCTTAACTAAATATAAGGAAAGCAAAACTCGGATTGTTTTATAATATTGAGAGATTATTATTTTGACTAATTGGGACAAGAGCAGTTACAAATTGGATAGACTGTGAACTTTTAATGACTTTAACTCATTTATAATTGAACTTGTTTGTAAACACCCGTATTCGAAAGCACCTTGACTTGTATAATACTGTGAAATAATATAAAAACATAGTATATTTAGGAACCAGAGGTGGATCCAAGTAAAAATAAAAGCAATGAACAAACCAAAATTCATTCTAGTGAACGATTTCAACATATCACACATAAAATAACCAATAAAGGAACACACTTCAATCCAAAAACAATTATGACTCATTGCGAGTCTCTCAACTAACGACTTGACAACTCAAAAGGTGGCGATAGAATGCCCGCCCGACAATACAGCGAGCGCTTTTATACACGTTCGTGCGGTGGCGCCACGATCTACCGGAAATTAAACTAATTCTCCTAAGTCGGCCTCTCCTGACTATGCGGCGTCCTCGCTGCGCTTTAGTTGAATGCCTTCTTCTGGAGCGTCCACAGCAGTCTGGCGCACGGGCAGTCAGAGGAACTGCGCCTGCGTCATCATTATCACTGTCGGAACCTGTTAAGCAGGCGGAAGGCTTTAGTGCAACATCAAAGCTTCGTAGCCTTCATTCAATATTACTCAAGTCGTGTAAAACTCCTCGCTTTAAAAGCTATTCGTAATTATTCAAATGAATTTAAAACTATTCAAAAGAAATCAAAACTATTCTAAAGAATTCAAAATCAATTAAACTAATCCAAAACCCTTCAAAAGAATTCAAAATTATTCAAAGGAATTCAAAACCATTTCAAAAGTGTTTAAAAGAACTCAAAGTATTGATCAACAGCAATCAATAAAAAAGAACAAGAAAAGGGCAAGGCTTTCATTTAGTTCTTTCAAACTTCTCAAAGTCTGTCTCTGTGGACTTCAAAATAATAAAAAGGATAGGGCAAATCTTCAAACTTCTCGAACTCTAGAGAGACGTATCAAAATAATTAAAAATTAAAGTAAGAAAGGGCAAGGCCCTGTTACGAAAACTCCTCGGTGTCTCGTTGCAGAAATTCTTCTTTAGTGCGTTCACCCATGGACCGCCATACGGCCATGCATCCATGTCAGTAGATGGACCGCCATACGGCCTTGCGTCCATAATAGTCAGATGGACCGCCATACGGCCATGCATCCATCAGACTCATCAGTAGATGGACCGCCATACGGCCTTGCGTCCATAATAGTCAGATGGACCGCCATACGGCCATGCATCCATCAGACTCGTCAGTAGGTGGACCGCCATACGGCCTTGCGTCCATAATAGTCAGATGGACCGCCATACGGCCATGCATCCATCAGACTCATCAGTAGATGGACCGCCATACGGCCTTGCGTCCATAATAGTCAGATGGACCGCCATACGGCCATGCATCCATCAGACTCGGGTACTGGTCGATGAACTAGGAATTTGAGGTGACGATCATTAGACCTCCAGACTCGGGCAACGGTCAATGATCCAAGAACTCGAGATGACCATCATCAGACCTCCAGACTCGGGCAACGGTCAATGATCCAAGAACTCGAGATGACTATCATCAGACCTCCAGACTCGGGCAACGGTCAATGAAAGTGTATTCCAACCAGCCACCGCTGAACTTCCCTTGAGGGGTAAAGCATTACCGTGATTGGTAAGTCATAGCACGAAAATAGATGTCGTAGGTCAGTCCATAAGTAGGTAGGTACCTAAGGGGTAGGTAAGGCCTTTTTAGTTAGAGGGGTGAGAGTTACTGGAAGCTATGGTTAACACAATCACGACTTTAATCTTCACCACCACAAAGTAGCCAACAGGCTGGACTTACATTCGAAGAAAGCAGCACACGCGTCCGGGCACCACTCTCCTCGCCAAGGCACCATGTACTCCGCTGCCGCCTGAGTGGTCTTGCCATACGACCCACTCAGCAGCTTGAAGACCGCGCCACAAACATCGAAACATGGCTTCGAGGTACCACTCCGAAGCAGCTCTGCTCTAGATACCACCTCATGGCACCACTTCAGAGTACACCTCTAGAGCACCGCTCTAGGAAGCCACACCATGGCACCACTCCAGCGTACCACTCCAGGGCACACCTCCAGGGCACCACTCCATGGCGTCGCACATGTAAAATCACTAACGAGTAAAAAGACAAAATTCTGTAAGGTAGGTATTTCAACTCATATAGATTTGAATGGAATCAAACTTTAACCATCCCATGAGGGTAGAAAAACAATACTTCTGTAATCAAAGCGAAATGAAACTTTCTAGCTATCTAAACTACGTAATCAGGTTCGGTAACATTAAGGAAACCAACCAAAACCTAAGTTACGTTTAACTTCAAAAATCCGCTCGTCTATACCTGACCACAACAATTTTTAATAAAATCGAGAAATATCTCATTGGACATGATCTATTTTATCAGGTATTGGCAAATCCGTTCACGGTAACTATTCACAAACGCATTGATATCTCGGGAACACACAACCAACTTATTTTGAGATACTTTTTCTATGTAACACGACATGTTTAAAACAATGAAATCGTAAAGTAGGTAGGTAACGATTTTACGTATCGCAATTCAATTCAATTCCCAGAATCATACTTTTAGTTATGCTTATACGCATGTAACTCTTGAATTGCGATTGATTTGTGCCCGATCGTAACTAGGTCATGACTTTTAAATAACAACCCTCATTTTAAAAACAAAAACTAAGTTACGCAAAAACATTTATCTGTACAGCATGTTTTAGCAGAACATTACTTTATGACTCAACAACATTATACTGTTCACAAACTAGCATTCAGGGCAATTCAGGGACTCAAATGTATGCCTTATGCCAATCACAACCACTGAGCCAACACAGCTCGCTAATTTACTGGGAAATTACCATAAAAATGGAAATCTTGTAAATACAATTGCGCAAATTCAGTAACATTAATTTCTGGTCATTTACTTTGTGGCTACGCTTGGTGGGTATCACATCCTCTTACGTAAGTAAATTAAACGGTCTTACCGATGTCGCATATAACGTCATATCACCAGAGGCTCGATAGTGTCATCACCTCACCACCATGCCAGGCGAATGCCAGCCGTAACACGGGAAAGCGCGCAGCACCGCGGCTCCGAGGCGCGCAGCAAGAGGACAGCGTGTCGCGCAGACCGCTCCCTTGCTCCGCTCCGATCGCGCCCTCGTGTACGCTGCCCAGAGCGCCCACGTGGCATGCACACCCAAGCGCACTCGTGAGGCGCCTGAAGCACATGAGCTGTGCAACACCACACACACCACGTGCACCATGTTGTGCTCGGCCACGCACCGCGAGTCAGCGATATTATTCACATGAAAACAAAACACAACTTTAGCACACAAAGAAACACTGCACATTACGCGAGTCACCTTTCGAGTACCGATATCTTGATCGGTAACGTGATCTACTTTAAGGACTTTAATTTTGGGTATGCTCCTTCTTGGTTTATCTCTTACGTGGGCCTATTTAGCGGTCCTTTATCCCGCTTCTGAATTTAGGAACCAGAGGTGGATCCAAGTAAAAATAAAAGCAATGAACAAACCAAAATTCATTCTAGTGAACGATTTCAACATATCACACATAAAATAACCAATAAAGGAACACACTTCAATCCAAAAACAATTATGACTCATTGCGAGTCTCTCAACTAACGACTTGACAACTCAAAAGGTGGCGATAGAATGCCCGCCCGACAATACAGCGAGCGCTTTTATACACGTTCGTGCGGTGGCGCCACGATCTACCGGAAATTAAACTAATTCTCCTAAGTGTATTATATTATATTATGTAAACTAGCCGCGCTCTATCCATCCATATCTAAAAAGGTATGAAGTTCATGTCTCATGTGATCTCGAAAATAAATGTCATATTAATTTATTTATGATTTTGCACGCTATCAAAAACCAAACATCTAGATTAATTATTGAAAACTGCCTGAAGCCTGTAACTTCGG
Source organism: Erebia aethiops (assembly GCA_923060345.2). Classification (NCBI taxonomy): domain Eukaryota; kingdom Metazoa; phylum Arthropoda; class Insecta; order Lepidoptera; family Nymphalidae; genus Erebia; species Erebia aethiops. The sequence continues at coordinate 12,590,408 of OV281096.1, read as the reverse complement.
CTGCGTGGAATAAGGTTTTTTGATTCCAAAGGGAACTCCATAATATTCCGGGATAAAGATATACTATGTGTGAATTTAAAGTATATATGTATAGGCTATCTTATTTCCAAATTTCAGCCAAATCTGTTCAGACGTAACAAGCATTCCATTTTTTTATTCCACTACAAGTTAGCCCTTGACTGCGATCTCACATGTTGGTAATTGATAATGCAGTTTAAGATGCTAGTGAAGTAACCTGTTAGGAGTATTGCAGTCATATTAAACCCATACCCCTAGTCGGTTACTACACGGCATCATACCGGAACGCTAAATCGCTTGGCGGTACGTCTTTGCCGGTAGGGTTGTAACCACAGATCACGGAAACAAGGAGATGTGCTAAGGGGGCGTGTTGCGTGCGAACTCATCAGGCACAAAATAGGCCTGATGGCCGTTTTTGTCTTTAGTCGCATGTCATTCAAAGATTGGTTCACTTCTCTCGGTTTTTAACAAAATGCCGCGTTGTTCAGTGGTTGTTTGTAAAAATTCAAGCTGCAAAGTGAATTACATGAAAGATGGCATCTCATTTCACACGTAAGTACAAATAAATTGTTGTAATTTTCCATTAAAATCAATAAAACATTATTTAGTGGTATCATAATGTAATAGAGTGACAAGTCTATATCTCATTATGAACAAAAACCATTGCTTGCTTAGTAGAAATCTATCAATGAATCGGCCAGTCTTACGACGCAATGGTTAAGTGTTCTTTACCGATTCTTTCACTAGCACGATAGATCAAATTTCGTAGTGCGGCCGCTGTCGGCGTGCGGTGAACTAGAGATGTGACGATGCAGGTACGAGTACAATGCAGTTGTCGATATTTTAGCGACCAAACGATGATCTGTGATACAATAATTAATAGTACCTTAATTATAACTTAGTAAACAATTATTTCTATTTTAACGTTTAAACTATCGTGAGTAAAATTCATTATAACTATATTTTTAGTCATAATTATTACTATTTTTTTTAATGTAAGTACTCGACTTACTTAGCTGACGAAACGTATAAAAAATATACTAGGTGAATTAATATAATGTCAATTTACGTAGATACTCATTACTCATTTATTGATATATTTAATGTCACTCTTTAATATTAATATTTAAGATATCCGAAGGATGCAGAAAGAAAAGAAAAGTGGATAAATACTTTTCATAATCGGTAGTCATTGTCAAAAACCCAAATATTAAGAAATTTAGCATCGATAGATCCATTTTAGTCAATCACTAATTGTATCATATTTGAATTTTGCACAGCACATCGACAACGTTTTACGTTTGTGTGAGTAAGATGCACGGTGATTGAAATTGAACCCTGTTTGGTAAACAATAAAGTGTATATTTGTTCGTGCCTCATGCACTGATCTATCGGTATGCGTGTTGTGAGTGAGACTTCTTGTCTATTGTATTTATTTAGTTGCTTGTATTGGTAGCAGGTAGTAGGGATAGGTAGGGATAAACTGGAGACAGCAGGTTTCAATACAATTTGATACATAGGCATATCTCCTTGTTTCCGTGATCTGTGGTTCTAACTGAGTTCTCGGCTTGACCGTTACTGGGTGGATGATATATGGGTGTCGTCATATATTTTATGCCGTTACTTGAACAAAAGCTCTTAAACTCGTTAGAGTTAATTTTAATATCGTTATCGGAGATTAGCACTTCCGGGAGACCAAAAGAGGAAAAAATATTCTTTAATTTCCCTATTAAAGCTTTCGTCGACGTACCATTATTCATATATATGCACTCAACCCATTTGCTAAAAGAATCGACCACTATTAGATACATCCTTTGCTCGACGGTCATGTAATCAATGTGTATGCGCTGCCAGGGCCCGGTGGCGTGGGGCCAGGGCGCGGGGGGGTCGCGCGGCGGCGCCGGGCGCGCCTGCACGCACGACTCGCATGAACCGATCCAGCGCTCGATCTGTGCATCTATCTGTGGCCACCACATGCGCTGGCGTGCATTGCTTTTACTCTTAACGATGCCCAAGTGAGAGTCGTGTAGTTCTCGCAACATTTTTTCTCTTAAAGCTGACGGTATAATTACCCTATGACCCCTAAATAGACAGCCGTTTTCAAACTGCAAATCCGACTTGCACTGAAAGTAAGGTAAAACCGATTTACAGCTTATTTTACGAGGCCAACCCTGTATCATATATTTTATAACTGTTTGCAAGGTGGCATCGCGCTCCGTCATTCGTATGATGTCGTTAATTGTTATCGCCGCGGAAGTTTCGTCTAGAAATTTCACCGCGTAGCGAGTATCTATATCATCTTGATCGGAAAAATCATCTGTGCTATGCGTCAAGGGCGCGCGCGAGAAATAATCAGCTATCATATTATTATCGCTAGAAACATACTGAACCGTATAATTATACGCGGACAGAATGATTGCGTATCTCTGTAAACGAAGCGCTGTCGTCACCGGTATACCTGTCTTACTATTAAAAATAGACACTAAAGGCCTATGGTCCGTCTTTAAAATGAAAGGTTCTTTACAACCATATAAGTATTGGTGAAAACGTTTTACACCGAATATAATCGCGGTCGCCTCCTTCTGTATCTGGCTGTAGTTCCTTTCGCTAGCTGTGAGCGAACGCGACGCGTACGCTAGAGGGCGCTCGCTGCCGTCCCCGGCGCGCTGGGACAACACGGCACCGAGTCCGTCGGGGCTCGCGTCCACCGCCAGCACGAGTTGCGCTCCAGGCTCAAAATGCGCGAGCACGCGCTCCGATGCAAGGTGCCGGCGCACAGCCGCTAGGCTGTTTCGTTGCCGCTCGCCCCACTCCCAAGGTGCATCGCTACGTAAAAGTTCGTGAAGCGGACTCAATAAGGCCGACGCGTTAGGAATAAACTGCCTATAATAGTTAACGACACCTAAAAATCTTTTAACTTCGGTTACGTTATTCGGTTCCGGTGCACTAATTATAGCCTCCACCTTTTCTGGGCAAGCCGATAGTCCCGCCTCACTTATGACGTATCCTAAGTACTTGACGCTTTTTTTTAAAAATTCGCATTTGCTCTTCTCTAAGCGTAAACCGGCGTTACACAATCTGTTTAAAACCTCCCCTAGTCTTTGCAAGTGAGTGTTCCTATCGCGGCCCGTAATGCATATATCGTCGAGCCAAACGCTGACACCATCGATGCCAGAGAGAAGGGTTTCCATCACAGATCACGGAAACAAGGAGATGTGCTAAGGGGGCGTGTTGCGTGCGAACTCATCAGGCACAAAATAGGCCTGATGGCCGTTTTTGTCTTTAGTCGCATGTCATTCAAAGATTGGTTCACTTCTCTCGGTTTTTAACAAAATGCCGCGTTGTTCAGTGGTTGTTTGTAAAAATTCAAGCTGCAAAGTGAATTACATGAAAGATGGCATCTCATTTCACACGTAAGTACAAATAAATTGTTGTAATTTTCCATTAAAATCAATAAAACATTATTTAGTGGTATCATAATGTAATAGAGTGACAAGTCTATATCTCATTATGAACAAAAACCATTGCTTGCTTAGTAGAAATCTATCAATGAATCGGCCAGTCTTACGACGCAATGGTTAAGTGTTCTTTACCGATTCTTTCACTAGCACGATAGATCAAATTTCGTAGTGCGGCCGCTGTCGGCGTGCGGTGAACTAGAGATGTGACGATGCAGGTACGAGTACAATGCAGTTGTCGATATTTTAGCGACCAAACGATGATCTGTGATACAATAATTAATAGTACCTTAATTATAACTTAGTAAACAATTATTTCTATTTTAACGTTTAAACTATCGTGAGTAAAATTCATTATAACTATATTTTTAGTCATAATTATTACTATTTTTTTTAATGTAAGTACTCGACTTACTTAGCTGACGAAACGTATAAAAAATATACTAGGTGAATTAATATAATGTCAATTTACGTAGATACTCATTACTCATTTATTGATATATTTAATGTCACTCTTTAATATTAATATTTAAGATATCCGAAGGATGCAGAAAGAAAAGAAAAGTGGATAAATACTTTTCATAATCGGTAGTCATTGTCAAAAACCCAAATATTAAGAAATTTAGCATCGATAGATCCATTTTAGTCAATCACTAATTGTATCATATTTGAATTTTGCACAGCACATCGACAACGTTTTACGTTTGTGTGAGTAAGATGCACGGTGATTGAAATTGAACCCTGTTTGGTAAACAATAAAGTGTATATTTGTTCGTGCCTCATGCACTGATCTATCGGTATGCGTGTTGTGAGTGAGACTTCTTGTCTATTGTATTTATTTAGTTGCTTGTATTGGTAGCAGGTAGTAGGGATAGGTAGGGATAAACTGGAGACAGCAGGTTTCAATACAATTTGATACATAGGCATATCTCCTTGTTTCCGTGATCTGTGGTTGTAACTAGCCACGGCAGAACCCTCCCACCAGACCAGACCAGAGAAAGTTCAGAAATTATAAATTCCCAAATTGGACAACAGCATTCAACATTGCGCCAGGGAGGTCGTCAATTTACAAACATCCTAATTCCTAACTTTCACATTAATTTTTATTAAATTTTAAAACTAAAAACAATTTTTTTAAATACTGCTCTGTCGTATCTGTTACGGCATCACGAGAGATGGATTTGAATGACATGCAATATGGCACACCTTTTATTTAATACTCTGGGTTAACTTCAAGGATATTTTATCCCGGAATAGTGGATGAAGTTATTGGTCGATTTTACTTGATAATTCCGTCAAATCTAAAGAAAGAAAGAAAAACTATTTATTCTCACATTGTGCCACACATTACAATACCTTCAGGTAAATGTTACCATGGCGCCTCCAGTACTAGAGCATTAAACTCATGCCTAGAGGCACCAAGAATCTAAACCAATTTTGACTTTTTCTGCCACAAAGACTAGCAGACATAGACAGACACACTTTCAGACTTATAATATAAATATTGAGGGAGTCTCAATTGAGACCAACAGCTATAATAGGCACTTATAGATAGCTATCGAGTGGATAATCTTGGATCCAACTTTCTCAATATTGGTCAAGAAAAAAGAATACTTGATTAGAAAACTTTCCCGGTAATATGTGGATTAATTCACAATAACATAACAAAAACCATATACCTAGATACACTAGATAGATTATAAAACTACATTATATTATTATTTTTATGGAAAACATGAAAATCAGTTTATTCGCCAATGACAAAGAAATAATGGCACAGGCAAAACATAAGTTAAATATACAATAAGGACTGAAACAGTAACCGAAATAAGTATTTTAAACACCGTTTTTTGACACTGTTATAGAACAGAAACAGAAACGATACTGTTAGTTGTGACCCAATCAATCTGTAACCGTTTATTTCTGTTAATATATCTATAACCCTAATAGGTTCTTGCACTAACAAATTGCACGGTGTGACAACGCGATATTCTCACTACATTAGACTTTACACACACTGACACAACATTGGCCATGTTTTTCTTAAAAGAATTGCAACCATCATTGCTTTCAACTTAGGTTCAAATTTGAATACGCGCCAACAGTAAATTTGGCGTTATACTTTTAAACAGTGTTAAACACTTTCATTTCTGTTACAGAACTATTATTGTGTTGTGGGTATAGTTAAAAACACATTGAAAACGGTTACAGATTTGATTCTGTTATCAATTCAACTTGTAACACTTATAATTCTGTAACCTTTATGAATCTGTTTTTCAGTCCCTGATATGCAATAATTACCTAATGTTACATTTTGATCTGTAGGTATAAAGGTGAAACAGACGCGCCACAGCTCACAGGAGCCGCAAGCGCATTTTCAAGTCAAGCACGAGTCGTCGCATTTTCTCGTGGTCTCGCGCAGTACGCGCTGTACTCGCCGAACGCACAACGCTGTTGCAATTATATCCACTTCAATTTAGATTATTAAACAGAATATTATCGTGTACAAGGTGAGAATTACGTCATCCGCGCCGCCCGCGTCCGCCTTACCGCATCGTACGCATCAAATGCTTCGAATCTGATGACGTCATCCGCGTGCTCGTGGAATCAGTTTACCTACAGTATTTCACTAACATCACAATTTCCAGAACTCGTACAGCGCTGCGAGCGAAATGTTTTTACCTACACATCCCATATTTTTCTATCGCATACTACCCCTATGATCGCATAGCCCTTACGGCGCGTGTAACGTCACGGTTGTCTTTTAACTTCTTGTTATGAATAAGTTTATTACTGTTATACTGAGGAGCCCGATTGAATTATTTCTCCTACGAATGTTTGGCATTTCTATTGAAAGGTAAAAGTTCATTAATTAATTTCGGGACATTGCAAATTGGCAGTCAACCGTTCTTTTCAATTAAAATCTCGCTTTCTAAATATACCTTGTACCTACTAGGTACTGCGTCGCTCGTTAACTAGGTAGGTACTACCTAGTTACCGAGCAACGGGAAATAAATTGGGGAAATATCTGACGCAGAAAAATTTTGGTTGCTAAGTTGTGTAGGTACCAATAAAAAATAGTACAAAAATCTTTATTAATTATTTCAAAGTTATATTTCCACTAACAGCTGTAGTTAGCGTCTCTTAGTTGTAACACAGAATTATACCACAGTCTAAAAGAAACGTTCATTCCTACTACTAATCATACGAAATACGACGGAGACGTCTAGACCAGACGTATCTCCCTAGACTGTCCCAGACAGAGTATGTCTGAGTCCCATGCCGTGTAGAAACCGAAGGGGTATGGGTTTAATATAAATGCCATGCCCTTAACAGGTTAGCCCGCTACCACCTTAGACTGCATCATCACTTACCATCAGGTGAGATTGCAATCAAGGGCTTATTTTTTTGTAGTGCATAAAAAGAGTACATAAGCGGTAATAGCCTAGGCTTTCAAACAATCAACATTTGCACAGAACCTCGCCTTAGTCCACCTATTTTTGGAAAGTTATATTTTCCTTTTATGGAGGGTAAAACCACAGTTAGAACTGTATTGAAATTGGGTCAGATGACGTAGAAGTTAGGGGCTAAGTACGGAACCGGAAATTGCGGCGTTTTAACGAAACGGTATACTCTCGTACTCACTAATTGTACTGTACTAATTGCGTGTTTATTTTTGCCATCTAATGTATATTGTGTGCTGTAAGTTTATACTTCTTACTAGACATCGGATTATATGCACTATCAAAATGCCAAAATATGCATGCAAATATAACAAGGGCGAAATATGCACAAAATATGCTTATACTCGTATGTCACTAACATGATAATAGGCGTTAAAGCCCGCCAACCCGCATTGGAGCAGCGTGGTGGGTCTAAGCTCTAATTCCCTCTCTCATATGAGAGTGGAGGCCTGTGCCCAGCAGTGGGACGTTAATAGGCTGTAGTGGATTGGATTGGATTGGATGAATAATGTCGGGGATCGAACCCAAGACGTCCTGTGGGACGTCTTGGGTTCGGTCCCCTCCCCCGTTCGATCCCCTTGGCTCTGCACCACTGCGCCAGAAAGGTCGTCAAAGCAGCAGCAACAAAGCAGGGAGCAGTTAACTTTAGTTGTTTTATAGTAGATACATTAAGTATATTTAGATTCACACATAATCTTCGGATAGATTTGCCATTAAACTTTATCGCTTCTATGTGGAGTCCAAAATTAATCAGTGTATTGAATGGATTTGAACCGAGAAACTCACATATTTGCATAATTTATAGTTGCCTAGATATAATATACGCCTTATGTACGCCTCAAAATAAAATATAGGGTAAGACCGCACTGCGAAATTCCACCGCGCGTTTACTCGCTAATAGGGATTTTTCCTGTCATTTTTTTCTTTTGTGATTATTTAAATAAAGGGTCTTCTGAAAGAGGCAAAATCCACGTCCGCTAGCTGTTAGTTTTAAGTTTGATATCCATTTTGTAATATTACCTGTGTAAAAAAAATTCGGCGAACTGTCATGACGTCACAAGTCAGTATTTCGTATACTTATATTATCTAGTCATAGATCCGGATATACGACGACCTTCACCGATCTGTTTAATAGATGAAACCTACTTTTTATTTTTATTTAATCTTACTAATATTATAAACGCGAAAATTTGTAAGTATGGATGTATGCAGTGGCGATTTCTGGTGGTCAATCTTGGGTTTCCGCTAACTGATGGTTAGGTATTTCCTCAATAAAATACATTTACCTAAATCTTTACTTAATATTATAAATGCGAAAGTTTGGATGGATGGATGTACAGATGCATGGGTGTATGGATGGACGGATGTTTGTTACTCAATCACGCCACAACGGCTGAACGGATCTGGATGAAATTTGGCACAGAGATAGATTATAGTCTGGAATACTTACGTACTTTTTATCCTGGAAAATTAAAGAGTTCCCGCGGGAACCAAAAAACTTCAATCCACGCGGACGAAGTCGCGGGCATCAGCTAGTTACCTACACAAATAATTTTATTTCTAAATATTTAACAAATAAGCCAAAACCACCAATAATAATAAAAAAAGCAATAATGTTTTAGTGTAAAAGCTTCACTTCTTTAGTATCCAGGCATATTACGGGCGCAGTTGACCACAGATGTTTTCCTCTGGGAGTTTTGGTGCACTGCCAAGACTTAACTTGGCCAGAGCAACCGATTTCGAACTCGAGAATTGTTATGATTATTTTTATTGACAATTTTATTTACTGAATAAAGTTTTTATTTGCTTTGTGGTAACTTTTATGTGAGTTTATTTTTCGGAAGACTCTTAATATTTCTTCAGTTCATTTTGCTACAAGTTTTCTTTCGGTTAAATTTATTTCACATTTTTATTAACTTTCACTAAACTATAGTAGGTATAAGGGCGAAAAGAAAGAGGATTTCTAATTCCTGATGTAAAATGAGATTCGTAGTGAAATCCATACCCATATTGTAAATTCGAAAGAGTCTGTATATATATCCGTCCATCTGTCCTTCCGTCCGTCTGTCTGTCTGCTACGCTTTCACTGTCCAACTGTTCAACCGATTTTGACATATAAAGATAGGTTGCATTCGGGGAAGGACATAGACTTCCCGGAAAATTAAAGTTTCCAGCGGATATATCAAAACCCTAAATCTACACTCTTCTTGCATCTAGATAATAATATTTCTGCTTGTTCGTTTTATTTAAGTTTACTCTTGATTTATTTCTTTAGAGCTTTTGAAAACATTCACGATCTTAAGTTAATATAGTATTAAAAATGAATTTGATATTTCCATGTTGTAATGAGTTTGAATATTTCCATGATGTATTGAATTTGAGTATTTCCAAGTAGTAATGAAATGAAAGTTTATGTGTTTCCATCGCTTCAGTTTAATAATTGTCTAAGCCTCTAAGAATTAAATTGTTAATGCTTAATTTAAAATTAACTTTACTTAAAAAATGTTTTGCACGCCAATCTTGGCAGAATATGTTGAAAATAGTTTTGTTTTTAACACCTATGTAATTATGTGTTACATGTACCATATTCTTGCAAAATAAAAGTCTATTCCCACTTAAGATATAAGGCGCGGCGCGGCACGTAGTGGGAAGTATTCTTTGTACGAGTTTGCATGGAGCGCGCCGCGCAGTTCATCTGCATGCCACGTCGCTTATGTGGGTCTAGCTCCATTCACACTCATACAAAGAACATTTACGCTACGTGCCACGTCGTGCATCTCATGTGGGGTTAGACCCTAAGTCATCAGTATGTAAAACCAAAAAAAACACCAAAACAATTTAAAACTAATCGAATTACAGATTTTCTTTTTTAAAAAAATCAAATCTTTTTAAAGTAGATAGGTATGCCTCGTTTCCAAATGAAAGTCGTTACGCAAATTGAAGTCAAGGTCCTTACTTCAATTCATGTAAATTGTGAATAGTGTAAGAAATACAAATTGGGAAAAGCTCGGTAGCACAGCTGTTACACCCTATTTGCGTAACGAGGGTGTAATAGCATGGGCCTTATTATTTATACAGGCATATTATCTTCTTAAATATTATAATGAGATTTTAATTACATATTACAAAAAAATAGTATTAGAGATTTAGTTTTCTTATATAAATAGCCATCGAATCGATACTGATTATCGATATCGATATCGATCGATATCGATTATTGTAGGTACTAGAGAAAATTTAAAAAATTGGGTGTCAGACTTGTAGAGCACGCTCCACACCTGTATAAGCCTGTCCTAGTCCCCGCCATAGCGCTGTCTCGCTTCGTCACAACATTCTTTGTTTGAAAGGGCCCGTCTATGTAAATTGAGGTCGTTGTAAATAGCGAGTGAATTCAGTGAAATATATATATAATATATATACTATATATATATATATATATATTATATAAATATATTTATATATATATATATTATATAAATATATTTATATATATATATATACAATATAATATATGAGTATATATAAATATAGTCTATTTTTCCTTCATCATCATCATTTTAGATCCATCGCCGGCTTATTACTGCACCCTGCACCCTTCTCAGGACGGTTTTGGCTATAGTCCACCATGCTGGCCACATGCGCATTGGCTAACTTCACACACCTTTGAAAACTTTGGATATACATAAGGTAGGTAGCTGTCGGGATGCAGGTTTCAACACGAATGTTTTCATTCCCTTTTTAAAAAACTAAAGTATACCTAGGTACTTCCAACTTTTCTGAGTTACGAGTATGTGTGATCTGAGCAATTAAATTGAAAAGTGTAGGAAGGAATTCAAATTTCAATCTATCGGTAAACTGTCGGTAGATTGCCAAAATTGTTAGTCGTCTACAGTCTACTACAATTTACCGATATTTTTTGAAAAACAAAATAACTGAACAACTAATACTTTTTATTTTTCTAGCAAAATTTTTGCCTATTTTTTTTCGCAAAAAATTGGATTTGATCAATTTGCCCAGCAGTATGGGGTAAGGCTTATCCCTTTTATTCAGAACTCTTTAAGTAAGTACATATTTTTTAATTTCCGGGCTTCGAATAAGTATACCGGTATCATACCCAATTTTAACTGACAACCTCAACTTAAATTGTGGGTGCAACTAAAATAGCCGAGAAGGCCAGCGTTAGAAATGACATCCTTTGAAGCAAGGCCCATGTCCATCCAAAGTTTAATATCGTGCCTCAACGCCTTTGAGTAATTAAAGCGACGATAAAGTTGCGTTAGATGAAAGTTCCTCATAAATCCCACCTCCTTTGCAATTGACCGTAACTAAGCATTATTACTTATACGCACTTATATAGATAATGGAAGGGCCCGTAAAGCAGAAAAATAAAACCGGCCAAGTGCGTGTTTTGCCACTCGCAGTATTGGGTTCTGTAGTTGCTCGTCACAATTTTCCAAGTACTGCAGTTTTTACCACTTTCTCGGCGTGATTAATATGTATATCCATCCTTTCAGTTTTCTATTTCTATGAGACTCTGATCTAAGCCGCGGTCAGACAGACAGTTAGATGAAGTCAGATGGATATGGAGAAAATAAAAAGGTTCCTTATTAACTAAGGAATCCTAAGCAACGTGCCACAGCAACGCGGCGCAAAAAAACGCGAGCTTGTATGAAGTGATGAACTTTAGCTTGGAGCGCAGGCTGTAGGTACGCATTGTATGGACGAATGAGTTGTCACCATCGACGACAGTCAACGTAATACAGGGTCTGTTAGAGCCACGCACAGCCGAAACTTGGGCTTTAACATCCAAAGTTTACGGCACATGTTACAATGGCTCTCGAGTATGTAATGGTAGCCCAACGGTTGCAGCAAATGAGAAGTAACCGCTAAGGAATAGAACGCCCGGCATCTGTGTTTCCTGCCACGTAAATGTATAAAATTATTCCAGGCAAGCGCGCTCCAACCTAGATATAGGTATGATTGTGTTCAAGCGCAAGCCTATCCCGCAAATAAAAAAATATAAGCATTATAAAGCTTAAGGGTCAGGCAGAGAAGGGGGGTCGTAGTGAAGTGATTCTTCACTTATATCTATATACCTAGACTGAGCTATTATTACGCTGTCACGAGCGCAAGCCGTATACCGTTCCAGCCTACAAAACAAAGTAAAAAATGTCCTTTCCATAGCCTATGAATCCGCGTTACTCTTTCTAAGAAGGAATTTACAGCGTTTCAGCTATAAAACAAACTTGCCTGATAAAAGCATAATTTAAAGAAATGGCCGTTGTTAGTGGCGTTTTTTAATTAAACACAGTAGGTGGTTATGATGTGAAATTTTATTACTATATACGATAACTTTTATTATTCTACATAGGCTGATGATGATGCAGTCTATAAGATTGTAGCAGGCTAACCTTATCGGTTTCTTCATCGTATGGGGATGAAGGGGATGGGTTTAATATTATATATCTGCCATGCCCCTAACAGGTTAGCCCGCTACCATCCTAGACTGCATCATCACTTACCATCAGGTGAGATCGCAGTCAAGGGCTAACTTGTAGTTCATAAAAAAAATACCATTAGCAGATTTAATTATTGGGATGGTTTCAGTGGACTCCACATGCCACATAGCGGAAACCTTGTGAGCCAGACCGAGATACTTTCGTTTTTTCTTCGTCTCAGCTCTCACAAGGTTCTCGTCTTAAAGAATGGTGATGTCCACCAAAAACACCCACGACTGTGCCCGGTCCAACAGCACGATGTCAGGCTTTTATTATTATTATTATTATATGAATGAATAATGTGTGGATGAATAATATTAAGAAAAGAAAATAAATCCACACGTGAAAACCAATTGGATTGTTCACATGTTTGTAAAAGGAAATTGCACGGGTCCCGGATATATTATACCACATATTGCCACGGAAATATGTTTATCTTACATGATATTTCCGTCCTGCGAAAGGCCAGTAATAAGGAAGGGTGACATAGTAAAAATAAGCTCACACCAAATATTTTTGTACTGAGTTACTTAGCTGATACCCGCGATTTCGTCCACGTGGAATATTTTTTTTTAACTCCTACCAGAACTCATTACTTTTCCGGAATCCTATGGAAAAGTCGGAATAGTCCTCCTATCTCTATCTATATCCTATCTCTTAGATACCAAATTTCATCAAAATCGGTCGAAAAGATGGGCCCTGAAAGCGTAGCAGACATACATACAGACACACTTTAGCATTTATTATATTAGTAGGGAAGTATAGATCCTTTTTAAGGCAATGAAAAAAACTTATTCCACGTGGACGAAGTCGCGGGCATCTAGTCTAGTCAGCTAGTAAAAGTATTAACTACGTAAAAGTTGAAATAGTACTCTTAGTGGAGTTGTATGCGGAAGGACGTGGGAACCCACCGCATTATTATCCCAAGAAAACCCCTGCCATTATGTGATTAATGGAATGGGGTTACGACCCTCAGCAACGGGGAATACGACGCATAGAGAGATTAACTATACAGCTCATCGGTAAGGAGCGGGTTGTAATCTGTAAGATGATTTAAACCCATTCCACGTCGCTCTGGCGCTGTCCCTACTCTTAATTTCCAGCATAAGATTTATTAGGAGAGAAAATTGGAATATTAGTCATGTTTGACATGGATAATATTCTTTAGAAAAAACGTTATTTCTTTGGGACTGGAAAAGATTGGATAGGTAAAAGATGGATGACACCAACAGGGCCAATTTGTCCTATATGTCGTGGACAATGAATACAATTTATAGGATTTTATCGTCACTAGATGACTTAAATGATTTAAGACGTTACAAAGAGTTTTGGGCACGTATAGTCTTGGCTGTGGCTAATCCTAATGGCACAATCATGCCACAACAATAGAAACCGATTAAATATATTAATTACAGAAAAAACATAACCCTAAGGAAAGAAGGCTCAGGGTCAGTGGGCGATGGAGAAAGCTGTGCGTAGGCGTTGGCCTTCTAATGATGGCATAAAAAGGCGCCTAAGTAGTTGGAAGACCGCTCCTCAAATACGTGGGCTGTCGATCCCAAACGTGTAGCTGGGAAGCAAGCGGTGTTATAACGCGTTCTGTGGAGATCCATAACAGGAGATGTCTATCCAGCAGTGGACGTCTATCAGTTGATACAACCATCCAGATCCGTTAAGCCGTTCTGGCGTGATTGAGTAACAAACATCCGTCCATTCAAAGTTTCGCATTTATAATATTAGTATAGATTACAAGCAACATTTTTTTTAAAACATTAGAATATTTTGTTACGTCTCCCCAAAACCCAAGGGAGAGACTAATTTCGTATAAGTAAGGGGTTCTGTGCTACTAATGAACATTAGGTACCAGAGTCTCTTAGTATTCCTTCTGAGCGGGCAATAAGACTGGGAATCGTATAATTATTGCTGATATACGACTACCAGGCGCTCGAGCTCATCAAGCGCCTGGTTATTACGTAGCTTACCTACCTACTTACCAACTTTTGTTTTCTTTCATTTGTGAAAATCCATACTAATATTAAATATGCGAAAGTGTGTCTGTCTGTCCGTCTGTCCGTCTGTCCGTCTGTCCGTCTGTCCGTCTGTCCGTCTGTCCGTCTGTCCGTCTGTCTGTCTGACTGTCTCTCTGTCTCTCTGTCTGCCTGCTACGCTTCCATGGCCCACCTGTTCGACCGATTTTGATGAAATTTAGTACAGGGACAGGTTGTATCCCGGGGAAGGGCATAGGCCGGAAAATTAAGGAGTTCCCGCAGGAGTAGAAAAAACTTAGTCCACGCGGATGAAGTCGCGGGAATGATATTATAGTCTGTCTTAAATATACATGATAAGATACTATAATTTAAATAGGCAGGTAAAATAGTAAACTAATAGTAGGTAGTATAATGTATTTAAATATCTTAAATCCCATGGGAACTCTTAGATTTTTCCGGATAAAACGTGTCGTATCAGTCCGTCTCTGGGATATAAGCCATCTCGTTACCGAATTTCTTCATAATCGGTTTAGCAGATGGGCCGAGAAAAAGTTACAGACAGACAAACTAGTTATAGTTTAAATTAAATGCTTTGACTTATTTTTCAAACTGTGAAATAATACATCTCTAATTTATAGCATAATATTATTTTTGTTAAAAATAACACCTAAAATCAATTAAGTTCTTATTGATTTTAGGTGTTATTTTCTACAACTATCTAGACGACATTTAATAATTCCGAAAACTTTAATTCCGACTTTCTTATAGAGCTCCAAAAAGCAATTAGGCACTCCAGTTCAAATATTTGTAGAGACCTAATAGAGACATTCCTACAAGTAGAAAAGTTTAATTTTATGACAGTAGGTAGTTTTCCCGTCAAGTTTGTATGGCTTTTTACGTTCCCAGTATTTTTCTTACCAAGTAGACCTAGATTTTTTAAAAGTTGGTGACAAGAAATATAGCTCTTAAATCTTGTTTTGCACTCTAAAAAAAATTGGTTATTCCTAATAAGATAGTGATTATTGTGATCAAGCACCTTGATTACATACGACAAGAACATAGGCCTTATTCAATATTAACAATATTAGTCAGTGTGATTATGAAAATGACTTAAATGACTAATTTATTAAATGTTTAATTTGAACCTCATAAATATTTTGAAACAACTATGAAACTTATTCAATACTTTTAGGTAACATTATTATGACAACGAAGGTTACTCTTGTTCATATGAACGAAGACACTTTGTCAATTGTCATATTAACTAAGGGTGATATTAATAAATCACACTCAAAAATTCTTCAAAGTGTGAACTCAAAAGCGCTCTCTGGGTAAATTATAAATATTTTTCCGAAAACTATCAAATAAAACTACCCTATTTAAACAAGGACGAAGTCGCGGGCATTTGCTAGTAAATTAGGTATATTATTTTCATTTCTTTTCCGAAAGCATTGGATATCCAGCTTAAATGAAATGCACGTTGACATGAAAATTTTGAATCAAATAATTTTTCGATATTGTCTTAGTGAAATAACAACCACGAATCTTTTTGTTTTTGTTTACTGAACTGGTATAAAATTAATAATGTTACATTTTTTATAAGATTGTTCTGTAAAAGCGGAGTTTCAGCTTGTCTGGTTTCGTTAAAATATCGTTAGGTAAAAAGTAAATGCTGTTAAGATATTTTTTGGGCTGATGAATTTTCTCTATTATTGTATTCAACACTAAGTCAAGTCTTTTGACATAGATACGGATATACTCGTAGAATATGATTTAAACTTTTACTTGAAGTTAAACTTAACTTTACATAACTTATTATGAAGTTTTAAATTTTATATGAAGACTTTGATATGAACCGCTTAAACATTGACTCGGACACAAAATTTAATTTTTTACACGCTTTTTATTAGCTTCAGACGTATGTATGTTAGTATGTTAGTATGTAACGGAATCTTTGAACATGATTTTGACCCCCTTTAAATCGTCGGATTAACTCGAAATTTGGCATACTTATTAAGGACCGATGACAATTCAATATTTTAAACAGTTTGACCCCTTATCTTTACTAGGATAATCAGGATTAGCGATTTTTTGTTTTCCTGAGACCCGGAGTGTCTGCGTCAAAAGCGTGTTTTTTAGTTTTTTTAACTATTTATTATTTTAATAAATAGGCTAGCGCTTGACAAGTGGTAATGCAGCCTAAGATGGAGCCGCGCTTGCCTTAGATGCCTATTCACTCTTGTTTTGAAAGGGAATATTAAAAGAGGAGAGGAAAACGGAAGTCGGCAGGGCATTCCATATCCTAGCGGTTCGAATAAGATCGATAGAGGAAACAAATCGCTTTGTACGTCCGTGTCAACGTGTTGTCCGTGAAATTTCGACATTACCTACAGGTCACGTTCTATAAATGTTTACATATTAGGAAATAGCGGTCTCTGTCATGTTGTTCTCCCGGATGTGCCCGTCAATGGCGAATATTGCTAGTTCTAGGTATGGGAACGAAAATGGCTGCCGAATCGAACTTTGATTTGAAAATCCATGCTTCAAATCATGACAATTGATATAGAATTTTAGTCTCATTCTATTTCGATTTTCATGACGCACAGAGTTGACCTGCGATCTGCAGAGTTATATGTGTAGCTTTAAGTAGGCGTGAACTCGTAATTAACGGTAGATAAGTCATTCGACTTAAGTTACGACATAAAGCCAAAATTTTATCCCAAATTGTGAAATCTAAATCAATAATTTATCTATCTATTTATCTATCTATTTTTGCCTGATGCTAATCAACGGGAATTCCGTGCCACAATCCACAAATTCCACAGCATATGGCGTCATGACATTTGAAGTTTTGAACGTGCGGACGAAATCCGTGCTCCATGTCATCAAGCCGCGCGTAGTCGAAGAAAGCCCCGTCGATCGAGGAACG
This sequence comes from Erebia aethiops, assembly GCA_923060345.2. Taxonomy (NCBI): domain Eukaryota; kingdom Metazoa; phylum Arthropoda; class Insecta; order Lepidoptera; family Nymphalidae; genus Erebia; species Erebia aethiops. The sequence goes on along the minus strand of OV281096.1, from coordinate 12,573,053 downwards.
GTCGTCCATTTAATCGTTTAATTTCATTATATTAATTTCGACTTCATAGATAGATAGATAGATAAATGCTTTATTGCCACACAAAAAATTAAAAAGAAACAAAAAAAGTTAACAAGCAAAAAGAAAAGTGCGCAAAGGCGGCCTTATCACTAAAAGACTTCATATTAGAGATATGTCGTGAATGTGCAAACAGTTTGGCGTAAAATGACTTAAGTCAAGAAGGCTTAAGTTATTTTACGCCAAAATGTTCTTTTAATTTCATTATATTAATTTGGACTTCATATTACACAGATGTCGTGAGTGGGCAAACATTTTGGCGTAAAATAACTGAAGTCTTCTTCACTTAAGTTATTTTAAGCAATTTTAGCTATAACGCAACTTCAGGCTTCATAATTATGAGATCGTATTTTGCTGTCGAAATCTTGAAGCCGACAACTTTGCTTCTAAGGCGTTTGTCTATTTCAATAACTACAACAAATATTATTGTTAAATTAGTAGGTTCATTATCCTATAGTTCATTATCTTATGGCTCTAGTACACATTAGTTCATTTCGTTTTGCAAGTTCCGGCCAATTATAAACCATGTTAGGTTAAACTCCTAAAGTACGAATACGGCATTAGCAAGTGTACACGTGGCAATTATGGGTCAACTAGCGACAATTAATCCGACCTTATATTATAAAGGAATTATATATGTCACCGTAAGATTGTAAAAACCGTTAGATTATAATATAACGTTTTTTATCTCGATAGATTATAAACTTTCGACAGATTGTGAACCGTAACATACTGCTTACAGTTTAACGCGTTATTTTTCGGTAAATTGTAATATATTAGGTATATTAACCCGATAGAACCTAAGTGCACTACCTGAATATTCATGTCAAACCCTAACCTAACCTATAGTTCGCGCGCGAGTTGAATGCAGAGTAAATGTATGGTGACACTTACATTTACTCTGCATTCAACTCGCGCGCGAACTGTACAAGAAAGAGACAAGAAAACGTGAAAACACTAAATATTTCATAAATTAATACTCAGAACATTGAACGGTTCACAATCTTTCGACAGTTTATAATCTAGCGGGATATAAACCGTTAGATTATAATCTAACGGATTTTACAATCTTACGGTGACATATACACGTACACATCAATAGGGATGATGACAACTCAATCAAATCAGCAACTCTTTATCAAACTTATAAACGCGCTTCTAGGAAGTTGTATGAAATTCACAATAATGACGTCATCAAATTTCAACGCACTTTTTTCTTTAAGTAATCTATATTTTAAAATGGTTATCAAGCTTAAAACTAACCGAGGATGTGAATTTTAGGTCTTTTAGAAGACCCTCTATTTAATAATCATTAAAAATAATAAATTTTTGGTATAGGCATCATCCCTATTATAAAGCCCGCTTTCTAAGTCCCTGGTTCATGGATTTAGTATGGTTGTTGATGAGTCGGACCAATGAGTGAGTCAGAGAATTTATTTGTATTGTATGAGATTTACCGATTCACTCGAGTGAATTGGCCGAGTGTCTTGGGCTTAACGTGTACTGGGATCTTTACATAAATGATTTCAGAATAATATTGTAGACAGGCTGAGCGCTATAATTGAAAATTCAGTCAAGTGGTAGGTACTTATATCGGGTGGCCCGAAAATTTCAATTCCAAATAGGTAATAATCTCAAAGATTGATAGATTACAACTGCGGGTAAGGTAAGATATCAACTTACCCGCAGTTGTAATCTATCAATCTTTTAATTATAATTTAAAATTCAATCGCATTTTTATAATAATTTCCAAATAAAAATAGAAAATAAAATTCGATATCTCGTTTATGATTAGTTAATTATGATTCATGTTATATCTTTGCCTCTCTAAACAGTTTTCATTCATTTCATTTCTAAATAAGTAGATGCCTTAATTTTTCGGTATAAAAAGTAGCATATTATGTCCTTCACCGGGATATAACCTATCCCTGTACCAAATTTCATCAAAATCGGTTGAAAAGGTGGGCCGTGAGAGCGCAGCAGACAGACAGACAGACCCATTTATAATATTAGTATGAAAATGAAAAAATGATTTTTTTTATTTTATTTGTAATTTTTGTGTAGTACTTTGATTTGATTTCATTTGACATCATGTCTACGATTTTAAATACGTTATGAAAATAATTTCGCAAGATTAAGCCCACGTCAGACAATCGGCGGCCTATTTTTGCTGAAAATGAAACATACAGATAGCAATATTGAAACGCACACGTCCTAGAAAAAGGTTGTTCAAACGCAAAATCGGCTGATTGTTGGTGGGAAATGGTTCGGACATTGAGTAGGTCACAAAATCGGTGTCAGAGTCGGTGAAATATCGCCGTCTCTTCATCACTTTCATCTGATAATAATCGTTACAAAAGCTTAAGGGTTTCAATATTCTTAGTCGATTCGTATGCGGAACCACGTGGGAACCCACCGCTTTATCATGTCAAGAAAACTCCTACCATTAAATGTGAGTAATGGAAAGGGGTCACGACCCTCAGTAATGAGGAATACGACGCAAAGAGAGAATTCGGCCCGATTTTCAGACCTACAGAAAGTCTGACGCAGGCCCTTACTAAAATATTGTTGTCGTGAAGAGCGAGGTATAGACAGAGGCGATGACGTATACAAAGAGTGTCAATTAGCATAACAACCGAATTCATTTTATGAATCCAGCCCAAGCTTTTGTCTCGCTGAAATAAAATGAACAATTTCCTTTATTGCTGTCAAAAAATCAAGACAATCTCTTTTTCGCCCGTTTCACGTAATACGCGAAATGCGTCTCATCCTGTCGCGGTGATCTGTGCAGCTCCATATAAAAGTGCGCGCGTGGATTTTTTTTATTCCAATATAAGTTAGCCCTTGACTGCGATCTTACCTAATGGTAAGTGGATGATGCAGTCTATGATAGTAGCGGGCTAACCTGTAATGGATATGTCAGTTAAATTAAACCTAGTCGACTTCTACACGGCATCGTACCGAAACGCTAAAACGCTTGGCGGTATGTTTTTGCCGGTAGGGTGGTGGCAACCAGACCATACCAGAGAAAATTTTAACTACATACTAACATAATATTATAAACATGAAAGTGTGTTTGTTTGTTGGTTTGTCCTTTAATCACGCCGCAACAAAGCAACGGATCGACGTGATTTTTTACATGGGAACCTAGTACCTACTACCTATAGTTGAGAAGTTTTCTAAACTTTTTTGCCTGGTGGGACGCTTCGGCCGTGGCTAGTTACCACCCTACCGGCAAAGACCTGCCGCCAAGCGATTTAGCGTTCCGGTACGATGCCGTGTAGAAACCGAAGGGGTGTGGGTTTAATATAACTTCCATGTCCTATAACAGGTTAGCCCGCTACCATCTTAGACTGCATCATCACTTACCATCAGGTGTGATCGCAGTCAAGGGCTTGTAGTGGATTAAAAAAAATCTTTCTTACTACTCAGGCTACTTTTTGACCCGAAAAATTAAGGAGTTCCCGTGGGAATTTAAAAAACTCATTCCACGCGGACGAAGTCGCGGGAATTAGCTAGTAATTCATAATTTAATTTTAGCTCCACCCAGCTTTTTATTATAAAACGGTGTGAAAAAAGAAAAGCAATCAAATACCTAATGTAAGCAGCAGCCCAGGGCAAACGAAAGTTTGACCGAAAATAAATTTCAATAAAGATTTTCAGTGAAAGTTGTTTTCGTGTGCGTGAATTATAGGCCTTTCTCGTGACACATCGCTATTTGCCGCCATTCGACTTCCACTGTGGCTCGGAAATTATCTTTTATTGTTACAGTTAGATGTGTTAAACAAAATTCCTGATTTTTTATTGTTAGTTATATGTGTTATAGGTAGATTACAAAATTTGTGATTTTACCAAGGGTGTTTTTAAATAATTTACGTTTTTCGCTGTAGTACAAACTCTCACACTAATCCGTGATAGCTTAGTGGTTGAGATGTTCGGCTTTCATTTCAGCAGGTCACGGGTTCGATCCTCGGGCTTCCTCGCACCTCTGACTTTTCATCTGATCTATAAAAGTTGAGATATCGCTTAACTTTTCAGTCACTGGCGCTATTATAGTTATAAGCTGGCATGATATTAAATTTGCATGTATTTTGAAGGGAAGGAAATCATATTACGAGAGAATGTTAAATATTCATCATGAAGAAGAAAAAAGGCTAGGAAGACCAAAGAGGAGATAGATTAAAGTGCAAGTGTGACAGTGGACCTGCGTCTAATAGAGGTGGAAAATGCGTTGACGGATGATAGAAGTTTGACGACCTCCGTGGCGCAGTGTTGAGCGCTGTTGTCTTAACGTGCGGAGGTCCCGGGTTCGATCCCCAGCAGGGTCAGTTTAGGAATTTATAATTTCTGAATTGTCCCTGGTCTGGCCTGGCGGGAAGCTTCAGTCGTGGCTAGTACCACCCTACCGGCAAAGAAGTGATGCGAAAGTGTGTTTGTTTTTTGATTTACTGGTTTGTTGGTTTGCCCTTCAATCACGCCGTTAAGGAACAACAGATAAACGTGATTTTTATATCACGATATAGTTGAGGACCTGGAGAGTGACATAAGCTACTTTTTATCCCGGAAAATTAAGGAGTTCCCGTCGGAATCAAAAAAACTTAAACCACGCGGACAAAGTCGCGGGCATCAGCTAGTGGGACCTTAAATAATTATTTCTCTAAACGAAAATAGAAATGTTTTTATCTAGGGTTTCTAGAGTAAGGTAAGCTTTCCAAATCTCCGTGAATCAATAGAAAACCAACATCTAAGAGAGTGATTTTTGATGCCAACGTTTTTGGACAAAACAACTCAAAAGAAACCGTAATAAAAGACTGTCTAAACAGGGATAAAAACCATTTCCTTCCCAGGGTAAGTAATAATTTTTTCTTACAAAGTTCTTATCGTCGAAAAGACGTGCTGCTTTTAATAGAGGAACCTACTGTTTTGTGTTCCTCTCGTTGGTCCAGTATTGAGCTTATTTGGATGTGGGTCTCGGGTTCAAGCCGTGTGTGGCTAAGAAGCTGAGTTTATCTGTGAAATTATTCTCTCATAGATAAAAAGTTGACGGTTACACAACTGAGCTTCAAAATTCGGAAGACACATACCTACGTTCAACCTACATCGTACGGCCCTGCGCCTGATTCCTCCGACTATGTTACATTGCCGTACCATCGGACTATCTTACCTTACTATACTATACTATACTATACTATATATACTATAATATTATAAATGCGAAAGTTTGGATGTATGGATGTCGGTATGGATGTATGGATGTATGGATGGATGTTTGTTACTCAATCACGCCCCAACGGCTGAACGGATCTGGATGAAATTTGGCACAGAGATAGATTATAGTCTGGAATAACACATAGGCTACTATTTATCCCGGAAAATAAAAGAGTTCCCGCGGGAACCACAAAACCTCGATCCACGCGTACGAAGTCGCGGGCGTCAGCTAGTAAGCAATAAAACGTAATAGACCATGTTATTTGAACTACAGTGAATGCGAAGAAGCAAAAAGTTGACTGAATTCACAACCATAAAAAAAACAACGAAAATACTCACAAATACCTATAATTTTGACGCTCGTCTCAGCGTGGAAGATTTTTACATTAGGTTCTTACGTTAATTACAAACCCTCACGGTATCCTGAGCAATTCAATCGTAAAGAGATAAATTCAGCTTATTTAAAACTGATTAACTATACGACATACCTACGTATAAGTATTTCTGAAAGATGCCTCATGAGCAAGGAACATATTATCTCATGAGCCGCGTGAAGATGAATATCAGAGTGAATATTCCTGTGAGATAGGTAAACGTTAATATAAAAGACGCTGCAGAATTAGAATGTTCATTACAGCCAATCACTTACTTTGATTTATGAGACATCGTAAAGAAGCTCTCGAGGAACATAATAAGAATAAAACGGCACATCTGGTGTTAAGAGCTATGGCGTTATTTCTGATCAAAGCGCAAAAAACAGAATAGGCTGATTTGTAAACAATTTGTGAGTGTAAAAGTTCGGTGTAAACACTGAGCAATGTGTATGGAGACGAGGCAGCTTCGAGGGCCATCTGCTCAAAATGGCATTGTAATAAAATATTGCAGTGTATAGAGTGTTGGGTTTTCCTCAGTACTAGTACTCATTAGGAAGTTGGTGGTTTCACCCCCGTGCCTCGGGGAGCACTTTAAACCGTCGGTCCCGGTTATTATGACTAACATAATAATAGTCGTCAAAGCCCGCCAACCCGATTTATCGTTTATTAGAGTATCGTGGTTGGTCTAAGCTCTTATTCCCTCTCTCCTATGAGAGAGTGCCCAGCAGGGGGTGTCAATGAGCTTGAGCTGTAGTGGATGGTGGTGGAATGCAGTGTTCCCAAAGCGTGACTGTGTGTTGGAAGCCTGTAATTTCATTAGGTACCTACCTGGTAATAGGTACCGTTTGTTGCCCCTGTTACCTTCTACCAGTAATGACAATAATTTCAAGATGGAGTCCCTCTTTTCTGGCTATTGGCCGAAATATTCAAGGATCCTCTGGAGACAGGTGGTCGCTAGCATTGTAATCGACACCAAGGTATTCTTCTAATTTCTCAAATTATTATTAACGATAGTACACACAAGACGCACCTCCGAGGTGTCAGGTGATCGGATGTGTGAACAAATTGTATGACCATTAACTCGATTAACTATTTGGCAGTTTGGTGCTGCCAATAGATATCTATAGGTTTCCACTCCATTTCCACGCTTCTTCCGCTAGCCACTTATTATTATTAAATTATTGGTATCAAATTCTTTATTGCATAAAAATGGACATATTATACAAAGAACATTATACAAAAATACAAACAAAAGTACACTTATGTACCTACCACCTTTTGCTTAGGTACAGTATATTCGATCCTACATGGCCTAAGGTCGAAGAGATTCAGAATAGAATAAAAAAATAATCGAATTTGGTTTATTCATGCTGTACCTAAAGATAGAAACACACACAGAAAGTATGAATTTTGAATCTAAATTAAGTAGCGTCTAAAATGAAAGGGCTCGCTGAATGTTGAAAATTTCCTTTTACCTTTACTTACGAATTTTGTTTGATTCCTTCTTAGATTGAACTTCAAAGGGGTTGTTAAAGCATTGTGATATTACCTTACCTACCTAAGTTCATAACCCATGTTATTATAAAAGCGCAAAGGCCAGAGTCCGAAAACTTTGTAAGGAAAATTCAACTCATCGAGAAAATGATGAAATCGACATTGAAAAATGAATAAGAAACTCACTGTTACGGCGCAGACGCCCGTCACTTCGCAATACTTGTTTATCGCATACAATAATTGCTCTAAATTTGTAACAGGGTTGTCAGCACTGTACTTAGCTTTATTATGCAATGTCATTCATTCGTTTTATATCCATCAACGGATCCACATTAAAGCCACTAATTGCTAAAGTTAGTGTTTTTATTTGCCCCATTATATGCCTAAACATATATAATGGTGTCCCATGAGGGGAACTAAGCAGCGTGAGCCAGCGGTACAGCAAGGATATCGCATCACGGAGAAAAACAAGATAAGTGTCCTTCCTTTGTTCCTAAATTGTTTCATGTCCAATTTCCCAAAGTGTTGTCCAAAGTTATTACAGGTTGCCTTTATTTGTGTAGACAAGGTTGTTTTCAGTATATATTAGTGATATCAGTGTATATTAACGTAAAACAACAACGGAATTATAGATCATAACAAATTAATCAGGTGCCTACCTACATTTGGTGAACTATAGTTGTTAAATTGCCAAATATCTTATTGTATTTTTGTTAAATTGCATTTAATTCTCTTCAATTAATCGTAACTAAGTATATTCTGAGCACTAACATAATAGTTCACAACTTAACATTAGTTTTTTGTAACATAAAGGTAAACGCCCATTGACTTGATTACCGCCGACTCGTTTCGTGAACTTTTTTGCTAAAAATACTCAGATCACTTCGCCGACTAATTCCAGGTTGTGGTCATCCTTTCGTGGCGCGACCGCTGCGCGACAGCAGCATCTAAAGAACGTGCGTGGTGGGTGATTTGCGGAGCGCTTGGTCTTCAGGCCGGCCTCCTAGTCTGCAGGCGAGACCGAAATGAGGAGCGTGAGCGTTTTGATATTGTATTTAGTTTCTTAGTTGCTTAACGTCAAATAACTGACAATGCCTAACGAAAGTGATAAAAAACAGTGCTTAAAAGAATTAATTATCAAGCGGTCGTCCACCAAAGGACAGATTACTAAATTTAAAAATTATTTAAGTGGTATTTCCATTAAATCCGAGCTAAATAATGTGCAATTAACGGAGTTGAATCTTAGGCTTGCAAAGTTTGAGGCATTGTCGGTTAGGTTTGATGACTTGCAAAACGATATCGAGGTTTTAAGTCCAGAGAATATTTCTAATGAAATTGATGAACGCGAAAGCATAGAACACGAGATTATTATTAACATTGCAACTGCCAAAACATTGGTGGAAAAATTCACAAAAAAGGTCGATTGTGAACATACAAGACGTGGATCATTGCTTGATAGTTCTTGCCGTTCAGAGAACCAAGAAATTGGTTTAAAATTACCTCGTATTGAAATAGCTAAATTTGATGGCGCGTATTTTCGTTGGTTGGAGTTCCGCGACACGTTTGAAGGCTTAATTCATAAAAATTCGCATCTCTCCGATATACACAAGTTCCACTACCTTATTTCATATTTAGTAGGCGATGCAGCGCGAATAATTTCAAACTTAGAAGTTTCCTCTGCAAATTATTCTCAAGCGTGGAACTTGCTATGCAGTCGATACAATAATAAAAGGATTTTGATAAATCATCATTTAAATTCACTATTTAATTTTAAGCAAATTCCACGTGAGTCAGAGAGGTCCTTAAGATTTCTAGTCGATCACGTGACAAAAAATTTGCGCGCATTGGCCAGTTTAGGACAACCAACGGACAGGTGGGACGTGCTTATTATTTTTATGCTTTCTGCAAAATTAGACAGCAACACTTTGGCAAAATGGGAGGAGCACCGCAACAATTTAGACGGTGACACTCCAACTTTAGATCAGTTTTTTAAATTTATGATTGATCGTGCAGATGTGCTAGAGGCCTTAAATCGGACAAATCGGCACGACGGTTCGGGTCCTAAGCCCTCTGTTAATAGTGTGCGTAATAATTCAGCTCCAAATGATAATTACCACAAGCAGCAGTCGTCTTATACCAAATCATTTTCAACCTCAGCTAGTAAGTTTAAAAAATCAACTAACGCTCTGTCGTGTGTCATATGCAATGATAACCATAGAATTTATGATTGCCCTACTTTTAAATCAAAGGGTGTCGACGAAAGGATGGATGAGGTTAAGAAATACAAGCTGTGCGTAAATTGCCTCCGTCAAGGTCATATTGCCAAAAGTTGCCGCTTGCGCCCTTGTCACTGCGGGGAGCTCCACAATAATTTGCTCCACAGTCCGAATAACGCTATTAGCCACCCCGCTACTATGGACGAAGCAGATAATAATAGTGATAATGAAGAATTGATTGTTACTTTTTCGAAACAAAATTCAAAGCAAGTTCTATTGTCAACTGCTATTATAGAAGTTACTAATCCATTGAACCAGCAAAAGGTCAAGGTTAGAGCTCTTTTGGATTGTGGCAGCCAAATGTCATTTATATCCAAATCTTTAAAAAATAAAATTAATCTAAAAACAATTCCCATTGACTCGCTTAAGGTCATAGGAATAGGGAATCATACATCAGAAAATGTGTCAGAAAGCTGTAATTTGCAGATCAATTCTATTAATAGCGAATTCAGTGTAATTATTTCGTGCTTAGTGCTTAATGAATTAACAGGTGAGATGCCGAAGTACCCTGTTAATGTTGATGCTTTAAATCTACCTAAAGGAATTTTATTAGCTGACCCTAAACTCGATAAACAATTGCCAGTTGATATTTTAATAGGAGCAGATCTGTTTTGGGATATATTAGGAACAGAACAGATCTCGCTCGGGCCAGGGAAACCAAATTTGAGAAGTTCTAACCTAGGCTGGTTGTTATCTGGTCCTGTAGGCTCAGTGGTTGTCAACAAAGCCACAGTCTCTAATAGTGCACTCGTTTCTAAACTATCAAGCGAAGATAAACTTGAAAATTCACTTGCGAAATTTTGGGATCTAGAACAAGTACCCACAAAACACGTATTGAGCGAAAAAGATAAGCTCTGCGAGCTACATTTTACTACACACACTCGTCGAGATGATAAGGGTAGATTTTGTGTTAGGCTTCCTTTACATGACACCCGTGACTGTCTCGGAGACACTTATAAACTGGCTAGAAAACGTTTCCATTATTTAGAAAAGCGATTCAAAAGAAATCCGGATTTAAAATCCGATTACACAAATTTTATTCATGAATATGAGGCATTAGGCCATTTATCGTTAGCTGAAGGTAAAGGGCTTGAACAACAAAATGCTACGGCGTACTATTTATGTCACCATGCTGTTCTTAAACAGGATAGTGAGTCGACACGTTTACGTGTAGTGTTTGATGCTTCGGCGGTTTCATCGTCAGGATTTGCACTAAATGATATTTTAATGGTAGGGCCAAAGCTTCAAGACTCTCTTTTCGCCATATTGATTCGCGCTAGGCAATACAAATTCCTATTCACTGGTGATATTGAGAAAATGTATCGCCAAGTGCTAGTAGACGAACAGGACCGCGAGTTACAGCGCATTCTATGTCGAGATGATGAGTCATTGCCTATTCAGATATTTAAACTAAATACTCTTACTTACGGTACTGCAAGTGCGAGCTATTTAAGTACACGCTGTCTCTGGCAGCTAGGCGAGGAGCAAGACGATAAGCTCATCAGGGATGTAATACAAAAGGATTTTTACGTCGATGATTTAATCACCGGAGCGGATAATGAAAGTGATTTAATCTATGTTCAAAAATCAGTTGATAGGGCCTTGAAGTCTGGCTGTTTTAATTTAAGAAAATACAAAAGTAATATGCCATCTATATTTCAAAATATTGATATTAACAAACAGGATAATTTAACTATAAGCGAATCATCGAGCACGCTCGGACTGGGCTGGACCCCGTCGAGTGATACACTTCATTTCCCGACAAAATTGTCTCCTAAGTCCCAAAGTATTACTAAACGGACTATCATGTCCAATTCTTTCAAAATATTTGACCCATTAGGACTGCTGAGTCCATGTATCATTCAGGCAAAAATTATATTGCAGAAGCTGTGGAAAGCCAAAATTGATTGGGACGAGCCTGTCCCAGATGATATTAAAATTCAGTGGCATAAATTTGATGATAGTTTAAATAATCTTTCACAGATACGGATTCCGAGACGCACTATATGCGATTCTCCTGTAACTATAGAGCTGCATTCTTTTAGTGACGCTTCGGAAGTTGCTTTCGGGGCATGCGTATACGTTAGATCTGTGAATCAAGATAATAAAATAACGGTGCGGCTTCTGTGTGCGAAATCTAAGGTTACCCGTTTACAGCCCACTACCATACCACGTTTGGAGTTGTGTGCTGCCTTACTCGCAGCGCGATTGACGAAATCAGTCCTCGATTCAATTAGGTATACCCCCGATCGAATTTTTTATTGGTGTGACTCTCAGGTGGTTCTTGCTTGGCTCAACGGTGATCCCACTAAACTAAAAACTTTCGTAGCCAATAGGGTTGGCGAAATCATGGAAACTACAAAGGTCCCATCGTGGCGTTATGTCCCCACTGAATGCAACCCGGCAGATTTGATTTCCAGAGGGGTCGATGCTAAAAGGTTGATGTCCATGGACATTTGGTGGTCGGGTCCCAGTTTTTTGAGTAAAAATGAGACGGAGTGGCCAATCACAAAGCCGACTCATGTTGACAAATTACCTGAAGTGAAGACGCATTCAGCCACAATAATCACGCCGTTCATTGATTTTGATAAATACTCGTCACTCAATAGACTTCAACGATCATATGCATATGTTTTAAGTTTCATTTTTAACGTAAGAAATCCTCTAAATAAACGTGTAGGCGTATTATCTGTGGATGAGCTGCGCGAATCGTTTCATTTACTTTGTATTAAGGCTCAACGTTATTCATTTCCTGCGGAATACGATTTGCTTATAAAGGGAAAATCATTGAGCACCAAAAGCAAAATCTTGATGCTTTCTCCTTTTATCGACAAGGACAATTTGATGCGGGTTGGTGGACGCATAGAAGCATCAAATTGTGCTTTCGAAAAGAAGCACCCGATTCTGCTGCATGGCAATCATAAATTGACTAAATTATATTTCGAAAGAGAGCATATAAATGGTATGCACGCAGGTCCACAACTGCTCCTGGCTACTGTTCGCGAGGTTATATGGCCAATTAATGGTAGACAGTTAGCAAGACGAACAGCCAATATCTGTGGGAGGTGCAGACGTGTAAGAGGCAAAACCTTGTGTCCTAAAATGGGCGATTTACCTGCTCAGCGCATTAATCCGGATTTCCCTTTCTTGTCCGTTGGCATAGACTTTGCTGGCCCCTTTTCTATTATAAACCGAAAGGGTCGTGGAAGTCGTGTCATCAAATGTTATTTGTGCCTTTTTGTGTGCCTCCGTTATAAGTGTATTCACTTAGAGGCAGTTAGCGATTTAACAAAGGATGCGTTTGTCATGACCTTGCGACGTTTCATCGCGCGCCGAGGAAAACCAGCGGAAATATTCAGCGACAATGGCCGAAACTTTGTCGCCGCCGCTAAAGAGATCGGAAACTTTATCAAGCAAAATGTAGAGCCTCTGTCTGATTTTGCAAGTCAACAAGGCATTAAGTTTAGGTTCATTCCGGCTTACGCTCCAAATTTCGGTGGGGTCTGGGAGGCTGGCGTGAAATCCGCAAAGTTTCATCTAAGACGTGTCATGGGGAACAGTCATTTAACGTTTGAGGAAATTTCAACTTTGTTTGCACAAGTCGAGGCAATTCTTAATAGCCGCCCTTTATGTCCCCTATCATCCTGTCCCAGTGATCTCCTGTCCCTAACCCCAGGACACTTTACCATTGGAAGACCCTTGACTGCAATACCATCACCAGCACCTGCCAACTGTAGCGACAGCCAGCGAAAGCGCTATGAGCGCCTAGAGAGCATTAGAAATCATTTCTGGCAACGATGGCAAAAGGAATACTTGTCTGAACTACAGCAGAGGACCAAATGGCGAATAAATACTGCTCGTCTCAGCATCGGCGATATGGTGCTGTTGTCTGAAGATTGTGCGCCCCCGTTGTGCTGGCGCTTGGGTCGAGTTTTGCGACTTATCCATGGACCAGATGGAGTGGCAAGAGTTGCGGACGTACAAACTACCAAAGGATGTGTGCGTCGCACGTTTACTCGTCTCTGCCCTCTACCCACGGCGGATGAACTGAAGAGTTGAAATCATTATTTCAACCGGGGGGAAGATGTTACGGCGCAGACGCCCGTCACTTCGCAATACTTGTTTATCGCATACAATAATTGCTCTAAATTTGTAACAGGGTTGTCAGCACTGTACTTAGCTTTATTATGCAATGTCATTCATTCGTTTTATATCCATCAACGGATCCACATTAAAGCCACTAATTGCTAAAGTTAGTGTTTTTATTTGCCCCATTATATGCCTAAACACTCACCACAGAATTCGAAATATATTAGAAACTAGATGATGCCCGCGACTTCGCCCGCGTGTAGTTATTTTAGTAGGTAACTTAAGGAACTCTGTAATTTTCCGGGATAAAAAGTAGCCTATACCTTCCCCGTGATATAACCCTGGGTATCCGAATATTAGACCGATCTAGGCTATCAACGCAATAATAATATAACCTAATACGTTTAGCTATTAAACTTATTAGGTAGGTATCTACCTAGGTACTATCCGTTAGAACAAGCTCGTGAAAGGAAAAGGTTCATTTTAGGTCTACTCTTGTACACTCTACCATGAATAGAAGAAAATACATAGATTGTATTAAATATCTATATTATAATAATTTAGAACATCAGTAAACTAAATAACGAGCAAAAAAATAAAAATGTATTTCAAGTTTTCGATACGTTTCCAAGATGGGAATGCCATCTTGTCTTCTCTAGAAGACAGTAGGCGCGAAATGTATCGAAAATGTTATTTCTGACAATCACTGTCAAAATAACGTGTTTTTATTTTGAAAACGTCAAATACATTGAATCCGCCATTGTTACCCACTCATGTTTAGTGTTCCATAACTTGGAAGGATTAAATAATTTTAGCACTGAAACTACGACGAATTCGTAGATTTGACCAATAAAAACGGGTCTAGTATTTTATTTTTCTTCATTTCTCTGCTTGTACAAGACTTGGCCTACGCCCCATACAAATCTGACAGTCTCCTTTAGGTACAGTTGTCTGCGCTACCCCTAAACCCGAAACTCAGACCCGAAAGTAATAAACATCCTTTCATTTATAGTCTCTTAATACCTTTATGACAGTAAAAATGCTCTCAGATCCAATGGATAAACATTTCACTACCTTTACGTGACCTACTCGCATAGTACGTCACGTATGAGACGGACACGTAATTTCAGTTTTCATTAATAACCGTAGAGGGCGGAAATAAGAGCAAGTATTATAGGTCATGCCCATAAAATTGTTGTCACGAAAAAAAGCCCTTGACCCTTCGGGCTGACATTTTATCGACATTTATTTTGGTGATAAGTAGGTACTTACGATGCAGTAAGTACCTACTGATACTTACGAATTAATGCAGACGTATCGTATAGCTCTATAGCCGGTACGAAGCGATTCGTGATGACAGAGGTGTGTATTCTGCTGCGCGACAGGTTCCTCAATCAGCGACGCATACAGGTAACGTCCCGGGAACCTTATAAATGTCACCGTAAGATTGGCTGTTACGTTGTACAATTAAGTTGTTACGTTTTACAATCTTTCGAAAGTTTAAAATCTATCGAAATAAAAAGCGTTTTTACTACAATTTTTAGATATACCGACTCGTAAATAAACTTTGTTAGACTCTAAGTAGGTATATCGATATCTGTTCTAAACATACAAACTCTATGGTTCTAAACTATTGCAAAGTTGGTATATACTTATTAAGTTATTACTTACCTACTTCCCACTGAAGTTTGCTTATTCAATTTAACTTAGGTATATGTAGCGTAAGTAAGTACTAGGTAAAGCCATTTCACATAGAGGCAAGCATATTATAGATAATAATAGCAAAAACTAGCTAAATGACGCTCAAGGTAGGGGATACACGAACGCGGGGTAAGTAATCCCGAATGCAACGGTCATTTTTTCAACTTGCGGTATGGAACCCTAAAAACTAGTTAAATGACGTTCGAGGTAAATAAGAAACAACAGTTTAGCATATTTTTAGACACTGCTCTTTATTCTTTTTTAAGCTTCATGAATTTACAAAAGGCTTACTATCTACGTACTAGCAATAAAACTTGCCTTGCACTAGCAAGTCAATTTTAGTTTAGTTTTAGCAGGTAAAACTTGCAGAAATCGACACTGGGGCTGATTCTGTTGTGCACAATCTCTAAACCACAGAGTAGTACATTCTCTAAACTAAACTAAAATTAGAGCATTACAAATATTGCTAACCCTTTCATAATACTTCCTACGGAAAGGGACAGAACTAGATTTAAAGCTGCCATTTTAATTGAGTGTAGAGATGTGTGTTAAACAGAATCAGCCCCACTGGCTAATTCTGTTGTACACAGCTTTAAACTAAACTAAAATGACACCTCTAAATACATATTATATTGCAATCCCTTACTTAGCACTCCCTGAATTAGTCACAATACTTTGACGCTTTAACTACCTCGTTGGTTAAGTGGTTAGCATGTTCGACTGCGGCCGACGAGGACCCGGGTTCGATTCCCGGGTCGGGCCATAACTAAGTATTAGGATGTCCTGACTAGAAATTCTCAGTACTAGCCCGGAGTAAGGAAGTCGGCGATGTTTCATCCCCGTGTCCTGCGCCTGATCTCTCTCCGGTCATGTCGGAGTTTCCGTCCCATCGGGCTATGAGAGTAAAGGAACAGAAAGTGCACCTGCGTTTGCGCACACACTTGTGCCCAATGATATCTCCCGCGCAGATGGCTAATCTCCAGAGAGATTAGCCGCCGTGGCCGAAATTCGGTTGGGAGGACGCGAACGCTCGAATACAATCAATCGACATTGCAATGTCTTCGGACTAACGGTACCTACTCGTACATATTATATTGAAAGCAACATATGGAAGTTTTATTGCTAGTGGACACCTTGAAATAGGTAATCAGAAATTTACAAAGGTCAAGGCATAATAAGGCTTTTAACTTAGGCTCAACTTATTTGAACTTTGAATCATTGATATAATCCAATCCAGATGCTAAATTGGGATAATAAATGTATGTAATAAATATAGATTTATCTCTTTTCCTCATATCATTACATTCACGCGAGAAAAAGGATGGAATGCAAACTGTCCCTAATAGCGTCTGGATAATAATATTATGGTACCTACCTTTCAGATGGTTATTACAATATTATACAAAGTGAACATGGATGGGGATGGTGTATGTTTAAAATTATAGTATTATTAATAATGTAGAGCTTGGAAAAATATACTTAAGCAAAATAGCACTTCCTAACGCTTTTTCTACATAATTAAATATTACGGTACACGACACAACATTAATTAAGGTTTCTATAAAAATTATATAAATACTACTACTAGAATAAAGTTCAAAAAGCAAAGACCAAAATATATCCATCCAATACAGAAACGTGTTTAACACGTAAAATGGGTCTTTACTCTTTACCAGGCACAACGCATTATACCACTTTTTTAAGTTACGCCGATAAACCTACCTCCACTACAGCCCATGAACGTCCCACTGCTGGGCACAAGCCTCCGCTCGCATAGGAAAGAGGGAATTAGAGCCCCACGCTGTAGAGTTGTTCAAAACTGCTATAAATCCATAGCACGCTACGGACTAATATAAAGTTTTAAAAAATAAAATTTTAGCATGCTTTGAAATACGCTTTGTTATAACGTAGCGCGCTAAATTTCGTACGCGTTATATTCATAACGCCGAAGCGTCATACGGATAACTTACATAGCACGTTATCCGCGGTATGGAACAATAGCGCTCTATGATATTGCGCAATGCTATGTGTTATGCTCCAATGCGGGTTGGCGGGCGATGTGCGCGTTAGCGCGTGTCCGTCCGCTATTGGTGGTTTCCTACGCGCCTTGTTCGGAGTCCGAGCACGATAGATATATAGCGCGAGTCTCTGTTGTTTAATATCAGATGAGTATGAAATTCCGCGGGCTATTATGAAGCGATTTGCTTCCTCGTTTCTAATTCGAACCGCTAGGATAGGGATGCCCTTCCGGCTTCCGTTTTCCCCTCCTCTTTTAATATAGGTACCTTCAAATCAAGTGAATAGGCATCTTCTATTTATCTATATTCTATTTATTTATATTTATTTAGGTTATTGTAGTATCTGTAAGTGTAATTTATATGTAAACTATAGTATGTATGTTTATGTAAGTATATTTTATTTTATACTTTTGTTATTTTTTATTTTTCTTTTATGTGCATCGACCACATGAGCTCCTAGACCGTGTCATCAGCTTTATACGCTCGGGTTGCCTTTAAAAGATCAATTTAGTGATAAGGCCGCCTTTGCGCTTTACCACATTTTCCTGTCTTTTGTATTGTATGCATAATTTTGTACCTACCTATATGTGTTAAGATGCAATAAAGACTTATACTACTACTTCTAGGCAAGCGCGCTCCACCTTAGGCTGCATCACCACTTGCAAGCAAGTCTGATCGCAGCCAAGCGCTAGCTTATATATTTAAAAAAAATGTATTTCATTGGTATTCACATTCGCCGACGCGACTTATAAAAGTGGTATACCTGTGCTGTGCCTGCAGAATAGAGTGGAGTCGAGACTTTAGGCACAGCATCGTTTTTAATTTACAATACATTAGAATATTGCTAAAAAAATTGCTTAGCAAAATTTTGTAGACGAGGACGCATGATACAAAAATTTATATCAGCTTTGGTGCTAATTTGTTGCTACACCAATTCAAAGTGGTCTTAAAATACTTCAAAAGTTTAATGCAAAAAGTTTAGTTTGGATATACAACAAACTTTTGATATGATTATGAGCTTTCATAAAGCTTGAAAAGGAATGAACTACATTAATTTTATTATTTTCGTCTTATTTATATTTGTGTGCAACAAAATTGGCACCATAATATTATAAAAACTCTAGTCAGTTACATTAGAAATAATTATTTATTATGAATTCATTTAAATACACACAATATCATGTTATAATTATAATTTTGTTATAAAAATTGCATTACTGTAAAGGCTAAAATGCTTTAAAAAGACACAAATTCTTATTAATTTATTGCACATTAGTTAACTTCCTTAAAATAATTTCAGGGTTACAACTTAAACAACCAAGTTACAACCTTAATAATTAAACTCATATTATTGCAGTTTGGGATAGGAATTAGGATCCATCAGACGGGAAATATTCATGCAACTGGGTCGAAATATCGACAAATCTCCATGCATCATAATTTTAGTGGTAACTCATTTATTATAGTATCTACCTATGTTCTAAATGTGTCCATACTATATCTGTGATTGATGCCTATGACCAATTTTATACGAATGATTTTGCAAACTTTGATTTTGTCTACTTGCATTGTAAAGTCGACATCTCCTAAAGATGCTCCGGTGTCGGTGCGAAACGTGCGTCGAGAATAGTATAAAAGCCGTGAGTGGTGGTGGCATTGCTTGGTTGGGAAGGTAAACGGTGCTTCGCTTGTAACTGCATGCTTGACCATACAGAATTTTTTTCTATTGGTGGATTGTAGTTGCGACTACGCAACTTCGCGTCGTCGTAAATTGTTTGCTTTGCCGAATCCAACTCATTAAACAAATAAAACATTTTTTAGAGTGGAAATAATTTAGCTGTTGTAAATAATTTTTATGGTCATGTTAGTGTAATTTTATCTGTAAATATTTATTAAGTAAACATTTTTTTTTCTGTAAAGATTTAGTTAAGTAATTTCCTATATATAGTATGTATATATATTATTATGTTTAATTTGTAATTGTTGTTGTAGTTTTAGGTAATTATGTAGCCAGGGGAGACGATTTGGGCAACTGTAAAGTCTTCCCTGGCATGTTTTTATAACAATAAATAATTATACCAAAATAATCGTAATCTTTTCTTGCTAAATCATGAACTTCCGAAAGTAACACATGATTCTATCCAATATACAAATGATTTTCTCATTCAGAATAGAATCATTTGAAATCATATAATATCATAAATGCAAAAGTGTTTTTATTTGTTGGTTTGTTTTAGCATGGTTATAGTTGAAGACTGACATAGACTTTTTTATCTCGGAAAATTAAGAAGTGGGAATTAAAAAACTTATTCCACGCGGACGAAATCGCAGGTATCAGCTAGTATGGAATAATATGAAATCATTTCACAAAAATTATATACATACATTAAGACTTAGGAGTATTATTTATGCTAATTTGCTAAGCCATTAAATGAAAAAAGTCTAAAATCATAGCACCAAAAATAATTTCAATAATTACAATCCTTCTAATTTACTCTTACTATTGGCTAAAATATATACAGTTTTTTAACGTTTAAATTATTGTAAGTGATATTCATTTTAACTGTAAATATATACCAGCTACAACTCACACGCTTTGTCGGAAAATGCCCGACTAGTTTCGAACTCGTCCAGGGTCCGTATTCATGAATAAGGCATGAACAGGCTCTTGAATAAGGGCCTCAGACGGGTTGGAAACTTGTCGGGCATTTCCCGACAAAGCACGTGAGTTGCAGCTGGTATATATTTATAGTCAAAATATACAGTTTTGGCAAAAGTAAGAACAAGTGATATGAATCACAATGTTAAATCACAGATTTGGTGCTATAATCACAGATTTGGTAACTATTTATTACTGATGTAATTTATAAAACAAATATTCAATATTACAACCTAATCGCTTAGACTACATCCATAAGTGTATTTTTCACTACTTTTTCCTGCGTGAAATTTGACACTGAATTGCATGACAAACTGAATATAAAATATTCTAAAGAAATAAAAAAAATCAAAGTGCTAAACTATAGTAATTTCATTAGAAGACTCCAAACAATTATTGTATTTAAATATGTGCAACTCAGCATAAAAGAAGAACTTTGGCAGGATAAAATTAGCTTCAGTCCATAGCTGTTACTTATCTGGGGTGTATATCTGTATCCTGAACTTTGTCAAAATTGGTTCAGCGATTGAGCCATGAAAAGGTGAGAAAGAGACACACTTTCAACACTTTCACATTTATACTAAAGTAGCTTAGATTTCATTTGAAATATCTGGGTTCAATCACCAAGAACTGCCATTGCCATCTCTTTAGATATATTATCCGACATAGTATTCTGATTTTCTGTCTCCCTCTCATCACCCGACCACCAACTCTCATCGTCATCATGTATGAAACATAAGAACAAGTCATCTTCGTACGTCGGAAAGTAATACTCAGGCTGGTCCCATTTATCCTTACTTAATATCCAATGCTTCATTTCTTTCAAGTGCTTTTCTAAATTCTTCGAGTCGTCAAATTTAGTTTCGCACGCTAAACATTGTTTTAAATGTATCTGTCTTCGAATGTAATTCACTATTTTAATTTTATAGTAGAAGTTGAATCCGGCAGTAGCTTTTGAGAAAGAAAACTCATGTTTCTTCTCCATGTGGTCTAGCATATTTTCGAATTCAGTTTCTGTGTGTTCACACAGTAAACATGTAATTACTGGACCATTTTCTTCAGTCCATTCTGACCATTCCGGATCGCTGTCTATATTAGAGTCTGGTTCAAATTCCTCTTCTCTAACTTTGATGTTATACATTTTAGAACTACTAGACATGTTGAATGGCTTCTGTTTATTCACTGGATGTTTATCGCCTATGTAGTTAACTAAAAAGAACCTATCGTACTCTTTGTTGACAGGATTTATTCTTTTATGGCCTTTTTTACGCATGTGCTCTTTCAAAATAGTCCGATCTTTGAACAAACCTTCACAGAATATACACTGCAGTTTATCTAGCTTTGTACTTATTAAATCTATGAGATCATCAATGAAGATAAGGTTGTCTGGCTTAGCAATATGAAAGTTGTGCTTTTCGTACAAATGATTGAGGTAGCTGGCTCTGGTCCCGTTTGACATAAACCTGCAAAACAGGCATTCCTTCGAGTAGTTCACATCTTCTCTTTCAAATGCATGTCTTTCTAATAATGTTTCTAATTTGGTTTGACGGAGATTAAGCCGCAGTTCCTTGTCTTCTGGTAAAACATCACTCAATAAGAAATATTCTTCATTCTTTGATTTAGTTCCATCTGGCTTGTTGTCGAGCAGCATTGTTGTGCAGAAAAATGGCAGGTTTTGATCTGAAAATATAAATAAAAACTTGCACTTAGTTACCTAATGAAATTCAATGTTTAATTACTTGCCAAGGTAAGAATAGCAACAAAGATTATAAACCTAAGTATTTAATATAGGTCCCATTGACATCTGGTAGAAGAGGATAATATCATACTTGCATAAAACTTGGAAAATCCATACAATTTGGCTATCCTGTAGTCAGGTAAAGATGCAATAAGTAGTAGTAGTAGTAGTAGTATAAGTCTTTATTGCATCTTAACACATCGGTACAAAATTATGCATACAATACAAAAGACAGGAAACTGTGGTAAAGCGCAAAGGCGGCCTTATCACTAACGTGATCTTTTAAAGGCAACCCGAGCGTACAAAGCTGATGACACTGGGTCTAGGACCTCATGTGGTCGATGCACATAAAAGAAAAATAAAAATAACAAAAGTATAAAATAAAATATACTTACATAAACATACATACTATAGTTTACATATAAATTACACATATAGATACTACAATAACTAAATATAATATATATTATAAAATATATATTGTTATCATACACTTACAAGTACATTACATAGATAAATAATGATTTTTTAAACGACGTTTAAATATATATATCGATTCGGTACTTTTTCCCACTGGAAAATATCCTGATCCTGATGGAGATCCTGTTTAATAGTGAATCTAGGAGGCTACTGGCCCCGAGTACTTATTTGAAAACCAGGACTCTACATACTGGAGGTAGGTACTCAAGGTCAGTAGGTACTCAAGACTCGAGGTCAGCTAAATTTTAAATACTTAATAATTAAGTAAAATTGGAAATTTCAATAAGTACTTAAATTACATACATAATAATTAGTACAGACTTATAATATCAATCTTGGTTTTAATATAAATTGTGGCAATGTAGGTAAGTAATCAAGGAATATTCACTCTGTGTGGTGATTAAAAGAATTGCTGGATACTGTCATTTTTTAAATAAATACGTTACAGATATCTATAACATAAGGTATTAGTAAAACAAAACCACAGTCAACTAACCTTTAAATCTCAACTTCCAATACTTCATATAACCTTCCAAATCCGCAATCTCGTTGGCATCAGCTATAACCAGGCGGTGTTCCATGAACAGATGGGTCAACATTGGCTTCTCAGACGCCGGCAAAACAAATACTTCGTCACACAAAACACAAGAGCACTCATTCGGAGCGTCGGTCTTGAAGATCGATGGATTTTCACTCTTCTGATGCAAAGTAAGCGGCCCGAAGAACTGTTTCTCGTTTGTAGCCATTTTATTTGTTTTTAAATTAATTTATAAATCAGATATTAAGTCAATTTTAGGGTTTATAAATAGTTAAATAGCCAAAAATTTTTGGCTTGACTTGACACTTCACTCAAATGACATGACATGACTGTCAAATGACAATGACAATACTGACATCGACAGTTGACAGTTCATTGAATTCGTTCAACGCTTCCATTGATTTTTCTAATTTAGATATTTAGCATTCAGTCAATGTGGGCAACTTTAGTTTTTCCAAACATTGTCAACTGTCGTTGTTGACTGAATAATACTAAATACCTACCTATAATACGACCAATCTATATACTTAAACAGCTAATACAAAAAATGCGAAAGTTTGAGTGCATATATGGATGGAAGGATGTTTGCCCAATCACGTCAGAACGGCTGAACGCATCTGGATGAAATTTGGCACATACATAAATTATAGTTTGGACACAAGCTACCTACTTTTTAAGTCCCGCGAGAACCAAAAAACCTCAATCCACGCTGTCGAAGATATGATGTCATTTATGATGCATTAGATCGGGATGTAATGCATCATAAATGTGAAAGCTTGGATGGTTGGATGGATGGATGGATGGATTTCATTTATAATAAAATAAATTGATATAAAAAAATTAATCAACATAAAAAAAAATCAAAAAAAAATAAAATAAAATAAAAAGAATATTCTCAATCACGCCAGAACGGATGAACGGATCGGGATGATTTGGCACCATGGAACTAATAAGAACTACGTAGTACTTATTAGTTCCACGTTTGGCACCGAGTTACAGGCATCAGCTAGTAATTATTATTTTATTATTTAAACCCTAGCATGTGAAGATATTTTTGGCATAATAAAACAAAAAGTACTAGTTTCTTTTAAAAATTTATTACATTCTAAAATTCTATATTATATTTTTTTAAATACACTCCATAAAAATAGTAGGAACTTACATTCTGTTCAACTAAATGCCACAAGTAACTTAACTATAAAAATAAGCCTATCTATTACGATTAACCCCCACGCCCGACCAATCCAGTTGCGAGAAATCAAAATATTATCTGCTTTCCAGCAACTTCATTGGCTGGGCTTGACGTGGCAGCTTTCTTACCGCGGACAGACATTATGTACCGAACGATTATTACCTTAGTTTAGCTAGCTACAACTTAAATTCATAAAATTATATTTATTATTATTGATATTGAATGCGATTGATAAACCCAGTATGTTTTAATATACTAACTACCCTCTTTTTATTTTAAAAATAAATTATATTACAGAAAACTCTACAATTACTACTACTTTAAAATAATGTTAAGTACAGTTTGACTTTATTTAAACTCCTGTAAAAATTTTGTACTACCTAATATATTTCATGAAAAAAAGTTTTTTACAACAATAAGGCAACTTAATAATGGTCAATTATTATTGATAAATGTTTTTAAAGTCATAATTTAACACCGCTACAGTCTTATGACTGTGATACTTTTCATTACATAACTGTTTATTTACACAAATTGGGTACTCTATTAAATATCTCGTATGTAGAACCTCTACATGGTTTCTACGTGGGTAACATTGAAAATGTTTAGAACTGGCCAGTTAGAAACATTGCTAATGAAAACTTTTGAATTTCAATTTTAGAACTCTTTGGTAACCTAATGTAGTATATTGCATTCATTTGCATTTGTTTTTGTGAATTGGCGGCAAATCTAAAACTCTTGTTACCTACACGTGAAAATGAACCTAACGCGAGAAAATTTTCGGTCAATGATTTATTATGACTTTCGTTATGGGCTTATTCAACAATAAAGCTATTATAGATAGGCTGCAATTAGCATTTCTTAATGAAGCCCCATCTCGTGCCACTATTTACAATTGGTTTAACGAGTTTAAGCGTGGACGTAGCAATCTCAATGATGATCCGCGTGAGGGACGTCCTTTAACACCGACTACTGAAGATAACATCAGTGCTGTGAAGACGTATGATATAAGAGAGCGATCTATCAGCAGATACGGGCAAGCCTAGGCATTGGTATGAGTCAAGTTCAAAAAATATTACACGAACATTTAGGCGTCAGGAAGCTTTGTACCAGATGGATTCCCCATACTTTAACCGACGACACCTTCGCATGGACTGGTGTCGCCAAATGTTAGATAAGTTCAACGGCGGTGACTCAAATGCTGTATTTGACATCGTCACAGGTGATGAAAGCTGGAACCCGAAACCAAAAGACAATCAGCTCAGTGGGTGTTTCCTTTCGAGGATCGGCCAACTAAGGTAAAGAAAGGAAGAAGTCAAGGAAAAAAGATGATTGCCTCATTCTTTGGTCGGAAAGGCCATTTCGCGACAGTTGTTCTAGAAGATGGAAGGACAGTTACTGCAAACTGGTATGTCAATCGCTGTTTGCCTGTTGTCTTGGAAAAAATTCGACAGCAGCGCCCTTGAAGCAGGATCCTCCTTCACCACGACAATGCTTCAGCACGCTCCGCAAAACGGACTGTTGAATATTTGATATATTTAATATTTTATATTTATATATTTACTATTTTATTACTCAGGTGTCGAGATAATGAGTCATCCGCCATACAGTCCTGACCTGGCGCCCTGCGACTTTTATTTATTCCCAAGAACTAAAGATATAATTCGAGGTATTCGCTTTACGAGCCCTGAAGATGCGGTGAAAGCGTACGAAAATGCCATAGAATAGACCCCTAAGGAAGAATGGGCCCACTGCTTTTCTCAATGGTTCCATCGAATGCGACGATGTGTAGAGAGGAACGGAGATTATTTCGAAAAACAATAAAAGCATTGGCAACTTTCTACATTAAGCCGTTTTTCATTTTCTAAACATTTTCAGTGTTACCTAGGTACCTTCCTTTCAAATCCAAAACTTAATGTACTTAGGTAGGTATTTATTTATTTTATTGTATTAATAACTCATAAAAACCTATTTATAAATTATAATAAAATAATAATTATTATTTTTACAGTAGGTACAGCTACACAATATTATAAACCTAATATAGCTAATACTGATTTACTATTACATTATGAACAACATGACTTGACTACCATAATTTTTATTGTTTGCATTCAACGACCTCAATTTACATAGACACTAGACCTGTCAAACAAAGAATGTGGACCTATTTTACTAACGCCATCTAGCCTGGAAAGCAGGACAGCGCTATAACGGGGACAAGGACAGGCTTATACAGGCGTTGAGCGCGCTCTACAGGTCGGACGCCCAATTTTTTTTGAAAGGGCCGATCTAGTACCTACTTATTATAATATCGATGTTTGCATTACATTAATAATACCCTACGTTCAAGGCTCTAAGGGTTGTACATAATAATATTTTCCTATATTTGATTATCTTGGAGTAAGTATATTGATGCTTACCATGGTTAAAAACTTAAATATTTATTAAAAACAAACTTTATATTTAACAGATAAAGTTCATTTTACATTGACAAACAATATTCTTTTAATATTCTTGATCTATGGCAGTGGTGAGAGGGACACCAACTCAAAGAAGCTATGCATGTATTCTACACTAACTCTCTCTACTCTAACTTTTGAACACATGCTGGTGTCGATAACTTTATGAAAATTTCCCTCCATATTATTTTTAAAACGGCGTACTGACGATTAGCAACGCCTCTGTTTCGTTTCTATATTATTGTTAGTTAGTGGCACGCAATATGTAATGTCTATGTAGCGTGACACTTTGTTTTGCTACACGTTGTTCTATTCTGTTGAATTGGCAGCCAAGCAATAGGTACAGCAGATGTTAGAAATATTACTCTTCCTTACAAGATGCATTCGTCTCTACGTAAATGGCGTTGTATGGCACTGAGGTTCCTTTTGACGCAGCTGTCACTTGTACCGCATACTTTCTTCCAGGTTTCAAATCTGTGATTTTCTGAATTATCACCCTCGTTCTGAAATTGAAAGATTTAATTTTAGACTTGGTACTTATCTTTTTCAGTTTAAATCTTGGTCCAAAGTTTTCAGTTTCATTTCACTTCACTGGAATTCCGAACCAGTGGTACATTCACTTGATGATTCAAAAGTACTTACAAAAGTTTATTTGAATAAAAATCATTTGAATTTTGAACCGTAAATAGGTAGGTATGTGTGCATAATAGTGTAGGTACCTACATTCCTAATGAACTTAGGTAATTAACCTCCTAATATCAACGGTAATTAACTAATCGGGATGAAATGAAGCTATAGGTTCTCATCTGAGGATCTTGGACGAATTAACCACGGGACGCGTGATATCGGCCATATTCGCCTTACCTTACTTAATTATGATATGATATGGTGTTGTCATAGTTATCGACTTTTTAATGCACTAGTATCAATAATTGGGCAGAAAAATGACAAGGCACTCTCCCCTCGCCCCGCAAAAGTTTTCGTTTCGTCCCGTGTTTATTTCATCCAAGCGTCAAAGTGATACCGAGTCTCTTTACAGAGCTCTGCATAGGAGCATCCCCCAAGAAGATAAGAAGATTTTTCAAGGTTTCTGTAACAGCTATTGACACCGTTTCTTCAGAAAATCATAACATGTGCCCGTACAATATATCTAACTACCTGGTAAAATTGTGGGTTAAATAAGTATTAAAAGTAGGTACTCACGGAGGTCGTTGTAAGTGACTTATACACGGGGCGGCTTTACTTGAGGATTTTTTTGCAAAGGCACATATAAAATTATCATTATTCACTATCTCTCGAGTTAGAACGCAATATCTGAAACGAAAAGAAATTACTTATTATCATGGTTGTCATGATAACGATCTCTGCGGGTTATAGCAGTAAACTGATTCATTGATTACAAAATAGGTAAAATAATGAAATAGGTCATGCAATTGAGTCACAATTTAAGATCTATTTAATTCTGACGACCTCCGTGGCGCAGTGTGAAGCGCTGTTGCCTTAACGTGCGGAGGTCCCGGGTTCGATCCCCGGCAGGGTCAATTTGGGAATTTATAATTTCTGAATTTTCCCTGGTCTGGTCTGGTGGGAGGCTTCGGCCGTGGCTAGTTACCACCCTACCGGCAAGGACGTGGCGCCAAGCGATTTAGCGTGCCGTTACGATGCCGTGTAGAAACCGAAAGGGTATGGGTTCAATATAACTGCCATGCCCCTAACAGGTAAGCCCGCTACCATCTTAGACTGCATCATCACTTACCATCAGGTGAGATCGCAGTCAAGGGCTAGCTTGTAGTGTATTAAAAAAAAACTATTTAAGATCCTCGCTCATTAGAGTATTCGACCTTAAAAATTGTGAAAATGGAGCATTACCTGATAACATCTGTATCGTTATGGGAAGCTGGTAAGAAGGCAATGTCAACAGAGTTGCATGATCTCCTCGGTCGTAACTCTCGTACCTTGTCTCCATCTTCAGGTAGTTCCGGAGTACTGATACCCCATCGTGTGGTGGATGCTGTGAGCTGGAAAGCGGAAAATCAAAGAATTTAGAAGGTACTTACCTACCTACTGCAAGAGAACATTAGCGAACCTACAAGAAAAGGAGTGCAATTTTTTTAAATTGTCGTGGGTGATCACACAACGCCATTTACATCTCAGCCTGTTGGTGGTAGACTATTTAGAATTCAGCTCACTTTGACACAGCCCTACTATGATTTTCAAAAGCAAGATTTTTTATTGAAAATAGCTGAATTTCTTGCAGAATGAATTCTGCAGGTTTTATTACTAGGGGACACTTTGCTTACCATGCATCATGAGATTGGTACCTACCTATACATATAAAGTGAAGTAAAGGTGTCATGTGTAAAATTACAAAAAAATAGAATTTCTTCGTAAGTTTCAGTATAAACTGTACATTGAGCAAAAAATCATGTAGGTACTCCAAAGGCTAATAAAGTTGTGGCAAATGTTTTCGTAAGTGGTTAACGTTCCCAAATAAATGAAATTAATATGACAATTAAATAGTCTTATAGTCGAAACAGGCATAAAAATTAGTTCCAATTTTGGCCACCGGGTCAGAATCAGTTTGTCGGACTGTACGTGACTTTTGCCGTTTTGCTTTATAGGAACATCGTATAAGCGTCATTTCGGATTGGCACATTGTCAAAGAGTCCATCTAAAAAGTTTGACGCGAGGAAACGCCTGAAATAAGTAAACTTCAACTATTTGTATTAATTGAAGCGAAAACTTCTTTAGGCGCGATGAGCACTTTTTGGTAGGGGTTAAGTGGAAACGCAAGCTTATGGAAGAGAGACAAGAAATGAGAGTACAATCTTCAGCAGACGCATCTGCCTACCGGCAGATTAATAGACAGATCTCTTTAAGCGCAAACGCGCGACTTGCGTAATGCTAATACGCAGTATATAAAAGATACTATCGAGCGAAATAAGGGCTCCAAAGTGTTCGCAAGAGATCTGGCTATCGGACAGAGCCAGCTGACGCGACTTAAAACTGATGATGGTAGTCTCATTTCTTCGAAACCTGAGATCTTGGAGGAGGTAGAGAAGTTCTATGCACAGTTATACACCTCAACACAAAAGCCTGTTGAAGATTTGGCGAGAGATCACAGAGCCAAACTGACCCGACACTATACCGAAGATATCCCGGACGTCAGCCTTTACGAGATTAGTATGGCTCTTAAACAGCTTAAGAACAACAAGGCGCCAGTTGAAGACGGAATCACGGCAGAACTCCTGAAAGCGGGTGGAAAACCGTTACTTAAAGTCTTTCAGCGATTGTTCAATTCCGTCATTCACCAAGGCACAACGCCTGAGGCATGGCACGGGAGCATGGTGGTTCTGTTCTTCAAAAAGGGTGACAATACCCTGCTGAAGAATTATAGACCCATCTTGCTGTTGAATAAAGTGATATGAATGTAGTATGAAATAAATAAGTTGTTTTCAAGAGTCATAACGAATCGTCTCGCTCGTAGGTTTGACGACTTCCAGCCTCCCGAACAAGCCGGATTCCGAAAAGGCTTCAGCACCATACACCACATCCATACGCTGCGGCAGGTTATACAGAAGACTGAGGAGTATAACCGGCCACTTTGCTTAGCGTTTGTGGACTATGAGAAAGCCTTACTCTATTTACTTATTTTTTTCTTACTTTATTTGGTGGAAACTTGGGCGGTATTGAGGTCTCTGCAGAGATGCCGGATCGATTATCGGTATGTCCAAGTGCTGAAGTGTTTGTGCACATACAGGACCAGACTACGAGGCCGATCCAACTGCAGCGGGGAGTGCGACAGGGGGATGTTATCTCCACGAAGCTATTTACCGCTGCATTGGAAGACGTCTTTAAGTTTCTAGATTGGAACGGACTTGGCATCAACATAAACGGCGAGTACATCACTCACCTTCGGTTTGCCGATGACATAGTCATCATGGCAGAGACTCTGGGAGACCTCAATGCAATGCTCAATGACCTCAGCAGAGTTTCTCAACAGGTGGGCCTCAAAATGAATATGGGTAAGACGAAAGTTATGTCTAACGCTCATGTTCCGCTCCACCCAGTGATCGTTGAGAACTCTGCGCTCGAGATTGTAGACGAGTACGTATACCTGGGACACACAGTGCAGCTGGGTAGGTCCAATTTCGAGAAGGAGGTTAACCGCCGAATCCAACTCGGCTGGGCTGCCTTCGGAAAGCTTCGAGATGTCTTCTCGTCCAAAATCCCTCAGTGTCTGAAGACCAAAGTCTTCGAACAGTGCGTGTTGCCAGTGATGACATACCGATCCGAGACATGGTCGCTGACTATGGGCCTGATAAGAAGGCTCAGGGTCACTCAGCGGGCGATGGAGAGGGCTATGTTGGGAGTATCCCTACGTGATCAAATCAGAAATGAGGAGATCCGTAGGAGAACCAGAGTTACCGATATAGCCGGAAGAGTTGCGAAGCTGAAGTGGCAATGGGCGGGGCACATAGTTCGGAGAACCGATGGACGTTGGGGTCCCAAGGTGCTGGAATGGTGACCCCGCACTGGAAGGCGTAGCATCGGCAGACCCCCCACGCGATGGACGGACGGCATCAAGAGAGTCGCAGGGAGTCGCTGGATCCAGGCGGCGCAAGACCGTGGCTTGTGGAGGACCCTACAGGAGACCTATGTCCAGCAGTGGACGTCCATCGGTTGACGAAGAAGAAGAAGTGGAAACGCATGACTGACACCTCGCGTTGTTACGAAGACAAGATGACATAAACAGTAATTCGTAATTAAACTTGAATGCCTTAGTTTTAAGGTTTATATTTTAAATATTTTAACTATTATTAATATAATTTATATTTTAAATATTTTACTATTATTAATTTAAAAAAAAATTATATTCGTTTTAACTTCCATCGGCAGTCATGGCTGGCAATTTTTTTATTGAAATAGTTGTTGACCTTTAGATACTACTGGCTTCAGGATGGTAATTAAAACACCTACCTCAACTGTTACTGCTAAATCCCTGTACCACTTATTGGGTAGTACTCTTATCACGTATCTTATTTTTGATTCTTCAGAACTCGAGTCAAATTGGACTGAACCTTCATCACTGGTTTCTTGTATTGATGAACTTGAAATTGGTGCTGGTATGTACAACTTTTTATGTGGTTCTGAAAAATAATATTTGTATACTATCTTTACAAGCGAAGTATATTTTTTGGTGACGCCCAGGACTTCGTCCACAATTGAGTTTTCTTTTATTCCCGCAGGAACTCCTTAATTTTCCGGTATAAAAAGGAGCCTAAGTCCTCCCCCGGGATACAACCT
This sequence comes from Erebia aethiops, assembly GCA_923060345.2. Classification (NCBI taxonomy): domain Eukaryota; kingdom Metazoa; phylum Arthropoda; class Insecta; order Lepidoptera; family Nymphalidae; genus Erebia; species Erebia aethiops. The sequence goes on along the minus strand of OV281096.1, from coordinate 12,541,460 downwards.
TCTATACCAAATTGTATCCAAAGCGGTTGAAAAGATGGGCCGTGAAAGCGCAGCAGACAGACAGACACACTTTGGCATTTTTAATATAAGTGAGGAATGTAGTAAACCATTTGAGTTACTTACCAATATTTTTAGCTGAATACAATCTCTTGCCTTTAACAGAAACATCAATGTCTACAGAACCACCGCAAGTTGATACTGCAAGCCAGAGTCCTCCTCCACTACCAACTGTTGTCTGAGAAAATGAAATAATTTATCTTTTATTATTGTATTAAATTAATACCTACTAGCTGATACCCGCGATCCGCGAAAAATTTTCCGGCCCGAAATTAATAAGTAATTAATTTAAATTAATAAATGTGACTCTCCAGATCCTCAACCATACCCATGCAAAATAACACGTCGATCCATTGTTTTGTTACGGTGTGATTTTCAATCACACCGTAACAAAACCAAACCAAAAACCAAAGACAAACCAAAAAACTAATAGACAAACAAACAAACACACTTTCGGAGACAGACTTTCGGACTTAGGGAGGTAGATGACAATCGAAATAGAGACTTAAGGCGCTGTGAGCTCACGAGATGAAAAACACAGGCGCGGGGGGGTGAAATCGAGCAAGCGCATGTCGCAAAAAATGTATGAAATAATTTGTAAAAAAATTAATATTAACTTTTCAATACAAATGAATCCGACAATGTGTTTGATTTAGAAATATGAATTTTATCTTATATTTCTAGAGCTAATTATTGGTTTCAATAAGGAGAAAAATTGCTTTAAAAAATAAATTAAGAGGTATGTTTAAAATAAATTTCAATGCAGAGATTTTTTAAAATTGTTTTGAGATGCGTCAATGGCTGCTCAAAGGTCTTGAAAACAGCACATTATTTTAACAAGCATACATTATGTCACCGTTTGATGGATACACTGCTTTTAAAAACCCCTTTTACGCTACAAAGGGCCTTCTTTTGAAAGAAGCATTTCTCAAATGTTCTCAGTCGATAACTCGATAAATTCCACCTCAATCATGTGTGTAAGCTACTCTTATTTACACGTAGATGAAAATTGAAAGATCATTTGATCGAGATGGAAATATGATGAATATTGTATTCGTTAGACATGCAATTTGAAGGAACTCAAACTAATATTATAAATGCGAAAGTGTGTTTGTTTGTTGGTTTATTGGTTTGTTCATTTGTTGGTTTGTTGGTTTGTCATTCAATCACACCGCAACGGAGCAACGGATCGACGTGATTTTTGGCATGGGTATAGTTGAGGACCTGGAGAGTGACATAGGCTAGGCATAGGCTTTTTATCCCGGAAAATTAAGGAGCTCCCGTGGGAATAAACAAAACTTATTCCACGCAGACGACGTCGCAGGCATCAGCTAGTATAGTCATAAAAGAAATCAAAATTTCTCAAGAGGGCAATCAAATTTACTGGATACAAATTAAACATCAACTTTCAAGGGTGTCTGTGTCAAGTAAATAAGATTCTTAGCAATATGAAAAAAAATAAGATCATAATTTATTTGTTACCTTCAAGTAATAAACGCTTTTCCCCTTAATATCAGCTTTGAGTGGCATGTTTTCACGAAGTTTCTTGGCCGTGGAGGTTCTTGGACGCACACTACCCGATGCAAGCAAGGAGCCGACACGGCGATCTCTTGCTACTCCAAATACACTCACGAAATATGTCTGTAAACATATATTTTATTATTTTTAGTAGTAAAACCACCAACCACCACTTATCAGCCCATTAACGTCCCACAGCCTCCACTCTCATAGAAGAGAGGTAATTGAGCTTAGACCCACGACGTTGCACCAATGCGGGTTGGCGGGCTATAACGACTATTATCATGTTGTGGGACGAGTGACTGATATTATGTACTAGTCCGTACCAATAGGAAGATCTTCCTCCGGGCTGGTGTTGTGCCCGGAGACCGTTCTGGTCCGACCATTGTAAGTTTGAACGGTCTATATATATATTATGTAGTGCTATTCTCAGAAAACTTCGATATCGTGATTTGAGCTTGTATGTAACTCGTAAATTTTCAGTCGATTATCTTATTTTGTGGTGTAAATGCTAAATGATACATGCTACAATGTTAGTGATAATAACCGGGAACGCGACGGCTTAACGTGCTCTCCGAGGCACGGAGGTGAAACACCACCAACTTCCTAACTCCGGGCTAGTAGATACTGAGAATTTCTAGTCAGAAAAACCCAAACCTTAATATTATGCCCCGACCCGGGACTCAAACCCGGGACCTCGTCGACCGCAGTCGAACTTGCTAACCACTAGACCAACGAAGCAGTTTAGTAGTACAAGTTATAAAGTAATATTTGAAAAGTTACAATAGCTTTTGTAACAAAGTTAATGTTGGAGTCAATTCTGAGTGTGTTCCTAAAAAAATAGAATTTCTTTTAATAAACTTAGGATATCTGCTATTCTGACAACACTCCATTATCTGTTCATCTGAATCTAGCGTGAAGTCTCCAATTAAAGAATTTACTTACCGTGCTTGGATCCAGGTTTTCTATTAGATGGTGGGTCCTTTCTCCAACGCATGCAATTACTGGATCCTTATTTGACACTCTTGTACTGCGTCCTATTTTGTAAAAAAATACCATCATCAAGTTTTAAAGAATTAGGATTTATTGAATATCAATTGTTTCATTATTTTTATAAAATTTTGTCATTTATTATATAGCAGTCTTCAATACCCTCCCCTTCAGAACCTTTTGGCTTTAGTAATTTTATGAACTTTTTAAAATTAATGTTTCGTGGAGTCTAATCTGGTAAATGGTAACTATCAAATGGCTTACCGAACTTCTTTCTCCTGTAGATACTTTTGAAATTTCCCTCGTATATATTAAAGCTATCCGTGTCAACATCTATTTTATTACTATCAGATAACCCAGAATTGTTATCAGTTTGATTGTTTCTTGTACGAACTCTCTCGTTGGAACGATCTTCAGCCGAGTTGTATCGAATTGGCTTATTATCAAATCTATTCGATCTATCATCGTATTGGGCGGCGCATAGTGATGTGTAGTTCTTTCTGTGTGATGCGACGACACAGTATGTGGTTTCTTGAGGATCAATTGGACTAAAACAAAATTAATCAGTAAGTAAAAAAACTTAACAGTAAGTAAATGAAATAGATTTCAGTCAAACTAGAAGTTTTTCGAGAGCAAAATTTGAGGAATAATGTAAAAATGTGTTAACATTAGATATTCACGAATCAATAGGTATTGATATTCCCGCTTATCCCGTGATCTTGTTTGATAATCTCCTGTCCCCAAAAGTTGTCCTGGAAGAGATTTCTTTAGCAATAAGACCGCCTTTGCACCCTTCTGTTTTATGTTTTTACCTTTTTGTTTATTGTACTCTTTGCACACACTTAGAACAAGGGTTCTAAGTGTGTGCAAAGAGCTTTATCTATTTATCTATAATTGAGACATTAGAAGATGATACTAGTGCCCTTATTATCGTCTGCGTCGATTTAGGTTGTAAGAAATTCCTTGATAAAAGCTGTTTGATTAACTGGGATAAAAACTCAGTTTGCAGGATACAAGTAACCTCTATAGTCTATACTAATTTACTTCAAAATCGGTCTAGCTGACGAGCCGTGAAAAAGTAACAGATAGCCAGAAAGCAAACAAGTAAAACATCCTAGGCGTTTATCGATTAACTTAATAATCTTTTGATCGATTAGAAGCTGTTAAGTATTAAATTGTACTTAATCGCACTAAGTAGCCACAAGAAAGTATAACTATCCTTTTTTCTTCTATATGTTACAAAAAAGGTATAATTGCAGTTTAATTAGTCATTGAAACGGTTTTTAAATGTGTATAAAAAGTTAAAGTGCCGAGTAGTAGCTTGATCTAGGTGAAGCGTTTTGAAAATCCTACTCAATTTCTTATAAAGGCAAAGTGGCTTTAACGTTTATAGAATATTACTTGGAGATTAAAAAGTGATATAGGTTTCTTTTAACCCGACTGCGGAACGCACAGGGTTATGTGTTCATCAGTCTATATATGTTTGTATGTTCCTTGCAGGACAGCTAAAGCCTAAACGCGTGGACCGATTTTGATGATTCTTGCACCAGTTTATTTAATGTTAAAAATGCGATAGCTTAGAAGCCATGAGTTTGAACAAGTAACAATATAAAAATGTAACCTACAATACAGCATTTTAATTCAATCCATAGCAAAAAGTCTTGTTTCGAGTTAGAATTACAAGAGCTATCTACTAAAATTTCAAACAACCAAGTTGCTGTTTCAATGGACGTCATATTAATTTAGTACTGAAAATAAACCATATTTCAATAATAAACAAAAGTGTCGCGTACTAATTTATTAAGCTCGGTCAAAGCTTACGTGGAACTCGGATTTTTCTAAGTACGTTGGAAATAAGACTTTATGTTGGCGCAATTAAATTTCCTATCCCTCATCAGTTTCAATGTGTTAAATCGAGGCGGTTAAAGACGAACAAATTTTAACTTTAATCTGTGATAGATAAGATTTGTTTTTCTATAAAGGTGTGGATAATCGGAAACAAAAAGTTGAAGGAATGAAGCTTGCCTTTGCTGACTCTTTATTCTATTTATCTAGTACTATCCCAGTAGCGTTCTCTGCAAATAGTAAAGACATCTTATATTGGCAATTTGATACAAGATGTAGAAACTTGTTACTTGTTTAATTAACGTTATTGCAGTTAACAGCGTTGTCGGTGTTACTGAGAATTTAAACTTTGCTCTTTTTTGCCCCGATTGAATTCTTCATGGAGCTTATGTGGATATAAAATTGGTATAATTCACTTCGAGATTGCGCCTTGTTTTGCGATTATAATCAGGAAAATAGGGCTTGTAAAAACCAGCTTGTATTTGTAGATAACTTTGAAAATTAGTTTTGCGGTTATTGATGTCAAATGAGCAAAAGGAAATACGAAAAGTCCTTGTATGCAAATGAAGTAAATAGTTATATTCTGAGTTAAGCAAGAAGTAATTTTTGTTAGACAAGTGGGAAAATTACCTAATAAACTACAAAGTGCACTTAATAATATGATTAGGAGTCTGGAGTACATAATAGTTAAAAACAACTTTTAATTTTGTAGCGATTGTTGATGATGAAAATAACAGAGGCCAAAATATTAGTTGAACCGTCCATTAGCTCCGGTCCCATAAAATTGAGGCAAATAATAATTACTCAGTGAAATTGAAACCTTTATTTGATTTCTCTCATTTCTACGCTAATAAGCACAAAGCAAATAAGTTTCATGAAAAGGTACAAAGTAAAATTAAAGCGATTAGTTAGCGATAAACACTCTAAGGCCTAAGCTATTCCGTAAAAGTGCCCCTATAAATGGGAATGTACCAGTTAAGGCTGTATTGGTCCATGATTACGATCAAATTCCTGAACTAACTGCTTCTAAGATTAGTAGGTCTATTTTTTATGATTCTGCATCTCTGTAGAGGTCTCTTAATTATTTAAAGCATTTATAGCTAATATTATAGTAGTGTCCATGATCGCCTACAAATTCCTAAGACAGTTTTTAAGACTTCTTCTTACTCCTATGAAATTCAGCATTTCCGCAGTTTCCTCTTAATTTCACTAAGATCAAATTATTATAGGTTTATGACAAAAATTTATTCATTGTTATTTAATGAGGTGTCCCGACCTCAATTTCTAAAAATATTCATGAGATCTCCAAAAAAATGGGAATAATCTGGCTTAAAACAGTGTACATTAGGGCTTCCAATACCGGGATCCCGGGATTTCGGTATTGAAAAAAACCGGTATTCGAAAGCCCTAGTGTACATCCTTTCCAAACAAAAATACACAATAAGTCGATTATATGTTCGAAGATTGCAAGCTATAAATGAATGTAAGTAAAATTAAAGCAAAACCATTCAATTAATAACCCAATAAATACTAGTAAGCCATTTCATAAAAGTATGTAGATGCTAATCCAGTATTGATACAATTAAGAATTCCGTGCCGCAGGTACAATGTTGCGGTTGTGTTGTAGAGCTTTTACTACAAGAAGACGGTTAATTGAAAAAAAAGGACAGAAGTAACTCGCTAGTAATGAATAAAATAAGGTAAATTCTAGTTTTTAATCATAATTTTTCTCAGTATTATACTCTTCTTTTTGGTATCTTGAAGGATAAGATGAGACCGCTCGGTCTCATCTTCATGCGTAGTGAAAGCATAATTTATTACCTAATGTGAAATTACATACAGTTCTAGTTTGTTTTCTCGGTGTCTTTTCATTTTATTCCTCTTTGCCCATATCTATTTATCATTTTGTAGGTGTTTTCGTGAGAAAATAATGCAGTCGAATCTCCTACGACTCAACATACTACGAGATTTCGACACGTTAGACAAATTACGACGGCGTTAAATGAATTATCACTAAAGGCGTACCATTAAATTATTATATCTATTGCTTTCACATCATTTTGCTTTTCGCACCCCAATTCACTAACGTTTCTCGCTCCATCTAACATCCGCCCATAAAATACCTTGTATTTGACTTGACAAATAATATCTTCATTCCTTGGAATCTATTTTTGTCTGGGGTTTTCGAGACATCTTATCATTACAGAAACATCTAATACCTAGGCAGGGTTCAGATCCAATTTTTTAATGTAAACGGTATAACATCGTTATTAATAAATATTGAGACCCGTGTTATGATATTTATAGACTGTGAATTTTCTGACCCTTACCATACATAGCCCGTTCTATCAACCACTATGCCCCAGATTGAATAAATCCATTCGATATAAAATGACTCCCATCACTAGTGATAAGTTAATAGTCAATTGATATGTGACAGCACCGCTATTTATCGTCTTGTCCTTATATATTTATTCTGTTAATGTTAAGTATTCAAGCTCACGTTTACCTTTCCATATCTGTTCAGAGAGAAGTCTAGGTTATCATCAGTTTTTGTATTAACTGAAGTTATTTTAATTGTTCTGGTTAGAACCTAGACACCTACTTCAGCAGTTTGACCTTGTAGGAAGGACATCAATATTTATCCTATACTTAGAATAAGCATGATTCAAAATAGATAGTCTTTCCAGTGAAAGCTGAGAGTCAGATTTTTAGACAATAATGCGACACAAAAAATATAGTAGGTACGTATTTTGGGGATATCCGATCGATAGGGAGGTAAGACCAGAATGTACCTTACAATATTATAATTCCTTAATTTTTTCAAATTAACCATTAAAATTCTGTTTTATTCGTCAAAAATATAAAATGTTGATAATATACCCACTAATTGATCATTCGATCTCTCTCAAACAATAATTCTGTGCTAGGTATCTGGATATAACAAACTTATAAAATGGATAGGTTGGATAGCTTACCACTTCACTTACCTTAATAAGCCTAAATTTTATATGAATACTACCTGAAGGCCGCAACTTAATTTTCCGGGATAAAAAGTAGCCTATATCACTCTCCAGGTCCTCAACTATACCTATGCCAAAAATTACGTTACGAAACCCATGAACATTTTGTATGGGAAAATCAAGGGAAAATGTGTTTTCTTTTTTCGTCAATTTTCCAATGTTTTAATAGTTTATATATTATATATAAATAGCAAGCAAACGAGCAGGCGGGTCACCTGATGGTAAGTGATTATCGCCGCTCATGAACATTTGCAGCACCAGAGGAATCGCCAATGCGTTGCTGGCTTTTGAGATATTTTTTTATCCGCCCTTTGAAGAGCCCCATATTATAATCATGAGGGAACACAGAAGATGGAAGCTGGTTCCATAATTTGCAGGTACGTGGTAGAAATAACCTGGAATAACGGGAGGTGGAAGAAGACCAGGCATCCAGGTGGTGAGGATCAAATTTGTTTCTGCGACGTAGGGTGCGACTGGAGAACACGGAAGGTGGTATATAGATTAAATAACTCTTCAGAGCACTCCCCATTGTAGAGACGGTAGAACACACAAACAGAACTTACGTCTCTTCGGTGCTCCACAGTTCTCAAGCACTGTGCACAAGGGCTCCAGTGTGCAAGTAAGTTATTCTGCTATTCGGGACGGAGACAAAATAAAAAACCATGAAAATCACTCCAGCCGTTCTAGAGGAATAAGTGTTCGAACAAACCCGACTTTGTTTTAAAAATTAAGAATACAGAATGATGCTTAAAAGATAATGGTTTACGATGGATAACTGAGATATCGCCAGCTAGGAGATTAGTCTCCTATTTGTATTAGGCTAATCAAGAATTCAGTATCATCGAATTTCATTTAGATCGAATGCTACAAAGTAGATTGAAAGTCAAAGATGCTGCGCTTAGTGAACAAGAAAAGTACCTACTTACTTTGAAAATAATTTAGAGTCTAATTTCAATTATTCCGTATTGTTTTATTAATTAAAGAAACAATAATTACAAGATAATGAGACGTGCCAATTTAATCTAGTTTTAGTTACTTAGGAATATAATTAATCCGTACTTCCATACTAATATTATAAATGCGAAAGTGTCTGTCTGTCTGCTATGCTTTCACCGCCCATTTGTTGAATCCGAGGAAGGACAAGAACGCTACTTTTTATCCCGGAAAATTGAAGAGTTTCCGCGGGAATAAAAAAACCAATCCATGCAGACGAAGTCACGAGCATTATCCAGTATTAACATATTTTGCATACCTAATAGTAATCGGATTTAAATCTCATTTTTGACATAGATGAAAGTGGTATGAATAAAATATGTCATCAATAATAATAATATAAAACACATTTGAGAATAGCTGGTCACGTGTGAAGGATATCAGCACTACTATTGAGAAGTTCCGAACTTCATGTCGAAAGATCTTCATCAAATCTGTTCCAAGATTACATAAAACAAAAAAGCCAAAAACAAAATTTATGCGTTGAAATAAGTCCTTGCAGTCTGTTAAAAATTGGTTTAGCTGTAGAAACACCATGGACCTAACGGGAGTACGAAACGTCCAAATATAAAACTCATATTATTATGGAATACCACCGTTAAACCATAACTCTCCCAGGCCATAAATCCGAGCTGTCCGTCTGTTCGTCACAAGAACGAGTATTGATCAATTTATGATACGCCATGTATGGTTAGATATGAGACTATAAAACGCAATAGGTACCCACGGATGTGTGTTGCGAGATCTTTTTCTAAATTATTGGCGAGAAATGCATGTTAACGGTATGGAGTATGGGATTATGGCTATCATTTTACTTTAAAATAGACAAAAACGCAAAAGAGCGGGGCCATGCTTTTAATGGCTGAAATGGAATTTTCAGTAAGGTCCTTGGAGCAACAATACAAAAGCCGAAGAGGAAACAAGATTGAACTGTGGTGGTCGACCCATTTATGATATTATATACTTATACTAATATTATAAATGCGAAAGTTTGGATGTATGGATGGATGTTTGTTACTCAATCACGCCCCAACGGCTGAACGGATCTGGATGAAATTTGGCACAGAGATAAATATTATAGTCTGGAATAGCACATAGGCTTTTATCCCGGAAAATGAAAGAGTTCCCGCGGGAACCAAAAAACCTCAAACCACGCGGACGAAGTCGCGGGCATTCGCTAGTTCCTAATATGCATTGCATCCAAATTTTGTATACCTAACAGTACGAACCATCAAGACGTTCGGACTTCGGAGAAAGATACTGTTGGATCAGATTGTTGTTAAAGCCATATTTTTCGAGATAAATGAAACAAAATACTTCCGTCTCTAATTTATGCAGGTGAAATTTCACCTATCTAGAAACGGACTATAATATATTATAATGTTATGATTACCTAGGATCCCAGTTAGCAGAAAGCCTCCGTTTGGAACGTACACGCAAACGCATACGGACCAGTCTCGTGGCTTCACCGCGCACGCTCACTGCTGCCGCACCTCCTTTTGACGAGGACAACTGAAAAAAAAACAAATCTTAGAATATGTTTAATTTTTTTTAAATTTATCGACTACACTTGGTGGCAATCAGACTTGCTGGAAGTAGTGATACAGCCTAAGGTATGCTTGCCTAGAAGATTATCACCGTAAAAAATTCAGAAATAGTGGGATAAGTAACAAATGCTTAGACTGACTTGGATTTGTATCAGCAGTTTTGGAAGTTACTATTATTTCATTTGTGGTTTAAAAAGCCTAGTTTTTTTTCAATAACAGGCAAATAATTTGGTAAAATCATCTTATGTAAATACTCCTTTTGCCATTTATGGAATTGTTTAAGTGCCCATCAAATAACCCGCTATGAAGTGTAGAGCAGTAGTAGCAAAACTAAAATCAATACAGTATCTACTGCTAGCATGATTTACAAGATGGACGTTTAAAAACCCGTTGAACGAGAGATTTTCGCTTTATAATTGAAAGAAAATAATCCATACCTGTAATACATATCTGTCTTGTTTAGATATTGAAAATGATATAGTGTGCATCTCTACACCTCCATGCTCCTGCACCAGTTGTAGTCTTGCTGTAGGTAACAGAAAAAAAAAGTTTTATTATAGTACAAGAGTCACGCTGAAAGTTTTTAAGCCAGTAAGAAAAGTCGCCGCTGGAAATGATTTTATTTAAATTTCGAAAGTTTTTTTTTTATTTTTTTATTCTGTTATTTTATTGGGGCTTTTATAGTAAGCCTATAAGTTACTCTTTGTAATCCCGTAGATGTAGTCCCACATACTTATCCATAATATATTTTTGTTCCAATTTTACCCAGCGGGTAAGCCCAGGGAGTAAAATTGGTTTTAATGCATAGCAAACTTATGAACTATCATATCATTAGTTGTTAAGGAGAAAACTGGCTACAATAATAATAATTGAAGGTTTTTGTGGGACGAGTGAGTGATATGTACTCGTCCGTACCAATAGGAAAATCTTCCTCCGGGCTGGTGTTGTGCCCTTTGTTGGGGACATTTCTATAAGTTTTCAGTCGATTATCTATCCTGCGATGTAGATACATCTAGCGCAATCTAGTTTGCACTGTGGTAACCGCTACAGTTTTTGTTTCAACTTATATAATTTTAACATTTAGGGTAACTGCTATTCGATTACTAAATTCAAAGTTATTTTAAGCTTAAAGTTCTGTACTCCTTCTCTCTGTATAAAACTCACAGTCACTAGAATCCGGTGGTCCCTGATAGAACGCCCAGTGCATATGCCTCGAGCACGGGCTTACTGTGACGAAGACGGTCATCTGAGAAATCAGCGACGTGTTCAGCTCCAAGCTGCAATTAATTACATTGACCTATTACTACAGTATATTGAATCAGGGACGAGTTGCGACGACGCATATTATGTGATTGCGATTGCAACAATCCTTAAGTAAGTAACTGGATGGGTGACCGAATTTGGTACTTTCGTTTCCTCCATGCCTCGGAGAGCACGTTAAGCCGTCGGTCCCGGTTATTATCACTAACATTTGATAATAATCGTTAGAAACGTAAGGGTTGAAATAGTATTTTTAGTCGAGTGGTTTGCGGAAGGACTTCTGGAACCCACCGCTTTATTATAACAAGAATTTAAGCCCCCTGCCATTAAGTGATAAATGGAACAAGGTGATGACCCTCAGCAATGATGAATAAGACGCAGAGAGAGATATAGTTTGTGTATGACAAAATAAAGAGACTAAAGTTTCACATCACTTACTTTCGAGTCTCTCCTTCCTCCAGCCTATACAAAGTCTGATTGTCCATCGGCAGCCATTCCACTGACACTTTGGAGATGGGTCTGGTGACCAGGACACTTGGCGCAGCCAGACCAGCACCAGCGGCGTTGAGAAGGATGAGCGTAGCCAACCTGGTGGTTAGGACCTCTAGGTTTCTATAAGCATAACATTAAATCGTCATTTTCAGCTCAAGGTGTGTATTTTGTTTTGTGTACAGGGTATTATAACCAATAATCCTTGTGATTAACATACTTCATCATCACTATTCGATGAGCAATAGTAATAACAAATTTCACGGGCCTAAAAACTCCTTTACAATTTTGAATACAATGCCATTTTCAATTGGAATTGGAATCACTTTCGATCGTGGGAATGGAGTGCATTTCTAGGAGTTAATATTGAAATGAGACAATCAGGAAATCTATCAGAGGTGGTCAATTTACGTCTATAAAACATTGCCTAGTATCAATCCTAGTGTAAAATTATTGGTCAAACACAACTTGTTATACTTAACCGCAGAAAATACTGTACGTTCTGGCTTACACGATTATTTATTTTTTACCGCTTAGATAATAATGTCCTCCCGACCGTAATTCGGCCACGGCGGCCAATCTCCAGAGAGATTAGCCTGTAGACATATTATGCTCGGCAGATATTATAGGTAGGTGCGCAAGCCCAGGTACACTCTCTGTACCTTTACTCTCCGATGTATCGGACATCGGAGAGTAAATGAACAGATTGGGATGAAAAATCCGACACGACCGGAAAGATATCAGGCGCAGGACCGAGGGCTTTCCGTGCTCTCCTAATTCCGGGCTAGTTCTGAGAATTTCTTATCCGAGAAACCCTATAATGTTATGGCCCGACGTAGGACCTCGTCGGCCGCAGGAGGACAAATCGACAGACAGATAAAACACTTTTGCTTGACGTATAAAATTTGTATGGATTTTGGAATTCATAATTTCTTTTTAATCCACTACAAGCTAGCCCTTGACTGCGATCTCACCTGATGGTAAGTGATGATGCAGTCTAAGATGTTAGCGGGCTAACATATGTTAGGGGCATGGCAGTTATATTAAACCCACACCCCTTCGGTTTCTACACGGCATCGTACCGGAACGCTAAATCGCTTGGCGGCACGTCTTTGCCGGTAGGGTGGTAACTAGCTACGGCCGAAGCCTTCCACCAGACCAGACCAGGGAAGATTCAGAAATTATAAATTCAAAATTGACCCTGCCGGGGATCGAACCCGGGACCTCCGCACGTTAAGGCGAGTCACCTCAGCTCAGTGGTGAAAACTGGTTTGCTAGATCAAATTTTTTCGGTATTTACTATTAAATAACGGTCTTACAAAAAATATCCGATACACTTAAAGATATTGTCTAAAGAATGTGCTAATTTGTTACACGATAGGATGTACTTTACTCGATCAAAAAAAATCTTGAAACAGGCTAAATTAAAAGTTTAAAACGAATTTTTTATTAATAAAATTTTCGACTTTGCTCATCATTTTTATATGGATAAATTCCTCTTGAAGTATTAATGAGAACCTGCTAAAATTTATTTCAAACTGAAGTCCTATATCTATTTAATTCAAATTAATCCCAGAATTTGAACGTTGCCAAGCGGTTTCAGAATATACCGCGCTGCCCGCTTCCCCGCCAGTCTCTACGAGAAATGTACCGAAAGACGCGCGGGCGGCACCCCACACCTCACCTCCTAAAATCTTGGAGGTGACTCGCCTTAAGGCAACAGCGCTACACACTGCGCCACGGAGGTCGTCTAATAATAATGTCGTATAATAAATATATATATATTATATACATATGTGTATGTATGTATACGAGTCTATATGTGTAGGTATATCTATATACAATATTATGTGTATATTATGTAATATTATAAATCGCAAGTCTGTGTTTCGGAAACCTGATAATTACCGTACTTAGTTATTAATTCGTTAAAACGTTAATTTTGACAAAATTTGTTACAGAGATTGGAGCCGGGAGCGTATTGGAGATGGACATAATATAATATTATTATATTATCTATTCATTTAAAGAAGTAAGTATGTACGCCGTAAAAATCTTTAAAAAAAATCAGGGTTTATTTAAAAAAATCCACAAGGATGCTGCAACCGATTTTGCATTTGGTAAAGAGGTAGGTTATATCCCGAGGAAGGACATAGACTACTTTTTATCCCCGAAAACTAAGGAGTTCCCGCAGGAATCAAAAAACCTTACTCCACACCGACGAAGTCGCGGGCATCATCTGGTAAATATTATAAATGCGAAAGTTTGGATGGATGTTTGTTACTCAATCACGCCCGAACAGCTATACGGATCTGGATGAAATTTGGCACAGAGGTAGATTATAGTCTGGAATAACACATAGGCTACTTTTTATCCCGGAAAACTAAGGATTTCCCGCGGGAACCAAAAAACCTCAATCAACGCGGACCTAGTCGCGGGTATCAGATAGTTGATGAGTATCAACATAAAAATTGAAAACCCTGAAGATGTTTTTGATGGAACCTCCAATAATTGTTTATTTTAAATTGGATTTATTGTTTCACTTACTTTTACCATAGTTTAATTTATTCTACCTACCGTCTCAGATCCGATCGGTCCGGATCCGTTCGGATCTCATTATGCGCATAAATAGTTTACAAAACTAGTTTGTTGTTGTTTACAAAACTTGATCGAAAAATGTCTAGTCACGCTTATCTTTCGGTCCATTACTTTCAACGTTTAGATGAATCAGCAGTTTTATATAGGGTCTCAAAATTAGTAGGTAATTAAAACACATTGTTACAACTTTTGGCGAGGTGTTCAATAGGATTAAACAGATTTAAAAGCGTACAAAGTTATAGAATTGGAAAGTCAACGACCTAACGCGTAAATAGTAGATAAGTATGTCACTGGAAAATACTGAAAATTTTAATAGGTACAATTTTAACTTTGTATAGTGGTCAGCAGACAAAAGGTTTATTTTTCGATGTTTAGGTAAACTTATCGAACGATTTAGAGTTCCGTACCTCAAAAGGAAGAAACGGAACCCTTATTTAGGATCACTTTGTTGTCCATCGGTCTGTCTGTCAAGACCCATCTTCTCAGGAACGCATGGAAGTATCAAGCTGAAATTCATATCAAATACTCAGGTCTACTGTCCCTTGGAGCTGTGAAAAAATCAAACTTCATCACGAGAATCAAAACCTACAGGGTACTTCCCGTGAACTCAGAATCTTGAAATTTGGTACGAAGCAACGTCATATAGCATAGATAAAGAAAAAATTGGGAAAAGGGTAAATTTTTAGTTACATCATAATAAAAATATTTTTAATAATTTTAAACTTACTAATGTTATGTACATATTTCATTTAGCAATAAAAATACCATAACTTTTACTTATATACCTACAGGATTGCACGGAACCCTCGGTGCTCGAGTCCGACTCGCACTTGGACGGTTGGTTTTTGTTCAGGCATGCGTGAATGCGCGACTAGATACGACGCAACACGACAGTGTCAAACAAACCCTTAACGTGACCTACGTTGTTGCGTATAGTTAGCGGTTAGCGCCAATAGCGTTATTAAAGTCTGTAGATTGGATGTAATTTGGTGTACAGTTAGGGTGCATCCCGGGGAAGGACATAGGCTAGGAGTTTTTATCCCGGAAAATTAAGGAATTCTCCCCGGGAATAAAACCTGTACCCACGCAGATGAAGTCGCAGGCACCGTTTATTTACTGTGGAGTGTGTGGAGGTTAACTTAGACCTACACTTACACTGATATTTTACGACGGGTATTACCCACCTACCCTTTTTTGTTTCTCATGAAATTCCTGGAACTAAGTAGCCCACCGGAGTTCAATAAGCTCATATGGCAAAATGACCATAAATTTGTACTCCATACCACAAGCGGTCATTGTTTCGCACGTCGGTAAAGAAATATCCAGCGATATATCAAAAAAACGTTCACGCCAAAAACGTCTGTATTTGCGTTGAGGCAAATTTCATAATGGTGGCGCGAATTTTGACAGATGGAACATTAGCCCACGATCCCTGACCATACTCTATAAATCTCGGCGTAGTTGGGTGTAGTAAATTTCACAATGATTTAGTGTTTCCATTAGCAGTGTTTTTTGCAAACAATACATGCGCGCGCGCACGTTTTCTTAAAGCCTGAATCATACACGAAGCTAGGCGGCAACTGCACGGTCGCTCGTCATACTAAACTGGTGAGACGCATACTTACGGAGTGGAGTGAGTGGTGCTTTTTTTCTACTCTGCACCTCTGCAGGTGTAGGAAATCTTATAAATAGGTGGACTTTTAAGAACACTTCTGAGCAAACAAACGAAGGTTGAACCAATCAAACTAATGATATTGCCAGACATGCGCTAGAAATTAAGTAATATTAACTGTATGATACTACAATTTTTTCACACAGATTTTACTTTTCGTGAAATAAGTAGGTAATTTCAAAGTTAAGCATTCAAAGATTTGTTCGTAGAACATGAACCATGTCACAATAAGAACGGGTTTATACAGTGCCTGTAGGTGTTGATTCGGTCTAACTTTTAGAAATCAAAAAGTTCACGCAGTCGTTGCGCGTCCCGTTTGTTTCAATCTTTAGTAATAGTTTCATTGCGAAAAAAGAAGATCCGTTGGAATCTGGTAAGGTTAAGGCACTTGAAGGTTGTGCGCGGCCATCTCGAATGCGTATTTGGTCTTTAGTTGCTTCTGATACGAGAAAAAAACTATCGCGCTACATCTGCATTCCAGTGCGTTTTACTAGCAACGATCTTTTATAAATTGGCTAGGGGAAGCGGTTCCATAGTTTTCATAATAGCAACTACCTCGGACGTGATCTGTCAACTATAATATAGATAAGTGAGATAGCGGCAGATTATATCGATCACCTCCGTACAGGGCCCGTTGGTAGGTATGACCCTTTTTTGTAGGGAAATCCAATAAGGACACCCCGTTGACTAAACTTGTGCAGATACCTACCACTACTCTCGGGGATGTGCAAATGTTATATCACTTTTGTCGACTAAAACTTTACAAAAACCCACGAGCACGACGTTGTTTCATGGCTATTCCTGGTGACTGGACTAGACTGAGGACTCGTTTGCGCATTTACCCAGCAGTGCTTGCATCTAGGCAGAGTCCTCTTTAATGACTTTAGCAAATGCAGAGTCCTCTGGGTTTAATGAGGTTTCCCAATACACCGGCTAAGGCGCATCAACATTACGAAAGACGACGAAAAAGTGACAACAGACATTTTTTACTGGTTTTATTCACTAATGGTTTTTTTTAATGTAATTTAGCTTTAACTTTATTACTTTAAATTTCATTCAACTAATCGATATTAATTCACAATTTATCAAATTGAAATAACTAGTCGCGTAGTCCGACCGTCATCGGTTATTTTGATGCGATGGTGCTTATTAGGATAGAAAACTACCCTCATATGCTTTCATAAAAATATGTATTTTATTAGAAATTTATGCTATACTTGACCCATTTTGATTATTATTTATTGCTATTGTGCGCTCAAAAATGCAATTTTATATACGTAACTCTGTAAAATAGCCTATAAGTTTTATTCTTAACGAAACTATAAACATCTTAAACAAAAGGAAATTATTAAACTAGTTACTAGATAATTCCCGCTTCTTCACCGGAATGGAAGAAGTTCTATGATTCCCTCCAAAACACCACAATTTTTCGGGATAAAAAGCCTATGTCCTTCCCTTCAAAATTAGCGGTATTTTTTGCGCCTCTGATGTAATTTACATTATCCTGCACTATTATCATAAATAACTATTTTGTGGACCTTAATTAGGGCCTTGTTTTAATCATTTTCTTTTTCACCTCTTACTATATTTGGATAGCGAATAAAATATAACAGTAGATTTCTTCTCAATATAGGTCAAGAAAATCTCCCAACGTGAGTACGCAATAACTTATTGAATTATTAATGCCTCACTTATAATTTGATGTTGTACATTGATCATGATAAAACGGTAAACGGTGTGATACAGGAATAGAGGTGCTATAACGAATCTGTAATGTACTACCACTTTATGTTTTAGTTAGTGTAACTATACTTATAGGAATTAAATCGAGACATTCTGTTGTATATGTCACCGTAAGATTGTAAAAACCGTTAGATTATAATATAACGTTTTTTATCTCGATAGATTATAAACTGTCGACAGATTGTGAACCGTAACATACTGCTTACAATTTAACGCGTCATTTTTCGGTAAATTGTAATATATTAGGTATATTAACCCGATAGAACCTAAGTGCCCTACCTGAATATTCATGTCAAACCCTAACCTAACCTATAGTTCGCGCGCGAGTTGAATGCAGAGTAAATGTAAGTGTCACCATACATTTACTCTGCATTCAACTCGCGCGCGAACTGTGCAAGAAAGAGACAAGAAAACGTAAAAACAATAAATATTTCATAAATTAATACTCAGAACATTGAACGGTTCACAATCTTTCGACAGTTTATAATCTAGCGGGATAGAAACCGTTAGATTATAATCTAACGGATTTTACAATTTTACGGTGACATATACAATTTCTAAACTGCCTCCATCCCTGCACAACTGGAACCCTCCGGTTTGTTAGGGATGACGGTAAGAGGCCGGACGGGATGACTATAGTACCGTGGTCGATGGTGGTGGACCAGTGCACTGGTGTGATGGTGGATGCAACCTGCGTTGATACGTTGGCAGCATCCCACCTACCGGGCTCGTGCCTAAAGGCGGGTGCAGCTGCCGAATCTGCTCAGTTGCTTGAGCGCCGCAAATACTCAGCCATTACTAAGGACTACGTTTTTGCGGCACTTGCTTTTGAGACTCTGGGCCCATGGTCATCGGACACGAAGAATTTTATAAATGTCATGTTCCAAAAACTGATCCATGCCTCTGGTGACCAAAGAGCTGGCGTTGGCCTTGCCATTCAACGAAGTAATAGCGCCAGTGTTTTGGGCACCATGCCCGTTAACGATCACTTGGACATCGTGAATTTTTTGTAAATGTTACTAGTTTTAAATTTAGATTTTAATTTATTTCTTAGTTTTAATTAATATAAATTCAGGGATCTCTAATAAGATTTGTAATAAAAAAAATATATTTAAAAAAAAATCTAACCTAAACTCAAAATGACAACTTTTAAAATTCACCCTTTCATATTACTCTCTGCAGAAAGGAACTGAACTAGATTTGGGGGTGTTAATATGTTTAATTTAGTTTAGTTTGTTAAGTCGAAGTTAAAAAAGTAAAGAACATATTATTATACTATCGATGATTTTCTTAATTACAAATTTGCATGGAAATTCGCACCTACAAGTCAGTGTAATACTTGTAACTTAAGTGTTGTATTGTTTACTTATTGTAACATTTTTCTCTCTAAGAAAAGAGCAACTGCTGAGTTTCTAGCCGGCTCGTCTCAGTAGAATCAGTTTTCCGAAGTTCGGATAATGATACTGAGTTGTATTATTACGACTTATCACACAAAAACAAATGACAAAAATGACAAAAGTTGTCCGACGTGAAATAAATAAATCATTTATCATTTAGAGTTTGTGTTATACGGACTTGGCTACATTAATGAACGTTAATCTGTAACGTTTGATTGCCGGGCACGCACCTCTAACTCTTCGAAGTTAATTAAATACCACTTGCCCCAAACAGTGAAGGAAAACATCGTGGGAAAATCTGTATTGCCGGAGAGTTCTTATTATTGAAACTAAGTATTAATCCCGGAAACATTCCTGGAAAAATATAAGACCTATTTCTTTTACAATGATGTTTACATTAAGTAATTGTGACGAAAATATATTAATTATGTTTGGGAAAGGACAAAGGATAAATCCTCTGCTCTTAAACCAAAGAAGAGATGGATGGATTGTGTTAAAAAGTAATATTTTGCGTATTAAAAGAGTAGAGTGCGCTGAAAACTGATAGAAGTGAGTTGAAATAGACTATGTAGAACAAGATAAGAACAATAAAAAAATTGGCAGTCATAGGGACTGCCGATAGAAGTGAAAACTATTTTTTTTTTTTTTTTAATATTTTAAATATTTAAAAAACGCGAATCCACAAGTTTACCCCCTACCAAAAAGTGCTCAACGCGGCTAACGAAGTTTTCACTTCAAGAATAATATGTTGTCGTTATAAAACAGGGATGTCCTATAAGATCAGCAACAATTGGTGTCCCCAATTCTGGCACTAAATCAACACCTAGTAGTTACAAGCGCTGTATTAGGTGGTGTCTGACAGTTATATATTATATGTTTAGCAAAAATCCTGTGTATCATAGTGACATATTACACATAGTGATGCAACGTGTAACTAATGCGAGCATGTGGTGAGAATTCTGAAACTGTGTCAGCGAATTTTTGATTTGACATACTTTATGAGCCACTTATTTATGGATGCTTTATTCCTTGCGATTCTCAAATTAATGGCTGGCCTAGTTACAATAAAAGCTATTTTAACAGTTTACGTTGTATAGGGTAGCTAAATATGTAAAAAGAATAAGTTTCCTATTACGCTAAAATGGTATCGTATCGGGAAAATGGTCGCTCACTAAGTATGATTAGTTCGTATTGTGTGTGTACTATGGGCCTCATAGGATAACTCATAATGACTCTGAGTTGGCGGGCGATGGAGATCTAGGTACGATTTCTCTACAACATAAAAAAACCTGTAGATATTTATATAGGAAATACACAGAAAATATAATAAAAAAAGATTATTACAAGATATAATAAAAACTTATAGACTAAACGTTAATCTAAAATCTAAATAATATTATGCAAACTATACAATAAATTTAAATCAAATCCCTATATACCTACTAACAAAAATAAAAATAAAACCCTAATCAAAAAGACCACCCCTGGTTGCCCCTGGGCCAAAGGTACCCATCAAACTCGCAGCATTGCCACGCTGAATGGCGATGGATAACCTTTGAACCAGGTAGGAACCAGAACGTGGGTCACAGCTCCTTTCCCCTTTCGGCTGTCGTTTGAGGGAAAGGGGCTGTGACCCACGTTCTGGTACATAAAAAAAGAAGAGTTGTAAAAGAATTAGAGTAATGCGTACCTAGCTCAACGAGCATAATCCTTCACCACTTATTTCAATATTACAGTTTGTAGGTTTAATGTCACGTACCTTGACGTCCCTTATATAAGGATTATAATTCTTGAACACGAACGCTAACAATCTTAAAACAATACGGCTTTATACTTAACTATTATTATCTGTGCTATTTGTATGAATTTAATGTTTAATACTGTATGAAGTGTAAAATTTGGTACCTACTTTGAAGAAAATATTAGATTTTTAACCGACTTCCAAAAAAGGAGGAGGTTCTCAATTCGGCGCGTATTTTTTTAAAATGTATGTCGGTGCATATCTCCGTGGTTTCTGAACCGATTTGAATTTTTTTTCTATCAGTCTTTAGAGGAAGCTCTCGAGGTGGTCCCAAAAATTCTGACTCCAAATCCTCAACCATAACCCTAAAAAGTTAAAAATAAAAATTCTTTCCAAAAAACCGACTTCCAACGCCACTGTGAAGTAATAAATTATTAAAGCATTAACATTAAAGCATGTGATATTTAACAATTCCTTATTGTGCTAGCAGTGGCGTGCACAGTATTCAGAGCCAGGGTAGGCATTGGTTAAGTAGATTGATACCTATATTCAGGCAGGGCGTGATGAAAAATAAGCACTAAGCATGCAAGATTTTTTAACTGGGGTAAGCCATGCTTTTATGCTTCTATGTCGTGCACGCCACTTATTGCTAGGCCAGAAAAGTGTGGAGAATCTCCTCTGTATTGTGCAGTTTACGGCGTGTGAGCTGATACTTGTTAAGGAAAACCAAATTCCAGTTACTACCGTAAAAAAAGATTTATTAGCCATCATTCTTCTCACTACAAATACGACTGTTTGCGGAGGACAGCTCGTCCGAAATGTTTTTCTTTACGAGGGGAACCTTTTCCATATGGTTGGATTTTAGTTTAATAGCTACTTCGCTAGGAAGATAGGTTTGCTCTATGCAAGTAATAAGGATAAAAGTTTTCTATTCCATTTAATAATTAAATACTAAGTGTAAATATTTGAAATTTTACTCCTTGTCAAAGATGTTACTAGTTGGATTATTTTTGTTTTTTTTAATTCACATTTTTTAGTGGTCACTGGTTACGTATTAAAGTAATATGCTACTCGTATGTCTGGTTAAAAACCAGTACTACTACTAAGCGACTACACTGATCGCGAGCAATTTACTCTTATCCATTGAGGAGTTCCGTTCGCCATGTCCGAAGATATTCATCAGATCTTCACCAAATTTATATAGGAACATCTCTGAAGTATGATCTATCAAACAAAAAAATCAAAATTGATTCATAATTGGCAGAATAATCCCGTAACAAACACAAAAAAAACATACAGTCGAATTGACAGGCTCCTCCTATTTTTGGAGTCGGTTGATAAATAATTAATAGTATTTAAAAGTACCACGACTTGCTTGGAGAATAGGTTGGTAGGTACGGCCGTTACCTCTATACTGCCTCGTTGGTCTAGTGGTTAGCATAGTCGACTGCGGATCACGAGGTCCTGGGTTCGATTCTCGGTCGGGCAATAAAAATGTTATAGGTATTTGGTTTTTCTCAGTGACAGCCCGGAGTTGGAGTTGGCGGTGTCTCGCCACCGTGCCTCGGAGAGAACGTTAAGCCGTTGGTCCCGTTTATTATCACTAACATGATAATAGTCGTTAAAGCCCGCCAACCCGCATTAGAGCAGGAGACGTAATTAGAGAGCTTAGACCCATCACGGGTCTAAGCTCTCTAATTACGTCTCTCTTATGAGAGTGGAGGCCTGTGCCCACCAGTGGGACGTTAATAGGCTGTAGTGGTGGTGGTGGTGGTGCTGGTACAGCTGTATTGTTTGTTGGTCTTGGCGGATACCGATACTTAAATAAAACGACAATTGCGAGAAAAAATAAACGATTTGTTGGGTAAATCCATCGGATAAATCTGAGGTGCGATTGTGTTCTTACCTATCAAATCGTCAAAGTTCAGCGTCATATTGAAATAAACCATAACAGTATTGAGTTAGAGCTCAATTTCGTGTATCCATTCTCATACGTTTAGGTATGTACGATACCCTCTACCACTAAATAACTATCACTAAATAACTCTATCACTAAATTGATTTCCATACTAATAATATTTATAAATGCACTAGTTAGTGTGTCTGTCTGGTACCTTTCGCCTATTCGCTTACAGCTACAGATCTAACTTGAAATAAAACCGGGAAAAAATAGCGTTCATTTTAACATAGTAATGTTGACACTAAATTGAACCATTAACAAAATTGTAGCAGAAAATTCAAAGTCAATGAGTAAACTGTAACAAATATATCAATAAATGTCGAGATGGGAGGAAAAATCACTATAAATAAGCCGTCTGCCCGTCAGTCTGCCACGCTTTTGTATTTCTGTCTGTGTTTTGATGTATTTTAGTCAAAGATGTTTAAAAGGGTAGAGTCGCTAATGTCCAACAGCTTAAAATAGCGCCAACGCATTTATCCGACTGTACCTTATGGAGGATATTTGTTTTTTTTCGTTTTACTGTCATATCATAATATCTTTCCCGCGAGTAACTCCTATATCGTCGTTAATCTAGGGTGGCCCTCGAGACGGTGGAAAATTATCCCAAGAACAACGATCCTGGCATTCTACGATATTAGGTATATTTGGTACGGTCTATAGGTTTCCATCTTCTTCTCCGGCCAATATATATATATGCACCAACTTAAATGGCGGCCAACTATGTTTTGCAGTGTAAGCAGGGCTTATGGACTACTGTTTATTATCTAGTCTATTAGCTATAGTCCATAAGCCCTGCTTAGTGCTTACACTGCAAAACATAGTTGGCCGCGATTTAAGACGCCTACGCGACTGTGTTGGCGTTAACACCTATCTTATATTGGTTAGGTACAGGTGATTTTACAAGTGTTGTAGGATTTTTGTACGTTTCTTTAAGAGCATGTCTATAATCATTTTGTTCAAAACCTAGTATAGCGATGACGTGCTTTATACATTAAGTAAATTGGTGTTAACTGTACTGTACATATCAATCTGTCAAATTTAACCAACTAAGCACTCCTCCCCCTCAAACTGCTATACTTATGTATTAATAATATTGCTGACTTTTTTTTAAATTGAAGTTTTTGTGTTAGTGCATCAGGAAGGTAAACGAATTAATGTGAACTCAAATTGTAAATTATTTTTATTTGAGGCATTATTGAGGCCATAAGCAGCCAATTATTTCGTTTTCGCTTTGTCCTGTCTGCCACTCATAATATCGTTTGAATGTCTTCGCGTTTTACTTAACGCTAGCGCTTTTGAGACGTCTGCGTATAAATAACTTCAAGGATTAGCACGGTTTGCAGAAAAGCGTCGCGGTGCCGGCCGATTTAGATTCATTTCGAGTAAGGAAGTTTTGCGAGATGGTTAATTAATTCAGTGAATTTGATTTGTGGCACTTAAAAGAATTTCTCAACGGAACACCTGTCTCTATTCTGATTTTGCACTCTTTCTCTCTCTGCGCCGTATTTTTCATTGCTAGAGTAGGAACATCATATAATGGTAGGAGTTTTCTTGGTATAGTAATGCGGTGGGTTCCCAGGGCCATAACCCACGACTCTAGTAAGATTAGGTATGTTCAACTCCTAGGTCGCAGGGAAACAAGAAGTGGATAAGAAATTACACACAAATAAAAACGAAAAGTAACGTCGTTTCGGTGTTTCATTATTATGATGATTGTCTAGGACGTATCTTGAACACCCTCTAAACAAACACAAATATCAAGGGTTGCATCGTCGTTGTCGTCTCAACCTATAGACGTCCACTGCTGAACGAAGGTCTCCAGCATGGATCGCCACAGAGCACGGTCTTGTGCCGCTTGTTTCCAGCGGCTCCTAGCTGCACGCTTAAGATCATCCGTCCACCTTGTGGGAGGTCGTCCAACGCTGTGCTTCCCGGTGCTAGGTCGTCACTCAAGCACTTTGGGACCCCAACGCCTATCGGTTCCACGAACTATGTGCCCCGCCCATTGCCGCTTGAGCTTGGCGACTCTTCGAGCTATGTCGGTTATTCTGGTTCACCTACGGATCTCCTCATTTCCTCATTTCAAATTTGATCACGAAGGGATACTCCGAGCATAGCTCTCTCTATCGCCCGCTGTGTGACCCTGAGCCTTCTTATGAGGCCCATGATAGTTAGTGACCATACATAGTGTAGTGGTTGCTACATAAAATTAATTTAATGAATTATGACTGCTGAATAAAATAAAAAGCTTTTTTGGTTCACTACATAAACTCCCGTTTAATAAACTCGGTCTTTTGATGTCTTGATGAAATGTAAATTATACATTTAAGTGGAACCTACATGAAAAATTTCACGATCTAGAATCTACGGTTTGAGATTTCAAGCAATATTATCTTCTTAGCTCCATTGGGAAAATATTATATTACTAGGTATCAGAAGTTTAAACATTTTGAAGAAAGTGTTTTTAAAGAGCATTTTTATGTTCAAGATTACAATTAATGCCACCGCATATAACGCTACGAAATTACTTTGAGAAATTACTAGGCTCCGAATACGATTTTGTCCCATTCGGTGTCGAGACCCTTGGTCCGTGGGGTCCTAGCGCTATAAGGCTTTTTAAGGAAATAGCAAAAAGGTTAGTCGACATCACAGGAGACCGAAGAGCTGGCAGCTACCTCGGACAAAGAATAAGTCTAGCCATTCAAAGGGGGAACGCTGCCAGTATCTTTGGCACCTTGCCTAAAGGGACTCCTTTTAATAATATATTTTAGTTATTTATTTTTAGTTTATAATTTAGATTTTAAAGATTTTTAAGAAATTGTATATATTATTATATGTTTGATTAGTATTAAAGAATAACATTATAGAAATAGGTAAAAAAAAAAAAAAAAAAACTTTGAGAAATTAAAAAAGATATTGTTTAAAAAATCATCATAAAGTCACGGGGTATTACAGCTAGTAAGTTTATAATAAAAGCCTTTCAACCATGTTCGAGTAAACATTTGTAAAGTTCAATATAACAAAATGTTTTCATGTCTGAATATTCATTTCGTCATCACCGAGTCTTGTTTGTTTTCATCAACGTTACACGGGGCTTTGTTTATTCGTAAACTCCATTGCGCGAAGTTTCTGAAATTTTGATTTATCATAACAATAAAAGCGATAGCCTAGTGGTTATCAGAGGTTCGAGGTTCAATCCTCGGAAATGCAGTTCCTCGATCGCCGGGAACGCAGCTACATCCTTACGGGGTTATGTGCGTTTTACTTTACGCAATTTTATATTACTTGCGTTAATGTTGGAAATGTCACCGTAAGATTGCAAAAACCGTTAGATTGTAATCTAACTAGCGAAATTGTAAACTGTCGATAATATATTATTGTGAACCAATGAATTCAATGTTCTGAGTGTTAATTTTTGAAATATTCATTGTATTTACGTTTTTGTGTCTCTTTCTTGTACGTTAGGTTAGGGTTCGACAGAAATAATCTTAATCCACTTTAGGCACTTAGGTTTTATCCGGTTAATATACGTAACAGATTACAATCTACAGAAAAATAATGCGTTAAATTGTAATCTGTCGACAGTTTACAATTTCGCTAGCTAGATAACAATAAAACGGTTTTTGAAATTTTACAGTGATAGAAACATCGTGGGGGAACCTGCATGTGTTTGCCTGCATTAGGGTATGTACGATACTCTTAACATAATATGAGAATGAATACACGAAATTGAGCTCTAATTCAATGCTGTTATGGTTTATTTTACTTTGAAGCCGAACTTTGACGATTTGATCGTCAATTCTTACTTAATCGCACCTCTGATCTGAGTTCCGAATAACACATACCCCACTATCCCATATCCCAGAAAATTAATGAGTTCCCGCGGGAATTAAAAAACCTCATTCCACGCGGACGTAGTCACGGGCATCAGCTAGTTAATATTATGTCTACGGGCAAAAGCAATCTGTCGGTTTTAAATCTATCTGTGACATTCGAATTGAGTAATAACCTTGGTGATCTGTGGTATTATCTCAAAATTTTATATTATTTAGAGTAGCTCAATAGATACGGTGTGAAGATTGATATTGCAATGCTCAATTTTTACAGGTTTTTATATAAAGATTAAAATATCAATATCCCCTAAGGGCCTAAGCCATAAAAATTGCCTTTATTGATTCCTGGAAGTATAAGGAAACCCTAATCCCTCAGTACATTGAAAATCTTTTAGACAGCTTCCGAGAACGCGATTGGATTATCTTACGAACTTTGCTCGTCTAATATAACAAGAGATATGATATTTTATTAAATTCTTTAAAAATATCGCCGGTATCTTTAAAGGTCTAGCCCCACTACAGAGACGCATCGCGGCGCGTACCTATTACCTGCAAGTATTATTAATATGAGGTTGTATGGAGCTGGAGCCACTTGAGCGACGCGGCACGGAGATGCACTGCGCGATGCGGCCCCGTACAAACTCATACAATTAATAAATATGTGCCGCAACATGCCGCGCTGCTCTGTGCATCTCAAGTGGGGCTGGACCTTAATTCCCTCGCGAGATTCACGATTTACCACAGTGCAATGTATATTTGACTTTAAAAAATATTTGTAATGAAAATTAAATTAAGGTTCTCAAATGCTTGGATCTTTTTAATGTGTATGCTCTAGGAATACAACGTTTATAAATTTTGCTGATAGTGAGAGCAAAGCAATAGTCCAAGAGCCGGTATAAACAATGCCCTTCACCGATCTGTTTACCAGATGAAGTTTACTTTTTATTTTTATCTAATAATAATTTTTATTTTTTGCTACAATTAACTTGTAAAAAAAAAAAAATTAAAAATAGCCTGGACCGGACTTTGATAGGCAACCTATTTTAGACGTATTTATCTATTATTAAATAAAAATAAAAAGTAGGTTTCATCTGGTAAACAGATCGGTGAAGGTCGTTGTATAATATCCGGATCTCAGACTACAATACCTTAGAGCAAAACACACTGGCATGACAAAAATCGAAAAGGAAACACTATTTCTCGTGTCATGCAGATCTGTATACCTCCATCACTACATATTAAAAAACCAAGTCCCCCTGTCGCGTCTGTCTGAATGAAATGATGTCTATCTGAAACTCTCACCTGGAGAGTGACATAGGCTGTTTTTTTATCAAGGAAAATGAAAAACTCAAACTACGCGGACGAAGTTGCGGGCATCAGCTAGTAATTATATAAAAGTGCGTGCGTCTACGTTTTTCGCGGATTTTTTTTTTCTGTCCTGTCAGTAGTGTGCTTTCAACCGTAATTTTTTTAAAGAACATAAGTTTTTTGAGTTTTTCGGTGGATTTTTTATTTTTGTTTTTCATTATATTTATTATGCACTTTTACAATTTACACATTTTACATACCTAAATACGAAACGTACCTAAACATTATTACAATTTTTGATACTTAGGTACGTAAATCAATTACAAGTGTACATTTATTTACATACTAGCGGATGCCCGCGACTTCGTCTGCGTGGTTTGAGGATTTTTGGTTCCCGCGGGAACTCTTTAATTTTCCGCGATATAAGTAGCCTTTTTGCTATTCCAGACTATAATCTATCTCTGTGCTAAATTTCAGCCAGATCCGTTCAGCCGTTGAGACGTGATTGAGTAACAAACATTCATACATCCATCCAAACTTTCGCATTTATAATAATAGTAAGATAAAATTACGTAACTAAATTTAGGAAATTAGGGTATTAAAAACTTACATAATATTAGGCATGGCATTAATTCATAATGATACATAAAGTTGGAAACAAAATACAAAAAATTAAAATATGAATAATAATGTAGGCTAAATGATCGAAAAATAACATTCATGCCGATGTTTACACTTTCCTGAATATTAGTTTCTAAGCTGAAACGTGCCTTTTACACTGTACTCCCAATGTTATTACAATTTAAGCCTAGCACAGACGACCGATAAAATATCCGTTTGAAAAATATGTGGCTACTATAGGCCGACCGTTTAACTCGCGTAACGCCTGCGCGGTAAGAAGAGAGCGGGGGGAGATGTTAAATACTTTAAAAAAAGATACTTATTATCTTATTCTTTACCAACAATGTCTATCTCGACATAAATCTTTGGATTATTGACTCCGTGTGTAGCGTTACCCGCCCCCGACCCATTCTTACCGCGCAGGCGATACGCGAGTTAAACGGTCGGCCTATAGCTGATGCCCGCGACTACGTCCGCGTGGTTTGAGGTTTTTTGGTCCCCGCGGGAACTCATTAGTTTTACGGAATAAAAAGTAGCCTATGTGCTATTCCAGACTATAATCTATCTTTGTGCCAAATTTGCCAAAAAACATCCATACATCCACCCATACATCCATTCAAACTTTTACATTTATAATATTAGTAAGATAACTGCAAAGATATCTCAAATGAAAGCGACCGCCGGACCGGCGACCGGTACCGCATAGTAAGTATGGCTAAAATTCGTGAACTCTAGCCGACAAAAAAAGAGTGTCCCTACCTATTGTAAGAAAGCCTACAGAAACGTGTACGAAACTAACACAGTAAGTAATTACAGACAATAATTTTTATTCGTTGACAAGCTAGCCCTTGGCAGTCAACAGATGCCTAATTGTCTAAGCAAATCGAAATCATTTGACAGCATAAAACGTATTACTCGAACTGTTTATGGAGTTCATACATGCTTTTTGACATGCAGGCATCCATGAACTCCTTAAACAGTTTGGATTATCCGTTTGACAAACGAATATGAACGATTTCCTTACACAATAGGGGGGCTGACTTGTTTCTAACTGACGCTGTAAACTAAGATCGACGAGTGCTGGAACCTGGTTATGGCAGGCAGTTTTATAAGTATTGAGTATGCATAGATCGGACATAGATTCTCAGTTCCCACAGAGGTCTTGATACCTACCATCTATGTCTTTAATAGTCACAGACAAACTACGCCTGTCTGCGTTAGCTCTTGCTTACTCATACATTGCGAATTATTATGTTTCGTGTATTTTGGTTTGTTAACATAGTTTGTTATTTGGTACGTGATATTACTCTTGGCAATTATAATTTGAGAATGTTGAAATTTTGTTGATGTTGATATTGTGGTAACATAATTGGGAATCGTAGGAGTATTCAGTATACAGTATACAACTCTTGGAAATTAGATATGCAACTTTAATACTGTACAAGAATCAGCTTTTCTAATTATGGTTCATTTTTGGTAACCATATCACGTTTTTGATCGGCCATATCTAGTGATTGGCCCATCAGCGTGCGGGCAGAATTTCACTAGCGTCTTCATTGGAGAGTGTAGCAGACATTGATGTAGAATTTTTTTAGTACCTAGTAGCAGACAACTATTACTGAATCAGGTTTTCAAGCGATAGTTACAAAAAGTGCAGCTATTGTTTTATAATATTAGCAGACAGACTGACAGACAGACGGACGGACAGCCTTACTTTCGCATTTCCATCCATGCTTCCATACTAATATTATAAATGCCGAAAGTGTGTCTGCCTGTCTTCACGGCCCATCTATTCAACCGATTCTGATGAAATTTGGTATAACGGTAGGTTTTATCCCGGCAAAGGACATAGGATACTTTTTATCCCTGTAAATTAAGTAGTTCCCCCGGGAAACAAAAAAAGTAACTGGTGTAAGCTTTTTTCGTGGTAGTGGTCGTGTCGAATTTTCCGTCACATCGGGCTATGAGAGTAAAGGAACAGAAATATGCACACATACTTGTGCACTATAATATCTCCCGCGCAGATGGCTAATCTCTATGGAGATAGGTCACCGTGGCCGAAATTCTGTCGGGAGGACATTAATTTATTATTATTATAGCTCACGGAAGAAGGAATCTGCTTCTTACTAAGGTATAGTCAGTACGCTTACTCTGAGTTTTTACATTGCAAATACGGTTGATCGACGTGAGAACTCACCTCGCCAAGTGTAAGCGAACGGTCAAAGTAAAATGGACCTAAAAGCTCTTGCTTTAAAGTCACAAATTCAGCGTTTGGAGCGCTGGCTGTGAATAAATACACGAAATTATGAAATGAGCTCTAAACCAATGCTCTTAAGGTTCATTTTACTTAAACGTTCGCTTACACTTGGTGAGGTGAGCTCTAACGTCAATCAATCGTTTTTGCAATATAAAAACTCGGAGTAAGCGTACAGTAGTCACCTATCGCCTAAGAAACCTTCAAACAATAATATACACCAATGCTTCAAAATAAAATATATCGTCAGTTCCCGAGTTTCCTACAAAATGTGTAAAATTATTACGTGTCGTCATGTCATACGTCATATTATTATTCAACGAAAACGTGCGAAGCTTTTCGCGTACTTTTCTCTTATATTATGGAGATATAGCACAGGTTATAAACTGATAAGATGTCGATATTCTCCTTCCGGCACCCGTATATTTTATAGACTCCATCAAAAGCTCATAAAAACAAAGTCGAATAAGGCTCTAGGTCGTCAAAAGTACCCAGGATAATGATTACAATCAAATAAATGTGGTGTATAATATAATATGTTATTACGTTATTATTGGCACGCCCCTCGTTTTCGGAGATGTGTGCATAATAAGAAATTAAATATCACTTGCTTTAACGGTGAAGGAAACATTGTGAGGAAATCTGCGTTCCCGAGAGTTCTCCATAATGTACCTACCTAAACTTTAACGTGAGTTTTTGCTAATACACTTGGCCAGCGAGGTGGCCTTCAGGGGGCAGACTAGTGCTTAGTACTGAGTCGGGGATGGGTTGTAATGATGAAGAGAGAACACGAGCGTATCGTGGTACTACCAAAGAATAGGTAATAATGTACTACTACTCCTCGTTGGTCGACTGCCTCGTTGGTCTAGCGGTTAGCATAGTCGACTGCGGATCACGAGGTCCTGGGTTCGATTCCAGGTCGGGCAATAAAAATATTAGGTATTGGGTTTTTCAATTAAGAAATTCTCAGTGCCAGCCCGGAGTTGGAAGCTGGCGGTGTTTCACCCCCGTGCCTCGGAGTCGGACTCGGTTATTATATACACTAACATGATAATAGTTGTTAAAGCCCACCAACCCGCATTGGAGCAGCGTGGTGGGTCTAAGCTCTAATTCCCTCTCTCCTATGAGAGTGGAGGCCTGTGCTCAGCAGTGGGACGTTAATGGACTGTAGTGGTGGTGTACTACTACTTTAGTCAGCTAGAGTGACTGAGGGTAGGCAAAAATAAATTATGAGGAAAGGAAATGCTTTAAAAAGAGCAGTGGACGATAACGGGTTGATTGATATGAAGAGACGAAGTTGGTACCAATTTGACTTGCAACATTATACTAAACTAGCAAATGCCCGCGACTTCGTCTGCGTGGTTTGAGGTTTTTTGGTTCCCGCGGGAACTCTTTAATTTTCCGGGATAATAAGCCTATGTGCTATTCCAGACTATAATCTATCTCTGTGCCAAATTTCAGCCAGGTCCGTTTAGCCGTTGGCGCTTGATTGAGTAACAAACATCCATACATCCATCCAAACTTGCACATTTATAATATTAGTAAGAAGTAAAATAAATAAGAAGGCAAAAATTCCTTTTTCCGTGCACCAGTAAAGTCCGCTATTTCACAATACAAAGGTTAGACGGATAATTATAAAGTACTTAGGACAACGACATTATATTATTTATAGCCCGCTTTGATGTCTGTTTATCGACCCGAGTAACCTGCCGGTTTGTTTAGACTGTAAATCCAAATGTTTCTCCGAATTGCATTGCTACCAGATTCCCAACATTGTCATTTTACCAATGTACCTATCTGATTTTGGTCATAGTACTTACCTTATTCTCCTTTCTAATGTATCTTGTTGGTCACGGCAGTTCTTTAGGATTAGGATTTGAAAGCAAACTTCTATCCATCTAGATCTAGATGATATTCCTTCATTTCTCGTTACAAGAGGTCATAAATTAGGTATAATTAAACTAGCGAATGCCCGCGACTTCGTCTGCGTGGTTTGAGGTTTTTTGGTTCCCGCGGGAACTCCTTATTTTTCCGGGATAAAAAATAGTCTAGATGTGTTATTCCAGACTATAATCTATCTCTACGCCAAATTTCAGCCATATCCGTTTAGCCGTTGGGGGGGTGATTGAGTAACAAACATCCATACATAAGATTGAATACCTATGCAAATTATGAAACTTCCAGCTACGGCG
Source organism: Erebia aethiops (assembly GCA_923060345.2). Classification (NCBI taxonomy): domain Eukaryota; kingdom Metazoa; phylum Arthropoda; class Insecta; order Lepidoptera; family Nymphalidae; genus Erebia; species Erebia aethiops. Next base: position 12,508,419 of record OV281096.1, on the reverse strand, counting down.
TTCTTTCAAGACAACGTTATGAAGGTCAATTAACAGTTTAGGTAATACACTCATTTGATACTGCAGATGTTCTGGTAACTCTTAGCTTGTAATATCGGGGTAAAATGATAGTTTGTTAATCGTAATTACCTCCGAATGACCAGCGCCCTCTCGTTCTTGGCAGAAATGCAGCAAAAACATGGCAAATTCTTCAAATAAGAACAATAAGATGATGTCTATGTCAAAAATAAATTATTTATTAATGAATCCATACTTAATATTATAAATGCGAAAGTGTGTCTGTCTGTCTGTCTGCTACGCTTTCCCGGCCCATCTTTTCAACCGATTTTGCTGAAATTTGGTACAGGGGTAGATGGTATCCCGGGGAAGGACACAGGACTTTTTATCCCGGAAAATTGAAGATGTTCCCGCGGGAATCAAAAATCTTAATCCACGCGGACGAAGTCGCGGGAATCATCTAGTCTTAATCCACGCGGACGAAGTCGCGGGAATCATCTAGTATTAAATAAAGGATCTTTTTTTTTATTATTGTGAGATAGGCTTGCGCTTGACGACAATCATGCTTAGTGCAAAGCAATGATGAGGTCTAGGTTGGAACGCGCTTGCCTAGAAGATGCCTATTCACTCTTGCCTTGAAGGTACCTAAGTTATAAGTGGCAGGATAAAATTCACATCCTCAGTTAGTTTTAAGTTTGATAACCATTTTAAACTGAGATTAAACAAAAAAAGTACGTTGAAATATTATGTTGTCAGAACTATTTATTTCATACAAACTTCCATATTAGAAGCGCGTTTTTAAGTATGATAAAGTTGCTGATTTAATTGAGTTATAATCATCCCTATCAGAGAGCAGCCTAGCAGAGGTTGACCAGTGGTGAGTTTGTGACATAGCCCGAGCGAAGCCGGGAAGGGTCAGCTAGCTTGTGATAAATCCAGCCTAAGCCTAAACAAATTCATTCAAATGTATGTTTTGTACAATAACAATTAATAAACACGCGGAAGTTCAAAAAAGGTCGGAAAAAAACGAGTTTTGACTCAATGGTGAGGATGAAAAAAGAATTTGGAGGCTACCTTCGCTATTGTGTATTGGTACCCTTGTGATATGAATATTTTTTGTCTGTAGGAATTTATCATTTCTACCAACCTTCAAAATCAAAGACCAGGAAATGTTTATTTTTATGAGAGACTTGTATTTTATTTTGGTTAAACTTTTTTTATTAACATAATAAAGGATTATGTACACTTAGAATAACCTATACCTACCTACCTAGACCTATAGAGTCCCTTGATGATTGGAGCTTACTTTGTGAATGTTTTCCGAATAAAGAGTACTTACATGTTAACAAAATAGAAAGCTTAATCTTATACTAATATTATAATTGCGACATTGTGTGTGTCTGTCTGTCTGCTACGCTTTCACGGCCCACCTGTTCAACCGATTTTGATGAAATTTGGTACAGGGATAGATTGTATTCCGGGGAAGGGCATAGTCTAAAGAGTTCCCGCGATAATCTAGTCTTATATAGGTATGGAATGGGAATAGATAAGTTTTTGATCCAAATAGACTTTTAACAAACAAAATGGTTTTGAATCTTCAAGTGAACCTACCACCAGCTTTAGAATTCCATTCCTATGAAGAAGAACCTGCAATTTGCAAGAAACCTGGCGCTTGCTCCATGTAGGTATCCATCGTCAGGGTCTGTATCCGTATATTGTTGAAGGTCGCTCCAGCAATGCTAAGGACAGCGGTTACTTGTGTATCTACACATTACTGAAATTGTTAATTAATTTTTAGGGTTCCGTACCTCAAAAGGAAAAGACGGAACCCTTATACACTCTGTTGTCCGTCTGTCTGTCTGTCAAGACCCTTCTTCTCACGCATGGAACGCATGGAGGTATCAAGCTGAAATCCATATCAAATACTCAGTTCTACTGTCCCTTGGAAAAAATCAAACTTCTAAGCCAACGCAATCAAAAGATACAGCCGTTTATGCTGCAAATTTTCAACACTCGCAAGGGAATCAAAACCTACAGGGTACTTCCCGTGAACTCAGAATCTTGAAATTTGGTACGAAGCAACGATAAAGGAAAAATTGCGAAAAGCATAATTTTTTAGTTCCATCATAATAATAAAAATAATTTTAATAATTTTAAACTTACTAATGTTATGGATTTCATTTAGCAATAAAAATACCAAAACTTTTACTTATATACCTACAGGTTTGTACGGAACCCTCGGTGCGCAAGTCCGACTCGCACTTGGCCGGTTTTTTTCAAAAGAGCAACCGCCGAGTTTATTGCTAGTTCTTCTCGGTAGGAATGGCATTCCAAACCAGTGGTAGATTCACTTGACGATTCAAAAGCACTTGTAAAAGTGTATTTGAAAAAAAAAACATTTGAATTTTGTTTTTTTTTAATGCCACGGACGCGTACGAAGCCATTTGCTTCGTCGTTTCTAATTCGAACCGCTAGGATATGGAACACCCTTCCGGTTATGATATTGGTATCTTCAAATCAAGAGTGAATAGGCATCTTCTAGGCAAGCGCGCTCCACCTTAGGCTGCATCACTACTTGCCAGCAAGTCTGATTGCAGCCAATTGCTGGTCTATAAATTAAAAAAAGTGATTGTTGACTTATTACTACAACGACAAATGATTTTTTTAGTGAAAGTTACAAGTCAAATCCACTTTTACGAGTGCTTTTGAATCGTCATATGAATCTGCTACGGCTCAAAAAGCCTGGAGTACCGAGGAAACACGGTAAATGCAGCAATGGCAACGAAAAATGGTAAGTACTTGGGTATTTTTTTCCATCGCATCGGTTCCTATTACGTCCTTGTTCACTGCATGAATAAAATGTTTGAAATATGAATGAATTTATCTAGTGCCTGTAAAAAACCTAGCTCAGTTGCGTCAAAGGATAAATAAGATGGATACATTCCTTTTTTGTAGTAGGTATTTGAAAAAGCCTTGAAACATGGAAATTTTACAAGGCGACAACGGAATTGAGCTATTTTTAGATTTTTGATAATAATAAATGATCTAGATCAATAATCTTATAGATGAGAGTTCCATCATCTAGAATCTAGATACTATACCTATAACATATTTTATTAAAAAAATAAGCGAAGGCTAAACGTCCATTAAATATAATATATTTTTAAAAGCTCATGAAACTTTTTATACATTCTAAAACTATTTTGACGTTCAAACTATCGTGAGTGATATATTTTATTATTTATAACTAGGTATGCTATTTTTAAACTCTGTTTTGGAATGGCATTCTAAACCAGAATTCATTTGACGATTCACTAGCACTTGTAAAAGATTATTTTACTAATGAAGTTAAAAACAGAAAGTTTTAAATTAAGCTCTTTCTACAAATGCTGTGATCGTCGCTGAATTTGTCGTCGAAGAGAACACCACTTTCCTCGTTTCGTCGCTGGGTCAGCGCTGAAACTTATGTTGTGCATTACTAAACAGTTGACCGTAACTTTGCAATAGCTGTGTTGCGTGCAGGTATTATGTTCCCTGACATTAACGATGTAGTAATTATGTCGCAGCGGGGCTTCGCGATTATGTTACAAGGGGTTAAGTTGCTATGTGTATCGAATCGATATCTAATACCTACCTACCCAATTTAGCGACAAGTGTGGACGAGGCTTTACATTAAACACATAAGTCATATATGAAAAGAATCGCAAAAGTTAATATTATAAAAATATGATGAATATTGTTTCTGACTTACAGAGAACCATCACAAACTAATGAAAGAAATGGTAAAAGAGAGTGTATCTATGTAGGAAGAAATGATAAAAATGTAAGTATGAATTAATGTATTTATTTATTAATTAGTGATAAATTAGTGCAAAATATTGATATTGGATGACATTTGTTATTATCTAAGTAAAATTACATCCCGATGGAAAAAAATTCAATATAATCTTGAATACATTTTTTCTATTTTGACTAAAGCTGTTTAAAAAGAAACCACCTAAAAAGTTATTAATAATTATCTGATTGTACATATACATTAGTGTGAATACGCCTTTAGCCTGAAGCGCTTACTGTGGCGCCAAGTTAACCCTCCACTTTGCACGCAATAAATTATTACCTATACTTCTGAACTGAAAACTTCCTTAGGCGCGTTGAGCACTTTTTGGTAGGGGGTAAAAATGTGGAATACGCGAGACCGACCGCGAGACCGACACCGTTCTTCTTAAGACAAAAGGTCTTAAGTATAATAATATAATACAATCATAATTAAACTTTAATGCCTTAGTTTTAAGGTTTATACTTTATATTAATAAGTGCTGTGTAACCGTGGCCGACACCTCGCGTTGTTACGAAAACAAAAGGTCTTAAATATAAATAAAGTACATTCGTAATTAAACTTTAATACCTTAGTTTTAAGGTATTTAATTAGAAGAAAAAAACAATTAGTTTTCACTTCTATCGGCATGAGTCCTTATGACTGCCATTTTTTGTTTTACTGTTGCTTTTGCTGTTGTTGTTTCTTGTCCTATTATAAATATCCATACCTACATCCATTTTGGGAATTATAAGGGTATAATCGTCAATGTTGCCTTTAAGTAGCTATGTGAGACCAAAGTCTTGTCCACAAGGGTACTCAAGTCAAGGGGTAAGAAGAAGGCCTTATGGCCAAAACCAAGATATGAGTAAAATACATAATTAAATGGAGTCTAAAACACCTACAGCATAAAATGTCTGAATGTCAATATGTCTAACTTAGCTTAGTCTATGTCGGGCTTAGCCTTGCCATTCAACGAGGTAATAGCGCCAGTGTTTTGGGCACTATACCCATTAACGATCACTTGGACGGTGTGAATTTTTTGTAAATGTAATTAGTTTTTAATTTAGATTTTAATTTATTTCTTAGTTTTAATTAAAATAATATGTCTAAATCAAAATCAAATTAACAAAATATTATTTTTTGTTTGTGTGAACTTGAGTTTTAAATCCTGATCTGAGTGATCCCAGAACAAAATCGAAGAACTGATTCCGATTGATTTGCTATTACCAATTACCAGTTTAAAGCGAATTAAACTTCAAGTTCCTTCATCATCATGGACATCAAAGTAACGCCTGCTTCTATCCAATAGAAGAATATAATATTATTGATACAGGCATACCTTTGACTACGAGAGACCAAAATGGCGTGGCAAATTACAGTTTAATATTATAACGTCCTTGTGGGACAGTGTTCGCCTAGAATATAAATTATATAATAATGTATTGACAACAGTGCATTAAATTTTTAATATAACTATTATTTCCTCATGCTCATCAATCTATAATATTGTGATTAATGATGGGTTTTTCTGTCTAGAAATTCTCAGTACTAACCCGGAGTTAGGAAGTTGGCGGTGTTTCACCGCCGTGCCTTGGAGAGCACGTTCAGCCGTCGGTCCCGGTTATTATCACTAACATGATAATATCGTTAAAGCCCGCCAACCCGCATTGGGGCAGCGTGGTGGGTCGGAGCTCTAATCCCATCTCTCCTATGAGAGTGGAGGCCAGCGCCCAGCAGTGGGCTGTTAATGGAATGTGGTGGAAATTTAATCCTAAAATAGCATTTAGAAGTATTTTTGTATCTAACTCCGGATCTCTCATTTCAGTAAAGTTTGGTTTTTACAGGTAGCAATACAATATTATGAATTCGCTTTGCCGCCAAAAATAGTATGAATCACCAAACGAAACAATAATTTTTCCAAGCTTTTTCTTAAAATTATATACTTACATAACAAAAATATATGAAATGTTATTATTATTTACTTAAATTTTAAAAAAATATCAAGAATAAAATCGTAAATTGTTTATTTCTTCAAAAATAGGAAAAAAATCGATACAACACAAAATAGCTCAGCAGATATTACATCTTCATAGAAACAATTTTGCTATAGACCGATAGGGTAATAATATTTCAATAAAATTAAATTATTGCACTAGTTGATTAATAATAAAAATCCTTACCTCATATTCCTATTTCGTTGCACTGTTCTAAAACACAAACCACTTCCTCGCAACGTCAAGTTGGGAATAGTCCACAATAAAAAAACAATCACGCTTATAAAGACATATTTGAAATTCAATGCGATGTTGAAAAATGGGTTTAAAATTTAGGAGCTAGCCCAAAAACGAAAGAACGTGTAAAACTAAATTATTCACCAAGCAAGTGGATGCTGACAAGCATGTATAATAATGTGCATTTTATCCCATAGTGATGCGTTGCTATTTGAGATTTATTAGAATAGTCAGTTTTGTTTTTTTTGCGTTTGATATACGCGCTCACACTCGGTACCACTGCGAACTTTGGTCAAATCGTAAAATATAAATTAACAAAACTTTAATACGAATAGTTATTAATTTAACAATTATATATTTTATGAATGGTAAAAAGTGTTACTAGTTATTCTAATGTTACTGTGACTCAATTTCATCATTCATTCGTTCGAAACTATTTGATCTATAAATTTAAATAAGAGCTTGCTTATGTCCGGCATATAATAATTAATAACTATAACTAATAAAATAATGTTAAAAGTGTAAGTCGCGCTAGTAAAAAATCTTCACCAAAGTGTTAGCAAAAATTGTATGAAGTTTCAGTTTTGTAACAAACAAACACTCATTACAAATATAAGATCACCAACCTTAATTTATTCCATTAATATTGCGTATCGAAATTTAAGTGTCTAGTAAACATTATTTTCTCTTTCAAAAAGGCAAACTAATACTTGGGTCTAAGATTATTTTAAATCAGCTGCAAAACACTTTAAAAAACAAATTGAGACTCGAAAATATTGATAACTTCAAAAATAAATCTTTAACTCGGTTTTCAGTTTATCAAAAAAATCACTACAGTGTACGTAAACTAACACTCAAATTAATAAAAAAATCCGCGATAGTATTGAAAAATCACCTTATTTTTTTGGAACAAAAAAAAGCTAAAAAAATTTAGACCAAAGTTCGTCAGGGTTAACTTTTCTATTTTACTGCGCGCGGAATGTAAGGGCGAGGTCACACCGTCACACACGATGCACTGCTGCATCCGCGATGCGTGCCCGCGACTGCACTACTGCGGCGGTGCGTGAGTTATGTGTAGGTGCGGTGCATCTTGCATTGCTATGATGCTATCAAACAAACAAAAACTGCACGGGGGCGGTTAATCTTGGACGAGGGGCCGTTAATTTCACAGCTTTTAGCAGATTCGCCGTAGCTTTATCGTTTATGGAGTCTATGCTTTTTGTGCGACGTTTTTCGTGCGGTCGCGCTTCGATACTTGTACCTACGTTCTTGTTAGTTGTACCACTAGCACATGAACTTAGTATCGTGGTATCAAAGGTTTAAAAGATTTGTACTGTCGAGGATGATGTATGCAAACGATTAATTTAGCGAGAGCAAAGTTTTTGAAAACTTTCCCAACTAAAAAATATTGTAAAATATTTTTTAAATAAAAATGAAGGATTATTTTAAAATTATAGTTTCTTTTTTAGGTATTTCTATTTTCTATCTGCCAAGACAAGCCAAAGGAACGGGGTATACTTTTTCTATAATGTTTTTTTTTAGATAAAGGGGCCATATTTTATTTATTATGTTCTAATAAAATATTATATTCTTATATCAATATTACCACTATAGATGAGATTTTATTTCAATAATAAAACGTCAATAAAAAGCCTTCAATGGGCAATCAATTCGTTTATTAGTTTTCTATTTCGACCCGGAATTGCGCATATAATCCGCCCGACTATATTTACGACTTTCATAATTTACGTCATTCCATAAAGGGTTAATAAAAAACTCTTTAAAGTTTATAGTTTGCCTACGACAACACCACCAACATGTTATCAACTAGAGTGGTGGTTTTTGATGACCTCCGTGGCGCAGTGTTGAGCGCTGTTGTCTTAACGAGGTCCCTGGTTCGATCCCCGGCAAGGTCAATTTAGAAATTTATAATTTGAGAAAGCGTTCCGGTACGATCCCGTGTAGAAACCGATTAGGGGTATGGGTTTAATATAACTGCCATGCCCCTAACAGGTTAGCCCGCTACCATCTTAGACTGCATCATCACTTACCATCAGGTGAGATTGCAGTCAAGGGCTTACTTGTAGTGGATAAAAAAAATAGAGTAGAAGATGCCCTTGGATTTTCCTGGTATAAAAATTAGCCCAAGAAGCTACGCCTATCTCTGAACCTAATTCCGTGAAAACAGCTGTCTGTTTTCTGCCCTAGAAGTTAATGTCCTCTCGACCGAATTTCGGCCACGGCGGCCAATCTTCAGAGAGGTTAGCCATCTGCGCGGGCGATATTATAGTGCACAAGTGTTTGCGCAAACACAGGTTCACTGTCTGTTCCTTTCCTCTCTTAGACCGATGGCACGGAAAATACGACCTGAACGGAGAGAGATCAGGCCCAAGACCGACGGCTTTACGTGCTCTCCGAGGCACGGGGGTGAAACAGCGCCAACTTTTCAACTCTGGGCTATAGTACTGAGAATTTCTTGACAGAAATCCCCAATACTTAATCATGGCCTGATCCGGGATTCGAACCTGAGACCTCGTCAGCCGTAGCCACTAGACCAACGAGGCAATTACGAAAAGTTAACAAGGTTAACAGATGTACAGTTTGACACACAGACACACTTTAATAATAATAATCGTCATTCTTCTGGGCAAGTTTCCGCACTTGTGTCTATCGTATCATATCATCGTATGCCTGTTATAGGTAGACCCCACTCCCACTATGTAAAATTATTGCTATTTTTAACCGACTTCCAAAAAAGGAGGAGGTTCTCAATTCGGTGCGTATATATATGTCACCGTAAGATTGTAAAAACCGTTAGAATATAATATAACAGATTGTAAACCGTAACATACTGCTTACAATTTAACGCGTTGTTTTTCGCTAAATTATCTGTATATTAGGTATAATAATCCGATAGAACCTAAGTACCTAAACCTAAGATGAGGGCACTACCTGAATATTCATGTCAAACCCTAACCTAACCTATAGTTCGCGCGCGTGTTGAATGTAGAGTAAATGTATGGTGACACTTACATTTACTCTGCATTCAACTCGCGCGCGAACTGTACAAGAAAGAGACAAGAAAACGTAAAAAAAAAAAAAAACATAAATTAATACTCAGAACATTGAACGGTTCACAATCTTTCGACAGTTTATAATCTAGCGGAATTAAAACCGTTAGATTATAATCTAACGGATTTTACAATCTTACGGTGACATATATATAAAGTAAAGTAATAAATAATTTTCATTTCTATCCACTATGTTGAAGTCGGGCGGGTATAACAAGGATAAGCAAATTTGACCAGGCTCGCCCGACTTCAACATAGTGGGTAGAAATAAAAATTATTTATTACTTTACAGTGGCGTTGGCAGTCGGTTTTTTGGAAAGAATTTTTATAGGATCTTCAACTATGTACAGGTAGTACATAGTTGAAGATCAGCCAAACAATTTGAATAAATTAAATTAAATAAGCCCTTATAGTAGGTGTGCATGCGACCAACAAGAAAACGTGGCATAGGAGCTTTGAGATCAAAGCTTTCATTCATTGATAAACAAAGCCCAGTGTAAGTAAACGCGCACCTGTACTATCCGAGCGATCGCCTTCCAAATGGTATTTAATTATATTTTGTCCAACGATTTATTTTACTTTTGGCAGGTCGATTCAATGATTTTCTAATGCGTTACTGATTAGATTTTTGGTAACAATCGACTTTCTTTATTTTATGAAGAGGTTTTAATCGATTTGATACATTGATATTTATCTTTGCTCAACATTTTTTTATTTTTTTATTAAAAAAAAGTTTACAATTTCGCTAGTTAGATTATAATCTAACGGTTTTTGCAATCTTACGGTGACATATACAACACTACAGTAAATGTACATGAATCCGTCAGGTCATAGAAACCATCCATCGCCAAAGATGTATAGTGCTTAAAAGACTATCAAGTAAGCTAGTGTTGAAGCTCCGTGCCTATTTTGAAAAGGAAAGTCGTAGGTACTTGTAATTAGTAGATGAGTATACCAGTTACGAAATTTCGGATAAAAGGGCACGTCGCTTCATTAGATATTGTCAAAAACGATATGCGTCTATGGAGTATTGTATTTTTTTTGTCGATGGTTGCCTGTCAATAATTATGACACTTCATAGACGTGCTTATGTCAAAAGTGAAATAAATCTTTGGACAAAAATATAGAGTAGAAAATTTTGCTACTACACCTTCGTGTCACCTCCAAGCTACGAATTTTGTGCTATAATGACTGAATTTTGTACTGAAAAAATTGCTAGTTGGAGGTACTTGCCCTGTGGGACTCGAACCTGCAACATCTTGTTATGGCGCGGTTATCAGACTAAGCCACCATAGCCACTCCTAGGCCTTATGTTCAAAATGTTCAATACTAAAATCTTTACAAAAACATAAGTAGGTACGTAATCTGTCTTTCTCCTTCTATATTAGAGGGATAGTGATAAAGACTTACGCTTTTTTATCGAGTGCATTTTTCCAGACCAGGGTCCCGCTATTTTTGCCTGCATGAATGACTAACTTTCTCTGCTTATTAAAGCTCTGTTTATTTCATACTAGCTGATGCTCGCGACTTAATTTTCCGGGATAAAAAGTAGCCATGTTTTATTCTAGGCTATAATCTATGTCTGTGCCAAATTTCATCCAGATCCGATCAGCCGATCTGGCGTGATTGAGTAACAAACATCCATCCACACATCCATCCATAAATCCATCCAAACTTTCGCATAGATAGAACATACAGGTGTTTCTTTGGCGCGAGTGTAGAGCGGGCAAAAAAAAAAAGCTATACAAAGCTCAGCTATCGGCGCGATCGATTTCGAAGTGCTATTTAATTAGAGTAGAAATAAAATGCTCGCGCGCGGAGAATGCGACACGATATATAAATAAACTGTTACAATGGGCAGTGAGGCGGCGGTCTAAATGGGCTGACTAAATTGAATACACTAGACTAGTGCAATACGCTGGCAGGTTGTCCTTATAAACGATTCACAAGATACCTACTGGTTAGTTCCTTGTTTTTAAAAATTCTTTATGGGCAACTTCTTTATAATACAACCAGTGGCGTGCAGTTCATAAAGGCATAAAAGCACTGCTTACCTCTGGAAATAGGTCAGTACTCATTTTTCATTATAACAGTCAGTAAATGGGTATTCTGACTAACTAATGCCTACCCTAGCTTCAAGCCCTGTGCACGCCACTGAATACAGCTAGTATGGCGCGTGGATGCGCGTAATGTAGAAAAGTGGTTTAGTGGGAGGCTTCAGCCGTGGCTAGTTACCATCCTACCGGCAAAGACGTACCGCTAAGCGATTTATCGTTCCGGTACGATGCCGTGTAGAAACCGACTAGGGGTATGGGTTTAATGTTACTGCCATGCCCCTAACAGGTTAACCCGCTACCATCTTAGACTGCATCATCACTTACCATCTGGTGAGATCGCAGCCAAGGGCTAACTTGTAGTGGATAAAAATAAAAATAAAATAAAAAAATCTATGATTTTCCGGGATAAAAAGTAGACTATGTGATGCTATTCCAGACTAATACCTATATTTAAAAAGAGCAACCACCGAGTTTCTTGCTGGTTCTTCTCGGTAGGAATGGCATTCCGAACCAGTGGTAGATTCACTTGACGATTCAAAAGTACTTGTAAAAATTTATTTGAATAAAAAACATATGATTTGATTTGATAATATATTAGTTAATCTATCTCTGTGCCAAATTTCAGCCAGATTCGTTTAGCAGTTGGGGCGTGATTGAGTAACAAACATCCATACATCCATCCAAACTTTCGCATTTATAAAATTAGTAAAGTAAAGTATATTAAAGTAATATAAAAGATACACAAGATACTTCGTAAGTCGTAACGTATCTAGTTCTTTGTATTTAAAAATACTTTATGGGCAACTTTTTCATGATATAATTTGAACTATTTTTAAAACTTAAATACACTAAAAATACTTTTGCCTGAGGCTTCGCTCACGTTAGGTTCGATTTTCATATTTTCAAAACTCCTTTGAGGTTGAATTTTAAAAAATCCTTTTCTTAGCGGATGTCTTCGTCTTAATAGCTAACTGTATACCAATACCAATAAAAAATTTAAAAATAATATTCTGCCCGATTCATCCAGTGGTTTGTGGCGTACGTTGATAGATCAGTCAGTCAGTCACCTTTTCCTGTTATAGGTATATTTAGATCTGTCGCTGTACATTCTATAGAGTCTAGATACTCTTTCAAGTTAAAATGTTGATTCTTTTATGGTCCACACTCCATAACACTATCGGGATTTGTTAGTTCGTGTCATAATATATATTATATATATATATATATTTTAATCCACTACAAGTTAGCCCTTGACTGTGATCTCGCCTGATGGTAAGTGATGATGCAGTCTAAGATGGTAGCGGGCTAACCTGTTAGGGGCATGGCAGTTATATTAAACCCATACCCCTATTCGGTTTCTACACGGCATCGTACCGGAACGCTAACTCGCTTGGCGGCACGTCTTTGCCGGTAGGGTGGTAACTAGCCACGGCCGAAGCCTCCCATCAGGCCAGACCAGGGAAAATTTAGAAATTATAAATTCCCAAATTGACCCTGCCAGGGATTGAACCCGGGACCTCCGCACGTTAAGACAACAGCGCTTAACACTGCGCCACGGAGGTCGTCAAATTTCATTAAATTTCAACTTATCAGACTAAACTTAAATTAAATCGCATCTAACAATTTCGATTTTCATTAGGTACAAATTGTAAGAATTCTTTCTTACAATTTCTTTATTCCTATCCTTTCATATTTACAAATTCCGCTGGAGGCAAACCGAAATTCTATAAACATGACTTTTAGTCACCCTGATTGTATATAGAATCAGGTTAGGGAATACGATTTTCCTTTCTTGCACTTGTCATCTTATATTTTTCTTACTTTTCTAATTTTTGGGCCAATAGACTAGAATTGGATAAGACCAAAACCAATAAATTCAAATTCAAATTCAAATATTTTTTTATTCAAATAGACTTTTTACAAGTGCTTTTGAATAGTCGAATGAATCTACCATAATGATTCCATTATAATAATGGCAAAGAAAAGAGAACCCAGAAGAGATTTATGTGAGCGTCCGTTTTTCCCTCCGCTTAATAATATTGGTATCTTCAAATCAAGAGTGAATAGGCATCTTCTAAGCAAGCGCGCTCCACATATAATAGGCTATATCACTTCTTTCCAGCAAGTCTGATTGCAGCCCAGCGCTTAGTCTCTAATTAATAAAAAAAAAAAACAAATCCCGAGTCCCTGAACAGGAAGCCGTTGTCTGAACCACTAACCTGCACAATGGATTCTAATATCCCTTTCAAAGTGAATTTTTGGGTCAACAGATTAAAATTTGATGAGATCAAAAGTAAAACCAATGATGTGTAATGCTCGTGTCTCTCTACAGAACGAGCGACGCTATTAACGCTCAAAACCTCAAAACACGTTGAGCGACGAAGCATTGCAACGCTATGGGCAAATGCTTAGGGCAATGATGATGCAAAGAGAAGAGAAGGAAAGAAAAGAAAAAAGAAGACAGAGTAAAAAATAGAGGGTCAGCACGAAGTAATGAAATGAAATGAAAATATACTTTATTGTACACCATACATAAGACACATTTAGAATACAAGAAATTATGGAAAACTGTACAAAAGGCGGCCTTATCGCTGTGAAGAAGTAATGCTAAGTGGTTCCGTGCTGACCCGGAAGACGTGGGGGAGGTTGTTTTAGTCCGTGCAAGTCAGACACGCCCTGCCCACAGGCAGTAGTCCGGAGGGATTTTTTCCTGCCCCCCACCAGAAAAAAAATGCGCTATCAAATCCCCCTCATAGTTTTGCATGTCAGAAACTACACCAGACGTAACGTATATAATATTATGTGAAGTAATAAACAGTTGGTCCATACTACAGAAGAGCACATTTTTTTATAACCACCCTAGTACCGGGTTTAATTGCGATCGTATTTGAGTTATTGCGCGATAACCCACACGAGAATTTATTTCATACATATACGCGTTATCTGTAATTGATAATGGAGCGGGGTACTCTTGTTAAAGCGATCTGTAATTGCTTTTACACGTTTTTAGCGACACCGCTAATTTATATCTCGCGAGGCATTTTAACAGCCTAGGTATGGACTTTTTGTTAGAGAATATAAAGGGAGTGCTTAGGATTTTGATTTGAATGACTGCCTCTAAGGGGGAGGATTTCAATACTCAATAATGAACTTGTTTATTTCCAGGATATACAGGTTTATCTTATGACGTTATTTTGAATCAACGAACGGTTCGGAAAGAGTTCTACTGAGAAGAACCGGCATACAACTCAGCAAAAAAGCAAAATGTTACACTGAGTAAGTAGAAGATTTTGCAGGCTATCAGATTATATTGATAGAATTGATGACCTGACCCTGCTTCACGGGGTTGGTTTACCTTATGTACCTACTACCAAAAATTAACTTTTTAATAACATATTAAGGGAAAATCTATAAGACAGTCGTTAGACCTGTCGCGTTGTATGGTTCGAATGTTGGGCGGTGAAAGAGACGGATGAAAGAAAAGTACATGCGACTGAAATGCAAATGTTGAGATGGATGTGTGGTGTGACTAGAATGGATAAGATTAGGAAAGAATATTTATGGGGAAGTTTAAAAGTAGCGCATGTGGAAGGAAAAAAGAGTAGAGGGAGACCAAATAAAAGATGGATGCATTTTGTGAAAGAGGATATGCGTATAAAAGGGGTGAATGATGGGTTGACGGATAACAGCAGTGAGTGGAAGAAGAAAACATGTTAGACCCCACATAGCGTGGGTTAAGGGCAGGAAGAAGAAGACGAGAAGAAGCTATTAAGTACGCGTCTCGTTTGCTTTAACCCTTTGAGAGGAGCTTCGCCTTCCATCTCTGAACTATTAATCATATCTTTTTTTATTTTAATTTACGTGGTACCAACCTGACAATAGGTATAATCTTTCTATAGAAAAACAAATTCTAAATCGCTGATTTGATTTACTTAAATCTTCATTAACTAAACTATAATCATAGTATATGGTCCGTTTCGCTCCACTTCGTGGACAGGCACCCAAGTCATGTTTAAGATGGCGATTATATATTCAAAAATATTTAATATAGGCTACCTACATTACTCATTTCATCAGGTCCACAAAAAAAATCGACCTCGAATTTATCAAGCCGATACATTGTATTAATAAGGCAAGCCCTCGCCAACTCGGTAAGCGATCACAGTTATCTGATTACCCTTTAAATTGACTCTCATCAGTCAAGGGGGTAATAAACGTAAGAAAAGCAAAACGCACCTCCTACTTAACTCAAATTTCATTACCCGAAGTCACTTTACCATTTCAGGGAACCGATTAATTTATTATTTCATGCCAACCTTTTCGCGCATCCAATTTAAAATTTGACATCTTAAACAGTCCTAAATTACATGTGGAATTATTTCATTAGTGCCAAACCGCCTGGGGCCTAGCGCCGATGCAGCCACGGCCGAGGATATTTACATAAAGGGTAGAGTGATAATTTGAGAACATGAGCGCTTAAGGCAGTATTATTGTAATATTATTGGCACTCTTGATTTAAAATTATAATGCTTATTTTAGGGACGCAAAAATAGACGTCATAGAAAATGTCAATTTTAAAATAATACTGCAGGTCACAGGTACCTGTGTCACTATCCAGGTCAAAACAAGAAATAACGTGATCCGTTGCATCGCGATGGAAGGACAAAATAAAAATCACACTTTCGCATTTAGTGAATAATGATTTTCTAAATGGGTAGTGATTTTTTTGGCTTACAAATAGGTATTTTGATCTCTAGACCAAAAATTCAGTGACGGGAAATAGGAAGTTTTGTCTGTGTTGATCGAAACTAATTTTTGTAGACTACCTAGTACCTACTAACTAAGGTTATGCGAACATCTCGAATTAAGCGGAATTAATTTAGGGCAATATCAAAAAAGATCTTAATTGTGATGAAAAATAACAATTTAATTTCTACCGACAGATTTAATGAAAATAATTAGTTGCACTTGATCGCCCTAACTCAAATATATGAAATTTATTTGTATCTATGATTATATTCCAATTATCCGCTCTAGCTTTTACCTCAATCTCTTAGGCCCGAGCCCGAATTTTTCGGTACAGAAAGTTGTAATCAACACGTCAGTGTGGCCACGCCCTAAACTCTTCGCGTTAATAGCCAGATCCCGATATCGGCTCATTCTGGAAGCTTGTGCAACCTTTCAGCTTCAGTTATCTAACAAAAAAACACCCAAAAATACCCCCTATTTCGTCGACATAAAAGCGCTTAAATTTTTGTGCATAAATTTTCCAAAAATTGTATTTCTATAAATTCGTATTTATACTGATGTTGTTACGATTGTTTGTTTACTTTAGTTACCTACCTCAAAGTTTACATTGGTGTTATCCCGTCTAAAAACTAATACGAAATCCTTAGGCTCTATTACCAGCATTATTAGTTACAGCTTGGAGGTACTGTAACTGTTGTTAGTTATTTGACGATTTCTCAGAATATTTCACATAGTTAAACACAAAGCTTTTGATGAAATCTATTGGGTAATTCAGCCCCAAGTTATTTAACCTAAATTATTGACTTTATATGAGTAAGGAATGCAAGAAGTTATTTCTAGTATTTGGGTGTAATATTTCAATATGAAGTCAACATGTTTTAAATCCATATGTCTATCTCCCACTCTAGGGCAGGTGGAAAATCGGACATTTGTTCTCCATCAAATTGAGGATTTAAATTGTTGTTCTGTACTTTTATCTTCTAACAAGCTGATGCCCTTGTTGCCCTGAACTCCTTGCTTTCCGGGATAAAAAGTGGCCTATGTCACTCTCCAGGCCCTCAACTATACCAATGTCAAAAATCACGTCGATCCGTTGCTCCGTTGCGGTGTGATTGAAGGACAAACAAACAAACCAATAAACCAACAAACAGACACACTTTCGCATTTATAATATTAGTTTTATTAGTATGGATACGTGCCAGTGAACGAGTTTAGTTATACGAGACGAAGTCTTTACAAATACATAAAAATCAGAAGGTGCATATTTTATAACATAATATGAATGAGTGAACTTTATGTGAAATCGTTAAGTTAGCATGCTTAAAGATAATAATATAAATATTGGCTTATCATTTTTATGAGCATTTTATATTTTTTACTACTCATAAAAAATAAAAGTAAGCAGTAAAAATATGAACGAATATTTTTTTTATTTTCAATGTTTACTTGAATCTTACTTTTATTACTGTAATGAACGAATTTTAGATTCTCTTATGTCCACGATAATATTTTTTTTCTAAATTTAAAAGCGTATTATTGTCCCGGCTCTCTGAAAATTCTAAAAGAAATAATTGTTTTTGTTCAAATAAAGTTTTAGGTACAAGATCTTTTGAATCTTCAAGTGAATCTACTTCAGTATGGCTAGCATGCGCACTACGAGTAAAATTATGTCTACCCGTTATCTCTCTCTGTCTACCGAAGCTAACATGGTTACTTGTCTCTTTACGTCAAAAGTAGAGATAAAAGTAACTGTGGTATTTTTCTCTACGAATCTTTACATGTCGACTATTTTTTTCTTGTAATATACCGCATTTTGTGCATGTTAGGGTAAATGAAAAATTTGCCGGCAACGAAACATCTCTCTCTCTCGTCGCGAGATAATCTTGTTGTGCGCATGCTTAGCACACTGGTCTGTACTCTCTTACTCCTTTCATATGCAGCAATAGAAGTAAGTGAGAAGTTGAGAGAGATTGGTGGATATTTCGAATTGCTACAAAAGATAAGGCCTCATTTTCATACTAAATTATGTTTTGTTTTCACAGCACCGTAGGCCATAGAGTATCTTTATTTATAGCTGGCGCCAATCATTTAGTCGCGTCTGAAGTTGACCGCAAGACGCATCGCAATATCATATTTTTCGCGCGTAGTATGTACGTTGACTTCGAAAGTTTGTATGAGAGCTGCGCAAACAAGTACTCGTACCTAAGCTCAGAGACGACTATTTAATTGGCGCTAACTAGTATTATACCTACTTAGTGACAAAAAAAAACTTAAAACTGAACTATTTTATAGTTTATCCATTATTGCGTTCCTGAGAACAATACTATGATTGGAGCGTAGTGCTTAACTAAACTAAAATGGCTTCTGTGTTTCTGCGATACCTTCATACCAATCTTTGTTAGGACACGGTTGTTCAGTTAGCGATAAGCAGAGGAAATTAATAGCTTCAATTCCAAATTATGTACCCACTGTTTCACATGGGTTTCTATAAAATAGGTGCTACTCTAGGTTTTCTATCCTCAGTTTTTCACATTTAATCGATTCCAGCTACCTTATGGTATCGTAGCTCCACCTTAGTCGTACTGGGTAGCGTACTATCGCTAGGTTTGCCAAGACGCTGTTTCCATTCGGGGACCTTCTGACTTAATGTTTATAGATCTGCCGAGATATGTGACCATCCTTCTGACACTTCTACGGCTAGTCTAGAGATACACAATAACATTTAGTTCTTCACTGCTTTTCAGATTTTATCCCTTAAATAAATTCCGAGCCTAGTTCTGATACCTACTTATCTATACATATAGCACGCTGAGCAATTTGTAGCCGTTGGATCAGGATCGCTGTCAGCTTTGCTGTATTAAAGCTTAAAACTTAGTACTGTGCCTACGTCCTATACTGTAAAAGGTCGTGCACGCCGGTCGTTCGTACTACACCTTTAGGTACTTGACTGACATCAGCGTTAAACCAATAATATGTACGGACCAAGGTACGGACCTAAATAGGCTACTTTGTATCCTAGAAAACTAGTATTGATATTAAAGTTTCTACAAAATTCGAAAACGAGTAGTATGAACTATGAAGGCACAGACGTAATATTTAAGTAAGTTTAACGCTATATTAAAACAATAATCTACAGTAAACACTGAATAGTGCAATAAAGAAGCCGTAAATAATTGTTGTTCACTAACCCATGATGGTTAAGTAAAGTAATAATTATGCATCGATGATCATAAAATGCTAAACGTGGCATTAATAGAGTTATTATATGTTGCGTTCTTACATTATCTCGCATGCTGAAATGCAATTTAACTTTACGATTACTAGTAATGTCGGGTTTGCCTAACTAGTTTCAAAACCACCCAGAATTGGTATCTAGGCTGCCTTTCCATGAGTACTGTGGCTATGAGACAATGATAAATAAAATGATAAATGATTTGTTTATTTCACATAGGACAACTTGTGTCACTTATGATACGTCAAGACTCTACCACCGGTTCGGAAAATGATTCTACTGAGAAGAGCCGACAAGAAATTCAGCAGTTGCTCTTTTCTCAAAAAAAGAAAGAGGTTACAATATTTTAAGCAATACAATACATACGTAACATTGCAAGTATTACACTGAATTGTGGGACCCTGGATGCGAGGCCGTATGTATGAGATTCACCAATACTTTAAATATTTTTCTTATAACTAGATAAATGCCTAGCTTTCATCCGCGTGGATTTAGGTTTTAAAATCCCGGAGTGACTTTGCTTTTCCGTAATAAAAAGTAGCCTTTATCACTTCCTAGGTTCTCAATTATGCTCAAGCAAAAATTTACAATGTTGCAGCGTGATCAAGGACAAACCAACAAACAATACACTTTCGCATTCATAATATTAAGTAGTTTTATAAAATCAATTGAAATTAACACATAATTGGATGTTCTCTTATAAGGCTTTATACGTAAATTTTAACTAATGCAAACGGTATTATTTAGAAATCGCTTAGCTTTAGCATTACGACCGCAACTTAAGGAAGCTGTGCATGCTACTGCGGCGCTCCGAGATATCAAACGCTGATAGTGGAACTGCTTCTCATTAGTACTGGGTATACCTAAGGAATTACAATAAAACTAATGGTACGAGTATTTGCTTTATTTTGTTACTACATGGTGCCCGCGACTTCGTCCGCGTGGATTAAGTTTTTACAGTTCCCACGGGAACTCCTTAATTTCCCGGGATAAAAAGTAGCCCATGTCTTTCCCCGGGATACAAACTATCCATGTACCAAATTTTATCAAAATCGGTTGAACAGGTGGGCCGTGTAAGCGTAGCAGACAGACAAGATAGACAGACAGACACACTTTCGCATTTATAATATTAGTATGGATAGTTGTCTAATAGTTTAGTTTTTTTTAATCTACTACAAGTTAGCTCTTGACTAGAATCTCACCTGATGTAAGTCATGATGCAGTCTAAGATGGTAGCGGGCTAACCAGTTGATCGGGTTCTACACGGCATCGTGCCGGAACGCTGAATCGATTGGGAGCACATTTTTGCCGGTAGGGTGGTAATTAACCACGGCCGAAGCCTCCCACCAGGTCAGAGCAGAGGAAATTCAGAAATAATAAATTTCCAAATTGAACCTGCCGGGGATCGAACCCGGGACCTCTTTCTTTAACACAGCGACAACAGCGCTCAACACTGCGCCAGGGAGTTTGTCAAAAAGTTTTGGTACGTATCCTTTATAAATATCTTTTATCACACATGATAGTAGTATAGAGTAAAAGTAATTGTTAAATTAATTGTATCACACATGATAAAAGTAAAATATACTTCAATGTACACCATTAAAAAAAATACAACGAAAATAATAATCTAATGGACATGGCACAACAGGCGGCCTTCTCTTCCAGGCAACCTTAGGGCAAAGGACACATTGAAATAGAAAGCGTATCTTCTTTCAATCGTCAAATTAGTCAGTGGTCAAAGAAGACCACCATTAAGGTACTTTATACCCAGTATTTACATTTAAATTACGGAATTGTATCTTAGGTAGGTACCTCTCGCAAGTTAGGTAAGTGTCAATACTTTAGGCATTTTTCGAGTTACTCTAACGATAAAAATAATATTCACATCCATCCTTTGTGCCTTATAATATAATAATTAAACCGTTTAAAATAATTACGGGACAATTTAGTTAAGGACATGTTCCACTAACGATATTGGTTCATTGACGACAAATTGTTTCAAAACGGAAAGAGTTTTCGAAAAAAAAGTATACAATTAAATTACTTAATAAATAAATATTGGTCATATTTTTGATAAAATAAATTACCATGAAACTACTAACGTTGTAGGTGTATTTTCAAAGATTTGAGTCTTGTTTAAAATTTAAATTTACTACCTATATTGAAGTGAAACTTCTTTAGAATCGTGGTAATTTGAAAATTCGATGAAAGAAAAAAGCGACACTAAAAGAGACAAACATAATCATAATAGGATTTAGCCTGCAAGAGAATGAAATAGAATACAAGTTATATTTATCTCATTCTCTCGTAGGCTACTTTTTTGAAATTTCACTTCTGCCGTGTTTGATTGCACACACACACTTTTTTTTAAAGTGAATTTGTTTTGAAAGTGACCTAGTCGGGATTAATTGAGGAATAATCAAATCAAATCCAATGTTTTTAATTCAAATAAACTTTTACAAGTACTTTTGAATCGTCAAGTGAATCTACTACTGTTCGGAATGCCATTCCTACCGAGAAGAACCAGCAAGAAACTCGGTGGTTACTCTTTTTATAATAAAGTATAAATAATTCATTTACAATTATTATATCAATGTGTACATAAGTAACCGCTGTCCTTAGCATTGCTGGAGCGATCAAATCCATGCTCCTCTATCATTTACAATAATCTTCAACAGTATCAAGCTTTTTTCAGGAGCATACTTTTAATGGATTTCTTAAATTTGTGTATATTATGCAAGTTTAAAATAGGTTGTGGAATTTTGTTACAGAAAAGAATGCTCATTCCCACGAATGACCTTCTACTTTTTTGAGGCGGAGCGATGGAGTTACGAGCCTATTACGGCCTCTGGATTGCCTATCGTGCAGATTGCATTTTTTTTTGTAATTATGGATGTGCTGTTTTACAAAAATTATATTACTGTAAATATATTGCGAGGCTATAGTTAGAATACCAACTTCTTTAAATTTCTCTCTAAGGGAATCACGCGGTTTTAAATTATAAATTGCACGTATTGCCCTTTTTTTTAAATATCTGCCGCTTTACCCCACAGTAAAAGTCCGTGATACATAATGCTATAATATTATATTTCAAACAATGAAGAGGTGTAGGTAAGAGCGCGACTGTCTAGAAAATGCTTCACTCTTGCTTTGGATCATGGATGTACTGTAAAAACTCGTCGTTTTAGTAAAACCACACCTCAAAATTAAGGTGGCGATCGAAGACATCGCAAAAAGTACGTTTCTTACGTTGAGAATCGATCAGAGGAATGTCATTAAATTTTACGAGCTATTTGTGAGCGGGCGCTGTTTGTACTTTACACAATCATTAAATTACTTCGCTACTAGTTGCTAATAAGGAAATGTTATAGCATGATATAACATTCTATGAAAATTATAAATTAGCGGCTGTATTCGTTTTACTATGTAAGTTGGTGCCACCCGCGTAGATTTTTTTAATTAAAAAATCCACACTAGAATAATAATTATTTGAATTTGATAAATAATTAAAATTTTAAGACCAAAAACCGGCAATTTATCCCATCATGACGAGTCTTAGGAGTTCGACTTCTCGTTCGAGCTCTTGTGCCATTTCTTGAATCCATATCCATACTTCCATACTAATATATATTTTTTTTCCAATAACCATCATTTATTGAATATAATACAATAGAACTTAATGCTAGCTAGCCTAACCTTATTACTATATAAATCATGCCCGCGTGGAATGGTGGCAAAAATGTAGCCAGGCTGATACTTTGCGCAAAAAATGAGCCAGCCCAGCTTCTGTCACCAGATGATGAGGCAATTACTAATATAATAAATGCAAAAGTGTGTCTCTCTGTCTGCCTGTCAGTCTCTGTCTGTCTGTCTCCTATGCTTTAACGGTCCATCTTTTCAACCGATTTAATTAAATCTGGTTAAAATATCTATTGCATCCCGGGAAACAACATAGGCTGTTTTTATCCCGGAAAATTAAGGAGTTCTTGGGGGAATATAAACAAACTATATCTAAAACTGTTTCACATTGCACCAAGCAAGACAAATTATGCAGAAAATACATTTATAAAAAGATGTTGCAAGCAGTAGGTATAACCAGTTGTTTTCTGATAAAGACATTTTTCATCTGTCTCTCCCTAACTATAAGGTGAGTATTAAAGATAGTTTGGTAAAAACCAACTACCTTATCATTTTTTCTCTTTTTTAATCAGTATGTTTTAGTATGTTTTTCTTTCTCTCTGTTCTAATTTAAAGTAAATCTAATAATAAATTTGGTTTTCGTCTAGCGGCTATACCTAACTACTTAAGTATTCATTTGAAATTTTTTATACAATATGTGCTAAATATCATTGAAAACTGTTATGGTCTAAGTTATATGTTACTTACCTATTGTGTGTTATGTTACTGTATGTTTTACAAAATAAAATAAAAATAAAATAAAACTTAACGCGAACGAACTCAAAGACATCATCTAGTAAGACATAGGCTAAGATCGCCTAAAGAGTAACTAAGGAGTTCTAAATAAATGTACAATAACCAATTATTTTAATTACATCTTACAAACTACAAAACAGAACAAATGGAACTGTTTGATAATAATTATATGAAAATTACAATAGGGCTTAACGCTAAACCTGCCTGGCAATATTGCTTGTCGATCTTTTGCTCTTTTCAGTCAGAGAGATTGAAAAATAAAATGTAGAGTCGCAAATACTATTGACTAAGTACCAATATGATTAATGGGGAAATGTGTTGGTTTGTTGTTTTGCCCTTCAATCACGATAAAATACATCCGCATAAATGTTGTTAAATACGTGAAGAGTAACAGCTACTTTTCATTTCGGAAATCAGAATTTTCCCAAAGGATCTTTTTAAAAACTAAATTCACGGGGTCAAGTGAAGTACCCTTCGAATAAACATTTTGATTTCATATTTTGCTTCACTTGCCACCTCTTCTGGTATTCTTGGTCTTTCTTTCTCGTACAATACAATAAAATAGTAATAATAAAATCTGTGGTGCAAGATTCTACGGTAGAAAGCCTTATTTATTATACCTAAAGTAAATCAAGGCACCCAAACCGAAAATTTGGATGGATGGATGTTTGTAACTTAATCACGCCAGAACGGCAGAACGGATCTGGATGAAATTTTTTACAGAGATAGATTATATAGTCAGGAATCTTATTTAATATTATAAATGCGAAAGTTTGGATGTATGGATGTCGGTATGGATGTTTGTTACTCAATCACGCCCCAACAACTGAACGGATCTGGATGAAATTTGGCACAGAGATAGATTATAGTCTGGAATAGCACATAGGCTACTTTTTATCCCGGAAAATTAAAGAGTTCCCGCGGGAACCACAAAGCCTCGATCCACGCGTACGAAGTCGCGGGCATTAGCTAGTAACACATAAATAAACTCAATCCTTGCGGATAAAGTTGCGGACATCAGTCAGTATAGAATAAATTAGGTATGAATATACATAATAATAATCCACTTGTAGTGGATTTTAAAAAAAACATTCCGAAGTCCACAGATTAACGATGCTGATGGTGCAGATGATCACATTATTAAAAGCAACCTAAACATTAGTAAACTCATCTAGTTTACGCGAGTTATTCTAATAACACTCGTTAGGCGTTACATATGCTAACGGTTAGCATATAGTTTTTTTAAATCGTGCATGGCCTATGAGATAATGTCCCATCTGTCAATTATTTAGCATTAATATACATCTTTGTTGTCAATAGTGATGTAGCTTGATTACAGTTTAAACGGCCATAAATATGCCGATAAATAAGGACATTATAATCTGAACACGACAGGGGAAGAATTAAGCAATTTTGATATTATTTTTATAAAAGGCTATTCCCGCCTGCTTACAAATTGAGGTCCACTGGACTAATTTTGTAAATAGGCTTAGGATTTAGAGTTGTCATAAAATGTTTTGCACTTATAATTCTTTTTTGTACGATAAAATGCTGGGATAAAAAGCCTGGAAAAATCCTACGAGACAAAAAACGTCAAATACCACAGAAAAAGGTATCCAGTACCACTACGTCCCACTGCTGGGCACAGGCCTCCTCTCTCATAGGAGATAGGGAATTAGAGCTTATAGACCCACCATGCTACTCCAATGCGGGTTGGCGGGCTTTAATGACTATTATCATGTTAGTGATAGTAACTGGGACCGACGGCTTAACGTGCTCTCCGAGACACGGGGGTGACTCACCGCCAACTTCCTAACTCCAGGCTTGTACTGAGAATTTCTAGTTAGAAAAACCCAACACTTTAATATTATGGCCCGATGCGGGACTCGAACCCGAGACCTAGATAGCCGCAGTCAAAAATGCCAACTACCAACAGCAGATAGCTGCACGGTCCTGCATATTAATATCTCTCCTCCTCTAGTATAGATGAAGAGAGACGAAGTACCTGTATGTTTGTATTTTATCTTTTCAAACAATTTTGATGAAATGTGGCATAGGTTGCATCCCGGGGAAGAACATAGGCTACTTTTTATCCCGGAAAATTAGGGATTTAACACGGGAATAAAAAAAACTAAATCAACGCGAACGAAGTCGTGGGCAATATCTAGTCTAGTATAAAATAAAAATAAGATTAGCTTTATAACGAACTAGCTGATGCTCGTGACTTACTCGAACTCCTTATTTTTCTCTTCAATTAACTTTCGTATTTATAATATTAATATGGATAATACTTAACTACGCTTAGTATGGACGGAATTCCCGAAATATCGACCAAGCGAATCCGGGTCCAATTATCTACATATAGTACAAAATAAAAGCTAGGTATATTGTGGGTACACACATTATGCACAAGTTTTACGCAATCTTTTAATAGGTGTCCATTTGCAGCGATTAAGTTAAAATGTGACCGATAAATTATTCGATAGTTGATGGGACGTGTGCACAGGTTGTAATTAAAATGTAATCAAAAACCTGGGAGATATTTATGTTTATTTTTATCCACAAGAAGTTAGCCTGCGATCTCAGCTGATGGTAAGTGATGATGCAGTCTCAAATTACCAACTTAATGCTAAACTTTTGCGACTAACCTGTTAGGGATATGGCAGTTATCGGTTTAAACACTTCATTGTACCGGAATGCTAAATCGTTTGGGGGCACGTCTTTGTAGATAGGGTGGTAATTTCCGTAATTACCACCAGACCAGGAAAAATACGGAAATTATAAATTCCCGCATTGACCCTGCCGGTGATCGAACTCTGGACCTCCCGCTTATAAGACCACAGCATTCGCCACTGTGACAATTTAGGAAGTGTACTTGGTTTAGGAGTGTAGTGCATTATCCATCTACTCGCAGTACCTTTACTTCGTCGGCTCAACCAATCCATCCATTGCTGGATGAAGACAATATCTCCACGGGACACGGTCTTGTGCCTGCTCCCAGCAGCTCCCAGCTATCGCTTGAAATCGTCACGGACGACCTTTAGGTAGGTACCTACTCCGCGTCATACTAAAAGGTTATTTTTCTACTAATTTAATTAATATGTTCTTATTAATTAATAATGACCAAGACTTAGTGCAGTGTAATTGATAAGCAAGTATATTATTATAATATGCTATATAATCGTTTAATTTAATAAGTAAGGTATACACTGTCATCACATTAAAAAAAAGAAAAAGGCGTGCCATACATGCCTCGTGTGATCTTATCATGAAGAATTAAAAAGTCACCCAAATGCTTACTGGCTTACGAACAACCACCCGCGGTTCGTTGCATAATGCATTTATTCATAAATGGCGTGTTTATATGGAGCCAGCTGCTAGCCTGATAGTGTAAAGCTACTGTCATCACTAACTCGCCTTTACTACTCGCCGACACTAATTCGTGTGACTTGTCACGAACCACGCGTCCCATGACTTCGAATCTGATACAAGTTTTCGGGGTAAACACCGTCTCTCAACCAATTGTAAACTTGTTTGTTCGTTCGCTTGTTAAACTATATATTACTAGATGATGCCCATGACTACGTCCGCGTGGATTAAGGTTTTTTGATTCCCGCGGGAACTCTTTCATTTTCCGGGATAAAAAGTAGCCTATGTCCTTCCCCGGGACAACCGATCCCTTTCCTTCTGTTTCCTTTCCCTTTGTACCAAATTTCATGAAAATAAGTTAAACAGATGAGCCGTGAAAGCGTAGCAGACAGATGGACGGACAGTCAGACAGACACACTTACGCATTTATAATATTAGTATGGATAATGTCATATATGACGGAGGCCAAGGTGACACCTCATCATCGTGGGCATGTTCTTCGTCTTGATCTCTTTGCATTATGTGGGTACTCGGACAAATAAACGCGAGAAGCTGATCACGTTATTTATTGCACACACTATATTTACACTTCGTAGAATATTAGGTTAGTTAGAATTAACACAGTAGTTCAAACAGAAATCACTTTAAACACTTTGTAGATTAACTAAGTAAACAGTAGCACTAAGTATATAGCGAACGATGGGTTTGGCGCGGCGTGGCGGTATTACTGGGAGACCATGCTCCACCAAGTTCTCAAGCACAACTGTCCCTGGGCACCAGCCCCTCATCTTTTTATCGAGTCATCACCCCCGCCACACCAACTCCATCCAGGCATGAAAGTATGTCAATTGACTAATTGAGTCAAATGAGGTTTTGAATAATCGAGTACAAACAATACCTGAGTTCGCTATAGATGGCGCTTTAGAGTCAATTGAGCGATTCATTAAACTAGTACAATTAATACCAGACAGATGGCGCTTTACATAATAATCATTTTCATTTTAATCTCCGACATATATTATATATTACATTAAAATACGTTACTGATTGAAACATTTTATTTCAAACGTTTGCAGACGGACTAATAAATAGTAGATTGTTCAATAAGGGGCTAAAATGAGCCATTTAATACGAGATGTCTAAGACTAATGAATGGACAAGACAGAAGGAGAGATAGGCAGGCAGACATGCTTTTGTATTTATAATATTAGTATGGATTATAAGTTATAATGTTTATTTAAAGTTATGAACGGACCGTTATAAGAAAGAAAAGAAAGAAAGAAAAATATTTAATTCACCAGTGGTGTCACAGACAAAACTAGATACAAATGTAACACTTTCGTCGGTGACACCATCCAGAAAGGGTGTACAGCTCAGCGTGTACGGTATAACGGACAGAACTATGCAAATTCACCTAAGAAGACTCGGAAACCCCACTTTGCTTAGTCAATAACAGGGGTAAGTAGGTATGAGGATAAGCTGTGGAAAGCATTGAGGGAAATATTACTCAGTATCAAAATTTTGCGCTGTGTCTGTATGCGATCAGATGTAAGTAGTTGCACTACAGTTATTACTTCATTTGTAAATCATTTGCCAAGCAAGGTCAGATAGATACTATTTACACAGACTTTTCCAAAGCCTTTGACAAGGTCAACCACAAAATTCTTTGTCACAAACTGGGCGCGTACGGGATTTGCGGTAGCCTTCTACGATGGGTAGAATCCTATTTGCTGATGAGATCGCAATTAGTTACAATTAAGGGTCATGTATCTCAACCAACCCACATTACCTCGGGTGTTCCACAAGGGTCTCTTCTAGGGCCACTGTTCTTTATCTTATTCGTTAACGACTTAGCGTATAAACTAAGCTGCGAGAGTTTGTTTTATGCTGACGACCTAAAAATATTTAAATCAGTTGACAGCGAAAACGACGCCCAATGTCTTCAAAAAGACTTGAATACCATCGCTGACTGGTGCGATGAGAACCGTATGTGCCTTAATGTAGATAAATGTTTTGTGGTCACTTTTACTCAAAGAAAGTCAACGAAAATTTTATTCAACTACACTTTAAAAGAGCAAACTCTTGCAAGAAAAATATCGGCCAAAGATCTTGGTGTCGTATTTGACGATAGATTGACCTTCAGAGATCATTATGAATATATTATTTCAAAATGCAATAAATTAATAGGTTTTATCTTAAGGTCCACTAGAGATTTTAAACATCCAAAAAGTTCCATACATTTGTATCAAACCATAGTACGAAGTATTATGGAATACAATTCAATAATATGGTCACCGTACTATGCTGTTCATAGCAATCGGTTGGAATCTGTTCAAAGAAAATTTTTACGAATTTTATCGTTTCGTTTTAACTATGGCCACAGAAATACAACTTACTATGATCGACTGGAACATTTTGGAATGCAAGCTCTAGAATTTCGTCGTATACACTTCCATCTGTTATACTTACACAAGATCATTCATTCTGAAATAGACTCTCCTACCTTACTCTCATCGATAAATATAAATATTAATTACAGAATTAGAAAACCAAGACCCTTCGCCCTTAATGTCTACATGAACAATACTTCTTTTTTCAATCCCATCGTTCGCATGTGTCGCCTTTACAATGATCTTGCTAAAAACGACCGCAATGTTAATATAGACATTTTCAATAATAGAATAAGTGCATTTAAAAAACACATTTTTAATTGTTTGAAATAGTATCTTCTTGTAATTTTGTAATGCATTTTACTGTCTTTAAATTGTCAATCATTGTTGTTCATACTTTGTCAATCAATGTATAAATTCTATGCTTAATTTCTCTGATTTGTATTTATAACTTCAAACACTTAGATATCGATTTCTTTTCATCGTCACTCATTCACTAGTCTTAATTTCTATTTATGTTATATTTTTTTGTGTATAAGTCATGATGTGTGCACATGTTTTGGGTTATAACTTAGAACCGATCCTATTATTTAATACTTACCTGAAATGTTGTAGTTATTTCCTGTTGTGTGTACCATATAAACAATAAAGAACAATAAAGAACAATTACTGACCAGGCCAGCACTAGCTCGCACAATGTAAACAGGCCATTACACATTGATTGCCATGGTTTCCGAGATAGTGCTGTGAATGATAATGTACGAGTAAGATGAACTTACATAATGTTACTGGGAATTACAGTTTTTTTTGTTTGCGGCTTCGTCCCCTCCGTTTCAGTTATCTTACTTAGTAAATCAGTATTTTGATTCTCCCATGGTTTTGTAGTTTGTACATGCTGTACATTACAGCTAAGTATGTGCTTATGTATTCATAATGGTAAAAAAGGTCAACTGTGAGTCCGACTCGTTGGGTTGATGAGCCTTGGGTTCTGTTGAGAATTTTTCCTTTTGTCCAATATATTGCTCTATTGCTGTCAGCGTAAAATTGTAAATATCGTTAGATTATAATCTATCTTGATACTGTTTACAATTTTTCGGTAGATTGTTATCTTTTAGGTATATTAACCTGATAGAACCTAAATATTTATGTCCAATCGTAGGTTAGCCTAACCTACAAGAAAGGGACAAGAAAAGTTAAAAACAATAAAAATTTCAAAAATTGAAACTCCGAACATTAAACAGTTCACAATCTTTCGACAGTTTACAATCTCGCGAGATAGATTATAATCTAACGATTTTTGCATTCCCGGTATACTACACTGCATACACTTTTTTCTTTCTTTCATCTTTGCATCGTTTTAAGCTCATAAGGGACGGGAACCGTAGGTATGTTTTGAAATCATTCTTTTTTTTCTTTATGTTTGGGCAAGCTGTATCTATATAATTTCCAAATTTGACAGCATTAGTAAAGTTTGGTTCAAAACCCTAATGATAATTTCCTTTATTCAAACCACACGTTTTAAATAACATCTTCTCGGATGTGCGCAGTTAGACATAAATAAATTTATGTCAAAAAAATCTAGAGCACTGGAAACAAAAAAACTTTAAAACGTTTACGTAGTAGATATTTTAAGAACCTCCTCCGTTCCGGAACAAGGTTTAGGGGAACAAGGAAAGTATTGCGCAGATAAAAAATTATAAATTAATATTTTGTAACAAAATATATTCAAAGCAACGAAATTAATAAAAAATAGTGATTATACACTACAGAGCTTACTATTTTTATGCGAAGGCTGCCTTGCCTACCTATTTATAAATTACATTATTTTTTATAAATTAAGTCCATACACAAAATAAACTAAATATTATATGTACTTGATAATGCCCGTGTTGATAATTTTTTTTTTTGCGGGAAGCCCTTAATTTTCCGGGACAAAAAGTAAAGACTATTTCCTTCCCCGGGATACAAATAACCTCTATTGAAATTCTTTAATTCTCTATCCACTACAGCTTATTAATGTCCCACTGCTGGGCACAGGCCTCGACTCTCATAGGAGAGAGGAAATTAGAGCTTAGACCCACCACGCGGCTCAAATGCGGGTTGGCGGGCTTTAACGACTATTATCATGTTAATGATAATAACCGGGACCGACGGCTTAACGTGCTCTCCGAGGCACAGGGGTGAAACACCGCCATTTTCCAACTCCGGGCTAGCACTGAGAATTTCTAAATTGAAAAACCCAATATCTAACAATTATATGCCCGACCGGGAATCGGACTCAGGACCTCGTGAATCGTGATCCGCAATCGACTATAAATAATAAATAAAATAAATAAATAATGTGGATGTTCTTTATCTTAGTTCATTAATTCCATTAAAATACTTAGTGACTTTTTTTTAATTCTCAATATTGTTGCACATCTCTATTCCACTTGTTTATATAGCTTTAAAAAATGTACTATTATGGTTTATATCAAGCTAGCATTAGTGCTATGACATCAATAGCAGAGTGAACGATAAATGTAAAGCAGTAACTGCATTATAATGTTCGTATCCATTTTCCACTGTAAAGAGGCATGTACATTGCTAGATTGATTGGTCAAATTTTCTGAGCGATGGTTTTAGTCAGAAATATAGATGAGATAACTTATCTTTTAATTTTATTGTTTGCAAAGTGGATTTTTTCTGCAGTTTGTACACTAGGTAGTTTGAAAAGCTATGCCTTTGCATACATAGTTATTCATCTAACTATTGTCGCTAAATTGCGTTATGCTGAGAGTAGATAATGTCATGAGTGAGACGTTAGTAAAATGTAACCTTATAACATGTTAGTAGTAATAATTATAAAACAAATTAACATAGCGCTTCAAGCCTTTGGTCTTGTACAGGTCTAGTCTCTTTCCGGTCATTTGATCCTGCGATTAAAGGAATATAGGCTAGGCTAGGCCGCCGTGAGTTCATTTCATTTAAATTACATAAAAATCTCTCACCACATTGTCAATAGGTATATTATGTAGACATCAAAGAAATACTAGCTAAATATGCGATACGAAAGAAAAGTCGCTGTAAGTGTAACTATAATGTATCTAACTACATACCTATTACTAACTATAATGTGAATATCAGTTAATAAAAATTTATATTAAAAAGTCGCCTTTTTACAAGTTATTTAGTGATTATATTGCTGCGTAAAAAAGACACCTAGTAACGCATTAGTCAACCACGTATCGCTCTAGGCATGGCTCTAGGCATAAAAATCGAATCTATTACTTCATGACGT
This sequence comes from Erebia aethiops, assembly GCA_923060345.2. Lineage (NCBI taxonomy): Eukaryota > Metazoa > Arthropoda > Insecta > Lepidoptera > Nymphalidae > Erebia > Erebia aethiops. Next base: position 12,475,792 of record OV281096.1, on the reverse strand, counting down.
CACTACTTCAAAATGCCGCTATTAAAATTGCAGGATTCACCTGCCAACATAGTTTTTTGTCCAGTAGCTGATTTCAAAAGAGCGCATTTGACTTCAGCTCATCGAATAATTTTAAATACCAAGTTTATATTTGCGCTCGTGTAAACGCTTCTTTATATCATTTTGGAACTTATGTAAGTGGGATAAGAAACGGTTTCCGCTTAACGGGTTGTTATTTAAGTTTGCGGGGCCATAACATTGATGAATCTTCATCCTGTTTAGGCGAAGCCCCGAATCTGACATATACATGAAACTAATTTAAAATTCCAAATAGCCGGCTTTTGTTGTCAATGGGAATTACAAAAAGGTTACCTGTTGCATTTTGGATTTCGTATGAATACCAGAGGCGGATTCAGGAGGTGAAATTGAGAGGGGCCAACACATTGTTTTGCTGTAGGTACTTACTTGATAAGGTGACGTTTGACTTTGTCACAATGCAGTCAAAAGAAGTTTGACAACCCCCTGGAAGTTCATTAAACCGTTACCCTCATTGCGGAAATTTAACGTTTCAAGCCAGTGCTAATTTTCTAGAGACATAAATATATAAAGCTGCAGTGGACGTCTATATCGATTGACGACGGTCGACGATGACTTTTGGCGTCTATGCAACCTTGATTAAAATTATATATAGGGGTTACATGTTTCGACCTAGAAGCCAAAGAAATAACCAGGACTGAGCAACTTGAAGTCTACAAGAACTTCCATTTACCCTCTTTGCAGCAGTGAAGTGCCTTCGATGTATAGAATTGATTAGTTGACGGAGGATTGTAACCCCTCTTTCCCTATTTTCCTCCTGAATATGGCTATCTTGGATATGGTTTTAAAGAAATTGCTTTTTAACTTTTTAACCTCCCGCGGTTAGGTCCCATCAGTGTTTTGCACAATTGAGAATGGGTCCTAACCTAACCGCCTTACCCCTTTTACCTCCTGAGTCCGCCCGTGATGGATATGGCGTTGAGAAAATTTGTTTTTGTATCTTCTCGCATGTCAACAACGAATTTTACAAGATGATTTTTTGGCCCTTTGACCGCGCCGACGACGGTTTTGTGTTCACGATTTAATCAATTTCACGTCTACTGTTAAATGCTGATTTATTCATTGCGTATTCTTGGTAAGATGTTTTGCTTCAATTTATCAGAACATGTTGAACATGGACCTTCTCTAGTGAGCGCCACATCCTTTTAATATCATCAGTCCTCTGTGCTGAATAGCATCTCATGCTTCGCTATCAAAAATGTGATTTCCGCTGCAGGGCTTTTCCATTTCTTCTCCTTTGTCCTTCGGGACTATCATAGCTCTCTATATCTCGATGAGCGTCACCACTTTCTGATGTTGAAACGTAACGTTCTTTATAGCTGAGGGCGGGAAGAACTAGTAGTAGTTCAAGAGATGTTTTACATAGAAGTAAAACATAGGAGTGACATAGAATAAAAACATGTTCCTGAAAACGAAAACGTGAAGATGATCGGCATGAATTAATTTTTTTTTGAAATAGCGCTACTCTTGGACAAGTGAATTTTTTTAAATAAAATTTTCTTTACTTTAAAAAAATGCGATTTATTAAATAGAGCGATTTTTATAGGTGATCTAAAAAATCCATAATAATATATTAAATGAGAAAGTGTGTCTCTCTGTCTGTCTGTCTGCTACGCTTTCACGGTCCATCTAATCAACCGATTTTAATGAAATTTAGGATAAGGATAGTTTGTATCTCGGGGAAGGACATAGGCTACTTAACCTTTACTTTTATACCGGAAAATTAATTTCCCGCGGGAATTAAAAAACTTAATTGACGCGGACGTAGTCGCAGGCATCATCTATGTAGTATACAATAATTATTGTGACCTTGAGTGTAATCTCACTTGGTGGTAAGTGGTGACTCCGGTGAAAGGTATGGCAGTTTGTATTAAACCTATACTCCTAAACAGTTTCTAGGTCTTCCGCCAGACTAGACCAGAGACAATTTAGTAATCATAAGCTATACCTACCCGGAATCGAACCCAGAACCTCATACTTAATAACTTAATTAAAGACAGTGCTCACAGATATATCATCAAATCTGCCATTGAATCGATAAACAAATCTAATGTCACTATAACAGCTGTCACCTTACATAACGCGTCGAACGCCAAAGGCTGCGCATGAGTTGCATTTATTATGTACTACCTATAACTGCGATACATGGTCACGGCTAAGGGCACGGGAACTGGCACAATGTTGCAGTGTGACCTACCCACGATATACACTTTGCTTAGCTAAACAAACCTTAGGCTAACTAAATGTAGAATTATTTAGTATGCAAAACTGTTTATTTTACAATGATAAATGAAATTTTCACTGCCATTTTCATCAATATTTTTTATGATACGTGTGCTGTGCCTTAGGCTAGCTAAATGAATCCATCGTGAATTACCTACTGTGTAAATTGTATGCAAAACTGTGTATCTTACAATGATAAATAATTACCACAATCATTTGATCATTCCATGTCAATTTTTTCTATTACTGGGTGCTACTTTATCTATTTTCAGGGCTGGGTCCTACCAATGAAATTTTCAATACATCTAGGACTTTTTGGAGCGACTCAGTAGCGATACTTGCGTAAGCCTTCGCCCACGTTACCACGATTTTCTATCGATACAGAAACGACGCAGCATCGATACGCGGTACGCGTACGCGGAGTAATATTTTTTTATAGTTTGTAAGTTTATAACGTCTTTGAGAGGTAATATCTAGTGAAAGGCCCGATGCAGAACATCAGTTTTTGTAGTGTTTACATAGGTCCTGTGCATACTTTAATACTGTACAAGACTCAGCTTTTCAAATTATGGTTCATTTTTGGTAACCATATCACATTTTTGATCGGCCATATCTAGTGATTGGCCCATCAGCATGCGCTCAGAATTTCACTAGCGTCCTCAGTGGAGAGTGTAGCCCCAACTATTACTGAATCAGCTTTTCGAGCGATAGTTACAAAAAGTGCAGCTATCTCTTATAATATAAAGGCTAAGCCAAAATTTTCCTTATTTTTTAGCAATTGGTCACGGTTATTTCAGAGTAAATATCTAATATAATCGAATTGTATTTCCTCGGGTAATAAATCAGTGAATACTTCACAGGAGCCCACATTAATTACAACAAGAATGCGCTTATTTTAGGGTAGTACCACATACTAACGTAAAAATATTGCAAAAATCTGTTTGATGTCCAATCCATACTTCACACTAAATTGTTTTTAATACGAAAGTGTATTTGACTGTCTGCTACGCTGTTACGGCCCATCTATTCAACAGAATTTGATGAAACTTGGTACAGAGATAGGATGCATCCCGGGGAAGGACACATTCTACTTTTATCCCGGAAAATTAAGGACTTCCCGCGGGAATCACAAAACTTGATCAACGCGGCCGAAGACGCGGGCATCATCTCATAAAAGTATACATTGATTAATTATTCATTCCTACGTAGGATTTAGTTCGGTCAGCAACCTCTGCCATCAATTTTTTGCTAACGCAGGATTTCTGAGACTTCATCTGAATTATTGTTGACTTTTTTTTTTAATATTTGTGGTCTAAGCTATCTGATGAAAATGTTAGGTACATTTTCATTTTTTGGACTTACAAAATATGGTGACAGACATCTAGCAACTTTATCTACCTACCCATGACAGTTCCTTTAAACCAGATTAAATTGAGGTGCTGCAGAAAGAAAAGAAGGAATACCTTTGTCACTTTTAAAATCTTATTTAAAAAATACACCCACGTATGCAGCGTCACCCTTACGTGCGAGCATGCGGGCCTGTCCAGACTGGCAAGCAGGGGCCTTCGCCCGGCCTTAGTTTCGGAGTTATCGCCACCATACAAACACACCTTTCCGCCTCACACTTCCGTATCACTGCGAAGGACTTGATGTATCGCGATAATGTTTTTTGATAATCGAAACTTTGATAAAGATTGTTTTGTTCTCTTTCTATTTTTTTTTAAATAAGTTCATATTAGAAATCCATACTAATTAATATTATAAATGCAAAAGTACACACTTTTGTCTGTCTGCAACGCTTTAATGGCCTATCTTTTCAACCGATTTTGATGAAATTTGCTATAGGGATAGGTTGCATCCCGGGGAAGGACATATGCTACTTTTTATCCCGGAAAATTGATCAACGTGAGCGAAGTTGCGGGCATTATCTAGTGTTAGGTACAATAAAACGTATAGCTAGCATGCCTTATTAATTTAGTGGCGAGAATGGTGGATTCATTTCCGCGCTGAAAGCCAGGTTGATTCTTTGGAAAGCATGAGTCTGCCCCTTTTTCAGACGAGGCAACCGCGGTGAAATGTCCAGAAAGTCTCCATGTCATTATTTTGATTGAAGACATTAATAATAATAAACTATAATAACGTAGTATAAAATATTCTGATAAATGATAAATAATTTATTTATTTCATGTAGGACAACTTGTGTCATTTATGATACAAGCGGTTCTACTGAGAAGAACCGGCAAGAAACTCGGGCAATACGCTGATGCGTAATAATATGACAGCTGGAGTCCTTGTTATGTCAGATGGGAAACTATTGTCTGAATTTGCTCTCGTCTAGTATGGTAGGAGGCTACAGCCAAAGTTACTTAGCACCTACGCCTGCAGCAAAGCCGTAACGAACCCTATAGCTCATAAAATCCAAAAATACTTGAGGTTTTTATCGTTACCTTACAATCATTTAAAAAAAAAAACAAATATATGTAGAATTAGTTCGTTGGCGCATCCGTCCGAGTTTCGTGATTTTCACGATAAGTAATTAAAATACTATACGTGCAAACTGAGGATATTATGTATCTTTAAGAACTGCCCACAGCCATAGACTTGATTATGATTTAAATAATTGGTGAACATACTTGTATACTAAAAAAAACTGGTGGTTGAATTACAAATCATTTTTTATTTATTTTTAGTCTTATCTAATAAAATCTGTGCACTTACTTAAACCTAACTAGGTCAAGATGCGTCGCCCCACTTAACGATGCACTTGGCCGACTAACGCGTCTAGATCGTTGCCAGGGTATCCACACTTTTGCACCTTTAAACTTTACTTATCCGATTCCAAAAATTCTAAAAAAAATATTTAAGGCTAAGTTATTATCATTGCTTATAAAATAAATGTTGTCATTGTACTTGCGCAATAGGCAATGAATCAATATTTGGCAGTATGAGAAAGTGAGTGTTGACAAACTGTACCTAAGAGTAGAGAATTAAAAATAATTACTCCGAATATAATATGAACATGACATCTTAACAAATTCGTTTTTTTTTGGCTTGTTACATGAACAAATTTTGGCCCGAAAAAGAACAAGATTGTGCTCATCGAAGGTTGACATGATAGCCCATAGGCTTAGCATTTAACTTCCCCTGCTATAGAGTCCCGTCTATTGGCTTTACTGGGTCACAAAAACATAGTGAACGCTATGTACTTTTGAATCAACTAACAACATTTATTGGACTGAACATTAGGTGAAGAAATTAATCATAAGTGGAAGTTTAAACAAAATTAAGTTTACTTACTAGCCCGCTAGATGGAAGCCGACTATAAAGCTACCATTACATAATAATAAGCTTTATAGTTTATAGCTTTTTTTTGTGGCAGGAAGAAAAAAAGAATGGCTTAATCCCATTTTTCTCGCGTATGCATCATGCATAAAAAATCGGGCAAAATTTTTTTTATTACAATGTCATTATCAGAACAACCGTATTAGCCCTCCAGCTCCCATGTAACGAATGGTTTTATAACCATGATTTTGACTATCTTCACGTAATTTTTAAAATCATACCTAATGCTAGAAAAGATAAAAAAAATATACCTAAACCAAACTACCAGAAGAACAATGTAGTTAAAAAAGTTATTTTTAGAAACTATTCACCAAGGACGAACTCCAAAAATAAGGAAGAAGTTACGCTTTAAATAGCTAGTAGTACTAGACCACAACTAGACTACATCTAGACTCGTGATATTGGGGTGACCATGAGTATAAAGTTTAAATCAAATTTAAAGACTAGTATATATTCAGTTCAGTCGTTTAGTCTTTAGTTAAATTTAACTTGGAAGTTTAAATTTATTTAAAACACAAATTAACGATTGTATTATTCATACATATTATTCGATTAATTTGTGCTCAAAACATAATAAATATAACTAAAGACTAAATGACTAAAATTAATATATACTAGTGAAAGAAAGAAAGAGAGAAGAATATAAACTACTTAACCGAATAATTTTATATACGTTACTGCCTATAATAATAAAAATATAATGATACTGGCAACCTTAAAGTAATCATGGTAATATACAATACTGGTAATTGTTATAAAGACCACAAAATACAAAGGTTACAAGTACAGTGTGTAATCACCATAAATCCTTTATGCACTTATCCGACTAAACGCGTAAGTAACTTGCATAATTGCAACTATAATTTGAATCGGTGCCATAAACTACAGGTTTTTTCCGCAATGTGATGAAAAAGTTCATGATGATGAAATCTCGGAGTTGAAGTAAATCTCATAGATTTGTCTAATGTTAATATGTTTTAAAAAATAATACGTGATTCATTTGAATGATTTCACTATGGTTGAAACTGAAATGAAAAGTAACAATATATAATTCACTTTGAATGAGTTTACATTATCAAATTCTGTTGTTTCATTTAATTTCCTTTCATCCAAAATTGTAGGTTTATGTAAAAATTGGGAAAAAAACATCGACAAACAGCCAAACCATAAATTATTTAAGTCTACTTTTTCAAATCAAATCAAATCAAATGTTTTTTATTCAAATAAACTTTTACAAGTACTTTTGAATCGTCAAGTGAATCTACCACTGGTTCGGAATGCCATTCCTACCGAGAAGAACCAGCAAGAAACTCGGTGGTTGCTCTTTTTAAATAATTCATTTACAATTACTATATCAATGTGTACATAAGTAACCGCTGTCCCCAGCATTGCTGGAGCGATCAAATCCATGCTCCTCTATCATTTACATAATCTTCAACAGTATAATAAGCTTTTTTCAGGAGCATACTTTTAATGGATTTCTTAAATTTGTTTATAGGCAAGTCCAAAATAGGTTGTGGAACTTTGTTATAGAAAATAATGCCCATTCCCACGAATGACCTTCTGACTTCTGAATGATCTTCTTTTAAATATAAAACCAAATTTTGGTCACCCTAACGCTGTTTACTTTCCGTTGACATTGCTTAGAAATATTTCGATAATGCTCACTCATTGATGGTAATGACAGGTGTTTCCGCGCTCTTATCTACGCTTATCAACGGAGGTTGTGCCGAACCTGACAATGAAAAGTCGATAGTGGTGCGAAAAAATACTATCGACAAAAAAACAAGTTATTAAGCATTTCGGTTCAATACCGCGAAAAAGTCGATAAAGTAATGGATAAAATATTATACTAGCTAATACCCGCGACTTCGTCCGCGTGGATTGAGGTTTTTCGGTTTCTCTCGGTACTTTTCGGAACTCTTTAACTTTCCGGGATAAATAGCCTTTGTGCTATTCCAGACTATAATCTATCTCTGTGCCAAATTTCATCCAGATCTGTTCAGCCGTTGGGGCGTGATTGAGTAACAAACATCCATCCATACGTCCATCCATCCATACTTTCGCATTTATAATATTACTATAGATGGACAGTTATCGAGGGAAGATCTAAATAAGACCCTAGTTGATTATTTATTATTATTAATACTGTCATAATTATAGATAGGAATAGATATACTTTAGTCTTATTTACTAAAAGACGAATAATGAATACTTAAATAGAGTTGAATTACATACTAATTTAATAAGGAAATAATAAATAATACTATTCCTGGATAATCTGATTCCGCCGTTACACACAAATAATATATTTCTTGTAACAGAAGCTGTTTTAAATTTCGATAAACATTGCTGATCCTTCAATGGATAAAAATTATTTTATGTCACATAGGCTCAGTAGCTTTCATTTTTAACGTGTAGGTAACGTAGGTCTAACGTATCTTTGTAATGTGATGCCTATGGCATTTCATAGTAATCTCATTACAATGAAATCGTATACTGTTAAGTCGAAAAACTCTGCAAAATAAGTCGATATTATACCAAAGCGCATCACTAAATTCGGTTAGTTATAGGGGTAGACCTTCAAACGAACGAAGAAGTCGTTACAATACAAATCATTAGAATCCTTTAAATATTTACGGTATGAAATCTGATCATTAAAGCAAGTGCACTCCTCGACTCGACTGCACTTCAAATTACCTTATCATTACATCCTAGACCCAATAAGGTTTGAGGAAATAGTTCATATTTATAAAGACATTCGGTTAAGTGGAATTATTCAGATAAGAGGTTGCAGCCGTCAAAATGTGTCGTTTGATTGATGTGCTCGTTTTGATTGTCCTGTATTTGGATTTTGGATTGTGCTATGTCAACTGTAAGTCTTTCTTATTTTTAACTAGCTGATGCCCGTGACTTCGTCCGCATGGAATAAGTTTTTTAAATTCCCACGGGAACTCCTTAATAGCTATACCCATGCCAAAAATCACGTCGAACCGTTGCTCTGATGCGGCGTGATTGAAAGACAAACCAACAAACAAACACACTTTCGCATTTATAATTTTAGTATGAAGTAGCTTCCTTAGCTGAAGAGTGAAGCTTTAGTATAAGTGGACTGAAAAGATTGTAGGTTTTAACTTTTTACACTAATTTATTTGTCTTCAGTCGACACTGAGGCCCTACTTCAGCGACAAAGGCGACGCGACAAAAGCGACGCGAACGTATCAGACAGACAAGTTGATCCTTCACACGGTCTACGTTGTCGCGTAGATCATAAGATGATCATAAGTTTGTCCTTTACCTTGGTGTCATATCGCATCGCGTCCCTTCCGTCACTCACTTGGAAAAACGGGCAAAGTAGGACTTTAAGTTCCCAAGCTAAGTAGCTGACGCTGACTTTCTAACTTTCTTTTTCTTCTTCTTTTGTTTCTTTGTTGTTCTTTTTTTTTTCTTTTTTTTTTTTTTTTAGCCTGGTGGGAGGCTTCGGCCGTAGCTAGTTACCACCCTACTGGCAAAGACGTGCCGCTAAGCGATTTAGCGTTCCGGTACGATCCCTGTAGAAACCGAAGGGGTATGAGTTTAATATAACTGCGATGCCCCTAATAGGTTAGCCCGCTACCATCTTAGACTGCGTCATCACTTACCATCAGGTGCGATCGCAGTCAAGGGCTAGCTTGCTAAAAAACACTACCGTCCTATTAAAAAATTCTTGAAATTATCTAGTCTTCTGGGCTGCTGAATCCAATCGATGATTGGTTCTATGCAACTTTGTGATTATGAAATTCATCAATAGTTTAACCACCTTCACTGACACAATATTTTGTGCTTTTTTTGCTTGGGCAATGACGAATCTAAAAATCATATTGGTCTGTCCAACCACGTCGCCGTTCCATTTTCTCTAGTCGTTTCTTTATTTCTGAAGATCGTGGTTCTGGTGACTACGGTCAAACAGATTATTTACACCAGCTTCTGTTGGTAGGAAATTGATCGATAGTCCACCACGCTGGCCAAGTGCGGATTGGCAGATATTACACTTTACAGTTTAAAGCAAGTGATTTAATTTCTAATAAAAACACACATAACTTCGAAAAGTTGGTGGTGCGGATCCCGGGATCGAATCTGCGACCCCGCACAGGGGTCAACCCTTAAGGCTTAATCACCCACCGCTTCATCAAAATAACTCTTTTTTTTTATCCACTACAAGCCAGCCCTTGACTGCGATCTCACCTGATGGTAAGTGATGACGCAGTCTAAGATGGCAGTTATATTAAATCCATACCCCTTCGGTTTCTACACGGCATCGTACCGGACCGCTAAATCGCTTGGCGGCACGTCTTTGCCGGTAGGGTGGTAACAAGCCACGGCCGAAGCCTCCCACCAGACAAAGACTTTATGTAGGTATCTTACTTGTACTCACTTTACCCTTGGCGGTACTGTCGCTTTCGCCTTCTGAAATGTTACCCATAAAACGTACTTTGAACCTTTCATCCGTGCCCGCATTTCCTTGAACTTGGTTTTACTTTTCCATTATAACCACACCTTCTGCGAAAGATTCAAGGATATATATTTCCGGTTCGAGCGCTTCCGATATCTACAGCTATTTATGACATGAGGCCAAATGTCCATTATCAATGTCCATTAGATTCACAGGTTTCAAATACATTTGAGAAAATTATGGAGAGCTCAGAGTTTCACGATATATAATTCTCATAAGAACATACTGGTCACTTAAAAAAGCGATTGGTACTATGTTTAGTAGTTACACAGAAATTTCATAAATTTTAATTTCATTTAAATTTTTTCATATGAATTTCCTCGCGACACTGAATTGGCCAGCACCACAATACAAGAACAAAGAATGTCCTAACTTGAATGGGGGTTGAAGGGGGTCACCTGGGTATCGAGTTAACACTTCCTACCTTGTATAATGAAATGGTATTTTCAGTGGCTGACGTAGAATGCGGCCTAGTGATGGGTCGCAGTGCAAGAATAGTGGGGGGTAGTGACAGTCTACCCGCGGAGTTCCCCTGGGCAGCCAGCATATGGAGACAGGGTACACACCAGTGTGGAGCCACCATCATCAATGACAGGTGGCTGTTGACTGCTGGACATTGTATTTGCAGGTAACGTAGAAGTTTTACTCCTATATTTATCATCATCATAAAGTGCCTAATATTGAAATTTAAAATTACTAACTTCCAGCTAAGGATTTATTGAAACAATACAATAGAAATTAATGCTAGCTAGTCTAACCTAATTATTATATATAAATCAGGCCCGCATGGAATAGTGGTGAGAATGCGGCTGCATTTCTGCGTTGGACAGCCAGGGTGATCTTTGGGAAAAATGAGCCATTCTGTCACTAGATGAGGCAATTAACCGCGATGAAATATCTCGCAATAAAGCCAATAAGATTCCACGGCCCTAGGGTCTCCATGGCAAACGGAATAGATAAATATACATCGTCATTATCCCAACTCATCGACAGGTTGGCAATGAGTTGAGACGGTTGGTCGACTAATCAGTACGGAGCACGGGTTTTTTCTCAGAATAGTCCACCACGACGGCCAAGTATGGATTAGCAGACTTGACACATCTTTGAGAACCTTTTAGATAACTCTCATGATGTTTCACCGCTGAAGCAAGTGATATTTTTAATTATTTTCCTCCTTTTTTTATAATCAGGAGAAAATCTTCTTTAAATGTCTGGTTTCTTGGAGTATAAATCAGTTTTTGTGAGATTTTTACTCATTAAAACCCCCTTGGTGGCCACTCTCACCGCGTATGTGTCGGGAAGCTCCGAGATCTAAAATATGAACGCATCGGAACTCTTACACTTAATTTAATCATTATTTTTTAGTCCCATTACCACTAGTTCAGTGACCTAAATAGACCTCCAACATGATTACAGTCGTTTAGACAGGAAAATATACATTTATCAGAACTTTCGGTATGGACCGTGAACCATCTATCGGCCAAGGCACTCAAGGCGCGATACCCAGAAAGATGCGGGTCCAAATGACTCAGTTCCGCAATTTTTGTTATAATGTGCCTATTTATAAATGTTATTTATTTGCCATTTTCCCACCCTTGCGTGGCTTCGATAAATTATTGAAACATCATTGTTTTTTCAGATATCATAGAAACTAATTATTTACTAGTAACGTACTTAATGATTTAACGACATAGTATCAACGACTTCATCCCCGTGGATTTAGGTGTTGTGAAAATTTCGTGGGGAACCTGTACTTGCATTTCTTCAACATTGGTAGAGCAGGCGAACCGTGAAAGCGTAGCAGAAAAACAGCACATAATATACCTACTTTAAATAAATAAATAAATAAATAATAATTTATTCATGAGAATGTAGGTGATATAAAGTTGATATGATTACAGTTTGAGAGCCTTATACATTCTACCAATTTATGGTGTATGAACATTTGGTATAGTTAAATCATTAAAGTTCAATTACATATAAAAGAAAATTAGTGAATTAAATTAATAAAAGGTCATACAAAAAGAAAATAATATAAAATAATCAATGATAATAATATGATAATAGTACCTACCTACTTAATTACAAATTACAAATGTCAAGTTCCATAAGAGAGGGGATAGTCAATTATTGCACTATAAAACCATTTAGTAATTTATATCATCATCATCTTTACATATTAAATTATTTGAGATACGTTACTTGAGATTATCACTAAGGAATTCAGAAATTTTGTAATAGCATTTATTCAGAAGCAGCTCATGAGCCTTCCTTTTGAAAGCATTAGGATGCATATGGAAGACACTATAACATTGTAACATTGAGAAGCTGGCTAAAATCTAAAAAATGATATTATTTCTGTTTTTTTGGCCTCCGTTTAGGTTTCAATCATATCATTTTCAGTGTATTCGACGAGTTCTACAAGTCGAAACAGCTATCCGTCGTCGTAGGCTACACGGATATTTCAGTCAGCGATCAGAACGAGAAGCTTGCTAAGATCATACCCCATCCTGAGTACAGGTAGCTATTGAATAATGTTTATCACACATTTTGAATTGCTTTTTTATTCCACTAGGTACCAGATAGGCCTTCCTATTAAACCCATATTTACCTCCGCCTGATCGGTTTCAACACTATACGTTCAAGCGTACCGGTACGATATCGGAACGCTTAATCGTTTGAAAGCGTGTCTTTTCCGGTTTGGTGGTAAGTAGCCATCGTCCAAGCCTTCCACAAGACCAGATCAGAGAAAATTCAGAAATTATAAATTCCCGAATTGACCCTGCCGGGGATCAAACCATGCATATCCTCAAACCTCTCCTTCTTATTAGTTTGCATACTCTTCGGAGTAAGTAAACTGGTAGGAAGGAGAGATTTGACTTTTGCTATCTGATTTCGCGATGTCAACACCATGTTTTGGCCTGCATTATGACTAACTAAGCATCATATGGCATCTGTAAACCACTTAGCTTTTAATTTATTAACTCCAAGTGGCAAGACTTACAAATTTCAACAATTAATTTCACTCATACTTAGTTAGAAAAAAATACAAATCAAAATAATTATAAACATACTCAGTCACAGTAGATAATATAATTAGTTTTGACAACGCCACAAATATTATTACGTCTCTATTAGGTAAGTGGCCGAACACCTTGGTCAATTGAGAAAAAGCTGCATAAATCATGGCTATCAATCTCAATTGTTATGATTGACTGAATTTATGGTATTCTTTGGCGACAGTGGATTTTGGCTAGTAGCTAAAGAGTAATAGACCACTTCAGCCCATTAACGTCCCACTGCTGGGCACAGGCTTCCACCCTCATAGGAGAGAGGGAATAAGAGCTTAGACCCACCACGTTGCTCCAATGCGGGTTATAATAGGGCGGGAGTAATAGACAATTGAAGGTAATTGCGTTCTTTATACAGTTGTTGTTTTTATTGAAAACCAGATATCTCTCAGGCCAAAAAAAGCATGCTCATTATTCGGTCTAGTAAACCCCATTCTTACATTCACTTAAGCGGCTACTATGGGTACCACAAACCAAGTTTAATGCAAATGTTTTTCTTCTATCAGGTGTAAAAAGAAGACAAATGACGTAGCCCTCCTGAAAACAATCCGTCAGCTACAGTGGACGAATGAGCTCCGACCAGCGTGCTTGCCACAGCCTCTTGCATCTGACTATAGTGGCAAGATGGCTACAGTTGCTGGATGGGGCTTTACTAATGAGGACAGAGGAATAGGTATGTATGATTATGATTATTGCAAGCGGTGATAGCTTATTGGTTGAGAACAAATTTCATCCTCACCACCTGGATGCCTGGTCTGCTTCCACCTCCCGTTATTCCAGGTCGTTTCTGCCACGTACCTGCAAATTATGGAAGTAGCTTCCATCTCCTGTGTTCCCTCATGATTATAATATTATGGGGCTCTTCAAAGGGCGGATAAACAAGTATCTCAAAAGACGGCAACGCATTGGGGGTTCCTCACTTCTTCTGGTGCTGCAAATGTTCATGGGCGGCGGTAATTAATTAACATCAGGTGACCCGCCTGCTCGCTTGCTCGCTACATATATATACTCGGCCTCCTGTTCAGGTGGTTGGGAGTTCCATCTTCGGGCACGCACTTCTGACTTTTAGAGTAATGTGCGTTTCAAGCTATTAAATATCACTTGCTATAGTGGTGATAGTGTATCATTGTAACGAAATACTTTTAAGTATTGTTTAAATTTGTCGGGAGCGTTTGGTAATATCATGCTCCCGAAGCAATAGGAAGATCTTCCTCCGAGCCGGTGTCATGCTCGGGGATCCCAGCTGGGCCAACTGTTGAAAGTGGGTTGAAATTTCTATATATATGTAGTTCAGTTCCGAAAGAACTTCGTTAGCGTGATTCAGGTGGCGGCACGTGATTGGCTAACGTCGCCACGTCATGTATACGTCATCATGTTGGTGATTGGCTAACGTGGCCGCGTCATGTTTACGTCAGCATGTAGGTATGTGTGCCCCTACAAATTAAAACCTCGAAATGCAACTGTTGCAAATCTTCCTGGGGTCAAGCTTGCCAGAACTCAATAACATGTGGAGCTTTCCATTCGGTATTGGTTGGTCACGTAACTTTCAGGAGTCCAAGAACATGAAGCGACAATAATTGCACATCACTCCCGTTTGTATTCTCTTCTCCTGTCTCCAAAGGTTGTCTGGAAGAGATCGCATCAGGCGATAAGACCGCCTTTGCATCCTATATAGTCCTATTCGTAATTTTAATGTCTTCTTTATTTCCGTGTACTTGTGTGCAATAAAGATTTAAATAATATTCATTTCACCAATATCGTCAATATTAACAAAATTTTCGTTCTAGGAACAAGACCAAATGTTTTGCAAAAGACTGATGTAGTTGTAGTGGAAAACCAAGAATGCAACAATTGGTACGAATCACAAGGCAGCAAAGTAAGAATCATCTCAACACAAATGTGCGCAGGACATGAAAGTGGTGGACGTGATTCTTGTTGGGTGAGTAAAGAAAAGATTTAAAAAAATAAAAAACCGTAGAATTTTATAAACACGAAAATTAAACAAAAATTTATAATGATATATTTTAAGATGAAACACAGACTTTAGACAAACTAAATAAGTTATTAATATTCTAAAAAAATATAAACATAAAAAATTTAAAGACATTACTATTTTACTTATTTAAATATTAATTATGCAACGTAGTTTTTGAGCGCTTTCAATAAGGTTTTTCAAAATCGTTAACTGCACCAAGAAAGTTATTTATGAAATTTTAGTTTGAAGTAGGACGAGAATTCGGAGGCTAAAGCTTTTCAACTAAAGTGTATTAAAAACTACGAATGATATTTGGGGCTAATTTTGAAAATTTTCAGGCCGACAGCGGTGGTCCTCTCATGGTGAAAGGAGACAAAGGTCATTCCACAATCATCGGCGTAGTTTCTACAGGCAGTGGGTGCGCTAGAGCCAAGATGCCAGGAATTTACACGAGGGTATCTAAGTTCACCGACTGGATTGTTTCTAGTATCAACGAGGATAATTCTAGATCTGGATTCAGCTGGTTTTTAAGAAGGAGTTCATGATTTATGCAAAGAAATGATAAAGTATGTAGTTCGTCGTATGTAAAGTATGTAGGTCGTTTACCACGAGACAAGACATAAAAGGTGCAATTTTTTGTCTTTAAGTCACCAGATTCTATCATCTTTGCTGCAGCAGAAGTCATTTCTTAGATTTTTGAGATGTAACTGATACATACGATCATTAAAGATTACCAGAATGTGAATAGTATTCATATTAGAGACGAAAACTTTAATAATTATTAGATTACAACAATGTTAACGTAAATTATCTAGACACCAAATAACACTTAGATTTTTAAGACTAATTTATTAATTTCCAAATGATGCAACTACTGTGATATTATGATATACCTAGTTATTTTTAACGTTTGTTATTTATTGTATAGTAAGTAGCTATTTGTTTTTAAAAGTAATAAAACTTAATTTAAATGTTTACCTTCTTTTCTATACAATATTTATAGAATTCCTCTTTGCTGCGTTTGATAACTTCATGCAATTTTTTTCCTGCAGGCTCTTCGATATCGTCTTTAAGAGATGCTAGAGCTTTAACAAGAGAAATTTTAGCTTCATTCAGCAACGGAATTATTTCATCAACAGTTTTTATAGAACCATTACTTTTAGCTTTTTTAGATAACAAAACTAACGCTGAATGTAATTCGTGATGTAGAACAGCACTATACAGACTTAGCCTTGCGTTTCCAGGATCTAAAGCTGTAGTTATTGCAATCAAATCTTTACACATTTTGATCTTCTTGTTCAAAATTTCGTCAGACATATAACTAGGTTGTCTCCCATACAGTTGAACGAGCGAATGTTTTATCGAATACAAATGATAGTGGTTCGGGTGTAAAAATGTTGATAACCTACATAGAAGATTCTCTAGCATCGTAACAGATCCACCCATCATTTGAACGTTTTCAACTTCTTCTCCCATTTGAGATATAAGCATATTTATTTGAGAATTATTAACTTTGACTGAGCATTTAGTGCAAGCCCAATCAGTTTCTTCGTCCAATGGATCTTCGGGTAGATGTGTACCATCACAAGGTCCTTTATCATCTCCAAAACACTTCATTGCGCTTAAATAGGTACCCAGCTCTGTTGGATCAATGCATCTTTGACATTTACATGAAAAGCACTTTGTATCTTTTAAATGTTGCCTTCTAGCTTGTGTACCCCACAGAGCATGGCTGTACATGGTAGTAATATGATCCCCTTTCATTAAAGGAACTACGACTTTAAGTGTTATTCTATACAGTTCACTTTTGTCTTTCGGAAAGAGACCAAAAACATGTTTTGTGTTCGGTATACAACTGTGCTCCAACAAACATGAGGTAGCATACAAAGAATTGAGCTCAGAACCATCAGGTAGTCTTATTTCTAATGCGTTAGTGTCGATTATTCCACACATTTTATGCAGAAGTTCTTTTGAAATTTCCTTGAAGTATTTCTTCTTAATGCTCTCTTCTAGTCTATTTATAAAACTGTTGATCAGGTACTCAACGACGAATTCATCTGCTTCGCTGAAATTCAGAAAAAAAGTGTTATAAATAACATAACAAGAAACCGTCAGCGTTGGCATCCTTATGTGGTTGACGTCCAGTCTGCTCAAACGAAATGGTTCTGCTCTACGTTTCGGATTCGAACCACCAGGTTATGGAATACCCTTCCAGTGCATGTTTTCCTGCCACATGTAACTTAAGTACCTTTAAGGCAAGAGTGAATAGGCATTTTCTAGGCAAGCGCGATCCAACCTAGTCAAGTGCTAGCCTATCTCGCAATAAAAAAAAAATCTCTCACTGGCAAGTGCAAATCCTCTTTGGGAGTAACAATCGTAGTAAGCATATGGTTTGTAGACTCCCCAAGGTCAATAGATGATATCAAGCGAGTCTCAAGCAGTCATTGGATTCAGACGGCATGTAGAAGTCTCTACAAGAGATTTAATATTAATATTGTCTAGCTGTTGACGCTTATCGCTTGATTTCAACAACTTACTCGTATAAATCTGAGCCAGGAATCCGGTACTCCATATGCGACTGCAATTCTAGAAGCTGCTTCCATTTCTCTGGATTTGTGTTTTGAAGTAGAACGCAGCGAAGAGGCAGTAACGCATCGTGTCTGAAATTTCAGAATTAACTTAGTAAGCAATTGTCACATAATATCATCGGCTTTTAATACTTGTCTATCCCGAAATAGAAAATCTAGTCGGGCATAGCTGACTAGAACCTTAGGTAAGGAGAACTGTAAATTAAATAGCATCTATATTCTCTTCTATTCTCTCTTATTTATAGTATTAGTCAGTAGATATGTCTATAGATACCCTTAAAAAATTGGGATAGTTAACAGAGATATTTTCTGCATAAATAATCTTCTAATGAAGAATTTTGAAAATCCCCTCAAAATCAGTTCAGCTGTTCCATAAATTTCTCAGGGGATAAGCTATCGGCAGCTATTTAGAAATCACACAGACTTGAGTTTTGGCTAAAGAGACGGCTAATTGCAATAGAAATATAAGATGGATGGAACGTTGCCAGGGCTCCCAATATAGGACACCGAGCCAGTCGCAGGGAGCCGCTGGATCCAGGCAGCACAAGACCGAAGCAAGTGGTTCTCTCTATCACTGAGACATGATACTAAGAGACATGACATTAAGTTTCCATCAGGGGGCGTATATGAGACACCGCGTTAGTTGAACTATGCGCCGAAACATATTTCGGGTGTCAAACGAAGTGCGGTATGAGGTGCGCCGCGAGGGGCCGCGCATTACCATACCCCTCGCTCCCCGCGCATGCTCCGCTCGGCCCTGTAGTACAATTTACCTGCGCAGACGACTGCCATTTTGGGTCAACTTACGGGACGGGATTTATATATGAGTTGATAACGACGAAAAGCAACTATTTATATACCTACCTGTAGTACTCAGCCATATTATCCATAACACATGCAGACCGTGCGCTCAGGATGTCGCATTCGAGTCCATGGTGGCGGGGATCTCTCAGCCCGGGACAGTTCCCAGAGCATACTGGCCATCCGCATCTGAAATGAAATAGTAAGTTGTGATCGTCACGAGTTTGTTAAAACCTTAACGCCCGTGTATCACTCAATATATTTTGTCAATACATTTGTGAGAAAACTTGAAAATAAAACTCAAGTAGGTAGGTACGCCGTACTAGGTAAGTAGGTACTCACTAAAAATGGTTTCTCAGGCTTATTTCGAGATTTTGGCGGTAATATAGCACGATTTTTGTCTAACATCCAAAATACCTAATTGTTGATTTAACTAAATTATTCATACTTTTTACCACTCATATGTATTACTTTTTAAGAAAAATCAATGAAACTTTTAATAACTGCGCGCACAGATTAAAGGCTTTGTCAGACAGGACGCGTACTTAGCGCGCGTCAGAGCGTTAACTTGACGCCGCGCTATGACGCTAAGATGTGTTGTACTACCATCGTAGAATACCGTCAAACAGAGCGCCGGCGCTAGCAGTACGCAACGCTCTGTCGCGGCGTTAGGACGCTTTAACGTCGGGTGTTGTATTTTTTTACAAATTTTATTTTAGCGTCGGAGTGAATAGGCGTAAAATAATAATAAAATACTGCATAATGACCGAAAATTTGATAGAATTGGTTAGAAAATATCCATGCTTATATAATACGAAGGATAGTTCATATAAAGATATGAAGTTCATATGAAGGCAAAATTGTGCCAAATTGTGAAAAAGGCAAATTGTGAAGGCAAATTTTTTACATACGAAAGTATGTAAAAAAACGATCTTCATGTGATGCAAGCTCACGACACAAACGATGATACTCTCCTAAAACCTTTCTCTTTTGATTGATGTCGTGCACCCATACTCTTTTTCTCTGTGACCGTGATAAAGCATATAAAAGTAATAATTCTTCCACATCTGAATCACTCGACATCTCCATAACGAACAAACTCTTCACACTGCTATCGATTTGCACTACGCTTTGGCGAATGGCGAATGGCGAAATGGCGGAGCGGTGTCTAACGCGCGCTAAAGCATTCTGTTTGACAAAGCCTCGCGCGACGTTAAAACGGGACGCTATACGCTACTACGCAGCGCTAAAATACGCGTCCTGTCTGACAAAGCCTTAAATATTTAGTAGCAAAGTAGGTACTACGCGTTTTTTTAAATTGACTTCATGGCTCTAGGTTCTAGCTCTTAACTCCCAGCCTTTACGTTTTGATATTTTATAAAACTTAAAATAATTTTAATTAAGTAATTAAAATATTACATACAATTTTGAATTACATGAATTAATTTCATCAATCCTTAACTAAATTTTATTATTTTTAAAGTTTTCACATACAAAGTCAACATCATTATGAACCTTCTTCCAAGAAAACTTTTTAGATATTACGTAAGTAAAGTGGACTTACAAAAAAACTGCAAAAAAAATAATACGATGGTAGTCTGTATTCCTGTTTACTGCCTCTCTACGTGCATTTTTCGAGCAAGTGTATTGAAAAAGACTGCGGAATATTACCTATGTAATTGCACCGACTTTTTAGGTAATATTCAACTAGTGACCTAAATCTTTTCTACAATAAAGTACCTTGAACATCTCTCTCCAATGTCAGTAAACACGGGTTTATAGCACCCTACGCAGGGCATGGAAGCTTCAGGGTCCATCATGGCTTTGGGGCCGAAGACCAGAGGCAGTTCCGTGACGACTACTTCTCCAGGAGTCAAGTCCCTCGCTGCTACTAGGTACCGCCCGAGTTCTTCCGATTTGTTGATCTGGAGATGAGTTAAATTAATCAGCAATTTATGCTAGGTAACAAAAAAAGCCCAAACTCACACAACCCAAAATGTTTTGTTTAAATAATACTAGATGGAATAAGTTTTTTTTCATTCCCACTACTCAATTTTCCGGGATAAAACGTAGCCTATGTCAAGGTCCACAACTAGTTATAGGTACCTACCCATGCAAAAAATCACCTCGATCCGTTACTCTGTTACGGCGTGATTGAAGGACAAACCAACAAATTACACACTTTCGCATTAATAAATTAGTATGATACGTATTTTACTGTGCCTACCTACTAAGTAGACATATTATTAAAACTAATAATATGCTAATTATTATTGTGCGAAATATATTGGGGCTGATTCTGTAGTGCACAATCTCTAAACTAAACTAAAATATACCATATTTTACGCCAAGTCGTATGCGGTGGTAGCAGCGCGTCTCTGGAATTCCCTTCCAGGAATATCCGTGAGAGTCCATCCGTGGGTGCTTTTAAATCTAGACTGAAGCAGCATTATCTTTCTTCTATATTATATGATTAGCTTTTATGAATGAATGAATGAATGAATATTCTTTTATTGTACACCACAAAGGAAAATATACAATAGTAAACTTAGCTTAAAACAAAGTAAGTATACAATTTGGCGGCCTTATCGCTACACAGCGATCTCTTCCAGGCAACCAATGGTTTAAAAGGACATAGCTACATACAACCGGTAGATGGTGCAGAAATACCAAAATAAATAAAAATGTAATAAAAAATAAAATAATATAAATAATAATAAAAAAAAAAAAGCAACAAATTATAATACATATATACATATAATCTAAAATAAATAAAACATCAAAGTCATAAATACTACACACATAATATATAAATAAACATACATACATATATAAATATATATATATACTCACAAATAAATAAACGTAAGCCTCATAAGAAAAAGAAACAATAGGTATCAAAATATATTTAAAAATAAACTACTAGACAAATAACAATATTATTGTGACAAATAGTAATTTTTTACAAGTCTTTTAAAGATATTTATTGATTGAGCCTCTCTGATGTCAAGAGGCAGAGCATTCCACAACTTAACAGCTTGTACAGAAAAGGATTTATGGAAGAAAGAGGAATTATGATTAGGCGTCCTTAAAACAAGTTTTCTTGTAGTACGGAGAACTTCTCCTGGACGGCCTACGAATTCAAACTTCTCCTTTAAATAAACAGGAGATGAAGGATTAAATAACACACAGTACAGAATAGAAAGGATATGCAAGTTCCGGCGAAGACGGATGGGTAACCACTTGAGACGAGAACGAAATTGAGATACATGGTCATATTTGCGTAATCCAAATATGAACCGAATGCTAATATTTTGAAGTCTCTCAAGTTTATTTAACTGATCTTCAGTCAGGTTAATATAGCTTGCGTCAGCATAATCAAGAATAGGAAGCAGTAGAGTCTGTGCCAACATAATTTTTGTAGGAATTGGAAGAAAAGATCGCAGACGACGCAGAGAGCTAAGAGATGCAAAAGTTCTCCTACTAACCTGATTCAAATGATTCTTTTATATTTTCAATATTATTTTATTTTTATATATTTATGATTGTATAATGTATAATATACTGTTATGTATGTACCTATACTTACTAGTATTTTATTTTGTATGTATGTTATTAATTTGTGTATTTCACGTATATATTAATATTGAGCTATATATAGTATATATATTAATATTATATGTATATGTTTATGACAATTATCATAAGTCTTATTAAAAGTTTTTACTCTAGTTTTTATGTACCTACTCAGTTTTATCTATTTTTCTCCATTCTCACACTCTAGGGCTGCTGGAAGAAATCTCTTCTAGAGATAAGTTGTCCTTGTACATGTCCTTTAAATTTTTATGTTTAGTTTTTAAGTTTGGTACTAAATATATAAATAAATAAAATAAATAAAATTAGAGCATTATAAATATTGCTAACCCTTTCATAATACTTCCTACGGAAAGGGACAGAACTAGATTTAAAGCTGCCATTTTAGTTTAGTTTAGGAATCAGCCCCAGTATCAGCTATTTTAAATGACAATAAGAACCGTTTAGCGCCATCTAGTCTGTTTTTATGTTATCATGTCGTAGCGGGTTCGAATAAAACACTTATTTTTATGGTTCCTACCAAGTGGCTTGGTAGTTCAAACAGTTATCAATAGATGACGGTTATAGAAAACAATTAGCGCCATCTATCCCTCTTTTAAGTAATCTCATTGAAACCCAACGGGTTCGACTGAAACACTCATTTTTAGGGTTCCTAGCGGCTTGATAGTTCGAAGAAATATCAATAGATGGCAGTTATATGAATTTATTAAAACAAAAATTACCTCAAAAGCTTCTGTTCCATTTTCACTGCCCTTACCCATTTTCTCGTTGTTTCCTGTAAAATAATAATAGTATTGTAAGTTTGGGTCAAAAAAGGTACTTACCTGATAAAAATCAATAGATAATGATAATTAAAACTTGCCTTTGAGGTTATTATGATGATGATCTTATGATCTTCGTGAAGTCTAGATTCAAAACGTTCTAAATAGTATTAATTCATTGCCACGCAGATCTATTAATATTAAAAAGCTAAGTATTTGCTACGTATTCACCTAATTTATTAATCACCTTTTTTACGTGAAATATATTGTAAATAATATAATAAATATTTAATATGATATTATTTACAGCATAAGCCAGCTACCTAGTAATTATTAGTAATATAATTCCATTATTATTATTTTTTTATTCCACTACAAGTTAGCTCTTGACTGTAAAGTGACGATGCAGACTGCAGTCATAGCATAACGGTAGCGGGCTAACCTGTTAGGGATAGGTATGGCAGTTATATTAAACCCATACCTACCCCTAGTCGGTTTCTACTCGGCACCGTACCACACGAGTTGACCGTACCTACCGCTAAATCGCTTGGCGGTACGTCTTTGCTGGTAGGATGGTACCCAACCCTACCTACCTCTACCCTACCTCTACGGCTGAAGCCTCCCACCAGAACAGACCAGAGAATTATCAGTTATAAAATTGCCAAATTGACCGGTGTTTGATTTTCATAAAAGTGGATTAAAAATATACAATACAGGTACTACTGTCCGCGACTTCGTCCGCGTGGATTACGGTTTTGTGATTCCCGCGGGAAATCTTTAATTTTCCGGGACAAAAAGTAGCCTATGTAGTAGTAGCCCCGGGATACAATCTATTTTTATACTTACCAAATTTCATCAAAATCGGTTGAACGTATGGGCCGTGAAAGCGTTGCAGACAGACACACTTTCGCATTTATAATAATAGTATGGATTTATATAATATGTAGGTGGCCTACTTACCAAATTAAAATCGGCACAAATAGGTCTTCTCGGATTCCAAATATTTCCAAAATTATATAAAATCACATATTACACTTACATCGACAGTTGGGTATAACGAAACTATTTTTAAAATATCCATACAATATAATTGTTCTCAAAATAATTTCTGTGGAATCTGAACAAAAGCACTTTTTCTTTGTAGACGAGATGCGCGGGCGCATGAAACTCTCAGACTAGCCGGCTTTCAGGGAGTTGCGAGTTGCGTCATCTATTATAAATTACATACATTAAAAAATGTGTTTTTCTCAATTTTATTTATCTTTGATTGTTGTGGAGTATACTATAGAAACGGTCTCAATGTCGGGATTAGAATAATTATTATTATTAACGAATCAAAGTAAAAATCATAAAATTAAAAGACAATATTATTTTTTCATAGCGATAAGGCCGCCACATTGTATACTTACTTTGTTTTTAGCTAAGTTTACTGTATTTTATTAACGTACAATTCATTTCCTTTGTGGCGTACAATAAAAGTGTATTCATTCATTCATTCATTCATTGAAGTGAGCCGTGTGATGATTAATAGCCACTGTTAGGCACTAAAGCTAGGCCTAAGGTTCAGGATAAGTCGCTAAAATAATACTATTGCAGGTAAGATACCAGGAGAAACCATCGTGGTCTGAATCAACCAACATTTTTTTTTATCCACTACAAGCTAGCCCTCGACTGCGATCTCACCTGATGGTAAGTGATGATGCAGTCTAAGATGGTAGCGGGCTAACCTGTTAGGGGCATGGCAGTTATATTAAACCCACACCCCTTCGGTTTCTACACGGCATCGTACCGGAACGCTAAATCGCTTGGCGGCACGTCTTTGCCGGTAGGGTGGTAACTAGCCACGGCCGAAGCCTCCCACCAGGCAAACATCGACTAATAAATGGACGCTTTCTTGAGGTTAAAGTACCACAGTCTTGTGCCGCTTGTATTCAGGTGCTCCATGCAACTCATCTGATGGCGGCTGCCAGGTGATGCAACACATGCCCACTGTCCACCACACTGGCCAAGTGCAGACCAGCATACATCGCATACTTTTGAGGAAATTACGGAGAGTTCTCATCAGGGATACTATTTTCTTCCCGATGTTTCCCTTCACCTTTGCGGCACGTTACACATTAAAACGCACTAAATAAATGAAATAAATACATAAAGCCTTTATTCAGACATTTTACATTTCTTAATCTGCACTATTACTCCTGCACTGCCTCGACAACCCCGTCCGTTTGCCTAATGGCAAAGGCGCCTCCTCCAACATTTTCCACGCCTCTCTGTCTCTAGCCGTTCGCGACCATTTATGCCACCTGCCACTATTTGAATATCGTCGACCCATCTTTTCATTGGTCTACCCCTTTTCCTCTTTAAATGACCCGTGTACCAGTTCATTACTTTTTTGCTCCATTTATCTTGACCACTGATTGTGTGCCCCTATATGAAATTAATTAGTAAAACGTACTATATGAAATTAATTAATGTTCTATTCCTTTAAGTGTCAAAGAGGTGTATGCGTCAAAATCTGGAACTCACAATGTGACCGTAGCCTTAACCACTAGGATATCATCAGAACCAGGAGAAGACCAACCTTTTTAGGTTTTAAGCATCGGAGTTATCAGCAATAGCTTATAATTATAGCGCTTAAGGTAAGTGTATCCCATCCATTGTTATAAACTTCTCACCAGAACCAAAAATCAAAGTGTAAAAAGTAATACATAACTTGACAATGACTAACTTAACCTAATTCCTACTAAATAATTTAATGAAAATACTCAAAAAACTACACCTACTAATTCGTATGTATCAACTGTGTTATAATTTGACATTCGTAACTGGGTCGTGACTCGTGTTACCCAATTGGAATCCACTGACCCAACTAACGATGATTCAATCAAACGACAACTCATTGACATTAGAAGCTGTCGATTTGTGATACTCTCTAGCACCGCTTGATAATGTTTTGGCACTGCTATCAACTCAACTGAATGAGCCTTATCTCTCAATCACTCGCTTCAACCCAGTGCCGACTGACTACTGACTGACTGAACACGAGTCTGACCCTAGAATGAGAAGTGTTCGGTTATAATCCACCAAGCTTTCCAAGTACGGATAAGCAGAACTCTTGGACATGCAGGTTTTCTCACGATGTTTTCCATCACTGTTACAACAATAGAAGCAACTGCTGAGTTTCTTTCCGGCTCTTCCGGCTTTCCGAACCGGTGGTAGAGTCAAAACATGACGTAGCATAAGAGACACCTGTATGTCATACATGTTTAAAAAAAAAAAAAAAATTGTATTAACTTCTTAAAAAAAGTTACTGATTGATCCCCGAATATCCGATCTTTCGATATCGATTCCTAATACATACCTACTCGTACTTTATGATAATTATTAATAACTTAATTAGTCACCAGTCTAGTTTATTCATAAGCTGTATTCGAGCAAGTAAACGCTCGTGTCGTTCATACTAGTAATTGTACAGCTTAAAACATTTGTTGCGATCAACTGGCACGAGGTTTCTAATATCTCATTTTGTTGGCACCGGTCACGGATCTACAGTTAGTACAGTGATAATTATAAGTCTATTTTTAACGAGTATTGTGTCAGTGACGGTCTGAGACGAACGCTCGTCTCGCCCTAAAATCTTTCAGTTACAATAAAACAATGGATTATAAGCGGGAAATACCGGTGTGCGAAGTCTGCCAAAAGCCAGCCAACCAAATATGTGGAGGATGCAAGTTGGTCTATTACTGTTCTAAAGACCACCAAAAACACGCATGGAAAGAAGGACATAAGTTTCAATGTCGGTGCTATAAAATTGAACATTCAGATCTAATAGGAAGACACATGGTAGCAACTAGAGATATAAAGCAAGGAGAGACTATACTAAAAGAAAAACCAGCTGTTAGTGGACCAAGGATGACCTGTACACCCCATTGTTTATCGTGTAACAAAAAACTTGAACCGATAAAAATCGAAGATAAGTTAGATTTCTATAAATGTTCTTCCTGTAACTGGCCCATGTGTAATCTTGGTTGCGAAAATGCAGAACCTCATCGGGAAGAATGTAAGCTTATGGCTAAAAATAATTATAAATGCGATATTAAATATGAAAGCTATGATAAAGTGGAAGTTGCGTATTGTGTCATTGCACCCATGAGGGTTTTGATAATGCATGAAACAAACCCTCTTCAATATGAGAATATAATGTCTTTAGAATCCCACTTAGAGGACAGAATCAATACACCACTGTTTAAAGTGATAAAAGCTAATCTTGTCACTTTTATTACTCGTGTACTTGGATTGCCATTTGATGAAGACACTATTTTGAAAGTTGCTTCTTTAATTGATACAAATTCCTTTGATGTTCGATCTCCAGATGGATCAAGAAGGTCACGCGCTATTTACGTGGCAGCATCGATGATGAACCATAACTGCAAGCCTAATACAAGACATATTTATGTGGGATGTGATAATAACTTAGCCTTGATAGCAACCGCACCGATTGCTAAAGGTGAAATGATAACTGCAACGTATACCCAATCGTTATATGGGACGTTAGACAGAAGAAGACATCTAAAAGTAAACAGATGTGTTGATTGTGATTGTGAAAGGTGTAAAGATCCAACTGAATTTGGTACATATTTAGGTAACATTTACTGTTCAATTTGCAACGGATCTCTAGGGAATAACAAATCAAAAACAGAAGCAAAAATGGTCTCTACCAATCCGTTAGATGAAACTGCGCCATGGCATTGTGAAAAATGTGGTTATTGCATACAAAGTCGCCAAATGGTTTGGGGTAATAATGCGTTGAAACAGGAGCTGAAATCCCTAAACAAATCCGGACCTAAAGCGTTCGAGGAATTTATTGATAAGTATTCAATGACACTTCATTCAGCAAATCATTTCGTGATACAAGCTAAACTGGCATTGATGCAAATTTATGGAAGCTATAAAGGATACACATTGACAGGTGAGTTAGCCATGTTGGAATATTTAGCAATGAGATTATTATTCAACCGATTATTAAAAAATATGCAAAATCCCAAAATTAGCCGTACGAAATACTAATAGATTTCTTGCTAATTTATTTTTTCAGTTCATTACATTTTTCTTTCCCAGCATAGTAAAAAAACATGGAAATCCAAACTAAATTAGATGAACGATATAGATATGTAGGTTTTATTTTTAATCAAATCAAAATCGGCACATACCTACTAACAACATGCCAAGAGTAATAAGTCCCTCATTAATATTCCATACAGCAGTCTGCTGTACTGATTTTGTCCAAATTTTCCCAATGGATAGATAGTCTCTCAGTAAGGAATACTAATGTTGAAATGTTACTTTTTCTTATAGAACTTCCAGACTATTTACTAAAGCGTAAAGTAGACATCTGTCATGAACTCTTGGATGTGGCGGATAAGCTAGAGCCTGGCTGGACTAGGTTCCGGGGGACCATACTCCTGGAACTACAAGCTGCCATGACAATGCAAACTAAACGGGACTTTGAAGTGGAGAAAATAACTAAACCTGCAGCACAGGTACGGAGTCTTGACCATAAAGTAAACCGTCTTTTGCAAAGCAAAAACCGGAGCTGAGGCCCGATTGTCTCAGAAAACCATAATCATGTGAGAGATTTTAAGAAGTTCATACGTGCTTTTCGACATGCATCTATGAACTTCTTATAATAAAAATATAGTTCGATTTATCCATTTCACAGACATAAATTACAATTAATTTACACAATAGTCCTCCTGTGTCGCAGAGGTCCCGATCGTGTCAGAATAATATCATAATCTATCACTTGTGTTAAATAAGTTGAAGAAGTAAAATAGGTGCTTTTCGTTATTTAAGCATCTATGAACTCTTTAAATAGTTCGAATCATCCATTTGAAAAACTTAACTGATATGGGTTTTCTCACATAATCGTACTATTGGTTATCACTATCTATCACACTGAATAGGTATAAAGGTGCATTCTTCTTAAACTGGGTTGGGTGAATATGACGTAATTATTTTATGTGTTCTCAGTGGTGTGCTGGTATTCATATATATTTGATAAAACATAGTGTGCGTGGCGAAAAACAATCTTTGCTATGAATGACGAAAGAAATTTGGCAAAACTCCAACCAAAGTAAACTATTCCAACTATTAACTTGTTGATAGGCGCATAACTGCTTTCCAGATTTTATTAATAGCTTTAAACAGCGAATCACGATTATACCTACTCGCTAGCCATTTTGACGAGATGTCCATCAAGAGTCAAGATCATTTCAACAGGTGGTTCAGTTGAGTTTAATTTAGAAGGGAAATTAAGTGGAATTTAATGAACCTCAAAAGACAAATGCGCAAATTATGAAAAATTTTACTAATTAGGTCCAAGTGACGTGGGTAAAATAAGATATTTTAAAATAAAATTAATGCGTCGAATAAACGAGTAGGTTAATAAATATTAACGTTTTTGCAACAAAGAGTATGAAAATTATAACAATAATATTGGAGCTGATTCTGTAGTGCACAATCTCTCAACTAAAATGACAGCATTAAAAATATGGCTAACCCTTTCATAATACTCCCTGCAGAAAGTAACAGGACTAGATTTAATGCTGTCATTTTAGTTTTGCTCAGAGATTGTGTTAAACAGAATTGGCCACATTGTCAATGTTCCACAACTGATCTTAACTTTTTTTAAATAATATAACATTTTTTTAAAATGTCTTTAATTAAACTGGTCGTTACTAATTGTTATTTTTTTGTAATAATATTGTTGAGGTTAGCAGTTCAATCTTACTTATTCTTACTGAATTAGGTACCGTTATTATGAAATCAATTATTTGGCTTAATTTCAGGATCAGTTAATGGAGAGCATGGTATTACTTCAAGAAGCCACACAAATTTTGAGAATAGAACCTCACATGAAAGAAGTTTTGGAAACCAAACTTCAAGAACTTTCTTCTTTATTAGATGAGACTAATCTTTAGTACTGATGATTTTTGAGATGTTTTTCTATAATTGCCCTTTGTATCTTTTGAGTGAATTATTATTCACATGATAGGTTAAACTATAGATTTATTTCTAGGGGTGAACGTATAAAAAAATGCAAACTTAGTACCTATAACTATATATTTATATTGATTTTGTAACATGTTCCATTATAAAGACACAATTAAAAGACATAATATTTACCTAATTATTTTAAATTATTTTATTACGGTATAATTATTTATCCTGACGTCGTTTTTATTCCTATCCTGTGACCTCCTTAAATATCTCATCTCCTTATATTATTGGCAGAGATTTTATTATTAATGGTTAATTGTTTATTATTGTTCACAGATTACTTTTTTCATCATTAATTACTATTCTTTCACTTATTGTAACTTCTAGTCCTTTTATCATAAAAACTCTCTCATTTACTTCGTCCGCTTTGTATTCTAATTGTTCGACCTTCAACGGAGTCACTTTGGTAGTAGGCTTTGTAATAGCTTCATCGACGTTAGGGACACTTAACTCTAAGGTCTGCTTATTTAAGTGTAGAATATTTTTGACCACCCTCGATATTTTCCGGTTAGGTCGTGGACTGGCGACGACTACGAAAATGTTTTCAACATTGTTGTTTTGTAGAGACTTTTTCTTTTTTACGACCTAGAAAATATTATCATTGATTATAATCGATTATTACTTAAATATAATTAAGAATTTAGAAACTTAGAAGAATGAAAAAACTGGTGTTAGAAGATCTGGGAATTTTGTATGCTCATTCAATTTCTAACAATAATTATATTTCACTCAAAATGAAATCAACTTCCGATAATATCTCACAAACATCTTCAAAAACGCTTCAAATGAAAAATATATTTCCTGTTTCTATATTACAGCTGTGTCAAACTTTTTAAAATAAACCTATTTAATATTAATCATACAATTATTTTAGCTTCTTATCGGTTTTTTATCGGATATACCATATTGGATATGCCATGTATACCATCCACCGGGAGTGTGCACTGAAACTTCATAACCTTGTTCCTCCTTCTCCGTTCTACCACAGAACAGCGAGAAACTGTGAGCGTTGGCTTGGCGTTGGTTATGTGGTTGACATCCAATCTGCTTGCACGAAGCGTTTTTGCTCGACGTTTCTAATATGAACCGCTATGGTGAGGAACACACTCCCAGCGTACGTGTTTCCGGCCACTTATAACCTAAGTACCTTCAAGGCAAGAGTGAATAGGCATCTTCTAGGCAAGCGCGTGCCAACCTAGACCTCATCATTGCTTTGCACTAAGCATGATTGTCGTCAAGCGCAAGCCTATCACACAATAAAAAAAAAACATTTATTTTACCGTTGTGCATGCACAGCACCATGTACCAAATTTGAAGCATGCGACTCCTGGAGTTCGGTCCATGGCTCTTCGGAATCTAGTGTTGGTGAAGCCATAGATAAGAGGATTGATAGCACAGTTTAGATACATGAGATAGCTTGCAATGAACCACATTATTTCATATCCTCCTTCCACCTAGAATAGAATAGAAGTAAAGAACAATTACGAAATTTATATATAAGAAGATGATTATGATCATAATATTATAATTTTATTAGTAAATCATCAAGTTCTCAGAAAACTGCAAAAAAAAAACAATAATGTATAGTTTTCTTATATCGTTCAATTTCAATGTTCCTTTACAAATTAGATACTTTTACAAGGATAGGGTCATTGATTCAAATGAATTTAGTCATAGTCATAGTCATAGTCATTTATTTATTAAATATCGGTACACTGTAGGTACACTTATTTTCGTCTAAAAATTACTTAAAAAGCATGATGGTGATAATGGGTAACGTTATCTTAAAACTAAAGCTACGAGGTTTATTATCGTCAAAGCTACATTTTTGTAAAATTGGGAAAGACTGATGAAAATTCAGGGTATTGTTGACTGTAGAAACTACACGAAACTTACAGAATTGACCTCATTTGGCAGGTTGTTTCTCCAATAAACCAAAACCGTGTAAGGTATCCTACATACTGCTGTTGCTAAGAGTATACAAGCAGTTATTCTCATAGCTTTACCCCTGGCCTGTGTTATAGTTTGACCACCACCGCGAGACGACAACTCTCGGGCACTTCTTTCCAATCGCCACATAATTGTGCCATACTGCAAATTAGAAAAGTTAACATATTTACATGGACGTCCGACTCTTTCCCTATGCGTCCACTGATATTATCAGCATTGGATGAGGACGACGACGAAAGGCCTTTACATGCATATAAAATGATATAAAATTGTAATGGAACTTTATGGCAAGGAAAACAAAAACATAATGCTTAAAATGAAAAAAAAAATGTCAAATTGACACCCAGCTCAGTATGTTGTTGATTATAAAAAAGAAAAACTTTTGTACTTCATACATTATGTAAAAATATACATTGCACTAGCTGATGCCCGCGACTTCATCCGCGTGGATCGAGGTTTTTGTTTCCCGTGGGAACTCTTTAAGCCAGACTACGATCTATCTTTGTGCCAAATTTCATCCAGATCCGTGCAGCCGATGAGTAACAAACATTCATCCATACAAACTTCATTTATAATATTAATATTGATTAGTATACAGACAGTCAATATCATAACCCCAAGTGGAATCCAAACAAGTAGTATGACAATACAGTGCCAGTAAATTGGAAGTACTTTCTTATCCTCGTAACAATATGTCTCCAAGAAATCTAGCCACTGGCGTTCCTGAAAAGAAAATTCTAAATTTGATCTGAAAGCTAAACGATATCGAAGTCAACAATAAATAGACAGAAGTTTAACTTAGAGAAGCATTTTTAAGGGAACAGATCCACTTTGTTGATGTTATCTACTTGGTGGAGAAAATTAAAAGAAAGGGACTGGCGAAGTCTTAACTTTGTTTTTTTAAAGAAATAATTGTCTATCAAAAATGTTCTCATACAATTAATTCTCTTTTTATTATCCAAGGCAGAGATATTCCCATCGATATGATCCATGAAGAAGCAATAAGCTTAGGTGCAGCCTTTTTAGTTATTCTTGCTTCAGCAGTTAACGTTGCGGCGGCTAGTCTGTCGTAGGAGACTAGCATTACTGCTGCTACGCCAGCTAGGAGTAATGATGCTGAAAACGCATTAAATTTGATTATTTTGTTCGTAATTGAGACATGATTAATATACTAATTAAAGAATTTATAAGAATGAAAGTATTTTTGAGAACACAAAGACGTCATAGTACCAAAACAACTTAGGAAAAGGTAGTTTGACCAGGACAGTAGGCGATCTTAGATACGGTGGTCACTAGATACAATTTGTATTCGTAGTAAGACTGTCCACAGAACAAAATTGGGTCAGTAAGGAACCTTAGCCGAAAGTATTTAATTTTATGAATTCATGTCCTATAATGTTTATAAACTTAAAAACAACACTACACTTCACTTCAAAAAAATTAATAAACTATGAAAATGAAGCATTAACGATCCAAAAACTTTTCTTACCTACTAATGAAGAAATATTATACTAACCTTGCAAGAACCCCTCAAATCTGCACCCAAAGTTCTTCAAAACGAAATTCTGATAGAAATCTCTCACAAGCATGAACCAAGGGCAAAAGATGAGTGTGATCAAATCGATGAAAGCCAAATTCCCGATAAGATAGTTGCTTGCGGTCCAAAGCCATTTATTCTTCAGAAGGATTATAATGATGATTGAGTTGAAAAATAT
This sequence comes from Erebia aethiops, assembly GCA_923060345.2. Classification (NCBI taxonomy): domain Eukaryota; kingdom Metazoa; phylum Arthropoda; class Insecta; order Lepidoptera; family Nymphalidae; genus Erebia; species Erebia aethiops. Next base: position 12,442,146 of record OV281096.1, on the reverse strand, counting down.
CCCAATAATCCCCACGATTAACATGGCGGTAGTTTTTAAAGCCACTTCTTTGGCTGGTCTGATGTGCCATAGGTTGTTTGGGAACGGGAACTGTGAGGTGTCGTACTAAAAAATGGGATATTAAGGTATCTTACTATCTACCTACTGGTATGTATGGTGACACATACAAAAGCTCTGCATTAAAATCGCGCGCGGACTATAGGTTGGTTTAAATAAGCCTCAATAGCTAATGGTAATTAGAGGGTAAAGTCAAACTATGATCATGAAATGATCCGTTTCACGAAATGCTCGATTGTTTTATGAAATTATCACACAATTATCAATTTATTTTCCAAAAAAAAACTTGCAAAACCACACAAATATAATCTACAATATACTTACTTACTAGAGAAACTTTCGAATTAATAAGTTAACTGTATCTAGGATTTCATGCCCGTTTCCTTCGCGGTTTGCGTCTCGTAAGTTTAATCAGTTTGTAAGATAAAATGGTTAAAATTAAAATTAAATTATTATAGAAATGCACGAAAACTAATAAGCAAAAATTCCACACAAAATCGAAGATGCCGAAGAAATTGTATGCCTACCCGCTTTCAAGTAATTACTGGCACTGCGGTCGACAAGATGGTTACGAACGCTAGGGACGGTTAGTAAGATATAAATCACAATGCTCGCATCTATTATACTTCGTCGCTTCATTCTTCAGATATAAAGATACACACGTAGTTTCCACGTACCAGCAAATAATCGCACGTTGTTCAGAGGAGTTATAAAAAAAAGAACCCCCACTACCCGCGTCTGTCTCGCACGACAGAGCGGATTCGTTCGTCATTCCTTTTTCGTGCGTAGCAACGATCACACGTTCCTACTTTCTACAAACAAAGATAATTTTATCTTTAAAAATATAATAATATTAAAATTAAGATAGTGTTAAATAGTGTTATAAAGTGCTTTTTACAAGTAAGTGTTTAATCTTTCATTTTCAGCAATTTATTTCAGCACCACGTGTCTGAGTAATCATTATTTGATGCAGTGTTTATATTTTACACTAAAGGTTTTATTGGGGGTTGGCCAAGAGTCAACACGAAGGAGAATAAACCTTTCAACATGACGCGCCTAAACCATTATATTTTCATGCAGTGTTTGCTTACACTAAAGGTTTTCCTGGCGGTTGTCTGAGGGTCAACACGAAGGAGAATAAACCTTTCAGCATGACGCGCCTAATGAATTATACTTTCATGCAGTGTTGGTTTACGCTAAAGGTTTTCCTGGCGGTTGTCCGAGGGTCAACACGAAGGAGAATAAACCTTTCAGCATGACGCGCCTAAACAATTATATTTCCATGCAGTGTTTGTTTACACTAAAGGTTTTCCTGGCGGTTGTCTGAGGGTCAACACGAAGGAGAATAAACCTTTAAGCATGACGCACCTAAACAATTATGTTTCCATGCAGTGTTTGTTAACACTAAAGGTTTTCCTGGCGGTTGTCTGAGGGTCAACACGAAGGAGAATAAACCTTTCAGCATGACGCGCCTTACTTTCTTGGAGTGTTGGTTTACACTAAAGGTTTTCCTGGCGGTTGTCTGAGGGTCAACACGAAGGAGAATAAACCTTTTAGCATGGCGCGCCTAATCAATTAGGTATACTTTCATACAGTGTTTATTTATACTAAAGTCTTTTCCTGAAGGTTGCCCGAGAGTCAACATGATGGACAATAAACCTTTCAATATACGACGCGCCTGAGGAATTGTAGTACAATACCATATAAAATGTATGATTTCCTAAGGAGGGTACTTAAAATAAAAGTTAGTATTGAATCAGCTATACGCGCTCATTACAGAAAATATATACTTTCATGCAATGTTAAATTGCACTAAAAGATTTCTGGGAGGTTACTCGAGAGGTACTTAATACAAAAGAATATAAACGTTTTCAGCATGGAACGCACTTAAGAGATTACTCGTCCATGTAGTGTTTAATTGCACTAAAGGACTTTCCGGCGGGTCGCCTCAAAGTTAACACGAAGATTAAGCGTTTCAACATGATAAACCTGAGTAAAATAGGTACTTACACGAAGACGTGTTAAAGTACGACAATGGTACACTGGGAGGTCGCCCGCGAAGTAGCATGACGGAAATCAAACCTTTCAGCTAGACGAGCCGGGCGATGACATCTGCCCAATTAGCATTCCGGCGATGAAGAATTTGTCCACTAAATCAAGATAGCTGGCACTTAGCAAGCTGTTCACCGTCCTCTGAACCAGGGGGAAGGCGTTGGGGGTTAAAGTGGACCAACGATCGGATACGTCACTAAGGCCCAGCTTAGTACGCCTAACACAAAGTAATTTCGAGCAATACTTGAGAAGTAATCGGAACTCAGGTAAATACTATGCACCTACCATAAAGAAGGTTACCTTCTACTTTATTTATCCACTGCGGTAAATTATTAACAATCTTCAGGATTCACTGGGTCAAAGATTGTATGGATACTTACTTAATTCGAAATCAAAGCTAAATATTATCTTTTGTAGGTACCTAGGTGTTACCGCTCAAAATAGTGGACATGATTTATTCAATCACAAGTACCATGTAATGTAATGTATCATAATTATTATTAGTGTTTGCATCGCCTACCATTTTTTTTTTTTGCTTTGTCTTCATAGTTCACACACTATCACCGATAAGGCCAAAAAACTTTTAAATACTAATGAGGTTATGTTTTTAAGATAAATATATTAGCATGGGCATAGCACAATAAAAGTGTTTATTATTTACGGCGACAGATAAACAGAATACTTAAAAATATCTATGTATTTAATTTCTTTCAAGCAAGTAAATGCAATTATTAATCTAATATCGGTATCACAGAACCTTCTTTTAAAATGTAAACCTACGGAACAAATTCCATGATATAATCTTTGGAGTACCGTCTTACAAAAAAGGTAGGTATGTCTAATCGACCATAAAGAAGACTAGTAAAATTCTATACCAGTGTTTTTACTTTCAATGAAACACTTGTGGTGATTCTAGTCATTTCTGCAAACGTTACTTATATAATATCTGCTCGACTAAAACATGAAAAGATTTTCATTTCAAACATTTCAGATTTTTATTTTGAGATTGCAATATAGTATCTAATATTGAAGCACCGCTATTCAGCGTAACACCGCTATTTAAGTTTTCAGCTTTTACAGATTTCAGCGCCTCACACGCAGTCACTATGGACAAAAGAAACATAAATGTTTCATACAGTGTATGCAGACTCAAGATCTGGGGCTCAAAATTTTCAGATGTAATTTTTTCAATGCAAAGCCTCTCGGTATCAAACATACACCTGCGGAGTGGTAACGAAAGTTCTGACAATTCTGAGGTGATAAATATCTTTATCTTTTTTATCAGCTACTTCAGCAATAAATCAATTTGTTTGCTAATATGATACAGAAACGACAAATTAAAAAAAAAAAAAAAAAAAACTGCTAGTATTCTACCCTCAGCGTGGTAGGTATGCAAAGAACATTTACGAAGGAAATTCAGATTCAGATTCAGATTTATTTATTTCTGAATACAGTGGAGGTATACATAGATGTTTTACAATAAGGTATCATGTATTCTACCACAGTGTGGTGCACAAATATTTTAACTTATTAATTACAATTAATATTATTGTTAAATTGTGTGGTTAGATTGCAAAATTACCCACAAGTTTTATGTTTTTTCCCTAACAACGTACTCTCGAGTTTTACAACTCTTTAGTGCCCGGGAAGCATATATCATATACCCGTTGACATGTAATACGATTGATCGAAGGGGTATGGGTTTAATATAACTGCCATGCCCCTAACAGGTTAGCCCGCTACCATCTTAGACTGCATCTTCAATTACCATCAGGAGAGATCGCAGTCAAGGGCTAGCTTGTCATTATTTAAAGATTATCCATAAAAGAGTGCGAAAAACCAAAAACTAATAAAGAACCTTCTTCATTTTGGAAGTCGGTTCAAAATGATAATCTAACGGCGAGTATTTTAACGACCGGATGAAGACTATATAATATTACGTAATAGGTTAAAATCTCCATCGTATTATTGTTTTCTCTTTTAAAAATATTTCGTTGGAAATTGTTTCTGCAGACACAGTAAAACGCGTAGGGTGTCTTACCCGAAACGCGAATCCAAGCGGGGTGCCATGGGTAACTGGTAGAGATCTCGTATAGAGATAAGTGCTTCCTTGACCACTATGTTTCTGTTTTTCTAAATATTTAATAAGTGTTGGGTAAAAAGTTTTTAAGATCCATCCATAAATATCCATTATCCGCATATTGGAAACAATCTTTGAAAACCTGTTATAAAACTGTCGTTATAATAATACGTACTCGTACATCGTAATCGAAAACATGGTACAATTTACTCGCGTAAACAATATGCTCCCGCAACACTTGCATAGAGTTGTTTGCAAAATTAAAATTCTTGTTTAGTCAATTCAGACCCTGAATGAGAGTTACCAATAAAGACATTAATGAAAACCAAAAATCGGCATTGAGCAGCGGCCGCAAATGTAACCTCTGGATCACACTTACCTCACATAGGATCAGTGGTGTCAGTGCATTTTCCATAAAATATCAGGGAATTTAATGCATCGGTTCAAAGATTCTCATTAATTAAATAGCTTATAATGATGTTTATTTTTCTCATTTCAAATGTTTTTTTTTATTCAAATTCAATATTCAATGACCTGCACAGCTAGGTTACGCATCGTTAAATAGTATAGAAGTCTAGACTTCTTAGATAACTTACTTTAAAGCTTCTAACGTCAGTGGGGCTAAAAAGTTCAAACCAATCGATTAACCCTTCAAAGTCGATATTAGTAGTCTGTCACAATATCGACCGAATATTCATTCTTCACCTATAATTTCGGGGTAATTTTTACGCGGGTAGGAATTTATTACATTCCATAACCTTATTGACGATATAATTGTTCGACAAACATCTTAAAACGGTATTTTAATATAAAATTTTACTCAAATATATAGTTAAAGCAATACTCGAGATAGTACCTTCAGAACAGGACCAGAATAAACCTGTTCTTTTCTCGCCACGCTTCCAAAAAACAAAGCGTTCCGTCTTCTGCTACTGGGCAGGATTTCGCACTTAAACGTCCCATTGGACGTCTGTTGTGCTAATTGTGTAAATAAAATAAAGTATTGCCCCGGCTAATATACTTGGTATTAGATTATAAATCTTGCTACTAGTTATGGACATCAATAACTATTTAGTTCCATTCGATTGCATCGAAACTATAATACGTTTATGCTTGTTACTAGCAACTAAAGCAAAAGAGCGCAAGATTGTATTATTGGTAAATTGAAAGTTATTTAAATTGAAACTTAAGTACAATAAATACTTAAGAGAAATTTTAATGTCATCTTAAATGTACGTAAATAAGCATCTCGGGGAAATCAGCTCATGATTCCAACCTTAAACATAAACTGTTTAAAACATTACAGCTCAAATAAGAGATAAGAAGAATAAATAAAATTATTGATAACAATAATTAGTATCTATTCAGCGTAGATACAGCTCTTGCAAAAATATATAATATCTCTTAACATCTACGTGTGTATCTTTATATCTGAAGAATGAAGCGACGAAGTATAATTAATGATTAAACGAACTTACCTGTAAGTGAAGTTCTATCATAATTATATGAGTCGCTTCATTCGAAGATATAATATTAAGTTCCCAACCCACCCATCCCGAAACATATTTTCGCAAGAGCTTTAAGTATAGGTATATATCTCTAAACTAAATGACGAACGAATCCGCTCTGTCGTGCGAGACAGACGCGGGTAGTGGGGGTTCTTTTTTTTATAACTCCTCTGAACAACGTGCGATTATTTGCTGGTACGTGGAAACTACGTGTGTATCTTTATATCTTCGAATGAAGCGACTCATATAATTATGATAGAACTTCACTTACAGGTAAGTTCGTTTAATCATTAATTATATTCTATTATATCGTAGAGTATATCAGATCTCTTCACGATATCAATACAAAAACTTACCTCGCCCTCAAACATGCTAAAATCCAAGCTCCAATTTGTCAAAAAACTTGGTATTTGATAATCAAATTCCCAATTTCCATACATTTTAGCGTAGTTCATCTCACAACACTTTATCGGCCATTTTGATTGCAAAACACATTTGTCCTCGGTGAAAGCTTAATGAAAAATGAATATTTAGCCCAAAGCTTTCCAGATAGCGCTTACAGTAGTCCATTACCATGAAAGCATTTTTATCAGGACCGTTGATAATTGATAGTGTCAAAACAAGATAATATTATGGTTTAGTCAAGGTTATTATAATTTCTATAGGTTAAATAAATAAGAGCTCACGCACCTCCAGAACACATTTTTTTTCTGTAATCTAATTAAAAATTCTCATCCTGAATTACCTATCTTTATTAAAGAAAGAAGAAAGAAGAAGATTATCTTTATCTTTATTTTTTCATGTGCCTACCTTTATTAAAGAAGTAAAAGTCCCCGTTAGCGCAAACAGACACTTGGGACGGTCCATTATATTTTTAAATTACAAGCAATATTTTATTAGATCATCGTTGCCTGCATGGCCCTTAAACTAGAAATAGGTGCATTTATCTATTATAGGTACCTACCTAGGTTACTACACTGCTGAAAATTGTGACGGAACATTCTGACTCGTATACCTACAATAAGTAAACATTTTTTTGCGAAAGCAGTGATTATATGTATTAATATCTATTTAAATACATATTTTTATTTATATAGGTACGTGTACGTTCCGTACGTGTAGAATTTGATGCGTTTCACTTTCATTTCTAATTATTAAGGTATGTTGTTACGAACGCCATCTTTTGTATGATAGCTGAACTACGATAAAGTTGAATTATTGTCCCATGTAGTGAGCTCTGTGAGCATAACCGTAAAAGATGTACCTATGTGTTTGTGATGAACCATTAATTATCTAGTTTTGCAAGTCAACCAAAGATGTCGCGTTACTGAAATATTTTTAATCGCTTTTTGCGCCTTGTTTAAATAGGGTAAAAAGCGCTACGAACTTCCGCTTTCACTTACCACAAGTTAGATCGCAGTCTAGGGCTAACTTGAAAGTAGTGGAATAAAAATAATTTTTTAGGCTGCAAATTACCTCTTTGTAAACTTACACGTACATATTTTGGTCTCGATGAGTATTCTAATTAAGTAGGTACAGTACCCGGCAATAAATATTGCACATCGACCTTTGGAAAGAGACAATCGGTTATTTCGGCTTCCGATTGTCTCTTTCCAAAGGTCGATGTGCAATATTTATTGCCGGGTACTGTACATTTTTATAGGCACACTATATTTTTTTATCTACCGATGCGACGCGACGGCTACCGAGCACTGGCTGTGAATAAATACACGAAATGATGAAATGAGCTCTAAAACCATTACATTAAAGTTCATTTTACTTTGAACCCAACAACGTACGACTGGTCAACGGTAGAGCAGCACCTTCAATGAACCTCACCTCTAATGAGTGTGGGTCTCTTCTCGTCTACCACGCTGAACAAATGGGAATGAGTTTTAAACTTCACACACTTCACTCACTTTGATAATATGTATTTGTTTTTCGATCCCTTTGGCACCGTGGTGACTGGCGAGGAAATATATTATCTCTCTCTGTGCATCGTATTCCCCATTGCTGAGGGTCGTGACTCCATTCCATTAATCAGGCAGGGCTGAATTCGGACTTCAAAATTCGGTCACCCATCCAGTTACTGACTTAGGTCAATGTTGCTTTACAATCGCAATCGAATGATAAGCGTTTTTTTATCCACTACAAGCTAGCGCTTGACTGTGATCTCACCTGTTGGTAAGTGATGATGCAGTCTAAGATGGTAGCGGGCTAACCTGTTATAGGGGCATGGCAGTTATACTAAACCCATACCCCTTCGGTTTCTACGCGGTATCGTACCGGAACGCTAAATCGCTTAGCGGCACGTCTTTGACGGTAGGGTGGTAACTAGCCACGGCCGAAGCCTCCCACCATGCCAGACCAGGGAAAATTCAGAAATTTTAAATTCCCAAATTGACCCTGCCGGGGATCGAACCCAGGTCCTCCGCACGTTAAGGCAACAGCGCTACACACTGCGCTACGGAGGTTGTTGCAAATAGGCGTTGTTGCAACTAGGCCACACGTACCTGATAGTTATTTAAATGTTCAGCATTGAATTGCTAGATACACTAAAATGTAATTATCTTGTATACAGAAGTCATTCGGATTTTTTCCCAAATGAAATGGCCACAGATAATATACAACCGTTTCGTATGTTAATCATATGATAAACAATAACGCGAGTAATCATACTAACGATCTGGGCATCCGGCATTGTACTAAATCGTTGTTTACCTAATGCTAGTTTAATTTAGCTAACGTAGGGTTGCCACCTATAGGTGGATTCATCGTATCATATCGATAAATCCGTTGTATTTTTTTTTATAGCTATTAAGGGTGGTAAAACGGCCTGCTTGGATTCTGGAGTGAGCTCGGCTGGCTGGAATGATCCGGCGGGGAGTCGCACCAGAGGTCTCACGCACAACGGGCAACATTGCTTAAGAGCGGAAAAGCCCAGGGAAAGAAGAAGAAGAAAGGTGGTAGAAGTGGTTTTTAGTCACAAACCTATAAACAGGGGCTTAAAAAATGACTCTTAATCTTGAGTGGTTCGCCCCGAACTGAGACCTCGCGGTATTAGTTTTAACTATATAATTTAACTTTTAACATTAGCGCCATCTATTGACATCATTGTGAAGTTCTGTTAATAATACTGAAGCTTATTTCGTTTCCTTATAATATTTATCTAATTTTAGTATTTGTTGTTCGGATACAGGATATAATTGAAATAATTGATCAGGTTTCAGGCTCGGCCTTTCTGAAAATATTGTAATAGTAAACCTTTAACATTAGCGCCATCTATTGACATCATTGTGAAGTTCTGTTAAAAATACTGAAGCTCATTAAAAATTAAATAGTTTCGTTTCCTTATTATACTTATCTAATTTTAGTATTTGTTGTTCAAGTACAGGGTATAATTCAAATAATTGATCAAGTTTCAGGCTCAGCCTTTCAGAAAATTGGGAGCTCTGAGGTTAACTTTGGACGTTAGAAAATTTGCACTTTCGTCAGTTTTAAGGGAAAAATTTAAAAAAAAAATTTCGTACTCTATTTCTAATTATCTTTAAAATGATATACTGCAACCCTATGTAGCGCTATAAAAAATATTTTACTTCGCATTCGCTTCTATGAGAGCCCCCCTGAAATAAAGATTTTCATAACTTTTGAGCCATATTCGGCTGGAGGCCATCGGTCTACATATTATTATATTTAAATTTTAAGTAATTACATTCAATAATTCAGAAGTTATAAGGCTCTGACGACTGATAGACGAACGGACGGACAAGTGCAAATTCACTCAAGTAGACTCAGAGATCTTCGCTTCGTTCGGTCAATTACACTGTTTTAATGTAATAAGAAATAACTCTCCTAAACACGAATTAAACTATACACAGAACAAAAGAAAATAATCTGTACTTACCTACCTAAACTAAATTATATAAAAACTTTGTCTGTCTCCTACGCTCAAATCACGACTCACCTAGTGTTTAACCGACTTTACGAATTTTGGTACAGTGACAGGTTGAAAATCAAAGAGTTCCCCCGGAATTTTTTTTCTGAAAATGTTAAATCTGAGTTGGAGAAGAATCAAACAGGCTTGTCCTGTAAAATTTTTAAAAAAAGTGTAGGTATTTGTACATAATATTACATATTAAAGAATTATAAAAGTGCCAGCCCTGGTTCGCTGTATGCATGGTATGGCTTATCAAAACGGGTAGATCATTCAAAATTTCTTATAGCATGTGGTGAATGTATTATGTACGCGGGAATTTTTTAAACAAAAGGTAAGAAGGTAGATATAATAAAGACTTTCCTATTATGTATTATTGAACTGAGATTTCTTTGTTGAAGATTTAAAATATTATAACTTGTAAAGTAGGTTCCTAGATTCGCTGTAATTATTTGAGTAAGTTAGTTTTTCGCGGGATGGCAGTTCTCTATCTATGATTTTCATAATACAAAGAATTACACATACAGTACCTATTAGCCATACTAATGCGAAAGTGTGTCTGTCTGCTACGCCTTTACGGCCCAACTACTCAACCGATTTTGATGAAATTTGGTAAGTACAGAGATAGTTTACATCCCGGGGAAGGACATAGGCTACTTTTTATCCCGGAGAATTGAAGTTCCCGCGGAAATTAAAATCATCAATCCACGCGGACGAAGTCGCGGGCATTATCTTGTAATATTATAAATGAAGACCTGGGACAGTGGCATGGCCTACTTTTTTGACGGCCTTCCTGGCGCAGTGTTGAGCGCTGTTGCCTTAACGTGGGAGCTCCCAGGTTCGATCACCGGCAGGGTCAATTTGTGAATTTATAATTTCTAAATTTTCTCTGTTCTGGCCTAGTGGGTATTTACCACCCGGTAATTTATATAATTGCCATACCCCTAACAGGTTGGCCTGCTACTATCTTAGACTGCATCATCACTTACAGTCAGGTGAGTTCGAAGTCAAGGGCTAACATGTACTTTGTAGTAGATTTAAAAAAACTGTGCTCGAGCGGATCAAAATTTTCGGAGTTGGGAACCTATCCTGAAAAATTAGACAATCGAACACATTAGACATAGAACTTTTACCTACCCGGTCTGGATGTTACTGTAATCCATACTAATATTATAAATGCGAAAGTGTGTCTGTCTGTCTGTCTGTCTGTCTGTCTGTCTGTCTGCTACGCTTTCACGGCCCAACCGTTCAACCGATTTTGATGAAATTTGGTACAGGGATAGGTTGTATCCCGGGGAAGGACATAGGCTATTTTTTATGCCAGAAAAACAAACAGTTCCTGTGGGATAGTATGCTCTTTTTCTCGCATTTGTTGTTCAATTATGCGGCAAGGGTGCAACGGATCGATGTTATTTTTTGCATAGGTATATTTGAGGACCTGGAGAGTGACATAGGCTACTTTTTATCCCGGAAAAAGAAACAGTTCCTGTGGGATAGTATGCTCTTTTTCTCGCATTTGTTGTTCAAATACGCGGCAAGAGCGCAACGGATCGACGTTATTTTTTGCATAGGTATATTTGAGAAACTGGAGAGTGACATAGGCTTATGCCGGGAAACTAAACAGTTCCTGTGGGATAGTATGCTGTTTTTCTCGCATTTGTTGTTCAATTATGCGGCAAGGGCGCAACGGATCGACGTAATTTTTTGCATAGGTGTATTTGAGGACCTGGAGAGTGACAGGCTACTTTTTATCCCAGAAAAACAAACAGTTCCTGTGGGATAGTATGCGCTTTTTCTCGCATTTGTTGTTCAATTATGCGGCAAGGGCGTAACGGATCGACGTTATTTTTTGCATAGGTATATTTGAGAAACTGGAGAGTGACATAGGCTTATGCCGGGAAACTAAACAGTTCCTGTGGGATAGTATGCTGTTTTTCTCGCATTTGTTGTTCAATTATGCGGCAAGGGCGCAACGGATCGACGTAATTTTTTGCATAGGTGTATTTGAGGACCTGGAGAGTGACAGGCTACTTTTTATCCCAGAAAAACAAACAGTTCCTGTGGGATAGTATGCGCTTTTTCTCGCATTTGTTGTTCAATTATGCGGCAAGGGCGTAACGGATCGACGTAATTTTTTGCATAGGTATATTTGAGGACCTGGAGAGTAACATAGGCTACTTTTTATCCTGGAAAAAGAAATAGTTCCTATGGGATATCATGCTGATTTTTATGTATTTTTCCTTCAATCATACGGCAATGAAATAACGATTGGACACGTTTTTTTTAAACCGAAAATTATAAATGCCGATGTTTATCCCGAAAAAAAAACCACCGTTCCTATGGGATAGCGTTTTATGTATCACGCATATATGTATACTTCAATTACACCGAAACAAAGCTCACAGTCAACGTTATTTTGTGCATAAGAATAGTTGAAGGTCCGGACAGTGATATAGTCTACTTTTTATCCCGAAAAAACAAATAGCTCCCGCGGGATAGCATGCTTCTTTTGCACGAAATTATGTACTTTTCAACTTCGCCGCAAAAATAGTCATGGCCAACGTTATTTTATGCATGGGTATATTTGAGGCCCTGAGGCCGAAAAACAAACGGCCCCCGCGGGATTTGCATGCTATTCCGCGGGAGCTGTTTGTTTTTCCGGGAAAAAGGTAAACTATACCAGTGTCCAGATCTTCAACTATACTTATGCACAAAATAACGTTGATTCTGAGCTTTGATTCGGTGTAATTCAAGTCCATATTATTATGCGTGCAAAATAACACGCTATCCCGGGGGACCTGTTTTCTTTTTCGGGGTAAAAAGTCTCCCTTGCCCGGGATGTAACCTACCTCTGTACCGAATTTCAACCAGTCGAAATCGACCAGTCGTATTTTCGAAGATTTATAAAGTTTGAACTATCACAAGATAGATGGCGTTAGTTGCATAATAGATCGCGCTAGAGACCAGTTCCAATAACTCAATAAGTATGGTTTCATATTCAAGAATAAAAAAATAAAAAAAAAATCGTAGGTACTTTTGAAATATTGTGTTAGTGGATAATGTACAAATTGTCTTTTTTGTTCTAATTCGTTTGTTGTTTTGTTTTGTTTTGTCCTACGTCGCAAGCAATTGACTTTATAATAACTATGCCTCGCAAACGCAAATCAGATTTATCGCGTAGCTCTAGCAGAGCGCGAGTTTCTAAAAGAATTAGACTACAAGAAACCCCAGAGCAGTCCCTGGACCGTCAGCGTTCTGATGCTGAACGTCACGCTGCTCTCAGAGCAGCAGAGACGTTAGAGCAATCTCAGTACCGTCGAACCTTAGATGCTGAGCGTCACTCTGCTCTGAGAGCTGCAGAGACCTTAGAGCAAACTCAGGCCCGTCGCAACTTAGATGCTGAGCGTCACGCTGATCTGAGAGCTGCAGAGACCTTAGAGCAATCTCAGGTCCGTCGCACCTTCGATGCTGAGCGTCACGCTGATCTGAGAGCTGCAGAGACCTTAGAGCAATCTCAGGCCCGTCGCGCCTTAGATGCTGAGCGTCACGCCTCACTGAGAGCTGCAGAGACATTAGAGCAATCTCAGGCCCGTCGCGCCTTAGATGCTGAGCGTCACGCCTCACTGAGAGCTGCAGAGATATTAGAGCAATCTCAGGCCCGTCGCGCCTTAGATGCTGAGCGTCACGCCTCACTGAGAGCTGCAGAGACATTAGAGCAATCTCAGGCTCGCCAAGATTTGGATGCTGATCGACACGCATTCCTTCGAGTTACGGAAACTTTAGAGCAGAGACAGAAACGCCGGACCATGGATGCCCAGTATCACGCATCGCAGAGATCTGTAGAAACCGTTGAAGAGTCCCAAAGACGACGTGATTTAAATGCTGAACGACAATCTGAAAGGAGACGTACGTTTACACGAGTCACGTGGACAGCTTTTAATGGTGCTGCAAACTATTACGATCCATTAATTGATTATGGTAGTCATCGGTTAGTTATGATACAAAGAATGGATCAGAAATGTAGGTATTGTGGAGCATTAAAATGGAAGGAGGAAACTGTTGCTATGTGTTGTTCCAATGGAAAAATACGGCTTCCATTGTTAGGCGAGCCCGAGGAACCACTAAAAACTCTTCTTTTATACGATTGTATGGAATCACGGCAGTTTTTAAACAGAACCAGAAAATATAATTCATGTTTTCAGATGACCTCATTTGGTGTGGATAGGGAAGTTATAATGCCTGGTTATTCAACCACTTTCTCAATCCAAGGTCAAATTTACCATAGGATTGGATCTTTGCTTCCCCAAGATAATCAGCAGCATAAGTTTCTACAAATATATTTCATGGGGGACGAAAACTATGAAGCAGAACGCAGGTGTCAGTATATCCAAGGGGTTGAAAGAGATACTGTTCTTAAACTTCAAAGAATGTTACATGCACATAACCATCTAATCTCTACTTTTAAAACTGCCTTAGACAGAATGCCAAGTGATGATTATAAATTAGTGATTCACGCAGATCGTACGCCAAGTGGTGAACATGCAAGACGTTTTAACGCACCATTGATAAATGAAGTTGCGGCTGTGGTTACAGGAGAGCAGTTTGCAACCCGTGATATTGTTTTGCATTCCCGTGATGATAGATTGACGAGGGTGCCTGATACACATAAATATTATGATGCTTTGCAATATCCTATTATATTTAGTAAGGGACAGGAAGGGTATCACTTCGAAATACCTCAAATCAATCCAGTGACAAGCGTTGCACTGCCGAATAAAAAAGTATCATGTCTGGACTTTTATGCTTTTTATATGATGATACGCGAAAATGATTTTAATATAATACATCGTTGTAGACAACTGGCCAATCAGTTTTATGTTGACATGTACGTTAAAGTGGAAAGTGAACGATTGAGATATATATCACTCAATCAGACTAAGTTAAGAGCAGAGAGTTATATTCATCTTCAAGACGCTGTAGCAAATGATGCAAATGTGAATCCCAATAATTTAGGTAGAATGGTAATTCTACCTTCGTCATTTGTAAACAGCCCCCGATATCTACACGAGTACACTCAGGATGCTTTTGCATATGTGCGAACATATGGTCGCCCAGATTTATTCATTACGTTTACGTGTAACCCTAAATGGAAGGAGATAGTGGAAGAACTACTACCGGGGCAAAGTGCAATCGACAGAAATGATATCACAGCAAGAGTTTTTAGATTAAAAGTAAAGAAACTGATGGCAGTTGTTATTAAAGGAAAAATATATGGAGAAGTGCTGTGTTTCGTATATTCTATAGAGTGGCAAAAGCGTGGCCTGCCTCATGTCCATGTTTTATTTTGGTTAAAGGAAAAGTTATCACCTCATCAAATAGATAACATTATTAGCGCTGAAATTCCTAATCCAAATACTGACAAGCCACTCTTTGATATTATAGTTAAGAACATGGTACATGGTCCATGTGGTCCTATAAATCCACATTCCCCGTGCATGAAAGAGGGGAAATGCACAAAAAAATTTCCACGCAAACTTCATAAAGATACAGTTCATAATGAAAATGGATACCCCCTGTATCGACGTAGAGCCCCAGAAGACGGAGGTCAAACCACAACTATGAAACTTCGTGACGGAAGTAATATAATAATCGATAATAGTTGGGTGGTTCCTTATTCCCCTATTTTGTCAAAATTGTTTGATGCTCATATAAATGTAGAGGTTTGCAGTTCAGTGCGTGCCATAAAATATATCTGCAAATACATCAACAAAGGAAGTGACCAAGGAATTTTCAATTTTAGAAATGCAGACACTGCAAATACTACAATTAATGAAGTTCACACATATCAGTCAGGTCGTTATGTCAATAGTAACGAAGCCGTGTGGCGACTTCTAGCTTTTCCGTTACATGAAAGACATCCCACCGTAATACATCTGTCTGTACATTTAGAGAACGGTGAGCGGGTTTATTTTAATGAAAATAATTTCCATGACCGATTAGCCACGCCACCAAAAACAACACTTACGGCATTTTTCGAACTTTGCAAAAATGATAATTTTGCAAAAACTCTTTTATACAATGAAGTGCCAAAATATTACACCTGGAACACGTCAAGAAAGGAGTGGAAGCGCAGAGTTCAAGGAACCCCTGTTCAGAACTGGCCTGGTGTAAAACTAGGAGATGCTCTTGGTAGAGTTTATACCGTTCATGTCAGCAATATGGAATGCTTTTGTATGAGATTGCTGCTACATCATGTGCGAGGACCAACCTGTTTTAAGGATCTTAAGAAACACAATGGTCAAGAACTTTCAACGTTTAGAGAGGCATGTGAATTAAAAGGGTTAGTCGAAAATGACAATCACTGGGATTCAACACTGGAAGAGGCCGTACAGTGCCAATCAGCCTCTAAAATAAGAGAACTGTTTGCTATATTAATCGCCACATGTGGATTATCAAATCCCCAACACATGTGGGATAAATTTAAAAATGCAATGGCTGAAGACATATTACATAGACTACAAGTATGTAGTACGGGTGAATTAACATATAATGACGTAATATACAACGAAGCTCTGACTAAGGTGGAGGATAATGTTCTCAAAATGACAGAAAAACCATTGACACACTTTGGGATGAGTAGTCCCCGTCGATTTGGTGACGTTAGTACCGACTTTTTAAGAGAATTTCATTATGATACTCATTCGTTGCAAAAAAAATTAGTAGACCTTATCCCGCTTTTAAATCCCGAACAAAAAACTGTTTTTCATAATATTTTACAAAATATTAAAACTGGTAAGGGTGGTTTATTCTTTTTAGATGCTCCAGGAGGTACCGGAAAAACCTTTTTACTTAAGGCGCTGTGTGTGGTCAGGGGGGGGGTCTCCAAAGCAGTGTATCCATTAAATGGTGGCATATGGAAGATTGAAAAAAATATATGATGTTTTCAAGACCTTAACTCAGATATTGTTTTATCCCAAAACACGATTTAAACAACTTCGCTGCATAAAAAATAAATTCAAACATACCTCTTATTTCAGTTTTCAAATCAACACATCTCCAAATTGAAAACCTCAATTTACTTGAAAAATGTATCATTAAATTCCAAATTCTAAATGACATCCATTGATTTATTAATATTTATTAAAATGTACACATATTTTCTGTTTTCCATTGTATTCCGGTTTTTCGAGAAGCGCTAGCTCATTTTCACCTCCGCCAGTGTTCGAAAGAACTTCACAGACGATGGATCTGTGCTCCTTTGCTCCAGCGTTTAAATCGATATTTTAAAATGGTTTTTAAACATAACATGAATAAGACTAATGTTTATTCAACATGAATTGACAGAAGACGTGGATATTACAACTTTCGTGAGCTATCTTCTTTTATATAACTAAAAATACATAATCAAATAAAGTATGAATATGTGTTCTCTGACCAAACTTTTGACAGCTCGAAATAATGATGCCGTAATGCGCTATCCATTCGATTTTTGACAACAATCGACTTCATTTACGAAGAAGTTTTAATCGATTTGACACATTGATATTACAACTTTTTGTATTGTTTTATAAACATACCCAGGCGTCTAAATGTCTTTTTTATGTATTAAAATAAATATTTTTGGTGAAGCAATGCTGTAAATGTATATTTTATTATTTGGCAACATCAATAAGGCAGGTCATAGAAACCATCCAACGCCAAAGATGACGCTACTTAAATGACAATCAAGTGAGCTTGTGTTGCAGCTTCGTAATTATTTTGAAAACTATTTTCAAAATTAAAATCGTACTAGTAATTACTAGATTGACATACGAGTTGCGAAATATCGCATAAAAAGGCAAGTCGCTTCACTATTTAAAAAAAAAAACTCCTGCTGGTTGTAACAATGACGTCTTTTAATATTTCCAAGAAGTAGGTAAGTTGTCAAACATCCAATTACTGTCAGAGGGTTCACTGCCATCGCTTAAAGCAGTATTACTTTAAAATGTCAGTTTTATGTCACGTACCTTGAAGGTCCTAAAATAAGTATTATAATTCTAAAAACACGAACGTCAACAATATTAAAACAATACGGATTTAAGCGATAGTAGTATGCCTGCAGTACAATTTTTGATATGAATGGAAAATAAACAAAACAGTGGTAAGACATAGAAAGGAAAACTGAAAATCAAGCATTGTCACTTCAGCTTGCTACTGCCTACTCGTCCGCTCTTTTGGACCAAACCGACCAGATAATATTATTATATCGAAAGCTTGCTGAGTAAGGACCTAGTGGTGTCTCAAATACTACAAATAAGTGACTATTGCAAGTTTTATTACTAATTGGTTGGATATTAGATACCCTTAGGGTTTCGTTTCCTGGACCCGGGAGTCAGAAATTTCCGGGAAATACGTCGTTGGTTTTTTTTTGTGATTTCCCGTTTTTGTGTACAGAGTATTTTTTAACTTATCTCTTGAGAAATATTTGAGAACAAGTTGATCTCTTAACTTGTATATTATAATTCTCCCTGACTACTAGGGCATGCATTCGGTGCTGTGTCTGAGTACCGGGAAATTTTGGACCGATATTGGCACGGAACCGGGAATTCCCGGGACTTTCGATACTTTCGATACTACCTTAAATTATCACAAAAACACGGCTAATACATTACAGAAAGTATGAAATAGACCAAATATTACTGATCATTAGGCATTATACAAAAATTTATCGCATAATATTTCACACAGGACAGTAAATTCATGATTTTTCCATTTACTTGTACCATAACTCGCTTCGTTACAAATTTCAAAGTTTTATTGTAGTTCATAGGTTTTACAGAGATTGCGTCTTGTATGAAAATACACTTTGAAAAGTTGTAATTTTTTTTATCGTGATACGCTCATATGTAACTACTTTTATAGCAATTAGAAGCCAGTGCAAATATAAATTTACTACCTCAAGCAGTTTATGAGAAACAAGCCTTGAGGCTTGGATAGACGGACAACAAAGTGATCCTTTACGGGTCTTTTTTTATAGACAGGCGTACGTAGTAACCTCACCTCAAAGAATTACAAATGTAAATCTAAATTTTTTCCAACCCATACTCAGTATTCCCAAGAGAATCTCGTGAAGATGTTACTTTCTCCTATTCTGTGCCGATTTTTGGTTTTGCCGCACGCTGATTTGGTCTCTCCAATTATTGGATATATGGTACCTCTTAGTATTTTTGGTATCCATCCACCGTCCTCCCCGTACGTATGGAGGATCCTAGGATTGAGGACCAGGAATTATCGGGAGCATGCTCTATTGACTAGGTACCTCACTCGCGCAGTGCTGAGCACTATTGTCTTAACGTGGGATGTACCGGGTTTAATCCCCAGCAGAGTGAATTTGGGAATTGGGCGTATTTTTGTAAAAGTGTACATGAAATAAAATCGATGTTTTTTTTTCATTATGTTTTGTTATTTTATTGATAAATTTGTGTTTCTTAGTTATTTATCTTTATGAGAAGTAGCACTGTTTACAAATATTACCTATATTAAATTATAGTTAAAAACAATCATTTTAAAATTAAGTGACGGAGAATTATTCCATTGAGTAACTAAACTTTATCTCACAAAAGGCACTTTAGATGACTTTAGAGAAAACAACTTTAGATAAGATTCACAGAAGTGTTTTACTAGTCTTACCAATCATGCCAATCAGAAAAATAGGACAGCAAACATAAAATAACAGAAACACTATCAAAATTTGATTATTTTAGTTCTTTTGACTAACGTAATGGCAAATTTATGTCATAATTTTCTATATAACTTATGAAATAGACAATGCTTTTTATTTTTGTTTTTGCAAGTTACGATAAAAAATATACATTTAAATATAACATAACAATAACTTATATTAATCATAAATGGTCAATATTATAAGCATATAAGCAATACTAGCCGATGCCCGCGACTTCGTACGCGTGGATCGAGGTTTTGTGGTTCCCGCGAGAACTCTTTAATTTTCCGGGATAAAAAGTAGCCTATGTGCTATTCCAGACTATAATCTATACCTGTGCCAAATTTCGGCCAGATCCGTTCAGCCGTTGGGGCGTGATTGAGTAACAAACATCCATACATCCATTCATACATGCATCTATACAAACATTTTGAGAGGATTTTTTGAGAGGACAATTTGTGAGTGGAACCTTGAAAATTACTCAAAGGAAAAGTAAGGGCACTGATCACAATGTTAAGAATTATTGCACTTTCTTACCATAAAACTATAATAGTCGTAGTAGGTACTTTTGAGTATTTTAAACTCTTGATTCTTTATTTTGTAAGTACTTAAATTATGTAAAATGTCGTCTAAAAAATATAAGTAGAACTTCCAACCAATTTATGGTATGTTAAATCACATTGTAAGAATGATTATAAGTAACATTTTTTTTTTGCGTTTTGTCTTCTTGGATTCTCCCTTTCTGATATTTTATCTCACATCATTCGGATATTTTTCTTGTTTTAGATTTTACGAGCTCCAAGTGTTATTTTTTTATATATTATTGTATGAACTTTTAAGAGTCGCTCTTTAATTTATCTCTATGCCGCCTTGTTATTTCGGCAGATGTCAGCGCCATTGTTACACCTGAATAATTTAATATATACAATACTCGTTTCCAATGCAAAACTCGGGGCCGAAAAAGCTTAACCGTGTACAAACATTTAGAAATCCATTGAGTACCAATTTGTTCAATTGACTGACAATTTCGAAAGAGTTACTTAAAGGACCACAATGAATTCACGGCAACAATATTTTCTTGCATTGTATTTCAAGAATTTACAAGAATGTAGTACATTCTAGTAAAATATGAGGTGAACTATGTTAAAAATTATGTATGAAAGACATTAATTCAGTATTTACCTTCAAAAACCACTGTTACTAAATGGATGGGTTATGACACCGATTGCAGGAAGACTGATTATTTAAATAACATGGTAGCAGTCTTTCAGCATTTATTAATGTTGAAAGCAACCAATAAAATTTTCTGCAGTAATAATAATTTTATAATTTCTGAAAAAAAAAAGCGCACGTCAATGGAAATTCCAAATATAGCCGAATTTGAGACTTTTATAAAAAAATAATTGAATTCATCTGGTTAAGTAAATAAATTCATTCAATAAACAAATCAAAAGTACGTAAAATAAGCTATCTAATTATGGGTGAACTAATGATCTATCTATTATGGCTGCTTTGTTATCTCAAGTCGAAAGTTATAGAAACAGGTGAGGACATGGTAAAATGACACATTTATTTGTGTTAATAATACTGTAATTTACTAATTTTATGTTAATAAAATTACAATTGAATTGAATTAAGATATTTATTGTAGACGAAAATATGACTAGATAAATAAGCGACGTAAAAACATAAAATATGTTGGGATCATCATAATCTAAATGTGAGAAAAAAAACCGAAAGTTGGTAGACAGGGCATAAACCCATGTACACTTTTATAAAAATACGCCCAATTAATAATTTCTAAATTTTCTCTGGTCTGGCCTGGTAGGAGGCTTCAGCCGTCGCTAGTTACCAATTACCACCCTACCGCCAAAGACGTGCAGCCAAGCTATTTAGCGTTCCGGTAGGATGTCATGTAGAAACCGATTAGGGATATGGACTAGGGTTTAATATAACTGCCATACCCCAAACAGGTTAGCCCGCTACCATCTTAGACTGCATCATCACTTACCATCAGGTGAGATCGCAGTCGAGGCCTAACTTTTAGTTAATTAAAAAAAACTGGATATAAGGTACATAAAAGTAGCAATACTTATTTTTTTTTTAAATCCCGATTCTCGGGAATTCCCGGGAATCGGCCAATTTTATTCCCGTTTCCATAAGTTGAAAATTTGCCGTTCCCGGGATTTATTTTTAATTTTGATCGAGTGGGATTTTTAAAAAGTTAATTTGTTTTAGTTTCACCCAACCTAAGTCCAGTTAATTAATATAATAGGTTTTGCTTCGGACATAATATTGTCAATCAAACTTATAATTTTAGAGTACGTAAACAACGTACAAATTTGAAATTTTACATAAATTGGCTAATTTGCGGTTTTGGCGCTTATGAAGTTCTACCATAAAGATAATTCTGTATGTAAAGACAAAAAATTGTGATCATGACACCAAAATTCTATGTTTTTCATCGTTTTTTATTTTTGAGTATTTTTCAAACACTGTAAATAAGACTGTGTCTGCAAAAGACTAGAAATTGATATCAATGATCCATTTCCAACATCTTTTTGCTATTTAAATTTTTGAAATAACATCTGTATTTCTTGTTACTGACAAAAACTGAATATCAGACTCTTAGTCGGTAAGTACATTGTAGATACGTATGATATTGATTTATGCCACAATTGTACTTGTAATTAACTCACATAAGTAGTTTATGTAAATAAGATACTTATGTAACTCTAGATGATGCCCGCGACTTCGTCCACACTCCACATGGATTAAGATTTTTTGACTCCCGTGGTAACTGTTTAATTTTCCAGGATAATGGTTCCGGGTAGCGTATGTCCTTCTCCGGGATGTAACCTATCTTTGTACCAAATTTTATCAAAATCGGTTGAGTAGTTGGGCCGTGCAAGCGTAGCAGACAGACAGACAGACACACTTTCGTATTTATGATATTAAGTATGGATATTAGTATGCTGGGCTAGCTGATGCCCGCGACTTCGTCCGCGTGGTTGAAGTTTTTTTATTCCCGCGGGAACTCCTTAATTTTTCGGGATAAAGAGTCACTCTCCCTCAACTATACCCACGCCAAAAATAACGTCGAACCATTGCTCCGTTGCGGCGTGATTGACGGGCAATTAAATTAACAATCACACTTTCGCATTTATAATATTAAGTATTAAAATGGATTTGCACACGATATGCGATTTACAATAGGTATTTTTTCAATTACCTACTCATGTAAGAGACTTTGGTACGTGATTTACTCACTTACGTCATTCTACCAATTTCACAAATTTTGGGTTACCGTGTTTTGTCATCCGAGGGCATCCGTGACATGCTATGACAAGCGCGCGAAAATAAAGAAAACCGCGACGGGAGCGCCACCCGGCCGAAGTGGGCATAACTGGCGTGAGGGGTGAGGACTGAGGAGAGCCAACCTCTCGATTTGTCTTTTGATTTTTAGAGCTGACAGCGCCTTAATCTGCTACTAGCACAAGTTCGTAACGATAAAGATATTGCAATCGCAGTGGCATCCTCTGGAATAGCTGCCACGTTACTCGATGGTGGACGCACGGCACATTCTGTTTTTAAACTACCATTAAACCTGACTCATGAGGAGACGCCCATTTGTAATATCACAAAAAATAGTGATCGTGGTCGTATGTTACGTCAATGTAAGCTACTGGTTTGGGACGAATGTACAATGTCGCACAAAAAAGCCATTGAAGCGCTGAACCGAACTTTAAAAGATCTAAATAGCAATCAAAGTGTCATGGGGGGGATGGTGGTGCTATTAGCTGGTGATTTTCGGCAGATTCTTCCAGTTATAACTAAGGGCACACCAGCAGATGAAATAAATGCATGTTTAAAGGCGTCTGCATTGTGGGAACATGTAACAAAATTTACTCTGAGAACAAACATGCGAGTCCATCTTCACAATGACACAGACGCTGGACGATATGCGGCCGCTCTTTTAAAAGTTGGTGAAGACTGTGTGAAGACAGATGAAGCTGGATTAATCACTTTAGGCACTGAATTGTGTAATGTTGCTCTTAGTTCAGAAGAACTAATAAATAAAGTGTATCCTGATTTAAGGGTTAACATTAGCAATCAGCAATGGTTATGTGAAAGGGCAATTTTGGCTCCGACAAACGACAAAGTTGAAGAAGTTAATGAAAAAATGATGTCATTATTGGAAGGAGAAACAAAACTGTATCTTTCCGTTGATAATGTCATGGACGCGGACCAAATTAGTTCTTACCCTGTAGAGTTCCTTAATTCATTAGAATTGTCAGGGGTACCTTCCCACAAGCTGAGGTTGAAAGTTGGTGTGCCCATCCTGCTAATGCGCAATTTAGATGCACCAAGATTGTGCAATGGCACTAGACTGCAAGTTACGCACTTAGGTCACAATATAGTAAGAGCGACTATAATGACTGGAACAACAAAAGGAAACGATGTTCTAATTCCTCGAATCCCTATTATTCCGACAGATTTGCCTTTCGAGTTTAAACGGTTGCAATTTCCCATTAAGGTTGCATTCGGAATGACCATAAATAAGGCTCAAGGCCAGTCAATGAAAGTTGCAGGAGTAAATTTAGAAAAACCATGTTTTTCTCATGGGCAACTGTATGTAGCATTCTCAAGGGTATCCAAACCCCAAAATCTTTACGTCTTAGCCAAAGATGGCAAAACTAAAAATGTAGTATACAAAACTGTTTTAACGTAGATTTGTAAATTGTTTAATACACTGTTTAAAATTAAACACAGTAAGCACATTGCCATATTTTATTTAAAAAACACAATCAACAACACAAACAGGTATGTAAGGTTTTCTCAAGTAAGTATAAGTAAAAAAAAGGTATATAAGTAAACAAAACTTATTTTCAAACTCATACACTCAACAGTAGGTACATAACATACGTAAGCAGTGTCATGTGCCTAAAATAATTTTGTATGCATAGGTATCACAGTTATTATATTTTTACGCGGGCGAAGCCGCGGGTAAAAGCTAGTATAACTATATATTATTTATTTTATAACTGGAAATTACTCTTTTTAAATTACGACATTAAATTTAAAAACGAACGCAGCTTCAAAAATAAATCTGCAATCTCAGGAGAGCGCTAATTTACGCAATCAAAATCCCACATCCTCTGGTAATTTGCGACGCTAGTGTACCGTGTAACCATAATTGTCGCTAATTCTGTCTGTCTGTGCATTAACACGTACCTGCCCGTCTAAGTGAAGGCTGGGATAATGGAAATATGAAGAAAGAAGACGTCAACTGCAATTAGGTAGGTAAAGACATACCTAGGTCTTATGTCTGACTATCTTGGATGAAATAAACACGGGATAGGAAACGTACGAAAAATTTATTTACGGGGCGAGGGGAGAGTGCCTTGTCATTTTTCTGCCCAATTATTGACACTAGTGTATGAAAAAGTCGATCACTATGACAACAAAATCCATACTAATATTATAAATGCGAAAGTGTGTGTCTGTCTGTCTGTCTGTCTGCTACGCTTTCACGGCCCATCTGTTCAACCGATTTTGATGAAATTTGGTACAGGGATAGGTTGTATCCCGGGGAAAGACATAGGCTACTTTTTGTCCCGGAAAATTAAGGAGTTCCCGCGGATGAAAACCTCAAACCACGCGGATGAAGTCGCGGTGTGAAAGTTTGGATGTTTGTTATTCGTTCACGAATGAACCGATTTGGCTGAAATTTAGAATGGAGATAGCCTTTTACCCTGAATTAACACATTGACTTGATAAGCGAAATCGCAGGCATACTTAATCGTGTACGACATAATTGTTAGCTTAGATATCTGTACACATAGTTTGCATCCCGGAGATGGATATTGTCAGCTTTGTGTTTAAAATTGAATTGAATTTTTAGAAAATATAAAAGATTGTGTATTTGTTTATTGACGAAGGTTTAATTAAGTTAATATTTGACTCATTCGATATATTTCACTCGGTTTGTTCTTTGGTGGGGATACGCCATATTGGATTAATTTGCATAAATACGAGTATTTTGACTTTGTTGGGTTAGTCTGTTGCCGGCAGACTCAGCGATTATTGAATACTTTTGTGTTTAGATCGCAATTTGTTTTATAGCTTAGCAGTAGCAACTGCAGCCTGATCAAATGATTAATTTATTGTTGTTGTGATGCTTTGGCCAAGTTTTTATAATTAACTGTTTACATTAAATCTCTCGTGAAACCGGTACACGTTTAACCATTTATTCGTGCACGTTTTAAAGAGAGTACAAACATATTTTAAAAGTAATTTTAATTATTCACCCACTTCTGGAATTATGCTTACAATATAGGCTAGGTACTTTTATCCTAGAAAATATAATACCTATTATGCTTTAAAATACCTTAATCCACGCGGATGAGTTGCAGCCTTCAGGCATCATCAAGTAACGTAAATTGTAATAATAGGGACGCTCCCTATATTAAGTTAGCCTTTGACTGCAATCTCACCTGATTGTAAGTGAAGATGCAGTCTAGTAATTGTAATTGTAATCGGTTTTTACACGGCATCGTACCGGATCGCTAAATGGCTTGGCGGCGCGTCCTTTGCTAGTAGGTATCTAGCCACGGCCGAAGCAGAACCAGGTAAACGCAGAACTATGTTCGGACGAAACGCAGAAGAAAATTTCTGTTCGACCGGTTGGTCAAGCAAACAAAAAAAGGTACTCATTCACGCCATAATGTAAAACTTTTGCATGTGACACTTTAAGTAAACATCTCAAAGTTACGAAACTCCACAATCTCAAAATTATCCCCCATACAAAACCACAACTGGCGGCAACAATTTAGTATGAATGAGTTTGTCTACACGTCTTCATCTTTATTACACATCTACAAGCTAATCTCTACCTTACTGTTCTTGCCATAAAGATTAACAAAAGTGTTAAATAAATTTGTAAACACATAATAGAAATCGTGAACATGTAACTTTGATGTCTTTCGCAAAATAATTTTAAGTAATTATGCCTTTCGTGTCTGTGACAATGTACTTAATTCATTTGGTAGTTGGATGAAAAACGCTTTTGTTTATTTTGCAACTTAACCCTTTAGTTCGCAGACGAAAAAATTTCCAATTTTTCTTTTTTTAAATATTCTGGGGGGTTCATAATAAGTATAAGTATACCTAAAAAATAGAAAAAAAAATCCCACTATTATAGTTTTTGAGAAAACATATGTTAGTAAGGTACAACATTGCGAAACATACGATGATTTCGGTAACAGGTTTTATGTTGTACGTTACCAACACTGCGACGTGTATACAGTTTAGGAATTCATATAAAATATGTTAAAATAATATAAAATTCAGGATAAACACAAATTTTATTTATATCAATAATTTGAGCGGATGTGATATTGTCATCAAGAATTTCCAAAAATGTCCAGGTTGTCCAGGGATGAGGTTTATATGTCTTTCGATCAGAACTGTAATAAAGTGGAATTATCCTTAAGCCCAGACTGCTGGAGCTGGCCTGGATGTTAACAAACATCGCTACTACTATCTGACGGTGCACTTTGGTGGTATATAAGTACCATAATTGTTCGTATTCATTCCCATTTTGGCCTAAGTAAATACTGATAAATATGCAAAACCGCACTCCAATTATATCCAAAAAGTATCTCAATGAGACATAAAATACCTAATTTATCATATATTTCATGCACAGTAAAGGACAATCGCAGACAGATAAGTTCAGAAATAGGGTTCAGTGAAATAAATTTCTGCAAAATATAAATAATTGTTAAACCACTACTCAATGAGCAGTGTTGTTTGGGAACAACATAAAAACTGCTCAGGAAACAACGCAGTGTCGGTGACAAACAACATACGTGTTTACAACATCCAAAATTTTTATTTTATGAATAAAATTGATTTGTTTACATTGGTATCAATAAAATGTATATTTTAGAAGAAAATGCTAACGTGCAGTATCCAAAAAATTGCGCAAAAAGCTTAATATCAATAAAAAAATAACTTCAATCCACACGGTTCACGTCATCTCAGTGACATCTTACGAAAAACTGATATTTATAGTAGTAAATTCTGCCAGCTATAATTTTCATTCGGTTGTATTTTGTTTTTGCTATGACGTATGTAAAAAATTTCATGAAAATAGATAAAAGCAAATGATCAGGATTTTAGTATTTGTAATGTCGGTCAGGATGATCACTGCGAATTAAAGGGTTATTTAAAATTATTAACTTTAATTTTGTTTATATTTAAAACTCTTAATATGTACTCAATTTTCTTTTTAAATATATAGGCTAGTGCTTGGCTGGAATCAGACTTGCTTGCAAGAGGTGATGCAGCCCAAGGTGGAGCTCGCTTGCCTAGAAGATTCACTCTTGATTTGGAGGCAAATTAAAAGAGGTGGGAAAAACGGAAGCCGAAAGGGCATTTCATGTCCTAGATTCTGTCGCGTCACGATGTTTTTCTTCACCGTTTGAAGCAAGTAATTTCTAAGAACGCACATAACTTCGAAAAGTTTGAGGTGCGTGCCCGGGATCGAACTCGCGACTCCGGTCGGGTGTCTTAACCACTAGGCTATCACCACTTCTTAGACAACAGATCAAATTTTAATTATTTGAGAAAATAAACAAGAGTTAAAAGAAGGTTTCACGCATTCAAACGTAAAACCTGTGATCGATGAAAAGCGTGGATCTCAAATATATTATTTCCCCCCCACATTAAATATCGTACAGACAATCTGAATTCAGTCCCACAGACTGAATAAAATCTAATAATCTCGGTCGCGAAGAAAAATCCGCCGAGACGTAGGAATTAAGCATAATGGAGTGAAATGATGCGAGTTGTCGGTGCATGGGGGAGGGAGCTGGAATTGATTTTAGATTTTAACATAATATACTGCATTATTTAACCTTAATCCATTCTAGTATTATAAAAGTGTGTCTCTGTCTGCTATATTATCAAGGCCCATCTGTTCAACGGATTTTGATGGAATCTGGTACTTGTGTATCGGGTTTTCGGAAGGAGTATTCGGCGTTCTAGGAAGATGCTGTGTAGGAGTGTAGGTACAGAATCTACAGTAAGGGACCCTTCCAATTACAACTAAACCCGTTGCCACTTGTATCGTCACCATGTGAATACGTATTCTGAGATTCAGTCCTATGTTAATGGACTTTGAAAATGTAGGTTTGTGTGACCATCACAAAACCATAGCGTGGTGTGTGGAACGGGTACTTACCATTTCTTAAAATGTAAACAAAATGGTGACCGTTGGTAAATGCATTTTGTCCCGTACCCGCGCTCTAGACTCTAGATACGAAGTTTTAATGTGTGCATTTCTTATCCGAATATGCAGTCTGTCGGCTGTAGCGTCAGAAAAATAATTTAAAGTACCTTTAGTATACTAATTTTAATGCTCAATTAATCACATGAGGTGATCTGTAGAAGTGTACAGCTGAGGAATTTCAACTTGCTGGAATGGCGTCCTCGCACGGCGCACTGAAATGCGAATCGTTGTTTGATCATTTAGAAGGGGGTCCCTTCAAAAAAGGATGGACGACATCGCTGGATCCAGGCAACGCAAGACCGCGGCACGTAGAAGTCTCTACAAGAGACCTAAGTTTCGCAGTGGAAGTCTATCGGTTGAGGAAGCAGATCAAGAACACATTAAGTACAGACTTAAGGGTCATGAAACAGGATAAAGGTACAATTTGATTGCAATAAGTTTATGACAACTAGGGGAAGGTAATTTGAATTGCAAAATTTAGCGGAATACAAAACAAACTATTCACTGTAATAATAAAATTTGTAGGTATCAGATATTTTAGTCTTTGAGAATGAGCATGAAAAGAGCTTAAATTGAGTCTTACATAAACTTATCTTTGACATTGTTCAGACCTAAGGCACAGTAATTGAGAACAAGATGGATTTTTGTCACTCACTCACATTTATTTCCATCTTTTAACTATAAGAAAACTCAACCTGACAACTCTGCTTATGATGAAGGTCTTGTGTAGAAAATATAAGTGATTCAATCACATGCAGATAGTATTGATTGAATAGAGTCTGATGCTGAGATCTTTACGTTACTTTGACTTGGCTCAGACTTTACTCAGAGTTAAAATGAGATGGACTTATGTGAAATCTAAATCTGTCTCGTTTTAACCATGTCTTAAGTCTGAGCAAAGTCAAAATTCGCTCTATAAATCTCACACTGAGAGTATTTTTGTGATTGACAATGACAATCCTTGACTGAACTCTTGCCAGGTGGCTCCGATGCATTCTAAGAAAAGATGTCGAAGGCAAAATGGATTAATCTTGTAGGGATGTGAAATTTTTCTAAAACCCACTGTAACCGAACCCTAGCCTAATTCTTACTATAGTATATTTCCCTATCGTTTATTTTAAAGTGCAATATTTTTGCCAACGGTACTGTAAATTCGTCTCCATATTATTATCGGTGGATCGGGCACATTTGAAATATTCATACGGTAACTAGAAAGCATTAATGTTCAATGTAGATTTATCGCGGGACACTTTGGGAGTCTAAACGCTAATAAAAATCTACGTCTGCTGCAGTTTAAGGAGAAATTTTTATTTGGTTCCTTACACCTGTCTCGTGAAATGAAATTTGTCTGGTTCTATTTTTCATCGAGTACCTATTACGTAGGGTGGTAGCCACGGCCAAAGCCTCAGATCAGTTCAGAAATTATAAATTCTTATATTGACCCTGCCGGGGATCGAACCCGGGACTTCCCACTCATAAGATCATACCACGATGCTCATCACCACGTCGTTTCACGTTTATCGTCACGTTTGACGTCGTATTTTATCCAAATAAACTGTCTCGAATCAAAAAGAAACATCCTTCAAGACAATATTGAATAGGCCAACTAAGGTATCATTTTTGCTTTCCTTGCAAGATTTTTGTGAAACGCAAGTCTATCTTCGATCTCTGGAGGAGAGACATGTCTGAGCTACGTCTACGCCCTTGCTACAGAGTCATACGTTAATTTCTTTAATTAATTGTACCGGAAGTTAAAGGCCCACTACAGTTGGTCCGGCGCGGCACGTAGCGGCAAATATTCTTTGTATGGAGCTGGGCCCACTTCCAAAATTACGTATCGGGTTCTTCGGACTAGAAATTCTCAGTACTAGCCTGGACTTACGAATTTGGCGGTGTTTAACCCCCGTGCCTCGGAGAGCACGTTAAGCCGTCGGTCCCGGTTATTATCACTAACATGATAATATACCTAGTCGTTAAAGCCCGCCGACCCGCATTGGAGTAGCGTGGTGGTCTAAGCTCTAATTCTCTCTCTCCGCCCAGCTGTGGGACGTAATGGGCTGTAGTGGTGGTGGTGGGGCCCACATAAGCGACGCAGCACGGAGATGCACTGCAACTTAATTGTACAATGAATATTTGCCGCTACGTGCCGCGCTTCTGTAGCGGGGATTTCATCACGTCATCGTTCCATGTCACGTACCGGTACGGTCTTTCCTATACCTAGGTTAGTTAGCTATTCCCCCGTATCTAGAATAGCACGTCATCGTTTATCATTAACATCTGAATTCTTCTGCAACTATGCTACTTACTCAAAGCTTATTCTTATCTGATTTTGGAGGTAAGATAACAGAAGTTACGTAGCTTTTCATAATTCACAGAATATTCTTGCTAAATACTCAGAAAGTGCATACACGCTAAGAAAAATATTATATCTAGATAAATGCAATGCGAGTTTACTGTTTGTTTGTTACACTTTCAAGGCCCTTTTTGAATTACTTCACTTTAAAGGCCGATTTTTTAGTTTTAATTAGTTTATGTTTTTCGATAGGTGACTTAATCGAGAGTGTTCTTAGCTATGTTTCAATAAAATCGGTTCAGCCGTTTGAAGATCATCACAGCACTTTTCTAGTTGATTATGGGATTTGAGCAACTTCAATGTGTCGGGGGTTATTTTAAACTAGATGATTCCGCAACTTCGTCCGCGTGGACCAAGTTTTTCCTCCTTAATTTTTCGGGATAAAAAGTAGCTTATGTCCTTCCTTGGTATGTAAAGTACCTCTTTACCAAATTTAATCAAAATCGATTGAAAACACGGTCCGTGAAAGCGTAACAGATAGACAGACACACTTTCGCATTTATAATATTAAGTATGGATTTTAAATTTATACAATATATTGTGTCCTCATTCCCACGGAAATCAGGGATGAAAACTGTCCCGTGTAAACTTGGGCCAACACCAATCAAACCGAAAGACGCCGTGCGTAGCTCAGTCGCACCTAGTTACTTATAACTTATAAATATAAAGATACATTCACAGTTAGGTACATCAACGCGTCTAACAAAATCGCGCGTAAACAATTCCTCATAAAACCCCACAAACTCAATTCCCAAGTACGCACAATCAAACAGTCATAATACAATTCATCCGCGAGCTGCCGTTATAAATAAATTAACGAAATAAGCTTACTCATTCGTTCGCATTCATTAATTAAGATCACATGCGGAGGCTTAAACCAATCTTCGCAACAATTGGCTTCCCACTCGCGCAGCGCGACCATGAGAACTCCATTTTCTCGGATTCGCCCGGGATTATCCATACAATAATTATCTCTACTAATCCCTGCTTAAATCCATACTTAATATTACGAGTATAAATGTTAAAGTGAAATTTTTTTTATCCTCTACAAGCTAGCCCTTGACTGCGATCTCACCTGATGGTAAGTGATGATGCAGTCTAAGATGGTAGCGGGCTAACCTGTTAGGGGCATGGCAGTTATATTAAACCCATACCCCTTCGGTTTCTACACGGAATCGTACCGGAACGCTAAATCGCTTGGCGGCACGTCTTTGCCGGTAGGGTGGTAACTAGCCATGGCCGAAGCCTCCCACCAGGCCAGACCAGGGAAAATTCAGAAATTATAAATTTCCAAATTGACCCTGCCGGGGATCGAACACGGGACCTCCGCACGTTAAGGCAACAGCGCTACACACTGCGCCACGGAGGTCGTCAATGAAATGAAATTTGGTATATCGGTAGATTACATCCCGGGGAAGAATTTAGACTACTTTATAACCTATAAAATACGTAACGATTCGTACGTACGTACGAAGCGATTTGCATCCTCGTTCCTAATTCGAACCGCTAGGATATGGAATGCCCTTCCGGCTTTTACCGGCTTCTCTTTTAATATAGGTACCTTCAAATCAAGAGTGAATAGGCACCTTCTAGGCAAGCGCGCTCCACCTTGGGCTGCATCATCACTTGCAAGCAAGTCTGATTGCAGCCAAGCGCTAGCCTATATATTTAAAAAAAAACCGGGCAAGTGCGAGTCGGACTCGCGCACGAAGGGTTCCGTACCATTATTAATAAATAATTACCTTTGTTAATGAACCGCAAGACTAACTTTGTTTGTAGAGGTTTATTGTTAATATCAAACAAACTATGCTAGTTAGAGCATTGGCTATAGTTTTCCTGTAAAATATACGTAAATTCCTATTGACCATAATTATTTCAAATTTTTCGATTGGTAAACTCCGGAGATAAGGGGGGGGAGGTAACGGTATTTTTTTAGACATTTTCCCCGATAAATCAAAAACGATCATAACTAAAAATAATTAAAAATCTGTTTTAGAATGTACAAAGTAAACCCTTTCATATGATACCCCACACAGTACAGTTATCTCACTTTAAAATTTCAACCCTCCGATTTTCCCCCCTTTTTAAATAAGAACAAAAATAATTTCCAATTTTTTTTAATTCCAGTGTCTTTGGGCCACTAATATACACAACTATTCCAAATTTCATGTATTCATGATAGCTTCGGTAGTTACTGAAATAATCGAGTGTGACGGACGGACAGATGGACAGACGGACAGACGGACAGACAGACGGAGAAAGTCGCACCATAAGGGTTCCATTTTACCATTTTGGTACGGAACCCTAAAAAATGCTCTAACTGAAATATTATTATGACATCATGGACGCCCTACTCCTAAGAAAAGCAGAGTACGTGTAACTCTTACTCAAAGTTTTGAATAGCGTTCGAAAGAAAGGAAGGGAGGGTACTGGAAGGTGTAGGGGTTACTAATGATACTAAGAATAGGGACAGCTACGCAGGCCTAGTGGTTAGCACGCGTGAATATTACTATAGTCATACTTCATATTATAAATCCGAAAGTATGTTTGTTTGTTGGTTC
This sequence comes from Erebia aethiops, assembly GCA_923060345.2. Classification (NCBI taxonomy): domain Eukaryota; kingdom Metazoa; phylum Arthropoda; class Insecta; order Lepidoptera; family Nymphalidae; genus Erebia; species Erebia aethiops. The sequence continues at coordinate 12,408,600 of OV281096.1, read as the reverse complement.
GTAATTTTTGTCTTGGCTATAGTTGAGGACCTGGAGAGTGACATAGGCTACTTTTTATTAAGGAAAATAAAGGAGTTCCTGCGGGAATCAAAAGAAAGTTTAACTACGCGGACTAAGTCGCGGGCATCAACTAGTTGGTTATAAAAACAATACAATGTATAAATCATGGACAGCCAGGCTGATCCTTTGCGCAAAAAATGAGCCAGCCCTTCTGTTTGAAATATTTGAGTCTCTCAATCATAAATAGTAATTTTCACGATTTCAACTTTATCCGATGAAATCAGTAATAACTAGATTATTCATAAAGTTCTTTAAAACTTTGAGTGGATAAAAAGATACACTAAAGTCTATTCTGATAATGGCTAATCCAATTATTATTGTAGAACCTACCTACTTACGTTACTTGCTTTTTACTTGTACTTTTTAATCTGTCTGTCCGGAATAATACGGAAGGACGTGGGAATCCACCGCATTATTAACCCAAGAAAACTCCTACCATTATTTGATTAATGGAAAGGGGTCACGACCCTCATGAATGAGGAATACGACGCAGATGAGGAATGCTGGGGGATGCCCCGTCGCTCACGTCCGCAGGAGCTACCTTCTACCTCCCTGCACGTGTCCCCTGGGTGGTGCTAAACGAGCGACGAACTTGCAGGCGAAATAAGCGTTCTTTTTATAAAAACGCTTATTATGTACCAAACGCCATACGATTAAAATATAAAGACTGAAGCTTTATTCCGTTACACATGATTTCCGAAAAAGACCAGATCCTGAAACAAGGTTCGCTATTTTCTAAGAAAAATCACACGTAATTTTAAATGAAAAATTCAAAGGTTTTTGAAAATCTAATAGGCTTTCTATATTATGAAGTGCAAAATTATACTACACTAAGGTTTTTCTTTTTTAATAATATTGTACACGGATATTTTTTAAATAATAAAAAACATTATACTTTTTGAACTTACGTTAAAAATCTTGATAACTTTTCTATATCATAACAATACTTGTTCTTCTCACAAAACGCTGATTGTTTTTGGGTTCGCCTCGTTCCCGAAGTACATTACTAAAAAAAATAGAGCCACCGAACAAAATAAGACAAACAAAAATTTCTTACAAATCTTCAGATGCGAATTTCAATGTAACAATGCTTAATCACGGTTTTCGGAATTCGCGATACATTCATTAAGGCTCCTTTTGTTCCCAAATATATTTGGGGAAGGCAAAAATTATAACATACAGTGTATTGTGAGGGGAGGCGACGCGGAATAAGTGCCGAAATTTCGTTGATACAGGGCTGTCACCTGTCGAATGTTTTCAAAATCCATACTAATTCTATAAATGAGTTTGTCTGTTACCGTTATGAGATAACAGATAAACAGCCACGACGAATCAGCCATAGCTTAAATGATTTTGACAAAATTTTGTACACAGAGAATTTGCATCCTTGATGGACATAGGCAATAATATAATAACCGAACATCAGAAAGCTCCCGCGGTATATACAAATCAAATCAAATCAAATCAAATCAAATATTTTTTATTCAAATAAACTTTTACAAGTACTTTTGAATCGTCAAGTGAATCTACCACTGGTTCGGAATGCCATTCCTACCGAGAAGAACCAGCAAGAAACTCGGTAGTTGCTCTTTTTAAATAATTCATTTACAATTACTATATCAATGTGTACATAAGTAACCGCTGTCCCCAGCATTGCTGGAGCGATCAAATCCATGCTCCTCTATCATTTACATAATCTTCAACAGTATAATAAGCATTTTTCAGGAGCATACTTTTAATGACGGGCAGACAGAAAGTAGCCCCATTCCCGCCGGTGGCACCCGTTCACGAGCATGACGCATGATCCAGCCATTGCTTCGCTCGACCATATTTGAGGGAACGTAACAACCCGCACCACACGACACCACGACAGAAATGTTTAAAGAGAGCGTGACATACTCAGTCTACCCGTATCAAAGCATCGAATTGAATACTAATATTCAAACACTAATTTATAATAAGTAACCGCTGTCCCCAGCATTGCTGGAGCGATCAAATCCATGCTCCTCTATCATTTACATAATCTTCAACAGTATAAAAGCTTTTTTCAGGAGCATACTTATATTGGATTTCTTAAATTTATTTATTGGCAAGTCCAAAATAGGTTGTGGAACTTTGTTATAGAAAATAATGCCCATTCCCACGAATGACCTTCTGACTTTTTTGAGGCGGAGCGATGGAGTCACGAGCTTATTACGGCCTCTAGTTGGCCTATCGTGCAGATCGCATTTTTTTTTATAATTATGGATGTGCTGTTTTACAAAAATTATATTACTGTAAATATATAAACAAAAAATTCGATATACTCGGTTCAATTAAATCGCGGGCATAATAATACCTTCTTTTCACGCAATTAGCAACATATTACGGAGGAGTACTTCATAGCATAGTTATATAGGTACTCATATATTTGGAATTCATGCACGAGGCACGGAGTCCGGATGTTGTCTGAGTCTAGATGGAGACAATGTTCTTTATGCTCTGTGACCTCAGAGTAAGTATAGGACTTGTTCCATTAATTGCACTATAAATTCGAGTTGTTTTGTTGACCACTAAAATGATACTATGGCATATTCACATCACCTAATGCACTGAGCTCCAGCTTTAAAAGTTCTCACATAATTTAATATTTAACTGATATTTTGCATATCGAAATATTAGGTACAAATGATTAGACGTAGACGACACTATGTGTAAAAAATTAAAATGTCTTAAAGATCCATATTGGGGAAAAACTAATTTGGTAAAGAGATTGTTATTAATTATGTAATATCATTGAGTATTTGGGTTAATAAGGTAATATCATTGGGAATTTGGGTATTTAGTAATCAAAACAATGATTTTGACTTTTAAAACAAGATTTAGACAATATATTTTGACGACCTCCGTGGCGCAGTGTGTAGCGCTGTTGCCTTAACGTGCGGAGGTCCTGGGTTCGATCCCCGGCAGGGTCAATTTGGGAATTTATAATTTCTGAATTTTCCCTGGTCTGGCCTGGTGGGAGGCTTCGGCTTGGTTAGTTACCACCCTACCGGCAAAGACGTGCCGCCAAGCGATTTAGCGTTCCGGTACGATGCCGTGTAGAAACCGAAGGGGTATGGGTTTAATATAACTGCCATGCCCCTAACAGGTTAGCCCGCTACCATCTTAGACCGCATCATCACTTACCATCAGGTGAGATCGTAGTCAAGGGCTAGCTTGTAGTGGATAAAAAAAAAAAAAAAAGATTTAGACATTTTTTTTGTGACAGCCCTATCACACGTACTTTCCAAGATTTAAAGTAGCGACGCCTACCTCACGCTAATGCTAAGAAAACACCGAACCTACAGGGCGATGTAAATTCATTTGGGCAAAACAAATAAATAAAATACTCCGAGGATCTCTCTTCATACGTTCTTGTAATATTTTGAAGCAGGAAAATGTATAATATAAGATGGCTGGAGCCTGGATATGTTTTTCTTTTTTACGAAAAGTTTTCTTGAAAAACACCTACCTGGTAACGATAGCTTTATGTTTTTTTAATTACTCATGTGTTAATTTAGTAAAAAAGTTTTCTAAATACAGTAGTTATTCAGATAAGATTACAGGTTTCAGTTGTGTTTAACCTTCTACACTTTAGCATTTGGCTGCAATTTCACCTGGTTGGAAATGACGAAAGACATGTTGACATGAACCAGGATCTTACTGAGGGTTGTGAGTTACCCACGGCACTCTAAAAACGCTTAGCGGTTTATGGGGTAACTAGCCGCGGCCGAAACCTCCCACGAAACTGCATTGCAATTACAAACTATGGATAACCAATCACAGATACTGGTATTAGAAATGTCTTCTACTTCCTAGTCTCCTTTTCCCAAAATTAACATCAACGCAACACGGGCATCATCCGCTGGTAGTAAGTAAGTAAATAAAAATAAATAATTTTTAACTCATTGCTCCCTGCAATAATTAAGAATCAACCTGTATAAAATTCGTATTCAGTACGTTAACACAAATCGATGTACGGATTCGGGTCTCCACACAAATTAACACATTGTTAAATTCACGTACCTATCTCTTCTTTGATATTTCTCCTATAGGATTTCTCTGAAGATTTCGATTTTAAGAAATAATTTCTGAATAAATAAACTTGTAACGTCTTCTATGCCAGTTCTGATACTTACTTTAGTCGAAAATTATTTTTTTTATTAAATATTGCCATGTCAGTTTCTATAGAAAATTTATTCAACTGTTGTAGTCGAGGTTGTAAGTTGTAACACACAGAGAGACGTAAGAACTAACACATTATAGATTGAACGAATCTACGTACAGTATTTCCTCGTTTTACTACGGAGCTCCAACTATACGTAACTAAACCAACTTAAACAAAAACTGAAAATAGATGATGAGAAAACCATAAAAATAATTAGGAAGAAAACCTTAGTGTACTAAAATTAGTTTAGCTACTCCTTAATAGATGGCGCTAGTATACACATTTGAGCTTTGGAAACTGTAAAGTACAGCATATCCAACAGCAGCTTAGGTTTACTTGTTTTTTTTTTGTCTACTTACAAATAGTTAAATCCGTACTAATATTACAAATGCGAAAGTATGTCTGTCTGTCTGTCTGCTCCGCTTTCACGGCCCATCTGTTCAACCGATTTTGATGAAATTTGGTATTGGAATAGTTTGTATCCTCGGGAAGGACATAGGCTACTTTTTATCCCGGAAAATAAAAGAGTTCCCAAGGGATTCAAAAAACTCTCCGAGGACGAAGTCGCGGGCATCATCTAGTAATTAATTATTATTTTTTATCCGCTACAAACTAGCCCTTGACTGCGATCTCACCTGATGGTAAGTGATGATGCAGTCTAAGATGGTAGCGGGCTAACCTGTTAGGGCATGGCAGTTATATTAAACCCATATCAATATTCGGTTTCTACACGGCATCATACCGGAACGCTAAATCGCTTGACGTGCACGTCTTTGCCGGTAGGGTGGTAACTAGCCACGGCCGAAGCCTCTCAATTCTATTTTACTATAAAACTTCATTTTAGCTTTTACTTAATAAAAGGGGTAAGTAGGTAGTTGTAAAGCACATACTCGTAGAGTATGGATCTCTTAATAGAGATTTACTTACCTGTAAATGGAATAACTAAGGATTTGTAACAATTTCTTTAATTTTCAGTCCAACAAAACTAACTAAGTAATCAGCTAACTAAACTCCATGGAGGAACGAATGGAGGTATCAAATCATGCGGCTTTTTCGTCCTATTGCTTACATAAAATAGTTTTGTAGTGTAGGTAGGTATAGTGCTACTATTTTTTTTTTAGTCCACTACAAGTTAGCCCTTGACTGCGATCTCACCTGATGGTAAGTGACGATGATGCAGTCTAAGATGGTAGCGGGCTAACCTGTTAGGGGCATGGCAGTTATATTAAACCCATATCAACATTCGGTTTCTACACGACATCATACCGGAACGCTAAATCGCTTGACGGCACGTCTTTGCCGGTAGGGTGGTAACTAACCACGGCCGAAGCCTCCCACCAGGCCAGACCAGGGAAAATTCAGAAATTATAAATTCCCTAATTGACCCTGCCGGGGATCGAATCCGGGACCTCCACACGTTAAGGCAACAGCGCTCAACACTGCGCCACGGAGGTCGTCCTATTGGCCTATGCTTTAGTATAGGCCAATCCTGTTAGCCAATTTTGCTGAAAGGTAGGTTCATACACATCCCAGAAAATCAAAGATTTCCCATGGCAATTCAAAAATAAAAATCCTAGATTGATGCAGAGGAAGTAGCGGGTATCACCTAGTACCCAATAAATATTTTTAGATTGTTAACTCGTAACAGCACGCTTCAAAGCAATATGGTATAAGTTCTCATCTGTACAATTTGATCAGCGATCCGACATATTGGTTAATAAGACGTCAACACGTCAAAATATCATTATCACAGCATTGTTCTAGGTTCCGACCGCGAGATGTTAATTCAGATAATACAGTGTTAGATTGAACTTTAATTGCTTGCTTGAAATTGTATTTTATCTCGCATCGGGATGGGTGAATCTTGAAATATGTATGTAGGTAGGTACCTACTCATCATAAAAATCGAAACACCTCTGAGTTCGGAATTATTTCAAGTTTGTTATATTATATGCTATTTTAATAATAGAGATGACTTAGTTTTTTTATAAATTCCCCGGAAAATTTGACATGACAAAAAGGTGTATGAAAATCACAATAGTGACGTCATCAAATTTCAACGCACTTTTTTTCTTTAATCTATGTTTTAAAATGGTCAAACTTAAAACTAACCGAGGGTGTGAATTATAGGTATTTTGGAAGACCCTCTATTTAATAATCAGTTAGAAATAATTTATTTTTGATATAGGCATCATTTATCTGGGTAACACGAAGAATCCCGGTTCTACACAATTTCGCCCTTATTTGGATCCTAGTCTCTATCTCTGAACTATTTCTACCGCTAGGTTAAATAATGCCCTTCCGGCTTCCGTTTTCCCATCCTCTTTTAATATAGGTACCTTCAAATCAAGAGTGAATAGGCATCTTCTAGGCAAGCGCGCTCCATCTTGGGCTGCATCACCTCTTGCATGCAAGTCTGATTGCAGCCAAGCGCTAGCCTATGTGTTAAAAAAAAAACATTGGTGTCGTAGTGGTAATGTATGATCATCATCATCCTATAGCCAGTACACTACTGAGTTCCTCACCTCTCAGAATGAGGCCGTAGTCCACCATGCTGGCCAAGTGATAACATTATGAAGATCTCTCTGGTATACAGATTTCTTCGCGTTATTTCCTTCAGCATTTAGGTACCTTTAGAGGTACGAAAGGGTATGATAATTAATATTTGTTTGTGACACCAGTAATGAATACATTTTTTTCTTTATTATTTCTTTCACCTTTATATCGATTGATATTTATTTGCTTGAAATGCACATAACTCAGAAAAGTCTTAGAACTGAACCCCCGGCCACCTAAATAGGATACATTGGGGCTGATTCTGTATAATACAATCTCTAAACTAAACTAAAATGGCAGCTTTAAATCTAGTTCTGTCCCTTTCCGTAGGGAGTATTATGAAAGGGTTAGCAATATATTTTGTAATGCTCTAATTTTAGATTAGTTTAGAGATTGTGCACTACAGAATCAGCCCCAATGGTACACCGTGAATATTCTCAATGTTGATGCACAATAAACCGGATCTTCTAAAGAATAACAATATTTCTGAAGTTCATACCTAACCCACTACAGCTCATTAACGTCCCACAGCTGGGCACAGGCATGCACTCTCATAGGAGAAAGGGAATTAGGGCTTATGCCCACAACACTGCTCCAATGTGGGTTGCTGGGCTTTGACGAGTATTATCATGAGATAATTCATTATTATAAGTTCATACCTAATCTTACTAATATTATAAACGCGAAAGTCTGTGAGTATGGATGTATGTATGGATGTACGGATGTTTGTTACACTTTCACGCTAGAACTGCTGAACGGATCTTTATGAAATTTGGCACAGGGATAAATTATAGTCTGGAAAAACACATAGGCTACTTATTATCCCGGAAAATTAAAGAGTTCCCGCGGGAACCAAAAAACGTCAATCCACGCGGACGAAGTCGCGGGCATCAGCTAGTAAGTAATATAATAATATCTATTGAATGAGACAGGAAATTGGACATTCCTTGGAACTTGGTCAGCTATTTCTAAAAAAAGAAATTAATTTTTAGAGCATGAGTTTCGTAAGTAGTGACGTGGTAACCACGACGCGACACGTGAGCATGAAAATCAATTAAATTCGATATTCTATCAAAATATATAAAGAAGTTCTAACGAAATATGATTCACTAGCTGATGAGGAAGCTTGGCAATAATGTGCTCTAATGGCTCTGATAGTTCCTAAGTTATGATGATTTGTGAGATGGTGATATAATGAAAAAAAAAACCCGGCTTTGTTGTGGGCTCTTCTCAGACCAGGGCGCGTTTGGAACCCTCGTAGCTTTAGTTTTAAGATACAGTATCTAATTATCACCATCATGTTTTATATGTAAGTAATGGACGTCAATAGGTATGTGTACTACAGTCTACAGTGTATACCTAAATTGAATAAATGATTGATTTATTGATGCCCGCGACTTCGTCCGCGTGGATTGAGGTTATTGGTTTCCGCGGGAACTCTTTGATTTTCTGTGATAAAAGTAGCCTATATGTGTTATTCCAGACATTGTTTATATATGTCACCGTAAGATAAAAGATTGTAAAAACCGTTACATTATAATATAACGTTTTTTATCTCGATAGATTATAAACTTTCGACAGATTGTGAACCGCAACATATTGCTTACAATTTAACGCGTTATTTTTCGGTAAATTGTAATATATTAGGTATATTAACCCGATAGAACCTAAGTGCCCGGCCTGGGGCCGGGCACTACCTGAATATTCATGTCAAACCCTAACCTAACCTATAGTTCACGCGCGAGTTGAATGCAGAGTAAATGTATGGTGACACTTACATTTACTCTGCATTCAACTCGCGCGCGAATTGTACAAGAAAGAGACAAGAAAACGTAAAAACTATAAATATTTCATAAATTAATACTCAGAACATTGAACGGTTCACAATCTTTCGACAGTTTATAATCTAGCGGGATAGAAACCGTTAGATTATAATCTAACGGATTTTACAATCTTACGGTGACATATATACTGTTTATAATCCATCTCTTCATCCAAATCCATTCAGCTATTCTGGTGTGATTAAGTAACAAACATCCATGCATCCAAACTTTCGCATTTATAATGTTAGTATAGATATAGATCATAATTCATATTAATACTGAATATTTTTGTTGTCAAATTTTTTATACATTAGCGCAACAGTGCGTGAGCTGGCACAGGTGCCTTCACACAAATATTTCGATGGGACGGCAATCCAACACGATTCCAGAGAGATCAGACGCAAGCCCAACAAAAATTGTAAGCCGGCCACTTTACCAACTCCGGGCCATTACTAGGAATTATTCATCGAAATTCTAATGACTTTTTTGCATTGGAACCCATGATCCACAGCCAAATCAGAAAACCTCTAGGGTTAGACCATCGCGGCAGTTGTTAAAGTTTACAATATATTTGCATCTACGTCTCTTTACAACTAAGTCACGCTAATCCAAAGTTCCTACACAAATTTAAACCATAAACATTTATTATTTTGTACAAAGTTCGCTACAATTTCTTCCTATCACATCCATCGGTTCACGTTCAAGCTTCGCGCTTCTATTTCGATAGTTCCCACGGCACATCACTATTCTTACACGAAACGTCATAGCCAATACACATAAAAACGAATCTTATTACATTCAGCATAAAATTTAAATCAAAATGACCAAAATTGTTTTTAAAGATGAGTTCTGAGCATCTTTCTTTTAAGATTTACATTGACGTATTGATCAACTTTGAACTCTATAATGTGCAATGGTAGGGTTTAATTTTGGTCGTTTTAAAGATGGTGGGTAAGACGGTTATAGCGTAGCGAATGTATGTAATACAGTATTCAAATATTTCGTGAATCATGCGCATTCGTGTGTATAATTACGTTTTTATCGTGGCTTAGCTAATCGGTCAGGGGTTACGAACTTTGGGTAATCGGTTGGTATAATAAGTACTCTAACCTACACTCCACCTATTATCTGTTGCATCTGTATATAGTATTTTACTTCACATTACGCTAAAGTAATATAATGAGGCTTCACGTCTATCATCCATAGGATTTGAAAATTTTCTGGCGGCTAAATTTGGCGTCACTCAATTTTATCTCCACGCTCCATGCGTAACCGTGTTTTATCCTGTCGCATGTCGTGTGCACTAAGCGACAGGATAAAACACGGTTTCCCTCCGACGCGGACTTTTCCTCCAGGTCCAGTCTTAAGTGTGTTTTCGCTTTTTAAAATTATTAGATAAGTACATTTTTATTTTCCGTTTGCGAATTTGCATCTCAAACTTAACTTCGAGTCCCTTTTTTGTATATTTTTAGCCTATTTTATTAAGATACCAAATGTTTAGCAGACCTGCTTTAACGGCATTTGCGTAGCTCAGTAGTGATCTCGCATCGAAATCGTGTCACGGCACTGATCTGTGACCCGCTAATTGACAAATCACCATTTTTCAATCGATTCAAATCGACTTCTCGCGTGAACTGGCAATCGAGATGCAACACTAAATGGTTCTATTCTATTGTAATATTTCGCAATATACCTACTCGGTGTTGTGCTCACTAAAGCCTGAGTTTTATTAATTTTATTTTTCTAATAAAAAACGGCGAATTAATGAAATGTTAGATTATTAGAAATTAGATTATTTTCACTTTTTTATGTTATGAAAGAATAATGATATAATACAGTTTCTTGTTGGTTATCCTCGGTAGAGCGTTAAGTTTTTTTAATTTCCGCTGAAACTCCTTAATTTTCTGGTATAAAATAGTCTAATTATCACTCTTCTGGTCCATGCAAAAAATCACGTCGATCCGGCGCCCTGTCGCAACTTGATTGAACAATAAACCAACATACAAACACACTTTCGCGATAATAATATTAGTATTATAAAAATTGAATATATTCGATTTGCACAATAAAAATACTTAGTTTTCAAAAAATACTGCATCCAAAAAAAATTTTGCCCTGGTGGGGGGAGGCCCCCACCAGGGCAAAATTTTTGGCCGTGGCTAGTTACCACCCTACCGGCTAAGTCGTGCCGCCAAGCGATTTATCGTTAAGCGAATGGGTTTAATATAACTGCGCCATGCTCCTAACAGGTTAGCCCGCTACCATCTTAGACTACATCATCACTTACCATCAGGTGAGATTGCAGTCAAGGGCTAACTTGTAGTGAATTAAAAAAAACTCCTGAATCATATATTAATCATCGGTTTTAACAGAATCCAATTCACAACATTCTAAATCATATTATCTCATAAGTTCCACAAATCCGGAATGCACGCCTCAATTCGAATATCCTCCAACAAACTCGCTAATCTCAAATCGATACATCGTCTACCGAATGAGCGAATAGAATATATTAATACGTGAGAACGGATCGAGTTAGTTTGGAGATGTCTGCTGTTCTAAATCAGTGCAACAATGCGCCAGCTCTGATTTGCTTAGGTCGGATTGGAAATATATGGACGTTCCTACGATTAAAATTATTAGAACATTAATTAAATCATCATCATTTCTTTTTCTAACTGACAAACTATTGAGAACGGTAGGCTGTTTGGTCGATGGGTTCTAATCAGAATAAGAAAGGAGTAGACAAGGTGTGGGCTAGTGGGCATACATCTTTGAGATAACAAAGTTGGGTTTGTTCGAACACTTATATTTTTTTTTTTTTTTTTAATCCACTACAAGCTAGCCCTTGACTGCGATCACACCTGATGGTAAGTGATGATGCAGTCTAAGATGGTAGCGGGCTAACCTGTTAGGGGCATGGCAGTTATATTAAACCCACGCCCCTTCGGTTTCTACACGGCATCGTACCGGAACGCTAAATCGCTTGGCGGCACGTCTTTGCCGGTAGGGTGGTAACTAGCCACGGCCGAAGCCTCCCACCAGGCCAGACCAGGGAAAATTCAGAAATTATAAATTCCTAAATTGACCCTGCCGGGGATCGAACCCGGGACCTCCGCACGTTAAGGCAACAGCGCTACACACTGCGCCACGGAGGTCGTCAAAACAACATTTTTACAAAAACAAAAACATTTTTATAGCTCCAGAACGGCTGGACCAATTTTCATGGTTTTTGATTTGTTATATTTGTCTCCGGCCCGAACAGCAGAATAACTATTAAAAACATTAAAAAAATGAAATAAAAGAAAAAACATTTTCCTTTGATTTTTCCATATACAAAAAACCACGCGGATCGCAGCGCGGAACCGTTTTTAATGTAGGTTGCACCCCGGGGAAAGACATAGGGTACATTTTATTCCCGGGATGCAATCTATCTCTGTACCCAATTTCATCAAAATCTATCGAAAAGATGGACCGTGGAAGCGTAGCGGACAGACAGACACACTATCGAATTTATAATTTTAGTATGGACTAGCTTTTGCCCGTGACTTCGCTCACGTTACCCCCTTTAGGGTTGGATGTTCAAAAATCCTTTCTTAGCGGTACGGTACAGCTATCTGTATGCCCAGCCCGATTCGTCCATACTGCCAACGCAATACTTATTCAATATTACTCGAAATGACAGTTTGTTGTAACGTACCTTGACGTTCCTAAAATCTATACTCTATCTCTCTCTCTCTAATATAATAAATGCGAAAGTTTGGATTGGTGGATGTATGGATGGATGGATGGATGTTTGTTACTCAATCACGCCAGAACGGCTGAACGGATCTGGATGAAATTTGGCATAGAGATATATTATAGTCTGGAATAACACAACACCCGGAAAATTGAAGCGTTCCCGCGGGAACCACAAAACCTCAATCCACGCGGACGCAGTCGCGGGCATTAACTAGTTTCTAATACTAGTAGTGATTAGTAATGTCCTCAATAATATAATGAAGTTGAGCGGAGACGCGCGGACAGCAGACATCACAAAGTCCGTTCGGCTTATCGCTCACTGCATTTCCTGCGAGCGCGCCAAGTATGCGCCGCTGCGGCACAATGATATATTAAATCGGCACATCTGTGGCTTATCTAGTCTAGTGTGGACAAAGATGTCGCTTTTGTCGTTCTGTAAGATATCGAGGTGCTGCAATTAATTGTGATCGATTTCTTTTTACCATTGAAAATGGTTATCAGATGCAAATCGCCGAAATAGACGTATTTTTGGCCATAGCTCCGAGGATTTTGAGAGGATTGAGATGGGAATAGTACTAAGAGTTTTATCGAGACACGTGTAAGCGTTTGAATTTTTTAAATCGGCGGGTTACTTTTTTTGGAATTTTGAAAAATGTAACAAAAGTTTTGTCGTAGGCCGGTCTTCATATAATCGGTAATCGGATTTCCAAATTCGATGCACTGCCACTGACAACTTCTTTTAATTGCTTAAAATGTTTTTGTATACCATCTATACTAGAGGGAGTGGGACAGAGTTTATCGCTTTTTTGTCACATACGATTTTTTCAGCCCAGGACATAATATAGAACATATTAAGTTCTAAAAAAATGTTACTGAGTCATAATAATAAAGCAAAGCTTAAACAAAAACACCTTCGCAAAACATAACAGCAAACTGGGTTCATACCCGGCACAATTCGTCATTATAATGAAGCCCGTTTAATACCGATCCCGATCCTGCGCCCGCGCACGCGTTCCCCGCAGCTCGTGACTCTCACCGACATTTTATTACCATAATTTAAAACAAATATCTGATTGTGTGTACGGCATTAAAGTGTTAAACCAGCCGCGCAGGGATGTATCTATTCAGGGCTGATTGCACTGTTCTAACGTTATTTTATTTTATTTATTTATTTTATTGATAGGACATACCCGTTAAGACATTACAGTTTCCCAATTCGTCTTATCAGGCTACAATATTAAATATAAATTAGGTACTAAAATTAAACATACATAACAAAAAAAGCACTAAAAATACAAAACAATAAAAACACACTATTAATTAAATTTTAATTTAATTTAACAAACATATAACAACAACAATACACAATACCTTTAAGTGGGGTGTGGAAAATGTCCAGTCCTGAATTTACTTACCAATACTTTATCTGCCAATATGGCTTGAAAGGATTTAAAAGTCTCATTTTTACCAAAATTACCATTTTTTCAATGAATTTAGGAACCCCCCGGATTTTTATCCCACGAAATCTCCACCATTACATATTAATTTTTAAATGGCAAAGGGATGGAACCTTATTACGGCCCTATTAAAGCTAACCACCCGTTTCGAAAAATATAGTTTTTTGCCTACACCACTGCAGCAACTTCACCGGCGACGGCTCTAGCCGCGAGACAAAACATTCAAATTCAGTAGTAACAGAAATTTATACCCATCGTTGATTAGAAGCCTTCTTCTATCTATCTAGGGAAAATCTTTGACCTAAGTAAGCATTGTGGAACCGGGCCCCAACAGTCATTTGGCGAGTCACGCAGCGCCCATCACACGTATGCGATATGCACATGTGAGCTTGTGTGCGCATAAGTATATTGCTATAGTCTAAGAGCCGAATGGGAAGTAATTTTTCAAATCAAATCAAATCAAATCAAATATTTTTTATTCAAATAAACTTTTACAAGTACTCTTGTATTTTGTATGGAATATTACCTATGCTGTGGCTTTAATTAACTTGTGGAGCTAAGCATCACTTTACAGCACAATATGCAGAACAGAGTAAGTACAAAAATATTTTTTCAAAATAACTGACGAAATCGGGGGCTTTCACAGTCATTTTTTGAAGACAAGTTTAGCCAAGGCGCTATCTCAAAAACGGCTTAGCTTACTAGTCTTATAAAATTATGTCATAATGTAAATTTTTTAAGTCCTACTTTAAAAACAAAATTAAATAATTCCATACTAATATTATAAATTCTGTCTGTAATTAGTCTGTGTCTGCTACGCTTTCACGGCCTATCTGCCCCACCGTTTTTGATGAAATTTGGTACAGGGATAGGTTGTACCCCGGTAAAATCTACTACACACTACTCCTGGATTCCGAGTTCCCGCGGGAATCAAAAATCTTAATCCACGCGGACGAAGTCGCGGGCATCATCTAGTTTCCTATATTTTTCTAACGTCACGCAGAGTGGAGCTCGTAAAATGGACCTAGTTATATCTAGCTGTGAGTACTTACTGTACTTACTTCCTATCGTCTGACGACGAGTTTGGTATTAATTTTGGTCCGTTGCCTCTGAGACTACAAGGGTTAAGAACTGTCGTAGCGCAAGTGCTTCGTGCGGTTTGCCCGGGGCGCATCTCCGACGCAATCTTTATAAGGTGGTAAAACATATATTTAATGCTAAGCGGCCGACACGAACGGGTCTAGACTCTAGTAAACGCAAGTTCCTACAATGGCTACTAAAACTTGTTGCTTGTTTTTGTTGGGAACTTAGGGATATGTGTAATCAGCCAAAGTGTTGAGACAAAGTCGCATGAAATTATTTTTGCTTCCACATGGTCGGAAATTTCTTCTTTATTTAAAAAATCAATACGTCTTTTCTGTCCGCACGCCAGCAATTTTCAAAACGACACTTATAGAAATTGCTGGACAGTTGCAAGGTTTTTAAAAGATACACTAACATGAACTAGGTGTTTTTAATGTACTAGATTTTCCGGGATAAAAATTCCTAGTAGCCTATGTCCTTCCCCGGGATATAACCTACTTTTATACCAAATTTCAGCAAAATCGGTTGAAAAGATTGGCTGGGAAAGCGTAGCAGACAGACAGACAGACAAACAGACAGACAGATACACTTTCGCATTTATATTATAGTATGGAGTATGGACATGGATAATGCACATACACACTCCTTCTTTTAAAACCACTTAGGAAGTCCTCGGCTTCGCCTCGTCTTTCCAATACAACTCGCCCGTCAATTGCTTCATTTCTGGCATGGACAGTAATGTACTATTATTGTTTTACCCTAAGTACGAGTTATACAATAGAAAAGATACATTTTTGATCTAAAAATACCCTTTTAGATTCGAAGCAATTTCCCCATAAAATTATTTCCGGCATCTTACAAGGATTCTTTTCCGGAAGGCTAAAACCCTTGGTAGTACATACATCTTTACCAGTAGGATGGTAACTAGCTACAGCCGAAGGCTCCCACACTTGTTACATATTTTGACATATTGTAAAACATTTTTTTTTTGCGCGAAGGAATGGCCTGGCTGTCCAGCGCGGAATTGCAGCCAGCATTCGTCCCACCATTCCACGCGGGAATGAGTGATATATGGGCAGTAATTAGGTTATTTTATAGTTTTCAATAAAGGTTAAAAATTTACTCGACGCATAGCGTCCTCTAAAACTGTCCAAATTAGAATTTTCACCCCATAAAGTGTTGATTAAGAGATCCAAGTACTCTTATCGCTCAACCATCGCAGCTTACACAGTTGAATAAACCAGCGCTAAATTCCAAACGGAGCTAGCAAAACTTATCCCTAACCTACAATAGAGATTCCAAATTCGAAATATATGTCGCCGTTCCATCTAGTTCCGGTCCAGTTTGAATGTCCGTCCAAGTTGGACTTCCGGCGGAAGCGGTCGCAGTCACGGGCGTCTTTATCTGAAGAATTAACTGGCGATAGTTATTCAAATGCGGCTCTGAAGGGGTGATAACGTTACGTATATCCACTTACAAAATGTATTATTATATACTTATCCTTTTACTGGTTTAATGTAATGTACAGGATTTAGGGAGGAAAGTTTTAAAGCTCTGAATGACATCAGAAACCTTTAAAATAATGCTAATTTACATTTTGTTACATCTATATTAATATTATAAATGCGAAACTTTAGACGGATGGGTCTTACTTATGTATGTTACGTATGTTACTCAATCATATCAGATGGCACAGAGATAGATTATAGTCTGGAATAACATACAGGCTCCTTTTTATTTAGGAAAGTTATAGAGTTCCCGCGGGAACCAATAAACCTTAGTCAACGCGGAAGAAGTCGCAGCCATCAGCTAGCATTAATATAATTAAACTAAAAATATGGTTCAAACGCCATTTTGTGTACTATAGGTACAATAAATTCAAATATTTGTAAAGTTGTTGTTTGTTTGATGAGATGAGTTTAGTATCAGAATTTTTTTATAAAAATCAAAACTTAAGGATTTTAATAATGTCTGAATAATTTACAGAAAATCTAATTTCTTAATTTTGTCCCAATCAGTAGAAAGCGATTTTATTTCAAAGCGATACATAGTGGTGGTTACAATAATTAGTTAGTATGTAGACGGAGCCGGGAGTAAAAACTAGTCTTCACACAAATGTATAAACAATACATCCCTTAAAATCCAAGACAGTTTAAGGGTAAACTCCACCATATTTCAAGTGTAATTCGGAAAGGTAACAGAAGGGTTGTATATTGTCCGAAGGGGTGGTGGGGGGTGGGTGGTCAGTGTTTGTGATTTGTAAATGGGCTCAGACCTTGGCCCTTCCTGAAGACGAGGATATATCACGCCTTGGACGATAACTTTGTTTCGGGAATCATATAGAGTTGTAATACATTGAAGTATTTAATTAAATTTTTATATTGCTTTATTAAGTTTACAAGTGAATCTAGCATTGGTTGAGAATGCCATTTATGAATGGCGCCACCGAATGTCTTGCTCGTTCTTATCGGTAGGCTATTTATAAAAAAAATATCAAAAATATAGCATAAGTAATAGATTATTAGCCGCCGTCCCACACAATACTAGAGCGAATAAATTCCACCCTTTTTTAGTAAATTTCTACACAGATCACAGAAGTTTTTTAAATATAATATAGCCACGTGTAAAAATAAATAACCTTATTTTGTTTGTCTGAATATTTTCATAATATCATGCTCGTAGTATCGAAAAACACAAAAATTGTTGTAGCTACTAGCTATGTATATACTTCATTGTTTACTCTTTGCTTTGAATTGTAAGTAAAATTACCTGCATATCTCAAATTTTTTTACTACAAAATTACTACAAATCTCCACAGAGAAAATCATACTAATATTATAAATGCGAAAGTGTGTTTGTTTGTTGGTTTGTTGGTTTGTTGGTTTATTGGTTTGTTGGTTTGTTGGTTTGTCCTTCAATCACGCCGCAACGGAGCAACGGATGGACGTGATTTTTACTATGGGTATAGTTGAGGACCTGGAGAGTGACATAGGCTACTTTTTATCCCGGAAAATTAAAGAGTTCCCGCGGGAAGAAAAAACCTCAAACAACGCAGACGAAGTCTTCAGCTAGTGGCTAATATACAAGAGTGATATTGCGAGCCAAATTCCCTTACAAATAAATATGCATAGAGATTAGCTAATTGCACGCGTGATATTATTCTTATTGCTCGAGCAAAAACACTGTAGGTACAGTGCACTTATTTCCTGACCCTCTTTACCCGATGGCATACCGACAATTTGTTATCCGACACTATCGAAATGAGATCAGGCGATATTTATTTTTATAATTTACACAGTCCAATGCAACACACTTATATTATTTTCGACATACCCAAACAAACTCCACGGTATCTCCGTACAAAAGGAATAGCAGGAGTACAATTGTCTGACGAGATATCTTAAAGGGCACAAAGGTTCCCGCAAATTGCCAAAGTAAGTAACGTCCGAACAGAAATACATTATCTGGGAAGGAAGGCTACGATCGGGAGATTTATTGGTTTCGGACCTTATAGGCTGACTGGGCTATTTCCGAAACGATTTTGCTGGGCCTAGTTTAATTGTGAGCAGTGTAATGGCCTAGTGGCTTAGTGATTTTACGTCGAGGTATTAGGTTCGAATTTTTGACGACTTTCCTTTCGCAGAGGTGAGCGCTGTGGTCTTATAAGTGGGAGGTCTCAGGTTCGATATCCACCACCACCACCACTACAAACCATTAACGTGCTGCCTGCTGTTCACAGGCCTCAACTCTCATAAGAGAGAGGGAATTAGAGCTTAGATCCACCACGCTGCTCCAATGCGGGTTGGCGGGCTTTAACGACTATTATCATGTTAGTGATAATAACCGGGACCAACGGCTTAACGTGCTTTCCGAGGCACAGGGGTGAAACACCACCAACTTCCTAACTCCGGGCTAGTACTATGAGAATTTCTAGTCGGAAAAACCCAATACTTAATTATGGCACGACCCGGGACTCGAACCCGGGACCTCGTCGGAACAGCCAATCATACTAACCACTAGACCAACTATATAGTATTTTATAATATCTGAATTTTGGTCTGATGGGAGACTTCGGACATAGCTATTTACCCTACCGACAAATACGGTACGATGCCATGTAGAATCCGATTATTTGATCCGTTTCTCTGTTGCGGCGTGATTTAAGTACAAACCAACAAACAAACACACTTTCGCATTTATAAAATGTGTTAACTTACATTATAAATGCGAAAGTTTGGATGGATGTATGTATGTTTGTTATCACGCCCCAACGGCTGAACGAAATTTGGCACAGACATAGATTATAGTCTGGAATAGCACATAGGCTTTTTATCCAGGAAAATTAAGGAGTTCCCGCGGGAACCAAAAAACTACAAACCACGCAGACGAAGTCGCGGGCGTTCGCTAGTATGATATAAAGATGCACGCTGCTGACATAACGTCTTTGGTTTTCGCACCGGAAAGCTCAGCGTTCGACGACCTCCCACTAGGTGGTTTTGACGACCTCCGTGGCGCAGTGTGTAGCGCTGTTGCCTCGTGCGGAGGTCCCGGGTTCGATCCCCGGCAGGGTCAATTTGGAAATTTATAATGTCTGGATTTGCCCTGGTCTGGCCTGGTGGGAGGCGTCGCGTGGCTAGTTACCACCCTACCAGCAAAGACGTGCCGCCAAGCGATTTAGCGTTCCGGTACGATGCCGTGTAGAAACCGAAGGGGTATGGGTTTAATATAACTGCCATGCCCCTAACAGATTAGCCCGCTACGATCTTAGACTGCATCAGGTGAGATCGCAGTCAAGGGCTAGCTTGTAGTGGATAAAATAAAAGGCGGACGGACGATCTCAAGCGTGTAGCTGAGAGCCGCTGGAAACAAGCAGCGCAAGACCGTACTCTATGGCGATCCATGCAGGAGACCTTCATCCAGCTGTGGACGTCTCTAGGTTGAGGCGACGAATTTTGAATTTTATTTAGTCGTAGTCTTAAAATTTCACTCAAATATACCCAGAATAAGTTTTCTTACTTAAATATTGAGTAACTAATCTAAAACATGAATTCAGTCCAATTAAGATATTTGTCTAATTAAAGCTTCCACTTGACCGACGCGATCGTGTGACTTAGGCTGAGAACTCACTGAATTAGTAGTTAAATAAAGTTTATTAAATTTATTTCAATCAAGACTAATGTAAATGGTGGACTTGGTAGGTAGTGACTTACGTACCTAATTATAGTAGGTCTACTCATTTTGCATGTTTCGCTTTACACAATACAGGTTATAGAAGGTGAAAAACACAAAATTTCATACTAAAAATATTTAAGAAAATAAGAACACTATAAATTTGATGCCGTTGGAATCTTATACAATCGTAATATAATGTGTTTAGGTTTTGAAGATGGAATACCTGTTACTTAGTGGAATTGGGATGCATGAAAAATATATTAAAATTAGGGGAATAAGAGGTGCAATCATGTAAGGATCGCCGATCAAATCGTTAAACCTCGACTTAAAAGTAAAATAAACCAAAACCGCATTAAATTAGAGCTCAATTTCGTGTATCCATTCTTATACGTTTAGGGTATCGTACATACCTAAACGTATAAGACTGGATACACGAAATTGAGCTCTAATTCAATGCTGTTATGGTTTATTTTACTTTGAAACCGAACGTTAATGATTTGATCGACAATCCTTACATGATTGCACCTCTGATTATAGTATCCAAAAAATCTAGTAAAAAAGTATATAGCAGAAAATTAATTATTCTCATTCGTGTACACCATTCTCAAGAACAAGAGCAAGGGGCTATACTAATCAATTAAAACAATATTCGCTTCTATCTGACCAACCGTTATGGAATATATTGTAGGTGCCAGGGATTCTAAAATAACACTGTCGGATTGCGGTGCCGGCTGCCGGTTACCGGGTACCGGATACCGTAATAATTTGATGCGCTAAGATACGAGTATGTTTATGGGAGAGAAACATATTTAAATTAGGGGAATAAGATTGTGTATTATATTTTAGATGATTCCTGCAGCTTTATATGGTTATTAGAAAATGTTGCATATTAATAAGCAGATTCATTTATCTGTGGAAAATGTTGTTAGTGAAAAGTGACGCCAGGGTGTTAATACCATCGCTTAAAACTTATTTGAAAATGACAGTTTTATGTCACGTACCTACCTTGTCATCATTAAAATAAGGATAACACGAACGTCAACAATATTAAAACGTTTAGTATCGTTGGTCACCCCGTAAATATATAGATACATTTCAATAAATTATGAAAATAAATCTTTTTTTTTTAATATAAAGGCTAGCGCTTGGCTGCAATCAGACTTGCATGCAAGAGGTGATGCAGCCTAAGGTGGAGCACGCTTGCCTAGAAGATGCCTATTCACTCTTGATTTGAAGGTACCTATATTAAAAGAGGAGGGGAAAACGGAAACAAGGGCAATCCATATCTTAGCGGTTCTTATTAGAAACGAGGAAGCAAATCGCTTCCTCAGTACGACATAGTTTTTCGACGACGACGCGTAATTTCGACTGCGTAAGGGTTCGATAATAAAAAGGTGACGGAGGAACCAGATCGAATAGTTCTTTAGCACACTCTCCTGTAGAATACCGACAGACAGGCAACTTTGCGCTGATGTTCTGAGCTTTGCAGCTTCGAACTGACCAGCAAATTTGCGAATTTCTAGAGTGGGATTCGAAACTGCGATATTTTGTCACGACGCGGCTTGTTCCCCGCTGAGCTATTGAGACCTACTTGGAAGGGTTCAACACTAACTAAAATAATTACATACAAGTACTCTGTATTAGGGGTAGAGAGTTTTAGTAGACATAAAGTTTGACGCTTTTTTGTCCCCGGGTTTAATCGTACCAATAAGTAGTGACGGAATTTTCTAAAAATTTTCCAATTGCCCCTGCCAGGGATCGTACCCGGGATGACCATCACTGCATCAGGGAGGTCGTCAAAAGTACTTTCAGAATTGAATATTCATAAAACGTCGTGACAGTGTAAGCAATCAAATAACCTAGAATCATTAATTATTCCCTAAGAAATTCATACGTCAAGCCGCCTTCTTAGCCGCCGGACAGGGGTCAAGATATGGTCGAATTAATATTCATACGAAGGACCCAGGTGGACGTCACAATCTGAGAAGGGTGGCCTTAAGGAATGGACATCGGTTATAGATTAGGATGCAGATGCGACACATTCGTTTTGGTGTTTTGTGCCTACATTGAAAATAATTCATGAGGAAGCTATTTTCGTAATCATCTGAAGTAACTGTTAATTGTTTATTACCTACGTGTATGATTTACGGTAGAACTGAAACCTGAAAAAAAAATGTTGGTAAAAATAAATCATTGAAATTTTGCGAGCGCAACTTTTTGCTTTTATTTGCGCATGTAGGGCACTAGCGGACTTTTAGTACGCAATTTAAGAACTTTTCTTCTTCTATCGTCTATTTTAGCTCCAGTTTTAGATTTTCGATAATCTTAAACTGGGTATGTTTGTTTCTCACAAATCTGTTTAATATTATCGCCTAATCTAATGTAAAATATAATGTGAAAAACTCTTTAAAAGTAAGAAACTATTCTTGTAAATCATTAGTCTACATTACTGATGCGTAGGAATAAATTATGATTTCGTCCTAAATTGTTCAAGCGTCAAATGGTCTGTTTGTCTCATACTCTATGACCGGGTGGTTGCCCAAGAAGCCGGGGTGGGACGGAATACGGGCCCTTGTCTTATCTCTGCCCACGCCCGAGGACTCGGCCTGATGGATTAACTTCATTGTTCCACCGCTGCCGAGTGACGCGGAATTTATAATTATACCCCCGTATTACGTGAATGTTTTGATTTCGTGTTGCCAGTCTCACCTAAACAATGTTTCACTTTTCATAGTTTTTTAATCCACTACAAGTTAGCCCTTGACTGGAATTGCACCTGCAGTAACTATTGAGTGATGAAGCAGCTATATTAAACCCGTTCCCCTTATCGCTTTAATTTCAATTTCAATTTATTTACTAAAACATACATTTATTTTACATTTATATGGTTTCTTAGCACCCTTAGCCTTGTCGACTTGTCTGGGGGCTGCACATTGCTCTAAAATCTAGTACATAAATACAAGTATTAAGGACATAATAATCCGGTATAAAATAACAGTAACACAGCAATAAACAATTAGATTAAAGCTTTCTTCAGTACCGGAACGCTTAATCGCTTGGCTGAACGTCACCCATCGAACCCGGGACCTCACACTTGTAAGGCAACAGAGCTGACCACTGCAACAAAAGCAGTGATTGTGCGCAGTTTCAATGTAGAATTGGGTATTTAAGCTAGTCAAATCAGCAATTTTTTTCAAACATCAAAACGTGCGATTGGTAACTATGATGGGATTTTATATTATGAAATACTGAATTGTGACGTCATCAAAGTTCGACGCACTCAATTTTAGTTTAATTGACAGAGTTCAACAGGGGACGTGGTTATTACGAAATTTGAAAGATCTTCTATTAAATAATCACTAAAAAATAATTTATTTCACTAGTAGTCAAATACCCAATACTAGATGGTACCCGCGACTTCGAAAATCGAATGCCTGGATTAGGTTAAACAGATGGGCCGTGAAAGCGTAGCAGAAAAAAGACGGATGGATAGACAGACAGACAGACACATTTTTACATATTTTGTATTGTCACATAACACTTCAACATATCCCGCAATTTATGGACTATCTAGGTAGAGGCACCACAACTAATAATATAATAGTATGCTTAAGGCGCTGTGAGCTCACGAGATGAAAAACACAGGCGCGCGGGGGTGAAATCGAGCAAGCGCATGTCGCAAAAATGCATGAAATAATTTGTAAAAAAGTTAATATTTACTTTTCAATACAAATGAAACCGACAATGTTTTTGATAGAAATATGAATTTTATCTTATATTTCTAGAGCTAATTATTGGTTTCCCTAAGGAGAAAAATTGCTTTAAAAGGTAAATTAAGAGGTATGTTTGAAATAAATTTCAATGCAGAGATTTTTTTAAAATTGTGTTTTGATATGCGTCAATGGCTGCTCAAAGGTCTTGAAAACAGCACATTATTTTTACAAGCATATATTATGTCACCGTTTGATGGATACACTGCTTTAAAAAACCCCCTTTTACGCTACACAGGGCCTTAAGGATTCTGCATCTCTACTTAGGTTAATATTAAAATCGCCTACAAAAAGGATAAACTAAGACTACTCTCGTTTCCAAGCACGACACATCCGCTTTGAGCCGCCCACTGTGAAGATGCAGCAAAAAGAGAATCTAGCACTCTTAATAATTAAAGTGGCAAACTGGCAACAATAGCTATTGTCATTTGTTAGTATTGTCTTTAAGTTTTCGCGGTTGTTTACACATTAATAAAAACCATCTTCGTTTGTGAGATAGTCTAAGAGACGGTATTATGTTCGGTTGTATTCTAAGGACTAATCTAAGCTCATAATTCAGGACTAAACATGACCTTGATGGCAGGAATTTTAACTCTACGTTAATGACAACAATGAGCCTTAAAACAGTTGTTTGGTTTTACCTAAATTTTAAATACGGACGGAAGTAACGTTTGTGTTTCTTCCATCTGAAAAAGATTTAGTGTAAAGACAAGATCCTTTATTGTTGAAACAATTATTTGTGACTATCTGAAATTGTGGTATTCTTGCAGCAACAATGGATTTTGCTTAATAGCGGAAGAGACCAATCATAGGTAATTACGAACGCTAAACTATAGCAAAGATTTTTAGGTAATAAAGATTTACTCTCCAGTCCTAAAGATGTTTTACTTCAAAAATCTATAGTAAAAAGTAAGAACTCTATAAAATAGAATGTATACCTACTTATGCAAATCTTACATAAAAAATAAATGAAAAATATACTTACCTTCATGGTGGGAGGCTTCGGCCGTGGTTAGTTACCACCCTACCGGCAAAAGACGTACCACCAAGCGATTTAGCGTTCCGGTACGAAGCCGTGTATGAATATAGGTTTAATATAACTGCCATGCAGCTAACAGGTTAGCCCGCTACCATCTTAGACTGCATCATCACTTACCACCAGGTGAGATTGCAGTCAAGGGCTAACTTGTAGTGGAATAAAAAAAAACCTTCATTGAAATTTGATTCCAATATTCATAACTATGCAAATCACACTATACAAAATTTATATTGAATAATTTTATAGCCCAAGTAATTATTATTTGTAGTTGGCAGACGTTCAAAGCTAAAACTATTATTGATTTTTGGTATAAACTTTATAAAAATTATTTAGGTGGTCTCTGAGACTAGTCACATACTTATAAAGAAAAAGGGGTCTCAATTATTTTATTTTATTTTCTAAACAGATAATAATATGGTTTTAATGATTTCCACAAATCCTTAAGAAAAGCCCCAGGGAATGAATTCTTGATTATATAATTTCAATATTTGTCTCAAATCTGACCACCTGAAGTAGGTAGGTATATCTTGAAGGGTTCGACCCTTATCAAGGCAAAGTAAATTAACTGTTCGGAACATCTTGACCAAGTTATTGTTACGAAGTCACTGGGGCGGTACAAATCTGAAAAACAAACTGGACAAGCAAATAGTATCAGCGTACTAATTAGACAAGGGTTTTGGTGGAGCCTTTTTTGACGTAGCATCTTCGCTATTTGATCAGAATTATTTTATTCTACCTTCATATTATACCTCTTATTACAAACGAATACTTATATTACTCTTATCTGAAGGGATAAATGTATCTGTCTTTGGATGTTTAAAAGCTGTGTGCAGGTGTTTCGAAAACGCAGATAATTTTCATCTTTTTCAACCCTCTTCATTATCAATGTCATTTCAACACATTAAAGGCTTTCTACTGAGCACGAGTCTTCTCTCAGAATAAGAAGGTTTTGGCTATAGTCCACCACGCTAGCCAAGTGTGGATTGGCAGACTTTATACATATTTGAAGAACTCTAGAGCACTCTAGAACTCATGCAGGCATCCTCATAATGTTTTCCTTCTTAAACGCATATTAGAAAAACATGCTTGCGAAGCCTATATGCACTAGCTGATGCCTGCGACTTCATACGCGTGGACTAAGATTTTTTTAAGGCCCACGGGAACTTCTTAATTTTTCGAGATAAAAAGTATGCTCATGCCAAAAATTACATTTATCCGTTGCTCTGCTGCGTGATTGAAGGACAAACCAACAAACACACTTTTGCATTTAATATAATTAGTGTATGATAACAAAAATTATCATGTTCAACTCATAAAATACTAATTTCCTCCAAAAGGAAGTAGGTAGTAGGTACCATAATACATAAATAATATGTTTCTGAATGATTTTCCATCAGAAAAATAATATTGTATTGTGTAAGTCCTTTGAAAATATCTTCAGTTCTATTTCGTTCACATATTATTATACACGCTATACTCATATGTAAAACAAAACAAAAAAATCACTCACTCATTTCATGGTTCGGGAAATCGCGACGTCACTGCACTTTTCCAAAAGAGCATCTTCAATTTCCCCGAGAAGCACTAAGTCATGCCTTTACCACATATGTCACGGAAAATGCGTCCTTAAGGGTTTTGAAATAGGGGTGGCATGTCAAGGATATTTGTGGTTTGGACATACAGGAGGATATTTGATCCAACTTACTACTGAAGTTCACGCCAAACTTCCTATTACTCACATTGAGTGTTGGCGTAGGTTCAAGGAAGTAGTTACATAATTATTTGGTTCTGTTAGTTCCACTAAAGGCCACTTGGCTTACAGCTAGAGTATCGCCAAATTTAAATGTCATCAAAAGTATGTCAAAAGCTTTCGTAGTTATTTTTATAATATTATGCAAAATAATTAATATGCTAGAGAATGTATATCTAGATCTTCTTGTGTTAGAAACGCCAAGAAGTTGGTCATTTGCACAACGCTGCGTCTGCAGCCTGCAGCAATAACTTTCATTTTAACTTTATTAACTTGTATGTGTACTTTTAAAATACCTGTAAATAACTCAAAGTTATTAGGTAAGTAATATATTAATGCGGATTTATTATGGATTAAAAAAATAATATAATATAAACTAACTCAAAACTAACCAAATAGGTAAAATATAGATTTCAATTGATGAATAGGTAAAGCAACTATACATTTTTTTTTAATTTTAAATCAAACATGCTCGGTGCAGTCTCACCATGTATGTTTCCAACGAAAGGCTAGGGTGTGCTGTGGCATAAATGATCACCGGGCAACGTTGACGAAGACAAATGATGCCCGATGTCGAACTTACACAGCGATAAGGTAGGCTCCTTAAATTAGCCGCGTTTTACTTAGTTCTGTGTTGTGTGAGCTTAAGAAGGGTTGAGAGGCAGAGTTATTGGAACAAGATAATTTTTAGTCGGGTTTGTTTCTTTGATAAATGGTCAAGTCTCAACTGTTGAGTTGTACGTACGTAACGAATTCTTTATACGTTGGTATGCTATGTTTTTTTCTAGTATTTCAAAGTACCGTTTATAGGTGATCTATATGTCAGACCTTGATTAAACTTCTTTGTATGATTAAGCTATAACGATAACAAATTGACATAATGACTAGCAAATCTTAAATCACTGAAATATCACAAAAATATCTCTCATTTTCCAAAAAAATATCAGATCTCAGGCTTTAATGATCACAAAAATGTTTATGAAATCTAAGTAAATAACTTTTAAGTAAGAAAATATTTGACAAGATTTTTTTTACTTTCTTATGTCTTTTCAATAATTCATCACTTA
Organism: Erebia aethiops; assembly: GCA_923060345.2. Classification (NCBI taxonomy): domain Eukaryota; kingdom Metazoa; phylum Arthropoda; class Insecta; order Lepidoptera; family Nymphalidae; genus Erebia; species Erebia aethiops. Next base: position 12,380,893 of record OV281096.1, on the reverse strand, counting down.
AAGCACGAATATATTACGACAATTTTGGGACGAATTTCGTTTGGTCACAGACTCGAATTAAGTCAATCGTGACAATAGTCGAGTCGTTTTAAAGTTATTTTTTTCACCCGCAACAATGTACAGTGACTTTAGTTTAAAAACTAGCCATTTCAAAAATTAAAAGCGACGTGTTTATTTGCAAGTGGTCCTTTATTTTTTGGCGGCAAAAAGTCGTGGTTCGAGCATTGTTTTTAGTTTTGATGCGCACGTTCGAGTGGGCGGAAGTTTCACAGACAATGCATTAATTTGACGATTGCAATATTTTGCGGTCGGATATTTTTTAAATTTTATTTTTATTAAAATATTCACTACAAGAAATTGTCTGGTGTCCATTTTTGCTTTAATCTTTTCAATTCTTCCATTTTATAATAATCTGTGTTAATGTTGCTGAAGTGAATTTATTTTTAACTTTTTAGTGTACTCGTTAGTTCTAACTTCAATGATAAAGTCTATGTTCGGTGCCTACAATATCAATTTATCATCAACAATTTCTAAAACCCCACAGCTTAGGAGTGCAGTACCGTACAGCATCAGAGTTGGGGAGTTGGGACTCAGAGTTGAATCGTATACACGTAACTTTGTACCTACTATATGAATTCCCCATTGATAATTCCCCATCGAACTGAGAATAGGACTACTTTTTTGGAAGTCGGTTAAAACTCTTCAAAAGCGTCAGCTTGCCGAGATAATTATAATCTATCAAAGTTATAATCTACTTGAAGATGGAACCACCAGTAGAGCTTTGATATCTAGGTAGCATTCCAGTCTTACGTTTCAGATTCAGATTCAGATTTAGATTTATTTATTTGTGAATACAGTTGAGGTGTGCATAGATATTAGTTTTACAGAACGGTATTATGTATTCTACCACAGTGTGGTGTACAAATATATTAACTTATTAATTAAAATTTATATTATTATTAAATTATTATTGAAATTGTCATTGTCTCTTGTAAATTATTATTCAAATTGCCATGCAATGACCCATGACACATCCTTAATGTCGCCTTTACGTCCAAAATTAAAATACATTCAAATAACATAATTAATAAATTTAAACAAAAATAAAAAAGCAAAGATAATGTCAAACCAATTCAATTGTCACAGAAGTATTAATAAAAAAATGATATAATAGAATAAAATGTTGATTTCTTGTCCTTAAGTTATCATAGTCAAAGAAAAAAGAAATTAACTGTCACTAAGGTACCTACTCATTAATAGAATAATATGATATACTTATTAAAAATGTTTTTAATAATTTTTTGAAATTATTTATTTTCTTTAAATCACTAGATAACTTATTGTAAATGTGTATTGCACAGAATATGCTTTTTTACATTTTTGCTGACCTTACCTTGAACTTTTAATCTGAAGGGATACCTCCTATTGTTAAGATCTTACTTCTTACTAATATTATAAATGCTAAAGTTTGGATGGATGTATGGATGTTTGTTACTCAATCACGTCCCAACGGCTGAACGGATCTGGCTGAAATTTGGCACAGAGATAGATTATAGTCTGGAATAGCACATAGGCTAATCAAAATGCATGGGAATCAAAAAACCTCAAACCACGCAGATGAAGTCGCGGGCATTTTTTTATTTTTTAATCCACTACAAGCTAGCCCTTGACTGCGATCTCACCTGATGGTAAGTAATGATGCAGTCTAAGATGGTAGCGGGCTAACCTGTTAGGGGCATGGCAGTTATATTAAACCCATACCCCGTTCGGTTTCTACACGGCATCGTACCGGAACCCTAAATCGCTTGGCGGCACGTCTTTGCCGGTAGGGTGGTAACTAGCCACGGCCGAAGCCTTCCAGCAGACCAGACCATGGAAAATTCAGAAACTATAAATTCCCAAATTGACCCTGCCGGGGATCGATCATCGAACCCGGGACATCCGCACGTTAGGGCAACAGCGCTACAAACTGCGCCACGGAGGTCGGCATTCGCTAGTTTCTTAATAAAGTAAGGTTGCTGTAGACCAAAACAGTTGTCTCATAAATATGAATTGATTCAATAGTTTCGGCTTGATGTGCGTACATTATACAGACAGACAGCCCTGAAACTAGAAATATTCCATTTTAGTCATCCAAAGATACCAGAAAGGGTACCTTTACAAAAATTTCTCGAGAAAATCTGGACTTGGGTTACATAGATTAAAAAGAATAGTGCAGCTTCTTGGTTATACGTAGATTATGTGCAAACGGTAGCGCCACCTAATGTCGTACAGCGCCCTCTGTTGGCGGTTTTACGTGTAACAATAATTCCATGCAAGTCGTAGAACGTTGACGCGATAGAATGGGAGCAATATCTCGCTAGGCACTCTGTTTAATTTACTTCTTTATCATGGTAAAAAACGGTACCAACGTGGTAGTTACCCATGTTAGTTAGGTTAGAAGAATTAATTATTATTATATATTAATATCAGCTAGTATTAGAAATGCTAAAGTGTCACTCTATCTGTATTTAATGTGCATGTCTGTCTGCTACGTTTTCACTTCTCATTTGTTCAACCGATTTTGATGAAATTCAGAACAGAGATATGTTGCTTTCTGGTTAGTTAACTAATTTCCATCCCAAACAGACAGCGAGACAATTGGACAGAAGGACAATATTGTCTACGTTTTATCCCAAACATACAAACCTACAGAAACTACCTCCCTGGCGCAGCGTTGAGCGCTGTTGTCAGGTTAGATTCCCGGCAGAGTCAATTTTGGAATTTATGATTTCTGAATTTTCTCTAGTCTGACCTGGTGGGAGGCTTTGGCCGTGGCTAGTTACCACCCTACCAGCAAAGACGTGCTGCCAAGCGATTTAGCGTTCTGGTACGATACCGTGTCGAAACCGACTAGGAGTATGGGTGCCGTACCCATAATGGCCTGCTACAATTTTAGACTGCATCGTCACTTACCATCAGGTGAGATCGCAGTCAAGGGCTAAGTTGTAAAATTGTAGTAGTTGTGGTACATTTGTATTTACAATATTAGTATGGTGTTTTTAATCGAGGTTGTTATTTGAATTTAGAACCCAATGTTTCCCCAAATTATCTATTCCACTGCACCTTGACCGAAAGACTAACATAACTCACCTTCTACCCACATAAGACCCGGAGCCCGGAGGGGGGGAATACCGCAGCAATTGTCCGAAAATTAGCTTTGACCGCATATAAATACATTAAGTTAATCTAGTTAATTGTACAAGTGATGAGCGGCAAGCGGATTCTCTCCCAGCGTCGTATAAAGGTCTAGCGACTAGCCCCACTTGAGATGCACGGAACGGCGGCGTGGCACGCAGTGGCAAATATTATTGAAGTAAAGCTTCTTTAGCTCCATCTATATGTGTATATAAATATATATATTATATCGTTTTTTTTATTTATATGAGTAACAGATCACGACCCTTGTAAGCCTGACCACAATTCACACGTTCATTAATCACAATGTTACTTTAAGTGCTATTAACCAAAATCTATTGTCGCAAGAATACCATAAATTCAGTCAAAAAAGTTATACAGGCTAGTGAAGAGAATAATCGCTTTTTCTTCTAAATTGCGGCACTTACTAAAGACGGAGTGCGAGAGATGCGGGTTTTAAGTCAAACACAAGGGCTCCATCGAAGATATCTTAGCTTTGTATGATTCGAGCTAATGTTTACTTAGCATCCGGTGAACTGACTGACCGGTAGCAAAGTTAGAGAACAGGTGTACCTACTTGATAATGTATTCAGATTTTTTTGGCTAACCTTATAAACTATAGCATGTACCTACTTTTGAATTATATGTGACACCTACCCGATAGAGTAGCCTTTGTAAAAAAAAAAGAATTGTCAAAATCACTTTGGCTACTATTCAAATAAATTATTTTTAGAGATTATTAAATAGAGGATCTCCCAAAAGTCATAAAAGTCCCACGTCCCCTGATATTTTAATGTTAAATAACCATTTTAAACAATCGATTAAAGTAAAAAGTGCGTCGACCTTTAATGACGTCACATTTCAGAATTTCATTTAGATACTTGGACGCGTTTTGACGTTGAAAAAAAGTTGGTGAGGTCTACTTTATAAAAAAAATATTGTATGTACAAGAATCGGTCAGTTACACGGTTTATTACAGGTATAGATAAGACACAGATGATGGTTCTAAATAGCATCCGTCTCGGCATAGGCCAGGGTGTCTTTGTGGTTGTTATTCAATAAGCAATATTGTGAGTAAAATGTGAGAGGGGGGTACCTCAAGAATTCGTTGCCAAGCAATCGTTATACAAGCCAGAATATTCTATCGTCCGAGCGCCCATGGGGTTGGAACCACTCGTAAATTCCAAACGTCTTCAAATTCAACTATTTCCAACTATTGGTCAAATGCGGACGTAGAGTTTCTAGATACGCTTAGAGTTAATTGTAATTATTATTCACCACGCTGCTCCAATGCGGGCTGGCGGGCTTTATCGATGTTAGTGATAATAACCGGGAGCGACGGCTTAACGTGTTTTCCGTTCCCTTACACGGGGGTAAAACACCGCCAACTTCCTATATGAGAGTGGAGGCCTGTGCCCAGCTGTGGGACGTAAACCTGCTATAGGACATGCTGTAGGACGCGCGGCCGTGTTGGTCAGGGTCGTCAGTGTTTGTGTGAATGTGTGAGTGTGATATTAAAGATTATAATTTATATGGATAACCGAGTTTCCTTTTAATATCTCAAATTCTATATAATATAATAACGCACAAATCTCGGAAAAGTTAGAAGTGCGCGCTCGATGATCGAAACCACCGGGTTAGGAGAACGAACGTCTAAAACTACTCCATATTACAGGAGTCACTTATGATACGTATCGTTTTGATGCTAAGTACCTACCACTATTTAAATAATTAACCACTTCTAGTGCGCGTTCATCCTGGTGCATCAACTATGTCTTGCTTTTACACGGGCAGGCGTTATTATTGTGCCTCTGTCAACGGAATATGAAATGTATTGGGAGTGGGGATGAGCGCCCCCTTGACCTGAGGCGGTGGTCATCTGAGGGTAAGTTTGACTTCTCCGAACGCGGGGGTAAGTGAAAACTTTGAGACATTACTAGATGGTGACCACGACATCGTCCGCGTTGATTTTTGTTAAATACACGTTAGTTAATAGTTCTTTTTTGTAAAATTTTCCATTTAAATTTTGCTTTATTTTCCAGAAAAATAGAATTTAATTAAATGCTATATTTAAAAACGATTAACATTTGATATCTAATTCATTATTTATAATAATAATAGCGAATGCCCGCGACTTCGTCTGCGTGGTTTGAGGTTTTTTTGGTTCCCGCGGGAACTCTTTAATTTTCCTTCATCCTTCCACACATCCATACATCCAAACTTTCGCATTTATAATATTAAGTAAAGTATAGAAGTATAGATAATAAACTCCGGTACACAAGATACAATATACAAAATTTTCTTTTTAATTATTAGATCATTAGATCTACTGAACCGATTTTGAAAATTCTAGTACCAAAAGAAAGACACTTTATTTATGAGTCTCATAGGCTATATAATTATATTAAGTAATTAGGGAGTTCCGGTGGGAATGTCAAAAACTTATTTCACGCGGACGAAGTCGCGGGCATCTGCTAGTAAACTAATAACTATAACACTACAGATTTTACAAGTTGGTTATGAATTAGCACGTGCAACATTATACTTTGAGAACAACAAACCGTCTTCAGTCAGAGGTGCGGGCTAAGGTTTAAGGAACATGCCGTCGAGCTAATGTACTGTACACCTGTTTTATCCTTTGATATGGAAATCTTCCTTTACAAGGTTATTACTAGCTTGGAATCGTAGGAATCTTAGATGTCTCTTTCACGGGTTACATCTACCAGCCCCACCACCGCCACTACAGCCCATTAACGTCCCACTGCCCGGTATAGGCTTCCACTCTCATAGGAGAGAGGGAACCACTAGACCACGTTGGTCTAGTGGTAAGCATGTTCGACTGCTGCCGACGAGGTCCCGGGTTCGAGTCCCGGGTCGGGCCATAACAAGTGTTGGGTTTTTCTGACAAGAAATTCTCAGTACTAGCCCGGAGCTAGGAAGTTGGCGGTGTTTCACCCCCGTGCCTCGGAGAGCACGTTAAGCAGTCGGTCCTGCGCCATCTCTCTCCGGTCGTGTCGGATCTTCCGTCCCATCGGGCTATGAGAGTAAAGAAACAGAGAGTGCACCTGTGTATGCTCACACACTTGTGCACTTTAATATCTCCCGCGCAGATGGCTAATCTCTGTGGAGATTGGCCGCTCTGGTCGAAATTCGATTGGGAGGACATTATTAATAAGGCCGGTGTGTGCAGGAACTTAGATATAGTAAGCTGCTAAATCCACTACCTATGGTATGTTCACGGACTTAGATTACGGGACGATCTTCAAAAAACAGTACCTACAGTAATGTATAGGGGGTGATGCGGACTTGAAGGTACTGTGACGTCATCCCTGGTGCATTGTTGAGCGCTGTTGTCTTAACGTGGGAGGTACCGGGTTCGATTCCCGGGTTCCAAATTCACCCTGCTGGGGGGCAGGGTTAATTTGGAAATTTATAATTTCTGAATTTTCTCTGGTCTGGCCCGATGGGAGGCTTCGGCCGTGACTAGTTACCACCCACCAACAATGACGTGCCGCCCAGATAGAAGCAGGAGTTACTTTGCAGAAGTCCATTGTAATTAGCATACATACTATGTGGACATACTAAGTCAAAGTCAAAGTCAAAGTCAAAGAACGTTTATTCAATTTAGGTAGGTATACTGCACTTATTGACGTCCGGTTATTTATAACATATACGAGTAACAATATAATGGTGATAATCAGTACGACATCTTAAACTAAAGCTACGAGGGTTCCAAACGCGATCCTGATTCCTGGTCTGAGAAGAGCCCACAACAAACTCAGCCGGGTTTTTTAAGATATCTTATGTGGTGTGGTGAATATCGCAAGCTACAAGTGCAAGATACACACTGTGGCGGATTATAGGGAATTAAATTTCTAGTTCCTTCATTATAATGGCTTTAACATATTATGTAGGTACTCGTAACTGCCATACCCCTCACAGGTTAGTCCGCTACCATCTTAGACTGCATCATCACTTACAATCAGATGAGATCGCAGTTAAGGGCTAACTTGTAGTGGATAAAAAAAAACATGTAATAAGTGCCCTGGAAAATATATCTTAGCGGTTTGTATTAAAAAAATTAAAAACTTAAGTGTGACATGAAATAAGTGCGCTGGAAAATACACCATAATTATCTGTTCGTATCAAAAGAAGCGGTTCGTAGCAAAATAGTTCTGATGGACTATGTTCTGATAAATCATGAAAACTAAGTAGGTACTTAAGTAATTAAATTTATTCAAATTGATATTCCCAGCATAGCAAGAAGTTGTAAGGAGCACATCCTCGAATCTATATTTCAGCAAGATAGTTGAGTTGAGAGAGCAAATTGGATTCATACGAATCTATTGTCCGGCGGTCAGACGGACTTCTTGGACTGTCCCTATATAATTGAGTTACTTGTGTGTGATGAATTCTGATTGTGATTTGCATTCGTAATGATTTGTTTTGATAGGTATTATTTTATGAAACTTAATAGAAACAAGTGTAAGTTTATATATTTGTTACTACTACTTCACGCCACGATGATTGAATGATTTGGCCAAAATTTTGAATGGAAATAGCTTGTCACATTATGAATTAACACATAATTATAGCTACATTTTATTGCAGAAAAAAAGTCCCGCGGGTTAAATTTAAAGAAAAACCTTCAGAATTTTAGTCCGAAAAACACTTAGAATATTTTATTGTTCTTATTGTGATTGACTTATAATTATAAAGATGAGGTATGCGACATCACCTGCGTCGATTACGTTTTTTTCAATTCCTGAACTCCTTATTTTCTGGGATATAAATTAAGTATCTATACCAAACTATCTATACCAAATTTCATCAAAATCGCTTGAAAATAAGTACTGTTAAAGCGTAATAGACACAGACACACAGATAGTCAGACAGATGGACAGATAGACAGATACCTTTTCATTTGTAATATTAGTATGGATATGGATTAAATGATGCTTGAGACTTTATCTGAGGCTTGCTTAGATTTAGGTACTGTTGAAAATCCTGTTAGAACTCTTTTATTTTCCGGGTTAAAAAGTCCTATGTCCTTCTACTCCAACAAATTTCGTCAAATTTGTTTTAACAGAATATGGGTCGTGCAAATATAGCACCTTATAGACGTCTGTCTAACGAATGTTGCTGGTTCTTCTCGGTAGGAATGGCATTCCGAACCAGTGGTAGATTCACTTGACGATTCAAAAGTACTTGTAAAAGTTTATTTGAATAAAAAATATTTGATTTGATTTGATTTGATTTGATTTGATTTGATTTGATTTGATTTGATTTGATTTGATTTGATTTGAATGCGAAAGTGTGATTGTCTAGTTTTACTTTCGCATTCGTATTATAGAAGTATGAATTGAAATGAGTGAATTTCAAGAGTGTGGTCTAAAATATGGTGTGGGTACCTATTCCATATTCATATTGAAACTGGACGAAGGTTTCGTGAAAGCAACTATCCCATTTGAATCCCACCGCAACTGTCTTTAACTCTCCGAATATGCACAGATAGATTTATTAATATCGTGAGGGTTGAGGAGGGTGGTTGAGGGTGACCGTATTTCTGGGATTTATTAAACTGTTCCGAAATGTTCCATACCAAACCCACAGATTAAGTATATGTCGTAGCAAGATCTTCAAGCAATACTAATTCTCTCTCTCTCATCTCCCTCTTCTCTTTCTCTCTCTCTCTAATCTATTCTCTTTTAAGTAATACTATACACTTAAAAATTTTTAGAAAACTTCGGTAGTTATGTAACATTATGATAAACTAGCTAATGCCCGCGACTTCGTCCGCGTGGATTGAGGTTTTTCGGTTCCCGCGGGAACTCTTTAATTTTCCGGGATTAAAATAGCCTATATGTTATTCCAGACTATAATCTATCTCTGTCTCTGTGCCAAATTTCGTCCAGATCCAGTCAGCCGTTCCGGCGTGATTGAGTAACAAACATCCATCCATACATCCATCCATCCAAACTTTCGCATTTATAATATTAGTATAGAAGTATAGATTAGTAGGTATATATTATTGTGTTGCACAATTTAGATACTAGGAAGTTTCTACCTTTACTGTCACAATTCGATATTTGTAACATTAATATATGATACCTTCTGGTTTATACCTCCCCGCCTGCGATGAGTGGTAGAAACATGGGCGTGTAGGTTATAGAGGCATAGAAGCTTTGCTTACTCCAACTCAAAAAGTTTACTGCTCGTTTTTCATCATGCTAGTCAGTAATTAGGTAACCTTTTACTAGCTAATGCCTATCAAAGCTTCGAAACCTGTGTACGCCACTACGTAGGAACTAGGTAAGAATTGTCCTAAAAGTTATGCTAACCCGTGGTCCTAGGTAAGCGACAAATGCGGCAACGCGACGCGATGCGACGCGACAGTATCAAACGGTAGACTAACAGCACAAGGAACAAGCGAGAGTGTGGATGCCCAAACCCTAATCAGTTGCATGTTGGCAAGTGAGGAACAGTGGCATAGATGCAGCCAGATGTTGAGGGCCATAATGTTGAGAAGAGAGGAGAGAGAAAAACAAGAAAAAAGGAAGAGAGAGCAACTTGAGGGTCAGCACGATGAAATGTAAATCGGTTCCGTGCTGATCTCGCAGAAAAGGGGAGGTTATTAAAAAAAAAAGTATCAAACGGTAGCTGACCCGTTGTCCTAGGTGAGCGACGGAAGCGACGCCATGGAAAATGTAAGTATAAAAAATATCTACGCGACAACTTAGGCTACGTGGAGGGTCACTGCTATTTGATACTGTCGCGTCGCGTCGCGTCACCTAGGACAACGGGATATGTAGTCACCCTAAGGCAACTATGCCTTAAGGGGGTAAACTTGGCAAACGTAAGCCGTGCGCTGGACAGGAGTGGTCATAACTAAGATATTTTGACCGTCGGTAATTTCTTGGCGTTGGTGTATTTAGGTATGACATGGTGTTCAGGCTATTGTTTTGGCCGGGATTAGAGTTTGGGGAAATTAATTGTATAATAACATCTGATTTTGGGACCAGTAGCCCTATTGTACTCAGTGGCTATCAAAAAATGAAAGCTACTGAGTACTGACATAATTTCTTTATCCATTTTATTTAAAAATATAATTGAAAATAGCTAGCCAACTACTGAAGTCGGCTTGTCTTTCGGAGTGAGAAGGGTCTATATGATATAGTTCAACATGCTGGCGCAGTGAAAGTGTAAAGCAAGTGAAACCTTACCGATCTCTGCGCTTGCAGTCTCAAAGTGTAGGTAAAAAACGTATCAGCTTAGAATGTGGTACTACCAAGTGTTAGCATTATTGCTGTTTGTCATTATATCTCATGAAACAGGAAGTATAATATCTGTAAATTTGACTCGTTTCATGACATTCGATTTAATCTGCGGATACGGACGCCATACAAAGGGTTCCGTACCACCACACAATATACCTAAATTATTTTACTAAATAACAAAAAAGAAGCATCCAAATAGACAGCCAGACAGACGCACTTAGAGCATTTACAATATTAGTATGGATATGCGGTATAAACGGCCGTTTCTTTTTTTATTGCATTGACTTAGAAGCTTGATTTTTTTATACAGCTGCAACCGTAGACCTTAGAAGGTACCCGACATAAAGGGTGACAGACAGACAGACAGACGGACAATGAAGTGATCCTATAAAGGTTCCTTTTTTTCTCTAAAGGTACGGAACCCTTAAAAGACTGTGCTACTACGATGTTGTTAAGATCAGCCTGTATAAAGCGAGCAAGCAGAGAGTGAACACGGTTGTAACTCAGAAACGTTTGTATATGAGGCACATATTAAATTCCGACTGACCGAAGTGTAGATATCGCCATACATCCCCCGCGGGCTCGATGGGGGTAGTTTCTTGAAATTTGTACCAGTCTGATTCATTTGCGGGGTAGAAATCATTAATTTGACGTTTAGTTTTAAGCCAAAGACCTAGCATAGCCTTTTAAAATAATATTTTCAAAGTATCATACTGATATTATAAATGCGAAAAGTGTAGCTTTTTGTTGGTTTGTCCTTCAATCACGCCGCAACTGAGCAATGGATCAACGTAATTTTTTACATGGGTAATGGGTATAGTGGTTGACCTGGAGAGTGAGTGACATAGGCTACTTTTTATCCCGGAAAATGAAGGAGTTCTCCCGGGAATAAAAATAGGTACTATATTTTATAGTCCAAAAATCTTCTAGATCATTAGATCTTACAAGGCGCAAAAACACATTAGGAAGCCAAAACCTAGTTCTTAATACTAAACAAAGCTCCGAAAATAAATATCTAGCAAGATGCAAGCCTCCTGATAATATTATGTACTCGTATATGAAGGAAATAGTTAAATGTTTGTTACACTTTCGAAGTCTAATCTAATGACGCTTGAGTGATCGAAGCCAACTTAACATTAAATTAAGTAATTTGTACACTTAACTACAGTTGGGAAATTCTTACTCGCTCCATCAAAGTTGGGAGTAGATTTCGTAATCTTTTAGACAGAACTAATTAAATGTATTTCTTTCGGTATCGATTATGATGAGTCATATCATCAGTAAAAAAAGTAGCTTAATCGAGATTCTTGATTTAAACATTTTAAAGTAAATTATTTGGACTTTTATTTAATTTTTGCTGCAAATACCTGAGACGTATCGGGCGCAAACGGTGTCGGGAAAACCTTTCTAATCTCTTTGCGAAACATTATTTTTCAGGTCTTATCATTTCAACCATTTCAATTTCTCTCAGAATTAAAAGGATTAGTCCATAGTCCAGAGTCCAGACCAAGTGAGGATAGGCATACTTCACATTCGAGTAGGTACCTTTCCTCACAGTGCGGTGATATATTTTAGTTTCTTAAAACGAAGAGAAGTTTGAGGTGCCCGGGCATCGAACCCACGGCACCCGACTTGGAAGCCGGAGTCTTAACCACTAAACTATTACTACAGTCAGTTCTATACGCTATCAAGTCTGTAAAAGGAGTCGATTTTGGTAAGACGGATACGGGCTCGCGACCTCGAGTGGGCCTCCAACTAACGACTCTCCCTTCAGGTGCCAATCGCTCGTTAGCTGAAATCTATCTGTACTGACTAATGGGGGTTACTGACTGACTTATTGGACTTTAGAGCCAAGATATTATATGAATCTCTTGGCTTAGGTGCACCGCATCTCTAACAAAGTGGTGTGGTCTTTTTGTAACTGTTCAGTTGAAATTGGTTTGATGGAACCAAAACGAATGCCGTGTAGAAACCGATTAGGGGTATGGGTTTAATACAACTGCCATACCCCTATCAGGTTAGCCCGTTACCATCTTAGATTGTATCATCACAATTACCATCAGGTGAAATCGCAGTTAAGGGCTAACTTGTAGTGGATATAAAAAAATAAAACTTTTTGGACATAAACCGTAACGCCTTTTCACACCTTCCAAAGGTCGAAGGCTCACGATCTTTAAAGTCCGCCTATTGTACATAGCAGTTAGTCCTGGTTGTGCAATAAAGTTTAAAAGAAAAACTGTCATCCCCTATTTTGAAGGTTGCCTTAATTACCCTGCACAGATCGTAGATAGTTCGCGCGCCCACGAACCCAATAATAAATCTATGTTACCCTGTTGTTTTTTGGCTTAACATATTTTAAGAAAAAATGTCCTATGATATTTTAAGCCAGAGTGTTAAGTGTGCCCATTTGCTTTGGATCAGATAGGATAAAAATGAAAAAGATTTTTTGGACTCTAATCAATAAAAATAAAGCTTCCTCTAAATATTCAAGAAATATATTCAAATGTACAGGAATCGTCCAGTTACAGTTTTATTGTATTGGTAGATATTATATTACTTTAAAATAAATAGTGCTCAATGGTACATAATTAGTACTATTACGCTATAACTATTGCAAGTTCAATTCCTGTTTGGGTGATAATCAGTGAAAAGATATAATTCGGATACGAAAAATTAAATAAAGAAATGATAAATTAAGAAAAAACTAGGTTATAACTGACTATGATTCTATTTTTTCCAGACAAGCATCTTATTTTTGAAAATTTAACAGTGCTGCACAGGAAAAGAACTAAAATACTTATAATAAACTAGATAATGCCCGCGACTTTTCCGCGTTCATTAAGTTTTTTGATTCCTGGGGCAACTCATTAATTTTCCGGCATAAAAAGTAGCTTAGGTCTGTATATAACCTACCCTTATACCGAATTTTATCAAAATCGGTTGAAAAGATGCGCCGTTAAAGTGTAGCAGACAGACAAACACACTTTCGTTTTATAATATTAGTATAGTAGTATAGATTTCTTATTATGCAAAGAAGGCGAAGTGCACATGACTGAATAAATCACATCAGAAGACTGAACAGCCGAGGTGGATAATTTATTTATCGTTGTTCTAATTCACGCAGAGTCGTGACGCACTACAGTGTATAACTGGTATAATATGGCCTTCTTTAGAGTTCCATAGTACAAGAAGAACCCTTTGGGGTGTCTTTAGTTTCATCCAGGGTGGTTACTACCATCGCTTAAGTATTATTATATTTTATTTATTTAATATTGTTGACGTTTGTGTTTTAGTATTATAATTCTTAAAATAGGAACGTCAAGAATCAAGATACGTGACATAAAACTGTAATTTTGAAATAATACTGCTTTAAGCGATAGTACTAAACTCCCTGGATGGATCTTTTTGATCTGAATAGCATTCCGAAACCTTAGATTCTCTTGACGATTCAAATGTTTTGACTATCAGTTTAGGTTGGGTTTCAGGGTATATCGCAACCCGGCATCGGAAAACGCAGCATTTAGAAGATCTAACAGATTTTAAAGTTAACAACTAAGTGCTTTATAAAATGCTAGATTGACCAATCACGACTCCCATTCAAACATTTCCTGCAGCAACTACAGTCGTAGCTGTGTAAATAATGCATAACATGTAAAACAAACATTATTGCTAAACATTAACCTTGTATAGAGCAATCTTCTATAATATCAGTCCATCGTTGACCACACTATACACTATCGGTTCATATATCGACCCTGCGGCACTCCACATAAAATTACTAAGGATTTTCGCAAACTATAATCTCCTTAATATTTCGTCATCATTTCAGCCAGTTCGGTGTGTATTTCTGGAAATAAACACTATATGCTAGGTACTGTGCATAGGGTTCGAAGCCAAGGTAAGGGTAGGAGAGTAAGTAGCTGGATGAGACAAAACTTGATGAACAAACTGAAACTGATCAAACGCATTCGTATGATCGTCCCTCTCCTTTAAAATAATATGGTATGGAGAATATTGCCTCATGATTCTACAGTACCATATTACAGTCAGTAGCCTCATTCTACAAAACAAACAAATTTTATAGAGGCAAATTAATAGCGTATGTGTTCAAATACCCTTATGGTAGTTATTACCAACAGTCAGGTCCGTATTACATTACATTTCTTCAAACGCCTGCATCACGACGCGCGCTCGTCGTGCAAATGGACGACTATTTCTTGAGCATTGCTCTAAATCACGAGTGGCCGCGCAGTATCAAGATCTTCCGGTCGACGCTCTAAGAGACCATCTACACTGGTATAATCACCGTCTTTATATCTTCCCTGATCTGTTGTTCGCAACATAGTACCTGAACTGTAATTTCTGGTTAGATTCGTCGAAACCTCTCATCTAGGTAAGTCATATAAGTGTCATGTGGGTGGTGTATTAATTCGTGACATACAAGTAGGTACCTAAATGGGATCTTGTGATATGGTAAAATTTTAAGACAATTGCTGTAATTTCATTATAGGTTACTCAGTTTTGATTCCAGAATTAAAATACTTTTCGCATCATTCAAGTGTCAAGAAAAGATGTCACTTTTGAAACATGGAATGTGTCCAAGACACCGATTAAACCTACATGTAACATGCCTTTGCCTTTAAAATATGAACTTACAGCTTTTACCCACAACAATTAATGCAGATTTTTTATTTATTTATGAAATTATTTAATTGTTATTTGTAACTCGAACATAAAAAAAGAATTCGGGCGTCTTATAACCGCTATAAATTATATTACAAGCGGATGTATAGACTCCTTTAGGATGTGCGCCATACCCTTATTCTGATCTGGGACCTGATTGCGAATTTATATTGTGTGCGACGCAAGTTTGAGTTGGTTTTGTCTGATGTTTCGGAGGTAATGCATCACCTTTATTACAGTTTCCTTTATACTTGGGATGAATCGATAACCTTGTTATTTAGCGTAATGTTTTGCTAATGCTAATGAAAAATCCAGCCTTGTTTTCTCATATATTTTAATATATCTACACAATATTATAACATAAAATTTGGTAGAATGATTTAAATGAATATCAATATTGGTTATGTTTTTAGGGTAGCTGCAATTTAGCTGTAATAGCGCGGCTTTACTTCCTTGGTTATTTCGAAAAATCCTTCTTTATTCCTTGAGTGAACGTCTGTGCAAAATTTTAGCTTCCAAAATCCAAAGATTTGGGCCTTCAAGTGTAAGTGAGTGAATATCGAGTCAGGTCTTTTCTTTTTCTATGTAAAGACTAGATGATATGACAAAGTCCAGTTCAAATTATATAATTTCTAACGGAGGTCAAACATGAATTTCTTCAACAAACAAAATTATAAGATTATACCCACGAAATTAAAGCACATCCACAAAATCAATTTCAGTACAAACAAGACGTAATCACACATAACCTCTAACCTCCTAAACAACCCTAGATCACCTAACATCGTACCGGAATGTAAACATCGGACCGTCTTGTACGGCGCCATCTATAATTTTCAAACAATGCTCTCATTATGTCAAAAATACATTGAACTCACAACGATTAGCAACTTTCATACGTTTCGATATCAGTTTTGCAATTGTGAATCATCAATCGGAATCGGCTTGGAAACTTTCTTGGAAATGTGACTTTCTTGATCCCTAAAATGACACTGAAACATTTCTATACTAGGTATTCAATCAAGCATTTGTAAAAAACCTTCTTCTTGAGAAGATTGCTAAAATGACTAGTATTAAAATTAAAAGAAGTAGGTAAAATCATTTTTCTAAAATTACAAGCACTCAAATATTTTATTGTTTTAAACTGTACTGACAGCTGAAGTAATAAATAAGTTTTTTCTCAGAAACTGTACTAAGAAAAATTAAGAAACCTATGAAAAATATAAGTAGTAATCTAAAAATCCTTTCCAAGGTTTCAAATCATATTTAATTATTACAAATTAATATTATAAAAACTTCCGATTCCGATTAGTTGGTTTCACAATCGGCCGTTAGGACAAGTAAGCGGTTCATCTTACACTGGTTATTCGAAACACGATCGATAGGAGATCGATCTAAGGATATTGCATATTTATCAACCTTTGACACGGGTAACGACTGTAACATCTTCATGGTCTAAAACAAACATGTTTAAGTTGCAATGCTATTGCACTGTGGGTAACTTTGAATGAGGAAGTGGATTGTGGAGTATTTCTGTTTCGCTTTTATTTCAGTTTTGAAACTTCTTTAGGTGCTATTTATCTCAGTAGCCCTATTTAGAAAAATTGCATCGACCATTGCTACAATCTCAATTAATTATTGTTGTTATTGACTGAAGTTATAGTTTCTACCTAAAACAATGGATTTTGGTCAATAGCGAAAGAGTATTATCCAATCAGAGGTGATTGCAATCACTGCAACAATAATATTGCCGTCATAGAGTTTTGGGTCGTTTTTGGGCAGAAGTAACATTCATACCAAACTTCCGCTGAAAATGACCGAAATAATAACTGTTTTAAGGTCGTCATCTTTTATCTAAGCGAAAGTACTATGTTGTTAGTGACACACCTTCTATTTTACTCAAAGGAATCTGACGCATTTTTTTTGTATTTGCTTACCCCATTTAAATGCACACGAACAATTTATTAATTTGGTCGTCGGAATTCGAATTCCCGGTAGAATCAATTTTGGAAATTATAATTTCTAAATTGGATCAATTAATCTGGTGGGAGGCTTCGGCCTTGGTTACCTATCATCGGTGATTTAAACTTCAGATACAATGGGGCGTGCCATAGATAAAATTGGGATAACCTGATAGTTATTAATACGAAGAGTATTAATAACTTTCAGGCTATCCCAATTTTATCCTGAATCGCACTTCTTCTTCTCCCTGTCCTTGTCCCACGCTACGTCGGGTCAGCACAATATGTTTTCTTCTGCCACTCACTTCTGTTATCCGTCAACCTATCATTCACCCCTTTTATACGCATATCCTCTTTCACACAATCCATCCATCTTTTCTTTGCTAGCCTATTACTCCTCATCATATATTCATTCCTAATCTTATCCATTCTAGTCACACCACACATCCATCTCAACATTCGCATTTCAGTCGCATGTACTTTTCTTTCATTCGTCCCTTTCACCGCCCAACATTCTGATTCATACAATGCGGCAGGTCTAACGACTGTCTTTTATATTTTCCCTTTTGGTAAATGAAATCGCAATAAAGTGGTAACGTCTTATTAAAATAGGTCGTAACCCATTGGATGGAAGTGAAACCAAACTGTTCTCTCTCAGTTCTAAAAAAACATAGTTCCCATGATTGTGATGTAAATCGTTTGTAAAATGGTTAATCGGTAATCCGGAACGATTACAGCAAATTGGCCCGAGCATGGTCGCGTCACGCGCGAATATTGAGTGCGCTTGCCCAATCGTGGTTACCCATGGATGCCTCATGTATACGTACAGCCAATTTAACTGTGTTACTATGGACTACCTTTAGATTTTAGCTCAAAGGTCTTGAAAACAGCACATTATTTTTACAAGCATACATTATGTCACCGTTTGATGGATACACTGCTTTTAAAAACCCTTTTTACGCTACACAGGTCCTTAAAAAGGCTTGCGCTTGACGTCAATTATGCTTATGAAAAGCAATGATGAGATCTAGGTTGGAGCGCGCTTGCCTGGAAAATGTCTATCCATATCTTGTCTTGAAGGTGCGTGGCAGGAAACACGGACGCCGCAAAGGCGTTCCAAATCTTAGTGGTTCATATCAGAAATGTTGAACAAAATCGTTTCGTACGAGTTGATTGGACATCTAACATAATATGGATATGCCAAAGAAAAGAACGGAGAGAAAACGGCAGGTTCCTCTCCGTTCTGTTTTTACTTAACTTTACGTAAACATGTATAGTTCGCTCGCGAGTTGAATGCAGAGTAAATGCATGGTGACACATACATTTACTCTGCATTCAATTCGCGGGCGAAATGTAGATTCTCGCTGACACGCGTTAGCCATTTAACTCTTTTCGGAGTTAACCAATATTGTGTATTACCTAAGCTTAATTGAATATAACTTGTTTTACCGACTTGATGAAGGAAAACATCGTGGCGAAAGTTATAAGGGTTCATAAGGGTTCTCTTATGTGTGCAAAGTCAACACTTACATTCTGAGTGGGAGATTCATGCTCATCAGTAGGCTGGCGATTAATTGATGATGAACTAAGTACCCAAAACAACGTGGATAGCTACTTTATAGATTTTTTAATAAGATACTTAAATAAATAAATTTAAAGAACACATCGTAATGATACCAACCTAAAGCTTTACCAGGGATTTGGTCAAAAAGTGATAATTACTAACAAGTCTTTAAACTTATAGCATTTTTTAGCCTTTAGGCCCTCGCGTGTCTTTTGAAGTAATTTTTATCTTACTTTTTTGGAAGTCTACGCGTGGCTTTTGAAGTAATTTTTGCCCTATTTTTGAGCAGGGGTTGTCTTTTGATTGGGAGCGTTAATTTGTGATGGCAAAGGTAGTTTAAAGAACCGTGTGATTCTATAGGCGAGCCTCGGAATAAAACATGTCTGGCGAAGCTGGCGAAAAATGTGCATTAAGTTTATTTAATTTAATATGCACACGTTAACAAGATAACTGCCTCGTTGGTCATTAGCTTAGCATAGTCGACTGCGGATCACGAGGTCCTGGGTTCGATTCCCGGTCGGGCATAAAAATTGTTAGGTATTGGGTTTTTCAATTAAGAAATTCTCAGTGCCAGCCCGGAGTTGGAAGTTGGCGGCGTTTCACCCCCGTGCCTCGGAGAGCACGTTAAGCCGTCGGCCCCGGTTATTATCACTAACATGATAATAGTCGTTAAAGCCCGCCAACCCGCATTGGAGCAGCGTGGTGGGTCTAAGCTCTAATTCCCTCTCTCCTATGAGAGTGGAGGCCTGTGCCCAGCAGTGGCACGTTAATAGACTGTAGTGGTGGTGGTGGTGGTGGTAACGAGATAACGTTTATCTATTTAGGAAGAATTAAGATAGGCTAGGATATCAATGTGTAAAATTTTACTAGCAAACACTGAGGACAACATCTCTAATCTAAACTAAAATGACAGCTCTATTGAAATAATGCTTTTATTATTATATACCTTTCATAATACTCCCTGCTGAAAAAGGCGGTACTACAGCTCGCGCACGAGTTGAATGCAGAGTAAATGTATGGTGACACCATACATAGGTACTCTGCATTCAACTCGCGCGCGATCTATAGATTTAGTGCTGTTATTTTATTTGTGTTAAACAGAATTGGATACATTATTCGAAATTTAGGAAAGTCTAAAAAGTTGAAATGAAATGTTTATTTATTGTAGAACAACTTGTGCCGCTTATCATAATACTAAATGATGCCCGCGACTTCGTCCGCAGTTGCTCATTTCTCAAAAAAGAAAGAGGTTCTAATATTTATTTTGCATATCTACTAGCGACGCTATCACTGGGTCAGACAACTGTGGGGACTATAGTTAATTTGTGAAAGTGTAAGTTTCGATGGTTGGTTACTCCTTTACGCCATAATGACTGAACCGATTTGGCTGGAATTTGGAATAGAGATAGATATATTCTGAATTAACACACATGTTACATTTTGTCCAGGAATAATAAAGTTTCCGCGAGAATCAAAAACCTCAATCCACGCGGACGAAGTCGCGGGCATCAGTTAGTAAGGCTATAATTGAAAGACTGTCGTTAGTAATTATGACATTCTAAGATAACGTAACTCTCCCTGGGGGTTCGGGTTCGAGGGGGGCGCTGCATTTTTACAAATTGATACAAATTATTTGAGCGAGCTCCCGCTTTGTTCCAACGATGCTTGTTACGACTTCGGAGCGGCATTTTATTATTTTCGCATAAAGAACGCACACTCAGGTGAAAAAACGCTACAAAAATGACATTATATCACTTAACGTGCCGCCTCCTTGCATATGACGGCAATCGTTTACAAATCGCTACTCTAAAAGGTGCCTGTATTCTAAAATCAGTCCTGGAAGACGACAAAGGTCGAGCATTTTAAAATTTTTTTTATGAAGTTACTTACTACCATTTAATTACTATTAATTTTAAAACCAACTAATGGAAATCACCCCTTTTCGTTACGTTTACAATATTATTTACGGCAGTTAGACGGAAGTCCAAGTAGAAGAAGTTTTATATTTATATATAGGTTTTAGAGGACAGGAACACCATTAGGTATGAGTATAGAGTTTCAACGTTCTTTAAAATATAATTTTCAGAAGCTAGAAAAACGTATGCGTTTTATGCATGTATTTTTGTACATTTTTTTATTGCTATAATTTGAGTACTTTTTTTTATAGGCATGAAAGAAATTTTTTTTTTAAATCCCCTATAAGCTAGCCCTTGACTGCGATCTCACCTTAAGTGATGATGCAGTCTGAGATGGTAGCGGGCTAACCTGTTAGGGGCATGGCAGTTATGTTAAACCCATGCCCTTCGGTTTCTACACGGAATCGTACCGGAACGCTAAATTGCTTGGCGGCACGTCTTTGCCGGTAGAGTGGTAACTAGCCACGGCCGAAGCCTCCCACCAGGCAAAATATTATTATTAGCATGCAGTCCAAAAAGTAGACTTAATACCAAGCTATCATAAATCTGGCAACGATCAGAAACAGCATGATATTTGGGTACATTATAGCGTTAATCAGTTAGAATACGTAATCTTATTTCTTCTCACTCATGAACGCTTTAGTAGCCGCATATCATGCTACTGATTTTTATGCAACTGCTTTATTATCACTTCGAGCAGTTAATTCGCTCAGTGTACGTTGCGAATCCCACCTCATTCCTTAGACGGAGTCCGAAACATCTTATTCGCGCCCTCATAAAAGTAACTGCTTTGGCTCGTTTTTATTTCTACCTCTGTACCTGTACGGCCACAGTATTTTAATAAACCAACTCCAAAACACTGTAATTTTATCTCTATTTTCAAGGTGACAAGGTTTATTTTCGCTGGGCATATGAATAAATCATGTCTTGCCACTTGTATCTAGGACAGGATGACTCTAAAGGACAGAAGGAATTCCAATTACTTTATTATATGTAGCAGAGTATTTCTTTCATAAGAAAGATCAAAACGGAATTGTATCATAAAATAATTATTGTGTTTATTAGTGAAACCTAGGTAGACAGGTACTCTGCAATCATAGCCTTATAGCCTCATTATTTGACCAGTAATCATTGTTAGTCTATTTTAGCATAATTATTATAAGTAAATAATAACATGTTTAATTTTAAGGAAGTTTGTAAAACCCATATATATGTCACCGTAAGATTGTAAAATCCGTTAGATTATAATCTAACGGTTTCTATCCCGCGAGATTATAAACTGTCGAAAGATTGTGAACCGTTCAATGTTCTGAGTATTAATTTATGAAATATTTATTGTTTTTACGTTTTCTTGTCTCTTTCTTGTACAGTTCGCGCGCGAGTTCAATGCAGAGTAAATGTAAGTGTCACCATACATTTACTCTGCATTCAACTCGCGCGCGAACTATAGGTCAGGTTAGGGTTCGACATGAATATCCAGGTATTGCCGGGCACTTAGGTTCTATCGGGTTAATATACCTAATATATTACAATTTACTGAAAAATAACGCGTTAAATTGTAAGCAGTATATTACGGTTCACAATCTGTCGACAGTTTATAATCTATCGAGATAAAAAACGTTACATTATAATCATACGGTTTTTACAATCTTACGGTGACATATAAATCGGTTTCATACCAATAGATCGTGTGAACGCACAATGCTGATAGGGATGTAACTAGCCACGGCCGAAGCCTCCAACCAGTCCTTAATAGTCGTCATTGGGGGTCGAGGGACTGAGAGCCATGATTCTTTTCCAATATTATTTTAAAGGTAGTGGTTTTCCTGGAATATCTGGGAGTTGGGACTCAATATACGGGAGTTATATACGGGATTTTGACACAAAGACGTGCCGCCAAGGCACATTTCCAGTAGGATGGTAACTACTCACGGCCGAAGCCTCCCGGCTGACGAATTCGGTTTTCGTTCGTAATTCTTTTTTTTTTTCTTCGGGGTAGGAAAAAATCCCTACGGACTTCTGCCTTATGGCAGGGTATGTCCGACTCCCTCTGTCTCCAAGGTCAGCTCGGAACTGATTAGCATTACTTCGTGCTGTCCTTCTTTAGTTATCTATCTTCTTCTTTTCTTCCTTTTCTTTATCTTCTCTCCTCATCATCATAGCCCTGAGCATTTGGCTGTACCGACTCCACATGTCTTCGCTTGACAGCATTCGCTTGACAAGGTTTTGGGCATTTACCGCATCGCTTGGTCCCTGCGCTTCTGCTCTCAAGTCCGCACAGCCAGGACACTCGAAAATCGTAATTAAGTCTAACCGGAACCTACCCCTAAATGATTTACTTAGTTCACATAGGACAACTTGTGTCACTTATCAGTGAGTCAGACTCTTCCACCGGTTCGGAAAGGTGATATATAATATAATAATTTACGTTCACGTTTTGTCAAAATAAAAATACAAATTGGAATGTTCAACCAAGCTAGCCTAATTTGGAACTTAAGTTTATATGAAAATTAAATTAAATTGCGAGCTTTTCAAGTAAACGTACCTAGATTTAAATGTCCAATACAACAATTTGGCGAAAGAGCAGATGAAGCAACTGGTGCTTTCAGAGATTCCCGCAGCCTCCCAAAAAGTAGAGGCTCAATTCGGGAGCCATTAAAAAACCGCTAAGCCATAAAGAGGCAATTACTCCGAAATCTCTAAAAAAGGAAATTTCAATACATTCCCGCGAAATGAATTTCGAGAATTGCCCGCTTAAATTATAGTATGGCGAGTCGTTAAGAAATCCGGATTAAAGAGTTGGAGTTGAAAAAAAAAGCGGAAATGTCGCCGTGAGTCCGTGCCGCAAAATTCTTAAACGCAGTCCAGGGAAATGGGATGATTACTTCATCAAAACACACTTTAAACGTGTTACGTAAATCTAGTACCGTTCCCCCCCAGCCTCCCCTTAAAGGGTGAGCTGGGACGGAGGGGGTCACCCCAGGAAGTGGGGGTAAGACGATATGGGCGAACGTGAGCGCCGTCAAGAAAACCTTGATTGCTTTTTTAATTAGTTTTTTTTCATTCCCCCTTTTCGCATCCCGGCGATCGCGCAAGAAATATGTATTGAGTTCTTGTATGAGGGTGTATTATGTACGCTTCGCTGACTTATGCTTAATGTCTGTTAAGTTTTTTGCAATGAAAAATTTCTTTAACCAAATTATTAATTTTGTAGTATCACGGATGTGGATCTCAAGCAGTAAGTACTCTCAAGTTACCGCGCTTCTATCATGAAATGCATTGATATGTAGGTATCGGGAAATATAGGGACCAATAAGGGTCCAGCACAAATAAGTAAGTATATCACGGACAAATAGTTAAACAGCTTTCAATTACAAATATAAATCGGAAGTATAGGTACTTTGATAATTACTACGAACTTTATATTTTTTTTTATTAGTTATCACAAGATGATGCATGCGACTTCTTCCGCGTGGACTAAAGATTTTCGATTGCCGTGGGAACTCTTTATAATTCCGGGATAAAAAGTTGTATGTCCCGTTTGTCCCGTATTATCATATCATAATATAATATATAATAATATTATAAATGCGAAAGTGTGTTTGTTTGTTGGTTAATTGGTTTGTTGCTTTGTTGGTTTGTCCTTCAATCGCGTCGCAACAGAGCTATGGATCGACGTGATTTTTTGAAAATTAAGGAGTTCCCGTGGGAATAAAAAAAATTAAAACACGCGGACGAAGTCGCGGGCATCAGCTAGAGGTAAAATAAAATTTATGGAGTAGGTAAATACCTAAAGCAAAATCTATGCTTTGCATTGAAAATTTTCATTATGTAAACCTGCTTTAGGTATTCCTTCATACTAGCGGTTATAAAATTTGTCCTGATTAAACTTCCGCTCATATCTCAGAGAAATCCACGTATTTTTTTTAACGTTGATATAGAATCAATTTGATGTAGGTAAAACGAACCGTTTCGAAGTCCATTAGGAGCTATTAGCTCCTACGTGTAAAAACCTACGTGATACACAAAATTGGTATAAGTCTTCGTTTCTATAAAGCTTTATAAAAGGTAAAAAATAAGCGTAGGCTATTGGCAAAGAATAAGCTATATGAACCAAAACAATTTTATACTACTTCCTATCCTATCCTAATGATATCATTATAAATGCGAAAGTATGTTTGTTTTTTGGTTTGTTTTTCAATCACGCCGCAACGGAGCAACGGATAGACGTGGTTTTTGGCATGGGCATAGTTGAGGACCTTAAGAGTGATAGACTACTTTTTATCCCGGAAAATGATTGAGGACTTCCCGCGATTATTAAAAAAAAAACCACGCGGACGAAGTGGCAGGCATCAGCGAGTTGTAAATAATTATGCGAAGTGTTTGTTTGTTTGTTGGTTTAACCTTCAATAATGCCACTATAGCAACGGATGGACGATTTTTTGTGTGAGTGGCAAAGGCAAAATTAAAGAGTTTACCACAGCGTTTTTTAATACCTAAATCCAAGCTGACGAAGTCGTACATTATTATTTGACAGCAATTTAATATACTTATTTAAGCTTTATACTTACGGTTAAGATAATATGAGTTCCTCAGGTTCCTATATTTTTTGTTATTAACGTTTATTAGTTTCTTTAAGCCAAACAAAAAACTAAAAATAATATTTTGGTATTATTTTTATTTATTTAACCGTCACACAAGACATGCCCTTACTCATCTAAATATACTTTATTTATTAATCCTGTTTAACATCGCATTAATGGAGTGTTGCATCAAACAGTGTGACCGAGAACACTGACGCCCTTCCTGGAAAAAAAGAAATACACTATTATATTTAGTAATTAAAAAAACACATCGCACACACACACGCACGCACCCCTATATATACACTAAGACATCGCACACATGCGCGGCTCATCACTTCGCGAGGCGTCCCCACTAATTTATACTTTCTTTCGCTTTCATTATAATTATTATTCTTGGCAATTTATTTTCGCACACGAGGGGGGCCACTGTCCCCCGGGGGGGTCAAGGGGAGGCAACTTCTTACAAATTCCCGTTTTTCGGTGGAACTTAACGCACCCTTTTCTTGGCCCTTTTTGTTTTTCATTACATTAACTTTTGAGACTGGGGATAATTTGTTGTGTATGTGTGCGTTTAATTTGGCCTTCTAATGAGCTTACGATACGTTTTTTTTAATATTTTTTATTCCACTACAAGTTAGCCCTTGACTTCGATCTCACCTGATTATGCAGTTTAAGATGGTAGCGCTCTAACTTGCTAGGGGTATAGCATATTAAACCCATATCCCTGGTCGGTTTCTACACGACATCGTACCGGAACGCTAAATCGCTTGGCGGTACGGTACGTTTTTGCCTGTAGGTTGGTAACTAGCCACGGCCGAATAAGTAGAAGCAGATCAGATACCAAATGTTACGTTTGGTATTTGGTTAAACCTTTGCTACTTAAAGGTATAGCCTCACTTGCGATTCACTATGTGGCACGTTGCAGTAAATATTATTTGTATGAGTTTGTATGGGGGCACGTCGCGCAGTGCTTTTTTTTTAATCCACTATAAGCACTTGACTGCGATCACTCCTGATGGTAAGTGATGGTGCAGTCTAAGATGGTAGCGGGCTAACCTGTTAGGGGCATGGCAGTTATATTAAACCTACACCCCTTCGGTTTCTACACGGCATCGTACCGGAATGCTAAATCGCTTGGCGGCACGTCATTTCCGTGCCACGTCGCTTAAGTGGGCCCAGCTCCATACTAAGTACGAAGAATATTTGCCACTACGTGAATAGGCAACTTCTAGGCAAGCGCGCTCCACCTTGGGCTGTATCACCTCTTGCATACAAGTCTGATTGCAGCCAAGCCTTAGCCTATATATTAAAAAAAAAAAACGTGCCTCGCCGCGCCACGCCTCTGTAGTGGCTAAACCTTAATTTAGTAAACATGGAGTCTACCTTCTAAGAAAACCCTTATGTACCACTAGCGAATGCCCGCGACTTCGTCTGCGTGGTTTGAGGTTTTTGGTTCCCGCGGGAACTCTTAATTTTCCCTGATAAAAAGTAGCCTAGATGTGTTATTCAAGACTAGAATCTATCTCTGTGCCAAATTTCATCTAGATCCGTTCAGCTGTTGGGGCGTGATTGAGTAACAAACATCCATCCATACATCCATATATCCAAACTTTCGCATTTATAATATTAGTATAGATCAAACCTAAATATTATTCGATATGACTTGATAGCTCTAGAGAAAACGATTTTTAGACATTTGAGATAATCTCTATTATTCCATATTAAGTTCCATATTTAATTTTCCATATTATTTTTGCGTTAGGTACCTATAGTTTGATTAAACACTACATATAATCGACAAATAATTATTTAAAAAGAACTAACACTCTAACTAATTTCAGTACTTACAACTTTATTCAAGAAATGCTCATTTAAAATTTACCAAAGACACCTTCAATGCATAACACCCTAACTGCAGCGTCGTCTTAACAATTCCGCTGCAAAACTTTAAAGTACACAATTTACGGCACTCCTAAAACGTCCACATGCACGACGAACGGAGAAACTTCTTACAAAACAAAAGCGATTACGACAGACTTCGACTACTCGAAAACAAAACGCAATTTTCTCTTAAGAAAATGAGGGAACTCTTTCTCCCCATTGAAAAATCATCAACACCCACCGCGTATGTACCCAGCGACCCCCCCGAGGGGGGAAGATCTACGCCGCCGACTTGCGTACGCTTTAATTAAAAATAAAACATAAGAACGATGTAACTGGATGAGCCGAGGAGCGAAGGAAAAATGAAAGAGAAAGCCGTCCACCCCCCCTCTCGTCCCACTGTGGAATGGGTGCCGGGGGGATTGGTAACCGCGTACAAGTCAGTTGCGAAGAGACCACCGGGGGGAACGGATCTCCCTACATGCTGTGTCACAACAGGATGACATCACTTTTCTTGTCGTTAATGAAGAGAACGTCTTGGATGGGCTGTCTTTAGCTAAAGCCTTTTAAAACTTTTGCACAGGCATCTTTACATTTAGGTTACTCGACTTGGTACTAATTAGTAAGGATTGTTATTTTTCACTGCCTCGTTGGTCTAGCGGTTAGCATGTTAGACTGCAGCTTCCGAGGACCCGGGTTCGAGTCCCGGGTTGGGACATAATTGAATATTGGATTGTCTAACTAGAAATTCTCAGTACTAGCCCGGAGTTAGGAAGTTGGCGGTGTTTCACCTCCGTGCCTCGGAGAAGACGTTAAGCTGTCGGTCCCGGTTATTATCACTAACATGATAATAGTCGTTAAAGCCCGCCAACCCGCATTGGACCAGCGTGGTGGGTTTAAGCTCTAATTCCCTCTCTCCTATGAGAGTGGAGGCCTGTGCCCAGCAGTGGGACGTTAATGGGCTGTAGTGGTGGTGGTAGTGGTGGCACTCCCGGAGTACAAAGCACTGCTTAATTTTGAAACAGCTAATAAAAATTTTTACTTAGTGTATTTAAATAAAAAATTGCTGACACCTACAATTTACCTATAAAACACATAGGCTACTTTGTAAAATTAAAGAGTTCCCGAACCAAAAATCCTCAATAGACGCAAACGAAGTCGCGGGCATCAGCTAGTCAAATAATAAAGAAAAGATATTATACAAAACCTGGACCTAAAATAACACGATGTTAAAAGTTAGTCCGTCTGTTCCACTCATGCTAATCACATATCAAACAGTCAAAGAGCGAGGAAACGTCTTGAGTAAAACAAAAAAATACAAGAGTTACTGTCTAGACGTTTTAATTTTCCTATCTGTACGTCTCGAGGCATCGACGAAATACGACTCTTTTCATTAGTTACCGCACATATGGAAGATCTTTGATGTACCTCGTTAGTGGTGAAGATAAGAGCATTATGCTATCGCGTTATACTTATGAGGTCTTCTTCCTCGGTGCATCTCTTTGATTAAAATATTCGACGTTGAAAATATAAAATGTGCTTGAGAAGGGTTATTTTCTTTCAATTCAATTTCATTTTAGGATTCTTCATACTAATACCACCTAATAACTAGAAAATTAGGTTTATTGTCTTTACAACTTTAAAATTTCTATTATAGAATAACTAATCAGTACCCAATAAATCAAACATCAAATTGTGAAAAATGATAAAAAAGAGATCAATAATTAAACAAAAGCGCCCGTATTTCCCTCAAAACCAAATCAAATAAATCAATAAGAAGAAAACAGCTTCAATAAGCCAGCTGTGCGCTAAACTCTGCATATGCTCATTTATTCATACCTAACCTGGTTGAGGCATGCTCATTCAATTTTCTAACCCATTTACGTCTCAGACGAACTGCTTGAACCAACAAAAAATGGCCAAGTGCGAGTTGAACCACGTACAGCGGGTACCGTATAGAAAAAAGCTAAATCGTTACTTGTAATAAACTGTGTCGCAGCTGTGGCATCTTTCGGTTTTTATCACCGAGGAATTAAATAAACACAATTTAAAAAATTTGGATCTAATTATGAGATTGAGAATAATAAATATAAGAGCACACGGCGCGGCGGGCAGACAATGCGCGTTTCACAACTACGCGGTTGCACTACAAGCAGATTGTAGCATTACTGTATCGATACAAATGTATCGGAACTAGCTGATGCCCGCGACTTGTCCGCGTTGTTTAAGTTTTTTTTGAGTTCGGGAACTCCTTAATTTTCCGGGATAAAAAGTAGCCTATTTCACTCTCTAGGTGTAAAAATGGCATGTTTTTACAAATTAATCCTAACCTTATATACTAAGAAATTAGGTACATTGGAGTGGGGAAAACCTTGCAATTATTGCTGACTAAAATAGTGCTCTCCAGGTCTTTAACTATACCCATGCCAAAAATCACGTCGATCCGTTGCTGCGTTGCGGCGTGATTGAAGGACAACCCAAAAAAAATAGTATGTGTACACGGATTTAGATATAAAATTCACTATAAAATTATTCAAGTCAATAGAATAAACATTGATTGACATTGACCATCCAGTAACGAAATAATATTTTATTTGAACCTCCACCTACGTATCCCTAAAAAGAATAAATTATTCCCCGACATTCCCAACCGCAGATTTTCCACGATATAATTCCATAAGCAGGCGGCGCGATGCGTGTGTTCGTTTTTGCCCCGTTTTCCTCTTTTGAATTGATTAGGTCGGATTCGTATCGAGTTATGAATGGAGTTCGCGATGTTTTAGTTTAGTGCACAACTTTTTTGCATTGCAATTTATTGGATTTCCAATATTGCACTGGTATTTATTGGATATGGAAAACTGGAAATGAATTAACTTGCATTTTGTATTTTTAGCATCTCTAAATTGACGTGTAGGGATAAATCGACTTATTAGAAACTGGCATATAAAACTAGTAATGCCGCTGTCGTTTACGGAAGTTGCAGAAATCCTTTGTGGGTCGAGTATTATCTAGCTTCTTTATCATGGTTCC
Source organism: Erebia aethiops (assembly GCA_923060345.2). Taxonomy (NCBI): domain Eukaryota; kingdom Metazoa; phylum Arthropoda; class Insecta; order Lepidoptera; family Nymphalidae; genus Erebia; species Erebia aethiops. The sequence continues at coordinate 12,350,818 of OV281096.1, read as the reverse complement.
AAAAGAACTTTTGAATTTGCCTGTACACAAATTTAAAACAGCCGTAAAGGAACATTTGAGTCGAGACTAATAGACAATTGACGAATTTCTCAATGACAAAGTTGTATGGAAGCAATCGACTTGGGTCCAGCGCCCCATGGGATAGTACTCGTATAATAACATTACTGTATTTAATTTATATACCTACTTTTTTAATATCTTGTTATTTTTAAAGAGCACCTGCTGAGTTTCCTGCCGGCTCTTCTTAGCAGAACGTGTTTTCCGAACCGGTGGTAGAATCATAAAATGAACTTAAGAGACACCTGTATTTCCTTCAATAAATAAATTGAGTTTATTGAGTTTTTTTTAGTTTCTAGACTAGTCTTTGGCTGCAGTCAAAGCAAAGCAAGTGATGATGCAAAGTGCAAACTTAGCTTTGGGAAAGCACGCTTGCCTGCAGTAATTTACTCTTGAAGGTAGGTACCTATAATAATAAAATTGGAGTGAAAAAGGACACCCATATCCTAGCTTTTCGATTAAAGGAACGTAAAAGCAAATAATTTCGAACTTTACCGTATTTTTTTTTTGACTCACCCCAGCAAGGATTAGTAAGTTTCCCTTATGATTTTAACTAATATAAATAGCAATAGGTGCTTTTAACTGATTAAAGAACGTTAATATTATACTTAATAAGATTATATACCTAAATGCGAAAGTGTGTTTGTTTGTTGGTTTATTGGTTGGTTGGTTTGTCCTTCAATCACGCCTCAACAAAGCAACGGATCGACGTGATTTTTTGCATGTTGAGAGTGACATAGGCTACATTTAATCCCACAAAATGAAGGAGTTCCCGTGAGAATAAAAAAAAACTTATTCCACGCGGACATCAGCAAGTTTCCAAGAAAATATAGTACTTAAATAAATATACGGTCTATAAAACAAATAATTATTATTATCAATACTTGTTTACTCCATCAACAGTATCGGGCTACAAAGGCTTATAAAGCCGGCTACACACGTAAAGGAAAGGCCATTATTATTCATCTACGAGCTGACGAGGCGAAGTCAATGTCTATCTTATTTCTTTTATAATTATTCACGCTCCCACCCCCGGGGTAGGCGACCCCCTTTCTTGGAGGGCGCGATAGAGAAAACGTCTTAGGTTTTTGCGGCGTTTGTTTCAAGTTTTTTAGGGGGTTAAACCCTTTCCTGAACATGACAGGAATTGGATCATTAAGCAAGCCTACCCCATATTTAATTCGGCTCCCCGAAGTCTCGCGTTGTTATGAATATCAACATAGGTATTTTATTACGTTGTGGCTTTAAATAAATTTTACTTTGCGAATCGATGAAAAATTTTTGTACGTAAAACACTATTAGATTGAAACCAAGCAAAATCTGAATCACCTTAACGACTTCACTCGCGAAGTGCGGGTGAGCGCTATGGTGTATAATACAAGTGGAAGGTCCCAGGTTTGATACCCAGCAGGGGCAATTTGAGAATGGGGATGGGGTTATAGTTTGTATAGTGGGAAGCTTCTCTCTATAGACTGACAGACTGCATCTCTAGGTGCATCTACTAGGTGAGATGGCAGTCAAGAGTTAAATACTATCTGAATACAAAAATGTGGATCAAACAGCAACTAGGGTTAACTTTGTTACGGCGTACCTATATTAGATCGCAGTCTCAGCCGTTGCTTTCATAAAACGTTTTAACGACGTGTACAAAAAAAAAGAAGCATGGAAAATGGAAAACTCAGTGGCGCGGAAGCAATAAACACTAGCGATACAAAACAGTGCAGTGCAGGAAAAGTAATCACGGGGCTACGTAACTTTGTTTGACGTTGTCGTACCTTGCACAGTGGGCGGGCGAACGTAACTCTTGGACAAAACCACTCAACTATCTTTTTGGAGTTTACTCCTTAAGAATCGATTTTCATAATATATTTTAAACCCGGGATATGAAAATTTATGGGGAGTAAAATTAAACTTTATCCGTTACGTTATGTTTATGTTGGTAACACTTTTTATTTTTCCGTGACTATGTCATGTATTTTTATGAGTATAAAATATTATTTAATTAATATAAATAAACGTATATTGCATGCAAGCATTCTTTCAGTAATATAAAAAATGCGCCCATTTACCCTCATTTACTAATCTATATATTTTATAATCGTTCGTAAAGAGTAAACTCCAGTCGCGCGTCGGAGCTGACACGCACATTTTTTTTACTATTGTTTCAAACTGCCATTTGATAATGATTACGAACGTGTGATCTTCAAGAACAATAAAAAACAGAAAGCAAAAAACGCTAGTGATATACAAAACGGTGTAACTTTGTTTGGCGGATTTTCCGGGATAAAAAGTAGCCTATTCAGTCTATGATGTAAGGTGTCCCTGTTAGTTTTTTATTATTTATTTTTAATTTATTTAGTATGAATTAAGAACTACTGTTTTTAAACGCCCGATAATAGACCTGAAGTCTGAGCGATATATAAGATAACACGACTGCAAATGCGTTGATTAACTATGTAACGAAGATAGATATTCTTTGATAAATATTTGTTTTAATATAAAAAATATATTACACGAGGAATTTAAAAGTGTCCACAAAGGTTTTGGTCCAGAACACGTTTTCTTTACTTCACTGTGCACTCGTCGGTGGGTCGGTGGGGGGAAGGCGACACCTTAAATTGATTACGAATAAAATTGTTAGCCGGGTGACTACTTATATGCACTTCGCGGCCTGCGCAGCGGTTAAGGAAATCTAATTTCAACATGTCTATGAAGAAAATTTTTGCTCAGATTTATGAATAAGAACTCCACTCGGTGACTTCATTATTATGCCGCAGTTTTACCACCTATTATAAATGCGAAAGTGTGTCTGTCGGTCTATCTATATGTCTGTGTGTCTGCTACGCTTTAAAGGCCCATCTTTTCAACCAATTTTGATGAAATTTGGTATAGAGGTAGGTTATTATCCCGGGTAAGGACATATGCTAATTTTTATCCCGGAAAATTAAGGAGTTCTACTTCTAATTAACGAGGAGAGAGAGCTAATTGATTATATCCATCTTCTATTAATTTTGGTAACCAACTGAACCTAATGGCACAGAATTTATAGAATTGCTTAGAGTAGGTACTAGAAAATTACTAAGAAGCCTTTTCCATACATGTTATACTACAAAAAGTGCTTACAATCTTTTCATTTATAAATACAAATGTGTAGAAGTTAGAAGATTTCCTTTAACTCAAACGAAACTTACGCGTACCTACCTATATCTGTATAGGTAGGGTACAGTAAGAAAAATTGAGAAAATGAAAACAAACGGTCGGAAAAATCGTTTTGTTTCACGTTAATGAGTACGTAACGAAAATGTTGTTTTTGGAAAACCGGATTTACATAAAGCTGCACTTAACGGAAGCGCGTTTAAAGGAACCCATTCTGAAAAAAAAATGAGAAACAAAGAGTTCAAAAAAGTAAAACAGAAAGGTCGCTCACATGCGCGGGGTATAATTAAAGAGTTAAAATGAATATTTAAATATCGTAAAGGGTGCACTCCTGACATCACAATGACATTCGGGGGTGTCCAAATCTAGGAAGATACGTATTTTCGGGAGTCGGTTCCGTTTTGTACACCGAGAGCAATAATAATTATAAATCAGAATAATAAAATTATTCTGATCATCATTCATCATCATCATGGTGATCATTATTTCAACCAACCAATATCCACTACTGACCCTTCACCTTTTTTTTCGGGTCTTCCCAAGCCCCCAACTACATCCGGCCATCCATCAAGTCACTTTCGATATCCTCTTTGTAGTTATCGGTCCATCGTGCTGGAGAGCACCCTACGCTACGCACGCACAGCTCTACAAGATTGTTCCTGTGACAAGGATGTTCTGCGCACTGCCACTTCAACTAACAAATGGCTTGGGCTATGTTAGTCAGTTGACGTTCCTCCATGGCAAAATGACTGAACCGATTAGGCCGAAATTTGTAATAAGCTTATAACTTGAACTAAAAAACGGGCTTCTTTTTATCCCAGAAAATTCATGAGCTCCCATAGGATTTTTTAAAAGCCTAGCTCTGCTCGGATGAAGTCGCGGGCATCATCTACTAGTATGGTGTTTCTTTTTAAATTATCAGCTCTCGGTGTACCCGAAGCTGTATCGCCGGCGGGACCAGTCAAAGATAGATAGGTACACGTCACAAGGGGTAGGATCGCTTGCCAAAAATTATAATTTTAATTGCGATCCACCCCGGGCCCTCCAGCTATGCACTGGCTACGGTTAAATCATAAACGCATCAGTTTAGATATTTTACTTCTTTTTTTACGTGCAAACAATAACAAACAAAATGAAATTTTTTATCACCTTCAAATCGAATTCGCAACTACTAAAGAACTGATATACCTGCCTAACCTGCCCCTATCTTGAATAGCAGAATTTTTATTGCAGAAATCCTTAAATTCTCTCCTTCTATCTCTATAGAGAAAATCTAACAATCTTTTTTGTCGTATCTAAGTACTATATTGAAAAGAATTATTTAAAAATCTATCTAGTATTAGGTTACTTACAAAATTTTTTTTATTCGAAATATAATAAAATATATATCTTGCACAAGTAAGAATTCCGCCGAATTTCATAATAAAACTTTTCATAAACTGAAAAAAGTTTCAACAATTCCAAATATTGCGTAAACACAAACTTTGAAGGCTCGCTCTTCACCAAAATATAAAGTAGTCTTCCGTTCCCGTCCCAAAAAAAAGAAGAAACACTCACTTCCTTCGAACCTTGAAAAGTTAATGACTTCCACGAGCACACACGTAAAAACAAAGGGGGTAACTGCCGAAAATACGCAAATAAGGAACCTCGCTAACAATTTCCTCTCAGGGTCATCCCAAACTTATACGAGCAGAATCTTTATGATTCTGATAAGTTTTCCTACTAATATCGTAAGCTATGGCAGTAACTAGTACGTTTATGATGAGCTATAATGACCTTCTTTAATATAATAATTTGTTTATTATTGAGATTCAAAAGTAATGAATTGATTTGTTAAGGGGCGCAGCTAGCCGCGGCTAGCTTGTTTTATTAAACTCTAACCTAACCCTAATCGGGTAATACACGGCATCGTACCGGAATGCTAAACCGCTTGGCGGTATCCTAGCGGGGCGGTAAATTGCTAGTGGGGCGGTAAACTGCTAACTAGCCGTCGCTGTAGCTTACCGCCTGACAAAATAACGCACTTTGCGTTCCAATAAGAGGTAAGTGGCCGGAAAGAGTTATGGAAGTTTTATAAATCCAGGACCTCCTACGTATGCGATCATGGAGGTATTTAGGAAGTAAGTAGCAACTAGCATGTAGTGTCGGAAGTGTAAACGAATCATTATTATTAACTTACTGTATTGGTCGTTAGTCTATGGTTTTTTGATTGTCAAACGTCACCTAAATTTATTCGCTCTCTTTGCCTAGACTGACAGACCGGCGAACTTGTAATTTCAAGTGCTCCCTAAATATAATCCAAATTAATCTATTTTCTCGTTTGATTTCCACGGCCTATCCCTTCATATAGGGGTTATTTTATGGTCGTAGACAATTGGGAACCGATTGAATGCCTACAGGTGTGGTGAGACCCCCGGTTATTATCTTAACTGCACTTGCACAAATACTCTGGGCAAATGTATGGGAATTTAATTAATTCGTACATCTTTATTTTGGCTGAATTGAGTGTGCCCGCTTTGAACTGTTTACGCCGTGACAGCTGGATTATGAGACATTTATGAAATATTCATTTCAAATGAATTTCCGTTAATTACACCATGATGTTGTTTATTTTATTTACATTTTTTTGAATAGAATTATTCTAATAAACGTGTGTAAAGTTGCTTTTAATAATAAAAAAAACTGTTTATGACCAAAAACACTTGTACTCTCATTTGGAACTTGCACGAGTAAATGGTTAAACGTGTAGAGGTTCCACGAGAGATTTAATGTAATTAGGTAAGAGTTGGCTAAACTTAAAGATAATAATATTCATTTGATCCGGCCACGATTGCTATCGTTAAACTCTAAATCAAATGCGATCTAAACACAAAAGTATTCAATAATCGCTGAGTCTGCTAGCAGGAGACTGAATTACCATCGTTCAAACACTCGTATTTATACTAACTATTTTCAATATGGCGTCCGTATCCGCAGATTAAATCGAATGACATGTAAAGAGTCAAATTGACAGATATTAAACTTATATTATTTATTGACAGATATATACCTACTGTTTCATAATGACAAACAGTAATAATGATTACAGTATAATGGTTGTAGTACGTACTCATCGATTTTATATTTAATTTTATTTTATAACTTTACTTTACTTTATTAATTAGTGTTATGATAATCAATTATTGATTTTCTCATAATAATTATCATACCGTTAATAATAATACTAATAATATTCTTTATTTAAAGGTAAAAACCTAGTACAATAATTACATAATATCAATTACAAAAAAAAACTTACAACTAAATATAAAATATTTATTTCGCATTTTACTTCTGAAGTCTTAATCCTAAGTATCCATTTATCAAATTAAAATCTAAATTAAAAAACTAAAAACTAAACATTAAAAATATCATCTATGCCGCTGCAATAAGGCAATGAGCCCAGAACGCTGGCTGCGTTACCTCGCTGAATAGCCAAACATATAATATGTTGGCCGAATATAAAATAAATAAATATAAAAGAAATAAAAATATAAAAGATATAAACGTCATAGTGTTAATAAAATGTTAAGCAGTAGATAATATTATTGAATCACTTATTATTATTTATTTACATATTTATGGCCTAAATATCTATCAATATAGTCGTACATTCAACCTGTTTAATACATACCTACCTATTATCAAAATTGTTGGTGCTAAGAATATTGAAGGGCTTTACATGACCTAGCATAAGATACACTTGTAATATTATGTCCTAGCATTAAACATGTTGAGTATTGAGTATTTAATTGACACAAATATTTTGTCCAAAAATCATAATATTTATAGGAGATTCATCACATGAATAGATAGTCAATGACGAACTTTATTTGAGATAATTTGAAACTTATATCTCACTGACTTGCTAAATTACCTCCTAAGAAAACTTATAAAAAAACAAATCAATTTCCTCATTGCAGTAGAAAAATGTAAGTGCTGCAGTCTGAACAAACTTGACTAAGTCCTCGAGACAACGGATCTCTTGTCTTATGAAATCCTTGAGTGGACTACCTCAACGATTTTATATTTTTATATTCCCTTCCTTGCCTGAATCAGAGTCGGCACTTTAAGATGCAAGTTTCATAACTGCGCCGGTGATTCGATGAGTTCACTTTGTTTTGACCTCATTATTATAGTAGTAGTGATAGCCTAGTCTAGTCTAGCTAAGGATCTCGACCTCATCTTAGAGGGGTTATTTTTAGAACATAGTTCTTTTTGGGACGGCAAAATGCGAGGGCCTGGCCAGGAACAATAGTTCGTGAGGAAAAAGCGTTAAAATCTATCTTTATCTTTACCTAATCAGAGAGAGACAGTGGTTTTACGATAAAACGCGAGGACCTAGCCTGGAAAAACCTTACTTAACAAAAAAGCGTTATACTGTATCCCTCTCTTTCTAGTAGGTATAAATAGAAGACAGTGTACATGACGTCTAATACAAGTTGAGTAGGATTTTCTTCAGTGGAAGCAATAAGCTTCCGCGAATGGAGGAATGATTGGTGCCGGGTAATGAAATAAACTCCGTGGGATGTTGCCACGGGATTCATTTGAGGTCGAGGGTAGAATAATGTGATTTCTTGTGGATGCATTGGTATATTGGAAGAATATCTCGTAATATTTCTTCTGCGTCGTACTACTCATTGCTGAGGGTTATGCATCATAACTTTCAGCAGGCTTTTCTTTAAACACAAAGCGGTAGGGGCTTTCGTTGTAATAAAAATGTGGTGGACTCCAGATATTTCTAAATAAAAACCGACTAGGTTTATTATCTTAGCATCATCTGTTATCAACAATATGAGATCGAATTCAAGGGTCAGAAAGACCCAAAATAAAATAAAATAAATACGACTCGACTAAGTTTTTTTATTCCATACTTTATGGTAGCCTTTGACTGCGACCTCTACCGATAATACGTGATGATGCAGTCTAAGATGATAGCGGGCTAACCTGTTAGGGGTACGACAGTTTAATGAAACCCCTAATCGGTTTCCACACGGCATCGTCGCCGTGTAGAAACAGATTGGCGGTACGTCTTTGCCGGTATAGTGGTGGCTGGGGAAGCGTCCTACTAGACCAAAATGCCGGTCAAACCTCAGTTTACCGACTTGGGTCTACGTTGCTTACCAACCGTAGTCGACTGGGTCACAATAGTCTCTTATCTTGTTATTTATGTGGATGTGCACCCTTTGTTTGGTAAGAGCATACAGCCATGGTATTTACCATTCTAGCAAAAAAAACGTGCCGTCAAGGGTCAGAAAGACCCAATACGCAATTAATTAAGGCCCGACTAGGGACTCGAACCGCAGTCGAACATGCTAACCACTAGACCAACGAGGCAGATCGATACTATATTATTATATAAATTCTATATTTTATCTAAGTTAAAGGTAAATGTATCCAGCTCGTGAACTCCATGAGCTGAGCTGTCGATATCAGTTAAGTTGTAATGGAAACCAATGCCACGCCTGAGCAGCCCTCGCCCTACGGCGTGCTGCATGTTCCGACAAATCCATTTGGTCAACTAAACATATAGCATTTAAATAAGAGATAGATAGATAGATAAATTTATATTGCCATACAAAAAGATATTTAAAAGTGCAATTACAGTAAACTAATATTTATTATTAGATGGCCACAAACTTAGTTGAACATCTTGCGTAAAAAAAGTATTTTTAATCTTGGCGATACTGTTATTTACTATGATTTTACTTTCAGTCAGTTTCTGTTTGATTCTAAAACGCCTATCAGTGGAAAATTACTTGTTGAAAATTAAAACAATAGAAAAACTCATACTAATCATTCGTATGAATTGTATGAGTAAAAATTCATCCAACAAAGAATTGTCATTTTTACAAAAACTATAGCAAATTTTAAAATTAGAAATTACCAGTCGCAAAATAACTCTTTAGGTAATTGTTGGAATTGAATTTTAAAAATAGCTTCTAGAGGTTTAGACGCTAATTTTAAACTTATAAAGGCACTATTTTCGAAAAATAAAACATTTTGACAATAGTCAAATTTTGCAAATAATCAAATTGTCAAATTTAATTACCAAGTTCTAGATAAAGAAATAAAAAACTTAGATAAAGGGCTAATAAATTTACCAATATATGTTCAATCGGCTCTGTATGAAATTATCTGCGATAAAAAGTACCCAGTGTTCTTCCTTGGGTTGCAACCTATGAATCAAATTTACTCAAAATCGATTGAACAGCTGATTGGCCGTTAAAGCGTAGTACCTACAGGCAGATAGAGAGATACTTTCGTATTTATAATATTCGTATGGAAATATGCCTCGTTGGTCTAGTGGTTGGTATGTTCGACTGCGGCCGACGAGGTCCCGGGTTCGAGTCCCGGGTCCGGCCATAATTGAGTATTGGGTTTTTCTGACTAGAAATTCTCAGTACTAGCCCGGAGTTAGGAAGTTGGCGGTGTTTCACCCCCGTGCCTCGGAGAGCACGTTAAGCCATCGGTCCCGGTTATTATCATAACATGATAATAGTCGTTAAAGCCCGCCAACCCGCATTGGAGCAGCGTGGTACTAAGCTCTAATTCCCTCTCTCCTCTGAGAGTGGAGGCCTGTGCCCAGCAGTGGGACGTGAATGGGCTATAGTGGTGGTGGTGGTATGGAAATATGGATTATATTCAATGAATATCAACGAACGAAACGGAAAAATACCAAAATAAAATATAGCGTGTTAAATACTACTCAGCTAACACGTCAAAACAGACACCTACGCATATTTTTCAACGCTGTCGATTATTATTATCCTCCGCTTACTAATAAAGAAAGAAATGTTCAGGTTATCAAGAAAAATATAAGCTCCGTACAAAAATAGGGATTTTCCTCGTAGAAAGTCAATCACTTCAAGATACAAAAGTATGATTCATCACATAAAATAACTAGCTGATGCCCGCGATTTCGTCTGTGTGGTTTGAGGTCTTTTGGTTGCCACGGGAACTCTTTAATTTTCGGGGATAAAAAGGGAAAAATAGCCTATGTGCTATTCCAGACTATAATCTATCTCTGTGCCAAATTTCAGCCAGATCCGTTAAGCCGTTCTGGCGTGATTGAGTAAAATACATCCATCCATCCATCCATCCAAACTTTCGCTTTTTAATATTAATATAGAAGTATAGACTACAATATGGTGCCCGCGACTTCGTCCGTGTAAATAAATTTTCGTTTTCCATGGGATTTCTTTAATTTTTTGGGTAAAACGTAGCCTTTGTCCTTCCCCGGTATGCAACATGTCCCCATTGCAAACTTCGTCAATATCGGTTGAAAGTAAAGGCGCAGCAGACAGAGAGACAAACACACATTCGCATTTTAAATAACTAGCTGATTCTAAGTACGACTTTGTTCGCGTGGATTCTTAGAAATTTGATTTTTGCAAAAAGTCAAGTGAATCCGTTGCGTTACTTTTGAAGCAACAACCTCTCTTTCGCATCTTCTTTATAGATAAAAGTAAATGCCGAATGTATGGCGCGTCACTTCACAACGGTTGGACCGATTCTGATGGAATTTTGTGTGCTTGAGTGGTTCCCGGGATGGTTCAACCCTTCATATTCCCAATTGGACCCGGTAGTCCAGGAAAATCGGGTACTAGATTTAGGACAACGTCTGCCAGGCCCATTTGTTTATAATGATACTAGATGATGCCCGCGACTTCGTCCGCGTGGATTAAGGTTTTTGATTCCCCCGGGAACTCTTGAATTTTCCCGGATGAAAAGTAGCCTATGTCCTTTCCCGGGATACAACCTATCCCTGTACCATATTACATTGAAATCGATTGAACAGATGGGCCGTGAAAGCGTAGCAGACAGACAGACAGACACACTTTCGCATTTATAATATTAGTATGGAAGTTAGTTATATAATAAACTATAATAATTATTAACGAAGACCTTGTGCGAACATTTTCACTTTTCGTGAGGACTATGATTTTGCGTGAAAAGCCTATGTCGGTGTCTCAGATGCAAGCTACTATCGCACCAATTTTCGACAAACAAATAGACAAACTTTAATTAGGTATTTGACAACTATTCAATTAAAAAAAAATGATTATTAAATAGATCCTATATTCTATTATATATATCTCCCAAAAGTCGTAATATCCAAGTACCCTGTTAGTTTTATGTTGGATAACTATTTTAAACTATCGATTACAGTAAGCAAGTGCGTCTAACTTTGATGACGTCACTATTCGATCATTCATACAAAATCCCATACTCAGCACGCGTTTTGACGTTTGAAAAAATGTTGCTGATTTGACTAGTTGTCAAATCAGCAACCTCCGTTCACAATCGTTGTTTGACGACCTCCGTGGCGCAGTGTGTGGCGCTGTTGCCTTAACGTGCGGAGGTCCCGGGTTCGATCCCCGGCAGGGTCAATTTAGGAATTTATAATTTCTGAATTTTCCGTGGTCTGGCCTGGTGGGAGGCTTCGGCCGTGGCTAGTTACCACCCTACCGGCAAAGACGTGCCGCCAAGCGATTTAGCGTTCCGGTATGATGTCCGAAGGGGTGTGGATTTAATATAACTGCCATGCCCATAACAGGTTAGCCCGCTACCATCTTAGACTGCATCATCACTTGCCATCAGGTGAGATCGTAGTCAAGGGCTAGCTTGTAGTGGATAAAAAAAAACCCAATTAGCAGGATACGATGCAGGGTTTAGTCGATTTTTCATACTACAACAGCTAGTATGTGCTATGAGTAGTTTTATCTGCAATACATTATAAGCACTGTAACTTTACAATAAAAATAAAATAACTTGCATTGTGAAAATTGTTGAATACAATATCAACAAAAGGAACGTAACCTCCCAATACAATTTTCCATTGAAACCGAAACAGGCAGCGTAGAACGGAACGCATTTGTTTAAATTAAAAAAGGAACACACACCAGCAATACACTTAAAATATTCACACGGCGAAAACACATTCCATTATAGACCGAGGACTGGTGGAAGATTTGTAAACGTGTTTGTTGAAGTCGAAAATCACTAAAGAAATAATAAGAATCATGACATCCTTAAATTGCCAACTTTAGGAAAATTTGTATTTAATTATTATTATATTATTGTTAAAATCACAAGGTTTTTAATATGTTCTTTCAGTGTTTAAAAATTGTTTCAAAAACTATTATATCCAATATTTGATTTAGAGTATGCATTTCTGCAGGATGTATGCAGTGTGTGCATGCGCAGTGAATATTTAGTTAAAGACCTTTAATGTTAAAATGTCTTTGGTTATGCCTATTCATATTATGAATGAAAATATGTTTTCAATTACATCGTGTGTCACAACGCGGCCGTGTATCTTTCCATTTTTCGCTATTCAACTATTTTATTCTCTCTTTTTTTCGTAATTCTCACTTATATTTTATCAAAGATACTTTTTGTATCTGACTTTCGGCTAAGATTTGAGAAAAGATTCGCTGATTTGTATATGCCATGAAATATTTAAGCAGTATATAGTTCACCAGCTCTTGAAGTATTTATAAAATAGAAAAGAAACACGTTCTTAAAAAAATTTGTTTCCCCGCACACAATGTATAAAGCGCCCCATTCACCACACAATGGGTGTTTTGTGCCGTTTCGTCCGTCGCATGACCCGCGCCCGTCTGACGTGTGTCACAATGCGCCCGTGTATGGGTGCACTCACTGAATTGTTTTGTTTTCCCGACCTCAGTTTATGCTTTTCCCTTTTATAAAGTTTGAAGAAATCAAAAGCTTAGAGAGGATATTAAAAATTGTGTGTGTCAGCTCCGGAAATTACTCCTAACGAACGAAAAATGTTACCATGGAAACACAAACATAATGTTTGATTTTACTCCCCATAATTTTTCACACCCCGGGCTAATATAATATGTAACAAAAATCGATTATTAAGGAGGTAAACTCCAAAAAAATTTTTTTTTTTAAATTGCAAGCATACTCTCTGAAGCAGCTGTGAGTTATGAATCATGGTAGATGGGTTCAGATAATCTAAATGCTAGTCTGACTACGTCCTAGAGCAATTTTTCAAGTTTCAAGTCAACTTCGTGTCGATTTGACAAAACTGGTATATAAATTTATTTACACTACAAACTCTACTATTACCTATTCTGTGATATAACTCGGATTTCACAGTTTTTATTATTAAAACTTACAATGACACACTTTTATGTACTAGCTTACTACTATGGCTTTAGTAATCTTTTGCATAAAGTAGAATTATGCTACATATGCATCACACGGTCGTGACAACAATTTTATCCTCAGACTGTAATTTTTTTAAGGTGGAATTTCTTTTGAAATAAATAAAATAAAATAAACTATTATTTGTCGCTATAAAGCTACTCAGTGGAAAAAAGGCAGAAAAAAGAGTGGATTCTTACATTCATAGAAAATAGCCAACTGTCCCTATTTTGTACTTTATGTTTTCACTTTGTCTTATCTATCACTAAAAGAAAGTTGAAATATCATTGCGTTGACTCTATTTTCATGGAGAGTATAATTTTGCTTTTCTTGAGCTCCATTCCTTAGTGAAATATGAGTGTAGGGAGCATTAAATATGTTGAATACCGGTGAGCCTTTTAAAGCTTTCTTGTATCTTGATACTCGAGAACATATTTTATATTTTTAGACATTATAAGCCATGATTCGTGTTTTATACTACAAGTTAGCCCTTGACTGCAATCTCACGTATATGGTTAGTGATGATCATCGATTTATTATATTATGTAGGTACTAGGTGGGCCCTTTAATAGAAAAAAGTTGGGCGTTCGACTTGTAGGACATGCCCCTCACCCGTATAAGCCTGTCCTTGTCCCCGCCATAGCGTTGTCCCGCTTTTCAGGCTAGGTGGCGTTAGTAAAATAAGTCCACATTCTTTGTTTGACAGGGCGCGTCTATGTAAATTGAGGTCGTTGGTGATGATGGCCGAGATGGTAGCTAACTAACCTAGGGGTACCTACTGCAGTTACCCATATTAAACCCATACGTACCCCTATAATCGGTTTCTACATGGACTCATACCTGAACGATAGATTGCTTGGCAAGCCGAACCATCGTACTAGTTCTAAATCCTACGCTGTTTTCCTCATTGAGGGTCGGGGTGTTAAGAATTATTCCTTTCCATTACACATCCAAATGGGGCTTGCTTTTTGAAGTGAAACTTCTTTAGAATCATTGTGATTTGAAAATTCGATGAAACGTAAAAGCGACACCAAAAAGAAAAAAAACATTTCATAATAGGATTTAGCCTGCGAGAGAATGAGGTAGAATACAAGTTACATTTATCTCATTATCTCGTGGCCTACTTTTCTGAAGTTTCACTTCTGCCACGTGTGAATTGCACACACACACTTTTTATTTTATTTTAAACTAGATGATGCCCGCGACTTCGTCCGTGTGTATTAAGTTTTTTAATCCCGCGAGAACTCTTTAATTTTCCGTGATAAAAAGTAGCATAGGTCTTCTCCGGGATACATCCTATCTCTGTACCAAATTTCATCAAAATCAGTTAAACAGATGGACCGTTAAAGCGTAGCAGACAGACAGACAGACACACTTTCGCATCTATAATATTAGTATGGATTATTCTGCATACTACTCAACTTGGATGGGAGTATTTTGACAAGTAGGTAGGTATTTAGGTTAGGTTTTCCTATGTTAAGCACATTATTAAAACTGTTAGGTTAACAATTAATTAAATGATACATATAAGGATTAAGACCAGTTTGTACGGTTACTATAATACTATAGCTGTGACTTCAAACAATATACCACCCTTATTTTGTAACTCCTCCCTAATAAATGGTAAATCAAGATTGATTCATTGACATGATTCCCGCACCAAAACGCTGTAAAAAGTTAATATGTCAATATTTCCCGGGCGTGACCGGTCGTTAATTTGTTTGGAAGCAAATGTAGTAATGGGGAGATAATTTTCGATCTACCCTCAATATTCAATTTAGTTTATACTCTGATAGTTATAGGTCTATCATTATAGGGTTGTATAGAATAATACTCGTATATCTAATATTATAAATGCGAAAGTTTGGATGGATGTTTACTCGATCACGCCAGAATGGCTGAACGGATCTGGATGAAATTTGGCACAGAAATAGATTATAGTCTGGAATAACACATAGGCTACTTTTTATGCCGGAAAATTAAAGAATTCCCGAGGAACCAACAAACCTCAATCCACGCGGACGAAGTCGCGGGCTGGTACTAATATAAGTCGGTTTTTTGGTAAGAATATTTTCTTTCATCCATCCCTTTCACCGCCCAACATTCTGATATAATTCGACAGGTCTAACGACTGTTTTATATGTTTTCTCTTTTAGTTTAAGGGTTCCGTTCAACCATGTACGTATCTAATTAAAATAATAACAGAAACCTACAAATCCAAAACCATAAAGTACTATTAAAGTCTTATTACTCATTATCCATATTTTAATTAGAGTTTACAGTAATTATAAATGAGTGGTATCGAGCTTGGTCAAAGCTTTGAACCAATGTTGCTGAGTGCCTCGATATAAAGGAATATCGTATGAAATAGATAGGAACTGATGTTTGAATGAAACCTGACTAATGAGCTGGGTACCTAGCTATCACATCCAATTTATGGAGTATCGATAATACGGGATTGGTAATTAATAATACATTACTAATTAATGATGTCCGAACTTCGCGTGGATTTAGCTTTAAAATCCCGGGAGACATGTTTGATTTTCCGGGATAAAAAGTATAAGTCCTTGTCAGTGCTCCTAATAAACTTTTACTACTTCTTTAACTACATCCATGCAAATAATCAGGTCAATCTATAGTATCTCTATTGCGGTGCGATTGAAGGGTAAACCAACAAACCTCCCTGGTGCAGTGGTGAACTTATAAGGGTCCCGGGTTCGATCCTCAGCAAGGTAAATACGAGAATTTATATTTTTTTCTGAATTTTCTCTGGTCTGGTCTGGCTGGAGGCTTCAGCCGTAGCTAGATACCAACCTACCGGTAAAGACGTACCGCCAAGCGATTTAGCATTCCGGTATGATGCCATATAGAAACCGATTAGGGAATGGGTTTAATATAATTGCCATACCACTAACAGGTTAGCCCGCTACCATTTAAGAATCATCACTATTGTATTTAATTTATATAATAATGTCACCGTAAGATTGTAAAAACCGTTAGATTATGATATAACGTTTTTTTAACTCGATAGATTATAAACTGTCGACAGATTGTGAACCGTAACATACTGCTTACAATTTAACGCGTTATTTTTCGGTAAATTGTAATATATTAGGTATATTAACCCGGGCCGGGCACTACCTGAATATTCATATCAAACCCTAACCTAACCTATAGTTCGCGCGCGAGTTGAATGCAGAATAAATGTATGGTGACACTTACATTTATTCTGCATTCAATTCGCGCGCGAACTGTAGAAGAAAGAGACAAGAAAACGTAAAAACAATAAATATTTCATAAATTAATACTCAGAACATTGAACGGTTCACAATCTTACGACAGTTTATAATCTCGCGGGATAGAAACCGTTAGAATATAATTTATCAGATTTTACAATCTTACGGTGACATATACTTACCTAAGTATTGTACCTATATTGTAAAAAAACAGCAACTGCCGAGTTTCTTGCCGGCTCTTCTCGGCAGAATCTGCTTTCCGAAGCGGTGGTTAAGTCAAAACATGACGTAGCATAAGAGACACATGTATGTCCTACATGTTTAAATAAATAAACTGAAACACGTACCACCAGGGCTCACTGTCAATGGCTAACTTGTAGCGGATAAAAGTAAGAATAAAGTACATTTCGCATTTCTAATATTAGTATGGAGCTATAAAAACACAATAATTAACATTGCACGTAAAACCTTTAATTAAACCATTAGGTAGAGCCATCTCTTCAAGTTGTCAACGAACCAGTGCAAAAGCTTCATATCCTCAATGTCCCATAACCACTTGCCACTTAACACACTCGGGGAGCTTTAATCGTGCCCCTCCAATTAACACGTAGTGAGCTTTCGGGTGATGGTATTTTGATTAGATATTTTATTTGTTAGATATACATATTTAAACATGTTAAATTATCCTTTTGTTATCTACATATTATGAACTAAATATTATGTTGAATTTTATAGTCTGCCTTGTGAGATTTAGTGTTTTTTATACTGGCCACGTTCGTGTTACATAGGTACGAAAATCCAGTACAGAGTATTGTATTAGACAGACATTTTTAAGCAGAATATTTTATGAATATCGAACCAAACTTTTTAACATTTCCATAAAGTTCTCATAGGTTTGTGAAGTCTGCCAAGCCGGACTTGGCTAGCGTGCTAGACTATGCCCAAAACCCTTCTCATTCTGAGAGGAGATTCGTGCTTTTACAGGCCCGGGTTGTGGGTTAGTGGGTTGAAATGATGACTTTCGTTATATCTTAATTTTTTTTACATAATATGATTTATATTCTTAAACGCTAGGCATAAAATGACCAACATCTAATTTAGCTACTATATCGAGAATGCAACAAAATTATAACTGTGACGCCAGACTTTCAATCTCGCATGATCACCTCATTAGTGATACGGCTCCGTGACGTCACTCGCTATCAATCGCTCCATGAATGGACCCTCATTAAAATGTAGATCACCAACTATTTCAATTATCATTGGGTCGGTAGAGGGTTGAATTATTATTTCATTAGTATAATTTATCATTTTTTACACAATTTGATTGATAATATTCTAAAACGCTTCTTCTTCATAGAAGAAACCACCAAGCATTTAATTCAGCTACCATAACGAGAGTGCAACAAAATTATAACTGTGACGCCAGACTTTCAATCTCGCATGATCACCTCATTAGTGATACGTATCCGTGACGTCACTCGCTGTCTATCGCTTCACGAATGGATCCTCATTAAAATGTCGATCGCGAACTTTATTGAAATTAGGATAGGATAATTTTAAATATTAGCAGTAGGTAGGTCGGTCGGTAGTGGGTTGAAATAGTGACTTTTTAATATCATTTTTTACACAATTTGACAGATAATAATCTAAAACGCTAGGCATAGAAGGCGTAGAAGAAAACACCAAGCATCTAATTCAGCTACCATAAAGAGAATATAACTGTGACGCCAGACTTTCAATCTCGCATGATCACCTCATTAGTGATACGGCTCCGTGACGTCACTCGCTATCAAACGCTTCATGAATGGACCCTCATTAAAATGTGGATAACGAACCATTTATATCGTGATACTTTGTCTCCGCCAACTGATAGATTAATGGTTGTTAATTTGAAGGACTTATTCTGTGCGAGATATCTTAATGCATTTTTTTCAGCAGTGCTTTTTTTAGTAAAAGCTGAAATTTTATAGAAAGTACAATAAGAGGTCAAGGTAAAAAGATGTAATTTCCTATACAACACCAGCATTATCATCCATACTACCATCAGGTGAGATCACAGTCAAGGGCTAGCTTGTACCTAGTGGATTTAAAAAAAAACTAATATTTTAACTATACCCGCGACTTCGTCCGCGTGGTTTAAGATTTTTGATTCCCGCGGGGACTCCAGGAACAGATGCGCCGTGAAAGCGTACCAGACAGACAGACAGGCAGACTGACAGACAGACAGACAGACAGACAGACAAACCGACAGACAGACACACTTTCGCATTTATAATATTAGTATGGATTGAAAGTGTGACTGTCGGGTTGCCTGCCTGTCTGTCTGCTACGCTTTCACGACCCATCTAATCAACAAATTTTGGTGAAATTTGGTATAGGGATAGTTTGTGTCCCGGGGAAGGACATAGGCTACTTTTTATCCATACTTATCCATACTCTATAATAATATTAAAAATGCGAAAGTGTGTCTGTCTGTCTGTCTGCTACGCTTTCACGGCTCAACTACTCAACCAATTTCGATGAAATTTGGTACAGAGATAGGTTACATCCCGGATAGGATAATTTTTATCCCGGAAAATTGAAGAGTTCTCGCGGGATAAAAAAAAACAATCCACGCGTAAGAAATGGTAATAAAATAAAATAGCAATTTGTACTTACAATTCAATGCTTTAAGGTGCTTGGTTTTACACTATGGTTTTACCTATTAGAAGGTTAATACTTATAATATTATAATTATAATCAGAATTCAGAATCAAGGATTGAGAATCGGTTCAAAAGTTTAACACCTATATCGCAATTAGGTACTTTGTTTGTATAAGTGCCTTTTGTTAGATCGAAACAGCAGGTGTTACCTACTTACCTAACCGACTGGAGCGCTCCCTATACCGAAGGTCATCTGATGGCCTTATGACATTTAAAGGAATAGCGGTATTTTTTATTGTATTTTAATGGGTAACTACTCCAGGTATCTAAAATTAGGGAAATGTGGCCTACTTGCAACTGCGCATATCAATCGACTAACTGATGCCCGCGACTTCGTCCGCGTTGACTGAGGTTTCTTGGTTCTCGCGGAAAATCTTAAATTTTCCGGGATGAAAAGTAAAAGTATCTCTGTCAAATTTCATACAAAACCGTTCAGTCGCCTTGGCGTGATTGAGTAACAAACATCCATCCATACATCCATACAAACTTTCGCATTTAGGTATAATATTAGTATAGATTACGCTGTTGAAAGTAAGCCTAGTTAAAATTAACTTCTTAAAACTTTGTATAACTGTTAATAAGTATATTTTTTCCAATACGCTAAAAACAAATTTTACGAGATATTTCACCGCGCTTAATTGCCTAATCTGGTGACAGAAGGGCTGGCTCATTTTTTGCGCAAAGGATCAGCCTGGCTGTCCTGCGTGGAAATACAGCCAGCCATTCTTGCCAACATTCCACGCGGGCATGATTTATATAGTAATTAGGTTAGGCTAGCTAGCATTAAGTTCTATTGTATTATTTTCAATAAAAAATACGCTAATAATTATCAAATGTTCCTCCATCAGGGTTGCTACTGTACAGTATTCACACTACACTATACCTACTATAATTTCCTCCCGATCGAATTTCGACCACGGCGGCCAATCTCCACATAGATTAGCCATCTGCGCGGGAGATATTAGGTAGGTATAGTCATATAGTGCACAAGTGTGTGCGCATACACAGGTGCACTCTCTGTTCCTTTACTCTCATAGCCCGATGGGACGGAAGATCCGACACGACCGGAGAGAGATCAGGCGCAGGTCCGACGGCTTAACGTGCTCTCCGAGGCACGGGGGTGCAACACCGCCAACTTCCTAACTCCGGGCTAGTACTGAGAATTTCTTATCAGAAAAACTCAACACTTTTTATAGCCCGACCCGGGACTCGAACCCGAGACCTCGTCGGCCGCAGTCGAACATGCTAACCACTAGACCAACGAGGCAGTTAGCTATACTATACTATACTGTATAACCAGCATACAATCCACATTAGCTTCCTTAATCTCTGTATTCTGAAGCCAATAATATCCAAACTAATATTATAAATGCGAAAGTGTGTCTGTCGCTTTAACGGCCCATCTTTACAACCGATTTCGATGAAACATGATATGCGGATAGGTTGTATTCTGGGGTAGGGCATAGGCTACTTTTTATCCCGGATTTATAAATTAAAAAAAAACAACGTCGACGAAATCGTGGGCATCGTCTTTTATTTTAATTTTTTAGTTTTCCTTTAGTGTCCATACTAACAAAGTGGCAATATAGGTTATCAGATGACCCTGCAGTAGGGTTGCCACTGTACATCGCCACGTGTCGTTTCAATTTACGGATACACGCGGAATTACCAGCGCGGTCGAACCAGGCCCTGCCGCACCACGCCTTTAACCTTTAATTTACATCCCAGAGTAACTTACACGTGCATTGCGAACAAAATATCAAGAAAATACAATGCTCCAATGCCAATGTTTTTGTGGCCTCTCTGGCGCAGTGGTGATCGCTGTTGTCTTATAAGCGGACGTTGCCGGGTTTGAACCCTGGCAGGATCAATGTGGGAATTTTCTCTGGTTTGATCTTATGGGAGGTCTCAGCCTATAAGTTACTCTATAAGTTGCAAAAAAGATGTGATGCCAAGCCATTTAGCATTCCCGTACGATATCGTGTAAATAGTGATAAAAAGTATGGGTTTAATATAACTGCCATATCCCTAATAAGTTAGCTCGGTGCCATCTTACGGCAGTCAAGAGCTAACTTGTACTGGAATAAAAAGAGTTGTAGTATTTGTGTTAAAAATGGTAAAACCATCGTCAACTCTTTATCACTCGCAACGCTTTGATTCTACATCCCAAAGTGTGCTTCGTTCTTTGCCAATAATATTTACTCTATATGTTAGTATAAGTAATTATTCATTCAATTCAGCACTAATTGGAAAGTTTCAAAATCTTTAAGTCCAAAACGCCTGAGTTTTTTAGAAATTCGCAGTAGGTACTAGTCCGGAGTTAAGAAATTGGCGGTGTTCCACTCCATTGCCTCTAAGAGCACGTAACGCCGTCACTCCTTTGCTTGATCTCTCTCCGTTCGAGTCGGATTTCCGTCTTCCGTCTATCAGTCTTTGAGAGTGCATCTGTGTCTGTTGACTGCGCCCACACTCTTGCACTGTAATACCTAGAGTAGTATGTCCTGCGCATTTGGCCTCTGTGAAAATAGGCCGCCATGACC
Organism: Erebia aethiops; assembly: GCA_923060345.2. Classification (NCBI taxonomy): domain Eukaryota; kingdom Metazoa; phylum Arthropoda; class Insecta; order Lepidoptera; family Nymphalidae; genus Erebia; species Erebia aethiops. The sequence goes on along the minus strand of OV281096.1, from coordinate 12,328,902 downwards.
AAAATCCAATCGAGAGTACATTATTTTGATGACACTATGTTGCGACAGACCATACAACGGCATATTCGGATTTGCATATAGCAAGTGAGCAAGGAAATGAGCTAAAAGCTTAAATTGCAGGTGACTAAGATGACCTTCCAGATAAGGAGGGGGTCCGGCAACGCGCGGTACATCGACACCCGCTGATTCAATTTACGAATACGCTCGGAATTACCGCGCACCACGCCCCTGACCTTTTACCTACCTTGCCTTACACCCGTGGTAGTCACTTTCACTGTTTTACCGGGAATAATCTATAGCAGTATCGGAATAACATTTACAGATGATAATTTTGTAAAGCCGAGTTATGCCAGGCCTGGCTCACTTGTCACGTGACCTGAGATATTTAACTACTGCTGCGTGGCCGTCCGACGGCACTCATAACAGCCGAGTGTTGCGCGCGAACCGTAGTTAAACGTTTGACTTTTCAAGTTCTCATCATGGATAAACAAAGAAAGATCAGTAAATAATAACATTACACCCGTGGTAGTCACTTTCACTGTTTTAGCGGGAATAATCTATAGCATTATCGGAATAACGTTTACTGATAAAAATTTTGTAAAGCCGAGTTTTACGGTGATCATCAATATCCAATGCTGGCTAGTGATGATGCACACTAGGAACGTCTGATGCGGACAAAACTTTTTTTTATTTAGTTTTTTATTGCGTGATAGTCTTGCGCTTGACGACAATCATGCTTAGTGCAAAACAATGATGAGGTCTAGGTTGGAGCGCGCTTGCCTAGAAGAATGCCTATTCACTCTTTCCTTGAAGGTACTTTAGTTGAGGAGGGCGTACTTTTGCGCGAAATGTCGCGTCTGAGATGAATGACGTTTTCACCTGTCCCGCTAGCGATTATCTAAATATATAAAAGGGAAAGGTCTGTCTGGGGACTGTCTGATCTATAAACGCACAGCTCAAACCACTGGACAGATCGGACTATAATTTGGCATTAGACTGTAAAAGCTAGACTATAATAAAAGTGAGTGAATTAGTGTCCGTCAAACAAAAAATGTTGTTCCAGGTGTCATAATAGCTATTTATGCAACTGTATCGTAATGAGGGTCATTTTAATTCGAGTGCTGTTTTTTGATACGAGGCTTGCCGAGTATCAAAATAGGATAGTACGAGAATTAAAATGACTAATTACGTACAGTTGCATACAAGATTTTATCTACGACAAGGACGTCTTTATAATTTTTTACTTTGTAAATTAATAAAAAAGTCAAATCAATTGACTGGTTGGGAAAGTGCCAGAACCCAGACCCGCTAAGCTATAGGTATCCTATTTATGAAGATAACCATATCGATACAGCTACGACTCATAACGATACAGCTCCCATACAACGAACTGTATCGTTATGAGAAGCAAACACGAAAGAGGGTTCAATTCGATATAGTTGTCAAATTCGAAATTGGAACTTTTCGATGCTGGAGTAGATAAAATACATAGAAGCATAACTTATTTTATGTGCTTGGACATTCTTTACTTATAACGGGGATTACCCGTTATAAATTCAGGAAAAAAAATCACCGAATCATACAGGTACGATTAGCTTTCTAGATCAAAATAATTCCCATAAGATGTGGCATTCCAAATTAATATTCCATTCGGGCGGTCGGCGATGCCCCTATATGATACGAGCATTCGTTAAACGGTTAATTTCGTCTGACGTACAAAATGTGCATGCTCATTGGTTTTGTCGGCATCATAATAATATAATATTAAAGGTTTATTGGTAAGATGAAAAAACATAATAGATAAGTACTTTTTTTTACGCGAATATACTTTTGATGATTGTAGCGGTCTTCGCAGTCCGCACATAATCCAATAGGCCATCTATTGGATTATGTGCGGACTGCGAAGACTTACTAGTAGCGCAAGATGAACACGAAGAGCCTAACTCACGCTAACGAAGCGTTCGCTGAATTACGCCTATATACGACCTCCAACGATGAACGGTCGGACCAGTGGTCCCCGAGCACAACACCCGCTCGGTGGATGATATCATACTTTGTTACGGTCGAGCCATATCACCTGCTCCCGTACAATGATGCCCGCGACTTCGTCCGCGCGGGTTAAGGTTTTTGATTCCCGCGGGAACTCTTAAATTTTCCGGGATAACCTATGTCAAGTAGCCTATGTCCTTCCCCGGGATACAAACTATCCCTATGTCAAATTTCATCAAAATCGGTTGAACAGATGGGCCGGGAAAGCGTAGTAGACAGACAGACAGACACACTTTCGCATTTATAATATTAGTATCAAGGACTGAAAAACAGATTCATGAAGGTTACAGAAATATAAGTGATACAGAATGAAAGTGTAACAGAATCGAATCTGTAACCCTTTTGACTGTGTTTTTAATTCTGTTAACCCGAAACACTTATAATAATATGTCTGTAACAGAAACGAATCTGTAACAGAAATGAAATTGTTTTAAGGTGTAACCGAAATAGCGACGTTGCCAAATTTACTGTTGACGCGTCTTCAAATTTGAACCTAAGGTTTGAACCTAGCACCGTTGGTTGCAATTGTTTTAAGAAAAACATGGCCATGTTGTGTCAGTATGTGTGAAGTCCGATGAAGTGAGAAGAACGCGTTGTCACACCGTGCAGTTTGTTAGGGCATGTACCTATTGGGGTTACAGATAAAAACACTTATTAACAGAAATAAACGGTTACAGATTGATTGGGTTACAGTATCGTTTCTGTTTCCGTTATAAGTGTTTCTGTTTTATAACAGTTTCAAAAAACAGTGTTTAAACCCCTTATTTCGGTTACTGTTTCAGTCCTTAATTAGTATGGATTTATCTGACTAGTAGTCAACTACCCAATTTTAAGGCTCTCCCCCACAGGCGCGTTATTATCGGTCTTTAATAGGTATCAGATGCGTTATTGCGTTAATGCATCCCGATTTTTGCTACACAGCCGCGTTTTTATCGTTCGATATTTCTAACGCATAAGTTTTTACTAGTTCTAACGTTATTGCCGCAGGTGTATGTAAGGTCGTATGCGTCTCAATACAAAATGTTCTAAAAACTCATATCCGAATATCGCAAGATGGAAAACGGACCAATTGGAAGATGTACCGATTGCATCGTTATGTGTAACTTTGTAGCCGTCTTAACTTAAGGTAAGGTATGTTAAGCTCTAATCAAAAATTAATGCATCTTACTATGTAACAACTAACAACTAAATTATGTACCTATTCTGTAACAACTATCTAAATAAGTAAAATATGCACCGACGCCGATGATTCATTAAGGCTACCTACACGCGGGGTTTTCAGCAATACGTTAGGATGCTCGCGTGCGGTGCGCGGGAACCGCGAAATATGTTGTCGTACGATGGACTTTGTATGGACCTACCCTTTCAGAAGGCATCCAAATAATAATTAACCTTGGGCTTTTAAGAAAACTTTTATAGCTAGAAAAATCTTCTACCACCGTTGATAATATAGACAATCCATTTAAACATAAAATTGGGAACATAATTTCTCTGATCTAATTTAATCATCTTAATTTAGATTTTCCAGTTTTGGAATTTGTTAAAAGTTATTGATGCCATCGAAAATGGAGTGATGGATTTAAATTTCTTAAGCATGCAGTGAGAACTCTTTTACACGAGATAACAAGTGAACATAAGTAATAAAAAATATTAAAAACATGTTTCATGCCCTGTATAGCAAGTGGCACTCGGGATGATATTGTAAGGATTCTAACGATACCCCATACATCCAAATCTGTTCAGGCAGGCTGTTTAGAAGTTATACCGGAATAAATAAACTCACATTCATACTGAACCTTGAAAACATACTCTCCTTTTTTTGGGCAGTCACAACAAAAAGAGACAACGATTGTGTAACAACATCACGATCTCCGTGGCGCAGTGTTGAGCGCTGTTGTCTTAACGTGCGTAGGTCCCGGGTTCCATCCCCGGCAGAGTCTATTTGGAAATTTATAATTTCTGAATTTTCCCTGGTCTGATTTAGCGTTTCGGTAACTTTCTTTAGCGTTTCGGTTTCGGTCGATGCCTTGTGAAACCGAATAGGGGTTCAATATAACAACCATGACATGCGTTGCAAAACAAACAAACCGGTTAGCTCGCTACCATCTTAGACTGCAGCATTACTTACCATCAAGTGAGATTGCAGTCAAGGGCTAACTTGTAGTAGATTTAAAAAAAATAAACAATAAGTTTTCATTGGAATATCCACAAGATGTCTCATCCACATGACGGATGGCGCGAGCCAGCTATTCATTTAAGTCATGTGCGACACTCATAATCCATTCAGTCCGTGGCTGCGCAGTTAATGCATAATTGCTTTTATACGTGTTTATTATCGTGTTAGGTTAAAGGTAATAGGGATTTATTTAATTATCTACGACGAATGATTGTTGAATATTTAAAAAATTGCTATGCAGTCTGTAGTGTTATAGTATTTTTTGTTGATTTAAGAGCTATCTTAGCAAGTATAGTATTTATAACTAGATGATGCCCGCGACTACTAAGTTCGATTCCCGCGGGAACTCCTTAATTTTCCAGGATAATAAGTAACCTATGTCCTTCCCCGGGTATCCAACTATCCCTATACCAAATTTCATCAAAATCGGTTGAACACATGAGACGTGAAAGTGTAGCAGACAGACAGACAAACAGACAGACAGACACACTTTTGCATTTATAATATTAGTGTGGATTAGTCAGTTGTACTGACTATATTAATAAGATTCCTGTATCTTAAATATTTTTGAAAAACTTAATTGCAGTAAGCTTCATTATCGATACAGAATCCAGAGAGAATTAAAAATATTTTTAGGATGTCGGTCTATCTGTCTTTCTATCTGTTGCGGCATCACTTTGACTCTACCAGACGGATTTGAATGCAAATTGGCACGTATATCAAATCTATCGTGTTCATTAATGTTTTCAAGGTGTGTGAAATCTACAAAAAGGTTAGTAGTAAATTATGGTTTACCTAAACCGTTTTTTATTCTGAGCAGAGTCTTGTGCTCAGTATTGTCACAATTGACTGTGATATAAAATTCTGTAGCACAGTATCCTAGCTAAAATCAACCGTAGTTTAGCTGAGCAAAGGGTGTGAGCATTGTGACAATACTGAGCACAAGACTCTTCTCAGAATAAAAAACGGTTTAGGTAAATCCAGAATAAGGTAAACCATAATTTACCTAAACCGTTTTTTATTCTGAGAAGTCTTGTGCTCAGTATTGTCACAATTGACTGTGATATAAAATTCTGTAGCACAGTATCCTAGCTAAAATCAACCGTAGTTTAGCTGAGCAAAGGGTGTGAGCAATTGTGACAATACTGAGCACAAGACTCTTCTCAGAATAAAAAATGGTTTAGGTAAATCCAGAATAAGGTAAACCACAGATCACGGAAACAAGGGAGATATGCCTATGTATCAAATTGTATTGAAACCTGCTGTCTCCAGTTTATCCCTTCCTATCCCTACTACCTGCTACCAATACAAGCAACTAAATAAATACAATAGACACGAAGTCTCACTCACACACACGCATACCGATAGATCAGTGCATGAGGCACGAACAAATATACACTTTATTGTTTACCAAACAGGGTTCAATTTCAATCACCGTGCATCTTACTCACACAAACGTAAAACGTTGTCGATGTGCTGTGCAAAATTCAAATATGATACAATTAGTGGTTGACTAAAATGGATCTATCGATGCTAAATTTCTTAATATTTGGGTTTTTGACAATGACTACCGATTATGAAAAGTGATATTTTACTTGTGTACCAAAAATAAGATGTAAAAAATCATCTCATATTGGATTATTTTTAACCGACTTTCCGAAAAAAGGACGAGGTTCTTTTTGTGCACATTACAACACTTTTTTCTTCAAGTTTGTTTGGTTGCTTGTTTGTTTGGGTGAATTTTAAGTACACATTAATCGAAAAATTATTTTACAAGACCTTTGCTCGTAAAGTGGCTCTTACTTCCTCGTTATTAAATATACTTTAACCACCCTTGGGCGACGAAAATATCACCCAAACGTCCCAACTAGACACAGAATTTGTACTTTTTTTTTTTTGCTGGAAAAATGCATTTACGCATCCCGCACAAGGCGGGTATGTGGGACTCACAGATGGAAGCAGAATACCCACTAAAAAACCAGCAGCACAGTCCGCGTCTACAAAGAGAGGTCTCAGGGTCCCAAGGCGTATTCTACTGAGACATCACGACGCTGAACCGACCATAGGGTCCTAGACACCTATACTAAGGCGGGAAAAGGCGAGCGAAGCGTCGCCTTCTTCCCCCCTGTCGTCTTCTGCGGATCAGTGGAGCGTTGAGTTTAATGAGTATCTACGTAAATTGACATTATATTAGTTCACCTAGTATATTATTTATACGTTTCGTCAGCTAAGTAAGTCGAGTACTTACATTAAAAAAATAGTAATAATTATGACTAAAAATATAGTTATAATGAATTTTACTCACGATAGTTTAAACGTTAAAATAGCAATAATTGTTTACTAAGTTATAATTAAGGTACTATTAATTATTGTATCACAGATCATCGTTTGGTCGCTAAAATATCGACAACTGCATTGTACTCGTACCTGCATCGTCACATCTCTAGTTCACGGCACGCCGACAGCGGCCGAACTACGAAATTTGATCTATCGTGCTAGTGAAAGAATCGGTAAAGAACACTTAACCATTGCGTCGTAAGACTGGCCGATTCATTGATAGATTTCTACTAAGCAAGCAATGGTTTTTGTTCATAATGAGATATAGACTTGTCACTCTATTACATTATGATACCACTAAATAATGTTTTATTGATTTTAATGGAAAATTACAACAATTTATTTGTACTTACGTGTGAAATGAGATGCCATCTTTCATGTAATTCACTTTGCAGCTTGAATTTTTACAAACAACCACTGAACAACGCGGCATTTTGTTAAAAACCGAGAGAAGTGAACCAATCTTTGAATGACATGCGACTAAAGACAAAAACGGCCATCAGGCCTATTTTGTGCCTGATGAGTTCGCACGCAACACGCCCCCTTAGCACATCTCCCTTGTTTCCGTGATCTGTGAGGTAAACCATAATTTACCTAAACCGTTTTTTATTCTGAGAAGTCTTGTGCTCAGTATTGTCGCAATTGACTGTGTTATAAAATACTGTAGCACAGTATCCTAGCTAAAATTAACCGTAGTTTAACTGAGCAAAGGGTGTGAGCAAATAATGTGCCTTATTAGTGCACCTCAACAAAATTATACTCGCACATTTGTAATTCAGCAAACTCGTAAAGCCCAGCGACATATGGTTTAACCAAAGGGTAGGATCTAATTACGGGGTAGCATAATCTCCTGCCGCGGGGCAAACGACACGTCCCCGTCTGGGTATGGAGGGATAAAGGTGTAGCCCCAATACAGAGAGGCGGCGCGGCACGAAGCAGCAAGTATTCTTTGTGAATCTCAGCATAGAATTAAGAGTAGTAGATTTCTAGTTCCATGAGTTGTGTTACGCGACGCGGTCCCGTACAAACTCATACAAATAACATGTGCCGCTTCGTGCCGCGCGGCTTGTTTTTTTTTACTCACGCTACTTTACACTTGACTACAATCACACCTGATTGGAAGTGATGATACGGGCTAAAATGGGACGCGCTTGCCTAGAAGATGCGGCTCCGTGGATCTCAATCGGGGCTAGACCTTTATTCAAAATAGCAAGTATAAAATGGGCACGATAAGTATAAATGTAACTTCGTTAAATCACAAGGTGAAATCGTTAAAATATTTTAAACTGTTCGCTGAAGGTTCTTTTCATGCATTCTATATGAAATAAAATAAAATTAAAACATAAAAAAATTGGAGTGTTGGGTCATTGTTTGCCGGCTCTTCTCAGTAGAATTTTCTTTTGGGACCGGTGGTAGAGTCAAAACATGACGTTAAGAGGTGGAGACACTTTGTATGTCCCACATGGAATAAATAAATTGAGTATTCTAGGTATACCAACTATATATAATTATGAGTTGTGTTAATAGAGGTTAACCAGTACTTTATAAAAAATCGTTCTGAATTGAAAAAAAAATGGATAAGCATGCAGTCCAAGCAGGTCTAAGGGCGTAAATCTAGACATTGCGTCGTGATTGAGCTTGGTCTTAGAAGCAAAATTGTTATTTTCTTTGCCTTTTCTGGTAAAACAATATTAATAAAAGTCGTAGTGAACTAGATTTAATATGAATTTACCGAAATTATAGTTTCAGTTCAGAACAAATGACATGACTTTTGCCTGAAATTGTAATGATGCTCAGCACTGGACGCATAGTAACGAGCTCACTAAAAATATATTAAAATACAAAAAATAAACAGGGCAGAATATTTTTTTTGTCATTATAATCGCATTTTTTGCAAATAATACCCTACGTCCGCCAAGTACCAACTCGATACATACTTAAAATCTCGGTACTGCGCCAGTGCGTTAGGGAAGTCGTCAAATATCGGTCGCCTGTTGGTCTGATTGCTACGTTTTCATGGCCCATCTGTAAGATCCCGACCAGGAAGACTAGGTTTTATTCCGGAAATTCGACAAATTCCTACGGGAAACCTAGTCCAAAAGAGCGGAATTGGATGGTAAATAGACGAATATCTTCTTCGTTACTATACTACTCTTAACGTGTTTTCATTTCGCATCATTATTATATTTTTTGACTGTAGGAAAACCTATCTCCCTATCTGTAATAATAAAGAAAGTTAATTATGTTGCTCTACACGCAACCCCAGAAATAGAAGCAAATAGAAATCCGGCAAAACACACAACCCGGCACCCGCAAACGAAATGTGGATTGCACTCAAGAACTTGTAGATAGAAGCGGAAACGTGGCCACAGAACACGCGTAATTACATCAAAACAAACAAACGAGACCATGAAAACGACCGCCTCATCCACAACGGGTGCAGTTTTTGTTTTTTTCCCCGTTTTTTTTGTACAGACACAGCGCTTTTTATGGCCCGCCTCTAACAACAGTACTGCCATCTTTTTTATTCCTCCTTTACCGGGAAATGACTTTCTGACTCGTAATCTCTCTCGCGATCTCATTAAAAATTCATAACTCAAAACTGCGAAAAAATGAAAATTTGCTATAGGACCGCCAGCGTCGGCTAGGCCTCTAACCCGATGCACGGCCGTGCAAAATGTTTCTTAATTAGTGATCCATTTTTATAACCGGTTCCATTGAGTTATTGACCATAGATATACAGACCTTCTTGAAAAAATATTTTAAACATAAAAAAACGCCAGCATCTAATCATACAAACAGCAATCACGTAACCAGACGAAACGCATAACTATCGCCTGAGTGATCGCTGCTTTCTAGCAGTTGAGAGACAAATATTTAGCATCTTCATTAAGGTTTCGTGGCAAAAGCATACAAACGAAATTTTAAAATTTCATAGCTGCTGAAGAGAAACTTGAGCTATACTTCTTTAAATGCTTTGGTTGCCACAGACGCTAGAAGATCAGGCTATTTAGTGCCATCTTTAGCTGAAATGGCCCTTATAATTTACTATAGATACTCATTTTCTGTGTAACACCAGAATTGCGCCATTTGATAAAAAAGTTATATCATTGATTAAAAGAGTAAAATAGCTCCAGTGTACCGAAAAACTAAGAGCACGACTATTCCTCTTATTAAGCAGTCAGGTTTGGGCAGTTTTGCGGGATATTACAGCCTCTAGTACAATATAACACCTCTCTGACCAGTTGCAACGGGGTCGCCGCAGCATAGAATTAATACGCGTCCTTTAGAATCGGCTTATGTTGTGATTTTTTTTCTCAATTAGGTTTTATGTCTAAGTCCTACTTATTTTTACACGCAAAAGCTTCCGCGTTAAAGTAGGGAGCTTAATCATAATTTCGATGTTATACCGTTTCTTAGGTTTATCTTTATATTTTGTAGATTTGAAGATATTGTTATGATCATGTTTCTTACTTACTTACTTCTTACTTCCTTCGGCGCTACAACCCTTTGTGGGTCTTGGCCTCCTCTACAGTTTCTTTCCACCTGGATCTATCCTTAGCCTCCTTCTTCCATGTAGGGAGCTTCCCGAGTTTCTGCAGATCTTCTTCTACACAATGGATCCATCTTTTTCGAGGTCTTCCTTTGGGTCGTTTCTGTTGTGGTATCCATTGTGTCATCACTTTTGCTCCTCTGCTTGGTGACATCCTTTCTACATGGCCTGCCCATCGTAGACGCTGAGATTTACAATATCTTACTATTGTTTCCCCATCAATCAGTCGTTCTAGTTCGAAGTTCATTCTGCTACGATAGGTTCCACCATCTTCTCTGACCGGACCGAAGATTTTGCGTAGTATTTTTCTTTCGAAAATTGCTAACTTGTTTTCTTCTTTCACGGTCAGTGACCATGTTTCACATGCATATGTAACCACTGGTCGTATGAGTGTTTTGTAGAGAAGAAGTTTGGTCTTATGGCTGAGAAGTTTTGATGCAAGCAACTTGTTACAGGCGTAGAAGCACTTATTTCCAGCCAATAGTCGAGCTTTTATTTCCTCTTCAATGTTGTTTTGTGAGTCCAGGATGGAGCCAAGGTAACGGAAGCTGCTTACTTGTTCAAGTTCACTAGCGTCAATTTTAAGAGTTTCTGTAGCTGTTGGTCTTCGTGAACTAACTAAGTATTTCGTTTTTGCTACGTTAACTTGTAAACCAAATTCTTGGGCCTCTGCAGCAAAGTCTTTATAAAGTTCAGTGACACGGTTCTTGGATCTACTAGTGATGACAATGTCGTCGGCATAAGCTGCGATTTGTGATCATGTTTCTATTAAGATATTATTTTATTCATCAACTACCTTAATAAAAGAAGATGAAATTATACCACAATACTTGGCATTATTTTCTTAAATTGGATGGCAAGTTCAGAAAATGAAAACTTTTTTTAGTAATTTATAATATACTAGCTGATGCCCGCGACTTCGTACGCGTGGATCGAGGTCGAGGAGGTAGTAAATATATAATAAATCTATGAAAATGACTATTTATTATCGCCTATAAAACACAATGCACTATTCGTCAGGGTTGTAAGTTGTAACAAAGTAAAGAAAGCACAACATTGGTTGTTCTTAAAATAGCGCGTTAGCAGATAGCGCCTAATGTGTGAGTATATTGTGTTAATGCAATTTAATCTGCGCACACGCATCACGGTTCACCCACGCGCGTCATTGGACACAAACAATAACGCTAGTGACACACTTCAAGTACCAAGCGATTTTGGTGTAGCTTCTACAATAGCGGATATAGCAGATAGGACCTAATCTGCGAGTATCTTGTGTTAATGCAATTTAATCTGCGCACACGCATCGCGATTCACCCACGTGAGTCATTGGACATAAACAATAAAGGCAATATCACACTGAATATACCAAGCGATTTTAATGTAGCTTCTAAAATAGCGCCTATAATAGATAGGACGTAATGTGTGAGTAGTGTGTGTGTAGTGTGATATATCCATAGCTCTAAGTCTTTGTTTTTTCTATTTAGTGTTTACTGCTCATATTATTATGGCATGGATGAATGATTAACCATTGAGTTTTAGGCGAAGAAAATTGAGCAATTACTATCCAGATATTAGTTAGGGCATTATCCGATACAGCAAAACTAGCAGTAAACCCTATCTTTCAACTACATTATTTTATTCCTATTTATTTAATGTGCCCGATTTTAGCAAAACTTGAAGGTGCAAGTGAAATTTAAAATATTCTAAATATTATAATTATATCTTGTAATGGACAACACGATCAAACAAAGCTTGCACATGCTAATGTAATTTAAACAAATGGCGAAACGACAATGTGTGAGAAACCCGAGATAATCGGAGGTGGATGTGGGCCTAGTTTATTGCCGGATCGCCTCTGGATGGCTATTGATCTGTGAACCTGATTGTAACTTACCTACTATAGCTACCTACCATCTTATTGTTTAAATATGGGATTTGATAAAGCAAGGTATTTTAAAGATATCAGTCACAGTGAACGGCCAGTAGAAAGGGAAGAGTGGAGAGGATTTGAGTATGTTTCAAAATCACCTAAAGTAAGATTTCAATGGTTATATTATTACGCACATAAGTGCGTTATATACCGTTGAAATCCAGAATATTTTAAGAAATATACCTAATAGGATGAGTCGTTGTGGGATGAATTGGGAACAACTTGAAAATAACCATGAACCGGGCCGGTCCGGGGCGTCGAAAACTCTTTTTTAGGGATCGGATGAAAATCAGCGCTGTTATGGTGTATTTACACCATAACAGTATTACGCTGAGCCGATGCACTTTTTGGAATTATTTTGTCACAGTCTAGTTCATAATTTAGGTTTTTTTTTTCTTTTCTAGTAGTAAGTTTATGTTTGTATCTTCACTGTGTCTGATAATTCCAAATAAAGATTTTATTTATTTATTTATAACAGAGAATGGATCGTGCACGAAACCAGAGTGAACGACGACACTTTGAACGAACCTGAGCTTGCCGTGTGCTGCCACCTTGAAGTCTAGTCTTTCATCTCCCCAGTTTCTTACGTTACGCGGATGTGGATTCAACCCACGGCATCAGGGGCGTAGTCTAGTTTAACCGACCTGCCAACGTCATCCTCTCACAGGGACCTTTTAGACGCTGCCCCCCAATGTCTTCGAGCCCTAGGGCTCATATTCCGGCTATCCCTAGGGCTCGACCTTCCCTCCGGTGACGCTGTAGCGGCAACGCATAATCAATCCGAAAAAAACTGGTAATACTTACCAAGAAAGACCCATCACCTCGGCTTTGCGGGTATGCCTTTTTTTTGAATTAGGTATTTGACAACTATTCAAATAAATATTTTTTTTGTGATTATTAAGTAGAGGATCTCCCAAAAGTAGTAATATCCACGTCCCCTGTAGTTTAACAGGGGACATGGATTATTTTGAATAACTATTTTAAACCAGCGATTAAAGTAAAAAAGTGCGTCGAACTTTGATGACGTCCTATTCAATATTTTATATAAAACTAGCTGATGCCCGCGACTTCGTCCGCGTGGTTTAATTTTTTTGATTCCCGCGGGAACTCCTTAATTTTCCAGGATAAAATGTAGCCTATGGTGACATAGGCTACATTTTATCCTGGAAAATTATCCTCCAGGCTCTCAACTATACCCATGCCAAAAATTACGTAAATCCGTTGCTCCGTTGCAACATGATTGAAGGACAAACCAACAAACAAACACACTGTCGCATTTATAATATTAGTATGAGACCATACTAAGCACGCGTTTTGACGTTTGAAAAAAAACTTGCTGATTTGACTAGTTGCCGAATACCGAATTAGTGTAAAATGTATTTACCTAGCTAGCTAAGACTGGGGAGCCATAAAGTATGTTGTATCATTATTTTATGTTGCACTAGTAATACTTACACGATTATACTGTGTAATAAGGTAACTTGTTGAAAGCTCATAAGCAATTGTTATATTATTATGATTAATTGTATGGCCCGTTTGCAAGCGATTTCATAAGCGCTCGTCTTCTGTTTTGGCCCTAGGCCTGGTTGCACGTCATTTAATAAGTGCCGGTAAGTTCAAGTTTATAATTCGTACATTTAGTTTTATATAAGTAATTCTACAAGAAAACACCGAAGAAATTGAGATACGAAGAATTTACCGTAGAGTCCCTCCCATCTGTGAGACTGGACTTCACATATAAACAACTCTTCCCGCTTTCACTATAAACCTACAACATAACGGCACAATCGGTGATGTCAATTAAATTTTAATCTTAAACAAATAGCAATAAAGTTCAAAACATAAATAAAATCTAGTGCCCACTCTTCGAGAGCCCTCCGGTAGTACAATTTACTTGGTTTAATTAGTTCACATAATGGATATAAGAGCCGAAAGGCACAATACGCGATTAGCAGTTGAGGACTTAATAGAAAAGTAGAAAATCACGTGGTTGATTTTGGTTTAAAAAAACGTGCTCGTTAAGCTTGCTGTCCTTTTTGCTTGAATTGTACCCTACTGTCAAATTTCATGACGAAATTTTACTTTACTTTCCTCTGTGAGTAAAATCAGTCGGATCTTTCTAGAAAAACGGCTATTGGTAAAATGATTAAACAAACTTTTCATTGTTCGTATCGCTTCCATATAAAGCCTTCGACTAAATCGAAACACTGACAACAGTCGAAAGTTAGGGACTTCAAGGATCTTCAGAGTTTCTAGGAAGGATCTAAAATTTAGTAATCCGCAGGAGAACCGTCATTACTGATAAATATAAAGCCAAAACATGGCGTTAATATAATCGTGTGTGTGTAGTGGTCCTTACTACTCATACGGTCTTGGTAGGTCACGAGCGGGGCAACTACATGATTGTGTACTCCAGGTTATTAGGATTTCCTATAAAATTTACTGTTCGTATTATAGTTTAGGTTATTAAAGTGGCTATTTCGTAGAATATACCAGGGGTTTACGTGACGTTATTAATTATAATTAAGGTAGAAGATTAAATTGAAGCTTATTAAGTTTAGATCAACGAACTCTATGTGTCTAAAGGCAGAAACATACTAAGCGTGTCTTGTTTCGCATACTGCCTATGATATGCGATGCAAAATACGCTTAAGTGTGGCTGTAGCAGGTGAAAATACATCGAATATTTATTTAATACGTTGCGTGAAAAGACCCAGCCATTACATTTACGAATCGTATCAAATAGTCAAATCAGCAACTATTTTCAAAACGTCAAAACGGATGTTTAGTATGGGATTTTATATGAAATATTGAATAGTGACGTCATCAAAGTTCGACGCACTTTTTTACTTTAATCGATAGTTTAAAATAGTTAGATATTCGACATAAAACTAAGAAGGGACGTGGATATTACGACTATTGGGGGATCCTCTATTTATTGTTTATTGTTTATTATAATTGCTTTCATGTACAATGGTCATAATATAATGAAACATAAGGCCCCGTCGGGGCATTGCAATATTGAATATTTTAGAATTAAAATTATCTATACAATCAAATATACTTCTAATTTAAACAATGTCAACTTAATTTATCAAACTGTCAAATCGCAAATTATTTCTATTTATAGGTACATACTCGTAATATAAGATTAGCATTTAACTTTTAAAATAGAACTAAAACTAAAACTAATAGTTAATTCAACTTAGTGACTAGAAAAACATGATGCACACTACTTTATTATAATTATACTTATATAATACTTTATTATTTAATAATCACTAAAAAATAATTTATTTCACTAGTAGTCAAATAACAAAATATATTTATATATGTCACCGTAACATTGTAAAATCCGTTAGATTATAATCTAACGGTTTCTATCCCGCGAGATTGTAAGCTGTCGAAAGATTGTGAACCGTTCAATGTTCTGAGTATTAATTTATGAAATATTTATTGTATTTACATTTTCTTGTCTCTTTCTTGTACAGTTCGCGCGCGAGTTGAATGCAGAGTAAATGTAAGTGTCACCATACATTTACTCTGCATTGACATGAATAAACGGTAGTGCCCGGCCGCAGGCCACTTAGGTTCTATCGGGTTAGTACCTATACCAAATAGATTACAGTTTACCGAAAAATAATGCGTTAAATTGTAAGCAGTATGTTACGGTTCACAATCTGTCGACAGTTTACAATCTATCGAAATAAAAAACGTTATATTAACCTCTAACGGTTTTTACAATCTTACGGTGACATATACAACGATGTAAGATGATCCGCACAAGATATTTAATACGCTGTGTGTTTTGGCAAGCACTGGATTGACCATTCCAAACAAGACATTTTTGAAAACTTTTTGATTTTTTCGGAACAGCCGTTCTATAGGAATATTGATTTCAATGGCTCAGAAAATCGTTCATTATATTTTTCTACTTTAAAAATATTTTGTTCGTACCGCATAGTATAAGCAATCAATCAAATTACTACTCTATTCCTAACTATAAACAGAAAAAGAATATTTTAATAAAAATAAATACTTTAACTAAAAATAATTTAAAATATAAGTTTAAATCGTATTTTATAAGTAAATTTTAGGTTGTTTAGTTTTAGTTTTCTTCATGTATTTTTAGTAATTTAGCTAGCTATAAATAGTTAAAATTCTGATATGTTGACGGAAGAGCACGCAATTTAAACCTTCGTGGTTTTTCGCAGTGCTACCCAACAAAGCTGTATCGATTTTTATGTTGATAATTTTAAAAAAAATTAATAAATCTATACGTTGCATTGGTAGAATTTACTCTGCTGTCAGTATCTACTTGACCGAATGTACAGTTGTCGCCATAATGTTTTGACAGTACTTTTCAACAAGACTACTGCATCCCTTAACTAGCTCGTTAGGCTAATGTACTCGATTCGAGTGCCCTCTCCACGCCCTGGGCTCCAGTCCAGCGTACAGTCCGGGACGAAATAAAAACATTGAGCGGTTTGTTTTGGACATTGTACGAGTACAAGTGCATACTTATTTGTTCCCTGCAGTTTTGTTTTATTTCTGCTGTTTTTTGTAATCCGCTGCAGTTCCGTCCTTGGCTCATCACTCATCTGGTGGTAAGTGATGATACTGTCTGAGATGGTATAGAATATAGATAGTTCAATCCACGAAGATTAAAACCACTATTTTTCATCTCAACAAGGATAGTAGTTTGTTAAACGGGGGAAGATTCACATCCGCGGCATACATAGTCTTGTTTCTTATTTTTTGAATTGCTTTACCTACCACCATCACCACCACCACTATAGCAGCACTCTCATAGGAGACAGGGACTTAGAGCTTAGACCCACCACACTGCTCCAATGCGCGTTGGCGCACTTTTATCATGTTAGTGATAATATACCGGGACTGACGGCTTAACGTGCTATCCGAGGCACGAGGGTAAAACACCGCCAACTTCCCAACTCCGGGCTAGTACTGAGAATTTCTAGTCAGAAAAATCCAATACTTAATTATGGCCAAACCCAGGACTCTAACCCCGGACCTCGTAGGCCGTAGTCGAACATGCTAACCACTAGACCAACGAAGCAGTCCTCCCGCGGGGAGGGAATGAAGTGCTTTTCACCTGCAGATAAAGAATGCATATTTTCCGAACTTGAGATATAAAAAATTGCTATATGTACATACATTACTTTCATAAAGTCGGACGTTTTATAGTCGTTAATGAATAGTTACATTGTGGGGCCAATTCTGTTTAGCACAATCTCTAAACTAAAAGACAGCTCTATTTATATTGCTATCCTTTTCATAATTCCCTACGGAAAGGTGCAGCACTAGGTAGAGATTGTGCTAAACAGAATTGGCCTCAGTGTGCTATCGTAAACCAAAATTTTTACATTGAAGAGTATTTGCATGTTAAAATTTGGCGCCATCGATTAAACTACCTATACGAGGCTAACCTGTTAGGGGAATGGCAGTTGTACTCAACCATTAACCCATATGGGCCTATACGGCTTCTACACGGCATCGTACCGGAACGCTAAATGCCTGAGCACTACTTTGTCTAAACTTAACTAAAAAATAAAACGATACATTTAGAGTATATTTTTTTTTAATTCTTTACAAGTTAGCCCTTGACTGCTATCATCTTAGACTGCATTATCACTGACCAACAGGTGACTGTTGGTCAGTGATAATGCAGTCTAAGATGGTAGCAGGCCAACCTGTTAGGGGCATGGCAGTATGTGACCCACGGCACTTGACACCTATATGTATATTGTAAACTCACCATAATTATGACAATACTAATATAGTACGCACAACATCAAGATCTTGTTTGATTGGGTGTCCCAACGTTACACCATCTGATAGGGTACCTATTTGGCAAATACAACTTGGCAGCATAAGGCTAGCATATTTGGAGACAGCTCAGAATTTCTGAACAAACATCGCCAGTGTATGCAAGGCGTCTTAGCAATATAATACCTAGCAAGAAAATACCACGGATGGCTCGCCACAGACAGACGGGTAAGGCCGGCCTGAATCGGAGCGCAAATATCTTGAAATTGTTGATTGCATGATACACCTATTTGATTTGTACACATTGTGATCCGATCATTGTATAGATGTGGAGCTGTTATTACCCCTTAAATCTATAAATATCAGTCAGTTGCTTTAACCTGCCTAACTGTTCCACATATTGTTTTTACCGTCTTGTTACAAATCCGTTGTTTTTGAGGCAAACTAAGAATATTCAGATAAATAAACAATTAAATAAATTAAAATTTTGCCCATAAAGATTCTAACGTATTTGGGACCAATGTTTAAGTAATTACAGACTTTACTTTTGTCTACTTAAAGACTTTGACAATAGTATTCTCGTTTTGTATTGCGGAAGAGGAACGCAATTACGCAGTGTATTTGTAATCCTGTCCCACATTGAGGTCCAGATACCATGTAGCCTACCTACAGCGAACATTATCAAAGCGGTGCCGTAACGAAGAAACCCAAAAAAATCCGATATTATGCATAGTATTGTATTTTACATGTATATTGTCCCGCTGTGTGTATTACTGAACCCCCGATTATTTTGTGTATAAGCGCATGCAGGTATTTTATTTATTTATTTATACATTCTGTACCAGTAACTTAAAAATAAAACATAAACATTGAAAGGACATGCACAAGGACAACTTATCTCTTGAAGAGATTTCTTCCAGATGCCCCAGAATGTGAGAATAGTGAAATATATAAGTTAAAACTGTGTAGGTACTTATTAAAGAAACGAAAACTTTCCGATTTAAATACATTAAAATTAAAATAAATACAGAATTAAATAATCTTTAACAAGATATTATATAAACTTAAACAACAGGTACATATACTTATATCATACTATACACATAATAAGTAAATATATATCAATCATATAAAGTTGAAAGAAAGTGCTGCTTCAGTCTGAACTTAAATGCACCCACGGATGGACTCTCGCGGATATTCCCTGGAAGGGAATTCCAGAGACACGCTGCAACCACTGCAAACGACTTTGCTTAGAAAATGGTGTTGCACGTGGGCACTTCTAGTGTCTTAACCGTTACACAGGCACGCAACGGTCTTACTTGGAGAGGAGCATCCTGAAAACGCTCGCGTAAATATGGAGGGGAAGAGAATTTTAAAATTTTAAAAAGTAATGTCTTGTATAGTATATACGTCTTGTTGACTATATTATACAGTGAACATTTGTGAATTTTGTGGGTAATATCATCTCTTCAGATATAAGGTGTCACATGTACGTATAAATACGTAGCTGGTAGAGCAAGAGGCGAACGATCAAATACGTGAGATTCGGGACGTTCCCCCGGCTCCCTATAACGCAGTTCGATCAACTTAGAATCGAATAGCGGCAGGCTAATTCTGACATGACATCATTTACATATAAACGATATGGTATTGTACGTTATCCGTATTTGATGACATCTCTGGCGCAGTGTTGAGTGTTGTCTTAACGAGGTCCCGTGTTCGATTCAAGGCAGGGTAAAGGGAATTTATAATGTCTAAATTTTCTCTATTCTGGTCTGGCTTCGGCCGTGGCTAGTTAACACCCTACCCACAACGACGTACCGCCAATAGATTTAGCTTTCCGGTACGATGCCCTGTAGAAACCGACTAGGGGTGTGGGTTTAATATAACTAGGTACCATACCCCTAACAGGCTAAGTAGCCCGCTACTATCTTAGATTACATTATCACTTACCATCTGGTGAAATCGCAGTAAAAGACTAACTTGTAGTGGAAAAAAATGCTAGAGAGTGGTATTTGGGTACTTGACGTGAATTTAATAGCCTCTAATGTAACGGCGTATTATTTTTCGGGTTCTATTCTCTGGCAAGTCTTTAACCTATTTTCAGGATTCAACCTATTTCTGTACCAAATGTCATCAAAATCGGTTGAACAGATGGGCCTATGGAAAAGCATAGCAGACAATTACACGGAATCGTACCGGAACGCTTATTTGCTTGGAGATAGGTACGTATTTGCCGGCAGGGTGGTCACGAGCCACGGCAAAAGCCTCCCAAATACCATAGACTAAAGAAAATTCAGAAATTATAAAATCCCAAATAGACCCTACCGAAGATTGAACCCGGGATCTCCCATATTATAAGACCACAGCTATATATGACTATACTTTACCATGTATACTAAAATAATTTAATATTAGCTCATGGCCACGACTTCGTCCCCGTGGAACAAGTTTTTTTTTATTTTCACAAGAACTTCTCAATTTTCCGGGATAAACTCAAACTCAAACTCAAAGCATCTTTATTCAAAATAGGTACCTACAAAGTACACCTTCTGAACGTCATGTTTACACGGAAGTTTAGCTACGGTATCTTAAAACTAAAGCTACGAGGGTTCCAAACGCGTCCTGGTCTGAGAAGAGCCCACAACAAACTCAAAAGCCTATGTCCAAGTCCTCAACTATGCCCATGCGAAAAATTACGTCGATCCGTCGCTCTGTTACAGCGTGATCGAAGGACAAACCAACAAACAAACACATTTACAATATTAGCATGATACCAAAACAGTCTGCAAACACATTTAAGTCACATTAGTCCACGAGCGGCAACATATCAATACTGTAGGAAATTGAATCGCCAAAGTATTCTACACCGAGCCAGAATATTACGGAGTCGGTATTATATTATGAAGTCAGCAGATTTTTCTTTCCTTTGTCTTCCCTAAAATAAGGATTAGAATTCCAAAACATAAACGTCAACAATAATAAAATAATACGGCTATATGCGATGGTATGCCTCAAGAAGGGCTAACATGCACCCATCGAGTAAAATTATGTCTACCCGTTATGTCTATATGTCTACCGAAGCTAACATGGTCTTGTCTCGTTGCGCCAAAAGTAGAGTTAAAAGTAATTAGTAGTAAGTTTCTTATCTATGGTATTTTTCTCTACGAAGCCTTACATGCCGACTATATTTTTTCGGAATATACCGGATTTTGTGCATGTATGGTAAACGAAACCTTAGACGGCAACGACAACATTTCTCTCTCTCGTCGCGAGATATTATCTCGTTGAGCGCATGCTAAGCCTGCAGGTAAAGGGACACTAGTGGGCGTAAAATTTAAAGTTTAGCACTCTCCATTGCTTCGTGGCTGCAAAACACAACATGTAACGAGTTATTCGCACATCGTATCGAGATACTAATTCGGATATTAATTCGCAATCCAGGATATGAGCAGATTTATCGGTGTGTAACTTTTTATCTTAGCAATCCATGCTGGAAAATGGTTATTTCATTTCAGGCAACAAGGCCAATATTATAAAATACATAAAATACACTATTCATTAAAAATAAAAACAATATTATAAATTATAAAATAAAATACAATCTTATAAAATACTATAAGTAGGTAAATACAATATTAAAAAAGACAAATACTACAGTAGGGTTTTTTCTCTAGCTTCCCTATAGTGACAGTACACTAGGCTAAAAGTCCGCACTGAGGAACACAATGGTAGAGATAACTTAATTAAAGTGGACGAAGTCGCGGGCATCATCTAGCCTTATACTATACTAGCTGATGCCCGCGACTTCGTCCGCGTGGAATAAGTTTTTTTGGATTCCCGCGGGAACTCCTTAATTTTCCGGGATAAAAAGTAGCCTATGTCACTCTCCAGGTCCTCAACTATACCCATGCCAAAAATCACGTCGATCCGTCGCTCCGTTGCAGCGTGATTGAAGGACAAACCAACAAACAAACTGACTTTCGCATTTATAGTATTAAATAAGTATGAAGTATGATTTTGAACTTGGATGAAGGGATAGGTAACGTAAGAAAAATGTATGAAATAACGTTCGACTAACTTTTGCGGGGTGAGGGGACAGTGCCTTGTCATTTTTCTGCCCAATTATTGACACTAGTGCATGAAAAAGTCGATTACTATGACAACACAATATCACAGTCACACAATAACAAACTGCCCAGTTCGCGGCTAGAGAGGTAAGGCGAATATTCATCCAAGATTTTGCACGAATAATCGTTTTGCATATAAGTTTTACCTTAATGAGCTTTACGAGCATTTACGTAGTTCACTCTTCAAATTGGCTTAACCCAGATTAGAACCTGAAATCATTCAATATTTTCATTACTGCTTTTTTTTTTTTTAGTCTACAAAACTGACCACAATTTCTTTAGGTACAACACACAATAAATCAATATTTAGAAGTAACATAATATACAATTGAGTCTTCTAGATGTCTAGGCATGCATGGTAATAGGGCACCATATCTACAACGCAACATCAGTATACAAAAAAAAAATGCTCTAGATAAAACACTTTAATATTATTATAATCAATTTATATAATCGAAGGCGATAACTAATTTTTGTTTATAAAATCCATCTCTGTTAAGCAAAAGAGCATTCAACCCCCAAGTTCGAAGCAACATTTTCTATCATAATATTGATTATCCTATTACAATTCATATCTAATCCCTAATATGTATTGGTTACACGCCTTTGGTGTTTTATCAAAAAGATGGATAACATGACATTATCTATACTGCGATGAGAAAATGGAAAAAGAAATACGATGCCATATTTTTTTTGCATTTGTTTCAACTACTGTGTGAAAAGTAATGAAAAATAGGGTAGTAATATTCTACATCAGTGATTGAAAACAATATGGATACTTGAGTATCGATTGAGATTATCAAGAGATACACCATATTATGCCCGCGACTTCGTCCGCGTGAATTAAGTTTTTTTTCATTCAAGCGGGAACTCTTGAATTTTCCGGGATAAAAAGAAGCTTAGCTTAGTCACTCTCAAAGTCCTCAACTATACCCATGCCAAAGATCACATTGATTCGTTGCTCCGTTGCGGCGTGATTGAAGGACAAACCAAAAAATAAAAATATTAGTATGATTAGTATTGATTTTTAAAATAATATCAAGCAAGATAGTAGGTACCCAAAAAAACCGCTTTCATCCGTATTCGTGAACCACCCTTAGGTCGCCTATTTCGCTATTTGGTACTCTAAGAATTTCCATTTTCCCCGTGTGATATGTAAATGTATGGTAATGTGCCAACTCGTAACTCATGACCTTAGTCCTTCGAAACTATCTGCGGGTATCCCATAACTTCTGTTTACGCTCCCAATGCAGATGTGGGCCGCAAATTAATATGTTCCGCTTATATTACTAAGGGATCATATTTATTTAATATCCTCAATTCTGTGTGATTATTTATTTGATACAAATATGAGATTTGGTGTTCAGCTATGGCTGTGTTGTTTGTTATATCTAAAGCCGTATGATCTTAAGGCTTTCTTTATACTATGAATATAACCACTCAGCGAAAAATTTCTGAAAAACTCAATAAAAGCATACGTCGTAGAGTCACGCTACTTATATTATCGTGTGTATGTCAGAATTTTATGACTAATTTATATTTTATTTTACCGATGAAAGTTATCCTGTGACTGCGACCTCTCCTAGTGGAAATGTAAACTGAGATGAAATCAGGCGAACATGGAAGAGGTACTTGTAAACGCATATAACACCTTATCACTCTTTACAATATGGTATCGGACGCCAAATCGCATAGTGGTAAGTGTAACTAGCCACGGCCAGAGAATCCCTCCAGACGCAAGATTTACACAATATACGTAAACGTAACTACATCGACTACGTTCCAACTAATTGATTTTATCATAAACTTATTTGGTAGTCAGGTAGACTATGAAAAAATCATAAATTATAAACTGTTTTATTTGTGAAAACATTCCGTTTACAAACAAATCGTTCAGTACACGCAAAATGAAAGTTTTCGAACACCGATTTATTACAGCGGAGGTAGTGCAAAGTTTACTCACTAATTGGATCGGAATCGCGGCTTATACCTCTCTAACTGACCACATAGAATATAGACTCGAGCAAAAAGCAACTTTAATGCCTCCCCTCCAAGAGGAGGGGTTATACACAACATTTTTCTTTGTCGATAAACCGGACCGGTTGGTCAAAATGATTCAAAACTAAGTCGAGTAGTCATAGAAGTTTGTGACTAAATTTATTTATCTTTATTCTATGTATTCGCAATTTGATTTATTTCGACAGGATGTGTTAAAAATATTTTCTCAGCAATATTGTATTTCTTGAATAAATCAGCGCTTGAGTATTAAATGTCTCACAAGAAGAAAATAAGAAGCCGTTAATAAAAACATTCATAAAAAGATTCGTATACTTATCCTATAAGTTTATACGTGGCGTCGAAGAGGCATGTTATTGCTATTACTCATTGACTACGTACGATGTTTTTCTAAAGGGTTTGGTGGTTAAAATTTACACCCCAAGTAAAGCCACCAGACTATTAATGCTATTTCATAAATCCATCCAGCTGCAGTGAGCAGTGCTGCCAGTTCAGAAGGAATCACACAGAAGGATCGACATGATAGCACATTTTGCAGAAGGCGTCATCTCTTAGGTGTGGGCGTCTTCTGTTAGTTCTGTTAGCTGTTTGTAGCTCTTTGTTTAAACCTCTCTCGAACTGACCACATAGACGCTCGAGCATGCAAACTCCAATTGGAGGCTACCAATATTTGCGGACTTATCCCGGGATCAGGCCGTGTGTGCTGGTATTGCTCAGGATTAAACCCGATCACGTGATCTGTTAAGAACGGTGCCTGCGTGTGTAATACACGTATTGTTGGAAGGTGGCGCAAGTCAGAAGCGGTAAATAATATTATGGAATTAATATGCGTAACAAATGAAAAAGTTATGGAACTTTAAATTTGCGCTTGCAAGACGGGAGACGTGACGTCATAATTCCCTATCAACCGACTTTATAAAGCTAAATAAAAGAAATAACTGGACTTAACGTGACTTCATTGAATTAAAAGCACTTAATTTGTGTATGAAGATAATTTTGAAGTATTAAATATCCGCTAGGTATTAAAACACACTCGAGTAAGATACAGCAATCGGTGTACATTAAATACCTAATCAAACTTTTAAATCGTCATTTCTCAGTCATTTATTGATGGATTTGAAAAAAAACTACTCATTTATTAGTTTTAATCTATATTTCACTTCTGTTGTGTTAAATATGATATTCACAACATCATGAAACTCCTCCATTGCAAATTCATTTTATCTGGACCACAATGTAATCAAATAAGTAGGTACCTATAGCTGAACCCTCGTTAAGATTAATCTCGGTCGGGTTATGTGACATCTGCATTCGACAATTATGTCCATGTGAAACCGAAGGGACACATTATAATATGGAATTATGGGGGTTTAAGACACATTTGGATTCGTAAAGTTTTGCCTGACTAAAACGTGAGGGATAGTTTTGGATTAGTGCCAGCACACACTTATACTAATTGTATTACTAATACCTACTAGCTTTTTTTTTTTTTTAAATTCTATCCCTTTAACATGATTAGAGTCTATTTTGGCTATACATGATTATCTACTCTTTCATACCAGTTCTCGCTCGTATGCTGCTCGTACTTTCATTCCTCATTCTGCCTGCGACTTCAACCACGTGGATTTGCGTTTTAAAAATCCCTTGGAAGCTTTTTGATTTGCCGTGATAGAAAATAGTAAGGATAAGTGAAACAGTGTTTGAATCGGGTTGACACTAATTTTCTTTAGACGTGTAAATTATTTATCAATGCAGCCGATCTGATAAAAGATGACATCACTGTCGTCTTTTTTTTATTTTATCCACTACAAGTTAGCCCTTGACTACGATCACACCTGATGGTAAGTGATGATGCAGTCTAAGATGGTAGCGGGCTAACCTGTTAGGGGCATGGCAGTTATATTAAACTCATACCCCTATTCGGTTTCTACACGGCATCTTGCCGGAACGCTAAATCGATTGGTGGCACTTCATTGCTGGTAGGGTGGTAACTATAGCCACGGCTGAAGCCTCCCACCAGGCCAGATCAGGGAAAATTCAGAAAAATTCCCAAAATGACACTGCCGGGGATCGAACCCGGGACCTCCGCACGTTACGACAACAGCGCTCAACGCTGCGCCACGGTCGTCAAAAACCGTCGTCTTGTCGTTCAATCGATAGACGTTCACAGCTGGAAAAGGTCCCTTGCCAGTATCGCACACCAGGACAAAAATTTAAGCTGCTTATGTCCAGCTAATCTATCTAAGAAAAATAAAATACCCTGAAATCTATGTAGTAGGTATACATATTTTAAGATCTCTAGTTATGCCTATGCAACCCAAAGAGATTTTTAGAAACTATATAGATATAAGACCTAACCTCCTTTTACTAGGCTTTAAAAGCCTATGTACCATATCACAGAATACTAGAGTAGGTAAATCTTAAGTGTGAGTTATCTAGAGAACGTTAACACAAAACACATTATCTATCTACACATTGGCCCGCAAACTTCAAAGCGATCTCAAAGGATAACCGACGTCCCCATACAAGCCACATTCCTGCCCCGTACACTTATCTAGTCGTAAATAGCTCCATATCACCAGCGCTACCGACTACACATTATTATATCTTACACATAAACAATAGAATGGGTAAGCCGACGACACATCTGTGGCCATACTGCTGGCGGGAGTGGTTTTTTTAAAAAATATATATAGGCTAGCGCTTGGTTACAATCAGACTTGCATGCAAGAGGTAATGCAGCCTAAGATGGAGCGCGCTTGCCTAGAAGATGCCTATTCACTCTTGATTTGAAGATAAAGCCTGAAGGGCATTCTATATCCTAGCGGTTCGAATTAGAAACGAGGAAGCAAATCGCTTCGTACGAGCTCGCGGAATTTCGACTGCGTAGGGGTGCAGACCTTGTCGATGCCTTGCGGTTCGATAATAAAAAGGATACTGGATAACTTAAGAGTATAATATTTTCTTATGTAAATGGACGTAATTTTTTAAAAGTACCTGTTTAGTACTTTTTCTTAGTTAAAAAGGGAGGGGGTCTTAACTAGATTTCATAATAATTAAGTTTACATAATATATTATAATGGTGGTGTCTTCGAAGGTTTGTGCATTCTGCCAATTAGCACTTTGACAGCGTGATGGACATTTCTAAAGGAGACTTGTGCTCATTAGTTAACCAGCAGGCTAGGATTGGTGGGAATGGTGAATTGTGTTAGTGTTACTTAAAAAACGCCTGCAGTGAGACCACACCTTTATACTAAGAAGCCCAATTAATCAGTAGACGGGCTAATGAGCGAATATTTCATTGTCCGGCTCCTTCTGCGATAGAAGGGTAAGGGCTGTCGAGAAGTGATATAGTTGCTTTGTCTATACAAATTGTTATTCTAATTTAAATCTTACTTATATTGAAGACTAGCTGATGCCCGCGACTCCGTCCGCGTGGATTAAGGTCTTTTGGTTCCCGCGGGAACTCCTTAATTTTCCGGGATAATAAGTAGCCTATGTGCTATTCCAGATTATAATCTATCTCTGTGCCAAATATCATCCAGATCCGTTCAGCCGTTGGGGCGTGATTGAGTAACAAACATACATCCATACATCCATACATCCATACATCCAAACTTTCGTATTTATAATATATTTATAATTATAATTATAATTATAATTATAATTATAATTTATAATTTATAATTTATAAATTTATAAATTTATAATTTATAATATAATTTAAATTTATTATTTATTATTTATTATTATTATATTTATATTTATAAGTAAGTTATATTGGGCGGCTGTCCCGAAGCAGGTTCAGGAATAATTAAGTCCTTTTTGGTGTTATGAATATAATAAATTGGTTTACATGAGAATATGGTACAAAATTAAAAGATAGGTACGTCCGTTCGTTCCGATGTTAGGTATACGAAGGCAGCGAGTATCGTCGGAATTGGATCTTCTATGGAAGTTGAGACGCGTGGCATACGTGCTGACGAAGCGCAATCGTCCAGCGTAACACCTCCATCATCAGAGCAGCAATTATTCGGGGATTAATACCGAATATTGCGGAATATAGGTCTTCGTTAAAACGGCAGGCAGTTTTTCTGTGCGGTCTTGTGAAAACGAAGCTTCTTAGGTGATAAGATGGTTGCTGGAATGACGATTTTGATGATGAATCAAACTGTTCACTCAGAACCTCCTTAGGCAGAGAGATAGGCGTGGGTTCACGTTTCATCTATCTCCTGTAACGGTATGATTTTATTAAATGAAAAATAAGATAGTTCTTCAGTCGATGATGTCTTCTGCTCGCATAATTTTGGAGAATTGACCTTCGGGCATTCAGCCTCTATGAAATGAAAACCCTGAAATTGGTTGCTATAAAAAGTGCAGGTGGTACTATATTATTATGTTGCATTGAATAAGTAAAACCGATAAAATATGCTAATTGTAATTGGACTACGATTAAGTTCTGGAAAGCTGAAATCAATGCTAAGCTCTAATAACTAAAATAGGTAAGGTTAAAATGCTAAATTAATTAATATTCTACTAATAGTTGAAGAAAGCTATAACTGTACTACTCGGAAATTCTTGCATATTTCATCTAAAAATTTACGAAAATGCGAGTAATAACCATATAGCAAAATAGCTCGTTATTCTTTAGTCACAATGTGACATAAGTAAGAGCGTTTCTGGTTTTTTTTTCTGATTAGAGAAATGGTACACCTAGAAGTATATTATATCTATGTAAAAGTAAATCTAACAGAAATATAGTGTATATAGTAGGTATATTAAATAGTGTAAATTTTAAGTAAAGTATATAGTGTTATATGTAGGTACTAAAGTATAATTATGTATAAAATTCTATGTGAAACATCTTATAGTAACCATTTGAATAAAATATGTGCCTACTCAAAACGTAGTCAGTAATCAGTAAGCTGAAATACGATCGTGGGAATGTCGCGGGGGCTTCATTGCAATATGTCTGAACCGTATAGGTAACTTAGATAAATGGCTTAAATGAAATCTAATGATTTGAAAGGATAATTAGCTTGATTTTTTCAATCGGGATTTTGAAAAGGGACCACGGACTTTCTTAGTAGTGTATATATGTATAACTTGATTGTGAGTAATAGGGTTTTGGAAAGGAATTTCGGGTATGGGTAACTCAAAGCATGCGGTTTTAGTAAGAGTTGAATTTTTGGCTAAAAGTTTGTAACATGTAACAGATTTAGATTTCTTGGAGCAATTAGCGCGTACTGCTATAGTTTCTTTTAATGGACCATCTGTAGTCGTTTCTGAACTAGTTTTCTCTACAATAGTAAATTCATACTCGGCTAATTTTAAATTCCAACGCGTTATACGAGGACTTCGATCTATTAAGTCGGATAAATGTGAAAAATCAGAAATTAATTTAAACTTTCTATCAAAAAGGTAGGGCCTAAAGTACTTAGTGGCCCAGACTACTGCGAGAAGGTCTTTTTCTGTCTTGGAATATCTAATTTCACTGTCGTTCAAGGTACGCGAGGCGTATGCTATCGGTTTGTCGGCGCCAATAGGGCCTTGTGTCAGTACTGCATTTAAAGTCACGTCAGTAGCAAAGGTAGTCAAGTTAAATTCTAGATTAAAATCGGGATGAGCTAATACTGGGACATTTTTAATGAGCATCTTACAATTTTCGAAAGCAGTGATGAAAGCCGAATTAAGTTCAAGTTTTGCGCCTTTTTTCAAGTAAGATGTTAGAGGCTTGGTCATCTTGGCAAATTCTGGTATAAACCGTCTATAAAAACCAAGGATGCCTAGAAATTCTTTAATCTGCTGACGATTCTCAGGTAAAGGGTAATTTAAAATATGAGAAATGTAATTTGGATTGTGTTTTATACCATCTGGAGAACGGATGTGACAGAACGACGTTTCGCGTTTGAAAAATTTACATTTATCTACTTGGATTTTCAAATTAAAGTTTCTTAAGCATTCGAACAATATGCGTAAATTAATCACGTGTTCCTGTAAGGATGTTGAGAAAGTTAAAATTTTGCCTGAAAAGATTGTGCAGTTCGCCAGATCTTGAAGGACACAGTTCAATAGACTTTCAGAGATCGCATATGAATTTTGTAAATCTAAAGTTGTAAAGTACAAGCACCTTCCGATTTTATCTAAAAAGTCAGTAGAGTCAGTCGGATGGTTTTTAACTATTTTACTAAGTGGTCGAAAATCTAAAATTGAATGAACTTTATCATTTGAATAAAATACGTCCGAAAATTCTTTAAAAAGTATAAGTAAATTATTTGTTTCCTCTGTATTTAATTGTTCTATGGGCAAACGTGATATTACCTCATGATTCCACATATCACCGACGGTGTCAATTTCACACCTTGCTGGGATGCATTGTTCGTCGTAAACATGTGCAATTATAGGGTTCCCTAAAGAAATTGTAATGTCGGTATCTGTGGGATTACAAATTTGAACAAAAGTTTTACCGTTTTCCGCAGATGATATGCATTCATTTATATAGCATTCGGACATGTACTGATTTGCTATAAAAATGTCACCATGGGAAAAGGTAGTGGGCATTTTTATTAACCTTGTGGTCTGAGCAGGTAGGGTTACAAGATTATGGGGAATATGAGGTTTTGGAACTTTTAAAGTAGTGTACTGATGTAACTCCGTCTGTGTGCAGTTTTCTATAATATGGCTAGGTGCAAATGAATAATGAGAATAATTTTGAGGATCAAGGTCAGGTTGGGATTGGTTATTGAACGATGGGTCAAGACATTGAGAAGGAATGTACTTTTTATACTTTTGTCTGTATTTTCTTGGTTGCATGTTACTGTAATGGTTCCGTCGCGAACGATGAGAACTAGATCTATGCCTGTGATAATTTAGAAAAAATGTCTTATGAGAAAATCGGTCTTTATTCTGTATATAAATTATATTTAATTCTTCTTTCGCGTATTCTAGAGCTTTTTCAAGAGTAGGGGGTTGCATACATCTTATTCTTGATCCTAAAGGTTCTCTAAGGCCTCTCAAAAAAGTTTTAAGGGCTAATTTTTGATAAAGCGTTCTTTTAGCTTCTATGGTAGTTTTTACAGTATCATGCAATTCTACATAGGTCATGATTGTGCAAAGTAAATTCTGTACCTTTTCGTAAAATATAGGGAGAGTGTCTGAACCTTGGACTAAAAGATACAAATCTGTGAAAAGTGCCGTTTCGTCGCGGTAATCGGAAAAAGAGTTTATTAAAGTCGTTCTAATGTTACTCCAATCGTTGGAATTGCCGTTGGTAGATAAAGATCTTGCGGCAGATCCTGTAATTTTGTTAAGAATTCCACTAATCAAGGAAAGATTAGAAAATTCATACTGTGGATCTGGGTTTAAAAATGTACGGACTAACTGATCGCTAAGATTTATAAATCTCGTTAGAACATGGGAATTTCCATTGAAATCTGGTAAAAACTTGAGTGATTTGTTAATTTTGTCTAATAAATCTACTTGACAAATTTTCTCTGACGAGGTCATATTTAAATAGATAATTTAACTAAATTCTTTAAACTCTAATTACTATTAAAAGTATTTAACAATTAAATTACGTTAAACTTTACTTTATAATATTCTAAAAACTAGGTACGCGGGCTAGAAAAATGACGTAAATTGTAATACGTATAGCACCCTGCGCAAAAGTTACTACAACAACCAATTAAAAGGATTTCAAGTACTCACAAAACTAAAGTCGCTGGCAAGCTTCAATCCATCGATTTTTGGTATGACTTGAAGTCTTCAGCGGCAGCTTCTATGACAGCAGCTCCATGTAGGTTCTGTCGTCCTGTCAAGGAATTCGAAGGCGTCGACCTGATTTTTAGGTGATGCACGAAGACCTTGAAGCAGCAGAACGATCCTTCAAGACTGCGCCAGTTATATTGGGCGGCTGTCCCGAAGCAGGTTCAGGAATAATTAAGTCCTTTTTGGTGTTATGAATATAATAAATTGGTTTACATGAGAATATGGTACAAAATTAAAAGATAGGTACGTCCGTTCGTTCCGATGTTAGGTATACGAAGGCAGCGAGTATCGTCGGAATTGGATCTTCTATGGAAGTTGAGACGCGTGGCATACGTGCTGACGAAGCGCAATCGTCCAGCGTAACAAGTAAGAAGTAAGAAAAACCCGGATTAATTATATTCAGACGTACCTTTAGGTTATGGACTAGTTTTTAGGAAAAATCTGGTGGCAGGGAGAGTTCGGGTACGATGCCGTGTAGAAACATAGAGTGTAGTATGACTAAGTTAGGCCGCTACCATATAACACTGTATCATTACGATATTTATATTTTATTCCACTACAAGTTAGCCCTTGGCTGCGATCTCACCTGATGGTAAGTGACGATGCAGTCTAATATGGTAGCGGTCTAAAATGTTAGGGGTATGATAGTTATATCAAACCCGTACCTCTAGTCGATTTCTACATGACATCATACCGGAACGCTTAATCGCTTGGCGGTACGTCTTTGCCGGTAGGGTGGAAACTAGCCACGGCCGAAGCCTCCCACCAGGCCAGACCAGAGAAAATTCAGAAATTATAAATTCCCAAATTGACCCTGCCGGGAATCGAACCCGGGACGTTATAAGACAAAAGCGCTCAACACTGCGCCAGGGAGGTCGTCACTCACTCTCCGCCAGATTGATTTTGAAATTACTTAAGCAGTAAAGCTATCCAAACGCTTGTATTATTAAAATGGCGAATGAAATGAAGGTACTCCTGTATCACTTATATTATCTACCCTAAAGGGTACTAAAGAAATATCAAGAAGTCTATATAAAAAAAAATCTCCTCAAAAATTTCTCACGTTAGCATGTAAATTAAATAGTCTTGTTTGTGTCATATCAATTCAGTAACAAAATAAATTCAATTACAAACCACATTTCTCTAAAATCCAATCCCAAACATTCGCAGCACACATCCTAAACCCAAAATATCTCAACTAATATTAAGGGACAGAAACTATTTAAATAAGCCCGCATTCACAGTCGGGTATCTTCCAAGTCCCGCATTAATAATTCCCTCAGACACACACGACAATCCCACTCATATTATTGTTATTATATTATCGAAGTCTGGCGTGGACAACCCTGCGTCTTGAGACGTTTTCTAGTACAGGAGCTGACGTGTGACAAAGCAACAAAGCTTTTGTTTTGAATCGTGGTGATAAGAATGGAAATGACTTGGAACGGGTTTATATAAACACACAGAGAGTACTTGAATAGTGATCGCATGACGTGTCATTTAATCGATTGGCATTATGGACTTCGTTAACCACGACCGTGAAGCCTCCTGGCTATTAAACATAGTTTTTAGTTAAATGCAATTTTCATGTGCATTTGTCAGGTAATACAATTTACGTTGCACAATAGATTCAACTACTTTCAACAATTCCTTAAACAGTCAGTCCATGGCCTTCTCTAGACTTAAGTCCCAAATGAAGCCATCATAATTTTAGAACCGTTAAGCTTTCATAGCTAATCGGTGTGAAAGTGGACTGGATAACCAAATGGTGTGACCATTTGGTTATCCAGTTATCAGGATCTGATATTTTATAGGTTTTAATAGGTACCCATAAGTAGGCCCGGGTCTGCTACAAAAGTATTATTATATATCTGTATCTTTATTATTAATTTTTCATCTCTATATACAAATATTTTTGGTTCGTCTAGTCACCGAAGTTTTCTCTTCCATTTAGGTGTTAAGACGATGTTCTTTTTGGTTGAACTCGATGCTCAAAGCACTTAAATGTTGTGCACGTTTCAATGTCACTGCGATGCAATAAAACAAATATTTCTTTTTTTTATATCAAATAATAAAATAAAACTCGAAGAAAGTTTCTTCTGTTCGTCTCCTACACTACAAGGGTTGTCTTAATCGCAACATATTGTAAGGAAAGATATTTGAACCATGCCGCCATGTCTGAGCTGGCGGTCACACATTCGCTAACTAACGCGGACAAAACATTCGGTGCTCGCAGATTGCCCTTCTATGAATACTCCAAATAATACCACCGAACACACTTGATACTTGACAATTACGAACGAACTTATTTCACCAGTGAATGAGAAAGAATTAGTCAAAAATCACCAAATGATGACCATCTTTTACAAATACTCTACATAACTGCACTTATTACTGGTATTTATAGCGAAACGCTTCCTACATTCAAATAATTATTTTAACTTGTTAAATGTTTTAATGTGTTAGCTTAACCTATCATCGACATGTGAAACTTTGGATGAATGTATGGATGTAGGGATGGATGTTTGTTACTCAATCACGGCTGAACGGATCTGGATGAAATTTGGCACAAAGATAGATTATAGTCTGGAATAAGACAAAAGCTACTTTTTATCCCGGAAAATTAAAGAATTCCCGCGGGAACTAAAAAACCTTATTTCACGCGGACGAATTCGCGGGCATTAGCTAGTTGATATATTTGATATATTATGACAACAATGATATTATAATCTTTATACATTTTAATAATAGAAAAATTACAAATAGGCATTTTAGCTCCATATTGTCACTTTGTAGGAACTCATGGTAATATAGTTACAGTATGCAAAGGAGTTTAGTATTTCAGATATTATCTTAACTGAACTGTCATGCCAATATATATATATGTCAATATATCCATATTTAATTATTTTTTGAGAATTTGCTCATTACCACCTACCATTTCCCTCTCTCCTATAAGATTGGAGACCTGTACCCCGCAGGGGGACGTTAATGGGCTGTAGTGGTGGTGGTGGTGGCTCATTACCACTGCAACACCAACGTGTAACAAGAATTAAATGATCAAGTAACATCGATCACAGTACATTAATGACCACTGCAAGTTGGCACACATCTCCATATTGATAGAGCATTTCTTGCATCCCCGTCTGAGATATGTGCTGCCCCACAGACCCTCCCTGTCCGAGTCTGGGTCCTAGGGTGGCTACACGGATGGATCATGAACAGATGGATTTGAGTCATTAAAATTGACGACAAAGGAGCAAATTCGATCACAAAAACGTTTCTTCTGGACTTCAGCAATTTAATCCACTTGAATTTAGGTTTTAATAATTAAAAATAATTTTAAAAAAAACTTGATTTACTGTGATAAAAAAGTGTAAGTGAGTCCTCAAGATTTAAAGTTATCCCTACAGCAAATTTTATCAAAACTGTTCAAACGAATGGGCCTCGAAAAGGCAAAGAACGGAAAACATAATTCTACATATAATATGAATGCAGTATTTCTTCGAATAAATTTGATCAATATTACGAACGTAGAATCCGTTCATGAATAACGAATGTTTAAGGTATGCACCAGTGATAAGTTAATTCCTGGTGACCGAAGCGTATACCCTTATCAAAATAATAATGGCGGAACTAGAATGTGTGTGAACACCCTTTAATGAAATCTTAATTGTTTAGCTGTAATCCCTATGAGTTCGTTACTAGCAATAACTTTATCTTTATCGACAGTTTTGATGGATGGATGTTAGTTACGCAATCACGCCAGAACGGCTGATCGGATCTGGATGAAATTTGGCACAGACATAGATTATAGTCTGGAATAACAAATAAGCTACTTTTGATCTCGAAAAATTAAAGAGATACTGAAAATTATACGGCTATCTTCGACCATTTTTCAACTAAAAACATGATAATATTTGTGACAAAATATGAAAAAGCCATTTTGAAATAGAACAGGGTGTGAAAAAAAAGTATTGAAACAAATTTTTATTATTCCCTTTGATAAATGGAATAATTAATGATCCCCATCTTTAAAATATCCATCAGTTTTGTCAACAAAAAATAGGAATAGGAGGTAAACAACAAATAGGCTAGTTTAGTATTCTGAAATAATTTTAATACGAAATAATTCAGAGGACCAAAATGGCCGTTAGAAAACCTAGGCAACTAGCTCATGTTTTATCACATACACGCATTACAAACTTTCTCACTCGAAGTATCCTCGTATCCTCAATACAGATGGAGTAGGCGTAGCGTGGGTTTGGGAAAGTTTCATGCTTATTACTATTCTACGTGGCAATAGGGAATCCGCGATAACTATGCTAACGTGGTTCCTTAAGGTGAATTTTAACTAAGCCGACTACTAGACGGTATAAAAGATTATTCAACTACAATTTTTATTAGGTAAGTAAACAAACCTAAGACCCTAGATTTATGTTTTATATCCATTACAAAGTAGCCCTCGACTGCGTCACGTCTATCTCATCTGGTGGTAGGTATGTAGTCTAAGATGGCAGCGGGCTAAAATTGTTTAAAGATAAGGCAGTTTTCCACAAAATTGATAGAACCAATTTCTGTTTCAGAGAATGACTATTATTGTATCTATCTGATTTCTCTTCTTCAAATGAAAAGAGACGAGAGTCATCCTCAAAGATTTTCAAATCGAAAACTACCTACCTACTCAACTATATTTAACTATACTATTCGTGAAAACAGAGTATTGCTTGATTGGTCTATAATATAATATTGGCTAGTGAAAATTCAGCTTAATTTCTAAAATTTTAGGTTTATATTGATGTGCTCAAGCTAATATCGGAGGCTCTAGAATTCTGGCTACGTATGTTAGCATTGGATCTAACGTCTAGTGTTTGCAGTATTATTTGCACGCGTGGACACTAAAAGCAAAGGATCTAACTCTTGAGGGAGAGAAGATACCTAACTGCAAATTTTCCGCTGCCAATGCACAGGACCGCTGGGTCCGATAAGATTGATTTATTACAATCAATGAAACGAGTACGTTAGTTACATTAAAAACAAAGATTTGGAACAGTGGAATCCGTCGCATTTTTTTTTATTGCGTGATAGGCTTGCGCTTGACGACAATCATGCTTAGTGCAAAGCAATGATGAGGTCTAGGTTGGAACGCGCTTGCTTATAAGATGCCTATTCACTCTTTTTATTATTCATGCTAAATTATCGTCACATATCAAAAATCTCGCGAAGAACTTACTATTGAAATGAGCATATGAATTAGGGTCTTACATTTTACATTATAGTCTTACCTTACATTTAAACACCTTATTACATAATAACACCGTACTATGTACCTACTTACTTACAATCATGTAAATAAATAAATATTCTATTCTATTCCATTCTATTCTATTAAAATTTAATTTCTTGCTAAAGAAAGAATAGTTCAAAGTCAAAACGGCAATGGTTTAAAAAGCATGTCTTTTAAATTAGTTAACAATGCGTTAATTCTAATTGTGTTCCATTGTTACCCTTATTTACTTTTTATTGTTGTTTTGACTCTCTATCTTTAATTCTTATACGTAAACTTGATTTGACTTATTGTATCATTCGAGAGCTCTGCCTAAATATTGATTCTGTTTGCATAGTTACTCATAGGGTTTGTCTACTCATAGGCGTGTTGCTCAGTACTATGTGGCATTATATGTGGAAGTTTCTATAGATTAGCAGTATGGTTATTATTAAACGCACCTACGCTTGAACCGTGCAAGATGACGTTTATTGCCGCATTATATTATGGTTAGGGAAAGGTCATAGGATTTATTGTTATAGCATGCTTATTGGTTAAAGCCGATAAACTCGAACGTATTGTTGACAATTGTTATTTATTAAAATTATACGTGCATGCGTAATCGATATTCTTGAAATTGTATTGGAAAATCTTTCTACTCTACAGTACTGTGCAAAACAAGTAAAAAATTAATGACAATTTCATAATATGAATTATTAGATGTTGCCCACGACTACGCTCGCTTGGATTCAAGTTTTTTTCAAAACACTTTCGAATTTTTCAAGTAAAAAGTAATCTAGAGGATAAAATTCCCTATGCGACCTCTCTCTATCAATTCTCGACAAAATTTCAGTAAAATCGGCTAAATTTTTGTCTAAAATCGGCTTTAATTTTAATTTAAAAATTAAATTACAATCGGTGCAGCAGACGGATGTACAAACAGATAGAGCATTTATTGAGTATGGATCAGTATAAAATTGAATTATTTCTGTAATAAATACAACATACAATTTTACAAGCAAATCAGTTATATCCCGTGGTACTGAAGTTACGTACCAACTTTATAATACCCCAGTTTATCCACATCCAGACATGAATTATTAACCAAACTAACATTAAGACGCAAGTAAGGGACAGAAAGTAGAATCACTTCGCAATTACAGACTGACAAATGTCCGGGTATTAAGCACATGTGCGACCAAGTTCCGGGCAAGGGGGTGGTGGGGACACATGAGACCAATTTGGGAGGGCCCTGTCCTCAATCCGTCCGTTTTCAATAAGGTCCGGATGATTTATGATATGTCTTGACTTGAGTGTTCTGTCTTAAGGTCTAGGCCCATTTGACATGCACGGAGCGACGTGGCACGTAGTGGCAAAAAATATTTATACAAATGACATAACGGGTACCAACCTCATACGAGTTTGTAACCCGTTGTCCTCGATGAGCGACAGAAGCGACGCCATGCGACGAGACGCGATGCATCATGGCGATGCCATAGAAAATGACAGACGTTGTCCCGATGATACACTTAAGTGGGCCCAGTTGTGTGCAATCTCATACGAAAAATACTTGCTGTTTGTTGCCGTGCCGCGCGTCTATAGTGGGGCTAGACCTTTATACGATTGTTCTAAGAATTTCCTGTGACTGGTATGCTTGTGGTATGACCATCAATTTTAGATAGAGGTCTCGACATCTGATCTTGATCGAGGTCTGATCCACGAAGATTTACCAGAAAAACTGTAATAACGATTGGATTTTACGACCTCCCTGCTGTATTAGTTAGCGCAGTTGTCTTAAAAGTGGAAGGTCCCGTGTTCAATCCTCGCCAGGGTCATTTTTAGAATTCATAATTTATGAAAAAAAACGTTTCTTTCTCTGTTCTAGATTGGTTCTGGAGGGTTGACTTATAGAATAGAGGGCAGCTCTGGGATGCTTATCTATGTAGTGAAAGCCGAGAGTGGAAAATCTTAAAAAATAACTAAGGTATTCAAATGTACTAGATTTTTTTGTAAAGCCTTGAGTCATCTATATGCCAATGTTGCCAGTATTTAAAAGTCGACTCTCAGTTTTCACTGGACATATTAAAGTAAAAGTAAAGTAAAATATGCTTTATTGTACACAAAGACACATATTACTATGTTACCTGAAAGAAATAAAGAAAAGGTATATTTTTTTAACAATCTATTAATAAAACAGGGTGTCTATTTCAATTACACATCTAAATTAACTATTCATTACAAAACAATATAAATTAATTGTGAAAATAGTACAAAATAAAATAGTGAAAACAAACCACAATCAAACAGCAAACAGTATAACAAAACGCTGACTGCATAAAGCAAATTGCAGCCATGTTAAATCAAAAATGGCGAGGAATGGAAACGTCAAAACGTCAGCATTTTTATTGTTGGCGGCGAACGGCATACGTAGCCTATATTTACATATTAGTCAGGCGAATAAGCAACGAAATGAGGTCTGTTTATTTTTCTGCTTGCATGTAATTTGGCGTAATTGGCTTCGGTAACTTGGTTTTGTATACGACGTTGTTTGGTTGAAAAGGAAAGTGGATGAAAAATTACCTAGTTGCAAACCTTGGTAAGAAAATTACTAGAGAAAGCCCTGGTAAGCTTTTACTTGCTTGGTATAAAGTACCAATAATAAAAGAATTCGCTAAGACTGGACAGACATAATCGCACAGGGTTGCCAACCTACCTTTTAGTTTTAGGTACGTACGGTACTAATTAAAAGAAAAAAAAATAGCTCACGAACTATTATATGCTACATAATAGATAGTAGCAGATG
Source organism: Erebia aethiops (assembly GCA_923060345.2). Taxonomy (NCBI): domain Eukaryota; kingdom Metazoa; phylum Arthropoda; class Insecta; order Lepidoptera; family Nymphalidae; genus Erebia; species Erebia aethiops. The sequence continues at coordinate 12,289,085 of OV281096.1, read as the reverse complement.
GTACGAGAAAAATAAATACTTCCTATAGAAATAGAGAGTATGTTGCAAGAAGAGGTCTAAGATTGCGAAGATAGGAATTTTTAGGAAGCGCTTCGATACAATACGTACCAATAAGATGTTTTTATGAGCGCTTTTCTATATTTTACATTGCATCTTGACTTACATCTAATTATCTACTCTCAAAATATGTCATTTATAGAGTATGGTTAAAAATCTACCTTCTAGTATACTACTACACAGGTCACAATAGATTCACCGAAATTGTTCAAGGTTACTTGTTACAGTTAACTGCATTTATTTTACATCAGAATTCAGATCGAAAATATTTGTGCTAAAGCCTCAGGATTAAGAACATCTAGGTAATTATGATGCTTGTAATAAAAACTAATGCAAAATAATGTTTGGTTTACCAGCAACAAAAAAATAACAACAAAAAGTCAGTCGTTCTCAAACTTTTTAATTGCCGCTAGCGAATTTGCGACCAATCGAAAAAACGCATTGTTTGATATCGAATTGAAACGAAAGTTTTAGCCCCCAAGTCGTCGCGACTGGATTTTGAAACTGGCACTCAAATTAAAAATGAATACTTGAAATTTTGAGTGCATACGAGAACTCATTTTAGTTGGAATTTTTCGAAAACAGTTGGCTTGTTTGGACTCCTCAAATCCGGACGCCGTAATTAGTTGAGAAACAAAACACTGATTTTGAAAGTCTCACTGGGAAATTATTTTAACCAATTTCATGAAAAACAGTTTTATACAATTTATGTGTTACTAGTCATATTCCGACCTCCCTGTGCCAAGGATTAAATTTTCAGTTACATAATGTACGTCTATGCTAATTGTAGAAGAGAAGCGAAGCTTTTCTAGATCGATTTGAAATAAATAAAAAATACTCATTTCATAAACCTAACTTTATCAGTAAGCAACTTTCCTCACGTGATTTTTTGGTAGGCGGATTTTTACCAACTTTACCGACGATTGGGTAGTTTGACAACTAGTCAATTCTGTTTTCAATCGTCAAAACGCGCGCTTATTTTGTATGAATTAGTTACCTATTTGTGAAGTCATCAAAAGTCAACGCACTTTTTTTACTATAATCTATAGTTTAACATAGTTACCAAACAAAAAACAGGGAACGTGGATATTACATCTTTTGGCAGATTTTCTATTTAATAATCGCTATTTATTTCTCTTAGAACTTAAGAAGGAACACATTATTATTAATACTGTTACATTTCCATTACATTTATATTAACGTTATCCATAATACCAGGATGAAGATGTTCAACGTTCATAATATTGTCTTCAATAAAATACAGTGTAGCGCTAATTGAAGAAAGTTAGGGGCGGTGCACATCGGCGGAATTACTGTGTGCCAACGTGTTATTGTGCTTCACGTCGGTATCTATAATGTATCATTGGTAGTTTCGTCGCGCCTTTGTATTGGGGGCTTAGCGGTGGCCGGTGTAACTTATTTTATTCGCTTAGTCGAAAGTCTAAGTTTTCACTTTTTTATGAACCGTTTGAATCTCATCAACAGGAACCTAACATAGTCACAAAATTTTCGAAACCTAGTTGATATTTATATTGTAAGATCGTAACTTGTAGAATTACCACAAAAATATCGGCGTTACATTTTTTTATTGTTAAGTATTGAATTTATCAATATAAAAGACCTTCATTTTCAAATGAAACCCTGTTAAAGCGTATTTCAGCACGATTTAATAAACACGGGTGAACTGAAAGCCCAGGTAACGTAAAGAGATATGTCTTTAAGTTTTTCTTTATAAAACTCTTAAATTAAAATACTTACTTACCTACCTATTAATACAAATATCCTTTAAGCGTTTTAACCAACTAAATGCTTGAAGTTTAAATTGAAAACAATTTATAAAATGTAATCATGCTATTATGATGACTAAAATATAAACTTTTAAAGTATCAGTTCTATACCGACTCTATAATCGGTTTTCGCTTCATCGATCGTTGCTCTGTGGAACCCCTCTATTACCTACGGATTGAATAGAACACGTGTTTAGCTTAATGTCTATAATTAACTTACCGTAGGGAATTCCTTATTATGATTGGGATGCGCACGCGACTTCATCTAATCTAACAGATAATAAGCAAATTGATTCATAGAGATAAGTACGTTGATATCCGTGACTTCATCTGTGTTGAATTAAGTTATTCAAAAATAAAGGTGGAATTCATAAAAGTGTAGCGATTGCAATCACTCCTGAACAATCTATACCTAACTACAATATAAATTTACCAGGTTTTACATAAAAGGGCGACTAGGAGGTCTAATAGGGCGTTTTTCTAGTTTTCAGTAACTAAATAATCCATACTAATAAATGGATTATATTTTTTAACCCGGAAAATTAAGGACTTCCCGTAGAAATAAAAAAACCCTAATCGACTCGGACTAGTAATATATATAAATGGAAGTTGACTGTCTGACTTTTCTGTCAATGCACAGCCATAGCTCAAACCGCTGGACGGAACCGGCTAAACCTCCTGTACGGGGTCGCGAGTTCTATCCCGGGCATGCACCTCCGACTTTTCGAAGTTGCTTCAAACGGTGAACATCGTGAGAAAATGTTCTCGAAGGTGTGTGAAGTCTGCAAAACCGCAGTTGGCCAGCGAGGTGGACTATGGCCAAACCCTTCTCATTCCGAGAGGAGACTCGTGCTCAGTAGTGAGCCGGCATGGGTTGATAAGTACCTATCTCAGAAGTTCCTACAAGATTTAACAACCTCCGTGGCGCAGGGGTTCGATCCCCGGCAGGGTCAATTTGGGAATTTATAATTTCTGAATTTTCCCTGGTCTGGCCTGGTGGAAGGCTTCGGCCGTGGCTAGTTACCACCCTACCGGCAAAGACGTGACGCCAAGCGATTTAGCGTTCCGGTACGATGTCGTGTAGAAACCGAAGGGGTATGGGTTTAATATAACTGCCATGCCCCTAACAGGTTAGCCCGCTACCATCTTAGACTGCATCATCACTTACCATCAGGTGAGATCGTAGTCAAAGGCTAGCTTGTAGTGGATTAAAAAAAAGATTCGTATAGCCTTTTTTCTATGGGAACCACATCATTTATTAGATTTTGCACACACTCATATAATAGTAAGAGTATAGGATGAAACGGGCCGGCGATTATATCAGACTGTATCGTTAATAGGATGGACTCACTTGGGCATGACTTGCGAGATTCGCCCGCATGTGGGGTCTGCCACAGAACGTAAATTAATACGGCGCTATGTGAAGTTAATTGAAAACGGACAGGTACTGTTTTACTAGACTCTCAAGGTAGCGGGTTCGGGTGGATAAGGCATGTTAAGTATCTTATGATGACGCGCTTTGGAAAACGCTTACGTCCAGCAGTAGCTTGCTAGTTATATATAGTAGGTAGAAATAAAAATTATTTATTACTGTACAGTGGCGTTGGAAGTCGGATTTTTGGAAAGATTTTTTTTTACTTTACAGTCGTGTTGGAATTCGGTTTATTTTTTTATATTTATTATATATTCGGTTCGAATTATTTTTAACTTTTTAGTGTCAGGGTTGAGGATTTGGAGTCAGAATTTTTTATGGGACCACCTCGAGAGCTTCCTCTAAAGACTGAGAGAAAAAAAAAATCTAATCGGTTCAGAAACCACGGAGATGTGCACCGACATACATTTTAAAAAAAAATCGCGCCGAATTGAGAACCTCCTCCTTTTTTGGAAGTCGGTTAAAAATAATTTTTATTTCTACCCACTATGTTGAAGTCGGGCGAGCCTGATGCGTCAACTTTGCTTATATCCTTATTATACCCGCCCGACTTCAACATAGTGGGTAGAAATAAAAATATTTTTTTATTTTACAGTGGTGTTGGAAATCGGTTTTTTGAAAAGAATTTTTTATATATCAACTTAGCCAGCATTTTGAGACTAAAATACAGCTGTACTGTGCTACAACGCTGAAATCTTGATGGAACAGGGCAAAGAGATTGCGTTCTTTTGGCACGGAAAGATATTACAAAAAAAATACTAATAGACGAAATTGCAGGTCGGTTTGTATATTTGTATGGGGACAATAAGCTGATCTGCTACCTACATGATGTTGAACTATTTAAACATCATGTAGGTAGCAGATCAGCTTTTTTTCCAATTTTGGCTACCGAATCAGATAGTTTGAGGGACTATACGTAACAATTTACCTTCTATGCTCGTTGTCTCTGTTCCTATTAGAGCAATGGGGGGCTACGCGCGAGTACTAACATAATAACATTTTGCTCATCATTAGATACTCCAGTATCGTCTATTGTGGCCTCTCACTTAGTAAGTTAGTATTTTTAGAGTGGCGGTCATAACTGTTCTTAATAATATGAAAGATGACCTTTAGGATGTACTCAACAGGTAGAACTTTAATGTAATGGCTGTTTTCTTACAATGTTTATGAACCGATTTACCCCTACTGTTTATATTTATTTATTTATTTTAAATTTCTAAGCACTTTGACTCGAAGAAACCTAAATTAAAAGAGGAGGGTTAAACGGAAGCCGGATGAGCATTCCATAATCCATACCCTAGCGTTTCGAGTTATGAAAGAGGAAGCAAAAAGATTTAATGCATTTCTTATACTGGTGAGATGTAGCAAATTCTCTGAATACAGAGAATATTATTACTAGCTGACCCGGCAAACGTTGTTTTGCCATTTTCATTATTAAAAATAGATAGTAGCCGATTATCAGACCCACTGAATATGCATATAAAATTTCATAAAAATCGGCCAAGCCGTTTCGTAGGAGTATGTTAACTAACACTGTGACAGGAGAATGTTATATATATAGAGATATTCTTTGTACACAAGAATAAGAAGCAATTGCTTAACCTCTACTTTTGCCGCATCTTCTTAAGATTTGCCATTTCAAGTACATAGTTAGCCACTGCTAGGTATATTACTAGTAAATCGGAAATCAATCTCTAGTAGTTTAATACACATACTAAGTACTCTCATAATACTAAGGAAGAGAGCACGCGCACGTTCCCACGTGCCTTTGTCGGCCCGCGACAAAGCATGCCGACGACATGCCGACTCCATGTATCATTGTTCTGTGACAACCGTACATTCAAAATACTACCTAATCCACAGCATTTTAGAACACAATTTTCAATGTAAGTGTCCACGTAAAAAACAATAGACTTGCTAACAATCTAAAGAGCTTACATAGAAAAATCATAAAATAATAAATAAATAAATAAATAATAAATAATATTTTATTTGCAAGAATATGGGTACAGATTAGGTCTTAAAGTAGTTTTAGTTTTCCTTACATATTCTACCATACAATGGTGTGCAAATGTGTTTGTTTTTAAAGTAATTAAATTAAATTATTTCACTAGATCTCATTGAATTGATAAAGATTAAATTACAGTACACAAAAAAGATCAGCTAAATGTTAAATGTCACCGTAATAAAATTTATTTTTGTTAGTAGGTATATAAGGATTTTAGATTAACGTTTAGTCTATAAGTTTTTATTATATCTTGTAATTCCGTAATAAAATATAATTTAATAATTTGATATATCCTTATCCGCTAGGTAGTCCTTAATGTCATAGTAATTTTTATTCATTAAAATATTATAAATTTTATTTTTAAATACTGTCAAAGGCTTCTCTCTTAGATTGTCGGGTAGTTTATTAAATAATGTAACGGCCATACAATATGCGCTTTTTGAAAATAGCGTAAGTTTTTGGGGGGGTATGCAAATTTTATTTTTTCGGCAAGTTCTTAAGTTTTCGTTATTGTTGTTCAAGAAAGATTGAAGCTTTGTTGTATTATGTTTAGGGTTTAGTTTTGACTAACATTTAAATCACCATGGCGCTTGAAGCCACGGCCTAGGAAGGCACTATTGACCTCATCTAAGGTAGGGCAATTGTTCATCAATAGGTGTATGATTAGGGTTACCATAGCTTTGTTAATTGATAACGGGAATATTTACAATTGTGTTCAGCTTGTGGAGCTTAAATTTTCTAAAGAATAATAATATAAATGAAAAACATTTTGCTAGTTAATAAATCGCAGTTTCGCTTGAAGTTGCGCTTCAAGCGCAACTCTCGTCTTTTGGATGCCTACATGACCTATCTATGAAATATTCAAGTACTTACATATCACATGGCAGATTACTGGTACTAATCAAAATTCTCCAAATTTAGTGAGTAATAAACCGTGCCTTGATGGGACATGAAAAGGAACTTCTGTACAGATGTGCATTATTGAGTCGATACGATCACGATCATGAGATGTGTGATGGGCGCGCTAATTTGTTGTTTGATTTGACGTCTATAATTATAACCTTTGAATGAACAATATTATTTGGCTGATGTCTGGTACTTTAGTGAACATTCTCCACATTTTGTCAAAGTGAAATCCTGTCAGGACAGTCTTAGTAGACAGGTGACGTGTGGTAACAAAATGTATGATGAATGTGTGCGTGGTGCCGTCGTGACCGCACAACGATGGGCGGCCGGCAGCAATTAGCGGAGATCACGACCATGAGATGTGTGATGGGCTCGCTAATTTGTTGTTTGGTTTGATTATGAAATATTGTTAATTAGATTCTTAAACTAATTCTTTTGATTGCGTCATCTATACTATACTATACTATACTATACTATACTATACTTTACTTTACTATACTATACTATACTATACTATACTATACTATACTATACTATACTATACTATACTATACTATACTATACTATACTATACTATACTATACTATACTATACTATACTATACTATAATATTATAAATGCGAAAGTTTGGATGGATGTATGGATGGATGGATGTTTGTAACTCAATCACCCCAGAACGGCTAAACGGATCTGGGTGAAATTAGGCACGGAGGTAAATTATAGTCTAGAATAATACATAGGCTACTTTTTATTCGGGTAAAGAGTTCCAGAGGAACCAAAAAACCTGAATCCACACGGACGAAGGCGCGGGCATTAGACAGTTACTTACTTATAATTGTCACACCTCTTCTTACTAAAGTTTATCCATGTTTTAAACACTCATAACAGTAATCATATTTTTCACAACAAAAGTCACAAGGAACGTGTGTGGGCGCGAGCCGTTTCAGCCTAATTCCCGTCAAATAATTCCGTTTGAATCGTCGCTAAATCGCCTGTTTCGTTCACAATACCGCCGTATCTCACACCTAATGTGTGTAGTGACAACGCACTGTACTGCATTGTAGCTAAATTGTGAGGTTTTGATACTTGCAGAGCTTGTGAGGTTTTAACAGAGCTCTCAAAATCTTGAAAATGTCCCGGTACAAATGTAAAAAAGTGCTTAATAAATGGTTAATGAAATCTAATTATGAAGACACAGAAAAAATGCTAAAATTAAATATATAACAGTAACACATGAATATAAAGACACACACGCACACACACACACACACACACACACACACACACACACACACACACACACACACACACACAAAACTAATGTATAAGTTGCATTTTTTTTAAAAGTTTATTCTAGACAATTTTATTTATGTTACATACGGAAGGAAGTGATTTCCGCGATACAGGGAATCCTAGTGTACTTCTGTACGTGTGATCTTTATTTGAATAAATCTTTAAATCTTTGCAATAGTTGAGTAACTAAGTTGTAAACTAACAGAGATATCTTATACTGTCGCATCTCGCACCTCTGTCAACAGCTGAAAACCCGTCAAATAATTTCGCTTGAATCGTCGCTGAATCGCCTGTTACGTTTCACAAAACCACCGTATCTCACACCTAATGTGTGTAGTGACAACGCACTGTACTGCATTGTAGCTAGATAGTGAGGTTTTGATACTTGCATTAGATTGGTAATTAACTAACAGAGATATTCTATTTTATACTGTCGCAACTCTTTCTATAGCTGAAAACCCGTCAAATGGTTCCACCGGAAACTTTTCTAAATCGCCTGTTACGTTTCACGATACCAATGTATCTTACCCAATGTGGCAGTGACAACGGACAGTCGATTTATAATATTTTGTTATTGTCGCAAATATTACTGTAATTGAAATTGCATCAATCAATGATTCCACCGGAAACGTTTAAATCGTCATACTCAGTCGACCAGTAATCCAGTATAACTCGCATTAATCGCATTTGGTGGCTTAAACCTGGTTATTTACAATCTACTATTGCTTTTAATAATCGACTAAATATCTAACTTGCCACAAGTTTCTCGTATTAAATAGGTCTAATTTTTGTTCTCGTTTTGAGGTCGTGGCTCCCTTGAGATAACACTATACTTAATACTCACAAATATCAAACCGTTTCAATCCACCTATACAACACAGTTTCGGCGACTAAACTGCAAAGGAACAGCGTCATTCCATGGATATACAAGCTCTGTCCGATGTCGTATATCCGAGCTACGTGGTACCTACTTATAAGCGCTGGTGTTCTCTGTATTTCACTTCAAAGGGCTGAAATGCGATGTGTATATCCCCTTAAGTGCAGTAAGATGGTCTTAATAAGTGTAAGCTTAGGTTCCTACATTCCTTTGCAATGTTTACTTCCTTATGTACGGAGTATACATCTATTGTTAACAAAAAAGTATTTAATTTTTCTATGGTATCTAAATGAAAAATTTTTATAAGAAGTCCACGGCTTTGTCCGAATCCATTCGGCGATGCCTATAACGCTCGCCCATCCCGGGTCTGTAGCGGCCAGTATAAGGCCTACGCCGCAGCATACTCATTACATAACTTAATTATTTTTTATATAGGTACCCCGTGGGAACACTCTCATTTCTGGGATAAAAAAAACCTATCTAGGGCTGCATAATGTCAGTCAAATGTTTATAATAATTTATTTTCGTATACCTACTTTTTAAAATATAAAAAATACCACAAAATACTAGTAATTATTAGTTGCTAAAATATTAAGGGTAAAGTTGCACTTGTTGAAGTTCATTCATCTTTTCTAAATCGTCGTTAAGTTCTTTTTGAATCTGTAGCATTATACCTATTGGGAAATATACAGTAAAATGTCAGTACTTTCATAGATTTGGTTCCTACATAATATTATTAGGGCCCAGTATTTTCTCCCATGCAATAAGTACGTAACAACATCGCACTAAATCTGTAACCCGATACGGTAGTGTTAGCGAGTTTCGAGTTCATGTACCGCCTGAAAACACAATCGTACAGACATACCTATTACTTACACTATGTTATAGAACGATATTTAGATTGATAAAATAAATACAAATTAATTAAAACCTAATTAATGAACTAGGGTGTCTTTTTACGTAAATAATATAGGTATATTACATAAAAAGATACCCTGGTTTATTTGTGGTTTGTATACAAAAACAAAAAAAAAATATATCATCTGTCTGCAAAATATAATGATAAGTGCGAAGTCAAAAAATCCTTTCCAAAAAACCGACATCCAACGCCACTGTAAAGTAAAAAATAATTTTAATTTCTACCCACTATGTTGATGTGAACTTTGCTTATCCTTTATATACCCGCCCGACTTCAACATAGTGGGTAGAAATCAAAATTATTTTTTTACTTTACAGTGGCGCTGGGAGTCGGTTTTTTGGAAAGAATTTTTATTTTTAACTTTTTAGTGTCAGGGTTGAGGATTTGGAGTCAGAATTTTTTATGGGACCACGTCGAGAGTTTCCTCTAACGACTGATAGAAAAAAAAATCAAATCAGTTCAGAAACCACGGAGATATGCACCGACATAATTTAAAAAAAAATACGCGTTGAATTGAGAAACTCCTCCTTTTTTGGAAGTCGGTTAAAATATGATTATAATAATTTATTTACTAACATACTACTGAATATTTTTGGCTGAAATTCGGAATGGAGGTAGCTCATACTGAGCCGATTTTGATGAATGAGTTGTCAATCGTTTCGTTATTAAGGTCTAGCCCCACTACAGATGCATAGCGCGGCGCGGTATGTAGCGGTAAATATTATTTGAATGAGTTTGTATGGAGCTGAGCCCACTGTGACATAATTAAGGGCAAAACACACAGGGAGCGGGCGCGGGTGGGGCGCGGGCGCAGCGTCACCCGCCACGCGCCCGACCTGCGGCCGCGTTCTGTGTGATGTCGTCCATATAAATACAAGGAATTCAACCCGGCACGCATCTCGCCCGGCCCGCGCCCGACCCGCGCCCGCACCCTGTGTGTATACTTGCCTTTGTAGTGGGTTATTTTTATAGTCTGGGTTACTTATGCTACATTTTACACGAATAAAAAGTGAGAATCTCTAATTTTTTTTCAGCAGTCCGTACAGTATGTAATACTTACCTGTTGCTTATTATATGTTATAGAGAACTTAACTAAACTTATGTGGGACGCAACATGCATAGACAGATTGGCCCCGTGTCATATCAGGGAAACAGCATCAAGGCCGGGAGCCGCAGCAGAAAAGGCTGAAAACGGCAAGCGGCTCAAATATGACTCTCTCATAGAGAAGTTACATAATTAACTATTTGTTTCGTTTGCCGTGGAGACCCTGGGGCTGTAGAGTTATAGTGCCAAAAACTGTTCGGGAGATTCACTGCGGTTAATTGCCTCACCTGGTGACAGAAAGGCTGGCTCATTTTTTGCGCAAAAGATCAGCCTGGCTGTCCAGCGCGGAGATGCAGCCAGCATTTCCACTATTCCACGCGGGAATGTAAATAGGCTAGCTAGCTACAACGTCTATTGTCGTTTTCAATAAGTATAAAAAAACTTAACTAATAGATTTAGCTTTGTTCCTCAATATTCATGTTTAGCAAAACATTTCCTACATATTACCTATTCCGCAAAAGCTGAGTCCCATGCAATACTCAACAGCGACGCAGTAAATCAGTAACCCGATACGGTAGTGTCGGCCGGTCGCAAGTTCATGTCCCGCCTTAAAACATCGCCGGGCCGACGTGTTCGCTTACATGCTTTAGCATGTTGCCCGGTTTATTGACGACGTGATATATAATAGCTCTAACTAGCCCACTCGCCCCGGCTTTTCATGGAGCTTTCCGTGATAGGATTTTGTAAACATCTCTGAAGGATTATCTAAGGACTGAGGAAGTATTGGTGAAAATCTAAAAACTTGGGCTGGAGAGACAAAATACTATAGATTTAATTTCATTTTTGTAGGTAGGTACCTGTAGTATTTAATGAACTTTTTGATGACCCCAAAAATATTTCAGCTAAAAATTTCAGTGAGTCCAAACGTTCTTTTTTCAGTAATATTTAGAGCTTTTGTCATAACACGCTTTTTGCTAAAATGCAAGAAGAGCATAATTAAGTATTTACTTTATGTCTGAATAGATAATCATACTAATATTAGGTATAAATGCGAAAGTCAGTTTGTTTGTTGATTTGTTGGTTTGTCCTTCAATCACACTGCAACGGAGATCGACGTGATTTTTGGCATGGGTATAGTCGAGGACCTGGAGAGTGACATAGGCTACTTTTTATCCCGGAAAATTGAGGTTGGAGTTCCCGCGGGAATCCAAAAAAACTTATTCCACGCGGACGAAGTCGCGGGGATCAGCTAATAACTGATAAAGTAATTAAACTACATTAAAGTAGATAAGTAACTGATTTCAACTTCAAAGAGTTCAGATGAATATACAGAATATTCGCGATGAATATTCTGAATATTCAGATTCAGAACATATCACCAAAAATTTATAAAAATAAAACAGAAAATCTCGCTTTCTAAAAAAAGCTTGTATTTTAGGTTTATGTGTAGAATGCCATAGCACGGCAGCGCAACGAGCAATTTTTCACACAAAAAACTAGTTTAGAACTCTACGTCTCTGTCCTAGTACCGACAGTATTTACAACGTTAAGTGTATCAAACTGTCTTTGGTTAGTGGTTTAACAAATTTCCGTGCATTCACCGTTACCGCCCCAGTACGCTCGAGTAATAAAGCTGTGGAGGTAGATAAGATTATCAGGCCCGCGTCAAATGCGCCATTTCCTTTATCTTGCGGGACTGTGTGTAACATTTGTAGCGGAGAAACCTGACTCTGTTGCGCAAACTTTTTCGGAAACAAGCAAGTAGTATTAAAAATTGTGCAAGTATTATAAAAACAAAAAGTGGGGTCTTTGAAATTTTTACTGTAGTCGGAACTAAGGAAAAAATTTTATATTATTCTTTTTTTTTATCCACTGCAAGCTACCCCTTGACTGCGCTCACACCTGATGGTAAGTGATGATGCAGTCTAAGATATCATGGTAGCGGGCTAACCTGTTAGGGGCATGGCAGTTATATTAAACCCACACCCCTTCGGTTTCTATACGGCATCGTAACGGAACGCTAAATCGCTTGGCGGCACGTCTTTGCCGGTAGGGTGGTAACTAGCCACGGCCGAAGCCTCCCACCAGGCAAATCATGCATCAAATCAGGCATGTCTATTTGAAAAACCCCGGTGGATAGGACATTTTGAAACAGGCCGACTATAAAGTCTTCCAGTATGTACAGGCACCGTTAGTGCCCTAGTAAACCCAGGTAATAAAGATGCAGTGTACGATAATGCACTATCTGTCGCATAAATTTGTCTGTCACACGTCAGCCACTGCTCTCCATCTTGTATGTAGGTATAGTCCCTAGCTATAGTGACGTAAGTGTAGGCTAGATTTCTATATTCATAAATTATTAGTTTACAAATTAAATTTTTGTTTTCTAGAATAGAAGTGCTTTAATGGGTGCCGGCGTGGTTTCCTAGTAGGTAAGCAATTTATTTTTGTAAAATCCTTGTTTGTCATTGTAATTTTTTTATTTATCCACTGAAAATTAGCCCTTGACTGCAATCTCATCTGGTGGTAGCGGGCTAACATGTTTGGGGCATGGCAGTTATAATTAACCCACACCCCTAATCGGTTTCTACACGACATCGTACCGGAACGCTTTATCGCTTGGCGGCACGACTTTGCTGGTAGGGTGGTAATTAGCCACGGCCGCAGCCAGGCCAGACCAGGGAAAATGCAGAAATTATAAATTCCCAAATTGACCCTGCCGGGGATCGAACCCGGGACCTTCGCACGTTAAGACAACAACTATGAACACTGCGCCACTGGGCCAACAAAAACGTTATAGTCTTATCGAATCAGCAGTCATTAAAGGTGAAAACGCACTATGGACAAAAAATAGTCAGGTGAACAAAAAGTCCATCCAACTCAATTTGATATAAGGAGCTTTACATACTGGCGCGAGAGAGCAGAGTCTGGTTGCCTTTTCTGAGACGTCTCACATTTTGCCCTATAGTTATTTAGCTAACTGGCATTGCCGTCTTAGATCTATTTATTTAAGGTTGATAGGATACCTACCAACTTAAGTATGACATCCGTGCAATAATTTTTATATTAACCCGGTATGAAGTGCCATTTACCATCAATTTTCCACGTAACGTGACTTTAATAGCCCCAGATATCATATAAAACGCATTTCAAAGATATTTTCAAATGTGAATAGGTAAGTCAGGCTCTCGGAGTGGACATTACACCATCGTAAAGGCGCGTGCACATGAGTTAGTGTTGCATTAGCGTCAGAGATAGGGTATCTTAACGCCTCGCCTCAGACTGGCAGAAATCATCGAGCAACACGGACAGCATCAAAGAGGACATATTATCATCTAATTCGTCCTTTATAAAAGGTCCTCTCATGCTAACTTTGCGATTATGCTAAGAACTCAAATGTTTTTGCACAAGTTATACTATTACTAAAATGATTATTGGGTGTAGAATTTTGGCGCAATACTATAGGGACATAGAAAAACCTAGTTATGCTACTGCAAAATCGCGATTCAATGACGTTGCGTCACGCCAGGTGAGTTGCACTAACGTCAAAAAAAAAATGTTAGCATCATGCTTATAAAACATTTCGCGTGCTACGAAAATAATATGACAGCCAAATTGTTGCGCCCGCGAGGGCTTACGCTTTGGCAATAGTGATCTCTGCATATAACAGCTCCCTTTGTCAGTGGAAAAATCGCTAGATTTTTAGCCAGAAATAGTTGTAACGCACAAAACGTACAAACCGGTGCATGTGATAAATACCGGTTAAAGCGAATTGTGGTTATCGACGTGCCGTATTTATGACAATGTCGCATGGTAAGTTCTTAATATTTTGAAATGGTTTACGGCATATTGTTTATTGGCTGTAGCCCTGTATTGGTTGTAGCCAATAATTTTGCTTAATGCACGTACAAGTACCTACCTATCTAAGCTAAGCGTATCTAATAGTTGAATAATGTGGTGCTTTGAAATTTTGGTTCACTGTTTTATTTCCAGTGGGTACTACCATTACTTAAAGCGGTGTTGCTGACGTTCGTGTTTTAGAATTGAAAAATTCTTTCCAAAAAACCGACTTCCAAAGCCACTGTAAAGTAAAACGTGACGTGTCAGGCTCGCCCGACTTCAACTTAGTGTGTAGAAATCAAATTTTTTTTTTCTTTACAGTGGCTTTGGAAGTCGGTTTTTTGGAAAGAATTTTTTAGAGACATAGAGGTACGTGTCATAAATCTGTCATTTTGGAATAATTCTGCTTTAAGCTTTGGTAAAATCCCACCTACTTAGTTATGATAATTACAGTGCCTCGGAGAGCACGTAAACCTGTTGATCATGGTTAAGTATACTAGCTGATGCCCGCGACTTCGACCGCGTGGTTTAATTTTCTATTAAACCACGGGAACTACTTAATTTTCTGGGATAAAAAGCCTATTTCACTCTCGAGGTCCTCAACTATATCCATGCAAATAATCGCGTCGATCCATTGCTCCGTTGCGGCGTGATTGAAGGACAAACCATCAAACAAACACACTTTCACAATAAATATGACAGATTATGGTTAAAATACTTGTATAGGCTAGTTATTTTAGGTGCTCCGCCATACATTTATTGTATACCTACCATACATAATACATAGGGCACTGTTCTTCCAGATTTTGTTTCTACTATATTTTTATAATTACATATTAATAATTTACATTCGACCTAATATAGCGTCGGTATTTCCTATATTCAGCGCACTTAAATAGAGCGGTATCGTACACTTCATGTTTACAACTACTTTATCAATGCAGAGCTTTAATATTTTGTATATAATAGGGCTCGAACTACGCCATTTTCCTCCTATTAAAATGCATTGCAAATATACTGTCACTGAAGCAGTAAACCTTGTATGGGCATTTCGACACAAAAGTGCAAATGAATTAACTCAAATAAAGTAGCCATTACTGTCTTGCAGGCCAAAGGCTGGCATAAACAGTTGTATTGTTCACAACATCTGGGTGCTTACTACCATCGTTTAAAGCAGTATTATTTTAATATTGTTGACGATCTTGTTTCAGAAATATAATCCTTATTTTAGAGACGTCAAGGTACGATTTATAAAGCTGACATTTTAAAATTAAGGCTCGCTTAAAATTGTGCTGGTGTGGCACTAATAAAGGCCATAAAACAAAATAAGAAGAAGAAGAAGAAAATTTTGAAATACTTACTCGTAGTACCGACTATCGAGTTCATCTGTGTGTTAACAAAAATTTATTTAAAGTATTAAATATCCGATTGATTTTTATACCAAAAATTAGCTTCATTTTGTAATTTTCCTGAAAATATCGTCTCAGATTTTATTTGTTTAAAATTGAGAAGTATGGGCTTAATTTTAATCATTGGTCAATCACCTAGGTCAGTACATAAACCTCCGATTTTACTTTAGTGTAGAAAGTACAACTTTTACCATAAAAATATTAGGTATTTAGAATTTGAAACCACAGTCCACAGTGTAACTATTTCACATGTGCGCGGTCAATCTGCCAAACATCCAGACATGAAAGTAATAAGTATCTGTTCGGTCAGTTTTTATAGAAATGATGGATATCATAAAATATCTATTTACATCTACCGCATACGATTACCATTAGATTTCAAATATTACATAAGTACCCTTATCAATTCGGGCATGGAGATTAAAATATATGTGTAACCAAGCAAATGTGTGTGGTTTAGTGCTCCCAGAATTTCATTACTCGCTAACGCTGCCTTTCTTTCAGACATTTTTATTTAAAAAAGGAACAAGAAAGAGTCTCATTCAACGCACCAAGCCACTGTAGCAGACTAAACAATAAACCGACACGTTTGTATAAAAACGTCCGTTATTCCACACATTATCCCGCAGACGGTCTATTATGCTGCTCTACTCATAATGGCCGGATAATAGCCCCTCGGCACCCCTCCAGGTGTGACGTATGAATACCCCCTTAAAAGGTAGTGCTAGTGTGAAAACAGCCTGTGGAATTTTCAGCGTTTAACATACTAAAGTGTTTTTAAAATACCCGACTTTTTCAATAATCCGATCCGATCCGAGAATTTATCATTTAAATTAATATATAAATGATAAGTTTGTCTCACAACAGTTATCTGTAAGAATTATATGCGCATGCGTGTACTTGTTACTTATGACGTGGTTTGGTAGTGTAATATTACTTTTGAGGCAAGGTGTATTCAGAGAAAATAAACCTTATAAAATGGTTTGTATAACAAGAAAACAAAACAAATTTTGTTGACTTACTATTTATTTAATGTAATGTTTCGTTGTCATATTCCTTGATAATTATTTAACTTTTTGCAATATATCTTATCAAACTTATATCATAGATTTTTTCTATATATTAACTCTATGTTTTTTAGATTTATCGTGTCCTAATAATCCGTGTCATGTCGTAGGAGGTTAACGGGCCCTACTTAGTTTTCAAATATTTTTTTAAAAACGATATCGTGTCGTATGATACAAAACGCTTTAACAATATGAATAGTGAAAAGATTGTACGGACGTGTAAGTTTATAATTGCTCGTGTGAATGCGTGAGTGAAAAGTATTTTCGCTACGTTTAAACTAAACGTTTAACTCCTTGAGGAATTTTAAATGAAAAAACTCGTCTGGAACTTTTTATCTTATGCTCGTTATGCTCATTCTTTTATTGTACGTAAAAATAGTTAAGTATAGTTTCAGCTTAGGTGAATGTACAGTTTTACATTAGAAAATTGCGTGTAGAACTTCTTCTCTGTCTAGCTCTTTAAATGCTCGAAGTTCTACATACACAAACACGATGCACTGTGCATTGTGTTTGTGTCCATAAACTTAAACACTGCAGTGTTTAAGTTTGTGACGACACATTGAAATATAATGCTCAAAATTAGTAGCATTTTTTTTTTCTTACCATAGTACCAAGTTCCATTACCATATTATAATGGCAACTTTATTGTCAACTACCATCTAGCCTATGGGCTAATTATAAGTAATATTATTCTAGCTTAAACTTCTACTTAAAATTAATTTCTACGTCTAATTTGCAGTCCAATAACTGTCCTTAGTTTATTCTAATGTACTTAGTGTTCACTACGTTTTTGTGACCTACTTAAGTAGCACAAACACTAATTCACTACACAGCACTTATGCACTTTTTACACTAGTTCGAATGGTAAAAATTAGTAGCATAGGGATAATTTATAGGGATAGATTATAGTCTGCAATAACATATAGGCTACTTTTATCCCGGAAAATCAAAGAGTTTCCGCAGGAACCAAAAAACCTCAAATCAAGTCACGGGCATCAGCTAATATATATTGAAAATAGTCATGAGCACTATAATATATTTGGTAATTCTCTATTACAATATAAAATACGGTATTTGTTTTTCCTATTTTCATAATGAATACCATTCAGATTTATTCTGAGCACTTTGTAAATACGTGTCACGTCTAACGCTATTCAGAAGCAGGTAGGCTAGCAGTGAGCGCTGAAAGAAACTGTGGAATAAAGAATGAAAATATGTAATGTTTTAATATTCCCATCTGTTATGGCTCTGTGCATGGTCTAAGTTACAAG
Source organism: Erebia aethiops (assembly GCA_923060345.2). Lineage (NCBI taxonomy): Eukaryota > Metazoa > Arthropoda > Insecta > Lepidoptera > Nymphalidae > Erebia > Erebia aethiops. The sequence continues at coordinate 12,271,174 of OV281096.1, read as the reverse complement.
CGAAATTGAGGTTTTTATTCTCCAAGAAATCGTTCGATTGAGTTTTCATAATTTTGATTCATTCACAAGATGTGAAAGCTCAAATTAATTATTTATTGATTCGTGAATTAAGCGGAGGATGGCGAAGAAAACAACTGATTCATTTCAGGCGAGACGAAGAAATGGCTTGAGAGATTAGGGATATATTTTTTTAATTCTTAGCCAAACATTTTGAGCAACGAGTTCATATTACGTGGACGTTAAAAAATAATGGAAGAGATTATCAGTCTGAGAGAGAGTCAAGATCAATATCATTTGAACCCTGGCCACTACTTGCCACGGGTTTTCTCTTAAAATGAAAAGGATTGTACAATTTTAGATCATAGACATCCACACACGCCAAGTGTGGATTGGCAGACAAAATTACTGGTTAGCTTATTTTGGTCGTTAGTAAGTTTATCTATTGGCTGAAGTAATTGTAAAATACAGACCAAACAGGTATGTACTTACTCCATTCTAATATATGTGTATGTGTACCTATGTAACACGCATGACACATGCCAGAGTTGCGGAAATTGCAAATTGCTATATTTCCGCCTTGCGTCATCATTTGACCTTTTCGTTCCTACTTCTTCCCCTATTTGTTATTTTTTATTTTTAAAATATTTAAGCAGAAACTTTATGTCCGCCCATACACTAGACCACACTCGGGTGTGACGTGCGGACGTGTCATTAGTCGGTTGATGAATGCCGGGCGTTAATGCGCCTCCATTCAGATGCGTCTACACGCGCTGTATACTTATTCTGCTCATATTTTTAAATTACAAACGTATTTTTTATGTTGGTAGTCCTTTTACTAAGTAGTATTTAATGGGTTATAGAGGGCAGATGGAAATCTTTATAAGCTAAGCGTGGTTACATAATAATAAGCTCTAATTTAATACATAATAATAATAAGTACATTTAAATACTTAGTTAAATAATTTTACACAATGTTTTTAATCGATTGTTAAGTAATTTTAAGTCAAATTGGATAGATCAATTTTATTTACCTATCCTTTAATGCCAATTTTACCAACTGTGTATAAACGTCATATTAAACAGAGAAGATAACAAATTCATTCCTAGGAGATTCAACCTTACTTGGAGTTGGTATAATCAGCACAGAATATTTCTTTCCTGATCGTAGAAATCTACAGAAATCTCAAAAATGTGTGAATTAAAAACACATTTAATACACAAAATGTAGAGCATAAATGAATTAAAATTGCACGTTTCACCGAGATTCGCGGTAAGTGTGCACATTAAGTCACCGTGAGACCCATCATCACGTCCCACTTTAACGCTTTTAGTGCATTCTCGTTCGAAAATCTCTATGTATTCTGTAATGGGTACATTTGTATATCAAACATTTAGATTCAAGGCATTCAATTATAATATTATTAACTATTATTTATTTCTGCTTAAAATATTAATGTATATACCCTTGAAAAATATGTAGGTATGCTCATGAAAAATATTAATGTATGCAAATGAGGACTGCAGTCCTTTGCTAGAAATATAATTATGAGAGATATCCTGTATGGTTTAAGATTTTTGTCTCTAATAAAATAAAATAATAGTACTAGGTAAATCTAGAATCGCCACTGTATTTTTAAGCACTTCGTTGATGTCCTAAAAGAGAGTGCACCTGCGTATGCGCACACACTTGTGCACTATAATAACTCCCGCGCAGATGGCTAATATCTCTGGAGATAGGCTGCCGTGGCCGAATTCGGTTGGGAGGACATTATTAATGTACTAAACTACGTAACTATGTAATTTATACGGGTTTCAGTATCGGAGAGTTGTACAGCATCTAGTTCTCTTCTCTTGCGAGAGATTTTTTCTCGCTACGGGATTACCGTACCTAACGTCTTCTTTCGCGACAAGAACTCTTAGTCTGACAAGAGATCCGTACTCTGCAGTGAGATAATCATGTAGTTTTTTTTTATCCACTACAAGTTAGCCCTTGACTGCGATCTCACCTGATGGTAAGTGATGATGCAGTCTAAGATGATGATAATACTGCTATGCTTAGGTTAGTGAAGATCAGTCTTCGGCAACCTTTCAGTTCACATTTAACATGCAAGCAAAACCAAGTAGTAAAAGCTATGAAGTAAATATGACTCCAGCTGATGTTATCAACCCTTTATAGACAACTAGCTGATGCCCGCGACTTCATTCGCGTGGTTTAAGTATTTTTGATTCCTGAATCAAAAATACTTTCCGGGATAGTAATTGTTTCCGGGATAAAAAGCCTATGTTACTCTCCAGGTCCTCAACTATACCCATGCCAAAAATCACGTCGATCCGTTGCTCCGTTGCGGCGTGATTGAAGGACAAACCAACAAACCAATAAGCAAACAAACAAACACATTTTCGCATTTATGATATTAGTATATGATCAATCAATATAAAACAAATCAGGAGTTCAATAAGCTAATGTGATTTATTGGTTGATATGATCACCCCATCCCTAACCCTTCACGTATCACGTGACGTGAACGTTTAGTGATAACGTGTGATAATGCGAGGGTGAGGTCTCCAGGGAGGTTGCCCTTACAACGTAGATCAAGTGTTACGGCTTCGTAATAGAATGGCATGTGGAAATTTCTCTGGTGTTTTCCCTCAGGGTGAAAACACGCTGTGGTCATAAAAATTGTTGCTTGGCTTAATGCTTAGCTCTCTTTTATATAGAGCTTCGTTGGTCTGCCTCGTTGGTCTAGTGGTTAGCATTTTCGACTACAGCCGACGAGGTCCCGGGTTCGAGTCCCGGGTTGGGCAATAATTAACTATTAGGTTTCTCTGACTAGAAATTCTCAGTACTAGCCCGGAGTTAGGTAGTTGGCGGTGTTTCACCCCCGTGCCTCGGAGTGCACGTTAAGCCATCAGTCCGGGTTATTACCAATAACATAATGAAAATGAAATGAAATGAAAATGAAAGCCCGCCAACCCGCATTGGAGCAGCGTGGTGGGTCTAAGCTCTAATTCCCTCTCTCCAATAAGAGTGGAGGCCTGTGCCCAGAAGTAGGAAGCTAATGGGCTGCAGTAGTGGTGGTGGTAGATATAGAGTTTCACAGGTTACGACAGGTTTGTCCTATCCAGTCTATAGTTTGTTTGTATGTAACAGGATGTAATGTGTAAATTTTCCTGAATATTTTCTATGAAGCTTTAAAACTACTGACGACGTTCTAGAGTTCTGGGTTTTGCGTTCCGTGTTCACTAGACAGTTTTTCTGATCATTTCAAGTCTGCTCTTACTGATTCCATCAATTTCCAATATGTAGGTAATAGCCATAGTCCCACCAACTTATCTGGCCCAGTGGCTAAAATTGGAACATTTTTTTATGTCCGTTTAGTTTTTGTTTTTATTTTATTTTCCATATTATACATTAGCGACGCTCTCACTGGGTCAGTACGCTTACTCTGAGTTTTTACATTGCGAATACGATTGATCGACGTGAGAGCTCATTTCATCATTTCGTGTATTTATTCACAGCCAGAGCTCCAAACGCTGAATTTGTGACTTTAAAGCAAGAGCTTGTGGGTCCATTTTACTTTGACGTTAGCTTACACTTGGCGAGGTGAGTTCTACGTCGATCAATCGTATTTGCAATGTAAAAACTCAGAGTAAGCGTACTGATATGTTTATGCGGCAATTTGTGTTATGCAAAAGTGTCCGTCTGTCTATCTTCCTGTTGTTAACCTTTTCACGGCTCATCTGTATAACCGGTTTTAGTGAGATTTGGTACGAAGATAGATTGCGTCCAGGGAACGGACATGCTACTCATAGACATAGAATTTTTTCGCTACACTTCTGATACTGGAAAATCAAACAGTTCTAACAGGACTTTTGAGTAGATGAAATCACAGGCATCATTTAATAAATAGCATATTATTCTCCATGTTTTTATCACATATCCATTCATACGATTCATATCATGAACACTGTACATTGCACGATAAACAATGCCTAAGCCGTACCAAAGGTACGACACTCGCATAAACCAATATAATACACACAATAAACGTATCCATACACGGCAATAAATATCATATAAATATCGCCGTCTCACTCACCAACATATCATAAATACCGCTATCTCGCTCGTAAACAATACACTAACCGCCCGTGGCAGTGTATTATGAAATTTATTCAGAGAGCTCGTAAAACAAAAGTGCGACATAAATTCCCCGGCATGGCCCTAACACGCATTAGCCTCAGGATTTTCCGCCATATGAGAAAACATTTTCCTGATGCTGCACACGAATTTAATTTTTTGGAGGGTGCTCTACTTAATTTCAGCTCACTTTTTAAAAATATTTTCTATCTCTTGGTCTTACTTACACGATACACAAGACACAGTAACACAACTAGTGTATCTAATATCCTTTGACAATAAAAGGCTAATTGTGTAACTTTGACTGAAAGTGAAAAAATCCTTTATTGATTTGTTCTTGTATTGGAGTGAAACTTCTTTAGAATCGTTGTGATTTGAAAATTCGATGAAACGAAGAAGCGACACTAAAGAGTAAATTCATAATAGGATTTAGTCTGCGAGAGAATGAGTTAGAATACAAGTTATATTTGTCTCATTCTCTCGTAGTCATTTTGAAGTTTCACTTCTGTCGTGTGTGAATTGTGCAACATACACTTTTTTACTGTGTCTATCTGAGTTCATAGATAAAATCTTCGATGACGGTATCAGTGTAAACCTAGTTATTTTAGTTTGTAACTTGATTTCTTCGGTATTCCAAACCACTTACTGATAATTTGATTTTTCGTAGAATTTCTAGCATAATAACATAATTTTGTTCATCTTGTGAAAAATGTAAGTAAAATTTTTCCTTTCTGAACACTGTACAACAACTGTTGTAAGTTGAACTATAAGATCACATGAAAACGCTCATTATATTTTCCAAAAAACTTTCATTAATTCATTCAACACTCTTAAATAAAAAGTGTATGTGCGCAATTCACACACGGCAGAAGTGAAACTTTAGAAAAGTATTTTTATATATTAGTTTGTATTCTATCTCATTCTCTCGCAGGCTAAATCTTATTATGAATATATGTTTAGCCTCACCTTTTCGTTTCATCGAATTTTCAAATCACAACGATTCTAAAGAAGTTTCACTTTAATAAGAAAATAGGTAGAGCATCCTTTCTTTCGAGCGGCACCGCACCGTTTAACCCTACGGGCGGCCACCTGTTGCGTTCATACGACAACCCATACGGTATCTACGGTACCCCCTATGTGAGCACGTAGCTCGTAGGCTGGATGGGACGTTTTTGGGGAAAATGTCGAGAGATTTTGCGGCGCGACGAAAATTGAGTTTATTTGGTCTCGTTGACGGGTTGTTTATTTGGTGTGAACTCGTGAGTTGTTAAGGGTTAAGTTGTTGACGTATTTGTTGCGGAATTCTCGCTCTGCGTGCTTATGTTCGCTTGAGGGAACGGATACACGCCAATATTCTAAATAGAAATTTATATTTTCACTCCATTTTAGAAAAGTTCCGGTTTTGTAAAAATGCTCTAATTTTGGCGTTTTCTCTGGCACAGTAGTGCATTTCATTTTAACAGACTCTCAATTGCTGGTACACCTGTGGGAAACTACCACTTGTGCTTATTGCATCTTTTTTTTTAATTCCACTACAGGTTAGCCCTTGACTGCGATCTCACCTGATGGTACGTGACGATGCAGTCTAAGATGGTAGCGGGCTAACCTGTTAGGGGCATGGCAGTTATATTAAGCCCATGCCCCTATTCGGTTTCTACACGGCATCGTAACGGAATGCTAAATCGCTTGGCGGCATGTCTTTGCCGGTAGGGTTGTAACTACCACGGCCAGAGCCTCCCACCAGGTCAGTCCAGGGAACATACAGAAATTATAAATTCCCAAATTGACTCTGCCGGGGATAGAACCCGGGACCTCCGCACGTTAAGACAACATCGCTTAACACTGCGCCAGAGAGGTCGTCGTGTACACTGAATTAACACATACATTTTATAATTATTAAAAAGAGTTTCCGCAAATATCGAAAATTCTTAATCAACGCGGACGAAGTCGCGGCTATCAACTAAATTTACAATAAATATCACTCATGACAGTTCAAATCCTTAAATTAAAAATCTATATCGGCTCTCAATTTTACTCGAGACTCGAGATGCATCCACATAGAAGTCAAGGGCATTCTTATGCCTCTTGCCACTTCCGGATCTCGCATGAGAAAGTCAAAATATGATTTATTCATACAAGGCCTCCAACAATTACTCACACGTCCTATTAAGAGGATATTAAGCGTACCACACACGTTCTTAATTCGTGACTTTTTAATACAGTCGTGTGGCCTAAGTTATAGGAAATTGGCGTTTGCTAAAATTGAAGTGTTAAAGTTATCATGTTACAGTTATTGTGTGTTTATCATTGCAGAATTATAATATGAATAGAAAAGTTAAAAATCTTAGCAACCAAAATTACCATATTAAAATTACTGAAATTATCCTTTAATTGATGACCAATTATCCTTGTAGGCACAAATCACGACATAGATGAAAGTCAAAATAGCTTAGGTGTTCAAACAAGCTCAAGTTATCTAGGTCACACACTACACTTCTTTATTTTATTCCAGGCAAAACAACGACACTGAGTGGAGTGAACTGGAGGCAAGGCGTGGCACTGCAAAGCAAGATGCATTTTTGACATCGATATATATGTAGGTACTAGATGGGCCCTTTCATCGATAAAAGTTGGGCGTCTGACTTGTAGGGCATGCCCCTCACCTGTATCAGCCTGACCTCGTCCCAGCCATAGCACTGTCCCGCTTTTCAGACTAGATGTCGTTAGTAAAATATGTCCACATTTTTTGTTTGACAGGGCTCGTCTATGTAAATTGAGGTCGTTGCTTTTTGAACATTCACGTCGATCGTATATCAGCTTTTTTAAATCAAAGAAATGTTTCTAGATGAAAACACTATAACGGACAGGAATGCAGGGTTCGGTGTAACAAATATCATAGGATACTGAGAAATAACTTGACAAGTCCACTATGCAAGACTTATCTAAATCGCTGTATTGTATGATTTGGGTTGCAAGTGTTTATCGTTGACAATCCTGCTGGTTCCAGACCGCACACGTCACGGTTGCGCGCGCACTAATTCTAATGATGTTATTATGAGAATGTGATTATACTATAATGTATGCCAGCCGCATAATGTATGAGGCGCGTCTTGATAGTGTAGCTGGAATACACGGTCTTGCTACCTAATATTATAAATGCGAAAGTGTGGTTGTTTGTTGGTTTGGCCTTCAATCGCGCCGCAACGGAACAACGGAACAACGAAATATACATGCCAAAAATCACGTCAACAATTGACGTGATTTTTGGCATGTATATAGATGAGGACCTGGAGAGTGACGTAGGTTACTTTTTATCCCGGAAAATCAAGGAGTTTTCGCGGGAATAAATAAAACTTAAACCACGCGGACGAAGTCGCGGGCATCAGCTAGTTTGAAATAAAACTTTTTAATATCGTTTTATTAATTTCAAAATAGAGAGTTATTTAGTTTCGCATTGTTGTGCAAGTATTATATTAAAAGTATGAATTTCAAACAAAAATATCCTCAACACAACGGAAACGTGCGTGCTTCAATAATTATTGATTTTTTTATTTCCCTGTGATTATCATCAAACCTCCTCATTCATACTAATATTATAAAAGCCAAAGTGTGTCTGTCTGTCTGACTGCTACGCTTTCACGACCCATCTTTTCAACCGATTTTGATGAAATTTGAAAGTTGCATGAAAGGGAAGGACGGGCTATCTCGGATCCTGGAAAATTAAAAAGTTCCCTCAGGAAAAAAAAAATCTAGGCGGACGAAGTCGTGGGAATCATCTAGTAAAATATAAGTGAAAAGTCACTTATATTTACAAAATGTAAGTATCGAACCGTTTTTGTCGCAGTGCACAGATGTTATCACACTCATACGGCGAGCAGTACCATCTAGGTGCTTCATGCAACTTACTGTCACCATCCAGCCGATTCCCACAATCGATCACCACTTATCTCACTTAAAAGCCTTATCTCTATTATATACTTTATTTGCCCCCATACATCTCGACCATTAAGATGACAGAAACATTGTATTGTTTTAAAATTACGCGTGAATCATGGATATTGTTAAAATTATCTTTATACGGTAAACTGATAAGTCTAATGGAGGTTTAAATGCTTGATAAATGTAGCTTTTAATCTTTCACTTAATTCTCAATAGTAATTATTAAATATACATAAATCAACTGTTTTACTGGTTTTTCTCTGTAAGAAAATTAATTCCGAACCAGTGTAAAATTTATATGACGATTCAAAAGTACCAAATCTAAAAGATTATTTGAATAAAAAATCTTTTGATTTGGTTTTACAATATTGTACACTTGCAATATTAGGTAAATTTGAACTGCAACTAAAACCGCCCTTTACCCGCGACTTTGCCCTCGTCGATTGAGGTTTTGTTTTACAGATCTCTTTTATTCACTTTGAAATAACTATGTAACTACCTACCTATTTGTTTTTTTTTTAATGCCTGTGTTCGTCAAGTAGGCTATGTCCATCTCCACTATGCAAGCTGTCATTGTGCCATAATTTAGGTCGTTTGTAAGGACCGCGAATATCATACAGACAGACATCCTTTCACATTTATTAAATGCTAGCTGATGCCCGCGACTTCGTCCGCGTGGATTGAGGTTTTTCGATTCCCGCGAGAACTCTTTAATTTTCCGGGATAAAAAGTAAATAGTCTATCTCTGTACCAAATTTCATCTAGATCGGTTCAGCCGTTGGGACGTGATTGAGTAACAAACATCCATCCATACATCCTTACATCCATACATCCTTACATCCATACATCCATCCATCCAAACTTTCGCATTTATAATATTAATATTAATTTGAAGTATGGATCTATATTATGAGAGGAAAACGCGAGCTATTTATAATAAGAGAAATTTTATCTTTCCACATCGAACGCCAGGGTCGTAGCATAACTATTATAGATTATTGTATGGAGACAAAGCAGTGCATTACCGCAATAATATGTTATTATTGTGCGACGCGAGTTATCTGGATCCGTATTATTTATCGTGGCCGGTGTGTGCATGACAATTTATAGATTCAATAGCCATGCATAGAAATGCAGTATATGGAATTGTTTAACATCATTTTTTATGTTTGTTTCCTGAAAATTTAAGGGGAAAGGGAAATCGGTATTGAATGCAAATGAGAACTATTTGATGAAAGTTGTGTAGTTATTATTTTATGGAATTTGTTATTAAAAGGTCCTTGAAAATTGATTTTATTCGGTGGTAAATTTCCTTAATGTTTAAGTATAAACCAATGATTTAAAATTGGTCTCCGCTGCGCAAATCTATGGTATAATCAACTTAAACCAGGTACTTATAATTTTTTTTTTTACAACTTCAAGCTAGCCCTTGACTACGATCTCACCTGATGGTAAGTGATGATGCAGTCTAAGATGGTAGCGGGCTAACCTGTTAGGGGCATGGCAGTTATATTAAAATCATACCCCTTTACCCATTTGGACGCCTTTGTCGGTAACGAAAAAATATACGTGTATTTTTTAATGTAACACTTTTATTGAATTATATTTTACCAAATAAAGACTTCTTTGCTTATGTGCCCGCAAAACTTTGTTGCGAATATTTGATGTTGCATCGTTTACAATGCTGCAGGTTGTGAAATTTTATGCTTTATCTAATAAACTACCCTATGCTACACATTTCAATAAATGCTTAGCGGGCGATCATCCGCTTTTGTCTGCGGTACAGTGAGCAACAATATTTAATTTCAATTCTGCATTATCAGTTCTTATAGTTCAGTCCTTTAAAGCTAAAATCGTTCAACAGCTGTGTAATGTGTACATTACTGTAATGCGTGCGCGCAGGTTTAAGTTAAAACCACACTAACAACAATAAAGGACAATGTACAATATTATATTGGTTGGACGAAGTGTAAACCTAAATTAAAAGTAAATGAAAAGGTGGAGATACATACGTCAAAAGTTTTACTGGACGACGAAAACAATATAATGTCTTCATATTATGATGCTAATCATTTTTTGCAACATGTGACACATGACAAGTATCTACTGCTTTGCTGCTTACAAATAGTCAAAAAGACAATAAGTTTTGAAACAAAAAGTCTGTTGTCTGATGTAATATTTAAGGACACTCATATTTATGCATTTCCATATGTTGTATTTATGGTAATGCAATGATATCGTGGGGATCGCTTAGTTCTAGATAAAATGCCTTCCAAGAAATAATGCAAACAGTAAATAAAATATTTACTTCTAGTTTAAATTATAACGTTTGTTCCAAAGCTTTAATAGTTAAGTATGGCGAAAAGGTTAGGTAAGTTGGTTCAATAAAGTTATTTTGTTTTTCTGGCAAGATATTCTAAGTAGCAGGCCGAACTTCTGAAATACGGAAGTTAACACACCCTGTCTTGCAAAGCATGTACTAAATAATTGTATGTAAAGGTCTAGCCCCACTACACACACGCGGCACGTAGCAGAAATTAGTAGATATTTTTTGTATGGTTGTACTGAGCCGGGTCTAGTTAATCGACGCGGCACGAAGTTGCAATTCGCAAAGCGGCCCCGTACAAACTCATAACAGTACATTATGGTACCAGTGTGTAATGTTGGTGATTACCGCTGAGGCGCCATTGAGACCCCAGCCGTTAGGTGAGGGTCTTAAGATAGCCGAGGACGATAATCATCAATACACACGTGTATCATACGACGTTTTTCAACACACTTGTGAAGAAAATAATACTAAAAAATATTTTTATTTAGATAGATAAAATAAATAAATAAACTATAACTCACTTGTAAATAATAATAATACTAAAAAAAATATTTAGTAGATAAAATAAAATAAAAACTCTATAACTCACTTGTGAATAACAGTAATGAAAAAGTCAAAGTTTGATTATATAGGTGTCATTATGTGCCTATTTGCGGTGAAATTAGAGCCACTTTATGAGCAAGTGTGTTGAAAAAATATATTATTTAATTTGTTTCTATGTTTATTTATATTAATACACCACCCGCAATTTAATCTCCTTAACTTCTCCTAATCCTAAGGTTGCCTGGCAGAGATCGCTGCTAAGCGATAAGGCCGCCTTTTTGTATTCTACTTCCTTCTGTGTATTTGTGTTCCTTAATTATTATTTTTCTTTTTTGTGTTGTGGTGTACAAATAAAGTGTAAAATAAATAAATAAAATAAATAAATAAAAAATATTATTTGCCAATACGTGCCGGGCCGCTCCGTGCATCTCAAGTGGGGCTAGACATAGGCGGCGATACGCGCCTGATCCCTCGTCATGTTACGAGTATATTGCTGTACCATCAAACTATGACAGTCAAGGAATAAAGAGTGCATCTGTGTTTGCGTGCACACTAATTGTGCCTCAGAATACTATTTATATTATGTACTTGTGAACTATTTGCCTCGAAGTTGGCAATACATCGTTTTGCTAAAATATTCCTTGCACTTAAATCTCGCACGTTTACGGCCAGCAGGTTTACCGAAAATTCTTCGTAGAGACCGCTTTCAAACTCAAACTCAAATTTTTTCTATTCAAATAAACTTTTACAAGTGCTTTTGAATCGTCGAGGCATGTAGGTATTCTACAACTGGTTTGCAATGCCAATCCTACCGAGAAGAACCAGCTAGGGAAGAAGGACTGACCATATAAATACGGTGGCGACTTCGATCTCACATGATGGTAAGTGATGATGCAGTCTAAGATGGTAGTGAGCTAACTTGTTAGGAGTCTGTCAGTTTTTATTTTTTATCCACTACAAGTTAGCCCTTGACTGCGATCTCACCTGATGGTAAGTGATGATGCAGTCTAAGCTGGTAGCGGGCTAACCTGTTAAGGGCATTGCAGTTATATATATACACCGGCAAAGACGTGTCGCTTGGCGGCACGTCTTTGCCGGTAGGGTGGTAACTAGCCACGGCTGAAGCGTCCCACCAGGCAAATTAAATCAATACCCCTTATTGGTTTCTACACGAAATCGCACCGGAACGCCAAATCGCTTGGTGGCATATTTTTGCCGGTAATAAGCCACGGCCGAAGCCTCCCACCAGATCAAGGAAGGAAGAAAAATGAAAAGATTCGGGAAAATTCTGGAACGTAATATGACAGAATATTCAAATTCAAATTCAAACATTTTTTATTCAAATAGACTTTTTACAAGTGCTTATGAAGAGTCGAATGAATCTACCACTGGTTCGGAATGCCGTTCCTACCGAGAAGAACCAGCAAGAAACTCAGCATGGTAAGGAGGTTCTTTCTACAGGACTAGGCCGTATTTTTAGAAACGCCGTTTAATGCAAGCCGTGATTCCATAAATAATACTCGAAACTAGTAGAGTATCAAATAGTAATTATAAATCTAAAACTGGTGTAATTAATACCACCCACATTTTGTCTAAGGCTAATTACATTTTACTCAGTGTTGTCGGACTTGTTGAGTTATTTATTGAATATTCAAATATTTGTGTTACATAATTTAATTTAATTAAAGTTAAACGTTAATAAATACGACGACCTCCGTGGCGCAGTGTGTAGCGCTGTTGCCTTAACGTGCGGAGGTCCCGGGTTCGAATACTTTCCTTGTAAATTGTGCAAAGGATATTGGTAAAGTAAAACATATTGCCATTTGCGACCATGGTTTGTCTGTCTGCTTTCGCTTTCCCGGCCCATTTTTTCAACCGATTTTGATGAAATTTGGTACAGAGGTAGGTTGTATTCCAGGGAAGGCATAAAGTTGCGGATATCAGCTAGTTAGGTATCTTTATTATAAACTAGCTGATGCCCGCGACTTCGTCCGCGTAGACTGAGGTTTTTGGATTTCCCGAATAAAATTATTGTGTTGTTCCAGACTATAATTTATTTATCTCTGTGCCAAATTTCATCCAGATCCGTTCGGCCGTTCAGGCGTGAGTGAACATCTATCCATCCATCCAAACTTTCGCATTTATAATATTAGGTATAGTATAGTACAGATGCGAAATTGTGTTAGTGGTCCTTCAATATCGTCTCAACGGAGCAATGGATCAACATAATTGTTTTCATGAGAATTATTGAGTGACATAGGCTGTATTTATCCCGAAGTTAGCTCCCTAATTGCTCTAAAGCTCGAACTTTTATCAAAGAGTTCCTATTCTATATTTAAACACATAATTCCATGCTTACAAAGTTTCGCGTCGCATCCAATTTTATCATGAAATCCTTACAATGTATGCACGTACTCGCACAATAGTTACAAAGCGAATTCTAAGAAAACCTAGATATCTGCTCGTGACTCGGAACAGTGGTGTCCCGGTCCGTTGTAAATAATAACACATGTCCACGTGTCGCGATATCTCGCGACAAATTGTCGCGTTTCAGCGGCCATGTTGGAGTTTATTGTGGATAAACACCGCGGGTATAACACGCGTGAGTTATGGGCGCCTGTTTAAATGGAACTAGTAAGGCTGAGGGCAGACCGAGTATATTCACTTTCATACATTTCATTTCATTTATTAAAATCGTTTGACTGTTACATACCTAGTTAAAGATCATAAAGTAATAATAATTTTACATAATAGGACCAGTCTACCTCTAAAAGGCATACGGTATAGGAAGCTTAGAGCAAATAATTTAACTTAAAGTCTTAGTATTCATATTTGATTCAAAAAATTATTAAATGTCAAAATTATTTTTAAGCCATGTTAGTTTTTAATTTTTTAAAGTTCTTAGTGATGCCACGATTTTCAAATTAAATGTTTTATTCAAATAAACTTTTTTTCCAATTTTTCTGTCTCCAAAAATATCGCAACCAAGGATTTCAAATTTGAAGTTTTTTTCGGTTTTTTCAGCAATGGAAATCTGTTCTTACGTTGAGTTGATCAGCTCCTTAGTTTTTCTTACGTATTAAATCTTATTCTAGAAAGCTTTACAAAAAAAACACAAGCTAAGGTAAAGTTAGAATTCATTTATTCGTGTTTCATTTATTAATTTCGAAACACACAAGGAATTTTATACCCAACTAAAATGTAGACACTGAGCATAGATGGACATAATAAATAATGTGCTGGAAGGCTTTCACGTTTTCGTTTCGTGCAAATTATTATAGTACCTACTGTAGTATTTTTTTTACTAAGTACTAAATAGGTACGATGTAGTCTAAGATGGTAGCAGGCTAACCTGTTAGGGGTATGACAGTAATATTAAACCCATACCCCTAGTAGGTTTCGTACCGTGACCGACCCGACTTACTAAATACTAATACAATCCGCACTTGGCCAGTGTGGTGGACTATGGCTAAGCCCCACTCATTCTGAGAGGAGACTCGTGATCGTTGAAATGATTATAATGATTCTACTAATTATACTACGTGGCTAATTTTAGATAATTCCTCATGTGAACTCCGCTTAATTTTATCGACATCACTATTTGCTTGTCAAATAGGGGTGCGTTACTCGTAGTTCGTACGCTATTTCGGGGGCCTATTAAACCGATGGTTGTTACGCGATAATTTTGTTGGGCTACCTTGTTTATGGAGTTTACCGGGTCATAATAACTAGTTACTGTAATCACCGCAATCGGGTACAGCTCGCAGCGAAAGTTATTCCATGGAATTTAAAGATAAATACTCAAAAAAACTTAATAGTAACACTAAACACTTATAAGCGCTAGCTGAATTTTGAAGGCTAAGAGCCCGTATGTTTTTTCAAGAAGCTTTTTTTATTAACAAGACAAACTATAAAAATAATTGAGTGTTATTTTTTGGTATTTATTTTTTTGCTGTGATCTTAAAAGAGGGAAGTCTTTTAAATACACAGAATTCACTTCTGCACCATATTATGTTGTAGCAAAAAGAACTAATCATGTTTCTAGTTTGCCATACTGAGGTAGGTACAATACGAAAAATTGTTTTTTTTTATCCACTACAAGCTAGCCCTTGACTGCGATCTCACCTGATGGTAAGTGATGATGCAGTCTAAGATGGTAGCGGGCTAACCTGTTAGGGGCATGGCAGTTATATTAAACCCATACCCCTTAAGTTTCTACACGGCATCGTACCGGAACACTAAACCGCTTGGCGGCACGTCTTTGCCGGTAGAGTGGTAACTAGCCACGGCCGAAGCCTCCCACCAGGCCAGACCACGGAGCCGGAGGTTTTAACCAACGTGTTTTCAAAATCTTCCAGCAACTCTCTAAGTATAATATTTTAATGCATCATTCTGATACGAGTATATAATAGCTCATTAGGTTTCCCACGTCCTTTTAAAAAGCATAAAAAGTGTAAGCACTTATATGAGGAGTCTGTGGTCATTAATTTGTTCTATATCTTGGAACAATAGGTTAATGTGATCACCAGTGGACGGTAGACAGTTTACCGGTACTTTATACAGGATGTACTTATAGATCAGAGATAAATCATTTTTATTAACAGCATTTGTATACAAGGAGGATAGACGACATAAAACGTATTGCAGGTGGTAGCTGACGCAAGACCGTGAAAATTATACATACTTGAACCCATAGACGTGGCTAGTTACCACCCTACAGGCAAAGACGTGCCGCCAAGCGATTTAGCGTTCCGGTACGATGCCGTGTAGAAACCGAAGGGGTATAGGTCTAATATAACTGCCATGCCCCTAACAGGTAAGCCCGCTACCATCTTAGACTGCATCATCACTTACCATCAGGTGAGATCGCAGTCAAGGGCTAGCTTGTAGTGGATTAAATTAAATAAAATAGACGATTTCCGTACTTCCATTCTAATTTTAAAATTGTCTATTTAAGTACTTATTTTAAAATTTAGGAGTTCCCGCGGGAATACAAAACCACTTCATCCCCGCATAAGAGTCGTGGGCATCATCTGGTTTACAATTAATATAATATTAATAAATTATGTTATAAATATTATTAATAATATTAATTAATAATATTGAACCTGCAGGAGAAATTCTATATTTGATCCTTTGCTGTCCTTACTAAATATGGAAACTGAAACATATTGTATTTTTGACTAGCTGGCCCGACAGAAGTTGTTGCAAATTTTTATGTGATTTTGTGCAAATCTGTTGGGAAATGGTAAAAATGAGAAAAATATGTAAATCCACCGTATTGTGTATTCGTACAAAAATCACATAGAAAAAATTATGTTCATTTTCACCACTGAGAAACTTTGCCAATTTTTCTTTTCATAAAAACCTTATTCGGACTATTACCAAAATTATAAATAAAACAAAATATAGCCAAATCGGTTCAGCTGTTCTCGAGTGATGCGCTTACCAACGAACAGCATTTCATTTTAATTATTTGTATAGATTGTGTTTCATAATCACCCTGTATACGACATAGACTGGCCTGATACAATCTAAAGCCGCCATGTCACTCGTCAGCGATCGCTACTTATACTGATAGTAATATAATTGATACTCGTACTCGAACGATACTATACTATAATTAATGCCAACTAGTCATGCTGGAGCTTCTAGGTTCATTCAATACAAGGAGCTAAGACGCTCATTTGTTACCTGTCACAGTGTAAATGATTGAGATAATTAAGTAGGCAAAGTTATTACTTACACAAGCTTTTACCTGTGGCTAGACTGTGTGGGTTTTAAGCTGTTCTGTGTTAAAGAAAAATTCTAAATTCAAATGTTTTTTAGTCAAATAAACTTTAAAGTGGTTCTGAATCGTCAAATGAATCTACTACTGGTTCGGAATTCCATTTCTACTGAGAATAACCAGACCAACTAGCCAGAAACTCGGCGGTTACTCTTTTTAAAAAAGTTAACAATAAAATCATCGTACTAATATTATAAATGCGAAAGTCAGTTTGTTTGTTGGTTTGTCCTTCAATCACGCTGCAAAGGAGCAACGGATCGACGTGATTTTTGGCATGGGTATAGTTGAGGACCTGGAGAGTGACATAGGCTACTTATTCCACGCGAACTTATTCCAAAAAAACTTATTCCACGCGGACAAAGTCACGGGCATCAGCTAGTCAATTATAAAGTACTAGACGATGCCCACGACTTCGTCCGCGTGGATTAAAGATTTTGATTCCCTCAGGAGCTCTTTAATATTCCTTCTTGACAATTATTGTCCATAAAACTCGCCGCAACAGAGCAATGGATTGACGTGATTTTTTGCATATACTTAAGGACTTGGAAAATGACTTAGGATTCTTTTAATCCTGAATATTAAGGAGTTCCTATGGGAATTAAAAAAACCTATTCTACGAGACAAAGTCGCGGGCATCAGATAGTACTATATGATAGTTTAGCTTTAGTTTTAGCATATAAAATGCCCACCCGTGCGAAACCGATGTGGGGCATCTAGTTAAAGTAAAATTTTGGTTAAAGCAAAGAAGCCTGACTGACTATCGATGGTGCAATTGACCCTTAGCTTACAATATGGGCGCGAGTAATTAAAGGTCCGACACACGATACAAATCCACTTTGCTCGCCTCGATACGTCACAGTATCGGCATCCAATCTGAATGCCCGTGCCTTCTATTGTTCGAATGCACGATCGTACTAATTAGTGGAGTGCTAACAACATGTACATGTTGACATTTCGCATACTACATGTACATGGTTTCGGTTTTCGTAATCTTGCAAATTGTTCGCCATTACTAATTAGAAGTGTATGGTACCACCTAAAGCTACCTATAGCTAGGTATGGTAACACCTATACCTAGCTATATTTCTCATAGGTAGATAGAGTAATGCATTATTTCTCATAGGTTCGTTCCGAATTCCGATACGATGCCGTGTAGAAACCGAATAGAAAGAAAAGAAAGAAAGAAAAATATTTTATTCACCAGTGGTGTCACAGACAAAACCAGATACAAACGTAACACTTTCGTCTGTGACACCACCCAGAAAGGGTGTACAGCTCAGCGTTTGCCCTGCGTTGTATGCCCATGCATACAAAGCAAGGCGCTGATTTTCAGCTGTGACCCCGGGTGACGTCACAGTTACAGCAAAAAATTAAAACTAACCAAAAGTTTAAAATGAAGCAGCAATTATAATGATAATTCGCTATTAACATCAATTATAATAATATTCGCTATACCTACTAGAGTTAAGAAGAAATACATATTAAATATAATATATATTAATAAATATACCATAAATTTATAAATATAAATATACAATAGGGGGGGGGGGGTTATACAATAATAATAGGGGTATGGGTTTAATATAACTGCCATACCCCTAACAGGTTAGCCCGCTACTGCTATCTTAGACTGCATCATCACTTATCATCAGGTGAGATCGTAGTCAAGGGCCAACTTGTAGTGGTTAAAAAAAAAAGAAAAGGTAGATACACTTAAACAAGGGAAACAATTTATATAATAAACTAGTTGATGCCCGCGCCTACGTTCGCGTGGATTAAAGATTTTGATTCCCGCTCTTAAATATTCCGGGATAAGAACATCTCCTGAAGATACTACGGTGTCGGAATGAACGTTGAGACCTGAGAATAATTTGGCAGATTTGTGTGGTGTGCTTTTGTGCTGGAGTGCGAATTGCTGGCTTACTGGGTGGTGAATATCACAAGCTACACGTTGTCTCTCATAGATTTGCCTGTTTTGGCGGATTTGATCCAATGTTATTATTATCTAGGGTTGCTTGGGCAAACCCATACACTAAAATTCTACATCAATGGGCAAACCTAAAAAATGGAATCCGTTGCGACTTTCTGTCAACCATACCTACTAACATCATATAGAACAGAGTAGGTACCTAATGAAAAATTTTCATAACAACATTAAAAGGCTCAACCAATTTAAATTTAGAACGGGTGGACTACATGCGTGCGCGCATTATTTTATTACGACAAGAGAATAGAAATTTTGAATTACGAACGCCAAGTTAGATACCGGCCGCCATTTCGGTTGGTCACGTCCACAGATTATAATGATGTGACCTTTGGTTCATATGCTTGGCTTCGGGTTAGTGATTTTTTTTTTGTATTGAACTAGTGGCTTGATCTGGCCGAACAGTAAAATAGGGTGCGTCTATAGTCTCTGCGTAGATTCAGACATTTAAAAGGTACTATTTTCTTAGCTATCGTTTCAAATATTTTACTAAAAATTTAGTGTGAATTCAAATTGTAAATCAATGTACAGATCCACCAACTTATTTAGTCCGGTGGCCAATTTTATGCTTGTTTAATTTTTGTTTTTTTTTTTCATATAAGCTAGCGACGCTGTCACCGGGTCAATTAATAAGTTTGTGGAACCTATACTTACGTAAAATACAGTGTCTTTTGTTGGTACGATCAAAGCTCTTCAAAAAAGTTTTTCCTAAAGTCTTATTACTGGTGAAGATTCTCGTAAACAAATGATTCCAATGATGTCTAATACCGAGGAGTAAGTACTATAGCATTGTAGATATTTTAAAAAGTAAACTTTAGTTTTTAGACTTTTAAAAAGGAGGACGTTCTCAATCCAATGCATTTTTTAAAAATGTAAGTACAAAAATTTCTCCGAGGTTTCTGAACTGATTTGAATTTTTTGTTCACTAGTTTTAGCATGTATTAGAACATCGGTGATCAATTCATTTTGAGTATTGAAATGAAATGAAATGAAAATATACTTTATTGTACACCATACATAAAACACATTTAAAAAACAAGAAATTATGGAAAACTGTACAAGAGGCGGCCTTATCGCTGAGAAGCGATCTCTTCCAGGCAACCAGAAAAGGAACTAATAACAAAAAAAAAAAAAAAAAAATAATGAGGGTGCACACAAAGTAGGTAATTAAAGACTATTATAATATAAAATACACAAATCTGTTCATATAAAATACATATAATTCATAAAAACATACATAAATAGTATACATACATACATATACATACATACATAAATACATACATACATATACATACATAAATACATACAAGTTAAATATATAACAAATAATTATTAGGTATAGGTATATTTAGATATAAGCTTTCTATCTAAGGAATAGAATGTAAGGAATTAGATTTACAAAATTAAGGAGGCAAAAAGTGCTTTTTTAAGAGACTCTTAAAAATAGGCAAAGATTTTGCCTGCCTAATATTAAGAGGGAGAGAGTTCCAAAGACGAACAGCTTTAATGGAAAAGGACTTGGAGTAAAAGGCAGTGCTATGAGAAGGAATTCTAAGAATTAGATTATTGTCAGAGCGGAGAGATCGACCAGAGTGAGAATCACTGAGAAACTCAAACCGTTCTTTCAGATAAGGAGGAGTGGCTGGATTGAAAAGAACACAGTACAAGAGAGATAAAAGATGAGTATTGTTTATGTGATGTGTTTTTGGAAGCTGCTTCATTTGCAGAATCATAAGTATTGTCTTCTTGCCGCATGAATTTGTCTTTGTGTTGATAGTATCAAGTTTTGTCTTAAAAACCTATTGTTTTTATTATTTTGCAAGCAATGTGTGTGCACCTTAAGATACAAACACAGTGATACGCTAAGCGCTTTGGCATTTTGTTGTGCGCGTATCGGCCTCTTTGTTACTGCACTTAATCGAATCTGTGCGATACAGTTACTTGTGTGTGCCTTTGTTATTAATTTAATTATTTTTGACCATTTGACTGCAATGCTATTTAGTATTACGCGACACATCTGATACATCTAAGTTTACCTTTTTATTTTTAGTATTAGACGATTCTTATATATCTATGTTTAAACCGCTTTATCATAATTATACTTTACCATTAATTATTGTTATAATTTATTAATCTTTTTGAAAAAGCAACCACCAAGTATTTTTCTGGCTCTTCTCAGTAAGAATGGTATTGTGGCAGATTCACATGAAGATTCAAAAACTTGCATACTGAAGACGGACTAAGAATACTTCTATACCCAGTGATCGAAGAGTTTAATAAATAATAGTTAAAAAAAACACGCTTTTTATAGAAAACCAAACTAAAAAGTAGAAAATAAATTTTAATAAATTTGAATTAATAAGTGTGGATGTTACCTAAGTATTTTCTTCTCGACACAACCCCGATCCCGATCCTGATCGGGTTTTTGTGACGCCGTATTTGTTTTATTAAAGTGTAATTTTTAAAATGTATTTTTTATTTAAAATAATAAAATAGGAATAATAACAAATTTTAGTAGAATTTGTAACGAAGGTAGTAAGCTTAACCTAACCTTTAACCTTCGGTACCTTCGGTAAGGTATAAGTACCTTAAATTATAAAATAATAGGCTTCATTTTATCCCGGAAATTTAAAGAGTTCCCGCGGAAATCAAAAACCTTAATCCACGTAGATGTTGTCGGAAGCATCATTTATTTAGTCATAATACTCGTAATAAGAATTACGCTAACCAACAAGCAACAAACTTAGAAAAACAAAGTGTGTGTGTGCAATTCACACACGGCAGAAGTGAAACTTCAGAAAAGTAGCCTACAAGATAATGAGATATATATTGTATTCTATCTCATTCTCTCGCAGTTATCTTTCTATATGTTTGTCTCTTTTTGCTGTCACTTTGTCGTTTCGTTGAATTTTCAAATCACAAGGATTCTAAAGAAGTTTCACTTCGAAAACTCCACCGTTATCATCAGATAAGTACCTACAAGTACTGTACTCTATGGTAGAAAGCTAACAAAAGCAAATGGTAAAGTAGATACCTACAATACATCCGGCGAATCGATGTGTTACACGTATGATGTGCGATTCGGAGTAACAACAAACTCAGCGGGGCCCCGTGTCCGTGTTATTGCCGACTGTTGCTTCTTAATCGAATTGTTAAATTAACTGTGGGTTAAGAGGTACTCACACTTGTCTAGGTTTTTAAAGGCTGTGTATTGAAAAGGCGGACAAAAGTCCTCTGACTTTACACTACATCTTCTATATATATAAAAATGAAACCCGTTTTCCTTGGTCACGGCATCACGCGTGAATGGCTGGACCGATTTCACTAATTCTTTTTTTGTTGTATTTGTTATTATTAGGAGAAGGTTCTTACGGAAAAAAATATTAAGAAAATCTCTCAGAAATATTTTTGCATACTAAGGCGGTACGAAGTTCGCCGGGTCAGCTAGTATCCAATAATAGCGTAAAGTTAAGTCTGCGCCAAAAATCTAACAAAAATAAACTAACAAAAAAGAGACCAACTTTTTGTTGGTGATTTGAAAAAATATTTTGATAAACAGTCGACAAATAATCCATACTAATATTATAAATGCGAAAGTGTGTCTGTATGTCTGTCTGCTACGCTTTCACGGCTCATCGATCTTGATTAAATTTGGTACAGGTATAGTTTGTATCCCGGAAAATTAAAGCTGAAAGCTCGAATAAGCTTAACGTCATGTCAGTAAGAATTATAATCTGAGGATATAGACGACAGTCGTCCATACAAACTTGCAATCATGCTTGCAACGAGATTATGAAATACCTGCTAGAACTAGATGAAAACACTCGTGATTTCGTCCGTGTGTATTTAGGTTTTGAAAAAATCCATGATAAAAACTACTAAATTGATTTCCCGGGAAAAAAGTGACTATGCGGCTGATTAAGTAGTTCACAAACTCTAAACTTAACTTAAATTACAACATTCAAATATTTCTATCCCTGTCATATTACTTCCTGCGAAAAGGGACAAAAGTACATTTAAAGCTGCCATTTTAGTTTAGTATAGAGATTGTGATAAACCCAATTTGTTTATGTCCGTCCTCAGAATGCTATCTATCTCAGTACCTCTCTTCAAAATCGGTTGGGCAGGTGCGCCATAAAAGCGAAGCAGACAGACAGACACTAATTCGGGATTTATTATATTAGTATGGGTGGTACGCATAGCTTGGTGTAAACACTCCTTAACAATAAAATGTAGGTACACTGCACTGAAGCAATATGGCGCCGCTTGGTGGGAAAGTGTTAATTTGTTTCTGTCGACGAAACATCGCCGATATATGTTGGGGGCACTCGAAATTGAATTGTTCTTGTACTAATAAATGGCTACATGCAAATCTATGACCTTAGAAAGCTGTATACATAGTAATAATTGAATGAAATTATAAGTGCTTGCAAATCCATAATAATATTTTAAATGCGAAAGTGTCTGTCTGTCTGCTCCGTTTGTACTGCCCATCTGCTCAACCAGTTGTGATGAAACTTAGCACAGGGATAGGGTGTATCCCGGGGAAGGACATCCAAGGACAAGGACACTATATCCTTTATTCTACCATGTACGATTAAAGGAGACAAAAGCCAAGTTGTAGGAGCTAAATATACATCCTAATAAACAAGTACTGTTAATAGCGAAATCACACTATCGTAAAAAAATGGCCAGCGAACACCTAACTCACCTTTATAAGTAGCTGCACAGACTAACGTGACAGGACAAAACGTGTTTCCCCTCCGACACTTACGTTTTGATTTTGCTTCGCCCAGTCCCTTCTCTCTAGTGAGTTGGTTTCCGGAGGCGTTTCTTAAATCATGTTCAAATTATACTGCCCTCTTTCCATCCGAAGTTAGGAGCTACTCGTATAAAAGTCAAATACGAACTCGATAAAGAAATTCGCGGCTACATATCAAACAATTTGTGCCCCACGCCTACTTTATCCTTAACACGAGGGCACCTTATCAAAGTTGTCGCTCAGCCAGTTAAGTATACCATTCAATCACCCAATAATGTGCAATACACTGTATAACAATGTCGCCTGAACTTCCCCTTTCATAGAAAAACTGAATAACTACCCTCATTTATACCCACTTGAATTTGAACCTTACTTGTTGAATGTACAAAGTTTAAATTTGATCGAATTCAATATTATAGAAAAGCTAGGAAAAAATGGAACGCGAATTTTTCTAATAAATTAAGTTTATTGAAAATTGTGTCGTATACGAGTAAAGTTAAGGTTGGATTTAGGTTGTGAGGTCAAAAGATTTGTCTCGGGCATCAAGGGGAAAAGGGCAAACACCGTCATGTTAAGTGAGCACATGAGAGGGAAACGCGAAAATATGTGGGAAAAGCGGATATAGACGTTTATCGTTGGATTTTTCGCGTGATTTGCTTGCGACAAATCTGAGGGCTTAACTCGACCAGATTTTCGGGACCTGTGACGTTGTATGTAATCTCCTGTGTTGGTTGCATTAATGTATATGACGAAGGGGGTATGGCAGGTCATTTATGAGTGGTTTATCCATATTCACTAATATGCTGTTGATACAAGGGTACGTCGATTTATTGCCCTTTCCTGCGCTTTAGGGGATGACTTATTTATTCTTTTCCGATTGACGTCATGTTTCAACATTCTGGTGTGATTTGCGGAGGCTTGGCCTGATATCAATTTTTATTATTTTTTTCATCGGATTTCCGAAATCTGAAAGAATATTAACTGACCTACGTATCCAACATCAAAGTACAGTACCGACTCATGGTTGGATGAAAGTTTTATGAGCTGGGTTGGGCCTATTTATATAACCATTCCTATGATTCAATATGGTTAAACAATGCTTGTTACCCGTTGAATAGTTCCACCCTAAATCTCAGTTCTACTCATCAGAGCGTCATGAGCTATTACCACCTTTGTCAAAAAAAGAATTAGGTATTTGACAATTACCTAGTCAAATCATTTATTTTTTAGTGATTATTAACTAGAGAACTCCCAAAAGTAGTAATATCCACGTTCCCTTTTAGTTTTATGTCTGAAAACCATTTCAAACTATCGATTTAAGCAAAAAAGTGCGTCGAACTTTAATGAAGGCAGAATTCAGTATTTTTTACAAAATCCCATACTAAGCACGCGTTTTGACGTTTGAAAAAAAGTTGCTTAGTGACTAGTTCTCAAACACCCAATTTTCTAAATCAGTTTCATAATCGGTGAACACTGAGGCATACAATTATTAGTGGTCCAGAACTTAATCCCCGGCGGATTATAAACCGTATTAATAAATCGACATCTTCTTAAGACCAATGATAATTAGTACCTACCTATATATTGACCGATACTTAAGAACGTGATCTTAGCTGATGTCGGCTTATTAGTACGGGCCTAAGAATCTCTCATAGCCTGAAGCGACGAATTGAGAGAAGTATAGACGATACGGTCCAGCGTAACAAATGAGCCGGGGCAGTAATTATACTAGTATGATATATACAAACGGATACTGACCTCGGGGTACATATTCGTTAGTATCATGTGGTTTAAATTATGAGAGAAAGCAGTACAAAGTTTTTCGTAAATTTCATTTTTAAATTAAAAATAGTAACCCTTTCCGTAAAAACAAAAAAATCTTTAACTTCTTAAACCATTAAAAACAAATAACTCTCAAAGCTCGAATTAAATTGCAAAACAAAAAAAAATATTATTTAAACAAAAGAGTTTTATCAGACGATCATATTGTATGCTGAAAAGGCACTACCAAGACCTTTGCTTTTGAAGTTTTGACAATAATAATTATAATAAGAAAGAAATGGTCTGATTGAGGTACTACGATTGAGTTTCTGAACTTTTAAACAGTTCCTAGATTCACTCATAAGATTCCCTAAATCTATTCTAATTAGTTGGTTACAACTGAAATATTAAATTAATTGAATTTTAGTTTGAATAACTAGTTAACGTTCTTTTTAAATATTCTTCTATACCAGTTTGGTATCACCATGAATGACCGCAGACCCCAAAATATAGAAGAATGGATGAATGGACTAAAGAAGATTTACGAGCTGATAAAATTAGGTATAAATTTTATTTACGAATCTCATTTGGCAACTAAAATTTAAAACGCGTAATCTCATACCTTGCACCAACTCACGCGCAACTGCAGGCGTAAGCTATAAATGGTACTGTGGCTTAATGGTTTTATGTTGTCAACCATTATGCTAATAAAATTAACTAGAATATGCGCCTAGGAACGAATAAAATTACACTATGCAATAACATAAACAATCACTAACGGAATCGGATATGATTGTCCGTTTGCAATTGGGTCTCAAGGACGAATGATTTTTGGCTACAAACATTACTTATATTAAAAGTCATTTATGTAATAGCGAAATGTGTAAATTTGTAAGGAAAAATATAAACTTTTACACCAAGAAACAAACAAAGCTCCCCGTTCCCCGAGAGATACGCAAACAAACTGATTCTCCCACCGTCAACATTGGCACTGCACAGCTCAAGCCCCTATTCAATGTCAATAAAAATAATTAACAATCTGCCAGACTACATTAGGAACATCGGAAAGGAAAAAGAGTTTAATAACACGCTAAAAAACTATCTGATTGACAAAATATGTTTCTACAATATTGATGAATTCTTAAATGATACTGACAAACACTTTCATTAGTGTTTCCCTACCACCATGTACTATTCTGTTGCCACACCCAAACTGGGTATCCATAGCATGCTTTATTTACTTATGACTATAATATTTTAATTAAGAAATAATATAACTACGGAATTGCAATAATAAAGAAACTGAAACTGAAACTCATACCTTCATCCTTATTATAAAAGCTTGGACTAACGCGACGAGTAAAAGCATCCAGGATGCGGGTACCTTCGGTAGATTGTTACACAAGCTCGAGCGATATACGATTCAAGACGACATCCTTTGGCTTTTACTAGTAGGGCTAGCATGCGCACAACGAGTTAAATTATGTCTACCCCTCATCTCTATTTGTATACCGAAGTAAACATGGTTACACATATGACTTGCCTCGTTACGTCAAAAGTAGATAAAAGTAATATTTCTTATCTCTACGAACTCTTACATGCCGACAATTCCTTTCTCGTAATATAGGTACTTACCGGATTTTGTGCATGTTTCTCGTTTCACCTATATGAGAAATTAGCCGGCAACGGCAATATCTCTGTCTCGTCACGAGATATCTCGTTGTGCGCATGCTAAGCCTGTTGGGAAGCAATATCTTTTTTTACTTATTTTAGGACATCCAACAGGATGCAAAACATTAACAGAAAAAATATATTTAGCATTTTTTTAAAATCACTTATAGCTTGCAATATGATGTTATCACTATGTCGGAGAAAAATGTAGAATCTTTTATTTTTTATTTTTCAGGGGGTAAAGCGAGAACGGTCGTATCCACTGACGTCATAGTAAGACGGAAGATTGTTGATTTGTTTTATAATGCAAATATGTAGCTCAGTCAGATTCCTTTTGTACAAATTTCAAGCTCTAAGTAATGCCACGTAAAGCGATACCTCGCGAAAATAGGTAGATCTAACACCTTGGATTGCACTTGCACGTTAAATGAAGTGTATGACACTTAATTATCTTCAAATACAACCTAAGTGTCGTATCGTTGCCGTACCACTATCGTGCTCGTACAGTTAAGGCGCCCTCAATGTCCCACTCTCGCTAAGTGTTCTCGGATAAAAGTGACATTCGTTGATATCAAACGCTGAGCGATACGTGACGGCCGGCTATCTCTGAAATGTAGGGAATTAGAGATACATTCGTTTATCTATGTAGAAAGTTTAATAACGAATATGGGCGATTTAATGGTGTAGCAATTAAAATGTTCTTAGATTAAGGGGGTCCTATTGGGATAGATAGATAAAATTGCTTTTTTGTAACATTTAACACCATACTTCATACTGTCATAAATTGTATCTTATATCATCTTATCTTATCTTATCTTATATCTTATATCTTATAATCTTATATCTTATTCTTATCTTATAATCTTATAAAGATTATAAATGCGAAAGTTTGGATGTATGGATGTCGGTATGGATGTCTTATATCTTATAATCTTATATCTTATCTTCTTATCTTCTTACTTCTTACTTCTTACTAATATTATAAATGCGAAAGTTTGGATGTATGGATGTCTGGATGTATGGATGGATGTTTGTTACTCAATCACGCCCCAACAGCTGAACGGATCTGGATGAAATTTGGCACAGAGATAGATTATAGTCTGGAATAGCACATAGGCTACTTTTTATCCCGGAAAATTAAAGAGTTCCCGTGGGAACCACAAAACCTCGATCCACGCGTACGAAAGTCGCGGGCATTAGCTAGTTATATGTGAAAGTGTGTTTTTTTGTTGGTTTGTTAGTTCTTCCTTCAATAGAGCAACGCATCGACGTTATTGTTTGCATGACTGTAGTTGGGAACCTGGAGACTGGAGCATGACATAGGCTACTTTTTATCCCGGAATATCAAGCATTCCCTCGGAAATTTTAAAAACTTAACCACGTGGCCGTATAAAAGGGTTTATTGTGTATAAAGAAAATATGAAAGTATACAGTTTTTTGTTTATAGGTATGCATTTTGATCACTTTTTGGCTATATTAGTTGGTCTACCAGTTGGTCTATTAATTATGTGAGCATTTTGAGTGCAATTGAAATACCTCTAGACCCTTTTAACGGAATAAGCATTCTGTTATGAAAAGTGTCTAATGCATTTCAATATCTATACTGAGCCTTAGAAATTAGCATGCTGGATGATATAATTTATTAAATCTTTCTATTCAGTGTCGTTTTCTACAAAATCGACGCCGTGTTTTCTTAAACTCTTACATAAATCACAAAAAGCTCTAGTTTTCACAGCTTTTAAAACAACACCCTGTATTATATCGTATAATTATACTCTACACTACCCGAATATATTTTATTATTCAATGACATTTAGAATAAGGCGTTGCTCATACCGAAACGCTTAATTGAATTAATCTATTCCGCAATCGAGTACCAAAAACTTGAGTAGGAATTAAACAGTCGGATCTTGATAATGGCGAACGTGTTCGCGGTTCGCGTTTGTTCACAATCGTCGCTCGCAATCGAACGTATAGCCGTAACAATGAGATCTTGTCACACACGTGTAAGGAGAGGGCGGCTATTCTGTGAACCGTTCGATTTAATTTTAGAATGAGCGCTAATCCAAACTAATATTTTTGTTATTGTAAAAGTGTGTGTGTTGTTTGTGTACTACATTTTCATGTCGTCGTAGTTCGAACGTCAAATGTAAATGCAAGCTATAATCGAAATTCGAAGGAATGTCATATCATACTAATATTATAATTGCGATAGTGTGTTTGTTTGTTGGTTTGTACTTCAATCACGCCGCAACGGAGCAACGGATCAACGTGATTTTTGGCACGGTTCTAGTCGAGGACTTGGAGAGTGTTCATAGAGTACTTTTTATATTTTTTACCGTTTGATTTAATTTTAGAATAACCTAGTAATACCATGGTTTTTATGGCCAGACCAGAAAAATAAAAAAAAGCTGCGTGAAGGGGCCCACTACATTTCTCAATAATACATTAGGTATAGTCTTAATATTATTTATAAATTATTTGATTTTTTTCTGCGAGGATTTTTACCTCCGAGCGGGTTATTTTTATGTATAATCCGAGCATTTATTTATTTATATTATTTCATTTAATAATATAGGAATACTATTTCAGGGACTTTGTTCATAATAGAAAGTAATCTACCTATACCACAGAGTAAGGACATAAACTGATTCGAAACAATAATATAATTTCTCTAATGTTACATTGTTTGCGTTTGTTCACAATCACGCACTGTTCACACTTCACGCGATCTAGCTTCCTTTAATCATAATGAGGTCTTGTCACACAAGTGCAACAGGACGAAGGCTATTTCGTAAGCTATTCGAACTGTTCAATTCTAGCAATTCAACATTCTTCAATTAATTAAGTAATTTTATTAAGAAATTTTATTAAGTAATTGAACATTCTTCAATTGAATCCATAAAATATTTAACTTCAATAGATTCGCCGACATCATAATGAAATTGGATTTCAAAATCTCTTGTTGCTTTTCAGGTAAACTGGTGACAGAAAGGCTGGCCCATTTTTTGCGCAAAGGATCAGCCTGGCTGTCCAGTGCGGAAATGCAGCCAGCATTCTTGCCAATATTCCACGAGGGCATAATTTATCTATACTAATTAGGTTAAGCTAGCAAGTTTTGACTTCTATTGTCTTCAAGAAACGTTTTAAAAAGAACACATAATATTTTAAAGCACTATAATTATCATACCAAGTATATTTAGCCCTGATTCTGTCGTCGGACGCTCTTAGAATTTCATAGAATATAATATCGACACGACAACGATAGCTAGTTATTTTATCGAACGCTCACAGAATAGCACCAACTACCCTACATTGTCCGGCACGTCTACTAGTGCATAGAGAGTGCTATCATTAATTGCCATCAGCCGTCATTTTACGGTTACGCATTAGCATTATTGCAGTTCCTATCGATTTGGACTGATCTAAACGTATTGTTTGAATAGTTTTGCAAGTTGCTAGCAGTGGCGTTTGATATGAAAAGGGCATTACGGCCCAAGATTGTTGACATTGATGTAGTGCAACATGTATTTGTAACTTGATATGGTTTTCACTTGACTGTCGGAATTGCAATATTTTACCTAGTATATACCTACCTAAGAATGCAACTGGTTATTTGACAACTAGTCAAATCACCAACTTTATTTCAAACGTCAAAACGCGTAGTAGGGGGTTTGTATGAAATATGAATTGTGACGTCTTCAAAGTTCGACGCACTTTTTTACTTTAATTAATATTTTAAAATGTTTATTCAACATAATACTACAGGGGACGTGGATATTATGACTTTTGGGAGATCCTCTATTTAACAATCACAAATAAATAATTTATTTGACTAGTAGTCAAATACCCAACTGTAGTTTGCCAGATGGTATAAAACCCAATGACATTGGACGTTGGTTCAAATCTTAGAAGTTTTATTTATTTCTCACTACATCATGCCAGCGACTTCATCCGCGTAAATTAAGATTTCTTTGATTCTCGCGGGAATTCTTTAATTTCTCGGGATAAAAAGTCTATGTCCTTCCCTGGGGTAGGTAAGTAGCACCCTATCTCTGTACCAAATGTCAAAATCGATCTGAAATCGATTGAAAGGGTGATCTGCGAAAGCGTAGCAGACAAACAGATCTATTGACAGACATACAATATTCCGCAGAATATTTGTGGATCCTATTGCATTTCTATGAAATACAATAGGAGTTTTCTTGGGATAACAATGCGGTGGGCTCTTGCCGGAAGTGGAAGGCATGTAAGTCGACTGTTTATCATTATCATCAGAAATGTTAGTGATTACAACCGAAACCAAAGGCTTTCAAGACACGGAGGGAACCAGCACCAAACCTCAGTCAACTATTAGTAAGAGTAAGTTAACGTCAGCGTTGGCATCCTTATGTGGTTGACGTCCAATCTGCTCGCTCGAAACGGTTTGCTCGACGTTTTTGAAACGAACCGCTAAGGTGTGGACACGTAATATAACTTAAGTACCTTCAAGGCAAGAGTGAATAGGCATCTTCTAGGCATTCGCGTTCCAACATAGACTTCATCATTTCTTTGTACTTAGCATGATAATTGTCGTCAAGCGCCAGCCTATCTCGCGATAAAATATTAAAATAAATATTTTAGAGTTCAGACAACTATGAAGTGTTTTTTTTTACCCTTTATTTTCACGTTTCATAATATTTTCTAGGTACCACGGTTTTTTGGTTTGACATGGAAACTTGTATACCCGCGTTTATACTAGATACAAACTTTTAGCTCCACCACGGTTTTTATACCACGGCTTTTTGCGGCTATTTTACACCACACTTCGCAACTAAAAGGACTCCACCTATATTATCTGCCATACAATTTATTGTTATACACGGAAGCCAAGCTGCGGGCGGTCGGTAGTCTCACAAAGATAAATATGCAGTACACACTCACTACTGTTTATGGTCTTTATACTACAACAGGAGTGTATTTTACACTTCTTTATAACATTACTATTGGCAAATCACAAGACGTTGAAATTTCAACCGTATTTCGTTAAAACTAAGAGTTAAAAGTTGATTTTTAGGTGCATAGAAAGTTTGCATGGTATATTATATAGGAGAGAAGGCGAAACTTATGTGGAGCACGCTCCAAGTTTTATGAAGCTTCAAGTATCCAGTTAAGAAAGTGTAAAGGGAATTTTTGATACGGACATCGCCCGTTCAGTTTCCTTCATAGTTTTCACTGTTTCCGGGAGAGTGGCTTAATCATGATCGTATGGATGCTCTGTAGTTAAGATGTGCTTTATTTTAACGTTAGTTGTACGGTTGAAACGCTTAAAAGTAACGTATTTAGGACTTATTCCTATACTAGCAAATCTTATCTTATCTTATTATATCTTATAATATATTATATATTTTTTTTTAGCAATTTCTATTTATTTTGCTAATTACTGAGTCGTTCGTATTACTTATAGGTGCTACGACCACAAAGCCGACTTGTCCCCTATCAACCAACGCACGTACACGCACGAGTAGGTATACGCTATGTTTAGTCATATCCAACAATGCACTCTGGGGATACTATCGTCTCTTAAAGAAGAGTATTATTTTAATCTTGCTGACGCTCTCGTTTCAGAATATTATATAATCCTTATTTTAGCAACATCATAATATAAAACGTCAATTTTGAAATCCTCCAGGGTCCTTGACAGTAGGTATAATTTTTACGACCTCCGTGGCGCAGTGTGTAGCGCTGTTGCCTTAACGTGCGGAGGTCCTGGGTTCGATGTCCTGGGTCCCCGGCAGGATCAATTTGGGAATTTATAATTTCTGAATTTTCTCTGGTGGGAGGCTTCGGCTGTGGCTAGTTACCACCCTACCGGCAAAGACGTGCCGCCAAGCGATTTAGCGTTCCGGTACGAATCTCTCTGCCATGCCCCTAACAGGTTAGCCCGCTACCATCTTAGACTGCATCATCACTTACCGTCAGGTGAGATCGCAGTCAAGGGCAAGCTTGTAATGGTTAAAAAATTAAAAAAAAATGTCACCGTAACTTGACGTTCCTAAAATTATAATTCTAAAAAACTAAATTCAACAATAATAAAACAATATTGCTTTAAGCGTTTGTAGTAGGTCACTGTTCTTCATGCAATGGTCAACTCAACCGATTCCATGCATGTCTCAGAGGTCAAACGTGCTCTATATAAAATAAACGCTGTCTGTCCGGCAGTTCAGACGTCCGGGCGTGTACGGCGAACAGTCCCGAGCGGACATTCCCACAAGCGCTCATTTACGTTCTACGTACGGACACGCGTGCGCTGACCACTGCAGACCTATGAATCTCATAGACAGGCCCTCTCTTAATTTATGCCAAGAAATTAACAATTGGGTATTTGACAACTAGTCAAATCAGCAATTTTTTTCAAACGTCAAAACGCGTTTTTAGGAGGATTTTGTATGAAAGTTTGAATTGTGAGCATCATCAAAGTTCGACGCACTTTTTTACTTTAATCGAAAGTTCAAAATGGTTACTCAACACAAAACTAGCAGGGGACGTGGATATTAAGACTTCTGGGAGATCCTGTATTAAATAATCACAAAAAAATAAATGATTTGACTAGGTAATTGTCAAATACCTAATTATTTTTTTGACAAAGGTGGTAAATAGCTCATGACGATCTGATGGGTAGAACTGAGATTTAGGGTGGAACTTTTCAACGGGTAACAAGCATTGTTTAACCATACTGAATCATAGGTATGGTTATCACTAATGAGCGAAATTACCAAAGCAAAGCATCTTGTAAAATTACAAAAAAAGGGCTTGCTGCGCTTGTCACAAAAAAGCTCATCTCATTGAGCTAGTTGACATAAAGTAAAATCATAACTTGGAATAGGTACCACTGTTCCAAGGATCGTATCGAAAATTGGTGAAACATCAAAGTTCGAAAGGTTATTACAGAAAAACTTTAGATTGACCTCACGTGAACGTATCCATAGAGGGAACAAGTTTTTTTACATAGCCTAAACCAACAGTAAAGTGGCTAAGTAAGCATGAAGATTGGGAAAGGCTATAGTGTAGCTCCAGCCCACCAAACTACATTGGAGCAGCGGGTGGGTCTAAGCTCTAATTCCTTCTCTCCTATGAGTGTGGAGGCCTGTGCTCAGCAGTGTGACGTTAATGGACTGCAGTAATGGTAGTGTACCTCTGTGGTAAAGGCCTACAGAGGACGTCCGTGGGTTCAAATGGTCATGACGATGATGATGATGGTAGCTGGTATGTAGTTCTCTATAAAGCATGTCGAAATCTACACAGAAATAAATCAAGAAATGTCTATAAAATAAAGGAGACATGAGGTATTTCCTGACATTCCTAGCACACTATCGATCCACAATAGATCCTCAGCCGGCGGCGCACGACCGCGCGCACGATTCAGATTAATCTATCGAAAATCGTTTTACAACATATTATTTATAGAGAGCATGCGCTAGCAATGATCATCAGTCCGCGTGCGTCTAGTGATGGGGCATTCCGTGCGCGTCCGCCAATTATCGATGCGTGCACATCGATACGTTATCGATGGACTGATACGCGATAGATGAGTTTGCACATTGTTGTACTGACGTTAGGTTTTCTATGACAACGGTACCTATGGGATAGTGATGTAACTGCTAGTAATTAGAAACTCTAAATATTATAAGAAACTAGCGAATGCCCGCGACTTCGTCCGCGTGGATTGAGGTTTTTCGGTTCCCGCGGGAACTCTTTCATTTTCCGGGATAAAAAGTCTATGTTTTATTCCAGAATATAATCTATTTCTGTGCCAAATTTCAGCCAGATCCGTTCAGCCGTTGGTGCGTGATTGAGTAACAAACATCCATCCATACATCCAAACTTTCGCATTTATAATATTTATATTTGATTTGATTATTATTTTATAGTGTTCCTGTTTGTTTATGCAGAACGTGACGTGGGTACCCACCGCATTATTATCCCATGAAAACTCCAACCATTATGAGATTAATGGAAAGGGGTTACAACCCTCAGTACTAAGGAACATGACGCAAAGAGAGAGAGATTCCCATTTGTCTAATGGTAGATTTTACGGTATACGACGCGACACACTATCGCATTGCACTCTTTTAAGTACGTGTCGCGTGTGGTCTTTTAACTCAAATGCTCTCCAAAGTGTATTCAGGTACATAGTAATGCAGTGAAAATGATCAGAGATAAGTGTAATACTAATATACATAAACCTCATATCGTAAAGGTAAAAGGTTATGCCACTGAACCACAAAACTCGCATAAACCAAACAAATCCCGGCGTTTATTACCCAAAATCAGTATTATTATGAGACTTTAACTCATAAAACTCGAGTCGTAAAAGACGAAACTTAACGGTTAACCTCTAAATGTAACTCCTAGACTCCGGTAGGGGGGTGGGCAATCGCGCAGCCTATTTTAAAGACATTGAATATTTAAGAGAGCTAATTGAAATGAGCGCGACACTTTGGAGTGTCGCCAGGATAATTATCTAGCTTCCAAGATGAGATTTAACGTACCACGGTTAAATGGTCGGAGTTTTTAATTATTTTTAGGGTCTACGGGAATCTTAGTTGGTTCGCCAGGCCGTCTCAATTAGGTGAAACGAGCTGGGGGTTAGTAATGTGACTGCTTTAAATGCGTTTTTACGGACGTGACTACGTCCAGAAAATTGTGGTTTTAGGTATTTAAAGTCGGACGCTGGTTTGAGTTTTTACAGGCGAACTAAGTGGATGGCTTATTATTTAAACTAGTGTAAAACTGAGAGGGATATTTTTAAAGCAATACTAGATAGTTGCATCATACCAATGTATTGATCGCGTACTTAACTCTTTCTCAATCACAATTAAGTTTAATAATTATGTTTTTATTTGTTTAATTACAGCACCAATAATGTACTATTATTCACATCACTATTTCATTTCTTGTAACAACGTATTTCACCGCTCCTCACATCAGCCTCTTTAGCTCAGTGGTAGAGCACTGGTCTCGTAAACCAGGGGTCGTGAGTTCAATCCTCACAGGAGGCATTGTCGAATTACATTATTTATTATCTTTTCGTATTAAATACGTAGGTATTTTGATAAATACAATTTATTCAAATGTTAAATCAATATTATTGATGATGCCCGCGACTTTGTCCGCGTGGATTAAGGTTTTTGATTTCCGCGGTAAGTTTTAAATTTTCTGGGATTAAAAGGGGCCTCCTTCTACGGGGTACAACCTACCCCCCTACCAAATTTCATCAAAATCGGTTGAACAGATGGACCGTGAAAGCGTAGGAGACAGACAAACATACAGACAGACGGACAGACATACACCCTTTCGCATTTATAATATTTGTATGGATTTATCGATATCGATATAAAAAATCAGCGATACGTCACTGCGCCGTCGTGTGATGTCGAAGGTTGTTACCGATTCCTGTGCTCTTCCGCCATAGGACATACCTAATGGACGCTTGTTTGTATGTCCTATACTTGATAGCCGCACGCAAATGTAGTTAATTCGTTTTACTTTGTTACTTTCACACTGTTCCGTGAGGAACTAGTGTTCCCACAGTATAAAGTAATACGACTGTGATGATCAGTGATATATGAATAAACGGTGTAGTCGTGGACGCGGACCGCGGGGAGGGGAGTCAGTGCTAAGGCGACTGGCGACCGGAGTGGACGTGCGGCCACGATTATTACACAAACACAACGAAGCGTATTAATTACCTTACCCCCCCGTGACAAGTGGACGTCACAAGTGGCGACGAGACTAGGGGTAAGTGTGCACATAATGGTATATATATATATATAGAGGAAAAATAATTATAAAAATAAATACCTTACCCACGTACCAATGTTCGCACGTCTAAAATATTATCGTGTGTCACAATATGAAATCAACGTATTCAAGCATTCCAGACTGTAATATTAATTATTACGCAACAAATTCTAAGCTATTAGCTATACTTCATGTGCTACTCATGAAACGCATTATGAACGGAAATAAGTGACAAAGTAACGAATATTTGCGTATATAGGAATATGTAGGCGGTATCCAAATAAAAAAGTGCATAATATTCTACTAGCCATGCAGCTGTTGCGATGGTGAACGGATAAACATTTTATCGATAATATTGTTACGTACCTCATAATAAATATAAATAAATAGTCGTAATAATTAGAGAATGCTTGAAGAAAATATTTACGTTGCTACAGTACTTTTAGATTTTTCCATTGATTAGAGTGACCACATACAAAGTGCAAACTGGTGTTCGAGGGTTTCGTAGTATTGTGCAAACATAAGGAATATATTATTTGTATATATATTGTTTGCCACGGGTTACATTAGTATTAAAGAGAGGTACTTATTCGTCTGTTGTGTTATAAATATTATGTAGGTATACCACTCCTACGCTTATGTTCTTAGTAGTAATCCGAATGACGGCTGATACTAAACGGACATGATGAAAGCGCGAGTAACCCAATACTAATTAAGCTAAATAAATATTTGGCTGGTAATAAGGACAATTTTACATAGCTAAACGCCTGTGTAGTAAATTGTCAGTCTCAACTGGTACTAATAATAATAAAACTAGGTTTCGTGCATAGTAAATAGTAAACTGGCAATGCTAGTTGGTACTACCCGGAATATTTTATCTATGCGCTGAGTAGTAAACTGACATCTGTTGGTTGATACTAACAATAGAAATAGTAAACTAGCAACGCTAGTTGGTACTACCTAAAGCATTTTATCTGTGCACCGAGTAGTAAACTGACATCTATCGGTTGGTACTAACAATAGAAATAGTAAACTAGCAACGCTAGTTGGTACTACCTAAAGCATTTTATCTGTGCACTGAGTAGTAAACTGACATCCGTCGGTTGGTACTAACAATAGAAACTGGAAATGCTAGTTCGTACTACCCGAAACATTTTATCTGTGCACTGAGTAGTAAACTGACGTATGTCGGTTGGTACTATCAATAGAAATAGTAAACTGGAAATGTTGGTTGGTACCACCCGAAATATTTTATCTGTACACCGAGTAGTAGACTGACAATGTCGGTTGGTACTAATAAATTACTGTTGTCGCAGGTCGTCCAAAATGTCCCAAATACCACCTCTTGAAACATTCGATTGCGAAGGCGAGGCTGCATCTGTGGGATTGCGTTGGGAGAAATGGAAGCGTGGACTTGAAATTTTTCTAATAGCTTCTGACATTAGTGACACCAAAAAGCAAAAGGCCAACCTTCTTCACCTAGGAGGGTTGACTTTACAAGAAATATACTATAATTTACCAGATGATCCTGCGATAGAATTAGATGGTGATGAATACAAGAGGGCGATAAAAAAACTTGATGATTACTTCTTGCCAAAGCAAAGTAAAATCTATGAAAGACATTTATTTCGCTTATTAAAACAGGAACCGACTGAAAAATTTGAGAAATTTTTAGTGCGATTACGGCTCCAGGGCAGTAAATGTAGATTCTCTAATCTAGAAGATAATATAATTGACCAAATCGTAGAAAAATGTAATTCGAAGGATCTAAGAAAAAAAATACTTACATTGGGCGATGAAGCGACCCTTGATAAAATTATAGTACTGGCGAATGCCATTGAAGCAGTTGAAAGGCAACTCGGTGACTATGGGCAAATGTCACAGACATCTAGCACAATTAATAAAATTGAAGTGAAAAAGAATAGTTCTGAGAATTCAAGATGTTCACGGTGTGGTAGCACACGGCATTCTGGAGACAGTAGCGGTTGTCCCGCAAAGGATAAGCAATGCTTACGATGTGGATTTGTGGGTCATTTCAGAACCCAATGTCGGACTCGAGCAAGCAAAAGGAACAATTCTGGTTCAACAAAACCATACCCACGTAAAAAAATGAAGACATCAAAAAATGATCAAAATAAATCTAGCGATAACGATAACATGGCATCACAAACGAAAACCGATGTTAATTATATATTTCACATTGATGAAGACGCCTCGATGACCTGCAATGTAGGGGGTGTTCAAATAGACATGATAATTGACTCAGGAAGCAAATGTAATATTTTAAGCGATAAGACCTGGAATCATTTAAAAGAGTGCAATGTAGGAGTTAGGAATCAAATTCTTAAGCCAGATAAAACATTTATAGCATATGGTAGCGATAAACCTTTAGAAATTATCGGGTCGTTTGATACTGAAATTCGAGCAGGGGATCAGGTACAAACGGGTACTTTTTATGTCGTAAAAAATGGCACACGTGATCTTTTAGGGAAAGATACAGCCATAGCTCTTAATGTGCTTAAACTAGGACTAGGAGTCAATCAGGTAAGCGAGAACAGTTTTCCTAAGATCAAAAACGTACAGCTTGAAATCTCTATTAACAAAACGATTAAACCTGTAGCTCAGCCTTGTCGGCGAGTACCTATTCCATTGGAGGAAAAAATTAATAAAAAAATTGACGACCTTGTTAAATTAGATATCATTGAACCAATAAAAAATCCATCCGGATGGGTCTCGCCGATAGTGCCAGTACTTAAGCCTGATGGTGACGTTAGGGTATGTGTAGACATGCGATGCGCCAATAAGGCTATTGTGAGAGAAAATTACCCTTTGCCAACAATGGACCAGCTACTTCCAAAATTTAAGAAAGCTAAGATATTTTCTAAACTTGACATTAAAGACGCTTTTCATCAAATCGAAATAAGTGAAGATTCTAGAGACATTACGACATTTATAACGGGGAAAGGCCTCTACCGTTATAAAAGATTGATGTTTGGCATTTCATGTGCTCCAGAACATTTCCAAAAAATCCTTGAAAGGATTCTTTTGCCATGTAAAGGCGTAGTAAATTTCATAGACGATATTGTTGTGTATGGAGAAAATAACGCCGAACACAATGATAGACTAAAAAAAGTTCTAGCTATATTAAAGGAAAATAATATTCTTTTAAACCAAGACAAATGCGTTTTTAATGTCAAGAGTATAAAGTTTTTAGGCCATGAGTTGTCCACTGATGGCGTTAAGCCCCTGGCTAAGTATGTTAAAGTCGTAGAAAACTTTAGAGCACCGACAACTGTCGAGGAAGTACAAAGCTTCCTAGGTCTCGTTAACTATGTAAACAAATGGATTCCCAACATGGCCACTAAATCAGAACCCCTAAGGAGACTATTAACTCTCAAACTGGGCAAAAACGCGACTATTAGCTCTCATTGGGGTCCTGAACAATCTAAATCGTTTAGAGAGCTCAAAGACTCTTTGGGTAATATTCACACGCTTGGATATTATGATCCAAATGATAAAACAACTGTAATGGCAGATGCTAGTCCGGTAGGCCTTGGGGCAGTGCTCATTCAGTCTGACAATAACGGACCTCGAGTGATTGCTTACGGCAACAAAAGTCTAACAGATGTTGAAAAACGATATTGTCAGACGGAAAAGGAAGCGCTCGCACTGGTCTGGGCAGTTGAACATTTCAAAATATATCTATACGGCAAACATTTGGTGACCGACCACAAGCCGTTGGAGGTTATATTTGGTAGACGTTCTAAACCATGTGCCCGGATCGAGCGATGGGTATTAAGGCTTCAAGCATATAATTTCAAGGTATTGTATAAACCGGGTAAAACAAATATTGCGGACTGTTTATCGCGATTATGTACCACAGAATATAGCCCCCAGCCGTTTGAGGACGAACACCATATAAATCAGATTGTTCAACTTGCGAGACCTTGCGCCATACGAATGAACATAATAACAGAAGCTTCTCTACAAGATAACGAGATCCAACTCGTTAAAGACGCTCTGTTATCAGGTAACTGGGATCCATCAATAAATATTTATAGAATATTTCAAACCGAACTTTGGGTGCACGATGGCCTTTTGTTGAGAGGGAGTAAGATTGTTATACCTCTTGAATTGCGTCACCAGGTATTGGAGGCAGCCCACGAGGGGCATCCAGGCATTGGCGCAATGAAAGCGCGATTACGAACCAAGGTGTGGTGGCCCAAAATAGATAGCGATGTTGAGAGAAAGGTTAAAAGCTGCAAAGGGTGCACTTTGGTTTCGGCACCGAATCCTCCAATGCCAATGAAACGTCGTGAGCTGCCACTAAAGCCTTGGGTCGATGTTGCAATCGACTTTCTGGGTCCTTTGCCTAGCGGACATTATCTCTTTGTCATAGTCGACTACTATAGCAGATACAAAGAAATTAAACCGATGAAGACTATTACATCTGCTGAAACAGTTAAAATTTTAAAAGAAATTTTCTCTCGATTAGGAACGCCTCTTAGCATAACTGCAGACAACGGCAGGCAGTTTGCTAGTGAAGATTTTAAATCTTTTTGTCGAAACTTAGGGATAAATATTTTTTATACTACACCCTACTCCCCTCAACAAAACGGTGAAGTTGAACGACAAAATCGGGATATTCTTAAACGCCTCAGGATAAGTCAAAGCGAAAAGTCGGATTGGTACGATGATATGTTATTATATCTCATAATGTACAATAGTACCCCACA
The DNA here is from genome assembly GCA_923060345.2 of Erebia aethiops. Lineage (NCBI taxonomy): Eukaryota > Metazoa > Arthropoda > Insecta > Lepidoptera > Nymphalidae > Erebia > Erebia aethiops. Next base: position 12,229,734 of record OV281096.1, on the reverse strand, counting down.
CTCAACTACCGGAAAAACTCCGTCCGAATTATTTTTCGGCAGACAATTTAGGGATAAAATACCTTCTATTACAGATTTAGAATCGCCGTCATGCCCCGAAATCAAAGACAAAGACAAAATAATGAAAGAAAAAGGAAAAGGATATGAGGATAGGAAAAGGAAAGCAGAAGATATAGGAATAGAGATCGGAGAAAAAGTGTATGTCAAAAATATAATAAAGGAAAACAAACTTTCTACAAACTTTAGCCCAACGACACACACTGTTATAAATTGTAGTGGGCCGGAATATAATATAAGGAACGTTGAAACAGGACAAGAATTGAGGAGGAACATCATTCATCTAAAAAGAATTGAAGGTCAATGGAAAGTATGTGATGATAATAAATTATATGATTCTGACAAAATCAATGATTGTAGTGCCGATAATGATTTATAAATAATTAACGCGAATGTAAACACAGAAACGAATGGATGTGTATCATTAAATTAAACACTTTAACTACTGTCATTAGAATTTATTGTTGATTATTTATAATTACTTATTTATAATTAGACCTATCTACTTTTGTTAAAAATATAAAAATCTGATTTTGTCTACACTAGCTATTTGGATGATTAAAGATACTATGTTATGAATGTAACTTTCAAATATGATAAAAGGGGAGAGGTGTGATGATCAGTGATATATGAATAAACGGTATAGTCGTGGACGCGGACCGCGGGGAGGGGAGTCAGTGCTAAGGCGACTGGCGACCGGAGTGGACGTGCGGCCACGATTATTACACAAACACAACGAAGCGTATTAATTACCTTACCCCCCCGTGACAAGTGGACGTCACAACGACTTCTAAGGAGCTTGACATATTTATTATGTAATGCATGATAGATCTGTATTCTAAGCAAATGATCAAGTTTTTTTTTACTGAGACAACCTTAAAAATATTATTTTATTCGTATTTTGAAAATGGATGTTGCTAGTCTAGAATCTATCGAGTACCGAAGAAAGGGTCAGATTATATCACGTCTATTTATTATTGTGTGTATTACATCTTGTGTGTCTTCATCGTCTGTGTGATTAACACACAGACGATGAAGTGAATAGGTTATTTATTCGGACGTCACTAAAGGTTTTACAAATAACATGAGTTGTTCAAATTACTGTAAAGACTAATAAATTATTTTTAAAACTTGGAATTCCTTCGAGTTTGAGGTAATAATAGATTGACAGGTGCAAATAAAATCGCAAGCTGTAAATACCACTGCTTTTCGTTTAATCTATAAGTTTCACGTGATAATTTTATAAACAAAAGCTCGCCCATAATTGTGGCTCGTTAAAACAAATCTTGCAAAACCTGCGAACACTAAATAAGACTCAGAACCTTGGCCGTTTTGCGACACCGACTAAACTTAACTTTAAAACAATAAAACGGCCGGTTTACATAAACGGCTATACAGCTTGATCGATTAGAAATGGGCTTTCTGTCGGAATAAGACGTAGTAAAAACTACAGGAAAACAAATTCATCAAATGTCGATATTTCGACTCTGCCGGTAAGGTGCTAACTAGCTGCGACCAAAGCTTTTTTTTTATCCACTACAAGTTAGCCTTTGACTGTGATCTCACCTGATGGTATAAGTGACGCTGCAGTCTAAGGTGGTAGCGAGCAAACTTGTTAGGGACATGGCAGTTATATTAAACCCATTCCCCTATTCGGTTTCTACACGGCATCGTACCGGAACGCTAAATCGCTTGGCGGCACGTCTTTGCCGATAGGGCTAGCCACGGTAGAACTAAGCCAGACCGGGGAAAATTCAGACATTATAAATTCCCAAACTGACCCTGCCGGGGATCGAACCCGGGACCTCCGCACGTTAAGACAACAGTGCTCATGGAGGTCGTCCAAAGCCTCGTACCACCTCGTACTACACTGGTCCGCATTAGGGTACCCAACGCCATAATAATTTTTATCTGCCCGACAAAACACCGATGTAAATTATAGATAGATTATTTTCACTAGATTTTCCTTGGCCTTAGTTGTTTAACATTCCTCTCGATATTAATATACGGTGGACAGATAAAACATTTTGAAGAAAATCTTTAAATTAAAATATGATGTTTTTTGTATTCCTTTGTGGTTGTACATTAAGGGACGTTTTAATTTGACCAAGGCATACTTTCTTATGCTAACGTAATCGAGATCACGACTCGATTGGATCGATACGAGCCATCGATCTCCGAGGCGCGTCGCGGCGTGCGTGCGCGCATGCATTATGCGAGTGCATTCCACGTTCCGACCGGTTGCAAAGAAATGTTAACCAGCTGATAACCAACGATTAATTTTTTTTTTCTTTGTAGAAATACACTTTAATCACAGACCAGCAATGAAATCGACTTACAACGAGTGACAAATATATCTTAGGAATGTATTTCTGTGTTTGTTGCCATCAAGTTTGCCAAAGAAGAATGGATTACAGATAGACTTTAGAGTTAATACAGTGATTATTAGTAAAATTATAATAATTATGCTACGTTGGCAAGTCTAAAATTAGAATTATAAATTCCATAGTAAAAAGTTATTCTACCCGATGTGTTATTGTTTAATTGAATTATTATTTTTTAGAGTTTTAGCAAATCAAGCATAGCATATTAACTATTGTCTAATTTAAAGGTAAGTTTGACTAATTTTCCACTTTTCCCCCAACTAAACTAATTGCTTCTGTTAGGAATTGATATTACCACAGAATAGACAACATAATCTAACAAGCAGCGTTCGAACCTCCCTTAATACCGTGCCTCGCGGTCTGATCTATCTTCTTTTTATTACTTACTAATTGATTTAAAAATACACAGAATATTATTTCCATAATATAGTTGATTAATCAGAGATCACAAGTTAATCTTAGATTAGACATTTGTTTAAAAATCGTGGCATTGACCCTTAGAGCGGTAACCCGATCGGCATCCACCAATGGGATCGTTAGTTAGGGCAACGCGAAAGCTATTGCGGGCATTTTGCTTGAAATTAACAATTATGGCTTTACACTCGATTTGTATGTTTGAATGTTAGAATGGACGTGATCTGGAACGTGGTCGTAACGGTAGTTTAAGAGGGATTGTATGTAATACGAACGTTTGTACAGGGAAATAAACACCTTCGAGTGCAAAGCTCGAGAGTAATTGATAGTCTTTTATATATAAACGGTTCGTTTGTATAGCGTAGTACTCGTTGTATCGCTTTCATGGCGATTCTATTGATATTGATTGTAATTCTTACTGCGGAAGAGAAATTGACATTGCTTTTGCTACGTGGATACCATAGACCGCTATAAGGAATAATTGCATAGATCAATGTTGCAACCCATATGTACTTAAATGTATATGTCACCGTAAGATTGTAAAAACCGTTAGATTATAATATAACGTTTTTATCTCGATAGATTATAAACTGTCGACAGATTGTGAACCGTAACATACTGCTTACAATTTAAGGCGTTATTTTTCGGTAAATTGTAATATATTAGGTATATTAACCCGATAGAACCTAAGTGCTACTACCTGAATATTCATGTCAAACCCTAACCTAACCTATAGTTCGCGCGCGAGTTGAATGCATAGTAAATGTATGGTGACACTTACGTTTATTCTGCATTCAACTCGCGCGCGAACTGTACAAGAAAGAGACAAGAAAACGTAAAAACAATAAATATTTCATAAATTAATACTCAGAACATTGAACGGTTCACAATCTTACCACAGTTTATAATCTCGCGGGATAAAAACCGTTAGATTATAATCTAACGGATTTTACAATCTTACGGTGACATATAGACATCATCGTCATCAACCGATAGAAGTACACTCTTTAGGAAAAGTCTCTTTATGGGATTTCTCATCTTCTATATATATAAAAATGAAACCCGTTTTCCTTGGTCACGGCATCACGCGTGAATGGCTGGACCGATTTCACTAATTCTTTTTTTGTTGTATTTGTTATTATTAGGAGAAGGTTCTTACGGAAAAAAAATATTAAGAAAATCTCTCAGAAATATTGAAAAATATACATTTAATCTTGCATACTAAGGCGGTACGAAGTTCGCCGGGTCAGCTAGTTTTAGATAAAATGAAATAAAATAAATAAAGTCCATCTATCAGCCTGTATGCATCCACTGCTAGAGCGGTAGAGGAGCTGGAGGACATATTGAATTTGTGTTTGTATTAAATTATAACTCGAAAACTACAAAAAATCGCGGAACATACATGGGGTATTTTCGGACAACCTCAAGTGTGAGGAATCTAAAAAAAAATTATTGACGTCACTATAGTTGGACCACCCTGTATATTCATACAATGGGTCACCGCCCATACAAATGACAGACCATGAGAGTTGTAGCACCAAGAGGTATGGTACTCACACCTATGGTTGAGCAAGGTAGGAGACTGCATACCATGACAGTTTTTACACATGTGACATAATTTTGCAAAACAAATTCTGCTTATTTCCTCCACCCCACCCCTGTCACCCCGCAGCGCTGCTCTGTCTAAATGCCTCCATTGAACGACTGGTAAGAAAACAGTATCTTCTCAGACTGTGCTTACAGATAGATACTTTCTACTAAGCTTAGGTATCCCTGCGAATCATAGTAGATATTGGTATACATAACAGTTCTAACTCACTATAGAAAAGATAGTTATCAACTTAATTTTTTTTAAATATATAGGCTAGCGCTTGGCTGCAATCAGACCTGCTTGCAAGTGATGATGCAGCCTAAGGTGGAGCGCACTTGCATAGAAGATGCCTATTCACTCTTGATTTGAAGGTATTTATAATGAGAGGAGCGGAAAACGGAAGCCGGAAGGGCATAATATCCTAGCGGTTCGAATTAGGAACGAGGAAGCAAATCACTTCGTTCCGCGAAATTTCGACTGGTACAGACCTTGTTTAATAGATCTCTACTTAGCTAACCCTGCGAATCAGAGTACATATCGGTATTGATTACTAGATTGAGATTGAGAACACACATACACACACACACACACACATGTCATAATAATGCTTATGTTTTAATTGATTTTTATAATTGTTAACCTTAGCCAATATTGCAAAAATAGCACCTATGTAATCGGGAAGGCACTTACTCCCCTAGCACATTCTTTACTTTTTTGGGAGTTAGAGGCCAAATTATAATTTTGAACCTTGTAATTTTGCAAATAAAGATTTTATTTATTTATTTATTTATTTTTGTATAATTTCCTTAACAGCCAATTTAGAAAGCATCCAATGGGGAATCGAATCCTAGACCGCTAAATTAAAATCCCGAGTGAATAATAAGCGTACCGGTACGCGAGGAGAGCACTAATCGTGTAATTGACTTCCCACGAGCCCGAAGAGTTTTTGCCGCCGGCCCGCGTGCTTCTGCCTACTGCACTGTGAAAGGTATACAGAGTGTTTAAATTATCTACGACTGGCTGATGCCCGCGACTTCGTCCACGTGTTTAAAGTTAAAACAAATATCTCAAAAGTCAATTTGGGAATTTATTATTTCTGAATTTTCCCTGGTCTGGCCTGGTGCGAGGCTGCGGGCGTGGTCGTCCTACCGGCAAAGACGTACTGCCAAGCGATTAGGGTTCCAGTACGATGCCGTATAGAAACCGATTAGGGGTACGATTTTAATATATAACTGCCATACCCCTACCAGGATAGCCTGACACAATCTTAAACTGCATCATCACTTACCATTAGGTAAATGAGTACTTTGATGATAAATAATAAACTGATTAAATTAATTAAAATTTTCTTGACACTAGTTTTAGACTTAGTTGACTGTTGGTACTTAATTTGACGGAATGCTTAAATAATTAAATATTGTAATGTAAATTGTAAATGCTGGCTATAATTATTGTAACTGTGTGTACACAAATTTTGCATGCCTTCTGCTAGGCGAAACAAGTGACTATAACTTTGTAACATCTAATGTAAATTTGTTTCTGCAAAATAAAGACATTGTATTGTCACAGTTTAACGAAATACGTATTGTATTGTATTGTATAGGTGAGATCGCAGTCAAGGGCTAACTTGTAGTGGAATAAAATAAAAATATATTAAGGTAGAATTTAAAATAATCACCCTGTTTACAGCAAAATCTCGTTACTCAGACCACATCTGCGTCCCTCAAGCGTTCTTATATTTCCTACTGATTTAGACCTGCAGCCAGGTTGTCCACTGCACTTCAACGAAACTGTACAGATGTATACACACCTTTATACATACGGCATTGAAAATTAAACTCAACGTCGTAAGCAATAGGATTTAAATTTGTCTGGAAACGCATTCGATATAAATCGATTCAGAAATGGACTCATCGAAAATGAATGCACGTCTGGCGATACGGTCGAGAAAGGAAAGCACGTATTTGACGCGGTTCCGTACAAAAAAAATCTTATTCCATTCATAAAATGAGTCGCATTGAGAAGACCGGAGGTTATTTTGTACGTTTTTCACTTGTCGTAAGGGATTGGACAGAGAAACTGCTCGACGGTGGCGAGTTGTGTCAGCAGCGAAATATAAACAAAGTCATAAAGTAAAAAACTGTACTCTTTCTGAGGATCAATATAAAGTCATAATTAGGTAGGGATCTTAAAACTAAAGCTACGAGGGTTCCATATCAGGTCATCACACACGTGTTCGATTAGTTAATCTATACTAATATTATAAATGCGAAAGTTTGGATGGATGGATGTATGGATGGATGAATGATTGTTTGTTACTCAATTGCTGAATGGATTTGGATGAAACTTGGCACAGAGATCGATTATAGTCTGGAATAACACTTAGGCTACTTCTTGTCCCCGAAACAAAAAACCTCAATCCACGCGGACGAAGTCGCTGCCATCAGCTAGTAATTTAATAACGAAGCATATTTATATAAAGAATAACAACGTGCAATGATTATCACTCCAAATCCACACTCCTCAGTCCTCACGAAGCAACGTTAAGCAACGTTTCAGTGTCGTTGAAGGGAAATGACTTTCTGTGCCACTGTGCATCGCTGACATTGCGCGATCTGGTTGTCCAAGCCTTTATTGGAGGTTGATCAACGTGAAATGATGTCAAAACTAGTTTTTATACGTTGCATTGTACATTTAACACACTGTTTACACTCCAGTGGTTCCGTTACGGGTTTTATCTAAGAGACTTTGATTCGTCATTCGGGAGAAAGACATTGAGTTTTTTAACTCTGAGCTTCCAGTGAACTTTTAGCGTGACATTTTCGGACTGAATTTGAGGCATGTGGCCAATCTCCACAAAGATAAGCCATTTGCGTGAGAGATATTAAATGTGTACAATAAGTTTCATTAACAGGGGCTCTCTCTCTTTCCTAACTCATGTGATGGAGCGGCAATCCGACACGACGGTAGTGAGATCAGGTGCAGGACCAACGGTTTTACTTACTCTCCGAGGAACCGGGTGGAACCATCTTCCCTCTTTGATATCCCTTTTGAATGGAAAGTGTTCGGGAAGAAAAATATATCAGAAAGACTATAACTGAGAATGTTAAAAGTCATATAGAGAAGGATCTAGGAGCTTAGGATGCCGTGTAGAAACCGGATAGGGGTATGGATTTAATATAACTACCATGCCCCTAACAGGTTAGCCCGCCACCATCTTAGACTGCATCATCACTTACCATCAGGTGAGATCGCAGTCAAGGGCTAACTTGTAGTGGATAAAAAAAAACTTGACAATTAGCCCAAAGAGATGTGATTAAAGGGATTTATCATGATCAACATCAACTCATCCATAATTCTATAGTCTATACTTCTATACTAATATTATAAATGCGAAATTTTATAGGCACAGATATAGATTATAGTCTAAAATAGCACATAGGCTCCTTTTTATCCTGGAAAGTTGAAGAGTTCCCGCGGGAATCAAAAAACCTCAATCCACGCGGACGAAGTCTCGGGCATCAGCTAGTACCCTTAGTAACTATTACCCTTAGTAATACAATGGAGGGAGACATATATCTACCTCTGTCATCTGCTTGTAACGTAGTCATCATGTAACTACATTTCACAAATAAAACTTGACGCAATTAACTTCGCTCTAAATCTAATTAAGGCTTTCTAAGTTTCTACAGTTATATAAAGTAGCGGTGATCTGGCATCGTCACGTAATCTTCAATTACTGACAAATTATTTTGTTAATTAGTTACAATTGTATGCTTTAATTTAATTAGAAATAGACGAAGAAAAATAACTGAAACCCAGTCATAATTTTCTTATTTTATTTTAGCTACATTAATGGTTACATAAAATTTTGTCAGTCTAAACACTAAAATATTTAGACTTTAAAATAATTCGGGTCCGTTTACCAGTTTTCTTATATGAGCGAGGAAAGCGACGCGACGCAGCATGACGCGATACAACTCCATAGAAAATGACAACCTTATCTACGCGACAATGTAGGCCACGTGGAGGTTTGGAATTATAGAAGTCTGTGAAAAAGGTCTTTAATTTTTTCATAATTAATATCATGTCTCCAAAAACTACCTTCTTGGATGTTTTAGTGACGAGTATAGTGTTAGTATACAATAATATTCTGGTCATAATTTTTTTTGTATTTCGTTTAGTTATAAAGTTTTACCAAAAAGAAGCGGTAGGTAATCCATGGGGATACTAGAGTCCCCATAATATTATGTGGTCGACATCTACTTGGTACGTTTTTGTTCAACGTTTGTGATGCAAACCGCTTGTAGAATGCTTTTCCGGTATCCGTGTTTCCTGCGTCATTCTAGGGACAAAAAAAAATGTTTGACGGATTAAAATTCTGCGTTACTTTATATGAATTCGCACAAACTTGTGCGACAGAACACAAAACGCCGTTTCCCATTGCTCCCCATTATCAAGCGCAATCCTATTACGCAAAACATAGACGTTGTGACCTTCTTTGCCCGGTTCCACGCCTACACGTCAGGACTTTTTGTTTCTTATTTTCTAGGTCCCTGTTCACGCAGTCTACACCTCATTTATTGACTGAACTACTCAATAGCAACTTTCACCTTTGTCCAGCTACGAGATGAAAATATACTATTCCTGCATTTCCGCACATGTCACATGTCAAAATATAACAAATAATGACGCACCGCGGCATACGAAAGGCCCCAGGGGACGCCGGGGCTGAGTGGTACTGGCATAAATAGCTGATTATATGAACGGCTCAATCAGGGCGCGGTTGAGCAACCGGCGTCGATGTGTTCCGACGTGTCCTGCGTTTGTGGTGAATTGCCGCAATTATACTCGGATCTGTGTCAAGAAACTAGGAGGAGGCTGGGCCAAATTGGCCAATAGGTTAATTTTTGTGTAAGAGAAATAAAAATAATAAGAGTTTTTTATTCCCGAGGCAACACCTTACTTTCTCTGGATACAAATTATGTATCATATTATATATCTTGTGTACACCCCGAGATACCCAATCTCTATAGGAAATTTTATCAAAATTGGATAAAAAAATGGGAGGTGAAAGCGTAGCAGACAGAGAAAAAGACAGACTTTTTTTATCCACTACAAGTTAGCCCTTGACTGCAATCTCACCTGATGGTAAGTGATGATGCAGTCTAAGATGGTAGCGGGCTAACCTGTTGGGCATGGCAGCTAATTAAACCCATACCCCTATTCTATTATTCGGTTTCTACACGGCATAGTACCGGAACGCTAAATCACTTGGTGGTACGTCTTTGCCGGTAGGGTGGAAACTAGCCACGGCCGAGGCCTCCCACCAGACCAGACCAGGGAAAATTCAGAAATTATAAATTCCCAAACTGACCCTGCCGGGGATCGAACCCGGGACCTCCGCACTTTAATACTCACTCAACACTGCGCCACGGAGGTCGTCAAACTTGGACTTACCTTACTATCGCATTTATAAATTATTCATTCATTTTTTGATTTCAACAATATGCGTAATATTGTGTGAAAATGAGTAAAACCAGTAGTAGCTAGTATTTTAACGACGGTTTTTTTTTAAGAATCCTACTTCATATGTTTAGTCATAATTTAGGAATATGCACGTTCACCCCACTCTCCCCTGTTTGCAAAACGCCTAAAGCCGCACATGGCTATCATTACAAACGTACACGCGCATTAACTGATTATATATTATCACGACGTGTGCAATCCAGTAGGCTCTAGTTTGTGATAGCTTCAACCTCTTCACATAGTGCTTATAAGCAGGTAACAGCCTGTTAATACCTAACTGCGGGAATGCTCGAGGCCCCCTTCATATTATTATAGATCCAACATCGCAATCAAGGGCTGTTTTGTCATCGACTTAAAAAAATCGCTTCAGAGAAAACTAGAATAGAGGAAATTCGTAAGAGAAATTGAATAAACATTTTTTTACTATTGAAAATGCCAAATGGTTATCAGATGCAAATCGCCTGTGACGTATATTTGGCCATAGCTCCGAGAATTTTGGAAGGATCGAGGTGAGAATAGTATCAAGAGTTGAGGAATTTATCGAGACACATGTGAGCGTTTGAATTTTGAAAATCGACTGGTAACTTTTTTGGAAATTTGAAAAAAGTTAAAAATGTCTGGTTTTTTTGGGGGGTGTTTGTTTACTAAATTGTAAATATTTCGGGAAAAAACAGACTTAAAAAAATAAAAAAAGTGTCCTAGGGTATTAATTTAGCTACAAAATGACTACAAATGTTTGCAAAACGCCTAAAGCCGAACATGGCTATCATTACAAACGTTCACGCGCATATCATAATGACGTGTGCAATCCGGTAGGCTCTAGTTTGTGATAGCTTCAACCTCTTTACAAGTTCACATAGTGCTTATAAGCAGGTAACAGCCTGTTAATATCTAACTGCGGGAATGCTCGAGACCCCCTTCATATTAATATTATAGATCCAACATCGCAATCAAGGGCTTTTTTGTCATCGAATTAAAAAAAAATCGCTACAGAGAAAGCGAATACAGAACATCCTTTTTGAAGTCTGCTAAAAAACCACGAAAAATTTCAATAAGTGAAAATTTTAATACATATTATAAACACACTCTTAAAATTGGACTACAGTAGGTATAGTTAAGTAAATAAAATTGACGACCTCCCTGACGCAGTGGTGAGCGCAGTGGTCTTAACTTGGGAGGTCCAGGATTCGATTCCAGGCAGGGTCAATTGGGAATTTGTAATCTCTGAATTTTTTCTGGTATGGTCTGGTGGGAGGATTCGGTCGTGGCTTGTTACCACCCTACTGGCATAGACGACCAAGCTATTCAGCGTTCCGGTACGATGCCGTGTAGAAACCGATGGCAGAATTACCAGCAAAAAAGTCAGTCAGTCAGTCAATCCATCACAAAGTTTGAGATGGAGGTGTACGTATGTTAAGGTGCTGGACGTTAGGTTAGATTAGACGATTCTGTTGTGTCCAATATGTGTGGACCTTCACTGTAAGAATATAATTACCTACTGTGCTTTTAGACTGCATCTCTCTTACCGTAGCCGTCGGTCTTGCGCCTGATAACTCTTTGGTCCGTTCCATCGGGCTATGAGAGTAATGGAAAAGAGAGTGCACCTGTGTTTGCGCACACACTTGTGCAATATACGGGTATCTCCCACCCAGATTGCTAATCTCTCTGGAGATTGGTCGCCGTGGCCGAAATTCCGTCGGCAGGACATCATTATTATAACTATTTTCATTACCTGCCACCAGAGGAGAACGCAAGCGACGCTACTAACGTCCCATCGAACAAAAAAGCCTTTGGTTTACATTTCTAAATGTAAAAGCACATTCACAAAGAAACGCACTGCGTAACCCGGTGGCTCGATGGGCTCATTTCATGGCTATTGTGATATCAGAAAGCAATCAACGGCGAGTGGTTTTTTGTATGAAATAATTACCTTTCTATGTATGTTTTTGGTTTGTTTTCAGTTTATCTGTTTGTTTTGCATACTATTTTTTATTGTGGTTGGTATACTTAGATTTTATATAACAGCACCCTTCACCAAACTCATCTAGGTTCAACTCAATTGATGGAAGTCCACGGCTGGACATGGTACTCTTAAATAAATAAAAGGAAAAGGTTACTGACTGACTGACTGATCTATCAAATACTGGACGGATCGGGCTGTTTTTTTTTAAATATGAAAGTAGGTAAATTTTTTTTAAGCTATAAGTCTAAAATTCATTCTAGCACAAAATTAATATGCATCTCGGAGGTGTAACTATGTAAAAGTGTAGGGATGTTAGGTTAGGTTAGTTTCCATATAAAATATTTTCTATAAAAATATTTTTTTTAAATATTTAAAGACTAGCGCTTGGCTACAATCAGACTAGCTGGAAGTAGTGATGCAGGCTAAGGTGGAGCGAGCTTGTCTAGAACATTTATTTGGCATACAGATAGCTCTTATGACGTAGGCCGGACTTATCCGCTAAGAAAGGATTTTTGAAAATTCAACCCCTGAGAGGGTAAAATAGGTCTTTGAAATTTGTATGAAAATTGAACCTAACGTGAGCGAAGCCACGGGCAAAAGCTAGCGCTCTTATGAGAACTTTCACACATCGATTCATCACTAACATCTATTCGATCGTAGCTCCATCGCTGTCACCGTTCTATATCTTCGCAGAGTGAAATAGGGATTAGGTCATAGTCCATCACGCTAGCCAAGTGTAGAGTGGCAGACTTAACCCACCTATCATGCAGATTGCTTTACCGTTAAAGCAAGTCATATTAAATTGCTAAAACACACGTAGCTTCAAAGTGATCGATTATGCCACTATAACGTCCTAAGAGTTAAGACATATCGACACAAATGACATAATAAAGTCATAAAACAGTCTGTGACGGCTGTGTCAACGTGTCCTTTGTCACGATTTGACAGTAATTGACAGATGTGACAGATGCGATCGCGATTGCGCGCGCGCTTGCTTATGAATCTTTTGGTTACGTACTTTACGTTTATATTTACGACACGTTACATAAGTTGAGTCTGAACTTTTCAACGGTCTGCCATAACTTCAGTTTTCACATTGTAATATCGCTGATTATTATCCATTCTTATAATATCATAAATACGAAATGTGTCTGTCTTTTTTTTTATCCACTACAAGCTAGCCCTTGACTGCGATCTCACCTGATGGTAAGTGATGGTGCAGTCTAAGATGGTAGCGGGCTAACCTGTTAGGGGCATGGCAGTTATGACCCATATTATGTTCAAACCATTCTGACGAGTGCAGAGATAGGTTTAATTCCGAGGAAGAACCTAGAATTTTTACCTGAAAATCAAAGAGTTCTGACATGAACTAGACGATGTCGCGGGCATCGTCTAGTCTTACTAATATTACTGAACTAGCTGATGCCTGCGACTTCATCCGCGTGGAAAAATTATTTTAATTCCCGCGAGAATGATGTAGGTACAAGTTTGGATGTTAGTTGCTCCTCTAAGCTACAAATTTAGCTCTTGAAATGGTGATAGCTTAGGTATAACCTAAATTAAGATTTAGCTACATTAAGGGTGTCCCGGAAAAAAGATGCCCACGAGAATCAATAAACCGTAATACCTGCGGACAAAATCGTTGGAATCATCTTGTAAAATATACCTAGTGATACAAATAAAGGCATTGGATTCAGACAAAAGAGGCAAAGCAGACATAAATTTCAATCACAGAGCAACCCGTTAACAAATAAGGGCCCGGCCACGCATCCACTTTCACGTAACCGTGCGAAGCTTTCTATCTAATCTAACTGGATTATTGGAAACATATTGAACAATAACAAAACGGTAGTCGGTAGTCGGGGCCCCAACTGAGGTGCCGCGAACCTTTTGTGCTATAGATATACTGGATGTGTCTAAACTTGCAATCAATCTTTCAGAAAAACTGACTTATTTAACGTTAACTCAAACCACTACCTCTACAACCACAAAATACTTATTACCATCGATACATACCTATGTAGGTACTAGATGGGTCCTTTCATAGAAAAAAATTGGGCGTCCGACCTGTAGAGCGTGCCCCTCACCTGTAAAACCTGTCTTTGTCCCAGCCATAGCGCTGTCCCGCTTTTCACTATGATTTCCTTCAAACTATTCACTTCTGAAAGTGGGACCTATTTCCTTGAAACAATCGCAGTTGGCTCAGTTTATAGTTAAGTAGATAAATTATAATGCCAAATTAAATTTAAATTAAATCAATATTTGTAATCCACACTGGTAGAATACTAGGATCCTCTATTCTTTAAGAACATCTTTGTACCGTATTCAACAAATAAATAATTTGAACTTTGAAGTTTTAACCATGACAACTATTCTGGATCAAGGGGTCACAGTCCCGAACTATAAGCACTTTTAATAACATTTATCAATTAATTACTGGTTAAAGTGGCTATAGGCAAAACTACCAGGCTTATCATTGGGCAATGAAAGGCTTTAATGGCGTTGGCCTGCGGAGACGAAAAGTCTTTAGATTGGGACCACGTACAAGTGAGAGTAATATCCAGGGCGCCTTTCAGGACAACGGACCATAGATATAAAGAACGGGAAACAGCTGGATGAAGAGGGCTGACGACATGATGTGTTAGTACTCTTTAAGGAAGGCCTAATTTTTTTTAAATATAAAGGCTAGTGCTTGGCTGCAATCAGCCTTGCTTGTACTTCCAAGCAAGTCTGATTGTAGCAAAATGTATTGCAGGTGATGCAGCCTAAGATGGAACACGCTTGCCTAGAAGATGCCTATTCACTCTTGATTTGATGGTACCTATATTAAAAGAGGAGGGGAAAACGGAAGCCGGAAGGGTATTCCATATCCTAGCGGTTCGAATAAGAAACGAGGAAGCAAATTGCTTCGTACGAGCCCGCGGAATTTCGGCTGCGTAAGGGTGCAGACCTTGTCGATGCCTTGTGGTTATGCCTGTATCCAAATCGTAGGTTTCCACATTACCAAACAAAGACATATCTAGGTTGATATTTTCTGTGTGAATAATATTTCCAATTGATCGTGAGACGTGACGTTCGTGGAAGTGAAACCTCTTTTGTAATAAGTTGCTACGAATAACGTTCCGGACGATTCTTTTTTTTGTTCAAAAACATGATTGAGAAATTCGTGACAATCCGACGTGCGATTTGTTACTGTACAGTATTTATTTTACTCATGGAACTAATAAGTACTACGTCGTAGTACTTATTAGTTCCATGATTTTACTTCATACAGAATGTTTGAAGGTTTATTTAATTCGTTTCATATTTGCGTTCATGTCTACACTGGCATGAAACCCTGTCAGGGCATTGCAAATTTTAAACAAAGTTGTACAATAACACATGCCTATTAGGTATTACAATCTATACTAATATTATAAAGGCGAAATTTGGATGGATGGATGGATGGATGGATGTTTGTTAAACAAGCACGTCAGAACAGATGAACGGATCTGGATAAAATTTGGCACAGAGATAGATAGTCTGGAATAACACTAGGCTTCTTTTATCCTGAAAAATTAAAGAGATCCCGCGGGAACCAAAAATCCTCAACCCACGCGGATGAAGTCGCGGTATCAGCTAGTGAACATAATATGGATGCAATGCATGCAATGCAATGTAAGGTTCAGATAAAAATGCCTAGACACAATATCACCAGCTCACTAGTGAGCACGAGTTTCAGAATGAGTGGAATGGTTAGGTCATAATTCACAATGCTGGCCAAGAGCGAATTGGCAGACTTCACACTTCCTTGAGAACATGACGAAAAACTCTCAGGCATGCAGGCTTTCACGTCACGATTTTTGCCTTTACTGCTAAAGCGAGTGATATTTAATAGCTCAGACAAATTAGAGGCTCGCGGATCAGACCCGCGCCTTCCGACTACTTGTAGGAGACCGAAGTCTTAGCTGTAGGGTCTAGTAAATCCACATGGACGACGTAAGAAGAAAACACCTATTTATAACTCAGACTTTATTTCAATGAAGTCGACTCAGAACCGAAGCAGTGGGGCTGATTCTGTAGTGCAAAATCTCTAAAATAAACTAAAATTAGAGCATTACAAATATTGCTAACCCTTTCATAATACTTCCTACGGAAAGGGACAGAACTAGATTTAAAGCTGCCATTTTAGTTTAGTTTAGTTTAGAGATTGTGTTATACAGCCCCAGTAACTAACAACTACTTAGAAAGTGTCAGTCATATTTAATGCGACGGTACCAGGACCGCATAGAACATAAAGAGCCAAAGAAAACCGCTAGCTTAACGCCATCATAATTCGATTTAATGCCCGGAACATAATTACGTATGACTTCTGTATTCCGCCATATGAACAAGCCAGTGTGAATGCACCATCATTATCGCATAAATCAGCTGTATTGGAACGGTAATTGCAGATACATCGATGTATCGATAATATCGATCCCGAAGCTAAATTAAAGTTGCCACCGATATAATTTCACTTGATATGTGTGACGTCTAATAAATTGTGGGAGACTAGGCTCGCGTTGTAGCTTCTAGTGTTATAATTTATTAGCCAGTAACTCAAGCTACTTGAAAGGATTTTAGCGAGTTGACTGCTAAAGAGTTTACTACTTGACTAGAAGACGAATACCTGTGTGTACAGCCCCTTCGTATTTATTTTACCACTTTTTGGGTAACCTGAGTTGGCCTTTACAGTAGAGGTAAAAAAAAAATCTGCGGTTCAACCATAATTATTTAATTCTATTCTAATTTCATAATATTTTGTTTTCGTTATATTTTGTGAAACACTGACATTTAGGTTAGCCAACCTTAAAGCTAGAATTGAAATAAACTGACGAAATTAACGAACTTTCATGTAAGTCGCTATATAAATAAATAAAAATATCGTGGTGAAATCTGTAAACTGGCAACATGCCATCCATGGAAATTCCTTGCCCACCATAATCGCAAGTCATTTTCACTCAAGTGTGAACTCAGTACGCCATGGCATCAAGCCGCTCGAACCTAGGAGGGCACATCAATCAAGAATCGAATTTTATAATGTCATTTGGACTGATGCTGTGCCTGGCCGTGATTTGGCAAACACTTTTAAAGTGACTTCATAGACATAGACTAGGTGAAATGACTTCTCGTCAATGTTGATCTAAATTACGTTCGTATGCGATCACCTTTAATGTGACTTTTTTTTGCAAGTCACACTTAAGGTGATACAATACTAAATCAACAAGACCGCTGGGGTTACCAGGCGCCCAACTTTAAGCTGGACATGTTTTGCTCCAAACCTGTTTTCTTAGTTTTTTTTACCACAACCCTAGACTTTTCAATCCAGGATCCATAATCTACCGCTGAATCAGCTACGCGGCAAAAAGAAGCAGTTTTACAATAATACAGTAGATACTTAGATAGTCGCGGAATTTACCGAATTAAATTTTACATAACAAACTTACCTTTCTCTCTTGTTATGTATATTGAAAAGGTGTTGCGAGATATAAATCATTCGCCATGCGTGTAATGAATAACAAATTGTGTAGCTAATATATTAGTTAAGGAGTATAATTGAAGCTGGAAAGGCAATTTATGTGGCCCGTCCCATTACTGTCAATCAGTTACATTCAATTTTCGCTAATACGTAAGATGAGATAATTAGGTGGTGTGATAATGTTTAGGTTTCCGGGTTCGATCCCCGGTAGGGTCAATTTGGGAATTTATAATTTCTGAATTTTCCCTGGTCTGGTCTGGTGGGAGGCTTCGGCCGTGGCTAGTTACCACCCTACCGGCAAAGACGTGCCGCCAAGCGATTTAGCGTTCCGGTACGATGCCGTGTAGAATCAGAAGGGGTATGGGTTTAATATAACTGCCATGCCCTTAACAGGTTAGCCCGCTACCATCTTAGACTGCATCATCACTTACCATCAGGTGATATCGCAGTCAAGGGCTAGCTTGCAGTGAATAAAAAATAAAAAAAATTAATAGTAGATAGTATCAGTGAATATGGTAGGGTGGTAACTAGCCACGGCCGAAGCCTCCCACCAGGCCAGACCAGGAAAAATTCAGAAATTATAAATTCCCAAATTGACCCTGCCGGGGATCGAACCCAGGACCTCCGCACGTTAAGGCAACAGCGCTACACACTGCGCCACGGAGGTCGTCAAAAATTAATCCGTTGGTACTTTTAGCACAGCTTTTAGTCCATGAATCACATGCTAATACAGACAGCAATTTGATTGCGACTCAATTGCATTTAGAAATTTTCAAAAACTTACTCGTTTAAAAACAGCAGTTGCCTATACTTTTTATTATATGTTTTTCGGAAGCACTTTACCGGTTCAATAAGCAGTGCGGTTTCTTTTCGGATTAAATTCCTATTGCAAATCGATTTAACTACGTTTTTAAACCAATAAACATACCTAATATTAGTTTAGTTAGTATCTTTTTTATTAATTAGATTTAAAATATAGTGATGTCTTTTTTTCATTAAGAAATAACCACTTTAATTAAAGTATTCCGAAAATTCTGAAATTATAAATTCCCAAATTGACCCCGCCGGGGATCGAACCCGGGACCTGCGCACGTTAAGACAACAGCGCTCAACACTGTGCCAGGGAGGTCGTCGTCTATTACTATAGTCTTTATTTTGTAGTTAAATAAACATTACGATTGCTAGGTATAAAATACTCTCTCATAAATAATATTTATAATGCATATGTCACCGTAAGATTGCAAAAACCGTTAGATTGTAATCTAACTAGCGAAATTGTAAACTGTCGATAGATTACAATTTAACGCATTAATTTTCGGTAGATTGTAATCTGGTTTATTAGCCCAATAAAACCTAAGTGCCCACCTGAGGTGCAATCATGTAAGGGTTGCCGATCCAATCGTTTAAGTTCGGCTTTAAAGTAAAATAAACCATAACAGCATTGAAATAGAGCTCAATTTCGTATATCCATTCTCATACGTTTAGGTATGTACGATAGCCTAAACGTATGAGAATGGATACACGAAATTGGATCGGCAATCCTTACAAATGATTGCACCTCAGGTGGGCACTTAGGTTTTATCGGGCTAATAAACCAGATTACAATCTACCGAAAATTAATGCGTTAAATTGTAATCTATCGACAGTTTACAATTTCGCTAGTTAGATTACAATCTAATGGTTTTTGTAATCTTACGGTGACACATACACTTAATATAATTACAATCTTTATATTTTTATTGTATACAGTAACAGAGAATATACAAGAAAATCAAAACAAAATGTATTCAACACTACAATACGTAAAAGCTTAAATCAAGCTCTTTTTATGCGTCCATCCGCCACTCCGCTTAGCGTAACCGTGTTTGTTCTAGCTGCATTCAGGTTTATGTGGGCCCCTGGGCCACTGATCAAGGGTCGCAAATCATTGAAGGACGGGCTCCGATAATTGCGGCCTTGGGCGCAGTCGATGACATATTCCATCAAACTTGAACAGCGAGGGTGTTGCTACACTAATTCGCAACTCTATACGCGTGTAAAAGAGACTCATACTTTCTCATATAATAGTGAGATTCGATTATATTTTTGAAAATTTGAGCGGTGGTGGTGCAAATACCTTGCTTGCTTTTCCTACATTTAAGTAGTAGGGCAGACGGTGGAGGACATGGCATGCTGCAAAATCTACCACATAATGTCTGTTATAGCGAATTATAAGTGTATTTTCCCTTAGTTTAACTAATTTAACCTTCGGCATACAAGGTGGGGTCTAATAAACCCCAAGCGGTTAAAATCCGTTGAATTTTTTAAATTATCCGCGCGTTTGTTTTGGCGCCTTAGGTAGCTGATTTTGCGACGTTGCCAAACCGACCAGTGACGGCAATTCAGTGTTTCGCGCGCTTTTGGAGGTGCTAGAAGTATTTTGGGTGTGTCACACCCCACGTTGTATGGCACGCGAAAAAAAAGGTAAGTAACATAATTCATTTTTAATTGAAATTCACGTAATTTAAATGTTTTAGTAATGTTGAAATTATTATTTTTAGGTTAAAAACATGCCAATTATTAGTGACGATATGATATTAAGCTGTTTGCTGGAAGAAGATGACGATAGTTGTGACGAAGCTATACAAGCTGACGATGACTGTGAACCCGACCATTTGAGTGTTGCTTCGGATCATCAGAGCGAAGAAGATGCTGAGGACATTGACTTGAATTTGGTAGGTAACTCCCACTCCCAACGCAACGTTCAGCTTCACTGCAATAAGTTAAGTGCTAGCTCTTCAAAAGCAAAACCGCCATCTTGTAAGCGTAGACATTCCAAAAATCAAAAACCTACCACAATGAAACAAAAGGTAACTCGATCGTCACCAAAAATGATCCAAACACCGCCCGTCAAAGAGCCTGTCACTAATACTTTCGTGCCTGAATCACAAGAAGAAACTCAAAATATACCATCCTCTTCTCCACAGTCTAATACATCGGATGACATACCTCTTTCTCTTTTAATTCAAAATACGTCGCTACCCGAGTCTTCTTCTTCACAACCCGGTAAATCATCGTCTTCTGTGAACTGTTTTACTGGTAAAGACGGAACCAAATGGATGAAAAAGCCGGTTAGAACGTGTGTGCGTACAACAAGGGAAAATATTGTAACCGAAGTGCCTGGCGTGAAGTCCCATGCCAAAAATAAGAAATCTCATTTGGAGTGTTTTGAACTTTTTTTGTCTAAGGATATTTTATATGCAATTTTAGTGAACACAAATGACAAAATATGTACAAATTCCTTGCTGAAAAACAATGCGGATGATAGAATTGACTATACGAGATCTACAACTTCAATCGAGGAACTGAAATCATTTATTGGACTTTTGTTATTAGCTGGACTGTACAGAGCAGGAAGAGAAAACTTAGAAGATCTTTGGGCTACAGATGGTACCGGAATAGACATATTTCGTTGCACTATGACTCGCA
This sequence comes from Erebia aethiops, assembly GCA_923060345.2. Lineage (NCBI taxonomy): Eukaryota > Metazoa > Arthropoda > Insecta > Lepidoptera > Nymphalidae > Erebia > Erebia aethiops. The sequence goes on along the minus strand of OV281096.1, from coordinate 12,208,828 downwards.
ATAGATTTTCCTTCCTTCTTGATAATTTGAGATTCGATAATACGTTAACACGAACCGAGAGAGCAAAGAAAGACAAACTTGCACCTATTCGAGACATATTCGAATATTTTGTTTTCAATTGTCAAGACTTTTATTCACCCTACGAATATCTCACATTAGATGAAGAGCTTGTTTCATTCCGAGGAAGGTGCAGTTTCAGGCAATATATTCCATCCAAGCCGGCAAAATACGGCATAAAAATTTATGCATTGGTCGACTGTAAAACATTCTATACGATAAATTTAGAAATATACTGTGGCCAGCAACCAGAAGGCAGTCCATATGCTGTTAGCAATAAGCCGTACGATTTGGTGGACAGAATGGTGCGATGTGTTTCAGGGAGCTCTCGTAATGTGACTATGGATAATTTTTTTACAAGCTATGAAAGCGTAAAAAATCTACTCGAGCGACACACGTTGACTGCTGTTGGGACATTGCGAGCAAACAAGACCTGCCTGCCAGATGAATTCAAGGCAAGACGCGAAGAGAATTCTTCGTTGTTTGGATTCCAAAAGGACATAACATTGGTTTCTTATGTGCCGAAGCCAAGAAAAATGGTATATTTAATGTCTTCACTTCATCATGACGGCCAAATAAATGAAGAAACAGGCCGTAAACAAAAGCCAGAGATTATTACCTTTTATAATCAAACTAAAAGTGGTGTTGATGTAGTCGACAAGCTCTGCAGAACATACGACGTATCACGAAATTCAGAGAGATGGCCGCTCACCGTCTTCTTCTCAATACTTAATCACGCTGCAATCAATGCAATGATTGTTTACATGTTAAACAACAACATCCAGTCAAAGAAAACTAACTACCGACGACACTTTATTAAAAAATTGGGTCTATCATTATTAGAAGAGCATTTGGGAAGAAGACAAGAGAACGAAAGGCTGCCAAAGGAACTTCGCAAAAGAATAGGGGAACATTTGGATCAGCCATCGTTTATTCCACCTACCAAAAAAGCAAATATTATTCAGAGGTGTGCAAAGTGCCCGAGAAAAAAGGATCGCAAGACCAAATATTCTTGTGAAAAATGTTGCACTCCATTGTGCCTTGAACATTGCAAGTTCACTTGTGATAATTGTTGCTTTTCAGAAAAAAAGTGATGAAGTTATTGACCTGTAATTTTAAAGACTAATATATTTCCTTATTGATTTTTCAAATATTTATGTTTTTGTATAAGTTTTTTAAAAACTAGGTAACTAAGAAGTGATCTCTACTTTAGTTTAGTGCTCAGAAGGTGCCATTTTTGTTTCAAATTTTAAATATAATAATTTCATTATTACTAAATATGTTTCATTTATCCTAACTCAGCTATTTATCATCAAAGTTCATAAATACGAGGTAAAAACGCATTATCATCAATCGTTGATTGAAAATCAAAAAAAATATTAGGGTATGTCACACCCCACCTTGTATGGCGCGTAGCAATTTTTCACCTTGTATGCCGAAGGTTAATCGACATTTCAACAATAAAAATAATGCTACCGCTTCATTTTTAAAAAAGTTCTACAGATTGGCGTATAAGTGTGACACGTACCTATCATAAAACTAGTCTAGCACTGTCAATATGTCATTGTGTCTTCGCGAACGGGTTCTAGAGAAAATTGCTCTAATAAACGTGTGTTTTATTAATCGTATGCAACGAGCACATCCTGGGGACATCGATTAATGTAATCGATTCGCCGTGTGTCGGTCGTATAGCGGTCATATGTAAAAATAGTGGTAAATAAGCACCTTCGTGTAAAACGACCCACACTTCCTGACTGCATAAGTGCGTTTGAAGGAAAATCGATTCCTCCATCGGTTGGTATAGATTTTTTATTTCGAGCTGTTTGTTGCTGTTCCTCCAAATTATATTCACTACAGAAAAAACTAAAATATTAGTTTTATTTATGAGGTACAATCACTTACCTACGCATTAACAAAAATAAAAACAATCATACAAACAAAAGCTAAGTGTTATAACTTATAAGTACGTACCTAATATAAGTGGTTCGGGAAGAAGTATTTCTTTACTTAACATTAACAAGAATTTGAAATTCAGGTTAATTTATTTAATATATTTATCTCATTCCGCTGCGTCGGGAAAGTTTCAATGTGAATGAGGGCGTGTATATTTTCAAAAAGTTGAGAGGAAAGGAGAAAATGATCAAGTGGATCACCTGCCATTAAGACATTTATTTATCCGCTCCTTAATTAACCCAATATACCTAGTTGCCATTAAGACATGTACCATCAGTTTTAGGTGATTTGTGAGATGTTAAAAATTTAATGAAAAGTTTTAAAAAAACCGGCTGAGTTTCTTGTCGGATCTTCTTAGACCACAACTAACACCGTAATTAATTATCACCACCACGTATGGATATAATTGACATTCAAAGATATATTTTGATTCCAATACTCTATAGGTATACTTAATAATATAGTAAATACAGACAAAATCGAATAGAACAGCTATGGAACTTAAAATACCGTATTTTAGCTTACCAGTATATCGCACGGAACAAAGTAATAAATTTAGTATTGAGAAGTGGGCTAATACCATACTGTTGGGGCAGGCTACATAGTACCTACCTACACAATATGCTGTTGATACTAGTTTTCCAAACTATAATAAATAAATGCAAAGTGTGTGGCGGCCATGTTTGTTACTTGAATAGATAAATCTATTACTATACTTATTACAAAACAAAGTCCCACTGCCAAGTTTGTCTGTCTGTTGGCATGCTAAGAAACTACTGTTAAAATTTTACCTTTTTATTTTCTAGACGGATTCTTCGAGAAGGTTATATAAAGGTATTACAAAAGTTTTGTAAAATGTGGCTGATGTGTTATATCGAAATAGTATTTAAATCGTGACTATGGATGATGTATGAGACTTCATATATATGCGTGGATTTTCCTTTTTTTTTAATTCCCCTGGGAACTCTTTGATTTTCGGTAACATTGGTTTCACACATGGATTGTGAAAAGGTCAGACAGATGACTGCTGAACGGACACACTGTGTGTGTACATTTTTTGCCACCCATGCATAACCGGGGCGGATCGCTAGTAATTATACGAGTATAAGCAAAATATTTAGCGACAACTTTAGCTTAATAATTGACATGGTTTAAAATTAAATCAAAATTGACATCGTTGAAATTATAATTGGAATATATTATTACCTAGGTACTTGTTTTGACTTGATAAACCAATTTTCATGATAAAGATCAGTTTAAAGGTCAGTCAAAAGGTACAAATTTTAAATGAATAAGAGAAAAGGGCCTGGCGCAGTGTTGAGTGCTATTGTCATATGTTCTTAAAACGTGCGGAGGTCCCGGGTTCAATCCACGGCAGGGTCAATTTGGGAATTTATAATTTCTGAATTTGCTCTGGTCTGGCCTGGTGGGAGGCTTCGGCCGTGACTAGTTACCACCCTACCGGCGAAGACGTGCCGCCAAGCGATTTAGCGTTCCGGTACGATGCCGTGTAGAAATCGATTTGGGGTATGGGTTTAATATAACAACCATATCCCTAACAGGTTAACCCGCTACCATCTTAGACTGCATCATCACTTACTATCAGGTGAGATCGCAGTCAACTAAGGGCTAACTTGTAGTTGATTAAAAAAACTATAATAATAAAGAAGAGGCTATAAAAATGGGTAGGTACTTACCATTTTTATTTGACATGCAAATTATTAAACATATTTTGTCATCCCTGACATTACAAACTCTACAATCGGTCAGCAGTTGCACTTTCTATGACAAGCAATAATAATTGTAACTGCCTAAACAATTCAGTGCAAATACAAATGAGAATTCTATTACAAATTACAATGTATTTCTTTCCACTACAAAGAGCACAGGAACCACAATGGAACATTCATCGCACCTAACATTACAGCTAAATTAACGTTACAAAATCATACCAACATGTCTCACATAAGGGTTGACCAACCAGCCAATTTTTGAAGGACTAGTCCTGGTTTAAGAAATCGCTTGGTGATAGAATAGGATCTGTTTAATATTGATGCATATCTTGGTTCTCCACAGATCAGGACTGAGTGTCTAATACTTACGGCTTTTATTGTCTATTTGTGTGTTTTAAAGAGTTTTTATCTATACTTAATATTAGAGGAGGTATACTTTGTAGGAGGTCATCTCTGGATCTACTGAACCGATTTTAAAAATTCTGGTACTAATAGAAAGCTACATTATTTGTAAATGTCATAGGGTATAATATATTAACCCGAAAAATTAGGGAGTTCCCGTCAACACACTTATTTCACGCGGACGAAGTCGCGAGCATCTGCTAGTTAATTTCTTCTTAGAAATAAATCTAATAATTTAGGTATATTTCTAAGAAGTGCGCGGTCCGTTTCATTTCTTAACTCAGTTTTAAACAACGCCCTCAATTTACATAGACGGGCCCTGTCAAACAAAGAATGTGGACCTATTTTACTAACGCCATCTAGTCTGAAAAGCGGGACAGCGCTATGGCGGGGACAGTGACAGTTATGAGCGTGATCTAAAGGTTGGTCGCCTAATTTTTTCCATAAATGGGCCCATCTAGTACCTACATATATATCGATGGTTTTAAAAAAGTAATTATTCTAGAAGAAGGTGGCATTGTCAAAAAATGGTACACTTAGTATTTTTGTTGAAGTCATTGGGTTTTTGCTGTATTCTGCTCTAAATTTACAAGATCAATTTGGCATGAAATAAAATGTTTGAAATGAAATATTTTATCTTTTTCTATTTAATTCTTGTCTTTATCAACCATCAAATGAGTATTGCAATCAAAGTAAAGCTAGACAATTTTTTTATTGAAACGATTGATTTAAAAACTTTTTTAGTTTAGTGAGTCTTATAATTTGTGACACTATTAATGAAAAATAATTCTTCCTTCCTTGTCCTGCATTAAAATAGTTGGAAATGGTAACTCCACTATCATTTCATCACTGTATAACAAATCAGCTTAACAATTGCCTTCGATATGACAAAATTAAATTCGCTCCGTATCACCAAAAAAGAACAATCAACATTCGACGTTGCATCAAGCTTGAAGCAACGAAACGAAAGGCGATTCACGATTAATGGATCGTGCATAGAATATAATTACTTTGCAATAATATCTGCGGGGAAATTGACACTCTGTCCTACTCTATACATTGCGTTATTTCATTCATTCGTCAATTCATTTTTGGTATCGATTTATTGTCATTCTAGAACGCTATCTGCTAATTTTTAAAAAATCTCTGTTTCACACATTGAATTACGTAACTTATTCTGTATTACGTACAGTTATGTCTCATCACAGTACGTAGTTAAAAAATTTAAAATTCTGTTAGTATGATTTTTCTAATTTGTGTAGTTACTGAAAATTTAAGAGTTTATGAAAATGTACAGTAAGCAATGGTAGAATCGTTAAAACAAATTTGTTGAACGAAGGTTCTGCTAAAAGACGACGATGAAAGGAAATTCATAAAACTTTTCTAGTATTGCAAACAGCAATGAATGAACGAATGAAACCAAAAGTGATTGGTAGCTAATAGTCGTTCAGCAGCACATAGTTAACTCTAACCACACGTATGCCTTGCATTCCGTAGAATAATGACTACTCTCGTAATAAGTATGGTGCTATACCTAGTTGTGTTAAGGCTAAGATCGAGTATTTTGTCCACTCTTCAGGTTATATTTTTTCTAGAAGCATTTTAGTATCTAATTAAAAAAGAAATAAGGCTGGCAAATCTCAATTTCAACCCACAGCAGATTTAAGTGTTGATTTGTTTTATAAACCGTTCATTTAATTACAAAACTAATTTTAAAAAAATCCACTTCTACCCAGTGATACATATTAGGTATATGTATTTACTTTTTTTATCGAGTTTTTGGTGTAACTTTAATTTGTTTTGTTTTATTTGTTTATCATTAATGGTTTCATCATTAAATTTATGGTTTCACTTTTAATTGTCATCTTGTTAGAAGGTTTTCGTGAAGTTTTGTTTCAGTTTTTTTAATCGATTTAGTTACTCGCTGGTTTAATTAGTAACGCTTTAGACGGTCAGCAGATTACAATTTATTTTTCTAAAAAAGCATAAAATAAGTTACCAAAAGTATGATAAACATTTAAAACACAGTAACAAAAAACTTCCAACCTTTTATGTTCTGAAACTTCCGAAAAAACTCTACTTTTTGCTTTTTAAGATTGATTTATTCAATGAAATGCAAATTGCATTTGATTCCAATCAAAATCATTTAGATGTTAGATAAATTAATCAAACCTTGTTACGGAGTCCCACCCTGAGATTAAGGAAGTATGATGTTGTATTCAGACCAAATTAATGATCATTTATGTATTTATAATAAGCAATTAGAATAATTTTATGTAACCCATATATAATAATGATTAGAATAAATTGTGACGTAATCTGCATCTCATATCATACTAATATTACAAATGCGAAAGTGTGTTTGTTTGTCGGTTTGTCCTTCAATCACGCCGTAACGGACCTGGAGAGTGACATAGGGAATATGTCCGGGAAAATTAAGTGGTTCCCGTGGGAATAAAAAAAACTTAAAACACGCTGACGAAGTCGCGGGCATCAGCTAATGTTCTATATTTTCAAAGATGTTTGTGTGTGTCAAACAATCCACATTTGGACAGCTTGGTCGATGGCCTAAACCCTTCTCATTCTGGAAGGTGGCATGTGCTCAGTGGTGGGTTGATAATGATTCTGATGATATGACAACCACTTTGGTGATTCTGGATACATTGGGGCTAATTCTGTATAACACAATCTCTATACTAAACTAAAATGGCAGCTTTAAATCTAGTTCTGACCCTTTCCGTAGGAAGTATTATGAAAGGGTTAGCAATATTTGTAATTCTCTAATTTTAGTTTAGTGTAGAGATTGTGTTATACAGAATCCCCATTTTTAGATGAAATGACAGTCACACATTCACTCGGGACGCCTCTATCCAACTTGCCGTCACTTGACGCGCTCTCCTTAGATGTGGAAACACGGCTTTCGTCCCTTGCACCAGAAGCCCAATTGTCTAAGCAAACCGATATCATTTGTCAGCTTAAAACGAACGAACTCGAACTGTTTAAGGAGTTCATACGTGCTTTTTGACGTGCAGGCATCTATGAACTCCATAAACAAGTCGAATCAATAAGTTTGACAAAAGATTTCGATTTCCTTACACAATCGGGGGGCAGGTCGCCTCGAGATGTACGATCACCATTATATGCAAAATAAACACACTTTCACTTTTATCTTCCGCCGACACTTATTCCAGTTTCGAGTGAATGTATCTCCCTTAAGTATAGCAGTTACATTACATTACACGCAACCGCTAATGTTGTGTGTCAGCAGTTAAGTGAATTAGTCGTGTAAATAGAGACTGATCGGGCCTTTATATCATTACTATTCACAATAAATAGGTAAGTATGTCGTTTCACCAAATTAACTCATCAACTAAAATAAAAAAGTTCTTTTTCTCCTCTTTTTTCAGTCCTAGGACTATAAACAAATCTGTGGTAAAAAAAAGTTATAATAAAAATGTTAAAAATTTTAAAGTACAAATACTTAGTCAATTTTATAGATGCTTCAATACTACCAAAGGCTCGGAAAACAGATTTGATTAAAATATCTAGAAAGATCTTAGCAGTTTCCTTTCACAATGAAACATGTAAAATTCACAGCTATATTAACAAAGAATCTTTATTTAAAAATGAGAGACACTGTATGGACGCAGAAATTGAATGCTAAGCCGATTTCTTACAGGCATCAGCTTTTATAAATAAAATGAAATGAAATGGTTTCATATTATGCATTTAATTATGTCAGTCTCTAAGTCCTCACCTCATGCATAAACTCACGGCGATCCGTTGCTCTTTTGCGGTGTGATTGAAAATAACACACTTTCGCATCTATAAAATTAATACGGAAGTACTGAAGTACGGATAGCAGATCCAATATTATCTTTGGGGTCGTGCTTTATAGGTTTTATGCTCTTCCACGAAAATAATGTTCGTTGCATACAGCGTAGGCGATATTATGACGCTGTTGCTAGACCTTAAAATGATTTATTGATAGACAAACTTGAGAATATAATTATTTCAAAAACTTATAAAGACATCAAATTAGCTGGACGTCAATATAAATACTAATTAAGCACAAAAACAAAGTTGCTAAGAAATTATACGACAGCGTTAAAGAAGCCCATTAATAATTCACTCACTAATAGTGGAATATATCAGTGTCAAAGACCGGACCAATTGGCGTGTTTGGTGTCCAAGGTGCGTTGAAAATTACGTCCCCACTCGCAAATTCCGTTCGTCTTTCGCAACCAAACGTTATGCTACCCCGCCCAGCGATACACCTATTAAAGAGTGAGCACCGAGCACCGCTCGCTACTGAACAACCTTGAATTTGCTATTACTTTAGCTATTACTGGATGCGTATAACAGCGTCACCACGGGCTGATATCTCGTCGACAGCTCGAATTACTCCGTTGAATTATCCCATTTTGCGTCCCGACGCCCTGGAGGCAAACTAACAAGCTCGGCCTATATGTCATGATGTTCAACCACAATATTTCTTCTAATAAAACCGATAGACGATAGTCCTCGGGTGTTTTAAAAAACGGCGAGCGCTACATCAAACGTGCTTCAAGAATAAAGTAGGTTCTCGGCGCTGGTATAAATTCTAATAAGCATCTGTTCTGTGTGGCTCCTGGGGCAACACTGCTCTTAATCTCGACTATTACTTTACCGTGGAAATTTTAAGAGTAACCGGTAGTTGTGTTCATGGTTAATTTTTAGTTGCCTCCTACGCTTGGATGGGTAATAAATCGCCGTGGATTGATGCGCTGGGTACGCTTCTTTTTTTTGGTTCTTCCGTGTGTCGTCGTGTTTTGGCTTTAAAAGTCTAAACGGCAATCAGTCACGGTTGGAATATAATTCATATGCACGATGGGGACCGAATAAATCTTTCTTATTTAACTTGGATAGAAGCCATTCTCTTATGGACCGTGTCGCTTGATTTAGATCGGCTTAGATAAAGGCTTATGGACACTTTTGTTATACGCCTGATTATCTACATGCATAATAATGTTAGTCGTACGCTCATGATTGTTGGTAGCCTTGCGGAAGTTAGAATGTGGGTTTGTTTTATTGCCCTCCGTAAGTTCTAAGTGCTCGTGATTTGTGCTAAATTCATATCAAAGGTAACAAATTTAAATTATATTTCGTAAATAACTTATGACCGTTTTATTTGTGGTTTGATATTCATCTCTGTCTCTATCTTGCAGGAAGTTATTGCCAGTTTTGTGTCGTGCATAATTTGTAAATAAACGTTTGGGTACATTTTAAAATCAGTATGAGGTTCAGGTGGAAGACCGTGTTTGGTGGCGCGCTCTCGAAAAGGCCTATGTCCAGCAGTGGATGCATACAGGCTGATGGATGGATAAGGTTCTAAAATCGTTTTATTAAAATACCGTTTATTAAAATATAATGATCGTCTAACCCTTTAGCAGATAGCAAGAATTAACATTGCCTTATAAAAATTTTGTAATTTTTTAAAAAGTGTTTCTCTCAAACTAGGGAAGTTTTTCTAAACTTTACTGCCTTACGCATGTTCTGATACGCATATAACCCTCGTAGGTAATTAGTTAAGTAATTTGTATGTTTTTTAAACTTTTTGGTACAATTGAATAAAATACCGCTAAAATTTAACTCTACTATGAGACCTGATTTCTAAAAATAGCGCTATGAACATACGACCGGGTAAGGCACGAAGCGTGGGCAGGCGGGCAGTAACTCACAGAGCGTTCCGCTTGCCAGAGTGAGAATTGTTGCCTCCGGGACACACGGCCTTACGCAATACGAATCGTTTATGCTTCCTTCTACCAAACTAGCAGATGCCCGCGACTTCGTCCTCGTGGATTGAGGGTGTTTGGTTCCCATGGGAACGTACCTATTAATTTTCCGGGATAAAAGTAGTCTATGTGATATTCCAGACGATAAGATATATCATATTCATAACCCATTCTGTGCTATGAGGAAGGAAGAGATGACGATTTCGCATTAAAATACACAGCGCTAGCAAATAAGTGGACGTACGCCACCAAACGTGTGTCAAGAAGTTGCTGGATCCATTCCAGATTCCAGTCCTATTATAAGGGTCATTTTTTTTACAGAATTTCTCACAACATCTTCCAAAACATCAATTTTATTCTCTTCCAGTTAACCTTTGGTAGTGGGGATAGGGTTGAAAGACGTATACCTAAGGGGAGGCTTCGGCCGTGGCTAGTTACCTCCCTACCGGCAAAGACGTGCCGCCAAGCGATTTAGCGTTCCGGTATGATGCCGTGTAGAAACCGAATAGCGGTATAGGTTTAATATAACTGCCATGCCCCTAACAGCCCGCTCACCCCATCTTAGATTGCATCATCACTTACCATCAGGTGAGATCAAGGGCAAACTTGTAGTGGATAAAAAAAAATTAGGTATAAAGACAAAAGTTGGGGAAAGAAGAAACATAATTATTTAGGTAGTAGATAGTACTAGTATTAGTAGTATATCCTAGTATATTAGCCAGGAAGAGTTTAAGGAATGACGAACCACTTCAAGGTCCTTCAAGGGGGCCTATTATAACAGCCACAATACTAATAACAATCGCGGTCACTGGATACGGCAGATAGCCATCGGTGTGATGAATGGACGAGGACCGCCACTTTATCTTTGTGGTTATAAAGGTGCACGTCCACAAGACGATTAGCGGTATTCAACCATTATTCAATGGATCGAGTATTCCGGCTTGGTTCAATGTATGGTTGTTGGTTTTAGACTATTTGGTTTTAAACTTACACCAAATTTTACGTGTTTGTTACGGAAGTTACCTTTAGTTAACCGTTGTCCTTTTTAACATCTAATTTAAATTTATGTTTTTGCAAAATAAAGACATTGTATTATATTGTGTACCTATTGTATTGTCCTAAGAAGAGCAACTGAAGCGACGCCACGCGATGCGACGCGATACGACGCCACAGAAAGACGTATCTACGCGACAATGTAGGCCACATGAAAGGCTACTGTTTGATATTGTCGCGTCGCGTCATAATGTGTCGCGGTGTCGCGTTTGTCGGATTATAGTTATTTATTTGGGTTTTTAACAATTTTTTTAGCTATTTTATTTAAAGCACTAATTTTAATTAAATCATAGTTTTAATTGTTATACAATCTAGATATACCAACATTATAAATGCGAAAGTGTTTGTTTTTTGGTTGGTCCTTCAATCACGCCCCAACGGAGCAACGGATCGACCTGATTTTTGGTATGAGTATAGTTGAGGACATAGGCTACTTTTTATCCCGGAAAATTAAGGAGATTCCGCGGATTTAAAAAATAAAAAAAATTAAACCACGCAGACGAAGTCGCGGGCATCAGCTAGTAAGTCTATAATTTAAAAAATCAAAGACAAAATAAGAGAAATTATGCAAATATTTGTCCACGCATGTTGACAAATGATCGCGCAGCGGGGCCCATGCTGACCATTAACTGAGGTGGACGCGGCACGTGGGCAGGAATTCAGGTAGTGTGTAGCGCAACATGACAGATGGACTGTCCACATTTCACGGTTTGTCCATTCACGGTTACCGTAACTGAACATAGGTACAGACACAGAGTGATACTTTTTGACTTAAATTAATTAGTGTCCGAGCCGGATAGATAAATAGATCGTGGTACAATCTATTTAGGCTATTTTTAAATTAATTAAAATTACTTAATTAATTTAAAAATAGCCTGGTCAGGATTTTGATATTCATTATTAAATAAAAATAAAAAGTAGGTTTCAACTGGTAAACAGATCGGTGAAGGTCGTTGTATATCCGCCTCAATATCCAAACATAAATATAAAAGTATAAATATTTGTGTTTGTTAGTTTATACATTTGGATGTTATTGTTAATCCTTCACGCTACAATTACTAAACCGATTTGGCTGAAATTTAGAATGGAGACAGCTTATATTGAATTAATGGACCGTCTACAGGCGTTCCGCATTCATTTAACATACAGAGTGATCCTTTTTCAACTTAAAATGGGGATAGTTTTGTGACTTCACTTTGTGGAAATATTATAATGACAAATCATTGCAGTGGAGTCAGGGCTGAATAATTAAACTATTAGCCTAGATTCAGAACTAGATAGACCCTGTAAAAACAAATCCATACTAATATAATAAATGCGAAAGTGTGTCTGTCTGTCTGTCTGCTACGCTTTGACGGCCCATCGGTACAACCGATTTGATGCAATTTGGTACAGAGGTAGATTGTATCCCGAGCAAGGACTTTTTATCCCGGATAATTAAAGAGTTCTCGCGGGAATTTAAAAATCTTAATCCACGCAGACGAAGTCGCGGGAATAACCTAGTAAAGATATATGAAAAAATACGTAAAGTACCAAAACGGAACGATCGCACTTTATCCATTTGTCAAACGTGTCACACCGCATTGGGCGACCAAGTATAATGCGTCACAGCTCACAAGATGTCGCGCCGATAAGCAAGCTCGAGATCGCATCGCTCATGTGGATCAAGACTCATTTGTTTTGAGTCAGTTCATTTTCAATTAAAATAATTACATACAGGCTTTTTTGTGACTTCCGTTGTATATGATATACCAGCTGATGCCCGTGACTTCGTCCGGGTGGTTTAAGTTTTTTTTAATCCCGCTGGAACTTTCTTATTTTCCGGGATAAAAGTAGCCTATGTCACTTTCCAGGTCCACAAAATACCCATGACAAAAAACACGTCGATCCGTTGCTCTGTTGCATGATTGAAGGACAAACCAACGAACAAACTTTCGCATTTATAATATAAAAAGTATGATAACCAATGATATTTTTATACATATAGAACATCATTGCTTACTTAGAACATATTAAATTGTTTTGAGTCAGTTACTTTTCAATTAAAATAATTACATCCAGGCTTTTTCTGACTTCCGTTGTATGTTACTTATAACCAATGATATTTTTATACATAAAACATCATTGCTTAAAACAATATTATACACAACATGATATAATTTTGATTTTTAAGTCCTTCTATTATTTTGATCGGTCAAAAGCAGTATTGCTATATGCGTAATGATTTATTAGCAATTAATAAATTATAATAAGTATAAATATATAATATTACTCAAAATAAGAAAGGTTCAGTAAACTACCTTTTTTTTATTCCATTACAAGTTACCCCTTGACTGTGATCTCACCTGATAGTAAGTGATGATGCAGTCTAAGATGGTAGCGGGCTAACCTGTTAGGGGTATATCAGTTATATTAAACCCATACCCCTAGTCTCTGATCGCTTGGCGGTACGTCTTTGCCGGTAGGGCCATTGTACTATCACCTATTCTGTGGTAGGGCCACTATTACTAGCCATAGCAGAATCCTAGATTTTATAACGTAATCGCTAATGTCCAATATCCATTAGCAATAAGGTCACACACACAGCTCAATATATTCTTCTCGGATATCACTCATAGATATTATAGTGTTGCAAAACTAAGTCAGGGATCACAAGTCACAACACAATGTACATTGTAACAATTCCACCACTTGATCATTTGATCAACCTATTGTACACACTGGACAATTTGTCAACATATTATCATTATCATAGCTCATTAATTTGAACGAATGTATGACACGATGTATCACTGATAAACCGTTGACTGATAGTTACAACACTTGTTAAATAACCAGTTTACGAACGCCACTTTCATAATGAACTACTGCTATAGTTAATTTTTGAAGTGAAACTTCTTTTGATTCGTTGTGATTTGAAAATTCAACAAAGCGAAAAAGCGACACCAAAAAGAGACAAAATAGGATTTAGCCTGAGAGAGAATGAGATAGAATATAAGTTATATTTATCTCATTCTCACGTATGCTACTTTTCTGAAGTTTTACTTCTGCCGTGTGTGAATTGCACGTACACTCTGTTTTTCTAACTAACTGGTCCCAGCTTTGCTCGGGCGCAATTTTTTGGGGATTTATGTCAAAACAAAACTTCTCACCAAATTTCGGACCCAGACGTTGGAGATATCACAGTAAACAGATGCAACCAGTATGGAAACTACCTAGAAACGTTCGAAACAGCTCACTCACACAAACTACTACTGGTTGTATCTGTTTACTGTGGTGATATGCTATGTCAGTTAGTTTATCCTCAATAAGCCTCAGGCGAATTGCCTGCGTCGCGCAGACTTTGGCAATATTTAGCGAAGTTTATTGTAACAACTTATTTCCATTAGTGATACATACTGCAAAGGTAAACTAGTTTCCCTGATAATCAGTATGACAATCTAAGGAGATAAGTTACGAAGGTCTTTTCTACCAGATGTTCATCAGTCTAGGCGTCTAGAGTAACCCATGATAGCTCTAGGGATGTGACAGAGGAAACTGACAGAATTTTCATTACAAAAATGATGTCGCTTTAATGTCAGTAGACGGCAATGCTGTCGGAGGACGGAGCATGGAGGGCAGTGGTCTCCTTCTGTGAAACAGTAATGGTTAAGAAGGAGGCCGCTGAGCGAGCCCGTGAGCGAGCTGATCCCGCTCGGAGACGAGGGCATCGTGGTGGTGCTGGCCACCACATTGATCCAAGAACCCAATAGTCCCAGACGAAGGGACTTCAGGGTCAAGAACGGCCTGGAGTGGGGGCTCCAGTCGTTTCCCCCTTGGATGACCCTGGGTAGCCGGCAGCTTGGTTGTGGCACAAGTTGCCTTGCTTCAACGCACGAACGAAGCACGTGAAGGGAGGGGGCTGCGTCCTCCGGGTTGAGCCCAAAGAGCATCGCGCACGGGACGCTCCGATGCGTTCATATTTTGAGATCTCGGAGCTTCCCAACACAGCGCTGAGGGTGGCCACCGAGGGGGTTTTGGTGAGTAAAAATCTCACATAACCTGATTTCTCCCCCAAGAAATCAGGCATCTATGAAGATTTCCCCCCCGATACCAAAAAAAAAAAAAAAAGGTATGCAGTTTCCTACCTCCCTCAATCATAGGTGAGAGCACCGTATTTCTTGGTGCTACACCTGTCATGGCAGCTATGGGTCTGTCATTTATATGGGCGGCGACCCACTGTATGAATAAATATGCTGTGGCATTACCATAATGTCACTTTAATTGATTAAAGTGTTCACATATGATACCATTGTATTGGGCCAACAATTTGTCAAACATGTCTCAGCTCATTAGCTGCTCGGATATATGACACGATGTCGCATTGATAAGAGATTGAGTGATATTGATATATTACGCGTCGACCCATTCGATTGGAACTGGTTTCATGAGGCATAGTAGGTAGTTCCATAAGTATCGTTGTTAACTTTTTGAGGCATCTAGCTCATCTAGCATCGTTTCCTTACTATTATAAACGCGAAATTTTGTAAGTATGGATGTATGGATGTATGTAGTTTGTTACTCTTTCACGCCAGATCGGCTAAACGGATCTGGATGAAATTTGGCACAGGGATAGATTATAGTCTGGAATAACACATAGTCTACTTTTTATCTCGGAAAATTAAAGAGTTCGCGCGGGAAGTCGCGGGCATCAGCTAGTCTGACATAGTCGCGCGTGAACTTTACTTGTAGTTATACACATTGTGTAAGTGTGCGTGTCTCTTCAGACAGTCTCTCAGTCAGTCGTACGCACAGTCACGTACACGCACACATTGATACGTACACAAATGCATACAGATAGGACTTTAACACAATAATGAGCCACGCGCACTCGTGTATTGCAAGAACTAGGTATAGCTGCTTTCAAGTGGTAGTATTTGACTTCTTTGTGACATCTCCAGCAGAGTAAACGAATACGTGCGATAAATAAAATAAAAAAATAATAATAATTACGTATTATATTTAAAACTCTTTGCCTAGCCAGATGGCCTAATATCCACGGTGAAGCGTCACTTGTGCGTGTGCGTTTAGTGGGTGCAAGAAATTTTAATTAATAAAATTTTATTAATTAAAATTTTCTTGTTCTAAGAAAAACAATTTTGGTAACTGTGCGTAATTATCTACGTTACGTTGGCCTCTGGAAAATGCAAAAGTGTGTTTGTTTGTCCTTCAATCACGGTGCAACCGAGCTCCGGATTGACGTGATTCTTTGCATAGGTATAAATGAAGACCTGTAGACTGACAAAGGCTACTATTTATCCCGGAAAAAAGATGAGTTCCCACTGGGTTTTGAAATAGCCCAAGTCCACGCGGAGGATTAGTCTTTTATAATCTTACCTTTATGAATGTTATAGACGATTTTCCATCTATAGAAGACTACACCAATCTACTAAATGGACTACTTCATCAAGACATTCCTTGAAGTGTATTTGGACAAGTATTTAACTTTTGAATACAGCGTAAAGGAATTTTAAAGTTATTTTTGTGAGACAGTGAAGAGCCCTGTAAAATAGAAACTATTGAAATTCAGTACTAAATACGATAGGTTATACACGGTTTGACACACGTGATTAATAGATAAAGGAATAGGTACGTAGTATGTAATACCACAGCATACTAACTAGTTCAAAGGCTCTCCCATTAAGATATCTTCGTCAAAACAAGAAACTTGTATAAACACAACCAGCTATGTAAGTATGTCGCAGAACATTCTGAGATCATAATAAATCTCGGGACTTTGACTTAATGCAAAGTTAAAACTTGAGCGAAAAAGGAAATCATACATAATGTATCCGGGCGCCGTGGCTCGGCCTATGCCGGTCCATTTTTCCGCGCTTAATCCTTCACGAGCTCATCTACCCGAGTTTTAATCTCAATCTCACCTCATTACCGACTCCAGAATACTCGGAATAGCCAATTTCGCCATTAATTACAAGGCAGCCCGCCTCCCCTTATACCCTTCCTTTTTGGAGTAAAAATAAATGATAACTCATTTATCGTTAGTCCCCGGCTGAATAAATAGCTGTCACGTTGGCGCACACACACATACACAGCAGTAACGTGACGTGAACGTTCACGGCGGGGAGGCCACGCCCCGACATGCGCAGTCGTCGAACGCCCATGTGTGACGTGTGTACCAGTGTCACGTAAGTAGGGCATATATGTGCCGCACATGCTCGGTGGGCGTCCCACACGGTAGGCGTTCACGCACCACACATCGGTGGGAGGAGTGACCTTCCACGTTACATATCACGTAGCAGCCGGCACTACCTACTAGATACACCAGTAGAAACTCCGCAAAATAGTAATATCCCCGCAAATTAAACAGTGAAGTGGAGAAGAAAATAAAAATTAAAAAACGCCCACCTGCGGCCGCAATTATCGGCGCAAGTCGCGGAAAATTGCGGGGGCGAACGCCAAACTGACACTCGTGGAACTTCCTCGAAATAAAACTTGGGAAAAGTTCAACCGGAAACGGGAAGAAACGGGGCAAAATAAAAAAGCCATTGACTCCGCAGACCGGTGCTGAAACTTTCGGGCCTTTTTTCAGGCACCGCGACCGGAATCATGGGATTTTTTCACCGCTCGGGGGAACGCCGCTTATTCCTGTCAAATAACTAGTGGAAATCTGTTTTCAATGCGCGACCTCTCGAATACTATCTTCGCTAAACTGAAAGTTTTGTACAATACATTCTTTCTGTTTAAAATGAAAACTTTTTAGTATCGTAACGAGTTCTCGATCATTCTACGTTGATGCCTATCTATATAGGTATACTTTCGTATAGTGTATGAGTAACCCAAATTCTAAAGGTTTCGTTAACGTAATTATCATTCAAATGCTTTTAGCAGTACTTATGTACTCATACGTATACATTTACATTCAAAACTGAATAATTTTCTTCCTACGGGGTATAGAGATATCTACGTCTCAGGCATCGACCGTGCGTTGACCCAATTTCAAGGAAGCCTTCGAGCCGTGATGGTCGCGCGGTTACGTACTCGTAGCGAGTAGGTACGTGGTTCAAACCAAGTTGACGCTTCATGAGCCTTTCTTTTAAAGTAAAATATAAATTTACAAGCTCATGCCCGCGACTTCTTCCGCGCGGATTAAGGTTTTTTGGTTCCCGCAGGAACTCTTAAATTTTCGGGGATAAAAAGTTGCCTATGTGTTATTCCAGACTGGGTCCGCGTGAATTACCTGAATTTTCCGGGATAAAAAGTAGTATATTTCCTTCCCCGGGATAAAACCCATCCCTACACCAACCACCTCTTAACCGATTTCATCAAAATAGGTTAAACAGATGAGCCGTGAAAGCGTCATAACAGACAGACAGAAACACTTTCGCATTTATAATATTAGTATGGAAGTTTGGATATTATAACTGTGGATGAATTTTGACCAGTAATCTTAGCAAGCATAGAGCGTAATAAAAACAATATGGCTCGCGCTGATCTGATCAATAAAATATAGGCTAAGATGTACAGAGCAGAGCCGTAGCCAGATGAAAACAAATCAGTGCTGGGAGGCGCAAATTGAGCACGTACCCGTTCCGGCTAATTTTATTTTGCAATTACACCCCGCCCGCCCCCCGCGACCCGGGAGGCGCTATACAACATTCTTGGCGACAGCCCCCGTACGGACAGAAGCCGGTATATGAGATGGATTTAACTGGGATAGAGAAATAAAGATTTCTGAGCAATGTATCTGACTGCTTTTCTTTAAAGAAAACCTATATTTTAATCAACCCGTCATGGTACCTTTAATTTCTCGTCGTTGTCTCAACCAGTAGTCGCCCACTATAGGTCGAAAGTCTCCTGCATGGATCTCCATAAGATATAGTTTTACCTACTCGCTTGAGATCATTTGTCCGTCCGCTAGTGAAGAACGTGTCCGTATTTGAGGGTTACGGAGTCCTCCCCCTCTCTTTGGATTTCAGATCATCCTTTATCCCTTAGCGCAACTTGCTCACTGCTTCTTCCAGATTGACAATCTTCTAATACAAACATATATACACATATAAACATATATGTTGCCAGGTCTTGTCGTCAACCGAAGTTAATACCTTTAATATGTCACAAATATATTGAAAATGAAATGATTTATTTGACGTTAGACCACTTGTGTCACTTATAATATTATTTCAAGACTCTACCATAAGTTCGGAAAGCAGTTTCTACTGAGAAGAACCGGGAAGAAACTCAGCAATTACTATTTTTTTTAAAAGAAAAAGAATTAACTAGTAATAACTACTAGACCATTGAATAGGGATAGTATGGTATAGGACCATAATCATCATCATTTCAACCAATCGTTGAACTACTATTGAATGCGGGTCCACCACACTGGTCAAATGCGGATTGGCAGAATTCATATACCTTTGAGAACATGATAGAGCACTGAGGGAAGCAGATTCCCTTATGAAGTTTTTCTGCACCGTTGGCCTAGGTAAGTATTCTGTTTGTGATGCTACAAAGGCTGAAAAATCACGTATAACACAACAAAAACTTCTTGAAAAAGCTATTACACAAGCTTCAGGTTCATGACACTATTATCATCAACCTGAAAACCTGAGTTATTAAATTTCTCATTAAATATTTTTTTAATATGGTGAACACCGTCTTTTTGTCACTATGAGTACGCACATAAATGTTTACATATAGGTACGTATAGCAGAGAAGCAATTTATCAGAAACAAAATAATATTAAGGAAATCCACCACAGCGTCTACCCAGCGCCTACTCTATGCCCCCACTGGAAAAAGCTTGTAAGAAGGCGGTGGACACCCCCGCGGGTGGCGATCGCCTTCAACCCTTTCGCTTTTACCCCTAATACAGAGTGCTCTGAAAACGTCACAAATAAAATAGTTGTTATCGCATTTTCTTTGTTTTGTCACTCGTTAAACTAGGACTTACTGCTTCTCTGGTCCAGTGACCCAAAGACGATCTAGGCCACATTTACCAAATGCTGATATTAAAGTCAGTCTAAAGCCAAGAGCACACTACCAAGGTTTCTGCAGAGGTTGCTGACGTTGTGGCCAATTCTGTTTAACACGATGTCTAAACAAGGCTAAAATGACACCTATTAATCTAGTAGTGCCCCTTTTCGCAGGGAGTATTACGATAGGGATAGCAATAAAAATAGAGCTGTCATTAAAGTTTCGAGATAGATTATGTCGGATGGATTTTGTCATAATATTTAATAGGTACAAAAGCTAGCATCTGCAAGAAATTGCGAAAGTTCTTTAGCAATGAATACCTGACTTTACGGTTTTACTTAAATCGACCCATATTGAAACGATATTAATCGCAATTTACGTCAAAAAAAAATACATCTAAAATTGCAAATATATCGCCGGCTTCCGTAGGAGATGAAAATACTAAAAGGAATCAGTATGACTCCAAAAGTAATAAGGGATTTTTGTGACTAGAATGACTAATTATTCAAACACAGTGGGGCTGATTCTGTAGTGCACAATCTCTAAACTAAACTAAAATTAGAGCATTACAAATATTGCTAACCCTTTCATAATACTTCCTACGGAAAGGGACAGAACTAGATTTAAAGCTGCCATTTTAGTTTAGTTTAGAGATTGCGTTATACAGAATCAGCCCAAATACGTCTTAAACTTTCTGGAGTAGGTAACTAATATATTATTATTTGCATCTTGAAAAAAATGGAAACTTAATTTCTGTAATACATAAATAGGTTAACACACTCACTAGAAGATGGATTACAAAGCAAGAAGGAAAATGAAAACTCACCAACGTCTAATTAAAACATTCTAAAAAAAATCGTAAAAAAAGTTAATTACTTTCCGTAACCAGAATCACCCTGTAGCCGCTAAGCTTCTCGCATTTCTTCGTCGCTTCTTAAAGTGTTTTACATACAACCAGCGTCACTGTGTGCGTCTGTATTTACCCACGCACAAGTGTGTGAGTCGCTACGCATTTTTGCCCCCGCGTCCCCTCCAAGAAAAATATCTTACCCCGTTACCCAACCCACCCCCCTTTGATGTACCGGTGCGCCTCGGGTAAAGAAGATATGAGACTTTTTCAAAAAGCTTAATTTAAATGAGGCGCTTGGGACGACTCAATGAGAATATTCCTTATTCCTTAATTTAAATACTATCTCGAGGGCCACTGACAACTTGGGGAAGTGGGGGGAAATGGACCATTTTAATTGGTATTGAATTTCGATTAGATACTTGAGTCTGTCTTGTTTTTTTTTCTGTGTTGTCATTCGAACGATTAGGGAATGGGTTCTGTGGGAGATAAAGGTTTAACTTGTAACCTTATTAATGATTGTTTTCTTCATTTTATAAGGGTCGTTTTTGATGTTAGAGTTTTGTTGTTAAATTAAATGAAATAGGAATAACTCCTCAGATTTAGCTGCTCATTTATTTTAGGAAATTGAAGTTATAGGTGACATCAAACTGTCATTTTGAGTTATATTGATATTAAAAGAGACCTATGCCCAGCTGTGGGCGTCTATCGGTTCACGAAGACGAACACACTCGTCTAACATTGAAAATATTCTTTAAGTAATAGTGCACAAGGAATGCGGTAATCTAGTTATTCTAAGACGGCAATATACATTTTCGCATTATTATATTCGTGCGGTAATATAGCGGCCGTTAAAAAAACTGTTATTTGTTGATCTAACACATGATATTATGTTAATTATGTATATGTATGAACATACATACATTATAATGTATGAACATACCCGGGTTCTTTAAGGTAAGTACTCATGCAACTAAAATTAGTCTATTGAAATAACTTATTGTTCAGTCAAGCATTGAACCAACTTTCGGAAATCAGACCGCCTTAAGTAGGTACATTGAGGCATGGAGATTTTTCGAGAATGCCTACGATGTTGTGAATCAAAACAAAGCAATCAGCAAACCTAAAGTAATATTATTAGAAACTTTAGACCTTTAAGTTTTAATACAAAGGGTTTCTTCCCACTTTGTACCAATTTCTAAATCAACTGTTACTAGATGACGCCCACGAGTTTGCCTGCATGGATTTATGATGTAGGTTCATTAAAATGTGGAAACTTTTTAACTTTCCACCTTTGCTTATCTCCGGTTCTGGGATACAATGTAGCCTTTGCCTATATCTCTGGAATGGCAATCTAGGCGTGAAAAGGTATCAAATAGAGACATGGACAGACAAACACGCTTACGCATTGTTATTAGTATGGATTATAGCTACTTACCTATTTAAATAGTGATAATGATTTATTTATTTATTTCATGTAGGACAACTTGTGACACTTATTTATGATACGTCAAGACTCTACCACCGGTTCGGAAAGATGATTCTACTGAGAAGAGCCGGCAAAAAACTCAGAAATTGCTCTTTTCCCAAAAAAGAAAAAGGTTACAATAAGTAACAATACAACACATACATTACGTTGCAAGTATTACACTGACTTGTGGGTCACTGGATGCGAGCCCGGTTGCTTCCGTGCAACTTTGTCATTCAGAAAATCATCGATAGTGTAATAACCTCGACTTAACAAATGTTCTTTGACACAGTCTTTAAATTTATGTAATGGCAAAACTAGAAACTCTTTGGGAACCATCTATAAAAGCGAGACACTCGACCCCACAAAGGATTTTATTATAGCAGTTATAGATTTTCAAAACAAATTGCAATAAATAATTCTGTACAAGTAGGGCGCACTTAATTGTTTTTCAAATAAATTCAAATTTTTTTCATATCGAATCAAACCTGTTATGACTACTACAACCACAGAATAGGTAATATGTTCACAACATTCCCTAGCCGTGGTCAAACAGAGATTTCAAAATTCACTTTTTCTGCATATAAATCATATAATATACGTTTCTTTTTGCTACAAAATTTATTTGTCATCTCTTGCATGGATCTGCTCAGGGTATCCTTACCCGATAGACATTGGAGCTGATAGACGTTAGGGTCCTTGACGATCTTAAACGATCTCAAGAGCGTAGTTGGGAGCCGCTGGAAACTGCAAGGTACCAACAAATGAAAATATTAATTTCACGTAGACTATCTTATGCCACTTAGTTCAGATTCATCGACCGGTTCGGCAAGCAGGTTCTACTTGAAACGATAAAGTACACTCATACTGGTATTATAAATGCGAAGTATGTTTGTTTGTTGTTTTGTCCTTCAATCACGTCACAACAGAGCAACGGATCCTCGTGATTTTTTGCATGGACCTGTGGAGTGATATAGGCTACTTAAAATACGACGAAGTCGCGGGTTTCAGCTAGTCTGCTTTAAAAAAATATACTATCGTTTAATAGTTTAAAGGATAATCTATTTTATGTACCAACTCAATCTTAATATTATAAAATACTTCAACATAATATGTTGAAAACAAAATAAGAAATCTAAAACCCATGAACTCGTTAATTTTTAGCAACGCTTATTTTAAATCAGAGACTGGAGCAATCAATACTCGTCGTAAAAACAATTTGAGAGAAATTCTAACCCTCTAATGAAACAAAGGGTCTTTGGGACCGCTCTAAATAGGTACATGCTTACGATTTATTCCGTAAGCAAAAATTCACTACCACAGTCAAGAATACTACAACATAGACAGAATTGATATAGGCTTGCCGCGTGGATTTTGTTCCTACTAACGTTTTTTAAATGTAGTTTCATTTTTTACTAATTTGACTTTTCTTTTTTATATATTTATTCAGTACAGTCTGTGTCACAAAGAATTCCAGCGGCAATTAGTGGAACTAATACATTTTATTTGAGTACATTTATTGCATTCAAAAATTCACGTGACACGGACTCTACCAATTCAACCAGTTATCTGGTACCTGGTTGGATAACTTTTCGAGAAAAAAATCTTCGCAAGCTCATGCTCCTGTGTCCATTTCCGGAATTTAAGCTATCTGTGTTCTAAATTTCATCGAAATTGTTTAATCGGGTGGCTGGTAACAATATAATAGACAGAGAGACATACAGACACACTTTTGCGTTTTTAATATTAGATATTATGTATTTCAAACAGCAGAACTGAAAAAGATCAAATATAGCTAATAAAACAATAATAGGTAATTAGAAAAACCAAAAGTTTACAAACAGACATTAATTCTTCGAAATGCGTTTATTACGTTTTCCGAGTCGACAGTCGTATAACACACAGGTGGGGGTGTTTCGCACCCCTTTTTAACCCTTTCGGGCTCTGAACGTTTCTTCTCCTTCTTTACATTTATTTCTTATGGCCTGTTTCTTCTTCTTAAATTATACAGTTGGCCGTGGATGAACAGGTTTTGATACTTTTTATTATTTTGCCGAATAAACTAATTATTTTCAGTTAGAACATGGCCGAATATAATTATCATCTAATATTTGCTTTAATGGGATTTTTTTAAAATTAAATGCATTTTACAGGCAAACTTACACAGGGAATTTCGAAAAATTAAGCAAACCCTAGATCATCTTCTTCTTCTCACTAATAAATGCGAAAATTTGGATGGATGTATGGATGGATGTATGGGTGTTTGTTACTCAATCATGCCCCAACAGCTGAACGGATCTGGCTGTAATTTGGCACAGAGATAGATTATAGTCTGGAATAGCACATGGCACACATTTTTATGCCGGAAAATTAAAGAGCTCCTTCTTGCGGGCATTCGCTAGTAATTCATAATTCCTTTATTGTGAAGAACATGATCTTATCATACGTATCATGACGTAATTACTTGAAGCTAGGTATTTTACCTACGTATAGGTAAGATTACCTAGCTTTAAGTTATATCGTATTATTTGCAATAAACAACAAAAAAAACATCAAATTCAATAATATAACAGAAATCAATAAATAAAAATATATAGTTTTAGTATTCACAACAGCTATTTTTTGCATTAGATCCTCATATTCTGAAAATGAACTTCCATTCGCCTTACACATCAATATAAAAATTATTTAATTTTATATGAAATAAGCGCTGATATTATCAATTTTTGGAACAAAGAAAATGATGCAAAAGTATCAATCACTCACAGTCCGCGTAGACCGGCTGCCGAAATGATGTTACAAAGACTCGAAACTGGGCTAACACAAGTTTTCTATATTACTGTGCGTACCCCACTGCCTACCCCGACCTCCCGGCAAAGGGTTGGAACCCACCTTTGAAGATGCGCAAAGCTTTTTCTATACCTTTCACTAAACGATTTCAATTTCTCGTATTTCCAGGGGCAAAAAATAATTGGACTCACGGATTTTCACGTGCCTCGCTCGGACCTTTGAGTATCGATCACACAGATACCGGTCAACGTTGAGTTCTGCGTTCATAGTAATAAAAACGATATCTTAGAATGATCTAAGATATCGTATTTATTACTACGAGTATGAACGCAGAAATTGTAATTGTGGTTGTAATGATACAACAAAATTATAGAAATGATTATTTGCTGTCTTTAACCAGGACAGTGAGTCAATCAAAGAGTTCCCACGGGAACCAAAAATCCTCAATCCACGCGGACTAAGTTGGGGTAACAGCTAAGTAGTGTTTCTTTAAATATCAGTGCGGTGATCGTTTTCTACTTCTATATATATTCTTAATTCTTTCATTCTACATATTATATATGCGATATGATTGATCACTAGAGCAGGTACATGCATTTGGTTTGATTGGACAGTTTTGAACTCAGTATGCAGATTATAGAACTAGACCGTTGTTGGTGGTATCGAAGCCTTACACCAGTTTGTTACCACTGGCCGTTAAGTTTCTTTTGATGCTTCAGTAAGGCTTTGGCGATTTTGTGTATTCAGTTGTAATTCGACTGTCAGGTGTTGTAAACATTTAATTTATAATTAGGTGGTGTTCATATTTTATACCCATAACTGTGCTTAATGATTCTTTAACTAATTAATCGCAAATAAAATTAAAACAAATTTTAGTAACTGTCTGATCCTGAGGTTTAATTGATGTAAACTGGCTTAAATAAGTATTAAATGTGTTAAAATATACCTAATTAAGCCACTTCACATCTTTGTACCTTTAATATTTTTCATATAGAAAAAAATACCACACATTGCAATAATTTAATTGCGATGCTGAGCGGAGTACTTGCGGCGCTCACAAAATTTATTCGTTCTTAATTGGGTTACCAGCAATATCTTTATTTAATAAAAACTAGCCGTAATGTTCCGTAAAATAGGGTTTAAATTCGAGTGATGCGATTAAATAAAGGTGAGAACATGTATAAGACGGTAAAGGAGGAGATTGTGTGATAGAACACGCGTGTCTACGACATTCGTTGAAGGGGACGCTTTCTAATATGGAAAAGGCTTGTAGAAACAATATATGTATTAGAATTTTTGTATCATTTCAACCATCTTGTACATTCGATGCTGATTATGGGGCCATTATATAATACTAGATGATGCCCGCGACCTCGTCCGCGTGCAATAAGTTTTTTTTATTTCCCAAGGGAACTCTTTACCCTGGATTAAAAGTAGCCAATGTCCTTCACGAGGATGTAATCCGCCTTTGTACCAAATTTAATCAAACTGGGTTATAAAAATAAGCCGTTAAATCATAGCGGAGAGACAGACAGACACACTTTCGCATTTATAATATTAAGTATGGATTATGTTTCCATCTATTGTACCATTCTACTTTAACAAATACGCCACGGGTCTTATAAAATGTAAAAATTTGAATTTTCTTGAATACCTCGAACCTTGTTAAAAGTTTTGTTCGTTGTTGTGGTTAGATGTTTTAGTTATATTATCTGAGACAAAGTATGTAGGATATGAAAAGGAGTGGCATGAAGGTATACTTTTCTATATAAATAAATAAAATTATAGTAGGTACTTAACCATCATCAGGCGATCATATAGCAAATAAGTTACTACTTCTTATAAGATAAAAATAACTAGTCCACCTCCACACTAGCAAGCACAAGGCTCACTCGAGATAATCTGTCTTAGTCATGTCTGTCACCGACATGTGCACGTGGTGCGCCGCGTGTGTATTCGCCCTTATTGTTTATATTTTGAGTTCAGCTGTAGTCTTGCTAATTTTAAGTAGGTGAGGAGAAATCTTGCATCCCGTAGACGGTAATTTTTTGTGGGTTTTCATGTTCAAATATCCTGTTTTTGAAGTGGAAACTTCATAAGCGGCGTTGAGCACTTTTTGGTATTGGGTAAACTTGTGGAATCGCGTCACCAACATGCTCGCGTGACCGACATGCTCGCGAACAGCAACATGCTCTCGAACACCGACATTCGCGTTGTTACGAAGACAAAAGGTCCTAAATATAAATATAGTACATTCGTAATTAAATGCTTAGTTTTAAGGTTTATATTTTAAATTAGAAAAAAAAAACGTTTTCGCTTCTTTCGACAGTCCCTATGACTGTCAATTTTTTTAACATGCCCATGTAGTCTTAAGTAGCCTTTCATGAACTGCCTAGTTTATCTTGTGGTTGGAATGGTAGACCGCGGCTGACGAGGTTCGAATCGGGTCATAATTAAATATTGGGTTTTTCTGAAAGAAATTTTCAGTACTAGCCCGGAGTTAGGAAGTTGGTGCTGTTTCACCCCCGTGCCTCGAAGAGCACGTTAAGCCGTCGGTCCCGGTTATTATCACTGACATGATAAAAGTCGTTAAAGCCCGCCGCCGCATTGGAGCAGCTTGGTGGGTCTACTCTCTAATTCCTTCTCTTCTATGAGATTGGAGGCCTGTGCCCAGCAGTGGGACGTTAATGGGCTGTAGTGGTAGTCTTTATATCATTGTAGCAGCATAGGTAGTAAGAGCCTTAGCCTAGAAGGAAACTTGAACAAAAATAAATATTTCTATCTATTATTGTTAATTCTGTAATTCTGCTCTTAATATTATTATCCAAACATGAGAACAGGTATTGTGTTAGGATCCAATGTAAATTCCCTACCTTCGTCTATGTTTCCTACATACCAAAGTTAAGCACACAGAACCATTAACCATAGATCATTATGCAAATCGTCGCTTGCATTCATCAGTCACTCTCTCAATTACAAGGCTACCTTATCACCAAACAACCCTATATCAACACCAACACACTTTGATCCTAAAGAAAACCTTAAATACATTGATATAAAATTCAAAATTACTTGGACTAGAGTTCTATCAGTTCTGGATGTACGTTATCTCGGTAAAAAAAAGTTTCGCTGACGCGCGAATTGTGGAAAGATTTTTTCGCGGAAAGTTTGGGAATCCCTATTCAAAGTTTAGTTAAGACGTTCCCTAATAGCTTTTGTGCCTAAGGTTGATATAACTCTGTGAGGTTATACAATATTATATCATTTACTACGCTTTATTACAAGTCCAATAGGACTAATTTAAAAATTATCGTATAAAAAAACGGATATTAAAAAAATCGTCATAAGCAAAACAGATGAATCAATTATAGTTCGTACCCTTATGGCTATACAAACCAACCTACCAAAAACCAACAAAAAAATGAGCCCAAATCCAGTCACGAGTTACTTAAAAAAATAAAAAAAACTTTATATTTCGTGAGTTTCATTCTAAGTCAAGTATCGAAGATGTCCACGATTTTTAGAAATTACCCCAAATAATGAATCAAGTCAAACTACCCACTAGGTCTCCATTGAGGTAAACAGAAACATGAGACATCATATCTAACGAGTCACAAGGAGCCGCTGCACTGGAGAAGCCGGCACAGCGATTTTCCGTGGTTGTGGAAATCGACTCTACAATACTACTGTCTGTCACTGTCGCTGTCCAGCTGCAGTGGACGTCTATAATTTGACGATGGCGACTAATTCGATTACTTAGACTGCATCATCACTTACCATCAGGTGTGATCGCAGTCAAGGGCTAACTTGTAGTTGATAAAATAAAATAAAAAAGATTTTGCAAAGTATTTATTTTGTGACAGAGAATCGATGTATCTTTGCAATTAAATAAATAATCTTTGGCCCGAACCGCGATTTGACAACAACAGTCTGAGAAAGTGCGAGTTTTGGAAAAGTTCCGCTAATGGGTTAAAGTGGGAGGGGCGACGCGAAGAATTTTTGGAAATTTCCGTTATAATTAGAGCAGAGATCGCATTAAGCCCGTCACTTTTGGTTTATGGCAGGCCATCGGGGAGTGTCAGGACAGTTTCCTTGACGGGTGATCTTTATTGGTACTTTTTTAGGGTAATTTAAATTCGATGATAGACTTTAACTCTTTTGGACGCTTTTTCGAAGTTACTCGATCAAGAATTTGTATTAAAAGATAGTATTAAACCAGTTTACTTAGTTAGAGACTTTAAAATTTATCTCTTAAATACTTTTGGGGGCTGTCTTGTATATTTTAATTGTATTACTGTAAGATTTATGTTACAACCTGACTTTGTAAGATGACAAAAAAAACCCAGTTAAATTTTTTTGGGCTTCATCACAGACCAGGGCGTCGCTTAATCTTACATCCCATATGGAGCTGTATCGGTGAATATGAGGCATTGTACCGTACTATTATCTGTTCTGTGATTGTACCAGAAATCACTTGATCCTAGAGCAAGTAGGGTTATAGCCAAGGCCGAAACTTCATTCCCGCCTGGCCAGATACTAGTCAATTTAAAACTTATAGATTCATAAATTATTAACCTTCCTGAATTCGACCAGGTACTTAGAAGACCACAGCAGTTACCACTACACCAGGCAGGTTATTTGCTAGCTACCTTAATAACTTGCAAAAGGTAGGTACACAATATACATAATACATACCTATATGACATTATTACCATCGATATGGATTGGTAGGTATACATAATAATTTAATTTGACATTATTACCATTGATATGGAAAGTTGAATAATTCGCAGTATATCTCAACTTCAAATACCTACACCTGTCAGTACGTTAAACCCTTAACAAGAATTAAGTTTCCAAGTTTTCAGTAAATTCATGCAAGTTTGGGCGACACCGCGTATGATATCACCACGAAACCGCGAATGCGGTGAAAACGAGCCATTGCATATTTGGAATGTTTTTTCAGCCATTTCCATTGATATGAAGATCAAAGATACGCATTTTGTGTCGGAGTATATAACGGTCTTTTTAAAACAAATGAATTGCAGAC
This sequence comes from Erebia aethiops, assembly GCA_923060345.2. Classification (NCBI taxonomy): domain Eukaryota; kingdom Metazoa; phylum Arthropoda; class Insecta; order Lepidoptera; family Nymphalidae; genus Erebia; species Erebia aethiops. The sequence continues at coordinate 12,178,726 of OV281096.1, read as the reverse complement.
ATTAATTAACACACCTTTGAATAAAATAAAATTTAAACCAAGTAGGTAAGTAATAGACGATGCTAAGAGCGATAACACCATGTCAACGAGAGCCAAAGTTATAAATCAGAAGTGGAATTACTCAACTGTAGCTGTTGAGCGACCATCAGATGATGTTTTCCTGAAATTGACATAACCTGACGTCCATCCAACCAACCATTTATCGCAAACATAAAGTGCGACTTAAAACTAATTCAGAACAGCTGTTTTGAGATCTCAATTTTTTATCAAGTGTAAAGTAATCAAATTAGAAGCTGTATAGCTGTAGAAGCTGTATACTTAGATAAGATAAATATCCTTAAGCTCATTATTCAAAATTGACTCTCAATCGCGTGTTTGTCCAACTGGAAAGTTACACGTGCTATTTTTTCCTCCGAAACATTCATACAGGCTACAGCGTTCATCTAGGGTTATAATATATCGATGTCCGTCTACCCAATAATTTGTAACCTAATAATATGCTAAACCGTCACGTGCGAGGCACGGTGTGGTACAAGAGTTCGTGCATGGATTTTAATTATTGTCATGTAATACGACTTCTAATAAATGTCATTATGAACCTGGTCGCTTGCAAAAAAACTGTTCACCTCCCGAAAATTACCATCACCCCTTTAGATTCAGCTATTAGGGTATAAAATCGTATGGCTTTTTGTTTTTAATGTGGTGAATTAATTATGTTATGGCGTAGTTCCATAATGGAATCGCAATTCAGCGTGCGTGACAATGATGGTACGTAAATATTAGCGATCTAATGTTTTAGGTTTTACGACAATGCACGGTTTAACGGTCTTCGTACGAAACTGAAACTTTTGAATTTACAGTTAGTGATTTATTGTTGGTGATTGTACACTATCCAGCACGAGTTTATTTTATTTTTAATTTAATGACAATGTTTAAAATAAAGCCACCATATTTTAATTTATTAAAAACTCGAACACGAAACGCGACGTTGCATCCGCACATTTTATCATGACGTGGTAACTTTTCGATTTTTTTCGAAATGAAAAGTTACAAAGTGTGAAGTGCCTTCAGGATACAAGTCACCTCTGCATTAAGGCACTGTGAGCTCACGAGATGAAAAACACAGGCGCGCGGGGGTGAAATCGAGCAAGCGCATGTCGCAAAAAATGCATGAAATAATTTGTAAAAAATTTAATATTTACTTATCAATACAAATGAAACCGACAATGTGTTTGATTTAGAAATATGAATTTTATCTTATATTTCTAGAGCTAATTATTGGTTTCAATAAGGAGGAAAATTGCTTTAAAAGGTAAATTAGGAGGTATGTTTAAAATAAATTTCAATGCAGAGATTTTTTAAATTGTGTTTTGAGATGCGTCAATGGCTGCTCAAAGGTCTTGAAAACAGCACATTATTTTTACAAGCATACATTATGTCACCGTTTGATGGATACACTGCTTTTAAAAATCCCCTTTTACGCTACACAGGGTCCTAAGTATCGTCCGAATCGGTTAATAAAATAAGCAGTGAAAAAGTAGGCGACTTATACATTTTTGCTTTTTTAATATTAAAGATGGAATATTTCCAAAACGGGTTCCACAGAAGATTTTCTTGTAAACGCGGCTTCTTTTTTTTAAAATTAACTTTGTTAATTATTTAAGTATGGTTTAGTAACTAACTTCTTAATAATATATCTGCTTTTTGCTATTGCTTAACCTTACGAAATGCAGGGAACCTATAAAACATGACCTTATATAAACTAATATTATAAATGCGAAAGTTTAGATGGTTGGATGGATGGATTGATGGATGTTTGTTACTCAATCACGCCAGAACGACTGAATGGAACGAATGAAATTTGGCACAGAGATAGATTATAGTCTGGAATAACACAAAGGTTACTTTTTATTCCGGAAAATTAAAAAATTCCCGTGTGAACCAAAAATCCGCACTGACGAAGTCGTGGGCATCAGCTAGTTAAAAAAGGTAAAAAAGCTTCTTGGCTATATTTTATTTTTAAGTGGTTACTTAATAAGCAATCTCACGATAAGACACCCCGGCCCACTTAAAAGACCAACACGGCCCATCCCAAAAAACTCGATATAACAGAATTAATTCCGTAAAATAACACTTAACCCACCTTTATCGTCATCGGAATATTGAACCAAAACAACGGACAATGCGAAAGCAGTCGGCCGTAAAACGCGTTTGCGCGAACCCCCCTGGGGGGTATAAGGACAGGGGGCCCCCACTTAAGTCCTACCCTTTAAAAGATTCCTCCGTCCTCTCATTTTTAAGACTTTACAATACAGCCATCGCATATATTGTTAAGGGGGATTCTTAATTTATTAGGCACGTATCAGTGTGTGCGAACTTCTTGCCGATTGTGTATGTGTGGGTGGAAGATTAGATTTTTCCGTGTTCTCCGTAATTACCGGGACGTCAACGTTCATTATCTAATGTGGGGGCCCGTCTTAATGAGCACATCTTGGGATTCGTTTTTCATAAATTATTTATTTTCTAGCTTTTGCCCGCGACTTAGTCCGCGTGGAATTAGGTTCTTAAAAATCCTATAAAAATTTTCATCTCCTATTTCACCCCTTTGGGGATGAAATTTTCAAAAACTGTGAAATACTTATTTCCGCACTTCATAACCAAAAGCCCAAATACCAAGTTTCATGGATATAACCTTAAAAATTACGGACTTTCATACAAACTTTCACACCCTACTTAACCTCCTTAGGGGTAGAATTTTGAAAAATCCTTCTTCAGTACATTTCTAGGGTCCACAAGGAATATTCTTTCAAAATTTCATAGTTCTACGTTAGCCGTTTGGGTTGTAGGTTTAGGACAAAGCCTTTTATAGTTATTGATTTTGTCTATTTATGCCGTTGTTAAACTACCTAGTACCTAGCATCATATTAAAAATAGAATTTTTCGCAACTAAACAATTTGACCTCTATCTTCTCTACATAATCTAGAATGTAATATGCTGACTCTGAATTTATTTGTTTCATTGCCTCTTTAAACCCTTCAGAGATAGAATTCCAAAAATCCTTTCTTAGTGAATACCTAAATAATGAAAGGAACCTGCTGTGAAAGTTTCAAGTTTCTTCAATCAATAAGTGGTACGAGTAGTTTAGTCACTCAATAAATCCCAGACCTATTATTGATAATATTTTTCACCTCTCATGCTCTAAATTTTAGAGTCTAAAAAGACGTCATTATAGCTTAGCGTATGCGGACTAAAGTTAGCATTTAGGGTCTAGGAATTAAAGTTTTTTTTTTAATTTGTGCCGTACTATCCTCATATCGGTATGCGTGATAACCTCATTCATTAAAAAATTATGTTACTTCGTGTCAATGTTACTCATCGTATCCTGCCATTATCCTACAGATCTTTGTATATGTCTATGGTACTACTGCATTTTTTTTAATTCCTTCTTGATTACGGAGAAAAATAAAGTTTGTATTGCGGTTTGCCCAGAAATCATAGATTTTTTTGTTGTAATTATTACATTTATTTAAATGGATGTTTTAAGGATTTCGATGCACAATACGTAATACAAAGTGATTAGTGAAGGCAGGTAAAGTGAATGTGACTATTCTATTTATTTGTTAATATCATCAAGTAAAAATAAAGATCTTACTCTTAATATGAAAATGTAGCAGAAAGGCAAAGAAATAATTAAAAATCGTTATTTATTTTATTTTCTCGCAATCGAAGTGAAAAGTAGAGTGGGACCATGGGACTAAAAGCCATTCTGCTCGATTCTATAGCATACCTCGCTAGGCTCGGTAAGCTAAACATCTCGTATGAAATGGCTCATTTTAGTCCCTTTATGAACAATCTACTATTAGATGTCAACGTGTACAGAAAGTCAATACTCAAGAAATAATTTGAATAAACTGAATTCTGATCGTGGGTGAACAAATACCATTTTTCTTTTTCTTAATTCCATAGTAAGTGGCCATCGGTTTGTGAAAACGTCATATCGTCCGACCAGCCAATTAGTGGCGTAAAGTGGACCGGTGGGATATTTCCCGGGCAAAATACAACCGCGAAACGCTCTGTTATTTAAAATCCGCGAAGCATGCAATTTCATCGCAGCGACGGGTAAAAATCACCATTTTGTACACATTTTTATTTTGAAAACTACGTTGACCGATAATTATTGTACTTACTGTTTTTTTTACTGCAAAATGCTTCTATGTGGTTACTATATTATTGCTAAAACAGTGGTACTCGAATCCGAGGCATGCAACTCCTTATTTTTTTTGGTATTCTAGCGTTTTAACCTATTCAATATTACTTATCACTTTCTTTTTCATCCAAGGAATATATTATTAAGAAAGTTTTGGTGGGAGGCTTCGGCCGTGGCTAGTTACCACCCTACCGGCAAAGACGTGCCGCCAAGCGATTTAGCGTTCCGGTACGATGCCGTGTAGAAACCGAAGGGGTGTGGGTTTAATATAACTGCCATGCCCCTAACAGGTTAGCCCGCTACCATCTTAGACTGCATTATCACTTACTATCAGGTGTGATCGCAGTCAAGGGCTAGCTTGTAGTGGATAAAAAAAAAAAAAAGTTTTTTCAAGAATAAGATCATGCAAGTTTACTGATGATTGTTCTGGGTCTGTGGTTAACTGATATATTTTACACTTTAATCATGAATATTTATAATAATATTAATTTTTTCATAAGAGTTAACGCCGAGTTTGTTGCTGGCTCTTCTCGGTGGGATACATTCCGAGACAGATTTCTTGACTTTGTAAAAGAACATTTGATAAAAAAACATATTTATTGAAATAAACTTTTAAAAGTGCATTTTGAATCATCGAGGAAATCTACCACACACTTTACAATTACATCAATATGTAGATACATAAGAAACCGCAGTCCTAAGCATTGCTGGAGCAAGTCAAATCCATGCTCTTTTGAATTTAAAGCGCAAGTATATGTTACCTACCTAAAAATCTCTGGCAAGAATACAAAATCACATTTCTTTAAACCGGGGAAAAACAGAGAGTGAAATTCATTAAGCGGTTACGTGTTGCGAATGAGCCAAGTTCACATGTCACGCCGCTTGAGCTCAAACAACCCTTGTTTGCTCGTTGGACGCTCGCCTGCATAATAAACGACAATTTTTACCTTCCTTTTTTCCCACTTTTGCATGTGTTTCGTTTCAATAAAAGTCTACTTACGCGTTTCAAACGACCTTGAGGATTTTTTAAATTTTGAAGTAGTTTTGAGATAGGGACTGGATGGACGGACAAAGCATCTGGGCGAGACGTCCGTGTCAGAGGAGATAAGATTTTTTGTCTTGTCGTACTAGTGTGTGCAGCTCCATATGAAAGTGAGTTGAAGTAAATGAGAAACTTACATAATAAACTTGCTTTTTAGATAATGTTAGTATCGATTATTATAATCACGCCTTTACCAAAAACTGAAAAGCCATGTTCAATGAAAAAGTAATATACCTACCTGATATTATAAAATCTAGAAACCTAACATCTGCTCCTTGATACCAAACTATTTTATAGACAAAATGTCTCAATAAAATAGTTTTTAACAATATTTCATTATACTCATTCAATTTTTCTAGGATCCACATTGTTCGAGTTTCCCAAAAGCATTCAAAGGGTAAGGTTTACCGTTTAAACATTTACAAAGAAACAGGGAACTCCGGAGGCCGCTCGCGTTCAAAGAAATTCAGGGCGAATTTTGAATTTTAAAGGCGGCAATTTGAACCTACACTCTTATCCTGATCACAAGATAATTTATCTTAACGAAAGAAAGGGGTGGGTGCTTGGGGGGGGGTTACCCCAAAAATTGGGTAAAAATGTTGCCAGCCAACGATTAAACCGTGGGGAGATGCGTTATATTAATCACCACCCGCTCGCAGTCGTCTTCGAGGATTTCTTTATGAACTAATGGAGATGTTATTACCTACCTACTGCACACATTTTGTCGTGTCGTGTTATACGTGTTTTATCATATACCTAACTTTTATGTGTCTGATAGTAAAAATAAGGTATTGCAGATTAGCCTCATGAGATTAAAAGAAAGGTCCTGTGATTACTCATTCACTGTAAAGACTTGCGCTGGGTGTTAATATACACTATTAAGCTGAAATTGTACGCACAGTTTTCCCTTATAATGTAATAAATATGTAATCAAAATAATTCAGTTGCTGTACAATTTTGTCCTGTGATTGCCTGATTTTAACCCAAAAACTGTTATTAATCTAAACATTTGTAAACGATTTCTTGAAACTATTCGTAAGACTTATAATTTTTTGGGGGTAACAACAGCTCAGGTTAGATATCAAAGTCGCTTTGTCCTGTTCAGAAGGCGGGGCGGGCACCTTGGCTTTGTTTTAATATTTTCGCAGGCATTATGAAGGGTTTCCTTGCTTTCAAATAATTTTGGCTTCTGCTCCTGAAGTTTTGATAAAAGTTTCATTCTATCAATAATTAACGGCCACAATCCGTTGTGATGCGATTATGAAGGTTGCGGTCTCTGAGCTATCTTAATTTTTCAGTTTTTGGGTCGGCCTTTTTGTTTACGCCTTGTTATTTTGTAGGAGGCGATTAATATTTTATTGTTACAGTGTTTTGATTTATCGTAAAACAGTATTAAACTACCTCTGTTGACCTTAATCGTCACGCCAATATAATAAGCAATAGGCACTAGCTAATGTTTTTCTTTATTCTTTTACAAATTAGCCCTTGACTGCTAATCTAATCTTTCGTAATGGTAAGTAATGATACCGCGTGTAGCGGAGTAATATTTTAGGGATATGGCAGTTATATTTTAACCATATAGGTGCCGCTAATCGGTTTCTGGGGCATACTTCCATCGCTTAAAGCAGTATTGTTTTAATATTGTTGACGTTCATGTTGTTGAAGTATAATCCTTATTTTAAGTAAGTCCAGGTACGTGACATTAAACTACTTTGTATGAAATAATACTGCTTTAAACGATGATAGTAGCCCCCCTGCGCCGCATTGTAGTGAGACGCTAAATCGCTTGGCGGTATGGCATTGCCAGTAGGTGAGAGCTAATAACTAGCCACGGCCGAAGCCTCCCACCAAACAAAACAACCTGTTCATTTTGTTACGAACATATCAAGGAAACTTTAAGTGGTTCATGTAGTTCATGTTTTGCCCAAGATTCAAAGTCAAAACCAAAGTCAAAGTCAAATAATGTTTATTCAATACAGGCAGGTACACTACACTTATTGACGTCTAGTCTATATCTATCTTCTATATTATATATATAAAAATGAAACCCGTTTTCCTTGGTCACGGCATCACGCGTGAATGGCTGGACCGGTTTCATTAATTCTTTTTTTGTTGTATTTTTTAATATTAGGAGAAGGTTCTTACGGAAAAAAATATTAAGAAAATCTCTCAGAAATATTGAAAAATATACATTTAATTTTGCATACTAAGGCGGTACGAAGTTCGCCGGGTCAGCTAGTTATTTATAAAATATAATGGTGATAATCAGTAACTGTATCTTAAAAGTAAAGCCACGCTACCAAACGCGCCCGAAAAGAGCAGAGCCCACAACAAACTCAGCCAGGTTTTTTCATTATCACCATTTCACAAATTATCATAACTAAGGAACTATCAGAGCCATTAGATCAAATCATTGCCAAGCTTCCTTGTCATTTAAGTAATCCTTTACATGGTAATAAGTTTTTTTTTTGTATTGTGTTGTATTTTGATTCAAAGTAACGTTTTTTTTTAAATTATTATATTCAACTAGCTTTTGCCCGCGACTTCATCGGCGTGGACTACCTAAAATTTCAAAGCCCTATTTTATTCCCCTATTTTAAGGGATTGAATTAAAAAAAATCCCTTCTAAGCGGATGTCTACGTCGTAATAGCTTTCTGCATGCCAAACAGTACGATTCGTCCAGTGGTTTGAACTGTACATTGATAGATCAGTCAGTCAGTCACTTTTCATATATTTAGAATTCGGGAATTTGATTACTATATTAGTAACCTACTTATTACTAAAATGATTCAGTAAAATACCATAGCTAACTGTGTTGTGATCCAAGTAACTTCATACAAACAAATAACAAATTAAGGAAAGTTACATCACTGCGTAAATATATATGTAGATATTTCATAACTTTGATATCTGAGCAGGATACAAATTAGCATAACCGCCAGTAGTATGTGCGCGATGGCTAAAATATCCATGCTCTATGGGGGCAGGCGCTTCCACCAAATTTGCTCGCCAAAATGACGACGCTTGTTTTTTTGGAGCTTGTAATTCATAATGAGGTATGTGTGGATACGACGGTTTGCTAATTAGACTTTTTTTTTAAAGTACGAGTACTTATAAAAAATATTGAAAACTGTATGCCTGCCGTGGATTAAGATTTTTGATTCCCGCGGGAACTCTTTAATTTTCCGGGATAAAAATAGCCTTTGTCCTTCCCCGGGATACCGTCTACCCCTATACCAAATTTCAACAAAATCGGATGAAGAGACAGTTTTTTTTATTCCCGCGGGAACTCTTTAATTTTCCGGGATAAAAAGTAGCCTATGTCCTTCCCCGGGATACCATCTACCCCTGTACCAAAATTGGTTGAAAAGATGGGCCGGGAAAGCGTAGCAGACAGACAGACAGACAGACAGACAGACAGAAACACTTTCGCATTTATAATATTAGTATGGAAGTATGGATAATTTTCTGACATTTGTCCTACCTCTCATTGTCTATACTCTATGCCGAAAATATATATAATCCAAATCGGGTGAACAGATGGGCCGTGCTAACGTACCAGACGTACGGACAACTGACAAACTTGCGAATTAATAATATTAGTATAGATTCTAATGTATGAAAGATTAATAAATGACCTGGTTAAGAAAAATTAAAGCTTACGTCTAGCGCTACAAACTTTGTTGAGTCATGTTTGTATGATTTACTTTTTGCTGATTTCACATTCAATGCTAAAAGAACAGTTTTGTTGATAGCAAAAACATAATGAGCATGTACGCTAGATGTTTTATATATCCCTAAAGCGTATAGCAAGTCAGATATTGGGGCTGATTCTGTCTAACACAATCTCTAAACTAAACTAAAATGGCAGCTTTAAATCTAGTTCTGTCCCTTTCCGTAGGAAGTATTATGAAAGGGTTAGCAATATTGGTAATGCTCTAATTTTAGTTTAGTTTAGAGATTGTGCACTACAGAATCAGCCCCATTGAGACTAACACAAAAGAATCATATAGCATTTTCAGTAAGTATCGATAGCAGTAGACAGTATATTCGCGATACGAAATACCTACAGTAATTTATGGAGGCACGTCCTCATAACCTATCGCGCCCTAACAAACTTATTAAGATTTCTTTTCTTTTTACGCTGTACGTGGTTAGCGACGTATGACGCAAGCCAGAGGGGGGTTCGTGGGGGGTCGCCCTTGCACGCATGGCCGCTCTCATGATTTAAGCGTAGGGATAAGAATGAAATTAAAAATACATCCTCGCCCGCTCCTTAGGGTGCCGGGGAGACATATATGCAAATGAACCGCCACCCTCATAAGATAGGGGGGGTGGAGTTTTTTGTTAGGATGCTATTAATTTGGGGTGTAGCCGCTGATATACAAAACACAATTAGATATAGGTAGATATGTGCTTAATGAAAACTGCGTTCCATAAATTCAAATGCCAGAAAATATCAGTAGCCCTATTCTTTAACTCAGTGGCTATAAAAAATTGAAAGAATTAAGAAATAAAAATAACATCTCATAGCAAGCCATCAATGGATAAAAAATAAATGTCAGTGGCTTTCATTGTTTGATAGCCACTGAGTTAGAGAATAGGGGGGCAGACTTGACGGTGGTGCAAAACTCGCAACTGGCCCCTGACTTATTTTCAGAGATTGAATTCGAAACAAACCAGACTTGACCACTACTTTTGCGCTTTTATGGGACGCCTGATGGTGCATAATATAGTCGCATATTGAGTAAGTACTTACTAAAATCACCTCTTGGGCCTTGAATGCTATCTATTTTGTCAAAATACTTGTCGAAGGATTCCAATTTTTTACTGACTTCACCTACTACCGAAGTCAATTTGGCACCTATTTTCTAAAATTTAGTATGTCAGTTTAGCATTTTTCACGGATTTTTTTAAATATTTTCATTTATAGTTATTAAAACACAAACACGGAATTAACGAAAATCACATAGACTCATATTATCTCAATATATCGGACCGTGAATGCAATAACGCATTTTGTACAATTTACAAAAATGAATGAAGAATGAATGAAAACAAAAGAGGAAACATTGTTTCATTCACAGGAAACTTTATGTAGAGCAGCAAATAATATGCTTAACCATAAACTAAACAACTGTGTATCTTAATTGGCCAATATCATTGTTTCCACCTCACAAAGTGTGTGTCGTCCCTCACGGTTAGGACGTAGGATTTTCTTTCGTTAAATTATGTCGGATACAAGAGATTATGAACGGTGTAATACGCCCCCAAGTAATTTACCAAAGTAGGTTTCCTTATTTGGTTTTCTTATGCGGCATTAGGCCAGATACATTGTAATTTGGGTATCTTTGTTTTGACTCGCCAGTTTTCATAAGCATTATAACTGTAGGTACAAAAAACTTATTTTGCTATGATCAGCAGGAAAAAGAAAAGTCTACGTGGTGCAACGTGCCCCATGTGCTATCATAAGATATCTAGTAGAATAAAATAGATCAGTTTTCTGGATTTGACTCGCTCCAGCTATGCTTGGCTTGACACTGCAGTTATTTATACATAAATTAGCTAATGCCCGCGACTTCGTTCGCGTAGGTTCTGGTTTTTTGGTTTGTTGCTAATTTTTCGGAATAAAAAGTAGCTTAATATGTGATATTCCAGAGAATAATCTATCTGTGCCACATTTCAAAGGTTTTTTTGCTTCACGTAGGACAACTCGTGCCACTTATGAAAAAATGTCAACACTACCACCACTTCGGATTATTGTAATTTTAGAATTTTTTAAAAGAGCAACCACCGAGTTTCTTGCTGACTCTTCTCGGTAGGAATGTCATTCCGAACCAGCGCGGTAGATTCACTCGTCGGTTCAAAAGCACTTGTAAAAGTTTATTTGAATAAAAACGTTTGAATTTATACTTCTTCTTCAGACCACAACAGCTATCTTGTACTTCCATTCTTGATTTACAACTAGAATGAGATGAAATGGATGATAAAGGTGTATGAAGCCTGCCAATCCGCACTTGACTAGTGTGGTGAAATATGGCCTAAACCCTAAAAGAAGACGTGCTTACTAGTGAGCCGTATCATGTTTCCATAAAACATGAAATAAATTCATGTGTACTGTAAAATGCGTTGTCATATTTAAACACGTTACTTAATCAAATTCGCTTTAAAAAGGATGTCGTCAATAAAGGATGCGTTGTTAATCAAAGCAAGGAGTTTACAAAAGCACTCTTAACGTTTGTCGATAATCGGTGCCAGAGGGTGTTGAAGTGCCGTCACACATTCGACATTCATTGGGATGATTCGGCACTTTGCTCGGTGGGGTAACATGCAGATATTGTTTAATTTGATAAAACATTTTGTGTACAATGTAGGTACCTTCCCGTTAAATACCTGCTTTTTTTATGAAAATGCATGTTTTATTATTTTTGCTTGACTTAAATAGGTATAACCTTTTTATCTGTTGTGAGTGCTGCATGGTCACGGGTTCCATCCCCGGTATTGACAATTTGGAAATTTATGATGTCTGAATTTTCTCTGGCATGGCCTGGAAGGTGGCTTCGGTCGTGGCTTATTCCATCCTACTAAGAAGTTTACTAATGCACTAACTTTATTAACGTTTGCGGATAATCGTCGTCAGAGGGCGTTGAAGTGCCGTCACACATTCGACATGCATTGGGATAATTCGGCATTTTGTCCGGTGGGGTAACATGCAGATATTGTTTAATTTGATAATACGTTTTGTGTACAGTGTACAGTGTACCTTCCTCTTAAATGTTTGGTTTGTGATAAAAATACAGCTACACACATAAGCCTATAGTGGTTTAGACTTTCGCCTTCTATTTGGGGTTTTGAATATTGAATAGGAGGATAACTGGCACCTGTAATTTTTCAGAGCTACTTAGGTACGTTTTTATGATATCAAATCATACTAATATTATAAATGCGAAATTGTGTTGGTTTGTTAGTTTGTTGGTTTATTGGTTAGTTGGTTTGTCCTTCAATCACGCTGCAACAGAGCAACGGATCGACGTGATTTTTTGGATATGTATAGTTGGGGACCTGGAGAGTGACATAGGCTACTTTTTATCCCGGAAAATTAAGTAGTTCCCGCGGGAATCAAATAAAACTTAAACCACGCGGACGAAGTCGCGGGCATCAGCTAGTTAATTAATATAACTTAATGGGAAAAGGATTTTGGTCATAGTCGTTCGCAGTGCAGAATGGCAAACGTTACACACCTTACACACTTTTGAGAACGTTGCGAAAGACTCTCGAGAATGCTGTTTTTTACGAGGTTTTCCTTCACCGTCAAGAAAGTGATAAGCTTGAAAAGCACATAACGCCGATAAGTAAGAAGTGCATGCCCTAAGAACAAATCCCCAATAACCCGAAGAAGAGGCCGAATGCTATAACCGGTTACCTTACACACTAACCGATCTAAATTAATGTGAAAGGGATAGTTTTCCTTTTGCTTACTTTGAGAAACATAATATCGACACCGACAATAATTGATTAAAGAAAAAGGGTAGCAACCCTTTCTCAAAGGTGTAAAAATAAATGTCATAACTATGATTTTTATTTCATTCTGTTATTATCTGAAACTAAATTTTACTGTAATGTAGGGTACATTAATAATACTCCATGTGGAAACGGACAGCAAGCAGATTAATGTATATCTAGCAAAGTTTTTATTAAAGGCATAAAACCCATCTAACATTGATTAATAGATGTTATAGACCATACAAAAATTAAGTAATGTCAGTTTATTTATTTATTTATTTATACATTCTGTGCCAGTAACTTAAAAATAAAACATAAACATTGAAAGGACATGCACAAGGACAACTTATCTCTTGAAGAGATTTCTTCCAGATGCCCCAGAATGTGAGAATAGTCATTTAAATTAAAATAAATACAGGATTAAATAATGTTTAACAAGATATTATATAAACTTAATCAACAGGTACATATACGTTAACCATAGTCCATACTATACACATAATATAATATATATATATATATACAAGCATACTATAGTTACCATACTATAATAGCTATAATCATATAAATTTGAAAGAAAGTGCTGCTTCAGTCTGGACTTAAATGCACCCACGGATGACCCGCTGTAAACTACTTAGCGTAGAAAATTGTGTTACGCGTTTAGTTTCATTTAAAGATTACTTCAGATTTAGGCAAGGTACTATAAGTGCTAAGTTAGGGTGCTTTAGATTTTTTCGATATATGCCAAAACGCAGATTTAAAGTACTACGCTGCTATGTTGATAGTATAACAGGATTTTGTTTCAGAGTACTGAACTGCATAATATATTAAACTAGCTGATGCCCGCGACTTCGTCCACGTGGAATAAGTTTTTTTGAGTCACGGGAACTCCTTAATTTTCGGGGATGAAATGTAGCGTATGTCACTCTCCAGGTCCTATGCCCATGCAAAAAAAAAACACGTCAATCCGTTGCTCTGTTGCAGCGTGTTTGAAGGACAAACTAACAAACAAACAGTTTCACATTCTTAATATTGGTTAGATGCATAGTAAAGAACCCTATGGATTTTATGAAAAATGAAAAAATATTAAGGAACATACTTACACTTTAAAAGTAGACGGGTAAAAGTTAGCAATAGGTATACGTTCATAAAAGAAATCCCGTGAACTTTGCGTTCACGCCTCGCATCGCAAAGGGCAGATCGATGCTTGTCAAACAATAAATGTCACGTCCACTCCCTCATGTTAATATACCACAATAAAAACATCACTCAATCAATCTATTATCAACCATACTGCAATATAATACGTGTCATGACTAAGGCAGTGTGAGTTTGTAAGGTGGCTCCCGATTTTTCTTTGAGGTGCGAATGGTGCCCTAATTTTTGGCGGGGAAGCGATGGCGATATTAAGACCAAAGTGTTTTAACAGCGAGATATGCGAATAACAAGGAAATACGTAGGAAGGCATTTTCACATAAGACGCCTTCTTGGTATCGTAAAAATAGCTTTGACGTAATTTTTTTCATGAAAGAAAATCTGCTAAGTAGTTAAGTAATGTTTTTCCAGATATAAAATCGAGTAGGATCTTTCCCAAAATATGCCTAAGTTATGATTACATATTGCATCAGCCCAAACAAGTCTATTGCAACATGATTGCAACTGTCTTAGAGTGAAAGCTTCCTTTTTGAAGTGAAAACTTCTTTAACCGCATTCAGCACTTTTTGGTAGGGCGTAAACTTGTGGATTCGCGTCACCGACAAGCCGCGTCACCGATATGCTTGCGTTGTTACGAAGACAAAAGGTCTTAAATATAAATATACTACATTCGTAATTAAACTTAAATGCCTTAGTTTTAAGGTTTATTGACGTTAATAAATTGACGTTCTTGTTATTGACAATGTAATGCCAAGAGTTGCGCCTAGTTCCAAAATAGAGTAAAGGTACCAATTTGGTAACGTATGACGTACCTTATTGCTTACACGTTAAGTTTTATTTTAATCATGAATATTTTTGTACATAATATTTTAAAAATGACTTTTTATTTTGGATTGAAAGGTTATTCCTACGTTTTTTCTGATGACAGACGGTCTTAAAAATAATTATTACCCTCGACGAAACGGAGACGGTATATGTGTTTGCCCTAAGAGGTTGTGTGTTTGTTTGTTTGTTTGTTTGTTTGTTTGTTTGTTTGTGCACTTTTTTGTTACCGTTTTCCTGGAAAACTACTGGACCGATTAATATGCGGTTTTTTGCATTAGACATGTATAGATTGTAAGAAGGTTCTTAGATATATTTCAGGACCATAGACAACCAAGCTGAGCTGTAGTCTATGATTTTAATTTTTCAATATGTTACCATTTTTCTCAAAAAGTACTGGGCCGATTGAGATGCGGTTTTTCGCATTAGATATGTATAGCTTGTGAGAAGGTTTTTAGATATATTTTAGGACCATAGACAACCAAGCTGAGCTGTAGTCTATGATTTTAATTTTTCAATATGTTACCATTTTTCTCAAAAAGTACTGGGCCGATTGAGATGCGGTTTTTTGCATTAGATATGTATAGCATGTGAGAAGGTTTTTAGATATATTTAGGACCATAGACAACCAAGCTGAGCTGTAGTCTATGATTTAAATTTTTCAATATGTTACCATTTTTCTCAATAATTACTGGGCCGATTGAGATGCGGTTTTTTGCATTAGATATGTATAGTTTGTCAGAAGGTTCTTAGATATATTTAAGGACCATAGACAACCAAGCTGAGCTGTAGTTTATGATTTAATTTTTTCAATACGTTACTATTTTTCTCAAAAAGTACTGGGCCAATTGAAATGAGGTTTTTTGCATTAGATATGTATAGCTTGTGAGAAGGTTCCAGGTTTTAGGACCATAGACAATCAAGCTGAGTTGCAATCGTGATTTGGTAAGTGGTCATAGGAACTCCTTAAGTTCTTATCGTAAACCCGTCGTATTTGGACTCTTTTGATTTGTCTTGACTACCACTTTGTACCTAGATGCTGCCTAGGGTCTCATGATGGAGCCAGGAGGTGGTCATGGGAACTCCTTAAATTCTCATCGTAAACCCGTCGTATTTGGACTCTTTTGATTTGTCTTGACTACCACTTTGTACCTAGATGCTGCCCAGGGTCTCATGATGGAGCCAGGAGGTGATCATAGGAACTCCTTAAATTCTAATCGTTAACCCGTCGTATTTGGACTCTTTTGATTTGTCTTGACGAGCGCTTTGTACCTAGATGCTGCCCAGGGTCTCATGATGGAGCCAAAAAGTGGTCAAAGGAACTTCTTAAGTGATCACATTTTTTCTAACAATTTTTATCAGAATATTAAAATTTAACACTATAATATGACACCTTACTAAGCATAAGCTTTATCTCGGAATGAGAAGGGTTTGGCCATAGTCCACCACGCTGGTCAAAAAAACTACTGAGCCGGCAAATATGCATTTTTGTGTTTTAGATATTATTTTATAATATATACTTTTGTTAAGTTCTAATTGTTGTTTCAATGGAGGTCTGCAGTTCGTCGTGGGTTTTTTAAAATTTTTAATTTTATTACTTGTTTTCTAATCGTACTGTAGCTTTGTGGTAGTCGTTAATAGTTGTTAATATAATACTTACCTTTTTTTACATTTCCCAGTCAGAAACTCAAATGTTTATGTGTGTGCAAATTGGGACATTTTGGCGATAATTTTTGTTTGTGACCCTTTTTCTAGTAGGAACTTATTCTATTTCGATGGTAATAGCAGTATAATCTGTAGCTATACAGGTGACGTATTGTGCAACATTAGTGCTGTGTCTTTACAAGTAAAATTGAATGGATTTAGTTTCGGTAGTCCCTATGACTGGCAATTTTTTTTTATTCCCATACAAGTTAGCCGTTGACTGCGATCTCACCTTTTGGTAAATGATGTTGCAGTCTTAGATGGTAGCGGGCTAACCTGTTAGGCATTACACTTCTTTTTATTTGCATTGTTAAAAGGAGTAGGATGCATAATACACTATACGCCTTGGGGTCAACCATCGTCTAAACCATGATGGTCAAATAAAGTTTTATTACAATATTGAAGTAACATATCTTAATACGGCGGTAGTAAGCCCCCTTGTCCCCACAACAATCTGGATAGTGAATAGTGTATAATGAGCAATGTATTTGCATTTCATTCGATTGCGGCAGTGCACACCTGCTTTATTGCACTTTCAAGTTTGATATACAATCTAATAAGACGTTCGATTTCGACTTTTGCTTGGGGGTTTGTAACATATCTTACTATAATATTTTTGACGACCTCCGTGACGCAGTGTGTAGCTCTGTTGTCTTAAAGTGCGGAGGTCCCGGGTTCGATCCCCGGCAGGGTCAATTTGGGAATTTATAATTTCTGCATTCTCCCTGGTCTGGCCTGGTGGGAGGCTTCGGTCGTGGCTAGTTACCACCCTACCGGCAAAGACGTGCCGCCAAGCGATTTAGCGTTCCGGTAAGATGCCGTGTAGAAACCGAATAGGGGTATGGGTTTAATATAACTGTCATGCCCCTCACAGGTTAGCCCGCTACCATCTTAGACTGCATCATCACTTACCATCAGGTGAGATCGCAGTCAAGGGCTAACTTGTAGTGGATTAAAAAAAAAAATTATAAATGTGAAAGTTTGGATGGATGGATGTTTGTTACTCAATCACGCGCCAACGGCTGAACGGATCTGGTCGAAATTTGGTACAGAGATAGATTATAGTCTGGAATAGCACATAGGCTTTTTATCCCGGAAAATTAAAGAATTCCCGCGGGAACAAAAAACCTCAAACCACGTAGACGAAGTCGTGGGCATTCGCTAGTTGTTATTATTTTATTTATTTTTTTTATTTTTATTTATTTACATCTAATCAGAACGGCAATGCCACTTACACTAACCAGATGATTATTAACAAATAACAAGGTAATATCAATAAATTAAAAGAGAAGAGGAAGAAGAACATCAATAATAATGATATTATAAACAAAGTTATTCTATGCTCTCAGAGTACCTTAACAATTCAAAAACCATGGTTGTCCACGGGTCATTGAATGGATCCCATTGAGCATTATTGTCCAAGAGCGTGTTGAACGACGCCAATGAACGCGGTATGGGTGCCATAGTTCGGGCAACAGTGCGACAATATGGGACCACAAACAACTTATTCCTCCGTGGGCGAAGATTACTAATTTTAGGGGCCCGGATGCGGCACAGTTGGGCATGAAGATCTGGAGCATCTACATCTCCTCGTAAAATTCGGCACATAATTTTTAGTTGGTCGCAGGTCCGTCTGACCTCCAAGGAGTTGAAACCCAAGCAACCTAAAATAAATTTAGTTGGATATAAAAATGGGTAATATCCATGGCAACGTTTATACAGGTATCTCAAGAAGGCCTTTTGCACTTTTTCTAATATGAGCCCATACTTTTTTTCATACGGGTGCCAGACGCAGGCGCTTGTTTCCAATTTGCTTCGGACAAGAGCGTAGTATAGTAGCCGTATTACTAAAGGACTATGGAACTCCCGAGAGTTACGTAGAACAAAACCTAATCTTCGGAATGAGTCTTTTGCAATTGTGTTAATATGGTCTCGGAAGGTTAATTTGGTGTCAAAAACTACGCCCAGGTCTTTCACCTGATTTACTCTGGGGACGGGAATGCCATCCATTTTATACTCGTACATGAATGGATACCGAGCTCTGCCAAAAGTCATCACTGAACATTTGTCACGGTTGAACTCCATTTTGTTGATTTTACTCCAGTTCCATACAGCTGTCAGATCATGTTGTAATTTGAGGCAGTCTTCGATAGAGCTAATTTCGAATATAAGTTTAAGATCGTCGGCGTATAATAGACATTTGGCATATTTAATACATTGGGGAAGATCATTAATCATTATTAGGAAGAATAGAGGTCCTAAAATGGAACCCTGACTTACACCGGAACGCGTATGATATGGTTTTGACTCGTAAATGCCATACCGAACGAATTGCTGACGGTCACGGAGATAGTCAGAAATTACGTAAAGAAGCTGAGGAGCAAGACCGATAGCACTGAGCTTGCTGAGAAGGATATCGTTATTTACCCTGTCAAAAGCTTTACGATAATCAAAATAAAGCGCGTCTGCTTGATGGCCTCTATCTAGACAGCACGATATATAATCAGCAGCTGTTAATAAGTTGGAGTTGACAGACTTTTTGACCCTAAAACCATGTTGTTCGTCGCATAGCAAATTACTGATTTGCCTACTTATTTCACTAGTTACTGATTTGACTACTGATTTGCCTACTTATTTCACAAGTTATTATAAACTAACCATTGGGTTAGTAGATAAATAGCTGCAAACTGCAACATAATCTCTTTTGACAAAAAAGTTTTCGCGATTTCGTCCGCGTGGAAGTTACGTTTCTTAGTTTCGTTAGAACTATTTTTATCCGGGATAAAAATTAGTATTTTTTTTATTCCACTACAAATTAGCCCTTGACTGCGACCTCACCTGATGGTAAGTGATGATGCAGTCTAAGATGGTAGCGGGCTAACATGGCAGTTATATGTATTAGACCCACATCCCTAGTCAGATTCTACACGGCATCGTACCGGACCACTAAATCGCTGGATGGTAACTAGCCACGGCTGAAGCTTCCCACCAGACCAGACCAGAGTAAATTCACAAATTATAAATTCCCAAATTTACCCTGCTGAAAAATTTGTATATGCCACTCTCTAGGTTCTCAACTACACCCACATAAAAATGACGTTAATTCGTAGCTATAGGTATAAAATTAATAACCTACTTAGCTTTATTAAAACCAAGAATATAGAGCTCAGGTTATTCAAAGAATTTAGTGGAACTACTGTCTACTAGAACATATTTTAGTTTTAGCCGTTATGAATAGCCGCGGAACGACCTACATTAGCAAATTTAGCGTGAACATGGTCGTACAACATTCAGGCGAATTTAGCATGCTCGTATATAACGCTTATTGTAAGGCCGGGCGCACATTGGATACACAATTTACCTGACTGGAGATGAATAAATAAATGAAATTTGATTTTCACTTACTAATGACTGCATTTTATGTAACCATTTTTCCTCTGATTGGCTTTCTTTCATATAATACACTAAAAGCTAGTTGTACGATTACCTATTATTTTATCTATATATATAAAAAAATGAAACCCGTTTTCCTTGGTCACGGCATCACGCGTGAATGGCTGGACCGATTTCACTAATTCTTTTTTTGTTGTATTTGTTATTATTAGGAGAAGGTTCTTACGGAAAAAATATTAAGAAAATCTCTCAGAAATATTGAAAAATATAAATTTAATTTTGCATACTAAGGCGGTACGAAGTTCGCCGGGTCAGCTAGTTTAAAATAAAATTAAAATATAAATCTGCTAGATCCTGAAATAGTTGGTAGACTATTTTTAAATATTTTATTGTAACCTAAAAAAAACAGAATAATGATTGTTACATTTAAACAGTTTTTGTATTTGACGATTGAAAAATAAGCCCTGAGACAAAGAAATGTGAACAAAAATTATA
This sequence comes from Erebia aethiops, assembly GCA_923060345.2. NCBI lineage: Eukaryota > Metazoa > Arthropoda > Insecta > Lepidoptera > Nymphalidae > Erebia > Erebia aethiops. The sequence continues at coordinate 12,158,403 of OV281096.1, read as the reverse complement.
TCGAACTCATGAACGATTTCAGAACGAGTTCTAAAATAAATATTTTATTTTAATTTTCTTAGCACTATAGTTGCTTTGTCAGTCGGTAATAAGTACTTAAAAAACCTATGTATATTGCGCCCGTCCTAAAGCTTAGCACCCACGTGCGAAATAAAACGCATGCGGCATGTCACACGGCAGTTTGTCAGACCGCAATCAGACGCGTAGAAAACCCGGTGTCTCCAATCCATGATTAATGCGTTTCTTAATTACTAAGTTATCGTTCTCGTAACAGGGGGCTGTGCATGTGTTCCCGGACTAATTTATTGACTTTTGTGTTTGTTAGGGTGGTTTGATTAGTGAAGTTTTCGGTTGCGTTTTTTTGTGTCTTTCATAATTTTGTTTTGAGCTTTTACTGAAGGGTGGCGTGTACGTGGGTTACAACTTCTTCTTTAAACAAATATTGTTTTAGTTTCTGTTAAAAATGGAGCAACTCAACTCAGACAGGTATCAGATTGTACTTGCTTCCACTGCGTCTCTTCCACGGAAATATTTCCACAGAATATGGTTTTATGCCGCTCTAGTCCGGCAGATTTTTGTCAACCAACAGACATCCACTGCTGGATATAATTCACTTAGTTTGAGGGACTTTCTCACTCCACGGTCTTCCACCAGAATCCGCAGTGGCTCCTTATACGTCCTCTACGTCCATGGCCCTAATTCAGATGTTATTAAAATTTAAAAATCTAATAACGGAAAATTTCAGCGAAAAAAAAAAGAAAACCCCAAGCCGTCAGCGTCACCTCCAGTTAATACACGCGCGTCACGTTCCACGCTCATTTGGAGGCGTTCATCGATCGAAGACAAAGCCTCGGCAGGCCCCGATAAACGAATTAAGGAAATGGGAGATTTTTTATCTGGGCCGTGGGGGTGAGGTGCAAGGGTTACCACGTTGTCCTAAATTAAGAGACTGTCCTACTTCGTCTCATTCTTAATACTCCAATAAGCTAGTTAAGCTAGAGTAAAGCTAATTTTGGTAAAATGCCTTCCTAATGAGACGTTATTTTCGTAGATTTATTATAAATAAAATTATATTCAAATAAATAAAGCTACGTCTGTTTACAATAAATCAAGTAAATTAAATTAACGCGACCATTATTGTGTGAGCCGATTACAACTTACAATAATTAAAGTCAATAGGTCTTTTCAAAAACAGTTACCTAATAACATTTTTGAAAAGATGCGTTTCTTGGGTATCTTGTTCATGTGCCCTACGGACACACCACATCACCACCACCACCATGACCAGTACCACACGGATAACTAAATCAAATTTGTGTTACACCAATATTTTTCTCAAATCGTAAGAAAACACGGAAGCCCTTCGAAGATATGAAAGTGTCACACTAAGCAGTTGGATGAGGAAGGCTATAGTCCGGGTCGAGCAGCGCTCACTATCTGTAAATCCAATGCTCGACAGTGGAGGGAGAATTATATTATGACTCAATAAATTATCCCGAAATAACATTAAGAAAAATGGTTAACCTATGCGCGACACGCGTCGTAACGCAGCAATACTTTCTTATGCAAAGGCCCCTTCGCTGATAATTAGGTGAAGCTATAGATGTGTACTAGGCTTTATGACGGCTGTGTGCGTTTTGTTTTTAATTTTAGGGTGAGCCCGATTAGATAGGCAAGAATGTCAGCATGTAGAGTTATATTGAATTTTTTTCTTCGTAATTTCGGAGTGAAATTACTCATTTTGTTTTGAGAGAAGAGAAGTATGGAACGGTTTGCTTCAGTGAGACTATTAATTACTCGTATCTTGGGCTATAATATGACGTCACAATAAATTCAACATGGCGTAAGTTACAAACAATACCTAAACATGAGCATATCAAATTAGGAACTCAATACATTGTGTGGTACATTGTGTGGTAGTACTTATAATGAATGAATGAATGAATCTTTTATTGACAGACAACAAAGGTCCATAATGGTTAGTAAAAGACCAATAATATTATCTCTGTCAATCCGGATTTAGCCAGCTTCGTCGACGTCAACCAATAAACATCCAGTTGGAACATGGTCTCTTGTAGGTCTTCCACATACGTACCAAGGTCTTGTACCGCCTGGATCCAGCAGCTCACTGCAACTCGCTTGATGTCGTCCGTCCACCTAGTGGGTTCTCTGACATCTCTACGAAATCTCGGGCATTACTAATATTACAACAAACAAAAAAACTCTGAAACTGATTCCACATAGAAACGACACCTCACCCCGATTTGTCAAAGACATTTCGTTTAATGTGTGTTATATTTTCTTCCCGACTTCCTCCCAGAGTCTGAGCGCGAAAAACAAGACCATCGCCATTTAATACCATCGCGACAGGAGAAATTACTATCGCTCGCAAATGAGCATGTGGACTACCGCGACAGAGTAGTCTTGGTACTTTATGACTGAATGGATTCATGGCTACTTTGCCTATACACGAAAAAAAATATAAATTGTTATTCATTTTAATTATATCATGTGGTAATTTTCCCATAAAGCTAAAATATAGTACTAATTGTATATTTTAATCGACCAACCAAAACCAACTTTTTTAAAATTAAATACACTGATAAAATAAAAATGTGACTAATTAATTATATTGCATACAATCTCTAAACTTAATTAAAATGGCAGGTCTGTCAATCGGGAAATTTATTGGTAATATTTTTTTATTAAGCTCCAAATGTAAAAGTATAGCACAAGATTTAGAACTGACAATTTATTCTTTCTTAGCTTAGTTTAGCTGGAGGCGAAAAAAATATTTTAATATAAAATGAGATGTAACTATTAACGCGATTTAACTGAAATACGTACCTAGTACCTACATATGTTTAGGTTAAAAAAATATTTTATCACGAAATTATATTTAATTACGCATCTTAAAGTACCAAGACCTCGCGAAGCTTTCGAGGCACTTTTAATTTTCCCTCCTTAAAAAAGGGAGGGCAGCGCGTGTGTGCCACCCCAGGGGGACGGTAATCAAGGCACGCAATCTTCGGCGAACCCTTAAAAACTTTAAAACTCATCGGCGCCTTGCCATCCCGTAGCCCGTAGGTTGTATCCCATACTTACGTATATATATTTATATTATATATTTATACAAACAAACATTATTAGGTGTATCTAACTAGATTGTTGGAAGTTTCAGGTCTTACATTTTTATAATTTTGGACATCTTGTTTTTGGTTTTGGGTTGGGTTAGTTTAGGGTTGATTACAGTGCTTATAGTGACTGATAAATTTTCTTTTCTAGGTCAGATATTTCTTTGAAAGGCCAATGCTAGCTTCTGCCCGTGATTTCTTACGCGTAGAAGTAGGCATGCTGCCTATCTTGAGGTACATGGAAAAGTAACTCTGTATAAAATGAACATTTTTGGTTTTGGAAAAAAATTTCTAGCTGTACATAATAATGTTTGTACCTCAAATTGCACAATATTTCACCCATCAAAATATAATTACCCCATAATCATATAGACCTAGCCTTTGGGTCCTCATTGTGTTTTTTTCCAACCGAATTCACATTAGTGCAATTTTCGTAGGGATCTCTATTTTTTTTAAAAAATAAAATGCTGATAATTTAGCTTTTTATGCGAAAGAATGTTTTTGAGTCCATCCATTACAAAGAAACAGACAATCAAATCTTTTATCTATAAATTATTTTAGACACATTTATATTAGTTTACATGCAGCAGCATAATTATGTAAAACCTGCATTAATCATTGTTACAGTAGGCAATTGTTGTGATTGTCTGCATATTTTATGGTATTCTTGCTGCGTCAATGGATTTTGTCCAATAGTGGAAGAGTGTTAATGTGTGTGCGATCAATACACTTTAGCTGTCATTTTTACGTAATTAGGCCCCAGGTGTCTCTAGATACGTGTTGTTTTGTCTACCAATTTGATTATTCTTTGCATCCTACTAACTATAAAACACATTTTATTACATAGTTCCATTATAACGTGGTTCCAAAAGAGTTTCTGGATTTGCCATTGCATCAATTTAAAGTCTAAAGCATTTAAGTAGAGTTTAATACTATCGTTGATTTTCGTGATGACAAGGTTGCATGGAAGCAACCGGCCTCGCATCCAGTAGCCCACAGGTCAGTGTAATACTTGAAACGGAGCGTATACAAGTCGTATTGTTTACTTATTGTTAAAAAAATCTTTTTGAGAAAAGAGCAATGTGCTGCGTTTCTTGCTTGCTTGTCAGGAGAACATCTTTCCGAACCGCAGTCTTGACGTATCATAAGTCACACAATTTGTCATACGTGAAATAAATAAATAGGTAATTTATCATTTATGAAAATTTTCCTCAAGCAAGCGGACATCTTAAAAAACATTTCCTCACGAAAAAGTACCCGGCGTCGCAAGTTCATTACCCCACATGCATTATTAGGCGTGCGTGTGTGTGTGTGTGTGCACAAACAGGGGTTTTAATTTTTGGGGGCACTTTAATGACACTTCGCATCGATTTTAGCGTTTTCGGGGGTTACTCTTTTGTTTTGGTGCTATCGATTCATTTTTTATTCCGGATAGTCGTTTGCGTACGTGCCGTGTGTGTTGGGGGATCCTGAGGATTTAATAGTGGTATCGATTTTCGGAACTTGTGTAATGAATGAGCAATGCAATAGGGATGATGAAAACTCAATCAAAATATCAGCAACTCTATAACTAACATAAAAAAACGCGGTTCTAGTATGGAAGTTTGTATGAAATACACAGGTGTGACGTCATCATTATTTCAACGCACTTTTTTTTATATAATCTAAACTAGGATGTGAATTTTAAGTATTTTGGAATTACTATTTAACAATCAGTAAGAAATAGTTTATTTTTGACACAGGCATCTATTGTTTGACCACTAAAATTGGGATTTTTCCTATGTGAAAAATGTACCGTTGTAATGTAATGTTATTATTTACGATTATTAATTTTCATTTATTTTAAATTTTAGTGATTATTATAGCGGATCTCCGAAAAGACGTACTTAATATCCACGTGCTCTGTTTGTTCAAAATTTGATAACCATTTTAAACTATTAATTTTGATGACGTCACAAGCAAATATTTCGTCCTTTACTAAGCGCGCGTTTTTAACAGAAAAGTTGCTGATTTGATTTGATAGATGTTAAATACTAATTAATAACTATTATTTCTAAACTTACTGAAAATCATACGTATACCTTTTTCTATTTCAGATGGATTTTGACCTGAGGTCTGCTGGATTGACAAAACTGTATATCGAATAACTTGAATAAGTGAATAAACACCGCACTATTAGGTATACCAGGAAAACTCCTGTCATTATGTGATTAATGGAATGGTGTAGCGGTCTTCGCAGTCCGCACATAATCCAATAGATGGCATTACTAGTAGCGCACGATGAACACGAAGAGCCTAACTCACGCTAACGAAGCGTTCTCTGAATTAAGCCTATATACGACCTCCAAAGATGAACGGTCGGACCAGTGGTCCCCGAGCACAACACCCGCTCGGTGGATGATCATCCTTTGTTACGGTCGAGCCATATCACCTGCTCCCGTACAATGTGGTTACGACCCTCAGCAATGAGGGATACGATGCAGACAGCGAGAGAGAGAGAGAAATCATATGTCAGCTCCTAGAAACAAGCCATTCTGTACCAATTTTTTTATCAAGATCAGTTTCGCGACAGACAGTTACACTTTCGCATTCATACCTAACTTTCTTTACAATATTAATATGACAAGGGTCTCATGATGGAGCCAGGAGGTGGTCATGGGAACTCCTTAAGTTCTCATCGTAACCCGTCGTATTTGGACTCTTTTGATTTGTCTTGACAAGCACTTTAAAACCTAGATGCTGCCCAGGGTCTCGTAATGGAGCCAGGAAGTGGTCAGAACTCCTTAAGTGATCACATTATTTTTTAACAATTTTTATCAGAATATTAAAATTTAACACTATTTGACACTACCACTCATTACTAAGCACAAGTTTTATCTCGGAATGAGAAGGGTTTGGCTATAGTCCACCCCGCTGGTCAAAAAAAATACTGAGCCGGCAAATATGCAGTTTTGTGTTTTAGATATTATTTTATAATATATACTTTTGCCGTTCTAATTGTTGTTTCAAAAGTTATAAAGGTCATAATGGAGATCTGCAGTTCGTCGTGGGTTTTTTTAATTTTTTAATTTTATTACATGTTTTACAATGTACCACGTAGAATTGTTTGTTTTGGCGGATAATAGCGAGTTATGATTATTATTCCTTGATTATCATGGACTTTCGCCAAGTAAAACCTGCTTCTATCCAATATTTAAGTACTAGCGAATGCCCGCGACTTCGTCCGCGTGGATTGAGGTTTTTTGGTTCCCGAGGGCACTCTTTTATTTTACTACTATAATCTATCTCTGTGCCAAATTTCATCCAGATCCGTTTAGCCGTTCGACCGTGATCGAGTAACAAACATCCATCCATCCATCCAAATTTTCGCATATATAATATTAGTATAGATTAACTTCAATATAGATTCCATCAAGGCCATAAGACAAACGAGGCATCAAAGTTTCTTACTCCGAAAAACCCGTTCGAAAACATAATTAATACAAATTAAAGAACCGAAGATGAAGACGAGCGGCAATGAGCGCCCGCCTCCCCCTAAAAATTTAATTCATCACGCAGCCTGAGACATGTCCCCTTGCCGTCCCTTCCCCTTTCTTCTCCCATTCTTTGCTTTCTTACAAGCTTTTTCAGGGCACGACAGGGATGTACAACTTGTATCCTTAAACCCCACCAAACAAATTTCAACCCTAAAGTTTAACAATCAGGATTGGTTTTCTAACAACAATGGGATGGAGTTACGTCGGTATTGGTAACACGATACGCAGGCTGTTTCATTCGTCCGCACTGAAAGCCTTAAACAAATAAACGTGAAACGTTTCAAGATAAGATTTCGCTACGAAGCTATCATTAGAGATTGTCTAGGATTCGGTTCCGGGTGTCGGGCATGCATGTTTTAAAAGCTGTAAAAGATGTTGCATGAAGATTGAATAAGAAAGAAGAAAAAAATATTATGGTCGTGAAGGAAATCTTCAGGAGATGTTCCGGTGTTGGAAGAATAAAATAGAATAGAATTTATTTGTCTGAATATGTGTTACAATGATGGTTACAGTATAAAAAGTTGCAGCATATCCAATCAGGCAACCCTGACGTACTAATTTGTTTCTGTAGTTAGATATTTAAATAACATAGTAGGTACAAGTATGTTCTAGTATTAGAATAACCCTTCGTAGGTCTGAATAATTTTCATAATGACTTGAATAGTTAATTACAGATAACGTCAGGTAACCTGCAAAACCTGACTCAGGTTTCGACCTGGCTCAGGTTTGGTATGGAGTAAAACATATGTTGAGAATAATTTGGGAGATTTATGTGGTATGGTGAACATCAAGCTACAAGTGCAAGATACACACTTTACGTCTGTACCACATAGATTTACCTACTGTGGCGGATTATAGAGAATTAAATTTCTAGTTCCTTCATTGTCACGGACTTTTTTTTTTCCGCAAAGGCTTCCGCAAAGTACGATCCAATATTGTATGATCGATTTAAACTGACCTTAAAATCATACATTGTATGATAATGTATGATGTACAACGTATGTAAGTTACACTATCCCGTACAAGATGTTAAGCCCGTCTAACCCATACAGTTTGTATGGGACAGACGGGCTTAACATCTTGTTTATATTAGTAAAAAAAGAATCACTTATTCCGTAAGACGTTGCAACTTATAAACATAAAAAACGAGGTCGAGGGCCGGCCGGCTCTTTTATTATCAAAAGTTTAAGGAGTTTCCCCGCCACTGCAAGTTGACCTCTAAAACACTTTTTTACGCACAATAAAAAGTTCAAAAGTTCTAGGATTATTGCCACGTGTTTTCATTAAAAAGAAAAGTATTTTCTCCGCAAATCTTTCGTAACTTTTTCATTTTTCATTCCTAGTTTAAATTCAGAAACGTTTTGACTTATTCAGAATAAGAACTAGGACAGCGTTTATCTATGATAAATAAAATAAAAACAAAAACTAAACAGGCATACAAATTAGTTCCAATTTTGGCCACCGGGCCAGATATAAGTTTGTGGGATTATACCTACTTAGTTATAGTCATTGACTATAAGTCAGTACAGTACCTAATGCTAGTTTTAGTTAACAGAAATCCGACAGATAAGAATGCTTGCTCTATCAGATTCTTTTCACATTGCTTACTTTTTTTACGTAATTCGTATCCATTACCTTTTTCTGGAAATAAACTATTGTAAATATCTTTGATATTAAAAATGTTTTTCATTGAAAACTGATATGAACATATGAACCTTTTAAGTGTTTATTAATTGTAATTCAGAGTATCCTTTAAAATTCATACTAATATTATAAATGCGAAAAATTGTCTGTTTATCAGTCTGTCAGTGTGCTACGCTTTCATGACCCATCTGATAAACCGATTTCGATGAAATTTGGTACAGGTATAGATTCTATCTCGGGGAAGGACATAGGCTACTTTTTATCTTGGAAAATTAAAGAGAAAATAAGACAAAAACTTTAATCCACGCGGTCGAAGTCGCGGGCATCATCTAGCATAAATATAATAATTAACAACCGCTCATTAAAATCGGAAAATTGTCCGGAAAATTTCTACCACCGCTGTCTTTAGCAACCTTATCGCCGTAAACCGCCTTCAATTAACCAGTAAATAGGTCCTATGTACTCACTAACTCTTCACATAATGAGTTAATAACACAACACCTATACACGCGCGTTGCAAACGGAAAATCGTCAACACATACATAAAATCAACGCACACTAATAAAAGTCCCGAGCGTACATAAAACGCGTCTTTCTTCTTGTATTCTTAATTAGCGTGTTGAGTCGTCCTGTCCCGCTCTCGCCTAGGGTGTTAATTACAACTCGTCTCTGTCGCGCTTTCTTAATACATTCTTCCTCTTCGCGGTGTTTCTTTACGTTTTTATTTGTGTGCGTGTCTGTGTGCGGTGGTGTTTAATTTACATGTACTTGTATGTCTGTACAGGCGCAGGGATACTGAATTTGAATGATTGGCTAATGAAGATAATATTTGAGTAACTACAGTTTATTAAATTCTACTTTATCGCAAAAAATATTTTAATGTTTTTTTTTTTGAAGTGAAAACTTCCTTAGGCGCGTTGACCACTTTTCGGTAATTTATATTGAAATGTAAAACTTCTTTAGGCGCGTTAAGCACTTGAGTCTTTTATGATAAGTCTTGTTTTGACTCTGCCCCTGGTTTAGAAAGTAGATTCTACTTAGAAGAACACGCAAGAAAATATGCAGTTACTATTTTTAGAAAGCATAATGTTTCATTAAGTAGGTAGACATTTTATACACAGTGAAAGTTATTATACTATCCTTTGACGTAATAATTTTGTAGTATCTGCAACAAATTCCATATCTACTTATACTATCCGTACCAATATTATAAATGTGAAAGTGTGTCTGTCTGTCTGGCTGTTCATCTGTCTCTATGCCTGTCTTTCTGCTACGCTTTCACGGCCCATCTCTTCAATCGATGTTGATTATATTTGGTTCAGGGATAGGTAAATTTCCGGAGAAGGACAAAGGCAACTTTTATCACTATAAAATTTCTATTTTACAGGGATAAAAGTTGTCTTTGTCCTTAACTCGGGAATAAAAGGGACGAAGTCGCGGAAATTATCTATAGTCTTTAATAATAATTGCAAATGTTTGGACTAGTTTTATTCATGTAGGCTTGTCAAGTAAAATGAATTTCGTTCCAGTATCCCCACCGCCTGTACCGGTATTTTATACGAATGTGGGTATACGTGAAAGGGTGTCGGCGCGGGACCGGGTCGCGGGGGAGGCACGTACACATAAACACTTATAAAAGTTTTTTGACAACAACCGCTTCCACCCGCACCTCCCCTCGCCTCGAATTCGCTAATTTATGTGCTTTTTTAATCAATACCAGCCCGTGCAATGTTATAGATTCTATCGACGTCTTGCTTATACGTCAACATTAGTTTTGTTTAAACGTTCAGAGAGTTTTTTGACAACAACCGCTTTCACCCGCACCTTTCCTAGCCTCAAATTCGCTAATTTATGTACTTTTTTAATCAATACCAGCCAGTGCATTGTTTTGATACTATCAACGCCTTGTTGATACGTCAATGTTAGTTTTATTTAAATGTTCACAGTTCTTATTCGGAACTAACATAAAATTCTACATCAATGCTAAATACACAAGTTTTTTGACAACAACCGCTTCCACCCGCACCTAATCGCCTTGACTTCGCTAATTTATGTGTTTTTTTTTTTATCAATAGGTACCAGCTCTTGCAATGTTATAGATTCTATCGATGATAGATACGGCAACATTAGTTTTGTTCACAATTCTTATTGGGAACTCTAAGTACTTTTAATATTTTTTTTTATATCAACCGCTTCCACCCGCACCTCCCCTCGCCTCAAATTCGCTAATTTATGTGCTTTTTTAATCAATACTAGCCCGTGCAATATTATAGATTCTATCGACGCCTTGCAGTTGCTTATACGTCAACATTCGTTTTTTTTTGTTGTTAATGGGCCTTTATTGCGTAAGCAAGGAGCGAATAGGAGCAGCTATCAGGCTTAACCAGCCTATTACTACTTTAAAGGGCCAAAAGCGCCATATTAGACAAATCTATGTAGTAGGTATGGTGGTGTGGCAGCTTGCGATACACACCACACCACACAAAATTTTCAAATTATCTACTCTCAACGTACATAGTTTTCACTGCGACACTGGAGCATCCTCAGGAGATGATGTCTCGACAATGCACAATTCAAGAAAGAGTAATTTTAATGCTACCATCCAACACTGTCACAATTTGTTAGATATGTATTGTTGTCTTTGTGTGATATAAGTTAAGAAACCCATCTGATAACTAGATAGTTCTAGATTCGCTATACCACGACCTTCACCGATCTGTTTAATAGACGAAACCTACTTTTTATTTTTATTATTTAAGAATAAATACGCCTAAAATAGGTTGCCTATCAAAATCCGGTCCAGACTATTTTTAAATTAATCAATTTTAATTAATTTAAAAATAGCCTGGACCGGATTTTGATAGGTATTTTGACCCGTGGTTCAGCGGGATCTAGAACTAAGACGATGTCATTAGTTTTCACCTACAATGCCAAAAATGTAAGCAACAATAATACAGCTTATTATTATGATATGGGTAATTTATCATCGCCTATCACCACACCGGTTGAGTTGATTATATTGTTAACGTACATCCGGTTCTTATCATTAGCCGATAATAGCCAATAAATTATATGAGTCGCGATCGAGAGGCGCGATTGTTCATATTGTTCGACGCGCAGACAAGGCTGTTCTCTTGCTGTTCTAGACTCCTAGAGAATGCGTAGGTACTTAATCGAAATTTAATGGTTAGTTTTTGAAAGTTGGTAAAATAGTTGGATGATCAAATAATTAAATATATCACATCAATATCTAGGTAACGTACGCAAAGCACTTCTTTTTTTTTGCTACTTCTTTTTTTAAAATAATTAATCAATTCGTTTTAATTTCGAGTTGAGATTGTAATACACATTTTCATTAATCCCATCGCGCACTAAGGTTCAAATTACTTATTTTCTTATCAAATAACTTACTTATTTTCCACATTTGCTATGGGAGCTACAAAAAAGATAGTTAAACAAATATTTAGAGAATTTAACGGCGGTTTAAATGCCATTTGAAACTCAAAATGGTTAAGTTTTGAAGGTTGCTATAATGTCGGGACGATTGAATAATAAAATAGTTACGTACTACCTATATAGTTTATAAATAGTTACGTATAAGTTTCTTTTGTGTTTTTGTGGTGTTTATTGTACACCATGAAAATGAAAATAATTTATTTCACAAAGGCTTGTTTGTATATACTTTATTGTACACCACAAAAACACCACCAAGTATTTACTAAGTACTAGCAAGGAACTTGGTCATACCTAATTCGATCTCAGTATCAGAAGTTGGGCATAAAATTTCACACTATAATGCATAGAGTATAAATATTATAGCTATAGGTATTCGGGATAAATTTTACCCGCAAATTGAGTAGCACTTAATTCTTCCCCTCATCGGATTCATCACACGTCACGCAAAAACACCGTGAAGAGACCGTGACAGTGTTGCACGGACGCGTCACGCGAAACGTGTCATCCATCACCCATGTGCTTACATCCTTATTCCTTACATACTTAATTATGCACTTTCCAACAACCGTATATTAGACACCTATAAGGTTTGTTTTCCATTGTTTAATCCTTAAATACCTTGAAATATATTGTCACTGCAAACAACTTTATTTTGCATTTCATGTGAACCTTATTCTGAAGGTATAGAATCCTTTTCTTTGTTATTTCATAATTGTATGTTGTAAGAAATGTCACCAAAAAAGTAAGGACGTGTTTATCTTTATGAATAGATAACATAAGACGGATTTTTGCCTGGCATACGATTGAGTTTACGACGTGTAACTTAAAAAGAAATGCGGTATCATGCACCTTATTTAAATAGAAACAAGTTTGTTTATTGCTTATACTGCACGCAAATTTAAATTGGCTTTCATATGACGAGCCAAATAATACATGCAGCTTCAAAAAGCTTAATGTCAAGGAAATAAAATTGATTTTCGTTTAACGAAACGTAAAAGCAAAAGATAAATTTCCTCATACGTTAAGGGTTGACGAAACGTAAAATTGCCCGCTAACTTTATTTTTCAAAACCGAGATTGACGTTTAATATATCATTGGTAAGTTATCTTGTTACGGCTCGGTAGGCGATAAATGGAAACGCGTAAATTACATTGCGTTGATATAAAACGTCGCAGATTTATTCAGCTTTATTACGTTTACGGTATTGATGTAAATCATGGTATATTTGCAGGCAAAACACAATCAGCGCGACAACACTTTCGTCTCGGACTGTAAACAAGCCTTCCCTAATATCCACAAACGTCTAAAACATAAACTAATCCGCCTGGACAGAGGTAAACTCAGGAAGGATGGGACTCATAACAGGGCACAGCCCATTAAACAAACATCTCTTCGTTATAGGTGTCACCGACAGTCCTCTGTGCAGGGCTTGCATGGAGACAGACGAAACGCCGACGCACGTGTTGCTAGAATGCACTAGCGTCACCTCTAGCAACCTCGCATCGAGAGGCCCTCGACTTGGGCGGTCTTCTAGGCTTCTGGAGCGAGTTTGGTGGCTGGAGTGAAAACTCCGGCGGGGAGGGGCAACTCACGTACAACAGACCTCCAACTGGATATTTAAGTGCAGAAACCTGCCCAGTAGGAAGAAAGAAAGACAGGACACTTTCGTTGTCGTCAAGCAAAACACGTTCATGGAACTGGACACGGGACCATTCCAGCACCTTGGGTGTGTGTGGATGTGTAACACCCACGTGTATGAGTTTTCGAACAATGTGTAAATTGCGACTTCATTTCGCAACCCGTTGAGCTATGTGGGTTACTCTTGTTCGACTCAACTTTTCGCATCCCGATAATTTTCGTATACTTAGTTGCTTAATAGTTTCCGTAACTTTGCGTTTTTGAAATTTAAAACGTACTTTGATAAACTCAATCCACGTGGGTTAAGTTGCGGACATTGTCTATAAATCATACTCATTGAAATAGAAGTATAGGTACTAAAATTCTACATCAATGGTCATACTTCATAATAATATTATAACTGCGAAAGTGTGTTTGTATATTGGTTTGTCCTTGAATCGCGCCGCAAGAGAGCAACGGATCGACGTGATTTTTTGCATGGGTATTTTAAGGACCTGGAGAGTTACATAAAAAAAACTTATTCCACGCACGCATCGAGGACATAAGCTATTAAAAATGATCTATATCGTTCTTAGAAATTAAAATATGCAAGTCAAGAATATAAATCCGTATTCCGAGAGAGATAGTAAGGAAATGTGTCCATGCAAATTAATAACACTGCCACATACTGCCATATAGAGAGAGAGGGTCTGCGAGGCATTCTATAAATAATTAATTTTGCTCCTAAAATAGAATAAAGGCGACAGGCTCTAAATCAGGAAGTCGATTTCTCGTATGCGTATCATTCCTATTAGATTAATGGTAACCAGAGATCCGGTTATAAGAACACGCTGGTTTGAGTTCAAATTCAATAGAAAGCATTCATGTCACATATGTTATACATGTTATGAAAATTGTAGAGATGATTTTAATTGAGATTTGAGGCCCGGCTGAGTTTTTTGTGGACTCTTCTCAGACCAGGGCGCGTTTGGAACCTTGTAGCTTTAGTTTTAAGATACCGTAGTTAATATTATCAACATCGCGTCTTATAATGTGTACCAATATTGAATAAATAATGAATGAATGAATGAATTAATTAATGAAAAATTCTTTATTGTACACCAAGTAACACATACTTATAAAAAATAACAATAAAACTAAGCAACATCAATAAATAAATAAATATACTTTGAGTTTGAGTTTGAGTTTGAATTTTGAAATAGCGCGTAATGGATAAAATTAAATTCATACATTTTAATTATCTTTACATCATCATTATGATTCAATGCCCATTGCCGGCTCACTAGCACGAGTCTCTTCTCAGAGTGAAAATGGTTTTGCCCATATTCCACCACGCTGGCTAATTGCGGATTTAGCCAAGTTAATCTAATTTAGTTTAAGGAACTTGTAAAACACCCACAATACACAATTTGAACTGTGGAAGGTGAATTTAGGTTTTGGTTTGCGGCTCTCGTACGATGAAACTATTGATTTTATAAAAAAAAAGGTACATAAATTGTAGCAAATTTTCTCTAGTTTAATTTATTATACGACTTTGTTCATCGTAAAATTAGTCCGAAAGGAGTTATTGTTAAAAAACTGGTTTTTTGCGCCATTTTTTCCAATATGGCGGCGCGAGCGGTAAATTTACGAGGTGGCAAAGTGGAAATTCGGAAAGAGCACGTCGAAATCTATAGAATACACCAATTTTCAAAACTCCCAAGAAACAGGTATCCCCTTTTTGAGTATCAAATAACTGGGTTACCTATACAATATATAGGCCGATCGTTTAACTCGCGTATCGCCTGCGCGGTAAGATGGGAGCGGGGGCGGGTAACGCTACACACCTAAATAAAATAATAAGTATCTTTAAAAATTTAATAAATTTGTATCCCCGCTCCCTTCTTACCGCGCAGGCGATACGCGAGTTAAACGGTCGGCCTATACTTATTGTTTTTATGATATCTTTGAATTATACAAACGTTTTCCTGTATTGTTTGCTTTATTCTAATAAATAATATTAGTTTTTCTCACCTAAAAGATATTTTCCTAGAATAGGTTATGGGCCCAGTTTAGTACTTTAAAAAATAAGCAGCCGGAAATCTTTTTGATTTTGAATTAAGATAGTTAAATAAAGAATCAGGGTGAGTATAAGTTAAGAGAAAAACCCCTGAAATAAATTAAACCCGTAACCCAGCCTTAAGGCGATGCGCAGAAGCGCCGCTGGGTTTTAGTGGGTATTCTGGAGTGCCAGTGAGTCCCACATACCCTCTCGCGGGCACGGCAGTTCATCTGCCTGCCAGTTTGTCTGGGAGGGATGCCTAAACGCATTTCCCAGCGTTAAAAAAAAAAAAAAAAAAAAAAAAATAGGTTTCGCGAGGTAGAGCAACAGGCCCACACGTCAGCTCGCCCGGGGCTATTATAACGTGAACGCCGTAATTACCAATCAGGCTGGGTAAGCAATAGGGTATTAACTTACATCGGCCTACTTTGCAACGTTTCTTTTTTCATAGTGAGAATTGTCACTTTTAGGTCAACAGTTTACAGAGCCTGAGCCTTTAACAAAACTAGATTATCAATTTTTTTTTGCGATTAACCGCGAAATAAATTGATTTCGTAAAATTGCTTTAAATGAACAAACTAAACATTGAAATTAGTCAATATACTAGACGATACCCGCGACTTCGTCCGCGTGATTGAGGTTTTTTTTGTTCCCGCGGTAAATAATAATTCTTAAACACGAGAGTCAACAATAATGAAACATGGCTGACACATGGGTTTAGGTGTTGGCAATATGGCCCCAGGTTAGTAAGATCGCAGTCGAAGAGTAGTAGATTAAAATAAAAGCTAATGTTTTTAACGACCTCCCTGGCGCAGTGTTGAGCGCAGTTGGTCCCAGGTTCGATTCCCGGCAGAGTCAATTTGGGAATTTATAATGTTTGAATTTTCCCTGGTCTGGTCTGGTGGGAGGCTTCGGCCGTGGCTGGTAACTACCCTACCGGCAAAGACGTACCGCCAAGCGATTTAGTGTTCCGGTACGATGCCGTTAGAAACCGACTAGGGGTATGGGTTTAATATAACTGCCATACCCCTAACAGGCTATAGCCCGCTACCATCTTAGACTGCATCATCACTTACCGTCAGGTGATATCGCAGTCAAGGGCTATCTATAGAACTTAATGCTAGCTAGCCTAACCTAATTACTATATAAATCATGCCCGCGTGGAATGCTGGCTGCATTTCAGCCAGGCTGATCCTTTACGCAAAAAATGAGCCAGCCCTTCTGTCACCAGATGAGGCTATTAACCGCGGTGAAATATGTATCTCGTAACTAACATATCAAGGGCTAACTTGTACTGGATAAAAAAAGTATGGCCCCAAATTAGTCATCATCCGGTTAAGATCGCAGTCTTTGAGCTATCATGTAGTAGATTAAAATAAAAGCTAATGTAATAAGCCCCACTCAAACAGTAGTTAGTTGTAACTGTGGCGGAGTGCGTGTTGGCCAGGCATTATGGCGAGTTACGCGGTGTTGCCAGTTGTCAACCGATCTTAATTGCATATACAGGATCGAATCATTAATTCTAAGAGCGCTAATTACAATTATACCTTGTGATTTTTGTTAGAAATTCATATTCAGGATTTCCTTAATAATCTAATTTAAGGATTTCCTTTTTTTTTTTTTATCCACTACAAGCTAGCCCTTGACTGCGATTTCACCTGATGGTAAGTGATGATGCAGTCTAAGATGGTAGCGGGCTAACCTGTTAGGGGCATGGCAGTTATATTAAACCCATACCCCTTCCGTTTCTACAAGGCATCGTACCGGAACGCTAAATCGCTTGGCGGCACGTCTTTGCTGGTAGGGTGGTAACTAGCCACGGCCGAAGCCTCCTACCAGGCCAGACCAGGGAAAATGCAGAAATTATAAATTCCCAAATTGACCCTGCGGGGATCGAACCCAGGACCTCCGCACGTTAAGGCAACAGCGCTACACACTGCGCCACGGAGGTCGTCAAAATAATTTTCCTTGATAATTTTGACTGAAGACTATACCTACTAATGTTATAAATGCGAAAGTTTGGTTTGATGTTTGTTACTGAACGCCAGCCCGGCTGAACTTATCTGGATGAAATTTGGCACAGAGATACATTATAGTCTGGAATAACACATTGGCTACTTTTTATCCCATAAATTAAAAAAGTTTTCACAGGAAGACCTGAACCCACGCGGACAAAATCGCATTCATCCTTCTGAAAATATTTGGGAATATGACTTAAACCGGAATCGGGTCTTCAAAGATTGGCACATAGAAACAACCTTACGCTATACATTGGCTACATTACACTTACCTATAGTTAAAGCTCGTAGCTTAATATGGTATTAACCAAATAACCACATAAAACAAACCCAGCACGACTCCTAACATCAAAGGATAATGGAATTTATATATCAAATCACGATTTTGGCACGCCGTATACCGTACACTTTATATAAGTGTTAGGCTGCCTGTCCACTGAATAAGGGCGAAGTTATGACAGTGTCATGGAAGAGCAAAGATCCTCTACGCTCTTTTTCGTATCAATGGATAGACAGCCCTAAGGGCATCCGGTGATTAAAGTTTGGAAACTGTTAGAATATGGAATGTAACTTTTGTCTAAATAGTTCGTTACCTAAGGGCAGGGCTAATCCTAGGAGTACTCTGTTTTACATTATAACATTGTAAAACACACAAGGTGGACATAATAGACTATACAACGTGTTTTTAGTTGAAATTGTACCTACATCATTAGTTAAAATGGCTTGATGCCATGGTAGGTACATGAATTTTGCACTCACGGTCAAATATAATGACGCCAAATAACTTAAGACTGTGGACTGTGGTGGGCACGGAACTTCTGCGGAAACGCACCGCATAACGTATTGACTTGTGTCAAATGACTTACCATAAATAACGAGCTTCAGGGCGGTTTCAGATTAGCGTATTTTTTTTGCGCGTCAAAAAACCCGAACGCGCGTACACGCGCTTATTCCGGCGTGTGCTCGAACAAGGGGTCAGTCAGTAGTATTCGAGTTAATTAGCGCGTCAACACTCATAGAGTTGCACGTGTGGCAAAGAGCGCGCCTATACACGCCTACACGCTCTTTAAAAAAGAGCTTACACGCGTCGAAAAAACGCTAATTTAAAACCGCCCTTAGAGAGTGATCTAGAACAACAGGTTGATTAACCAGCCCGCTATTCGGCTGCGCGCGCGCACGCCGGCGTTTTCATTAAAATGCCTCCTACACCCGCTTCCGATACCTGAGCGGTGCAGGTTATTAAATGCATGCGGCGAATGTGGAAGCACGACCTAACTCTATTTGTGTATAGTCATATTTTTAGAAAAAATAATGTTAATAATCTTATAGTTATATTATTATAAACACAAAAGTGTGACTGTCTTTCTGTATGTCTGTTGGTTTGTCCGTTTATCTGTGTATCTGTGTATGTGTATATTTATCTGTCTACCGTAGTTCTTCCATCACTGCTTATATTCTATAGACGTTCAAGAAGTTTACAGTGCAGCCTGCAGGTACTAGATATGGATAGGTACCGATTTCGAACAAAATTATTTTGATTTTGACCATGACTTTGACTATCTGTCTGTCGCTAAATCACTTGGCGGTCTTTACTGGCAGGGTGGTAAATAGCCACGGCCGAAGCCTCCCACCGGGCCAGACCATAGAAAATTTAGAAATTATAAATTCCCAAATTGACCCTGCCGGAGATCGAACCCGGGACCTCCCACGGTAAGACAACAGCGCCCAACTCTGCGCCAGGGAGGTCGTCAAACCTGTCTTTCTGTGAACATGTCATGATCTGTTTATTCTGACATCTTTGCAAAAGAAACTCGAAGCTCATAGATTGACTACGTCCTAAGAACTCGATTAACTGTAAACCTCCAACATACAATGCTCTATTATGCGCAACACGCATACAACATGCAGATACAAGATCTGTGTGACCCACATCTGAGATGAATCACTCGGTTCCGCGCTCTAATGAAATCCTTTCAAAGCACACCCCGCGCCGCCCGGGAGTGCATTGTTATCGGTGTATTGCTGCATTATCTATGCGAAGCCTTCTGAGACACACCGGGTAGCGGCAAATACAGCTTGGCAAACTTATCTGTGCGTGTGGTGAAATTCGGAACTAACAGATTCTTATCGGTGTTGATCCTAAAATGTTGATAATTTAATAGACTGTGGCGCCTTCACTACAGACTCAAATAAGTTTGCCAAGCTGTACCTATATTCAGCCAGAATCTTTTTATATCAACTTTTGTATGGGTGAAGTCCACATGTGGGTTGGTTCGACGAACCAATGCAGATGTTGGTATTCCAAAGTGCTGGATTGGTGAAATTGCACAGGAAACCACAACGTTGGCAGATCCGTAACTAGGTGGTCGAAAT
The DNA here is from genome assembly GCA_923060345.2 of Erebia aethiops. NCBI lineage: Eukaryota > Metazoa > Arthropoda > Insecta > Lepidoptera > Nymphalidae > Erebia > Erebia aethiops. The sequence goes on along the minus strand of OV281096.1, from coordinate 12,138,563 downwards.
TCCGCGAGCTCATACGAATCGATTCGCTTCCTCGTTTCTTACTCGAACCGCTAGGTGTTTTAACATGGGTACCTTCACGGAATAGATAAAGGGTACCTTCAAATCAAGAGTGAATAGGCATCTTCTAGCTATCTGTCATATTTTTGAAAAAACCTCCAAACAATGCGTTTTTGAATCCATAATGAAACGCTGAGCTGAAAGATTGGCTACCGCAGAGCCAGATTGAGTTTATCAGGAGTATCACCGGCCCTCAGTGTGTCGCAGACCTAACAAAAGTTGCACCTACCAGCTCCCAGCGCGTATGATATAATATCGCTCGAACACGGATATTGCCCGATAATGCTATGTTCCACTTATTTTATACGCCAATGCGCGAACTAATGATAAAGCTGTAATCACGAGGTTAACCCACATCGCTTAAAGCAGTATTATGTTAATATTTTTGACGCTCTTGTTTCAGAATTATAATCCTTATTTTAAAGACGTCAAGGTACACGTCATATAAAACTGCAATATTAAAATAATACTACTTTAAGCGGTGGTACTCTGTAGTAAGCCCCCCACTAGCAAGCGTGGGTGGAGTGATTGTTTATGAATTTGTTCGGTGAAAATACACGATTGTAAATATTATTGTAATGTCAATTCATAATTTACGTTAAGTTAGATACTTGCATAATTATGCGACTCATCTAGGTATAAAAGGTATATATATATTTTTTGAAGTGAAACTTCTTTAGAATCGTGTGATTTGAAAATTCAACGAAACGAAAAAGACACCAAATTAAGACAAACATATTCATAAAATTGGATTTAGCCTACGAGAGAATGAGATAGAATACAAGTTATAATATTCTCATTCTCTCGTAGGCAACTTTTCAGAAGTTTCACTTCTACCTTGTCTGAATTGTACACTCACACTTTTTGTTTTTCATCCCGATATACCATAGACATAGAATTTTTTCGCTACGCGATATACAAAAATGTTCTCACCGATTTCCGCCTACATCAATTCTAAAGATGATTAGCAAAGTACGCAGGGATTTAAGGAATACAAGCATAGAGATATAATATAGTAACTCTATGAATACAAGTTCTTTTCAAATAAAGAACACAAGACAGAAAGGTTATCAAGTAGGTCCACAACATAGATTTCTATCACAGTATAGAATCCTAAATCTATGGTACAGAGTTCAGAAATTACAAAACGACCTATACTTCAACTATGCTCTTTTACTCCATACAGCCTTTCTTGCAGCTGTATTTCGACAAAAGCTATAATCGTCTCAGCGAGGCGGCACTTTCGCTATTGGCGATCACGAGCTTCGTGTCCGCTTATTAACGCTACAGGGGCGATATATCACGCGCCCTCATATGCCGCCACGTCATACGCCACTGACCATAGACCTAGCAAGATACGAGACACGACAACAGCTATAATCATCTCAGCGAGGCGGCACTCTCGCTATTGGCGATCACGAGCTTCGTGTCCGTTTATTAACGCTACAGGGGCGATATATCACGCGCCCTCATATGCCGCCACGTCATACGCCACTGACCATAGACCTAGCAAGATACGAGACACGACAACAGCTATAATCATCTCAGCGAGGCGGCACTCTCGCTATTGGCGATCACGAGCTTCGTGTCCGCTTATTAACGCTACAGGGGCGATATATCACGCGCCCTCATATGCCGCCACGTCATACGCCACTGACCATAGACCTAGCAAGATACAAGATACGACAACAGCTATAATCATCTCAGCGAGGCGGCACTCTCGCTATTGGCGATCACAAGCTCCGTGTCCGCTTATTAACGCTACAGGGGCGATATATCACGCGCCCTCATATGCCGCCGCGTCATACGCTACTGACCATAGACCTGTCAAGATACGAGAAACGACAACAACGATAATCGTCACAGCGAGGCGGCACTCTCGCTATTGGCGATCACGAGCTTCGTGTCCGCTTATTAACGCTACAGGGGCGATAATATAAGCTATAATCGGCTCTGCTCAACTATATACAGGTCCTGTGTGGTCGTCATGACCATAAAAAGTTTTTACTGAATTAAGAAATAAGTCTTTTTCATTTTAAAGCTTCATAGACTGCTCGGCATTGTATCGACTATAATATTATTTATATAGAATATAATATTTTGGCAGTCGTGGCTCTGCCTGACCATTTACAGGCCGAGTGTGGTCACCATGATATCTTGACCATTCGTGGCTTTAAATAAATTTAAAAATAAATCTTTTCAATTCTAATACTTCTTAATTCCTTAGAAACTGCTCGGCATTGTATCGTAAGCAGGAAGTGATTTATTTAGAGCAAGCGCCGACCATATACCTGGCAGTCGTGGCTCTGCCCGACCATTTACAGGCCGAGTGTGGCCACCATGAGATCTTGACCAAACGTTGCTTTAAACAAATTTGAAAATAATAAATATTTTCAATTCTAATACTTCTTAAGTCCTTAGAAACTGCTCGGCATTGTATCGTAAGCAGGAAGTGATTTATTTAGAGCAAGCGCCGACCATATACCTGGCAGTCGTGGCTCTGCCCGACCATTTACAGGCCGAGTGTGGCCACCATGAGATCTTGACCAAACGTTGCTTTAAACAAATTTGAAAATAATAAATATTTTCAATTCTAATACTTCTTAAGTCCTTAGAAACTGCTCGGCATTGTATCGTAAGCAGGAAGTGATTTATTTAGAGCAAGCGCCGACCATATACCTGGCAGTCGTGGCTCTGCCCGACCATTTACAGGCCGAGTGTGGCCACCATGAGCTATTGACCACGCGGGCCATTTAACGAGTTTCCTTTGTAATTTGTTTCACGATTGTCGTTTAAGTGTCGACTGTCGAACAGGTGCATAGTTTTCCACGTACACAACGTGTTTGGAATATTGAAATCATTGGCACATCGGTCGTATTTCTTCAGCCTGCGCAACTCAAATACAATCAGTGCAACTACGCAAACTCAAACTCAAACTCAAATCTTTTCTATTCAAGTAGACTTTGACAAGTGCTTTTCAATCAATCAATCAATATTTATTTATTCAAATTAGGTACACTGTACACTCGACGTCCAATTACTTATTAAACATGATGGTGATAATCAGTTACGGTATCTTAAAACTAAAGCTACGAGGGTTCCAAACGCGCCCTGGTCTGAGAAGAGCCAACAAAAAACACAGTCGGGGTTTCTTTTTTAACTTATCAATCAAGTTCTGAATCGTCAAGTGAACCACTGGTTCGGAATGTATTCCTACCGAGAAGAACGCGCTATGCTTTCTATACACCTCTACAAAGTGATGCAAAAATCACGTAAAGAGTTTTAGGTAGGTATGCACTATGCTTGTGTTGCAACAGATTCTAAAAAAAAATAACTGGGACTACTTATCGCTCAAATGTGCTGGAATATATATTCCAAATTCTAAACTTTTCTTTTTCTTTTTTCGTCTCGTTAATCGTTTTTTTAAAGATTTCTTAACAATATTTTTTAGTGAAAGACTTGACTCCTTATATGCTACATCTCAAGTTTTAAACTGAGGTGATTGTAATCAGTCACTTTCGAATTGAAAATGGTATCGTTTAAAATGACAAAGTAATATCGCGAGCAGAAATGCCGTGACATGAATTATTGGCATTCTCTGGCCGACCACCGCGGTGCCTCGTTACATACGAGTATATGCCAGATGCTATCGCCAGCCCAGGACAATGCCGGTCAATTCACTCTATCAGATACGTCACTTGCGCTTTATAATTGTTTGTTTTATGGTGAATTTGATACTATTTGTCCAATATTTGACGAATACAATTTATCGGATGATTAAAGAAGTTTTGACAGATGGGAAGTGATATGACATGAATTATTGGCATACCCTGACCAACCAGATGCCAGATGCTATCGCCAGGCCAGAACAATGCGCGGTCAATTGACTGTATCAGATACGTCACTTGCGCTTTATAATTTTTTGTTTTATCGTGGATTTGATGCTATTTGTCCAATAATTGAAATTATTTTTCTTGATTCAATCTAGTATACCGACTATTTTCTTATAGCCACTTATTATCTGTAGTTTATCAATTGTGAAATCGATATATTCTCATTGATTCTACCCCGGAAAGATTCGCTTGGAATTAGATGCTGTCATTGTCCCATTATGACCAAACTTATATTTGGGCCAAAATTGGGCCAAACTTATACTTGGGCCAGCTCTTTTGGATCCAGATATTCAGTACAAAGATAACTTGCATTGCATCCCAAGTCGGGCATAGGCTATTTTTATCCCAGAAAATCAAGAGATTTCAATGGGAAAAGAAACTGTTTTTTTTAAATAGCTTAGAAACTGTTAAATAATTTTAAAATATCCGCGGATTTCCGGGCATTATGGCAACTTTTACTTACAAAATGTAACATCTTACAGAAAATAATTCAAATAAAAGCATGCGATGAGCATTACACGAGATCCTCTTAACGCAAGACAGCGCGCAGCATCCTTCCATCACAATCACACTCTCGGCGCTGTCACATAATTGTGATTAATTCAGGCGCTCGTGTGCTGCGGTCGCCACAGGAATTTCATCCTAGTGAACAACGCGCCTCGGACACAGTCATAAGCGAAGCGAGTAACTTGATTCTGTGAGAGATTTTACACTAACCTTGGAAAATAAATAAGTTAATATGTTTTGCTGGGAGTTTTCTTCTGATACTACTTGCTGCTTGCTCGCTCGCAAAACGGTATTAAAAAAAACTATGCATCCCGGGGACGGACATAGGCTGTTTATCCTGTAAAATTACAGATTTTCCTCGGTTTTGTTGACTAACTAAGTAAATCGATGCGGACGGCGGATCCCATGCTGGATCCACATGGGATCATTTTGCCAAACGAGCAATGCTTGGCAGAATATTTACACGCGTTGCGATTCTGCGCTCGTGTATAAATTATTGCTCTGCAGTGGACTTGCAATTTATAAAATTTTAACCCACTTTAATCAGTTAAAATAATGATACTTTTCCATATTTTGCAAGTCTTTGTTCTGTAAAAATGTACGCACGCTACGCAAGCCGTACGAAAAAGTCGCTTATTCTCTTTGCTAGGTACGGACCAATAACTACACGTTAAAAATATTTTGTTAAGGTTTAAGATACAAAAACCACTTATAATAATAGGTGGAACCGGTTTGGTGTCGCGATCTCAAAAAGGCATTGTCATTGTGATGAATGGAGGAAACTACTTATGTGAAACAAACTCAGTGCAAAGATTCTATGAATTTTGCTCACAGGTTTAACACGCGAAGTAAGCCAACGAAACCTCAATCTAAAACCACATTGACTAATAGAAAACTCCTGCGCAGCGTATTCTCTAGAATTAGGCACATTACTGTCCTCTGTAATTTGATACGACTTACGACATCGCGGGCGAACTTGGTGTTTATGTTCGCTTTGTTTTGTAACATAAATATAATTAAGGCCTGCTTTTATTATGCCTACTTGAAACGAAACAGCAGAGTGTACTACTTAAAAAAATTGTTACAGAGATAATATGTATTATATATTTTGTTATATGTAATATAGAACCCAAAACGGTATTTAAAAAATAAACTAGATAGGTAGCTTGTATCCCGAGGACATAGGCTATTAATTATCCTGGAAAGTTAAAGGTTTTCCTTGTGTTTTTTTTACTAAGTAAATCCATACGGACGGTGGATTTTAACAGACCATTTTTTCAACCGATTTTGAATTGTCTTCAGAGTTGTCTTCAGTTTTCCGGGATAAAAAGAATCCTATCTCTATAGGATCCCGGTAAATTGAAGAGTTCTCTCGGGATTTTTCAAAAAGCTAAATCATTCTCATTTATATTACAAATATTATAAGTATTTTATACTGCCGTGTACCGTGTAAGCACACTAGGAACCGAACTAATCAAAGAACAGAAGCGCTAGTCTGTGCGGCTGCATATAAAAGTGCTGATAAGATTTTTTATGTCCGCCAAGTGTGTTTTCACCCTAACATGAGATTGAACGTTACGATTTTTATGACTGAATCAGCTTTTCAGGCGATAGTTACAAAAAGTGCAGGTATCTCTTAGTCTATAACAGCAGCTTCTTGGCTGGCCAGGAACTTTAGATAGTGGCGGTCACAATAGATCGACAACGGTCAAAGCGATACCGGGTCTCTTTACAGAGCCCTGCTTAGCCACATCAGCAAGAAGATAAGATCTTTTAAATTTAAAAAGTGCGTCGAACTTTGATGACGTCATAACTCACAATGCAGTATTTCATACTAAAACCCACACTAATCACGTGTTTTGCGTGGTTTAAATTTTGCATGCATGATCATAAGTTGAAACATTTATACTGGAAACTAACAAATAACATCTCATTGTAAAAAATGTTTTGTGCAAATAAAGAATTTAGAATTTGAATTTTTTTGGCGTTTGAAAATAAAAATGCTGATTTGATTAATATTTAAGTAGGTCTCGTGCTTCACAAACATTAGTACATGTTCCGTTCACTCACGTTACATTACAATATAGTGAGTTAGGCATTAATCACTCCATCCCAGCCATAACTCAGCATCCACCTGTCAGGACAGCCGACAATAAAACGGTGCCCTAGATGTAGCCACGGTTGCGATCATATTATATTAATATGCCTTGTAAGTTGGTATGTTGGTTACATTTACCTATTAATTATTGGAAACTAGATGATGCCCGCGACTTCGTCCGCGTGGTTTAAGTATTTTTTTATTCCCGCGGGCACTTTTTAATTTTCCGGTATAGTAGCCTATTTCACTATCTAGTTCCTCAACCATACCCATGCCAAAAATCACGTCGATCCGTTGAACCCTTGCGGTGTGATTGAAGGACAAACCAACATACAAACACACTTTCGCATTTATAATATTAGTATGAATTATGATGCCTTGTAAGTGAGTATGTTGGTTACATTTACCTATTAATGATTGGAAAAACCTTAACTTGTAAGTTTTTGCTCTTATGCTCTAACTCAAGAACAATGACGACTTCGTCCGCTTGGATTGACGTTTTTTAAATTTCGATCTCTTCAATTTTATGTCTAGCCTATGTCCTTCCCCGGGATGTAAACTATCTCTGTACCAAATTTCATTAAAATCAGTTGAACAGATGGGCCGTCAAAGCGTAGCAGACAGACAGTCAGACACACTTTCACATTTATAATATTAGTATGGACTAGGATATACAAGTATAAAAATAATGAAAAGTATGTGTAATAATAATGTAATGTAAAAAAAAAATTATAATAATGTAGTATGTGTAATGTGTCATGTGTGTAATGTGGTAGTAGAAATAAAAGGCTTTTTTTTTTATGGATACAAGTATTTTACAAACTCGTGACGATGGTCAGCCCGATGCCGCTATGTAGGTAAAAACTTTTTGTTTTCGACTTCGTCCGCGTGGATTTTTCCAGGATAAAAAGTAGCTCATATTTAACCGGATACCACCCGGGATACCACTCGGGATACCACCCGGGATACCACCTATCTCTGTACCTACCAAATTTCATAAAAATCGGTTGAACAGATGGGCCATGAAAGCGTAGCAGACAGACAGACACACTTTCGCATTTATAATATTAGTATTAAGGATTATGCATTTGTTGTAGGTATACTTCCTTACCAACAACTAAATATCATGCCTGCTACCTACTCAATAGGCCAGCTAAGCTAAGAAAATATTTTTCTGATATTCTAGCCCGTGATTTTTATCACAGTACCTATCAAACATGATTTAAATAACAAAACTGCTAGTGCGCAGCTGCTAAATTACGACAAACAAATAGACCCTTAGAGTTTCCCAATAGTTGCGCAAAAACTATTAACACAAGATCCTAGATATTCTAATTGCGAATACATATTTCATATCTATCTGCTCTACAATCGCCGCGGTAAAGCTTGGTTTACAATACGTAACTTAACAGAATATAAGATGTAAATGTTTGCATGATTGTTCTTAAAAAACGTTATCTATGTTCAGGACAAAGTGTTCATGTGACAAAAAGTGGATTACGACCACATTCGTGGGACCGATTTCCATAAATCGAACTTATTGAAAATCGGTTGAAAAGATGCGCCGTGAAAGTTTAGGAGATACACAAACAGAATGCCTGCATTTTTTACTGATAATTGTGATATGCTTAGAGATATGCTTATACTGACGACCTCCCTGGTGCAGTGTTGACCGCTGTTGTCTTAATGTGGGAGGTCCCGGGTTCGAACCTGCCGGGGAGGTTAATTTTTTTATAATATCTGCTTTTCCTCTGGTCTGGTTTGGTGAAAGGCTTCGGCCGTGGATAGTTACCACTCTATCGGCAAAGACGTGCCGCCAAGAGATTTAGCTTTCCGGTTAAATATGAGCTTAATATAACTGCCCCTACCCCTAACAGATCAGGCCGCTACCATCATCCGCATCATCACTTACCATCAGGTGAGATCACAGTCAAGAGCCAACTTGTAGTGGGTAAAAAATGCTTGCCTCTGTCACCCTGCAGCGTTTGACTAGACGTCTCCGTCGCACGATCGGTTGGATTTTTTTATTTTATTTTAGTGGTTTAACGGCAATGGATTCTAGTCCTTCTGAGCTAACCTGGTTGGAAAAAACATACCTCCTTAGACTGTGGTAAAGGTTTTGCTCAACCTCTATCTTAATCGATAGCAAACTGTAAAATAACGCTGGTTTCTTGTAGTGCAGCAAAACATGACACTGGTACATAATTCGTTCCTAATGGAGTTCACAACACGCGGGGGCCACACATCAACCATAAACAGACATTCGGATGAAGTATGCCTCTCGCCTGGATACTGGATAATACAATTATGACTCTATTGAATAGGTCAAAGGATGCAAATTAAAATGTGCGTGTATTGTGGTGTGTTATTAGGAGGAGTGTACAATGTCCGTCACGCGTTTTATTATAAACTAGCCAGCGCAGCGTCCGAGGCTTCACTCTAATGGGAATTTAAAAAAAAACCTAGTCTTCGATATAAAGGCCGGAGCTGGGCTTTGATGATTCAGAAACTGAGTGAGTGATGTCACAACTTTTCTTTTTTAAAATTTATTAAAAAAAACTGTTTTTGTTTCGATATGAGCTGTATTCGGAATCGATGTGATTTAAAAGGCACTGAAAATCAATGGGTAAAGACTAGACAGGTATAACCAGCGCCAATTAAATAGTAGTAAGTATCTGAAATGCGTCGCAATAATATATTGTGACCGTGACAAAATTCAACAAAATATGGCGGTAAAAATTAATTGTCTTTCGGGAATTAATCAGGTTGATCTACAAAACGTGAAGAACTTCGGGTTAAGACAACACGCCGTACTAGCAGGAACATTCTATCAAATATACAGACAAAATATTATTCAACGACTAAATGTAGATTTAAACTTATGTGCATTCCCTCTTTTAAAGTTTAGCGTGTCCACGTCACATCTAAGCGATTCGTGTCCATAACTCCAGGCTGGAATGAAGCTGCAAATCTCAGTGAGCTGAGACATATGCTAACATTGCCAAGTCTCGGGTATATGTTGGACAGGCGGATATCAATAACACACGTATAGAAGGCCGCACCGGTCATGTTTTGTTTAAAATTCATCGAGGTATGTCCTTATGGAAATCGTTCGGACACTGCTATTCGTCTTTGCTTGTAGGGCTTAAGTAGTACAAGGCATCGAAGTGTATGCCATGCCTATCAATATATTATTAAGGATATCCTTCTTTAATACAAAACTCCAGAAAACGTTTAGAAAGGCAATAACAACAATATTATGGTACTAGTTGGTGCCCACAAATTTGCTCGCGTGGATTAAGTTTTTATTCCTGCGGGAACTCCTTAATTATCCGGGATAAAAACTAGCCTCTGTCCTTCCCCAGGATGTAACTTATTTCTATACCTTTCATCAAAATCAGTTGAAAAGATGGGCCGCGAAAGCGTAGCAGACAGTCACACTTTCGTATTTTTAATATTACGTAAATGGATGAGGCTTACGCTTAACTGAGGCTTACGCTTAACGTCTGACTATGGCGTCTGACGAGTATCATGCTTTTAAGAAAGCAATGATGATTTTTAGAATGCATAGAGATCTAGGTTGATTCAAGATTCAAGATTCAAGTCATTTATTAAATATAGGTACACTGTAGGTACACTTATTTTCGTCTAAAAATTACTTACTTAAAAAGCATGATGATGATAATGGGTAACAGTATCTTAAAACTAAAGCTACGAGGGTTCCAAGCGCGCCCTGGTCTGAGAAGAGCCCACAAAAAACTCAGCCGGTTTTTTTTTTATTATCACCATCTCACAAATCATCTTAACTAAGGAACTATCAGAGACATTAGAGCAAATTATTGCCAGGCTTCCTTGTCGTTCAAGTAGCCTTTACATGGTAATAAGATTTTTCAATGAGTTTACGTTTTACATTAACTTTGAACTTATTCAGAGACATCTTCAACATGTCTTCTGGGAGCTTATTGTAGAAGCGGACACTGTTTCCAACAAATGAATTGCTAGTTTTACTAAGCCTAGAAACAGGCATTACAAGTTTATTTTTATTTATGTTGCTTATTTATACCTAAGTCTTATCTGGAAGGTAGGTACTTTAGTAAATACGCGTGGCAGAAAAAATGGAATGGGTAGGGCGTTCTATACCTTAAATAATAATAAAACGATTCCTTTAATAAGCTTAAAATTATAATAATCTCCTCCTGACCATTTCTAGAGAGATTAGCCCTCGGCGTGGAAGCTATTATAATGCACAAGTGTGTACACAATAGGTGCACTCTGTGTTCCTATACCCTCATAGCCTGATGGGATGGAAAATACGACACGATCGGAGAGAGATCAGGCGCAGGCTACGGGCACGATGACGAAACACCGCCAACTTCCCAACTCCAAGCTAGGTGAATTTCTGGTCAGAGAAACCCAATACTTATGGCCGGACCGAGCCTCGAACCCGCTTACCACTCGACCAACCTTCGTTAGTCGAATGGTACCTACTTCTTTATTAAGGTATTATTAACTCTCCTAAAACAATATGTATTTCTATGCATTAACTACGGAAAATAATTCGTTACAAAGTAAAGGTTCAAATCTTCATTTAGCTATAACCACTTTTAGTTCAATTTCAATAATCCAAATCCAGGTGAGTTTGTTTGCAATACTTGGCAACAAGTAATTATATTGTGTACCGTAATCACGTGATGCGGGCGTGTGCTAATTAATTGCGTATCAGAAGCGGTGGCGCACTACACTGTCAACATTTGCCCCTTTATTGCGGTACTATAGTGCTGTTGATACACCGGGAAAATCCATGAAGATACGACACATACGAAATTTATTATGGCCAAAACTTCGTCCGCGCAACTGCCTTTGAAAATCAAACACCTGCAGTGAGAACTTTCTGATAGCCTATGGGTAATTGTCCGCGTGGTTTTGATTCCCGCAGGAATCTTCTATTTCCAGAAATAAAATGTAGCCTATACTGTAATAAAAGGTTTAAGCTAATTTCCTTTCCTCTTTCAGCCAAATCTTGAAGTATCAGTGGCTTGAAGGAGTTTAACAATCCAAACTTGCAAACATCCAAACATTATTTTATAATAGATAGTGTGTGCACAAACACAGGTGCACTCTCAGTTCTTGTACTCTCATAGCCTGATGGTACACGATCGATATGGATGGGACATGATCGGAGAGAGATCAAGCGCAGGACCGATGGCTTTACAGCCTCTCCGAGGCACGGGGATGAAATACCGCCAACTTCCCAACACCAGGCTAGTACTGAGAATTTTTGGTCAGAAAAACTAAATACTTATGGCCCGACGGAAATCTTATCTTACTAATATAACATAAGATTTCCGTCCTAGGAATATACCTACCTATCTTACGAGTATCGTTGTAGAAACCAATCAACGTTAATTAAACAGATCAGATGGGTCCTAATATGTTAACAGACATTTTTAAGATAGACTTTGTAATTTTTCATGCAGGTTTTCTCTATAACTCCTATTAAGCAAGTATTAACGACAATGCCGCCGAGTGAACCCGAGTGAGTCAGCTAGTGATAAATAACCTGAAAGAAAAATGACACTAAATTTACAGAATACAAGAAGAAAATATTGGATTAAAGAATGTGCGAGGTAACTAAAGAGCATGTATCTTTAGTTGTCTCGCACATCCTTAGAGAGCAAACTTGTAACTTGTAATTAGTGTAATCTGTTCTATATTTAGCCCCCAGTATAAGCCCGGCTTAACCCACGCACCGCTATTGAATGGTTTACACTTAATTAAGGAATTAGTTAGCGGTGGAACGAGATGCCAGATACCGCGTGTTTCGTGCATCGAGTGTGTTAGTTCCTGAACTATTTGCGAACGAAAATAGAGCAGGTAATGAGGAATTTCATCGTAGTTTAGATGGAAAACCATCACTAAGCCCATTAACGTCCCACTGCTGGGCACAGGCCTCCGCTCTCATAAGAGAGAGGCTCCAATGTGGGTTGGTGTAAGTGATAATAGCCGGGACCGACGGCTTAACGTGCTCTCCGAGGCACAGGGGTGAAACACTGCCAACTTCCTAACTCCGGGCTAGTACTGAGAATTTTAAAGAAAAACCCACACTTAGTTATGGTCCCTGCCCGATCCGAGACTCGGACCCGGGACCTCGTTGGCCGCAGTCGGTCATGCTAACCACTAGACCAACGAGGCAGTATCGAGGCAGCAACGAGATGAAAATTGCTGCGTTTAAAACTAGCGTCAGGCTATCAGCAAGAAGGAGATCTTGGTCGAAGAAATACCTTATACGCAAAATGATGCCAAATGCATAGATTCGAGTGTGTTCTTGTATTATTTGCTAATGAAAAAATAAATTTTTAAATCAGCCTATTAACTTCTGTAAATTCTACATGATATGTAACAAAAAACTTACAATGTATTTACACTATATAGCCCGCTTAATTGCATAAAGGATACGCATACGATAATCCCATGACATGATATCACAACAAACTGCTCACGCGCCGACAAGGATTTATTGCGAAACGCGGAGATTGTTCCGCGTAACTGTAGACCATATTATTATTATAACTGTACGACCACATGAGATACTAAGGACAACCGTCCAGTGAATATTATCTGCTATAAATCCATATATAAAATACAGAAATTTTGATTAAAATACATATGATAATCTCATGACACGATAATATCACAAAAAACTGCTCACGCGCCGACAAGGATTTATTGCGGAACGAGGAGATTGTTCCGCGTAATTGTAGATTAATAATATTATTATAACTGTACGACCACATGAGATACTAAGGACAACCGTCCAGTGAATATTATCTGCTATAAATCCATAATATATAAAATACAGAAATTTTGATTAAAATACATATGATAATCTCATGACATGATAATATCACAAAAAAATGCTCACGCGCCGACAAGGATTTATTGCGAAACGACGAGATTGTTCGACGCACATAATCTTCTAAAGCTATACATATAAAAACTAGATATTATGATTACAATATTGCTAAAATAGTTCGGACAAACGATGTAAAACTTGAAATGCCTTAGGACTGAAAGGATATAAAAGCTAGCACACTCTTTTGGGCATGTCGTCTATTGCAGTGTTCCCAATGCTTGCTTATTAAAATTAAAAATGACAGTTTTATGAAGCTATCAATGGATTGGCGGCGGTTCAAATGTTCATAAACAGTAGAAATCAACTTCAGGTCACTGCCTGCTTGTTTGCTCTTGTTCATGTACGACTCCATTACTGTGGCCACGTCATTTTCACAAATGAGCGTTCCACCTTAGGCTGCATCGCTGCTTGTCAGCAAGTTTGATTGCAGCCAAGCACTATTACAGACTTTTTTAACAATTACATATCAAATAATTAATAAAAATTAATTAATTTAAAAATAGCCTAGACCGGATTTCGATAGGCAAATTAATTTAGGCGTATTTATCTATTATTAAATAAAAATTTGTTTCAAGGTTTCATCTGGTTAACAGATCGGTGAAGCTCGTGGTATATCCGGATCTCAAACTAAAATAACAGATGACTAAAATCTCAGACAGATGAAAATGTCAGATTCATTTTCATTAGGCAGAAAATAATATTATGCAGTGCGCTGATAATAATATATTTTTGATTATCTCTGGATAAACAGTGGCTAACCGGTCTTAGTTACGGGCGCGTGTCCACTCTCAATAGGGTTATCATCTAATTATACTTACGCAATACAAAATAGAAGCTGATTATTAATCTTTGAAAATCAATTTTCAACGCTAGAACTTCATTAAGTGTCATAATCTTCTAACGAGTATAGAGATTACGGGGAGCTGACAAATCCAATTATATTTATATTTCTCGTATAACTGCTTAACGCAGCAAACTCAGGATTTTGCGCTAATATTTTAAATGCGAAAGTGAGTTCGTTTGTTTATTTATTGACCTCCAATCTTGCCGCAACGAAGTATACTGTTACTTGCATGTATGTGTTTAAAAGCCTGGATAGTGACATAACTTGCTTTTTATCCCAGAAAATCTAAGAGGACACATAGGACAACTTGTGTCACTTATGATACGTCAAGACTCTACCACCGGTTCGGAAAATTATTCTTTTTTTTTTATCCACTACAAGCTAGACCTTGACTGCGATATCACCTGATGGTAAGTGATCAAGCAGTCTAAGATGGGAGCGGGCTAACCTGTTAGGGGCATGGCAGTTACATTAAACCCATAACCCTTCGGTTTCTACACGGCATCGTACCGAAACGCTAAATCACTTAGCGGCACGTCTTTGCCAGTAGGGTGGTAACTAGCCACGGCCGAAGCTTCCCACCAGGCCAGACCAGGGAAAATTCAGAAAATATAAATTCCCAAATTGACCCTGTGGGGGATCGAACCCAGGACCTCCGCACGTTAAGGCAACAGCGCTACACACTGCGCCATGGAGGTCGTCAAAAATTCTACTGAGAAGAGCCGGCAAGAAACTCAGAAGTTGCTCTTTTCTCAAAAAAAGAAAGAGGTTACAATATTTAAACAACAATACCTAAACAACACAATACATACGTAACGTTACAAGTATTACACTGACTTGTGGGTCACTGGATGCGAGGCCGGTTGCTTCTATGCAATTTTGTCGTAAAATCGTCGATAGTATAATAAGCACGACTTAACAAATGCTGTCTGACACAGTCTTTAAATTTATTTAATGGCAAATCTAGAAACTCTGTTGGAACCATGTTGTGATTCGCGTGATAAGAGTTTATAAATAGAACGGATGGCTCTTTTCTGCAATATAAAAATTGATTGGATATCAGCTGCTCTGCCCCACAATAAAATGACGTACGACATAACACTGTGGAAGTAGCAAAGTAGACAAGCCTAGCCTTTTCAATATCGGTCAACTGTCTAATTTTCCTGACAGCATAAACAGCCGAGCTAAGTTTTCCCGCTAATGTCTCTATATGTGGAGTGGAACTTTGAAATCATATCCACACAACAATGTAATACTTTTTATAAATGCGAAAGTGTGTCTGTTTATCCGTCTGTCTGTCTGCTAGGGCCCATACTTTTGCGGAAAGGTAACTTACATCCCAGAGATGGACATAGGACATAATTTTATCCCGGAAAATCCAAGCGTTCCCATGCATTTGTTAAAATAAGCGGACGAAGTCTTGGTCAGCATCTGGTCCATACTAATATTATAAATGCGAAAGTGTGTCTGTCTGTCTACGCTCTAACGGCCCAACTTTTCGACCGATTTTTGAAATTTGGTATAGAGATAGGTTGCATCCCAGGGAACAACATCTATCCCGGAATATCATCTATCTAGGGGCTATCCCGGAAATTTAAGGGATACACGCAGAAATCAAAAACTCTTAATCCACGCGGACGAAGTCGCGGGCATTATCTAGTTTATAATAAATCCTTAGCCTCACGTAGCTAAAGAGATTGCGTAACTCACGATGCATGTAATTTTGCAGCCAACTCCAACCATGCGTGATCCTGGATATGCATACAAGGAACACGTAAATCCGTTTGAGGTTTGAAAGGTATTTTAATGCATTGCGAAGTACATGAACGCGATATTGCAACGATCTTGTTTGTAATCTTTCAGTCTAAAGTAAGTTCTAGATTAGATGATGCCCGTGACTGCGTGGATTTAAATTTTCTAAAAACTTTGGGAGGTATTACGTTTGCCGGGATAAAAAGTGGCCGATGTAAGCCTCCAGGTCTTTAACTACTTACTTATATTCGTGCATAAAATCACTTGCTGTGTTGTGGTGGGATTGAATGACAAATCAACAATTAAACATTTTATAATATGGGTGGTAATCACTAATTTTACACAATAGACTATCAGAAAAGGAAGACAGATATTTTTTAAAAGAAGCCTACTTTTTAAAACCAAAGAATACCCGAACCCTAAGAACTCTGAACCAATTTGCTGTCTTCTTGCAACTTTTGCAGCGCTTTGCCTAAGCCAAAGGCCAAAGCCGCTAGTAAGTAGTAAGCTGTACCCAGCAATTATTGTGTTTGGGCTACTGTATATATGTCACCGTAAGATTGTAAAATCCGTTAGATTATAATCTAACGGTTTCTATCCCGCTAGATTATAAACTGTCGAAAAATTGTGAACCGTTCAATGTTCTGAGTATTAATTTATGAAATATTTATTGTTTTTACGTTTTCTTGTCTCTTTCTTGTGCAGTTCGCGCGCGAGTTGAATGCAGAGTAAATGTAAGTGTCACCATACATTTACTCTGCATACAACTCGCGCGCGAACTATAGGTTAGGTTAGGGTTCGACTGCGGCCGGGCACTTAGGTTCTATCGGATTAATATAC
Source organism: Erebia aethiops (assembly GCA_923060345.2). NCBI lineage: Eukaryota > Metazoa > Arthropoda > Insecta > Lepidoptera > Nymphalidae > Erebia > Erebia aethiops. The sequence goes on along the minus strand of OV281096.1, from coordinate 12,121,659 downwards.
CTAATATATTACAATTTACCGAAAAATAACGCGTTAAATTGTAAGCAGTATGTTACGGTTCACAATCTGTCGACAGTTTATAATATATCGAGATAAAAAACGTTATATTATAATCTAACGGTTTTTACAATCTTACGGTGACATATATACTGTGTATACTAATATTATAAATGCGAAAGTTTGGATGAATGGATGCATGTTTGTTACTCAATCACGCCAGAATAGCTGAACGGATCTAGATGGGCACATAGAAAAAATATAGTCTGGAATAACACATAGTTTACTATTTATCACGGAAAACTAAAGAGTTCCAGCGGGAACAAAAAACCTCAATCCACGCAGACGACGTTGCAGGCATCAGCTAGTAACATATTTTACACACCATCAAAAGCAATTACATAAACCAATTAAAACGCCGTCTACTAAACAAAAACTTTCATCACTATAGATCACTGCGAACGTGTATGCTATGAATACCAAATGCATTGATAACCTATAGCCTGCCTAATATACAACAAATGTATGAATATTACATATTCTTACTATTGTGGCCAGATATTGTAAGGGGAAAATGTGGGACTTGGCATAGAGTTTGAGTTACCCAGTTTATGTTACAATTCAATATAGCCATCAGCATGCATGCTCCCCTGTTGGATGTATGACAGCTTTTTGCTCTTGACGGCGATCTCACAGAGTCTTAAGTGACGATGCAGTCGAAGATGGGAGCGGGCTAATGTATTAGGGGTATTACAGGTATTCTGCCACTAATCGGTTTCTAAATGGCATCGTACCGAAACGCTAAATAGCCAAGTTACCACTCTACGTGCTGTCAAGCGTCCAGACCAGAGAAAATTCAGAACTTATTAATTTCCACATTAACCCTGCCGAAGATCGAGCCGCAGGTGGGTCACCTGAAATTAAGTAATTACCGTCGACAATGAACACCCAGAGGAACCACCAATGCGTTACTGGCATTTGTGTATCCGCCCTTAAAAGAGCCCCACATTTTAACCAAATTGAGGGCGTTAAAAGTCTAAATAAAACAGGAAAGAACATGGCAACAGTAGTGATATGAAACGCAAGCGATATCCGATATGTGACGCGTACCGACGTGCCGATCATGAGAAATGCTCTAGCGTGCCGCATCTACACACATAACTGTATCCTGCACTCAGTAATTACTTGTATCCACACGCGAACTCGTATGTTATCTGAGGCAGCCGCCAGTATGTTAGATCGAAAACACACTAGGGACAAGTTAGTTTGATTAACGATAATGTATAATTTACATATAATAATACTAATATAGATAAATAATTTAACTGACGGAGCACTCATTGGCTGCTGGAAATAGGGTCACTCACCATCATACTAATACGCATGGAAAAAAAGCACACACGTCATACACCTACTTCACGACCATCGTTAGTTGGCACCGTAGATTTAGTATTGTATTACTTCACCGCGCCATACTCAGCCATACTAAATCTATGGTTGGCACCTTCTTTCAGAGCAAAACTCGCAGCAAAAAGTGCTCTGACACCTTGAGGATGATTTGAGTGCCAAAAATTAAAAAGATAAAATTGGGAATAGAGAGGGGAACGAGTTTTGTCTTGATGCTTCGTATGCGCGCTCTATATCTGATGTATAGTGTAGCCAACTGTCGATTTCAACAGTCATAACAGTTCATAAACAAATATTTCATCATAACAAAATCCCTCGCTATTTGTATCCTTGATACGTGCAATGAGAATGCATTGGACACATTGTATTGCAATATGAGGCCGAGTGGGCTGTCACCCACGCTTGACACACGAACATAACAATGTTACTTTCTCTAAAACTACACGGCTGGTATTATGACAAATTTTATTCTGAACCTCAAATACCTACCTAATAGCATCTGAGGTTTTGAAATCATCATTTCATCATTGATATGAGTAGGTACCATAGTTTCCCTATTACCTATTACCTACCTGCTAACGGCATAGACAAGACAATCAGATACCTACTTACTTTTTTTTTAATTCCCAAACTGCCTCTACAGGGAATCGGGACACCACTTATTGGACCACTAGTGTCTACTGTGCCAGGGACGTCTCCTCAATCCTCAGGTAACAACTGCGCTATATTTTTTTAAAATCTTTCTTGTTTTTGTCCCCAATGATTCTACTATATCGTATAATTTTTAACATATTATTAATTTATCTAACTTAGATATTAGTTAGTTAGTTAGGACGAAGATGCTAAAATCCTCTTTTAAGGTTCTATCTTTTCGTCTCACAGAGTCCACAGGTAATGGGAAGACTAGCAGTTACCTCGGAGTACATAATATAAGTTTGGCTATTCAGCGGGTTAACGCAGCCAGCGGTATGGGCACATTCCTTATTGCAGCGGTTTGGATGATATCTTTATTGTTTTTATTTAAAGTTAGCTAGTTTTAATTTAGATTTTAATGTACTTCATAGTTTTAACTTACTTTATTAAAGTGGTCCTATAGTTACCAAAAGAAAACAGCTTCAAGACCAATTACAACAAGCACGAAATGAAGGAAAGATCGCATATCTACGTCAAGATAGGTTAATTGTACACGAACCAAATAAAACTCGAATGGAAGGTACAGACGCCCAAAACTCTCGGAAAAGAGAGTTAGAGTCTACCCCTCCAAATCAATTTAGCAACACGAATGTACAGCGAAGTCAACATTCATCCCATTACCATACGGCAAAGAAGAATAAACATAAGACATATACCCCAAGTAACGGTCAAAGTTCAATGAATAGCTTTTTACAAAAACGTAGTGATGATGTAGTACAGAAAACGTCTAATCCTGCCACATTCTACGAGAAATCCGACGATTAACAATCAAAATGGCCCCTCCAGCATATAAATAGCTCTTCTACCGACTCAACACAAAATAAATCTAACAACGATAAAGAAAACATTTTCAAAAACAGCCTCCCAATACGGTTGGTCGCCGCGGGAGAGCTAGACCACCACCCACCAGTCGTTCGAGTGGAAAATACAATTAAAAATAATAATAAGGAACAAAAAAGATCAAACAAGGATAGGGCGTTCCATATTTTGAGTATGAACGTAAGGACATTAGGAAATGATGAACGATTAATGGAACTAGAACAAGCTCTACAAAAAAATAAAATGGGATATCCTAGGTCTATGTGAAGTTCGCAGAATGGGAGAAAGTATTGAAGAAAAAGATGGATATATATTTTACCAGATTGGTGAAACTAAGGGACAATATGGAATAGGATTCTTAATTAAAAATATCTCAAGAAAAACATCAAAGAATTCGTAGGAGTATCAGAACGCATAGCTGCATTAAAAGTAGACCTTCCAACATTGGGAATATCTACAATAATCCAAGTACATGCACCAACTGAGGATACAGATAAACAGAAAAAAGACGATTTTTATACAATGCTACAAGAGACGATAGAGAATTTATCAGAGAAAAACATCTTCGTAATGGGTGATTTTAACGCAAAAATTGGAGTAGCTCTGCAAAAGGATGATAGAATAATAGGGCCGTATAGTTATGGTGTGTGCAATGACAACGGAGAAAGACTAATTCAGCTAGCACGAAGTAATAATTTGTCGATACTAAACTCATTTTACAATAGAAAACCGCAACGGAAATGGACTTGGATTTCGCCGGATGGCAAAACAACGAACGAGATAGACTATTTCTTGAGCAATAATAAACAACTAATTAAAAACTTCAAAATAGTCAACCGCTTTAACTTTAATTCTGATCATAGATTGATTAGGGCCGAACTAAGTTTAAAGCATCATAGGAAAACTAGACGGAACTATTTAAACAGCACCGCAACGTATGGAAAACAAGAAAGTATACGAATTAACCAAGAGCTACAAAAATGGAAAAAGGAAAGTAATTTAGATAAATTAATAATAGATAGTAAAATAGACATACAGGAAACCTATAACAATTTTGAGGAAAAACTTAAATTCATACAAAAATGTGTTACCCAAAAATCAACTAATGTAAAAGAAATACCAAAAAGTATTAATGACCTCATGGAAAGACGGAAAAATTTAATACAGGACAGAAAGAAAAACAGAAAAGAAATAAATGAAATTAGTAAGAAAATCAATAGGTTATCCAGGCAAAAGAAACGAAAAAAAAGATCAATGCTTATTCAAAAATATATTCAATCCACAGGTGCTGTTAAAAAAGCGTACAGAGAATTGGACAGAAAAATTCAATGGATACCCAAAATTCAAAATAAAGAAAAGAAACAGGTCGGAAATAGAGAAAAGATAATATTAACAGCCACAACTTTTTATGAAAATTTATATAAATGTAACAAAGATCCAACCGAAGACATAAACATAAATAGAGAGGAGGAAACGATACCAAACATTTTGCCTAGAGAAGTAGAGTATGCCTTGTCAACACAGAAAAGTAACAAATCTCCAGGCGAAGATGGCTTCTCAAACGAATTTCTAAAATCAGCTGAACCTGTCATTACTGATATCCTGTGTACAATTTTTAACGCGATTTTACAAAGTGAAAAGATACCCACGCAATGGACTCGATCAATAATTAAACTCCTCCATAAAAAAGGTGATCCTAGTGACATAAATAACTATCGTCCCATTAGCCTAACTTCAAACATATATAAAATATTTTCTAAAATAATTCTTAAAAGAATGGAAAAAAGCTTAGATGAACATCAACCGTTAGAGCAAGCAGGTTTTCGAGCCGGTTTTTCAACCATAGATCAAATATATACACTCAACCAAATAATCGAGAAATATAACGAATATAATAAGACCATTTACATCATATTTATTGACTATTCGAAAGCTTTTGATAGCTTAGAACATAACGAAATATGGAAGGCGCTAGTTGCGCAAGGCATATCTATGAAATACATCAATATACTAAAAAATATATATGCAAATAGTACAGCAAAAATTAAACTAGAGAGCGAAGGGAAATGGTTCAAGCTATCTAAAGGAGTAAAACAGGGAGATCCCTTGTCGCCAAAAATATTCAACGCAGTACTCGAGAGCGTGTTCCGAAAATTAAACTGGAATGATCAAGGAATTAAAATAGATGGCAAATACCTAAATAACTTGAGATTCGCGGATGACCTAGTATTATTATCTGAAGACCCTATCACATTAGAAAAAATGCTAAACGAACTGTTGGATGAGAGTAAGAAAGTTGGCCTTGACATGAATATACAAAAAACAAAGGCAATGACGAACAGAAAGCAGGAACCCATTAAAGTAAACAACAGAGAAATAGAATATGTCGACGAATACATTTACCTTGGTGAAATAGTCTCAATGAGAGATTCGATGACAAAGAAGATAGAACGTCGAACTACAAAGTCATGGAACAGATATTGGATGCTAAAAGAAGTAATGAAGTCAAAAGAAATGCCAATAAAATGCAAACAAAAGGTATTCGATAGCTGCATACTCCCTATCTTAACATACGGTGCTCAAACCTGGGCCCTAACACAAAAATTAGAGAATAAACTCGCAATTTGCCAGCGTGCAATGGAACGCAGCATGTTACATGTTAGACGAAAAGATAGAATAGCAAATAATTCATTGAGAAAAGAAACTAACATAGTAGATGTGAAAGGAAAAATAAGGAAACTTAAATGGAAGTGGGCTGGACATGTTGGCAGACAAAACCAAGATAGATGGGCTAAAAGAGTCACAGAGTGGTACCCAAGAGATGGTAAAAGATCAAGAGGGAGGCAAAGAATTAGGTGGAGTGACGATTTTGTTAAAAGAATGGGAGCAACATGGCAACGGCTGACACAAGACAGAGAAGTATGGAAACGACTGGAGGAGGCCTTCGTCCAAAGGGCGTACTGAAAATAAGGGAAAAATTGTGAATAGAAAGTAAAATGAATAAATAGAGTGATAAGTAAAATAAGTAGGATTTAAGTTATTTAAAAATTAAATTAAGTTATTGTAAGTATGTAAAATAGTGTATATTATGTATTGTATTCTTTTCAGTAATAAAGGCTTTATTATTATTATATTATTATTATATATAGTTACCAAATGAGCACACTTTTTTCCAATTGCGACAGCCTCTAATAGTAGATTGTTACACAAGGGACGTAAGTATAGCTTACTTACGTCCCTTGTGTAACAATCTATTGTACAAATCTATTATACAAATTACAGAACAAGATCCAATTTGGCGCCAGTGCGAGCGCAGCTCGCATAGGGCGCTAATGGATTGCGTGCACCCGAGATATTTAGTCACACAAGCGAGCGCAGCGAGCGAGGGTGAATATAGTTCGAGGGTGTAATAGCTACTTGCAACCGAGGTAAGCATTCTACTTTATATCATTCTTGCGAGGTAAATAAAACATTGGTAATGCAAAATGAAATTTTAATTAGAATAATTAGCAAATTTAGAGAAAAAATAGAAAAAAATGGTTACTTATTATAATTAATTATAGTTATATTCACAAACCCACAAAATCACTTTACGAACAAACTTCACAAACTTTCAGATCAAATGAAATGCCGCCATTTCCATTTTTTTTCGTAAATAGTTTTCCATTTTTTTTTTACGGCTCTGAGTTCCAAGGAGTTTTGCATACTTTGAAATGTATGGAAATTAAATGCCGCCATGTTCATTGTTTTTTTTTTAGTAAAAAGTTTTCTTACCATTTTATAAAAAAAGAGATTGTTTACCAAGGAGTTTTGCATAGCTTGAACTGTAATGTGAACATTACAATTCAAGCATAGTGCGACGTAATGTTGCCTTGAATTGCAAACACCAACTTACAAGGAGACTTTCCACCATAGTAATATCTAGTTACTGAGCAAGTATGATATAAACGTTTTTATGCAATCTTAGGCAGGCGAAATAACTTTATCTAAGAACCTTTTCTAATAGCTTTAAGAAAGGAAGCAACACACAAAACGTTCTGTAATAAGCTATTGGCTCTACACATGTTGTATTACAATCAGCAATAATCAACCGTGTTTGCGATACAAGCAGTACATATGACGATGCACAATGTCGTCTTAGGTTATTAGAACAGCGATGAAATGGAGTAGTGCATTCGTCTTCAACCTAGGTACACTGATGATAGAATTACTTCTCCAAAATAAACTGCGCCAAATCATCCGCAAATTTTTACCTAACTAGATTACGTCGACTCATGCTTTGCAATGAGTGTTTGAACGATACGCCGCTAGTTAAAGTACCGGATTTTACCAAACATGGGTTTACCATAGATAAAAGATAGATAACTAGTCAAATCTTGATCTCGATCATAGAGATAAGTAAGACGTAGATACCATAATATGTATCACAAAACGTTCTTTAATAAGCTATTGATATCTATTTATCTACAAGTGTTGTAACACGTAACTACAATCAGCAATAATCAAGAGTAGATTCGATACAAGTGGCCGTATGTGACGATGCACAATGTCGTCTTAAGTCATTTATCAGAACAGCGATGTAATGGAGTAGTGCATTCATATTCGTAATAACACGGAAATAAATTTTCCGCCAGTTTCCAAAGGTAAGAGGTAATTTTTTTGATTCTGTCAAGTACAACCCATTTGACCTACAAACTTTAACTGAAATATAACTGAAGTATATCGACATGCGTTTATAAATAATATATTATTTAGATCAGAAACCGTCCAGAACATCGGATGGAATCATGTAGGTATGCTAAAAGATAATGATTGGGTACCACATGAGCTCCTAGACCCAGTGTCATCAACTTTGTACGCTCGGGCTGCCTTTAAAAGATCACTTTAGTGATAAGGCCGCCTTTGCACATTACCACAGTTTCCTGTCTTCTGTTTTGTATGTATAATTTTGTACCCATGTGTTAAGATGCAATAAAGACTTATACTACTACTACTACTACTACTACTACTACTACTACTACTACTACTACTACTACTACAGTACTTATTAATTATTCAACATCAATGCGACTCTACACCTTTTTGTCCCAAGCCGCATGCTAAACTAGTTGATTTGAATAATTGCAACCGTGCGCAAGCGCAGACGCGGTGTCATGATGGTCGGATAAATCCAGCCGATAGTTGATACTGGGTAACTGAAGTGTGCTCATGTGCATTTATAAATATTTGCTCGGGGATTTAAACCTCGCGTAAGGGATTGCTTATTTACTAGTAGTGTTCAATACAAACATGGGTGTGACTAGCTTGCGTCCGCGCAGTATATTTTTAAATAGGTGCTTCCGAAAATTGTGGGATTTTTCTAACTTTTTAGCAGTTACGTGACAATACAGGAACACGTAACAAATAAGGCACCTTATATAAGGCACTTGTAAGTGCTATTCACCGCTTTTCTTTTTAGAAATGGTTTATCCAGTCCGACAAACTTATCCTAGACAGTGTTGCCCGCTTGATATTTTTAAAATTCCTGAAAAATAAACCAGGACTGTATTTATTTAGTGGTGGGGTAATTAGATACTTTTATGGCATACTAGCGTCAGATAGTCGCGGGCCCGCGACTTCGTCCGTGTGTTTTAAGTTTTTTGATTCCCGCGGGAACTCTTTTTATGTAAAAAAAAAACTTGAAATAATTTGTCAATGTTTTTTTTGAAAATAAATTTTAATTAAGGAATTTTCCGGGATAAAATAACCTGTGCCTCCAAATAAACATAATGACTTCAACAAAAAAAAACATAAATCTTATGTTTTTTTGTTTTTATGAGGACATTAAGTTTTTTATACAAAAAAAAACAAAAAACATACATACATGCTATGATACATAGTATAGCATGGTAGTATATAGTATGCCAAATATAATATAGCATATGCTATGCTATATGCTATGCTATGTGTCATGCTATATGCTATGATATGTGCCATGCTATATGCTATGCTATATGCTATGCTATATGGTATGCTATATGGTATGAGGAATGCTGCAGAGGAACTTGTACTCGTGCGAGTACAAGTTTCCTCTGGTTATTTATGTCGAACCCTAACCTTACCGACAAGAAAGAGACAAGAAAACGTAAATACAATGAATATTTCAAAAATTTACACTCATTTACATTGAACGGTTCACAATCTGTCGACAGTTTACAATTTTGCTAGTTAGATTACAATCTAACGGTTTTTGCAATCTTACGGTGACATATACATATACGCATACGTAAATAGGTACTTAGATCTTATCATACTTTCGTATTTATAATATTAGTATGTATGTAAGTAATATTTACGTATGCATAATAAATAACAGTTGAATAATGCCTCTGTTGTAGCTACTCTTAAGCCATTTCTCATATTGGTATAAATGCGCGTACGCAGATAGATCAGTGTTCGCTGCATCAGTCAATTGTGCGAGCTGTCGCGGGTAATGGACGCGCGATCGCTGCCCGGATACCAACCGAGCTTAGAAATACCATTGTACCAGCCCTTTGTTTATAGCTTTGCTAACTCTTATTAACTACATGTAAAAAACGGTATTAAAAAAATTGAATTCATGTACAATAGTACTATTCACTAGTATAGGTACTATATCTAGTGCGTACTAGTGTGTACTATAGTACAAATGAATTGTCTCCATTAACTCAATCTCATAGTTCGATGGGGCAGCACACCAATCGGGCTGGAGATCAAGGACTAACGGCTATACGAGGGTATAACATCTTACAACGTCATATCGTGTGCGCAAGGTGCAGAAATCCTTTGTGGGGTCGAGTGTACGCTTTTATAACACGGTTCCCAAAGAGTTTCTAGATTTGCCATTACATAAATTTAAAGACTGTGCTAAAAAGCATTTGTTGAGTCGAGGTTATTACACTATCCATGATTTTCTGAATGACAAAGTTGCATGGTAGCAACCGGGCTCGCATCCAGTGACCCACAAGTCAGTGTAACGTAATGTATGTGTTGTATTGTTACTTATTGTAACCTTTTTATTTTTTAAGAAAAGGGCAACTGCTGAGTTTATTGTCGACTCTTCTCAGTAGAACAGCTTTCCGAACCGGTGGTAGAGTCTTAACGTATCATAAGTGTCACAAGTTGTCCTACATGAAATAAATAAATCATAAATCAACCTCCCATCTCCGGGCCTGGTAATACCCAGATTGTTTCGACGGTAAAGCCCCATAACTTGTAGCCTGACTCAGGAGTCAGGACTCGAGCTCTATAACAAAAACATTGAACCAACCCGACTTGGTATACTAGCTATTAATGTGTGTAAGCGCTGGCTGATGCCCGCAACTTCGTCCGCGTGAAAAAAGTTTTTTCAAATACCATGGGAACCCCTTAATTTTAAGAAAAAAATGTCACTCTCCAGGTCCTCGACTATACCCATGCAAAAATCACGTCAATCCGTTTCTCTGTTGCGGCGTGGTTGAAGGACAACCCAGCAAAAAAAATGTATTCAATACATTTTCAATCACAGCATAATATGATATAATAAAAGGTCGCTAAACAAAAACTCAGGAACCTCCTATTTCCGATATCTGTAGTCCTTCAGATCAAGCCAACTATGTACGGAAACCAAAATTTCTCGTAAGCATTATATCAAACGGTACCCTTACGATATTATATTTGTTATTAACAGTTAATGCAATCACAATAGGTGAGCGGCGCATAATATTCGCATAATGATTAACATTTAGCACATTGGTACGTTAGCACAGCATACAAGCATTCGAGATGGTACGCCCACGAACGCCCTACATATGCATGGTGGTCGCTTTATGCGGGATAATTAATTGTTTATTGTTCTTGATTATACAGTCTATTATTGATCTATATTTTCAGGCATCTTTTAATCACGTAACATAATTGTTTGCTTTGAATTATGATATTCAAATCGTGACCTTTTAATGCTTAGAGATTAAACAACGAACTTCCTTTACTTTCATGTACCTATTTAGTAAAAGAAAGTCATGCGCGAAAAGCCATGTTTCAGAATACTTAAAAGCCTTGATAGTATTTTTTAAACAATTTCTTCTATTATATCAATACTAGATGATTCCCGCGACTTCGTCCGCGTGGATTAAGATTTTTGATTCCCGCGGGAAATCTTTAATTTTCCGGGATAAAAAGTAGCCTATGTCCTTCCCCGGGAAACCATCTACCCCTGTACCAAATTTCATCAAAATCGGGTGAAGAGACAGTTTTTTTTATTCCCGCGGGAACTCTTTAATTTTCCGGGATAAAAAGTAGCCTATGTCCTTCCCCGGGATACCATCTACCCCTGTACCAAATTTCATCAAAATCGGTTGAACAGGTGGGCCGTGAAAGCGTAGCAGACAGACAGACAGACAGACAGACAGACAGACAGACACACTTTCGCATTTATAATATTAGTATGGATTAATTAAACTACTAAGACATCAATTATCTAAGACTTTAATAATGATTGAATGCAGGTGCTGCACCAAAGTTATGTCAAGAAAGTCACTGCAGACTGGACATACCTATACTAACGCGCGAAACGTCTGCGACGTCAGAGGAAAACGACGTTTTGCCCTATCGTCTAGTGTGCACTCCATTTGAAACGAATGACTCAGACTTTTTGTCGGCCAGACAAAAATATTTTGTCCGTAGTGTCATTCTCATTCTCGCGGTCAGACCACAGAATAAATAGATCAGGATACAGGAGCACTTGACAACCCTACTTACCAAACATTGAACAACAAATTATATATTACCTGACTTGTAGTGTAAATAGGAATGTTAACAAGCTCATCTGTTCAAAATAATGTTGCGTGTTATTTGTGCATGCAAACGGCGACTGTCACCAGCCAGCTATGAGTTACTGCCAGCCCTGCGTCTAAATTATTGCCTGCGTATGCATATGTGGGAGAAACTTGGTAGTTAAACTCGTTATTGTTGATTGATCTATTATAAATATATTCTGTACTGTTTCCGTTTGACATGACAAATATCATTTCAAAACACGCATCACTTTGCAATGATAACTGGTAAGGCTGATTTTCCACCAGTGTGCCGCCAAATTCGCGACCATTTTTTAAAGTGAAAATTTCTTTAGCCGCGTTGAGCACTTTTTGGTTGGGGGTAAAAATATGGATTCGCGTGATCGTGACCTACATGCTCGCGTGACCGATATGCTCGCGAACAGCGACGTGCTGCCTTTCGCCTTGTTACGAAGACAAAAGGTCTTTAATGCCTTAGTGTTATGGTTTTTTATATACATATATTTTTAATTAAAAAAAAAATATATATATAAAAAATTTAACAAAAAAATATAATAATATTCGTTTTCAGTTCTATCGGCAGTCCCTATGACCACCAAATTTTTTTTTATTGCTGACAATAAAACTAAATGGAAAACAATGATGATGTCTAGGCTAGAACGCGCTTGCCTATGCCTATTCACTCTTGCATTGAGGTAATAAAAAGCCCTACGGGAAAGAAAATGCTAACGATGGAGGGGCATTTCACACATTGGCGATTCGTATCAGAAACGATGAGCAAATATTTTGATTGAAAAAAACAGCTTATATCTATCTATCTATAACGTAGACCTGAACCGTATTAGTTATTCTGTGCCTGTACTAAGAAAGGATTTTGAGATATTCCAAAAGGATCCCTAAAACCCAAACTTCATTAGAAAGAAATCAATAAAATCACGACAACCTCCGTGGCGCAGTGTGTAGCGCTGTTGCCTTAACGTGCGGAGGTCCCGGGTTCGATCCCCGGCAGGGTCAATTTGATAATTTATAATTTCTGAATTTTCCCTGGTCTGGCCTGGTGGGAGGCTTCGGCCGTGGCTAGTTACCACCCTACCGGCAAAGACGTGCCGCCAAGCGATTTAGCGTTCCGGTACGATGCCGTGTAGAAACCGAAGGGGTATGGGTTTAATATAACTGCCATGCCCCTAACAGGTTAGCCCGCTACCATCTTAGACTGCATCATCACTTACCATCAGGTGAGATCGCAGTCAAGGGCTAGCTTGTAGTGGATAAAAAAAAAAACAAGTAGATAGTACCTAAAATATAGCGCATTCATCTAGGCAAGCGCGCTCCACCTCAGGGCTACGTTTGATTGCAGCCAAGTCCAGCACTTGTCATTAAATTTAAAAAAAAGCAATTAAGTATATGGCATTTGGCAAGAGATATTAAAATGAATTTCAATCCAAAAGCCCAGGAATAATTCACAGAGCCCTGGGACTTCGAACGGTCATTTATGAGTAAGTATTATAATGTATTCCATCTACCGTAAGAGCATAATATCTTTGATGCAAAACCGTCCCCATTCGTTATCAGGTACTTGTAAATGCAAATCAATTCACTCCACATCCACTCTGTGGCTATAAATAACAGACTTTTGATTAGAAAACCCTCCACTATTTATAAATGAAAACTAATTATAAGGATGGGACATAAATTATGAAGACCCCGATTTAGTTCTAGGATGACAGGTTGGTCTTGGTATGTATTCTGGCAAGAAGAACAGAAGAACAGAATTGTTCTTCTGTTCTTCTTGCCTAGTGTTTAAAAAACTTTAGCGCCCTTATCGGGGCATAAGAACACAAATATATTGGAAATAGTATTTAACCCCATTCCATCAAGACTGGAAACAGGCTGGAGAGAAAAAAGTTAATGTTCGCTTTTTGTACTTCCTGATGTTTCTGGTTGACACCTATGCAAAAAATATATTAGAACAAAAATGGTTGTAACCATAGATTTATTATTGGGTCGCGCGCTTCACCCTCGCGAACCCAATAATAAATCTATGGTTGTAACGTAATGTCTCAGTATAAATATTAAATAAATATTTTTACTTAATTGGATTATCAGTGGCTTTTATTAAAATATCACTTGGCGGCGCGGTTACTGCTATTGATGTGTTTGTTAATGTTTAATTTGTTGTTTTCAATATTTATTAATGTGTTTTGTTGGTGTGGAAAAAAATGGTGTTGATCTTATGGGTGCGACATAGTATTGACAAAAGCCCTAAAATTAATTATTAAAAAAAAACACTCAGTTAAACGGCGAATAAAAACATCTGTGAGCCTGAGATTTCCCCATAATGTTCTCAATGGTGTGAACTGCCGATACGCGACGTCAGTGCCGTGGACTATGGCCTAAACAAAAACCATGCCTTTTCATGCTGAAAAGAGACCCTTCAGTAGAATACCAGTAATGTGTTGGTGATGATTGCATTAACTCAAAACCACCGAACAAACCTAGAAACCTAAAGAAGACCTTGGTTGCCACTACCTAATATCATATTAATTATTGTCAAAGCGTAATATTATATAGGAAAAACCTCTTATCTCTTATACACTCCAGACATTAATATTATTATGGAACACATACTATACAAATACAACACTTTTTATTCCAGTAGACTTTGACACGTGCTTTTGAATAGTCGAGTGAATTTACCACTGTATCTATCGTGGTATTGGCATCAGAAATGATACAACTCAATGTAAACTCAAACACTTTATTGGCATGAGTATTACCAAGCTCGTTCGCACACATTCATCCTATCCCAGTATTGACTCAGCATGGAGCAGACTCCGCTAGACTCATTTCGGTCACGTACGGGTTAGTTGATTAGGCAAACACGGCAACACCTAGATTGCACCAGCAAACGGAATAACAAATAGGATTTAACACCAAATGCCTAATAAGCTACGTGTAAAGTGAAATTGTGACCCGTTTTAGCTAAATACTAATATTAGATTGTTTCCTTGATTAACGAGACAAGGCTAAGCTTGATTGTATGGTGGTAAGCACTAGAGCTTTGTAGATTGTAGATGTGCTAGATGTGTAGGTATATTTGCCTACTCAGTGGTGTGTACAAATCCATACTATAATATAAATACGAAAGTGTGTCTGTCTGCTACGCTTTCGCAGCCCATCTTTTCAACAACACTACAGCCTATTAACGTCCCACTGCTGGGCACAGGCCTCCACTCTCATAGGAGAGAGGTAATTAGAGCTTAGACCCACCACGCTGCTCCAATGCGGGTTGGCGGGCTTTAACGACTATTATCATGTTAGTGATAATAACTAGGACCGACGGCTTAACATGCTTTCCGAGGCACGGGGGTTAAACACCGCCAACTTCCAACTCCGGGCTGGCACTGAGAATTTCTGAATTGAAAAACCCAATACCAATTTTTCGCCCGACCGGGAATCGAACCCAGGACCTCGTGATCCGCAGTTGACTATGCTAACCGCTAGGCCAACGAGGCAGTTAATCTTTTCAACTCATTTTGACGAAATTGTGTACTGAGGTAGGTTGCATCTTGTGGAAAAACAGGCTTTTTATCCTGAAAAATCAATGAGTTCCCGCGAGAATTAAAAAACCTTAATCCACGCGACGAGCATCATCTAGTCATCATCATCATCATTCTCAACCGATAGACGTCCACTGCTGGACATAGGCCTCTTGCAAGGATTTCCACAAGCCTCGGTCTTGCGCCGCCTGGATACAGCGGCTCCCTGCGACGCGCCTGACGTCGTCTGTCCACCGAGTAGGGGGTCTGCCAACGCTGCGCTTTCCCGTGCGTGATCGCCACTCCAGCGCTTTGGGACCCCAGCGTCTAACGGTTCTTTTAACTATGTGCCCCGCCCATTGCCACTTCAGCTTCGCAACACGTCGAGCATTGTCGGTTACTTTTTTTTTTAATTTTTTAAATTTTTTAATTTATTTATTTATTATTAAATTACAATAAAATTATTACCTACATTATAAAATATTATCATTATTTTCACTTTAGTCATCATTATTATTATACCATGTCATTATTGTATTGTCAATCCTCTACAAAAGATGATTGTTTAGTTCTTCTGCGGATCTCATTTCTGATTTGATCGCGCAAAGAAACCCCGAGCATTGCTCTCTCCATCGCCATTGCATCATCTAGTACCTACTATATATTTTGCAAGAAGAGTCCCAGTTTTGTTTTTTAAAATACGATGCCCACGACATCACCCACGAGAATTTAGGTTTGTTTTTTATCCACTACAAGCTAGCCCTTGACTGCGATCTCACCTGATGGTAAGTGATGATGATGCAGTCTAAGATGGTAGCGGGCTAACCTGTTAGGGGCATGGCAGCTATATTAAACCCATACCCCTTCGGTTTCTACACGGCATCGTACCGGAACGCTTGGCGGCACGTCTTTGCCGGTAGGGTGGTAACTAGCCAAGGCCGAAGCCTCCCACCAGGCCAGACCAGGGAAAATTCAGAAATTATAAATTCCCAAATTGACCCTGCCGGGGATCGATCCCAGGACCTCCGCACGTTAAGGCAACAGCGCTACACACTGCGCCACGGAGGTCGTCGTCGGTTTTTCAAAAATACCCTTTAGGAACTATACCAAAAGCAAAGTAGTTCTAACGCCAAGGTATATCTATTAAAGATACTATCACAACAACAATTACTTTAAAGCCATAGTAATTAATCCTCTATGCAATAAATAAGCTACGTGTATTGAAGTTAGCCATCTCCATAGACATAGGCCATACATCTTTAGAGCTAATAAAAATTTGCACACGCGAAACCCTATTCTATTGATAGTTGAACTTTAATACAAGGTAATAAGGGTTAGAATATGGTGTTTTTATTTCGGCATCTGCATAAAGTTGAGTTCATAAATTGAGTGCTGACGTATGAATACCGGGTTGGAGTACAATGGCTTGTCCACACTGGGTCGTCGATTGGTAGTCGTAAATACGTAATGGTCTTTATCACCTGTATCTTAGGCAAATAACCCTTGAGGGCTATCGCACATCTGCAAGTTGCAGTGAAGTTAAATTGCGGCAATTTTCGGGCAACAAATTTGACATAGTGAAATTTCTAGAATGTGGCATTGGCAAAAATGCAAAACACCAGCCTGTTAATAAATGAATTTTCTAAAAAAATGCAATTACTTAGTCTTTTTACAATATGCATCTGTAACGCGACGTGAAGCTTGGGTACGGTCTATTAAATTATTATAGAATGCTTATAGGTACACACATTCAATCGTTTGTAAGTCAGAAATCTAGTTCTAAATTAAATGTACTAAATGTAATGTAAAAAAACACTGCAGTCCAATTATAAGGTGTGTGTAAAACTAAGATGGTAATAAAGCTAAGTTTTATTTAATTAAAGAAAACTGGCCCTAACAAAATCACTTTGAAGCGAGAATGTAGTTCTGAAAATTAGTATTCCAAACCGATCAGATGTAATCGCTAAATGAGAGTTTCCGTACACGCATAGTTAGTAGCGGCGATTTGCATTATCGATAAAAACACAGTTAGACCCTATCTCAAGGCCACATTTCCTTGCCATCGGTGATTTAATGGGTCGCTCGTATTAATTAACACGTACGTACGCCGTACGTCCGCTATAAATCTACAAACGTCAAAGTTGTCTACGATATGGTGGGAATGGTGAGGCGGGACTTTTATAAAATTCAGAGTATGGAGTGTAGAGGTAAGGAGTAACATCTCTTATGGGAGAAAAGTTGAAAAAGTGTCCAGTGGTTGCTATAAATAACATTTCAAAAACCTTCCACAGCGGTGCTGGTGTAGCAAAGGGTATGGTATGAATGTAGCAATTGTAGATTGAAGTGAAGTACCGAGTTAAAAAATTATTGTCGACTAAAATAGTTAATTATTCAAAATTTCAACAACTTACGTTGTACAAAATAATGACGAATGTTTTCTTTCCTTGATTATTTCTCAAACCTACTCTAATAATTATTTGGCGCTTCCTTTCAAATTTACCTTGATGCTAATGTGGCGCCCCCAATTGAATGCATTTCGACGGACACTTTTTATATACAGAGATGTTGCTCCTAATCTTGTGTGTCAGAAAACTTATTACTCGAACTGTATGCTTTTTGAAGTACAGGCATCTATGAACTCCGTAAACAAGTCGGATTATCTGTTTGACAAACGATTACAATTTCGATTTATTTACACATTAATGGAGAAGTTTACCAATTCCTTTTTTAAATTTATTATGAAAATTAAGACAAAATAAAACAAAAATATGAATGGATCATTAAAATATCTCAACAAATGAAAAAGTTATGGAAATTTAAAGTTGCGCTTGCAAGACGGGAGACGTTACGTCATAATTCCCTATCAACCGACTTTATAAAGCCAAATAAATCAGTATTATTTTATTATGTGGATGTCATAATAAAACCGTAATTTTAAAATAATACTTACTACTCTAAGTACTATACTGCTATGTTGATTGGTAACATTTTTACAATTATCGACTGATCGTAAAATTAAATTGACGAAATATTATATTAAGTACCCAAGCTCTGGAACCTACCTGGTCCAAAGGTTATCCATCGCCATTTAGCGTGGCAATGCTGCAAGCTTGATGGGTACTATAGTTAGTGTGTTAGGGTTTTATAGTTAGTGTAATATTTAGATTTTAGTATTTTAATTAGTTAATAGTTTAGATTTCATTTGATATTTTAATTAAATATTTCATTAAGTACCTCAACATACCCTACTAGCTCTTGGTCCAACATGTCGATACTAGGATAGAATGCTTCCACCGGCCGGTACGCACGATTTATAATTGCGTGATGTCTCAAACCGATATTGTGTTCGCTTGTCCGTCGTTCTAATACTAGGTATATCATGGTATATCTGAGGGAGCAACTTGAAATACCGTTATGCGGATTGTTTGATACAGGACTAACAGTTCGTTGATAGCGCTACCTTATTTTGTTAATGAACCTTTAATAATAACATTATTATATTATCATCACATCATTCCACTGTCGGTTCTGCAACCACCGAGTTTCTTGCTGGTTCTTCTTGGAAGGAATGACATTCCGAAACAGTGGTAGATTTACTCGACGATTCGAAAGTATTTTGATACGTTTATTTGAATAATAAAATATGAGTTTGAGTTTAAATATCTCTTGGTGAAGTCAAAGATAGTCAGGAAACCTCCACGCCCGAGTGTTCTTTATAATAGTCTTGAAGGTGTCAGTCCTCACTTGGCCAGCGTGGTGGAATAAGGCCAAACCCTTTTTATTCTGAGAAGAGACTCGTATTTAGTAGTGAGCCGGTAATGGATTGATTTGAGTGAGTGAGAGTGAAACACAACTATGAGAATGTTAGCGCGAAATGAATAATTATTTTGAGGGCGCGGCAGCGCGTTTTGTGTCCCCTCCTTGTTTTATTTTTTAAACCCTATTTTAAAGTAAATAATGTTTAATTTTAGTTGGTGTCGTACAAGATGCTGCGCTTTGGTTCCATTAAAATTTTAGCGTCACAATTGTTCATTTATAGGGTTCACAGATTACATTATTTAAAATTACAAGATGTCCGCGACTTCATCCGCATGGACTAAGGTTTTTGATTCCCGCGGGAACTTTTTAATTTTCTGTAAAAGTTTAAGTATGTCCTTCCTCGGGATACTACCTATCACTGTACCGTCAAAATCGGCTGAACAGTTGGGCCGTGAAAGCGTAGCAGACAGACAGACAAACACACTTTCGCATATTATAAATGCGAAAGTGTGTTACTAAGTAAACATTTTCGCTAGAAGATGTATTATGATTAACAAATAATTGTCAAGTTATAACTTTTTATTATCATAAAGTAGGTCTTGTGTGACACTAACTACTTGAGTGAGCTCTGTACGCTTACTCCGAGTTTTAACATTTCTAATACGATTGATCGACGTGAGAACTCACCTCACCAAGTGTAAGCGAACGTTAAAGTAAAATAAACCTTAAATGCACTGGTTTAGAGCTCATTTCATCATTTCGTGTATTTATTCACAGCCAGCGCTCCAAACGCTGAATTTGTGACTTTAAAGCAAGAGTTTTTGGGTCCATTTTACTTTGACCTTTCGCTTACACTTGGCGAGGTGAGTTCTCACGTCGCGTCGATCAACCGTATTTGCAATGTAAAAACTCAGAGTAAGCATACTGAGCGTTTTATTGTGAAAGGGTAAAGCGGATACACTCATAACTGCATTCGCAAGTCATAAACACCGTAACTACGAGAGTATGGACCAATTAGTCAATTATTCGAATAATTAATCTTATGTCGGACAGTTGATAATCAAAATTAAAAATTTAATTTAATTATTCCGTCAAAACATTATTGAGTAAGTGCCCGTCAAATCGTTAATGATAATGACTGTGGGTTGACTTTGTAGTGTTGATTTATCTCTGTGAAAGGTTGTAAAACATGCCAATTTTTTTATGTAATCACACATGTATAGCCGCAAAGTTCTTTTTTTAATTATTTAATAGATAATTATAGATTTTTATCTCTTTGGATATTGTCAGCCCAAGCCCCCGTCGGACAAAAGAAAAAATACAATCCGTTATTTAAAAACGGTTAATTTTTTATCGATAGTATAATGCCGAAGTGTACTGTCTCTCCGTCTATCTGTCTGTCTGCTACGCTTTCACGGCTCATCTATTCAATTGATTTTCAGCATAGTCCACTACGCTGGCTTTGTATAAAGCCAGCGTAGTGGACTATGGCTAAACTCTTCTCATTTTGAGACTCTTGCCGGCAGTGGGCAGTTAAAAAAGAAAATATTATGATTTACTCAAAGACCGGAGTGCCCCCAGTAGTGGTCAGGGTTCTGCCAAATCGATATTAAACACGCCAATTTATTGGCAGAACCCTAAAAATAATCCGTTATCAGGAAGCACTTAAAGGAGTTTATATTGAAAGTGTGGACCATAAACAACGGAATCTTTACAGCCAGCTGATAGGATATGTCAATACAGTGCTCACGGCCGTAAAACGAGAGCGAACTGGATTTTATTGTTACTCGTTAGTGATTGCCCGAGAACTTGGCGCTAGCACTGCTGTGCGTGTTTATTGCCGCGTAGGTCGATTATTATAATCTTCATAGACTCTATCTTGTCTGCCATGAATCTTTATCTAATCTATATTTTCTGTAAAGTAGTAATCGAACTATAGCTGATGCCCGCGACTTCATCCGCGTGAAGGGTTTTTTTTGGGAACTCCTTAATATTCCGGGATAAAAAGTAAAAGCTTATGTCACCCTCTAGGTCCTCAACTATACCCATGCCAAAATTCACGTTGATACATTGCTCTGTTGCGACCTGGTTGAACGACCAACAAACAAATACTTTGGCATTTATAATAGTAGTATGATAGACTGATGAAACGCTTATAACCCTAGTGTGGAAAGTCCCTTTTAAGAAGAAACCCCCCCTGGCAGAAAACCTTCTATCTGAAAACCCAGTCTTCCATCCATCCAGCCATCAGCCTGCATTCGTCAACTGCTGGACATAGGCCTTTTGGAGAGCGCGCCTCACACGGTCCTCCGCCTTCCTCATCCACCTTTGGATGAATAGAGGCTTAGGCTCGGATGAATAAACCAACATCAGCTAAAAACACTTTCTCAAGATCGGCCAATCTATGCTTACGACCGGTCATAAGCACAGATTGATCGAAAACCACGGAAACGAAGTCGCAGTCATCATCTTGAAGTAGATAAAGTTATTTTACCGATAACAGTAAGGATCTGAGCGGTGCAGTGTCCTCGGATCGTGATCATCTAGGATAGTCCGCGCGGGATAGCTATCTCTCACCGCGCGACGTCGACGGTAACGCGATATGCTATTGTGTTGTCCTCACTCCTCCGACACTCGTTAACGTAATTGACTGGTATATTCTTACTTACCACTAAGCACCGGAACTACAAAGCATTTTGTTTATGAACGAACCTGTTCTTAGCTGATGTAGGTTTATTAATACGAGCCTAGGATTTCACCTCGCAATTTTTTAAAAACCTATATTATATATATACCTGCTCACGACCCGGCCACTTAGACCCGGCTAGTCAGAGCGCTTATATTCCTCAAATTTCTCTATGCAAGACAGTGAGAAAAATAGGATAGGGCGCTAGAGAAGAATGTTGAGAGTGTCGGACCGAATTCCGAACCAACAAGTCCATTCTTGAAGAACTCGGCATCGAACAGCGTCTTTCCTCCACTGTACAGGCTCACATTCCCACTTTCTTACGGAGACGCATAGTCCAACACTGAAGTGACTTGGAAGTGACGACCACGACAGCTCGGACAAGAGCGATACCACAAAATAGAGAAGAGATTTACAAGCAGGCTCAGCCAAGTTCAGTGTCTATAATCGTTAACGCTTTAAAAAATTAAGGGAATATACGGGCATTACATATTAATTATCGAATTTGTTTACAAGTTAACAGATCGTTCGAAAAATAGGGCCATTCACATCAGAAACTTCTCTGCGCGAATGACGAGATTGACAGCCGTGACTGACGTTTAAAAACGCTAACCATAGTCTATCCTTATTTTTTTCTCTCCGCGGTATAGAATGAGCGATCCAGACAGTTAATTATTCGTTCTCTAAGATCGCTCGCTAAAGCGCTAACGATTATAGAAAGAGAATAGACTCGAAACGTATGTAATTTAGCTAGGGGGGCTGCTTATATTCCAAATAACATGCATAATTTAACAGAAAGGGCATTCTAAGCGCCTATAATCATTTAAATACATCAGCATTAAATAGTTAAATAGCTTTAGCTAATGAACGAGTGTGCAAAACACTTTCACCGAGCACGCGACCAGTCCAAGGTTCGATTCCCGATAACAGCACTCGTAATGAGAGTATACCAGTCTTAGAGTTAAATGGAGATATGGAGGAGCAAGTTTCGTAAGCCAGATATTAAAAGAGCTTACCTCAATTCAAATAAACGATTTAAAAAAATGTTTTTTTTTTTGTTTGTATTTTTTTAATAATATTGAATTAACCTAACTGTTAGGTATGTTTGTTAGCCTAATGCAGGACCTACTTGTCAGCTTATGTTTTACCTACACCATACAGGGCAGAGTTACAATTTGTTACTGAAACATATTATTTTCAGCAAAAGCTTTTGAAGATGTCCGGTTTGTGAAAAATGACGTCCACCTCGAAGCTTGTTTTATATTAAAGTAGTAGTTAAGATTTTTTCATATTAATATAGTAAAAGTAAGACTAGCGCATTTTTCTGAATGAAAAAAAAATCGTAGTAGGTACCTACTAATACTTTTTTTTATCCACTACATGATAGCCCTTGACTGCGATCTCACCTGATGGTAAGTTTCTACATGGCATCGTACCGGAACGCTAAATCGCTTTGCGGCACGTCTTTGCCCGTCAGGTGGTAACTAGCCACGGCCGAAGCCTCCCACCAGGCCAGACCAGGGAAAATGCAGAAATTATATGCTAAACCTACTGGAGTCTCTTCATGCACCAACCAAGTTTTGACCGATTCACTTGCCAACTCTAGTAATATAACAACTCTCTGTTAACAGTTAATTGATTTATTATCCGACTATGATTGTAAGTCGGGAAAGCAATTACATAAATTATACAACCATGTCTAATGTGTCATGAAATAAATAAAATTCACTCAAGCCACTCTGATATTGTTTTACTATTAGGTATAGAGTATAATCGATCAAAAATTTCCAACTGTAAATCCTTACTAATATTATAAATTATGCGAAAGTTTTTTTTTATCCACTACAAGTTAGCCCTTGACTGCGATCTCACCTGATGGTAAGTGATGATGCAGTCTAAGATGGTAGCGGGCTAGCCTGTTAGGGGCATGGCAGTTATATTAAACCCATACCCCTACACGGCATCGTACCGGAACGCTCATCGCTTGGCGGCACGTCTTTACTGGAAAGTGAAAGTCATTGAAAGTGTGTGTGTCTGTCTGTCTGCTACGCTTTCACGGTCCAACTACTCAACCGATTTTGATAGGATTTGGTACAGAGATAGGTTACATCCCGGTGATGGACTAAGGCTTTTTATCCCGGAAAATTGAAGAGTTCCCGCGGGAATCAAGAAACATCAATCCATGAGGACTAAGTTGAGGGCATCATCATAATATGATCTTAACTCTTTTCTTAATATAATGTACTTTTAACAATTCATTATCATCTACCGATAGACTCCTACTGGTACTGTTGCACATAGATCTCTCGTAGGGAGTAGAGACTACCGCTGGTCGCGGATTGAACTTCTTAGTAATAACAATAATAAATAAATATATAAATTTATACTAAATTTTTATTATTTATCCTTTTATTTTCCTTATATCACAATTGAATCTTTTCAACCGATTTTGATGAAATTTGGCATAGGGGTAGGTTACATCTCGGGGAAGGACATAGGCTTTATCCCGGAAAATTAAGGAGTTCCCCCGGGAATTAAAAAAACTTAATCTACGCAGACGAAGTCGCGGGCATCTAGTTTTAAATATATTCTTTGTCACAACTATAATCATATCAACATATATCATATTTTAACTAACTAAATTAAAATAAGTAAATTAACTAGAATTACAAAAAAAATATTTCAAAACAGTTTACATTTTTATATATTTTGTCAATTATTATTATTTTTCTTTTAACAATAACATTAATTGAATTTTGAATACATTATTAATAACAATAGCTGTACAATAATATAAAATTACCTTCCTACTAAAAACCGTGATTGCTTTGTCACAATAAAACAATGTTTGTTCAACAGATAGCTTCAATTTCTAAATAATAAACAGAACTCGCTTTGTAAAACGATAATAGCCTACTAATTGACTTTTGTTCACGATAGCTTTTAGTTATCTATTGAAACTAGATGGCGTTATTCCTAAATACATACCTACTAATACGCTAATCAAGTATTCAATCAAAATACGTCGCATCCCCTCTACTTTTGACGACCTCCGTGGCGCAGTGTTGAGCGGTGTTGTCTTAACGTGCGGAGGTGCCGGGTCCGATCCCCGGCTGGGTCAATGTAGGAATTTATAATTTCTGAATTTTCCCTGGTCTGGCCTGGTGGGAGACTTCAGCCTTAGACTAGACTAACGGCCGAAATTAATAATCAATCTATCTGTAGTCTGTCGATAAGTTGCTTAGCAACATTGTTTTATGACGAAAAGCACAATACAAATAACAACGTTGCTTGGTAACAAACCGACAGACTACAGATAGATTAATTTCGGCCGTTAGACTGCATCATCACTTACCATCATGTGAGATCGCAGTCAAGGGCTAACTTGTAGTGAATTAAAAAGAAATACTAAAACTGCAATAATCCTAGCAATTATAGGAACATAATCGAATAAAACAATTCAAAACGTTATCTTTTATAGCAAAGCCTCAAGCACCGCTAAGGAAAACACATTTCCTGCGTGCATATAATAATTAAGCCCGTATAAAACGCATATCACCCGAGCTCAGCCAACCCGATTATTCAAGTACAGAACATAATTATCCTATAAAACCAGGTATGCAAATACATACATGTTTTAATTAAATCGCTCATTTACTTATTGGATCCAATTAAGCCTCATGTTTATCATAAAGGTCTTTAAGAGAAAGCAGTCGGAATTTATGTCGAATGCCAATAATTATATGATAGCTGTACATGGCCCGCTTGGTTATTACAGCGAAGTAATGTATGCGCGCCAGGACTTATTTGATAACTAACGTGTACCGTTATATTTGAACCATATTACAATTTACAACCCTGTAATGAACTTAAACTTATGATATAAACTTTAGTGCGATATATGAAGATATATGAGAAGATTTAAGAAAAACGTTTTTACCTATTAAGTAACTATAATACATTAAGTACTAATTCACTCTACAAATCTTCTTCTTTTCTCTTACTTCATTCCCTAGGTAAGTTACGCACTGTGTTATCAACCCATTATCAAAGGTATACTGGATGAGGTTAAAGTAGTCTGTCACTTTCCGGGTTCTCAACTATAATACCCATGCAAAAAATCACGTCAATCCGTTCTCTGCTTTTCCATTTGCTCTGTTGCGGCGACAAACCAACAAACAAACACACTTTCGCATTATTCAAGTTTGTATATATAGTTGTTGTCGAATATTACGTCAACGTATTCAAACTTCGAATATTACGTCAACAATTCAACATATAAAACAATAGGTAATTGTTTTATACCTAAATAAAGAATATAATTGGACAATTGTAATAATCAACCATCCAACCATTTTGCTTATAACTAACGGAAAAAAATCTGGACTCAGTTAATAAATTAAGAATTTAAGACCAGTAGATAAAACTGTCAATTATATCCCAAAATATCTCGTAAAAGTATTTCCTAGTTTGCATTTGAATGCATTAGAAGCATGCGGGGCGGCATTCAACAGGCTATTACCGAGATCCTTAATTTTATACCCCATATAAAAGGCGTGTATTGAACTAATGCTATTTATATTAGCATTTGAAAGCAAGCCAAGCGCTATAATGAGCCAGTTATATTAATGAAATGCTCGCATATTAATTATGTTAACAAGATCGGAAAGCGATCGGTTATCTGCCGATCTACTCGTACGAGACACAGGGATTAAATCAATATCTTATCTATTTCGCTACTACATACTCGTATATGCGGACCTCGTTAGACAGAGCGAAGATGTTAGAGACTCGGTTTGTTTTTGATTTATGAATCATAAGTGCTTCGTTAAATCTTCTCAGTTTTATGGTGAAGACTTCTGTGAAACGTGACTATCAAATGGGACATTTACTTCACCAGGAAATAGATCTTAGAATATTAACTACTAGATATTGCCTGAGACTACGTCCGCGTAAATTTAGAAGGTCTTAAGAGCTCTGATTTTTTGAATAAAAAGTGGCATAATAATGCAGTGGCGTGCACGATATAGAGGCATGAAAGCACTGCTTACCCTAGTTAAAAACCTCAATGCTAAATGTTTATCATGCTCTGTCTAAAATAGGTATCTACCTGTACCTAACCAATTCACGCACCCTGACTCCAAGCCCTGTGCACGCCACTGGGCATATTATGTAATTTCCTGGGATGCATAACTATCTTTGTATTCTGTACCCGGCAAGGGCCATAAAAAGGACAGACAGATACATAATATAGGTATACCTATTAGAAATTTATAACATAATATGAATTATACCTATCCAACGATAGTATTTACTTTAGCTATTATTGCAAAGTAATATTATTGCCGGCACGCGTTGAATGGCTTCAACAAGGAAGTCATCGTCAAAGCGATACCGGCCTGAGTGGACCTTAGGCTTGCTCCAGTAAACTTCGCTTCCTATGGAAGGTTCAAACGAACTTTTCTCCGAATTACACATTAGTTAAAAATGCAGGTATCCGAACTCACAAAATTCTATTCACCTGCCTCTAAGTCTAAACGCCTGATTATCGTTCAGCAACTTTATGAGGCTCTTGTGCCTTCCATATTCCGTAGAACAACACAAATTTCTTCTTTTATTTGTGTGCACAATCAAGCAATACAGCCCGCCAACCCGCAGCAATTGGAGCAGCGTGGTGAGTCTAAGCTCTAATTCCCGCTCTCCTATAAGAGTGGAAACCTGTTCCCAGCAGTGGGAAGTTAATGGGCTGTAGTGGTGGTGGTGGAAGCAAGTCCGTCGAATCACGTAAGAAAGTGATATATTCATCTAAGTATATCATCAATTATTTGTAATACATCTTCTAAAAATAGCTTTCGCTGTAATAATTTTGTATGCATGTTCTGTTAATCTCTGGCCTCGGGAAGGACTTTCCAATCCCTGTATCATGTAACCACTACAATGCGTGCACCTACAATTCATATAGAAAGTGTTTTGCGATCACAGTACCACTACTGAGTGTTTGAACTTAGACTTGAGCCTATAAATATCCGTTTGAGCAGTTTAAATACCAATTTTTACTGCGAATTTTGTGTACAATATAGTTTATACCAGATGATTTCGCCCGCTATTTCGTCCGCATGGTAAAAGGTTTTTGATTCCCGTGGCAACTCTTTAATTATCGATGTTAAAAAGTAGCCGAATCCCTGTATGTATCATCAAAATCGGTTGAACAGATGGGCCGTGAAAACTGAAAACGTAGTAGATAGACAGACACAGATCTAAATTAAATTATTTTGGACTCCGTATCGATACTAAAACTTTATCCAAATAATTTTTTTAATGAATATTCAATGTACAGAAATCGTCCAGTTACAATTTTATTATGATCCTAGATGATGCCCACAACTTAGTTTTTTTCGGATTTTTAACCTACCTCTATACCAAGGGGCCTCTATAATATAAGGGGCCTTACCTTACCGCCACCATAGGACGCTGCCAAACTATATAAGACGAGTTTAGTTCATTTATGGTTTTCCATCCATCCATCAGCCTGTATACATCCACTGCTGGACATAGGCCTTTTCGAGAGCGCGCCACCAAACACGGTCCTCCGCGCGCCTTCCTCGCATCCACCCGCTTCCCGCCACCTTTAGGTCATCGAACCAGAAGGCTGGAGGTCGTCCTACACTACGCTTGTTACCAAACCAATGTTGTTGTGTTTATGGTTTTGTTATGTACCAATCATTGTAACCATTGAAAAGTCGGGTTAAGTATAGAGTTTTCGCAGTGCTCGCGGTAGAAAGTTGCCTTGCTATCAGATGCGGGAGCTGGCCCGCGGACATCCTAGTGTGTTGCCCATCTAATGGGCGCGCTTACTCCTATTCTATACGTGCTAAACTGCTAACTATCTATTTTACCCAACGACCTCAATTTATATAGACGGGCCCTGTTAAACAAAGAATGTGGACTTATTTTACTTACACCATCTAGTCTGAAAAGCGGGACAGCGCTATGACGAGGACAAGGACAGGGCTATACAGGTTAGGAGCGTGCTCTAAAGGTATGGCGCCCAATTTTTTTTCTATGAAAGGGCCCATCTAGTACCTAAATATTATATATCGATGATTTTACCACTTAAGGGTCGGTTCAGACCAGAAAGAAAAATCCTCGCGCACCTTTTGATGTCACTGAATAAATAACTGTATCAATATTGACTTTAAGTATAAAACAAGCGTTTAATTCCTTGTGAATGAGGGACGAGTGGCCTAGTTGTAACAACGCATATCAGTCGATTGCGAATGTTAAGCAACGTTGACCCAAGTCGGTGACCGAATTTGGAGGTTCAAATTAGACCTTTTCGTTTCCTCCGTGCCTCGGAGAGCACGTTAAGCCGTCGGTCCCGGTTATTATCACCCAACATCTGATAATAATCGTTACAAAAACCTAACAGTTTAAATACTCTTAGTCGAGTCGTATGCGGAAGGACGTGGGAACCCACCGAATTATTATCCCAAGAAAACTCCTACCGTTATTTGATTAATGGAAAAGGGTCACGACCCTCCACTACATGATAACCGAATGAACCGAACGACCGAAACTTTTGTGGCTTCGGTCGTGGGTAGTTACCACCCTACCGGCATAGCCGTGCCGTTAAGCAATAGAAACCAATCCGTTTAATAACCGATCAGGTGTATAAGTTTAACTGCCTTACCTTTAACAGGTTAGCGCGCTACCATCTTAGACTGCTTCACTTACTCAAGGGCTAACTTGTAGTGGAATAGAAAAAAATATATATTGGCAGTCACAGGGACTGCCGATAGAAGTGAAAAGGATTTTTTTTTAAATTAAAATGATTTAAATATAAACCTTAACACTAGGCATTTAAGTTTAATTTCGTTTTTTTTTTTAAATAAATATAGGCTAGCGCTTGGCTGCAATCAGACTTGTATGCAAGTGGTGATGCAGCCTAAGATTCACTTTCGATAATATATTGAATGTATTATATTTATATGTTCGCGAGCATGTCGGTCACGGTCACGCGAATCTACATTTTTACCCCCTACCAAAAAGAGCTCAACGCACCTAAAGAAGTTTTTACTACAAAAACATAGCACAAATTGTACCTGAACTGTAAATCCATTAGCATACGGTATGGTATGGGTTGGAAACACTTACCTAAGTACCGGAAAAATCCCCAGACGAAGTTTTGCAATAACAATTTAACAGACACATTATGATAGTCGGGGCCACACAACAATAGACACAAACGAGGTGTGAATGCGTCATAACAAAGGAGTGCTGCAATTCAAATCACGCACGAGTTTAGTCTGCAATTTACCATATAAGCTCAAATAGGTACCTAAATGGCCCTTTTGGCAATTTCTTGATGTAATTCTTGCTGTTTTTAGTATACGCAGAGGCTTATAATAAATAAAACATTAGTCCTTTCTATCAAATTTCGGCTATGGCGGCCGATCTCCACTAAGATTACAGAGATGCACTCTTTTTTTTTTTTTTTTTTTTAAATCCACTACAAGCTAGCCCTTGACTACGATCTCACCTGATCAATCAATCAATCAAATCAAATATCTTTTTATTCAAATAAACTTTTACAAGTACTTTTGAATCGTCAAGTGAATCTACCACTGGTTCGGAATGCCATTCCTACCGAGAAGAACCAGCAAGAAACTCGGTGGTTGCTCTTTTTAAATAATTCATTTACAATTACTATATCAATGTGTACATAAGTAACCGCTGTCCCCAGCATTGTTGGAGCGATCAAATCCATGCTCCTCTATCATTTACATAATCTTCAACAGTATAATAAGCTTTTTTCAGGAGCATACTTTTAATGGATTTCTTAAATTTGTTTATTCAATTCATGTCAAAGACGGGCAGACAGAAAGTAGCCCCATTCCCGCCGGTGGCACCCGTTCACGAGCATGACGCATGATCCAGCCATTGCTTCGCTCGACCATATTTGAGGGAACGTAACAACCCGCACCACACGACACCACCACAGAAATGTTTAAAGAGAGCGTGACATACTCAGTCTACCCGTATCAAAGCATCGAATTGAATACTAATATTCAAACACTAATTTATAATAAGTAACCGCTGTCCCCAGCATTGCTGGAGCGATCAAATCCATGCTCCTCTATCATTTACATAATCTTCAACTGTATAATAAGCTTTTTTCAGGAGCATACTTTTAATGGATTTCTTAAATTTATTTATTGGCAAGTCCAAAATAGGTTGTGGAACTTTGTTATAGAAAATAATGCCCATTCCCACGAATGACCTTCTGACTTTTTTGAGGCGGAGCGATGGAGTCACGAGCTTATTACGGCCTCTAGTTGGCCTATCGTGCAGATCGCATTTTTTTTTATAATTATGGATGTGCTGTTTTACAAAAATTATATTACTGTAAATATATTGCGAGGCTACTGTTAGAATACCAATTTCTTTAAATTTCTCTCTAAGTGAATCACGCGGTTTTAAATTATAAATTGCTCGTATAGCCCTTTTTTGTAGTACAAAAATTTTTTGAATATCTGCCGCTTTACCCCACAGTAAGATTCCGTAAGACATAATGCTATGGAAATAAGCAAAATATACGATCCTGGCAGTTTCGATGTCAGTTAACTGTCGAATCTTTCTGACAGCGTAAGCAGCAGAACTAAGCTTGCCAGCAAGTGTTGATATATGGGTGCCCCATTGAAGCTTTGCGTCCAAGGTCACCCCCAGGAACACAGTAGTATCTTCTATTTTCAACATGTCATTATTTACCATTAGTTTTATATCACTTGTGGATCTGGCATTCGGCAATGCGAACTCGACACATTTAGTTTTTTTTGTGTTTAAAAGTAGATTGTTAACCGTAAACCAGTTCGTGACTTGAGAAATTGCAGTATTTACGTCGTCAAAGTTGTCCTTATGTCTATCGACTTTAAAAATCAAGGACGTATCATCAGCAAATAGTACAATATCGCAAGTGTTACGGACAAAATATGGCAAATCATTGATGTACACTAGGAACATGAAGGGACCCAAAATGGAGCCTTGAGGGACACCCATTAGTGAGGCTGATCCGGATGACTTCACATCGTTGACACATACTGTTTGAATGCGATTACTGAGGTAGGATGCAATGAGGCCAAGCGCAGTGTCTTTGACTCCATAGTAGCTCAACTTAACTAAAAGCGTCTCGTGCTCAACGCAATCAAATGCCTTAGACAAATCACAGAAAATACCAATAGCATTCTGTGATTTCTCCCACGCGTCGAATATATGTTTTAACAGCACGGCGCCCGCATCAATTGTCGATCGACCTTTAGTAAAACCATACTGCTCGGAGTGAAGAAGTTTATTTGAATTAAAGTGCTGAAGCAGTTGGTTGAGCATAATTTTTTCAAATATCTTGCTGAGTGTTGGCAAAATTGAAATTGGTCTGTAATTATTTGGATCGCTTTTGCTACCCGATTTAAAAAGTGGAATCAATTTACCACATTTCATAAGGTTTGGAAAGGATCCTGAATTTACAGACTCATTAAAAACTAGAGCAAGATATGGTGCAATAACATCAATAATATTGCCGATTATTTTTACGGATATACCCCATAGGTCTCCGGTTTTTTTAAGTTGCAAAGATTTAAATACTTTAATAATATCATATGGGGTCACATGTCTAAACTTAAACAGCACACTGCACTCGGTGACACTATCCTTGAGCAGTTTATGGGCTTCTGTTGGCGAGGAGTTAAGGAAACTAGTAGTGGTGACTGGAATATTTCGAAAAAAATTCTCAAATGTGTTCGCGATTTCTGTTTTGCAGTCAATAATACGGTTGTTAATTTTTAGCTCCAGTTTATTGTCGTCCACTTTATGTTTCCCAATTTCATCGGCGATTATTTCCCAAACTGCTTTAATTTTGTCATCTGAATTTATAATTTTTTGTTTTATATGAAGTGACTTTGCTTGTATGCAGACATTTCTAAATAATTTTGAATAATTTCTGACGTATTTAACAAATGTGGGGGTGTAATTATATTGCTTTTCGGCATACAAGCTAAACAACTTGTTTCTACTTTTATAAATGCCAACAGTAGCCCAGTCACTAAATTTTAGGTTCTTAAACAATTTTTTTTCTACTACTTTAAAGATGGAATTAAATTGAGAATTTAGCAAATCAAAGAAGGTGTTATAGAGTTCATCCGGACCACCCTGTGTAAAATCGAGCGTAGGTAAATTATTTGAAATTTCATGTTTAAATTTCTGTACTTTTTTAGTGGTAATTGGCCTATACTTTATTATTTTAGTTGTATTTTGTTTAGAGCTAGGTATAGATATCATTTGCCCGCAGTGATCAGATCTTAGATGAGTAATGACGGATTTGTTGACAATTTTACAGTCACTGAAAATATTGTCAATACAGGTAGCTGTACTTGCAGTTATCCTTGTAGGTTCAATAAAAATGTTGTCTAAATTGAAACTTTTAAATAAGTTAAGTAATTTCTCAGCTGGAGAAGTGAGATGCAAAATATCTATATTAAAGTCTCCACAGATTAAAATTTTTTTGGATGACTTACATATCCGCCTTAGGGCCTCCTCCATAACATCCTCAAACAGTGCAAGGTCACCTGAAGGAGGTCGGTACACACAAACTATGATGTATCGCTCCAACTCAACACAGGACAGCTCAATAGTGCGTTCAACGGAAAGGTTAACAATGTCTTTTCTTTCTTTACAATTGTTATTGTTACGAGTTATTATTAAAGACCCTCCGCGTATAGCTTTCTTTCTGGAGAACGCACTTGACAGAGAGTAATTCTTAAGATTGAATAATAATTGATAACTATTGAGCCAATGTTCAGTAAGACATAAAATGTCAATATCAAAATTTCTAATAAAAAGCTCAATCTCATGTTCTTTGCCAGGTAAGCCCTGTATATTCTGGTGTACAAGATTAATATTACACGCCTTACCTGTTGTCTTATTACTTAGTTTAAAATATTTTTTCCAACAATTATATTACAATTGTTTGTATCTGGAGTTAAAATACTACTACTCAGATTCATACAATTTGCATCCGGTGTCAAAAGACTGGAATTAGTAAAGTTACTAATATCAATATTCTCAGTACAATATGTACAGTTGCCAATAACATTACAGCTAAAAATAGCTGGGTCCAATATACTGGAATTGGTACTAATATTACTAGCTAAATCAATATTATGGGTACAACATGTACCATTCACAGTTACATCCAAGCTAAAAATAGCTGGGTCTTGTATATTACAAGCTACTAATGTAGCTATTTGTTTCTTATATCTATGTGGCAGATACATAGTATCTTTTGTCAGAGTAAATCTCTTAACAAACTTATTTGTGTCTAGTACATGGAAATGGTCTCTATGACCATAGCTTAAGTTATGTAAAACCATGTTAAGTTTATAAACATACCTATTTTGTGCTGGGGTCAAAGAGCATGAGTATGGAAACGCACAAAGTATAAATTTACATTCAGAATCTTTTTGTACACTTTGTAGGTATGCAAAACTTCTCAGTATTTCTTTTTTGGTTATTTGCAGACTGTCACCGACTAACAATACTACTGTGCTGTATTTATCTAAACAACAGTCTTTAATATTTTCAATTATGTACTCATAGGGGGCCCCCGGGTTACATATGTTAAGGACCTGTTGGTGTAGTTCACTTTTTAGCAAATAACCAAAGTCTTTTCCCAACCCATCTGAGATTACAAATGTTTTTCGCTGTGGGGAGGGACACATTAATTTGTTATTACTCATACAGGAATTTTTGAAATCAGTACATTGATTTTCCGCTGAGACAACTGAAGGAACCTTATTTGAACACTGACATTTATTCACTAGAGAGTCTAATCGTTCAATATTATAATTACCTATGGTTAACAGCTCATCGGCAGCCATAATGTGTTCACTGATCTGTTTCTGTGACAGTTCGTACTGGGAAGTAATAGTTCGTAATGAACTTTCCAACTTTAATATCTCATTATTTAGGCTATGAATGTTAGATTCATATTGCTCTCTCATTTCTTGCAATGAGGAACAAGTTATATTCAGCTTATTTAATAAGTCTGACCGCTCTTTTCTCAGTACAATGTTATGAGCACTTGCCTTTTGTGATTTAATTAATTTCTTTGTTTTTGTAATAAACTTGCCAATTTTTATGTATTTTTTTATTTTTCTGTGACTATTTAAGTTAATATTGAGTTCTTTATGTGGCTTATTATGGGCACAAGGACTGTCACAGGTGAGATCAATGGTCACAACCGGTGCCGCTGAGGATGAAGATGAAGCAAGCAGCTCATCATACAGTTTGTTGTTTTGTTGCCTTTCGCAACTTTCTATTTGTGACTGAAGGTCGTCAATTATTTTATGTGAGCTGCTCAATTCATCCTCCAAAAAAGAGATTCTTCCCAAGGCCTCTTCATAGGTCTGAATACACTGATTGAATGAGCCGACTGCCACCTGAAGTTGATCTCGCTCCTCTAGCACAAAAGTATGGGCGCTGTGCAGGCTAGCCAGTTCAGCCTTCAGCTGTGTATTCTTCGTAATGATAACTCTCAGTTCAACTTCACTGTCCTCTTGTTCCTTCAGAAGCTGTGTGTTTAATTGTTTCAGCGATTTAATTTCCTGTAGGGCATTTTTAAGTTTCTGTTGCTCCTCTAAAGCTGCTGCCCGTCTGGTTTGCACGGATGGAGCCATTTTACAATGGCTACACCTGAAACACACCAATTTTATATGTCAGAGAAGGGAAAATGAGAGTTTAAAGAATAGACAGAGGGAGGGATACAAAAAGAATCAGATAAAATAGACAAGACAAGAAAGATAAGCTTGTTATAAATTGGTATGTAAGTGGGTAGGTTACAAGATATTTAGGCACTAATATTTTACACAAATGGGACTTTATGTTTTTATAATCAGGACAATTTGTGGGAATAACTTTGTCTGACTTATTCACAGCCAATGTTGTACTTATTTGTTTTTTTATTAATGATTATAGTAATATATTATGTCATGTGTAGTGTTAGATTTGTCTGAGGCAACCCAGGTTATTCTCCAGCTTTACTTCCACTAATAAGTCAAGTAAAGTGAGAAAAGTCTTTGCCTGAGTGTGAGGATGGACGTTACTCGAAATTGTCGAACGAGTGGCGTGTAGGGAGTATTTGTGAAATATACCTATTAGTGTGCAGTAATAATTAATTTAATTGTTAAATAAATAAAAGCAATACTCCCCGGGATTTTGTCGTTGCTTTATGAATCATCAATCACGCCGGTCGCCATCCGACAGGTACTTTTGTCTCAGCCTCGAAGTCTATATTCCGATGATGATGAAGAAGTAACTTTCTATTTATTAGAATTTACACATAAAATCAATCTATTTTACAGCAGAACTAAGCCGTATTTTAAACTAAATCTAATTAAAATTAAATCGGAACAGCTGATCTGACATGTCAGCTTGACGGCCACAGAGCAACTCTGGATGGTAAGTGATGATGCAGTCTAAGATGGTAGCGGGCTAACCTGTTAGGGGCATGGCAGTTATATTAAACCCATACCCCTTCGGTTACTACACGGCATCGTACCGGAACGCTAAATCGCTTGGCGGCACGTCTTTGCCGGTAGGGTGGTAACTAGCCACGGCCGAAGCCTCCCACCAGGCCAGACCAGGGAAAATTCAGAAATTATAAATTCCCAAATCGACCCTGCCGGGGATCGAACCCAGGACCTCCGCACGTTAAGGCAACAGCGCTACACACTGCGCCACGGAGGTCGTCAAAAACTCACTCTGATTAGCCAACTGCGCGGGAAATAATCCATACTAAAACTAATATTATAAATGCGAAAGTGTGCCTGCTACGCTTTCACGACCCATCTTTTCAACCGATTTTGATGAAATTTGATATAGAGATAGGAGAAGGATATAGGCTTCTTTTTATTACTTACTTAATCCACGCGGATGAAGTCGCGGCCATCGTCTAGTTTGCTAGTCCCTTCTATACCTACCTAAATACTTATATCAGAGGCTTACTACATTTCCGTACTCTCCTTATCTCCATCTCGCCAATTAACTTTATCATATATGAATTATCAAAGTTACAATTTAAATTGACCGAGTTAGCCAGGCACAGTTAAATTGCAGAAATAATAATTGTATTCAAACTTAGTAAACCGCTAATTTTGATTTTACCGATAAAACTACTATCAGCTCAGGGCTTCAAGTTTCCGCATTTAAGGTCTAGCCCCACTACAAAGGCACGGCGCGACGCGGCACGTAGGGGCAAATACTCTTTGTATGAAGTTGTATGGAACTAGGCCCACTTGAGCGACGCAGCACGGATATATGCAATGCGCGACGTGGTCCCGAACAAACTCATACAATTACCGCAACTTGCCGCGCCGCTCCATGCATCCCAAGTCGGGCTAGACCTTTAAAGCACCGCAAAGAGCGTCGATAGCCAAGCTCTTTAGAGACTCCACCTCCCGTTTGGGTGGTCGGGAGTTTGATTCTTTAGCGCGCCCTTCTAAATTTTCTAAATTATGTGTGTATGCCGATTTTAACATCTGCGAATGAAGTTGAACCTAATAGTTTTCAAATTCTGACAGAAATTTATACACCTAAGGAGTAAGGCCCGCTTGCAGAAACGTCGGGTCATCTTCTTATCGCAGAATTAGATCTGCTACTTTGTCAGGATTCGTATAAAACTGCTGTCCACAACCTATCTTAAAATTGCCTTTACACAAGTTTAAGAAGTCCATTAAAATTATGCTACTGAAAAAGGCTTATTATACTGTTGAAGATTACGTAAATGACAAAGGAGCATGGATTTGACTCGCTCCAGCAATGCTAAGGACAGCTATTACTTATGTATTTTACAAATTAATGAAATTGTAAATTATTATTTTTTTTCCTTTTTTTTAAAGAGCAACCGCCGAGTTTCTTGCTGGTTCTTCTCGGTAGGAATGGCATTCCGAACAAGTGGTAGATTCACTTGACGATTCAAAAGTACTTGTAAAAGTTTAAAAGACTTGTGTAGGTATTTCATAAACTTTTAAAAATCGATATAAGCATTTTAACAGATCCGCGTATAAAACTAAATTGATTGTCGGTTGTTCTCATACAAATAAATTATATTGTTGGTGTTGCATATTTTTTTTTTACGAAAATAACGTTTGGAATTCGAGTGGATATGATGATATAAATAATTTACCTGGTGCTATAAGAAGGCATCAAAATTCCCAAAACCATATTATGAGTTCCGTTATTTCTCTTTGTAATTTCGGAAAACAACGCATAGAAACTTCTTTGTCCCGCCAATTGGCAAATGAAATTTTAAATCATATAATTCGCATTTCGCACGTACCTAGATCACAATGGTAGTGTACCATTGCTGACATATGTATCTTAATTCTGTCTAGTAGGAACTTGTGCCTTCTGTGTGCTTTGATGAGCTCGTCAAGACAACATAAGTAAAAGTAGACGGAAGAATGCGATGGGCAGCTGGCTTGCCTACGTTTGAACCCTACGGCACGCCACTGCTACCATACTACTATAGCAACTGTCATAGGCTACTTTGTATCCCGGGAAATTAAATAGTTCCCGCGGGAACCAAATAACCACAATCCATGCGGACGAAGTCGCGGGCATCATCTAGTAAATCTAGTAAAATATAAACGGGATTGTTGACATTGATCCCAATAAAATATGACTTCGTTAACAATTCATACATTATCATACGCGTGTGTGTATGTAAAGTGTATGTCCGACTTTGCATTCCAACGTAACTCCTATATTCGACGCTAAGAAGTATTTATGGTTTGCGAACGGAATAGCATTACGTCTCGTATGACTTGTTAGCTACTTCAATCTATTTACATAATCTTATGTAGGTGGTACAAGGAAATAGTGGTTGTATAGAGAAATCAAAATATTAATATGTATTATGGAAATAATCTAGGTAACGATTTTGTAGAGCCAAATCATTGAAATGAAATGATTTATTTATTTCATGTAGGACAACTTGTGACACTTATGATACGTCAAGACTCTACCACCGGTTCGGAAAACTGTTTCTACTGAGAAGAGCCGGCAAAACTCAGCAGTTGCTCTTTTCATAAAAAAGAAAAAGGTAACAATAAGTAACAATACAACACATACATTACGTTACACATTCAAAGAAGGTCGGTCAG
This sequence comes from Erebia aethiops, assembly GCA_923060345.2. Classification (NCBI taxonomy): domain Eukaryota; kingdom Metazoa; phylum Arthropoda; class Insecta; order Lepidoptera; family Nymphalidae; genus Erebia; species Erebia aethiops. The sequence continues at coordinate 12,082,754 of OV281096.1, read as the reverse complement.
TTTCATACAAACTGTGACCTGACTGTAAAGTGTCGCGACCATAAATGACCTATGGTGGGATCGATTGATAATAATGCAGCGTATTAAATGTAATGATTCTTTTTTTTTTAAAAAGCCGGAAAATGCTGGTTAAGTCATGTTTGGTTTTGAGGTTAGGATTGAATACGACACCGGCGCCATTATTCAAAAACAACCATTACCACTCCAGTTTATTATGTCTTTCATTTATTTTGGAGTATAAGGCATTTTTGCATTTTTTAAGGCCTTAAATATTAAAGTATTACACACACACAGACAAGTTACTATACAACTCAATACTATTACCTATTATTATACCGCCCAGGCTTCAATGTCTCGAAGTACCTAGCTAGTAGATCTCTACTAGCTACATTATCATCTGATAACGTGTAAAAATATTAATTGTCTTAGCCTATTAATGTTCGCATTGCTGGGACAATCTAAAGCCAATCCGTGCTCCGCAGTGACCTAAGCAGTATTCTTCTGTTACATAAGTATCCTAACTAGTTACCAGAACAATAATGATGCTAACATAGCAGGTGGTATATTCTAAACTGAATCTACTATATTTTTCTTCTGTATCATAAAGAATACTGTTTCAATTGTTAGTACAACAAACCACTTGAAGAACTACTGCAGAGGCAGAGAAACAAAAAAATAAAATAAGTACCTACAAGTTTTTACAATATTATTTTATTCAATATCTTCCCTTAAGACAACATCATCTAAAAATGGTGGTGGTAAAAAAAGTGCAGGGCTCGGACGTGCGATTCGTTTGGAGCAAAAGCTTTTTTTATATAATAGGCATAGACTTACATACTAACATTTGTATATTATGTGATTTACATACAACTAGATTTTCGTTCCTATAAGTTTATAAAAATGTCTACTATTATATACTAAAATACCGGAAAAACATCGATGCATCGTTTTTATTTTCGATGTTTGTCGTAGAAGCATCGATGTTTCCAAACATCGATGTTTTTAAGAACGATGGTGCATCCCTCGTGATTTGACAGCTGTCACTTGACGTTGACGTCTGCGATCCGTTTCATATAATTTTTGCTATGTTCAGAAACATTAATACGATCCGATTTGGTATTTCGCAATTGTTTATTTAATTTATATTCCGGCCTTAATAAAATAATATAATAGTTGTACTTAAATACCCCTTTATTCACCTATATTTTGCCATTGTATTTATCAATGGTCGCTTTCATTTTTGGTCAGGTCATATTTGGCCATCCTTCTTTATGTCACTAAGTTAAAATGAGGTGCCTTATCTATGGCCGAACTGTAAACACGACTAGAGACTCTGACATTAAGCTGTTATTATGACACGGATGCCCGCGACTTCTTCCGCGTGGTCTAAATTTTTTTTGCTTCGGGAACTCCTTAATTTTCCGGGGTAAAGCCTATGTCACTCTTCAGGTCCTCAACTATGCCCATGCCAAAAATCACGTCGATCCGCAGCTCCGTTGCGGCGTGATTGAAGGACAAACTAATAAACAAAGACACCTTCGCATTTATGATTTTTTTTACAAGTCATATTTATCACACAATATTGATTTCCAGATTTTTAATATAACCATCTTAACTTAATAAAACTTACCATCAAGTGATGATGCAGTCTAAGATGGTAGCGGCCTAACGTGTTAGGGGCATGGCAGTTGTATTAAACCCATACCCGCGGTATCCCATACACAATATTGATTTCCAGATTTTTAATATAAGAATCAATATTCTTTGGACTATGCATGGGCTATGCCACAACCAAAAAGAGGCTCATAAATATCACAGTATGATCGCTAGATATTATAAAATTAGTAGGTAACTATTCGCCGTGGAAAATATAGAGCTAAACAGTATTATTTTAAAACTGTCACTGCATGATTAAAGACTTCGAATGAACTGATGACTAAATTACAGTAAGTACTCAAAACATGAAGGATATTGAGTACGAAAGAAAAAAATAGATTTTTGAAACACCTACAAAATCATATTATTATTTATAATTTCTGAATTTTCCCTGGTCTGGCCTGGTGGGAGGCTTCGGCCGTGGCTAGTTACCTCCCTACCGGCAAAGACGTGTGCCGCCAAGCGATTTAGCGTTCCGGTACGATGCCGTGTAGAAACAGAAGGGGTATGGGTTTAATATAACTACCATGCCCCTAACAGGTTAGCCCGCTACCATCTTAGACAGCATCATCACTTACCATCAGGTGAGATCGCAGTCAAGGGCTAGATTGTAGTGGATAAAAAAAATATATATATATATTCGTCAAAAGAGTATAATACTCGTACTACACACTACACAGTAAGATACTAATCATTCGAAAATCTATAAATTTAAATCACTCGCGAATCAGTGGAACGGTGTTCCTACACTAGAGAACTGTGAGGTACAGTCAGATCGACGCGTGTCCGTGGGCGTACCGAAGGACAATGTACCGTAATACCACCACATTATACAGAGTGATCCTATTTCTTTCACAAATATCAACAATCTATAGATAGTATACTCAATACTCATAAGTCGTGAATCAGTGGATCGGTGTTCCTACACTAGCGAACTGTGAGGTATAGTCCGATCGACACGTGTCCGTGGGCGTAGCTAAGGACAATGTACCGTAATACCACTACATTATACAGGTTGATCCTATTCCTCTCACAAATATCAACAATCTACAGAGATACTCCTAAGTCATGAATCAGTGTTCAGTGTTCTTATACTAATGTACTATGAGGTATAGTCTGCTCAACGCGTGTCCGTGGCCATACCGAAAGAAAATGTACTGTAATAGCACTGCATTATACAACCAGTAAGAATAGCCAGAGACTAGCTCACATTTCAAACTCATCATCTCAAATCAAACTCAATAAAAACCTTCATGCGTGGTTCTCTCAACTTGAAGGATCGTGGGATTGTATCATTTTCTTTTAATTTCAAACAAAATAAACATTGCTGTAATTACTATTAGAGCACTTGTAAAAGTTTATTTGAGAAAAATCGTTTAAATTTTATAATGATGTCGAATTAAACTTTTGAAACACTCTGTATATAGGTCCATTTCGCGATATATAGGGCAGCGGGTAGCACCTGATTATCTGCATTGTGCCTGCGCACGCGCAAGCGCCACGCCTCTGCATACTATAATAATAATTACCTACTATACTATTCTATGTATACCTACTACAATGATTAATTTACTGTAGGTATCCATTTCCAAACTAATATTATAAATGCGAAAGAGCTATGAATTCATGGACAATCTTGTTCACCGATTTTGACGGGTACAATGATATCCTGGGGAAGGACAAGGTTATGTTTGTCCCGGAAAATCAACAATTCCTACCGGATATTTATAAATCCAGGCCATATATAAATCCATTAAATAGATAAGCTGATAGAATTTACACTTTCTATAATTATCGGTGAAGGAAATTCCCTGAAAGTTCTCCATAATGGAATATAAAGTATCTGTAAAAGCGAATCAGACTGGCAGACAGACATACTTTCTAATTAATTATAATATTAGTAGGTTTGTATTTTAGTGTATTAGGAAAACTTACAGCTAGGTACAGAAAGTAAATAGTTAAATACAGAAGAAAAATAAAGCTACATAAACCTAGCCCTATATCTGTGCCATAATGTGCCACTGCCATATACCTAGTGATTTAAGGAGTGGTAATTTGTTGTAGAAGACGCCCCATTGAACTCTATCGATTTAGCTATACTTATTATCACTAGTTCCTGGACAAACTGTAACTAAACTTCTGACGAAAAGGTCCAAGATTGTAAATAAATAAATATCTCAATACCCAATACAATAAAACCGTTACGTTCACAGCTTAAAATATAAAGGATATTATGGTAGCAATATTAGCCTGAACCCATTTATAAGTTAACTCAATAATAAACATGTTAGACGTTACAAAACGTGTTGGGAAACTGTGGTGAACTTTAGATTGCTACCATTGTCTAAATATCAACCGTTTTATATGTTTAATGGCGGGGAATGGTCCATAAACGCGTATGCATGTTACGAATAAACTACATGATGTGTTAGGGTATCGAGACATTTGACAGAGAGCTTTATTTATAAGCTTTGCTAAGGCAACTGCTGGAGCAAAGGAAAGTATGCTTGAAAGATGCTTTTCATACTCCCGAGGCCCGACCAAATGAGATCTCCACAGAGATTAAAAAATGCGCAGGAGATATTATAGTACACAATCAAGTCCGCAACACAGAGACGCAACTCTATTCTCTCACTCTCATCGTCCGACGGGACGGTAATTAGACACGACTGGAAAGGCCTCAGGCGCTAAGTAACTATTATATTGTTTAATCTGTGACCAAAGTCTTATACGTGCACTCCAAGCCACAGGAGTGAAGCACCCCCAACTTCCAATTCGGACTTCCAATTTGTGACGGAAAACCCTAACATTATTTGACCTACCAATTTGACGTCCAACTACTGCTTAAGATAGGCCTAAGAGAAGTTCAGGCTAAGAAGAGCTTAGGCCATAGACCACTGCGCTGGCCAAGTATGTACGACTTCTCAAATCTATGAGATTTTTCCCTGCATCACTATGTTTTTTAATTAATAAAAAATCAAAAATGATAATTTTTGTGCCATAAATACATAGACATACCTAACTCCTTAAAAGAGGTGCGTACCTTTGATTTGAACCCCAGAACCCGCTCATACATAGAGGTCGTTAGGTCGGAGGTTAATTTTATCCGCTGTTTTAATAGGAGGATTAATTGATTGAAAATTCATTATCAGGTCTATTTTTTTACATAGTAAATATTTCGACTGATAATGTGGTAGCGCCTTCAGAGTTCATTCTCTCGTGTAACCTCACATGTCCACTTATCTTAAACAGTCACGACGCACCAGATCTTATGCGATTACTTTCACGTCATTTTTATGACTACATTCGCGCATTCTTGCAAAATAAGCCAACATTTTGGTATATCCATCTACGATGTAAATGTTGAATAAAAAGGGGACAACTAAATTTATCCCTTGCATAACCCCCTATTGTAGTTAGCGGTCACTGTGGTTTAGATATTCGGCCTGTTCACTTTCTTTACTCATGTGTTATAATTATGTGTGTTATAAATTCAAATTTAATATTCTAAACGTCTTACAACAAGTTATACCTAGGACAATAATGGTGAAGGAAAACATCGTGAAGAAACCTATATACAGAAAACTAAAATTAAGCTTTCGAAAGCACTCAGCGACAGACAATAATTAAAAAAAAACCGGCCAAGTGCGAGTCGGACTCGCGCACCGAGGGTTCCGTACTGAAAACTGTAACGACCAAAGATGTAAAACGGTAATTATTGTAATAACCTTTGTTAATGAACCGCAAAACTAACTTTGTTTGTAGAGGTTTACTGTTAATATCAAAAAAACTATGCTAGTTAGAGCATTGGCTATAGTTTTTCTGTAAAATATACATAAATTCCTATTGACCATAATTATTTCAGATTTTTCGATTGGTAAACTCCGGAGATAAGGGGGGGGGAACGGTATTTTTTTAGACTTTTTCCCCGATAAATCAAAAACTATCATGACTAAAAATAATTAAAAATCTGTTTTAGAATGAACAAAGTAAACCCTTTCATATGATACCCCACACAGTACAGTTATCACACTTTTAAATTTCAACCCTCCGATTTTCCCCCCTTTTTAGATAAGAACAAAAATAATTTCCAATTTTTTTTAATTCCAGTGTCTTTGGGCGACTAATATACACAACTACTCCAAATTTCATGTCGATAGCTTCGGTAGTTACTGAAATAATCGAGTGTGACGGACGGACAGACAGACAGACGGAGAAAGTCGCACCATAAGGGTTCCATTTTACCATTTTGGTACGGAACCCTAAAAACAAAAGTGGACCCAAATGATGATATTTTGTGATATTTTTTTAATTATTTAAAAAACCTATTGGTTGAGTCTAACAAGTCTGATTAAGCAATACGGTTGTTTTCGATTGCAACAGCTCGAGATATGTGCCTTGAAACTGAAAGTGCATGTTGAATAAAAACGGTGCAACAACAAGCCCTTGTAGCAATATATTCACGTATCTTAATGGCTCACGACGCGCTGGACTTATGGCGTATACGGATAACATTTTTGCACGTTTCACACACGATTTGACTGGCGTTAGGCAATCCTGAGTTAAATGTATGCCTGATATAGTATTTTTACTTACAACACGTTATCCTTTTTAAGACCTTTTCAACTTTTAGATTCAACTTTCGTGTTTCCTAAGTGACACAAGTCCTACGTGAAATAAATAAATCATGTACCTATATCAAAATACTTTTATTAAAGCATGTCCAATTTTGTGCTAAGTGGAAGCCGTTGCGTGTAGGTACCCAACTAATAATTTTTCTAGGATGTTACCAGCTAAAATGATAGAAAATGACATCATAACTTTACGAATGTTAAAAAAGGATAAGTATCTGCTCAAACACGATTGTTTTTTTAGGCAATTACACTTAAGTCTAAACTCGGAGTTTTGACTGAGTACCTACCATTAAACGTGTTTCCCCTACGATGAGGACGATTCGTGCAAATGAATCCAGACCATAGTTTATTGTCAGCCTTATTTTATTAACTCTCACACTTCATACTCGCGTGACAGAACTCGACAGAATTCGACACCTCGAGTTACGTTACGTTAATTGCTTACTTGAGCTGTTGTAATAGTTAGTATTCTGTGCTTGAGCTTTTGTATTGAACCATACGAAAGTTATTTCGAAAGGAAAGCGTATATAAACTATTGCGGCTGCACGCATTCGACATCACCGCCGCTTGCGCATACGCACAGTAATAATACATATTATCATTTTCACTCATTAACCAGGCCGCAATTTGCATATTAACATGAGCTTGCTAATTAAAGTAGAAGCCTGGCTCCTATGTCACAGGTATTTTATTGCGCTATATACTCGTTACAAGAAATAGGCGAACTCAGTCTATGAATATATTAATTCAAATATACGCTACTTTATATTTACTCACGTTCCGGCCATATGCTGTAGGTATATTTAGGAGTATTTAGTGTAATGGCTTAATTGACCAAGTTGCTGGGAACGTTAATTAAAGCAAAGCTAAATGAGAAATTATATTTAGTGTATAATTTATTATACATAATCTACTGGAACCATAAAGATACTATGTATTAATAAACACAGGATAAATGAGCGTATATATTCCCATTTCTATTTAGCAATAGTGGGTATATATCTAACAATTATTTTGAAAGGTTGTCTGTGAGAGATCGTGATAAGACCGCCTTTGGGCCTATCTCGCGTACTTGTGAGCAAGAAAATATTAAATAAATAAGTACACAATTATTTTGATTAAAATTATCGTATGATATCGTACCTACGAGTAGGTATGCGCGTTAACACCCCGAAGCAATTGCTCAATTTTATATGGAACTGTGCATACTAGCGCGACAAATTAAAACGACGTTCCCCTCCAACGTGGAAGTTTAAAGCAGACGTTTCAACCCGTGTGTCTGTCTTTTTGTCTGTATGTATATCTGACTGTCGGTGTATCTATAATATGTTGCACGTTTTGTCCCGAAAGATCAAATAGTTTTCATGGGATTTAAAAGAAAATTACGTGTACAAAGTCGTGGGCATCAACTAGAAATAGGTGTATTATAACAAAACAGATTAAACACTTGTAAATTATACCATTTACAGGATATTGTGCAATATGCATAAATAATTTCCCCCTGATTCCGCCCGAAGCTAAAAGTTACGTTGTCAGTAATCGCAGAGTAGGAAGCATGTGATAACTGTTTATTATCGTGTACTATGGTACTATTCTTATATCTTTATTATTTATCGTGCAACTTGTTTTATTTATGCATTTATTTAATAAATAAACTTATTTTATTAATATAATTAAAAAATTACTTTCAATAACAAAGATATCTCACATCGTGCACCTTATTACCTACCTATATGGATTAGTAAACCTACTAAGGTCTTAAAGGTAGCTAAACTTGTGGAAAACCAAGCAAAATACGTACTTAATACCTATATGAGTCTGCCTAAGGCCGAAACTATAATAAGGACAGGACAGGTCAAAAAGTCCGCGCGAAACGCCTGCATCGTATGTTAAAAACGTCTCATCCTGTCGCGGTAGTATGTCCGCTAGGCAAAAAATATTTTGTCCATAGTGTGTTTTCATAGCCCCTGGCCGAAACTGCAGAATCTGCTATTTTCCGTTCTCTGGAATCTGTTATGGGCCCGTTGGAGTGGTAAGAGGTTCCAACGAGAGGCCTCCAACGAGGTTGTATTATATAAAATATAAACCACAACTTAAAATCACTTATTATATCTATTTAAATGGAATTAAAATTGTAACAAAATAATAACATTGTCCTGCCAACTTCATCGGAGGCTAATCTCCTAGCCATTAGGTACCTATAGTGCAGGAGATATTTAGTGCACAAAAGTTATTCCCTTACTCTCATAGCTTTTTTATTTTATTTTATTACTCTTATAGGCCCATGGGATAGAAAATCCGACAGGACCGGACACGGGGTTGAAACACGGCCAATTTTCCTGACTCGGAGAATTTCTTGTCAGAAGAAATTAACCATGGTCCGACCCAAGAATCGAATTCGGGACTTCGTCGTCGAGCATTCTAACCACCAATCCAACGCGGCAGCAAAATTGTAACAGCTCAGGCAGCAAACGCAAACCATCTAAGATTCCCTTAAGATTTCCCAATAGCCGCTATCAAATAGCCTATTGAGTCCAGCTTGCAAGCAGCAAAAAGGTTGCACCGCAACGTGTCCATTAATTCATTCACGCTAGTTCACGTAACGGCCGATTGTCCGGAGGGCGCCACTGCACATTAAGCTGCGCCCGCGCATTCATTCAGGGCTGCCAACTTTCTATAATACACCTTTAACACATTTATATGACTAACAACCAATTCACACAATTTTGAGATAAATAATCTCTAAGTAACTGGATTCAAAACTACTAGACCAACGAGGAAACGGGGAAAAAAGGAGAAAATTTGGCGTGGCGAGTATTTTTTTCTCTCACTGACTTCCCTAAGATTTCTGGAACTTCTGCTGTGATGCTGCGAGCTTGATTATTCCTTCGATTGAGGTAGTTGACGAATTAATCATTCAAACCAGAATGTTTACCAGTTCTGTTATATCAGGAGTTGCTTATGCATTATGAAATGATATTTTTGTTACCAAATCTAGACTTTATCATCAAACTGCAGTTCCCCATTGGAATGGTCTGGGATTTTGGAATTGTAAATAATGAGGCTTAGTTCAGTAGCTGAAGAAAATTTTGAGCATAAATGAAGAGATTTGCGTAGGATTTAGGATATTCAGACGTATTTAATTATAAGTTTATGCAGCTGACAACCCTAAGTCTCGGCTGGCACACATTCTCTCTTTATTAGCAATTCTGATACGCGAAAGCGATACTATATTGCAGTAGGTAATGTAAGGAAAACTTTAAGATTAAGCTTCCTGAGTTAAAAATTTACTTAAGAACTAAATAACTATCGTAATTTGATGTAACGAAGATGCCAGACAAAATAATAAACTATAATAATTATAACAATGTATTAGTCGTAATTATAATCTTTTATAACCCTCTTAAAAAAAGGAGGAGATTCTCAAATTCAGTTGTATTTTTTTAGAAGCTTTTCTCTTACTGGCAATGTTCGTGGGTTTGTTTTGGTCAAATGGTCATATCTTGCAAGTAAATTTTAAAACAGTTATCCCCAACCGATTGAGTTGAAATTTTACATACCAATTTAGTTTGGATGACTTAAAATGAGATATTTATATTTTAAAAATTGATTCTGCGATACAAACCTACGTAAAGCAAAAAAAATCTTCCTAATTGCTTCTACGAGTGCCCCCTTGGGTCTCATTTTATGAAATTTCCACCTTTTATCATCGATTAAAATATTTTTTTTATCAGTTCTACAAGTTAGCCCTTAAAACTGCGATCTCATCTGATGGTAAGTGATGATGAAGTCTGAGATGGTAGCGGGCTAACCTCTTAGGGGTATGGCAGTTACATTGAACCCATACCCCTATCGGTTTCTTCACGGCATCGTACCGGAACGCTAAATAATATGGAATTTCAAGTAATAATAATCATTAATACGATAGTTCTAAGGCTCTAACCAGACAGACAGACAGACAGACAAGTACCAATTCGCCCAAGTTTACAGAAACCTTCACTGCGCTCGTTAAATTCATTGATGTCTTACCTGCTTTTCTCACAAACCATGTCCTTGCAAACAAAATGAGTTAATAATTTAACCGTTCGCATAATACTTCCGGTGTCGATATCTCGATATACGATGCAGTTTCCAAGCCATTTGCTTGTCTTAGTGACACATACATAGACCCACTCTAGTACCCATAAGTGGAAATAGGCACTAGAGTGGTCCGTTTTATCACACTGATATTATTATAGATAGTGCTTTAATAGAATGCTAGAATTACGAACCGATAAACTGTTATTGGCCACATAAAATCACTTGACGTAATAAGCCGTGAGTTTCATATATTTGCCTGACAAATCGGCCATTTTGTGCGGATTATTGCACTGCATTTCATTTGCATATGCGATTTTGTATCGGGTATCGAGTGTGTTGTTCAGTGTTCTGTTATGTTATACACGCTGATGTCCGCTTGCTAGCCTAGATGTGTAGTTTATTTTGAGTTTATGACTTACTACTAGCTTTAGTGTATCTATAGCTAGTAGTAAGTTGCTATTATAACTTTATGCAAAAGAGTCTTATAGTTAAACGGCGGTCAACAGGTGAAATGCCTTCCAATCTTGAGCAATCTTCTTTATTTTTTATTCTGGGATAGGCTTGCGCTTGACGACAATCATGCTTAGTACAAAGCAATGATGAGGTCTAGGTTAGAACGCGCTTGCCTAGAAGATGCCTAGTATTTAATTGTGCGTTATTATGATGGGTCCACTCCTTTAAGTCTATAAGTATTTTTACAAGCTTTAATTATATAGTTTCACCTGTCCCGGTATCTGTCTGAAATCAAATCCTGCAAGTTAAATTTGACTCAATGGAGAAGTTTCATGATGTTGTGAATATCATATTTAACACGACGGAAGTAAAATATAGATAAAAACTAATAAATCAGTGTTTTTTTTTTACAATCCACAGTAAATGACTGAGAAATGACGATTTAAAGGTTTAATTATTTAATGTACACCGATTGATGTATGATACTCGAGTGAGAAATTTTGTGAGTGAGTTTTAATACCTAGCCGAGATTTAATACTTCAAAATTATCTTCACACACAAATTAAGTGCTTTTAGTCCATTTATTTCTTTTATTCGGCTTTATAAAGCCCGTTGATAGGTAATTATGACGTCACGTCTCCCGTCTTGCAAGCGCAACTTTAAAATTCCATAACTTTTTCATTTGTTGAGATATTTTAATGATTCTTTCATATTTTTGTTTTATTTTGTCTTAATTTTCATATTAAATTTAAAAAAATGGTAAACTTCTCCATTACCGGTTTTATATTGAGCATTTAGTTTGAATAACAGTTCGTGGTTAGATAAGTGACGTCATTCTAAATCAAATATGGCGGGCTCCCAAAGATGGCGGACTAGTTAGATTTTACGTACCCCTATGACATGGGTATCAATAATTAAAAGTGTTTGCTGAGAAGAAAACGAAAAATAAAATGACGTCACACTAAATTCAATATGTCGGATGATGTCTTTGCTTTTGAAAATGATTTTTAAGATTATCTTGTTGTAGCACAAACCTCGATACTTGCGTATGTCAGTGAGCCATTTAAATTTGACGTAAGAAGTTAACTAACGATAGAATATCGAATGTTACAGATGCATGCATCTACATTGTATCGGCGGTTTAATGCTAATAGATGCATCGGGCGCATGGGAACCTGCGTAGATATTTTAATAATAGTGATTCTAAATTGATTCTGTATTCTGGCATGGATGAAAAACGGAACGTATCGGCCACATCTCTGGTATTGCATATGCGCCGATTTCTACACAATGGGCCGTAAAGCATTAAATATTAAATATACAAATGTTTCTACATACATTAGATACAGTTTTAATCTAATTCTGTTATATAGGCTGGAGGTTCGCAAACTATTAGGAGCCTTGTAGTTCTAAATAGCAAGCGTTGGTCTAGCAGTTAGCATACTCGACTGCGGATCACGAGGTCCTGGGTTCGATTCCCGGTCGGGCAAAAAATATTGGTATTGGGTTTTTCAATTCTGAAATTCTCAGTGCCAGCCCGGAGTTGGAGTTCGCGGTGTTTCACCCCCGTGCCTCTGAGAGCACGTTAAGCCGTCGGTCCCGGTTATTATCACTAACATGATAATAGTCGTTAAAGCCCAGCAACCCGCATTGGAGCAGCGTGGTGGGTATAAGCTCTAATCCCTCTCTCTTATGAAATATGGAAATACTTGGACCTAGCTCTCGAGATTACCGCCATGTGGAGTGTTGACTCAACGATTGTTGTACCGGTAGTTGTATCAGTTAACGGTCTTATTGCAAAAAGTTTCGACCAACACCTAAGGAGCTTTCGCTTGGTTGTTGGATTAAGGGTTGGATATAGAAGGCGAGATGGCACGAATTGTGAGGAGGTTCCTCTCACTGGAGCTCTGACCACTGGCTGCTTGGCTTCTTCCCCACTGGAAGTGGAAGTTTTATAGAATTATTTTTAAATATGTTTTTTTGTAGTATTTTTATATGTTTGTGTAAAACATATTTAGGCATAATTTTATAGAAATCGGTATACAAATAAATGAGAGATAGTCATAAATTCCATACTTCCATATCATTGATGTAGAATTTTAGTACCTATATCCATAAAAATATTATAAATGCGAAAGTGTGTCGGTCTGTCTATCTGCTAAGTTTTTACAATCCATCTGTACAACAGAATTTGACAAAATTTGGAAAAGAGATTGTACTATTAAACTGCTACTTCGATACTTATAACTTCGTCCATTTCCGGGATAAGAAATCAAGGGTATTAGCTCTAGTAATATACATATAGATAGATATATATATGAAGATTTGCGATTGATCACTATCTCTCTTGATGGCAAAGTAGCTACCCTATAATAGCCAATATTCAGTGTCGCGTATTTTAATGCAAATTGAAAACGTGAAATATTAATGAGACACCGGCTGATGTCGCTGATCAATACACTGATAACTGATAAGGATAAGGTGCGTTTCCACCAGTGATTCGCTGCTCCGTACAAGGAAGCTGTGTAAGGCTGCTTTACCACTACATACTCAGATTAATAAACAAAGAAGGATTGTCTATGTGTTTGTCACTAGTTTGGGTCTTCCTAGTTCATTTCCTAGTTATAAGCGGGGGCAAGCAGGGAGATTTTCAGCAACCACAAATTTCCCAGCAACAGATACAATGCAACAAAATTAAGTTTACAGAATGTCACGTGCAGTTTGACCAACATTATAGTATTTTCAAAATAGACAGTATTAAAAGATAAAAGGTTTCATTTGACAATTTGTATCCTATAAACACAAACAACCATGTTTCGTTTCACTCACACTCACTGATGCTAATAGACAACAATATTTATTTGAGTGCTTAATTTATATTCATACATCCATGACTACCAACCACCACCATAAAATTCCACCAAAAGAAGCGTTTGATTTTAGTAGCTTAAACCGCTAGATGTTAGATCGAGTTCTCGTATTGGTGAGACACACATTCATAGCTTAGCAACGTAGCACATCTCTGGTGGAAAGACAGCTTACGCAGCTTCCTTGTACGGGGCAGCGAAGTGTGATTTAGATTGATTTAAATTATTGGATGCTGCGACATTTTCAGTATTTATGGCTTTACACTTAATAGTTTTGTAGCCGGTTCTTACGAGAAACGTTGGTATGCCTTAATATATAATAATATGTTAGTTATCCTTATAATAATATATGTTACGCTGCGTCTTTTGTGTCATACTTCTGTCTGTGATTTTTCTATTTGTTGGGGAGTAAAATCAAACTATCTCCAATACGTTATATTTATTTTATGTTTCCATGGTAACACTTGTTTATGTAATGTATGTAATGTATTTTGATGAATATAAATTATATAATTAACATAAATAAATCTATAATGTATATAATGAAATAAATGTAACAAGCATGCTTTCAGTAATATAAAAAATGCGTTCATTTACCCTCATTTACTAATCTATATATTTTATAATTGTTCTCTTGTTGTGGGTAGTAAGTACGTACAACTAAAGCTCATAAAATTATAAATATTTTTCCATATATAATGTTTTCTATGCTAATATTCTGAATGCAAAGTTTCACGGCCCACATTGATTTTGACGATATTTGGTACAAATTCCGGAGACGGACATTGGTAAATACTTTTTATCCCAGAAACCAAAGATTTCCCGAGGGATTTAGAAAAACCTAATTATCCAGCAGGCAGAGTCGCAGGCATCATCTATGTACATAAGAGCGTATGTCGGTCTCTATCACTTTTAATACTCTGATTTTGTGCGTTATCTCTTTAATGTAGACATCCCGGAAGAAAGCATTTGGGAAATTCCAACGGGACCTTTAAAAAACTTTTATCTACGTAGATAAAGTACGGGAAAAAGCTAGTAGGTAGATTAATAATTATATAAAAGACCAGCTGCAGACAATGACTTTCAGATACTACCTACGATTATTATTTTACAAGTACTAACGTAGATAAAAAATATGTAACCAAAGTTCTACATTATTCTAAGTGGACCGTTTTTTGTATATCCTTGGCGGTTGTTTCGATTCAATGCATGGTTTGATCACGGCCCGTCGCTCATTACATTAATGAGCACTAGTTAGGCTATTTGTAATAGAAATTACGTGTAAAGTAAATAAAACGCAACGATAACTTGGCACATAACATAACAGAAAAGAAACAACAACAGGAAATAAGACCTGGGGCCATACCTACTGCCAACGCTTAAAGCCATCATGTGGCCAATTCTGTTTAACACAATATCTAAACTAAAATGTCAGCTTTAAATTTAGTTCTGTCCCTTTCTTTTTATGAAAGGGTTAGCAATATCTTTAATGCTGTCATTTTAGTCAATCTGCCTCGTTGGTCTAGCGGTTAGCTTAGTCGACTGCGGATCACGAGGTCCTGGGTTCGATTCCCGGTCGGGCAAAAAAATTGGTAAGTATTGGGTTTTGTAAGTATAGGACCTAGTGATCTGCGGTCGATTATGCTAACCGCTAGACCAACGAGGCAGTTTAGTTCAGTTCAGAATCAACCCCATTGTTTCATTATTGTTGTTGACTTTCGTGTTTTAGAATTGAAATCCTTATTTTAATCCTTATTATATTTTACAAAGTACGTGACATAAAACTATCATTTTGAGTAAAATTGCTTAAGTAAATTGCTTTAAGCGTTGGCAGCATGGCCCCAGTCCTTGCCCTGCAGTTTTCAGTCCACGCTCAACTTTGTTCTATTCCAACGCAAAGAACTAAATCAACGGTGCAAGTATATTTATCTTCAAAAGCCATCTGGATTCCAGGCAGTGTATTATTCCTCCTTAAAAGACAATAATTCACGCATTCAAATTGCATGGCGCCATTTTTTATATCGCGTGTGTTTCGCGCCTTTTTCGGGTGCGGGCGCGTCCTTAATAAAATTAAGCTTGGAATATATAGAGCTCTAAAAGTATAGACATGGCAGAATAGAAATCTGAATATGTATTAGTAAACATGCAAAAGTACATAATATTACTAGATGACGCCCGTGACTTAATCGCGTTAATGTTTTTGATAAATCCTGTGGGAACCGCTTGACTTTCCGGGGTTACAAGCTTAACTATCACTCTGTACCAAATTTCATCAAAGTCGGTACAATAAATTGGCCGTGAAAACGTAGCAGAGAGACAGACAGACAGACATACTTTCGCTTTTTTTATATTATATGAATTGTGTGGATAAGTTTATCCCATATATTTTTTTTAGACTTTAACTAAGTTTGCTAGATCGTTTGCTTTGTCGATACTGTTCTTTTTGTTTTTTAAAGAGAGTATTTGAAATCAAAATATCGAGTGATTGCGTTAATTTTACTTTAAGGTTTGTTACTTAATTCATCAGGCGACATAATTCTTTTGGATATCTGTATTTAAAAAATTATGACCTGCGAGAAACTCGTGGAAATGTCCTATCGGTTCCACTAGATTCTTGCAAACAAAACTACTCACGTACGGTGTATTTCCGTTACTATATTAATTAATATACAACATCTATCAATATATATTAATTATATAGTTATATGTATTATATACTAAAATCAATTTATCTGTTTTTTTAACTGGTATGGCATAAAAAGTCTAATTATTCAGACTAAGATCTATAAATATTCACAATTCCTTAGCTAAGATAAGACCTATGTCACCAAAAATCTTAATCAATCCCTTTTAAGCACCTAACATAAATCCGGGCTTAATTAGGTCTAAAATTAGCATAGACGCCTTCCAAAAGCCACTTAAGACTTAGCAGAAAGCGCCACTTGGAATTTTAGACGATTCGATACCGACTCTATAACAACACGACATTTGACATAATACCCACGTGATTTGAATAAATAAATATCCTCAATTTAAACTTATCTGACTATCTCTTTCTTTTTAGCGTGGAAGTAATGTACTATTTCAATACTATCAATTTAGTTTAGGGCCTTGATTCCAACACCTAAGGACCCCAATATTTCCCGAGCATCATCAGCTTTGCTGTCTCCACTCCAGTCACTCTACATTTATTACATTTATTATAAATTGGGTATTTGACAACTATTCAAATAATTAAGTTATATTTTAGTGACGAAAGTATTCCATAAAACATCCCATACTAAGCTCGCGTTTTGACTTATGAAAAAAAGTTGAAGATTTTACTTGTAATCAAATAACCAATTCAACAAGTGAGTTTATAGCAATGATTGAAGCCGCATGTCTGTAATCGACCATCTGAATCGCCTGATGTAAATGGCACTTTGCTGACAATGAAATATACAATCGTATCATTTACGCCCGCTCTAGCAGTTGCCAGGTCTGTAGTAACGCGACCATAAATTCCGGGATTCGTTTCTTGTCTTGCCTTCCCAATGTTGATTTAACGCGGTTTTAGTCTTATTGATTCTTTACGCGGCATTGTCTATGCGCACGCAATGCTTAATTAATATACACAAGCTTTTTGTGTTTCCCTGATGTATGTTTATTGTTTGTGTTTACTTTTCCGTGGTAATTAAAATAAATTATTGTGGCTAGTAGACACGAGTGGATTAATTTGAGTACTTCGGTACCTACTAGCTTTTATACCTAAAAGGCTAAAAGGTGTTAACGTAAACGAAAAGATCGGGGGACGGGCAAGATGGCAAAGAATTTAAAAAAGTCTCCTCTTTAGACACCTGTCATACCATTGTTATTATTATGGAGAACTCTCAGCCATGCAAGTTATCTCACTATATTTTCCTCTACCATTAACTCAAGTGTAAAATAAAATAAATATTTCAGTAACCTACCGACAAACGAATTGTACTCGCCAGATTTGATAGGTACCTATCTATATTTTGATATTATAAATGCGAAAGTTTGGATGGATGGGTGGATGTTTGTACCAACTCAATCACGCCAGAACGGCTGAACGGATCTTAAAGAAATTTGGCACATAGATTATAATCTGGAATATAGGCTATAGGCCATAGAATATATAGGCTATAGAATATAAGCCCATAGGCTACTTTTTATCCCGGAAAACTAAAGAGTTCCCGTGGGAACCAAAAACCTCAAGTCGCGGGCATCTGCTAGTCTATTAATAATATTCTAGCAGTGTCGACGGTCAGATCTATAATGATATTAAATTTCTTAAAACATTCATACCTAACTTGGATATATACTCGGATCACCCGAATAGAAGTCTGTAGTCTTTAACAACTAGGCTATCGCAGCTAAGCTATAGATATATTATGTAGATTCCAGCAAATAAAAGTAATGATTGCATTTTTGTAGCCCATTTACAAGCCACATATATGTCACCGTAAGATTGTAAAATCCGTTAGATTATAATCTAACGGTTTCTATCCCGCTAGATTATAAACTGTCGAAAGATTGTGAACCGTTCAATGTTCTGAGTATTAATTTATGAAATATTTATTGTTTTTACGTTTTCTTGTCTCTTTCTTGTATAGTTCGCGCGCGAGTTGAATGCAGAGTAAATGTAAGTGTCACCATACATTTACTCTGCATTCAACTCGAGCGCGAACTATAGGTTAGGTTAGGGTTTGACATGAATATTCACTGAGGTTCTATCAGGTTAATACACCTAATATATTACAATTTACCGAAAAATAACGCGTTAAATTGTAAGCAGTATGTTACGGTTCACAATCTGTCGAAAGTTTATAATCTATCGAGACAAAAAACGTTATATTATAATCTAACGGTTTTTACAATCTTACGGTGACATATACAAACTATGCACTTATATTATATTGTAACTATAAATATATCACCAGTTGTAACTCACTAGTTTTGTCATTTACCGACAAAATTATAATATTATAGTAAGTTACAATCGGTGCTATATTTATAGTTAAGTATAATGGATATCCCTTACGATAGTTCAAACGTTAAAAATATACTTACCTACTAGGTATACTTTGGCGACTATACACAGCTATTCGTTGGAAGTTTAACTAATAAATCGGATGTAACGCGGAAATTCCTTCGCCTCGATAATATTTCGCATAGTTTTGTATTTTAATGGCAAAGATCTCCGGCGAGCTAGCCGTCCATTCTGCGCTAAGTTTAGCAACTAACACGGATAAAAAAGTAATTCCTTTCCTCTTATTAATTAGTAGACGATGCCAGCGAATTCGTCCGCGTGGATTGAGATACTTTAATTTTCCGGGATGAAATCCCTATATTTTATTCCAGACCAAATCTATCTCTGTACCAAATTTCATCCAGATCCATTCAGTCGTTCTGGCGTGATTGAGTACCAAATATCCATCCATCCAAACTTTCGCATTTATAGTATTAGTATAGAAACTTGCTGACACACACACACAGTTTCGTTAGCTATAATTCAGGTTTTCAAAAAATTCCTTGTGATCTCTTTGATTATCTTAATGAATGCATGAAATTACTTACCTACACTGTAGTACCACAGGATAGTTGATAATAGTGCGAAGTAGTACTTCCGTCTTCAAATAAAAGCTATCTGTGTTTCATTCGTTAAAGTCGGTTCAATAGTTCACTGGTGAAAAATTAACAGAAATAAGGCACACTTTAGCAAAACTCGAAAAATAACTAATTCTCTTCGCCGGGTTTTTACGAAGCCTATCTAGGTTCTTATAGTCGCAGATCCTTCCAAAGCTCCTTTTTATTAATAATAAAAATGTCCTCTGATGATTGAGACCCTATATAGGTAGTCCTTTTGATACCTAAAACCAAAATCAGGCTCTATGATACCCCGTTGGATTTTTTGCGACATGCCACCGTTTTACTAAAATTCTGTAGGTGTGCTCTCAGCCTAAAAGTTTTGCTACTTCTGTCTACATGGTAAAGCGCTAATGCTCTTACTAAGTAACTTTGTAGCATACTGTCCCTATTTTGCTGTCCTAGCTTGAAAAAAAAATTGAAAAAACTAGCCTCTGAGGACGCAATGGTGTCTCAGGGGGATTACTACGATCGTTTAAATCAATATTATTTTAATCTTATTGACGCTTTTGTTTTAATCCTTATAAATTTAGGGACATCAAGGTACGTTACATAAAACGCCAATTTCAAAATAATACAGCTTTATCCAAAATTGGAACTGATTTTTATGCCTGTTTAATTTTTGTTTTTTGTTTCCTTACCAAAATGGTAAAATGGAACCCTTATGGTGCGACTTTCTCCGTCTGTCTGTCCGTCTGTCCGTCTGTCCGTCCGTCACACTCGATTATTTCAGTAACTACCGAAGCTATCGACATGAAATTTGGAATATTTGTGTATATTAGTGGCCCAAAGACACTGGAATTTAAAAAAATTGGAAATTATTTTTGTTCTTATTTAAAAAGGGGGGAAAATCGGAGGGTTGAAATTTAAAAGTGAGATAACTGTACTGTGTGGGGTATCATATGAAAGGGTTTACTTTGTACATTCTAAAACAGATTTTTAATTATTTTTAGTTATGATAGTTTTTGATTTATCGGGGAAAATACCGCGAAAAAAAATACCGTTCCCCCCCCCTTATCTCCGGAGTTTACCAATCGAAAAATTTGAAATAATTATGGTCAATAGGAATTTACGTATATTTTACAGGAAAACTATAGCCAATGCTCTAACTAGCATAGTTTTTTTGATATTAACAATAAACCTCTACAAACAAAGTTAGTTTTGCGGTTCATTAACAAAGGTAATTATTTATTAATAATGGTACGGAACCCTTCGTGCGCGAGTCCGACTCGCACTTGCTTGCGGTTTTTATTTTATTTTTCACTTATAATAGCGACACTCTCACCGGGTCAGATAAGTTTGTCGAATTATACATGACTCTATTCTAAACATCGTTTAAGCGAGAATCTAACTTACGAAACAAGTCCTAGATAGACATAATATTATAAAAGCATGCCTGGTGCTTAGAAAATTTATGTTGTATTGGCTAAAACTCATATCAAGTGCGAAATTAAGTTCCTGGCGTATTGCTGGAGGGCTTAAACGACGTGACGAACCCTGCCTCCTGAGGTAGTAAAAACTGTGCTACAGGAGACAGTGTCGTCCTGTCTTCCCACTCTATAAACAAACAAGTCACTGTTGACAAATGAAATTCGGTAGGTATGTAGATTTACATACAATCATACTATAATATAATAAATGCAAAAGTGTGTTTGTTTGTTGGTTTATTAGTGTATTGGTTGGTCCTTCAATAACGACCCAACGGAGCAATAGAGCGATGTGCTTTTTGGCATGGGTATAAATGGGTATAATCAGGGAAAATTAAGGAGTTCCCGCGGGAATCAAAAAACTTAAACCACGCGTATGAAGTCGCGGGCATCAGCTAGTTACAGATAAAGTACAATATGGCTAACTATAAAGTGTAATGATTGCAATCACCTTGGCATGATTGGCTAATACTCTTTCTAGTACTAACAGCCTCTGAGCTAAGCCTTGGACGGACAAACGGACGGATCGACATGGCGACACTGACTTGACTACGGAACCCTTAAAAACCTATGGACGTGCGACGACGTGTGATCTTTCATCTGTTTAAATTTTCCTCAGTTCAGTTTATATTTTAAACATTTTAAAAAGTTTCAGTGCACGCTTATTATCTGCTGTTATGTGCTTTGAGCTTTACATCCCATTCGCGAACACTCTATTGAATGCAAGGCTGCCCAGTGCCCACCCACGTGATCTCAACTTTAATGCCCTATATCAGCCGGTATAAATCTGCTAGAACCGAACCTAATATAAATTGTAATCGGAGCGGTTCAACAGGTGAAATCTCATTAACGTAGGTTGCTGGTATCGGTTGGCTACGGCTTGAGTAATATTATCAACAACTAGATGTTGCCCGCGACTTAGTTCACGTGGATCATGTTTTTGTATGCCCGCGGGAACTCCTTAATTTTGCGGGATAAAAGTAGCCTTTGTCCTTCTCCGTCCAAGTCTATAGTCCAAATATTTTCATTAAAATCTAACCTCCACTTTGTCATGCATGACAAGGCACTCAATGGAGACGCATTCAAGCTGGAAGACGTACTATCCGAAGATCTTTCAAATAAAAAGGGCGAAATAAAACAATTTTTCGTCCCTTGAACATATTTATAACGTCATTTCCACAGATTAACAGGTCTCCAGAAGCTGTCGTCGCGACATGTCAGCTGAATGGACGCCCGTATTCCTACTATTTACATATTTAATGACGTAAAACGTCGAGTGCCCGTTTAATGAGATACACTATCGGGTTGAATAAACGCGCAGCATCGTAGAGCACAGCCCCTCTACTTAAATGGGGAGAAAGTATTATAAGGAATGTTGTCTTTGGCCAAAGTACTGGACCACTTGGTCTCAAGTATTCGATGGAAGTGTCGTCGAAATTCATGTAAAATTTTGTAGTTTTGTTCTATTTTCTAGATCTAAGCAAACTAAAGCATTGAAGGGTATGAACACGAGCAGTTCCTCTCTAGAAACGAGATTATTCTTTTTCCTTTTATAAGTAATTTAATGTAGCGCGATCACTTTATTAATGTGTCGTGCACTGCAATTTATATACGTATTTTGTTATACGTTTAACAATACTAATACTTCTATTTCTCTAACAATGAAAGAATAACTTTAACATTCAATGATTTCTTGTACAATTCTCGTGACTGGTCCTCATGCAAAAGACAAAGTTCTGGTGACTGTGACTATTTCTTTCAAATCCGTTCAGCCGTTCTGCCGTGATTGTAACAAATATCCATCCATCCATCCATTCAAACTTTCGTATTTATAATATTAGTATATAATATTACTGTAATGTGGTAATGATTATTACACAAGATATGGGAATCGTGAGTTATTTAAAAACGGAGGGTAGAACTTTCTGAATCAGACGAAAGGTTTTTTGCTTCTCTGAGGCGTGCTATTCAATGTGCTGCCTCGTTTACGTCTCCAGTGCGAGACGTGAATTTAGGTGAAGTGGAGGTAAAATAATGGATGGAATTGTTTGATTTCGTTAAAAACCCCGGGACTTTATGCAGTCAGCACTGTTTTTATAGGACTTCAAAGAGGACTGTGTGTTTTAATGAACTAAATAATATACAATCATCATGAAAATCTACAAATCTACATGAAATAATAAGTATAATAGAATAAGCCATGTTATTCAGACTTACGTTAAGACTAAAATAAGGTAAACTTATTACTATGCGTATTTACTATTTATCTATGGCATCGTTAATTTTTTTTTATCCTGAGGGTAAATGATTACAGACTAAGATGGTAGCGGGCTAAACTGTTAGGGGCATGGCAGTCATATTAAACCCATACCCCTAATTGGTTTGTACACGACATCGTACCTACCGGAACGCTAAATCGCTTGGCAGCACGTCTTTACCGGTAGGTTGGTAACTAACCACGGCCGAAGCCTCCAGGTCAGACCCGGGAAACTCTTTGGTGCTAAAAAACGCGTCGATCCGTTGCTCCGTTTCAGCGTAATCGAAGGACAAACAAAGAAACTTTCGCATTTATAATTTTGCTAGGAATTCAGTTCATTAGGATAATATGTAACTCCAAAGGTCCTTGTACACGTTGACCAGAAGCAATGCATCTGTGTCGTATCACAGAATGCTAAATTGTACTTTACAGGTAGCCATAATATGAACGCTGGCCGTACCTCCAGTAGTGGAGTCTAATCAAAGTAGGTATGTCATGCCATACATCAAAGAGTGCAATACATTGGCCAAGCGAATTCGCTCAACCCACTGAGCTCGCCTTACGAATTCTAGGGCTCTAACAAACGTTAGTACATAAATCACACATTCCAGCACAATATAACAGTAAAACGCACTTAAGTTATTTCTTCGCAATGGTCTATTCACATGCGCACACGCATGGCGCCATAATGAGGGCGGTGCGGGACCGCGGGATTGTCATTTGTGCTCTATTGTTCACTCTATAGAGTGAGAGCCGTATATGGCCGCGTAACCGCGCATGCGTCCTCTCCATTTGGACGTGTCTAAATAGGCGTAGATCTATGTGCGCGGCATTACTTGAAACGAACGCCAATGTAACTTGATCCTATCTTATTTCTACTGTTTTTCGGAAAGTTTCAGATCACGTATAATCACACTAGCGACATGTCTTACGACTAAATGTGGCACACGCGACACAACACTTCTAATGAAGTAACGCTCTTGTATTTTGAAAAGAAACATGTTGGAATTGAGATGAATTTCTTATTCATGCACAAGATATATTTTACGTTAAAACTCTCAAAAACGTGTACCTACCTAAGCTGCCAAAAAGACAATTAGATAAAGACTAGGCTCAAGAGTAGACTAAGAATAATATTGTCTGGTCTATTATTATTGATATTGCTTATGGGCTCCACCAAAAATTTGAATAAATTATTGATTAGATTATTGAATGCTATGACAATTATCCATAACCTGATTGGTTGCAACTACTATTAGTGAGACTTCATAGTGACCCTCGACCCTCGTAGCTTTAGTTTTAAGATACCGTTACCCATTATCACCATCATGCTTTTTAAGTAAGTAATTTTTAGACGAAAATAAGTTTACCTACAGTGTAACTATATTTAATAAATGACTTGAATCTTGAATATTGATGTTTTCACAAGCGTCAACTACGAAACCCCTAAATCACTTTCGGGGCATACTTCATTCAGTTAAGGCTAGTCTGTTATTGGAAGTCAAAAGGATAAAAAATCGTTAGTAAAGATTTACCTTAAGACTAAAAGATCAGGATTTTCTGGTCGTTTCCATAGATTGTTACGTATGGAGTAAGAATGTCAAAGTTACAGTTTTCTTCTCGGTTGTTGACTTAATTAGTAAGTTGGATATGTGAATGGCAGCGCAATGCATTCTATACAGGGCCTAGTTAAAGTTGCATAGACCTAGGAACATCGTTATGGTTAAAATACGGTTGGCGGTCGATCGCTGCGATTGTGACGTCTCTTTGTATACCTATTCTGTTTTCTTGTTTACGATAATTACGATTTACGAGGACTTTGCTGAATGCCGTTTGGTTTGCTTACTTAATATTTTTATTTTTTTTTGGTAAATTGTGTTTTTTGGAAATCATATTTAAATAATAAATTATATTAGTTTTTAAATAAAATCTTATCTTACTATAATCTTACTTAATATTATAAATGCGAAAGTTTGGATGTATGGATGTATGGATGTATGGATGGATGTTTGTTACTCAATCACGCCCCAACGGCTGAACGGATCTGGATGAAATTTGGCACAGAGATAGATTATAGTCTGGAATAACACATAGGCTACTTTTTATCCCGGAAAATTAAAGAATTCCCGCGGGAACCACAAAACCTCGATCCACGCGTACGAAGTCGCGGGCATCAGCTAGTATTATTATAAATGCGAAAGTTTGGATGTATGGATGTTTGGATGGATGTTTATTACTCAATCGCGCCCCAACGGCTGAATGGATCTGACTGAATTTTGGCACAGAGATAGATTATAGTCTGGAATACACATATGCTTTTTATCCCGGAAAATTAAAGAGTTCCCGCGGGAACCGAGAAACCTCAATCCACGCGGAAGAAGTCGCGGGCATTAGCTAGTATTATATTATATTTAAAAAAAGGGAAAAATGATCGGACTGGAGACATCTGGACTCGAACCGGGGTCTTCTGATTTCGCGACCGCCCGATTTCACACCTGAGCCATTGTAACTACCTATATTTACCTTCGTATTCTAATGATATTGTAGCAGTTTTACATTGCCTGAAAACACGGATAAAACGACATTTTCTAAAAATGATTCCTTAGATCGATTTATCGCCCCCGAAACCCCCTGCATACTAAATTTCATGAAAATTGTTGGAGCCGTTTCCGAGATTGAGATATATATATGCCACCGTAAAATTGTAAAAACTGTTAGATTATAATTTAACTAGCGATACTGTAAACTGTCGAAAGATTACAATTTAACGCATTATTTTTCGTTAGATTGTAATTAGTTATATTAACCAGATAAAACCTAAGTGGCACTACCTGATTATTTATGTCGAACCCTAACTTAACCTACAAGAAAGAGACAAGAAAACGTAAAAACAATGAATATTTCAAAAATTTACACTCAGAACGTTGAACGGTTCACAATATTTCGACAGTTTACAATATCGCTAGTTAGATTACAATCCGGTTTTTGCAATCTTACGGTGACATATACAACAATTGCTCGTATAAAGGTATAAGATTTAAGTTATTTTGAGATGATAACAAACATTTAATACACCCATCCATGTGTCTAACTTTTGGTATACTATTATATCCTGAGTAGAGACTCTTACTCAGGCAATAGAGTATTCATCTATACTTGCAGCTTTGCGCGAGCATTCGTCACTTGTGCAATATAATATCTCCCATGCCCGTTGGGTTTGCCGTGGACACTGAATAAATATATTCAGTAGCCGTAGCCGACCAATTTCGACCAAGGGTAGTTCGTATCATCATACTAATATTATAAATGCGAAAGTGTGTTTGTTTGTTGGTTTTTCCTTCAATCACGTCACAACGGAGCAACGTATCGACGTGATTTTTGGCATGGGTATAGCTGAGGACCTGGAGAGTGACATGCTACTTTTTATCCCGGAAAATTAAGGAGTTCCCGTGGAAATAAAAAAAACTTAAACCACGTGGACGAAGTCGCGGGCATCAGCTAGTTGTCAATATTTCTGTTAGCTGTAACATTAACACTTTATATACCTACATTGGATACATAATTTTTTCGAAAGTTAGTTATTTCTCCGTTTCGCTCGGCGCACGCAGTCTTCGTCACTTCGACGCAAATTGCTTTAGCGATCGCCGTCACCCGCTCCAGGGATCCGTGAAGGCGTGAACTATTGAAATCAAAATTATATTTCGCTACAATTTGTGTGAAATTTGTATAAAGTTCAAATAGTCTGTATTTTAAATTCTGGAATCATATTTGTGATTTGACACAATGTATTTGCTGCCCCGATAAAACAAAAGGACATTATTTTTACCAATACATGATTCGAAGATTCTCTAAGCTGGCTGTGGACGGATCACATAGTTCAAAGTACCTTGAGCGAAGACCCTTCTGGCACAGTGTTGAGCGCTGTTGTCTTATCAGAGAGACAGACGGCAGAGTCAATTTGGGAATTTATAATTTTTGATTTTTCACTTGTCTTGCTAGTTACCACCTTTAGACGTGCCGTCTAGGACTACGACTTATAGTGGCTAGTTACCACCCTACCGGTACAGAGATGCCGCCAAGCGATTTTGCGTTCCGGTACGATACCGATTATAGGGGTATGGGTTTAATTTAACTGCCATACCTCTAGTAAGTTAGCCCGCTACCATCTCAGATTAGGTAAATAATCACTTACCATTAGGTGAGCATCAGTGAGTGATCGCAGTCAAGGGTTTTTTTTTCTATCCCTCTAACATGATTAGAGACTGTGGTTGCTCTCTTTGTTTGTCTTCTCTTTCATACTATTTCTAGCTCGTATGCCTCTCGTACTTTTATTCTTCATACTAAATCTTTCATTCATACATCATCTTTCACACTATGGGTAGGTTCGCTTCCTATTTGCTCATTGTTTTTATTGGGATTTATTCTACACTTTTATTTAACTGTGATACATAGTTGTTATATCTAGTTACCTAAACATTTTTAATACACGAGATTACCAGTTACATTATTCTTATATCTAATTACGTACGCATTCAAGGGTTAACTTGTAGTGAGTAAAATACGATAGGAGTTGAAGTCCCAACGGAAAGCGTAGCGTTGGGCAAGCCCATGTAGGTGAACGGAGGATATCAAGCGAGGAGCGAGCAGCCGCCAAAAGAAAGATGAAGAAAAATGATTTATTTGTACAAAAGCGGCATAAGATAGATAGATAGGTAAATATAAGATATCTAGTAGGTAGCCAAAAGATTTTGTATTTATTTCAATAAGTCTAAAAAGAACCAAAAGTGGTCGTCAGAATATTTTTTATAATCCGCTAAATATTTTAACATAAGAAAATCAATTCATCCAACTCACACTTAACGTCTTTGCAATTTCGAGTAAAAACGCCCACGTCCGTCCTTGATGTTGCCGCAGGAGTTAAATACCTAGATTTTTTTATTATTTTAATAAACTACACAGCGGTGTTTGAAAAACTTCTGAAACTGGCTTTTTCAGCAAAAACCTACAGCAATTACCTGGAAATAAATAGAAAAAAGCACTGTAAGTCTTTTATCTGAGCAGTTTTTGGTTGTTGCAATTTGCGATATTGTCTGAGATTCTGTGGAATATTTAGAGGAAGTACTTTTAAAAAGGTCTGGTAAAATGATATCTTCTGTATAAATGAGCGTGTCAGTGTCTTTTCGTAGTGTTCTTTGTGAATTTTCGAGCTGTTACATATTTCACGCATTATTTTTATTCTATACCTTCATCAATGTTTCGTTTTATAACATAATAGGTACATCAATGGTTGCTGAGTATGGTGATCTATAACCGGGTACTTTTCAGTCAATTTTTAGTCAAATTCAATCAGTGAATTTTTACCTAGAATATACCAAAATACATACCTAGAATATACCAAAATACATACTTAGTTGTATCAACCCTTCCAGTAGTGCAGTACTGATGATTCCAACAGGGATATAGGTTATAAATTCTTCAATTTTCCGGGATATATAAGCCTATATAGCCGCCTCCAGGATTTATTTCTAAAACAAAGGTCGAAAAAAAAAGGTAAAGTAACTTCCATTATAAATCTCAGTTAGAAAAACAAATTCACGTTTACAATTAGTTAGGTTTACTACAAACACTTACCTGTTATCTAGCACCTCGTAAAAACTCCCACTAGCTCTTCAGCTAATATGGTGTTTCATAATAGATTGGGAAATATTCATCTTCGTTCTACAATAGATTACTTACTTCATGCACGTTAAATTGTTGAAAATTTACAAATTGATTCGCAACTCAGTTACAAAATTGCAACGATAAATGGTGCTTAGACGTAGGTTTTACACAAACTGGGATTTCATGTGGCATACAGTGGGTAAACTAGTAAGAAAGCCGAAATATTTTAAGTATAATAATTGTTCTATTTTAATCATTTCAGCCTCTTCAATTATAACTCAACGGTGCTGGTGGAAAACTAAAATAAGGCAGTTCATCATGCCATCATCATCAGGCATGTTTACAAACAAACTTACTGAAAGCAAGTTAAGGCGAGTCACCTGCAAGATTTTAGGAGGTGAGGTGTGGGGTGCCGCCCGCGCGTCTCGCGGTACGTTTCTCGTAGAGACTGGCGGGAAAGCGGGCAGCGCGGTATATTCTGAAACCGCTTGACAACGTTCAAGTTCTGGGATTAATTTGAATTAAATAAATATAGGACTTCAGTTTGAAACAAAGTTTAGCAGATTCTCATTAATACTTCAAGAGAAATTTATCCATATAAAAATTATGAGCAAAGTCGAAAATTTTATTAATAAAAAATTCGTTTTAAACTTAATTTAGCCTGTTTCAAGATTTTTTTTGATCGAGTAAAGTACATCCTAACGTGTAACAAATTAGCACATTCTTTAGACAATATCTTTAAGTGTATCGGATATTTTTTGTAAGACCCTTATTTAATAGTAAATACCGAAAACATTTGATCTAGCAAACCAGTTTTCACCGCTGAGCTGATCTTACTCGCCTTAACAAACTTTTTTTTACATTTCTTACGTAGACAATTTTTTTTAAGTCATATAATATGAACAATGATAATATCGTAGCCACTGATCCTCAATCTATAGTACTCATCAATCAATCTACATAGTACTGACTCGTACATGATCAAAGAGTACATGATGGAAGTTAGAGTTAAATTTTACACTGGATAAACTAGAGTTCTTATTTCAAATTAAATTTGTTTTTTCTGAATTTAAATACCAATATTTTATACCTTTTTATTGCTTCGAAATAACATCCAATTTTAGAGTCAAACAAACCAAATCATTCAATTTTAGAGTATTGTGATTATTTATTTAATTATTTTTTAATAAAATCACAATGTCAAAAAAAAATAACTAGGCTAACTCTGAAGGAATGGCGAAGGGAATTATAACTAACTAACCATCCATCCAGCACACTACAAGTAAAAACATGTAAAAGCTTATTTTCATAATAAAATATTTCTATTCTATTCAATTCCATAACGACCAGGACCTTCTAACGGTTTTGTTTTTAAATATTAAGTTGAGTAATTATTTTTAAATTACCCTTTCTCACAGGATAGAAAAAAAGTCTGTTATTTATATCGTTATTACGTAATACAGTAGGAAAAATAGCCTACAGAACCCTCAATCATAAGTATGCAGATCGCACTGTATACATTTTTTATCGCTAAAATTAGCCTTCGGATTGTTATTGGTTAAATTATTCAGCCGGCGTCCGATGCTCTAAGTGAATTTCGCGATCGGCCACCGCTCGCCGACACGGCGCACGATCAGCGAGAGCTGTAACAATATCGATCACTGGATTATAATACCTAGAGCCCTTGAGCTAGACCATGGAGTAGCAAAAAACCAGGCGTCACAAGGTATTTTACGAAATATAGATTTGAATTCGTCGCACTGGGCCCTAAGCATGGCAGCCTAGACTAGACTGATATTATATGAACCATTGCTGCAAGGTTTCATCCAAGGTGTAGAAACCAAGTAGTAACGGTTTATTTAGTTACTAATTAGTGGAGTAATTTCTTTCAATTCCCACGTAAATTACTCAATTTTCCGGGATAAAAAGTAGCCTGTGTCACTCTTTAGGCCCTCAACTATAACTATGCAAAATCACGACGTGATCCTTTGCTCCGTTGCGGCGTGAATGAAAGACAATCCAAAATCTAATAAACCAACAAACAAACACACTTTCGCATTTATAATATTAGTATGATAGTATGAAGTATGATTTAGTTTATTTTAGAATCTTAGCTTTCTCTAGTTAATCAAGGTTTTATGAGTCTTTGTTACTTAAAATAAAGTCTATTTATATATTTGTTTATTTATTGCAGCCTGAGATAAATCGCGCTTACCTAGAGAAGCTTATTCACTCTTTATTTAAATATATACCCGGGTTGAATTATTTGAAAATCTCCGAAGAGTAGGTTATTCAAACTACGCCAACCAAACTAGTCATGAAACGATAAGCAGCAAAGCGATTCGGTGGAAGATACAAATAAAATATGTCTACAACATAGGGGTGAAAAGTTTTCAACATCTGGTAAAAAAAAAAGAAAATAAGGAACAAGATTGAAAAGTTACCAAACAAAATATCTCGCTATTTTTTCCCAATGTAATGTTCACTCCAGTATAATTATGGAATTGCGGACCCAAAAACTTGTACAAAACTGTGTTGCAACACAAATAAAATATTCGTCTTACGAACACCTATCTAAACATATAGACTAAAATAAAGAAATAAATAAAAGTTTATTTACCAAACACTACATTATATTACGTATAACTAAATTTATACAAATACAAATTACACATAAACTACGTGTGGCCAATGGGCCACCTCCTCAGCCCGTGCCACAGCATGAGAGATAGGTCCATCCATCCATCCACTACAGCCTATTAACGTCCCACTGCTGGGCACAGGCCTCCACTCTCATAGGAGAGAGGGAATTAGAGCTTAGACCCACCACGCTGCTCCAATGCGGGTTGGCGGGCTTTAACGACTATTATCGTGTTAGTGATAATTGACCGAGCGAAGCGAAGGTCTCTGAGTCTACTTGGGTGAATTGGCACTTGTCCGTCCGTCCGTCCGTCCGTCCGTCCGTCCGTCCGTCCGTCTGTCAGAGCATTATAACTTCTGAATTACTGAACTCAATTACTTCAGCTTTAAATATAATATGTAAACTAATGGCCTCCCGCCGAATATGGCTTAAAAAATAATAAAAATCTTTATTTCAGGGGGGCTCTCATAGAAGCGAATGCGAAGTAAAATATTTTTTATAAAGTTACGTAGGGTTGCGGTATATCATTTTAAAGATAATTAGGAATAGAGTCCAAAAATATTTTTTTTTTAATTTTTCCCCCAAAATTGACGAAATGGGGGGCTTTCAAAGTGGTGATTTTCTAACGTCCAAAGATGACCTCAGAACTCTAAATTTTCTGAAAGGTTGAGCCTGAAACTTGATCAATTATTTCAATTATATCCTGTACTTGAACAACAAATACTAAAATTAGATAAATATTGTAAGGAAACGGAATTATTTAATTTTTAATGAGCTTCAGTATTTTTAACAGAACTTCACATTTATGTCAATAGATGGCGCCGCGAGGTCTTAGTTCGGGGCGAACCACTAGTAACTAGGACCGACGGCTTAACGTGCTCTCCGAGGCACGGGGGTGAAACACCGCCTACTTCCAACTCCGGGCTGGCACTGAGAATTTCATAATTGAAAAACCCAATACCTAACAATTTTTATGCCCGACCGGGAATCGAACCCAGGACCTCGTGATCCGCAGTCGACTATGCTAACCGCTAGACCAACGAGGCAGTTAGGCCAGAGAGATAGGTATATATTTGTTATTTGTTGTTTGTTTGTTATTGTCTTGATGGTATATATTTGTTGGATTTTTAATTTTTAGGTATTAAACGGCAATAAAAGTACATTCCAGTGAAAATGTTTCAATGAGCAATTTTCCGATGCAAGTAACATTAAAAAACATTTTTTCAAAATTTGGTTGTTTCAGCTTGGAGTATTATTTGGATATTTCTTATTTAGTTTCCATACTTTACATGAATGTTTCAAGTGAAGAAAGTTTTGACGGATCATTTTTCCGGACCAAGATATTAAACCTATAAGAGTTTAGGTAAAAATACCTAGCTTCCGTTCAAAATTTTTGTTGGATATGTATAAAATACCTTTAACTCATGATACTCATGATACTCATGATAACTCATGATACTCATGATAACTCATGATACTTTATCATACTGTAAAGTTTCGTCGTCTGAGGAATTACTGTTGGCGTCCACTGGCTTCCTTTCCTTTTCGGTTATTCAATAGGTATTAGACCTATTGAATAACCGATACTTAGCTCCAAGCACAGAATAGGTAATAGTACCTACAGCTACAAGTTTCGAGCTGAAATTACGCCACAGCACACAGGCTATCAGAATTCCTGTTTTGATTAGTTGTTTATTACCCGAAGTGTCCAATTATCGCCATTTATTACTAACGGAAACATATTTTAGCATAACGCCCTCCGGCGATAATTCATCGGACAATATTGATTTCATGTTCTGTATCTCTATTAATCTAGAACACCTTAAAATCTCTTCCAATCAGTAAACCTTAAATAGGGTTACTTTTTTATGAAATGACATAATTTCGAATAATAAAATTTTGAACCACCAATATTCTTTCGAGTGACTGTAATCATAAGAAGAAAAAAGAATTAACCTATTTTTATTATCCTAATAGCATCTGGATCAGTTTTACTTTCTGTGCTCACATAACTAGAATAACATTACTATTTTCTATCTTAGAGATTTAGGTTATGATCGCCACCGCGACTTCGAAGACGTGCATTTAATCTCAAAATAACTCATTGGAGTCGATAGAAGCACTGAATATACGCCAGTTCCCTTTATGTTTTCTATAGACTCAACAACGGAGAATGCTCTGAGGAGCTATTCAATTTAATACCACCTTACTTTTTTTCTAATCACATCTTACATCGTCGCCTAGTTAGAAACGAATTTCATCTCCACCACCTTGCTTCCTTGTTTCTTCCAACAAACGTTAGGTATCCCAGTCCTTTTCTTCACGTAGGTACCAGCAAATTATTGAACCAGCTTCTACCTGCTGTATTCCTCAAATCTCCAAAATAGCGTCACAAGCAGAATATCAGCTCCATCACCTTGCTTCCTTGTTTCTTCCAACAATCGCTAGGTATTCCAGTTATTTTCTCCACGTACCAGCAAATTATTGAACCAGCTTCTACCTGCTGTATTCCTCAAATCTCCAAAATAGCGTCACAAGCAGAATATCAGCTCCATCACCTTGCTTCCTTGTTTCTTCCAACAATCGCTAGGTATCCCAGTCCTTTTCTCCACGTAGGTACCAGCAAATTATTGAACCAGCTTCTACCTGCTGTATTCCTCAAATCTCCAAAATAGCGTCACAAGCAGAATATCAGCTCCATCACCTTGCTTCCTTGTTTCTTCCAACAATCGCTAGGTATTCCAGTTATTTTCTCCACGTACCAGCAAATTATTGAACCAGCTTCTACCTGCTGTATTCCTCAAATCTCCAAAATAGCGTCACAAGCAGAATATCAGCTCCATCACCTTGCTTCCTTGTTTCTTCCAACAATCGCTAGGTATTCCAGTTATTTTCTCCACGTACCAGCAAATTATTGAACCAGCTTCTACCTGCTGTATTCCTCAAATCTCCAAAATAGCGTCACAAGCAGAATATCAGCTCCATCACCTTGCTTCCTTGTTTCTTCCAACAATCGCTAGGTATCCCAGTCCTTTTCTCCACGTAGGTACCAGCAAATTATTGAACCAGCTTCTACCTGCTGTATTCCTCAAATCTGCAAAATAGCGTCACAAGCATCAACTAGCAATGGAAAGAAAACTAATGAAAATGTCATGTCCAAACGGGCGGATTAAACGTAAGTTCTCATTTTCACGTCAGGAAGTCACGTAATCGAAAGTTGACGATACCTTTTTGTTAGGAAAACATCCAAACTGCTTCAAAACTACAAAACTAAGGCAATTTCAGCCACACGTGATGATTTGTTGGGAAGTGTGAATAAAGGCAGGGCTGGTAATGGGTATCGGCAGAACGAAATTGCCCTTAAAAGGGTGAAATATTACTACGTAAATTATTTCTGGTAGACATGGAAACTTGACATTAGTTTTTTTAAAGTACCTCATTATTTTATCAGTAGGACTGCATATTCTTCTAATTAATCAATACTAATCTATATTAAAATTATACGCCAGAACGGCTGAACTGGATGAAATTTGGCAAAGAGATAGATTATAGTCTAGAAAAGTACCTACGTAGGCTACTTTTTATCCTGGTTAAGGAGTTCCTGCGGTCATCTAATAACGCGGGCGTGAAATCGAATAATTTTTTTTTTTAACCACTACAAGCTAGACAGACCTTGACTACGATCTCATCTGATGGTAAGTGATGATGCAGTCTAAGATGGTAGCGGGCTAACCTGTTAGGGGCATGGCAGTTATATTAAACTCATACATACCCTTCGGTTTCTACACGGCATCGTACCGGAACGCTAAATCGCTTGGCAGCATGTCTTTGCCGGTAGGGTGGTAACTAGCCACGGCCGAAGCCTCCCACCATAAATAGATAAGTTTATCTATCTGTATGCAATTGCTTGCTTTAAAAAAACTCCGTTTTGCCGATTTTACACTATGACAGAGCTATAAAAAGAAAAATAAATGAGTCAGTCGGACTGAATGATTCTAGTGGTAAAAAAATTTGTGTTAAAGATAAATTTAAATTATGGCTGTAGATTCTCTCTATCACATATCGATACAATTAACTAACCCCGAGTAAAACTGGGATAATTCAGTTAGCCTGGTCCATTTAAAAAAGGCTCTAGAGATTTTAGTATGATAATTTCAAGAAAGCATAGAAACTCAAATCCACGCGTTAAAGTCACCGGAAGAAGCTTGATAAAAATAAAGCAGAAGAAAAAAAGCTGTCATCAATTTTCATCTAATAAATAGTGATATTTACCGGAGTAACGAATAACCTTTGCGTGTCGTACCTCGTAAAAAACGTAACACCGAAATACGTATCAGCACGTATCGTTGGTATTTCGACAATAAATTACACCGGTTAATATGCACAAACCGCAGAATTCCAAATAAGGTAATAGAAATGGCATCTATTGACTCTACAGACTCTACCGCCGCCGCATAGTTTCACTACAGTGTCACAATCAACGACGGGCCTTGATATAAATAAAATTGGTCGGTTGGTAAATAAATAATACGTAAATGTATTATACCAATTAAAATTATTAATTATTATACCAATTATGTCCAATTATTCAGAGCGACTTATAGCGGATCGGCGCAGTAGCTGCGCTCGGGAGATAGTGCATTCCATCGCGTCTACTAAGGCTTTAGCAACATTGGATTCTCGGTAGACTGTCTTTTTTGTTCTTTTATAAACCTAACTATTTGGGAAAAATATTTCAGCCTTGTAGAAATAAGTCCAAGAAGTTAATTTTTCAACACATTACGTGGGTGGTAGACCTTAGATGGCAACGCTTCCGAGGCGGTAGACTATCATTATAGTGTGTATCTGTGGTCACTGTAAGTAGTTTCAGTATTGTAGGTATAAAACATTTACGTATTATTTATTTACATGTTTCAAAAATTTTTATTAATGTTTGCAACACTAAAAGCTTGGCAGACTTTCACTTCCATTATTTACACGGTATAAACATTGCTTCACAGAAAAATTAGCTTTGTAGGAATGGGTGCAAAATTTCGGTCGCTGCCTCCCGGACTATTGTATGCATCCACTGCTGGACATAGGCCTTTTCGAGATTTTTTAGTGATTACTAAATAGAAGATCACCCAAAAGTCGTAATATCCACGTACCCTGTTAGTTATATGTACGAAAAACATTTTAAACTATATATTGAAGTAAAACAAGTGCGTCGAATTTTGATAACGTCACTATTTACTATTTCATACAACATCCCATACTAACCGCACGTTTTGATGTTTGAAAAAAGTTGCTGATTTGACTTGTGATTAGTGAAACATCAACCCACGAAACACGTATGTGCAATTTGTATAGCGTCACAGTTAAGTGCATCAGTTGTTAAGTCATCACTTTTTTTTTTATCAACTATACAAGTTAGCCCATGACTGCAATCTTATCGAAACTCCAGTTGCTGATAAATCATATTTATCCACGCGTGTTTCGCTCCATCAGTGACTGCACGACATATACGCCGCGATGACAGCTCTAGATGCGCTATACGTCAAGCCTAGATGTATGATGTGCGGTATTTCCTCGTAAGGTGAGATTGCAGTCAAGGGCTAACTTGTAGTTGATAAAAAAATATGTTAAAGTTAACGATTATGCGCATTTACAATCTCTATACGTCTAATAAATTCTGTGATATAAACCCTTCTCTAGGCCCGTGCCGTAATTAATAACAAGGCAGACGATAGCATCGCGTCTTCGCCGCACGCACCGATTTTCATGTGAAAAGTTAAACATGTGAAAAGTTTAATTTTCTCAACGATTATGGTCACGTATCTATACGCGTGGCAGTAATGGGCATAACTGACAGTCTTTTGGTCAATTATTTAATCAAACATTAGTACATTATGGTACAAGTGTGTAATGTTGGTGATTACCGCTGAGGCGCCTTAAGATAGCCGAAGACGGTAATCATTAATATACACGTGTGTCATTCGACGTTTTTCAACACACTTGTGAATAACAATAATTCTAAAAAATAATTTTATTTAGTAGATAAAATAAAATAAAAACTCTATAACTCACTTGTGAATAATAGTAATGAAAAATTTGATGTGTGAAAAGGGGTGTGGGTTTAATATAACTGCCATGCCCCTAACAGGTTAGCCCGCTACCATCTTAGACTGCATCATCACTTACCATCAGGTGAGATCGCAGTCAAGGGCTAGCTTGTAGTGGATAAAAAATAAAAAAAAAGTTGATTATAAGTGTCATTAAGTGCCTTTTAAACTTTTTATCTACCTACTAAATAAAATTATTTTTTAGTATTATTTTCTTCACAAGTGTGTTGAAAAACGTCGTATGATACACGTGTGTATTGATGATTACACACTCGTACCATAATGTATTATTATGGATTATATTATTGAAGTTTATAGTTTGGTGAACGTTTAGGAACCCACTAGGTGGAGAGCTTGAAATGAGCTGTTGAATAAAAGCATGAGACCCAGGCATGTTGAAGTCACTATAAGAGACCTATAATTTATAATTTCTGAAATATAATTCCTATCATACTAATATTAAAAATGCTATAAAGTATTATTATGAAGTGTGTTTGTTTATTTGTTTGTCCTTCAATCGGAGCAACGGAGCAACGGATCAACGTGATTTTTCGCATGGGTATAGTTGAGGACCTGGAGAGTGACTTAAGCTACTTTTTATCCCGATAAATTAAGGAGTTCCCCCGGGAATCAAAAAACTTTAATCACACGGACGAAGTCGCGGGCATTAGCTAGTAATTCATAATTTCTCTGGTCTAGCCAGGTGGGATGCTTCGGCCGTAGCTAGTTACCACCCTACCGGCAAAGACGAAACGATGCCGTATAGAAACCGATAGGAGTATTACTTATTCTGTGGTATGGGTTTAATATAACTGTCGTACCAACAGGTTAGCCCGCTACCATGGTAAATACCGCTACGATGGTAAATAAATAAATAAAATCTTTTTTGGGATTTCAAATAACACAGAAGACAAACAAAATTACAAGGTACACAAAAAAAAAAAAAATTTAAGACTAAACACTGACACTATGGTTTCATGTGTGGACTTATAATATTTTAGTTATGCCCAATGAATAAGGAATATGTATTCACAATATCTCTATGGTTATGCCATTACCTACATCTATGGCATATTTGTAGCCCAATATTCTTTGGCCGTGTCAAATTATTATTATCTGTGTTCTTATACAAAGTCTATGGACATAAATAATTAAACTTGGCATTCACTTCTCTTTTTGGCGGGAATCGAGAAGCGCGCTCTTTTCATTTTAAAATTTTAAAAATAAGTTTTTAAGTGTAAATAAGTGTTTGTATAGTTGTTCATTGTTGTAAATAATTGTAAACATAGCAAAATGCCGTCGGATAGTGATGGGGACGGTTTTGAGCCAGTAGCAGGTAAAAAAAGGAGGAAAGCGCCGAAGGACAAATCCGACAGAGATGATGAAAAATATAAAATATACATGAAGCCTGGATATCGACGGGCGTATGGCGATAATAGTACCAATGTGGAGTTCCCGGTGTTTGTGGAGAGCACAGAAACAGATGTGAAACTAGGGAATAAAAATCCTCTGATGGTGACAAAATTCTTCAAGCAGGTCAAAGGTATTAGTGAAAGTAGGCGCATAAACGCTAGTAAAATTATGCTTGTTTTTAAACAGGCAACAGCAGCAAATGACTTTTTATCACATGAGTGCCTTTCAGTTTATAAGCTTCGAGCTTTCATTCCGGCGTCCTCTGTGGAGAGGGTGGGGGTTGTTAGGTTCATTCCAAAGGAAGCGAGTAACCATGAACTATTTAATAAACTCTCATCAGAAAGTGAAGTGATAGGAATAAGGAGATTCATGAAGAAAGTAGGGGAGGAGTTAGTGCCTCTCTCAACAATAAGTGTAATTTTCAGCGGTACTGTTCTCCCACAGTACATATATTTGGACAACTGGAGATATAAAGTATTCACTTATGTTCCACCATTGATGCAATGTTTTAAGTGTATGAAATTTAATCATTATGGAAAGATTTGTAGGAACCAGCAAATATGCTCACGCTGCGCTGGTGAGCACCATTACAAGGACTGTACTTCGGATATGCTGAAGTGCAGTAATTGTGGGGGCGCTCATCTAGCAATTTCCAAAATTTGCCCTGTAAAGGCAGCGAGAATGGAGAGAAACAAAGAAACCTACTCTAAAGTATTACAAATAAATAGTGTGAGTTTCCCTCCACTTTCAAAGCCTCAGACGTACCAAAAGGCTCAGCCTACACAGACTAAACATACTACACAAACAAAGACGGAAATTTCCCACACCGATATTGTAAATAACTCAAAAGTTCTAGGAGCCATAGTTAACACTTTGGTTACAATAGGGAACTCAAATAATATTAAGACTACAAATCAAATCAAAGAGGCATTTTTACAACATTTAAATAAAATATAATGGATTCTCACCTAACTATTGTACAACATAATATTCAAAGTATAAATAATAAGAAACCCTTAGTTAAAACATTTTTAGAACAATATAATATTGATATTCTGTTATTAAATGAGACCTGGCAAAAAGATACAAGTAACCCTATTCGATTTTCAGGATATAGTTTTGTAGGAAAAAATGCAAAAAATGAACATGGGGGAGTAGGCATTTTATTAAAAGATTCCTTTAAATATAAAATATTACCAACAAAATTTTATCAAGATGTTCAGGCCATAGCAATTGCTCTGGAAACTAATATTGGTACAGTGTCGATTTTATGTGTTTATTGTCCACCTAAAAATAAAAATAACAATTATTGTAGAATTAATAAACTTAAAAATATTATTGCGGACTTACCGAAACCTTGTATAGTATCAGGAGATTTTAATGCACATCACATTGCATTTGGTTGTCATTGTACAAATTCAAGGGGAAAAACATTGTTTGAAATTTTCGACGAGCACAACTTATGTCTGCTAAACACAGGTGTACCTACTACAGTACAAAGGCCTAACGCTAATAGCTCTGCTATTGATGTCACAGGTGTGAGTCCTGTACTTGCACCTCTATGTGAATGGGCAGTAGGTGACGATCCTTTGGGTAGTTACCACTACCCAACATTTACAAAATTAAATTTAGTTCCATCTAAATATTCAGTCAATGACAAAGTAGAGAAATTTCTATTTCATAAGGCAGATTGGACCAAATATTATGCAAAATCAGAAGAGTACTTTAAATCTTTTACATCTGATGAAAACGATCCCTTGCAGTCATACGAAAATTTCTGTGAAATTTTATACAAACTTAGAAAAGACTACATTCCTTATGTCAAAATTGTGGGACCTAGACTTTTTAAAGCTCCGGCTCCTTGGTGGGATGAAAACTGTGCAGTAGCAGTTAAAAATTCTAAAGAAGCTTTACAGGTATATAAGAGAGATGGGTTGATGGAAAATTACATTAATTATAAAAAATTGGATGCACTGAAAAAATTAATCATTAAGGATGCTAAGAAAAATAGTTGGTATAAGTTATGTTCGTCATTCAATAGATATACTCCTATTACTCGAGTATGGAATTACATGAAAAAGTTTAAACGTATCAAAATCCAACCACAGCATAAAAACGATGAATGGATTCCAAATTTCATTTCTAAATTTAAACAGGATAACAACAATACAACTCTAAATACCTCTGTTTTTGAGTGTAATAATGATTCAGACAAGTCAATATTACTATTAAAGCCTTTCACTTTTGCGGAATTTGCTATAGCACTTAAATCAAGAAAAAACTCTACACCTGGTATTGATAATGTTCCATATATAATGATTAAAAAGTTGCACAAATTAGGTCAATTAGCTTTACTTGATATATTTAATAGGCTATGGGTCAGTCAATGTGTTCCACATAGTTGGAAGATTCAATGTATAATACCAATTTTGAAGCCTGATAAATCTCCATCTGATTGTAATTCATACAGACCAATATCATTAACATCATGTATAGGAAAATTATTTGAACAAATGCTGAAACTGAGATTAGATTATTTTACAGAAAATAATAATTTATTACCAACATTCCAGTATGGTTTCCGTAAAGGAAGAAGTGCAACTGAAAGTTTAGCTTCATTTGTATCAGATTTAACAAGCTGTAAGTCATCCAAAGCCACTGCAGTATGTGTATTTTTAGATATAGAAGGTGCTTATGATAATGTTGATTTAAACCAGCTTATAACTTCTCTTCATGAAATTGGCATTCCTGGAAAAATGTTAAAATGGCTTTTAAATTTTTTAAATAACAGAATATTTTATGTTAAGTATAATAATATAATTCACGGGCCTAATTCTACAAGTAAAGGCCTTATGCAAGGTGCATCACTATCTCCAATTTTATATAATTTATATACCTCTCAAATTGAGAAATATGTAACAAATGACGTAAAAATTTTACAATTTGCAGATGATTTGTTATTGTATAGTGTAAATAGAAATGTAGAAGTAGCCCAAAATACTGTAAATTTGGCATTGATCCAGTTGCAAAATTATTACAAAAACACTTTAAAATTAAATATTAATACCTCTAAAAGTTCATGTATGACATTTGGTGGTCCAGTAGCTGTAAACATTAAATATAATAATTTAGATATTCCAATTGTAAGGAATAAGAAGTTCTTGGGAGTAATTTTTGATACAAAACTAAAATTCGATGCACACATTAATTATATTTGTAAAAATGCATTGAAAAGCATTAATATTCTCAGATGTTTAGCTGGTATTTTTTGGGGTTCGGATCCCAAAATTTTAACTTTATTGTATAATAGTATAGTGAGAAGTCATTTCGATTATAGTTACGTTGCTTATATGCAAGCGAATTCATCGATGTTGAAAAAATTGGATGTTGTACAAAATATAGGTCTGCGAATAATAAGTGGAGCAATGCGCTCTACACCTATTAATTCAATGGAAGTAGAAACATGTATCCCTCCTTTGCCGGTGAGACGTGTTTATTTGGCTGAAAAGTTTTGTTTGAAACAACTATTTGCTAACTCTAACTTGGTAAACAAATTATTATTACCACAGGATTTATTGAAAGTAACGGAATCATCTAGTGAAACTCTGCAATCTACGGCAAAATCACTTCTTTCCGGTAAAGAACCTACCATGCTAATGGTTATGACATATATGCATAGTATTGCTAGCGATATAAATGTAAATGACATTTTGCCTATGTATGATTGCCACTATGATGTAATAAATCTAGGAAATAGAATACATATCACTGATATTGAAACAAACAATGACTTCCTCATATTCATTGAAGAAAATTGTAAAAATTATTATAGGATATATTCGGATGGGTCTAAAAATGAGAACTTTGTAAGTTCTGCTTTTTATGACTCACAGTTAAAAATATGTAGATCTTACAAATTAAACTCTGACTGTAGCGTTTTCACTGCTGAATGTGTTGCCCTCTTAAAGGCATTGGAATATATCCAAGATGAATTAATGTTAAAAATTAATAACTATGTTTTAATAACAGACTCTAAAAGTGTTCTTTTAGCTGTAAATAATTTTAACTTTAGTAATTATAAGTTAGTTTATGTTATTTTCCAAATTAAAAATGTATTACTTAATTTAAAACAAAGGGGAATTAATATAGAATTTGTTTGGGTACCCTCCCACAGAGGCATAACAGGAAATGAAGTGGCTGATTCTGCTACAAGAATAAGAAATTTTTATGAAGATTGTTCGAGTAACATCAAAGTGCCATTTACGGATTTATGTAATAAACTTAAAATAAGACAAAAAAAATTATGGAGTGAAGTATGGGACGAGACTAATAAAAATAAAGGAAAATGGTATGCGGAAATTCAAAAGGAAATGCCGGCGCAACCATGGTATTTCAAAACGAAGTGTGAATCTAGAAAATTTACATCAGTTATAAATAGACTGAGATTTGGACATTGCCTGGTGCCAACACATCTGCATAAACTAAAAATTCTTAGGAGTAAAAAATGCCACTATTGTGAAAATGAAGAGGCTGACGTGAATCATATTATATTTATTTGTCCAGCTTTTGGTGTACAAAGATTAATATTAGCGAATGAAATAGACAGGATAAATATAGAAAATAAACTTAACATGAGTATTCCCCGCCATATTAAAGACTTGTTACATAATACTTTATATTTTAAGCCTATTTTTGATTTTATTTGTAGTACTGTAGAAAAATTGTAAGCTGTACTTAAGATTTTATTAATTAATTAGATTTAAGCAATTTTGTATTTTTTAAAGAAAGGCCTTAAAGGACTGGTATCCAGGGCCGTAAAATAAATTAAAAAAAAAAAAAAAAAAACTTGGCATTAATTTCATTAGAGCAGATTGATTTTAACAAAAAAACACATTTTGACCTATATGTGCTGCCTCTCCAGGTATTTGGATGATGAGATTGCAGTCAAGGCAACGTATTATTACCTATTCTGTGGTCAAGGGCTAACTTATGTTTAGTGTCGTAAAAAAAACTAATGACCAAGCAATTGAACCGTATAACAGTTAAGTGTGAAGCCATCAGGCATGTAACGCAAAGGCAAACATGAGCCGATGAGCGTTTTATAACGCCGTCCAGACCGCAGCAGGTGCGTGGAACGGACCGTGATTCCTCAATCACATCGGAAGAGCAGGAAATTTGCGGTTGAGCCTTCGTCGTATGCATAAATCCTTATACAGCCTACAGGTTGTGTGGGTAACGTCCGGCCACTAAGCAATCATACTTATATACACTTCCATCCATACTAATATTATAAATGCAAAAGTGTGTCTGTACGCTTTCATGACCCATCTGTTAAACCGATTTTGATAAAACTTGGTATAGGGATATTTTGTATCCCGCGGAAAAACATAGGTTACTTTTAAAATTAAAGAATTCCCGAGGGAATGAAAAAAACTTTAAACCGCGCGGACAAAGTCCGGGCATCAACTAATAATATTGCCACGGCTCAGGTAGTGTTTGTTTGTCCTTCAATCACGCCGCAACAGAGCAACGGCTTGATGTGATTTTTTACACGAGTATTGTTGAGAACC
Organism: Erebia aethiops; assembly: GCA_923060345.2. Lineage (NCBI taxonomy): Eukaryota > Metazoa > Arthropoda > Insecta > Lepidoptera > Nymphalidae > Erebia > Erebia aethiops. The sequence goes on along the minus strand of OV281096.1, from coordinate 12,038,345 downwards.
TGGAGAGTGATATTGGCTTTATGTGAGAATCGAAAAAAAACCTTAAACCACGAAGACGCGGGCACACGCTAGTATTCAATAATATTATATATGGAAGTAAGATAAGAAAACGTATTTCCCGTAAAATTCTATTTTAAAAGGTCGGGATCTGAAGATCAAGTTTCTACTCAAGCTGGCCTCACGTTAAGAGGTTGCAAAATATAATATTCATAGCATGAAATTGCAATCTCAAACAAAAGAGCAGCAATATATCAAATCGACTAAGAGTTTATTTATTAACACTATAAAAGCACTTGACAAAACTAGAAAACAACAACGAGCCAAACTTAAAACTGTCATTTGGAGGCAACCCGCTAATTCTAAACGTGACTAAACTAAATATAAACTCGACCGCAATACTTTAGTTCCACTACATAACCTTAAAAATGCTTCAAACTATAACACTAAAAACTTTCACGATTCATGTTGTACTAACCACATCCCCTACTATGTGCTATCTTCAATAATAATTTCAAAGGGTTATTTTTGAAGTGAAACTTCTTTGGAATCGTTGTGATTTGAAAATTCGATGAAACGAAAAAGAAAACATATTCATAATAGGATTTAGCCTGCAAGAGAATGAGATAGAATACAAGTTACATTTATCTCATTATCTCGTAGGCTTTCTTTACTGAAGTTTCACTTCTGTCGTGTGTGAATTGCACACACACACTTTTTTTTTTAATTTTAAGACAACTTACTTAGCGCTTGGCTGCAATCAAACTTGTTGGCAAGCAGTGATGCAGTGATGTGGAATACATTTGCCTAAAATATACCTTACTCTTGAGTTGCAGATACGAGAAAATTTCGAAATACTTTCGAAAACGAAAGTCTTGACGCCTCAAGTCGAATTCAACTAAATGAACCTATGTCCTCACTCCTCATGTACAGGACCATCTCAAAGGCCATCTTCACTTACCTGCAGGTGAGATTGCAGTTAAGGCCTAACTTGTTGTGGAATAAAATAATATTAAAACAAATACTTCTCAAGCTGGACAAAGGATTCATTCAGGATTTTATAGAAAGAAGAAGCGCAAGTAAAAATAAAGATAAAATTATTGTGCAACAATTTATGAATTCCATCCGTGTGTCCTGTAGGTATGTATGTTAAAAAATATATTCAAACATTGTACAAAATATGTCTCAAACATTGATGAAAACTCGAGAATATTGGAAGAAACAAAATTATTGATTGGACACCTAACAAAAACCGATCTAAAATAAAGTAAGTCGGCCTTCAACGAACAATAAAAACCGTATGATTTTCTCACAAAAAAGGTACTTAAATCTTTGGCTTACGTGTGCTGTTTCGATGTCACACACAATCATTCTTTTTACCAAGTGACCGTTCGCGATACGCTCCAACTGATCGTCACAATGGCTGCTTCAACCTACCGTTACTGAAAAATACTCCGTGTGTACACGAGAATAGAGTTCATAATGAATCAAGAAATCCGAAACAGCTGCAATACTTTTTTTAATTAATTCCGTGCTCTTTTTCTGGTCAGCGACGATTTGTTTTCTTGGAAATCGTAGCTGGTTTAACGACACCTAATTTTCTGCCTCTTAGTACTTATATCTAGAAGTAAGTTTTGCAATATGTCGGTATCATATTTTTATTGTATTCTTTATTACCTGAGACGGGACCCCACCCAAAACAAACACAACATCCTCAAAAACCTTAATCAGGGACATCAAAGAGTATAGTAATCCAAAAAACACACCTCTCCGCGGAAATCCCTTAATACGTCGTAAAAAATATCCGAGTCTCGTACGTACGTACTAGGGTAGCAGTAAGTGTACTAGGGTGTGTATACATGAACGCCTCAAGAATTAAAAAAGGAAGGCGCACACAAAAGTCCACAATGTCAAAAAAGTCTCCGTCAACAAACAAAGTGAGTGAAAAAAGTAAAAGAAAATACGAGCTCCACATTCTTAATTTAACTTGAGTCACTCTTAACATCCCTCCTTGAATGGAAACCGTTCTTCTTTGACCTTCCCTCCCCCTCGTCAATTGAACGGTGAAAGGTTCTGGGGACGAATTATTAGCTTGGTGTGTAGTTCAAGTTATAATGGACGTGATACGGTATGGGGAGGCTAAAGTAAGGCCCCCATTTCTTGAGGCGGTACACTTATTCTTTTTATATTTGTGTGATACTTAGCCGATTTCATTTGGGGTTCACCTTGACACGCCGTTTGCGGCTACGTTACGTTGAATTGGGGAAAACATTCGCGTTTTTTTAGCGAATTTTCTCTTGTCATAAGTACTGTGAGCTCTGAGCTTATTAGCTTTAATTACTTTTCAAGTCATCTGTTTTTTATGTTTCATTTTTTATTGCGTAGCTAAATAAGACTTATTTAAGTATTTTTTATTAAATTAATCGAACACTTATATAATAAATAAATATCTTATCTCATTTTACCTTACCACTGAACGGATCTGACTGAAATTTGGCATCAGATAGCTATTATAACGCAGGCATCCGCTAAAAAAAGATTTTCGAAAATTCAATTTTATAGGGTTAAAAAGGGTTTTCAAATTTACCAATCAAAATCGTAGTGAAGACACTGGCGAAAGAGTCTATAATATGTAGGTATATGGTTTTGGCAGGAAAATTTGGGTAGCAAATTCAGTGACAATACTTAGTAATTTTATACAAAAAGCGTATTAATTGGGACGAGGCGAGAAGTGGGTAAATACGAGTGTTAGAGTGCGTACAGACAAGCTATTGCACTTAGCGAGCTCGGATATGCAAATTCATGCTTCTCTTCTACAGTGTGTCATGTGCGGATAGCGAACTGGGACAACTGTAGAGAAGGCATTATAAAAATTGAATTCAGAAATCTGCAGGTTCTGAAACAGATAAATCTGTGGAGCACATACCTAATTTAAATGGAGATTATTTTTGCAATAAAGATTAGGTCTTTAAATTTCAGAATAGGTAGGATTAAAATTCAGAGTAGATCAGAAACTTTAGGCACACTTTATTTGTGCTTGTACTTTTATATGCACACGCTAGCGCGACTGGATAAAACGTACTTCACTTCGCTGTTTTATCCTAGTTTTTGTTTGCACTAACAGATATTTCACTTCATGAACACTGCATGGTTTTGCTATTACCGGAAAAAAAGTTAAAGATGCAAAGAAAAATAGTTATATAAATTATAATATTGTGTGCTTATGTCTTTAAAACTACCATTAGACACTATGTTGATAATAAAATTAGCTTTATTAGCATACAACACTTAGTTTTTAACGCCAAGGCACTCCGTAGGTTTTTCTGTGATTTATGAACCGAATCCTAAGGAGGGTGGTTAATGAATAAAAAAAATCCCGTTTTTTTCATAGCAGTGATTAGTTACCCTCGTAATGAGTGGCGTGTGTGTGCGTGTGTGTTTGTTTGTGTGCACGTGGGGGAGGATTTTAAAATCGCACATGACAGTTCGTAAGGGATGATTATATTCGGGTATTGATCTTAGAATAATTTTGTTTAGAAACTTTTGGGGAGGGTGCACTTTTTGCATTAGCTTGTAGCTATTTTAAGGATTTTAATTAGGAACTTCAGAGTATTTTGGATATTTCGTGAGCTGTTACTTTTTTTGCGGCAAAATATTTTTCTGTCCATGAAATGAAAGTGCTATTATAGGCCGACCCTTTAACTCGCGTATCGTCTGCTCGGTAAGAAGGGAGCGTTTACATTACTGCCTAGGCCGGAATTAAAGCAATTCACAGCTAAGTAATATTGGAAGGACAAGGCGAAGGCGATGACTTTCCATGTGATTTAAAAAGGATGAAACGCCAGCCGAAGCCGAACAAATAGATGGATAAACATAATTTCGCTTTAATAATCATCATCATTATTTCAAATCATTGCCAGGTCACTACTGAGCACGGGTCTTCCGGAATCAGAAGGGTTTTACCAGAGTCCACGACGCTGGACAAGTGCGTATTAGCACACTTCACCAACCTTAGAGAACATTATGAAGAACATTCTACACTGTGTTTTCCTTAACTGTTTGAAGTAAGTGTTTTTTTTAAACTCCGAAAAGTTAGAGGATCCGCTAGGCTATCACCGCTTCAAGCACTTATAATATAAGTATGATATTATATTATTGTTATGCGATAATTGCGATCTTTGTTACACCGAAGTTTTATAAGAAAACATCCAAAAGAAGCTTTTCCTAATAAGCCAAGGTGCGAGCTTTCATTCCGACACACAGGGTAGGGACACTCATCAAACAGACGCTTTCTTAGCACCTAATTTCAATATCCAGCGTCGAACGAAACCGTTCCAAAACTCTCCGGGAATAAATTACTCAAGTCTATTCAATATTTCATCAGGCCAAGAGGCCGGCTTGAATATTCAAAACTAGAGGAGACGTACGTAAAGGCACGCGCAAGCCATTTTTCGCGCCTATCATCTCGGTAACAAAACGCACTCGTAATTACCCCCCTTCCCCCCTTCGCCAGTAACCCCTCCCCCCGCCCGCAGGGGCCGCCCACCCAGTGACAATTATTGATCAAAAATTCTCTCTCTTCTTTCGCAAAAGAAAACTTGGACGGGTTATGTGTCAACCGGTGTAGCTTGATCGTTGTAATTAGATAATTTAAATGAGTTTTTTTTAATCTATATAAAATACTAACGTATTCTTCTTCACACACTTGATTTCGCAACCTTTCGAAAGTCCTGAGTCTAACACTCCAATAAACATATTACAGACAGGTATAGGATTACAAAAAAAACATTTATATAGTTCTGTCGTGAACTGAGTTTAGGCTCTATTTTAAAATAATTATAAGCGCTATTTACAAAGTATATAAGAAGAAATTTCAATTACACAATAGGTACGCAATATTACCTATTGTAATAGTTACCCGTTCCCAGAACTGGAAGGCAGGACTGGAACAAATATAAAAACAAATATAAACCAACAGAACCGAAATTACTAGTACCGACTAAAAGTTAAGAGGTTTTATACACATATTTTTTTACTAGCTGATGCCCGCGACTTTATCCGCGTGGAATAAGTTTTTTTTAACTCTCACGGGAACTCCTCAATTTTCCAGGAGAAAAGTAGTCTATGTCACACTCCAGGTCTATAACTATACCAATCCATTAAATTACGTCGATCCATAGTTCTGTTGCGACGTGATTGAAGGACAAACCAATAAACCAACAAATAAAAACATTCACGCATTTATAATATTAATAGTAGGTATATAGTATGATATTTATTTAACAGTTTCCTTTAGCACTACGTCGGTCCGGCTACACGCGGCCTCGGCATATGAATTGCATGCAGCGCTACCAGAAGGCAAAACGCGGGGAGGCGCGGCCGCGAGGTCAAACGTCGCCGGGCCATTGTTTTGCGTTACGCGTCTCCTGTAGCACCCTGTATACCGTGTACTACACGAGTTGCGGTCCGTGTTTAGTACACAACGATGCGTGGTGGTCGGTCGCGCTACACGCGGCCTCGGCATATTAATTGCACGCGGCGCTACCGGGAGGCAAGACGCGGGGAGGCGGCCGCGAGGTCAAACGTCGCCGCGCCATTGTTTTGCGTTACGCGTCTCCTGTAGCACCCTGTATACCGTGTACTACACGAGTTGCGGTCCGTGTTTAGTACATAAAAATATTTATTATTCGTATCAAAATGAAACTCAATCAGAGGAATTTGTGTTTTTTCTAACTGTATGTACAAAAAAGTCGTTTAGACAGGATTTATCCATATTCCCATACTTACCTACTCAATATGATAAATGCGAAAAATTGTATGTCTGTCTGTCTGCTACGCTTTCACGGTCCATATGCTCAACCGATTTTGATAAAGTACAGGGATAGATTGTATACCGGGGAAGGACATAGGCTACTTTTAATCCCGGAAAATTAAGGAGTTCTCGCGGGAATCGAAAAAACTTAGTCCACGCGGACGAAGTCGCGGGCATCATCTAGTTTATTATATGTTCGGTATGTGCATCTATAGTCTTCGCTTATTTTATGAAACTTTATAATTTTTTAATGATTTCATAATTTTATTAGTGCTACACACACGAGGAAAGTTTTTAAACTTACTTAAAGACATGACATCAAAAATTGCAGAACCGGCCATGCTAGGTAGTTGTGTATCAGAAGTCGCGGGAATTATGTAAATATTAATATTTCATTGATTCAGTTTACCATTTCATAATGATATCTACGCTAAACTTCCATGGCTTCTTACCTACTTTTGTCAATTTGGTATTCGCTTTATTGCTGGATCTATAGGTACTTCAACATAAAAATATATTTATTTATTTATTTTTTATTTATTTGTTTACATCAGGCAACTAGGCCCATAGAAATATATACATAATATAACATATAACATATAACAATTATGAAACAGTAGGGATTATGGATCTGGCTTCCCTGAAGCGTCGGTAAACTATGCCCTCAGGCCAAAAGTCTGAGCTGAGGAATACGTCTTTGCACGAAGCCGGAACAGTAAGGACATACGAGCTGAAGTAGGTTGTCCTACTGGACTTAAGTTTATCCAGGGTCAGCTGCACTTCAGTCATCTGCGAACAAACAGATTCTCGCGAACCTTCTGCAGCTGTTCCATGGCGATTTTTATACGTGTCCAGAATGTACCGTATAATATCAGCCTTGGACGTCTCGGAATTTATGCGGGAAACATAAATCATAATGTTAGGTACCGCCGCTTTCAAGGTGGTATTTGTCGTTTGCGCTGTACCACGAATATTTCGAAATCGGTTCGGTCTTCGCTTTTTCTTCTCCACTAGTGTGAAACCATCCGCGTCGTATTGATATAGAGCTTATCAATAATATCTTTACACTAAATCCTCGACCTCTCCTCCTCGATCCTCGAATTTTTGATGACCTCCGTGGCGCAGTGTTGATCTTTGCCGGTAGGGTGGTAACTAGCCACGGCCGAAGCCTCCCACCAGGCCAGATCAGAGAAAATTCAGAAATTATAAATTCCCAAAATGACCCTGCCGGGGATCGAACCCGGATCGCCTTAACGTGGGAGGTCCCGGGGAATTTATAATTTCTGAATTTTCCCTGATCTGGCCTGGTGGGAGCCTTCGGCCGTGGCTAATTACCACCCTACCGGCAAAGACGTACCGCCAAGCGATTTAGCGTACCGATACGATGTCGTGTAGAAACCGATTAGGGGATAGGTTTAATATATCTGCCATACCCCTAACAGCTACCATCCTAGACTGCATCATCACTTACCATCAAGTGAGATCACAGTCAAGGGTTAACTTGTAGTTGATAATAAAATTAAAATAATCACAATACTGTGATTATAATACTCTTTGTATTTGATCACCTTAAATTTATAATATAATGTACAAATTCAAAAAAATTGTTAGAGTCCAAACCAAAACCACGACCTAACGCGATTTATGTTAATTCTCTACTTCTCAGGAATGCCTTTTTTTTTTCTTTTTTTTTTAATCCAGTACAAGCTAGCCCTTGACTGCGATCATACCTGATGGTAAGTGATGATGCAGTCTAAGATGGTAGCGGGCTAACCTGTTAGGGACATGGCAGTTATATTAAACCCACACCCCTTCGGTTTCGGTTTCGTCTTTGCCGGTAGGGTGAGGCGACCAGGCGAGGCCAGGCCTAGAGCGCTTATCACAAAGCAATACTTCGGCTTCCGCATAACGAGTTCTCAGGTCAATCTAGAAGTTCCTAAATTCCTAGTTATAAATCTGAATAATTAGTAAAATGAAGTATCGGCTTTTGGGCTTTTAATAAATAATGGCAAACTCAAACATTAAAAAATTCAACCATAATAAAATTCTAAACTTTCATCAAAAATTTAAAAATGGCCGGTTCTGCAATATTTGATATCATGTATTTAAGTAAGTTTAAAAACTTTCCTCGTGTATGTAGCAATGTAATAAAATTATGAAATCATTAAAAAATTATAAAGTTTCATAAAATAAGCGAAGACTATAGACGCACATACCGAAAATATAATAAACTAGATGATGCCCGCGACTTCGTCCGCGTGGACTAAGTTTTTTCGATTCCCGCGAGAACTCCTTAATTTTCCAGGATAAAAAGTAGCCTATGTAAGGACATAGGGATAGGTATTATACCGGGGAAGGCCCCGGTATAATACCTATCCCTGTTCCAAATGTCATCAAAATCGGTTCAAATCAAACCACACAGACATCAGACAGACACATTTTCGCATTTATAATATTATAGTATGGATATGGATTTTATTAAATTACTTTTTTTTTATTTTTTTTATCCACTACAAGCTAGCCCTTGACTGCGATCACAACTGATGGTAAGTGATGATGCAGTCTAAGATGGTAGCGGGCTAACCTGTTAGGGGCATGGCAGTTATATTAAACCCACACCCCTTCGGTTTCTACACGGCATCGTACCGGAACGCTAAATCGCTTGGCGGTAGGCTTGCCGGTAGGGTGGTAACTAGCCACGGCCGAAGCCTCCCACCAGGCAACTACACAGTGGGTTAGACGAAAGCGCTAATAAAATCATCGTTCAACCGAAATCGATCTACGTTCCTATTCAAATCGTTTATTGTATTTCATTTCGTCTGCACAGATACAAAACTAATCAACCGTGCAATTGAATAAGTCGCAGATACCAATATACCAGTGCAACAATAAACAGGAAAAAACACAAACAGGAGTCCCCGTCGAGTTCGCTACACATCAAGCGAACACCAATCAAGCTTTCATTAGTCGCAAAACAATCAATATTCATATCCCATGCGAAATCTTCATAACCGTTCGCGACGAGCGAAAATAAAAGAAACATCCATGATAGATGATCCGCCGACTGCGGCGCATTCGCAAAACGAAATTAAAAAGAACAAGCCATATCACTTAGCCGCACACAGAAGCTTGGTTTTATTAAAAAATTCTACATATCTTGCGCGTCTTCACCGCCTTTATCTTTAACCCCCCTGCCCATAAAAAAGAGACGGCGGGAAAAAATACCGTCGCCAGACAAGGACGAAATAGAATACGAAAATTATAATTGCCAACTGTACGTAAATTAACACCGTGGATTTGGCTTTTGTCTCTCTCTGTCGTTATCGAGGCGTGTGAGTGAGAAGTAGTGTGTTTGTGTGCGGGAAACTGATTTGCATACATGGCTCACAAACACAACAATGGGTGGAAATCGAAGGACGAAGGAACGGGATCGGTGTCCCGATTTGATTTATTCGGTGCATTTCGGATCCGCGAATGCATAATGGATATGAGATGAACTTTCCGGAGGTTTTATCTGTCGGCACTCGGAAATCACTATTACTGCGGATTGGGATCTGCGAGACGTCCAAGGACGGGTTCGACTGCACTGAATTGAAGAAAACTTTGGATTACATTTATTACCATAGTGTGCGTGAAGGTTTAGTTGAGGTTTAGTATATTTTACAATGATGGCTTCAATGTGAAACTTCAACAATTTAACAGTCCCACAAACCTATCTGACCCGATGGCCAAAATTGGTACTAATTTTTATGCCTGTTTTTTTTTTTTAAATCCACTACAAGTTAGCCCTTGACTGCGATCTCACCTGATGGTAAGTGACGATACAGTCTAAGATGGTAGCGGGCTAACCTGTTAGGGGCATGGCAGTTATATTAAACCCATATCCCTATTCGGTTTCTACACAGCATCGTACCGGAACGCTAAATCGCTTGGCGGCACGTCTTTGCCGATAGGGTGGTAACTAGCCACGGCCGAAGCCTCCCACCAGGCCAATTTTATTTACAATAGATACTAGCGACGTTGTCACCGGGTCAGATATGTTTGTCCGACTATACCTACCTGGTCCTGATAAGATATTGTCTCTTACATAATAATAACTATTTTGCAATAAGTATTATTTATGTTTGCTTTATGTGACTAATTTGTACTTATTAGCATACCTCATTTATTAGAAAGTTTTTTAACTTTTAATCCCACTTATTTACATTATACCTAATTAAAATGGTGTGTGCTAATCAGAAACGATTAGTTAATTTTATTGTAATGTTTAGACGATAATATTTACTGATTTATTGCCACACAAAACATACGGCAAAAATATTAACGAAACAGAAAACAAAGTGCGCAAGGACGATCTTATCACTAAAAGTGATCTCCTAGTTAGCTAGCTAAAAAGCTGTCTTTCGGCTTCGCTAGTATAGAATTAATGAAAATCTTTTCTTAGCAAAGCTATTCAGCTCTGAGTGAGTATTACATTGGCAATCTTCTCCATAGAAGACACTCAAAAGCAACATTATACTAAATCCTCATGTAACTCGTTATTCCATTAACTACCGACCTCTAGGTGTCCTTCGGTTATCCTAAGGCCGGTTTCCTATCGAGCATTTTAGTCTCTTGATGCTATCTATGCGTAAAAATAGATAAAATAGAAAGGGGCAACTCGGCCCTTCGGACGATTTTTTTTCGATCAAGATGAGGGGTCAGTCACATAAGTGTAGGTATAAACCAAAAGAAAACCTATTTATTTAAATAATATATTTACTTATAATTAAATTTTTGCTCAAATGTAGACTAGAATAGAATAAATAATATTGTGACGTAGCATTTTTCATCATAGGAGGAAAGAAATCTCTAACGCGTAGCGACTCGTAGAGCTAAGTATGTATGTGCTACACACGTCTCACATACGAAAGATTTCAACGCGTGAAAGTCGTATAGAAATATATCTGCGACTTCATCTGCATTGTTTTTTTTTTTAAATTGGATTTGGAGTTTCCGGGAATAAAAGTATCTCTTAAGATATCTCTGTGCCAAATTTCGTCAAAATTAGTATAGCTATTGAGCAATGAAATGTCATCAGAAAGACATAATATAGACAAACTATGTGTCGCTACATATTAGTTGCTATTTTTTTACTCATTATTTCTTAATTTAACAAAAATCTCACCAGTGGTTGTTGGTTCAACGACGCAACGGAGCAACGGATCGAAGCAATTTTTGTATCGATATTATTTAAAGTTTAAAAGTATTTAGAGAGTAACAATTAGCTTATATTGTTTATCCCGGAAAATTAAAGAGTTGTACAGAAGTTTTGAAACGCGCGGACTAAGTCGTGGGCATCATATTTTAATTCTTAATATCGTCATAAAGACTGTGTATTGGGCTATTTATAAATTTAGTGCGTCGCCAATTCTTAATTACGTATACAAAAAATATAATAGTAAACACACTTACGAGTGCTCTATAGCGCTATATCCTAAACATCGTAAATAATATGGACGTGATTCCCATACAATGCTAACGTTTCGCGTGCACGTTTTGTTCAGTCTTGTCCGCAGCTGAGTGTTTTCGCTCTTAAGGCCTGCGCCCATAGACGGCACGGCACGGCAATGCATTTTTCCCGCGATGAATAACATATAACTTGATAGTCCGTTCTAATATTATAAAAACGAAAGTGTGTCTGTCTGTCTGCTACGCTTTAACGGCCCATATTTTGAAACCAATTTTCAACCAATTTTTATGAAACTTGGCACAAACGTAGGTTGTATCCCAGAGAAGGGCATAGGCTATCTCGGAAATCTTTTTATCCCGAAAAATTAAGGAGTTCCCACTGGAATACCAAAAATTTTAATCCACGCGGACGAAGTCTCGGACATCATCTAGTAATTAGTATGACAATAAAATTGAAATGTTTTAAAAGCATACCACTAGTGCCGAAAGTCTTTTGTACCTACCATGATCATCATTGAGAGTTCAATTTTATTGTCATATACTATTAAGTTATAATTCTATTCGTAGCGTGAAAATTCCGTGCCGTGCCGTGCCCTCTATGGGCGAAGGCCCTTAGAGAAACGCGTCCCATACGAATCCTTACCTTACCACCAGATAGTAGTCAAGCGCGAACCTCTAATCGACAAATTAAAAAAGTATATTACTTTTTAAACACTCCAAAAACCATTCACCTAGCAATCACATCTATCAGGGCGGAACATCATCTGTCGGTGACTTAGCGTTTACACCCCCTGCATTCGGCCGTGAAGGAGCTATGAAGGATTGAAAATGCCATACTTTACTTGAAACTGCCACACATTTGAAAAATGAACCCTAAAACTACTAATCTAAAGTATAAATTCCCTCAAAGAGTTTTTCTCGGAAAATTATTAAGAGCTTTTGGAATTTGAGATGTAAAGTATTGGGTTAAAGTTGGATTTTATTTGTAGGTTATGTTGGTCAGTTATCGTTCTGCTTGCGTGGTGCGCGTCGAATCGTCTTCCGGCGTACGACGTGATTTCTTAAAGAAAGCCGAATCAATGGACATGGTGGACGTTGGCCTCCGATTGTATTAAGAATGGGGCTATGGAAACAGCGGAAGTTAATGCCACCTACGATATTATGAGTTGAATGAATTCTTAGGTAATTCTTAGGTAGGTAGGTAGGTAGGTTTACTTAGGCATATAAGAAAGGTAACTGTGGTCAATTTAGGCTCTTATCATTTATAGACTTGCAGCTCATTGCTGGGATGCAAGTTGTTATTTTTTTTTTAATCCACTACAAGTTAGCCCTTGACTGCGATCTCACCTAATGGTAAGTGATGATGCATGGTAGCGGGCTAACCTGTTAGGGGGATGGGGGTTATTTATCTTCTAACAAATTATTTATTATCTATTGTACCTACTGAGTGATGTTTTGTTCAATTGTTTGTTTTCCGAATTTTCTGGTATAAAAAGTAGATTGTCGTTTTCCGCGATGCAACCTATCTCTGTTACGCATCTTATCACCCATCACCATTATATAAAAAATCTTATCAGACACTATACTCGAGAAATTAGGAACTATTTTGTACAAGAAATTGTCGTGTCCCATTGAGAGTTCTAATTGGTACCAACGTGAGTGTACCTACGCCGTAAAGAAATCTGGAGAGTTAAAGCCAACAGTACAACCAATCAGTATCAATATCACTATAATTATGTTCAATATTTTTAAGATTTCTACAGAATGTTTGTTACAACTTAATTGATAATAAAGAATTCATTATTTTTTTTAAAACATTTATTTCCAAGTTTATTAACAATTTATAATGTACCGAGGCAACACTGACCATCTCCTTTAGGCTTGTAACGCATCCCGTATACTTCATAGGCGTGCTGTCAAAAGTTTATTATATGGTTGGACCAGATTGGACAGATATGGATCAGACTGCCTTAAATAGTCCACCTTACTTATAGTGTCCACTAGTTTCATGGCCATCCTGCATGCCTTGTTAGCCTGTGAGAGCGCTTATGAATAGAGGTTTTTTAGGCCTCCCGGGATAGGAATCGATTGATAGCTACAATTACGCCGTTTTTGTTTGAAGTCTTCTCTAGTGTATAAAGGTTTGATAAACATGGTTAAAATAGCAAAAGTTATAGGTGTAGCTAGATATGTTTCGGTATATTTTTTACGGTTTATTACAGTACGCCTGTCTGTCTGCCTGCTACGCTTTCACGGCCCGCATTTTTAACCAATTTTGACAAAAGTTGGAACAGGGATAGTTTGCATCCCACCACTGGGCTACTATAATAAACCTTTCTTATTTCCCTACAAGTTAGCCCTTGATTGTGATCTCACCAGTTGTGTGATGATGCAGTCTAAGATGGTAGCGGGCTAACCTGTTAGGGGCATGGCAGTTATATTAAACCCATACCCCTATTCGGTTTCTACACGGCATCGTACCGGAACGCTAAATCGTTTGGCGGCACGTCTTTGCCGGTAGGGTGGTAACTAGCCACGGCCAAAGCCTCCCACCAGGCCAGACCAGGGAAAATTCAGAAATTATAAATTCCCAAATTTACCCTGCCGGGGATCGAACCCGGGACTTCCGCACGTTAAGACAACAGCGCTACACACTGTGCCACGGAGGTCATCAAGATCTTGCAATAAATTAAAAACAAATACATTTTTTGAACAAATGTGTCATAACTCATAACATAACCTTCATAACTATTTTATTTAGATCAGTTCATTGAACCGCCACAAATCTGGCGGGTGTTATCAAAGTGCAGAGTCCCAGTAACCCCGCAGCACGGGGTTTCATTTCAATAGTGGGGTCGTTTCAAGGCCGCCCTCACGGAGGGGACTTTACAATCAGCTGGGGCAGCAGCAAGCAGCTACTTTACACTTTAAAATTTTACCTTTTTTACTTATCTACTTAAAAGTATTAACTTAGATAGATTTATCATAAAGTCGTACTTTATCCATTGCTGGTTTACCACAGTAGGCTTACAGCAGAAATATATTTAAATTGATGTTTTATATACCGTACCATGGCGTCCCTAAAATAAGGGATATAATTCTGAAACAAGAGCGTGAACAAGATTAAAATAATACTACTTTAAGCATGTGAGTCGTATTAGAATGAAAAGGTTTGACCTCAGTCCACCAAGGTAGCCAAGAGCGGATTGACAGACTTCGCACTCCTTTGAGAACATTATGCAGAACTCTTGGGCATGCTGGTTTTGTCACGTTTTTCTTCACCGTTAAAGCAAGTGATATTTAATTTCTTAAAACGCACATAACTTCGATAAGTTAGAGGTGCGTGCCTGAGGATCGAACCCCGGACCATCAGAAAAGGAAGCCTGAACCACACATTCAGTTAATCATATATTTGAAAATAAATAAAAAAGTTGGGGATGAAGCAATGAAGTGACCTACCACCGATCATGCGGAGTTTTCATCTCCCTACCTGCAATTTTTATTTCAAATCATCACTATAAAACATTCAGTAGGTACAAATTTTGTTTAAGTGTCAGTAAGATGCAAAACTTAACTGTAGGGATCAGGTAAAAATCCGCGCAAAACATCCGTGTCAGAGGGGAACGACGTCTTGTCCTGTCGCCTAGTGTGGGCGGTCCATATATCATAACATGACAGACAATTTTTGTTTGTCCGTTCAGACAAAAATGTGTAGAGTCTACGAGTTCTACGAAAAAAAGTTTGTAAAGTTTGAACTTGAAAGTAACTTTTCTTTGGAATACTATGAGGGGATGAAGCAATGAAGTGACCCACCCCCGATCGCGCGGGGCGGTCAGCTCCCTACCCATTTTTATCTCAAGTCAAGGGCGCGTAGGGCAGGTCTGCCGGCCGGCGGCTATTGACATTGTATTTTGAAATTTACCCACTTTTCTTCGCCATTGTCCGTAACTTTTGACGTGGGGTCGTTGAACTGAATGGACAGTGTTTATATTTTTATATGTAATTTAAACAAAAATCTCATAAGATTGAAAACTTGACAATTATTGTTATATTACTAGATGATGCCCGCCACTTGGTCCATTAAATTTCTGGAATAAAAAAGGCTATGTCTGTCCCCGGGATGCAACCTGCCTCTGTACCAAATTTCGTCAAAATCGGATGAAAGGATGGGCCGGGGAAGTGTAGCAGACAGAACGAAATTTGTATTCATTGCATTGATATGCATGCTCACGTATAGATTGCATACAAGTAGGTACATAACTTTTGACGTTAGTAAAATTTCCATTAAAAGCCGAGTGTTAAAACTATCTTGACCGCATCGTGGCTCGTGGACGCCATTTAAGATCTGGCCGATATCTCACGTCTGTACACAACTTAATACCATCAATGTAATTATTACATGTTGCAGCCAAATTGGAACAGTCGGGAGGTTCATGAAATTACCGTTATAATTTTTAGAAATAACAAAAGTGCAATAAAAATAAAAATTATCCTTCATTAAAAGTTAAATCGTTTTCCCAAAAATAAATTAAATACCTATATATTTTTTTATTTTTTATTCCACTGCAAGTTAGCCCTTAACTGCGATCTCACCTGATGGTAAGTGATGATGAAGTCTAAAATTGGAGCGGGCTAACCTGTTAGGGGCATGGCAGTTATATTAAACCCATACCCCTTCGGTTTCTAACCCATCCTACCGGAACGCTAAATCGCTTGGCGGCACGTCTTTACCGGTAGGCTGGTAACTAGAAACTGTCGAAGCCTCCCACCAGGTAAAATATGCTATGAAATATGTACCTATAAGTCTACATAAATCTACTTGCTGCAACTACCTACTGAAATTAGTCCAAAAACATATTTTGTTCTCTTTGAGACTAGCGAAAGGAGTTTTAGATGAATCATTTTTTGCCACCTATGAATGTTTCTGGCAAGTTATAAAATTATCAAAACTTTATCAATGCAGTAATTTAATTTTATCAAAAATTACAAGACCATCCAACGATTCACGTTACGACAACGACCTTATCAACGATTAGAATGGCAATTTAATTAATGACCAATTTCCAACTCAAACTATAACAGCGTTATATTATCAAGTAACGTATAAAAACCAAAAACGTTTGAGTGACAGGACCGCCGTAGAAAAATCGATATCGATATTCGATACGGCCAACAAAGCACCCGCCGGCCCATCTCTATTGACACGACGGGCTGGAGCGTGTGCTATGTGTGAATGTTATCGATATATCGAGATATGTCGTCGATAAGTCGACTATTACTTGCACGTAATGTCTTGGGAATCGGAATGAGCCAGATTTAATCGAAATCTTTTGTATTAATATGTCTTATGTTAAGTTACTGGGCAACACTTTCTGTTGGCGTGTTTTTGAGGATCGGGGATCAAACTCTCCACATCCTTTCTGGCACTTCCATCATACAAAATATTTTGTAAAATATTTTATTACGTAAATGCGAAAGTTTGTCTGTTTGTCTCTCTGCTAAGCTTCAGGGCTCATATATTCAACCGATTTCCATGAAATTTTGTACTGCGATAGATTCCATCCCAATTCCCAGGGAACGACATTGGCCCACAGGATTTTTCGATCCTCGACACGGACCCCAAACTTTTCGAGGTTAGTCCGTTTAAATGTCACTTTCTTCAAACGGTGAAGGAACACGCGAGTTCACCAGCATGCCCGAGAGTTTTTCATAATATTCTCGAAGGCGTGTAAAATCTGCCACCCAGCGTGGTGGACTATGGCCAAACCCTTCTCATTCCGAGAGGGAAGTCATCCTCACTACAATGAGAGAGAGAGAGAGATCATGAACTGTGCCGATACCCAGTAAAACTCACAGCGCTTTTCTCAGTTCTTCGCAAACTGCTACCATAAAAAACAACTTCTTCCTTTTTTTTAAATAAAACAAAAGGTCATCGACCCCTATTTTGGCGGGAGGCGCGTGCTACGGACCGAGACAGATGTGCCACGTCACGTCATAATCAGAACGGCGGGCGATATATAAAGCCCAATCAAATCTACGAGATATCTCGTCCGGATTACCTTACAGAATTCTAACTACAATTATGTTACTGTTAAATCGAAGCTACGCGTTATTTGATCTCTAATAACGAACGTTTTAATTTGATATAGATAATAAAAATAGTTTGAAACAATTGGCTGAGTATTTTTGACTCGTATTTTTCATTGCTGATTCCTTTGAATGTTTTATTGGGAAGGATGATGCTGATGTCTAAGAAACCTCATATTGATTTTAGAATATCTGTTTGACGAGGTATTTGTGCGGCTCGAATTAAAATTTGAATACAGTTCTATATGTATGTAGCATCAAATGTTTTTACAAAATTATCCTGTGCAGCTCGGATGGTTATTTTTTTTAAATAGTGACAGACAGACCGACGGAGAAACGGACGGACAAAAGACACACTTTTGCAGCTATAATATCCATACTAATATTATAAATGTGAAAGTATCTCGCTCTCTCGCTTTCTCGGCCCAACCACTCAACGAATTTACATTACAGTACAGAGATAGATTACATCCCTGGGAAGAACATAAGGTTTTATCTCGGAAAATTGAAGAGTTCCCGCGGGAATCAAAAACAGCAATCCACGCGGACCAAGCTGCGGGCATCATCTAGTTAGTATATAAGTATGGATAATTATTCCATAAGTTTTTATAAGTAAGCCTATTTATCACCTAATATGGATAGGTTTGAAAAACCATCGAATCTCGAAAATAACAACCAATTTAGAAATATCGCGGACGTAACTTCGATTATTCTCAAGTTAACGATTTCAAATGGGCGTGTGACGACTATACTGGTGACAAAAAAAACCATATCACTCCCACTTTTCAGTTGCAATCAACTAATAATAGAACAACGGATAAAGGAGTTTGACCTTTACAGCATTGGAATAAGAGTTGTTTATGACGTCGGTGAATCTGCAGTCACCACGCCTCAACACCCGTCATTGGCAGAAATAAAAACGGCGACCACGCGTAACTCGTCACGTCTCGTCGGTCAGCGAAATCGTGCGGCCGTTGACAATGTGTCACCTCGCCAAGTTACGATGACCCCCTTCACCGCCCGCACTCGATACAAAAACCTGAGATAAGTACCAGATGAACCGCTGGACATGGGCCATGATAAAACGGTCGATAGGCCATGTTCTGCTGTCGGCGTGCCTTATGAAATGACAATTGATGCTTCGATGAGCAAACATTTAAAGGTGGGTTTACATCAATACATTAACTAAAAGATTTCAAACAAAACTTCGAGGAAAAAATATCCATTTTTTTTTTTAATATTGCAATATTATTATTATATTACCGCCGTACCTGCAGTAAAAATTGATAAGAGTGGTTTCCTTAAAAACTTGTGTAAGAACATCATAATCTTAAAATTTATGGTAACGTTTGTCGAACGGTTATATCGCACAGTCAAACGGATAATTCGCACAAGACAATTAGGTATTTGACTACTATTCAAATAAATTATTTTTTAGTGACTATTAAATTATTAAAAAATTAAATCTCCCAAAATTCGTAATAACCAAGTCCCCTGATAGTTATATGTTGAATAACCATTTTAAACAATCGATTAAAGTAAAAACAAGCGTCGAACTTTAATGACGTCACATTTTAGAATTTCATATAAATCCCATATTTACTCGTAGAACACGTTTTGACGTTTGAAAAAAAGTTGCTGATTTAACTATTTGTCACATACCCAATTGCATTGATTTCCGTCAAGGTTGGTGATCCCAAATCATATCATATCATCCTACTAATATTATAAATGCGAAAGTCAGTTTGTTTGTTGGTTTGTTGGTTTATTGGTTTGTTGGTTTGTCCTTCAATCCCGTCGCAGCAGAACTACCTACGGATCGACGTAATTTTTTGGATTGGTATAGTTATAGACCTGGAGTGTGACATATACTACTTTTTCTTCTAATAGAAAATTGAGGAGTTTGCGTGAGAATTAAAAAAAACTTGTTCCACGCGGATAAAGTCGCGAGCATCAGCTAGTAAAAACATGTATAATAATCCTTTTATTTCTCCACTTAACTTTTAGTCGGTACTAGTAATTTCGGTTCTGTTGGTTTATATTTGTTCCAGTCCTGCCTTCCAGTTCTGGGAACGGGTAACTATTCTTCTTCCTGCCCTTGTCCCACGCTATGTGGGGTCGGCACAACATGTTTTCTTCTTCCACTCACTTCTGTTATCCGTCAACCTATCATTCACACCTTTTATACGCATATCCTCTTTCACACAATCCATCCATCTTTTCTTTGGTCTCCCTCTACTCTTTTTTCCTTCCACATGCATATCTATCATTCTTCTCGTAATATGCCTTTCTTCCCTCCGCATTACATGCCCATACCATGCTAGCCTATTACTCCTCATCTTTTCTATCACTGGCGCTACTTTCAAACTTCCCCTTATATATTCATTCCTAATCTTATCCATTCTAGTCACACCACACATCCATCTCAACATTCGCATTTCAGTCGCATGTACTTTTCTTTCATCCGTCCCTTTCACCGCCCAACATTCTGAACCATACAATGCGACAGGTCTAACGACTGTCTTATAGATTTTCCCTTTTAGTTTAAGGGGCATTCGTGGGTCGCATATTACACCCGAGACCTGTCGCCATTTCATCCATCCCGCATTCATTCTTTTGTTCACGTCTCTGTCAATGTTGCCGTCGTTTTGAAGGAGCGAACCGAGGTACCGGAAATCGGAACAGACCGGTAAGGATACACCATCTAAGGCAATATCATGGAATCGGGAGGGGCCACCGAAATCACAGAACAGATGTTCTGTTTTCGTTCGGCTGATCCTCAGGCCAACACTCTCCAATCTCTCTTGCCATTTTCCCAGTCTGCTCTGGACCTCAGACGCCTCTTCCCCGACAAGTACAATGTCGTCAGCGAACATCATGCACCAGGGTGCCTGCTCCTGTATGTCTGATGTTAGAGCATCCATTACCAGGAGAAACAGGTAAGGACTTAAAGCCGATCCCTGGTGCAAGCCCACTTCCACATTGAACTTGTCTGTAACGCCAGCTTCTGACCGGACCCTTGTGCTCGCTTCTGCGTACATCGCTTTCATAAGCCTCACATACTTCTCAGGTATTCTTTTCACTTTCATAGCCCACCACAAAACTTCTCTGGGAACTCTGTCGTATGCCTTCTCAAGATCGACAAACACCATATGCAAGTTTCTATGTGCACTTCTGTATTTCTCGCACAGTTGTCGAAGTGCAAATATTGCATCTGTGGTTCCTCGTCCCGGCATAAACCCAAATTGATTCTCTGTGATCTCACTCTCTTCTCTCATTCTTCTTTCTATCACTTTTTCCCAAATTTTCATGCTATGTGACATGAGCTTTATTCCTCGATAGTTATTACAGTCCTGTACATCACCCTTGTTTTTGTAAATGGGCACCAGCGTACTGTTGCACCACTCTTCTGGGATCGCCTCCTCTAGTAATAACTTATTGAAGAACAAAGTCAGCCAACTCCATCCATCCGTTTTTAGAAACTTCCATACTTCAGCTGGTATACTATCTGGACCTGTCGCTCTACCATTTTTCATACTCTGCACTGCCATTCTTACTTCATCTACACTCACCTCTTTCACCACACCCAAGTTGGGTGGTACATCGTCTAGTTCTCCGCTCCAGTCATTTTCTTCATTCATCAACCTTCTAAAATATTCCTTCCAACGTACTTTTATTTCATCGTCATTCATTAAAACCTTCCCATCATCACCTTTTATGCATTTGATATGTATGATATCCCTTGCACTCTTTTCTCTCATTTTCGCTAGCCGGTACAAATCTTTTTGTCCTTGGGGGCTTTCCAAGGACTCATAAAACTTGTCTTGGGTATTTCCCCTAGCAGTAGCAACAGCTTTCTTAGCTTCCCTTTTACTCTTCACATATACTTCCCTTTTATTCTGTTTTATCATGGTGTCACTATCACTCACACTTTTCCAATCTTTAAAAGCATCCTTCTTTTCTTTCAGGACTTTTTGTACATCCTCACTCCACCACCACGTGTCTTTATCTATCTTTCTTTTATTCTTTGTCACTCCAAATACATCCTTCGCTACCCTTCTCATACATGCAGCCATTTCATTCCAGCATTCATTTACCGACATCTTTTGAAAATCACCATTCATCTCAATCATTTTATCCACAACTTGCATTCGAAACTCTTTTGCGCGTTCCTCTTTCTCTATCATATACCATTTTATTTTGGGCATGGCTTTAGTTTTAGCTTTTAAAATCTGTACCTTTATTTTTATTTCCATTAATAATAATCTGTGTTGTGGTGCTAATGGTTCCCCTGGTATAACTTTACAGTCTTTAACTGTGTTAATGTTGCTTCTTCTAATCAGAAAATAATCTATTTGGGTCCTGTGGGAGCCGCTTTTGTATGTAATTAAGTGTTCATCCTGTTTTTCAAAAAATGTATTAACTATGGCCATGTCAAAAGAGGATGCCACTTGCAGAAGTGTATCCCCCTCTCTATTACGGGTACCAAAGCCCCAACCACCATGCACTCTCTCAAAACTTCCATTCATTCTTCCGACATGACAGTTAAAATCCCCTCCTATATAAATGTTTTCGTTTTGTGGGAGACCCATAACAACCATATCAAAATCCTCCCAAAACTTCTCTTTCGTTGCCTCATCACATCCTACCTGCGGCGCATACACACTCATTATGTTCACAACTGAATTTTGTAGAATAAGCTTAACAACTATAATCCTGTCATTCATTCTTCTTACATCCGTCACACATTTTTTCAGCTCATTATCTAAAACAATTCCCACCCCATTCTTCCTACCATCACTCCCACTGTAGAAAAATTTATATCCCGCCCCAATCTCTCTTGCTTTCGTACCCTTCCACCTCGTTTCTTGCAAACAGGCAACATTTATTCTTCTCCTTTCTAAAACGTCTGCTAACTCTCTTCCTCTTCCAGTCATCGTTCCTACATTCCAGCTTAACATTCTCATTCTTACCTCTCGGACTTGCTTCTTACGTTGCACCCGTCCCTGATGCAACAACCCTTGTCCATTTCCCACAGGTGCCGGGTGCTGCCCCTGCGCGTCGCCTCGGGGGTACGCCCTAACCTTGTCATACACTCTTTTCATACTGTTCATGTTGTAAAGTGTTTTGGCATTTAATTTTACGACCGGCCGCCTGCCTGACGTCAACCCTCCTTGGGAATGCTTTTGTTGGTGGTATACTTGTATTTAACCGCCACCTTCGGTTCGGAAGGGTTCGATTTAGTTGGTACACCCTTTTTACTCGAAAAAGTCCCTTAGTCGCCTTCTACGACATCCTCGGGAAGATATGGAGCGGCCCTAACTCCTATTCTTATACCGGGACCGCACGGTTTTAACGGGTAACTATTACAATAATTACCTATTGTAACGGGTAACTATTACAATAGGTAATTATTGCGTACCTATTGTATAAGTTACTATACAATATAGTTGATGATCTGGAGAGTGACATAGGCTACTTTTTATCCCGGAAAATCCCGCGGGAATCAAAAAAACTTAACCACGCGGACGAAGTCGCGGGCATCAGCTAGTCAAAAATATAAATTCACGAAAATTTTCGTCTATGTAAACGTGCCTTATGCCGCAAAAGAAAATTTCATAGATCACGCTCACAAATTGCCACGCAAGAATCTAGATGTAAATAGCTCGGACACCGTTATGTTGAAAAATCGATTCCGTCTAATCGATTCGTCACTGTGTCGTTACTCGTTCTTTATTGCAATCCGCCTGTCCCACGGTGTTGATGTGAGATTGAGAGATATATTAAGTATCTGTTAAATAAATTATTATATAATATTTCATATGTATGTTAGTATGTATATATATATTTATGTCATTAGTATATGTAGGTATATTTGTGTGTTTTTATGTAAGTTTATGATATAATATCTCGTTTCATTCTATCTCATAACTTGTCGTACCTATTCTTCCTCCACAACCTTTCTCACTGCCAAGGGTCACTGGTAGAGATCTCTTATAGAGATAAGTGCTTCCTTGTCCACTATGTATCTGTTTTTCTTCTTATTTTATAACTTTTTGGTACTAAATAAATTAAAAAAAAAAAAAAAAAAAGATATATATTGGATAGAGGCAGGAGGCCTCACTTCACGGAAGTTTATCATAATGAAGGAACCAGAAGTTTAATTCGCTATAATCCGCGACAATATGAAAATCTATGGTTTTTTATGAGATTGATTATGAGAGATAATCTATCTATCTATATCTATCTATCTATATATATAAAAATGAAACCCGTTTTCCTTGGTCACGGCATCACGCGTGAATGGCTGGACCGATTTCAGTAATTCTTTTTTTGTTGTATTTGTTATTATTAGGAGAAGGTTCTTACGGAAAAACATATTAAGAAAATCTCTCAGAAATATTGAAAAATATACATTTAATTTTGCATACTAAGGCGGTACGAAGTTCGCCGGGTCAGCTAGTATAGCATAAAATCTTAGTTAAATGCAAGAGTTTGGATGGATGGATGGATTTTACTTAATTACGACAGAACGGCTATGGATAGATTATATAGTCTGGAATAACGCATTACTTTTTATCCCGAAAACCAAAAAACCTCAACCACCCTTGCAGCAAAGTTGTGCTGCCAAGGGATTTAGCGTTCTGGTTCAGGTCCTGGTAGGGTTTTGCAAATGTTCCATGTCCCTACCAGGCCCCTTTTTTATCTCAGGAAAAATGCATTCCTATTTTTGACGAAATTTAGTAAAGAGATATTATTTTTATGTCTTTTAACCAGGAAAATCGAAGAAAAGTGTTCTCCCACGATTTTCATTTACCTAAATCCACGGACTCTGTCTAGTTAACACATATTCTTATAACTAACTTCCAGCTCCTTATTCAGTGTAAAGCAATATCAATCAATCTTTTAGTAAATACAAAGTTCTTATACCTTAATATTCAAAGTACGTACCTAGTTTTATCTCAAGGTGGCAAACTAATCGAGCGTGAAATCGTTTTCGAAAGATCGTATAGTTTCTCTATATTTTGCCGAAAATAGCGCGGCCATCGCATTGCGGAACATGGGTTTATTGACCATTTTCCGAATCTCAAATCAGATGTGTTATTTTCAATGCCGTGACTCGTCGTCCAGTTCGTCGTTGAATCATGTTGAATAATCGAGTACCAAGAAAAATACTGACAAAAATATCTCCTTAGATTGTTTTCTAAGGAGATATTTTTGAAAGGAAAATAATACATAGTTGCGCCTACCAATGCCATGACATGAGCCACATAATAATAAATAATAAGTTAAAGCTTTACCATAATTTATTTTTGAACCACCATCTAACCTATCTGCCGTTGTATTTACTGTGTACGAAGATTTTAAAAGGTGGATTTTATAAAAACAGTAGGCACCTACTCTCTCTCTTTCTATTCCTCTCTCTTTGAAATAGTTTCGTGTAAAATTCACAGTGACGGCAATTATTGCCAAAATTAATGTTTCCATAAAATAGCATGCCGCATCGTCGCGAGTTGTTACTCCGGCAACTTGGGCAAAGAACAAAAAGTAATAACTAAGTAGTACTATTCTAATCTCTCTGTGCATCGGCATCATAATCCCACCTTATTATACCTGCGGCTTTAGTGACAAATATTCCTGCCTTCTTTTATTTTGTCGCTGCATCAGCGTTGAAATCAAGTCTTAGAAATTAGAGAATAAAACCTGTTGAAAGATAATGGCGAGCGTATGACACGCCTTGTCGACTTCTAATCTTAATCCTTCACAAAAAAAAACTGGAGGCTATTGCAAAATCTAGACCAGATTATTGCCGCTAATCTGTGATTAACTGTAACCGGTAATTCTTTTTGCATTATTTAAAAAAACTATCGATTTACTGCAACTTTGTATGTATTTGATCAATTAATCTTATTTCCTTTGAATGGTGATAGTTAGATGGTACTTAAGGCATGATGTAATTAAGATGATTAACCTGGTAATATAGCAGTTTAAATATTATCATAAACTCATAACTACCCCGATTTCTGCACGGATCTGCACGGCTATCTATATTGGAATGCTAGGCCGTTAGGGAGGTAACTGAGTAGCCACGGACGAAGCTCACACCAGACCACACATAAGAGAGACATCGATATATAGGTAGGTACTAGATGGGCCCTTTCATAGAAAAATGACGGGCGTCCGACTTGCTGAACACGTTCCTCACCTGTCTTTGTCCCCGTCGTAGCGCTGTCACGGTCGCTCGTCGTGTAGATAATTTGTTATTATTAAATAAATAAATAAATAAATAAATAAATAGAAGTTTATTGACCAAACAAACAAGTTAATTACACTACATTTAAATTATTATATACTACGTATAACACAAATTACAACTACGTTTGGCCAATGGGCCACCTCCTCAGCCCGTGCCACAGCATGAGAGATAGGTATATACCTACCAAACATACTGCAACGCTGATTTTCAGGAGGAGCCCAAGGGTCAACACGTCACGGACCATCTTACACGTAATAAAATTTAAATTAAAAAATAAGTAAATAAAAAATTATTCAACCCAAAATAAGAATAAATAATAACAAAATAATAAGAAGGACTGGAATCCAGAGCCGTTAAACCAGTTAAATAAAAAATAAAAAAGTATTGTATTATAGATTTGTGATTTGAACCAGAGACAAGTTAACCAGATTTGAACACACATGACACAAGTCACGTGCAGAACGTAGGTAGTGATTATTAAAACGTAGTGGTTATATTCTCTTTGTTGATTATATACTTTGGTCACATGTACAGAATTCCTGCCACGTAAGCACTAAGCAAGCATAGTTAACAAATGTGTCGTGTAAAAGTGCACTTTACATAATAATTCTAACAACAGTCATAATGATAATATTGATTGTTAAGAACAGCCACAATTATGGACAAATGGAACTCGCAGACAATCTATACCACTGGGCCATACCTATTGGCCATACCGATAAGGTTAGACTATTATTATTTCGCTTATTTAGCATAACGATTCAGCTATTAATAAACTCTAGTTAAAGTAAGATAATTTAAGAAAATTTAACTCTAGTTAAAGTAAGAAAATTTAACGTAATGTAACCTCAAAGCTAAGTTTGACACCCCAAACAAGACAATGAGTGACAATTATTATCATGTATATTTTGAGTTTGAGTTTTAATACTAATACTAAATTACTAATACTAGGTAATCTTAAAAAATAACAATACTTAGTAATAATACGCACACTAAAACTAATTCCAAAACTTCACTATTAACATTCGTACATATTCTCTTGACATACTACCTACTAACCTAATATTTAATGTACCTTACATATATTTATGATTTAGGACTTATGGGTTAGTCTGTTGCGGACAGACTCAGCGCTTACTGAGTACTTTTGTGTTTAGATCGCAATTTGTTTTAGAGCTTAGCAGTAGCAACTGCAGCCTGATCAAATGATTAATTTATTGTTGTTGTAATGCTTTGGCCAAGTTTTTATAATTAACTGTTTACATTAAATCTACCGCTACACATTTGAAACCGCTACACATTTAACTATTTATTTGTGCACGTTTTAAAGTGAGTACAAACACATTTTAAAAGTAATTTTAATTATTCACCCACTTCTGGAATTATGCTTACAAATTCCAAAACTTAACTATTAATATTCGTACATATTCTCTTGACATACTGTATGCTATATACCTTACATGTACTTATGATTTAGGTACCTAGAATATAAAAATAAATCATTTATCAATTTATACTATTTGTATTGCAAGAATATGTGCTTTATACCTTGCTTTAAACGCATTTACTGTTTTTAGGCCACGTAATGGAGGTGGTAAAGAATTCCAGCATTTACTAGCTGCAAATCTGAAACTTCCCCTGAAAGCAGCTGTCCTATGATGGGGCGTGGCCATATTACGCCGACATGACGCCCGCGTGTAAAATGGATTGTGCTCCCCCTGCCACTTAAGTTTTGCATACAAATATTTTGGTTTCCCTGTCAATACAACACCAAATAGAAGGGAAGCAAAATGCAAATCACGTCGAGAAGTCATATTTAAGAGCTTGGCCTGATTTATATGTGGGCTGATGTGCGATCTTGGTGCAATTGGAAAACAGAAACGCATACACGCATTCTGTACCCGCTGTATAAGCTTTTTAGATCGACCTAGCAGGCAAGGTCCATACACTACATCTGCATAGTTTAACTTCGACAGCACCAAAGACTCACATAGCTGCATTCTCATTTCTACAGTAAGGTAAGCACGAATCCGATATAATATTTTTAACCTATAGAAGCACTGCCTAGTTACGTCAAGTAAATGCTTTTCAAAATGTAATTGAGGCTCAAATATGATACCAAGATTTCGCGCTTCATAAACCCTCTCAATATCATTATTGTTTATTTTAATCTTAGGTTGCTGTGTATCAATTTTTTGTATAGTCTTCCTTGTACCCAAAATCATATATTTGGATTTAATTGGATTAAGAATCAGGGAATTTGTTTTTGACCATTGCACAATTCGACTTAAATCTTCATTTATTTTATTTTCAGCTTCTAAAGCTTCCTGAGGACTATATGAATAATATAGCTGCAGGTCATCTGCATACAAGTGATATTTGCAATGCAAGATTTTGGAAGTGACATCTGCACTATACACTGAAAAGAGCAATGGGCCGAGGACTGATCCTTGAGGCACGCCTCTTGTCACTGGCAATATGGAAGATAACTGTTGGCTGCCATCATTCTTAGCTACCTTAACATACTGTGCTCTGTTACTGAGGTAACTATGTAACCACTTTACTGCCTCAATATTGAAACCATAGAATGAAAGTTTAGATAACAAGAGATCAACACTTATGGAATCAAAAGCACGGGAAAAATCCAGCAGGACAAGAGTAGTACCCTTGCCCTGATCCTGTGCTACTAAGATGTTGTCCACCACATCAATAACTGCAGTTGTTGTGCTATGGCTTGTACGGAAACCAGATTGATACATCGGTATTATACCATTTCCCTCTAAATATTCGGTCATCTGAGCGCCTACTACCTTTTCCAATACCTTAGAGAGGCATGGTAGGATACTAATTGGCCTCAGTTCTTTTACACTAGAGGGGCTGTCAACCTTAGGTAGCGGAGTAACAATAGCAGTTTTCCATAAATCTGGGAATACTGAGCTTTTTATAGATTGGTTGATTATCTGTGTAATAGTGTAAAGACTCTCAGGCAATGTCAATAGAAGCATTTGCAGAGATATCTCATCAACACCTTGTGCATTCGATTTTAGGCTTCTTAGAATTTTACCAACTTCAACTTCATTAGTCTGCTTAAGAGCAAAGGTTGCCGACCCAAGCCTATTAAATTCATAATAGGTCAGGTCTGACAAGTTATGGGCATTATTGGCTGGAATGTCTAGAAAATGCTTGTTGATCATGTCAGGGTTACAAAGAGAATCGGGAAGGTCTTGGTGCTTTTTCTTGTTAGTTATTACCGTCCTTTTCAGATTCTTCCAAAGTATTTTAGGGTCTTTTATGTAGTAGTTAATATGATTATTGTAATATGCAACTTTTTCCGCCTGTAAAGCATGTAAAACTAAATGTTTATATTCTAGATAACTTTCTTTATGTTTATCTAGTTTACTCTTTTTATATCTTTTATGACTTTCGTTTCTAAGTCTAATCATGATTTTAACAGTGTATGTTATCCAAGGGTAAGAATCCTCCCTGATTTGAATTTTTTAATCGGGGCATGAATATCAAATAATTTTACTATAGACCTATGAAACAAATCTACCATCTCATTTACATCAATAAGATTGTTTATTTCCTGCCATGGAAGATATTTTAAATCTCTATTGAAATTATCTAAAATAATATCCTTAATTGGCCTAGTCATAATAAAGCGCTTAATTTTCTTTTCCTTTTTAAAATTAAATGTTGCCGTAACAATTGCATGTGCACCAAGATCTGGTATATAGTCTACACCTACATCACGAACCGGAGCATCTGTACATATTAAGTCAATGAGTGTTTCGCTGTGGCTCGTGTAATGCGTTGGCTGTGTGATTATTTGGTTAAGATTTATATATTGCAAGAAATCGGAGAGCAGTTTAGTCTTATTGTCACCTGGATCCAAATAATTAATATTGAAATCACCAAGCAATACTATACAGTCAGCGTCAGAGAAAGATGATACCGATTGAGTCATGGCATCAAAAAACACATTGACATCAAGCCACGGTGGACGGTAGGCGGTTCCTACAACTAACTTCTTAGTATTGACTCTCATGCTTATCCACATTTGTTCGACAGAAGGTGCGTGCGGGTGCGGACACAGGCGTGCGCTGAGCTCGCGTCGCACGTAGAAGCCCACGCCGCCGCCGCGGCCACCGCGAACGTCGGCGGGCCGCGGCGTGTGCTTGAGCCGGTAGCCCGGCAGCGTCGGCGCACGCGCTTCCTCACCCGCCCGCAGCCAAGTTTCATTAATGGCTACTACATCAGCCGCCGCATCGGTCATAGCCATAATAAATTCATCGTGCCGAGTGCCGAGTGAGCCCGCGTTAAACAATGCAAATGTCATGAATTTAGTCTTGAACATTATTAATTATAATGCTTATTAGTATTTCTTCTGTCATAAAAGTTTGCATGGTAGTGAATACAATCATGACTAATTTATATAAGGTTTTGCATATTAAATTACTACTTACATAATATAACCTGATAAATGTGTATTTTAAAATATGGTGTAGGCATAATAAATAAATCATCTTGTCTACACATCTTCCACAAAGACAGTCACCGCTCATGAACTGTTGTATAATATATAAATGGTACTTTGTAGTTTTAACATACCAAGAAATTATGCTTAAAACAATAACTGTATTAGCCAGTATAGAATTATACAAATTAATAATACAAGTATTATTCAAATAATGTTCCATCTTAGATAATGTTTTTATTTGCAATAAACATACCAATAAAAATATGTGGCTATGGACTAGTTTTAAAATTTCGAAGCATAACAAAACTTTAGCACTCTTACATCTATTCAAAACATTAGCACACTCATTGCACCCTATCAGACGATAATATAAATGCACCCAAAATATCATTAGTTGCGCAATATTGGTAATTGCCTTATGATAACTATTTATGTTACTATCTAGCCTGGATAATAATATTTGTAGCAACCTAAAATTATTATAATATTGAATCCACCTCAAATTACTTGAATTCAAAAAGAAGCATTTTTATTCATTATTCTTTCTAAATCAGCTTCTGTCCGCACACGATGAGCAGAGGCTTTATCAGTCTGTCGTACATAAATACGCCCCCCTTTAGTCCAGACAAACCTCCAGTTACGGTTTCGTCCTTCCTCGCGAGCTTTATAGAACAACTGATTATTAGCCCGCGTTAGATGCTCGTTTACGTAGAACCGATGAGAATCTCCGTCGACTATACCCGAGGAATCCGCACCACGACGGACACGGGCCGCTCGCAGAAGGTCGTCGCGCACAGCACGTCGAGCAAGACGTACGACGATCGGCCGTGGCCGCGGCTTCCCCTGCATTCCATCGCCTTCACTAGTGTCCGTCAGTGAGTGTTTTCTGGGCCCTGTGCGCTCCGCGGAAACGATGTCCCGAGCATCAAGTTCCACTCCTAGCTTCCTTCCCAACATACAGGAGAGACTCAGCAGATTCTCGCCTGGGGTTTCATGTAAACCGGTTATTTTCACGTCGTTCATGAGGAGCTCCTGATCCCTGTCATTTAACTGAGATTGTAGTTGAGAAATCGTTGACAGAACGCTGCCGTCTTCGCTTGACTCTCGGGATGCAGACCGCTCCTCCAGACGGGATAACCTAAACTCAATACTATCTACTCGACTATTGTACTCAGAAAGTGTGACATTCAATTGGGCTATCTCTGACCTAAAAGAGGCCATCTCACTTCGGAGAAGCCTGAGTTCAGACACTATGCAATTTGTCGAGTCATCATGCATACTAGCATTTTCTGCTAATGCTGAAACCGCCGCGATTGATGGGTTAGGAGTGTCTGAAATTTTTGGGGCAGGAGTGGTCACAGTAGCAGCCGTCACTTTGCCTTGCTTGTTTTTCCCCTTAAGGCATGTATGACACGACCACTTTGTGGGTACTGGGCCATTGGGACTCAACTTTACGCACTCTCGATGGTATAGTGATCCGCATTTGTTGCACTTAACACCCTCTGCTGTACTGACGAAGCGACCGCACTGCGTGCATTTGCTTGTCATGTTTACAGAAATATCGATATGAAGTAATTAATAAACTCTTCAATTAATTATCAAACTAGTTTTTTTTATGTTCCTATTTGCACATAAGAAACAATAATCACTTCGAACATATAAAAGAACAGTACATTTAGACAGTCAGTGTTATTGTTATAGACGAGGGTAGGTGCACGAACAACAAAACAGCTGATACTTTTATAATCTCGCACAGTTGTTTATTATGGTTCACAATCCACTTACAAACACTGGTGCACTTCAGTTGAATACTATTAGATTATTTAGTTAAGATTTACAGTCTAAACAATGCTTAATTTATTTTAATTTCAAAAAAACTATACACTGAATAGTTGACAGTGACGTCCGTGACGTGAATCCTAATATTAAGTTTACATCTATAGTCTTATTAGTTTGGCACTGTATAATTTTTATTTTAAGGTAAGTGTTTCAATTCACAATTATACATTTCCAAAATTTAACAATCATTTAATTTCCGCGGCAAACTGTATGATTTTTTTTTTACATAACTAGCCTTACGGCTTAGTACGGCTGTGACCTATATTATCTATGACCGAGTCATACGTTTTTAAGCTTTCATTCAAGATGGGGCATATGTTGCAAGCAAGTTCCCGCTTTTCAGACTAGATGGCGTTACTAGACATACGCCCACATTCTTTGTTTGACAGGGCCCGTCGGCGTCTATGTAAATTGAGGTCGTTGAAGAGAGACAATTTAGAAATTATTATTTCTAATACTCTGTGTGTGTGTGTGTGTTTAAATAATGTGTTTAAATAATTGTTGAATTGAATAACGTAATATTAAGAAGATGATATTATGATGTAAGCTGCTAATAATTGCACGCCATAATATTTGGTAGTACACTGTGTCCAAAAGTATTGTAAGAACTTTTCACGTGTATTTTTGCAATAAATAAATATCTTATCTTATCATATCTCTGTGCCAAATTTCGTCAAGTTTGGTTCAGTAGTTGAGCAGTTACAAGGTTACAGACAAACGGACAGACACGCTAGATGCAGGTACCATAGATAGTGATTAGTATGTACCTAGATTGTCACGCCACTGAAAAGTTCACGATTCACGAAGTTGGTACGTAGCTAACATTTCGTGAGTAATGTTTGAACGGAGTCAATAAAAAAAACACAAAAAGCAAAGTTTCACTACACAAATGTTTACTTGTGAAAATTTTAAGCCCCATTTACATGTAGATAGTATCTGGGCTGACTGCCTGCCCTTATATAACTCGTATGCAAGTGTTGCAATCAACATTAAATTATAATAATAATATAGGGCAACACTGCGCGACCACTTAACACGCTCTCTTCTCCTGTCAACATCCGTGCAAAGCAGTGGCAAATTAAATGTGATTTAGAAGAAAAAGGTGCTGTTTTCGTTACTACCAAGCCTATGTCAAGCTACAACCTACAGTCTCACCAGCAAGTTTAAAAGTAAAACTAGAATCTTCAAACCATTATTACATTCACTATTAATTATAATACAACCAAAAAAACTCGCATACAATTTAATAATCAAAAATTATTAGTAGGTACTCGAAGAAGACCTAGTAGACTGACCAATATATTATGGCAGATTTGGAAAGCAAGGTCTTTGGAAAAATACCCTGAAAGCTTGATTTGAACTCGTAGCTTCTAACAAAGTCTAGTTTTCTATCAAGTCACTAGTATGCGAGTTTTTACTAAATCTTTCATACTCAAATTGATATTCACGTATTTTGGCCAATAAAGAAGCCTACAACATTAAAAAAAATACGCGCCGAATTGAGAACCTCCTCCTTTTATGGAAGTCGGTTAAAAAGAAAAAGAGACTATACAGCTGTAGAGAACTGTCTTAATGTAAATGAGACTCAAAAGTTAGCAAGGATAGATTAGTAATCATACACACATGAAAGATAGACGGGCAATTATACAGGGTGTGCCGGCGCCGCCTGGCACGGGCTTGCCGAATTCGCGCCATGCTCATACAGGCTGTGTTTTTTTGGCAATCATTATAAAAAGTTCCGCGCTGTTAGACTATCTAGATTTTAGAACGGTTAACTGTGGAAGACGTACTATGCGATGTAAGTTAACGATCTACAGTATCTACCTACCTTACTTCATTGCGATGTTGCTTTATTCGCTACAAGTTAGCCCAATGCAGTCAACGTGATAGGGGTTGAGCAGTTACATTAAACCCCTCATCGGTTTCTAAGCGGTATCATACCAGTACGCTACTTGGGGTATCGGTAGCCAATGGTCTTTTAAAGAGACCGCGGCCGAAAACTTCCACCAGACCAAAACAAAGAAAATTCAGAAATTATAAATTTCCGTTAATATGACCATACCGTGGATTATCCCGAAACATTAGAGTTCCCGCGAAAACCAAAAATCTTAATCCACGAGGAAGTTGGCATCCTCAGTTTTTTTTAAGGATTAGGGAATCATCCTATAGTTAGTTAATATCATGTGCGCTTTCATTTGCATTTGTCGTGGAAGTCACGTGTGCCGGCTCGCGTGCCGCCGATGTATTATCAAATACATTCGGGTATGCGAACAAGTTAGTGCAGACCCGGCATTAGGCATAAATACAACGCTGATCGAGAACTAGGGTTGGCAGCGGCTGCGTTCTCTTATGGTGCAATTCCACTAAAGGTGCGGCACAAATATGTCTCTCGGTAGTACAACAAGCAAACATCTTCGCAGTGGTTTTCTGCCCAACCACTTGAGATGAAAATGCACAAATGCTGAACACAATTTAGGTGGAATCCCACCGAAATACCGGCACAGGCTGTGTTAGATTTTCAGCAACTCACTCATATACCAGACATAGTAATTATAAATAGTAATACAGAAAACCGATTTGATCAAGTTTTTCAATAAATTAGTCTAATATAAGAGTTACAGAGATTACACTTGTTTTACACTACTGCACTATTACCTCAATCTATGTAAGCATATTACCTCAATCTTTTCTTAATTTAAGTGATGAGGTTGTGACTAGTGGTCTTTAGTGAATTCAAGGGCACCAGGAGTTTCTCAATTTATGATACAGACAGACAGAAACACTCACGCATTTATAATATTAGTATGGATTTTAGGCACGTGAAATAAATGGTCAATTTCAAATAATACTGCTAGTATCTGTTCCCTGGCTTGACTCCTGTTGAGGGGGAGAACAAAAAAATGTAACACATCTGTTGTTTGCTGTATAATCTTTGCCTGCTGCCGACGATGTATCGCCTAATGAATCACAACCCCGAACTGTTCCGTAACCCTCATTAATACTTGTGTGATCAATATTGTACGGCGGGCCGGGTGGAAACGATTCCGTTTTAAAATTTCATGTAATCACCATACGGCTGAACAGACTTTTACCTCCTGAAGGAAACCTTAAGGGTATAGGTACACCCACCCGATCGACATCGATCCTGCTACATCAATGTGTGCTTGAAAGCTTGATATATTTATCGATTTGATGTCAATTGATGGCCACATCCTCTAGAGTCTAGACGGTCGGAACGGACGGAAAATGTAAAAGAAGTATAACTGGATCATTCTTCTTTTACATTTTCGCTTCTGTAGAGTTTCTTGCCGACTCTTTTCAGCAGAACCTTCTGTCCGAACTGGTGGTAGAGTCATGGCATAAGTGACAAGAGTTGTTTTACATGAAACAAAACATATTTTCATTTTACATAATATAGGTATAGTGTCCAAAAACACCTCCATTTCTGTAAAAAACAAAAACAAGGACTGTCCACTGGATAGGTAAATTACGTCGATGATCTATCTATCAACCATTTTTTATGATGGATCGATTGTTTTATCGTGCAGCATCTGTCGATCGATCCACGCTGAGATGTGGTTACACCCTATTATGCAATATACAATTATCTTATTTTTATACCGATTTTTTTGTTTTATTCCCTAATAGACTTTAATCAACGCGACTTTGTCTGCGTGGATTAAAGTTTGAGTGCTGCGGAAACTTTTCCGGGATAAAAAGTAGCCTATATGTCCTTCCCCGGGATACCACCTATCCCTACCAAATTTCATCCAAATCGGTTGAACAAATAAGCCGTGAAAGAGTAACAGACGTACAGAAAAACGTGCATTTATAATATTAAGTATGGATTTTGATTATTCAGTGTAAAAGAAACAATAGGTATGGCATCTCTATTCACCGTTACAGTATTTAAACAAAACAAAAAAAAAACTCCACATATTTCCATTCAAAAAACATTTACAACACACAGGTAGAAACTTATATCCGAGCTCTTTATTGTACTAGTGAAGTAATAAATGCATTTTAAAAGGATATTAGCAATAAACTGCACGTATTGTTATTTGTTTGTACGTCGGCGCGTTTGGAAGGTAAGCAGTAGCGGCCTTAGGAGGTGACAAGCAGGGCAACCCGGGGCCTCGCTCTTGCAGGGGCGTCGCTCTTGCAGGGGCTACATCCCAAATAGAAAAAGTCCCACTTATCAATAGGAAGGCTCTAACTAGATACGTGAAGATATCACTTATCTAGTTAGATCCAAACTAGTGACAGAATACATAGACTATCTATTCTATTTATTGATATGAGATGCTGTCAACTGCGAAAGGTAATAAAACGTGAATGGACTATACTCCACAAAGCTTATGGGCCTCGCAAATATCTACCACCCAGAGCCTCGCAATGGATAAGGCCGCCCCTGAAGATAAGGAAAGGTAACAAAAACGTTTCTGAGGAAACAATGTGTGTTAGCATGGCGTCGAGGGTGTTAGTCATGGGCTTAAAAAAATTTGAAGCTACATTACTTGGACATAATAAATAAAGATATAGAGATGTCTCAACACGTGAGGTTGCTTTTTTTTACTTAATAAGTAATTTGTTCAATGGATTTTAAAAAAAACAATTATTTTCCTAGCAAAATTGTCTCTATGGTACAAAGACCTAAATATACATATAATATTACGTGATGACGCCCGCGACCACGTCCGCGTAGATTAAGCTTTTTGTGGATTCCGCGGGAACTTCTTCATTTACCTGTCCTATGGACTTCCCCGGGATGCAACCTAAGTATCTCTATTCCAAATTTCATCAAAATCGGTTGAAAACATGGGTTGTTAAAGCTTAGCAGACAGACAGACATCCTTTCGCATTTATAATATTAAAATAGATGCTCTCTTTATAACCGTTTTTATAACATGGTTACAAAAGAGTTTCTAGATTTGCCATTACATAAATTTAAAGACTGTGTCAAACAGCATTTGTTAAGTCGAGGTTTTTATACTATCGACGATTTTATTAACGACAAAGCTGCATGGAAGCAACCGGCCTCGCATCCAGTGACCCACAATTCAATGTAATACTTGTAAAGTTACGTATTAATATTGTAACCTCTTTTTCTCGGAATCGGAACACTAAATCGCTTGGCGGCACGACTTTGCCGGTAGCCTTCCAACAGTCCAAGCCAGAGAAAATTCGGAAATTATAAATTCCCATACCGATCCTGCAGGGGATCGAACCCAGGACCTCCTACTTGTAGAACCACAGCGCTCTCCGCTACGGAGGGAGGTCGTTAAAAGTTATAGTTACCACGTATTATTAACAAAAGTTAAATGAATAGCGTGTCGTTAACTGGTGCCACTTAACGCTAACCATCGTAAACACGCTGCGGTTAAGTTTGCACGCGTAACTACAGTTTAACCTGACTAATGTTACTCGTAATCGATGATTAAGATTGATTAAGATAAATTGATAAGGCGTTGAGGTAGTTTTGTTGAATTAATTGTTAATAATTCGTTAAATTGTACTAACCTGAGTACAATTACGAGTTTTTTGTAACCTTCCAAGATTGCCTGCTGCATTGTCACTTACTACCAAGAGTGATCGCAGTCCAGGATTTTTAATCAGAGCGGTCTTATTCTATACTAATATTATAAATGCGAAAGTTTGGATTTACGGATGGATGTTTCTTATTTAATCACGCCAGAACAACTCAACGGAGAAGGATAAAATTTGGCACAGTGATAGATTATAGTCTGAAATAACACATGGGCTACTTTTTATCTCGGAATATTAAAGAGTTGAAGAAACAGATTGAACCGAAAAACTTGAATCCACGCGGACAAAGTCGCGGGTATCAGCTAGTTACCCATTTGCAGTGGAAATACCTGAACAGACTACGTCTCTCTCTGCGTCGTATTCCTCATTACTGAGGGTCACGATCCCTTTCCATTTATCATTTAATGGTAGGAGTTTTCGTGGGATAATAATGAGTAATCTCTGAAGCACGGAGGAAATGAAAATCCAAATTTGAACCTACAAATTCGGTCACCCATGCAGTTACGTACGTACATAGATTTAGAATTGGTCCTTACGATAGGACCAATAGGCATGGTGACAGTAACCAAGAATCAATGAAATTATGAATTTATCTAATGAAATAGGATACATGGATTATAAAAAACGTACCTATTTATTTTTCTATTTCGAGTGAGATTGCTATTTATTTTGATAAAATAAAATTATAAAATACAGCAATCTGCCATATTGGTTAAAACACCATGAAGCGAATGACGTCACAATGGTTTGTTTTCGAGCTTTGACAATCACACTATTGCTCACTACACACTGCACAGAGTACATTGGTAAAAATAATAGTGACGTCACAAACGACGCCATGACACCGGGGAGCGTTTTGGCGTGAATTTTAAAATTTAAATTTCAAATGCCAATATTATCTACCAAACCTTATTTTTCTGCTGAAATAAGATATTTTTTCGAAATAGTAGATACTTCCGAACATAATCTGACCATTTTTCAAAATCAGTCATCATGCCTATTCTAAATCTATGCGTACGTACTTATTTGAAAATATTATTGTTTGGCGGATTAAAGCTTTCTAACTTTTCTCTACACCTGAATACGACATAAACCTGGTAGTTAGCCAGTAGCCAGGGCTATTTAAAAAACTTAACACGAAAATATAACCACCCAAGTATATAATTTCCATAATAAAGTAACGAAAACGCACGATAAATTATTTTTAATTTTCCCTAATTTTCCACATGCGTAGGTAATAGACGATTAAGGTCACCATAAACGTTGCGTGCAAGAAACAAACACATGACCTCAAGACAGCCAAAACATAACCACGTACTGCCGAAAATGCTAATGCACGATCTTTATCTAACCCTTAACGCGTGAGCCGGACCACGCATACGAAAATGTAACCCCAAAACTATCAGATAACCTTAACACAGCCATTATACTAAGACCTCTACTTCACTTACACAACTCAACAGCCTAAAGGTCAAGTTAAATTGGTTGAACGTACATGCGATCGCCTGAAATATGTGGAGTGACGTCACATTTATGTCAGACTTCCGAAATCGTGTTTTCGTAAAGTGTGTGTAGAGCTTTATTGTGTGGAAGCATGACATGGTTGGATTTGAATTTAGAACTTTAGAACAAAATAAAACTTCTCTTGGGCACAAAACAATAAAATTCAATAATAATAAAATGAATGCATTCGATATTCGATTTTAAAATTCAGTTTAAATAAATACGGCCCCATATATCACGGTCTCCGCAAAATGTAGTGTTTTGAGTACAACTAAATACAACATACTATTATCATTAAATTACAATTTCCAATAATACTGGACTTTGACGAGAAGAGAAACTTCTCCTAAAAAACGTAAGAAGAAAAAATCTCCTCTAAAAGGTATATTTTCAATTATTCGCCTTGATTAATTTTCACCATTCTTTTATTTTGCGATTTGGGTTTAGTAATTACAACTATTGCCTAGTATAAATAATCTAAAAAGCCTGTCTAGGCTTTGAAAATGCAGTCAAGTTAAACATCAAAACGATAAATATTTATTAACTAAGCTTTTTTTAGCTATGCGCTAAAAAACTCATGAACTTGTACTATTTCGTTCTCAGTAATATTATTATCTCACACAGGTTTCTACATCCTGTACTATTTTCGCCTTTATCTTTTCTTAGAAAAAATATGTGTGTATGGTAAGGCCGCAGGCAGGTAAAACCCGCTTTGTCTTTACACCACTCCACATTACAATGCGATGGGTAACATGTTTATTGCTTTATGACCGTTACTGTACATTGTAACTTTCTATTTTACACTTAGTCACACACGTACTTATTGGGGATTTCAAAATTCTACGTAATTTTTAATGGGCTAGTGACAAAAAAGGTACATATCTCTCATACCTTTTTTTGATAGATAGGGATTATAGCTTATTACCATTAGATTGTAGTATGAAATATAATATAGTTAAATATGTGTATGTAATTACAAAAATTACAGCTTACTTATCTAGTTTATCAAAGGTATTTTTGTACAAGAATAGGGATCATGACAATGACAACTCAATCAAATCAGCAACTGTTTATCAAACATAAAAACGCGCATCTAATAGGTATGGAAGTTTGTATGAAATACACAATTGTGACTTCATCAAATTTTAACGCTTTAATTTAACTTTTTATTACACATCTATACTGGTTATCAAACGGAAAACTTACTGAGTATGTGAATTTTAGGTCTTTTAGAAGACCCTCTATTATAATCAGTAAGAAATAATTTATTTTTGTCAAAGGCATCATCCCTTTTGTAAAAATCCCTTATTTTTATCTAAGAATAGTACGTCTAAGGCTAGCTATCTATTAATTATACATAATATTATTGTGTTGTCTTATGAAGACCCACTGTACCTACAATAACTAAATACCTATCCAAAACTTCGGCATTTTAAGATAAAGAATTAGTATTAAAACCCTCTGCTAAAGCGCTATACTAAAAGAAACAACTAACTCAAAAGCTCATACCGTGCGGTACTCATATAATCATTCCAAAAATCTAATACGCAAATTTTATTAGGGTATTCAGTGAAGCTTTAATACACCATTCGTTTTCCCAGTACTCTCTTTACATTAACAAGCAGGTAAAAACAACACATGTACCTAATTATCCAACCTACGCCGCGCTTAAAATGTAAATACGAAAAAAAAAGCAGAGGTTCGCTCGAGGCGCGCAAATAACCACGTGCGAGTTCAGTGAGGGCATCGTGTGAGCGAGTTTTAAAATAATCCCGTTGTGTATAAGGAGCTTTATATTATGAAGTTTCTACACTCATGTGTCTGCAGCAATAACTGAAATACGCTATGGAAAACCAATATAAAATAAAAATAATGCATATTATGATATTTCGTAGAGATAAACAGATAATACTGCTTAGCATTTTTTATATCAACTACTGTACTGCAATCTCACCTGATGGTAAGTGATGATGCAGTCTAAGATGGTAGCGGGCTAAACTGTTATCGGGGAATGGCAGTTATAATATTAAACCTATGCCCCTAATTGGTTTCTTCTACACGGCATCGTACCGGAACGCTGAATCGCTTGGCGGCACATCTTTGCCGGTAGGGTGGTAACTAGCCACGACCGAAGCCTCCCACCAGGCCGGACCAAAGCAAATTTAGAAATTATAAATTACCAAATTCACTCTGCCGAGGATCGACGGGACCTCCCACGTAAAGCCAACAGCGCTCAACACAGCGCCAGTGAGGTCGTCAAAATTCATAGAAATAAATAAATAAAATAAAAATTACTAAAGCTTTATTTCGATTCCTTACATGATTACTTTGAAAATGAATGGAAATAGGTTCATAATACGAAGCACGTAAGTAATTCTAATTTTGAAATAGTAGCTGTACAATAAAGCAATAATTTCTGAACAGAAGAAACTATTGCTAAACTATTCTAAACTTTTAAATATGCTACTTATTTAATAACAAAAACGAACGTCCCAAAATTTTCGTTGTTGACTTGCAAGTTCGTAACAAACGTGTGTACAATAAAAGCATATTAATTACTAGTAAGTACTCGTATAAGCTCGCAATGCAGGGAAACCATTGAAAATTTGGGCGCTTATCAGCAGGAATTTAACTTTTATTTTGTGCTCGAGGCGAGCCGTGCACGAATTAACCATAGAGTGAATAACCAATAGACAGGTCACGCCACTGCTTATTTCTGTTATTTGGAATTGTATTCATTTTATCATCAGTTATAATTTAACTTAGTTGTAGCCAAATACGTAGTTGTATGTATTTTCCAAAAAGTGTCTATAAGCTTAAATTGTAAACAGGTAATAATGTTGCAAGTCGAAAATTCTTCTTAAAATCAAATCATTATCCGTTTTAAATCAATTTTCAGAAAAATCTAATCATCGTAATTGATTAAAGTACCTAACGTGCGTTAAATGTTGATGACGTCATAAGCCTGTATTTCATAATTTCCACACTAAGCACGCGTTTTAATATTTGATTTTCTCGTATTATAGAGTTACTGTTTTTTTTTATTATGTAGTTGTCCAACGCCCAATTTGTTGTTGAAGTTTCACTACCAGTTGAAATGTTTGAAAAGGAGGAGAAAATATTCAGCCTCGAAAATTACATCTACAATTGATTTGACGACACAAGTCTCTCTTCTCTCTTTGCGTCGTATTCCTCATTACTGAGGGTCGTGACCCATTTCCATTAATCACATAATGGTAGGAGTTTTCTTGGGATAATAATGCGTGTGGGGTTCTCGCGTCCTTCCGACACGACGACGACACAAATATCTGTTGACAAAAAAAAAGAACATAAATTATTGAAATTAGGAATAGTCCATTTCTCCCCGTTCCAAATCCAAACAACATTGCACGCGAGCCAATATTAACGGCCTGTATTTCGGCCGTGTGTTCTCACACGTCGCCGATACACATCTGATTCATTACCGCGCGCCGCGATCTATATTGTCTATACCCACATAGACACGAGCACGGCATAGACAAGCCTCGCGTCAGGCCGGAGGTGGAATCATGATATACGGACTCCTTGCTCACTTAATCACTCTTAATAGCTTTTAATCCTGTTAAAGATTATGTCCAACTTGAGTTCAGTTAAAATGAAATATAGGTTTCATTAGTTTTGCTAAGGCCACCATGCTTTTTACAGGTAATTACCTACCTGGAGTTTTCATGAAAATAAATATTCATACTTCCTAAAATTTAAACAAAACCAACTGAAAATAAACACCTAATAAACACGTAAAAATGCGTCTATGACAAATCTTCTTAGATCTTTGGCTGCTCGCTAACTATCACAATCTTATCTACTCAGATTCTTAGCTAATCTCTACTTTGTATTATAAAACTTTTACTAGAAACCAGAAAGAAACAGAACAAAACCAAAAGAAACAGAGAATATAACAGATTTATTGTTAATTATCCCATAGTTACATATTATTTCACAAACACACATTACACATTAATATTTCAAACATATCCATAGAAAGAGCAACTCAAATGAACAAGTCATATATTCAAAAAAAAAAACCATAGACTAACAAAAAAACTTCGTATGACGAAACGTGGCAGGGCAAAGATTTTTCCACATTCATCCTATCCTACACGAAAGTTGGGAACAACTTCGGAACTAATCTAAGTGCCAAGCTTGTACAAGTTGGCAGACAAGTGCCGACGTGAGCTTTTTTTTATTTTCAACCTTCAGCGAGCAACCAACCAGTGATATGAACGTAACATGCATGGAAGGGTGACAGGGTAGCTTTAGACAGAGACTACGTAGTAAAAAATATTTTGAGATTTACTTTAAATCACAAAATGTGCTTACAAACTCGAATTTCGTCTCTTCACGATTTATTAGATGCGGAACATTCGATTAATTTAGAGTAGATACATTTTCGCTTGATAGCTAGGATCGTTGATATAAGTGTACTAAGGTCGTTCTGGTCGTTGGACCAGTGGTTAGCATGTTCGACTGCGGCCGACGAGGTCCCGAATTCTAGTCCCGGTCGGGCCATAACAAGTAATGAGTTTTTCTGGCTCAGTTAAGACTCTCAGTCCCCGAGTTAGGAAGTTGGCGGTGTTTCACCTCCGTGCCTCGGAGAGCACATAAAGCCGTCGGTCCTGCACCGGATCTCGCTCCGGTCGTGTTGGATTATCCGTCCAATCGGTCTAGGAGAGTAAAAGAACAGAGAGTGCCCCTGAGTATGCGAACACACGTCTTGTGCACTATAATATCTCCCGCGCAGATGGTTTAACTCTCTGGAGATAGGCCGCCGTAGCCGAAATTAGGTCGGGAGAAAATTATGTAGTAGTGAACTGAATAGTAAATTTTGAAATCTAATTATGGCATGACATCTAAATATGACTAATAATGCTGTGTATTTTCCTGTGAATAATGTGCACTTTCGTAGATATTGAGCATTTTATATCCGCTGCCTCTAAATAGAGCTACTCTGTGCATTTTCCTCAAGACTGAAGTTGTGAAGCCAAAACATTCATTTCTTCCGGTCGCACGCCTCAACTGCAGTAAGGTAGTAGGTATTTGAATTTGTACAAGCATAGAGCAGGAATTTTTTTATTCAATGACTAATTTATATTAGGGATCGGTATGTGACGATTCAGTATAAAAGGAAGCAGGCTAACCTGAAAGGGCTATGGTAATTATTGATAGAAGGATAGATAAATTCTTAATTGCCTACTACAGCCTACTAACGTCCCACTGCTGGGCACGGGCCTCCACTCTCATAGGAGGGAGGGAATTAGAGCTTAGAACTACCACGCTGCTCCATTGCGGGTTGGCGGGCTTTAACGACTATTATCATATATTAGGTCGTAATAATAACCGGGACCGTCGGCTTAACGTGCTCTCCGAGGCACGGGGGTGAAACACCGCCAACTTCCAACTCCGGGCTGGCACTGAGAATTTCTTAATTGAAAAACTCAATACCTAACAATTTTTATGCCCGACCGGGAATCGAACTCAGGACCTGTGTGCTTAGCATGCGCACAACGAGATTATCTCGCGACGAGAGAGAGAGAGATGTTTTCGTTGCCGGCAAATTTTTCATTTTCCCTAACATGCACAAAATGCGGTATATTACAAGGAAAAAATAGTCGACATGTAAAGGTTCGTAGAGAAAAATACGATAGATAAGAAATTTTACTTTTATCTTTACTTTTGACGTAACGAGACAAGTAACCATGTTAGCTTCGGTAGACAGAGAGATAACGGGTAGACATAATTTTACTCGTGGTGCGCATGCTAGCCATACTGGTCATCCGCAGTCGACTATATACTAACCGCTAGACCAACGAGGCAGTTAGTTGCCACACAAAACATGAAATTATAAAGAAAACATAAAAATACACAGAGTACACGAGGGCGGTCTTATCACAAAAATTGATCTCTTCCAGACAAGAAGTCATTCACTAAGAAGTTATAAAAATTAGCGGGATAGTGCAACAA
This sequence comes from Erebia aethiops, assembly GCA_923060345.2. Taxonomy (NCBI): domain Eukaryota; kingdom Metazoa; phylum Arthropoda; class Insecta; order Lepidoptera; family Nymphalidae; genus Erebia; species Erebia aethiops. The sequence continues at coordinate 11,993,372 of OV281096.1, read as the reverse complement.
TATGATCATATATAAAATCATAAAACATACAACTCATACATACATAATATATCAATATATCAGCACATATTATAGCTTTGTACGCTCGGGTTGCCTTTAAAAGATCACTTTAGTGATAAGGCCGCCTTTGCGCTTTACCACATTTTCCTGTCTTTTGTATTGTATGCATAATTTTGTACCGATGTGTTAAGATGCAATAAAGACTTATACTACTACTACTACTACTACTACTATTTACTCAAAATACTCCTTTAATCGATTCTCAAAGACATCTATGTATTTATGTTTTTTTTTATCCATTACAAGTTAGCCCTTGACTGCGATCTCACCTGATGGTAAGTGTTGATGTGATCTAAGATGGTAGCGGGCTATCCTTTTAAGGGCATGGCAGAGATATTTAACCCGTACCCCTAATCGGTTTCAACACGGCATCGTATCGGAACACTAAATCGCTTTTCGGCACGTCTTTTCCGGTAGGGTGGTAACTAGCCACGGCCGAAGCCTCCCACCAGGCAAAAGAGGTTTACTAGATGATCGTCAGACATACATACAGATAGGTGCAAGTGCAAGAAATGCAAGACAGACTGACGGACTTAGTCCCCTGTCCCACCACACGGATTATAAGGAATTGCGCAGACGAGAGACTATTGTCCGCGGAGAACAAACGGGCTATATGCAGTCCTAAGACATCTATTTTGATGAAACAAAATTTCTACGCCGAGGATTGTCCCTCGCCTACGCAAGCCCTAAGCGTTCCATTTTTAGTAAAAAGGTGAAAATTATGTGAATGTGAACAATGTGAGAATTAACACAATGGTAAAAAGTTTTTATCATTGTGTTAATTTTCAGGTGGTAATAATCTCACTTTACCTTTACAAAGCAATTTTACAAGGATTAAGTTACGTATGTGACAATAATTGTACTCTGTATGGTAGCTAGGTATGTGACAATCTAATCTCTGTCAAGTTGCTTCAGCGGGTAGCTACAGTTACAAAGCAACTTTCAAAGCAATGTCAGGCGATTCAGCGTTCCAGTATTTTGTATTATTTTGTATTAAGCCTTTATTGACTTCCTTATCTATAACTAAAATGTAACATTATTTTCTTATGACTAAACTTAACTACACAATGTATTCACTTAAACCTAATGTTAGTATTGTTATTTGTTAGTATTAAATTTTTTAAAGTAATGATACCTAGTGATTGTTAGATATAGTTACATATTTATATATATAAGTGTAGGTATATTTATATCGTTTTAGATAAGGATCCCTCATGGGGTATAGGCCTCCCCCAGTTTCTGCCATTTAATCCTGTCCTTTGCTTTTTCTATCCATTGTTTTCCGGCTACGGATATCAAATCATCACTCCATCGTGACCTTGGCCTTCCTACACGTCTTTTCCCTTTAGGGCCAGGCCATTTAGTTGTTTTAAGGGTCCACCTTTGATCGTTTGTTCTAGCGAGGTGTCCTGCCCATCTCCATTTTAGCTGTAATGCTTGCAGCGTTCCAGTACGATAACGTTATTTATAATAAATTTATTGTCCAGAACACAGTGAATAAATATAATTACATATTACAGATGTTACATTAAAAACATCGTAAGGTCTGCATGTTCTACCGTAGTCGGTGTACAATTTTAAAGTTAACTATTTCATTATTAAAAACCGATGAGGTGAGATTTGGCGCTGCCATCTTAGGGCGTAATCACACTACTGACAGGGCAGGACAAAACGGCAACTTGAACCATTACCGCGCGCACTTTACTCTACAAAGAGCTGCGCGACATAATAAAACGTGCTTCCTATACGATGCGGCGGTTTTGTGAAGGTGTTTCGTCAACTCCTAACCGTAGTGTGTATGAGCCCTTAGACTTACTAGGTATGAGATCGCAGTCAAGGGCTTAAATGACATGAAATAACAAAAAAACAGTTTACTTAGTTATAAAGATTTATTTATTTGCAATATGTAAGCCATGACCTACTCTCCTACATATTCCTCCTATATACTTCAAGTTCAATCACTAATTTTAATCACTCAGTGATCGTCGCGTTACTCATCAGTCACCTTTTAATGATCACCGATCATTATCGACATGCAGGTATTCGTGATTAAAACACTTTTAAATAATCACGACTTGATTTAGTGGGGACAGCAAAATGTTCTCGTTACTAAGACTATGTTCGAGTATTTACCATCCATACTTAATATTATAAAAGCGAAAATGTGTGTTTGTCTGCTACCCTTTCCCGGCCCATTTTTCCGACCGATTTTGACGAAATTAGATAGGTAGCTATGTTGCGTCCCGGGGTACGACATGGGCTACTTTTATTCCGGAAAATTACGAATTTCCCACGGGAATTGAAACCCACACAGCATCGTACTGGAACGCTAAATCACTTAGCGGTAGATACGTGTTTACCGGTAGGAAATTATAAATTCTTAAATTAACCCCGCCAGGAATCGAAACGGAAGGCCTCCCACTGTAAGACCACAACGCTCACCACTGCGTCAGGGAGGAGGTCTATATTTCGCTCTATAAGGCCGCAGTTACACTGACATAGTTTTTTCAATACACTTGCTCGAAAAATGCACTTACAGAGGCAGTAAACAGGGCTTGTAAGTTAAATTTACTGCCCTCGTGCAGTAAATATTTACCGCCCTCATGCAGTTTTTTGTAAGTCCACGTTACTTCTAAATAAAAAGTTTTCTTGCAAGAAGGTTCATAATGAATATTGACTATGTATGTAGAAAACCTAAAAAATAATGACATTTAGATGTGAATTGATGAAATTAATTCATAAAATAAAAAATTGTATTTAATATGATTAAATAAAATTGTTTTAGGTTTTATAAATCAAAAAAGTAAAGGCTGAATATTTCAGGCTGTTACTGAGTTAAGAACTAGAACCTAGAGCCATGAAGCCAATTAAAAAAAAACCAATTACAACAACGCGCCGTAGATACAATTCATACAAATCTTTAATTTGTGCGCGCTATTTTTAAAAGTTTCATTGAGTATTTCTTATAATCTTATAAATTATTAAATAATTACGTAACTTAGGTACATAACTAACATTTGCATCCAATACGCAAAGATCAAGACTGTTTACATATCGTAACTTATTAATTTAAGTGACTTACGTGAGATCAACTTACAAGACGCGTAATCTTGGTCTAATACTTAGTTCAGATTATTTAAACACCAAGCAGTTCTTATACAAAGCGGCGAAGTTATAAGTACAACCTAATAAAACGTAGTCCCGTGCGTGTGCCATACGTCAAACCGAATTACCCTACGTGTGTACCATTAGCGCGCGATACCATCTGACCTCACTTAATATTGCCAAAGCTTTACTGGCTTTTCGGTTATAACGCTACACTTTTGATTTAGTCGCCTGAACATGTTTATTTGTCCTGAATATTTTTTTTAATAATATTATAAAGGCATGAAAGCACTGCTTACCTTAGTTAGCCCTTGACTTAGCGATCCAACTTGCATAATACTAGCATACTTTTAATTGATTCTACTGAAACCACGGCTGCTAGAAATTTGAATTATTTTTTCGAATTTTAGCGGTGACTTGTTCGCTGTTTAGGAAATAGCTTTTATAAATCTGAGCTTTTAGTCTAAATGCTACACATTTTACCCCCGCATGGCTACATTTTACGCCGGAAAATTAAAAAGTTTCTGCAGGAATCAGAAAACCTTAAGCGGACGAAGTCGCGGACATCGTCCAGTAAGATAATAGAAAAACACAATATTTTTAATATCCAAGACTATTTTAATAGCTTGGTACATCTACTTAGCTACAAATCTAATACTAACATTACGTACGTTCTTAAGTACTCTGTAAAAAAACGTATGCCTACATAAATAAAGTTTAATTTTTTTTTCACACAATTTTAGTTCATATACCTACACATAGATAGGTAGAGGTACACCAATGAGGACCTGACCTACCTACTTATAGGTAACTAAGGTTTACAAAAGCATAACCTAATAATATTTTTGGGAACTTACATAATTATTAGGTAAGTGCTGGCATAAGGCACTTTTGAATCTTAAATTATATGACGTTAAAGTACCTACTGTTTGATTCAGAAATTCGTTCGATAGAGTCAAGTGCATCCAATAACTTTTGGAACATTCATTTGAATATTCCTAAACTTATTATTACTGGTTCCTGGTTTAAACCAGTATTTAGGTATATAATATACTTACCTAGTTAGATACCAAAGGATTTAAGAAAGTTAATAATATGCATGTTACTTGTAAGTTCTATTTAGTGTGGAAGGTAAATGGCACGATAATCCGACGTAATTAATCCTTAATTAAATACATAATTAATTAAGAATCTTAATATATAATGTAAATAGGTAATATGGTAACATGTGCACAATTAAAAGAGATAACGAGTAATAATTCTCTTAATTAACAAATCACGTTTTTTTTTAAAAAAAATGATATGCTAGCGCTTGGCTGCAAGCATGCAAGTGGTGATGCAGCCTAAAGTGGAGCGCGCTTGCCTAAAAAGCGACACCAAAAAGAGACAAACACATTTTTAATAGGATTTAGCCTTTTTTTTTAATCCACTACAAGCTAGTCCTTGACTGCGATCTCACCTGATGGTAAGTGATGATGCAGTCTAAGCTGGTAGCGGGCTAACCTGTTAGGGGCATGGCAGTTATATTAAACCCATACCCCTTCGGTTTCTACACGGCATCGTATTGGAGCGCTAAGTCTTTGGCCGGTAGGGTGGTAACTAGCCACGGCCGAAGCCACAAGTTATATTTATCTCATTATCTCGTAGGATACTTTTCTGAAGTTTCACTTCAGACGTGTTTGAATTGCGCACACACACACTTTTTTTTGGTAGGTACGAGTAAGTAGGTAGGTATAGCTCGCGCCAATCATTTAGTCGCGTCTGAAGTTGACCGCAAGACGCTTCGCAGCAGCATATTTTCGCGCGTATGGAACTGACTTCGACAGTTTGTGTGACAGCAGGCAAACAAGCACTGGCACCTCCGTTCAACTCAACTCAACTCAACTCAAAACATCTTTACTCAAAATAGAACGATTGAACATCTTCTGAACGATACGACTATTTGATTGGCGCTAACTATACTATAAACAGTCATTTTTTAAATTTTTCTTGTTCTGAATAACTTTGTTGTTTATGTTACCTATGCTATTGTACTATTGTCCTGGTTATGATTTTTTCTGCGCTATGGCTAGTTTTGTAAGTTGTACCTAGATATGGTCTGTTGGGAAGGCTTCGGCCATGGCTAGTTACCGACTAGTTTCCGTTTAGCAAACCTGGACCAGAAAGTGATTACTGATTACCTACTTACCCACTCATACGTTCTGTTACGGTTAAAATGTAGAAATCATATTATACCTAGTGCCTAGCCCGCTTCAAACATAAAATGCACCATACCTTAATCAGACGATATACCTACCTTGGCTACCTAAAGTAGACCACCTTGTATCTACCTATCAAAAGCAAAATAACAAAGTAAATAACAATTTCAATCTAAATAATCCAATCCTATTTAAAGCTCCGGCCTACCTGAAATCTCTCTACTCTGATCACGTTTGTTACTCAACCGACTTCAAGTAAGGAATAAGTAGATAGGTACAGTCAATCATAATATAAAACATTTTCCGAGCGGCCACTCTCTCCGTTTGAGTATATTCATCAGCGATCACGCGATACTCCCAAGAGAAACGCTCATTAAAATAAGCTCGCTCCTAAACCATGCCGTAGCTCGTGTCGCTCGCGCTCGGTCGAAAGCTCCCGATATCTCACTCGCCGGTCCGAGTGCTACGCGAGGCGCTGTCACCGAAACCACAGTCCACGAGTTTTCCGGTTAGTGTAGGTATCCGAAAAAATACATAATGTGTAGGAGGCGTCACATGTGAAGGCATGCATGTGTGTCGTGTGTGTGTGGTGTGTGGGTGGAGCGTGCGCGTGTGTGCGCAGGGCGGGGCCGGGGGCGGGCCGCCACCGCCACTCGCCAGTGCTCGCCGCCGCCGCTCCGTGGCCGCGCGCTCGCTCGCCGCCAGCTCACTCCGCGCCCGCGACTCGACCGAGTCGCACGTACCCGCACCCGCGATATCCCGTACCCAGTGCCGTGCCGTGCAGTGCCACCGAACTCTGTCGAGCGATGCTCTGCTCTCGCTCCGGGAGAGCGATCTGAGCGAAAGGGTTGGAGCGTGCAGCGGGCGGGCGGAGGGCGGCGTCGGGCCGCGCACGCGCCCGCAGCGAGGCGCGCCGTGCCACACGCGTCCGCACCGGCACGCGCGATGGACGACAAGCCGGCCGCCGGCGGCGAGGAGCACTACAGCCTGCGCTGGAACAACCACCAGGCGCACCTGCTGCGCTCGTTCGAGGCGCTGCTGCACGCGGAGACGCTCGTGGACGTGACGCTGGTGTGCGCCGAGCGCCGCGTGCGCGCGCACAAGGTGCTTCTGGGCGCGTGCAGCCCGCTGTTCCGCCGCATCTTCAGCGAGAACCCGTGCAAGCATCCCGTGATCGTGCTCAAGGACTTCCAGGGATGGGAGGTGCAGGCCGTGGTGGACTTCATGTACCGCGGAGAAGTGTCGGTGGCGCAGGAGCAGCTGGGCACCGTGATCCGCGCGGGCGAATCGCTGCAGGTGCGCGGCCTGGCCGACCAAGACGTGGCGGACTGCGAGCCCGAGCGCTCGCCCGGCTCGCCACCGCGCGCGTCGCCACCCGCCAGCCCGCACAGCCCGCAGCCACGCCGCAAGCAGGCGCGCCCGCGCCGCCGCTCCGGCGAGTCCGACACGCCCGAGAACCTGTCAATGCGCCGCTCGCCCGGAGGCCTCAAGGCGGTGCGCCTTGCACGACCGCGCTCACCGCAGAAGCAGGAGCCCGAGGAGCCCGAGGCGGAGGCGCCGCCGCCGCCGAGGATGTTCCCGCAGCACCAGGACCTGTTCCCGCCGGTGCCTCCACCGTCCGCCGTTTCCGCGTTGTCTTTGACGCCCCCGCACAGTGAGTACATTATTTTTATCTAAAAAAGTAAGAAAATAGAATCTACACCGTAATACTAGTTCAGAATTTCCATACCAATTATGGCAAGGCAGTGAAAGGATAAGAGCCAAATGAGAAGCTAGCCGAGAATTGCATATCTGTGATTAATTAAGTGATAAGAAATGAAGGTAGTGGTGAATAGGTTGTTAGTTACACGTTTGCTCAATGATTGCGTCTCGAAAATCAAACGCAGGAATGTTACGGTCGATGTTAGCGTGTCATTGTTATATATTGACAAGTGATTAAAGTGATACTAAGCTCGTAATAAATGTAATAAACTGTGCACTAACTGTAACGGTAGTGTCGAGTGCAGTCGGTATATTGCTTATGCATAAAAAGCATGAGGTCAATAGCAACAATGTCGTTTTGGATGAACAATTGCCAAACGATAAATAAAATTCTAGCTAATAGCCAACAAAAACAGTTGGCCTCGCTTACTCATTGTCGAATACAGTTCTTATTTATCCAATGCTAAACATTATATTGATATACCTTTGGCAATAATTGATAATAATATATCAAGTGCAATTAACAATAACTTGGTAGATAGTAGATACTGCCCACCAAAATGCAACACAATTTGCAGGACTTAGCTAATATTAAAGACAAACATAAATAAAAGAGACTTTCTAATAAAGTGTAATCGATTCTTCAAAAATAGAACGTATAGAATCTAGACTTCGTGAACCAAACTAATGGATATATTTTATCGATATAGGTATTGCATGTAGGTTTTAATGATTCGATTAGCGATCGACGCAGAGTGTTAACCGGAACCTTTCACAGATAAATTAAGATCACCCATTCATACGTCGGATTCCTTATCTATGGTATCCAAAGAGGTTTTAGCTTTATATGGTCTATTAAGTTTGCATGTCGCTAGGACTCGTTTGTGAAATATAAATTCCGTTTTATCCTTTGCATGTGATAATCTAGTGTCGGTATAAATTTTACTCTTCAATAATTACTGATGTTCCTTTTACGCGCTTAAGGAGGAAGCAATCAGGGCAGTCATCTTGTTTTACGAGCCCTTTTCGATTTCTAAACGTGTTTATATTGCGGAAATTGATAGTGATTGTGAGATCAAATGTTGGTGCTATGCATATCCCGCTTTTATGTCCAACAATGGATTTGATTGAACAGATCTAATTGGAAATCTTCTAAATCCAATTTGGTATTTGCTATTCAAATAAATTCTTTTTTAGTGATTATTAAATAGAGGATCTCCCAAAGGTCGTAATATAAACGTCCCCTGATAGTTTTATGTTGAATAACCATTTTATACAATCGATTAAAGTAAAACAGTGCGTCGAACTTTAATAGCGTCACATTTCAGAATTTCATATTATAAATCCCATACTTAAGACGCATTTTGACGTTTAAACAAAAGTTGCTGCTTTTGACTATAAGTGTCAAACACCCAATTTTGTTGGAAGTATGTACTTTTTTTATAGATTAATGTCCAATATTAGATGCCTACAGATTTAATAAAAGTGAAAACGAATTGTAGTGCGATAGTTGCAATTCAAACAAAAAACCTAACATATAAAAAGGATTTTTGAAACCCTGTTTATCTGACTCGTAGAATAATAATTATTACAAATCTAGTTAGATTGGTATTATTTTCTGCTCTTGTTCTTATATTCGTTGTTTTTCAGACAACTTTACATTATAATATCTCTATCTAGTTGTATAAATACGCCATTATTATAATACTATCTATATTTTTCCTGCTAGAAAATTCAGGCTCATTAAAAATTTTCGGCTAACCACCAACAAAATTAACAAAAAATTGCACTCAAACTCGGTAAACTACACTCCAAACCCAAGCATGGTGTCGAATTTTTACGTGTTTCATTTTACTGGCTCCACAGTTCATATGTGGAGGACTTGATAACGTCATAATAGTCGTGCAGCCTAAATGAAGGGTTGCACGCACTCCTTACCCCAATGACGTGCGTAGGGAAACTAAATACACCCGAGGGGAAGTTTCCAAACGTTTCCTTTCCTTCGCTACAGATTCTAATTTTAAAATACCTTTTATTTTTTTCGGCATCTCGTTTAGAAATTCAGAAACAAGTTAATATTGTTTTATTTATTTTAATGTATGGATGGTTTTAATGTAATGGAACCTGTGGGTTCAGTTCACATTATTAGTTTTCTCGTAATTTAGCTGTCTGAAATGAGCTACGTCGAAAATAATTCTTTATTCAAATTTTCAAGATGTTTCTAGTGGTCTAGGATTAATTTGAAAGTTTATTTTACAATACGAAACTGATTCAGTTTGATTTACCACTGTTTTTGATATTTTTCATTTAAAATTGTTGTTCTTGATTTTGTGTACAAATACAACCTACATAATAAATTCAATTAGAAATAATGTCCCCAATTTTCATTTCAAGTAGTGCGAAACAAGAAAATAATAATCATTGGAATGAAAATTAAAAATGTATTCATGTTCCATATTTAAATTAAATCCAGCAAATATCAATGGAACAGAAATTAAAAAATTATTAATGTTCAATATTTAAATTAAATTCAGCTTGGCAAATAACGAAACAATACGCAGTATTACGTTCTTACGGTTGCTGTCGGGGATAATTTTAATAAGTGTTCATTTTATTGTTTCCTCCATCTCCCGTGTGTGATGAGAGGTTGATTATGCTTAATGGTGGTGCGTAAATGTAATGCGGGGTTGGCGGTGACTGCTGGCAATCACGCCGGCTTCCTGATTGTGATTGTGCCCACTTGGAGTCGTCAAGCAATTCCAAATTTGAATTCCGAGCTAGTTTAATTTTTTCATTACAGCTATGAGCTAGGGCTGCTGATTTATTTTTCGACGTTTGTTGTGGGTATTTTAATAATAAAGTTAGTTGTCATCCTACTACGTCTTTTATTGTCACGACAACGTTGAATCTATACAGTGGCCAACATCAGATTCTGAATTCAGACTGTGCGTTCGTGAAAATTGTATAAAATTTTCTAATACTAAATTTTGCCAGTTCTAAATTTTTCCGATCGATATGTGAAAATGATTCTAACGAGCATTCTGAATTTTGCGCCCGCGACTTCGTCCGCTGGATTAAGTTTTTTAATTCCCGCAGGAACTCTTTAAATTTCCGGGATGAAAAGTACCGGTTGAACAGATGGGCCGTGAAAGCGTAGCATACAGACAGACTGACAGACACACTTTACTTTCTCATTTATAATATTAAAAGTGATAAAAAGTATATAGCCTATGTCCTTCCCCGGGATATAACCTATCCCTGTACCAAATTTCATCAGAATCGGTTGAACAGATGGGCCGTGAAATCGTTGCAGACCGGCAGGCACACTTTCGCATTTATAATATTATTATGAATTCCTATTTCTCATTTTTCTATAAAATCACTTAAATCATAAATCTTTGTTTAAAATATATTTATAAAAGCATAAAGTTTACCTAAGCCTCACCTACGCAAATAATTATTTAAGCATGATTTTATAGCAGCTATACCTGAGCGTTATAAATTGATCTATTCATAACTAGGCCTAAAATATAAAAGGACCATACTTTGGTAATTAAAAATTACTTTTGCCAGCCCTGGTTTCAGTAAGAGATGATGATTGCTGTCTGTATAATATTATAGTCTATATTGTGTCGTAAATGGTGCGTTAAATGTAATTGTTTTGTTTTAAAACAATTATTGGCCGTAAAGTGCGTACCTATTGCAATTGGAATTGACTTCGTGTGTGGCGTTCAGGAATTCATGATTGTTTTTTTTTTAAATAAAATATATATGCATCCATAAGCCGTTGAGGTATCTAGAAGCTATTATGTAAAAATTATATAGAATCTGCATCAGTCATTGTTACAAATGCTCTGATTGGTTGAATATAAGACATTCTTACTGTAACAACGGATTTTGACCAGTAGCAGAAGAGTGTGAGATCACTAACTGTAGGAATCGTTTTTATGTAATAAGGTACCAGATTTTGGAATTATAATTATACTATACTGTTCTGCAGGTCAAGTTGAAAGTTGAAAGCTATCAGGGTTTTGGAATTTTTTTGCTATTCTGCGAAAGGATTCATTTATTTTAAAAAGGTTGATTTCTTTATAAAAAGTTCAAGTTAATGTTTTATTTTATTTATTTACCTAACCATTTTTTTAACCATATTTATCTAATTTCTGACTTAGGGCCGCTTGCACAAGGACATTTAAACTTATTACCTAGTTAAATTTTGTAATGCTGTCCCTTTTTGGCAAATGCATATTGTAGTTGCCAAAAAGGGAAAGTTAAATATATAACGAAATCAATTTAAGAGTCCTTGTGCAAGTGGGCCTAAGTATAGTGAAATAAACATACATGATAACCAAACTAAATGACACGTCATATATTATTAATTCAATTATGACACATCATATGATTTCAAAATTATAGCTAAAACTTTAACTTCGACACTTGGAGATGATAGTAACTTGTTATTATAGTAATTACCTTCAATGATTATAATGAGTTCCATTGTAAATCTGTATGACACATGTAATTGAATCATGTGGGTGTTGAATATGTGATATACGCCATTGCACTTCTTAGTACTTAATGGATTATTAGAGGTAGGTATATTAAAGTGAAACTTCTTTAGAATCGCTATGATTTGAAAATTCAAAGAAAAGAAAAACGAAACAATAAAGCGACATCATAAATAGGTAGGTAAAGATAAAATATTTTTTATTTCTTAAAAAAATAGGATTTAGCCTGCGAGAGAATGAGATAGAATACAAGTTATATTTATTTCATTCTCTAGGCTACTTTTCTGAAGTTTCACTTCTGCCGTGTGTGAATTTCACCCTTTTTTATAATTTTGGTATTAATCCCTACGTGTCGTATTTGAGTTTAGTTAAAAAGATACTTCTAATTTCCTAGCCAGATATTTTCAATGCAATGATTCTATGATAGCTTAATATACCTATGTAGGTACTACATAGATACCTAAAAGGTTCAGACTAAAAATCAGGGTCCAACACATCAACTATATCGGTGTATGGAAAACAATATTATAAGAATCAATAAAATTACCCATAGGCTGGGTTCCATCAACACATTTTAACGGACACGTAACCTTTAAATATGGCGCTAACCAACGTTAGTCAAAGAAGACGTTGATTCTAAATTTAAAACCGTTAAAATTCTTACGTGTGTTTCGTTTTAACGAGTGTAAGTTACAATAACCACTGGTTTGAATCAACCAGCCCTTAGAATCATCATACAGTGATAATGATAAAGTCAATAATTTTCCTAATATTAATGAATAAACAAATTATAGGTAGGTAGTACTACCTACATTTTTAAAAAACTAGAATTCCTAGTGGAATCTGCTAAGAAATTATTTTTCATAACTAGCTGATGCCCGCGACTTCATACGCGTGTATCATGGTTTTGTGGTTCCCGCGGGAACTCTTTAATTTTCCTGGATAAAAAGTAGCCTAAGTGTTATTCCAGACTATAATCTATCTCTGTGCCAAATTTCATCCAGATCAGTTCAGGCGTTGGGGTGTGATTGAGTAACAAACATCCATCCATACATCCATACATCCAAACTTTCGCATTTATAATATTAAGTATATTAAGTATAATATAATATAGTAAGAGTAAGATAAGATAAGAAGATATAAAGGAGAAGGTACATTGGACACAATGCAATGTAAGGTAGGTATATATGCAGCTACTTACTGAGATACAAAAATAGTGCGTAGGTTGTAGAAAAATAAGTTAAGTATGACACCTTGCCACCCACTACAATTTGATTAAGTAGTTACACAGTCATCAATTATTGTAATTTATAAAATTACAAGGTGTCCGTTTGTCTGCCTGTCTGCCTGTGTGGTACGCTTTCACGACCCCTCTGTTGAACCGATTTTGACGAAATTTGGTACAGAGCCGCACTCGGGGAAAGGAAATAGTGAGTTTTATGCTGAATGAGTTCCCACGGGATCTTTCATAAACCTAAATCCACGCGTACAGAGTGGCGGGCAATATCTAGTCTTGTTTATTTGATAAAGATGTGCGGATGTGCGGGCGTATCGCGACTGACCTAGACAAACCTCAGAAATGGCCAGAGCGCTTGTTTCAAAGCGCTACGTAGGTATCATATAATCATACTAATATCATAAACTAGATAATGCCCGCGATTTAACCTATGTCCTTCCCCGGGAAAATCTATCCCTTTACCAAATTTCATCAAAATCGGTTGAACAGGTGGGCCGTGAAAGAGTAGCAGACAGACCACAGATCACGGAAACAATTCCGTGATCTGTGAGACAGACACACTTTCGCATTTATAATATGAGTACGGATATTGTTTATGTGTTTGTTTGTTGGGTTGTCCTTCAATCACGCCGCAACAGAGCAACAGATCGACGTGATTTTTGGCATGATATAGTTGAGGACCTGGAGAGTGATATAGGCTACAATAAAAAAAAAATTATAAAAACTAAAATAAAAGCTAGTATTAATATAATTTGAAATAGGCAATATAAAAACAAAATAATATAATATTTATTTAGTAACATTAAAATACAGTCTTTGGAATCATCATGAACAAGTAAACTGCAAATTCGATGACCCACCAGGGACGTTGACCTTTTGTCTCGCATTTAAAAAACAAGTGGTCCAGCGTGCTGCTGGCGGTAGCAAAACAAAAGAATAAAATTGGCAGCAGAAAAATTAGGTACTTTTCAGTTGAATTATGATTTTTTTTACTGTCAATCTAATCAGGTTTACGTTTTTCTACTGAATAAAATGTACACACCTATATTGGTATATTTCCCAAGAAGCTGTTATTTCAGATTTTAAGTATCAGATTATGCATTGAGCATTTCAAAAAATCGTCAAATCAAGTAGATAGGTATACATATATACATAATGATGATATACAGATGATACCCACGACCTTACCACGCTTTTCATTCTTTGGAACTCTTTGAATTCATTTTCACTAAAAAAATATAAGTAAAAAGATGACGACGACTTTTTGTTTCATTCGTGAGACGGGACATCTTTCATTTTCCGGAATCAATAACGTATGCCCATTGCCCGTGTCAGAATGCAAGCTACCTATGAATGAAATTTCTTCACAATCGAATGAGTGGGACCGTGAAAAGGTAACAGACAAAACCGACACATTTTCGCATTTCTATATTAGTATAGATTTAATTGAGATTGCTACATGTTATATGCTACCAAATCACACCTTTGCTAAAATTTTTCCAAGAATGTAAAGACGGTAATGTAAAAATGCTTTGACCACTTACATCCCGAAAAATAGATAGGATATTTCTAAACCTATATACCTGCATATATACCCGCATGAAGTCACGGACATATTATCTAGTACCTACCTACTTGTTAAACACAAGGTAGAGTCGACAATGTTGCATTACAGGAACTGCATAGTTGCATACCCCCTTGTGGCTTTCACAAGTCACCTGTGAAATAAATAGCAGATAGAAATGTTCACAATAAATTATCCCAACACTACCGTAATGCGAGAAACGCCTACAATTTCCTATGTGTTCCGGACGCAGGGTGGCCATGGTTGTGTGACTAATTTTCCAGGACACATCGATGTCATAGAAACGGGACCTTATAATGGTACAATTATAATCCTGCGGAATAAAGATTGCATCGATCTGATTGGCTATTAACCAAAATCCATAGTTACAACATAAATTGCCAATCACAACAATTTAAATTGTAACAATGATTGATTCAGTTTTTTTTTGGATTAGTATTATGACGACCTCCGTGGCAGTGTGTAGCGCTGTTGCCTTAACGTGCGGAGGTTCCGGGTTCGATCCCCGGCAGGGTCAATTTGGGAATTTATAATTTCTGAATTTTCCCTGGTCTGGTCTGGTGGGAGGCTTCGGCCGTGGCTAGTTACCACCCTACCGGCAAAGACGTGCCGCCAAGCGATTTAGCGTTCCGGTACGATGCCGTGTAGAAACCGAAGGGGTATGGGTTTAATATAACTGCCATGCCCCTAACAGGTTAGCCCGCTACCATCTTAGACTGCATCATCACTTACCATCAGGTGAGATAGCAGTCAAGGGCTAGCTTGTAGTGGATAAAAAAAAAGAAAAAAATAAGGGTTCCTGCAAAATTTGTCGTCGAAGTTTGACAGCTACAGTGTGACGATCGTAATCAAGGATACTTCTTTTAGTGGCTAACACTTGCTGACTATGGCTTATATACGCTGTTGCAGGAAGATTACTGTCAAATCAGCTAATCACCAAAATTAGCCTCTCTTAGATTATGAAATGTAATATAAAAATTTACGTTACGTAATTTGTTAAATCAAAATACAATAACATACACTTGAACACAAGTCATATACAATATCAAACACGATACGTTTACTTCATACAATATAATATTATGCAACGCAAAAAAATTAAATTCATGATTAAACCACAAGAAACGCAAATGTGTTATTTTTATGACATATAAATAAACAGCATATAAAATTTTTACGTGATCCTTAGACAATAGACATCCATGAGTTGGAAAAACCTAGCAACGTATTTTCTTTGAATCAAACAAATCTACCTATTAATATTGAGTGCGACTTGTTGAATAAACATAACATGTGGGTTCTAATTTAGTTTAGTTCACAAGCGAATCCGCACCAATTTCCAATATTGACAGCGGCATGGTGACCTATTTTAAAAGCCTTAATTATCTCCACAGATTGTCTATATTCCTGGCTTAATTTCAGTCACAATGGCGGTAAATCCCGGCGGTGAGCCAGAAGGCGCACATAATATCTCATGCGTATGCAAGAAATATTACATGCGCAATTTTTTTTTTTTTTATATACTACTTAAGTTATCCCTTGACTGCGATCTCACCTGATGGTAAGTGATGATGCAGTCTAAGATGGTAGCGGGCTAACCTGTTAGCCTTGTTTAATTTGCCTTATCTCTTCCCTACTTCACATATTTCGGCAGGATGGCAATATAATAAGACTAAAACTTCAAGTGCAGGTGCAACAGCTAAATCATAGCATGGTGGTCTCCGTGTTACACATTCGACTCCGAGCATTCGTTAAACATATTAAGATTGTTTAATATTTTGTATTGTTTTTATTTTGATTATTGTTTTTTATAATATGGGCCTTGTTGCCTAAAATAAATAAATAATAATAATATAAAAAAATAATTTATCCCTTTTTTAAGGCAGTCTCAAAAGATCGCAAAGTTATGGTGACCCCACTCAGAGGCCTATTTAAGTCATTCGGTATCTCGTGCGCCGATAGCAAGCCGATTGATATCGGCTTTCGCTATGCCTTGTTCTTACTATGCAAGATATTTTATATTACTAGATGATGGCCGCGACTTCGTCCGCGTGGATTAAGTTTTTGTATTCCCGCGGGAACTCCTTAATTTTCCTGGATAAAAGGTAGCCTATGTCCTTCCCCGGGATACAACCAATCCCTGTACCAAATTTCATCGAAATCGGTTTAACAGATGGGCCGTGAAAGCGTAGCAGACAGACAGACACTTTCGCATTTATAATATAAGTATGGATATGCATGTATTATATTGAATTTACCGGCTAATATTATAAGGCGATTAAAAAAAATGTATCTTCTTCAAAAAATATATTATGTTTGTATAAAGTGCTTATTTAATTAAAAAGGGATGTGGAGGGAAACTTAAAAATAATATCGATACGTAAAACATCCAAAGTTATAGTTGGTGAATTGCTGATTTTTACTGTACTTAGGTACTGTAAGCGCACGACTACTTAGTACTTTATCAAGAATTAATAATATGCATAAAGATCTCGTAAAATCTTCCTATTTAATCAGTTATGACGTAGGCTACGAGTGTTGCTATATATAAACTTACTAGCTACTCGCTTAGGGTGGACATTCTGAAAATGCCTTGGTGTTGGTTGGAAATTTTAACCCTAAAACCAAAAAAAAACTATATCTTGATTTTTAACGTAAACCTCAAAAACCAATTTTGTAGATGTAACGTAAAATGTGGCGGGCTTGCCTAATACAAAATTTCATCCCTTATTTAGGTTTGTAATTTCCAAAAAAGCCTCTAAAATGAGTGCTTACGCCGTAAAAGTAATAATATCGCGCACTCTTCGTCGCAGAAACAAATTTCACCCTCACCACCTTGATGCCTGGTCTTCTTCCACCTCCCGTTATTCCAGGTCATTTCTGCCACGTACCTGCAAATTGTGGAACCAGCTTCCATCTTCTGTGTTCAGAAGGACTGGAATCCAGAGCCGTTAAACCAGTTAAATAAAAAAATAAAAAAAAAATCTTCTGTGTTCTCTAATGACTATAATATGGGGCTCTTCAGAGGGCGGATAAACAAATATCTCAAAAGCCAGCAACGCATTGGCGGTTCCTCTGGTGCTGCAAATGTTCATGGGCGGCGGTAATCACTTACCATCAGGTGACCCGCCTGCTCGTTGGCTCGCTATATGTATATATAAAAAAAAAATATAACTGTAAATATTTTAAGCTTCTTACCCCAGTTGGTTGATAGTCAGGTTAGGGCAAGGCTTTTAAAAATCTAAGTACACGGAAATCATTCCTAACGTTAATGATAACATTAGTCATATCAAAACAAAGAAACATCATTGTTGAGATAACTAAAACTTAGTTAAATCTTTTAATAGTGATTATAACACACTTATGCTCTTTATAGTTACTTAGTATATGTGGCGCCGCAAAAACTGCAAGTTTACCACACAATGGACGAGAGTTAATTATCGTGAGCACGGCACGTATGCAATTATCTATAATATACCTACTTACTGACATAAAACCGCCATGAGGCTATTTGCAGAACTTAGATAAAAACTTGTTAAAGATTAATCAGTAATTAGGTAAGTAGGAAGCCGTGACTAAGTAGGCTGAAAGGTTGATTGTAAAAATATTTTACTAGGAAAAGGGAACTTCATTTAGTAGTGAGCCTAAACTGGATACTGAGAAATTACATACTTCACTGACTCAGTTATTCAAAGAAGATCCTATCCTCAAACGCTTAAGCCTCGGATATACGGCCAGCTTAAACCAGTCGGATGGACTGCTTCAAGCTGCGACTGCATAGTGAACTACAGTCTTCTACGTACACACCTACATGGTATGTTGATCACTGGTTCGAGCAGTGTGTATGGCCGGCCTTAGAAGCTCACACTTATGCTTGCAAGTCTTTAAATTCCCTTATCCAGCGATACATAGGGCGTGCAACAAAGCGTTACCCCGTACAGAAAAGCTTAAAGAACGAAACCTTAAATTGCTAGTACAATAAATGCTAGATAAAACAGTGCACAAGCACGTACTGAGCACTGACTAGAGATGACCGATATTCGCCTTTTTGGTCTCGACTCTTGCCTGAAAATAAAAATCAAGACATTATTGTAAAACTAAAGTCATAGAGGCTCGCGTCATAAGGGAAGTGGCTGGATGAGGAAGGCTGAGTCCCGGGTGTGGTGGCGCTCATTAGGGAAGATCTATGTTCAACAGTGGACGTCCACAGGCTAATGATGATGATGTTGATGAAGTCATAAAATCGCACTGCAATGCAGATCTTCATAAAAAAACTTACTTTTTATACACTCATAAATAGAATGCTACATTACGTTACTATAGGAAACTACCATAGTAGATACAAATTCGCCTGTAAGTCTGTCAATACAAAATGCCTAATTAATATATTCTATTACTAGCTGACGCCCGCGACTTCGTCCGCGTGGAATAAATTTATAATTCCCTAATTTTGTAATTACAAAAAGTATGTCACTCTCCAGTCCTCTACTATACCCATGAAAAAAATCACGTCGATCCGTTGCTTTGTTGCGGCGAGATTAAAGGACAAACCAACAAACAAACACATTTTCGTATTTATAATAGTATGATGTGTCTTGATATTCTTTTCTATTGTCGATGGGCAAAACACACAGGGAGCGGGAACGAGTCAGGCGCGGGTCGGGTCGGGTGCGTGGCGGATTGAATTCCTTGTATTTATATGGTCGACATCACACAGCGACACCTGACACGTGCCCGACCCGACCCGCGTCCGACCCGCGCCCTCATCATGTGTGTTTTGCGCTTTATTGATACCATTATCAACTCGAACGTTTATACGGACAATGCAGTTGCTACCATGGGTATAATAATGTAAAAAAACTCCAAATAAAAATCTAAAGTCAACAAAAAGAGAATTTGAATCAAGCGTCATTAAAAAATAACAAAAAGAAAACAAAGTTGCAAAACATGCTATTTTAAGCCTGTGACATCCTCAGCGGGCCCACGTTGACGTGTGACGTCATAAGTAATTAGACGTAACGTAAAAAGCTGCCGGTGCCACATTTCACCACATTGCGACACCTCACATCGCGTCGTGGTTATTGTCAATTAATTTTAAGTTTCAGATTAAGTAGAATTAAGGACCTTTATTGATTTTGACTATAATTCATTTCTATTTGCTAGCGCAAATATATAGTGGATTTTAATTGCTCCTCTAATATATAATAATCAATCAAAATCGTGATTTATTTTAAGATGGATAAGGTATAATTACGTATTTTCCACAAAAACCTGTGTAATGGGTAAGGAAGTTAGTATTTTTAAGTCAAGCGTACAGAGTCGTATAATTACAAACTGCGTCAATATTCTAGTCATATAAACTCTGAAACGTATCTGTCTGTATTTTAAAATAAAAAGTAACATCCTTGCCCGAGGGCAGTTATACACGATGAGAATCGCAAGTAGGTCACCGGCGCAGTGTCGATTGAATGTAAATGCGTAGGCGCTTCACTATCATCGCTAGAGTACGCATACCGGCACTTTCCGCGGACAAACATCGATGACTTAGTTTATAGTCCGACAAACCGACAAACTTATCTGACAGCGTCGGTAGTATCTATGAAAACTAAAATAAAAACAAAAAACTATAAAGGCATAAAAATTAGTTCCAAACCACCGGTATGTACATTAAATATTCAATTCAATTCCATTTTTGATTTTATGACTTGCGTTTGTATCAAAAGGGTACAATTTACCTCGCCAATGATGCGTGGAATGGAGGAGACCCGCTTTAGAGGTGATAGCTGGGAGGTTCTATGTGCATTAATTAATATTGTACTTGTGTAGTTTTCTTTCTTCTAGAAGGAGTATTTTTTTTAATCAAACTTTGATTATACTAATACCCAAACTTTATTTTATGGCTGTATATTTAGGAGCTTATTTAATTCGCTATCGAATATTACCTTAAACCTTAAATCTTGCAATTCTGATTTTAATAAATACTATTTCATACTACATTTAACTAGCGCCCATTAAGGTTGTTTGATTCCCGCAGGACCCTTTTTAATTTTCCGGGATAAACTGTTGTTCAGCCAATCTCCAAATCGGTTCAGTCATCTTGGCGTGAAGGAGTGACAAACATCCAAACATACAAACTTACAATCATTCAAACTTCATTTGTAATATTGGTAGAATATAAAATATAAGACAGATTTTCTTGCGCCAGGCCTGGGTACGTTTTTGTCTATCTACTTTAAATCAAGAAAATAGGATTTTCTGGATATCGATTGAGCTGAATCCGTTATTTCTAAAATCTCAATTATTATTTAGTTAACCTTATTTGTAATGTTTTACTTGAATTTTGGCCAATAGGGAAATAGTGCGCATCAAACATCGTTTGATTGTAGCTGTCATTTTACCGTAATCGTAAACAATCGAGCGGAATTTTTCTCTTTTGTTTGCTTTTGTACATCGATCGATGAAACTCCTTCACTATCCCATTTAAATCCTCGACGCATGGTGTCCCTACACACCCTTGCGTGCGCGCAGCTTCGTGCCAATGTCTCGAGTCTCTTTTTTGCCACCCTTGAAGGTCATGTGCTCGATGGATTCACCTTGTGATTGCGTGTGCATTAATGTTAAGTATTCTTGTACGCGATGTTACTGGTGTACTGTCGAGAGATGGACTGCGATATGGATTTGCTTCTCTTTTTACAGAGTTAATTAAAAAAACCTAACCTCTTATATATCCTAACTTAAACTTCTGCACGTAATCCTGAACTTTTGCTTGACGACTTTTAAAAATACTGAATGGAAATTGGCTGCTCTAAAACAGCACTAATCAACACGCCGCGCGGTTGGCGGCGGACCGGCTAATCGATCAACCGCCTACTTAAAAACAGCACTGATATAAACAGTATAGAGTGTACAGCCAAAAGTTTTTTTTTTGTAAATTAGATAATAAGGTTTTAAAAAGTTGGAGGAATGCGGTGCTCACACCCAACTCTTAATGTATTTTATTTATTTAAGTACATAAACATACATAGGCCTTTTTTTCTTCTTGTAAGCGCCAAAGTGATCTTTCTTCGGCTTTTAGCATCCAATTGATATTAGCCACCCGCCTTAGCTCCACCGATCACCTTTCGACTTGATTGGACAGATCGGTTACCCAAAATAGTGTCCATCCATCGATCCATACATCAGCCTGTATGCATCCACTGCTGGACATAGGCCTTTTAGAGAGTGCGCCACCAAACACGGTCCTCTGCCTTCCTCATCCACCCGCTTACCGCCACCTTCTCTAGGTCATGGGACCAGCGAACTGGAGGTCGTCCTACACTGCGCTTACCGGTACTACTACGTGTATTACCTAATCTGTGCCGGTAGGTACGCGGTCTCCACAAAATAAAATAGTGTCATCATCATCATCATCATCCTCAAACGATAGACGTCCACATAGGCCTCTTGCAAGGATTTCCACACGCCTCGGTCTTGCGCCGCCTGGATCCAGCAGCTCCCTGCGACTCTCCTGATGCCGTCTGTCCAGCGAGTATGGGGTCTACCAACGCTGCGCTTTCCCGTGCGTGGTCGCCACTTCAGCACTTTGGGACCCCAGCAGTTAGCAGAACCAATAAAATAGTGTGCTAGGGTTAAAGTCACTCGATATGATTCTTTCGCTTTGGATGCTTCTGGTGTACCCGTTTACACGCTCGCAATCATTATGAAACCATGATGATGTACGGTCCCATAGACGAAAACAATTACCAAAATGACCCTACTGTCAACAGAGATTATATTTCGCTTATGTACCCACCTATTCGTTTCTGTAATGTGAGAATGTGTCGTTTAAACTTAAATTACCACTAAATGGCGGATACCCAAGTACTATAAAATGTGATAGAACGTTAAAGTCTTGGGTCCTGTTGCACAAACCTGTTAGCCGTTAATTGTGTTTCAGTTAGATTTTCTATATCTGTTCTTTTCATGTGAACCCTGGACTAAACTTGTCAAAAAGTGCCAGCATCACTAAATTTAACTAAATCTAAATTTATAAAAGCTAAGGTGATTAACTGACTGACTGATCCATCATCGCACAGCTCAAACCACTGGACGGATCGGGCTGAAATCTGGGATAGAGATAGCTTTTTTGACATAGGCATGTGCTAAGAAAGGATTCTGAAAATATAACCCCAAAGGGCAGAACAGATTTTGTAAATAAGGTAGGTAATTTTACCTAATTGGACTGAAAGCAGCGCGCGTGCAGCCCAATACATCTTTTAAGTTTTACGCTCTCGCCATAAATTATTCAATTTACGACGCACTGAATTTATCAATAATAATATCTTTGCATCGAGAGCAGCCTTAATATCAAATTCAAGACAGCCTGAACGATTAAAGGTCTCACAACACAGGTTTATGTAAATAACAGCCAATTTACAATACAACATTACGCAGTTCCATTTGTTTTGTCAGATCTCATAAAGCATCTGCAGACTATCCAACTTCGTATCATTTGTAACTCTGAAAATTGGAGAGGTAACCTGCAAGCACTAGACCCCGAGTTAATTTAAATAACGATAGGTAGATGAATTTTGATTGTTTTACTATTAAATCATTCGACAACATTATCAAATTATCATAAAAGAGACACATGCACGCTAGTGCAATTTGTGGTAAATTGGCACTTCTTCATACAAATAACTTTCAATACTAAATAGGGTCCGTATTAAAGGTGCATTATGCGCATAATTAACGATTTCAAAATCATAATTTAATTTATTAGAAATAAAGAAATGAAATGCACTAATTCGACAATTATAGCGTCAAGGCCCTTATCGGAAGGTTTAAGAAATAGATTGATTATATTTTCAGTCGGTCATGACTAGATTGAGACGTGTCACGTGACGGCAAGTTTTTTGTCGGCACATCTGTAAACGTTTATAAAGAACAGTTAGCAACATTCCCATCGCGCAACCGGAACTAGAATCACACATTATATTTAATTTTATTCGAATTTAATAACAAGTGAGATGCGCAAGCATTGTCTGTGGCATGTGAAATAACCGCTCGATTTTTTGCCTCCGATAAAGAGGTGCCGACACAATCCGGAGCAAGATTGATGTTCAGCGATTCCGTATGCCCGCTGCGAACGCCGGCCTTAATAATTAATATTCCATAATCCATTCTGCCTAATATGTTACTATCAATTGCAACCCTTGTAGGGGACGCGATATACCACTATGTTCCCCGGTGCCAAACTTCAAGACCATTTGGTCAAAATCAGCCAAACATTTTATTAGAGCCTTATTAGCAGTTCAAACACTATAAATCCAAGTACCCATGACTTTATCAATTACAATGTGTGCTTGAAGGAATATTGCAGTTTATATTATTATTTCCCAGAGAAATACAAATAATATAGGGAGAAAACTTGCTGAATTTGGTTTTAACCGTCAAAACTTTTTATAGCTCTTCGTATTTAGTACCTAATTTTTATTATTTACGGGAAAAACTTAAAGTTCTTATTCTGCAGGTAATACAGGATTCTTACCACTCCAACCCTCGTAGATATCAGTAATAAGTTACGCCACCGCCATTTGGCATTGTAAACATTTTTGCTCGACGTTTGTGATTCAAACCCCAGCGCACGTGTTTCCTGCCACATGCCACTTAGGTACTTTCAAGGCAAGAGTGAATAGGCATCTTCTAGGCAAGCGCGTTCCAACCTAGACCTCATCATTGCTTTGCACTAAGCATGATTGTCGTCAAGCGCAAGCACACTCGATTAATAAGCTAGGTGATATATCCATTGTCCACTTCTAGACGCGTGGCTCGATGTTCCTTGTACATAACGTTACGATTCCCTTTCACTGTTATTAAAACCTCAGCTTTATTACCAGTAGCGGTGTCGCCGGCACACAACACACCAAATTGATTTCGCCCGTTAAATTTGAATGAGTGTACCGTGAATGAGAATCGAAATAAGATCACGAGCTCTTTGCGTTCGCCTTCGGAGAGCCGAGTCGCAAGCTCTCGTCTTAAGCACAATGACCGCGTAGTGTTGGGCATAACTCGCAAGAGGCAGTTCATTTTACCCCACCGTGAGCCCCCACCCAGAGCCGTGAATATATTATGTTTTAGAAGGAAGTCGGTTTTTAGCTGAAATCGATCAGAAATGTTTTTAGCAGATTTTGTATCACACCAACTTTCCTTGTAATTGAATGAGAGATCTATGACCAAATGAAGTCTGAAGACGGACTGACGAAATAAGATACGAGCACTGCGAACTATGCTTTAGCGTGTAAGCGTTGGGGTATAAAGCTAAATGTTCCTTTACTATGTCTGGTGCTAATTCAAAGTCAAAGCTATTTAATCAAAATCATACACATAAGTTACTTATAATTATTACGGCATTGAGTTTTGTATGTTACGCCGTTTTTTGGCATTTTCGAATCAGTTTTTGGTGCATCATGATGTATATGAACCGACCACCAATAGTTTGCCTTGTTGGTACTTAGTACTGGTCTGCCCCATGTAGTAGTTCATATTATGAGTTTCATGATGAACGGCTGATATTTTACAATTGATTGAACTGATTCGTATAAAAGAGTAACACACACTTTCAAAACAACACTACCACGCAGCCAGATCCCAGTACACGATAAACACAAAAAACCCGATGAAAAAACTACATGTCATGCATCTACGTGTGCTAGTCAATTTCACAGACCGTCATGGGAATCGAGCGACGAATGGACTTTAGAAAGCAATTAAAATCCGTGCACTCGAAAACTATCTACTGAGCTACCGAAAAGATGCACGAATCAGTCGACTAGTGACTTGCATTGAGCGAATCTTTTGAATTGCTCGGCCTTACTCGGAATATTTCCAAGATTGCCAATTTTTTTTATCAACTACAAGTTAGCCCTTGACTCCGAGCTCACTTGATGGTAACCGATGATGCGGTCTAAGATGGTAGCGGGATAACCTGCGGACATGGCAGTTATATTAAACTTATTAGCAATTATTAGCAATTTAATTTTGTATATAATTTAATTAGTAAGATAATAATGTAAAATGTAATTCTAAATGTTGTACGCCAGAAATGGCAGAATGCATTTTAATATTGTGTTCACAACGAATAAATCAATAAATCAATAAATCAATAAACCAATACCGTTAATCGGTTTCTACACGGCATTGTACCGGAACGCTAAATCGCTTGGTGGGAGGCTCTACCGGCAAAGACGCGTTGCCAAGTGATTTAGCGTTCCAGTACGATGCCGTGTAGAAACCGAATAGGGGTATGGGTTTAATATAACTGCCATGCCCCAAACAGATTAGCCCGCTACCATATTAGACTGCATCAACTCTTACCATCAGGTGAGATCGCAGTCAAGGGCTTACATGTAGTGGATAAAAAAAAACAACATTACCGCCTTACGTAATATAATACGCATTCATTTAGCTTTGTATTACGTCACAAGGCAAATTCAAAATATTAAACGTCCGATGTGGGAATAATACAAAAAGGGAAGCGTGGAGTTCAAAACCTCGCTTTACTTTTAACGTTCACAAAAAGCTCGGCAAGAAATCGAAATCAGATTACGTGGCTCGCGATTACAAAGTTTCTGAACAGTGCGCTTAGTATGAAATTTCACATCTCACAAACGTTAATAGAATTCGAACGTCGAAACAGAATAACGTCAAATTAAAATACATAGCTTTTTCGCTTGGAGTGCTGGCTGGTGTTGGTGGGGATATTATAAGCTTAATTGACTTTAACCGCCTCGTTTGAAACTCAAGTTCATCCATACATCAGAAAAGGTGGTACTGAATTTTATACTTCATATCAAGAAACATGAGGTCCATTTTACTCTGTTTTTGTGTATTGACGTTCGAATTTTATCAACGTTGGTCAAATGTAGAATCTCATACTAAACATCCAGAACAAAGCGCGGGGAAACCGCAGCTTTGTCCAGAAATGTGTCCCTATCAAACCACATTAAATGTTACACGTATATTTGTAAATTGTACTCTAATGTACGTGGTTTCGGCTGTTTTAGTACTTAAGGAAAACTTAACAAACTTTGTAGTTTTTTTTTCCAAATGATCAATGATAATGTTTTATAAACTGAAACGGATATATCGGTATTAGCAGGAACTTTTAAGTGAACTTTCTTAAGTAGGTCGTTCTTTAGTAGAAAACTATTGTTTTCGAGTTTGTACCTAAAGTTTTCTCAGAAAAGTTTTTTTTTTAAATAAATCTATATAGCATCCAACCTTTATTGCATACGAGTGACCTTGGCTATGAATACTACAGACTACTTACTAACATTTAATCACAATAGGAGTAAATCTAAAATCTAAATATTTATTATACAAACTATGCAATAAATTTAAATCAAATCCTTATATACCTACTAACAAAAAATAAAAATAAAACCCTAATCAAAAAGACCACCCCTGGTTGCCCCTGGGCCAAAGGTATACCCATCAAACTTGCAGCATTGCCACGCTGAATGACGATGGATAACCTTTGAACCAGGTAAATTAATTACTCATTAACTATAATTACGAAAGGAAAATACTATACGTACCTATAATAACTAGTGGTTCGCCCCGAACTGAGACCTCGCGGCGCCATCTATTGACATCTTTGTGAAGTTCTGTTAAAAATACTGAAGCTCGTTAAAAATTATATAATTTCGTTTCCTTACCATATTTATCTAATTTTACTATTTGTTGTTCAAGTATAGGATATAATTCAAATAATTGATCAAGTTTCAGGCTCAGCCTTTCAGAAAATTTAGAGTTCTGAGGTCAACTTTGGACGTTAGAAAATGTCCAATTTACATCAATTTTAGGGGAAAAATTAAAAAAAATATATCTTTAGACTCTATTCCTAATTATCTTTAAAATGATATACCGCAACCCCAAGTAACGCTATAAAAAATATTTTACTTCGCATTCGCTTCTATGAGAGGGGGGCTCTCATAGAAGAAACAAATATTTTTATAACTTTTTAAGAAATATTCAGCTGGAGGCTGGTTTACATATTATATTATATTTAAATTTCAGAAATTATAATGCTCTGACAGACGGACGGACGGACGGACGGACAAGTGCAAATTCACTCAAGTAGACTCAGAGACCTTCGCTTTGCTCGGTCAATTATAGGTGTACCTATGCTAGGCTATGCTAGCGTGGCTATAATAGAAAAAGGCTAAAAACAATAGCTTACTTGTACTAGGGACATCTATTAAGTACTTACTACATCCATGGAAGCAACGAAATATCAAATTATAATAATTTTCAGTTACATTAAAAACTTTAAATACCGATTTTTATTTTTATTTAGACAAACCAATCTTTATACTTAGAGTTCTTAACAATGTAAATAAAACTCACTGTAGGTACGTCGTTATAAGGAAAAGGAAATTAAATATAACACATTACGATTTAACAGAAAACGGGAATTAACATAAATCACATATTATATGAATAAGTACTGGCTGAATGCATTATGCATCATTAATTCATTAACGTATGGTGTTAAATTGTACCGGGTATTTGGTCGAAGTCATTAAGATATTCCAAGTAATTCCATTACAAATCACAACTCATATCATTGTCGCGCCGCAGACTAAAATATAAAATAGGTGGACCTTTGGAAATCGATGCACACAAAACAATAAATAGAAATAGTACAAGTCAAAGTTAAATAAGGTTTTATTCAGGTAAGCGTGATGAAACTGGTTTGTTTCACGTATTTTATACGTCAATATAACCATTAGGTAGGTACTAAAATTCTACATCAATGCATGAAGTGGTCACATGAGAAAGCAACTCATGAAACGGAAGAAATCTCTTTCATAATTCAAAGTGTTTTGTTGCACTATGCAATATCAAAAATCTTGAACATGAAAATATTATGAATAGTGGAAACTTTACTTTTACGTACATGGCAAGTATTCTTATTTCTTACGAGAGCTTTGTCGACTTTTCTCCTCTCGTCTGTGTGCTATGTATGAGTAAATAGCCTCATGAGTCATGACTCAAGCTAGAGGAAATCTCTATTGTGGCCAACCACACACGTAAACAGCAATTTTGAATCAATCTAAACTTTTTATTGCTCCACTATAATTAGACTCGCGCGTGATACACAGCAGGGCTGGCTTCATTTTCACGAGCAAGTTAATTTGCGGAAGCTCCGTCTGTTTTTCCTCTAGTCTGCGTGTCACGTATGAGTCAATGGTCACATGACTCAAGGCAGAGGAAATCACTTTTGTGGCCAACCACACACGTAAACAGCAATTTTGAATCAATCTAAACTTTTTGTTGCTCCATGCTCCAATCAATAGACTTTCGATGCAGCTGATGTGTGATTAGGGTTGTCGACGTTTCCTTTTTTATTGTAAGCATTATGAATCGAACTTTCATAAGTAAAATAAGGTAAAACCTCCGACTTCACACCGCGCACCGGAAGGTTTTCTGAAATCTCATTAGAACTTAAAATTTTAAGTAAAAATTCCCATTTTCTGTTCAATCTAATAATATTTTTTAAAAGCCCTCAAGTTGTAACCACGTTTAACCATTATATAATTTTAAAATCATCGTAATTAATGTGCTTTCCCTTTCATAACGCATGGCAAATTATTGGAAATCAATGGATTTCTAAGAAAATATTTTTTGTTTCTGCTCAATAAAATTATTAAAGCTACAATAATATGCCATTATGTATGAGTGACATGAAAACAAAAAGCTGATTTGTTTAGTTTTGGACAGCCCTACTCAATGTTTGTGATTACAACACGTTATAGGTTATTTTTTGTTAATGAAACTGTAATTACAATGTAACTCGTATTGTCATAACAAAAGGTAGTTCATATTATATTATTAGGCGTATGGTACCTACTCTCTGTTTCACTATCATGATCAAAATATTCCCCACACGAGGGGAGAACATAAATGCACCACTCCATCTGGCTATATGACCATTGGGTCAGTAAAATATTTGGAGGTGGCGCAACGAAACCTTTTTGCCCTATTTCAAAGCTGCGTCACGAAATTTATTAATGCAAATTTTGAAACAATGGATTTTTAAGAAATTTATTTGAATTTTAAAAGACTGGTGACGAATCGGTTAATAATAGCATAATATGCTACTATTTGTCCCTTGAAATATTGTTATTAAATTTAGTCCTACGATAAAACGAAAACGGAGGAAGTTTTACTGTATGATCATAATATTATGATGTTGCATCGTAATATACATTGTTTTATATTTTTTGTTGAATTACAATGTGACCTTTAAAATCTTGAATCTGTCTTTCAATAAGTTTGATTCCAATTCCTACCAAATATCCATAGAAAAGGATTTAAAAAAAGAAAATAATAAATCGGTATAAAGCAACATTAGGGCCTCTCCTAGATGTGTTTGTTTGTGACTGTGATATAATGTTATTATATTGGACCACATTACCAAACTAAACATGAAACAATTAATGCATTTACATTATATTAGTAGGGCTTATTCTGTAAAATTTTTGATGTTGAGAAATGAGCGCAATGGCCTCTCTTAAACGTATTACTCGATGTCTCGATGACGTAACCCATGTGATATCGGACCACATTACAAAACGTAACAAGGTACAATTAATGTATTAGAAATGTATGAGGTCCTATTGGGCAAGATTTAATTCCATTTATTTGCCATGTTAATTATTGTATGTAACGATCGTGTAACATTGGTAATAGTTGTGTGCTAAACTGTAATTACATAAAGCCCAACGTCCACTAGCAGGAAAGGTTATCATATTGTGTCATTCCATACACTTATTTTTTTCTTTGCGTGATAGGTTTGCGCTTGACGACAATCATGCTTATAGTGCAAAGCAATGATGAGGTCTAGGTTGGAACGCGCTTGCCTAGAAGATGCCTATTCACTCTTGCCTTGAAGGTACTTAAGTTTATGTGGCAGGAAATACATTTGAAAACTAGCTTTTACCCGCGATTTCGTCCACGTGGACGAACTTCCACTTTCAAACCCCTATGGTTACCCCCTTAGGGATTGAATTTTCTAAAATCGTTTCTTAGCGGATGTCTACGTCATAATAACTATCTGCATGCCTTATTTCAGCCCATTTCGTCCCGTGGTTTGACCTGTGCGTTGATAGATCACTCATTCACCTTTTTTTTTAGGTATATAAAAGGAAAGGGTATTCTAAATTTAGATATTTCAAAATAAAATTGTATTCGCTCTTTTTTAATTCGATAGCCCTTGACTGCGCTTTCCGATCTCACCTGGTAAGTGATGAATGATGATGCTGCCTAAGATGGTTGTAGGCACACTTGTAAGACCCCAGCGCTGACTATTTCGTTGGTCTAGTGGTAAACACTGCGGCCGACGAGGTCCCGGGTTCGAGTCCGGGTCGAGCCATAACAAGTATTGGGTTTTTCTGAAAAGAAATTCTCAGTCAGCCTGGAGTTAGGAAGTTGGCGGTGTTTCACCCCCGTGCCGTCGGTCCTGCGCCTGCTCTCTCCGATCGTATCGGATTTTCCGTCTTCGGGCTATGAGAGTAAAAGAAAAGAGTGCACCTGCGTATGCGCACACACTTGTGCACTATGCTATCTCCCGCGCAGATGGCTAATCTCTCTGGAGATAGGCCGCCGTGGCCAAAATTCGGTCGCGAGGACATTATTATTATTAAGGCCACAGCGCTTACCACTGCGCCAGCAAGGTCGTCAATGTGCGCTTGAAACCAAAAGATTTGAAATTAACAATTAACTCTACATTTAAGTATTTAATAGAAGGGAACAATCTATGATAGGCCGACGATAAAGATGTCAATGACATTTGATCGGTATTACGAGTAGGCGATTCAGTGATTGGTATTCAATCGATAACCGATCGATTACTGAAATATGTACGCCACCGAAAAGCCCAGTTAAATTGGACTAAAAAAAAAGTCGTGCCTGCTATTATTTTATTTTATTTCCAGAAAGTTGGAAATTATTTTTGACGACCTCCCTGGCGCAGTGCTAGCACTGTTGTCTTAACGTGCAGAGGTCCTGGGTTCGATCCCCGGCAGGGTTAATTTGGGAATTTATAATTTCTGAATTTTCCCTGGTCTGGCCTGATGGGAGGAGGCTTCGGCCGTGGCTTGTTGACTCTACCGGCAAAGACGTGCCGCCAAGCGCTTTAGCGTTCCGGTAAGATGCCGTGTAGAAACCGATTAGGGGTATGTGTTAATTATAACTGCCATACCCCTAACAGGTTAGCCCGCTTCCATCTTAGACTGCACCATCACTTACCATAAGGTGAGATCGCAGTCAAGGGCTAACTTGCAGTGGATAAAAAAAACTGCAGCTGTCACAAATAACTCATCAGATTAGATGATATAATATGTATGCGTCGATTTCATAAGTTAACTTATTTTTTGGAGCCAATAAACAAACAACATATTTTTTTCGTATTTTGCTTTTAAGCGCTATTTTAAGCGATTCATCAAACAGAGCAAAATTGTTTCCAAAATTAAATATTATACCTAGCTAAGGAGTACCTACCGAATAGGGATTATGACAACTCAATCAAATCTGCAACACTTTAACAAACTTAAAACGCACTTCTAGTATGGAAGTTGTATGAAATTCACAGTTGTGACGTCATAAAATTTCAACGCACTTTTTTTCTTTAATCTATATTTTAAAATGGTTATCAGACTTAAAAATAACCGAGGGTGTGAATTTTAGGTCTTTTGGAAGACGCTCTATTTAATAATCAGTTAGAAATAATTTATTTTTAATATAGGCATCATCCCTATTGTATAATAATGTACCATGGTTTGTTTTAGAACGATAGTTTTGACAGATTAGAAGTGTATAGCAATAGTGAGGAACAGAGACAGACTGAAGCTGATGCTGAGAGCCTGAGACTGACTATGCAAACGGCATCTGCACAATTTGCACCAACCATAGGTCATAGAATTTATTCTTTAGATATTATACTCTGTGGTCATGAAATCAATCCCTAACTTCCGTTACGTATGTAATATTCTATCATGTGAAATAAGAAGTAAAACGATTGCGGTCCGCGAGAATCGATTTAAGTGCCTACAATGATACGAATAAATAAAAATCGATACGGTCATTACTCTCGGGTTGGTACTTTCTCCGGCATAAAGTAAACAAATTGGCACAATTTGACGTGTGAAATTAATCTTACTGTATTTAAGATTAAAATTTGTAAGTTTTTCTTACGTTTGTCACTGTTTCCCGCTAAAAATTAAACGGAAAAATTGAATTGAAAAAATTTGAATTTTTAAATCTGTTTTTTTTCGAATCTCTTGTCACTTGACAGGCAAGTTAATGAACACACGGCCTATTCAACAACATTTTGTCCGCTATTTTAACAATCGTGTTTTTAATGGCGTTAAAATAAAATACCTAAGTTATTAAGTATAATTATATAAGTACGAGTATAATAATATTTTTTAAATTTTATAGTCTCCCTCTGCAACGCTTAGCTTACCAGAGGCCTCCAAAGTGGCACATTTTGGGTTTTATACTTGCGATTATCCCACACTATAAACAAGCGTATAATTGCATTTTTAATCACTTATAATAAAACAAATATCTATAAAAATCAACAAATTCTGATATTTCGATAAGAACACCGATTTTTAGGAGAGAAGATTTTTTGCCTTGAGTATCAAAATATAAATTTTACCAATTTTCGTGTTTACATAGAATGCATCGCCCCCATAAGTAGGTAAGTTGATTGGATCGTGCGTCATGAAAAACTGTAGGCAGATGCGTTACGAAACCAAACACAAGTAGGTATCGTAACACAATAAAGACCGAAATGTTGTCAAATCGACAGAAATGTTTACAAATCGAACAAAATAATCAAATCGGAAACTAGCAAAACCTCCGAAAAAAAGTCGATTGATTGCCGATTCAAATAATGACAGTTCAACATCAGCAGTTTTCTAACAATGCCCAATTTCGAGTGTGAGCCTATCGGGCTCAATAAAAGAGAAAGAAATTAAGCAAATCGAGCACCGAAAAAAAAAAGAAACTAGATGTCAGATATTAAAGTTCCTTCGATTTAAAAAAAAGTGATTAAGTATAGATCAAGCTTCCGCTTTGTTTGAGTTATGAAACTTGCAAGCATTGTTTTGATGTACATTTTCGTACATGGGGATCTTCTTACTTAATTAATTGTTTTTTTTTCGTATAAATAAAATTATTTCGTGGCAAATTAGTGCATTGTGACGAGTATCCTAGTATTAATATATTTGATGTGAAAATTTTGATGTGTGTATGATTCTAAGTTTTTATGTTTGTTACTAAGTACTTCCCGCCACAGTGACTGAATTTAGGCTGAAATTTAGAATGGAGATAGATTAATTATTAAACCTTAATTACCTAACACATAGGCGGGAATCAAAATAATATCTTAATCCACGCGCACGAAGTCGCGGGAATCGTCTAATTATTAATAAAGGAACTAATTATTAGTTTATTACTATTGGGCACTGGTAGGCGGCAACACTCCAGGAATTCATAAATACTATGTTTTATTTTACTTTGGTGGAGTTTACCTCCTTTAGAATCGATTTTCATATAAAAGCTCAGGGTATGAAAATTGATGGGGAGTAAAACCAAACTTTCTCCGTTACGTTATTTACTATATGTTTCCATGGTAACACTTGTTTATGTTTCCATAACTATGTAATGTAATTGATGAATATAAATTATATAAGTAATTAATATAAATAAATGAATCAAGCGAGACCTTTGCCCAGTCGTGAGACAGCGCAGGCTAGATTAGATTAGATGCTTTCAGCAATATAAAAATTTACCCTCATTTACTAATCTATGTGTTTTTTATCGTTCGTAAAGAGTAAACTCCAGTCGTGCGTCAGAGCTGACACACAATTTTTTTTTTAAATTTTATTTATCGCTTTGGGAGCTTTGATTATGTATATAGATACATAATCAAAGTTTGGGAGAGGCAACGGTTGAAGACCATAGAACAACCTTCATTTTATCTTCTCCATTATGATCGGAGTTTGTAGGGCATAGACAATTGTTCGATGCCAAAAACAATGGCATCTTCACACGGAACGGGTAATATGGAAAGTAACGAAAACACATTACAAAAGCTCAGAACCAAATTGGTAGAGTAAAAAATTAACACGTTACCAGCAATTCATTTGTATTATAATACGGATTCTCCCAGGCTTTTGCGTGTGTGATTCGAGTAATCGCTAATGTGATCTTGTTACTTAGGGCTGTCTCTACGGTCTTTTTAATTAATTCATATATCTTTTTTTAACATAGGCTAGCGCTTGGCTGCAATCGGACTTGCTTGCAAGTGGTGATGCAGCCTAAGGTGGAGCGCGCTTACCTAGAAGATGCCTATTCACTCTTAATTTGAAGCGTCATCAGCAAATTAAACATACCTGGCACAATGGATTCATTGTATCTATATATTTTCTCCACATGAACTAAGCTTGGCTAGAAATATACGAGTACAACTATTATTGTAACAACTTAGATTAAATGATCATGATTAACTAAAGGTCTAATTAAATAAAGTTTTATTTATACTTACTAGATGAAGTCCACGTCCTCGTAAATTCACGTTTTTGTTTTTTTAAATTCTGGAATAAAAAGTAGTCTTCGTCTTACCCCGGGATGCAATCTATCTCAGTGGCGAATTTCATGATAATCAGTTGAACAGATAAGCCGTGAAAGTGTAGAAGATAGACATACTAATCCATACTAATATTATAACCCTTACATATTTTAAGGTAACTGCACTCATTATAGGTTTTAAAAAGGATTAAAAATATACTTTATATGCAAATGCATAAGCTTTTTATTTTCTAACTTACCTACATTGCGGTAGATATTGAAAACCTCTCAGCAGAAGAGATGATCGTTATCATGTCATAGAGTACTGAATATTAATAAGCTTTACCTCAAATACCCTTCGAAGAAATTCAGCAGTTTCTTATGAATAGTATTTTTAATACCTATATTTAGGATTCCTTTACTATGACACTTTTCTTCGCTCGTGTGAAAACTAAATCTATCTAGTTCTCAAATTCTGGGCCCAAAATTCTTAATTACTGATAAAAATAATTTCAACTCTATACTAATATTATAAATTTGGATGAAATTTGGCACAGAGAAGGATTATACTCGTAGTCTAGAATAACACATAGGCTACTTTATCCCGGAAAATTAAAGAGTTCCCGTGGGAACCGAAAAATCTCAATCCACGTCGACCACGATCCACTAATATCAAACGAAGTCGCGGGCATCAGCTAGTTAAATATATTTTTAAAATCAGTCCAGCCATTTTCAAATGTTTGCTAGACTAACCCACGGCAATTGATTTTTGTTTATGTAGAAGATTTGTGGCGGATTCTTTAAAATCATACTAATATTATAAAAGCTAAAGTGTTTGTTTGTCTTTCAATCACGACGCAACAGAGCAACAAGCGGATTTTTTGAAGGCCACTTTTACCCTAAAAAACTATAAGGAGTTCCCGCGGGAATCTAAAAAAATTAAAACCATGCGGACGAAGTCGCGGGCATTAGCTAGAATGAAATAAATAAAAATTGTACCTACTTACTTACGTAAATAATAATAGCTTTGTGGCAACCCTGTGACTGAATTTCAAACTTAAATTCAAAAAGCGTGTAAGTATTGTTACTAAGAAAGGCAATGAAATAAGCATACAATTATTATTTTGAGTGAAAGATTAATACAATCTGAGTCGTCCCAGTTTCTCTTTGAAACCAGGCATTTGGTGGAAAGGTAAAAGTTATTGCCCTGTCATAAATCAGTGCTTCCATAAAAATGTAAATAGCCGGGTCTCCACCAAACGATCCACCGCGCTCCGATCGCGCGCGGCTGGAGCGCGCTCCACAGACGCGGGCGGTGTAGACGTGCCTCGCGCGATCCAAGCTGTCAATTTGACGTCTACACCGACCGCGTCTGTGGAGCGCGCTCCAGCCGCGAGCTATCGGAGCGCGGTGGATCGTTTGGTGTAGACCCGGCTATTAACAATCCCGGAATTAATTATAACAGCTGCAAATATAAAAATCGCTCAATCAAAAACTTGTGTGTTTTGGAAAGATTATGAAATATTTTTTAGGAAACTTTAAAAAAAAATAACAATTGCGACTGTAGCAATTATTTATGCGGCTTTTCCGAGAACGAAGCTTTCGAAAGTTCATTATTAAAACGTAGACAAAATTGTGATATATTTACCTACCAATCGACATACTAATACATTATTATTATACATATTCTTTTTCTCTAGTCTCGGCATAACCGCGTGCCTTCGATTCGGAGGTGTTGGGGAACGTCCGGAAATTTTCCGAGTCTTTGGGGAAAAATATCATCAAAAGACTTGTAAATAAGTGCGTTTATTGTTTCTTAGTATTATTACTGCAGTTCAAATATAATTAAACTATTACCATTTCATTAAGTTATTAATTATAAATAACAATTCGAAGCATTTATTTAATAGGTATATTATAGTTGGGGCATTCATGTGATAAGTGATTCTATAAAACTGTCGTAAACTGTTCTAGGTCAGAGCATTTCACGTGAGATTGATGTTTTAACCGCGGTGTTTAATCTTGTAATAGTTAATAGGAAAGTTAGTTTATAACATTTGATTGGCGATGTTGCCAAATGCTTAACAAGAAAACTCCATAACGGACTTATTACATTCAGCATTTATAATTTCTGAATTTTCCCTGGTCGTCTGGTGGGAGGCTTCGGCCGTGGCTAGTTACCACCCTACCGGCAAAGACGTGCCCCCAAGCGATTTAGCGTTCCGGTACGTTGCCGTGTAGAAACCGAAGGGGTATGGGTTTAATATAACTGCCATGCTCCTAACAGGTTAGCCCGCTACCATATTAGACTGCATCATCACTTACCATCAGGTGAGATCACAGTCAAGGGCTAGCTTGTAGTGGATAAAAAAAAGCTCGATTCAGCTACATGTGTCGCCGCCAAATCGTAGAATCGTATGATCAGTTGTCAGTACCAATATTTTCAGTGGAAGGCATTTATAATAAGCGCCACATTACCTACACATTAGGCACTAAAATCGAATAAGAATTAATATAAAAAATACACTAGATCTAACTAGCGTGGATCTAAGATGATCTGGTTCCCTCTTCACCTTTCCGCAAGGCATCGTTTAACTCTGCTACTTTAGGGACGTAGACAAAAAATTCCACGGACACCTAAGAAGTTCGAAGCGATTTACATCCACGTTTCTTACCGCACCGCTAAGCTATGAACTTTTACTTTAAATTATATGAATGAAGAGACCATATTGTAGGCCACTGATTGATCTCAAATGAACATTTTGATCTCTTAATTTCGGAGCTTTGCGTTTGTAATACGCATATGTTGAAGGGCTTAGAATAGCCACCATGGGTATAAATGTCACAAATCCCGATTTCTCCTCCAAGAAGTAGAGTAACTTAACTAGGTTCCCCTGCACCCTCTCGTTAACCAAAAATGGCGTTCTCTACCTAGACTGCTTCACATGCCACTTGCCAGAGCAAGTTTAGAGGTCTAGCCCCACTACAGAGGCGCGGCGCGGCGCGGCATGCAATATTCTTTAAACAATTATATCGCAGTGCATTACCGTGCCGCGTTGCCTAAGTAAGCTCCATACAATAGTATATTTCAATACAAGTGTGGAAAGGCTGTCATTGCAAAGAGTTCCGACAAATGTCTACCCGAGCCGAGGCGCAGCCGAAGGCGCAGCCGAAGGCGAGGGTTGACACTCGGAACAAGTTGCAATGACGGTTCCGCACGTGTACTGAACGACTATTTTTAATACAATTGCGAAAAAATTAAGCACTTTAATAAAATAATAAAAACACAATAAACTCAACTAACACATTTATTTTCGTCGTATGTAGATATGTAGCGACTTTTTGACTTTTCCGGTAAAATGTTCTCTGAAGCATTTTGTGCAATAATACTGAGTTCCGGTGGTGTTAATTCAAAAAAATTAGGGTCGAAATTATTGATTTTGTGCAACAAACAACTAAACTCGCAAAGAAAATTTCTGAAAAATGGCGCCAACCGTAGAATATAAGCAGAGTTTTTTTTTTTTCTTCACCCATTCTGGTAGGCAAAGGGAACTATGCCCATACAGCCAAGTCTTCAGTAGAATTTTTTTATTGATATGAAATGAAAATGAAATTTAATGAGATGAAATGAAATGAAACCTAACCAAACTCATTCCATCAAATCATTAAATCTGATATTGAAACAAATTATTAGCTTCTTTTTAGAAATATACGTATTTGCATGAATCATAAAAACTTCTATGATTTTTTTTAGTAAAAACTTCATGGTTGGTTTTTTTTTAATAGACATTATTTTGACAGTTGGGAAAGAGAACGCACGAGTTCGGGAAAGGTAAAAAAAAAGCACGAGTATGTAATAGCCCACATCCCGAACGCTATACGTCCCTGCAATACGCCACTTTTTGAGCAACTGTATTAAAAAGAACATTTGCCGCTACATGCCGCACCGTACCGTGCATCTGTAGTGCAAGAGCTTTAGTGTAAACCGCTAGTCTATAAATAAATAAAACATAGATGCATGGTTTCTGTCATGCGATGGCACCAACGCCAGTCAAGGCCTGCAACTCTTGCTGTCAAGTTAATAACAATTTTCCTTCACCAGTCATCGGTACATACTCCCGCACCAAGATTTATGTAATGAGGACTTACACTGAACACGCGATGTCTCCGAACAATGCAAGGATAGGCTCCGGCTGACCTAGACTTCTTTCTGTGGCTAATTGGTCTCCACATCGATTACTGGGTATACGGTTTTATGTTAAGATCGTCCTAGATTTTTTTTAATTTTCCTATAGCTACATCCCTGTACTTAGTACTCTGTACCTATTAAGTCTTAGGGCCAGCGCAAACTACTGCAAAAGTCTCCAAAATGGCAATATTAATATTTTTAACTTTTTTATATTTTTATTATTTTTTAATATTTTTATTTTATTAATTCAATTTAATATTTTAAACTTGCAAGGACGACTGTATCAAAACAATTATTATTGTCGTTTTTTAAATTATATTATAATATGTTGAGTTTGGAATTCCGATGCTCCGATTTCTATTTTTTTTAAAACACGAAGTTCTAGTTGTAACAGATTAACATATGTTGCTCATATCATGACTTTTTTAGACTAGATTATGAACTAGACTAAGAATTTGAAAACTTGTGATAGAGAGGACAAAGCGTTACATGATCTTCTACTACTACTACTTTTTTTTTTCTTTTTTTCTCTGGGAGGAGGAAAATCCTCATTGGATAGATACCTCAGGAGATTTGGAGGCATACCCGACTCCATTGGGGATGAAACCCAGCGGCCTACGGACTAAAAACCTCGTCTCCCTTCTCCGCTCAATCTTTCAGGTAAAGCCTTTGCATTCCGTCTGAAAGATGGCTGTTTACAGGCGTTTTCCTGTCTCAGCCTTTCCCACTCGTCCTTGATTCTCTTTTTAACAATAGCAAGCAACATTTCAGAACATGCCTCCCACTGTTGTTCGCAATCTAGCATCCGGGGTATGAGGTTCGCAGGGGTTATTTGCTCGCCTTCTCCCTGGACTTCTTACCGTTTGTCCTCGAATTCCATGCACTGGAATACTACTACTATGATTCTTACTAATATTATAAATGTGAAAGCTTGGATGGATGGGTGTTTGTTACTCAATCTGGCACAGAGAATTTGGCCCAGAGATCGCAAATAAGGCAGGATCATGGTTGATCTTCTTTTCGCTAAAGTGTTATCGTTGTCTTTGTCGACTGATAAACTGACTATTAAGTAAGGCTGCCAAATCCACAGATTCCTGCTGCTCTTTCTTTAAATCACTTTTTACACACAAATACTACATATCAAATCGATTATATTTTTAGTATAGTTTTAGTAAGTGGTATCTATTTCAAAATAATCGGCTTCCATAATGTGTAAAAGCCATCGATCCGATACATGAAAAAAGATTTTTAACCCCTCAGTCGTGTGAGATGAAATCGTACGTATGCATTGTAGCCGTAGCGTATGTGGTCTAGCGTAGCATGAGATCGTATGAAACTGAAGTAGCAATAAAAATATATCAATGTTTAGCGGTTCTATTCTTTAAGCCTTAAGGTATCTTTATTATTTATCGCAGATAATGCATCTAATCTATTCGATGCATATTGTACTTACATTTGTCCATTATTACCTACTTTCGCGTCCTTGGCGTGCGCCGCCGTATCTATCATGTGATCTATTGTAAGAAGTCGACATCGGCCCTAAGATTAAAGCGATAATTAATGCTGATTCCATACGACCTAGATTCGGGTCCGCTCGATAAAGTTAATTTACAGTTATAGTTGTAAATCTAGTTGCAAAATTAACGAGCACGCGCAGCCTGACCATAGACAACACGCGGCGACTCCCACACGGCGTTAAAGCCTCAATACGTCACTGAAACGCCCGTTCGCCCCCGTGTGTGGCGAATGAATGGGCCCCTTTCCGACTTCCGACCTATATATAGCACCACGTCACGTGCGATATGCGTATAACCCGACCTCGACACTGAACATCCCGAACGCAACCCTTTCCACGCGCGACGATTTCCTCTCCCCTTTCGCCGGGTTACTGGGAAAATACGTATAAATACGCATACGAAGCGAGACAACACCACAACAACACATGTGCGTGACCCTGAGAGGGCGAGGGAGAGAGAGGGTGCGTCTATCTGAATGAACGTACGTGAACTTCGACAAGTTGTCGGCGCGAAAGGGTTGAGCCAAGTTACGAAGTTTAGAACGCTTTCGTTTTCGATGTGTTGCCTTCCATATGGGGCGCCGGCGATCGATCATAAACTTTGTTGTCTAGTCAAGTTAGTAGTAACAACCAATTTCGCTAAACTGTTTCGATTGCAGCGCTCCGAGTTTCAGATCCCAGGTAGGTTAAATGGATACTGATTCTGTTCGGAAAAAGTGCTTAGAAGTTAATTGATTGAAATAATTAATGGTAATAACAGAATCACCGTCATCGTCGTCGTCAACCGAAAGTCGTCTTCTGCTGGACATAATATTAGGCCTAAATCCAGCGGTTTCCTGCGATTCGCTTGTCGTCCGTCAACCTAACGGCAGGTGCCAACGCTACGATTTCTAGGTCGCGCCATTCCAGCACTTAGGGACCCCAACGGCAACGCCTATTCGGTTCATCAAATTATTATCTGCTTGGCGGGGCAATAGGCGTAGGCAATTTTCGCAGCACTTCGAACTATGACGGGTACTTTAGCTCTTCTATGAATTTTTCTCACAAAACTCTTATTATGTCCATTCCTATCGCCCGCTGAGTGACTC
The DNA here is from genome assembly GCA_923060345.2 of Erebia aethiops. NCBI lineage: Eukaryota > Metazoa > Arthropoda > Insecta > Lepidoptera > Nymphalidae > Erebia > Erebia aethiops. The sequence goes on along the minus strand of OV281096.1, from coordinate 11,951,560 downwards.
TGAGCTTTCAATATAAGACCCATAGTTAGCGACTAGTCTCAAAACTCTCAAATCCGTACATGTCATCACGCACTGTGTATGATTTTAAAGTAAAAGATCAAAAATAAGGCTAATCAAGATAGATAACATTTTCATAAATTCACGTAGTTATATAGGTACATAATTGTGTAAAGAAAAGTTCTTACTATACGAGTACCTACCTTAGAGAATTAGTAAGCTGAAGTGGCAGTGGGCAGGTCATGCCTGTCGCAGAACCGATGGCCGTTGGGGCAGACGCGTTCTGGAGTGGAGACCGCGTACCGGTAAACGCAGTGTGGGACGACCTCCAGCCCGCTGGACCGACGACCTTAAAAAGGTAGCGGGAAGTGGGTGGATGAGGAAAGCGGAGGATCGTGTGTGGTGGCGCGCTCTCCAAAAGGCCTATGTCCAGCAGTGGACGAATACAGGCTGATGGATGGATGGATGGATGAGTACCTACCTATCTTCTTAAAAAATGATCGAGCACTAAGGGTGAGGCCAAACGAGCATATTTTTTTGAGCTTTAAGTCGCGTAATTTCTGCTGCATTCTGTTCCATATAAAAGTCCGTAACAGCTGCAACACGACAACTCAAAGTCACGAGAGGCAGTTTCGGACTTAAAACTATGTACAGATAGGACTTCAACACAACCATGACCCACGCGCACTCGTGAATTGCAAGAACTTAGGTATATTGCACTTGTTCGGTGGCGTGTTTCGTAAATCATTGTTTATGGTCGAACAGTTCGGCGAGGTGTCTCAAACGGCAGAATTAGAAAGCGTCAAGTGAGCCGACGCGACTCGCTCCGGCACGACTAATTGACCGCAAGGTTTACTCTGTTCTCATACTAATTCGAAATTTTACTCGATAAAAAAACGTCCAAGTGCCAGTCAGACCCGTCCACCGAGAGTTCCGCAGCTTTTTTTAATCAATAGGCGTGCTCTTGACGACAATCATGCTTAATGGGAAACAACAATGAGGTCTAGGTTGGAGCGCGCTTGCCTAGAAGATGCCTATTCTAGCTATGAGAAAAGCCTTAAACTACATAAACAGTGTAGTAAGGCTAAATTTATTATTTTATGTGTGATTGTGACAGACGGACACCATAAGGGGTACTTTTTTTTTACCATTTTGGTTCGGGGCTCTAATAACAATTTCGACGACAGTAATAATGCAAAAAAAAAGTAGACACGTTACACGGTACGATTTTCGCCGGCATATAATTTGCGATTTTCCTCGCTTCGATCTAGGTGAGAGCTTTTTCTTTTTCCGTCAAAACCTGGGGCCATACTGCCAACGCTTATAGCCATTTTGTTTCATTGTTGTTGTAGTTCGTGTTTTAGAATTCTTCTTCTTGCTCTTTTCCCACTATGTGGGGTTTCTTCCACTCACTTCTGTCATCCGTCAACGTACCATCCACCCCTTTTATACGCATATCCTCTTTCATACAATCCATCCATCTTTTCTTTGGTCTCCCTCTACTCTTTTTTCCTTCCACATGCATATCTATCAATAGCCATTTTGTTTCATTATTGTTGTAATTCGTGTTTTAGAATTCTTCTTCTTCTTCTTCTTGGCCTTTTCCCACTATGTGGGGTCAGCACAACATGTTATTTTCTTCCACTCACTTCTGTCATCCGTCAACGTACCATCCACCCCTTTTATACGCATATCCTCTTTCACACAATCCATCCATCTTTTCTTTGGTCTCCCTCTACTCTTTTTTCCTTCCACATGCATATCTATCAATAGCCATTTTGTTTCATTATTGTTGTAATTCGTGTTTTAGAATTCTTCTTCTTCTTGGCCTTTTCTCACGCTATGTGGGGTCGGCACAACATGTTATCTTCTTCCACTCACTTCCGTCATCCGTCAACGTACCATCCACCCCTTTTATACACATATCCTCTTTCACTCAATCCATCCATCTTTTCTTTGGTCTCCCTCTACTCTTTTTTCCTTCCACATGCATATCTATCATGTTTTAGAATAATAATCCTTATTTTAGGAACGTCAAGGTACGTGACATCAAACTGCCATTTTGAGTAATATTGTAAGTAAGTAAGTAAGTAAAAACACTTTATTACACACAAACAAATAAAATAATAAAAACAGAGGTAAAACGAATCGTGACAGAATTTACAACTTGTTACGGTGTAAAGGCGGCCTTATCACTATGAGTGATCTCTTCCAGGCAACCTTTTAAGATAGGATTTTTTTTATTGCTTATGTATTGCTTTAATTGTTGGCAGTATGATCCCTGCACTATCCCCGAGACATTCCATACGTTAAGGTTTTATTATGTACGCTAAATTTTTGTATTATTTTTTAATAATAATACTAGTTGTTACTTGATGCCCGTGAAGCGGGCCGCGTAGAATTAGGTTTGCGTAAAAACTGAACTCTTTCACTTTCGGGGAAAAAGTAGCATAATGTGTACCTACTTTCCCGGGATACAACCTATCTCGTAAAATCGATTGAACAGTGAAAGCGTAGCAGAAAGACTTTCACAAACCTTATATTAGTATGGATTTCGCAATACATTATAGCCGCCTTTTCATAATAAATAAAAAATCTATTACAAGTTTTCTCCTGAATGAAGTATAATAATAATACATACCTTAACTTAGGTATAACTTTTAAAGACTTAAGGAGGTGATCACTTTTAGTGATAAGAACTCCCTTGCGCACTTTGTTTTCTGTACTTGTTTACATTATATCTTTATGTCTTTGTGGCAATAAAGAATTTATCATTATTAAATTCTTTATGCTGTTATGTACATCCATTTATCAAATCAAAATCTAAATTAAATCTAGTAAAGTTAAAAAAAAATTAAAAACTAAACATTAAAAATATCATCTATGCCGCTGCAATAAGGCAATGTGCCCAGAAATTTATCTATTTATCTTTTATTTTTTTTAGAATTTATCTATCTATCTTGTGCGTTCAAAGCCAGGGCAATATAGCTAGCATGATTTAAAAGCTATGCCGACTGATACGGGATACCCATAAAGGTTACCTACTCCACACGTTCAGGCAAATCGGCCGGAGATGGGAATGTGTATTGATTGCGGGTAATTATGCAAATAACAAGTGTATATCTGCCGGCCTTAACGAGTGATACGAATTAACGGTTCGTTAGCTCCGGGGCAATAAAGCCCGGGAAATGGACTGCACTAGGTTCACCGAATGGGCTGGGTTTTCCGGGACAATCTGGATTCATATGGAAAGTTCAATTAATTCACCTCCAAAAAGCGATAAGCAATGGCGTGAAAAGACTATCAGGGTAAATTATTATGTCGAAAAAAGTTTTAAATTAAAAAAAAATGATGTCTTAGGTTTTAATTTTTTAATTATTTTGCTCAAAACTTTCCTTTTACCTCCTACGTTGTTACTACACTTTACCTACCCACTGATCAAAATTACTGCGAATAAATCTAAAACCAAGTAAAAAAGATTGGGATTAGGTTCTAATTGATTTAGTTATATTGCCACGCTGAACTGCCTCGTTGGTCTAGCAACTGCCTCGTTGGTCTAGCGGTTAGCATAGTCGACTGCGGATCACGAGGTCCTGGGTTCGATTCCCGGTCGGGCAAAAATTGGAATTGGGTTTTTCAATTCAGAAATTCTCAGTGCCAGCCCGGAGTTGGAAGTTGGCGGTGTTTCACCCCCGTGCCTCGGAGAGCACGTTAAGCCGTCGGTCCCGGTTATTATCACTAACATGATAATAGTCGTTAAAGCCCGCCAACCCGCATTGGAGCAGCGTGGTGGGTCTAAGTTCTAATTCCCTCTCTCATATGAGAGTGGAGGCCTGTGCCCAGCAGTGGGACGTTATTAGGCTGTAGTGGTGGAATGGCGATGGATAACCTTTTATATTAATTTAATTTGCCCATATCCCGAGTATCTTACCAAAAAATCCCGTTTTTTTCTTTAGTGTGGCAATCCTATCTCTGAACAGTACCCACGTATGACTTTTGTACTACAAGCAATTTGGCAGCCGGCCAGTTACAGTAGTAAAAGAATACAATAATAAACGAGTACTACATAAAAATATGTAGTTTTTGTCCCTTTCTTATTACTGAGTCACACAAACATAAGATACAACAATGCTTTTTTTTCTTAACGCCTTACAAATATTATTTTCTGCGAAATCAATGTACCTGTCTGGGTATATAACCCAAGGTTTTAATATTTTATTCGAACTGAGTCGAACATGAATTTTATACCTATACTTGCTACACAATGCCCGCGACTTCGTCCGCGTTTAAATTTTTGAAGAATTGCGTGTGAATTCATAGATTTTCCGGGATCAAAAGTTGCCCAAATCAAGTATTTCGTCAAATTGGTTAACCAGATGGGCTATGAAAGCGTAGCAGACTAGCTAGCATATCATTATCAAACACGCATAGGAACAGCATGGTCTAATTCCCTCTCTACCATGAAAGTAGAGGCCTGTGCCCAGCAGTGGGACATTAATGGGTTGTAGTGGTGACTTTGTCATCTATAATTCCGCAATGTAACTCATGCTTATATCCCGTACCCAGATAAAAATAATAAGTTTTTTTTAAAAGTTCTTTTCGTGTCAAGTTCAAACATGATATAAAAGAAAACTTATTATTAATTATTACGTGTACATAAAACGCAGCTTAGTACTTTCACTCACACTGAACTGGTATTGCTTTGTAACTGTAGCACAATGATCAATATACTTAGGAATTATTTATTGGCACTAAAATAACCAATTTCAGATGCGAACAACAATTTTATAGCCAATTTTATTTCTAACTACACATTATAATGGCGACCTTTAATGAAGTATTGTAAAGTTATATTACACTGATAAAAGGTAATCATACATTTAGAGCGTTTTTTTATATCATTGAATAAGTTGTACTTACATTAAATTAACAACTTAATAATCTGCGTTTCTCACGTAAAAATAAATGCATGCTTTTTGTTTTTTTTTTTCTTTTCTTTGGCTTCATCAAAGAAATCATTCACAGCCTTTTAAGAAGAATAAATTAAATAATTAACTGACACCGGTAGGTTTTGAAGTAACGTCGTACGGATAAAGAAACACCAACTTTATCTTTGGAAGGTTCCATAGATAAAGTTGGTTTGTAATTTTGAATTGCACATATTTTTACTGACAAGTATTTGCAAAGTAGGTATTCAAAAAACCGGCAGCTAAAGCTCACTCTCTCTATTTTGCTCTCCTTACTCCTTCCTCTCTATTTTAGGAAAATCTACGTTACACTTTTTTTCAGGAATTAAAAGTGAACTTTAAAATCACACTAAACAACATCAGACCTAGGGAACTCATATTTCAATTGAAATAAACTACTATAAACTTTAGCTGTTAAGGAGCAATTGTTATAAAATTACGAAATCTCACTCAGGATACTTTAACATTTACCTACTGGCAGTATTAACGCTGGCGTATATTAGGTTCGCCGAGTCGAAACAAAACGACTCGTTACTATGACTACGAGACTGTGTTCATTGGCTCTGTGCCGTAATGCATTGAGTCGAGTCTTTTTTTATCAACTACATGTTAGCCCTTGACTGCGATCACACCTGATGGTAAGTGATGATGCAGTCTAAGATGGTAGCGGGCTAACGTTCCCACGTTCATACAACAGCGCTCAACACTGCGCCAGGGAGGAGTCTACTCTATACGCATTAACTGCCTCGTTGGTCTAGTGAGCTCTAGTGGTTAGCATGTTCGAATCCGGCAGACGAGGTCCCGGATTCGAGTCCCGGGTCGGGCCATAACAAGTATTGTATTTTCCCGACAAGAAATTCTCAGTAGTAGCCCGGAGTTAGGAAGTAGGCGGTGTTTCACCCCCGTCCCTCGGAAAGCACGTAAAGCAGTCGGTCCTTCGCCTAATCTCGGATTCGTGTCGGATATTCCGTCCCATCGGACTATGGGAGTAAAGGAACAGAGAATGTACCTGTGTATGCGCACACACTTGTGCACTACAATATCTTCCGCGCAGATGCCTAATCTCTCTGGAGATAGGCCGCCGTGGCCGAAATTCGGTCGGGAGGACATTATTATACGCATATACGGAACAAATGGATTCGATTCGATTGTCGATTCGATTGGCGATTCTGCTGTAGTCCACTCCGATCTTTAAAAGTGAACTCGAAACACCCATACATCTTATCACTGGCAGCTAATAATTAACTAGTTGTGCACGCGGTTTCACCCGCCCGCGCCGTCACACTAACCACAGCCTAGCGAGCCTTTCGTAATATTAATGCGTATGCTGTGAATCTAATATCCCATGCAATTAGTGCGTTCTTATGAAATGCTTCCTAGCTTCTGTATAATAACGTAGTAGAATAATTTATAAGCGGTGCGCTGGTGGAAAAATTGTTAAAAGTATTTTGTAACTGCTTTAATTTTTCATCAATACTTTTCTTATGTTTTTAGCTATATTAGTGCTTCAACAGTGCTATTAAACTAAGTCCCATACAAAGATAGACTCAGACGAAGGCTTAACGTTCAGTAAATATTGAGGTCCATCAGTATGATGGACAATGTAGCAGAAATTATAAGAAACATACAAATGAGTTTCTATTTGACGTCTATGATTTTTTACATTCGGTGTCTGAACACCGAAGTAACCTTTTACGTTTATTTTTTATGTTCTTATAAGCACTTGGGTTTAATTATCCACCATCTCTTAGACCATTACGTATGTGCTGGTATAATAATATGTTATTAAAGACATACCGCGTTTTGCGGAGCGGACACACGGCTCTGTCGGTTAAGTCATAAATGTTTGCATATTACTAACCCAATATCCTTATTGAATTACCTTAATTATGTATGGATAAATAAGTAACTGTAGGACATTTTGTATCCGGTTAACTCATGGTCAATCGTTTGATCTAGAATTTTTGTCAGGAATACCAATCTGGGGCCAAACTGACAACGCTTAAAGCCATATTGTTTGAGAATTATAGTCCTTATTTAAGGAACGTCAAGGTACGTCAACATCAAACTGTCATTGCTTAAGTATTGTTTAACCGTTGGCAGTATTGCCCCTGTAGTAGATAGGTACATAAGACTTTTGCTGACTGATTGACTGATATTAGTGATGTGCCGGATCGTTAAAAATGCATATCCGCGGATACGGATACGGATATAGATATGGGATACGGATTTTAACTTTTTTACTCAATCGGTGTCGGTGCGCGTGACCTTGAAACTCACTACGATAAATGTTAGCAATAACAAGGAGCCCAATATTTGATTTTAAGAAATAAAAAATAATCTGTATGGAATTTAATCGTTTTTCATTGCTACCTAATCACCTATATATAGAATTTCATCTTTGTATTAAAAATTAATAAGGTAAAAGATCCGTCAAAAAAATAACGGATACGGACACGGATCTTTCTCCACCCGCGGATATCCGCGGATACGGATACGGATATCCGGCACATCACTAACTGATATATACAGATAGATCTGGTCCCGGATTGTGTAAGCAAATCGTAATCATAAAACGTTTTGTAAAACGTATAATTCCAACTGTATAAGGAGTTCACAGATGCCTGCACGTCAAAAAGCCTGCATGTCCGAACTCCTTAAACAGTTCGAGTAATACGTTTTATACTCTCAAAATGATTACGTTTTTCTTAGACAATAGGCATGATGACTGATTTTGAAAAATGGTCAGATTATGTTCGGAAGTATCGACTATTTCGAAAAAATATCTTATTTCAGCAGAAAAATAAGGTTTGGTACATAATATTGGCATTTGAAATTTAAATTTTAAAATTCACGCCAAAACGCTCCCCGGTGTCATGGCGTCGTTTGTGACGTCACTATTATTTTTACCCATAGACATAGGATTTTTTCGCTACTTTTTACCAATGTACTCTGTGCAGTGTGCAGTAAGCAATAGTGTGATTGTCAAAGCTCAAAAACAAACCATTGTGACGTCATTCGCTTCTTGGTGTTTTAACCAATATGGCGAAATAGAAAAATAAATACGTTTTTTATAATCCATGAATCCTATTTCATTAGATTAATTCATAATTTCATTGATTCTTGGTTACTGTCATCATGCCTATTGGGCATGTGACTAGTAAGATATTAATGAGCGACCCTATGTCTCGACGAATCACGAAGTTATCCCTAGTGCCGGCTCTATTTCACTTTAGCTAGATGTAAATAAGACTGGAGGTGTCTTCGGCCGGTCGCGACAAATCGATACCTTTCCTTTATTGCTGTACCTACTACGTACAGATACAAATCCTTTGCAGTGCCCGTTCTACAGTTTCGCTAGTTTATTAAGCGTTGAATTCATATTAAGGACTTCTTATCAAAAAATGAACGCTGCTTCAATATTTTTACGCTCAAATGTAAGAGACGATTTTCACCTGAAACTTAGTTTTCTTCGGAACTTAAAAGAACATAGGATCATGTACCTATTCTAAATATATGATGTCACCATAAAATTATTATAAAAATGATCTGTCGAAATATTGTGAACCGTTCAATGTTCTGAGTGTAAATTTTTTAAATATTTATTGTATTTACGTTTTCTTGTCTCTTTCTTGTAGGTTAGGTTAGGGTTAGACATTAATATTCAGGTATAATGAATAGATTACAATCTACCGAAAAATAATGCGTTAAATTGTAAGCAGTTCACAATCTTTCGACAATGTACAATCTCGCGAGCTAGATTATAATCTAACGGTATTAACAATTTTACGCTGACATATACATTTAGAACTGTATTCTACTCAAGAAACGTCATATATGTATATACATTTCCTAACATTTATGTTAACTTGAATGGTGTCCACAAATTCTTCATTATCAGGTCTAAAATAAAGCTGGAATTTTCATCTGGACTGAAGGTTTTTAATACGTTTCTAATACGAACCGTTAGGATATGGGACGCCTCTCCAGCTACCGTTTTTCCCTCTGTTTTTATATTGGTATCTTCAAATCAAAAGTGAATAGGCATCTACCATCTACCATCGTACCGCAAGACGCCGTGCGAGTTTCCACCCCTATGTCGTCAACGTTCCATCCACACGTACGCAGCGATTTGCGTCTTCATTCCTTATTCGCATGGCTAGGGTCTGGAACACTACCAAAAACTGTGTTTCCAACCAATTACAATCCAGGTATCTTTAAATCAAGAGTGAATAGGCATCTTCTAGGCAAGCGCGTCCCATCTTAGGCCACATCATCACTTCCCATCAGGTGTGATCGTGGTCAAGCGTAAGCCTATAATGAATTTTAAAAAAAAACTTCCAGGCAATCGCGCTCCACGTTAGGCTGCATCACTATTTCCAGCAAGTCTGAATGCAGCCAAGCACTAGTCTATAACTTAAAAAAAAGTGTGTGTGTGCAATTCACACACGGCAGAAGTGAAACTTCAGAAAAGTAGCCAACGAGATAATGAGATAAATGTAACTTGTATTCTATCTCATTTTCTCGCTGGCCAAATCGCATTATGAATATGTTTGTCTCTTTTTTTGTCGCTTTTTCGCTTCGTTTTTCGTTTTATCAACCAGAGGCGGATTAAAATAAAACGTTAAAAACAAATAACAAATCAGACTTTCTAGTGCTACATTTAAACAATCAAACAGAAATTTACAAAAATGGAACGCTTTGTATGCACGTTCGTCCGGTGGCGCCACTTGTACCATGGCGACAACATCCGTTTCATCGAATTTTCAAATCACTTCAAAACTGTCTTTCTTTAGGATTTTTTTTATCCACTACAGGCTAGCCCTTGACTGCGATCTCACCTGATGGTAAGTGATGATGCAGTCTAAGATGGTAGCGAGCTAACCTGTTAGGGGTATGGCAGTTATATTAAACCCTTCGGTTTCTACACGGCATCGTACCGGAACGCTAAATCGCTTGGCGGCACGTCTTTGCCGGTAGGGTGGTAACTAGACACGGCCGAAGCCTCCCACCAGACCAGACCAGGGAAAATTCAGAAATTATAAATTCCCAAATTGACCCTGCCGGGGATCGAACCCAGGACCTCCGCACGTTAAGGCAACAGCTCTACACACTGCGCCACGGAGGTCGTCTAAAGGTGAACAAAAAGGTGAACTATATTAGTTCACCTTTTTGTTCACCTTTTTTATTATAAAAGGTCTTATAGGTATAATATCTATCTACTCAGTAGCCCTAGTTCAATGGACGACAACTCGCAGGTAGGTATTTACGAACCGCCACCGACCGTCGCGTAATCCGCCATTTATTATTGCCACAGCCTCCCAGACAATAGAAATGTACCTATCTACAGCCATCTGACCGAACGCGACATCTTAGCGGCACTTTGTATTAATTCGATACTGTTTTAGAAACCATCATTCACTGTTAAGGCTATAAACGAAGAATTTATTGCCAAGTTAGTTTTTTTTAATCTATACTACAAGTTAGCCCTTGACCGCTCTCACCTGATGGTAAGTGATGATGCAGTCTATGATGGTAGCGAGCTAACCTGTTAGGGGCATGGCGGTTATATTTAACCCATACTTACCCCTAATCGGTTTCTACATGGCATCGTACCGGAACGCTAAATCGCTTGGCGGCACTTATATTTTTAATGTATTCTACTGATAAATTGCTAAAATACGTATCACAATATCTATTTAAAAATCTACTTATAAAAAAGGTTCTTTCGGTGAAAATTATATTTACTTATGTAGAACTCTAGTAAAACACCTCAGACATTTTCATGGCATAACCTAAGCTAAGCACGTTTTGAAACTATTTATTTTATTCTTCTAAAATATTTTTTGTGCTAGCAAAAGTTCAATATACTCGGCCGCAGCAGGCCGTTTACGAACTTTATTAATATCCATTTTAAGTTCGGCAAGATACTGCTAACGCCATCTAGTGTCAAATAGCGGAACTGACAACATTATGGTTCGTTTCCAAGTATACGAGCAAATTGTAGTTATAATTTCCCAGAGCTTTTAAAAGCTCATCGGTTGAAACTGCATTAAAATGATTATCCAATTATGTAATTAAATTACATAGCAAATACGAAATAACCTGTGTTTCAACAATTATTGATGCAATTTGTCATGAATACTCGTACATTGGGCTGAACCACCGGCTAACTAGAATTGCACAATAATTATTCTACGGTTATTGCTCCTGGATTAGGTATATTATATATATTGTATTATATATAGTAGGTATATTAAACCTCATTCGGAGAGGTCAACGCTTATTATATTCGTCAGAGTGCGTTTAAAGAAATTAGGTTTCGTTTGCAGGAACGCTGGGTTATCCTTTTTACCCATAGTAAGTTGCTACTTTGCGTTTATAAAATAAAATAGAATGAACACAATTTTTTTAAAATACTTAACACTATAAAAACCAACGAAAAAGACAACACTGGTTGATACTAAATTAGATTAGATACATAACAGTAACACAATAAAAACCTAATCAAAAAGACCACCCTGGTTGCCTCTATGGGCAATGCCCATCAAGCTCGCAGCCTTCTTACAGCATTGCCCACCTTTGAACCAGGCCCCAGAGCATGACTTCCTGCCTCTTCTTTTTTTGCGTTCATTTTAATATTAAATATTATTTTTAATTTGTTGCAGTGTTCGGTATGGAGTCCCCCCTGGGCCTGTTCCCGCCGGGCATGGAACACAAGATGTACCCTCTGATGGACGTCGAGCACCGACCGCCGCCGCTAGACGCGCAGCTATTCACCAACGTCAAGAAAAAATGTAAGTGTGCCACCATTGTACCACCAGGGACACATGAGACCCCTACATCACAAGATGTACCCTCTGAAGGACGTCGAGCACCGACCACCGCCGCTAGACGCACAGCTATTCACCAACGTCAAGAAAAAATGTAAGTGAGCCGTCAGTGTACCACCAGGGACACAGAAATGTTGTTATTATTCTCGTTCCTATTTCAAAAGGTAAGTACAATATGCCTTTGAAGTCCAAGGCCAATTCAAATTCCTAGAATAATTCAAACTATAAACTTTTTCAATCGTTGTTGTCTTCATAGGCAGGAACGTGATAAAAAGTCTCGATTGGAAGAAAAGATTGTCAAAATCGAACTAAGCTATGAAAATCAAGTTGTTCTAGTGGTGGTTTTGACCATTTATCTATTCCGTGGTTTTGACACACATTCGTAGCTTAGCAGCTTAATAGAGCACGTCTCTGTTGGAAAGGCACCCATAGTCCCACCAGTGGGCCAACGCATGCTGTAATTAATCACTCTAATGGAAAGCAATGATAAGGTCTAGGATGGAGAGCCTGGAAAACCAACATTTAATAAAAACAAGTTGCCATCATTTGATTTCTAGCTTATTATTAAATGCATCACGCATATGAATAACAATAGCGTTCGACATTAGCAAGCAGAAGATAGCGAATGCAGCATCCCATCACACATCTCGCAATCGCATCGCGCAAAATGTTAAACGACTATTGTTTCTAGGGGATTGTTTATTAAGACGATCTGATAGCGCATCTCATAGGGGAACAGAGCAGACGCCGAGACTAACGTGTGCTTTGAATGAGGCACTGCGGAGTCGGACTGTAGAGACGAGTACAACGGGCGCAGTACAATAGTGACAGGGATGGACTAAGACAGGCGGCAGTCTGTCCCGACCCTCGAGTATAGGGGGCCTTCAAAGTCTAAATCTTGAATGAGAAAATAAAATTAACTTATTCCCCACTAAAATCAAGGACAAAAAACAGAAACAGATGTTATTTAGTCCATCTTGGACACCACCCAGTTTAGCGCAATGCTCTGCTTCATAATTATATATCCGAATAGTATACAAAACAGGGAACTAATTTTCAGCTGAGATATGTGAGTTAGGTAAGTTACAGCTGTAAAGACCAATTAAATGGTCCTATTATAGTGAAATCTCAAATCCAGTATGTTTGTTACTTTTTCACGGTTCATCTGTATAATAGATTTTGACGGAATTGGATACACCTATTCCGGCAAACCTATACATAATCTTGTTTTAGGTTTCATCCCGGGGGCGGACAATACAATTTAATTTTTGTCCCAAAAAATCTTACAGTTCTTAATTCACATGGAAGAAAAGGCGTCATATCGTTAGTTGAATAAATAAGAGTCACTTCAGAGTTGGAAGTACCCGTCACCATAAAAGTGTGAAAAAACTTGTAAGCGCTCGCTTCGCACTCGGTTACATGGCAAAATTCTTAATTCCTGGTTTGGAATCTAGTCAGTACTTATCACCCAAAACTTGGGTATGTACGTAAAATAAATCACACTCGCTTCACCTCTTCGATTAAATACACAAAGAAAAAACATCACGGGGGCCCCATTTGGTGTTGCCCTAGGCCCCCGACGAGCTTAGTCCGCCGCTGAACAGTGCTCTGCTCGATCGATTAGCGCCCATCGCTCGAACGGAGACGTCACATGCATGCCGATGCTCCTTGTAAAATGCTAACGAGCAAGAGCGCAGCACTAAATGGAAAACGTCTTTAATTTCCGCGCGCGGACCGCTCGCGTGACCCGCGACGACTATTAAAAGAAAAACTAATTTCCATAATAAAATATCATTCCGGCCGTAATCCGAAACGTTCCACGAATTATCTGATCGGAATCGAGTTAACGTGATCCGTTGAAATTATAAAACTATAAAGTTACATGGGGCGACGTCGCCGGCGTATGCAGGTCCGCTTTTCTTTTTGACAGACCCGCCTTAATAGTCGCGTGCCCGTGTCGAATTAATGACGAGACCGGCGTGTCGCCCGCGGGTCGTAACCCGCTCATTTCGCCGAGTGACGAGTTTCGGCGCCGAGCTATTGCCGGAGCCAAAACACAGTTATTAGATAGTTGTGCATTCGGTAATGTCGCGGGGGACTCACGGCACATGTCGTGCAACCCAGCAGGTCCCCACCCGTCGACTTGCACCGCCTGCTGCCTTGCATTCCGAACATAAATCACTGAATGCGACATCCCCGACGTAATTAGCGAATTAAATATTTTACAACTTCAAACACGATTCGCAATCAAATCTTATCTTACATAATTGGTATTATAAATGTGAAAGTTTTAATGCTTGTAAGTTTGTATGTTTGTTACTCCCTTCACGTGACAATGACTTAACCGATTTGGCTAGGAATAGGATATAGCTTATACATAGACTAAAACTACATTTATACTGTAAAATAAAGTTCCCGCGGAAATGTTTAAAAAAGGCATCTTCTAGTTATAAACTTTCAGCGTACCTAAATATAAATCTACAGTGGGGCTGATTCTGTATAACACAATCTCTAAACTAAACTAAAATGGCAGCTTTAAATCTAGTGCTGTCCTTTTCCGTAGGAAGTATTATGAAAGGGTTAGCAACATTTGTAATGCTCTAATTTTAGTTTAGTTTAGAGATTGTGCACTACAGAATCAGCCCCAGTGTCACGACTTTTTTGATGTTTTACACTGTCTTGAACTTATGTACACTGCTGAAGTTAACATTTACTAAAGTTGGTTCTGCCAACTTCTGCCGGTCGGTATAATCCCTCCACCATTACCTTTACAACCCAGCAGGATTTCTCAATCTAGAGTCTCCGTAGACCGACCGTAAGAAGTTTTCGATGCTTTAGGTTGTGCTTTTAGTGATATATAGTACTTACCCATCTAATCTAAGTGTTTTGTTCGACAGGGCGACCAAAAGGGCAGCACAGCGCGCCGCGCGGTGGCCCACCACGATCCTGGACAAACGCAGAACTAACGGAAGCTTTACAACACGTCTGGAACAAGAAAATGACCACAAGCCAAGCGTCACGGATATTCGGCATCCCGTACAACTCACTGCTAATGTACGTGCGAGGTAAATACGGCAAGAGCTTGAAACTCGAGCAGCTGAGGAAGGATTGCATCGGCGGACCTCTAGAAGTTTTAAATCTCAATTCCGGAAACAACAACAACAACCATCCAAGCAAACACCACGACAAAGACGATCACCACCAGAACCAGAGCCAGAGGCCGTCGAGTTCTGAACCTGATATATCCTCAAATCCGATGTTCAATCCGTTCCAGCAAGGGTTCTATCCAGAGTTCCCGCCAGGGTTTCCGATGCCGTTAAACATGCTGCACTTACTACCGCCGAGCGAGAAAGCGAGAGAGCTCTACCAGTCGATGCCGATGGCTCTAGATTCGCTTTCAGGCGTCACGAAGGAGGAGGACTGCAAAAGCGATAGGTCAAAGGAGAACTCTGCGGATGAAGAAGGGGAATCGTACCGGCCGTCGCATCCGCCGCACCCCCCTGACAACCGCACGCTCCTACACCACAACGGCCAGGATTAGGCCTCCAATCCAAAAACCTCTGCACTGTACCTTCTCTAAAACTTATATTGTCTCTGTGTTTCTTCATCTTGCTCTTTCCAACGCCCGCGCGGCGAAAGAGACGCAAGCTATTTGCGTGAAGAACGGGATCCTTATTATTTATGGACATTTAATCGCTCAGATACGAAATGAAACGACGGTGAAACTGGAGTTTTGTTAGTGTACGCCCGTACGAGTTTTTAATTATATTTATGTACTTAAACTTCACGTGCAATATCTAATTTGAAAAAGAGTACTATAAGATTATCGGTGTATACTGAAAGAATTTCAGCTTCGCCCGGTCATATTGAAACGAAGTGTTTTATGATGTAAGGTACGAGCGATGTCCGGATTAAAATTAGTTAAATTTATATTTAAAAGATGTGTTAATATTGTAAATGTATATTGAGCGTCTCGTTTAAGTGCTAGGCGATAATTTATTATTCCCAAGGAGTGCAATAAGGATGAAAGGTGTTGTGATTGTTAGCGCCCAGGCGATGTTGTTCAAGTCTTATATTGTTGACATTCCATTCCGACATTCCCTCTATTTTTTTAATATTATATTTCATATCACGTAAGGTCTACGATTTTAATACTTTTAATAGTCTATCCTCGATCGATTCTTGCCTTTACTTTCTGTGTTATCAAGTGTAGATATTATGTTACGTGCGAATCAACTTCTGCATTTCACCAAAGTTTGTAAAATATTTCGTAATGATAGTTTTATTCGATGAATATTAATTAAATAAACAATTTTTAAAATGTATATAGTTATTATATAAATTAATGGGATATTAAATTTAAATTAACCATTAATTAAGGAGACATCACGTGTCTAAAATTGTAGTGTATTTGTAATAATTGTTGTAGAATTAGTGAAGTGAAATACAGTGAATTGACTATCGACACGTCGATAGATGACGCAGCCGTCAATGGAGGGTCCGCGACGCACTAGTCACACACTCAAACACAATTATCTAAAAAAAACGATAGATACTTTATTAATTGTAACTCTCAAGGAACATTTGAAAAAAAAACTAAAAAATTACTTCATAATCTTTAAAGGGAGCCGTAAAAAAGGAAATAGGGGTCATGTAGACCATAAAGTGTACCATGACATATAGATACATCACGAGCTTCAAGCCGCGGCGAGTTCGTGAGCATAGCTCGACTATTCCGGTGGTCCGATCACATTGTGACGTCAGCAAATTTCTGATTAAAGATTACAAAAAAACAAAGACCTCATTATCAACAAACGTTACAACGACAGTGCGCGCCAGGTAAAGACAAATAAAGTATCTGCACTCAATGTTCAAATAAAAAGGAGCTTTCGACATTTTAGTGAATAATGGAAGTTTAGAATAAAAATCGGGTCTCAACACTACCTGGCTTTAGATAATTGTATACAATGATTTCGTATTGAATTAGATTATCACGGGACGATATATCACAAGTCTTCAAACGGTTCTATTGTACATACGATTTAATTAAGGCTTGCACACACAGTCCATCATGTTGGACGCCCATCAGAAGTCAAAATGCGCGTTTACGTATTATATTGGAGAAATATATTAATCAAGACGTATACGCTGTGCATGGGTAGGTATGTTTAAACATGCAAACCCCATTCAAATGCTAACAGGCACGCTTTGAGTAGTTCAACTAACTTCACTCACAAGTTCGTTATTTAAGGCGTCTTTAATACTATAGTTTCTATAGTCTCATCGGCCAATTCCCTTGATAATGGCTGACCAAAAATAAAGTTAATTACCTATCTAAATATTCTCATGCGAACCTCAGTCACTGCATTGCAGCACTGCTCACTCCTGACAAAGACACCTGTATTGCTTAGACAAAGTAACTACATATTGTTACTTAATCTGTGGCCAACTAACAGCAGAACCTATGATCTAGTATGTTCCTATTTAACATTTGAGAGTGAAGTTAGCAGAAGCTATCAAACAGTGTCTCCTAACATTTGATTAGGGTTTTACCTAATATGCACGACGTTCCTTAAAACTTTATGCATGGTTTGCGAAATTGCGACATCTTTTAGACGTCCAGCAAATTGGGCCGTGTGGGCCCTTTAATGAACTTATAGCTGTGTTGAAAATATACGATGTTTTCTTTTAACGAAACATTCCAAATAACTTATAGTCTCTAACTTTGTAATTTGGTACTCTACCTTGTTTAGTAGTGAACTTTTTTCGATTAATAGATACACAAAAGTAGACTTCGGTTACCGCGAATGGATCGTAAATGGTTTAAACCTTTGAATAATAATCAACCTATAGTCGTCGATACAGAATTACGAATCTGCAAATCTTTACAGAAGACTGAAAACTATTTTCGACTCTATTTTGTATAATTGTACATGTAACACATAATCACAGTACTAAATCCGGCAAGCAATGAAAACACATGCACTAGAAAACATGTTAGAGACACGTCATTTTACAATATATCATTACAGGGATTTTACATATTAACGAATTGTATAATTGAATATGTACCTATAGTTTAACAGAACGTTTTATTATTTAAATTAAAGTTGAATTATTGCTTTTTCTCTCCTATACTTACTTTACTTTCGCTTATCTGAATTGAATCGACGAAAAACTAAATGTTTTTCAACAAAACCTTAAGATTGCCACTACGTTTGTCGTAAATGAAAATCATGTTTGCAAACTAGTTAGCTAAATTAATGTAATTATAAATAAAAATGAAATAAGCTGATGTCTTGAATAAATTGTTGCAATGAATTTTAATTTAATTGAGTAAAAAATATATTAAGTACATGTGCCAAAAAATTAAATCAAAATCTCAACGTATTGGCAACTTGCTATGTTGTATTATTATACTTTTATTACTATCGATTGTGTCTGATTTTTTTATTAATTTTCGTTTGTGAAGTACCTATTGATAGCGCGCGAGTTGAATACCAAAGTGGGGTATGAAAGCTGTTTTCAATCATAAAATTAATAAAAACATGATATATCAATAAAGCTTGTTTTAATGTGTTGTAGCTTATTTATGAAAATATTATAAAATCATTCACTTTAATATTATACAGTATACGTCAAATTATACATACATGTCAAATAAAATAAAAAATTATGACGTCACATACAATTTCGTGTTTGTGTTTGTATGTAGTTCGGCGCTTGATAATCAAAAGTTTAAGTTTTTTTAACGTTGATTTTATCCAACAATGTTAAAAAAGTTTCACGCAGGGCTCATATGGCATACAACTCGACCGTTATTAATTAGTAGTTATGTGTTGTATCGTGAGTTGTGATTGCACATTGCGTGTCGTCGGCTTATAGAGTTTACCTAATTCGTACAAATTCAAGCAGTATTAGAGTGATTTTTGTTAAAGTTTTTAATTGAGACGTTTTTAATTAAGTTTTGTTATTTGTTAATGTGTGCGGCGAGAGGTAGAATTACTACGAGAATATTTTATTTTAGTTTACTTAAATAATAAGCAATAGGAATCTCATATGACATAGTTTTTCGTTTTGGGCGAAGTTTATCATTGTTTTAATATTATTCAGGTCTATAATGTTGTGGATATGCTCGAGTGTGTACGCGGGGCTTTTTGGAGTGAGTTTGTTTTGGTTTTGCTTAGATGTAAAGCTCAAGGCACATTGCAGTAGTAGAAGTGAAGGAACGCATCTTTTTTTAAATGTTACGAAGTTGTCAACGTTATTTCTCATTTACACAGATTTCGCGCGTTTCGTAAGTTTTTGAATGACAAATAATAAATGTATGAGCAGAAATATTTCCGTCGGAATATTGTAAATGACATAAAGTTAGTCGAGATTTGCAACATTTTAGAGAAGACGGCTCTTGTCACTTCGACTCGCCTGCAACGGGCATAGAGCCTAAAGTTGACACAGTTCTTTCCATGACTACACATTATATTCTCTGTTCCTAAACAAACTAAGGCTCGGTATCCAACAGAGCGGAGATGGACGGAGAAGTGTTTAGCAGACCTGTCAGGTTATTATTGAAAAAACGTCATCTAGGATCTATAATCTGATTGGTGGTGAATATCGGGACTCGCGCATATAACGTCGCGTTCACACGAGTGAACTATCTGATGTACCTTATTTTTTCCTTTGACTACCCGCTAGTTTTAAATTTATGACTACCCGCTTATTCACATTAATGCATTTCATGCTTCCTTACATGTATATTTCATACAGTTTTCATCAGGAGCCAAGTCTAAGGACGTAATTTAATAGGTACATACATAAATTTAAGAAATTACGTATTTTTAGTTGATAAAAATGTGATTGTATTAATTTTAGTAGAAATCAAATATTTAGTTCCTTCAGTTTTGTTACGAGTATTTATAAAGTGTAATTAATTATTAAAGAAAATGATGAGTTATAACTTTTAGCTTAGACTAATTGTTCTCACATAAATAAAAAATTATAAATAATTATAAGTTGTGTAATTTGATTTGTTGTATTTTTGCCTAATATAATTAATAATTTACAAATTTAAATTAAATGATATCGTTACATTAGGGTGTAAAAAAGATTATCTATTTGATCTTATAAAATAAATACGAAAAAATATTTATGTTCTAGTACCATTATATTATCTTGTAATTGAAATTGAAACGATGGAGCGTTGTAGTAAAATTCGTTTACGGTCACCGACGTAAAGTGTAAAAATAAAAATGTGAAATACCGCTACACTGTTTCATTGCACCTTTCGCCACCTTTTGACAACACGAGAGTTTTACAACAGGTTACGTAACTCGTCTAAAGTAATGTCTATCTAGAATGAATCAATTTACATGTGTCTATTCAGCCGTTACGTGAACTGTCTTTTACCTTTTGTCGATTGTCAGCATATTGTCAAGATTTAGAGTCCCACCTCCTCCCATGGCTCTGTCCAGTTTTGCCCCATATAACCCTCGGTTGTGGGCCAAATCCAGGCGATTTCTCGTTGTCCTACTAATCCATAGAGCTAGGTCAGCACATAACATCTTTTTAAAATTTTAGTTCGGACCTACTAAGCACGGGAAGGCCCCCGATACTTGCTATTGGCGACTGACCAGATAGGTGCAATCATGTAAGGATTGCCGATATAATCGTTAAAGTTCGGCTTCAAAGTAAAATTAAACCATAACAGCATTGAATTAGAGCTCAACTTCGTGTATCCATTCTCATACGTTTAGGTATGTAGGTACGATACCCTAAGTATGGACTATGGTAAGTTACCAACTTACCATAGTCCTTAGGTAACTTCAGGGATCTGTTAACCGCTTGAGTTATATGTCACCGTAAGATTGTAAAAAACGTTAGATTGTAATCTAACTAGCGATATTGTAAACTGTCGATAGATTACAATTTAACTACTGCAATACCTGATTATTTATGTCGAACCCTAACCTAACCTACAAGAAAAAGACAAGAAAACGTAAATACAATTGGGTAATATTTCAAAAATCGACACTCAAACATTGAACGGTTCACAATCTGTCGACAGTTTACAATATCGCTAGTTAGATTACAATCTTACGGTGACATATACCTACATATTATATAGTTATAATTAATTTAAAAATAGCCTGGACCGGATTTTGATATGCAACCTATTTTAGGCGTATTTATCTATCAATCAATCAAATAAATATAAATGCGAAAGTTTGGATGTATGGATGGATGTTTGTTACTCAATCACGCGCCAACGGCTGAACGGATCTGGCTGAAATTTGGCACAGAGATAGATTATAGTCTGGAATAGCACATAGGCTACTTTTTATCCCGGAAAATTAAAGACTTCCCGCGAGAACCACAAAACGTCGAACCACGCGTACGAAGTCACGGGCATTAGCTAGTTATTATATAAAAATAAAAAGTAGGTTTCATCTGGAAAACAGATCGGTGAAGGTCATTGTATATCCGGCTCTTAGACCATAAAAGGACCAGTGAGCACAACACTCGCTCGTAGGATGATCATCCTATTGTTACGGTCGAGCCATGTCACAATATGCTCCCGCACATGGTCGAGACGTCAATTTCTCATTTGGCTGGTCGGTGGTTCTATCCTGGGGCACTTATAAACGTCTTCATAGTCTTCTAAATTTTTTTAACCTGAAGACAGACGTGCCGACCTCATGGGTGGCCCGGACGAACTGAGGAGATTCAAAAATTCATAAATCCATAAAGTATAGAAATGAAATGATAAAATTGCATGATGAATGATAAGATTGTTTTGCCAAAAAGGCAAGTAAAACACAAAATCGTTATCACATTAAGGCGTACCCTTTAATTTATTATCTTTTAAATTAAATACAGATTTTATAAATAAAAATTTACACACTAATAAACGGTGGATATCGCTCAAGCTCTGGCTTCTTGGATAACACTGCCGCTACAGAACGACCGTTCTGTGACGGCGCAGCTATCCTAGGAAACCAGAACAGTACAATCACTTCAAACATTACATTGAGCAAAATGCAAGCAGGTTACAATTTTACAATTATTAAGCATTGGTCAGAAACAACGCGAAACGGCAGCGAGGCATAGCGACATCGATTCTAAAGCGGCCTCTAGAAATTCTAATCGAGGTGACGGCTTTTGGTTTTAAAGTTGTGACGTGCCAAGATACTATTTATTGTACCTCTGATACATCCCTAAAAGCCGCTGACGCGAAGCGGTAGGGATAGTTTACTTTAAAAAAAAAACGTTCGCGGCTGTGGAAGTTGGAACTCCTGTCCTGTGTCCTGAAATTGTGTGTTTGCTGTAAACCTGCTTGCATGTGCGCGTAAACACAATGCATTCATTTTTAGATTGCATCATTGCTTTGCTACTGCTTCGCGTCAGTAGCTTCAATAAATATAGCAAAACAAACTGTATCCTAGCATGTAACACGCAGTTTGAAAGCCCTCAATATGACGTCAATTATAATTTTTAGAAGCCGCTTCAAAATTGCTGCCGCTATGCGTCGCTGTCATCGCGAGTTTTGTTTGACCAAGCTTTAGCCGCAGACTATACACTCGATATCTAGTTCGTTTGTTCTGCAGTCTGCAAGGGATTTAGTTTTAAGCACAAACTCCAAAAAAAATATAGACGTAACCCCGAATCCCGAGTCTTTATAGGTACATGAACGCAAAATTCAATACAGCTTTTATTAGTCTGATGGTTTAACTAGAGTAAACGGATTAACTTTTAAAATAGGCTTTTCTCGGTTTTTCTTTAGGTCTACAGTTTTTCTTTAGTCTGTGCTTTGTTGTAACTTGTAAGTAACACTTGCAGTAATAACTCTTATTTTTCTATTCCCAATAAAATATAAAAACGATGATAAAAATGTTAAACCTCTGACCTCTCAGTACGAATACCAGCTTCGCAGTTGAAACGTCCCCTGGTTCAATATCCGGTTGTGGCAACAGGAACTATTCCGCGTCTACAAATTGTATCATGTCCCATTTTAAATTATTTTAAGTATATGTGTGACAATTTTTTTTACATAAAAGTATTTAAAGCAGTTTTTAGTTGTTTTTAATAATATGGTATGCAATGCCTTATTGCCTGTATCATGTATGATGTATTCAACTGTTAAATAGACCTTCGTTAAACTAATACATTTTCAGTTTTAATTCAAGTTCGTTTAGTTTCACTTTTCTTTCACATGTAAATCTAATCACGTTTGTAAAAAAAGGTACTTTTTTCACAGACTACAATACTGATTCACCTTTCACTCCATTAAACCCATAGGCTTTTATTTTATTTTTTTAACAATTTATATCGACATAATTAAATAACACCTACCTAATATACTTTACGCAAATTACTTTGGTGCTATTTTTTTTATTTTCGAATCACCAAACTGCGATATCTTTTGTTAGGGCAAAAATTAATAAAGTGTTATTATGAACTCAATAATCTACCGAAAGAGAAAAAGACATAACAGTACCACAAGCACCATGAACTGATAGCAATTCACTAATGTGACCAGTATTTACGGATTATAAGAGACAGTCCTAAGAAATATTATGCTATGATAATTCGTTTTCAAATAAAAGGCTGGCTGTCTGGCTGGATTAATTTGTAAAAACTGTGTAAATTTATAACAAAAACGTAGAATTTAGTATCATAATATCACAGTTTTTTTAAAATTTATAACCAACTGTTTATTTTAAAAATGTGTAGATTTAAACTAATTTTAGAAAAATTAAAATCTTCAAATAAAAATATCTATACTATGTATGTATGGATGATTGTTACTCAATCACGCCCGAACGGCTGAACGGATTTGGATGAAATTTGGTACAGAGATAGATTATAGTCTGGAATAACATATAGGCTACTTTTAATCCCGGAAAATTAAGGAGTTCCCGCGGAAACCAAAAAACCTCAATCCACGCGGACGTAGTCGCGGGCATCAGCTAGTGTTACATATTTCGAAAACTTTTGTAGTCTGTATTAAGTTGTATGCGACATGTACGAACAAATTGTTTCGCTACTCCCTGTATAAAGGAACTTGTGTCTACTAAAGAAAAAGTAAACATTATTAGTTAAGTATTTATCTTTAGAGTGGCATATTTCACGTCCCGAAAAAAGATTCAGATAACATGGCCACTCGATTCATTACCATCGCACCCAAAACCAATTGTTTTCTAAGATTTGTACCATAAAAAGAACAGATATCCAACATCTAATCTCTATGGTAATGAAAAACATATTGTATTTGATAAAGTTGATTAGCTATTACGTATTTTATTATGGTGTACGTAGTTTTTTAATAGTTTATCCTCATTTTATTGTAACACCCAAATCAACCTTATTGCATGGCAAAGCATATTTTTACTAGAAAGTAGAATTAGAGTAAAAGTAATTACTTTAACAAAGGTCTTTATGTTGACCAAGGGATTTCTAGTTTATTAGATTTTACATTTTATAAAGAAAGAGTAAATTCTCAATCAGACGCGTCGGCTTTTATCAAAGCTTGGTTATTAGGTTAAAAAATCAAGAAATATTACAAATCTATGCTGTAAAGAGTTAAAACCGCAAGTGTTGTTTTTTATCAGTATAAAAGTATTACTAGAAATTCGTTTGCACTGCATTGTAAAATTCGATGTTCGAGTCTTTATCTTTTCTTAAATTCAACTTTTTAACTGAAACTTAACTTCTATGCCTTCTTAACTTAATTTAAGTTAATGACCAAGTGACGATATTATTTTGTCGTTTGGTCATAAGAACATTTTCACATATAATTTGTATGTTAGCTTATGAACATGCGCAAAGAGTCACATATTTCCATACAAAATTAGTCACTGTGACTAATTTTGTCGTTGTTGACTCTTTGTCAGTTTGACCAAAATACATTTGTAAATAAAATAGAGGTTCAGGCTTAGTTGCATTCACAATAATACGGCCAGTTGTCATGATTTCAGTTGGAAATAAAACCTATCAATACTGGAATAATGTAGAAGAGACCATCCAATCCAGTCCAGCTGGAAAGTTACTGGATCGACGCTCATGTTAACTGGCCAGAAAACTACATTTAAGACTTGGTACACATTAAATATTTCATTAATTGCATAATAGACCGAACATCGAATTTTCAACCGAATAATCCAAATTATTTTTCAGAATATAAATAAAAATGGCAGTAGTTTTTCTTATTTTATAACAGTAAATTGGTAAAAGGTACATTTAACACATACATAATTATATTTTATCCCAAACTGGAATTAGGTAACTATTTCGTAAGTATATAACTATTATGTGCATATTCCGTTGATATCACATCCCGTTAAAATCGTACATAATATTACATTGTTACTTCATTTAGATGTATTATTGTTTGCATCATTTATATTGATATAGGTCACACACACCTTCTATTTTACAAACTTAAGGTGCAGACAGATAACTGTGGCGTGATGGGTTATGTTGTAAGTTGCAAACACCAAAATCTGGGGGCTACTACCATCACCGTATAATATTTTTGACGATGTTTTAGAACTATACTCCTTCGGGACGTCAAGGTACGAGTACGTGACACAAAGCGGTCAATTTAAAATAATACTGCTTTATGCGATGGTAGTAACCCCCAGGATAAGTGTTATAGAAACGTAAGATTTTCGCAGAGCTATAACCCATTAAAAATTGACTTATTTGCTTAGCGTCAAAGTTAAGAAATATTTTGTACATTTTTGTATGAGTGAGTTGCTCAATATCGACGACACACGGTCCCGTATTAAAGACAACAAACGCTTTTTCTACTATTTAGAGTAGATTGGAGCGTACTTTGACTTGACCAGGCTAGTATTGACTGTGGACGTCTTCATATTAACTCCGATCGCCTCATCATGGCTCACTAGCGCAATAGTTTGTCTACACCTTAAGATTTAATTCACAACATGTTTAAACAGCTTTGAATTTTAAACAAATAAAATTAAGTACATAAAGGGAGAAAAGTTTTGTATTTTAAAGATATAAACCGTCTTTAATCATATTAATATTATAAATACGAAATTGTGTTTGTTTGTTTGTTGGTTTATTGGTTTGTTCGTTTGTCCTTCAATCACGCCGCAACGGGGACACGGATCGATGTGATTTTTTGCATGGGTATAGTTGAGGACCTGGAGTGACATAGGCTACTTTTTATGCCGGAAAATTAAGGAGTTCCCGTGGGAATCAAAAAAACTTAAACCACGCGGACGAAGTCGCGGGCATCCGCTAGTATAACCTAAAATTCAAAATCATCTTGACGCATAATGCAACACGATTATAACATGTCTCTATCTATTCGATTAACTCGATTAGAACTCAATCGTGATTACCTTTTTTAAAGGCGTGGAACGTGAGCAGTATGCATTGCATTAATTAACATCTACAGACGTGCCAACAAGATCGGAACGATGCAATTTCAACTCTTAACACGGAAATCCATGTTCTACCCCTATTAATAAACTAAAGTTGCCGTTAAAGCGCAAATCGGGTTATCTAGATGACCAAATGATACAAAAAATGGACCAATGAGAAATTGTTGCCAAAATCAATGGCCAACTCAATACTAGGAAGATTTGAACATAAGTTTGGGTTTGGATTTGGAACTGGAAGACCCTTTCGTAAAGTCGGCAATAAGCGAGTTGGCATGTCTGTGGATGCTCTATGACCAAGAGGTCATAAAAAGCGAAGTATGTTTCATTTTGCCACTACAAATAAAATAAGAGACAAAAAACCCCGATCTCGATTTATCGTGCACTAATAGAATCGCCGGCGAAAGCTGTGTAAACACAATTATTACAAACGAGACCCGCTAAAAAACTTGCCTGCAGCACCAAATAAACGATTGCTTAAGGCCTGTTTACACCACTCCAGCACTTGTACGAGTACTAATTGAAGCGAAGCATTTGGGCTGAGACTTGTTTTTAGAAGTATGTAGAAACCTCACATCGAATTACGATTTTTAAAACTCATACTTGATATAGGGGGCGAATAAGAAAGACTGAATATGTGTAAAATCATGAGATTGATTTTGATTATTTTAAACAAATATTTTTAAATTTTGATTAAGATATTTTTGGTTTCTTATATTGAAACCAAAAGCAAAACTTTACTCGACTTTAGTTTACTCAACCCTACAACTAGCTTGGTGTAAACTAGGCTTTATTATACAGGTATTGTTAGTATTAGCATGAGGACACATTAGAAATAGACGAGACAAAAAGCGTGAATAGATTATATTTTAGTTATTTAGAAATAGCGGATTTCGTACGTTCCGAGGTAATCTTTTTGCGGACATTTGCAAGCTATTGAAGAATAAATAATAATTAAATGTTTCTTAATCTTGATTTATAATTTACATGTAAGAAGTTGATTAGAAAATAATATTGATATTAACTATTTCAGAGCTAAATTATATGTCATAGATGACTTGGGTCAGAAAGTCCATTAATGTCGTGATACCGGTCTAAAAAGTTTTGTTATTAATAACGTTCATTCATCGACAGGGCGTGATTGTTGGACCACCTAAATCATTGTCGTCCCAAAAATAACAGTTATGTTTGTACTTTTTAGAGGCTGAGTAAGTTTTTAGTAAAAAACATTGTATGCAAACTTTCTGATATTTAATCTAACTTATATAATTTCATAACCGTACCTATCAAGCGCGAGTTGAATGTCTAGGTAAGAAAAGTTTTAGTCCTAACCTTAAGATTCTGTTTATTTTGAAAATCGTGTCATACAATAAAACTTTCATATTTTTTAGATCTGGGGCATATGACGAGCAAAAAATGACATAAGTACAATAATTGGACGTCAAGTTCGCTTATCTTTATAATATAGAAATTTTGCGTTTTTTACGACACATTAGTTGTTAGTAGTTGTATGTTGTTTCACAATTTTTGTCCCTTCATATGCATTGCCAGCCTCCATACAAAAATAATTGAAACTCATTTATCGACAAAGTGTCTCCTTATCTACTATATATCATAACGCAGTTCTCAGAATGGCATTCACCTTGCAGGCACCTATAATAATGTTAGTGGCAGTGTTAGACATTCGTTAGATTGCTAATGCAATAAGATTAAAAACACACTATCGATATGTGAGGCTAATCGATCATAATTTATTCTGTGAATTAACCCTTATTTTTTTCAACTACACATCAACTCACGGTCGATTTTCATAGGGTTGCGGGGTGTATAACCACATTTATTAAAGTAGTTATATAAAGATAGGTCGTGCTTGGCCCACAGGAATCCTATATCGAGTGCACGTCTCAACAATATTTAACAGAAAATACCATACCATACCATCCAGCCAATAATCTAAAGACTACTCAAAATGATACATACATACTACATAAATTAATGATATATTATTATAATTTTAATATAAATAATTCCTTAGTATATTCGCTAATATTACTAATAATAAGTTAAATTCTAGCGTGAAACCTAAAAAGCCAAATTGTACTTACATAATATATTATGTTCACAAGATTAACCATTCACTAAAAATGTATTTAAGTATAAAAAATATTGTTAAATGTGCCAGCACGTATGACGAGTAGAATACATAATTAAAATCACAAAAAAAAAACATTAAAATCTATTAAAAACGCACACATAGTATGTTATGCGTCTACGTGTGATTTGTGTAGTGTATATGTCGCCGCCAAATCGTAGAATCCACCGTATTACAAAACTCACTACATTCAGGACCTCCTTCGTGAGTTTCTCTTACCCCTATGGCAGAAAAGACAGCGTGGACTCGGGGTGCCCAGATTTCATTCTGGTCCTGCCCCCCGATTGTCTAAAAGTTGCCGATCAAATCGTCTTAGTTCGGCGTCAAAATAAAATAAACCATAACACCCTATAACCAGATACCCTAAACGGATGAGAATGCATACAAGGCAATTCTTACACAATCGCACCTCTGATTTTGGTGTTTGCAATAATGGTAATTTGACACTAATATTTACATTCCGGCGTTTAATTCCACGCTGATTTACGAAACGGCGCAGCGGCTCATAATCCGTCCAATTACAATATGGCTAGCCACATCAAAAAAAACGAAGCTATGATTTAATACGGCATCGTTCGTTCAGCCGTATTACAATCTGGCTAAACGTTAAACCGCCGTTTTGTAATGCAACGGGTTCCACATTCGGCTGCGACATATACAATTTGTAAATCTTCCACAAAAAATCTAGTGACCTTCCTTCTAAAACAACGCCTGTCTCTTTCCTGCAGCTTTTTAGTATCATATGGAAATATTTCTCTTTTATTATTTTATCACAAATTACTCAATAGGTAAGTACTCAAATAAAAACATCAAATCAGAATAAAAAGAAAGCATCCAATTTTTATAATTACATCACTATCCATTTTATAAATGCGAAAGTATTTGTTTTTTTATTTGTTAAACCTAAACCACCCTCCCAGCCGAAATCGCGTGCATCCCTATAGTCATCCATAATTTTGAAGTTTGTTGGGACCCAAATCTTCTGTACTCAGACTACACATTGGCATAATGCAAACGCATTCCCAAATGCTTTCGTATGAACGTGTCATACGCAGTGGCGTGCACGACATAGAGGCATAAAAGCATTGCTTACCCTAGTTAAAAAGGCTTATTTTTCATCATGCCTTGCCTGAAAATAAATATCTACCTGACCAATACCCTGGCTCCGAATACTGTGCACGCCGCTGGTCATACGGTTCGTAGTTTAGCAGATTTAGGGATGTGATCCAATCAATACATGCTATTACTAATTTAATATTACACACACAAATTTGAACCATATCCTTCATGTATATAACATTTACACAGAATATACGAGGTAATCGCTTAAATATATAACAAGCTAAATAGGATTTATTATAAGTTAGCAACACTTTTCACACTAGAAAACCCTCAAATTCCGAAAACTTCAACCCCTTATAATCGAAGAGGTGGTTGTTTTTTTTTTAATATTTATCAAGAACCTATTCAAAGTTTACTACCAGCTCCTGGACCTTAATTAACGATGATATAATAATGATAATAAATACGCAGCCAGCTGATTTGGTAATGGTCCAAATTCGTTGGTACACAAATAATATTAAAATTAAACCTTAAGTAAGAAAAAACTGTTCTGAACCTCTAACGCCGTAAAGCAAGTTCTTAAAACAGTATCTTTTTTAAGAACTTGCTTTGCTCAACTCAAACTCGCATTAGTTATTCAAATAAACTCATTTAAAAGTGCTTTTGAGTCATCTAATGAATCTACCATATTATAGCCATATGTTCCCACGTATGTGTATGTATGTTGTACACACAAAACCAGTTTTCGGTGCCTTTTATTCTGTTGAGTGGGTCATTGCGTGATACAGTCGCAATCATTGTGACTGGCTGCTGAAGCCTGGGACTCGATAAAACAAAAGTAAATGAATACTCTCCTGAGTTTAGTATTTTCGTGTACTACCAAATTAGTTCCAATGGAAACGTTTTACAATATTATCCTAAAATTACATACTTATCACAGACCAGAGGGCAAACTTCTTTACTGCATCTAAAGATTTGCGCTCATTACATTTGGGTGAGTTTGGTTACATTTGGGTATAAGATAAAAACTAAAATAATTTAATTTTAGTAGATCGTAATAGAGTAACGTATATTGAGAAACATTTTTTTTATTTTTGTCAACCACTACCACAGAGTACGGGTCTATAAATTAAAGTCCCACAAACCTGACCGGTGGGTAAAATTGGAGCTAATTTTTATACCTGTTAAGTTTTTGTTTTTATTTTATTTTTCATATACACTAGCGACGCTGTCACCGGGCCAGATAAGTTAGTCGGACTATACTAAATTATTGAAATATTAATTAAACTAAAAATCAGATTTTTATTTTAAATTAACTAACTTTTAGATTTTTATTGAAATAGGTTCCCTGCTCCCTATGTATTGAGCGAATACCTTTAAGCACGTTTTTAATCACAATTTGGCTGTTTAGGTAATTATGCATAATTGTAATACTTTCCATAATATGTCGAGATAAATAGTGTCAGTTAATTAAATTAATATTTGTTGCAGGGAAGATTGGTAACATATTTACGATGAGAAACAAACCTTTGCAGATTTTTCACGATATTTTATGTACAAAGCAAGCTTACTTTTTTATATCCACGTAATAAATACATGAAAAAGTTCATTCCTTTAATCTTCACCAAAAAAATTGAATTAATCAACTTATATTCGAATTGGAACTGTGTATTTTATATAAAATTAAAATTTTTAATCTTGAATTCGTTTAATTTACACAAATAAAACTAAATATTGGGCTTTGATTTATAAAGTGCAATTTGAAGGCGGCGACATAACTTTTATTTATGTAAGGGCAGAAACACATTTACAACACACGAACTTACTTGATATAATGTGATGTTTTGGGAAAAAAATCATAGTGAACAGGACCAGTGGCGTGCCGTAGGGTTCAAACGTAGGCAAGCCAGCCGCTGCCCATCGTATTCTTCCGTCTACTTTTACATAAGTTGTCTTGACGAGCCATCGACCATACAGTTGTATGGCCGTTGTGACGAGCTCAACAAAGCACACAGAAGGCATAAGTTACTACTTGACAGAATTAAGATATGTCAGCAATGGTACACTACCATTGTGATCTAGGTAGGTACGTGAGAATTAAATGATTTGAAATTTCATTTGCCAGGATAAATAAGTTAAAGAAGAACAGAACAACGCTTAGAGCGTTCATTTCCGAAATTCCGTTTTTGGGAATTTTGATGCATTTTTATAGCACCAGTTAAATAATTTATATCATCATTTCCAACGAAAAAAAGCTTGGAATACGACAGTACATTGACTTACTGTACGAATAAAAAAGTATGCAACACTAACAATTAGCTTATTAGTATGAGAACAACCAAAAATCCATTTATTTTTATACGCGGATCTGTTAAATTGCCTTTTTCGACTTTTACAAGGTTTGTGAAATACCTACATAGATGGTCGATGTACCTACGTAGGTAGGTCTGGAATAAAATAGATTTTGGTGAATTTACAAGAGTTATTTTTCTGTTCAAAAGTTATATATTTTACCTTATTTTCGCCAATCAATATTTGCACACACTTTAAATAGTCACAATGAACAATATTGATTAAATCTGAACTCATTTTGTACAAAAAATAATATTATTTCAATAAACACTGTTACAACAAAAAAAAACAATCGACTAAATTATGAAGGTTTAGTCCGTATCACGATTCCGCGTGAGACTTCTTAAATCAGACGTATTAATATAATCCAAGCATATTACAGCAATAGACAGCGCTATACTATTTATGGAATTTATATCGGATTTTAGAGACAATATGTATGACCATCAAAGCCACAGCCCCTCTCACTCACAAAGCCACAGAGTGAGTGAGAGGGCACTCACTCAACTAGGTTGTTCGTAAAACGTTCGCAAGCGCTCGGCGCCCACCGGCCGGTCGGTAGCAATAACTTACGTGAGACGGTGTCGAGTTGGGTTGCGTATTATGATTTGTTTCCGCCTTAATCTCCCCTGTAACAACAAACTACTCCTAAATTAGATTCAATTACATTAATTCCAACATTATCACCCATTACAACATTTACACGGAATGTTTTATTCTATTTCCAACCACACACACTTCCCTCTAAGCTATGTTACTGTAGAATGGGTTGTTGCGTCATACAATCGTAATCATCGTGACTCACTGCTGGAGCACTGACATAAAATAAAATAAATAAATAAAAGAAAATAGATTGTAATATAAATGGTTTCAATGGCCCTTCCTAATAACAACTAACATTCGTTACATATTATGGCTTAAAGACATTTTCGTTATTTGGCGTGTTTAAAAAAATCATATTTAATATGTATTTTTTTTACTATGAACCAAGACTTCCAAGTGTAAAATCAAATTCAATGCAATTCATGCGGATCAATGTTTGATGATAGGAGATTTGACCCCTATTGACAAGCTTTGATGTACTCAATGCGACAATAACAATAGCCCTTGTGACTAAAATACACTATTACGAGTATATTATGGTACTTTTGGTATTTTGTCTAAAATAAATTTCCATATAACTGATTGAAATTGCACAACGCAACTAACCCCTAGTTTATGAAGGCAATGAAAGATCAATAATAAAATTTAATTCTGGACGGCTTAGGAGAATTTCTTGTTTTAATTCATGTCAATAGGGTATGCTTAGATTAGCTCATATACCATATTGAGACCTATTGCATTCTAGTACATGTTTTGACTGCAACAGTTAGCTTATTCCTTGCAAACATTTGTAGTTTTCAGCCAATGACTAAGGAATATGTATTCACAATGGACATGCCCTAAGCTATGTCAAAACGTGTCCAATTTATCAGCTGATTATGAACATAAAATGGCTGCCGTACTAGGGTTAAATGTTCATAAATAATTATAACATAAACAAACTTTTGACAGCAAACCTACCACCAAGAGTGAACAGAAAATGGCGAACCGTTCCACGTTTCGTTCATTGTGACAGTTGTATAACCAAATGTTTCTAAAATGAGCAGAAACAAAAATATTGCTATCTCTTTTATCACTGGAAATTATTGTATTAGATAAAATGAGACCAAACGATATTTCACTCTCTGTCTCATATTTCCATCATATTTGTATAAACGCTAGTATGTATAGAATGTAAGGGCCTCTCCATGTATATATTATCTCTATGTTTTTAGCTGACAGTTGACAGTTATGGCGGATAGTTCGTCCCATTCTAAGTTTGAAAGCGTTATTCAGGGGACATACTACCATCGCTGAAATCCATATTGTTTTAATATTGTTGACGTTTGTTTTAGAATTATAGTTCTTATAACATAGGGACGTCAGGGTACGTGACATAAAAATGACATTTTAAATACTGCTACTAAGCGATGGTAGTACGCCCCAGATCTAGGCTCGAGACTGAGGCTGCATTTCCATTGAAGCGAAGCGATGCAGAGATGTTTTCAATAGACGTATCAGTTTATATATATATATAAATATGTCCTCACTTGTCTCAGCTTCAGTCAAACCCCACGCTGAATGTGCACAAATTTCAAACCCCTCTGCGTTTAATTGGTTGTCTTTGTAAACAGTAACTTTAAATGCCTGCATGCAATTGGGCAGTTATAGGACGCCATTGCACTAGTAAGTTTTGTGAGACTTTTCACGAGAAAAGGTTTGTAGGTTGTGTATCGCTTGCAAATATTCGTTATGCCGCAATCACACCCGTAAGTTTTTACGTAAGTAGCTTGCAACACTTGCAAACGCGTCTCACGAGAGTGTTTACATATACGTAAGTATAACGTACTAGTTTACTTGTGGCCTTAGTGCCTCTTGCAGTGGATATTGCACAAAACAATTGAATAATACAAAGTTTTAACAGCACGAGAATGGTAAAAAAAAGTTAAGAACTGTTTCCGCCAACACATAGTCTTTATTTTACCCATCTCCGACAGATGGCTAGATGTACTTCTTAGCGTGTAAATACCTAGTGTTGAGACAGTGGTACGGTAAAGTAAATAATTATAATAAAATTTTTTAACATCACAAGAATGGTGAAATAAATACCAGTTAAGGACTGTTTCCGCCAGCACATAGTCTCTATTTTACCTTTCTCCGACGGAACTGTTCACTTTTTCGCGTGTAAATATCTAGTGATGACCGCATGCAATTGTAGAGGCAGTGGTACGGTAAAGTAAATAATTATAATACAATTTTTTAACATCACAAGAATGGTGAAAAAAATACCAGTTAAGGACTGTTTCTGCCAGCACATAGTCTCTATTTTAGCTTTCTCCGACGGAACTTCACTTTTTCGCGTGTAAATACCTATTTATGACCGCGTGCAATTGTTGCGGTAACTTGGTGCGGTCGCGTTTGCACGCGTACGCGCGCACGGCGGCCGCGAGGTGCGCGTACAGATCTAGTAACGCCTCGTGGCCGATGGTGCGTAATGCTTTCGCGTTCTTATACAGAATGTTATCTAACTCAGTCTTGTTTATCAGTACTTTCTCTGCTTCTGTAAAAAAATAAAATTGTGCGTGTCACCAGTTTGCCGATAGAGTGCTAGAAGAGTCGAGTGCACGAAAGGAATGCATATTCATTCATTACACGTGAAAGAAGAAGATAGAATTATCTGAATGCTGCTGTTGTTATTTTCGTGTTTCTGTTGGCAGTATGGCCCCTGCTTACTACCGTACTACCCTACATACTTCATTCACTATTCCTTTCAGAGACACGCTTCGTATGGTTCTAAAGGAATTCTCTTTCTACGCACGCAAGCACGCACGCACACAGCCGGGTCTCAGCTATAAATCAGCCCCCTGCATTATGTGTAGTCACAGGCAAGCATATTATTAGGTACAACAGTATGATTTTTAAACAACTTCGTTGGAATGTACTTACTAACAATGGCAAAAAGGGTTAATGAAATAAACCATACCTCCATTCGAGGCATCGTGGCCAGAATTTCTTTTCTTTGGTGATTGCTTTGTGGGCGTCCTTTCCGTCGACTTGGCAGGACTGTAACAGATAAGTCTTACATCAATAAAAACGTTTTTAAACAAAAAAGGATTTAACGACCGCGATGTTGAATTTACTGTGACTTCATTTTATTTTTCGTATTCTTTTCAGAATACTCTTTTAATTGATACCCATATCACTGGAGTAAGAAAATAACTAGTCCGCCATATTTGGGAGTCCTCCATATTGGATTCAGAATGACGTCACTTCTGACTGACCATGCATTGGTGTAGAGGTGATATGTTTGTTCTCTTTGGACTCTTTTAATCCTTACCTTTCTAGAACATGGTTGATATGCGAATGAGCGGAAAGGTTCAACATAGAGTCATCGTGTGCTGGTCCGACCCGGATGAACTGCAACCATTGTGTAGCGGTGTAGAGGTGATAGGTTTGTTCTCTTTGGACTCTTTTAATCCTTACCTTTCTAGAACATGGTTGATATGCGAATGAGCGGAAAGGTTCAACATAGAGTCATCGTGGGCTGGTCCGACCCGGATGAACTGCAACCATTGTGTAGCAGTGTAGAGGTGATAGGTTTGTTCTCTTTGGACTCTTTTAATCCTTACCTTTCTAGAACATGGTTGATATGCGAATGAGCGGAAAGGTTCAACATAGAGTCATTGTGGGCTGGTCCGACCCGGATGAACTGCAACCATTGTGTAGCGGTGTAGAGGTGATAGGTTTGTTCTCTTTGGACTCTTTTAATCCTTACCTTTCTAGAACATGGTTGATATGCGAATGAGCGGAAAGGTTCAACATAGAGTCATCGTGGGCTGGTCCGACCCGGATGAACTGCAACCATTGTGTAGCGGTGTAGAGGTGATAGGTTTGTTCTCTTTGGACTCTTTTAATCCTTACCTTTCTAGAACATGGTTGATATGCGAATGAGCGGAAAGGTTCAACATAGAGTCATCGTGGGCTGGTCCGACCCGGATGAACTGCAACCATTGTGTAGCGGTGTAGAGGTGATAGGTTTGTTCTCTTTGGACTCTTTTAATCCTTACCTTTCTAGAACATGGTTGATATGCGAATGAGCGGAAAGGTTCAACATAGAGTCATCGTGGGCTGGTCCGACCCGGATGAACTGCAACCATTGTGTAGCGGTGTAGAGGTGATAGGTTTGTTCTCTTTGGACTCTTTTAATCCTTACCTTTCTAGAACATGGTTGATATGCGAATGTGCGGAAAGGTTCAACATAGAGTCATCGTGGGCTGGTCCGACCCGGATGAACTGCAACCATTGTGTAGCGGTGTAGAGGTGATAGGTTTGTTCTCTTTGGACTCTTTTAATCCTTACCTTTCTAGAACATGGTTGATATGCGAATGAGCGGAAAGGTTCAACATAGAGTCATCGTGGGCTGGTCCGACCCGGATGAACTGCAACCATTGTGTAGCGGTGTAGAGGTGATAGGTTTGTTCTCTTTGGACTCTTTTAATCCTTACCTTTCTAGAACATGGTTGATATGCGAATGAGCGGAAAGGTTCAACATAGAGTCATCGTGGGCTGGTCCGACCCGGATGAACTGCAACCATTGTGTAGCGGTGTAGAGGTGATAGGTTTGTTCTCTTTGGACTCTTTTAATCCTTACCTTTCTAGAACATGGTTGATATGCGAATGAGCGGAAAGGTTCAACATAGAGTCATCGTGGGCTGGTCCGACCCGGATGAACTGCAACCATTGTGTAGCGGTGTAGAGGTGATAGGTTTGTTCTCTTTGGACTCTTTTAATCCTTACCTTTCTAGAACATGGTTGATATGCGAATGAGCGGAGAGGTTCAACAGCGAGTCATCGTTGGCCGGCCTTCGCAAAGGCGCGTCGTCATCCGACCCGGATGAACTGCAACCATTGTGTAGCGGTGTAGAGGTGATAGGTTTGTTCTCTTTTGACTCTTCATCAGTTATAGGCATACTCGAATCTTTGAAGTTCTGTAATAAAACGTAAAATATGGTATATCTATAGTCTAAGGCCCGTTTTAATAAATTAACAACTCAGAACAGGTCCTGAAGTATCGGATTTAAGCATAGATTGACCATGATTTGAGAACGAGTTCTTAGGTTGATGTCGGTTCTAATAATAGGGGCCTTAGGGGTTCACACACGGCAGCTATAATGTATATTAATGTACATTAAATCCCGGGATGTATAGCTTTAAATTATCTTAACGTATCACACACACAACAGGTAATGTAATGTATCTTTCCCTTCATTCCATTGGTACCTATACGTCTCGATTGACGCACTTTCCAGCTGCTAAGGTGTTATGTACAGGATGTTGTTATTTTTAATGTTGTACCTAATATTCTGGATCTGTCGAGTTACTTATTACTAGATTTACTAGATAGTTCATCAGAAGATGATTCAGATTGCGATTATGATGCGCGTATTGCTATTGCCACATATGCCAAAAACAGAACAATGTGGATCGAAGATCACATAAAACATAAGAAAATTTCCGGAGAATTTAAACTATATGATGAATTATCAGACGGAAAATTTTGTGATTATTTCCGGGAGTCAAGAACAACGTTTTCCGAACTTCATGGTCTAATTAAAGAAGATATTAAGAAAAATAATACGAATATGCGAAAAAGTATAGTTTACGACACGTCCGCATTTCGAAGGATCTGGGCGGGAACAGACTGACTGACTGTACCTAAGGACTGAACTGTGTATGTCTCTGTCTATCACATAAACTTTTTGAACATCCTTTTCGAAGAGGGATGTTTAGGAATATACGGAAATGTATATATATTAAGATGTATCGAAATAGAAATATATATTTTCGTATCGCTCTGTATCTTAAGATACGAAAATGTAAAAATATACATTACAGCTGTCGTGTGTGGTTTCCTGATGATTTCTATGGAAAGATGTAATGAGATGTATCGTGCTATAATATACATCTTTACATTATAGCTGCCGTGTGTGAGGTGCTTTATTTACGTGATTTAAGCTAACAAAATCTGTCTTCTTAAAATATTTGTCATAAAAAAATTCGGAAACATAATATCTTTTTAAACCTACAAAAGCGTCTTTTTTCATAACAATGTAAATTATTAAAATTGATTAAATGAAAACAAATTACGAACGAGACTCGCGTCCCATTTCCACTGATGCGGAGTGGGGATAACCTTGATTGGTTATTTTTAGATAACATTATTTTAACGT
Source organism: Erebia aethiops (assembly GCA_923060345.2). Lineage (NCBI taxonomy): Eukaryota > Metazoa > Arthropoda > Insecta > Lepidoptera > Nymphalidae > Erebia > Erebia aethiops. Next base: position 11,912,977 of record OV281096.1, on the reverse strand, counting down.
GAATTTTTTACTAGTCTGATTGATCGAAGCGCACATGTCTGTCCTCCGCTCCGCTTCCGACTGAAAGTTATATCATTAGCGCTATCCTACTGAAAATCCATACTCATATTATAAATGCGAAAGTGTGTCTGTTTGTCTGTCTGTCTGTTGTCTGTCCACTGCTAACAGAAACATTATCATCCATATCCATACTAATATTGAAAAAACTAAAGTGTGTTCAACCGATTTTGATGAAATTTGGTACAGGGAAAGATTGCATCCCGGGGAAGGACATATGCTACTTTTAATCCCGGAAAATCAAGGAGATCCCGCGGGATTCAAAAAACAATCCACGCAGACGAAGTCGCGGGTTTCATCTAGTATAGCATAAATAATAATAAATCCTATCAAAAATAGACGCCGCTGCGCCCTCTTCTCTATAGGTATGCGTTGAACCTTACCTTCTGTACAGTCCTCTGCCGTTTGACCACGAGTCCCTTAGACCACGGGTTGATTCTTCTGCGTTTGCGCTTCGCAGAGTTCGTCTCACTCTTTTCACCGTTCTGAGGAGTCCGTACTGTCTTGCTGTCGTTCTGTTCCGGTGCAGTCGCGTTCAAACTGTGCTCTGAAATACAACAGTGTGGTTAGTATGAGATTTTATATCTAATAAACAGGGATAGAATTCGAACATCGAATCAATGTCAGAGTAAAATGAACCTAAAAGTACTTGATTTAAAGTCAAATATTCAGTACCTAATCAAAGCCTGGGAGGTCATTGTTACCCGCCTCTAACTCAACCCGCGGCTTAGATATCGAATTTTATCACCGATTTTTTTAACGACTCAACGTCCGAACCTTTTATTTCCCCCGACATTCGAATCGGTCGATTTTGTTTTTGACCGATTTTTTGTAGGATGTAAGCGTTTTTAATTTTGTAATCTGTAGTAAGTATGTTTCATTTTTTGCCGACAAAAAAATTCGGTCTCCGATTGTCTGACGTGGGTTTGACGCAATTATGACGTCGTTTAGAGCATAAGCTTAGTTCCTAAGCTTTACTTTATGCCTCGATATAAAGCTTATTATACTGTCGAAGATTATATAAATGATAAAAGCGCATGGATTTGACTCGCTCCAGCAATGCTCAGGACTGCTGTTACGTATGTATCTTTAGATTAATGCAATTGTAAATATTTCTCTTTCTGGTTGAGTTTCTTGCTGGTTCTTCTCGGTAGGAACGGCATTCCGAACCAGTGGTAGATTCATTCGTCTATTCGTAAGCACTTGTAATAAGTCTATTTGAATAAAAAGCATTTGAATTTACTACATGTAATTACTTGTCTTAAAAACTCACGTAAATTAGAAGCGGTGTATATGAAGTCTGGTAGATCATTGTCGTTAGCTCCCTCCTCCATGCGTCGCCTGGCTATATCTTGACAGTCCAGCTCGAAATCACTATCCATTTCCACGTCGATGAGCGCATGCGCATGATCTCTTAGCGCGCACGCTTCGTGACGTATCTGCTTGTCTGACGAAGTTCTAGTGCAAAATTTTTTTTTTAGAACAGATCTTTGAAATTCCTTTTCGATTCAAGCATATCGATACAATATCGAAGCTACTGCTTACATATTCTATTTAGGTAATGCTGCCCCCCTAGCCAAGTTACATACGTTTCATGTCTATTCTCTTTCTATAATCGTTAAAGCTGTCGCGAAAGCGATTAAAAACTCTAACCATAGACTTTTCACTTATTTTTTATTTCCACTAAAGTGTTAAAAGTTGTTACAATGATCCCCGTGGAAAGGGATAAAATATTTTTAAATACTGTCTGTTTGTGTAGTCTACATTATGATGATGAATACAAAAAAGGGAAAAGAGTCCAGCATAAAATAATAATGTTACACCCTATAGGTAAAAACTAAATAGCACTAAAACATTATTTACGAATACAAATTAACTAATAGCCTATATTTTAATCGGCAAATCTCTCACTGAATAAATTCGCCATTTTGTCAGTTTTTTGTATGGAAAATCTGTGACATTTAAAAACCTTGAAAAATTTGCTCTAAATATCTATATTATAATTCTATTTTAATTTGATGAATAGCATGCTAAAACTACCACATATTAAAAACTAAAAATTATAGTATCTAAATTCTAAACTATTAAAAAACAAGCAAAATACTTCTAAAGTAATATATGATATTATGCGCAAAAGGTTAGAGGATGTTAATAAGTACATAATATATTACTGTTTACAATTACGATATTTAAATGATGCGATACTAATTAATTTATTCTGTTAGCCCATACCTAGACATCGCTCTAGCCCTTTGTATGGCACCGGGTAATATGAAAAAAACATGACACAATTAATTGATGAGGATTATGAAAGGTGATATAAAGTGATAGAGACTGCATGCACACCATTATGATTATCTCTTTAATTTTCTCTCAAGTGACAGTTACCAAAATAGGAAAAGAGATAACCCTATTTTTATTATCTAATAGCATCTGGATTGTGTTTTCTTTATTTCGATTACTGTTGTAAAATAATCAAATGATAAAACAATTAATTATTTTCATAATATCATCTAATTGACTAGATGATACCACCGACTACGACCGCGGTTTTAAAAATCTCGTGGGAACTCTCCGATTTTCCGGGATAAAACGTAGTAAGTAAATTTCGCCAAAATCGATTAAACTGATGCAGATGGGCCTTGAAAAGTTTAATACAGGGAAACAGACACATAATTCGCATTTTTAAAATTAGTTTTGATGTTCGATGATTTAAAAAAATATTGTTTCGTATTTTAATCGATTATTTTGTCTCTTATACTCAAACTTGTTCACCAATGATCTTTTATATTATATAAGTGTTGTTCAAACAATGAGGTACATCTCATCACCCTTTTCATCACGAGCATTTGGTTAGCCAAAAGCCCCGAACAAGTGTATAAAAAGCTTTGTATTAGTAAAAAAAAAAAAACAAAAAAACCATACATACTTGTCAGGATTATACTCCAAGGCATTAGCGCATATCAAGTCGACGTCATCAAGGAACTCTTTGGCGCAGTTGTACTTATGCAGGTCTACTTTAGTCATCATGGTTTCCAGGTCCATTGGCTGTTTCACTATGTCCAGATAGTCGGTTACCTAGAACAATGCTATGAATTCAAACAATTGGGTATTTGATAACTAGTCAAATCAGAAACTTTTGTAAATAAATCTTTGTTTGTTTTGCAGTATCAATTGATACAGTTGTGGTTTAAGCATCGATGTAGAATGATCAATATTGTGATTCTTGATTGCCAGTCAATCAAAAAATTTATACGAAGATAACGAATCTCATGTTTTTCCATTAGAATTTGCCTATTATCCTCTGTCCTTTTCCACTTAAACCCTAAAAGAGACACTTCTTTACGTAATGACCAAATTGAACCGGGATAATTTATATCCGCCTTCAACTTTTCATGTATTCGCTTCATAGTTGGTACTTCTTTATCGGTAATGTGAAAATTGTGAATAGTTCTTCGGATTACCACTTTATCAAAATCGTCAATATTGATAATATTTTTTCTACATCTGGTCTTCTTCGGAGATGTAAATTTGCTCCCATCTTCCAAAACACGTTTACCTTCCACTAAAACGCGTTTGACAGTAGACAGAGGAATCCCGGTCAATGTCGCTACCAATTGGGCAGATGTAGTGACACTTGACATGTCTTTATCGTTCACGTCTTTAAAATACTTATTTAGATTGCACAAAATTTCTTTCACTTGGCTATTTAAAGGTTTTCTTATTCTTTGTTTACTTGTGTTAGCCGCCATTTTTCACTAACGAATCTAGTCTAGCACAAAATAAAATATTAAGAAACACGTCACGCTGCTACCAGTACAAGAGGTGAAGTGCGGAAGGTGCGCGGAGAAGTTGCGTCAAGCGATGGACGCACCGCGCCTCAGGCCGATTGTCAAAAAGCAGTAAAAACCGGTTTATACCAAGCAAGGGACGCGCCGCGCTTTAGGCCAATGTTACACCTACACTATCTATGTACACTTACACAAATGCAAAGCTCAGCTTACGCCTCGCGGACTGTATAAATAATTTATTTTTGATATAGGCATCATCCCTATTCCAATCGTCATATGATTCGGATATTATGATAAAAAACGTAACATATTATTGTGGGCAGATGAACTTAACCTGTTTACAATATTATCACTGCAGTCTGCAGAAGGGAGATTCCTATTACCTCTTCCAAATCCACAGGCTTAGTAAACTTATAGAAGCGTCGATTCGAAGCCAGTTTCCTACAGATGTCGCGCAGGAATATCCTGAGCTCGCGCAGCTTGTAGTCTTCCTTTCTCTTTCTTCTCGCTATCTCGGCTTCACTCTCGCGCGGCGGGGGAGGGGGCGGGGCTGAAATAATATATTTAGTATTATGAGGGATGATTAATAATTGCTAATATATTTTTATAGTTTGTAAGTTTATAACGTCTTTGAGAGGTGATATCTAGTCTATATAACACTCAAAAATTTTATTGAAATTGTCGATAGAGCATGTTTTAGGAAATGCCGTTGCCCGTACCCCCATAGTAATATAATACTCACCTCTAGGCAACGGAGGCGGGGGCTCATTGTTTTCAACCACAGGGGGCTCCAAGGGTGCTTCTGTGAGGATTGGCTTGAGGAAGTTGATCACTTCCGACGAAGTTGGCTCACGCACCGTGTATACGCAGTCTCGGTATGCCGGGAACAGTTCTTCAAGCTAAAACCAAGAGAAGTTGCTACAACCTATAACATATCTAGAAGTTTACTAACAGAATAGAAAGATGAAGAAATTATTTATTTATAAATTTATATATTTTTATTGCACACAAATTAAAATAGTAACAAAAGACATTAAAACTACGATTAGATCTAGGCAGTATGCAAAGGCTTATCGCTTATGGCGATTTGATCATATGCATCAGCTAGTATAAAATATACGTAATTATATGTGATTTATATGGCGAGTGAACAGAAAGCTCTGCTAGTTGGGGTCTGCAACTTTACCTGTGGTATTACCAAGTTTACCAGAAGTGGTATGCAACATTACCTGTGGTGGTATGCAAGTTTACCTGTGGTGGTAGGGTCGCGTGCGCGGGCGCAGTGGCCACGAGTATTGTGATTCGCGCGGTGTACGTGATGTTTTGCAACTATATCTGTGGTACTCTACAACTTTACCTGTGGCGGTATGCAACTTTAAATGCGGTGTTACTTCACCTGTGGTGGTATGCACCTTTACCTGTGGTGGTATGCAACTTTACCTGTGGTAGTATGCAAGTTTACCTGTGGTGGTAGGGTCGCGTGCGCGGGCGCAGTGGCCACGAGTATGGTGTTGTCGCCCGCCGCGCGCGTCCTCCACAGCTGCAGCAGTAAGGCCGCGCCCGAACCGCCGCTCAAGCTGCGCCATACGTCCATTATGTCGCGGATGAATAGGATGCAGCCGCGATCCGCGCGGCGGCACTCTGAGAATAACTGAAATAGCAATTTTTTATCATGAAAATTCTTTATTTTACACCAAATTAATGAATTATACAAAACAGCAAAACAACAAAAAATTTAGTACCATCAACAATAAAATGCTAACTTGAAAAAGAATGATTTTCATTTTCTCTCACATTCCAAAGTTCCAAACATCCTTTGAAAAACCTCACATCCAGAAATTACTCGACTCCTGAGAGACATCACTGGGTTCGTTTTTTTTCAATGGTCTTTCACAAGGAGAGGGTTCTCAATGCGTCGTGTATTTTCTTCTTCCCAAATGGCCGCTAAAATATGTCATATTTGAGTGCAGGGCGTTTAAGGAAACAAGAATAGAAGCCTGCAGAGGCGGAGAACCCCTCAGAAAAGACAACCTGATACCTTAACAGTGAAGAGGGTTAGAACTAGGGGGTATGATGCTGAGCAGTCAAGAAAAAACTAAAGGTGCAAAAATGCTGGCAATAATGGGAAAAAGAGTGAGCGACGAAAGGCCAGGCAAAAGGCAAACCGGGAAGGACGGCCAGAAAAGGAAGGAAGTTTTAGTCCATACGTCATCAAGAACTCTCTGTGAAATCGGGCATGTCGAATGGCATCTATAAGGATTACCCAGATCCAGAAAAAAAAACATGGCCGCTAAAAACTTCATTTTGAAAACAAAAAGTGATTCCTCACCGATATCAAAGCCTGCTCCTGAGTGAACGCGAGCGCGGAATGCAGTGCGGCGACGCTCAGTTCCCGCACCGTACATCGCTCCAACTGAGCCATTAGTGCGGGCGCTAGGTGCGTCTCTGCACACTCGCCCACTATTAGCAGGACGTTCGACGCCGCTGGGGTGTCCTTATATCTGTAACAATACAAATTAAGGATAACAACCATTGATAGACAAGTCTAGACGCTCTTATCTGATTTGTTATTTATTCCACTACAAGTTAGGTAGAGCACTGCAATTTATGAACAATATCTTTCCTGGAGAAAATGAAGCTCCGTATTTCTCAGGTTACTAAGACGTATACCCTATTAGACTCGCGGACATAAAGACTGGTCATATGCCACGAACCCCAAACATCCCAATGTATACCTAAGCCGAGATCTGATCCCAGGAGACGAGCTACAATTGGCCCTGATCTCATTTAATTTTTTTGACCCATGTGGTCAGACACCAAAGCCAGACAGCTCCGAGCTGAAAAGGGCTAATGGCAAATGTATGTACTGCATACACCCAACTGATAATGCCGAGCACACGTTGTTCCATTGCCCTCAGTTTGAGGAAAAAAGAAAGAAGGTGATAGATGACCTAGGAGGCAAATTCAGAGTGGAGAGCCTCATATGTACAATGCTGGAGACTAAAAGAAACTGGGTAGTAGTCCAAGGATTTATAGAAGAGATAATGAAAATAAAGGAGAAGGATGAAAGGGACGGATGTGGATGAGGCTAAGGCAGTAGGCCTTCAAGGCGGGGACATCACTGCTTGCAGAAAGGAGGGGTTTTTAGCCGGTAGGAGTCCGGCACTAACCGATTCGGAGTCGGATGTCCATGAGGATTTTCCCCTCCTACAGGAAAAAAAAAAGACAGCTCCGAGCGCCCGCCGCTACTAGGCCGCTCATAGCCGCCTCGAGGACGCCTTACCTGCCGCGTCCCTGTACAGGCTGCGGCTCCTGTATCATGGCGGCGATGGCTCGCAGCTGCGTCTGCAGCAGCGGCACACTGTAGTGCGGCAACCTGTGCGCGGCCGCCGGACTGCTCCGAGCGCCCGCCGCTACTAGGCCGCTCATAGCCGCCTCGAGGTCACCTTCTGATACTTCCACCTTAAAGAGAGCAAGAGTATTTATGACAGGCAATCCACTACCCTACTACAGCCCATTAACGTCCCACTGCTGGGCACAGGCCTCCACTCTCATAGGAGAGAGGGACTAAACGTCAAACTAGAAACTAGCGACGGCCGAGCCAAGGCGACAACGGGGCGATGTGGTACGAGAGCTAGCGACGAATTTCGAGAAGGCCCTTTAGGCAAACTGAAATTTTGAAAAAAACATAATTTCGTCAACTGGCGAATCCAGTCCTGCCAGTCTGCATTTGCGGTTATTTCTCTTCAAATTTTTTTTTTTTAAATTCCCAAAAAATATACTTTTGACAATCTGAAAATTTAATCACGTATTTATTGAGTAATTTCAATAATACCTGCAAATCGCCAGACAAATTTTTCGGTTTTAAACGTGAATAAGGTTTTCAAATGAGTAAGAAAAAATTGCGACCAAATTCTCCGCCAGCCGACGCCAGCTCTCCGACTAATCGCATCACGCTGCCTACATGTGGGTTGGCGGGCTTTAATGACTATTATCATGTTAGTGATAATAGATAATATCACGGGGGTGAAACACCGCCAATTTCCTAACTCCGGGACAGTACTGAAAATTTCTAGTCAGAAAAACCCAATACTCAATTGACGACAGGCAATATTTCTGTGTAATGTCCTAAGTAATAAGTATGTTCCATAGCTTTCGAAACAAGGCAGCATACCACAAACTACGGACTTAAGGAGGTACTTTCTACCAGTCACATGATGAATGACGATGACTAGATAAAGCAATTCAACTCTGGGGGGGTGACAGGTGTGAGACGCGGTAGGGTTTCCACAAGCTGACAGAATTCACAATACAAATTACCAGACTCTCTAGTATGCAGCTCAAAGGCGTATCATTTTCAGGGCTGATGGATGGTATGAGATAATTTATTGAAGTGGTACAATGTTTATTTTAGAATCCAAGGTGGGTGTTGTGTTTCTTTTTTTTAAATTGATAGAGGTGTAATTTTCGAGGGTTTACGGAGCGCTGTTAAATTTGTGAAAATTCTGTGAAATTTAAATGTTTGTTATTATCGAGGTTTTCTCTGGGAGCTAATTATGAAAATAAGGCTTATATTGAAATACAACCTGAATGGCTTTCAGATTTCAAAATGGACATTACAAAACACACATCAAAGACACACAGAAAGCTTACTTACATTTTCAACTTCAACTTACATTTTTAGGAGCTATAACCAATGCATATTCACTTTCGTACACTTGCGGGTAAACTCTTCTTAGCGCTTTCAATACCGCCTCGGAACATAATGCTTTAAGATCGGATCCTGTAACAAAAATAAACATAGTGATGTTTGTTTGTTGGTTTGTCCCTATATCGACCCGCAGCAGGCAACAGATTGACGTGAACTTTTTCATGGATATAGTATGGAAGACTTACAGTGACTTTGGCTTGGCTCTGCAGACAGACCAGCTTGCAAGTGGTGCAAGTCGTATTTGGACTCTTTTGATTTGTCTTGACAAGCACTTTGTATCTAGATGCCGTCCAGGGTCTCATGATGGACCCAGGAGGTGGTCATAGGAACTCCTTAAGTTCTCATCGTAAACCCGTCGTATTTGGGCTCTTTTGATTTGTATTGACAAGCACTTTGTACCTAGATGCTGCCCGGGGTCTCATGATGGAGCCAGGAGATGGTCAAAGGAACTCCTTAAGTTCTCAGCGTCATATCGTGTGCGCAAGGTGCAGAAATCCTTTGTGGGGTCGAGTGTACGCTTTTATAACATGGTTCCCAAAGAGTTTCTAGATTTGCCATTACATAAATTTAAAGACTGTGTTAAACAGCATTTGTTAAGTCGAGGCTATTACACTATCGATGATTTTCTGAATGACAAAGTTGCATGGAAGCAACCGGGCTCGCATCCAGAAACCTACAAGTCAGTGTAATACTTGTAACGTAATGTATGTGTTGTATTGCTACTTATTGTAAACTTTTTCTTTTTAGAGAAAAGAGCACCTGCTGAGTTTCTTGCCGGCTCTTCTCCGTAGAATCAGCTTGCCGAACCGGTAGTAGAGTATTGACGTATCATAAGTGTCACAAGTTGTCCTACATGAAATAAATAAATCATTTATCTCATCGTAAACCCGTCGTGTTTGGACTCTTCTGATTTGACAAGCATGCAGCTTAAGGTACAGCATGCTTGTCTAAAAGATGCCTATTCACTTGTGATTTGAGGGTACCAATATTAACAAGTAAAAGGGAAAACGGAAGCTAGAAAGGCATTCCACATCCTAGCGGTTTAAATTAGAAAACAGGAAGCGAATCGCTTTGCAGGGAAAACCCTCTGAAAATGGTTCAAGAAAATCTATATTTATATTAAAATGCGAAAGTTTGGATGGATGGATGCTTGTTACCTAATCACGCCAGAACGGCTGAACGGATCTGGATGGAATTTGGCACAGAGGTAGTTGGATTTGGAATAACACATTTTGTCCCGGAGTTCCCACGGGAACCACAAAACCTCAATCCACACAGACAAAGTCGCGGGCATCAGCGTGTTTCCTTTTTTTATACTAACCTCCATATCCGTTTGTAATATCCGCTTTATTATTCAATGTGTCATCGCTTAGTCTAGGTTGCCAGCGGGAACCACATAACCTCAATCCACGCAGCCAAAGTCGCGGGCAACAGCTAGTACATATAAATACTAGGAATTCAACCAGCCGTGCACCCGACCCGACCCGCGCCCGCTCCTTGTGTTTTTTGCGCTTTATACTAACGTCCATAACCGTTGGTAACATCCGCTATATGAGTCTGGGTTGCCAGTGTTTGGTGTAAATCTCCAAGATGTCTCGTCTCGCGGCCGCGTGCGTTGGTGGGAAATGGAGCTCCCTGTCGAAGCGGCCCGCGCGACGCAACGCGGGGTCCACTGCGTATTATACTAACCTCCATATCCGTTGGTAATATCCGCTATATGATTCAATGTGTCATCGCTCAGTCTAGGTTGCCAGTGTTTGGTGTAAATCTCCAAGATGTCTCGTCTCGCGGCCGCGTGCGGTGGTGGGAAATGGAGCTCCCTGTCGAAACGGCCCGCGCGACGCAACGCGGGGTCCACTGCGTCCAAGCGATTGGTTGCGCCTATCACTATCACTTCTCCCCTGAAAAATATTATCAAAATTGAATCACCCGTATCTTACCAATGTTAGAAGCACAATATAGCATTTAGTTAACCTCTTTCTTTTTTGAGAAAAGAGCAACTGCTGAGTTTCTTGCTGGGTCTTCTCAATAGAACCCAAAATCACAATCCACGCGGACAAAGTCATCTAGTTTATAATCTATATATATAAAAATGAAACCCGTTTTCCTTGGTCACGGCATCACGCGTGAATGGCTGGACCGATTTCACTAATTCTTTTTTTGTTGTATTTGTTATTATTAGGAGAAGGTTCTTACGGAAAAAAATATAAAGAAAATCTCTCAGAAATATTGAAAAATATACATTTAATTTTGCATACTAAGGCGGTACGAAGTTCGCCGGGTCAGCTAGTATTAGTATAGATAGTATATATGACATTAACCTGTCACACACGCCGTCCATCTCAGCCAATAGCGTGCCGACTACGCTAGTGTGCACTTGCTCTTGTCTCACGCTGCGCACCGGCGCCAGCGCATCTATCTCGTCGAAAAATATTATCGACGGCTTCATCTTGTTCGCCTAAAACACTCGCTGAATTAAAACATAAACCATCGTAATGAATTTGCTCATTGTAATTAAAAATAGATATACCTATTAATAACACTATATGATGCCCGCGACTTCATCCGCGTTAATTAAGTTTTTTTATTCCCACGGGAACTCCTTAACATTCCGGGATAAAAAGTAGTCTACATCCTTTCCCGGGATTCAAACTAGCCCTATGCCAAATTTCATCAAAATTGGTTGAACAGATGGGCCGTGAAAGCGTAGTAGACAGACAGACCGACAGACGGATAGACAGACAAACAGACAGACGGACGGACAGACAGACAGACAGACAGACAGACAGGCGGACTGATGGATGGACAGACAGACAGACAGACACTTTCGCATTTATAATATTAGTATGAAAGTATGGATTTTCATGTGTCACATTTGTAATGTATAAAATAATTGTGTTAGTCTGACTGAGCTCTTATGTCCAAATTCTACTTCAATGAAAGGAGTAAACAAGTAGGATATAGCCAAATAGTACCATAAGTTGGCACCAATTGTAACAAAAATGATTCTGATCGATTTACAACAGTCAATGGTAGGTACAAAACTGATAATGTTGTGATTTACATTTTTTCTAATACGGTGGCTGAAACAACACTTTTCGGGCAACAATAGGGATGTATATTTTTAGCACGTTAATTAGGATCTCATAACTACAAGAATGGTTTTTGTTGCAATTAATTCCACCTCAAACCTTTATTTTACTTGATGGTAAAGCAAACTGACATTTTATAATATTAAGTAGCTGACAACTGTTATTCAATGCAATATGTTTTGCCTGACACTTTTTGTACATTTATCATACTGTCAGAAATCTTCAAGCAAGTGTCAACCAAGTGATGAACAAAGTAGATAACGGAATATAAATAAACTAGATTCATTCTCACCTGTTGAAAGAGCAACTTCAAATGCCTTTCACTTTCCCCAACCCATTTCTTCAAGCAATCAGCTCCTTTCCTCATGAAAAAGGCCACCTTCCTTCCACCGACCAGACTGCATTCATTTGCCAGAGCCCTTGCTAACAAAGTCTTTCCAGTACCGGGTGGCCCATGGAATAAGACTCCTTTGGCCGGTCGTGTTTTGAATTTGTCAAATAATTCTGGGTACATTAGGGGAAATAAAACCATTTCTCGTAGACATTTTATATGCTCTTCTAGACCTCCAACCTGTGAATAAATGTTTAATTAAGTAAATAATTATAGACGAGGGTAACTTTGCTAACACTCTTAGGAAAATTTTTTGGGCTGCATAATTATTATGTATATGTTTGTCTTATGGACAGTGGATTAGACAGCAAAGTCTGAAATCATTAAAAAAACAATCTTTTATCGTCCGCCATATTGAATTTAGTGTGACGTCATTTTATTTTTCGTTTTATTACTAGCACTCATTTAATTGATAACCATAGTATGGAGGTCATAAAAAATTACTAGTCCGCCATCTCTGAGTCCCCCATATTGACAATGACAATGCATGGTTAGTGACGTCATTATAAAAATGACGTCACTAACCATGCATTGTCATTCAAACTAAACATATATGCAAAATTTCAGCTCAAGTGGTTAGGGTTAATTGTTTTTCAAATTCAGTTGCAAGATGCCCTAAACAAACACAAACATTGTAAGTTAAATAAAAGCTTTTAAAAACCAACAATAATCATGAGAAAAGAATGGGACTTACAGATGAAAATCTCACGCTTCCATCTACTTCTATTGGTTGAATGTCCCGTAAAGCTCTGTCAGTTTTCTTATCTTCATTCATGGACTTGGATTTTTGCCTGTAAGTAACAATGAAAAAAATAACTTTCAAATCTTAAAGCACCGATGATGCTTAACTAATCTGAGTGCATTATTCATAGGGATACAGAGCATAGAAGACCAGAACTCTAGCTGTGTGAACAAGGCTCAATTCAGCTCAACTACTTTCAGAAATCTTTCTCCAGCAATTTGCAATTTTGACATAGAGAAAAGGGAAAAGGCTAGATCTGATAGATCTAGTACTGAGCTGATTTTTTAGATCGATGGATTGCAAAGTTGAAGGGGCAACGGGAGAGGGTCATATTAGTTCGAAGAACCTATAGAGATTTGGGTCTAAGGTGCTGGAATTGCGACCTCACATGATAAGCGCAGCGTTGGCAGCCTAGAAGAGCAGAACTAGAAGTTTAATTCGCTATAATCCGCCATAGCAGAACCATCTATGTGGTACAGCGTGTCATATGCACGTGTAGCTTGCGATATTCACCGCCCAGTAAGCCACTAATTCTGGACCGGCATAACACAACACCACACAAATCTTCAAAATTATTCTCAAAATAATAATTAAACTTCTAGTTCCTTCACTATCATGGAATTCCCCAAAGTAACGCCTCCTTTTATCCAATAGGTTGGCATCAAGCGAGCGCAAGACCGCGGCGTGTGGAAGTTTTTGCAAGAAACCTATGTCCAGCAGTGGACGTCGTTGACGAGTTGATTGTTTGATAAATTTGATTTTAACATACACAAAAAATGGAATGAACAGAAATTAAAATGTATTCATGGTTATCTTGTGTTTATTTCTAACTTACTGGCAGTGTGGTCTAATATCTTTTACATTAAATAGCCCTTACCTGCCCTTGGTTTTATTCTTCATGGAAACATTGAGATCCTCTTCCGTGTCTGAACTGGATGTGCTACTGCTACTGCTGCTTGAAGGAGATTGTGCTGGAAAATTATAATGTTTTTTATTATACCTTCTTTATTAGGATTGTTTATTTGAGTTAAAAATTACGAATAAATTAATTAATTAAAACTAAACTACCCAGTGCAGTCCAGTCTCCAACGCTAGAGCCGCAAAGCTTTTTTTTTTTCAATAAATTTTTAGTTTTTTAATAAATGATCATAGAAATAAAAAATATCTCCCATGTTTTTAAACTGATTGTTTTATTTCAATAATGTAAGTACATAAGCTTACATCTTATCGTTTTCCTCCGTAGTAACTTTGGTTTCCTTTCCCTCAAGCTATATGGTTTCTTTCTGAGGGTAAACGTTTTTCCTGAAAAGTTAAATGGTTTTTTTTTAATTTTTTAGACCACCCCAGTAGTAGGTCGTTTGGGCGAAGCAAGAAAGAACAACCAACCCATTTAGGACTTACTAATTTAAAAAGTATTGTGTAAGTGTGTAGTAGCTATTCAAGTACGTGGTGTGCTCTTAGGACAAGAATGCTCATTGGCTTTTACAGCTGAAGATTGGATGACATCCCGGGTTGGACTTGAAAGAGTTTCTGAATTAAAATTGTCAGTAGAGCCTGTCTTATGAAATTGAGTCAGATTTTTAGATACTGGCAAAGCTAATAAAATCTATTACACTTAAGAGTTAGAAAATAGGGATGATGCCTATCAAAAATTATTTATTACATATCATTAAATAGGTCTTCCAAAAGACCTAAAATTCACATCCTCGGTTAGTTTTAAGTTTGATAACCATTTTAAACTATATATTAAGAAAAAAAGTGTGTTGAAATTTGATTATGTATTTCATACAAACTTCCATACTAGATGCGCGTTTTTAGTTTGATAGAGTTGCTGATTTGATTGGGTTGTCAACATCCCTATTGGCGGTGTCCCCCGATCTGTCGAGTGAATCTTCTTCCAACTGAAAAGTGAAATTCTGTCCAATATAGTTACCTCTAGGTCTGCCCCTAGGCCTGGGCGCCAGTTCCATGAATCGCGCGGGCTGCGCGGCGCGCGTTCGCGTCGAGCGGCGCGGGCGCAGGCCCAGCTCACTGCCAGACTCGGACGACGATGACGTTGACGCTGCCAAATAACACAGACCTTATGAGTTTTTTTTGTTTTTTTTAAACTTTTTCACGTCATCTTACGTCACGTTGACGTCACATCACGTTAAGTTTTCTTACCAGTGTCTTGTTGGCAGTCCGCTTTCTTCTTACTCCTCTTGCCTTTTCCCCGAGTGGGTCGCGCTGGCGTTTGATTACTGCGAATATTCATCAATTTATACAATAGTTAAAATATAATAGCTCATTCAACGAGATATGTGCTGTCAGCTTAAATATTAAAAAAATATAAAAAGGTAAAAATATAAAAACTTCTCACCTCTCACTATCTTGCGCTCCATTTTTCTCCTCGCTTTTAATTTCTTTCTCCGTTTTGTACTTTGGCTGTGTTTCTTCTGTTTCCATTTTCACATCCTCCCTACGGTCGTCTTTCTCTGTTTTGGTTTCGACAGACTTTTTTTCTATAACCGTCAGGTTTTTGTCATCGTCCGAGTCCGATTCTGAAGCATCCTGTAGGTTTTCAAAGTAATATTACTTACACTAATATTATAAATGCGATATTGTGTATTTCTGTATGTCTGTTCATGTCAGGTCATTCGTTTATCCTATTTCAACGTCCGGTACGGAGTTCGGTATACCTTAAACATTCCAGATGCATATATACTTGCCTTTTTATTGTTAGTGAATCTAGCCGAAGTCCGTCGTAAACGAGAAAGCTGCGTGTCTTCATCTGTGTTGTTCGGGACATGATTGCGAGTCTGAATTGGACAAAAATGGAATCAATTTAAATTAAAATCTTAGCATAAAATTGTTTTTTCGTAACGAAATAACAAAAAGAAAAAAAAGAAAAGGCTGAAACCGGCAAGCGGCGGAAGTATGCCTCTCTCATAGAGAGTTACATATTTGTTCCGTTTGCCGTGGAGACCCTGGGGCCATGGAGTCTTAGTGGCAAAAAATTTTTACGAGATATTTCACCGCGGTTAATTGCCTTATCTGGTGACAGAAGGGCTGGCTCATTTTTTGCGCAAAGGATCAGCCTGGCTGTCCAGCGCGGAAATGCAGCCAGCATTCTTGCCACCATTCCACGCGGGCATGATTTATATAGTAATTAGGTTAGGCTAGCTAGCATTAAGTTCTATTGTATTATTTTCAATAAAGGCTAAAAAAAAAACGAAATATGAACTGCGTATATTGGTAAGTGATGATGCAGCCTAAAGTTGTAGCGGGCTAACTTGTTAACGGTACGGCAGTTCTATTAAACCCATACTCCTATCGGTTTCTACACTAAATCGCTTGGCGTTACATCTTTGCCGGTAGGGTGGTAGCCACGGCCGAAGTCTCTTACCAGACCAGACTAGACCAAATTCAGAAATTAGAATCAAGGCCAATGGACTGACGACCTGATGGTGGCAGAAGTAGGAAGTAAGTAGTAAGGAAGGCGAAGGATCGTATTTGGTCTGATTCTTAAAAAAGTGAACCCATACAGACTGACGGAAAGGTTTATTAAAATCCATTCTAATATTATAAAATATGCAAAAATGTGTCTGTTTTACGCTTTCACGGCCCATGTTTTCAACCGATTTCAATAAAATTAGGTATAAAGATAGGTTGCATCCCGGGAAAGGACATAGACTACTTTTTATCACAGAAAATTAAGGAATTTCCGCTGGAGTAAAAAAAAAATCAAAACAATATCTCTTACCAGTTTCTTAGTTACCCTGGCCTCATCACCCGAAGAGAATTCATCCGAGGAGCTGGTGCCAGGGAATCCATACAAGTCAGGATAGCCCTTGACTTTGAGCTCGTTGGTGATCCAGCTCTCGTTGAAGTTGTGATGCAGCAGCTTGCGCTGGCGACAGCTGCGTCTCACGTCTGAAATGTCTTAACATGAGCTTATTTAGTTAAACTACAGCTACAGAACGCGTGCGGTTTAGGAGACTTTCCGTTGTCTGCTATAACTTTTTTTTTCATTTGGCAACCAGAACGGATTACAAGAAATTTTCCTCTAACATAGTCTTTTTTTTTATCCACTACAAGTTGGCCCTTGACTGCGATCTCACCTGATGGTAAGTGATGATGCAGTCTAAGATGGCAGCAGGCTAACCTGTTAGGGGCATGGCAGTTATATTAAGCCCATACCCCTATTCGGTTTCTACACGGCATCATACCTTGTTGTCGTGCTTAGCGGCACGTCTTTGCCGGGTGGTAACTAGCCACGGCCGAAGCCTCCCACCAGGCCGGACCAGGGAAAATTCAGAAATTATAAATATCAAAACCCTGTCGGGAATCGAACCCGGGTCCTCCGCATGTTAAGGCAACAGCGCTCAACACTGTGCCGCGGAGGTCTTCTTATCTATAAAACATTTTGAACTTATCTACTTGCTTACTTAATTATTTTACACAATTTTTTAATGAATAGTGGCAATCCGGAATCAAATATATCAATATACTAGCTAATGTCCGCGACTTCGTCCGCGTGAATTGAGGTTTTCTATAGTTATTATTATAAATGCGAAAGTTTGTATGGATGGATGTTTGTTACTCAATCACGCCAGAACGACTGAACAGATCTGGATGAAATATGGCACAGAGATAGATTATAGTCTGGAGTAACACATAGGCTAATTTTTATCCCGGATAATAATGAATTCCCGCAAAAAACTTTAATTCACGCGGACGAAGTAGCAGGCATCTGCTAGTAGTTAAAAAAGCTTTTAAGAACGTTTTTAATAATTAAATAAAAAACAGTAAAGTGATTCAACTTTAAAAAAACAGGGGACGTGAATATTACGACTTTTGGGAGATCCTCAATTTAATCACAAAAAAAAAATGATTTGACTAGTAGTCGAATACCCAATTTCAGTTTTCTACGTCCTCAGGTTTGGGATGGACGTTGATTAGTCAATCAGTCCCTTATGTGTAGAGATATACTTTGGCAACTTACTTTGCTGTATTGGTTTATCTTCACTATCTTCCATGTAATTCTTACTCGGACCGCGGTTGCGCCGAATCTTCATACTCCTGTTGGTTGAATCATTGTCGTCGGCAAAGAATACTCTTACTTGACGAGATCTGAAATACAATTATTACATTCAAACTCAAATATTCCTTTTAATGTTCCATTGGTAAATGGGGTATATATGTCACCGTAAGATTGTAAAAACCGTTAGATTATAATATAACGTTTTTTATCTCGATAGATTATAAATTTTCGACAGATTGTCAACCGTAACATACTGCTTACAATTTAACGCGTTATTTTTCGGTAAATTGTAATATATTAGGTATATTAACCCGATAGAACCTAAGTGCCTACCTGAATATTCATGTCAAACCCTAACCTAACCTATAGTTCGCGCGCGAGTTGAATGCAGAGTAAATGTATGGTGACACTTACATTTACTCTGCATTCAACTCGCGCGCGAACTGTACAAGAAAGAGACAAGAAAACGTAAAAACAATAAATATTTCATAAATTAATACTCAGAACATTGAACGGTTCACAATCTTTCGAAAGTTTATAATCTAGCGGGATCGAAGATTATAATCTAACGGATTTTACAATCTTACGGTGACATATACATGGGGTATATGTATATGTTGCCACATATGTATATAGTAGATTAAATTACCAGAAAATGCCTGTGACTTTGTCTGCATATTTTTTTTATATGGTTTTTGTATATTTTTGTTTACTTATAAAATGTAGCCTGTGCTAATGGTTATATGCTATATCCATTCCAAATTACAGCCAAATCATTTCAGTCATAATTTTGGTGTGAAGAAGTAACAAACATACAAAGATAAAGATCAAAACATTTAAAGCCTTACATCTAGGATATAACTAATGTAGAAAATAAATAAGAAAATATCATTGTTTTCAAATCGCACCTGTTTTCCAAACTGGTTAGAACTGTACCTCGGAAAATAGGGATTCCAACTCAGAGACACAAGAAATGACAGCAAAGCATATGCATTTTGCATGAGTCACTTCCAAACTTTCACATTTATAATATTATAAGTAAAATAGTAAGATAAATTTTTATTTATGGAATCATTTATACATGTTGAATTTATACAAAATTCTATATAACACTATTTGATACCATTTTCAATGGGTAATAACTAGGAAATTGTAATGTGTAATGATTAAGAATTGTAACACAGAATGTGTACTGGAAGTGGTTTAAAACCACAACTTTGTCATTCATATAATGATAAGCAGTTTTGAAGTTAATTTAAGGAAATGCATGAAGGTGTTTTCAACATGCATATGAGCCCTGATACTGCCTTCTTGTTCCATTGTATTATTTTTTAACTCGTTCTAAACATTAAACAAGATCGGTTCTTTTTTTTAACTACAGTACAAGTTTCTCTACCTCCAAGTACCTCGGTATTAGCTGCGTAATCTCCTTAGATTACGCAGCTAATCTAAGGAGATCTATAGAGCGTACGAATTGGCTTAGAGTTAAAACGAGATGGACTTATGTGAGTAACATTCTATCTTGTTTTAACAATGTCTTAAGTTTAAGCAAAGTCAAAATTCGCTCTATAGATCTCAGCATAAGAGATCTTTATGAAATACTAGTTGATGCCCGCAACTTCATCCACGTTGTTTCAGTTTTTTTGATTCCCGCAGAAACTCCTTAATTTTCCGGGATAAAAAGTAGCCTATGTCACTCTCCAGGTCTTCAACTACATTCACGCCAAAAATCTCCAAAAAAAATCCGTTGGTCCGTTGCGGCGTGATTGAAGGACAAACCAACAACAAACATACTTTCACATTTATAAAATTATTATGATTATGATGTATTTTAATATTGATAGAATAAAGACAGACATAACATAACTATATCAGTTCATTGTTGCCTACGGAACCCTAAAAAGGGTGGCAGCTCTACATGTAAAATATTACATAATACAAAAAAGTATCTTCACAGTGATCTTAACTATAAAATTACCTTCTTGAATACTTTTCAGGTTCTGTATCACTCTCCGGAAACATAATACGAGGCATTTTGATTGCTCGAAGTCTGCTGCGGCTGTCTATAAAAGAACAAAAGATAAAACTATAGTCACAACAATCCACTTAAAAATCATATTCGTTTTAGCCTTCCACCAGTTATACTTAAAGCTCTCACTGGCAACACAAGTTCCTAACACTAAGTCAAAGGTTGCCTGGTAGAGATTGCTCAATAAGCAACAAGGCCGCCTTTGCATACCTAGTTTTTAGTTATAACTCTACACTGTATTATTTCTTGTGTGCAATAAAGTATTCATCTATCTATCTAAGTTCGCGCGAATTCCCTGTTAGATATAGACCGGTTTTCTTGGGCGGGGATCTGGGAGTCCCCACCCCAGTAAACATTTATATTTTTTGTCAATTTTGTTACTTTCTGTATTAGGATAATGTCTTTGTTGATATCAAAAATTGAGTTATGTATAGTAAACACACACTTAATTTTACATAAACAACTAAGTACTTAATATTTAGTTCTCTTTTTATTTCAAAGTGATCTATTACCTAATAATAATTTTAAAATAATACCAATATTGTATGTTATAAATATTGATTGAAAGCTGTTTATCTTTGGGGTCCATGAAGACCCCACATGATGCCTCCCATTACAACAAAATTATCTTGCTTCATATAATTTGTATGCAAAATAAGCATATTTTGTAGACCTATTCTACTGTATTTACTTACATTTAGTTGGCCAATGTTGTATTTTTCTTGTGACCTTATACTGGCCGCTGCTCCTTAATTCTCTCTGAGACCAATTTGATGCCTAAAAGCCAATACTACTTTAAGACAGATAAAATTTTATACCAATATGAACAATCAATTGAACTACCAAAAACATGTCAAATGTTTATGTTGCCACTTGTTCCTATTTCCTAAGAGATCCCATTCTTAGGCCTGGTACCAGAGGAGATTGGCAAATTATTTAGCAGAAATTTAAAAAGAAGCTATATAAGAATTCAGTTTTAATTGAGTAAGATTTTAGTTTATTTTACTGAGTTAGTTTAAGTATTAAACTAACTCAGTATAATAAACTAAAATTCAAGAAACTATATTTAAGATTTCAGTTTATAGCTGTATCAATGTTGTCAAAAATTGAATTTAAAATATCAAAATATTATATTTTAGCAAACCTATCACATTATTGATAATTTTTTTCACATTGAGGCCAATTTTGTTGTACTATATCTAAACGAAACTAAAATGATGGCTCTATTTATATTGCAATCCCTTTCATAATACTCTCTGCGGAAAGAGGCAGCACTAGATTTAGAGCTGTCATTTTAGTTTAGAGATTGTACTAAACAGAATTGGCCTCATTATCTATCCATTATATGATTGGTCTGCTAAGCACTTCTCCCCCCATCTCCGCTCAGTAGGATATGACGCCAGCGCAAGTTTTGATGTTTGTTAGAATTACTGAATTGATAAGTTGTCAATATCTCTATTACAATGTTGGATTCAGGCCAGCAATGTTGAAAGTAATGCCAATTTTATCATCATGACTTCTATACTATACATTCTGTATGTGTCATGGGAATTTGAATTCATTCATTTTAGTATTGTGAACCAGTACTCAAATCTTAAAGGAGTCACTGGGAACTGTTGAAGAGAAGCTCCACAAGACTGTTCTGTGGAGACTTACAAGATTGTTGAGTCTAGTAGAGGATGCCTATTGATTGAAATAACTAAAGTTCTACTGGTTTATAAGTTTTGCAAAATTAGAGATAATTATAACAATCTGTCGTATATCATGTATCACATTTATACACAATATAACTAAATCATGCTAGGCTACTAAGTCATAGATTAATTGAGCTTCTGCAAATTGTAAAATTTAAGTAGGCTTCAAATCATAGCAAAAATATAGCTTAAAATAGATAATACACAATACTATGGTGTGCATTTACTCCCAAATTATTACATAACTATAATAATAAAGGTATAGTTAATAGGAATACTAGAAGGGAACATTATGACAAACATACATGATAATTCATATAGGTATTATGTGCACTTATCAAGTATAATATAAGTGCAAACGGGCTGCCTTCTCTAACAGTTTTCCTTTAAGATTACAAAATAAAGTGCATGTTACTTATTCTATGGGCAATCATTAATTGCATAAGCTTTATTCTATTGATAATTAAAATAAAACAACTTTATAATGGTTTTTAACAAAACTAAACATAGATCAATGATTTCAACTTAGGACAATGCCACTTAGGACAAAGTAAATGCCATACATTTACTTCAACTATATTTAACTGAAAACTAAATTAATGACTCAACAAGGTTGTAGTGCATGTATTTTACCTTGGAGTCAGTCTAGAATCGTGATGCAAAGCTATTCAAGCGCATGCAAGTACATGCACTCCGAAAGTTTCAAAGGCAAAATGGGGACAGGAAGTCGGATTACAAAGACACATTCCACTCAAAGCTTAGGTGCGTTTCGAGATATAAGAAGAATATCATTCAGGATTGTTCACCTTCTCATCCGAGACGCTGCCAACGTCGTTAATCGAATAATTCCCTTCGTCGACCTCCCCGTTTTCTCCGTTGCTGCGACGGGTTTTCACCATTGCAATGTTCGATACTAGTGTCGTAATATTACATCCAAACTCACAAAAAGATTATGTAACAGCTCGAAGACTTTATACACAATTCAAAAAACGATATATTACCCACTTTCAAAGCTCTAAATAGAATCTAAGACGAAAAAGGGCCTACGTTAACGTCCCCACATGTCGTTTTGGTGCGCCATGTTACACGGACGTTCACTACATCCTATGCACGCAATGAATTGAGGAATAACAAATACACACTTCAAATTATTAATCGGACATCGCTTACCTCGCCTAAAATATAATTTCCATTAAACACAAACTATTTAATTCGTAACCCATCCATCGAAGGCGATTTCGAGCAGAGATTTCGAGACGAATTCACGTTTGCTTGAGGATGTTTTTATTGACAACTGTCAAAAATTCCCGCAAATTTGACACTCCTCAAAGTTCATTAAACTCTATAGTCATTGATTTTTTATTTTTTTTAAATCGAAATCTAGGGTGTTTTAATGGGATGTTTTACACAACCATAAGTGAAATTACTCAGAGCTTTCTGTCTGTGTCTAAAGAAACATTGCAACTTTTTTGCAAATGCCAAAAGCAAAGATTTTCGTCTATGTCACTACGTCTATGTCATTGTCATTTGATGACATTTAATTCAGGGTTAACTCGGCAGTCTGCTATCGGCTATCTTGTCTCTGCTCTGGAGTGGATTTCTGGATTTGGCTTTGTTGATTGTTTTTATGGTTTTATTTTATTGATTAAAAGGTCATGTGAATGTTTAATTGATTAATTCTACCACAAACCAGGTGTAAGAGCTTTCTGCTAACTGTGCCAAAAAAGAATTTTCTGTAGTGGCTTGTACTATGAGTGATAAAAAAAGTTCAAATTCACCCCCTGAAATCGTCAAAAAAGAAGTTGAAGACAAATTTAACAAGGATGGCGAGGACATTGACGAAGAGATATCGGCCAGGATGACCGCTTCATACAGTGAGATATCTTTCCATTCTGACGGTAATGGTCAAAATGCTGACGAACAATCCAAAGAACCTGGTCCTTCGAGACCGTTTAATCTCCCATCTGAAAATCGTAAGCAGGAAAAAATTCCCTTGGATGGTCAGTTCCACTATGAAGGTGATATGACACATTATGTAGCTGATGATTTAGAATTCAAGATCAAGCTGTCTAGTCCAATAGCCAAAAGAGGTGAAACTCCAATATTTGGTAGTTCTAGTGCATCCAGATCTAGTACTCCATCAGGCAAGCTATACAGACAAATTTTGGCGCCACAGATTGGTCAAATAGACATTACAGTGTTAAACGACTTAGAATATGAAGCTCAAAAGATAGCGCAGTCTGTAGACAATTTGATAGAGAATCTATCTAGCATTTTACATTCCAATTCTTCACTCACAGCGGAAAACATGGAGGTATATAGAGATGCAGTGGGAAAAACCTGTGATGCAATGGACAATAATATAAAAAGTATGTACACAATACTTGCAAAAGGGGAAGAGGTGTCTCAGGCTATGGTCCCAGTACAAGCTCAAGCAGCTAGGATAGCTG
The DNA here is from genome assembly GCA_923060345.2 of Erebia aethiops. Lineage (NCBI taxonomy): Eukaryota > Metazoa > Arthropoda > Insecta > Lepidoptera > Nymphalidae > Erebia > Erebia aethiops. Next base: position 11,888,997 of record OV281096.1, on the reverse strand, counting down.
AAATCAAGAGGCTTCTACAAATATTTGAAAGCTATTTCTGAAATTTTCTTAAGTAAAAATAATTTTAAAAAAAACTAATAATTGATAATTATGTGCTAAGTAATAACATTCAATTTAAAGATAAGTACATCATTTATATTTATTAGCAACTCTTTAACTAACCTTCAGTATGCTGGGTCCTGGGCCTGGCTTTGGAACGAGAACTAGTGGTAGTTAAATTTTTGATAAAATTCTTGTATTGATTTAAGAAGTTTTAATGTGCTGTTTAAGTTTTATTTAAAAGATATAAAATCATATCACTGAAAGAACTATGATTACTGATGTTTGTGTGTGCTTATGTTTGTTATTGCACCTTTAATTTAATTATTATTTATGTTTGTTTACATAAGAGACGGACGAAATAATTAAATATCCAGAAAGCTGAAGTCCTAATGTTATATATGAAAACTTAATATTATAATATTATTTTCATAAAAATTGAAAGTGTATAAAGTCTACTACCGGAAATACCTATTTGCTAGCTATATTATATTATAGTCAAATATATATAGTCATATATTATAGACCATAAAACACAACTGACACTGGTGGCCAAAATTGGAAATAATCTTCATGCCTGTTTATAATAATTACTACCGTGTTTAGTTTTTGTTTTTATTTTATTTTTTAATATACTAGCGAGGCTGTCACCGGGTCTGTGAGAGGTCTGATATGTTTGAGCATAGAGAAAGGTAAACACTCAGATTCTACTACCTCAGCCTGGAACTGTCCCACAAACTCATCCCGAGTTTGTGGGACAGTTCCAGGCTGAGGTTTCAGGATTTTTGAAGTGAAAACTTCTTTAGGCGCGTTGAGCACTTTTTGGTAGGGGGTAAAAATGTGAGTACGTGATCGACACCATTCTTCTTAAGACATAAGGTCTTAAGACCTTACTTAGATACTTAAGTATAAATAGTACATTTGTAATTAAACTCTAATGCCCTAATTTTAAGGTTTATATTAATAAGTGCTGTGAACCGACACCTCGCGTTTTTTTTAATTAGAAAATAATAATTAAATATTCGTTTTCACTTCTATCGGCAGTCCCCTTTACTTATATTGCGCGACACGTTTTCGCAACAACATAATATACCTGTCTCGTTCTAATAACATAGCTTTTAATAAGTAAGAAAAGTCAAAACATAGTGTACATGTTTTATTAACAAAATGCATGGTATAACTCTATGGCTTTGTCTATATATGTCACCGTAAGATTGTAAAATCCGTTAGATTATAATCTAACGGTTTCTATCCCGCTAGATTATAAACTGTCGAAAGATTGTGAACCGTTCAATGTTCTGAGTATTAATTTATGAAATATTTATTGTTTTTACGTTTTCTTGTCTCTTTCTTGGACAGTTCGCGCGCGAGTTGAATGCAGAGTAAATGTATGGTGACACTTACATTTACTCTGCATTCAACTCGCGCGCGAACTATAGGTTAGGTTAGGGTTTGACATGAATATTCAGGTAGTGCCTTAGGCACTTAGGTTCTATCTGGTTAATATACCTAATATATTACAATTTACCGAAAAATAACGCGTTAAATTGTAAGCAGTATGTTACGGTTGACAATCTGTCGAAAGTTTATCGATCGAGATAAAAAACGTTATATTATAATCTAACGGTTTTTACAATCTTACGGTGACATATACATCTCTCTGTCTACGTCCTAGCTTAATATAGGCAGTCCCTAGGACCAGAGCCTAGGACTGCCAATTTTTTGTATATTCTTAAACTGGCTTTTACGGCTCTGGATTCCAGCTATTAGTTGTACAATGCTGCACTGTCACTAACCAGCGAATTTCGACGTTGGCCGTGCGGTCAGCGGTGCCTTTGAACTTTCAAAGTAATTCAGACAAAATCTTATTGTCTATCTGATATACAACACGGTTCTGCATAACTATAAACTTGTAAATCATATTTGTGGGCGACTGCTTCATTTAAAAGCGTTTTAGTTACTAAATTATTACACTAGCGTTGTATAAAACACCTTTTCACCATAGACAAGCAAGTATATCACCTTATGAACAGCTCCACAGGGCGTTTGACAGGCTCAGAAAAGCTGGAACCCAGCGCCGTAAAGTCTGTTATTTAAAAAAAAAAGGGCGATTGGCTAAAAAGGACAGCTACAAATCAATGTAACGATCGCAATCACCTAATTGGATAGCATTCTTCCACTATTGGCCAAAATCTATTAACTCGGAAAATTTAGCCAATCAAAACAATTGAGACTGTAACTTCTTCTTCTTCTTATTTTGTTCTATGGCCTTTATTAGTGCCACACCAGCACAATGCACTTTGCCAATGACAGGTGGAGTGGAAGATCCACAAAGGAGACTATGTAAAAAAAAAAATTTTTAAGTTAAAATTATGAAAAGTATGCAATACAAGGTTTTTATTAGTCACATTTATTATCTACAAAAACACAAAGAGCACATAGTACAAGGGGAATTCAAGCGAGGATATATACAGTAAAATATAGCTATTTACACTTTTATTTTGTTAGTATTAATATATTTACAAACAAATTTAACGAAACGACTAAAGACTAACATAAGGAAACACTCAGCATTTAAGGGGCGGGGAATGTCGGGAGGGAGAACATCATATAGTTTATGGAGAAGTTTCGGGCAGGAGAAAAGGATGTGAGTGACCGATCCTTCATCAAGACCACACTCGCACAATGAACTGTCTCTTATTCTTAATTTTGCAAGATGAACAGGGGTACATGCATGGCCAATTCGTAGACGGCATATCACAGATGAAACCCAGCGATCTGTGTTGCGGTAGAGGAAGAACCAGGGGCGACGTGGAATTTCAGGTTGTATTGTTCCATAGAATTTGCCTTTGACTGATTTTGATTCAATCCAGTTTGAATTCCATGTGTCGGTAAGGTCAGATTTGGCGAGAGACCTGAGGTCCAGAGCGTGATTCCTAAAATGTTCTAAAGCACCAGTCTCAGTTGCTTGTTTAGCACATGCGTCCGCATTCTCATTGCCTACTATTCCTGCGTGACCTGGGATCCAAGCTAATGTAACTGAAAGTCCTTTCTGTTGACAGGAGTATAAAACTTCCCTGATCTGATAGATGATGGAAATAGAGGATTTACTACGAAAAGGGTTAGCCTTAAGCACTTGGAGGCAACTTAAGGAGTCGGTCAGTATAATTGATTGTTTGATGTTATGGGATTCAACAAAACGAACGGCTTCAAGAACTGCTATAGATTCTCCAGTAAATACAGAAGATTGTGGGGGGCATTTGTATTGAAGAGCAATTTTGTATTTAGGTATCCAACAGGCAACACCAACGCAACCATTTCCAGATAATTTTGATGCATCAGAGAATATTGCTAAGTGCTCTGACCACTTGTCACTCATTATTTGATTAAATTTAATATTGGCCTCTATAGTTTTTTTATTGAGACCCAGATCTGTAATTTTAGGTTTGTGCGTCAGACCAGAAAAACTATAGGAAAAAATAGGTAATTTGGATGAAGAATTAATAGGGTGAGGTAAACTAGTAAATTTCTGAAAACTTTTGAGTAGGCAGGTGGGATTCTGATTGGGTGTCAGAGTTGAGTCAAGTTGTCTTAGTTTGTCTAAAAGAGGATGAGAGGAGAGCTGTAAGATTTTGCAGATAAAGCGATCACTCAGATATTGGCAGCGGAGGGGAATTGGCGGATCAACACATTCCACTTGGAGGGCATTAGTGGGGGAGGATTTCATTGCACCAAGTACAATTCTTAAACATTTGTATTGAATTTTGTTAAGTTTGTCTAAGGCTGATTTATTGATGGGGTCTAATACAAAGAAGCCGTAGTCCATGTGGCTACGTACTAATGCATTGTACAGTAGTTTTTGAGTGTATGGGTGGGCACCCCACCACACCCCAGATAAGGCTCTAAGGATGTTAATATTTTTTTCACATTTTTTCAGGGTGTATTCTACGTGTGAGACACCATTTAATCTACTATCTAAAACCAATCCGAGAAATTTGGTTTTGCAGGCAAGTGGTATGTGTTGATCTTCAAACAGGACGTTGGGGAGCGGGACCTGCCTTTTTCTGGTAAAGATGACTGCCTTGCACTTATCGATTGAAAGCGAGAGACCATGATCTGATAACCACTGGCCTAGATAATGCAAAGCAGAGTTTAGACGGGTACAGATATCATCCATCGATTTTGAGCTAGAGTAAAGGGCAATATCATCAGCATATTGTAATATATTACAAAAGCTGTCAACAGACAATTCGAGGTCGTGAGTATAGATACTATATAGTAGGGGGCTGAGAACAGAGCCCTGTGGGAGACCTTTCCAGACCATTCTGGGGGGAAGGCTTAAAGAGTTTGTTCTCACCAGAATAGTTCTGGACGAGAGAAGGTTGCATATTATTCGCGTCAGTCTCGGCGGAACACTCAGCTGTTGCAATTTTTGCCTGAGTATCGGGAGCAAGACGTTATCGTATGCTGCAGCTACATCCAGAAACACACCCACAAGGAACTCTCCTTTAGCTAGGGCAATGCGAATGTCTGTCGAGATAATGCCAAGGCTGTCCGTAGTACCAAGACCTTTTCTAAACCCAAACTGGGTCTTGGCGAGTAAACCTCTGCTTTCCATTAGCCATTCCAAGCGGTTCTTAATCAAGTGTTCCATTACTTTGGCCAAAGTGGAGGATAGGGCTATTGGTCGATAGGAGTTAGGATCCAGGGGGTCCTTTCCAGGTTTCCGAATGGGGATTATTATTTGAGTCTTCCAAGATTCCGGGACGATTCCTGTTATCAGAAACCTGTTTACCATATCTAAGTAGCACTGCTTCGCTTTATCATTGAGTTTGGCCAAAAATGAGTATGGGATACCATCTTCCCCAGGAGTTGTATCTTTCAGATCTGACAGTACACACTGTAGTTCTGAAAAGGTAAAAGGGGAGTCCATTGTGTCAGAGTCTGGGTAAGGTAAGGTGGATGGCAGACAGTCTGCTGTAGGAACTGAAGGGGGAGCCAGTTTGTCCGCAAAAGCGTCCAGCCAGGTAGATGGATCGTCAAAAAAGAAGTTGAAGACAAATTTAACAAGGATGGCGAGGACATTGACGAAGAGATATCGGCCAGGATGACCGCTTCATACAGTGAGATATCTTTCCATTCTGACGGTAATGGTCAAAATGCTGACGAACAATCCAAAGAACCTGGTCCTTCGAGACCGTTTAATCTCCCATCTGAAAATCGTAAGCAGGAAAAAATTCCCTTGGATGGTCAGTTCCACTATGAAGGTGATATGACACATTATGTAGCTGATGATTTAGAATTCAAGATCAAGCTGTCTAGTCCAATAGCCAAAAGAGGTGAAACTCCAATATTTGGTAGTTCTAGTGCATCCAGATCTAGTACTCCATCAGGCAAGCTATACAGACAAATTTTGGCGCCACAGATTGGTCAAATAGACATTACAGTGTTAAACGACTTAGAATATGAAGCTCAAAAGATAGCGCAGTCTGTAGACAATTTGATAGAGAATCTATCTAGCATTTTACATTCCAATTCTTCACTCACAGCGGAAAACATGGAGGTATATAGAGATGCAGTGGGAAAAACCTGTGATGCAATGGACAATAATATAAAAAGTATGTACACAATACTTGCAAAAGGGGAAGAGGTGTCTCAGGCTATGGTCCCAGTACAAGCTCAAGCAGCTAGGATAGCTGAAATCAAGAGGCTTCTACAAATATTTGAAAGCTATTTCTGAAATTTTCTTAAGTAAAAATAATTTAAAAAAAAACAAATAATTGATAATTATGTGCTAAGTAATAACATTCAATTTAAAGATAAGTACATCATTTATATTTATTAGCAACTCTTTAACTAACCTTCAGTATGCTGGGTCCTGGGCCTGGCTTTGGAACGAGAACTAGTGGTAGTTAAATTTTTGATAAAATTCTTGTATTGATTTAAGAAGTTTTAATGTGCTGTTTAAGTTTTATTTAAAAGATATAAAATCATATCACTGAAAGAACTATGATTACTGATGTTTGTGTGTGCTTATGTTTGTTATTGCACCTTTAATTTAATTATTATTTATGTTTGTTTACATAAGAGACGGACGAAATAATTAAATATCTAGAAAGCTGATGCCCTAAAGTCCTAATGTTATATATGAAAACTTAATATTATAATATTATTTTCATGAAAATTGAAAGTGTATAAAGTCTACTACCGGAAATACCTATTTGCTAGCTATATTATATTATAGTCAAATATATATAGTCATATATTATAGACCATAAAACACAACTGACACCGGTGGCCAAAATTGGAAATAATCTTCATGCCTGTTTATAATAATTACTACCGTGTTTAGTTTTTGTTTTTATTTTATTTTTTAATATACTAGCGAGGCTGTCACCGGGTCTGTGAGAGGTCTGATATGTTTGAGCATAGAGAAAGGTAAACACTCAGATTCTACTACCTCAGCCTGGAACTGTCCCACAAACTCATCCCGAGTTTGTGGGACAGTTCCAGGCTGAGGTTTCAGGATTTTTGAAGTGAAAACTTCTTTAGGCGCGTTGAGCACTTTTTGGTAGGGGGTAAAAATGTGAGTACGTGATCGACACCATTCTTCATTAGACATAAGGTCTTAAGACCTTACTTAGATACTTAAGTATAAATAGTACATTTGTAATTAAACTTTAATGCCTTAATTTTAAGGTTTATATTAATAAGTGCTGTGAACCGACACCTCGCGTTTTTTTTAATTAGAAAAAATAATTAAATATTCGTTTTCACTTCTATCGGCAGTCCCCTTTACTAATATTGCGCGACACGTTTTCGCAACAACATAATATACCTGTCTCGTTCTAATAACATAGCTTTTAATAAGTAAGAAAAGTCAAAACATAGTGTACATGTTTACATACATACAACAAAATGCATGGTATAACTCTATGGCTTTGTCTATATATGTCACCGTAATATTGTAAAATCCGTTAGATTATAATCTAACGGTTTCTATCCCGCTAGATTATAAACTGTCGAAAGATTGTGAACCGTTCAATGTTCTGAGTATTAATTTATGAAATATTTATTGTTTTTACGTTTTCTTGTCTCTTTCTTGGACAGTTCGCGCGCGAGTTGAATGCAGAGTAAATGTATGGTGACACTTACATTTACTCTGCATTCAACTCGCGCGCGAACTATAGGTTAGGTTAGGGTTTGACATGAATATTCAGGTAGTGCCTTAGGCACTTAGGTTCTATCTGGTTAATATACCTAATATATTACAATTTACCGAAAAATAACGCGTTAAATTGTAAGCAGTATGTTACGGTTGACAATCTGTCGAAAGTTTATCGATCGAGATAAAAAACGTTATATTATAATCTAACGGTTTTTACAATCTTACGGTGACATATACATCTCTCTGTCTACGTCCTAGCCTAGGACCAGAGCCTAGGACTGCCAATTTTTTGTATATTCTTAAACTGGCTTTTACGGCTCTGGATTCCAGCTATTAGTTGTACAATGCCGCACTGTCACTAACTAGCGAATTTCGACGTTGGCCGTGCGGTCAGCGGTGCCTTTGAACTTTCAAAGTAATTCAGACAAAATCTTATTGTCTATCTGATATACAACACGGTTCTGCATAACTATAAACTTGTAAATCATATTTGTGGGCGACTGCTTCATTTAAAAGCGTTTTAGTTACTAAATTATTACACTAGCGTTGTATAAAAACACCTTTTCACCATAGACAAGCAAGTATATCACCTTATGAACAGCTCCACAGGGCGTTTGACAGGCTCAGAAAAGCTGGAACCCAGCGCCGTAAAGTCTGTTATTTAAAAAAAAAAGGGCGATTGGCTAAAAAGGACAGCTACAAATCAATGTAACGATCGCAATCACCTAATTGGATAGCATAGCATTCTTCCACTATTGGCCAAAATCTATTAACTCGGAAAATTTAGCCAATCAAAACAATTGAGACTGTAACAATTATGATGCAGGTTTTACACAATCTTCCTTTATTTAATGTCAATCGCTATTGGCCAGAGACAAGTTGCTATTGGCTTCGCAGTTCGCATGTCTGATTGATTCAATTGTCATTTGTCAATCGTTGATCGCGGTGGTTGTCATCAGTTGTCATGGATAAGTTGCTATTGGCTTCGCAGTTCGCATGTCTGATTGATTCAATTGTCATTTGTCAATCGTTGATCGCGGTGGTTGTCATCAGTTGTCATGGATGGTGTTCGGTCGGTCAGGATATGAGAATATTAAAAATGTTTCAATAAAATCTCGCAGAAAATGTAAATTGAATTACTAACATGAGTGCTAACATCATAACAAGATTACCCGTGCAGTTGTTGGTCTCATGACCATTTAATTCGCACCAGGCATTCAGTAAAACACGATGGGCGACGTTGTTAGATTATTTTCTGTGATAATCATGAAATTTAAATCAAAGTTTAACCAGAGCAAGCTTTATTTTCATTGTGATCTGCAATGGGATAAGCTGAAGTCAGTTAAATGGATGAACGAAAGGGCTACGTCGAATAAGGCGTACGTTCCTACCAAGGTAAGGTTTCAAAACAGTTCTAAATGGATCCAATATTATTTATTTTTGTAATAACCATTTGCTTATTTTCTGCAATAATACTTTATTTATTTAATTTTTATCTTATCAAGAATCTATACAATTAGTGTAAACTGCGAAATTGTGTTTGTCTGTCCTTCAACCACTCCACAACAGATCAACGGACTGACTTTTTTGCATGGATATCTTGCTATGGAAAGATCTGGAAGTTAAGTAAGGATCTGGAGAGTGACTGGTTATCTATCATAGGGATCCCAGAAAATCAAACAGTTCCCCTGGAATTTTTAATACTAAATCCAAGTGGACAAATTCACACATCTATAAATATAATATGAAGTATAATTTTTTAAATTATCTTCTAATATCTGATAAGTTTTATTACAATGTATTAGTTAATATTTGTAAGTAAATAATGAGATATATAATATAAGTAAAAAATAATAATACTCAACTAATTAGGTAGATTGAAACTAAAACTAAACAAGTATAAATTCTAACACTATTTACTCTGATTAGCAAACTAAGTACTTACTTATGTAATTGAATTATTTATTGTAGTTATGGTTATCCTGGTTTTGTAAACCATTTAAAACATTGATGATTAGGTAATTACTTAATTATTAAAATATCTTGAATTTTTTAAATAGGTGATTGTTATAAGATAATTTATCTCTCTTCCATTTTATTGCTATACCTACTTTGCCAGTATGTGGTAGGTCAACACCTATCACATACATATATATTTGCTATCAAATAAAAAATAAACAACCATATATGGGTGATTTCATAGTTTTGCACAGTAATGCTCTGCTTCACACTTTTAATGGTAGGCTGTAGGACGCACTCATTGAAAATTAGCTTTTAAGAAACACAGAATTAATTAAAAAACACTAATTACCCTGTGAGTTTAGCTGTTCTACATAATACTGAAAAACTTTGGTTCTAACACTTTTAATAAAAACTTTCTTAATAACACTTAAAAGTTATGCGTTTTAGTACGCTCTAGTTGGTCGATGACATCATGCCTGCAGTCCGAATGTTGCATACAGTAATGCTGTTTTAAGGCAGCCAAACTATCAAAATTTTCTAAAAATCATCGAAAAAAGGTTGTTCAGTATTGTGTACAGAAGCGACCAGGTTATTAGTATTTTTAAACTAGCCTTCTAGATGAATCAAAAATCGTAGCTCAGCTACTTTTAGCACAGGCTAAATTCAATTCGGCATTCCATTCTGATATCTTTGGTGCAGGTCGAAAACGTCGCGAACGTATGCACGCACGCACTATGCGTCGCGCCCGCGTCGCTCGGCGCTCGCGAGCTTTTGACCCGCTCCGTGAACGCGCCGCAAGCCATAGCCGCCGTGGTCTACGGCTTGGCGCTGTGTCTTCTGTTCGCCGTCTCCACTACCTTCCATTCCGTGTGCTGCTGTCAATCTGAGACGTGAGTATTTTGCATCTCTGGCTCTATTGCAGCTCAAACCGTATAAATAAGTTCTCTCATAACTGTCATAACCTACAAATAAAGGATTTTTTAGTCCCAGCCGTGCCGTTGCGTGCTTAAAAACGTTGCGAACGTATGCACGCACGCACCGTGCGTAGTGCCCACGTCGCTCGGCGCTCGCGAGCTGTTGACTGTTCTGCACCACGTTTTATTCCGTGTGCTGCTGTTAATCAGAGATATGAGTATGATTGTCTTCAGACTAGAAGTGCTATTGCTAGTCTAAAGACAATAACTATCGAGTTAGGCCTGAAAAATCGTTAGGCAAAAGCCAAGGATTTAGCTTTTGACAAAGAGATTGCCTAGCCCGATAGCAATGCCCTGTCATTTTGGCTTTGAACTATTACATTTACATGAATGAAAGGAGAAACTGATTAACTAACATATCAACATACATCTTAAACTGTTGAATCTTTGGATGTGGATTATCTCCATCCCCTACCTACAAGAGGCTTTCAGAATTTCCACCCGAGTGAAGTTGGAGCGGGCCAGCTAGTATGTGATTTTATATACACTGGGCAGTTGGGCACCCGCGTTCACCCTTTGTTTGGCACCATCTCCATTATTTAATCTGTGGCTAAATATTTCTTCTAGGTAGGTAGGTTCGTATACCTGGCGCCAATCATATAGTCGCGTCTGAAGTTGACCGCAAGGCGCGTTGCAATAGTATATTAATTTCGAAAGATTAGAAATTCAGTAAAGAAAGTAGGAAACCAACGAATCGGTACATAGTAGTTACTACTAGCAAGTACAGAGCTCAATGAGATATTAGATACCCACCGAAAACTTAAAAGCGCTTAATATTGCAGCTCTAATTTCATCAGGGCGATGTAAAAGTAGCTTCAAGTCGTCTTATTCGCAGAGTAATGAATTTTCAAGGATGTGAGTAAACGTAATTTAAATCTAATATATCAGAGTGCCCGCTTGTTTAGTATTGGAAAGTTAATAGGTGCTTTCTTCGTTGTTTCCAACGATCCGACGTTTGCATTTTGCAACTGCTAACACTCTGGGGAGCTATTACGTTTAATCTAGCTTAGCCATTAGGTATATGGAGTAAAGAAGAGCTGAAAATAAAATAAGCCAAGCCATCTGAATTCTGATCTGAATTTCCACTTTCCATCAAGTTTAGAGTTTAGACATTTTACTTTTGCCCTTATTTACTTATTTTAGCTAGTCTTCATTTTTTGTAAGTACTTAAATTTACTTTACCTAAGCTTTAACTGTTCTTATCAAGTTCAACTTTCAAGTTGAAAAAGTTTAATAAATTGACTTAATGACAACAAATGTGAATGAGGTCTCCGACCACCACGTCGGGAGAAAAATAAGTTTAAACTTAAAAAAAATATCACTTGCTGGTAGGAACAGCAGCAGTTCTTGGCTGAGACATTTTTTTATTACGCCACTAAAAGTTAGCCCTTGACTGTAATCTCACGTGATACTAAGTGACGATGCAGTCGAAGATGGTAGCAGGCTAAACTGTTGGCAGTTATATTTTACCCATACCCCCGGCCCCAACCGGTTTCTACACGGCATCACGGCATCGTACCGAAAGGCTAAATCGCTTGGCAGTACTTACTGCTAGGGTAGTAACTAGCCACTGCCGAAGCCCACCCCACCAGTCCAGACCAGAGAAAATTCAGAAATTTTAAATTCCCGAATTGACCCTGCCGGGGATCGAACCACTTATAAGACACTGCGCACAGTCTCAGTATACCTAGTACCTACTTAATTCTTCAGTTGTGTCACTAGCGGTGTGTCATATAACGAAGCGAACATAAATCTTCATATGCAAGTTACAACCTTTCAAGGATTTCTCACAAAGTTTTGCAGTTAAAACTTTTCTCTCGAGGACGCGCGTGCATTACCAAATAGGTCTTGACTCTTGTACTTCAATATCTTCTGCTTTAAAAATATCGTCTGCACGGGAGAACTTTTGCACCTTTACTAATTTATATCTTTATAAATATTGTGAACTAGATTGTGCCCGTTGTCGCGCATCCTTCCCTGCGAATCGTGGTGTAACCTATATTTGTACCAAATTTCATCAAAACTGGTTGAATAGTTGAGTCCTGAGAGCGTAGCAGACAAACCGACACACTTTCGCATATATAATACACAATAATAATAAAACCTAATTTTCGACCGCGTCATCTAGTAAGCTAGGAAAAGTTAAAGGAGAAAGTGATTAACATAATTATGAACATTGAACATACCACATAAACCACTAGTTCAAGATCGAAGAAACGTTATTCTTATTAACATTCTTCAAGTTAGTAACTTAAAAGCCTATCAAGAAAGGGTTTTCCGGAATTTCACCCAAGCGATGTAGGGCTGGGTCAGCCCTACATCGTTTAGCTGAATTGTTATTATTATAGACTGCTATTATGTATAAGCCGATGATAACTCATGTCGGTAAATATGTGGTAAAAACTTTCTCTCTGTCTCTCTACATAGAGACCCATCTCAAAAATTAACACTTTAATATTATGAACATGGTATGACGTGCAAAAATTTTAATAAATTGGTAAACAATTCCGAGCCGATCGCAGCACTTCAAGCTTGGCTGCTTTTAATTAACTTTTCGGGTGCTTATCTACCGGAACCCTCACGTCATAACTGTAATTTTACCCACAGAACTCAATGTAGGTATAGGTAATAGAAATGGTATGTTGTCTTTATTAATGTTACATTGCGCTGACCGATTTTAAACAAACTACAAAGTTCCATATCATTTCATCATCATCATTCAACCCAACATCAACATCGGCTCACTACTGAGTAAGAGCTTTTTCTCAGAACAAGAAGTATTTTTGCCGTATAGTCCACCACGCTAGCCAAGTACGGATTGGCAGTTTCACACACCTTCGAGAACATTAAAAAGAACTCTAGGGTATGCAAGTTTCCTCTCGATATTATCCTTTACCGTTAAAGCACATAACTCTGAAAAGTTGTAGTTTAAAGCTTAGAATGGAGAAGTTTCATGATGTCGTGAATATCATATTTAACACAACGGAAGTAAAATATATATTAAAACTAATAAATTAGTGGATTTTTAAAAAAAATCCATCAATAAATGACTCATTTTCATCAATATTTAATGTACACCGATTGCTGTATCTTACTCGAGTGAGAAATTTTGTGAGTGAGTTTTAATACCTAGCCGAGATTTAATACTTCAAAATTATCTTCACACACAAATTAAGTGTCACGTTAAGTCCATTTATTTAATTTTATTCGGCTTTATAAAGTCTGTTGATAGGGAATTATGACGTCACGTCTTTAAAAAAGAAATGGTAAACTTCTCCATTGAAATCCCGGCCACACAACATAGGCAGCCGGGCGTCTAGGCAAAGATAATGTCCATTGATGTAGAATTTTAGTACCTGTATAATGTCATAGAAATATGAAGTCATGATATTGCAAGCAAAGAGCTCTTTGTGCATGGCTATTTTCCAGCTGCGAGCAAAGCACAGAGGGAGAGCTTTAATCTCGCTGTTTTAATTATACGAATGAAATATCCTAGCTTTGTGATTATAATTATATGGTAGCGTCGCGACTATATTGCGTTGTCCGATCCAACACTACTAATATTAATTGTCATATTTATCCGACATTCTGCATCAACCATTGTTACCTATATTTGTTGTGATTGACGGACTTTACCTAACCTAACTGTTGCTAACTATTCTGTCAGTTAATTTTAGCCAATGGCGAAAGAGTGTGAGCCAATTTGCGATCGTTCATCGTAATATGACCCGGTACACCGGTAATCGTTATCGGATCCAGCGTCATATTGCCAAAATCGATTCTTTTCGAATTGTACCGTACGCCTCGTCGTACACTGCTAGAACCTGAACGTTTACTCTTATAAAGATTTTCACACGCCGCGTTACCATTGCTGCTTTGCAAGGTTGCTTTTTTCGGGCACCTGCAACGAGGATCCCTCTATAAATTTCCAAGGTTGATTCTCGAAGGCAAGATTGCTGGTAAAAGGGCACCGGGGCGGCCAAGAAGGAAGTGGTTCGATGACATAGGGGAGTGGACTCGACATAAGTATGCAGGACTAAAGCAGATAGCACGTGACCGCAAAAGTTTTCTCCGACTGACCGCCGAGCTTCAGTTTGAAGATGGCACCACATGATGATGATGATGCGTTACCATCCGCTCACATCCATCGCTCGACTCCAGTACTTACTTTCAATGCGTAGAGACAGCTATACTTTGAGGTTATCCAGAGTAAAAAGATTAACAAACCGATTAGCGAGAATCGAGCAGGGCGTGGGGCGTTGCGATCCCAAGGTGCTGGCCATGGTAACTGGTGACCTAGTACCGGAGAGAGCAAGGCATCCATCCATCCATCCATCAGCCTGTATGCATCCACTGCTGGACATAGGCCTTTTCGAGAGCGCGCCACCAATCATGGTCCTCTGTCTTCCTCATCCACCCGTTTTCCGCTTGCCGCATGCCGCATGAGCAGGCATACCTACTCAAAAATACTCAATACTCAATTTATTTATTCAATGTAGGACATACAACTGTCCCTTATGTTACGTCATGTTTTGACTTCCACCGGTTTGGAAAAATTCTATTGAGAAGTACCTACAAGAAACTCGGTATAGAGTAATTAATAATAATATTAATATCAATATAATATTAATGCAATAAATAATAATATGTTTTTCATCACATTTTGGTTCAAGAATTTTGTTCGCAATTGTTGCTTATAATTCAAGTGATTTCGTAACTACACCATACAGCTACACCATTTCAAAAATACGTGTATAGTTCGTGCGCGACACATACATGAGCTCTGCATTCAACTCGCGCGCGATCTATACGTAATTGATAAGCTTCCCACTTTTGAAGCCATTTGGAATTTATTTTGACGAATTTAAGTTATTTTCAAATGTATAAATAGCTTCAAAGAGGAAACCTTTAAACAGAAAATACATTCCATGCTTTAGTCCTTTACAAGTCCTTTGATAGCTACTTCCCGCTCCCAAGCGGATTACTTAGTAATTGAATCTCCTTTCAAACGTAACAAATAACTTCCCGTGGCCTAAATTATTGTGTTCTGCGAATCTGAAGACGAGACAGTATTGTGTCAAACTTGCAAAAGATAGATAGATAAAACTCTTTATTGCACACACTTACCTGCTCATTTATACCTATACAAAGTCAATAAACAAAAAGGTTAAAGATAAAACAGAAGGGTGCAAAGGCGGTCCTTTTGCGAAAGCAATCTCTTCCAGCCATCCTTTAGATGAACCAAAAGATATTTCTTCTGGAATACGGTGCAAGGATGTTCCTTGATTTGGAGTAACAAAAATGGCCACCTTGTTCATGAAGCCAATAAAATCATTTATGAACACGCATATATCCTTATAACAAGATCTGATGTCTAGAAAAGAAAACTCGGCAGTACTGTTGTGATCTCATATTTGCAATCCATTATGCATTTTTCGATTATGAGAAGAATTACTGAAGAAATCTTCTTTGAGTGCGTAGGACTTCAGTCTGTAGATTTTTCTTTTACGGACGCCACTTTTTGTTTAAAGTCCGTACAAGACAGGGCGTCGGATGTCACCAGTAAACTTGCCACAGTTGTGAAGTGCTTACTGCTAATATATCAGATGATGTTAAGGGGTACGGAAGACTTTGAATTTAAAAAAAGTCTGTTCATGCCTTGTATGGTGTAGCACACAATGAGGCCAATAATTCTGTATTTTTTTAAAATTTACTAGTTCTGCCCCTTTCCGCAAGGAATATGAAAAGGTTTAAGCAATATTTTGAATCAGCCCCATTAAACCATTAAATTTCAGTTATTACCACTTATGTACATCTGACCATAATCGTTAAACCCCGTCCCAAAATACCGAAATCACGTATACTTTGAAGTGACGTGTGCGGAAGGATTTCGAAGCCACCCTCCTTTAATGGAAAGGGGCTAACATACCAAAGCAATTAGGTAAATGGTGTATACAGAGACTGTACTACTGTAGTCATTTAACACTGTACGAGGGCTAGCTCATAGAAATGTCCAAAAACTTGAGCTAATTGTTCATATACTATTTAAAAAAAGAAAGCCTTTATTTCCATGCAATCAAATGTCAAGTTACCTAACACAATATTTTTAGTTAAGTAAATACAAATATCATTACAAATTAAAATATAATAATATCATAACATTATGAATAGCAACTCAATAGCATTGCATAGCATACAATTACTATTGTAATCGGTGTTTGCATTCACTTGCCCACGTTATCTTGATATTGTCATTTCCGTTTATCATAAACCGTATAATGTTGAACTTTGAAGCGTATTTTTAAATATTTACAAAACGTAGATATTAAAATTCCATTCATTATTTACCTGATATCAAAATGCTTTCTGGCTTTATTTAAACAACGGTGGCAAAGCAACGTATTTAAACACTGAACAGAAATGCCTGTTATTACAACCTCACGCGTCAAGCTAACGCCATACGAATTTTACAATAAATTAAAGCACTTCCTTCCACTGTCACCACTTCATCGAGATCCTACTTCCCTTGGCTGACCAGCCATACTATACTATTCGGTTGTACTGATGACTTACGGCAATCATAATGTTTTTGGGTAATCCCCGAATAGCTGGAAAATATAAGACGGCGACTATATTTCTTAACTCCATGTCGAAAATTGATTCTCACACGCCACACAAACACCTATTCTAACCACACGGCTTATAAAACGCACCGAGCTAACGCCATTCTAATTTTTTCAGCAAAATTAAGGACTTTCTGCACGGATGCGGGGGACGTAGGAGCTCGCGATGAAGATCATCCACCTTCATCGCAAACTCCTACGTCGCCTTGGCTAACCAGCTACACTATTCTATTTGATTGCGCTGATGATGGAGCCATTAATAAAGTTTTTTTTTTTTAAATACTAATTTTGCAGCAAAATTAAACACTTCCTCCACCGATGCGATCGCGCGATGATCTACATCTTCATCGCGAGCTCCTACGTTCCCTTGGCTGACCAGCCACACTATACTATTTGGATGCGCTGATGACGGAGGCATTAAGAAAGTTTTTTTTTAAATCCCGGATAGCTGGGAAATTTAAGATTAGGGGAGTCCTATCCTAAGTCTAAGACGAAAATTTCTTTCACACCAACACCCATTCTAACCACACGGCTTACAAATCGCGTCAAGCTAACGCCATACTAATTTTGCAGCAAAATGAAACACTTCCTCCACCGATGCGATCGCGCGATGATCTACATCTTCATGGCGAGCTCCTACGTTCCCTTGGCTGACCAGCCACACTATACTATTTGGATGCGCTGATGACGGAGGCATTAAGAAAGTTTTTTTTAAATCCCGGACAGCTGGGAAATATAAGATTAGGGGAGTCCTATCCTAAGTCCAAGATGATAATTTCTTTCGCACGCCTCAATAAACACCCATTCTAACCACACGGCTTATAAACCGCATCAAGCTAACGCCATACTAATTTTGCAGCAAAATGAAGCACTTCCTCCACCGATGCGATCGCGCGATGATATACATCTTCATCGCGAGCTCCTACTTCCCCTGGCTGACCGTTGGCACTCTATCCTGCTGGATGCTGCAAGAGCTGAGATGGGCGATCTGGTTGCTCGCTGTCTTGGGCATCACGTATCAACAGATCTTCCACGAGCGGTACAAGATGCTGGAGTTGTTACTCTACATGATAATGGGGCTGGGACCCGCGGTCGTCATTGTGACGTCGAATGTATGTCCTTGTTTGTGTTTACACGCTTTCTGTGTCTTGCATGTTAGCTCTGTGTGCTAATTATTGTTTGCATATTTGTTTTTAAGTTGGATTGCATCGATTTTGTATCTTGTTTGTACTTCTGCCTTTACATTTTTCAGGATAGTCTTCATATTCGTAGTTTTTGTAGCATATAATACGATGAAAGGTATGACCACCGTTACAACCCTAATTTAAACACTGAACAGAAATGCCTGTATCTATTACATAATTGCCTGTTAAAACAACCTCACATGTCAAGCTAACGCCATACGAATTTACCCCTAATAATTCAGAGGTAAAATTACAAAATCGATGCAATTCGCCAAACGAAGCCAAGACGTGCTTTAACAAGCTTGAGTAATGCACATATACCTTTTATGTTTAGTGGTGTTAAGTTGAGGTGTGCTTTGGTTATCTTTGGTTTACCGTTTATGTATCAAAAAAATATTCCTACTTTTAAGACCAAGGTCCAATATCGAAATGCAGTATCCATAATTTATTACTTCTCAGATGACGTAGCTGTAAGAATATAATGATATAAAATTCTTACTTTTTACGATGAGCTCAGTTGCCCATTTGATCCGGTAATCTTACACAGTATTATAGTCACAACTCACGTTTCGTTGGATACGGTATTCGTTGCTACTGTTTCCTAAGAAATAATCTCGAAGGTCACTGATATCAAGTTAAAGGTCAAGTCTATTATTATATTGTTTGCTGATCGTTACTTTTTCCATGTACTCGTGTCTTATTTAAGTTACAACAGATACGCGCGCTGCCTACAAAATGACATAGAAAAGTTTGTTTTAACTTTTGTTTGTCATAATTTACACCTTAAATAAGTATTGTCCTGTTGTCTGTGTAAACCGACAAATCAGTTGAGTCAGCACGTTCCAAATGTTGCCCAAACATAAAACATGTTATTGTCCTCATTCATACCAATATTGTCTTGTAGGATACAACAAGTCGAATCCCATGTTATCGTGTCTATATGTCACCGTAAGATTGTAAAATCCGTTAGATTATAATCTAACGGTTTCTATCCCGCGAGATTGTAAACTGTCGAAACATTGTGAACCGTTCAATGTTCTGAGTATTAAATTATGAAATATTTATTGTATTTACGTTTTCTTGTCTTTTTCTTGTACAGTTCGCGCGCGAGTTGAATGCAGAGTGAATGTAAGTGTCACCATACATTTACTCTGCATTCAACTCGCACGCGAACTATAGGTTAGGTTAGGGTTTGACATGAATATTCAGGTAGGTTCTATCGGGTTAATATACCTACCTAATAGATTACAGTTTAACGAAAAATAATGCGTTAAATTGTAAGCAGTATTTTACGGTTCACAATCTGTCGACAGTTTATAATCTATCGAGATAAAAAACGTTATATTACAATCTAACGGTTTTTACAATCTTACGGTGACATATACAAAACGGAAAATTCTCACAACTGCAGTCATGCAATAAATAGTCGACTTCTTTGCCAAAAAAATTCGTTTCAGAAAATAAGTATTTAATACATTTTATTGCGTTTAGAAACTTGATATTACGCATTTACGTTTGTAGACGCCCTACCAAGGCAGATTTTTGGCATTAACACTGCTAATCGGACCAGCTAGTAATCTTTCTTTCTATTATAATAAACTGTCTGTCATACATATACAACTGCAAGGCGACCGCGTAACTTTAGCATCAATCATTGATACATCGCAATCACCTCTGATTGGCTAAATTTATGGTATTCTTGCTGCGTCAATGGATTTCGTCCAATAGTGGAAGAGTGTTAACCAATCAGAGGTGATTGCGATGTATCAATGATTGATGCAAAAGATACGCGGTCGCCCTGCAGAAACCGCTAAAGTTACGTACTACGTGTACATATGTGTGTATACTGTATAATATATAGTGTATATGAATATTCTGTAGCTAAATATAGAACCATGAGGTTAAGCATGTAAGTTCTCTCAATATCGTGGAACCTCAGCAGTTTAATCTCCTACACGTGAATAAGATCACTGCAAATATATAAGTGATCGTATTTACGATATGTGATGCTAAAATACGTAACACTGGCTATTTTAGCTGATCTTTTATAATACATATTACCCATACTGTCCATGTCTACATTGTATCGATTGTATTGGTATTTATATTGGTGTTGCCATTGCTCTTCAAAACTTATAGACTTAATCTAAGGGGTGTCCACTGTCCGCCCACTACGTAATGTAGTTATTTTTAGCTGAACTTACGTTGAAGAAACGTTTATAGAGCACTTATAGGATTAGTTCGTTGTCCGTGCCTAGCCAGCTGTTGTATAGGTAATTTTCTCGAAGACTAGTTGATTGGATGGTCAATTTTCTAATTTAGTGCGATACTTTTTGGGAGTCCATCCAATCATCCAATTATTAGTATCATAGTTAAAGGTCTATCTGTGTATTTGTTACGTGCTAGTAGCCGCTGAACTTGAATGAAATTGGGCACGGAGCTTATTAACATCCAGGAGATGGATATTATAGGAGTTTATTTACAACACGAATTCTGTAAATCTTTTAAAAAAAAATATTTTTTTAGAATAGGTACATAGAATACATCTTGTTTGATGAAAATTCGATTCTCAAGGGAGGGGGTGGTATAACCCTTGACATCCAATCTATAATAGAAGCAGAAATCAAAGATATGGTTTCACTCTGTCGCTTTATTCCATTTTTACGATATATCGTAAAAGCTATGAACGTTTATGTAGGTTCAATGCAAATAAACGTTCTCGGAAAATATACCCATATTCCTAGATAGATTGATTTAGGTATGTACATTTTATGTACCGTATATTTGTTTATTATTCTACGGGCTACAGGTATTTAATCAATGTCGGGTCATGAATATTATACAGACACGTCACATATGACAAAGAGTCACTGCACAATGTTTGTTACATTATCTTTTTCTTTACATGTAAAAAGACGTGTCCAGGAGCTTTATTGCGTGAAATAGATTGCTACAGTGTAACGATTGCAATATTGCAATCATCTCTAATTGGGCTCTTCCGCTATTTGCCAAAGTCAATTGTTACAGCAGTAATACCATAAATATAGCCCATAAATTATGCAGCTTTTTCGGAATAGTGCTACAGAGAGATACGGGTGTATTCAAACTAATAAGGTAATCAGGTCCAAGCCCATGCCTTAATTTCTTCCTGAGCCGCGGTCGGAGTCTCGCAAGAAGCGCCCTAAGACCTTGCTCCTGATCTCATCGAGCTCTAGCCTCTAGGGCTCATCCGACTGCATTTCCATCCAGATATGTGCCACATTGCTATGCTACGGATGTGTGTCAAATCTAAATATATATAAATCACGTGTCACGTTGTTTGTCCGCGATGGACTCCTAAACTACTTAACCGATTTTAAATATATTTTATATAGTAATTGTAAATGAATTATTTAAAAAAAGCAACCACCGAGTTTCTTGCTGGTTCTTCTCGGTAGGAATGGCATTCCGAACCAGTGGTAGATTCACTTGACGATTCAAAAGTACTTGTAAAAGTTTATTTGAATAAAGAATATTTGATTTGATTTGATTTAAATTAAATTTGCACACCGTGTGCAGTTTGATCCAACTTGAAAGATAGGATAGCACTGCTTACATCTTAATTTATAGCCGCAATATTATTTTATGTCGGATTTGCAATGTAAAACGGAGAAAAAACGGTCGAACGATAACGTTTCTTACGAAAAGCTCATTCCACGCGGACAAAGTCGCGGGAATCAGCTAGTATACATGTATATAGGAGTGCTTGATCTAAAATCTAGCTATGAAATCAAGCGATTCTATTGGTGGATTTGACACACATCCTTAGCTAAGCAACGTAGCACATCTCTGTACGCTTACTCGAGTTTTTACATTGCAAATACGATTGATCGACGTGAGAGCTCACCTCACCAAGTGTAAGTGAACGTTAAAGTAAAATGAACCTTAACTGCATTGATTTAGAGCTCATTTCATTACTTCGTGTATTTATTCACAAGCAGCGCTCCAAACGCTGAATTTGTGACTTTAAAGCAAGAGCTTTTGGGTCCATATTACTTTGACCGTTTGCTTACACTTGGTGAGGTGAGTTCTCACGTCGATCAACCGTATTTGCAATGTAAAAACTCAGAGTAAGCGTACTGGTGTACTGTACTGTAAACGCACCCTACGCACATCGGCAGAGCGCTTGCCAAATCCTTGTGGTGACTCTGTACTAGTCTTGTAACTACTATTAGAGCCTAAGGCTTCCTGTACTGTATGTACTTAAAGTGAAGCCTACAAAATCTGAATAAAAATAGACTGATACGTCACTGCCCTTTTATCACATTCATTATGGATGTTGATCTTTCACATCGCCCTTCCAATCCACACACCTGGCTCTATCGATTGTGTTATATTTATAGCTTCTCTCACTGTTTCAAATATATCTAAACTCTAATAGCTATTTATGCAACTGTATCGTAATGAGGGTCATTTTAATTCGAGTGCTGTTTTTTGATACGAGGCTTGCCGAGTATCAAAATAGGATAGTACGAGAATTAAAATGACTAATTACGTACAGTTGCATACAAGATTTTATCTACGACAAGGACGTCTTTATAATTTTTTACTTTGTAAATTAATAAAAAAGTCAAATCAATCAAATTTGGAAAGTGCCAGAACCCAGAGCCGCTAAGCTATAGGTATCCTATTTATGAAGATAACCATGTCGATACAGCTACGACTCATAACGATACAGCTCCCATACAACGAACTGTAGTCTGTTATGAGAAGCAAACACGAAAGAGGGTTCAATTCGATATAGTTGTCAAATTCGAAATTGGAACTTTTCGATGCTGGAGTAGATAAAGTATGCATGACGATTGCTGGAACAATATTTAGAATCTAAAATAGTCAGCAATAATATTAGACGATTAATAAGAGTTAAGACTAGTAAGTACAATAGTAATATCTGTTATTAGTACAATAGACGTATACAATAACTGTCTCGTTGGTCTATAGTGGTTAGCATGTTTGACTGCGGCTGACGAGGTCCCAGGTTCGAGTCCCGGGTCGGGCCATAATAAGTGTTGAGATTTTCTGACTAGAAATTCTCAGTAGGTACTAGCCCGCGGTGTTTCACCCCCGTGCCTCGGAGAGCACGTTAAGCCGTCGGTCCCGGTTATTATCACTAACATGATAATAGTCGTTAAAGCCCGCCAACCCGCATTGCTGCTCCAATGTTGGCTGGCGGGCTCTAAGCGTGGTTGGTCTTAGCTCTAATTCCCTCTCCCCTATGAGAGTAGAGGCCTGTGCCCAACAGTGGGACGTTAAAGGGATGTAGTGGTACAACTACAATCACAATAGTAAGTAATATCTATTACAATAAAACGTTTCTTTTAAATTTTGCACCATCCCGGTCTTTCGCCGTTCTCTCTCACCAAAGGTTGTCGTGAGACCGCCTTGGCATGCAAAACTTAGTACTATGGTTTTCTTTACTTGTAAACTATTTTCTGTATTTGTGTGCAATAGATTATTAAATAAATAAATAAAGTCCTGAGTGTTGGCTCCTGATGTTCTCGCTCACACACTAATGACTAACTGAATCAGCAACGCATTACGCAACGCACGGGCTCAACCCTTTGAGTTTTGAGCTAGAAGTAGAAAGCTGGAATTTTGCTAAAGTTTGCTGTAATAATGTCGTGAAGGACTACGGAGTAAGGCCGGATTTTCCGAAATGCGGACGTGAGCGCGGGCGGTCGTTTTTACGCGTGGACTAAGTTTTTTCGATTCCCGCGGGGATTCCTTAATTTTCCGGGATAAAAAGTAGCCTATTTCTTTCCCCGGAATTAACCTATTCCTGTACCAAAATTTCATCAAAATCGGTTGAATAGGTGGGCCGTGAAAGCGTAGCGTGCAGACAGACAGACAGTTAGGCAGACACACTTTCGCATTTATACCTAATATTGTACCTAGTATAGATTTGCTTGCTAGTTACCTCCGCCTGAAATAAAAGCTATTTCGTAAGGCTAGGTCTTGAAACTAGGCATTATTGAATGCGATCAGAAATACCTAACTTATTGTTTATTTCGTTCAATATGGATTGGGTATGTACCTACTTGTAGGTACTGGGTACACATTCAAATAATGTACAAAATAACAAGGCTGTATGATTTAATTATCCCTGCTTTATAGAGCAAGATTTCACTTTCGCCGAAGGGCCCTTTGAATGCCTATTTTCCACGAATTTATCAGAGTAGGTATACCCGCCCATCACCATGGTATTATCGATTAGGCTTTACCTATTTATTGCCTACTTGTACTTACTTATTTATAGTTAAGATTTATTTATTTGCGAGCGATAAAAATGATCTCCCCATATCGGATTTGTCAAAGTGATATACGACCGCGATGAAAGTTATATGATGGATTACGGGATTATACGAAGAGCAAGTAACGTAGGGTACGTACTACGTAATACGTGCCTACTTGGAAAACTTCTGTGAACCCGGACCCCAGGATCTGTCCTTTTTTAATCTGGAGGATTTACGTATTCGATCGCGTTAACGGAATTGATCGAGCATCAACTTTCAAGCGCTTGACCATTCCATCCAAATCGTAGTTAACGTTGTCACGATCGAACGGGAAGACAATCTACCACTAGACACCTGATCAGCCTCCCTATTATCATACTTTACCCATTGAAGATTTGCTATGAAATAAAAATAACAATATTTCACAGCAAACCTTCAATATGGATAAAAAATATACCTACATCCAGTGGCTTTCATTTTTTGATAGCTACTGAAATAGAGAATTGGTGTGCAGGTGGGTGACTAAACCTAAATTCGTTGTAAGCCAATAATAGTAATAATGAAAACCAATTCGAATAACATTATTTTTTAACAAGATGATGCCCGCATAGATGACAGCTTTTTTTAACGTGGGAACTCTTTTATTTTTCGGGATAAAATGTAGCCTATGTTTAATTCAGGTAACAGGTTATAAGCTATCAGCCTTCCAAACAGGCAAATCGGTTCAGTGATCAGTCATTGTGACGGGAAGGAGTAACAAACATCCAAGCTTTTACATTTATAATATTAGTAAGAGTATAGGTATATAAAGTAAGATGAATATTATCCAAGACGTTTCAAACGCTAAAATAAACGGTATCTTGTTAGGTTGGTATAACTAGAAGCTAAAGCCCCTAACAAGCTTAGTAAGGTAAAACCAATTAAAGTCATTGCGTCCATTTAGGCTTAAATAAGCGGCCTAGATACTGAAACTAAGGCGCCAAAAGCGTTTAACATGTTAATGCTAAGTCGGTATAATGTTACGGAATGGGGATAAGTTAACAGCAAGCAATACAGAATCTGTTGCAAGGTCAAAGGTTTTGACTTTTGACATTGAAATATAATTACCCTTTGTAACTTTAATCCAATCTTCAAGGTTTTGGTAGGTTGTAAAGCTAGTGCGTGTGCCCTTAGGATTTCGTGTGTTAGATTTTGTAGACTCGCTGTGTTACTCTCTTTCCTATCAAGATCACTAACTACTTTTGAAGTGAAACTCTAGAACCGTTGTGATTTGAAAATTCGATGAAACGGATGTTGTTTCGAAAAGCGTTCCATTTTTGTAATTTTCCGTTTGATTGTTCAAATGTTATCCATGTACCACGCTTATGATTATGAATATCTTAAATTTTCCCGGATTCCCTATACTTGCTATTCAGATTGCTGGAGAATATGTTTTGGGACTGATATAAGATGACATCGTTCGAATGTTATAATAGCAAAGGATTACCTATTAGGAGGAGAAGGAACTATGTTGGCTTGTGAGGCAAAATGGGTGCCAACTTATAACTTAAAAAAACTTACTTACAAGTCACAAAAATATTACTTTTCCAAAACTTTTCGCTTTAAGCTATTGTTGATCATATTTTCTGAGTATAGGGTTGGTTATTAGCCTCTCTCTAGCCATTTCTGCTCTATGGGCAGGAATATATTTGTTATCAAAACAAATCTATTGCCCCCTTTTTAAAATGATTGTATTTTATTCATTAATTTTTCTTTTTAACAACCATTAAAAGAAGTAACTTAACTTTAACTTGAAAGTTAGTTTATCTGTCTTCATATTTTTTCTGTCTGACAAACTCTTAACTTGAAAAATTAAAAAACTGAAGCGGCATGATAGAGATTCTATCATCACCTAACCATCAAACTGGTACATAAATGCTGTTATAAGATTGCTTTAGTACGCTCTTGAACTTGAGCGTTGAGCGAACGAGTGCTTGACGGAGCTTGGCAGCAGGCAGGGCTATTCTATCGTTCTAAACAAAGCTTGCATCTGTACACTGTAGTGGCTTTGTGGTGCTATAGAAATTTATATTTAAACTGTTTTTTACTCGAAAAAATGTCACTTATGGAATCATTTAGGTAGTATGACACATTTAATTTTACCATCACATAACCATCTAACTTGTACATTGTAAGGTTGCTGTTGGTCTAAGATCCCGATATAAAACGACCTTCACCGAGATGCTTATTTAATGAAACGTATTTTATATTTAACTAGCTGACCCGGCGAACTTCGTACCGCCTTAGTATGCAAAATTAAATGTATATTTTTCAATATTTCTGAGAGATTTTCTTAATATTTTTTTCCGTAAGAACCTTCTCCTAATAATAACAAATACAACAAAAAAAGAATTAACGTGGTGGCACCAATTATGGACAGGGTTAAGCGCTGGGTCAACCACGTTGGGCTCTATTTTTTTAATTTATTGAATCCTATGGTTGCAAGTTTCAAATGATATTGTCAGATAATAAGAGCTTCTTATTAACTTCTAAGAACTAGAATATATGAATGTGATTAGAAATAGAAAAATACTAAAAACGTTCAACAAAAATATCTGCAAGATCCCTAAAATGGACAGTCAAAATCCAGTAATGGACATCCAGTGATGGACGTATTTTGGATGATATTATAATTCTTCTCGTATCAATCTATATCAAACAAACAGGATTCGACAGGTGCTAGGCTAGACCTCTGGACATTACCCTTTACAATTTACATCATACTATCATACATAATAGATATGACGAAAAATAAAAATGCTGTTTTTTTGACCTGTGTATTTGTTAAATTCTACATAGTTATACCTAAGTATATTATCGTAAGTTTATATATTTTTAGCATCACAATCAAGAGATCACAAAGTTTATTCTTAAGATATCTACCTACCTATAATTTGGTTTAACAATTTTAAAACTTATTGATGTACAAACTAAGACATGAATAAGATAATTATACCTAAAAATATGATTATGATATTCAGTCTGTTTCAATAAATGCTTTAAAAATCGTCTTTTTAATATATTTTAAGTAAATTAAAATCTAAGTTACGTAGTTATAAAGATCAGGCAAATACTTTTCCATTTCTATTACTTTGTAAAAGCCTCTATTATTAAGTTTAACAGGAGGATTAATTATTTGGTTCACTAATGTTTCGCAAAAAACATTTAACAAATGATCATTTCACAAAAAACGTTTCAAAAACTAATCATTTCACAAACGTCGTATTCCGCAAACATATAATTTATTAAAAGATCATTTGACAAATACTCAATTCACAAATACTTTACTTTGCAAACGTGCTGAATGTAAAATTGTCATTTACTAATTTATTATTTCATAAAATAATTCATTCTTCAAATTCATAATTTTACAAAATATTAAAATATAAATTGTTATTTGAAAAATAAAACTAACTATAGGTCGCCCGCAACGTCATCCGCGTACAATCTCTGATTTTTTATGAGATTGAGATTTTTTATGATATGAATTCAATATATATAATATGTTACCGGTAAGGCCAGAAGATGTTGTAAACCTAGGTTAACGGGTTTACTTAGTTTTGGGTAAAGTTCGAATAATAAGTAAAATAAATTTAATTCGGAATTTACCCATACCTACTCACCTAGGTCTACCCAACTCTGGCTGGATAATGTTAGGGATATGGATTCTCTCCCTCTCCCCCTCACCCCCTCCAAGGCCCGGTCGACGGAGCCCCGCTTCGCGGGGCTCCTTCTTTCTGGGTGGTATAAAAAGGAAATAACCACCTAAACCATCCGAGTCGGAGTGCCCCCAGTCCCGAGCTCGCTTCGCTCGCTCTTGCATGAGTAGGAGTGGTGCCTAAAAAGGAAGTGGAGAAGCTAGGAAAACCACTCGACCTTCGTTTCGCTACGGAGGTCGCCGGTTCGCTTCGCTCGCCCGCTCCTCCCTTCGCTCCACTCGGCCTCGTAGGCTCGCTTCATTCAGGACCTCCTTCGCGAGCTTCTGCCTACGCGCTTTACAAAAACACTCTAGGAGTAGGACAGACAAGACTGCGTAGAGTCTGAGTGCTCAGATTTCGACCCAAGAATGTCAACTTTTTAAAACGGGCTACGCCAGAAGACTCTTACAGTATTTATCAAACAATTCATTTTATCAAAAAATAAATACGCTTTACGTTGTTTTATTAAATAACACGATTAATAAATCAATAGTTTGTCAAATTATATTTTATGAAATGATAATTTATCTGTTAATTGTTTTATCAATTGAATTATTTATAGGACCAAAAGTTTTATAACGATTAATATATGATTCATAATTTTGCGAAACGTTGTTTGTGAAATGAAAATTTGTAATTTGTTTTTTATGAAATGATCGGTCACCTAATTATTTCAATGACATCCCTAGTTGGATACCAAATTTTGTCTGGTCTCTCTGGCCATCTAAAAGTGTTTCCGGTAGATAATGTCATGGTGCTAACTTCGTATCGTCCCCTGTCCGTATTTTCAATCATCCCAGGGAAATATTCACCTTCATACATAATTATGACAAAACATCCCTTTTCTAGATTTTTTTCGCTATATTTGCTCTTTAATTTTGCCAGACGTAATTCGCTTTCAGATTCGCTGTCTTTCGTTCTTTTTCTTTTCTTTTGTAAGTTATTTTCTGGTTTATTTTCAGACACAATTTCCTCTATAGTCAAATCTTCTGTATCCATTTGAACATTGTATTCGCTATCATCACTTTCATTGTATGGAATTTCCACATCTGTGTCTTCAGAAGAACTGTCTTGTGCCTTTTTCTTTTTAATGCTATTTTTTTTCTTTTCGATCTCTAGTTTCTCCAATTTCTTTTCAAGTCTCTGCTTAGCTCTCAATTCTTTTTCTTTTAAAAGTTTTCTTTTTTCTTCCTCTTTATTCTGGTGGTATCTTTGCCAAGCTTGGCTTGTAACAGCAGAAGGCACTTTATCTTTATTTCTGATGTTTTTCTTTTTACTAAGGTCTTCCGGCCAAAACAAACACTTTTTAAACGGTGAAGGGACATTTAAACCTAAAACATTGCTTAGTGTATTTTTATGAGGAGTGCAACCATCCCTGTTCGGATTTATATCAGATTGCACAGTACTAATAGTGAACGGAGATGAAATGTCATGCACGTTAGCAAATTCGACAGGGTTTTTTTGAGTGGTTGAATCTATTCTTGTTTTTTCAGGGGTATGGTGAACAGGACCTGAATTACTTAAAACTGTAGCGTTTTGAACGAATAGCTTGGATGCAGATGTAGGTGCTGTGGGTCTGAGTGGAGAAGTGGATTGGTGTGCATCATCGGAAGTTACTTTATCTAATGTGTTTTGGTGAATGGATGGATCGGAAGCAGAAGTAGGCGCCATGGGTTCAAGTTGAGAGGTCGTTGGTCCTGCATCGTCGAAAACGACTATATTATATTCTGGTGAATTGTGGTGAATGAATGACTCAGAACTTGCTGTAATAGCCATGGATTGTCGAAAAGTAGACGAGCTTGCATTATTATCAGATACAGTGGATGTGATGTCCGTATACGGTATGATTGCCTTTTGTTTGTTATGGGCCCATAAAATGTATAGATTCAGGTCTTCTTCCAGTGCTATATGGTCCAGATCATTTCTACCTTCAAAATAGAGTCTATTATACAAGGCAAGTTTGTCTTGGCCAAAGGTTTGTACTATCTGCATTTCTAGATATTTAAAAAAGTGTTGTTGATCCGTGATAGTGTTTTCATTTGACACATCCTGGTTCCTTATTTTGGTAAAATTAATATAATCTGGTCCAAATGGATATAACCCACCACCTCTGAATCCATTTTTTATGCAGTCTTCCGTTATTCTGTGCAAAGCGTTTTTTAACACTAAAGCGAAGTCTTCCTTTTTCAGTTTATTTCCGTTGTTTTCCATCTTCCTTTGAACCACTGCCTTTCGGTAAAAAAGTTTAAGTGGCCTGAATACGGCAATATCCATCGGTTGGAGTATGTGTGTTGAGTTTGGGTATAAGGCAATAATTTCTATTCCGTTTTTCGAGCAATAATTAGACAGATGGAGAGTAAGGTGAGATTTGTGCCCGTCAACAAAAAGAAGTACAGGTTTTTGGATGTCTTCTTCGATCAACCATGGATTGAACACATTACTTATATATTCAAAGAAGGTGTCACTGCACATCCATCCACTATCAGATTTTCCAATCGCCCACTTTTCTGGTACCTTTTTTGCTATGTTTGCTGGAATACGGTCGTATGCATAGACGATCATGGGTACTTTGACTTTTTGGGTCATGATACTTTGCCTGCAGCATTGGCAGTCAACAGAACCGTAACATTTTCTTTTTCATCTCCACTGGACATGTAAACGTTTTTTGCACCTCGTTTTACTAGCACTCGTCCAGGTTTTGGAGACAGAAAGAAAGCGCTTTCGTCAGTATTAAAAATTTTTGTAGGATCTTCGAGTATCTCTGATAGATTATTTTCATTCAAATATATTTTTACTTCTTTAAACCAGTTATTAATTTGGTCTTCGGTTACGGCATCTCGTGATGAACTGATGTTTTCAGCCGTTCGCTCTGTAAGTATAGGATGTCTTTTTATGAACGCTGAATACCATTTCTTACCTGGCCTGTTTCCGGCAAAAGGTGTCGATCTATCTTGTTGTGTAACAAGCCGTTGGACACTGTCCAAGAGATGATCTTTACTGATCGGAAATCTTCTTTCACCCATAGCTATGACCCATTTAACCAATAACTCCTCTTCTGTAGGAGTTAAAATGGTGGTAGGTCCCATACTACATACTAATGGGCTTTTTCCGGAAATTTTATTATGTAGCGTGATTCGAGGAACACTAAATCTCTTCGCTGCAGAATTCACAGATGCTCCTTGGGATAGCACAGCCGCAACAGCTCCAGCCATCTGTTCCGGTGTATAGTTCTTCTTGGGTGCCATCTAAACAAATAATATCCGGTTATGGACACCCAGTCATGTACAAGTAAGACCCAATTATGGACACCCACCTAAGGACTATGTCCATAACTGGAAGAAGTTATTTGTGATAATTTTTTCAAAGATGTATAATTGCAGGAAACTTTAAAGTTGCAACTTATTTATAAAACTTTAAAAATACCTAAAATGACAAGAATCGACATATGTCCATGACTGGATTTTGATGTCATGAGTGATCCAGTAATGGACACCCCTCTCCAACTTGAAAATAATTCTATGTCGCTTTCAACATCTTCACAAGTATTTGGAAATTTCATAACTTACGGATATGATCATTGCTAATTTATGTTTTAATCAGAAACAAGCACCCATCGATCAAAATATTCACTTACCTTCTTAGCGATTTGGTTAAGAAAACTTAATAAATTCAAAAATATTGCACACAAAATTTTGTTCACCTCGCCATTTTGAAACTAAATGGCCGAAACCAATGTCATTTGTCAATACGACAGACAAATGTCTATTCTTTATGATTTGAGTGTTACCAATGGTAAAATATTTTTATAGTTCTTATTAATTGCTAAAAAAGGTAAAAGTGTCCATCACTGGTGCCTTGTCCATATCTGGTGCCATCACGTTAGTGAAATCGGTCCAGCCATTCACGCGTGATGCCGTGACCAAGGAAAACGGGTTTCATTTTTATATATATAGATAGATTTAATATGTCAATAAATATAATCCATATGGGTTGCCTAGCAAATTTCAGTCCAGAGTATGTTTAATTAATAATTAAAAAAAAATATTTTTTTAAACATTTCACCGGTATGATTATTAGATAAATTCTATACCAATCGAAAGTATGAAGCCCATAGAATATGCAAACGTTAGGTTGCCTATTCTTTTCCGGTCACATCTATCGGGTTGCCAGGTATAAACAGGTAAATCTGTACTAGCATTTTGCAACGGTCTGTTTATTGAATGAAATTTAAATTAAATTAAAGATTATTTTATTCTGAACACGGTGGTATAGGGTTGCCTGCGAAAAATCAGTCCAGAATTGCGGTTGTCGAATTTTAAAAAGTAAAATATTGCTCCGAGTGAATGTGTGCGACTGAGAGGTCCCAACCGACCATCCCATGCGATAGAAGAGGACACAGCATAGCAGCTGTTTAAAGTCCGCCCACTTAAAGAAAGAGAGTGCGCATGCTATTTGGGCTTGGAAAAGAAAAAGATAGCGATAGACTCGTATATACTATGCATCATTTTGGAGTAGTTTATTATTTAGTTTATTATTTAAGCCCAGTACTTTTTGAGAAAAATGGTAACATATTGAAAAATTAAAATCATAGACTATAGTTCAGCTTGGTTGTCTATGGTCCTAAAATATATCTAAAAACCTTCTCACAAGCTATACATATCTAATGCAAAAAACCGCATCTCAATCGGCCCAGTACTTTTTGAGAAAAATGGTAACATATTGAAAAATTAAAATTATAGACTACAGCTTAGCTTGGTTGTCTATGGTGCTAAAATATATCTAAGATCCTTGTCACAAGCTATCCATATCTAATGCAAAAAACCGCATCTCAATCGGCCCAGTACTTATTGAGAAAAATGGTAACATATTGAAAAATTAAAATTATAGACTACAGCTCAGCTTGGTTGTCTATGGTCCTAAAATATATCTAAGAACCTTGTCACAAGCTATCCATATCTAATGCAAAAAACCGCATCTCAATCGGCCCAGTACTTTTTGAGAAAAATGGTAACATATTGAAAAATTAAAATCATAGACTATAGTTCAGCTTGGTTGTCTATGGTCCTAAAATATATCTAAAAACCTTCTCACAAGCTATACATATCTAATGCAAAAAACCGCATCTCAATCGGCCCAGTACTTTTTGAGAAAAATGGTAACATATTGAAAAATTAAAATTATAGACTACAGCTCAGCTTGGTTGTCTATGGTCCTAAAATATATCTAAGAACCTTGTCACAAGCTATCCATATCTAATGCAAAAAACCGCATCTCAATCGGCCCAGTACTTTTTGAGAAAAATGGTAACATATTGTAAAATTAAAATCATAGACTATAGTTCAGCTTGGTTGTCTATGGTCCTAAAATATATCTAAAAACCTTCTCACAAGCTATACATATCTAATGCAAAAAACCGCATCTCAATCGGCCCAGTACTTTTTGAGAAAAATGGTAACATATTGAAAAATTAAAATCATAGACTACAGCTCAGCTTGGTTGTCTATGGTCCTAAAATATATCTCAAAACCTTCTCACAAGCTATACATATCTAATGCAAAAAACCGCATCTCAATCAGCCCAGTACTTTTTGAGAAAAATGGTAATATACTGAAAAATTAAAATCATAGACTACAGCTCAGCTTGGTTGTCTATGGTCCTAAAATATATCTAAGAACCTTGTCACAAGCTATCCATATCTAATGCAAAAAACCGCATCTCAATCGGTCCAGTAGTTTTCCAGGAAAACGGTAACAAAGAAGTGCACAAACAAACAAACAAACAAACATACAAACACACAACCTCTTAGGGCAAACACATATACCGTCTCCGTTTCGTCGAGGGTAAAAAAATATTTTTTGCGATTAAATGAAAATGTTTGATATATAAATTTTATAAACTTCTTGATAAGAATAGTTGATTGAAAACATCCTCATTAATTGTTACAAAAAAAAGGAAATCAGATCATTTTCTTGTTTAATTTATAAATTACCGTTTTAAAGTAAATTACAAAAAAATTATGTGTGTCGAAAATTAACAAAACCATAGGTGAATTTTCCAAACAATTATTTAAACATGAAAAAAATATAGAAGATGTATTAGCTAAGATAATTTTAAAGATTCAATTATTATGTACTTACTGTATATTCAGCACTAAAATTAAGAAATTCTTCGTTATATTTTTTATTCAAAACGGTCACTTTTTTGTAGCATGTGGTATGATAACCTACAAATTGAAGAAACGCACTGGGTAGCTCAACAAAATTGTATTTAAAGTGTTTTTTTTACGAAAAGCTAACTTTAATACACAGTTTTTAAAAGTTTCATCATTAAAATCAATTATTTCATCATCAGATCCACACAAAAAACACTTTTTTGCCATTTTTTCCAACAATAAATAGTAGCACGTTTTTTCAATTGTATTTATAGCGACACTACTCCAAAATGATGCATAGTATATACGAGTCTATCGCTATCCTTTTCTTTTCCAAACCCAAGTAGCATGCGCACTCTCTTTCTTTAAGTGGGCGGACTTTAAACAGCTGCTATGCTGTGTCCTCTTCTATCGCATGGGATGGTCGGTTGGGACCTCTCAGTCGCACACATTCACTCGGAGCAATATTTTACTTTTTAAAATTCGACAACCGCAATTCTGGACTGATTTTTCGCAGGCAACCCTATACCACCGTGTTCAGAATAAAATAATCTTTAATTTAATTTAAATTTCATTCAATAAACAGACCGTTGCAAAATGCTAGTACAGATTTACCTGTTTATACCTGGCAACCCGATAGATGTGACCGGAAAAGAATAGGCAACCTAACGTTTGCATATTCTATGGGCTTCATACTTTCGATTGGTATAGAATTTATCTAATAATCATACCGGTGAAATGTTTAAAAAAATATTTTTTTTTAATTATTAATTAAACATACTCTGGACTGAAATTTGCTAGGCAACCCATATGGATTATATTTATTGACATATTAAATTAAATATAAAATACGTT
Organism: Erebia aethiops; assembly: GCA_923060345.2. Taxonomy (NCBI): domain Eukaryota; kingdom Metazoa; phylum Arthropoda; class Insecta; order Lepidoptera; family Nymphalidae; genus Erebia; species Erebia aethiops. The sequence goes on along the minus strand of OV281096.1, from coordinate 11,854,032 downwards.
TCATTAAATAAGCATCTCGGAGAAGGTCGTTTTATATCGGGATCTTATACTATGTAGTGCGCTTTTGTACTTGAGCGTTGAGCGAACGAGTGCTTGACTGAGCTAGATGTAGCTTGGCAGCAGGCAGGGCTAAAAATTATATCGTTCTAAATTTCAAAGCTTACATCTGCAGTGTCTTTCTGGTGCTTTAGAAATATATATTTTTAGAGTTCCGCACTCTAAGATGAATCTCATTGATGGAGTCATTTCAATAGCGTGCAGTCTTGACGACTAGACAAAACGTTGTTCACCTCAGACGCGTTTTATTCTTTCCGGTCAGTAGTGTGTTTTCGCTCCTATACACACAAATTTTTAATAACTTTTATAATTGGTTGGAGTTTGTTCGAAAGTTTATCCATTTAAAAAATCCACTTTGAAATGAGAACAGAGGACGGCAACGTGATGAAAAAACTTGTTGAATAATAAAAACTGAAAGTAGGACAGCATGAAAACTATTGTTCTCCATTTTTTAAATTAGGTCAAATACGTTTAACCTAACATGAAAATGCTTCTTAGCAGATTACGTAAGCCAAAGTGTCCACTAGCAACTTGCATGAGACATCAGCTCTTGCATGTAACTTGCCCTGTAGAAACATTCTATCTCTCTCTCTCTGCGTCGTATTCCTCATTACTGAGGGTCGTGACTCCTTTCCATTAATCAAATAATGGTAGGAGGTTTCTTGAGATAATAATGCATTGGGTAGAAACTAGGGCATGCAGTCGATAACTAGAAACATTCACAGTAGGTCAATTTGTGCGAGTTTCAGCTGCTGAAACTACAGAATTTGACATTGAAATTATATTATTAATGGTGTAGATTTTTGAAAATTTCTCGTGGGTACCTACTCTTAATTTCCCGGATAAAAAGACAAATCTTATTTCCTTCCCCGGAATGCAACGTGTCTCTACTTTTGGTTAAAATCGGTTAAAGGAATGGGCCGTGAAAACGTAGCAAACAGACTGACTCACTTTCGCATCTATAATTTCTACATATTCACATTCACGCAGACGATCCATATCTATCCATACTCCATACTAATAGTTTAAATGTGAAAGTGTCTGTCTGTCTGATAGATACGCTTTAACGGCTCATTTCAATTGATTTGGTACAGAGGTAGGTTACATCCCGGGAAACTTCATCCCAGAAAATTTAGCAGTTCTCCCGGGGAAAAAAAACTTAATCCATGCGGACGAAGTCGCAGGCATCATCTAGTGCTAAATATATTATACTTATTTTAATATGCTTTGAATCGGCGTATAGCACAGGGCTTCTCATATCGTCTAAGTCGGACTTTGGCGTAAAAAAGCTCTTGTCATGAAACTGCCCTCTTGTAGCGGAAGGTCAGTTTTAGTTGTGTCAGCTCTTCTGTCTGTAAAAATAAACCTCGTTCACTTTCATTACATAGAAATAGTAGGGCTTGTAGACTTCTTATAGAGTTAAACTAAGATGCCATTTTGAGCTTTCTATTAGCAGTAAGTTTTAGTCTACTAAAGTTAGTTTATTGGTAGGTTTTTTGCAAGCAATAGCTTGTCGGATTTTTAAAAATAAACCCCCAAGTAATTATATAATTTTTGAAATGCATATAACGGAAGGTTCAAGGCCTAAACAACGCTAGGCATCATTAATATTTATTACACTAACGTTATATCGTTACGTGTGACGGCAGAAATCGCTCACAAGATACATTTTTTTACGTAAGGGCGAAAACATACTACGAATATGATCGCCCTTTTTAAAGGCCCTCGTCGTATGAGGAACATGTTTTTATTCGTACTGTGTTTTCACCCTTAGGTATGCGGTTGCCTTGAGACGTCCATCGTTAAACCTTATCCAAAATTAAAGCATCAACTCATTCTCGAAGGGATGAAGGCTTCAGACCAGTCCTCTCTTTTTAGCCCAGTCATTTGGTGCTCAAAAAGGGGGTTACCTGGAAAGTTTCTCGGGAGTTTGGAAAATTAGTGTATTTTATAGATTTCGACGTGCTCTTTCCAAATTTCCACTTTGCCACCGCGTATCTTTGCCGCTCGCGCCGCCATATTGGAAAAATGGCACCCAACAAACAGTTTTTTTGACAATAACTACTTTCGGACTAATTTTACGATGAAATTAGTTATGTAATAAATTAAACTAGAGAAAATTTCCTATAATTTAGGTAGTAAACTTTTTTTGTAAAATCAATAGTTTTATCGTACGAGAGCCGCAAACCAAAACCTAAATTCACCTTCCACAGTTTAAATGAAGCATTGTGGGTGTTTGCCAAAGTATCTAATTATTATTTGATATAAAAATCCCTTGTTTTTGCTCACATGAAATGATTAAATTTTTCTCAAATTGGATCAGTTTCTGTGTAGACTAGAGATGTCAACTCCTCGACGATCAAGGTTTCTTGATAGGACAACGGAGCCAGCGAGCAAAATGGGCAATTAACGGCAAAACAACTTGTACGGCGAAGGATAACTTGTTTCTGTTTAGTTTAGACCCGATAATTACTTAGGTATGTAATAATATAATATGAATGTTAACGTTATCTTAGGTCCGTGTTAATAAACCACATCAGGTAAGAACAGGTTTTCAAGTATCGGTCAATCTATGCTTATGACCGGTGTTAAGCATAGATTGACCGATACTTGAGAACGTGTTCTTTAGTTGATGTCGGTATATTAATACGGGCCTTAGTGTAGTACGCTAATACCAGGCTAATAATAGGTAAAAAAAACAGCTACGACTCAATACTCAATTTGTTTATTTCATAATATGAAATATTTAAGGGCACACATGTTTTGACTCTACCACAGGTTCGGAAGAAAAATTATTTAGAAGAACCGGCAAAACTGAAACTCAGCAGTGTCTCTTTTCAAAAAGCAAAATGTTACATTAGTGGTAGGTGGTTATTGGTTAACCCTAAAAACATTTCAATAATTTTGACATAAGTACTTAATATCCTACGACACAATATGACGCTAGAGATATCGGCGACGCGTCGCTCGACTTCGGCCGACATGTCTGGCAACAGGTAATAATTGGAGGGTTAAAATGTGGGTAAAGGTCACGAGACAAAATATCTGGCTACGTCAGTTAACATCGCCCGACATCGCCCGGTGTCGCGGGACATTTGTCCTCTAGTGAATACGAGGCTTTAAAATATTCAATTCTACCACCATTTTTTAACTAGTCTCTACTCTTTCCAGCACCACATCCCGGCGATGCACGACCTGAAAATCGGCGGTTTTCTGTACCTGATAGGAGTGTTCTTCTTCAAGTCTGACGGCCGGATTCCATTCGCGCACGCTATATGGCACATATTCGTGGCGTGGGCAGCCAGTGTCCACTACCTTGCCATACTTCGCCATCTGTTCCCGGAACTCAAAACGCATTGAAGACTGCTCGGTAGACGGAGCTGGTGAATGATTTTTCAATGTGATTTATACAGGTCCAATTTTTTGACATTTATAACGTATGATCAATCACTTATTTAAACGAAAGATTATTTTATTTTGGTAAAACATACAAAAACACTGTGCAAAATTGAAAACGTTCATATGTAATGTACTGGCCGTCTAAAAACTTTTAATTCATAGCAGAAAATTCAAATAAATGGGTCTCATTAAGGGTTGCGAATACACAATACTTTGTTTTCAAATTTACTGTTACTGTAAATATAGTAACATTTTATCATTTTGTCCATAATAGTTAGAAAAGATAATTAACAGGAATCTCTCTCAAAAGTCCCAACCAGTATAAAATGTATATTATTTACAATGATAAAATACAAAATATATTCTTATACAATTACTGTGTTGTAAATTTTATGTTTATGATATTCTGACGTGTATAAACATTGCAAACAAATCGTTCACCCACTCTTGGACCAATATGCATTTAATCTCGATACGTGAGCTTTCTAAGCTAATTCTGCATACTCGTTAACGAAGGCCACTGAATGCAATTATCGGCACGCTACTTAAATGTCAGACGATGTCAATTGGAAAGACGCTGCCGGTGTCAGCCTTTGACCTGAAGGGGAGGGCAATTAATTAGAGGGATTAGGGACCATACATTGAATACTTAGCAAGGTTAATAGGCGATGTTTGAATAAGAAATATTTTTCTTGTTCAGTCGGTTTTTTTCCTAAAATCATCTAAGAATTTTTAAAAGTTGCTTAAAAGTTTGGTGGTTATTAGAACACCAAAAATTGTAGCGGTTTTTTTTTCTAAAATCATCTAAGAATTTTTAAAAGTTGCTAAAAAGTTTGGTGGTTATTAGAACACCAAAAATTGAAGCAACTAGCTGGCACGGCTGCGGGACCCTGCCTTAGGCGCGTTCTAAGTTCTCACTCGCTCTTTCTTGACTGGTTATTTCTTAACCTGCATTGCGTGCAGCCATCCGAGTCGTCTATAGTAATATGGCTGCGTTTATGCAACAGACCACAGCCCACAACCTATAGAGTAATTAAATCCTATTTATACTACGCAGAACGCGTTCGTTAAATACAATGTTACACCAAGAGCTAGTGAACTATAATTCATTCAGTGTTTAAACCTCCTCCGTATTGAAAAAAAATGTTTTATATTAATATCAAAATTAAAAGTGCTCCACTTTCCAGAGTTATTTGCTGAAATGGGAACAATTTTGTTATTCAGTTTTGACCTTATATTTTAGTAAGGCTATTTATCTACTTGTAGACAATTTATGACAGATAGTGCTGAGAAAGATAAGTTTCTTGATACAAGTAGATTGAAAGCATTGAATTTGAAAGGGCCTTTTTGATGACTTTGTTTTCTATATATTTGTACTATCTATCACTAGCATGATATTATTGAAATGCTTATGTATTTAGACCTGTATAAACATTTGAAACAAATCGTTCACCATCTCTCGGACTACTCGTAAGTGTGGTATTATGTTAATTATTGTTAAATCTTATTGTTGTAGTACCTACGTAGTATCCCAGAATCTCGAGACCAAATCCAACCTTTTTAGAGTATTTAAAATTTAAAAAATGTATTAGGGGATTTTAGAAACTTTTTATAATCTATCTATAGTATACTTTAATAGTATATACTTATACGGAATCCAGTTTTTCCAATGGTCTTTTTTATACACCTCATGTGAATTTTTCCTTAGACTATAATAGTTCCTTATACATGTTTTAGTGTATCTAGTTTTTAACTTCAATGTTGTATTTTATGTGTATACAATGGTGAATACTAAATAGTGTTCTTGAGCATGTACCGATTATACTATAATAATATATATTTGTGTGGTAATGGTAAAAAATTGTTCTAAGAAACCAAAAAGCCCTAGAGATAGTTGGTAAAGGGTGTTTGATAAAAATTGAAAATCGTTTCCCAATTTACTCGGTGGGCTCTTAGAGTAAATGTAATTATAAATACTCGTATTTAGTAGATAACTAGATATTGCTCAATCGTTATGAATCGTCATAGTTAAATTTAATGTAGACTTCCCACGAGTGGTGTGCATAGGGCTTTAGTAAAATGGTAGGAAAAATTAAAAGAAAATCCGAAATGAAAATCTGATTAGGTAGGTGTGCCTCTAGGTTTCTGTGAAAATAGAGATTCTGCAAACTCATCAGCAATCCAAAAGGAAACATAAATCTGTCCAAGAAAGGAGTCATAATTGATTGATTGAGGGATTGTCGAAAAGCTTTATGTAGGTATAATTATTATGGTATTAAGTGTGAAAAAGACGTAAACGAGTAAAACGCAGAAACGGAGTGTTACCACTTTCACTCTTAACACCATATAGGTACATAAAGCTCTTTCTGGCTTAAGGCCCTGTGTAAGGGCTTTTAAAAGCAGTGTATCCATCAAACGGTGACATAATATATGCTTGTAAAAGTAATGTGCTGTTTTCAAGACGTTTGAGCAGCCATTGACGCATCTCATAACACAATTTAAAAAAAATCTCTGCATTGAAATTTATTTTAAACATACCTCTTAATTTATCTTTCAAAGCAATTTTTCTCCTTATAGAAACCAATAATTAGCTCTAGAAATATAAGATAAAATTCATATTTCTAAATCAAACACATCGTCGGATTCATTTGTATTGAAAAGTAAATATTAATTTTTTTACAAATTATTTCATGCATTTTTGCGCATGCGCTTGCTCGATTTCACCCCCGCGCGCCTGTGTTTTTCATCTCGTGAGCTCACAGCGCCTTAAGTCAAGCCGATTCCGCGTAGATACGTTTTCGTTAGGTTTCTCAAGATTAAACTCGTAAACTTAAACTCTTCTATATCATCTAATTAATTAATGACATCAAAGTGTAATGTTAATTTTTATCGTGCCGCGATAAGGCGCAAGACAATCAAAGTCTGTTGGGAAACTGGGGCGAGACGCGACACGCGGGTGAAAAGCGATGTAGGTCGCATGAATATTCATGCATGCTAACAATGCACTTGGGCCTTTCTAGATATGACATCCGAATGCGATAAGACTTTTTGGGGTCAAGAAATTATCTAGGTGTAGGTACATGTATTTAGGCTCTCAGAGTAAGAATGTTGGCTTTAAGAAAAAAGAGATCTGGGCTTCATACCTAGTGATAACAGATAAACTGCCTCGATGGTCTAGAGGTTAGCATGTTCGACTGCGGCCGACGAGGTCCCGCGCGGGTTTGAGTCCCGTCGGGTCATAATTAAGCATTGGGTATTTCTGACTAGAAATTCTCAGTACTAGCCCGGAGTTAGGAAGTTGGAGGTATTTTCACCCCCGTGCCTCGGAGAGCACGTTAACGCATCGGTCCCGATTATAATCACTAACATGATTATAGTCGTGAAAGCGTGGTGGGTCTAAGCTCTAATTCTCTCTCACCTATGAAAGGGAGGCCTGTGCCCAGCTGTGGGACGTTAATGGGCTGTAGTGGATAATAAAATAAAAGTGGAGTAAGAACTTTCTACTACCTATCTGAAGCAAATATTATAGCTGCTTATCACTATCTCACTCCGATTACCCAATTTGAAAGAGAGGTCAGACCAGCTTTATATTCAGCTTCGTACCTGAAACAGACTGTATAACATTATAATATCATTATTATTTTCAGAATTAATTAATAAAATTAAACTATACACTCATTGACTCAAACTGATATTTGAACACTGCGTTAGAAACTATTTCTAGTCATAAATTTGCTGCAACCATTCGCAAATTAGTGATCATAACTATAATAATGATTTTAAATATATGAATTGAAATACTGATTTTATTATTTTTTAGTCGAAACTAAAAAAAATTAAACTCAAAGGTCGACCGGTTATATTTAAGGTAACAGGGTAAATATTTATTTTAAAAAGATGTAATGTAAATAAAATTTGAAATAAAATCAATTTTTAATTAAGTAATCAATTTAAATATTGTTTATTTAATAAAAAAATGTTTAAAATTATGTTTATTTAAAGTCATAACCGCGCTACCAAATTTTATTCCCTAGTTATAATATTAAGGAAGTGCTTATATCTTCCTAATGTACTTTTTAATTAGGATTTGCCTATACCTATACCTACCCATTTATGATTCATGTGTAAAATATTATGTTCTATACTTACTATTCTATAACTGGGGTATTAAATATAATAAGGGCCGATTGAAACATAAAACAATATGTTAGAAACATAAATTGTTTTATTAAAATTTTAAGTTTATTAAAATTATTCTTATCCATCAAAACTTTGTAAATGTCAGATTTGTAAATTATATTTAATAGGACCAAGTATCGGCTGAAAATATAATCAATCTATGTGTTATCTCTAGATAAGTTAATTTATGTTGTTAATTGTCATATAGGACCATAATTACAATGACAAATACGCTGTTTATTTATTTATATCTACTCGTAGTATTGATTGATTTCGGCCGTCATTAAAAAAAAGTTAAAATTATTTTGAATCGCGGCTACATTGTTGTATTCTTCTACTTGTATTCTTATTTATTGTATTTGCGAGATTTTGATTTGATGCAGCCATATCTTGACAGCCATGTATTTTGATCAGCTGCAGTCAACTAGTTATTAGGAATCGTAGGAAAGTATAAAAAGGGTATGGAATTTATAATATTAGGTAGGAATATTGGAACCATAAATAGTTTGCAACTATTTATATATAGGTACAGACTTGTATGAAAAAACTAGACATATCGCGGGGCAAAACATGTAAATACAAATTAGACGGATTTAAAAGTAAACATTCGCCGCGAAACAATGAACTGTGATACATGAATTGCGAAACAGAAGCGATTGAGTTTTCTACGCGGTTGTTTGATATGAAACTTCTTTAGAATCGTTGTGATTTGAAAATTCGATGAAACTAAAAAGAGACAAACATATTCATAATAGGATTTAGCCTGCGAGAGAATGAGATAGAATACAAGTTATATTTGTCTCATTCTCTCGTAGGCTACTTTTCTGAAGTTTCATTTCTGCCGTGTGTGAATTGCACGCACACACTTTTTCTTTTTGTTGAAGATTTTTGGATAGAGATTTGAGTTCTGACAAAGAGATGGACTCATTGTCAAATCTCTGCGTTAGAACACGCAGTGTCGTTTCTGTTTGGCATGTCTTACAACTGCATCTTGTAATAGAAATTTAGCAGTTTCGCGGCAGAAAACTTATAAAACTGTTAGAAGAACCTATATTCCAAGTGTCTTTTGTATGATTAGCAGCTGAATGCACATCTATTTCCTTAAGTCTGTGTAACAAGTAGGTATCATATTCACAATATTTTTGTATTATTTATTTATTATTAGGAATTGAATATTATCTCAATGGAATTTGTCTTGAACACTTTACGGGTTGACATGTTTATTGGTTTTTAGAACAACGTAACTATTCGGCTACTATGAGTTTTGAAGTGAAAACTTCTTTATACTTCTACCATACCTTTACTACTGTTTTAATCATACTTTTGCGGGTCTAAAGTCAGTCTTCATGCCCTAGGGCCGTAATCTAGTCGATCGATCGCCAACTAGTTGACCAACCCCATACTGTAAATATGCACAACAGAGTCTAGGCTCCAGACTGGTCGACCAAACGATCGTACCATTTGACATAAAAGTTTTTAAACCAATGAGTATGTGTACCTGCATAAACACTGGCAGCATGAAAAGCAAAATGACAAATGGACAAATGTGACTCTATCGAACGTGAACATTCACTTTTAATTTGTCTTTTCTTTTTATTATTTACTAGACCTATGTATCCTACTTACTATGATTTGCAATAAATATCTAACCGTTACAGTTTGTTTTACTGTTATGGTAGAAGTATAAAGTAGAGTATACACCACCGGGATAAAGCAGTTTTTTTCTTGGGCGCTTGAATCCCTCACTGCACTCAGGACTCAATCTTAATTCCCTCAATTTGGTCGGGAATTAACTTATAACTTAAATTTGGAGTCCTTCGTTACGTTCAAGATTCAATGTAGCGCCCGTGACATAAAACAGTGCTTTATCCCCTTGGTGTATAAACTACTATTAGGCGCGTTGAGCACTTTTTGGTAGGGAGTAAAAATGTGGAGTACTCGAGACCGACACTGTTCTTCTTAAGACAAAAGGTCTTAAGTATAATAATATAGTACATTCGTAATTAAACTTTAATTTTAATTTTAAGTTTTATATTTGAAATATTTTTATTACTTAATATAATTTTTTTTTATTAAAAAAAATATTTAAATATTCGTTTTCACTTCTATCGGCAGTCCCTGTGACTGCCAATTTTTTTTAATTGAAGATTTATCTCTATGTTGCTTATATATTAGTTTTTTTATGATGTGCTGCAATGATGGAATTGGCTATTTGACAGTTTTCGGAAAATTACTTAAAAATGTACGTAGGTTCATTTTATACCTCTTACAATTAACTTTTTCTCAAAAAAGCGTTATTTATTAGAAAAAAATACATTTTTAATACATTAATTTTAAATTCGCGCGAAAACAGCCGGTCACGTGACATTTGCTAGCTGTGACGTCATAGCTCAAAATAAAACAAAGTTAACTATACGTCGCGTCCAAGTTTTATTTAATTTTAAGTGGAAAGTTTACAGATTTTTTAATGCAATTGTGGAAATTACAAGCTACAAGACAAGAAATACAATAAATAAGGTATTAATATCCTGACAAATTGTATAAACACATTCCTATATACTAAATTAGGTACCTATGTCATAATTTAAACGTCGAAAGCAGTGGTTAGAGTTAATCTGCCGAGACCCGGAATTTAAATCGGATAAATATCTGCGGTATTACTTTGTGAAGACCACTTTGATGTTAGTGTTATGAAGAAATCAACTTAAAACTTTGATCTAGCAAAAATGAATTAAACCTAACCTGACATTTTCTTCATAAAACATGACATAAAATTAAAATAAATTATATTTCTGTCACTTTACAGCAGCACTTTCTTATGTCTTAAACACGAGACCTAAGTACTATTACTTACTTTGTTTATTTCGGTACTTACATGGAAGTTTTAATACATTACGAAACTCGGCAGTGCAAAAGTTTACACGCAAATAAATTTGCAACCATAAATGAATCGACTTTAGGCAGATTTGTACTATCAGCTGTAAAGCATAACCCCATTTCATTTAACCGCTCACAATCACAAATCGAAATATATTACTGTTAATTTTCTCAACAATACGCAAACGTTAGTACACACGTTTTTTTCACCGGTTTTTTTTTTGAAATGTGACGTCACACGGGGCTCTATCATGACCGCCCGCGTTTTGCTTCTTGTAATCCACAGATAAAAAATCTCAAATTTGTTTTGCAAAAATAAAATATTTACAATTTATTTTAATGCAAAATACATATTGTATAATTATTGTTAACCCACAAGCTACCAAATCTAACATATTTCATATTTTATAGTTACAGCTGTCAAGTAGCCAATTATAACCTTTTGCCACTTCAATAAACTACTAGTACCTCTAACAGGAGGTTGGTTTTATATGCACAGAGTATTCGGGCAACGAAACACTTTAGTGTTAACGTAATATGGCCGTAAGCCCCTTGTTTTATAGCTTAATTTCGTCCAAAAATCTACTCTACAATCAGCGCTTCAAGCGGGAATCTTGCGCAATTTAAAACTCATAGTTAACCGTACGGAACTGTAAAGTGACCAAATATTGTTTTTGTAACATAAGTACTCAATAGAACTCGTATTTACTTGTAATGGCTATTCGCGGCTGAGATTACAGATCAATATAATATTTTTCTGTGGATAAATGAAATTAGCAACGTTGATTTTTGTCAAAAAACCTTTTCTAATGAAACTCATCGAACAATATGTAACTATCAAGTCTTCCAGGAAGATGTCATTGTTTTTCCATTTAGAAAATTAGATACGTTGTAATTTATTTTTAATTTTCGCATTAGGTTCTATCTATATTTATTGTTATTATAGCCTAGGAGTCCAATAGTATCTGGCCAAATGTAAAATGTATTTTTAATATTATAGTACATTATTGTATTTAGAATAACTATAATGGTATTTATCTTGTTTTTCATTACCTAGCCGTAGCTAGGTGAAATAAAACTCTTAGTATTTTCTACGATCTGATTCAGTGCTACACTATGGTTTTTCGTAGTTTGATTTATAAAAATGTTCAATAGTTCTCATTACAATACGTAAGTTCATAATATACCTATTTACTCGAATAAGGAATGAGAGTATTGGCCGAATGTTTAGTTTATGGTGCCTCTAAGATAAGTACCTATCTAGAATCACGACTTTGAATTCTACTCTTAGCAAATATTTGTTTCTAATGTTGAATCATTTGGTCAATAATATAACCAATAGTCTAGGAAACAGCGTGGTTTGTTATATGCAGACCCCTGCATTAACTCCTCAGTCATTGAAACTTGGCAGGGTTGTAGTATGGTATGAACCAAAACTTATACAAAAATATCCAAAAAAACACCATGTGCTACTTTTATAAAGTGTTAGGTATTTTTAACCTCCTTGTAACTTCCTTTCTAATTTTTTTTGTCGGATATTTATTAAATACGTTAAACGCATGATATTTTGTCATACTGTAAAGTTTCGTCGCCTAAGGAATTATTGTTGGGATCCACTAGCTTTATTGCCTAGAATACATTACTAGTTATTAGAGTAGTTTGATAATAATTTCCGTGAACAAGTGGTTACATACATTGAATATTTTCAGAGAATTTTAAAAATGTGTACAATGTTACAAAATTAAACAAATTGAACTTCTAAGTAGTTTTTGAAATAGTATTATTGAGTACCTAGTTGCAACGGTTTTTGCTGAAGTACTCTGAGAATTTTCATCTTAACAACGTTGATAGAATTCAAGCGTCGAAGTAAGGTACATACAGGCTACCGCGCGGCATTGTTTAGAAATTAAAATCGGTCATACTTACTAATTTTTCAACTTTTAATGCAGGACCTTTAGGTCTATTTTACTGCGACTTTATTGTGTTAAGATGATCGAATTCAATCATCTCAAACTAAGAATTAGAAGATATTTGCCATGTTCAATCCAGATTATATACAAACTCCTAGATTCTAACTTAAATATTTTATCCATATTATAAAACTATTCCATTTACTCAGCTGTAGAAACAATGTAGAAATAAATTATTATCTGTATTCAATTCAATCATTATTACGACATGCAATACATATAGCCCAGTGATTGTCCTTATTAATTACAGTTTATTGGAATTTTGAATGTTATTTCAGAAAATGTTAACTTTGATAAATAGTGGACCCAGGTATAGTTTTGTAGCGTTTTTTGGGATGAATAAACATTTTACTACATCCAAACTGTTTTATTTAAGAAAATGTTTTCCTTAACAATAAATATAATATAAAAAGTAAACAATTTACTGTGATGCATATGCATTATTTCACATCTTGGATACAGTTGTAAGGCCTAAAATGTCGAGACATTTCTGCATGACTTTTGCAGTAACTTCACAAAGCATCAGTCTTTCGTAAAAGACCTTAACAATTTTGCCGCTTTTGTCTTTTTCAACACAGTAGCATTTGTCATAAAAATCAGTGAATGCTGAGCATATTTCATACAAATATTCACATAAACTGTGTATGTAAAGGTCTTTTGATACTTTGAGAATAACTTCAGGGAACCTCAGTAGAATCTTGCCAAGTTTCCATTCGGTTTCATCAGTCAGTTTGATGCCAGATTTCTGAGCTTCCTCCATTAGTTTCTCAATGGATATTTGCGCCGTTCGTGCAATAGATCTAATACGAGTCAAAGAGTACAGCAAATAAACTGCTGTATTACCCTTATCATCTAACATTTTGTCAAAGGAGAAGACATAATCGTTAATTCTATTGTGGGAGAGATCTGCATACTTGATACAACCATATGCAACTGCTTCTTGCGCCTGCTTCAACTCCTCAGGAGTGAGAACCTTGTCTCGACCTTTTTCTATTAACTTGTCCAAAGCTCTCTTCAAGCCTTCATCGAGCAAATCTCGTAACTTTACAGTATCACCAGACCTGGTCTTGAATTTCTTTTTATCCTCACCAAGTACAACTCCAAAACCTACATGTTCTACTCTTTTATCATCAGTCAAAATCCCAGCCCTGCGAGCACAGGCATCTATGAGCATAAAGTGAGTGTATTGGCCAACATCAGTTACATAGATAAACCTATCAGCTTTTTCTTCTTGGACCCTCTGTTTTATGGCTGACATGTCAGAGGTGTCGTAAGTATAACCACCATCAGATTTGACAATTGTTAATGGTATACCGTCATGTTTATCAGGATTCGGCCACATGATTAGCCTTCCTTCATCTTCTTCCAAATATCCCTTTTCTTTCAATTCCTTTACATCTGTATTCATCCTGCTGTGATAGAAAGACTCTCCCCTAGGGGTAATCTTTATGTTTAACCGATCATAAATCTTCTGGAAGTCTTGGAGTGATACATTACAGATTAACTTCCAAGCAGCTATATAATCTGGTTGTCCTGACTGCAACTGAACAACACAGGCATAAGCCCTCTTTTTAAACTCCTCATCTTCATCAAATCTTTTCTTGGACTCCTTGTAAAATGCTTGTAAGTCAGCTATAGGAGGAGAATGAGTTTTGTAATCGGGGAACATATCTTGTAAATGAGCGATGAGCATACCAAATTGTGTACCCCAGTCCCCAAGATGGTTAATTCTAAGTACATCATGATTTAAAAACTCCAGAAGCCTACAAATACTGTCACCTATTATAGTGGACCTTAAGTGACCAACATGCATTTCTTTAGCAATATTAGGAGAGGAAAAGTCTACAATGATTCGTTCCCTTTTCACAGGGGGTGGTTTTACACCAAATCTGAGAATACTGTTAAGTATGTGTTCGGCGAATTCCTTGTTTAAGTAAATGTTTAAAAATCCAGCTCCCGCAACTTCAATTTTAGTAATAAGTGGTGATAATGGGGTTTTGTTAAGAATGTTATTGGCTACTTCTCTAGGATTCGTTTTAACATTCTTAGCTTTAAGCAGCTGTGAAATCTGCATAGCCGAGTTGCATTGGTAGTCTCCAAACTTAGGATTGTTACCAGATAGACTGATTTGGATAGGTGGATCTTCTAAGTCTGGATATGCTGATGTTATGGCAACAGTGAAGATATTCTTGAGTTCATCTAGTATGCACATTGTACCGTCTACGGAATTTATATCAGTAATCAACGTGGGTCGCTTCCTAGGCTCTTTTTTCACCACTACTGAGCTTTCACCGGCGCGTTCCCTTTGTATTGCATTTTCGAGTATTGCTAGTCGATGCTTTAATTTCTCGTTATCAGAGAGCAATTTGTCAAGTCGTGGATCGCCTATATAGCTGAGATCTCCTTTCGTCAGCTTGTCCAATTCATCTTCTATTTCCTTCACCTGTTTTTCGGCACTATTAGTCCTTTCTTCGAGCACTTCAGGATCTAGGTCGGACATTTTATTTTACAATATAGTATATATACACCACTTGTTTTATTATTACAAAATCGTGGGCTTTCAGCTTTTCATTGGAAACACATTGGAAACTTATTGCAAAAATCGGTTTTAGGTTATGAATGTTGACATCAAATCAATTGACATGACAATTGACAGGTCATATGTGACAATATGTGACAACTGACAATTACTGAGGCCACTGACATTGACTGCCAGTGTGACGTATGAGAACATAGACAATTTGAAAGTGTAGCGCGCATCTGATTTTCTTGGTAGGCCGATTCTGAGGCCGATTCACAATAATTTTAACAATATTAACGTTGCCATAGTAACCAAGGTCAAACAAACAACTTCAATAATTATGTTTCAAAAGTGGCAAGTGGTAATGAAGCGATAAATAATTACTAAAAATACGATTACGATACATACTTATTTAAACCAATTAGTTAATTTTTTTATATCTTAACTTAGGTACTGTATTTAAATTGGCTAAAATGATTTAACTCCCAATTAGCTGTACAGCTTTATAGCGACTGGAAAAATCGTTCATGTTAATTGAACCGATGGCTCAAGAATGGCACAGCACCTTGGGTTTGAGCATTCAGCTGAGGGCACGAAGGTTCCATTATGGCTCGAAGATATTAGCAAGTTAGTTAAATCCCTTGCTAATTATCATGGTGAATCTACGTTAACATAACACGGTGCAAAATAATGTAAAAAATAAAAATAATAATCGTAGGTTCACATACCTATATGTGAAACCCCTCAGGACGTGGTATACATACCTGCACATATTTCCTTTACAGAAATTTGAGTAGGATAGGTTACTTTGTTTCGCTTTTACGACAGGATCGTGGGCCTGTGATAGTTTCTATAGACAAATTTATGGTTAAATTTATGATTGTTTAATACTTTATTCCAGGAAAATCAAAGAGACACACATAAAAAACGACAAAAGGGATTGTTCTCCAACGCATGACCATCCTCAACCCAAATATGGAAATTGTAAATTGGATACTTACAGGTACATAATTAGTAGGTATATATTTAATTAGTATGTAATCAATATAAAACAAAATATGTAATTTTAATTTTAATTTTTATTTTAAATAATTATTAATATATATTTGTCCAGGTTGTTACGAAGAACGTCATTAGATACAACAATGGAAATGATTCCAAAGCCCCAAAAATACCAAAATGCACATTCAGCTGGCACTTTACGGAATAATGGTAAAAACACTACACATATTTGTAACAAGATAATGAGCCATTAACCAAAATAAGAAGAACAAGATAATGACCGTAACTTCGCCCGCGTGGATTTAAGTTTAGCAAAAGTCACGTGGGAACTCTTTAATATTTCGGGATTAAAAGTAGCAATTATGTGCTTCCCGAGATGCAGCTCGCACATTCCAAAGTCAGTCAAATAATTTTGTCCTAATCGGTTCAACAGCGCACCGAGAAATCAAAGCAGACATCGGCAATTTTTACATTTAAGTATTACCATAATTATGAGTAGATAAGAATCAGTTGTAAATATTTAAAAATTAAAATATGGTTAAATCCAATCCAAGTAACTAAGCACTTTTGATTTGATATTTCAAATCAGGAACATTTCAACATAACGGACGACGAAAACCGGTAAACGGCAAATTAGAATGGAGCGATTCTAAAAACGGTGCAACGAATGATTTTCTCTCGGATCTTCTACCGCATTACGTGACACCAAGGCACAGGTGTATGAATAATACCACTGATGATGATTTTAACGACGTCATTTTAGGATCACGTAAGATATTTTTAATGGTTTAATCTCTATCTTAACTAAATAGACACCAAACCAATAAGAAATTACAAATAACACATAGGTAATATAAATTGTAAAATTGTCTATTAATTATGTCATAAAATATCTAGTTCGGCGGACCACAATTTGTTTTCCTTTTAAATTATTCTTTATTTAAAGGTTTTGATCACATTAAAACATACAACATTATGCAATCATTGTACTTTCAAGGTTTCCAGGAGAGTAATCAATATAACAAAAATCTTATCCCAAAAGAAGCATCATTAAATATTACACAACATGAAAAATCTACCACCAACGTTACTTCAAAAAAACCCACATCCCTCATATCCGTCCCCGGCAGGAGTACACAGAAAGAAAAACTCAAAAGTGAATTTGTTATACCAGAACTGCCAGAAGGGAGATTGCTAGAAATTAAAATTTATTCAAACTGGGGAGATAAATTTCTGGTTGGCTTGAATGGTGTTGAGCTATTTGATTCAAATGGTCATCAGGTTAATATTGAAAAGGTAATGTCACTTCGATAACTTTTGTGAGGCTTTTGTAAAGCTTAAGGTGCATTTAGGATGCAGGTTTAAGCTACAAATAATCAAAGCAATCGGATTCAGTTTCGAGTTTTGACAGACCTTAACAAAAACTAGACAAGTTCTGTTGATGTATCGGGATCATGATTCATGAATTTCTTCAAGGATTCGTCAAATATTTTGGTTTTGGTCTACCTAGCCAGTGAGGCGAAATTAAGCTATTATAGTAGTGTTATTATCTCGCTGCAGACTCGGAAAAAAAACGTGTTTTTATTTTTATCACCCATTTAAAAAGATACCAAAAAAACAACTATCGATATCACTCATCGACTGCAGTAATGCACAGGGGCCGTGCCATAAGGCCCGTGAGTGGGAAAGAGAGCGAAACACTCGAATGATTTATGGCCGAGTCTGCAGCGATATAATAACACTACTATAAAATATTATATTATCCATAGGTATGGACAGACTCGGACACAGGAGACCATTCGAAGTACGGTCGCTTAGAGAACATAGTGGACGGTGTGGTGCGTACTCGGGACGACAAGCACGCTTGGAGTGCATCCGCCCCGCGAGCGCTGCCTATTGCCATTAGTGTTCTCTTGACAACAAACACTAAATTAGCTTTGTTGAGGATATGGGTGAGATGATGTTTATTAGCTTTAATTTTCAGCTTAGTTAGTCTCTTTAGGAAAACTTCACATAGGTGTATACTCTTCAAAAGACTCTTAAGCCGTTGTTTAATTACCTACTTACTGAATTATTTTTAGAGCACTCATTGGCTGCTGGACATAGGGTCACTACCAATCATACACATATCCACCCACCACCACCACTACAGCCTATTAACGTCCTACTGCTGGGCACAAGCCTCCACTCTCATAGGAGAGAGGGAATTAGAGTTTAGACCCACCACGCTGCTCCATTACGTAAAAAACAACATACACACACACCTACTTCACGACCGTCTAGAGTTGGTACCTTCGTTCAGAGCAAAACTCGCAACAAAAAGGACTCTGACACCTTGTCATATAATTTGAGCGTGAAACATACTTTAAAAAAACGGAATTATTTAAAATCGTTTTGTTTGTAATATAGAATTACAACAAATCACGTATCTATTCAAGCCGTGGCATAAGATTGGTTCAGATTAAGCTGGATGACCAGGTGATATTTCACGGGGAGATCGCTCGCGCCAGTGGAGAACTAAAAGGGCCGATACAATCTTTTGGAGACGTGAGTTTTAATTAAGAATAAGAATAACTTTATTTGTCCCAAATATTATATTTTATAATAATTGAACACTTTATTAGAGACATTTTCCTTGCCATCTTCCTATTTCAAAGCTGATAGATAATTGTTTGAATCTAGAATTCTGAGGCTGGAATTACTCTACAGTCTACATAAAGTAACTTTACTACGTTCCTGTGATCTAAATTTTATCATAATACTGCATCCTAAAAGCGCTTATTGGACTAAAATTTTTTTTACAGACCATTCTTTTCACCAAAGATCCAAATATTCTTGAATCCATCTTGGATAACGATAGGAACTTTCAAGCACTTTTAAAGGACAATGAACCATTGACTGACCCTCTAACTGTCGAAAAACGTCCACCAACAGCAAACGCTAATAAAAACAATTTGAGTCCTACTACAGTAGGGGATTTCCAAAGCGATGTTCAAGAAATTAAGTATGTGGTAAGGAGCATAAAGTTGACTCTAATGTCCAACTGGGCGCAGAAGCAACTAATTGGATTGACAGGTGCGTTCAGTACAAATTAGGTATATTTTCCTCAGACAATCGTATCATCGTAGGTAGATAAGGTAAGTGGCATGCCACAATATAGCATGCCACTGAGCTAATCCTAGTAAAGCAACCAAATTGAAATAGGTTTCATCCTTTAGTTAATGTAAACTTGATTTCAAGTTGCTAAGCAAATGTCTTTTGATACTGTTAGCTATTGGCTTACTTATGGTATCGAAAAACTTTAAGATTAATCCTCTTGAGGTTACGTCAAGACTCTACCACCGGTTCGAAAAGCTGTTTCTACTGAGAAGAGCCGACAAACACTCAGCAGTTGCTCTTTTCTTAAAAAAGAAAAAGGTTACAATGAGTAACAAATAACAATACAACACATAGGTACATTACGTTACACTGACTTGTGGGTTACTGGATGCGAGCCCGGTTGCTTCCATGCAACTTTGTCATTCAGAAAATCATCGATAGTGTAATAACCTCGACTTAACAAATGCTTTTTAACACAGTCTTTAAATTTATGTAATGGCAAATCTAGAAACTCTTTGTGAACCATATGTTATAAAAGCGTACACTCGACCCCACAAAGGATTTTACATTGGGGTTTAAAATCCCTCAACTAAATTGGGGTTTGAAATTAAAAAAGATTATTGATTAAAAATAAATAAAATATTTATTTTCAATTTATTTATTAAATATTTTATTTATTTTTAGTAAATAATCTTCGATATTATATATATTTAAATAATTTTATTAAATGCTAAATAAAATGAGTACTTAATCGTTTCAGGTATCGATATCCTTTGCCATAATAAGTCGATTGAAGTGCATCGTGCACACGCATACGCGGCCCATATTAGCGATGAACTTAGTCCTGCACACAGCAGTTACATTGAATGCAACAATTTGTTTAATGGAAGGAACATCACCACGGATTTAGATGATATGTGGTGCACAAAGTTCGCCCCTGGATCTAAATTCTGCCATATTGTCATGGAGTTTGTCGAGCCGACTGAAATAACCAGTAAGTTTTACGACCATTCACTTGAACAGTCGTAATGGGTTAGGAATCATGGTCAGAGATATGAGAGAGAGGGAGAGACATATCTCTAAGAATTAAAAAAAACCTGCACCGAACCGCGTGTAATAAAAATATGTACGAAATAGTTGCACGAGTCTGATTAAGCATATGAAACTTTTTTTAAATACTTAGTAAATAATAGACAGCACATATTTTTTAAATAGGCAGAATAAAAATTATATTTATTAGGTATCCGCATATGGAATTACAATGCGAACATGGATATGTCGTATATCGGAGCTAAGCACGTTTGCATTTTACTCGACGAAGAGCCATTACACCAGCAAGCGATCTTACTGCGGCGCGCTCCTGGCGATACTTGCTATGACTACGTACAGCATCTTGAACTTGCTTCCTTGGACGATAGGCAAGTACTTAATGTTATAAACTAGGAATTATAAAAGTTTATACTATTTTGATTTTGAACTATGAGACCTGTAATCCAACATTTAGTGTTTTTATAGGTTGAATAAATTATTAACTGTCGACATTCCAAACGCCAATATTGGCATGTCACTTTTTAAGTACATTTATTTATCAATAACTATTTATCACACAACACTACTTATTTATAATAGCTAGAATACCATAAATTTAGCCACTCTGAAAATTAGCGGTTGTCGCATTATTGTAAGTCACAATTTTCTTTATAATCTCTAGGTTAAGCAGTCGTCAAGCATCAGACACGACTCCAGAATGGCTATTATACGGCACGCTAGAATTGAAAGTACCGACGGGTTTCGTTCTGCAGATCAGCATTTACTCGACGTGGGGTGATCCGTACTATGTCGGTCTTACTGGTGTCGAGCTTTACGATCCGCAGGGAAATATGATTGAAGTTACAGAGTCTAGTAAGTTTTGAAACATATTTGCAAGTTTAATAAATAGTCCACAACGCACTCGCATAGTAAGAGACAAGATGATGCTCGCGGCTTCATCTTCGTGGTTTTTGAAAAATCCCGTGGGAAATCTTTAATTTTTCAAGATAAAGTTGACCATATTATTCCCTGGGCATGCATCATGCAATCCCAAATTCTTCAAAATTGGTTTTCAATAAGCGTAGCAGACAGACTGACAGATACACAAATAAATCGATGTACATGTAATGCCCAAAAACATTGTATTGTAGATGTATGCGCCCAGCCAGCGAGCGTTAATGTACTAGAATCACGTGGTTCACGCGGCGTGCGTGACGTCCGCACTCCCGCTCGTCTCGTGGATGGACACAACTCGCGTGCATCGCACGCTCACCACTCGTGGCTTGCGCCGATCTTACCACATACACTTAACAGGTAGGCGTAATTAATTATTGCAGGTTTCTTGCTAAGTCCCTCAACTTTTTCGTCAAAGTTCCCTGATATCCTTACAATTGACCCTAGATTCACAAAATATATAACCAAGGCATCATGTCATATCTAGGCTATCTTAAAACTATGACATAAGGATAACTTTTTATTTTTGCAGGGTATTTTTCGTATTCGATAACCCAGTTTCAGTATATGGCATAAAAATTTGGAACTATGGCAAAACTCCTACCAGAGGCGTCAGAGAATTTGGGGTAACAATATTTTTACTTTTCTAGTCTGTATATTTATCATTTAAATTCATTTATTTTTATTTATTTCATTAATGTATTATAATATTAAATAAGGTATTGATGGACGACTTGTTGGTTTACACGGGTTCGCTGGAAATGGCTCAAGGTGAAGAACTGGCTCCTCAGTGGATATGCTTACAAGATGTTGACCTTGACAATCTTTCACCCAGGTAAATAAATAATCTCCTCTCTAGAGTCTCGACCTAAAAATTAATTAAAATCTTCAAAGGTTTGATAATTCCATCAGTACGATGTCTGCAATTATTATATTGCGCCTCTTGGAATTATTTCATTATTTAAATTCTGTAACGTTGTAAAAGGCGTTACATGTTTTAGCAGTTACAGAGACCTAAATAATTATTATAACTGTTAGCTAATAGGTAAATATAGCTAGTTATAGGCATATTATAGACGCGATCTACAGCGGGCAGCGCGCGTCGCTTCGGACCGGTTTGTTTTGCGTGGCTGCCGCTTCAGGTGAAGAGGGCGCCTCCGCCGCGTGCCGCGGGAGTCGCTGTTACTACACCGCGGTCCGCGAGCCCATTCAAAAAATTCGTTCCGGAGCGACTACACGCTGGCCGTTCTCCCGAATTTGATTTCGTCACCTAAAATCCAAAGGCTAGTATTCGTCTGAAGACCTCAGCAAACCTTTTAAACCCCGTTCACGGGGTTTTCTTCCTGGGGATTATCTCGTCGGTCTGCGCCTCGACCTCGCTCGGAGCAACGTGACTCGCCACTTCTGCGAGTCCCGTCCACTCCGTGGCCCTCTTCCACGCCCGAGCTCTCTGGCCGCGCCACTTCTGCGGGTCAGAGCCTCCGAGCGTAGACGACCGACTCCCGGCGTGTAAAATCTCCCACCGCACACTACCTGGCTGAAGAACTCGCCGCGCGTCCCACTACCAGCTGGACCGACACTCCGCGGCATTCCAGGACAGTACTCGCCCACTACAGGTCTAGAAAGCAAAATTATTGACGGGCCTCTCGTCCCACGACCCTCTGATTCTTTCTTAAATAAATTCCTTGTGTTGACTTGCTGTGTTTCTTTTCTCGCCAAACCAGCTACGTCACACTGGCGCCTCAACTTGGTATTCATGGTCATTATTTTGCTTCTTAGGCTTGTAGTGGTAAATTTGGTGTGTGTGTTTTGTTTTTTTGTTTTGTGAAACGTTTTATTTTTTAATTTTGGTTGCCAGCAACTAAGGTGTTAGACGAAACCTGTTGTTAATTTTTATTAAGGGGCAGTATTCCACTTAAGGTCCATCTTACCTAAGCCACTTTTAGACCAATTTTATTTTTTTGAATTATTAATTGTTTTATTGTTTTCTTTTAATTGTGTGTTTTATCGGTGTCTTATTTAGTACCGTAAAAAAAAAAAAATATTTCTTATACACGTCTGTACACATTAGTTGCAATTATTGTTTTTATTTTGCTGATTTTATTTTATTTTTCTACTTTGACTTATTTCATCAATCAATCAATCATTCATCAATCATTCAATCATTTAATTTTAATACTTCATGCTTTTAAGAAAAAACAACCAAAGCGTTAATTTAGTTAATTTTAATTGTAACAGACGGAGAATTTAGTTGTTTTTTTTGCTTCGATTGTTCAGCACTTACCTTGCGTGTTTTTTTACTTACCTTGCGTATTTTTTAATCCGTTATTTATTTTAAATACTATGGCGTACGAAGTCAAATTTATGTCCTTACAAAAAGGAGAACTCGAATACGAAGTGGCTATCAGAGGTGAAACACCAGCTACCACTGTCCAAGATTTGCGCAAACAAATATCTAAATGCGGTCCGATATATCCTTCGGAGGATATCTTAACTAGTCCCTTTGATCCCTCCGTAGACCTTGAAGGCGCAGTTGATGCTCTTGAGAAGGTAAACCAAACACTTTCGTCTACTTCTGACAGAAGTGCTCTATTACGAACTCAAAACTTATTGAACCATTTATATCATCGGCTTAACCGTATTCCATGCTCTGATAAAATAAAACAAGACTATGATGAATGTGTCTCCTTATATAAAACTTATGCAGTGAAACTTAGCACGCTTTTAGACAATGCTACAGATCCCTTAGCCATTGCGAGTAGTAGTTCTTCGAATTCTGCAACACCTACAACGCCACTTAATGTCAACGTTACTTGCGAGGGAAACAACCTTAATTTGTTTTCCAAATTAAAATTTGACGGCAAGTCTTGTGTAAGGACTTTTATACAACGTGCTAATGAATTTTGTCAAGCAAAAAATATAAAGTCCGAAAAAATACTTAAGAATGCCACCGAAATATTTACTGGTGATGCTATTCATTGGTACCGAAGTATTAAGGATTCCGTGCACTCTTGGGAGGAACTTGTCATCTTATTAAAAAAAGATTTTAGTGAACCGGATTACGATTACAAATTGTCTGCAGAAATAAGAGCCCGTACCCAAGGTGAAGATGAAAATATAGTTATATACCTGTCAATTATGTCCGGCTTATTTGCTAGATTAAATAAAGAACCCACGGACGAAGAAAAACTAGAAATACTCCTCCATAATATCAGACCTTGCTATGCCAGTACTTTATCGTCAGTTTCGGGAGTAAAGTCCATTGTTGAGTTACGAAACTTGTGTCGCAACTACGAAGACATTCAGTCTCGCCTCTCACATTTCAAGGAACCGCCAAAAGCAACTTCCGATACTTTAGCACCAGATTTAGCTTATGCGGGTAGCTCGTGCAGTAAACAAAAATTTAACTTCTCTCGGAAATTTAATTACAATTATAAACTTAAAAATACTACTTCTGACTACAACCAACCTCAACATATTAGTAATAAAAACACAAATTCAGATAGCAATTACGTTCATGCAGTCAGTACCCCTGTAAGTAATAAGCGATCTCGTTACTGTATTCGATGCCGTACCGATAGCCATAGCACTAGAGGGTGTACCGCTGATCGCAGTGAAATTTTCTGTTTTGGCTGCAGACGAAAAAATGTAAAATTCCCTGATTGTCCAGACTGCGCTACAAATAGAAGTCCTGATCCAAAAAACTAGAATCTGAGAATTGTGCGGAAAGTAAATTTAATGATAAGGATTGGAAAAATTGGCTTAATATTATAAATTTATATTTTAAATCCTATAGAATCCACACAATTCTCGATAAAAACTATAACAGTGACAATAGACCTCACGCATCAATTCAAGTTTGTGGTCATAGTTTTTTAGGTCTCTTAGACTCTGGCTCTAGTGTTACAATTCTAGGTAATGGTATACATGATAAACTTGGCAATCTCGGTCTGCCTCTAATTAACGAAGACTGTATTTCTGTTATTGCGGCCGGTGGTCAACGTTTACAAAGTCTTGGTTACATTAACCTCCCTGTTGAATTTGAGAGTCAATTTCACATTTTGAAGGCTTTCATTATACCTGAAGTTACACCAGATATAATTTTAGGTGTTGATTTTTGGCAGAAATTCCAACTTTGTCCTACATATGTCAGCAGTGTTATTACTACTAGTAGCAATGTTGATAATAACCTTAAAGCTGATGCTTCACATCAATCTTTCATTCAAAGCTATAGCAACTTGTCTGACTCTGAAAAACAGTTAGCGGATAATATTATAAAACAATATGAAGACATTTCTTCAGAAAACAAAGGTCTAGGTGTTACTAATATCATCACTCATCATATTGATACAGGAGACTCCCCGCCCATCAGACAACGATACTATAGAATGTCACCAGATAAGCAACGTATTCTATGTCAAGAATTGGACGAAATGCTAAAGTTAGGTGTTGTCGAATCTTGCGAGAGCCCCTGGTCCTCACCAGTCCTCCTGACCCCTAAAAAAGACGGTAAGCTTAGGTTTTGTCTCGATAGCCGTAAACTTAACTCTGTTACTAGAAAAGACGCTTATAAATTACCCTACGTATCAGAAATACTAGACAACCTTAAAAATGCGAAATATTTGTCAAGTATCGACCTATCCAAAGCATTCTGGCAAATACCTATTGCAACTGAAGATCGGGACAAAACTGCATTCTATGTTCCTGGTCGGGGTACCTTCCGTTTTGTTACCATGCCTTTCGGGTTAACAAACGCTCCTGCCACTCAGCAACGTTTAGTCGATCTTTTGTTTTACGGTCCCGAGTTCGAAAACTCCGTATTTGTTTTCGTAGACGATATAATAATTGTTTCACCTGATTTTAATACTCACATCTCGCTACTAATGAAAGTCTATAAAAAATTGCAAATGGCTAACTTAACTATAAATTTATCAAAATCAGTTTTCTTTAGAAATGAACTTAAATATTTAGGCTATGTTGTGAACGCTCAAGGGTTACACGTTGATCCTGGGAAAGTCGACGCGATCCTTAATTTTCCAACTCCCACTAATAAAAAGGAAGTTAAAAGATTCCTAGGTACAGCTTCCTGGTATCGAAGATTTGTACCTAACTTCAGTACTATCGCAGGACCACTGAACCGATTAACGTCTACAGGTAAAAAAGCTAAACCTTTTATCTGGTCTAAGGAAGCTGATGAATCTTTTAATAAACTTAAGGAATGCTTAATTTCTGCTCCTATTTTAGCTTGCCCTGACTACAGCCTACCATTCGAAGTTCATACTGATGCTAGCGATTGCGGAATAGGTGCGTTATTAACTCAAACTATTAACGGCATTGAACATCCAATAGCATATATGAGTAGAGCACTGACGGCTCCGGAACGGAACTACAGTATCACAGAAAGAGAAGCACTTGCAGTCTTAGTAGCTCTGGAACATTGGCGATGCTATATCGACAATGGTCTCAAATTCACGGTTTACACTGATCACTCCGCACTCAAGTGGTTCCTTAATCTTAATAATCCTACTGGGCGTCTAGCTCGCTGGGGCATTCGCTTATCTTGCTTTAATTTTGAAATTAAACATCGTCGTGGTGCTGATAACATTATTCCCGACGCTCTTTCTCGCGCATGTCCAGTGGCAGCCTTAGACTCGAATGATATTTCATCTGGTGTAAGTAGTAGTTCTGATCAATGGTACTTAAATATTTACCATGGTTGTCAGAACTCACCAACTTCATTTCCAAATTACATTGTTAGGAATAATCGACTTTACCGCTTTATGCAATCTAAATGCGCCTTACTGAAAGAGTTCGAATGGAAGGAAGTGGTACCTAAGGAAAATCGCGATCGAATTCTTACCGAGTATCATTCAGAGCCTACTGCTGGTCATTTCGGCGTCTTCAAAACTTACAAGCGCTTAACGCTACGTTATTACTGGCCCGGTATGCACGCTGATGTAGTGAACTTCATTTCTAACTGCGATACCTGCCTATCCTATAAAACCCCTACTCACGGTACTATGGGACAGATGGGTAGACCAAAGGAAGTCTCACGCCCTTTTCAAATGATCTCTATAGATTTCGTAGGTCCTTTGCCAACTAGTCGAAAGCAGCATAGCTATCTTTTAGTAGTAGTCTGTTGTTTTTCGAAATATACCATGCTATTTCCCCTAAGACGCGCTAACACGGAATCTGTAATTCGAGTGCTAGAGGATCACGTGTTTCTTGTCCACGGAATTTCTCAGTATATTATTCTGGATAACGGAACTTATTTTTGTAGCAAGGATCTGGATACGTTCTTTAAAAAGTACAAAATACCTAACGTTTATTTCACACCCAAGTACACGCCGCAAGTTAATACAGTGGAGCGGTATAATAAAACTGTCATTACTAGCATAGCCACATTTATAGAAAACGATCACAGATCATGGGACTCAAAACTACCGAAAATTCAATTCGCTATGAATAGTTCTGTGAACGAGGCTACTGGGTATACTCCGAATTTCCTAGTTCATGGAAGGGAACTTGTCACTTGTGGTTCCCATTACCTAAACTCCGATGTAGGTGATGAATTTGTTTTTATACCTAGAGATATCTACTGCGAAAATTTAGGTCATCTTGCTAATATATTTCATGAAGTTCAAAAAACATTGTATCATGCTCATGCAAAAAATACGTTGAACTACAATTTACGTAGAAAGCCTTTCGAATTTGAAGTAGGAGACATTGTCTTTAAGAAAACTTATGTTTTATCTGATAAAGATAAGTTTTTTAGCAAAAAATTAGCTCCTAAATATATTAAGTGTCGCGTTATAGAAAAACGTTCGCCACTCGTTTATATTTTAGAAAATATGACCGGAAATAATTTAGGTACTTGGCATATAAAAGACCTTAAACCTGTATCTTCTCACTATAAAGTTTAACTTAAATTCACATATTATAATATATTTAAATATTATTAGTTCAACATAAATTCATATCACTATATATGTATAAATAACTTATTATATATCAACATAACTCACATTACACAATATATTTTAGTAACTCGCTATTCCTCGTGTAATTCTGACATCTTGTGGCTAAGTTCGTACGAGAATTATAGGTTCTGTACAATCTCTAACTCATTGTGTAAGGATGCGTCAGTAATTTTAAAGATCAAATTACTGTTGCTTATATTAATTGCGTGATGTATGTAAGAGTGTGAATGGTGATTATGGAAGTGTAAGTACTAGCGTATTTAAAGTCTTAACGAATTTTATCCTGTAGGGATAAAATTCTTCGCCAGGCGAGGGGGATATGTAACGTTGTAAAAGGCGTTACATGTTTTAGCAGTTACAGAGACCTAAATAATTATTATAACTGTTAGCTAATAGGTAAATATAGCTAGTTATAGGCATATTATAGACGCGATCTACAGCGGGCAGCGCGCGTCGCTTCGGACCGGTTTGTTTTGCGTGGCTGCCGCTTCAGGTGAAGAGGGCGCCTCCGCCGCGTGCCGCGGGAGTCGCTGTTACTACACCGCGGTCCGCGAGCCCATTCAAAAAATTCGTTCCGGAGCGACTACACGCTGGCCGTTCTCCCGAATTTGATTTCGTCACCTAAAATCCAAAGGCTAGTATTCGTCTGAAGACCTCAGCAAACCTTTTAAACCCCGTTCACGGGGTTTTCTTCCTGGGGATTATCTCGTCGGTCTGCGCCTCGACCTCGCTCGGAGCAACGTGACTCGCCACTTCTGCGAGTCCCGTCCACTCCGTGGCCCTCTTCCACGCCCGAGCTCTCTGGCCGCGCCACTTCTGCGGGTCAGAGCCTCCGAGCGTAGACGACCGACTCCCGGCGTGTAAAATCTCCCACCGCACACTACCTGGCTGAAGAACTCGCCGCGCGTCCCACTACCAGCTGGACCGACACTCCGCGGCATTCCAGGACAGTACTCGCCCACTACAGGTCTAGAAAGCAAAATTATTGACGGGCCTCTCGTCCCACGACCCTCTGATTCTTTCTTAAATAAATTCCTTGTGTTGACTTGCTGTGTTTCTTTTCTCGCCAAACCAGCTACGTCACAATTCAAAAATATAATTACATAATATATTGTTATATCAACAGCCCATCAGACGCCAGTCGCAGTACGACGTGTGGAAGTGCAGCCGATCCCGCCGCCAGGCCGCATACCGCAGTGCACGGGTTTACGTTCGGCAGCGATTTTAAACATTGAACTGTTTTACCTTTACCAAAAATATTTGTACACTAAGAATATTTTTGAAACTTCCAGTCACGAGAGTCCTATATGTTCATAGGTTAACTAATAGGTAATAATAATTAATATAATATGGGACGATTTAATCAAATACAAATTAAGCTTAAAATAGCAGATAACTAAGATACAAGGTCAAATCAATGTTTTAAAGATGCCTAAAATATTTGTAAAAATACACTACATAGATCTAACATAATTTATAATAAACTAAATTTGATGTTAACTGTTGTAGATTAAACCTATTTACATTATATAGCGTTATACTTGGCGCGCATTTTTGTCTCTTAAATAGTTGCTATTGTAAAAAATAAAAGCGCGCGATTTATTATATTTTTCGAAATAATTAGGTACATAAAATAATTAAATATTATAATATCAGTAAATATAAAATAAAGAGCATAAATAAGCAAAATGATATCTCGATAGCGTATTGAGGCTGCATAGCTGATTTTGTCATAGTGATCGATGGTTTAAAAATAAGAATGAATAAAGCCGATATTATATTTGCGAAAGTAATAACTAATTTAAAGTAAATTGGCTTAGTAAGCGTATGTCCCAATGTTACTGGTAGGCGTATGTAGAGCAAACTATTTCAATTAAAACAGTAAAAGATTAAAAATATAGTATTTAGGTTACATTGGTTATGAACTTCCTGGGATAACCACATGCAATGTATATATACCAACTACCAAGGCGGTTTATATAATATTGCTTTTGTACAATATTTTGAAGAATTTAGGGCTGTCTGATTCTCGTAGGTATTATTTATTGGTAACGAACTGTTGTTACAAAAATATGCCTTTAGGTCTACTCAATAGAATAATAGAGAAAAAAAACACGAATTTACAAATCATAGACTAACATGTCTGTCGTACCAACTGTAATAATTTATATTCATATAACTAATTATTAATTCCTTTTCTGCTGAGATAATTAAGAAAAGGATGGGTGCTACAGTATTATACAGTTGGCAGGCGTAGGTAACAAAAGTTGAAATGGTTAGGTTAGCTTGCCTTGGGAAATCAGTGGCGTGCATGCCATGAATACATTAGAAGCCCCGCTTACCCTGATTATGATAGGTCGAACCAGATAAACTAGTCTGCAAAAAGATACTTAAGTAACTAACTATAATGCCTTCCGTGGTTCTAAATACTGTGCACGCCACTGCTTGGGATTATACGCCTTCTAAACGTCCCGCGACAGCACCTATGTATCTCCTAACTGCAGAATACATCTTCATAGAAAATACCATTTTTGTATGGACATAAGCTGAATCGAGTAAAAATTATAGACAGACTTGTTAGTATCAAATCAGTAGACTGCACTAGCGCCAATACCTAAAATAATTATTCTAAAAGTAGTTCTTGTAATAATGTTGAACATATTTAACCAGTTAAAATATTACCTAATTTAAAAAAAATGTTAAATTAACTCGTGATTTTAAATGTTGTCCACTTAAATCAATTGTTGTACTTGTACTTATTGTATTTAATTATTTCATGTCACTGTCGATAGTAATTTTGTACCAAAAAATAAATTTCTTTTTTTGTATAAATGTTTTTTATTGATACATCCCTTATGCTAAATAAGGGGTAGTTGCATATAGTCCCACAAATTTATCTGACCCGGTGACAGCATCGGTAGTCTAATTAGATGAAAAATAAAACAAAAACAGAAAAAACCAGGCATAAAAGTTAGTTCCAATTTTGGCCACCGGGCCAGATAAGTTTGTGCCTGTGGGACTATTTAATTTACAACAGTTTTGGTTTGTAAGTTGTAACTAGCAAATCAGATATACTTTTATTGAAACATGATTTATTTCAAAAAGCATTTCATAAAAACCGAGAAGCATGAAGGCAGTGTAGGTAACTAATTACTTGTGGTTCGCCCCGAACTGAGACTTCATATTATTGTATAATAGTTAACTTTTAACATTAGACGCAAAAGAGCTAAAGAGTTATTGGAGATGGTTGAATTTTTGGGTTCTCCTACTCCTATGGGCATGTCTAGATGCGCGCTCATCTTTACGTTCATAGACATCAGTATTCAGTACTATCAGTAAACTATTATTTTATTCCACGTAAGATGGTGCTAACGTCTATTATTTATAAGCACAAACGAATAAAATAAACTAAACGAATAATGTCAATAAATGGCGCTCTGTAAACAGAACGCCATCTATTGACATCATTGTGAAGTTCTACTAAAAATACTGAAAGCTCATTTTAAAAATTAAATAATTGCGTTTCCTTATAATATTTATCTAATTTTAGTATTTGTTGTTCAAGTACAGGATATAATTCAAATAATTGATCAAGTTTCAAGCTCAGACTTTCAGAAAATTGAGAGTTCTGAGGTCAACTTTGGACGTTAGAAAATCTCCACTTTGAAAGCCCCCCATTTCGTCAATTCACCCAAGTAGACTCAGAGACCTTCGCTTCACTCGGTCAATTATAGGTAAGTGACAATGTAATAAAACACATAATATATTCCATGTATCAATTTATTTCATGTAACACTAATTATTAATAATCATCACAGACTAATACTTGAACTATTCATATTTTGGTTTAAATTCTGTTTCTTTCATTGCTAGCTAACTAACTAGTATAGATAAAGGGTGAAAAACATGAGAAAAAGAATCGAAGCTTGTGTGAAGAAGTGTTTTAGAAAACTGAAGCTTTATCAGCGTTGGCATAAGGTACTAATTGGATTGAATGAGCCAAAAGCAAGAGATCTGTATTTTATTTTGTTATTAAGTCCAATTTGAACCGTAAGCAAACGCCGATAAGGCAAACTTTCAGTTTTTATCTAAAACATAACTTGGACTCTTATGCTTATATGTGCCCTGACGGCTGGTGTCATAGCAAAATAATGATAAATGTATAAACTTACATACACAATCAGTCTAGGCCTCAAGGAAAATATCGTCCTTTCATAGCTTAGCTGTTTTTATTTTCATTTTTTATTTGTTTTTAGTTTTTGAGTATTTTGTATTTTATAATATAGGCCTTGCTGCCTGAAATAATAATAACAGCTCACATCACGAAAGTTGTTAAGTACAAGAAAATTAAGTTGAACAGATTAAGCCATAAAATGGACGAAAAGCATTATTAAAAAATACAGTGACTTGCGCTAGGGACTAATGTAACGGAAATTCCGCGCGGGATTCCGCATCAGGAACGAATATAAGCAGAAATAATGCTTTGATTCTGCGATGTTTGTACGGAAATACCGCCGCTCACATGAAAGAAGGTCGCATGTTCCACCCAGAGGCGGCCTTTATTTTTTTCCATACAACACTTAAAAGCGGAAACCCGCAAGCGTTTTTCCGCCAGCGCAATATCGCTAGTTTTGTGGCTTTTACACACGAATCAAATCCTTACACAAACAGGAACACACGCATCAAAGTTGGCAGTTTTTGTACAAAGATGTGTAAAAGATAGTCACCAAACGCAACACAAGTTTTGTATTGGTTGTATTTACAGTCATAGTTCATAAAATGTATTAAATTTCATAGCATGTTCTGGATTTAACTGAAGAAGTATACAGAGTCGAGCACGCTTTTGATGTCGAAGTCCCCCTTTTCTGGAACCTTCTTCAGTAACAAGTTGACTCGCTCTTTGTTGGCCGCGCCGATCGTGCCATTTTCAAGTTCACTACAACAGAACAAAAACGTATCAAATTACGAGATGATGCCTGGACTGAGAATAAGGGTGAAAGCACAACACTGCGATGCGAAGCTGCACCGTCAAAGTCTGCCAAAACCCTGTATAGTCCGTTAGACTTATCTGACCCGGTGGCCAAAATTGGAACGAATTTTTATTCCAGTTAAGTATTTTTATAATTTTATTTTTCATATCTACTGGCGAAGCTGTCACCAGTTCAGATAAGTTTGTGAGACTTATAACTTGATTTGCGTCGCACATTTTTGCGATGATACGTCATAACACACGTGTGGACAGATCGTTAATAGCAAAAAATATAACCCCGTACAGTTAACGATTCTCGAATATATGGCTACCCGAATTATGGCAGCAAGGATGTTTGAGGCGCGAGCATCGACCAATTTTCGTGTTGCCAAGCTTAAGTTTTGAAAAAAAAGAAAAAAAACATTGCAACTATTTGAATTACGCACTGGTGAAAAGGTAACTCTTTATGTTAAGGTGAAAAAGTAACATGAAAGGGTAACTCTATATTTTTTTTGTCATCATGAATATGTACATCTTTTATTGTTTCTCAAAATTCGACTTTTTTATATTCAATTTTATTTTTGTTTTGTTTGCAGTCAATCAAACATTTTTTTTTTAATCCACTACAAGCTAGCCTTTGACAGCGATCTCACCTGATGGTAAGTGATGATGCAGTCTAAGATGGTAGCGGGCTAACCTGTTAGGGGCATGGCAGTTATATTAAACCCATACCCCTTCGGTTTCTACAAGGCATCGTACCGGAACGCTAAATCGCTTGGCGGCACGTCTTTGCCGGTAGGGTGGTAACTAGCCACGGCCGAAGCCTCCCACCAGGCCAGACCAGGGAAAATTCAGAAATTATAAATTCCCAAATTGACCCTGCCGGAGATCGAACCCAGGACCTCCGCACGTTAAGGCAACAGCGCTACACACTGCGCCACGGAGGTCGTCAAAAAATGTGTGATGAAAAACTGTCAAAGCGTTCAATTTATCCATTAAAATAAATGCATCAGCCATTAAATGAAATGGTCATTAATTTAATACACACCTTTCAGGGTAGCTGTATCGATTCACGAGGAAGTCAGATAACTCTTCCAGTATCGGTTGAGAATGTAGAGCCACAAACTGCTCACGGCATATCTGCAAGCAAATGTAACATTTTTTTTTTTATTTTTATATCTTACGTGATGCTGAAGCGGTGGTAAACATGGTTTGGACCTCCTACATACGGGGTCGCGGGTTCGATCACCGGGTACGCACTTGTAACTTTCGAGGCTATGTGCGTTTTAAAAAATTGAGTATCACTTGCTTCGGTGAAGGAAAAAATTGTGGGCAAAACTGCCCGAGAGTTTTTTC
Organism: Erebia aethiops; assembly: GCA_923060345.2. Classification (NCBI taxonomy): domain Eukaryota; kingdom Metazoa; phylum Arthropoda; class Insecta; order Lepidoptera; family Nymphalidae; genus Erebia; species Erebia aethiops. The sequence continues at coordinate 11,819,640 of OV281096.1, read as the reverse complement.
ATAATGATCTCGAAGGTATAGGTAATCCCCACAAGATAGTATAATAACTTACGCTGCTGTATTTTTAATTTATATAGGTCTACGTATTGTAATGTTGTTTTTCAAAAAGAGCAACTGCTGAGTTTCTTGCTAGCTCTTCTCAGCAGAATCTTCTTTCCGAACCGGTGGTAGAGTCACAACATGACGTAACATAAGAGACACTTGTATGTCCTACATGGAGTTTGAGTTTGGTGTGTAAAGTCTGCCAATGAAACCTTCTCTTTACGAGAGAAGAAGACTCGGGCTCGTAGTGAGCCGGCAATGGATTGAAACTTGAAATGATGATGATGTAATAACGTTGCCAGGTTGTCCTTAGAAGTTATACAAAATTTTACTTCAGTTGCGTTTAGAACCGAAACACAAATGTTGGGAATGTATCATTATTTTTCTCAAATCCACACAAATTAACTCCTGTCAAAGTATCATACATCAAGGACGTCAAAATAGCGTCCCGCCAAAAATTTCTAATTGATTGTTGACTAATTGACTAAAGTAAAATTGATAATCCGAATATGATAAGTTCCCGAGACAGGATCACCAGCGCGATATAATACAAAACAGCCCCATCTATGGGGCTAAGCCGAAATAAATTTCTCGATGTCTGAGATAAGTACGCCAAGGGCTAATTCTGTGTCTAAAGTAATAAGTTTAAGTTAAAATCAAGTCAATCTATATATTTATATTGTAAACTTATTTTTGTCCGCGGCTTCGCTTGCGTTAGGTTCGATTTTCATACAAATTTCAAGTTATGTGAGTGCTTGAATTTATTTGGTCACGCGATAGTTTTAATTTTGTGATAACTCCTAGAATATTATTTAAAATTGTATGTTGTATAGGACAATTGTATGAAGTGTATGAAATGCTACAGATTTTATTGACCGAGCGAAGCGTAGGTCTCTGAGTCTACTTGAGTGAATTTGCACGTGTCCGTCCGTCCGTTTGTGAGAGCCTCGTAACTTCTGCATTACTGAACGTAATTATTTCAAATATAAATATAATATGTAAATGTCCATGTCCACGTATATCATTTTAAAGATAATTAGGAATAGTCCAAAATTTTTTTTAATTTTTTCCCCTAAAATTGACGAAATGGGGGGTTTTCAAAGTGCAGATTTTCTAACGTCCAAAGTTGACCTCAGAACTCTCAATTTTCTGAAAGGCTGAGCCTGAAACTTGATCAATTATTAGAATTATATCCTGTATTTGAACAACAAATACTAAATTTAGAGAAATATTATAATGAAACGAAATTATTTGATTTTGAATAAGCCTCAGTATTTTTAACAGAACTTTACAATGATGTCAATAGATGGCGCTCTGTAAAATTTTATTCGTTTGTGCTTACAAATAATAGACGTTAGCACCATCTTACGTGGAATAAACAAATAATCTACTGATAGTACTGATGTCTATGAACGAAAAGATGAGCGCGCATTATATAGTTAAATCTATCTTATGGATACCGCGAAGTCTCAGTTCGGGGCAAACCACTAGTTTATTTAAGGTAACTAATATATATAATTTGAGAAGAATTAATATCGTATGATCTGTCAGAATAGCTTTCCAATTACCACATTATATGTAACATTTTTTTAAACTTTAAAATGGGTATAGTAAACTCATATGCCATCGACATTGCCATGCCCAAAAACCTAAATCCATGCGGAAAAAGTGTCGGGCATCAGCTAGTAAATAATATTAGCCAAATAGTGACGAAGATTGAAAAGAATGACGCAGAAGACAACATACCTGGTTCATCTGATCCACAGTGTCGGGATGGGTCCAGAAGCAGTCGTGCACAGAGACGAAGGTGACAGCGCTGGCCTCGCAGTGCAGCGCCGTTAGCATCATGTGTGAAGAGTCCAGAGAGTGGATGAAGTTGGGCGGAAACGCGTTGCGCTGCTTCATTGTGCATGGACGCCTGCCAATAGATGAATGAATGAATTAATTAATTAATTAATTTGTATCCATATAATGTTTGTGAAATGAAATATTCATCTCTATAGACAAAATCGACTTACTAGAAACCGGCATAAACTAGTAATGCCACGATGTCGTCTACGCAAGGTGCAGAAAACCTTTGTGGGGTCGAGTATTACCTTTTATAATATGGTTCCAAAAGAACTGTTGGATTTGCCATTGCAAAAATTCAAAAAAACCGTAAAAGAACACTTGTTGAGTCGGGGCTATTATACAATTGACGAATTTCTTAATGTATGGAAAGTTGTATGGAAGCAACCGACTTTGGGTCCAGCTCCCCACAGGATAGTATAATTTAACTTACACTATTGTATTTTATTTAACTTACATACTTACTTATGTATTGTAATAGATTGATTGTTTATATTGAAAGAGCAACTGCTGAGTTTCTTGCCGGCTCTTCTTGGCAGAATCTGTTTTCCGAACCGGTGGTAGAGTCAAAACATGACGTAGCATAAGAGACACCTGTATGTCCTACATGTTTGAAATAAATTGAGTTGAATTGAATTGAATATTTTATTGCCCAGACTATAGATGTAGCGTAAATGTAATATAATAAAAAAATGGCAGTAATATAGTCTAAGATCCGTATATAACCACGACCATCACCGAGCTGCTTAATGGATGACCTACTTTTTATTTAATAATAGATAAAAACACCTAAAATAGTTTGTCTATCAAAATCTGGACCAGGCTTTTTTAAAATTAATTAATTTTAATTTAAAAAAAATTGTCAAGTTTATTGTAGCCAATGCTATACCATCGCGTTTGTTATAAAATTACCTATATTATTATACTATATATAGCTCGATTACCACTCACTCACTCACTGACTGACTGACTCATTGACATAATTGTTCTCCTAGAAAGAGACAGAAAACGATATAATGATGTACGGGAGATGTGTTCGGGTGCGGGAGTCGAGTAAGGAAAAATTATGACATTTCGGAAAAACAAGATGGCGGCCGACGTGATTCTTGCAACTCTTTTGTTTTCCAACCGATTTCGTTACAACTCACAACTATTAAAGAAATAAGTAAACAATTAATAGAAAAAGTGGAAAAAATTGGAAAAACAAGATGGCGGCCGAGCTGTAGTGTTTTGAAATTTTTGATTTTTCGACCCCGAACCGCGGCGCCACAGATCCGAAACGGCGTAGTCGAGCATGATATTTTTTGCTATTTTCGCCTACAACTATCCTGTATTTTGACAGAACGGGAGTGGTTTTTAAAAATTCAAGATGGCGGCTGTCGCGGCGGCCGTTCGGTCTGAGGTACGAAAAAACGCAATTTTTAACTTCAAATTTCTCACAGTTGGCAACGTCGGAGCGTTTCGACTTCTAGGGGGCGATTGTGTGTACAGACTCGAACTATGGATTGGGGAAAAAAAATTACCCCATTTCTCGGGAAATTTACAAGATTTACCCCAAAAATAAAAAAATCTAAATACGTATTTTTTGCAAAATTCGAGTAGGAGCGACCACGTGTCTCACTTGTGCGAATGACATTTGGGTGTTTTCGTCGCCGAGGTCTGGCAACACTGGGATTTATCAAAGTAAAAGTGATTTTCGACATGGTCTTTTTTCAGGTGCTATCATTTCGGCTGGGTGCGACCGAGATGAAAAATTGAAACGTCATCAGGAGTGGTATATCCTGTAGTTCACTGGAAAATTATGAAACTGTGTAAAATGTTTCTTTGGAACGAGGTGGCGGCCATTTTGTATTCTTTTTGTGTTTTTGAAAATTTCAATCACGATTTTGAGGCAGTTGGCAACATTTGGGAAAGTTGACATGTATGGATCGATTATGTAGCTCGACCGGCAGTATCGAGATATCTAAACAGTGTTGCCACATTTGGGGTAGTTTTCGAGATTTTCCCCAAAAATGTCCTCCTGTAAAATTTTGTATGAAAAATTTTTTTTTCACTGATGGCTTCGTATAGAAGTAAGAAAATATAACTTGAAAAAAAATATGGAGACAGCTGATGATTGAGGATTTCGGAGACGGGTAAAGGGCACGGCCAAGGTATTGAAGATAGGTGGGGGGTCCTCGAACTAATGTCACTCGGAACCTCATCCAATAGACAAAGAGCAAAAAAAAAATTCAAAATGGCGGATTTAAGATGGCTGCCATACAAATATGTTTGGTGTCTATCTCAGAAAGTATAAAAGATGGAAGAGTGGTTTCTTGGCAAAAGATGATCAGGACCTGAAGGTCTACTTGATGAACAGGAAAAAATTCAAGATGGCGGAATTCATTTTTCCATAGAAAATATTATATGGCCAATATTGAAGAATACTACTTTTTTTTACGGACTTTAGACTTTTTGATACGGTTCCGTTTTACCCACGGGCTCCCTGCGATAACAAAACAGGAAACTGGTACTAAAATTGAAAAAAAATCGCCATTTTGAAATTCTTTGTTAATTGACCGATTTCGTTTAAAATCGATATTGAGGACTCTCTGGGGTTACAAAACAGGAAACTGAAACCAAAATTTTAAAAATTCAGCGCCATTTTGAAATTCTTTGTTAATGGACCGATTTCGTTCAAAATCGATATTTAGGGCTCCCTGGGATTTCAATACAGGAAACTGTTACTAAAGTGTTAAAAAATCAGCGCCATTTTGAAATTCTTTGTTAATTGACCGATTTCGTTCAAATTCGATAACTGAGGATCCCTAATATTATCCCAAAAACAACAACCCGTGAGCTGCTTTAGCAGCTCGCGCACAGGGCGAAACACTAGTTATACTATATATAGCTTAATTACCACTGACTGACTCACTGAGTTACCATGTAACTAAGGTAATTGTTACCATAGTGAAAACGAACATTTTTTTTTCTTATTTAATTTTTTTTTAATTTTTTTTTTATTTTAATTAAAATTATTAAAATATAAACCTTAACAATAAGGCATTAAAGTTTAATTTCAAATGGAGTATATTTATATGTTCGCGAGCATGTCGGTCACGCGAATCTACATTTTTACCCCCTACCAAAAAGTGCTCAACGCGCCTAAAGAAGTTTTCACTTCAACAACTATAGGTAGGTATACCTACAAACTTAAGTTTTCGTGTAGTAGGTGATGTAGGTACTTTCTAATGATTTTCTATTTAAAACTAATTACGACGAAACATGACGCGGTGACCAAAACTTGCCCATAATGAAGTGTAAAACACAGAACTCTTTTATTTTTGTAGGCGAGTTTTCAACCGTTTAAAAGGGTTTATTTGGGATTTAAAACCGCTATATTTGGTTTAAAACGTTTTAAACCGGTTGATTTACATCTATAGCCCAGACTACAAAAGGTCCAAAAGTGTTATCATAGTTAACCTGAGTATCTAGTACGGTATACCTTACTAGATGGCGCTGTCTGTACTTGAAATCGCGCTTTGGTTAGACCCCTCTGCCATAGCAAAATGAAGATAAGCTCTAGATATATTTAAAGATTAATTAACGAATGTACCGATTATGTAATACGTGTTATAGCTGGTAATAGCTTAGCTTCCAGCTATAACGATTAACGTCTTACTGCTTAAATTTTTGGAAGTGCCCAACTCTGCAGGTTGTGGCATATTTACTAACTACTTTTTACTGATGAAATTGGCACAATAGTTTATTTCATGTAAGTTTGTTGTTTGATCACAAGGAAACAGATCTGAGTCAAAGTCAAAATATGATAATTCAAAATTGGTTCCTACACAGTACACTTTATGAACGCCAAGTATACAAATTATAAGACGTGATGTTGATAATTAACGAAGAAATCTACGAGAGTTCCAAACGGGCCCTGGTCTGAGAAGAGCCCACAACAAAACAGATGATTTGTTTTTTTATTAGCACCATTTCACAAACATCGTAAATTTATTAGACTATAATTAGGTATCAATTAGATTAATTAGCCGCTGGAACAATTCATTCCCATGGTTTTTATCATTCAAATAATCCTTTACATTTTACAAAATGTAAAGGATTATTTGAAAACGCAAACGAATTGAAAAATCCTATTACAATAGGATTTTTCATGAAATTGTTGAGAGACATCTCCAATAATCTCTTCTGGGAGTTTAATATAAAAACGTATACTGTTGCCGACGAATGAATTAAGTGCCTGGTGGGAGGCTTCGGCCGTGACTAGTTACCACCCAACCGGCAAAGACGTGCCGCCAAGCGATTTAGCGTTTCGGTACGATGCCGTGTAGAAACCGAATAGAAGTATGAGTTTAATATAACTGCCATGCCTCTAACAGGTTAGCCCGCTACCATCTTAGACTGCATCATCACTTACCATCAGGTGAGATCGCAGTCAAGGGCTAACTTGTAGTGGATAAAAAATAAAAATAAACTTACTAATTTTACAGTCTAGAAGCACGCACTATTGTTTTATTTTTATTTCTTGCTGTTTTTATGCACATATATCGACATTATATCTAGCTTTTGAGGAGATGGAGATGGCATAAAAAGTAGCCTATGTGCTATTCCAGACTATAATCTTTCTCTGTGCCAAATATCATCAAGATCAGTTCAGCCGTTGGGGCGTGATTGAGTAATAAACATCCATTCAACCATCCATACTTTCGCATTTATAATATTACAGTATAGAGTATTTAATAAATAAATATAATAAATAATAAATAATAAATATGTGTTAGTGTGACTTATTCTGTTAGTTAATATAATTAATACACTTACAAACTAAATCTGACATCCAGTGCGCTTTAAAAGCGCTGTCATGTCTGTGACCTATTACCTTGAGAATAATATTGGAACTACTCTCCAATCTACTTTTGGTTGAGGCGATCCTCTTCCGTATGATTGCGAAAAAACCGTCCACACGATTTTCCGCAAACATAACTGCATCGTTGGTCTAGTCATTAGTGGTTAGTATGTTCGAATACGGCCTACGAGGTCCCGGGTTTGAGTCCCGGGTCGGGCCATAATTAAGTATTGGATTTTTCTGTCTAGAAATTTTCAGTACTAGCCCGTAGTTAGGAAGTTGGCGGTGTTCAACGATTTATATCACTAAAAATCAATAGTCGTTAAAGCCCGCCGACCCGCATTGGAGCAACGTGTTGGGCCTAAGCTCTAATTTCCTCTCTCCTATGAGAGTGGAGGCAGTGGGACGTTAATGGGCTGTAGTGGTATACCGGACGCACTGCAGTACCTAGGCAGTCCCAACATTATCGTGAAGATGAACCATATAAAAATAAGGCTATGATTACCTACACTTCAAAGTTTTAACCACGTAAGTCCGGTACGATGCCGTGTAGAAACCGATTAGTGCCATACCCCTAACAGGTTAGCCCGCTAACATCTTAGATTGCACATCAGATGAGATCGCAGTTAAGGCTAAATTGTAGTGGAATAAAATAAAAATAAAAATTACGGTTGTCTGTAAAGTCGGTTTACGGGCGATAGTTTTACGTGATAACTAGAAGTTCTCTCGCGCGCTTGCGTGGCGGCGTTCCAGTAGCAGAACTATTCCAACTGCTAGCTCTGACGTCACGCGATCGTGCCTCTCTATCGCTTGTTCCGCGCTCTCACTTGCACGCTCCGGCTCAGGCGGAACGTGACACTTTTTCGTGCGTGCAGCCGGTGTTCATCGATTTATAAGACGTTATCACGTCAAAAACTAGGGTTGTCACTCACTGGTGTAGGTCCACGGGCGCAGCGGGTGAATGTTGTGCGGCGTTGCTAGGCGACCCGCGCCGGTAGTACGGCTGCAGCACTGGCAACCCTAGTGGAGTCACCCACTCTACGCTCTCGCCGCAAACGCCTGATATCACTCTGTATATGGATAATGTTATTTGAGTAGGTGTGACTAGCTACACTTGATTATTATTTTTGTTTTGTTACCCAGCTTGTTGGTTTTTAAGAAAATAAAAAAAATTGTCATCAAAAGCAATTGTTGGCTAGTTTTTCTGTACAAAAGACTTTTATTAATTAGGGAAATTGGAGTCGTCGATATAGGTTTTAATCGTAAAATGTTGCAACTACCGTCAAGTTTAATGAGAAAATCTATGTTCCTATCGGTATACCTACCTTTTATTTTTAAGTTTTTTTTTTCATTTATGTTATTTTAGTGAGAAAATCTATGTTCCTATTGGAATCCCATTAATTTATAACTAACTTTTTTTAATTTTATGTTTTTATAAGTTGACTGATCTTAATATAACATTTCAGAGCTATGAGTATAGGTCTACATGATTAAGCAATTTATTTCAGAATTAATTGTTTTCTTATTGAGCGAAGTATGTAAAAAACCCAAAATAAAATATTATTTCTTACTTGGCGCAGTCGGTAAACCAGTCCTGGATAAGCTTCGTGGAGGAGAACATTTCCCGCAGCGAGTCAAATGTTCGCGCCGTCAGGTATTGCGAGCATGGCCACACTTGATCCTTGGGGAAGTCGTCGATATCTGAAGAAAACGATAATACTTAACAAATTAAAAACCTGCCTATTTTTCAATGTTTGTATCTATTTTCCAGACGAGTTTCAATTTTTTACTCATTCCTTGGTCATTAAGTTCATAATTTTACTTTTGAAACCTAATAAACATCTATTGTAACGTAAACAAATTGATGTCCCAAAACTGAAAATGGGAAATTGAAAATGCAGTATTCTTCTTCGTGCGCTTGCACACACGTATAATGGGGTTTCCATTGCGCCTTTATGTGTCTTCTCATGGGCGAAAATGCAGTAACCAACAGGCCTAGCCAAGGTAACGCTGTAGAAAAAGGTACTGTATGGGCATTACAAATTCGTTATCGCTGTCACGTGGTCAAAGCAAATCGAAGCGAAGTTTACATGTTAACAGTTCGATTGAAAAAAGAGAATATAATTTAGCGATTCAATCCACCACACCACAGAAAATTCGGCGCGACTGACCGCGGTGACTGACTTTCAAAAACGTTAAACCAGACCATTCCCTTATTTTTCTCTCTCCGTGGTATAGAATGAGCAGTCGACACAGTTGAGTCAAATTGGCTACCAATTATTCGTTTTCTAAGATCACTTTCGCTAAAGCGTTAACGATAATAGAAAGAATAGACACGAAACGTATGTAATTTGGCTAAGGGGGCAGTATAGATTACCTTTAAGTTGCTTGGCGATCTGCAGTCTAGCGCCGAACTTGGTGACGCCATAAACAGTGGTCATGACCGTCTGTTTAATGACCTTCCGCCGCACAAAGTTCTCCAGCACTATAGCAGCCGGCACGCCGGCCGCCGCGTCGCGGGCCCGCATACTTTCCACCTGGACAAAAAATGTACTGCAGTGACATACAGAAAGACTATGTCTCAGTAAATTTGAGGCCACGATTCCCTCGACAACCTGGAAGGTCTTCTTGGCTTCTGGAGCGAGCATGGATGGCTGAAGTGAGAACTCCGGCAGGGAGGAGCAATTCACGCACAGCAGACGTGAGTTAAGCGCTAAACAGAATTTAGCGTGAGTAAAGGAGAGTCAGCGCCATCTATCGACAACGTAGCAAAGCTTTCTTGATAAATTCTGTTAATTGTTTCCTCGCAAATTAGAGAAAAGCACAATACAAGTCTCGGCTGAAATAGCAATTGACAGCCTCATTTCCTATAAAGGCCTCGGCTGGCGCCTCATTCATAATACTCAGCCGTGAATTGCTTTATTTCCGGCCTGGCCAGTAATGTACAAATAAATAAAATTAATAATTTCCAAATTATAGTATAATAAACTTTAATATATAGGCTAGCGCTTGGCTGCAATTCGACTTGCTTGCAAGTGATGATGCAGCCTAAGAGCCAGTCCAGACGGCGCGTTGCGTTGCGTTGCCGGCTATGCGTCAAATATTTTGACGCATAGACGGCCGCACAGTCGCTGCGAAATCGCAGGGTTACTACGAGGCAGTCGTAACGTTCCGTCGTCGCAGCGGCGACGCACAGTTGCGGCGAGCATTTTGTATAACATCGCAGTCAGTCTTATCAACGCACAAACAACTGAGCGCTGCCGTTCCAGCGTCGCAATGACCGGCTCTAAGGTGGAGAGCGCTTGCCAAACAGATGCCTATTCACTATTGATTCGAAGGCCCTTACCAAAGCAGCGACTTCGCTGTACACATCCTGCGGTTTGTCGCGCGGCGCCAGGTTGACCGCGGCCGCACCGACCGCGTCGCCGCCCAGCGCCGCGTAGTGCTGCAGACCGTTGCACGATCCGTCCTGGTGTACGGGGAAACCGCACATGTACTCTATGGACAAAAAGCATTAGGTATAAATTAAATTGTGACCCAACTACTGAAAGAAAAAAACAGAATTCTTTGGATATTGGACACTTTCTACTGGGATTGGCTAATTCTATATTATAGTAAGGGTGCAGTACATACCTTCAGGGTTAGGCGATCGCATGGCGTTAGCGATTTCCATGCAACAGGCGAGCGTCTGCCAGGGTTCCTCCGATTTCTTCCACCAGCCTTGTCCATCCAGAGGGTTGTCTGCAGAGTCCAGGATCTGGTCTATGATACTGTCTGCGTACGCCAATCTATTGACAAAGAAAAATATTTGCTTTTGACATCTTGTTATCAAACGAATTGCAAAACAACCTTTACGAGAAACCTCATATTTTTCATCCGTCAGTACAGAGTTAAAGTGGTCACCATCCTTACTACAAAAACTATACAAGGCAATTAAGAGAAAATTCGAGAACTGACAACCAAATAATTTATTTATAAGACATTTTACAGTTGGAGAACACATACCTAAAAGTAAATATGAATGAAGATATTTCAGTTAGCTCAGGAATGTACCAAAACAATAGCAGTCGTAACAACGAACGTGCATCGAAGCTGGAAAGTTTACTATTTATATATTATACGGCCTCGCTTTCAGGCACACAGAAAATCGCAGTCATACAATCTACAATCGTCTGAGGCCCTTTAATACGCGCCGCGCTGAATATTATAAATGCGAAAGTGTGTCTGTCTGTCTGCTACGCTATAACGGCCAATCTTTTCAACCGATTTTGATGAAATTTGGTATAGGAATAGGTTTCATCCCATCTACCTTTTCATCCCGGAAAAATAAAAAAACTTAATCAACGCGGACGAAGTTGCGGGCATCATCTAGTATCAAATAATTGTAAGTTTATTTTTTTATTCATTATAGGCGTATGCTTGACCACAATATCATACATGATGGGAAGTGATGATGCGGCCTAAGATGGGACGCGCTTGCCAAGAAGATGCCTATTCACTCTTGATTTAAAAATACCCGCGGATTGTAATTGGTGGGAAAAACAGTTAAGCAACTATTACTCCTGACCTGAACCTTGGATGTCCATAGACTTTGGGGACCTTGGCTGTCCATAGACTTTAGGGACCTTGGATGTCCATAGACTTTAGGGACCTTGGATGTCCATAGACTTTAGGGACCTTGGATGTCCATAGACTTTAGGGACCTTGGATGTCCATAGACTTTAGGGACCTTGGATGTCCATAGACTTTAGGGACCTTGGATGTCCATAGACTTTAGGGACCTTGGATGTCCATAGACTTTGGGGACCTTGGCTGTCCATAGACTTTAGGGACCTTGGATGTCCATAGACTTTAGGGACCTTGGATGTCCATAGACTTTAGGGACCTTGGCTGTCCATAGACTTTAGGGACCTTGGATGTCCATAGACTTTAGGGACCTTGGATGTCCATAGACTTTAGGGACCTTGGATGTCCATAGACTTTAGGGACCTTGGATGTCCATAGACTTTAGGGACCTTGGATGTCCATAGACTTTAGGGACCTTGGATGTCCATAGACTTTAGGGACCTTGGATGTCCATAGACTTTGGGGACCTTGGCTGTCCATAGACTTTAGGGACCTTGGATGTCCATAGACTTTAGGGACCTTGGATGTCCATAGACTTTAGGGACCTTGGATGTCCATAGACTTTAGGGACCTTGGATGTCGATAGACTTTAGGGACCTTGGATGTCCATAGACTTTAGGGACCTTGGATGTCCATAGACTTTAGGGACCTTGGATGTCGATAGACTTTAGGGACCTTGGATGTCGATAGACTTTAGGGACCTTGGATGTCCATAGACTTTAGGGACCTTGGATGTCCATAGACTTTAGGGACCTTGGATGTCGATAGACTTTAGGGACCTTGGATGTCCATAGACTTTAGGGACCTTGGATGTCCATAGACTTTAGGGACCTTGGATGTCGATAGACTTTAGGGACCTTGGATGTCGATAGACTTTAGGGACCTTGGATGTCCATAGACTTTAGGGACCTTGGATGTCGATAGACTTTAGGGACCTTGGATGTCGATAGACTTTAGGGACCTTGGATTTCGATAGACTTTAGGGACCTTGGATGTCCATAGACTTTAGGGACCTTGGATGTCCATAGACTTTAGGGACCTTGGATGTCGATAGACTTTAGGGACCTTGGATGTCCATAGACTTTAGGGACCTTGGATGTCCATAGACTTTAGGGACCTTGGATGTCGATAGACTTTAGGGACCTTGGATGTCGATAGACTTTAGGGACCTTGGATGTCGATAGACTTTAGGGACCTTGGATGTCCATAGACTTTAGGGACCTTGGATGTCCATAGACTTTAGGGACCTTGGATGTCCATAGACTTTAGTTCCTCACCTCTCCGCAACGGTGCTCCTCTTCTTGGTGCCAGTAAGGTTGACGGCGTGCAGTTTGAGCCAGCTCAGGCCGCGCGCGCCCAGCGGGCGTTGCTTCGCGAGCTGCAGCAAAGCGCGCGCCGCGTCCGCGCCTAGCACCGAAACGTGCGGTCCCACGGCGTATACGCGGCCGCGGAAGTCCATGTTATGCGGAAGCCAGAATATACAGTCCCTGGAAATTACAAGAATCTAGCTAATACTTAATTTATTTAGAGAGGCCAGACCAGGGGAAATTCAGAAATTATAAATTCCCAAATTGTCCCGGGTTCGATCCCTGGCAGGGTCAATTTGGGAATTTATAATTTCTGAATTTTCCCTGGTCTGGCCTGGTAGGAGGCTTCGGCCGTGGCTAGTTACCACCCTACCGGCAAAGACGTGCCGCCAAGCGATTAAGCATTCCGGTACGATGCCGAGTAGAAACCGAAGGGGTATGGGTTTAATATAACTGCCATGCCCCTAACAAGTTAGCCCGTTACCATCTTAGATTGCATCATCACTTACCATCAGGTGAGATCGCAGTCAAGGGCTCGCTTGTAGTGGATAAAAAAATACAGTCTCTTAATGTTATGTCATGATTTGACTATACCACCTGTTCGGAAAGGGGATGCTTCTGTGAAAAACCGGCAAGAAACTCAGCAGTTGCTCTTCCTAAACAGCTTTTTAAAATTTGTGTAACAGCAATTTGTGTACTTTTCAAAATTAAAACCTTTTGTGTCAACATAAGCATATATATTATACAGTTAGTCTCCCAGTTCAAGTTCAATGGCTTTTACACGAACACTTGCATAACTGGAGTGCAATTTAGTGTCGTACTTTCCGAAAATCTAACTTAACGTGAGCGAAGCTGCGGGCAGAAGCTAGTTTGACTACAAAACATAAAAATTTCAAAGGTTTATTAGTATTGTATCGGTGTTTATAACAAGGCTCACCTGTAATGGTTGGCCAGTGACAGCTTATAGAGCGTATCGCACCACAGCGAGTGCATCTCTGCGCGTGCGCGGTTTATGGCCACGCGTCGCCGCAGTGCACTTGCCGGGGAGTGGTCACCGCCGGCCGGGCTGTGGTCACCGCCGGCCAACCACTGCGACGAATCCAACGCTGATGAGGGAGGCGGGATGTCTAACTTCTTGTCACCACCAGACCTGTTAACGATTTAAATTCGATAAAGTGATGAATGTTAGTTCATATCCATACTAATATTATAAATGTAAGTGTGTCAAAGACAGAGGGCGAGACAGAATTTTCCATACATATCTTCAGTCCAGGTTTTATAACTCTATCGTGAAGCTCGGAGCGCGTCAAGTGTAAGTTTCACCATGCTATAGCATAAAGAACTATTTTTTGACTTGATAACGTCTTATAAATCGATGAACACCGGCTGCACGCACGAAAAAGTGTCACGTTCCGCCTGAGCCTGAGCGTGCAAGTGAGAGCGCGGAACAAGCGATAGAGAGGCACGATCGCGTGACGTCAGAGCTAGCAGTTCGAATAGGTCTGTTACTGGAACTGGGAAAATTAAAGAATTCCCGCGGGAATAAAAAAAACTTAATCCACGCGTATGAAGTCGCGGGCATCATCTAGTAAACAATAAAATAACAAAAAAATAACTAGTTCATGCCTGAATATCGTAATCTGCAGGTCCAGTACGGGCTGGTTGATGCGCCACGGTACTTCGCCCAGCTGGTTGAGGCTGTCCAGCACTGGGTACAGCGTCGCTGGCGGCGCCTCTGATAGCCGCTGGCTCTGAGCCATCACGTAATACGGCATCCTGGGGGAAACAATTAGTGTTAATGGGCCTATTACACTACACTTATTCAAGGGCCCTGTGGCAAGGGTGGGCGAGGCTGCTAGTTTTAGCGTCGCTATTACACTGCACTAACTATCGGGCCCTAACTCAGTATGAACGAGAACCTAGATGGCACCACTTGTACCGCCATCTAGGTGGCACAAAGTAAACTAAAGTAACGTCAAAATGCTCGCACGAGCCGGAGAAACACAACTACTCTCTACGCTGGTCGTGCGACGACTGAGCTCCCTAACCACCCTAAGTTTTATTACATTGCCCGGTCGAAAGAGCGCGGCAGACCGGGACATCCCGATGTCCCAAACAGGGACCCTTTCTCCCTAGATCTTATTACACTACACTGATTAAAGGTAAGGGTCACTTGTGAAAGTATAGTGTAATAGGCCTTTAAGAACGAAATACTCTAAAAAAAGTTGCTTTTATAAAGGATTGCACTAATGAAATGGCTAATGGAGGCGTAGGCGGAAGTGGATTTCTCCGACCACATCGTCCATTTTCTGTGCTTTAGGATGCGATGAATAACACATTTGTTTTTTTTTTGACGATTGGACAGTTGCCGTTTTGTTTGTTAATGTAATGGTGTAACTGACGTCACCTGCTTCGATTTGTACCTCTCGCATTGTAAGTCAACGTAAATAAAACTCCGTTGAAACTCCGCAAAAAAACGGCGGAGGCGGATGCGGAACCGGAGGTAGGATTCTTGCGAAAGTTCCGCACTTACGGAGGCGGAGGCTAGGTTCCGTTACAACCCTACTGTTGACATACCTGACTAAAGGGGTATCGGTGAGCAGGTAAGCGCCATTGGCCGTGGGCGCGAGCCAGGGAGCGGGCGGAGCTCTGGTGGGCGCTAGGGCGGCGCGCATCTTGAGTTGTGGGCGCGCGGCCGACGCCCACAACCGACTCAGCGCCGGGTGCGGTTTCAGTTCTAGCCGGACTAGTCTGCCCCATGGACGGTGGACCTTGTATACCGCTGGGAGCTTCTTCCTGTGTGTGGGTTATTATAGGGTTTATAAGCATAATATTCATGACAAATCTCAAGTTTATAAACCGCGACGTCTTAATGGTACTTTAAACTGTCAGCCAGTCAGTTTCAATTGGGTATTTGACTGCTAGTCAAATTTTTTTTTTCTTCTTCTAATTATTAATTTCTTTATGATTATTAAATCTATACTTATATTATAAAGAGGTAAAGTTTGTGAGTTTGTGACATTGTAGGTGGTAATCTCTGGATCTACTGAACCGATTTTGAAAATTGTGGTACCAATAGAAAGCCACATTATTCAATCCTGTCCTGTCAATTATATGTTGAATAACCATTTTAAACGATTCGATCGATTAAAGTAAAAAAGTGCGACGACCGTTGATGACGTCATAATACAGTATTTGACACAAAATTCCCTACTAAGCACGCGTTTTGCCGTTTGAAACAAGTTATTGATTTGACTAGTTCTCTAATACCCATATTTGTACTGTCGTAAGTGTTATTCATTTTAAACCAAAGATAATATATGATCAATTTTTTTTGTTAGAGTATGCTTGTCTCTTTTCGAACCTCTGGGCTGGTTTTTTATGAGCTTGTTCGAGTGCCAGTATAAGAGCCGCAGCAATATGCATCCCGTATACACAATCATAACCTAAATTTGGAAATTTTTAGGTTTTTTCAGGACTCAAGGAAGTTTTTTCTTATTGTTAAAGACAATAATATTATCATGATGAATGATGATGATGATGATTAATTTATTTAAAAATATCGTAAACTCACACTTTTGCTTTCGTTTTGAACATGTTGACGTCAATTTTTACATCATTTAAAATTATGTTGTAAAGGAATTTCCCGATGTTCTGTCGTATTTCTACTGGCCAAGGCTCTTCTTCAACATTCTGTAAGAAGTTCCAAACGATTACCGTAAAATAAACTTTATCTCTGTACAATAGAGTACATACAATATTGCCTACCCAATAAGTATTCGGAAAATATCAAAGTTAAATAAATTAATACATTTGTAATGGTAACTGCCTCGTTGGTCTAGTGGTCAGCGTGTTCGACTGCGGCCGACGAGGTCCTGGGTTCGAGTCACGGGTAGGGCCATAATTCCCTCTCTCCTATGAGAGTGGTGGCCTGTGCCCAGCATTGGGCCGTTAATGGACTGAAGTGGATTTGTAAAGGTATCTTTGAATTCATGCAATAAAGTTCAATGTCGCTTAACACGCAAGAGTAATGAATAATAAGTGAAGCTAAACAATAATTTATCTTAGCGTTAAATAAACTTTACTGCCATAGAAATAAAGTTTATTATCCCTTACCAAGCTAGCTCCTTCTCTGTTTTGGTGCACTAGCAACTGCCACGCTTGTCTGCCATTATAGGGTCTATTTGTATCATCCAATGGGTGCCTTTCTATGTACCACTTGCAGTATTTTTCGTATATTTGTTCTATCTTTTCTAGAACGCCGTTATGTCGGTACTGTTCTATTTGGTATCTGAAATAATGTAAAATGTTGTAGGTGATAGAAATGTAATGTGAATACATGTATAAAAACAGTCACAGCAAAAACAACTTTATTACAAAAAGCATTAGGTTCAGATTAAATTAATTTTATATAAGTTTTACTGCAGTTAAAACCTCAAAACATACTTATTATAAACTTTTGTTCCCAAGTCCCTCTGTAGCAACTTCAGTGTCGGACTGTAAGTCTCACTGCCGTCTACTAGTTTGCTGATTTCGGTCATTGTCAGCTCCACAAACTGATCAACCTGGAATAATTCATATTTTGAAGTTTGCATGTAAATACGAATAATTCTATTTACAATGACACTAAAAAGTAAAAATTCAATAAAAATTCTTTAAGTCGAAGGAAGTCGGTTTTTTGGAAAGAATTTTTATTTTTAACTTTTTAGTGTCAGGGTTCAGGATTTGGAGTCAGAATTTTTTATGGGACCACCTCGAGAGCTTCCTCTAACGACTGATAGAAAAAAATTCAAATCGGTTCAGAAACCACGGAGATATGCACAGACATACATTAAAAAAAAATACGCGCTCAATTGAGAACCTCCTCCTTTTTTGGAAGTCGGTTAATGAGCCTCATGTATGACGTCACACTACTCCTCCACAATGCCACATATATATTGTCATGCCACATTGCTGCATAATAGTGTGCAAACTGACATACTCGTATCTTACCTCCAGAACTTTCAAGTATGGATATAGCGTAATAGCAGAGTGAGAAGCGTTGCTTCGCGACTTTAGCGTGCTCATGTTGCGCGCAAACGCCTCCTGTATGACGTCACGCCATTCCTTCTCAAGGGCATTGTATTTCTCTCTCTAAAACAATAAGTTAAAATAGACAATATCATATTTAAAATTCAAGGTACCTACAATAATCAAGTAGGTAACTCAAACTTAATACATATCCATTTTTCGTAGTTAAAATTATTTTTACAAATAGGTTTCAGTGAGTTTCTACTCTCCAGGTCTTATTCAACGTCTTAGGCTTGTATTAACAAACAGACATCAGTTAAAACAGGTTCTCAAATATTGGGTATGCTTATGACCGGTCTTAAGCATAGATTGACCTAGACTTGAGAACATATTCTTAGCTGATGTTGGCCTAATTCCTAAAATGTTCAATCAGTCCTAGGACATATTAATTTTCATGTAATTGACTAGAAAATGGTCTAAATTATACAGTTAAGTAAACCTAACAGTCTCTGGAGTAAAAAAAATGTAACTATTAAATATTATATTACATATTAAACACAAATAATTATAGCTGTACCTGTTTTTTCTTAAAACCCTTAATATTTTATGGAACAATCAGATCCTTATTCAGAATACTTGTAGATTGAAACAAAATAACAACTGAGACAACACCAGAACAAAGATTTGTCAGAAACTTACATACAACTCCACATTCTTAGTTATTTCATCTTTGACAGCAATATTTTGTACTTCAATCTCCCCAGCAATCTCCATCGCCAACTGCTCTTTACCCTTCACCCTCAAATCTTCCAAACTCATAAAACCGCTAGCCGGTGACGTCATTAACCCCATACGATTATCAACATTATCAAGTTTAATCTTCTCAAGCAAGGGACAGTCGTAGTCTAATACTGGTGGGGTGTATATCGGTTCAAAATGTGGATCTAACCGACGTACAGCCTTCAGCACAATTTCACGTTGGTTTTGGAGGAACTTCGTCTTGTCTAACAAGTCATTTAGTGTTAGCCCCTGAAATAAAATGTTTAATATGAATTATTACATAACCACGCAATCTCGCAAGCATATGCACACAAGTACGTAAATGTTACATTTTTACTTCCGTCCTGGAAACACAGACAAGGGACATTTTGAGCTGTCAAATGTGTTTGGGCACTCATTCAGCATGTGTATCATACATTACAGTTGAGCAAACTTATCTGACCCCGGTGGCCAAAATTGGAACAAATTATGCCTTTTAAGTTTTTGTTTATATTTAATTTTTAACTAGCTGATGCCCGTGACTTCGTCCGCGTGGATTGAGGTTTTTTGGTTTCCGCGGGAACTCTTTAATTTTCCGGGATAACAAGTAGCATATGTGTTATTCCAGACTATAATCTATGTCTGTGCCAAATTTCATCCAGAACCGTTCAGCTATACATCCATACATCCAAACTTTCGCATTTATAATAATATTAGTATAGATAGAAACCTAATGGGTGTGGGTTTAATATAACTGCCATGCCCCTAACAGGTCAGTCCACTACCATGTTAGACTGCATCATGCACTTACCATCAGGTGAGTTCACAGTCAAGGGCTAGCTTGTACAGTAGCGACGCTGTCACAGATCAGTTAAGTTTGACGTACTATACATAGGGTTGAAACTTTACAAAGTTGTTGTTGACACTTCCATGAAGGTTTTGCAATTTGTACCACCAACATTCAATAAGGAGTTACATAAGATTGAGATATGAGAAAATTAAATAGCAAATTCTAAATGATTACCTTCTCTTGCATTTGTCTGTGATAGTAATCTAATGCCGAGTTCTTATCTATCAAATCAGTTCTCTCAATACAATGGAATATTGCAGCAAACGTTTGCGCATTGGGCTCTATTTGGTCTTCTGACATGAATGATAGTAATTCTTTCACATTTTCTAATTGCCCCTGCAAAAAATAGACTTTCAAGTACATTTGTAGAGACGCGCGAAATCTATATATAAATAAAAATCAATTCTTGAATGTATGTAAGCCCATCACTTTAGAATGGCTGGACTGATACTGACGGGATTTTTTGTGTGTGTTTGTGTGGGTCTCGGGATGGTTTACATTCACAATTGAGCCTGGTAGGTGGCACTCCAATTGGGTTCTAGGTTCAGGGCAGGACAACGTCTGTCGGGCCCGATAGTATTTGATAAGTTTGA
This sequence comes from Erebia aethiops, assembly GCA_923060345.2. Taxonomy (NCBI): domain Eukaryota; kingdom Metazoa; phylum Arthropoda; class Insecta; order Lepidoptera; family Nymphalidae; genus Erebia; species Erebia aethiops. The sequence goes on along the minus strand of OV281096.1, from coordinate 11,799,759 downwards.
TTTTTATACAAATGATGTGGGGGTGTTTCAAAGCATACTGGCTGACCCCGCTTCAGAGGCAGCCGGAAGAATTTTTTTTTTTTAAATTAAGATAATAAGTAGAACTAATGTATCAACAATTAGGTATAAGTTTCTCACAGGGAATGATGGAGGTGACGTTCTTTGTTTTGTAAAGAAACTCTCTAAAATAAATCAGATTACAAACAAAAAAGTACATTTGAGCTATTATGTCAGCATTACAAGTCGACGAGAACAATATATTATTTACGGCATTCTATAACAATATATTTACCAATGAAGCAAATCCATGCAGAAGTTTGTTATAAACTTTGACGCTGGTGACTTTGGGGTTTTCTGGCGCCCTGGCACTTCTGTGCCGGTAATACTGTAATACTTGCCGACCCTGAAACAATATGCATTATATAATATGTAGAAAAGAAATGCAAGTTTCACGATTTTTGGAATTTCTGCCTCCAAGATGGTTAGTTAGTCAGTAAACATCACTTTCAAACACTTTGAAAAATTACATACATTTATACAGACTTCCAGAGTCTGTTTTCAAGTAACCTGTATCAATGAAAAATGGTATTTGGGCTTTTGTTAAAAACAAAGAAAAATAATTTTTGGACATTCCACCTGCAAAGGGTCAAACAGATGAAAGTACTATGTTATTCATCAAATTATATCTTCAATGAAAATTAATATTTGGGATTTCGGTTAAATAAAGAAATACCTGTGATTTTTGGAAATCTTTACATTGACTCAATGTTCATTTAAAATTTTAAATTTTTTCTGCAAAATACTTCACTTTGCACCAATGTGAATCAACTTTAACTGAACCAGGAATCCAAAAAACATGCTACATAATATGAGTTTACCTCGCTCATCATGCCAAGAGAGCAAAGTAGTTGCAGGTGTGAAGTGAGCAGCCTCTGCAGGGACTCCTCTTTGCCGCGCTGCTTCAATTCCCGCATGTCCTGTTTCATGTTGGCTTCTTGGACCGCGCGCCGCTTTTCGCGCATCTTTTTCTTCTTCTGCTTTATTGCTTGACGCCTGTAATTAAACAATCCATACTAATATTATAAATGTGCCTGTCTGTCTGTCTGTCTGCTACGCTTTCACGGCCCATCTGTTCAACCGATTTTGATGAAATTTGGTACAGGGATAGGTTGTATCCTGGGGAAGGACATAGGCTACTTTTTATCTCGGAAAATTCAAGAGTTCCCGCGGGAATCAAAAAAATTATCTGTTCGACCGATTTTGATGAAATTTGGTACAGGGATAGGTTGTATCCTGGGGAAGGATATACTTTTCATCCCGGAAAATTAAGCAGATCCCGCGGGAATTGAAAAAATTTAATCCACGCGGAAGAAGTCGCGGGCATCATCTAGTTTGTAATAAACGTGGTTAATTATCACCATTACATCTTATCTTTGTAAATGTGAAGGTCAGAAGGTGTGCTGTGTAGGTACCTATTTTGAATTAATATACTTATAGTTTGAGTTTGAGTTTGGTATGGTGTAGAAGTATCCATATTATGTTAGGGCTGGCATTCTTAGGAACTAAAATGGCAATCTTGAATAGTAACGTTATCACTTCAAATCAAGAGTGAATAGGCATCTTCTAGGCAAGCGCGCTCCACCTTAGGCTGCATCACCTCTTGCATGCAAGTCTGATTGCAGCCAAGCGCTAGCCTATATATTTAAAAAAAAAAAAAAAAAAGTTCATTGCCACATCTGTTGTTGCATATAATTTGTAAAACGGTAACAGTTATCATGCCTAAAGTGATAAAACGTAGTGCTAGATAGTTTTAAAAGTACATCCGTTTTGTACACAGACACAACCAAGACATATTTGTGGAACTAACAATTCTTTATCAAACATCAACACATACAATTATTATTTTAATAACATATGACTTAATAAGATTAGAACCACTTTTTTCTTTGATTAATAGTTAAAAATGTTTAACAAACTTAAAACAGAGGATGTGGAAATTACTTCTTTTGGAAGGCCCACTATTTAATAATCATTTGATATTGGTAATGCAATAGTAGGTGGCACATGGTCTAGAATAGCTGGTGACAGAAATATCTAAACTTATCTCTATCTATATATATAAAAATGAAACCCGTTTTCCTTGGTCACGGCATCACGCGTGAATGGCTGGACCGATTTCACTAATTCTTTTTTTGTTGTATTTGTTATTATTAGGAGAAGGTTCTTACGGAAAAAAATATTAAGAAAATCTCTCAGAAATATTGAAAAATATACATTTAATTTTGCATTATAGGGCGGTACGAAGTTCGCCGGGTCAGCTAGTATATAATAAAGAGAAAAGATTTGATTGTTTGTTTATAATGGATAAACTCAAAAACTACTATAACTATTTTAAACATTCTTCCACCTGTAGAAAATTAAGCCAGATATAATAATAAAGAATAATAATAATAAAAGTTTTTTAAAGGCAAAAGGGCCCAGTATACAATACACACAATACAGTTATACAATAGTAAATTAAAAATAGAATATGTACAATGGAATAAAATAAAAGTAACTACTACACATAAAACTTATAAACTAACTGGGAATGTTAATAATAACTTTTCCCAGGCGTCATGGTCACAATAAACCTATGTCTATTTCCTATTGCTATTGTGATGCACAGATAGCCAATAGGTAAATACAATGAATATAGTCAAATTATAATATTTTATGCATGGGTTTAACAACACAAGGGGATGCATTTTTCACTATGAATAAAAAGCTGTTATGAAATTCTTTTGCACTTACTTTTTATTTACATTAAAACTCTTAATATTGGCAATTTCATTATCAATATTTGAGTCCTCTTTTACCTCTCCTATTTCTGTGTGTACTGAATCTTCACAGATATCATCAATGGCAGGATGGGATAGACCTTGCATCCTGAAAAATCACATTTATTCAGTAATAATGAGACCATTAAAAATACAATATCCCTACAATATCCATACTAATATTTTAAATGCGAAAGTGTGCCTGTCTGTCAAGCTTTCGGGGCCCACCTGTTCAACCTATTTTGATGAAATTTAGTACAGGGTTGGGTTGCACCCTGGGGAAGGACATAGGCTACTTTTTATCCCAGAAAATTAAAGAGTTCCTGCGGGAATTGAAAAATAATCTTAATCCGTGCAGCTACAGCTGTTAGTCACAGCTACAGCTTACACACATTACACTTCGACATTAAGCTTTTACAACCAAACTTTGATACTATTTTTTTTTATCCACTACAAGTTAGTTCTTGACTGCAATCTCATCTGATGGTAAGTGAAGATGCAGTCCCAGATGGTAGCGGGCTAACCTATTAGGGGCATGGCAGTTATATTAAACCTAATCGGTTTCCACGCACCATCTTACCAAAACACTAAATCTCTTGGAGGCAAAATTGTAACTGTCTGTTACTTTTTCACTGTCCTTCCATTTAATTTTACCAAGATAGTTTGCATCTCAGAGTCATAATTATGCTACTTTTTCTCCAAAAAATCAAAGGATTATCACTGGATTATTAAAATAATTGAAAAAGAAAAAAATAGTAATGGTTAAAAAAAAGAAACAAAATCCATTCAAATAGTAAGTAGTAGGTATTAATCTTATAAAAAAATATTTACTTACTGCAAGTTTGTAATATGACTCATGAGTTCCTGATCATAACTATCTAACTGGTTATCAATAAACAACTCTCTGAATACTGCGTGTGGACTTTTTGGTAATGATTTTGGATCGACATTCACCATTGGAGACTTTGTCTCAAAATTGAATTCCTGATTTACTCCTTCGTTAATTGCATATCTGAGATCCTGCAACCTTTGATCGTAAATAGTGGCTTTCCTAAAGTTATAATAGCTCTCCTTTACCATGTCAATGTACTGTTTCGTTTTAAACCTCTCTTCTACAGTAGTTATTTTATGATTTGTGAATATAAGAGCACATTTATCATCTTCCAATGTTATACCTGACTTTGGTTTGTTCAAAATCTTTTCTCTTACTGTCTGCAGGAGCTCTTTATCAACTTCAATGTTTTTGGGTGGTTTTGTTGTTAGTTTATGGAGTTGCCCCAAGGATACGGAACTGGAGGCTAGTTTAGAGAGATGAGATGCATTTAACTTGCTTATAGACACTTTCATTTCGGTCATGCTACTGTTGTTAACTGTAATCAGAAAATAAGATTGAGTTCAAATGTGACAAAGATTATATCGTAAACAAAGCTTGTTAACACCATACTCCTACCTCCTCTTACCTTGTAATAGTTCACCATACTTTTTGTAACCTTTGTGTTTGGTTTTCTTTTTAAGAGATCTCAGTGCATTGGCCGTTCTAGTAGATTGATGCCGTGCGAGGAAGTTCTCTAGAATGTTATATAATAATTATAATATTTTACAGGTTATTTTTATATAAACAGACATGTGAAATTAAGAAATTAACGTTATAGCTTTATTCTATGTGCATATTCAAGTTCACACGTTATTTGATAGAACGTACCTGTACAATGAGAAGTTAAAAGAACTTTTCGGCAAAAAGAACATTTTATTTGCGGGAGCGAAACACATTTATATGAGCCAGATGGCAGCGTAACTCCATGGAAATTATTTTGGCACAAATTCTTTGCTGAGAGAAGCCTATGCATTATTTTTTGTTTACCATTCAGTAATTATAATCAGAAAAAGAAAGCCGACAACGCCGATATTTTTCTAAAGACACGTGAAAATGAAGTGAAAATGAAGTACTGTTCAAGACTTCAAGTACTTTTTTTTTTATTTTTATTTAACTGGTTTAACGGCTCTGGATTCCAGTCCTTCTGAGCTTCAAGTACAGCTTGTTACGGTCAGAGACAAGTAACATGTTACGGTAATAAGCACCGGTAATAAGTGTTCTGTGGTTACGGCACCGGGTTACGGTTATTCATACCACAGATTAAGTACTAGTTACTGCTTCATACAGAGACAAGCACCGACCAGGAGACAAGTAACCATGGAACTAATAAGTACCTACTCATAGATTTTAATATATAAGAGTACCTACTACGTACAACCGGAATGAGCTCTTGTTAATAAAGTGTGCCGAGTGAGAGATACCATACTGACCGTTGTGTCCCTTTTCCACAAGAGTGACCACACTATTTTTGAATTTTGGGATACTTCAATATACGGGATATAAATATACCTCTATGAAGAAATAAAAATCAGCAAATAATTTTAAAATATTTATATTTATAATGATGTTGATATTTTATATGTAGTGCCTATTGCCTCTTAGTAACTCTCTTACACAAGTAAGCATTTAGGTCGTCGTCAACCGATGGACGTCCACTGCTGGACATAGGTCTCCTGTAGGGTCCTCCACAAGCCACGGTCTTGCGCCGCCTGGATCCAGCGATCCATTTAGGATCGATAATTACGAAGCATTTAGGTAAAAACAGATAATAAAGTCGGTTAAAAATTCAATAAAACTGGTATTGCTGTAAAGCAAAACATAAATTGACTTCTCGAACCATACATATTTGGCTTTTCGAGCCATACATATTTGACTTTTCGAACATACTGGGTATATAAAATTATCAACATGCTCAAATTTTTCATACAAAAAATATTTTTAACTCTTTGTCGCTCCTGAACTCATCTCATCACTATGCCAGTCTCCATGTTTGAAAATGTTTTTAATTTCATTCTGTTGAAGTACGGTGATACAGCACATACGGCGAAGGAAACATCGTAAGGAAACCTGGACTTGACAGTCTGAAATCACCAACCTGCAGTGAGCAAGCGTGGTGATTAATGCTCATGCATTCTCCTAGTGAGAAGAGGCCCTTGCCCAGTAGTGGAACAGTTACGGGCTGGATTTTTATCATTATCTGTAAACGTACCTATTCAAGATAAAAATAAAATTGATCTTGCTTACCACGAGGAATCGTGAGGGAAGAGCATTTTCTTTTAAAACGGGCCGTGATAAATTAGGAATATAATCCTCTGGCATGAAATGTTTGCTGCATATTACAGAATTTTGGATCACTTTTCTGTTACCACCAGGTATAATGCTTAACCACTTTTCACGCAATGTATCAATTTTTGGTTTTTTGGTAATCTGAAATATGAAAAAAATATCTATCCTGTTATAATTCGTGTTTCATAGTTTACGATACTTGTCCCGTATACTTGGTACCTAAATTTATGACACCCGAAATTTCATCTATCGTAAGATTCATCAAAATGGCCGTTTGTGTTGCAACCATCATAGTACATAATAATTCCATGGTTGCAACGTTTTTATTTTATTACTACTACGATTGCCGCCTTCAACACGAAAACAAGTGAATTATTGACGTACTAATTTTCTAAATGCTTGAAATTTTAATCGGAGGTTAAGAGGTGACTAATTCGATAGTATAACCATTTTTCAGATTTCTTTTATAAACGTACCAAATTTGAAGTTTATTGCTAAATGTGAAATAGCAACACAAAGACCACTGTTAGAAAGGGACACCGCGGTATGTTGTGGATGTCTCACTCGGATTCATTTTTATACTGCGTGCGTAGTGGTCCTTATGTCCGTGAAATAAGGATTAAATTTGATTAAAAATAAGTTAAATAAGTTTGTAGTACTTATTAGTTCCATGCTCCTTCTACCTTCTACACTACGCTCCATACCAATGGCTCTCCATACTCTATTCACAACATTACAAACTATTTGTCTCTGATCCATGGAACTAATAAGTTAAGTACTACGTACAACTGTAGTACTTATTAGTTCCATGCGGGTATGCGCGCACGGGCAACTTAGTTGCTTTTCTTTTTTTTTTTCTTTTTCTGGTCGGTGACACAGAGTACAATCTCCCCGTAGTAAATATTATGTTATGTTCCTTGGTACAATATCACAATATTATTTCTAGTACTTATATCTGTGTATTATTTATCTCTGATTATTTATCTTCTTCTTTTTCTGGTCGGTGGTGTTAAGTGGTGTTCAGTGGTGTTAACAGAACACTTATGTGGCTCTGTGGTGGTCATAGATAAATATGTACAAGTGGTGGTGTTTATCAGAGACAAGTAACATAGTGTAGTGTGTGATAGTGTTTATTTACTGGTGTTTATCTTTGAGCCTGTGCTTTCAACACAATATTTTTGAATTTTTACTAATTTTCGCATATAGATTAGACTTGTTGTAGGAAATAATAATCATAAAAGATGCTAATGTAAATAAAAAGTAAAATTTTAATTTGTAGAAATGGAAGAAAAAAGTTTTATTTGTAAGAATTTTTTTTTCAGTTGTGCTTCGAGATTTTAAGTCCTATTTCTCATTTGTTGTGTTCTTATTTTAAAGGGACTCCAGATATAACGCAACGATTTTTCGAATTACGTTTCGAACATGATTGGCTATTTAAACAGAAGAAACAGCCTTGGACGTGAGTTTTAACTTTACTATGCCTTTTACCATAAATTTTTTTTTGTAAGATCTAATCACTTGATCACTTACCTAATGACACAGACAACAACGTTGGTTGAAAGAATTTTATCAAGTTCACTTGTTACCTACTGCTTACATTTTATATTGTAATTAGGTCCCTATTATTATTATTGGCTTTGAAATCACATGCTGGTTTAAAAAAAATAAAAAGTAAAGACTACTGCTGCAGCCAAACCTTGCAAGTAATGATGCAGCCAGAGGTGGGACTCGCTTCAAATCAATCAGATCAAAAAGTTTCTGGGTGATACTGCTCAAGACTGCATAACTTTACACTGAACCAAGTGCTTTTAAGGATATTCTTAAACATTATAATATTTTTTAGGGAATTCCGTAAAATCCTCCTTGAGAATGGTTTTCCTGAGGAGTTGACAATGGATCGAATGAGAAAGAAATGGGGTTACACTTATGATGTAAGATTTTTGAAAACTTAATCATTTTAATTTAATTAAAGCATTAATAGTGAAAAGGTTTACTTTTCTGTGAACCATAAAACGGTCACAAAATGTCAATACATGTAAGAGTGTGGATTTTATAATAATCTTAGTTTGTTTAACTTTAAGAGCAACCACCATGTTTTGTTGACTTTGAGTTGTTGGTTTAAATCTTCTCTTACAATTTGTAACATCTTCGATTACATAAATTATAACAGTTTATTTGAACAAAAAATGATACTATTCAATTTTTATGTAAAAGCTAAAATTTTATTATAGCTGTCACCATAAGATTATGAAAATCATCAGATTGCAATCTAACGCTTTTTATCTCGACAGATTGTGAACTGTTCAATGTTCTGAGTGTCAATTTTTGAAATATTCATTGTATTTACGTTTTCTTGTCTCTTTCTTGTAGGTTAGGTATAGTGTATTATCTATGGGTTAGGTTAAGTTTCGACATAAATAATCAGGTACTATCAGTTTAATAGACCTAACAGATTACAGTCTACTGAAAAATAATGCATTAAATTGTAATCTTTTGACAGATTATAATCTATCGAGATAAAAAGCGATAGATTATAATGTAACGGTTTTTACAATTTTATGGTTACATAGTTACAACATTTTTTTTGCAACGTTTCATTTTTGCAAGTTTCGTTGTAATTATGAATATAATATATTTTAATTTCAATCAAATATTATTTTTCAGTCATACAGATTGGCCAAAAAGGCCAAAAACAAAGATTGGAAATACTACCGAATGTTTGATAAACATTTTGGCAAAAAGGTTTTAGATAAATATGACTCGTGTAAGTCACAAAATACTTTTTTAATTTCTATCAATACTTTTTTTTTCTTCTACAAGTTACTCTTGACTGCAACATCACACCCTTTGCTGATAGCTTTGCTGAAAACCGAAGCTTCCCATGAGACAAAACCAATTCATAAACACCCCTGTGCTATACTGCCTTTTTGCAAGAATTACATTCAAAATCTTCTATTTTTATTCTTCAAGGGAATGACGAATGGAGATTAAAACTAATAATATGCGTAGCTGAGGCAAAAGAAGTAAAACTGGACTTTCATAACATGTGGAGGACTGTGGAGCGAGCGTTGAGATGTCAGGACTTGCCGCTAGACTGTTGTATTCAAGACCTCAAAGGATTGTGGCACTACATTAAAATAACTTTTCATGTATGTTAACAAACATTATAGTTCAAGTACTAAACATGCATGCTACTATTTATGCTATCATGGAAATTGAAAAGTTGTAGTAGCAGCATTTTTTATTATAGGAATTACTAGACGATGCCCGCAACTTTGTTTGTGTGGATAATTTTTTTATTTAATCCTGGAGGAAGTCCCTTATTTTGTTATTTTTCTTGATACTTGAATCTACCTCTATACCAAATTTCATCACAATTGTTTAATAAGATAGGCTGTCAAAGCGTGACAGACAGACAGACATACTTTTGCAAATGGAAGCATGCCCAAGAGTTCTGATAATGTTCTCAAAGGCAAGTAGATTGCCAATACGCACTTGGCCAGCGCTGTGGACTATGGCCAAGCCCTGATTCCGAGAAGAGACTCATGCTCATGCAATATGTTGTAGTGATAATATTTTCAGCGAAAACACCGTCAAGTCCTGAAACAGAGTGCGAGCCCAGAAGACTGGCCGCTATACACCACATTGTTGGATTACTACCAGAGATTCGAGCCGGAATACTTAGCACGGCTCGAGAATTTACCCCCCTCTAGCTTTGCAAGCATCGAGCGGAGGAAGAAATATGTTCCCAAGGGCACGTTCAAACAGGAGGTTGAGCCGGATTTCCAATGTAAGTTTTACTTATGTTCCACTACTAGATAAATTCTTTTTTCAGCAGTACCAGTTAGTCTGAGATTTAACATTACATTTGCGATTGATCGTATTTTAGCTTTAGACACATTGGCGTCGGACTAATGGTACATTAATCATCTCAATTTCTCCACTTGTTTTTTCGCTGTGTCGTATTTCTCATCACTGAGGGTTTGGCGTGGTTAATAATATGAGCCATGCCAAATTACAGCTCTCTAGTACTAATAATCCCTGAACTAAACCGCGGATGGAAATAGCGAATTTATGAGGGTTCCTTGTTGACTACGTAACCCTAAAAGCAAGTTCTTTTGACTTATCTAACCTGATCTAAAATTGATACGCTTTGTTTCAGGGTCCAAAGACATAACAGAAACTTTTATACAGATCCGATTGCAACACGACTGGCTATTTAGAGACAGGAAATGGGCGTGGGAGTGAGTTATTTTATTTCTAACTAGATGATACTTTATCTGCAGTATTTAAGATTTTTTCATTCCCACATTAAAAAGTAGCTTTATGTTCTTCCCCAGGATGTAGCCTACTTCTATGCTAAATTTTATAAAAATTGATTGAAAAGATGGGCTATTAAAGCGTAGCAGATAGACAGACACTCTTTCTCATTTATAATATTAATAGTATGGACGCTACCCAGCCGCTTTACATGGTTAAAAAATCTTAATATAATAACTTTTTTCCTTGAGATAAATGCAACAAACTTTTATTGCCGGACCAACTGCACAGCCTGAAGGAAGGTTTATGATTTTAGCAATCTATGTTTGTATGTATTTATTTATATTCCACCGTAGCCTAAACTACCGAGTCGATTTCGACGAATGAGGTGTCAATCCCTATTATAGTAAGAAGATCTATATTGACGGATGTTGCATCCAAAAAAGTGAGGGCCAAGGAAATGTTTTCCAAAGTCAGGTTACAGTTTTTGACGTGATAACGTCTTATAAATCGATACATATTCCTTAGTCATTGACACCGGCTGCACGCACGAAAAAGTGTCACGTTCCGCCTGAGCCTGAGCGTGCAAGTGAGAGCGCGGAACAAGCGATAGAGAGGCACGATCGCGTGACGTCAGAGCTAGCAGTTCGAATAGTTCTACTACTGGATCGCCGCCACGCGAGCGCGCGAGAGATCTTCTAGTTATCACGTAAAACTATCGTCCGTAAACCGACACAACAGACAACCGTAATTTTTTAATTTTACTTCTTCTTCTTCTTCTTCTTATTTTGTTTTATGGCTTTGTTTGTTTGACAGTAACCTTCGTAAGGTAATGATTGAAGAGTACAGTTTCCCCGAGAGTCTGAGCTCGCGAGAGCTATCTAGGAAATGGGCTTCGACGTACGGCGTACGTATAACATGTATTTGTACACAGTAGCGTGCAGTTCATAGCGGCATAAAAGCACTGCTTACCCAAATGGAAAGCCTTCAATGCTCATTTTTCATCAAAACAGCTAGTAAATTTTCCCTGGTCTGGCCTGGTGGGGGAGGCTTCGGCCGTGGCTAGTTACCGGCAAAGACGTGCCGCCAAGCGATTTATCGTTCCGGTACGATGCCGTGTAGAAACCGACTAGGAGTATGGGTTTAATATAACTGTCATACTCCTAACAGGTTAGCCCGCTACCAACTTAGACTGCATCGTCACTTACCATCAGGTGAGATCGCAGAAGTTGGGAGTCAAGGGCTACCTTGTAGTGGAATTAAAAAAAGTTTCAACTCAATTGTCTCAACAATGCGATATACGTAGTGAATATACAGACATATAAAACAGAAGATATGTGGGTTTTTAATGATTTTATGGAACAATTTTTAGGATTACCAGAAGGCGAAAGCAACAAACAATAAATCTTGGGTGTACTACGACTTATTAGAATTGTACCTCGGAGAAGGCAGCTTGAGTATAAATCCTATGGTTGGCTGTAAGTATACTTTTTAAGTTTAATTTTACACGCTAAACATAACAAAAAGGCATAAATTGCTATTTATTCTGTGCTTTTTATTTGCTATAATTTAAAGTAACCTAAGAAGGTTAAACTTTTAAAATATTTAAGTACTATTTTCGTGACGTAATTTTAAGCATTATGGTAGTTCAAGACCTCTAGTGTGTGACATAGACTACTTTTTATCCTGAAAATTATTTTTTATGAAACCAAACCTTGAAAACCGATTTTTTTCGAATCGAATATCAGAAAGTGTCATCTTGTATCTAAAAATAATTAATTAAAAAAAAAACTTACAGGGCAAGAGGAGTGGGTACAAAATTTAATAAGCACAAGAACAGATTTGGACCATTTATTCAAATTTTCCGAAAAATACATACAGCAAGGGTGGCGGTAAGTCATATTCATACTAATGTAATAAATGCGTAGACTTGTCTGTCCAAAACTTCTATTTACCTCAACAGGGATGATGCCTATATCAAAAATAAATAATTTCTAACTGATTATTAAATAGAGGGTCTTCCAAAAGACCTAAAAGTCACATCCTCAGTTATTTTAAGTTTGATAACCATTTAAAAATATAGATTAAAGAAAAAAAGTATTGAAATTTGATGACGTCACAACTGTGAAATTCATACAACTTTCATACTAGTGTAGTGTGTGCATACCTTTATAATTATTATTGCTTACACATACATGCATGTATCTAGTAATAAGTCTATACCAATAAATCAGTCCATTACCAACTCTTGGGTTGTATACTCATTTTCCGTCGCCTGGTCCCAACCAACCTTAGATGGCGACCCTGCCAGTCGGACTCACTGGACTATGGCCATGAAGATTAACATAGGCTAAAATAATAAGTAAAAAAAAAAAAAAAAAATGTGCAACTCTAAAGTCGAGAAGGAAGATATATTTATTAATCAAAACGGACAAAACAACGCCAACATCGAGCAGTTACATTGGCACATAAGTTCAATAAATATAATATTGTTTATAATCTGCACAATTTTGCTACTCGGAGTACTCTATTTGGTATACAAATTTTATAAAAATTGCCACGAAGGCTGGATTAGAGCCCAGCTCGGTCAACATGTACTCAGAAGGTCGATTCGGACCTCTCGAGGACCTCGAAGTGGAGGACCTGCAGCACCAGTAAGTTCCTGTGAAACCTGCCACGCTCCCAAGCATTGTGAATTGTGATTTGTGATAGATGTAAGAACTAAGAACTAGTGAAAGTGCAAAGTGCAAAATGGACAGTAATGTATGACGACTTATTGAAACTATTCAACGAACTTTCCAAAATAAAAGTATATTTAGTTAAAATTGGTCCCACTCGAAGAAAAGGTGAAATTATATCTAAGAAATTAAATGAAGCGGACAATATAGTAAGTAATTTTAATTCGATTATAGAAAAATTAGCTTCGCTATCTGTATCTTTTAAAGGCGATGAATGCCTACGATTTGATAAGTTAAGAAATGATTTTTTCGATGTATATGACGACATTTTAAAATTGTGTAGTACCCATTCTCATGAAAAAATTAGCAAAATGGCAAAATTTGAACTTAAGGTGGCATTACAATTATTACCAGTCATCGATGACTCAGAAAAATCAATAAAACAATTAATAGACAATATTATTTACTATGATTCTTTGCTTGCTAATGCCGATTGCAAAAACAATCTCATTCAATTTATACTTAAAAGTAGACTGTCACAAAATGCTAAATTGCAATTACAGTCAAATTACACAGCCATCAATGACTTGGTTAGCGATATGCGGCGTGTGTTACTGCCACAAAAATCGCCTATAGCTATACAGAATAAGATACAACAGTTAAGGCAAAATAATAAATCTATTCAAGATTACGCGAAAGAAATGTCTGAACTTTTCGTTGACCTTACGATATCGCAGGCAAAAGGTGATTCAAATACTTATGCGGTACTTAAGCCTTTAAATGAAAAATTTGTCATTAAAAAGTTTGCCGACGGGCTGCGAAATCGAACACTCAGCACAGTTATTACAGCCAGGAACTACGACTCGTTAAAAGATACGATTCAAGGTGCTCTTGATGAAGAAATCTCGAGCCCTTCATCTTCAACAGGTGATTTACTAACTATGAAGCACCATCATACATACTATCGGTCTAGGAATTTTAATAATTACAGAGGTAGATGGAATACAGGTAGGTATACAGGTTCAAGGCCATCATATTATACGCCAGGCAGACGAACATCGGAGCATCAGGCCGCAGCGCACTATTATTCCCCATCTACGAGAGCAAACCAGAACGGCGCTCGGGGGATGACACGAGGCCGCAGAAGTAAGTTTCCCAATCGTTTTTATAGAAATCAAGCTGGAAATGTCATGCATATTCTGACTGACTCGGATTCTCAGAACAAAACTACTCCCTCTGAAAATCAAAACCAGTTTTTTCGAGACTAAAAGTATTTTACTAACTTTACATAACAATATTAAATACGTAGAGCTATATTTGAATAATAGAAGATGTCTCTGGTTATTAGATACCGGAGCTTCAATATCAGCGGTTAGTAACAAAACATGTCATAATACACCCATTAGCGACAGCCGTATTGTAATCAACGGCGTGGGGGGTCAAATCCAAGCGAAAGGCTCTGTTTATTTAAAACTATCTGCTCCAAGCGGTGTACAATTACCGCACGAGTTCTATGTATTCGATTCATTACCTTGTATGGCTCATGGAATATTAGGTCTAGATTTTCTTTCTTTGTACGGAGCTCATATTGACTTAGAAAATTGCATTTTAACATTGAACTATAATGGATTAAAACACGTATTACCATTGTTAAATACTTTGGAGGTTGAGAGACCCGACTGTCTGACTATACGAGTACCGGCTAGGTCTGAATCTATACATTATATTAGTACTAGTATGGCTGAAGAATGCGTAGTCTGCGCATCCGAATTAAATGACGGAATTTTTATTGCGAGCATGCTAGTTACGCCTAAGGACGGGAAGATACCTATAAGAGTGTTGAATACTAATGAAACCGATTTTTGTTTGCAGAATATAAAGCCTATTATACACAAAGCTAGTGATTATGATATTTGTTTGTTTAAAAGTCCCTGTAGAGACTCAGATAGAGTGAAACGCTTATTCAATTTATTAAATTTAAATCATTTAAACTTGGAGGAACAAGTTAGTATTGAAAATATATGTGCAAAATATAACGATATATTTTATCTTGAAGGTGATCAATTCACCACGACTAAGCTTTATAAGCACTCTATTTCTTTAAAACCTAATACGACACCAGTGTATTCCAAGCCTTATAGACTTCCACACTCACAAAAGGGTGAAATGGATAAACAAATCAATAAGATGCTTAAGCAAGGCATTATAGAACCATGTAACAGTGAATGGTCTAGCCCTGTTCTATTAGTTCCAAAAAAATCGAACTCGAATAGCACGGAGAAAAAGTGGAGATTAGTTATTGACTATAGAAAATTAAATAACTGTATTATTGACGACAAATTTCCCCTACCTAATATGACAGACATATTAGACTCTTTATCAGGCTGTATATACTTTACTCACTTAGATTTAAATCAAGGATTTTATAATGTTGAGCTGGATCCTGCTAGTAGGAAATACACAGCTTTTAGTTCAGGCCAATATCAAATGACAAGAATGCCTATGGGCCTTAAGACGAGCCCAAGTTCGTTTTCCCGAATGATGAATATGGCAATGGCTGGTTTGTCCTATGAAAAATGTCTTTGTTACCTTGATGATTTAATTATTTTTGGACGGAATTTATCAGATCACAACAAAAACTTAATCGAAGTATTTGAAAGAATACGTAACGTTAATTTAAAATTAAATCCAGCAAAATGTGATTTTCTCAAAAAAGAATTACTTTATTTGGGACACGTAGTGTCAGGCGACGGCGTAGTACCCGACCCTCAGAAAGTTAGTATCATAAAAAACTACCCTATCCCGAAAAATGCTGACGAGGTAAGACGATTCGTCGCATTAGCTAGTTATTATAGAAAGTTTATACCTAACTTTGCCAAAAAGGCATACAACTTAAATCTTTTATGCAGAAAGAAGGTTAAATTTATTTGGGATGATAATTGTCAAAAATCTTTCGATATTTTAAAGGAAAGTATGATAACGCCACCAGTTCTACAATACCCTAACTTTTCGGAAAGCAATCAGTTTATTCTTCAAACAGACGCATCGGGTTACGCGATTGGTGCAATTTTGTCAAACTCGGATGGACGTCCAGTCGCTTATGCAAGTAGAAGTCTTAACAAAGCTGAACAGAATTACCCGACTATTGAAAAGGAGCTTTTAGCTGTGGTCTGGGCAGTAAAATATTTTAGACCATACTTGTATGGTCGTACTTTTAAAATTCTTACCGACCACAAGCCTTTAATTTATTTGTTTAGTATGAAGGACCCTTCGAGTAGGTTGCTTAAATTCAGATTGACTTTGGAAGAGTATGATTATTTGATAGAGTATGTGAAAGGTAAAGATAACGCGGCTGCAGACGCATTATCTCGAGTGATTATGAGTTCTAAAGATTTCAGAGAGATGAGTGATAGCGTATGTGTGATGACGCGTGCGCAGAGAAAACGATTGGAAACAGCTTCGTCTCCGGATGATATGGTCTCTACCGATGACAGGTCTGATCAGCCAATAGTCGTAGAAACTCATATTAAACCGAAGAACGCAGTTGAATTAAGATTTATAGACTCGAAAAATTTAAATAAATTACGACAAGAAAAGAAAATTAATTGCGAAAATAATATTTTTTCATATGACAGTAGTCAAATGACGATATTTATAAACCCTGCATCTCAATCGCAATTGACGCGAGCCGCATTTGTGAGAGAGCTAGGTGAATTTTGTGAAAGAATAAATATAGAAGAAATATATTTTATAAAAAATAATAACAATAATATATTTCTTAAAAAGTTAGTAGAGGAAATAAAGAATACAATTAAATGGAACGGACCTCGTTTATGTATTTTAGAGGACGTTAATAGAGTAGATGATATAGATGACAGAAAAGTTATATTAAACGACTTTCATCTTTTGCCCACTAGTGGCCACGCGGGCATCAGACGAATGTTAAATAATGTAAAGAAATATTATTTCTGGCCGGGACTGGAAAAAGATATAATTAATTTTGTAAAAAAATGCCCCAAATGTCAAAAACAAAAATATACCACTACGGTAAAAGAACCTATGGTAATTACTTCAACAGCTCATTCAGCTTTTGAAAAAATATTTTTAGATATAGTAGGACCCTTAGATAGAGATTATAATAATTATACGTATATTCTTACACTACAATGCGAATTAACGAAATACATTTGCGCGTTTCCACTCATTACAAAAACAGCTACAGAAGTTGCGCGTGTTTTTGTAAATAATTTTATCCTTGTTCACGGAATTCCAGCTATTGTGGGAACAGATAAAGGATCCGAATTTATATCGGAAACATTTAAAGACGTTTGTAAATTACTTAATATTTCTAAACTAAATTCAACGGCATACCACCACGAAAGTATAGGTGCGTTAGAGAACTCACATAAGAACTTAGGAAGTTTTCTAAGAATACAGACAGACGGTAGACCAGATTTATGGAGTACTTGGCTTCCTTTTTGGTGTTTTGCGTATAACACTACTGTACATTCATCAACTAAATTTACGCCTTTTGAATTAGTATATGGAAAAAAATGTAACCTACCAAGTAATCTTTCAACGAAAATAGAACCTCTATACAATCACGATAACTATCCACAAGAATTGAGATATCGTTTACAAGTTTCTCAAACAGAAGCACGAAATAATTTAATTACTAGTAAATATAGACAAAAAAGTAGATACGATAAATATATTAAACCTATTAGATATAAGCCTAACGATTTAATTTTAGTTAAAAATGAAACAGGCAATAAACTATCAGATTTATATTTAGGACCATATAAAGTAGTTGAAGACTTGTCACCCAATGTTAAAATAGAATATACCAACGGAAAAATAGATATTATTCATAAAAACAGAACAAAACTATACTTAACTAATTAACGTTAAGAACATTGTATTGTGTGGAAAAATAACAAAACAAAAAAAAAAATTGTAATTAGTTGTAAGAAATATAATTGTTTTTTTTATATTTTATATTTAACAATTATGAACAAAAAAAAAATTATGTAATAGAATATTAATAATTTTTTTACCACCCCATGGGAGGTGTAGTGTGTGCATACCTTTATAATTATTATTGCTTACACATACATGCATGTATCTAGTAATAAGTCTATACCAATAAATCAGTCCATTACCAACTCTTGGGTTGTATACTCATTTTCCGTCGCCTGGTCCCAACCAACCTTAGATACATGCATGTATGTGTAAGCAATAATAATTATAAAGGTATGCACACACTACACTAGTAGCGCGCTATAAAGAGTTGCTGATTTGATTAAGTTGTCATCATCCAGCTGTAACGATTTTGATAATACTTCACAGTGATTTGCTTGCATAATGGTGACGGGCATAGAATACCAATCATATTTAAATTATATTAGGATGACAGTTAGCTTTCTGTCCTTTTCTCTCGAGTGACTGAAATCATAAGAGGAAGACAGATAAACCTTTTTTAATTATCCTAATAGCATCAGGACTGGGATACACTTCTTATCCCGAAATATCAAAGATTTCATTGGGTGTTCCAAAACCTAAATCAATGGGGATACTCACGGGTATCAGATTGTATTGTATAAAACGCTACATAATATGAAAATAAATTTGCTTTTATATGTAAACTATAGTATGTACGAGTATGTTTATGTAATTATATTTAACCCTTTTGTTATTTTTTATTTTTCTTTTATGTGCATCGACCACATTAGCTCCTAGACCTAGTGTCATCAGCTTTGTACGCTCGGGTTGCCTTTAAAAGATCTATTTAGTGATAAGGCAGCCTTTGCGCATTCCCACAGTTTCCTGTCTTCTGTTTTGTTTGCATAATTTTGTACCTATGTGTTAAGATGCAATAAAGACCTATACCACTAGTTCTTTTCACAGGGAGGTTGAAAAAAGGCTTAGAACTATTGGCATTCCCATAGACCACAGTCTGTTGGATATCGAAGACATTTGGCTGCATTTACTGAGAACTTTTAGGGTAAGATGTAGTCCTATTTCACAAAAGGCTGCGTCTATCTTTGCTACTATCTCAATACGAATCAATAATTTGTTGGTATTGGTTGAATTCATTTTATTCTCCTTGCAAGAATTTATTTTGGACAATAGCTAATAGGCATGATGACTGATTTTGAAAAATGGTCAGATTATGTTCGGATGTATCTACTATTTCGAAAAAATATCTCATTTCAGCAGAAAAATAAGGTTTGGTAGATAATATTGGCATTTGAAATTTAAATTTTAAAATCACGCCAAAACGTTCCCCGGTGTCATGACGTCACTATTATTTTTACCAATGTACTCTGTGCAGTGTGCAGTAAGCAATAGTGTGATTGTCAAAGCTCGAAAACAAACCATTGTGACGTCATTCGCTTCTTGGTGTTCTAACTTCTAACCAATATGGCGGATTGCTGTATTTTATAATTTTATTTTATCACAATAAATAACAATCTCACTTGAAATAGAAAAATAAATACGTTTTTTATAATCCATGAATGCTATTTCATTAGATAAATTCATAATTTCATTGATTCTTGGTTACTGTCATCATGCCTATTCTGATGATTTGGGTCAATCGGAGGCGATTGTAGCAAGCTAGCAATTCCAATTGGGTAGGTATTTTACAACTAGTGAAATAAATTAATATTTTTGTGATTATTAAATAGAGGACGTAATCTCCACGTCCCCTGTTAGTTTTATATTGAATAACCATTTTAAACAATCGATTGAAGTAAAAAAAGTGCCTCGAGCTTTGATGACGTCACAATTCAGTGCCTATTTCATACAAAATCCCATACTAAGCACGCGTTTTGACGTTAGAAAAAAGTTACGGATTTGACTAGTTTTCAAATACCCAATTATCGTAATAGGGGTCCTGCCCCCCGATTGTGTAAGGAAATCGTAATCGTAATCGTTTGTCAAACTTATAATTCGACACGTTTAAGGAGATCATAGATGCCTGCACGTCAAAAAGCATGTATGAACTCCTAAAACAGTTCGAATAATACGTTTTACGAGTAAGTCGTCAAATGATCACAATTTGCTTAGACAATTGGGCCTTAGGATATTAAAAATTACATGAGTCTAACGTGGCATTAAATTAACTCTTTATTTCAGTGGAAAAAGAAATTTGCCAGAAAAGGAATCCTAACCGAGCATTGGCCGTACTATGACGCAATGGCCAAATACACACAAACTCATGAACTGTCAAAAACACAAATCAAACAACAGAAACACGATGACTATGAGGACGCGGCAGTAGGTGTGTGCTTTTCCAATTCTATGCTCTACATATTGTTAAAATCCGTCAAACGTATCTGACCCATCGAGATCGTCGCAAGTATAGGCAGTCAAACTTATCTGACCCATTGACATCGTCGCTAGTATAGGCCGTCAAACTAATCTGACCCATTGACATCGTCGCTAGTATAGGCCGTCAAACTAATCTGACCCATTGACATCGTCGCTAGTATAGGCCGTCAAACTAATCTGACCCATTGACATCGTCGCTAGTATAGGCCGTCAAACTAATCTGACCCATTGACATCGTCGCTAGTATAGGCCGTCAAACTAATCTGACCCATTGACATCGTCGCTAGTATAGGCCGTCAAACTAATCTGACCCATTGACATCGTCGCTAGTATAGGCCGTCAAACTAATCTGACCCATTGACATCGTCGCTAGTATAGGCCGTCAAACTAATCTGACCCATTGACATCGTCGCTAGTATAGGCCGTCAAACTAATCTGACCCGTTGATATCGTCGCTAGTATAGGCCGTCAAACTAATCTGACCCATTGACATCGTCGCTAGTAAAGGCCGTCAAACCAATCTGACCCATTGACATCGTCGCTAGTATAGGCCGTCAAACCAATCTGACCCATTGACATCGTCGCTAGTATAGGCCGTCAAACTAATCTGACCCGTTGAGATCGTCGCTAATATATGCCGTCAAACTTATCTGGCCCGGTGGCCAAAATTGGAACTAAGTTTTATGCCTGTTTAGTTTTTGTTTTTATTTTATTTTTTATACTAGTAATCCTCCCTGGCTTCGCATAACAATATCCGCTATCGAACATAGGAATAGAAAATTAGAAACGCTGCCCATAGATTTTGTCATAGAAGGCTGCTGCTCAAACAATGCTGTTTTGAAAACGTTAAAGACGGAAAAGATGACGAAGAAGAAGAAATGCATGTAATATTTATTTTTATAGATGACGACATTGAAGACGACATGAAGCTATTTGACCTGAAGCAGAGGTTAAACCTGGTCAAACCCAAGTTTGAGGTCGTGGACCCGAATGTTTGTCGATGTTGTTCCAATGAGGACGGATGTGTCGGCATATTCGACCAGAGACACGAGGATGAGGTGGATTTGGCAGAAAAGTTGAAGATTATCTGTGGCATTGAGGTAAGTTCAACATTAAATAGGTTGTACATTTTTACAGACGTTTAATGGTGAGTCGCGGGTCTCAATTAGTATAAAATATTTTTGAAGTGAAACTTCTTTAGAATCGTATTGAAAATTCGATTAAACGAAAAATCGACACCAAAAAGAGACAAACATATAATTAGGATTTAGCCTGCGAGAGAATGAGATAGATACATGTTATATTTATCTCATTATCTCGTAGGTTACTTTTCTGAAGTTTCACTTCTGCCGTGTATGACTGTGAATTTCACACACACACACACACACACACACTTTTTTTAGCTAACATTATATACGACCATAGTTTAATGGGTAAATGAGATAATCAGTAATCACCAAAATAACAAAATTGGACGAAAACGAAAAGTGAATTTTGCAAATTTTGCTAATTTGTCATTTCTTTGGCTATTACACAACTATTGTACATTTATATTCTACAAATTATTGTTGCAGGTCGACCCATCCGACACCCTCCCATTACAGATTTGTCTCAGCTGCCATCGGGAGTTAGAAAACGCATACAAATTCCGACGAAAATGTCAAGACACAGACAAACTGTTCAGGGAACAAACTTGTCAAGTTAAAATCGAAGCACACACAAACTATAATCACAATGATACCAACGACGAAAGAGACAGTGGACATGATGCCATAGAGTTTGAAATAGGAGCGAATTACGATGACCAACCCAAAGAGCTGACAGAAGTGAAAACGCGTGTAGTGAAACTGGCTAAAGCGAAATCACAAAAACCTCAATTGAAAAGGCAAAACAGGACAATTACGAAAAAGTACAAGGACCGGAAAGTTAGATACGAGTATTGGAAGATTTGCGAAATATGTGGGAAAAACACTAGGAATCTGGTCACCCATATGGAATCGCACTCGAACGATAAGATTTACTCGTGCGACATTTGCCAGAAGAAGTTCAAGTTCAAAAGCGGTGTTATTCTCCACAAAGCGAGTCATGCGACCACGCCGAAGAAGACTTGTGAAGTTTGTGGGAAGAACTTCTTCATTATGGCGCAGTATAGGAAACACTACGCTATACACGCCAACGAAAGGAAACACGCTTGCGAGACTTGTGGGAAGCGATTCAATTCTTTGGATATACTCAGAGTGCATAGTAGATCTCATACAGATGAACGGCCATTCAGTTGTTCCGAATGTGGCAAAACGTTTAGGACTTCGGGCTGCGTGTCACGGCACAGGAGAATCGTTCACAGAAATATTAAACCTCAAAAAATCGAGCACAAGTAATATTTTGTTGGTTTTGTGTAAATAAAGTTTTGGAATACTTTTGCTATTCACGTGAATTAAGGCGCTGTCAGCTCTTAAAATCAAAACACAAATCGAGAGGTTGGCTCTCCTCAGTCGTCACCCCTCACGTCAGTTATGCCCACTTCGGCCGGGTGGCGCTCCCGTCGCGGTTTTCATTATTTTCGCGCGCTTGTCATAGCATGTCACGGATGCCCTCGGATGACAAAACACGGTAACTCAAAATTTGTGAAATTGATAGAATAACGTAAGTGAGTAAATCACGTACCTACCAAAGTCTCTTACATGAGTAGGTAATTGACAAAATACCTATTGTAAATCGCATATCGTGTGCAAATCCATTTTAATACTTAATATTATAAATGCGAAAGTGTGATTGTTAATTGAATTGCCCGTCAATCACGCCGCAACGGAGCAATGGTTCGACGTTATTTTTGGCGTGGGTATAGTTGAGGGAGAGTGACTTTTTATCCCGAAAAATTAAGGAGTTCCCGCGGGAATAAAAAAAACTTCAACCACGCGGACGAAGTCGCGGGCATTAGCTAGCCCAGCATACTAATATCCATACAAAATATAATAAATGCGAAAGTGTGTCTGTCTGTCTGCTACGCTTGCACGGCCCAACTACTCAAACGATTTTGATGAAATTTGGTACAAAGATAGATTACATCCCGGAGAAGGACATAGGCTACCCGGAACCATTATCCTGGAAAATTAAACAGTTACCGCGGGAGTCAAAAAATCTTAATCCATGTGGACGAAGTCGAGGGCATCATCTAGAGTTACATAAGTATCTTATTTACATAAACTACTTACGTGAGTTAATTACAAGTATAATTGTCGCATAAATCAATATCATACGTATATACAATGTACTTACCGACTAAGAGTCTGATATTCATTTTTTGTCAGAAACAAGAAATACAGATGTTATTTCAAAAATTTAAATAGCAAAAAGATGTTGGAAATTGATCATTGAAATCAATTTCTAGTCTTTTGCAGACATATAGTATTATTTACAGTGTTTGAAAAATACTCAAAAATAAAAAACGAAGAAAATCATACAATTTTGGTGTCATGATTTTTTATCTTTACACACAGAATTATCTATATGGTAGAACTTCGTAAGAGCCAAAACCGCAAATTAGCCAATTTATGTAAAATTTCAAATTTGTACGTTGTTTCCGTACTCTAAAATTATAAGTTTGATTGACAATATTATGTCCGAAGCAAAACCTATTATATTAATTATCTGGACTTAGGTTGGGTGAAACTAAACAAATTAACTTTTTAAAAATCCCACTCAATCAAAATTAAAAATAAATCTCGGGAACGGCAAATTTTCAACTCAAGGAAACGGGAATAAAATTGGCCGATTCCCGGGAATTCCCGAGAATCGGGATTTTTTAAAAAATAGTTATTGCTACTTTTATGTACCTTATATCCAGTTTTTTTAAAATTAAATACAAGTTAGCCCTTGACTGCGATCTCACCTGATGGTAAGTGATGATGCAGTCTAAGATGGTAGCGGGCTAACCTGTTTGGGGTATGGCAGTTATATTAAACCCTAGTCCATATCCCTAATCGGTTTCTACACGACATCCTACCGGAACGCTAAATAGCTTGGCTGCACGTCTTTGGCGGTAGGGTGGTAATTGGTAACTAGCCACGGCTGAAGCCTCCTACCAGGCCAGACCAGAGAAAATTCAGAATATTTAAATTCTTGAAATACAATGCAAGAAAATATTGTTGCCGTGAATTCATTACGGTCCTTTAAGTAACTCTTTCGAAATTGTCAGTCAATTGAACAAATTGGTACTCAATGGATTTCTAAAGGTTTGTACACGGTTAAGCTTTTACGGCCCCGAGTTTTGCATTGGAAACGAGTATTGTATATATTAAATTATTCAGGTGTAACAATGGCGCTGACATCTGGTGAAATAACAAGGCGGCATATAGAGAAATTAAAGAGGGACTCTTAAAAGTTCAAACAATAATATATAAGAAAATAACACTTGGAGCTCGTAAAATCTAGAACAAGAAAAATATCCGAGGTGAGATAAAATATCAGAAAGGGAGAATCGAAGAAGACAAAACGCAAAAAAAAATTGTTACTTATAATCATTCTTAAAATGTGATTTAACATACTATACATTGGTTGGAAGTTCTACTTATATTTTATAGATGACATTTTACATAATTTAAGTACAAAATAAAGAATAAAGAGTTTAAAATACTCAAAAGTACCTACTACGACTATTATAGTTTTATGGTAAGAAAGTACAATAATTCTTAACATTGTGATCAGTGCCCTTACTTTTCCTTTGAGTAATTGTCAAGGTTCCACTGACAAATTGTCCTCTCAAAAAATCCTCCAAAAAGTTTGGACAGATGGATGTATGGATGTATGAATGGATGTATGGATGTTTGTTACTCAATCACGCCCCAACGGCTGAACGGATCTGGCCGAAATTTGGCACAGATATAGATTGTAGTCTGGAATAGCTCATAGGCTACTTTTTATACCGAAAAATTAAAGAGTTCTCGCGGGAACCACAAAACTTCGATCCACGCGTACGAAGTCGCGGGCATCGGCTAGTATTGCATAAATACTTATAATATTGACAATTTATCATTAATATAAGTTATTGTTATGTTATATTTAAATGTATATTTTTTATCGTAAACTAACTTACTTGCAAAAACAAAAATAAAAAGCATTGTCTATTTCAGAAGTTATATAATAAATTATGACATAAATTTGCCTTTACGTTAGTCAAAAGAACTAAAATTATCAAATTTTGATAGTGTTTCTGTTATTTTATGTTTGCTGTCCTATTTTTGTGATTGGCATGATTGGTAAGACTAGTAAAACACTTCTGTGAATCTTATCTAAAGTTGTTTTTTTAAGTGCCTTTTGTGAGATAAAGTTTAGTTACTCAATGGAATAATTCTCCGTCACTTAATTTTAAAATGATTGTTTTTTTTACTATAATTTAACATAATATTTGTAAACAGTGCTACTGCTCATAAAGATAAATAACTAAGAAACACAAATTTATCAATAAAATAACAAATAAAACATGATGAAAAAAAAAACATCGATTTTATTTCATGTACAATTTTACAAAAATACGCCCAATTCCCAAATTCACTCTGCTGGGGATTAAACCCGGTACATCCCACGTTAAGACAATAGTGCTCAGCACTGCGCGAGTGAGGTACCTAGTCAATAGGGCATGCTCCCGATAATTCCTGGTACCAAAAATTCCCGGTACTTCTGAATAATTTTCAGTCCCGGTTCTCCACACCATAAAACCGGTACTTTTGATACTTTTGAGACTCGAAGTACATACATTCTGTCGATTCTTCTCTAATTAAGTGTGGATATTTCTGCATGTAACAATAATTTAATTCACTATACTGTATTTTATGCTCACAAATTCGAGGTATTAGTTTAAAAACCCCTATTTTTACTTTGGCTATAACGATTATTTTACTGCCACTTCGTACAGTTTCGTATGTTAGTCTTTCTGGTAAGTATTATTTACCAGCAGAGAAGAGCTTTTTTGAAGATCAATGAATTGATGGATCTGTCACTGGAATAAAATTTGTTCAGCCATAATAAATTACAGTAGATTATGCTATATTCTGTTAATTGTATCGTTACTTTCATAAATTTCACATGAAGATTGACAGGAAAATATTGATAGACTGTAATATAAAATATACCTCATAAGCCCGAGGCTACTAAATTTTGATTTTTGACTCCATTGTCAATTATACCAATAGCAGAGGGAAAGAAAATATGGATATCCGTATCCATAATTCCCTAAGATGCTCAGGAGTTCTCCATACAATGTTATGTAAAAACCAAGACTGTGAACAGTCCAATCTTTATGTATGGATGTGAATCCTGGACAGTAACGCAGCAGTAACGAGGCTCTTTATGGCTTATAGGAAACGTCTTTAGAAAATCCTAGGGTCCTCGATCCTAGGATCCTCCATACGTACGGGGAGGACGGTGAATGGATACCAAAAATACTAAGAGGTACCATATCCAATATAATTGTAGAGACCAAATCAGCGTGCGGCAAAACCAAAAAACGGCACAGAATAGGAGAGAGTAACATCTTCACGAGATTCTCTTGGGAATACTGAGTATGGGTTGGAAAATATTGTTGATTTAGATTAACATTTGTAATTCTTTGAGGTGAGGTTACTACGTACGCCTGTCTATAAAAAAAGACCCGTAAAGGATCACTTTGTTGTCCGTGTATCCAAGCCTCAAGGCTTGTTTCTCATAAACTGCTTGATGTAGTAAATTTATATTTGCACTGGCTTCTAATTGCTATAAAAGTAGTTACATATGAGCGTATCACGATAAAAAAAATTTCAACTTTTCAAAGTGTATTTTCATACAAGACGCAATCTCTGTAAAACCTATGAACTACAATAAAACTTTGAAATTTGTAACGAAGCGAGTTATGGTACAAGTACATGAAAAAATCATGAATTTACAGTCCTGTGTGAAATATTATGCGATAAATTTTTGTATAATGCCTAATGAATAGTAATATTCAGTATATTCCTGTGTGAAATATTATGCGATAAATTTTTGTATAACGCCTAATGAACAGTAATATTTGGTCTATTTCATACTTTCTGTAATGTCTTAGCCGTGTTTTTGTAATAATTTAAGGTAGTATCGAAAGTATCGAAAGTCCCGGGAATTCCCGGTTCCGTGCCAATATCGGTCCAAAATTTCCCGGTACTCAAACACAGCACCGAATGCATGCCCTAGTAGTCAGGGAGAATTATAATAAACAAGTTAAGAGATCAACTTGTTCTCAAATATTTCTCAAGAGATAAGTTAAAAAAATACTCTGTACCTACACAAAAACGGGAAATCACAAAAAAAACCAACGACGTATTTCCCGGAAATTTCTAACTCCCGGGTCCCAGAAACGAAACCCTAAGGGTATCTAATATCCAATCAATTAGTAATAAAACTTGCAATAGGCACTTATTTGAAGTATTTGAGACACTAGGTCCTTACTCAGCAAGCTTTCGATATAATAATATTATCTGGTCGGTCTGGTCCAATGAGAGCGGACGAGTAGGCAGTAGCAAGCTGAAGTGGCAATGCTTGATTTTCAGTTTTCCTTTCTGTCTTACCACTGTTTTGTTATTTTCCATTCATATCAAAAATTGCACTGGAGGCATACTACTATCGCTTAAATCCGTATTGTTTTAATATTGTTGACGTTCGTGTTTTTAGAATTATAATCCTTATTTTAGGACCTTCAAGGTACGTGACATAAAACTGACATTTTTAAGTAATACTGCTTTAAGCGATGGCAGTGAACCCTCTGACAGTAATTGGATGTTTGACAACTTACCTACTTCTTGGAAATATTAAAAGACGTCATTGTTACAACCAGCAGGAGTTTTTTTTTAAAATAGTGAAGCGACGTGCCTTTTTATGCGATATTTCGCAACTCGTATGTCAATCTAGTAATTACTAGTACGATTTTAATTTTGAAAATAGTTTTCAAAATAATTACGAAGCTGCAACACAAGCTCACTTGATTGTCATTTAAGTAGCGTCATCTTTGGCGTTGGATGGTTTCTATGACCTGCCTTATTGATGTTGCCAAATAATAAAATATACATTTACAGCATTGCTTCACCAAAAATATTTATTTTAATACATAAAAAAGACATTTAGACGCCTGGGTATGTTTATAAAACAATACAAAAAGTTGTAATATCAATGTGTCAAATCGATTAAAACTTCTTCGTAAATGAAGTCGATTGTTGTCAAAAATCGAATGGATAGCGCATTACGGCATCATTATTTCTAGCTGTCAAAAGTTTGGTCAGAGAACACATATTCATACTTTATTTGATTATGTATTTTTAGTTATATAAAAGAAGATAGCTCACGAAAGTTGTAATATCCACGTCTTCTGTCAATTCATGTTGAATAAACATTAGTCTTATTCATGTTATGTTTGAAAACCATTTTAAAATATCGATTTAAACGCTGGAGCAAAGGAGCACAGATCCATCGTCTGTGAAGTTCTTTCGAACACTGGCGGAGGTGAAAATGAGCTAGCGCTTCTCGAAAAACCGGAATACAATGGAAAACAGAAAATATGTGTACATTTTAATAAATATTAATAAATCAATGGATGTCATTTAGAATTTGGAATTTAATGATATATTTTTCAAGTAAATTGAGGTTTTCAATTTGGAGATGTGTTGATTTGAAAACTGAAATGAGAGGTATGTTTGAATTTATTTTTTATGCAGCGAAGTTGTTTAAATCGTGTTTTGGGATAAAACAATATCTGAGTTAAGGTCTTGAAAACATCATATATTTTTTTCAATCTTTCATATGCCACCATTTAATGGATACACTGCTTTGGAGACCCCCCCCCTGACCACACACAGCGCCTTAAGACAGCAATACTATGAAACGCTTTAATGGGGGCTACCGCGATTAATTCATGAATATGTAAGATACGTGGCAATGAATTTCAGTGCTCTGCGCTTTGAAAGCGGAGCTAAGAAAAAAAAGTGCAAAATTAAGCGGGTTGAACGAAAAAGAATTCAGAAGTTAGTACATTATGTCCTAATTATGTCTACTAAAAACTAAAAATTATGTCTCTGTGTGCTTACTATTTAAAAATGTGTTTTTTGTCAAAAGTATGCTTGTTTACCGAATTTACAGCTATACTAAGAACTTTACTCGCAAGTGGCGCCAACTAGTGAGCATAAAAACGGTAGCCCTCATTCTAAGAACATTCTTATAATTCATGAATAGATAAGAGATATAGAGAAACATCTATTGACTTGTTTCAAATGTGACAAAGCATTTAGGACTGGGTAATTATGGTCCAAAGAAATATTTAAGTTCAAAAAGTCAAACAGATATTATAAAATTTTGGAAAAAGAAATTAAATAATTAATAGAAAAAAAAATAACTACACGCCGAATTGAGGACCTCTTTCTTTTTGGAAGTCAGTTAAAACGGGCTTTCACTTGTTCCGAATGTGGAAAAGTATTTAGGACTTCGTGTTTTATGTTAGGAGAAGTGTTCACAGTAATATCAAAGTTCAAAAAGTCGAATAGAGATTTATTATAATTTGTTGTTCTATTGTGTACCTATTTGACCTCGTTATCGGCTCTGAATTATTTATTAAAGCACATTATCTCTTGTACGGTGGTTATCGTTGTAGTAAACGTGTTTTATTTCGTTCGTCATGGTTTATATATGTCACCGTAAAATTGTAAATACCGTTAGATTATAATCTATCTCGCGAGATTGTGAACCGTTCAATGTTCTGAGTGTCAATTTTTTAAATATTTATTGTATTTACGTTTTCTTGTTCTTCTTGATCTTTTAGGTTAGGTAAGGGTTAGACATAAATATTCAGGTACTTAGGTTCTATCGGGTTAATATACCTAATAGATTATAATCTACCGAAAATGATGCGTTAAATTTTAAGCAGTAACGGTTCAGAATCTTTCGACAGTATCTCGCGAAGATAGATTATAATCTAACGGTATTTACAATTTTACGCTGATATTACTCGTACATTACCTACTAGCTGATGCCCGCAACTTCGCGTGGATTGAGATTGTTTGGTTGGTGAAACTCTTTAATTTTCCGGGATAAAAAGTAGCCTATGTGTTATTCCAGACTATAATCTATTTCTGCGCCATATTTCATCCAGGTCCGTTCAGCTGTTCTGGCGTGATTGAGTAATAAACATCCATTTGAGGTTTTTGGTTCCCGCGGGAACACCTTTAATTTTCCGGGAAAGAAGTAGCCTATGTGTTATTCCAGACTATAATCTATCTCTGTGCCAAATTTCATACAGATGCAGATGTAATGTCGGTTTCACACGTGGGTAGACTACGTGTGAAACCGGCATTACATCGGTGAACTGAACTGTTCCCAATACAAATGACTTCCAATTTGTTTTACAAATATCGAGCTACATACAAACGCAGCCACGAGTAGGTACTCGTACTTCAGGAACATAGATCAGTAACAAAATACTTAAAGGTTCGCATTCTAATGTTAATTTCTATTATGTAGAACATTCGTATGACAATAACCTTCCCTATTCGGTAACATAACTTGGATATCTTACGAAAGTTCGAATCAGCATAATATTTAAATTTTTCAAAACGGTAAAACTAGTTTTGCGATGTTGCTAAAAAGTTAGGCTTATGTCATAGACCTGAGTTCTTTTATAGTTCCATGACTTTAGTATTGTAGGCGTTTATGTATGAGATATGATTCTAAGCCACTTTTAAGCTTACTCATTGAACTTTCTAAGTTTCTAGACATTTAAAGATCAGGGGTCAACGGGTATCTTATTGGAAAATGTCGCACAAAAGACATTATTTACACATCGGTAGACGGTATGTCACGTCGGTCGAACAAGGACATGTTAACAGACTTTTCTTCGTTGGCGATCCTTACAACAATGAAGAGACATTATAGCAAGTATTCAGAGCATCAGTTATTTCCAGAAATATAGGTTAGGTCTACGAGTACTAACGTTTGAGAGAAGCAGAAATCATTCTACAAGTTCCCACAGTTCAAGTAAGTTCTGGTTGCACACTGGCATTGTTTCTAAAAGCGGCCATATACTGCAGCTGAAATTTTGACCGTAAAGCAACATCCATGCGCCAAGCCATCAAGCCGTGCGTGTGCGAACTCTTGTGAGAGGCCCGGTGGATCGAGAAATGAAGTCATTTGGAGTGATGCCGTAGATTTGGAAGTGCATCGACTAATCATGAATGGCGAGCTTAGAAGTCATACACGTTATTTTCTGTGTGCTAGTCGAGCAGTCACGTCACCGACTGCTCTCTACTACTTACTCGAGCTCGATTCGACTTTTTTTTATCCACTACAAGTTAGCCCTTGACTGCGATCTCACCTGATGGTAAGTCTAAGATGGTAGCGAGCTAACCTGTTAGAGGCATGGCAGTTATATTAAACCCATTACCCATACCCCTATTAGGTTCGGTAGGGTAACTAGCCACGGCCGAAGCCTCCCACCAGGCCAGACCAGGGAAAATTCAGTTCTCTATTTCTTATCTTTGTTATCCATTAAAGCTACTGCTCGATACTATCTCCAGCAGTTCCTATAAGTTGGTCCGTGTATGGCGACTCTAAAGGGTCGACCATACCCGCTAATGAATGCGTCATCTAAGATAGCGCCAAACGCTATCTGCCTTGTGTTAGCTTAACCGAATTTGTAAGAGCAATGTCCTTTATATTGTCTCATCGAGTGTTCGGATTAGGCAGTTTACATAACCATTTATCCTTCGCCGAACGATAGTTTATTATAATAGTTAAACCTACGTCGGAACGACAGCTTTCGGTTGTAAGATTTTTGGGTGATTTTATAAGTTTATCAATATATTTAGCAGATGATGGGGTGAAAATCGGTTATTTTTGTGTGATTACTGATTAGGTTAATTGTTGATTACTAAGGCCCGCTTGCGTAACACCCTTAAATCGTGTTTAAAACCGTCCTAAACGCATTTATACTGTTAAATAAGTACAATTAGCGTCTTGCACTCAAAACGTAATTTTTTCTGCTAAGTATAATAATTAGCGAACTGTCAAATTTAAACATTCCAGAATGGCTATTTAGCGGAGCTAAACGTATACTATGGGACTAATAAACATTGACCCTAAAAAATGTAGGTACCTAAAGCTGATTTTTGGCATAGATATAAGTGTTCCTTGGGGTCTGAGAAGTACCTCTTCAAAAATCCCCACTTCCAGGCCGCGGGCTTCCCCCAGTTTTTGTAATTATCTCAAAATATATTAAGTAGGTACCTATAGCTAGAAAAATCTTTCAAGGGCAAAAACTAGCTACATTCTTTATACTTAAATAGTTCTTAATTTCCCTCAGAACTACACAGATAGTCTAAGAGATAGTTGTACTTTTACTGAAAAGTAACTCAGTAAGTATAATTATATTTTAATCTGTGGTTGTATGCCGATCTCAAAAGTCTGTATTCTCTTGTACTTATTTAGTTTAAATGAAAAGCCACTTCCACCACATAAAAAATCTATATACTTACCTATGGTGATTTTAAGTTTTAACGGATTGAACGCGTTTTTTACTTTTAGTTAAAAGTTCAATTGCAATTATTAAATAATAATATATAGGTACTTAATATATATAATAACAAAGCAATATTACCTACTTATTGTATTTTTGTGTCAATTTGTGTATTTGTCCGTGTTTCAGTTCAAAGATAAACTATTGACACGATTTCATTGAGTCTGATTTCATTGAGTGTCACTGTTTAAATGTCATGTTATTCATAACAATCATTGACTTACCAATACCTATAATAATAGTTAAAGTAGGGTTTATCTAAATGAGTTCAAGCGTCGTATAGATAAATAGAGAAAGAGTATATTTGCCTCTATACGTTTATGATAGTTAGAAATCGACTTAATAAAGTTAATAATATCCACCTACCTACGATTTTATGACAGGTTTAAAATCTTGGGTGGAAAAATCTCATGTCATATCAGCTAATTTCGACTAAGTAAAGCGTCACAATTAATTATCTTTGTTTGTAGCTAATATTATTTCGACATGTTTTTAGTGATACTTACTTATTTTCATTTTTTTTTAAATATGTAAATCTTACTTACTTAATGTAAATACCGTAATATCTGTCACCAATATTTTTATTTATATACCCTGGTTGGTGGTAGTTTTTATCCAATAGCGACACCCTTTTTGTTCTAAAGAGGGTCAGACTTGCCAGGTAGATAAATTGCAAAGAAAATATTCCCGTACCTGCCCATATAAAACTTCCTAGTCCTAACGCAAACCATTTTAAATGTAGCATGACACTCGAGTCCGCTGATTCTTGGTATTCTAACTTATAGACGTTCACGAGTCACGACTCTACAAGGTACAATTATTTTACTTAATTAAGGCGGTTCATAAAGAAGCGGTAGAGACTTATAGAGAGGTGGTGCGGTCTCGTATGCGTACCTAATGTTATGGCGGTAGTTATTTTATAAAATTACTAATTATTATTTATTATATTAAATATTGAATAGGAGGCGTTTATCGGGTTAGTCGGCATGACTGTATGTAGCCTTAAGAAAACCCTCCATCTTAATGTGAGTACCTAATGGATTGGGTCACAACTCTCAGAAATGAGGATTACGATGCAGTTGTGGTGACAACGGTGTGCTCTTGTCTCTTCCTTGTACATAACAACACAAACACAATAAGTAGGCGTCAGACTTGATGGATTTATAGGATGGTTGGTGGAAGATATTAATTTATGTCCGCGCCTCGTCTTTAATCTCGCCACTTCTAAATAAACCGGTAAGTTCTTAGGAAAGCTACAATAAGAATTTCAATTTAACTTGATAAGATAAGGAGTCTTTAATCTTTTTTTATTTAATTTTAACTAATTTATTTCCAATCGATAACTTTCAGATTCCGTCCGCATCGCCCGTGTAATCAACGGTTATAAAGAACATGTTATAAAGGCTACCGTAATAGATTTACTGCTTCCTTCAGACTACCGGTAATTAATGGTTGTTGAACGTTGATTGACCGATAGTGTCCCAATGTCGATCAAGCACGTCCGGGCGTAATAAACAGGCATTCATTCACCCTGCGCTTACCGGCGCCAGCCCTGGCAGCTTGTAGCTACTGAGTAAACGATAAAAGTTCACCGATCAGTTCGCGAGAGACTGTGTGCGCGCGCGCAGCACATCAGTTCAAATTTAGAACACGTTCCAAACTCTTACAAATACGTCGCACGAATAAAAACAAAAAGGAAGTGCTTCCTATATTAAATTTGAACTTTGAAGGACATGGCATTATTTAGCGCGGTGAGCTCTTTTACTATTTTTCTTTTGGGTTCTTTTTTTAGTTTTTTGTACTCTTACCTTACTTTACTCAGTGATATATTTATCTATATTCTAAAAATTATCTAATAAAATGCCAGAATCATAACTACAAATAATTTTTGAAAATGATTTATTTTGCTTAAAAAATACCGGGATACAAGCACGTTACGTTTGAACAGAGCTTAGAGCAAATAAGTATAATATTCAATGGTAACACATTTAAACCGCGTAGCGAAAAAATTCTAAGTCTATGTTTAAACCAAAAAAGTTTGACTTAAAATGTGTGTAATAAAAATCTGTACATACATTAGATACCTTTATTATGTATTTGATTTTTTTTTGAGGAACCTTTATTATCGATCAGAACCCAAAACAATTTTTTAGAACTTTTGTCTGTCTGTCTGTAACGGCATCGTGCCGGGACGCATATATGTCACCGTAAGATCTTAAAAACCGTTAGATTATAATATAACGTTTTTAATCTCGATAGATTGTAAACTGTCGACAGATTGTGAACCGTAACAGACTGCTTACAATTTAACGCGTTATTTTTCGGTAAATTGTAATATATTAGGTATATTAATCCGATAGAACCTAAGTGCCCGGCCTGCGGCCGGGCACTACCTGAATATTCATGTCAAACCCTAACCTAACCTATAGTTCGCGCGAGTTGAATGCAGAGTAAATGTATGGTGACACTTACATTTACTCTGCATTCAACTCGCGCGCGAACTGTACAAGAAAGAGACAAGAAAACGTAAAAACAATAAATATTTCATAAATTAATACTGAGAACATTGAACGGTTCACAATCTTTCGACAGTTTATAATCTCGCGGGATAGAAACCGTTAGATTATAATCTAACGGATTTTACAATCTTACGGTGACACATATAAAACATAGGTAGGTAGATATTTTTTATACATAGTGTACCTTGGACTAGTATTTAAAGTAGTAAGCTCATTTTATATAGGTAGGTACCTATAATTGAAAGAACTACCATTTAGAATGAGCGCTAAGTTAACGTCTAATGTCCATTAAAACGTACCTACTTAATAATCTAGTCATACACACTTGTTTTAAGATCCTTTGTTTATAAGTTATTCTTATTAATGCATACAATACGATAAACAATTTAATCGAGACGTGTGTAAGAACTTCTTGTCACACGCTAGACTATAGTATTGTTACTTTATGGTTACAA
The DNA here is from genome assembly GCA_923060345.2 of Erebia aethiops. Lineage (NCBI taxonomy): Eukaryota > Metazoa > Arthropoda > Insecta > Lepidoptera > Nymphalidae > Erebia > Erebia aethiops. The sequence continues at coordinate 11,763,974 of OV281096.1, read as the reverse complement.
CTTTTTCCTGCGTTGTTAATATGTAAATAATTGTAAATACGAAGTATAGGTGTCGTATATAGGTACCTACTTATATATATTTTATTCGTAGACACAGATACATAAAATACCTATGTGTTTTAACTTATAACATTTTTTTATTCAGCCAAAAACAAAGAATTACTAGATTAATATTAAGAATTACATAACGAGTATGAAGAGTATACTGGGTTGAAAAAAGACGATTTCAGACGAGGGTGAAGTTGCTGAGCGAAGCGAGGGCTGGCATCACCCGAAATCGTGTTTCATCCCGTGGCGCACATTTCTTTATTCATTTTGGCGCACACACTATTTTTCATATAATCTGCATTAAAAGTGCGAGTTTTATTAAAATTGTACTTTTTATTTATTTTAGTTGCTGGTTTATTGTTTAAAATTAATATCATATTTGTCAGTTTAGTTGATGGGTAAATGACAATTAAAAGTACTTATAAAATTAATGATACCCTGACACGATTGAAAGGAGGGCTGCTACGTCATTCAAACAAGCGATTTTTGCTACCTTTTATTACTTAACTGGATCTAGTCCAAGTTAAGTAATAAAAGGTGCCCGCGACTTCGTCCGCGTTGTTTGCTTTTTTCCCGCGGGAACTCCTTAACTTTCCGCGATAAAATTCTATGTCCTATGTCTTTCCTCGGGATGAAACCTATCTCTACACAAAATCTCAACAAAATCGGCTGAAAAGATGAGCCGTTCGTAGCAGACAGACGGACACACTTTCGCTTCGTATTTATAATATTACTAGCTGACCCGGCGAACTTCGTACCGCCTTAGTATGCAAAATTAAATGTATATTTTTCAATATTTCTGAGAGATTTTCTTAATATTTTTTTCCGTAAGAACCTTCTCCTAATAATAACAAATACAACAAAAAAAGAATTAGTGAAATCGGTCCAGCCATTCACGCGTGATGCCGTGACCAAGGAAAATGGGTTTCATTTTTATATATATAGATTATGGTTAACCTGTAAAAAACATATTATAGGGCAGAGGCTTATGAACTTCGTGATATGAGATATCACACTGGATCGGTACGTAATGGGATAACTATAGCCACAGATGAAGTCTCCCGCAAGAGCCATAGGTATTAGGTAGGTACATAAACTATGGTAATACGTGGTAATACTTACCTAGATCCCTAGGTATATTCTGTACTTTGCCTTGATGTCTACTCTCACTCACCTTCCGATTATGACACTTATTGAATCTCAAAAAAATGCTATAATGCGTTTTATATTGAAATTGAAGTCATAAGCTGATAATCGCTTAAGAAAGTTTATTGCCCCTGACCCGAAGTTGATGCATAATATTATGCTTTTCACGCCTCTTCGCGTCGCAAGAAAATATCGAGTTATGGGTTATGGCATGTGCATGGAATTAATAAAATACGTGCGTCTTCGCGACATGCGAGTGCGCAGCGATTTTAATCGCTTTCAACATACTTACCCGTTTGTCGTGTGAGCGACGAAAGCGACCGCAATCGAATATAGAAAATGACAAACTTATGACACGACTACGTTGGATAATTAATGAAAGGTTCAGCTACTGTTTCATACTTTTTTTTATCCACTACAAGTTAGCCCTTGACTGCGATCTCACCTGATGATTAGTGATGATGCAGTCTAAGTTGGTAGCGGGCTAACCTGTTAGGGGCATGGCAGTTATAAATTAAACCTATACCCCTATTCGGTTTCTACACGGTATCGTACCGGAACGCTACATCGCTTGGCGGCACGTCTTTGCTGGTAGGGTCGTAACTAGCCATGGCTGAAGCCTCCCACCAGGCCAGACCAGTGAAAATTCAGAAATTATAAATTCCCAAATAGACCCTGCCGGGAATCGAACCCGCGGGACCTTCGCACGTTAAATCAGCGCTCAACACTGCGCCACGGAGGCCTTGACAGAATTTTATATATTATTCTGATATATTTCAAATACAATCAAATAAATATTTAAACAATTCTACCTGTAGCCTTTGAAATACATTTATATTTTTTTGTTAGGGCGTCGTGGTCAACAAGGAACCCTTAAAGTTTCGCCATGTCCTTCTGTTAGTCTTTCTGTCCGCTGCTTAGCTTAGAGGCCCGTGGTACTAGAAAGCTGTAATTTGGCATAGATATTACTCATGCCGACAACGCCGGTTGATTTACGATTTGTGAAAAAAGCTTTGTAATAATATAATTTATCGAAGTTACAAGGAAAAGTATCACAACTACTTAATTATGTAGGCTTTCAAGTCAAAGAGTAATAGTTGACCAACTTATAAAATGTCCGCGTCATAGATTTAGTATTCCGCGCGCAAGGACCTTTCACAGGTCCTTGTCCGCGCGAGCCCAATACTAAATCTATGGTCCGCGTATTGTGACGGACTGCGGACACGGGACAACTACGGGACCCTACGTGACCCTACACTGCGCGTGGCCCGACACCAGTATGGCTAGCATGCGCACTACGAGTAAAATTATATGTCTACCCGTTATCTCTCTCTGTCTTCCGAAGCTAACATGGTTACTTGTCTCGTTACGTCAAAAGTAGAGATAAAAGTAATATTTCTTATCTGTGGTACGAACTCTTTTCTCTACGAACATTTACATGTTGACAATTTTTTTCTTGTAATATACCGCATTTTGTGCATGTCGCCGCCGGAATTTTTTTAATTTACCCTAAATTAAAAAAATTCCGGCAACGACAACATCTCTCTCTCTCGTCGCGAGATAATCTCGTTGTGCGCATGCTAAGCACACAGGCCGGTTTTATTGAACTAGGTATTATCATTATTATTATTATCTAGGTATATTAGTCACGGCCGGCCGTTGTATTCAAAAACGAAATGTCCTCACACACAATACATCGAAGCACAGATTTGTTTATAATCTGTGGCTGTAAAGTGCGTTATGTTTAACATTATTTAGGTATAGGTAGTGGAAGAATTGGAATCGTTCCAGTAGAATTTTCAATTTTAATCCTTGTATTTATAAACAAAACATACCTACATACAGCATAATTTACTATTATTCCAATACAACACAGCTAAATCCTAAAATTCCTGAGCCTTTGTTTGAAAGCTCAAAAGCTTTGTGTGCGGCGTTAACCTGGATCTCGGCCAAGGTCTGCGCTCAGCTGTACCAGTAGCCTAAAACTCCTTTCCCGTTGTCAACCCATTGCGTAGCGCGTAAGTAACGTCATATTCGTCGTGACTTTCTAAGGTATTATTTTAGTGCTAGGTGTCCCAAGTGTGGTACTAAGTAGGCACACTAAAATGTATAGACTGGGTCTTTGTCCTTCGAGTTTGCTTTTTGCTATGCTTTATAAACTATACAAGAAGGGATATAAATATATAAATTAAACGATAAGCAATGGCTCTAAAATATATAGGTAGTCTATACAACTTGCTCGTCGGTACAATAATATATTAACAGTTTATCCACTTGTTGGAAAGTAGGAACCTCTTAGACCATCAATAGTCAAAGAGAAACAGATCTTAAAACGCGTACGATCATAATAATGCTCAAATAGCGGTGATCGCCTAGTGGTCAAGACTCCGGCCTCCTAATCGGGGGTTCAGGGTTCGATCCACGCACGTCTTCAGAGTTGGGGTGCGTTTCCACCAGAGATTTGCTACGTTGCTAAGATACGAATATATTGTGTCCACTGTCAAGCCCACCAATAAGCACTTGATTTCCATAGAGCCTTAGCGCTAATGGAAAGTGGTTCAACATAGCTACTTTTTTTACATAGATACTTACCAGTTAAAGCGAGTGATGCATGCATGCAGAGTAAATGTATGTCGCCATACATTTACTCTGCATTCAACTCGCGCGCGAACTATAGCTATGTGAAGACCTCCGTGGCGCAGTGTGTAGCGCTGTTGCCTTAACGTGCGGAGGTCCTGGGTTCGATCCCCGGCAGGGTCAATTTGGGAATTTATAATTTCTGAATTTTCCCTGGTCTGGCCTGGTGGGAGGCTTCGGCCGTGGCTAGTTACCACCCTACCGGCATAGACGTGCCGCCAAGCGATTTAGCGTTCCGGTACGATGCCGTGTAGAAACCGAAAGGGTATGGGTTTAATATAACTGCCATGCCCCTAACAGGCTAGCCCGCTACCATCTTAAACTGCATCATTACTTACCATCAGGTGAGATCGCAGTCAAGGTCTAGCTTGTAGTGGATTAAAAAAAAAAGTATGGAGCAAAGCTTGGTAACTGACGTAATTAGATGTCACTATGTATAGCCACAGTATTGGATATAGACTGTGGTATAGCTATGCGACGCGCGAAGCGCATCTTTCATGTGATCTTACCTCGCTTTGGAAATAGACACAAAAATTTCGTAGCTCACCCCATTGCTACCTCGCATATATCGTTCGTTGAAAGGCAACCTACGTTTGACAATTATTTAAGGCCCTGTGTAGCGTAAAAGGGGGTTTTTAAAATCAGTGTATCCATCAAACGGTGACATAATGTATGCTTGTAAAAATAATGTGCTGTTTTCAAGACCTCTGAGCAGCCATTTACGCATCTCAAAACACAATTTAAAAAAAATCTCTGCATTGAAATTTATTTTAAACATACCTCTTAATTTACCTTTTAAAGCAATTTTTCTCCTTATTGAAACCAATAATTAGCTCTAGAAATATAAGATAAAATTCATATGTCTAAATCAAATACATTGTCGTTTTCATTTGTATTGAAAAGTAAATATTATTTTTTTTACAAATTATTTCATGCATTTTTTGCGACATGCGTTTGCTCGATTTCACGCCCGCGCGCCTGTTTTTCATCTCGTGAGCTCACAGCGCCCTAAAGGAAAACAGCATGCCTGAGAGCTCTACATAGGTAACTATTCTCCAAAGTGTGACCACAGGTGTGACTAAAAAAAACGGCATTAGGCCAGCGTTTTTTCTATTGCCTGAAACCTTTCGCATTCTGAGTGTAAATTCGTGCTGATAAACGATCATGATGTTGAGGAACATGATGTTGAACCCCGATTATTATCAAGTGCGTCCAATAATAGATATGCTCAACGTTATAACCTTCGCGTCTGCGTGGGGACCAACTTACAACTTACAACAGTTATACTTATCTATGTGAGTATTTGAGAATTCAGATTACATCATTTTGCACTAAGACTTCATTGTTGCATCTAAGCAGGTATTATTAGAAGGTCCTGCTTGCTTCTCAGACAAATTGCTTACCCAACCTTTGAGTATTTATAAATAATAATTAATAAAATACCTAGGCACTTATCTAAGCAGATGATCGTTGGTACATCGCTATTTGTGTAGGTGTAACACTATGAGTCTGCAAAATTCTGATAATGCTTAATGTATTTCCTTTTCATATTAACAAATACTTTTTTTATAACCGTGTAATCCTGACAAAGGTTTAAACGATAATTATCATATAACAGTATGCAGCGTGCCACCTATAAACAGTTGGTTTCCAAAGAGTCCTAAGACTAATAAAGCAGTATGGAAGCAGTAGGTATATCCCAATAATAATCCAGTCGATGACGATATTGAGTAAGTACCTATATCCAATTCCAGAGGAACCTGTAAGGCTGTAAAGCTATAGGTACTTACGTTACTTAGTTTCCAAGCTATTTTCTAAGCTAACGGGGAGCCTAGAAAATAGCTAGGAGAGGCAAATAATTATAGCTGTCAGCCTCCATTATGTTAATTGGAGATCTATAGCCTAGCTACTAGTCGTGTTTGATTTCTTAAATTGAGTTGTAATAGTGTTATACTATCGATAATAATTTTTATATAATTTATTTTTGAGTTTTGACGACATCGCTAGCGCAGTTAAGAGCGTATAGTGTTCTTATGAATGGGAAGTCCCGGGTTCGATACCGGGAAAGGTAATTATAATCTATACTAACAATGCGAAAGTTTGAATGGATGTATGGATGGATGTTTGTTATTCAATCACGCCAGGGCGGCTGAACGGATCTGTATAAAATTTGGCACAGACTCACAATAATAATTTGCTCTGCTTTGATGGGTGGCTTCGGTCGTAGGTATCTCCAGTTTAGTACTATACCCTAGCTGCAAAGCCGTACAGACAACTGAATTTAGCGTTCCGATACAACAACGCCGCGTAATAAAACCGTATATAGGGGTGATATTTAATATTTAGACTGCATCTTCATAATCATTTACGTACCACCAGAATTTGTTTAACTACCTATTGTAGATTTAAAAAATACTTCTGTGGCTATGCCTACTGAGTAGTCGAGTAGTCAAGTAGATACCTATACAGAAGGTAAACCCAGCTAGCCTGCCCGTAAATTCGTAGGTATGCCTACTTAGTACCTACCTACCTTTGACTTGAGTTTCTACTGTGTATTGAGTACCTACTTGATATAATAAATGTTTAAATATATATGTAAGTATATAAAAGGTCTTCGGAGTTGGGATGCCCTTCAGGCTACAGCATAAAAGGATTTTGACTAGGTGTAGTTAATATAAAGCCAGATCTTCCGCGATTCTAATAAAGTAAAACGACATTCCAAGTTCTAACTTTGTACAATGAAGTAGGTACCTAGATCGTACCACTTACGGTCTATTTACTTACACTATGCTTACATTAGGGTTCTTGTATAATTAGGTACCTAGGTTGTGCAACTAAAATAATAATGTATGGTCTACAATCTATTTAATATTATTACAGGTACCTATAATGTATGACATAGGTAGGCACATAATATCATTAATCATTACAGACTATGATATTATTATTACCTACCTCTATTGGTAGAGCAAGTTACCTCAAGTTAGAGCAAGGTACCTACCTACTGTGTTATAGCTAGGGTTGCCAACCATACTTTATAATAACGTATCCTACTTTATTTTTGGTAATTATACTTTATACTTTTGCATACAAATAAAGTATGTGAAAATATTTTATTTTCAACCTTTACTGTGATGCGTAAAACAAAATATTCATTATGGGTACTTAACTATTTAAATAAGTTACACACACATAAGTTAAGACGGATGATGGAAACGATTTATAATTACTGAACGAAATGTTAGATATCAGATGTAGTGTTGTGAATGTGACAGGACAGGTGACATTCTGACATTTGTCACAGATGTCACTATCGACGAAATTGCAAAAGCACACGAAAATACAAATAAGTAGGTAGGTACTTTATTTTTTTCCTATCAAACTATTTTATACGTTTTTTTTGTCAAAAAAAAGTTGGCAACCCTATGTATCTTATGCTCTAACTTGATTTCTAACTATTATGGGGAATGCAATATTTTGACCCCTTAGAATTAACTTAATTCTAATTGGTAAAAATACTGAAGCTCATTAAAATTTTTTTAATGAGCTTCAGTATTTTTAATATAACTTCACAATGATGTCAATAGATGGCGCCGCGAGGTCTCAGTTCGAGGCAAACCACACAGGAGTTATTTTCATTTTTCTGAACTTGATGGCATCGTTTAAGATAACTGATTAATAATAAATAATTAATCTGAATTTAAGCGATTGAGCCGGTGTTAGGTATTCTGAAACTCCTTATTTTTAGGTTGGAATCTATAGATACCATACTGTCTGTGATACTGTGTTTTTACGGAAATCTGACGAACTGACACCAGCAGGCATGCGCACAACGAGATATCTCGACGAGAGAGAGAAATGTTGTCGTTGCTGGCTAATTTTTGAAAAATGCTACATATAAGAAATATTAGGTACTTTTATCTCTACTTTTGATGTTACGAGACAAGTGACCATGTTAGTTTCGGTAGACAAATAGAGATAGCGGATAGACATAATTTTGCTTGTTGACTCGTTTACTGAATCCGACACGTGATTTTAGTTTTTACATTTTAAACACATAATTGAAATTACTTGGTTATTCAAATGAGAAGCAAGCTCAAAAGTCAAAACCTACCTGAGAATCGAATAGCACTGAATACTTAATCGTAGGTAGTAGGTACAGCTAATAAGTGGTGTGTTATAATCAGTACCTATTCAATAGCCATATGTTTTGTCCTCAGAGACTATGGTGGGTGGTCGCGGCTGTACTGCTGGCGTCAACAAACACACAAGCAAGGAATGTCACGTAAGAATAATATGGACCTACTTATTACTTAAGATAATGTCTCCTGAATAAGTGCTCAGGCAGCAATTACTATCAATAATTAGCTAGGTATATAAAGCCGTCTAAACACTATCATAGTACACGTCCTACATTTCAATTTTCAAACCGTTCCGCCATAAGTTCAATAGTTACCTATTGAACTTATGGCGGAACGGTTTGAAAATTGAACATACCTTTAGAAACTTAATAAAATATATAAAAAACAGGCAAATATTAGACTTACCTAGGGCATAAAAAAGACGGATATTTCCTCGTATTCCTATTAATGTGTCCTATTAGTCTTAAATAAGGTATAGGATACACTAGGTAAGTTTATTCAATGAGTTTCTATTGTCAATTGTCATGCGTATATTCGCGAAATTTAGAATGGATGGTCATAGTTAGAGCCTAGAGGTTGAAATCAACGTTTGTTTTTTCGTTTTACGTCGAGTTGGCTTTCTAGTAAGCTTTCTAGACAAACTTTAGACGTGATGTGGTGTTGTGTGTGTTGAGTTTGAAAATGGCTTCATAAAAAGTCCGGACCTTCCTATGCAAAGGTTGTAACTACTGTAGATCCATAGTCCACCACGCTGTGCGGATGGCAGACTTTGAAGTTTTGAACATTATGAAGACATTTCGGGAATTCGTTTCCTCACGTTTTTACTTCACCATTATTATACACAAATTAGTTCATATAATAGTTAGATACTTCAAGTAAAGCATAGTAACATTTAATTGCTTATAACGCACATAACTCTTTCTGAGTTATGTGCGTTATAAGCAATTAAATTGGTAAACAGGTTAAAAGCTCGTGCCCGAGAATCGAACACCCGACCATCTGGAACAGGAGACTAAACCTCTGAACCACTAGGTTACACCGTTACATCAGCTACCTACGTTAATAGTACACATACTTAACGGCCCATTATCCCGGTTTTTAGCGACTACGCCACTTTTCAAACCAATTCAAAGTCATGAAAAAATAGTTTTTTTTCACTGTTAAAAATACATATTAAAGATACATGCCTTATCTCTTTAATGTACTCATGAAAACACGATAAGTTAAACTTGCCTCGATCATAAAAATTTTTGAAAACAGGTTGTTTTTGTTCATTTTTCTAATGGCATTTCCAAAGCTTTAGACTAAATTTCATAAAAATTATACGTAAATTAAGCTCATTGTATTACCTATTCACTGTACAGACAGATTTTAAATAAAAAAATTGCTGCAAATTTTCGCCTAACAGAAGTCATAAAATGATCTAACGCATCGAATAAGCGATGTACTCAGTGGCTCACGAGCCTCTATACGAGAAGGACCTGCGCAAGTTTTCACGAATCACGCTCCTTTCGCGCTAAAATTATTTATTTTTTAATTATTTGTAAATAAATTCTTTTGCTACATTTAGTGATAAAATTAAAATAGTTTTAGTTAGCCTGTAAATATAGTGTTTGTTTGCTTGTGATTTTTATTTAAAATGGGAAATAAAAGTGCCGGAAAAAAAAAAATCTGACAGGAAGCAAAGGAGAAATAAAAAAAATATATGGTAAGTGTTTCTTGAGTTTATCAAAATACCTAGTCCTCAAAAGCTCCGAAGAAAATCTGATACGAACTAAGAAAATTATGATAGGTAGAGTAAATTCCGCCACGTGCAAATACCATGACGCGTAACCACAGTTTATACCTATATACAGTCGGTAAGGGAGGCGAGGTTTTTTTTGTTTGGCTATACTGAGTTTCTCATGAATACATGATATAATAATATCCTATCCTAAATCTCGACTTTATTTTGGCCATGGCGGTCAATAGAAATTTACCAACTGCGCGGGAGATATTTCTGAACTTCCAACCCCTAGTTTGGTTCATACTAAATAGAAATACCTCACCTACCTACTAATTAGTTTTTATAAAAATACAAATAATATTAAGGAGCCTAAACCCGGGGATAAACCCGAGACCTGCAGTCGAAGATAGTAGTTACCATAAAACCAACGAGACTCTGTTAGCGATTTTGTACTATCAAAATATGTATGTATGTATGTATATACTTTATTGTACACCACAAAAACAATAAACAAACAGATTAAAAAATGAAAACTTATAACGTAGGTACAATAAGGCGGTCTTATCGCTAACCAGCGATCTCTTCCAGACAACCTTATCGATACGGAGACAATGAGCAAGTGAACAGTAGGAGGTGGTGCATAAAATTAAACTTAAATACTAATAGATACATAAACTAACCAATATCATAAAATTATAACATAATATTAATACACTAATATATACAAAATAAATAAAATAGACATACGTAAGATTTAATACATAAATAAATACACATTTATATAATGGACAATTTAAACATGTCGCTATTGATGATTACAGAGAGACAAGTAATGATTTTTTACGTCAATTTAATAATAATTCTTTAAATTTTTATTTCAGTTCAAATATCCCTCGTAAAGGAAATCGTTTAGCATCAAAAAAGAGAGACGACACACCGCTTGAAAAAGATGACATGTGAGTAGTTTCCATACAGATTATATTTTGTTTGATACGTGAGAAAGTGAGACAGTAGCGGACTAAGGGCGATAGGGCACACCGGTGGCCGGACCCTTGGTGTAGAGAAGAAGAACCCCAAGAACCTTATATACCTAATCTATACCTAATATATCGAACCTATAATAATTATATTTTCAAGGCTTATAAAATTTACATTATATTGTGCTCGTAATTTAATTATTCACTAAAAAATAAAATATTTGTGCTAGCTTCACTCGCATTTCTTTGAAATACTAAATTCAATTTGCTTAATTTTTTTTAAAGTGGGGCCTCCAGTAACTCACCCTGTAATCAAAATATATTCAAGTTCACCACCTCACCGTAATATTATTTCACCTTTATATAATTTCAAACAGTGAATCTGTAGATGCAGTTAGAGTTTAAGGTGGTTTATGAGCTTTTGTCAATATTTTTTTTCATTCGGTAACAAATACCTACTCTGTGAATTTTATCAAACCTAGAAACGTACCTAAAAATATTTTTGTTGTTACAGGAAAAGTGTGTCTGCTTGGAATCTGGGCAGGCGAAAATGAGCCTTTATATACAGAGTACATCGATAAAGATGATACTTTCTGGTTTAAGAACATGGAGCCAAAGATATTACAATTTTATTTAAAATACCTACTGCCTGAAATTATAGATAGTTGATATGAACGTGGCATGCCTATACGAGACCAGGAAGATATAGAAAACGTGCAGCCTAAAAAACATTCATCTAGTACACCCTCTGGTTTGCAACCAGATTTGCAGCAACCAGGTCCAAGCTCACGCGTGATTTTTTACGATGAATTTTGATTGTTTTTGTAATAATAATTTTAAATTAATAAGTATGTAGGCGCTTTTCAGTGGTTTAAGTTTGTTCATTTAAAAACCAAATAAAAATGTGTGTATTTTATTTTAATAAACTTAATTAAAATTTTCTTAGCACAAATTAAAAAAACGAAGTCTATATTAGTATAGTTAGTTAGTTTAGTTATAGTATTGTTGCATACCAAAAAAGTGTCGGGTAAAAGTAAATTATTGAATCAGTAACAAAAGAGATTTTCACCAATGTATTTACAATACAGCAACCCCCACTGAGATTGCCGCCCCGGGCTCCCAATGGACTTAGTCCGTCCCTGACCACTGTATACACGATATTGACAGCTAATAAATTTAAAAATGCTTGATGCAAAAAAATCTGTCAGTAGGTCTATCGGCTTTAAATTATAAAGAGATTATAAAGATCTATAGAAATTGTGTTGGAAAATCCCCTTTTAGTAATTATTTATTTTTATTCCCTTTTAGTATTTATTTAATAAAATTGGGGATGACAATTAAAATGGGAAAGTTTTAATATTTTTACTCTTATTTTGAAATTTGGAATGTAAGTTGGCTGAAATTTGCAATATAGATACGAGTAGATTATACCCTGAATTTCATTTTATATAGTCTAAACCAAAATATAGGTAAAAACGCAACTTCCAACATGTATTTCGTGAAGCGAATTATAATGTAAATAGTCCAACTGTAACAGTTCATACTGTGACGCAAATATTTATGATAGGGTCACGGAGTTCATTTGAACTGCGCGACTCACGGCAATGATCGGTAGGTATCGTAGCGCGGGTCTGAGTGAGCGACAAATGCCTAAAGTGCTGGGATATAGTAGCCTAAGTGCCTAATTAATTCCCATAGGAAAAATCAATTTAATTTTGATACTTAAGTAAGTACCTATAATTAATACCCAAAATAAATTTAATTTTGGTCTCACATCGTCGCCCCTTCGTATGTCTGTATGTTATGTAATAAACACCTTTCTCTGTCCTAAACTCCTAATGTTATTCGAATACAGTTTAAACTTTAAAACTAAGGGCCGTTGTGTAACCGATAACCGATGGGCACTCGAGATAAATTACATCATTGCCTTATTGAATTAGCACGACGTATTATTGTACAAACGTTATAGCACAAGAGGTGGTGAATGCAGAAACAGGCGTAGGCAAAATTCAACCAGTAATAACACTAATTTTTCCAGAGCACTCGTAGGTTGTTATTACCTAATCTTTCAAAACTACACTAAAGTCACTGCACTAAACTTATAAAGTCATTTTAGTACCGACAAACGTACACGTTACGTACGACAAACGTACACGTTACGTACGACAAACGTAGGTACACGTTACGTACGACAAACTAATTTACTTACTTACCTTATTCCTATTTATTACAGTTTGGCAGACGAATAATATACCGCGTAGAGATGCTGCATTATGCATAGGTAGGCTGCACATATTAACCGTGTTTGCCTCTTTATTAGACGGACCTTACCCAAGTCGACCTTTCAAAGCATTCACTGATTCAATCGAATTCGTAGGTCGAACGAATCAGATTTGACGTTAAGAGTTAATACACCAACCTACGAGTACTTATCCATTTTATCTACAAAAGAACTACATAAGTTAAAAATAAAACCTCAGTGAGTGCAGCCTGCAGTATGGATTATTTAATAGCACCCCGCTTGCTCTCATCTAGCTTGCAAGCATGAGTACAATACAACCTACTTTAGCGGTCATAGTCTCCTGAATCATTATATCATTCAATTCAACCATTCATAAAGTTGACTGAGCGCCGGGCGTTCTCTGATTCATATTATGTGAACGTGATTTCACCTCATGCCATGTTTACGACTATTTAAAACCGAAATGCCTAAGGAACTAAGAACTAGGAAGTTTTAAAGGTTTGGTTTGATTTCTGGGCATGAAACCGATTTCTGTAGCTAGAACCAAATAGTCTGTAATGCAGAATGCTCAACAAATTCAAGAGTAGGTAAGTACTGTAACTATACGTAACTTACCCTGACCCCGACCCCGTCAGGTTAGTTACAGTACAGCTCTATTAAAACCACCAAGCTGTCAAGTCCTTCTCCTCCTCCTTCACAATACTTAGCTATCATGAACAGTGTTTTAAAAAGTATACTTTTTAAAACATATATAGGAATTATTACATTTATATCAACCACACAAAAATAACAATCATCTTGATGATTGGAAGGTTCCCGCCTATTTATTGGTGTTTCATTCTTACAACGGGGTCTTTTCTTATTCGCCCATAATCTCAAAGTTTGGGTACCTCATATGGTATGTAAAACATGTGTGGAGTCTTTGGAATTATTATATATTTAATTTGTAAAAAATAATGCACTTTATCCTTGAACGAGTAATAATATCCAATGTGTCACGGGCCCCGGCAATTAAAACTTAAATAAATATTATGAGTAAATTTTATTTCAGACACGAAGACATCCGCGATGCGATGATGTCGCTAGTCCACATGTTCCGAATATCAGAAGACAAGCTGGAACGGCACGAGTACCGGGAGAAGGCGCTTGGAGAACAACTGAAGAAGATGATATTAGGGTTGGAGAAGAAGCACAGGAATTTAGAGTCCATGAAGGGCACGATATCGAGGCTAGACGATAGGTTATACAATGTGGAGAATATATTCTTACAGGTGATTAAATTCTAATAATTTCATCAAAATACATAGGTAATAGTATTTTCAGCCAGGTTCTAGCCTATTCTAAAGACTGTATAATGTATATCCAGCCGCGGTGATTATATGTTAGATATAAATATGCCAGGTGAGGTATAATTTATGTGCAAAAAACATCAATTGACTATAGTCACTACATTTCCATAGCTTGTCTCGCATCTTAGCTGTGGATAAGTGTTCAAATTTCAAGAGCTAAACAATGAACATGATGCATGATTTTAAGCGAGTCGAAACAAACTTACTTTTTATTACCGACTTGAAAAAAATAATGCTTGTGGTAGGTTGCCTGGCAGAGATCACTTTAGTGTTAAGGTCGCCTTTTGTTTGTAATTATGTATGTTTGTTCTTTGTATATGTCCATTTATTTATGCAATAAAGAATTTAATAATAATAATAATTATCATTACAGACAGGACTATTGTAGCCAATAAGCCTGACATAGTGGTGATAGACCGATCAGAGCGTCGTGTAATGATTGTTGATATTACTATCCCGCATGACGAGAACCTCGTGAAAGCTGAGAAAGAGAAACTAACCAAGTATCTCGACTTAGCGCATGAGGTTGTCGCCATGTGGAGTGTGGACTCAGCAATCATTATACCGATAGTCGTGACTGTTAACGGTCTTATAGCTAAGAGCCTCGACCAACATCTTTCGAGGCTCTCATTGGGTAGCTGGGTCAAGGGCCAGATCCAGAAGGCTGTACTCCTGGACACGGCTCGCATCGTCAGGAGGTTCCTCTCTTTAGAACCCTGACCGTCGGTTTCTTGGAACCTGTTCCCAAGACCGATGGAACGCTATTTTTTATATTTTTAAATGTTTTTTTTTTGTTGTAATAGTTAAATATTTAAAAATGTAAAAAATATGAATCTAAGTGAAATAAAAGAATAATAATAAATAACGAGTACCAATTTAATCTATATAATCTGTGACAGAAGGAAGAAAGAGAAAAGGAAACGCAAAAGAAGACAAACGAAGCACTGGATGAAATAAAGAAGTCTCTACAGACGTTAACAACCATCGTAACCACGAAGCTCAAACCAGCCCCACCCGCAGAGTTGGACAACAGTCTGCACCCTGTCCCAGACCCGCTGAGCAATCGGCTTGATGCCACTGACGCTAAATTGGATTCGATTAAGAAAGAAGTCGAAGCTTTGAAGAAAAGCTTAAGCAAGGTAAAGTTCTCGCTTAAATAAACGTAACCTTACCAAACCGGTAATCTTAATTAAAGCGTCCCTAAATTTTTCGTATCATATAGGTGTTAAAGTCCGAATTGGTGTTAAAATTCTGTAAGTGAGCAGTAGGTCATACTATATAGCGAAGCAAGATTAGAATATACTATAATATAGATAGAAATTTTACTTCCTATACTTATACCTCAAAATAACCGTATTCGGTTGAACAAGGGGACTTGCAGAGTTATATTATAGCGTTTTAGATTTGCCACTTTTCATTGTCCTACAATATTGCCCGTACATATATTACATGCCTATTATATATGAATTATGATTTGCAGGATGCATTAAGAAACATGTGCCTAGACGTAGCGATAGAAATGAATCCGTTCGAGAGGCATATCTCGGAAGCAGAGAAGCTGCTGAACAAGTACGATATGAAGCTCAACGAGTTGAACGGGAACGCCACTAAAGTTCAGACTGATTTCGTGCCGCTGAGCGAAGTCGCGCTGGCTGATGAGGCGTGGCATAGCAAGATGACTGAAGGTAGGTACAAACACAGCCCAAGCCCTGAGAGATACTTTTCAACAGTCAATTCGTCTAGACAGAGCAATCCTGCGAGGTGTCACGAGACGGTGTACAACGAGTATTAATAGCGACCGACATACAGTACCTACAAACTTTAATTCATCAGTAGTCGCCCGGAGCATTCGGAGATGCTACCACCGTGTTACAGGATAGCTTTTTAGACGAACTTTTTCAACTAGAAATTTACTTAATTCCCAAAAACAAAATACATATTTTGAATTTTCTAGTTTGCTAGCTTATCATTTGGAGTTAGTAATTACGGTGTTAAAAGGAAAGAAATAACTAAAATATCCCTGTAATTGCAATTTTCTAGCTTATACTTAGGTACTTGATAAGCGTGTAAAAACAGGTTAAGTTTAACGGTTTAGTACTGTCGTATAAGTTATGACTCTAATCAGCTAAGCGATAAGTCACGATATCGGGTTAAACTTTACGCGGCTATTCAAATAAATATATTGTGCCATATAAGTTTATAGCCAACTAAAACTATTATAGTCAGAGGTCCCGTTACATACAATCTCGTTAATTAGGTACTTAAACCTTAAACCAAATCCATTTCTAATGAGTATATTTTATTTTCTTAAACACTCGAAAATTGAAAAGATGGAAGATACTTAGTAACTAAAAACATAAAACACCAACGCCTTGAAAAGTGTAATAGATGTTCATAGGTTTGCGTAAATTCACTGTAAAAGCTTTTTCATCTCATGCTCTAAAAATATGTCATTATAGCTTACCGTAGGCGGACTAAAGTTAGCATAGGGTCTAGGGATTAAAGTTTTTTTTTTAAATAATTGCCGTACTATCCTCATATCGGTCATGCGTGATATCCTCATTCGGTTATCCAAAATTTTTAAGTCTATGGTTACTATCAACAGCCAAAACATCGTATCCTATGGTATCCTACCTTTATCCTACAGCCTACCTTTATTCGATGCAAACAGCAAAATACGTAAGTACATAATAAGTACAAGGTGAAGGCAGGTAAAGTGAATGTGATTATTTAGGTATTTGTGTATCATCAAGTGAAAATAAAGATCTTACTCCTAATATGAAACTGTAACAGATAGGCAAAGAAATAATTAAAAATCGTTATTTATTTTATTTTCTGATTTCTCGCAATCGAAGTGAAAAGTAGAGTGTTTACCACGGGGCTAAAAGCCATTCTGCTCGATTCTATAGCATACCTCGCTACGCTCGGTAAGCTAAACATCTCGTATGAAATGACTCATTAATTATAGTCCCTTGATGAACAATCTACTATTTAGTCAAGTAGGCAGGTGTGTAATTTCAGAGTCGATCATTATAATTTATTACCTATACTTACTGATTTATGTTTCGCCAATATGTAATGGTTGCAATGGCTGCCAAATGGATCTAAAAATACTAGATGGAGGATTGGAAGACGAAATGAGTGTAATGCACTTCTCAGTATCACTAACTCATATTTTAATATTATGTTTAAGTAGGTCCCTACATGTAAACTTTTTGAATTTGATTTTTTGCTTACCGTAAAGTTACAATTATGTAATTAGGTATTTACAAACGCTTTTGGATAGTTCCAACCAATAACCAACCGTTTAGAGTTTTTGCACAAAAAGTTAAAGTAAGTAACTCTGGTTTCTGGTTTTTAAATAGGACGATACAAAAGTTTGCTAGGTTGACGCCTCCATGGCGCAGTGTAGAGCGCGTGGAAGGTCCCGGGTTCGATCCCCGGCAGAGGTAATTTAGGTCCTGACCAGAGAAAATTCAGAAATTATAAATTCCTAAATTTTAGGAATTTATAATTTCTGAATTTTCTCTGGTCTGTCCTTGTGGGAGGCTTCGGCCGTGGCTACCACCCTACCGGCAAAGACGTGCCGCCAAGCGTTTTAGCGTTCCGGTAATTTCCGGTATACGTTGCCGTGAAGAAACCGATTAGCGTTATGGGTTTAATATATATACCTAATTGTCAATTGTCATACCCCTAACAGGTCAGCCCGCATCTGTGGGCTAGACTGCATCATCAAGTTTACCATCAGGTGAGATCACAGTCAAGGGCTAACTTGTAGTGGTACAAATAAAAATGTTTTTTTTCAAAAATCACTATAAAACCAATTCGGTCGGTTTTGGCAGTCTGTCTAACCGAAACCGAATCTGATAAAATTAAAGGAGAAAATGAGTTTAGCAGTTTTTTTTAAAAAAATTTTTTATGCGAGATAGGCTTGCGCTTGACGACAATCAATGCAGCAATGATGAGGTCTTAGTTGGAGCGCGCTTGCCTAGATGATGCCTATCCACTCTTGCCTGCAAGGTATCTACTTAAGTTATACGTGGCAATTTTTCCAGCGATAAAAAAAATACATGCGCTGGAAGGTTGGCTTTTGAGCGCCTCATTCCTGACTCCGCTGCGTCGCGCGTCGGCACTCGGCAGCTTTCCATCTCTGGACCACCTAAGTTATATGAACCATAAATGTTTTGTCAAACAGTAATGGAGCGTCAAGAGAAGAGCATAAACAAGATCCAGCAGCTGCTGTCGGACGCGGAGAGCATGTGGAAGGATCTGCCGCGGCTCGCCGACCTGCAGCGGAGCTCCAATTACACGCTGGAAGGCCTGCGCGACCTGCAGGCCAACGTTACTGGAAACCAGGACAAGGGTATGGTCTTGGATATTTTAAGCCATTGTTAAACTTCACTACCCCGAAAGTAAGGGAGGATATTTAACCCAAGACTTTTCTTAATTGAAATTAGATCCGCTAATACCTATCGATTACATTCATCTGGTAGATACCAGTTTAGATACATTGTAATTAATAAATGTAAGCGATAGGTTTAGTAGGTATCCTCCTAAATTAATTACTTCAGTACGATTAATAGATGTAGGTAGGTACTTTTTATTTTTTTATTACTGCAAAATAGCGCATGGTTTCAGGCCATCTACCTAGGTAGGTATCTAAATGAAAACTCAAACACTAGAGTCTTTCTTTAAATTTTTTGTTTGTTCGCATTCATCAAATAGGTATACATTGATTTACTTGTTCTGTGGTAGGTATGACTATTAAGGTCTTAACCCATAAGGCTCCTATGCTAAGTTCATAATAGGTACTTACCTACTCGTTTACGAGAAATACCTAAGCGCTGCCTCAGTGTGAGTCGTGAGATTATTACATTTTCTCTCCTCACTTTTAGCTGTCACCAAAATAAACTTGAAGTTGCGCGAGATGGGCGACCGGCTAGTGGCGACCAATGAAGACATACAGCAGAGTCTGACGCAGGGCAACACCATGAGCGAGCGCGCTTACAACGACATACAAACCAGCTACGAGAGCCTGAGAAGCGAGGTTGGTGTTGCCAGCATATGTCCTCATTTCAGCCGCTCCAGTATGATAACCGCGAGAAGCAATGGCCCGGTTGTGTAAGGAAATTGAAATCGTTTGTCAAACGGATAATTCGACTTGTTTGAGGAGTTCATAAAAGCCTGCACGTCAAAAAGCATGTATGGGACATACATGTTCCAAACAGTTCGAGTAGGTAATAGGTACGTTCTGTAAAATGATTAGGTACGATTTGCTTAGACAATTGGGCCTCACATCGGTATTCCTCTGAGCAATACGCCAATACGCGACGATGAGCTTGCAAAGCTACGAACCAGGTATGAGAGTCTGCAAAGCGAGGTAAGTATACTGACTAGCTACTCCTAATATCTAATGTCTCTCTACTTATGCATTATTCCGTGGAATGAAGAATGCAGAAGTAGTTTCCAAAACCACACAATCTTGGCTAAGTACTGTGTGGAATATAGGTAGTTCCATGAAAAAAAACTACGTTCTAAACTAACTACATATTCGTTGAAGTTTAACGTCGATTCACATACCTAATAGAGGTACAAAAATGAGCTGGACAACCTTTTGTCAGGGTGGTTGTCATTGTAACGGTAGCTACTTTGTATGCACTGTAGTTTGCATTTACCAAGATAATTTGGTAGTAAATACGGTACACGTGGTTTCGTCATTATCAACAAAAATGGGAGTCGCTAGTCAGCTAGTCTTAACTAACTTTGAGAAAGTTACCAAATAACTAAGTATGCTGGTGTAGCCCTTTCTTTCACCCTCCGTTATAAACAACTTTATGATAACTAAGTACTTTTGCAGGTACAAGCTTTCTCTAAGAACGAGCACGTGATGCAGCAAACAGCGGACAGTTTGATGGCTACGAAGAAACGCCTCGAGTATGGTGTCCAGCAAATATCGCTCATCATGATCCAGAGCAGTCTACTGAACAAGACTATTAATGATAGGTACCTACGTGCAAAACTGCAAACACGTTTACTGATTACGTAGTAATATTACGGCGTGGCCCCGTGCCTTGGAGAGCACGTCTTTTGCGCTTGATTTCCCTCTTTTCGTGTCGGATGTTTCATGCCATCGGACTATGAGAGTAGATAAGGGAATTTTGGACAATAACGCAGGAGCCAGGGACCTACGAGGGGGATTCTACTGGTGAATAATATCCTAATATCCTATCCAAAGGGAGACTTGCCTAACATCCCTTACGTAATCAATAGTCTTAGGCTGGGTTGCATCAACACATTTTGACCGACACGTATCCTTTAAACATGGCGCTAACGAACGTTAGTCAAAGAAGTTGTAGATTCACCATTTTTACCATGACGTTTGTTCTTATAAATTTTAACGAAGGTAAGTTTATTCGATAACCAATGGTTTGAATCAACCGGCCCTAAATAATTATATATCACCATGTCCCCAGGTTGAACAGCCTCGAAACAGAGATAGTGACAAACCAGACGTACGCGCTAAGCAACCTCACCGCGAAGATCGAATCGGAGATGTCACAAGTGTGGCGCCAGATCGGCCTCGTGTACCAGCAGCTCACCGCCAGCCGCGCCTCGTTGGACGGTCTCACTGTGAGTACCTACATTCCGACAAACATACCTACCTAGCTGTCGATCCATCCATCCATCAGCCTGTATGCGTCCACTGCTAGACGTAGGCCTCAAACTCAAAGCATCTTTATTCAAAATAGGTACCTAAGTACACCTTCGTCGTCGTCAACCGATGGACGTCCACAGCTGGACATAGGTCTCTTGTAGGGTCCTCCACAAGCCACGGTCTTGCGCCGCCTGGATCCAGCGACTCCCCGCGACTCTGTTGATGTCGTCCGTCCACCGCGTGGGGGGTCTGCCGACGCTACGCCTTCCAGTGCGGGGTCGCCATTCCAGCACTTTTTTTTGTTATTATCACCATCTCACAAATCATCTTAACTAAGGAACTATCAGAGACATTAGAGCAAATTATTGCCAAGCTTCCTTGTCGTTTAAGTAGTCCTTTACATGGTAATAAGATTTTTCAATGAGTTTACGTTTTACATTACCTTTGAACTTAATATTCAGAGACATCTTCAACATGTCTTCTGGGAGCTTATTGTAGAAGCGGACACTGTTTCCAACAAATGAATTGCTAGTTTTACTAAGCCTAGAAACAGGTATTATTATTATTTATTTTTATTTCTAGTATTGACATTATGACAATCACTTTTCTTCTTGAATTTATCAATGTGCTTATGCACGTGTACTAAATTTTCAAATATATATTGGTTGTGCACTGGCATAATATTGATTTCTTTAAATTTATCTCTTAGTGAACCTTTTGAAGAGCGCGCCACCAAACACGGTCCTCCGCCTTCCTCATCCACCCGCTTCCCGCCACTCTCTTTAGGACTAGGGTCATCGGTCCAGCGAGATAACGTGGTTGAGATCGCTTCGCGAAAAGGCCGCCGTTTGTAATGATTTTTCTTTTCTTATTTTAATTATTTCGTGGTATTTCTCTTGTTTTTAGTGTACCTACAATAAAGAATATTTGATTCAATCATTCATACCTACCTATACCTACCTACTATATACAGCTGTGCGTTTGGCGAAACTCCGCACTGGCAGAATCTCCTCTGAGTTGATCCAAAACGTTGATTTTGATTTAGACAGTGACGCCTCCGCCAGTAGAACAGATAAGTTTTTCAAACTGTAGATATCTTCATCATTTCACTGTTAAGCATAAGCCTTTCCCAAAGAGCGCCACACCTGATCACCATCCAATTCCAGCCATCAACTTCCCGCCACACTCTACTTACCTATATCATCAATCTTCTCTGCATTGATCCTAAGAATATGTTGATTTGGCCTGGTGGGAGGCTTCGGCCGTGGCTAGGAACGACGTGCCGCCAAGCGATTTAGCGTTCCGGTACGATGCCGTGTAGAAATCGAAGAGGGGTATGGGTTTAATATAACTGCCATGCCTCTAACAGGTTAGCCCGCTACCATCTTAGACTGCATCATCACTTACCATTAGGTGAGATCTCAGATCGCAGTCAAGTTATATAGTAGTGGATTAAAACAAAAAGGCATACCCTACTATAGAACCATAGAACTATTCAGATCCAGCAGCCCTCGCTCTGTCACTTTGGTTCCGTTGGTTGGTAGGCCAAGGTTTTTGCTATAGGTATATTATACTTTGCGACAAGGCTTACTTAAACCTATCATATACCTACGCTGAATTTTAATATCGGTCCATCAGAAAGAAGTTTTTAATTTCATTCATTACAAAAGAAGTTTTTTTAACTTGTAAAAACTATGTCACACATTCCCATTTCCATTGTAATACTTTGCATAACAATTAACTAACAGCTGATTGTATCTCCACCGCAGGAGCAAACGGCGCGTTACGTTAATGGCAGCACTACGACATTAGACAACATGAAAAAGAACGTAAGTTAAAACTATATTATGTAAACTGTAATTGGTAAAAAGGGGCTTTATGGATAAGATAATAAGAGTTACTTAGGGATAAAGGGAAGTTTTACGAATGGGTTAGTGAGGCAAAAATTAATTTGAAAATGTACTTCTGTCTAATAAATAATAATTTATAAAGAACATTTTAAAGTAGGAAATAATAAGAAAATATTGTTTTAATATAGAGGGTACCTAGAAACAAGGCTGCATAAAATATTTGTTTCTTACCTTACTACCTTCGAATTCTAAGTAGGATATGAATGTCTTATATAATAAAATCATCGAAATATTTACCTACATCCAGTTGCAGACTTAGGCCAAACTTTTTTAGACAACAGTCTCAATCGATTGATATGCGTTGTCACAACTAGGCCACTCTCAGACTTAGTGTATCTATCAACATAGTGTAGTATACTATGAATTAGTAAATAATTGATCGTTGTATGTGTCACCGTAAGATTGTGAAAACCCTAACGCTTTTTATCTCGATAGATTATAAACTGTCGGCAGTTTATGAACCGTTCAATGTTCTGAGTGTCAATTTTTGAAATATTCATTGTATTTACGTTTTCTTAACTCTTTCTTGTAGGTTAGGGCATTTAGGTTATACCTAACAGATTACAATCTACCGAAAAATATTGCGTTAAATTGTAATCTTTCGACAGTTACAATTTCGCTAGATAGATTACAATCTAACGGTTTTCACAATCTTACGGTGACATATGTATTCCCAGGTGGGCAGCATAACGGCACGCATGCTGGAAGTGGACGACAATTTAAACTACTTGCTCGGACGACTGTCGCTCGTCACTCAGGAGTTCGGGCGGATCAAAACTGGTCTCGGCGAGGCACTGGACAAAGCCAAGACTAGTCTCCGTGAAGTTCAAGCAAAAGAAGGTTAATCTTACTAATATTATAAATGCGAAAGTTTGGATGTATGGATGTCGGTATGGATGTATGGATGGATGGATGGATGTTTGTTACTCAATCACGCCCCAACGGCTGAACGGATCTGGATGAAATTTGGCACAGAGATAGATTATAGTCTGGAATAACACATAGACTACTTTAAATCCCGGAAAATTAAAGAGTTCCCGCGGGAACCACAAAACCTCGATCCACGCGTACGAAGTCGCGGGCATCAGCTAGTTTAACATAAAGAGACTTTGAATTATTAATACAAGCTGTTGCCCGCAAGGATTGAGGTTTTTTGGTTCACGCGGAAACTCTTTGATTTTCCGGGATAAAAATTAGCCTATGTGTTATTCCAGGCTATAATCTATCTCTGTGCCAAATTTCATCCAGATCCGTTCAGCCGTTCAGACGTGGTTGAGTAACAAACATCCATCCATCCAAGCTTTCGTATTTATAATATTTTCTATCTATATATATAAAAAAAATGAAACCCGTTTTCCTTGGTCACGGCATCACGCGTGAATGGCTGGACCGATTTCACTAATTCTTTTTTTGTTGTATTTGTTATTATTAGGAGAAGGTTCTTACGGAAAAAAATATTAAGAAAATCTCTCAGAAATATTGAAAAATATACATTTAATTTTGCATACTAAGGCGGTACGAAGTTCGCCGGGTCAGCTAGTTAAATATAAAGTCCGTGAAACAACCTTAGGGCGGTGACAGATTAACGTTTTTTCGGCGCGTATAAGCTTGTTTTTGGAAGCGAGTGAAGGCACATCCTTTGCCACACGCGCAACTCTTACGAGCGTTTACGCGCTTTAAAGTTCGTATACCCACGGGTTAAGGTAACTTAATTATACCTACGTTTACACGTAACACCGGAATAAGCGTGTGTAGGTACGCGCGTACGTAAGTCGATACGAGCTTATGTAAAAATACGCTAATCTGAAACTTGAACTTAGGCTTGCTTTTGATAAATAAAATAATAAATAATCTTAACTCTTTTACTTCTGAAAATTTGTAAGAGCTCTATATGCACTGAATTCAATAAACAAGGCACTTATATAAAACGGCTATTTTAAACACAACAGCTATTTATTGTAGGTATGTAATTTTTTTATTTATAAGGAAATAATTATAATTGAGATTTTTCGCATTACAGATAGAGGCCCCGGTCCCCACGTCGCGGCTACCAATTAAGAGTGGACAAACAGTGCTGTAGTTATAATGTACCAAATAACGTAGACAATACTTAATTGTAAGCAAATATACGGGATCGCGACGACAATATGGCCTTAATTGATGTAAATGCGTTTATCCCAACTGATCAATTATTTTTAATTTACAAAGTCAAACTCATATTTTTTATTCAAATAAACTTATTAGTGCTTTTGAATCGAGTGAATCTACCACTGGTTCGGAATTCCATTCCTACCGAGAAGAACCAGCAAGAACCACCGAGTGGTGGTTACAAGCAATAGTAGGGACCTACATTGTTCAGTCTATTATTTTTAAATTCTTTGTACAAGTAATAGATACACGTTTTTATTTTGTCGTCACCACCCTGTTATTATCCAACTTGACTGATACCAGATGAATGTGAAATAAAAATGCAATAAATTAACTTTTGCAAATATTTAATCTTTTTCATAATTGTGGATCTATAATATTTATATTGTACAAGTTTATACAATTAAATTATCGTGACTTTCCTCAGTCACATGTGAGCTCATAAAACCAACCGTGTGTATGGCCCAGAGACTTGAGTTTTGTGATCTGTACAACTGTATTCATACCATAAATATTGATCTTAAATAATATACACACAAATTATTTGTCTGCCATCTTTTTATATATTGATTAAATTTATTTAAATCCTGATTACAACCTCACTTTTCTATGTGCAGTATAATTAACAAATTAATTACCTTATGCTGATAAATAATTAAGATTAAAAACTCGTGCCCTTATAGTGAATTTATTTTTTTATTAATTAATCAATATGTTTATTCATAATATTGAAACACTCAAACAGAGAACAAATAAATGCGTTCATTAAGGCGGAAACATACTTTTGAAACGCGACGCGGCGTGTTCTTTTTAGTGTGAATCTCTCAGAAAATATTACGATTTATTTTAACACGAGTCGTGTGTCCAAGTATGTTTCTACCTTGACTTAATGTTAATTTGGCTATTTGTGTTTTGTTTTATTATTATTTGGTAGGTAAGTAATTTTTCCGAGTCACTAAGCTAAATTAAATTCTATATTGCGTCCCTCAAAACTAAATCTTACTCACAGGCCATAGAACGTTTACATACCAATACTTTTTACATTCAAAATCAAATCTAAATGACCATAAAATTCAGTTTTAATGAACAGAAGGATACAATAGGATTTAGGTGAACCCACACTGCTGTAACTTTTTGGTACAACGTTTTGCAGTAGGTAACTTTTTATACTTTTTTTAAGCAGCAATCCAAACAACCAATACTTACTAACACTTGGAAATATAGCTCTACAAAAAGTAACTGCTGTGTGGATCGTACCTTTACAGTCGCGTTTTTAAATCTTACTAAAATTCTGTACCATGATCAAGTTCTGTATAACGATCGAAATCTCATTATTTGTACAATATCTAGAAGCAATGACCAAACCTAAGGTAAAATTTATTTCGTTGTAATTAAACAGCCTGGAATGGGTTTACACTTAAAAAGGGGAAACTTAATTGCCCCAGAATTATTGAAATATTTGTCCAAAATAAGGGAAATTTCAACGAAACCAGTCGTCTACTTCATTTTTACAGAATTTATTATTAATGGCAAACAACAAACTCAGGATACTCAAACCATAATTAGTCGAAGACTTTTAAGGCCGAGAACGTATTTTGAACACACAAACCCCATCTGATACGACGTGTTGCCTCATGTTTATTGTGTTTCTGGTCATAGTAAAATTTCATGTGATGCAACGACGTGATGTGGCGCCGCGCGGCGGTCGGATCGAGTGGCGAGTTCTAAGTATGTTTTCGACCTAATTTATTTATTCACGTAACATTATAAAGAGGCAAATCTCCAATGGCAGTGGCATACCTAACACTCATACACAAATAGCACT
Organism: Erebia aethiops; assembly: GCA_923060345.2. Taxonomy (NCBI): domain Eukaryota; kingdom Metazoa; phylum Arthropoda; class Insecta; order Lepidoptera; family Nymphalidae; genus Erebia; species Erebia aethiops. Next base: position 11,737,169 of record OV281096.1, on the reverse strand, counting down.
TGAACATTTTTTACATAATTATTACGAACTTTTATTTATGTACACGAATAAATATACATGTACACTATATAATAGCAAAAAATATTTACAAATTACCGATCAATATTGTAAAAAGCACTTATTAAACTTCTCCCTAAAACCGACACCCAAATACTATCCAAGAGAAAGCATATACTTAATGTACATAATTATTATTATTAAAGCGATTGTAAAAGAAAGTGCAAAAAGTAGCAAAATGTAATCAAAAACTGTATGAAGTGCTTTACTATTTGTTCATCGAATGCGTAGAAAAAGAATCGTGTACTGAGGGAAAATAATAATTATAGATAGGACACATTTGCGCTATTGAATCGTAAAGGGGCTAACATAGCTTCCAAAGTTCGATTTTTTTTAAACAAAGCTATAACTGGGCAAATTAAAATAACACGCGAGCTTTTTTCCATAATGACTTTTTTCGCTGTTACAGTCTGTGATCTAATTTATTATTTAGGCATAGCTATCTCTACCCATCCATGGTCCATTACCAACGCCACAGATCTGAACATCTTCATGTCTTATTGTTGGAGCGGTAATCTACTCATGGAAAGTATGTAAATTGCGAAAATGTGTACAGTACTACCACTTTTATAAGTCGCATCGGGAAAATTCGTTTGCGCAGAAAAGCAACCTAACGCCGGCTAAAACCGAATGTGAACACCAATGAAATACAGACCTCATTAATAGATGTTAAGATTATAAACATAAGAACAACAGTCTCGTGATCAGACTCCAAACATGGCGCGTAGGCAACAACCAATAGCGGTTATGATTGGCTGAGATATTTTCGCGCCATTCAAAAATAAGATTTCTGCGCAGGTACATCGGCGTACCTTATAAAAGTAGTAGTACTGTATTCCACTAAATTTGCTCTTATGCTGAGATCTATAGAGCGTATTTTGACTTGGCTCAGACTTTACTTTGATTTAAAACGAGATGGACTTATGTAACATACATCTGTCTCGTTTTAACCATGTCTTAAGTCTAAGCAAAGTCAAAGTTCGCTCTATAGATCTCACACTTAGAGCAGCACGTCTGTCTATGTCGCAGAGGCTTACAATGTATACATAGATTTTATTGCTCGCAATGGGACCCGAAAAAGCGACATCCAAATGCCCCATTTTACGATCGAATAGCGCCAATCAAGTCCGTTTTATAAACCGTCAATAAGCTCTAATAGAGTAATCCTATATTGTCCATGAGACAAAACTTCGCATGTCCGTGACATCTACACTGTACATTGCGGTATCAAAACGAAAGTGCGGCGCTTGTGCGTATGTTCCCTAAGCACTAATACGAGCCTATACGCTGCAACCGCTGAAGTCGCATCGGACAATGGGTAATTGTAAAGCTTTTCAGTACGGCCCTGATGCACTTCAGGCAGACTGCATTTATTGATTAGCCTTTTGAAGTCGAGTCGTCCAATCCTACTATACAGAAAACAGATAGTTTAGAAATACATCCTGCTATGCAGGCTTTTGGCGCCAGCGCCATTTAAATATTGTAATAGTCCTGCAAAGCACCCAATGGTGTGTTCGTTTGTTCCGAGACTCCTACCGCACTCAATAAACAACTGTCCACAGCCAGCACCTCTAAAGTGACCTTAACACCAGTAGTCTATTTTTTATAATTTTAACTCCTAACTAGATTCGAGTCTAATTGTGCAGTATAGGCAATTTCGATGGCACGTTACTGTGTAAAAATGCTAATAGAACACTTTGAAGCACTGTGATAAGGAGTCCAGTGTCGTTCCACACCTGGAATGTCTTACGTATCTGTGCTCTAATGGAATGTTATTTAAAATTATATGTACCGATTCAGGAAACGGAGTATTCTCTTAATTTATTCTCGCTACCATTCAATCCATATAAAAAGACATTCGCTACCAATTATTCCATTTATTCTATTTTACTGGCTATTATTTACTAGAATGTCGACAGGTCCGATCGAAGCCCACTATCGTTATAATATATCGTACGCTAAGTTACATAGACGTGGCCGAATCAGGTGACGCTGGTATACCTAAGCCGTTCACATATTCCAAACACCATATTCCAATATAACACTAATCCTGATCTGAAGGTGTACTTACATAGGAAGACATACATCTATACATATACGCTTTTACATACACATTATGAATTCAAAACCTTTTCCAAAGACGTATACCCGAAACCATTGCGTGTACATTGTCATGCGAGAACAAGCGGACGTTGCGTCAAAGCAACTGGGAGCACGTGATCGAGAGAAGCAGACGCTATGAGTGTCAATGTGGGTGTCATGCCCGACGACCTCAATTTACATAGACGGGCCCTGTCAAACAAAGAATGTGGACCTATTTTACTAACGCATTCTAGCCTGAAAAGCGGGACAGCGCTATGGCGGGGACAAGGACAGGCTTATACACGTGTGGAGCGCGCTCTACAGGTCAGACGCCCAATTTTATTATATGAAAGGGCCCATCTTGTACCTACATATATCGATGGTTATGCCAGTGTAGTGTGGGTGGAAGCCAGCCGGTGCCGGCCCGAAACGATTCGCAAATGATACATACCACCCCATGAGTCCGAGGCACTTATATGACCTTAACTGTTAATGATATACTACCTCTAACTAGTGTTATATTTGGTTAGCTCACTGTCACCCCGTCAGGGACCCGTTGATACAACGGGTGCGACACATTTAAAGCTATGGACATATTTTCACATACTAACCGTTAATAAATTTCTAACCTAACACGGAGAAAGAAGGGAGCTATCGTAGACGTACAACGTACTTAACTATACATCCTACGTTCGGGTCATAAAACATATTAAATCCGACTGATTTTTAACCAGTTCGATTACGTACAAAGTTTTGGTGTCGTTAAACGAGTGTCAACCTCGTAAGAACGTCTAACGTACCTTAGTGAAAATATAGTGACCTCTGGTGAGCGTTGAAAAAACGAACAAATGTGATAGTGAAATATAGTCGTGCACAGTAGAAATAAATACGACCGAACTCTCGTATCCCTTAACGTTATTACGATTAGAAATGGTTAAAATAGATGCGACATCGACCCTTCAACGACCGAGACTACGAAGCATGTCCACGACCACGCGTGATCTATTTACATATCGACAAGATGCCGTAACAAAACAACAATTCATTATTTTATGTATACGTTTTAAAATTGTTGCACATAGCTTCTATGTACAAATTAAACTGGTTCAGTTAACATTGACTGAACTAGTACATCTAGTGTCCGACCGATATTAAATATGTTCTTTCGCTGGAACCGAAATTTCGAACAAAACATTTATATTAAATTCATAGTGGCATTGCACATTTTATTGAATTATGATAGCATACAAAAGTTTAAAAATATATGATATTTTTAAACTTTGGTTTAAAAGATATTAGACATTGAAACTAACTCGGCCGATACCAAATTTCGTCAAAGCTTCCTAAAAAATCCTAAAATTCTCTATCGAAATTCGGTCAGACACTAAAAACATGAATTGGATAATCTTTGCATGGCAATTCGCTACAGGTTCGGAAATGGTCGGAGAACGGAAAACAAATATCAATTCCTTTAGATGTATGCTCCAGCAGTCTAAGAAAGTTGGTTGCTTGCTTGCGCTACGAAAGTTGAAATAAGTAGTACATAAATAATGTATCAACTCGTGGCCCGTTCAAACATCGATGAATCTTTAATTTTTTAGTTCTAACGGCTTGTTCACACATACAACATTCGTCATTAACGATTCGTAATTAAATAAATATTTTGTTTCGACTCGTAATTTTCACGATCGCTCACATTAAATTGCACGAAGTGTTAAATTATCGAATTAATCTTCCCAAATAATTCAGAAAACGTCCGTCAGGTGTCAACGAGCCGTAATTTTATACGGTTTTACTTTTTTAAAGAGGCTATTCACAAAAGAAATGAACGGATTCCCAATTTAAAGAGGCTATTCACAAAAGAAATGAACGGATTCCCAATTCTGTGAGGCCTAAACACCAACAACCATATACACACGCTCACAAATCGTGAAAATCGAGATAAAATTTATGAATACGTCCGAAAAAAAACGAATCGTCAGGTGTCATGTGAAGGGAAATTATTCGTTTTTGACGGAGCAATTTCTTGCCACTCGTCTTGTGCGTTATTATGAGCACGACAATTAATAGTCTATGTAATAACGTTTTGACGATTAACGTCTTAAATGACGATTTCGAGAAACGTGATCGATTCATCTATTCGTATTTCGATAAAGAATCGTCAGTGACGGACGTATGTCAGTAAGCGGGTCATAAGCTGAGATGCGAGGGACGACGCAAACGTCGGCACCGCACTGCGTAGGGACTCTTTTTCTTTCAAATTTCACGGGGCGTCCGTTAAACCATGATTCTACAAGCTAAAAATCGATTCGCGAACATGCAGATTTCTCCAACAACTAATGTACTTGTATAAAGTGTCCTTAGTAAGATATTTTACATCTACTATCAGACTAAAATGGACCTAAAATGCCTTATTTTAAGATCGTTGGTAAGACAAAATTGAGCCCATAAACTCTAATATAGTAAAATAAAAAAATTTGTATGAAGATACTTGAATCTATCATAATTTTTGAGATTTGCAAACGCATACTAAGGGCACTGCAGTTAATAATATTAAGATAAATTAAAATGTACCTCAAACAGTTGTTGTTTCAATTTGGCTTGCCACAGAACCGGCAGGCAAAATAGCATTAAAGGTTCTGCTCAAATTGCCATGCAGAGTTACAAACTTCCAGCATTCAACCCATAAGAGACACCGAGTCTAATCACTAGAGGCATTTTAAGGTTAAATAATTTAAAATCGAAACTGAAATCTATCTTATGTAAAGATCTTTTGTCTTTCACACAGATTTTATAAAAAGTAATGTTTTTAATCAATAACCATCACCAGTTGGAAGTTCCAAGTGGATGTGTTATGTTAGTGAAATATTAGTACTTATTAGAAACTCTAAATATGATCAACTTCCGCTTTTATTAAGGCCCTATGAGTTTCAAAACCGATGGTAACTGTGGCTATGTCGATTTGGTACATATTTTTATATCAGTATCAGCTTCTTATATAGAATCAAGTTATTCAGAGTTTACATCATTATTTCCACTGAAAAACTGATGAATGTTTAACATTTTTGAAAAAAGATTTATTAACTTTCAAATCTGGTCTGAGGTCTTTTGAATTGGTTGTCAAATAAAGAGCTAGGCCAGCATCAAACGCTAGGCGAACCGAACGCGTGACGAAGCTAATTTCTATTATGCCAAGATTCAAGCGATGGTGTCGCTACTTTACGAAATAAAAACGCTTCGCCACGCGTTCGGTTAGGCTTGTGTTTCACAAGGACTTAATTGTTAACTCTTTATTTGACAACCAAAACAAAAGAACTCCGACAAGATTTTAAGTAAGTAAGTAAATAAACAGTACATTTACCATGTTCTTTGAGTATAACTTCTTTCCAAGCTCTTTTATAATGTGAAAGATTATTTGGATTTTCAGTGGAAATAATGCTGCATTTTCAGAGCATTAACAGGAGTCTCCTATGGGTCTAACGGTCACAGATTACAAAAACATTAATCTTATGTACATATTGTCGCTCAAAGATAAGAGTAAGAACTATCGGCTAGGGTTTTGTTGTTATGTTGGTGTGTGGGGTGGGTTTACCTCCTCGCGCTCTTGGAGGAGGGCCGCGAGTGGGACTGCGTGCGGGGGGTCGCGACCCCCCCCCGCTCCTAACTGGAGCACGACGCGGCTGACACCGGCGACAGCGGGGAGTCGCGCGGACACCCTGACAGCGTCACCACCACCTGGCGGAACCACAAACATCGATATATATCTATGACTAGATAATTAAATAAAGCCTTTATTCAGACATTTACATTTCTTAAACTTCACTATTACTATCCTGCACTGCCTCGACAACCCCGTCCGTTTGCCTAATGGCAAAGGCCTCCTCCAACATTTTCCACGCCTCTCTGTCTCTAGCCGTTCGGGACCATATGCCACCTGCCACTACTTGAATAACGTCGACCCATCTTTTCATTGGTCTACCCCTTTTCCTCTTTAAATGACCTATGTAATTAACCTATGACTAGATAGCCATAGAAATAAGTTGTCCATCCGACTTGTAGGGCATGCCCCTCACCTGTATAAGCCTGTCCTTGTCCCCGCCATAGCGCTGTCCCGCTTTTCAGACTAGATGGGGTAAGTAAAATAGATCCACATTCTTTGTTTGACAGGGCTATGGACTATGTAAACTATTGACTATGGACAGGGGTAGGGTAGGACTATGTAAATTGTTAATTGTATGTTGTTGTTGAGGACAAATCATTAATCAACATCATCGTTGCAGCCCATCACCGATCTACTACTCCATACAGGTACAGAAGGATCGAACAACGAGTTTAAATAAATAACGACTCTTGTTAGGATGAAACAAAGTGCAATTCAGCTTTTAAAGTCACTGCAGCATAAAATTTAACAAACATCACTATATATTGCTTAGTATCGAGTACAGAAGGATCACTTTTCAAACTTTTAAATCAATAGTGAAGCTTATTGTAATCCAATAAGGTGCAATTGCACAGGTGCCACAGTCTAAAATATAATAAACACCTTAATTTCTATTGCATGAACTCTTAGATCTTAGGCTCATAAAAGTCCTCTCAAGGGCACTGTTATAGGTATATTTCTTGGGTCACATGACTATAATGGGCTGGCACGGGTCCCGCACAAAATGGGTTTAAAATTTAGACACAGAAGTACAGATTAGTAGACTTCAGACACCTTTCAAAACTGAAGCACAGATTTCCTCACAATGTTTTCATTCATCATTAAATCAAGTTGTTTCATTGCTTAAAATGCTCATAACTCCAAATAGTATGCTCAGAGATCAACCCACTGACTATTCACTGCTCTTATGGAAAATTGACAAACTCTTTAAGGGGTTTCTACCTTGTTAAGGGGCACCAACTGTAGCTACGCTTGATTGAATGAAGATGGCTCATGGCATGACGTCATGTCCACAGATGTGGCTCTCTACATACATCCTCACTTCATATCTCTAAATTAAATCGATAACCTACTGTGCAGGTTCTGCAGAGATTATGAACAAACTAGCTATTAGCCAAATTGTAGTATAATAGTTGAATAATCATAAAAATATATTTTGGGTAAAATATAATACCTTTCGGCTTCCGGCGTGATTCCGATGTTCACATAGCCATACCCCTTGCCAAGTACCCAGGTTCAATTTGCCATCTGTGATAGGGATCGTCAGTGAAGACCCCAGGAAGCAAGCTTTCACGTGTGCGGGCTGGTAAAGATAAACAAAATATTATTAATGAGCTATCAATAGCTAGTTGGCAATTTGGTCAGTTATGCATTTAGGTGAAGGCTTTCAGAATAGGTATTTTATTTATTTATTTATTTATAAGCCTGTATCGGACAATATAAAATATTTTTGGACAGTTATTGTTATTATTCTATTCCCTGGTTTTATTTGCTAGTCCGTGTGTCCTTTCGCAAAAGCCTCCTCCAATCCTTTCCAATGATTCCTATTAGCTGTTTTTCTCGTCTTTTCTTCCTGCCGGAAAGACATGCTCTGTCGGAATTGAGGCTGTACCTCAATTCCGTCTTGCCAGAATAGAATATTTTGTCAGAATAGGTATAATTTTTTTTCAATATAAACTATTTAGCCGTTGACAGGAATGTCACTGGGTGGTATGTCATGATGCAGTCTAATATAGAAGAAGGCTAGCCTGTAAGTGGTGTGGCAGTCAATTTGATTTCATCATATTTTTTAAATTTAGCCGTTGACTGCAATCTCATCTGGCGGTAAGATCATGATGCAGTCCAATATAGAGGGTTAGCCTGCAAGGGGTGTGGGTTTATTAAGCCCATAGCACTTATTGGTATCAGCAAACACCAAGTCATGAACTTCTTACTGGTTTGTCTCTGGTAGGAAGGGCATTCTTAACTAGTAATTAACTACTAAGATGAAATAGAAGCACTCATAGAAGTTTGTTTAAATAAAGAATAAATTGTCTTTTGAACAGGACTCTGAGAGGCATAATACTTAATTGGCAAAGCCTATAGTTTAAACAGATTTTGTTGGTTGTCAATTATTTATGCTCCAATTTAATACTTCATCTACATACCATAAATAATCCTATGAAATAAATAATCCGAGTTTAGAATATTGGTACAGTTAGGAGTACAAATTGTTAAAAGGTAAAGGTACCTATTCAAGAAACATTTAACAAAATCACTTAATTGGTTTTACACAAAGTAGAAGGAAACAACTAGATAACAAAATAAATTTAGAGTAGTTTCATAACACAATTCAGCTTTATAAAAATTCAACATTGACATAAACCAATCAAGCCATTTTAATTAGAAGACACTATAAAGTAAAATCTGCAAATTGCATTGAATGACAATAAGGTAGGTTAAAGTTGGCCTGTTATCAGCATACCACTTCAAGGTCACTTCATATATCAAACTGCAAGAGTAAACAAGTATCTTTATATGCCTACTACCTGTCATTTTAGCCTTGATTTTTCAGCGCTATTATGTTAATTAAATATAGATATACCCCATCTGCATTATGACCTAAATACTATAACAAGCGATATATAAGTTTGTAATTGTATGAATGCAATTTAATTATTATGAGCTGACTTGTCCTGGTTTTTTGTTCAAATGATATGTATATGACATAATCTTCTATATAATCACTAGATTTCATAAAAAAATTTTCAAAAAAAAAATAAAAACCGACTTCAAAAACCACAATTCTTAAAAAGACTCCAAAAAATGTTATTATAGAACTACATTAACTCTTTTATACATAATAAATTAAATTATTTTTTACTTTTTAGTGTTTGTGGTTTTTGAAGTCGGTTTTTATTTTTTTTTTGAAAATTTTTTATTTCCCAATTTTTAGTGGCCCCATTGTTTTAAAATACAGGATGTAACCAGAACGCTAGTAAAAACTTAGCGTTATTAAGAATAACGTCGTTTAATCGTTACTCGTCGACTTGACTAACTTAGACAAGTCAAGTACAAAGTCCATATGATACCCCACTTGGTATAGTTATCCTACTTTGAAATTTCAAACCCCTGATTTTCTCCACTTTTTTAATTAAACTAAAAATAATTTTCAATTTTTTTGATTTCCATGATATTGGGCCACTATTATATATACTTACAACTATTCCAAATTTCATGTCAATGGTTAATAGTTACTGAAATAATCGACTGTGACAGACGGAAAGAGAAAGTAATAAGGGTTCCATTTTTACCATTTTGGTACGGAACCCTAAAAAAAAAAAGATATGCTATGCATGGTTAAAACATACTGTTTACAAAACTATCACACTGATCGCGAGCAATTTACTCTTATCCATTGAGGAGTTCCGTTCTCCATCTCCGGAGATATTCATCAGATCTTCACCAAATTAAAATGGGACTACCTCTGAAGTATGACCTACCAAACAAAAAAAGAATTATCAAAATCGGTTCATAATTGGCGGAGAAATCGCGTAACAAACATACAAAAAAAAAAAAAAAAACATACGCGCCGAATTGATAACCTCCTCCTTTTTTGGAAGTCGGTTAAAAATAAAGTACCCCTGCCGTGTCTGTCTGAAGGTGATAAACTCAAAAACTATCGAACCAATTTTCATACGGTTTTCACTAATGGATGGAGTGATTAAAGAGAAAGGTTTATGTGTACATTAATGTTTTATGTAAATTTGTTTGAAATGTGACAATGATTGTTGAAGATGTCGGAAAAAATTAAGCCTACTGGCTTTCAATTCTGGATAGCACAATCTCTAAACTGAACTAAAATGACCCAACTAAATCTAGTTCTTTTCCTTTTCAATAATAAAAACCTGCATAGCCTATTTTACGAAAATCGGGGGAATGGTGAACTGGTGGGTGGTCAAATACATGAAAATTAGAGATGGGCTAAATATGACATTAGTCGACTAGTTCATTTATATTGTTTGCTTCTGAGAGACAATCTTATGACTCTTAGCTGTTCCTGTATTTATTTATGAGAATACAAGAAGTAACTCAAAACAAAGTTAGACTTATTCTGTATTTTAATTTTAATTCTACATGCTTGCCAGAGACTAACTAACCTGGCCTAGATAGGTCACAGCTGAGTGATAACCACCTCACAGCCAATACTATCTATCTATCTTTGACATTAATTAGAATAATATCCTTGTCAAGTTAAACATTATAATATTATCAGTGCAAGAGTCAGGCTCCTTTATTATTGTATAATGTTTTATAAATACTACATTGTTACTGTTTCACATATTGTTTTCCTTTCTGTTAGTCATTCTACTTTAATTAATTTGTAAAAGAAGGCATGATCTAATGACATTTACCCACTGTAGCAACAGTCAAACAAAACAAATCAAACAACTGTTTATAATAAACACAAACAAATGACACTTGTGATACTAACAACAGTCAAAATAAGAATTAGTTCGAAAATACTTGTGCCTCTTACCATGTCGTCAGGGCCTTCGCACGAGTGGCGGTAAGGCAGACCTTCTGGCACTATTTTGTTGAGCATCATTTCCATATCGTCTCTGACATCAGGGTCCCAGCTCTCGTTGAGCGCGAGGCTCGCCGATGTGTGCATTACTGGAAGAGTTTACCATGCATCAGAATCAGCTGTCTTCAAAAGTATCAAGAGTTTTTGGTTTGTCAAAATCACGTTTGACGATTTCTTATTCGAAATGGAAAATGAGCACAATTAATTTGTTACCAATATGCATTAGAAATGGGAAATATTCAGCGAGAATCTAAACGTCGGCGGCAAGTGGCCAGAGTGGTTCCCGGTACTCACTTTGGATGTGACAGAGCCCGACCGCAAACTGCGACAACTCGGGCACCTGCTTGAGGATCTCCTCAGTGACCAGGTGCACGCCCCGGTGCTGCGGCCTCAAGTTGAGCTTACGTTGAAACCACGCGGATCCAATCTGAATTCCTCGATTCGAGGCCATGTTTAATTTTTAAAAACGCTACAGAATTATCGCAAGAACACAATTGATCTTACACAACATCACTTTGAACAATCTTTATATGAATTTATCCACAATTATCATAAAAGATACATCTTCGATCTTTAAATAATGTAACAAATATATCGGAGGTTAGAGGACAGATTCGACACCCTATTTTCTGCGGGAAAGTGAAACAGCTTTTTGAACGAAAGAGATAAAAGATTGGCCTTACTATGTTGTCATTAGTAAAAAAAATTGGATTCATTCGTTCGCGCTTTCATTAAATTATTTTTTATTAAAGAAAGCTCTAACCTATAGTAATTAATAGCGTATTGCAATGGCGAACTGTTTTAAAATAGGATTATAATAAGCATCTAATTTTTTATTACTGGAGAAAAAGTTATGACATATAAAAAGGAAATATCAAATTTATTTAATTTATTCGAGAAAATCTAATTCTTTCTGGCTGATTGGTTGAAAAATAGAATAGTCTACTATTCTTAGTATAGGATACCTATTATTAGTATATGAAAAATGGAATAACTTTTAATTTTAATAAATAAATAATAAGTTCTGAATGGGTTCATTCAGCATCAATAGACTGAAAGACGTCATATTTTCGCATAGCAACATTTTTCACGGCTACTTCACGGTTTCACATTTCACTTGTGACTTTACGAGGGAAATTTGAATTTTTATTCCCATGCTATTCCCATGCGGTGCTCTCCTTATCACTTTTATCGATGAAAATCTAATAATATTATTATCAATTATATACTAACAGCAATTTCTTTAGTACTGACACAACCCATCTCATATTTAATAACTAAACAATATACTTAATTGGTCAAGTAAATTCCTAATAGTTTGGTAAGTAATCAACTTCAGGATGTGACGACTGACGACTAACGAGGGTTGATACCATGATGCCATTGTGTAGGTGTGGCTATGAACCACTCCTCGAAATTGGGACAATTAGTTTTTACTTCACCTAAACTGTTACGGACGCGTATTGTACGCTTCGTCCTATTTAACTTAAGTATATAAAAGGTTACAAATCTAGCACTAGGTACTTGTACCTACATAGCGTTGTATAATAATGGATCCCATAATGGACGTAATAAAAAATTCAGAGGAGCCGGAATGGCTCGAAAGGACAATAGTAGGGGAATTACGAGTTTGGCAAATTATGTTCCTGTGCTTAGCCGGGGTCACTTCTCTGAGTAAGTACTTAATCACATCACATGTCTACTTAGGTAATTAATTTATTTAGGGATATCAACTTTTATTATTTAAAGCGTATTAATTGCGGATACATATTTACCTAAAAGTATTCAAGCTTTTATGGAGCACATTTTTTTATTAGAGTAGAGATAGAGCCCGTGCTAAGCCTGTGTGTTAATTCAGAGGTAGGTTAACATTCAGGGTACCTAAGTAGTAAGCGCGAGAATCAATAAAATTTAACCCACGCGGACGAAGTCGCGGGCAACATCTAGTAAATGAAATGATTATTAAATATTATTATGCTCTATCTGCATCCTTGAAGAAGACGTAGGTATTTTTGTTAAATAAAGGTTCTGGAAGAGATCGCTGTTTGAGCGATAACTGCAGATACCTAATAGGCCGCCTGTTGTGCCATGTCCAATAGATTTTTATATACGTTGTATTTTATTTTTTTGTATGGTGTACAATAAAGTATATTTTACTTCACTTTACTTACTTCTAGTGGCCAGCTTAGTTGTCAACGGGTAAGTATTGGTATGAAAATCGAAAGTAGCGTGAGCGACCTGCGGGCTAAAGCATAGTGTATTACATTTCTAATGGGTAAGACCATAAAAAAAATAAATTTATCTATTCCGTGGGTAAGACTAATATATTATATTAGTAGTCTCCGATCTTTACACGACGATTTCACAAATCAAATTAAAAATTAAACTAAATCACTAGAGCTTCGCCGTAGCCGCGGATCGAGAGGCCTGGGTCCTCTAGCACCCAGGCCTCTCGATCCGCACCTTAACAACTCTGAAATTAACGGGAATGAGCTCCGATATTGATAGGACTAATTCCTGCCGTCAGTATAAAAATCCACATACCGTTGCGTCAGCGGGGTATTCAAAAGCCAAACCTTTATATTGAAAGCACGCTATTGCCCCAGTTAGTATAGGTAGGGAGCTTTAATTGTTAATGAGTCAAAGTCAACAGAGTCGAGGTTAGGTAATATAGTAGATGTTTGAACTCCTAACTTGAAAATTCGTTAAAATAGGATTGTTTAAGGAATGGTTATACGGTACTAACTACAAACCTACCTATAATAATTATACACTGGAGATATATTATATACTCAATATAACATGCTAGAAATACACTATTTTATTAAATCTGTAAATACTTAAATATCAATAAATTAAATAAACTAAAATTTTAATTAAAAACTAAAATCTTAAAACTACGCAGTGAGACATAGCGACCATTATGACATGCTAGACATTTTTTCTACAGCTGGATATAGCAATAATGCAACTGCTGGCTTGGTCTAAAAAGCTGCTTTGCTCCAGTAGGTAATAGCGAGCAAGACATATCTAGGCAAAAATCCCTACTTACCCTAATTAAAAATAGCTCAATGTTCACTTTTCATAACTAACTAGCTAAATAGCACATATTATTAAGAACTACCTAAAGCTCGCCTTTGACGATACGATATACCTACCTATTATGGATTGATTATGGACGTCAAAATTTTAGGCAAATCACGCCATCAGTTCAAATGACTTAATTTCTCGATCGACGGGGCCTCCGGCCCAAGTCATTTGGACTATTCTCTTACTCTGTGGCTATCAAAAAATTAAACAATTATCATTGAAGCAGATCTTACATAATTAGGGCCTACAGTTCGCGGTTTTTCTGTAGTCGTGGTGATATGCTGCTGCTTCCGTTTCCGCATCCCGCGCACCAAGCAGCAGATCGAAGCGGACTACAAGCGCCGCAAGATCACCTCCAAGTTCCGCCAGCAACTGGAAACCATTCAAGACTCCAAAATGGACACCATTTCGTTGAAAGATGGTAAGTTGGTTGACTTATTTTTGGTAGTTGGTACTCGTTAGCCTCAGGTCCCATTGCAAAAAAACTATCTTAAGATGAACGGTGCAAGCATATGTAACATTCTTAACCCTGAAAGATCAAAAGTATCAAACAGAGCCTATTTGAATTCAAATTTTGAATACTGTAGCGCCCACAGGGATGCATTCAGCTTGTCTCTTCACAACCTAACTTAGATTCATCGTTTAAGATGAAATTTAGTAGTTGGGATGGCAAACCGCAAAATATTACGTTACAGCCGTAATAATTACCTACTCCCTCTATATTATGTTTGGAGGTAAAAATACCTTGTTTATAGGTAGGTACAGTATGTAACTTACCTAGAATACCTACTAGAATATCCTTCATAGGATTCACTTCACCTACTACTGGGTAGGCGCTAGCGAGGTAGGTACCCTACAGGTAGAGACTTGAACCCTAGGTACCTAGGTATCATACTAATATTAAACATGCGAAAGTCTGTTTATTTGTCCAGGTCCTTCAATCACAACGTAACAGACCAACAAGCAATCGACGAGATTTTTTGTATGGGTACCTATAGTTGAAGACCTGAGTGACATAGGCTACTTTTTATCCCGGAAAATTTAGTCCCGAGTTCCTGTGGAAATTAAAACAAACTTCTTCCACTCGGACGAAGTTGCGGGCATCCGTTATATACTAAATATTCTTAAAACCTGAATTGGATCAGATAGGAAAATAAAATAAAAGGCATCTCTTTTCTTCCACACTTCCCTGAATCGATGAACTAAAAAAAAATGTTGATTGTGGCGTTTTCGTATAACAAAGCCGCGAGCCCGTCTCGATGGCCCTCACTTGACACTGAGCCAATTCCTCGTGTCAAAGACAACGATCTAGCACTTAGCACAAGCGGCGGACTCACCTTACCGCTCTCCGCAAAGTAACACTAGAACCTACAAAACTGCTGAACGGTGCGAATGAATTCAATTTCATTGTTCGTATGATCGCAACTCACCTCATCCCAATTGCCGGCTCACTACTGAGTACTATAGTCACTCTTGGCTTTTAGAATGAGAAGGATTTGGTCCACCACACTGGTCAAATGTGGATAGGCAGACTTCACATACCATTAAGAACATTATCAAGAACTTGTGGGCATTTTGACGACCTCCGTGGCGCAGTGTGTAGCGCTGTTGCCTTAACGTGCGGAGGTCCTGGGTTCGATCCCCGGCAGGGTCAATTTGGGAATTTATAATTTCTGAATTTTCCCTGGTCTGGCCTGGTGAGAGGCTTCGGCCGTGGCTAGTTACCACCCTACCGGCAAAGACGTGCCGCCAAGCGATTTAGCGTTTACGATGCCGTGAAGAAACCGAAGGGGTATGGGTTTAATATAACTGCCATGCCCCTAACAGGTTAGCCCGCTACCATCTTAGACTGCATCATCACTTACCATCAGGTGAGATCGCAGTCAAGGGCTAGCTTGTAGTGGATTAAAAAAAAATTCACGATTCCTCACGATATTTTTCTTCACCGTTTGAAATTAAACTATCTATTTTCTTAAAACGCACAAACTCCGAAAGTGTGTGCCCGTGGGGATCGAACCCCCGAATAGGAAGCCGGGCACCTAAACCACTAGGCTTCAACATTCACCGCTTATGATCGCAAATTCAAAGAACATAAAAATTTTCTGATATTTGTCTCTGGACAATTGGAGATAGAGGTCAATATAATATCCTCCCGACCGAATTTCGGCCACGGCGGCCTATCGGCTATCTCCAGAGACCCATCTGCGCGGGAGATATTATAGTGCACAAGTGTGCACACTACATACACAGCTGCACTCTCTGTTCCTTTACTCTCATAGCCCGATGGGACGGAAAATCCGACACGATCGGAGAGAGATCAGGCGCAGGACCGACGGCTTTATGTGCTCTCCGAGGCAGGGGGGTGAAACACCGCCATTAACTTCCTAACTCCGGGCTAGTACTGAGAATTTCTTGTCAGAAAAAACCAACACTTTTTGTGGTCTCGTCGGCTGCAGTCGAACATGTTAACCACTAGACCAACGAGGCAGGTAGTCGAGTTAGTTACGAGCTCAATATACCGAGGTAATGTATTTTTCTGTGCTGTAGTGTTATAGAATGACGCTTTATTTCAATTTTAATCGTATCTATAATAATTTAAATATTAGACGGTAGGTACATAGGTATTCACAGAAACATAGAAACATCGTGATTGTGTTGTTTAAATAGTTGAATCTAATGTTTGCTTTTAAAGACGTTATCTCGATAACTTATCTATAGACTAGCGAATGCCCGCGACTTCGTCTGCGTGGTTTGAGGTTTTTTGGTTCCCGCGGGAACTCTTTAATTTTCCGGGATAAAAAATAGCCTATGTGCTATTCCAGACTATAATCTATCTCTGTGCCAAATTTCAGCCAGATCCGTTCAGCCGTTGTTAAACATCCATACGTCCATCCCAACTTTCGCATTTATAATAGGTATTAGTAAGATAAGATACTTACCACCTACAGCACAGTTTGTAAACCAGTGGGAGAATTAAATTAACTATAGGAACTTAGGAAGTCGTTTATTTTCGTTTCTTCAGCATTGGAGCTATTGCACGAGAAGAGCCACTCAATGGAGGGAGAGAATCAGCAAGGCTCGCAACACAGCTCCATGGTGTCGCCTCAACAAAGTAAGTTGCCTTCGCCTCGCCTTATCATAAGAAATTGTTAGCCTTAGAGCAGTGCTGTTATATTTTAACGGCGCACTTAATAATCTCAAATAATAACTTATAGCGCGCGCGAATTGAATGCATTCGGGAGAACCTCATTCCATCATCCCCACACGTTACATGCACGCCTGCAAAGTGATGTCGGACATCTTTCGCGAGCTTATCGATAATACCAGACGGAACAAGGTAACTTCACCCACCTCATCGCTCTAAGTCAGAGCCCGAATGCATTTAATGGAGAAGTTTACCATTTTTTTTTAATTTACCTATTATGAAAATTAAGACAAAATAAAACAAAAATATGAAAGAATCATTAAAATATCTCAACAAATGAAAAAGTTATGAAACTTTAAAGTTGCCCTTGCAAGACGGGAGACGTGACGTCATAATTCCCTATCAACCGACTTTATAAAAACAAATAAAAGAAATAAATGGACTTAACGTGACTTCATTGAATTAAAAGCACTTAATTTGTGTGTGAAGATAATTTTGAAGTATTAAATACAGCAATGGGTGTACGAGTACATTAAATAATCAAACTTTTAAATCATTTCTCAGTCATTTATTGATGATTTGAAAAATTTATTGTTTCACATCAGGAAACTTCTCCATAGGCGCGCGTTCCTGCTGCAGGTAGGTGCCTACGTCAATGGGATATAATTGTCTGTCAGTCTACGCTTTAAAAGCGTATTTTGTTGTATCCCGGACTACTTTTATCTCAGCAAATCAGTTCTCACGGATTTTTTCAAATACTTTTTACCTACTAACGATGAAATTTTGAGCGAAAGCCTCGACATCTAAAATCGAACATCTAAATCACCAGACAACGCGCGTCGCTTACGCTTAATTCCCGCTGGAACTCTTAAATTTTCCGGGATAAAAAGTAGCCTATGTCCTTCCTCGGGATGTAACTTACCACTATTCTGAATTTCATCCAAATCGGTTGAACAGGACCGTGAAAGCGTTGCAGACAGACAGACACACACACTTTCGCATTTACAATAATTTAAGTATATGGATTTCATAGAGATATAATCTGCCTTTAACCGATTTTCTTTTTCTTTTAATTTCAGGTTCACTAGAAGCTTCTTTCCAGCCCGATGTAAACCAGAAGCCGGAGCCGCAAGCGTCTGGGATCAACTTCGTAAAGTTCGCCACCAAAGTGGCCAATTTGTCAAAACTTGGCCAACCAAAGTCGCCCACTTCGCCGACCACTTCAGATAATAAGATGGATTTTTAAGCACTTTTACTTACCTACTTAGCCATGAGTTTAAACTTACCTAGATCTCTCGTTATACTTACCTAGAATATGAAAATTGATAGCACGATTATAGAAGAGTACCTGATAGCCATAATGGAAAAATATTGCACATAAAGCGTAGCTTAGCACGTAGAATCCGCGCGGATTGTAATTTGTAACGTATCTGTAGTAGCTCTAATATATCAGTAAAATACTAATAATATATCAACTTACCTACAGTTATTATACGGATAAGTGTGAAGAAACAAACAAATCGTGCAGTAAGATGTTCTCTTTAATCTAGAAAATAAAAATACAGTATAAACGGATTTTAGATCAATAGAATAATTACATATTCACAAATAACTTCAGTAATCTGCATGTTTACATAATCTCCCGTTACACTTAACTGTCAGTTAAAAAAACAATAATCAAATCGTAAGCGATAACTTTAAAGCAACATTTAACTTACATTTTTATAATACATAAATAATACATTCTTGCAAATAAAAAATTACATAAAATTCAAGTTAGCTACAATTTTATTTTAAATAGATAATAATATAATAAATTGTTTCTACACGCTCATTACTTTTCGTTCGATGAACAACTGAACAATACACCGCTTCTGAGCCTGTCATGTTAATTAGTTTTTGTCACATTTATTTTATGTTCTATATTAATTAGTGACTTAGTTAATAATTAATAATTTCTAGAGATCAAAAGTATGGATACTTTTGTTACGATACCGAGAATTCTATTCTATCATTATTATTATTTTTTATTATGATCGATACCTAAAATGGTATCTCGATAATTTTTATTTGAACAATCGCGTTCCAACGGTCGAAATATCTCTTAAAAAGAGTTTCTTAAATATTGAATGAAGCACATAATACCAAAACACGTCTAATTAAAGACACCTCATAGTTTTTTTAAATCTACAATAATTATAATATGCTTTAATTGAAAAAGGTACCTAGGTAAACACATGTTACGTTATTTCTATCGAGTATAAAAATAAAAGTATCGATACTTTTCTTTCTTTTTATGAATCTCTAGTGATTTCTTCCAGCGGACGATAGTATACCCTAAACATTTCTCAGTCCATAACTCGATATTTTCCACCATATCATTCCTCTATTTCCTTAACCGCTAATACCTCTGTTCTAGAGTTGAATTTACATTAACCTTTCAAAGCAATAATCTAAGGCTATGTACACAATAGTAGGCTGCGCCGCATCGCTGTGACCGTTCGTGATATTTTTATTCTATTAGCCGTGGATTTTTTTGATGCTAGACATCGAATCGTACCTAATTTGATGGCTTTGAGTTAGACAACAAAAGTATTTCCAAGTTACATAAATACCCAGATAAGGAATAATATTAAATAACTAGATGGACGTTTTACCTTTTTATGGTTACTAGTTTACGACGTTTTAAAGTCAGCTGTTAAAGTTGTTTAAAGTTCTGATAATTTGGCCAATTCTGTATAACACAATCTCTAAACTAAAATGACAAAATTAGAAATATTGCTAACCCTTTCATAATACTCCCTGCGGAAAGGGACAGAACTAGATTTAAAGCTGTCATTTTATTTTAGAGATTGTGTTCTACAGAATTAGCCACAATATTTATGTTTAGTCTAAAGCATTGAATATATTTTATATCTTATTAAAGTATTCAGCTAGGTGAATATTCTGATTTGCATTGCGGTGCGGTGCGACCTCTTATGTGAGCTAGCCTTTATTTTACAGCATATTTATTTTTTTACAGTAGGTATTATTTAAATATTTAACGTTCCTTTTTAAGTTTTGCTTTATGGGTACAAGTGTGCACACTTTAGTTCACCATAGTTTCTTTATTGAGCAAATCTATTGTCAAATAAAAAAGTTAAACACATAGTAACATCAATAAAACCTAGTTTAATATGAAATCTCGTACTATCATATCGTAATCATTCTATCCTGTTCTCTCGATTGACTGTAATCATAAGAGGAAAAGTGAAAATAAATAGTAGAACACGTTTTTTTATATTGGTTTCAATATAATATTATGTTGTACGACATTTTCCTTATTACATTTTATATTATAATCTAACAATAAACTTGCTCTGTACACCACAACCGAAATAAAAATAATTCCTTTATTAAAATTTTTACGTTTATCTGTGTCCATTAATGTTAAGCGCTGACCGCCTGATGAAAGGCCAAGATCTCGTACTTCGTACTTTCGATATTTACAACTGTTTCAGTGTTTTTTTTTCTAGAATGTTCTGTAGAATCAATAATAAATAAATGCTAATTGGAATAAGAGTAGCGACCAAATTGCACACAAACAATCGATATAATATAACGTTTCACAAAAGTTGAAACTGCGCAGTAGTTGAAGCACAAAATAGAAAGGTAAAGCCAGGGACTGAAACACGGATTCATAAAGGTTACAGAAATATTTAAATGTGTTTTTAATTCTGTTAACCCGAAACACTTTCAGTATTCACTCTTGCCTTGAAAGTATATTCAAGTAACACCGAATAGGGATGGGTTTATTATAACTGCCATGCCCCTAACAGGTTATCCCGCTACATTCTTAGACTGCATGCAGTCAAGGGCTAACTTGTAGTGGATAAAAAAAGCACCTGTACGCCGTAAGGTTTTTTTTTTTCCTTCCACCAGGCCAGACCAGGGAAAATTCAGAAATTATAAATTCCCATATTGACCCTGCCGGGGATCGAACCCGGGACCTCCGCACGTTAAGGCAACAGCGCTACACACTGCGCCACGGAGGTCGTCAAAGGTTGCTTAATAGATGGGACGTCGACCAAACGTCTTGAGGAAAGTGGACGTTGGCTCGTAAGGATGTCTATACACTGTCGGTTAAACTTTAAACTGAGTTTTACTGTTATCTTTCTATTTTGTGGGAGAGGTGAATTGCACTTTTACAAGGGCTGCACTGTTTCAACTTCCGTGAAATGTAGATTACCGAAATCAATACTAGCGACACTATCCAATAGAAACTACAGCGGTTTTCGGAACCCAAAAAGAAACCTCTAAATAAGGCAATTTTTTATATTAAACCTCAAGTCACCCGTCTATGGAAGAATGTGTAAAGAAATATTAATACACTTTCACTTACATATTAATAATTGAATGGGACCTACCTAAAAACATAAAACACTTTATACGAGATATGCTTTGAAAATTCGTGGACTCAAGTCAGGTTTAACCAAATGTTTGTTTGGGTTTTATGCCCGTTTTCACGGCCAATTCTTATAACACCTAAGCCCAATAGGTGACAGCTTTTACGTTGCAAGCTGTCATCTAACATTTTGCTTTCCATTGTAATATAATCGTTTTAGGAGCGTTTTTATACATTATTTAGTTGAGAACAATGAATTTTCAAAGCATCTTCGACCTAAAATATTGTATGGGACAAGTCAGAAAAGTTACAAATCTATTACATTACGGACTGTAGTAGACAAACGTCTCACTAGCTCTTTACTTAAGATGCAAACGCGATACCGCGTCACCATGTTCATATATATATGAAAACGTGTTAAGCGACGCACAAAATAAGGCGATCGGGGTTTTACATGTTATATTATGAAGACATGCAAACTAGTTTAGAAGACATTCAAACGACAGGCGATTTTGGCGATTCAAACGGCGAATGCTGTCGTTGCGTTGAAATACGTTGCAAAGCAACAAGTTAATGCGTTAGCACCTTAAAATAGCACAATATTTATTATCTTTCCATGACCGTCGAATTTGTAACTCTTCAAACCAGTCACGCAAACATTTATTTTATTAGTTATTATTTTATTGTTCACATTGCATTGCTATTAAATTAAATACAATAATTACGAGCGTTTTTCTTTTTTAAATTAATGAATGAATTATAATTCGTAAGTTTGTGCATGATTACCTGTCTCATCGCGGATTTACAATTTTTACACGTCTGTAAAACCGAAACAATAAGGGTTAGCGTAACCTGACATGAAATACGTAGGATAAAGTACATTTAGTAGAATAAGTAAGACGAGCACCTGTCAAATTACACATCAATCGAATGACTTGCCAAGTCTGCAGTCCTGCAGACATAAGATTTTTCATCTCATCAACGTTGATATAAGTCGAATGTCGAAACAGACATCAACGGCAGAGTACTATGGACCTAAATGTCCTCGATTTAAAGTAAAAAATTCACTATTACCGATTTTACTTCCGCAGGGAACTTTTGCCTTAACTCTAGGATTTAACGTCCATTTTACAGTTAAAGTGTTTCAACACTCGGTTTCTATCCCCGTTGGTATCGTCCGATTCTGTACCGTCGCCTGCGTGTCAGGTTAAACTACGCCCCAGTATAGGCTAAGATTTTTATATTACATGGTTACCCTACATGAGGACTGTTAATTGAATAACTTATATCAACAAATTACGTAAGCTAAACAAGTCGACACTCTCCGACAAACACCAGAGTAGTCTAACTCTAAACAAAAAGTGTACAAAGTTGGCACCCGTTACATTATCATAGCTTTTTTTCTTTTGTAGCTTATTGGGATCGCCTGAAACAATCTTTCGAATTTATCTCACTCCGTCACATTAAACATGCTGATAAATCCTTAGATGATGCCCACGACTTTGCCTACTTGGATATAGGCGCTTTAAAATCCCGTTAACACTTTGGTTTTCCGGGACAGAAGTAGCCGGGATACATATACATATTCTTCGGAAAATTAGCTAATAAATTAGATGGCAGTGATATCTATGCAAGAATTGGACGATTCATACAGTTTTCTTATGAAAAAGAGCAACTCATAATTTTTCAAATATCGTATTATTAATCGTTATTCGACGCATTTTCTCACAAATTATTAATGTACAAAATTATGACAATGTAATAGGTGCGTTTGAGGGCAGAGCACGGTAATTAGGAACACAAGTCGCGACTGCAATGCCTCCACTATAAATAGAACTATATTTGTTTTACAATAAAGCATAATTTTGATTATCAACAAGTACTACAGCAACATTATTTATTTGACTTCATCTATGTTAGGCATGGAGAATCGATAATAATAAACATGATACACGAAACCCAAGATATACAGACTTCGCATGAAAACACCAACATTTTAATACGAATGCCAAAAGTTACAGTTGAATTGAATTTCGGTTAATCGCATTAACACAATGAGCTGTAAGCAACGCAATTTAATTCAAATATAAACTTCGGATTTATTATCAATATATTATCTACGGTTTAGCTGGGCTGTAATGTGAGATCGGCACTATCCCGTCAATTTGTATGTATGACCGAATGTTAGGCTACAAATTGACATAGCTGTTTTCACACACAAATGTCTTAAAACATTCGGTATTTTTGTCAAAATTGTACAGCTTGTATGACAAACGCATGGGACAGTTTCTTCAGTACCCCCAATTGAAGAGAACTGTATATCTTCGGTTTATTTTGTATGTATCAATGCAATAAATATAGTATTTAACATGGTCACAATATGCACATTTCTTCCGTCCAACGTAACATGTACACCGAATATTGAGCATAATATTTTTGGCAATTGATTTTCCCGTGAGATGGCAACGAAAGACAATAAAGGGATAAGTACTTTGTGACGTGGCAGTTGAAACGACGAAACGAACTTTCCTTTTATGTGATTTAGTAGCCTCTTGCATCAAGTTGTTAAAACAAGAAATTCTTGATTCGAAAATAATAAATCCGTTTGCAAAATTACATTTATATATGTCACCGTAAAATTGTAAAAACCGTTAGATTATAATGTAACTAGCGAGATTGTAAACTGTCGAAAGATTACAATTTAACGCATTATTTTTATTGTAGATCGTAGTAGATTATAGGTAGATTGTAATCTGTTAGGTATATTAACCCGATAGAACCTAAGTGCCTGATTATTTATGTCGAACCCAAACCTAACCTACAAGAAAGAGACAAGAAAACGTAAATACAATGAATATTTTAAAAATTGACACTCAGAACATTGAACGGTTCACAATCTTTCGAGATAAAAAGTATTAGATTACAAATTACAATGTAACGGTTTTTACAATTTTACGGTGACATATATCCATACTAATATTATAAATGCGAAAGTGTGCCTGTCTGTCTGTCTGTCTGCTACGCTTTCACGGCCCATCTGTTCAACCGATTTTGATTAAATTTGGTACAGGGGTAGATGGTATCCCGGGGAAGGACATAGGCTACTTTTTATCCCGGAAAATTGAAGAGTTCCCGCGGGAATAAAAAAAAACTGTCTCTTCACCCGATTTTGATGAAATTTGGTACAGGGGTAGATGGTTTCCCAGTGAAGTACATAGGCTACTTTTTATCCCTGAAAATTAAAGAGTTCCCGCGGGAATCAAAAATCTTAATCCACGCGGACGAAGTCGCGGGAATCATCTAGTATATAATAAAACTTGCTGCAGTCGGTAAGATCGTAAGATCGAAAGGTAACGTTCGATAAATCTATGTGAAGATTCATCATAGAACCCATAAAAATGTACTTTACGCAATAAACAGACGGTAAAGTTTTGAATCACGATTTATTATCAAAAACTTGTGTACACTTTGTTTCGCACTCAAGCACAAGCTCACGTTTCGTAGTTTCAACCGTTATATGATACAATAAATATACATGAAGGGTGCAATGTATACTGTTTACTTACACTGTGGTTATAGGAAATACGCACATTGTCGGAGTTTCGTTACTGAGGACGTCCACTCGGACCGAGTACGAACCCGTTACGAAAGTCGAAACTGGAATAGTCTAATATTTAAAAACTCGCTCACATTTACAACTTTCGTAGCGTGTACTACACTCGCCGCTTTATTCGAAGACATGGACATATAAACCTAATAAAATATGGTACATACTGTAATTGGAGTCCGGTTTTGAACACGGCGGTAGGTGGTAAATAAGTGGTAGCTACAGTAACATCACGAAAGTTGAAACCACTCTTTGCCCCAAATAAACCGCTCATATGTACATCGATTCTAATAGGTACTTGGCGCAGTCGGTAGGATCGCAAGTGCTTATAAAGAGCATCTGACGGTAAAACTGCGTAAGTGCGTATCGAAACAGTCAGTTGCGACCCTTATTAAAAGCCTCGACTGCGATTCGTGTGTTCAAGTACAAGTCGCTGACGGGTGAATTTTTTTTATTTTCAATCGCGACGTATTCTGACAAGCCTAGATCTAATGTGACAACGATAAAATTGATCTTATTATAGGACACTTTAGGCACGGATTAAACTCTTGCGATGAAAGGATTAACCGGTTAAGAGTTTTAAGGCGCGTATGTAGGTTATGTTGTAAGTCAGTTTTTATCGGGGGTGCATTATATTTCAACTTTCCGGACGCATACTGTAGTGGTATCTGTTGAGTGGTAGGTTGTAGGTGGTATGTGGTAGGTGTGGTGCGGTCGAGTGCGGCCGAGTGGTATCAAAATGTGAGCGATGTTCGGCGCCTACGTCTCGCCGGCGCGCAACACTCAATCTCGCCTTACAAACGTTCTGCCGCTGTAACAAAAATTGACACTATAAAGCCCAGAGTCGACTACAGCCATTTTTTTTCAATCTATACGGGGTATAGTTTGTGAGTTTGTGAGGTTGTAGGTGGTAATCTCTGGATTTACTGAACCGATTTTGCCAAACCAACCACATTATTTGTTAGTGTAATAGGCTATATATTAACCCGAGTTAAGAGAAAAAAATTAGGGAGTTCCCGTGGGAATTTAGAAAACTTATTTCACGCGGACGAAGTCGCGGGCATCTGCTAGTATTTAACATTTTATTTGTTGCTTTTAGAAAAACGAATTAATCAGATGTTAGTGATAATAAACCGGGACCGACGGCTTAACATGCTCTCCGAGGCACGGAGGAAACGAAAAGGCCAAATTCGGACTTCCAAATTCGGTAACCCATCCTGTTACCGACTTGGGTCAACGTTACTTAACAATCGCAATCGACTGATATGAACTGTCGCAACTAGGCCACTCGTCCCTCAAAAACGTGTATTACTCAACTGCCTCGATGGACTAGTGGTTAACATGTTCGGGATGTTACGAGTAGATCCCGGGTTTTGAGTCCCAGGTCGGGCCATAATTAAGTATTGGATTTTTCTGACTAAAAATTCTCAGTACTACTCCGGAATTAGGAAGTTGGCGGTATTTCACCCCCGTGCCTCATAAAGCACGTTAAGCCGTCGGTTCCGGTTATTGTCACTATCAATCAATCAATCAATATCATTTATTCAATATTTATTGACGTTAAAAATTACTTAGGTACTTATAAAACATGAAACATGATGGTGACAATCGGTTACGGTATCAAAGTTACGAGGGTTCCAAAAGCGCCTTGGTCTGAGAAGAGCCCACAACAAACTCAGCCGGGTTTTTTTTACTATCATCATCTTAAGGGTCAACACAACGTCTTCTCCCGGACAGATTCCCGCTAGATGGCGTTGTTTGGGCTTTTGACAGGTTTTTGATATTTTCGCAAAGTTGCAATGCACTGATTTTAAAAATATTAAAATTGCGGCAGTACATCAATGCCTATTATTTTATCACATAATTAGTTTACTTTAAAACAGAGCCATTTAGTCAAATAGTCAAATTATAAACATCTGTTATATCGATTACTGTATATACGCAATACCCACGCACACACTGACAATGGTTGTTATCCAAGTTCTGTGGTTCTAACATAAACTACGAATTGTTTACTAAAAAATTTAACTAGATGGCATTGAAACAAAAACTGCTGCGTTTTGCTTAGTATTGTTTTTTTTTATTTATTTCATTCGGATACAAGATAAACTTTCAGCTTTGACTGCAATCTCACATGGTTGATGGTGCCACCATGTGAGATGGCGGTAAGTGATGATGCAGTCTAAGATAGGAGCGGACTAACCTAGAAGGGGTATGGTAGTTTTTATTAAACCCATACTTTATACCCCTTTGATTTCTACATGGCATCGTACCGGAACGCTAATCGCTTGGCGGCACGGCTTTGCCGGTAGGGTGTCTTTGCTGCGGACGGGTGACAACTTACAATAATGTGGCTAGGGTTGCCAACTTTTTTGGAAGCAAGCTACTTCAAATTTCAATATACCTACCTACAGAAAACGAACAATTGGCCAATTCTTGAAAACTATTGAAACGATTTTAATGAAACTTGCACTGTTCCCTAAGTTGAAGTAAATGTAAGCCAGTAAAAAAAGATTAGTCGCATATTTTCGAATAAATGCATGGACAAACATACATGACATACAGACTTACATATACATATTATGTTTGGAAGCCCTAATAGATTGTCATTTATGTGAATACTAGCTGATGCCTGCGACTTCGTCCGCGTGGTTTGAGTTTTAGTTATTCCCGCGGGAACTCCTTAATTTTCCGGGATAAAAAGTAGCCCATGTCACTCTCCAGGTCCTCAACTAACTATACCTATGCCAAAAATAACATCGATCCGTTGCTCCGTTGCGGCGTGATTGAAGGACAAACCAACAAAAAAAACACTTTCGCATTAATTATAATATTAGTATGATATGAAGTATGATTTTGCAGTTCCAATAATATAACACACGAAATATATTATGCGTGTCGAATTGTCTTTTGGAAGTCGGTTAAAAATAGTTTTTATTTGTTCAAAAGTTGTGAAAATATACTAGTTCTGGAAAATTATATAATTAAGTAGGTTTTTTACGAATCCCGTGGCAGCCAAATCGGTAGTGACGTGATTAAGTAACAAACATCTGTAAGATTCCTGGTCAGGTCCCCCGTTGAAGTGATACACATACTTCGCTTTAATTCTTTTTTTTTCTTCTGTTTGCTTGTTTGCGTGATTTTCCTCCGTTCAAGTACTCATTAATGCAATAACTGTCACAGACACAAGGACAGAGTGCCGGCTTATAATTAAATTTTCGAGAGATGTAATAATAAATTAATAATTGGGTAGTACCGAGTACGGGTGGCAAGTGGCAACCCTACTGATGAGGCGTACTGTTGCAAGTCACGCGCAAGAGCGAAATAAGAAATTATTATCACCGCGATATTATAGACCAAGAGGAAACGAAATGTTTTTTTATCTGATTTTATTTATTAGACACACAACAGATTATGACAAATACAAGTAAAAATGATAATGTACTTATTGATGTGAATGTTATGCCTATACCGAAGTTGAACGATTTATATTAAAATATAAATAGGTAGGTACTTATAATAAAACTGTAACGGGTCCAATTCAGTATATTGAAAAAAAATTTTTTTTTTGAAGAGTACTCCATAATCTTTTTAATTTTTTTTCATTTATTTAATTATACTCCATAACTCAGCCAAATCTGAACCGCTGATCTGAAATCGCTTCGCTCGGTCAATTAGAGATAGGTACGGTACATATTGCATAGGTACTTATCTCATCACTCATGCAGATACTCAAAAAATAAAAACAGGAGGAAATGAACGGAAATTAGTGCCGCTGCCTCCCGGACTATAGAGGCCGCATCGGCTAGCGATGCGCGATTTTGAATTCAATTCGAATTATCAAAATCAGTAACTACGAGTAACTTGAATAATGCTCCACTACCTAATTCGAGTCGATTAGTAGGCTACCTAGTTAGTAGTTAGTACTAACGAATAAAACTTTAATTTGAAATTGAGCCATAATTGCAAATTTATGTTATACTAGCTGATGCCCGCGACTTCGTCCGCGTGGAATAAGTTTTTTGGATTCCCGCGAAAACTCCTCAATTTTCCGGGATAAAAAGTAGCCTATGTCACTCTCCAGGTCCTCAACTGTACCCATGCCAAAAATCACGTCGATCCGTTGCTCCGTTGCAGCAGCGTGATTGAAGGACAAACCAACAAACAAATTACTGACTTTCGCATTTATAATATTAGTATGATGATATTATGAAGTCAAGGACCTTTAGACCAAGGTCCTTGTATGAAGTATGATATGATTTCAATTATACCTCCTATGTATCAATAAAAAGTTTCAATTTAAACCTAGGTAGGTATAAAGCCGCGGAAAAACGGTAGGTAGGTAAATACCTAAAAACATGAAGGATATAAACACAGTAGACATTTCATCTATAGGTAAGTAGGTAGGTATACCTACCTATCATACTTTTAATATTATACCTATGGGGGAAAGTAAGTTTGTTTGTTACTCTTTCACGCAAAAACTACTGAACCGATTTGGCTGAAATTTGGAATGGAGATAGCTTATAGCCTGACTTAGAACATACCTAGGCTACATTTTATCCACACGGGCGAAGCCGCTTGCAAAAGCTTGTATGTATAAAAATTATAATCATACTTCATAGGTACTAATATTATAAATGCCAAAGTGTGTTTGTTTGTTGGTTTGTCCTTCAATCAAGCCGCAACAGAGCTACGGATCGAGGTTATTTTTTGCATGGGAATAATAGAGGACCTGGAGTTACATAGGTACCTAGGTAGGCTACTTTTTATCCCAGGAAATCAAAGAGTTCCCGAGGGATTTCAAAAACTTAATCCACGTAAACGAAGTCGCGGGCATCAGCTAGGTAGTTACAAAGTTATCTTTTAAACTCTGAACCGATTTTGATGAAACTTACAATGATATTTTACTCTTTTCTTAGATTTATTCGACGCATTGGACTATAGGTTGCCTTGTTTATTTGGTTCATTTTGATCTCAACAAATCCAAGTAGGTAGGTATATCGCAACACACAATCCACAATTGGGGGAAGCCCCGTCGCTAACGTCCGCAGGAACTACCTTCTACCTCACTGCACGTGTCCCCTGGGTCACAGTATTGGTATACATATAGATACCAATACTGTGCCTGGGTGGTGCTAAACGAGCGACGAACTTGTAGGCGAAATAAGCGTTCTTTTTATGCCTGGATACGATTAAATAGTCCCGATCCCGATATACCACGACCTTCGCCGATCTGTTTTATAGATGAAACCTACTTTTTATTTAATAATAGATAAACATGCCTAAAATAGGTTAATTTGATAACAAACGCGATGGTATAGCATTGGCTACAATAAACTTGTCAAAAAAAAAATTAAAATTAATTTATTTAAAAATAGCCTGGACCGGATTTTGATAGGCAAACTAATTTAGGCGTATTTATCTATTATTAAATAATAAAAGTTGTTTCCAAAAAACCGACTTCCAAAGCCACTGTAGAAATCAAAATTATTTTATACTTTACAATGGCTTTGGAAGTCGGCTTTTTGGAAAGAATTTTTATTTTTAACTTTTTAGTGTACTCTAAATCCCCACGGCTTAGGAGTGCAGTACCCTGCAGCGTTAGAGTTGAGGAGTTAAGACTTGGTTTTAAGTATGAAGTCGTTGCTTGACACCTACAATAAGAATTCATCATAAAAAAATCCTAAATTGCTATTTTTAAGGAGTTCTGTACCCTACAGCATCAGGGTTGAGGAGTTGGGACTCAGAGTTGTATTTTATACACGTGACTTGATACCTACTATATTAATTTACCATCAAAATTTCCTAAATGCCTAGTTTTGAGGATTTCATGTAGTACGGTACACCTACAGCATCAGGATTGAGGATTTGGAGTCAGAATTTTTTATGGGACCACATCGGGAGCTTCCACTAACCAGTGAAAAAAAATTTTTCAAATCGGTTTAGAAACAACGGAGATATGCACCGACATACATTTAAAAAAAACATACGCGCCGAATTGAACCTCCTCCTTTTTTGGAAGTCGGTTAAAAATAAAAAGAAGGTTTCATCTATTATACAGATCGGTGAAGGTCGTGGTATAGCGGGATCTACTACGAAAATAATTTATCCACAATCCGCGTACTTAGATATGAACCTTCATGCAACTTCCCCTATCTTAAAAAAGTTTATAGCATGTAACAGCGAACTAGTTTTACAGTATAATGATAGATGGCGATCAAATATATTTTTTGACGCATTATTTAGGCGACACGGGCGACATCTATCAAGACGAATGTAAACTTCACAACTCACACATGCGTAAATCTGACACTTTTTGAATGCCGTTTTTATATTATAAATAATGTAAATATTTATCTGACATGAAAATTGCGACCATAAAAAGCCCTAAAGAAATGATAAAACAAATTTAAAAAACACAAAAATGTTTATATTTCAAGAATAATCGAAAAGAAAAATGTATGAAAGTCGACCTATGCACGTGCGCCTTAACTGAGGAACTATCATGATAATAGTCGTAAAAGCCCGCCAACCCGCATTGGAGCAGCGTGGTAGGTCTAAGCTCTAATACCCTCTCTCCAATGAGAGTGGAGTGGAGTGCCCAGCAGTGGGACGTTAATGGGCTGTAGTGGTAGTGGTAGTGGTAGTGGTGGTGGTATTACTCACGAGATGGTTTTCCGCTCGGCGGGTCGCGACGTGGGCTGCGGGCGTGCGCGGTTCAGCACCTTCAGTAGGTCGCCCGCTTTAGCGCGCATGCGCGAGTGCACGTACACCTGCGCACGCGACAAACAATAAGTAAAACACCTTGTATGACCTATCTATGATATTCACTAGTGGTTCGCCCCGAACTGAGACCTCGCGGTATCGCCATAACAGAGCGCCATCTATTGACATCATTGTGAAGTTCTGTTAGAAATACTGAAGCTCATTAAAAGTTAAATGATTTCGTTTCCTTATAATATTTATCTGATTTTAGTATTTGTTGTTCAAGTACAGGATATAATTCAAATAATTATTTCATCAAGTTTCAGGCTCAGCCTTTCAGAAATTTGAGAGTTCTGAGGTCAACTGTGGACGTTAGAAAATCTCCACTTTGAAAGCCTCCCATTTCGTCAATTTTAGGGGAAAATTCCTAATTATCTTTAAAATTATATACCGCAACCCTATGTAACGCTATAAAAATATTTTACTTCGCATTCGCTTCTATGAGAGCCCCCCTGAAATAAAGATTTTTATAACTTTTTAAGCCATATTCGGCTGGAGGTCATCGGTTTACATATTATATTTAAATTTGAAGTAATTACGTTCAGTAATTCAGAAGCTATAAGGCTTTGACAGACGGACGGACGGGCGGACGGACGGACTCACTCAAGTAGACTCAGATACCTTCGCTTCGATCGGTCAATAATCTATGGATTTGACCATGTTTAATGCATGATTATTTATGATAAGTGTACAATAAAGAATATTTCATTCATTCATTCATTCATGTGTGCGAGAGGGACACCAAAACGTAGAAGTTTTCTCTTTCAAGACCGTTAATTTTGTATAGTCGCACAAATTTATCTGATCCGGTGACAGCGTCGCTTAGTTATCATTAAAGTTGCTAATAAATATTAAAAATAACACAAAAAAAAGTGTGTGAGTGCAATTCACACACAGCAGAAGTGAAACTTTAGAAAAGTAGCCTACGAGAGAATGAGATAAATATAACTTGTAGTCTATCTCATTCTCTCACAGGCTAAATCCTATTTATGCATGTTTGTCTCTTTTTGGTGTCGCTTTTTCGTTTCATCGAATTTTCAAATCACTCAATCAATTATAAAAATTAGTTCCACTTTGGCCACCGGGCCAGTTAAGTTTGTGGAATGTACTGGCAATGCAAAAGGGACTGTATGTCTGGGAGATAAGGTTCATTTTTAGTTAGCGTTCAAACCTTTTACCTTGGAACACTTGATGTGGTAATGGAGGTAGTCGCGAAACATGTGCAGCAAGTCGATGGTGTTGTCGCGCGCCGCCGCGCACGTGTGCCGCGGAAACAGTACTGCGCACCACACACACACACACATTATTTGTTTATTCACACCAACAACTTCCATCATACTAATATTATAAATGCGAAAGTTTGGATGGATGGATGGAAGTTTGTTACTCAATCACGCCAGAACGCCTGAACGGATCTGGATGAAATTTGGAACAGTCATAGGTTATATCCCGGGGAAGGACATAGGCTACTTTTTATCAAGGAAAATTAAAGTTCCCACGGGAATTAAAAAACTTAACCCACGCGGACGAAGTCGCGAGAATCATCTAGTAATCCATACTAATATTATAAATGCGAAAGTGTGTCTGTCTGTCTGTCTGCTACGCTTTCACGGTCCATCTGTTCAACCGATTTTGATGAAATTTAGTACAGGGGTAGATGGTATCCCGGGGAAGGACATAGGCTACTTTTTATCCCGGAAAATTAAAGAGTTCCCGCGGGAATTAAAAATCTTAATCCAAGCGGACGAAGTCGCGGGAATCATCTAGTATTATATATGCGAAAGTGTGTCTGTTTGTCTGCTACGCTTTTCCAGCCCACCTGCTCAGCCGATTGTAACAAAATTTGGTACAGAGATAAGTTGCATCCCTGGGAAGGATATAGGCTAAAATATATAAATATAACAAGTTAAATAAACTAACGAAATAAAAGGATTGACTCACCGAATGTGACATAACTGATATTTTCACCTACTTTGGCGTCGGTGTCCAAAAGCTCTAGAGGCGGCTCCTTGTGTGAGAACAAGACCTGGAGACAAGAGTCTATGCTGAAATTATAATATGCAATTATACAGATGTTTATTTACATTAACACTTACTTATACATGCGAAAGTGTGACTTCGTAAATAAAGAAGTTCCCGCTAAAAACAACTAACGCGGACCAAGTCGCGGGCGTCATCTACTTGTAAGGTATCGATTACACACAAGTGTAATCGAGTAAAACTTACAAAAGCTTTACTCGCGTAAGTTGATTACTTGAGTAACTCACGAAATTTAAAGTGTTGTATATGTATTGTTTGCAAATGTTACTTATGTACAATTCGCGCGCCAGTTGAATACAGAGCTTTTGTATGTTTTACAAAATCTCTGCATTCAATTCGCGCGCATATTATACTATACTTGTGTTTAAAATTAAGAACGATAGTTCTTGTGTTTAATGGTAGATTCGTGCTCGGACTCCAAACAGCGCGTAGGAAACAATAGTGGACGGACGCACGCTATGATTGGTTCAGATATTTTGGCGCCATTCAAATATCTCGGTCTCCAAACATAGCGCGTAGAAAACAACCAATAGCGGACGGACACACGCTATGATTGGTTCAGATATTTTGGCGCCATTCAAATATAAAATTTCTGAGCAGATACATCGGCGTCGTTATAATAGTGGTATACCCGTGACCCGTACACTATACGTAAAATTTTACAAGTGTAGTTGAGGCCTGATATTATAAGTGACTGGTTACCTGGGGCGCGGTGTGCGACGCCCGCCGGCCCTCCTTGAGCTCCTGCATGAACACTTTGCCGATCACCACCTCGTCCTCTTACCTGGGGCGCGGTGTGCGACGCCCGCCGGCCCTCCTTGAGCTCCTGCATGAACACTTTGCCGATCACCACCTCGTCCTCTTACCTGGGGCGCGGTGTGCGACGCCCGCCGTCCCTCCTTGAGCTCCTGCATGAACACTTTGCCGATCACCACCTCGTCCTCTTACCTGGGGCGCGGTGTGCGACGCCCGCCGGCCCTCCTTGAGCTCCTGCATGAACACTTTGCCAATCGCCACCTCGTCCTCTTACCTGGGGCGCGGTGTGCGACGCCCGCCGGCCCTCCTTGAGCTCCTGCATGAACACTTTGCCGATCGCCACCTCGTCCTCTTACCTGGGGCGCGGTGTGCGACGCCCGCCGGCCCTCCTTGAGCTCCTGCATGAACACTTTGCCGATCACCACGTCGTCCTCGTGCCGGAACACCGTGGAGAACACCACCGTCACGCGGTCTTCTTGCGCCTCCACGTATCTGCAACAACGGCGCTGTTTACTAACAGTTCCCCATCAAAACTTCAAAATATAAGAACTGCGACAGGTTGAAACTAGATGCCAGAAAATCCACGCCACGAGCTTCCAGGTTAGTACACACAATTGATTAAACAACATTGTGTAGCATCACGAACAACCCGCAGATCCGCTCGGTTAAATCTGACTATCGAAGGCCGTAAATGCGGAACATTTCTTTTGGTGAGAAATTGTACCCAGTAACGACAGCGCGTTTACATTAGGACGGTTTGGCCTTATTCGATCACTGACTAATATAAACTGCTATTCGGTTCGTCTCACTCAACCATAGGGTACTAGGTGGTACAACTATAATCATGGTATAGACTATAGTCCCTGTAACATGGTTCCAAAAGAGTTTCTGAATTTTCCATTCCATAAATTTAAAGACTGTGTTAAACAGCATTTGTTAAGTCAAGGTTATACTATTGATGATTTTCTAAATGTTGTTGCATGTTAGTAACCGGATTCCCATCCAACAGCACATAAAGGTAGCATAAGTGACCCAGATTTGTTAAATCGAGGTTACTATACTGTTGATGAATTTTACTATGACAAAGTTGCATGGAAGCAACCGGCTTCCGATCCAGCAGCCCATAAAGTAGCACAAATGACCCAGCGGTGGCACTCACAAGGTCTCATCCTGGCGGTAGTTGATAACGGCGCGCTTGTGGCCCACATCGCCGTCCTCCTGCAGCCGGAAGTAGCGCTCGAACACCGACGCGAAGCAGTTCCGTTTCAGCAGACCAACCTTCTTCACGATCGCCTCCCAATCCTCTGGGATGGTCTCCATGTCCAGCAGTACTGATACATTGTAACCTGCAACAAAGTAACATCTGTTTTAAGTACTTCTTAACATACATTACATTTTATTACATTGCGCCCAATTTGCTAGATCAGATTTTTGAAGTGAAAACTTCTTTGGGCGCGTTGAGTTATTTTTGTAGGGGGTAAAAATGTGGAATGCACGAGAATGTCACCGTTCTTCTTAAGATAAAAGGCCTTAACTATAAATATAGTACATTCGTTTAACATTAAACTTCTATTAAACTAATATTAATAAGTGCTGTGTAACCGTGGCCGACACCTCGCGTTGTTACGACGACAAAAGGTCTTAAATATAAATATAGTACTTTCGTAATTAAACTTTAATGCCTTAGTTTTAAGGTTTATATTTGAATTTTTTTTTATTAGTAAAAAAATATTTAAATATTCGTTTTCACTTCTATCGGCAGTCCCTATGACTGCCAGTTATTTTTTTCTATACTAATACTAGCCGATGCGCGCGACTTCGTCCGCGTGGTTTAAGTTTTTTTGATTCCTGCGGGAACTCTGTCACTCTCCAGGTCCTCAACCCATGCCAAAAATCACGTTACGAATTCCATGAACATTGTGTATGGGAAAATCAAGGGAAAATATTTTATTTTTTCGTCAATTTTCCAATGATTTTAAATCAAAAACCATAAAAATCGGTCCAGCCGTTCTAAAGTTATAAGTGTTCGAACAAACCCGACTTTGTTTTAAATATTAAGATTATAAATGCGAAAGTTTAGATGGATGGATGGATGGATGGATGTATGGATGGATGTATGGATGGATGGATGGATGTTTGTTACTCAATCACGCCAGAACATCTGGACGGATCTGGATGAAATTTGGCACAGAGATAGATATATAGTTTGGCATAGCAACATAGGCTACTTTATATCTCGGAAAATTAAAGAGTTCCTACAGGTACCAAAAAACCTCAATCCTCGATGACGAAGTCGCGGGCATCAGCTATTTATTTCATAAATTATCAGATCTGCAGACGTAGGTTGTGGCCCACTTTACTCATCAATAATACAATACATTTTGTGTTCTGAAATACATAAAAATCAATTTGGAATCTTATCAGGGAGTCACTTGTAAAAGTCCAAGTTTTAATCTTATCAAAATATTCAATTCAGACAGATAAACACATTGTAGCAGCAAGTAATTTATTTGTTTTGTTATTTTTACTTACATATTAAAAAAATTATGAGTACAAAAGTGTGACTATATGTTTTCTTTAGAATATGTTTATCACATTCTATAGTTAAATGAAAAATACTTTCGCATTTTCCCACTACTCACTATCCACTCTTATAATTTAATCTGTCTGTGCATAGGTCTAGACTCTAGATCTATGCCAATACTATAAATGCGAAAGTGTGGATGGATGTTTGACTCTAATCACACCAGAACGGATGAACGGATCTGGAGTAAATTTAGCACAGAGATAGATTATACTCTGGAATAACACATAAGCTACTTTTTATCCCAGAAAATTTAAAGAGTTCCTCTGGGAATTGAAAAACCTTAATCCACGCAGATGAAGTCCCGGGCATCAGCTAGTACTTAATAAAGATTTAATTTATAATAATAATAATAATAATAATAAGGGGGGTAAGGGAGTGCGCCCCCATCTCAGCACTCCAAACGTCAACCTCACCTGCCCGTGGTACCCCCTGCTGGCTAACAAACGAGGCTCTGGCGACCGATGGTGGCGGGATATCCACCAACCCAAGCTGCCTAGGCTCGAGGACAAGGATGTGTCCTAATGAGGCGAAGCAGAACAGCTGGCATCAGTGTAGGATGTCGGCTTAGGGCGGCGGCGGAAGAGTGTCACTTGCAAATGGTATATGATCGATTCTTATTCTAACTGTATGCGCTTGGAGTAGGAGTCGATTGGATTGTTTACAAGATGAGTACACCAACGGCGGCGCCCATAGGGCTTAACTTGCTAGTTAAGTCTACTACACACCCACGTGCTATGGACAGGTACGATGGGTTAACAAGTCCAGTTTAACATATGAAGATGAAAAAAATAGCACTTCCCCAAGTACCCGGCGACTCCGAGAGGGACACTGATGATGGTAAGGAGGTGCCTCGAGGGGTCAGGGGAAAGAAGAATCTCCGGGTGGCGGTCTTAAACCATCAAACGACTTACGATACCAACGAACTTATGGACTCCGAAACTGCTATTGAAAGGAAAAATGAAAAGGAAATTACGAGCGCCCATTCCTCAAAATACTATTTAAGATCTAGAAAAACGACACATAGCTCTACTCAAAGTACAGAAAATGTAGCTGGAACTTCAAGGCATCTGGATTTGCCGTCATCTCCGTCATCCACACAAAGTTTATTCAACTCACCAGCTACATCACCACACCCATTCGAAGTACAGGATAGACCAAGTTCCTCGTCATCTAGCTCATCTGGCCCAGAGGATGTTGTGCAGACGGCATCTGCCACAATTACTGCACCCACCGATGGCCATAACAAGGCGCGAAAAAAGTGGACTGTTGAAATGAACGAATTCATATGGCGCACATATCTTATAGTTAGTGAATTAGAAACCAAACCTCGACACTTAGATGTACTACATAAAAAATTTACAGATAAATTCAAAAACTTCGATGTTTCAAAACAAAGGATTGGTGACCAAAGGAGGGCCATTATAAGAAGAAAACTGTTACCCCAACAAACCATAGATGATATAAGAAAAGATGTGGAAAACGAGCTCCGCATTAACAATTCTCCTATCCAGCCAGATATAAGTGGACTGACTTCAAGAATCCGCTGGACCGATGACATTAATGAAGCCATCATACGAGAATATTTTAAAATTACCCACTGTGAATCAAATAAATCAGCTTACCGAGGACCTTTACATGCCGCCATAACATCACGATTTCCACAAATATCTCACGTATCTGAGCAACGAATTGCAGATCAAAGACGATTTATTGTTCAAAACAGGCGTTTAACAGTAAAAAGAATACAAGAGATCCGAGATGAAGTAGAACAGACACTGATAACCCTTCAAACTAACAATAATGATAGTGCACACCTCACACAATCAGTTCAAATACCACCAAACGACGATGACTGTAGCCTAACTCTTAATCAGACTGAGAGTGGGCCTAACACAAACAACGGAACGCAGCAGTATGTGCAAGCTACACAGGATTTAAATATAAAAATACGATCAACATTTGAAACAACATATGAAAAATTTAAAAACAGTGACCCAATCCAAAGACCATTTATTCCCAAACAGAACACTTCAAAAAAATTAGCTCATATCGTAAGTTACATTGATAAAAATATATTGCCACAACACACCTCAACTGATCATGATTTCATCACAACCCAAACATTAATTTACTGCGCGGCATACACTGCAGCTATCTGTAATGGTGCCAAAATAAAAGATACACATATTAGCCCATCAGTGAATAAAATTAAAACACACACACCACCATGGCAAAAAAGGCTGCAGAAAAAGAAAGAATCCCTAAGAAAAGACATCGCTAGATTAACTCAGTACATCAGAGGAAATAGAAGCAATAGATTGTTGGCACAAATAGCAACTATAAAAGACAAATACAAAATTCACTCACGGCATGAAGAACCAAATCTCACTAATGAACAATATCTAGATAGCTTAAAACAGAGACTATCAGCAACAAGTAGCAGACTTAGGAGATATGAGAGCTGCACTCAGAGGATAAAGCAAAATTCGCAATTTAGGAATAATGAAAAGTTATTCTATAGACATCTGAATCAAAATACTAGTAACACACAACACACATCAGATACTACTCTACCACCACCCTTACCATCTCTTGAACAACTAAAAGATTATTGGTCAGGTATTTGGGCTAACCCAATGCAACACAACGAACGAGCCGAATGGCTTGATACAGAATCACGCAACGAAATAAATACTCCGGAAATGACATTTGAGAATATCCCGGTCGACATATTCTTAGATATACTGAAAAATACTCATAATTGGAAGACACCAGGTTCTGATCATATCCACAATTATTGGTACAAAAAATTTACCACTACACATCCTTTATTACACAACCATTTAAATATGTTCATTCAAAGCCCAAGTTCAATGCCAACATACATAACACAAGGAACAACTTTTCTTATTCCAAAAGACACCAGCGATACACAAAATCCAGCCAAATACCGACCAATAACCTGCTTACAAACCATATACAAAATACTTACAGCCTGTATCACCAAACTTATAGATAAACATATCACCAGTAATGACATTCTTGCCCAAGAACAGAAAGGATGCCGGAAGCGCAGCCAAGGCTGTAAGGAGCAGCTTATAATAGATTCCGTTATAATGAAAAAAGCTCATGAGCGTAAACAGGATATCTGCACGATGTACATAGATTACCGTAAGGCTTTCGATTCAGTACCGCATAGTTGGTTAGTTCAAACTTTACACCTCTACAAGATCCACCCTACACTAATAACTTTCCTCTCCTATACAATGCAATACTGGAGAACAAAACTTAAAGTAGGAAAAGGAACAGACACTATAGAAACTGAGGAAATACCAATTAGAAGAGGAATATTCCAAGGAGACGCACTCAGCCCCCTCTGGTTTTGCCTTGCACTAAACCCTCTGTCACATGTCTTAAATAGAGTTAAGTCTGAGTTAAATATGACAAATGATCAGCCAATACTCTCCCACCTCCTTTACATGGATGACATAAAACTGTACAGTAACAATGTAACTTCCCTACACAAACTCGCAGACATAACTCAACAGTTTTCCAGAGATATACACATGGAATTTGGCATTGATAAATGCAAAACATTTACATTTAAACAGGGTAAACTACAGTTAAATGACTACGTCCTAAGTACAGGCGAAAAGATGGATGCACTAGATCAAAACGAGTCATATAAATATCTAGGCTTCCAACAAGATCGACAAATTCGACAAAATGACACGAAAACAGATCTCACTCGCAAATTCAAACACAGACTCAACTCAGTACTTAAAACACAATTAAACTCCCGTAACACCACAAAAGCCATAAATTCTTACGCTATCCCGATACTTACATACTCATTCGGAATAATAAAATGGTCACAAACTAATCTGAAAAAACTCCAACGCATTATTAATACCACCATGACTAAACACCGAAAGCATCACCCACGTTCATGCACAGAACGATTAACACTTCCCAGAGAAGAGGGAGGCAGGGGAATAATAGACATAGCTAATCTACATAACAAGCAAATAACATCACTCAGAAAATTCTTTCACGATCGAGCTGAGGATTCTGAACTACATAAATTCATAGTAACAGCTGATAAAAACCTAACACCCCTTAACTTATTAGACAGGAACACCCAAGCAAATGAGCGTTTAACTGATAACAAAGACAAAATACAAGCGTGGACCCAGAAGTCTCTACACGGAAGGCACCGCTGCGATTTACAGCAACAACATGTCGACACCGAAGCGTCGAACGAGTGGCTCAAACGAGGCGATCTATTCCCTGAAACTGAGGGTTTCATGCTTGCCATCCAAGATCAAGTTATTGATACCAAAAACTACCAGAAACATATTATCCGTAACCCAAACGTCGTCGATATATGTAGACGATGCCATAGTAGTACCGAAACTATACAGCATATAATTGGTGCATGCAAATCCATAGCACAGACAGACTACAAACATCGCCACGATCAAGTTGCAGCCATAATCCACCAAAATCTAGCCTATCAATATAAGTTAATAGAAGAAAAAGTGCCGTACTATAAATACCAGCCACAGTCAGTTCTGGAAAACAACAGCTACAGGGTTTACTGGGATAGAACAATAGTGACTGATAAAACAATATATTATAATAGACCCGATATAACTATACTAGATAAACAAAATAATTCAGTACTCCTAATAGATATTGCAATCTGTAATACACACAATTTAGCTTCTACATACACAGAAAAGATTGCAAAATACACCGACTTATCTATAGAAATTAAAACCCAGTGGAAAGTGAACAGCACCAGAACTGTCCCTGTTATTATTTCATCTACAGGAGTTATCCCTAAAACACTGCATAATAGTTTGAAAGCACTAAATATTAACTGCAAAATTTATTTGCTTTTACAAAAGGCCGTAATCCTAAATACATGCCGCTTAGTACGTAAGTTTTTAACACAGGAGTAGATAACCCAAATTATGCACTTGGCTCCGGCCCGTGCATAATTATTCCCACCTTCATTATTTGAAGAGAATAAAAAAGTTAAACCAAAATAATAATAATAATAAGTTTTTTATTAAAGGCATATAAAACCCAGTATAAAAAAGTCAATAAAAATACAGTACAGAAACATTTAAACTTACGGCTAACTGAAATGGTTAAAAAACTCATTTCAGATGTCACACGTCAAAAGACACAATACATATAAACATCAAAACTTACGGCTAACTGAAATGGTTAAAAAACTCATTTCAGATGTCGCAGGTCACAGGTACTTACTACTTTCTGTTCTTGTCACGGTGCACAGACAGCCAATAGTCAAAAATAGGGCTAGGACCCTCACAGATGACCTTGAGGATTCGATTGTTAGAGCTCTGAAGCCTTTCCCAGAAAGACGCCACACGAGCTCTAACAATGCAATAGAAGTCGGGCACTCTCGCTTCGGCAAACATTGTAGAAGCACTGCAATACCGCGGCAGCCCCATGAGAATTCGGAAAGCATCGTTATATTGCACACGTATTGCAGTGTATGATTTTCTCAAAAAGTTAGTCCATAGCTGGCACGTATAAAAGCACTGACAGTAGGCGTTAAATAGTGTTATTTTAACAGCCTT
This sequence comes from Erebia aethiops, assembly GCA_923060345.2. Lineage (NCBI taxonomy): Eukaryota > Metazoa > Arthropoda > Insecta > Lepidoptera > Nymphalidae > Erebia > Erebia aethiops. The sequence goes on along the minus strand of OV281096.1, from coordinate 11,694,531 downwards.
ACTGCATTTGCCAAATCTACGTGCCAGCATATTGCATCGAACCGAGAGTGCCCTCCTTTCTCTCTCAATGTCACTGTCGTCCCTTAATTGCTCTGTTAAAATATGTCCAAGGTATTTGAACTTCTGTACAACCCGAACTGCTTTACCATTCAACATTATTCCTGGAATCCTTTCCGGACCTTTTCCTGATTTAAAAACTAACATCTCAGTTTTATCAACATTGTATTTCAGTCCATGAGCATTCACATAATGCTCACAGAAAGAAAGCAACTTTCTGAGGCCTTGGATAGACGGGCTGAGGATCACCATGTCATCGGCATAGCTTAGGCTGTTTACACAAACACCATTGATATGACAACCGACATTGGTGTCCCTCAGCCCCTCTATTAAGTTGTTCATGTAGATATTGAAAAGGTCCGGAGAAGTAATTCCTCCCTGACGAACTCCGCAGTCTAATTTATACGAATTAGAAGTCGTTTCGCCCCACTTTACAACATTAGTCTGGTTTCCGTACCAGTGTCTCAACAGACTCACCACTTCGTTAGGGACCTGAGACCGGTATAATTTCTCCCAGAGAATGTCATAATTGACCAGGTCGAAGGCCCGACTCAGGTCAAGAAAACACGCATAAATAGACGTATCCCGACTGGTGTAGTACTTTATAGTGTGCTTTAAACTAACGATTGCCGAGTCCGTTGATAGACCAGGACGAAATCCAAACTGTGCATCATCGATGACCACATTCTTGAGCAGTTCGGGCTGAAGCAATCGTTCCAAGATCTTACCTATTATAGTACCTAAAGAGATCGGACGATAATTATTAGCTGAACTTAAGTCCCCGGTTTTATTTTTCACTATTGGTACAACTACAGTTTTCATCAAACCTTGCGGGAGATAGGAATATTTGATACAAAGATTGTATAGACTACAAAGTTTGTCATGAAGAACTTTGCCACCATATATTATATGTTCAATGCTTAACTCGTCAAAACCGGGGCTTTTCCTTTTAGTCATCTCTTTAATTGTTTGAAACACCTCCTCAACCGTGAATTGCCTTATACCCTGTTGTGGCCTGGGTAAAGAACTGCTATTATTATTACCTCTTAGCACTGGATCTACTTCTAGCGGTTGGATTTTAAATTTTTCCGAAAACATATTGGCTATCTGTGCATGGCTCTGCAAGCCGTCCACTGTCAACGGTGCATTTGTTTTACCACTATATGTCTTAGTGTCTTTCCAAAATTTCACAAAATTTTTTTGTTTGCGATGCATGGCTAATATATCTAATTTAATGGTTTCTTCGTTTTTTTGACACCAACGAAGCTTATTTTTGAATGTCTTACGAGCTTCGGTCATATTAAAATATGAGCATCCCGTAGACGGCTTGCCCGCCATTACCCAAGATTCAAAGTGCATCCTATACAGTCTATGAGTATCCTGGACATGAAAATTCCAGCCTGTGACTTGCTTTTTCTTAGAACTATTAATAAACTGACATCGCTTTGATGTGTGTACAGCACCAGATTGCATCACAACAACAATTTCATTATATACATTATTAATAAAATAAATACATTATTAATAAAATAAATTTATCCACTGTACTGAATATAGACTAAAGAATATACTGGAATAAGTATATTATATGTCTACAGTATTGAACCAATAATTGCTTAGAGAACTCCTAACATTTGGCTTCACTCTGTGTCACCAAAAAGTTCAAAGCACCCACAGGTTGCAGGTCATAGTAATTTTCGCCAAATATACCTTATTATGTGATACATTTATAGTATTAAAGCTGCAGTAAGAAAGTACTAATTACACAGACAATAGCTAGTGTTTCATGAACCATATCACTTTTCACTCTACTGAGCAGTTGGGCAATATCCCTCATATAAATTATTGTACTGTTAACTCACTCAATTAATGTTGCAACCATATTTGTTATTCTGTGTGTGTTGTTTTACGAAAATTATATCAATGGTAAGGCTACTTACTGTAAGAAATTTTCTTTTTAATGTCCAGAAAATGTAATTACATTTATTCAAAGTTGTTACAATTGAATATAAGCCCTTCAATATAGGCCACACCACCTCCATGTTTATGATAACAAATGGGTACAGAAAATAATTCACTTACCAGATTCTGGTTCAGTGAGCAGGGGTCCATACACCCTTTTGAGCAGTTCATCTGCCCCATGTTCCTCTAACTGCTTATAAAACTTCAGTGATATACTAACCTGGAAAATGCAAGATCACTATGAGATAAATAACATAGTGAAAACTTCAACAGTTTAGTAGTCCAATTGTAATATTATGAGAGTTATTAAATAAACAAATCTTACTTATATTGACATGTTTAAGTTTGAATGTTCGTATGTTTTTAAGTTTGAATGTTTGTATGTTTTTCAGTGTGGATGTTTGTTACTCCTTCATGTGACAATTATCAAACCAATTTTATTAAAATTTGGAATGTATATAGCTAATACCCTGTTATATCACATAGGCTACATTTTGGTCTGATGAAATTGCGGGTATTATTTTGATTTATGATGAAGATTTGAATAACAATGACATTCACATTAACAGCACTGGATCAGCTTGCTATTTTATTGTTTAAAGCATGGTATTTTACAAATTCTTTGTGGTACTTAATGATAGCAATATAATTTAAATACTTATCAACACCAGTTTTTAAATTTAGTAGTCGGATTTGCAACAAATCCATATTATAAATGCAAAATTAAGTGTCTGTCTGTGTATTACCTTTCACTAGTCAACAGCTGAACTGATCTTGATGTAATTTGGATAGGAAATAGCTTGCTTCTGCAGAACAGACATAGGATAGGACTCTATCTATCCTGCAAAAACATTCCTCACAGGAATTTAAAAATTAAAACCTGCACAGATGAAGTCACTCCATCTATAGTACGGCCATTTTAAGCGCGGACAAAAGTTCATTGACGCACCTTCACTATGAAACCCTCACGAAACTAACTAACTACGCCAAAACTATAACGTGTCTCTTTCGCGCATATGAATAGACGCGCTTACGTGGTCGACAGTGGATTTCATAATAAAAGTCGTGACGTCTCACCACCGAAACATAGTTGTAAGTAACATTTTACGCGTCGTAACATCATGATTCATAATGTACTATAGTAGTACTAACGTATGTAAATATATTATGTACTTAGTAGTTCAGTAATCAACGATCAATTAATGTAGCGAATAATTACACAATTGCTACGTGAACCTTAAGAATTTGTGAAAAAAAATTTAATAAAAACATGAATAATTACTTCATTTGTTTATTTTCTTTGCCTTTGAATTAAACATAATATAATAATCATATCTATCGACTTTCCAAATCACAGAGTTGCTCAGATTGGAAGCAAAACTAAACAGAATTCTGCTACTAATGACTGAATAATAGCTACTGTTTGTGTTTACTAAACTACAACGGCTACGAGTGATTAGTTTCTAAGATCAAAAATTCCGGGCTTTATCTTCAAACATATTAATAAATACGTAAACGTAGCCCTTGACGGTACCTCAATACATACATAAGTACATCTGGGTCAAATTGCTTATACCTCCTCCTTTTTTTAAAGTTGATTACAAATGAATCAATTACAATACAAGAATAAAAAGATAGACTCCGTACAAGGAGCCGATAGATTATGTTATTTTTTACAGAAGACCAAAGTGTTGTTTACCCCTTCATTAGGCGAACGACCTCTCGTTTGATTGTTTACATTTTGTCCGCGCTTAAAATGGCCGTACTTTAGCAAGTAATATTTTATACATAACATAGTTTTAAATATTTTACATAATATAAGTTTGTTTTTCCTTGCTTGTTGTCAGTGTGACTCATAATTTAATAGTTATTATCTAAAGCTATGTATTCAACTTACCCTAACTTTGGTTTTATCCCCATTTACATTAGATATATGAAAGAGCACACCATCAAAGTCTGCAAGCGTCACATCTATAGATTCAGGCTTTAAGCTGAAAAAAGAAAATACGATCTTTTGAAATTACATATCAATGGACATAGCAATAATTGATGTAATAATAATCACTACAACCAATTAACGTTCCTCTGCTGGACACAAGAATCCACCCTCATAGGAGAGATGGAAATAGAGCTTAGACCCACCATGCTGCTCCTATGCGGGTTGGCAGGCTATAATACCTATTTTCATGTTAGTGATAATAACTGAGACTGACGGCTTAACATACTCTCCGAGGCACAGGGGTGAAACACCTACAACTTCCTAACTCCAGGCTAGTACTGAGAATTCCTAGTCAGAAAAACCCAATACTCAATTGTGGCACAACCCAGGACTCGAACCCTGGACCTCGTCAATTGCAGTCAAACCGGAGAAGCAGTGGCAGGCAATTCACTGTTACTATAACTGCAAGATAAAAGCTTTGTGAAAATAACATTATCTATGGCTGTACATGTATATTTTTGCACACTGCCACTGGCAGTCAATTGTGAACGGTACTAATTATAAGAAAACAACTGTTGTTACCCACAATTAGGCATAACAAAAATTATGAATTATGAATCTACGTTGACACAGAATGAGGAGTCGCACAAAGTATACTCTATAATGTTCTTGAAACTACTCTCTTTTCTTTCTTCATTCTTGGCAGGTTTCGCCTGTGGTGTGTGAAAATACATACATCATACTATTATTCTGAGAGCAGCCTAGTGAAAGTTGAGCAAATAAGAAGCGTTTCAATATAATATTGATAAGATAAAATCTGGGTTAGACAGGGCAGCTGACTATTTTCTACTACTTACTAGCCAATGACTAGTATCCTAGGTGAGTCTAGTGGGCCAGCCAGCCAGTAGCACATACTTTGCCAGTCATATATTGCATCAAAATTTGGTTTTAGGGGGGCTGACCTGATAAGCTAGTACATCAATGTACAGCAAAAGCAATGTTATTACTCATTTCCTGTAAGCTACTAATTTGTGTCTCCCTCTTTGTTTGTATGTGTCAGCAATTGTAACAATAATAAAAATATAATATTATTTACTACCTAAGGAATCCGAAAACAATTTATGGAACGTTTCCGCACCCAGCCGACGAACGAGACATGACTCATCAGCGCTGATATAGACCGTATCACGTCACGGCACAGCCATGGTTTGGGGAAATATATACCATGAATACACTGACATAATGCCAATATGATTCGAATTTTGCTTAATCCGCGGCCAACGTGGGCCCACCCTGTGCGATATCTATTTGACATTTGTCAAGTTTCCAGATAGGGGGTTATGAACCAAACTCTCGTTTAATTATTCTAAAGATAAGCTCTAATTACAGTAAACAGTACGAATATGAACCGTACAGTCAGTAGAGATCGCAGTCGTTAAAAAAACAGGTAAACTTTCTAAGCGTAACGTACTCACCGCGCCAGTGCATTTTTATATTTAACTGTTAGTGTTTCTTCTATAATTCTATTATTGATCTCCAGCAAGATCATTATTTAACAATTTATAACCTACAGCTTTTTCATAAAATCAACACTTTAAAGCACCTTCATTTATTATTTTATACGGATATCTTGAACGATGACCGCCCGCACATTAGGTACATTAGATACGACAGAGAAAGAAAACGAAGCTTCAAAAATGAATGAAATAATGGCCCATGGAGGTAGGACCCGACCATAGATTCACAATTATCTATGCATTTGCTATCCACAGTTTACCACCAGATTAATTTTTTTTTAATTAGATAGATTATCACCTCAGATTAAAAACCTAATTTTTAATCTGAGATTATCACGATAGAAAAATGAACTTAGATCTTAGAGATCAGATTAAAAACCTAAATCTGAGTCTTAGAGTCATTATTAAAATCTATGCTTAGAGTAATAATAACAAGAGAAGACAATGTAATAATAATATCACAGTGAGCGAAATGAGTTTATATGCGCTAATGCCAAGGAGAGACAGAGCGAGAAAATGCTGTCTCTTGTCCTGCTCACCGTATTACTTTTGAAGTGAAAACTTGAGCACATTTTGGTAGGGGGTAATAACCAACGACCTCAATTTACATAGACGGGCCCTGTCAAACAAAGAATGTGGGCGTATTTTACAACATACAACGCCAACAACGCCATCTAGTCTGAAAAGCTGGAACTTATAGATAATATAGGTCATAGCCGTAAGGCCAGTTAGTAAAAAAAAAAAAATTATACAGTTTGCCGCGGAAATTAAATGATTGCATAATGGATAAAAATATTAAATAGGAAGATTAAATAACGTTTTTTTGGAAATGTATAATTGTGAATTGAAACACTTACCTTAAAATTAAAATTATACAGTGCCAAACTAATTAAACTTTAGATGTTAACTTAATAATAACAAAAATCCGCACGACGAGCGATCGTGACAGCGCTACGACGGGAACAAAGACAGATGCGGAACGTGTTCCGCAACTCGGATGCCCGGCGTTTTTCTATGAAAGGGCCCATCTAGTGCCTACATATATATCGATGGTAGTAACTAAAAATGTGGAATACGCGAGACCAACACCATTCTTCTTAAGACCAAAGATCTTAAGAAGAATGTAGTACATTCGTAATTAAACTTTAATTTCTTAGTTTTAAGCTCAGATTAAAAACCTAATTATTATTTAGGTTTTTAACTGAGGTTTTAAGGTTTATATTAATAAATAAAGTGCTGTGTAACTGTGACATCTCGCCACTTGGCGGAGGCTTGTTTTTGGCGGGAAACAAGAAGCGCGTATTTTAAATTGAAATTTTAAAATACTTCTTTTGTTTTCGACTTCTACAGGAAAATTAACTAATTTTCATTAATAAATAAAGAAAAATGCCGTCCGATAGTGACGGTTTGAACACAGGCATGGATAACGACGCGGGCGGGAAAAGGAAACCGCCGAGGCGTAGTCAAGACCAGCAGCAGGAAAATGTCGATTTTTACAAGCCATACCACAAATTAAATTATAAAAGAGTTTTCCCTGAATCAGTAGGAATGGCTGAATACACGGTTTTTATTGAGAGTCGTAAAGAAGGAGTCAAACTAGGCAATACCAATCCCTTAATGTTGGCGGGAGTTTTTAAAAATGAAATTAAAGGAGTAATTAATATAAGACGAATAAACGCATCTAAAGTTGGGGTGGTGTTCGCGCGAGCAATCAACGCCAATGATTTTTTAAAAAATGAAAATTTCCTGGATAAATACGAATATAAGGCATTCATACCAGCAAGTGCGGTGGAAACGATTGGGGTACTCAGATATGTTCCCATAAGTATAAGTAACGAGGAATTATTCAAAAAACTATCATCAAAATATGAGGTTGTCGCTGTGCGTCGCTTCACCAAGAAAGTTAATGGTCAAATTAAACCGTTTAGTTCAGTAAGTATAACTTTCCTATCAACCAACTTACCTGAATATGTACATCTGGACTTGTTCCAATATAGGGTGCATCAGTATGTTGCCCCGCTCTTACAATGTTATAAATGCTTCAAATTTAATCACGGAGCAAGAATTTGTAAGTCAGTGCAGCGATGTTCTATATGTGCAGAGGAGCATCGCTACACTGAATGTGAGGAAAATGCGGTAATTAAATGCATAAATTGTGGTGGCTCTCACGTTGCAATATCTAGAGACTGTCCGATAAAAAAACAAAAAATGGAGGAAAAGTATAATAAATCTTCTTATTCAAAAGTTTTACAAACAAAACAAATACAAAATTTATTTAACAACTATAATGAAAACTTCCCTGCAATGAATAAACAAACAAAAATAGATACAGTTACAGTAGATAAATCACAAGTTAAACCTAATAACACTCCTAAAGTACAGAAATCAAAGACAGAAACTGCCCAAACTAATACCACAACTAATAATAATGAAACTCTTATTGAACAAATTATAACAAATGATACTATCTTGAAAGCACTTATTGGAGCATTGGTGGCCATGGGTAACTCAGGCCGTAAACTTACTACATCAGTTGTAAAAGAAATGCTTATTAATAATCTTAAAAACAATGGATAAACAATTTATTAGAATTTCACAATTTAATATACAATCTATTAATAATAAAAAACCTTTGCTTATTAATTACCTAGTTAAGAACGATATAGATATTTGCTTGTTAAATGAAACATGGCTGCGAGAAAATAGAGATATCAACATTCCTAACTACAATTTCATTAATCAGAATGGAAAAAATGGACGTGGTGGAGTAGCAATTTTAATTAAAAATAGTTTCAAATATTTTGTTGTCCCTACACCGTTCTATGATTATATGCAGTCAGTAGCTATAACCCTTACTACAAGTCTAGGCAATATGTCCATTTTATGTGTTTATGCTCCACCCAGTGGGGGTCGCTTTAAGGTCCGAAGATTAAAACAAATTATAAACAGTTTACCTAAGCCACTTCTTCTTTCGGGTGACTTAAATGCTCATCATATTGCTTTTGGATGTCTTACAACAAAAACTAGAGGCACTGATATTTATAACATGTTGGATGAATGCGATCTTTGTATATTAAATAACGGATCTCCAACTACAGTAGGAAGTATTAATTTTAATCAATCTTCTATTGATGTTTCATGTGTTAGTCCTTCTATAGTTCCTTTATGTGATTGGCATGTATATGATGATCCTATGGGTAGTTATCACTACCCAACCATAGTCGACTTATATACTTGTGTTGAAAAGTATGATGTAGGAGAACCGTGTGAACATTTTAATTATAAAAAAGCAGACTGGTCAAAGTTCCAGGCTGAAACAAAAAAAACGTTTGAAAACTTCACAATTGATACATCTAATCTGTTGGCTACTTATGAAAACTTTTGCACTTTACTTCTAGAAATAAGGAGAGATTGTGTACCTTTAATTACCAAACCTAATATGTTTGTTATGAGAAAACCAGTTCCTTGGTGGGACGCAGACTGTTTGGAAGCTGTAAAGAAAAGTAAAAATGCTTTAAGATTTTATAAATTAAACCCGACAATAGAAAGTTACATAGAATATAAAAAAATTGATGCCTTTAAAAAGAGATTAATCAGTGAAAAAAAGAAAGCAAGTTGGAGACGAATTTGTGATTCATTTAATAGATATACTCCAATAAGTTATATCTGGAATTATATTAGGAGATTTAAGAGGATACCTGTACATAAGCCATCAAAAAATGATGATTGGATTCCTTCTTTCTTAGATAAATATGCACCCACAGTAGTACCATCTGAAAAAGAAAGCAATATTATAAATTTAAATTCAATATTTAATCATATAGGTAGTGACAGTAGTTCTTTTCTATTGAAAGCATTTACTTGGCATGAATTTACTGCAGCCATCCAATCAAGGAGAGATTCCACTCCGGGGTTAGATGATATTCCATACAAACTTATTAGCAACATGCATGTTAATGGACAAAAAACTCTCTTAAAAATCTTCAATTTGCTTTGGGACAATCAATGTATTCCAAAGTCTTGGAAAACGCAATGTGTGATACCTATTTTGAAACCTGATAAATCAGAACATGACTTTAACTCCTACAGACCAATTTCACTTTCCTCTTGTGTAGGGAAATTATTTGAATACATGTTAAAAAACAGGTTAGACTATTACGTAGAAGCAAATAATATTTTACCTGAACAGCAATTTGGTTTCCGGAAAGGAAAAAGTGCAGCAGACAGTTTTGCCTCTTTGATTTCAGATATAAATCATTCATTTGCCAGTCATGCAACCACAGTTTGTGCATTTCTTGATATACAAGGTGCATTTGATAATGTAGATCCTTCCATACTGGTCAATATTCTGTGTGAGATTGGTATTCCTGGAAAAGTATGTAAATGGATTTTTAATTTTCTATATGACCGAACTATGTATGTTAAATTTAATAACATTATACATGGTCCTAGAAATGTATACAAAGGCACTATGCAGGGTGCTACTATATCTCCCTTGCTATATAATATATATACATGTTTAATAAGTAAATACATTACAGATAGAAATATAAACTTTCTGCAATTTGCTGATGATCTCCTTGTATATACTGTAAATAAAGATGTAAATATAGCTGTAAATAATTTAAATTTAGCATTGGAACAAGTCCATGATTATTATTCAAATAAGTTAAAATTAAGCATCAGTCCTAGTAAAAGCGGAGCTCTAATTTTCTCCAAAAAAAATAATTCATGTGATAACTTTGTAAAATATAATAACACAAGATTACCTTGGTTATTGGAAAAAAAATTTTTAGGAATATTGCTTGATCAGAAGTTAACTTTCCAAGAACATGTAAATAATCTATGTAAAAATGCCTTTAGGAGTCTGAATGTTTTAAAATCGTTAGCAGGTGTGCATTGGGGAGCTGACCCACAGTTGTTATCAATGCTTTATAAAAGTATAGTTAGAAGTCATTTTGATTACAGCACATTAGCATATTTAAATGCTAATAAATTGGTTTTAAAGAAATTAGACATAATTCAGAATAAAGCCTTGCGTATAATAACTGGGGCTATGTGCTCTACACCAATTCATGTAATGGAAGTAGAAAGTTGTATTCCTCCACTTTTAATAAGAAGACTTGAAATTGCTGAACGATTTTGTGTTAAATTAATAAGTTCAAAAAATAGTTTAGTTTTAGGAAAAATACTTCCCTATGAAGTTGCTAACTTTGATGATAGCTACATTGATGTAAATATGCTTTTATCTGGTCGATTACCAGACATTCTAAGGATTGTTTTATACTCACAGACCCAAACCAAAAATATGTATAAAAGCAAACCATGGCCTTTATATAAATTAGAATATGATGCTTTAATGAATGTCAATGTTACTATATGTCAAGAAAAGGTGAATTCTCAAGTGGAAATGTTAAGATATTTAGCTGATAATCACTTTTATACAATTTATACAGATGGTTCAAAATCTGAAGAGCATACTTCTTCAGCTTTTTATGACTCACAAAAGAAAATATCTAAAACTTTTAAAATTCATAATTTATGCTCTATTTTTACAGCAGAATGTTATGCAATATACTTATCTCTCTTGTACATTAATAATATTGTGAATTCACAGTTTCTCATTGTAACTGATTCGAAAAGTGTTATACTAGCTATTGAATCTAATAAAATAGATTACAAAAAAAATTACATTATATATAATATAAGAAATATGCTATACAATCTTAATAAAAGAAAGAAGATTGTTACCTTTATGTGGGTCCCTTCACACTCTGGGATAACTGGGAATGAGGTAGCAGATGTTGCTACTAGAGATGTACACTCGTCAACATGTTTAGATCACTCCTCAATGCTGGAAATACCATTCACAGATATATATGCCTTGTTAAGCAATGATTTGAAATCTTTATGGAAGTCATATTGGGAAGAAATAAGCAAGTCCAAAGGAATTTGGTACTATGAAATACAAAAAAGCCCGCCAGCCACTCCTTGGTATAATAAAAAAGGGATTAATAATAGAAAATTCATTACGACTATAAACCGAATGAGATTTGGACATAGCAGAGTGGCCACCCACCTACATCGCTTGGGAATGAAAGAAAATGCAGATTGTGAATATTGTGGCGAAACGAATGGCGACTTAAATCATCTTGTTTTTCAATGCCGTCAATTTGGTCTAAATAGATTACTACTCATTAGCTCCATTCAAGATATTAACGATGGCAAAGTTCCTGATACTCTTCAAAGTTTATTAGCTGATAAAAAGTTCTTCCGGCCATTATATTCCTTTATTTCTGGTGCTCAAGATATATAAAAACAATGAAAACAACAAACAGTGAACCGATGTAAACTTTTCAAACTTATTTGTAATTTTTTGACTTTTTGAGACCAAAGCTAAAAGATAGACTATAGAGGCGAAAAAATCCTATGTCTATGCTATAGAGTGATAGTGAGACTGTAACTTCAGCCCGCCTAGGGTAATATTTTATGTTTATATTGTTCAGTGAACTTTAGGCTCAGAAGGACTGGAATCCAGAGCCGTTAAACCGGTTAAATAAAAAAAAAAAAAAAATCGCCACTTGGCGTTGTTACGAAGACAAAAGGTATTTAATATAATTATAGCACATTCGTAATTAAACTTTAATACTGTAGTTTTAAGGTTTATATTTGAAATATTTTTATTATTATTTATTTTAGGACAATGTTATTGACGTTTGGCATTAGTTTGACAGATCGTTTAGAATTATGACTTGAGTGTTGTACGTGTAAGGCCTGCAGCACGCTATGGGTTTTGTATTGTTTAGTTGTAACTCTTATTTAGTATTTTGTGCAGATATTTTAAGATTTTCTTTTTGTTAATAACTAGTGGTTCGCCCCGAACTGAGACCTCGCGGTTTCCATATTATAGTTTTAAATATATTTTGTAATATTTAACTTTTAACATTAGCGCCATCTGTTAAAAATACTAAATCTCATTAAAAATTAAATTATTTTGTTTCCTTATAATATTTATCTAATTTTAGTATTTGTTGTTCAAGTAAAGGATATCATTCAAATTACTGATCAAGTTTCAGGCTCAGCCTTTCAGAAAATTGAGTTCTGAGGTCAACTTTGGACGTTAGAAAATCTCTACTTTGAACTGTGACTTTGAAAGCCCCCCATTTCGTCAATTTTGGGGGAAAAATTAAAAAAAATATATTTTTGGACTCTATTCCTAATTATCTTTAAAATGATATACCGCAACCCTATGTAACTTTATAAAAAATATTTTACTTCGCATTCGCTTCTATGAGAGCCCCCCTGAAATAAAGATTTTTATTATTTTTTATTTGTATTAGGAAATTAGGTTCTATTAGGTTCTAGTTTCAAGGCAGGACAACGTCTGCCGGGCCCACTAGTAATACTAAAAATATTTCAAATATAAACCTTAAAACTAAATTGTTAAAGTTTAATTATGAATGTACTAGTATATTATATTTAAGACCTTTTGTCTTCGTAACAACGCGAGGTGTCGGCCACGGTTACACAGCACTTATTAATATAAACCTTAAAACTAAGGCATTAAAGTTTAATCACGAATGTACTATATTTAAACTCAAGACCTTTTGTCTTAAGAAAAATGGTGTCGCATGACGATAAAAGTGTTCACTTCTAAATGGTTTAATTTCACTGATTAATTTGTAAAATAAATAATTTACCAATGTTTTTATCTGTTTTAAAATGTGGTGCTTAGAGGTTTGGAGGTTGAGGCCAGAGACCAGATAACCAGGTTGAGGCCTGCAGGCCTGCAATAAAGACAAGATCAGAGACAAGTAACGTCATAGGACAAGATTGTTTCTCTTCAAGCTTGGAGAAAATAAACAAGTATTTGGAGTGTTAGACTATAATAGGGTGGTCGCACTGGTCGTCACCACTTTGGTCACCATGACCACCAGTCACTGGCAACGACCAGAAACAAAAGGTCACTGACCCAGAAAAACTCAGAGTATTATCTGTATAAAATCTTATTGATTAATCTAAGATCATTCTATGATCCTATCATCATGAACATGAAGTTGTATGTAAATCCGTGCCTATCATAGACAAACCCAGAGACAAGTAACTGTTACCTTGTCTCACTCATAGATTTTAATATATGTCTCACTTCACTCCTGCTTCACTCGCTCGCCTGCTTCTTTTTCTGTAACTAAAAACTTATCTACTTTCTGTGTTTCTGGTCGGTGTCGCTCACTGGTACACTTACCCGTATATTCAATGTACTCTGTGGGTACCAAAGACTAATGTCTTTGGTGGGTACACTTTTCCTTGGAGTAAATTTGGAGTAAATGTATTCTGTGGTACACTATTTGTTTCAAAGAATACACTACTCTCTACCACAGAATAATATAATAGTACTGACGTACAGAAGTCTCACTCCTTTGATGTTGACTACTTGCCGACGTTTTAATAGCCTACATAATTATTATTAAAAAGATAAATCACGCACGCAAGCTAAATTAAACTTTATCGCCGCGCGCGAGTGTCCGTATTGCTTTGCATCTTTTCCCTTTCCTACGTCACGGACGACATTGCGAGCTTGTCTAGGGCTGTCAGCAAACAGTACAACAATACAGTAGGTTTTTCGAATTGGTAAGTAAGGTACCTACTCTGACTATGATCGACTGTGTTTACTGTGTGTCGCTACACAGTGAGTTCTTCACTACGCACGCAACTTGCAAGGTCATTCGTCGCGGCGAAGCAGTGCGGCGAAACATAATATTTCGCTCGGAGAGGTAGGTACACTTCGATCACGGAAATATATAAATATATATTCCGTGCCTTTACTCTAAATCGGCAAGGTGTAATAAGAATTAGGGAGTAAGGGCCTAACTAGGGCGAGCGTATTCCCTGCGACTCGTTTGTACTACCTACAGCTCGTGCCTCGATTCAAAAAAATTACTTGAAAAGAGGCTCATTTAAGTTTGACATGAATTGTACCTGTTCCGTGATAGAAGTACTATTGACTACTTATTATTGTATTGACTACTTGCTGACTTGCTTGCTTGACAATAATTATGGTTGCAGCGACTTTTTACCATTATAATTCTAAAGATCGATAGACCATTATATAGACATGAGTTTAAATGTCTACAACTATTTATCCTACAAATAATTAATATGCTAAACACTTAACTTAAACTATTAAACAAATATTTTCAAAAAACTATTTACGAAAACAGCGTTAAATTCACTAGCACGTCGCTCGCTTATAACGCGCCAGCCCCGACTGCGTAAGCATTCCGGGAATGAGCGCGATCGTCGGTATTTTCGTCGCGCAAGTACCAAGAGTGACACAGGCCTGTCTCTACTCAGATTAAAATTAGGTTATTAATCTGAGACTCTCTACCGATTTGTTTATTTGATTTTATCACAGAGTACATTGAATAAAAGGGGTAATTTTATATATAAAAACGTAAATCCTTTGGTTTTTGGTTTAATTAGTGTACTTCGTCTTCTATTCCCTTGTGTCTTGTAATTTAGAACAGATTTTCAATAATGTTTGCTTGTGTGTCGTGAGTAAAAATGTCAAATCAAGTGCCCGCGTTTGTAGCGGGCCTGAAGTCCCGAAATGTGGATATACAGACGAAAACAGCAAGGGAACTGTACCACTATGCAAAAACCGAGTTACGTGAAGTGCCGCAAGAGGAACTTACGCAGTTCCTCGATGAGTTTAACCACCAAATATTTGAGATGGTTTCCAGCAACGATGTTCACGAGAAGAAAGGCGGTGTACTCGCTATAGGTATTTAAAAAATATCTTACTTATGGCATTCTCATGCTTATCTACATATCATACTGAAAGATCTTAATATAGCATACTAGCAGATGCCCGTGACTTCGTCCGCGTGAAATAAGTTTTTTAAATTCCCACGGGAACTCCCTAATTTTTCGAGTTAATATATAGCCTATGACACTCACAAATAATGTAGCTTTCTTTTGGTACTAGAATTTTCAAAATTGGTTCAGTAGATCCAGAGATTACCCACTACAATCTCACAAACTTTATCTCTGTAATATTAGTAAAGATTATTTATTCTGTTGTCAAGATTATCCTTTACACAGTAAAATAGTTATTGGTCTGGTGGCCGTTGGTTTTACTTTTTAGTCAAAACTAACTTTTACTGGTTGGTTGGTTTTTACTTTTTAGAAAATAGAGGTTTTTACTAAAAGGAGTTCAGTTAAAAGAGATTCAAATGAACTAGTTTTGATCAACTGTGGCATAGTTTGATCTGTTAATATTATCTTCCCTGGGATGTAACATAACTATGTACCAAATTTCATCAAAATCAGACAAACACATGGGCTTTGAAAGTATAGCAGACAGACAGACACACTTCTGTATTTATAATATTAGTATGGGTCCGATACACCACATCAAAGCTCATAAAGAAGATCAAACATGTTACATTGATAGCTTTTGATATTGACCTTTCATCATAACAAAAGTATGTGAGATCAATAGTTTAAGACATCAAAAGCTTATGAAATCAAAAGCTCAATAAATCAAATTTATAAGATCGAAGCCTTAGCAAATCGACAGGTTGTGATATCAACAGCTTTAACAGGAATATAATAGTTACTAAGAAAATTATAATATTAATTAATATAAATAGGCACTATAGATTAGAATAAATATGTTAAGATAGATTTATAAAAATTAGATCTTTGCTTTTAGTTTGTCTCATTGGAGGTGATTGCGATACAACAAAAACCAGAATAACAAGATTTGCCAACTATTTGAGAAACCTCCTACCCTCCTCCGATGTTGGTGTAATGGAACTGGCCGCTAAAACTGTTGGACGCCTAGCCACTGTGTCGGGTGTGAAAAGAGCAGAATATGTAGAATTTGAAGTTAAAAGAGCTTTTGAATGGTTATCAGAAGAGAGAAATGAAGGTCGGAGGCATTCAGCTGTTTTGCTTCTAAAGGAATTAGCTATTGCCATGCCAACTTACTTTTACCAGCAAGTGTCTGGATTTTTCGATCATATTTTAATAGCTTTAAAAGATCCTAAGCAACAAATTAGAGAAGCGGCCGCAAAAGCATTAAGAGCTGGTTTAGTTGTAACTGCTCAGCGGGAGACTGCTAAACAGTCAACAGCGAAACCTCAATGGTATATGCAGTGTTATGAGGAAGCTGTGCTCTCATTTGAGGAGCTCCCGATCAGGGAAAAGGGTATTACCAAAGAAGATAAGGTTCATGGAGGTCTACTTATATTGAATGAGTTGTTAAGATGTTCAAATGCTGTGTGGGAGAAGAAATATACCCATCTCATGAGAAGCCTAGATACTCAGAAGGATATTACAGTGTCAGATGATATAATATTTATAAGTTCGAAGCTCCACAGTCCGTCTGTGAAGAGAGGGTACTTGTGCGATGGCTTCAAGACTGAAAATGTTCAGTATCCAGTCCCAAATTATGAATCAGAAGTGTGTAAGAAATTGTTAATGGAGAAAATTGAGAGAATTTGTCAAGGTTTGTTTTAATAATAATATAATAATAATAATAATAAGGTTTTTATTAAAGGCTAAGTTGCCTTGCCAGTATACATATTTCACACAAAGAGTTTAATATAAATACAAAAAATAAAATAAAAATAAAATAAAAAAAACTTAACTAAAGTAAGGCCATTTTAAGCACGGACAAAAGTTCATTGACACACCTTCACTATGAAACCCTCACGAAACGAACTAACCACGCCAAAACTATAACTGTCTCTTTCGCGCATAGGGATAGACGCGCTTACGTGGTCGAGAGTGGATTTCATAATAAAAGTTGTGACGTCTCACCAACGAAACATAGGTGTAAGTAACATTTTACGCGTCGGTACTCGGTCCGCCATTTGCCGTTAAATCATTCCGTTTCGGAACGCGCTTGCTGGATGTACTGTAGTTGATATCGTTATTATTAGTGGAAGTTATTGTTTGTTTGTTACTGTTGTTATATTCTGTTCATTTCACACACAATTGCTTATACCTCCTCCTTTTTTAAAAGTTGGTTACAAATGAATCAATTACATTATAAGAATAAAAAGATAGACTCGTGTTGTTCACCCCTTCATTAGGCGAACGACCTCTCGTTTGTTTGTTTACATTTTGTCCGCGCTTAAAATGGCCTTACTTTACATACAATAAAGTATACATAAAACTTATAAACTATCTAGGAAGGTTAAAAAACTTATCTGAAAGTTGTTTTGAACAGTGGTCCCCAACAAATAAATTTGCTAACTTGGTAACTAGGATCCTTATTATGTAAAAATGATTTGCTACACAGTGTCTCTTATTGTTTAAAACTACTATTGCTCAAAATCCACTGTGGCAGCTGGAGTACCATAAATGCAGCAAATCACAACAATTATTGATGTAAGTTTTACACAATAGAGCTACAGTGTTATTATTAAGTTTACAAACCAAATTGAAAACAACTTATATTTGGAATTGTTTGTCTATACATTTCCTTAAATATCAATCAGGGTGTAAATAAGAATACATTAAATGAAGAATATAGCTTTGAGAAAATAAACTTCCAACTACTGCATTTTTAATGAATACTGTTAGCTATTTTAGTTAATGTTAGTTTTCACAAATAATGAACTTCTATACTTCTTAATATCAAATAATTCTATTTCAGATGTAATGTCTTGTCAGAGGCTTCTTAAAACCCAAGGTGTACCTCAAACTCTGCTGATTATAATTCCAAGGCTAGCTGCTTTCAATAAAGAGTTGTTTTTAAGGAAATACTTGCATGCTACCATGCATTACCTACTCAATTCAATAAAGAGTAGAGAAAAAGATAGGAACATGGCGTTCACTACATTAGGTCTAATGGCTGCGGCAATAGAAGGCGATATAAAGAATTACATTCCAAAAATAATGGATGTAATCAAACAAGCTCTGCCTGTAAGAGATACACAAACCAAAAAGAAAATGTGGATTGACCCGTCCATTTTTGCATGCATCACTCTACTCAGTAGTGCAGTCAAAGATCTAGTGGTTGCTGATATTAAAGAATTACTAGATGCAATGTTTGTGACCGGTTTAAGTCCATCTTTGACTATATGTTTGAAGGAATTATGCCAAAACTTGCCTTCACTTAAGGGTGAAATTTCCGAGGGCCTTCTGAACATGCTCTCGCAAGTATTACGGAATAAACCTTTCTTGCATCCTGGCGTGCCGCGAAGCTTAGAACAGCAGAGCACTATGGGTCTCGCGATAGAGCAACAGGATACTGCAAGTATTGTTCTTGCATTGAGAACACTTGGAACATTCCATTTTGTGGGGCAACACAGCTTACTAACTTTCGTTCGACGATGCGCCGATCACTTCTTACAGAGCGATCAACAGGAAATCAGAGTTGAAGCTGTTAAAACCGCAGCGAAATTACTCGCTGATGCTACAGTTAGAACTAGGGAAACACCCTCCAGAACACTTACTATGCTTACTGCTGAAGTTGTTGGTAAAATGTTGGTTGTATCTGTCACAGATCCGGATTACGAAGTGCGATACTGGGTTTTAGAGTCCTTGACGAAAATTTTCGATACACATTTAGCACAGATTGAAAATTTAAGCTTCCTTTTCATTGCAATGAACGATGAACATTTAGAAATTCGGGAGCTAGCGATTTGCACTATCGGTCGCCTCAGTTCGGTCAATCCCGCGTATGTTATGCCTGGACTTCGCAAAACTTTAATACAGTTTCTAACGGAACTCGAACATTCTGGGATGAGCAGAAATAAAGAGCAGGCAGCTAGGATGTTGGATAATCTCATTCTACATGCTCCAAAACTTGTTAAACCGTACATGGAAACTATCCTCAATGTGCTTGTACCTAAATTAAAAGAGCCCGATTTAAATCCTGGGGTAGTAATCAGTGTTTTGAAAGCCGTAGGAGACTTGGCTGATGTCCATGGCGACAATACTGGTCTAAAAAAATGTTTGCCTGAACTCTTATCAATTCTTCTCGACTTACTATCCGATGCCTCCGCGACAGAGAAAAGGAGTGTCGCTCTATGGGCGTTCGGTCAGCTTATAAGTGCGACGGGTTACGTCGTTACACCCTACACTGAATATCCCAATTTAATGGACGTTTTGCTAAACTTTTTGAAAACGGAACAGCAACCTAAAGACAGGCGTGAAACGATTCGAGTCTTAGGACTTTTAGGCGCATTAGATCCTTACAAACACAAGGTGACGAGAGGATTAATCGATGGACAGCCCGATTCTAGCTTAGTGCCAGTCGCTGATAGCAAGGCAGAGGAGAACAACTTCGATATGACAACAAGTGAAATGCTTGTTAACATGTCTTCACCTGTACTGGATGAATATTATCCAGCGATTGTCATATCGACTCTAATGCGTATTCTACGCGATCCAACACTGCAGCAACATCACAAGAATGTCGTTGAAGCCGTAACGGCAATATTCCAATCCCTTGGCATCAAATGCGTGCCATATATCTCGCGCGTAACTCCCAGTCTACTCTACGTAGCACGAGCGACTGAAAACAATAACAACTTTAGAGAATTTCTCTTTACGCAACTAGCCAAACTTATTGCAATAGTTAAGCACCATATTCGGAACTATTTGGATAACATTTTCGAACTGATCAAGGAGTTTTGGACTCCAAACAGTCCATTGCAACCGACTATAATATTACTGGTTGAACATATCGCGTGGGCTCTCGGATCCGAGTTCAAAGTATATTTGCCGCAGTTGATGCCGCAAATACTACGCGTCCTCGCTCACGATACGAGCAAAGACAGATTTGTTACTGAGAAACTTCTGTACGCTCTACAAAAGTTTGAAGACAACCTTGATGATTATATGCATTTGGTAATTCCATCGATAGTGAAGTTATTTGACGCATCTGACTGCCCTATTCCGGTAGCAAAAGTTGCTATGGAAACAGTCGACTATCTCTCGGACTCGTTGAATTACAGTGAACTCGTATCCAGAATAATTCATCCTCTTGTTAGAAGTTTGGACACTTGCCCCCCACTTCGTACCACAGCAATGGACACACTATGCGCTTTAATCATCCAATTGGGTCGAAAATACAATGATTTCATACCTCTAGTTCAGAAAGTAATAATAAAACACAGAATACAACACCACAATTACGAATTGATGCTTTCAAAGTTGCAATCAAATACAACATTATCAGTGGACGATTTCTTGCAGAGCACCAGACGAAAGCCTAGAAATAATAATCAAGAAGTAAGTACATATGTATTATTTTTTTACTGCAATCTCAATGTCACTAGAGATGAGCAAGGAAACCGAAGGCGCATATTCGTGATAAAGGTTATATTATTTCGGTTACTTTATATCTTTATTTACATTATTTAAAAAAAATGGTCGTGTGAATGTGCGAACACGTATAAACACGTAAGGAAAGGTTCCCGAGTCTTGCTATTTGTTAAAATCTTTTTTTTTAAATTATTATTTCATAAATAGTACTTTTTCAAAAAAAACTGCCCAAGTAACCTCAGAAGATTTTATTTTAAAATCTATTTTCAAGGAGGTATCATTTGCGGGTATGAACCAAAAATGTTTTCGGCTCTCACTTTTCATGATTAGGACATACCCTGAAAATGTATTTGCTTACACCGTTTTAATGGGATGCCATATTGTAGTGCAGTAACAAATTCCAAAAACAATGCCAAATTTTAATTTTACGGCTCGTAGAGTTTTAAAATGACTGTGATCACCACCACCACCACTACAGCCCATTAAAGTCCCCCTGTTGGGCACAGGCCGCCACTCTCATAGGAGAGAGGGAATTAGAGCTTAGACCCACCACGCTGCTCCAATGCGGGTTGGCGGGCGGCTTTGACGACGATCATGTTAGTGAAAATAACCGGAACCGACGGTTTAACGTGCTCTCCGAGGGGTGAAACACCGCCTTCAAGTACAACTTCCTAACTCCGGGCTAGTACTAGTCGGAAAAACTCAATACTTAATTTTTTTTTTTTTTTTTAATCCACTACAAGCTAGCCCTTGACTGCGATCACACCTCTTGGTAAGTGATGATGCAGTCTAAGATGGTAGCGGGCTATCCTGTCAGGGGCATGGCAGTTATATTAAACCCACACCCCTTCGGTTTCTACACGGCATCGTACCGGAACGCTAAATCGCTTGGCGGCACGTCTTTGCCGGTAGGGTGGTAACTAGCCACGGCCGAAGCCACCAGGCCAGACCAGGGAAAATTCAGAAATTATAAATTCCTAAATTGACCCTGCCGGGGATCGAACCCGGGACCTCCGCACGTTAAGGCAACAGCGCTACACACTGCGCCACGGAGGTCGTCAAAATTGAAATTGAGGGAGATGATGATGATGGGGATTAAAAGTTCCTTGTTTTACTACCCTCATTAGTTTTCAATGTTTGTTAATATTCTAGACGCGTATAGTAGCGTGCGACCCGTCGCATTCAAGTCGCAAGCTTTACGTCAACGCGCACAGTCTCAAAGTGGCGTGGACGGTGAGCAGTCGAGTGTCTAAGGACGACTGGCTGGAATGGCTGCGACCCTTCAGCATAGGTTTGATCACTGAGTCCCCCAGCCCAGCTTTAAGGTTAGTACCATTTAAAGATTTGAATAAATTTTAAGTAATATTTAACAATTATTTATTTATTTAGTAATTAAAAATAACAAGTACTAATATTAATTTTTTTTAAAAACCCACGACGAACTGCAGAGCTCCATTATGAGAACTTATATATCTATACTAATATTATAAATGCGAAAGTTTGGATGGATGGATGTATGGATGGATGTTTGTTACTCAATCACGCCCCAACGGCTGAACGGATCTGGATGAAATTTGGAACAGAGATAGATTATGGAATAACACATAATCTACTTTTTCCCGGAAAATTAAAGAGTTCCCGAGGAACCGAAAAACCTCAATGCACGCGAACGAAATCGCGAGCATCAGCTAGTATAGTATAATATCTAAAACACAAAACTGCATATTTGACGGCTCGGTAGTTTGTTTGACCAGCGTGGTTGGCCAAACCCTTCTCATTCCTAGACTTATGCCCGTTTGCACTAAACTTAGGAATCGCCTAATTTCCTGCCCAACTTGTTTAGGCTTATCCTAGCGAAAAAAAAGCTTGCACTAACCTTAGGCCATTCCTAAATCCACTTAGGAGATGCCTAACTTTATGAGCCCGATTAGTAAGCGCCCAAGCGTAGGCGATACTTAAGTTGTATTTTTTGTAGTCTGTGGACCATTTTGTTGTCATTAATTATTGGTCTCACGGTTGATATGTACTCTGTGGTTGATAAGTATCACCAGGGTATCACAACCACAGAGTACCTACATTGTTATTGTGATTGTTATTTAAGTAGAACACTACACTGATCACAAGCAAAATGGCACAAGATTTATTAGATTTCCTCGAAATCTTAGAAGAAGTAGATTTTCATAATGATCGACACTCGAGGACTCGCTTAATAAGATCGCGGCCATACTGGTTCCAAAATTTTGATGAAATGGACTTTTTCAAAAGATATAGGATGTGCAAAAAATGGATGGATGTGTAAAATTGGCAGTTCTTTTTCGTTTATTTATTTGTCTTTCAATTTTAATTGCTGATTTATAAAATCCCCTAAAATATATAACCTTCAACTCCACGTACTTAATGTCACCTGTGCAATATATAAACCAATAAAATAAAATACACCAATGTTTTAGCTTTGGTCTCTATTCAACTCATGCCTGAGGTTATGACAAGATAAGGTCAAAAAATATTCTAGTGTTTACATTACTTTGCAAGATATATTTAAAAAAAAAACATAAACAATCATCATGGAACTAATAAGTACTTGTACGTAGTACTTATTAGTTCCATGACAATCATTCATTCCATTCGTTCCTAGAGATGCTTAACTAGGCAATGCTTATGTTACGACACAGCAAGGACAAGACTGTCAGTGCAAACGAATTTTTTTGCTAGGCCGTTCTTAAGCCTAGGTGTATCTTAACTAGGACAAGCCTAACTTGAGTTTAGTGCAAACGGGCATTAGAGTGCTTAGTAATGAGTAGAGGTGTCAAATAGTATTGGATAGAATCAGGCGTTACTTTGTGGAAGTTCAAAATAATTGTAATCTTTTCTTGCAGTGTCAAATAGTGTTAAATTTTAATATTCTGATAAATAATTTTAAAAAAATACTGCGATCACTTAAGAAGTTCCTGTGACCACCTCCTAGCTCCATCACGAGACCCTGGGCAGCATCTAGGTACAAAGTGGTAGTCAAGATAAATCAAAAGAGTCCAAATATGACTAAGAAACTTGCCAGAAGTTATGCTTATCTCATGCAAAAAACCGCATATCAATCCGTCCAGTAGTTTTCTAGGAACATGGTCATAAAAAAGTGCACAAACAAACACACAACCTCTTAGGACAAACGCATATACCGTCTCCGTTCCGTCGTGGGTAAAAAGATAAAATATAATTGATAAATTTTTTGGCAAAGCCCGATTTGGATTTGAAAAAGGGATTTTTCGTCAATTTTAGATTTGTTTCTAAGGTAAATAGCTAACAGGCAATCAGCTGACTTTGCACACTAACTATAAAATTGATGTAAAACTTTTCAGGGCGTGTCGTACTCTAGCACACAATTATTCCCAGTTACTACGCGATCTATTCAACGCGGCGTTCGTTTCGTGTTGGACGGAGCTCGATAACACTTCACGTACGGAACTCTCTAACGCTTTAGAGCAAGCCTTGACCGCGCCCGATGCTCCCGAACTCGCTCACACGGTACTGAACCTTGCCGAGTTTATGGAGCATTGCGAAGGAGGGGCCTTGCCGATTTCCACACAGCTATTAGGGGAAAGGGCTATGCATTGCAGGGCGTATGCTAAGGCTCTACATTATAAGGTTTGTATGTTTTCTGATTGCCATTAAAACATTGTGTGTCTGATAGCTATATATGCGGTGTAAATATTATCAATCGAGCGCTGTACGTGGCTTTAACTTTTCAATCACCACAGATTTTGAATCTATTAAAAACTTTTAATTTTGCAGGAGGAAGAGTTTCGAAACGGGGCGACCTCTCAAGTTGTAGAGGCGTTAATACACATCAATAACAAATTACAGCAAAAAGAGGCCGCCGAAGGATTACTCGAACGTGTAATGGCTCAACGGGAAGCCGGCGATACTAACCTCAAAGTTCAAATACGGTGGTACGAAAAACTACACAACTGGGAAAAAGCTTTAAATCTGTATGGCGCAAAATTAGTAGGGGACGATGATAATATGGAGACCTATCTGGGTGAAATGCGCTGTTATGAAGCCCTAGGTGAGTGGACGGAATTGTATAATACTGTGTCTAAGCGTTGGACGAGAATGCGCGACGAGGAAAAATTCAAAGCCGCAAGGTTAGCCGCTGCCGCCGCTTGGGGATTAAACGCATGGGATTCTATGGTTAACTATGTGAACTTCTTACCTGACAATACCCAAGATGGAGCTTTCTACAGAGCCGTTCTAAATATTCATAATGAAGATTATGTTTCATCAAAATTGTATATTGATCAAGCACGAACCCTACTGGACTCGGAATTGACAGCAATGGCCGGGGAAAGCTATCAAAGAGCGTATGGAGCTTTAGTGAATGCTCAATTGCTTGCAGAATTAGAGGAAGTGATTACGTACAAGTTGGTTCCAGAAAGGAGAGAATCTATTAAACAAGCTTGGTGGACGAGACTCCAAGGCGGACAGCGACTGGTAGAAGATTGGCGCAAAATTTTGCAAGTGCGGGGTTTAGTTTTGACGCCTCAGGAAGATATGGCGACGTGGCTAAAATTCGCCTCACTTTGCCGAAAAAGTGGAGCGCCGCGGCAAGCACATAAAACTTTAGTAATGCTCCTTGGAATGGATCCCAATGAGAATCGGGATAAGCCTCTTCCGACTCAAAGGCCTAGGCTTACGCTCGCATACGCTAAACATCTTTGGGTCGCTGGAGACAAGCAATTGGCATACGATCAACTTCAACGCTACGTCGATACTGTAGAGACGGGAGACGCAGAGCATTGCAGACTGGTCGCCCGTTGCCACTTGAAGCTGGGATCCTGGTGTGAATCGTTACTGGGCATCAATAAACAGTCCATCCCCGAAATATTGCGAAATTATTCAGCCGCCACTACCCTAGCATCCGATTGGTACAAAGCCTGGCACGCGTGGGCTTACATGAATTTTGAAACGGTTCTCTTTTACAAACACCAGGAAGTAGATACATCGAATTCCGAAGAGACCAAATCCGTTACTGAGTACATTCAAACACATACAGTGCCCGCAGTCGAGGGATTCTTCAAATCGATAAACTTATCTCAAGGAAGTTCTTTGCAAGATACATTGAGACTGCTCACATTGTGGTTCGATTACGGACACCACCCGGCCGTTCATGAAGCCTTGGTCGAAGGAATAAGGACCATAGAGATTAATGTGTGGCTTCAAGTCATACCTCAACTTATCGCTAGAATTGATACTCCCAGAGCTTTAGTTGGAAAACTAATTCATTCCCTGCTCATTGATATTGGCAAATCGCATCCTCAAGCTTTAGTTTATCCCTTGACAGTGGCGTCAAAATCGTCGTTCGTGGATCGTAAAAATGCAGCAAATCAAATTCTGAAGTCGATGTGTACTCATTCGAGTAATTTGGTCAACCAGGCTGCTATGATATCTGAGGAGCTCATTCGAGTCGCTATACTGTGGCACGAGCAATGGCACGAGGCTTTGGAAGAAGCTTCTAGATTGTATTTCAGTGAGCACGACGTTAAAGCTATGTTTAAAACTTTGGAGCCATTACATGCGATGTTAGAAAGGGGTCCAAAGACATCGAAGGAAGCGTCTTTCAGTCAAGCATATGGGAGGGATTTGAACGAGGCGCAGGAATGGTGTAACCGATTTAAGGTAAGGCGTTCAGGATTGATAAACTTTTCTTTATCCATAAAAAGCGCTGATTTTGATTTATTAATAAATATGTTCCTCGACTCAGTATTGTTTATTTAATCACTTGCACATTCTCACTCACAGAACATTTTTGGTTCTAAAGTCTCCAAATATCAAGCCAATCGTTTAGTTCAAGTCAACTCATGGGAAAGGTATACAATATGTAACAAAAACCCTGTTGTTCCTTTTAGGTACGTATACATAATCATATAGGTGTACCAAAACTGAAAATCTTATTTTAAAAAAATCAAGTACTGGTCAGTTATTGTTCATAGTCAAGATAGCTTATAAAATAGACACATTAAAAAAATGTTTGTAACATCTGAGTCGGCTCGATCAAAAGCGAGCTCAAAGGATACCGCCTCGCCGCCAACCTCTTTTACTAAGCCGCCGCGCCGCCCGCGGTTCGCTTCCTGTCCTAGTTGTTAGTCGCTCGCGCAACCGAACGGACGTGCGCGTTACGTTGCGAAATTACGTGAAATGTCTTACAAGAATGAAGGATATTTTAAATGTTGATGTGTCTCTGGAGAAGTGACTGCAACTATGCAGAGGCGCGCAGACTTTACCGGGAGCACTATGCTATTTCACGACGCTCAACATATAACTACCACAGTGGCAGTGCCAGTGCCCAACATCCGTTGGCGAAATATAGTCCGATTCATCGGTACTACGACGCGTACGTGCAAATATCGCCAAACGGTGTGAGAAATGCATAGAGCTACAAGGCGGGCATATCGAGCAACATCTCCGTAATCGAAAAGCTGTTGACATCATCATAAATTAGTGATACGATTAGATTACATAACTTACTTTTTCTAATAATTGAACGAATCACATTTTAAAAGTTGCAACAGTGTTAAACAAAAATGTAAACAAATTGGACGTTAAAAAGTTGTGTTCAGCACACAGCTGAGTGATCTTTGTGACTCGCGGGTGACACGTGACGAGTTCATGACCTCAGTACCCTCAGTACAGTGACCCTAGAGCGTGAGCGGCTGCCGCCTGCGGACGGTCGGCACCTTTGATACGATTTGCTCTCTCTCGCGCTCGCTCTGGCTCGCATCGCCTCGTAGAAGTTCAGGGGTGAGCAATCATTTTAATTTTACAAATAATATTGATTTAATATTTAATTTGAATATTTTAATTTAAGAGTTTTACCAAATAAGTTGATTTTTTATGTTTGAATATCGATACTGATAACGCAGCTCAAAGGGACCACAGGGTTTTTGTTACACAGTGTATAATAAAGTACGAAATCCAATGGATCCTTTTTTAATGATTGGCTCTTTTTACTTTACCCCAGGAGTCAGGGTTGGTTCGCGACCTCAACCAAGCCTGGGACCTGTATTACCATGTATTCCGGCGCATAAGCCGCCAGCTAACGCAGCTGGCGTCTCTAGAACTGCAGTTTGTAAGTCCTCGACTGCTCAACTGCCGGGACCTGGAGTTGGCAGTACCCGGCTCATACGTGCCGGATCAGGACTTAATCCGGATAGCGCATATACAGAGCAGCTTGCAGGTAATTTCTTTTTCTTGTTCCCCCTTTGTTTAGGTATGCAACCCACCTTACTTAAAGAAATGCCAGCGATTGGAACATCTTTAAGCGCAAAACATACAAGGAACGGGCGCGGGCCGGGTCGGGTGCGCGGCCGGTTGAATTCCTTGTATTTATATGGACGACATCACACAGAGTGCACACATCTCCCATATATACAAGGAACTCAGCCCGCCGCGCACCCTACCCGGCCCGCGCCCATTCCCTGTGTGTTTTGCGCTTTATTCGTTTTAAAAGCTGAATATAAAAACAAATGAAAGTCGAACAGTCAAATGTCTTTTTTTTTCAATTTACGCTAATACGGCAATTTCATATTTAAACCCCTAACATTATTATTCTATTAAATTAAATTTATAATAATATTGTTATTCTAGGGCTGCTGGAAGAAATCTCTTCAAGAGATAAGTTGTCCTTGTACATGTCCTTTAAATTTTTATGTTTAGTTTTTAAGTTTGGTAGGTACTAAATATATAAATAAATAAATAAATTATATTCATTTTTATTTATAACCTGATAACACTATTGTTCAGGTTATTAAACTTTATTATTACGAACCCATTTCTTAATAGCTATTTATGCAACTGTATCGTAATGAGGGTCATTTTAATTCGAGTGCTGTTTTTTGATACGAGGCTTGCCGAGTATCAAAATAGGATAGTACGAGAATTAAAATGACTAATTACGTACAGTTGCATACAAGATTTTATCTACGACAAGGACGTCTTTATAATTTTTTACTTTGTAAATTAATAAAAAAGTCAAATCAATTGACTGGTTGGGAAAGTGCCAGAACCCAGAGCCGCTAAGTTATAGGTATCCTATTTATGAAGATAACCATATCGATACAGCTACGACTCATAACGATACAGCTCCCATACAACGAACTGTATCGTTATGAGAAGCAAACACGAAAGAGGGTTCAATTCGATATAGTTGTCAAATTCGAAATTGGAACTTTTCGATGCTGGAGTAGATAAAAAATATTGTGGTTTAAATCCATACAGGTTATATCATCGAAGCAGCGTCCGCGTCGCCTCTGCATCCGCGGGTCCAACGGCAAAGACTACATGTTCCTCCTCAAAGGCCACGAGGACTTGCGTCAAGATGAACGAGTGATGCAACTATTTGGCCTTGTTAACACCCTCCTTCAAGCCGATCCTGACACTTTTAGACGAGATCTGGCTATACAGAGATACGCTGTTATACCGCTGTCTACTAACTCTGGTTTGATCGGTTGGGTACCACACTGTGATACGTTGCATTCGTTGATAAAGGACTACAGAGAGAAGAGGAAGATTCTGATCAATATTGAGCACAGAATCATGCAAAGGATGGCGACCGATTTTGAGAAACTTATGTTGATGCAAAAGGTTAGTTCTTAAGAATCTTGACAGCATTTTAGTAACTATCAAATGGCATGATGCAACTAACTCCTTAAATGTTTTACTCGTAAGCCAACTTGTAAGGCTGAACCGGGCTACTTTGGTTAGGTTTTGAGCATAAGAGATGATTAATCAGAGACGATTATTTGTACACATAATTGCACCTAAAAGCGCAGCGTTGGACGACTCCCCACTAGATGGACGGACGACCTCAAGCGAGTGGTTGGGAGCCGTTGGAAAACCCGCATTAGACCAGCGTGGTGGGCCTAAGCTCTATTTCCCTCTCTCCTATGAGAGTGGAGGCCTGTGCCCAGCAGTGGAAGTTAATGGGCTGTAGTGAAGTAGATAATGTCCGCGAGAATTAAGGTTTTTTGAATCCCACGGGAACTGCTTAATTTGCCGGGATAAATAATTGTGTTGTGCCTATGTTTTAATTCGGGTTATAAGCTATCTCCTTTTTAAATTTCGGTCGAATTGGTTCAGTCATTGCGGCGCGAAGGAGTAACAAGCTTCAGTCCTTCAGACCTCTTCAGGTCGATTCAGCTTTTGTTTACATAAAATTAGTCTAACACAAAACTAATATACTAATTATTGACAAGTCTAAAAGCATTGTACCCTGTGGAAACGAACGACCATCAAAACCAGATTAGCCTCAATATCTCCTTATTTTTTCTAGGTGGAAGTGTTCGAACATGCGCTCGAGCACACGGCGGGAGACGATCTTGCCAAATTACTGTGGCTCAAAAGCCCTTCCTCAGAGGTCTGGTTTGAGCGGCGAACGAATTACACCCGTTCACTCGCTGTCATGAGTATGGTGGGCTACATTCTAGGGCTGGGCGACCGACACCCTTCCAATATCATGCTCGATAGAGTCACGGGCAAATTCCTGCATATTGATTTTGGTGATTGCTTCGAAGTAGCCGTTACAAGGGATAAGTTTCCTGAGAAGATACCGTTCCGACTGACGCGCATGCTGATAAATGCTATGGAGGTAATTTTGGTGTTTGTTTTTTTTTTAATTATGAAGCAACTGAGTTTCTTGCCGGCTCTTATCAGAAGACCAGCATTCTACTGAGAAGAAAACAAAACAAAGGAGTTAAAACAAGGCGTATCTTAAGAGATACCTGTATTTGTTTTGGGAAATAATCAAAACCAGTACCTGTCCTTGTATTTCAGTGATTGGAAAAGAAACAGACAGACATTTTCTGTTTTGTAATATCTTTGATTAATTTTGCCCAGACTAAAATATGTTCATCTCATCTCTCTTTCAGGTAACCGGCATCGAAGGTATATACCGTCGCACTTGCGAATCAGTAATGGAGGTCCTCCACCGACATAAAGACAGCGTTATGGCGGTACTCGAAGCTTTCGTATACGACCCCTTGCTAAACTGGAGGCTCATAGATGCGACCCGACGGTCTAGAAATGACGCCGACGCTTCGTCATCTGATGCCCCTTCCCCGCCCAGTAAAAGCCGAGCTGTTCCATTAAGTGACGTCGACCAACCCGCTGAGACAAATCTAAACAAACGCGCTCTAGCTATCGTGAACCGGGTTAGGGATAAGTTAACTGGGCGGGAGTTCACGCATATAGATGATGCGAGCGTTTCGGTACAGAAACAAGTCGATTTGTTGATACAACAAGCGACCAGTAATGAAAATCTTTGCCAGTGCTATGTTGGGTGGTGCCCGTTTTGGTAGATTCTTATGAAAATGTGTGATTATAAAGATTGAAATAGTATAGTTGGATTAGGATGTCGTATCCACGGTGGAGAGGAGTTATTGGGTGGTCTTTAGATTTAAGTTAAACTCTTATTATAAATTATATTCTTATTCTTGAAATGGCCTTAGTTCTGAAAACTTAACAGATAAGTGCATCTGAGTGTACCGCCGTATATCACCACGCTCGATATAATTGTGGTGATCCTTATGGCCCTTGCTTCGGCACGTCCGATACTATACGACTCGTGTGACTTAATGGCAAAATACTATCTAAGTACCTAACTTAGTTACTAGTAGTGGGTTTATTGTAATTGGATAAAATTATGACTATTGTTTTAACTTTAAAAATATAACATACGAGTATAAGTACCTAATAGCGTGTGCTGCGTTAACTAGTTTGTAATAGGGAGCGGTAAGTAGGTTTTTTTTTACATACAAGCAGACTCATGTCAGCCCGATACCGCCAGGTGAGGGCTGACCATCGTCACGAGTTTGTTGAAACCCCAACGCCCGTGTATCACACAAGGTTTTTAATACATTTGTGAGAAAACTTGAAAATAAAACTAGGTACTCATTAAAAAAATGGTTTCTAAAGCCCATACTTATTTCGAGATTTTTGGCGGCTATTAAGTAAGTTCGCAATTTTTTCTCACATCTAAAATACCTCATTGTCGATTTATTTTTATTATTCCACACCACTTAGACCACTCATTTTAATTTATAATTCTTAAGAAAAACTCAATGAACTTTTAAAAATAGCGCGCACAGATTAAAGATTTAGTATCTACGGCGCGCGGCGTGTTGTTGTAATTGTGTTTTTTTTAAATTGGCTTCATGGCTCTTGCTTCTAGCTCTTAACCTCCCATCCTGGACTTTAATATAATATAATTTCATGAATTAATTTCATCAATCTACATCTAAATGTTATTATTTATACCATTTTATAATTAATAAGTTTTTTGTTTTTGGGCTGTAGAATAACCACATAAAAATTTATGAGTTTTTAAATTTAGTAGTACATACCTACCTACATCATAATAATTGTAATTCTAATTGCCCATAAGTAGGCACATAGTTTAGATTAAGCTTAAACGTTCACTAATTGTAAATATATTTGTTTTAGGTATTTGTACCTAGATGATTTTTAAACACAAAAATAATACAAAGTTTAAATTATCTTAAACGATTTTTTTTTCTAATAATTGATCATAGCTTTTTTCTTTTTATGTCAATACATGTTCATATATTATCTAGTCCTGAAACACCTCAGGAATTTTTACACTCCCTGTATTTTACAATAAAATATATATGTGAATTGAAATTAACGAAGTATCTTATTTACTCAACCAGTTATATGCCAGGAAAATGAGGGTAGAGTTAAAGTATCATATCCAGCTTCTCTTTCCCCACTGCATCGGATCAGCAACAGCAGCATCAATCATTGTAACCGTCTCAATTGCTGTGATTGGCTGAATTTATGGTATTCTTGGCGCGTCAATGGATTTTCCGTCAACAACTGAACGCAATCGAGCCCGCCGGCGGGCTCGTATTTTTTCTATACGAAAACGGGCTGGCCGGTCCAGACGATTATAAACTGATTCATCTTAAAGATAGAGTTTATTTTTGTTTGAACAACTTTGGATCATAGAGAAGTATATTAAATAATCTATGTCACCGTAAGATTGTAAAAACCGTTAGAAATTAATCTAACTGGCGATATTGTAAACTGTCGTAACGCATTATTTTTCGGTAGATTGTAACCTGTAATCTGTTAGGTATTTTAACCTGATAAAACCTAAGTGATTATTACCATACACTACCTCACACCTGATTATTTATGTCGAACCCTAACCTAACCTACAAGAAAGAGACAAGAAAACGTAAATACAATGAATATTTCAAAAATTGACACTCAGAACATTGAACGGTTCACAATCTGTCGACAGTTTACTTATCGCTAGTTAGATTACAATGTAACGGTTTTTACAATCTTACGGTGACATATATACACTGCAACACCAAAGATGTCAATAAAAAAAAAATGCTAGGCTCGCAATTTGAATGCCATAAGCCTACTTTGTCGTATTAGTTTATAAATTGTGAAAAACCAAATTAAATTTGAATTTCGCGGGCAGACCCTTGTCATCCACCTTAAACTATCATATCCAGGCTTAGGGTCTTTCCGCACTGCATCGGATCAGCAACAGCAGCATCAGCAACATAGAATTATCTATTCCGTGATCAGCAAAACCTGCATCAATCATTGTAACCATCTCAATTGTTGTGATTGGCTGAAAATTAATGTATTCTTGCCGCGTCAATGGATTTTGGCCAATAGAGGAAGTGTTAAACAATCGGAGGTGATTGCTATCGTTACACTGTAGCTGTTATTTTTACGTAATTAGGCTGCCGAATTCGAGAATTCTCGATCCGAAGAGCCGTCGTAGAAACTACTTATTTGTATGAATCCGAAAATTCGGATCTATGGCGCAAGTGCAACCCTTCATACAAATATAGTTTTACGGCTAAGTACTTCGAATCGAATCGGATGCACTAGTGCAAAGAGGAATAAAAAATACTAGTGGTTCGCCCCGAACTAAGACCTTGCGGCGCCATCTATTGACATAAATGTGAAGTTCTGTTAAAAATACTGAAGCTCATTAAAAATTAAATAATTCCGTTTCCTTACAATATTTATCTAATTTTAATATTTGTTGTTCAAGTACAGGGTATAATTGAAATAATTGATCAAGTTTCAGGCTCATCCTTTCAGAAAATTTAGAGTTCTGAGGTCATCTTTGGACGTTAGAAAATCACCACTTTGAAAGCCCCCCATTTCGTCAATTTTGGGGGAAAAATTAAAAAAAAAATATTTTTGGACTCTATTCCTAATTATCTTTAAAATGATATACCGCAACCCTATGTAACTTTATAAAAAATATTTTACTTCGCATTCGCTTCTATGAGAGCCCCCCTGAAATAAAGATTTTTATTATTTTTTAAGCCATATTCGGCGGGAGGCCATTGGTATACATATTATATTTAAAGCTGAAGTAATTGCGTTCAGTAATTCAGAAGTTATAATGCTCTGACAGACGGACGGACGGACGGACGGACAAGTGCCAATTCACCCAAGTACTTATAGACTCTAGAGACCTTCGTTTCGCTCGGTCAATTAGGTACTAGATAATGATCGGGACTTCGTCTGCGTTGGTCTGTATGTTTTTGAAAATTCACGTCGAAATTCCTTGATTTTTCTGAAATAAAAAGTAGCATAAGTATGTCTTTCTCTGGGATGCAACCTATCTCTGTCCCCAAATTCGTCGAAATCGGTTGAAATCATGGGCCATGAAAGCGTCCCATTCATATCTAATCCTACTAGATAATGATGTTGTCCGCGTGGATCAAGGTTTTATGATTCCCGCGGGAACTCCTTAATTTTCCGGGTAGCCTTCCCCGGGATATAACATACCTCTATACCAAATTTCAGCAAAATCGGTTGAAAAAATAGGCCGGTAAAGCGTAGCAGACAGACAGACACACTTTCGCATTTATAATATTAGTATGGATTTGATATTTATGAAGTTCCTTTTAAGCCAGCTAAGAAAAAATAGGTTCAAGTAGGTACCTATATATACTTAGGTACATATAAATAATTGACTCCACTAACATTATCGAGTTGCTTGATTCGCCGTCTGGCAATCCTTGTAAACCTTGACTTTCACCACACAACCTTTAGTTAGGTTTCTCGATTGTTATTAGTACACGTACCTACCTTTCTGTACAAACTATTAAATATAATATATTATTGTGATAGGTACTTAAAACTTACAATTTGATTCATCAAAATCGGTTTAGCTTCATAAATTTAGATATTTAAGTAGGTACGTGACTATCTTCAACACCTGCAAGTAGAATAATATAATGAATGATCGAGTTAGTTATTTATTGGTATAGTATACTACAATAGTTAGTACCTACTACTAATACTTACAAAGTAATTGTAGTGTTTACAAATTATTGCGAGTAGGGCAAAATACAGAACGGATTTGCAGCACGCATCGGTACACGTCCAATCGGCACACGTCCAAAATATTGGTACCTACCTACTTAGGTACGTATACGTACGTCCACCACGTGAGTACCATTATTTTTGACGTGTCTGGGACAGTAATTTTTAACCGACTTCATGTTACGCGATCATTCCGCCAGTTATGAATCAATTTTGATGATTCTTTTTTGTTTGGTAGATCATACTTCAGAGGTGGTCCCATATAAATTTTATCGGATTTGATTTAGCGCTTTTTGAGAAAATCAACAAAAAACAAAATAATATACATATACAAAAATAATTTGGTGAGTAGGTACCTACTTATATTTATGGTATACCTATATTGGTTTTTGTTATTGAATTTTTATAAAATTTGAATAATTATCCTAAAGTGTTTTAATTGTAGCATGGTGCGGATGACAGGTCGTACCTAACTTATTTTCTGCCATATTACCTACTGCAACAACAGCAACAAATAACAGTAGATATCTAAACAGATTTTCTGAAAAAGAAAAGCCTCAATTCTCAATACACCATACCCATATTCCACAACATACATACCACGCATATTGTTACAATCATATGATTATAACATTATATTATGTATATAAGTGCAAAATAAGTTACATATTAATTATTATGTCAACCACACCATGCTACAACGAAAAAACTAGATTATAATATACCTATCCAACGAGGGAGTAAGCTGAGGAGTCTCTTTCTTTCTCGATTTTTTATTGCTGAAGAACATGGTCCTGACGAGATCCTACTAGAACTTGACTAGAACGGATTGCTTTCATCGGCTCCTGTTGGTGGCCACATGCTTGGGACTGGCTGGTCTGACCACCTAGTTGGTGAGCAGCCTTTCACTCTTTTGCCCTCAGTGTTGCTCGTGGTAAACTCAATAAACTGTCGTTTCCACGCCAAGAAATCTGAATATCTGCATACTTAGATTAGAGCAAAAATATGGCAGGGTAGCACTAGCATATATAATCCATTATGCATATTTCTATGAACTAACAAATACTCTATCACTATGCTTGTGCTTATGTACTTTTATGGTAGTTTTTTTAATGAATTGTCTTCTCTTTACCTACCTACTATATGGACAGCCTAGTCGTAAAAGACTTTCAATCATTGAGGCAGCGTATCTAATCAGCAATCATTAAACATAATCAGTTGGCCACCGACCGCTCGGAGAGCACCACGCTCATTCCCACGCATTTTTCAATTACGACAATACGAAAATTACGCGCTGATGGACAATTTCCAAATTGTGGACTTTAGTTCTTTAAGTAAGTGGTTTATACTCACATTATAATACTATTAAACACTTTTTATACCCTTTATAATATTATTTATTTTTTTGTTAATTTTTGCTCAGATCATCGTGTTCTCGCGAAATTATAAAGCAATCTATTTATGAACATGCCTTCAATTTGCGTGTTGACCTAGTTTCAAATGCTATTTGTAAATAAACAATAGTTTGCAATATTTCAATGGAATTAATTATGTTGTTATCAAATTGCAACATTTGTAGCATCGTAGAGCAAGGTTTTGTAACAGGTGATTTACTTTGACTTTGAACGACCACTTAATCTATAAACTTACAAATCGAATTCCTATCTCATATATCTACACTTCAGCTATTATCTAAATTAATCTTGATTAAACGATTATTTTTAGTTCAGTTCAACATGCAGTACGTTTGAAATTACAGATGAAGTGGTCAAAAATTTAATACACGAAGCGATGGAAATACGGAAGCGAGCTTACTGTCCATACTCAAACTTCGCCGTTGGAGCTGCGATTCTAACCGAAGAGGACTCCAAAGTATATACAGGATGTAACATTGAGAACTCCACGTTGTCGCCGAGCATATGCGCCGAAAGGGCGGCCATTCCGAAGGCCGTTTGCGACGGTTATTTGAAATTCAAAATGGTGGCCGTAGCCGCTCACCAAAACGACTCGTACACGGCACCCTGTGGAGTGTGCAGACAAACCCTAAGCGAATTCCGCGGCTCAGACGGCGACATTGAAATATACCTCTGCAAACCAACTATGGACCAAGTGTTGTGTACGAAGCTATCTCAATTGCTGCCCCTATCGTTTGTTAGTTATAAAAAAGACAGTGTTGTTAATAATTGTAAATAATTAATTGGAGAGATGTCTTGTTACTGGAGAACAATGATATTTTTATGTCCAGAAACAAACCTCATGCGTGCATTGTTATAAGAAAACTTATCTCTAACGCTTTTTTCCTTGTTAGAATAGTTACTTTTAGGTACTCTACGTGGTTGAGTATAGTGTAAAGCACTTGTCAAACACTTGGCGAACCGAAGCATCGTCATGTAAAAATGCGAGCGCGAAGCGAATTTCCATGCAAGATTCACAAATTTAGCCACGCGTTTAGTAGGTACGCCCTGAGTTTGAGAAAGGCTTATTGACAGACAGGGTAGATACTTGGTCCATCACCAATTTACTGAATGTAGACGGTCATTCTCTCTCTGCGGCGTATTCCTCATTGCTGAGGGTCGTGACCGCTTTCCATTAATCACATAATGGTAGGGGTTTTCTTGGGATAATAATGCGATTGACTCCCAGGCCCTTCCGCATACGACTCGACTAAGAGTACTATTTCAACTTTTAGGTTCCTTACTATAACGATTATTATTATTAGATGCTCATTAGATGTTAGTGATAACTGATAATAACCGGGACCGACGGCATAACGTACTCTCCGAGGCACAGAGGAAGCGAGAAAGGCCAAATTGGGACTTCCGAATTCCAGTTACCGACTTGGGTCAATCCTCCCTCAACGACGAATGAATAAAATAGAAAATTTCAGTCTGAACATTCATACACGGTACAATTCGTCTAACGGCTAACCTACGGGGAAATTGAACGTTCTTTATAAAGTAATATAATATGGCATCTCTCTGCAATTAATAAATGTTGAATAATGAAAACAAGACAAAGACAGTACCTATGTGAGAATCAAAGACGTTGGGGACGTGAAGAAATAAAGACATTTCAATAATTTTTCTCTTGTTTATTACACTTAATACCTAATAATATGTTATTTTTACTATTAATAATAATTATTATATTATGTTTATATAATACAAAGATACATACATATATTACAGTTTACATTTGTATTCGCACAGTATTAATTAAATAAAACGTGTTTCTTATGCAAGCATATACGAGTTTTATTATTCTGAAGTTTACAAAGGACTAGTTATGATAAGGGGAATTCCCTGACAATACTATCGTATCTAAAGGTGAGAGGCGAATTAATATTATACGTGACATTCGTCAGTAAAGAGTGTTTTAATGTTACCATTATAAAATCCATTATCCCACAAACTTATCTAACCCGGTGACAGCGTCGCTAGTAAAAATTAAACACAAAATAAAAACAATTGAAACTGAACAGGCAAAACAATTAGTTCTAATTTTTGCCACTGGGCCAGATAAGTTGCTTGGGATTATACATACAATAAACTATATAGGCTAAATTCTGTTGTACTTTGATAGTGCCAAAATAAATCAAACACGGAGCTTACTCCGCCCAGCACACATCAGACAATTTAAGCCTGAGTAAATAGGAAAGCCTTAAATAATATACTTAAATAAAGAGGATCTGACTAATTATATATCTACGATGAAACATATAGGCTACACCATGCGGCAGGTTCGAAATGTCTATTCTTGTAGTGTAGTAACTTAAATACTGATAGGCAATGTTTTTTGCTGTTATAGAATTTGCTGTTATAAAATAACCCAACAACAACTAAATAAATTTAAAATTAATATTGTACTTGAATTCGAAAGTGACTCTGGCTGATCTTGACAAAATTTTGCAAATAGTTTGCATCCTGGATGTGAACATAATAATGATCTTTTTAATCAAAATCCTAAATCCACATAAGCTGGCAAAGTTTTGGCAATACTAGTTTCACAAGCACTCTGTGTATACTTTGAATTAATTCAGACTTGAGGCACAGTTAAAACGAGACGTATTTATTTCACTAACATTACACATACATACACAGATATTGCATCTCGTTTAAACTATAACTAAAATACGCTCAATAGAAATGTCATAATATTTTCACTGTTGCACTTAGGAAAACCTTTACAAAAACATCCCAAAAATTAAACCACACTCATAGTTCACCAAAATGGACACCAACCTATGTAACACTGACACAAATTCTCATTATTCGTCGCGATTTTTATCAACAGATCGACTTGTTTCGGTACACTTACCACCGCTTCTATATGGGGGAAATCCCGCCCTGTCAATTTGTCTCTAATACGGTTCAATATTGCAAGTGCTCGCTTGTTTAGGTTAGATTCAGGTGGCATTTCTAAGGACTCGTATCTTAGGTGATTTCGACTCCTGCTTGGTAGAGAATATGAGGAGTCTATGTCTGATGAGAAGGTGGACTCTGTGATGGAATGCTTCTCGTTGTCTATGAGCCTCCAGTTGAGCAGTGGGTCGTACACGAATGCTTCTAGTACGGCCATCACGCTGTCCCTATGTTTGTGGAGAACGTGCATCACGGATTCACACGTGGAACGGTATGAGCCTTCTATGCCGGTTACCTGCAAGAATTAAGAGTAAATTATTGGAGCAAATAATAAGTGATTGTGTTGCATAGATATTTTCTAACTTGACTCTAGGTAGGTTTAAACTCAAAGTCATAACTAATTTTTTTATTCAAATGAACTTATTAAAAGTGTTTTTGAATCGTAGAGTGAATCTACCAGTTTGTGATCGAGGAAACTGCTTCGCACAAATTCTTAGTTTACACAGAGGATATAAAGATGAGTTTACCTTGAAACATTTTAGAATTGACTGGCACTTCAACATAACGTACTCGTAACAATATATTTACTTCCATCAAAGGTTAACACAAAAATTCTGTTTAAGGCGCACGTGCATAGGTCGACTTTCATACATTTTTCTTTTCGATTATTCTTGAAATATATACATTTTTGTGTTTTTTTAATTTGTTTTATCATTTCTTTAGGGCTTTTTATGGTCGCAATTTTCATGTCAGACAAATATTTACATTATTTATAATATAAAAACGGCATTCAAAAAGTGTCAGATTTACGCATGTGTGAGTTGTGAAGTTTACATTCGTCTTGATAGATGTCGCCCGTGTCGCCTAAATAATGCGTCAAAAAAATATATTTGATCGCCATCTATCATTATACTGTAAAACTAGTTCGCTGTTACATGCTATAAACTTTTATAGGATAGGGGAAGGTTCATATCTAAGTACGCGGATTGTGGATAAATTATTTTCGTAGTAGATCCCGCTATACTACGACCTTCACCGATCTGTATAATAGATGAAACCTACTTTTTATTTTTAACCGACTTCCAAAAAAGGAGGAGGTTCAATTCGGCGCGTATGTTTTTTTTAAATGTATGTCGGTGCATATCTCCGTTGTTTCTAAACCGATTTGAAATTTTTTTTTTCACTGGTTAGTGGAAGCTCCCGATGTGGTCACAAAAAAAGTTCTGACTCCAAATCCTCAATCCTGATGCTGTAGGTGTACCGTACTACATGAAATCCTCAAAACTAGGCATTTAGGAAATTTTGATGGTAAATTAATATAGTGGGTATCAAGTCACGTGTATAAAATACAACTCTGAGTCCCAACTCCTCAACCCTGATGCTGTAGGGTACAGAACTCCTTAAAAATAGCAATTTAGGATTTTTTAATGATGAATTCTTATTGTAGGTGTCAAGCTACACCTTCATACTTAAACCCAAGTGCCAACTCCTCAACCCTGATGCTGCAGGGAACAGAACTCCTTAAACATAGTGATTTAGGATTTTTAATGGTGAATTCAGATTGTAGGTGTCAAGCAACGACTTCATACTTAAAACCAAGTCTTAACTCCTCAACTCTAACGCTGCAGGGTACTGCACTCCTAAGCCGTGGGGATTTAGAGTACACTAAAAAGTTAAAAATAAAAATTCTTTCCAAAAAGCCGACTTCCAAAGCCATTGTAAAGTATAAAATAATTTTGATTTCTACAGTGGCTTTGGAAGTCGGTTTTTTGGAAACAACTTTTATTATTTAATAATAGATATATACGCCTAAATTAGTTTGCCTATCAAAATCCGGTCCAGGCTATTTTTAAATAAATTAATTTTAATTTTTTTTTGACAAGTTTATTGTAGCCAATGCTATACCATCGCGTTTGTTATCAAATTAACCTATTTTAGGCGTGTTTATCTATTATTAAATAAAAAGTAGGTTTCATCTATAAAACAGATCGGCGAAGGTCGTGGTATATCGGGATCGAAACTATTTAATCGTATCCGCATAAAAAGAACGCTTATTTCGCCTACAAGTTCGTCGCTCGTTTAGCACCACCCAGGCACAGTATTGGTATCTATATACCAATACTGTGACCCAGGGGACACGTGCAGGGAGGTAGCAAGTAGTTCCTGCGGACGTTAGCGACGGGGCTTCCCCCAATTGTGGATTGTGTGTTGCGATATACCTACCTACTTGGATTTGTTGAGATCAAAATGAACCAAATAAACAAGGCAACCTATAGGAAACGTAAATATTCCAATGCGTCGAATAAATCTAGGAAAAGAGTAAAAGATCATTGTAAGTTTAATCAACATCGGTTCAGAGTTTAAAAGATAACTTTGTAACTACCTAGCTGATGCCCGCGACTTCGTTTACGTGGATTAAGTTTTTGAAATCCCTCGGGAACTCTTTGATTTCCTGGGATAAAAAGTAGCCTACCTAGGTACCTATGTAACTCCAGGTCCTCTATTATTCCCATGCAAAAAATAACCTCGATCCGTAGCTCTGTTGCGGCTTGATTGAAGGACAAACCAACAAACAAACACACTTTGGCATTTATAATATTAGTACCTATGAAGTATGATTATAATTTTTATACATACAAGCTTTTGCAAGCGGCTTCGCCCGTGTGGATAAAATGTAGCCTAGGTATGTTCTAAGTCAGGCTATAAGCTATCTCCATTCCAAATTTCAGCCAAATCGGTTCAGTAGTTTTTGCGTGAAAGAGTAACAAACAAACTTACTTTCCCCCATAGGTATAATATTAAAAGTATGATAGGTAGGTATACCTACCTACTTACCTATAGATGAAATGTCTACTGTGTTTATAGCCTTCATGTTTTTAGGTATTTACCTACCTACCGTTTTTCCGCGGCTTTATACCTACCTAGGTTTAAATTGAAACTTTTTATTGATACCTAGGAGGTATAATTGAAATCATATCATACTTCATACAAGGACCTTGGTCTAAAGGTCCTTGACTTCATAATATCATCATACTAATATTATAAATGCGAAAGTCAGTTTGTTTGTTGGTTTGTCCTTCAATCACGCTGCTGCAACGGAGCAACGGATCGACGTGATTTTTGGCATGGGTACAGTTGAGGACCTGGAGAGTGACATAGGCTACTTTTTATCCCGGAAAATTGAGGAGTTTTCGCGGGAATCCAAAAAACTTATTCCACGCGGACGAAGTCGCGGGCATCAGCTAGTATAACATAAATTTGCAATTATGGCTCAATTTCAAATTAAAGTTTTATTCGTTAGTACTAACTACTAACTAGGTAGCCTACTAATCGACTCGAATTAGGTAGTGGAGCATTATTCAAGTTAGTTACTGATTTTGATAATTCGAATTGAATTCAAAATCGCGCATCGCTAGCCGATGCGGCCTCTATAGTCCGGGAGGCAGCGGCACTCATTTCCGTTCATTTCCTCCTGTTTTTATTTTTTGAGTATCTGCATGAGTGATGAGATAAGTACCTATGCAATATGTACCGTACCTATCTCTAATTGACCGAGCGAAGCGATTTCAGATCAGCGGTTCAGATTTGGCTGAGTTATGGAGTATAATTAAATAAATGAAAAAAAATTAAAAAGATTATGGAGTACTCTTCAAAAAAAAAATTTTTTTTCAATATACTGAATTGGACCCGTTACAGTTTTATTATAAGTACCTACCTATTTATATTTTAATATAAATCGTTCAACTTCGGTATAACATTCACATCAATAAGTACATTATCATTTTTACTTGTATTTGTCATAATCTGTTGTGTGTCTAATAAATAAAATCAGATAAAAAACATTTCGTTTCCTCTTGGTCTATAATATCGCGGTGATAATAATTTCTTATTTCGCTCTTGCGCGTGGCTTGCAACAGTACGCCTCATCAGTAGGGTTGCCACTTGCCACCCGTACTCGGTACTACCCAATTATTAATTTATTATTACATCTCTCGAAAATTTAATTATAAGCCGGCACTCTGTCCGAAATGACAGTTATTGCATTAATGAGTACTTAAACGGGGGAAAATC
Source organism: Erebia aethiops (assembly GCA_923060345.2). Lineage (NCBI taxonomy): Eukaryota > Metazoa > Arthropoda > Insecta > Lepidoptera > Nymphalidae > Erebia > Erebia aethiops. The sequence continues at coordinate 11,650,957 of OV281096.1, read as the reverse complement.
ACGCAAACAAGCAAACAGAGGAAAAAAAAAGAATTAAAGCGAAGTATGTGTATCACTTCAACGGGGGACCTGACCAGGAATCTTACAGATGTTTGTTACTTAATCACGTCACTACCGATTTGGCTGCCACGGGATTCGTAAAAAACCTACTTAATTATATAATTTTCCAGAACTAGTATATTTTCACAACTTTTGAACAAATAAAAACTATTTTTAACCGACTCCCAAAAGACAATTCGACACGCATAATATATTTCGTGTGTTATATTATTGGAACTGCAAAATCATACTTCATATCATACTAATATTATAATTAATGCGAAAGTGTTTTTTTTTTGTTGGTTTGTCCTTCAATCACGCCGCAACGGAGCAACGGATGTTATTTTTGGCATAGGTATAGTTAGTTGAGGACCTGGAGAGTGACATGGGCTACTTTTTATCCCGGAAAATTAAGGAGTTCCCGCGGGAATAACTAAAACTCAAACCACGCGGACGAAGTCGCAGGCATCAGCTAGTATTCACATAAATGACAATCTATTAGGGCTTCCAAACATAATATGTATATGTAAGTCTGTATGTCATGTATGTTTGTCCATGCATTTATTCGAAAATATGCGACTAATCTTTTTTTACTGGCTTACATCAACTTAGGGAACAGTGCAAGTTTCATTAAAATCGTTTCAATAGTTTTCAAGAATTGGCCAATTGTTCGTTTTCTGTAGGTAGGTAATATTGAAAATTGAAGTAGCTTGTTTCCAAAAAAGTTGGCAACCCTAGCCACATTATTGTAAGTTGTCACCCGTCCGCAGCAAAGACACCCTACCGGCAAAGCCGTGCCGCCAAGCGATTAGCGTTCCGGTACGATGCCATGTAGAAATCAAAGGGGTATAAAGTATGGGTTTAATAAAAACTACCATACCCCTTCTAGGTTAGTCCGCTCCTATCTCAGACTGCATCATCACTTACCGCCATCTCACATGGTGGCACCATCAACCATGTGAGATTGCAGTCAAAGCTGAAAGTTTATCTTGTATCCGAATGAAATAAATAAAAAAACAATACTAAGCAAAACGCAGCAGTTTTTGTTTCAATGCCATCTAGTTAAATTTTATAGTAAACAATTCGTAGTTTATGTTAGAACCACAGAACTTGGATAACAACCATTGTCAGTGTGTGCGTGGGTATTGCGTATATACAGTAATCGATATAACAGATGTTTATAATTTGACTATTTGACTAAATGGCTCTGTTTTAAAGTAAACTAATTATGTGATAAAATAATAGGCATTGATGTACTGCCGCAATTTTAATATTTTTAAAATCAGTGCATTGCAACTTTGCGAAAATATCAAAAACCTGTCAAAAGCCCTAACAACGCCATCTAGCGGGAATCTGTCCGGGAGAAGACGTTGTGTTGACCCTTAAGAAATACGACAAAAAAAAAAGAAATAGAATGAATGAATCTGACACGCGGTTGGAGTAAGTTTAAAGCACGCGGGTTAGGTTTTATTTTATCATATAAATAACATAATAATTTAACATTTAGAACGTCAGAAATCCTCGATAAAAGATGGTGGTATCAAAACAGCTGCTCTATTTGGTTACCTATGCGATCTTGTTAAATGTACGCCACACTTGAAGGGATAAAAGAGCTCGTTCGTCGTAGAAGAAACTCGCTAGTAGATTCTAGATTCACTTTATAGTGATTTTGTTACATAGCTTTCGGAAGACTAGACGGAACTTGCACAGATAATAATTATTCGCAGGAAAAGTACTGAGAATTTAAAAAAAACAGTCATAAAGGTACTTACCTCCATAGCATTGATCAACATCCGCGTCAATCTGAACGGAATCTTTTCAGGGAATCGTTCCCTTGTCTGCGTGACTTCAAAGCAATCTCCGAAGTCGATATGCAGCACTTTCCCTGAGACTCGATGCAGCATTATATTCGAAGGGTGTCGGTCGCCCAGACCCAGAATGTAGCCGACCATACTCATAACCGCGAGGGATCGCGTGTAGTTTGTGCGACGCTCGAACCAAGCTTCAGCTGAGGGACTCTTTAACCACAGGAGTCTGGATAGGTCATTCCCTGGTGTTTGGGATAGAGTGTATTCGAAGACTTCCACCTGAAATAACATTCGTTAGCATCATCACTTCAACCCATTGCTGGCTCACTACCCAGCACGAGTCTCTCTCTTAGAATGTAAGGGACCTAATATAATAAGCTGGATCAATTGGATATTTGACAACTAGTAATTTTTTTTAATGATTACTAAATAGAGGACCGGATAAGAGAGGTAATATCCACATCTCCTGTAATTTTTGTTTGACAACCATTTTAAGTATAAAAAAGTGCGTTGACTTTTGATGACGTCACAATTCAGTAATACTAAATCCTATACTAGGCGCTCGATTTAAAGTGTGGCTTGTGAAAAAAAACTGTGGCTAAGCTCTCTATATCGTTCATTTATGCGTACCTTATGTTTCAGCATCAATTTCTGATAATCCGATGCCATCCTTAACATAATCTGCTGCTCCGTATTCAAAGCCATTTTATTAGACTTCTTGTCTCTGTAATCGCTTATTAGGTTGTACAAAGTATCACACTGGGGCACCCAACCGATCAAGCCAGAGTTGGGTGATAGAGGTATGACCGCATACCGCTGTATGGCTAGATCGTGTCTGTATGTATTTGTGTCTGCCTGCAGTAACGTGTTGACGAGTCCAAACAGTTGCATCACTCGTTCATCCTGACGTAAGTCTTCGTGACCTTTGAGCAGGAACATGTACTGCTTTCCATCTGAACCTTGGATTGTGAGACGACGCGGACGTTGTTTAGACTTGATAACCTGTTACAAATAAATGATAAGTTAAGTTCTTGGTTATTTTCTGGTGATATAGCGGTAACGATCAAAAAATATAATGGTTAGTAAAGTAGTACTTCATATTATAGAATAGTAGAATTTCCACAGCTTGTTTTGTTCACGGCGTCCTATGGCTTATCTTATCTCCTAGTAGAAATGAAGTAAAAGCAGTGACTGCTTTTACTTACTGAAATATTGCCTACTCTGTACTTTTAAAGCTCAGAATGGGTAATAGTACAGTAAGAGTATCAAGTACCGAGCCTTCAAGTGAATGTAATGTGGCATCTCTGGCACAGTTTTGGCGCACGCTACTCTCCTGGTAATTATTGCTCAAGGTACTGCAGCTGCAGCGCTCGCTGCTGCCCTGGTACCTACCCGCAAGTGAGTGTTGATGTGCGCGATGCGGTTGACGCGCTCGTCGGGCACGTAGGAGCCGGGCACGGCCAGCTCCAGGTCGCGGCACGCGTGCAGTCGCCGGCTCACGTACTGCAGCTCCAGCGCTCGCTGCTGCCCTGGTACCTACCCGCAAGTGAGTGTTGATGTGCGCGATGCGGATGACGCGCTCGTCGGGCACGTAGGAGCCGGGCACGGCCAGCTCCAGGTCGCGGCACGCGTGCAGTCGCCGGCTCACGTACTGCAGCTCCAGCGCTCGCTGCTGCCCTGGTACCTACCCGCAAGTGAGTGTTGATGTGCGCGATGCGGATGACGCGCTCGTCGGGCACGTAGGAGCCGGGCACGGCCAGCTCCAGGTCACGGCACGCGTGCAGTCGCCGGCTCACGTACTGCAGCTCCAGCGATGTGTGCGAGCGGAACTGAGCTCCGATGCGGCGCACCACGTGACAGTACAGATCCCAAGCCTCGTTCAGGTACCGGTCCTCGCTGGTCTCCTGGTAGCAGACACACGACTCTATTAGACACAGCACAGCTAGTGCGAGCCGATAGACACAATAGCGGATTATCGAGTCTACAGAGGATCCAAGATCTGCCAGCTATCTTGGCATCTTGGAATAAGTTTGGCACCAACAAGGGCAATGTTATTGCTTATATATTTTTTTAATGCTTTGGCATTTTAAATATTGGCAGCATTTAATTCTGCCACAATCTCCTGATATCAAATATGCTTAAAAACTCTTGATGAATATTGATCGAACACAGAATGTGATATAAATCAACAATTACTGTTATTACTATATCAGTAACATTCAAATGACAAACACTGATGGGAAAATACACAACACAAATACCTTATACATTTCACACCAGCGTTGTGCTTCCTTCAAATCTCGACCATACATTTGCAGAAAAGAAACTTCCTTCAATGTCTCCGGTGGCTGATCGAGCATAGCGTTCATTTTATCGAGAGTCCTAAACATGCCCCTGTAGTCCTTTTCACTAAAGTATAACCTGAAATCGACCATTCACGATATTTATGATTTACGATGAAATTATGATGCAATAAACGATCAAACTTTTTGATTTTTTTACCTGGAGGCATCTTCCAGCGCTGTATAGACTTGATCATGCCACAACATGGCAATTTTAATCAATTCTTCAGATATGATTTCAGCTTCGTTGACGAGTTTTTGTGAATGAGTACACATAGTCCTCAAAATATAATTAGCGGCATTCTTTCGCGTCACAAAAGACGACTTTGTGGCAACAGTCAAAGGATACACCAAAGCCTGTGGGTGTAACTTGCCAATATCAATGAGCAAAATATGCACTAATTTAGCCACGAGGCTTCTCGGTGAATCTATCCTTGCTATAAGTTGTGGTATCACTTGCAGCCATATTTTGACGTCGATTTGTCTGATACCTTCAAACAAAGCGTCATATATGGCAGGATGGTGTCCGTGATCGAACCACAAAGTGAGAAGTCTTAACGTGTCTTGCAAAGAATTTCCGTTTGACAGGCTAATGGATTTAAAGAACCCTTTGATGGCAGGTATGGTATACGTATTGATAAATTCCATCCTGGAAACCTTCTTCTCGCTTGACCCGCCAGCTAAACTGCTCTCCGATATATTGTCCTGTTGCTTATAGAACAGAACTGTTTCAAAATTCATACACGCCCAAGCGTGACAGGCTTTGTACCACTCTGGTGCGAGATTTATCGCTGCGTCATAGTTCCTCAGTATTTCAGGTATAGACAATTCATTGATTTCTTGAAGAGACTCGCTCCAAGAACCTAACTTCAAGTGACAGCGCGCTAACAAACGACAGTGTTCTTCGCTCTCTGGTTCGGAGGTGTCCACGAATCTTTGCAAAACATCGTATGCATATCTTTTATTTCCCGCGTCCCACAAATTCTTGCTATAGGATAAAACAATTCTGGGATCTTGGTTCCGTAAAAGCACGTCTGAATTAGACATCGGATCGCAACCTAAAACCGTAAGAACTATTTTGTGGGCCTGGCTAACGGCCCCTGTTTTTCTGCATAAAGATGCGAACTTTAACCAAGTTTGGAAGTCTTCCCGAGGAGTCATAACCAACGTGCGAATTTGAAGCATTCTACGCCAATCTTCAACCAAGCGTTGTCCGCCTTGCAACCTCGTCCACCATGTTCTATGAATGATACCTCGTCTCTCTTCTACAAGCTTGTACGTAACCACTTCCTCCAATTCTGTCAACAACTGAGCGTTGACCAAAGCCCCGTACGCCCTCTGATAGCTTTCACCGATTACGGCTGACAACTCTGCATCTAATATGCTCCTTGCTGTATCCACGTAATGTCTCGATTCCGACCAATGTCCTTCGTGAATCGATAAAATAGCTCTGAAAAACGCTTCATCTAGCGTATCGCCTGGAATACAGTTCACGTATTTCTTCATAGAATCCCACTCTTGTAAGCCCCAAGACGCCGCGGCAGCGATTTTCGCGGATTTCTTTTTAAAATCTTCGTCCATTGAATCCCAATCTTCTGTAGTTATGGTATAGAGCTTGCGCCATTCTCCCAAAGCTTCTAAACATCTCATCATTCCCAATTTTGATTCACTGTCTTGAGGCTCTTCTTCTAATTTTTGGTTGTAAAGTTCCAATGCCTGATCCCAGTTGTGAAGTTTCTCATACCATCGTACGTGAACACTTAAAGAACTGTCTCCGTTCTTTTTCTGTGTAATTACTTTTTCGATTAGCCCATTCGCGGATTCTTTTTGCTGCAATTTGTTGTTAATATGAATGAGCGCCTCGACAACTTGAGTTGTAGGATTTCTTCGGTACTCTTCTTCCTGCGAAAAAGGATTCACGAAATCATAAATAATCAATCATTAATATCTTACAAACAGCTATGTATGGAAGATACAATACCTTGTAATAAAGTGCTTTTGCGTAAGCCCGACAAGTTATAGCTGTGTCGCCTAGAAGTTTAATGGATATAGGCAGCGCGCCTTTTTCGCAATGTTCCAGAAATTCTGCCAAGTTGAGGACAACTAAGGCCAGTTCTGGAGCATCGGGAACTCTGAGCACTCGCTCTAAAGTCATCACAAGCTCGTTACGCGACTGTTCGCCCAGCTCCGTCCAACACGACATGAAGGCAGCATTAAATAAATCACTCGCTAGTTGTGGGTAGTTTTGAGCGAGGCTCGAGCAAGCTCTGCAATAAAACATTTACGTAAATTTCAAATACCTGAAAAAGTTTTATTATTTAGCTGGATTGATAAAACTCTTCAGAATTTTTTATTTCAGTACCTGATTGCTGGGCTGTTGGACTCGGTCAGGAATCCAACGCTTAGCTGACGCAACCATTCTAACCAATCTTCTTTTGATACGACATTATTTACCATCCAACATTTTCGCAGCTTTTCTACATTGAGGGCCAATTTCTGGATTGTTTGAGTATCGTTATTGACCACCTATGAAAAAAATCTCAATCAATGTAAATGCAACAAATAATTTATTGAAGTAAAACTTCTTTACGCACGCTTGACTTGGGGAGTAAGCTGGAGTTCGTGACGAGAGCGTTACGAAAAGTGTGACCGGGCGAACGTAAGTTGAGAGGGAGATATAAGTTAGTGAAGATAGAAAGAGAGAGAGTCACGTTTCGTATATTACTATAATGCAAGAGAGAGGTGCGAGCACACATTTTCTTTCTCTCTTTCTCTCATAGCCAGTTACGAGCTAAAGAAGTTTTACTTCAGTATGGTCTAAAGCACACTCGTTTTTTTGTCTTAAGTTAGTTTTTACGCAATACTTACATTCTTCTTTAGGTTTCGTATTCGAAATCTAGTTTCGTCCAGATAATCGTCATCTGAGGCTAGAGTTGAAATAACCTGTAGCCTAGTCACTAACACGATATAATTGGGACATTGTATTTTATGCTTGACCAATATTCTGTCTATCGAAGCAATGTAGTCTATGTATTCGCGTCCCAATTGAACGATTATAGCACATAGCGTGTTCATTGCAGTTTGCTGCAGAGATGGACTGTTTTCCAAAACTTTGGCCAATGCTTGGATTATCATGGCTGAATATGGTTTAAAGTACAAATACATGGCCAAATGCTCAATCGTTTCCATTGCCAATTTTGATATGGAAATCGGTATATTCCTTCCATCGAATAACCCTGTTATAGCTGGTACAACCGATAGAAGAACATCGTCCAAATTATTTTCGAACTTCTGAATGGCAAGTAGTAACTTCTCGGTTAAAATTCTGTCCTTACTTTTATCGTTTTTTAAAACCCTCAAAATATTTGGTAGTATCTTTCTTAGGTATATTTTAAATTCAGTACCAATAGCTACTGTTATATGCTCGACTAGTAAAATGAGTGTAGGTTGCAAAGGACTGTCTGGAGTCCAATATTCTCTGATAAGATCAAATATATCCTCTAAATAAACCCGAATATGGATTTTAACAACAGAAATAAGTAATGCCAACTGAGTGAACAAGAATTCCCTAAAATTCTGATTATCTGTAGATCGGATGACGTATAAAAGGCTCGGAGTAACACGCGAGATGTATGGCACGCATTTAATACCCAGAGTTTGGAAGATATATGTGACAGAATGTACTACACTGGTATGGTGTTGAGCAAGTTGAGGATCGCGAAGTATGCGCATCAACGAAGTCACAGCAATTGCTGGGTAGAACTCGTCTAGAACTAACGGCGACATGCTCACAAGCATTTCACTTATATTAGTATCGAAAGTATCTTTCTCTGATGTGTCAGGAACTGGAATCAATGTGGAGGTTGTTTGAAAATCAATTAGACCTTGATTTACTCTGTGTTTGTAAGGATCCAGGGCACCCAAAAGACCCAGAACCCGAATAGTTTCCCTTCTATCTACAGGATGTTGTTCAGTCTTCAAGAAATTCAGTAGCATATCCATAAGATTGGGATATTCCATATACGGCGTCACTACATAACCAATGGCTCCTATGATCTGACCAAACGACCATAAAGCCACACTTTTCTTTTCAGGTTGATTGGGATCAGACAAAATTTCGATCTGGATCGACATAAGTTCCGGTAGCCATTGGATCAGAGCATTACCTCCGCCGTGTACCTCGGACAGATCTCCTATAGACTTCAAAATTATTGATATCATAGTGGAATTTGTTTCATCTTCTCTCAATTTAGGTACAAGCACTTTCAAAATCGTGTCTAAGAACTGCTGCGTGAGGCGAGGGGCGTGCGATATGATGTTATTCACCATTCTGAGAGACTGCTCCTTATTACGAGCTGATTCTGAGTACTGTAACTCCATTAAGATCTGTACGAATAGTTGCCGCAAGATTGGCGTAGTGTAACTAGGATTTATATTGCTCAATCTTCCCGTGACACACAGAGCTAGTTCGCTCACGTCGCTGTTTGAATCATTGATGGCAACAAACAAGCAACTCAAATGTTCCTCAACAGCTAAATATTTGTCAAATATCGGATTGGTGAATATTTCGAGCACTTTATATCGTATTTCCTGATCAAAGTCTGAACGACCGATGGATAAAAGTTTGCCAAGAGATTCGTCAATTAAAGAATTTAAAGTTCGTGAGTTTGTGACTGAACATCGTTCAACAGCTTTGATGAGCAACTTGGCTACAGTTTTGACAGCCTCTAATCTCACGTCCTGTTGCTCACACTGTAGGTAATGATCAGTACATCTTCTGATAAAGGACATGAGAGTATTATTCCACTCAAACTCAAATGTACCCAGAGTATGTAAAGCTAAGACTAATTTTACAGCATCGTGAGGCTCTACTAATAAAGCTTTTGATAGGGCATGCACAGATGGTGATTCTGCACTGCTGGAGATATATGGTTTCTTCCTCAGTATCAGAGACAAGATATTAAGCAACCTGTCGGTAATTTCTTTTTTCAATGATGGTACTTTTTGGCTCAGTTCTTTAAAGCATGTTGTCAACTGTGAGCTCAATCCGGTAGCACACATGGGGTCAAGGAGCTCTTTTATTTCATTTGCAACATTTTCTTTCATTGCAATACCTAGTAAAGTAACACAATGAAACAAAGGTGTATCTATCCCAACTTTTTTTCTTGGTACATCTTTAAGTGGAAAAGTTTGTTTTATTATTTCTATAATTCTAGGTAAGTATTGTTGAATATCATCTTCGACTGCTATGCAAATAAGTCCTAGTGTTGTAAAAGCCATAGCTTTTTCTTTTTCTCTGCCTCTCAAAAAAGTAATCAAATGATTGATGGTGGATTTGAGATGTTTCTTGGCAAATGCTTCTCTGTTGAATGCTGCTAATCTTGGTATCAACAAAAGAAGCATCTGATGAACACTGTGAGACCTTGAGATCTGCTGGGCCATGACATCTGAAAGTATTATAAGAAATAATCAAACAATTGAATATACAAAATTACGCAGCAGTCATTTATTTAAATTAATATTCAAAATAGGAATTAAATATCAGTATGTGCAAAACTTCAACTGCTAAAATTACATTAGAATTAGGTACCCTAAAAACACTTGCACCAAAACTTACCCACAGATATTTTATCATACTTTTCAATTAATAACTTTTTACATATGGAAGATTCCAAAATAACAACATTTTGATTTTTATCATCATATTGGTATGTATATGAACCGTACGATTTTGTGTTAAATGGAGACATCTCATCAGAAATTTCATGTTCCGAATCAAGCTTCTCCATGAGACCTGTGTATCTCTTTTCCCAATTGGAGTTTGAACAACGGAACAGTTCGTTCAAAATTAATAAGGCACCATGAACATGCTCATCTCGGCTCATAAATCTTTCTCTCATTGTATCTGAGAAAGAAGACAATAATTCCTCGTAGCACTGGATATACCAGTGAGCCTTGTTGCTCTGTTCTGGTATCTCCCTCTGAGTTGTGACTACAAAAGCAGCCCTTATGGCTTTGGCTGCAGCTTCTCTTATCTGCTCTTTAGGATCTCGCACTGCTGTCATGATGTAGTTAAAAAAGCTACTTATATGCTGAAAAAAGAATGATGGCATGGCAATAGCTAGTTCTCTTAAAATGAGGCATGCTGATAGTCTTTTTCCTTCATTTCTTTCCCCAGTTAGCCATTCAAATGCCCTTTTGATTTCCATCTCAACATATTCCCCACGTTTTATGCCCAGTGATGTTGCTATTCGTCCCATGGTTTTTGCAGCTAGCTCCAATATATTTATATCATTTGATGGGAATATATTTCTCAAGTAATGAGCATAGCGAGTTATTCTTGTTTTATTTGCTTCAGAATCACTGCTAATAAGGCAAACTGGAATAAAAAATAGGATTAATTTTCTTAAGTTACTATCAATAATTGATCTACTAACACACAATCAGAATTGTTTTATTTGGTGGGAGGCTTTTACCATAGCTAGTTACCATCCACCGACAAAGATGTGCCACCAACCAATTTAGTATTTGGGTACGATTTGCTACCTAACCTAGACCTCTACCATCTTATGGACTGCTTCATAACTTACCACTACCCAGACAATGGCTAATTAAGTACTTGTAGTAATAGAGCTGTGATAGCCTATAGAGATAATAACACTACTATAGTGGTTAAGACTTTATAATTTATTTCTGTAAAGCATCACAACAATTTCATTCTTAGTAAGTAATGGGTTTTAGTCTTTTTTTAGGAGGATTATGTGAACAGAGGATCTTCAATAGGTAATAAGTAGGTATTTAATAAAAGTATGTTCTATCTATCTAGTTTAAATGTACGAAATCTGCCAGGGAAGCATTTTTTAATTATTCTGGTATGGAGCTTATTATTCAATATTCAGTAATTAGTGTGAGCATTTTTTAAATTGAATATAAATATTAGAACTTACCAATAGTCAAAATTCCCGCTCTTTTGTCGTTGTTGTCGTAGCTTGAAGTCATTATATGAATTTGTTGACTGAATTCATCTAGAACTTGAGTTAAAGCATCCTGAGACATCTCCCGTAGGTCGAGCTTGGCGAAGTTCTGGAGTTCCCGAATTGCTTTATGTCGGGTTTCTGTATGACGGGACTTCAAGCCCAAAATCAAATCAGACACTAATTGACTATTCGTCATCTTGTTTATTTTACTATCCACAAAAATACAAACAGAAATACATCTATTTTAATATTTTTTTAAGCCACAGTACACTGTAGACATTTTTAACGTTCACGACATAGTTCACGTAATAATTTCGAGTGTTTAGTTTAAACACTTCTTGTTCACTAATAAGTAATTTACAAAAATATTTTTTTTTTCACTAATAACACGAATCACGATTCAATCAAAAATTTCAAAATGTAAACAAATTACAAATTGAAAACATGCGGCCATCATAAAATTGATTTGTCAATGTCAAAGTTAGTGACAGATTGCTGAAACTGAATGAATGAAACGTATAGTATAAAAAAAATCTTGAATATTACTTTTGAACACCATTTTAATAAAAGTCTTTGACGACCTCCGTCGCGCAGTGTGTAGCGCTGTTGCCTTAACGTGCGGAGGTCCTGGGTTCGATCCCCGGCAGGGTCAATTTGGGAATTTATAATTTCTGAATTTTCCCTGGTCTGGCCTGGTGGGAGGCTTCGGCCGTGGCTAGTTACCACCCTACCGGCAAAGACGTGCCGCCAAGCGATTTAGCGTTCCGGTACGATGCCGTGTAGAAACCTAAGGGGTATGGGTTTAATATAACTGCCATGCCCCTAACAGGTTAGCCCGCTACCATCTTAGACTGCATCATCACTTACCATCAGGTGAGATCGTAGTCAAGGGCTAGCTTGTAGTGGATAAAAAAAATAAAAAAAAAGTTGTTTCAGAACTTTCATTTCAAACAAAAAAGCTCAGTAAAATAAAATAGAACCGGGTTTCTTGAAACAAATTATACAATAATATGATTTTGATAATTATACATTTAAAAAAAATCATATACATTTTTTGTTTGGCAACATTCAACATTTTGACCAACATTGCAATAAATAAGAAGACACAGATTATAAAATATGGCTTTGTGTCAACTTCGGGCATGGAGGTAGGAATAATAGGAAATTACTTCGGGAGCTGTTCGGGAGGATGACGCGTGTATTTTCAATACTTTCTCGTCATCTATTCACAAGTAAACGTCAAATAGCCAATCGTCTCAGCTGAGCCAAAGGTGACTGACTGGTTGACGTTGGGGCTTGCGCTATAGTTCTTGTCTTATTCAATCAGAAAATCTAAATTCTTACTTGTAGTGATATTACCAGTTATTTGATACAAACTGTACAAAACGATCTTCTATAATGAGTGAACTCAGTCAAGAAGAGGTGAGTTGTATTTTGTAAACGGCCCTTGGCATAGTACGTATGGCCAATCTAATTTCGTAACAAAACAAAGCGTTAGTGTCGTGGTGTTTAGCGTTGGTGTGAGTGTAAATTTCTACACGTGCTCGGTTCCCGACGATCAATTATTCTTCGTTGCAGATACGAAGACGGAGATTGGCGCGGTTGGCAGCTCTGGGAGGCACTGGTCCGTCTCCAGCACCCCCTAGTCCTCCCATCACGCCTGGCGCTTCCGTGCCAGCCGACGTGCTGAGCCCCGCGCCTGCTTCTCGCGTATCACCCGCGCCTCGCAGTTCCAATGAAAACATCGAGAGCACAGACAAAGAACAGAGCTTTGCAGAGAACAAAAGTGAAGTTCCAGACCAGACGAAAATACCACCGGATGGCTTAATCGTTACGGAGAAGGCGGAGAGTAGTTTACTAGATGAAATGCCAGATACCAAAATGACAGATTTGTCTCAAACAAGACAGTACAATAGTTTTGATTCCATGGGTGATGATACTTTGTTGAGCTGTGGATCAGTGCGGGGCTTGCCTCAGTCCACTGTGAGTAGCTCTGAGGGTGCGTCTAACAGAGAGGACAGCACATCTCGGTCTAACTCCCCGGCACAGTTTGCTGAACCGCCACCTGTGAAGCCAAGGACAAGTAATGCCTCACCCAGCTGCTCTCGAAGATCTCTCTCCATGGAAGTAGATGATGTATCAGAAAGAAATTCCCAATCTGAACAACAACAGGAAGCGATGGAGGTGAGTACTCAAATTGAGCTTTGTCTGTTATTTAGCCCATTGTTTAGACTTTCCATTGGATTACTTTTAGGAGGCTTAATAATCTCAATATCAAGCAATCTTTATAGTGCATAAGATTTCTTTCATTGAAAAGTGGTAAATAAAATACTGTAAATCTAAAAATTCCAAGGAACAGTTAGTCTTTGTTTTAGAAACTAAGCAAGCTATCTTACATTTGACATTTGTAAAAAAAATTGTCATGATGGGCCATGGAAAGGAAACAGACACTTTAGCATTTATAATCTGTATGGATGCATACAGGCTATTGTTATCTTTCTCCCCACTGACTTGTCTATTATTGATACAATTGTTTGTGTGCAAACCAGTGTTTATCAAATGTTAATTACCTGCATATTATCAGCAGTAAATGCGCTTTGATTTAATTCAATAAGCTCTTACATTAAACTAATGTTTCACCGTAGTTAGTTTGTGTAATATTTATTAAATTATTACTATTAACATTCAATACACTTTAGTTTATAGAGTGTTCATGTAACATTTTGTTCTTCATTTCCTGCTAAATAATAATTATTTTCTAGTTAGTTTCTAACAGAATTTTTAACTTGGAGTTTAATTTTGAATAAAATTAAATAAACAATTTTGTACTTACTAAGTATACATATAAATAACTAGAAAGCATTCAGTTGATAAAGTATCTTCTTTTAAAGTCAGTCTATACTTTTTACTATGTTCTTTCCATTGTTTCTCCATTTTTATAGGTCCACATGTTTCTCGGGCAGTATATATATAAATACTGATTAAATTGATTCAGTTAAATTGATATTGAGTAAACTATATATCTCAGAGATATTCAGAAACAATAATTATTGCATTAAAAATGAGTTTCATTAAAAAAGCGGTGATAGTTTTTTGGTTAAAAGGTTTGGGAGATTTAGGGGTTTAATCCCAGCCACCCAATTTTAACTTTTTGGAGGTACATGACATGTTTCAAACATTACTATAAAGCCTACACTCATCTTATTAGAGTTGTGCTCGGTATCGGGCTACTGATGGGTTTAAATGATTATTTAACTAAAAAAAAATTTAACTGCAATCATTTACATTTAAAACTATATTTTAGGTTGAAGACAATGACTCAATACAATCACCTGCACGTAAAATACAAAGATCTCGCACAGTCAGTGGTACAGAACTTACAGAGGAGCAACTTAGGAATATTATCGGAAAAATACTACAAGTATCGTGGTCAGAGGACAGTGCAGGTGAGAGTGGCCTAGAACTTCTAGTCAGCTAGAACTATTTACATACTTTTATATAAGCCACAATGTGTTTACCGTATGTGTTTTTTCAATGGTTTGTTTGTATTTAAATAATATTGAAAATGTGAAATCAAAGTTTATGGTAACAGCATAAGTATATAAAGCTTGGTTCTGAAATGACAAGTGGCAAAAATGTAATGCTGGCACAAAAAAATTTAATCCTTCGGTGGTAGTTGTGTCATATCACCTGTGTGTGTATATACAGTTTATTTATTTAATTATACTCATAGAACTGCAATAGTATATTAAAAGTAGCAAATGCCCGCGTGTTTGCTCCCATGGGATTTTAACAAAATCCTTCCTTGTCTATGTTATAAAGGGAACGTCTGTGCAAAATTTCATCTTTATAGGTCTACACTCTACACTCTACAGGCTTAGGTTGGGCTTTGATGCGTCAGTCAATTCACTAATTGGGACTTGCCTTCTAAATAATTAAATGGAAAAGGTGATTGATTGACTGATCTATCAATGCACAGCTCAAACCACTGAATGGATTAGGCTGAAATTTGGCATACAGATAGCTATCAGCCAAGAAAGGAATTTTGTAAATTTAATACCTAAAGGGGTGAAAACGGGTTTGAAATTTGTATGAAAACTGATCTTAACACGAGTGAAGCTTTGGGCAAAATCTAGTTTTATATATATTGATGATAATACATATAATGACCCCACTGGGAGTTGATTATGTTATCTGCTCTGCTCGCTGTCAGCTCCCATTCTGTGCAAGCCCTGATCATACATAGATTCATTTGAAAAAAACAACAGCTTAAGAATTAATTTTAAACAAAGGAAGTGTAGTTAGTCATTTAGAATTTTAGGATCACTTGAATACTTTTTTCTATTGCAGGTGGAATCTTTGTACCATCAGTAGCGGCATCGCTACTAGACAATCCAAAACTTAGTTTAGAGGAACTAGCATCAGAGGCTTTAATGGATGTTATCACCCAAATCGTAGATGGGTCGGATCCTCTCAATCAAAAACTGATTGCAGTGACAGAGACAACGAAAAGACCAAGTGAAGACTGTGGTGATGATATTCTGACGACGGGTCACCTCGCTTCCGAGAGTGACCCAGACAAAGCTGGCTGTCCCACCCCAGCACTGCCTATTCCAAAAACCATGCCCTCACAGGGCCTAGCTGTTAGTTACATATTTAAGTTCTATAACAACATAAATCTATACGAAAGAGAACACTCAAAGAAAAGTTCAGAACCGCCGTTGAGTGATTTGCTACAGAGTTTAAGGACTTTACTTGTAAATAATTTAGTGTTAGTGCTTCGAGGCAGGTTCGAGCTAGAGAAGTGTCGGAAATCGCCGTTGTTACCATATACTGTAATCGGAAACACACCGATAGGTCTCATTCCTGAAGTGGTATTGGCTACGTATTTGGATCAGGAAGCGTTTGATGAAGTGAGTATACAACCATGTTTTATTTCATGTATATGTACATCAGTCTATAGTATTTTATTCATTTCTGTCCAAAATATGTTAGTCTCTGGCAGAGATACTGCATATATAATACTTTACTTTTGTCCCTTTTAAATAAATAAGTACTCCAATTATTGTACCTCATATTGAGCATTGTTCCTTATACTTCTTAATTTACTAGATGACCTCTTATAAGTTTTCCAGTTTATCTTTGAAATGCAAGCTCGGCTACTGCTATACCAGTTCAAATGACAAATTTGCTAGACAAATTCGTTTAAGCGCTTTGGAAACACAGACACAGTTAGACACAGTTAGAAAAACAGACTTCTTAGTATAATTCAACATGGGACTTTAATACTTAATTGATTGGTATGTTCCAATGCAGGTATTCATCCCCCTTCTAATGGGCATTCGTGAAGAAATGCGTCATTGCGTGTCCCAACTAGTAGGAAACGGCCACGGGGCGGCCTTGCCTATACGGGCTCTACGCTCTCTGTGCGAGCTAAGAGCAGGGCCTAGACATTCCACCAGACCAGTTTGCGCTCTGATCGCCCGCCTGCCGAGCCTCTGTCCACCCGCGTTGACCACTGCGCCTGGACGAGAGATCGCGAGAGTCAGCTTTCTCGGACCTTTCTTTGCCGTAAGTTACTTCTCTCTTAATATGTCGGCAAGTGTATTTCAGCCCGTCAATTTAGATACTGCTCTGAGCTCTCTGTGCGAGCTAAGAGCAGAGCCTAGACATTCCACCACTCACCAGACCTGATAAGGGCCTGTTTGGACCTTTTTTTGCCATGTGTATGTATTCTAGATTGAAGAAAAGGTAAAGAGCAGAGTGTGACTCACCTTTGACTAGCTAAAGTCAACGTTATTCCTCTGATAACGAACCTTTATGTGTTCCAACTTTCTTGTTACTACTAGACACTAGTGTCATAAAGAAGTGTTAAAGATCTTAGAAATTATATGGAGATATGTCGATAATATCTTAACGATAAGATCTTAGAAATTATATGGAGATATGTCGATAATATCTTAACGAAAACATCGTTAAGATATTATCGACATATCTCCATATAATTTCTAAGATCTTTAACACTTCTTTATAAAAACCTCATGTATCTAAGCATTAAACTTTCCTTTAAACAATATCATTAATATAATTTCCCACAAGTCCCTGCAAGGAGACGTGTTGCTGTAAAAACTTAATCAAAATCATAAACATCCATACTATCTTGTCCCCCAGATATCCCTGTTCGCGGAGGAAAACCCTCGTTTAGCCGAACATATGTTCGCGACGGGCACCGACCAGAGCCTGGTATTCGCCCTTCAGAGGGAGGTTGAAGCCAGCCGCAATACGCTGCACAATATCTGCCACAATATCCTTCTGTGTCCTGAAGCCAGGGAACCGTTTCTCAACTACTTCGCCAATTTGCTGCAGCGGAACGAAAGGCGAGCTCAAATGCAGACTGACGAAAGATCACTTGCTGGTAAGTCTGGCCAATCTACACTTGTAAAGCGACTTGTCCTGACTGACCCATCAAAGAACGATCTCCGGGGCTAAGAAACTTTATATTTTGACCTTTAACTGAATTTCCTTTAGTGGTAGAGTCACATATATATCCATGGGACACAAGTTGAGAAAAAACATTTCATTACAGTTTATTGAAGGCACTCACTAAGAAAGGATTTTGGACTAGGAGTGTGATTACTGAGGTGGACATACTACCATCGCTTAAAGCCGTATTGTTACAATATTGTTTGCGTTCGTATTTTAGAATTATAATCCTTATTTTACATAAAACTTAGTGTGACATAAAACTGGCATTTTTAAGTAATACTGCTTTTAAGCGATGGTAGTAACAGTAAGTAGTAACCCTCCTTTTCGATCACAGATTCAAAAGGTCTATAGTTTATATCCCATGAGATACGCTAATGTCGTATCTGCTTCAAGCATAAGCTTTCCGATAAGGAAGGGGCTTATTAGCATTTAGTTTAATTGACCACTATGACAACACTACGAAATCATGAAAAATTAGAAATTTTGTAAAAACAACAAAAATATAAACAGTTTTTCAAAGAAACACTGTTTTAAGAATACGGATAATATCAACAAGCTACATTGCGTTTGTAAATTGTTTCGCGCGCGACTGTTGACAAAAAAAGATAGCCAAGTTTTTCTGCCGCGTTCATATAATAAATAAACTTACGGCGTATTTACATAGGGTAATAACATACGAAGTTTAATAATAACACAGTGAGATGATAGATACAGTAATGCTAAATCTGCGGGTTTGCTTTTGTTGTGAGAAAATCCTTATGGATACCACCGCGCCTGTGGGGGGGGGGGGGGACCATCCTCCGCGGGACTACATAATCCCTGCACACTGTCTGAGGCAAACCAAGAAAAAATCTATAGTTGCCTTATTCTGCCTCAATCTCTAATACGCCGAGGCTTTTTTCGTCAGGGAAAAATCTAATGAAACATTGGACACTGAAATATTATTCTCTACGTTTTATCCACGTAACATAAGCACGCACTCGTTTTTCCGCCTTAACTATTCTTCGACTTGGGATAAGCTTGCTTGTCCTTCCTTAAGACAAGAAAAAGTATCCACTTGAGCAGTATTCATTTGCCTTGTCTCTCTATTGATATATTTTTATCGAAACTATCGATGTTTGTAGATTCAAATCGCGTGCCTACCTACGCATAATTGAATTCTATTCAATTCGATTGACGTCTATACAAATCTGAATTTACAAAATATTATTTTTGTGTTACATGGCCAAATCTAAACACATCCAACGTGTCTAGCGTTTTCGTCTGGACGCCCGGTGAGTCAGTGCACTGGAGGCATTGACTCGTAATAAACTGTGTTAATACGTAAAACGTATGCCATAGCGTGCTTTGTCAGACTTTTCATTTCAGTTTTCATTGTAACGATGACCTTTTAATTTTTTTTTATATTAGGAAATTTAACGGTTTTTGCGGTTGAATCACTGATTGTGATTTCCTTCTTTGAATTAAAGCATTGTATATATATTCCTACTAGTATTTGCCCGCGGCTTCACTCACGTTAAGTTCGATTTTGATTTTAGCGGAAGTCTACATCATACTAGCTATTCTACATGCCAAATGTCAGCGCAATCTCCATCTCGTGTGGTTTGAGCTTTACGTTGATAGATCAGTCAGTCACCTTTTCTTTTTATATATTTAGATTTGGCTATGCTGATTTGACTAAACTAAGCACATAGCTTTTGCTTGTTGTTCTCTACACTTTAACTAAGTACATTAAACAAGACCTAACTGAGTGTTACCAAAGGCCCTAGTTTATTTGAAAAGCTATACTCCTATACCATAGAGTATTTTATAACAACTTTACAAGACCAAAAAATTAAGTGCACTTTGAAGTTTGGCTACATTTTTTATGTACAACTAAAGTGCCGTAGTATGCGTAGTTAGACCCTTCAATCTACGATCACGCCTAATGAGTATAGCCGAAATAGATATTGCGTTGAATGTCGCTCACCTCACCTCGTTTAATGATTTTCTATTGGCGTTAATCCAATTTATACGCTTTCCAAGATCACGGTATAAACACCGGCTCTTAGTAAAAATTAAAAAAAAAAACTATGTTTTTTGCTACTTTTTTGTGAACAGTACTCGACATAAATAGATTTTTATGTGACACTTCCGCTAACAAATGAATAAAGGGACAGAATGTACTTATAATAAATAGATGAGAAAAAACAGCTATCGCATATATTATTAGACATAGACTGTTACTAAGAAAACATTTTTAGAAAGTCTATCCGAGCAAAGCTAGTCAGTTAGTTATTTCATTAACTTAAAGCCGGCCATACACAGACTGGTGCGTAGAAGACTGTAGTTCACTATGCAGTCGCAGCTTGAAGCAGCCCATCCTGACTGCAAGCTGTCCGTGTATGGCCGGCCTAAAATGTCATTTTCAAACAATTTTGAAAGGGCTTTTATACACTTTTGAATACAAAAATGGGCAAGAAACGCGATAGAAATAGGTATAATTATTTTCAGTGGAAATGGTTCTAATTTTACATTTGTAATTAACTAGATAGACATCGAATATTCATGCCAGGTGGATACGATTTATTGTATCTTTTGGTCGTTATTGCCACATATTTTCTATGTACCTGACCTTATCCTTGATAGGTAACTTGGTACAGTAACTATAGTAATACGTAAGATATCATATTCATACGTAGTGTCAGTATCGGATAATATGTATTTATGTTGCTGACCTCCATGGCACAGTAGTCCATGGTTTTATATGTGGGATATCGCGGCTTCCATTCCCGACCTTAGAGCCGAAGTCTGTCTGAATTTTGAGTTGTACGTTGATGTAATTTTATTATATTTTCATACTAGCTGATGCCCGCGAATTCGTCCGCGTGGAATAAGTGTATTAATTAGTTTATTTAATAATTGCTAATACAATAAGGCTCAAAGGAATTTGTCAATTCACAAGAAAATCGATAACTATCTTGTAATTGCTAATATAATAATTCAGTGTATTTTAACTCTCACGGGAACACCTCAATTTTCCGAGATAAAAATTACTTTTTACCGTTGTCCCTCTCGGTCATATACTCATTACTCATGCAAAAAATCTGTCATTCAGTCGCGGTACTGTTTATGTGAAGATGTGTATAGTTGACGTTTGTTAATTTTTCCAGGTGACGGCTTCATGTTAAACGTATGTTCGGTGCTGCAACTGCTGTCGGTGCGGATCAAGTTGGAGCGTGTGTATCCGCTTTACACGTTCCAACCGGACACGTGGATCAGTGTGCGCGATGAAACCAGGCTCTACTTCACCGCTCAAGAGGCGCAGGATTGGCTCGATGCCCTCAGTAAGTTTGAAGCTTTTATAGTGAGGATATAGCTGGCGCGTGTATACCATAATACACAGCACAAGGCTGAGTTTGCGACCCATTGTGTTTTTGTTAGTCTTTAAGTTTTAAACTCCAATATTATAAAATGTTATTTGAGAACAAGACTGCAACGCAATAAAAACTTAATTTTTTTTTTTTATTCTTCCTCCTTGTTCCAAATTCCAACACTCGTGTCTAACTTAAAAAAATCGCTTCGAATTCAATTATAACACGGTGAAGTAAAAAACCTACCCCATATAAACCTTCCACCATGGGACAAACGGTTCATAATGATTAATGAATATATTTTCAGCTAAGACATGGCAAAAAATTCTTACTATAATTATACTTTGTACGCATTATATAACGTTTTTGTGCTTGCCTCTGCCTCGTTGGTCTAGTGGTTAGCATGTTCGACTGCGGCTGACAAGGTCCCGGTTCGGGCTAGAACAAGTATTATGTATTTCTAACAAGAAATTCTCAGTACTAGACCGGAGTTAGGAAGTTGGCGGTGTTTCACTCCCGTGACTCGGAGAGCACGTTAAGCCGTCGGTCCTGCGCCTGACCTCTCAACGGTCGTGTCGGATTTTCCGTCCATTATGAGAGTAAAGGAACATAGAGTGCACCTGTGTACCTGTGCACACACTTGTGCACTATATTTCCCACACAGATGGCTAATGATTTGAATATGGTTTTCTCTAGAGATAGGCCGCCTCCGCATGTGGCTGAAATTCGGTCGGGAGGACATAATTTCATCTATATATATGTCGACACTAGATGGGCCCTTTCATAGAAAAAAATTGGGCGTCCGACCTTTATAGCGCGCTTCACACCTGTATAAGCCTGTCCTTATCCCCGCCATAGCGCTGTCCCGCTTTTCAGACTAGATAGCGTTAGTAAAATAAGTCCACATTCTTTGTTTTACAGGGCCCGTCCATGTAAATTGAGGTCGTTGCATAATTTATGTTATAACGTTTCTGTAGATAACGACCCCGCGCACCAGTGGCCCGAGGCGAAGTTCCAAACAGTGTGCTGGTTCCTCACTCTGCACATGCATCACGTGGCTCTTATCCCGGCGCTGCATACACACCAGAGGCGCATACGGTAACACCCTAACAATCATTTTGCATACAATTGCTGCATTGGATTACAAATCCAATTAATTGTAATTACAAAACAAATTTTGTTTTTTAATTGTTTACAAATCCAATTACCTAACTGTTATGTTGGATTTGTAATACAATTAATTGTAATTACAAAACCAAAATTACAAAAAAAATAAAAATTGTAATGCTTATCTGTAATTGAATTTGGTCTTTTTGATTAGGGTTTTATTTTTATTTTTTGTTAGTAGGTACTCGTATATAAGGATTTGATTTAAATTTATTGTATAGTTTGTATAATATTTCGATTTTAGATTTACTTCTAGTGTGATTAAATAAATAAAACATTGAATTTAATAATTTCTGAATGTGGACGGTAAAAATCCGCACCGGGTATCGGCCTGCAAAGCCGTGCGATAATATTCAAAATGGCCGCCAAAGTGAACAGCAGTTTTGATGCCGCCATCTGTTATCGAGGGGTTTTAGGGCTGTGGCCGATCTCCCGGACATAGTTTGGTCATGCACAACACATGGTATAGCACAGTCTAATGCTGACATCTATAGAGCGTACTTTGACTTGGCTCAGACTTTACTTAGAGATAAAACGAGATGGACTTGAGTAACATAAATCTGTCTCGTTTTAACCTTCTCTAAGCAAAATCAAAGTTCGCTCTATAGATCTCACACTATAGCTAGGCTAGTAGTCTAGACTAGTTCACTAGGCTAGACAGATCATCGCTGCCGGGTGACAAGGACGTGACGGAGGAAACTATCAGAACATTCATTATTCATTCATTCATTACATTTTGTATTGAAACATTTTTTCAATACAAAATTATTTTACTCTATTAGTATGCATGTTCAACAATAAGTTGAGAGCTTGGATGAAATAAAGAAACGTATAGGAAACGTAACAAATAGTATGAAATCACGTTCCACTAACTTTTGCGGGGCGAGGGGAGAGTGTCATTTTTCTGCCCAATTATTGACACTAGTGCATAAAAGTCGATTACTATGACAACACGTTACGTTACGACACTATGACAACACGATACCATGATGGCGAAACTGCCCAATCCGCGGCTAGAGGGGTAAGGTGAATAAGGTTAAGAGAGATATAGAGAAATACCGTACCTCAAGGTGCATGTCACGGTAGCCAGTTCTGTCATTTGTATGGGCGTCCACCTACTGTATGTAAATTGTAAATATATATACTTACGCTGTGTGTAATAAGCATACAATCATTAAAAATATTTTATTTATTTAGATAACTTTATTGCACACATAAATATACAGTAAAGAAGTAGTAAAACTGCATAGAACCGTGCAAAGGCGGTCTTATTGCTAATGCAATCTGTTACAGATAACCTTTGGTGAATGGATTATAAATATTGTGATTCTCCCGCAGTGCATTCCGCGACCTGCAGAAGGTGATCGAAGAGTTAATGGCGGCTGAACCTCAGTGGCGGAACAGTTACTCCGCGAATAGAAACAGGGAACTGCTGCGGAGATGGAGGAAACAGATCAAACGCCTACACAGGTATATGCTCTCATCAAACAAGAAAGGGCCTCTCTCTTTGTATCGTATTTCTCATTGCTGAGAGTTTTGACCCGTAACTATTCGATCAATCAATCGGTCATTCGCTAGAAACATTGTAAAATAATTATGGTAAAAATAGACCAATCATGTTCCTTGGTTACGCGTTAATTTAATAAAAAGTAATTTTTACAGTACTACATGTTGCCCGCGGCTTCTTTCGCGTGGATTGAGGGTATTTGATTCCCGCGTGCACTCTTTAATTTTCCAGGATAAAATGTAGGCTATGTATTGATTTAAGTTTTAAACTATCTTCAGCCAAATCGGATCTGTCATTGTGAATTGAAAGAGTAACAATCATCAAAACACTAGATGATTCACCGCGACTTCATCCGCGTGGACTGTTTTTTAGATTCGCACAGGAATTCTTTAATTTTCTGGGATAAAAAGTAGCCTATGTCCTTCTCCGGGATACAACCTATCTATGTACCAAATTTCATCAAGATCAGTTGAACAGGTGGGCCGTGAAAGCATAGCAGACAGACTGACAGACACATTTTCGCATTTATAATATTAGTATGGATATATGAACTTACAAACACCCAAACCTTTACATTAATTGTATTAATAAGATTGGTAGGATTTAAAACCATAGCCAATTCGTGTTTAATTTCTTTACCAATCAATGGTAAAGAAATGAGAAGGGTTTGAAAATCACTTCTACGTCCGTCGTCCACAGATCAAAGCAATGCGCAGAAGCGGCACTGCTGGACATAGAGCTAATGCGGCGCGGCGTTCAGTTCTACTCGTCAGTGTGCGCCATGCTGGTGAAGCAGCTGGAAGCCGCGGCCGAACCCACCACGTCGCAATCCTCCACCGCGCACGCGTTCCGAGCCACGCCCGAGTGGTATGTCGAGGATATAGCTGAGTTTATGCTCTTCACCGTGCAGTGAGTATTGAACATTTGATTCTCTATTAATTAAATTTAGTTTACAGAATGTTAAAATCCTGACCCTTAGGCCAACTTGTACAAGGGCGTTTAAATTTTTCCTATGCCTGTCCTTTTAGTGTCATCCCCGGGAGACACTCGTCAAAAAATTGAAATAAATCAGTTTAGGCAGTAATGCAAATGTGCAAATCTGGATTTAGAGATCTGCATAGATATTAATATTATGATGACTACCTACTTATAAGTTATTAGCAGCTGATGCCCGCGACTTGTGGATTGAGGTTTTTTGGTTCCCGCGGGAATTCTTTAATTTTCCAGGATACAAAGTAGCCTATGTGTTATTCCAGACTATAATCTATCTCTAATTTCATCCAGATCCGTTCAGCCGTTTTGGCGTGATTGAGTAACTACATCCAAACTTTCGCATTTATAATATTAGTATAGGTATCCAGTGCACTATAATTTCAAATGAAAATATTTCAGTAAAATGTGTCGAGTTTTCAAATAATAAAGTAACAGATTATTGAAATGTGAGTTATACCTTGAACATTACTTGTTAGGCATAAACAATACCGTAATTAAAGTTATTTGATACTACAAATTACATGATCTGCATACCACAAAAAGACAAGCGATAAAAGAGAAATCTTTTATTTGATCCTGAACATTACTTAACCAATAACTTAAATGTCAATAATCTTAATTTCCAGATATGTACCACACACAGTAGCCAACTACATAGAAGACCCTATAATCACTTGGCTACTTAGCGCCATTTGCAATTCCCACCTCATAAAGAACCCGTACCTCGTAGCGAAAATAGTCGAAGTACTATTCGTCATCAACCTATCCCTACCGATGAAAATCAAGAATGTATACGAGAAATTCATGGATCATCCGATGTCACAAACCGCTTTGCCCAGTGCTTTGATGAAGTTTTACACGGATATTGAGACAACCGGTCAAAGTACAGAGTTCTATGACAAGTTCACAATACGGTTTCATATTAGCATAATACTCAAAGGGATGTGGGAAAGGCCGATACATAAACAGGTACTTTTGTATTATTTTTTACTAGCCTATAATTACACGTAAGTGTATAAATATAACAATGCAGGGGCTGCCCCGGTAGAATCCGGTCTAGCTCCAATAGCGCATTCTGAGGTCCATCGGTCTACCTCCGGGCATTTGCTGACAGGTTTGACTGCCAGTACTTGAATCACTGTTGTATGATTCACGTGCTGGCAAAAAATATGTACCTAATGGGCTGTTTTGTTGGATGCCATGTTGTATTTGGTTTTTTGAAGTGAAAACTTCTTTAGGTGCGTTGAACACTTTTTGGTAGGGGGTAAAAATGTAGATTCGCGTGACCGTGACCGACATGCTCCCGTGACGGACATGCTGATGTGGTTACGAAGACAAAAGGTCTTAAATATAAATATACTACATTCGAAATTAAACTTTAATGCCTTACTGTTAAGGTTTATATTTTAATAATTTTAAGTTAAAAAAAATCGTTTTCACTTCTATCGGCAGTCCCTATGACTGCCAATTTTTTATATAGTGTACTGTATTCTACTAGTCAAGCCCTATCATTCGATATACCCATATTGAGGGGTTTGTGAAAAAACATTTAATCCGCCATTTTGTGGCGGCGGCCATCTTGGATTTACAATGATACTGAATACATTTAATTATTGTATTGTCATCAGAACTAATTGTGTTTACCAAATGTTAGATCAATCTGTCAACAGGAAAGGGGTATAATTTCAGTTACTAAATTTGGCCCAAACAAACAAATTAAATAAAACCATTTAATATAAGAATGAATGATTTATTTAACTTATTGAATTGGTGTACACAAAATAAAATGCATCTTAATATAAAAAAATGTTTTGTCATCTCTTTCACTAAAAAACGAACAAAAATTATTTTTGATTATAAAATTAATGATCAACTTCTTGATAGAAAATTTGTTATTAAGGATCTTGGCGTACTGTTTGACGACCAGCTTAGTTTCCGCGATCACTACAACAGCATCACTAATAAAGCTTATAAGAACCTAGGTTTCATAGCAAGGACCACGAAATTATTTAAAAATCCACACAGTTTCATCCTACTATATAACGCCCTGGTAAGGACGGTGCTGGAGTACTGCTCAATAATTTGGTCTCCTTGCTATGATGTACACTCTAATAATATAGAAAGTGTTCAGAGAAAATGCCTGAGAATACTCGCTTTCCGATGCGGGATCTCCAGGCAAATCCCATCATATGCTGGTCGCCTTACAAAATTTAACATGACTCCGCTTCATATTCGCCGTAAACGGCAAGATCTGCTGACCCTGCATAAAATACTACATGCGAATATAGACTCCCCCACTTTGCTATCTCAGATTAAATTAAACACCAGGCATATATGCCGTAGATCGAAAATATTTACGCTCGATGTTTGTAGAAATAATACTTCATATTACAATCCTATCATAAGAATGTGTCGATTGTATAATGAAATTGGAAAAGATATTGATATTTTTAATGCTAGGTTATCTTCATTCATAAATAAATTATATAAAATAGTTAAGTAGGATAACACTGTGTTCGTTATTATTATACTAGGTATTATTAATTGTCTATTTTGTGGTTTACTTTGCACGCTAGATTAGACCTTATTCATGTAGTGCGACTCTGTAGGATTACAATAAGATTAAAATGTTTTTAGTTAAGACTTTAGGTTAGATCAGTATTACTATTGTAATCTGTTTTTGTTGCCAAATAAATAAATAAAAAAAAAAAAAAAAGTATATGCCCCGTCACTTGGCACTTCGAGCTGTGGATCTTGTACGGATCTCCTCAGTTATGATTTGGTCACAGGGATACATCAAGGATAACCCTCTCCTTCGCCCGCTGAGTGAACTTGAGCCTAATTTTAAGCATTTTGTCAATGATAGGTTTAATTTCTTTGATGTATGTTCCAGGCAATCGTGAAAGAATCTCGGTCGGGCCGGCAGTTCGTCAAATTCATTAACATGTTAATGAACGACACAACATTCCTGCTCGACGAATGTCTTACGGTATGTTCTTAATGTTTGTAGGAAAATGCAGCGAAACCTTTTGATCTTGTTTATGAGGGCCCTTGTGCTAGTTTTTTTTATCTCGTTGTTCTCATTTAGCATTGCGCAATTTTAAAGGTAGTTCATTCGGCTGGAGTAATTTCATGGTTGAATACGTAGGTCGGTAACCCTAGTGTAGCTTTTAGTTTGGATAATATGATAATACTAGCTGAAAACCCAACGATTTGGTCCGCGTGGTTAAAGTTTTTTTATTTCTCCCATGAACTACCTTAATTTTCTGGAATAAAAGTTCGCGCAAGTTTAAAGCTCTGCATTCAACTAGTCTAGTCTATATCCTTCCGCAGGATGCAACCTATCCCTGTACCAAATTTCGTCAAAATAGATGGGCAGTGAAAGCGGAGTTGACAGACAAACACTTTCGCATTCATAATATTAATATGGATATGTAGTCAGTTAGTCACATAGTCTGTCTAGCGAAATATGAATGAGAGTCGATTATTTATCGTTTTTATATACTGGCAACACTGCGGCCATACAAACAGGCACAGCACAAAAAACTAGTACATTTGGAGATACCAACTAACCGACCAATTTTATTTCATATCCCACCATTTTGCACTAGACTGACTACTAAATTGGATAAAAACAGTGTCGCTTCATCTGTATTTTATTTAAATTGTAGAACTTACGTTGTCCGAATAAAATACATTGTTCTTCAATCTTCAATGTTTGAGAATAGTTTAATAGTAGGCTTAAGTCTGAAATCATCTATTTCAGTACCTGAAACGCATCCACGAAGTTCAAGAGGCGGAAGCGAACGGCGCTAGCACGAGTTCAAGCGAAGCGAGGGCTAGAGCACTCGCACAAGACGAGCGGCAATGCCGGTCGTATCTCACTCTCGCGCGAGAAACTGTCGACATGCTGGAATATCTCACTGTGGAGATAAAGGAGCCGTTCTTGAGAGCTGAACTGGTTGATCGACTTGCGTCCATGCTGAACTTTAACCTGCAACAACTGTGCGGACCCAAGTGCAATAATCTTAAGGTAAGGAATGAGCTTCTTCGTATCAAACGACCGCGTCTGAATGATATAACTAAATAAAAAAAATTGGCAGTCAGGGACTGCCGATAGAAGTCAAAAAGATTTTTTTTAAAATAAATTAAAATATAAACCTTAAACCTAAGGCATTAAAGTTTAATTTCAAATGTAGTATATTTATATTTAAGACCGCGTAAATCTTCGTAACAACGCGAGCATGTCGGTCACGCGAATCCACAAGTTTACCCCCGACCAAAAAGTGCTCAACGCGGCTAAAGAAGTTTTCACTTCAATGATTCAATTGTGGACAGACAGACAGCCACACTTTCGCGTATTATAATACTAACAGATGCACGCGACTTCGTCCGTGTGGATTGAGGTTTTTGGTTCCCGCGGGAACTCTTTAATTTTCCGGGATAAAATGTAGCCTATGTGTTATTCCAGAATTCCAGATCCGTTCAGCCATTCTCACGTGATTGAGTAACAAACATCCAACCATCCATCCATCCATCCGAACTGTCGCATTTATAATATTAGTATGGATGTATTGTTTGCAGGTGCGTCGGCCAGAGAAGTACGGCTGGGAGCCGCGGCGGCTGCTGAGTCAGCTGGTGGACATCTACCTTCATCTCGACTGTCCGCAGTTCCACGCCGCGCTCGCTGCCGACGAGGTGAGCTATTATTTTCTAAACGGGCGCCATTGATGCTTGAAACCAGTGTGCAAAAGTCGTTTTTGCTCACCCAGTGAGAAAAAGTATTTTGAATTTAAAACCAGTCAGCAAAAGTCGTTTTTGCTCACTCAGCAAGAAAAACAACTTTTGCTCGCTGGTTTTAATTTAACACTTTGAGAGTATAAAATGCTATTTAATTAAAAGTGTATTGTTCAATCACGGTAGGTACAATATTTTTCATACATCTTCTATTTTCTCGCTAGTGAGGTGAAAAGTACCTGTATCACTAAAGTTTTTTCAATAAATAAAGTATTTTCTGACTGATTATTGATTAGAACTTTTTTTTTTTTTTTTATCCACTACAAGCTAGCCCTTGACTACGATCTCACCTGATGGTAAGTGATGATGCAGTCTAAGGTGGTAGCGGGCTAACCTGTTAGGGGCATGGCAGTTATATTAAACCCATACCCCTTAGGTTTCTACACGGCATCGTACCGGAACGCTAAATCGCTTGGCGGCACGTCTTTGCCGGTAGGGTGGTAACTAGCCACGGCCGAACTTAAAAGAGACTTAAAAGGTCTTCTAAGAGAAATAAAATTCACTTCCTCTTTTAGTATTAAGTTTGATAATCAAATAAACAAAATGTAAACTAAAGTTGATGACGTCACTAGTTTGTATTTCATACAAACTCATATTTTAACGTTTGGTAAAGAGTCCCTGATTTAATTGAGTTGGCATCTTTCATTAAATGCAGTGGGCAGTTCAGAAAATCTTATGTACGCCGAATTTGAAAGCGTCATCTTTTCGGAGAATATTCTAGTTGAATAGATGCAATTTTTAAACTTGAATAATTAATAGTTGCTATTTGCTTATTTTCTTTTAAAATAAGGTTTTTCTTTGTTGGTAATAATTACATCAATTTTCACAGAGATCATTCCGGAAAGAATTATTCGAAGAAGCTGCATTGAGGCTTGCCAAGTCATGTATAAAGACTCCCTCCGAGATCGAACGCTTCAAGACACTAGCTGACAATGCATATCAAATTGCCGGTATGTATGCTTGATTAATTATCTACAGTCCGTCAAACTGATCTCACTCGGTGGCCAAAATAAGTACTAATTTTTAAGCCAGTTAAGTTTTTTTTTAATTTTATTTTTCATATCTGCTAGCGACGCTGTCACCGGGTCAGATGATTATTTTTTATCCACAAGTTAGCCCTTGACTGCGCTCTCACCTGTTGGTAAGTAATGATGCAGTCTAAGATAGTAGCAGGCTAACCTATACGGCATCGTACCGGAACGCTAAATCGCTTGGCGGTACGTTTTTGCCGGTAGGGTGGTAACTAGCCACGGCCGAAGCCTCCACCCAGGCCAGACCAGGGAAAAATTCCGAAATTATAAACTCCCAAAGTGACCCTACCGGGGATCGAACGGGACCTCCGCACGTAAGGACAAAAGAGCTCAAGACTGCGTCACAGAGGTCGTCGAAACGGGTTTGTTACTTTGTAGGACTATATTCATATATAGAAAGATAAAATATTAGGACCGAAATTAATAAATCAATCTATGGTTTGTATAATAAACGTGATATTTTTGGCAGATGCCATTTGCATAGCACTGTTCCTCACTAGTCCTTCACTATTGCTATACTCCACACATCTGTCAAAATTATCATACTAAATTAGGCAAACCATAGCTGTAAACTGACTAACAAACAGTGTTGCTTAGTGTAACTTATCAACAAGTAAAGGACCAATCCGTTAAACGATTAAAATAAATAACGACTCTTGTTATGATGCAATAAAGTGCAATTCAGCTCGTACAGCCATAATTTGATATCTCTTTCCCCCACTATCTGTCTCTCTCTCCCTGCTCCCCTCTATGTAATAAACGTAATATGTACCTATGGATATAGATTGTTTTATAAGCATTACAAATGTTTCGAATATCCGTTTTACAGTATCTAACCAGCAAAAGAGTGACGAGTTTGCGGACGCTCCAGAAGAATTCAGAGATCCTCTAATGGATACATTAATGACTGACCCTGTTTTCCTGCCCTCCGGAAAGGTGAGATAGAAATATATTCTAATCTAAAGTTAAAAAGAGTACAATATAGTTTACACAGTCAACAGAATGCGTACCGAGCATAAGTTTCTGCTCACACGCTCGAGCATTTTTGATACTGATAATTAAATATACATCTTATTCAATTGATATAGAGTTCTTAATAGGATTTTAAAGTTTGAGCACTCTCTGTGTGATTTGTTTTTTTTTTTTACCTTTAAATCCGTTTTGTTTGTAGGTCATGGATCGTTCAGTAATCCTGCGACATCTGTTGAACAGCGCCACCGATCCTTTCAACCGACAGCCGCTGACTGAAGACCAGTTGCATCCAGGTAAATAATATATAGCCGTTCTTGTACTAAAGGAAATTGAAATGCTGCTTTAAACACGGTCTGGAACTTCTCTGGGATTGCTTAGGATGAAAACACACTACGGACAAAAAATATCAGACGGACAAAAAGTCCGTGTGAACAAAACACAAAAAGTGTTGTTGAATAGTGGTTAGCATGTTCGACTCCGGCCGACGAGGTACCGGGTTCGAGTCCCGTGTCGGGCCATTATTAAGTACTAGTTGATGCCCACGACTTCATCCGCGTGGTTTAAGTTTTTTTGATTCCCGCGGGAATTCCTTAATTTTCCCATTGTAAAAAAGTATAAAAATGTAGCCTATGTCCTTCCCTAGGATGTTACCTACCTCTATACCAAATTTCATCAAAATCGGTTGAACAGACGGGCCGTGGAAGCGTAGCAGACAGACAGACACACTTTCGCATTTATAATATTAAGTATGGATTCATTATTAACAATTGAGACTAAATGATTCATTCATGTTTTACATAATTAGACTACTGTTTTCGCTCTTATGGGATGGTCAATAAATTTTCGGTTGGGATTCTGAACGTTTAATGTATCATTAATAATTATGATGTGATGATAATACATGATAAGACTTCATCAAAATAGGTCTAGTATTTTTAGATTGATATTCTATATAAGTATTCTCTATAAGTTTATATGTGTCACCGTAAGATTGCAAAAACCGTTAGATTGTAATCTAACTAGCGGAATTGTAAACTGTCGACAGATTGTGAACTGTTCAATGTTCTGAGTGTTATTTTTAGAAATATTCATTGTATTTACGTTTTCTTGTCTCTTTCTTGTAGGTTAGGTTAGGGTTCGACATAAATAATCAGGTAGCGCCCTTAGGTTTTATCGGGTTAATATACCTAACAGATTACAATCTACAGAAAAATAATGCGTTAAATTGTAATATGTCGACAGTTGACAATTTCGCTAGTTAGATTACAATCTAACGGTTTTTGCAATTTTACGGTGACATATGCATAAATGATTTATTTGATTTTTGTCATTTTTAAGTTTTAAATCAGTTTTTTTTTAATTTTCTTAATTATTTCCTTTTACAGCGACGGATCTCAAAGAAAGGATACTTCAGTGGCAACGCGATAAGAAACCCTCGACGTCCTAAACGTTTTAAGCCAACCCAAAGTCTGATGTATATAATGTATGACATATATAAAGACTATTGCTGCATGTTTCGTATATATGTGTATGCTGCGACCAACGGACTATTGTCCACATGGATGGATGAGAGATTACTGAACACTGTTTTTTCCAAATTGTATGCATAATAAATTGAGCCAAGAAAATCCCTACGATCATTCGAATAACGGAAAGGGGTCGCGACCCTCAGCAGTGAGATTAGGAGACATGCATGTAATACAATAAGGACCTCCGCCCACGTCAGACTTTTTATAGGTCCGATAATTGGGCCGATCATATCGCAGATTTTTATCACAGACTTTGTGACCGACTCAGCGTCCAAACCTTTCATTTTCCACCGACAATAGGATCGGCCGTGATGCACCGATTTTTTGTAGGGACGTGTGCGTTCAATATTGCAATCAGTATGTTTGTTTTGCCGACAAAAAGATTGGTCACCGATTGTCTGACGTGGGCGGGTCGCCTTAAGGTTGGCGATGTATTGTACTATATCGACCTGACTTTCGTAAGCGCTTTTTATAAGTCTATGCGAAGATAGATGTAACCTCTGTATATTTATTCGCAAAAAAAACACATCTATAATAATCTTTTAAAAAAACCCAATCAATTTGATTACAATTTAAATTTTTAGTATGTTGCGGTTGGTGTAAAGTTTGACATAATATGTAATATATAAATATAAGCTGATCACAAGGAATTTCAATTCAAATTGGAATAAAACAGTTCAGTAAGTCATGTACCCACTCTCGGAGCTTGGATGGTATTGTATAAAATTAAGCTTCAGACACATCACTGTGTTGTTGTGTTGTATGTTGAAAATGAAAGACATTCATTCAAACGATCATCCAATCGGAACGCGCCACGGTAGACTAATTGTCTCTTTGTAAAATGTTTATAGTAAAATATCATAAATTTGCTCGTCTTCTATCGAAACACGACAGACCTCAACACGGATAGCTTTAACAGTCAATCGTTAAAAAAACGTACACGGACCCTCGAGCAGGTGACATTTCAACTGCAGTTGCAATATAGAAACTGAAGGTTAACTGCACCCGGGAAGTCGTGTTGCAACTGCTCAAGCGGTCTTGTGTATGGCAATGAAAGGAAGATTTTCAGTTTACATCACGTAAGTTTTCTGCTCCGTAGTCACAGCTAATTATTTTTAAAAAAATTGGCCGATAGAAGTGAAAATGAATATTTAAATATTGTTTTTCTAATTTAAAAATAATAATAATAACAATATGTATTTCAAATATAAACCTTTAATAACGAATGTACTATATTTAAGACCTTTTGTCTTGCGAGGTGTCGATCACGGCTCCACTCTTAAAACTAAACACCTTAAAACTAAGGTATTAAAGTTTAATTACGAATGTACTATATTTATACTTAAGACCTTTTGTCTTAAGAAGAACGGTGTCGCGCGTTTCCACATTTTTACCCCCCTATCAAAAAGTGCTCAACGCGCCTAAATAAGTTTTCACTTCAAAAACAAAGCATAACACTTTTGGCATCACGTGTACCATACCGAGTAAGCGGGACGAAAGCAAGCAACGAACTTAAACGAGCGACTGAGACACAGCTACTCGCCGCTAGCTGCGCATGCGCGCTGCTGATTTGTCCGTCACCGTATCGCACGTTGTCAATTTGCACCTACTACAGAGTGGCAAACTTATGTACAACCCGTACAATTAAAGAATGGGATTAGAAATGGCGGCTCATTTTGCCGGTACGGTCAGCATAAACGGGATCTATAGTAGCAATCCGCTTGTAACGTTATTTAAATATAACGTTATAGCGATATACCTAGATATATCGCTATAACGTTATATTAAAACATTATCATCTCATTAAAATATCTATGGGGAAATAGGTACATGAATATTTAAATTTATTAAATTAAGAGACCATATAATAAAAAGTGTATAATTAGGTAGATTGAAATAACAATTAGGTTCTGTTACTTGGACCTTCACCGGGATCGTCTGACAACTCTTCGATTTCGGACATAGCACCATCAACTTCATTATAATAATCAGAATCACAGCTATCACTTTCGTTATCGCTGTTCAGTCCAACATTAATAATGAAATCTTCAATATCCTCTTCGTTTGTGACTTCTCTTGTCCAGTATTCATTTTCTAGTCTTTTTATATGATTGACTTCTTTCTGCCAATCCTCAGCCGTAATCGAGGCTATGGCTGCACGCGTCAAATCTTCTATTTTTTTTTCTAGCTGATCCACATTCTTTTCTGCCACGCGTTGTTTCAAGAGATTCCACACATACTCTATTGGATTTAGATCACAGTTGTATGGTGGTAATCTCAATGTTTCGTGGCCGTGATCAGCTAGCAATTTGTCTATGGCGTAATCTTTCTCTGGCTTGTGTTTACATTATACACGATTTTACGTGCATCACTATGTAATACTTTCCCACGTTTATGCTCCATAGTCAACAAACGGTGTAACAATGAAAAAAACACCAAGAAAATGAAATAACTAACAACACTTAACAATATCAACTTTTTGACAACAATAACAATTCTTTAACAACAAAAATCGACAAATAACATCAACAATTACGAAGAAACTTAGAACACGTCCAGTTTCGCTCACAGCTATGCGAAACTGGACTGTTACGAAAACAAAAGACGGTCATCATATCGGTTTTTAATTTGTTGTCCGTACCGGCGAGTGTGAGTATAGATAGCGACAGTGTGCGAGTGAGATGCGAACAGTAGCGACGCCATTTTCAATCCCATTCTTTATGTGTACGGGTTGTATAGTCCCACAAACTTTCAGACCCGGTGACAGCGTCGCTAGTAGATATTAAAAATAAAATAAAAACAAAGACTAAACAAGCATGAAAATGAGTTCTAATTGATTACGAAAAGCGTAGCAAAAATAATTGTTCATTCAATCATGTAAGATAATTAGTATAAAAAAGTTATTCAAAAGTTTACCTACCATCAAAACTGAAACTGTTGAATCATTTACTGTCATTTCTATATAGGATTCACGAATATAAGTAACATATCGATTATATGTTTACACTCAATTCAAATATAAGCAATTTAATTTGCACCGCAAAAACTTAAATCTGAGACGTTTTGGCACCCCAATCACCAATGCTTACATAGGGATTGGTGTTCTATCTCAACTTTCAAGTCAACCTAGCTTTTATCACTGGATGGCAGATGCATTTCGCGCATATTCTAGGGTTAATCTAACGATTTAAATATCTGACTGTACTGTTTAATATATAACAAATTGTTGTACACTTTGTTATATAATAAAGCCTATAATTTACTTTGCTAAATAAGTAGGTGTGTATGTATGTATTCTCGATAACAAATCATATTTGAAGCATTGATCAGTTAACAGTTTTAAAAAATACACCTAATTTAGAATAAGTCAGCGACAATGCTAAAGTAAGTTGATGCTTAAGGTCGATGACAAGGGTCTGCCCGCGAAATTCAAATTTAATTTGGTTTTTCACAATTTGTAAACTAATACGACAAAGTAGGCTTATGGCATTCAAATTGCGAGCGTAGGAATATCATCTTCACAGGTTTATATAAAAATCTTTACTTGAAAGTGCCCAGTTTAAGAAATTAGTCAAATTAATGACTAATTTGTGAGTAACTCACGTCAAACTCATTATTTTGACTAATTTCTTAAACTGGACACTTTCAAGTAAAGATTTTTATATAAACCTGTGAAGATGATATTCCTACGCTCGCAATTTGAATGCCATAAGCCTACTTTGTCGTATTAGTTTACAAATTGTGAAAAACCAAATTAAATTTGAATTTCGCGGGCATACCCGTGTCATGCACCTTAATAATAAACTTTATGATGCTCGGATTTTCGGAATGATCCATCTAGTGCTTAGTACATTGTGGTCATTAAACTGAACAGTCCAACTTAAAGACTCACAGATGTATCCTCATGTCAACCATGTTTGTAAAGTGCTCATGAACCAATGCAGGTCTACTAATTGTCAATAAAACAGAGGCCTAAAATATACCACCCATCACTCGCCAAACAATTTATTTTAAAATTGGCCTTCTCATTAGAGTTATCGAGCATTGTTTAAATGCATTTTTTTGCCTGGATAATTGTCACTTTGTCAGTAATTTAACATGCGTTAGTGCAACTGATGTTATATTTTTATGATTTTTAATGTTTGCACGCGGAATTAAAAGAAATAGCTCCTTATCTCGTACCTATATAATTTTTATATTTATCGCACGATCACAAATATATTGCTCTCTCGCTCGCACAGAGTTCAGTGACGCGTGCAGTGACTGCAGAGCGCATGTATACAAGGTTTTATGGAAGTAAAAATAGACTTTATTTTCATGAAAAAATGGAAAGTAGTATGAATTATATTTTTGTGTATTAGTTACTTCTTGCACATAGTGATTTAATTAAGTTTTTATTTAGCAAATTGGTTCTCATATTATTGCATAGAATGATGTGATTTGTTCCTTTATTAAAGTAAAATCTATAAAATAATTTCTTTATGGAGTTCTTAGAAAATTATTAACATGATAATTATCATAATGCATTTCTATTAAAGCTAATCTTAATAAGTAAGTACATTAATTAATATCTGTGCTCATGTTTAAAATTAGACATCTCAACATCAGTTTAAGAATTATTTAAATAGTAAT
The DNA here is from genome assembly GCA_923060345.2 of Erebia aethiops. Lineage (NCBI taxonomy): Eukaryota > Metazoa > Arthropoda > Insecta > Lepidoptera > Nymphalidae > Erebia > Erebia aethiops. Next base: position 11,613,324 of record OV281096.1, on the reverse strand, counting down.
AATATCAGTATAATACAAGATCAGGCCAACAAATAATAATTATTATTTTTGATAAAGTAGTAATTTTCTCTCCTGTCACTGCCAAGTTAATCAATTTAGTCTATAGATCAGGCATTCCTAAATTATAACATACACCTTAAAAATTACTTGGTCTCATTGTATTATAATTTGTCTCATATATTTTCTTATTATATTAGAAAGATTGTATTATAATTTTAAATAAAACCCTTATGTTGATGTCAATAAAACATAATAAACATTGAATTTTAGTTTTAATTGAACACCTTCAAATAAAACTTCAGCATTACATCGAATAATCTATTTAATTAGTTTATTGTCATATGAGTAACATTTGATCATGTTTTTAGTAAGTTACATATCTAATTGGTTTCAGTAAACATTTGTAAGATTTAAATAGTACAAGCTGCATAATAGAACAAGACAAAAACCGAATTAATTTCACTTAAAATAAGTATAATATAGTGTACTGGAAAGTTATACAGCCATAGCCTGCAGAAAACTACTTGATTGCTTACACTTAGTCTAAACTACAGGCACAAAATTTTATATAAATATTATAACAGGTCTCAAGTCAAAAATGGTCTCCATTTGGATGGCCTCTCTTATAAATAACAGAAGAAAACCATAAATCTGGTTAACAATAAAATGTTTGAACATATTTGAAAGCTGGAGATTCATATTGACAACACCAATGTGGTGCAACTACAAGCATACACTAAGAAATAAAATCTGGAGGGGCAAACTACTTTACATTTGTAAAGAACCATTGCTTAGATATCAATAGTTATCAGTAACCTTCATCAATTTTGTTAATCTATGTGGATCCACATCCTGTGTTAAATGTTGCCTCTCACAAAATAAATTTGCATTAAAATATAACATTTTCTACAAAAACTATAGCAACAGTTGAGTAAAATCAATAAAGAATGAAATATCTTAACAAAACTCACCAACAATATTGCATACACAAGTGTACAGATAAAAAACTGCCATATTATGTATCTTTAATTTTATATAAATTAATCAGTCATCCATTCATAACTTTCTAAAATGTATATAATATTTAATGATATAGGAAGTCTACCTTACATTTTGAGCATTCATCTAAACACATCATTGTTATACATTCTTAGAAATAAAAGGACCATTTTTTGTTAAGGGCAGTTCATTCATACAATAGTTATTTAAAAATAAGCTCCATTAAGTACATAAATATTATTTATTAATGATACTAAGTAATAAATTAAACCGCTTTCTTATTATCTCAGGAGAAATGGTAATTTATTAGCAAACAGACAAGAAATCATATACAACATTCCAAAATAAAAATTAAGTCTTGCAGTTTGTCTAGGAACATACTGCATTGTCTCAGGACGTCTGAACCTCCTCTCAATTTCAAAAGCTCGTGGCAGAGTCAACATTGGCAAAAGAAACCATAAAGAACAGCGGACTGATGCCACAACAAACATTATGTATGGGGTGAAAAGTAAAAATGCATAAAGTAAATGGGAAGCAGTTCTGCCTATTAGAATAGCTAAAGTTACAATTTCTGCTTTACTGTCAGCCTCCAAGTCCCTAGTATTGTTACTGTGTAAAATAGCCTCAGTATTTAGAGCCAGTGGTATGGCATAGTAAAAAATAGGCCAATCAACTCTTCCTGTTTGTGCTAGGAAAGCAAAAACTACTGACACAGGGCCAAATATGACTAGAACTATAATATCACCGAGGGCTATGTACTTCAGACCAATACCCCCTGTGTAAAGAAAAGAAGATGACAACCCTCCAAAGTATACTAAAGCTAAATGTTCCATTCTAGCTGGAGACATTATAACAAGCAATACAAAAAATGCACATCCTGCCATATAAAGAATGGCTCCAAGGGAAACAACTTCATCTATACTTAAGATATGGTCAACTAAAGTTCTATCATCTGATTTTCGGTTGTCTATACCTTTGACGAAATCGAAATATGTGTTGACGACGTTCCCGGCGCCATGGACAGGGATAACTGTACACAAAGTGAGCAGCAATGTCACCCAACTGAACCCATTATCACCTGGAAGACGATACGCCAGCGCAGCGCCCAGTAGAGTGGGAAGGAGACTCGCGCTAAGAGACCACGGCCGCAACGCTAGCACGTAAGTGCGTACTTTCATCAGAGGATTTCTTGTTGGAATACTCTTGTCCTTTGGTGGTTGTAAAAGGTTCCCATCGGCTGTTGGACTGTCCAAATCGTCTGACTTTTTAATGTTTTCCATTCTTGTATTCTAATTTCGTTAACTTATAATATACACGATTTCTATTTCAAAAATGCACTAAGGCTAAGACCAACCACTACTACCAATTCTTCATATGGCTTTGGTTCTGTAGATTTGCATTTTTCAATGATTCTTATAATTTGTATCTTTAAAACAAGATTAAATGAAACGTTTGCAGTAATAAATAAATACTAACATCAAAACCCCAATTTCATACGGAATTTGGGTTATGTGTACACTTGAAAGTGTTGAAAATTTAAATAAAATTTGTCAAAAGTGACATTTCCCATTTGACAATTGACATACCATACCCAAGGAACATATGTGGTATTTACCACATGAGTAAAGAAACACTCATGTGGTATTTACCACATGAGTAAAGAAACGGAACAGAGACAAAGCTTCTAAGGAGCGAGCAAAATGTATACCTATTTTGGTAGGGTTGGCACAGGAGGATACAATTTAAATATTAAATTTTGGTAACAGTTTCCTGTTTTGAGATCCCAGGGAGGACTAAATATCGATTTTTTATATTAATAATATTATATAATTTATATTCATCAAAATACATTACAATGTCATGGAAACATAAAAAATAATTATTTTCTACAATAAAATTTTGACAAGTGCTCTGGCAGCTGGGCAAGATAAGTTGGGCATGAACCGTAACGGAGAAAGATTGATTTTAATATAATTCACGCGCACAGAAAATACAAACTAAATAGCTTAAGCGAGCTTCGACGCGAGTTTGCCGACGCTACGGCTGGCCGGCGAACCGCGCGAATTATATCTGTTATTCGAATTAGATGGATGCGGTTACAGAATATCACAATAACATCTAATATGTATGAGGTATCTATCTACCCTACACATTAATAAAAAATATTTCCAAAAAACCGACTTCCAAAGCCACTGTAAAGTAAAAATTATTTTGATTTCTACACATTTTATTGAAGTCGGACGAGCCTTCCGTTTCTTTACTCATGTGGTATTTACCACCGACCAGAAAAAAAAGGTATTTACTACGGGGAGCCAATACCACGGCAGTCGGCAGCTCGCGCTATGGTCATTATCCTCAGGGTTGTGGGTACATATTTATAAATGATTTTTAAAATTATGTCACCGTAAGATTGCAAAAACCGTTAGATTGTAATCTAACTAGCGAAATTGTAAACTGTCGACAGATTACAATTTAACGCATTATTTTTCGATGGATTGTAATCTGCTATTAACCCTACTGATTATTTAAGTCAAACCCTAACCTAACCTACAAGAAAGAGACAAGAAAACGTAAATACAATGAATATTTCAAAAATTGACACTCAGAACATTGAAAGGTTCACAATCTGTGGACAGTTTACAATTTCGCTAGTTAGATTACAATCTAACGGTTTTTGCAATCTTACGGTGACAAACGAGCAGGCGGGTCACCTGATGGTAAGTGATCACCACCGCCCATGAACATTTGCAACACCAGAGGAACCGCCAATGCGTTGCTGGCTTTTGAAATATTTGTTTATCCGCCGTTTTGAGCCCCATATTATAATCATGAGGGAACACAGAAGATGGAAGCTGGTTCCACAATTTGCAGGTACGTGACAGAATAATTAATATAGTTATTGTCCGGAGTATATGTGTTCTGTGGTTATTGTCATCAGAGACAAGTTAACCAGAGATTGTCACTGTCAAATGTCATTTGTCAATTGTTGTCAATGCCTTTTGTGAGTTGTGACTTGTGAGATTTTGTTTTGGTGTTTTGTTAAATCATAGACTTTTAAGATAAAATATTTAGAAAAAATGCTGATAATAAAAGGATAAAGTTATAATCAAGGTATGTAAAACATTGTCACATGTCCTTACCTAAGTATACATGTATAATTTGTTTAAAATAAATGTGTAACATAACCTATAAATCTTAAAATAGATAATCCTACCAAAATTCAATTATTTTTATGTTTGACACCCTGGCGCAGTGGTGTGTACTGTTGTATTAAAACTATCGGTCTCGGGTTTGATATCCGGCATTTGATTCCCAAACTGACCCAGTTTGGGAATTTATAGTTTCTGAAGTTTTCTCTGGTGGTCTGAGTGGTATGAGGCACTAGGTGTGCCAGTGCATAAATAATACACTATACTGTAGAGATGCGGATGCCAGTGGCTAGTTACCACCCTACCGGCAAAGACGTGCCGCCAAGCGATTTAGCGTTTCAGTACGATACTGTATAAAAACTGATTAGGGGCATAAGTGTAATATAACTCATCAGTTACCACCAGCTGAGATCGCAGTCAAGGGCTAACTTGTTGCATAAAAAAGTATTTTTTAACAAAATTAATATCACCATTTATCAGGATTTACAAGTACAGGTTATTAGCATAGGTTTATAATATCAATAGAATTCTTTAAAGAAAAACAAAGCCAAAGACTAAATTAAAGAGAATTACAATACCAGATTTTTCATTTATTGATTAAACTTTAAAATATAATAATTGATGCATATGTAGCATTGCTATGATATTGATAGCAAAATAAAGTAAAAAGCTAAGCTTATTTTGCTATACTTCACTAAAAAAAAACAAATCTGTGTTTTAGTAACATGACCAGTTTCCAACATGCAACAAACTGCAATATTGCCACCACTTTTGCTTGCCCATACATCGCAACACTACATAATTTTTTTTAAACATACTCAACACTCAAAATAAATATTGTGAAGATGTATACTCTACAATGGTTCTTGATGGCACCAGGGATCATTTCCTGAATGTTTCAATGCAGGAGGGCACGCAGTGAGTAGGTAATTGCATGCAACATTGTTCAGTGTAAGGATTTATCTGTTTTAGTGGATTATTGTGTATTAAAATTCTTCTTCCTTGGTTATCATGGACTTCTGCAAAGTAAATTTTCCTGCTATCCAAGTAACCATAGAAGTACTTTCACCACAAACACACAGTTCCACATCAAGCACAAAGATACAATAATTTGTGTTTATAAATTTTTATATCCTATTATTAACTTTAAAAAAAACATACAGTTCAAAATAGGCATTGATTAAGTTGCTGTTAGAATAGCGATAGCTGCTCCTTTAGCAGCATCTCCTCCTGATGTAAATTCTAAAGGCAAGCTGTAGTAGTGTTCCACAGCCCTCTGCAATACAGCATTCCTGGATAAGCCAGATCCATTTCCAACTATTCTCTTAATATTAGCATTCTTTAAAATATCTTTGGGCATCATGCAATGCAAATTTTCAATGAGACTGTCACATAGAGATCTGAACACATGCCCTAATTGTATATTAGACAGGTCTATATTCTCCACTGAAGCTTTAGCTGTTGGGGAATGCCTTTCTCCTAACAATAAGGGGCTTATTTTCATATTTGTGCCCACTGGAGCCTCCAAACCAAGGGCTATAAGTTTTTCCCACACTTTAGATTGAGGAATAGGGAATCCAAACTCAAGCATCCACTGCTGAAGCATTTTTACAAAAGTAGCAAGCACATTTCCTCCATTCAAAGATGCAGCTACAACCAAATAAGCATTGTCAAAGTATGGCAAGTGTTCAATTGTCTTACATCCTAAATCACTTATCCTATCAGCTACAATTGCAAGCTGGGCTGAGGTAGATATGTTTAGCACTGCATCCTGTTTATTTTCAAGTGTGGCAATAATAGAACATTGAAGGTCACCCATTGCTACACCTACTGGTGTCCCTTCAGGAATACCATTCCAAGAACAACTCAATACTCCTGCAATTTCTGCACTCTTCAATACTTTTGGCAAAAGATTAACTGGAAAGTCAATCGATTTCAATATATCTGTATTCCATTCATTTTTTTCTGTGTTGAAGTAACCCCAACTGGCAGCATTTTGATCTGACATAATAGGACATTCTAAGTCGCATAACATGGCTACAACAAAATCTTGAACTGTGGCTGAACAGGTGAAACTTTTTAGTTTTTCTGGCTTGTGTTTGAGCATCCATAACAAGGTTGCACAACCATAACCAGAATAGCATTCGAGATGTGAATCGGGTTTTGGTAAAGTATCCAAAAATTCTGGCTTACATCTTGTGTCCTGCCAAGTGTACAATGCGGACATTTTCTCCCTGGTAGCCTCGAAACGAATTACGACGCCTTCTTTTTCAACTTTTTCCCAAGCTCTGTAAACAAAAACGCATGTTATTTTATTAATTAGGTTTACTAACAATCTATTAGTCAGTGTTAAAATTTTTGCTAATGTGTGCTTACTCAGGTACAAATTAACAAAAATAAAAACCATAATATAAATACACGCTAAGTGATTCTACCAACCTGTTTTTCCACAACACTACGCCGTGCATTTGACCGCAAACACCAATTTTCTTAACATGCCGCAAAACATCTCTAGGTAACCTCGAGACACAGTAATGAACAGCAGACACTATTTTCGGAACATCCTGCTTGTTTCCTTCGATGCCCTGGTCGCTGGGGATGTTCGCCGCTGTATCCTTATTCTGTTTAGCCACTATTTCCTTGGTGTCGGGATCGTATACGCAAACTTTCACAGATGTAGTGCCGATGTCCATCCCCAAAATGTATTGTTTTTCTGCCATATTGTTTTCATAAAAGAAGACAACAGAAACAATTTTCCGTTCTTGATATGATTTGTTTACGCGGCACTCGTAAGGATGTTTAAATTTTTGATCACTGCGGCAGTGATGGTGCAACGTGAGTCTAGTGGAGGCGGGTGGCCGACTGGCCGTGGACGGGGAGTGACGTACGGTGGCAATACGCCCGCAACCCGCTTCTCGCGTCTCTGATGTTACGTAAATATGTATTGTATATTGCATATTATCTCATCGAGTGGCCGATATGTTTATCATACTGCTGTTTAGACTTATTGCTAACAAAGTCAATAAATCCACTTGTCATCTTGTTCATTTAGTGATAAACTGATAATATTTGAGCACTCAAATTGAATAATTGACATGGCAAGGTTGATACTACAGGTTGTTTTTTTTCCTTCTATCATAAAATATTTTAAAAAAAGGATGTGATTGGAACTATAAAATAACATATACATAGCCTAGTTAGGTACGTTATACATATTCGAAAAATAGTCGTACGGCTTATGCCTAGTTAGTTAACTTATTTTAAAATACATACTTAGATTGCAAAGCAATTTTTTTAAATATTACTTTTGCGTACGTAATCTGCAGTCAGGCATCTGCCTACCTATACCTGCCGCTATGCCACGTTATCATTTCCATTTTTAACGCATTTCTAATTTAACTCCGCCACGAAACGTTCATATCTGTGGCCTGACGCGTTTTATTGCCAACCAATATTTTAAAACCCGACTGCATACTTACCTGATACTGATACCTATGACATTTATGCAGTGAATCCCTACTAATATTATAAATGCGAAAGTGTGTCTGTCTTTCTGCCTGCTACGTTTTAACGGCCCATCTTTTCAACCGATTTTGATGAAATTTTCTATAGTGGTAGGTTACATCCTAGGAAAGGACATAGGCTACATTTTATCTCGGAATATGAAGGAGTTCCCCCGGGAATTAAAACACTTAGTTCACGCGGAAGTCTCGGGCATCATCTAGTTTTATATTAACTACTAGGTATACGTCAGTATTTCAATGCATTTAGCTAACTAAGGAGCAAAGAGAAAAGTTTATTATTCTAGCAAGGTCACAAACATATTCATTTTTTTCTGTGTTGAAGTAACCCCAACTGGCAGCATTTTGATCTGACGTAATAGGACATTCTAAGTCGCATAACATGGCTACAACAAAATCTTGAACTGTGGCTGAACAGGTGAAACTTTTTAGTTTTTCTGGCTTGTGTTTGAGCATCCATAACAAGGTTGCACAACCATAACCAGAATAGCATTCGAGATGTGAATCGGGTTTTGGTAAAGTATCCAAAAATTCTGGCTTACATCTGGCTATATATATACCTACGCTTTGATAATATATTAGTACTAATATATCAAAGCGTTTACTCATCTCGTCCCACCAATTACTAGAACTCATTAATCATTACACAATATTTATTTATCATGTCACTGTATTTTTCGGTACATGCAATTAGCGTAGCGTACTGGGTATTACGTACTCTTACAAATGCTTATTTAATTGGCACTTAAATAAGTCTTCATGATTTCAATGAAAAATAATATGACCTATACTATACTGTAATATATGTATACTATACTATTTCTATACTAATAAATTGACTTAATATTATAAATGTGAAAGTTTGGATGGATGTATGGATGTTTCAATGTTTGTTACTCAATCAAGCCCCAACGGCTGAACGGATCTGGATGAAATTTGGCACTGAGATAGATTCATCATCATCAGCCGTTGTGCATCCACTGTTGGACATAGGCCTCTTTAAAGTAGCGCCAACGTGCTCTGTCTTCGGCTTTTCGCATCCAGTCGATGCCAGCCACCCTCCGGATATCATCGCTCCACCTCGGGGGGGGGGCGCCTTACGCGCCGTTTACCAAGACGCGGTCTCCACTCGAAGACCTTTCGACTCCGACGTCCAAAAAGTCCGGAACGAAGTGATTCGCCAAAGAACTAAAGTGACCGACATAGCTCTTAGGGCTGGCACGCTGAAGTGGCAGTGGGCTGGTCACGTGTGTCGGAGGACCGATGGACGTTGGAGATAGATTATAGTCTGGAATAACACATAGGCTACTTTTTATCCCGGAAATCTAAGGAGTTCCCGCGGGAACCAAAAAACTTCAATCCACGCGGACGTAGTCGCGAGCAAGGATGTATGGATGTCTCATGTCGGTATGTATGTATGGATGGATGTTTGTTACTCAATCACGCCCCAACGGCTGAACGGATCTGGATGAAATTCGGCACAGAGATAGATTATAGTCTGGAATAACACATAGGCTACTTTTTATCCCGGAAAATTAAAAAGTTCCTGCAGGAACCTAAAAACCTCGATCCACGCATACGAAGTCGCGGGCAAGAGCTACTAAACTATAATAGCTAACTCACCCGGGCCTGCGTCGGGAATCCATAAAAAACATATTATTCCTTATTAAATAATACGTGTTTATATACAATGAATAATTTGTATAATATACCTACTTATCTTGAAAAATTACGGACTGTCATCCCCTGTTTAACTCCCATAAGTCCAAAAGTCCTTTCTTAGTTCAAAAATTTGGATATTTCTTAAAACGAACCCACAAACATTCCTAGTTTCAAACCGCAGCGGCACAGAGTAATATACTCGTGTGGCAGCGGTATAGTTAATGCGTTGGCCTAGCTCAATCAATCATTCGGTCTGGACAAGTCTTTTGATCACTCGGGCGGCGGGCCTCCTTCACTCGCGTCAAATTTCTGTAAGTTACGTACATGGCTACTTTTTAACCCGAAAAATTAAAGAGTTCCCGTGGGATTCAAAATCTATTCTATTGCATACTAATACCGATTATAATTAATACAAATAGTGTCTGTCTCTTTGCTACGCTTTTACGGCCCACCTGTTCAACCTGCCTTTTAGAAGTCTGGTACAGGGATTATGTTACTTCCCGGGGAAGGACATAGTCTACTTTTTAGTCCGGAAATCAAAGATTCCGCGGGACTGGATTTCACTTACACAATAGAAATAAGGGCCGCGACCTGCAATTGCAGGCGGGGTGAAAACATATCGCAGTGCTAATGAAAAACCCTGATGTGCTGCCCAGTGCCGACTGGCTATTATTGGGAATGGACTATTATGATGATTAGTGCTACCCGTGCGAATCCGGGGCGGACCGCTAGTAGTTGATAAAAAAAGATTTTCAATACCTTATCCGCGCGGACGTACCTAGTATCCATTTTATGTGTTGATATTTTAATTTCTATAAATCTAGCGAGTAAAAATAATATCGAGATCTGGTTTAAAAAACGTTGTTCCACAGATTTATTATTTGTAAGTTTAATCTAACAGCCGCTTCGTAGAAATATAAACAAAACGTTAGAAGCTGTAATTTATGCCCACTTTACAAAACTTCTGGACTGACCATGCTTTTCATCACTTTAAATTTCTAACCTGTTTTTATTTATAGTCGTATCTTGGAACTTGCTGTCTTATAATGCATCCTTATTATTATACTAACTGTGAACTAACCGATGCTTCTTCCTTTGTTGAGCGGCTTAGATTATTGCATTGCGAGCGGACGTGTACAGTGCAATACAGTGCAAATGACGTATTAAAAAAGTTGTGTATGGTCTAAGTGTAAGGCTATGGCGACTAAGACCATTATTATCAATGAGTTCTTAACTTTTGTGCAAAATAAGATAGATGTTCTGGATGAGTTAAGTATTGTGCAGATCTGTGCCACAAACTTTACGGACTTGGAAATCGAAGAAGGCAAGAAAGCATTATACAGCGCTTGTGGTGATGGTGCGGTCAGAAACATACAAAGGAAAGGGGAGGATAAGCGGAAGAAAAACATTAAGGATGTCATTAAACTTCTGAAAGAAATCGACCCAGATGTAACTCCAACCTTTGTTGCAAGGGATTTGAATCGTCTACCACCTATCTCCTTCGATCATGTGGACGTAACCCGCCTACTGAAGGACATGTCTATGATGAGAGCAGAATTAAGTGACTTTAAGACGAAGTTCAGCCTTGAGCTGGCGGATTTTCGGTACTCTTTCAACTCGCATAAAGAACATGGTTCCAGCACATCTCAGACTATGACGACTCCTATGAAGAAAAAATCACCAATACAGCGGACTCCGCTACCGCTTATGACTGCACCGCACCCCATTCTTGTGAATGAAGAAGTTACGCAGAGCTCGCACACGCCGACTTATCGCGACATCGTGTATAACAAGGATCGTTTGCGCCAACCGAAAAGCGCCCGTATGCAGAGCTCTTGTTCGGGTGATATTGGCCTAGCTGAGGAATGCACAGTTGTGCGCGACGTAACGACCAATTTTAAGGAACTACCTCCGAACGATGACTCGTCGTTTAAAATTGTAGAATATAAAAAACGTAAATCTAAAAATTGTAATATGAGGGGAACCTCGGTGGGCCAATGTAAAATACAGGTCGCAGAGCCAGTATGCTCGATATATATTTCTCGCGCCTTAAAAACCGTTTCGGAAACGAATATTAAGGAACATATACATGACATGGGGGAGGAGTGTATTAGTGTTGAACGACTTGCACAAAACAGAGAAACCTCTTTTAACTCGTTTAAGGTTAGAATACACGCATGTAAGATCGATAAATTTCTGGATGCGAAGTTCTGGCCTGCAGGGCTTGTATACCGGCGTTTTAAGGAACGACAGTTACGTACAGCTTTAAATAACAAACAATAATATGGGAAGTACACCTACCAATATTACATTAGCTACCTTTAACTGTCGTTCTTTAAAACGATCTGCTGAACAAATTCGAAAATTGACCGATTCTGTCGACATTTTGGCCCTGCAGGAAACTTGGCTCCTCCCCCATGATCTAGGTGTGGTCAATGAGCTCAATCAGCTGTTCAGTTGTTTCGCAAAATCAGCGGTTGATACCTCGGCCGGAGTTCTTAAAGGCCGACCATACGGTGGACTTGCGTTGATGTGGCGTAAATCAGTGTTTCCCTGTGTATCGATAATAGACTGTACTAGTGACAGATTGGCGGCCGTACAAATTGATCTGGGCGGACGTCATATCCTTGTCATGAGCGTTTATTTACCATATGACGATGGGAACGAAGACAGCTTAACAGACTTTATAAGTTGTTTGGGGAGCATTGAGGCCGTCATTAGCGATAACGACGTCGAGGCTGTCTACATATTGGGCGACTATAATGCACATTGTGGTACCAGGTTCGGTAACGAGCTGCATGCCTTCTGCGCTGACCACTCACTTGTGTGTGTTGATACTGAAGTTTTGGCTCCGGACTCGTTTACACATGTAAACGATGGCACTGGGACTAAGCGCTGGTTAGATCATTGCGTTGTGACAGCTGCTGCGCATGCGACGGTTGCCTCCGTTTGTGTGGATCTTGGAGTGTATTGGTCAGACCACTATCCTCTTCTGGTTAAGTGCAAACTGGATATAATCCCAAAGAAAATTACAATCTCTACAGAAAATAATCCACTTTCTGGTGTTCACTGGGGTAACAGAGGAGTGGATGAAATTAGTCGATATAATAAGTATTGCTGTGATAGCTTAAGTGTTTTCATTTTATCTAGTCATTTTTTAAACTGTACAGATTGTAATTTTAGTTACTGTAAGATTTGTAATGCACATTTAATTTTATTGGATAATTATTATGACAGCATAGTTAAAGTTCTTCAAGACTGTGCTAAAAATAGTGTCTGTCGCGATGTACCGGCAAGGCGTAAGAATGTCTTGGGATGGAACTACCACGTCCGTGAGAGTCATCAGAAGGCGAGGTATTACTTTGACTGTTGGCTATGGTATGGTAGACCGCAATCTGGTGCGATCTACGATGAAATGACGGACAGTCGTAAGTCTTTCAAAAATAAATTGAAGTGGTGCCAAAATAACGAGGATCAGATAAAGATGGACATACTAGCGTCTCACCAAGCTGACAAAAATTTTGTTAAATTTTGGAAGGCTACCAAACGCCTTAACTATAAGGCTAACCTACCCGTAAGCGTCGATGACGTCCAGGACCCGAAGCTGATTGCCGACTTATTTTTGCACCACTTCAAAGTGGATCCATTACCCGCTCTGAGCTCAGAAGGTGCACCTATTCTTAGTGAAAAGCACATAAATGACGAAAATTCTCACCGCTACTCAGCCGGCGATGTGGCTAGTGTGGTGATGAAAATGAAAAGGGGTAAGGCTTCAGGATATGATGGGCTCAGTTTGGAACACATATTGTATGCAGGTGATTACATGTTCAATATACTGGCGGAACTGTTTACTATATGTGTAAACGTAGGCTATTTGCCAAACAACCTCATGAGGACGATGGTGGTTCCTGTCCCCAAAAATAAAACCGGTGACCTTTCCAGCCTCAAAAACTACAGGCCGATTTCTTTAGGGACTATTATAGGCAAAATACTGGAAAGGTTAATTTATTCTGATATAAATGAGAATATTAGAATCGATGACGCGCAGTTTGGTTTCCGTCCCGGGCTTTCAACAGATACTGCTATCTTCAGCCTCAAATCCACGGTCAACTACTATACTAATAGACACACCTCCGTGTACGCATGCTTCTTAGACCTTAGCCGAGCTTTTGACTTAGTAAATTATCAGTTGCTATGGCAAAAACTCATTACGTCTAATGTACCGCGAAAGACTGTAGATCTGTTGAGATACTGGTACGGAAGCCAAACGAATTTTGTGAAATGGGGCGACGCCACCTCTAGTGATTTTAGATTAGAATGTGGCGTTCGTCAAGGCGGGCTAACCTCTCCGGACCTTTTCAGCCTATATGTAAACGATCTGATTGAGGAGCTTAGAAGTGCTAGAGTAGGTTGTCATATAGGTACAACATGCATAAATAATATCAGCTATGCTGACGACATGGTACTTCTAAGTCCCTCAATCAATGGTCTTAGGCGGCTACTTAACATCTGTGAGCAATATGCAAGAAGTCACGGCCTCAAGTATAATGTTAAAAAGACGCAGATGATGGTTTTCCGCGCGGGTAAAGGTCCGGAGAGGATCCCATCGGTTTTCCTAGATGGAGTACCGGTAGAAAGAGTGGAGCGATTCAGGTACTTGGGGCATATTCTAACTGAGGATCTACGCGATAACGAGGATATAGAACGTGAAAGGAGGGCTCTGGCTGTTAGGTGCAACATGCTCGCACGCCGGTTTGCGAGGTGTAGTGCTGAGGCAAAGCTGACGCTGTTTAGGGCGTATTGTCAATGCTTCTACACGTGTCAGCTTTGGGTCAACTACACCAAAAGTGCACGTAGCAGCATCAGAGTACAGTATAATAACGCATACCGTATTCTGATGAGACTGCCCAAATACTGCAGTGCGTCCGGAATGTTTGCCGACGCCAGAGTCCCCGATTACTTTGCAATTATAAGATCGCGAGTTGCGGCGTTTTGGTCCCGCATTCGCACCTCCAGAAACGAGATCCTCAGTGTATGCTCTGGGTGCCCGGATAATGCCATCGTAAAGTACTGGCTTGCCGTACATCGTGACAAGAACCGCAAATAGGTACCGCAAAATACCGCAATATTTATATTGACATTATTATTTTATTTTAATTTAATTGTATTCTATAGTTTTAATTTCAATTTTAATTTTAACTTTATGTTAATATTACGTTTATGGCTTTATAATTTGTATTTATCTTTTGTATTTGTTATGGGTATTTTGCCTGAAATAAACGATTTATTATTATTATTATTATTATTATTATTATTTGTTTAGCTGTTCCTTAAATCGAGTTAATTTTGTTACAGAAACATGGGCAAGAGAAATAAAGGCGAACAAAAGGATAATTGCGTTAAAACGAAGAAAAAGAGATCTGAAAATAATGCAGTAGCCAATCATGACATCACAGAGGATATACCGATTATGGAATCAACTGGCAACGGAAAAAATAAAAAAATCGTATTCGATAGTGACGAATCCACTAAAATAGTACCAGTTAAGAAAATCGTTAATGAACCTGACGCAACCACAGCAGGAAGAAGCCAGAATAAAAGCACTGGAAATAGAGCGAAAAATATGGAATGTAATAATACCAAACAAAACAAAAAGATAATTTTTACAGACGATAATGATGAAGGAAAAGAAGTTACAGTAAATAAAGCGCGAAAAATAGAAAATGGTTCCGACGAAGAACCTGGAGAGGAAGAAATCGATAAATTTTGTGAGGAATTAGACGAAGAAGACAATAAACAGTATGAAAACTGGGTAAAACTGATAGAAGCTAAATTAGGTCCAAATAAAAAGAAATAATCGTTCTGTAATTTTGCATTATCTTTCAGTGGTTTTAAGTTTAACTCACGTGTTTCCTTAAGGTATACTAAATGTGATTTGTTATGGTGATGTTGATGATCATTAATTTGGCGGTTTAACAAAAAATAAATAATATCATATACTATAGAGTTGGTCTGTCTGATACCGTAACACGACACATCTGTTTAACTGCTTTTGACAATCTTTGGTATATAGGTTGCATCTAGGAGAAGGTCATAAATCATAATAGGCATGATGACTGATTTTGAAAAATGGTCAGATTATGTTCGGAAGTATCTACTATTTCGAAAAAATATCTTATTTCAGCAGAAAAATAAGGTTTGGTAGATGAAATTGGCATTTGAAATTTAAATTTTAAAATTCACGCCAAAACGTTCGGCGGTGTCATGGCGTCGTTTGTGACGTCACTATTATTTTTACCAATGTACTCTGTGCAGTGTAAAATAATTGTGACGTCATTCGCTTCATTGGTGTTTTAACCAATATGGCGGATTGCTGTATTTTATAGTTTTATTTTATCAAAATAAATAGCAATCTTACTCGAAATAGGAAAATAAATACGTTTTTTATAATCCATGAATCCAATTTTATTCGTCTTTTTGATTAGGGTTTTATTTTTATTTTTAATAGTAGGTATTATAAGGATTTGTTTTAAATTTATTGTATAGTTTGTATAATATTTAGATTTTAGATTAACTTTTAAATTAATTATTAGTGAAATAAACAAATATTCATTAAATTTAAATATTTTATTAGATAAATTTATTATTTCATTGCTGCGATCAAAAATACTTTTTGATCGCAGTTTCATTGATTATTTGTTACTGTCATCATGCCTATTATAGGCTTGCATTTCTTCACGTTGTCTTTGAAGAACATTCTTTCGGGCATGCAGGTTTCCTCGTGATGTTTTCCTACAGCCCTATATACGTACCAAGTACCAACCCCTAACCACCTGATCAGGAGGCCGACGCGAACGTCTATTTATCACCGCGATCCGGGTCGGGCGGCGTGTGCTGCGTAAGTATGCAATTAACTCAATAAATACTATGCGAAGCCGAGATCCAACAACTAACGTGGAACTCACGTTGGTGGGTTTCTTACTATCCAATCCGAATGAAGTTAAATCAAATCAGTATAACGTATCGTACTCGTAACGTAACGTATCGTGACTGCCTCGTTGGTCTAGCGGTTAGCATAGTCGACTGCAGATCACGAGGTCCTGGGTTCGATTCCCGGTCGGGCATAAAAATTGTTAGGTATTGGGTTTTTCAATTAAGAAATTCTCAGTGCCAGCCCGGAGTTGGAACGTGTGGTTGGAAGTTGGCGGTGTTTCACCCCCGTGCCTCGGAGAGCACGTTAAGCCGTCGGTCCCGGTTATTATCACTAACATGATAATATTCGTTAAAGCCCGCCAACCCACATTGGAGCTCTCTCCTATGAGATTGGAGGCCTGTGCCCAGCAGTGGGACGTTAATAGGCTGCGGTGGTGGATGGATAACGTATCGTAACCATAAGGAATGAACATAGAGTTAGGAACATTTACTGATTGAATACCGTAGAAGTAGGTAACCAACGTAGCTCGACGCGTACGTGGCTGTGGGCGCGGGCGGGTCACATTTGTGAAGAACCGATAGACGTTGGAGTCCCACGGCCAACCATTATTAATCAGAATGGCGACACCCTACCTACTCAATAATAAGGCGATACCGCACTGCACTGGAAAATGCAGCGTTGGTAAACTCCAGCTGGACGGAGGACATCAAGCGAGCCGCACAGAACCGCTGGATCCGCCAGGCACTATAGCACTGCGGTGTGGGAAAGGCTCGATCCCTGCAACAGACCTGTCCAGCTGTGGCCTGTGGAAGTCTGTCGTTGGCGAGGACGATGCTCTAGTAATTTTTATTTTATTTATTTGTAACTTAGTAATAGTACGTGTGTAAGCAATAATAATCGTGTGTGTGCAATAAAGGCCGGCCACATACATTCGGAATCCCGATTCGATATTCCGAATCGGGATTCCGAACATACATCACACACAATACGTTTTTTCCGTTCGGAATAACAAGGCTCTGATGTTGGGAGACGCTATCCTCTGAGTTCAGATATTCTATCAGCGAATATGGACGACTAATTTGTCATGGCGATTGCATTGTTGCTGAATCTAGCTAAGAAGAAGAAATACGTTGCGGTTACTGAGTGCATCCCCTTAAAAAGAGATGCGTAAGCCTATATGTGCGTAAGACATTTTTTCCGTTCGGAATTCTGAATGCACAGATTCCCATTCGGAATTCCGAAAAGGAAATAAATTCGAACCGATAACTACTGTGAGTGTGTGATAGACCCATAGATTTTACTACTCATACTCAACCAAGCGAACTCGGCACCCGAAAACCGCGTGACGTTAGGTGCCTAGTTGGCTTGGTCGCGTTGTAGGATACATCCCGAATCGGAATTCCGAATGTATGTAGCGGGCCTAAATTTTGATATTATAGTTAAATAGTTCTACTAATCCATACTAATATTATAAATGCGAAAGTGTGTCTGTCTGTCTGTCTGTCTGCTTCGCTTTCACGGCCCATATGTTCAACCGATCTTGATGAAATTTGGTACAGGGGTAGATGGTATCCTGGGGAATTACATAGGCTATTTGTTATCCCGGAAAATTAAAGTTCCGCGGGAATAAAAATCTTAATCCACGCGGACGAAGTCGCGGGAATCATCTAGTTATACTATATACGTCATATACAGGTGGTGGATTATTACACTAATAGGTACACTGTTAAGGTACGGGTCCCTTGAAAAGTGTAGTGTAATTACACTACACTTTTCTAGGGACCCTTACCTACCTTAAAAGTGTAGTGTAATAATGTTTAGAGACTAGGGAGAAAGGGTCACTGAATAGGGACATCGGGTCGTCCCGGTCTGCCACGCTCTGCCTACCGGTCACCGGCAATGTAATAAAACTTAGGGTGGTTAGGGAGCTGTCGTCGCACGACCAGCGGCGCGGCGTAGAGAGTAGTTGTGTTTCCCGGCTCGCGCGAGCATTTTGACGTTAATATTTTAGTTTACTTCGTGCCATGATAGACAGTGCAATGTAATAGTGACGCCAAAATTAGCGTCCACGCCTACCCTTGCATCAGGGCCCTTGAAAATGTGTAGTGTAATAGGCCCATGTCAGTACCAGAAACAAGTAACAAATAACTAGCTGATGATGTCCGCGTATATTAAGTTTTTTTTAAAATTCTCGTGGGTCTATGCCCATCCCCGGGATACAACCTATCTTTGAACAAAACATCAAAATCAGTTGAAGAGCGTAGCAGATAGACTCGCATTTTCAATATGGCTGTACTTTCAGTCGGACCAACCTTCAGGAATAAAGTTGCTTTGCTTACTCTATGATTTTCTGTCACGATAATGACACATGTCGCTGTCTCAATGCGAAGACAGAGAAAGTAATATAGATCAAGCCATATCTCCTTTTCACTCCCACATGAAAAAGACGCAGTGTTGAGATGTTACACTCAAGGACCTTTAAACCAATAAAGGTCCTTGGTTACACTAGATAGAATGAGAGCAAAATATGATTTCTTCTATCCCTTTCTGCGTGTCACGGGTTTAGTTTGTTTTGTAATTTGTTCATAAAGCACTTATTGTGCTTGGTGCATTGCAGCGTTTTACCTATTATTACCTATCCCTTTCGGTTACACGCTGGCATTGATTCTAGAGGTTTAATTATTCTATGGTCTCAATGTCACTTGCATTTGTCACTGCACATGTCAACTTGTCAAAGGTTGTCAAACACATGTCACAAATCTAAAAATTTGAAAAGTCAAGAATTGATTGGAAAGTGGAAACATGTGCGCCGTGCAATTTTAATTAAATTATGAACTATATGTAATTTTTGAGTAATTCGTCACTTGTGAATTATAAATCTTGATGATAAAACCATGACCAGGTTTGCCAGGGCTAAAGGCTCTAAGGCCTCCAACCTAAAATCTCCAGAAGATAGTACTCCATGGGAGGTAATGAAAGAGCAATTGCTAAACTCTAAAAAGGATAGTGAAGAAACCAAGAATCGAGAAGAGGTAAAACTCCTACCTATCCTTACCGTCACACCATCATCTTATTTCATATTTAATTGGATAGATACCTATTATCCTTCCTACTATTTATAATCTATACTTCTATAATTATATTATAAATATGAAAGTTTGGATAGATGTTTGTTATTCAATCATGCCTGAACAGCTGAAAGGATCTAGATAGGCTACTTTTTATAATGGAAAATTAAAAAGTTCCTGCTGGAACCAAAATACCTCAGTCCAGGCAGTCATCATCTAGTAACGTCATAATTATAACTATTACTTAACTGACTAAACAGGAGTATAAAAACAAATGAGCAGTAAATTGTCAGAACTAAAAGCATAAAGTCCTCTGAAATATCTATACCTGTTTACCAGCAGTGTGCGGAACATACAAATGAAGACCCTAGCCTAGTTGATACCCTAGTTGAAATGTTCAATAAGACCTGCTAGTAAATAATCCTCCTATGGCATACCTTGGCTTCAACCCTGTACATGCCAAATATATTACTGTTCAATACATTTGGAAATTTATTATTATTTAAGCATTTTGCATTTTTATTTAATAGGAATCCTTGTGAACAAGTGTTACTAACATTGTGCAAAACACATTTTACTATCTTATAATATTATGAAATACCACTGATCACTTAATTGTTAAAAAAAATCAATTTAAATTAATATATCATTGAATCTTTCCAGGCAGAAAAGCAAAGAATAGAAAACTACAATAACTTTCTCAAGGAACATAAGACTCAAAAGAGAAAAGCTACATGGTGTGAATTTCCTGAAGCACAAACTAACAATAAAATAAACTCACCTGTAAATGAAAGTCAAAATCATGTTAAAAACAAAAAGAAGAAATGGAGCAGTCAAAGTAGTGTGGTTAACTCTCAAGTTAATATACAAAATAGTGAAGATGGTGATCGTAAAGAGAAAATAAATAAAGCACTTAAAAAGAAAAACAAGAAAAAGAAATCAAATAATGTTGAACAAAACTTTGAAACTACACTAAAAGAAATTAATGATGATGATCATCAGGAAGTTGAATATTTGTCCACTGAAATAAATCAAGATACAAGTAATCAAACCCAAACTTCACAGAAGAAAAAGAAAAAAAAGAAGCAAAGGCAGTCCACGGATATAAAATCAAACACAGCAACTGATATTTCTGAGACAGAGGTAATCAACTCTGAGAAAAAAGAAAATCCAAAAGAACATAATAATAGTCCAAAAACAGAAGGTAAAAAAAAGAAAAAGAATAAGAAGCAGAAAATTTCTGAACCTAATTTAAATGTAGAAAGTAATAAATCAGAAAATACTACAGAACAAAAAATAAGCATGGTAAAGCAACCTGCACCATCAAAGAAAAGGAAGGACAAACAAGGTCGTAGGAAACCAGTAAACGACAAAAGCTTCCAGCTCATTATCAATTCTAAAGAGGTAGAATTAGTGAGGTATGATGGATTCCCTATTATGAAAAAGGATGCTGAAAGACTTGAGGAATTAAAGAAAAGCATGATACAGAAAGGTATTCCAAAAAGTGAAGTTCAGAGGACTATGAAACTAGAGAGGCGGCGAGCTGAGAAAGCTTTGGCAAGACTGAAGAGAGATGTGTGCTATAATTGTCGTAAAGGGGGCCATAATTTGTCGGATTGTCCAGACTTGAAGTCTAATATACCAAGTGCAGGGGCTACTGATGGTGTATGCTTTAAATGTGGATCCACAGAACATAGACAGTTTGAATGCAAAGTGCAGAGGGATAAAGAGTTTAGATTTGCTACTTGTTTTATCTGCAAAGAAGCTGTAAGTTCTATGCATAAAATCCATACTAATTATAAATGCGAAAGTGCATTTGTTTGTTGGTTTGTCCTTCAATCACCCTGCAACGGAGCAACGTATCGATGTGAATTTTGCTTAGGACCTGGAGAGTGACATAGGGTACTTTTTACCCCGGAAACTTAAGGAGTTCGCGCGGGAATCAAAAAACTTAAACCACGCGGACGGAGTCACTGGCACCAGCTAGTTTACCATAAAAATTATACCATCTTTTTCATGTAAAAAACGGCTATCCTTGGTAGGCAATAGGTATGATGCCTATGTCAAAAATATATTATTTTTTACTGATTATTAAATAGAGATAATCACATATTTCACACAAACTCCCATACTATAAGCTTATTTTGAAGTTTGATAAAGGGTTGCTGATTTGATTGAGTTAGTGTCATCGTAGAGGTGGTGAAGTGGGGATAACATGGAGGCATCTATGTGGCCACATTACTTCTATCAGTAATGTTTTGTTATGTGGGCTGTAAGAGCAGTAACATCATAAACCCTGATCAACCTCTACCATTGTCTCCCAGCAGTCTGTGTATGAGAAAAAAAACTGTACATTAATGTGATTTCATTTATTTAAATCTAAACCTTTGTATTTGACAGGGTCATATAGCGAGGCAATGTCCCGATAATCCAAAAGGCCTGTATCCAAATGGCGGGTGCTGCAAACTTTGCGGAGATGTCACACACTTGAGAAAGGATTGTCCAACAGTAAGTAGTTAACTCACTTTTTGTGGGTATTGTAAGGATTTACATATCACTTGCATTGGAAATGGAAAACATGTGGAAATCTGATGGCTGAGAAATTTTCTTACAGTTGGCCCAGGTGTATGAAGTTTACTATGCCACACTTTGCCATCTTAGTGTCCAACTGTGGAATCGCAGACTTCCTCAAATGAATTACCTAGAACCTAAAATGAAAAGCATCATTATCTCAATCCATTACCAATCCACACTAGCCATGGTTTAAAATTATTAAAATCAAATTGAAATGTTTTTTTATTCAAATAAACTTTTACAAGTGCTTTTGTATCGTCGAGTGAATCTACCACATTATGACCATTAAGTTTTCTTTTGAAATTTTTCTTTTTACATGAACCTTATCTACATATTGTGGCCAATTCTGTTTAACACTATCTCTAAACTAAAATGACAGCTCTTAAAGAATACTCCCTGTATGCTTTAAGTTGCCACTAGAGCGATAATAATTAGAGGGATAGAAATATAAATAGGGAATTAGAGGGATAGCAATATAAAAACAGAATTGACCTCATTGATCGTCAGAACATCATAGAGCTTCAATAGAGGTTACTGCTTTCACTGTAATTAATACATAATATGCTTATTTCACAGGTAAATGAGAAAAAGGAGAGCACTTCTATCAAGCTGCAGACTTTGAACCACAACAACATTGAAGATATAGGACAAAGTGTTAAACAACTGACCGAGGAACCAGTGTCTAAGAAGCCGAAAAAGATAACTTTCTAATTTATGCCATATCCAAATAAACACATTTACAAAGGTAATTTAATTTTTTATTGATTAACTATTACTCTGATGAATAAGAATTACCTGCAGAGACGTACTTTGTGTCTTGAGTTGTATTATGAATGAAACTTTTATACAATAAATGAAAATGTATCTTACTATGTATATACTAGCTGATGCCCACAACTAGCCCGCCAACCCGCATTGGAGCAGCGTGGTGGGTCTAAGCTCTAATTCCCTCTCTCCTATGAGAGTGGAGACGTGCCCAGCAATGGGACGTTAATGGGCTGTAGTGGTGGAATGCCCACAACTACGTCCGCGTGGATTGAGGGTTTTGGTTCCCCGCGGGAACTCCTTAGTTTTCCGGGATAAAAAGTAGCATCTGAGCCAAATTTCATCCAGATCCGTTCAGCCATTCGGGCGTGATTGAGTAACAAACATCTATCCATACATCCATCCATCCAAACTTTGGCATTTATAATATTTATTTGTTTTGATATTTGATTATTTGATGTCAAATTAATTTAATTAAAGAAAAAAAACCTGATTAGATACTCTTGATCAGGGATAGGTAGGTACATCTCAATGCATCATCATCTCATACTAAGCAGAAGAATTTAAGTCAATAACGTAGACAGTAATATAGACCAAGCCATATCTTCTTTCACTCCCACATGAAAGAGATGCAGTGTTGAGATGTTACACAAGATAGAATGAGGACAAAATATGATTTCTTCTATCCCTTTCTGCGTGTCACGGGTTTAGTTTGTTTTGTTTATAAAGCACTTATTGTGCTTGGTGCATTGCAGCGTTTTACCTATTATTACCTATCCCTTTCGGTTACACGCTGGAATTGATTCTAAAGGTTTAATTATTCTATGGTCAATAATTAAACTATAAATTATTTGATACGTTTATATTCATCATTACAATCGAAAATAGTAATAAAGTAAACTACCCTCAAATAAAATAAAAAATATTTAAAAAAATCAGCACTTAAAGCCTACAAAGATTCAAGACTAGCTTTCAGTTGTTCCATGGACTGGTAGGCAATGTTGCCAATGATGCCTTCAGGGCTCTGCGGGTCCTCTCGGCCCAGTATGCGAGCCGCGTCGGCTAGGCATTGTATGGGCTCCTGCAGTCGATCCTTGAGCTTGTCTTGACTGATGAGACCGGCACTGAACTCACTCCTTGCTAGGTACATTACAGGTGCGTGGAGTTCGTACAGCATCATTCCTGTGAAAAAAATTACTCAGATCAAAAAGTCTTAACGAGAAGTTTTAGTCTGTTATGTCGTTAGTAAGAAGAGTTTTTAATCTGCTTGCTTTTTAAAATACATCGACAAAGATGGCGGCCATAATACGAGTATGTATTACCGCACTCTTTTGTAGGCTAAAAACTAAGCGGTAATAATTTATTTTGCACCCAATGGTGGCGAAAGTCTTCTTTATAATAGTGTGGTTTTAATAGCGGTGTAATAATAACAACTTTACAAGCGAATTATAGTAAAAGAAGCTTAATTTGATGTGAAAACTACTTTAGGCGCGTTGAGCACTTTTTGATAGGGGGTAAAAATGTGGAACGATATGTCGGTCACGCGACACCATTCTTCTTAAGACAAAAGGTTTTAAGTATAAATTATATAGTACATTCGTAATTAAACTTTAACGCCTTTGTTTTAAGGTTTATATTTAAAAGTGATGTGTAACTGTGACTGACACTTCGCGTTGTTTACAAAGACAAAAGGTCTTAAATATGAATATAGTACATTAGTAATTAAACTTTAATGCCTTAGTTTTTAATTATTTTAAAAGTGCAGTGTTGTAATTTTAAATTATTTTAAATATTCATTTTCACTTCTACGGGCAGTCCCTATGACTGGCAATTTTTTTTTTAATTCTAAGACTTAAATCTACCTCGCATTCTGCTATCCCCCGGCGATATGACATCGAGGGTCTTCAGCAAAAGCCGGCAGAACTCTGCTTTCCGCTCCAGCACGAGGTCTGGCAGCTCGTCAATGGAGTACTCCTCCACGCGGCCGTACAGTTGCGCGAGGGCGTGCTTTATTGACAGCAGGAGGGCGTGGCTCGGGTGGAACACGGATTTGTACTGAAATTAAAATACTGTCTTAGAGAACTTATAGGGACTACGGAGCGCGCTCTATCAAAACGAAGTTAGATTCTTAGTGAAATTTTCAAAAACAAAGTCAAAGTCTATATTTATTCAAAATTGGTACCTACAAAATACACCTTCTGAACGTTACGTTTAAAAAATATAAGACGTGATGGTGGTAATTAACCACGGTTTTACAAAAAATCTAGCGAAATACAGCTATGGTACTTAAGGTTTATTATTATTATTTATTTTTTAATTTAAAAAAGCACTTGTTTAATGTAGAATTGCATTTTTGTATAAGTAACGCACGATCACCGTCATCTAGTCAGTCGCAAATAAACGATCTAGTAAACAAGACGTATTTCATTATACAGACGTAACTCAAGCAAGATTGAACCTTACCACCCGTACATATGGTCCTTCGAGCCGGATCACAGTGAGCTATCGAAAGACTACCTACCGGTTGAGAACAATAGCAAGCGCGTTCGAAGCGATAAGAATACGCAAGTTATTGCTATTTTTAAAGTTTTAATGAATTGTGCATCATTTCAAGCGGGAAACAAGTGACAGGCTAATTTTAACGCATTTTGAAGAAGATTTTGTGTACCAAATATAAACAATGACTACTGTTACGGATCAAGCCATTAATATTCTCGAAAATACAGCTGCTATACTAAAGAAAACACAAATAAACTGGAAGAAATGCCCCAAAGAAAGAATGACACCGGGTTATTTAGATAGCAGAATTAAAATGTTAGAAAGTTATTGGACTACGTTTAAGAACGCACACGAAACTTTAGTCAAGAACACAACGCGAGATCAGAAAGGTACAATGTCCTATTTTGTAAATGAAGAATTTTTTATACAAGAAGAAATTTATTTGTGTTTACATGGCGACATAAAAGATATGTTAGCTTCAAAGGCTAGTGAATCACCCAACATACATCACCATGGGAATGTTTCTATTGAGGACTCATGTTGCTCGCAAGTAAGATTACCCCCAATTAAGATACCTACATTCACTGGTAAATATGAAGAATGGACAACCTTTCATGATTTATTTAATACTTTGGTACATAGTTCGTCACTTAGTCAAGTTCAAAAGTTATACTACTTGAAAACCAGCTTAAGTGGAGAAGCTGCAGGAATACTAAATCACATTCAAGTAACTGATGACAATTATGCACAAGCGTGGGACCTGCTGAAACATCGCTATGGACATAAACGTTTGATAGTGAACTCCCTACTAAAAAGATTATTTAATCAGAAGAAATTGAGCACTCAGAACGCAAGTCAGCTGAAATTACTATTAGACAGTACTACAGAATGCTTAAATCATTTAGAAAACTTAAAGATTTCTACGGATTCTTGGGATCTTTTAATAATATTTCTGGTTGTACAGAAGTTGGACCCAGAGTCACATAAGCAGTGGGAAGAATATGCTTACGAACATCACTCTGAAGAAATGCCTACATGGGATAGCCTAAAGAAGTTTCTCGAGTCAAAGTTCCGCACTCTTGAGCTTACATCACCATCAGCATCTCGTGACAAACCTGTAAAAGAGAGAACATGTCATGTAGCGGCTACAGCATCCACGTCACCATCGAAGGAGAAAACATGCGTCTTATGTAAAGAAAACCACAATCTAAGCCATTGTAAAGAGTTCATCAAACTGACACCTGTTGAAAGAAGCGAATATTTAAAAGGTAACAACCTGTGCTTTAACTGTATGGCTCCATTTCATGCAGCCAATCAGTGCAGATTAAGAGTCACGTGTCACATTTGTAAGAAGAGGCATCACTCACTCGTACACAGGTCCAAGAACGATGATACTTCGGTTAAAGCAGAGTCCATACCACCGGAGGCATCATATCACTGTGTAGAAGAGCGAGAAAAAAGGAATGCAATGATAGCATCACACCAAAGTAGCACGCAAGAATCCAGCACAGGCACAGCACTGCTAGCAACAGCATCCGTGATAGTAAGGGATCAGCAAAATCACACGGTAGTCCTGAGGGCGCTAGTAGACCCAGGTTCTCAGTCAGCGTTTATAACAGCAAAGGCGGCTCAAATGCTCAAACTTACCAAGCAGAAAGCGAAAGGTAGAATCATTGGAGTGGGATCTGCAAGGACAAAGGTCAATCACGCGGTAAGACTTGAAATTGGGTCTCATTACGATGCCGATTTCAAGATGAACGTAAATGCATATGTAATGTGCAACCAACTTACCACAACCATCCCATCCCAACCTGTAATGATCAAGAATTGGAAACACCTAGAAGGACTCAAATTGGCTGATCCAAGCTACCATACACCAGGCCAGATTGATTTACTTCTAGGAGTTAAAGAGTACGCACAAATCGTGCAACAATCCCTAATCAAGGGTCCACCAGGTTCTCCATGTGCACAAGAAACCAGCCTGGGATGGATCTTGTTCGGCGAGCTCGATACTAACTTGCTGGAAAATCCTATACTGGTCCTTCATCACCAAGTAGAAATAAAGAAGAAAGCTGAAAAGGAAATAAAATTTAAACAAAGCCAAAATATAAAACATATAAGAAATAATAATTTAATTTGGAAATATACTTATCAAGAAACTTCTACGGGAACAGAATACTTACCTTATAGTGAAGAAAATCCTAAAAACCTGAAAGAAATAAAAAGGAAGAAAATATTAGTACAAAAAGGAAAAATAATACATAAAGGATAAAAACCAATACAAAGTAAAATAAAACCACTTACCTAAAGATTGTATGCCACACCAATATCCTGTAACACTAGTGAAAGTTTGTGATCGTGTGTATGTGTACCTAGCGTGTATTAAAAAAAAATGTTATTTTCAAAGTTTAATGTAAGAAAATATTAATTTAAGAAAACAAAATTATGCTACAATAATAAAAAAATCATGTTAGATTTTGCCACCATGTAAGCCCTCCTTAATCGAAATGTATTGTGCTTGCAATTTGTACCAATGAAATTATTTGCCTACCCTATACCTGTTGAGATAGAATCAGTCAATCAATGTTTTGTTGTTTGTACTTCAAACTAGGTACCTACTGTTGCAAGTATATATTTCTTAAAGTTTGGAAAAGGCCCTAATGGCCTTTTGGGGGCCGGTATGTTTAATGTAGAATTGCATTTTTGTATAAGTAACGCACGATCACCGTCATCTAGTCAGTCGCAAATAAACGATCTAGTAAACAAGACGTATTTCATTATACAGACGTAACTCAAGCAAGATTGAACCTTACCAACCGTACAGCACTGAATGATAATTATCAAGTTTAATCCGTGATTTTAAGAATAGACGTCGTCATTGGCAGCCCTATCTTTAGTAGGGATCTGCTAACACTAATGCTGAGATATAGAGCGTACTTTGACTTGGCTCAGACTTTACTTAGAGTTAAAACGAGATGGACTTATGTGAGTAACATAAATCTGTCTCGTTTTAACAATGTCTTAAGTCTAAGCAAAGTCAAAGTTCGCTCTATAGATCTCAGCGTAAGTTTTCCGGTCGCCATTCCATCACCTTGAGACTCCAACTTAACTATTCTTTCAACCGTGCTCCAACGTCTGTTGGGTCTTCTAAATATGTGTTTACTATCTGATGCCCGCGACTTCGTCCGCGTGGATTTAGGTTTTTTGGTTCCCGCCGGGTCTCTTCAATTTTCCGGGATAAAAAGTAGCCTATGTGCTATTCCAGACTATATAGTCTATCTCTGTGCCAAATATCATCCAGATCCGTTCAGCCGTTCTGGCGTGAAAGAGTAAC
Organism: Erebia aethiops; assembly: GCA_923060345.2. Classification (NCBI taxonomy): domain Eukaryota; kingdom Metazoa; phylum Arthropoda; class Insecta; order Lepidoptera; family Nymphalidae; genus Erebia; species Erebia aethiops. Next base: position 11,584,819 of record OV281096.1, on the reverse strand, counting down.
AAACATCCATACATACAAACTTTCGCGTTTAAGAAGTTTAAGTGTAAGGATTACAGTTTAAGAAGGTCGTAGAAGTTTAAGTGTAAGGATTACAGTTTAAGAAGGTCGTAGAAGTTTAAGTGTAAGGATCAGAGTTTAAGAAGATCGTAGAAGTTTAAGTGTAAGGATTAGATTTTAAGAAGGTCGTAGAAATTTAAGTGTAAGGGTTACAGTTTAAGAAGGTCTTTAAAGCATTAAGAGCAATGTGAGGGTACCTTGTGTAGCGCCGCCTCCCGCATCTCTATAGCCTGCGCGCCGGGCTCCAGCGCGTCCAACTGCTCCAGTTCAGCCTGCACCACGCCTAGCATCTTGCGCATCGCGGCGCCTGATGTCTTGAACCCACATTTCTTATCTGTGCAGTTCCAGGATGCCTCGTTATCTGTTTATTTGAAAAATATATACTATAAAGCATCTGTAGCATACAATTGAAATGTGCGAATGGCGCTAATAGGTTCAAAACACAAAATCTGATGCGGTCTTATGAGACCACATACTAATGCCGACATCATGGTGGCTTGGCCCATCAGCAGAGTCTCTGCTGCCTTTTTTGCAACTAGTAACGTAACTATAAAGTCGGTCGACCGCCGATGATGGTACAAGATTTTTGACCTATCATACTAATATTATAAATGCGAAAGTGTGTTTGTTTCTTGGTTTGCCCTTCAACCACGCCATAACAGAGCAACGGATTAACGTCTTTTGGATGGGTATATTTGAGGACCTTGAGAGTGACATAGGCTACTTTTTATTCCAGAAAATTGAGGAGTTCCCGCGGGAATTTAAAAATAGGCTTATTCCACGCGGTCGACGTCTCGGGCATCAGCTAGTCAATAATAAAACTAATGAAATGAACCGTTAAAAGACTTTTTTGTACCAATTCTGCACTTACCCAAAGGATTGCTGGAGAGTATAACGCCATTGTCACATTTGGTACACTTGAGGGTACTCAAATGAGTGCCGAGTTCAGTGGGATCGGCGCAACGGGGACAGTCGCAACTGAAGAACTTGGACTCCAGCAGGTGTTCCCGGCGGACGAGGGTAGGGGATAGCACGTGAGTGTAGCTCAAGTGGAGGAGATCGCCGGTCTTGATAGGGATTGCTGCTCTAATTTGCACCCTGATAAAAACATTATTGTCAAAAGTAGAGTTCTTGTTTTGGACATATCATAGGTGACACCTGAGTGTAGCTCAAGTAAAGGAGATCGCCGATCTTGATAGGGGGTGTTGCTCTTATTTGCGCCCTGAAAAGAACAGTGGAACGCTGCGTATTTCACCGCTGCGCACCGAAAATGCAGCCTTAAGTCGCTCAGCAGTCTGTCTTTGCCGATGATAGGGTAAAGACCTTGAACGAATCAGTTAACTCGAGAGAAAAATGTCACTTCCACGTTTGGGTCTTCCACGTTATAAAACCACAACAATGAACACTGCCCAGGTCTATAAACTTACTGGTGATCGGTCTGAAAGATGCTGTGAACGATGTTAGGGACGCAGCTGTGGGCGGCGATGGCCAGGCGAGGGTAGACTGCGCGTATGCTGAAACCACCTCGTGACGGAATTTCCACGGCATTCACCTAAGAATAAATACAATAACTTGCAATATCATCAATATTTCAACTTCTTCCCGGCTCACTGTTGAGTGCACGATTCTCCTCTCAGAATGAGAAGGGTTAATTAGGCCATAGTCCACCGCGCTGGCAAGTAAGAATGAGACAGCAGCGCAAGTCTACAGTGGGCACGTGAATCGTACCTATAGGATTCGGTTTATTACATTCCTAGATGATGCCCGCGACTTCGTCCGCGTGGACTAAGTTTTTTCAAATCCTGCGGGAACATAGCCTATATCCTTCCCCGGGATACAAACTATCCATGTACCTACTCAATTTCATCAAAATCGGTTGATCAGGTGGGCCGTGAAAGCGTAGCAGACAAACACACAGACAGCTCAGACCCACTTTCGCATTTATAATATTAGTATAGATACCTATAGATTTTTAAACGTTACATAAACACCTGTAACGCCTTTTATAAATATCCGTTGCAAGTTTGAGATTTTTTGACTGCGATCTCACTTGGTGGTAAATGATGTTGGAAACGGGCTAACCTGAGGGGCTATTTTTGCTACCACGGCGCAATGACGCTGACTTACCGCGATGTTTGACCATGGTCCATGGCATTATTCTGCCTACATACCTACCTCCAAAATTCCACAGATCTGCGTCATCAACTCTCGAGTGCACCGGTCTCCGAGATTGCACCGATCTATCAGATAGTTGACAATGTTATTCTGGTCAGCCTCCCAAGTAGGTCGTTGCTTTCGTTCCTCCGCGTGGGTTTCCATTATTTCCACATGTCGATTCCATCTTTCGGGATCCTTCTCTTTGGCTAGGAATAATCTGTAGAGATTAAAAGGTTGGTCAGCCCTGTACTAGAGAAGATACGATTATGTTGTCCGCCTTGGAGGGCACGTAAGGACCGACCTTATATATGTCGTTTTGGATTAGGTACCATCCGATATCGGACTATGAGAGTAAAGTAATAGAGAGCAGTCTGCGATTTGCTAACTTACTCACAGATTAATGGGTATCAGTCCTTATACTAACTCTATTCTCCATAATCATAAATCATTTATTTTGCAAACTTGTGGGTAGTTAATAACAGGTGTTTAAGTGGAATCTTCCCATACACAACTTACTGTCGGAGAGAGTGTGCTAAAATTATATAAAACTAGCTGATGCCCGTGACTTCGTCCACGTGGGTTGAGGTTTATTGGTTCCCGCGGGAACTCTTTAATTTTCCAGGATAAAAAGTAACCTATGTGTTGTTCCATTCTATAATATATATTTGTGCCAAATCTCATCCAGATCCACTTAGCCGTTCTGGCGTGATTTTAAAGTACCTACTAACAAAAGTTAATACCCTACTAAAGTTACGATCTAGCCTATGAGTAAATAAAGCTAATGAGTAACATTATTTTAACCTAAACTTATACCATAAAATTATATCTAAGAATTGGTCCATTGACTTATCTTAGTTTACGCTAGATATTATTACGAGACACTGTGTTCTTGTGTTCTTGGTCTGGCGTGATTGAGTAACAAACACCCATTTGGGATTTTTGGTTCCCGCAGCAATTCCTAATTTTTTTTTATACAAACCTTGTCCTGACTATAACTAACACAAAAAAAAATATCCAATTTGGTGCAGTCGTTCGGAAGTTGATGATGCCCACGACTTCGTCCGTGTGGATGGAGATTTTTGAATTCTCGTTGGAACTCTTCAATTTTCCGGGATAAAAAGTAGCCTATGTCATTCCCCGGCATGTAAACTATCTCTGTACCAAATAAAAAATTAAATTAAACGCAATTTTTTTTATATAAAAACATTCCATGGAAGTTATGGAACATACGAAAAAAAAGCAACGACAATTAGCCGAATTGGTCGAGCCGTTCCGAGTTTTGCGCTTAGCAACATTCATTTTTATCTTTTAGATTAGGTACTTAATTTAAAAGAATATAGGTCGCCTGGTGGGAGGCTTCGCCCGTGGCTAGTTACCACCCTACCGGCAAAGACGTGCCGCCAAGCGATTTAGCGTTCCGGTACGATGCCGTGTAGAAACCGAAGGGGTGTGGGTTTAATATAACTGCCATGCCCCTAACAGGTTAGCCCGCTACCATCTTAGACTGCATCATCAGTTACCATCTGGTGTGATCGCAGTCAAGGGCTAGCTTGAAGAGGATAAAAAAAAAATTTCGATAACAACGGGAGCTTGGAAGTTTTCCAGTAGTTTTTTAATTGTACGTTACCTCAAAGGAGTAATACAATCAAGTTGAGGGCAACTGGCAGTCCAATCTTCTACCGACTGAAAGCGCACTTTTACTTGTGAAAACACATCGCATTCTGACAAGTGCTGCGGGGACTGTTCACACTCGCTGCCGCATACCGGCCAGCCGCACCGCGAGCATAGCGTGTTTTCCACGGGACAATAACAGCCCAAGCACAATGGTGGAGAATCTTAAAATATAAAGAAAAATCATGTAAGTATTAAAGAATTATTCATGGTATACTTATTTACTACATGCCACTACTGCTATAGCCGATTTCAAAGATCAGCAGGTCTACTTAAAGCTTTCTGCCCAACTGGCCTTCCACATTTAAGCCGCATTGAGGAAAGCCGAAGGTCGGACAGAGCAACTAGAGACCTCCAGTAGGTATGTTATAGTTCATTATTGGGTGTCCTACTAAAATAGGTAGATATTTGATTAAGTCTATGTACTCAATAAATGTATGCGTAGTATAAAATACTGGCTTGAAAGCTCGAAAGAATTTAAAATCAAAATTCTTTTAATTTTCGCCAAGCTTCTAACTTTTCCAAGACCAAATTCATTCATCATTATTTTGCTAGTAGGCGCTAGCAAAATGACCTAGATTCCTTGCTTTTGGAGATTTTCTATTTTAATCCGTAGGAATATTTATATTTCCACCTATTCCTCATGGCCCTACTATATGGAGAAAATTATAAGACCATGAGGAAAAGCCCTCAGTAAGTGCTATGTTTAGGTAGAATTACGGACCAAATCTAATTCTGCGACTAATTAACTTCCATACCCATGACCCAGAGTAAGAGTCTATTTCTGGGTATTTTTACTCACACATAATTTAGGGCATGCATCAGGAAATTCCATTTTCCTTTTGGCTACAAAAAAAAATTTAATCCGCACATTCCATATGTGACTTCAACTATAAAATACTTGCCTGGCTTTGGTCCTACAACGACGGGAGTGTCTATAAAAATTAATTCGCCGCATTCCAAATCTTTATTAGCGACCAAGTACCGACCGTATTTTTCATTTTTTAATACATCATATTTGCACACGTCTGCCATCCTCGTGAGTAGGTAGTTAGTTTCGAATTCGATAGGTTTACAAATTAAACGCACTATCGCCGTGGGACGCCAAAAGAAGAGTGAAGACTGAAATGTCTAGCTTTGAAACGTCCTAAAATAAGCGTAGGTACGCTCGAGTTCGAGAACCGCTAGCCAGAATACTCGAGAAATCTTTCTATATGTGCATATATTTCAATGCTATTTTTGATTAAAAACAAACAAAGTAGCTTGTAGATACTTACTTTAACTAGGTATATATATATGCGTTTCATTAGCTCAAAGTAGTTTTGCAAAGTAATTTTGAGTTTGATTCATATTTTTTTTTAATGAAATGTTGTAAATTGAGTAATTTCTTAGTCCTTGGGGAGAACCTAGGGATTGCAAGAGATGCTTTATTTGGTTTAAAATATCATACTAATATTAAAATGCGAAAGTGTGTTTGATTTTTGGTTTGTTGGTTTTTCCTTCAATCACGCCGCAACGGATCGACGTGATTTTTGGCATGGGTATAGTTGAAGACCGTGACTTATGCTACTTTTATCTCGGAAAATTAAGGAGTTCCCGCGGGAATCAAAAGAACTTAAACCACGCGGACGAAGTCGCGGGCATCAGCTAGTATCTAATAAAAATATCAATGTAAGATGACGGATAAGTATGTAGACCAGTAGACTATGTATGTACCTACACGCCATACCAATAATAATAATCAGCTGGTCTTTAAAAGATAACGTGTGCCTAACAAAACATTATTATCAGCGTAGTATTTTATAAATTTACTATTATTCAGTTTCTATCATAAATCAGGAGATTCTTGTTTACTTCGTCGCTTGAAGCCATTCGAAGTGCATCAAAAAACATGGTAGGTACTAACGTAAAAGCCATATAGATTTTAGCATTCAAAATTTGCAGTATAATCTAGACTCGATCGCACAATTAAATATGGTGTTATATTAAATTAGTAAATAATAATTTCTTATATGTTTTTCTTTAATTATGCCAATTTTTAAGAATGTATTGAGTAGTGTTTTTAATTTTGACGATCTTTCGACTTGGTTTACATTTCCCACAGTGGGTGCTGCAGTCATCAAGGAGACTACGATATGTCGTCACCCCGTAAGTACTTATCTACTTACAAATTAATTTTAATTCTACGGTGTCTAATTGCCACACCGTATAAAGTAATACTTAAGTTAGACGACGCCTTTTATGTTTGCGGACAAGCCGGCTTTACGGCTGTGGCACTGGTGGCAGAATAGACCGGTCATAAGTACCTATAGAATGATCGATACTTGAGAACCTGTTCTTAGCTGATGTCGGTTTATTAGTAAACTAGTTTAGGTACTAGTTTACATACATGAAACGTATGTATAACGAATTAAAGTTTGTGCTGCCGCTACGTAAGTGTATATCGTCCCTATCTCGTCTTGCCTCGTAGATTCCTCTGCCTAGGATTGTCTCTATTGACCGACTGTTTATGAGTGCTATGATGTTGAGATGTGTCATGTGATACCTATCGCAGAACAATAGTCTCGGAAGGCCTAGAACCCAGAGCTGTAAAGCCAGTTAATATAATAAAAAAAGCAAAATATTTAATACAAATTCAGAACTTAAAAAAAGCGAGCAAACGCCAAACGAGCAGGCGATCAGTGGTCACGACAGAGTAGGTAGGTACATTGAATATGTGGTCACCTGATGCATGCTGCGATTACCGCATGATTAGTTACCGCCGCTCATGAACATTTGTAGCACCAGAGGAACCGCCAATGCATTGCCGACTTTTGAGTAAGGAGGGTTGATAAGGCCCATTTGTTTATCCGCCCTTTGAAGAGCCCCATATTATAGTCATGAGAATAATATATATATTTAAATTTATAATACTTGTTAAGTATATTATAATTTAATTGTATTGAGAGTGGGTATGCACTTTTGCACCTCATGAAGGCAACAAGTCAATTGTCTTCTTCAAGACCTTAATTGATTTATAATTTCATAATCGCTAAAGGGACGTTCTACGTGGTATAAAGATATTTGAATGAGGATAAACCCTTCTCAGTCTGGGAGGAGACACGTGATTCGTGCTCAGCAATAGGTTGAAATTATGAAAATATAAGCTGTAGGTATGTGTTTTTTGTTTGGCAGGATGGATCTTTAGGTGAGATGACAGTCTGTAAAGACGAATCAGGCCTCAGAATCCAATGTCCCTGTGAAGATGATGACGATGAAAGTGAACTCAATGAAGAACCGTTTATTATGCCTGAACCATCTGAACCATCATGTTATCGAGTAAGTTCCTATTAATTTAAAATTATTTGTCTAAGGTGGATCTAAGTACATATTTAATTACTTATTGTAAACTAGCGGATGACCGCGACTTCGTCTGCGTGGTTTGAGGTTTTTGGTTTTTCCGGGATAAAAAGTAGCCTTTGTGCTATTCCAGACTATAATCTATCTCTGTGCTAAATTTCAGCCAGATCCGTTCAGCCTTTGGGGCGTGATTGAGTAACAAACATACATACATCCATACATCCATCCAAACTTTCGCATTTATAATATTAGTATAAATTTAGTATAAGATGTTCAAATTATAAGAAGGGTTTATCTTCCCAAGCTTTCCTGTGATTGTAGGGTATTTCTGCAATATACGGTAATCGCTATCTATCTCCTATTCATAAGTAATACCTACAACTAAAACTTAAAAGTATTTTTGATAAAAGTAATACTGAACCGTAATAATAATTAAGGTGTTGGATACTTGTGAAGCATAAAACGTCGTCTAATTATAATAATTTATCCGTGTAATTTATGCATGAAAAATATAATATTGAAACCATTATAATTATAATATTATGATAACCCTATTTAAAACTTCGCGGGAACTAACCGTCTTCCGCGTGAAGTAACGAGATAACCTCCTCCTCCTATAATCATTGTTTTATGACTTGATGAAATACTTAAAAATATGTTTTTATTTAAAGAATATATAATGTAAAATATGTGTTAGTAGATACTTACAATAAGAGAGAAGATATTTTTTGTTGCTGTATTGATATTATATGTTGAGGTTTTGGTTTTGCGCATGAAGTTTCCGCATCACGGTCAAATTGAATCTTAAATAACTGATATTTTTCTAGCGCTATTAAAACGTTTGCTCAACATAATTCAAAACATTTTTCTTTAAATTATTGTTTATTTATCGTTTCAATTTGTAATTATTTATTTACTGAATTTAAAAGACAGTTGTAAATTATGTCAATAACGTTATATCCGGTGAGCGAGCGCCCTCTTGCTGACATTTTCGCAAATCAGAATTGTCTCTTGTGGTGCGGTGCAGGTGAAGTTACTGCCAAGAATTCTCTGAATTCTACATATCTTATTTCGATAAGTGTAATAATATAAGCTACAGTGAGTATTTAAGCTTTCATAATTGTCATAAGTTTAATTTTAGATAAGGTGTAAAATTCTTATTAGGTTACCCAAAATGTTCACTAACCGGGGAACTATCTACGTCATACACGTGATTAATCGTTAATATTAGGCCAAATATCCAATTAAAAGACAATTCAGGTATTAATTATAATGTTTCATACATGTCGCAGTTGTTTTATGGCCAAAACTTGCATGATTACAAGATTATAAGCCATGTTATGGGGACCTCGTTAGCATGTGATTAGAGACTCTGGAAACCTATTTTAGCCCGTTTTGACAAAGGTCAAGTTTACGGTCATCATAGAAAAACGTTTTTTGGCTGTCAGGCTGAAGAAATTCCAAGTTCCCTGTAAGGATTTGCATAATTGCTGTGTAATATCTTGCATGTGTTATGTAATACCGTTAGTCTACTGTGGCATGTAAATAGAATAATGCGAATTCGTTGACCCTGACACAGCTGGCACGGACTGGTTCGTTCTGCCACTTGACTACCGGAAAATCCGATTTGTAGGGGATGAACTGGTTTTTTTACTATATAACTCATAGAGTTCAATGCCCTCTGAATTTCGTAATAGTTGAATGGGCTTTGCTTATCGTACTCGGCATTACTATTCGTTTCATCTTATTATGTACTTTGGCAATTACATTTGTATCAATTAAAATTGAGGTATTTTTTCAGGGAATGGCTCCCCCATACTATGCTGATCTGGGGAAGAAGTCCAGTGATGTCTTCTCAAAGGGTTACCACTTCGGAGTATTCAAACTCGACCTGAAGACCAAGAGTGAGTCTGGTGTTGAGTTCAGCAGTGGCATCACCTCCAACCAAGAAAGTGGAAAGGTAAAATATCATATTCATATGATAATGCTACCTAGTAGCATAGATAATCTTACTTAATATTATAAATGCGAAAGTTTGGATGTATGGATGTCGGTATGGATGTATGGATGTATGGATGGATGTTTGTTACTCAATCACGCCCCAACAGCTGAACGGATCTGGATGAAATTTGGCACAGAGATAGATTATAGTCTGGAATAACACATAGGCTACTTTTTATCCCGGAAAATTAAAGAGTTCCCGCGGGAACCACAAAACCTCGATCCACGCGTACGAAATCGCGGGTATTCGCTAGTTACATACATAATGGTAGATTCACTTGACAATTCAAAAGTACTTGTAAAAGTTTATTTGAATAAAAAACATTTGATTTGATTTGATTTGAAAAAATTAGTTATGTGAAGACTAAAGTAACCTAGACTCAGTGTATTCAAGTATATAAATTTTACAAAAATGTCTCAGTTGTTTACTTTGTGACGAAAACATAATTAAAGAGGATTATTTAAATTCTTACATTGTTTTTATGAAGTAAGAACATGAAATATGCACCTTGGAACCTTGACTTCAAAAGACAGTGTATGTGTGCATATAAATCTTTCTTCAGAATAGATAAAAGTGGTAACAGGCTCTATTAGCATGTATAGATCTCATTAACCCTTGACATACAAACCTAGTTTAGCCAGTAAATCAATATGTATGTTCTTATGCAGGTATTTGGCAGCCTTTCATCTAAATATGCGGTAAAAGACTATGGTCTGACATTCACAGAGAAGTGGAACACTGACAATACACTTGCCACAGATATTACCATCCAGGATAAGATTGCCGCTGGACTCAAGGTTACACTCGAAGGCACCTTCGCACCACAGACAGGGTAACAAGATAAATTATTAATTTCTTATTGAAATCAAATTTATTTTACGTCTCTTTCTATAGAATTTTGCAGCTATTTAAACCTTACCTTACTTTATTGTATGGACTGTGAAATCAAACCTGTCAGCCTTAGTATGCATTTTCCCTTTGAAAATTGTTCCAAAATTTTCTTTTGGCCACAATTACACTTAGAAAGTTTTACTCTCATAATATAGTATATGAGTAACTTACGAAAGTATAGTCTTGTAATTGGTGTGTTGTATGCAAATGTTAGTTACTCTACTTGTGTAAAATCTTCAATTGGGGCCTTACTTATATTATTTATACGTGTAGGTGAGCTTTTATGTATAGGGTGAAATCACCCTCACCATTTTCTGCATCAATTCTACAGAAATGAGAGGCTTGAGATAGCAGTAAGTTATGTAGGAATGCAGTGCTCTGTCAGAAGACAGGACTCATTATTCCTTTTATAAACACATACATATTACATAATATTATAATAATTGGTGCTACAACTTTGCTAAATTGCGACACATAGGATATTAATTGAATATCATTCATACTATTCATACTAATAAGAAATTATGTCATGAATACGAAAAATGAATCATTGTTTGTAGGTATCCCTTTCATAGAAGGTATATCTAATAATATCTAAGTATATAATAGCTATTTATGCAACTGTATCGTAATGAGGGTCTTCGAGTGCTGTTTTTTGATACGAGGCTTGCCGAGTATCAAAATAGGATAGTACGAGAATTAAAATGACTAATTACGTACAGTTGCATACAAGATTTTATCTACGACAAGGACGTCTTTATAAGTTTTTACTTTGTAAATTAATAAAAAAGTCAAATCAATTGACTGGTTGGGAAAGTGCCAGAACCCAGAGCCGCTAAGCTATAGGTATCCTATTTATGAAGATAACCATATCGATACAGCTACGACTCATAACGATACAGCTCCCATACAACGAACTGTATCGTTATGAGAAGCAAACATGAAAGAGGGTTCAATTCGATATAGTTGTCAAATTCGAAATTGGAACTTTTCGATGCTGGAGTAGATAAATGTAGTTATATAGATATAAAGATATGTATACCTACATAATGTATTATACTTTGCAGAAGCAAGACTGGTAAACTAAAGACCTCATTTGCGAATGACACTGTAGCGGTCAACACCAACCTAGACCTTGACTTGGCGGGGCCCATTGTTGATGTGGCAGCAGTACTGAAGTACCAGGGCTGGCTGGCCGGAGCACACACACAGTTTGACACACAGAAGACAAAGTTCTCCAAGAACAACTTTGCCTTTGGTTACCAGACCAACGATTTCGCCCTCCACACTAATGTGTAAGTTACTATAACTTTCTATACTCTCACACATTTTAGGCTAATACTAGTCATATTTTATTTCAATCATTAGAAATTTGTACAGCAGCTATACTGAAGCAGTACTTGTCTTGCTATTGGTAACCATATACCTACTTGTATAAAAAGCAAAATGAAAATATAAAGGTATGTGAAACTTGATACCTTGCAGAACAATCACTGAACTGTGAATGTATTGATTAAATCATAAATGTTACATAATGTAGTTCAAAGTATCACAGATAAATTTTAAGCTTGTTTGTTTTCAGCAAGCTTAATCTTTGCTGCTCATTTTTGTTTTAGACAAATTATTTAGTAGGTAGGTTTAATAAGTTCTAACTACATCTATTTGAAAGTTACAACAAAATTATCTTGCCAGTTGTACCATTTTTATCTGATTGATGAATACAATATTTTAGAAAAAATGTGAGGATATTGAGAGTAGTTAGGGAATGCAGCCCTGCAGTTAAATTTTAATTCCTGTAGTTACTTTCTGTCAGTAATAATTCTATGTACTACTAGAACTAAGTATTCTTAGTTCCATGGGTTCCTGTTATTTACGAAACTGAGTAATCTTAGCTTATCAAAAAGCTTAACCTATTTATAATGTCATCTGTCAAGTGACTTCAGATTTCATGTATCAGGAAACCAGTAGGAAAATGATCATTTTGATCAAAGATTCAAAAATGTTTGTATCCCCTAGAAGTACTTTTTTTTCTCCTGTCTATTTCTGTGTCTCGGCAATCTGTCTTGCAACATTGAGCCGTGCGGTTGTGGGTGGCGGATTTTATTGTATTTCCGAGCAAGGTATCTGTCCACTGATGGAATTCCCTATTTGCTGAAGGGAATTCCGTCGGTAGCCAGATTACGGACTAAGAGTAAATGGCTAATGTTATAGAATTCTTTCATAGCGCCTAATGCTGGGCCTCATTAATGACTTGACCGTATGTTTATACCTTGCCCGATCTTGCGTTATTACTAGGTACCTATCAAGGGACCTTTGTTTGGGACTAAAGATGTTTATGTTAAATGTTATGAGATCGCGTTCCCAGTATGGAGCTTTTGTTATTTCCTTTGACTATTTGGCTTAGTGTGATGAGTTTTGTTTATGTAACTGTAATAAGATTATTGTAGCTGGGGCCGGTGATGCTGTATTTTGAGTGGCTCAGGCCATACCTTTTGTATTTTTGTAACACTCGTCCCAAAAACATCTTATAAGTATTATAAACTGTGTGAAGTGAAATACGAATTAATTATTTACCATCCTGACCCACCTTCTATTACAGTAACATGATTATTGTATGACATGGTTGTTTGTTCTGTAACACCAGCGACAACGGCAAGGAGTTTGGCGGCTCCATCTACCAGAAGGTGTCAGACAAGCTGGAGTGTGGGGTGAGCATGAAGTGGACGTCGGGCTCGTCGGACACGCTGTTCGGAGTGGGCGCCAAGTTCGCGCTGGACGCTGACGCCTCGCTGCACGCCAAGCTCAACAACAAGTCGCTCATCGGCCTCGGCTACCAACAGAAGCTACGTCCAGGTGAGAGAAGCATCATCATCATCTCAACACTTATGAGCGCGAGTCTCATACGTACAGTCACGTTGACGTAAATGCTGTAGGATAGCAATTAATTTTACGCCTCCATAATATTTACTGGCAATCAACGTGAATAATAATTGCTAATAATTATTTTAAGTATGTAAGTTTTTTACGTCTTTAAGAGGTGATATCTAGTGAATGGCCCTGTTACGTATTTATAATATTAGAAATACAAATTAGGTTTCAATTCGCACTGACATATATTTCAAATTATCTTCTAATTCTAATAATAAAATACAAAAAGGTTTTATACCTATCCAACAGGCCCGATGAATAGTGTCAGTTTTTATACAGTTTGAATAGGTACTGTGCATACTTTAATACTGAACTAGAAGCAGCCTTTCTATTTATGGTTCATTTTTGGTAACCATAACACGTCTTTGAATGGCCATATCTAGTGAAAGTCCCATTCGCATGCGGGCAGATTTCCCAGTGGAGAGCCTAGGACCCACAAAATACGAAATCAGCCTTTCTAGCGATAGTTACCAAAAGTGCAGCTATCTCCTATAAATATAACAGATGAATCTAGATTTCTGAGTTATCACATGACAGTTGATAACAATCAAATCATATGACATTGTTTTTTTATCTCATGTTATAGCTCTGTTGAAAGCATAATGTTAGAGCAATTAGTGCTAACTAATTTGTAACTGTCTTGAAAGCCTAATTTATACAAAGTTCTAACATATAACATTTTTCCAGGTGTTACCTTGACGCTGTCTGCAGCCATCGACGGACAGAACTTCAACGCCGGCGGACACAAAGTGGGCGTGGCCCTAGAGCTCGAACCCTAGGCATTTACTGAGCTGCCGGCTTATAGATATGTAGATAATACATAATACCACATTAACTGTTATAATATTGTGAAAGCGTATGTATCACATAAAACCATACTTTCCAAGTGTCTCTTACTATACAGTATTTTGTCCGTCTAACGCGACCTTAATTCTTTTACCATTAATTTGTGCAAATGCACCCATAAAGCGCATTTCCCTGTATAGGGCTATTTTTAAAATACCAGCATTGACTAACTTCTAGACTTTAAATACTTAACATGGCTTCATAACAGCTAATGAAAGATTTTTGTTTTGAAAATATTAACCTCAGAAAAAAGCCCTTTACTAACAGTTGATTGGAGATATTTTGAAAATAACTTTATACATATCGTATCAGTGAGTAGCGCTTTCCTAAATGTAGCGTTCCTTTGTATATGTTCGAAGCACGCGCGCCTGTCACCATTTGTTGCGAATTTTATTTAAATATTTACTATATCTGTATCATCTTGTAAATAATACACCTACGGTGTGTATACTATTGATTGATTGAGAATTAAATGAATAGTCTGTTGGAATCAGTATAATATTTGTGTTTGTTTCATTCACACTACTAATACATGATTTTTACCCATTTCCTTGTCCTGTACTACTTCCATATCCAAGAGAACAGCGTAGAAACGATATTAATATTATGTGCATTCATGGTTTTTACGGTGACTTTATATTATTTTCTTCGTAAGATTGTGAAAATAAACTTTTTTTTTAAATGTTCGTATAAATTTTCTGCAACTTTTCTATGAAAAAGTGTAACAAAAAGTTCACAATTCGCCTAGAGTTTCTAATAGGGAAATTGCATAATACTTGTGAAGATATTGCTGAACTGATTTTGATGTCAGAACATGGATAATAAATTGCATTTCGGACCCACCGAATTTGGTCGGAGTACGGCGATGATTATCCCATCCTACGATTAACATCACTAATAAAATTTTAGGTGTTCGAAGGCATCTATGAACACGTCAACATTGCCCTAAAGTTCTAATTATACGACGTATAATTCGAACTGTCAAACGTATATTATATTACGATTTCCGTACACATCTCTCATTACGAGCCGTTATACCAACGATTTGTTCAGAATAGCGACGTGAAAGCCGTTACCCCTTTGTTTAGAAGGTCGTAAAAGCAAAAAAAGTGTAGATACTAAAAGTTAAGTTTATTATAGCTTGGTTATACGAGTTTGAAAGTTACTGTATCATCTCTTCCTCCATGAGTTTGGCCATCCACTCCGGTTCTGCCGCCGCGATCTTCTCAATGAGACCGTTGACTTGGTAGCAAAGACTTTGGATTTGCTTGTCCCATTGCGGCAAGATTTCACGAGCTGGGGAAATTCAAAATATTGTAGTACATAACTATCAAACACAAAACAAAACTACCAAAATATTAAAATAAAATGCGACATAATAGAAGGTAGAATAATGAAAAAAAAAGTCTGGTAAATGTATTTTAGGCCTTAGGTTTACTGTCAATCCACCTGAGAAAAATAAATTAAACCTATTTGTTATTATGAAAGCCACGGGCTCTCCCCCGATTGTGATGCTGGGTATCCACTACGTTCGCGAACCTCTTGCGCTCCGCGCATCTGCAACCGCTCTGATGGAGACGGTACGCGCATCTCCATTAGCTCGCGGCCAGAACAGAACGAGCTCCCCTTTGTGTTCGCCCAAAAACCGCCACCGATTGGAGCGCGGAGCGCGCGCCGTTGCACCGTGCACGCTCCGGGAGCGCGCGCCGTTGCACCGTGCACGCTCCGGGAGCGCGAACGTATCCACTTTTGGAGCAGTTGCAGGAGCGCGGAGCGCAAGTGGTTCGCGAACGTAGTGGATACCCAGCATTAGGAAATCGTAATCGTATTTCAAACGTATAATTCGACCTGTTTATGGAGTTCATAGATGCCACAGTTCGAGCATGCTAATAAACTGGGACCATGACAACTAGCGCCATCTAGTCGACATGGTTGAAATGACTTATTAAAATTACTCAGTGTTGATATAACTAAAAAACCGCATCTTTTATTTTTACTGACGGAAAATATTTGAAGATGCAGTTTTTTTTGTAATAGCAACACTGTGTAATTTTACTAAGTCATTTCAACCATGTCGACTAGATGGCGCTAGTTTTTAAGTCCAAGTTTAAATTTGTTTTTAAAGACGATGACTAACTGTGATGATTGATGCAGAGATTTAGATAATACGGCTAGTACTTAGTACTTACTCTCAAAATGCACGACAGCACTAATCTGGTCGATGTAGCCATTCATTCGTCCCTCGCTGATCATATGCGAGGCTATTCGCTCGGCCCTCGCCGGCGGGGTCTCCAGCAAAGCGCCGAGCTCTTCAAACGTGATGTTATTGTATAACTTGCTGGCTGAGAGCAGGTTGTGTTCGAACACGGCTCGGTCTAGTATCGTTGAGCCGTCTGGTGTGCTTGCCTGCAGAATGTTACAGGTAATTGACAATGTAAGTTAGCCAGTTGTATAGCCGAACAAACTTATTTGACACGGTGACAGCGTCGCTAGTACATATTAAAAATAAAAAATTGGCAGTCATAGGGACTGCCGATAGAAGTGAAAACGAATATTTAAATATTATTTTTAAATTATTTAAACTTTTTCTAATTTAAAAAATAATAATAAAAATACCTTAAAACTAAAGGATTAAAGTTTAATTACGAACGTACTATATTTATATTTAAGAACTTTTGTCTTCGTGACAACGCGAGGTGTCAGGGTTACACAACACTTTTTAATATAAACCTTAAAACTAAGGAATTAAAGTTTAATTACGAATGTACTATTTATACTTAAGACCTTTTGTCTTAGGAAGAACGCTGTCGGTCTCGCGTAGTCCACATTTTTACCCCCTACCACATTTTTACAACGCGCCTAAAGAAAAATAATGTGTATCATAGTCACCTTCTGATGAGTCTGCATCAACGCCTCGAACTCGTGCAGCTCTGAGCGTCGGATGATGCGGTCGAGGTACATCTTCTCCAGTATCGAGTACGCGGGCAGTTGCTGACAGCGCTCGTCCTTGAACAGTGTTGCCAGCATGCGAGAGCGCTGCTGCCCTGAACATAGCAATACCTCGTATTATAATAGGCATGATGACTGATTTTGAAAAATGGACAGATTATGTTCGGAAGTATCTACTATTTCGAAAAAATATCTAATTTCAGCAGAAAAAGAAGGTTTGGTAGATGAAATTGGCATTTGAAATTTAAATTTTAAAATTCACGCCAAAACGTTCGGCGGTGTCATGGCGTCGTTTGTGACGTCACTATTATTTTTACCAATTTACTCTGTGCAGTAAGCAATAGTGTGATTGTCAAAGTTCAAAAATAATTGTGACGTCATTGTCGCTTCATTGGTGTTTTAACCAATATGGCGGATTGCTGTATTTTATAGTTTTATTTTATCAAAATAAATAGCAATCTTACTCGAAATAGGAAAAAAATACGTTTTTTATAATCCATGAATTCAATTTTATTAGATAAATTTATAGTTTCATTGATTCTATGTTACTGTCTTCATGCCTATTATTATGACCTACCTGGCACAGTGGTGAGCACGTCGTAGGTTCGATCCCCGGCAGGGTCAATTTGATAATTTATAAATTCTGAATTTTCTCTGGTCTGGAGTCTGGACTGGTGGGAGGCTACGGCCGTGGCTAGTTACCACCGTACCGGCAAAGACGTGCCGCCAAGCGATTTAGCGTTCCGGTACGATGCTGTGTATAAACCGATTAGGAATAAGGGTTTAATATAGTTGCCATGCCCCTAACAGGTTAGCCCGCTACCATCTTATATTAGAGTACATCATCACTTACCATCAGGCGAGATCGCAGTCAAGGGCTAACTTGTAGTGGTTAACAGTGCTCAACACTGTGCCACGGAGGTCGTCAAAAGTGGTACTGGGTCTTCAGAATCACCTCTCCAAGGAGAAGAATCTCGAGGCTTACCTGCAGAGGCCAGCACCGTGCAAATGAGTGCGTTCCTGAGGCAGGTCATCCTCTCGTCGTCGTGAATGATGTTACGATATGACAGCTCATTGTATCTCTGCGCTGCCTCTATGAATTTCCTGAAAGGTGTGTTCAATTCATGTTACACATATTGTTGGTGAGAAATTTCAATCAAATTCCATTCACACATAAATTACTTTTAAAACTAAATCACATAAACATTGTAACAAAACAAACATAAATGAAGATAAATTATCAAACGCTAGGAATAAAAAATTATGGTTCGAAAACCATACAGTTTAAGGGGGCTACTAGCTTACTTTAGAGTATCTCGTGGTAAATTTAAGAAAAAATTAATCAAGCATTTTCATACAGAACTTTAATATTATGATTAGTATGTTAGTTTTTTTACCATTAAAAAGCTATTGAAAACACTTTTTTTTTTAAATGTATTGCTGAACCGATTTGGCTGAACTATGCAATGGAGACAGCTCGAAAATCGAAATAACAATTCCATGAGGACAAATCATTATCATCTAGTTAGTTAATAATAATAGTTACCTCCTATAATCCAATACTCTGGCATAGCACACTTTGTAATATATCTGCAGTTGTTCATTAGTAGTCTCTGCCTGCAATAGCGAAGCCCTGTTCACATAGGCCTCTGCTTGCACTGGGTCATCCACTTCTAAGTAAAGACGGGCGATTTTCAAGTATGTTTCTAGTTTGTAGTCTACTGAGTATTGTCTGAAATAAAACTATTGATATAACAATTTTTTAAATCTCTCTAGTGAAAGCTGAGAGAGCAAAATCGTAGGAAATTTTAATCAATTGGCAGGTAGTTAAACCCCTATTTTGCCTTGAGTTATGTTTAGCTCCAGTGTTTCTAGTAAGTATATAAAAATGTTAAACAATAATCAACTCTCAGCTTTCACTAGACAGACTAATTAAAGTTTTGCGTTTATAATACTAGTATAGACTATAAATAACAGGGCACATACTTCTGTCCTGTCTCCAGTGGGATACCAACAAGCACATTGGCAGCCTCCTTCCAGTTTTGATTGCGCTCATAAATATCTGCCAAGTGCTGTCTAATGCTAGCAACCTGAAATTATAAACATATCTCTTGATAAGAAATATTCAAGTCAAATAAAGGTTATTTTTAAGTACTAGTTATTGTAAACTTTTTCTTTTTTGAGAAAAGAGCAACTGCTGAGTTCCTTGCTGGCTCTTCTCAGTAGAAACGGCTTTCCGAACTGGTGGTAGAGTCTTGACGTATCATAAGTGTCACAAGTTGTCCTACATGAAATAAATAAATCATT
This sequence comes from Erebia aethiops, assembly GCA_923060345.2. NCBI lineage: Eukaryota > Metazoa > Arthropoda > Insecta > Lepidoptera > Nymphalidae > Erebia > Erebia aethiops. The sequence continues at coordinate 11,565,672 of OV281096.1, read as the reverse complement.
TCATTTACTATAAGTTAAGATGCAAGTGAGTTACATAAAGTACTCTATGGTACCACTATTATAATAAAATAATACATTAGTTGGGAAAATAGTTTTAAAGACTAAACCCAAGTCCTAGCACAAGTAGCTTTAGTTAGAGGGTACTGGTATAAGTTAGCAGAACAATATTTCACTGTGTGTGACATTGACTGAACAAAAATACTCTAAAAAAAAACATTTCTGATAACTCCAATAATTGTGAGGTACAAGCCTGGGTTTCAACCCTGGACCTCTCAAACAGATTAGGCTTCATTGTTTTTTAAATTGGTAACAATGTAGATGTTTTAAGTCTTAACCATTTTTCATTGCTTTTTTAATAAATTCTTGTGTTATTATGATAGGTATAAATCTTCACCTGTTCCTCAAATGATATGACCCTAGGCTGAATTACATCTAGTGAAAAGTGTGACACATCCTGTGAAACACTGTCCGGCAGCACGGCCAGGTGGGTGCTAACCTCAGTGAGCAGCTGCCGGGATATCACCAAGCTTACATTCTCATTTACAACTGAAAATTTGAATAATAAATTTTAATCTCTACTCTCTGCATGATTTAAAATAGGATTCTGCTCCAGTGAGGCCATCAAATCAATATACCATCCAAAATAACAGTATAACGGTACTGTTGTAATACTTACTAGCTTCCACAAAAGCTTTCAAACATTCGGCTATTTCTCCCTCTGGGTTTTTCAGGATTTCCCGTAATATATTGCGGTATCTAAAATAATAATTGGAATATATTTGTAAAAGATCATAAGTTCTTAACATAATGGGGAACTAGACCAGATTTTACTTTCATCAATCAAAGAACATAGAGAAATCCAATATGAATTATTGCGAAGTTTTCTACATATAAGTCATGGTTGGTAAAACAAATTCAAGGATCCATTTTTAAGAATTTTCATGAAGCTTAACAATAAATAAAGGAAAATAAAAATGGGTATCATGATGCATGTCTGATCTCAATTCTGCACAATATTTTTTTAATTATTGTTATTTATTAATCTTGCATGTTTACAGAGTCATCATTTTGGTGTAAACATAAACTCAATTGAGTTTAACCGCACACGAATGCCGTCGACTTTAGGTTATAGAAGTGTTCTCAAAGGTATTCTGGGAGGGAAGGAATGCCAATCAGTAGATAGCCAACATGGCGCAATGGAGCCTCAATCCTTTACATTCTGAGCAGCCCGTGCTCGGTAGTGGAACGGCGAAAGTTTGAGATATTATCAATTTGTTGTTTTGGAATTTAAATTATAGGCATAATCTTATACTTACTTCTCAGCCTGATCTTTATGTAAACCACCCCAAATTCTTAGCTCACTTAAATACTGGCGTACGCCTGGTAAGTTGAGTGGCATTATTATAACAATATAATAAAAAGCTATTTAATTTATTTGATTAAATAGTTATAAATTAAAATTGTTTTTGTTTTGGTTTTCGACAGCAGTTTGACAGTCTCTGGCACCGACCAGAAAAAAAAGTCTCTGGACAGTATATTTAACCTTTCGCCTATATATTGACAAAAATGACATACGACAAAATAGATATGAAAAATCTTGCCAAGTGCGAAAGACTCGATCACTAAGGGTTCCGCAGCTTGGAGAGAAACATTAAAATAGTAACTAGATTTAATTAATTTAGTCTAAAAACAAATAGCTTTTAATTGACATAAAACTAAGTACGTTTGTTTATTGTTGATTTGAAAGATTGTGCTTGTTTTATTTTAGACGTTTTTAACTATAATTTATAAAGAGGAACCATCATGTTTTTTTTATATTGTAATTATGTCACCGTAAAATTAAAAAAACCGTTAGATTATAATCTAACTAGCGAGATTGTAAACTGTCGAAAGATTACAAAAATTATTTTTCGGTAGACTGTAACCTGTTAGGTATATTAACCCGATAGAACCTAAAGTTACTTTACAATAAAAAAAAAGGAAAAATAAAAGGAAGTTTATAGTTAGAACAGTTTTTTAATAAATCCTAACATACTCATAACTTCTTTAATTGTAAATTTGTAGCACCCTCTTCATTATTAAGAGGTCAAATAATAATTAAACCAAAGCCTGTCAAGGTTTGCAACCCTCGGTGCGCGAATCCAGTATGCACTTGGCCGGTTTTTTAACACTATACGGAACCTTAAAAATAAACATTAACCACAGACTAAAAACATTTGCCAGAGACATGCCTATTAAAAGTCTAGGGCAAAAATCGTAAAAATGAACGCAAATTAAGGCAAAGACAAGATTTAGAACATTCACTCTATCACTCTATTGCTCTAATATATTAGCTGTATGACTATTTTATTTTTAATTTCTCTAAGTTGGTACTACTTAGCTGTTTTTGACATTTTCAGAGACAAGTTAACCAGAGACTTGACCTTTTTAAATCAAGCGCCATAATATTTTATTGTACTTTTGTGCTATTTTTCTCTGAATTTGCAATCAATCAACGCAATTATAATTGGAATCGCATTTAAACATATATTTATTCTTGCATGAATGCTTGAAACTTTTAATTTTATGAGTTTGTGCTTCAAAATATCAAGTTTTTGTGTATGTGACAATTTGTTTTTAACCGTGGCGAACTGCGGGAGACCGATATTATTTGACAAGCTAAAATGGCGGCCTCTTTTGAACTCAAAAATGTTATATTTTTGGTGATAATTTCTCAATAATTATTGTTTAAACTGTGTGGGACTCTTTAAAAAGGTACACATCATAATATAATCAATATGGATCACAATTTGGAGGATTCATTAAACCTGGAGAGTGCTATGGGTGTAAGTGATTCTACAACTTTTAAAGTTTGATTGCTATGTTCATTTTTACATTTCAAAATTCGCTTTTAAAAGTTATATCCTTGATTATTCAAAGAATACTCAAGTAAAATGCATCTAAACCAACATGCTAAATTAACTTCACTGCAAACTTGAATGTTTTCATTTTGTAAGGTTGACTTTGAGCAGCCTGAGGATATAGTGAGTGAAGCTGGCATGTCTCTTGAGCCAGCGCCTCACGGGGAGAGCATTCCGATGGAATTTGAACACACTGAAGAACAACCTATACTCATGGATACCACCAACGAAGAAATTATTGGTAAATTTAAAATGTTGTTTAATTAAAATATATTTGTGAGAGTTCAGGCCACTATCCCATTTGTTGTTTGCATTACAAGTCATGAGAGATTTTCTAACTTTTATTAAGTAAATTAGATGTTTAGCACATAGTCCCGAGTCCTGACCATAATATTAGTACAAACCCCCAAATAATTTAAATTCTTGATCAAAGGTTTTGAGTGCCATTAACTGTGAACACAACTGGACTTTTTTGTTAGCCGGTACTCAGCAGTCCCTATGACTGCCATTTATTATTTCTTCTTTGTAGTATAGCAAACACAAAATCAATATGAACCATATTCTTAGTTTCAGAGTTCATGGGGGATCAGTTCACCCTGCAAGAGTATTCTGTGCAGAGCGACCAAACCACCGGCTTGACCACAACTGTTGAGTCTAATGTAAGATTTGTACATTTTCTGTTATTCTCTTTAAGAACAAAGAAATCCCAAACTGATAAGGCGTATGGGCTTAATACATAAAACTATCATATTACTATGGTGTACCCCTGAAAGGTTAGTCTGCTTTAATCTTAGCCTGCATTATTGCTATACTCTATACACTAACTTAGTGGCTATCATAAAATGAAAGCCACTGGCATACATTTAATCCATTGAAGGCTGGCTATGAAAATGTTTATTTTTATTTCATAGCAAACCTTCAATGGATAAAAAATACTGCACAACAGATAGCCACTGAGTTAGTGAATAGGGCTCACATGTAGTGCAATAAAATAATACCAGCACATTTCCAGATATTTTAATGGAGGTTGCAATTTCTTTTATTCTGAATTTGAATGTTTCAGCAACATCACTCATTATCGTCTCAGTCTGATACGATGATAGACATCCAGTTCCAGCCGCAAATAGTGAGCGATGTTAAAACTGACATGCTGCCACCAAAACTTGTTGCTGTTAAGGTAAAGCAACAAGAACACCCATACATCATTTTGTTTATAAACTGGGCAGTCAAATCCCAATTCAATTTTTTTTTTTTGCTTTTCTTCCAGTTTCTAAAGACGTAAATTCTCCTTTCACTAGACAGAATATATGGAACAAGTCTTTATGGAATTTATTTTTTAAATTGTAATTTAAAATAATTAATTCATGTAATTTATTTATTAAGGTCTTGTTTTAATTTTATTTAAGTACTATAGGCAGACACTCTTATTTAACACCAATTGACGTTTTATTAGATACTAGATGATGCCCGCGACTTCGTCTGCGTGGATCAAGGTTTTTTAATTCCCGCGGGACCTCCTTAATTTTCCGAGATAAAAAGTAGCCTATGTCCTTCCCCGCGATACAATCTATCCCTGTACCAAATTTCATTGAAATCGGTTGAATGAGGCCGTGAAAGCGTAGCAGACAGACAGACACACTTTCGCATTTATAATATTAGTATGGTAGTAGTTTTTTTTAATTAACTCTGGAATGGTTTCTGGAAGATATTCCAATGTGAATAGGTTAGGTGCTAAACAATTTCAATATTTCCAGAGTGTGCCGCCAACAGTAGCAGCAAGACCAATAGTCAAAAAGGCTGAAACTGTCCTAGCACCTGCACCAAAACAAGTGGCAATCGCACCGAAACCACCCAAGCTTGTGTCTGCGAAGTCATACGCTCCACCAAAAGAACTGCCCATAGCTCCCAAGCCTTTGAACATGCCCTCTAATCGTGGGCAAAGTCTGGTGAAGAAGGTGTCTATAGCCAATGTTGTGCCAGGCACTTCTAAGGGGAATACTGTTTTAGGTAAGATTTTTCATATTGCCAAATGTTTGTACTGTGTAGTATTAAAAGGAAAATCTTGTTATCTATTTGATTAAACTTTAATTTAGCACAGCCGCAACTCCACATACCACAGATAATTTCATAGTACCATTGACCAGTGTTGCTACGCTCGACTATGCAGAGACGTAGTGTACAAAATTATGGCTTCTTTCAGACTGAACCTTACAGTAGTAAAACTAAAACTAATGTATTGTTCATTCCAAAGTAGTTTTAATTAAAAGACTGGGTACATGCTGCTAAGGACAAGAATAAAATAATGTTTTGGATCTGCTAACTCATACTAGAAGTATTTTTTTGCAGCACAAATAGGAAAGCAGTTGATTATGGTGCCTTCCGGGTCTCAGAAGATAAAACTTGTGTCTTCCACCGGTACTGTACCCAATATACAGTACATCAGGGCAGATTCCGAGCAGGTAAATTAATTTACGAAAAATCTCTTCTGTTAAAAAAATTATTTACAATTATATCAGTTTGCCCATTTATTTGGTTCCAAAAACAAAGTGAGACCATAAAAAGCATTAAAAATCAAAAGGTTTGGCAAATTTTCATTCAAATAAACTTTTGTAAGTGCTTTTTAATTGACAAGTTAATCTTTAATCTTTATGGAATGCCCAGAATGAAATTGGCAGCATTGTATTTAATCATTTGATTGAATCCATCCATTCAATCCTGAAATAATGTACCTAATGACAAGTATAAAAACTAAAGCGTCTTAACTTTGTTTTATAATAGAGTTAATATTGCTTTTATTTATTTTTCAGGCACAATTGATAGCGAATAAAAATGTCAGCACTTCACAAACCAAACCTGTAAAATTATTTGCACTTCAAGGTAAATAAGTTCGGACTAAATAAGTTTTAGTTTAGCTACCTGTCTGATATACCTGCTTTAGTCCTAAATCCACATGATTTAGGTTTTCCAAAAATACTTAGGATACTCTTTGAGAAAAGTCCATCCTGTGTCCATATCTAGGATACAAGTTCCCTCTGTCAAAATTCATCATCAAAGGAATTCATGTTTTCAAAGGATTAATTTTCCAATTGACCCGTGAAATGGAAAGGATTATCGTAGAGTTAAACACTTTCACATTAATAAAATTAGTTTAAATCTGCTAATAGTCTAAACTCATTGCAACCGATTGCAAAAAAAGACCCAGAAATAATAAACTCACACTGAAACTCATATTTTTTTATTCAAATAAACTTATTAAAAGTGCTTTTAATAGGTTTATTTGAATATACGTCGAGTGAATCTACCATTGATTCAGAATGACATACCGAGAAGAAACAGCAAGAAACTCGGTGGTTGGTCTTTTTTATTGAAACTGAAAAAGGAAAGAGCTTTAAGAGGCCGGCGAACGCCGCTCGCAACTTCTATTTAAACCGCAAATATAAATTTGCCGGTATTATATTTGGCTGAAGACACATGATCGCGTGCAAGCGAGATAGCAATATGGGCATACAGAATTTGTTATACATTTAGTCTTGTTCCGCGAATACCAAAAATTATGAATGAAAAATTGTTGTGTTGTTATACTTGACAATATTATAGGCTAAGTTCCTGATCAATTAGTATGTGAGATATCGTTGCTTTTAATATGAAACAAATAAGGGGAAAGCTTGTCATGTATGTCGTAAAAAACATGCAAAACGCAATGTGCTTACATTTAATTTTGGAAAAGTATTTTAAAAAAATTATTATCCAGGGACCTAGATAGATAAATACAAGTTCAATCTTAATAATCGCATAATATAGTGGAAATATTCTCCAATTACAAATTATTTTGGTATTACGTTTGTATGGGCAATTCACCCTCCGCTGGCACCTTAAAGACTGTCAAGATTTTGTGGATCACAGTATTCTACCAGTCCCTTTTTTTTTTTAAATTAATTTATTTCATATTGCACAAAAAAGTACAAAAATTATGTATCTCCTGTCCCATGTTATTGCTCTATCTCTACTCTTTGGTCCTTCCACAATCATATTATTCTTACATCCACAATCCGCATTGTAGGTCCGCCGAAGTTTGACGCGTCAAACCAGCCCGCAGTAATCACTAAGATAATGCCTGTGGGCAGCGCGAAAACCACCGGCCAACAGCGGTTCGTCGCCTTGCCACAAAAGGCTATGCCCATCTCTTTTGGAAACAAGGTAATACTATAAGGCTATACACTCATATTTCAAACTCAAACTCATATTTTTTTATTCAAATAATCTTATTAAAAGTGCTTTTTAAACGTCGAGGGAATCTTCCACTAGTTCGGAATGCCATTCTTACCGCGAAGAACCAGCAAGAAACTCGTAAATTTTACTCACGTAAGTGCCGTATAAGACTAAGGCCCGCCACATACATTCGGAATTTCGAACGCAGCAAATCCATATAAAATCTAGGGGTCAATCACACACGCACACCAGTTTTCCGTCCGAATTTATTTCCGTTTCGGAATTCTGATTGGAAGCCTAGCGTTCGTAATCACGTACGGAAAAAAACAGTTCCGAACGCAAATCATCCATAGATTCTATGTGAGTCGCATCAAACATTCGTTATATATTATATACTAGATAATGCCCGCGACTTCCTCTGCGTGAATTAAATTTTCTTCATTTTCCGGGATAAAAAGTAGCCTATTTCCTTCCCTGAGATACAACCTGTCCATATACCAAAATTGGTTAAACAGATGAGCCGTGAAAGCGTAGCAGACAGACAGACACATTTTCGCATTATTAGTATGGAATTAGTATGGATTCGCTGACAGAATATCTGAACTTACTGAACTCAGAGGTTAGCGTCTCACAACATCTGAGCCTTGTTATTTCGAACGGAAATAAACGTCAAAATAACCGCCATACAGAGCAGCTGTTTTGTGGCAGCCATCTTTTAAAAATTAGCGTCAGATTATTTTCTTGACATTGATATATTTATTTATTTATTGGGCATAATTGAGAGTGTAGTAAAGATGCAAATAACAATGATACAGCTTTTTCGTAATATTGATGTAAAGACTATATTACTACGTCGGACTCTTTCAGGTTTTGATGGCAGCACCGGCCCAGCAAGGTTTGGTGAAGTTAACAAAGAAACAAGAAATTATAACTATCAAGTCGCCTACTGCGAAGTTATTGCCTGCTCCAGCGCTGGGTATATTTACTGTTTTATAACAAAATCTTTATATTTATCAATAAAATCTTTTTTAATTTTATCTTTTATTAGCGACCGTCTGCAGCTTTGCTTTCACAGGAGTTTCAACAATCTATGCAAATTTTCAAATTTCTGTGTCCAATGCCGTTGATGATTCAAGTCAGTCAGTGAAAAGTGTTCATATTTTGAACACACAAAGTATTTAACTACAAAATATCAGAGTACAGAAAACATCATAAGTACACCTTCCAAGAGTTAACTAATATCAAATCAAATATTCATTTATTCAAATTAGGTACACTGTAGTTACACTTTTTGTCATCAAATTACTTATAATATGCAATATGCATGGTATCCAATTCACTAATCTTACTTCTTACTATCTTACTTCTTACTTCTTACTAATATTATAAATGCGAAAGTTTGGATGTATGGATGTCGGTATGGATGTATGGATGTATGGATGGATGTTTGTTACTCAATCACGCCCCAACGGCTGAACGGATCTGGATGAAATTTGGCACAGAGATAGATTATAGTCTGGAATAACACATAGGCTACTTTTTATCCCGGAAAATTAAAGAGTTCCCGCGGGAACCACAAAACCTCGATCCACGCGTACGAAGTCGCGGGCGTCAGCTAGTGTCTTCATAAAGTTAAAATTGTTAAGCCTTAGTCACGTTTTTTTAATAAATTGTGTATTAATATTGAAAAGAGTCTTAATTTTAATGACTATTGTGACTAAAAGATTATTCCTGTTACAGTCCCTGTGAGCAGCGGTCCCGTCAAAAACAAAGTACTTATAACAAACACAACCAAAAATGTTGTTTTCAAACCAAACGCTCAACCTAAAACTACTGAGGTAAAGTTTTATTGTATGTTCGTACTTTTTACCTTGTAATTTGTCTTACTGAAATTTTGAACTGCACTGAGGTGATAACTGGTTACATAATATTGTAGTGAATGATAGTTAAAACACTATAGTTTAAAACTAAAATAAAGCTTCCTGTATAATATTTTCAAAAAAAAAATATTTAAAGTAAGAAATTTAGTCCACTTACAGTTACACTTACAGTTATATTCTGGCTGATTCTGTAGTGCACAATCTCTAAACTAAAATGACAGCATTCTAATATTGCTAAACCTTTCTTATACTCTCTGCAGAAAGGGACAGAACTAAATTTAAAGTTGTCATTTTAGTTTAGAGATTGTGCACTACAGAATCAGCCCCATTATAAAAGTTTCTTTATCGTTTAAGGCGACTAGCGATGGCAGTGGTACTGTGGTGATTGAAAAGCAAAAGTCCCAACTGCATCAGATCAAAGTGCCGGGCAAAGGTGTAAGTAAGCTTCATATACATTAGTAGGCAGTAGACGAATATATAAAAAAAAAACAAAAATTCTAACTGATTATTAAATAGAGGGTCTTCCAAAAGACTTAAAATTCACATCCTCTGTTAGTTTTAAGTTTGAAAGCCATTTGAAAACCAACTGTGAATTTCATACAACTTCCATACTAGAAGTGCGTTTTTAAGTTTGATGTCAATAGTTATAGTTCGTATTGCAATATTGGAACCTGGTGGGGCACAGCAAAACATTGATGTAGTAGAGTCCTTACTCCTTATTATGCCTTAGGTTGCCTTATTTATATTCAAAAAAGTAATTTGTGTAATAGGCTTTATCAATTAGAAAGCATAAAAGTAGTATGCCAAAATTGCCGATTCTGTGTTTGTTGATTTTTTTAGTTCTTCCAGGGAGGATCTTTCATATTTTTACTTTTGTACGAAAAAAAAAGAATTTTTAAAACTCGTTGAAACTTAAGTTCCTCAGTATTACATACAGAAGTTACCGCTAAGAGATTATTAGTATTTTCAAGTGAACCCTGTACTTATATCTGTTGGTGACCTGGTAACATACTATGTAACAGATCATAGATGGGAGAACCGAACAAATACTTTGGAACTTATAATTTTAGTATGGAATGTATAACCAGTACTTATTATTAAATTTGTTATAGGTTCAGTATGTTCGGCTGTATACGAATCCTGCGCCGGCGCCCAAACCAGCACCCAAGCCGGTTACTCTGAACTCTAAAACATTTGTGCTTACAGACAGTAAAGGTAAGCTGGTTTTATATAGTGAAGCTCTCTTAGTGGCGCCACTGGGTTTTTGTAGTTATACTAGTTTTGGAGCGTTAGGAAAAAAATTATCAGAGTGAATATTTTGTACGATGCGCCATTGTATTTGTATTTATATGTAGTATTGTATTTGTATTTGTAGTTATTTGTGTTGTATTTTGTGCGATTTTGTACCAACACCCAAATTTGACACCCTGAAGTTAGTTGGTCATCTTTTAAGTCTTGCAGAAAAAGGCCTACCAACAAAATAAAAATAATTAATTCATTTACTGTATGTTGAGTGAGAACTGATAACTATATTCAAGATATTTATTATTTGCTATCAAAAAGTATGACTTCTTGCATGAGAATATTACATAAGTACACCACACTTTTTTTAAATGCTGTTAATACGTTGTTCAGTATTCATCTAATTCATTAGGAAAATATAAGAATTGCTTATATATTCAACACAATTTGACAGGCAATATAATTCAAATGACAGCAGAGAAAGTGAACTCCGGACAACCTCCCGGTCTCGTCATGACGAGCAATGCCAACACGAGTACAAGTATGTATTTATCTATATATGCAAAAACTGTTAGATTGTAATCTAACTAGCGAAATTGTAAACTGTCAACAGATTACAATTTAACGCATTATTTCTCGGTAGATTGTAATTTTTTGGGTATCCTGCACCTGAAAAACCACCTATATAACCTACACTACCTGATTATTTATGTCGAACCTTAACCTAACCTACAAGAAAGAGACAAAAAAATGTAAATACAATGAATATTTCAAAAATTGACACTCATAACATTGAACGGTTCACAATCTGTCGACAGTTTACAATTTCCCTAGTTAGATTATAATCTAACGGTTTTTGCAATCTTACGGTGACATATATACTAGTAACTATTCTCTGTCCAATCATTAATTATCTTCTTGTCTAGGCAATAAAGCCAGTGGACCCCATCAATAATTCCTCAGGCGACGAATCTTTGCAACATGATAAAGTATCATGAGACATATAATATTATAAATATCCAATAAAAAATCAGAAAGGAAGTAAGGTTTTTTATGCTATACCCAATTATCAAAGCAGGAAGGTCCACTATCGCAGTTTAGGTTTGATAAAAAAAAACTGTTAACGGTTAAAATATCGATGTTCTGCACGATTATTTCGTTTGATATTTCGGTTTTGAGTGTAAATATACTACCTACTAGCTTTTATTTTAAAAAGAAGTCAAGAAAATATGCAGTCATAATAAATATTAAGTTTTACGTATAAATACCCAACTTCCGCATGTTTTTTTTTTGGATATTTTTGTATAAATTTTGGTTCATACCAACCCTGCCAAGTTTCAACGACTGAGGATTTAATGTGGAGGTCTCCATACAACGAACCGCCCCGTTGCATAGACTAATAGCTGTTATTATACAAGTTATCTAGTTCCATTTTTTTCCGCAACATGGCGAGGCTTTTTATTTTTCTGGTCAGCCTATAATATTATAATCTTGCGTAAAAAGTTTTCAAAAGACAAAATCAATTATTTTATTCGTAAATCCAAAAATGGAAGATAAAATTCAAGTATTTCAATATTTTGTGACAGTTTCATTTGTAAAAAGAATGTTGATTTTCGTGTTTGAAATAATTTTGAATAGGAATTCAGAACTTTGGAACATTTTAAATATTTTAAGTCATTTGAATGTCAGTTTAATAAATAAAAGTTGGTTGTGTTGTGAAACAGTGTAAAGTTTTGGAGTTTTGTTATAGCGCCTACTCAACACAAACTTGTGAGGATAACTCCGGTTGTGTCGAAAATTACGCAAGCCGCGGTAAGTGATAGTTTTTGCATCATCAATTCAAGCGATTGCACACTACAGAGCACGAGTCCTATTAGAATTTGACGACCTCTCTGGCGCAGTGCTGAGCGCTGTTGTCTTAATGTAGGAGGTCCCGGGTTCGATTCCCGGCAGGGTCAATTTGGGAATTTATAATTTCTGAATTTTCTCTGGCTGGTCTAGTGGGAGACTTCGGCCGTGGCTAGTTACCACCCTAACGACAAGTGATTTAGTGTTCCGGTACGATGCCGTGTAGAATCCGACTAGGGGTATGGGTTTATTATAACTGCCATATCCCTAACAGGTTCGCCCGCTACCATCTTAGACTGCATCGTCACTTACCATCAGATGAGATCGCAGTCAAGAGCTTTAGTGGATTAAAAATAATTCACTTTTTGCGTGAGTATCTGTGATCAAAAAACTGTAAAGGTGTGTCCAAATAAAGCAGAAATCGTGCGCGGCTGCCACGCGTCGAATGCCGCGGTGTTATTGTAAATGCGAAAGTGTGTCTGTCTGTATGCCTGATACGCATTCACGGCCCATTGTTCAACCGATTTTGATGAAATTTGGTATAGGGATAGTTTGTATCCTGAGGAAGGACATAGGCTACTTTGTATCCCGGAAAATTAAGGAGTTCCCACGGGAATATTATATTGGTGGGTATAGTCCTCTAGTACTTACTGAGAATCGGCAGAATGTGTCCTGCGTACATGTTCCTTGGACTTGCTATGCGCGTTTCATGCAAATATGGACTTTAATCCGTACGCAGACACATCAATTTCCTTTACCGCATGTTAAATGCGCTACGCTGCGATTCGATGCGGCGCGTTTGATGTGAATCGTCCTTTAGACGCTTTCAGGTTATGTACATACTGCAACCAAATTTTCTTAACATCTTACACCTAAGGTTATACTCAAAGCGAACAGAGACGTGGCGCAGTGACATAGATTGGGACACAAATATATGCATGCAATGATTCAGTCCACCCCATGTTCTTGTTATTTTTGGTTTCGCCGTACAGAAAAAAAAAATTCGTCAGATTACACTGGCGTTTTGATAACAGTTAACTATTTCACTTCTCTTAGCAACCTGGAAGATCGTCACAAAGTCTCCTAGCTCCCTTATCGCCGGTCCACCCAACAATTAATCCTACTATAGTGGAAGTCAAATCCCTATCGGAGGAGCAACCCGCACACATAGAGGCCGCGGAAGAGGAGGCGGCCGCGGAAGCTGAAGCGGACGCGGAAACGGTAGCGGAAGCGGTGGCGGAAGCGGAAGCGAAAGCGGAAGCGGAGGAGGTAGCGGAGGTAGAAGAACAGATTGATTCGAAGTCGGCACTGCAGCAACTCATAGAGAACGCGGTTTCGGAGGACGAACAAATGAGCATGAACGAGGTTGAGATCGAGTATAAGCAACAGCTGCATGTGAGTATTGAACTCTAAGCATACTTTGAATCCATACTAATATTATAAATGCGAAAGTGTCTCTGTCTGCTACGCTTAAATGGTCCACTTTTTAACGGATTTTGAAATAAGTTATAGTGATTGTTGCCTGGGGAAGAACAAAGGATACTTTTTATCTGGGAAAATAAAATTCGGGAATTTAAAAAAACCAATAAGGATAAATTGGCGTGGAAAATGATAGAGGAGGCCTTTGCCAACAGGCAATCGTATGGGGTATCGAGGCGGTGCAAGATTGTCTGAATAATGTCTGAATAAAGGCCCGTCCCGTTTGTATTCTCTACTCCTGTCTCCATAGGTTGTCTGGAAGAGATCGCCTTAGGCGAAAGGACCGCCTTTGCATACTGTGTAGTCCTTGTCGTAGTTTTAATGTCTTCTTTATTTCCGTGTACTTGTAAATATAGAAAAATGATTGATAATAAAGATTTAAATAATAATAATAAAGGCTTTATTTATTCATTAGAGTTCGCAAGACAACAGCATGGACAGTATGGAGCCACAGGACTCTAGTAGCCAGTCAGAGGAGCAACTTCTAGTGCTGCCCGCCAAGTACGAGCCGCAGCAGACCGAAATATCCATAGAAGACCACAGTGGATTGGTAACTATACTTTTTTGATGTGAAAACTTAAGGCGCGGTTAGCACTTTTTGGTAGGGGGTAAAAATGTGGAATACGCGTGACCCGTGACCCGTAATCACCGTGACCGACACCTCGCGTTGATATAGTAGGTACATTCGTAATGGCAGGTATGTCCGCCGTTGCTCCCGCTTGGCGGCGCTGGTGTTGTTGGAGGTCATGCCATTTTGTTTTGACAGCTCTTTGTATTGAAAGTGTAATAGATTTACGTTTAAAATTTGGTGTTTGATCGTTAACTATCTTAATAATTATTAAAATGGCAGAAAAGTATGTAAGTAAGTAATGGTAAAACAGTGAACTTAGTTTGAAAACTAATTCAAATTATTACTATCAAGTGCAAACTCAAATGTATGTCACCAGTCGTGACTTCTATGACTTTGTGATTTGGACTACAAAAGATTATAAATGTATTTATATAAATAAAAATTATGATCTTAATAATAAAGAAATACTTCCAAAGGCTAGAGAATTTTTTGATAAGTATATGGCTCCAGCCTTAGCTAATAAGTATTACAGTAGATAGATAGATGAATACTTTACATACTAAAAGCACAGCACATAGCACATACTAAAAACATAATACTTAAGACCATTATATATTTACACATTACTGTTCAACGATCATTAAATTAGCAAAATAAAAGTCATAAAAATTAATAATATTTGTGTTTTATTTCTTTATTTGCAACCATCCATTATGTTACTGCGAAAATTAGCTAACATAAAGCAAACAAATATAATTCTACTTCCTATAGGTACCAAATTACTTGAAAAATACTTAAGTATTCTATATGTTTTACCCAAACCAATTATCCTCTCAACATGTATTCGGTTTGACGACAATATTTTTGAACGGTGAAGCTGTTCTGGCTCAAGCTGACCAGACTTTTTTTTAGAAATTCTGGCATATTTACGGTAACATCTTTAGAAGCTAAAATATCCTGTATCTGAAAACCTCGATCTGCCAATAAAATGACATTTTGACAAACCACACTTTTCAAACAAACATCTGTCACTGATGAAGCCCCCATAACTATCAGAAACAAAAGTTTTACCTGTACTAGACATACCAACTAATACTTTTAGTGTACTACAAGATTTGTATGTTGAATATGTAAGTTGCTGGGATACAGAATTTTTGGGTTTGTCTATTCTGACCTCAGTGCAATCAATAATCACTGTACTGGTACATTTACGACCTTTAAACTGAGAATTTTGTTTAGCAGTTTTAAGTGGTACCCAAATGTTAAGTTCTTTAAACTGACAGTAAAGAAAGTTGATCCACGTTATAAATATACGGCTAACTAATGCCTCACTGATATCAAATTTAAAAGCCAGTTCTTTATTTATCATATTGCGTCTTAACTTTACAACTGTAAGTAGAAACTCATTAGCTGGATTTATAATGCGAACAGTCATTCCACAACCAGATGGATAATATAAAAGATTATTTACTGCAGGCCCTAAGATATTAAAAACGAGCCAATTTTACTCAATTATTTACTCAATTATGCATATAAATAATAGAGTTTGACAGACAGCATGACCTCCAACTACACCAGCGCCATCTGCTCAGAGCTTTCGAGATTACCTGCCATTAAGTAGGTATTTAATGCCCTAGTTTTAAGGTTTATATTTTAAGTACTTTAAATATTTTTATTTGTTGTTTTTTTTTAAATTAAAATTAAATTAAAAAAATTAAAAAGTAAATAAATATTCGTTTTTACTTCTATCGGCAGTCCCTATGCCTGACAATTTTTTTTTGGTGGAGGGAAAAACCCCTACGGACTTCTGCCTAATGGCAGGGTATGTCCAACTTGCATGTACTAAAATAATCTTTCCATGTCATTAATAAAGCCAGCACGGGATTGCGTAGCATTAGACTCTTGACGTATCATAAGTGACACAAGTTGTCCTACATGAAGTAAATAAATAAATAAAATAAATAAATAAAATTACTTTGTGCTAAACTTTTGGTAGCTGTACAAAACTAGGCCTAACATGCTACTCACAGGCACACAGATACTATTTTTAAAGATCCTGTTGAATTAGGTATTTTGTGGAGAAATTACTTCATTTGAATCAAACTTAATTCTAATTTAATCAAATAATGACGAGTGTGGCTAAACGACTAGATTTCTAATTGAAAATATTAGTATTGAAAATGATCATTGTATTGATATTGTACGAGTGTGGCTAAAGAATTCTAATTGAAAATATTAGTATTGAAAATGATCATTGTATTGATATATCTTTGAAATTTAAGATTTAGTTCATTGATTGCAATTTTCGATACAAAAAATTGTTTAAAAATAGCTATTTTAGCGCCATCCTTTTAACAACCTAGAGTGGTTAACTCTCGGACCATCCACTTAATGTGATATTATTTTTTCAATACAGGATGATTCACAACAGATGGAAAACAACATGATAAATATAGACACTGAAGTGATGAACATGGACAATAATACCCCTAGTGAAACAGGTTAGTTGAAATGCTTATATAGATTATTACTTTCAAATCTGACAGTATTTTGATATTATAACAGTCTAATACTTTTTAGGGTTCCGTACCAAAATGGTAAAATAGAACCCTTATGGTGCGACTTTCTCCGTCTGTCTGTCCGTCCGTCACACTCGATTATTTCAGTAACTACCGAAGCTATCGACATGAAATTTGGAATAGATGTGTATATTAGTGGCCCAAAGACACTGGAATTAAAAATAATTGGAAATTATTTTTGTTCTTATTTAAAAAGGGGGGAAAAATCGGAGGGTTGAAATTTAAAAGTGAGATAACCTTACTGTGTGGGGTATCATATGAAAGGGTTTACTTTGTACATTCTAAAATAGATTTTTAATTATTTTTAGTTATGATAGTTTTTGATTTATCGGGGAAAATGTCTAAAAAATACCGTTCCCCCCCCCCTTATCTCCGGAGTTTACCAATCGAAAATTTTTAAATAATTATGGTCAATAGGAATTTACGTATATTTTACAGGAAAACTATAGCCAATGCTCTAACTAGCATAGTTTTTTTGATATTAACAATAAACCTCTACAAACAAAGTTAGTCTTGCGGTTCATTAACAAAGGTAATTATTTATTAATAATGGTACGGAACCCTTCGTGCGCGAGTCCGACTCGCACTTGCCCGGTTTTTTAATAATGGTCTACTTTGGCAACTAACAACGTTGCTAACTTATAGACAGATTACAGTTAAATTGAATATTGATATCCAACGCAAATCTAGTTCTATGCTCTTACGCAGTTTATGAAATGAATAGCAATTATTTAGGCCCATTGTTTTATTGACCGAGCGAATTGAAGGTCTCTGAGTCTACTTGAGTGAATTGGCACTTGTCCGTCCGTCCTTCCGTCCGTCCGTCCGTCTGTCTGTCAGAGCATTATAATTTCGAATTACTGAACGTAATTACTTCAGCTTTAAATATAATATGTAAACCAATGGCCTCCCGCCGAATATGGCTTAAAAAGTAATAAAAATCTTTATTCAAGGGGGGCTCTCATAGAAGCGAATGCGAAGTAAAATATTTTTTATAAAGTTGCATAGGGTTGCGGTATATCATTTTAAAGATAATTAGGAATAGAGTCCAAAATTTTTTTTTAAATTTTTCCCTCAAAATTAACGAAATGGGGGGCTTTCAAAGTGGAGATTTTCTAACGTCCAAAGTTGACCTCAGAAATCTAAATTTTCTGAAAGGCTGAGCCTGAAACTTGATCAATTATTTGAATTATATCCTGTACTTGAACAACAAATACCAAAATTAGATAAATATTGTAAGGAAACGGAATTATTTAATTTTTAATGAGCTTCAGTATTTTTAACAGAACTTGACAACTGAACAGAACATTTATCACAATAGATGGCGCCGCGAGGTCTCAGTTCGGGGCGAACCACTAGTTTAGATTAAGATTATATAAAATTGTAGTGCTATAGGCCGACCGTTTAAATCGCGTATCGCCTGCGCGGTAAGAAGGGAGCGGGGATACAAATTTATTAAATTTTTAATGATACTTATTATTTTATTCTTTACCAACAATGTCTATCTCGAGATAAATCTTTGGATTATTGACTCCGTGTGTAGCGTTACCCGCCCCCGCTCCCTTCTTACCGCGCAGGCGATACGCAAGTTAAACGGTCGGCCTATAGACCCATTTATTACAGTCTGTAAGATTATTCCTAGGTATTATAGGTTTCACCTAAAATAGGATTGTCAATTTCTTAATAACTATAGGCATTTTAACATACCCAAAGTAGCATCTCACGGCGTATAGGACATCGTAACAAGCTAACAGCGAACTAACATTGACAGGGAGGGGCCAAAGCACCAGTCAAAAGTAGCCTGTCTCTCTAAGAAAGTTTGTTTACCTTTTTGTCATGTCAAAGGCAAAGTATATTTATCCAATTTAGGTGCAATATACATTGTACACTTATTGACGTCTAATTATAAAATAATATGATGGTGATAATCAGTTACGGTATCTTAAATATATCTTATATCTTATTTATATCTTATTTTTTTTTTGTTTCTTTTTAATTTTTTGTGTGGCAATAAAGCATTTATCTATCTATCTATCTATCTATCTTAAAACTAAAGTTCCAAATGGGCCTTTTTTTTTTGGAATTTGCGTTCATTTGGAAAAATGCATTTACGCATCCCGCACAAGGCGGGTATGTGGTGGGAAGAGCCCGCAACCAAATTTAACCGGGGTTTTTTTAAAGTATCACCATCGCATAAAGGTTGCCTGGAAGAGATCACTCTCAGAGATAAGGCCGCCGTAACAAGTTGTAAATTGTATCATGATTAGTTTTATCTCTGTTTTGTTAATTGTTTGTGTGTAATAAAGTGTTTTTACTTACTTACTTATAAAGCATGCTTAGGAAAACTGGATTATATTATGTATTTGATTTCAGACGCAGTGCCGTCGGATTTCGGGCTCCGTCCGCGCAAAGCGTGCAACTGCACCAAGTCTCAGTGCCTCAAACTGTACTGCGACTGCTTCGCTAACGGGGAATTCTGCAACCGATGCAATTGTGTCAACTGCCACAATAACCTGCAAAACGAGGAGCTGCGCCAAAAGGCCATCCGGGGCTGTCTGGACAGGAACCCCAATGCTTTCCGGTAACATTATTATTGAAGTGAAAACTTCTTTAGCCGCGTTGAGCACTTTTTGGTATGGGGTAGAAATGTGGAAACACATGACAGACACCGTGACCGACACCACCGTGACCGACACCTCGCTTTGTTACGAAGACAAAATGTCTTAAATATAAATACAGTACATTCGTAATTAAACTTTAATGCTTTAGTTTTAAGATTTATATTTTAAATACCAGCGAATGCCCGCGACTTCGTCTGCGTGGTTTGAGGTTTTTGGTTCCCGCGGGAACTATTTAATTTTCGGGGATAAAAAGCCTATGTGCTATTCCAGACTATAATCTATCTCTGTGCCAAATTTCAGCCAGATCCGTTCAGCCGTTGGCGCGTGATTGAGTAACAAACATCCATACATCCATCCAAACTTTCATATTTATAATATTAGTAAGATTTTAATTTTTTAATTTCTTTTTTTGAGTTTAAATAATTTATCCAGCCATTTTATTCTTGCGCGAATAAAAAAATTCGCGCAAGAATAAAATAAAATAAATCTACTATGCGAATTAAATGCGTACACCTCTAAAAGAATTCTAGTGTTACAGAATTGCGAAAAAAAAACAACTGCCACAACATAGTGTTAAACAAAATACACAAAATAGTGTTAAAACTTCTACCAGTCCTAATTACTGTAATATATTGTTTGTATTGAAGTATTATGTAGGTAATCTATCACTCTATAGGTCAGTATGTAATCTGAGCACCGATTATAAGGCATATTTTAATGTATCCCTATTAATATTATAAATGCCAAAGTGTGTCTAACTGTCTGATACGCTTTCACGGCCTAACTGTTCAACTGATTTTGATGAAATTTGGTACAGGGATAGATTGTATCTCGGGGAAGGATATTGGCTACTTTTTATTCCGGAAAATTAAAGAACTCCCGCGGGAATCAAAAACCCTTAATCCACGCGGACGAAGTCGCGGGCATCATCTAGTTTCTTATATACAACACATCTAACTGAATATTTATGTTTTAATGGAACATAATTATTTTTCAGTCCTAAAATAGGCAAATCGAAAGTTGGAGGTCCTGAAATAGTTCGGCGGCACAACAAGGGTTGCAACTGTAAACGAAGCGGCTGTCTCAAGAACTATTGTGAATGTTATGAGGCAAGTATTTAACTAAATATGATGTAACTGATATTAGTATCCCTATGATAATAAACATGTCCACAATTTCGGCTTGTCCATAACAACACTTTGGATGAGTGTATCTTTCCACATCTACTTACTACTACTCGGTTTAAGCAAGGATCGCTTAAATCAGTATTATTTGAATATTGTTGATGCTTGTTTCAGAAATATAATCTTTATTTAGGGACGTCGAGGATTAATCTCATATATATTAAAATAATACTGCTTTATGGTAAGGGAGCCTAAGAGGGGATTTTTGGATTTACTCCAGTGCCGCAGATTAATAAAAAGGGGGATTCTTTGGACCCTGTAGAGTACCTTCACCATATATGAGCCATCTATATTGGCGGGTCTGTCTAGGACAGCAGATCAAAATATTAAATAAATAAAATCGATCATCAAAAATACTCGACCAAGGAAAACGGGTTTCATTTTTATATATATAGATTAAAATAATTGAATTTTTTTTTATATTCCTTTTCACTTCTATCAGCAGTCCCTATGACTGCCAATTTTTTTCTTATTTTTCCTATCCTGTGTGTTTGTGTACAGGCGAAAATAGCGTGCACGGCGATATGCAAGTGCGTCGGCTGCCGCAACGTGGAGGAAACACTGGAGCGGCGACACCGCAACCACGTGCCGCGTCTGACGCCCGCGCCGCCACCCGTCGCGCCGCTTGCGCCTAAGTCAGTATACACGCCCCCCAGCCCTACAATCCGCCGTATTACAAAACGTATACCCGTATTACAATGCGCCTAATCGTACAATCCGTCGTGTTACAATGCGCCGCTTTGTAATCTGGCGGTTTGTTTGTCTCTTGGATACGACCCAGTCATTTGGTAGTTTTTACCTGGAAAGTTTCTCGGGACTTTTGAAAATTGTGTTAGCAACACCGCGTTGGCAACACCGGTTTGTGCGTCTGAGGTTCACGACGCTCGCGACTTGGGCGAGTTTTCTGTGGTCGTGACGTCAGCGACCCTCCACGCAGGCAGAAAAATGGCGGTGTAGCGACAACGGAACGGGGGCTCAGAAGGACTAGAATCCAGAGCCGTTAAACCAGTTAATTAAAAAAAAACGGAGCGGGGGTTGACATGCGACCGCATTCTTGTTTCGAACTCTGATCAGCGCACATTGTAATTTTATTATGCATGCATATTTATCTGGGGTTTCATTTAAAAATTGGTGTATTTTATAGATTTCGACGTGCTCTTTCCGAATTTTCACTTTGCCACCTCGTATCTTTGCCGCTTGCGCCGCCATATTGGAAAAAATTTGCGCCCAAAAACAGTTTTTTGACAATAACTCCTTTAGGACTAATTTAATAATAAAACACACTTTCGTATTTAAATATTATAGAATGATGATTTGATATTTGATGCGTTGCTTGTACACAGGCAACCCTGCAGCTTCATGACGACGGAAGTGATAGAGGCCGTGTGCCAGTGCCTCATAGCGGCCGCGGTGGAGAACAAGGACGAGCCGGAGCAGAGGCAGGCGGACCCCATGAGTGACGTCATCGAGGAGTTCGCGCGCTGTCTGCAGGACATCATCAGCGCCGCGCAACAGAGCGCGCCGCTCGGACTGATGGACGAGGTGAGTGTTGATGTTTGTGAACAAGGAGGAGCCGGAGCAGAGGCAGGTGGACCCCATGAGTGACGTCATCGAGGAGTTCGCGCGCTGTCTGCAGGACATCATCAGCGCCGCGCACCAGAGCGCGCCGCTCGGACTGATGGACGAGGTGAGTGTTGATGTTTGTGAACAAGGAGGAGCCGGAGCAGAGGCAGGTGGACCCCATGAGTGACGTCATCGAGGAGTTCGCGCGCTGTCTGCAGGACATCATCAGCGCCGCGCACCAGAGCGCGCCGCTCGGACTGATGGACGAGGTGAGTGTTGATGTTTGTGAACAAGGAGGAGCCGGAGCAGAGGCAGGTGGACCCCATGAGTGACGTCATCGAGGAGTTCGCGCGCTGTCTGCAGGACATCATCAGCGCCGCGCACCAGAGCGCGCCGCTCGGACTGATGGACGAGGTGAGTGTTGATGTTTGTGAACAAGGAGGAGCCGGAGCAGAGGCAGGTGGACCCCATGAGTGACGTCATCGAGGAGTTCGCGCGCTGTCTGCAGGACATCATCAGCGCCGCGCACCAGAGCGCGCCGCTCGGACTGATGGACGAGGTGAGTGTTGATGTTTGTGAACAAGGAGGAGCCGGAGCAGAGGCAGGTGGACCCCATGAGTGACGTCATCGAGGAGTTCGCGCGCTGTCTGCAGGACATCATCAGCGCCGTGCACCAGAGCGCGCCGCTCGGACTGATGGACGAGGTGAGTGTTGATGTTTGTGAACAAGGAGGAGCAGGAGCAGAGGCAGGTGGACCCCATGAGTGACGTCATCGAGGAGTTCGCGCGCTGTCTGCAGGACATCATCAGCGCCGCGCACCAGAGCGCGCCGCTCGGACTGATGGACGAGGTGAGTGTTGATGTTTGTGAACAAGGAGGAGCCGGAGCAGAGGCAGGTGGACCCCATGAGTGACGTCATCGAGGAGTTCGCGCGCTGTCTGGAGGACATCATCAGCGCCGCGCACCAGAGCGCGCCGCTCGGACTGATGGACGAGGTGAGTGTTGATGTTTGTGAACAAGGAGGAGCCGGAGCAGAGGCAGGTGGACCCCATGAGTGACGTCATCGAGGAGTTCGCGCGCTGTCTGCAGGACATCATCAGCGCCGCGCACCAGAGCGCGCCGCTCGGACTGATGGACGAGGTGAGTGTTGATGTTTGTGAACAAGGAGGAGCCGGAGCAGAGGCAGGTGGACCCCATGAGTGACGTCATCGAGGAGTTCGCGCGCTGTCTGCAGGACATCATCAGCGCCGCGCAACAGAGCGCGCCGCTCGGACTGATGGACGAGGTGAGTGTTGATGTTTGTGAACAAGGAGGAGCCGGAGCAGAGGCAGGCGGACCCCATGAGTGACGTCATCGAGGAGTTCGCGCGCTGTCTGCAGGACATCATCAGCGCCGCGCAACAGAGCGCGCCGCTCGGGCTGATGGACGAGGTGAGTGTTGATGTTTGTGAACAAGGAGGAGCCAGAGCAGAGACAGACGGACCCCATGAGTGACGTCATCGAGGAGTTCGCGCGCTGTCTGGCAGGCAGGCGGACACCATGACATTAAAAAAAATTCGCTAAACATTACGGTGACATATAGCCGCAACCTCCTTCTCTCACGTAAATGAGAGGAGGGGAAACTAAGTTTAATAGATATAGCTATATTATAATGTTATGTATGTTGAGTGAAACATCATACATTACATGTAACACGCGAATAAGCATAGCCATTCGCCACACGTTATTGCAATTAATAAACACTGTTTCTCCTTGTTTTAGGAGCCCGCATGATATTCAAAGGAAAGAAAACTGTGTGGACCCCTGAGTGGCGTATAGCGATTAATATTGTTTATAATAATTAATATATTTCAGAAGTGATAGTAAAAATTAAAATTATATATTTAGAATAATCAAAGTTTTATAGAAAGTGCAATCGCTATATTTTTTTACAATGTTCCTATTACTAATTTGCTATTCAAGTCTCCACCCACTTGATAGGGCTGCACTACGATCAGTATAATCTAGTATTACTTAGAAAGTAAACAATACACAGAATACTTCTTGGAAATGTAATTTGCCTCCTGTTTTTTCGAACTTTTAAACTTTTTTCACAACGGGAGCGTGTGACGACGGTCAACTGACGATACATTTTGCAAATCGGATTGATTTTAATGAGTGCGGTTTATATATATCCGTGAGGAGCCCCTATCTACTCATATCCATCGATGACCTTATGTTTTTGGATCATTCATCTCTCTGCGTCGTATTCCTCATTGCTGAGGGTCGTGACCCCTTTCCCATTAATCACATAATGGCAGGGGTTTTCTTGGGATAATAATGCGATTGGTTCCCAGGTCCTCATGTGGAAGGACCAGGGAACTGCACTATATATTTCTGGCGAATGTTAATGCTTTCCATGAATTTTTATTAACCAACTTCAAAAAAAGGAGGAGGTTCTCAATTCGTCGGAATCTTTTTTTTATTTTATTCGACCAACCAACAACATTCATGCATAAAATAAAGTATATATATATTACAAAGAGACTTATAGGCAAAAGATATATAGCACAAACATAAACAACTGGGTAGTACAAAAGATTTTTAGATAAAAATATTTCAAAGTTTAAGTATGGTAGGTTTACAAAATGCAGTGAAGAATGAGAAAATTACAATCACCATATAAGGCGCCTTGGTTTAAAACAGAAACTTAACTTCTGTTAACGAATTTTCAATATCGAAACGTCCAAAAATCCTGAGGACATTGCTATTAAATGAAACACGTTGATTGTTCGAGAGCAACTGACTTGACATTTATTAAAATATATGCTTACATCACCATACACAGTATACTATGCTTGCCAATAGATGGCACTACATGTTTATTTGGTGTACAATATTATATTCTTAACAATTGCGGCTTTCCAAACATTGATATGAGTCCGGTTGTAATGCCGCCCTGTGAAGTAGGTGTAAAGCTTTAATAAAACGTTATTTTCTGTGTATAAAAAAGACTGTTACGTAAATGATAATAATCATTGATATTATAAATTAGATGCTTTTGAATGCTTAAAACGGGATATATTGTAAATAGTTTACATGAATAAATACAAAATTATATTATATTTAACAGTGTTGTATATGAAATGTGTAAATAGATGTATATTGTATCACGTATGTTGTAATAGTCATAAGTACGTGCCTATTGTAAAGCGTATTTGCATAAGGTAAAAATGTAAATAATAGTAATACAGTAAATATGAGAAATTTTTACTTCCAATAGACCTATTTGTTTCATTTAAGTGCCTAAAGTTTTCTTACAAGATAACCAATAAAAGTTGTTTTAAAAAAATGTTTCACGTTTTTGTTTCGTATAATTAAGTAATGCCCAGTTGCAGGGAATGTGGCTGTAGTTTGTTAAGGTTACAGAACCTCGACTAAAACTAGATGGATGGATTGGATGGTATAAAAAATAATTCTGTAAGCCACGTCATGTTGTAGCGGCGGTCAACTACTTTAAAACGTAACTGTAACATAACTTTAACCGCTAACAAGCGGTTACAACAACAACAACAACTCAACAAGTAACAACTCAACTGGACCTGTGATAAGGAATGATTGGATGAAAACCTCTGCGCCTTTTTGTTACCGACACGGAAAACTTTTTTTTTTAATCCACTATTGTCTGCGATGTCACCTGATGGTAACTGAAGATGCAGTCTAAGATGGTAGCGGGCTAACCTGTTTGGGGCATGGCAGTGGTTTGGACACTTTGATCGGCAGAATGACAATTTCATAACATTGTCCGTGTTCAGTTGCTTCCCTATGAAGCAACTGAACACGGACAATGTTTATGTTTTGCGCGGTTGTTGGTTGAAGGGTACTAGAGGTGAGGGAACTAAGGGTCCTACTCGGTTAATTTCATATTGGTTGTATGTAAATAAAATATTCAATGGTAGCTTGTATACCACACAACACAAAGGTCTCTGCGTTTGCGCAGCCCCTAAGACTAGGGCCAGACTAGCGTAATTTTGTGAGCGGTCGCGTACTTTCAAAGTGGTAAGCAGAGTAGCAAACTTTTGTGTTTTGATGTCGGTTTAAAATAGCACAGCACACTAGATGCTATAAATACGGCCGGCGATACAGTTTCACACGTGTGCTCGGATGCAGTGGAACTCGGTGTTAAAAGTAATTCATTGATTTTTTCATCAAAATGAGTGTTAAATATGAAGTGAAAACATCAAGTAAATTAGGAAGGTTGGTATAATTGTTTTATTAGGGGGAATTTAGAGATACTAATGAATTTGCGTTAGGGATTCAGTGAATCTGAGCAGATACTCGTAAACACGTCTGTGACTACCTATATTCATTATGATATAAAATATCTGATCAAAATTGTCCAATTATGTTCAGTGTGCGATTCGGTCGCATTGATTTATTAATTTCTGAAAAATAGGCCTAAAACACAGCACCTAATTCATGTTATTTTCATTGGGGTAAGTCCAGTATTAAGTAAAACATTTAATTCTTACTACCTTCCCGTAGGAACTATTTAATTTTCCGAGATAAAAAGTAGCCTATGTGGTATTCCAGATTTTAATCTTTCTCTGTTCCAAATTTCATCCAGATCCGTTCAGCTGTTCAGGCGTGATTGAGTAACAAACATCCATCCATCCAAACTTTCGAATTTATAATATTAAGTAGGTATAGCTGATATAGCTTATAATATGTACCTTAAACAAAACAAAAGCGCCTTTTGTTAATTCACATTTGCAGCACCAGAGAAATTCCACCGCCTACGCATTGCCTGCTTTCCTATTTCTATTTGTTTCTTATTTTGTCTTACAAGAGTTATATTATTATGTACTGTCGTAGGTATCTGGTCGCCGCTCAAGATATCAGAGCTGGGGAGAGGATACTATCAGACCAGCCCTTCGTGTTGGGTCCCAACAGCGATACATCGCTGGTTTGCTGCAACTGCTACCTGCCACTCATCAGCAAGTTTCTGGTCTGCAAGAATTGTGGTGTCGCTCCCATATGCCCTGGAGATGGATGCCCTCAACAGTTCGCTAGTGAGTACTATTTTCTCTCACAGATAAAGTAGAGTATTTACCCCGTTTACCTACCTGTTCCACAGGCGTGTGGAACAGCATTCACAGATTCACAGACTCGATTTTACACAGGGTGGTCCGGATGAACTCTATAACACCTTCTTTGATCTGCTAAATTCTCAATTTAATTCCATCTTTAAAATAGTAGAAAAAAAATTGTTTAAGAACCTAAAATTTAGTGACTGGGCTACTGTTGGCATTTATAAAAGTAGAAACAAGTTGTTTAGCTTGTATGCCGAGAAGCAATATAATTACACCCCCACATTTGTTAAATACGTCAGAAATTATTCAAAATTATTTAGAAATGTCTGCATACAAGCAAAGTCACTTCATATAAAACAAAAAATTATAAATTCAGATAACAAAATTAAAGCAGTTTGGGAAATAATCGCCGATGAAATTGGGAAACATAAAGTGGACGACAATAAACTGGAGCTAAAAATTAACAACCGTATTATTGACTGCAAAACAGAAATCGCAAACACATTTGAGAATTTTTTTCGAAATATTCCAGTCACGACTACTAGTTTCCTTAACTCCTCGCCAACAGAAGCCCATAAACTTCTCAAGGATAGTGTCACCGAGTGCAGTGTGCTGTTTAAGTTTAGACATGTGACCCCATATGATATTATTAAAGTATTTAAATCTTTGCAACTTAAAAAAACCGGAGACCTATGGGGTATATCCGTAAAAATAATCGGCAATATTATTGATGTTATTGCACCATATCTTGCTCTAGTTTTTAATGAGTCTGTAAATTCAGGATCCTTTCCAAACCTTATGAAATGTGGTAAATTGATTCCACTTTTTAAATCGGGTAGCAAAAGCGATCCAAATAATTACAGACCAATTTCAATTTTGCCAACACTCAGCAAGATATTTGAAAAAATTATGCTCAACCAACTGCTTCAGCACTTTAATTCAAATAAACTTCTTCACTCCGAGCAGTATGGTTTTACTAAAGGTCGATCGACAATTGATGCGGGCGCCGTGCTGTTAAAACATATATTCGACGCGTGGGAGAAATCACAGAATGCTATTGGTATTTTCTGTGATTTGTCTAAGGCATTTGATTGCGTTGAGCACGAGACGCTTTTAGTTAAGTTGAGCTACTATGGAGTCAAAGACACTGCGCTTGGCCTCATTGCATCCTACCTCAGTAATCGCATTCAAACAGTATGTGTCAACGATGTGAAGTCATCCGGATCAGCCTCACTAATGGGTGTCCCTCAAGGCTCCATTTTGGGTCCCTTCATGTTCCTAGTGTACATCAATGATTTGCCATATTTTGTCCGTAACACTTGCGATATTGTACTATTTGCTGATGATACGTCCTTGATTTTTAAAGTCGATAGACATAAGGACAACTATGACGACGTAAATACTGCAATTTCTCAAGTCACGAACTGGTTTACGGTTAACAATCTACTTTTAAACACAAAAAAAACTAAATGTGTCGAGTTCGCATTGCCGAATGCCAGATCCACAAGTGATATAAAACTAATGGTAAATAATGACATGTTGAAAATAGAAGATACTACTGTGTTCCTGGGGGTGACCTTGGACGCAAAGCTTCAATGGGGCACCCATATATCAACACTTGCTGGCAAGCTTAGTTCTGCTGCTTACGCTGTCAGAAAGATTCGACAGTTAACTGACATCGAAACTGCCAGGATCGTATATTTTGCTTATTTCCATAGCATTATGTCTTACGGAATCTTACTGTGGGGTAAAGCGGCAGATATTCAAAAAATTTTTGTACTACAAAAAAGGGCAATACGAGCAATTTATAATTTAAAACCGCGTGATTCACTTAGAGAGAAATTTAAAGAAATTGGTATTCTAACAGTAGCCTCGCAATATATTTACAGTAATATAATTTTTGTAAAACAGCACATCCATAATTATAAAAAAAAATGCGATCTGCACGATAGGCCAACTAGAGGCCGTAATAAGCTCGTGACTCCATCGCTCCGCCTCAAAAAAGTCAGAAGGTCATTCGTGGGAATGGGCATTATTTTCTATAACAAAGTTCCACAACCTATTTTGGACTTGCCAATAAATAAATTTAAGAAATCCATTAAAAATATGCTCCTGAAAAAAGCTTATTATACTGTTGAAGATTATGTAAATGATAGAGGAGCATGGATTTGATCGCTCCAGCAATGCTGGGGACAGCGGTTACTTATTATAAATTAGTGTTTGAATATTAGTATTCAATTCGATGCTTTGATACGGGTAGACTGAGTATGTCACGCTCTCTTTAAACATTTCTGTGGTGGTGTCGTGTGGTGCGGGTTGTTACGTTCCCTCAAATATGGTCGAGCGAAGCAATGGCTGGATCATGCGTCATGCTCGTGAACGGGTGCCACCGGCGGGAATGGGGCTACTTTCTGTCTGCCCGTCTTTGACATGAATTGAATAAACAAATTTAAGAAATCCATTAAAAGTATGCTCCTGAAAAAAACTTATTATACTGTTGAAGATTATGGAAATGATAGAGGAGCATGGATTTGATCGCTCCAGCAATGCTAGGGACAGCGGTTACTTATGTACACATTGATATAGTAATTGTAAATGAATTATTTAAAAAAGAGCAACCACCGAGTTTCTTGCTGGTTCTTCTCGGTAGGAATGGCATTCCGAACCAGTGGTAGATTCACTTGACGATTCAAAAGTACTTGTAAAAGTTTATTTGAATAAAAAAGATTTGATTTGATTTGATTTGATTCTGACCTCTCCGACATCAGAAAAGGCCAGAATGCTGTATAAACTAGTATTAATAGGGCTAAGACGCAGAGCGCATGATGTTTTACTAGAATAAGATGTTTTTGTAAGGTTTTCAGATTCCACAGGGGTGACATGATCACTACGTGACCAAACCCCTTCAAATAAATGATTAAAAAAAAAAAAAAAAAAACCCCGTTTACCCGTGTAGGTATATATTATTACTAGCTGATGCCCGCGACTTCGTCCGCGTGGTGTAAGTTTTTTTGATTCCCGCGGGAACTCTTGTTCAGTTTCTTGCACAAAATTACCTGCATGCAACTTGGATTATCGGTATATCGTGTATATTACTGGAGTAGATGTTCATTGTAGAAGGAAGGATAATCCATATCCATACTTCCATACTTTATTCCATACTTTCGAAAGTGTGTTTGTCTGTTACGCTTTCACGGGCCACCTATTCAACCGAGTTTGATGAAATTTGGTACAGAGATAGGTTGTATCCCGGGGAAGGACATAGGCTTTTTTTACCACTATTTTTATCCCGGAAAACAAGGAGTTCTCGCGTGCATAAAAAACTTAATCCATGCCGACGAAGTCGCGGGCGTTATCTAGTATAGTATACATACGCTGTGCTTCGAATCACTTCAATTTTAAAAACATACAATGCTACTAAGGCAGGCGGCTATAAATCCGAATTCCGAACAGAAACTTATCAGGATTTAATTTCGTCTCGTGACTCGTATATGATGGTCTACAATAATTTTAAGGAATAAAGTTCCTATATCATTATTACAGAATGGCACAACCAGCAAGAGTGCGATTTCTTCCGGAATCTTAAACTAAATAAAGGGTTAAACCCCATGACAATGGTACAGAATGTTGGATCGTTACTGGTTCTGCGAGCGTTGCTCAAGCAGAACACTCATCCTAGGGAGTGGAAGGTTTTCAGCGAGTTGGAATCTCATTTGGACAGACGTAGGGAGAGTAGCGTCTGGGAGTTTTATGACAACACTGTCAAGGTATATTCAACACATTTTTGTATCAACTTTAGTGGAAGCAATAATTTTATGAGTTTTATTTCGACGGTTTCATTTATGGTTTACTCGATATCGTATTGGTCTATGATGAAATGCAATTGGCAAGTGGCATAATATTATACCTACAGGGGTCATCTTACTAATATTATAAATGTGAAAGTTTGGATGGATGTATGGAGGTATGGATGTTTGTTACTCAATCACGCGCCAACGGCTGAACGGATCTAGCTGAAATTTGGCACAGGGATAGATTATAGTCTGGAATAGCACTACTTTTTATCCCGGAAAATTAAAGGTTCCCGCGAGAACCAAAAACCTCAAACCACGCAGACGAAGTCGCGGGCATTCGCTAGTTTATAAATAATAATAACCTCTTAACCTCTCTACACTATACTAAGAATCTTTTGTTCTACCATTTTTTTCTTTAAATCTATACTACTATAATATTATAAAGAGGTAAAGTTTGTGACGTTGTAGGGGGTAATCTCTGGATCTACTGAACCGATTTTGAAAATTCTGGTACCAATGGAAAGCTACATTATTTGTGAGTGTGGCTATTATATTAACCCGAAAAATTAGGAAGGTCGAATTGTGGGTGGTAGCCGCGTTTGAGATCTGACTGAATCAATTTAGAAATGGTCAAGTGGCCCCGCTCGTATTTACTGATAAACATTATAAACACGCTGCAATTTTTTCAGTATCCTTGGCAGTAGGTAATATAAAGTACGTGGCATATTTCAGTTTATTCAATCACTCGGGCTCCTCGAAAATGGACAGAACCAAGACTTGGTCCAACAGATATGCGCAGCGATTGACGTGAACAGCTTTGAGGTCCGCGGTCCGCCGATTCCCGCTATAGGATGCGCTGAGGTACTACGTGGGGTTTACTTACAGGTAAGGTATTACAGGTAATTTGTGTGTTTATTTAAGACTGGATGATGCTCGCGAGTTCCCTCACGTCGATTAAGTTTTTAAAATTCCGTCGGGAACTCCTTAATTTCCCGGCACAAAAAGTAGCCTATGTCTTTCCGCGGCATGCAACCTATTTCTATACCAAATGATAGATAGTAAATTTATTTGCCCACGAAAAAACAACTTACAATATTTACTTACATACTTACAATTAAATCTATTTTAGAATTCGTGATCAAATAAGGCTCCTCGCTCAGCACAAAGCCTGGTTCCTGGTTTTCAGGAAAAAGGAAATGTAATCAAAATTGGTTGGAGAGATGGGCCGTTAAAGCGTAGCAAACAGCAGGCTGACAGACGGACAGAGCTAGATAGACACACTTTCGCATTTATAATATTTGTATGGATTTGATCGAACTGACAGTGGGATTTGTTTGTACACAATCTCTAGACGAGTTTGAATTGACAAGTTTTAAAATACTTCGTCTTTCGTGATTTTTCCCCTGCAAAAAGACTTGTCGAATTAGCAGCAATGTCAATATCCTTCTATATCACGGAGAAGTTTTTATGGGTCCCAACTCCCACTCTTAGAGAACTTACGAATTTGCACATAGGGTCTCCTCATAGAGGCAGATTGAAAGAGTAAGTAACAGAGTCATGAAATAAACCGAACTTTTAATGTCCCCTTTATTTTAAGTACACCTTCTAAAGTTCTACGTTCGATTACAATTATCGCGTAGGTTAGATTACAGGCTAGTGGTAACTTGTCTCCGAATAGAAAATAAATCTGTATCTACTAATATAGAGGTAAAGTTTGTGAGGTTGTAGGGGGTAATATCTGCATCTCCTGAACCGATTTTGAAAATTCTGGTACCAATAGAAAGCCACATTATTTGTGAGTGTCATAGGTATCATATACCCGAAAAATTAGGGAGTTCCATATGTGGGAATTTAAAAAACTTATTACACGCGGACGAAATCGCGGGCATCTGCTAGTATTTGAAAAAAGTATTTAGCTGTTCTGCAACGATTTTGTTGTACCATCGATTCCTATTGCGTAGTTTTATCAATGGCGTTATAGATGTACCATTTCTTAATCGCCACCTTTGTTTCAGGCGGCCCTATTGGCACACGATTGTGTGGCCAACACGCATATGTCAATAAATGACAATAACGCGCTGGTATGCCACGCTAGCACCAACATCAAGAAAGGAGAGCCCATTTATTATAACTACACTGATCCTCTGAAAGTGAGTTGGATTTTGAAGCCTGATTTCATCGGCTTCTTCCCCTTTTTACTCATAGACTGTAGAATTCGTTAAGATTATAAATATACTGCTGGAGGGGTATGTAATAGGGGAGCATCCTATAGATATGGTTGTCTCTGTATGGTTATACAGTTATGGTAATTTTAGACTTAGAATATACTAAGTTTATAAATGTGACTAATATTATAAATGAGGTGTTGTTAGCTTTAGTGTTCTGTGTATCATAGATATGACGTCATAATAAATCCAATATGGCGTATATAAAGAAACATACATCAAGAAAACTTGCCAAAAATGTGAGTACAAAAATGTATCGACTTTGGCATCAACTAACATTAGTAGTTTGGTCTCATAGTGTAGATTCCAAAATTAACTAAATCTGCATCAATTTTCTTGTCGCTTAATGAATTTCAGGGTACCGCAATCAGACAACAGCACCTCATGGTCGGCAAATATTTCCAATGCACATGCTCCCGATGCTCGGATGTGACGGAAATGAACACTTTCATGAGCTCAGCCATTTGTCCGGAGTGTAAAACCGGTTATATGTCCAGGGTTGGAGACTTGTGGGTCTGTCATAGTTGCAAGAAGGAATTAGAACACTCCGTTATAGGACATAAGGTTCAGTGTTGTTCGGATAAGTTGGAAGTTATAAGTAAGTTGAGATTTTTTTGTGTTTTGTAGTAAAACATGGAACTCTTATATTTTTTCCCATCCAATTGTCTATCTATCTGTGTTTAAAACAAATAATTCGTTTGAAATCGCATTTATGTGGCACACGGCATTTTTGAAATGAAACTTGATTGATTTGAAATTTAGACGAAACGAAAAAGCGACACTAAAAACAGACAAACCATATTCATAATAGGAGAGAATGAGGTAGAAGACAAGTTATATTTGTCTCATTGTTTCGTATGCTACTTTTTGAAATTTCACTGCTGCCGTGTGTGAATTGCACACACACACTTTCGAGGCTCTTACTGCCCTAATATTTTTTTAAACACCTATTGAGTTTTTAAATATAGTCTTCTGATCACATTTGTTTTTTAATGTTCTAGATAAAAAGGACGACAAAGAGTTGGAAGAGTACATAAAACACGTATCATTAGTTTTGGCTCCGAACCACTATCTTCTACTAGACGCAAAGCAACGTCTAGCGGGAGTACTGAGAGATATTATAAACAGGGAACCTAGACCCACTAAAAAGGTGATGCGACGGAAAATCGAGCTGTGTACGGAACTGTTGCCAGTTTTGAAGACCCTTAGTCCAGGCATTTGTCGTATAAAAGGTGAGAAAGAAAAAGCAGAGGAAAATAAAAAAAACTAAGAATGCAGATAGAGCTCGCGTCTATGAAAGTTGAGCGTTCGTGTGGTACAGTCCGCGAGGCGTAAGGTGAGCTTTGCATTTGTAGTGATCACTAAAAGTAGAGTAAGACAAAAAACTTTTAAATAGTACATTGTTACCCTAGGGATGAAAGTAACTTATTTAGTCCCGAGACGGGGTTTGGCGCCCGAGCGTAGCGAGGGGGCCTATAGTTCGAGGGACTAAATAAGTCTTTATCCCGAGGTAAACACTGTGCTTTTCATTACGAATATCCTTCCTCTGCGTATATTGGTAAAACCTACTATGATAGACAAGGACACACTGGGATTTTTTTGGGGGCCCTACTCAATGAAATAAATCTATGGGTAGAAATTTCGTGCGAGGAGGACACCACTTGTAATTTGATACTTTTTTTTTTTTGTTTTTTTAAATATATATGGAAAAGAATCTTTGTATCGTGTCTTAATACTCTGAAATGACTAACCATAGAGAAAACCACGAATTTAGAACAAAGATACGGGTAATATTTTATGTTTTACAAAGATTCTATTTTTAAAAACGGGATCATTTTTTTTTTTTTTTGCTATTTTTCTGTGTTAACCATAAAGAAGAGCGATTACCTTTTAAACTTTAATCTATAGCTATAGTTCATAACGATTTGAATGACATACTTTGTTTACATAGCTTTAGTACGTAATAAGAGATATGTTTATTTATATTACGCCGGGCGGCCAGCGGCTCGCGAAATTCGACACCTGTTAAAATGGGCTCGCAGGGGCGCGCGAATTTAATATTTAATATACGCAGAGGAAAGGTTATAAATGTGACAACTAGTTTTTTTTAATTATTTGACAGCTGTCAGTTGAAAACGATTCTCCCTAGGGCTGAAAAGTATTACTTTCAACCCGCTTCTCAGGCAACTTCAGACCTACTTTCCGTGTATGAGTAATGAAAAATAAATTTTATTCGTAAAAGATAAATACAATTCAAATATGAAAAAATATTAAAATTCTTCTACATCGGACATTGCATCTTCATCATTTTCCTTATCATCATTTTCACTCTCGTCTGATGTGTCGTCTGTGTTAGTAATGAATCGTTCCGATAAATCATCAAGAACAGCGTCGTGGCCTTTAAACTTATTTTCTTCTTTTACTGCGTGATCGCATTCATTTTTCCATTCTTGGGCAGTGATACTGCCAACTTTTTCTGTCACTAACCTCATTATTACATCCATATTCATTGACACGTTTTTTTTCGCAACGTAGCCTTTTATCATAGCCCAAATGTTTTAATAAAAAATAAAAATAAAATAAAATAAAATATTAAGAAACACGTCACGCTGCTACCAGTACAAGAGGTGAAGTTGCGTCAAGCGATGGACGCACCGCGCCTCAGGCCGATTGTCAAAAAGCAGTAAAAACCGGTTTATACCAAGCAAGGGACGCGCCGCGCTTAAGGCCAATGTTACACCTACACTATCTATGTACACTCACACAAATGCAAAGCTCACCTTACGCCTCGCGGACTGTAGTCGCTATTAGCAAAGAATTTTGATATAGTTCGCGCGCGAGTTGAATGCCGAGTAAATGTATGTGTCACCGTACATTTACTCTGCATTCAACTCGCGCGCGAACTATACCTAGCCTAGACAATCATATTTAGTGCAAAGCAACGATGAGTTCTAGGGTGGAACGCGCTTGCCTAGTAGATGCCTATTCACTCTTGCCTGGGGGTTGATCCTCAAGGATGCAATTTTCGGAGCTATGTGCGTTGTAAGCGTTAAATATCACAGATTAATTGATATTCTGCTTTGACAAATATTGTTAACTAGCCCGCGACTTCGTCCGCGTGGTTTAATTTTATTTATTCCGGTTTATTTAAAATTACGGAGTTCCCCGTAATTTTCTGGGATAAAAAGTTGCCTATGTCACTCTCCAGGTCCTCAACTATACCCATGCCAAAAATTAAGTTTGCTCTGTTGCTCCGTTGCGGCGTGATTGAAGGACAAACCAATAAACAAACACACTTTCGCATTAGTATGATTAATTTAATTATTAAAGACATGAGGAAACCTGCATGCCCGATAGATCTTCATAATGTTCTCAAAGGTGTGAAGTTTTGCTAATCCGCACTTGGCCAGCGTGGTGAACATTAGCATAAATCCTTTGAATTCTAAGCACGAGGCTCAGTAGTGGGCCGGCCATGGGTTGAGAATTTAGATGATGTGTAGCTATGTCTGTTAACTGTTTTCACATCTAAAATTTTTGACTGAAAAGTCTATAAACAATTCTTTTTCCTTTCAGCAATCACTCTATACGAACTTCATGCAACGATCGTGCAACTTGCAAGGAAGCTATTTGACGCACGCGAAATCACCGCTTCCGTTTTTGTGGTACCCATCACACTAATATTATAAATGCGAAAGTGTGTTTGTTTGTTGGTTTATTGGTTTGTCCTTCAATCACGCCGCAACGGATTGACGTGATATTTTTGGCATGGGTATAGTTGAGGACCTGGAGAGTGACATAGGCTACTTTTTATCCCGGAAAATTAAGGAGTTCCCGCGGGAATAAAAAAAACGTAAACCGCGCGGACGAAGTCGCGGGCATCAGCTAGTCATATAAGAAGTTTTAGATGGATATTTTGCATTACCTAATAGTGTTACGTGTATTCACACGGTTCGATTTTTAGTTCATCAATCTCTAATTCGCATGCAATTTGAACCGTCTGAATTAAAAAATTCGATCTTTTTCAGGATGAACTGTTAAGTGCCGAAAAGCACCTAAAAAGAGCTCTAGAGATGTTAGTCATTGAACCCGGCAACTCCCCTGAAGGCGAACTGTGCGAGAAGGCTTTGGAAGAGTATAGGGCTTTGAAATTAACTATAGCGAAAGTTCTGGACAGCATCCACGCCGAGGGGAAGGCTTATGTAAGCGAAATTACTGAGGAAGAGCCTTTACGCCCTGAAATAGATTGATGTTCCTGTTATGAAACAAATAAATGGAACTACGATTATATTACTTTGTTTTCGTTAGTCACACCTACCATATGGCCAGTATTGATAAGCCATCATCAGCTCAGAACACGTTCTCAAGTATCTGTCAATCTTTGCTAGACCGATTCTTGAGAACCTCTTCTCAAGAATCTAGCTGGTAACTGGCTGGTTAGCTGGTAGGCTAGTAATTAAGTAGTTTTGATACCTACTAGCCTATAGGGTTCTTATTCATAAATCGACCGGTCTAAAGCATATACTGGCCGAGACTTGAGGATATGTTCAAAACAGGTTGGTTTATTACTGCTTTTGTTTAATAATATGTCTGTGGATTACTGGCCTGAAAACCATAGAGGATAGAATACGTCTTACATGGATGGATTGCATAAAAGCATAGATTTATTGCGAAGTATAGAAACCAGAACCATCTTGGAACCATAGCTATCTATGGTGGTGCTAGATTATTTTCCTTAGTCATTGTAGAATTCATATGAACCCGGAAGCTCACCAACCCTTACCTACCTCGGAACCATATAATAGTGTTTGACCTATGCTCGGAACCATAATGTTAGTCGTCGGTCTGCAATTTGCCTGCTTTCAATGTCACCATGAAATTGACATTGACAATGACACCAGCAACCAACTTGTCTCTGCCAGCAACAGCGATGAAAAATATTGGACGGAATTAATAATTAAATAATATTGGATGAAATAAAATAAATTGGATTTAAAGATAATTTTCCTGTTTACATTCTATAGCGAATATTATAATCAGCAATCGAGTAGTTGGTTTATCCATAATTGCAAGCTTAATCAGTTAATCCGTAGAACGTCTTTTTTTTTTTTTTTTTTTTTTTTTTATCCACTACAAGCTAGCCCTTGACTACGATCTCTACGTCTAGGTGATACGTAGATTTAATTAATGTAAAATCCAGTTGTGGACCATTTGTGGACTTATATTCATCATACCGCTAATATTGAGCGTTCATATAGATTTTTGGAGGTAAATATTGTGTTTTTGATAAGAAGTATCTAAATACTCTAATTAGTTATTAACCTAATTTTGAACTCCGTAGCCCTGCCATGGCTGATCAGACCTCAACGTTAGCGGTCGTAATTTTGGCTGTGGGCATATCTGTGCACTTTTCCTTACATAAAGTTGAAGAGGGATATGTTGGTGTTTATTACCGAGTAAGTAAGCTTCCTTTTTGTTTGCTACTTGTGTCAGATTACTATTTCACTTAGTGAGTCAACTAATATTGTTCTCAGGGTGGAGCGTTACTCCCAGTTACAAGCCAACCTGGCTTTCACATGATGATCCCATTGCTCACAACTTATAAGGCTATACAGGTACCTATTAATTATGTCTGTTAACACTAGACTGCCCATTATACTGTTGTTTCAATAACTAACATTGTTCTCGCACAAAATTATAAAACAGGTACCTTCTTACATACATTGTAACATGGTTTACTTTATTACGATTTACAGACTACTCTACAAACTGATGAAGTTAAAAATGTCCCATGCGGTACAAGTGGTGGCGTAATGATATACTTCGAAAGAATTGAAGTTGTCAATAAATTGGATCCCAATAGTGGTAAGTAGGTTTAATTTTAATTTAATAAGCCTCTTCTAGACAAGCACGTTCCAACCTAGACCTCATCATTGCTTTGCACTAAGCATGATTATCGTCAAGCCAAAGCCTATCAAAAATTTTTTTTTTCAAAACGTTTAACAGGAATGTTTTTTTTTATTATCTGTATCCACCCAGGCAAAGTTCATAAACCTATATATGGTAAGACCTATTAAAATGGTAATAGGATTATATTTTTCTTTTTTTAGTCCTCGATGTGGTACGCAACTTCACAGCAGACTATGACAAGACCCTGATATTCAATAAGGTGCATCATGAGTTGAATCAGTTCTGCAGTGCCCACACACTGCATGAAGTATACATTGCCCTGTTTGACCAGATAGATGAGAATCTTAGCACTGTAAGTTGAAATTATATTCAGACTGCATTCTAAGCAATTAAATGTGCCAGTTAAGGAAAAGATGATGAGGAAACCTGCATACCTTATAAGGCAATGTAATGCAATTGTGGATATGATGATGAACTGATAATAAAAAGCATAGAAAATAATTCTGTTTTTTCCTGCATTATACATTTTGATTTGTTTGTATAACCCTGCAGTGCTCAGCTGCACTAAAGCTAAGCATTAAAAGATAAGAATCTATATTGATACAGCAGTTTTTTTTCAAAAGTAAACAACTCTGATGACTCTGGCAAAGACTTACATTTCTTTTTTATTTAAGGCATTACAAAATGACCTGAACGAACTGGCACCAGGTTTGAAAGTGAAAGGAGTTCGAGTAACAAAACCAAAGATTCCTGAAATTATAAGAAAGAACTACGAGCTCATGGAGGCTGAGAAATCAAAGTTTCTTATTGCAGAGCAACATCAAAAGGTATGTCTATCTTTCAGAGTTTACTAAATTATCTTCAATAATATAATAATATTATGTGTATTAAAAAAACATTATTTTATGCATACATTTTTTATCTTTTGTAATAATATTATTATAACAAAGGTTTATATTATATTGGATTTTTAATATTATGAAGTCATACTTACAATAATATTTAATTTTGTTCTTAAAGGTTGTAGAAAAGGAAGCTGAGACAGCTCGTCGGAAAGCTGTTATTGAGGCAGAGAAAGAGGCTCATGTGGCCAAAATTCAGTTTGAACAGAAGATTATGGAAAAAGAATCCATGCAGAAAATGGAACTTATCCAAGACAGTATACACAAAGCCAAACACCAAACAAAATCTGAAGCTGAGTTTTACCATTTGAAGAAACAAGCTGAGGCCAACAAAGTACTATTAACTAAAGAGTACTTAGAACTTAAAAAGTATGAAGCTCTTGCATTAAATAACAAAATCTACTTTGGCAATGATATCCCTAATATGTTCTTACAAGCAAGTGTAGGTGAAACTATGCCTAAACCAATACAAGCCCCCCCAGTGCAAGTAGAATAATTAATATGAACCCCCTGGAAAGACAGAAACTAGTCATTGAAGTGTTAATAGTCTCTGATAATAATTCTTGTACTTTGTGTGTATATTGTGTAATTATGTGAATGTTTATTGGCATTTGAATTATTTGTTTTTAGTGCTTTGTTTACTATTTTTAATTGTAAGGATAGAAATACAGACACAATACTTGTAGGGCTTTTTGTGCAATAATATGTATATCTAACGAAAGAATATCAAAACTGCAGTTCCATTTATGTATATGCAATAATAGATTATTATCTTAAATAATGCTCATTGTGAAAAACAAGACATTTTAAATAAGTGTACTTTTGTATGTTATGAATTTATAATAAAACTCACTAAATGTACAGAAAACTTGATTTTATTTGAAAAGAAAATAAATTAATTTAAAATGGCATTTAGATTTTATTGAAGGCGGCGATGTCTACAGATTGGACAAAGTCTTCAAACTCCTGGATCTTTTCTGTTAGTAGGTCAACAGACACTTTGTCATCTTCAATGACACACATGATCTGTAGTTTGTTGATACCATAGCCTACTGGGACTAGTTTTGAAGCTCCCCACAACAAACCGTCCATTTCAATGGTCCGTACTTGTTTCTCCATCTCAGCCATATCTGTCTCATCATCCCATGGTTTGACATCAAGGAGTATAGATGATTTAGCAATCAGGGCTGGCTTCTTAGATTTCTTATTTGCATAGGCTTGGAGACGTTCCTCCCGGATTCTGGCTGCCTCTGCATCCTGTAATGATTTTATGCTTTGGTTATATTTAATTTTAGTTACTTATGGAAATGTACAAACACCTTTATTAATAGTCTTAATGTATATGTCTAAATTTTGAAGTAGTGCCTAATATCATTTATTAAAAAGACTCATCCATTTATAAATAATTGAAAATACAAACCTCTTCCTCATCTCCGGAGCCAAAAAGATCGACATCATCGTCATCATCATCCTTCTTTGCAGGCGCAGCTGCTGTAGGCTTAGCGCCGGCGTTGAGTGGGCTTACTCCCTGTACCCATGCCTTGCGCTCGGCGGGTGAGTATGAAGCGATGTGGTTGTACCAGCGAAGGGCGTGAGGCAAGCTAGCGGCCGGCGCCTTTCCTACTTCTTCGAATACTTGAACATCAGCTTGAGAAGGAGTGTATCTAAACAAGTTGATTGACAGTCAATACTAACAGTACACGGTCAAGGGCAGCTTTACTGATATTTAAATATTTAGGCGATTAAAATAATCGGCTTTCCTAAAAATAGAGGTTAACATTCGTTGACGTGGTGCACGTAAACCTGATATTGTAACAAAATTACTACTCACCCAGATATATAACTCTTCTCCGCTAAATATTGGTTCAATTCACTGAGACCCTGCTGGGATTTTACGTCTCCGAATGCCATTTTTGTGGATTTTAATTTAACTCCTTCGTACAATTCCACACCACACGGCCGATTTGAGTGAGCAAAAGAAAGAGATGAAGCGATATGTCATAGACAAAATTTTGTATTTTTTTCTTACTCTGAGATTTTTTTGGGTTTTGGACTATAGATTAAAACTACTATAGCTAAGTTCTGTGGTAGAAAGTGACGGTTGACCTTGACAGTGACATAATATGACATATGTATGACATGGCAATTGACAGCCCTAGCCCCTATGTCTTTCGGCTTCTGTCAATAGATTTCTTCAAAATCCGAAAAATATTTTCTGAGTACGTTTTAATAAAAAGTGTATCATTTATTGTAAATAAGTAGACTCCAAGTAGTTTCCTTGCTACCTCATTCTTATTTTTTTAGTATTGGTTTCTTTACAACATATTTATTTAGGTTAGATCTCAACTTATGTAACAATAACAAGAGGGTTGAAGTCCTATAAAATAGATTTTTTACTTCTCTAAAATCATGATTATGATTTATTGTAGTTATTTCTAAAGTCTGGATAATATTCGAGTATAGTAGAAGTTTAAATATTGAGAAACATAGGG
Source organism: Erebia aethiops (assembly GCA_923060345.2). Taxonomy (NCBI): domain Eukaryota; kingdom Metazoa; phylum Arthropoda; class Insecta; order Lepidoptera; family Nymphalidae; genus Erebia; species Erebia aethiops. Next base: position 11,523,206 of record OV281096.1, on the reverse strand, counting down.
AGTAACAAGTGTGAGTGTAACATTGATTGTTTTGTGGTTACTGCAGAGAATGCTGCGCCAGCCGCTGTCCAGGGCGCTTGCGCTGTCTCCGAAACGCCTGGCGCCTCTGACGGTTCGCAAGTTCGCTGACCAGGTCCAGCCACAGCCTGATAATGTGGAAGTATTCATTGATGACCAGCCAGTATCAGTGCCTCCTGGTACGACTGTTTTGCAGGTGATTATAATATTGTTTATAAATCCTCTACTTAGTGTAGTAACTACATTATTAATACTAATAGAATTTTAATTATTAATACGAATTTTGAAAGTAGTCTGTCTATCTGTTGATTTTCTCAACTTATTTATTTCATCAATTAAACTGGAACTTGGTACAGACATAATACAGATAATGTGCGACTTTTAGGCAAAAGAGTTAAAATGTAATAATGTGGAGGGAGTTTTAGGCATTATCAATTAAGAAATATACAACTTTATATGTCAATCAAAACCAAGATTTTGCAAAAGGCAAAATCCTTTAAGAGTTTATCTCTTTTTAGTCTTTTCATATCATTTTCATTATGTATTATGATATCTTCTCTTCTATTACACGACTGTCTAGAGAAAATAGATAAAATGTAGCAACCAAACTAAGCTTCCAGAATATTACTTAGTTGATAAGTTCTAGGCCTAAAACAAATTATGTGAACCTAAGGGCTCGTGCAGAGTGCCAGTGATATTGTGCTACTTAGCAACTAGTAACTTCCAATGACAAATTACAGTGCACTGGTGATCCCCACTTACCCATACAATGCAATGTGGTTTCTTTTGTGGAAGTCACTGTGGAAGTTACAGTTGTGCGGCACACTGCAGGAGCCCTAAAGCAGTCATACTCTTTAACTCTACTTAACAGGCAGCTGCCCAAGCTGGAGTGGAGATCCCCCGTTTCTGTTACCATGAGAGATTAGCAGTAGCTGGCAACTGCCGTATGTGCTTAGTTGAAGTTGAGAAGTCACCCAAGCCTATCGCAGCCTGTGCCATGCCTGTCATGAAGGGAATGAGGGTGAAAACTAACTCTGATCTCACCCGCAAAGCAAGGGAAGGCGTTATGGAGTTCCTCTTGGTCAACCATCCCTTGGACTGCCCCATCTGTGACCAGGGAGGGGAGTGTGATCTGCAAGATCAATCTATGGCATTTGGATCAGACAAGAGTCGATTCACCGATATTCATTTCTCTGGAAAGCGGTAAGTTACGAGCGGTCGTATCTCAGTACCGAAATCAGCTAAAATGGCTGTCAGTCAGCCAGCGGAGAAACTTACACCTACTATCGCTTCTCTACGGTATATTGTATCATGCACAAACTCCAGTCTACTTAAAATAACGTTTTCACTTTCTTGGAGCGAATAGTGCGTTCTTACTCTCACACACTCCAGTGTGGATAATAAGCTTGAAATACCCCTCAATCGAACAGAGTTTTATAGCAATTCGTTCACAGTAAGTTGCACCAAGCTCTGGAACTCTCTTCCGGCAGAAATCCGACATTCCAAATCACTCAAAATTTTTAAGTCATTTGAAGAATTTTTATCTGTCTCAGTAGTTATTAATATAGTCAGTCATTCTATGTTATTTTTTTATTTTATTTTATTTATTCATATATTTATAGTATATAATAGTTATTTAGGAACGTATATATGTAGAACGTATGTTTGTAGTTAATATGTGTTATTATACTTGTAGTTTGCGCACCATCCCGTTTTATTCTCTTTTCCTGTCTCCAAAGGTTGTCTGGAAGAGATCACCTTAGGCGATAAGACCGCCTTTGCATACTGTTTAGTCCTAGTTCGTAGTTTTAATGACTTTTTTATTTCCGTTATTTTGTGTGTAATAAAGATTTAATTATAATAAGTTAATTGTATTTAACCTCAGAAAGTTGTAGCACCCTAAATTTATTCACATAATGTGACTATTTTAAGTACATTTCATTTCACGTAATAAGGTTGGTGACATTTTCAGCCACAGTCCACCAGTTATTGGTTGGTTCAGTCAACATTTTGTGTTTACGTTTTGTGGTCTATAGGTAAGAGCAGTAGGTATTACCTTATCTGCCACTCCGGCCCAGCCGGCCTATCCGGCCTCCTCAACTGTCGCCCAGCAGCCTATTGATTTATTCAAATTAGGCACATTGTACACTTCTCTCTCCCTCTCTCTACGTCGTATTTCTCATATTCATATTCATATTCATATTCATATTCATATTCATTTTTATTTTGCATTCCAATATAATAGTAATTTACATGTCAATAGTTGATAACAATAACAATGTTCATAACAATATTGGAACCCCGGATTGGAATCCTCATTAATGAGGATAGTGACCCCTTTCCATTAATAGTAGGAGTTTTCTTGGGATAATAATGCGGCGGGTTCCCATGTCCTTCTGCAATTACACTTATTGACATCCAATTACTTATAAAACATTATGGTGATAATCAGTTACAGTATCCTAAAATTACAGTTACCAGGGTTCCAAATGCGCCCTGGTCTGAGTAGAACCCACAACAAACTCAGCGGGAATGGATAGTTAATTTAAATTTTTCCTATTATATTTATCTAATTTTTGTAACTGTTATTGCATGAATAGGGCTGTAGAAGACAAAGATGTGGGTCCGTTGATAAAGACGATCATGACGCGATGCATCCACTGCACGCGTTGTATCCGCTTCGCTTCAGAGGTGGCCGGCGTTGACGACTTCGGTACCACTGGCAGAGGCACTGAGATGCAGGTAATGAATAAAATGATTTTTAAGAATGCATGTCATGTTTTTTGTCACAAAGTTTTGTTACAATCGGTGTAGGCTGAACAACGCACAGTCCTAGCTCCTAGTCCTAGAAGTCATCCATGAAACTCGGTATATGAGCTAACGGTTAAAAATGAAGAAATATTTTTTGTTTTTGAAAGTTTTATCCCCAAGGACATTAAATAGAAAGTTTGTTCTTCAATATCACGCTGCAACAGAGCAATGGATCAATGTGATTTTTTGCATGGGTATAGTTGAGGAACTGGAAAGTGATATAGGCTAATCAAGGAGTCCCTGTGTCTTAGTGTGTGAAGTCGCGAGCATCCGCTAGTATAATATACGTTAGTCATGTAATAATCTCTTAAGGGGAGCTTCTGTAATTAATACTGAGACAAATATTCACTGATTAACTTTTCGCTGTGAATCTTCTGCTCTGTTATTAGTAGGCGGTATTCGATCGATGACGCGTCCGCCGACCTCGCGTCGTCTTTGAGACTAGCAAGTAGCAACCAATTGAAGTATAACATACCAAAGCTACTCTTAAAAGGTAATTATTATTTTTAATTTAACCTTTTAATAAGTGCGTCTTTCCTTGCAGGTCGGAACTTACGTGGAGAAAATGTTCCTGTCAGAGTTATCTGGCAACATTATCGATCTATGCCCTGTCGGCGCCCTGACATCGAAACCGTACAGTTTCGCCGCTCGACCATGGGAGACTAGAAGGGTGAGTATTAAAACCACACTTCTTTACCCAATTCTCTATATCACCGTGATAAATCTTTCCTTAACTGAGCTAGATCTAAAAGTAAACTTAATATCGAATCTCCCCATTACCACAGCCAAAACACCATTAGGAAAAATAAATTAAATGTATTTCCTCAAGTATTTTTGTCTTTCAGATTGATTCAGTAGATGTCCTCGATCCACTTGGAAGCAACATAGTTATTTCAACCCGTACCAATGAAGTATTACGTATCTTGCCTAGGACTAATGAAGTAAGTACACTCTGAAATGCAAAACTAAAAGAAAAGGAAAAAGGAGTTCTCACTTACAAAGTGTATTTGATTATCATTTTGATAATATTTGGGGTCTATCCCAGAACTTTTCGTACTCCGCGTGGTATAAAAGAGCAGTTCCTATTTGCGGATACAAATTTTCACTGCTATTCAGAGCTCTTACTTAGTTGTACCTTTCAAGTACTGAAGAATTACTCTGCAAATACGTTTACATAAAAAGCGGCTCTTGATGTGATGTAATACTGTACAATTCAGCTCGCACAGCGCTGTGAGTATTTATGTACCAACACATCCCAAATTTTCTTAACGCATAGCTCTACGACGGGTGTAGCGTTAGGGTTTTCTTCTAATTTCTTGTAATAAATAAGGTCTTCAGAGTGTTAAGTCCGTTATAATCTTTATTAGAGTTTAAGCAACCAAGAATGATTCGATATCGCTTATTGTACTTTTCGGTCCATCTGTGAGTAACGAGATTTAACGAGAGTCAAATGTATTTTACACTGTGTGATACTCTGCTGATCCCGGTGCCGTCAGCCGGTCGCCCCGAGCCGTAGGTTTATATCTTGGGTCACGTGACCAAGTGAGCCAGGCCTGTTAAAACTAACTGTGCTAATAAAAATCGTGGCGATAGTGGTTAAGACGTCGACCTCATATTCGGGAGGTCCAGAATTTCAATCCTTGTAGTGTTAATTCGCTCTTAGCCAGCCTAGACTGGAGTAATCAATCAATCAATATTTATTTATTCAATTTAGGTACACTGTACACTTTTGAAGTCCGAAACGTATAAAACATAATGGTGAAAATCAATTATGGTATCTTATAACTAAAGCTACGACTAAATCCTTCTCATTCTGAGACACGTGCTCTATAGTGGGCTAGCGATGGGTTGAAATGATGACCACCGACTAATAAAATTATTTCTAAGGAATAATTTTATTACGCCCTACCGGCAAAGACGTGCCGCCAAGCGATTTAGCGTTCCGGTACGATGCCGTGTAGAAACCGAAGGGGTATGGGTTTAATATAACTGCCATGCCCCTTACAGGTTAGCCCGCTACCATCTTAGACTGCATCATCACTTATCAGGTGAGATCGCAGTCAAGGGCTAGCTTGTACTGGATTTTAAAAAAAAATTACCAATTCCCAACTCAAAGGATTACACTTACTTATTACCGTACCTCGTAGGAGATCAACGAAGAATGGCTATCGGACAAGTCTCGTTTCGCCTGCGACGGCTTGAAGCGACAACGCCTAGTGACGCCGATGATAGCCGACAGTCGCGGCAACCTCACGCCCGTCGAGTGGGAGGAGGCTATTGTAGCCGCCGGGAGAGCTTTGCGTGACTGCCCGCCGAACAAGGTAAAACCCCTATTACACTGCTCTTTCCACAGGGACCCTTAACCCTGAATCAGTGTAGTGTAATAACATTTAGGGAGAAAGGGTCCCTAATTTGGTCCTTATTGCTTTATAATAAGCGACGCCAAAAGTAGTGGCCACGCCCACCATTCCCACAGGGCCCTGTGAAAAGTGCAGTGTAATAGGGGTTTAAAGCTTGACACGAGGTGCCTTGTGACGCCGACGATCGTTGGCGCGGCAACCTTGCTTGCAACCTACCGGGTCCAACTGTGAATAAACACCTAATAAACTACCCTGGGACCCTCTCGAACACGCACAAAAAAATCCATCAGAATCGGTCCAGCCGTTCTGAAGTGATGCCTATCAGCAGTGGCGTGCAGTTCATAGAAGCATAAAAGCACTGCTTACCCAAATGAAAATACGTCAATGCTCATTTTTCATCAAAACAGCTAGTAAATTGGTATTCTTACTAAGTAATGCCTACCCTCGCTTCAAAATCTGTGCACGCCACTGTGCGTATGTAACATACATTCGGCAATTGATTTTTATCTAAGTATATAGAAGACACCTACAAAGCACACCTTCTGAACGTCACGTTTACAAAGTATAACACGAAGGTGATAACTAACCACGGTATCTTAACACTAAAGCTACGATGGTTCCAAACGTGCCTGGTCTGAGCTGGTCCTACTTCCCCAGCTGTTAGCGGTGGCGGGCGAGTTAGCAGACGCGGAGGCGCTGGTGGCGCTCAAGGATCTGGTCAACAGGCTTGGCTCAGAGAGCGCCTGCACCGAACAATACTTCCCACAGGAAGGAGCCGGCACTGATTTGCGCTCCTCATATTTGCTGAACACCAAAATCGCCAGTGAGTAACTATTTGATTAACTATTTTGTAAAGATACAATATTTTGTACAAAAATTCATTGTATACTTTGGTTTTTAAGAAGTCTTTTGGTTATTCTGAGTTGACACTGAATTCCATAACCAAAATGAGCAACGGATCGGCGTGATTTTTTGCATGATACTCCGGTCATTTGGTAGTTTTACCCTCAGGGCGACCGCGTATCTTTTGCATAAATCATTGATACATCGCAATCACCTCTGAATCAATAGTTTTAGCATACGAGCGCCGCAAACCAAAACCTAAATTCACCTTCCACAGTTCAAATAAATTTGTATTGTGGGTGTTTTACAAGAAGAAAAAGATAGCATCACTAGATTTAGCCATGTCAATCTAATTTAGTTTAAAGATCTTGTAAAACATATTATACACTCATTATATTTTAATAAAAAATGTCTTTCTGTAGACGTGGAAGACGCAGACTTCGTCCTCCTTATCGGAACAAACGTGCGCTTTGAGGCGCCGCTGCTGAACGCGCGCATCCGCAAAGCCTTCATACACAAGGAGACCGACGTCGCCTCCATTGGGCCCAAAGTCGACCTCACCTACGAATATATGGTACGTATTCTGCCTGCCTAGTGGTTAGCATGCCGACGAGGTCGCGGGTTCGATTTCCGGTTCGGGTCATAACAAGTATTGGGCTTTTCTGACAAGAAATTATCAGTACTAGCCCGGAGTAAGTAAGTTGGCAGTGTTTCACCCCCGTACCTCGGGGAGCACGTAAAGCCGTCGGTCCTGCACCTGATCTGTCTCCGGTCGTGTCGGATTTTCCGTCCCATCGGGCTATGAGAGTAAGGGAACAGAGAGTGCACCTGTGCTGCGCACGCACTTGTGCACTATAATATCTCCCGCGCAGATGACTAATCCTCTGGAGATAATTATGTATTATGAACAATCTGTATGCTTATTGCTTAACAGCAACAGTTAACAGAATAAGAGCATCCAAACACGATAACGTCAGAGTAAAATGGACCTTAAATTACAAGGTTTAAACTCGAAACTTCAGTATCACTGGTTTTCATTTCGTAGTAGTGACCGTAAATCTTAAAGGTATGCCCCAATCTAAAGCTCAAGAAGCAAGCCTGTTAAGTTCATTATTATTTAATGGTAAAGTATTTTAAAGCTCGAATTCTGTCGAACATTAGTGAGACGTCCACTCGAAAATCCTTTACTGTGGTTAGGATGTAAATCTTTGTTTTTAAGTAAAGCTTGAGCTCCGATTTTTTCAGATATTTGCATAGACTCATAGAGTATCGTTTGCATTACTATTTACTACTGCCCTGTTGTAACAAAAGAGCTGTTGTGTGGCTGCCATCTTTTTGGGATACTTTAGTAGTACCAAGTACTTAGTTATGCATAAATAACGTAACCAATTTTAAATCAGATTTAATTTAGATAATATACCAGTCTAAGCATACATAGAGGTGCAAAATTAACGCGAAAAAAGAACGTGAAGGTGTGTGTATTATATTTTATGATGTAAAACTTTTATACCATAGCACGTCGGTGACTCAGCGTCCATAGTCAAGGACTTTGCCACCGGTTCATCCTCACACGAAGCTCTGAAAAGGCTGGAGAGCGCCAAACGGCCTGTAGTTATCATTGGGGCTGATCAACTGAAGACACCTGAGGGACCCGCTCTATTGGCGTACACGCAAGAACTGGCGTTACGTCTGCAGGACAAACTCGCTGACAAGGAGTGGAAGGTATGTGGTAGTTAGCTCTAAATGCTGGAGAGCGCCAAACGCCATAGTTATAATGAGATGGTCAACTGAAGACACCTGAGGTTGAAGGACCCGCTCCATTAGCTTACGTGGAAGAACTGATGGGCACCTTTTCCAACAAGAAAACCAATATTTTTTTTTCAATTTCTTTATTCGTTACTGTTCCATAATTGCATTGCTATGGATAACAAGGCATGAAACGGATACCCAGTTTGGGTGTAGCAACTTTGTATTGAACAGGGCATGGTAATAAGGAGACCGATTTTATTTATGTCCTCTGCTTCATGTGCCTCACTAAACAGATTTCATTATAATAATGTTTCCAACCCTAAGCGAGTTTTTCTGCAAGCGCCTTCATTTGTTTTAGAGGCAAAAGTGTGACACCAATAACTCTAACTCATAATCCTCACTAATATTATAACTATTAAACATATTCGTGAATTTGGTGCATATACGCTAATTTTAGTACCCTATTGCTAGGTATTGAACGTTCTTCAACGCACCGCGTCTCAAGTAGCCGCTCTGGACATCGGTTACAAGCCGGGCGTGGGCAAATTCCTGCAGGACGGACCCAAAGTGGTGTATCTGTTAGGAGCCGACGCCGGCGTCGTCACCAGGGAAGCGCTGCCTAAAGACTGCGTGGTTATTTACCAAGGTACGTTATTGCTCATGAGATATTTTAATGACATTTATTTAAAAAAAATAACAAACAGAACAACGGCACTAATATCAATTTTAAAAAAGTTCGCCATCTTGGATTGTCCTCGCGCCAAAATTTCGCTTACAGATTTCACACTCACTATCAAATTTTGGCTGTATATCATGACTTAATTTAAATGACTTATTGCCAATGGCAAGCCTTTGGGTTAGGCTACGTTCGCACTGCGAAAAACATTCGCGTAAGAAATTTTTCGCAATTCTGTAACACTAGAAATTATATGGAGGTATGTACGCACTTGCGAATAAAATTCGCGCGAAAATAATCTTTGGTTTGATACAAATGTCACGCGGTGAGGTAAGAATTATATTCGTGGGAATATTTTGTGCTGCATGGAGTTGTATTTCCACTCCAAGACTTCCAAGATTAGTTTTGGAAGGAAGAATTGCCGGGAGCTTCAGGTTGCCAAAAGCGCAAGTGTATGGACGATATAAGGTGGACAGGGCTATCCAAAGCCCCTAAGAGGCGTCTCAAAATAGATAAATGTTTCGGATAATGACCGCCAAACTTCATTTTGATAAGTCACGCGATGATGATGATGGAGTTTTATGGCGCTCACCACATTCACTGTGGGTGAAATCCGCACGCGAAATATAAATCGCGAGGATAAAATCCGCGCGAAAGTTTTTCGCTAACTATAACGTCGCGTCTTTATGTACCAGGGCATCATGGAGACGCGGGAGCCGCGATCGCAGACATAGTATTGCCCGGCGCGGCGTACACGGAGAAGCGAGCCACGTACGTGAACGCGGAAGGCAGGGCGCAGCAAACCCTGCCCGCGGTCACTCCGCCCGGGAAGGCGAGAGAAGACTGGAAAATTATCAGGTATATCTTATATTATGTCATGTGAGAAAATTGGCGACGGTTTTTTTTAAATATACAGGCTTGTGCTTGGCTGCAATCAGACCCAGAGTTTCTTAAATATTTAGCCGTAATGCCGGAAATTGTGCTGTATGTAACACCAGGTTTCAGAACGTGGCCATAGACACCGCCACCTCTCTAGGTTTGACAATTGTCTATGCTCTGATTTTTAAGTTCATTCGCATTGTTCCCGTTTTATACATAATCTTTCGATAGCGGATCCATATTAATTCTAAATTATTGTAATCTTACATTATTTGCATCGAGAAATAAATTGCTCGAAAAAAACTAAAGAAAGTTCCTCGACTTTCAAATATACATGTATAATTTTATTTTCTCTCTCTAGGGCTCTGTCAGAGGTGTGCGGCGAGCGTCTGCCCTACGACACATTGGATGATGTACGCGACCGCCTGAGCGAAGTGAGCCCCACACTCGTGAGCTACGGAGAAGTGCAGAACAATAACTACTTCGCGCAAGCCAGGGCGCTCGCACAGGTAAATAAATACGTTGCATTTCACTTTTGTTTGCACTGAATTTTGTATGTACATAAATTGATTGTATTTCTAACTAGATGATGCCCGCGACTTCGTCGATAGATTGGGGTTTTTAGCCTATGTCCTTCTCCGGGATGTAACCTGTCTCTGTACCAAATTTCATCAAAATCAGTTGAGTCGTTGGACCGTGAAAGCGTAGCAGACAAGAGGTATTAAACTATCGCTAGACGGTTAAACGGTTAACGGTTGAAAACGATAGTAAAAAAATGTTTCTATTACACAGGAGTAAAGATCGTTTACTACCATTAACCGTTTAACAAATGGTAGTAAAAAACAATGTTTTTTTTCACTCGCTAGTGCACAGGAGTGAAGATTGTTTAATACCGTTAACCGTTTAGCGTGATTTAACACCTCTGTAGCAGGCAGACAGACAGACGGACGGACGGACGGACAGACAGACAGACACATTTTCGCGTTTATAATATTAGTATGGAGTATGGATATGGATTTTTCCATAGAAATTTTTGAATAGAATCACGAGAGTAACTGTTTTCTAACGGGGTGTACAAAGATATTTTTAGGGTTCTGTATCTCAAGAGAAAAACAGGAACCCTTAAAGGATCACTTCTTTGTCCGTCTGTCTGTCTGTCAACCACCTTTTATTCGGGAACGTGTGGAGATATTAAGTTGTAATTAATAACAAATACTTAGGTCCACGGTCCCTTAGAGCTGTACATATAATATGATGTACCCTATAGGGTACTTCCTGTTGACCTAGAATCAAGAAATTTGGCAAGAAGCATGGTCTCACAGCGTAAGTATAGGGAAAAATTCATAAATCGTTTGTTAGGGTTCCATACTCATAGTGTATCGAATTGTTTGTCAGGCGCTAGTTATTTCACAGCTGATTACGTGTTGTTAAGACATCATTCTTGTTATTAATTAATAGAATTTATTTTGTGTGGTGGTACGGAACCCTTTGTGAGCGAGTCTGACTCGCACTTAACCGTTTAAAAAAAAAGAATAGCGAGAGTGACTTTTCGCGGTGTCCAACAGCATTTTGTTAAATATAGCGAAAGAAACGAATCCATATCCATATCCATACTAATATTATAAATGCGAAAGTGTGTCTATCTGTCTGCTACGCTTTCACGGCCCCTCTATTCAACCGATTTTAATGAAATTCGGTATAGCGGTAGGTTACATTCCGGGGAAGGACATAGGCTACTTTAAATCCCGGAAAAATAAGCAGTTTCCCCGGGAATCAAAAAAACTTAATCCACGGGGACGAAGTCGCGGGCATCATCTAGATTTTTTTAAATTTTTTATCCACTACAAGCTAGCCCTTGACTACGATCTCACCTGATGGTAAGTGATGATGCAGTCTAAGATGGTAGCGGGCTAACCTGTTAGGGGCATGGCAGTTATATTAAACCCATACCCCTTCGGTTTCTACACGGCATCGTACCGGAACGCTAAATCGCTTGGCGGCACGTCTTTGCCGGTAGAGTGGTAACTAGCCACGGCCGAAGCCAGAACCTCCGCACGTTAAGGCAACACCGCTACACACTGCGCCACGGAGGTCGTCAAAAAATAATATAATTATATTCTTAAGGGGTGTCCAACGTTTATTCCAGAGCCTGCAGAAGCCAGTGTCGGGTAAGCTGGACGTGCAATTGAAGCAGTTGGAGGACTTCTTTATGACGGACGCCATCAGTCGCGCCTCGCCCACAATGGCCAAGTGTGTGCAAGCCGTGCTCAAGCAGAAACACTCGCAATACTAGACCGACCGCTGCACTACACACACGAATACACAATACACTAAATATACAACGTGTAACTAGAATCGATATATATGTAGGTACTAGATGGGCCCTTTCATAGAAAAATGTGGGGCGTCCGACTTGCTGAACACGTTCCTCACCTGTCTCTGTCCCCGTCGTAGCGCTGTCACGGTAGCTCGTCGTGTAGATAATTTGTTATTATTAAGTTAACATCTAAAGTCTTATTAGTTTGGCACTGTATAATTTTTATTTTAAGTTAAGTGTTTCAATTCACAATTATACATTTCCAAGAAAACGTTATTTAATCTTCCTATTTAATATTTTTATCCATTTTCCAATCCTTTAATTTCCGCGGCAAACTGTATAATATATATTTTAATATATTTTTTTACTAACTGGCCTTACGGCTTAGTACGGCTATGACCTATATTATCTATGACCGAGTCATACGTTTTCAAGCCATATGCAGCTGCGTTCCACTTTGGATAATAAACTCAAAACTCCTCACCATCGTACAAAATTTTACAGCAAATCGTACACGGTGCATGCTGTGCAGTTATGGAATTCTCTACCCAAAAATATTAGAGACTCCAAATCCTTACCTATTTTTAAAAATAGTCTCAAAAAATATTTCCTTGACCAAGTCGTGCCATAACTAAATTATATTTCTATCGTAATTCGTTACTATGCTTATGTTATATTATTTATATAATATATGTAATTTATGTATGTATTATGTATATACTATTTATGTATGTTTATGTATAATATAATAATATATTGTTACCTATATTTATTTATTTTATTTATATGTAATGTATAAATATATAATACGTCTAGTATGTTTTATATTATCTGATAACCCACTAATAATAACGTGTATTCTATTGTGCCACACTACCCTACACATCTTGTTCTATCCTCTCACCAAGGGTTGCCTGGTAGAGATTGCTCAGTAAGCAATAAGGCCGCCTTTGCATATCTAGTTTACCTAATTATAGTTAACTTTGTATTATTCTTTCTTGTGTGCAATAAAGTATTTATCTATCTATCTATCTATCTATCTTTCTGCAAGCATGTTCCCGCTTTTCGGACTAGATGGCGTTACTAGACATACGCCCACATTCTTTGTTTGACAGGGCCCGTCTATGTAAATTGAGGTTGTAGGTAACTACACACGAATACATATTACACTAAATATACAGCATGAAAAGAGAAGGTTCATTTTTGGTGGACTTTTTGTACACTCTACCATGAATAGAGGAAAATACTTCGCCTGTGGAGCGGACTTCAGAAGTCCTCGACAAGCATAACGGGGCAGCTGCGGAGCGGACCTCTAAAGTCCGCGCTAGTATGGACGCCACGCGCTTCCGCCAGATGCGGCACTTTTATATTTCTTACAAATACCATACTGTCTCTATTCTTTTCAAACTTTGGTAAAACCTACTATGATAGACAAGGACACACTGGGATTTTTTTGGGGGCCCTACTCAATGAAATAAATCTATGGGTAGAAATTTCGTGCGAGGAGGACACCACTTGTAATTTGATACTTTTTTTTTTATTTCTTTTTTTTTTTTTTTTTTTAATATATATGGAAAAGAATCTTTGTATCGTGTATTATTACTCTGAAATTACTAACCATAGACAAAACCACGAATTTAGAACAAAGATACGGGTAATATTTTGTGTTTTACAAAGATTCTATTTTTAAAAAGGGGATCATTTTTTTATTTTTTTTTGCTATTTTTCTGTGTTAACCATAAAGAAGAGCGATTACCTTTTAAACTTTAATCTATAGCTATAGTTCATAACGATTTGAATGACATACTTTGTTTACATAGCTTTAGTACGTAATAAGAGATATGTTTATTTATATTGCGCGGGGCCGCCGGCGGCTCGCGAAATTCGACACCTGTTAAAATGGGCTCGCAGGTGCGCGCGAATTTAATATTTAATAGACGCAGAGGAAGGGTTTAAAATACAAGAGATAGAGAAGACAGTAGGCGCGATATGTCATTTCTGACAGTCACTGGAAATATTAAATAATTTCACCACTGAAATTACGACGAATTCGTAGAATTAAACGTTCAAAACTGGTCTAGTATTTCTTTTCTTTAATTTCTCTACTTGTAAAAGGACCGGACCCACGCCCTATACAAATCTGAACCGTCTCCTTTTAATGAAACTGACGGTATAGTCTGTGTCAGTACAGAAGTCCCGCGGCATTTAGTGAAACAAATACACTATGCATACAAATCATAACATACATATAGATAATATTAGACGATGCCCGCGACTTCGTCCGCGTGGATTAATATTTTTTCCATCTATGCTTTAATTAAACTTGGTTGGTTTTTTTTATCGTACTGGAGTGGACCATTCTAGGGCTGGAACCCAAAACCAGGTTAACTTAAAAAAAATCTAAAGACAAATGAGGTGCATGCACTCCGTTGGTTGGAGAAATTTGAAAGGGCCCATCTAGTATTGTATAAATATGCGACTACTAGCGCCATCTCAAGGAGTTTTCTTTCGTGACGCGGACTAAACTCAATAAGCGAACAAGAATCGCATTCCAACGAAATCCGCAGATATTTCCTACGAGTTAAAGTAATCTACATTACTTGTAGTACCTAACATTAATGTAAATCAGTGGACTGCTTTCAAAAATAAATTTGCATATAGTAGCAATTTCAGATATCGGATTTTTTTCAGTTCATATACAATTAATCTATTTTGTGTACGGAATGTTTTAGGTGCATTGAATAGCACATTCTGTGTCTGTATCAATTATCAAGACAGAACATTTGCATGAGATTCAACAAAGAGCTAAAATAACTAATCCAACTGTATTTCAAGTATTCGTGTTTATTATTAAGCGATCTATTTATATTTAATGATGTTTGTAATTACTTTTGTTTAAATTAAGTTTAAGTTTAAACAAAATTAGGTGCAAATTTAGCTTTTTTTAAATCTAACTTTTTCTGCAATCATTTTTAAAGTAAATACTTTAGGTATAGTCGGGTGTACATTCCTAATCTTAAATATTTAAAACTCATACATATAAATGCGCTCGACTGTACAAAACAGTTTCACTTGATTATTTATTTTGTATTGTATTAAAAATAGCAATGTTATGGACAGATATTCCATAAATTTTTTGAATAATTATTTAAAATCAATAGAATCATCGGAATGTAAAATATGCACCGTTTAACAAGGAACTTGTCCTTGTTAAACTATGCATATTTTTAGGATGTAAGGAGAGGTTTTGTAAATAAAGTTTAGTATAAAATAAAATGTAGTAAGTATAATGGTTGACGAAACGATTTTTTCATTTATTATATCCCAAATGAAACTATAAATATATAATAGTATAAAACATTAATAATAATTAGAAACTGGCAGTGATTTTGAGTTCAAACAGTTGATTCTTCTATAGTCCTGAAATTATAAAGTAGTTGTACGGGATTCTCATGCGACGAATAGAAATATAACTTAATGGTACGACAGTAAAATTGAAATTTCAACTATGATAATCGTAGGTACAAAAACACGAGGCACTAGCGATATGCTTTAAAGGCATTGAAATTTCAATTTTATTCTTATACTATTAAGTTATATTTCTATTCGTCGCGGGAAAAATCCCCCGCTGTGCCGTGACGTCTATGGGCGCAGGGAGGCACAGCGCCGCCCCACAGGCAGCGAAGCGTTGAATAAATTAGTAACATTCTAAATTCAACCTAAAATGTTTACCTATACGACTGTAATAGGCATGATGACAGTAACCAAGAATCAATGAAATTATGAATTTATCTAATGAAATAGGATTCATGGATTATAAAAAACGTATTTATTTTTCTATTTCAAGTGAGATTGCTATTTACTTTGATAAAATAAAACGATAAAATTCAGCAATCCGCCATAATGAATTAAACACCAAGAAGCGAATGACGTCACAATTGTATGTTTTCGAGCTTTGACAATCACACTATTGTTTACTGCACACTGCACAGAGTACATTGGTAAAAATAATAGTGACGTCACGAACGACGCCATGACACCGCCGAGCGTTTTGGCGTGAATTTTAAGATTTAAATTTCAAATGCCAATTTTATCTACTTACCAAACCTTATTTTTCTGCTGAAATAAGATATTTTTTCGAAATAGTAGATACTTCCGAACATAATCTGACCATTTTTCTAAATCAGTCATCATGCCTATTGCATAAAAATTAAAGCTAGCAAAGTGAGTGGCACACTTTTGTCTGATATTACCGGTTAGAAGTCAAACATTGGTAAGAACCTCTTACTTTTGCAAACCACTTTTAGGTGGTCATATTTAACGTTAACGATAAACTCCTGTGGTACAATTGGCCCATAATAATGATCAGAGTGCTTACGACGACGACTTTCCTCGCAGCGTTTTTGTACCGGCACTCCTGTAAAGTTTGGCTAGCGTGCTGGGAAAACTGGTCGTGCGCTGCTTTCAATGCGTTCCAGGGTGTTGCCTCCAGCTGGCGGGCTTTAAGATTTTCTAGATGTTTGTTTCTAGGTTGTAAAAATGAAGAAGCCGGAGCATCTGTGGTAGTGGTAAAACTTTAAACTAACGCTACCTATGGTTAAATAGAGAGACACGTCACGAGACTTCTTGTGTCGTGTCTCTCTCTAACAATAATAAATGTATGAAACAGACAGATACGCGTCAGAGTAATTTACTTCTTGCGTTATTCACTCAACTACTTATTAACATTATTAGGATATAATTTGTACACTGCCATGAAATCGCTGACTGTTGACAAAACATCTTACTCGGTACGGTTTGATGTCTTAAGAAATAAGGAATGTGCTAGGAAATGCGACCACAGGGTATTAGCGTCATATAAAATTAATATCCATGGAGCGTGAAGATATTTAAGTTCGTAAATTGAGTGACGAAGTAAGTACAAAGTCTGTGTAAGTAAGACGCTTATTGCAACTCTTCCACTTGCCTTTCTTTTTTGGGGCCGCACCCCCTACAACCGCGCTGCATTTTGGTAGAATGCACTGTCTGAAACAGGCGCGTTTGTCATTCTCTTGTACACGTCTACGATTTTGAAATTCAGCTTGAATTTTATTTTCTTCATCCAGTAATTTCCTATCATTGCGCTGGGAAGTTCTATTTTCCATTTCTTTTTGTTCTCGTTTGTTAGATCTGCAGAAATCAGTCAAAGATAAAGTCAAAAGAGTTTTTTACAAATAAAGTTTGTAAAAAACTCTTTTGACTTTGAGTCCTTACGATTTGGAATCATTATGTGAAACTAATACTGAACGTTCGGAATATCATTCCTAGGTACCGCGATGAACCAGCAAGAGTGAATAGTTATAGCCATTTATTGCTTAGCTGAGTTTAAATTGATAAAAAATTGCTGTTTTATTTACCGATCTAACCATCGTTCAACGCCTTTTTGAACGAATTCATCATATTTTTTATTTTTATTCTCGTCAATGCTTTGAATCATTCTGAAGACTTTTTGGCATTGAGGCGAATCGTATTTCTCGTGGTGTAACTGAAATATATACCATTAGTTATTGTACACAAAATTAACGCTCATGCATTTTATCATTTTGATATTTTACCTTATAGAAAACTTTTTTTTCCCTGTTTCTTATTCTTTCTTCATATTTCCGCCATATTGCTCTTCTAAGTTCATCCTGTTCTTCTCTTTTGGCTCGAAAGACTTTAATTCTTTTATTCTCTGCCTCGTATTCTTTTATTGCTTGTTTGTCTTGATACGCCACCTTCGACTGCATATAAATATCTAGGTATATAGCTGTTCTAATGCGCTCACAATAAGTTGTTAGTCGGTACCTTATACCTACCTTAGGGAAACGTCTCTTAATTTAATAATAAAGAGCTTCTCAAAATATAAATGACTGAGAATTAAAGTCATGTATTTAAGATAATATATTTTAAGCTTACCTACGTACCTTTGGGTAAGTAATTTTTTTACCTCAAACTCCGCATTTCTTTTCATATATTCATTGTTCAATTTAACATCTTCAAGTTCTTGCTGTTTCTTTTCTTCATTTTCTTTCAGTTTTTTTTCTTTCTGCATTGCAACCCTAAGATAAACGTATGAGTTTTACATTTATTTTTATTTTACTAATATTAATTTCATACATTATTTGATACATAATCAAATTAGTAGGTACATCTACTCACATTGCTGCATTACATTTTGCTACTCCCTTAGCAGTTTGATCTGTTCGTATTTTATTTTTTGTTTCATCGATTTCCATTTGTTTAGCATCTCGTAACGATAAACCTTTTGGTTCGTTTAGTTTAGTTTCATTACTTGTAGATTTTTCTATTAATTCTTTTTTAAATTTCAATTGCAGATTTCTTTCTTCTAAAGTTTTTGACTCTAGTAGAGCACTGTAAATCCATATATATTTTATACATGTGAAAGTGACTGTCTATTTGACCTTCACTGTTTCACCGATTTCGATGAAATATGGTATAGAGTTAGTTTGCATCCCGGAAAAGGTTTTATGACTTTTAATCACGTAGTTTCCACGCTATTTTTTAAACCTTAATCCATGCGGACGAAGTAAACGGTATAATTTAGTAAAAAATTAATAATTTGAAATGAGACGCACTTTGGTATGCCTTGTTAGGTTTTTAATTATTTGTTAGTACCTTAATAATTGTCTTCCATAACAACTGTCTGCAAAGATTAATTCTTTGGCTCGTTTAACAGCGTCGGCGGTATTACATTGTTTATTTTTGAACGCAAATTCTTTTATAGTCTTTATAAGTTTATCCTGTTGAGTTGCCTTTTGTTTTTGCAACTGATGCATGTGTCCCTGCGACATCAAATGTTAATTACCTAATGTTAGTTAAAGAAGTAAAACTACGTGTAGACTAAGCCCCCTGCTTCATCTGTATCAAACTCATGTCAAGTTATATTCTACGTACATAGAGTTTGAGTCCTCAAAAGATGTTTTGTAACTGCGAAAAGTTATCTCATTAGTGGGTAGGTATCTACCTACCTACTGTACACAACTATCTCCTCTACCAACCACCGAGTTTCTTGCTGGTTCTTCTTAGGAATGTCATTCCGAACCAGTGGTAGATTCACTCAGATTCAGTCGACGATTCAAAATCACTTTTAATAAGTTTATTTGAATAAAAAAATATGAGTTTGAGTTACTTATTCTATACCATTATTTTAGGTATGCTCTATATCTTATGTATCTCTACCTGTACTGTATCAGGCCAAAGTTTCATCCACTTTTGTGACTGTTCATTTAAGGCTTTAAAGTATTCCTCTCTTCTGTAGTCAATGGTTTCAGGACTTGGCTTTCTTCTCAGTCTAACCCATTCCGATTTATGTAAACCTAAATAGTTGTGACGACCTATCATAGCCGCATCAATTTCACTATTTTAATGTTTAAAATATTGTATACATATTCAGAATAAACTTTTGAAATGTTAATTCTCATTAACAGATCTATACGGCCATGAAAATATCGAAATGCTTCAAGTCTACAATACCTACCTCAACGGTACGTCTACATTCGCAAGGACGAACTCATTAAATGTCATAGGTACGATTGCTTAAACTTTTTTTTTTTCCACTACAAGCGACTTAACTGCGATCTCACCTGATGGTAAGTGATGATGCAGTCTAAGATGGTAGCGGACTAACCTGTTAGGGACATGGCAGTTATATTAAACCCATACCCCTTCGGTTTCTACACGGCATCGTACCGGAACGCTAAATCGCTTGGCGGCACGTTTTTGCCGGTAGGGTGGTAACTAGCCACGGCCGAACTGTGGTAAGATATGTACTAAATGCCTACGTTAGTACATTATACCTCAATGGACGAACTGAAATCCAGACAGGACTTTCTATACCTTCTCTACTGCTAAGTGCTTAGTCGAAGAAAAAAAATCAAGCGAAAACATTGTAAAGAATCAACTAAATAAGTAGGTAGGTACGTGAAGTATCTACCTAGTATATAGGGCCAAGACTTTTAGGCATATTCAATGTCTTACAGAATAAGAAGCCAGAAAAAGCAATTAAAAATTTGAGGGTTCCCGTTGGCATGCAGGTCATAGAGGTATAAAAAAATCACTGCTTACCTGAGTCGTTGCAAAATGCTTATTTTTCATTAAAAATGATATAACTTTAAAAAATCATAGGTACAACTGGCTTCACACTCTGTGCACGCCACTGTATTTAAATCCTTTTTAGATTGTACTCCAACAGAGAAAGCGTAAAGGAGACGAATCCTTAATCTAAGAGTTCTTTACTAATTAAACAAATATTTCACTTCATTTGTTAATAGACCAAATACCTAGTCATTCACATATTGTTGACCGAGCGAAGCGAAGGTCTCTGAGTCTACTTGGGTGAATTGGCACTTGTCCGTCCGTCCGTCCGTCCGTCCGTCCGTCCGTCTGTCAGAGCATTATAACTTCTGAATTACTGAACGCAATTACTTCAGCTTTAAATATAATATGTAAACCAATGGCCTCCCGCCGAATATGGCTTAAAAAATAATAAAAATCTTTATTTCAGGGGGGCTCTCATAGAAGCGAATGCGAAGTAAAATATTTTTTATAAAGTTACATAGGGTTGCGGTATATCATTTTAAAGATAATTAGGAATAGAGTCCAAAAATATTTTTTTAAATTTTTCCCCCAAAATTGACGAAATGGGGGGCTTTCAAAGTGGTGATTTTCTAACGTCCAAAGATGACCTCAGAACTCTAAATTTTCTGAAAGGATGAGCCTGAAACTTGATCAATTATTTCAATTATATCCTGTACTTGAACAACAAATACTAAAATTAGATAAATATTGTAAGGAAACGGAATTATTTAATTTTTAATGAGCTTCAGTATTTTTAACAGAACTTCACATTTATGTCAATAGATGGCGCCGCAAGGTCTTAGTTCGGGGCGAACCACTAGTTTATAAGGTTGCACAGTAGGTACCTACGTGTAACATTATGCTTCAGTACCTTTTGGGCTGTTTGGTTTGCTTATGAGTTATGAATGAATATAACATAAAAAGGAAAGGCTTCTACAAAGGAGTTGTTTATAATTAAATGGCGATAAAGTAAATGATGTGGGAGATCGAAAAGATCCTCGGGCCGTTTCAGGCGGACCCAGGCTCATCCGTCAATGTCGCGGCCCGCAACTTGCTGTATATTTTTGCATAAAAATAACTTTTACTCTATGGCTATGCTGAAACGATCCGAGGGTAAGATAAATAGCCCACTATGTTACCATTTTGAGATAAAAACTGAATTAAATTGCAATTTTCTTCACACTCTTTGTTCTCTGTGCTTGTTGATTAATTTCGTCACCCATAGGTATTGGTAGAGATAGATACTAACTATTAGTTACTATTCTATATTATTATTTTCTAAGTAAACCTACTTCTCTATATTTGACGATCTCCGTGGCACAGTGTGTAGCGCTGTTGTCTTAACGTGCGGAGGTCTCGGGTTCTATCCCTGGAGGGTCAATATGGGAATTTATAATTTCTGAATTTTCTCTGGTCTGGCCTGGTGGGAGGCTTTGGCCGTGGCTAGTTACCACCCTACAGGCAAAGACACGCCGCCAAGCGATTAATCAGGTACGATGCCGTGTAGAAACCAAATATTGGTATACGGGTTTAATATAATTGCCTGCATGCTCCTAACAGGTTAGCCCGCTACCAGCTTAAACTGCATCATCACTTAACATCAGGCGAGATCGCAGTCAAGGGCTAACTTGTAATGAATATTTTTTAATCGCTTTTTGGGGACTTGACCGTATTCCGTAATGTAGAAACATTGTACGAAACTATTTGATCCATCTAAAATTCTACATCTGATTTGATCTTATTAATTATAGGTAGGTATAACTAGACCGCGACTTTGTCCGCGTAGTTCACCTGACTAGAATCACGGAAACTGCTTCATCTTCTGGGATAAAAAGTAGCCTTTGTCACTGCAAAATACACGTCGATCCGTTGCTCTGTTGCGGCGTGATGGAAGGGCAAAGGCAAACCAACATACAAACACACTTTCTTATTTATAATAATATTAGTTATAGATATTTATATAAAAAAAGCTGTTAGTTTAGTTCCCGTGGATCTTTTAACGATCTTGTATGAGCTCGGCATTGAAGTGTGTCCATATGTGTATAACCAATATGTTCCTCAAGAAGACACTTGACAGTTAATTTGGATGCAGGTAGCTGACCCTTGCTAACGAGAAAGGTCCTCAATACTATCTACATTCTACACTCTACAGGATGACACAAGTTGATACGAAAACGGTTTTATGTCAAGGATTTCAAGGGATGTATGTTTACGCAACTTCAAAGACTGAACACGATAGGTGGCTAACTTTGGATGACCGGCCTTTTCGTTTCCTCCGTGTCGTCCTGGTTATAACTAACATTTGATAATATCCTGCATCACTATTTACAAGCAGGTCTGATTGCAGCCAAGCGCTAGCTAGCCCATATAATATTTTTAAAAAAAATTGTTGGTAGGCCTTTTTCTGCAAGACTTTTATAACTTCAGCGTGTCGAATTTGGGTGTTGGTGTGCGCATCGCATCTTAAAAATTTCCTCTGATATTTTTTCCCTAACGCGCCAAAAGAAGTATAACTTCAAAAATAGTTGATATTATTCTTGAGTCGAATCGTATGTGTGCGGAAGGATAAATTTGAGAGTTCATTATATTATAAGACCTAAGAAAATCCCTATCATCATTATGATTTCGAAATGGGTCCCAATCCTCCTGCAATTTTCGATGTCACTGGCGCAGTGATGAGTCGCTTTTCTGGGATAAAAGCCTTTGCCTATGTCTATGTCCTTCCCCGGGATGTAACCTCGGACCTCTATACCAAATTTCATCAAATTCGTTTGAACTGATGAGCCGTGAAAGCGGAGACAGACACACTTTCGCATTTATAATAATATTATTAGATAGGTATAGATAGGTACACTGTTAAACATTCTTTGACGCCATTACAGTGTCTACCTACAGTGTCGCGAAGGAGACATATTTTAACGTAAATCCGCTATCAATTACATCAAACAGCGCGCACCAAGAACCGATACGAAGTTTTCCGACGCAAAGTGAAATTTATACATTTTCGAGTTGGACGCCTTTGCGAGCGGCGGATTTGGTTTAAGTATAATAAATAGTTATTTTGTTACTTAACTGAATATATATCCGAGCGGTGATAGCCTAGCCTAGTGTTTCAGACTTCAGCCTTCGATGCTGATGCTGGATTCGAATCTCAGGCACTTGGTCAGCGAGGTGGACTATGGCCTAAACGCGTCTCTAACTCTAACTCAATTTATTTAAAACATGTTAGACATACAGGTACCTCTTATATTACGTCATGTTTTGACTCTACCACCGATTCGGAAAGAAAATTCTCATTCTGAGAAATGCTCGTGCTCAGTAGGGATCAATGTGGATGAGATGATGCTACTTACGACTGTACTATAGAATATAGTATAGAGCAGGTCATAGAGGCATACAAGCACTGCACTTACCCAGTGGCGTGCACAGGGTTTGAAGCTAGAGTAGGCATCAGTTAGTGAAGTTATCCATTTACTGACTGTCACGATGAAAAATTAGCATTGCTATATTTCGACTTGGGTAAGCAGTGCTTTTATGCCTCTATGAACTGCACACCACTGCGCTTAAACCCCAGATATGCTATAATACAATACTTAAGTATTTTCATCGCGACTTTCCAGTCAATAGGTTCCTACCTAAACTTAAATACGTATCAGAAATTTTCGGAACCGGCAGGAACGAAAATTTTGGAAAAGTTTTGATAGGTACCTAATGGTATGTATGTATTTAAGTAAGTTTAGAAACTTTCCTCGTGTGCGAAGCACTGTAATAAACTTATAAAAATTAATAATTATTATTAAATTAGGTTCCTACCTAATGTCTAATTTGGCCTAGATTTAAGTACCTACTTAAACATTACCTGAAGGTAATGACTGAAGATAATTCAGGTAAAGACGTATTAATTAACTTCACCTATGAATTATGATCTACGTTTTAGGTAGGTAAGTACCTACTCATGTAATAAGTGTACACCTACTGAAAACTTCTGCGAAAATTTAACCGTGCACTGCACGTCAAAAGTATAAAGTAACATCGGACCACACAGCATTTCAGCGCATATTATCCGCAAAGTTTTAACACTTCAGTGATGGCCCGCACGGTCACATCTGTGCACCGTTTAAATTAAAAGTAATTTTCTTATGCAGAATTAATTAATGACTAACCAGCTCAATAGGGTTCATCAAGCGGAAGCTACAGATAAGGACGGCAAGATAAGACAAAGCGTAAGTAAGAAAAGGATGAAAGATGGAGCCCAAGTTGAATGAATTTATGCCGGTCCATTTAGTAACGCGTCAATTTGGCGCGAGTAAGGTTGTGGGTGAGACTGTGCTCTGACGTCATAAAAAGCCCGTGAACCGCGTCGACTTTACCGAAACATTTTTTTTATAAAAAGCTCCCATGCAATTTTAGTGTTAACTTTTTCAGAACTTTGTAAAACTTTTTTTAAATAATTATTTAAAGTATTTACTTGTGGTTTGTGTTGAAGTGTTATTTATCAGGAAGTTTGAGAGGAATATAGGTAAATAATAATAAAGATAAGACGTCCGGGGTGCGCTTTGAAGTGATATATTAGAGAGATGAACTCGGCCCAAAATAACCTGAGATATTAGAAATACAGTCTGTGAATGTTTTCTTTGCTATGAAATGTAGAGCAAATTGATAATAACTAACACTTCGATTTATTAATAAACTGCGGATTATTATTAACACTTAATAAACCTACTTACCAATTTCGTAAATAAAAGAGTTCATTTGTTAAAACTTACAAGTCGAGAGAAACTATAAATCTAAGTATACTATTAATTAAACGCGAAAGCGTGTCTGTCTGGTTGTCTCACTACATTACCCCGCCCATCTTTTCAACCGATTTTAATGAAATTTTTTACTTACCTACATACACAAGTTGTGTCCCAGGGAAGAACATATAGCTACTTTATAAAGAAGGAGTTTACGCAAGAATTAAAAAAAATTAAGCCACGCGGACGAAAGACGACGACTAGTGCCATTCCTACTGAGTCTTCTCGGTAGGAATGGCAGTGGTAGATTCAGTCGACGATTCAAAAGCAATTTTGTAAGAAGTTTATTTGAATAAAAAAACATGAGTTTGAATATGGACGGCAAATGGCAATCCGACACGACCAGAGTGAAAGGACGTGTTATCGAAGTCCAGTCCCAATTTCTACATACTTAGGCTAAAACATATACCAAAAAGCTGTTTTTAAGAATTTTCTTTTACAAAACAACATCGTCAGAGCTGATAACGAGTAGACAGGTAATGTTTGCCAGCCAAAAGCAATTTCCGTAGTTGTACCTACCTACGTGATTTTCGCGCACATGCCCTGCAAATTTCCCCCCGTAAAGATTTCCACAATTTTCCAAGTCATGCTTGATTTATGTGTTAACTTTTGTTTGTTGGCTAAAAAAGAGCCATTAGAACCGGTATTTAATTTTTAAAACTTTTTGCGTTGTTTTGTGTTGTAGGTATTACACCTGAGAACTGCCTCGATGGTATACCTAGTGGTTAGCAAGTTCGAATGCGGCCGACGAGGTCCCGGGTTCGAGTAACGGGTCGGGCTATAATTAAGTATTGGGTTTTTTCTGACAAGAAATTCTTAGTACTTAGGAAGTTGGTGGTGTTTCACCCCCGTGCCTTGGAGAGCACGATAATCCATCGGTCCCGGCTATTATCACTAACATGATAATAGTCGTTAAAAAGCCCGCCAACCCGCATTGGAGCAGCGTGAGCGTGGTGGGTCTAAGCTCTAATTCCCTCTCTCTTATGAGAGTGGAGGCCTGTGCCCAGCTGTGGTACGTTAATGGGCTGTAGTGGTGGTGGATTACACTTAAGTAGGAAAATTATGGACGAAATAATTTTAAGAACGCAAAAGTTCATGCTAACTACTTAGTTACTAGTTAGTTCAACCTGCGACTTCATAGTTTCGGCCTTCTATTAAAATCATTGAATTTTCCGTAGAAACCATGAATTTTCCGCCATAAAAGAATTCGGTTATGTCTCTAGGATGCAAGGTATCTCTTTGTCAAATTTTCCCAAGATCGGTTCCGTCGCTGACCTGTGAAAAGACTTTTTTTTTTTTTTTAATCCACTACAAGCTAGCCCTTGACTGCGATCTCACCTGATGGTAAGTGATGATACAGTCTAAGATGGTAGCGGGCTAACCTGTTAGGGGCATGGCAGTTATATTAAACCCATACCCCTTCGGTTTCTACACGGCATCGTACCGGAACGCTAAATCGCTTGGCGGCACGTCTTTGCCGGTAGGGTGGTAACTAGCCACGGCCGAAGCCTCCCACCAGGCCTGACCAGGGAAAATTCAGAAATTATAAATTCCTAAATTGACCCTGCCGGGGATCGAACCCGGGCCCTCCGCACGTTAAGGCAACAGCGCTACACACTGCGTCACGGAGGTCGTCAAATAGTCTAGTCGAAATGTCTCGTTTTTTTGCTATTTTGAAGACTAGCTGCAATGCCCGCCACTTCGTCCGCGTGGATTGAGGCTTGAACCTACATGTGTTATTCCAGACTATACAATTCACCCAAGTAGACTCAGAGACCTTCGCTTCGCTCGGTCAATAATCTATCTATGTGCCAGATTTCATCCAGATCCATTCAGTCGTTCGCATGATTGAGTAACAAACATCCATCCATCCAAACTTTCGCATTTATAAATATTAGTAGTATAGACTAGATACTGCGTAGAACGTGTGACGTGTGTGTACTGTATGATAGCCTAGTGGCTATGCTAGTGGTTTAGAGAAGACGTTTGTCGTCATTCGGTTCGACCCCCGGCCACGCAATTTTAATTTAATGACGGACGTTTTATACAAACCACCACCACTTAACGTTATATCACTTGCTATATAACGGTGAAGGAAAACCTGCATACCCGCGAGTTCTTCATAATGTTCTGACTTCTGAGAGGTGTTTGAAGTCTGCCAGGTGGACCTTCCTGGCCCTTCTTATTCTGGGAGGAGACTCGTGCTCAGTAGTGGGCAAGGGGGATGAAATGGTTATGATGGTACCATGATAATAATTAGATAGTACTACTGCGCTCCATGGAGACATGGTCGCTGACTATGGGCCTGATAAGAAGGCTCAGGGTCACTCAGCGGGCGATGGAGAGGGCTATGCTGGGAGTGTCCCTACGCGATCAAATCAGAAATGAAGAGATCCGTAGGAGAACCAGAGTCACCGATATAGCCCGAAGAGTTGCGAAGCTGAAGTGGCAATGGGCGGGGCACATAGTTCGGAGAACCCATGGACTGTGCTGGAATGGCGACCCCGCACTGGAAGGCGTAGCGTCGGCAGACCCCCCACACGGTGGACGGACGACATCAAGAGCAGGGAGTCGCTGGATCCAGGCGGCGCAAGACCGTGGCTTGTGGAGGACCTATGTCCAGCAGTGGACGTCCATCGGTTGACGACGACGACTGCGCTCCATAATTCCATGCTAACATTCACCAGGGGTCCATGTCTCCATGACTGTAATCCCAAACATGCCCAACAGATTTTTGATGTACCTACTACCTATTTGAAAGTTGTGCCTAGTAAAAACATAAGCAAAATCGCAAAAGTCCATTTGAACTGGTTTATGTTCAAAGTTGTCCGGCAAAGAGCAATTTCCGTACTTTGCCGTAACTTCGGCGCTGCACATGCTGTGAAATTTTTATCCTCCTGCGATTCCCGTAACTTGCAGCTTGCCCTTTTGATTTATGAGAAAAGTTTTATTTCGCAAATAAAGAAGGCGAGAAACGACCCTTTCCTAAAATTTTAACGTTGAAATCATTCATGACACTTCATTATAAACAAATAGATCTATGTACTCGTACTACGGAAAAACGGTGGGTATATTTTTTATTTCCTAATATCGTATAGGGATATAAAAACAAATATGTATTTCAAGTGTATCTGTCAGTTGGTTACCTATTTCATACCGCTTTCGCGTATCGTTCATCCGATCGCGTTGATAGTTTAGTCCTTGTAGGGACTTCCAGGGAGGTTTCTGACGTAGCTTACCATTAAAGAGGGCGCGCGACGCATGCAATTCGAAAACATATTATATGCCGAGGATTTTCTAGGAAAATCTTGTTACATCTTTTTACAGTCACATCTTGATTACACCGACTGCATGGGTTGATTTTTAGTCTAAGAGGACATGTTGAAGATGTCTCTGAATAAGTTCAAAGTTAATGTAAAACGTTAACTCATTGAAAAATCTTATTACCATGTAAAGGACTACTTAAACGACAAGGAAGCTTGGCAATAATTTGCTCTAATGTCTCTGATAGTTCCTTAGTTAAGATGATTTGTGAGATGGTGATAATTTAAAAAAAAACCCGGATGAGTTTGTTGTGGGCTCTTCTCAGACCAGGGCGCGTTTGGAACCCTCGTAGCTTTAGTTTTAAGATACCGTTACCCATTATCACCATCAAGTCTTATTCCTTATTATTATTATAAATATGACGTTCAGAAGGTGTACTTTGTACGTACCTATTTTGAATAAAGTTGCTTGATTATGATTATTATCATTGATTATGATTAAGGGCGGGTTCCTACAAAAGCGGAGCAGAGACAGTATGCGGAGACGAGCGGTGTAGATGGCAGGTTATTTCCATGTTAATTCCATTTTGGTTCACGCGGGAACTCTTTAATTTTCCGAGATGAAAAGTAGCGTATGTGTTATTCCAGACTATATTCTATCTTTGTGCCAAATTTCATTCAGATCCGTTCAGCCGTTGGGGCGTGATTGAGTAACAAACATCCATCCATACATCCATACATCCATCCAAACTTTCGCATTTATAATATTAAAAATTAAAAAAGAAGTCACAGCTGTTGCATCTTGATACGCGACGACATAGTTAGTTTGTTTGCAATGTACAAAGGTACTTAAGGTAGGTTGTGTATAATAAAACTAGAGCATCTTATACCTACTTCAGGACTGGACAGGTCAGTGCTGTTTGTAAAGAACAAAGAGCGAAAGCTCTGTATTGTGAATAATAATAATTTATTTAGTACAGGCATTGATGTAGAATTTACAGGAAACTAAATTCAGCGTTTCTGAGTTAACAGCTTCCAAAGCTTCAGTATCTACAGTTTTACAAAAGTGCCCGCTGCCCATTAATTAAATTAAAACGTAGTTTTTAATTATTTTGTACTTTATAGCACGTGGTCCGTAGTTGACTAGGTAGCTCAATTTAAAAACAAGCAAGGGACTCTACTTTTGAACGCTAATTCAAGCGGTTTTGTTCATACCTCTTACTTAATAAATATTTGTAAAATTACTAATACTTAAGTAATTATTTGTAAAATTACTAATACTTAAGTAATTATTAAGTAAGAGGTATTTTATAGTGAAAAAAAAAATGATTACCTATATATTTTTTAATTATTACAAATCCAAAAGGATGACACTCCGTGTGCCTGTCCGTTACATTTTCACGACCCATGGTCGATTTTGACGAATAAAGAGTTAGTTTGCATCCCGGGGACGGACATAGGCTACTTTTTATCCCGGAAAATCAAACAACGGGATTCCCACGGGATTCTTAAAAATCTTAACTATGCATGCGGGAATCATCTAGAGTAAGTGGCATCTAATTAAATAATGCTAAATAATACATAAGTAGTTAATTGATATATTAGATAGGTATACTTTCCAATGGCAATTATTAAGGCAATATCCATCTCGTTTGTAGATTTAATATGAAGCAATCTGTCTTCAGTTCGCCGCGCGCTTTTAATAAAGTCCGGAGATCTTCGCGGCTACTATCAGCATTGAAAACCATTATGATACAGGAACATCTTGTTTCAATCTCTTTCTAATATTATTTATAATGCTAGGTCTCAAAAAACACTTCATGGTACGAATTGAGTGAATGATTTGCATACCGACGTCACAAAACTGCTCAGGAAAACATTGTGTTTGTAAGCTTATTTTTGGGACGTGATGGTAGGATTTGGCGAAACAATATCATAACAATAGTGGCATCTACTTACTTACCCACAATAACTTTTGTAATAAGACTGAATAATGGAACAATTACCAATAAATACCTAATAATAATCTTCAGGTGTACCTATTATCTTCTGTTCAGGCTAATTTATTGACCTGAAGATTAATAAATATATATGATCATCAATCCTTTTATTTTATATAGGCCGAGCGTTTAACTCGCGTATCGCCTGCGCGGTAAGAAGGGAGCGGGGGTAGATGTTAGCGGATTAAAAAAAGATACTTATTATTTTATTCTTTACCAACAATGTCTATCTCGAGATAAATCTTTGGATTATTGACTCTGTGTGTAGCGCCGCCCCGCCCCCGCTCCCTTCTTACCGCGCAGGCGATACGCGAGTTAAACGGTCGGCCTATAGTTATTCTTTTGTTGATAAGTACCACCCGATTATTATTAGGCCACATCTACACAATAAAGCCCGCGACTTCTTTCAGTCACCTTTTATTTTTTTATATTTAGATTTAGATTAATAAATAGGTATACGGTTCTCATTTCTAAGTAAAGTTTGTCTTGTTAATTTTTTTTTAATTTTAATCATTTAGAATTTAAAGCTTCACTTTCATCATGTGAGTAAAATTAGTGTTTACTGTAAGTATTCTTATCTGGCTTCGTTATCTATGTTATTGTAAGTTTATTGAGATTTCAGTGTTAATAGGTCACAACAGCAATTAACTTTAGATTATGTTTACAAAATATTACATATAATATAATTATAGACATTCATCTTTCATTTCCGCTGATAGAATATGTGATTGGTGATAGAAAAATTAAAATATATCCGGCTGAGTTTATGCAGGGCTTCTTTTCAGTTATTTTAGTTTATTGTAGACACTCTTCTGTCAGAACTAGGTATACCAAATCCTTAATTTACGTCATATAAAACAACAGCGAAGCTTAGCTTTAATTTTAAGTAGACTAGGTATTTAATATTTTAGGTGTGTGTTGCAAATGGACAAAAGTCATGCCTGAAGAAAATAGCGCCAAGACTTAAATTTTTATCGCGTAATTTAAAAATAAGTGCTCAATTAAAAACATTGAAACATATTTATAGCCTAAACAACAATATTGTTGCAGGTGGATGGATGTTAAGGTGATTGCTGACGTCATGCAGCCATGACCGCGAGTAGACGCAGAATGAAGGCGGACCGGAGCTGGTGGAGGACGAGGCTTATACTGGCAGTCCTCACTCTGGCTGGCGCCAGCTCACAAGGTGAGTCCATTCACGTACTAAAGGCCACTTGCACCACAGAAAGCTATATTATCGTTAAACTTGCCTACTAGAAAGCTACCAAAGTCGTTGGCATAAGTTTTTAATCCACTACAAGTTAGCCCTTGCGATATCACAGTCTAAGATGGTAGCGGGCTAACCTTTCAGGAGCATGGCAGTTGTATCAAACCCTATTCGGTTTCTACACGGCATTGTACCGGAACGCTAAATCTCTTGGCGGCACGTGTTGGCCGTTAGGGTGGTAACTAGCCACGGCCGAAGTCTCCAACCAGGCTAGACCAGGGAAAATTCAGAAATTATAAATTCTCAAATTGACCCTGCCGGGGATTGAACCCGGGACCTCCACACGTTAAGACAACAGCGCTCAACACTGCGCCACGGAGGTCGTCAAAGTCGTCAAGTGATATGTCATTCTTCTAACCTCTATTATTTGGTCATACATAAAATTTGGTTAAAAGTTGAAGGACACACTGACTGCAAGAAGCTTAGCTTACCTTAGCTTACCGAAACCAAAGAATAGGTAATAGTACCCGAAACCACCGAAACGCTACATAGCTTGGCCGTGGTACGTCTTTGTCGGTTGAAAACTAGCCACGGCTGGAGCTATTTTATAGCTACCTTATAAAAACTAACTATCAATTGTTTTTAAATGATATAATATTATTTTGGTTATAGTCTGAGAGCAGGTAGGTTAATTTATGATAGTAGGTAGAACATGATTTATGTATGTACCTATGGGTAATAGCATCACGTTCATTAATTAAGCTTACGAGTGATGGAGGTATCCAATCTGCTAACTAATTGAAATTTAATTTACGTCCCAATGAACCAGCATGTGTTGATGGCATGGTATTTATTTCAATTGGTTTTCATTTGATTGCAAATTGGAATTATCTTTCTATGAAGTTCAATATTCGATTTTAGTGCGTAGAGGTAGACATAGAAAAATAACTTTTCGTAGACGTTTGCTTTTTATATTACTAGCTGATGCTTGCGACTTCGTCCGCGTGGTTTAAGTTTTTTATTCCCTCGGGAACTCCTTAATTTCCCGGGATAAAAGTAGCTTATGTCACTCTCGTCCCCAACTATACCCATGCCAAAAGTCACGTTGATCCGTTGCTCCGTTGTGGCGTGATTGAAGGACAAACTAACAAACAAACACTTTCGCATTTA
Organism: Erebia aethiops; assembly: GCA_923060345.2. Classification (NCBI taxonomy): domain Eukaryota; kingdom Metazoa; phylum Arthropoda; class Insecta; order Lepidoptera; family Nymphalidae; genus Erebia; species Erebia aethiops. Next base: position 11,490,999 of record OV281096.1, on the reverse strand, counting down.
TAATATTAGTATGATGTACTGAGGATTTCTTGACAGAATAACCTATTCAGATTCAAATATTTTTTATTTAAGTTGACTTTGACTAGTGCTTTTGAATAGTCGAGTGAATCTACCACTGTTTCGGAATGCCACTGTATTTGTTGACTCTAGAATACAACCATCTCATCGTCTGCTAACAACTGTAGTCTGGATCTACAAGACGACCTTTCTCCTGTCGTGTCGAATTGCCGTCTTATCGGACTATAAGAGAAAATAATCGTATAGAAAGAGTGTAGATTAATGTTTGCGCACACACTTTTGCACTATTATTTGTGGATACTGGCCGCTGTAACTAAACCTGGTAGACTCTGGAGGACATTATTAAATATTATAATTTATTCATGCAAACTATTTTAAATATTATGAAAACTGTATTCAAATTAAAACAATGAAGTAATTAAATTAAAAACTAAACATTAAAAATATCATCTAAGCCGCTGCAATGAGGCAGTAAAAAACAAATATGACAGTTATATGAATACGCAAATGTGGAACAAAATCACCATTTGCGTATTCATATAATATTGATCCGTCCCTTGTCCATTCCAACCAAGTGTACAGTTGTAGACTGAGCTACGATTTTATTTATTGGTATTTGTGGCCATTAGGTAACCGAGCCTTTACTTCTTGCAACTTGTTATACATAGGTAAGTTATACCGGGCGCAATTATGTTTAAAGTTATATCCATTTCCTAACTCAATATATAATCGATATTAGAATTACCTAGTGAAAGCACTTAATAGGCGAGTTGGTAAAACACGTTTAATACATTATGTCTTTTCCCTCTAGCGCGTTTTCAACGAAACAAAATTATAGGAAGCACTTTTCATAGATTGTTAAGCGCAGCTAGGGTTACCAGGTGATGATCTATCTTAAGAGATCTCGGAGCCTCCCAACATGCGTTAAGGTCGGCCACCGAGGGGGTTTTTGTAGGTAGAAATCCTACATAACCCGATTTCCCCCACAGGAAGTTGGGTATCTTAAGGAGATTTCCCACCCGTAAACAAAGAAAAAAGGGCTACCAGATGAAAAATTTAAAAGTCCTGAGATTTTGTCACAACTCACGCTGACTCGTCATAATATTATTATTTTTTTTATTTCATAGATCATAAAGTATAAAGTACTTAATGATTATTTGTGCTAACTTTATAAATGTTGATTCTCAAAACCAAAGAAGGTAAATAGTTATTGCGTTGATTATTTAAGTATCAAAACAAAATTATAGCTTTGTTTACGTACTTACAGGATTGAAAAAACTGAAAATTTCCAAATTAGGCCTCTATCCTGTCAAGAGCCCCAAAATCCTGTAATCTCAGGACAAATCCTGAGACATGGCAACCCTAAGCGCAGGACAGTCAAGCTGTGATTACAGTAACTAGGGTGCTATTATCGCGTGATATTCTATAAGCCGCTTCTATAAAATATTAAGCTAATGGTCGGGTTACGCGATGCAGTTTTGCATGCAAAATAAACCTACCTATCTAGATATCAATGAAGAGCTACTTACCGCCGTAAGCAATATTTTATTTCGGGTTCAGTAGGTAGGTACATTGACAAATATTTTTTAAACCATTCGTGCTATGCTTCTGACGCCAGTCATTTATTTACGATTTCGCTATAAAATTGGCCCCAGTTTCACATTTTGTTAAAAAACTCAAACTCAAATGTTTTTTTAACATAACTCAACTCAAATAAACTTTTAGAATAGTGTTTTTGTAAAAGTGAGCTAGTGAATACACCACTACCACTGGATTGGAATGCCATTCCTATCGAGAAGAACCGAAGAAAGAAAGTCGGTGGTTTCTCTTATGAAAAAATTGTGTGGATACAGCTTGATAGGTTAGTAGGTATATAAATCTAAATAAGAAAATCAAATAACAACTAAATAAATGTGATAGGCAACAGTTTATTGTACTGATTTACTTACCTTTTTGAGAAAATTCATAGTATTTTTTATTTTTATTTTCCAGAATGAAAAGCCTATGTCGTTCCTCGGGATATAAGCTACCTCTGTACCAAATTGTGTCATAATCGGTTAAAGAGCGCTCGTCTTGGCGGGGGCACTCCCGTACCCCCAAAAGGTCCATGAAAACGTAGCAGACAGACAGACGCACACACTTTCGCATATATTATAATATGTTATTGGTAGTATGGATAATTTATTTTCTACGGACTTTTTAGTAGAAAGTCGTGTATTATGAAGAGCATCAATCTTCAAGTCTCAGCTTTAAGTTCAACCTAATGTTGTCAGGGTTGTTTAATTGTCGGCATAACTCTCGTTAATTCGGATCACTTTGGACGGCTGAATGGGAGTCGTTTACGGAATAGATTAAAGCTTTATGAAGTCACTGGTAGTCCCAAATGTTAGTGTGTAATTTATTAATTAATTTAGTCTTGCCATAGTTCGTTAGAGCAGGTGCAAATTCGGTCAAAAAACACAATACTATTTTCCACTAGATGATGCCCGCGACTTCGTCCGCGTGGATTAAGATTTTTGATTCCCGCGGGAACTCTTTAATTTTCCGGGATAAAAAGTAACCTATGTTCTTCCCAACGATACAACCCATCCCTGTACCAAATTTCATCAAAATCGGTTGAACATATGGGCCGTGAAAGCGTAGCAGACAAACAGACAGACACACTTTCGCATTTATAATATTATTCTATATCTCTGGATTCTGGATTTAATTCTATATCATAAACGGGCGGTGAAATTTTTAGGAGAAATTATGGGAGAAATTAAGTTAAGTTATAGGATTGAAAGTCTGGTCGGTAATGAATAATGAGTAACAATTTCACCCCAGTCGGGTGAAATTGTTACTCATTATTCATATTTATTTGAATTACGAGCATAACTCATTTTAATTTGAGTTACTTTAGATGAGTGAAATGGTGTAATTTGTTTAAAATTACCGTTGTTTTAGGGCGGCCGCACACGTACCGGTAGCCAACCGGTCGTTCTTTTGACTTATAAATAGAATAATGTACCAACCAGTAGAACTAAGTATGTATCTACTAAAAAGGATTTATGTACTTACTTGTTTTTATAAAAAATATCTAATAATAAACTCATAAAAATTTGAGCATTTCCTCCGATTCAAATTAATTTCGATCAAAGCCTTTCTTGAATTTTCAATAGTAAGCTGATTTTGTCAGTGTCTCTTTAAACATCTCATTACGGCTTGGTATAACACCACACACGTTATTGTTCTTATAAAGAGAGCTATTATTATTGTATCTGTAAATACGATACCCCTTTTCTTTCACAGATTTGGAAAAATACCATATACCTAGTCCCATTATGTATAATGTATTTTGTACTTAAAAACCCCTGAATATTTACAAGCGATTAAGATTATTTTGTCCAAGTCTATGGTAGGTATATGTAAAACAAACATGAAAACAGTCTCTTAATAATTATCAAGATGAGTGATGGCCTTAACAATTAATTACATTTTTATTAATACACCTATATTTAGTGCTGAAACGTTGTCTATAAAGGCACATTAAGTGTATAAGAGTCGCTTTATTGAAGCGGGGGCACAGCTGTTGTTTTCCCTTCAGTAAACAGTAGGTACGGTCGTTTGGAGACTTATTGTGGACATTTCTCATTTCAGATATATCGGCGTGCTGCGATAAAGCCGTCGGGACATGCCGGAGCGTTTGCGAGAAGGTAAGTTATTTACGGAAAAAGTTATGAAAATATGGGCCAATTTATTAGTATTTAAAAAAAAATAGCAAATGAAACTTTCATGGATCTTTTGTTATGGCAAATTTAAGGTAATTGGTATGACGTTTAATGCCTCCGTTTCAGAAGACTAAAATCGTGGAACAGTATTGGACTCGGAAACAGGGTTTGGGTTTGATTCAATGAAGCGAGTCATATTTAGGTCTGTATTACCTATGGTATTACTCTATAGGTACCTACGTGAAATGAAAAGATAAATTGAAGAAACAGACACAGATAATTAATAATAAGCATTTGATTCACACACCACAGGTCATATTTCTGTATTTTATACAAGTTTCCATTCTAAGCCTATTGATATGTAAAATTGGATTTGTTGGCAACGCCCCCATTAAATTTCTCCCGATAGCTTTATTGTAAGCAAATCAACAGCAATCGTAATAAATCATAACACAAAGTTATCGACGATTCGAAATACAATTAAATCGCGTTAATGGGATTCAAACAGTGTCGCGCGGAGGAAGCGAACGTCACGCGGCGCGGTTCGGAGACGGAATTAAATACGAATGTATTAGTCCGAGGTAGTGCTGCCAGTTTTGGTTAGCTAAATTTCGGGAGAAGGCTTTCGGGATTTCAGTTTTTAAATCAGGATATAGCTATGAAGTTTGTAACGAGCTTAGATGGCGCATCATGGCGCATTCAATTTTTGGTAATTCACTTTAATATTTTTAAATTATGTGAAAACTATAACTAAGGTCATATTACATTATCATTTTGACGACAGCAGTGTGTAGCGATGTTGCCAGGTCACGGGTTCGATCCCCGGCAGGGTCTATTTGGGAATTTATAATTTCTACATTTTCCTGGTCTGGCCTGGTGGGAGGCTTCGGCCGTGGCTAGTTACCACCCTACCGGCAAAGACGTGCCGCCAAGCGATTTAGCGTTCCGGTATACGATGCCGTGTAGAAACCGAAGGGGTATGGGTTTAATATAACTGCCATGCCCCTAACAGGTTAGCCCGCTACCATCTTAGACTGCATCATCACTTACCATCAGGTGAGATCGCAGTCAAGGGCTAGCTTGTAGTGGATAAAAAAAAAACATTATCATTCTTTGCGCCATCTATTCTCACTGCGGAGGCTCATTAGTCACATAACACATTATGGTTCAGGTTTTCTTGGGAATCAGAATTGTTGAAAATCGGGACGTCCCGCCCAAATCGGGACATCTGGCAACATTAGTCCCGGACCCTGTCCCCGGCTCCTCTTACACGTTTTAATAATTTTCCCCTATTCACTTGTCGCTCCTTCTCGGAACACTATCCGATGTGACAAGATTCTTGATTAGCCCCGACGCGATGCCTCGAGTGTCCACAACTATAATGTTGTAAGAGCTGGTGATTTATTTGTGTAAGGGATCAAGCGCCGGCAATAGTAGGCGATGGTCGATGAGGAAGGATTACCCGCGCGCTGTGATTCGTCGCTGGAAGTCGCTGCAAGAGCCCTAAGCCAACTTACTCTAGCGTTTAGCGTTATAAAATAAATAAATTTAATTAATTAAATTTAATCTGGAGCAATCTTCTTTAATTACACACAATTAAAGAAGGATGCTCAAGATCGGAAGGCATATCACCTGCTGACATCCAAACTTCAATTTGTTAAGACTTCAGCCCTCTGGTCGTGGAGCGTGGGCTCGATCCCCGGGCACGTACTATCTCTAACTTTTCGGCATTTTAAGAAATTAAATATCACTTGCTACAACGGTGAACCTGCATGGCTGAGAGTTCTTCATAATGTTCTCAAGGGTATAAATTAGCATTTGACCAGCGCAGCGCGGAGGATTATGGTCTAACTGGTATGAGTAACTGGTACTGAGGTACCAGTGATGTGCATCGATGGCTGGTTGAAATGACAATACTGGATAACGGGTTACATTACCTTTCATGCGCTACTTCGATTTTAATGCGTGTAAACAGCAAACACGACTTAGTACTAGGTATATACCACGGCTAACAACTTTTATCGACCACCTTCTCTCAGCCTATTTTGTTCTACAGGATACAAGAAAGTCGATGATCTTTCACCACGTATCCTTTATTTGTTTGCTTTCGGATCAAAGACTGCGGGCTCTATCGTTCTATGAACAAAAAAATCAAAGACACATTCGTATGCCGTACTCCTATTATGTGTACAGACTACAGATATCAAATGACCTTAATGTGAACGGATGTTAAAAATATCTCCGGTGGAACTTGGAAGCTTTACGGAAGCTATAAATCCGCTTTAATTATAGTCAATGAAAACTTTTGTTACAGTAATGTCTACAGTAGATAATATTGTCTAGTTTGTATGAGAGGAGACGCTTGGTCAGTAGTGGTCATCCTAGGCTGCATCAGCACTTACCATCAGGTGAGATCGCAGTCAAGGGCTAACTTGTGAATTAAAAAAAAGAGTTGCATAAATATATTAATACGGTAAATATCAGTCATCCTAGTCATCATGACTAGGATCACTGATATTTACCGTATTGAAATTAGTCAATTTTAACAAATTTTCATATTACTATTTTAATTACATATTTTTCTGAAAATGAAGTACCCAAAAGTCCCCTGAAATTCAGAAATGATCCTGTCCTGACTCACTGACTTACCAAAGTCCAGCCCTAGCTATCCCTTGGACCTAGAAAGCTGAAATTCTGCACAAAGGTTTTAGACTGTAGGACAAAGAATAGGGCCGATTTATTTTTAAATTCCCACTGCAGCAAAGTCACGGGCATTTTACGCCTAGTTTGCTTTTTGTTTTAATTAGCCATAAATTTTGCTGCTCACATGTCTTCGCAATTTCATAGTTTTAATTTTAGCACTTTGATCTGGACATTGATTGAGGGCATGCCTTATTACTTAAACAGATAAAGTAGATGCTAATTGGGTATTTGACAACTAGTCAAATCAGCAACTTTTTTTTCAAACGTCAAAACGCGTGCTTAGTATGGATTTTGTATGAAATTTTAAGTTGTGACGTCATCCAAGTTCGACGCACTTTTTTTACTTTAATCGATTATTCAAAATTAAACTATCAGGGGACGTGGATATTACGACGTTTGGGAGATCCTTTATTTAATAATCACTATAAAATAATTTATTTCACTAGTAGTTAAATACTCAATTTGACTTAGGTACCTACCTACCTGCTTCGATTGGGATTCAATAGTGATTAGGATGCAGCTGATGCAAAGGGCCGACCACTTCAGGAATGTTTAACGACCAGGAATACATAAGCATGAACAACTTTCCAAGTACGCTCGATGTTCGCACACGAGAGAATTCCATCGATAACACATTTCTAACATTTTTGATCAACGTTAACGAGTGACCTGTTGAAAGTTCATGATGCCTTAGCCCTTAATAGAGATAATTTATTGCGGAATTTCTGGAATAAGTAAGATGAAAGGCATATAATAGTTTATTGTAGCATTAAGACTAAACTAAAATTCTATTTCTTTAGGGCTTTTGGTCGTAGTTGGTAGATATCAATAAAAGAGTAATAAATATACTTTAGGGCTTCTATCAACGCTTAAAACAGTATTATTTTAAAATTGACGTTTTATTGACGTCCCTAAAATTAGTATATTAAGGATTATAATACTGAAACAAAAGTCTCAACACAATTAAAATAATACTGCTTTAAGCAATTATAGTAACCCCTTTAGACTTGGAACGATTAAAAGCTTTTAATAGAATGTTCATTCAATCTATTACAAGAATAGAGTTCTAAGAAAATTACAAATACTTACCACGACCCGACAGGAAAAGAATCAAAGACCTAAACTTACTTTAATACATATCAAAAATTAGCTGATGCCCGCGACTTCGTCCGCGTGGAATAAGTTGTTTTAAATTCCCACGGGAATTCCTCAAATATCCGGGATAAAAAGGATGGCATGGCACTCTCCAGGGTCCTCAACTATACCCATGCAGAAAATCACGTTGATTCGTTGCTCCGTTGCGGCGTGATTGAAGGACAAACCAACAAACATACACATGATTTGCGGAACCGGCAGGATTTTAACTATAGAAACTTTCATTTTGTATGAAGCACTGTAATAAAATTATAAAAATCGAAGACCTCTTGACAGGCTACAGTCCGCGCACGAGCTCCGAGGAATCGGGGTCTGAAGAAACTATTGCTGAGTACGCCACTCCCGATCGTCGCTCCTGAACCAGCTCGCTCCCAGCACTAGTTTCGAGCTTGACGCGTGTAATTTTGCTATAGCAGTATTGTTTTGTACTTTAAACAACTCTAGGTCATTACTTTAACATTCCATAGGATTCCTCGGAGCTCTCGTGCGAACTATAGTACTCAGGGCCCCCAATTTATAATTCCTATGTACTTGGATAGGTTTTAACGTAGGTACAGACGGATCGATTGTCTCGATGGTCGCAGCCCTAGCTCATCCGGTGATTTTTATAAAGCGGTGCAACGGAGACAATCTAAATAAAGTGGTTGCTTGTTACGCGCCCCATTAACGTATTTAACCCCATTTGGAACGTTTGACAATTCGTTAGACGGTGATGCATTCTTAAGATAGATCATGGATATTAACTTGTGTATCATCGAGCTGGTGGGAAGTTTGTGGCGGTGCTTGATTGGATGCCGTGACTGAATGTTTGTGATACCTAGCAATTATCGCTGGACTGCAGATCAAACCTTAGTGGAATCGTGTTTGCATTTCTATCCTCAAACTTCATGAGTTTTTATGGTGGAACACTGGGGTGGCACTGGCACATTGTTTAGATATTTTTTTTGGTATCAAACTTAAAAATCTATCTAACATACTATAATAGAGTACTGAGTAGTTACTTTTTTTTGTTTATTGGGGGAAATCTTTATAAGATACCTGGCTTCTTGGGATAAAATCCAGCTTATGTGAGATTTTTACCCACTAAAACCCCCTTGGTGGCCACTGGCCATCCTAAGCGACAATAATATGTACCTTTTACATATCGGGAAGCTCCGAGATCTCATACTTATTATGAACGCAATCGGAGAACTAAGTCAGTACATAACGGAATAATAAAATTCTTGTAATGCTTTTTATTTAACCACTACAAGTTAGCCCTTGACTATGATCTCACTTGATGGTAAGTGATGATGCAGTCTAAGATGGTAGTGGGCTAACCTGTTAGGGGCATGGCAGTTATATTAAACCCATACCCCTATTCGGTTTCTACACGGCATCGTATCGGAACACTAAATCGCTTGGCGGCACGTCGTTGCCGGTAGGGTGGTAACTATAGCCACGACCAAAGCCTCCCACCAGGCCAGACCAGGGAAAATTCAGAAATTATAAATGCCAAATTGACCGTGCCGGGGATCGTGCGGAGGGCCCGCCGCACGTTAAGACACTGCGCCATGGAGGTCGTCAAAAATCGTCGTCGATACCTATACTTTCCATAACATCGGAGAAAAGACGATCGACGATGATTCGCCGTCATCATAGGCTAGAGAAAAAATAGACCTGTACCTAAGTTGTGTAACCCAGTGAGATTTGTCAAACGTTAATCTATCTCATACAAAAGGACTGTAAAATAGAAATAGTCCTGACTCACTTACCTATACTTACCGACTGACTCATCAACACCTAGCCCATATTCTCGGATCTATATAGAAAACTGAAATATTGCACAGAAGTTCTCTTTATAGACAGACATAGACAAAGGAAAGGCTGGGTATAGGGCTGGGACCTGGCTTTTTCGAAATACCCACGGCAGCGAGGTCGTGGACACTCAATCAATCAATCATTTATTTATTACACATTCAGTTTCATGTCAGTCCCTAGTCAGTACCTAGTCATCAATAAAATTGAATATTAAAGTTCCCATCTGAAAAGTCTCGGGTTAGGTGACACTGCGAGCTCGGTATAACGACATAATGACAGCGGCCATGTTGTCCAGGCAGGAGCGAGGGAGGGGGGAAGTAATGACACCATAATAACAAGCTTTTCAGCCATGCTTTCAGTAGTCGGGGCTTTCCGGACAGTCTATTAAATTTAGTATCAAAGCGCTTTGTTGGATAATTAGTAGGTTAATTCTTGTTGGCTTGACTATTAATTTCATAGAAAGTGTGGGCTTGTAGAGTTTTCCTTGTTGATATTATTCTGTTCCTTACGTTTTTACAAGCTTTTATATAGCTTGCAATGTTTGTGGGTTCTTTTAACTAGAAACTGAATTTTAAAACAGTTTTTCCCACCGAGTAGTGTTATCCCTAACCACTTCCCAACTGATAGAGATGAAATTTTGCATGTAACACGTTTAGTTTGGACGTCAATGCAAGGTTAGCTAAGTGACGTCATTCTAAATCCATTATGGCGGACTAGTTTTTTTATGCACTAGTACCATGATATGGTATCAATTTTAAATGTTTGCTGAGAACAATACGAAAATAATATTACGTCACTATATTCAATAAGGCGGACGGTAAAAGCTTGTTTTTAAAACTTTTAAAGATATAAGATACATTTTTACTTACATAAAAACATAAATGTTTATTTACATAATTTTCATTGTTAAACCTTCATGGTAAATGCCATGAGCTGAGCGAGGCCGGGTGTACAGAAATTTGAAAACCCTAAAACTTCGCCTTGAAGGATTTGTTTGTTTCCTGTCGGACTCATAAAGTTATGTATGGCATTTGTCCAAGTGTATACCTACTATTCATTGAATTTGGCTTGCAAAATGCAAATGTCTGTCCTGTCTGGTCCTACCATAGTAATATAATAAGTCTATGGGTCCTACCTATGTATTATTTAGTTGTAGGTATGTTGTATTCAGAAATAATAAAACACGTACCTATCCATACTAATATTATAAATGCGAAAGTGTGTCTTTCTATCTGTTTGTCCGTCTATCTGTCTGTCTGTCTATCTGTCTGCTACGCTTTCACGGCCCATCTGTTCAACCGATTTTGATGAAATTTGGTATAGGGAAAGGTTGTATCCCGGAGAAGTACATAGGCTTTTTATCCCGGAAAATTAAGGAGTTCTCGCGGGAATCAAAAAACTTAATCCACGCGGATGAAGTCGCGGGCGTCAGCTAGTAATTAAATATCTGTTCAAATTCTGTTTTAATGACTTAATCGACTTACAAAAGAAGCAAAGCATTATTGGGCGCATTTAAAAAATGAAAATCTCTATCAGTTTAAAATACTTTTTTGAAATTCAAGACCCAGCCCCGTCTCAGGCCTCAGCCCTGTAAAGTAGGTAATTTATGAAGTGTCGGCACTGGCTCAGAAGATTACATGACAGGCGATGAGCCGCGAAAAACTTACGGCCCATAAAAACGCGCTCGTAGTCGTATCTAGTTCGCGACTTGTAAACACAGAAATATTGCGACGTACGAGTAAACACCGACGGCCGCGCTGTGTTATCATCTGCATGACAAATTTGTGGCTACATATTGTGTTCTTTTGCTAATTTATAATAAGTGTTTGGATACTTAGGAAGTTGTTTTGTACGGGCGAAGCCAAAACTACACTACGGACAAAAAAAATTACCATGCGGGCAAAAAGTCCACGCGTACGTTTTGTGCTGTCCTGTCGTGTCCTTTGTATGTTTTCGCCCCAAATTACAGAGTTCAAAGTCAAAGCTACTTCGTAGCTAATTCGTAGTAGTTGGTATTACTAATAGCTATTTGCTAGTAGTACCCCAACATTTGAATGCGATTCAGAAACATGACCTGACCTTTGGCAGTTGTGGTATATTATTGTATAAGTAACAAAAGCTTTGCTGCTATTTTGAACCGTTGCTGCAGGGTTTCAGCTGGTCTAGAAACCATGTAGATAAAGGTTTACTTAGTAATTTGCAGTAGTTATAATTTAATAAGGTTAGGTACTTGAAATAAACTTATATTTATTATCACAACAAGACACTAGTCAGAGTACCGACCTAGAACAGTCTCCGATCGCCATGTCGGAGGAAAAATACATCAAAAATAGGAATATAACGTTTGTTTCATTTTACTCAGAAGTATAGAGCAGACCCAGTTTAAATCCCTAATCAAAGAAGATTCGCTATAAGCACAACAGTTTAAACATACGTTTAATCCGTGTGAATATTTTTAATGGCAAATAACTGTAGCTCGCTGTGAGTAAACAAGAATGTATATTAATAAACGTAGCAGCTGCGGCCGCGACAACTTAGATCATACGCGCGTTCATCAAAGCCGCCGCGCGCTTTGAAGTCGCCGCCGCCTGAAAACCGCTACGTTTCCTACTGAAAATAAAATGACCACGTTTTTTGTGACACAATTTTTTGTAATTCCTGTTAGCTTATCATCCGAATCTTTATATATATTATATTAGTCATAAAGGTGTGCACACTGAACTAGTAAAAATCGCGGCTTTTAGATCTACCTAACACCTGCTTACCTAAAATTTATAATCATCCGAAGAAAACGAGAAAATATCGGTCCATTTGGTCTTATTTTAAGTTTTAATTAAATTATATCTAAGCATTTGTTTGGCACGTCAGTTATTTATGAGGAGTTTTTTTTATATTACCTACTTAGTACTTACATATATAAACTGGGGGCATTTTTCAAGTTTAAGTAAATAAAATATGTATTTTTCCAAACACAATTCACTTTGTTTCCAGCTATTGATATTTAATTTCCATGCCATCCATAGTTATAATAATATTAAAAATGCAAAAGTGTTTCTGTCTGTCTAGCTGTGGCTGTCTTATATATGTTAACTTTTCTTGGCCCATCTTTTTAATAGATTTTTGTCGCTTGCAAAGCTTGCATCCTATCCTAAGGATGGACCGGAATTATTTCGGAAAATAAGTTTCCATGGGATTCCTTCATTGTCCGCGTGGATTTCCATTTTTCGAAATTCGTGTGCATCATTTGGTATTCTAGTACGATTTAGTTATGAGCGTCTCACACCACACACTTCCCCTCAAAGGAATAAAATGCCCACCCGCTTTTATAAGTTTATCGCATTCCTTCTAGGAACATAAATCAACGGCATTCAACATGAAATCAATCCCGAAATCCGTATTCCGTGTAACGGTTGTGACAATTGATTACCGGGATTACGACGTGACAATCACGTACCGTACCGGGAATCCGACGATTCGACAGGACGCGAGATCCGGGACAGTTGAGATTCCAATCACGTACGGCCAACATTGGGCGCGCTTACCCCAGTACCGTTTTTTTTGCAAGATCTATCGTACGGAATACGGAACGTATGAGTTTTATATGGTTCTATAGCGGGATGATTTATATATGAGTGTTTCCTAACTTATTTTGGTTGTAAGTTTCACGTAGGCACCTACTATGCATTAAAACATAGTGAAGGTACCAATCGAACCCATAAAGCATGTATTGGTTACATTGAATTGGTTACCTATTTAGGTATATTAGTAGTTAAGTAGGTATATTTACCTACTTCTTACAAGAATTATATGTAACATTGAAGTCTAAATGGTCTAACTATAGGCTTTTCCTATAATATACTAAACTTAAAGGTTCAGTACTTACCTAATTAATATTTAATAAATAAATTTGAATCATTTATTTGCTAGACAGAGGTGTTGCAAGTAAAGTAGAAACTAATCAGTCATGCAATACAACATAATTTATTGATCATATTTGAGAACTACTTACAGTAATTACATTGGCAGCTGGCACCTTCAATAATAAGTAATAAATTTTCTGGGCAAGGGCTTTTGACAACCTCCGTGGCGCAGTGTGTAGCGCTGTTGCCTTAACGTGCGGAAGTCCCGGGTTCGATCCCCGGCAGGGTCAATTTGGGAATTTATAATTTCTTAATTTTCCCTGCTCTGGTCTGGTGGGAGGCTTCGGCCGTGGATAGTTACCACCCTACCGGCAAAGACGTACCGCCAAGCGATTTAGCGTTCCGGTACGATGCCGTGTAGAAACCGAAGGGGTATGGGTTTAAAATAACTGCCACGCCCCTAACAGGTATATAGCCTGCTACCATCTTATACTGCATCATCACTTACCATCAGGTGAGATCGCAGTCAAGGGCTAGCTAGCTAGTAGTGGATAAAAAAAAAAGTAAAGAGTTCAAGAATTAATATAAGCATTATAGACGTGTAGCACGGTTAATTTGTTAGGTACATAAACAACAAATAAATAATAGGAATTTGTCAGTCTTGATACAATCCATGTAAGGTGGCACTCTAATCACGTACGGACACAGGACGTGCGGTACTCCTGGGCTAAGTTTTCACACGATCATTGTTCGATTCTACGTACGAGTACCTAATGTGTTTCGAATGAAGGTGGGGGCATTGTTTAGAATTTGTTCTTATTCCTTTCGAATCTGAGTTTTATTGTACTGGGATTTGTTGCGGAAGTGATTGTTTTTTAAATATTTTATTTTACGAGAGCCATTGTATTTTGAGCTTGGTTTTTTTATTATTAGTTTGCTCTTTAGTTGAAGCGTTTTCTAAAGGAAAGAAAACCATATTGTCTGAACAGACATCTCTACATATAATTCTTAGCGGCCGCTATTTGTAAAAGTATCGATATCCTAAGAAAATAGCTTGTCCACTATATATAGTGGTTAAATAAATAAAATATTTAAGCACTAGATATACCATAATACCATACGTCCATTTCATAGTGATGACCTCGTCTTTTATAGGATTTATATTTGGGTAGGTTGGTGTTGGTAAGCTCTAAAAGTTTCCACCGGCCATAGAAATCGACCAATATGACTCACTTTACGTGAACCATTTTAGCAAATTTTTATTTCTTGTTATGTTTATCTTATCAGAAATTGAGCTTAGCTGTCCTTTTCATGTCGATCCCGGAATAAACTTATCAAGTGACAGCATAACAAAATTTACTAAATCAGTTTAAACAGTGTTGTGCATTGTGAAAGACGACCTAAGACTGCTTGTTGCAGTGAATATTTGCCTAGCGCCGTTTATTATTTGGATATTATCTCTTCATATTCGAGATTGTATTGTTTGTGTTTGTAATATTTCGGGGTTTGCTTTAGCGTGTAACAGCTGTGCATTGATTATCGGGTTCGTTATGTCCGGGAATTCAATAGCAATACGCGGGACGAGTGTCACGCCAATTGAAATCCCGGACCGGAGCTGCGGGATTCCAATCACGTAGCCACCGGTTTCAGGCACGTTTACCAGGGAGTTGAATATTTGGGAACATATTTGAAGAAAATTCTTATTAACTGCGGATTTATACCAGTATATTTAGGCCTTGATTGGCCGATGGTAACTGTTGATCAATTCCAGACTGGGTTCGCGCAAGAATAGAGTGGAGATGGAGTGGAGTGGAGACCATCGATGTTCCAGCTATTTATGAAGGAAAGAGAGCAAAGTCAGTCTATAGTGGATTATTAATAGGGGTGGCTCTTTTCGGATAGTTAAAAAAAACTTACTACTCTACTTAAAACTAAAACGTAGGTACCTTCTTGTAGTATTATTTAGCAACGTACTATTACCTATTCTGTGGTAATAGCACAGAATAGGTAATAGTAATATCACAGAATATGTAATAGTACCTACGGTAATAGGCCTAATGATAGTCTTGTGCTATTATAATATTTGTACCTACCCTATTTTATCATGAAGGGAAAGATTGTGCTAACAAGGAGTTATGAGAGGAAATTGTTTTTTTACATACTGAGGTATAAATTTTCCAGACAATACCTGGCAATTTTTTCTCACGTTTTCTTTCACCGTAGGGCTCTTGAATGAACACAGAAAATATTTGGAAACTTAGTACTTTGGTAGATACGTAGGTAAGTAGCCCAGGCTACTTGTGCAAGCTATGTATGGGAACCCTAAAATAAAAAATGTAAAGCTGATTTTTGGCACAAGCGTTCCTTGGGGTCTGAGAAGTACTTCTTAAAAATTCCCCCCCTCTAGGCCGCGGGCTTAACCCCCCACCCCCCCAAACGTCTCCCCAACCGCAGTTTTTTCTAATTTTCTCAAAAAATATTAGTGCTAGAAAAAAACCATCTATGGCGAAAATAATTAACATTAAATAATCTACCATATGGCACTTAAATCATTATGATCGGATAAATAGTTTTGCAAATATGCCGGCTTATTTGACGCATTTGTTTTTTTTTTTTAAATCCTGTAAGTTTCTTGTGATTTGCACAAAATGTATAAGAGCTAGGAAAAAAACGACAAGAACAAAATGAAAGTTCATAAAATCTTCTACAAAATGCTTTTTATTTCATTTCAATCGACCGAATACTTTCGGAAATATGACGATCGAAAACGTGCATGACAGAAAAATATTTTGCAATAATTTTAACTTTGTACCTACACATTCTATTTGATAATGATCGATGCTATATTACAATAAATTAATAGTAGATAATAATCATGATATCTTTATCTACAAAACAACACTACACTCAGTAAATAATATATTAAATATTATTATTTATATTCGTTCAAAGTTCTAACAAAGACAAGGCGTCGCGTCGGCCGAAGAATAACGAATAGGAATGCAAAGGAAATGCGGGTGGAATGACATGGTTCGTGTGCAAATGTTACCATTGATGGGGAAGAAGGTGATGATGACGACCATGATGATGTGCTTTAATAATACCTACTAATATAATAATAAATACCTACGTCTCGAAGTCCTTTCAACTATATGTAGGTATGCAATATGCATTTATCTAAAATCTATGTAAATGAACCACCAACATCCAACAGCTATCTTGCAGATAATTTTATCAGATTAACTTTTAATTGTTGACGGCATTCCGAACCAATGGTAGATTCACTGGACGATTCAAAAGCATTTGTAAAAGTTTACTTGAGTAAAAACATTTGATTTGATACTTGAATTGTAATACGATTACAAAAATACATTTATAAAAAGATGTTGCAAGCAGTATAACCAGTTGTTTTCTGATAAAGACATTTTTCATCTGTCTCTCCCTAAGTATAAGGTGAGTATTAAAGATAGTTTGGTAAAATCCAACTAGCTTATCATTTTCTCTCTTTTTAATCAGTATGTTTTAGTATGTTTTTCTTTCTCTCTGTTATAATTTAAAGCAAATATAATAATAAATTAGGTTATCGTCTAGCGGCTATACCCAACTTAGTATTCATTTGATTTTTTTCTTATATACAATATGTGTTAAATAACATTGAAAACTGTTATGGTCTAAGTGTAATGCTATATTTTACTTACCTATTGTGTGATAAGTTACTGTATGTTTTTCAAAATAAAAATAAAATAAATAAAAAAAAGCACAATCGGCTAGATATTTGAGAGGGGGAGGGGGGGTCGTGGTAGGGGGGAGGTGGGAGGTGGGAGGGTGGTTGTGGGAGTGGGGGAAAAGAGGACATCATTTGCGCCTAAAATCAAAAATACGTTATTTATTTAGAGGTTAATTTCTATTTATTCCATAGTACTATGCTAAGTCTACATGACTACCACCGGTTCTTACACAACAGCAAGGTATATTTCGAAAACTATTTGTCCTATCATAATAAACTAAACACTATTTTATAGGTAAATTAATAATCTTTGTACTAAGTCCTGACAGCTTTTTTCCTAACTCTAATACTTTTTCTTGAAATTACAATAAACATTTACGGATTTTACAAAGGTTTAGTCTTTTATTCCAGTTAGGCAGCCATATTTCCGAAACTATTAGTTCTATCAAAATAAACTAAAAATTATTTTGAAGATAATTTAATGAAGTTCATTTTTGATTATTATGTTTTTTTTCCTAGTTCTAGTAGTTTCTGTGAAAATTAAAAATTATACGAACGGTTGTCGAAAAATAAAAAATTTCTTGGAATATAGGCTGCCATATTTCTCGAACTATTGGTCCTATCGAAATTCACCATAAGACTTTTTTGTGGTTAATTTAGTGAAATTAATTACTCTTTCGAGGAATTTTTTCTAGCTCTAATAGTTTTTGTGGAAATTGCAAATAACATAGGATTCTAGCAATTTTTTTATTTTTTTTCGTACACTATACATGGATATATATTCGAAATTATTAGTCCTATCTTTATGAACTAATTTTTTTTTAAATAAGTGGTTAAATGGTGTTTATTTTTACTTCTGGGAGTTTTTTGCCTAGCTCTAATAGTTTTCTAAAAATTACAGAAAACATATAAAATTTTGAAAAATATTGCTTTTATGTTAACTATGACAGGTATATTATCGAAATTATTAGTGCTATCAAAATTAACTAAATACTATTTTGTAGGTAATTTAACTATGTTTCTTACTGCTTTAATCAGTTTTTCCTAACTCTGTTATTTTTTTTTCGAAAATTAAAAACAACGTACACGATATTTGCATATTATTTTCTTTATCTTACACAATAGGTAGGCATATCTCCAAACCTATTACTCTTATCAAAATAAACTAAATATCATTTTGTAGCTAATTTAATAGCCTTTCATTTTGCTTCAGACAATATTTTTGTAGCTCTATCAGTTTTTATGGAAATTACAAGAAACTACATTACAAAAAGCCATACATGCAAAATATTTTCTTTTCATGCACAAAGGGTTAACATATCTCCGAAACTATTAGTCTTATGGAAATGAAATATAATATTATTTTGTAGATAATTTAATGAAGATAATTTTCACGATAGAAAGTTTTTTTCTAGCACTAATATTTTTTGAGAAAATTACAAAAAACTGCAGTTGGGGAGACGTTTGACGTTGACGTTGACGTTGGGGGGTGGGGATTTAAGCCCGCGGCCTAGGGGGGGGGGGAATTTTTAAGAGGTACTTCTCAGACCCCAAGGAACACTTGTGCCAAAATTCAGCTTTACATTTTTTATTTTAGGGTCAATGTTTATTAGTCCCGTACTAATAGGGACGAAATCAGGAGAGGCTTGTTTACGGTTTCTTTTATTTTATTGGCTTGACGACGGGCGGCGCGACGGTTTGAATACTATAGACCATCAAAAAGGTGATTTCGGGATTTCTTTTCCCGTTTTGACTAATTTCTCAAAATAACTTGTGGTTTGAAGGGAAAACTTACTGTTTAAAGACAATTATTTTCTCGCCCTCGCAAACTAAGCGTCAGTAGGTACCTATTTTCTGTAAGTATTAGAAACAGGTAGGTACCTATACAATTTGGGCAAAGGGTGGAGTTTGAGGTTATGGTCTACGGAACATCTACGGATTTTAGTTCATCTAATGTTTGAGTAAGTAAGGATTTAAAAAGTAGATTATTCATATTAATATGCAAGTGTGAAGTAAGTATGAAATAGTTTTTAATTAAAAACGAACTAGCAGTCACAGAGAAACTCTCGAGTCGAGTTTAAGCCAGGTACGAAACTTTGCAGTTTCAGGATTTATTCCACAGTTTTTTTTAAATTAAATTATATTGTGCAGAAACAAACATACAAAGAGGTAAGTAGGTAGGTACCTACCATTCCACATTTTATTAAATAAAGCGTAGAATTTCTATAAAGGAACTAAGGAAAATAAAATTGATACACTTTCTCTTCTTTACTGAATTATTAAATCTAGTGTTAAAAATATAACACTAATAGGTTATTATAAATATTGAATCCCTTTTAATATTTATACTATTTATATGTAAATAAAAAAGTATTCAAATTAACTTTACAAGTGCTTTTGAATCGTCAGATTCATTTGACTCTACTCACTCAAGGAATAACATTCCTTAGTCATTCTTTGCGAAAAACTGAATATAAATAAATAAAAAATGTAGGTAATTTATATTGTTCCATCCAATATGTACCTACTTAAAAATAACCAAAACAAAAGAAAACCTCTGGCCTTAGTTACACTAATGTAACATTCTTCAAGTTGAAAGTTGCAAAAATAAACGAAGTAATGCGTCTCGCCGTTTCAAAGCGGGTGAAAATAGACTCATTTCAAACCCTTTCATGTCCGTCGCTGGCCGTCCCACTCTGGAGACAAGTGTTAACCTTTCTTATTGAGATTTCAGAAACACTTTTGACGGCGTAGTTTGATGAACTCTATGCGGGAAAGCCCTTAGTGCCCGTAGCTTAGAAAGTCCTTAACTTTCTAAGCTACGGGCACTAAGGGCTTTCTAAGCTAGGGATAAAATTGCATACTACACGTATTATGCACAACCGATTTAAATCTCTAGTCACAAAGTTATTTATCATTTGAAGTTAAAGTTTGACTTGTTCTATTTGATTAATGTGCAAAACTTACAGAAATAAACCTAGAACTTTTGGAAACACCAAACTTAGCTCGTTATTCCAATTTAAGTAAATAACTAGAATATAATTTAGATTATGTGAAAATCAACTTAGTTTTAAGACGATAGGACGATTTAAGGAACTTGATTGGTAGTATGTGGCAAGGTTAGCCAAAAACAGAAACGCTTGGAAAAATTTAAAGTAGGCCTATGTCGAAGGACACGCAGAGCAAATGTATAGAGATTAATTTAAGTGTTATATTTATTTTTATTTATTATCTAGAAAATTTCATGAAATTGTTGCGAGAGAAAATTAGGTGACATAATATGGTAATTTGATGGTATGCGATTCCAATATTTCCAATGCCCAAACTATCGAAGCATTTGTTCAGTTTAACCCATTTATCTGTCACGGCTTACCACAAGATTTATGGGAAGGAAATCCAACCTCCCAACGGTCCTGCGTCCTGCCGTATTAGATGATGCTAAAGCGAATATTATGGCCGGCTTATCGCGGGGCGAAGGAGACGGAGCCGGGAAATCATATCATACTAATATTATAAATGCGAAAGTGTGTTTGTTTGTTGGTTTGTTGGTTTATTGGTTTGATGGTTTATCCTTCAATCACGCCGCAACGGAGCAACGGATCGACGTGATTTTTGACATGGGTATAGTTGAGGACCTGGAGAGTGACATACTTTTTATCCCGGAAGATTAAGGTGTTCTCGCGGGAATCAAAAAACTTGAACTTGACGGGCATCAGCTTCTTCAGGAATATAAGTTAGGATATTCACCACTGCAAATATTTTTCTGGATTAAAGCTCACATTACCCGTCTGAATTAACACTTTTTACCTTTTTGTGATTAGAACAAATTATACCTAAGAAATTATATTACCTAAATATTATGACCGGCTTATCGCTCTGCGACCGTGACGGGGCCAGGAAATTCAGGATTTACCCCTGAAGACATTTTTTAGAATTTCAACTCACATTAATTATCTTACTTTTGGTGATTTAGAACAAATACCTAAGACTAAACTAATATATGGCCGACTTATTTCTTTGCGACGGTGGTGACGGGGCCAGGAAATTCAGCAATTAGACAGGATTTTCAGCACTGCGTATCTAATTTTTTCTAAATTAGATAGAAGCTGACATTAATTAACCTTTAAATTAATTAAAAAGAAACCCTTTTTGACGCTTAATTTAGACGAAGTTAATTTAGAAGAAGATTTTCATGTCAGACATGTTTATCAACGAGGACGTCGCCGCGTACTGGTAGGTATGTCGTAAATGCGAATATTTACGGTAGGGCTTATCGTTTCCGAGAAACGCCCTACAAGTTACGATAGACTAGACTCATAGAGCGGACAGACACTATATCTGTATGCTTTGAAAAATACGTAAAAATCTTTGTAAAAGCGAGTTAGGTAGGTAGTATATTTAATAAAACTTCTACGTAACATTTAAAAGTTTCAGCGTTAAAACTTTTTTTATAAACCCATTCCTTGGTCCACATTGAGCACGGGCCTCCTCTCAGAATGAAAATAGTTTCGCCATTGTTTACCACGCTGGCCAAGTACAGATTGGCACGTTTAAGAACGCATGGCATATTATGATGCATATGATATAGGCATGCTGAATTTCTCACTATGTTTTCCTCCATCGTTGTAGCGAGTGACGTAAACTTGCTTAAAAAAACGTAGGTATATAGGTCTGATAAATTAGAGGTAAATTGATTTCGCGTCCACCGACTAGGAGGCTGGGCACAAACTTATTATTCATCAATTAATAATTTCTGCGTCAGAAAGTTATCAACTTATGCGATTATAACAAACGGCTTTTATCACTTCCCAGAAACGCTCTACAATGGACGCGAGGTGAGGACTAAGGGACAGGTCGAAGATATCTCGCTACTGTAAAGTTGTGTTACACCGAAAGACTACCCTAGCTATTCATCGATACTACAGTTGGTTTACAGTTGGTAAAAAGTTCAGACAGGGATTTACGGCGTAACTTTCTTACTTATAAGAGTATCCCTTTAGTCCCTTTCGGTTCAATAAATCTTATCCCCTATTACGCCCTTTTAGAACGTTTACGTGGATCAGTTACGTTTATCTTAAATTTAGTATTTTTTATAAATGTAGTTGTTTAATAAGCCAATAAAAGCCTAATAACTGAAATTCAGTTGTACACAATGATTCTTTCAAACTAAACTTGGGTATATATTTTCGACAAAACATTGCGGAGCCTATTTAAAAAAAAATTAAATGCAGGGACTATACTTATTAGGTACTTACCTACGGTGAAATGATACAATTCAGTGTCATCATCATTATCAAATTATGTTAGCTAATTTTTCGTTGTGCAAGTGAGGATCTCTTGTACCTACGGCCGAAGATAAAGAACCTTTCTCTTTATCTCTCTTAAATTATACAAAAACCGGTCAAGTGCGAGTTACTGTCAGAGTCGCGCACAAAGGGTTCCGTACCACCACATAATTTGATTTGAATTTGATTTGACGACCTCCATGGCGCACTGTGTATCGCTGTTGCCTTAACGTGCGTTAAGGGGTTGGATTCCCGGCAGGGTCAATTTGGGAATTTATAATTTCTGAATTTTCCCTGGTCTGATCTGGTGGGAGGCTTCGGCCGTGGCTAGTTACCACCCTACCGGCAAAGACGTGCCGCCAAGCGATTTAGCGTTTCGGTACGATGCCGTGTAGAAACACGAAGGGGTATGGGTTTAATATAACTGCCATGCTCCTAACAGGTTAGCCCGCTACCATATTCTTAGACTGCATCATCACTTACCATCAGGTGTGATCGCAGTCAAGGGCTAGCTTGTAGTGGATAAAAAAAAAACAACAATTATTTTAGTAAATAATGAGAAAGATGTCAGTCATAACAACACGTAATCAGCTGTGAAATAACTTGATTTTTGTTAAAGGTAAGGCTACCTTTCTTTTAAACTTGTTGATCTGAGTATTTGTTTACCAAAAAACGTAATTTTTTTGTGAAGCGTGTATTCTCAACGCTGTGCATTCGAGTTCGGGTCATTAATCAAGTGTCTGTCCTCGCCCGTGATATCTCCACTGAAGTTTATGGCTCAACATGACTGTATGAAGACGCGCTTTTGACGGTCGTAAACGTCTGTCGCTTAATAAATTTGTATTTTGACATGTAAGAGTACACTTTTAATAATAATTATTATGACTTTGTTATTAATGTATCTACTCAGATAGAGCTAGATGATGCCCGCGACTTCGTCCGCATGGATTTAGGTTTTTTTCAAATCCCTCGAGAAATTTCCGATCTTCGGGTTCTGAGCTATATATGTATACCTAGGTCCAAACGTTAAAATCGGTTGAACGGACAGGCCATGTAAAGATAACAGAAAGACAGACAGATAGGCAGTAGAACACTCGCATTTATAATATTTTTGGATTTATTTTTTATAACTGATAAAGGTGATAACTTAATTCATTTAATTATAGTTTATAAGAATCGTTAAAATCGTTATTATTTGCAAAAAGTTTGTTTATCAAAATAGAGTTTGTGCGTAATTCATGTTAGAATATTATAATCTGCTGCTAATTTCTATAGTTAGGCAGAAATTATGATTGCATGAATTGTTATTTGTAACGTATGATTTTTTTTATCCTCACTTAATATTATGCCCTAAGTTTGAGTCTCTAATGTTTTAAAACATGGGTGTCCTAAATTATTGGAAGTTTCTGCGTCTGGTATGGGTTTGGTACTGGTGCCTTGGTAGATGGTGCTCATTTTCGTCCGTCACTGTGGTGCTATTCCCAAAACTGTTCTCAGAATTGTTTTCATTTTTCAGCATTGAAAATGTGGTATCCGAACACCTTAAAGACATGTTTACGCTCGTAAACGTCTGTGTCTTTATAAATTAATGTTTTGACTTATTAAAGTACTCGGAATTATGAGTTTCGCGTCACTGTAACTGTATTCGGAGCACCGACCCCCTGCTCATAATTGGAATATATGGCCTGCTAAAAGTAACCCGTACTCGGCTTCTTTTTAATGTTTGCTTTGTTGGTTTTTGAGTGTCATTTTATGCGAGCTGGTGGCAATTTTGTGTTCTATTTGTATTTTCATCATATTTTAACAGTACTTTGCCAAGGTTGGTTCTGAAAATAGAATAAAACATGTGAATTTAACTAAAAATTCCTTAGACGTCATCGTCTAAATGTCAACTTTCGTTATAAAGTTGCGTAAGTTGCGTATTTATTAACAAATTACGGACAGGACACGACAAAATGTTCCCACGAAACGTCAGCGTCGGCAACGATATTATGTTTTGACCGGTCGCCTTGTAGTGTATGCGCTCCATATAAGAGTGAATAACGCGGATTTTCTTAACGTTTTCACCATAGTAAAGAAAATTTAAATCAAAGTAACTATTTCACGACACAAAGGTAAGCTTTCCATTGGTAATTCGCCTATCAGGTGCTAGACGTACTAATTACGACTAATTTCACATCCGATCATAGAAAGTAGAATTCCCCTTTCTGTTTTCAAAACAATACTTAACGAGCTTTAAAAATATTTGTTGGCGTTCACATCTACGTAAAATAATACGGATCAAAAAGATAAAAGTCGGAGCAGTCAAAACTAATTTACAAAGAAACTTCAAAGCGGGTTGGTTGTCGGAGGCGCGCGGGCAGCGACGCGATTCTGTCCTTTGATTACCGACGAGTTCGTCCCATTCGCTATTTTCGACCTGCCACTATAGTTGTGATGCAGGGCTGCCACCTCTCCCTGAGAAAATAAGAAAAAAAAGTGTTTGTGTTCGATAAATGAGATAAATATAACTCCTATAATAAATAAATCCTATAATATATGTTTGTCTCTTTTTGGTGTCGCATTTTCGTTTCATTTTTTCGTTTCATTGAATTTTCAAATCACAAGGATTCTAAAGAAGTTTCACTTCAAAAAGCCGTGAGATATCGTGGGACACTGTTTAGTGTTTATGTTCTCGTTCATTTATATTTTGGCTAACAGCACGCGCTGTCCAGCTAATAAGCAAGCTAAATAAAGCTAGGTGCCGCGTTCGTTCATTTAACCAATTTTGCCAGTTGCAATGGGGGCAACATCGCTTCAAAAACAATATTTTTGATTGAAAATATGTTACAAGTTACAACTTTTAGGTAACCAAAAGCAATTCTAATCTAATTCAGTACATTACTATAATGCCATTAACTGTTTTATATTATTTTACTAAGTTAAATTACCATATTAGGACTCGACACGATCCCATCGGCCCCATGGACTCAAGACTCATGGAGGATCTCAAGTCTCCACTGTCAAAAACCGAAAAGCTAGTTGCATCCTGATTCCGGCAGAACTTTTTGCTCATAATGACGCATGTAGTGCGCACTAGACACTAGCATGGCCTGTGTAGTGTCCTATAAAAAAATGTTCACAACCCTGTGGTGTCCAGCCAGGGCTGGCAGTCTCTCAGTGCAATAATTACAAGCGGCATGCGGCATGGCACTCGCTAGTGGCTACACTATATGGGGCGGTCGTACGCACTCGGTTACGTTTTATTAAGTCAACTACGGTCTACGGTCGTGTTTTAATTAGCATTGGCGTTAGTGAACACTTTTGTCCGTAGAGTCTTATTAGTTTTGTATACTGTATATATTATTATAGAAGCTAATATGAAGATATTTTTATATTAAGATATTTTAGCAGATAGATTTGGTCGTTTTCTCGCATAATATAGGTGCTTCCTTTAATTGAGATCTCGAGTTAATATGCGCTGTAAGTCGTAACGTACATATTAGGACTTGGGAATTTCCTCACTTTTGGAAGTCAGGTGAAAAAGTAGGAATAGTCAAAATTAAGACCGAGCCCACCTGGGCGCTTTCGTTTGAGTGGATTTTTTGAAAAAGAGGAGGATTTTCCAAAAACCTGAAAGTAACATACTTTATTAATTAAACATTAAGAAAGTATGTTTTTCAGGTTTACTGAAAGTCCAAATAGGTAAATGTACCAAACTCTAAAATAAGTTAAAAATGTCGTACAATGCTCACTCCGAATTAAATCTTTTAGGGGTAGAATAATATAAAGATCGTAAAATTATTAGGATAAGTAAGTATTTCACTGAAATACTTACTTATCCTAACCTATGAAGTACTATAAGTCCGTTTCTAATAATAAAACCATTATCACGTGCTGTTAAATTTTAGTATCCCCATTATTACGAGTATATGTCTCTATGCAAAATGCCAGTGTAGTGTTGCGCTCCGAATTTTAATGGATTCATTGCCTTCAGTTCTAACGTGATTGCCTAGACACTAGATTCTAGAAAGTAACGTGCAATAGTCAAGGGTTCGCGACCTCCTGGTTCTATTTTATACTTATATACATAAATTGATATACTGTGACATATTATTCACTGAAATACTTACTTATCCTAACCTATGAAGTACTATAAGTCCGTTTCTAATAATAAAACCATTGTCACGTGCTGTTAAATTTTAGTATCCCCATTATTACGAGTATATGTCTCTACCTATGCAAAATGCCAGTGTAGTGTTGCGCTCCGAATTTTAATGGATTCATTGTCTTCAGTTCTAACGTGATTGCCTAGACACTAGATTCTAGAAGGTAACGTGCAATAGTCAAGGGTTCGCGACCTCCTGGTTCTATTTTATACTTATATACATAAATTGATATACTGTGACATATTATGCTAGTAATAGAGGCGTTATCAACTTACACTACCTATATATGAAATTAGCTTATCACTCGTTTCCGAGTAGGTTCTCTGAAAAGGCAAAACGATAAATATTATGCCTAGGTATCCACAGAAAATGAACATAAAAATTAAATTAAATAATATTTAACAGGTCATTATTAAATTAGCTACAAGAGTATGTGAATTTTGTTCAAATTGCAGTATGCTTGCCTATGAGTATTTTCCGATTCATTTGTAATTTTCCAACTTTTCGCAAGACCTATTAAATATATACTTATTTTAGAAGTTTAAAACTGTTAAAAACAGACATAATGTAAGTATACCCATACCTACCTACCCAAAATCGTTAAATATCCCTTAAAATCCTGCATTAGAATCCTGCAATAGGTATGTACTATGTACAGTGTAATCAATCATTGTTTGGAAAATATTTCCTGGAAGAGTCCTAACGTGCCTGGATGTCGTAGGTAGGTACACGATTCACACAGGATGTGTGATCGCCATTATAATTCCATTGTGATGTCAGCCAACCCCATGGATTATGTCCACACTATTATAACAATAGTTTAAAACAGGGTTGCCAACTACCCTGAATTATAGAACACTGAAAATTCTAGGACTTCCACCAAGTTTCATAGTCATCTTATAGGCGCGATTTTATCCGCTAGAATTAACGCTTTTTTTTAATTCCATGGAAACTCTTTGGTTTACCGGGTGCATGTGTGTGTCGAAGCAGTCTATCTCAGCCACAAACTATGTAGGTGATTCAGTGGCGTGCACAGTTTTTGAAGCTAGGGTAGGCATTAGTTAGTCAGAATTTCTATTTACTAGCTGTTTTGATGAAATATGAGCATTGACGTTTTTCCATTTGGGTAAGCAGCGCTTTTATGCCTCTATGAACTGCACGCGACTGTAGGTGAAGATCGCTTCAGCGTTTTCAGAGTGGGTTGAGCCGTGAAGGGTAACAAATAACAATCAGTTTCAAATTTATAAGAGTAGGTAGGTATATGGAATGGATTGCATTAATTGATAGTGTAAAAATATGTTAGTCTCTGCGATATTATTAGATTTTATTGAATTGCTTTAATATCCGTTAGACGAAAGAACTTACTCGTAGATATTTCATCATAAGTAAAAGTTTAAAGTTAAAGCTTAGAGGTTAGAGCTTCGAAAGCTCGTACCACATAATATTTTTGTCAATGGTTGTCTCAGCCAGACGGCACCCGGACGGTTGATTTTATTCGAATTCGAGTTTTATTCACATTTTTATGTGTCAACAAAGTCACGTTCGCTTCTTAAAAAATGGTAACTTTATGGCATAAGTTGGAACAAAAACAAAAATAAACTCGAATTATAGAGACATTCGATTGAATATCTACGTGCCTAAATCTCGAATTTTGTAAAAAAAGCACTATAAGAACTTTTATAGGTACAACCACCCCACCTCCCAATAATGCCACCAACATACCAAACCTAGAGACCACCTTCCATCACTTTATACACCGAAGCACTCCTTATTCTGTCACATTGACAAATGTGTTTCGCGGATTGAATAATAAATGCCGCTTTTGAAATGTCCGATGTGAATAAAAATACCCTGTCGCCTGCTTTATTATGTCGCGTCTATGCGTCTATTCGTCGGGCTCGCTTCTATTATAGCTATTCTTTTAATGTTTGATGATTTGTTAACGATACTAACATATAAAAATCATTGATTTGTTATGTATTTTTCTCACATCAATTTGCCTTTCGGTTTGACATTTTATTGCGTGATATATTACGAGGAGGGGTTTTTGAATGTCTTTGAAAATGAGACGTTTCATATCTGCGTGTAAGTGTACCACTGGCAAAAATACACCTACAGTACCTAGTAATAATTTCTATCGACTCAATTCAATTTTGATATAATTAAAGGAAATGAACGGATATCTAAGGTACTTAGTGGCAATATTGACGTAGTCTCTGCTCTAAGTATCCAGTATATAGCTGTCTATATGTACTTATTGGTGGTTACCATTAATACCACCTAATAGATTTAAAAAAGCTTTATCTAAGTAATACGAATGTTTCCGAGATTTTAAGATTTTTTTAAAAGATATAATTATGCGCTTTAAATACCAATATACCAGAGCACACAAAACTGTAGGTAACCCAAACCTAAAAAAAAGCTGGCTGAGGAATCTAAGCGCGGAAGTATATTCATAACACGCCCCAAGAGTCCGACGACGCATGGGATGCGTGTTTTAGAAATAAACAGAGTCGTATTATTAATTCTATGACCATTTAAATAAATAAAATTTGCTAGATTGGAGGCATAAAAAGAGGAGGATTTAATTGTTGTATGTAGAATGTAGATACTAGATAGACCGTATGACTAGAACACAGGACTAGAAACGCACTACAAAGACAATTTATGTCGTGCAGATGAAGTTCTATGTTTAAGGCTTTCGCCTACATGTCCATTTATTAGGTACTGAAATTGGAACTGAAAGTCAGAGGCGTCTTTACTTATGGTGCAGGGTGTGCGTTGCAGACGGGCGCAGCGGCCCTAGGGGGCGCCGAGCGCCGCTCTACGGAGCCCCACTCGGCGCGCGCGTTGCCCGGCCCACTTTCATGCCAACGTAAAAAGAGCTTCACTTTGCATACATTTTGTATAGCATCTAGAGGTCTTCTTATACATACGTCTTTTTTTCAACATGAAATAAACCTTAAAACACATAATTAAAGAATATATTTGGTGTAGTAGTGAGCGTCGCATCGCTCGTGCCGGCTCCGGCGGCACCTGTTTCAATGATTCGTTTGAAAACACGCCGGCAATCATATTGCGAATAATGCAAATCAAACAAAACTGTTTAGAATAGAAAATAAACTGAACCTATTCCATTTTGACCGCGCGCTTACTAGGGGGCGCTAGAGTGATGTTTGCACACGGGCGCTACATGGGCTAGGGACGCCTCTGCTGGAAGTGCAAAGGAAAAATAACTGTAGTACATCACTTGCTGTAACTTTTCGTAGCAGCACTGCTACGAAAAGTGAGCAGGTAGCTCTTGACTGCGATCTCACCTGATGGTATGTTAACCTGTTAGGGGTATGGCAGTTATAGTCATAGTCATAGTCATAGTCATTTATTTATTAACTAGTGGTTCGCCCCGAACTAAGACCTCGCGGCGCCATCTATTGACATAAATGTGAAGTTCTGTTAAAAATACTGAAGCTCATTAAAAATTAAATAATTCCGTTTCCTTACAATATTTATCTAATTTTAGTATTTTTTGTTCAAGTACAGGATATAATTGAAATAATTGATCAAGTTTAAGGCTCATCCTTTCAGAAAATTTGTTCTGAGGTCATCTTTGGACGTTAGAAAATCACCACTTTGAAAGCCCCCCATTTCGTCAATTTTGGGGGAAAAATTAAAAAAAATATATTTTTGGACTCTATTCCTAATTATCTTTAAAATGATATACCGCAACCCTATGTAACTTTATAAAAAATATTTTACTTCGCATTCGCTTCTATGAGAGCCCCCTGAAATAAAGATTTTTATAATTTTTTAAGCCATATTCGGCGGGAGGCCATTGGTTTACATATTATATTTAAAGCTGAAGTAATTGCGTTCAGTAATTCAGAAGTTATAATGCTCTGACAGACGGACGGACGGACGGACAAGTGCCAATTCACCCAAGTAGACTCAGAGACCTTCGCTTCGCTCGGTCAAATATAGGTACCTACACTGTAGGTACACTTATTTTCGTCCAAAAATTACTTACTTAAAAAGCATGATGGTGATAATGGTTAACGGTATCTTAAAATTAAAGCTACTATATTAAACCCATACCCCTAGTCGGTTTCTACACGGCATCGTACCGGAACGCTTAACCGCTTGGCGGTACGTCATTGCCGGTAGGGTGCTAACTAGCCACGGCCGAAGCCCCCACCAGACCAAACAAGAGAAAATACAGAAATGATAAAATCCCAAATTTACACTGCCGGGAATCGAACCCGGGACCTCCTACGTTAAGACAACAGCACTCAACACTGCGCCAGGGAGGTCATCCTTGTTGCTTAGACCCCCGTTTTCTATTCAGGTGGTCAGAGGTTCGATCCCAGGGTAGGAGGGTAGGTAGATAAGTATATATAACTGCCTCGTTGGTCTAATGGTTAGCATGTTCGATTGCGACCGAAGAGGTCCTGGGTTCGAGTCGAGGTTCTGGGTTTTTCTGACAAGAAATTCTCAGTACTAGCCCGGAGTTAGGAAGTTGGCGGTGTTTCACCCCCGTGCCTCGGAGAGCACGTAAAGCCGTCGGTCCTGCGCCTGATCTCTCCCCGGTCGTGTCAGATTTTCCGTCCCATCGGGCTATGAGAGTAAAGGAACAGAGAGTGCACCTGTGTTTGCGCACACACTTGTGCACTATAATATCTCCCGCGCAGATGGCTAGGTAATCTCTCTGTAGATTGGCCGCCGTGGCCGAAATTCGGTCGGGAGGACATTATTATAATTATAACTTATCATAGATATTATTACAACTTATCAGTTATGTGTGCGTTTAAAAAAAATTAATATCACGTCATGCTTCAGCGGTGAAGAAAAACATTGTGAGGACACCTGCATGCCCGAGAGTTCTACATAATGTTGCTCAAATGTGCCGCACTTGGTCAGGGTGGTGGATCATGGCCAAATGATTCTCATTCTGAGAGGAGACTCGTGTTCAGTAGTGAGCCGGCAATGGATTGAAGTGGTGATGATGTTGACGAATTTTAAGCTGTGTCTTCATTACCTCTGATCGTTTATGTACCTACCTATGTAAAAGGTAAAAATGATTGTAGGTGAGGTCATAGACTTTAGCGAAAAAATCCTATGTCTATGGGTGAGGTAGATATACAATAGTTATTTCACAACACATTTGATCCATAATTTGATCCCATTCTTGTTTACATGTTGCGAAAATCAGTATTCTAGACATAGGCGTGTGAACAGAAACAAACCATATGTCCCACTCCGCACATCCATAGGCTCATGTGGTTGTATCATAAAAATTGGTGATTCATCCAAAGTCTAATTGCCTAGTTTGTGTATAGAATTATTTATTCTAAATATACACAAATTGCTCTATTCAACTACTCTATTCAATAAATCTACATGCCATCGAGAGTCCCACAGCTACTAAAACGCCAAGATATCCTTTTTAACCTTCTTCTGTAAAGTGTAAACCCACATTACAAACGGTTTTAATTATTTATTTATTTATTTATTTAGATATCTTTATTGCACACACAAAATATACAGTATACAGTTTAATAACTAGTAAGACTACATAGAAATGTGCAAAGGCGGTCTTATTGCTAGAGCAATCTCTTACGGACAACCTTTGGTGAAAGGATAAATAAACCGGAGCGCAAAAGTTGGTTGGTTGGTTGGTTGGTTGGTTGGAGCGGAGTTGGTTTTTTTGTATTCTATTCCTTCCTTTTTGGGACTACCTTTAGGTATAAGTATGTAAATTTAAAAAGATGCGGGCTTCTTTTAATTAAATTTTTTTCACGTATAGACTACTAGCGAATGCCCGCGACTTCGTACGCGTGGATCGAGGTTTTGTGGTTCCCGCGGGAACTCTTTAATTTTCCGGGATAAAAAGTAGCCTATGTGCTATTCCAGACTATAATCTATCTCTGTGCCAAATTTCATCCAGATCCGTTCAGCTGTTGGGGCGTGATTGAGTAACAAACATCCATCCATACATCCAGACATCCATACATCCAA
This sequence comes from Erebia aethiops, assembly GCA_923060345.2. Classification (NCBI taxonomy): domain Eukaryota; kingdom Metazoa; phylum Arthropoda; class Insecta; order Lepidoptera; family Nymphalidae; genus Erebia; species Erebia aethiops. The sequence continues at coordinate 11,458,581 of OV281096.1, read as the reverse complement.
ACTTTCGCATTTATAATATTAGTAAGATGTATAGACTATTCTATATGTTAAATGACTTTGTCGCAATTTTGCAATGGCACTGAATAAACGATTGTGTGTGGTGTGGGCTGATTTGGGCCTGTTTAACGACACCTGATTTGTATACAATGATCATTGTTCGAAGTGTAAAGGCCCTTCCTCACGTCCCGATTGTAAGTTAGATACAGAATAAGGTAATTTATAATATGATTCTCTCCACATGCTCAAGCATTCTTCGTACAAGCTACAACATATATTCGTCATTATGAGCGCGTACTTATTTCACAATTCTTCTTCCTCCTTCCTTATGTGGGGTCGGCACAACATGTCTTCTTCTTCCACTTGCTTCTGTCAACAGTGAAAGCATTAACTACTTCTTTTACACGCTTTCCTTTTCACATAAATCACAATCCATTCTTCTTTTCTTTGGTCTTCTTCTATTCTTTCTTCTATCCACATGGATATTTAGCATTCTAGATGAATGTTATTCCTATACATTTAATATTATTTTATTCACGCCGCGCCGTATAAAATGCCCATACCGTAGGCGTAGCCCATACCATTTCAGCTTTTCATCTTTTTGTCATTTGGCGCTACTCTCAAACTTCCCCATAAATTATGTTCATTTCTTATCTTATCCATTTTTGTCACACCACACAGCCATTTCAACATTCGCATTTCGGTTGCGTTTATCTAAGTACTCTTTTTTTACCATACTTATTTTATAAGTTAGTTAGTGAGTTAGATAGTGAGTCACTGAGATAATAGGCAGGCAAAGGGCTAACATTTCAATGGTAACAATATTTTAACTTGAAACCGTAGCTACTTCTTTAATAATCGCAGTAGAATAACTTTATAGGTAACCTAGTAAACATGCATTTATCGATTTTAGTTACAATGGATTTTGACTCTTTTTTAATAATATTATTAATTACTGATTTTTGTCAGGAAATTTAAATTTTGGTTCCATTGTCGTGAAAATTTCTTCGTCAGAAGTTTTTCTCGTTCTACATTGATAAGCTGGAACGTCTGTAGAGGCCATAAGCTCTATTCATACAGATTAATAACCGCCTGGCGTCAATTCTTGCTTAATGGAGGAACGATATTATGTGATGATCCGAACTTAATATTGCATGCCTTGTTTTAATGTATGCCCATCGCATACAATTCAATGTGGTACTTGACAGTTGATATGTATTAAACATTAACGCATGCCTATATCGGGTAATTTGAAAAAGATGTGTGTGTTATTTATCTTGGCTACGAGTTTCCTGTTTAAATAAAAATAGAAACAGTAGAAGTTAATTAGAATTATTTAGGTACCTACTAGCTAGCAATCATGTAATTTTCCGCGTACTTTCATGATAATTTAAAAAGTAGATTGTTGTGATATACCTAATCTGAATTTACGGCATTCTTTCTGCACCAATGGATTTTGCCTAATAGTGAAAGAGTATTTAGCTAATAAGAGGTGATTGAGATCTTTAGGCCGTTACACTGCACTGTAGCAATCAATTTAACGTTATAAGGACGTAACTTTATGATAAATAGATAAACTTTGATGTGAACTGCTTGACATAGCTTAGATAAAAACAATTAAAAAAAGTTTTTCTGAAAGCTGAGGATTTGCTGCGGTTTACGATATTATAATATCACTAAAGCCGTATCAATTTAGAAACCAATGTTATTCTGAATTTAGTATAAGTAGTTTAAATACTACTTTGCTAGAGAGCATAGTTCGTAAGGTAAGGCATGGTGAGGTTGTACAACTCGTAGTTAAAAGATTTACATTTATTCGTCGATCTTAATTTTAAGATCGAAAATATAGAATGTATAGGCAATGAAGAAAATACTTAAATACCCAGAGATTTCTAACTTCAAAAACAGTCCTCTCGTGAGAGATTTCGTCGTAATTAATCAAGTATGTAGGTCACTCCCAGATAACCTTATTAACACAAGATAGCGGATAAAAACAACCAACTTACTTCACCAACCGCGTCGCTAGAGTTATTTAATCACATTGTAATATGCCCTGAGTCATTTCAAGAGGATACGTTTAATATGCATTGAATAATATCTAGCGATTAAGTATGAAGCGCACGTGGTTGTAAGATTTATTTTGATAAAGTTCTAAACGTTCAGCGTTTTAATGTTGACCGTTTAGAACTTTGTCTAAATACAACTCAAAAAGAACATTATGATGTAACAGGATGGTAACAGGTTGTTTTAACGATTTTAATTCACTCCACAGAGATTTAAGTTAAAGTAAAATGAAGCTTATTTTGAGATCATCATTATCAGCATCATTAGCTGCATAGAAAAAATAAATCTTTATCTATTCCGTGATTAACTGCCAATACTCATCCACAGTTTGGCCTACCTATGGGTAGGCCACTTTTAACTAGCGCCAACATTGTCTAGTTTAGGCTTTTTTCATTCGTGATTTCTCTAACCTTTCTTCTAATTTAACCTACGATTGATGTTTTGATGATGTGTTATGTTATGTTAAGAATTCTATTATCAAAATAGGTTATTAATTGGTCCAATACAAACCAAAAATCTGTATGTTAAAAAGCCTACACTATGCACCAATCTTCCCGCTACTACACACGCACAAAACCAAGCAATACACAATACCATAGAAAACTTTGCTACTAACCTATTGTTGATATTTAAAAACGTTACTGTTTTAGTCTTGAGGTAAGCAGATATTTTAAAAGGGACAGACGGTAGACACTCGTCAATTAATTTCATTACCCCTAATGCTACTAATAAAGAGCAGAGAACATCTGTTTATTTCGATCTACGCTCTCATCGAGTTAGTTTTATTGCCTCTCCGAAGTCGGGTTAGGTGATTTATTGGCTGTGGCCTATTTGTACAGCATTTGATGTTGATTATGATTATTTCATAAGAGAGCCATGTGGGAATCGTTACTGGTATGAATTAGGTTACAGCTTTATAATAATTATTAGGTCCAACCATCATAAATCATTTATTAGCCAAATTATGGTTACAATTATTATTGTTGTAAATGCTGTTTACTTGTACCACGGAATACTAACTTTTACTACCCGGTACTCGATTATCTGCATAATTCTGCTTAATATCTATCTATTCTTGAATTTACCGCTATCGTATTATACCTTGTTTGTTCAAGAGTTTGATGTCAAGAATCAAAATCTTTCTGTCTTAGATACCTACCTAAAACTTTATAACTAGATACTATAAGTCCTTTTTTGTTTCGATGAGAGAATATGCAAGCGAAGACCCGATTTTTTCTCCACAGATATTAGATAACTACTAATACAATGCACCCTATTAAGCTCGTTACACGTCATACCGACGACTTGTATCGTTACGTGTTACGTTTGCTTTCTTTCAGATGTCCCTCGTGGAAATAGCCTCAGACTCTGCAATGCGGGAAGAGAGGATACAAAATATTTACAAGTTTTGCATTCCTAACTTGGTCAGTACCTAACAAATTTTCATTTTATTTTGCTTGTTGGTTTTCTTCTTCTTAGCTATAAGAGTCAGCAACCTTTTGTAATTTTAGTTAATTTTTTTCTTATAATTTATTTTTATCTAGATATAGTACTGCTTCCTTGTATAAGTGTGTAATACAGATCTATCACTCAATTGTAGATACTTAATATCATTAAAACATCAAGTATTTTTTTCGTAAATATTAAATTCTTACTTTTGTCAAAGTTGAAAGTTTTAAAGACCTGAGTGTACATTTCGTTTCCCATATTTATCAATATCAACTTTATTACACCGCCTCGAAATTTCCGATATTGAAAGTCCCGATTCTTAATTCTTATATCGAGTAATATGATATTCATTCCTTCATTTACAAATGGTGGCATTTATACTAAAACCTTCCTTTGCGATCGTCAATAAACCGCCTATCCTCATTGTATTGTAATTGGGGTGGTTTTGTGATCGTCTTCGGTTACGGTCATATCGAATTACGTACAAACAATAGATAGGGAAATCATTTAAAACACGCCGACGTAAATCTTTGTTTTCGTCAAATAATGCGTATTTATCTTTATCTTTGCAGATAGAGTTCTGGATATGTATGAATCAAACTATTCAAGGTATGTCGTGATTTTGTTGAGGACTTTCTTACTTAATTTTGATAAACATGTTTTGATTAATGATTTTAATCGAATTGGAACTTGGCGAATATTATCAATTTTACTGAAACCGTCGAGATAAAATAGTGACTTCATTACGAACTCTATACATTTTGTGATTCTTCAAGTTAGCCTGCTGAAAATTTGTTATTTATCGCCTCGAAATATCGCATGGGCAATAAGTACCATTGAAAACTATTTTTGGAATTAAAAGAGATCTACAATCCACGATTTTATCCTCAAATCTTTATATCCTCCCTAGTTCTGTTTTTTAAGAACCTTTCAATAACTTTATTCTTCCAATCTCAATAGCTGTATATTTTTTAGAGGTAGTCTCAGGCTCCGGCTGGTGGGGCAGAGCGTGTTGCTCGCTGGGGCATTCCCCGCGTTGTCGCCGCGCTTGCGCTACCGCTGCAGACGCCACTGCGTTGTCGGAACCCTGTCGTCGATCTGATGAAATAGCTTTCTTCGACTGCGTTCAAAAGCAGCAAGAAGCGCAGTGGTGTTGTTGTAAGTACATCTTGTTACCTTGTGATTTTCATAGTATGTAATAAATAACTTATACTATATAATTGTATGGTTATAATTACTTTAGCGTTTTCAATGTCCATTGTACATCCATTTGAGAGAAATAAAGCTAGATATTTAGTTTATCCATCTGAAATAGTTACCTTAACCGAAGATTAACTCTTCCTTTATGCTAGATTGCTCTCCTATGGAACGCTTTCTGGAGATTTCAGCAAACTCGATCTCCCCAGATGGCTAAGGGGTGTGATCAAAATTATGAGCATAATCTGTCTCCACCTAGTTATATCACTGAATTAGAACAACGACATTTTAATTTGATTAAATCACCGCGTTGGAGATCTGCCTTAGCACGTTTATGATACGATGGTTCATTCATTCCCAATTAAATTTTCTTCAGCTCAAACCCAATCGCTAAGTTGTCATGAGGCATGCCAACGCGCAGTATGGCGAGTTGGTCAGACGCGAGCAGACAGCGGTGTCCGGGAGAAGGCAATGGAGTTATGTGATCAGTCGCCTCCATTGCTTCATTGTCTACGAGACCTTACAGTTTCAACCGTGCTCACAGATACATCTAAATGTGAGTATTATTACATGAATATCCGACTTTTGCTGGAAGTTGATCCTCATGACAGGATCGCTCATTAATGTGGTAATTACTCTCTCTCTATCTCTCTTAAAATTTTTCCAGAGGTATGGAATTCTTTGTCAACAATATTGTGACGAACTTTAAATAGTTTTAAGATTGTTTTAAGTGTTTGCTTGAGTAACATTTGAGTGTTCCTTCTTAGTTTAATTTTCTGCTCTAGATCTACCATGCTGTCACGAATCTCCTAGTCAAGAATGCCGAAGTACCTGCGAAGCAGTACTGCGTCGTACCGGCGAGTCTCAAGAGATAGCGGAGGCGTTATCACAGGAGTGTGGAGCGCCGGCTCTGCACGACAACATGTGGCAATGCTTCCTCAGGAAGGATGCGCCGCCTGAAACCAAAGATGTGATCCCTCACGATGTGGCAAAGCTACATTGCTGTCAAAAGGTACGAATGAATAAAGAAATTTCTAAAGTTATTAGAAGAATTATTGATGAAATCTTAGAAATATTCAAGGTATTTTTGTTATGGTACATAATTTGTCATTATTAGCCAACGATTATTACGGTTATTATTACTAACATGATAAAAGTCGTTAAAGCCTGCCAACCCGCATTGGAGCAGCGCGGTGGATCTAAGCTCTAATTCCCTCTCTCCTATGAGAGTGGAGGCCTGTGCCCAGCAGTGGGACGTTAATGAGATCTTGTGGTAGTGGTAGCCGACTTCAAATTATTTCAATATCACTCCTCCACGGCTCAACACAGAACTATATTATTATTTCAGGGAGCAACAATAAACTGTCGAAGACTCTGTTTCAACACGTTCAACAATGGCTGGCAATTAAATTGGCAGAAATTTTACACAGAGTGTCTCGGAGACCCGCAGGAGATGGAAATGGCGGAATGCATAGAAGAAGGTAAAGTGCTGTTCCAATAATAACTCTAAGTTCGCTTGCTCTTGGATCATAAGTCATAAAAGCAAAGTAAAAGTAAAATATACCTACTTTATTGCACAGAAAGAAATAAAAAGACAAAAACAATATAATTATAATTATGATACAAAATATTAATGGATACGGCACAACAGACGGCCTTACCGCTTAAATAGCGATCTCTTCCATACAATCTTAGGGCAGAGGAAACTTTTAACTAACACTCATAATTTAACCTTTCTCTATTTTTCTCTATTTGAAAGGGCCCTATTATTTACTAAAAGTGTTACCTATGATTTAATTTTCAGTGGAAGCCCCTTGTACCCTCGGCTGTTCAGGATTAACGTACTGCAGTCAAATGAACAACAGACCTACAAGTCTTTTTAGATCTTGTTCCTCTCAGGCCGATCTTGACGCACATTCAGCTGTAGCCGAACAAAAAGGTAGCGGGTAAGTTAAATTATCCATCATACAACGAGATAAAGAGCTAGCATAACTACATAGAATGAGAAACAGAGAGAATCTCCAAGGAGTTGTCTTCTATTGGAAACATAAGGTTGAGACATTAATAATAATGACTTAGATTTTAAAGAATCAGTCAGTTTGAAGTCGATGCCAAACTTTCTTTTGGTCGTTTCAATATTTCAGTTCTTAAACGAGTCTATTAAATAATCTTCTTTTGTTTTGACTGGAAAATACGAATTTCCGTAAAGTTCATTGGCTCATGTTTGTCAATATACCAAGAACTGAATTATTGAAACGACCAAAAGAAAGTTTGGCACCGACTTCAAAACTGATTACATTTCTTTAATAAAAGTTTATAAATAGAATATAATGATGACTGGCTCTAACGATCTTTCTGAATGACTGCAGACTGTAAATGAAACGATTAAAGGTGAATATCTTTTACGTTATCAGGTACGTGACCGTAGCAGGACTTCAGTTACCGTTAAAGAATTCATCTCAGTGTACTACAGATGTCTGGAAAAGCGTGGCTTGCGCTCTGCACGTCAAACCATGTACCGCAAAGGTATGTTTGCCAGTGTAGCACGACCTTATATTTTGGGTTTAAATACTACTGCATTTACCTGAAACAGTTTTGTATTTTTGACTGTATTATCCATCGATATATATTATGTAGGTACTAGATGGGCCCTTTCATAGAAAAACGCCGGGCGTCCGAGTTGCTGAACACGTTTCGCACCTGTCTTTGTTCCCGTCGTAGCGCTGTCACGATCGCTCGTCGTGCAGATAATTTCTTATTCTAAAGTTTAATTAGTTTGGCACTGTATAATTTTAATTTTAAGGTAAGTGTTTCAATTCACAATTATATATTTCCAAAAAAACGTTATTTAATCTTCCTATTTAATATTTTTATCCATTACGCAATCATTTAATTTCCGCGGCAAACTGTATGATTTTTTTAATTAACTGACCTTACGGCTATGACCTATATTATCTATGACTGAGTCATATGTTTTCAAGTTTTCATTCAAGATGTTGCAAGCAAGTTCCCGCTTTTCAGAAAAATTTTTCAATTTCAATTTCAATTTCAATTTATTATTTCCAAAAACTTACACACTAGCCACACCAATATCAAATATAAATTACATTTAACTTACTAGTAAACTATAACGGAATAATTTGGCCATTTGCGTGGGTGGCTGGGTCTGAATCCTAACTAGTTTGACTGTGACTAGGATTTCATGCCCACTTCCATCGCGGTTTGCGGCTCGTTAGTTTATTAGCCCAGGCTACTTGTGCAAGCTATGTATGGGAACCCTAAAATAAAAAATGTAAAGCTGATTTTTGGCACAAGCGTTCCTTGGGGTCTCAGAAGTACTTCTTAAAAATTCCCCCCCCTAGGCCGCGGGCTTAACCCCCCACCCCCCCAAACGTCTCCCCAACCGCAGTTTATTGTAATTTCCTCAAAAACTATTAGTGCTAGAAAAAAACCATCTATGGCAAAAATTATTAGCATTAAATAATCTACCATATGGCACTTAAATCATTATGATCGGATAAATAGTTTTGCAAATATGCCGGCTTATTTGACGCATTTTTTTTTTTTTTTTGAAATCGTGTAAGTTTCTTGTGATTTGCACAAAATGTATAAGAGCTAGGAAAAAAACGACAAGAACAAAATGAAAGTTCATAAAATCTTCTACAAAATGCTTTTTATTTCATTTCAATCGACCGAATACTTTCGGAAATATGACGATCGAAAACGTGCATGACAGAAAAATATTTTGCAATAATTTTGACTTTGTACCTACACATTCTATTGATAATGATCGATGCTATATTACAATAAATTAATAGTAGGTAATAATCATGATATCTTTATCTACAAAACAACACCACACTCAGTAAATAATATATTAAATATTATTATTTATATTCGTTCAAAGTTCTAACAAAGACAAGGCGTCGCGTCGGCCGAAGAATAACGAATAGGATTGCAAAGGAAATGCGGGTGGAATGACATGGTTCGTGTGCAAATGTTACCATTGATGGGGAAAAAGGTGATGATGACGACCATGATGATGTGCTTTAATAATACCTACTAATATAATAATAATAAATACCTACGTCTCGAAGTCCTTTCAACTATATGTAGGTATGCAATATGCATTTATCTAAAAACAATGTAAATGAACCACCAACATCCAACAGCTATCTTGCAGATAATTTTATCAGATTAACTTTTAACTGTTAACGGCATTCCGAACCAATGGTAGATTCACTGCACGATTCAAAAGCACTTGTAAAAGTTTACTTGAGTAAAAACATTTGATTTGATACTTGAATTGTAATACGATTACAAAAAAGCACAATCGGCTAGATATTAGAGAGGGGGAGGGGGGTCGTGGTAGGGGGGAGGTGGGAGGTGGGAGGGGGGTTGTGGGAGTGGGGAGGAAAGGGGACGTCATTTGCGCCTAAAATCAAAAATACGTTATTTATTTAGAGGTTAATTTCTATTTATTCCATAGTACTATGCTAAGTCTACATGACTACCACCGGTTCTTACACAACAGCAAGGTATATTTCGAAAACTATTTGTCCTATCAAAATAAACTAAACACTATTTTATAGGTAAATTAATAATCTTTGTACTAAGTCCTGACAGCTTTTTTCCTAACTCTAATACTTTTTCTTGAAATTACAATAAACATTTACGGATTTTACAAAGGTTTAGTCTTTTATTCCAGTTAGGCAGCCATATTTCCGAAACTATTAGTTCTATCAAAATAAACTAAAAATTATTTTGAAGATAATTTAATGAAGTTCATTTTTGCTTCTTATGTTTTTTTTCCTAGTTCTAGTAGTTTCTGTGAAAATTCAAAAATATACCAACGGTTGTCGAAAAAAAAAAAAAAACTTGGAATATAGGTTGCCATATTTCTCGAACTATTGGTCCTATCTAAATTCACCATAAGACTTTTTTGTGGGTAATTTAGTGAAATTAATTACTCTTCCGAGGATTTTTTCCAGCTCTAATAGTTTTTGTGGAAATTGCAAATAACATAGGATTCTAGCAATTTATTTATTTTTTTTCGTACACTATACATGGATATATATTCGAAATTATTAGTCCTATCTTTATGAACTAATTTTTTTTTGATAAGTGGTTAACTGGTGTTTATTTTTACTTCTGAAAGTTTTTTGCCTAGCTCTAATAGTTTTCTAGAAATTACAGAAAATATATAAAATTTTGAAAAATATTGCTTTTATGTTAACTATGACAGGTATATTTTCGAAATTATTAGTGCTATCAAAATCAAGTAATTACTATTTTGTAGGTAATTTAACTATGTTTCTTACTGCTTCAATAATTTTTTCCTAACTTTGTTATTTTTTTTTCGAAAATTAAAAACAACGTACCCGATATTTGCATATTATTTTCTTTATCTTACACAATACGTAAGCATATCTCCAAAACTATTACTCTTATCAAAATAAACTAAATATCATTTTATAGCTAATTTAATAGCCTTTCATTTTGCTATAGACAATATTTTTGTAGCTCTATCAGTTTTTATGGAAATTACAAGAAACTACATTAGAAAAAGCCATACATGGAAAATATTTTCTTTTCATGCACAAAGGGTTAACATATCTCCGAAACTATTAGTCTTATGGAAATGAACTACAATATTATTTTGTAGATAATTTAATGAAGATAATTTTCACCATAGAAAGTTTTTTTCTAGCACTAATATTTTTTGAGAAAATTACAAAAAACTGCGGTTGGGGAGACGTTTGGGGGGGTGGGGGGTTAAGCCCGCGGCCTAGGGGGGGGGAATTTTTAAGAAGTACTTCTCAGACCCCAAGGATCACTTGTGCCAAAAATCAGCTTTACATTTTTTATTTTAGGGTCAATGTTTATTAGTCCCGTACTATATCCAGTTTATCCAGTTTATTATATATTAAGATAGGTACTTTACTCCACATAAATACTCCTAAAAATGCACGAAATATAAATACGCCCACATTCTTTGTTTGACAGGGCCCGTCTATGTACATTGAGGTCGTTGGTTGGAAACTTGTTTATTTTTGAAGATACCAAACATCATAACTAATTTGGTTTTACATTATGTAACTAAAATAAACAAATGTTACATAGTTACCTATTTAAAAAAAAACCCTAATCAAAAAGATCACCGGTTGCCCCTGAGCCAAAGGTACCCATCAAACTTGCAGAATTGCCACACTGAAAGGCGATGGATAACCTTTGGACCAGGTAGGAACCAGAACCGTGGGTCGCAGCTCTTACTTATCCCATTATTTTAGTTTATTTTATTTATTTATTCAATTCTTACATCATCTTTACAGGAATCCCTAATACGATGGTGCAGTTACAATATTAATATATCTATCTTAGCTTATAGAAATGTACAAAACCTGATATCCTATTAAAAAATAAAAATAATATAACAAAAATATCACCTACTTATTCATAACTTATATTAATGAAGATCAATGAAGATACATGTCTTAGTAATAGTTAGTATTCTATACCTGTTCGGGAGGATATTAGTTCAGGTACGCAACTGGCAAGGGATTCAGTCACTCAGTTCTTCATTTACAATCCAGTGGTTTGGTTTCAAGGGTCACAGTAGCCTGCTCTGTACGGAGGATTGCAAGAGATTGGTGTCGTCTTGTGTGGAATGGTCGCGAGCGTCTCTATCAGCCACAGCATTGTGTGCCAGACTCGCTCCATCCAGTGAGAATGCACCGTGCGTCTCTTTGCGGGAATTTATGGCTCCAAGTAAGGACTATAGATTACTAGCGAATGCCCGCGACTTCGTACGCGTGGATCGAGGTTTTGTGGTTCCCGCGGGAACTCTTTAATTTTCCGGGATAAAAAGTAGCCTATGTGCTATTCCAGACTATAATCTATCTCTGTGCCAAATTTCATCCAGATCCGTTCAGCTGTTGGGGCGTGATTGAGTAACAAACATCCATCCATACATCCAGACATCCATACATCCAAACTTTCGCATTTATAATATTAGTAAGAGTAAGATTAGTAAGATAGAAAGTGTGGACTAACTATATACTATAGATCATGTAATCTTTATATATATAAAAATGAAACCCGTTTTCCTTGGTCACGGCATCACGCGTGAATGGCTGGACCGATTTCACTAATTCTTTTTTTGTTGTGTTTGTTTATTATTAGGAGAAGGTTCTTACGGAAAAAAATATTAAGAAAATCTCTCAGAAATATTGAAAAATATACATTTAATTTTGCATAGGTACTAAGGCGGTACGAAGTTCGCCGGGTCAGCTAGTTACATATATATATATGGGCTTTGAGCTAGTACAAATTAATACAAGTTTAGTTAATCGATTTTGGGTATTTTTAAATTATCTGCCTAAGTGACTCTCTTCTATAGTATTCGAGGATCATGATACAATTATCTGGAAGCTCTTATAAATAAGATACGCGGCCAACATGCGGCCAACTAAGAGATGATTCAGCTATATAGTAAACTCCTTAATTTTCCCCACGCGTTTGTTTATTTTGATAATATCTATTACTCACAATCCTATTATTATCCTCGGATGAAAACGTATCAAATAAATTGTGATGAATCGAAAGTACTAATATTTTTTTTATTTTGCAGGTATTGATCCACCTCTGCTCTCCGCCATGGAAGTAGTAACGTCTCCCTGCGCCGGTTCTCCTTGCAACGGAACCCAAGTTTGTGTTGTGAACCGGAATTGTCTCCAAGGAGGCTCTTGTACGAAATATACTTGCATCGATGGATGCCCATTAGGTAGTTTCGTTTTATTTTCTAACTTAATTTATCCAAGATATGGTTTTCCAACCAATTAACTATCGATGCATCATAGTAATACTATAAATGCGAAAGTGTGTTTATTTATTGGTTTGTTGGTTTGTTCTTCAATCACGCTGCAACGGAGTCACGGATCGATGTGATTTTTGGTATGGGTATAGTTGAGGACCTGGAGAGTGACATAGTCTAAAGGACAATGGATATAAGGGGTTCTCGTGGTAATAAATAAAAAACTTAATCACGCGGATGAAGTCGCGGGCATGAGCTAGTTACTCAATAAGGAAGTGTGTGAATAAATAAAGTTAATGCAGGGTTGGAGTACCATACCCTGGACGGGCTCTTGAAAGTTACGTAATTCTAAAACGTAGGAAATAGATATTTAGAAATCAATCACCTACTTTAGTTAATCATAATAAAATATCTCGATGAGAAATGGATATCCCTGATGAAAACCTCAGACATCTAATACTGGCTTAAGGAATTTAAGGTCTAGGAACCAACAGTTATAAATCTTAGAAGCAGGCGTTACTTTGTGGAAGTCCATCTTTTTTTTTCACCACAGAAATCCCCCAAAAACTACCCTCAACGTACGTTTCACTCCAATACCGAGTGAAACGTACGATGAGGGTAGTTTTTGGGGTATTTCTGTGGTGTGGTGAAAAAAAAAACACTGTACCACATAGACTTTCCTGTTGTCGCGGATTATAGTGAATTAAACTTCTGGTTCCTTCATTAAATCTTATATTGTTTATAGGTGATGGAAGTTCATACGTAGTGCCCATCGGCTCATGGGTGAGGGTGCCTATGACTTGTGCCTCACAGAAGGTCTGCATCAAGATCTGTCGCTGCAGCAACCGAGGCCTCTCGCACTGCCAGCCACTGCCCAGCGTGGCGCTCGACAACTGCCGACTGCATGACAAAGTTGTTAAGCATGGTAAGGGAATGACACTATCACGTTCTATGTCATTGGTGCAGTAGACCATAGAATTATGAAATTATGAAAATTGCGTTTATAAGCTCCTCTAAGTCTTCTATAGGAATGCCATAAAAATTACACATTCGTCGGTGAACAACTTTTTATGGAAATTGGAAACTGACAGAATCATATTTCACTCTAAGTACAAGCACAGAGTAATACGAGTAACATTCGCTCGAAAATCATGCTCCTATTATAGGAGAAAAGGCGAACCTATGTGTTCTAGAACGTACTACGTAAGTAAGACACGAGCCTACCACTGTAGTTTGATAGGTATACTGTATAGATACATTGTGATGATTGTATTCACTTCTGATTATCCAACTATACTTAACCTAAACGTACAGCTGATGAAAAAATTAATTTAGCCCATCACAACAATTGTAATCGACAAAGAAAATAACAACTTTCCATCCATCCATCCATCCATTAGCCTGTATGCATCCACTGCTGGACATAGGCCTTTACGAGAGGACATATAGGCCTAACAACTTTCATGTTTTAGAAAAAAATCTAGAGCTTGGTCAGACGACGCTGTAATAAGGCCACAAAAAACTTATTTATCTTCTAGATAAGTGGGTATATTTTCGAGGTTTCATAAGATTCTCTATCTTGTAGGAGAGAAGTATTACATGGAGTGCAATGAATGCGTGTGTGTGGCGGGCGAGCGCGTGTGTGCGCGGCGCGCGTGCGGACACGCGTCCCTACTGACCGGGCTGCCCTGCAACTGTCCGCCCCACCACTTGCCTGTACACTCGCCTGGCAGACTCTACCCGAATGCTTGCCTTGCCAAGTTAGTATCAGTGTTTACCCATCACTCTCCAGCCTATATATTATTAGGTATTTTTGAGAAGCACTTATATGTGCGTGACGCGCGTGCGGACAGCCTCCCTGCTGACGGGTCTGCCGTGCAACTGCTTGCCTCTTCACGTGCCTGTACATTTTCCTGGAAGGCTACCCCAGTGCTTGTCTTGACAAGCACTGGGGTAGCCTATCTAATGAACCGGTGACAGCTTAGCTGCTATCACATTTAGTCATTGATGTAGAATTTTAGTACCTTTTGGTGTTACTAACATAGGTTTATTAAAAATAAAATAAAAACAAAAACTAAACTATTAATTTGGATCCAATTTTGGCCACCGGGCCAGATAAATTAGTGGTACTGTAGAAGTATACAAACCTTTATAATCATTACAAACTTTTAATGAAGCCAATATTACCCCACACAGATGCGCGGGAGCAACGGATGGAGATATTGACTTTGGTTCAAGAGGAGCATGCGCAGGCGCGGCTTGCGGGCGGCATCACGCGTGCCTCCCCGCTCGGTCTGTCTGTCTGTCGCGTCTGCAAACTGCCTGTCCTCAATTTAAATGTGGTATGTTTTGTGCAAACTAGAAATATTGCATTTTTTTAAATGATCAAAATGAAAAACAGAATTTCTTTGCCTTGCAATATAACACGAAACCAACGAACACTCTTTCAAGATTAAGCACACAAATTAGAAGAAAAATAGTGACCCTGCTTTTCTCCGGCTAGCCTGTCAAGGCCGGAGTACGGGTATGGGCATGGGCGCCTTACATCAAGATTATGTCCTTTAGTTGATCTTCTGTTGTTTACAGTGAACATGACAGCGTGCAATACTCAGCCGTCTATACCAGTATGTGACACTGATGGACGCACGCATTCCAACCCTTGCCACCTCGTCATGAGTGGACGAAAACTTGCGTATTGGGGACAATGTATGCGGGGCTGTTCTACTGTAAGTATCCAATTGAAATTTCAGACTATCCACATCCACTAATTTTAGCGATACTTAAACTATTTAAAACTGCAAAAATGTTTCATAAACTGAGATCTATAGAGCACAACCTACATAATAATTTATTTGACCTTAACCACAAATTGTCCTAAAGTTAATCGAGTGTACAATGCCATTATCTGAGGTGTCTATGTGTCCTTGAATCTGCGGATTTTTAATGTCCAAAATAACAGCTAACGTGTATGTCCAAGACAGAAAAGAGTAGAAACTTAAAGGTAGTTCTTTTTTCAGACTGGCAACGTGTGTGGAGTCAATGGTATCACGTATACTTCAGAATGTGCTGCTTGGGCGGAGTATGTCAGTGTCGACTACATAGGACCGTGCTACGCTGTTGGTCCTATATCTGATCGTATGGAACCCAAGTGCCAATTCGACAGGATCATCTGTCCTCCACTCAAGATACAAAATTGTCTTGGGTTCACTGCTCCTGGCGCATGTTGCCCTAAATGTGGTGGAGCTCTAAGAATCCTTTATTCCAAAAAGCAAATAGACAGGGCATTATACGGCACTAACATATCGGCAAGTGTTATTAACTTGCAAAATGTTTTATCTGCTCTTGATAGACACGTAAAAGTAGCCCAATGCGCTTTGAGAGGTTATCTCACAATAGAGATGGAAATATTTGTTACCGTTGAGTCAATTTTGAAAACCCCGACGGATTTACAGTTGAATGTTTGCATTTTAGAGGCTGAGAGATTGGCGGATCTCATCAACCGAGAAAGTGCTTTAATAACAAGTGATTTAGGTTTAAGTGCTCTATCATACGCCTTGATTGTTCATACTTATCCGACACAAGGTGCTTCTAGTATAAGCTTATCGATTTCCTTAATATTACTGTCATATCTTTTCATTTTTGTTTTAAGGTAAAATGTTAAACTGTCTATTGTGTAAGATATGACTATTGTAAATAGATACTGTACATACGAAATGTTAAACACCAAATATGTTAGTGTTATTTTGAGATTATAAATGCTTTGGTCTGCTTTACCTGAAGCACAGTCGATGTTGTAGAAATTTTATAATTATTGCGAGTTAAATGTGCCATGTTACTAAGCTTTATATACGTATTTGCATATTATTATTAAATATGAACAGTACATCCGATAGACTGAAAATAAGCATTTGTAAGAATTTTACAAAAGACAATTTATGGAGTAGTCCTTATACCAAATATGTGAAAGTTATTTTGTTGTTTTGTTGATATATTTCGATATACTTATTACGAGAAAAATATATTTATGTGAGTAGGTATAACTGGATTAAAATAATATTCGGTTCATGATATAGTTGTTTTATTTATGCACAACAAAGATTGAAGAATATAAGGTTAAGAAGAATAAGATTGTTCCAATCACACTAATAATTGATTACTTATATCTAAATTCAGTTGAGTCTTTTTTATCGAAAAATATGTTGATTCTATCGAGAAGTTGTGGGTCGGTAACCGTTTTAGCTAGTTGCATGAATCCGGTCTGCAAGACTGGATATATTACATGAAACCGTTCTAGTGGAAATGTTAGGACGAGTTCAAGATACGCCATCAAGATATTCTGGAAACAATTTCTTTGCACTTCCATATCCTGAAACAAAAGTAAAAGATTAATTGGTGGATCCATTGATTGAACGGCTTAAACACAAGGATTGAAGTTTACCTTATGAATACTTAGTGTTCTTTGCTGTTCTATTTCTGGTGGAACTGGTTGTGGTGGGATTATCGGTTCTACGTGTTTGTTCTTGTCATATGCAGGTCCATCACATATTGTAATATTAACTCTTCTTGTAGTATCATTATTTTCAGAGGCAGAACGTTGTCTCACTTTAATTGGACTCATATCACTTTGAGGATAATCAGCTGATTTGCGGACGTTATGTTTAAGTTCTTCGTAATCATCGCAGTCTTTTTGGATTTTATTTTCTGATTCCTCTAAGATACTAAGTTCTTTAACAATTTTTAAATTTTCATTGGAAGACTTAAATGATTCCGTAGGATTGTCTTCATTAACAGAGTTTGCTTTAAAGTCAGCAAAAGTAAAAGGTTTTGGCTTTTCTGTTTCGATATCTTCAGATTCGGAAACATTTTCGGTATGTTCTATATCCACGGTTATTTGTTTGTCTGGTTCAGATGGTTCTCGTGAAAAATAGTGTTCGTAATTATTCGATGAAGAATCTGTTTCTACCGAACTACATGAGATTCGATCCTTGCTACTATCACAATTATCAAAATCAGATACACTTACGAGATGTTTCACATAATTACAACATAACAGTTCCCACGTTGCCTTCAAGTCGAATATTTTCATTATAAATTGATCGTATTCTAACGTCATGTTTAGTGTTGTCTTATAGCTGTTTAATATTATTGAAACATCTGTTGATCTCAATTTGAATTTCTTAACGCCACTGAATAATATTTCAGTTAGAGCTATAGTTTTAATCAACCAAGAGGAAGATGTTTGTTTGTATAAATTGGCGGCGTGGTCTAAATTTGATACCTTTTGTACGAGAAACTTCAGCCCTGGTCTTGCATCGAACTGCATCGCCCTGGTATATGATAATTCTAAACTCATTAGTAAAAGATCAATGTTAGCCTTATTTAGGAAGAACTTATAATTACAAATATTTGTGCCACTCTTAAAACCTTCTAGCAAAATACTATTTATACCGTAAAACACGTCTGACGAGGCTTGAATGAGTACTGTAGCTATAATTTGAACCAATATCTGATGAGCTAGGAGTCCAACAACCAATCCTCGATTTGGAATTCTAACTGTAAACAAGTCAGGGTTATGGGAATTTATAGATTCTTGCAGATAAATGAGAAATATGTAACTTCGATCATCAATTAAATTCTGGCTGGAGTTTTTATTAGTTTGTTTTGCATGAGTGTCTACTCGCATATGTTCTGTCAAAAATACTTGTTGAGCCATTGCATGTAATCTTACATTATCGTTTACAGAGCAATCTCGTCTCGCTGCTACTTTAACAATAGCCAGATCACCATAAAAACTGTTGGAATTCTCATTGAATGCATATGTCAGCTGCTTCAAAGGGCTGAGACTGGCATTACAAGCTCTATGTAGACTTATACAAATAATTTCCCATTGATTGTCAGTTAGAAGATGGCCTGAAGTTAGAATTATGTGTCTTATACACGAGGCTCCTAATCTAGCGATTGGTTCTTGCGGTTGAGCAATACATTCCACTAAAATTAACATTATTTGCTTCAAAGCAAATGTCGCCTCTAAGCTTTCAATTGGTTCCAATTCTTCGCCTTTATCATTGGTTCTTTCTACATTAATTTGTTGCAACCGATGTAAATACACGACGATTGTATCAGTAGTCATACCACAGCATTGTTTAAAATTTGGCATTACGTTGTCCCAATGCGTATTTACATTACTTATCTGCCTTAACCAGTTCTGAACGGTTGGCAGAAGTAAATGATTTATACAATGAAATCCAAAGTGTGTTCCTGGAACATCAGCTATATTTTTTAGTAACTTGAATAAAGTTTCCATAGCTGCGGGTTGGTTTTTCTTAGAGCATACAACTGTAGCCGATATTAATCCTTCAATTAGAACGTACCATACTTTAAAAATATTACTGGGCTTATCAAATTTTAGCAAGCAATTGTTCGTAGTGCTCATAGGTGGTAAGCTTGTTGATAATTTTCTGTAAGATATTTGTTCCTCCTCACAATTTTCATTGACGATGTATTTGGTCACATCAAGGGAATCATTTGGTATGATCGGGTCCACTACTGATAATGGTAAATCTCCTTTAATTCTATTCCCTGTATTGAAAATAGGACACTTCGGCATATTATACATCATTGTTAAAATATCGGCACAATTTTCTAAATGATATAATGCCTCTCTACACATATCAACGATAACCTTCTCTGATTTTTCTTCACTAAGAGGTATAAATTTACTATTCTTTGAAAACTTAAGGCTGATACTTGGTTTTGGTTGGGGAGGTGTCGTTACTTTCTTGGGTTTAACTTCTGTTGTTTGAACTTCATCATAATGTAATCCTTTAATGTGGCTCAAGAGACAAAGAATGCAGTCAAGAGCTGCATTTGCAAATACTAAAGTATTGTCTGTATTTAAAAATACTTTGAATATTTCTAGGATAGCTGAATATTGATTTGAATTGTTAGCTGCTCGGAGCGTGTTGAATAGCGGTCTCCATCCGGATCTTATTTCCATTCTATTTGTTTCAACGAATTCACATATACAGGAAATTATTTGTTCCTGAAAAAGATAATAAAAATGCAATGGACGATTTCTTAAATTATTTGACTATATATTTCATTTGAAGATAAGGAAAAATATGGTACCTGTATATCATCATCACATAGTTCCAAACATAGGAGGTTCTCGAATGGCTTAAGCAAAGCCTCATTGAAGTGGAAGTGAGGCAGCTCAACTTGTTGGTTTAGTAATGTCGTCGCACAGTCGTGGAGACATTGGATGGCCAAGCTTGATATTTGGATATCCTTATGGCATGCAGCCTGTAACATTTTAATTATTATCATTATTGACGTACTCAAGCTGTTAGTCTAGTTATCATCAACAACATGACGCTAAAAACTTCTAATTATTTGTTACTTTTAATTAGTTGAGGACATATTAAGGAGGAGGACATGAAGAATTTAGACGAAGAAGCAAAAGACTCTCTGCATCGTATTCCTCATTACTGAGGGTCGTGACCCCTTTCTATTATTCAAATAATGGTAGGAGTTTTCTTGGGATAATAATGCGGGGGGTTCCCAGTTCCCACGTCCTTCCGCATACGATTCGACTAAGAGTATTTAAACTCTTTAGGTTTTTGTAACGATTATTATCACTCATCAGATGTATTATCGATAATAATAACCGGGACCGACGGCTTAATGTACTCTCCGAGGCACGGAGGAATCCAAAAGGCCAAATTTGAACCCCCAAATTCGGTCACCCATCCAGTTACCGATTTGCGTCAACGTTGCTTAAGCTTCGCAATCGACTGATATGCGTTGTCACAACTAGGCCACTCGTCTCTCAACATAAAAGAGATAAAAGAAACCTAAAAATGCATTGATCGTCGTACCTGCATGAAATGAGGTCCAACCACAGTCCATATGGCCATACGATGAGCCAATGGTCTTGCAGCGCGAAGGCATCTCAACGCCACATCGCCTGCCCGGCACAGCGCCCGCGCCGCTTCCCCTCCCCCAGAGACTCCTCCCGAAACAGCCTTTCCACGACGCCACCATGTTGCGTTGTTATTAGCCACATCTTGTTCCCAAGAGGAAAATAGCTGCCAGAAAATTGGGTAAACATAATGCAATAATATGGTAAATGGAAAAAAATATATATTTATTTTGGCAGATATAATGCAGAAATTGTTTGATGATTTATACTTTATGAGTGGAGATATACCTAACCTTAACTAAAGGGGGGAACATGAAATTTAGTTCGCTGTATTAAGTGTCGATGAAAATATTTAAATAGGTACTTTAAAAATAAGTAGGTACTTTAGATATAAGAGCTAAAGTACGTTTCCTCGTAGCAAAATAGGGACCAAATGCTAAGGAGATAGCTATATATTTTCAATAGGCTCCTAACTGCAATAATATCTCAAATAGATCAGGTTTAAAGTGACGAAAAGCTATCGGAAAGCTTGTTTCCTAAACTTATTTATTCACTAGTAAAATATGATCTATTGATTATTTAACGTACCAATCTATGGTTATGAGCCACAAGCCTTTGTAGTGCCGCTTTTAAAGTTGGCAGCGTGGTAGTGGCAGCCAGACGAGAGAACAGAGCGTCTGCAGCCGCCGATAGAGCGCAGCACACACGCGCTGCTCCCGCCCCTGAGATCACATTACCTGCCTGAGGAAAGACCAATTAACACCCTCACAGCTTGCTGAAATATCTGGGATGTCATCAAACAGTTGAACGGTTTGAATTAGAAATCCTCACTCAAATTCAAATGGTTGCGACAGGTTTTCGGAAAATAATTACCTCCTGTCTACAAGTCTCCACAATTTTCGCCACGGACATATCATTATTTGGGCTATTTTCAAGTACAGGCTGTAAGAAGTTGAAGACATCCACACTGAAACAAAAGCCACGCTCAATAGATTTTATTTTCAAAGGAATTACCTACCAAACTTCTTTATGAAAAGATCGAGAGGTATAAGTCCTTTAAGTAAATGCAACTAATATAACCTTTAAAGTTCCCTTAACTGCTTTTAAGAGCAACTGCTGAGTATCTTGCCGACTCTTCTAAGCAGCTTCTTTCCGAACCGGTGGTAGAGTCAAAACATGACGTAACTTAAGAGACACCTGTATGTCCTACATGTTATAAATAAATTGAGTTTAAAGTGTATGATTTGGATGTTGAAATATTTTAAACCGCTCCTTACCAAGTCTCATCATCTCTTCCATCGAGTACCAACTTAGCATCAGCCTGTAGTATGGAAACTGTCTTGTTCCTTCCGGTTTGCATCGTTACAATAGGAGTAGCATTGTTTCCTTGCTGTCCGAACAACGAGTGCTCAAAGCTAGAGACATATTGGCAAGCGGCGAAGATGTGCTCCCAGCATTCGGGAGCTTTGGAACCAAGCTCTAGGCCACCTGATGAGTTAAAAGCACCGTGTAGTTACGGCTACCAAACCTCATACGTGCTTTAAGATAATAGAACGTATCAAAGATGTCGGTTAATCTAATTAATTAATTAATTTACTAAACTAAACTTAATTTTGACGGTTTTTTGAAATTCAGGGTATGGGAGGCAACGACGCAGTTATTTTTGTGATATTTTCCTGCATGCTTGCAGGATTCATTACCAAGAGAAAGATTCTTAAACGTCCATGAAAAGTTTTATAAAATCAAAGAATCTTGAGTTTAATTTTGAAATATATTTGTGCTGTCTGTAAATAGGTACTGAACAAGCATAAATCGTAAACGGCATCGACGATTTCGTGTCAATAGTTAAAGATTAGGTACCCAGTTATTTATTACCGACAGCAATACGTGTATCTTTGGTGTAATTGCTTCACTAAGAGGCTTGAAAGGAAGTTAGTGAAGTGAATGGCAGTGAAAGTGAAACGTGTGTTGTGGCTGTGAGTATGGACCTACCTGAAATTAAAATATCCAGTGATAAGGCGTGCGTAGACAGAATTTTTCCGTTAGCAGGCTGTGATATTGCGGAATTCGCCAGAAGGGATAATATACTGCTGCAGCGGTTCTGCAAGCTTAGTGTTGTGCTTATTCGTGCTGCCTATAAAGGATTAGATGTTTTGAATTTTTAAAAAAATATTATTAACTTAATTTTCGACAACATTTCCGACATCCTTTAGCTTATGCCTGATCACAAGTTTCTTAATATTATTACCACCTATCCTATCAAGTTTCTTAATTAAACGATTGACTTTGCCTCGTAATTTTTGCAAATTTGAATCCTGTTATCATTATGAACATATGTTTTCTTAAGCAATTGTTAATTAAAAAAAGTTTTAAGAAATTCATGTCGATTTTAATATCCAAGAGCTGGCGCTTATTTAGCCCAACGGCTTAGCCTGGTAATTCAGAGAAGCAGTAGCGCCAGTGTCTTGGGTACCATGCTCATGAACGATCATTTGGACGGTGTATATTTTTTGTAAATATAAATGTTATTTAAGAGTAAGATTTTACGCGAATAAAAGTTGATAAAATTAAAGGTGTAAATAAAAATTACCTTGTGCAATCCTTCCAAGCATTGTATGGTCAACCCCTCCCAAGCAATGCGTTTCCTCTTTCCGAAAGTGTTGATCTTCGTCGTTATAATACCACGTAATTTGTGCTTCTTATTTCTGTATCCGGTTAGAGGTACACTCAGTACAGTCACCATTGAATCCCAGATACAGGTTAGAATTCTGAAATCCGAATCACATGTTCACAAGATTCTATCCAGACAGTAAAATTCATCAGACCAAATAACTTGAAAAACTTGTAATATTTTCTGAAGTATGCTCTGACCCATATATTTTACCTTAATTAGAGACCTTACCTCAGACACTTAAAATATGCTATGCTATATCATTAGAACTTTGAAGTTATATTTTAAGACTTGAAAATTTAAATCATTAATTAAAGTTTCTGGTGCCCAAAATCAACAGTGATTTTTAAATACTAATAAAGACCTTGTGCTTACCTTCTAGCCCAACGTAAGCTGGCCTGATATTGCGGTGAGTCGTTAGCACTATTATAAATCATGGAGACTTCTTTCAGCTTTTGCCAATCTGACATAACTGGGCTCTGATCTAGTCCTCCTAAGTCTAAAAATATAAAAATTATCCAACATAACTTAATTCTACACATCTGCATAGTATTTTGTTATTTCTTTTGGAAACGGCACTGCTAGCTGCAACATGAAAATCATTTTAGCCAGTTACCTGATAACAGATGTATGAGTGGATGTTCAGCAGTAGCAACGTCTTTCAATAAATCAGTGGCCAAGACTTGTTGGTACAGTTCTCGTAGCCAGGTTGCAGATAAATAAACCAAAACACCACTACCTTGCACTTCGTCAACGAATTCGTCTTCTGTCAGTGGCACTGGAATTTTCTGCCAAAAAGAATTTCATTTTAATTTGAATGTTTTGCATAATTTCAGATTCATTTAATCACTTTCAATATGATATACAAAAACATTACATTTTATAATAAGTTTCAAGAGTCCGGTCTATTCATATCGTAAAAAAATTTGAAAAACTAAGTACTCAAAATAGGAAATTAGAAAATAGTGACCGGAGACAAAATAAATAACCATTACAACGACAAAATAATAAACCAAGTAGTCAGTTGATTCTGAATTAGGTCATCTATTAAGACTGAGGATTGTCAATCAAGCGGGGATTACGGTTGATCGAATGCTACTAATAACGAACGATAGCCCCAGAAAAAAACATATTGTTCACACCATTATTTTGAAATACTATTGACTTACATTAGTATCTGTATAGTATCTGGTACGTCGCTGTTTCAAAGTGAGAAGCAGTGCAGCATACGTTGCCAAATACACTCCATCGGCGTTCATGATGCAAGCAGTGGCCGGTGGTTGTGATGCGTTGTGTTGACAACATTTCGATGCGAAGTCTTGCATTGCTTCATCCACCTGCAAACATTTTAAAACATACTTGCATTTAGTAGTCCATCTTAGTAGAAAATAAATCCATTGAAATGTCTTATTGAGTAGAATTAAAATTTACTGTATCCCTGTCTTTTGAAATTTGAAATGTAAAAATAATGATGATATCAGAGGTTTTTACTAAATCGGACAATTTCTTCTGAATTTCAATGTTGTTTTAATTTCTATTATCTTGATACACAAAAACTGGCAGATTATCATTTAAGATTGATTTGTTAGTTTTTTGTTTTAGTTTTTTCACTACCAAACCTACGGAATAGTTTTTCAAGTAACGTACTTCAATACAAGTTCTCAGATGTATCAGCTTAGGCAGCAAAGAGTTCTGCAGAGTTTTTACAAATTGTTTTGCATTATGTCTTTCCAAATCTACGTTGCATTCTGTTACAGTACACCTGAAATGAAATTTATAAGTTTAAAATTTGTTATTTTTGCCATATTTTAAGTTATTCGCATAATTTACCTTCCAAGATTTAAGGTTTTTGGAACTGCTTTGGTTTTTTCACTCAATGGTTCCTTTTGTGCGTTTTTGGGTGATGCGGGATTGTTTGCTCTGGAAGGAAGGAAGACGTTGTCTGCATCTGAATCTGCTTCGGCTTCACTGCCTGAGCTTACGTTTTCGGGGCCTGAGGTATCTAGTTTAACAAACATTTTTCACCATTTACAAGAAGCTGCAATATAATTAGTACATTTGCAAATAATAAGCAGATTTAAAATATCAATTTGACTAGTTTTTATGGTCTTCTCCTGTTGTATTCGCTTAATTTAACTTTTTTTTTATTGCGAGATAGACTTGCGCTTGACGACAATCATGCTTAGTGCAAAACAATGATGAGGTCTAGGTCGAACGCGCTTAATATACAATAAGATCATAATCCAACCTTTATCTAGTAGATGATTAAGTACAAAGCTTCAACAGATATGTTACACTAACCAGAAGAATCATGATCCTTTGATTCGTTACTCTGTAAAACAGCGACCACATCTCTGCAAGAATAAAATAAAATAATTAGAAACATTTATTGTTGATTTTACCACGCCATCAGCATCATGAAATTCCGAACTCTTACCGATATGGGCTTGGTAACCTCGCTAAGGTCTGATAAGTTAAAGGTCCACTGTAGTCAGCGTCTTGCAGTTTGGGCCAGTGACTCAAAATGAGAGTTGCTGTATCCAAAGGCAGGTATTCCACTGATCCAGAACAGAGTTTCTCCAGAGCATCGAGGAGAGAGAATACGCATTCGACCGCCGCTGCTACGACTTCAGGGTTACCACTTCGACTGCAATCTTCAATTCCGTCCATGATTCTATAAAATAAATATTCTATTAAATGTCAATTCTCGAAAGCTTTCTTGATTTATCAAATTATCATATCAAAACAGCAACGATGTTACTAATGTGGGCATCAGCCATTAGCATATACATCTACCGTGTGACCGCCTACTGCTACATTTCGAATATGATCAATGATTTAGTTGATTAGTACAACTTGATCATGAGGAATTAGATTTAGATTTAGTGGATACCGCTGTTTTTCTCGGAATAACGTTAGATGCTAAACTCCAATGGGGCCATCACATTAATGACTTATCGAACAGGCTTAGTTCTGCTGCATACGCGGTTAAAAAGATTCGCCAGTTAACAGATATAGAAACGGCGAGATTAGTTTATTTTAGTTACTTTCACAGCATTATGTCATATGGTATATTATTATGGGGTAATGCTGCTGATATTAATTCTGTTTTTGTGTTGCAGAAGAGGGCTGTTCGAGCCATATATAATATGGGACCAAGGCAGTCACTAAGAGATAAATTTAAAGAAATCAATATTATGACAGTGCACAACCAATATATATTTGAAAATTTAGTACACGTGCATAAGCACATTGATAAATTCAAGAAGAAAAGTGATTGTCATAATGTCAATACTAGACATAAAAATAAACTTGTTCAAAGTTAATGTAAAACGTAAACTCATTGAAAAATCTTATTACCTTGTAAAGGACTACTTAAACGACAAGGAAGCCTGGCAATAATTTGCTCTAATGTCTCTGATAGTTCCTTAGTAAGAATATTTGTGAGATGGTGATAATAAAAAAAAAAAAAACCGGCTGAGTTTGTTGTGGGCTCTTCTCAGACCAGGGCGCGTTTGGAACCCTCGTAGCTTTAGTTTTAAGATACCGTTACCCATTATCACCATCATGCTTTTTAAGTACTTATGTAATTTTTAGACGAAAATAAGTGTACCTACAGTGTACCTATATTTAATAAATAAATGACTATGACTATGACTATGATTAGTTTGGTTGAAATGGCGCGAATTTTATATGATCGTAAATAATTTGTTAGTTTATATTTTACAAAAAAAAAACTTGGCAGTCATAGGGACTGCCGATAGAAGTGAAAACTAATGTTTAAAATAGTTTCAAAAAAAAAACTTCATAACAACGCGAGCATGTCGGTGTTTGCGAGCATGTCGGAGCGAGGTGTCGGTGACACGAATCCACAAGTTTACCCCCTACCAAAAAGTGCTAAACGCGGCTAAAGAGTTTTTCACTTCAAAATACTACTCACAGTCTTACAATAGCCATATCATCGCTATGACGTTCTGGATAGTCCGTCTTCTTCATTAGCACAAGCTGACACAGTCTCTTTGGATTATGCAATAGCTCTCGAACACTACGCAACGGTTCTACACGATGTTGTATCGGCGGATACAGAAGCATTCGATGGTACAATGCTTCAAGAACTGGTCGCAAGTTTGAAGTTGACCCAACGAGACGGACGAGTTGATTGGCAATGCTGCAAATACAAAAAGGTTTCTTCATCTCTTACCATCCATTATGAGATAATAGTCAATAGCTATCTTTTAGATATAAAGTTATATAGTTAGTTCAATATTAACATCTGGATGTCCCAAAGACTTAAATTAACTACTTTGGCATTTTAGGATCATACTTTGCTCAATGTACAGTATTGTCTCGTGTACCTACATGATCAGTGTCTCGCTCTCTAAATTGTTTTCCTCATGACTGAGGGTCGTGACCCTATTCTTTAAATCACAAACAAAACAGAGCAGTCCTAGCAAATTTTTGCTAGGTACCGAAGATGATTTACCCCTGTGAAACACATGTATTGCAAAGCACTTAAAGAACTTTCCAGTATAGTTTTCTAAGCCAATACGTGGTTCACAAGACAGCGAATCAGTTAAGTTGGTATCTACCTGTAAATAGCTTTGGCCTGTTTGCTATTGAAACTTGGGGCACACACCAATGCTCCAGATCCTCTGCCTGAATCGTCTACTAGATGTCCATCATGCTCTCTGCAATGTGAATAGAATAAATGGAATTATTATTGGTTCTTTATAAAAATAAGTATACGAGACTATTTGAGAACCTTAATACTTTCAAAGTCGTTTGAAAATGGATTTTAATACTGTGGGTGGAATGTCATATTACCTTGATTTAATATTTTTGTCAACTCTTGGAGTGCCCAAGAATGATATGAGCGATGGACAAAACTTCTGCCACAGGAACGTAGTGAAGTGTGAATTTCCACTTACTCTCTCCGAAAGGCTCGACATCAATGTCAGGAGACAGTCCAAAAAGAATAAAGCTAACGGATTCTGTTTCGGTATCCTGAAAAAATATCATTATTTTTAAAAGTGCAGGCATTTCTTCACTAAACAATAATTTGTCTTATGTCGATGTTGGTACCATAATCTGTATATTATAGTAGATATAGTAGGCATCGTTAATAGGAGTGATGGTTATCATTTACAAAACTTTAGTTTTAAAGGTAGGCTTAAATACTAATAATATTGATGGATGTTAGAACCGGAAAGTTTGATAGTGGAGACAGCGTGTGTAAGTGTAGGATAGAGGGTGGCGGAAAGTGGAGAAATTGGAGAAATAAAGCAGGTTGAGGACACTTTTTTCGTCCAGCGGTGAACATCCACAGTCTAAGGGTACGTTCCGATATACACTGCGAGCACTGTTCAGTGCTCTTACTGGGGAGAAATGAGTGCCGTTACGGACTGACAGTATACTGCCGCAGTATCCTAGGGAAATATATGACGTCATAAATCGCGATTTTTGTACTGTGAGCACTGGCGTTTTCGAGGTAATGAGCTCTCAGTGCTGACTGCGTTCCGTTTTAAACAGTAACCATTATAGCTAACTATAAAGGAACGGCTTCGCAGTATACTAAATTGACGTCACATCTTACAGTGCTCGCAGTGTATATCGGAACATGCCCTAAATGATGTGTCTCAAGTTCGCTATAGTCAAAGTAACACTTACAACTGCGTTTCAGAGAGCCTGCTGCATAGGTATTGGATGACTGGTATGACTTCGCTGTAACAACCAACAGCTACTATATGGTTCCTGCCCAAGGGCGAACCCTCTGATAGTAGTTCTTGACATTCTTCATCTGAAAATGAAACAGATTAATTTTGTTGCATGTCAAGAAACATGCGGAGTCAAGTTAATGAGATTAGATATAGGAACTTTAAAGAGAGTTGCATGAAGCTGAGAACCAGGTATCGTGACAGTGACCAAAATGAAAATCAACAAGCTGTGACGATAATAAAGTTTTTGGGTTTTCTACTTCGATCCATTTACATGGAAAGAAGCATGTTGGGTAAGCGTAAATTGGACAAAACACCTCATGCCAACTTAAGGAAAGTTACTCGAACCCAAGATGTAACGCTAAGGTAAAGCTGCTTAAATGGCGATGGGCTGGCCACACCATACGGGGTGAAGATAAATGGAGCAAAGCGGTCACTGCTTGGTACCCTAGAGAGGGAAAGAGGAGGAAGGGGAGACAAAATAAGAGATGGCAAGACGAAATTGAGGCTATAGCAGGAAGAACATGGACGAGACGCGCAACTAATAGGAATCATTGGAAAGGATTGGAGGAGGCTTTTGCCAAAGGTAACACGGACTAGCAAATAGAACCAGGGAATAGAATAATAACAATTATTACTGTCCAAAAATATTTTAATATTTTATATTGTCCGATACAGGCTTATAAATAAATAAATAAAAATTAAACTTTAATGCCTTAGTTTTCAGGTTTATATTTGAAAAAAATATATTTTTATTATTATTATTTATTTATTTTATTTATTTGGCAACTAAAACAGATTACAATAAATTTTGCACTAACTTAGTCTTAGTGGGTTGAGCCTCTAAGTCTAGAATGTGCCTAAAATGCTGCACACTTTCATAGACTGCTAATAGTTCCCTATAATAAGCTGGCGAAGTAGACTGCTTTTCGGTCAGCTTTTTACTGAAAAATGCTATCGGCTGCCAACCCTGTCTTACCTTTTGCTGCAGACAGGCACCTACATGAGCACAGGACGCATCAGTAAATAATCCCAGAAAATAAATAATAAATAAATAATACTGTCCAGCGCGGAAATGCAGCCAGCATTCTTGCCACCATTCCACGCGGGCATGATTTAATATAGTAATTAGGTTGGGCTAGCTAGCATTAAGTTCTATTGTATTATTTTCAATTTAAAAAAAAATTATCTATAACAACATTTTGAACTTTTATAATCTGAAAGAGGAACTGACCCAGCTGAGCACAGTAAGCCCTGAGCATCTGAGCAGCGGCGGCTCGGGCGGCGGCGGCGACGTGCGGCGCCGCGCCCGCCGCCTCGCCGCAGCGGCCGCACGCCCACACGCACAGCCGCCCGTTGAGCGTGCGCCGCGGGGACAGCGCCATTGACAGGTACATGCGGAATATTTGCACCTGCACCAAATATTTTATTAAGTAAAAAAGAAAAAGCTACAGTGTACCTATAACTATCGCACTGATTGGTTAACGCTCTTTTTCTCGTGTCCAAAATCCAAATGAGATTGGCCGATGATAAGAGTAACGATATGTTTTTTTTTATCCACTACAAGCTAGCCCTTGACTACGATCTCACCTGATGGTAAGTGATGATGCATTCTAAGATGGTAGCGGGCTAACCTGTTAGGGGCATGGCAGTTATATTAAACCCATACCCCTTCGGTTTCTGCACGGCATCGTACCGGAACGCTAAATCACTTGGCGGCACGTCTTTGCCGGTAGGGTGGTAACTAGCCACGGCCGAAGCCTCCCATGTTTGACAATATGAGTTACGAGCTTTGGGTTAGTTACAATTGGTACTTGGGCCAAGTCCCTGACGTAACGTCCTTTTTGGGTTTTTACTCTGGAGACATGCCCGGTAGCAAACGCTGAAGCAACGGTGGAATACAAGATCCGATATAGGTACTTAGCCTAACACTCAGACTATTTAGCTTACTTTCGTCGTAGTGATTTTATGGACGACTTATTTATTATGATTTAGCGTTCCAGTACGATGCCTGTAGAAACCGATCAGGGGTATGGGTTTAATATAATAGCCATACCCACAACTGGTTAGTCCGCTACCATCTTCGACTGCATCATCACTTAGATGTAACCACGCGAGATTGCAGTCAAGGGCTAACAATTGTAGTGGAAATACAGAAAAGACAGTATGGTATTTGTAAGAAATAAAAAGTGCCGCATCTGGGCGAAGCGCGTGGCGTCCATACTAGCGGTATCTTTAGAGGTCCGCGTCGCAGGTGACCCGTTTTGTATGTCGAGACTCGAGCGCTTCTGAAGTCCGCTCGACAGGCGACAGGTTCTGTTAAATAAGACGCGTGGTGGGGTATAATAAAAATAAAGTCGACTGGTATCGATTTGATGCAATGTACAAGTAGAGAAAATCGGACTAAGGAATATATAGGAATATACGGAATCGGTATAGTACATTGTTCACCGAGTGGAGAAAGTGACCGATTACTATCGAGGGTGTAGTTTGAGGCCCGAGACGTAGCCGAAGGGCCGCAATACACGCGAGGTAGGAATCGTACTTTCTACCGAGTGATACATAGTGCTTTATACTACACCTGCGAGGAAAATAAGCGATAATAGGTAATTAGTGATTAAACGAACTTACAAAGTGAAGTTCTATCATAATTATATGAGTCGCTTCATTCGAAGCTTCACTATCAAAACTAGACTAGGTACATTTTGAGGATTATTTCAATATAGATTTCGATATCGACAACCGACATCGATACTGACAATCGACTACCACATCGACAATCGACATCAACACTGATATCGACTATCGATATCGACATCGACATCGACATCGATAGCGACAATCAACAAAGATATCGACATCGATGTTGACAATCTACATCGATAACGACATCGATATCAACAAACGACATCGATATCGACAATCGACATCGATACATCGATAGCGACAATCGACATCGATATTGACAACCGACCACGACATCGATATCGACAATCAACATCGATATCGACTATCGACCATCAAAATCAACATTGATATCGACAATCGACATCCACCATATTTGACTTTTGTAGGTACGTCAAATATGGTGAAGCTGCTTCTAATATTATATCCATAAGGACATACCCAAATTCTCATCGTCCATATACCTAATTTACTTAAAATTAAAAAAAAAACAGCGCGTTAGAAATGGATTTTCATATAGTTTTTCTCCCCGCTTAGCACGTTAGAAATGAAATTTCATACATCTTTCTCTCCCGCATATTTGGTTTGTAGCAATGACGTACTTTCTACCTCGTTTTTAAAAAAGAATGAAGGTACTTTCCGAGCGGGTGTAGTATAAAGGGTATTTTTACCTGGGTATCGGGTAAGTGGTACATGACAGAAGTGGTGGCGCACAGCAGCTGCGATGGCATCCAGAGCGAATCATCTTCGGGTTCGATGCCGCGGTGGAAACGATCATCACGGAGTATTTTCTATGGAAAAAAAAATGTGCTCATCATACCTACTAAGCATATCTAAACCAACGAAACTATACTAAGACCTGCAAGCCTTCGGATTGCGGCATTTTCTGATAAGTGTTTCTGAAGTTCTTTTATTTATTTTATTATATTTTTAATTTAGTTGCTTATTGTCGCAGGATCCCGATCAATACATATTATTATTTTGTCTGGTAGGAGGATTCGGCCGTGGCTAGTTACTATGAGAGGTATAGATGAGGTCTAGCTTGGAGGCTGGAGCACCCTTGCATATTCTTTCTTGCCTTGGAGGCACCTGTCGTACGCGACAGGAAACACGGACGCCGGATTTCGGAAGGGTGTTCTTTAAAACAAAATTTGGTTTAGCGAGCCATCTCCGCTCACATAACCGACACTAGCCAGGCCCGGCGTTGAAGGACACGTCAAGGAGTGATCATTATAGATAGTTAATAACTTAATTCCTCACATGAAACCCCTGGAGAGCGAAGGCGACTAGGCGCGGGCGCTTGGTTTCGAGCGCGATCTGCAAGGGCAGCAAGCACGCGCGCCGGAGTTCGAAAGACGCCCGCCGGCTGCTTTCTTGCATGCATAGCACCTCTAGAAAACAACGTTATAAACAGGCCAACCATTCATAAAAAATATTTTTCTCATTGAACTCTTTAATTTTCCGGGATAAAAAGCAGCCTATGTGTCAAGTTAAGCCTATGTCCAATTTCCAGACTATTTATCCAGCTCTGTGCCTTATTTCATCTAGATCCGTTCAGCCGTTCTGACGTGATTGAGTAACAAATATCCATCCATCCTTTCATTCAAACTTTCGTATTTATAATATTAGGATAGACTAGATGATGCCCGCGACTTTATACTTAATTTTCCAGGATAAAAAGAAGTCTATGTCTTTCCCCGGGATGCAATTTAACCCTGTACAAAAGAACTTCGGTCAGTTTCATACAAACTGTGACCTGATTGTAAAGTGTCGCGACCATAAATGACCTAAGTTGGGATCGATTGATAATAAAGCAGTGTATTAAATCTAATGATTCTTTTTTTTTTTAAAAGCCGGAATTTGTTTGTAAATTCATGTTTGGTTTTGAGGTTAGGATTGAATACGACACCGGCGCCATTATTCAAAAACAACTATTACCACTCCAGTATATTATGTCTTTCATTTATTTTGGAGTATAAGCCATTTTTGCTTTTTCGATGTTGGTTTTTAGTTAGTTCATTTTCGATGTTTGTCGTAGAAGCATCGATGTTTTTAAGAACAATGGTGCATCCATAGAGAAGGATGTTTATAGGACTGGCAACCCTCGTGATTTCAGATTTTGAATTTGATTTGAGTTTATTGACGATACTCTTTGACTGATGACAGCTGTCACTTGACGTTGACGTCTGCGATCCGTTTCATATATTCTTTGCTATTTATTTGCCAAAAAACGACCATTCTGGCCAGCAGCTGACAAAAAAACCACACATGAAAAACATTAAACAAGATAAAAAAATATTGGAAAAGGTAAAATGAAAAAAAATCGTAACTGCATTAGATTCCGTGATGAAGCGAAACGTAGTGATGAATTATGGTGCACAGATTATAGAATATATCTAAAGGTGTGTTCAAAAACATTAAAATACGATCCGATATGGTATTTTGCAATTATTTTATTTTTTATTCCGGCTTTAATAAAAAAATATAATAGTTGTACTTAAATACCCCTTTAATCACCTATATTTTGCCATTGTATTTATCAATGGTCGCTTTCATTTTTGGTCAGGTCATATTTGGCCATCCTTCTTTCAACAAAATCGGTTGAATAGATGAACATTGAACCGTGAGAGCGTAGCAGACAAACAGACATACTTTCGCATTTATTATTAGTAAAATGGATACAATGCCATCAATAACAGCTAAGTTCTTGCTTGCTGGTGGCTGGCAAAATAGACCGAGACGTGAAGAATAAAATGACTCAAGGGGATTTATATATTATATGTATTAAAATTTCGGGGGCGATAATTATATCGCCCCCGAAATTTTAATACATAAAAAAAAAAAAAAAAGATGATAGGTCTATTTTAAATGAAAACAAACTACAGTGGTGCGGCATGTCTTGATGTTGGTACTTACTTAGGTACTACAAAGTCAAAACCTGATCAACTATACAACCACAAATAGGTACTTAACACTTCTGTGCATTCTCAGTGGATTATTACGCCCTCATGTGTAACTACTAGGATTCGCTTTTTCTGCTTTCTTTGCGAAGTTCCATAACTAACAGAACTTGCGTTCTTTACATTTTCAAAGATTATCACCAGATTTTTACAAATGGCATACCTACCTATTACTTGACGTCATAGCTCATGCGAAAATGTCAAAGTTTTTATTTCGTCGACGTTTATCGACTCTATTGGTTAATATGCGTCGTTAGGTACCTACTTCAAAAATAAAAAAACCAAAATATAAGACGTAGGTATGAGCGAAAAGTTATGTAAAAGTGTGTCTATCTGATACATTGATATAAAGCTAAATTGAGTAGGTACCTAAGGCATCCTGACATGATTTTTTGAGAGCGATCAACTTCGGTCCTGTAGCTTCTTTGAAGATGTCTTGCAGCAGTTCTTCCATATCACTCATCGATCCAAACCATTTTTTAAACACTTAACTCTGATAGTAACTTAAATACGGATTTATTTTACCAGGAATTCAGAAGAAGTAACAATGTTATGGGTATTACTTCGATAAACTGCGTAATACAACGGAGAGTGGGTGGCCTTATCGAGAGAGCATCCTTCGGAGCATGCTCCAACTAAAAATCAATACTTCAGTAGGTTGGTGTTGTTTTTTTGCTACGTACGTAGTTTCGTTTACTGTAGTACGTAAATATCAACAGGTGGCCCAAGGGTATTATTTAATTCTTAGTAAGTAAAAGTTGTTATCTCAGGGATATGGTATAGTAAGTTATGGTAGTGCGGCCATAAATTATTCGCAAATGAATTTACTATTGAAACTAATATTATATTATATCTACTTACCTACTCCAAATTTTTAAATTTTTCAGAATTTCCATTAATAGGTTTAACATTGACTTTGAAATCAATTTTTTGTCCTATTTTATTTTATAAAACTTCGACGAACGTCTTGGCGCAGGTGGTTAGCGCTGTGTCTAAGTGGAAGGTCCTGGTTTAGATTCCTGGCACGGTCAATTTGTAATTTTATAATTTCTGAATTTTTCCTGATGTGATCTGGCGGCTTCGGCCGTGGCTAGTTACCACATAACCAGCAAAGACGTGCCGCCAAGGAATTGAGCGATCCAGTATTTGAAACCGATTAGGGGTAGGTACTTACGAGGTACGATAGTAAATATTCTAAGTTTAGGAAGGGTACCTACCTATGGGTTAAAATTTAATATAACTGCCAAACCCGTCTGCAGCTTGACCTACCCGGCTACTATATTTTACGACCCAGGTGAGATTGAAGTCAAAGGCGTCAAGGGCTAATTTGTAGAGAAAAATATAAGGACTGCAGTATGGTAGTTATTTAGATATACCTACTTATTTCTTTGCAACGAAAATAATCCTACCTCCTGCTATATCTCCTTTGCCCCCTGCAACAATTGAATTTTTTGTTTATTTTCTGTTGCAAGGTAGAGCGAAAGTGAGTAATTTGAAACGCATACCTCACCCATATCCATTTCATTGTCTATCAGTCAAATACACCTTTTTGTCAATGGAGGTATTGTTTAACCATCTTTCAAAAAAGGAGTAGTCAATCAAGATCAAGAGTTAATCAGAGTATTATACCGAGATTGTTATTTGGTAGGTAGCATTGCATTACTGCCACATAATGGGACTAGAACTAGAACCCAGACCCGTAAAACCCGTTATAAAATATTTGTGTCAGTGTCACTGTCGTCTGTCAGTTTGTGTCAGTTTTTGTCACAGCTGTCAAAGCTTGTCATTGTCACATTTCAATTTTTATTTTTCATAATAAAAATGGTTTCCTGGAGTGCTTTAGGCCGATCTTTCGGCACAAACCTTTTTAAAAATAATATAAAAGCACCGTACGTAGTGCAAAATGTGAATTTCTCTTTAGGCAAGAAGCTGGCCGGCGACCATGGCCAGAGAACTATGGCATTACAACCCTCCAGGTAAGGTGTCCTATTGAGTGATTACCTAACCAATTTTGAGGGAACTAAGATTAAATAATTCGATTATTTTGAACATTACAGGTGGCAATGGCACAAATTCAAGGACATGTTCCATTACTACCTGATGGTTGGGGCGATTCCTGTCGGCGCTATAATTTTCTACAGTAATGTGTTTATTGGGCCCGCTGAACTAACTCCGATCCCTGAAGACTACGAGCCTAAGCACTGGGAATACCACCGCCATCCTATCACAAGATTCATCGCCAGATACATTCACAACAGTCCTCAACAGGTAATTATTCATGAATGTTAATTAATTTAACTCTAGTATTATATAAATGTACATAGTTTGATAGGACTGAAAGTGTAGGTACACGATAGATAATACAAGTACCTAACCGAGAGGTATGTCGTTGCAGCGGATGACAACAACTGCAGCAATGAGGTCCAATGAGGGCAATGAGGTCCAATGAGGGCAATGAGGTCTTAATGCTGTGTTCATA
Organism: Erebia aethiops; assembly: GCA_923060345.2. NCBI lineage: Eukaryota > Metazoa > Arthropoda > Insecta > Lepidoptera > Nymphalidae > Erebia > Erebia aethiops. The sequence goes on along the minus strand of OV281096.1, from coordinate 11,421,631 downwards.
TTGCAATGCAAAAGTAACCCTGTAGGACCTAGATGATGCGCTAAACTTCCATGTAGATATAGGTGAAGGATATTAGGAATAAAACTTGTCTCTCTCTTTAGCCTCTTTGATTTTCTCGGATTATAAGTAGCCTGTCTTTTCCCCAAATAACCTATCTGTGTACAAAATTTTGACAAAATCTGTTTTTAGAACATATTGATATGAAAAAATAATTTTGTCAGAATATGCAACATGTGCCCTTTTCGAAACTGCATATTAAATTATAATGAAAGTTTCTGTTTCAACTACTTTACCAAAATTAATGAAATTTGTCAGAGATAGCTGGCATCTAAAGAATGAATTAATGTTCCCAGATATTTACACAGTGTATTTTATACACGCAGACACGCAATAAGTAGTGTCTGCTTGTTTTCAGTTTAAAGGCTGCATCTGATACGCTAGGTTAGGTAGGATGCGATATAGTTTCTGTTAGGATTGTGTTTGTCTGTGCATATGCTCATGGGTATGAGCTAGTTAATATAATTTAGTATTGATATTTTTCTGTAACCCTTCATTTAAATTTTTGAATGAGCATACACTTTATAACATCTAAATTCATTTCATTTTTACAGGAATATGAGAAGTTCCTGCATTTCATAGACGAAGAAGCTCAGAGGCAAAAGTTAAGGGCCCTAGCAAAAGAGGTCAACCGCAAGATGGGGGAAAGGAATGACTACCAAGCTTATTACTACCGACCAATGGTTAACAAGTACCTCCGCATCGACAAGAAAAGTGGTGATGACATCCTGGAACGTATCGGTGATGACTATAAAGATTAAGTTTACTCTGTTTATACAGGCATTTTAGTAATTCAGTGATCAAGTGTATCATATCTTAATTTTTTTATGTAGATAAGTGCAACCTTTTGATTTTTTTTCTGAATCTTTGATAATTACTTTGCCTTGAGATTTATAGCTTTTGTTGTTATCAAATATAATTAATTTATAGAACGGATTTTTGAATTTTATTTACTCTTAAATTCTGATATCAAAGGATAAACATAATGGGTCTTTTTTATAATCTATTCTAATTAGTCATTCTAGTACTTTTTAAAAAAAATATAAAATTACTGCTGTAACAAAACAACACAAATCCTGATAATTAAAATTTGGTATGGTGTTACCACTTTTCTTAAAAAGTGAAATTTAGGAAAAAATTGTCTGTGGTCATTTTTGGTTTGTGATTATTTTACTGTTAAAATGGAATAATAAAACACATGATTAGGTAACATTGTTATTTATTTTACAGGAAACTTCTAACGATTGACAATAGATTCCGACATGGAAACCTTATAAAAGAAACCTTCAACACTTACCTAGGTTCATGCTAACTCAACTTGATATGACTCTACATTATAATATTTAAAATTTAAATTATTACCTTGTGACTCGTTTGTAATTACAGACAGACTTTGGTTTTGTTAATTACCCAGTTTTTGACATCGTAATTAGGCCAAAAAATACATAATGAGAGTGGAGTGAAGCCAAGCCAAACTGAGTGAAAAAATAATAACAACAAATGAAAACAGCAGGTTGAGAAATTATAAACGAACTTGTTGAATAAACAGGTATTTTATACTTACTTTGATCATTCAAGAATAATCACATTATGCAAAAAATAATTTATTCCTAGTTAATCCGGGGATATCACATTATTTTTTCACTGGTTTTCAATTATTAAAAGTTAACTTTACATACAGCTAATTAATTAATTAAGTACCTATTGTACTTAATTAATTAATTACTTAGGCAAATAAAACTCGGAAAACCAACTCAACTCCACTGCACTCCTCTCATATGCTTTAGTCACACCGTAAAGCTGTTTTCCTGTTGATCCAGATAGGTTTAATTATATGATAAGCAATAAAATAAGAAATCCTTAATTATTAGTATAAATAATACTACCTAGCTTCTCTATTTTTTATTTCGAAATTAAGTACAATATACAAAATATTCTGAGAACTCAGAAGTAAATTAAGTTCTGTGTGTTTTATAGTCTCATAAGTTGTATTTTTATATAAAACATTTTGTTATTCCACCTGGTAGACCATGTGCGGTGGCTATCGAATATTCGATGGCGGTGGAGTAGGCAGAGGACGGCCATACCCATAGAACAACTTATTACATATAAATATTAAGTACATAACTCAATTTACTATCTGCGGTTTTAGGCCCACTTGCCTACTGCTCTGGTTTATTGTAAAACTGTATCACTATACTACTCTATTCTGTTTCTGTATTCAATTTTTACTTGTATATTTCAGGGAAAAGAGGTTTAGGCATTAGGCCTTCTATATGTCTATTATATGTCTTACTAACACCTTTGAATATTCTTTACTAATGTCTTTGTTCCAGGGTCAATAAGAAAAGACCAACGCTCAGTTGCAGATATTCAACTAATTTATTCGCAAAAGTCGCAATAGAGGAGTCTTGTGATTAAATTAATTTAATTTTTGGGGTTCCGTCGTCAACAAGGGACCGCGGCTGAGCTCAGAGACTGTTAGTATTAGAAAGCTGCAATTTGGCATTTAAATACATATTAGGTAATCACGGCGACAAAGTAGTAAATATATTTTTAGAATTTTTTTCAAGAGTTTCTACGCGTAAAGTTCGGATGCTTACGATTCAGGGATCAGTTTCCGAAATATTTAGCTTTAAAGTGCTATTTCAGTTAGAGTCACGTGTCCCTCCAACCTGCAAGCTAACCTATTTAGCTAGAAAAAATTCACAGCAGTAGTATTTAAATAGAAGTTAAAAGGAAAATTATCACAGCTAATTAGGCTTTACAAGTTAACGAATAATAATCGACCAACTTTAAATCGTTCGCAGAATTATTGTAACGGACAACTAAGAAACCAAACACAGCGCGTGGCTCGACACGCACTTGGCCGGTTTTTAATTTTTCATATGTCGTTTCATGCAACTCGGCATTAAACACGCATAGGCCCACAAACTTATCTGGCCCGGTGGCTAAAATTGGAACTAACTTTTACTCCTGTTTAGTTTTTGTTTATATTTTATTTTTCATATATACTAGCGACGCTGTCACCGGTTCAGATAAGTTTGTGTGATATGTCTTTATACATTTGTTTGGCAAGTGAACCTTACAATATAAGATGGGTTGAATCACAATAAGATCGGTAAATAAATTCTTTGGCAATGCAGCACACATAAATAGCTCTTAACTACGACTGTTACACACAAGTTACAAAACGATATGATTTCTTTATCTCATTCGTTCAGTCTTCGCAGTTTGTAAAATTCCAACAATGACCCAACATCTATTTTATTAAATTGCTTTTTATAACCTTTGGTTTTAAAACTATTTTATTTATTTATATTTAACATTCCAAATTTATTATGAGTAACAATGTGAGAGTTATTTCGTTAATGCACTACTTGGTAACATAATCTTTATCTACTTAATTACTATAATATCTAACATTATCTATTTCATTCATAATGGTCTTATTAGATAAAAATATAATGTAGGGTAACAAAAGGAGTAAAAAAATATAAATTAAATCATGCTAAGTAATTATTTTATTAGTTACATTTATTTATGGCTAAATAATACGAATTTACAATACTTGCAAAATTTTCTCTTTGTTCCGATAGTAACGATTTCCAAATCTAAATTCTAAAGACGGCTAAAAGTTCTAAGATGTAAAATTATAATAAGGATATTTTATTATTTAGCTTTTTCTTTTTCTGATTGTGCCGCAAGTTTTGCCTCTTTTTTGGCTTTTTTCTTTTCTTCTTTTGCTAAAAGCTTCGCTTGTCTCTCTTCCTCTTTAGCGAGAAGCTTAGCTTGTCTTTCTTCTTCTTTAGCTTGTAACTTTGCTTCCTTTTTGGCTTCTTTCTCCGCCTTAAGTCTAAGTTTTTCCTCCTTTTTCTTTTCAGCTGTTTCGTTCTTTTTATTATCATTACTTTCGTCTTTTTTATTCTTGTCACCTTGTTTTACGTTTTCGTCAGGCTCTTTCTTTTTCTTTTCTTCTTTTTTCGGTTTCGGTTTGGGGTTTTCCTTTTTGTTATCAGTCTCTCTGCTATGATCTCTTGATTTTGGTGGCGTTTCGTCTTCATTAGGTGGTTTTAAGGGTCGGAAAAAATGTTGTTTATTCTTTTGCGGAGATGTTTCTAGCTGCGTTACAATTTTTTGTGCGCATCTGTAAAATATGAATCGTGTTTTATATTATTTAACTAATTAATAAGCATATTTTTATAGCTCTACAAAATTTTTGAGTACGTAAGGAATTTATAGACAACTAGCAGTAGATACCTAAGTATTAATTAAAATACTGTAGATAAACCTATGGAAAAATATTCAAAAGCCCTCACTTTTTTGGATGTTATATCCATCATATCGATTTTGTTCGTGTAAAATGTAGCCTAAGTCACCATAATAACGAATCGATTGGCACCTCATTCAACAAAATTGGCTCAGTAGTTAAGGCGCTATAGTGGAACATACCTAATATATAGGTACAAATATAAATACACAGACTGCGAAAATGTCAACCCTTCATTTTGGCTTTGCCGTAGTCGAGTAAAAATCCTACCATCATACTTCATAATTATTATTATACCTACTACCTAATATTATAAATGCGAAAGTGTGTTTGTTTGTCCTTCAATCACGTCGCAACGGAGCAACGGATCGTCGTGATGTTTGGCATTGAGAAGCTGGAGAGTGACATAGGCTACTTTTTATCCCGGAAAATTAAGGAGTTCCCGCGGGAATCAAATAAAACTTTAACAACGCGCATGAAGTTGCGGGCTATATCAGCTAGTTAGCAATAATAATTTAAGTATCTACTTAATTATTTTTATTTCTTAGCTTCGTTATATTGTTCCGTATATATACCTATACTTAGTCTGAAATTTTAGTGATTATTTAATAAAAGTTTAGGTATTCCACTCGGACAGTCGCGGACATCAGCTAGCCATGGGAGATAAACGAAGCAGACGACGCGACGGGTGAAAATAAAACAATTCTTTTCTATGAGTAAGTTCAACCTTATTCTAGTTGACGCCGAAGCGGCAGCGGCGCTTTCGCGGCGTCCTTCGCGAAATTCCCTTTGGAATTCGCGGATGGGAGGTAGTCTGCCCGAAGGCTCGCCGGCGGCCGGCCCACCCGTATAGCTGTGTACTTGATAATCTTGTAATCTCGCCTGAAATGAGCGAAAAGATTTTTTTAACTTTATTTTTGTAACAAAATTTTTGAAAATTTTAATGTTAAATTTTTTTTTGTAAAATCATAATGGCCTAAAATAATTTTTTCGTTATAAGTATAGTATCTTCGAAGCGTTGTAGCTGCTAGCTAGGTAGGTACAATTATTTTATAATTTGATTTTCCTACTTATCTAATTATTTAACTATATAATATGTTGGTACTAGATGGGCCCTTTCTTCTGACTTGTGACTTGTTGGGCATGTCCCTCGCCTGTATAAGCTTGTCCTTGTCCCCGCCATAGCGCTGTCCCGCTTTTCAGACTAGATGGCGTTAGTAAAATAAGTCCACATTCTTTTTTTGACACATCTATGTCAATTGGGGTTGTTGCAAGTAGGTAGGAAAATCAAAACGTAGTAGTACTACATATATTTCTAAAATATATAATTTACATTAGAGTAAAAATGCCCTACATTTGATCATAGTTTTGGACATCTTGACTTGCCTCAGAAATTTTTACTTGAAGTTTTACTAATGTGTATCTAGTTACCAAAATATGTCTCTAGGCACCGAGCACGTAGGTACCTAAGATCATAAGCAATTGATTCAAATACTTTGAACGTTGCTTTTAATGACGCGAGATGAATACCAAACACTTATTTTGTTTATTTCCTACAGGACATACAGGTGTCTCATAAGATACCTCATGTAAACAGGATAGGTACCTTCATGCTATGATGCTGTGACCGTCGAAGGGAGTTGGAGGCAGGTTGCCGCGCTCTAGGCGGAGCGGTGGCGGCAGGGACCCTAGGCACCGCGCCTAGACACGCTCCACCACACTTCGCGCCTCCACACAGCTTGGTGGAGCATCCAGTGTTGCTCACATTGCCACCACTGTTAGATGATACGGAAGACACTCCTGGAATAAGTTAAGACACATCTTGAGACCATTTTTTGGAATAAGTACGTCAACAATTTTAATAGAACAACGATGGAAAGATTTTACAATAATATTATGCTCAAGTTAGATAGTCAAGATCATGTGTGGTCCAATCGCTAAATACATTATTACAAGACGAATTAATATATGTTTTGGATGCTTTTGGGTGTACTGAGGGTCATTTGTTTCTCGCGGCAAATTGTTCTTCATTAAAATCACTGCCAAGTGGCACACACACACACGTTTGAAAACACTCACACCTATTTAAAATATTGTACTAATTTATAAAACTACCTTTTAAATTTAACCAATCTTTGTTTGTACTCAACAAATATGTCATGGAAGAGCGGGGTCGCCCGCCACAAGTACTAGCTATTAACTTACCGGGATAGCCCCAATCACGACATAATTTTGTAATCTATTGGTTAAAGAATTTTTTTTTTATTTTATTAAAAAGGCTCAAGTAGAAAGGGACGGTGTTGTGAATACAACGGCGAATTAGTTACCTACATTTTAAAAGATAATTAGTTATTACCCGAAAGGGAAGACTCGCCACTGGTGACGGAGTAAAGCGAAGCGGAGGCGGGCACTGACCGGGCACCGACCGAATATGAAGACACAGAGCCCGGTACTCCCCACGACTTTCCACTTCCAGTTGACACCTGGAATTCACCATGGTAAGTATTAACATGTGTGTCAAAAACGTGTCACGTAACGTTCTCACGAGAGATTTGAATTGTAAGACTTATGAAGATCAGCAAGAAAAACTGTTTAGTAATCCCAAAATACTCTGTCATTTTAAAAACAAACTGCTTTTTTTGCTTGAACTCAACGCTCAGCCACGCGACTGTTCACTCTATGTTTTTTCACATCGATCGTCATCTTCGTTTCGTATCGTTAATACAGGCCTCGAATAATAACAGAATTTGGAAAATGCTACTCTACAATACTATACTGAAGGTGTTAAAACCATGATCATAAATGTAAAACCGATGTTTCAAATGTCTGGATGGCGACAATTTGAATGGTTTTTGTACTGCCGACAAACCATCAAAATGGTACCTACTACTAACGTTGACGGATCAAACCTGTACTCATTGGTAGTAGTCTGTATGATTTTCCGCACTTACCTGCCAACTTTTGCTCGTCACCAAGCGAGGTGTCTGGCGTAGTCGCAGGATCTTCGCTCGGCAGATGACACAGCGTAGTGGCAGCAGTCTCTGACTGACGGCCATCTGGATGGTCTTGACGAAACACCGCCGGCAGACCACACGGTGGCCGCACGGCGATGTTTGCATCGTCGCCTTCGCGTTTACACATATTACACACTGGAAAACGGAAAGAGGTTGCTGTAAGGGCTTTAAATTCAGTGCGTCTGGCTGGATTATTAACTCTGGAGTGGAAGAAGGCACATCAGAAAGTACGCACGTCTGTAAATACAGGAGCCATGTAAGAGAAGAGAAGGAAGAAAAATAATGGGGTGACTGGCTGGGCTCAATCACAGAGCTGCATGGGTGAGTTATTCTTTTGCACCTACCTTCACAATTTTTACACTTTCTTTTCGCACTTATTTTTGATCTTGGCTAGGGATGAGGTGATGAGAGTTTACCTACTAAACGTCATGACTCATGTTATGGGTAAGATTTGAATTCATACTCTATGTTGTTCTCTTTTGTAAGTGATTCATATTTGTGATTTGGAGGAAATCAGCCTTTTTCTCTGTAAGTTAAAATATTATAATCGAAGTAACTTACTTCTTCCTCTGGTGAAGTGGCGAGTTCAGGCTCATTTTCTTCTAATTTATTGAGCAATTTATCCTGTAACAAGGAAAAGACAAGTAGAAGCTAGGCACCTCTAATAACACTTTCAATAATATTTAAATCCTTCCTTTCAATAGACTAGTATAGGGCTGCTGATAATTTCAAGAGAAACTGTCAGTCCAGGGTATGGATATATTTTTTTTAAGAAACAGTAGCCGTGAATCGTCAATATCTTTTAGGGTTCCGTTGTCAACAAGGAACTCTTCTAGTTTCGCCACGTTCGTTCGTCTGTCTGCTCGCGCTTAGCTCAGAAACTGATCTTAGTAGGTACTTGATCTGTATCTGATCTGAAGCTGTAATTTGGCATATATTGGTTTTGACGACCTCCGTGGCGCAGTGTGTAGCGCTGTTGTCTTAACGTGCGGAGGGCCCGGGTTCGATCCCCGGCAGGGTCAATTTGAGAATTTATAATTTCTGAATTTTCCCTGGTCTGCCCTGGTGGGAGGCTTCCGCCGTGGCGAGTTACCGGCAAAGACGTGCCGCCAAGCGATTTAGCGTTCCGGTACGATGCCGTGTAGAAACCGAATAGGGGTATAGGTTAATATAACTGCCATGCCCCTAACAGGTTAGCCCGCTACCATCTTAGACTGCATCATCACTTACCATCAGGTGAGATCGCAGTCAAGGGCTAACTTGTAGTGGATAAAAAAAAAAATATATACTTAGGTATTTTAAATTACAGTACTCTAATCAGATCGAATTAGAACGCGAATAAGCGCTCTAGATAAAAAAATTCAATCGTCAGTCAATTATGAGAAGGACAAACCAAAGCTTTGTTTGCCCTTCGAACTTCGAAATCTAATGTCTTCGGTAGTGTTTAGATAAAGTGACCAAGTAACTAAGTAAGTTTACGATCTTTTATGGAATTTGTATGATTGCTTATATTGAGAGCACAAAAACTTAAAGCGACAAAAACCTATTTTATGTAAGTGAAAAAACTTGTTTAGGTGAGTAGGTACGTATCACCACAGCTGATTGTAAATAACAAACTTTTGTAACGTTAGTAGGTATGGGTTACGAATTTTGTGGTTGAGTGATCCTCACTTTTTTGGACTGCATAGTAGAAAACCTATCATACTAATATTATAAATGCGAAAGTCAGTTTGTTTGTTGGTTTGTTGGTTTGTTGGTTTGTTGGTTTGTCCTTCAATCACGCTGCAACGGAGCAACGGATCGACGTGATTTTTGGCATGGGTATAGTTGAGGACCTGGAGAGTGACATAGGCTACTTTTTATCCCGGAAAATTGAGGAGTTCCCGAGGGAATCAAAAAAAACTTAATCCACGCGGACGAAGTCGCGGGCATCAGCTAGTAAATAATAAATTGATAGGTACTAGTCTAAAAGCGGTGATAGCTTTTAAAAAGTTGCAATCCTCAAAATGAAGGATTCGAAGTAACAGGATAAAGGCAGGTTAAACATGAAATATTTCTTATAAACGTTAGCAAAAATATAAAACATTGCGTCCTTGGTCGTTTGAAGATATGAATATTTAATCTCTTTATTGATTCCAAAAAGAAAAGCACAAACGCTGGCAGGAAAATGTTGAGTCATTTTCATTTTTATATTGTGAAAATCCATACCTACACATAAAGCTACCTACCAAGTTACATTTATCCAAGGCTTAGGACTTATCGACGCAGGATAAAGACGTTGCAAAACGTCTTGTTTTGTTATTAGTTTTATACATCGTTAAATTTAGCAAGTAGCTGGTGCCCAAGACTTCGTCCGCGGTTAAGGTTTTTTGTTTTCCGCGGGAACTCTTTAATTTTCCGGGACAAACAGTAGCCTAGACATAAAAATAAACTTGTAATGCCTGTTTCTAGGCTTAGTAAAACCAGCAATTCATTTGTTGGAAACAGTGTCCGCTTCTATAATAAGCTCCCAGAAGACATGTTGAAGATGTCTCTGAATAAGTTCAAAGTTAATGTAAAACGTAAACTCATTGAAAAATCTTATTACCATGTAAAGGACTACTTAAACGACAAGGAAGCCTGGCAATAATTTGCTCTAATGTCTCTGATAGTTCCTTAGTAAGAATATTTGTGAGATTGTGATAATTAAAAAAAAAAAACCCGGCTGAGTTTGTTGTGGGCTCTTCTCAGACCAGGGCGCGTTTGGAACCCTCGTAGCTTTAGTTTTAAGATACCGTTACCCATTATCACCATCATGCTTTTTAAGTACTTATGTAATTTTTAGACGAAAATAAGTGTACCTACAGTGTACCTATATTTAATAAATAAATGACTATGACTATGACCTATGTATTATTCCAGGCTATAATCTATCTCTGTGCCAAATTTCATCCAAATCAGTTCAGTCGTTCTAGCGTGATTGAGTAACAAACATCCATCCAGCCATCCAAACTTTCGCATTTATAATATCAAGTATATATACTTACGAGTATGTTTGTATTTAGTGCGTTAAACTCAGTCCAGTTAAAATTTAAAAATTTTAGAAGAGACGAGTTGTTGCGCTTTGACTCTATTCTCTATACTACGCCTACATTTTTCTTTGAGTGAATGGAAAATTATATGGATTCCGAGTGTTTATCCGGTCATCATCGTAGTGTCCTTGGTTAATAGTGCAAACTATATAATTATCTTAATGTAGGTAGATTACGTAAGTAATAACATGCGGCACCTTTAGTAATAGAACATTAAATTATGGATATTACCATTATACTATTACCTATTCTGCGAAATACACAACATTTTCCTAACTTAGCCTTATCCTACATTCATGTGGTAGGTAAGTACTCCTACGTATATCCACCCCCTTGACCTCGGAGAGCACGTAAAGCCGCCGGTCCTGCGCGTGACACGTCTCCGGTTGTGTCGGATTAAAAAAAACCATAACCTTACTTTTAATTTTGCGTAATTTGACCAAGGAAGAATATTATGATTAATAATGTCAGTATAATATATTCTGTGTTAATTTTCCAGTTGGTATCTAACTCGTTTCAACGTAGCTTATTTAGTATTATAATTAGCCATAGTTCACAGCAAAAAATTGTTTTCCGGGACCATTATTTTTTCCACATAATTGGGAACCTGCTTATTGATTTATTGATTTATTCGTTGTGAACTAAATATTAACATGCATTCTGCCACTTCTGGCGTACAACATTTAGAATTATTAATATCTAACATTTGACATTATTATCTTACTAATTAAATTATATAAGTACAAAATTAAATTGGTAAATTAAATTCAGAATTATTATTACACTTAATAATGGACAAATTAGTATTTATTAGCTTATTTAGTATTAATTTGTTATGTTTTTTTTCTTTTATGGTTACCCTATCACTAATACAAGGTATCTAGTAGGTACAACTACAAGTAATCGTGAATGTGATGATCCGTCCCTCTCATCTCAATAATGACGCTATGACACGAATTACGAGTACCTTTGAACTTTAAATTGTTTATAAAGACTTTTGACCTCTAGCATCTATAAACCATGCGGCTTACATACTCCATACCTACTGCATAGAGACTAACTCAAGTTAACCTTAAGTAGCTCTACGCAGTAAACCTACGCAGTAATAAATCTTTTAAGATTGAGATGGTCAAGAAAAATTATCTTTGAACCTGCACCTTATTCCTTAGTCGAAAGTAGCCAATGTCACTCTCAGGTCCTAAACTATGCCCATGCCAAAAATCACGTCGATCCGTTGCCCCTTTGAACAAACACACTTTCGCATTTATAGTATGATTTGTTGGTACGGAACACGGATTGAGCCGCAATGTTTGTTTTGTCCTGTCTGTTCTGCCCATAGACAGTAGAGGCCATACTGCCGGTTCTGCCGCTATTGTTTCGTTAGTCAACCTTTGACTTCCCGCGCCATCATCAACTTGACATCAAGTTAGGTAATAAGTAAAATACCTAGTTTCCATTACGGAGACATCTCCACTGTCATCCGGAGCTCTTTTTATCTGACGTCAATATACTATAGCTCAGACTTCAACAAGAGTTAAAAAACACTACTTACTGATGAAAAGTTCTGACAAAGTACCTACTTGGCTAAACATATAAAAGTAGGTAAGTACTAAGTAAGTAGCCGTAACCATGTTGTACAGACCTTTGTAGAGGTATATTGTATGGATATAATATTATATTGTCACTTATAATATTTTTCATAAATGCAATTTTAAACAAATTTTTACTTTAACAATACAATTAATTGAACATGATAATATAAACGCCTAGAGTCACGAGCCTGTCGTTAAATTCAATTACTGTAATAACAATCATTAATATAAAATTGAGAGAGATGGCTTCCGTACGTTAAATTTCCGATTCAATGTAAAGTTAAAAGATCAAAAATGACATTTCTTCACTGGTTTTAAGCAATAAAGGTGCTCTTATTGAGGTAATGTGCTTTAGATACTAGTTTTAAACTTAGCCGAATAAAAACAGTGGCATGTACCAAGAAATATATGCATTTAAATTGTGTCACCAATACCGGTATCCCGGTATTAGACATTTCAATATCGGTATTGAAAACGGACGAAAAAGTCCGGGTCCTGGTATTATTCAATACCGGAATCCTCTTTATCTATTCCGTGGGAATCCCGGTATTGGAAGCCCTAGTTGTGAATGGAACAGGGAATTTGTTTATTACTAAGCATGTGAGTTCTGAACGCATAGGTATAACAAAATAATAATAAGATTCCTTGTTCATAAGTTTTCTGTAATGCGTAGGTACGTATATACGAGTAAGTACAAAAAGTAAATTTGAAATTGGCTCAGATATAATTCGACGGATGAAGGGTTTTATTTATGAACCGCTTTGTCTGTCTGTGTGTCTTTCTGGCGTGGCGCTGCAGGCCAATTGGGACGATTTGATTGCGTTTTTTCTTTCTAAGCCTTTCTTATCTATGATGACTGATAGAATCTTGTATAGCCTGAGTTTGAGGATTGTATTCTCTTGTTGATAATAATTGAGTAATCTTTCCTGGACTTTTTTAATAAAATTACGATAAGTAAGATAAAGGAAAACGGCTCTGTTTTGGCATTTATTAGGGTAGACCTATGTTCAACCGTGAACGTCTTTCGAAAATAATTTTATGATGGTGAGACCATAATATTTCCTAAAATATTCCTACTATATCTACTTATTAGAAGATCTTCCTAAATACTCGTGTTATCAACATTGAAATCACAGGCATCGTCATTATAAAACCTGAACATGGCAGCGAACACAATAATTTTATTCAATTATTTCTAACCAATTTATCTTTCAATAAGACGAAGTAATCGATTCGTCAGAGCGCAGTTGCATACCGCGGTTCTATGGTTAATCTGCCATTATCGGAGACAAAACTTAATAAAATAGAAATTGCATAACTTTCGGGTACCGTGAACGAGTGTAACGATAGTTAGAAACTTAGTCTTCAAAAATACCTTGAACGTTGAATAGATTCAAATTGAATTAAATTATTCGTGCTTGCATTATTTATTTATGCCCGTCGTCGAGATTTAATAAAGATCCGAAGTACTTACAGGTGCTTCAAGAAAAATTACGTAGGTATTGAACAATCGCATCTTATACAGAAGTGAATATCCGTTTGCGGTTGCCGCGTTTTAAATAAAACCTTTGTAAGATTATATATTCGTAATAAAAAAAGTTCATCAATAATAATCGAAAAAAGTTTTGATCCAATCACTGAAATGTGTATTGGTGCAGTGTTTATTGGTGTACCAATTAATCTCAGTACAGATTTGTGTTAAAATGTATCTGAAATATTTTCCAATACGCGTGGAAAAGTGGAAATATTAAAATGTATTGGGGCATGTTTAATACCACAGCGTCATGTCGTTTGATGTCTTTCTTTATTGGTGAGTGGTTTAAAATATTGTAATTATTGCAACTCGCTTTTGCTTTCTGTTTTGCTCGCATAATAAATGCGAGCCGTATCTGTTCTAAGTTTACTTGCTTCCGCCTTCTCACATTAAAGTTAGGCAGTTAAACTAGTACCTTACCAAAAAATCTAGCAAATGGGGCTGCACCAATCGTATCTCGATGACTTAAGATTACGGGACGAAATGTGGCCCAAAAGGATGAAAAGAACCTTCTTTGAAACATGAAAGTGCCTGTTCCATTCAAATTTAATTTTAACGGTAATTTTACTTTTTTTTACTTTTGGAACTGGCCCTTGAAGAGAGAATGCAGTCAAGGGCTGTCTTGTGCTTTGTAAAAATCGATTCAAACTCTATTGCTGGGTGGATCGATTGTGATGAGGAATAATATAGGTCGAGTATTCGGACTGCAAAATTTCTTCCTCGACCGATCAAGTAGGTAAGTAGGCACATTTTGCGCAAACCGTCAAATTATTGTTACGTAGAATCTATGACTTTGTCCTATTCACTTCGGTCTGATAAATTATAGCATGATGGAAGATAATATATAATTTAGGTGGCAAATATCAATTACAATTTATTTTCGAAAGTTGACTATAAATCCGAAGGAATTTTAAATCGAAATTATTAGATCGATCTAGAAATATTTTAGGCATACTAGAGAGTAATTGTGTTCTGTGACAGAAAGTCCTACCCTAGAGTTCCCAATTCCCATGGGATTTTTAAAAATTCTAAATCTCCGGGCGCGATAAAACCCATAATATGGAATGTGAGTTTGATAAGCTTTCAGGGCCCATCTTTCTAACTGATAACATTAATTCGTGCCCTGTAAAAAGTGTGTTGAATAAATATTTTCATTTTTCATTTTAATGAAATTGTGTACAGAGACAGGATGTGACAGTGTGTGTGTGTGTCCTACTTAGGCAACTTTTATCCGGGATAATTAAGGATTTCTCGAGGAAATTAAAGTCGCTACTCGGGGACATCGGCTAGTAACATTGAGGTATACCTAAGTGTTACTTCAATGGCTAGTCCATACTAATACCTATATTATAGATGCGAAAGTGTGTCTGTCTGTCTGTCTGCTACGCTTTCACGGCCCATCTATTCAACTGATATTGATGAAATTTGGTACAGGGATAGATTGTATCCCGGGGAAGGACATTTTTTTTTTATCCTCTACAAGCTAGCCCTTGACTGCGATCACACCTGATGGTAAGTGATGATGCAGTCTAAGATGGCAGCGGGCTTACCTGTTAGGGGCATGGCAGTTATATTAAACCCACACTCCTTCGGTTTCTACACGGCATCGTACCGGAACCCTAAATCGCTTGGCGGCACGTCGTTGCCGGTAGGGTGGTAGCTAGCCACGGCCGAAGCCTCCCACCAGGCAAAACATACATAGGCTTTTATCCCGGAAAATTCAAGAGTTCCTGCGGGAATAAAAAAAACCTTAATCCACGCGGACGAAGTCGCGGGCATCATCTAGTAATTTATAAATCAAAAAAAGAATTAAATTAAAGTTTTTAAAGCCTCGAAGTAGCAGCACAGTAGCAGTGGCCAGTGGCAGTGTGCACAAAATAATTGAACTAGATTTTACAATTATGAAATAGGTAGATGGAAACAGGTGATGTTTTAATTTGATATCTACTTTTATCGATATTCAGCCCGCATTGCTGAAAAATCGTTTGCAAAATATAATTACCCAAGAGCCTATTTAGCATTGGTAAAATTGGTTTTAAATCATTATATCTAGTTCAGTATTGCTTTTTATTAAATTCTTTACGGTTTCAACTATCTTAATGGTTTCAAATTAGTACAGAATAGGTACTAAAACACAGTTGATGTTGTAATACTGTCATTGAATACGTATTCTGCAGTACAGTCTCAATAATATTTATTAGGTTTTATTTTTAATAAGTCATGTTTGATCCTCTTTGTACATGTGTGTGTGTTATTATGTCAAGTAAGTACCAAAGATCTACTATAATTATGTTTGTGCTGCTATCAGATCTCCATATTATTAGTTAAAGCGTTGTGAACTCACGAGATGAAAAACACAGGCGCGCGGGGGTGAAATCGAGCAAGCGCATGTCGCAAAAAATGCATGAAACAATTTGTAAAAAAAATAATATTTACTTTTCAATACAAATGAATCCGACAACGTGTTTGATTTAGAAATATCAATTTTATCTTATACTAGCTGATGCCCGCGACTTCGTACGCGTGGATCGAGGTTTTGTGGTTCCCGCGGGAACTCTTTAATTTTCCGGGATAAAAAGTAGCCTATGTGTTATTCCAGACTATAATCTATCTCTGTGCCAAATTTGATCCAGATCCGTTCAGCTGTTGGGGCGTGATTGAGTAACAAACATCCATCCATACATCCATACATCCATACCGACATCCATACATCCAAACTTTCGCATTTATAATATTAGTAAGATTTCTAGAGCTAATTATTTGTTTCAATAAGGAGAAAAATTGCTTTAAAAGGTAAATTAGGAGGTATGTTTAAAATAAATTTCAATGCAGAGATTTTTTTAAATTGTGTTTTGAGATGCGTCAATGGCTGCGCAAAGGGCTTGAAAACAGCACATTATTTTTACAAGCATACATTATGTCACCGTTTGATGGATACACTGCTTTTAAAAACCCCCTTTTACGCTACACAGGGCCTTAATAGTTGACGCGACTGAGTTGATTAAGACTGACTTTTTAATTTTCCGGGATAAAAAGCAGATGCATCCCCGGGATGCATCGCATCCTCGTACTATAACGTCAAAAGTTCAAAAGTTCAACAGTTCGTGTGAACAGATGGGCCGTGGAAGCTTAACATACAGGCATGAGGCAGACGTAGGTACTTTCGCAATAGTACTTTTTGAAAAATCTAAATCCGACTCGCGGGCATCTTCAGAAGTTCAGGAGATGTTGACTCGACAATGCATGACTGTGAAGAGATTGTGTCGGAGTGAAACGTACGTTGAGAGTAGTTTGGAAGATTTCTTTGGTGTGGGGAATATCGCGGGAATATAAGTGCGGGATACACACTGTACCACATAGATTTACCTATTGTCGCGTATTACAGCGAATTAAACGATAGTTCCTTCATTATGATGGACTTCCAACATCATAGAAATAAATGAAGTAAATTGTAATACACTCAAACAAATGTTTACAGATTACTTGTTATGCAACAGCTGAGTACTTATGTTTATTTGCGGAACGAACGACTAGCTGAGATTTATTCAATTAAATCGCATGTTGACTACAATGATTATACTAATTGGTCTATTATATAGGTACAGTTATCCAAGTAACTAAGCATAAAGGGCAAAGCACACAGGTAACGGGCGCGGGCCGGGTCGGTTTCACGGCGGGTGTAAATATTAAAAATACAAGAAATTACACCCGCCGTGCACCCGACCCGGCCCGCGCCCGTCCCGCGCCCGTTCCTTTTGTGTATTGCACTTTATTAAGTAGCTGTCAAGATTATAATTACCGCAGTTGAGTACTCAACCATTTGATTGGAATTTTGGACCTGTTTACGCACTAAAAGGTACCTACTCATCCGCTAGATAGTAGCTAGGTAATTAGATAGATTTCTTAAAAAAAGAATGAAAGCAAGAGGAATGAAAATTATCTACATAGGCAGAAGGGTGTAAAGGTGATTTTTGGTAAATAAATCTCCTAAAAATCAATCCTAAAGATAGATCTAGGAGAAAGTATTTAGACTGATTTACGTGAGCCCGCTGTTACTTTTTTCTTTTCCTGCTCCATTACTCTGTCGGTGGAAGGCTACGGCCTAGGCTATTACGATGTAAAATTCGATGCGCGATGTCGTGTCATTTAATAATGTGTCGCTATAATAATGACGACCTCTGCACGTTAAGACAACAGTGCAATGTTGAGCGTTGTCGTAACGTGCGGAGGTCCCGGATTCATCCCCGGCAGGGTCAAATTGTGAATTTATAATTTTTGAATTTTCCCTGATCTGCCCCGGCTTCGGCCGTGGCTAGTTACTACTCTACCGGGAAAGACGTGCCGCCAAGCGATTTAGCGTTCCGGTACAATGACGTGTAGAAACCGAAAGGGTAGTAACCCATACCCTTT
This sequence comes from Erebia aethiops, assembly GCA_923060345.2. Taxonomy (NCBI): domain Eukaryota; kingdom Metazoa; phylum Arthropoda; class Insecta; order Lepidoptera; family Nymphalidae; genus Erebia; species Erebia aethiops. The sequence continues at coordinate 11,403,683 of OV281096.1, read as the reverse complement.
CGGTTTCGTCAGGGAGGTCGTCAAAATCATCCTAAAACTAAAATAACCTAAACATGCAAGCATTTATATAATATGGTTCGCACAATAGTAAAGACTATACGTCTAATGAATCTGGTAGAGTCAGGAAATATCATTATAGTCCGAGATCTGTACCCCGACCTTCACCGAGCTGGTTAATGGATGAAACCTACTTTTTATTTTTATTTAATACTAGATAGATAGATAGCCTAAAGTAGATTGACTATCAAAATCCGGTCCAGGCAATTTTTAAATTAATTAGGTAATTTTTTTTTGACAAGTTTATTGTAGCCAATGCCAAGTTTATTGTAGCCATCGCGTTTGTTGCCTGCCTGGACTGGATTTTAATAGTCAACCTATTTTAGGCGTATTTATCTAGTAAGTATTAAATAAAAATAAAAAGTAGGTTTCATCCATTAACCAGCTCGGTGAAGGTCGTTCTACAGTCTACAGTCTACACAGGGATCTTAGGCTATTAGTGACACAAGTTGTCCTACATTAAATAGATACAATATATTCAATTTCATTTCAGACTATACCACTGCTCTACCACCCCACCACGTTCCTCAACATAAGTTTTACACTGATCTACGAGTATCTATGTACCTACTTACTACTTACTACCATTATTTACGGATAAACCTACCTTTAGATATTTATGTATAATTAATAAACATAACTGATTTTAGTAGATAGGCTGGTTGGAATAAAATACATTAAAAAGTTTTTTTACTAGTTATAGTTTCGTTTGTGTTTTAAGTTCCACAAAATTAATTATTTATGCACGAGTAAAGACATTGTGCGTTAGATAACATTGTATAATATTATGTACGAACTATAAGAATGACTGTGTAACATAAAATTTATTTCGCCATGTTATTTCCAATTGTTCTCTTGCGCCTCGAGCATCGCGATAAAATAAAACCTAAACATTCCATACATAATATTTTTGTTTCGCAATACAATTTTATATTTTACATCATCTTTAAATATGACGTTGTCTACTAGGTACTAAAAAAATTCTACATCAATGTTGTCTACATAAAAAAACTGACCAAGTGCGAGTTAGACTTCCGTAGAGAGGGTTCCGTAACTTCAAAAGGAAAAAATCCATCAAGTAACAGCTGTTAATAGGTTAATTTACCGTATTGAAGAGAAATCCCTTTCATTTTGAGACCGAAAAACTAACAAGACAGTGCGTTTTATTTTTCCTCTAAAGTTTACTGGCTGGTTGGTAAGGAACGGTATTTTTTACATTTTCATAGTACTTAACTCAATGACCTATTGACTTAACTCAAAAACTAATCGGTCAAAAAATTCTTAGATACACAACTCCGACCTCCCTGACGACCCTCCCTTTTTGACGACCTCCCTGGCGCAGTGTTGAGCGCTGCTGTCTCAATGTGGGAGGTCCCGGGTTCGATTCCCGGCAGGTTCAATTTGGGAATCTATAATTTCAGAATTTTCTCTGGTCTGGTTAGGTGGGAGGCTTCGGTCATGGCTAGTTACCACCCTACCGGCAAAGATGTACCGCCAAGCGACTTAGCGTTCCGGTATGATGCCGTATCTACTGCCTACACGACATCATACCGACCGACCGACTAGGGATATGGGTTTAATTAAATATAACTGTCATACCCCTCCCTAGCAGGTTAGCCCGCTACCATCTTAGACTACATTATCACTTACCATCAGGTGAGATTGCAGTGAAGAGCTAACTCGTAGTGTAGTAAAAAAAACTTTCTTGGAATTATAAAGTTCAAAGATATATTATCTTTGAACGTATTTATAATTCACAACCATATGTGACCCGGTGAAAGCGTCGCTAGTAGATCTATTAAAATAAAAACAAAACTATACATGCATAAAAATTAGTTCCAATTTGGCCACCGGGCCTGATAATTTCGACGGACTGAACATCTAGCGACCGTTAGCGCAGCGTATCCGCACACTCATCTAGGTATATTCGGTGATCCGCACAGACATGGGCGCACACTCATCTATTCCGTGATCCGCACAGACATGGGCCGGCACCGGCAGACATTCGCAGCGAAAATATTTTATCTGTGCCAGTGCGTGTCTGTTATGTATTTTAATTCACCTGTACAGACAGCCCTTTAGTATAAGTAGAATAATTGAATAGGTACCTATTAATGATAAGTAGATAGTCGTGGCGTCACCTGGAGTAGGGCTCCAGCTGAAAATCAGCGCAGAATGCTCTTGTGATTTTTTGCAAGGCATTCTGCATTATGCTGAGCTGATGCCTTCTTTCAGGTTGTGCCACACACGACAAGTGTTGTCATGGTGCCTCTAGGCATGAGTTTAATGCTCAAGTACTGGAGGCACCCAGTGGCGTGCACAGGGTTCGAAGCCAGGGTAAGCATTAATTATGTATGAGGGTGAAACAGCCAGTTTCCAACTCCAGGCTAGTGCTGAAAATTTCTTAAAACAAAAACCTAATATCGAACTTCCTTATCTAAGATTTTTGGTCCGACCCGGGAAAGAACCCAGCACCTCTCAACTGCAGTCGAACATGCTAACCATGCTAACAAACCATGCTCAACTACTAGGTACTTAATATATTTTATAATGTGAATTGTAATGCAAAAAAGTACACCAAGAACTCTCTCGTTTCACACCCAAAAAGGTAGGTAGGTACTTAAAATAATAATAATACTATGTAAGTAGATTGTTACGTTACCGATTGCAATACCGATTTCTGAACAATTCCAATAATTTTGTAATCACTAATCACTAAAAAAGTTGTCACATGCTGTTCTCACAATAATTCACGTGTTTTTTTACAAAGAAATGTCCTTGAACGTGTTAAAACAATTTTTTAACAGGACGAAATTCGCAATCAAAACAATAACAACACAATAACTAATATTTTATTTTTTATTTTATTTAAATATAAAATACATTTTAAAAGTACATTTACATAATGTTGATCGCGGTGTCTCAAAAACCCTATAGGGTTTATCCGTACACCGGCATTCGTCGCAGCGCTCTGAATTCGAATGTTATGTGCACAGTTGTAGATATTATATTATATAATATAAATAATATACGTTTACATTAAAAAGAGAAAATAGACTATGAATAGTGAGGGTAAATAAATAATACAGGTAAAAGTAAGTATCACTTTTGCGCGCGGAACACAGTATTCGGTTCGTCGAACCGGTTTCGCACCACAGTCTACAGCAATTGAATAAAGTTTAGACAGGATGTTCCGATTACGTGTTGAATTTTGCAAGTAATTCACAAGTTTTGCAAGAAAAATGTTTTGAGTTTGCCCTTAATGTTTTTCAAGTTAATTTCCTGCTTCAGCTTGTACGGCAGGCTGTTCAATAATTTCGGCACCAGAAAATCTAGGGTCTGCCTACCGTACAAGTTGTTAGCTCGAGGAATCATTAGTTTGGCGTTTGACATACTGCGTGTTCCTAACGGGTGCTTTATTAGTTTTTGTAGATTTATATTAAAGAAGTTTTCCAGTAGTATTGTGTATTTAACTTTATCATGTATTGGCATGATTTTGCAATAGGAGAATAGATCATGGTAATTACTTTTAAATTTATTTTTAACTTTGGGCGGTACTATGGTTTTTAGCAAACGGATTTGAAGCTGGTATATGTGGTCCAGATGCGTTTTACATGTTCTGCCGTAGCTGCTAAGTCCGTATGATATAGTTGATTCCGCCAGGGCTTTGTATAGTGATAGGCGTATATGATATGGGATTTTATTCTTTATAAGAGAAAATTTTGCTAACATGCATCTTAACTTATCACACACTTTGTTGATATGTTCTGTCCACTTTAGGCGGTCGTCTATTATAACACCGAGGTATTTATGGTTATTAACTAATTCGACAGGACTACATGTACATGGATTTATGTTTGTATGTAGACATGCATGGCGATGGGCAATCAGGTTTGGAATTATATTGCTTCTATTTTGACTCGAGCTTATATACATGAGCTTCGTTTTTCTTGCATTCAGCACAAGACCTACATCATGAGACCATTTTGATAATAATGTAAAGTCTGTTTGCAACTTGGTGAGAGCTACATTTATGTCAGCGTCCGCTGCTATGAGGCATGTATCATCAGCAAATTGGAATATCTCACAATTTTTGATTAAGTTAGTGACATCATTGACATAAGTAATGTAGTGCAATGGTCCCAGAACAGAGCCTTGTGCTGTACCTTCTGTGACATGCACTCTGTGGCTATATTCGTTTTCCACTTTAACTTGGTATGACCGGTCTTTTAAGTAATTTTGACACCAGATATTTAGGGTTCCTCTTACACCGCAGTCATTTAGTTTTTCAACCAGGACGTCATGCCGCAGTGTGTCAAACGCCTTACTATAATCTATAAAGACGATTAGGATATGTTTTTTGACATTTAAAAGCTTATAGATAGTGTTAGTGAAGTTAGAAAGAAGTTGTATAGTACTTTTTTGGGGCTGAAATCCATATTGTGTATTATTTATTATATTATTATCAGTGTAAAATTTAGATATTTGGTTACCAATATATTTTTCAACGATTTTATCAACCGTGGGTAGTATCGTTATTGGTCGATAATTTTCATATTCTTTACGACTTCCCGCTTTATGTATAGGTCTAACTATACCTGTTTTTAGTTCGACTGGATAATTTCCTGTTCCAACGGATGTATTTATCAGTTTAGCTATAACTGGTGATACCTTGTCGTCTATTGCTTTTAGGTCAGCCGCTCTTACACTATCTATACCTGGGGCCTTATCATGTCTTAACGATTTTATTATCTTCAGTACCGAAGCAGGTGTAGCTTTTTGGAATCGGAGTGAAATGTTAGATGGCGTGGCATACGTTGATTTATCTAAAAGTGTAGTGTTACAATTTGGTAAAATATTTTTAACATTTTCTCTAAATTTGGTTGCAAAGTTTTGAGCAATATCTTTGGTATTAGTTTGATGATTTTGTAGTGCATTTACTATTACATCGTCTAAAGAGGTTTTGATTCTACCTGTTATATCATTAAGTATCTGCCACAACATTTTAGGGTCTTTTTTATTTTTAATAATTCTCGTTTTTATTTGGTTATCCTTGTTTTTGGTTATTATTTTATTGGCATAATTTCTTGATTTATTGTATTCCCGTTTCAAAATTTTATTACCTGGGTCTTTTATCCATTCCATAAAAAGATTATCTCTATGGTTGCACACCTTTTTTAATTCCTTATTCATAATAACTTTATTCGAACGTTTATGGCTACAAGAAATTTTTATCTTTATTTCTGATTTTCTGTAACAAGATTTTATATTTTCTATTATAATGTTATATATTTTATAAGGGCATATTATATTTTTAATCGGTTTCCAATCTATTTCTTCGAGACATTTATTGAGGTTTTTGGTGTTATATATAATTTTATATTTCGGAACATCCTGTAGCCGCTGTGGGCCGATGCATGCGAGAGCTATGGCGCGGTGATCTGCCAGAGTGGTTCCGAGCGCTGCCGTGTACACGTCCTGTGAGCGGGATCTAGCGTATATGTGATCAATACACGACTTACTAAGTTTATTATTACTCAGTTCTATACGTGTATATTCGGAGATCCCGCACACAAGACCGTGATTATACATAACAGTGATATATTTATGTTTTACAGGACAGTTTGATTTCAAATCTAAATTGATGTCTCCTAATACAAATAGGTCTTTGTTGCGGTCGATTTTATAGAGTAGTGTGTCAAGTTCAGTGATAAATAGGTGCTTACTACGACTAGGTGGTCTATATATAGCACACAGAGTAGCGGCGTAGCCCATAGAGGTGGTAATCTGGCCAAAAAGGAGTTCAAAGTGTCTTGGTTTATAAATTTTAGCAGTGAAATTGTGTTTTTTATCAATATACATGATTATACCACCTCCTTTGCGCCCCGTACGCAGCTCTGTATGCATTTCATATCCTTGAAGGTTATATAAAGAACATAATGAAACAGATATATTAGCTTCTGTAACAATGATAACATCAGGAGTTTTTGAACAGTTCTGAATGCATTGCTCAAGTGATGCAAAATTTTTAATTATAGACCTAATGTTTACGTGAATACATAAAAGATTTGTCCTATTAGGTATACAGTTTATAAAGTTTTGAAGGCTTGCACAATCTGATATTTCTAAAATATCGTCCTTACAGCTATCTATGTTTAAATTCATTTAACGAGTAGAGATCAGTAAATAACAACTCCTTTTGCAGTACAAATATTAATTATTTTAAGTTTTTCACGTCCTCGCTTGATCGAATAATCAACGCTCTTTCGTTTTCGCCATCTTTGCGTGCACGTATGACTCCTTTTTTGATCCAAATATATTTGTAGATACTACCCAACTCTTTTTTAGTATACCACAACAAGTATTTATTGTAAGGCTTCTCTAAGATACACTAGTTTACTATTCTGAGCTGTAGGAACGATATCCATCACCTTTATTTTATGATCATTTGCCTTTGAAGCTTGTAGCCATGAAGTTTGAAGTTGTTCTGATTTTAGTTGCACCTGTAGGGGGGCCGGGCTCTCCTTCTTGCCAGGAAGGCGGATTACTTGCTTTATGTCATCGGCTTGTTGCTTAAGTTTTATTGCTACTTGTTGAGCGAGTTGCAATGTGTTTTCATTATCCGATTGTGGCACATTACAGATTTCGACATAGTTAGAAAGTTCTCGCTGCTCCTTTTCCTGTAATCGTTGTTCTAGAGCGCCTACCCTCGTTTCTAAGTTATTATTTCTGTTAGTAAGCTCGATGTTTTTCTTCTTTAGGTCATTAATAGTACCTTTGCACGCCTCTAAGGTCTCGATTATTTCATCCATTTTTTCGCTATGGAATTGTAACGATTGGCTCAACTCTCTCATCTCGCGCTTTATCGTTTTTTCCATTTCCCTCGAGATGTCTGCCAATAATTGTTTAATATCGATTTTAAGTATATGGCGCGCGATATATAATATATATGGCGCGCGCGTTCGTCTGGTAGCCGGCGGAAGTCTCGCTAAATAACTCTTTTATTAAAATATTTAATTTCAATACTTTAATTACGCTATTATTATATTATATATATTATTACTATTAACTCTTTTATTAAAATATTTAATTTCAATACTTTAATTACGCTATTATTTGCGTGAAAAAATATGTTTACCCCTTTTGGATGTTTAATCGGTGGCCGTATTATGTTTTTTTAATTTAGACTGCTTTTGAGTTAATACTTAATTAATAATTTAGAATCTTTATAATTTCTTAGAATACAAAATCAGTGGAAAGAAATACAGTAGAAAATTTTAATTTATTTAATAATTTCAACAATTCTTTTTGGTATCTAGGTAAATACAGTTACTTAATTTTCATTATTAAAATAAGTCTTGAGTTGATCACGCAGTTTCCGGAAGCTGAGCTTTTTATTGACGTAACGTCGTGCGTTATGACTAGGAGTGATGACTCACACATGTAAATGTATTTCGTGTTGTATTACTGAATGTGAAACACACATACCTAAAATTTTTGCCATTTTTAACTCCTGCTTGTTCCGTGGCGCCAGCGTCGCGTCGGTTCAATGTTAATAAGAGCGTATTGACTTTGGATAGAATTCGTGACAGCGCCATCTTCGTGATAATTACAGAATTAATATAGATGCGGGTGGTTATTTACTATAGATGGCGTTTTTATGAATTTATATTACAGTTGTTTTTTTATTATTTTATTATGTAATTTACTTGAGTATAACTTTCATTCAGTTGGGGTAAGCTGTGCTTATTTGCCTCTATGAACTGCACGCCACTGGAGGCACCATGGTAACATTTACCTTAAGGTATTGTAATGTGTGGCACAATGTGAGAATAAATAGTTTTTCTTTCTTACTGCAGGTACCGACGTGTTTGTGGCTCTTAAATAAGCGCACGAAATGATTACTCTAATAGTAAAATTAGGAAACGTTTTTAATTATCTAGCATTCTCTGCAGCAGTCTGCTGTCTGACGGCGTCTACGAGAGTCTGTCGGTGTAATCTTATCATGTCAGCGGTCATGCTAGCAGCAGTATTATTTCAGAAATGACAGTTGTATGTCAGTTGTCACGTACCTTGACGTCCTTGCAATAAGGTCTATAGTTCTTGATTACGAAAGTCAAACGATAACAATAACGAGATAGTCAAACGAGAACAATACGGTTTTTAGCAATGGTACTACGCCCCCTGGATACACTAGATCAGGGATTCCCAAACTATTTTGGCCAAGAGACCCTTTTCCAAAATGAACTGATACCTCAGACCCCCGTAGTCAAATTACTTTAAAAATCCTATCTCTAGTTTTTTTCCTGTTGATACAAAATAGAAAATACTTACCAATTTAAACAAACCTACTTAAAACCAACTTACCAATTAAAAAAAAACCGCAAAGTAAAAAAAAAATGGATAAACCTCTTTCTAGCAATCTAGCTAAGTCCGGTTCAATATTGGTGAGTTGCAGGCGTTGCAGCCTTCAATCTCCGCGTTTGTTGATTTTCAAACGGTTTCTTTGTTTTGTCAAAATACTTCTTCTTCTTCGTTTCCTGGGATAATTTTCCGCACTTGGACGTAGGCATCCGCTGTGCGTGCGTCAAAATACTTATAACCACACAGAATTATTTTTTGACTAAGTATGATGATCAAAAGTTTTTAAAAGTACAACAATGGTATCTTAATAAAATATTAGTTATTCATAAACACAAGTTCTTGAAATCTTTAAAGTTTCAAATTAGAACTTATTAGGGGTCGATTTTTAGACCTCGTCGACCCCCAAAACCAGTTTCCGTTCATGTCGATCCCTGGGAAACCGAAATCGACCCCAAGGGGTCGATATCGACTACTTTGGGAATCCTTGCACTAGATGGTAGATCATAATATGAACCAAACTGAATGTGGAATTCACTACTTAATATGTTAATAATTAATATGCAATATTACTCAAAATGTCAGTTTGATGTCACGTACCTTCAACCTTGACGTTCCCAATATAAGGATTATAATTTTAGTTTGATGGATGGATGGATAAACGTAGTATAGTGATTACATTCTCTCTGGGATGGATAACTCAATCACGTCAGAACGACTACATGGATCAGGATGAAATTTGGCACAACGATAGATTATAGTCTGGAATAACACATAGGCGACTTTTAACACGGAAAATTAAAGAGTTCCCGCGGGCTCGCGGGCTAAAAGATCTAAAAATCCTAATCCACGCGGACGAAGTCGCAGGCTTCAGCTAGTGCTTCCATAAATAATTATATGCTTTCAGGTATCACACAAGTGTGCTTCATGCCGGCACCCGTAGGCGATTGCGAAGGCTGCTGTGAAAGAGACGATGCCATCGACATACAATATAAACTATTCACTAGGTACGTAAATTCATAAAGATAACCCCATATTCGTAAATTTTTTGTCTGGTGGGAGGCTTCGGCCGTGGCTAGTTACCACCCTACCGGCAAAGACGTGCCGCCAAGCGATTTAGCGTTCCGGTACGATGCCGTGTAGAAACCGAAGGGGTATGGGTTTAATATAACTGCCATGCCCCTAACAGGTTAGCCCGCTGTCATCTTAGACTGCATCATCACTTACCATCAGGTGAGATTGCAGTGAAGGGCTAGCTTGTAGTGGATAAAAAAAAAATAAGATTACGCGCCGAATTGATTTGAAAAATAATTGAGTTGAAGTTCCTCTTTTTGGCAAGCTGGTTAAAATTTGAAGAATTTGAGGGAGATTTGAAATATTTTAAAAACAGCTAAGTTCATATATACCTACGTCGAGTAACTCACGAACTTTGAAGTTGTCGGTGTTAGACGGTTATTCAACATAAAACTAACAGGGGACGTGAAGACTTTTGGGAGATCCTCTAAAAATAATTTATTTGAGTCAAATACCCAATTTGCACAGCTCAAGTTAGGCAAAATCTGATCATTAAATATTGTTTGGCTGATATTATAGGTAAAGAACAGCTTGTGTGCTACTGGGTATTATTTGCAGGCAGGTCCAAAGCTATATTATTGTAATCTGACTTTAGAATTCCGATTTTTAGGGAAAATCCAATATATCACGACACCATCATCCTCGGGGACGTGGGAGCGTTAAATTCGACGCGTTTCAGTAAATCGAGACCCACGATCATTTATTTGTTTGGATTTTCTGAAGCCGTTACAGGAGCAAGTACTACTATGTTAAAGAATGGTGAGCTATTTAAACGTTAAATTTTAATACATAATTCATACTAATATTATAAGTGTGTCTGTCTGTCTGCTACGCTTCTACGGCCCATCTGTTCAACTAATTTTGTAGTTTTGATTCCCGCGGGAATTCTTAAACTTTCCGGGATAAAAAGTAGCCTATGTCTTTTCCCTGGATACAAAGTATCCCTATACCAAATTTCATCAAAATCGGTTGAAGAGACAGTTTTTTATATTCCCGCGGGCACTCTTTAATTTTTCGGGATAAAAAGTAGCCTATGTCCTTTCCCGGGATACAACCTATCTCTGTACCAAATTTCATCAAAATTGGTGGAAGAGATGGGCCGTGAAAGCGTAGCAGACAGACAGATAGACAGACAGACACACTTTCGCATTTATAATATTAGTATGAATTTATTTAGTCATAAATAATATATCCTATTTATGACTAGATGATACCCGCGACTTTAACTCAAATTTCTTAGGTTAGGACGCTTTTCATGTTGAGTAGGTACCTACTCTACTACCTACGCTATAAGGGCGGTTTCAGATTAGCGTGTTTTTTTGCAAGTTTTATGCTCGTATCGGCTTACGCTCACATGCGCTCCACTTTTGAAGCTTGTGTGAAAAGCGCGCATACACTCGCATATTTCGGAACCTATTTGTCAGTCAGTAGTAGCTTTTTTAATGTAGGTATATATAGCGACCAAACGAGCAGGCGGCTCACCTGATGGTAAGTGATTACCGCCGCCCATGAACATTTGCAGCACCAGAGGAGCCGCCAATGCGTTGCTGGCGTTTGAGATATTGAGATATGTTTAATCGCCCATTGAAGAGCCCCATATTATCATAATCATGAGGGAACACAGAGGATGGGATAGGATGGATAATTTATAATTTTTTAATTTTATAGTTGTCAGTAATAAATGAGTTTATAAGTGCATCAACGCTCGTAAAAGTTGCGCTTATGGCAATGGGCGGACTTGTACGCGCCTAGACACGGTCTTCCAAAAACGAGCTTATATAGGTAGGTACGCGCCGAAAAAACGTTAATCTTAAACCACCCTAACTAGCCCTAACAACCACAAAAACTTTAAATGGTGTTTTAATTCACTGAAATATGTTCAACAACTGACAAGGTTCAACGACTACTGATTTCTAAAATGAAAAGGAATCTATATATTTTAAAAATTCAGGTTAAGGTGGTTTAAATGTCTAGCCACGAGCGTCTAGCTTTTCCTTTGTATAAAAATGCCTGCAAGTCTGCGCAATTGTCATTTTCAGACAAAATCTGTTCATAGTTAACTAGTTGATGCCCACGTCTTCGTCCTCGTGGATTCATAGGTTTTGATAATTCCGGGGAAATTCTTTTATGTCCCGGGATAAAAAATAAACTATGTCGCTCTCTAATTTCAGCGTGATTGAAGGAAAACCGACAAACCAACAAACTCACCATTAGGTACATTAATAGACAATAGTATATATCTACTAGGTTTACGTACCTATGATTTGTTGTAAGTTTGTAACCTTTTTCTATGTCGAATTTAAATTAAAGATTACTCAATTCAAATTTTCTGAATGAGTAAAGATGTAGAGCTAAATCTAGCAATTTTTTTCAGCGTTTCTACACAAAGGTGATTACAACTTTATTGCAGTGGATTGGTCCCGACTTGTTGTTTTTCCATGGTAAGACCTTCCAACACTTTAGTACATACAACTGGCTCTTATGTTCCTTGATGTTTTGACTCTACCACCGGTTCGGAAAACAGATTCTATTGATAAGAACCGGTAAGAAATTCAGCAGTTGGTCTTTTAAAAATGCAAAATACTACATTAATTATTTATGTATGTTTAATAATATACAGTAGAGTAGGTAAGTTATTTTACTATCCTGTGAGGTGTTGTCTGTGTACTTAGGCTATCAATATAGCTACCTATTATGATAGTTATGGAATATTCCCGTAAGTAAATAAGTGAAAAGTTATCTATATATATTAATAAAAAAACACAATTACCCATTAAGCCATTATGAAGTTTTTAATGATTTATTTTTATTTTTTATTTTATTTTATTTTTATTTTGAAAAACATACAGTAACATAACACACAATAGGTAAGTAAAATATAGCATTACACTTAGACCATAACAGTTTTCAATGTTATTTAGCACATATTGTATTTAAAAAAAAAATCAAATGAATACTAAGTTGGGTATAGCCGCTAGACGAAAACCTAATTTATTATTATATTTACTTTAAATTATAACAGAGAGAAAGAAAAACAAACTAAAACATACTGATTAAAAAGAGAAAAAATGATAAGCTAGTTGGTTTTTACCAAACTATCTTTAATACTCACCTTATACTTAGGGAGAGACAGATGAAAAATGTCTTTATCAGAAAACAACTGATTATACTGCTTGCAACATCTTTTTATAAATGTATTTTCTGCATAATTTGTCTTGCTTGGTGCAATGTGAAACAGTTTTGGATATCGAGAGTTTATCCGTGGACATCTTAAAGTTATTTTAGAAATAAGATAAGGAGAGTCAACACCATTATTCAAGAGTTTGAATAGCAGGATTTGATCTCTTTGAACACGTCTACTAGCAGCTGAAAGTGGTGTATCAGGATTGTCGTCACAGTTGGTATTATTTGAAATATAATATGAGAGTCGTTTTAAAAACCGATTATGCACTCTTTCAATTTTATGTATATAATGATAATAATTATTATAAGTAGATCCTTTTTTTTAACCATCATTTATTGAAAATAATACAATAGAACATAATGCTAGCTACTATATAAATCATGCCCACGTGGAATGGTGGCAAGAATGCTGGCTGCATTTCCGCGCTGAAAAAAAAATGAAAAAAAGGTATGATTATGGAACGCGAGACTTGTTTAAAAATTAACTTTTTCAAACGAAAAGAGATCAAATGGAAAGCATTACAGTCTCATTGACCGCACAGGTTAACTGTCCCGACGCAAAGTTAAGCGTTTTGAACCGTAAAGTCCCTTGTTAAACAGCAAAGCTTGAAGCAAAGAGGTCGCGTTCAGTTAGTTTAGCACGGGTTTGCCTCTCTCGATATCGAGCATCGAAACCCTATTATTACAGAGAAAAATGTACCTAAACAGCCTTGTTTTGAGGCTTGAGTTTTCCCCCAAGGTTAAATACTAACTCACAATTTAGGGGAGAATAGCCGGCAACATGCCAACGGCCTCTTGGCTGAAGAATTTCAGCAAACAGAACAGAAAGGGTAGTAATCCGTACAGCAGCGTCTAGGATGCGGATAGTGAGACAGCCCTAAAGCCCGGTTTATACTGCAAAAGGGTGATTATTAGATTATTTTGTCATTATAGGTTTACCTACACTTTATTAGCAAAGAACTTTGACAGTTGCCTTAATGAGCGAGCTCATTTTGACTCCCTTTGCTTGCTTAGTCCTTGCTGGCGAAAGTGCCTTTATGCACTTTTCATCTGCGAGTTAAATGAAGTCCGTACGGAGCCCGCTCCGCTCGCAAACGGGGCTAATGGTTGCTAACATTCGATATGAGATGGCACTAAAATGAGAGGGGCAAGAACCAGAAACTTAGCTCTATTAATATCGGTAGTCTTTCTCGTATATTATGTAGAAAAAAATCGTTATCGAATTATGCTAAGTGTGGTTGAGAGTCGTGCTAAGGGTGCAGAAGTATACCTGACCTAAACAGGCTTCCCATTACGAGACTGACGCAAGATAAATTATTCATCTCAACAATTATGCACAAACATTAACGTATTTTCCACTCGGCTTACGATGAGCTTTGCTTTCTGATCGTTTGTTTAAGATTCCGTGAAGGGTCGGGTTAGAATTACATTAATACATCTCGTCATACTGACCTTCACGAACAACTATAGTTTCCTTCTACCATTGCTGGTAACAAAAATTTCCGACATAGCTCAAAAGGATTAGTCATATCTGTCACAGAACTGAAAGACGATGGGGTAGACGTGTCCAGGAGGGGAGACCGCGTACTGGGGTAAGCGCAGCGTATGAAGATAACCTGCCCCCTATTCTCTAACTCAATGGCTATTAAAAAATGAAAGCCACTGATTTTGGCTATTATTGGTTACTGGTTGGCAAAATATTAATGTTTTGGTTTGCAATCAAATGTGTCCTGTTAGCCAATATATGAAATTATTGGTTTGCTGTTCAAAGTTTGCAAAAATATCAAAATTGGTTGGCAATTAATGTCATAATGGTTTGCTCTGAAATTATTTGTAAAGCCAATAATTAAATATATGAGCTCCAGCTGAGAGAACAATGGAAGTTAGAATTAAATTAAATTTAGGTAAGCAGAAAATTTTAATAGTGATTAGCAAATAAAATTCTATTAGTTAAGCGTAAAATAGGCGCAACGAATGCTCAGTAGAGCATTTTTTGTATTCCTTGGTAAAAAAGTATTATTTTGCGAACTAAGCAATTGTTTGCATCGTACTTTGCAATATCAAGCATACAAAATATGTCTATAGGCCGACCGTTTAACTCGCGTATCGCCTGCGCGGTAAGAAGGGAGCGGGGGCGGGTAACGCTACACACGGAGTCAATAATCCAAAGATTTATCTCGAGATAGACATTGTTGGTAAAGAATAAAATAATAAGTATCTTTTTTTTCAGTATTTAACATCTCCCCCCGCTCCCTTCTTACCGCGCAGGCGATACGCGAGTTAAACGGTCGGCCTATAACAAAACAAGTGTTGCAAATGTTTTTAATTTCTTGCAAACCGAAACATTACAAAAGCAAACTAAATGATTTTACTGCAATTTTCTTTTTCGTTTACCAAGAAGATTATTCGCAAATCACTTTATTTACTCCCATATTTTTTATCCAATGAAGGTTTGATATGAAAAAAATATTATTTTTATATTTTATAGCAAATCTTCAATGGATTAAAAATATTTGAAGTGGCTTTAATTTTTGATTTGCTCAGTGGCTATCAAATAGCGCTGCTGAAGATTGACGAGGAAGGCGAAGCACCGTATTTGGTGGTAGGCTCTCGGTCAGGGCCTATGTCCAGCAGTGGATGCATACGGGGAAATTACTGGTAGAAGGAATACAGTGTTACTTGGTTTGTCACGTTTGATGCGTACCTCGATATAGCATATTCATGTAAAATCGGCAATTTCAATAGACAAATTGCGTAATTAATACCTCTGCTGATAGTAGCTAAGAGCTCAGGGTGGAGAAGGCTTCTATTTGTGAACGTCAGGACAAGAAGTCCGGGATTCGAGCTATGGGCATGCACTATTAATTTTTCGAAGTTATTTGCGTTTTAAACATTTCAATATCACCTATATCACCTAACGGTGAAGAGAACAAATTGTGAGGAAACTTGCATGCTCTGAAAGGGTATTTGAATGTGGTGACCAATGCTCAATAATGGGCTGGCGATGGGTTCAAAAATTTCAGATGATGATTTAAAAAAAAAGAGCAACCGCCGAGTTTCATGCTAGTTCTTCTCAGTAGTAATGGCATTCTGAATTAGTGATAGATTCATTTGAGGATCCAAATGCACTTGTAAAAGTTTATTTGAATAAAAACATTTGAATTTGATATTCAACTGCTTTTCCTTCAAGGTACATATCAGCAGTAAGTAACACAAGATATATGGGACTACGGTTAGCAGATTTCGTAGAGTTCTTGAACTCTTCTGGCGTCCCAGCAGGAACTGTACATATTATAGGATTCTCTTTGGGAGCGGAAGCGGCTGGGTTTGCAGGGAAGGTCCTCAAGACGAGGGGATTGAGGTTGGGAAGAATAACTGGTAAGACTACTTGCTTGAGTACTTCCAAACTTTAGTTTGAGTCAACAATAAGTTTTTAATATAGTTTATAAAAAACAACACGCTTCACCAATTCTATCATTAATGCAAACGGGACTCGTTAGTTAATACAAACCAAATGAGACCAATGATGACGCTGATGAAATGAGACGCTGTCACCGGGTCAGATTTAAGTGTTTGAGACTATACTCGTCTTTGGGTGGATTGGATAAATCGGTGCACATGTAGCTAACCAACCTCTAGATATATCTAATTTAAAATGCTTAAAAATAGGATAAGATCACTTAGATTGTACCTACTTACCTTAGAAACATACATACATAACTTAAAACATTCCCTTGCTTATCAGCATTAACAATACAATACTCAAATCTCAAACTATCGTAATAATTTTTTACACTAACTATTATGAAGTTTAATTTTGAAATGTTCAAAATTTTCTGTTCAATATAAATCTTAATATTTCAACGCTATCTTATCTACTAAAACGACTTTACGTAGAAATCCGAGAGCATAACGTAATGAAAGTAGTAATTTACTTTTAATACTCTCCTTCTTTTAGGCTTGGATCCGGCATATCCCGGTTACAGTTTGGGCGGCAAAGAGAACCACCTTGCTAGAGGAGACGCCATATTCGTAGACGTGCTTCATACAAATCCAGGGCTCTTTGGGTTTCCCCTGCCAATTGGAGACGTGGATTTCTACCCCAACCCCGGGCAGTGGATCCAGCCTGGATGCTGGTTCGATGAGCTCGTGAAGAATAAAGAACTGAGTTTTATTTGTAAGTACGTTCAGTGGATCTTAAGACTATACATCTTAGGCCTGTATTAGAAAGCCGATATCATCTAATAACACGTTCTCAAGTAAGCCAATCTGTGGTAATTTATTAATAAGGTCCTTATTATTATCAGGGTAAGTCCCTTATAATAAGGCCTATATTATTAAGGGCCCTAGAATAAGTTCTTCGAACTGTGCTGTGCTGTGCTGGAATGGTGTCCTAGCACCAGAGAGCGCAGCATTCCTATGAACAGAAGCGATTCTAAGTAGCACCGCTAGGATATGGAACGCCCTTCCAGCTTCCGTTTTTCCATCCGCTCATAATATTGGTATCTTCTAATCAAGAGTGAATAAGCATCTTCTAGGCAAGCGCGCTCCACCTTAGGCTGCATCACTACTTCCAGCTAGTCTGATTGCAGCCACGCGCTAGTCTATAAATTTAAAAAAAATCAATCAATCAATCAATCAATCAATCATTTATTTGCAAGAAACATTTGTACAATAAATAGAATCAATTCAATAATCAAAGAACAAAAATGTTTCGTCATTAACGACGTGCAAATTTATAAAGTAGGTACTTAGTCTCTAAATATTATAATTTTATCATATTTTATAACAATTTGCGTACTCTTGTATGGTGTAAAATGCTTTGTCCATTAAAAATTCTTGTAGTGAATGCTTAAATTTATAATAGTTTTTAATATTAACAATACTTTCTGGAAGTTTGTTATATAGAATACAAGTCATAACAAAGGCACTATTAGGTACCAAAATGTGTAGTCTTTGATACCGGCATGCGGAGTTTATTTATGTGTCTTTTACTTATTAAATTATCATACAGGTGCAGATTTCTTCGAGCAAACAATATTGACTCTAAAATATACAGCGAAGGAAATGTTAAAATTTTAAATTGTTTGAAATATGACTTACAACTGTCGGTTTGCTTTAAATTGAACATTGCTCGCACACATCTTTTCTGTGCTTTAAATACAGCATCATAACCCGCTGCGTTACCCCAGAAAATAAGATAACATTAACCGAGCCTAGTTTTTCTTGTATGGGAGTCCATCTTGATTGATGAAAGCAGTCGGATATGCTTACTGTAAAGCGAATAGGTACCTACTTTACCCTCTTTTTGATTTTGGTTCGATATGTACTAAGGTAAACGTTCAGTTGTACTCGTTAACTCTGAAGTTGTGACTGTCTTGTGCCATACCTTACCTACCTAACGATCGAATTACGAAGTAACCCAGAATCCGAAGAATAGATATTATTTGTGGATCTACCTAATTACTTAGCTTATTAAACATAGCTTAGCTTTCGACGACCTCCGTGGCGCAGTGTGTAGCGCTGTTGCCTTAACGTGCGGAGGTCCTGGGTTCGATCCCCGGCAGGGTCAATTTGAGAATTTATAATTTCTGAATTTTCCCTGGTCTGGCCTGGTGGGAGGCTTCGGCCGTGGCTAGTTACCACCCTACCTGCAAAGACGTGCCGTCAAGCGATTTAGCGTTCTGGTACGATGCCGTGTAGAAACCAAAGGTATAACTGCCATGCCCCTAACTGGTTAGCCCGCTACCATCTTATACTGCATCATCACTTACCAACAGGTGAGATCGCAGCCAAGGGCTAGCTTGTAGTGGATTAAAAAAAAAAATATTAAACATTTTATGCCCATACAATTTGTATTCTGACTAATCCTTACTAATATTTTAAATGTTAAAACTACGCTTTCACGCTCATCTTGACAAAATTTGATACCTACAGAGATAGGTAACATCCCGTTATTCCCGGAGCAGGACATGACTGAAGGCTACATTTTATCTAAAAATTAAAGTGTTCTGGTGGGAATCAAAAAAACCTTAATCCAGGCGGACGAAGTCGCGGACATAATCTAGTAACATCTAGTAATACCATAGGTACCATGATCCTTTAACTTCTTCATAATATTGCTATACGATGTTAGTATAGGAAGGGAGAAGGGACTTAGTTAATACGTCAACCAAAGCCCATTTCTTAAATGTCACTGCTTTGCCCTTTATTGTTTTGGGAACAAAGATTCAACCCACTGCTTGGGAGTTGGGGTTTAAACCGATCGATGCTCTGACGTCACGGATGCTGGAAGCGAAGGACAAAAGAGTACCGATTACGTATTTTCCCTAAAGGTCGTAATATAACGTTATTGCGAAAACGAAAACGATTTACGCGGTTACCCGAATCGACAATAACGTGATAAACCTTTCGCGTTCAAAACGATGATTGGTGTTGATATGTGACGTGAAATATTATTGGATTTATTTCTGTACCTGAATATTTTTGATTTTTGAAAGCTGGCATAACTTATGCATTATTTTTTCTTTCATACACAGGATTTGTATTAGTGTCTCTTTAGGCATAGTCTAGGGATATACATCCATACTAATATTATAAATGCGAAAGTGTGTCTGTCTTTCTATCTGTCTGTTGGTCCGTCTGTTTGTCTGCTACGCTTTCACGGGTCATCTGTTCAACCGATTTTGATGAAATTTGGCATAGGGTTAGTTTGAATCCCGGGGAAGGACATAGGCTTTATATCCCGGAAAATTAAGGAGTTCGCGTGGGAATCAAAAACTTAATCCACGCGGACAAGTCGTGGGCATCATCTAACTAGAGTAAAATATATTTATACCTAACTAGGTATAAATATATTTTAACAAAGTTTGGTATACCTTTACACAACTTGTTACAATGTGTAATTAGTAATAACTAACATTATTATTTTGTCGTCACGTTGATTGATGTTAAATAAAATCTTACGCCTTCATAATTTTTAATAGCAATCAATGTGACGACAATAATTGCTAATATTTTTTTACAGTATGTATGTTCATAACGTCTTTGAGAGGTGATATCTAGTGAAAGGCCCGATGAATAGCGTCAGTTCTTATACTGTTTATATAGAATCAGCTTTTCTAGTTATGGTTCAGTTTTGGTAACCATAAACCGTCTTTGAGCGGCTATATCTAGTGAAAGGCCCATCCGTATGCGGGCAGACTTTCACTTTTGACATCAGTGGAGGGCCCTTCATCCACCTTATACTGAATCAGCCTTTCAGGCGATAGTTATAAAAAGTGCAGCTATCTCTTATAATATTAACGAGGTTGGATTATTGAGTTCCCCTGAAAATTAAAAGAACTTAAGTAAACCACGCGGACGACGTCGCAGGCATCACGTAGGTATAAGGTAATATTATAATTAGTGTCTAGGTTTCTAGTACGTAAATAGGTCGGGCTAACTTATTAAGTTGCATTGCACCAAATGGTTGTCTAGCTCGTACTTATGTAACTTTAACTCATCGAATAATCCATTTACCTACAAATGCTAAGTAAGACTCTATTAGCTTTTAATTAAGTTAGGATAGAATTAATAATGTTGGTGATATGACTAATCATAAGAACAAGCAACTAGTAAAATTCTATAAAATCTAATAATATTATTAATGCGAAAGTGTATCTGTCTTTGTCGGTTCATCTTTTAAATCGATTTTGATAGGTGCTGAGGTAGCTTGAATCCCGGGGAAGGACATATTATGCTACTATATTTTCCGACAAATTAAGGAAGTTCCCGCGGGAATCGAAAAAACTTAATCCACGCGGATGAAAACGCGGGCAACATATCATACTAATATTATAAATGCGAAAACTTCAGTTTGTTTGTTGGTTTGCTAGCTTGTTGGTTTGTTGGTTTGTCGTTCAATCACGCTGCTACGGAGCAACAGATCGACGTTATTTTTGGCATGGGTATAGTTGAGGACCTGGAGAGTGACATAGACTACTTTTTATCCCGGAAAATTGAGGAGTTCCCGCGGGAATCCAAAAAAACTTATTACACGCAGACGAAGTCGCGGGCATCAGCTAGTCATCTATATTTTATTTCAGTACGAGCTGATGCCTGCGACTTTGTACGCGTTGATCGAGGTTTTGTTATTCTCGCGGGAACTCTTTAATTTTCCGGGATAAAAAGTAGCATATGTGTTAGTCCAGACTATAATCTATCTCTGTGCCAAATTTCATCCAGATCCGTTAAGCCGTTCTGACGTGATTGAGTAACATTTGAGGTTCTTTGGTTCGCGCAGAAACTCTTTAATTTTCCGGGATGAAAAATGTGCTAATACAAACTATATAATCTATCTCTGTACCAAATTTCAGCCGGATCCATTCAGCCGTTGGGGCGTGATTGAGTAACAAACATCCATCCATACATCCATCCAAACTTTCGCATTTATAATATTAGTAAGATAAAGAGGAGTATTGCCTAGTTGCAAACTATCGCTTTACCAAATTTCATCAAAATCGGTTGGAACGATGCAGCTGTTTAAGCGTGGCAGACAGATAAACGTTCGCATTTATAATATTAGTATGATAGTATCTATATGGATATATGGATACTCACATATGTACCTACCTACTAACTGTACCTATACTAATCAAAGCCGGCTTATGTACCAAGATTGATAGTCACATCCAAATGTCAATGAAGATTGGTTATCCTAGAGTACAAGACAAATGTAACGGCCTGCCGCTGGACGTCCCAAAATGCCGATTGCTCCCTTAAGTAGCGTTGAGGTTATGTTTTGCAACCGTTGAAATTAAGGGTTATGTTCCTGAGATCCCAGTGGGTTATGTGTTATTACTTATTAGATTTATGACTAGACCTGCTGGTGAAGTTTTTTTGAACAACTCCCGTGGATTTACGTTCATAAAAAATTGGCAGTAACAGGGACTGCCGATAGAAGTGAAACCTTTTTAACTTAGAATTTTAGCATTAAAATTTGAAAATTATATAAAATTTTCAAACTCCAAAATAAATACGAATATTTAAAATAATTAAAAAAAATACGTACAGCATGTCGGTGTCGCGAACCCAGATTTTCCCCTACCAAAAAGTGCTCAACGAAACGTTCTAAAGAAGTTTTCACTTCAAAAAATTCTATGGATTTTTCTTCTATTACCTACGAGTATTTGCATAGATTCACCGCGAGCCCAATACTAAATCTATGCCTATTTGTTCTATTTCCCAGAAAATTTTCCGGGGTACAAAATAGCCTATGTCCTTCTCCGAGATCTCTCTTCCATATTTCGTCTTTAAAAGGGCTAAACAGATGGGTCGTGGGCATTAAAAAAAAAATAACTACTAACGCGTACGAAGTCGCGGATATCAGCTTAAATTATACAAAAAAAGTGTGTGTACAATTCAGTATTTACACACGGCAGAAGTGAAACTTCAGAAAAGTAACCTACAAGAGAATGAGATATATTATATAACTTGTGTTCTATCTCATTCTCTCGCAGGCTAAATCCTATATATATCATGTTTGTTTCTTTTTGGTGTCGCTTTTTGTTGAAGTGGGGCCTAGGATATTTTCTCGGGAAACACATTGTTTTAAAAATAAATAATTTATTGTTCAACCTGCATATTCAATTTATAATATTTTTTCATGATATGATAAACCAATAGATAATAATTAAAAACTAAATACAAAACAAACTCTTTTCTTTAAAACTTTTTCGTTTCGTTTTTCGTTTCATCGAATTTTCAAATCACAACTATTCTAAAGAAGTTTCACTTCAAAAAATAACATTTGATTCCATAACATAGCCAGTTATTTGAAAGCTTGGCATGCAAAATCTGAAAAGTTAAAAAAGTATCTACTATATCTAAGAAAGCAACTATTCTCAAACGTAAAGTATTGAATTTTGGACAATACCGTTCAAGTTTTGGATGGAAGCCAATTGGTACGCCAGTTTGCTTACAATAACAAAATGCTAACGGATCTCATGTTTTGGAGTTTCCAAAGATTAATCTTGAAATGGCAGGAACAGATTACACCTAGTAGATACTTAGTAGAAATGTAGTTAACTATATGTCCATTTTATAAACCGGTCGAGTCAATAACTTAATTTAATAATTTAATAAATCGCTTGTTTGGGATGCCACATGCGTGGATACGCTGGCTTTGTCCCACTTACAGGCGACCTCCATGACGGCGGGGGCGGCGGCCACTAATGCAGAAAAAGCCAAGAGGCGCAAATATGAAATTATAGAAAATAATTTTATTTTTGTTCCTTTTGGTGTTGAAACCATGGGGTCGTGGGGCGAAGATGCTAGATCCTTTTTTAAGGATCTATCTTCTCGTCTCACGGAGTCCACAGGTGACCGGAGGCAGTTATCTCGGCCAACATATAAGTTTGGCTATTCAGCGAGGTAACGCAGCCAGCGTTCTGGGCACATTGAATTATTGCAGTGGAATAGATGATATTTTTAATGTTTAGCTTTTAGTTTCTTTTTTACTTTAGATTTAATTTAGATTTTAATTTTTCTTGTATAAAATAAATAAAGTCAATAACATTCTAATTATAGGTATAAGGTTTTGTTTATCTCAACCGAATTCATAATAAATTCGAATACATAGTACCTAGGTATAATAAATTTCCGGCCGAGTCATTACAGTATTACTCAGGTTATTTGTTGCTAAATCTGATGTAGTACAGGAAAAAAGTTGTTCTTTAAGGCACATTGTGAAAGCTACCTAGCCAGAGATTAGGTATCTCCCTTTGCTTATCTCCGACTCTGACAAAGCTAACTTTTTCTCAACGGAATTGGTATTAATAGAAAAAAAAATAAAGAAATACGTTTAATATAAGTACATATTATACTAAACGAATGTTTATTTTATTGATGAACGTTTTCCTTGCTCTTAGTAAGAATTCACAGGTTGATCAAATTCAAAATAAATAAAAAGGTACCTTATCCCCGAAAAGCTAAAATATCAATTTTAATATCAGCGACAGAAAGAACAATTATTATTACATGACTGATAATACCCAGTAATAATTTGAAATTTAGAAGTTCAAAGACAAACTTTGGATAGCGCGGCTACAAAACTTCGCAGCACAAACTTTATTTCCATTTACTCGAAATTTTGAAAAGTTTTATCTTATTATAATTCGTACTTTTTAAAAGTTAAAAAGTACGAAAGTTATTATAATTAGATGCCGGCATATTCGAAATGGCTTGCTCCTTGTATCAATGTTGTTTTACCCAAGTTAGGTATAGTTTCGTGGAAATATATTTTAAACTTTTTTAATACTAACAGATAGTTCTAGGGCCTCCGCCCATGTCAGACTTTTTGTAGGGACTATAATCGGGTCGCCTTTTATCACCGACTTTGTGACCGATTCAACCGATTTAGTCAAATTTATTTTTGACCTATTTTTTGGTGAGCGTTTTAATATAATTGATATCTGTATGTTTCACTTTCTGCCGACAAAAAATCGGCCACGACTTGGGCTGATCCCCTAAATAATAATTAATCTGTTGCTCTTCCCAGACATTTGGCATTTGACATGTTTTTAAGTGTCTAAAGTTATAAATTTTCAGATGGTTGCAGCCACAACCGTGCATGGAGATTGTACGTGGAATCCATACGCAATCCGGAGGGATTTCCAGCGACGCTGTGTCGAGACTGGATAAGCGCGACTGCGCCTTGCAGTTTTATGGTCGACGGTTACATGGGGTATGGAGCCCAGCCACCGTAAGTATAACTTTAGCCCACTAACTACTGATATCCGCGACTTCATCCGGGGAACTTATAATTTCTGTCTCTATACAAAGTGCGAAGGATGTAGGTAAAAGGATGGCCCGTGAAAGAGTAATAGACTATTAGATAGATAGTCTCTTTAGACTGCTTTTAGCATGGAAGTATGAAAGCCTAGCCCTTTTAATCTCAAAAGATAAATTGTGTCAAAAAAATTTCGAACATAGTTCGAAGTACCTTCAAGGAAAGACAGAATTACTTAATTCAAATTTAAATCTTATGGTTTTATTGTTTCTAATAGTACTATAGAAACCTGAGAACCGAGGAGTGTCAATTTGACAGCGGAATATTCGGGACTCAGAAATTCTTTTTCCAACATAGGCTGCTCCAAGTACACCTACCATTTGAACCCACCCTAACCCACGCTTATTTTAATAGTTTTACCACAGAATAGGTAATAAGTAGTACGTCAGCTGGTTTTAGTCACAAAGTCTTCTGCGGTCGAATTATTTAACCAAACAAATGATTAAACCTATCCTTCCAAGGTACGGAACCTTCAGTACGCGAATCTGACTCGCACTTATCCTTATTTAATGATTCAGATTGACAATAAATTGTTTTATTTTCAGGGCAAAAGGCAAAATGTATTTGCTGACGCACGATAAGCCACCGTACGCAAGAAATGGACCCTAGAAATAAGGGTTGTGCCAAGAAGCCTTTGTTATGGTTATATAATGTTTTAGTCAATTGTTTAGGTCATATTCATATTATTTAAATCAATATTATCAATAAAATAAATATGAAATTTTTAATCAACAATAAATTCTCATTTTCTAGTCTGAAAACTTATTTTGTTCTCCGCGAAGACTTGGATTCTTATACATAACCTACTTTTTTACACGACGGCTGACAGCAAAGCCAAAAGGAAAGTTTATGATTTTAGCAATTGTATTTAATTAGATATGTATGTATGTTTGTATTTATGTATGTTCCACCGTAGCGCTTTTTACTAAGCCGATTTTGATGAATGGGGTATCAATCGATTCGTTATTATAGTCCGGGTGATATAAGCTACATATTATACAATCAAAATCGATATGACGGATGTTACATCCGAAAAAGTAGGGTTCTCTCAATTTTTTTCCATAGTCGGGTTTGACACTCACTTTGTTGAACGAATATTCTAGAGGAGATTTGCTTGGCCTAGAGTTCTGAGTTACACTTAAAACTGTAGAGTGTTGACCGTTGACTATGGCACTACGTCCTAAG
Source organism: Erebia aethiops (assembly GCA_923060345.2). Lineage (NCBI taxonomy): Eukaryota > Metazoa > Arthropoda > Insecta > Lepidoptera > Nymphalidae > Erebia > Erebia aethiops. Next base: position 11,377,993 of record OV281096.1, on the reverse strand, counting down.
TATCTTTATATTGAAAGAAATTGACCAATCAGTGCTCTGAGTTGACTTCTTAAAAATTTGAATATATATAAGCGCACGAGCTCCGAGGAATCCTATGGAATGCTAAAGTAATGACCTAGAGTTGTTTAAAGTATATAAACAATACTGCTATCGCAAAATTACACGCGTCAAGCTCGAAACTAGTGCTGGGAGCGAGCTGGATATGGAGCGACGATAGGGGGTGGCGTACAGCCGTCGCATCTTCCATGCATCTTCAGACCCCGATTCCTCGGAGGCCGGAGCTCGTGCGCGAACTATACCCGTATAATGAATTCCTCGACTATTCAAAAAATTATCAAGTTCTCGAAATAGCGTTATCTTAAAAATTGATCTATTGATGACCCAAAATTACATGGAAACTAAATTAACTTGGGTCAGTTTCAGCAAAAATTGCTTTTGCTGGGCTTTTGCCAGATACAATTTTTCTTCCAACTTCCTACAACTAAATACTAGTTTGAAAGCCGTGCTTACGAAAACGTTGTTACGAAACATTGGGTGTGTCTGCAGATAACTTATTTTCAGCCTAGACCTTAATATTAATTTCGCTCGTAGCCTAGTGTTACCGACTTGACTTGACTAAACCGGTAGATTCACTCGACCATTCAAATGCACTTGTGAAAGTCAACGTCTTGTAATAAAAATGATTGGAATTTCGACTAAATATCCGAGGAGTTCAGCGTTTCAATCGCAGGTATGCGTCTTTAACTTTTCAGAGTAACGTGAGTTTTGAGTGCGGAAAACATAAGAGAACTTACATGTCTGACACTTGAAAGTTCCCCATAAAGTTTTCGACAGTGTGTGAAGTCAACTAATCCACACTAGATCAACGTCAATCAATTATAATAGACCCTTGTCATTCTGAAAGGACCCTCGAGCTCAGAAGTAGGCCGGCGATAGGTTAAGATGATGGATTGATTAAGTAATAGGTAAGTATTATTAATTAATCAACTAATGAAAAGGAAAATTATTTTCCACTACAAATTAGCCCTTGACTACGATATCAGATAGATGGTAAGAAGCATCGAAGAAGTATTCTTTGGGCAATAAATGTCTCACTGTACTTATTTATTCTTTGAACACTGCGCGCCGCGGCCCCGTACAAACTCATACAAAAAAATAAAATTGGCAGTCATAGGGATGTGTAAACGAATATTTTTTTTCTAATAAAAAAAACAAATATAAACCTTAATACTAAGGCTTTAAAGTTTAATTACGAATGTACTATATTTATACTTAAGACCTTTTCGTAACAATGCGAGGTGTCGGTCTCCTTTCCACAGCACTTATTAATATAAACCTTAAAACTAAGGCATTAAAGTTTAATTACGAATGTACTATTTATACTTAAAGACCTTTTGTCTTAAGAAAAACTGTGTCGGTCTCGCGGTCGGTTTGCGTATTCCACATTTTTACCCCCTACCAAAAAGTGCTCAACGCGCCTAAAGAAGTTTTTTTTTTTTTTTTTTTTAATGTGTTCCTCCCTTTTTTCCTCCGACATGGCGATCGGAGACTGTTCTAGGTCGGTACTCTGAATGGCTCTTTTTTTTTTCCTGCCTTTCTTTTTGCTTTAAATGAATTTGTACTGCTACACTTATGTGCAGTGCATCAGGGACTTGCAGAGAACTATACTATTACAGTTATCATAAGCTACAGTGTAAATCAGGTAAGTAAATATATGTAATTTTGTATTTTTTTTTTTTTTCTTTCTATAGGTAATATTTTTTTATTTGGTTTTTTTTTTACTTTCTTTTTATATCCCTTTTTCTTTTTTTTTTTTTTTTTTTTAAACATACATAGTTTATATAATACGCAGATTATATAGCTATATATGTACTTATCTATTCAATTTACATTTTCTTTTTAATCATAAAATAATATTATATTACATTATATTGTTATATTTGTAATCATAGAATGTATAACATTCTATCATTAACTATCTACTATAATAGGTAAAGTAATGCTTTAGTCTAATATACACATTGGTAAGTAATAAAATCTTCCATACATCATGTAAGATTGAGCATGCACGTTTTTTGATTAGCGGATGTTCAGTACATTATGAACACTCGCTATCCAAGCTAATGTATCAGTGGTCATTTATTACTGTGTAATTAAACACAGAATTTAGAGCCTTTTCTAAGTTGATATTTACTGGAAAATCTTAATTGAGTTACCTTATTATGATTATTGCACAATAAGTAATATTATTGTGTTTTCTATTTATTATGCATTACAAAATACATTGTTTTTTTTTAAATGTTTTACTTTTTTTTTTTTTTTTTATGTTTACTCAAGTTTTATTTTCCTGTATTATAACTTTCGCAATACGTGTACAAAATTTTATAAATTTTGGTCTCATTTTGTTATCACTTATTAAATCATTTAAAGTGTTTATTTTTACATTTATACCTAATTCTATTTCTAAATCATTCCTAATATTGCCAAATCTCGGGCACTCTGTCAATAAATGTGGTACGTCCTCTTTCAGCTCTGGATTACATTTGCACGCAGGACTATCTTTAATTTTGAACCTATGTAGATAGTGGGAAAATCCACCATGTCCCGTCAGTACTTGCACCATTGTCGGATCTAACTTTACCTTCCTTATAATTTGGTAAGCTTGTTGTACGTTCGGCAGAAACAGTTTCGTGATGCTGGCCGTTATACCACCGGTATATCGTTCTTGCCATTTTTCTATTGAGTCTGTCCTTATTGTCCGTTTGATATATGATAATGGGCATGCGTCGTAATCAGCTATCGTCTTCTTGTAGAGAGCTGCATGTTTTGCGAGGTAATCTGCTCTCTCGTTACCTTCGACACCTATGTGGGCTTTAATCCAATAAAATCTAATATCTTTTCCTTGGTCACGTATTTTGGCTAAATTTTTCCTAATCTCATGGAGTAATGGATGGTATGAGTTTTGGTTTCGCAGTAAATCTAATGAAGATCTAGAGTCGCTTAAAATACAAGCTTCTTTTTCTTCCCTTTCAACTACTAGTTCTACCGCTCGTTTCATTGCGTACAGTTCTGCTTGAAATACCGTACAATATTGTTCCAATTTAAGTTTTTTGGATTGAACTTCCACACCATTTTTCCATAAAGATATCGCTGCACCCACTTTTCCCTGAATTTTGCTTCCATCAGTGAATAGTAGTAGGCCTTGAACGCGATGCTCTTCCATAGTATTAAGTTCTAGGTTATCAAGGCATGTATATACGATATTGGATCTCTTTGCAGGGTGTTCTAAATCCATAAAAGTGACTTTCCACTTTGACTCTAGTTCGCGGTCATCAGGCAGGAACCTGATTGGTCTTCCTCTTTTTGTTTCATACAGCAAGGCGTGTTCCTGGACTCTAAGGTCCAGTGGAACGAGCCCTGCCAGTAAAATCGCAGAGTGTAATGAAACTGTTCTATATGACCTACAGATTTTTTGTGCAAATCCCCTTTGTACTGTATTCAGATGCTTTTTTATACAAACTTTGTTTGCTGCTATTGCCCATACGCTGGCTGCGTATAAGACTATGGGTTCGATCACCGAGACGTAGATCGTCCTCGTTACCTCCGGGTTAAGCCCCCAAGTTACCTTTGCAGCTCTAGCTAAATGTTTATAAATATTAAGTGCCTTCTTAGATACGTTTGAAACATGCTTATTAAATGTTAATTTTGAATCAATTGTGAGTCCTAAAATTTTTATTTCTTCTACAAGACTTATATTTTGCCCATTCATAGTTAACTGAAGAGGGTCAAATTTTCGTTTTTTAGTGAGTAGCATTGCGTTCGTTTTATGAGCTGCAAATTTTAACTTGTTTTCGAACCCCCATTTACTGACATAATCAAGGACACTGTTTGCATTGTCCTGTATCATGTCAGAGGTTTTCCCGGCAAAAACGAGGACGACATCGTCTGCAAAAGCTTGGCAGTACGTTCCCTGTTCATCCAAGGCATCCAGCAATGGATTTAACACCAGATTCCAAAATATTGGACCACCTATCGATCCCTGAACACAGCCCTTTGTAGTCTGCTTCGAACACAGTTCTCCAGCGTAAGACACTTGGACTTTCCTATTTTCCAGATAATTGTTTACCAAGAGTCTTAGGTTTTTAGGACATTTTTTCTTGATTAACTGATTCTGTATGGATGGCCACCAAGCACTGTCAAAAGCGCCCTCTATGTCTAATGATATAATTAAAACTATAAGCTTTTCTTTAATTTTTTCTTTTACATAGTTTACCAGATCGTAGAGGGCATCTTCAGTGCAGCGCCGGGGGACGAAACCATACTGCCTCGGATTTAGTTTGGGTAAAAGATGCCATTTTAATCGTACAACCATCAGTTTCTCAAGAATTTTTCCTAGGATCGATAGGAGTCCGATCGGCCTGTAGGATTTTGGATTGTTATAGTCAGTCTTTCCGGGCTTCCTTAAGACTATAATAGTTGCGATTTTCCATAGTGTTGGAAAGTGAGCCAATTGTAAACATTTATTTACAATACCAAGGAAAAGTTGAGGGTCATAATTTATTACGGTGGCACATATATCCGCAGTAAACCCATCTGAACCCGGCGCCTTTTTAGAATTAAATGTCTGAGTAACGTATTCTAATTCCTGTATGGTAAATAGGGGGTCGTCTGGTACGTTCTCCTCTTCATTCTGTGACTTAACTAACTCTCTTATTGCAGTATGCTCAGGCAAGTCATCCTGGATATTGTCATCTGGGAAGAATGTCATCATAATCAGTTTAGCGGAGTCTGTAGGATTCAGGGTTTTACCGTCCTTTATCATTGGCTTATCGTCAGTTTTTTTGCTAGTACATCTTATTACTCTATAAATTCCGTCCCACAGACTTTCCCTATCCTGCCTTGTACAAAAATCCTTCCAGCTTTGTGTTTGGGCATTTTTGGCTTCCTCTTCATATTTTTCTTTGGCTTCCACATACTCTTTAATAACATATGTACGTCGGGATTGAGCCGCGTTTTTTATCCTCCTCTTCTTTGTCGTCATTTCCCTTTTTAATGATTCCAATTTAGTGGACCACCACGGTAGGTTGAACAGATTTTTTGTGTTTTTTTTGGGAATTGTTTTTTCACAAGCTTCAGTTATGCAATTTGTATATATCGACACTATTTCCTCTATTTTTGCTTTGCTATCTAATTTATTTATTATTTCTTTACTTAATTTAGATTCATGAATTTGTTCACTTAATACTTTTTCAAAAGTCTTCCAATTCGCTTTCTTTGTGTTGTATTTTCTAGTCGTAGTATTTTTAATTTTTTGTATTTGTTTTCCAAGTTTTATTGTATAGGTGAGTGTATTATGGTCTGAGCTTGTGAAGCTTTTGTCGACCAACCAGTCGTCCATCTTATCCAGCAAATCTGCACCGCATGCTGTTATGTCGACTCTGCTGCTAAAAACTTTCCCGTTTCTGACTGTTTCAAATGTTGGCTCATCTCCAATATTTAGTATGTGTAAATCAAACTCGTTTAAAAAGGAAGCTATTTCTGTTCCCCTATTATTCTCTTCCGAGCTTCCCCACCAAGTACTCCAGGCGTTGACATCTCCTCCTATAATAACATTATTGGTTTGTACTTTTTCCAGTATTAGTTTTAGATGGTTAAGGTACGGCTCCAAGGGCTGGTCTGGTTCAAAATAGACAGAAATTAGATGCACGACTCGTTTTTTCGTTTTAACAGCCACGTATACAATATTTTCAGTAGTAACTGTTGGATCTTCACTGATAATTATGTTATCGTCGTGCACTATTATTGCTGATTTGACAGGCTTGCTTCTACTTTGGGACTTTTGAACAATTTTTACACCTGCATATTGCTTCAAAACACCATCACCACCCACATATGGCTCCTGCACCAAGGAGATGCCTACACCCCTACACACAGCTTCCTGTAATAGTTCTTGCGTAGCCAACCTTTTCCTCTGGAGATTCGCCTGAGCTACTGCTATGTCCAACTCTTTTGGTACCTTAGCAATAAGACACGCTTGACCGTGCTATTGTGTCCCATTTTTTTCTGATGGGACAGTCCCGGTCGAACGCATTGTGCTCAGTTCTGTCCATCTTCGCTATATGGCAGTTCCTACAACACGCTATGTCATTTATCGCCCATGAGGCACAGTCCGCTCGAAGGTGAAGGCCAGCACAGTGGCTGCATCTATCGGCTGTCTCTTTACATAACTTTCTACTATGCCCGAATCCCAGACATCTGGTACACTGCACCAGTGGGGACTGATCATACACAGGGCAACGCTGTAGATCTATGTGTACCCGACCCAGTGTAGTAAGACTTTGCCACACCTTAGGCGAGACCTGTAAAACTACATGGCACTCATGTGGATTCCGGGCCTTTCTACGATACTTGGCTATGACCCTTAAGTCTTCATCCTGAATGCCCTTTAAAGCGTCTTTATTTTGACTTTTTATGGATGCTACTATATCTTCGTCGGTATTGTATGATAACACATTTTGTATTATGATAAGAGGGTCCTTGTTCTTCGCTTCATCAATATTTAGCTGGCTATTTGTTGTAAGTTTTTCTTTGAGCTGGGATAAGGAGTCTTTTGATTCACAGCTTATGACGACCTTTTGGTTTTTAGCCTTCCTAATCCTCTCAACCTTGACGCCAGTAGATCTGGCGTTCGCGGCTCCTCTAATTTTCTTGAGAACGTCTTCACTCGTGTCTTTTTCATCTTTAGACGATACTATGATTGTGTGGTTCGCCTGTGGAATAGAAGCTTTCGTTTTAGGGCACGCTGCTACTTCTGCATATGTGGCCTGCTTTTTATTCTCCTCCAAGATTGTCACAAGCTTACTGTTAGTTTCCTGCAGCTGTTGCATTGTTGACTGCATATCTGTTGGAATAGGTGCTTGAGGTTGTTGACTTCCTAACTGGTCCAATACGTCGAAAACAATTATCTGCCTCAGTGACTTCACCTCTGCTAGGATTTCACCGACAGGAGATCTCACATCAACAGTCTTAACACTTTCTGCCAGTTCTACGAGGCGCCCTGAATATTCGCGTTCTTTCCCCAGCAGTTGAGTTGTTGTTTGATTACGTGCCTTTTCCAATTGCATTTGGAGTGTCTGTCTTGACTCGCTTAAACGTAACACAATCTCGTATAATGCTGCGAGGTTATTCAACACTATCTCTTTGATTTCATTTGTAGTGTTTCCTGATTTTTCTATTTGTTCCTTAGCTTCTTGGTAAAGGCGGTTTGCTGTGGCTGGTAAAGTTGCCAATGATTGTAAGGCGCCTTCTCCAGTAGATGCTCGACTAGACCGGCTAGTGTTAGCTGTTGGTGGGTCGCTATCACTTGCATCTGACTGTGTTGCAAACTCGGTAGCTCGTGTTAGCACCCTTTTTCTGATAGGTTCGTCTTTTTTAGTTTTGGTGTCTCTCTTCGCCCGACTTGAAGCACTGGATTGGGACATTTTGGATTCTCTGCCACTAGCTAGTAACTAGATGATATAAGCTTAAACTATAAGTTTAAGTATAGTAATTTGGCTCAAGCAATGCTTTTTATTCTATATCCGTAAGACACATTGCAGACTGTTTATATGATTGTATATACAATTATACAATATTGTACCACATTTATATAATATATATGTAAGATTTTAAGGTACCTATTGAAGTATGAGGTAAAAACTACAGAGTAATTATTTATTTTACTCCAATACAGATAATATAAGTCTGAGCATCCTATAATTTCTAACTTAATTAATAATGTCTTATTACGAATTATTGTCCTTCAGCTAATATATGTATTATCACAAGATTTTTACACTCCAAGCCAGCTATTCCAAGCTGATGTGAACCTATGTAGGTATTGTACACTTTGATATGTAGGTATTGTATGATTGTTTCGCGGAAAACTCAATCAAGTCTCATTCAAAACAGTTTTAAATTTTAGGTTTTGAATTTAGTGTTTTGCCACTTTTAGAGTTTTAATTTACAAATACACAAAATAACACTTTTACATGAAGTTTTACGAATATATAATGTTATTATTATTGATTTATTTTTTCTTCTTATCTACCCACATTGCAGTCACAGTAGTTCACATCAACAAAGCACTTGTTGTTGGAAGTTGACGATTTAACGGGTATTTAAGATGGTAATATATCAAACTTTACACACTATGATTAAGACACTTATCCCTTTATGCAGAATAAGAACACTTTCACTTCGTACGACACGTATTTGTTTGTTTTTAGCAATTTATGTACGGAGCGCATAACTGATCTTGCGTCTGCCGTGGCGGTTGCGAAGGAACATCGCCTAAAGAAGTTTTCACTTCAATAATATTTGCCGCTACGTGCCGCGTCGCTACGTGCATCTCAAGTGGGGTGGTAGCGGGCTAACTTGTTACTGGCAAGCACTGGCAAGGCAGTAATATCAAATCTCCAATTAATTAATTAATTAATCAGTTTCTACACGGCGTCGTATACCGCAACACTGAACAGATTGGCGGCACAGCCTCCCTCCAGGGAAAATTCAGAAAATTTCCTTTGGTTGTTAAGTTCTTTACAACAGCGGATTTAAACCACAGAACACGTATACCTACTCCTAGCGGAGATTTAAACTCTACCGGCTTTGATATCGGGGTTTCTCAGTTTCTGGCTGGCTTATTTCACATTAGTCGCTACTGGCTACTACTGTTGCCGCTAATACTGGTCACATGGGGTTACTATACATAATATACAAAGGGATAGTTTCCTCTAGTACTACTAGATGAACCGTTTCAACTATTAGTTTCTTGATATATAATCTTCCCCATCCATTTAGCCCGGTTGGTTCTGCCGTTTGTTCCAACCCAGTTTTTACTATTCCACCAATATCAATATCCAATAGTAGTGGAAAAACTTTGCTCGTACAAGGTTTTTATCAAAACGAGAACAATCCAATATGCGTCATACTTACTTTTTCTCTTTACTGCAAAACGCTCGTAGCTTTGATCACATAGAGATGAGATGAGGTTTCCTTTTTATTGTAACAACGTTACATCACTCGAGTATGGATCGCAGTAAAAACAAGGACGTAATCTCGAGCTTTACGAGAAGAACCCTACGATTCCACACAAACACGTGTGATTAGAGTCTTGAACTTTTAATTGCTTTTTTGACCTTTTCGTTAGGATATATCTTACTTTGGATGGATGGATGTTTGCTACTCAATCACACCAGAACGGCTGAACGGATCTGGATGAAATTCGGTACAGAAATAGATTATAGTCTGTATATTATAATACATAGGCTACTTTTTATCCCGGAAAATTAAGGAGGTCTAGCGGGAATAAAAAACTTAAGGGACCCAGGAGTCATGAATGATGATAGGAAATTTTACCCAAAAACATTCATTGATTTCATTGTTTTCAGTCATTGCTACAGACTGCAAAGCAATTTATAGCAAACTACGAGAATAACAATTATCTTATCTTCACGCCCAACAAGCCAATACATTGCTTGTCGATGAAATTGGCACAACACTATCCCGATAGCATTTAATTTCGCCCGAATGCTGATCATGTTTGCTGATAAAACTAACGAGAGCTCGTCGTGATGTGTTTATTTGCCGCAATTTGCCCAATAATAAGCTAGACCCATAGAGAGACCCATACGTCGTACTGACGTCAGTTTTTATGGCAAACCCGACTAAAGAGAACGAAATTTCGACTCTTAGTTTAGATTAGAACTTGCTTCCGGGGCACTGTAGAAACCATTACCACTACAGCCCATTAACGTTCCACTGCTGGACATAAGCCTCCACATATTTTGCTCAACATTGGTTGCACTGTACAATTTTTGAACGTTAATAAAAGAAGTGATGGCATGGAACTTGGAAGTAAGTACCTGTGAGTACATGGTGATGGTGAGTGATTACGGTATTTGATAACTGAAGCTACAGCTTCTATTATATCTGCGCGTATTGAGTCTGAGTCAGAATTCCGCAAAGTGTTCGCATCGATAAACCCAATAACAAGATGATGGATGCAAACTGAACATCACTTCGACACAAATCGATCAAATCGATGTAGACGAATCGTAACATCGATATATCTCGCATCGGGCTAACATATCGTGATAGTGCTTCATTTCTCATTTCACACGTATCGAGATCATGTCTACAGATATTGATGACGACAGAGCTTCTCGCATACTCATTTGTCGTGTCCCCGTCAATGACAATCTGCTTACTCTGTCCATGCAATTATTATGCTACTAGAAACACAATTGCAACTACGAACTACCCCATCTGACAAAAATGTGTGCCATTGGAAGTATCCATACTATTTCTATTATAAATGTGTCTGTCTGCTACGTTTTAACGGCCCCTCTATTCAACTGACTGATGAAATTTGGCATGGTGATAAGTTGCATTCTGGGGAAGGACATAGGCTACTTTTATGCCGGAAAGTTAAGTTCCCGCGGGAATAAAAATACCAAATTCACGCGGACGAAGTCGCGAGCATCATCTGGTAGTAAATATAATAAGTCTATGATCCTAACCAAGGAATCTTAATGCCTGTCCAGTGAAGTAGACCGGAGCGGTGACGTATCCAGCGGAAAAATCGAATTGCAATGATGACATAACAAAGTTAACAAATCATCAGCTGTCGATAATAATATTTAATTGGTCTGTGAAACAGACTGAGAAGTACAGAGAGTACTTCCATCAAACCCAACGACACTTCGGTGCTGATCTGGATTACTACCGGTTAAACGTTGACTATAGAGACATATCACGATGGGTGTTGGTAGTGTGTTCCTAGTCATGAAAATACTAATTTTGATTTGAATTAACGAGCGCCCCGTTGCGTAGGGTGTGGTGGCGTTTTGTAAATGTGTATCTACACTTATGACCTCATTAATAATATGAATTTGAGTTGAATAACTGGCTCGAATGGGATTGGATGAGGATGATAAGCCAAAGCAGCGGCTTGAGGCAAAATAATATGAAAATACATATTCAAATATATTTTCAAACAAGAGGCTGCTTCTGACTTTGATTACTGAATGGCTTCTGAATAGACTCGGGATTTCCTTTCACGTTACGTACCGGATTCATTATGCAGATAGACGTCAGTAAGACTATTCCACTATTCGGTACCGGACAGTTACTGGATTCCGGGACTCGTCACTCGATTAGACAGATTCGGTTTTAAACAGATTCACTATGCGGCAAAAATTGTTTATAGTCCTAATTTTAAAAAAAAGTGAAACACGGCAGAAGTGAAACTTCAGAAAAGTAGCCTCCGAGAGAATGAGAATAAGAAATATAACTTGTATTCTATATCATTCTCTTGGAGGCGAAATCCTATATGTTTGTCTTTTTTCAAATCACAACGATTCTAAAGAAGTTTCACTTCAACTAGTTGATGCCCGCGTGGATTGAGGTTTTTTGGTTCCCGCGGGAATTTTTTAATATTACGGGATAAAAAGTAGCCTATGTGTTATTCCAGTCTAAATTCTATTTCAGTGCAAATTTCATCCACTTGCCGTTCTGCACGGTATGAGGACGTTAACTGGTCAACGTTATTAGTTGATGGAGCAAACAGTGATTGGGTATTAACGAACTGTTTAATGACCCATAAACTGTTGATATTGTAACCTCGTAAAGCTTTTACCACGCCATGGGTATCAAGGTAAAGTGATTATCTACTAATTTAAAAGAAATTCTGTATTCGAAACACAGGCGTGCGTTTATTTAACTTTTTATAAAAAAACAAAGACTGCAAAGTAAACTATTAAGTTACATATATTTTTTTACATTTACTTACAAATATTCAATTTTTTTATCGACAGCAACTTTTATGCTATAAAAAACTATGTTTATTTAGATATTACAAAAAAATACAAGGTCCAAAAATGTTACTCCACTTTTGTATGGATACAAGGTGGAATATGATCGAGGTTTCTCCAGCTTAAAAATTCATTTTTGGATCCAATCTTGCCAGATGCACGCTCGCATCCCATGTGCTCCCGGTTCCAGGCTATCGCCAGGTCTTCGCTGTATTTGACGTTGGCAAAAGCAGCATCCAACATCTCCATCTCAAAAGGGCTTATATTTGGGAGTTCCATTCTGTCACACACTCCCGTGCCGGTAATTAGAACGTCGGTCGCGAAAAACCTAAGTGAGATATTTATTAAAATGTGTGTTTCAGAAGAATACAATTTACTAAACTGTAGCCATCGATATACGATAGACTGGGTCCATGACTGTAGAACGTTAGAAATCTGTGCTGTTTGGAGTGAGGAGTTTCGTTTTTCATCTTGTAAGAGCTTTATCACACCAGTCATCACAAATGGAACCAATCCAACGTTACACTTACATCGCCATAAAATATGCACGTTAAACTGTTTTGGATTTTATCTAAAAACCTGGTAACACTAAACACTACGGTACACAGTGTTTACCTAAGTAAGGGAAATTAAACGCTTCTAATAATATGGGCGCCGACATCGTTAGGGTTAACTTGGTTTAACGCTTGTAGGGTTCAGTTTCAGCATGGGTTTAATTACTAGAAGCCAATAGAATTTTGTAAGCAAGCTTTGACGATTTAAGTACTTGGTGTTAGAAATTTCATAAAACGGCAAAAGAAACCAATAAAATTTCAGATTTTAATGTTTTCTACTTCAGTCATATTTTATAAGAGTAGAATTATTGCCTACACTACCTACAATCTACAATGCTTTGATAGTGAAGAAGAATAGAAAGAAGACAAAATTAAATCATAACAATTTATTTAAAAAATTACAGTGGTAAGAAGAAAAACAGTAACTAACAATTTAAAAGAAAAACACAAAAATAACATGAGACAACTAATCAACGAGCGTCATCAGCATTTACTCATTCATCGAAACGTTGACTTCATTTAACAATTATTCGTCACAAAATTCTTCGCAAAAAAAACACCACGTCATTAACAAGTAATTTAGGGTACAAAACATAGCACTAAAATCATAATCAAATAGCGGCGTACGCGCAATCTTCGAAACGTTGGGAAATACTTGGATTAAAGAAGCGTGTTTGGTAAGCATCCAGTTTTTTCGTCGAACTACAGTACTTGGAATACCAATCGTATACCATCAGCTGCGTGAAATAAAGCTTGTTAAGGGCATCGTCCACTTGTTTTACTTCTGAATCCGACATTTTCGGTAATCCAAGGCTCTTAGTGATCCCCGACCCAGTAATTTCCACAGCGTTTGCGATGAATCTGAAGACAGAATTTATATTGAACTCTTCAAAATTCTTCTATTTCTGTTTTTTATAGTAGTTTAAACACGTTTTAAACAATGGCTATGTAATATATGTATTTAAATAATTTTAAATAATGGCGTGGCTATTATCACAATTTTTTATTTTTTATTTTTATATACTTATATATAGATATTTGTTTATTTCACTAATAATTATTTTAATATCACTAATTGAGTATAGCATAATATTATTATATTCGTTGTTGAAATTGAGCACTGAGCAAGTATGGATTATATACTTGAAAACAATTTTTGTTTTGTTTTATCGTTCTCTATTTCTTTATCATTGGTTTTATCTATATTATTTCATTTTACTCTAATTATTACCGATAGTTGCTATAAAATTAATTCTTTAGTCTTTTCACGGAGCGATAGTCATCTTACTTTCGCAAGCTGATACGTTCCAATAGATAACAAATCGTTTTTATACGTGTACCAAGGTTAAACGACTCTATCAGATATTGTAACTCGGGCCAAGGATTCAGCTTAATTTATCCAGTATTTCAATTTCGTCCCTGACTCACTTCCACTATTTAACGCCTAACTAAACACATTCACGAATATTCGATTATATAAATTTTAAAGGCACTAGAGAGTCTATTTTGTTCTATAAAGGTTGTTTTTGCTGCATGATCCTACCGTAGAAATATTTTTGTTTTACATTCTTGTGGTTCCACATAGCTGACTATTTAACTTTTATTTTTAATATTTAATTATTATAAACGGCTTTTAACCTTACCTTTAAAAACTACTCACTTGACCGATTTGAGATGTTTAATATCAAGTCTAAATCATCATCAGATTATATTTTTATGAAATCTAATTGCATCACAAGGTTGGTCGATACTTTTCTTTGCGATAAGATCAGAATAATAACTTTGTTATCAAAAGTAGCTATGACTTTAACAAAATATTACCTAAGTATTTCTAACATGTCCATTTAAACGATTTTGTAACTAAAAAACCCCAGTTTTTTCAGTTTCTTATACTTGAACAATCATATATCGAAAAATATTAGACCAAATTCTACTCGATCAATACAATTATAAATAAACACCTTGCAGGAGACACGACTTGCGCGGGGTCCGTTTCAACAAATCCAGACACCCTCGGTACATCCTTGCACAGTAACGCCCAAGCCACTTTCGTCACAAGTCCAGCTACTGCATGTGCTTCGCTTAGCTCAGCAGCTTTAAAACAATTGCCATCTGCTCTAGCTACGGCTGACGCTGCGCAGCGAACTGTCTTCGTCATCATTTCCGCGTTATGCTAAAAGACGATATTGGATTTGATTCCGGTTTTAATATAAAAGTGTAGGATCTCTAACAGAATATTTTTAGAGAAGAATGAGTAAATTTAAAGTAGGTAGTTCATAATTTTGAGTATCTCTCCTAGTAGATTCCATAGACTACCCTGTTTTACTTCTGAGTTATGGTTGCAACGATGATTTATCTCTTAGAAAGAAGAATCGAAGATCGAAGAAGATTTATCTCGTAGAAGTGGAAACTAGATTCTAGTGTTACCTCGCTAAAATCAAAATATTGCAACGCCTTTGAAAACAAAGGTACTAAAGTAGGTCCTTCAGTTCCACAGACGCAGGGCACATGCACATAATAGGGCTCCAGACAAAGGGCTCGAGCTGCAAGGGTGCTTGCACGCATCTCTGGAACCGCTAGAGAGCCCAACAACTTACGGGGATTGTACCAGCCGGTTTCCTTTAGCGTCTACGAAAAGAAAAATAAAAATATGCGATCAAAAATAATTTAATATTCAAACGTAGAAACAAAGAGAAAAAAAATTAAGAGCTTAGAGGATCTTAAGTTTAAACGTTTTGTTGTGTTTTTGGCATCATACCCTAATATGATATTATAAAATATGTGAAAATTTGTTAGTTTGTCCCTCAATCACGGCACACAGAGCAACGGATATATTATGTTTTACAGATTCAGATATAAATTTTTTGCATGGGTATAGTTTAGGACCTGGGGAGTGATATACTTAGGCTATCTTAGGATTTTTATTACTTAGGATATTTTTTATCCCGGAAAATGAAGGAGGAAAACTCAATTCACGCGGGCGAATTTGCGGACATGAACTAGTTATATAAACAGCAAACTTTACTTTACTTCAAACATTCAATTATTTTAAAGGTTTGAACTTTGAAGTTGTATTTCGATTTTCCAAATTTATAGATGGCCAGGATCTTCGTAAAGGCATTCAATAAACCGAAGGACTTTTTCTGTTTTATTTCAGAAAATATAGGTATATTCAGAAAAGTATAGGGAAGGAAAAGAACAGGGAAGTTAATAATGCAAACAACTATTAAGTACACATTGATGATCCATATCGGAAGTCGTAACGTGTTGATATTGCGATAATGGAAGTTCGTAAAACTTTTAATATCCCAAGGGTAGCTGTGATATATTCGTGTAAGTAGCTTGTAGTTACGAGAGGAAATATAATATACCAAAGGTAGTAAGTATACCTATAAATGTTACGCTCGCTGGGGCAAAGTGCTTTTGAAAAGTATCTTGTTTTTCGTTACTGCTTGTAGATTTACGCATAAGATAAATACGAGAAGGTAAAATACAAAATACATTTGGGTTGTACTTATTCATGAATATTTATCAAAAGAAAAAGTAAACCTGAATCAGGTCACTGAAATTTTGAAGATAAAAAGGCGCCGAATGAAATAAACATAAATAAAAAAACATGCCCAAGAAAAATGTCACAGCCATCTGATAATGTTTCTTATCACAATACCTTTTAAAGCGCAGTTGTGTGGACTTATGGTGTGAAAGATTTTTAGTGGGAATCCCCCGATTGTATTAATTAGCTGGATATAAATTTGGGAATTTCATACTAATTAAATCTGTTCCATAAATTTACTATAGTGCAAGAAAAATTTTATACAAAATTGACACCAAAATATCGCCAAAACGAAACATGTTGCGCCTAATAATAACCCGCCTAAATATAAAAGCTTAAATAAAATAACAGGGGAAAGATGAAAGATGGCCATGATGGCGATGGCTGTTCCGGTCGTTAAGCCGCGAGTGCTTTTAAACTTATAAGAAATTTACTGAAAAAGGTGAAAATTGTGTATGGAAAACTTTTTGGATATTCGGACTCACTCGGAAGATATGATAAATATTTCAAAATACGTAAAAATTTTCTTTAATATTTTTACGTATGAAGTTGGCTGAATCGTCATCCAAGTTTAGCCCTTGACTGCGATTTAACCTGAGGTGCAATCATGTAAGGGTTGCCGATCAAGTCGTTAAAGTTCGGCTTCAAAGTAAAATAAACCATAACAGCATTGAATTAGAGCTCAATTTCGTGTATAAATTCTCATAGGTTTAGGTATGTACGATACCCTAAACGTATGAGAATGGATTTTCGAACTTTAATGATTTGATGGTCAATCCTTACATGATTGCACCTCTGGCCCCCGATTGTGTAAGGAAATCGTAATCGTAATCGTTTGTCAAACGCAAAATTCGACCTGTTTCAGGAGTGCATCAGGAGTGCAAAGATAGGCACTCAAAAAGCGTGTATGAACTCCTTAAACAGTTCGAGTAATACGTTTTAAGCTGTCAAATGTTTACGATTTGCTTAGACACTCGGGCCTCTGGTTGTGGTAAGTGATGATGCAGTCAAATACCTATGGAAGAGGGCTAACCTGTTAGGAGTATTGTAGTGCCATTAAACGCAAACCCCTAATACATACTTCCATACTATATACTCGTAATATTATAAATGCGAAAGTGTGTCTGTCTGTCTGCTACGCTTTCACGGCCCATCTGTTTAACCGATTTTGATGAAATTTGGTATAGGGATAGTTTGTATCACGGGGAAGGACATAGTCTACTTTTTATCCCGGAAAATTGAAGAGTTCCCGCGGGAATCAAAATAGCTAAATCCTCGCGGACGAAGTCGCGGGCATCATCTAGTCACTTACTAAACGGCATCGTACCGGAACACTTCCGCTTACTAGTGCACCAACGAGGTCGTCAAGAAAATATGTATCATACTTCATACTAATATATATACTAATATTAAAAATGTGAAAGTGACTTGTTTGTCTTTCAATCACGTCGCTACAGAGCAACGTTGTCTCATATTTTAACATATTAATGTAATGAAATCTATATACTTGGGTACAGATTTTTAATAGTCTATGCTTATTGGACATAAACCACAAACTGAAGTCACCTCAGCAATTAATGGCACCATGCATTCGATAGGTGTAGTACAAACAATTATAAAAGCGTTCGGGCATTCCTTAGCAATGGCGTCGGCGTAAGCTTTGACTATTGGCGCTTGAAAGTTGAACCTGTTCACTATTGGCATATCCATGGACACACTGCCACTTTCCAATAACACTACGATATCGGAGTTCTGAAAAGTAACAATTTAGATATTAAAGTTAGTTTAGTTTAAGTTTTAGTAACTAGTTTTGCTCATACTAAGAAAGTGCAAATTGGGTATTTTTTCAAACGTCAAAACGCGTCCTAAGTATGGGATTTATATGAAATTCTGAAATGTGACGTCATTAAAGATCGACGCACTTTTTTACTTTAATCGATTGTTTAAAATGGTTACTCAACATAAAACTATCAGGGGACGTGGATGTGACGACTTTCGGGAGATCCTCTATCTAATAATCACTAAAAAAGAATTTATTTGAATAGTAGCCAAATACCCAATTGTAAATAGTGTTGCCGTAACTAAATGATCAGAGCAATCCACGTGGTTCAGCTGTTGATCTTCGGTATCTTTATATAATTCAGTGGACAACGACGATGCCATCGAGAAGAAGACAATCATGCATACATTCATTTATATTTAGTGACAAATAGATGCAATCAACTCTACATCAACCGCCACCACCAGCACTACAGCCTATTAACGGCCCACTGCTGGGCACAGGCCTCTACTCTCACAGGAGAGAGGGAATTAGAGCTAGAAAATCCCATACTTAATTATAACCCGACCCGGGATTCGAACCCGGGACCTCGTCGGCCGCAGTCGAACATACCAACCACTAGACCAACGAGGCAGTTACTACATCGACAGGATAATGTAATAGCTACTTACATAACCTATGTATTTCTACTTTTTTTACTTTTTTGTTATTGAAAAGAGCAACTGCTGCGTTTCTTGCTGGCTCTTCTCAGTAGAGTTTGTATTTCGAACTTGTGTAGAGTAAGAAGGTGGAAGGTTCCAAGATAGGACATTGAGAGACCAAAGGTTCCTACTTATGTCATACATTAAAGAGTTTGACTTGGTCTAAAAGCAGACTGCCTTAAACCGTTCGCGTAAGTGTAATCGCAGGTTGACATAACCGCATTATTGACGAAACTGCCAACTGACTGTGTAGTCTACGGTAAAACTACGCTATGATTACATTTGGATGGAAAAACTGCGAGTCATGAACACCTTTATACCACTACCACCACACCACCACCACCACCACCACCATACGTACATCGTTAGTAATGATTATACTATAACGATTTTCAATCTAATGATCATTCAATATAAGAAAAATGTTACACGTGCTAGGTTAAAAATAGATGAATACGAACAGCATAGAAATGAGATTACGTAGGTAGGTATTGGACAAACTCGTTGCAGATTTATATAATTTTTCATAGCAATGCAGTAGGTATAATCCGTTTATTTTCTCCCGTACAATACCAGAGGTCTTTCAACTGAATTCTAAAGTAGACATTGAATAATTGGGTCATAATCACAAACGGGGCTGTGGTTTTAATTGTGCTCTACGTTTGTAGGTTCGTTAAAAGTGCTGTTTGTAGTTTCGTGGCACCGTAAAAGGTCAATAACATTTAATCATACACGACCGCATTGGGGGCGCGGTTGTCGTGACTCGGATGCCAATAATGAACAAATTATATTAATTACCCACATTTCATATTACTTGATGATAAATAAGGTAATTTACATAGCTTATTAAGATGGATTGAAGAAATTAATGAGGGATAGAAGACCCATCTAAAACAGGAGTAAGTTAATTAGGATGAGATGGGATACTAAGAATATAATAGAATTAAGCTAATTGCGATTCGAAAGAACTTGTGAAATTGTACAATGTACATGAATAAAAATTCTTTTGATTTTGACTAAGTAAATATTAAACGCGTTTGTAGATGCTTTCAAGGTTGACCCACGAAAGAAGATCCTAGGAAAAATTCTTCAGCTATGCTAAAAAAATATAAATCCACGATGAAAGAGCTAGACAGTAGAAATGTGTAAGTAGGCTATATAAAATTTAGATTTTAGTAGGTAGTCTGAAATATCTGAATTTACTGAAGGAGGTTTTTATAACAGAGACGAGATAAATAAAACTATTACATGAAATAAAACATTTCATACGCTAAAATCTTTTCTGAAATTCTCTAAAAAGGACTTTGAAAATATCGTAATCATGTGAATAACGTGCAAGATTTAGTAGAGTGGTCGTTTGCCGTATTGATTGGCAAGCGGTGAAAGTTCACCTCTCACCACCCTCAGTTACTTGCAAATACCATAAGAACGAAACCACAGGCAATTCATTCTATTGTGTTGTCTAGATTGGTTTACTTTGTTGCGCGGGTAAGAATGGAAATCGGCATATGTATGGGACCAATTCTCATTACTCGTTAATCTGAAGAGTGCTCTCGATAAGGTAAACTTATAACTTGTAAGGTAAGGAGTATGGTACTAACTTGTAGTGGACAAAAAAAACTCAAAAGTTACTTCAAACGACTAGCAGAATTATCTTTTGGAAGGAGATCTAAATTAAGGGTTAAATTGACTTAGCCAATATAAAATTGATTGAATTAGAAAGTCTTGTGACACGGAAGGCAAGCGATTTCCGGTTAATCCTAAAATGTCATGGTTGTAAAGTAGTTTTTTTTTTGTTTTTTTTTCTTCACTTTGGCCCCGTGTCATATCAGGGAGACAGCATCAAGGCCGGGAGGCGCAGCAGAAAAAGCTGAAACCGGCAAGCGGCGGAAGTACTCGTATGCCTCTCTCATAGAGTTACATATTTGTTCCGTTTGCCGTGGAGACCCTGGGGCCATGGAGTCTTAGTGCCAAAAAAATTTTACGAGATATTTCACCGCGGTTAATTGCCTCATCTGGTGACAGAAGGGCTGGCTCATTTTTTGCGCAAAGGATCAGCCTGGCTGTCCAGCGCGGAAATGCAGCCAGCATTCTTGCCGTTGCCACCATTCCACGCGGGCATGATTTATATAGTAATTAGGTTAGGCTAATTGTATTAATAAAAAAAAATAAAATAATAAAAAAAAGAGATCAATTCGAATTCATCAAGAATTATTTCACCAATTACGAGAAAAGTAGAAACTGACAAGCGATTTCTTCACCACGAGAGTACTTTGCTTCTCGTTGAACGTTTAGTCGTGTCTCTACATTTACGGTTCTATAAATTGATGTATACCTATTATAAGGAATAAATTACAAGAAACTTTGAATATAAATCGGTATTGAGAAACTTGGTGGAACTGGTTGAAGTTTGTTTCAGTACACGTCGACTTGTGGAGGCAAGAGCTCTTCAAGATATGCAGATTTCGAGTCTATCGTCGGCAACCACTTTACAAGTGGGCACGGCATGAAGTGTTCTTGAATTTTAAACATCTCTATCTATCGTATCTACCCTAACATTATATGAAGTTAAATTGTGTCTGTAAGATGAAGAAGGCATAAAATATGTAGGTACCTCGGCTACAACTTTTAGCTACTAGCTTTTACAAAGATGCGTATACTTATTTACCACTACAGCCCATTAACGTGCCACTGCTGGGCACAGGCCTCCACTCTCATAGGAGAGAGGGAATTACAGCTTCACACACCACCACGCTGCTCCAATGCGGGTTGGCAGGCTTTGACGACTATTATCATGTTAGAGATAATAACTGGGACCGACGGCTTAACGTGCTCTCCGAGGCACGGGGGTACCGCCAACTTCCTAACATCGGGCTAGTAGTGAGAATTTCGAGTCAGAAAAAACACAATACTTTATATGTCCCGACCCGGGACTCGAACCCGGGACCTCGTCGGCTGCAGTCGAACATGTTAACCACCAGACCAACGAGGCAGTTACCTAAGTTTTACAATATTAAATCACACATTTGAAAATAATACTTTCTATTTTAGTACAAGCTTAGACCAATTAAAGGATTCTACTCTGGTACAAGGCTAAAAATCCTTTCGAACCTGAAGACAGCGTTCGAGCTCACAACAGGCGCAGCTATATGCTTCGACCATACAGTTTGTATCGATGTGCTTTAGATCCTGCACCACTTGAAACAAGTCTCGATTACATTCCGAACATGATGTATCCTTCGCTTCATACAAACGTAATCTGAAAAACCATAAAAACTGATAATAAACTCTGGGTACTGGAGGACTATGTTCAAGTCCGTGCCGTTTAGGCAATCGGGTTGATGCCTATGTCTTAAATAGAGGGTCTCCTAAAAGACCTAAAATTCACATCCTTGGTTAGTTTTGAGTTGGATAACCATTTTGAAGTTTAGATTAAATAAATTAAAAATGGGCTGAAATTTGATGACGTCACATCTATGTATTTCATACAAACTTCCATACTGGAAGGGCGTTTTTAAGTTAGATAAAGAGTTGCTGATTTGATTGAGTTGTCATCATCCCTATTTAAATCAAGTTGAATTATTCTGATGGCAGTGCAGCATTATCATTAGTTAAGAACTAGGTGGAAAAGTTTGTGCTCCCAGTTAAAGATGTTTACGACGGCGAAGATAATATCAAATACATCGACCTATACAATTAATGTAAAAGATACGTCTGGACGAGTAAAACCTATAAATAACGACACGTCCAATAAGTTCTGCCTTGTTAGGCCATTTATTAGAGTGGAGGAAAGTGCTTTCCTGTTAAGTGTGGAAAAAGCTACGAAGGATAAAAATAGAACTATTTTTAATATTGTACGTAATATTACCTAATGGTA
The DNA here is from genome assembly GCA_923060345.2 of Erebia aethiops. Taxonomy (NCBI): domain Eukaryota; kingdom Metazoa; phylum Arthropoda; class Insecta; order Lepidoptera; family Nymphalidae; genus Erebia; species Erebia aethiops. The sequence goes on along the minus strand of OV281096.1, from coordinate 11,355,676 downwards.
AGAACAAAAGTATACCAAAGGAGACCACCCAGTCTCGATACATTTTTGAGCTAATTTTGAGAGTGCCGGTAAAGTTCAATAAACTTATTGATATGATAGAGATACAAAATAAGCACCTTTTTAAAATTAGAACAACCTCCTGGGCCTTTATATTTACGCTGAGTTATGTTTAGAAGCTATAAAATATATAATCTCGGAGAATAAACTTAGAAACCTTATTATAGTAATAAATAGCCACACAGGATAATATGACAGTTTCTTTCAGTGAACCTTTTAACGGAGCCTGCTTAGAATCCCTCCCATTACAAGCCATGCCTCGCTATAGGGGTTCTTAAGATAACACGTCGGTCGTTAAGTGATAACGGAAAATAACAAGAGTTTTCTTCCAGTCTTTTGTATGGTATAAATATGATCAAAGAGACGATGTTCTGGCGCCAGGGCACTTTGCTTTATTTTCTTATTCGTTTGTCGGCATATTTTCTTTAATATGGTGTTAGACTGCATCTCCGCTACGCAGATATTTGAAGAAATGGATTTGAATATTTTAATCAATCATCTTCTCATGATCATGATTTAATGATCATCATGATCATGAAATGCTAATAATTTTCAAAATAACAAGTAATAATACTGAACTATTCTCTCAAAGAAACAATGTGGCCAATTCTGTATAACATAATCTCTAAACGAAACTAAAATTACAGCTTTAAAACTAGTTCTGTCCCTTTCCGCAGGGAGTATTATGAAAGGGATAACAATGTTGTCATTTTATATATATTTTAGTTTAGAGATTGTGCACTACAGAATCAGCCCCAGTGACACTATTCTATTTGACAAAACTTTATCATTTTAGTTTATTTTGGGGTTTGCCATAAAAGCAGGCGAGTATTCTTATTACTTTTTGTTTATTATCCTAACGTTATTGCTTCTGCCTTCTATAAAAGACTAATTACATCTATTTCAAATGTCTCCGTGTTGGTGTGAATAAAGAGAATCACATTTAACAATGACTATTACATAAGAACAAGATATATTAAGGAGCTTATAGCACAATCAGATGGTAAGAAAGCTGCTTCGATGCGGGTAGACGGATTATATCATTAAAATAATTCCAATCCATTTAAAACGAGACCACTATAGTTTTGATGGTGGCAATAAATTGATATTCCTCATGTTACTTCCTTTATTGACCATTATCAGATCATTTTGCATTTGGCTATGGTTAAAATTTAAATGCAATATTGATCTTTAAAGGCGTCTAATGCTAAATACAAATTTTAGATATTACAAAAATGAAAAATAGCATATGTATTAGGAACCGACTGCCTCGTTGGTCTAGCGGTTAGCATAGTCGACTGCGGATCACGAGGTCCTGGGTTCGATTCCCGGTCGGGCAAAAATATTGGTATTGGGTTTTTCAGTTCAGAAATTCTCAGTGCCAGCCCGGAGTTGGAAGTTGGCGGTGTCTCACCCCCATGGCTCGGACAGCACGTTACGCCGTCGGTCCCGGCTCGTTAAAGCCCGCCAACCCGCATTGGAGCAGCGTGGTGGGTCTAAGCTCTAATTCCCTCTCTCCTATGAGAGTGGAGGCCTGTGCCCAGCAGTGGGACGTTAATAGGCTGTAGTAGAATATGAACCGAGAGAGCGTAACAAGCTAACAAACAGACTAACACATCATAGAAGAATAATAACAGTTCACTAGACGTCAAGTTTTGTGTAACTATAATGTTTTGTTTTATACAGGCAAAATACGAGGTACGAGTCCTGACATACAGTTGAAGCTCATAAAATCCCGCCTCATTTTATTACATTTTGTGAATGACCGGTCATAATAGCATGTCTAAGGCTTCTGTAAAAGTTTGATGTGCACCTAGTCCGGATGCCTCAGTGATTTCACGTACTGCGAAAGTAATTTACTATGTGCGTGACAGGGAACCGGGCAAGTCAGTACCGTTTAGATGTAGCTAGTAATTTTAGCTGGTACCAAATTGGGACTTTTTCTTCTACATTTTATTTCTTTTCTACTCGACATCTTCGTCCTAACCGTCCTGTTTACCACTCCTGGGGGCTTGCTACTATATTGTTTTAATATTATTAACGTTTGTGTTTAAGAAATACTAGTGGTTCGCCCCGAAATGAGACCTCGCGGCGCCATCTATTGACATAAATGTGAAGTTCTGTTAAAAATACTGAAGCTCATTAAAAATTAAATAATTCCGTTTCCTTACAATATTTATCTAATTTTAGTATTTTTTGTTCAAGTACAGGATATAATTGAAATAATTGATCAAGTTTCAGGCTCATCCTTTCAGAAAATTTAGAGTTCTGAGGTCATCTTTGGACGTTAGAAAATCTCCACTTTGAAAGCCCCCCATTTCGTCAATTTTGGGGAAAAAATTAAAAAAATATATTTTTGGACTCTATTCCTAATTATCTTTAAAATGATACACCGCAACCCTATGTAACTTTATAAAAAATATTTTACTTCGCATTCGCTTCTATGAGAGAGCCCCCCTGAAATAAATATTTTTACTATTTTTTAAGCCATATTCGGCGGGAGGACATTGGTTTACATATTATATTTAAAGCTGAAGCAATTGCGTTCAGTAATTCAGAAGTTATAATGCTCTGACAGACGGACGGACGGACGGACAAGTGCCAATTCACCCAAGTAGACTCAGAGACCTTCGCTTCGCTCGGTCAATAATCTTTTTATTAGAAACGTCAAGGTACGTGACAAAACTGTCATGCTGAAATAATCCATACTAATATCAAAAATGCGAAAGTGTGTCCGTCTGTCTGCTACGCTTTTACCGCCCATCTATTCAACCGATTTTGATGAACTTTGGTACAGGGATAGATTGTATCCCGGGGAAGGACATAGACTATTTTTTATCCCAGAAAATTGAGGATGTTCCCGCGGGAATCATGTTGTACTGATATAAGCGATGGTAGTAACCTCTCAGTCATTTTATAAGACAGATTATCTGTCTAGATAACAGATATATAATCTTCAGGAATGGGCTAATTGGCTTAGCTTTCTATCTTAAAATGCTTCAAGAAAAGATCAAGCCAAGTCAAGAGCAAATCTGTTGTCGATAAGAAAAGAACATCAAAAAAATTGATGTAGTTTCTCCAGCCTAAGCGCATTTCCAATTCAGGTAAAGTATCTACTTATCGGTCTTTTGTCTTCAATCTACTTGAGTATGCTTTCAACTTAAACGACCATTGAGTGTAAGTAGTATAAAATAATATCTAGATGGTGGCAAATGGCTTCCTAGATATAGTCGACAGATCTTTTGAAAGGAACGAACACAATAGATAATACAACAGCGGTCTTGCAGATCTCTAAATGGATTTCCATTTTATAGTATGTATAAGTTTAGATTCTTTGTATTCTATACTAATATTATAAATATTATAAAGCGAAAGTTTGGATGAATTTATGAATGGATGGATGTACGGATGGATGTATGGATGGATGGATGTTTGTTCGAAGATTATATAAATGATAAAAGCGCATGGATTTGACTCGCTCCAGCAATGCTCAGGACTGCTGTTACTTATGTATCTTTGGATTAATACAATTGTAAATATACTTTATTTTTTCAAAAGAGCAACCACCGAGTTTCTTGCTGGTTCTTCTCGGTAGGAACGGCATTCCGAACCAGTGGTAGAGTCATTCGACTATTCATAAGCACTTGTAAAAAGTCTATTTGAATAAAAAATATTTGAATTGAATTGAATTGAATTGAGTTACTCAATCACGCCAGAACGACTGAACGGATCTGGATGAGATTTGGCACAGAAATAGATTATAGTCTGTATAATAATAATTAAAGAGATCCTGCGGGAACTGAAAATCCTCAATCCACCCTGCGAAATCGCTGGCATCAGCTACTAGACTATAATATTCCGTATCGAAATGATTCCCAATCACACTGAATACTAAATACTTTTTATTGCTTTGCAATTTTCAGATATGTTGAAGAGTCTAAGAGTAGAGGCAGTTCAATACTAATTGGATATCCCTTTCAATAAATACTAAAAATATGAATGAACGTGAATCAATATTTCCCTTTTACTGATTGAAATATATCTGTCACCGTAAGATTGTAAAAACCGTTAGATTATAATCTAACTAGCGAAATTGTAATCTGTCGACAGATTGTGAACCGTTCAGTGTTCTGAGTGTCAATTTTTTAAATATTAATTTTATTTACGTTTAGAGACAAGCTCATTCGTGAAAGAGAAAAAAATTCGTGTACAGGTATAATTGATCAGCAACATAATATAATCTAAAAATAATTTTGATTTTGTGATATCGGTATCAAGTTCCTTGCAAATCCATACTTACTATTTACTAAAAATTTGAAGTAATGCTCTAACAAGTCAATATGAAAAACGGTTCTTTATTTACAACTAGCTGACCCGGCGAACTTCGTACCGCCTTAGTATGCAAAATTAAATGTATATTTTTCAATATTTCTGAGAGATTTTCTTAATATTTTTTTCCGTAAGAACCTTCTCCTAATAATAACAAATACAACAAAAAAAGAATTAGTGAAATCGGTCCAGCCATTCACGCGTGATCAAGGAAAACGGGTTTCATTTTTATATTATTTACAATTTACAATGAAGAATTACAATCTGAAGAAAGTCTAAGGCGGCCAATAAAATAAAACCTAATCGGCCAGTATTGGCAAGAAGGTCTTTAAATATCAGAGAGATGTAAGGATCTTAAAACAATATTATACAATCTAGAGAAACATTAGACTTATGCTCAAAGTAACAACATATTTGGGTCTCACTGAAGAGAAAAGCACCTCTGTTATAGGAGAGAGGGATTTAGAGCTTAAACATAAAGGTGCAATATGAATGAACCCCAAAAGTCCATTATTTATGTCTGGTTTCGGGTCGCTCGTGTAAATAAACATTACAGATAAAATTGATGTTATGTAACGAAAAGACGAACGGTCCCCGAGCGGCCATGCGTCATTGCCCGCCTCGTGGAATGAGTTAAATGGAACTATCAAATATTCGCATTACATGCACTGAAATAATGAAAGTACTCTATATTAACACACCGTTTGTAGATCAAAACTTTATTAAACAACTTTCAATATTTTATTACACTTAACCTGGCTATTGGGAATAAAAAAGTGGGTCTGGTCTCAGGATATTAATAAAGTATAGGTTTTATTTCTGCTTTACTGCATCACGTAAAATTGTATTTTTATATTAGCTACATCACTTAAAAATAGGTTTTTGTATTCAGTAGTTACAGTAGAACAATTATTATTAATGCTTAAGTGTGCATTTTCTCGAATCATCCAGATTTTACTGACACTTTTGTGTTATGATCTCAACAACTAGACATTTTTGTATCTAATGTTTATAGAATGGACTTTTAACAGGATAAACATAGTGTAGGAAGCAATTGATTACACGAGTGTAACTTCTAAATGGGACGTCCTCATTGCAATGGCTTGCAATAAATGCATACCTACATTTTATATCTCATAGGAAAATTGGTGAAGGTAACGTTAACTATAAGCCTTTCAATATCACCTGCATAATAATTAAATTTCCTCATATTTCAGACTATCATCATCTTCATACTGTAACCATCATTGTAACACATATTCAGACAAATAAATTCTATTCTATTCTATTCTATTCATCATTACATCCCATTGCTGGCCCACTACTGACTACGAGTCTGCTGTCAAAATGAGAAGAATTTGGTCAGGCCACGGGTGGATTAGCAGACTTCACACCCCTTTGAAAAGATTTCCTCAAGCTATTTTCGTTTACGTAAGTTGACATAAACTCGAAAAAGACTATGAAGTATAAATACATCCCCGTTTTTAATTATGATATTTTAGGAATTTCTAGCTACAATTTTTCCCTCGTTTAGTTAGGTAACTCAAAATAAGCTGAAAACTTAATAAAAAAATAATAACGTGCCAAAGAATATTTGGAAAAATTAATCCATGCGAAGTCACGGGCACGGGCATGAGCTGGTACAAAATATTTACACTGAAAATTGCTCAACTCACTTTTTTATACAGGGACACTGTTTCAGCAGCAACGCCACATACTGTCCTAAGCTAGTGTCAGCGCCTAAGACCGATACTTGGACAGCAGGCCGAGGCGGCGGTAGCGGGGCCGGCGGGGGCGCTGGGTCGGGCAGCGCCTCCGGTTCAGGCACGACCACTTCCTTGCACACCATGTCCTTACATTGGAGGCGGCGAAATGGCGCTGCGTTAAAATGGGCATTTATTTAATCGTATGGCGTTTGGTACATAATACGCGTTTTTATAAAAAGAACGCCTATTTCGCCTGCAAGTTCGTCGCTCGTTTAGCACCACGGGGACACGTGCAGGGAGGTAGAAGGTAGCTCCTGCGGACGTGAGAGACGGGGCATCCCCCAGCGACGGGGCATCCCCCAAGCGACGGGGCATCCCCCGGAATTCCCAGCTATCGATTTCCAACCAATTTGGGAGAAAGGTTTCAGTAGCGATAGCCTTGATTCTAGCTAGGTATCGAAATCAGGTTTATTTCGAGGCCAATAAAATTGTAGAAAACTGCTTTAGAACATGCTAAAACTAAAAGAGCTATACTATAAGAGAATTACTAATCGTTTTAGTGATGAATAATTTAAAGTTGTTCTAAAGGATTTGCTGTTTGAAAAGTTGTTCTAAGGGCAAAGCGATGCTGCCAATCAGAGGTGATTTCGATCTTCCGCTATCAGGATTTAATTTTTGTCGAAAAAGTGGAAGACTATAATATCAGCAGTGATGGATTTACTGAGCATGATATTTTAAACAAATAAATGTATGTAGTTACTCCCAAAATTAGTTCCTCCTTCGACGATTTTCAGTTTGATCTTGTGCAAGATGCCCTGCTTCTTTTTAGTTTTTCTTTCATATGGTTGGTTACATATGGGATCAACCTCAGGCGGTATATCACAACAAGCCTTTCTACATTCGTCACTTGGTTTTTTCGCATACCCTCTATTTACCAAAACTCGCGAAGAGCTGAAGTTACAAGGATTATCCCTTGCTTGTGTCAAATACCGTCTACGATTTACACCATTATTTACCAACATTCGAGACGAGTTAAGGACATTATCCCATAGCAGTTTGGTGAGAGAAAATACTTTAGATGAGTGCATTTTTACTATCATGGGTTTTAGTTTATACTGGTAGAAGTTGCTGCCGCTTTAAAATAATTTTAAGTACGTAATAACTTGATGAATTTAGATCATTATTTATATTGAATTTTATAATTTAATAAATATAAGAATTTTGGTCATGATCTTTTCATGATTTGGTTATGTCAATGAGTAGTCTGTCATTCAAAGGTTTTTAAGGTTTTAAGTTCTGGTTGCTTATTAAATTCTATCCAAAAAGTTACTAAGTTAACCTCTTAGTCTCAATTAATAATTTCATTCGTTTATATTGTAATTAATGTTATAAATCTTTTGAAGCACTTTTATAGAATAACATTAAGAGCACTTTTAGAAATAGTTATAATTACTTAATCACAAGGGAACCATGGTCCTGGCCCTTAGAGGTGTCCCAAACAACAGTTTTTATAGTATGCAGGGAATGTTTATCTAATTGGGCACGAAGAAAAACCTTTATGAGAGGGCGACCGCTTGCACTTCACTCAACATAATAAGCTCTCGAAAAAGTTAGTTTTGCTGTCTATCCGTATATAGTTTTGACGAGTTCAACTTAAAGACATAGTTGTCTTGAAAGATAGCTTTCTGTTAGTTAGTCAATAAGTGTAGTATACCTATATATAGGTATATTGAATAAACATTATTTGATTTGATTTGAAAACACGTCTTTGGCCGACCATATCTAGTGAAAGGCCAATCAGCATGCGGTCAAACTTTCACTACCATCATCAGTGGAGAGTGTAGCACCCAGCTATTACTGAATCAGCTTTTCTGGGGATGGTTACAAAAAGTGCAACTATCTCTTAGTCTAATACATACTCTGCAGGACGACCGCGTTACTTCTGCATCAATTATTATTGTTACAGTATCAATTGTTGTGATTGGCTGAATTTATGGTATTCTTGCTGCGTCAATGTATTTTGTCCAATAGTGGAAGGGTGTTAACCAATCAGAGTTGATTGCGATCGTTACACTGTAGCTGACATTTTTAGCCGGTCGCCTTGCAAGTCTCAGACCAATTAATATTATAACTTATCTGGCAGTGTTCCTTGCTGGTTCTTCTCGGTAGGAATGGCATTCCGAACCAGTGGTAGATTCACTTGAGGATTCAAAAGTACTTGTAAAAGTTAATTTGAATAAAAAAACATTTGATTTGATTTGATTTGATATCGTAATATTAAAAATTTAAGCTTCTTCATATTAACATCACCTATCACCTACAGTTGAGGCCTGTTAAGAGAATATCTTCTTTGTCCCATGCACGTCCTTTTATAGTTTTCAACGTACCTATACTTGGAATATTTATGTATCAGTCTTTATATTGTAGTTCATTTGGATGAGTGGCGGATGTTTTTAAAAACCTCCTCGGAACTCTTTGATTTTCCGGGATGAAAAATAACCCATGTACATTTTCAGGTACTTGACTATATCACTGAAAAAAATAATCACGTAGATCTGTTTTTCATTATGGTGACAGTAAAAGTCAAACCACAATACAACACACACTTTCATATTAGTATTAACATGGGTAGTAGTGATCAATAAAACGTGTTTTCATAGTCACTGGGACGTTGGTAAGTTCGCAATTATAAGTTCACACGCAGTTTCTGTTGTTCTCCCGTAGGTTTATAAATAGCTAAGCTAGAACTATTGAAAACAACAATAGTTCACAGCCGAGAGGAAAACAGGGGCGGGCGACGCTCTACCTTGGCCCTGCTGTATTAATAGGTGCACTATTATAGCCCTAGTTGTGAAAGTGTCTGTATTTTTAGCTGCAGATGCAAATAAAGACAATTTTGGAGAACAATAGGTATATAAACCAGATGGTTTCGATAGTTAGTTTAAGACGTGGAGTTTTGCTTTTGTTATAAGCGCATGAGTTAAAGTGTTTGAAGTCTGCCAGTCCACACTTAAACAGCGTGGTGGACTAAAAATATTATAAATTTGTATTCATAAGCACATCCGTTAAAACAATCTTCTAGAAAGTTTGGTAGTACACAGAAGTATCTTTTTTATTACACTTACGGCCAGACCCACTATCGCACAAATTATAATATGGAATGGAGTACCTAATGCATTAGGATTTATTAATTATTATACAAAACAGTAGAATATAATTACTAAATATACTAATATATACCTAAACGAAATATATTATAAACTTCCCCCAGGGCATTTATTTATTTATTTATACATTCTGTACCAGTAACTTAAAAATAAAACATAAACATTGAAAGGACATGCACAAGGACAACTTATCTCTTGAAGAGATTTCTTCCAGATGCCCCAGAATGTAAAAATATATTTATCAGATAAAGTAGGTACCTTAGAACTTTTGCTGTAATGACCTTTGCCGCTAACGGTCTATATTTAGAAAAGAAAACATTTTGCGCGAGTTCGTGATCCCTTCGGGGCTCAAAGCTATGACGTCATAACAAGAAGACAAATTAGGGCGTCCTACACAAACCTCTATTTTTCTAGTTAAAAATAGGTGCATTTAAAGGGTGGAAAAAGGGGAAAAGTTTTTTTTTATCCACTACAAGCTAGCCCTTGACTGCGATCTCACCTGATGGTAAGTGATGATGCAGTCTAAGATGGTAGCGGGCTAACCTGTTAGGGGCATGGCACCCCTTCGGTTTCTACACAATATAATACTATAATACTACAATATAATATAATACTACCGATAAAAAAAAAAGGTCAAATAGGTATTCTAGAGTAGTTGTGTCAAACTTCTAATTAAATTCATTTATAGGTTGATTATTATGAAAACGTGTAATTGGTTTGATATCGCCAAATAACTAACATTTACTTAATTATGGATAAATGTAAAATAAGGCCATTTGTTGCTAATGCTACAGCTGTTAATACTACATAATATCAATTACTAGCTGATGCCCGCGACTTCGTCCGCGTGGTTTAAGTTTTTTTAATTCTTGCGGGAATCCCTTAATTTACCAGGATAAAAAGTAGCCTATGTCACTCTCCAGGTTCTCAACTATACAAATATTCACGTCGATCCGTTTCTCTGTTGCAGCGTAATTGAAGGATAAGCCAATAAACAAACATACTTTCGCATTTATAATATTAGTATGATGTAAATAGTTTGTCTAAGTGGTACGTAGACCACGTAAAGTCCTGCGCCAGATCTTTCTCGAGTAAACTCATTTCATTTTTCCGTTCAGTCGAGCTATTAGAGTACCTACGTAAGGGAAAAGAGAGTGCATCTGTGCATATATACCTACTTGTGCACTAGAATATATCCCGCGCAAATGGTTACCGAAAACTCGGATGGGATTATCAAAGTCGCAACGTAGGCGATTCGCCCGAAATCGCTGGAAAACTTTGTAAAAAAAAACATAGCCGAGCTATGACAAATTACCTCGGTGACGTCATAACGAGTGGACCAATTACAGTTGAGTGGAACGACCCGTTTCAATCTGAAAAATATCTTCGCAATCACCAGGCTAAGATGATATGAACGACTTTTCAGTTAAAAAGTTCGTAAAATTAAAATGGAGTTTACGCTAGGTAGGTAGCTGCACTCGGAAGTAAGCATGCCTACAAATCAAGTCCAGCAAATTTTATAACTAGGTATTTACCTAGTTATAACTTTGTAGATTTTCGCAAGAATAATTTGTTAGCTATTAATTAGACTCATTTTTTGTGTCTCATTCAATTCAATCAATGAAAAACTAGTGTTTTTAAATTTGTAGGATAGTCTTGTATACGAGACAGAAAAGAGAGAATAATGAATACTGATGACTGGATCAATCAAATCGGATAGTGAGACCCCAAGAGGCAGCTTGTCCCGAATATTGTTTGCCTGAACCTAAATTATGCGGTTATTCTGCGGGCGATGGAGAGAGTTACTCTACGTCATCCTACGTCAAATCAGAAATGAGGAGACCCGTAGGAGTACCAGAGTTACCGACAAAGCTCGACAAGTTGCGTAGTTCAAATTGTCAGGGCACATAGTTCGAAGAACCGATAGACGTTGAAGTCCCTTGGTGCAATAGCGAACCTGCAATGGATAGCACAGCATTGGCACAGCCTCCACTAGGACCAATGCCATCAAGCGAGTCGCAGGGAGCCGCTGGATGTAGGGGCGTAAGACCGCGGCGAGTGGAAGTCCATACAAAAGAACTATGTCCAACTGTGCGTTTTATATACTTATTTGATTTGGCCTGATTGCAAATTACACTAGTAGAAAAAATTGCCCTACCGTTTACGTCTATCGATTGATGACGACGAAGAATCTGAGGGCGTAGCGTGTGGTAGAGGTATCATGCAATGTTTATATAGGTCAAATCAAATTCACAGGATGTGTCAAACGTCAAATCTGTTAGCAGCAAATTGACCTACAGCTACAGTTGCTGAAAACGTTACAAAAGTAGTTCAATTAAATTCCATTACACGTGATTTTAACTTTGTTACCCCTGATGTTCTTTGATGCTACTAGTGATGTATCGTTGATCTCTATGTATAATTGTACATGAAGATCTCTATATATTCGATGACCTCTCTGACGCAACGCGAATTTTGGGAAAATAAATAATTCCTAAAATTATTACTGGTCTGAAATGGTGGCAGGTTGCAGCTGTGGCTAGTTACCACCCGAAAGGCAAAGACGTGCTGACAAGCGATTTAGAAGAAGCGTTTTCGGTCCGATACCGTGTAGAAACCTATTGGGGTATGGGTTTAGAACTGCCGTACCCTACAGGTTAGCCCGCTACCATCTAAGACTGCATCATCACTTACTTCCCTTCCCAGGATAGGTGAGAACTAAGGACTGAAACGGTAACTGAAATAAGTGATTTAATTAAACTGTTATACAACCAGGGACTGAATAGTGTTACAGTATGAAAGTGTAACGTATTCAACCTGAAACACTTATAATTCTGTATCCTTTATGAATCTGTTTTTCAGTCCTTATAGTGAGAACAAGGCTAACTGGTAGAATAAAAATAAACGTGTAACGTAAGTGAGGTGTCGGCCAAGTGTCAACACCGTTATGTAACGATCTATGACGTTGAGCAAATGGGGCGTGAGGGAAAGTGCACGTTATGTCATGGCTTGTGATCTCCTGTGCCTGTCTGGTCGATCGGAGCTTCGAAGAGAGCCTGTTTCATCCATACTAATAATATAAATGCGAAAATGTGTCTGTCTGTCTGTCTGCTACGCTTTAACGGTCAATCTTTTCAACTGATTTTGACGAAATTTGGTATAGAGGTAGGGTACATCTCGAGAAAGGACATAGGCTACTTTTATCTCGGAAAATTAAGGAGGTCCCCCGGGAATAAAAAAACCACGCGGACGAAGTCGCGGGCATCATCTAGTATTGTTATAAATTGCAAACGTGTCTGTCTGCTTTCACGGCTTACCTGTCGAACTGATTTCGACGAAATTTGTTAAAGAGATAGGTTGTTTTCCGGGGAAGGATATATGCCTATTTATCCCGGAAAATCACGTAAGTTCCCACCGTATTAAAAAAACACACGAATAAAGTCGCAGGCATCTACCAGTATTAGTGATAAGCGGATTCTCATTTCGATGAAAATTAGGAATAAAAACTCAAAATAATCCGAACTACATATTAGTTTCATGAGATTTCCTAGAAACCACCTACAATGAATACACAGAAATCGATTGCATGGTCAGTTGTATTACTAGGTACTGAAACTTTTTCATCGAACAGTGTAATTTCATGATCAAACATCAAGTACATTTCTCATGAAATCTAATGAGTATGACTCAGGGAAAATGAAACTTGCGTGTTTCGCCTTGCCCATAATTTGGTGCCTACGCAAAAAATGGACATAAGTTTGCGTGATTTGCTGAGTGTGAAAGTACCACTGCAATGGTACAGACTTCAGGGACTAAAAATGACCTTGGAACCGCTTTTTATGTTACTTATAATATGATATGAAAATGTAGTGTCGCCGTTTGGCGCAGTTATTAGCATGTTACGTTCGAGGTTGATTACCGTCTGTGACAAATTACATAGTATAAAGTGGTATGGAATTAAATTAACCGATCGTGGTTGTCTCTTTTAAACTTGACTGTTAAGAAAATTTATTGCGTTAAATTATGAGCGATAACTTTCTCACAAAAATTTTACTCTTACAAAAAGTCAGTGTAGTTTATTTTTCAGGAGCTGCACAAATTAGTGCGACAGGACAAAACATCGTTTCATTCCGACGTGGAAGTTTTGCGCTTTCGCGTTTTTCTATCTTTGATCCCTAGTGTGTTTTAGCACAGAAAACTGCTTTTTTTATCCCACTACAAGTTAGCTCTTGACTGCAATCTCACCTAATGGTACCTAAGTGACGATGAAGTCTAAGATGGTAGTGGGCTAACCTATTAGGGGTAAGTTACATTAAACCCATACCCCTAGTCGGTTTATACACGGCATCGTACCGGAACGATAAATCGCTTGGTGGTATTTTTTTAACTAGCCACGGCCGAAGCTTTCCACCAGACAAAGTAGACTTAGTACCTTTTTAGCTCTAAGTGTAGTCCAAATTGAATTCGCGGTGCACACGTGCCAGTGTTTAGTCCGCAAACACCATTAAAAAGCAAGAAAGGTGAGTCAGCTAATATGCAAAGCTTGACCGGAACAACAGCATTTAATTTCCTTCTTTTCCTGCTAACTTTGAAAGCCCCTACGATTGGATATTGTAATCTAACTGGCCCTGACATTAAATCCTGGTTTGTCTTCAGGATAAATTCCTTTGGACGGATAAAATTGCCTGAGTAATATTTTATTTTACTAATTTTAAAAAATGTAAATTACTCAAACTTCCTTGCATTTTCATGAAAATACGTAGGTGTAGAAAGTAATTTCACCTAAATTTGCATACCATTGCTATTGCATTACCATATATTTTACTATTAGCTGCAAAATGTAGGTTACATGAAGCAGTCTGTCATGCATAAACTATTAAATACGTGTCTTCATACTTTGGAAGTTTAGAATAAAGCCTGATGTCCACTAAGTCTATGAAAGAATTACGGAATTAGTTGAACATGGAAGTACCTATTCTCATAAAATTTTGGACGTTTTCATTTGGACGTTGTATATTTTTTGTAAAAATTATTATTTATTTTGGTAGTAAGTAGGTTTAAAAAAAAATGTAAATTTTCAAATAAAGAAGGAATTTGAATAAAAATTCAAAATAACTAAATATTCTCTTAAAATAATTGTCCCGATAATATGAGTCCTGACTCACTGGATGACTGATGCCGAACTTTCTAGGTCATCTGGAACTGGGTTAGAGTTTTGATCTATAGGTCAGTCAGTGATAAAAATAACGATGATGGTATGATGATCTTGATATGAGTCCTGACTCACAGTTTTTTTTTAATTGATTGATTGACTGATCTTTCAATGCACAACCTAAGCTTAGGGCAGAAATGGGTAAACAGACTGACACTTGGCACTCACAAAAAAAGGATCCCTAGTTAGACTTTTTAGAAACTGTAAGGGGTGGAACAGTTAGTTAAAATATAGCGAAATGTTATACTCAGCCAGTGGATGCTAGACTTTAAAGAGCTTTTAAGCCATCGATTCCCGACCACCTCTCGAGATAAAATTCTTCAGCATATTTAAAAACACTTCATGGGCAGAATATAAATGAAGTTTTATGAATACCTGCGCATTAAAACTTCATGAGGAAAATGCAAATTCTTGGCCTGTTTAATAAAATGGTTTAAAAATCGATTCCACTGATTGTAAGCGCAAAGATCTGACTAAGATTTTATGTATGTATGTTCTTCTAGGCAAGCGCGTTCCAACCTAGACCTCATCATTGCTTTGCACTAAGCATGATTGTCGTCAAGCGCAAGCCTATCACACAATAAAAAAAAATGTACCTATTGGGAAAACACGTTCACGTCATTAAATAATTATAAGAATATATACTTAGTTCTACAAAAGATTTCTTTTTCTCTAACAGTAAGTACTTAAAGGTGTTAAGGTACCTACTTACTTATTCAACACTATAGTAAAACTTTTAAAGTGCTTTTTTTTTTTTCCAAATTTCTCATAGTTCTCGTCTATCTACTAACTAATTTCATTTGCTCTATTTATTCTGAATGTCTTTGGGAATCCTTAAATATCTTGAAGGTGAGGCAAGGTAAGATGCTATTTATTTATTTGAAGGTTTTTTGCGGATCGTTCTATATCTATTGTCAGCTTTACGTTCTAAATTAAATTAGAATTTTTAGAAAAGATTAAAGATTGGTAATTTATTTAAAGAAGAAGGTTTTATTAGATTGATATTTGACTCATTCGATGTGTTTCACTCGGTTCGTTCTTTGGCGGGGTACTTTTGTGTTTAGATCGCACTTTGATTTTGAGCTTAGCAGTAGCAACTGCAGCCTGATCAATTAATGGTTAATTTATAATTTTTGTAATGTTTTGACCAAGTTATTAATTAATTAATTACAGTAAATCACTCGTGAAACCTTACAATTCGTGCGCGTTTTAAAGAGAGTACAAACATATTTAAAACCAATTTTATTATTCACCCACTTCTGGAATTATGCTTAGACTATGTAGGTAAGGTATACACAGCTAGTACTTACAATTTTAGTGTTGAGGTGCATAAGCTCGCGCTCAGTGACCCGTCGCCGCGCGGTCTCCATTTGCTGTTGACGGTACTGGTTGTACTTGTACAGCAGGTACATTCCGGGCAAAGCCAACACCACGAAGGGGCGCATCAAGCTAGATGACGACGAAGCGCGCTGCGGCATTTTATTGGCATTTCTTTTAGTTTAAAACACAACACTCATTCCCTCGACCCGACGCGTTTAAACTCGATTTTCGCGATCCGAAACATTTTTCACAGTTCATTTTTATTTTACAACCATTAATTTAATTAACAGTCAATAATGGAAGATACTGCGTAAACTAGAGCTAGTTTTCTGTTATTTTAGCACTTCTACAGCGTCAACTATTTACTTAATTAAATATTATTTAAAATTACCTACGGGGTTTCTAGATTTTAGATTATTGCTTTAGTAATAGACCTTATTTACAGGACTCCCGCTATGCTATGATTAATCTGAAACAAATGAAAGGGGTGTTATTAAATTAAACATCAAAAACATTAAAAAAAATATTATAACACCTAATAATTTATTATGGCAACATATTATATTTATTTAAATTATTACCTTATATTTATATTTATTCGAATGAAAAATTATAAACGGTCGCTAAGACTAGTCCCTTTTGATAGTCGATGCCCCTTTGCTAAGCTAATCGTTTTATAAGATTCCCATATCATTCCATTTAAACATTAGTTTCATTTTCATTTCATTCTCATCTCATTCCATCACCACTCTTCAGTCGACTGATGACAAGTGACACTGTGATACTGACAAGTGATACTGATCACAAGTTTCCTCTCAGAATGAGAAAGTTTTGGCCAACTTGCGCACTGGATTGGCAGACTCCACACACCTTTGAGCACATTAAGAAATATCGGGCATGCAAGTTTCACCACTATAAAGCAAGTGGTATTTAATTGCACATAACCCTCAAGCACCCGGAAAAGAGGCTGATGTCCATTCAAATCAAGCTATAAATCTGGTTTTCTAATAACAAAATTGCCTTGGAAGGAAATAGATTTTCCCGTAAAGAATCTTATGAAGATTAAGTGCACCCTGCTATCAATTTAGGCGATATTAGCTACGACGTCGACGGAGCAATCGGTTTAGGCGGTAAATTAGTTTTTAACAAAGTTCCCGTTGCTCGGGTAATTGCTGAACCCAAAATAGAGGTAATGGGTGCAGGGATGAATTGATTGATCGTTTCGTTGCCTCTTGAGTGACGTTGAATTTTGAGAGACGAGTATGAAAAGCACTAGGAAACTCGAAAGAGTAAGTTCAACTACAAGCTTGTTTATTCTGCTGGCAGCTGGATCACGATGTTCCGGGTCGAGAAACCTCCTCCAGGAGAACATGGAAGATTGTAATTTTTAACTGGACGCTGAATATCACGAAGTATTTATTATAAGATATATGAAAATGACTAGGTATAGTCCCACCAACTTATCAGACCCGGTGTCAGCGTGGCTAGAATATTATATTAAAAATAAAATTAAAACTAAACAGGCATAATTTTTTTTTCAAATTTAGACCACAGGGTCAGTTATGTTTGTGGGACTACACAAGAATTATATGTATTATGTTCAGTAGTTGCAACATCCGAAAAACTAGTTGAATCACAGATAAAGTTAATTCGTCAGTTTTCCAATATTCGGAATTTTAGGTTTACAGAAAATAAAAATTGAATATCTGCATATTTTTTTGTGTTTGTTATTTTAATCGGACTCTCTTTCAGCATAGAATAATTACTTAATACTTAGTACCTTTCAGCTTCATAGTAATTTCATTATAATGTTTACCTACACTTAATTGCGGAACCGGCAAGATTTCTAACTGCGTCTCTCTGGGACTACCTACACATTAAACGAGTCGCAGGGAGCCGCTGGATGCAAGTGGTAAGTACAAGTCCGCGGCGTGTGCAAGTCTTTGCTCGTTAAGACCCTCAAGTTCATCCTTGAGACATCAGAAAGCTATCCTGCAATGCAAATCTATCGGTTGAACACCGGTTCTGATTTCCGATATTACTGTAAAATACAAAGACCTTTTGCCGAGGACCATAGACCTTGTATCCTAAACTCCTCGCTTAACTACCACGGTGTACCTCCGTGCCAGTCCACCAAGTGGCGTATTGATGCGATACTGATCGAGTCACGTCAGCGTTTAGGACTGTAGGTACACAGAATTGTATTGGAAATTGAATATCAATAGCTGAATGTAAATTGAACACGATTATCGAGTCATAGCTTATAGATTCAGATGTTAAAATAGGCGAATCTAAGCCGGTCTAATTTATTTTAATGGTGGATAAGCTGCGACCTCCGTGGCGCAGTGTGTAGCACTGTTGCCTTAACGTGCGGAGGTCCCGGGTTCGATCCTCGGCAGGGTCAATTTGGGAATTTATAATTTCTGAATTTTCCCTGGTCTGGTCTGGTGGGAGGCTTCGGCCGTGGCTAGTTACCACCCTACCGGCAAAGACGTGCCGCCAAGCGCTTTAG
Source organism: Erebia aethiops (assembly GCA_923060345.2). Taxonomy (NCBI): domain Eukaryota; kingdom Metazoa; phylum Arthropoda; class Insecta; order Lepidoptera; family Nymphalidae; genus Erebia; species Erebia aethiops. The sequence continues at coordinate 11,337,373 of OV281096.1, read as the reverse complement.
CGCTCCGATACGATGCCGTGTAGATACCGGAGGGGTATGGGTTTAATATAACTGCCATGCCCCGAACAGGTTAGCCCGCTACCATCGTAGACTGCATCATCCCTTACCATCAGGTGAGATCGCAGTCAAGGGCTAGCTTATAGTGGATTAAAAAAAAAAGACAATCAATTCTAACATAGCCTATTATTAACCGACTTCCAAAAAAGGCGGATGTTCTCAATTCGGCGCGTATGTTTTTTTTTTATCTATCCTATCTACAAATTCCCGCGAAATCGTGATGGCCGCGTAATCGTATTTATTAGGACGACCGCGACGAAGCTTTATACACTTTTATAGTTTGCGGTAAAAAAAGTTACATGCGTCGAATATGGCGTTGCTTACACAGTTTTGCAAAAAACTACGATATTTTCGTTTTCATTAAAATATCACTACCCTTTTTCCTTCGACGTTAAAAATCAGTGGTATTTAAATTTAAAAACGCACATATAACATCGAAAAGTTAGAGTTGCCCATTCAAACCTCGGAGGAGTAGGTAACGTCGAAACTTATTTCGATTTGCCTCGTTCAAAGAAGTGCTACCTAACATATCTAAATATATTCGTAATGTAAAAGCTTCATATCTGGGGCATATAAATGATTGCTTTTGTACTCAAAAGCAATCATTTATAGGTAGGTATGCCCCAGTAGGCCCCAGTAGGCCTGCAGTAATTAATAGCAGCTTACAAAGGTTATTGACATCGTCTTAGCATCGATTATATGTGGATGTTTAATGTTTATGTCACCGTAAGATTGTAAAATCCGTTAGATTATAATCTAACGGTTTCTATCCCGCGAGATTATAAACTGTCGAAAGATTGTGAACCGTTCAATGTTCTGAGTATTAATTTATGAAATATTTATTGTTTTTACGTTTTCTTGTCTCTTTCTTGTCAGGTCGCGCGCGAGTTGAATGCAATTGCAGAGTAAATGTAAGTGTCACCATACATTTACTCTGCATTCAACTCGCGCGCGAACTATAGGTTAGGTTAGGGTTTGACATGAATATTCAGGTAGTGCCCGGCCTCTATCGGGTTAATATACCTAATTTAATACAATTTACCGAAAAATAACGCGTTAAATTGTAAGCAGTGTGATACGGTTCACAATCTGTCGACAGTTTATAATCTATCGAGATAAAAAACGTTATATTATAATCTAACGGTTTTTACAATCTTACGGTGACATTTACAAACTATTCGAACAATTAAATTTTTCACAAAGATCGTTGCGATAGCTGCGATAGTGAACTTTACAATTTATGTCTCCAACTACTAAAGTTTGTTAACCTTTGTGATTTATTTCTAAGGTCAACACCTGTATTTATTGACGTATTTATATTATAAGAGATAGCTGGGTAAGGCCGTAGATTTTGCCACTTAGTAACATACAGTAACGATGAAACTTCTTCGTTACGGTAACGCGAAAGCAACGCGAGAGTAACGCTAGTAAATTGTAAAGCTGATTACATACAATGTACAATAATATTGGACACAAAATAAAAACATTACATTATTTGTAATAAACATATTTATTCAATAATTTCAATTAGCTTATACATACATTATATTACATTATTATTATTACATTATTTTTTTAGATCTTTCCTTAGCTTTTCTATGCATTTCTTCATACTTACTTGGGTTTTCAGTTTTTAATTTTTGTCTATATTTTTTCTGCTTTTCGGCTGGTGACATCGGCATCTAGAACAATTTACGTTTTATAAAATTTAGTTTATATTATACATTGTTCAACAAAAATGGAAGTTTTAAACACACTTTACGCATGGCGACCTCCCCGGCGCAGTGTTGGGTGCTGTTGACTTAACGTGCGGAAATCCCGGGTTCGATCCCTGGCGGGACACTCTGGGAATTTATAACGATGTCTTGTAGAAACCGATTAGGGGTATGAGTTTAATATAACTGCCATACAACAACATAACTGGTTAGCCCTCTACCATCTTAGACTGCATCATAACTTACCATCACGTGAAATCGTAGTCAAGGGCTAACTTGTAATGAATAAAAAAAGTATATTTTTATACACAAGGTGCAAATTCTAAAAACTGAACCGAAATCTAAAGGCTTAATTCCTCAAATCCGCAAATCCCGTAAAAAAAGTTTTTTAATATTAACGAGAAAATTACGAAAATTTATTCAGCAAACGTATTGAAAAACATTAACGATAAGACAGTAAGACACAATGTGCGCATTGATTTTATACCAACACTAGTGCACCAGAAAATATAGCCCTCGCAACTTCTCCGCGTAATGGGGTAGTTATAGTATTAAATAGTATGTACTACCCTTAAGATTTGTCTTTGTTACGTAACATAGAATCTTTGTTTACGGTAACGTAAGAGTAACGCTAAAGTAACGCGAAAGCTTTATTTTATTTGGATTGTATAGGTTATAATTTCCAAACTACGCTTAATTTCGAATGAAATTAAATTTAAAAATGCATTTTAATTACTGTTACGTTTATAATTATACAATTACTTGTCAAAACCCGGTTACTTACCGTTAAAACCTCCGAAAACAATTTTTAATTCACACTGACGAAACACGCACCGGCACTTTTGACACACTACATAGACAAGACAAAATGGCGTAGCTTTTTCTCTTCGGCATGGCTTCTTAGTGTTGCCAGAGTCTCTTTTTAAATCCTACCATAATTGCAAATTAAACATTTCTTGAGGTAAATGTTAGTAACGAAGAAAAAAGTAACGAAGAAGCGAAAAAACGGAGACAAATGTTTGAAAACTGATAAATCAATACACAACACGTATTTTAATATTTTAAAACCATAAACTGGCAGCCGAACAGTCTGAGATTTAAAATAAACTAAAAAGTAATACACTACCTTAGAAAATAGACGTAAATTAGGACAACAAAGAAATTAGTCTGGTCGAAAGACATCGTATTTTGGACCCAAATTCGTGGTCTCTGAAGATTTGCGATTTTTTAAAATATTCACGGCGATCTTTAAATTTAATTTAAATATATTTTCTTAAGATATAGGTATGCCGCAAGCTTATAAAAAATCTTCACTACAATAATCACGTTAGTTTTTTTTTAATTAGTAACTTAAAAATTGGACACATTTTTTTTTCAGAAAGTGGCAAAATCTACGGCCTTACCCAGCTGCAGTTTTGGTAATATCTGCATGCGGGTAGACTCACTATCGTTATTCGACTATTCATAAACACTTGTAAAAAGTATATTTGAATACTTAAAAACATTTGAATTTGTCATCAGTGGAGAGCCCTAAACCCACATAATACTGAATCAGCCTTCCTGGCGATAGTTACCAAAAGTGCAGCTATTTTCTTATTCTATTACGCCAGAACAAAGTATGACAGTCTCAGTGCGACAATTTTTTTTAGACAAAGTGCGAAAGCCCTGTGGGACAGAATTGTGTCATGTCACACATTTACCCGTTGTCCTACGTGAGCGACAAACGTGACACCGCAACTCGATACGATGCTACGCTACACTATCAAACAGTACGTTCATTTTTTTCGATTTTTAACATTGCAAATACGATTGATCGACGTGAGAGTCACCACGCCAAGTATAAGCGAACGTCAAAGTAAAATGGACCCAAAAGCAGTGGCGTGCACATTATTCGGAGCTCGGGTAGGCATTGGTTACAAAGACACCTACTTTCAGGCAGGGAATTATAAAAATTATGCATTGAGCCTTTTTAACTAGGGTAAGCAGTACCTTTATGCCTCTATGTCGTGCATGCCACTGCCCAAAAGCTCTTGCTTTAAAGTCACAAATTCAGCGTTTGGATCTCAATACACGAAATGATGAAATTAAGTAGGTAAACCAATTTTTACTATAACGTTCGCTTACACTTGGTGAGGTGAGCTCTCACGTCGATCAATCGTATTTGCAATGTTAAAGCTCAGAGTAATATGAAACAAACTGCAGTTCTATTTACCTTTATTTTATTTTTACTAAAAGTTTATTGTCAAATGATATGTTTTACAACACATCACAGGGAAATTCCAGTGCTTCAAGAGCATCCATGTACAATACAATAATCCAAGCAATGAAAATAAAAACCCCGTATTTTTTATGTGACAACACATTTATCATACTTAATATTATTTGTTTATTTTTATTTTGGAAATAATAATAACTCGAATACGTATAAAAATGAAAATGGTGTTTAGATTTTAATAAAACAATAAAAAACCCTTGGCTATTGTTACAGTTACTTCTGATTTATTATTTTTGAAACCATTGCCTCTTGTGTACTCCAAGTATTTTCACATTGTGAAACAGAAAAGAGAGAAAAATAAAAACTACGAACATAATAAAAACCGAGCGAAGCACATCTTGGGTTCATTATTTTCCGTACAGTCCTCGCGACTGCAGAAATAGATCATTTCACTCCTCCCCAGTGGAAACTTGAGAAAATCTTTTTAGGAAGTTTTACAACGACACCTATCCCTAGAGTGTGGCGAGAATTGTAAGATTTTATTTTCAACCAGCCGAAATACCTACGTACGATATTCACTCGTTTTAGTCACATTTTTATTATAGTAGCCTATAAAAAGCACAATTGGTACGACAACACCCTCGCGCTTTCTAACCGACTTCCAAAAAAGGAGGAGGTTCTCATTTCGGCGCGTTTTTTTTAATGTAAGTATGTCGGTGCATATCTCCATCGTTTCTAAACAGATTTGAATTTTTTAAACCGACTTCCAAAAAAGGAGGTTCTCAATTCGGCGAGTATGTTTCTTTTTTTTTAATGTATGTCGGTGCATATCTCCGTGGTTTCTGAACCGATTATAATTTTTTTCTATCAGTCTTTAGAGGAAGCTCTCGAGGTGGTCCCTTAAAAAATTCTGACTCCAAATCCTCAACCCTGACACTAAAAAGTTAAAAATAAAAATTCTTTCCAAAAAAATTTTTTTGGAAATAATTTTTTCTCGTGACATTTGCATCGAGACAGCGACGCTAAAGCCGCGAGAAGTTTTTCACACTGTTTCCGCTTAGGCTGCTGCCTGCTTTTAACGAGGTCTTATCATGATCTTGGAGAGAAGATGAAGATTTTGTCATAAAATCTTTGCAGTTGTTTCAGATACCTTTAAGTAGGTATAAGTAAGTGACTGGTTAAGCTTTGATATAAAATTAATTAAAATCACACACAATTGTTAAAAAAGTGTTTTTGCTTTTTGTCCTCAATCCTCATACACCAGGAATAAAAAACCGAGTCATCGCCGCTATATCAAAATAAATAAGGTTTAGATTGAGTTTTCCAGCACAGGTGCGTTAATTAACAATAAGCACAACAGCTACGCTTCTACATATGGCCAGCCCCACCACCACTACAGCCCATTTACGTCCCACTGCTGGGCACAGCCCTCCACTCTCATAGGAGAGAGAGAATTAGAGCTTAGACCCACCACGCTGCTCCAATGCGGGTTGGCGGGTTTCATACAGCAAGTAACAGTGATAAAATTAGGTTAAGATGAATGAGTGAGCTACAAATTATAGTAGGAGGCAAAAAATAATTAAAATTATGCCACAAAAAAAGGGAAAAGTACAAAGAAAAGTTGTATATTAAAAAAATGAAATTTGAGCGGGAGTCCCCCAGGTTCAGTTCTTGGACCAGTCCTGTACAAAATTTTCACTTGCGACGTTCCGCAATCACCTGACGTTACCATAGCCACATTTGCTGATGATGCTACTTTCCTTTCCTGTAATAAAAATGCTAGTATAGCCAGCAACTGTCTACAGAAGCAGCTCAATAAAATCCATGATTTTCTAACAAAATGGCGCATCAAAGCAAGCGCAGCTAAATCTCAACAAATAACCTTTGCGTTAAGACATGGTGATTGTCCTCCAGTCAAACTTGGAAATGAAGACCTACCTACAACATCTTGTCTGAAATACTTAGGGTTCTACCTTGATCGGCGGCTGACTTGGAAACTCCACACCGAACATAAAAGAGACGAACTCAGCGCCCGATTCCGAAACCTGCTTTGGTTGCTTGGCCGGCAATCTACGTTAAACCTGAACAACAAATTGTTAATTTATTGTGCAATTTTGAAACCCATTTGGCTGTACGGTATACAGCTGTGGGGCACAAGTTGTAAAACCAACATAATGCGCATCCAAAGGGCCCAAAATAAAATACTAAGGACGATAACTAACGCGCCATGGTTCACACGCAACACAGAAATCCACCAGTATCTGGAACTACCAACAATCGAAGAAGAAATAAAGAAATACTCAATAAAGCACAAAGACCGGCTCACCAAGCATCCAAATGTACTTGCCAACTCATTACTAACGGCCCCAAGAATCAAGAGATTAAAACGAGCTAACGTGCTCGATATACTACGAATAATACGATAGACGCCTGGAACGTATCCGATTATAGTCTCACGACTGATTGCGGGTTTAATTTAAAAAAAAAATGAAATAATTAACATGCTGCACATATGCAGTAATTAAAAGTTGAAAACTAAAGGAAACCAAGGGTGCCGCCTCATTGTAAGCGGTAGTTACTGTACAATATTTTAAAAAAACCTCTAGTAGGAATACATCTCCGTGGTTTCAATCGTGCTTGTTGTCAACTGCGTCTGTCTTTTGTTATGCTCCAGGTTTCAGAATGATGTGGCTTGGCTTTATTTGTCTTTGAGAGTGCCCGCGGACACGAAAGGCGTTGCTATTTTAAGATGGCTCTTTCATATATATTACTCTGGTCTTATGCAAAGCTTCTGGGGGCTTAAAAGTTAAAACAACCGGGCAAGAGTCTTTGGAGGTTTTCATGCTTTTGTTGTTTTCTATGTCTTATGTGTGAATTCGTTTCTACTCGTTATATTGTCGATCAAAAGTTATTTATTAGTTTGTTCTGAATTCTTTACTATTTAGTTGAAACATGAAGTTTATGCGTCTTTCGAAAAATTCTTACGTGGAAATGTTTCACGTATGTTACGACCGAGCACTAGATATGTGTGAAGATTTTCCTCTCACTGTTTCATCTGAAAACATCCCCAGGAGAAATTCTAAAAATATTGGATAGCTTTCAAAGTTCTACGTGACTGGATCAGTAGCACAGCGAAATATTCAATATATATCTATTTTCTTTCGGTATTTCGGCAAAATATTCCATCAGCCCAACTAAATACTAAATCCTCTAATCTAAGTATATTAATTCCCCTAAACTAATAGTAAGTATTTAATTAGAAATATAGCGGACATTTTCGATTTTTGTGACGCGATTTAGTTTCAGTCTAGATTTTGAGGAAATTTTGGAAGAGGTCAAGTTTTTCCAAATGTGTATTCAATGCCTATTTTGTTCATTCAATATCTCTAAAAGCTTCGCGCTGATACAGATAGTCTATCAGATCCAGATTTAACAGATTCCAGACAAATTCCTCAAATACTTCTTAAATCGAAGCCGGGACATCCGTCATCACCATCATCATCAGCGGCCATTATGCACCCAGTAGGCATTTTAAGTAGCGCCAACGACAGGCGCGAGCGCCAGTCTTCGGCTTTTCGCATCCAATCAATGCCACACTCACCCGCCGGATATCATCGCTCCATTTTGTTGGGACGTCCTACGTCCCTGGATATATTTTTTTTATCCACTACAAGCTAGCCCTTGACTGCGATCTCACCTGATGGTAAGTGATGATGCAGTCTAAGATGGTAGCGGGCTAACCTGTTAGGGGCATGGCAATTATATTAAGGCGAGTCACCTCCAAGATTTTAGGAGGTGAGGTGTGGGGTGCCGCCCGCGCGTCTCGCGGTACATTTCTCGTAGAGACTAGCGGGGAAGCGGGCAGCGCGGTATATTCTGAAACCGCTTGGCAACGTTCAAATTCTGCGATTAATTTGAATTAAATAGATATAGGACTTCGGTTTGAAATAAATTTTAGCAGGTTCTCATTAATACTTCAAGAGGAATTTATCCATATAAAAATGATGAGCAAAGTCGAAAATTTTATTAATAAAAAATTCGTTTTAAACTTTTAATTTAGCCTGTTTCAAGATTTTTTTTGATCGAGTAAAGTACATCCTATCGTGTAACAAATTAGCACATTCTTTAGACAATATCTTTAAGTGTATCGGATATTTTTTGTAAGACCGTTATTTAATAGTAAATACCGAAAAAATTTGATCTAGCAAACCAGTTTTCACCGCTGAGCTGAGGTGACTCGCCTTAAACCCACACCCCTTTGGTTTCTACACGGCATCGTACCGGAACGCTAAATCGCTTGGCGGCACGTCTTTGCCGGTAGGGTGGTAACTAGCCACGGCCGAAGCCCCCCACCAGCAAAGACTTTGTAAGACTTCATTTCAGCAATTCGACCGGGAGTACACTCGTCACTTCCTACAAATAACTCTACCGTAGTCATAATTTATTATCATTTTACCAATCTTAAACCTCATTAGAGGCTCATGGATCCTGCGAGGGAATGATAGATTCCTCTAAGTTTTTTAATTCCATTGGCTCGATGCGTATCTGAAAACCAGTATTTCGCGAAATACGAAAACTTGAAGGGGAATACATAGGTATGAAAATCTCGTAATTCAGGACACGTGTGCGTGTGTGTGAGGACGGAGGAGCGAGTCCCCTGGGTCAATTCGAAACCGTTTAGATAGTTTAAGATTTTGCGTGAATAGTTTAACATTTTATACACGAAACTCAAAGAGTCCACCACTTTATATATACTTACTAATTGTGAGGCTTTCGAATCGTAATAAGGAGGTAAAATGAAAGGAGATTCGAAAAAAAAATCTGGGTATATTATACATTTTTTTTAATTCAGTATGCAGAGTGTCTAGATTTTTGCTTACCAATCCCCTTCAATCGCGACAATTTTAACTACATGTATGAAATATGGATTTGTATATGTAATTGTCAAGCGCTTGACAGCTGGCGCTTTATCAATTTCACAAAAATGGTATATATTTCTGCTGCATTTAGCTTTAAGTATATGTTATCTTTAGCGTTAGTAGATCCATACTTAGATCATAAATGAGAAAGAAAAAACCGCTGAACCAATCTTGATGAAATTTAGCACAGAGATAGCTAGCTTTCCGTGTCCTATATACCTACACTCTTTCAAAAGGCAATAGCTGTGCTTTTAAATGAACAATGACCACACTGTCTTATGAAAACAGATTAGGAAAAAAACCTATTAAAACACAAGTATCAAATGCCTTTTTTCGCAGTACTGACTGTGTTTACATCAACAGATTTTCAAATTCTACCATTTTCTTACTGCTGCAGACTTAGTGTAGCCAGACTATTTGGCCTGCTGTTCTATTAAAGTGACCATTGAATGGACCCTTTTAAGAATATAGTAGCCCAAGCCCCAAAGTTAGGTTAGTGAACCAGGCTCTGGTCAGTTGGTGACGTCAGCACCGCATCCGAGCTCGCCGCAACGCGGTAAATGGCCACTCCATTACCAGCTGTCCGATATAAGGTAGCATTTTTATGTAATATTGCGCCCAACATGCGGCGTTCTCAAGATTGCCTTGATGAAATATTAAGTACTACAACCGCCCGCGGCTTCGCTCCCGTGGGAATTTCGAAAAATTGGATTAAATTTCGACCTTAAATTTTGACAGTTGCAATTTTATACAAAATTTCCTCTTATATTTATAGAAAGCTGAAATTTTGTCCGAGGGTTTGTGCTGGGCATTGATGAGTGAGTCAGTGAATGAGTGAGTATTGAACGGAACTGTAGCTTTAGTTTAAGATGTCGTACTGATTATCACCATTATATGTTATATGTTATAAATAACCGGACGTCAATAAGTGTAGTATACCTACCTAAATTAAATAAAGGTTCTTTGACTTTGACTTTGTAAATACTGTAACTGTAAAGGCTGCAATTTTGATGAAGACAACTTGGTGCTCATGTATATTCTGCCCAACCATTTATTTTACTTTTGGCAGCTCGATCCAATCATGTTCTAATGCGTTACTGATTCGATTTTTGATAACAATCGACTTTATGAAGAAATTTTAATCGATTTGACACATTGATTTATTTATCTTTGCTCAACATTTTTTTTATGGTTTTATAAACATATACCCAAGCACCATTTAATTATAATAGGATCAGAGTGCCTAGTGGGACATTTATCTTCCTATTCGATTGCGTCAACGTTAACTACATGGATTAGGAATATTAACTACCATTTGTATGGATATTTCAAGCTGGATAGCTGGCGCTCGATCAATTCCATTTGAATGGTAGTTAATTTAACGCTATCGAATACGTAAAAAACTCCCACACTGCCTGCAGACTCTCGGTCATCTGATCGTACTCTTATTTTGGATTTTTGGACTCAAAAATTCTAGATTGTCCAGAAATCTACGGAATGAGCTTGCTGGTCTAGATTTTGACGACCTCCGTGGCCCAGTGTTGAGCCCTTTTGTCTTAACGTGCGGAGGGCCCGGATTCGATCCCCGGCAGAGTCTATTTGGTATTTATAATTTCTGATTTTTCCCTGGTCTGGCCCTGGTCTGGTCAGCCGTGGCTAGTTTCCACCTTACCGGCAAAGACGTGCCGCCAAGCGATTAAGCATTCCGGTACGATGCCATGTACAAACCAAATTGGGGTATGGGTTTAATATAACTGCCATGCCCGTAACAGGTTAGCCCGTTACCATTAAGGAATACCTACATCATCATTTACCATCAGGTGAGATCGCAGTCAAGGGCTTAGTAGATAAAAAAGAAAGCGTCTGGTCAGCCAAGCTCCTGCCTGGCTTGTCAGTTTTTAGGAGAGTAAGCTTTATACGAATTCCTATAAAGCTGGCTTCTCTATAAAGTATAAAAAGGTTATTATTAGTTCGGATAATTTAGGAAAGTTATTGTAAGTATGCAGATATAGGCAGATTTGAAAGTAAGCGAGCTAATCAAGTTTTGAGTTTGAACAGCGTAATTGTTTGTTGTTCTAATTGTAGTCCTAAATAAACCAAACTTTAGTTGATTTTGATCGAAAGGTTGAGAAGCCGTAGGCAGTGAAAACTTTGAAAGATTTACGTAACCCAGTTTTTTTATTGAAAATGTGAATTTAGATGTCTACAAAATAACCTTAGTTATAAATAGTATGCTTCGTCACGTTGATTTTTGCATAAACCCGCTTTTTATTATTTCATGGTGTGCGGTAAAGCTTGCAAAGCTTATGTTCACTTTGACACCATGTTTATTTGTAAATAAAAAAATTAAACAGGGCCATTTTCATATATGTAAAGTAAGTACAATATGTACTCTGTAAAGTATAATTTTTTGAAAAAAAAAAATTAAATCTTTTTCGTAGAGCGGTCGCGTGTTTTTTTTATATGCTTACATGCACAAATTAGTCAAAAGACTTAATCTTACACTAAATACCTGATAAAGTTTACTAATAGTTGGTGTTCATGGTTACCTAATGCTTCATGCCAGTTATCTATTCGTCAGGCGCCGGTTAAGTATAGTTCGCACGCGAGTTGAATGCAGAGCTTATGTATGGTGACACATACATAAGCTCTGCATTCAACTCGCGCGCGAACTATAGGTACATGAAATCCAATCAATACTGTCAACAGACGTAAATAAACAAAAAAATGTTAGCTAAACACGACTTGAAGTAGGTAGGTATATTTTGTGATGCCGAATGTCAATTTGGTCGTAAATTGAGTGAGGTTTCCAGAGGGTTTCGTAATGATACCTGTCGCAATCAATCATACCTTATTTGACTGCAGTCTCGAGATAAATCATATTATTGTCGAATCAAAATAAACAAAAGAAAGTGAAAATTTTATTGTACGAAACAAACTTTATGTAGAAGAATATTAATAAAAAAGACCTTGTGAAATACTCGAAGGTTAACTAAAAATTGATAAGTACGATCACATATCAAATGAAATGAAAAATAAGGACTACCGCCTTAAAGGTGCTTAAGTAAGTACTTGTGGGACTTTCTATATCGAACGTTTTTTTCACTTGGAATAATGTATCTATGCTTAGGATTTAAGTCTCCAAAAAGTGACAGCATCACAAGAATTAAGGTAATTATATACAGTTTATTGCAAGAGGTCCTTAATTAGGTATGAATTTACTTAATTAAGGTCTAAGTATGACCTTATAATAAAGTTGTTATAACACTTATAACCGTTTCGTAATTCTATGGGAATACCTCTAGATTTTACCCAGGAAATAGGAATAGAACGAGTGATCTACATGCAATAGTAACTAGTTAGACATACACACTATAATTTAAGTAATTTCAAACATACTTTGAAATCTTCATCACAAGAGGACTAGAAAACTACAATTGATATGTATACCTAGAAACCAGCCTAAAAGCAAAGAAAGTAGCTAAAGGGCTATAAGAGTTCATGATATAAAAACTGCGTACCTACAGCTAATTGTGGTACTGATGTGGTCTTAATCCTGTTTCACGATGCATCATTCTACTTACAAGCTTAGACCCAAAAGTAGGATTACTTATTTAGTAAACAATCTAGATAGAATTATGGAAACCCGAAGTTATCGAACTCCAAAGCATTTTTAAAAAAAATCTATTTAAAAACAAATTCAATATAACCCTTCAATATTATAATGGGACAAACAAGAACTGAACACCTAAGCCCTTTTGATATAGGTTGACGAAGGAACAAAGAATCGTGGCCCTAATAATTGAACGCTACCGCGAATCCGTCATGTCGTGCCCTTTGGAAAGGGCAATTGTATTGCCTTGACAGTTTGCCAAAGACCTTATGTTAAAGGGTTATTTAAATATAACATCACGGACTTTGTTATTGTCTTCTTGAATAAAATATTTGCAATTATTTGAAGTCATGAAGAAGATGTATAGGGTCTCACCAAATTAATTCTCAGTGGCGTAAGATGAAGTACAAAAAAGTATGAGAACTGAAAAAAAAAAGAAAATATTGGTTTTGGCGCAAATACTGTCAATAGTGAAATTAAGAAGAAAATACTAAGCTAGGTATAATAGCTAGAAAGTATATTTTGCACAGAAAATGCACATTGTGACTATTGAACGAGTTGTATTTCCATTTGGATCGACCCTTCGGACATGCAATTATTTATATCTTCCCTAAAACTTCGTAACCCTTATACCTATGTGAAGGTTTTATCTTTTCCTGAAATATTTTCCATTTCACTGACTTTGTCAAGATAGTGTTAATTGGGATAAAGTAATATTAATAACAAACTCTGTATAATGTGGGAAGATCATCAATAACATTGCAAAGGAAAAAAACAAAACAAAACGAAGATTTTTAAGAGTATCGTTTTCCATTTTTCTAATTAAGTTTTTGAGTATACTTATGTAGCATTCTGTACTGAATGCGACTGTATTAGAGCAACCGGTAAAATCCAAAAAATGGATTTCAATACTTTGTTTCGTATGCACCATATAAAAACAAGCCAATAAATTATCATATTTTACTGTTCCCAAGTCATGTTGAAGGTTTTCCAGACGATTATATTATTATTACATTGCACATGCAAGCTCAACTTTACCCAGAAAAATACATAATGAAAGAGCATTTTTCTGAATGATCCTTTGTGGCCGGCACGCGAAGTGTAATTTGCCACGTGAAGGCCCACATGCATGTGACATTTCACAAGGGTAACCTTCGACCTTAGTTACTAGAACTCACCTCACAGAAACAACCAGCACTAGAGTCAATCACACTACAAAGGAAGACACTACGGGCAGCGCAATCACGTGTTCATTTACATGCGTTATGCGGCTAAATTGACATATTGCGGTAGCACACACATTCGATAAACATGTTTGGGGGCATCTTTTTATTGATGAAACTGCTCCCGGCTTCAGAGGAGACGGAGTGGGAGCCCGGGGCAGTACGCCAGGCGAGCGCGCTAGCCGGCGCGCCGCCTTACTTTGACTGATATACGCGCCCGAACGTTTTTTGCGCAGGCGCGGTGAGAAGCAAGGATCGGCCGAAATTCACCCGACATCTCCCTTGGAAGAACATCCTAACCACCGCGTGTACTTCTCCCGAAAACATCTTCAATAGTAAATCAAACAGAGCCGTTTTTGGACTAAATCTGAAATGGATCTTTGGCCATCTTCAAGTTGAGTTTGCGCGTGCCGCACTGCACACGTTGGTAATTAAATATGTGTTTGACAATACAGCTACAGCAGAGGCTGTGCCGTGGAGCTGATGACGTCAATGTGCCGAAGAGCGGGATGAACGCGCTATTAGACAAATTTTTGAAGCAGAAACGGGCACAGCCTTGCATCTACGGTTGCGCGAAATGGGGTTAGGTGATGCCTTGGCTCTCTTTACAAAATTAGCATTTGCTCGAGACTTTGTATGAGATGAAATGAATATCATTATCCTTTCTCTTCTTTCAACGAATTCCTAGCAGATATTAAGTTAGTAGTCCATTCTTTCCAACTCCAAATTCTTTCCAATTTTTTAGGTTGGTAATTTAGACGTTTGAGAAAGTGATCTGTGTCTGCTTTAAACAACAGAGGTAGCCTTTGTAATTTAAAAAAGTCACTTTGCAAATTTTGCACTAAGTAGGTAAGTATACTGTTTTAAAACGGTGTATAGTCTGTCCAAGGATGATCTATTTTTTCAACTTTCTCATCTGCCATAAACTACATTCGACTGCGGATCACGAGGTCCTGGGTTCGATTCCCGGTCGGGCAAAAAATTGATATTGGGTTTTTCAGTTCAGAAATTCTCAGTGCCAGCCCGGAGTTGGAAGTTGTTTCACCCCCGTGCCTCGGAGAGCACGTTAAGCCGTCGGTCCCGGTTATTATCACTAACATGATAATAGTCGTTAAAGCCCGCCAACCCGCATTGGAGCAGCGTGGTGGTTCTAAGCTCTAATTCCCTCTCTCCTACGAGAGTGGAGGCCTGAGACCAGCAGTGGGACGTTAATAGGCTGTAGTGGATTTACCACTCGGTGAATGGCCATTTGACTAGTCGTCTTTCAATAGGTTCTCCTATCACCATATTTGGTCAAGGGGGAAAACTGCTCTTAAATTCAGTTGCAAGATTAGTAGTACCTACCTGCACCTATACTGGTAGTAGGCACTAAACGTTACTCCAATTTCTATTCCTATAGATTCCTCGGTCCTCCACAAATTAGCGTACAATAACAGTTAGGTAGGTACTTCGTTTAGCGGTTAAGTTCAGTAATCTATCGACAGGCATTGAATTATTGAATAGGTTGTACCTAAAAGGTTATTTTGAGGTAGATTAGCATAGGCTGAGATTATTTTCATCGTATTTATTATTCTCGGGGCATTGACCCGCGGTTCAAGAGCTTTGGCCGTATGCAAACGTAAACATACTGCTTACAATTTAACGTGTTATTTTTCGGTATATTGTAATATATTAGGTATATTAACCCGATAGAACCTACCTGCATATTCATGTCAAACCCTAACCTAACCTATAGTTCGCGCGCGAGTTGTATGCAGAGTAAATGTATAGTGACACTTACATTTACTCTGCATTCAACTCGCGCGCGAACTGTACAAGAAAGAGACAAGAAAACGTAAAAACAATAAATATTTCATAAATTAATACTCAGAACATTGAACGGTTCACAATCTTTCGACAGTTTATAATCTAGCGGGATAGAAACCGTTAGATTATAATCTAACGGTTTTTACAATCTTACGGTGACATATACATATATAACTCGTTTAGATCTATCAATAGGCAAAGTTGTAAAAAAATTGTATTTAAGGTATGTAGCCGTAGATATTACCTACTTATTATTAAGTAGGTTAGATAAACATGGTAATAAGATAGGTCTAGTTTATACTAATTAGGTAGTTACCTAACTACCATTACTAGAAAGTAATATACGTTATTAAGTTTTTAATTTGGGTACTAAGTAAGCCTTTGACTGTAAACTCACGTGATGGTGCAGTCTAAGGTGGTAGCGGGCTAACCTGTCAGGGGTAGATATCGCAGTTATATTAATATCTACGATACGGGAGGGCGGTTTTGCACCATAAAATCTATGAGTCCGTGCTATGTTTTGCTTTTTTCGATAAATTAATAATTTTAAGAACATGGAACATTCAAAAATAGCAAATATGGCTCAGTTTTCGAGTCATCATCAGATATTGATAAATAAATATTGATATAAATTTGAAGAATATAATCAAAAAAGGAAAAACATACTGACATAACCTGAGTCCTTAAATTATTCTTGAAAAAAAAAATGGGTTCTGTTTTGAAGGAGGAAACAGAAAAATACGAGAAATTTGACTGTTTTTCATAGGTGCAAGCTGCAGTTGTCCCTATCGGGTGTTAATTATATTTGAGAAGCAGAGCGACGGCAATATTAATATAATTGTTTATTACCTATTCTCAAAGTACCCCGATCGTGCCATATCCTCTTAAACCTTATCGGTTTCTATACGGAATCTTATCGGAACGCTAACTTCGCAGCACGTCTTTTATTAAGTATGATAAAGATTAATATGTAAAAGAAAAAAAAAGGTAAAGATAATTAAGTAATCAAGGTTGATGTTACGAAATGCTTGAATCCGGTATGGATAGTAAATATAATAAATGATCATGTAGTTATATAAAATTTAGCTCCATTATCATAACCTTCGATAGCTCAGTTGGTAGAGCGGTGGACTGTAGAGGAATAATTTGACACTGTCATCCATAGGTCACTGGTTCAAATCCGGTTCGAAGGAATCTTTTGTCAAATTTAATACAAAGCTCTTTTTGTTTTTCTTCGTTAATTAATTATTAGTAAAAAAAAAACAAAAAATCATTTGGGATAATGCACTATAAAATTCGATCTGTCAATTTAATTTGGTTTTTGCAAAAAAACTGAATAAATACTAAAATTTAGTTTAATATCAATTAGTAATAATAAAAACCGCTGCGGACAGGATTCGAACCTGTGCGGGTAGAACCCAATGGATTTCAAGTCCATCTCCTTAACCACTCGGACACCGCAGCTTGTAGAAGAATTGCTCAAATTACTCAATAGCATTCATAACATTATTACAGGTGTGATTTTTGGTTATAGATTTAATTATTTTAATATTGTAGATAATTGATGATTTTTATCTTAAAAAATATTTTAAATGTTAATTTTGTGTTTACTATCGTAAGTTTTACAATATTTGTTTGTATTTTTAAAAGATTTATCTTATCGTCGTCGTGGAGTCGTGACAGTCCAAGTTAGAATAATCTAAAATATTTATTAATTTATTTTAATTTTGTTCTACCTTTAATTTATGTAAAACATTTCCAACGACTCCTAATAACACTATACCTAATAATTGTTAAACCTCAATTTACATCAAACCTTAGTGTAAAGTGACATCTAGTTTGTATTTTTGAAAACAATTTTTCAGTTATCTATTCAATACTAGATGGCGGTATATGTTACATAGCTATTTTGTGTCTACTCATCGCTAGATGTCACTACTAGATTTTCACTAGCATAGATTTTGTGAATCGTCTGTTTTTTACGATACTTTTTTTTCCGGTTTCCATATTTTTCAACAACTTCCAAAAAGTAGAAGGTCCGGCGCGTATTTTTAAAGACTAGGTACGCTCACTCGGTATATTTTTAAGCCAGACTTCACTTAAATATAGGCAGGTAACAGGAATCGCCCAGTGGATATTTTTATCCTAACAATAATAATAAATTAAATTTTTAAGTCGGTTTAGTTATTATACTGAGGTACTGTTATGCACCAACCATAATGAAATTTGTATAGCAAGATTTTAATTCCCGTCCCGCCATCTTGTGTGAAGGGTCTGGTCTGGATGCGCGAGGATGTGAGAGTCGGGAGTTGTAACTTGCCATCACGTCATGTGAATAGAAGGTACATAAAACATCATAAATTATTGCAGTTTTTATCGACCTAGTTACAAGTTTTAGTACTTATACGATTTTTTCATGGTAACTAAAAGTAGCTTTACCTACTATTTTCTTTGGAAATGTATGAAGTTGTCTTACTAGACGTGATTGCCTCCTTGCCTAATCAACTATCAATTTATTATCTGAAGAATGCAGTTTCTTATTTAACTTTTTCTTTCGCTAAAAATACTTAATTTCGTTTTTTATTTCAAAAACTTCAAAACAAAGATTGTCTCGATTAGCCTTATGGTGGTGTTTCGATAGATGTTTTATTGGAAAACTACTAGGTAATTATGTCACCTTTTTTATATTTTTATTTATCAGATACCAGGAAGGGTATCTGTGTCAAAAATAGTACCTACTCAATTTTAACTTAATAGTCTTCTAAGTCTTGTGTGGAAACATGGGCATAAATCGGAAGACTGGCTTTCTGAACTTAGTTTTTCTAATACCTATTAGGTACCTACCTTTATCTACTAGTAATTCGTTTTAGTGAAAAATCCTTCTATTCACAATAGGTTTAGTTCTTCTGGTCTAGCCATCCATCCATCAACAATTGGTATTTGGTTAGGCGTGAAGGTTGCTAGACTTCCTAGTTCAAGATGCCTAGATCGGAAAATGAATATATAGGTAAGAAGGTACCTACTTTACCTGGTCAGTGAAAAATTTCAAATTGGTTGTAAGTAGGTAGGTAACTACTTACTTACTACTTAAAAGTTTCCCTAAAGTTTCCCTGAATAATAATTAATTACATTTATTCATTTAAAACAAACTTTAAGATATATAAAAACTTATAGACTAAACGTTAATCTAAAATCCTTATATACCTATCTACTAACAAAAATAAAAATAAAACCCTAATCAAAAAGACCACCCCTGTTTGCCTCTGGGCCAAAGGTACCCATCAAATAATAAATAATAAATAATTAATAATTAATTTGCGCTTCTGACTTTTACACTTCTGCCTTCTGCGTTTTACAGAATCGATTTTTTAAATGACTTTGTAATCATACTTTATAAGTACTTTAATATTATAAATGCGAAAGTGTGTTTGTTTGTCCATCAATCACGCCGCAACGGAGCAACGGATCGACGTGATTTTTGGCATGGGTATAGTTGAGGACCTGGAGAGTGACATAGGCTACTTTTTATCCCGGAAAATTAAGTAGTTCCCGCGGGAATGGAAAAAAATTGAATCACGCGGACGAAGTCGCGGCCATCAGCTAGTAATATTATAAATGCGAAAGTGTGTCTGTCTGTCTGTCTGCTATACTTGCACGCCCCCATAAGGAAGGACATAGGATTTTTATCACAAAAAAAAAACAATTAGTTCCCTCCTAGTTTTTAAAACTAAATCCACACAGACAAAGTTGCGATCATCATCTAGTATTTTTATAGTCAAAACTGGTAAATAAATAAGTAGCCATTAGTAGTGGCATATATTAGTAGCTCTGTACTTACACAAAAAAAAGAAACCAAGATAGGTACAGCCTTTTACGGTTGTAAACTTGTATCATGGGTTCTTGATACGCATTTAAACAACGCACAAGTAATAAACATAGGACATAAACTCTGCACTTCACCACGTTTCACTTAGAGACGTTGGATGGACAGGACATAAAACAAAAGTGTTCGGGAATAGCTCGTAAAAGTTGCATTAGAAAGCCCTTACTAAATGTAAGCAATAAGGCAAAAGGTACAGGCGAAAGAATAACACTTTAAACAACATTTTGTTTAAAAAAGATTTTACCCAAGGCCGACTTTATTCTTATAATTTTACAAAACGTTTTTAGATAGTTGCAAGAATCACTACCTAATTAGCTGTCAAAATGCGAATTTAGGTCTGCCCAGATTTTAAACCTCTATAGAAGAAAAAAGGAAGCCGTTTTCAATAATGTTGGTAATTTTGTCAAAAGAAGCTAAAAGGTGGTTATTTTAAACTGAGTGTAATAATAAAAGTGTAATGTTATTCAACGTTTCTGAAACGAACAACTAATAATATCTGTATCTATCTAATATCATTATGAAACACCCTCACTGCCGTGAGGGTGTTTCATAATGATATTAGATTGATTGTGTTTAGTTGTGTGTTAGTGATTCTTCCGTGTTTCTTGCCACATAAATACCTTTATAGCAAGAGTGCATAGGATCTTCTAATTAAGCGTGCTCAAATCCCATAATTGCTTCCTTATGCATGATTGTCTGCACGAGCCTATCAAAAATTCAAATCTTTTTTATTCAAGTTAACTTTGAGAAGTGCTTTTGAGTCGAGAGATAGAGATAGTCGAGTGAATTTACCACTGGTTCGGAATACCATTCCTACCGAAAAGAACCAGAAAAATACTCATTGGCTGCTTTTTTGAAAAAATTAGTTTACAATTACGTCAATGTAATGTAACATATGTACATAATATGTACATAAGTACGTCAATGATACATAAGTAACCGCTGTCCTTAGCATTGCTGGAGCGAGTCAAATCCATGCTCTTTTATCATTTACATAATCTTCAACAGTATAATAAGCTTTATATATGTCACCGTAAGATTGTAAAATCCGTTAGATTATAATCTAACGGTTTCTATCCCGCGAGATTATAAACTGTCGAAAGATTGTGAACCGTTTAATGTTCTGAGTATTAATTTATGAAATATTTATTGTTTTTACGTTTTCTTGTCTCTTTCTTGTACAGTTCGCGCGCGAGTTGAATGCAGAGTAAATGTAAGTGTCACCATACATTTACTCTGCATTCAACTCGCCCGCGAATTATAGGTTAGGTTAGGGTTTGACATGAATATTCAGGTAGTAGTAATATACCTAATATATTACAATTTACCGAAAAATAACGCGTTAAATTGTAAGCAGTATGTTACGATTCACAATCTGTCGACAGTTTATAATCTATCGAGATAAAAAACGTTAAATTATAATCTAACGGTTTTTACAATCTTACGGTGACATATATATATATATATTTATTAATATCCTGACACAAAAAGAACTACGTAATACAACCAAGTTTTCCCGGCGATTGTACTTGGTTCAATCCGAAACATCTCTCAAGATGGTCTTGAAAAGCGTAGGTGAGGCGATTAAATCTTCCAACAAGGTTCTTTATGTTCGTTTTATAGTTATTGAATTTAACTGTCGTCGATTTAAATGAAATTTTGCTTATAAGCTTTTAGGGACGAAAATACCTATGCGAGTTTTAAAAAGCACACCATAAGTTATTTAGGTAACTATTAGTAGCTAGGTATCTACTACCTGCGCAAAAATCAATAAATTGTCGTCAAAGATGAATAAATTGAAGTTCAAACTTATTGAAACTAATAATTCACCGTGTTATTTTCCTTATTTTGTATTAATTTACCATAATTTTATTATTATGAAGCCTCAATCCTAATGAGCGTTATAGACGTGATATCGGACACGCCCGCATGATTTATTTTTATTTTTATTACAAGCCTAGTAGTGAGATGCCATAATAACCATTCCATTTCCAGGTAAAGGTCTCCCCTAGACTCTTCCATAGTATTGGATGTGTTTCTATTGTATTGAATCGATAATATTTCAGTCAACTTCATTGAAATAGTTAGAATGAACTAAAATTCTACATCAATGGTCATCTTTCAACTTACAAAATCATAGAAAACAGTATATTGTGTCAGCAACAATTTCATGCAACAGTTTCTATGTCAAAGAGTGTTTGCGATCTCTACAATATCGCCTCTCCATTCGCATCCTATTCCTTTTGGTGTAATCCCAATTTATAGGGTTCCAAATTGAAACGAGAAACTGGCACAGATACGAGTATTATAATAAATATGTACTATTTGCCGCTACATACATAAAATATTAATTATTTTTCAAGGTACGAACATCTCTTGCCAATTTTACTTTTATTTTTTACCTATGTCAGCTGTTGGCTTCGGGCACAATATCGTTGTAATTTTTTCACTAACGATTTGCGTAACTTTGTTGCGGTTAGCTCGCGTGCGCATACCGATTGGCCGTTTACGATGAAGAAACTAACGCAGTTTACGCAGAAATCGCTCAGGATCAGTTTACTGTGACGCCAGTTAATCGACGTCACCATTTGTGGAATAGCTGCCTCACCTAACTACATGCTTTATTTTATTTTGATGACCTCCATGTCACAGTGAGCGCTGTGGTCTTATCACGGGAGGTTTCGGGTTCGATTCCCGGATTTGGGGAATTTTTGGGAGTCTTGTGGGAGGTCTCGGCCGTGGCTAGCCTCCTAGGGAAGCACCTAGTAGATCCCGAAGAGGCAAAGAATATCCCGGCCAAGAAGCTGCTGCTGTTCCTAGCAGCTAGTAGTATTGACCAGGAACTTTCGGCAACGGTCAAAGTGATACCAGGTCTCTTTACAGACCGGAAGCTCTTAAAAGAACATGCGCCGGAACTTATCTTAGAAGATGCCTATTGGGCTCGTGCTCGAGGTACGGGGCACCAGGGAAGCTTCCCTGTGTCTGAAGCTGTCGTCTTCCCTGGGTTGCGTGTTTGTTGTATATATAGAAGAAGAGCGGTCGTAGCCCCCATTCCAGCCGCTCGCAACCCCGAGATCCCTTCACCCGGGACTATTGGACTATAAATGCCGTACCCCTAACCTAGGTTATCCCGCTGCCATCTTGATTCTTGGACTGCATCATCACTCACCTAAGATCGCAGCAATTACCTAGGTATGTATTTATTATATCTATAGACGTTCATGCGTAGCACCGGAATAAACATTAATAATTCACCGGCTTTCCGGATAATATCTGTATTACACGCACAGGCAATTTGCAAGTCTAATGTACAATGGAAAAGTGATCGGAAATGCTTTCTTTCGTTGATACGCTTGACTTGAAGTTCGAGCAAATGCGATTTTCTCTTTCTATGGAGGTAGATTCAATAGATATCATCATCAACCCTTTTTCCACCCCCTTTATGATCTCCTCTCAGAATGAAATTGATTTAGGTCATAGCCATACCACTAACCTGTTGTCCTAGGTGACGACAGACGACAGACGCGACGCGCCGAAATACGACTATAGAAAATGACAAACTAGATAAGTTTGTCATTTTCGACAACGCGACAACGTAGGCCACGGGAAGGGTCAGCCTCGGTCAACTACTATTTGTGATAATGTCGCTTCGTATCGAGTTGCGTTATCGCGTTTGTCGCTCACGTAAGACAATACCAAAGGACATATTATCTAGGTACTTTCTTTTCTACCAGTCCCCGGGTGGAGACGTCGAGACAGAGCAACGCTGCGGGGTGATAGAGCCAAGACGGAAAGGGTATCTAGATTCTAAGGTATAACGCGAACAAATTTTGCAGAAAACGAGCGAACCCTACGTACATTTAGGTACTGAACGATCTGACTTGGCTACAAAAAGTTTAGAGTGGCGACTTGCTTGCCCGGAGATCGTACCCCGGACCCTCGAATAGGAGGCACAAGTCTTGACCATTAGGCTATAGTTACCTACCTACCTTTCTACTCAGATCTAATCAAACACCCGCAATCACCTAAATACTATGATAAGAATTATAAAACACTAAAAAGTCCTCATGGTACTACAGCGTAGATTAGATAATATGATAACAGTGAAATGGCCGTAATAATACTGCGTTGTTGAAACGTTGGAAAATTTTCACATTTTAACGCAGAATATTTATGGCGGAAAGTTAAACGTTTCAATTTAAACAACTAAAAGCATTTATCTATTACTTCTTTCTTGAGAAAGTGCACGTAAAGAGCCTATCTATGCCTCTTGTCTATAAGGGTTTGCGTTTTTGACTTTTGCTTTTTTCATTTGGCCTTATTTAGATACATAAGTATAATTTATTGATTTATTAATTTATTGAAGGTTCAGGCAATGATGTGGGCTCTCAGTATGATACTCTATGATCACATTCCGTTTAGATACCCATCGATACACTAGATTACACGTTAATACCACGGTATTTCGTAAGTACTGATGCGCCGCAGTATGTAATAAACGTCTAGCCTTCGCCCGAGCGCGAAATATAAGTATTTTTGAACGCAAATACAGGTGCACTCTGACATATTGGATACATGAGGACACAGTCATTAAAAGTCTTCATAATACGGCAGGATAATAAGCTTGACACACTCTCCAAGGCAGGGATATGACATTCCGCCAACTTACTCATTCTGTGAAATTCCGCCAACTTATGTACTCGTTCTGGGCTAGTAGTAAGTACTATAATCTATGGTACTGACATGAGAATATCCTGACAGAAAATCCCCAATAAAAAAACTTAAAAAAGGTAACCCATAACTATTGTAACCAGTCTATCAAATATAATATAAATATTATAAACGCGAAAGTTTGGATGTATGAATGTATGGATGTATGGATGGATGTTACTCAATCACGCCGCACGCCCCAACAGTTGAACGGATCTGGCTGAAATTTGGCACAGAGATAGATTATAGTCTGGAATAGCGCATAGGCTTTCTATCCCGGAATAAATACTCTAATTCTAAGAGTGTGTTTATCATGTTAGTATTTTTTATAAGCAATTTATTATAATTTTTCGTGGATTTATATGGGTCAAAAGTGTCACCCAAAAGTGTAAAAATGGTAAACGTATTCTGCAACAATGATAATTTCACTATTATATTTGAATAAATTAATATTTTTTTTGCAACACTCTACTAAGGAGGGATTAATCTTTAATGTTTTAATTTTCTTTTTGTTATAATTATAATATTTCATGCACAAAGCTCATCAAAAGTTCTTAAAATGTCGGTTTGCGGGAATACGGACTCTTAAAGAGTTCCCGCGGGAACCAAAAAACCTCAATCCACGCGGACGAAGTCGCGGGCATTCGCTAGTCAAAAATAGTATCAGGCTCAGTCGAACATCATTATAGTATTGTTGGGACTGGATTAGGTGATGTTTTATTTTATAGAAGCGTGCATACTTTGACGGTGGGTAGTTGTACACTAATCGTCTTAAACCTAACATGATTAGGTAAGTCACAACAGCACAGCTTACAGCCAGTGACGCGGAAGTCAGGGTAATCTTGCCTACACGGGGATTACGGCATGGAGGCCATGTTTGATGTAATCAATTAATGAGTTTATAGAGGCGCAAATATGAAACTATAGAAAATAATTTCATATTTGATGCCTTTTGGTGTTGAAACCGGGGTCGTGGGGCGAAGATGCTAGATCCTTTTTTAAGGATCTATCTTCTCGTCTCACAGAGTCCACAGGTGACCGGAGGGCTGGCAGTTATCTCGGCCAACATATAAGTTTGGCTATTCAGCGAGGTAACGCAGCCAGCGTTCTGGGCACATTGCCTCATTGCAGCGGCATAGATTATATTTTTTATTTTTAGTTTTTAATTTAGATTTTAATGATTTTTTAAGAAATTGTATATATTATTATATGTTTTATTATTATAAATAAATATAAATATTTCATGAGTTTATTTTAGAGAGACCTTTGGCTGAGTTTAGCAAACAATCGCCAATGATTCTTTGAACTAGCCCACCGAAAAGATGTTTAACTTAACGATTTTGGCAACGAATTTAATTTTTTTGCTGGTCCTCATCGTCTCTTTGAGGATTTACGCTAAGAATACTCAATAATCAATTTATTTATTACATGCAGGACATACAGGTGTCTCAGATGAAACATACAGACATGTTACTCATGACTAGGTTAACATTTTTTAGGGTTCCGTTGTTAAACTAGAAAAATAACGGGGTATGTACCTATATTAAAATTTAAAAAAAAACATAATACCCCCTCCTGAGTCCTCCATGAAAAGTGAGAGCTGAAAAAGAAATGATTTTCCCGGCTAGGTATTTAAAAATAATTTTGAGGTTTCTTGGACAGCAAAAAAAAAACCATTTCCTATACGAAATAATGACAAATAGCATGACTACGGAAACCTTAATTTTGACATTCCCTTGACCAGGGAACCCATACTTATATTATAAATTGCGAAAGTGTGTCTGTCTGTCTATCTGCTACGCTTTCACGGCTCATCTGTTTGACTGATTTTGGTAAAATTTGATAAAGGGATGGTTGTATCCCGGGGAAGGACATAGGATACTTTTTATGCCGGAAAAAATAAATATATTAATTCAAGTGGACGAAGTCGCGGGATTTAGCATTTTTTTTAATATAAGTACTAGATGGTGCCCGCGACTTCGTCCGCGTAGATTAAGTTTATTTAAATCCCGGGAGAACTCCTATATATTATATCCTATAGCCTATGTCCTTCCCCGGGATACCATCTACCCCTGTACCAAATTTCAGCAAAATCGGAAGACAGACAGACGGACAGAAACACTTCCGCATTTATAATATTATAGTATGGATATGGAAGTATGGATATGGATAGTATGGATATAGCGAGCAAACGAGCAGGCGGGTCACCTGATGGTAAGTGATTACCGCCGCCCATGAACATTTGCAGCACCAGAGGAACCGCCAATGCGTTGCTGGCTTTTGAGATACCTAATCGTTTATCCGCCCATATTATAATCACGAGAGAACACAGAACACATAGTTGGTAATAATATTAAAAAACAATACAAATCGAATGACACCGAGCTTTGGCCTCTCAAGGCTATGTATCATCGTTCGCGGCGGCCGACTTGTATGGTCTGTGTGACTCCCACATGGCGGTGGGTAGGTATCATTAATCAATCAAAAATGTATGCAAACACCATAACAATGCGAATTTTTTACAAGCACATTCATGGGGAATGAAGTTTCTTTGTACATTCATTGGTAAACATAGTTAGATTGTTGTGTTGGGCAGGATTTTACGATATAAGCACATAATAGATAATAATAAGCTACAACATGGTTTATTAGCTATTAGCATTTCATGTATAAAAAATTCTAAAATTCTTAATAATACTTTCAGTTTTCCTTTTCCTACAAAAGTTCGAAATATCCCTACTCTGCTATTAGTAGTACTATTTACCTAATACAAAGTAAAAAAAACCGGTTGCTTTTGTGAAGATAAGACTAATAATTTAGGGTATGGCTTTGAGATAGCTCATTTTACTGTTATCTTAGCTTATCGCTATAATATAGCTTCTCATCGCAATTCATCGCCGGCCCTCTACCAAAGAATAATACAGCCATTACCCTCGAATTCTATGCTACAAGACTGAAGAGGAGACGGCCATATCAAAATATCATAACATCAAGTGACAATAACCTATCAGTCTGTAAGATCGCAGTAAAGCGCAAACCTGTCCATTAAAAGGAGTTACCTTGTACTCTTTCGTACAAGTAAGTTTTTTTTTAAAATATTACTATACGTATAGGCTAGCGCTTGACTACAATCAGACTTGCTTGCAAGTGCTGATACAGCCTAAGGTGGAGCGCGCTTATTCTATGCCTATTCACTCTTGATTCACTCCTATACACACACACACACACACACTGTACTTTTAATATTTGTAATGTTCTACCTACAAGTACTAAAATTAAAATATTTGAACTACTCTGTTAAAATATTTTTCATATTTTTATTCTGTAATCGTTTGTGGCCTCATTTAATGTCAAGTTATAATTATTGTTAATATTAGTTTACAACGCTGTTGATTACTTACAAATAAATAAAAATAAAATATTAATAGAGTACGTTCATTATAACAGCCCAATAGCGCATGAGCTGAGCAGAGGTCAACGACCTCGGTGGTCGAAGGCGGTCTTGGCATTGTACCAGCTGGAGCTGGATGCGTGCCATCAGACGGCTTGGCGCGCTCCATTTACCTGTAATTTATAATCGGAGCTTCTATTATGACAGTTTACAGTAGCAAATCAAAATATAGTACCTTCCTGCTACAACCTGCTTGTAGTTGGTATCACGATTTGCTTATTTTTATGGTATAGTTTTTATTTATTTATTGGTAGCTTTTCATGTCTTACTTACTAAGGCACACTTATTTGACCCGGTGACAGCGTCGCTATTAGAATACTGATAGGAAAAATAAAATAAAAACAAAAACTAAACAGGCATAAATAGTAGATTGCATTATAAGGGAGCAAAATAATATTTTTTGAATCCAGAGCGAAGTGAGGGATTCTAGAGTAGAATTCCGAGCATAGCGAGGGATTCTTTAGTAGAATCCTGAACGTAGCGAGCCGCCCGAGCCAAAAAATTTTGCGCCCGAATGATACACTCTACTATTCATCACCCTGTATGAGAAAATAAAAGGCGCTTCATATTTTATTGTAATATTACTATTTAATAAAACATAGAGTAATTCTATACTTTCACTGTCACTTGATGAACTCATTTTTCAAAACAAAACCATGAATTTTTTACAATCCGTGAAAATTGACGAAAACACGGGCTGTAGTTCGCGCGTTTTTAATTTGATTTCTTTTTTTTTTTTTATTCAGCCGGCGGGCGGTGCAACTATGGAACGTCGTACCAGCCAGTCTTTATTCAAACAATATTTGCGTTCGATTTCTTTGGCGCCGAACACTAAGATGTTCCAAATTCAAAAGTGCGCGGCAAAGATAATTGCGGCGCACTGTAGCCGCCCTAAGTAGGTCGCATGACTACGAATACAAAGGTATACCTTATGTGTGTTCTTACTCGCACTTGATCAGATATTTTTAATAAGGTACTACTCTTTAGTTATCTATATATTAACAACTATATTTAATCATGGTTTATTAATAAAAATATTCAACTTTTAATAACACGACAAAAGTCAAAGCAAAATAAGTAATTAGTTAATTATTGATATAAGTTAATGATAGGCTCTTAGTAATTCTTACATACTAGGTAGTGCGTAGGCGCGACTTTTTGTTTACAAAAAGTTGAGCTGTCACTGTCTATCAATCAATCATGTTAATTGAATGTGGGTACTAAACTAAAAAACAAATTTAATCTATACTTTGATAAAAACTTTACTAATGCAGTTATTATTTTTTAAATAATGGTTATTAGTCACGACTAATAAGTTAGTGTGAATTATCCATATCTTTTAGTCTCACGCCCGTTTACAAATAATACCATACTTTTGTATGGTCCGTTTGTCTGTCTGTACGCTTTAACGGCCCATTTTTTCAACCGATTTTGATGAAATTTGGTGTAGTGGTATGTTACATCCCGGGGAAAATTAAGAAGTTCCCCTGGAATTTAAAAAAAAAATAAAGTCGCGGGCATCATCTTCATCTTGTACATACATAAAGGCTAAAAAGTAATATAATAATAAGCACAAAAAGGGACACATATATTTTTATTCAAAAAAACTTATTAAAACTAAAGATTTAAAAATCGTATTAAAACTGCTTTTGAATCGTCTAGTCACTAGTGAATCTACCACTGGTTAGGAATGCCATTCCTGCCTTTACATTTACATACTAATATTTTTACATAGAATTAAACTTTTAGCTGTGGTAGATAATAATCAAACCCAAATCTCATTTTTTCAGACGGGTTGAGAGATGACTACGGCAAACTGACTGGCCTAGCTAGGATTGAGTTCCCTAAAATTCTCTTCTTTGTGGCCGTGGGTATCTCCGTTTAGATCGAACCTGTAAATAAAAGCTCAAGCGTCCTTGGTACCGGGTACATCTTACTTCTTACTAATATTATAAATGCGAAAGTTTGGATGTATGGATGTCGGTATGGATGTTTGTTACTCAATCACGCCCCAACGGCTGAACGGATCTGGATGAAATTTGGCACAGAGATAGATTATAGTCTGGAATAACACATAGGCTACTTTTTATCCCGGAAAATTAAAGAATTCCCGCGGGAACCACAAAACCTCGATCCACGCGTACGAAGTCGCGGGCGTCAGCTAGTTATATAATAAGCGTGGCGTAATTATTGTTTTCTTCATTACGAATCGTTTTATTAAAATTTAAAAGTGCACTCTTTCTACGTCAAACAAAAAGGTAAGCTTGTTCCCAAACACAAACGAGCAACCACACTTAGCTAAAAGTAAATGGGTTATTAATTATGATCATTCAATTTGTGATTGATGAACATAGATTACAATCCATTGATATAGTAATAACTATTAACCTATTGGCATTATAGGTACTTAGAAGTTCTACAAATTATAAAAAAATTGGCATAGGAACTGCCTGGGAATAAAAACGAATATTTAAAATAATTAAAAAAAACTAATAATAATAATAAAAATATTTAAAATAGGTACATAAAATATAAACCTTAAAACTAAGGCATTCAAGTTTAATAACGAATGTACTGTATTTATATTTAAGTCCTTTTGTCTTCGTAACAACGCGAGACGTCGGTGACGGTGTCGGTCAGCTCAACGCGCCTAAAGAAGTTTTCACTTCAAATGTCACTAAAATTTTACTATGATTAATATTCTACCTACGTATACCGATATCTACATATATAGGTATGTGTAGGTAGACTCTTTATAAAGGACGCTATTGCCTTCATTGAATAATTGGTTGCGAAGCGAACTGCGTTAATCTTAACGATTTTAAGATTAACTCATCAGTGTTTGTAGGGTGGCCATTTTTAAGTCAAGTTAATTAAATTGAACCTAGAGCCAGTTTTAAAGTTTTACCTGTAAATTAAAGTTTCTTAATATTATATACTACAAGTAGCGTTTGCCCGCGACTTCGTCTGCCTGAAATTAGGTCCTGAAAAAGGAAATTTCAAAATATTGTGAAAAGAATTAATCACTTTTCACCGAAAGCACGACTAACAAGTTTCATGGTTATAACTTAAACCGCCTATTTAACCACCTTGGGGGTGGAATTTTGAAAATTCCTTCCTTAGTACACCTCTAGGGTGTTCAAAAAATATTCTCTCAAAATTTCAAATTTCTACGTTCAGCCATTTGAGCTGTAGGTTTTCTTTCCGTCACTCAGAACAAAGCCTTTTATAGTTATTAATGATAGGCAGTATGTCTGTCTGTCAGGACTGTATCTCATGGACCGTGTTAGCTAGACAGTTGAAATTTTCATATTGTGCTTTTCTATGCCGCTATAACAACAAATAATAAAAATTAAATGAAAATAAAGGGGGCCCATACAAGAAACGTGATTTTTTCGGCGTTTATCGGCTATCTCTTGAAAATTAATACAATAAACTTGTATTTGAGTAAAAAGTATGTACCTATACAGGGACGCCCTGTATAGGTAGTGTTAAATCTTGTACGATGGTACGGAATCCCTTCGCGTGCGAGTCTTTGTCACCATGAAAATACATTTTTCTCATTCTTCTAAAGACTGCAAGGGCTCGGAAAATCTTAAGGTCTAATATCAGCTATATACATATTTATCACCTTTTGACGACCTCCGTGGCGCAGTGTGTAGCGCTGTTGCCTTAACGTACGGAGGTCCCGGGTTCGATCCCCGGCAGGGTCAATTTAGGGATTTATAATTTCTGAATTTTCCCTGGTCTGGCCTGGTGGGAGGCTTCGGCCGTGGCTAGTTACCACCCTACCGGCAAAGACGTGTCGCCAAGCGATTTAGCGTTCCGGTACGATGCCGTGTAGAAACCGAAGGGGTGGGGGTTTAATATAACTGCCATGCCCCTAACAGGTTAGCCCGCTACCATCTTAGACTGCATCATCACTTACCATCAGGTGAGATCGCAGTCAAGGGCTAGCTTGTAGTGGATAAAAAAAAAAAAGCTTGACCAGCATATTCTTTGGTTCACTGTTGCGGTACTGCGTAAGTTCAAGTTATACATATAATTATCTCCTTAGGTTGCATTATGTTCCAGAACAGCTGCCAATGGTTGGTCACCCTAAGTCTGCATATTCAGTCGCCCACGTGTGGAGGTTTTGCACATGATGCGTCGAATACAATTAACTCTTTTCGTCCCACGGGTGTCGTTGAACTGAAGCGCCATTGTTTCAGCCTCTTGGGATTGGGAAAGGTTTCTACTTAGTGGATAATTAGGTGCATGAATATTATACGAGGTCGGACACACCGGTTCTGGGTATTATAAAAAAATATTTCACTTCAAAAAACCGGCCGAGTGCTCTTTATTTGTGCCACACAAGAAAAATAAATAACAATAAAACATAAAAGTTTCTGAGTCTGACATAGGTGCCTTGAGAGCTGGGATGGTTTATGGTAGGTACCTACGCATAATTGTTTATGTATTTGCACAGATCACGGAAACAAGTGTATTTGGTTAAAATAATATTAAACCTGAAAAAATCTAGATCAAAAAATCTAAACAAATTTATAAGTAATTAATGATATACATGTAGTTCTTACCGCTTTTTTATCTGATAATAATATACGTGTGTGTGTGTATCGTACGTAGAACTCAAAGGAATAGATTTATAACGACGCCAAGGCGAGAATATTAGGAAAGATTTAGGTACAGTTCATTTTGATGTCTATGTTGATGGTTTTTTGAATTCTTAATTTGTTTTATAGTACTTGTATGTAATGAAGTATGGTTTAGATATTACAATTATTAAGTGCCTTAGATTAGCAGTTACGTTCGAAAACAAAACGATCGCCGCCGCTTCGGTTCTCAGAGTCAGAGCTAAGTCTATTCGCGCGTCCGTATTAATTTGGGTGTTTAGTAAATATACTATTACAATGGCTGGTCGGCGACCTACAACAAAGGAGAGGATGTAACAGTACACTCGCAGATGTTTACACAAACACACTTCCGTGTAATTTGTAGTTTGGTTTTGAATAACGATTTGTTGCTCTATTCTTCTTTGACGGGTGATTTGCAAATTGCGAGTTGTTCTTATTTTAAGCCTTTGATAGAGCCGATGGCGGTACTGTTATCAAGATGTTTTTTTTAAAACATAGATCAACTTTCAATTAACTACGTATACCTACCACTATTATATTTTCATCTGTGCCTATACCAAAGCCAAACGATCTTTGAATGATAGATTTTTTTCAAATCGTACGATATTTTTTGCGGATTTCTTTTTTTAGTAGTGGACTTTTTCTTTTGAATTCTAACCTACTGTTTAAATTGTTACTGTGTGTTGCGAATCGTCGTAAGTCTGATGAGTGATGAAACATACATTTACTCTGCATTCAAGCGCGATCTGTAGGTAGGTACTGGCTGCAATTGCGCGCTGAAAAGCCATGCTGATTCTATACGCAGTGGCGCAAATAATATTCTTGAAATGGTTCCGATTTGAAAATTAAACTTATGTAGGTATGTACTTGTTTTATAAAAATAACATTAGAAAAGTTTTGATCAAAATGCACGTGTCATGTAAATTACTGTTAAGGAAGCCTAAAACCTTAATCTAAGATTTTTTTAAATTTATTAATGAACAGAACTTTTAACTTATTTCGAATCTTTCGAGAGCTTCGATAATAAGTCAATTCTGTTAGACATATTATTATATCTACCTTTCTTGTAACATATTTGTTTCACCTTTGTTTATGTTCGTACGTGATTATCTTCCAATATGCCGTTAGTAAAAGAACATTGTTATAAAGGCTGACTATTTTAATTCAATTTTCTGATAAACTTTGTGAGAATTAGCCAAATTAATAGAACGTTATAACGGCTTACTCTGGTCGTTGGTTTGAATATATTTGAATAAAAAAATATAAAGGATTCAATTATATCCCATTATTCCCACTACATAATACCCGCGACTTCGTCCGCGTGGATAAGATAACGATTTTTTGATTTTAAAGTTTTATTGAACGGTTTTTTGATTCCCGTGGGAACTCTCGAATTTTCCGAGATAAAAAGTACCTACGAGTATATCCTTCCCCGGGATACATACTTCATAAAAATCGGTTGAACAGATGGGCCGTGAAAGCGTTGCAGACAGACAGACAGACACGTTTTCGCATTTATAATATTAATATGGATACATTAATTTACGAAACTTCAATTATTTATGTCGAATGTACTCGCATAATATTTTTTTTATTCGACTACAAGTTAGCCCTTGACTGCGACCTCATCTGATAAGAGATGATGCAGTCTAAGATGGTAACGGGCTAACCTGTTAGGGGTATGGCATTAAACCCATACCTACCCCTACTTGGTTTTTACACGGCATCGTACCGGAATACCACCGAAGAGAAACGGCAGGAAACTCAGCAAGCTATACAATTTACAAATTACAGTCCGAGAAGAAAAATTGTCTTTAAGGCAATCAAACCCATATTCCATGAAATAACGCTATCCTCTCGTATCATTTCAGTAACACGATACGTGGAACAGATCGTTATTTGACACTGTCCCAAACATTAACAAGATAAATGAGTTCTAAACTGGAGATAAAGTGCCAACTCGCGATTCCCGGAATTTGTATACTTTGGAGTTTTTGTTTGAATCCGAAGAGATCCAAACATATTGTACATATCAGTCGTCTTACTCATATGAAACTTATGATAATAGTAATCTATTAGTGGTCGCCCCACTTTGTCTACTAATATTAGTAGGTACGTCGTTTTCACACTACTAACGGATATTATAAATGCGAAAGTGTGTTTGTTTGTCCTTCAATCACACCACAACAGATCAGAGGGAGAACTGATCGACGTGATTTTTTGCTTGGGCTTAGTTTGGGTATAGGCTATACTTTTATTCCAGAAAATTAGGAAAATCCCGCCTCGTGGGAATTAAAAAAACTTATTCAGATTAACTTAGTAGGGTGGTAAGTGGACTGGTAACATACTATTACCTATTCTGTGGCGGTAACTAGCCACGGCCGAAGCCAGACCAGAAAAAATGCTTGAAACTCAGTTCGTCGCGCATTACTCACGTTCGATGCTCATGCTTGAACATTTATGTGTGGCTGTTTCATCAATTGCTCTCAAATCAGTGGGCATGGTCCAGGAAGTGCGATTAGTGCGCGTGCGGCGTGAAGGTCAGCGATAAACACTTCCTGGCCACGTGGGACCAGCTGCTTGCCTACTGTGTGTGTTAAGCTCCCACGGTTAGGTCTTATGGGATAATGCGTAAGGTTATATTGTTTGTGGAGACTTCTTTCATTAGTACCTACTTAACATTGTGCCTTTTTTACTTGCTGGAAAAATGCATTTATGTGGGACTCACAGATAGGCAGAATACCCATCAAAAAAACCAGCGGCACAGTCCGCGTCTAGAATGAGACGTTTTAGGGTCCCACGACGTATTGGATGCAACTGAGACGTCTCAACGCTGACAATAGGGTTATAAACGCCAATACAAGGGCGGGAGAAGGTGAGAACTGAGAATAGCGTCGCCTTCTACTGCGAAAACGCGGCGAAACGCCGTTTCCGCATCGGTAGGCGTCGCGACGCGTCGGCCAGGGCGGGCGACGTTTTTTAACCGACTTCAAAAAAAGGAGGAGGTTCTCAATTCGTATGTTCCCCGATAACTCGAAGACGCCTGGACCGATTTTGAAAATTCTTTTTTTGTTTGAAAGGGTATACTTCCAAGGTGGTCCTATATAAATTTGGTGAAGATCTGATGAAGATCTTCAAAGACAGATGTTCCCCGAGATCTTCGAAGACAGATGTTCCCCGATTACTCGAAGACGCCTGGACCGATTTGGAAAATTCTTTTTTTTTTGAAAGGGTATACTTTCCAGGTGGTCCCATGGTCATTAGGTCTGATGATGGAATCCTGGGGAAATCAAAGGAACTTAAATTTTATAAGGACACGAACCCAGATAGTTATTAGGTACAGGTCTGTCTACCTTTCGAGAACCTATTTTTCTTTTTTTTTTATATTTACAGCACTAAAAAGCAAACAAAAAAATTATTTTTAAATAAAAAAGAAAACCGCCTTCAAAAACTAAAAAGCAAAAAATAATTGGATATATTTACATATTATTATTTCTACCCACTATGTAGAAGTCGGGCGAGCCTTGCGTCAACTTTGCTTATCCTTGTTATACCCGCCTAGGGTTACCATATGACAGGCGTTTGCCGCATTTGACAGGCATTTTAAGGTTTAGACAGGCGTGCGGCCGGCATTGGTCTGAGACAGGCATTTTTAAATTTGGCGCGCATAAATTTAAATGACATAGGCGGGCGGCGGCGGTGAGCAGCGCGGCGCGAGCGCGTCTCGCGCGTTATTTGGAAAAATGGATGAAAAATATCGAAGAATTCTCTTCCTTCCGGTGGATGATTTTACAATAAGAAATGAAAAGTTCTCAAGTTCTGATTTAGCTTCATCTGTAGAATTTCTCTCTAAGCTGAATATCAGTGTTGACGACGTGAAACTGTTTGACGAATAGGTACGAAGTTCTAAAAGAATATTGTAGAAGTTCAGATAACATTTTTTTTTCTGAAAGCTTAACTACACACTGGTGCAATTTTCTCAAAAGTAGGGAAGTGAATGGTGACCTTACAGAATTCATGAAAATCTGCCAGTTTGTTCTCTATTTTGGCACACAATGCGAACGTAGAACGTACGTTTTCTCTCGTCAACGCCCAGTGGAGTAAAGAAAGAAATCGGCTGACAATTGAATCAATAAAAGCAATATTGATTACACAGGAAAGTTACAAAACTGTGTCCTGTGAAGATTTTTACGTTTATATTATATTAGAAAAGAAAGAACTATTTAAAAAAAATAATGTCCTCTGACAAATATCAGTAATAAATATCCTTCTTCATTATTATCTGTTGGCTTTTACTTATTACCTCCAGCGTTTTGCTTTAGACAGGCATTTTTCTGAAAATTCAGGCATTTTAAGTACCATAAACAGGCATCCCTCTATTTACATATGGTAACCCTATACCCGCCCGACTTGGAAGGCGGTTTTTTTTTTTATTTAAAAATATTTTTTTGATTCTTAATACCATCTGCGCTACCATATAGGTACATAAAGCATTTTCTAACCGGCTCAAGCCGGTTTCGCGTCAAATTTTCTACAGTAATGCCATTGATGTAGAATTTTAGTACCTATTTCTATTTCAATGAGTAATGCATATGGAATTTCTGTCAAAGAATTCACAGTAACACCAGCTCATTGATTTCCGCTGTGTAGCGCAGCGGAGACCAATCCTGAATCTATGCACCAGCAGTATTAACACCTGTTCACCGTAACACTAACAGAACAGTCGGGAAGTTAGCGGTATGACAAACCCGTATCTTGAAAGACAAATAGGTCTATTCCCCTTTTCTCCCGTAAGAAATTCGAAAATTCCAACCTTATTCCTTGTTTAAATTAGGTATAAAGGGAACCTTTGTGCAAAATTTCAGTTTTATAGGGCGAAGGGTTTGGGGTGGATCTTAATGATTCAGACAGAGTGAAATAAAATGAAACTTACTGTTTATGGTCTATAAAACCACATTTACAATTTACATAAAATTAACATGAGCCTTCTCAGCTAGTAGAAACATCTGTTTTACCGTGGGACTGAGATCTTTTTCTACGCTAAAAACTCTAAAAAGTTAGTATCTTCATAATCATAATTCATTCAACGCTCGGCTTCTATATAATTAAAAGCCTTCATTATTTCACCAAGATTGTTTGGGAGTCAAAGTAAAACTACTTTTTATTATTCAAATAAACTTATACAAACAATAAACTTTAGAAATTGTCAAGTGAATCTTCCAATTTAGCTGTAAAAAGGTAATTGCATTTTAAATACATTGTAGGTTGTTAATTTAGTACCTAGTATGTAGGTTGTTAATACATATTATGCATATAATTTAAACATTGTACCTACTTAATTTTTGCGTTTGAATTTAATATAAGTTATATCATGAATCTGCTGGCATAATACCTACTTATAATGAACTAGCTGATGCACGCGACTTCGTCCGATTCCCGCAAGAACTTCTTAATTTTCCGGGATAAAAAGTAGCCTATGTCACTCTCCAGGTCCTTAACTATACCCATACCAAATATCACGTCGATCCGTTGCTCCTCTTACGGCGTGATTGTAGGACAAACCAACAAACCAACAAACCAATAAACCAATAAACCAACAAACAAACACACTTTCGCATTTTTAATGTTAGTATGAAGTATGATTTCAGAACTAACATGGAAAAAATAAGCTAGGAATTTTTCCAAATAGGAAACTCTACCCACATAGTTTCCGTTGCGATTCTAGTGAATGAGGAAATTTACTGTGCGCAGTCTACGCCTATCTATAGGAGCTGGTAAACAAACTACATGAACAAACACATCCGTTGAGATTAAAACTATTAGAATATAATTGTATAATCCATAACGAATCCATACTAACATTGAATAGAGGAAATTTGGGACATATCTCTGATACAATCATAGATTTCGATCCCGGAAAATCATAGAGTTAACACGGGATTTTCAATTTTTATTTTTTTATTTTTTTGTACAACATAAAAATCGATACAGCTGTGTTGGGTAGCATTGCGAAAAACCACGAAGGTTTAAATTGCGTGCTCTTCCGTCAACATATCAGAATTTCAACTATTTATAGCTAGCTAAATTACTAAAAATACATGAAGAAAATTAAAACTAAACTACCTACAATTTACTTAAAAAATACGATTAATTATTAAACTTTTAAGTCGAGGCGGACGAAGTCGCTTGAGTAATGATCGGAGATCAATGATTTTAGTTTAGTTTTGAAATGATATATCAAGTAGCTATTGGTGATAGCTAACTAACTACTCTGCTCTACTCAGAGACTGTGAAAAAAAAGTTTTCTTTAATATATTTTAGTTCTCTAGTTTCTATATAGTTTTATTCTAGATCTTCCTAGCTTCACACATTTTAATAATTATCAGATACTCTATCAATTATTGGTAAAATCATGAACAAACTACCTTCCTATTCAAGTTTGCCTTAGGCCAGGAATACACTTGTAAGTTATTACGTAGCGTACGTTGGTAAATGTAACTTACGTGACTTACATTTGCATACGATACGCGGTTTAGAAGACTGTTTACATTTCGTAAGTCACTCAAGTGAACAACTTACGTTAATAAAACTTACATGGAACTTGACATAATTTGTAATTGTATTTAAGTACTATTATCATATTATTATCATTGATTATTTTATATTATTTTCTTTCGTTTTTAATTGTAATTTTGTATGACCTTTTATTAATTTAATTCACTAATTTTCTTTTATATGTAATTCAACTTTAATGATTTAACTATACCAAATATTCATATACCATAAATTGGTAGAATGTATAAGGCTCTCAAACTGTAATCATATCAACTTTATATCACCTACATTCTCATGAATAAATTATTATTTATTATTTATTTATTGTTTACAAGTGTAATCCTGGCCTTTAAAGAGACACTTGGCTGGTTTGTATTGTTTAAATAATAACTTTATATATAACGGTTTTCAAACTTGCATTATTATCTATCAGTTAAGCGTTAATTAACAATTGCACGCAGAACAAGAATTTTCAGTTTCATAACTGTATGGTAACATTTTGTAACGTGCATTACACAACCTTACACGTTATACGGGTTGGAAAGCATTATCGCTATTTTTATGTTTTAGCTATTGCAAAATTCTGGTGCAATTTCGTGTTATCATTGAAACGGGCGGGCCCGTACTTACATTTTTGAAATTCAAATTACAATAAGTGAGTATTGAAATATATTTGTGCACGATAACAATCTTTATTAGTTTGTACTTTGCATGATTTATTGCAAATGTTTGATAGTTTTAATTAGTAGCGCGGCGTTCTTTTTTTTTCTCTTTGACAATTTTTTAAATTTTATTTTAATTCGTTTTCTAAATTATTAAAGAATAAATTGGAGTCCTATAATATAGGTCCCCTATTTGTTATTTTAGAGGAGTACTTTGATAATATCTAGGTAAATAATATTTACCATAAGTATATTATTTAGCAGGCAATATATTATTATATTTGGGGTCACACGGGTCTCTATTTTAAAAATACAAACGATTTAAAATGCTTCCCACTTTCAAAATATCTAATTGCTCAGTTTCTTATGCCCTGCCATTTTTAGCCCCACTAAATGAACGGACATACTCGTATATAATATTTTATACCATGTTATTATTCTAATCTGCGTCCATTACTCTGTCGGTAGAACGAGTGACGACGAATTAATTTAATTGTGCCTTTACCCAGCATTTTACCAGAACGCCTAGACACATGATGCTAGACTTGGACGAATTGAATGCTAGACCAAAGAGAGAAAATGTTTGCATGAAAGTGTTAGCTAGGTCTCTAGCCGGTACACCTAAAAGCTCCGGTACACATCGCCCAATGCATTCGGCAAGTCCGGCATTTGCCAAAGTGAAAATACTGTTTCAAAATTTCATGAATTCATGCTCGTATCAAAACTTACAATAAACGTTAGATTTAGCTTTTGTCAATATAAAATAGCAGGGCGACCGCGTATCTTCTGCATCAATCATTGTTACAGTATCAATTGTTGAGATTGGCTGAATTTATGGTATTCTTGCTGCGTCAATAGATTTTGACCAATAGTGGAAGAGTGTTATCCAATCAGAGGTGATTGCGATGTATCAATGATTGATGCAAAAGATGCGCGGTCGCCCTGCTGGTGTTTTTTCTATTATGATACAAGTATAATATATATATAAGATAAGTAGTTACGAGTGGTAGACCTACGCATGATACAATTTTTTTCTAAAATAGAAAATACTATGCCAAGTGGATAAGACACACGCCCGCCGAGTAGATTGGCCGATAACTTTGGGCCTATGTGTACCAGCCTTTTTACAAGGGATTATTTACTCGTATTTTACGAAGAAAGTGAAGTTATAGTCCGATTCATATCATGATAACTTTGAGTTCATTTCATATGGAAATATCTTTATCAATGTAGTGTAAATTGTCAAGTTTCTACGTGTAACGTATTCATGCCACGCGTATGAAAGTTCTACCATATTTGGTCTAGTAAGCCAGACGTAGATCTGCCAGCTAGATTGTGGCTGGATTGCTTATGCTCTTTTATTTTAATGAGTAGGTAAAGTTGATAGGTAATTTACACGTGATTTCGATCTTTGTTGGAGGTAAGTAACATTCAAAGACACTGAGAGATGAAGTTATTTTATTTTTTAAAGATCCTTGATTTTATCTACCATAGTTCTGATAAAATCATTATTTCATATGCCTCGATTACTACACGGCATCTCCAACTTGGCGGTAAGTGCAATAATTGTAGTACTGACTCATGAGTCCTGAATGACCATTTAGAAAACAAAACTTAATTTAAAAGACTTCTAATTTATAACGCCTAGAGTCAAAACGCACATCTATTGCGGTTAATAAACATTAAATTGATGAAATCCATATCTTTACTTACTTCCATACTAATATTATAAATGCGAAAGTGTACACTTGTACATCGTGTCTGTCTGTTTGCTCTGCTTTTCCGGCTCATCTCTCCAACCTATTTTGACGAAATTTGGTACAGAGGTAAATAGGCTACAGAGTTCCTGAGGTAGTCGAAAAACAATCCACGCGGACGAAGTCGTGGGCAAAAGCTAGTTAGGAATTAAATCTCGAGCCTTGGATTGATATCTGAAGCACTGTACCAAAGTAACACTTATTTCATAATGCAGCATTTAGAAAGTCCATAAAAGCTTCTGATTGAGAATGAAAAGTGGCAAAACAACCAAACAATACAATTCACCTTGAAAAGTGGACCATGGCGAAGTTAACCCACTACACTTACACCTTTCACCTGTGCTCGAGTAATAATTACAATATCCCTAGTATGAGTTTTGAAATGGAAATTCGATGAAGAGTTCCTCTTTACTAAATCGACAGTCAACGCCTTTAGCAAAAAACTTAAATCCATACAAATATTATAAATGCGAAAGTGTCAGTCTTTCTGTTCATCTATCTGTCTGCTACGCTAGACAACCAATCTTTTCAACTGATTTCGATGAAATTTGGAGTAGAGATAGGTTGCATCCCGGGGAAGGGGATGTCCTGTAAATCCTTTTTATCCTGTAAAATTAGGAAGTTCCCGCGGGAATAAATAAAAACTTAATCAACGCGAACGATGTCGCGGGCATGATCTAGTACGTTATATATGAAACAACTGAGAAGCTGCACGATAGGTACATCGAGCCTAGGAAAAGCTAGAGCGTCTAAACGAAGAATCTCAAGCTGCTCAACGCCCGAACCGCCTCTGAGGTCCGAGCTTCTCAATGTAGAGCATACGATCAGCTATTGAAGTAAGTATCCAAGTCCTTTCTTGTGTTAATAACACGACGTATCGGAGCTTACGATTCCATCAAAGTTCTCGAGATGAACTAACTCGTAGTAGGGGTACAGTTATCCAATTCCTTAACTGCTTTAATACATGCACACCATAATGAACTATATTGCATTTACAAATAAGTATCAATGTTTAGTAAAGAGATTTTCGCGTGCAGTAGGATGCACTAATGAGCAGTTTGCTTGGTCCATTAGGCACGGCATACTTTCGAAGTCTTTCTTTTGATTAGCTTTTATAGTAAGACCGATGCCGATTATGCATCATTGAAATCGAATGCTGGCAGATTTTCTTTTTTTTTTTGTAATTTTTCTATACAATACTATAATGAAATACTATACGCGTGCAATTTTTTAGACAAGAGTATACGTTATAGACATAGATTCTTCACTTAAATTTGATCAAAGGTATAAATACTGGATTTGTAACTAAACAACCATTATTTTGAAAAAACTCTGTAGTATGTAATGAGTAATCTAGGCTAATTTTAAACCCAGGAAACTAAAGGTCGTATTTAAACAGATGGACAGATACAGACAGACTCAATATTGCGTTTATATAATGTTATTTTGGATTGTCAATTTATGCACATTGAAGTTAAAACTATTTAAGTAATTGGAACAAGAACTGCCAAATTACAGCATGTAAACTAATTTGGTTTCTGAAATGTTATCATGTATGTATCTATTGAAATATTGTAACTATCAATTATATTATTGCAACCCGTAATAAATTAAGGTTTGGTGAGAGACTAAATACACTTATCCGTTTAAGTTATTACTCGCTTTCTGTAGTCTATTGGCTGACATCCAATCCCACGTGTATGTATATAATGTTTTGGACAAACCAGGTAGGTACAATTCTTGAACTTTTTGTTAACGAAGGTCTCATCTTTTAAGAACGAATTATTTTAAAAATGATTTAAAGATTTATTGTGTATTTAAGTACACATTAACGTTTTTAAAATTTTTTTAGAATAATAAATTCTTTAATTATATGGGAAAAATAAAAATAAAATAAAATAATGAATTTGCTAGTTAATCATTCTTACCTCAAAAATAAAATGAATGCTAAGGACCATGCCATACTTTTTTAACGGTACGATACAGTGATACTGCGTAAGTCAATGCGACGATGTGTGGAAGTACCCAATGCAATGAATTGATTAAGTAGGCGAATGCCGTATACCTACTTGTAAATCAAGTTTGTTTTAAAACATTAAACAGCATTATCTAACATTTTTTCCTTTCATAACGGCCAAGA
Organism: Erebia aethiops; assembly: GCA_923060345.2. NCBI lineage: Eukaryota > Metazoa > Arthropoda > Insecta > Lepidoptera > Nymphalidae > Erebia > Erebia aethiops. The sequence goes on along the minus strand of OV281096.1, from coordinate 11,294,033 downwards.
GGGTAACGATAAGCTGATCGCATATTACAGCAAGAGCAGGCATGGCTGCAAGAGACGCTATCCCCATACCTACTAATTTTTAAAATCAATATAAAATTATAATGTCCTCCCGACCGAAATTCGGTCACGGTGGCCTATCTCCAGAGAGATTAGCCATCTGCGCGGGAGATAAGTGTCGAGAGATAAGCGGGAAAGTGCACAAGTGTGTCCGCAAGCCGCAAACACATGTGCACTCTCTGTTCCTTCACTCTCACAGACAGATGGGACACTACCAAAGCGAGATCAGGCGCAGGACCGTCGACTTAACGTATTCTCCAAGTCGTGGGGGTGAAACACTGTCTAACTCTGGGCTAGTACTGAGAATTTCTTGCCAGAAAAACCCAATACTCGACCCTGGACTCGAAACCGAGACCTCGTCGGCCAAAGTCAAGCATGCTTACCACTAGACTAACGAGGCAGTCGAAGGTCCATACTAAGGTGGGACTTCGCTGATAGCATTACTGAATAGGTTACGGGTGTTACCTGTTGCGTTTCTGGCGGCTCTTGCTTGATCTACGACGAGCTTTACTCGTATTAGGTACTGTAGGTTGCAAAACTTTTAAGTAATTAATTTCACACTGACTTGTGCATTTGTTCATGTAATAGAGTAATATGTAACTGACCATGAAAATATCGCATTTGTTTCAAAATGGTTTCAAAAGCGTTTTAATAATGTGATTGTCAAAAGGTCGACGTTGATGTCTTCATACTTACTTTGAGTATAATAATTAACAGCCTTTTAAAAATACAACTATTAGCACAGAATAGGTGGTATTAGGCCGACTTTGCACAACACTACCTAAACTGATTTAGTTTTTTTGTGCTGTAATTTTTTGATAAGTTTATTCTGGGCTCAGATTAAGAAACTACTTTAGATCTATTATTATTTATAATAAACGCCCTAATCCCATAAAAGAAGAAAACAAAGAGACAACCTTTAAAAGAAAATTGAGATATTGGTTAATACAAAAATGTTTTTATAATATTCAAGAATTTCTAACTACATTATATACCTCAATAGCACGATAGATGTACAAATAATTTGTGTATAAAAATTAAAACTAGTCAAATATTTTTTATTATAATAACTTATTTAATATTATTCATTGACATTGATTTCTGAATTAATTATTTGTTGCCATTATTTAGTTATCTAATGTTGTAGATTAAATGAATTTGATTTTTATAACTAATTTATATATTTAATTACTGGATAACTACTCATTATATGTTTATTATTAAGTATGTTCAATCTCCATTGTAATAAAATGTTATTAATTTGAAATTTGCAATGCCCTGACAGGGCCTCATGCCAATGTAAACATGAACGCAAATATTATAAATGCGAAAGTTTGGATGTATGGATGTCGGTATGGATGTATGGATGGATGTTTGTTACTCAATCACGCCCCAACGGCTGAACGGATCTGGATGAAATTTGGCACAGAGATAGATTATAGTCTGGAATAACACATAGGCTACTTTTTATCCCGGAAAATTAAAAAGTTCCCGCGGGAACCACAAAACCTCGATCCACGCGTACGAAGTCGCGGGCGTCAGCTACTAATATGAAATAAATGAAATGAAATATATTACCTCTATTATTCAGGGGTCGCCATGAAAAGGACAGGTATGGAAAATTTAACTTAAACAATATTTAACGGTTAAATCTAAAGTTAAATCAGTTTCACACTTAGGTACCCATAAAAAGTAAAACACTTATAATAAAGGTTTAGGTGTTATTAGCGAATACACAGATCAACGTGAATTGACTTTGCATACATAAATTGAATACGCGAATTGTGACTTTTCGATATACTCGTAGTTACGACTAATATTGGATAGAAGCAGGCGTTATTTTGTGGAAGTCCATAATAATGAACGAACTAGAAGATTAATTTGCTATAATCCGCCACAATAGGTAAATCTATGTGGTACAGTGTGTATCCCGCACTTGTAGCCCGCGATATTCACCACACCACAGAAATCGACTCCGCAGAAGATGTTGACTCGACAATGCACGATTGTTTACAATCGTAGAGCATGTAGAAGATGCCCTCGGAGTGAAACATAGTTGCTTTTTGTTTTATCCACTACAAGTTAGCCCTTGACTGCGATCTCACCTGATGGTAAGTGATGATGCATTTATGATGATGTTGATGCTAAGATGGCAGCGGGCTAACCTGTTAGGGGCATGGCAGTTATATTATTCGGTTTCTACACGGCATCGTACCGAAACGCTAAATCGCTTGGTGGCAACTGGCACGTCTTTGCCGATAGGGTGGTAACTAGCCACGTTGAGAATAATTTGGAAGATTTCTGTGGTGTGGTGAATATCGCGGGCTATGAATGCAATATACACACTGGTTTTTTTTTTAAATTCTTTTTAATTTTTTTTTAAATTAAACTTCTAGTTCCTTCATACTTACTACAAAGTACTCAAAAGTACTTGTAAAAGTTTATTTGAATAAAAAATATTTGATTTGATTTGATTTGATTTGAAAGATAAGAAAACAAACATGGAACGTTTTTGAAAATTAAGATCTGAGATCATACCCCACCCTACGTGTAATATTTAGCATATTTAGCAACCCTATCTCAATACTCCTTTTAAATGCTTAATCATTCAAACCAGTCAAGAGTCGCGATTTATATCTTCATACCACAAAGCGTTAAAGCATACTGTTGAATCAGGTTCCACAATAATGGATGGGTGGTGAATCAAGTTTGAACAATGCGTGTGACTTGCGAGCGATCGGAACCGGTGGTCGTCGCTTGTGTTTATTTATCGAGACACGTGGCCGACCTACCAAGGACGTCGAGTGAAAGTAGTAACTAGCGAGAAGTGAGTACGAGTAATGACCAATAAGGCGGTTACTAGTTAACCATAATTTCTTGTTGGCTCAATCGAATCACAAATTGGTTTTAGTGTAATTGTAACACAGAAATAAAATTACATGAATTTCTTTTATATTACGACGACCTCCGTGGCGCAGTGTGTAGCGCTGTTGCCTTAACGTGCGGAGGTCCTGGGTTCGATCCCCGGCAGGGTCAATTTGGGAATTTATAATTTCTGCATTTGCCCTGGTCTGGCCTGGTGGGAGGCTTTAGCCGTGGCTAGTTACCACCCTACCGGCAAAGATGTGCCGCTAAGCGATTTAGCGTTCCGGTACGATGCCGTGTAGAAACCGAAGGGGTATGGGTTTTAATATAACTGCCATGCCCCTAACAGGTTAGCCCGCTACCATCTTAGACTGCATCATCACTTACCATCAGGTGAGATCGCAGTCAAGGGCTAGCTTGTAGTGGATAAAAAAAAAAAAAAAAAAAAAATATTCTTAGGTATGGTATATTAAAAAAAAACTCACCGACTACCTATCGGAGAGTCCTATAGATTAATAATAATTTTATATAAGTAATTTAGCTTAAACTTAACTGAACTTAACTTAATATTTGCTTGATAGGTTGCATGCGCTATTTTATGTATAAACGCTGTGTACCTACACTTTTAATCGAGGTACATATCAGTGAATGTCACTTCTTTAATGTTATAATTTGTGTGTTATTTAATATGTATTTTGTTAGTGTACCATTATAAATAAAATAAATAAAAATAAGAAATTAATTTGGGCCAATATAATTTATTTGTCCCACTGGCGGTGGAGACGATGGGATGCTGGGGTGGAGATGCAAAAAAATTTATAAAAGAGATCGGCTGTCGTTTGAGGGAAAGGGGCTGTGACCCACGTTCTGGTTCCTACCTGGTTCAAAGGTTATCCATCGCCATTCAGCGTGGCAATGCTGCAAGTTTGATGAGTACCTTTGGCCCAGGGGCAACCAGCTGGGGTGGTCTTTTTGATTACGGTTTTATTTTTATTTTTGTTAGTAGGTATATAAGGATTTTAGACTAACGTTTAGTCTATAAGTTTTTATTATATCTATTTTAAATTCGCTTACTCACGTTTGAAATAAATAGAATAATTTTTCTTAAAATAAGAAATATTTATTTTTCATCATCATATTCAACATTTTAGCCTGTGGACGTAGGCATCCAAAGAGCGCCACCACACCCGGTCCGCAGCCATCTCTAGCTACTTCTCGTCACCTTTATATATTCGTACGCCGTCCCCATAACAGCAGTTCAGTAGTCATTATTATCATGATCCATACTTATTTAATTAATTAATTTATTTTTCCAAAAAAGTTTACACTTTATACTCCTTTTAAAACTAGACATAATTATTATGATTCATCACATAGTGTGCAAAGGAGTGCTTAGACACTCGCACTAAGGTAACTTGTGTTACGAGTGTCGTCGCCTTCCTCCGAACCTTTTACAAACTTGTGAATCTATATTTTCTACTCATAAGATTATTACCAAGAATTATTATTATTACCAAGAATTTATTTATGTACCAGCATAAATAAATTATTACATAATTTTAATTATTATTAAAAAATTAAAATATCTCAACATTATTATTGCCTTATTTTATCACTATTTCCAACATAACATTCTTCATCAACATATTATATTCAATTAATATTTGCATATATACGTGTTGTTTGTTGCTTCTTTTGCTCTGGACCTGAATTTTGATGTGATTGTATTTTTTTTCTAGCTTTAGATTTATAGTATAGTGGAATTTATGTAAGTTATTATTGTTTGTAGGTTAGGTATATTCATTCGGTTGGATGTGACGCAACCCGGGTCACAGCTGAAAATCAGCGCCCTGCACAAAACGTGCAAATGCAAGTTTTGATGCAGGGCAAAAGCTGAGCTGTACACCCATTCTGGGTGGTGTCACAGACAAGCATAATTTTAGGTACAATAGTACAATAATTGACTGTTTGTTTGTGACACCATCGATGAATAAATATATTTTCTTTCTTTCTTTCTTTCAGTCATATTTCCTCCTACAGGCATAGTCTACCCACTGCCCTTCAAGTTACAGAAGGTTTATTTTACCATGGACAGAATTATTATGCATTATATGCGCCGGTTCTTCTCAGGTCTCTTGAGAGAGCTATCGTGGTTAGCGTCTGAATGTTGTTATTGGAGCAAATCGTAAGTACATAGTTATTAGACCAATTACATTAAGTTCCGGGTTGTGGAACTCTAGCAAAATGAGATCAACGTAATAAGCTGACCTACATAAGTATGTAAGTAAACCACTGCGTACCTATGGCTTCCATCTCCCCCATAATCCTCGGATGTGTATGGTTAGCACGAGTACATATTGCCTACTAGTTTTTTTTCATCCACTTCAAGTTATAGGCCGACCGTTTAACTCGCGTATCGCCTGCGCGGTAAGAAGGGAGCGGGGGCGGGTAACGCTACACACGGAGTCAATAATGCAAAGATTTATCTCGAGATAGACATTGTTAGTAAAGAATAAAATAATAAGTATCACCCACCCATCCGCTAACATCTCCTCCCGCTCCCTTCTTACCGCGCAGGCGATACGCGAGTTAAACGGTCGGCCTATAGCCCTTGACTGCGATCTCACCTGATGGTAAGTGATGATGCAGACTAAGATGGTATAGCAGGCTAAGGCTAACCTGTTACGGGCATGGCAGTTATGTTAAACCCCATACCCATACATTCACGGCATCTCCGCACGTTAAAAATTTTTACGATAATGGTCTGCAATATATCGTCTAAGTACAATGTATCTTCCATCTCGCGACCATGGGGTCCCGAACCTTTGGAAGGCGAAAACGAGGGACCGAAAACAACTCGCAGAGGCCTGTTAGGCAATTTTACTCTAAAGGAAATGTGACACCAACCGGCGAATATCCATATATGCACTATGCGAGTGCACCCAAGGACAATCCCCGGTTAGTGCAGAACTATTGCAAAACATGGAAATAAGTACAATGTCTGTCTCTTCCATCTCGGGACCAAGATCGAACCCGGGACCTCCGCACGTTAAAAATTATTACGTAATGGCCTGCAATATATCGTCTAAGTACAATGTATCTTCCATCTCGCCACCATGGGGTCCCGAACCTTTGGAAGGCGAAAACGAGGGACCGAAACCAACTCGCAGAGGCCCGTTGGACAATTTTACTCTAAAGGATATGTGACACCAACCAGCGAATATCCCTATATATGCACTTAAAGTACAATTATTATTACAAAAATAATAATTACCTTATTCTTCGTCCTTTTAAGTTTCGTCCTTGTGGTGTGGCAGTTTTTTTGAATTTATTATTTGAAGAAATTAGTAGAGTTTTAATGTTAAGTCAACAAAACTAATAAATAATTATCAACTTACGATGACTACAATATGAAATACAGAGTTTCAGATCATAGAATTGCTTCGTCATTCAACTTAAAATGAATTAACGATCAGTTACAAGAAGAAATTAAAACAAAATTGGCAGTCATATAGGAACTGCCGATAGAAGTGAAAACAAATATTTTAAATTTATTTATTTTTTAATTATTTCTAATTCATTTTAATTTTATTTTTTAACTTTTTTTATTAAAAAAAATATAAACCTTATAACGAAGGCATTAAAGTTAATTACGAATGTAGTATTTTTTTATTTTGTCTCCGTAACAAAGCGAGCATGTCGGTGAGGGTCACGCGAATCCACAAGTTTACCCCCTAAAAAAGAACTCAACGCGGCTAAAGAAGTTTTCACTTCAAAAACTGAAGAGAATTTTCCAAAGCATTGGTGCGAGTATCAACAGCTCTATTATGCGCAGTTATAATCATAAAGTCGCAAATTATGATTGACATTTCTGTCCAAGACCATAATCACACTATAATCTTTGTTGTACTATCTAAAGTAGCCAGTAAAATAATTGACTCGTTGCCGAACCGTTGCATAAATTCATGAGAAGGCTGGTACGCTTCAATAGATAATGCGATTTTTATCAAACTACATTCCTTACCTTTGTTTAGCTCTAATCTGACAGGTGCGCAGTTCGATCTGTTATCAAAATAACACCCATATAATTGACCTTCGTCTTTCGCAAAAGGTCACTTTACGAACGAGTTTTTAAGATTTTATATTTCATCATTATAAAGTTCTAATCCCTTTGAATTACATAAGCGATTACCAACGTTCGTAGAAATTTCGTTAAACAAGTTTTAGGTGTAATAGTAAGATTTATTTCAACATTAATTTTTAGTTTATGTCCATCATTAATTGTGAATTATAGCTGTTATTTGATCGTAAGGTTATGGACATAAAATATAGATGTTGCTTGATGCGTAATATTAAGTTGTAATTTTTAATAAAGATTGCATAATGCATTATACTAAGCGGCAATTAAAATCTTTGATTCAGATTTGATGTGTCATAATTAGCTGTTTTATAAGTAACATGGTGAGAATTTCAACAGATTACCTACCGATTAAACGGTGTTCAAAATTATTGCCACCATAACCATAATGCATACCTGAACCTTAATATTATTTTATGTAATAAATAAATGTTTTTAATAAATTCTCAGTACTAGCCCGGAGTTAGGAAATTGGCGGTGTTTCATGAACCCCCGTGCCTCGGAGAGCACGCTAAGCCGTCGGTCCTGCGACTGATCTCTCTCCGGTCGTGTCGGATTTTCCGTCTCATCCGGCTATGAGAGTAAAGGAACAGAGAGTGTACCCGCGTATGCGCACACACCGAGAGGTCGGGAGGACATTTTTTTATGAACAGAGCTCTACTAAGTTTTAAACTTAGGTTATACCAATAATTTACCAAAACTGGACCCACATGACCAACTTCCTCAAAATGTTAAGTCAAAGTCTGATCATTTTCCTGTTCTTACTTACCGTTTTGCAAGAGTGATCTATATCGGTATGTAAAAATCGTATGGTATGGCAAACGAGTGGGTAATGTACTCTTACCCAAAGCTCAAAAACTATACTGACTTATAACTGCCGTTCAATATTGGGTAGTGACTAGTGACACGTTACGTCTAGTAGCTGGGCTGAGTGCCTAGTGGGAGATTTTCTTCCCATTCGATCGCGAGTCGCGATTTGTATGGAATTGTCAATCGCTTGACAGCTGGCGCTCGATCAATTCCATACAAATGGTAGTTAGCGTTGTCGTGATCGAATACGTAAATAACTCCCACTCGACCTGCTGTTCTGTAATAACCACTGCCAGAGAGGTGATAGATGTATATAACTAGAGCGTGCAATGACCCGCAAAATCGTCTTTACCACGCTTTTACTGACTATAAGGTTTAAAGTTTAAACAATGGAAGGGTTTCTCTGCGTCTGTAATTAATAACATCTCTGTATACATTATATGACACACCTCTTTTCGTAACAAGATATAAATAGCGGTTTTAGGTAAAAATTTTATGAATTACAAGCTACCTCAAGTTTTACGGGCTTCTTTCATACCTGATTATATAGGTTCTTTCATGCTTAATTAACTAACTTAATGTACCTTACGTGACTGATATAGGACATGTTTTTTAAAGCATTTTTCACTTTTGCAGTGTACAATTTAAATTACCTATTGCACTACCAAAATAACGTCTCAAATCTCAATGAGTTTTTTATTGCCGTTCTATTATGTTTTAACGTTTTAAAAGTTGTTAGCTTTTATAACTCTGACACCTTATATAAGTCTAATATAAGTACTTACCTAATAAATATAGGTAAGTCTAATTCGCCGCGCTTCTATTCATAGGATTCAAGACATCTCATTGACCACAGTAATCAAGAGTGCATAGTGGCTCCCAAAGAATTCCTTTCAAAAGTGACCGCAACAATATTTGGCGCCCCAGTTATACGTAACGGGCCTTGATGACACAATAATGGTCACATTACCTCTCGCGTGTGTAATTAGGTTGGAGTTCGAGACAACATCACAACACAGATAAGATAAGAAATGGATAGGACATCTACCATAAAAATTATAATATAGTCAGTCATCCGAAGTATAGAATAGGCGTCTAACATACTCTAGAAATACCTATAGTAGTAGAAGAAGTTACTACAATCTGTCTTACAAATTATAAATGACGAGATTTTTACCTACCTACAATAATAATGAGAAATTCCTGAATTAATATCATTGATTTTCTTATATTTGAACCAGTAAGGGATAAGAAAAACAAGAAAATTTAATGATTAAATTAAATTATATTTTTAAAAAATGCATCTAAGTAAATCAATTTAGAGTCCTTGTGCAAGTGACCCTAATAATAAGTTGTGATATAGCTATAAGTACGTTATGAGGCTATAATACTTACCATTTACCACTAAACTTCTTCACACGTTTCTTGCCGGCTCTTCTCAGTAGAAACAGCTTTTCGAACCGGTGGTAGAGTCTTGACGTGAGTGTCACAAGTTGTCCTACATGAAATAAATAAATCATTTCATTTCACTTCATATAATATACCAACTTAAAGAGATAAAGCTTCTTCTTCTTTCTTCTTCTTCTAAATCACCCATCCCAATCACTTCCACCAAAATAGCTAAAATTTTGCTCAGAGGTTCTTTCTATATACCTAATGTAGGTAAAAACCTCCCACGGGAACGATGCCGCGGTCAGTTGCTAGTATCGGTGGGTCAATTTCAACAGGATCGTTTTACTTTAATTTCAGTGAGCTTTCTATAATTAAGTTTTTCAAAATGTGGTTTATTGTACTTCTCGATATTGTTCATGTTCTTACTAAATTCCATCTAAATGGTTCTGCACTAACGATTTCACCCATGCCGCATAAATTTTGCTGTTGGGAAATCCACCAGGCAAATATCTCTCACATCTAGGCACAACGCTTTGCTATTAGATTACTACGTAGAGCTTTTTGCGCATCTTTCGGGGGCGAAGACCGGTTTTCGTAATTTTGCTCAATTTAGACATATCTACTTATTACGCCGGGCATAATATTATTGTCTGATGTGACGCGTAATTATTATTTCGGATGTTTTGCACAGGAAGTACTCAATTACGGAAGAGTACAGTGCATGACTCGTGATTTTGACCTTTCGCTGACCGCGGAATTATGGGAACAAAAATGTCTTTCTAATTTGGGGATTTTGAACTGTTACTTTTATAATTTGGGATTTTTCTTTTGATGCTTTATTACGTACTAAAGTCTACGTCTATCTTTAACCTCAAAGAAAGCAAATAAATTAGAATTTGCTAGGATATTTTGTTCATTACCTATTTGCTTTTTAAAACTTTTATTTCAATGCATTTGCATATTTTTTTCAATCCATCCATCAACCATACTGACCTCGAGTCAGGATGACGAGCGCTTCAGCTCGAAAATGTATAAATTCATAAATTGTCAGAGAAAGTGACCTTGATACGTTCACACTTTTAAAGGTTTAGTGTTCCTTGGAATTCTTTTTAAAATTGAGGAGAAAGAACTTACTTCATTACTAAGCTAACTTGAATCATTATGTATCTTTTAATCTGTATTGTTCGTATTTTTGATGTCATTGACTGTAACGATAATTTTTTCGATCTAAATGAGATCCATTTTTCGTTCAATTACATTCTTCCGTCACGTCGTCTCCAAGTACCTACCAAGCAATAATTTTATTTAACTCGGACATTAATAATAGTACCTATTGTTTCAAAGAAATTTAAAATTTAAGTCGGCTAAATAATTTTGACATATGATAATAACAACCACAATCTTTTCTTACTAATTTTTATAATCTGTTGTACCAATTTTCAATCAAATACATATTTATATTAATATGACTTTATGTTAAATTAACTGCTCTAAGCAAAATATATCGTATGCCTTTTAGAGGTAGACTCTTCCTGCTATGTAAAATTATTACTAGATATATTAAAATCTTCAACTATGTAATAGTCAAATGATTTTAATAAAAGAAATGAAATACTTTTTTTTCTGAATACAAATTTATATCGACTGGCTACTTGTAAATGCGGAACCAAGAAAACGAATGATGACACCATCTTAGCCAAGTTCAATTTCGTAAGAACAGGCAAGACTATTCTCACTATCAAACATTTCCCTAATCCCTCGATACGAACTTGTACTTTTTATAAATACCATAAACTTTTATTACTATTACCATTATTTAGGATTAATGACTTTCACTATTAAAACGTGTAAGTACGCTTTTCGTTTTTTGGAACAATTAATTATTATTAATAAAGCCATAAACTTTTATTAGAGCCTAATGAAAGCCCGGCACGCCCTGAAAGATAATAAAATGGGAATGGTCATTATTTTTAAGTGCACGAGCTCATGATTTAGCATTATTATCTTATTGGCTGGTTTATATATCTACAACTATAATTATACCGACTTGCTTACCTCCATTTATGAAGGTTTTTCTATTACTTAAGGTTTCAACATTATGTACTACTATAGGTATTTAAGCTTGCAAAATATTTAGTTAAGTATATATACTTACATAGTTCCTTGCATTGTTGGTCAATCTAATTTGTTATCAGATTTAAAGGCATAATTTAGATACATTGAAGTAGGTACTTAATTGTAATAAAATGATTTCAGAATGTGCAATTATATTTACCAAATACGAGTATAACTATCTAAATACCAAGTTAAGGTTAAAAGTGCTCAAATATAGCGAACCATCTTTTATGGTCCCTATCAGAAAGCTAAGAAAAGAAAGTTGTAGTAGTAAAAATGAAATTTAATAAAACGTTTATTTTATAATACCTATCAAATCTATACATATAAAAGCTGGGAAGAACTCAGTACGCTTACTCCGAGTTTTTACATTGCAAATACGATTGATCGACGTGAGAGCTCACCTCACCAAGTGTAAGCGAACGTTAAAGTAAAATGAACCTTAAATGCATCGATTTAGAGCTCATTTCATCATTTCGTGTATTTATTCACAGCCAGCGCTCTAAACGCTGAATTTGTGACTTTAAAGCAAGAGATTTTGGATTCATTTTACTTTGACCGTTCGCTAACACTTGTCGAGGTGAGTTCTCACGTCGATCAACCGTATTTGCAATGTAAAAACTCAGAGTAAGTGTACAGCTCAAAAATATTGTTACAATCGAAACTTGTTATTCAAAACTATGGCAAGAATATGGATAGGTAGTTACTAACGGCCGGTGGAACTAATTTATCCGACCCAAGATCTTGACAAGACCTGATGATAGAATGATAATCTGTGGGTACTTTGGTATAAGTATAACCTAGATCGGTGATAACAAATAGCTATGGTGGCATCAGAGATATCACAGCTTTTCTTGAAACCGTAAATAATACTACCTACTAGGTTTCAGAAAAAATCAGTGTAATGCAAAAAAGTAGATACTCGGCGCTTGTTAAGTTCCTTAATAATGTAGCTTTCTAAGATAGGTATTAAACAGGCGTAACAGGTAATAAAAAATAAAAATCGTTAAATTCATAATTCTATACTATAATCTTATAAATGCAAAGATGTGTGTCTGTCTGCTACGCTCTCACAGCCCATCTGCAGTTCAACCGATTTTGACGAAATTTGGTACGAACTCGAAGATAGGTTGCATCCCGGGGAAGGACATAGGCAGATTCAGATTAAAATTAATTTACCTATTTGCATTTAACATAAACAATTAACATGTCACCCCTTGTGCAATTGGAGGCTCAGCTCAGATTAAAAAGCTTAATACCCGCGGAAGTCACGGACATTATCTAGTTAGTAATATTTACTATCATGGATGAATATGTAATTTATGTCGCCATTGTTTCTGGTGCGCAGATAAATCTCGAGCCAGCGTCCTTGAAACGCGTCCACCTCTGATACGTGTCATTGATTGTAATGAGACTTTAATTCACAAGGACTCCTCACATCAACTTGTTTACCCACTTCCAAAAAAGGAGGAGGTTCTCAATTCGGCGCGTATTATTTTATTTTTTTAAATGTATGACGGTGCATTTATCCGTAGTTTCTGAAACGATTAAAAAAAAAATTCAGTCGTTAGAGGAAGCTCTCGAGGTGGTCCCATAAAAAAATCTGACTCCAAATTCTCAACCCTGACACTAAAAAGTTAAAAATAAAAATTCTTACCAAAAAAAAGAATTCCAACGCCACAGTAAAGCTAAAGTAAAAAAAATATTTTGATTTTTACCCACTATGTTCGTCGGGCAGGTATAACAAGGATAAACAAAGTTCGTCCATCAGGCTCGCCCGACTTCAACATAGTGGGTAGAAATCAAAATTATTTTTTTACTTTACAGTAGCGTTGGAAGTCGCTTTTTTGTAAATATTTTTTTCTGTTAAATGAATGAATGAATACACTTTTATTGTACGTGTGGTGTACAATAAAAGTGTATTTATTCATTCATTCATTTCATTCAAAGGAAATTATACATTAATAAAATACAGTAAACTTATAGCTAAAATTAAAGTAAGTATACAATTTGGCGGCCATATCGCAACATATCGATCTCTTCCAGGCAACCAATAAATAATATGATTTCCAATTAATTTTAGGTACTAAATACTATTATTAGTACTTACTTAATACCATAGATTTATATAATAAATCTTTGCTTAATACGTACTAACAATGCTTTATCTTTTCGATTGGTAAGTAACTGTAATATTAAGATAATCGTAGGGAAGCATGTTCAGTCTAGACTGCATCATTTCTAAGATGATATCGTAGACAGCAAAAACGTGACACTGATAAAAGTCTTTTTTTTTAGATTTTGGATTTTATTTATTCTTATGTCAAACAAACGCACGACGCCGGCAAATTTTTTACACTATCATAAATATTTTTATTTATACCAGAGAACTTTTAGATCTAAACAAATAGGAGATCCAGAATGATGTCTACTACATTAATTAACAGCTTTTTATAACGTCGTAAGTTTATCGGTGTCCGTATTCCGGTCAATGTGAAAAGTGCCATAAACCGTCCTTTTTTTGACCGTTGGCAAAGGAATTCGGCACAAAAACTCTTATAAAAACCTACCACACGTGGCAACTGGCATCGGGATGTTAAGTACATGCTTTGTCTGTATTATCTGTATTGTCTGAAATTAGTATTGTTGTTGAAACTTGGATAAATCGATTTTGAGTAGCCAGTTTTATGCATGTTGCATCCTCCGTTTTATTAAATGCTCGAAGGTTGCATCCGCTTACTGCATCTTGTTCATGTTGGGTATTGCTTTGATCTTTTTGTTAGTACGTTATTATTTTTTTATTTAGAGTTTTAAACTACCATAACAGGTTAAATAAATAATTATTATGAAGATGATCAATGAAATATCAATTAACTCTATATGGTTCCCTGTATTTGGGTTTAGCCCTGAAATAACCTAGTCTAGAGTTCTAGATCATATACTGTATGAAGAATAGTCTTCATACAGTCGATGACTGGTACCGTTCCTACAGTCAATGGTCTTCATACAGGTGATGGATGGTACAGAGTACAGACTACAGACAGTACTAAAAAGCATAGGCATTATGCTATCCGGCTATGACCCCGGCAGGGTCAATTTGGAAATTTATAATTTCTGAATTTTCCCTGGTCTGGCCTGGTGGGAGGCTTCGGCCGTGGCTAGTTACCACCCTACCGGTAAAGACGTGCCGCCAAGCGATTTAGCGTTCCGGTACGATGCCGTGTAGAAACCGAAGGGTTTAATATAACTGCCATGCCCCTAACAGGTTAGCCCGCTACCATCTAAGACTGCATCATCACTTACCATCAGGTGAGATCGCAGTCAAGGGTTAGCTTGTAGTGGGAAAAAAAAAATCGTAAAAATAAAAGAAAGCCTTAATGTCCCCTGATCTACATTTTCCACAATGCCACTAAAAATAAGACTACTAACATAAGTAGTACGGGACTAATAAACATTGACCCTAAAATAAAAAATGTAAAGCTGATTTTTGGCACAAGTGTTGCTTTTATGTTAACTATGACAGGTATATTTTCGAAATTATTAGTGCTATCAAAATTACCTAAATACTATTTTATAGGTAATTTAACTATGTTTCTTACTGTTTCAATCAGTTTTTCCTAACTCTGTTATTTTTTTTTCGAAAATTAAAAACAACGTACACGATATTTGCATATTATTTTCTTTATCTTACACAATAGGTAGGCATATCTCCAAAACTATTACTCTTATCAAAATAAACTAAATATCATTTTATAGCTAATTTAATAGCCTTTCATTTTGCTTCAGACAATATTTTTGTAGCTCTATCAGTTTTTATGGAAATTACAAGAAACTACATTACAAAAAGCCATACATGCAAAATATTTTCTTTTCATGCACAAAGGGTTAACATATCTCCGAAACTATTAGTCTTATGGAAATGAACTGAAATATTATTTTGTAGATAATTTAATGAAGATAATTTTCACCATAGAAAGTTTTTTTCTAGCACTAATATTTTTTGAGAAAATTACAAAAAACTGCGGTTGGGGAGATGTTTGGGGGGGTGGGGGGTTAAGCCCGCGGCCTAGAGGGGGGGAATTTTTAAGAAGTACTTCTCAGACCCCAAGGAAAACTTGTGCCAAAAATCAGATTTACATTTTTTATTTTAGGGTTCCCATACATAGCTTGCACAAGTAGCCTGGGCTAAAGCCCTCTTCGAAAATCTTCTCTACATTGGCTTGTCTTGAGCATCGTCTTCGAGTTTTTAATATTTGCCAAGATCATTTTAGTTTTAAAGCCCTGGACGTGCTTTCGTTTCGTAGAGTTAACTTTTCTATTGGAGGTTCCTCAAGCAGATTCCTTAGAGCTCCTAACACCTTTTCTATTATTCTTCATCTCTTTCAATCCTCCGTCCATGGGGTGAAGCCTTGGCCTCTATCTCCTTCCAGTTTGCCATCATCATCATCATCATCATCATCAACCGACAGACGTCCACTGCTGGACATAGGCCTCTTGCAAGGATTTCCACTCGCCGCGGTCTTGCGCCGCCTGGAACCAGAGACTCCCTGCAACTCGCCTGATGTCGTCCGTCCAGCGAGTAGGGGGTCTGCCAACGCTGTGCTTCCCAGTGCGAGGTCGCCATTCCAGCACTTTGGGACCCCAACGTCTGTCGGTTCTTCTAACTATGTGCCCCGCCCAATGCCACTTCAGCTTCGCAACGCGTTGAGCAATGTCGGTTACTTTCATCTCCTCATTCCTGATTTGATCGCGCAAAGAAACCCCGAGCATCGCTCTCTCCATCGCCCGCTGAGTGACCTTGAGCTTTCTTATGAGGCCCATAGTTATCGACCAAGTCTCGCATCCATAGGTCATCACTGGCAACACGCACTGTTCGAAGACTTTGGTCTTCAGGCACTGAGACCTGGCAGTTTGCCATGTACGACTGTGGTTGTACGACATGTCCTGCTATCGTATTCTTAAGGTATTAAAAAAAATGATAACGTTCGTTACTTTAAAGAAGAGGAATTCGTTTGTTATTTCATAAACTTACATGGGAACTATCAAAGCCGCGAGATCTAGATCTAAGAAAGCACTAGACTGAATTTCGTAACGCTATTTCCGTTCACACGCCCCCCCAGATGTCCAGAGAAAGCGCTTGAAAGTTTCATTCAATTCATTAATAGCGTATTTCTGCACACACACGTGCTAGCATTGAAGCAATTGCTCTATAGCCCGCGCAATTGGATTGTTTTATTTGCGTTGATGTTGTTAACAGAGTATATTAACCGTGGTAAGCAATTGCGACAAACATGATGCGCCAGACAAAATAAGACAAGCCATGTCGAATTAGATACGCTAAGGGTTGGCAAACACTTACGATTCAAAGAAATAAAATCTTGATGTCTAACTTACCTATCATTTATCTCAATTCTCATCTGACCAACAGTTTCGGAATCTAAACGTGAAAACTTCTGAAATACAGAAGTCGTATTATGTATTATGAAGGTCATTAACATCGTATCTGACAATAACTTGATATCTCAAGTGCTTTTAAATATTTTCTTATGCTTTTTAATTCGAATATTTTACTTGCACAATATTGTAAAGATCATAAAAGCTATTGGGACTTACATTTACTTTTTAGATTTTTTTTTCTGATGGAATATATTTACTATCTCATGGCTCAGAAAAAGTCCGTGCAGTGGAACACCATGGGAAAAGATAATACTATACTTACATCGTAAAATTAGATACTTATCCACTTTAACTCTGGCGTCTAGGTAAAGTAAATGAAATCTTGCACAGTTAAATTATAGTCGAATTGTCTAATTATAAAAGACAAAATATAATAATTGATTGTATTCGACCAATGATTGATTGATACATTGTTGATGACTGATTCGTAATATTTCTCTATAGGTACCATCCTAGAATAGTTCTATATTGTTGAAAGCCACAGACCGTGCTGAAAGCCCTGGTAGATAAGTCTGGACTGTTGATTGATTGCAGATGGCTTTAACTAAATGTGCCGTTGATTAATTCGATGTGCCTATTCTTGATAGTTAATTCCACTGTAACTAATAAGCAACATAATAAGCCCCAATGGAATAACTTAGTGTTTCAATCAAAATCAAATCAAATAATGTTTATTCAATATAGGTAGCCTGGTAGGTACACTACACTTATTGACGTCTCGTTATTTATAAAATATAATGGTGATAATCAGTAAAGGTATCTTAAAACTAAAGCTACGAGGGTTCCAAACGCGCCCTGGTCTGAGAAGTGCCCACAAAAATGTTTTTACTTTACAGCGTTTACTTTGTCAAATCCATATCCTTACTAAAATCTATACTTAATATTATAAATGCGAAAGTGTGTCTTTCACGGCCCATCTATTCAACCGATTCTGATGAAATTTGGTAAACCAGTAGGTTACATCCCGGGGGAAGACATTTTATCCCAGAAAATTAAGGGCGCACGACACGCACGACACGCATTTATATTTTATTTTAAAAATCTTTATTTTTTTTATTATTCTTGTTCGGTACGAAATTACTTAGAAAACAAATTCAAGATTGTCCAATTAATCAAGAGTTTAAAAACAATCCAAGCATATAGCATCAGTGTTCCTTTGTTTATAATATAAATTAATTAGGATTCAATTACCCAAGCATCGTGTCAAACGAAAGCGTTATAAAACAGACATATAATGGGACAAACTGAATCGGAGGCAGCAGATGGGATGCGTCAAAATGACTAACAAGAGATATGGAACCTAAAAATATATCAACGCGTGGTCTTTTCAGCTGGGTTTTTGAACTGTGTCATGACATTTTATACTATTATATATAAATGATTTATTTTTTGATGTACTTGTTGATTTCATTATATTGCTTTTAATACATTGCTTCTTCCACGCCACTAAACAAACGTTTTTTTTTTAATCCACTACAAGCTAGCCCTTGACTGCGATCTCACCTGATGGTGAGTGATGATGCAGTCTAAGATGGTAGCGGGCTAACCTGTTAAGGGCATGGCAGTTATTTTAAACCCATACCCCTTTGGTTTCTACACGGCATCGTACCGGAACGCTAAATCGCTTGGCGGCACGTCTTTGCCGATAGGGTGGTAACTAGCCACGGCCGAAGCCTCCCACCAGACCAGACCAGGGAAAATTCAGAAATTATAAATTCCCAAATTGATCCTGCCGGGGATCGAACCCAGGACCTCCGCACTTTAAGGCAACAGCGCTACACACTGCGCCACGGAGGTCGTCAAACCTACCTAAATAAAACTGTAGATTTTACATTAATTATTAAAAAAATATTAGGTACCTACCTACATTATTATCCCAAGAAAACTCTCAGAGAGAGATAAAAATAATACCTTAGCCTAATTATGTACCTATTGTTTGAATTTGTGATTCATATACTATTATCTCAAAATTTACCAGAAAGCTTGCTACGTATATAATAGGTACCTATGTGTTATTCTAATAATTATAGGCCAAGTTTTATAGGTGAGTTTCGAAACAAGAAAGCTGCTAGACCTTTCCTTACGTTTTACGATTTTCTCTGTCTACGTTTATACGATGTTACCTAGATAAAGAGTATCTAACCTGTCCATTTTCGGTTGTTAGTACTGCAGAAGGGTAATAAACCTTTTTGATCTGAGTAATAAACAGATGGACACACTTTCGCTATTATAATATTATTATATATTAGTATGCATTATATTATCATAGCACAATATACTTAATCGAAGCAGATGTTAGTCCAAATGCACTCTAGTTAAAAAAAACTTTGTTTTTATGTGTAGGAGGGGAAAATCCTCATGGGCATCCGTCTCTGAATCGATAGTGCTTAGTGTGACTCTATTTAAAACCTGCTGCGTTAGGAAATGGAAATCTTTGCCTTCAAGGCAAGCCCAGCCACACATGGCTAAAGGACACTCACTGGGGTTCAAAGTTAAGGCGAGTCACCTCAGCTCAGCGGTGAAAACTGGTTTGCTAGATCAAATTTTTTCGGTATTTACTATTAAATAACGGTCTTACAAAAAATATCCGATACACTTAAAGATATTGTCTAAAGAATGTGCTAATTTGTTACACGATAGGATGTACTTTACTCGATCAAAAAAAATCTTGAAACAGGCTAAATTAAAAGTTTAAAACGAATTTTTTATTAATAAAATTTTCGACTTTGCTCATCATTTTTATATGGATAAATTCCTCTTGAAGTATTAATGAGAACCTGCTAAAATTTATTTCAAACTGAAGTCCTATATCCATTTAATTCAAATTAATCCCAGAATTTGAACGTTGCCAAGCGGTTTCAGAATATACCGCGCTGCCCGCTTCCCCGCTAGTCTCTACGAGAAATGTACCGCGAGACGCGCGGGCGGCACCCCACACCTCACCTCCTAAAATCTTGGAGGTGACTCGCCTTAACCCACGCCCCACCCGGGTAAGGAGGCCAGGCCTCGGAGGCCTCACGGACCCACCGGGGAAGACCCGCACTACCTATGGAGGTCTTAGAAAGATTTTGGTTGCGAGCTGTGACTCTTTAGAAATCAGCATACGATGCATTTTGTGTATTGTTATGCATAATCTACTCGTATACGTGTATATCGGCGCCCTAAATGTGTCATGTGTGAGTCAGACGGGATGTTTTGAAGGGATTTTTGCAATACTCACTTGTGGTTAACTGTCCGCGATATTTGCTATTACAAAATGTAATGAACCGTAAAATAAAATAATTTATAACAAAAGTTTAATTATGTATACCTACAGTGTGTATACCTACTCTAATGAAAGTCACAGAATAGGTAAACAATCAATTGGGTAATTAAGTAATTTTATGTAGTAATAGCACGTAATAGGTACCTTATCAATAAATCAATAACATGTTATACTTACCCACTATCTATAGTTACATGAGACCTAGGTAGGTAAGTAATGCCTAACTTATTTTTAATTATTATTTAATTTCACACACACGTGGACTTAATCTAATCCATAATAATATTATAAATGCGAAAGTGTGTTTGTCTATCTGATACGCTTTCACGGCTTATCTGTTCAACCGATTTGATTTGAACCGATTGCTGAAACATTGTATAGGGATAGTTTGTATCCCGGGGAAGGCTATAGGCTACTTTTTATCCCGGAAAGTTAAGGAGTTCCCGCGGTAATAAAAAAAAACTTATGCCACGCAGACGAAGTCGTGGGCATCAGCTAGTTATTTATAACTAGTTTTTATATGGATCATGCTATCTGAAATAAATAAATTGAATTGAATTGAATTGAATAACTTATCAATAAATAGCCTGTAGAATGAAACTTTGTTCTCCGTTTCTTCAACAGCTGTAGTAAAACAGGCATTCATAAGAATTTTTTGTTTTGAAACTCAGAATAAACTTGCATACGATCAGAGTTAATTTAGGAAACGCTTCGCATAAACGTTTCCTTTTTTCTCTTATCGGCGTATCGCTATAACTGAATAAAACCCTGGTCAGACATAACGCGTGACGGAATCATAAAAATTGCGTATTTTCTCTCACGCGAACTTTAGCTACGTTCCATAAAGCATTGCAAAAACTGCGAAAATGTGCTGTATCGGTAATATTATGCTTGGGTTGCAGGACTTAAAAATAAATGTGTGACGGCACCGGCTCCTAGGGACTTTAGCAATATTACATAACATGGAACTTAAGACTTCGACCTCCTATTTCATTTCACATTGATAGCTGCATCTTGGCCATAAATGGGCATTTCCTTTTTTGGAGTTAGTTGCGTTTGAATCTCTGAAATATTTACTATTGATCGTGAGGAAATCCGCATACCTACCTGAAAATTGTCCGTTATGTTCTCAAAGGTTTGTCTAGTCTGCCAATAACGTAATGTAGTCGAGTAGTTGGCCGGTGACAGGTTGAAATGATGATAATGAGTGATGACATAATTAACTGTATGAAGTTTGTCATACTGCGATGCGTTACTACAGCAGCGATGGTTTCAACACACCTAACATCTTCACACAAATCTAGTACTTGTATTGCATAATATATTCTATTAGTGGATTTGGACACACGGTCGTCACGTATCGCTCCAGTCGCGCGTTTTGTTTGACCAAAGCTTAAATTTAAAACCCAGTGCAGTGTATTTTGGGCCTCTAGCAAAGATTCCTTGCCCACGCATTTAATATGGAAGATATATTACAAAGATCGTATCTCCACTAAATATACTTCTTACAGCCTATAAAAATTAATCAACTTGATGTTTTTTCGTGGTTAATTTAGTTACGCGTCCTTTAGGACGAGCACACACGGTATGAAGGAATTAAAAGATATAAATGATGAATGATTTATTTATTTCACGCAGGATACTTATGTCATTTACGTTAAGACTCTACCACCGGTTCGGAGAAGAGCCGGCAAGAAACTCAGCAGCTTGCTGATGCTCTTTGCTCAAAAAAGAAAAGAAGAAAAAAAGAAAAGAAAAACACAAGAGATAATTCTCTTACCTAACTTTCAGAAACTGTATTTCATCATTTCATGTTACGCCGTGCTTTGATCTTTTCTGCTTGCTTTGAACTTTAATTTGCTAAAGCCCAATACAAGACAGTGACCAAGTCCCAAGAAGCTGCCACTCATAATGCCACATCGCACCAATGCCTTATACATAATGGGCTCATCCGAGAGCTTTCCAATATGAGGGATTAGGGCTACAAAATATGCAAACGAAATCTATTCTCTCACACTGCAGTGAAGCTGGAAGTGATTTCTCATATTGATAAGCTACCTAAACTATTTCTCATGTAATTTCTATGCAATTGTTGTGGTATAAATATAACAGTAGCCCCCAGTACTGCATATATAGTTGTAAATGCGAAAGTGCGTATGAATACCAGTCTACTTTGTTGCCTTTTGATTATTTCGTTCATACTTTTTTACAGCTTATTTTCCGACATTTTAGAGAAGGCGAAATTAATTTATATTATTTATTTATATAATATTATAACTAGTGTTTCGCCCTGTGCGCGAGCTGCTAAAGCAGCTCACGGGTTGTGGTTTTGGGGATATTAGGGATCATCAGTTGTCGAATTTGAACGAAATCGGTCAATTAACAAAGAATTTCAAAATGGCGCCGATTTTTTAAAACTTTGGTAACAGTTTCCTGTATTGAAATCCCAGGGAGCCCTAAATATCGATTTTGAACGAAATCGGTCCATTAACAAAGAATTTCAAAATGGCGCTGATTTTTTAAAATTTTGGTTTCAGTTTCCTGTTTTTTAACCCCAGGGAGTCCTCAATATAGATTTTGAACGAAATCGGCCCATTAACAAAGAATTTCAAAATGGCGCTGAATTTTTAAAACTCTGGTAACTGTTTCCTCTATTGAAATCCCAGGTAGTCCTAAATATCGATTTTGAACGAAATTGGTCAATTTACAAAGAATTTCAAAATGGCGCTGTTTTTTTTAATTTTGATAACATTTTCCTGTTTTGTAACCCCAGGCCCAGGGAGCCCTAAATATCGATTTTGAACGAAATCAGCAAATAAACAAATTATTTCAAAATAGCGGCGGTTTTTAAAAATTTTGGAATAATTTTCCTGTTTTGTAATCCCAGGGAGCCCCGTCGAGGGTTAAACGGAAAAGTATCAAAATCTTGCATAGTAGTTCTACACTTGTAGTCTCTTCAATTTTCGCCTTTTATATTCTATGCAAAAATAAATTCCGCCATCTTGAATTTTTTTCCTGTTCATCAAGTAGATCTTCAGGTCCTTATGATATTTTGCCAAGAAACCTCTCTTCCGTCATTTATACTTTCTGAGTTAGACAACAATTAAATTTCTATGGCAGCCATCTTAAATCTGCCATTTTGAATTTTTTTCAGCTCATTGTCTATTGGATGAAGTGTCGAATGACATTTGGTCGAGCCCCCCCTATCTATTTGTTATGCTTCGATCGGTTGATTTCAGCAAATCAGCCGCCATTTTGTTTTTCCGAAATATTATAATTTTTTCCTACTCTTATCCCGCACGCGAACACATCTCCTATACATGAACTACCCCGTTTCAGATCTGTGACGCCGCGGTTTGAGGTAGAAAAATCAAAAATTTTAAAGCATTATATCTCGGCCGCCATTTTGTTTTTCCAATTTTTTCTACTTTTTATATTGATTGTTTACTAATTTCTTCAATAATTGCGAGTTATAATGAAATCAGTTGGAAAACAAAAGAGTTGCAAAAATCACGTCAGCCGCCATCTTGTTTTTCAATTTTTTTTCCACTTTTTCTATTGATCGTTTACAAATATCTTCAATCATTGCGAGTTGTAACGAAATCGGTCGGAAAACAAAAGAGTTGCAAGAATCACCTCGGCCGCCATCTTGTTTTTCTAATTTGTTCTACTTTTTGTATTGATCGTTTACTAATTTCTTCAATCAATGCGAGTTGTAACGAAATCGGTTGAAAAATAAAAAAGTTACAAAAAACACGCCGGCCGCCATCTTGTTTTTCCGAAATGTAATAATTTTTCTCTACTCCCATCCCGCACCCGAACATATGACCTATACATAAACTAACCCGTTTCGGATCTGTAGCGCCACGGTTCGGGGTCGAAAATTCAAAAATTTGAAAATACTACAGCTCAGCCGCCATCTTGTTTTTCTAAATTGTTCTACTTTTTGTATTGATCGTTTACTAATTTCTTCAATCATTGCAAGTTGTAACGAAATCGGTTGGAAAACAAAAAAGTTACAAAAAGCACGTCGGCCGCCATCTTGTTTTTCTGAAATGTCATAATTTTTCTTTACTCCCATCGCGCACCCGAACACATCTCCCATACATCATTGTATCATTTTCTGCCTCTTTTTAGTAGGTTCATGCATTTGGTCGAACTCCCCCCTCTTTCTACAATATCCTGGCCGCGGTCTTCACCCGTCTCCGAAATCCTCAATCATCAACTCGCTTCACATTTTTCTCCCAAATATTCGTTAGAAGTACCCAGTCCCCATAAAGTTCCTAATCGCCATATAATTTGGTATGAAAAAAAATATTCCGCCATCTTGAATTTTTTTTCATTTTGCTAAATAGACCTCCTCGTCCTGATCATCTCTTGCCAAGAAACCACTCTTCCATCTTTTATACTTTCTGAGATAGACACCAAACAAATTTGTATGGCAGCCATCTTAATTCCGCCATTTTGAATTTTTTTTTTGCTCTTTGTCTATTGGATGAGGTTCCGAGTGACATTAGTTAGAGGAACCCCCACCTATCTTCAATACCTTGGCCGTGCCCTTTACCCGTCTCCGAAATCTTCAATCATCAGGTGTCTCCATATTTTTGTTAAAGTTACATTTCCTCACTCTACACGAAGCCATCAGTGAAAAAAAAAATTTTCGTACAAAATTTTACAGGAGGACATTTTTGGGGAAAATCTCGAAAACTACCCCAAATGTGGCAACACTGTTTTGATATCTCGATACTGCCGGTCGAGTTACACAGTCGATCCCTACATGTCAACTTTCCCAAATGTTGCCAACTGCCTCAAAATCGTGATCGAAATTTTCAAAAACACAAAAAGAATACAAAATGGCCGCCACCTCGTTTCACACAAGCATTTTACATAGTTTCATAATTTTCCCGTAAACTACAGGATATACCGCTCCTGATGACGTTTCAATTTTTCATCTCGCTCGCACCCAGCCGAAATGATAGCTCCTGAAAAGAGACCATGTCGAAAATCACTTTTACTTTGATAAATTCCAGTGTTGCCAGACCTCGGCGACGGAAATACCCAAAAATCATTCGTACAAGTGGGACACGTGGTCGCTCGTACTCGAACTTTGCAAAAAATACGTATTTCGATTTTTTAATTTTTGAGGAAAATCTTGAAAATTTCCCGAGAAATGGGGTAAATTTTTTTCCCCAATCCATTCTTCGAGTCGGTACACACAATCGCTCCATAGAAGTCGAAACGCTCCGACATTGCCAACTGGGAGAAAATTGAATTTTAAAATTGCGTTTTTTCGTACCTCAGACTGAACGGCCGCCGCGACAGCCGCCATCTTGAATTTTTAAAAACCACTCCCGTTCTGTCAAAATACAGGATAGTTGTAGGCGAAAAGAGAAAAAAATATTACGCTCGACCACGCCGTTTCGGATCTGTGGCGCCGCGGTTCGGGGTCGAAAAATCAAAAATTTCAAAACACTACAGCTCGGCCGCCATCTTGTTTTTTCAATTTTTTCCACTTTTTCTATAAATCGTTTCCTAGTTTCTTCAATCGTTGCGAGTTGTAACGAAATCGGTTGGAAAACAAAAGAGTTGCAAGAATCACGTTGGCCGCCATCTTGTTTTTCCGAAATGTCATAATTTTTCCCTACTCGACTCCCGCACCCGAACACATCTCCCGTACATCGTTGTATCGTTTTCTGTCTCTTTCTAGGAGAACAATTATGTCAATGAGTCAGTCAGTGAGTCAGTGAATCAGTGGTAATTGAGCTATATATAGTATAATAACTAGTGTTTCGCCCTGTGCGCGAGCTGCTAAAGCAGCTCACGGGTTGTTGTTTTTGGGATAATATTAGGGATCCTCAGTTATCGAATTTGAACGAAATCGGTCAATTAACAAAGAATTTCAAAATGGCGCTGATTTTTTTAAACTTTGGTAACAGTTTCCTGTATTGAAATCCCAGGGAGCCCTAAATATCGATTTTGAACGAAATCGGTCAATTAACAAAAAATTTCAAAATGGCGCTGATTTTTTAAAATTTTGGTTTCAGTTTCCTGTTTTGTAACCCCAGGGAGTCCTCAATATCGATTTTTAACGAAATCGGCCAATTAACAAAGAATTTCAAAATGGCGCTGATTTTTTTAAACTTTGGTAACAGTTTCCTGTATTGAAATCCCAGGGAGCCCTAAATATCGATTTTGAACGAAATCGGTCAATTAACAAAAAATTTCAAAATGGCGCTGATTTTTTAAAATTTTGGTTTCAGTTTCCTGTTTTGTAACCCCAGGGAGTCCTCAATATCGATTTTTAACGAAATCGGCCAATTAACAAAGAATTTCAAAATGGCGCTGATTTTTTAAAACTTTGGTATCAGTTTCCCGTTTTGTAATCCCAGGGAGCCTTAAATATCGATTTTGAGCGAAATCGATCGATTAACCAAGAATTTCAAAATGGCGCTGATTTTTAAGACATGGGTATCAGTTTTCTATTTTGTGATCCCAGTGAGCCCTGAATATCGATTTCGAACGCAATTGGCCAATTAACAAAGAATTTCAAAATGGCGCTAATTTTTTAAAACTTTGGTGTCAGCTTCCTGTTTTGTAATCGCAGGGAGCCCCGTCGTGGGTAAAACGAACCCGTATCAAAATCTTGCAATTTTCTACACAGTCTTGTAGTATTCTTCAATATTGGCCATATATTTTCTATGGAAAAATAAATTCCGCCATCTTGAATTTTTTTCCTATTCATCAAGTAGACCGTCAGGTCCTGATCATCTCTTGCCAAGAAACCACACTTCCATCTCTTATACTCTCTGAGATAGACACTGACGAAATTTGTATGGCAGCCATCTTGAATCCACCATTTTCGAGTTTTTTTTAAACTCATCGCCAATTGGATGAGGTTCCGAGTGACATTAGTTCGAGGACCCCCCACCTATCTTCAATACCTTGGCCGTGCCCTTTACCCGTCTCCGAAATCCTCAATCATCAGCTGTCTCCATATTTTTGATAAAGTTATATTTCCTGATTTCTACACGAAGCCAGAAGTGAAAAAAAAAAATTTCATACAAAATTTTACAGGAGGACATTTTTGAGGAAAATCTCGAAAACTACCCATAACGTGGCAACACTGTTTAGATATCTCGATACTGCCGGTCGAGCTACACAATCGATCCATACATGTCAACTTTCCCAAATGTTGCCAACTGCCTCAAAATCATGATCGAAATTTTCAAAAACACAAAAATAATACAAAATGGCCGCCACCTCGTTTCACAGAAACATTTGACATAGTTTCATATGTTTCCCATAAACTACAGGATATACCGCTCCTGATGACGTTTAAATTTTTCATCTTTCTCGCACCCAGCCGAAATGATAGCTCCTGAAAAGAGACCATGTCGAAAATCACTTTTACTTTGATAAATTCCAGTGTTGCCAGACCTCGGCGACGGAAATACCCAAACGTCATTCGTACAAGTGGGACACGTGGTCGCTCGTACTCGAACTTTTCAAAAAATACGTATTTCGATTTTTTAATTTTTGGGGTTAATCTTGAAAATTTCCCGAGAAATGGGGTAATTTTTTTCCCCAATCCATAGTTCGAGTTTGTACACACAATCGCCCCCTAGAAGTCGAAACGCTCCGACGTTGCCAACTGTGACAAATTTGA
Source organism: Erebia aethiops (assembly GCA_923060345.2). Lineage (NCBI taxonomy): Eukaryota > Metazoa > Arthropoda > Insecta > Lepidoptera > Nymphalidae > Erebia > Erebia aethiops. The sequence goes on along the minus strand of OV281096.1, from coordinate 11,266,268 downwards.
ATTTAAAAATTGCGTTTTTTCGTACCTCAGTCCGAACGGCCGGCGCGACAGCCGCCATCTTGAATTTTTAAAAACCACTCCCGTTCTGTCAAAATACAGGATAATTGTAGGCGAAAACAGAAAAAAATATTACGCTCGACCACGCCGTTTCGGATCTGTGGCGCCGCGGTTCGGGGTCGAAAAATCTAAAATTTCAAAACACTACAGCTCGGCCGCCATCTTGTTTTTCCAATTTTTTCCACTTTTTCTATTGACCGTTTACTAATTTCTTCAATAATTGCGAGTTGTAACGAAATCGGTTGGAAAACAAAAGAGTTGCAAGAATCACGTCGGCCGCCATCTTGTTTTTCCGAAATGTCATAATTTTTCCCTACTCGAATCCCGCACCTTAACACATCTCCCATACATCATTGGATCGTTTTCTGTCTCTTTCTAAGAGAACAATTATGCGGGCATGTTGGTAGTTTTATGTTTTTTTTTTCATGCATTTGGTCGAACACACCTCTTTCTTCAAAATCCTCAATCATCAACTCGCTTCACATTTTTGCCCCCAAAGATTCGTTAGAATGAGGGAACCATAAGTACCCAGTCCTTATAAAGTTTCTAATTGCCATATAATTTGGTATGAAAAAAATATTCCTCCATCTTGAATTTTTTTTCATTTTGCTAAATAGATCTCGTCGTTCTGAACATCTCTTGCCAAGAAACCACACTTCCATCTCTTATACTCTCCGAGATAGACACTAACGAAGTTTGTATGGCAGCCATCTTAAATCCGCCATTTTGAATTTTTTTTTTGCTCTTTGTCAATTGGATGAGGTCTCGAGTGACATTAGTTCGAGGATCCCCCACCTATCTTCAATACCTTGGCCGTGCCCTTTACCCGTCTCCGAAATCCTCAATCATCAGCTGTCTCCATATTTTTGTTAAACTTATATTTCCTGACTTCTACACGAAGCCATCAGTGAAAAAAAAAATTTTCATAAAAAATTTTACAGGAGGACATTTTTGGGGTAATTCTCGAAAACTACCCCAAATGTGGCAACACTGTTTAGATATCTCGATACTGCCGGTCGAGCTACACAATCGATCCATACATGTCAACTTTCCTAAATGTTGCCAACTGCCTCAAGATCGTGATCGAAATTTTCAAAAATACAAAAAGAATACCAAATGGCCGCCGCCTCGTTTCACAGAAGCATTTTTCATAGTTTCATAATTTTCCCGTAAACTACAGGATATACCGCTTCTGATGACGTTTCAATTTTTCATCTCGCTCGCACCCAGCCGAAATGATAGCTCCTGAAAAGAGACCATGTCGAAAATCACTTTTACTTTGATAAATTCCAGTGTTGCCAGACCTCGGCGACGGAAATACCCAAACGTCATTCGTACAAGTGGGACACGTGGTCGCTCGTACTCGAATTTTGCAAAAAATACGTATTTCGATTTTTTAAATTTTGGGGTAAATCTTGAAAATTTCCCGAGAAATGGGGTAATTTTTTTTCCCCAATCCATAGTTCGAGTCTGTACACACAATCGCCCTCTAAAAGTCGAAACGCTCCGACGTTGCCAACTGTGAGAAATTTGAAGTTTAAAATTGCGTTTTTTCGTACCTCAAACCCAATGGCCGCCGCGACAGCCGCCATCTTGAATTTTTTAAAACCACTGCCATTCTGTCAAAATACAGGATATTTGTAGGCGAAAACAGAAAAAAATGTTACGCTCGACCACGCCGTTTCGGATCTGTGGCGTCGCGGTTCGGGGTCGAAAAATCAAAAATTTCAAAACACTACAGCTCGGCCGCCATCTTGTTTTTCCAATTTTTTCCACTCTTTCTATTGATCGTTTCCTAGTTTCTTCAATCGTTGCGAGTTGTAACGAAATCGGTTGGAAAACAAAAGAGTTGCAAGAATCACGTCGGCCGCCATCTTGTTTTTCCGAAATGTCATAATTTTTCCCTACTCGACTCCCGCACCCGAACACATCTCCCGTACATCATTATATCGTTTTCTGTCTCTTTCTAGGAGAACAATTATGTCAATGAGTGAGTGAGTGAGTGAGTGGTAATTGAGCTATATATAGTATAATAATAACTAGTGTTTCGCCCTGTGCGCGAGCTGCTAAAGCAGCTCACGGGTTGTGGTTTTTGGGATATTAGGGATCCTCAGTTATCGATTTTGAACGAAATCGGTCCATTAACAAAGAATTTCAAAATGGCGCTGATTTTTTAATACATTGGTTTCAGTTTCCTGTTTTGTAACTCCAGGGAGTCTTAAATATCGATTTTGATCGAAATCGGTCAATTAACAAAGAATTTCAAAATGGCGCTGATTTTTTTAAATTTTAGTACCAGTTTCCTGCTTTGTAATCGCAGGGAGCCCCGTCGTGGGTAAAACGGAATCGTATCAAAATCTGGCATAGTTCTACACAGTCGTAGTATTCTTCAATATTGGCCATATATTTTCTATGGAAAAATAAATTCCGCCATCTTGAATTTTTTTCCTGTTCATCAAGTAGACTTTCAGGTCCTGATCATCTTTTGTCAAGAAACCTCTCTTCCATCTTTTATACTTTCTGAGATAGACACCAAACAAATTTGTATGGCAGCCATCTGAAATCCGCCATTTTGAATTTTTTTTTTGCTCTTTGTCAATTGGATGAAGTTCCGAGTGACATTAGTTCGAGGACCCCCCACCTATCTTCAATACCTTGGCCGTGCCCTTTACCCGTCTCCGAAATCTTCAATCATCAGCTGTCTCCATATTTTTGTTAAAGTTATATTTCCTGATTTCTACATGAAGCCATCAGTGAAAAAAAAAAAAATTTCATACAAAATTTTACAGGAGGACATTTTTAGGGAAAATCTCGAAAACTACCCATAATGTGGCAACACTGTTTAGATATCTCGATACTGCCGGTCGAGTTACACAATCGATCCATACATGTCAACTTTCCCAAATGTTGCCAACTGCCTCAAAATCATGATCGAAATTTTCAAAAACACAAAAATAATACAAAATGGCCGCCACCTCGTTTCACAGAAACATTTGACATAGTTTCATAATTTTCCCGTGAACTACAGGATATACCGCTCCTGATGACGTTTCAATTTTTCATCTCGCTCGCACCCAGCCGAAATGATTGCTCCTGAAAAAAGACCCTGTCGAAAATCACTTTTACTTTGATAAATTCCAGTGTTGCCAGATCTCGGCGACGAAAATACCCAAATGTCATTGGTACAAGTGGGACACGTAGTCGCTCATACTCGAATTTCGTAAAAAATACGTATTTAGATTTTTTAATTTTTAGGGTAAATCTTAAAAATTTCCCGAGAAATGGGGTAAAATTTTTCCCCAATCCATTCTTCGAGTCGGTTCACACAATCGCCCCGTACAAGTCGAAACGCTCCGACGTTGCCGACTGTGAGAAAAATGAATTTTAAAATTGCGTTTTTTCGTACCTCAGACCGAACGGCCGCCGCGACAGCCGCCATCTTGAATTTTTAAAAACCACTCCCGTTCTGTCAAAATACAGGATAGTTGTAGGCGAAAAGAGAAAAAATATCATGCTCGACCGCGCCGTTTCGGATCTGTGGCAACGCGGTTCGGGGTCGAAAAATCAAAATTTTCAAAACGCTACAGCTCGGCCGCCATCTTGTTTTTCCGAAATGTCATAATTTTTCCCTAATCCCATCCCGCACCCGAACGTATTACCTGTACATGAACTACCCCGTTTCGGATCTGTAGCGCTGCGGTTCGGGGTCAAATCAAAAATTTGAAAATACTACAGCTCGGCCGCCATCTTGTTTTTACAATTTTTTCTACATTTTGTATTGTTCGCTTACTAATTTCTTTAATCATTACGAGTTGTAACGAAATCGGTTGGAAAACAAAAGAGTTGCAAGAATCACGTCGGCCGCCATCTTGTTTTTCCAAAAGGTCATAATTTTTCCCTACTCCCATCCAGCGCCCGAACACATCTCTTATACATCATTGTATCGTTTTCTGCCTTTTTTTAGTAGAACAATTATGCGGGTATGTTGGTAGTTTTATGTTTGTTTTTTTTCATGCATATGGTCGAACACACCCCCTCTTTCTACAATATCCTGGCCGTGCTCTTCACCCGTCTCCGAAATCCTCAATCATCAACACGCTTCACATTTTTCTATCAAATATTCGTTAGAAGTACCCAGTCCTTATAAAGTTCCTAATCGCCATATAATTTGGTATGAAAAAAAAAATTTCGCCATCTTGAATTTTTTTTCATTTCGCTAAATAGACCTCCTCGTCCTGATCATCTCTTGCCTAGAAACTACAATTCCATCTCTTATATTCTCTGAGATCGACACTGACGAAATTTGTATGGCGGCCATCTTGAATCCACCATTTTCGAGTTTTTTTTAAACTCATCGCCAATTGGATGAGGTTGCGAGTGACATTAGTTCGAGGACCTCCCACCTATCTTCAATACCTTGGCCGTGCCCTTTACCCGTCTCCGGAATCCTCAATCATCAGCTGTCTCCATATTTTTTTTCAAATTATATTTTCTGACTTCTATACGAAACCATCAGTGAAAAAAAAAATTTTCATACAATATTTTACAGGAGGGCATTTTTGGGTAAAATCTCGAAAACTACCCCAAATGTGGCAACACTGTTTAGTTATCTCGATACTGACGGTGGAGTTACACAATCGATCCATACATGTCATCTTTCCCAAATGTTACCAACTGCCTCAAAATCGTGATCGAAATTTTCAAAAAAACAAAAAGAATACAAAATGGCCGCCACCTCGTTTCACAGAAGCATTTTACATAGTTTCATAATTTTCCCGTAAACTACAGGATATACCGCTCCTGATGACGTTTCAATTTTTCATCTCGCTCGCACCCAGCCGAAATGATTGCTTCTGAAAAAAGACCATGTCGAAGATCACTTTTACTTTGATAAATTCCAGTGTTGCCAGACCTCGGTGACGAAAATACCCAAATGACATTCGTACAAGTGGGACACGTGGTCGCTCATACTCGAACTTTGCAAAAAATACGTATTTCGATTTTTTAATTTTTGGGGTAAATCTTGAAAATTTCCCTAGAAATGGGGTAATTTTTTTTCCCCAATCCATACCTCGAGTCTGTACACACAATCGCCCCGTACAAGTTGAAACGCTCCGACGTTGCCAACTGTGAGAAAATTGAATTTTAAAATTGCGGTTTTTCGTACCTCAGACCGAACGGCCGCCGCGACAGCCGCCATCTTGAATTTCTAAAAACCACTCCCGTTCTGTCAAAATACAGGATAGTTGTAGGCGAAAAGAGAAAAAAATATTACGCTCGACCACGCCGTTTCGGATCTGTGGCGCCGCGGTTCGGGGTCGAAAAATCAAAAATTTCAAAACACTACAGCTCGGCCGCCATCTTGTTTTTCCAATTTTTTCCACTTTTTCTATAAATCGGTTCCCAGTTTCTTCAATCGTTGCGAGTTGTAACGAAATCGGTTGGAAAACAAAAGAGTTGCAAGAATCACGTTGGCCGCCATCTTGTTTTTCCGAAATGTCATAATTTTTCCTTACTCGACTCCCGCACCCAAACACATCTCCCGTACATCATTATATCGTTTTCTGTCTCTTTCTAGGAGAACAATTATGTCAATGAGTGAGTCAGTGAGTCAGTGGTAATCGAGCTATATATAGTATAACTAGTGTTTCGCCCTGTGCGCGAGCTGCTAAAGCAGCTCACGGGTTGTGGTTTTTGGGATATTAGGGATCCTCAGTTATCGAATTTGAACAAAATCGGTCAATTAACAAAGAATTTCAAAATGGCGCTGATTTTTTAAAACTTGGGTAACAGTTTCCTGTTTTGTGATCCCAGGGAGCCCTGAATATCGATTTTGAACGAAATCGGTCAATTAACAAAAAATTTCAAAATGGCGCTGATTTTTTAAAATTTTGGTTTCAGTTTCCTGTTTTGTAACCCCAGGGAGTCCTAAATAGCGATTTTGAACGAAATCGGTCAATTAACAAAGAATTTCAAAATGGCGTTGATTTTTTTAAACATTGGTAACAGTTTCCTGTTTTGTGATCCCAGGGAGCCCTGAATATCGATTTTGAACGAAATCGGTCAATTAAAAAAAATTTCAAAATGGCGCTGATTTTTAAAAACTTTGGTAATAGTTTCCTGTATTGAAATCCCAGGGAGCCCTAAATATCGATTTTGAACGAAATCGGTCCATTAACAAAGAATTTCAAAATAGCGCTAATTTTTTAAAATTTTGGTTTCAGTTTCCTGTTTTGTAACCCCAGGGAGTCCGAAATATCGATTTTGAACGAATTCGGTCCATTAACAAAGAATTTCAAAATGGCGCTGATTTTTTTAAATTTTAGTACCAGTTTCCTGTTTTGTAATCACAGGGAGCCCCGTCGTGGGTAAAACGGAACCGTATCAAAATCTTGCATAGTTCTAGTCTTGTAGTATTCTTCAATATTGGCCATATATTTTCTATGGAGAAATAAATTCCGCCATCTTGAATTTTTTTCCTGTTCATCAAGTAGACCTCCAGGTCCTCATCATCTTTTGCCAAGAAACCACTCTTCCATCTTGTATACTTTCTGAGATGGAAATCAAACAAATTTGTATGGCAGCCATCTTAAATCCGCCATTTTGAATTTTTTTTTTGCTCTTTGTCTATTGGATGAGGTTCCGAGTGACATTAGTTCGAGGACCCCCCACCTATCTTCAATACCTTTGCCGTGCCCTTTACCCGTCTCCGAAATCCTCAATCATCAGCTGTCCCCATATTTTTGTTTAAGTTATATTTTCTGACTTCTACGCGAAGCCATCAGTGAAAAAAAATTATTTCATTCAAAATTTTACAGGACGACATTTTTGGGGAAAATCTCGAAAACTACCCCAAATGTGGCAACACTGTTTAGATATCTCGATACTGCCGGTCGAGTTACACAGTCGATATCTACATGTCAACTTTCCCAAATGTTGCCAACTGCCTCAAAATCGTGATCGAAATGTTCAAAAACACAAAAAGAATACAAAATGGCCGCCACCTCGTTTCACAGAAACATTTCACACAGTTTCATAATTTTCCCATGAACTACAGGATATACCGCCTCTGATGACGTTGCAATTTTTCATCTCGCTCGAAAAATCAAAAATTTCAAAACACTACAGCTCGGCCGCCATCTTGTTTTTCCAATTTTTTCTACTTTTTTGTAGTGATCGTTTACTAATTTCTTTAATCATTGCGAGTTGTAACGAAATCGGTTGGAAAATAAAAAAGTTACAAAAAGCACGTCAGCCGCCATCTTGTTTTTCCGAAATGTCATAATTTTTCCCTAATCCCATCCCGCACCCGAACGTATTACCAGTACATGAACTACCCCGTTTCGGATCTGTAGCGCTGCGGTTCGGGGTAGAAAAATCAAAAATTTGAAAATACTACAGCTCAGCCGCCATCTTGTTTTTACAATTTTTTCTACATTTTGTATTGTTCGCTTACTAATTCCTTTAATCATTACGAGTTGTAACGAAATCGGTTGGAAAACAAAAGAGTTGCAAGAATCACGTCGGCCGCCATCTTGTTTTTCCAAAAGGTCATAATTTTTCCCTACTCCCATCCCGCGCCCGAATACATCTCCCATACATCATTGTATCGTTTTCTGCCTTTTTTTAGTAGAACAATTATGCGGGTATGTTGGTAGTTTTATGTTTGTTTTTTTTTATGCATATGGTCGAACACACCCCCTCTTTCTACAATATCCTGGCCGAACTCTTCACCCGTCTCCGATATCCTCAATCATCAACTCGCTTCACATTTTTCTCCCAAATATTCGTTAGAAGTACCCAGTCCTTATAAAGTTCCTAATCGCCATATAATTTGGTACGAAAAAAAATATTCCGCCATCTTGAATTTTTTTTCATTTCGCTAAATAGACCTCCTCGTCCTGATCATCTCTTGCCAAGAAACTACAGTTCCATCTCTTATATTCTCTGAGATAGACACTGACGAAATTTGTATGGCGGCCATCTTAAATCCGCCATTTTCGAGTTTTTTTTAAACTCATCGCCAATTGGATGAGGTTCCGAGTGACATTAGTTCGAGGACCCTCCACCTATCTTCAATACCTTGGCCGTGCCCTTTACCCGTCTCCGAAATCCTCAATCATCAGCAGTCTCCAAATTTTTCTTCATGTTATATTTTCTGACTTCTATACGAAGCCATCAGTGAAAAAAAAAATGTTCATACAAAATTTTACAGGAGGACATTTTTGGGGAAAATCTCGAAAACTACCCCAAATGTGGCAACACTGTTTAGATATCTCAATACTGCCGGTCGAGCTACACAATCGATCCATACATGTCAACTTTCCCAAATTTTGCCAACTGCCTCGAAATCACGATCGAAATTTTCAAAAACACAAAAATAATACAAAATGGCCGCCACCTCGTTTCACAGAAACATTTGACATAGTTTCATAATTTTCCCGTGAACTACAGGATATACCGCTCCTGATGACGTTTCAATTTTTCATCTCGCTCGCACCCAGCCGAAATGATTGCTCCTGAAAAAAGACCCTGTCGAAAATCACTTTTACTTTGATAAATTCCAGTGTTGCCAGATCTCGGCGACGAAAATACCCAAATGTCATTGGTACAAGTGGGACACGTAGTCGCTCATACTCGAATTTCGTAAAAAATACGTATTTAGATTTTTTAATTTTTAGGGTAAATCTTAAAAATTTCCCGAGAAATGGGGTAAAATTTTTCCCCAATCCATTCTTCGAGTCGGTTCACACAATCGCCCCGTACAAGTCGAAACGCTCCGACGTTGCCGACTGTGAGAAAAATGAATTTTAAAATTGCGTTTTTTCGTACCTCAGACCGAACGGCCGCCGCGACAGCCGCCATCTTGAATTTTTAAAAACCACTCCCGTTCTGTCAAAATACAGGATAGTTGTAGGCGAAAAGAGAAAAAATATCATGCTCGACCGCGCCGTTTCGGATCTGTGGCAACGCGGTTCGGGGTCGAAAAATCAAAATTTTCAAAACGCTACAGCTCGGCCGCCATCTTGTTTTTCCGAAATGTCATAATTTTTCCCTAATCCCATCCCGCACCCGAACGTATTACCTGTACATGAACTACCCCGTTTCGGATCTGTAGCGCTGCGGTTCGGGGTCAAATCAAAAATTTGAAAATACTACAGCTCGGCCGCCATCTTGTTTTTACAATTTTTTCTACATTTTGTATTGTTCGCTTACTAATTTCTTTAATCATTACGAGTTGTAACGAAATCGGTTGGAAAACAAAAGAGTTGCAAGAATCACGTCGGCCGCCATCTTGTTTTTCCAAAAGGTCATAATTTTTCCCTACTCCCATCCAGCGCCCGAACACATCTCTTATACATCATTGTATCGTTTTCTGCCTTTTTTTAGTAGAACAATTATGCGGGTATGTTGGTAGTTTTATGTTTTTTTTTTTTCATGCATATGGTCGAACACACCCCCTCTTTCTACAATATCCTGGCCGTGCTCTTCACTCGTCTCCGAAATCCTCAATCATCAACACGCTTCACATTTTTCTATCAAATATTCGTTAGAAGTACCCAGTCCTTATAAAGTTCCTAATCGCCATATAATTTGGTATGAAAAAAAAAATTTCGCCATCTTGAATTTTTTTTCATTTCGCTAAATAGACCTCCTCGTCCTGATCATCTCTTGCCTAGAAACTACAATTCCATCTCTTATATTCTCTGAGATAGACACTGACGAAATTTGTATGGCGGCCATCTTGAATCCACCATTTTCGAGTTTTTTTTAAACTCATCGCCAATTGGATGAGGTTCCGAGTGACATTAGTTCGAGGACCTCCCACCTATCTTCAATACCTTGGCCGTGCCCTTTACCCGTCTCCGGAATCCTCAATCATCAGCTGTCTCCATATTTTTTTTCAAATTATATTTTCTGACTTCTATACGAAACCATCAGTGAAAAAAAATATTTTCATACAATATTTTACAGGAGGGCATTTTTGGGTAAAATCTCGAAAACTACCCCAAATGTGGCAACACTGTTTAGTTATCTCGATACTGACGGTCGAGCTACACAATCGATCCATACATGTCAACTTTCCCAAATGTTGCCAACTGCCTCAAAATCATGATCGAAATTTTCTAAAACACAAAAATAATACAAAATGGCCGCCACCTCGTTTCACAGAAACATTTGACATAGTTTTATAATTTTCCCGTGAACTACAGGATATACCGCTCCTGATGACGTTTCAATTTTTCATCTCGCTCGCACCCAGCCGAAATGATAGCTCCTGAAAAGAGACCATGTCGAAAATCACTTTTACTTTGATAAATTCCAGTGTTGCCAGACCTCGGCGACGGAAATACCCAAACATCATTCGTACAAGTGGGACACGTGGTCGCTCGTACTCGAACTTTGCAAAAAATACGTATTTCGATTTTTTAATTTTTGGGGAAAATCTTGAAAATTTCCCGAGAAATGGGGTAAATTTTTTTCCCCAATCCATTCTTCGAATCGGTACACACAATTGCCCCATAGAAGTCGAAACGCTCCGACGTTGCCAACTGGGAGAAAATTGAATTTTAAAATTGCGTTTTTTCGTACCTCAGACCAAACGGCCGCCGCGACAGCCGCCATCTTGAATTTTTAAAAACCACTCCCGTTCTGTCAAAATACAGGATAGCTGTAGGCGAAAAGAGAAAAAAAAATCATGCTCGACTGCGCCGTTTCGGATCTGTGGCGCCGCGGTTCGGGGTCGAAAAATCAAAAATTTCAAAACACAACAGCTCGGCCGCCATCTTGTTTTTCCAATTTTTTCTACTTTTTCTATTGACCGTTTCCTAATTTCTTCAATAATTGCGAGTTTAAACAAAATCGGTTGGAAAACAAAAGAGTTGCAAGAATCACGTCGGCCGCCATCTTGTTTTTCCGAAATGTCATAATTTTTCCTTACTCGACTCCCGCACCCGAACACATCTCTCGTACATCATTGTATCGTTTTCTGTCTCTTTCTAGGAGAACAATTATGTCAATGAGTGAGTCAGTCAGTGGTAATTGAGCTATATATAGTATAACTAGTGTTTCGCCCTGTGCGCGAGCTGCTAAAGCAGCTCACGGGTTGTTGTTTTTGGGATAATATTAGGGATCCTCAGTTATCGAATTTGAACGAAATCGGTCAATTAACAAAGAATTTCAAAATGGCGCTGATTTTTTAACACTTTAGTAACAGTTTCCTGTATTGAAATCCCAGGGAGCCCTAAATATCGATTTTGAACGAAATCGGTCCATTAACAAAGAATTTCAAAATGGCGCTGAATTTTTAAAATTTTGGTTTCAGTTTCCTGTTTTGTAACCCCAGAGAGTCCTCAATATCGATTTTAAACGAAATCGGTCAATTAACAAAGAATTTCAAAATGGCGATTTTTTTTCAATTTTAGTACCAGTTTCCTGTTTTGTTATCGCAGGGAGCCCGTGGGTAAAACGGAACCGTATCAAAAAGTCTTGTAGTATTCTTCAATATTGGCCATATAATATTTTCTATGGAAAAATAAATTCCGCCATCTTGAATTTTTTCCTGTTCATCAAGTAGACCTTCAGGTCCTGATCATCTTTTGCCAAGAAACCACTCTTCCATCTTTTATACTTTCTGAGATAGACACCAAACATATTTGTATGGCAGCCATCTTAAATCCGCCATTTTGAATTTTTTTTTTGCTCTTTGTCTATTGGATGAGGTTCCGAGTGACATTAGTTCGAGGACCCCCCACCTATCTTCAATACCTTGGCCGTGCCCTTTACCCGTCTCCGAAATCCTCAATCATCAGCTGTCTCCATATTTTTTTTCAAGTTATATTTTCTCACTTCTATACGAAGCCATCAGTGAAAAAAAAATTTTTCATACAAAATTTTACAGGAGGACATTTTTGGGGAAAATCTCAAAAACTACCCCAAATGTGGCAACACTGTTTAGATATCTCGATACTGCCGGTCGAGCTACATAATCGATCCATACATGTCAACTTTCCCAAATGTTGCCAACTGCCTCAAAATCGTGATTGAAATTTTCAAAAACACAAAAAGAATACAAAATGGCCGCCACCTCGTTCCAAAGAAACATTTTACACAGTTTCATAATTTTCCAGTGAACTACAGGATATACCACTCCTGATGACGTTTCAATTTTTCATCTCGGTCGCACCCAGCCGAAATGATAGCACCTGAAAAAAGACCATGTCGAAAATCACTTTTACTTTGATAAATCCCAGTGTTGCCAGACCTCGGCGACGAAAACACCCAAATGTCATTCGCACAAGTGGGACACGTGGTCGCTCCTACTCGAATTTTGCAAAAAATACGTATTTAGATTTTTTTATTTTTGGGGTAAATCTTGAAAATTTCCCGAGAAATGGGGTAATTTTATTTCCCCAATCCATAGTTCGAGTCTGTACACACAATCGCCCCCTAGAAGTCGAAACGCTCCGACGTTGCCAACTGTGAGAAATTTGAAGTTAAAAATTGCGTTTTTTCGTACCTCAGACCGAACGGCCGCCGCGACAGCCGCCATCTTGAATTTTTAAAAACCACTCCCGTTCTGTCAAAATACAGGATAGTTGTAGGCGAAAAGAGAAAAGAATATTACGCTCGACCGCGCCGTTTCGGATCTGTGGCGCCGCGGTTCGGGGTCGAAAAATCAAAAATTTCAAAACACTACACCTCGGCCGCCATCTTGTTTTTCCAATTTTTTCCACTTTTTCTATAAATCGTTTCCTAGTTTCTTCAATCGTTGCGAGTTTTAACAAAATCGGTTGGAAAACAAAAGAGTTGCAAGAATCACGTCGGCCGCCATCTTGTTTTTCCGAAATGTCATAATTTTTCCCTACTCGACTCCCGCACCCGAACACATCTCCCGTACATCATAGTATCGTTTTCTGTCTCTTTCTAGGAGAACAATTATGTCAATGAGTGAGTCAGTGAGTCAGTGGTAATCGAGCTATATATAGTATAACTAGTGTTTCGCCCTGTGCGCGAGCTGCTAAAGCAGCTCACGGGTTGTGGTTTTTGGGATATTAGGGATCCTCAGTTATCGATTTTGAACGAAATCGGTCCATTAACAAAGAATTTCAAAATGGCGCTGATTTTTTAATACATTGGTTTCAGTTTCCTGTTTTGTAACTCCAGGGAGTCTTAAATATCGATTTTGATCGAAATCGGTCAATTAACAAAGAATTTCAAAATGGCGCTGATTTTTTTAAATTTTAGTACCAATTTCCTGCTTTGTAATCGCAGGGAGCCCCGTCGTGGGTAAAACGGAATCGTATCAAAATCTGGCATAGTTCTACACAGTCGTAGTATTCTTCAATATTGGCCATATATTTTCTATGGAAAAATAAATTCCGCCATCTTGAATTTTTTTCCTGTTCATCAAGTAGACTTTCAGGTCCTGATCATCTTTTGTCAAGAAACCACTCTTCCATCTTTTATACTTTCTGAGATAGACACCAAACAAATTTGTATGGCAGCCATCTGAAATCCGCCATTTTGAATTTTTTTTTTGCTCTTTGTCAATTGGATGAAGTTCCGAGTGACATTAGTTCGAGGACCCCCCACCTATCTTCAATACCTTGGCCGTGCCCTTTACCCGTCTCCGAAATCTTCAATCATCAGCTGTCTCCATATTTTTGTTAAAGTTATATTTCCTGATTTCTACATGAAGCCATCAGTGAAAAAAAAAATTTCATACAAAATTTTACAGGAGGACATTTTTAGGGAAAATCTCGAAAACTACCCATAATGTGGCAACACTGTTTAGATATCTCGATACTGCCGATCGAGTTACACAATCGATCCATACATGTCAACTTTCCCAAATGTTGCCAACTGCCAAATCATGATCGAAATTTTCAAAAACACAAAAATAATACAAAATGGCCGCCACCTCGTTTCACAGAAACATTTGACATAGTTTCATAATTTTCCCGTGAACTACAGGATATACCGCTCCTGATGACGTTTCAATTTTTCATCTCGCTCGCACCCAGCCGAAATGATTGCTCCTGAAAAAAGACCCTGTCGAAAATCACTTTTACTTTGATAAATTCCAGTGTTGCCAGATCTCGGCGACGAAAATACCCAAATGTCATTGGTACAAGTGGGACACGTAGTCGCTCATACTCGAATTTCGTAAAAAATACGTATTTAGATTTTTTAATTTTTAGGGTAAATCTTAAAAATTTCCCGAGAAATGGGGTAAAATTTTTCCCCAATCCATTCTTCGAGTCGGTTCACACAATCGCCCCGTACAAGTCGAAACGCTCCGACGTTGCCGACTGTGAGAAAAATGAATTTTAAAATTGCGTTTTTTCGTACCTCAGACCGAACGGCCGCCGCGACAGCCGCCATCTTGAATTTTTAAAAACCACTCCCGTTCTGTCAAAATACAGGATAGTTGTAGGCGAAAAGAGAAAAAATATCATGCTCGACCGCGCCGTTTCGGATCTGTGGCAACGCGGTTCGGGGTCGAAAAATCAAAATTTTCAAAACGCTACAGCTCGGCCGCCATCTTGTTTTTCCGAAATGTCATAATTTTTCCCTAATCCCATCCCGCACCCGAACGTATTACCTGTACATGAACTACCCCGTTTCGGATCTGTAGCGCTGCGGTTCGGGGTCAAATCAAAAATTTGAAAATACTACAGCTCGGCCGCCATCTTGTTTTTACAATTTTTTCTACATTTTGTATTGTTCGCTTACTAATTTCTTTAATCATTACGAGTTGTAACGAAATCGGTTGGAAAACAAAAGAGTTGCAAGAATCACGTCGGCCGCCATCTTGTTTTTCCAAAAGGTCATAATTTTTCCCTACTCCCATCCAGCGCCCGAACACATCTCTTATACATCATTGTATCGTTTTCTGCCTTTTTTTAGTAGAACAATTATGCGGGTATGTTGGTAGTTTTATGTTTTTTTTTTTTCATGCATATGGTCGAACACACCCCCTCTTTCTACAATATCCTGGCCGTGCTCTTCACTCGTCTCCGAAATCCTCAATCATCAACACGCTTCACATTTTTCTATCAAATATTCGTTAGAAGTACCCAGTCCTTATAAAGTTCCTAATCGCCATATAATTTGGTATGAAAAAAAAAATTTCGCCATCTTGAATTTTTTTTCATTTCGCTAAATAGACCTCCTCGTCCTGATCATCTCTTGCCTAGAAACTACAATTCCATCTCTTATATTCTCTGAGATAGACACTGACGAAATTTGTATGGCGGCCATCTTGAATCCACCATTTTCGAGTTTTTTTTAAACTCATCGCCAATTGGATGAGGTTCCGAGTGACATTAGTTCGAGGACCTCCCACCTATCTTCAATACCTTGGCCGTGCCCTTTACCCGTCTCCGGAATCCTCAATCATCAGCTGTCTCCATATTTTTTTTCAAATTATATTTTCTGACTTCTATACGAAACCATCAGTGAAAAAAAATATTTTCATACAATATTTTACAGGAGGGCATTTTTGGGTAAAATCTCGAAAACTACCCCAAATGTGGCAACACTGTTTAGTTATCTCGATACTGACGGTCGAGCTACACAATCGATCCATACATGTCAACTTTCCCAAATGTTGCCAACTGCCTCAAAATCATGATCGAAATTTTCTAAAACACAAAAATAATACAAAATGGCCGCCACCTCGTTTCACAGAAACATTTGACATAGTTTTATAATTTTCCCGTGAACTACAGGATATACCGCTCCTGATGACGTTTCAATTTTTCATCTCGCTCGCACCCAGCCGAAATGATAGCTCCTGAAAAGAGACCATGTCGAAAATCACTTTTACTTTGATAAATTCCAGTGTTGCCAGACCTCGGCGACGGAAATACCCAAACATCATTCGTACAAGTGGGACACGTGGTCGCTCGTACTCGAACTTTGCAAAAAATACGTATTTCGATTTTTTAATTTTTGGGGAAAATCTTGAAAATTTCCCGAGAAATGGGGTAAATTTTTTTCCCCAATCCATTCTTCGAATCGGTACACACAATTGCCCCATAGAAGTCGAAACGCTCCGACGTTGCCAACTGGGAGAAAATTGAATTTTAAAATTGCGTTTTTTCGTACCTCAGACCAAACGGCCGCCGCGACAGCCGCCATCTTGAATTTTTAAAAACCACTCCCGTTCTGTCAAAATACAGGATAGCTGTAGGCGAAAAGAGAAAAAAAAATCATGCTCGACTGCGCCGTTTCGGATCTGTGGCGCCGCGGTTCGGGGTCGAAAAATCAAAAATTTCAAAACACAACAGCTCGGCCGCCATCTTGTTTTTCCAATTTTTTCTACTTTTTCTATTGACCGTTTCCTAATTTCTTCAATAATTGCGAGTTTAAACAAAATCGGTTGGAAAACAAAAGAGTTGCAAGAATCACGTCGGCCGCCATCTTGTTTTTCCGAAATGTCATAATTTTTCCTTACTCGACTCCCGCACCCGAACACATCTCTCGTACATCATTGTATCGTTTTCTGTCTCTTTCTAGGAGAACAATTATGTCAATGAGTGAGTCAGTCAGTGGTAATTGAGCTATATATAGTATAACTAGTGTTTCGCCCTGTGCGCGAGCTGCTAAAGCAGCTCACGGGTTGTTGTTTTTGGGATAATATTAGGGATCCTCAGTTATCGAATTTGAACGAAATCGGTCAATTAACAAAGAATTTCAAAATGGCGCTGATTTTTTAACACTTTAGTAACAGTTTCCTGTATTGAAATCCCAGGGAGCCCTAAATATCGATTTTGAACGAAATCGGTCCATTAACAAAGAATTTCAAAATGGCGCTGAATTTTTAAAATTTTGGTTTCAGTTTCCTGTTTTGTAACCCCAGAGAGTCCTCAATATCGATTTTAAACGAAATCGGTCAATTAACAAAGAATTTCAAAATGGCGATTTTTTTTCAATTTTAGTACCAGTTTCCTGTTTTGTTATCGCAGGGAGCCCGTGGGTAAAACGGAACCGTATCAAAAAGTCTTGTAGTATTCTTCAATATTGGCCATATAATATTTTCTATGGAAAAATAAATTCCGCCATCTTGAATTTTTTCCTGTTCATCAAGTAGACCTTCAGGTCCTGATCATCTTTTGCCAAGAAACCACTCTTCCATCTTTTATACTTTCTGAGATAGACACCAAACATATTTGTATGGCAGCCATCTTAAATCCGCCATTTTGAATTTTTTTTTTGCTCTTTGTCTATTGGATGAGGTTCCGAGTGACATTAGTTCGAGGACCCCCCACCTATCTTCAATACCTTGGCCGTGCCCTTTACCCGTCTCCGAAATCCTCAATCATCAGCTGTCTCCATATTTTTTTTCAAGTTATATTTTCTCACTTCTATACGAAGCCATCAGTGAAAAAAAAATTTTTCATACAAAATTTTACAGGAGGACATTTTTGGGGAAAATCTCAAAAACTACCCCAAATGTGGCAACACTGTTTAGATATCTCGATACTGCCGGTCGAGCTACATAATCGATCCATACATGTCAACTTTCCCAAATGTTGCCAACTGCCTCAAAATCGTGATTGAAATTTTCAAAAACACAAAAAGAATACAAAATGGCCGCCACCTCGTTCCAAAGAAACATTTTACACAGTTTCATAATTTTCCAGTGAACTACAGGATATACCACTCCTGATGACGTTTCAATTTTTCATCTCGGTCGCACCCAGCCGAAATGATAGCACCTGAAAAAAGACCATGTCGAAAATCACTTTTACTTTGATAAATCCCAGTGTTGCCAGACCTCGGCGACGAAAACACCCAAATGTCATTCGCACAAGTGGGACACGTGGTCGCTCCTACTCGAATTTTGCAAAAAATACGTATTTAGATTTTTTTATTTTTGGGGTAAATCTTGAAAATTTCCCGAGAAATGGGGTAATTTTATTTCCCCAATCCATAGTTCGAGTCTGTACACACAATCGCCCCCTAGAAGTCGAAACGCTCCGACGTTGCCAACTGTGAGAAATTTGAAGTTAAAAATTGCGTTTTTTCGTACCTCAGACCGAACGGCCGCCGCGACAGCCGCCATCTTGAATTTTTAAAAACCACTCCCGTTCTGTCAAAATACAGGATAGTTGTAGGCGAAAAGAGAAAAGAATATTACGCTCGACCGCGCCGTTTCGGATCTGTGGCGCCGCGGTTCGGGGTCGAAAAATCAAAAATTTCAAAACACTACACCTCGGCCGCCATCTTGTTTTTCCAATTTTTTCCACTTTTTCTATAAATCGTTTCCTAGTTTCTTCAATCGTTGCGAGTTTTAACAAAATCGGTTGGAAAACAAAAGAGTTGCAAGAATCACGTCGGCCGCCATCTTGTTTTTCCGAAATGTCATAATTTTTCCCTACTCGACTCCCGCACCCGAACACATCTCCCGTACATCATAGTATCGTTTTCTGTCTCTTTCTAGGAGAACAATTATGTCAATGAGTCAGTGAGTCAGTGAATCAGTGAGTGGTAATCGAGCTATATATAGTATAATATAATAGCAAGCTTTCTTAACAATACATTACATTTAGTCTCTATACGAGAAAAACGTACTTATTTGCAACTAGCTGATGCTCGCGACTTCTTCCTCGTGGTTTAAGTTTTTTTGATTTCCGCGGGAACTCCTTAATTTTCAGGGATAAAAAATAGCCGGTATCATTCTCCAGGTCCTCGACCATAGCCATGGCAAAAATCACGTCGATCCGTTGTTCCGTTACGACGTGATTCAAGGACAAACCAACAAACGAATAAACCAAAAAACCAACAAACAAACACACTTTCACATTAGTATCCACTACAGCCCATTAACGTCCCACTACTGGGCACAGGCCTCCACTCTCATAGGAGAGCGGGATTTAGAGCTTAGACCCGCATTAGTATGATTAGAGATAAACGGAAAATTTACACCACACTGTGATGTCTGTGCTCAGCCTTAGATGAAAGATCAAAATATTTTATTAATTTCTAAAAGGATCTATCCATAGTTCAGTGGAAGTTAAATGATTAGACACTTTCCAATCATAGGTTAATAGGGTTAGCGGTATATTCTAACCCTGCTTTGGAGCATCCGCCCCAGCTAAAGGATGATCGCACATTCAGATAAGCCGTGCCGAAATTCAGATAAGCCGAGCCGCGCCGAACGCAACGGATGTTTCGTTACCTTACAAAAGGATCTTAATCTGATTCATTACTATTTAATGCAATTGAAATAATGTAATTTTTACGATAGCGCTTACGATAGCTGTTTGTAAAACGACCCGAAAAAAGGTGATAGAGGAACTACCCACAAGTTTCGTAAATTCGCAAGAACGCTATGCATATTGGTAGACGGTAGTAAGTTTAAAAAAATGCGCTAGATGATGGATGTAATCAATCCATAGTAGTTAGTAGAAAAAGTTGTCTATATCTGTAGAAGTCCAAGCAGCAGAGAACAATGCTCATCCATACTAATATTATAAATGTGAAAGTGTGTCTTTCTGTCTGGTACGCTTTCACGGCCCATCTGTTCAATCGATTTTGATGAAATTTAGTACTGGAGTAGGTTGTATCCCGCGGAAGGGCATTTTTATCCCGGAAAATTAAAGAGTTCCCGCGGGAATCAAAAACCTTAAACCACGCAGACGAAGTCGCGGGCATCATCAAGTTATTAATATTTTTAGAAGTGAAAATTTGACTGCGAATAAGTATTTTATATTATATCATAATTTCTTTTAAATGCATTCCATCCAATTTTTCTATATGAAACCAAAAAATGATTTCAGAGAGTGCGGCCGCGGCGGCGTAAGTGGGGTGTGATATATGTGCGATCAAATTACTAAGCTAACCTAACTGAACTAAAAATAATTTAAAATCAATATAAAGTGACACAGATGGATTCAATGGGGTTTCTCCGTTTCATTGTTAGTACAATATTACAATTACAATGCGAAATGTACGGAATGTACCTAACTGTTCTTTTGTAAGATTTATTTTCTTGAAGGTACCTACTTATATTTTTATAAGAGCACGAGTCGGCTGTGTTTTAATCTAGTACTAGCTAATCCCCGCGACTTCGTCCGCGTGGATCGTGGTTTTTCGGTTCCCGCGTGAACTTTTTTATTTCCAAAGGTTACTTATTGCATGTTGACTATTACTGAAAAGTAGGTCTAATTAATCCGGTAGTTTTCTTAGGTAAGCATTAAGTATGTACCTATTTTTAATTTTTAATCTTATGTAAGTTCATAATTTTATATGAACTTACCTTGTAAAGTAAAATATAATAATGCCTTTTTTATTCAGCTCATAAAAAGTCGAATTTATTTTATCACGACCTTCCCAAACAATTCTTCTTTTAAAGCTCTCACTCAAACCATCACTCAAAAAGATCGATAGATATCTTCACTAAGATGGCCTATTTATATTTTAAACCGCTGTCTTTAGAAGAGCAACTTAGCGTTTACCACCACAACATTG
This sequence comes from Erebia aethiops, assembly GCA_923060345.2. Taxonomy (NCBI): domain Eukaryota; kingdom Metazoa; phylum Arthropoda; class Insecta; order Lepidoptera; family Nymphalidae; genus Erebia; species Erebia aethiops. The sequence continues at coordinate 11,245,727 of OV281096.1, read as the reverse complement.
TGAAAATATTAAAGGAATGCACCCTTTTACTCATGCTTTTACTATATGTAAATGAAGCCCTAGCGTCCTTCATTTATTTGAACTTACCGCGCCGTGCACGTCACATACATAGCTGAGCTGTCCATAATCTGTGACTTGGCTCTGTGGCCGTCTTGGGCCTGTCAAGTTTGACACTTGTCTTTGTACGGGATTTCGAAGATTTGTAATTTAAACGGTCCGAATTGATATAATTTTAATAATTAGTGAAATAATAGCTTTTATTGTTGTTTCTCTTTTAATTTCAGGTATGTAATTTTATATTTAACACATAACGATCTTCTTCTTCTTCTTCTTATTGTTGAGGCCAGTTCCGTGCGTCCTGTATCACTGCGACCGTCTCCGATCTATTGTGATCACCTCCATTTCAAATTTCCTCGCCAATACTTGTTTCCGCCAGGAACAGCAGCGTTTTCTTGACTGGAATACGGGAAGCGTCCTTTAGGTCAATAATGTGTTGGCCCAGATGGATGCTTCGCTTGTGCATTAGAGCAGGACATTGGCAGATGATATGCAGCGGAGTCTCAGTGGATTCCTGGCATAATCTGCAGATATCAGTGTCACTGAGCTTAAGGTTGAACATGTGTCTGTTCAGACCGCAGTGACCTGTTAAAGTCCGCGCTATAATGCGTAGGTTTTTCCTGCTGAGCGCTAGCGCCTCGGAGGCGGCCTTCTTGTTGAAGGCTTTAACTAGCGCCTTGGAGTGGTTTAGACCACTTAGGTTTCTCCAACGAGTGAGTGTTTCATAGAAGCAGTAGGTAAGCAGGGTAAGCTGCACCAGGCTTTTAGGTATGCCGCAGACCGGTTCTGGTCCGATCTGCCTTTCCTTAGCGCCTGTTTTAGCCAGAATATCGGCATTTTCATTGCCGACTATTCCCATATGCCCAGGTACCCAGCGAAGAACCACCCTGTTACAACGGGCCAGGGTGTTTAGTGTGTCCCTGCAGCAGTCAACCAGTCTTGAGGTGATTACCTCTGATGACAAGGCTGATAAAGCTGCTTGGCTGTCTGAGTGAATGTAGATTGTTTTGTTGGCGTAGTTCTTCTGCAGAATAGTTTCCGCACAAATTATAATGGCGCAAACCTCCGCTTGGAATATGGAGGAATGGACACCCAGATTGCGATAAATCTCAACCCGGGGTTTCTCTCCGAAGATTCCACATCCTACGTCCTTGCCCGACTTCGAACCATCGGTATACCATTTGAGGCTGCCCGATGACCAAGTGATTCTGTTATTTATCCAGTCATCTCTGTCCGGAATTTCTACCTTATAGGGCCTATGGAAGTAGTGTTTTGGGACCATCATGTCAGATGGCATTCCCAAAACCGGGATCCCAAGCAACGAGTTGTGAAAGTCCCTCAGTGCCTGGGAGCTCCAATTTGCCTTCCTTTGGCAGGTGATCCTGTACATACTCATTCTCGCCTCCTTCCTCAGATAAATGTGGAGAGGAGGTAAATTGAGAAGAGCTTCCAGGGCTGCTCCTGGCGATGTGTTCATAGCTCCAGTAATAAGCAGACAGGCCGTCCTTTGTAGACTGCCAAGCTTATTCTGGGTGGTGATCTGTGTCGTTTTGCCACACCAGACTGCTGAGGCGTAGGATACCATTGGCCTCACCACCGCTGTGTAGAGCCAGAAAGTGACCTTTGGTTTTAGTCCCCATCTGGCCCCTGCCAAACGACCACAGATTCCTAGTGCCATTTTGGCTTTTTTGAGTACACCGTCAACATGCGCGTTCCAGGTTAGTTTCTGGTCCAAAGTAATTCCCAGATATTTAACCTCTGTTGAGAACGGTATACTTTTGTTGTTCAGCTTAGGCGGCTCGAGTTTGTCGAGTTTATGCCTCCTAGTGAATGGTACTATAACTGTTTTCTCCGCATTCACAGTGAGCTCGTTATCTCTGCACCATTTGTTGATGATGTAGAGTGCCCTCTGTATGAGGTGCGAGATCATGCTTTGACAGCTCCCTCGCACCGTGACTACCAGGTCATCGGCATATCCCTGAGTGTCAATGCGAAGTTCAGCCATCTTCTGCAGAAGCTGGTCAACAGCAAGAGTCCACAGCAGAGGCGATAACACGCCCCCCTGTGGGCATCCCCTCGTCGTGAGCACCTCCGCAGAGACGTTGTTTAGCTCAAGCCTGGCTATGCGATTTGAGAGCATTGCCTCCACCCATCTGATGGTAGTCGTGTCAGCCTGTTTGTTGGCCAGCCCGCCCACCAACGTGCGGATTGGAGTATTGTCAAATGCACCTTCAATGTCTAAGAAAGCCGCAAGAGCGATTTCTTTGTCCTCCAGAGCCTTTTCAATCTTGTCAACAAGGCTGAGCAGGGCAGTTTCCGTAGACCGCCCTTTGCAATAGGCATGCTGGGTGTGATGAATGGGCCTCTCAATGAGAAGCGCATCCCTTAGATACCTGTCGAGCACCTTCTCCATTGTTTTTAACAAGAATGAGGAAAGGCTTATGGGTCTAAAGGACTTTGGCAATTCATAGTCCTTTTTTCCCGCCTTAGGTATGAAAATGACTTTTACATTAGTCCATGAGTCTGGTATGTATCCCCAGGCGTAACTAGCCCTGAAGATCTTGACCAGGAATGGGATTAGTAGGTCCACACCTTTCTGCAGGAGAAGAGGCGTGATGCCATCCATCCCGCTGGATTTGTTGGCGTTGAAAGAGTTGATAGCCCACCTCACAGCATCAGGTCTGAACACAATGGCAGACCTCCTCCAGTCCTCTGCTCGAGGTCTACTGTGAGTACCCGCCAGAGCGTTCCTGTCTTCAAAAGGAACAGCCCCTGGGAAGTGAGTTTTGGCTAATAACTCTAAAGTTTCCTTCTCATCAGAAGTGAACGATCCATCTGGCTTTTTTAAGAGTCCCAGAGGATTGGTGTTGGCCTTAGCGAGCATTTTATGGAGTCTAGCTCCTTGAGGTAAACTGTCAATTTCCTCGCAGAATCTCCTCCATGATGCTCTTTTGGCCCTTCTGATTTCTTTACTGTATTCCGTCAGGGCCTTCCTATAGATTTCCCATTCTTTGGTTCTTTTGGCCCTGTTGAATAGTTTCCGTGTTTTGTCGCGGAGTCGCTTTAACTTTGAGCTCCACCACGGCGTCTTACGCCTCGTTGTCCTGGTCTTTAGGGGACAACTGTCCTCGAAGGCCTTAATCATTCCTTCGGCGACAGCCGTCACCGCCACATCAAGACATTCTGGCGTTTTAATGCTTTTAGGGACATGTCCCAAGTTAGTCTCCAGGCTACTGTGATAGTCCGCCCAGGAGGTGCACCTTGGATCCCTAAAAGTGATGGTTTCTGTGTGGGGGGCTGTTGCCAGTCCAAAGCAGATATGCCTGTGGTCTGACAAAGAGGCTTCCGCACTGACCTTCCAGTCCAATATCTTCCTAGCTAGGCCATCGGTTGCGAAAGTAATGTCGAGAACTTCTTGCCTAGCTCTTGTAACAAAGGTTGGGGTACAACCTCTGTTCAGGAGCTGGAAGCAGTTTGCGAGGAGGAAATCATAAAGAAACTCACCTCTCTCGTTGGTGTTGCTGCTTCCCCAGTTCTCGTGGTGGGCATTTGCGTCACATCCCACTAGAAGTTCCGCATTGTGTCTCCGAGCGTATTCAACCGCCGGAAACAGTTCGGCTGCGGGGTTTTTTATCTCACCGGGTAGGTAGGCTGAACAGACAATGATTCTTCTGCCCTCCCACCCCTTGAGATCGACATAGGCTGCTACCAGGTCATCAGTGCAGAGTTCTGGAACAGGCAGAAAGTTAATATTTTTGTTGAAAACAATGCAGGCTCTGGGCCTGCTTCCGTTGGTGTGCGATAATAACTTACCCCCAGCGTTCAGGCCCAGAATATTGGACTTTGACACCCAGGGTTCCTGTATTAGGGCGATGTCGGCTCTGCCCTCAACAAGGCAACGCTCCAAGACAGCGGACGATGCGGTCGCGTGATGGAGGTTGGCTTGCAGGAACCTCACTGGGATGTCCGAAGAAGCCATTACTTGGCTCTCTTGATGAAGGGTTGGGTCCGAGTGCTACCTCCCTCCGGTTGAGTCCCTGTATGTCCTCGCTCGGTTGGAGTTACCCCCGATTCCCTACCCCTCAACTTCTTCTTCTTTTTGCCCCTTTTGGGGCCGACAGCCGCGCCCGCAGGCCCCGCGGTCCCACCCCCCGTTCCGCTCGGTCCGGAGTTGGATCTCGCATTGTTCGCAAAGCGTCCCGGCGGGTTCCTTCCCAAGCCACTGGGTCCAGGCACGGTATTTGCGGAGCTAGGGCCCGCAGAAGCAGGCCCCGTCCTCCCGTTGCCTGAGCCACTTGGACTCGGGTTAGATCCCGCACGGTCCGCCATGCGTCCCAGCGGTTTCCTCCCCAGACCGCTCGGCCCAGGGGTGGTAGCGCCGGGGCCCGCCGGCGCAGCCGCGCTAGCCCCAGTCTGGGTAGGTGGTTGCTCACCTCTGAGTCGGAACTCCAACTTCCTACAGCCTAGATTGGCCTTAAGGTTGTTGGCCCGGAGGATGTTAGCGGACTCTTCGTCGATGCCGTACACTGCTAGAGTGCCCGAATCGACCTTCGTCTCGCTGACAACCCTCCAGTGCTCAGCACTCAGCTCCACGTTCTGATACGAGATCATGAACATTGCATCGGTGGCATTCCCCGCTTCCAGCGAGGGAATTATCACCGATGCAGTCCATGGTCTCGGTAACTCATGTTCGTGGAGAATAGAGAGCCGAGCCTCCGGCCAGGGTTTGCAACCCTCGATTAACTTCACAAGCCAGTCCTTGCTCTCCTGGTTGTCGCAGGTGATGAGCAGCCATCCTGGCCTGTGAGATATCGAAGTGAAACTCGGTCCACGTCCAGTCTTGGCGTGCTGGCGTTTACGCCCCTCCTCGCATATCGCCTTGCTGATGGACGCATGGACCAAGTTCATTTGTGTCTCCGTCATTCGGTCGGAATGCTTGATCCCTACCTTGACGGAGCTGGTGACGTCACTGTAGCTGGGGGTTGGAGCTTCCCTTCCCTCCGGCGTCGAGGACGTTTTCGTTGCCTTTTTGGGCTGCTCCTTTGGAGATTCCTCCTCCGACCTGCCCCTTTTCAGGTTGCTGGTCGGCTTCTGAGAGGGTGGAGGGCCCTTGACCTGTTGGCTGACAATACAAAGGGCTTCCTCCATGGAGTGCCCTTCGTCGACTAGTCTCCAAAATCGCCTACGCCCCGCGCCGCTCAGATTTCTGAAGGCGTCGCTGTGCTTAAGCGATTTGATTGTTTGTGATGCAGCCGGAGTATTCTCAGGCGTGCCCGAGGCGACATCGCCCCCAGCGTCCTGGTCCACACCGGCCATATCGATGTCAGGCTGAGCCGAGTCCATTAAGTTCCTCTCGGCCTGTGAAGCTTCAGGTTCCGCAGAGTCCGAGTTCCTCCGCGGCACCTGAGCGAAGTCAGGCGTAGCAGAGTCCTCCGAGATCCTCTGCTGCTCCTGTGAATTGCCACCTGGGGTGGCTTGAAACGACTGTATGTTCTGTGTATTATCCATGCAGTTCCCACGAGAAGCTAGGGAAATATAGACGTCGCAGACGACAGAGCCCCGCATGCCGCCTGAAGGGCAGATACTGCCTCGATTCGCCCCGGTTTCGAGGAGACAACCGTTTAAGACTGAGCACCCTCCCAGCCACGCATCCATCGGCACGGTGCGTATGACACCTTGGATTAGGGATTTTTAGAGGTTTACTCCTCATCAAAACGGCGGTAAGTTTCAGTTACATCTGTTTCAGAAGGAATCAGAACAATAACAGGCAGCAACCACGTGAAGGATGACCGACCGCCTTACCTAGGGGATCCAGGTGACCTGCACTCCCCCCTAGGTCATTCGCCAAGTCCAGCTCCAGAAGGGTGCTGGAAATAGAGATGAAGCCATGCTATTATTCACAAACTCATACCGTGGCCTCACCTCCGCCCCCACATAACGATAGTCACGTTATATTGTAAGCAAAGGTTTTTAATAAAACAACTCTTTTAATTTCAGAGCAACTCAAACTAGTTTTTATTTCACCAGTACAAAACACATTATAAAACAACAATATTACAGCTGTTTTTAACAAATATTGAATATGGAAAAGTTAAGATTTGAATTTAAAGTGCTAAAAGCCATCGAAGATCCGAAAACAAATGTAATTTGTATAACTTCAATTACTGATGCCAATAATCGTACCTTTCTAATTCCGGATCAATTTCAACCTGCAAAACTGCATGATACAGTGATAAAAACACAAACATTTCAAAAAGTAAAGACTACATTGCAAAAGAGGAATGATAGAAGACAAGTTTGGATTGAGCTAACATCAGAGATCTGTGATACCTACATGGATGAATATGGAAATATGCAGTTTAAAGGATATTTATTAGAGGAATTAACACAAGAAACGCAGAAACAGGCTTCTACTTCTGGAATTTCAGAAGAGGCTTTAACAAGAATCTTGGAGAAGTTTGCTGAGAGGAAGAATGACACATCAAAGTCCGACAACATCAAAAAGTTGACAGAGAAATGTGTAATAGAAAAATTCAATAATAAAACTTCGAATGTATCGCAGTGGATGGCCATTTTTGAATCAGAATGTGCTCGTATAGGAATAGAAGGCGATACTAGGAAAATTGAGGCTTTGAGATTATTCTTAGAAGACTCATGCCTTGATTGGTATAGCTCAATGCTCATAAAACATACAGTAAACTCGGAATGGTCAACATGGAAAGAAAACTTTTGTGAAACTTATGCGGACCGAGGATGGTCACCGGTCAGATATGCGATGCTATTCAAATATAAACAGGGATCATTATTGGAATATGCTTTGAAGAAGGAAAAACTTTTATTAGAGATAAATAAAGCAATGGATAATACCACTTTAATTGATTTAATCGCTACAGGGCTCCCAAATTTTATTTCGGACAAAATCGATAGAAATAGCTTAAAGGAGACTAAGGACTTATTTAATAATATCAGGAGCCTGGAACATCTAGTAAACAAGAAGAATTTTGGAAGAAAAGTGGGAAGTTTGGAAAATAAAATTAAGGAAAAGGACGGAAACTACACACCGTGCAGAATTTGTGAAAAAGAAAACAGGGGCAGCCGGTATCACCCTGAGTCCTTGTGTTGGTTCAAAAACAAAAATAAGAATTTAGAAAAAAGAGATCAGATAAGAACGGTTAATCATTCAGAATTAGAAACAGAATTAAATGAAATAAACCCAAAAAACTAGTGATTCCGCCATTAATCAAAATTAAATTGTTAATAAATGATACCTTAGAAACAATGGGGATTTATGACTCCGGATCAAACGTATCTTTGGTAAATTCTAGATTGCTATCATTGGAAAATAAATCCAGTAACAATAATAGTATATCTATTGCAAACTTAAAGACGATTAATGGCGTGAAAAAAACCAAAGGGATGGTAACATTAAAGATCAAGATTTTTGATATTGAAAAAAAAATCAATGTTTTTGTAATTGATGACGAAAACTTTGATTATAATTTTTTAATTGGACTAGACTGTATAAAAGAATTTCATCTTATTCAAAATGAGAAGTTAGAAATTACTCAGAATATCCCCAGTCCCCAGAAAGAGAATAATCAAGAGGAAATAATTTTCACAAACAAAAATATATCACTTGACTTTTCCGGTAGTAAGATGGAAGAAAAGTTCGATAAAAATATGGAAGTCCTAAATAATTTTAGGGATGAATATAAAATAAACTTTAATGAACACATAGAAGAGGGTAATTTTATTATTTCTCTAAATCATCTAGATCTTCAAGAGCAGACAGAAATAGATGAATTAATACGCAAATATAAATCACTTTTTGCTAAGGACAGATATGATATAGGCACGGTGAAAGGCTATGAGGCACATATTGATTTACTAATTGATAAATACTGTAGTAAAAGACCCTATAGGTGTACTATGGAAGACAAAAAAGAAATTGAGCAACAAGTAGCAAAGTTATTACAAGAGAACCTAATCGAAGAGTCCTATAGTCCTTTTGCTGCGCCAGTAACCCTGGCCTATAAAAAAGAAGAGGGAAAGAGATCAAGATTATGTATAGATTTCCGTGAATTAAATAAAATTGTGGTTCCTCAATCACAACCGTTTCCACTTATTGAAGACTTGATGGTAAAGACAACAAAATGTAAATACTTCTCAACACTGGATATAAATTCTGCATTCTGGTCCATTCCGTTGAGGATTGAAGACAGAAAAAAAACGGCATTTGTTACCCAAGAAGGTCATTATCAATGGACATGCTTACCATTCGGTTTGAAAACATCACCTGCAATTTTTCAAAGAATATTGAGTAATATTATACGGAAACATAAACTATCAGATTTCACAGTAAATTACATTGATGATATTTTGGTATTTTCTGAGACATTCGCAGATCATATGAAACACTTATCACTTTTGTTAGAAGCAATATTAAAAGAAGGCTTTAGATTAAAATTTTCAAAATGTAACTTTGCACAAGACTCGGTAAAATACTTAGGTCACATTATAAAAAATAATACAATCACTCCACTTAAGGATAATTTAATTGCTATAAAAGATTTCCCAGTCCCAAAAACTCAGAAAAATGTTAGACAGTTCCTAGGTAAGATAAACTTTTACGGGAAATATGTGCCTAAAATATCAATTATATTAGATCCATTACATAATTTATTAAGAAAAGGACAAAAATTTATTTGGTCGGAGAAATGTCAAGAGTCTTTTGAAACAATAAAAAAATTACTTTGTTCGAAACCTATTTTAGCAATCTATGACCCGGATCTCCCGATACATATTTATACAGATGCTAGCATACAAGGAATCGCCGCGGTTTTAAAACAACCTCAAAATAATGGAGAAGAGAAACCTTGCGCATATTTTTCAAAGAAATTGAACGAAACGCAAAAAAAAAGAAAAGCCATTTATTTAGAATGTTTGGCTATTAAGGAAGCTGTAAAATATTGGCAATACTGGCTTATAGGAAAAAGGTTCAAGGTTTTTACTGATCATAAACCTTTGGAAAAAATGAACATAAAGGCAAGGACGGATGAAGAACTAGGAGACCTCACATATTACCTATCACAGTTCAACTTTGAGATAAAATATTCTCCAGGAAAATACAACCTGGAGGCAGATAGTTTGAGCAGAAATGCTGTTTTAGAGCCATGGGAAAATCAAGATGAGATTTTAAAAGTTGTAAATTTAATTAAATTAGAAGATATCCGAAATGATCAAGAAAGAAATGAGGATATAAAACAAAATAGAGATAAATTAACATTAAAACATAATATTTACTATTGTAAGGATGGGAAAAAGGAAAAGATAGTGCTAACTGAGGAATTTAGTAAGAAATTTATTGAGAAAATACATCGCACATACTGTCATATGGGTATACAACAAATGAAAAAGAAAATAAACCCATTTTATGTGGCAAAAAATTTAACAGTTAATATAAAAAAACTTTGTGACACCTGCGAAGTTTGCATAAAAAATAAATCCCGAGGGAAATATAATTTTGGACTTATGTCTCACTTAGGTCCGGCCACTTACCCTTTTGAAATTGTATCTATAGATACTATTGGTGGATTTGGTGGTTCACGTTCTACAAAAAGATATTTACACCTTCTAGTAGACCACTTCACAAGGTATGCTTATATTTTGACTTCAAAAACTCAAAATTCATATGATTTTATAAAGCTGGTTAAAAAGGTATCAAATGAAAATAAAATTGGCCTAATTCTGTCTGATCAATACCCAGGCATTAATTCAAAAGATTTTAAAATTTTTTTAGACAAAGAAAATATACCCATTGTCTTCACTGCAGTAAACGCACCATTTTCAAATGGTCTGAATGAGAGATTAAATCAAACATTGGTTAACAAAATAAGGTGTAAGATAAATGAAAGAAAAGATAAATTAGCCTGGACGACTATTGCTCATGAGTGCACGGAAAAGTACAATGAAACGGAACACACTGTAACCGGATTTTCACCTAAATACCTACTGGAAGGACAAAATGTTGATATCTTACCAGAAGAATTGAAGCAAGATAATACACATAATGAGTTATTACAGGATAGAAAAACCGCATTGAAAAACACTTTAAAATCACACAATTATAATAAACTACACTTTGACAAGAACAGGAGACAATTTGAATTAAAAGTGGGAGACCTAGTATATGTTGAAAATGGAAACCGGTTGAACAGGAAAAAACTAGACGAATTAAAAACCGGCCCATATGAAGTTTTGGAAAAAATATCAAACTGCATCTACAGAATAAACACAGGACATAAGAAATGTGAATCAAACATCTTCCATATAACAAAGCTGGTTCCAATGTTGAAGTAAGGTCTAGTGTCTCCTGTGGGGGGGGGAGATGTAAATGAAGCCCTAGCGTCCTTCATTTATTTGAACTTACCGCGCCGTGCACGTCACATACATAGCTGAGCTGTCCATAATCTGTGACTTGGCTCTGTGGCCGTCTTGGGCCTGTCAAGTTTGACACTTGTCTTTGTACGGGATTTCGAAGATTTGTAATTTAAACGGTCCGAATTGATATAATTTTAATAATTAGTGAAATAATAGCTTTTATTGTTGTTTCTCTTTTAATTTCAGGTATGTAATTTTATATTTAACACATAACGATAGTCACGTTATATTGTAAGCAAAGGTTTTTAATAAAACAACTCTTTTAATTTCAGAGCAACTCAAACTAGTTTTTATTTCACCAGTACAAAACACATTATATATATAGTAGGGTGCATACATAATTTAAAAAAATCGGGACAAATAAATCATATAATCAATGTTTGTTGGTTTGTCCTTCAATCACGCCGCAACGGATCGACGTGATTTTTGGCATGGGTATAGTCGAGGACCTGGAGAGTGAAATAGGCTACTTTCTAATCCGGAAAATTGAGGAGTTTCCGTGGGAATTTAAAAAACTTATTTGACGCGGACGAAGTAGCGGGCATCTTTTTTTTGTTTTTTAATAATTAACTTGTTTATGAGTCGTCAGTTCTCTGTTATGATCGATGGCCGTTCGACAACATCTTTTTGCAATTTATTGCTTTAGCTCATTTAACTGGCATTACCTACTGCGTTCTGGTTATAATTTATTTCACATTCTTATAATAGGAGAACAGTAGGAAAAAGGACTAATCCAAAGAGCACTCGATTTATGGTTACCATACAAATAACGCGTCTTCAAGCTTAAGTTTAATGTGCTTATAATCTTTATTTATGAACACAGGGGAGACATCTGTATAAGCACCGGGAATAAAGGACGAAGAAAGTCATAAATTTAATACAAATAATTACAAAATTAAGTAAAATTCTAAGCTCTACTACCCGGTAATAAGACTACTATTTTTAATGAGTGCTGACAAGTACAAATGTATGAGCTATTCATCTCTCTGTTGTAGACGCTGCGGTGAGACGGATTTCTTCTTTGGTAATGTGGTAGCAGCTTTTATTAATTAGTACCTACATATCACGCCATACACGCCATGGGCCGTTGATTGCGTTTGAATACGCCTACGAAATAATTTACAGTAGAAGAAATAATGTTTAACTAGATGATGCCCGCTACTTTGTCCGCGTCACGCGTGCGGGAACTATTTCTAATTTAATTCAATTCAATTTATTCTAACTAATTTGCACCAGGATGCAAACTATTCCAAACATCAAAAGGATGGGCCCAGAAAACGTAGCAGATATACAGACAGATGCAATTTCGCATTTCAAATATGAGAAAATAATATGGATAGATAATTATGGATAAGTGCGTGTTCAGATAAGTAAAGAGATCTTATCTTAGAATGTTCACACAGTAATCTGACCTTTCATGTCTTAATATTAAGTTAAAAATCCTTTGCTGAAGGAATATCGATATCCCATTTTTATATTTTGATACTATCACACCCCAGCTTTTTTTAATGTACCTAAGCGTAAACACACTGGAAGACAATCAAATTACAACTCGTCAACAAACTGACCCACCACTTTGGCGAGATGTAATTTTTGTACCTACCTATGTACTTATACGAATAGTTGCATCTTTTTTGGTAAAATAAGTTCAAAAAATGAGCGCATTTAAGATTAGATGACCTACAATAAGTAGATATGACTTTTAAGTACTTGCCTACAGTCTACTTTGATATCGAATATTGACCTACTTTACTACAAAGTACAATTAATTACTTGTAAGAGCTTTGAATGTGGTTTAAGCAATACATTATTACATCGATTGTAAGCTGCTAAGGTCACAATTTGTTAAAGGTCGCAGCACAATTTTGTTCTCAATTTTATCAAACAATTTACTACGATTTAACGATACGCCGTTAAGCGTTTTATTGTTTACAATTTAAGGTCTATTGCTGAGGAATTTATTACCGGATTCCCAGAGATTTTTTCGCATTATTTGCTATAAAGATCATAGGCCAGAAGGACGAACAGTTTTATAGCCGAAAAAATGGTTTCTAAAGATTTTAAAAACGTGTTTATTGTTATAGAAAAAGGGGAATGAGTTCCCAAGGACATAATTTTGTATTAATATCCCGTGGACCTCACACTACAAGGGGTGAGGACGTCACGTACGCAAGATATCCATTCAACCATATAAATTAAACCAAATTGAGCTCTAAACTGAGAGATATAGAGTATGAAATGTATTTGTTGCCTTTTCAATCAAAATGTGAAGCCGCATGTTTGTGCTGCCGGTAATTTCTTCTCAGAAATAATCTGATTGTGAAAGTATTTGTCCACCGATAATATGATAATATCAGTATGCTAAGCTAAATGTAAAACATAGTTGAAGAAAGATATCCAAATCTTAAAACGTTAACGTTAAGGAAATTGTAGATGTTTCTATTGAGTGAAATAAAATGGATGGCTGCAGAATTATAATTTCATGAAAGTTAGTATGAAATTTACAAAATAGTCAACGTCTAATCATAAAAGATGATTTTTATTGCCGATTTCAAAGATTTGTAAGCCGTTGGTGTTTTATTCAATTCGTCCATGTCAAGATATCGTCCATTACGAAATTCGTTTAAAAAAAAAGTTATGTGGGCAGATGCAAGTTCGCGTTCTGGAACGAACCGCTTCTGTTCCAGGTGTTAAAACATGCTGCTTAACTGTTCTGCTCACAACTCTGCTTCGTTGCTCTGCCCTCGTTTGAAATCATACTTCATACTAATATTATAAATGCGAAAATGTGTTTGTTTGTTAGTTTGTTGGTTTGTCCTTTAATCACGTCGCAACGGAGCAACGGATTGAGGTGATTTTTTGCATGGGTATACCTGAGGACCTGGAAAGTGACATAGGCTATTTTTATTCCGGAAAAGTTAGTAGTTCCCGTGGGAATTAAAAAAACTTATTCCACGCGGACGAAGTCGCGGGCATCAGCTAGTGTACAATAAGACAATAATATGTTCTAAATCTCTCTACCTAATTGTTATCCTAACAATGTCATTACTGATCGATTTATTATTGGTGTTAGGGTAAGGGATGCAAAAAATTAACCCAGAATTATACCTTTTAATAAAGTGTTGCAAGCTATCTATAGCCGAAAATGGTAGTGGATGCTAGCCTAAATATTAGTTTTAAGATTATTTGTTTTAAAAGATTGATGATAGGCGAGGTGTGAAGTTTCTCGTCACTGCACCCGGCGGGATTGGAGATCTGTCAACTGGAGATAAGTAGCCGTGTTTGGAGATAAAGGGGAATATTGTAGTGATTTATTGTTTGACACGTAGGCGCGTTGATGGAAGTGACTGCGGATCGAAATGGATTCTCTATTCTTATTCTGTTTGTAAACTAGGCGAACACGAACTGAAGTAATATATATGTCACCGTAAAATTGCAAAAACCGTTAGATTGTAATCTAACTAGCGAAATTGTAAACTGTCGACAGATTACAATTTAACGCATTATTTTTCGGTAGATTGTAATCTGTTAGGTATATGAAACCGATAAAACCTAAGTGCCCGGCCTGCGGCACTACCTTATTATATTTTGTAAGAGACAAGAAAACGTAAATACAATGAATATTTCAAAAATTGACACTCAGATTATTGAACAGTTCACAATCTGTCGACAGTTTACAATTTCGCTAGTTAGATTACAATCTAACGGTTTTTGCAATCTTACGGTGACATATACAAGTAGGTACATTATACCTCAATGACTTAGATACTAGGTAGGTACTTAATATGGGCGAACGTAATAATTATAATTATATTAAAATTCAAATAGTAGTTTCCAAGATTAATACGAACGCCGAACAGCCAAACTTGGTGGAGGTTCATTTTAAAATAACTAGCGAATAGAAAGACATTTTAAGGTTACATATTATGGACTAGTACATTATACGATTACCTATTCTGTGGTACTAGTAGGCAAACGTAACGCCGCAATCAGGTAGGTGCTAGCCGCTAGGTATATCTGAAAGTTTTTACGTAAGTTGGTAACTTGGTAGCTCAAAATATTCTAGGTTAGACTGACATGAAGGCAAGCCTAAAGTCTTAACTCTACCCACTGCTGTTTTTTTTTTATCCACTATAAGCTAGCCCTTGACTGCGATCTCACCTGATGGTAAGTGATGATGCAGTCTAAGATGGTAGCGGGCTAACCTGTTAGGGGCATGGCATTTATGTTAAACCCATACCCCTTCGGTTTCTACACGGCATCGTACCGGAACGCTAAATCGCTTGGCGGCACGTCTTTGCCGGTAGGGTGGTAACTAACCACGGCCGAAGCCTCCCACCAGGCCAGACCAGGGAAAATTCAGAAATTATAAATTTCCAAATTGACCCTGCCGGGGATCGAACCCAAGACCTCCGCAGTCTGCACGTTAAGGCAACAGAGCTACACACTGCGCCACGGAGATCGTCATAATGTGGCCTGTGGCTCTATTAATATGAAGCTAAAGTAGACCCTGGCACTAGAATCTCGACTATACTTACTTACGAGTACTTAGGTTTGTTTTGCTTAGGTTTTCATAAAAAGAAGACATTCAATTCTGGACGGATAAAATTTCGTACCCAGTAGATAAATTTACAAGTATAACATAACTTTATACAAACAATAGATAAATCAGTATTGTTACTCAACTTTCTTGCCATTACAACTTGAAAAGCCGGTCATGGGGCTTACTACCATCGCTTATATAGTAGTATTACTTTAAAATTTAAATTTCATTGGACATACCCCGATGCGGTCCCAAAAATAAGGATTATATAATCATGTTGAAGATGTCTCTGAATAAGTTCAAAGTTAATGTAAAACGTACCTAAACTCATTGAAAAATCTTATTACCATGCTTACCATGTAAAGGACTACTTAAACGACAAGGAAGCTTGGCAATAATTTGCTCTAATGTCTCTGATAGTTCCTTAGTTAAGATGATTTGTGAGATGGTGATCGTGGAAAAAACCCGGCTGAGTTTGTTGTGGGCTCTTCTCAGACCAGGGCGCGGTTTGGAACCCTCGTAGCTTTAGTTATAAGGTACCGTTACCGATTATCACCATCATGTTTTTTAAGTAAGTAATTTTTAACGTCAATAAGTGTACCCAGTACCCACAGTGTACCTATATTGAATAAATGATTTGAATTGAAAAGAATGGAATTGAATTAAACAAGAGCTATAAAATATTTAAATCATTCTGCTATTAGCATGGTAGTAAGCCCCAGATAGTGTCAGTTTGACGCGTTATCTTTGAACGTTATCGATGCACTCATGTCATGACTTTCTCAGAATTTTTAGTGATAAAGTACCATGAGTTAGTGAGGTTTTTTAGAAGATAAAGTATAATCTATCCAATATCTACTTATATTTATTTTAGACCTATTTTATATTTACGGCTAAGCTGAACTAAACACGGGCATAGAGATGAGAGCTAAGGTTTCCATCCTAAAGACGGAAGACAAGATAAGTACCTTCTATCCCAAAATTCTCCAAAGTTACCATCCTAATTCTATCCCAAAGTTCTTCAAAGAACTCCCACGTAAGTTTTATAACACCTTAGAAATCGACGTGGACTGAAATACTTATTTGTCTTCGCTTTAGTAAAATGCCGCATTTAAATAGGTTATTTGCAATTTTCAGTGCACTTAAATTAGCCCCTTAGGTTTTTTCTCTTCAGTTCGCAACCTTGGAAAAAAATTCACTAACCAAGTGTTCAATTTATAAATTCGTTGCCTAATATCTATATCTAGAATAACAAGCTTGTGATTCTCCTGAAAACAGAATTAATTCTGTTCTTTTAAAAAACATCAGTCCTATCAAAAACAGGTAGCACGAGAAATGTATCGAAGCGATTAGAATCGAGGCCCTTCTCCATTTTTTGTAATCCGAAGATGATTTATGGGTTGTCTTCTTTTTTGTCGGCTCCAGGATTCTGTTGATAGGCAGTTTTTAATGTCGGGTGCACGTTTTTTGTCGAAAAAATATCTCGGTAACGACTCATGTTGATTGTCGTTTATAATAAACGAGTTGGTAGTTATTGCTTGTTGTTCAGATAAAAGTGTGCTTCCCTAATTCTTAATCGTCATAAATTATGAATTAAAATTTTCATCCGAACACATACTTTAGAGTTTTAGACACTATTTCCTTTTTGTCTGGAAGACAGAGAAGGACTTCCTTCAACCACTTGGTTGGACGACATTATAAAGAAATGGACCGGATAGACGACAGCTTAACATTGGAAGGCATTTCACGTACTGACTGCCAAACTTCAATTTGAAGATGGCACCCGATGTTGATGATGATTTATCTAGTTTAGGGTGGTTAAAGCCTGACATAGCTCCATTAAGAAGTTCAAGAGGGCTTAAAATATTGTATCAATGAAAACAAACTGTCTTGTTACGTTGTCTAGGTGTACAATTATCATTGAATTTTACATTTCCTATGATATATGTATTTTTAGGTGTTTCTTCGATAAAGGTGGTATTGTTCTTAATTCTGCGCGTTTTTTAAACACATTTTGAGTTTTGAAGGACGAGATTTTCTTTGTCGTTTTCCTGTGTGTGAAGTTGTGAACTTAATATTATTGTATTCCCATCGTTAAATTGGAGCCCCTGAATTATCATGACCTAGTGTTGTTATTATAACCTTTTTGAGCTACGTTTAATCTTTTGATAAATTAAATTCAGCAACAAGCTTAGTTCTGACATAATAGGATAAAATATAGCCGCCTTTAAACATCTCGTTGTGATCGTTAAAATTTTACGACCTTAAATTTAAGCGGGACATTAAAATCCTCGTAAATGTTGCCACCCGCTAGATGGGTCTAGGAGGCAGATGTTGAATTTCGGTTATTACAGAATAAGAGATTTTATAAACTGGTTGCTTTGATAATATGGCTATAAAAATTTGGATAATTAATTGCTATGTGTTTATGAAAAGCGTTGTTACGATATCTCCTGTGAATAGGCGTAGAATATTGATGATAAAAAAATGATTCACTTATTTCTGATTGTGCATAGAACATAGAAACTAGCAAGTAATGTATGTTTTAGATTTAGTTTATCATAGACACAGCCATTAGGTACTCCTCGGTGATTGAAAAGCGGAGAGTAGAGACTAGAGACTATGAAGGTATGTATGGTGCATAGACCGCATCTGCAAGCAGACTTTCATTACGTTATTCTTTATTTATTGCTATATTCTAATAACAGTCCACGCATTCATTTATGAGAAATAAGCTTGCTACTACGACCCGCATTAAGGACGAATATACACTACGGATTGGACAGGACAAAAGTTCAAACATCTGCGTTAGTGGGAAACGAGGTTTTTAATATGTCCTGTGCAATGAATAAAGAAAGAACCTGCTATTTCGAGTATTTTCCTCGCCAATCCGCTGTGTGTACTACTCATTGACTTACCAATAGTTGGTAAATCGATGGTATATACAACTCGTAAACAGAATATAGATAAAGGTCCTTGAATTTCTTGCCTTATAGGCTC
This sequence comes from Erebia aethiops, assembly GCA_923060345.2. NCBI lineage: Eukaryota > Metazoa > Arthropoda > Insecta > Lepidoptera > Nymphalidae > Erebia > Erebia aethiops. The sequence continues at coordinate 11,227,687 of OV281096.1, read as the reverse complement.
ATAGGCATCATACGAAGTATATTACTAAATCATAATAATATTATTACAATTGCGAAAGTGTGCATGTTTGTTTGTCTTTCAATCACGCCGCAACGGAGCAATTGATGTGATTTATGCATGGGTATATTTGAGAACCTGGAGTGACATGCCAAACAAAGGCTACTTTTTATCCCGGAAAATCAAGGAATTAAAAAATTAATAAAACTCATTCCACGTGGACGAAGTCGCGGGCATCAGCTAGTTTCCAATAATAATATTTGTTTAACAAAAAAACATCAGACAGTAAATCTACAGACACGTCATCTGTTTCAGCCATTGTTTGCAGCACGTTTGCATTTATTTGTTTAGGACCGACATTGATCTATTTGCATGTTTTTATAGGAACACAACCCGAATGCAACCATTCCGACGAGCATTAAATTGTGAGGTGACTGTGCCACCAAGCGTGATGTTTTAGTAAGGGGCAGGTCTGAGCTGGTTGGACCTCATCCAAGACAACCTTTTTTGACGGCCTCCCTGGTGTAGTGTTGAACGCTGTGGTCTTATAAGAGGAGGGGCTTGACTTCGATCCCCGGCAGGGATTGCAGTAAAGGCTATTTTTAGTGGAATAAAAAAAATATGTTATAATGGGAAAACGGAACCCTTTTTTTCGAAAGAGACTAGAAGTGTGAAGTTGAAATTGATATTGAGATGGTGCTGATTGACGATTTTCCAATTATGTCCTTTTTTGTTTATATTTCGTTAAATTTAAAACAACGTGACAAAGGCACTGACACAGACTGACAGATAGACACTTTCACATAAGTAATACTAGTTACTCTCGATGTACCTAAAGCATCTCAAATCCCCTGATATGTAAGTAGTGAGTGGTGACCTGGTGATAAGAATTAATTCGCTTTTAAGTTTTTAAACAACTATTATCAATAAATTCACATTTTGTTATGACCTTATTTTTATCCTCATTAATTTAATTAAAAACAACCTAATCTCATTAGCTATAACAGTTTTATCATTTACCAAAGCAAAATAATGAGATAAATTATTTCGGACCAGACTTGACCCCATTATAGCATAAAAAATGATATTATTATCACTTATTTTAGTGTAAGTTTAGACATCATGTGGACCAAAGCGGTTTGCAGCCGCGTGTGGTCGACCACAAAAACCATTTGAGGATTGACCTCAATTCGCGATAAAGAGCGATAAATTGGTCTTTTTTTATTCCACCACAAGTCATAGCCTTTGACTGCAGTCTCAGCTGGTGATAAATGATGATGCAGTCTAAGATGGTAGCGGGCTAATCTGTTATGGGTATGGTAGTTATTTTAAACCCAAACCCCTGTCCGTTTCTACATGGCATCGTAGCGTAATACTAAATCGCATGGCGGCACGTCATTGCCGGTAGGGTGGTAACTAGCCACGGCCGAAGCCTTCCACCAGATCTAGACCAGAGAAAATTAAGAAATAACTTATTGACCCTGCCGGGGAACCCGGGACGTGGCCTTCAAACTACGCATCGCATATATGTAAAAACGTAAAAACTTAGGTAGGTACCTAACTACCTAGCTAACCTAAAGCTACGAACATGATTCCCAAAACGGACTCAAATAGGTATAGCGAGTATTTCCAAACGATATGTATAAAAGTACGGCTACGTATACCTTTCTTCTTTACATAAAGAACTATTCCCAGATTTTGTAACATAATAACGCAGATTATTTTGAAAATCTCAACCACAAAAATATCTACAGGGGCTGCTTTATCAAGATCGCAATTGTCAGATTTAGTATTCAGTCAGTTGATACTTGATAGGTACTATGTCTGAGTTCTGTAGTACTGGGTTCTTAAATTCCAATTTACTAATGATCTATGATAGACGACAGCGTAGTGGGTCTAAGCTCTAATTCCCTCTCTCCTACGAGAGTGGAGGCCTGTGTCCAGCAGTGGGATTTTATTGGGCTGTAGTGATGGACGATAGACGAGCGAAAAGAATCAATTGAAATATGCCTAATTTAGTGAGTAATAGAATCATTAACCTTCGCTCCCAAACTGCTCTTAAATTGAGCCCCTACCTATTTTTAAGATAATAAGTAAACGACGTCCCATAGCATTGGTCCTTTTCGCTCGTTGTAGGCGCCATCGAGGAGATAAAACCCTTTTGTTTTAAGCCTGCTGAATGGTCCGGAATGTTAATGTGTTATTTAAGTCGGAATTAAAAAAAAACTTACTTGCACAAATACAGCAGCCTTTCACATTTGGCGCCGATATTTTGCCGCTATACGGTGTAAAGTGTAGAATGTAGGACATTGGTTCTCAAACTTATTGAGAATTTATATACACTACGAATCAACACACATTGATCATTAAATTCATAAGTTTTCAAATATACCAATTCATCGAGGCGCATGGCAGTGCGCCAGGCTGTTTCGACTTCCGGCCTAAGGCACGCAATGTTTATGTACGAGTATCTTTACACGAAACATTTCGCACTGTTTTACAATTATGATATATAACTCTTTGCTAGGCTTTTATTGGCTCCGGAACATTGCGAATCAAAGGCTTAAAAAAATGATGCCTAGCAACAAAACCCTAGCAGATAACTTGATCATAATTTTCAGTAGGTACTTTTAATTGGCCAATATTTTTAATAGGAAGTAGGCCATATATACTCGTAGGTATTCTTTAATTTATTTGAAGGAATTATAATATTAAAATATGCATATAATTCCATTGTATTGCTTATTTACGATTTATTTTAAGTTTTATCATTCATGCCTTTGAATTATAATAGGTTCGATAACCACCAACCAATATTTAATAATATTGGTGGTTACTTGTTTTTTCAGCTAAAATAATTATAATTAATTATTTTAGCTGTTCTAAAACATGTTGAGAACCTATGGTGTAGACTGTAGACGATGTCATTACTCCAAAAGAACTTTATTATTCTTATAAATTGAACGCTTTGATGTTTAAACGAGTCCTTGCTTGGTATTTTTATTTATATACACGTATTTGTGCAACGCATGGAATGGTGTTGACGACATTCAAAACTTATGATGGCCATTAAAATTCCTCAAGTACAAAAAATTAAGGATTTACAAAGATAGGTACAGTAATTGAATTTTATGTACCAAGCTGAAGCTACCTATATCCATGACAGTAATATTGTAAATTATGCGATAGTGTCTGTTTGTTTGTCCGTAACTGCCAAATAACTGACCCGATGATGACCAGATTTGGCGAAAAGATAGTTTAATTCTAGTTAATAGGTACTTTATAACATAAAATAGGTAAATAACGCGAATTAAAAACCCACTGGAATTTGAAACGAATCGAAATTCGAAACCAACACGGACTATTTCATGAGTACATTCCTATCAATCAACTATCAACAGCTAAGTAATATTCTTCGTGTTTTTGTGGTGTACAATAAAGAATTTCTGTATATGTACTTAAATTAATCTTTAAGTAAGAAAAAATTGTACTTACAATTTTATTGAACAAAAAAAAAACCCTTGAACAAATTACAAGAAAGTACCATAACTTTTTATCACTTATCATAAATTTTATTACCATGTTTTACTTTTCACATCAATTTGTAGAAATTCGTTTAAATGTGAAATTCTGTGGTAATAACGCAAAAACTCAAGTTCGTATTTTCCAATTCTCCAATCCCAATCGTTGCCAATTATTCATTTATTTCATAATTATTCGTTGTTTCATTTATTTTGGAATCATAAAAAACGTTGCTTCTTCATTCCTAAATTTTCTACTACTATTTAACCCGCCTCTACTTCGCTCGGGTGGAACTTTTAAATCCCTTGAGGGTGGAATAATATACCTACCGATGACACAAATAATTCGACTGATGGGGCAAGAATGTGTTATGTGGCGGTAAACGAGTGGATGACACCATGTTTGGTGGGAGTTATTCCACTCTGTCCCCCTAGTCTGTCCCCTCAGGGGGACGGATAGGAATCAAATGTTAAATCTGTCCCTCCTGTTACCGACGAGGGGACGGATCCAACTAATTCTTTCCGGTTTGGCCTTGTGTATATTCTTGAGAAGACCTATATCAAGCAGTGGACGCATACAGGCTGATGGAATCCATTATCCATAATTTCCACACTAATATTATAAATGCGAAAGTTTGTCTGTCTGCTACGCTTTCCCGACCCGTCTTTTCAACCGATTACGAAACGGTAGGTTGCATCCCGGAGAAGGATAGTCTTCCCTTTATCCCAGAAAATTAAGGATACCCCGCGGAATCAAAAAACCTTAATCCAAGCGGATGAAGTCATGGGCATCATTTTGTGGTTAATAAGTCATTGACCAAATTAATATAGGATTAAGTTTCTACCATAATCAAATTATATCCAGTTTCCTATTTTATATCATATCATCATCATACTTAATATTATAAATGCGGAAGTGTGTTTATTTGTCCTTCAATCACGCCGCAACGGAGTAATAGAACGACGTGATTTTTGGCATGGAGAGTGACATAGGCTCCGGAAGGAAAAGGAGTTCCCGTGGGAATCATATTAATATTATAAATGTGAAAGTCAGTTTGGTTTGTTGGTTAGTTGGTTTGTCATTCAATCACGCTGCAACGGAGCAACGAATCGACGTGATTTGGCATGGGTATAGTTGAGGACCTGGAGAGTGAGATAGGCAACTTTTTATCCCTGAAAATTGAGGAGTTCCCGCGGGAATCCAAAAAACTCATTCCACGCGGACGAAGTCGTGGGCATTAGCTAGTAAAAAATAATTTAAACCACACGTAGGTACCAAGTCGCGGGCAGCGCTTTAATAAGCTAGTTCTGCTTAACCAATGTATTCTACGTACTCATAAGTTAAAACATGTCCGATATATGCAGCTTCTTTATGTAACGGTACATAAAAATTAAAAGGATGCCTTCATTATCGATATTATCCTTATGTTATTTCGGTAATAACAGGCTACAAGACTTCTGAAAACATTTTAATTATAATATTTTATTGAAATTCTCGGTAAATTGATCAATTATGTTCATCTCAGGACCATGCACCGTCAATTTTATTTAATAAGGAGTTGTCAGCTTAAAACATGATCTCAGTTCTATACCGTTCTTATCTCGATGTTTTTAGATCTATAAAATTCAGTTAATTATTACATTTACTTACTTGTAAGAATATACCTTTCTATTCTATTCTTTAAACTCTGGTATAGTCTTACAAGTAAATGTAATAATTAACTGAATTTTAATAATTATGTACAGGTAATTGCGTTAAACACGCGACCCATAGCCAGGTAGGTAGTTACAGGTATACATTACACGCCCAACACGAACTGTTGGCAACATCTTTGGATTTTTTTTTAACCTTTCAACCATATTTTTTAATTCCTAATAAATCGATTTTGAACGAAATCGGTCTAAATCGGAAAAGGAACTTTGAAATCAGAAACAGCTTTCTCTCTGTCCCTGCATCGTCGGTCCGCCCGCCCGCCCGAATGCCCGCCCACCTGCCCGCTTATTCAAGTAGACTTTTAACAAGTGCTTTTGTATAGTCGAGTGAATCTACCACTGCAGGAAATCCAGCAGGAAACTCGGAATCTGCCTGGGAACCTTCTCAGCCAGAGCAATATTTAAAAACTATAAAAGATGGCTTAATAGCTCTAATCCTAAAAAAATACCCTGTTTAAGTACCAAAACATCATTCGTTACATGCCTAAATTAGATTTAATAGCCTACGTCTATAGCTGTAAACAAAGATGCAGGTTTTGAGTTGGATAAAAATAGAAACAATAAGCTTTATTAAACTGGCCTCGGATGATCAGTCCTACTTAGGATTTTCGCCTACTGCGTGTTTACAAGTGTGCCAATGTGGGACGGGAAGGCCGCATTGCTTCACGCTAGTTATTGGCAGAATTGTTACTTACATCTATGTTTCTGCATACTTCGGTGCTGCACGCCGTGCGTCAATGGTATGTTTTATATCTACCGATATAATATCTTATTATCTTTTTTCAAAAAGTGCGAAGTATCCTCGTATGTAACGTGCTTCGTTCGAAACATCAGACCAGGGAAAGGGAAAAATTTAAAATTATTACTCCGAAATTGACGACCTCCGTGGCGCAGTGTGTAGCGCTGTTGCCTTAACGTGCGGAGGTACCGGGTTCGATCCCCGGCAGGGTCAATTTGGAAATTTATAATTTCTGAATTTTCCCTGGTCTGGCCTGGTGGGAGGCTTCGGCCGTGGCTAGTTACCACCCTACCGGCAAAGACGTGCCGCCAAGCGATTTAGCGTTCCGGTACGATGCCGTGTAGAAACCGAAGGGGTATGGGTTTAATATAACTGCCATGCCCCTAACAGGTTAGCCCGCTACCATCTTAGACTGCATCATCACTTACCATCAGGTGAGATCGCAGTCAAGGGCTAGCTTGTAGTGGATACAAAAAAAAAAAAAATATTGTCCCTATTCTGCCGGGATTCATGAGACCTTCCACTTGCAAGACCACTAAAGCCCTAGTAGGTAAGTCGTCAGGGAGTTTCAGTAAGTTGGGTTTTCATTTTTGGTATTAGATCGGCGTCGGTTAACGTTACAGCGACTTTGTATGCATTTTTCATGTGTTTTGATCAGCCTCACAATTATTGTGAGAACGTTGAAATCAATTTTGTCGTGATTGCGGAATGCGGTAGCGAGTACGACACGATCTTAAGCTCTCTAATATCGTATACTAAAAAGGGAGTTTCACGTTCCTATCGCCACCGCACGACTGAAGCCGTTCATCATTAATGATACCCAATTAAACTGATCTGGAAACCAATAGGAGCAATGAACTGACCATTCAAGCTGTATTGTAATCTAACATTCTGTTTGTTTGTTTTGATAAATTAAGACCCTGAGAGAATTTCTGCCCGCTGAATGACGTATTCGTCTGAAATTGGCTAGTTTTTAACCGACTTCCAAAAAGGAGGAGGTTCTCAATTCGGCGCGTATTTTTTTTTAATGTACTCCTATGTAAACGCGTATCTCCGTGGTTTCTAAATCAATTTGAAATGTTTTTCTATCAGTCGTTAGAGGAAGCTCTCGAAGTGGTCCCATAAAAAATTCTGACTCCAAATCCTCAACCCTGACACTAAAAAGTGAAAAATAAAAATTCTTTCCAAAAAACCGACTTCCAATGCCTCTGTAAAGTAAAAAATAATTTTTATTTCCACCCACGATGTTGAAGTCGGGCGGGTATAACAAGGTATAAGCAATGTTGACGCATGAGGCTCGCCCGACTTCAACATAATGGGTAGAAATAAAAATTATTTTTTACTTTAAGTCGGTTTTTTGAAAATAATTTTTTGGTTGGCTTAACAGACATTGAAACACGCACTTTCAATGCAGGTTATATGAAAAATCACTTGTTTATGTAATTTAATTCATACAAGATGCGCTCTTTCCAAACTAAATAATTTCACATCCATAAGTATTAAGATCGTGTTATTAATAAGCTTTTCTATCATTGGGTCAAGTGCTTTCTATTAACAACTTAGTAACACTGATTAAAATCCTTACTTGACCTGCTTCGATAAGAAAGCTTAAGGGCAACTTTCTTGGCCTTAAGCTCCCTCATTAATTGCTATTAATACGTTTTCCATTAGTATTCGATTGAATAATTATACCCCGCAGAGTCGGTGAAATGCAGGAACTAACTTATCTGACCCGCGGTGACTGTTGCTAATAACTATTAAAAATTAAAAGAACTTAACAGGCATAAAAATTAGTTCGAATGTTGGCCACCGGGCCTGTCAAGTTGTTGGGACTGTAAGTAAGTTTCTTTCTCTCAGACTCCTTTCGGTAGAATCTGCTTTTCTGACTGGTGGGGGGTGACTGTTATTAGATAGGGTCTTGACAAAATGAGCGACTCTTACGTTTATCCCACATTGCATAACGTTTCATTTTTGTGCACTGCATCCGATTAGATCAAATCGACATCTCAATTATCTCCCAGCTGTTAGATGTCATAGATAATAGCTTTTTCTTTCTCCGGAATTTTCGCGAGCCACGGTCTTATCAGTATAATGAGAGCTCCAATAAATTAGACAGACATAATTAGATAGCTGATATGGCGAAAAAAAAAGCAAAGCACATAAAATAGTAAGTACCCTACCTGCAAACGCTTAACTTTTACAATACTATATAATATATGGCCAAAGATAAGACTCGGTGGAAGGGTGTCATTTGAAACTTAATTCATCTTCAAAACTTCAATATCTTATTGATAAAAAGATAATCACGCTCTTCAGTCATGGAGAGTCTTGGATTCTCATCTGGAAAGGCTTGCTTGAAAAGCTTTAATTGCTGAAAATTATTTGGAATAATATCCTGTTTTTTTTGGATTGAAAACGTTAGGTACAATGAAACTCATTGCTAACCTAACCTAATTAATATATATGGATACTATTGCAGAAGCTCCATATAATACTCCTTCCTTCTGTCCACAGTAATACTCATTTGTGAAGAAGAAAACATGATTCAAGTATGGAATGAATTTCAAAACAATGCTGCTGCGTCAGGGACGAGCTTATAAAAGGATGCGCGCGCTGCTGCCAGGCTCTCTTCCTTGTCACCCGTCGTTGCGTGTCGTTCTTGTGTGATTTTATTTGTTGCTGTAATATTTTTATCATGTTCAGGCAAATAAATGTGCCAGGAGAGCTTTTTGGTCTTTCTTCTTCAAGTATCCTCTAGAAATTTGCAATAATACCTAATTACCTAATTAATATAGATAGACACGCGTGGAATAGTAGCAACACGGGGTTACAAGAAAACTAGCTGCATTCCTGCGCTGAGCAGCCGGGTCGATTCTTTGCGCAAAACATTAGCCAGCCTTCTGTTACCAATAATAATGATTCTCTCATATTTTATTTCAACAAGATCTCACCTCTCTGATGTCACGCTTAAGTTCGACAGTGGGTACCCATAAGTGAGTTTTCGTCAATAATAGCTCTTAGAGCGTGGGCTAGCAGACAATGGAAGATGAGAGATATGTAAAATAAGTCAGGCCAAGGTTAATGGCTTACACACGTCTGCATCATAGTTATTTTAAGAGGAAACATGATAGGATGCCATATTTTTATTGAGGCAAAATTCGTGTGCTTAATATGTTTTATTATTTCAATGTTTAGCAAGTCGATAAAAGCTGTAAGTTTCCGTGTTCGTGGTAATGTTATTCTTAATTTGTTATGGAAGTGTAAGGTCGTTCTACTTCCATGGTCTCATTTTTTATTTTTGTTTTGTTCAAAAATTTTGAAATATCCCCCTTGAGTGATCACCTATAGTGAACATTGTCTCTTGAGTCTTGACTTTACTCTTCATTTAGTACCTTTGCTTATTAGGTAGGTATATCTGCTTATATATGTCAATTAAGTAGGTACATACGTATATTCTTACTCTTAGATACATACTTACCTGTCCAAAAAGGTGAGTATTTAAATATGATTTAACTATTTTCCAATTTGAGACAATCATATTTTATTAATAACCTACTTTTAATTTTGAAAGTTTGATGAAATTATGCTATTAAGTCGTAAGGCGAAACTTGTAGACAAGTTTACCATTTCGAAAACAGCATCAAGACATTCAACAAAAATGATTTTATTACTTTGGTTTATCTATGTTAAAAAACAGCTAAATAAAATATTCATTAAAAAGTCACAAACTATCTATGAATTGAAATACCTAGTCGTTGCTCATGCGCTGCGTCAAAAACGACTCCAATGATGATTCGCCTGCTCTAGCATTTGAAACATAACCTTATATAACACGCAGGTGTATTGACCACCAATGTAAACAAACGTAAACGGCACAAAAAGTAAATAAAGGCTTTTCGTATCGATTGCGCAAGTTGGTCCCGTCCCGGCAGACGGCCCGGCGCCGCACCTGTCTAGAAGTAGGTTAGCGGAACTGGTTCCGTGGGCACTTGCGTAATACCATTAGGGTTGTCTTTTTTTTTTTTTTTTTATCCACTACAAGCTAGCCCTTGACTGCGATCTCACCTGATGGTAAGTGATGATGCAGTCTAAGATGGTAGCGAGCTAACCTGTTAGGGGCATGGCAGTTATATTAAACCCATACCCCTTCGGTTTCTACACGGCATCGTACCGGAACGCTAAATCGCTTGGCGGCACGTCTTTGCCGGTAGGGTGGTAACTAGCCACGGCCGAAGCCTCCCACCAGGCCAGACCAGGGAAAATTCAAAAATTATAAATTTCCAAATTGACCCTGCCGGGGATCGAACCCGGGACCTCCGCACGTTAAGGCAACAGCGCTACACACTGCGCCACGGAGGTCGTCAAAACAATCGTCTTATGTTAACAATTTGACGGATGGGTGTTTCAAAAATGTGATTTCTGCACGAAAAATTGTGGAAATTGGATCTCTATTCCTCAAGGAGGTGAGCAGTGAGGAACGCCTCATTTGTTTTCATGGGATGATGAACTCAGCTACGAGTTCATCATCATCAACGCGTGCTTTCTTCAAAACGAAGGTGGCCTGGTGGGAGGCTTCGGCCGTGGCTAGTTACCACCCTACCGGCAAAGACGTGCCGCCAAGCGATTTAGCGTTCCGGTACGATGCCGTGTAGAAACCGAATAGGGGTATGGTGCCCCTAACAGGTTAGCCTGCTACCATCTTAGACTGCATCATCACTTACCATCAGGTGAGATCGCAGTCAAGGGCTAACTTGTAGTGGATTAAAAAAAAAAAAAAAAAAAGTTTGGTGGTCGTCATGCGAAAATCTATTTTGAGCCGCATATTTTAGTCTTGGATAGCTAAGCCCTGTCCATCCCCAAATATCGTTTAAACACTTGCGCTTTTGGCAACTTGGAGCTACGAGTACGATTCCAACTATGTCGGATAATGATGAAACTTATGGTTCGTACCGAGTGCTGACCTTTCGGTTTATCCACACTCCTAATTGAGTTGAGGTTCCTTATTATTTTAGCTTTTACTCCAAGAATAATCTAAATGCTCCTGACAATCCGATAAAATTTGATTTTTATAAATTGTATTTGTAGTTGACAACCCTGAATATGAGTTGCAAAGATGAGCAATGCCTTTGTTAGACTATATATTGCACCTTATAACATTAGGGATAAAGGTTATTTTATTGAATTATGATCATGCACATCTTTACCATTAGTGATCCTATATGCATGGCATGTTCTAACGTAAGAGCATAAAGGTTAAGTTGACTAAGATGTATGTGTATTGAACATTGCAATCTCTTATATGGACATTTTAACGCTCTTGACACTCCCACCTTTGTTTGTTTAAATTTAATTGCTTTAACGTTTACTTTCGAAATATTACAGTATAGAGACAAATAGGTAAGTATGTGGTATAGAATTAAAAGTGGTTGTTAGACAGATATCTTATTTGAACTTTGTTTTAAATGCAATAGTCAATGAAGTTATTAAAATTGTTTAGAAATTCGATCTCTTTCTGCGTCGTATTCCTCATTACTGAGGGTCGTGACCCCATTCCATTAATCACATAATGGTAGGAGTTTTCTTGGAATATTAATGCGGTGGTTTCCCACGTCCTTCCGCATACGACTCGACAAAGAGTATTTAAACTCATAGGTTTGTTACGATTATTATCAGACTAGCTGATGCCCGCGACTTCGTCCGCGTGGTTTATGTTTTTTGATTCACGCGGGAACTCCTTAATTTTCCGGGATAAAAGTAGCCTATGTCACTTCCACACCGCTCTCTTCGGCTTCTAAAGGTAGTTAAAGATGCATAGCGCAGGCCTGGCAAACTCCTGGCTCTGACTCCTGTATTATAATTAAACGACATCAGTCCATCTATGCTTCAGACCAAAACTTGAGAAAGTTCTTAGCTGATGTTGGCTTAAACACGATTCTTTTTATCTATTCCGTGATTCTAATAGAGTTACAGATTGACACGACTATAGAATATACCTAGATAAAGATAATTGGGTATTTGACTACTATTCAAATAAATTATTTTTTTGTAATTAATTATTAAATAGGATCTCCCAAAAGTCGTAATATCCACGTGCCCTGATTGTTTTACGTTGAAATATAACCATTTTAAACAATCGATTAAACTAAAAAAGTGCGTCGATCTTTAATGACGTCACATTTCAGAATCATACTAATATTATAAATGCGAAAGTGTGTTTGTTTGTTGGTTTGTTGGTTTGTCCTTCAATCACGCCGCAACGGAGCAACGGATCGACGTGATTTTTGGCATGGGTATAGTTGAGGACCTGGAGAGTGACATAAGCTACTTTTTGTCCCAGAAAATTAGGAGTTCCCGCGGGTATCAAAAAAACTTGAACCACGCGGACGAAGTCGCGGGCATCAGCTAGTTTCATATAAAGCCCATACTTAGGACGCGTTTTGATAAGATAATCAGATACTTAGGTAGTAGATACTGACTGCTGGCTGAAACATTTTGTAAAACCACCCCTATGTCGTCGACGTTCCATCCACATGTACGAAGCGCTTTGCGTCTTCATTCCTTATTCGCATGGCTAGGGTCTGGAACACTCTACCAAAAACAGTGTGTCCCACCAATTACACAGGTATCTTTAAATTAACATTGAATAGGGATCTTCTAGGTAAGCGCGTCCCATCTTAGACCGCGTCATCTCTTCCCATCAGGCGTATTTGTGGTCATGTGTAAGCCTATAATGAATAAAAGCAAAGGTCATATTGATCTGAATTTATCTAGTCACCGTTAGTAAGAAGTTATTACAGTAACCTATATATTTTAGTTTTAATAGAACTTTTACCTTGATTTCTGTTTGCTTAAGTTCCCCAATAAACTTTTTATGGAGCTATAAAAAATACCTGCTAAGAAGTGGATATCATTTATCTTAATTTATAAAATATGTTTATTCGAATACCAGGTTCTTGCCAATTAGTCTCGTCGGTTAACTATTCGTTCTACGAGTTTTTGATAGCTTTTTTAGTGACACAGCCACAGATCACAGAAGCAAGGAAACTCCTTGCTTCTGTGATCTGTGGACACGGCTTCGGCGACTACCTAATAGGAGTAACGAATCGTGAAATCAAATTAATAAGCATAAAGCTTTTAGATTTTATTGTTGGTATATTTTTTTCGATTATATTTCTTTGAAAATTTTGTTATTAATAAATGGAATTTGAAGTAATAATATGATGATTTAATTGAGATGTAAAACTATTTAGTCACATAAATATTTTTAGTTTAGCATTTGTTTGTTTGTAATTAAAGTTCAATTACTGATATTTATGTATTTAATTGTTCTTTTTATTCTTACAACTGTGCCAGAGGCTTTTACACACAAAACAAAGTCATGAATTACAAAGATGCCGTAAAACGTGAATTTTCACTCTCTGTTTCATTGATATTGTCTTTCTGTCTATTTAATAAAGTTTCATGATTGATAAATGATATAAAACTGTAAAAAAAGCGTTGGGAGTCCAAAGACATTGGTTTCCCATGTTACCTACTGGGACCTCGCATTAGAAATCTCCTTGATGACTCCCCACCAGAAGGACTCAACAACAATCAAGTCTCAGGGAGATCCCCTGAGGGAGAAGGAGGGAGGGAGAAGGATCTGCAATCAAGTTGCAAGGAGTCGTCGGGTCCTCGTTCATAGATGCCTGCACGTCGAAAAGCATGTATGAACTCCTTAAACAGTTCGAGTAATACGTTTTAAGCTGTCAAATGATAACGATTTGCTTAGAAAATTGGGTCTCTGGTCGCGGCGAGGCAAACTTTCAGCGTTTGAAAGTTCGAGAGAATTCTTGGTTCTGTGAGCGCGCTATACTAACCACTCGAAACGAGAGCTGCTGCAATAAACAAGACAATATTGATGCGTGTTGATGGGGACAATGTGCAGTATCTGCATCAATCATCTAAAAACTTACCTAAGATAAAAGAGACTCATAGCAGTCTGCAGTGGACGTCTTATCAGGTAACAACAACGACGACGATTAAGATACTTACCTGTGAAAAGGGGTCAAGTTCTTTGCGGAAACGTGACAGACAGATGTGGCGCCTCGTATCAGTTATCTGAACCAACAGATCCTCTGTGACACGACCAGAATGTGCGATATGATAACGCCATTCATCCGTTTGTTATTATGAGTGCACAATTTGTAATAATATTTAATTTAACGGCGCCAGTATTGTAATCATACAGAAGGTACAATGATTGCCACCTACACGACTTGACGAGATTAATAAACATATTAAGTTATTTATGAAAATAGTTTTAATATTAGTTGCAGCTATACCCTCTGCCACATTATTTACACAAATGTATAAAGTATAGACTAACCTATTATAAAAGGTATACTTCCTCTTTTGAACAGAAAATGACGATTAGATTAACTAAAACCCCATTAACAAAAACAACGCGATCAAAACAGTCCAAATGGTTGGATCAAAGCTCTGTAAAACCCTACTTAAAAACAAATAAGTTTTTAGACAATACACACAAGTCACAGCCACAGACTCTACACACACACACACACAACACAGAAATTTTCCTTTTTTTGATCATTGATCTTATCGAATATAGACATTGAGACTATATAGTCTTCAGGATACGCGTCTCGTTATATACCTAAGCTTTTTAAATTTCTAATTTCACGGTGTGAAGATTAAATTTACCATGATATGATATGTAAATGTATGAAAATGCTATGAGTTGGGTAACATCTAGACTCTAGTCTAAATGAACTATAGTTTGTTACAAAAGTAACAACAACATTGTCAATCATTTTCGCACCAATACGACATTACTCACGAATATTGATATTCATGACGAAACAAATTACTTTGATCATAAAAATAAATTAATAAAGATACCTACAGCAATGTTTCAATAATTGTTGTTTTATTGTCCAAAGATAATATTTGATAGATTTATTAGTTACTATATTATACAAGGCGGATACAAGATTCGTTTTATAAATTTATACGTTCAACAAAAAAGGGTTAATAGCAAAGTGATTGATGTTGATGACTTCATTAGGTACATTTCCTTTATTGCTTTTAATAATTACTTAGGCCATGACACGCGATATTGTCCTAGGTTCTGGATCATAATTAGCATGTAGGTAACTACTATATACTAACACTTCTATGCAGTATCGCATTATGTGATGATTATCACAATATTTAAAAAAAAGTCTAAATCGTAACAATATTCTTCAATTCGCTCAAACTCAAACTCATTTCCACCAACCACCACTACAGCCCATTAACGTCCCACTGCTGGGCACAGCCTTCCAGTCTCACAGGAGAGAGGGAATTAGAGTTCAGACCAACCACGCTGCTCCAATGAGGGTTGGCGGGGTTTGACGACTATTATCATGTTAGTGATAATAATCGGGTGCTCTCCGAGATGTCTCAGAGGCACGGGACAGACACTGTATGATATACTGATGGAGTACTGAGAATTTCTATTCAGATATACCCAATACTTAATTATGGCCCGGGACCTCGTCGGTCGCAGTCGAACATGCTAACCACTGGACCAACGAGGCAGTTATGTATGCAAACTCATTTATTTCATGGAAACTTGTGTCATTTATGGCTAAAAATTGTATTCACTCTCTTAATATTATTTTTTACGTTGTACTCGTTTTCTACGATGATTTGTCTGAAAAATATTCTGCTAAAAACATGTTTTTTTTTGTCTCTTCTTCGAACATGGGTATGTTCTTTTACTCTGCTAACTGCTTCTATCCGTTTCAGTCACTCGGGAAAAATAGATAGAATACTTACCGCCATCCTAATATCATCTTATATTAATTATTTTACACTTATCTTCAGCATTTTTGATTCTTACTCGTAACCTCATTATCTAAACAGTCATTATTTTTATGTTAAAATTTATTATAAGTAAACTGGTTTTCAAAATCAGATCATTAAATAATACTTTGAGTATTATTCCAAGAAGATAACAATATAACATACCTATCTCTTTTGATATATATTTTTTTTCTTTATTTGTTTAGGGACTTTTATACAGTACATGTCAGCCCCATTATAATCTAAATTTATACAGAAACAAAATCACGGTAACTTACAACCAAAAAACAAAGAGTAGAAAGATAAAAAAAAAACAATCAAATTAAAAAACAGAAAACACTTCAAGAAATGAGACTTATGCATTCAAACAGACCAATCGCATCCTTAGATGCGGGACGGGCAAAAATATTCACAAACATGCCCGTATCCAATCTGCTTAAATGCATATGTCTCATAATTTTATCTCTATTAGACTGAAATCTGACACATTCATTTAACAAGTGATGAACATCATCAATTATTCCACATGAATCACAAAGAGGGGACTCCGTTATTTTCATCAAAAATTTGAATTTATTCAAAGGCATGTGTCCAGACCTCTGTCTGTGGGCAATAATAATCAACTTCCTTCTAATCTTTACATTAAGAAACCACGGTATATGAAGAGGGTGAGATTGTATAGTTCTATACGAAATTCCTTTATCAACAGATTTAAAACTAAAGTGTTCCCCCCATAAATCCTGACATTTTCTTTTATATTTAGGTAAGAATTCAGTAAAATCGGGTTTGATATACGTAAGCTTTCCATTCAATGTTGCTTCTTTAGCCAATCTATCAGCCTCCTCATTACCCCTTTTAATATTTATTGTATCAGCTATTATAACTACATAACAAATCGTCGGCTTCTTATTCTATTACACCAAGGGTATTTTAATACTATTATTGTATTATACATACACATCTTGCACAATTAAATTTAGTTCAGCTAAGAAGAAAATCACGAGATGAGCTTGTGTTATAACGAGATGTACAAATTCCGAGATCACGATGTACTATCAGGAAATTATCAAGATGTTTATCAAATGTCACGACTCTCCCAATATGATAATGCTTTAGAAAATGTTAAGTACTTATGTGGCAACTGTAGAGTAAGTTTAATTTCAAAATACATAATAATATGGTCTATAGACGATTTTCGTCGCTTCTTCCAATGAATCCCAACTAAAATTATCACGTTATTCAGAGAAGTATGAACTTCTCCTTTCATTGTTTCTAAAACATTGATAAGATGTAATTTTAGAAACTTCGTGTACAACAGAGAGACTGTAAAATCTCCTTTAGCAACCGGCAATGGATTTCTCGGCATAAATTGGTACAAGATATCGACTAAATTACTAAACTAAGCTACAGTAATCACTTATTTATACTTAAATACCAATAGTAACTGCTTTAGCTCATGTTTCACATAGTAAGCAAAGTTATTGTTTGAGCTTGAGCAATGCGTTATGCATTATTCCATTTACCAGCAGCGGAAATCATATTACTTATCTATAGCATTATATTATATTACGTATCCTATCTACATTCCATACCTATGAGTATACCTACCTATTAAAGATTTGTGAATAGTGAACATGCTTGCTAAGATGGAATAATGGGTTGCGTGAATCTTGAAGCGTAGGATGTAGCAGACCTACAGTAGTATTATATTTTCACACTTCAAATGTTTGGCAGCAGGGCGTCATTGTATAGAACTTGAAAAGACGATAATATGCCTTTTTCAAGATTAGAAGTCCGACCTAAAGCAATACAAGCTAGGAGATACATAGGTAAGGTAAGATGGCCTGGTGGGAGGCTTCGGCCGTGGCTAGTTACCACCCTACCGGCAAAGACGTGCCGCCAAGCGATTTAGCGGTCCGGTACGATGTCGTGTAGAAACCGAAAGGGTATGGGTTTAATATAACTGCCATGTCCCTAACAGGTTAGCCCGCTACCATCTTAGACTGCATCATCACTTACCATCTGGTGAGATCGAAGTCAAGGGCTAGCTTGTAGTGGATAAAATAAAATAGTTTCAGTACTTTTGGTGAAATTTCAGTCTTGATCACCGCCAAGAGGTTGCTGGTTTATGGACGTTTTATGCTTTTGTAGTGTCCTCAAGAGCTTTTCGATCTCTAACCCCCGTCACCTTATAACCACCATTCTGCAAGACGCCAGGCGAGATTCAAATCCGCTATAATTATTATATCGTCGATATTCCCCTTCCGAGATCTGTTCGGGGTTGTGTCTTTATAAAAGTTACGCATCTTCTGGGCAAATGAATACGCCAGGTATGAAAGTGGTCAAGTGTGATATTGAATTTAAAAAATACCAGAGCTAGACAGTTTTGTAATCTAAGCTATGCAGTGTGTTTATGGTCTATTACCATTAGGTATGCCTAATAGAATTTCATGCGCAATTTAAAGCATGCATGTTTATAATAAAGGAACACGTTAGATGGCCTACATTTTTGTTTACAAACTTTTACAATTACATATTGTTTGTTGCAAGTAAACATTACTCCCATCAGTAGGTAGGTAGTAAAGGTCGGTTCACACTCGTTAAATGAAGACATGACATATTGAGGTTGGTCAGCGATATGTATTGATAATGAGAACGTATGTCTTCATTGTCCGTTATTGATTGTATGGACGGCCAATCTAAGTGTAAACTATGCTTTGGCAATAACTGTTTACAGACCAGTTGGGGTCCAATGTTGATATCGAGTCAATTGACCAAATATTAAATCGATTGACCAATATGTCACGTCTTTTATTTGGCCTACCTATTTAACAAATAGCCTTCAAATAACAAATAATATATAATGTAATATCAAGTTATCATACTACATAATAACACTATAATTTATGTGAAAGTGTGTTTATTAGTTTTAGTTTTGTCTTTCAATCACGCCGCAATAGAGCCACAGATCGACGTGATTTTTTGCATGGGTGTGGTTGAGGACCTAGAGAGTGACAAAGGCTTTTTATCACGGAAAGATGAGGAGTTGCCATGGGAATTAAAAAGAAGTTATTCCACGTGGACGAAATCGCAGGCATCATGCCTTCATAATTTTCATTCACCGTTAACTAAATGGTTTTAGCAACTTTAAATTTTATTTTGCACTCGTATAACCTACAGATTATACATTAGTAGGTAGGTAGGTACACCAAAATATTTTCTTAGTGTTGTGATAAAAACATTTAATTCACTGTTTTCTTCTGAGTCAGTTTTAACTCAATATTGTGGACATGCCATTTTATCATCTGTTTTTAAATTAAACCATTGAAACATTTTTATTCATGACTTTCATGGAATTTTATTCATGTTGGCTAACATAACCTTTATTCCATAAATCACAATTTAATGTACCAATATTTTACATCATTTCCTCACAGGCTGTGTCGGCACTCCAAATGTACAAAGGGTGACAGTTAGCGGGCAATGGTAATAAATTGTTGGCATTAAATTAGAAAGCTCATACGCGGAATATTTCATTTGGATGTATGTGCTGCGAGTTTGATAAATCGGTTAACAGAAAATATTATAATGCAGTTTACATTGAATTCTTGGTTTTGACAACCCTTATCATTTATACCCGAAGGCAAACTAAAATCTGAAATGCTGTGCTACAGTAAACACAAGTAAATAATATTATATTTACAATTTATGTTCAGGGAAAACGTCAGCCATATCGGCATGAGAATGGCTAAAAAATTCTTCAGGTTTAGGGACTATAATTTTTTTGATTGACTGTTTTACAATATATATATCGATATCTATACTCCATACTTACTTAATCCATACTAATATCCATACTATCCATACTTAATATTATAAATGTGAAAGTGTTTCTGTCTGTCTGTCTGTCTGCTACGCTTTCCCGGCCCATCGTTTGAACCGATTTTGCTGAAACTTGGTACAGGGGTATCCCGGAGAAGGACATAGGCTTTTTATCCCGGAAAATTAAAGAGTTCCCCCGGGAATCAAAAATCTTAATCCACGCGGACAAAGTCGCGGGAATCATATAGTATTATATAAATGCGAAAGTGTGTCTGCCTGTATGTCTGTCTGCTACGCTTTCACGGCCCGTCTTTTCAACCGATGTTGATGAAATTTGGTACAGGGATAGGTTGTGTCCTGGGAAAGGACATAGGCTTAGGCTAGGTTATCCCGGAAAACTAAAGAGTTCCCGCTGGAATCAAAAGTCATAATCCACGCGGACGTAGTCGCGAGCATCACCAACGGTTGTAGTTTAATAGAAATCAGCGATATAAAGTATTTATTTTTAAGCTGGATAGTATAATTTTTATGTTTACGCAACTCGTTTAAACTGAAGTCTCTAATCTCTATTGCTTAAAAAGATGCCGAGGTATTTGAAAGACGTCCAATGCTTCATCAAAACACTGAACGTAGCAAATCAACTACTCAAATGCTCATAGAAAACCTTACCATAATAATGTATCTACACTATATATTATATATTTATACATATATATTTATATATTATATATATAATATTATAAAGAGGAAAAATTTGTATTTTTGTATGTAACGAATAAACTCAAAAAGTACTGGACCGATTTTAATAATTCTTTTTTCATTAGAAAGCTACATTATCACTGAGTAACATAGGCTATATTTTATTTTCAAAAAAATTAGAGATCCTTACGAAAATTGCAATAATGTGAACTAAGTCGGAAAAAATCGTCTCTTCTGAGAGCTTATACGCGGCGTGCGCTGCGTAAATAGTTATAGTTACACGAAAACAATGTATGGTGAAATTGTTCCTCTTAAAAAGTTCTAAAAAATAGTTCGCGGTAGCATCTATTTAATTTAGATGAATAGCTCATAAGCTATTCATCTAAAATTAAATGGTGTAAGATATCATAGAAATAATGAGGACGGGGCGTACTCTTACAATGTAATATTAAAATGTAACCTGCCCACTGCCCACTGGCTATATTGGGTAGGTATATATTAGGATTATTAGTGCTACCCGTGCGAAGCCGGGGCGGATCGCTAGTTTTAAATATACCGGGAACAAGCTAGGTCGACCATTGAAGTAGAAGAAAGGATAATATTTACTTTAGATATCGTGAATTGGACCATTAAACAAATCGAGGGCACACTTCCGCTGAACATCCGTGCTAAGGCCTCACCAATGTCGAACAAAATGATCTGAAACTGTTCGAATTAATTATTTCGATAATTCGTATTTGCCATGGAGGCCGAATTTGTTTCAGTGATAATGGTTACGCTGTTTAGCAATAGCAAGCATACAGTTACGCTACGCTAAGGCGCATGCACATTAGGTATTGTGTTGTGGACGTGGTCTGCCGTATAGTAATTTTAGTGACCCGACAGAAAGGCGTCATAACACAAATTGATCTGCAGCTGCTCGAACTAATTATTCAATTGCTATAGGGGCCGAATTTGCTCCAGTGATTGCATTAGGCAAGCATACTTACAGCTACATCTCGAGTCTCGACATCACTCTGGAGGCACAATGCACATATCTGTGTGGACTGTGGTCTGTGGGGAAGTATAGTCTGCCGTGATTCATGCATTGACAGAAACGTCAATCGTGCTCTCTATTTCAATAGAGGCGTTAATTGTGTGCACTGAAACACAAGGTGTGCCTCGATTGGTCAATTTCGACGTTAAGTCGATCGCATTGCAGATTGTGTACTGTACCACCCTACCGGCAAAGACGTGCTGCCAAGCGATTTCGCGTTCCGGTACGATGCCTAGTAGAAATCGAATAGGGGTAACAGGTTAGCCCGCTATCATCTTAGACTACATCAGCACTAGCCATCAAAAAAAAACTGAGTCTGCACGCTGCAGCTTGAATCGCAGACTACTACGATATCAGCACAATTCTGCGCTGGAAAATATTTTTTGCATATTAAACCTATACTATAATCACTGACTTGACTAAAAATTAAATTCTATCTAACCATATAACAAGCTATCTGATATTTTTTGAAGTGAAACTTCTTTAGAATCGTTGTTATTTGAAAATTCGATAAAACGAAAAAGCGACATCAAAAAGAGACAAACATATTCATAATAGGATTTAGCCTGCGAGAGAATGAGATGGAATACAAGTTACATTTATCTCTCTTATTATCTTTTCTGAAGTTTCACTTCTGCCGTGTGTGAATTGCACTTGTTTGAATGAATTGAAATTGTGTGAACTTTTTTATCAGAATATTTTTATTTTGGAATTCATATCTCCAAATAGTACCATCCTATTTACCTAACCGAATTCCATCGAAGCTAAGCCTATATGATGTGAACCACGTGAACCATAGCATTCTTACCTCCGTAGATACAAGTAGCCACATTGAATGATTATTCTACTGTACAATTGCTAAACTGTAGATGTGTGATAGATATTGTAACACAAGGTATGCGTGCACAGGCGATATTGTAGATACTGTGTAATTGACTTTTAATAATTACTACACTATTTTGTGTAGAGGTTGTGAAATTGAGCCTGGAAAAATAATAATATTGCTTTGTATTAGAACATTAGGTAGGTAGGTATTTACTAAATTATAGTCCACAGTCCACACCATATTAGGGTATATACGTATACTTAAATACGTGGGTATGTCCCAGTATGGTACCATAGGTATGTCAAGTTTAATATTTTGAGGACGACCATATAAAATACAATATTTAATACGTAAATAGTGTACTATTACGACAGTAGTATACAATAAGGAAAATATTAATTTAATATTTATCTAAGCTGTTTGTTATATTTGTTACAAATGGCGCATCATTATTGTCTGCGGTACAGTGTCTGATAAAATGTATTTAGAACATTTAACGAAGCATTACATATTTTATGGTTACCTCCACATTGAATAGCATCTTCTAGGCCCGCGCGTCCCATCTTAGGCCACATCATCATTTCCCATCAGGTGTGATTGTGGTCAAGCGTAAGCCTATCTTACTAATATTATAAATGCGAAAGTTTGGATGTATGGATGTCGGTATGGATATGTATGGATGCATTGATGGATGTTTGTTACTCAATCACGCCCCAACGGCTGAACGGATCTGGATGAAATTTGGCACAGAGATTATATTCTAGTCAGATTATAGTCTGGAATAACACATAGGCTACTTTTTATCCCGGAAAATGAAAGAGTTCCCGCGGGAACCACAAAACCTCGATCCACGCGTACGAAGTCGCGGGCGTCAGCTAGTAATGAATAAAAAAAACATTATTTGTAATACAAAATAACGTAGAAATTGTAATTGTATCTATGATACATAGCAGTAAATTATATTAAAAAAAATATTGTACTTAGGTACTTATTAAGCATCTGGTACCTAAGTCAAACATGAGAATAAACGTCACTAAAATCGGTCTTACCTGAGGTAAATACTAAATAGTACCAGACAGTAGACAAGGAAATAATCATATACAAAAAAAGGGCCGCGACTTCTTACGCGTGGATTGAGTTTTATTGGTTCCCGCGGGAATTGTTTAATTTTCCGGGATAAAAAGTAACCTTTTATTATTATATAGCCTATTAGTTATTCCAGACTATAATCTATCTCTGTCTCTGTCTCTATAGGTAGATTATAGTCTGAAATAGCACATTTTATCCCGGAAAATTAAAGAGTTCCCGCGGGAACCGAAAATCCTCAATCCACGCGGACGAAGTCGCGGGATTTCGCTAGTATTTTAATAAAAAAAATATTATGTTTTGCTATAGCAGCAATAGAAATACACACTCTTTGATCCACTATCTATCTATTACAGTTCAAGAGATACAGCAAAAACCCGCTAAAAAAAATCACGTTACTTTTATTTCCCCTTGAATATGCCTCGCCCATAGCCACTTTAACTTCGCAACTAGTACAGCTGTGACGGTTACTTTTCGTATCTCACACATACCTATTCATACAAAGACGCATTACGCATTCATCCCATACATATTATCCACTAATCGGCCGTCATTGTTGGCCATCTAAACCAAAAGTACCATTTATTTCCTGCTTCAGCAAAGGGAATTATAATGAGACGTCATCTGAATAACAATTGATGTTCAGGTATTTATGGCGGAGACGTTAGAATATATAATTTTTTTTAATGTATCAATATGTATAATAGAGGTGTCTTGAGTCGTGCCAAGGTTGTGGGCGATCATCATCATCATCAAATTCAAATTCAAATGATTTTTTACAAGTGCTGATGAATAGTCGAATGAATCTACCACTTATTCGGAATGCCGTTCCTACCGAGAAGAACCAGCAAGAAACTCGGCTATCGATGTCATGGGCTTGTATTCCATTTACCTAACCTAACACCCCTATTTTTTTAACACGCCAAAAAAAACATCCTATATAATATAAAGTAGAAGCTATACTAGACTATATTATAGTCGGTAACATAATTATAAATAGTCTATGGTTCATATTCACGAAGGTCCGCAAAGTATCGACGAACACCTATTTCTGTCAATCAGTATTGTCGAGTGCATGGAACTAATAAGTACTACGTGTTGTACGTAGTACTTATTAGTTCCATGGTCGAGTGTGTGTTTCTGTAATCAGTAATCACTGATGGAACTCCCATGCTTACGATGGTGAATAGGTTTAATAGTATTCTAGGGGTAATGCTAACACTAGCTTAATCGAGTCTAAGAGATAGTGACAAGAACTTACTCAAGCTGCTTCATCTGAGTCTGACCTATCAAATATCGAAATAAAAGGAAAATATTGACACCAGCTAAGTATGTACATTCAGGGCCGTCTTTACCAGGGGGACCTGCACCCGGGCGCAGGGACCTAGGGGGCGCATTGCGCAAGGGGCAACATTTTATCAAACTTTTCAAAAATCAGAGTCAAAATGTTCGATTTGGTCAAAAAATATAGTAGGTAGTTGCACCCCAGCAGCTTCAGGATTAAAAAATTAGATAAAAAGAGATAAAAGAGAGCCAGAATTTTTTATGGGACCGTCTCGCAAAACATTCTCTACAGATTCAAAAAAATCACGCAATTCGGTCCTGAAATCTCGGAGAAATCGATTTACATACAGAAAAAAAATCGTATTATTGAAAGTTTATTTTTTGTTGGCAATGGGGGCGCAGGCTGATTTTTGCACCCCGGCGTCCAGTATGGTTAAGACGGCCCTGTGTACATTAATTTTAGGATTCATTGTAAGATTATTCAATTGTTGAATTCTCTTTTTAGGGGCCCTTTGTAGTAAAGTGTTTTAAAGTACTAATGATTTAATCTTCATTTCGGCAGAACGGCATTCCGAATCAAAGCTCGAAGATTCGGAAGCTCCTGTAAAATATATTTGAATAGACAAAACTCTTGTATTTCTATTTTGGAGGCTGAATAATTATACCTATTGTACATAATATAATTGCAGTGGTTTTATTTGTATTTTCACGAACACATTATGTTATTTCATATTTTTATACTTATTTTACCCTATTATGTAAAAGCTGAATCAGTCATTGTAACAAATGGTTGCGATTGGGTGAATTTCGAAGTTTTGCTGCGACACTGGATTTTGTTAATAGTGACAGAGTTTTAGCAAATAGAGGTGTTTAGCAACCATTTTTCATAATAAGGCACCAGCTCCTAGACTATAAAACATAAACGGTAGGTAGACTACATTCCTTGTCGTAGTTCAGACATGAATTATCCATAGACTCCATAGCGTTACGTAATCGTGCCTAAGCTGACCGCAGCTGGCCACCCTGCGCCAAGATATGACCTGATATAATATCTAGATCGAATTACTAAGCCCATATTTTATATGTACCTACCTACCATAACTATTTATGACACTGGTCAAACAATTATTATAGAGGTACACACTGCAGGTAGGTACTTATCATAGAAAACACAGGACTCAGTTTCAAATATTTTTTGAATAAAAAATCTAGTTTAAATATTTGTGGATACCTACCCGACAATTGTTTTAAATTTACCGCCAGTTTGCACTTTCAGCTTTCACTAGCCAGACTGCATAATATTATTTATAGGATTTACGTTTTAATTTAAGATTTTATGAAATAATAAGAATTTTCATACCTTGGTTTGTGCATAGGTCCTATGAACTAGATTGAACTACCTAACACTACATTTTTAGTTAAAAAAAATGGCCTATGTAGGATTGTAAGTTCTTGTCTTTTTACCAGATATAAAACCTATCACAAACTATCATTACATTTTAAAGTAAGAGTACTCAAATTAACTTTTCACTTAACAAAGTGGAACAGTATTTGTTGTTACTATCCGTTCTGACACAAAGTGTCAATTAAAAAAACAAACAAGAGTGTTCTTTCAGGTCGTTTGTCTTAAGTCCTTTCAAGCCTCATCAACCTTTCACCGCATAAATTGCCCAACTTAGTTGCTGCTGAATCATTGATGTCTTCTACAGTTTAAGTAAAACAGCAAACTCTTTCGCGCATTATCTGCTAACCAATTCCATATAATTTAATGTTATAAATAATACGAAAGTGTGACTATGACTATTTTTCTGTCTATTATTGTTTCATCAGTGCTACCGATTTTGATGAAACTTCTAACAGATGTAGGTTTCATTCTGAGGACGGACAAAAGTTCTTTATTCCTGAAGACATCTATCGGATTTTTATAAATAGAAACCTATATAATTTTTTTATAAATAAAATTAAAGACATGTCTATCACAATATATGAAAACGTTAATAAATTTTCCGTAGCCGATGGTGCTAATTTTCCGAAATTGGCACAAAAAAAATGCAAAATTTATTTTAATCAACATAATGAGGCCCCATTTAAAGGGCAATATAAACTACAAAGTCCGACATGACGGATTGACGGTTTAGAACTTAATTTAGAACTTAACACAGATACTGAAAACAGAATGTGATGGGCTGATGGCGCTCACTAGTACCTAAAGTGCATTGTTCAACAGTGGACGTCCGCATGTAAATGGTCCGAGAAAGTAGTCTAAAGTGCGATACCTAGTCAGTAGTCACACAGCAATATTAAGTTTCAAAATGATGATGGGGTGGGATGGGACTGATCTTTTTACTCTGTGTCTATCGTCTGTATGAATGGTCTGCCGAGTGTTCGCTAATTATAGCAATGCGACTAGCAATGCATTGACCCGGCGATAACCTCTGCATTTGCAACTGTGCTATGTTTTTATCGCCCACTTAGTAATTAGTCGTCTTACTGGTTTTTAACCTTGAACAAAAACGTTATAACGCCAATGCACTTTAGATAAGTGTAGTTTATTACTTTGGTAATTCTTTTTCAATTTTGTTCGATACCTTTTAAAACTTAAAACTTTATACATACGTTATTCAACTTTCACGCTGACCTTATTCGATAGTAGAAAAGTTCAAAGTAAAATTGCATCAAATAAAAAAATTATAAACATCACTACAGCCCATTAACGTCGCACTGCTGGGCACAGGCCTCCACTCTCATAGGAGAGAGGGAATTGGGGAGGGAGGGGTGCAACACCGCAAATTTCCTAACTCCGGGCTGGTACTGAGAATTTCTATTCAGAAAAACCCAACACTTAGTTATAACACTTAATTATTATAAGGTGATCCGGACTAACCTAATCCTATAATTTTCTTTTTTCTTTCAATGAAAGAAGAAATCCTCATCAATGCCTGCAAGGATTGAGAATTTTGTCTATTTTTTACGTACGGTGTACCTACGGACTGAAAACCACTTTCCTTTCTTTCTTTCTATACTCGATCCTTAAGGTACCAGCAGTCTAATAAGTAATTAAGTAAGTAAAAACACTTTATTACACACAAACAAATAACAAACATAGGTAACACGAATCGTGACAGAATTTACAACTTGTTACGGTGGTAGGCGGCCTTATCACTATGAGTGATCTCTTCCAGGCAACCTATAAGAAAGGAGATTGGTTGCATGATGACAGGAATAAGTATCGTCTGCAAAGTCTCTGTCCTAATAAACACTATATCTCGCATACTTACCCCGTACTCCAACTCTCTTACCTCACGACCTAGAAGATCTTTGGTCCATACTCAGCTTCCTCAAGATCCCTCACTATCTGTGCAGTGTACAGTTCTAGCAAAAGATCATTCTGATATTTAAACTACATATGTAATTTCAATCCAGCTTGAGCTACTGCTGTGTAAAGCTGCAAAATTCTTGGTTTAACGTTTTCAAACCAATAAAAGGGTTTCTAACAAAGTTTTGATTTACGCATAAAGATTGAACACGAAGTTATTATATTTTATATTTATTGTTTACCTAAATATAAATAATAACTTACCAAACACCGCTGAAGTCGTGACGGCAGGTTATTTGATGTACGAGCACCTACCTGCCTACGAGCATATCACGTATGATTGATTCAACCTCATATCCAGAAATGAACGGATACAATCGTGATCCACTGGACATAGACCTTTAGCCTTTAAGAGCTTTTTGGGATTCTGTACTATTGTGTTTATCTTCAGTCATGTTCAGTCTGTTTTGTCATTGTAAGTCATGAAATTGTGAAAAAAGCCTCAAATTTCTTCAGTGGCCTGCAAGTCATAAAGGCATAAAATCACTGGATAAACCCGTTAAGAATTGAAATGAGATTGTGAAAAAAGCTTCAAATTTCTTCAGTGGTCTGCAAGTCATAAAGGCATAAAATCACTGGATAAATGTTTTGTAATTGTAAGTCATGAAATTGTGAAAAAAGCCTCAAATTTCTGCAGTGGTCTGAAAGTCATAAAAGCACTAGATAAACCTGTAAAACAACTAAAACCCACTAATTTTATTACCAAGATTATGATTTATGACTACTACCAGTAATAGGCGCTTCTTACCTAACTAATGCATACCCTGGCTTCGGCCCCTATGTAAACGCCACTGACTTTCTGTGTTCCCTTAACCTTTACAAAAGTTGATAAATAGCAATACATTGGTGGTTACTCTACCGCAGCTAATGTCAAGAGCGGTGGTGATAAAGTAGCATAGCAAAGGAGAGCCCGCTTGTTTGCTCATTTAGCTATTAATAAAACTTGCGAACTTTTATAAGTCACCACCACACGTATTATTGTGTGACCATACTTTGTTCTCTTGTTTCTACAATTCGTCATTTTCTCAATGATACCGGTTTTCACTTTGTTTATACTTCCCCAAAAAGTGATCCCAATGAATTAATCAATTTCCAACAGTGGTTCAAGCTTTGGTTA
The DNA here is from genome assembly GCA_923060345.2 of Erebia aethiops. Lineage (NCBI taxonomy): Eukaryota > Metazoa > Arthropoda > Insecta > Lepidoptera > Nymphalidae > Erebia > Erebia aethiops. The sequence continues at coordinate 11,198,622 of OV281096.1, read as the reverse complement.
TTTTCATAAGAATTTTCAACCATGGAAATTAATGCCGAACATTTTTCTTCTATTTTTTTTGAAAAACAATTGTCCAACATAGTAATGCCTTTACCAGTTTTCGTATTGTGTAAAACCTGTATCAATTATTGTTGCAATCTCAATGGTTGTGATCGACTGGATTTATTTTATTGTTGCAACGACAATGAATTTTAGCCAATAGCGAAACAGTTTTTCACCAATTAGAGGCGAATTCTACGCGGAATAAGGCCCCAGGTTGACCGCGTTTCTTTCATACTAGGTATTGAATGTGAAATAGAAAATGTTTTGCATGAGTATCGATTATCGTCACATCTCAGTATTCTTTTACGGAACCCTACAGCTGAATATAAAGTATGACGTGTGTTTTTGTAATATCAAAGTTTGCCTGACCTCGTAATACATCGTAAAGCATTGTTTACGCTCGGATCGATCGATCGTAGATTCGTATAAGCTTTGGGAGAATTGATGTGTGTGCCGATTAACCGTGTTTCTTTGTTTACATTAGTCTTTATTGGTTTGTATGTTTTCTGCTATTAAGGCCGAGACTCTCAGTATGGGTTCAAGATATGATTACGGCTAATTATTGTGTGACCACTGACCAGTTATAATGTCACTTGCCTTCTTTTCTGAATTTATGTAATTTCCTTCACATGTTATTCTTAAATCTACATGATAACAGCGTGATTACAGCTAACTGCACTACAACTTAAACTACTACTGCTTAACTAAATTATACATAATATGACAGCTCATGACTTATTTAAAGCTTGTAGTCAAAGCTATCGATCAAAATATAAACTTACATAACTTTTGTCTAGAATATAACCACATAGGATTGTAACCTCAAAATGTAGAGTATTAAAGACTGTATTCCAGTGAATTCTGTATATCCTATATTTTTGATTTTGACAAGACGAGTGGGTGAGCAAGATAAAGGTCACGTCACCACACTTTCTCTTAGATATTATGTTAAGTGTGCCCTAATCGTGTCCTAGTAATAAATTATGTTTCAACACGCTGACATACATTTTTGATGTTTTTTAGTGTGTGTATGTAGCTCAATAGGTTGAAGTTTTAAGGGCTGTAATCGAGAGCATAAAAGTTGAATGCCAGCTTGCATTATAAAAATTCTGCGAATTTTTTCACTCGAGAAAATAGGCAAATGATGCAAACTGAAAGTGCTTAGTCATTTAATTCATATTGTATTGGAAATTATGGGAATTTGAATTGGTAAATGCTGCGTCATTATGTGAGGTAATATTAGTTATAGCTTTTATTTTCACAGTTTGTCCAAGAATAAAAATAATTATGTTGATACAAATTGTATTATTATTCGAAACTATAAAACGGATAAGTACGATATAACTTTAATATAATGGATTGATGCATTTTAAATGTGGTGTGGTTGTTTTATATATTTTTTTATGTTTCATAGGCAGACAAAATAAATCGGAACTTTGGGCTACCAACCGTTTAATACTGGTTATACAAAATGAATGCAAATCGCAAGATTTTTTATAGATTTAGTATTTCATAAACTGTTCATACGCGTACATGATTGCTAAGTCCATTGTTATTTCGGCATGGGAGGGTTAAATTTCCCACGTCACTTCATACGCTGGTGACGTGTCAAATAATTACCCAGCGGGTGGTCCCTTCGATCCACTTCGCCACTCCTTGATGCCCTATTTGTGAGTAATGCCTACAGTGTTAATTTCACTTCTATCATTTTAGCTAATGTTTTCTAAAAGGCTTGCTGTTTTCGACAAGGTCTGACGCATAGGTCACATAGCCAAAACAGCACCCTGATTCTATGCCTAATGTTATTCTTCCTTGACATTTTTTATTAATGTAATTTTCATTTTTAAATAATCAATTTGTTGCTATTCTAATTTGATTTATTTTTCGTGACTTGTGATTGACCTAATGATTGATCGATGATGAGGAGGCATGCTGCCGTAATAAAGACTTTTTAAATAGCGATTCTTAGGTATATTTCTTTCTTATATAAATTCTTGTCGTCCTCGATTCAACTATCCCTATCTAAAATGACAGTTTTGTGTAAGATAATCCAGCTCATATTTAGAGTTGAGGCCAGTGTCACCACAAAATACATTAGTGTAATTCAAGTTAATTGGCGTGACAGGAGCACAAGAATAATAGGTATTTATTTCATTTAGTAAGGTAGGGCGCTATGGTGTGGCACTAATAAAAGTCATAAAATAATAGGAAGAAGGCAGGGCGTTATCATTTAGCATCCACCTACCTTGGATTACCTAACATAACATACATGCTATTTTTAAACAGATAGGTACACTATGGGCACTGAATTAATCGCATTTATTTTAAACCTCGTAACATCTGAGATAATTTAAGTTGTTATAACTTATAACTATTTCGCACTGCAACTCCAAGTAACGGCGTATATTAACTTTGTCATAGGTCATTGAAATAGAATGAGTACTAGAAGCAGGGTCACGAACAAAAAATATCGCAAAAATGTCCCAATTTGCACACACATAAACATTTGTATGCTGAGTGGGAAATGTAGAAAAAGGTATTATATTAGCAACAACTTCAGTTAATTATGCACCTTAAGTTTAACACATAAAGCTACATTACGATTAGAAAATATTAATTTTTAAGACGTTCTGTCATCAGAGAAAAGGTAGGAATAACCTTTCAATCCAAAACAAAAAGTAATTTTTAAAATAAGTACAAAAATATTTATTATTAAAATAAAACTTAATGTGTAAGCAATAAGGTACTTCATACGTTGCCAAATTGATACCTTTACACTATTTTGGAACAAGACGCAACTCTTGGCATCACATTGTCAATATCAACAACGTCAATTTATTATATACCTTAAAACTTAGATTTTAAGTTGAATTACGAATGTAGTATGTTTATATTAAAGACCTTTTGTCTTTGTAAAAAGGCAAAAACAAAAAATTCAATGGAACGAAATTCAAATAGAACAATGGAGACATGGAGTTGCTGATTTTTTAAAAGTTGTATATCGTGGTGGTATGTGGTCGTGTATATTTATTACTAGCTTACGCGCCCCAGCAACTCACTTATGTGTTATACTTGTACAGTATGTTTTATTTATCAAAATAAATATTGATACAGTTTTGGTGGGTAGCACTGCGAAAAACCACGTAGGTTTAAATGGCGTACTCTCTCCTCTTCTATCAATATTTATAACTATACAATGTTATGATATGCATAAGTATCTGTGTAAAAACATGAGGAAACTAAAACTAAACTACCTAACATTTGTTTAAGAAGTAAGATTTTAACTTAAAATTAAATTTTCCTTACTTAGTTTCATTTTAAAATTAATATCAAGGTTAAAAATCTACGTTTTATTGACGTATTACACGTAAACTTAAAAAGTACCAAGTAAACTTTATTCAGATTTAGCCTTTGCGGCTTTTATTATTTTTTACTACATTTTTTTATAAAATATTTATGTAAAGTATATAATATCTTTATGTACCCATGTATTTTATGTATATTTATGTAACTAAGGTATGTGTGTTTCCAGTAATATCAATTTTATCAAAATGAATTTGAACATAATTAATGTTATCTGTATATTTTAGATGGCTTAAACAACTCTACTGCATAACGAAATGGATTACCAGGGAATCACTAAGCAACAATACTTTTAAAACACCAACACTACTCCATGCATCCCGTCTATCCCGAACAGTCAATGTTTGTTACAATATTTGACGCATTGTCACAAACATTGGCCAAAGGATATTAGCACACTTTTTATATGAGCACTGCAGCATTTTGACACGTCGTTATGTTGGCTAAGGTTGGCCCGTACTAAAGTCAAATAAGAGCACTTTCGTATTTGTGCTGTAATTTGTCGGGGACATTTTTGAAGCGCTAATCCTACATCTAGTATAGGTACTAAAAAAATTCTACATCAATGTCATAGGTACATCCGAATAGTCAAACACAATAGTGGGGCTTTGTAACACGAAATGCCTTATCTCGCACATCGTGAATGAAGATACAATCACAGCTTGCACAATTCCTATAGCCGTATTGTGGTGGATGGCGTCCTTATATTGTTGCCAAAACATCTGATTGTGAACTGTCCAATGGATTTATTATTTGGAAGAAATATTGCGTTTGCTGTTTTTGAGATTTCCGTTGAAAAGTACGGTATAGTACAGAGAATATACTTATACCCATATGGACTGGCACTCTATTTCGTGCTATAAATAGAGTTATATACAATTATTTTACCATATTAGTACTTACATAATATTATAAATGCGAAAGTGTGTTTGTTTGTCCTTCTATTCACGTCATCGTATTTTTAGCATCGGCGTAGTTGAGGACCTGGATTCCATACTCCATACCTGGAGATAATATGCTTTTAATCCCGGAAAAAGATCAGTTCCCCCGGGATTTCGTAAAACCAAAATCTATGAAGACGAAGTCAGCTAGCAATATAATATTGAAAAACGAATAAAACTCTTAACAAAACCCGTTGTAAATTAATGATGTTTGGTGACGAATGTCCTTCGATTTGTCATTTCGATCCATTACAGCGGGGGTTCCTCGTCAGACTTAAATCACTAGGGAGTAAGTCTGAATGAAATATTATTAATTTTACGCCGAGGAATCAGCTGTCGATGGTTAAAAGCTCTACAGGGTTCCAACGGAAATGTTTTGGTAAGTTGTTTATTACTAACTAGTAAGTAATGATGCAAGTAAAATGTATTTTTATTCCACTACAAGACTACAAGTTAGCCTGTGTTGACTGCGATCTCACCTGGTAGTAAGTGATGATACGGTGCAAGATGGTAGCGGGCGGATGTAAGGGGTATGAGTCATGGCATTTTTATTAAACTCATTCCCATAATCGGTTTCTATACGGCATCGTACCGATTTGAGCTTCGAGTCTTGGCCACCAACTTTAGGTACATGGAATGTTTTTGGTGGATCTATATTATGTTAGGGTCCTAATATGTTCAGCAATTTTACTAGATGGCTATAGATAGAGACGTCGACCAAGCATCCTGACTTCTGATCTGCTGTTTACAATTACTTTTTTTCAGTAAACTTGCTCGAAAAATGTTCTTACAGAAGCAGTAAATAACAAGTGGTTTAAGTGATGTGGAATAATAAAATTAAATCAACAATTAGTTATTTTAGATGTGAGAATAAAATCACGTTATTTAATCGCGTTAGTTAATCGGGAATGAAGCATGTGTAGTAGTGCGATTTCATACTTATCCGTTTCGGAAATGTGTCCTTAATAGCGCGATTTTTGGCCAAACATCTCTAAATAGGTACGGGCGTGAGAAACCATTTTCTAGTGAGTACCTTGTACCAACCTACTCGAGTTTATTTTCAAGTTTTCTCACAAATGTATTGAAAAATATTCTGTGATAAACGGGCTATTTTAACAAACTCGTGACGATGGTCAGTGATTGGCGTCATCGGGCTGACATTAGTCAACTCGTATGTAAAAAACCTATTTACCACTCTTATATCACAAACTACTAATTTCACTAATATAAGTGAAATCGAGTTCAATCTTAATTCCTGAAAAATTTGTCCATTACATCATTATACCGCACTGTTAAACAGATCTTTCGCAAACGGCATAATTTCATTGTTCGAAACAATTGTGTGTAATAAGTCATTTTACGACTGTAGGCACGTCCATGCTATTTCGAAATCTTGGCCATCGTTGAGTGTTGAATCTACGCTCATTAAAGTTTATTGAATAATATTATCGTTCCAGAAAGAATGCGGTGGCTATTTCTGAACAAAAAGTTTATCTGATACAAACGAAATCTAAAAACTAATCTGAAAAAAAAGCTGAACTTATAAATACTAAAATGTTAAAAGTATAAAATAACAATAATTATTGAAATAATAATCAGGAAATGTGAAATTGAAAGTTATTGGACTGTAAAAAGTAGGAAACTGGCTATTAATAAAGAAACTAACTATGTCTAGTTACTGTTAGAATATCTAAACTAATATTTTAAAGAGGAAAGATTTGTTTGTTTGTAATGGATAAACTTAAAAACTACTCAACTCATTTTAAAAATTCTTTCGCCTATAGAAAGCTACATTATCAGCGAGTAACATAGGCTATGTTTAGTTTTCAAAAAAATTAGAGATCCTTACTAAAATTGCAATAATGTGAACTAAGTCGAAAAAATCGTCTCTTTTGAGAGCTTACGTGGCGTGCGCTGCGTAAATAAATATGTTATTCATCTATTCTCAAGTGTTTAATTACGATAAAAATTGTACTTTACATCATGGCGGGCTGGCGGCTGTGGCAGGTGTGGTGAGGACGGGTAAAACCTGCCCACTGCCCACTGGCTATATTGAGTGTAGACGATTAGTTCTACCCGTGCGAAGCCGGGGCGGATCGCTAGTAGACAATATTGCGGATACACCAACTTTTATGAATGTACGTTACGTACCTAACTAACTATATTATTATATTACATTAGTGAGTTGTTACCACAAATTGTTACTATTGGTGGCGGAAATAAATATAGTTTTTCGTTATACTTGCTGTGGTATAAAGTTAATCGTATACTATAAGACGAACCTCAAAAGTCGTAAGTAAAAATCGCAAGAGCCGAAAACATCGAATAAAACAAATTTTTCACTAGGTACTGTAGTGCCAGCTGGAATTGTATCACTATTAGGTACCTACTTCCAGCGCTTATAATCACAATCATTTTCATGGATTAATGAATAATATGAGATTCCGCGAGAGAGTCCACCACTGCGAATTCGATTCAAATCTCTTTGAATTCGATCATGTCTATAATAATTAAATAATTTACTCGTCAGAAAACTATAGTGGTATTAGTAGTTCTAACTGCGTTGGGGTTACTACTATCGTTTTACTATCGTATTATTTCAAAACGACAGTTTTATGTCACGTACGTTGACGTCCCTAGTACCTACATAAAATTCTAAAACAGAATTACGTCAACAATATTAGAACTCCTACCTCCTGGTCCTACAATGAACTTCAGCAGAGGTCGGCACGACTCTTTCTGTAAAATGCGTATAGTTTGGTCTTTGCGGATGTAAGCGATCACCTTAACTTATAACAAACAAGAAATCGACGTGTTGTTTATTCAGCGAAAGTGAGAGAGAGTTCAAAATTGACAGGTAATGCCACAGAAGATGTAACTGATAGTATTATAGTTAATGATGAGGTATTACCGCTATTTGTTACCCATAATGAGATACAAATTAAAAACATGATTAGAAAGATGATAAGACGTTAGTTTTTTGAGCTAGTACATTAATATCGAATCATCAGAATTATCGGGATAGTGACGAAGGCTTGCCTCTCCTTTCAGGCTGCAAAGCTGTTTAACAACCGAATTAGACCAATGACCAAATAAGAGGTACTATCATGTGAGGATTGCCGATGAAATCGTTAAAGTTCGGCTTCAAAGTAAAATAAACCTTAACAGCATTGAAGTTTAGAAACACAATATTTTGTATTTTAACTTTATAATTATTATAATATTCAAATTTGTATTTCGTGCTTTTATTTTACTGTCTTTTTATGCAATATACTGGTTATTTTTATCTGTAGGTATATATTTTATTGTTCGTTATCTGTAATTTAAATTGATTTACATGGAAAAACATATAGGCCTCCTTTTTGCCTTATTAAAAACCGAAACGTTAGTTACGCAATTAAATTTAACACTTATTACGACTGTACAAGGGATTAGAATCGGATATATTTTATGTACATGAATTTAGATAGAGTATCTAATTACTGAGATTTCAGTTCCGATACATACTAATTGGAGCAAAACTAAGAATCTAATGATGAAAAATTAATGCTCTACATACTTGCAGCTATTCTCGTAATCTGGTGTAAGTATATAATGATTTACTAGTGTTATTTTTTGTTTTTGCAATTTATCTTTTAACAGTTGAATGAGAAAGTTTTCTACCTAGCAATATTTATCTGTTAAGGTATCAGCTAGCTAGTGGTTACTGCAACGCTATTCAATAATTATACTTGGATATAAGTGTACTAATACGTATTTATTTATTTAGTTATTTGGACAACCAAAAATTGTTACATTATAAAAAAACTTAAAACTAGCCACATTTAGGACATATGTTAAAGGAACAATTTATCAAAGGTGCCACATCATTCACTAAAAAAAAAAAAAAGTAAAACCTTATGCACGAAAAATTAAAAGTTAAAAGTTACGTTACAAAAAAAACCTAGACTTACACAAAAATACAAAAAATATACAATTCAAAATTTATGGAAAGAAAAAATAAAACAATAAAATATTGGATAGAAGCAGACGTTACTTTGCGGAAGTCCATAACAATGAAAAAACTAGTTTTTTTTGCCAAGTTTAATTTGCCATACTCCGCCACAGAGGGCAAATGTATGTGGTACAGCGCGTATCCCGAACCTGATGCCTGCGACATTCACCACACCACATAAGCCCTCAAAAATACCCTCAACGTACGTTTCACTCCGATACCGGAGCATCTTCAGGAGATCTTGCCTTTACAATGCACGATTGTAAAATCGTGCATTGTAAAGGCACTTTGCATAAGGTACAGGCAAAGGTGAATGCACCTTTGCCTTTGGAGATGTGCCTTTACAATGCACGATTGTAAATGGTTTTACAATGAAAACCATTTACAATCGTGCATTGTAAAGGCAACATCTCCTGAAGATGCTCCGGTATGGGAGTGAAACGTACGTTGAGAGTATTTTTAACCGACTTCCAAGAAAGGAGGTTCTCAATTCGGCGCATTTTTTTTGTATTGTATGTCGGTGGATATCTCCGTGGTTTCTGAACCGATTTGAATTTTTTCTATCAGTCTTTAGAGGAAGCTCTCAAGGTGGTCCCATAAAAAATTCTGACTACAAATCCTCAACCCTGACACTAAAAAGTTAAAAGTAAAAATTCTTTCCTAAAACCGACTTCCAACGCCACCGTAAAGTAATAATAAAATATTTCTACCCACTATGTTGAAGTCGGGCGGATATAAGTAACAAGGATAAGCAAAATTGACGCATCAGGCTCGCCCGACTTAAACATAGTGGGTAGAAATAAAAATTATTTATTGCTTTACAGTGGCGTTGAAAGTCGGTTTTTTGGAAAGAATTTTTTGAGGTTTATGTGGTATGGTGAATGTCGCGGGCATCAGGTTCGTTCTAGATACGCACTGTACCACATAGATTTGCCTTCTGTGGTGGAGTACTTATAGCGAATTAAACTTCTAGTTTTTTCGTTGTACTAATACGGATATCTAATTGTTGATCATTTTAAAATAAGGAGAAAGGGCAGTTCGTCAGCGGTAGCGTGTTTACTATTTAATTAACTGAACGTTAAATTCTACGTTTGGATTGATTTATTCATAATTCCAGTTACTTTACCAACCAGTACCAAATTAAAATTCATACCCCTTATTATTAACAAGGAAATCGTTTATTAGATCTAAGACTGTTTTAAAATGTGAGTATTTCTGGATCTACTTACTAATTGCGGCCACTTTCATAGAATTGGGAATTAGCTGATACCTGATGTAGTCCGCACATAATCCAATAGATGGCATTACTAGTAGCGAACGATGAGCACGAAGAGCCTAACTCACGCTAACGAAGCGTTCTCTGAATTACGCGTATATACGACCTCCAACGATGGACGGTTGGACCAGTGGTCCCCGAGCACAACACCGCTAGGAAGGATGATCATCCTTTGTTACGGTCGAGCCATGTCACCCGCTCCCGTACACCTAATAAGCATATTTTATTGTGTTCTCTTATTCAAAACCAACCAACCAGTGCTAACATAGTACAAACAGAAATTTAAATTCCATACCCCTTATGTTTAATCAAATGTAAATGAAGATATCAATAAAATTGGCATACGTACATAACTACGTACCCTTTATGAGATTATTCTTTCCTTTCCCATCACTACAGATAATAATTAGGTCTATAAATGGCTTATTTATACAGTCAAGATAAAGGAGCAAAACAAACTAGCTAAAGAAACAAACCCGAAAAAGTTAATAGCTAAGTAGGTAGTTTCAAATAGAAGCAAAAAGCTCTTTCGACTCATTACCTCTGCTTTTTAACCGACTTCCAAAAAAGGAGGAGGTTCTCAATTCGGCGCGTATGTTTTTTTTTTTTTTTTTGTATGTTTGTTACGCGATTTCTCCGCCAATTATGAACCGATTTTGATAATTCTTTTTTTGTTTGGTAGGTCATACTTCAGAGGTGGTCCCATTTTAATTTGGTGAAGATCTGATGAATATGTCCGGAGATGGAGAATGGAACTCCTCAATGGATAAGAGTAAATTGCTCGCGATCAGTGTGATAGTTTTGTAAACAGTATGTTTTAACCATGCATAGCATATCTTTTTTTTTTTTGGGTCTTTTTCCGTCTGTCACAGTAGATTATTTCAGTAACTATTAACTATTGACATGAAATTTGGAATAGTTGTATATAATAGTGGCCCAATATCATGGAAATTAAAAAAATTTAAAATTATTTTCAGTTTAATTAAAAAAGTGGGGAAAATCAGGGGTTTGAAATTTCAAAGTAGGATAACTATACCAAGTGGGGTATCATATGGACTTTGTACTTGACTTGTCTAAGTTAGACAAGTCGACGAGTAACGATTAAACGACGTTATTCTTAATAACGCTAAGTTTTTACTAGCGTTCTGGTTATTAAAACTGTATTTTAAAAAAGTGGGGCCACTAAAAATTGTGAAATAAAAAATTTTCAAAAATAAAATAAAAACCGACTTCAAAAACCACAAACACTAAAAAGTAAAAAATAATTTAATTTATTATGTATACAAGAGTTAATGTAGTTCTATAATAACATTTTTTGGAGTCGGTGCCAATGTGGAGTCACGTCAACAATAATGAAGAGTAGGTAGACGGTTCATGCGGCTAATTGGTACCGACTCCAAAAAATGTTATTATAGAACTACATTAACTCTTGTATACATAATAAATTAAATTATTTTTTACTTTTTAGTGTTTGTGGTTTTTGAAGTCGGTTTTTATTTTTTTTTTGAAAATTTTTTTAACTATCACCTATTCATCCTGTGTATGTAAAGTTGGGGTTAAATTATTCCAATGGGTAAGTGGTAAGGTAAGTTGTGTAGTTAAGTTTTTTTTTTAATTCACGCAGGAACTCCTTAATTTTCCGGGATAAAAAGGCTACCCTATGTCCTTTCCCAGGATTTAACCTATGTATACACGAAATTTCATCAAAATCGGTTGAACAGATGGACGTGAAAGAGTAGCAGACAGACAGACACACTTTCGCATTTATAATATTAGAATGGATTATTCCACTACAAGTAAGCCTTTGACGGCGATGTCAACTGGTGGTAAGTGATTAAGTATGCAGTCTTTAGATGGTAGCAATCTGCAGGAAGTAATTAGTACCGTTATACACATAAACCCTTTCAATCGGTTTCAACACGGCATCGTACCGGAACGCTAAATTGCAGGGCAGCACATTTTTATCGGTGATGTGGTAACTATAGTCCCTGCCGATTTCACCTGATTCCACCTGACCGGAACTGAGACAATTTAGAAAATATGAATTCCCAAAATTTCCATAACTGGAAATCGAACGAGTAATCTTCCATTTATTAAACTATGTCGTTCACAATTATACCTATGAGGTTGTTGAATGGTATACTGCCCAAATTTCGAAGTAATTTATTTTACTTATTATTTTTAATATTTTACTTATTACACTTCTGACGATGCTTTGAGTGCTAAAGTCCGTATATAAGTGAAAGTCTGCACTAGTAAATAACAAATCGAGTGTGTACCTATTTACATAGAATTAAATAATATTATGGAGCTTTATAAATTTCGCGGAATCACCACAGCTCGCGTGCTAATTCCGCACGTGCAGAAGCGTTGTAAACAAAACAAAATCAGCTTCTTTGTTTCTAGGTAGTAATATTATGTTTATGGTTTCAGGTCATTGAATTTTGCTGCTTTCTAAAGTTTATGAGACAACAACTGCCAATGACCTGGTCAGGTAGGTAAGCCGTAGAAAGTAATTAAGTCAAAGTGAATTTGGCTTACCTGAGTCGACATTTTTCAAGATATAATGAAATACAAGAATTCCATAAAATCTGAATTGTTTAAGCGATATGGATCAAGGAGAGGAAAAAAGTAAATGGAGAGTTGATAGTAGGTAAATATATCGAGGGAGTTTGCCAAAATACAATTCCATTTTAGGTAGCAATGGTTAGATTCGGATTCAGATTCTTTATTTGAATAATACGCGAGTATATGTACACAAGTGATGGTTAATTGATAAGTTGATTTCAGAGTTTTCAAAAAAATATATTTTAAAAACATGTGTTAGCTTTTAAGAAAATTTCTAAGCATGCTCTTAAGCTGGCTTCGAGTGATAGCGTCTCCTTTACAAGCCACTTAACACCTCAGACATGGCTTTAAGCGAGAAACTGGATAAATGAGAATAATTATCTACATATCAGATTAACTCTCGCTCATTCAGGTTCGACACAAGATCAGATTTCTAAATGGTAACTTGACCATTCTAGGATGATGAAATCTCAAGTCAATCATGTACCTACCGCTTGTGTTTTATTTTCATGACGCCGATTCATGACCCAATCTAACCACATCATAACAGAGGGCTTACTGGCATCGCTTAAAGCAGTATTATTTTAATATTATACTTTACGCTCTTGTTTCAGAATTATAGTCCTTATTTTAGGGAGTCAACCAAAATTTCAAAATAATACTGCTTTTAGCTATGGTAGTAAGCCCACAGCTGTCTATGAAGTGGCCGATGCAAATTCAGCGCCAATTGGACACAAACGTATTCCCACGTATGGCCGCACCAGAATAAGGGGTGCTTTGTTAAAATAGTCCCTTCGCAGAGAAATTCTGTTTTTTATCCCCTAGTGTCTCGATTTAATGATGCCACCTTTGCTTTCGTGTTTATTTTGTACTTTTATCTATGTCATTGTGATATTTTCAGGGGTGGTGTCTTTGGACAAGGAATGAATAATGCTTTTTCTATAATTGATCGTTGCTCCTTTTACCGTTTTCGACAGAGCTCGTGGGGATTAAGTGTATAGTGCTAATTTGCTTTACATGTTTTTTTTTCAAATTTTTTGTGAAAAATATTTTCAAGTTTTGAATGTTTTGAAGATTTCGATCCTTTATAATTAGTGCAACCTATATAGGTCCTATGCTAGCAATCTATACTGAGTCTGAACGGATCTGGATGAAATTTGACACAGAGATATATTATAGTCTGGAATAACACATAGACATTTATCCCGGAAAATTCCCGCGGGAATCAAAAAACCTCAATCCACGCGGACGAAGTCGCGGCCATCAGCGAGTTTTAAATAAATGTGTCTCTTCCTAATAAAATTGCCGGCGTAAACTTAGTAGTTCAGCATGTCATCAAAATGTTGCAAGAAAATTATAATAGTGTTTTTAGATAGATAGTTTATTAAGCCCTGTTCGTCTTAACTTCACCGCTCGATCACGGACTGCATTCCAAATCCGAACCAATTCATCTCAAAGACGCCCCATTACAGAGTACCCACCCGATGTGGACCGACCGCATTAAAGGATAATAGGGTATTCGTATAATAGTACTAAATGTGGTGCATTACACACTCGCTTTTATATTTTTACCCCCGAAACAAAGAAGTTTGAGCGCTTTGCTTTGTTTGTATGTCTGTCTATAGCGCTCAAACGACTGGTTTCGTTTGTCAAACGAACGGGCGAACAAATGAATTGGTTTTATTATATTCGAAAGTGGGTTTGACATGATTCATAGCTAAACTTGATGAAAATTGGTTCGGACGTTGGTGGATTATCAGCACTTTTGTCAGCCAGTGGGGAACTTCAGTTTTACAATTGATAATTATGTTACTTCCACTCATACCTATAATTGACTCGAAATTTGGTAAGTATCCTAAGTATAATCCCGATATCATTGCAATAGTATTATCCCCATCTTGACTTTTATTGCAATTTCAGGAGAACTACGTCCTTACTTACGTCCACAATTTACAGCAGCAGTTGATTAAAGGAGCCGACGAATTCAACTTAACAGTATGAATGGGTAATATACCTCAATTGTAATGTAACTTACCCCATTTGTTACATAGAACATCATAGAGTTCAAAATATCAGAAAGATGTCATGTTTGATGTACCAAATGTTCCTTCGCCTGTCAAACGCCTTATGCCAGTGATCACCGTGAAATCCTGCTTTGGAGTTCGGACCCACCGCGACGATGCCTAAGCCTAATGGCCACTTCATGTATATTTTCAATCATAGCCCGGTTTCAATCATAGCCGCATTTAAGTTTAAATGGGACTATTATGGTACGGACTACACAGTCGCAGACCCTTCAATTGGGATTGGGACCTTTACTCGATTGGGAAATATGTATTTTTAGTTTTTACGCGACCCGAACCGCGTAAGCGTCATATAGATTTACGATTTAGGATGGGACCAATTTAGGATTGGTCCCATTGATCTATGGTAAGCGTTAATAGCTGTTATGGCTTTATTGTGCAATAACACGTGAAAAACATTCGATAGTAGAGTACAACAAATCTTTACTGCATTTCTGATTTCATTGTTATGGATCTCAAAGTAAAAAATATGATACTACCTAAGCGTACTTTTTAAACTAGGCGTCTCAGACTGCATCTTTGCTTTAGCATCTTTACTGTCTTTTTTAAAAATAAACCTAAAAAATACTTGGAAGTAGGCCATAGACGAAGGAAGACGCGACGTCTTTATTATGGCCAAATGGCCGAGATAGCGATCTGTTACGTGTCGCCTCGTAACATGTTTACGGTAAAGTTAAGTGATTGACGGAGAGCTGGTATAATTTTTTAAAATCACGCCGTAGTTGAGTAGCGGATCAACGGAATTTTTGGATGGATACCTATTTAAGGACTGGAGACCAGGCATAGGCTAATTTAATGCTGAAAAAAAAAATAGAAAAAAAAATTAATCATTGACATGTTACAGTCATTCTTATTTTATAAATGCGAAAGTGTGCGTTTGTAACCTTTTCACGACTCAGCTAAATAACCGATCCTGGGGAGTGGGGCCGAACATTTTCTCCAGCTCCCTTGATTTTTAAAAAACCAAAATCCACGCTCCATTCCTTGATAGTCAACCGAATCGCGCTTAATTTTTTGCATATAAATCTATTACCGACTTACCACAAAATAAAAATATATTTTTTAAATATTAAATTCATACTTGTAATTTGATATTTTTGTAAAATAAAAATGCAAATTAAGTTGTGATAATTCTGCATGGAAAATTTGTCAGATCACGCGTGACGCGTCTAAAGCTATTTTTGTTAAGGCTGCCAGTTGTTTTTTAGACTAATTCTTAGTAATGTCCCACTGGCTCTTGGATCACGATGAAAGTAAAAGTGCACAGGTGACCCGGCGCGGACGCAGCTCACAGCCGTTAATTATACCCATCATTCACGATGCACAGAGCCACACAGAGCGCCGTGAGCGCATCCATTACTCTCACTTTCTGAGCAAGCATAGACCTACTAACAATTAGAAATGACATAAGTAATTATTATTAACTAGATCATGCTCGCGACTTCATCCGCATCTGTATGCAAAATCCCGCTGAAGCTCTTTGAATTTTCGGGTGTACCTAAAAGTTGCGAGATAAAAATGACCGTCTCCGGGACGTAAGCTAGTTTTGCACCTTCCTGAAAAAGTCCACAACACAACAGACAGCCGTAGTAGTTTTGCCATCGCCTGATAGTCTAGTTCTCTAGAAGATTTGGAATGAGTGGAGATGATGGCTGAGATGTGGAATATTGTAAAGTTTCTTAAAATTATACTCTTTGTCAAGTATTTCTTTTTATTTTTTAGCAAAGTCTATGAGAACTGTTCTAATAGCATTGTCAGCTCTTTGGCAAGTCGGCAGAACCGTCGTCGTCCATGATGCTTTGTTCGTGGCGGCGAGTCTTCGTGAAAAAGCTTAACTTTCACGACTTGATAACCAACTGAGTAATTATTATTATTACCTTTTGTATTGTTCTTGGAGTTGCAGTTTTTATGCAATCTTCGAGATGAACGGATTGGTACTTTGCGAATACTTTTGTTTTGATGTGCTCATTGTGTAATGTAATTAAATATGTAATGAATATTATAAAATTATATTTTGTTCCTCGTTGGTTTTGGTAACTACCGGAAGAAGCTTTATTAGTAGGTTACAAGATTTTTAATATACTGAGAACGACTGAAAATCATTATAAGTTTATAAGTACTGAAAAGTCGGGTATATTTTTATTGACTAGAAGATTAGCTGATATTAGTTTTTGAAAATTTCCGTGGGAAATAATTGATTTTCCGAGTTAAAAATAGTATCTTATGTTGGTCCTTGGATTGTTACCTATATCAGTATTCGATACCAATATTAAAATAATTGTTTAGACAGACAAACACACTTTGTATGTCAACATCTATGGTCAAAAATTAACCAACTACTATTACTTACTTATCTATTGTCTATACTATACTTATATATAGTATCTACTGGTACGATAGAAAATAATATGGTCTCGAGTCAAGAACTTTTCTATTTCTTTAAATGGTCTTTAATTGGACTATAGTATTTCTAGTCCACTTCAGACTGTTAACCTTTAGAACTATACCTATACCTACCCACCGTCCTTGATGGTCTAGCTCTAGACTCTAGTGAAAGACTTCTTTGCTGATTTTCAACCGTTTATTCTTTTTTATAGTTTGATCTTAGCGTAAGTTTAAGTAGCAGACAAACGCGAAATTCCACTTCAATGTGACGCGGGAAGCGGGCGCGGGTCGGGTCGGGTGTCAGGCGGGTTGAATTCCTTGTACGTATATGAACGACATCACACAGAACGCGGCCGCGGGTCGGGCGCGTGGCGGGTGACGCTGTGTGATGTCGTCCATATAAATACAAGGAATTCAACCCGCCTGACACCCGACCCGACCCGCGCCCGCTTCCTGTGTGTTTCGCGCTTAAAAGTCTATAGGATACTACCTTGATAGTATCTGGTTAGATTATCCGTCACTTAAAGTTGATAAAATCTATAAAAATTTTCTAAAGATTCAAAAAAGCCATTTTTCTTGTACTTAATCAAAATAAGAATTATGTCTATAAATAATCGAAGTGCAGTAGGTAAGTATTTTTTTTACTTTTTCCATGTTTAAAGGTTACTTATATAGCAAAATTTATGAAACTAATTGCTGTGATATTAAACTGGTCTGTAGGAAATGAGTCACTTTAATCTGCGTTTTGCGAGCAAACTGCGAAGGTCCCTGGATCAAATATAATAATAATATATATAGTGGTAGATACACATTTTCAACGCAATGCCTCTCGCCACGCTACTCAGATGCTTGTACATTCTGTCAAGTGACATGTTTATGTGCGACAGTCGAAATTCGGAACCAACAGAATGTAGATTTTTTATTGACAGTGGCGCCGCCACACGTACAGATAAGTATGCCTATGTACTTCTGTCATTAGAAACATACTAATATTATAAATGCGAAAGAGTGTCTATCTGTCTGTCTGCTACACTTTCCCGGCCCATCTTTTCAACCAATTTGATTTGATTTTTCATCCCCGGGAAGGAAGGACATAGGCTACTTTTTATCCCGGAATATTAAGTAGCTCCCGCGGGAATCGAAAAGCCTTAATCCACGCGGACGAAGTTGCGGGCATCATCTAGTAGTAAATAAACAACTGACGCCACCTCAGTATAACCAATTAGGGATATGCATCGATTTACCAACAGCTATAAGTTAATGGGGATATGGGTTAAATATAGCTGCCATTCCCTAGCAGGCTAACCTGCTACCATCTTAGACTGCATCATCACATACCATACAGGCGAGATGCTATGGGCTAACTTGTAGAAGGATAAAAAAACCTCGCATAGAGTGCGCGATTGCGTGTGGTGGCGTGTCATTAATGTGTTTCTGTCATAATTTGCATGCAAAAAGAGAGCTTTGTGCAATGGACTGAATAAGCTGGTGATTCGTGTTATTTGTACTTGATTAGTTGCCATTTTAACTTCCTTTAGGAGTAAAATACTTATTTATTCGTGTAATGAAGTTCCAATAAGTCAACAGTGTAGGTATAATGGGTGAATTATTATTGAACGCTAAAGCAAAGAACTGTAAAAACCTAGCTATTTAAAAAGCACGAGAATGAATCATCAATCCCACCACAGCCCATTAACGTCCCACTGCTGTGCACAGGCCTCCACTCTCATAGGAGAGGGAATCATCAATAATTAGTACTCTTATTGAAAAGAAAATAATTCTTTCTTGACCTCTGTGACTTGTGAGTCAGAACTGCACTATACTGAGGCCCAATTGTCTACGCAAATCGTAATCAATGGACAGCTTAAAACGTATTTCTCGAACCGTTTTAGGAGTTCATACATGCTTTTCGACGTGCAGGCATCTATGAACTCTTCAAACAGGTCGAATTATACGTTTGACAAACAATTACAATTACAATTACGATTTCCTGACACAATCTGAGGTGCAATCATGTAAGGATTGCCGATGAAATCGTTTAAGTCCGGCTTCAAAGTAAAATAAACCATAACAACATTGAATTAAAGCTCAATTTCGTGATTGCACCTCTGGGGGCTGATCTTTCTAAAAGACAGATATCTACAAAGCTTTTGGAGTGAAAAAAAAAGTCCTACCGTTACTTATTTAGTAATGAATTGAAAGGAAATGCCGCTATTGAAAACAAGTTGACGACCTCCGTGGCGCAGTGTGTAGCGCTGTTGCTTTAACGTGCGCGGAGGTCCCGGGTTCGATCCCTGACAGGGTCAATTTGGGAATTTATAATTTCTGAATTTTCCCTGGTCTGGTCTGGTTCGGCTTCGGCTGTGGCTAGTTACCACCCTACCGGCAAAGACGTGCCGCCAAGCGATTTAGCGTTCCGGTACGATGCCGTGTAGAAACCGTTAAGGGGTATGGGTTTAATATAACTGCCATGCCCCTAACAGGTTAGCCTGCTATCATCTTAGACTGCATTATCACTTACCATCAGGTGAGATCACAGTCAATGGCTAGCTTGTAGACTGTAGTGGATTAAAAAAAAGTTGTTCGTTTTGGTGCATAAAAATCAAATCATTAGATCCACAAGTTGCCATTGCATTGTCCCAGAAACTAAACACGGATA
The DNA here is from genome assembly GCA_923060345.2 of Erebia aethiops. Lineage (NCBI taxonomy): Eukaryota > Metazoa > Arthropoda > Insecta > Lepidoptera > Nymphalidae > Erebia > Erebia aethiops. The sequence continues at coordinate 11,179,310 of OV281096.1, read as the reverse complement.
AGTATACTCGTATATAATTATTAGACTTTCTAGAATTTATTTTACTCGGACTTCCTAGAGCATTAATTAGCATTTAAAGTTTGAAACTAATGTTAGTAACTAATCAACCGAATCTTTTTGCTGTTTTTATGACGTAACAAAATGAGATTCAAATTTTATACTTTATATTGATTGATTGATTTACCGGGTAACCTAGTGCCACCACGTAATACTTAACAAACCATAAATTTTCTGGAGGCAGGCTTCGGCCGTGGCTATATGTAATTACCAGTTTAACACCCTACTGGCAAAGACGTGCAGCCAGCGTACCGGTACAACGCCGCTTAAAAACCGATTAGGGTATGAGTAGGTATAATATAAGTTACAACAGTACGCTTACTCTGAGTTTTTACATTGCAAATACGATTGATCGACGTGAGAGCTCACCACGCCAAGTGTAAGCGATCGTCAAAATAAAATGAACCTTAACTGCATTGGTTTAGAGCTCATTTCATCGTTTCGTGTATGTATTCACAACCAGCGCTCCAAACGCTGAATTCTTGACTTTAAAGCAAGAGCTTTTGGGTCCATTTTACTTTGACGTTCGCTTACACTTGGCGTGGTCAGCTCTCACGTCGATCAATCGTATTTGCAATGTAAAAACTCAGAGTAAGCGTACTGAACTGCCATAACCCTATATACCCTAGCTTAGCCTGCTACTGTGACCCTTTTTTAACCCACATTGAGGCATAAAAATAAATGAGTAGGTACCAACGAGTGTGACCCATCTATCGCCTGTCGCGTGAGATTAATTTATGTGCTGCCCCACGTCCTGACTCATTGCTTGAAGATATTCTTTTCAGACAATTTCAATGCCCCCTCGTCTCGTCTACGTCAAAGTACCAGCCCACTGGGGCCAGACATAATAGTATTACGTGAAAGTGTTGATAATTTTCATTTAAGTATGTGTTGAAGAGTGCAATGTATCTGAGAAGATGCTTAAAGTTAGACAATTTTGTCGGAAATGCTCAATAGTGTCATGTATTTGTTAGTGAAACAGGGCTGTAGCCAATGTTAGCAATTAATTTGGCAAGATCGTTCAAAAATAGACAAGGAAATAATTGTCCTTTTGAGTTATCAAACTCCGTTGATTATGAGTAACTTTGCAAGTTTCGCCCGCATGGAACTTGTATTTCTTTCTTGCGGATCCAAATCATCCATGATGCATTTCGTGTCATTGAGCCAGCACCACACTATCGCTATGTCCACTCCTCGGGGTATTACTTTATGCTCTTGACTCATTACTTGAAAATATTCTTTTCTAACACGAATCGGGTTGACTCAAACCCGCTTCTTTTAAATTTTGAATCAGTTTGAGCCCACACATGTTCGCTAACTGTAAACGACGTGTTTAATTAATAGCACCACTTTTTGGAATCCATGTCTCAGACTGGATCCTTATTCCTTATAGAGTTTAAATCTTATGGCTGGATTACTAATAAGTGTGCTTCTATGGCTCATTATAAGGTTATCTTATGGCTAATAAAACTCATCGAGGGGCTTCCGTTATAGTGTCTATAACTCTCAATTATTATAAAGAACTAGAAGATGCGTGCGACTTCGTCTGCGTTGATAAAGTTTTTTTTTTCAACACACTTGCTTATGAGGAAGTGGCTCTAATTTCACCGCAATTAGGCACATAGTGACACCTATAGTCAAACTGTGACTTTTTCATTACTATTATTCACAAGTGAGTTATAGAGTTTTTATTTATCTATTAAATAAAATTATTTTTTTGTATTATTATTATTATTCACAAGTGAGTTACCTATAGAGTTTTTTATTTTATTTTATCTACAAAATAAAATTATTTTTTAGTAAGTATTATTTTCTTCACAAGTGTGATGAAAAACGTCGTATGATGTATCATACGACGTTTTTCGTCGATTTATTTATGATTACCGTCCTCGGCTATCTTAAGACCCTCACCTGCCTCAGCGGTAATAACCAACATTACACACTTGTACCATAATGTACTATTAATTCCCGCGGGAACTTCTTAATTTTCCAGGATACAAAGTAACCTATGTCCTTTCCCGGGATGCAACCTACCAAGGAAAAGATGAGCCGCTATAGCGTAGCAGACAGATAGATAAACACTCGGACAGACCGACTTTCTCATTTATAATATTAGTTAGGAATTAAGGATGCCTCGATATTCTATAAATTACTCTAACGTTTTTGTCAAAAAAGTAAATAAGTATAAAAATAACTTTTCATTGCCATTCAAAAATTCAATTTAAAATCGAGAGATATTTACACCATTTACACACATACATAATATTATCTACTTTCTAGTTGTTTCCGTGATCTGTGTTTCTAGTCTATTAGCAATTCTATACATACCTACATTATGAACTCACGAAGTAAGTTTACAATATTTACTAAAGAAAACCAACAATAGGTAAAGGCACCTAGACTATACAGTCAATTTTATCTGTTTATATAACATTTCTATCGTTAACGGGACACGAATCGTTCAAACTGATATCATTACAAGTAAATAACATTAGAATATTCAAACATCCGTTCGGGAGAACATAAAATATTTGAAGTTTATTCGATGTGTTACTTCTTTTTAGTTAATAACGATCGGTGAAAGATATATCGTGAACAGATTTTGGTTTCCTGCCTTTTACTGATGTTATTTGTTTTCCTTTGAATAGTTTTCTACGAAACAATATGCTTTTTTGTCTTGTTGATCTAGGTTACGAATACAATAATAATATTTTTTTTTTTTTTTTTTTTTTTTTTTTTATCCACTACAAGCTAGCCCTTGACTGCGATCACACCTGATGGTAAGTGATGATGCAGTCTAAGATGGTACAATAATAATATGGATATTATTTATTGTTAAACGGGCCAAAAAAATAGTTTTACCTACTTTGATATGACACTATTATAATTATAGTAAACTGTTTTGCGCTGAATAAAGTATATTATATAACCTATTTATATAGATAGATATATAATATAAACAGTTGTATAACAAATCATAAGTACATCTTAATAAATATTGAAAGTGGCTGTTAGTTCAAAATAAACTGACAAAGCACATAAGGAAACAGGTAACATACCTATTTAATGAATACAAACAAAACATAATATTACTTACTTATGATTTCTAAGGCTTTCTATTTTCTACTGTAAGTGTATAAGACGGTATAAATTATAATAAACGCTTGGCGGTGCAATGTAGGGCGGTACTTAGCTTGCCGCGGCCGAAACATCCCACCGCCAAAGTATTGTAACCTTTGACTGGTCTGGGCAAAAATAATGGATTGTGGAGTAAACATCTCCAGAAAACGTACAGTGTTAGTACAGTGTTTTTTAATTTTTAATTTATTTGGGTGCCTACAGACGATGTTGCGGTCCTTAGGTGCTGGAATATCGACCTCGGCGAGCAGCAAGCAGGGCCCCACTAGGTGTATCGTAAGTCGCAGGGAGGCACTGTTTAAGGCGGCGCTAGGCCGTAGGGTTAGAGCGTCGAAGTACCTAAAAGAGACCTAGGTATTGTAGATATATAAAGGTATACTATGCCATGTTATGTCTATCGGTTGACGATAGCGATGGCCAGCAAGCTTAGCGTAACGTAAGACAATTCATACGTGTAATCATGTTAACTTCGGTAGACAAATAGAGATAACGCGAGAAAATGTGTAGACATAATTTTACTCGTTGTGCGCATGCTAGCCCTACTAGACAGTGATTTATCGGTACTATATTAAATCTTGTTCTTTCTAGTAGATATTGGACTGGATGGATATACGTTCCAATTAATAACAATAAAAAAAGTTGGATACGCGTCTATTTTTGTGATGGAACCCGAAGGATGTCCATTCTTTAACAATAGGTATGTCATTGTGTCGTGGACGCAACTAATTGTTATTAGTTCCCACAAGTCCCCTTTGACCGTCCCGCATGGACGGACTGGAATCCATCTTAAGAGTGACGTAAGAATAAATCCATTATTTCTATCCGTTTCCTTTTTTGTCCTTTTACCCTTTTAGAGTCAGTGGCATGCATTCGAGTTAATCCTTAAGACTTGGTCACACAAAACGCGGTGCCGCAGCGCTGTGCAATAGCAATGTGCACTAATGGAGCTATAGTTTTTTTTTATCAACTACAAGTTATACATATTAAATCCATACCCCTAATCGGTTTTTACGCGGCATCGTACCGGAACGATAAATCGTTTGACAGCATGTCTTTGCTGGTAACTAATAGTACCTATTACCTTCTGTGCTTGTACCAGGATTTGTAAGACAAGGTGTTTTTATTGAAAAGTAGATGATGTCCCCTACGTGGTTTTTCTTTTCGATTTTCGGGGCGAAAAGTATAAAAAAACGTTAAAATCGGTTTAGCGGCTGGGCCGTATCATGAAAATTTTGTAATAAACATAAAGTACATTGAAAGTTATAGTTCATAAGCTAAATTTTGTTTCCGCTGACTGGCTGCATTTCCGCGCCAAACAGCTAAATTATTATTTCCGCAAAAAAAAATGAGCTACTTTCTTTTACCGATGCATAATGACTTGATAATAAGGAAATTAAACGCGGCTGACCGTATTAGTCGTAAGATATATTTTCCGAACCTGTGTTACCTATCTGTCCACCTAAACGTTTGCAGGTTATTGCAGCCATCGCGAAGCCTACGCGTCTTGGCTTGCACTGCTCCATATTACTATGTAGATTCATCTAGGTATACTAATATTATAAATGCGTAAGTTTGATGGATGTGTGGATGGATGTTTGTTACTCAATCACGCAAGAACGGCTGAACAGATCTGAATGAAAGGCACAAAGATTATAGTCTGAAATAACACATATAGGCTACTTTTTATCCCGGAAAATCAAAGAATTCCCGCGGGAACCGAAAAACCTCAATCCACGCGAAAGAAGTCGCGGACATGAGCTAGTAATAATAATAACTCCAGTGTGACTTTATTATGCTTAGTAAGTATTCATCAGGCGTCGTGTATGTCCAAGCCTTTAAAATCCTAACAACTAGATCCTTTCTCATAGTTAAATTTATCCTACTCCACATTGTTATTGAAATGCAATATACTCTATGGTAATATCACCTTTAACACAGTTAAGTTAGGAGTTATTTTACCTTGAAATCTTTGTGGTTTTGAGGTTTATCAACGCTTCTCAAGACAGCTGCCTTTTCTCTATTTTACCGGTTCGCGAAGGACGAATTCGAATAGCGATCAAATAACAGGTTTAAAGCGAAAACACATACAGACCGAAACGTCATTAGCGGGAAACGTCAGCACCCGCACTTTTAAAAGGAGCTGCACAGATCTGCGCGACACGACGAAATGTGTTTCCCATACGACACGGGCATTTTAACCTGTTCTATCCGTAGTGTGTTTTTGCCCTAACGTAAGTTTCGTGTCCATAATGAAGTATCTAGTTTTAGACCACTTGGGTAAATTAACTAGAATGATGCTGATTTTCCCATCGGGCCTTATTAATTTGCTTTCTCTTAGCGCCGGTGTTGCTTACAAATTATAACGCTCGATAAATGAGATCGCCTTTCACGATATTAGTCGATTGGTACTTTGATACTTTGTATTCAACATTTCATATTAAATTATTTAAATCATGGCCTGTAATACAGATACGCATACTGCGCCTATAACTATTTTCTTTCACTAAGCTAAGGTAAATGAAATGAAATGAAATGATTTAATTATTTCACATAGGACAACTTGTGTCACTTATGATACGTCAAGACTCTACCACCGGTTCGGAAAGCTGTTTCTACTGAGAAGAGTCGGCAAAAAACTCAGCAGTTTCGCTTTTCTCAAAAAAGAAAGAGGTTACAATATTAATACATACGTAACATTACAAGTATTACACTGACTTGGTCACTGAATGCGAGGCCGGTTGCTTCCATGCAACTTTGTCATTCAGAAAATCATCGATAGTGTAAAAACCTCGACTTAACAAATGCTGTTTAACACATTCCTTATTATAAATAAAATAAATCATAAATAAATAATAATAAATAAATAAATAAAAAACCGGCCAAGTGCGAGTCGGACTCGCGCACCGAGGGTTCCGTACTGAAAACTGTAACGACCAAAGATGTAAAACGGTAATAATTACCTTTGTTAATGAACCGCAAAACTAACTTTGTTTGTAGAGGTTTACTGTTAACATCAAAAAAACTATGCTAGTTAGAGCATTGGCTATAGTTTTCCTGTAAAATATACATAAATTCCTATTGACCATAATTATTTCAGATTTTTCGATTGGTAAACTCCGGAGATAGGGGGGGGGGGGGGGGGAACGGTATTTTTTTAGACTTTTTCCCCGATAAATCAAAAACTATCATGACTAAAAATAATTAAAAATCTGTTTTAGAATGTACAAAGTAAACGCTTTCATATGATACCCCACACAGTACAGTTATCTCACTTTTAAATTTCATACCCTCCGATTTTCCTCCCTTTTTAAATAAGAACAAAAATAATTTCCAATTTTTTTTAATTCCAGTGTCTTTGGGCCACTAATATACACAACTATTCCAAATTTCATGTCGATAGCTTTGGTAGTTACTGAAATAATCGAGTGTGACGGACGGACAGACAGACAGACGGAGAAAGTCGCACCATAAGGGTTCCATTTTACCATTTTGGTACGGAACCCTAAAAAAGGTCATAAATTCCTAAGATAATTTTAAAAAGTTTACATTCTGCGTACATTATGAAAATGGGTGGGGCAAAATCTGGCATTCTCCTTTACGTAATGGCAAATCTAGAAACTCTTTGGGAACCATGTTATAAAAGCGTACACTCGACCCCACAAAGGATTTCTGCACCTTGCGCACACCATACGACGCTGTTACTAGCTTCTTCTTCTTCTTCGTGTCCTGGGATTATTTTTCGCACTTGAAACGTAGGCGTCTGCTGTGCGTGAAAACCACTGGTGCGACTCCCTGCTGGATCACTCCAGCCAACCGAGCTCACTCCAGAATCCAAGCAGGTCGGCAAGGACCATTGTTACTAGTTTATGGCGGTTACTAGTACCTATATCGATTGTGAGTATCACCTATTTGCTTATAAAGATTAATGTTCTGCCTAACAAAGACTATATTATTGTATAATAAGCTAATTAATAATTCAAGTGAATCGTCATAAAGTCCAACAGTTGGTTAAAGTTGAAACATGCGGGTTCTATGCGGGTCCCCGGGCCGTTCCCATGCCACTCGTATCAGGCCACTATCAGCGGGAAGGGATTGTAATCATACTCCAAGCACCCCTTTATCGTTACATCCTCCAATGTTATAGGCCTTCAGTATTGAAATTTTAAATACATAAAATTATAAAATATAGTAGGTACTTGGCGCAGTGTGTAGCGCTGTTGCCTTAACGTGCCGAAGTCCTGGGTTCGATCCCCGGCAGGGTCAATTTGGGAATTTAGAATTTCTGAATTTTCCTTGGTCTGGCCTGGTGGGAGGCTTCGGCCGTGGCTAGTTACCACCCTATCGGCAAAGACGTGCCGCGAAGCGATTTAGCGTTCCGGTACGATGTCGTGTAGAAACCGAATAGGGGTATGGGTTTAATATAACTGCCATGCCCCTAACAGGTTAGCCCGCTGCCATCTTAGACTGCATCATCACTTACCATCAGGTGAGATCGCAGTCAAGGGCTAGCTTGTAGTGGATTAAAAAAAAAAAATTGTCGATTAATCCCCAGCATGCGTTTAGTTAGTCCTTGACTGCGATCTCACCTGGAGGTAAGTGATGATGCAGTTTTTAAAATGTCAGTGAGCTAACCTGTTAGGGGAAGTATGGCAGTTATACCATACCCCAAATGGTTTCTACACGGCATCGTACTGGAACGCTAAACCGCTTGGCGACACCTCTTTGTTGGTAGGCACGGCCGAAGCCTCCCACCGCACCAGTGAACTGAGACATAGCCGGATATCGAACTGACGACTCCTGGATCTTATTCCATAAAGCCAGAAAGGTCGGCAAAAATGTGAACTTGAAATAAGTACTTACCTAAATTCGATTTACAAATTAAACTTTTTTACCTTCCATTGTTGCACGATCAGAAACACTATTTAACTAACCTTATTATTAAACAGTGGCCTTGTGCTTAGACCGAGTCCGAAAAAACTATCGCCAGTCACTTTAGCGTGAATCACAGAGCAGTACCTAGGCTATTTGATCGAGCGGGAGATAAAAAATCTGTTTGTTGTTTACATTTGAGGATATCATTCACCGGTCGATTTAAGTGCTAGTACGTAATAGGAAATGTCGTTATGTTCTAACTTCTTGAGCTATCTTCTAAGATCTAGCTTTTATACAAAACAATAATTCGTAGTCACTAGTGATAGTAGATGGTTTACGTCATCATTATAGACCTATGGACGTCTGGTAAAAGTATTCCTACCACTGCACTGCGCCAAACATGTTTTTCGAGACTTCAGGTTTCTATAAAAACCCGACATCAACACAAGCCGAATCTATTTTATAAGCTACCTGTGTCACGTCATCCCTTAGCACCTTTTGTGATCTTTTCTACCCTTTGTCCGAGGGTTTTTTGTTGATTGAATTACGGGATTGTGCAGTTGCATCCAGCATTCGACACGGCTGCATTCCAGCTGTTAATTTGGTGGTACTAAATCTTTGTGACGTTAGAAAGGGATGGTATTAATCTCGTTCTATGTTATTGGCTGCATTAGAAATAGAGGAATAAACTTGATGATTTTTTCGTCTTTTCAAGATCAGAAACCCAGGCTATGTACTTAATTATCTAAGATATTTCAGTAAGAAAAAAGCCCTGTGTATTAATTTTGCCGATTGATCTATGAGATAGTAACAGCTCCAACGCACTAGGACCGGACAGAACAAAACGTCTGCGCGTCGCTTCGGTACGTTCTGTCTTCTCGCGCTGGTGTGTGCGGCTGGTTCCCTGTGATATTATATGTATGACAAAGGTATCATAGGCGGCTTTAAATAATATAAATTGAGTTATCAACGTCCATCTCTGGATTGCAAGTAATCTTTGTAGCAAAATTCATTAAAATTTTCATACAGTAGGCCGTGAAAATGTAACAGATAGCTATACACACTTGCGTTATTATGTATGGATGTCTCGTCTAAATCTCTGTCGACTAATTAGTTCCTAGAACCTTTCACAGTTAATACACATCAATTAGTTTACGTAAATAGTCTTGTAGGTTGGTCCCAACTCCCAGTAGTCGTTAGTAAGTAGGTACCTACTCTGTTTCAATTAAGGACATAATTGCTTTAATTTAACATCTGAACTTGTCGTGTTTAGAATTAGCGATGGGTATGTTAATTTGTTTAGCAACAAATGGCAATACTTTAGCACAATATTAGTTTTTTTTTGATTCTATATTTGAAGCACTGATTTATGAGCTTTTTTAAATTAACGCACAAAAATTTCAATTCTTCCGATAATGGTCGACAACTCGCCACACAAAACAGATGTTTGGAAGCGTCATTTAAACACTTTTTCGCTGAAAATGGCCGCCAAACAGAACAGCTGTTTCAGGCCGCCATCTTTAGCCAGTGTGGTACTCAGTACTATAGATTCTGAGCTCTGATTTTTACTGACTTTTCTATCAAGGTTCAACGTATGATTAGGAGTATATTTTGTTAGACTAGGCAATTTAAAAGTTTATACTTTTTGCAGGAGAACAATGGACCTTTACGATTTTGTTCGAAAGGATCACACAATATATTAGATATGTACATTTAATTAGGCAGTTTTACTTCCGGCAATAAAAATTACAAAGCAACTTGGTATGACATTCCTTTGTGGGAACACTTGAAACGCGAGATAAGATTAAAACAGAATGCTTCCGAATGATAAGCGCTAGAGGTCGCGTCATTACCGTGATGATATGGTGATAACCAGTGGATTTAGTTATAACTTATGAGTGACCACATGCATATGTCATGACTGTGCGACTAAATTGGTCGTCCTGATTCATTTTAGTAGATCACGCCTTTTATAGCAAAAATGACGAACGTCCTGCCGTGGCGCCAAAGTTCTTATTGCCGAATAGATTAGCGAGAATGCTATTATTGAATGGTAATTGAGAGTACCTAGTATAATATTTCGTCAGTCGTTTTCTTCAGCGCCTCACTCTTTACTAGGCTCACGTTTGTTCTGGTATGGAATACCATTTGACAACCTCTGTGGCGCAGTTTGTAGCGCTGTCGCCGAGGTCCTGGGTTCGATCACCGGCAGGGTCAATTTGGGAATTTATAATTTCTGAATTTTCCCTGGTCTGGCCTGGTGATTCCTTTAGGAAGCGCTCTACAACCTAGACCTAATAATTGCTTTCCATAAGCATGATTGTCGTCAAGCGCAAGCCTATCTTCTAATAAAAAATTGCCACGGTATTGCTCCTTTATCTACCTACCTACCTACCTTACCTACCTTATTACCTACTCACCTTTTACCTTAAGCTCATAAGAAGCTCACGAGCTCAAAACATAAACACCTGAATTCGTCTCCAACTGCCGTGATCTATGTTCGGTTGAAATAAGACTTGTATCCTTAGCTTAGGTACATCCAAGTGTACGGTGGAACTTGTTCTTAAAAAAAATAGATAGGTAGGCAGTGGTGTGCACGACATAGAGGCATAAAGGTACTGCTTACTTGGGTAAGCAGTACCTTTATGCCTCTATGTCGTGCACTTAACGTTACGTTTACGTTAACTTGGGTTAATGCATAATTTTTATCATTCCCTGCCTGAAAGTACCTACTGTGCACGCCACTGTAGGTAGGTACAGCTTTTTAGTGTCACAATACTAAAAAAAATATATTCAGTTCAGGTATATCCGTATTAAGTTCTAAAAGGTCACGTGATTCAGATCAAGGAGTCTAGAATGACGACGCCTGCAGAGATATCTCTCCTTATGAGGTATCTATCAGGTGGGCGACCAGAAAGTCGCGTCTTTTATTGTCTCAAGACTTAAAGCGATTATATTCTCATAATAAGGCCAAAAAACTACTAACAATCGCGTGGCACTGTCTAGGTTTTGCAATAGAACATTTACAACACAATGTAAGATCGTGTGAAGGACTCGGGCCGTGACTCGACCTTTGAAGCACAGTGAGTGACATTTCAAGAGGCTATTATTGTCACAACACTATTAAGAACATCAATATTTCACTTGCAAACAACGCCTGACGGGTGCAGCGCGCAATAAAAATGAATTAGTTTCTATTAAAATTACCCGTTGTATTCGGTCATTGCCCGTAATAGAAACAATAACCATTAAACGTCGCATGAAGGGTCTCAAACAAACACATACCGTAATAGTTAATGCATTTATATTAGGTAATGTATATCAATACTTTTAACAGTCTTAAAACGAACGACTTAGTGAGACGATCGGCGGTCAACGCCGTGAGTCCTATTTACAATATTATGTACAAAGAGTTTGGTCAGGCACAGGTGAGAGAGGCAAAGGCGCGCGGCACAGGGTTCGGAGGCGCGCTATGGCGCTGGAGATTCGAGGAGCACGGTCCCGCACTGCGCGCTACCGCCTCGAAAAATTGCCTCAGGTCACTCACTGACCTAGTCGGGGGCGCCTGAAGGTCATGCAGCGACGCTGCTCGACGAGGCGTCGTTTCCATCACAGGCACCGGGCGAGCCAACTGCTCGCTACTTCGTGCCAAACTACCCCCACTTTGCGACAAAGATTCAAACAAAGCACGCCTCTCTCGTACGGGAACGTACTGTGAAATAACTTCGTGCGAATTCGGCGAACAAGACCTCGCCCGATTCTCCAAAGAAGCTGCCTTTCTCCTCGCAGCTTCCATTGTAAATCTACCTCTTTCTGCTCTGCCCGTTGGGCCCTCCCATCTTTTTAGATACCGGTGGCGACCGATTACATTATCGTTTGACCTCGCACGCGGTAATGTGTGATGCTGCGGCGGACTTGCATTTAATTTGCTGCAGTTATCGCATTTGATGACCTCAGCTTTCCTTACTGGCGCATCGACCACGTCAATGGTCTTCAGAGCGTCGAGAGAAAGGGATAGGTCGAGACTGCGGTCGGACGATGAATCATAATCGTCGTCTTCTACGACGATGCCCTCGTCCGTTGCGGCAGGTGAATGGTCTCGCCGCGGTAGTTGGGTCTCTGTGGCTGGCAACAGCCTTCTTCGCGCTCTCGGTGGTGGTCTAGGAGGGCAGGCAGGCGTCTCCTGAAGAGAGTCTTTCTTTGGTACCTTAGAAGCCGTGTCCGCAGCCGGTAACACATCCAAAAATCTAACTTGTGGTAACGGTGTCTGTCCAAGTATTTCAACGCATAGTGCTCGTACCCACCGGGCATATTCCGTCGCATTGCAAGCCTGCAACAAAGAAAAATGAAATTACTATCGGCAATAAAAGCGACGCCAGATTTATAGCTTAATCGTTAAGCCGCTGTGAATGGCACCAAAATTACAAGGCAAAAGTATAATAGTTTCATAGATTAACATTTCCAAAGGGTTGCTTCGTAATTCGGATGAATTTCAAGAACTAGTTTGGACTATTTGTACCATTATGTAGAGGGACAAGGACTTCCTCTCGTCATAACGTGTTTCTTTACGTGTCAACACCTTCGCTCTTCGCCCTTCTTATGTTAAATAGTACCATCAAAAGATTGCGGAATACAAAGGAGCAATGATTTACGGGTGTTGCGCTTTACTGAGGTCTATTAAATCGACCGAGTCGTGAGAAAGGTGAGTTTTGAAGGGGCTTCCAGCGTCTCGCAAGACATTGCTATCCTATTGTGTAAGACGTTATTTTACTAGTAGGTAGGTACCTAGCTTAAGACGTTACTTTACTAGCAGGTAGGTACCTACCACCTCGCTAGTAGCTTTAAATTATTTATTTAATTTAACAACTATACAAAATAATGTTTGTGTGTTCGTTCTTTATATATGCATTTGGACATCGTTCATCTGATTGGATTGAAACGTACAGTTGCTGTTGACATTTGCGTGAAGCTTACTGGTACATCACCAATCACCATCAAGTACAATTGTACTTGATGGATGGTGTGGTTGCGCGAGAGTCGCAATGCATGACACGCATTAGCTAGTGCCTAGTAGTAACTGAGAGTTAAGAGATATTTTTAAGAGGCCGTTGTAATACCTACCTAGATGTTGGTTAGTTATACACTAAGATCACGAGTTGATAGTATAATTTCTATTAGTAGTTACTAATGATTGTTAACAAATAGCGATACTACCCTCCGAGGCGTGCGTAACGAATTATCTTCAGTTTGCCAATATATGCTCTTCACTCACATGTCGGGGGTATTGTTTGTTGACAATACTTCCATAAATTATTGGCGAGGTATTGTTAGTAAACGTGACTTTTGAAATGTCACACAATACGTACGTATTACATACTGTTGGAGGTAAATATTACCAAGTCGCCAGCTACGCTCACTGATTAGTGTAATTTTGTGAGTTTTTGTACCAGAATAATCTCTCGAAATATAGGTTCAGTGCCCATGACCTAGCTAGGAATATGTGTGCTATGGAATAGTTTTCTCTTTCTAAACTCAACCCAAGATGAGACCGGGCGCCATCCCCAAATTTATTAATTTTACTATCACACCTAATAATATAAACCGAAAGTTTTTATATGTGTACTATGTTTGTTACTCTTTCACTCTCTTTCACTGCTGAACGAATTTGGCTGAATGGAGGTAGAATATACTCTGGATTAACCAATATGTTACTTTTTATCCCGAAAAATTAAAGAGTTCCCGCGGGAACCAAAAACCTCAATCCACGCGGACGAAGTCGCAGGCATTAGCTAGTTTTAAAATAAATCATACTGCGCCAGTCTCAAGTAATTCAAAATTCAAATGAGTTATAAACTCTGTTTCTTATTATGACTAATTGAATTATAATTTAATGGGTATGAAACTATGACCATGTTAATAATAATTAACATCTAAGTTTCTGCTATAGCTGTATAATTATGGTAAATCGGAAGATAAACTATAGCCAACGAATGACTACCATTAGAGATGACACGGCGGTGAATAATATCATTGTCGGAGTCGGAAAACGCAGTTTGTAATGGAGTCGATTAAAGTCGTAGTCGGAACATCAGAACTGCTCGAACATGCAGGTAATTAATTAATTAATCTACCAATTAAATGAAACATTAAGATCACTTTAATTATCAAAAATATGTCATATCAAGCGCTGTAGGATTTTGTATCTTAACGAGTATTCGAATTATTATTATTTCTTATTATCTCAGAAAATACAAAATTAGTTGAAATATTCCATTAAGTTCATGAGAAGAAAATAGCCAATATTGTATTCATTTAAACGGATAGTCACAATAAGATGAAAATGCCTAGTTTTATTCGATTTGATTCGTATACGTGCTTGTCACGTCACTATTTAACACACGTGTGCTGTAATATTTATGATATCAAATAATTGCAATATTAAACGTGTCTCCAAGGACGGTGCTGGTTTGCGGTGGATTCTTGTGTCAGTGTCAGGTAAACTATAAATGGCTTTGGAATTGCGTAAATAATATAAATATGGTAAATATTGACGTTGATTTACGTCGCATACCTACTAATATTATAAATGCGAAAGCGTGTTTGTTGGTTGATTTATGAGTTTGTCCTTCAATCATGTCGCAACAGAGCAACGGATCGACGTGATTTTGCATGGGTATAAGTATTAAGTGAGGACCTAGAGAGTGACATAGGATACTTTTCATCCCGGAAAATTAAGGAGTTTCGTGGGAATTTAAAAAACTTATTCCACGCGGACAGGTATTTAATTATATTATTATACAGGTTTATGGATTAACAGGCTAGATTCTACCTGTTATATTGGATATAATTACAATGTATTAGCTAAATATGTACTGTATAATTAATTAAGAACTGTAATACATTTGATTGACAACTGACAAATGATATTATGATATAGTTCGCGCGCGAGTTGAATGCAGAGCTTAATCAACCCCGACTGCATTCAACTCGCGCGCGTACTATAATTGAGCCACTGTTTGGCCAGACATCCTTTTATCGCTCGATATGGATATGTCACCGTAAGATTGTAAAAATCGTTAGATTGTAATCTAACTAGCGATATTGTAAACTGTCGACAGATTGTGAACCGTTCAATGTTCATTGTATTCACGTTTTCTTGTCTCTTTCCTGTAGGTTAGGTTAGGGTTAGACATAATTAACCAGGTAGTGCCAGGCACTTAGGTTTTATCAGGTTAATATATCTAACAGATTACAATCTACCGAAAAATAATGCGTTAAATTGTAATCTGTCAACAGTTTACAATATCGCTAGTTAGATTACAATTTTACGGTGACAGATAGATTTAAGTACTAGTAGGTAGGTAACTATGGCTGATGCTGTTAAATCATATTATGCGATTTTAAGAAGATAACTGTCTGATCTGTTTATGAAAAGAACAACTGCTGAGTTTATTGTGGGTTCTTTTCAATAGAATCAGCTTTACGGTGGAAGATTGATATAGCTTATCATAAGTGGCACAAGTTGTCCTACGTGAAATAAATCATTTCCTTTTCATTTGTTCATTTTTTTCATAAAATATTGAGGTTACTTCAGTGTACTTTCCTTTGCCGACTGAACGCCTATGCGTTCACGCATCTTTCTTCCGATTGAGTTGAAACCTTACAACTATCGTTGTTGCTGCTTTCATACAACCAAAGAACAAAAAAAAACAAAAAAAAAACATGCACACAAACTACTTCACGACTATCGTGAGTTGGCACCTTCTTTCAGAGCAAAACTCGCAGCAAAAAGGTCTCTGACACCTAGTCAGAGGATAATTTGATTGCGAATTAAAAAAAAAACCAAAGAACAAAAGGTCGCCAAGAGTGCTTCAAATAGAGGCATTGCAAGTAGCAACGCATGGTAATACAAGTCTAAATCATGCTAACTGACTGGCTGATTTTAGAACCGCACAGCTCAAACCACTGTAGGTACTGAATCGGGCTGAATGACGTTGACATTTGCTAAGAAAGGGTTTCTGAAAATTCAACCCCTAAGGAGGTATAATAGGGATTTCAAATTTCTGTGGTCCACGCGAACGAAGTCGCGGACAAAAGCTAGATAGATATAAAAAGTTTCCTTCTTATATTTTCCCTATCCTCTTCATGATTTATGCAAGAATAGTTAATAATAACATGCAAAACATATTCTGTTACTACTTACTTACTGATGTGTTGGTGTTGGATAGGAACAAGTTTTTTCTGCCTGTTATTATATTGAAATTATGAGTAAGAAAAACGAGCGCCCAGGTAAACTTGTGACTGTAATTGGCATTTATCTATACGAATATTATCAAGGGTGACCGATCATTTCATAAAAAACAAATTACAAATTTTCATTTCACAAACAACGTTTCGCAAAATTATGAATCATATATTAATCGTTATAAAACTTTTGGTCCTATAAATAATTCAATTGATAAAACAATTAACAGATAAATTATCATTTCATAAAATATAATTTGACAAACTATTGATTTATTAATCGTGTTATTTAATAAAACAACGTAAAGCGTATTTATTTTTTGATAAAATGAATTGTTTGATAAATACTGTAAGAGTCTTCTGGCATAGCCCGTTTTAAAAAGTTGACATTCTTGGGTCGAAATCTGAGCACTCAGACTCCGCGCAGTCTTCTCTGTCCTACCCCTAGAGTGTTTTTGTAAAGCGCGTAGGCAGAAGCTCGCGAAGGAGGTCCAATGAAGCGAGCCTACGAGGCCGAGTGGAGCGAAGGGAGGAGCGGGCGAGCGAAGCGAACCGGCGACTTCCGTAGCGAAACGAAGGTCGAATGGTTTTCCTAGCTTCTCCACTTCCTTTTTAGGCACCACTCCTACTCATGCAAGAGCGAGCGAAGCGAGCTCGGGACTGGGGGCACTCCGACTCGGATGGTTTAGGTGACGAAGAGGATGGCGGGGTCTGAAAGACCCCGCCATCCTCTTCGTGTTTATTTCCTTTTTATACCACCCAGAAAGAAGGAGCCCCGCGAAGCGGGGCTCCGTCGACCGGGCCTTGGAGGGGGTGAGAGGGAGAGGGAGAGAACCCATATCCCTAACATTATCCAGCCCATTATCTATTCCGTGATCCAGCCAGAGTTGGGTAGACCTAGGTGAGTAGGTATGGGTAAATATATAAATATAAATTTAAATTTGTTTTACTTATCTTATCTTATCTTCTATATATATAAAAATGAAACCCGTTTTCCTTGGTCACGGCATCACGCGTGAATGGCTGGACCGATTTCACTAATTCTTTTTTTGTTGTATTTGTTATTATTAGGAGAAGGTTCTTACGGAAAAAAATATTAAGAAAATCTCTCAGAAATATTGAAAAATATACATTTAATTTTGCATACTAAGGCGGTACGAAGTTCGCCGGGTCAGCTAGTATATAAATATAAATATAAATTTATTTTACTTATTATTCGAACTTTACCCAAAACTAAGTACAACATCTTCTAGCCTTACCCGTAACATATTATATATATTGAATTCATATCATAAAAAATCTCAATCTCATAAGAAATCAGAGATTGTACGCGGACGACGTTGCGGGCGACCTATAGTTAGTTTTATTTTTCAAATAACAATTTATATCCATACTAATATTATAAATGCGAAAGTGTGTCTGTCTGTCTGTCTGTCTGTCTGTCTGTCTGTCTGCTACGCTTTCACGGCCCAACCGTTCAACCGATTTTGATGAAATTTGGTACAGGGATAGGTTGTATCCCGGGGAAGGACATAGGCTATTTTTTATGCCAGAAAAACAAACAGTTCCTGTGGGATAGTATGCTCTTTTTCTCGCATTTGTTGTTCAATTATGCGGCAAGGGTGCAACGGATCGATGTTATTTTTTGCATAGGTATATTTGAGGACCTGGAGAGTGACATAGGCTACTTTTTATCCCGGAAAAAGAAACAGTTCCTGTGGGATAGTATGCTCTTTTTCTCGCATTTGTTGTTCAAATACGCGGCAAGAGCGCAACGGATCGACGTTATTTTTTGCATAGGTATATTTGAGAAACTGGAGAGTGACATAGGCTTATGCCGGGAAACTAAACAGTTCCTGTGGGATAGTATGCTGTTTTTCTCGCATTTGTTGTTCAATTATGCGGCAAGGGCGCAACGGATCGACGTAATTTTTTGCATAGGTGTATTTGAGGACCTGGAGAGTGACAGGCTACTTTTTATCCCAGAAAAACAAACAGTTCCTGTGGGATAGTATGCGCTTTTTCTCGCATTTGTTGTTCAATTATGCGGCAAGGGCGTAACGGATCGACGTTATTTTTTGCATAGGTATATTTGAGAAACTGGAGAGTGACATAGGCTTATGCCGGGAAACTAAACAGTTCCTGTGGGATAGTATGCTGTTTTTCTCGCATTTGTTGTTCAATTATGCGGCAAGGGCGCAACGGATCGACGTAATTTTTTGCATAGGTGTATTTGAGGACCTGGAGAGTGACAGGCTACTTTTTATCCCAGAAAAACAAACAGTTCCTGTGGGATAGTATGCGCTTTTTCTCGCATTTGTTGTTCAATTATGCGGCAAGGGCGTAACGGATCGACGTAATTTTTTGCATAGGTATATTTGAGGACCTGGAGAGTAACATAGGCTACTTTTTATCCTGGAAAAAGAAATAGTTCCTATGGGATATCATGCTGATTTTTATGTATTTTTCCTTCAATCATACGGCAATGAAATAACGATTGGACACGTTTTTTTTAAACCGAAAATTATAAATGCCGATGTTTATCCCGAAAAAAAAACCACCGTTCCTATGGGATAGCGTTTTATGTATCACGCATATATGTATACTTCAATTACACCGAAACAAAGCTCACAGTCAACGTTATTTTGTGCATAAGAATAGTTGAAGGTCCGGACAGTGATATAGTCTACTTTTTATCCCGAAAAAACAAATAGCTCCCGCGGGATAGCATGCTTCTTTTGCACGAAATTATGTACTTTTCAACTTCGCCGCAAAAATAGTCATGGCCAACGTTATTTTATGCATGGGTATATTTGAGGCCCTGAGGCCGAAAAACAAACGGCCCCCGCGGGATTTGCATGCTATTCCGCGGGAGCTGTTTGTTTTTCCGGGAAAAAGGTAAACTATACCAGTGTCCAGATCTTCAACTATACTTATGCACAAAATAACGTTGATTCTGAGCTTTGATTCGGTGTAATTCAAGTCCATATTATTATGCGTGCAAAATAACACGCTATCCCGGGGGACCTGTTTTCTTTTTCGGGGTAAAAAGTCTCCCTTGCCCGGGATGTAACCTACCTCTGTACCGAATTTCAACCAGTCGAAATCGACCAGTCGTATTTTCGAAGATTTATAAAGTTTGAACTATCACAAGATAGATGGCGTTAGTTGCATAATAGATCGCGCTAGAGACCAGTTCCAATAACTCAATAAGTATGGTTTCATATTCAAGAATAAAAAAATAAAAAAAAAATCGTAGGTACTTTTGAAATATTGTGTTAGTGGATAATGTACAAATTGTCTTTTTTGTTCTAATTCGTTTGTTGTTTTGTTTTGTTTTGTCCTACGTCGCAAGCAATTGACTTTATAATAACTCTTTTAAAGTTTTACTATGCCTCGCAAACGCAAATCAGATTTATCGCGTAGCTCTAGCAGAGCGCGAGTTTCTAAAAGAATTAGACTACAAGAAACCCCAGAGCAGTCCCTGGACCGTCAGCGTTCTGATGCTGAACGTCACGCTGCTCTCAGAGCAGCAGAGACGTTAGAGCAATCTCAGTACCGTCGAACCTTAGATGCTGAGCGTCACTCTGCTCTGAGAGCTGCAGAGACCTTAGAGCAAACTCAGGCCCGTCGCAACTTAGATGCTGAGCGTCACGCTGATCTGAGAGCTGCAGAGACCTTAGAGCAATCTCAGGTCCGTCGCACCTTCGATGCTGAGCGTCACGCTGATCTGAGAGCTGCAGAGACCTTAGAGC
Organism: Erebia aethiops; assembly: GCA_923060345.2. Lineage (NCBI taxonomy): Eukaryota > Metazoa > Arthropoda > Insecta > Lepidoptera > Nymphalidae > Erebia > Erebia aethiops. The sequence continues at coordinate 11,159,244 of OV281096.1, read as the reverse complement.
AATCTCAGGCCCGTCGCGCCTTAGATGCTGAGCGTCACGCCTCACTGAGAGCTGCAGAGACATTAGAGCAATCTCAGGCCCGTCGCGCCTTAGATGCTGAGCGTCACGCCTCACTGAGAGCTGCAGAGATATTAGAGCAATCTCAGGCCCGTCGCGCCTTAGATGCTGAGCGTCACGCCTCACTGAGAGCTGCAGAGACATTAGAGCAATCTCAGGCTCGCCAAGATTTGGATGCTGATCGACACGCATTCCTTCGAGTTACGGAAACTTTAGAGCAGAGACAGAAACGCCGGACCATGGATGCCCAGTATCACGCATCGCAGAGATCTGTAGAAACCGTTGAAGAGTCCCAAAGACGACGTGATTTAAATGCTGAACGACAATCTGAAAGGAGACGTACGTTTACACGAGTCACGTGGACAGCTTTTAATGGTGCTGCAAACTATTACGATCCATTAATTGATTATGGTAGTCATCGGTTAGTTATGATACAAAGAATGGATCAGAAATGTAGGTATTGTGGAGCATTAAAATGGAAGGAGGAAACTGTTGCTATGTGTTGTTCCAATGGAAAAATACGGCTTCCATTGTTAGGCGAGCCCGAGGAACCACTAAAAACTCTTCTTTTATACGATTGTATGGAATCACGGCAGTTTTTAAACAGAACCAGAAAATATAATTCATGTTTTCAGATGACCTCATTTGGTGTGGATAGGGAAGTTATAATGCCTGGTTATTCAACCACTTTCTCAATCCAAGGTCAAATTTACCATAGGATTGGATCTTTGCTTCCCCAAGATAATCAGCAGCATAAGTTTCTACAAATATATTTCATGGGGGACGAAAACTATGAAGCAGAACGCAGGTGTCAGTATATCCAAGGGGTTGAAAGAGATACTGTTCTTAAACTTCAAAGAATGTTACATGCACATAACCATCTAATCTCTACTTTTAAAACTGCCTTAGACAGAATGCCAAGTGATGATTATAAATTAGTGATTCACGCAGATCGTACGCCAAGTGGTGAACATGCAAGACGTTTTAACGCACCATTGATAAATGAAGTTGCGGCTGTGGTTACAGGAGAGCAGTTTGCAACCCGTGATATTGTTTTGCATTCCCGTGATGATAGATTGACGAGGGTGCCTGATACACATAAATATTATGATGCTTTGCAATATCCTATTATATTTAGTAAGGGACAGGAAGGGTATCACTTCGAAATACCTCAAATCAATCCAGTGACAAGCGTTGCACTGCCGAATAAAAAAGTATCATGTCTGGACTTTTATGCTTTTTATATGATGATACGCGAAAATGATTTTAATATAATACATCGTTGTAGACAACTGGCCAATCAGTTTTATGTTGACATGTACGTTAAAGTGGAAAGTGAACGATTGAGATATATATCACTCAATCAGACTAAGTTAAGAGCAGAGAGTTATATTCATCTTCAAGACGCTGTAGCAAATGATGCAAATGTGAATCCCAATAATTTAGGTAGAATGGTAATTCTACCTTCGTCATTTGTAAACAGCCCCCGATATCTACACGAGTACACTCAGGATGCTTTTGCATATGTGCGAACATATGGTCGCCCAGATTTATTCATTACGTTTACGTGTAACCCTAAATGGAAGGAGATAGTGGAAGAACTACTACCGGGGCAAAGTGCAATCGACAGAAATGATATCACAGCAAGAGTTTTTAGATTAAAAGTAAAGAAACTGATGGCAGTTGTTATTAAAGGAAAAATATATGGAGAAGTGCTGTGTTTCGTATATTCTATAGAGTGGCAAAAGCGTGGCCTGCCTCATGTCCATGTTTTATTTTGGTTAAAGGAAAAGTTATCACCTCATCAAATAGATAACATTATTAGCGCTGAAATTCCTAATCCAAATACTGACAAGCCACTCTTTGATATTATAGTTAAGAACATGGTACATGGTCCATGTGGTCCTATAAATCCACATTCCCCGTGCATGAAAGAGGGGAAATGCACAAAAAAATTTCCACGCAAACTTCATAAAGATACAGTTCATAATGAAAATGGATACCCCCTGTATCGACGTAGAGCCCCAGAAGACGGAGGTCAAACCACAACTATGAAACTTCGTGACGGAAGTAATATAATAATCGATAATAGTTGGGTGGTTCCTTATTCCCCTATTTTGTCAAAATTGTTTGATGCTCATATAAATGTAGAGGTTTGCAGTTCAGTGCGTGCCATAAAATATATCTGCAAATACATCAACAAAGGAAGTGACCAAGGAATTTTCAATTTTAGAAATGCAGACACTGCAAATACTACAATTAATGAAGTTCACACATATCAGTCAGGTCGTTATGTCAATAGTAACGAAGCCGTGTGGCGACTTCTAGCTTTTCCGTTACATGAAAGACATCCCACCGTAATACATCTGTCTGTACATTTAGAGAACGGTGAGCGGGTTTATTTTAATGAAAATAATTTCCATGACCGATTAGCCACGCCACCAAAAACAACACTTACGGCATTTTTCGAACTTTGCAAAAATGATAATTTTGCAAAAACTCTTTTATACAATGAAGTGCCAAAATATTACACCTGGAACACGTCAAGAAAGGAGTGGAAGCGCAGAGTTCAAGGAACCCCTGTTCAGAACTGGCCTGGTGTAAAACTAGGAGATGCTCTTGGTAGAGTTTATACCGTTCATGTCAGCAATATGGAATGCTTTTGTATGAGATTGCTGCTACATCATGTGCGAGGACCAACCTGTTTTAAGGATCTTAAGAAACACAATGGTCAAGAACTTTCAACGTTTAGAGAGGCATGTGAATTAAAAGGGTTAGTCGAAAATGACAATCACTGGGATTCAACACTGGAAGAGGCCGTACAGTGCCAATCAGCCTCTAAAATAAGAGAACTGTTTGCTATATTAATCGCCACATGTGGATTATCAAATCCCCAACACATGTGGGATAAATTTAAAAATGCAATGGCTGAAGACATATTACATAGACTACAAGTATGTAGTACGGGTGAATTAACATATAATGACGTAATATACAACGAAGCTCTGACTAAGGTGGAGGATAATGTTCTCAAAATGACAGAAAAACCATTGACACACTTTGGGATGAGTAGTCCCCGTCGATTTGGTGACGTTAGTACCGACTTTTTAAGAGAATTTCATTATGATACTCATTCGTTGCAAAAAAAATTAGTAGACCTTATCCCGCTTTTAAATCCCGAACAAAAAACTGTTTTTCATAATATTTTACAAAATATTAAAACTGGTAAGGGTGGTTTATTCTTTTTAGATGCTCCAGGAGGTACCGGAAAAACCTTTTTACTTAATCTGCTACTAGCACAAGTTCGTAACGATAAAGATATTGCAATCGCAGTGGCATCCTCTGGAATAGCTGCCACGTTACTCGATGGTGGACGCACGGCACATTCTGTTTTTAAACTACCATTAAACCTGACTCATGAGGAGACGCCCATTTGTAATATCACAAAAAATAGTGATCGTGGTCGTATGTTACGTCAATGTAAGCTACTGGTTTGGGACGAATGTACAATGTCGCACAAAAAAGCCATTGAAGCGCTGAACCGAACTTTAAAAGATCTAAATAGCAATCAAAGTGTCATGGGGGGGATGGTGGTGCTATTAGCTGGTGATTTTCGGCAGATTCTTCCAGTTATAACTAAGGGCACACCAGCAGATGAAATAAATGCATGTTTAAAGGCGTCTGCATTGTGGGAACATGTAACAAAATTTACTCTGAGAACAAACATGCGAGTCCATCTTCACAATGACACAGACGCTGGACGATATGCGGCCGCTCTTTTAAAAGTTGGTGAAGACTGTGTGAAGACAGATGAAGCTGGATTAATCACTTTAGGCACTGAATTGTGTAATGTTGCTCTTAGTTCAGAAGAACTAATAAATAAAGTGTATCCTGATTTAAGGGTTAACATTAGCAATCAGCAATGGTTATGTGAAAGGGCAATTTTGGCTCCGACAAACGACAAAGTTGAAGAAGTTAATGAAAAAATGATGTCATTATTGGAAGGAGAAACAAAACTGTATCTTTCCGTTGATAATGTCATGGACGCGGACCAAATTAGTTCTTACCCTGTAGAGTTCCTTAATTCATTAGAATTGTCAGGGGTACCTTCCCACAAGCTGAGGTTGAAAGTTGGTGTGCCCATCCTGCTAATGCGCAATTTAGATGCACCAAGATTGTGCAATGGCACTAGACTGCAAGTTACGCACTTAGGTCACAATATAGTAAGAGCGACTATAATGACTGGAACAACAAAAGGAAACGATGTTCTAATTCCTCGAATCCCTATTATTCCGACAGATTTGCCTTTCGAGTTTAAACGGTTGCAATTTCCCATTAAGGTTGCATTCGGAATGACCATAAATAAGGCTCAAGACCAGTCAATGAAAGTTGCAGGAGTAAATTTAGAAAAACCATGTTTTTCTCATGGGCAACTGTATGTAGCATTCTCAAGGGTATCCAAACCCCAAAATCTTTACGTCTTAGCCAAAGATGGCAAAACTAAAAATGTAGTATACAAAACTGTTTTAACGTAGATTTGTAAATTGTTTAATACACTGTTTAAAATTAAACACAGTAAGCACATTGCCATATTTTATTTAAAAAACACAATCAACAACACAAACAGGTATGTAAGGTTTTCTCAAGTAAGTATAAGTAAAAAAAAGGTATATAAGTAAACAAAACTTATTTTCAAACTCATACACTCAACAGTAGGTACATAACATACGTAAGCAGTGTCATGTGCCTAAAATAATTTTGTATGCATAGGTATCACAGTTATTATATTTTTACGCGGGCGAAGCCGCGGGTAAAAGCTAGTATTTTAATATTTTGTAAAATTATAAATTTGAAGAATGAATTATTTTATGAAATAATAAATTAGTAAATGACAATTTTACATTCAGCACGTTTGCAAAGTAAAGTATTTGTGAATTGAGTATTTGTCAAATGATCTTTTAATAAATTATATGTTTGCGGAATACGACGTTTGTGAAATGATTAGTTTTTGAAACGTTTTTTGTGAAATGATCATTTGTTAAATGTTTTTTGCGAAACATTAGTGAACCATTATCAAGAGGTAAATTTTGTGAGGTTGTAGGGGGTAATCTCTGGATCTAATGAACCAATTTTGAAAATTCTGCTACCAATAGAAAGCCACATTATTTGTGAGTGTCATAGGATACATATTAACCCGAAAAATGAAAATACTTTTTCGTGGTAGTCGGATTTGCAAGGTAGGAGAAAAAACGGTCGAACGAAAACGTTTCTTACGAAAATTCGTTCGTTTCATTCCACGCGGACGAAGTCGCTGGCATCAGCTAGTTTAATCATATAGTTTCAAAACCAGTGTTCCGGACCTTCGCGGTAAAATGTCGAGTTAGATGAAGAAATCGTTTGGTATAACAACGCTAACACGGTATAAGCGTCAATTATCACATAATATAATTGTTAAACTTGCCGGTAAGGACGTAAAGTTATATCTGATATAAAGATGTTATATAAGTAACTATATACCTGTACATGCTATCATATAATTAGATACGGTGATTAGTAACTTCATTGGACTGGAGTACTTAGATTGGTATAAAAAAGGTACAGGATTGAATTTCTGGTTTACGTTTTTTTCCTTCGTAATTTACAAACGAATACGTTTTAATAAATTACACATTCCACTGCGGTTTTATACTTAGTTACTTATAATAAGAAAAAGTTGTCGCCAGGACAATACAGACAACCAACTTGTTAGGTATCAAAGGTATATGTCACCGTAAGATTGCAAAAACAAGATTGTAATCTAACTAGCGAAATTGTAAACTGTCGACAGATTGTGAACTGTTATATGTTCTGAGTGTAAAGTTTAAAATATTTATTTATTTATTTATTTATTTATTTATTTATTTAGACAACATACCCGAAGAGACCTTACAGTTGCCCAATGCGTCTCTCCGGGCTACAGATAGAGTGACAAAAAACTTAATTATTACAACTTACAACTAACAAAATACAGAAACAAAACACATAATTTGGTACACAGATCACAAAAACAATGTCATTCAAATAAGACTGCACAAAACATAATACACATAAAACAACAAATTAACCAAAATAATAACAATTAACCAAAATAATAACAATAAGGTTATCGACCTTCCAATATTTTTTTTATTACTTTTGCGAGCTGAAGCGGTGAGGTGTGGAAGAAGTCTAGTCCCGAATCTTCGCGAACTAAATCGTAATATTAATTGTAAGTATTTATGTTTTCTTGTATCTTTCTTGTAGGTTAGGTTAGGGTTCGATATAAATAATCAGGTAGGTTAATCATGTAGGTAGTATAGGTTTTATCGGGTTTATATACCTAACAGATTACAATTTACCAAAAATAATGCGTTAAATTGTAATCTGTCGACAGTTTACAATTTCGCTAGTTAGATTACAATCTAACGGTTTTTGCAATCTAACGGTAACTTACCATACCACTCGTTCCCCGCGCATGCTCCGCTCGGCTCTGTAGTACAATGTACATGCGCAGACGACCGCCAGTTTGGGTCAATTGTATTGTACCATGCGTGGTAATATCCAATGCAACGAAAATCACCTATGAAGATGATATTGATAAGTTGCGCGCAGGTTATAGAAGGTAGAGGTAAGGAGTGTTATCTCTAAGGGAGAAAAGTTGAAAAAGTGTCCAGTGGTTGCTGAAAATAACAGTTCAAAAAACTTCCACAGTGGCGCTGGTGTGGTATACCCTTTACCACACCAGCGCCACTGTGGAAGTTTTTTGAAAGTATGAATTCGACTAAAATAGTGAATTATTGAAAATTTCAACAAAAAATTGTACAAAATAATGATGAATGTTTTCTTTCCTTGTTTATTTCTGAAACCTATACTCTAATAATATTTGGCGATTCCTTTTAAATTTACCTTGATGCTAATGTGGCACCCCCAATGTGGTGCATTTCGACGGACACTTTCTATATTAGGTACAGTCCTTACTCCTTAGTCCTTACCTCTACCCTCCATAGCGCAGGTGTAGGAAAAAACTTGAACGTAAGTCATAACAAGAAGTCAATTAGCAATGATACAATGTAGTCATTCTATGATGACGATAATAACATACTTGACGGGTTTAGTTCTCATTACGCAGCGCAGAATTGAACAAAAAGTAACTAAATATTTTATTTCTGTTTTATTAATACTCTTTAGATTTTTTTATTATCTCTCGCACACCACAAAAAGAAATAAGCAGGCAACATAAAAGGTGGGACCAAGATGATTTGTTGCAGATTAATATTGCTGGTGGATAGATATTAAAAGAGGCCTGAGACAGAAAAAAAAGAAAAGGATTTCTAAACCTTTAAGTAACAAATTAATTTTGAATGAAGAGTATTAATAATTATATTTTGTTTGTAAGATTGTAGGCGCTTTAGGTATGCGGAAGCATGTGGGAAACCACCGCATTATTATCCCAAGAAAACTCCTACCATTATTTGATTAATGGAAAGGGGTCACGACCCTCAGTAATGTAGAATACGACGCAGAGAGAGAGAGTCCCTTTGAGTCTGTCTGCTACGCTTTCACGGCCCATCTGTTCAACCGATGTTGATACAATTTGGTATAGGGATAGTTTGTATCCCGGGGAAGGACATGGGCTATTTTTTATCCCGGAAAATTAAAGAGTTCCCGCGGGAATCAAAAAACCTTAATCCACGCGGACCAAGTCGCAGCATCATTTAGTACTCAATAAAAGTATCTCTTTTTTGTGACCACAATGAGTAAATTGTGACGTTCGCTAACGTCAAAGTTTACACAAAAACTAAAATTCAATAACAGCCTCTTGTTATTTTCGCAATTAGGAACAATCTATTAATTGATTTCAAAATGTTGTCAGTTATTGTGGTAGGTAGATAAGCGATTTGCCTACAATTTGGCATAAATAAATTTTGAGGTTTATTGCTATGAATAATAAAATATCAGGGGACATTGATCTAAACCGTTGTAGCCCAAATGAAGTCTTAAACAACAAAAAAATTGCAATAAGCACGTTCTCTTATTTTTATTGTACATACAGTGGGTAATTAAAAAATTACTCACATCACACGCGATGCCCTCAAACGTGACATGTGGCATGTGCTTCTCTTGGTCTATTTTTACCTCGCTTCAAAAAGTAACAATTCTTATAGATCCTTTTTGCTAATGACAAAAGTTTTGAACATCTATTTTAACGTTTAAAAACTGTCGCGAGTGATATTCATTTTAACTCTAAAAAAATTCTACATCAATGTTTTAACTATACATAATTACCGTAACTATACATAGCGACCGCGTCGCGCGAACAGGCTCATGAATAAGGGCCCCGAACGGGTTTGAAACTAGTCGGGCATTTTCCGACAAAACACGTGAGTTTATCCGGTAATTATGTATAGTTTTGAAGATCATTTGGACTTGCCGTTTGAAGTTTTAGAACTGCCTCTTTGAACCAGAACGCGTTGAGAAACGTGGCTTAGTTGGGCTGCCTTGTAATAGGGCACTTTATTAGTGATAAAAAAATGCCTCGTTGGTCTAGCGGTTAGCGTAGTCGACTGCGGATCACGAGGTCCTGGGTTCGATTCCCGGTCGGGCATAAAAATTGTTAGGTACTAGCTGACCCGGCGAACTTCGTACCGCCTTAGTATGCAAAATTAAATGTATATTTTTCAATATTTCTGAGAGATTTAAGAACCTTCTCCTAATAATAACAAATACAACAAAAAATGAATTAGTGAAATCGGTCCAGCCATTCACGCGTGATGCCGTGACCAAGGAAAACGGGTTTCATTTTTATATGTATGTATAAGATTGGGTTTTTCAATTGAGAAATTCTCAGTGCCAGCCCGGAGTTGGAAGCTGGCGGTGTTTCACCCCCGTGCCTCGGAGAGCACGTCAAGCCGTCGGTCCCGGTTATTATCACTAACATGATAATAAACGATAAAGCCGCCAAAGCGCAATGCAGCAGCGTGGTGGGTCTGAGCTCTAATTCCCTCTCTCCTATGAGAGTGGAGGACTGTGCCCAGCTGTGGAACGTTAAACGGCTGTAGTGGTGGTGGCTGTGGAAAAGATGCCTCAATTTACCTGGAACGTGGCAACCGAGGCATCGTCCCGCAGTCGCGACAGCTGGAACGCGTTGGGCAGCTTGGCCGCAGCTCGCAGGTGCAGGTGTCGCAAGGGCAGCCTGGCCGCGGACCGCCTGGGCAGGGTGCCGTCCCGACACGCGAGCAGACATCCCCCGCGGACGGCGGCGTGCACCCATGCCCACGACTCGTCATCGTCATTGTAAAACTGGCGAAGGACACCTGATGACAAAACAAACACACATCAGTTGATTGTTGTAAGCAACGGTCCTCATTTTGGAGGGGTGATAATTCCATGTATTAATGACTAAGTAGGTAAGTACTTAAATTACGAGTCCGAGTAAAGTATTTTCGAGTCCCGGATCGGGCTATAATTAAGTGTTGGGTTTTTCTTACTAGAAATTCTCAATACTACCCCGGAGTTAGGAAGTTGGCAGTGTTTCACCCCCGTGCCTCGGAGAGCACGTTAAGCCGTTGGCCCCGGTTATTATCAGTCATCATAATAGTCGTTAAAGCCCGCCAAACAGCATTGGAACAGCGTGGTGGGTCTATGCTCTAATTCCCTCTCTCGTATCAGAGGAGGCCTGTGCCCAGCAGTGGGACGTTATTGGGCTATAGTGGTGGTGGACTTAAATTACCGTTACAAAACTAATATTATAGTCTTTTATGACTGTTAAACGATCGATGCTGTCAAGATTATGGAACGTGACGACGTCCGTGGCGCAGTGTGTAGCGCTGTTGCCTTAACGTGCGGAGGTCCTGGGTTTGATCCCCGGCAGAGTCAATTTGGGAATTTATAATTTCAGAATTTTCCCTGGTCTGGCCTGGTGGGAGGCTTCAGCCGTGGCTAGTTACCACCCTACCGGCAAAGACGTGCCGCCAAGCGATGTAGCGTTCCGGTACGATGCCGTGTAGAAACCGAAGGGGTATGGGTTTACTATAACTGTCATACCCCTAACAGGTTAGCCCGCTACCACCTTAGACTGCATCATCACTTACCATCAGGTGAGATCGCAGTCAAGGGATTTTTTTTGGATAAAAAAATGGTGGATAAAAAAAAATGTTGGTCGTGTTTCACCCCCGTGCCTCGGAGAGCACGTTAAGCCGTCGGTCCCGGTTATTATCAGTTATGATAATAGTCGTTAAAGCCCGCCAACCCGCATTGGAGCAGCGTGGTGGTTCTATGCTCTAATTTTTTTTTTTTTTTTTAATCCACTACAAGCTTGCCCTTGACTGAATTCCTTCTCTCATATGAGAGAGGAGGCCTGTGCCTAGCAGTGGGACGTTATTGGGCTATCGTTACAACACTAATATTATAGTCTTTTACGACTGTTAAACGATCGATGCTGTCAAGATTATGGAAGGTGCTAAGTAGTTCCTATTAATTATTCCCTAATAATTAGTACATTTACCCATATTTAATACCTATTCATTCATCGATATTCATTAGTTCATTTATAAATGAGTTTAATATAAATATTAAACCCAATTTAAAAGAGATTATTAAGTAGCAGATCGTCTAGACCTACTAATAATAAACGCAAACCAATAGATTAGATGCCTACGTAAAAATACCTAAAAATCGGTAAACGGTTTGTAAACAAATCATTATACAGCCGATTGTTATGTAAGGAGTTGTTAGACAACGGCATGACGTAGCAAATGTCAGCTTAACCCACTTTAGGCCTTAGATTGAATTCCAAGCGTGTCGGCAACAGGCCAAACAATTTCGATGTTTAGATTCAATTTGGTTCATGACCATCCTTGATATTGACCAAGATACATTTTAGTACAAAGATTAGCCATCTGCGCGGGGAAATATTATAGTGCACAAGTGTGTGCGCAAACACAGGTGAACTCTCTGTTCCATTATTCTCATAGCCCGATGGGACGGAAAATGCGACACGACCGGATAGAGATCAGGCGCAGGACCGAAGGCTTAACGTGCTCTCCGAGGCACGGGGAAACACCGCCAACTTCCTAACTCCGGGCTAGTACTGAGAATTTTCTTGTCAGAAAAACCCAATACTTGTTATGGCCCAACCCGGGACCTCGTCGGCCGCAGGATCGACGTGTTTTTATGCATGGGTATAGCTAAGGGCTCAAAAGCTCTCGAGGTCCTTAATTTTCCCGGAAAAGGCGAAGTTGCGGGCATCAGCTAATTAGGCCATAAATGGATAGACCACCGCGCTGGTACCTAGCTACAAGTTGGCATAATATGGCACCTTACTAAAAGCTTTAAAATAATTTTGGAGATCTGTCAAGCAGATTTCTTCGTGATTTCCTTCACCTTTCTTTGATGATTGATTTACTTAAAAACATATAGAGAAGGTTTCTTTACCAAACCAAGACACATCGAAGCGCTTTGATGATGACAATGCAAATAATTACGAAAAGCTAGAAGCGCCATGATTCGAACTCCCGGAATAGGAGGCTTAAGTCTGTGGTAACTAGTCACGGCCAAAGCCTCCCACTAGACAAAAATGTTAGAGAGTCGACCAAAGGCTAGATATTAAACACTACAAAACTGTTTTTATTTGATTCGTTTCGATTCATTACCATCCTTGATATTGAACAAGATTCATCTCATTGTGTGATAACCAATCTAGCGTAACGGAGTAAACAAGAGAGCTCCTGGGCTTTCCGGTTGAGTAAAAAGTTATACTATTTTTCGTCAGTTTCATTATAAGTAAATTTAATCAGGTGAGATACTTATATGAGAGAAGTGAAAAAATAATTACTTAGATAATTAAGTGATTAAGGTTAATAATAAGGCCGACTGCACAACACGGCTTAAACTAGTTTATTGAAACCTTTTGATGTTCTCACTTTTTGATAAGTTTCTTCATCTTATGTAACCTAAAAACACTGCAAGTGGACCTAAGACTTTAAAATATTTCTACGATGGCCTCAAAACACTGCGATTGAAGTAGGCAAAAGTATGGGTTGCAAATTGCGAGTTGCGACCCGTGTACCCTAACTGGCTTCACCTACCAGTAGGTGGAAGGGGAATTAGTTTACCCGTGCACCCACTGCATTATAGATGGAAATCCAATTTAAAAATATGTCGATACATTATAATATTATTATATTACTTAATGGTCATGTCATATCAGTATTTCATACAAGTTCCCATACCAAGTCCGCGTTTTGACATTTCATAAAGAATTGCGTTTTTGATTCGTTCACAATATCCCTATGTTCAAAGTTATTAAGGCCACGCTTAAAGACATTCGAAATTAGCATAAACCGACAAGTGCATCGGTAAGTATGTTCCTACCTACTTATGAATTTCAATAAAAACAGACACCTCATGTCAAAACAATAAAAATGTATAATTTGACATTGGACCTTGTATTCTGTAAAGTTGATAAACGTAGGAAGGCCGTTCACAGGATTTCCCTGTTTAAGCAATTTTGCTTATTTTATTCAGCTTTTATGTAAATCCGAGGTCCTAGTGGTTAGTTTTTAGCATTACTTAGTTAGTCTAACTTGGTTCGGAATGTCGGGTATCTACGTAATTTTAACTAGTAATTACTTATCATGCACCAAATTGTTTCGATCCGCAATTCCTCTAAATGGGAATTGGGAATCCGGGGGGTTTCTCCAACTAGTTAACCCTTTATTTTCATCATGTTCTTTTGTACATTGGCCCCCCGTCTACATGCTTTGGTCTTCTCTCTATCACAGCGATGTTTCACACACTTTCGGTTCCAAGACATTTAGGACATTTTCCTCGGCGTTGCGATGTCTCCACATTACTGAAGATCGTAGTTTGAACGATGGTCTCCGTAAATAAGTACATAAATTTATTACTTACTTCTATAATATTTTATTTTGTGCATCAAAAGTTTCGTACACGTGGACACGTGAACTCTTTGTTGTGATGCTTTTCTTATTCGAGTCTTTACCTCATTGACTGGGTCACTTGAGCATTTTTCGCAGATAGTCAATAATTTGAACGCCTAGCCTAGCGCATCGGCTTCCTAATAATGGCGTAGACTTTAGTTGTTTTTTTTTATCAATGCGTTTCGTTGCGTTCTGTGCTCGATCCAGATGATATTATTTTTGCCCCCTATTCTTAACACTTTTCGAAAGTTAGCCTTGACATACTAAACTTAAAGTGCTTACCAAGGGAGAGATAATTTCTTGAGCAGATTTCAGATTGCAGCAGAAAGATATAAAATTAAAGGCCGATGAGCGGTCTAGTGATAATATGAAGTAATTACTTAGGTATTGTTAGTTAATTCTATCTTAAAGTGTCCTACTATATCACTGCTGTTGTTTATCAAGGAGTGGACAAACTCAAACTAGACCAAGAATGTTAAAGGGCGCCTCAGAGAGCAGCTGTTACAGATAATAGTGTAAACAACTCTGATAACACTAACTATACAGATTAGAATGACTCAATGAGTTCGTCTAATTTGGTCAGTTTGCCTGATTGACATGTACCTATTATGATGTTTATGCATGGTAAGTAATTGGTACTTATCAAAGCAAATAACTAGTTGCTCCCACGGCAGATAATATTCAAGCTACTTAGTTAATGGGAACCCGAATTTTATGAAAATTTCTCTCGAGTGCATTCACAGCGCAACATAGATACATACTACATAGGTATTTTCAAGAGCGCACAAAAACAGTTCGCCTTTCTTTTTCTCGTCCAACCTGCCGCCTTCTTGAGGTTATCATCAGGTAGGTATCATAGTCAAATTTAAGTTAGGCTGCCAGTATGGATAGGCATTTGTTAAGCCTTCCGATTTTGTGCTATCTTCTTCAGAAAGTAGTAATCCTGAAAATTTCAGCTTTCTAGCGTCATCTGGATCGAACCTATGACGGTTCGAAAATACGACGAAACTTCGAGAAAAGGTAGGTACTGCCCCGTTCCTTTGGGTCGTCTTGGCGGGGTTACTCCCGTGACCCCAGATTATTTTGGGTCTACTCCTTCACGTGGACTGCGGTCCATCCACATCCATCTTCTGTGTTCAAGGTTCTCTTTTTCCTTTATTTTTTATAGGTATAGTTTGCGCTATTTACAAGCGAATTTTGGGAACTCGTATAACTACAGAGATACCGAAAATTTTTACTTTTCTCTATAGTTACGGCGCGGTGGTCGTAAGTACTTAATTCCTTAGCTTTTGGTTACACGTTAATGTATGTTTTTGGTACTTAAGTACCTTCTTCGATCTAACGATGATGTTAATGAATAGTAGACTCAATCAGTCGATTGAGTCTACTATTCATTAACATCATCGTTAGTGCCCACATATCAAATACGTCTTTGTTTATGACAATTATTATGACCCTTTTTTTAACAGCTATACAAAAGAGTTGTAACCATATAACACTTAAAAACGCAATTTACAGTCTTGTAGGTCTTTCAACATCGCACTCGAGCTCAGGGAAAGCGGTATCGAATAACGCTATTCCTGATACTAAGCTGTTGATTCTGCGACTGACAAAATTCAAAAGCTTTTTATTCAAATAAACTTTGACAAGTTCTATTGATTCGTCAAAGGAATCTACGAATTCGGTTAAGGTATGACATAACCTGCTACTGTTAATTCAAGTTCCTATTCCTTTGAGCGGACACTTTGGCTCTATGGACTTTTGAGGTCATTCAACTTTCCAAATACGCACCATCCAAGTACCAAATGTTCCGAAGCCACGATTTTCTTCAGCCCACGCTTTTATTTCCCTCAATTTTGCCCATCATGAAGGCCTTAACGAGCCGGTACCTGAGACCTGAGGTATGATCCTGATAACTAACCTATCTGCATTTGGTGGTCAAATTTACCGACGTGTCGGAGGACTTGGTCGTTTCTTAGTTTTTAGACTCCACTTTTTGAAAATTACATTTCGCATAACGCAAATAGGTACATAATATCTACACTCTACACTCTACAGCAGGGATTCCCAAAGTGATCGATATCGACCGCTTGGGGTCGATAACGGTTTTCCAGGGGTCGACATAAACGAAAACAGATTTTGGGGGTCGACGAGGTCTAAAAATCGACCCCTATTTTAAGTTTCTTTTTTTCAAATAATAATTACCTACTTATGTATTGTTACGTAATTTGTATTAATAATTATTAATTACATTTGATATTTACTGAATTTTATGTCTATTTATTTTGTTAAATTTTGATGAGAAAATGATGTCAAGTTTAAAAGTTTTTAAAATGGTAAGTATTGTGTATCAATAGGAAAAAAAACAGACTATAGGATTTTTAAAGTAATTTGGCAATGGGGGTCTGAGGTATCAGTTCATTTTGGAAAAGGGGTCTCTTGCCCAAAATAGTTTGGGAGTTCCTGCGAGTCTACAGCATGGATCGCACTCTTCTGTATACAACATCTGTCGGCAATGGGGCGGAAAGGAAGCCAATGGGATAGGTAACATCTGGCCCGCACTCGTCTCACTCATTGTTTTAGTTCTGTACAAAGACCTACATATTAGGTTGGGGTCATTGAAAAATGTAGTTACCTATGCACGTTTGTTATTTGATCACCGTTTTTTAATAGATGACGTAGTTACAATTCGTAGGTACTTACTTGACCTACCCTATCTTGATAGAAAATGTAAGTAGTTAGTACCTACCTACCTTCTTGCCCAATCAAGGATCGGTTTATGATTAGGTAACTAATGTTATTATTTTTAGGTACACTTACTTAAAATTAATAGGTACTTAAGTACCTAGTAACCTCGAAGTGCTACTTAACTCATTGTTAACCTACCTAGGTAGGTATAATGTTATTGTCAGCTGCGTAGTTACAACTAATGACCCTTTTTTTAAAAACATTTTTGAGATGAACGGTCCGAAACTTCTGCGGAGATGCATCCCCGGGCCGGAGTTCGGGGATGCATCTCCGCAGAAGTTGAGGACTATGATAGCAAAAATCATAGTAAGTAGGTAACTATGCAGGTTTCAGTTGGTATGCAAATAAAAATGTAAGTAAGTGGGTAAAATAATGTATTCAATTGGGTTAATCGTATTGTGTTCAGTATTATGTAAATCATAAACGCAATTCGTCACTGTTTCGTCAACTAATGTATAATCAAAGGTCAATGAACTCTATGGGTCACTAATTGACCTAATTATCACAAGACGCTATTAACTAAATAATCTCGTTTTTTTTTTTAAATTATTTATTATAACCTGTTTATCTACCTAAGTAGTTATTCATACCAAATCATAAAAATCTTGATTAATAAAAAAAGATTATTTTCAAAGATTATCTTTTCACGAATAAAAACAACGATACGTACCTAGTACCTACATATAATTATTAAGTATTTTAATCTAAATTATAATATTCTACTACTTATTATAATATTCAGTGTTGCTGATAAATTCCTGAACAAAATTCATTCTTACTTATAGGTAGGTAAGTTGTAACAAATACGAAAAATATTCGAGTTACTATGAGTAATCAGCTGATTTATGTTTTCATGTCCGAGCTTCCGACTAACCTGATATCCGAAGGTTAGGATCTGCAGGAGTTGGAAAAGGTCCTGGCGTCAATTCGGGTCGAAGTTTTCGCAAGCCGGCTACCACCCGGGGCGCCGGCGATTGCTCCCCAACAAGCATTTCCAATCACCATAACATTATATTGATAAACACTCCACTTACACTCAAATATCACAACAATACAAAATAATTCAGCATCAAGAAGTGCAATAAAGGAAACGTCATATAAAAATAATCAACTGTCAAATCAATTTATAAATTTAAAATTCGAATAAGTTCGTTACGTTTTGCGCGTTCATTTTGCCTGGCGCTTCGAGCGGCAAAAAACTATGAACCGACTAGCCGACAAACCGTCATGTTATTGAATGAAGTTGTTCTGTGTAATCTGTTCTACAACCGTGCCGCGTGCGTGAGTCGTGACCCCACCGTTGTCAATTTGTAATTCATAAATTGCATAGCGCCATCTTTATGTGAATATATTGGTGTCCTGAAACATATTTTAAGTTATTATTTTAATGATGATTATATTTTAATTTATATTAGATAAATAATATTGACTGCAATTAAAATGAATTTGAATAAATAAAAAAAAACATTGTACTATAATATTATAATAATAATATTGTGAATGAATTATTTTAGCGCCATCTAGTGTTGAGTAGAATAATTATTATTTAAAATTGCTCCAAAGTGTTTTTGATGGAACCTAGATGGCACTCTCAACAACAACTTGCTAAAGTCGTGCTTACAAATTAGTACAGATGGCGCTGTCCGAAATCTGATGTTAAAAAAACATTCTGAGACAGGTTGCAGTGCAATGTATCCTACAAAATGATTTGAAAAATATTTATTTTGTTTGTTTCATTCTGCTAATAGATGTCGCTAATAGTAGTCATCTGAGTGTTTCTCATCCTAAAGTTAAACGGCCAGAAAATTAGTTACATCCGACGATGCATCGATTTTAGTTGGTCTGATAAAAATGTTTATGATCTGATGAAAGAGTTCTCGATCATGGAAGTAATAATTATTTATCTACCTACTGGGTAGATAGTTAATACTTATTTACCTATAATGTATTGTTATGGTATTATTAAGATCCATGATCTATCTCAGTACAGTACCTACAGATACTTAAAAATATTTCAAATGTATAATTAACTAGAATTAGACGATTCCCGCGACTTCGTTTGCGACTTTGCGTGGATTAAGATTTTTTGATTCCCACGGGAACTCTTTAATTTTCCGGGATAAAAAGTAGCCTATGTCTTTCTCCAGGATACAAATTCCGATATGAAAAATTATTTTGAAGGCAGGTATGCGTGCTAATTATTACCACATAAAAGTAGACGTACTTAGTATTAGTGAAAGCTAAAACACCAATTATTTGAATGCAATTGAATTGAATTAATAATAATGGGTATATGTATATGTACTCATACTTACACACGTAGTAAAAAAAAATCAAAAATGTAATATTTTCTTTTAATGCACATGAGAGATTACTTATTACAAACACAATCATATAGGTATATTACAATAATTACATTTTGAATAAATCATCGAAATAAGATCCAAAATAATCAAAAATATAAACATTCAACAGAATAATTTCAACCATTACAAAATGATTTCAAATCTGTTGGGAAGACATGGAGATCAAAATACATGGCACATAGGTAATCATGTGAAAAATCTTACTTGTGTAGAAGAAGGTATATCTCAATTATTATTCTTAAATAAGGCACATAAGTGAATTAACAACTAATCTATAAGTATAACAATTTATAACGAATTAAAGCTTTGTCATGGAAGAATTAATATCACAATGTAAAAGTGAAATCTTAAATGCCGCCCACTGCATTGTTTTACAAGTTCGAAATTAAGGTAATTAACAAACTTTATGGTTTGATCCTTTAGCTTAAATTACGAATTTTTTTTTTATAACTGCTCCAACTTAAAATAACATTATCAATAATAATATATAAACAAGCATTGAAATTTTGAAACAATTCACGCGTTTAAAATAAGTTTTACATGCTTAAAGCAGTTGGAGCTACAATAAATATTTATGTTATCATAAAAGAGAATTATATATAGGCTTAGATAAATATTATTATGTTCCATCAATAGATATATTACTAAATAAGGACTTCAGTCTTCAAGTGGTATGATGAGTTTGTTTCTCAAATTAATGTCGTGACAGCTCAAGTATGATAAAAACTAGTCGCTATTACCAAGGGCGCCACTTGTTCGCGTCTATATCATGGTCTGCCGGTGGTCCCTCGACAAGATGATCTTTTTTCTCAGCATAAAAAGCGTCGAGTTGCCGTCTTGCCTCCTCTTGTTTTTTATACTCCTGGTACTCAATTAACTTCCTTTTCTTTTTGGGCGGCAAGTTGTTGTAATCCATTGGCAATTCGCACGGTTCTGGAACATTTGGTAATTTTCTTTCGACAGAAGACGATTCTACTTCTTTGGCAATTTTGTATGCGGCTTGCTCTTTTGGTGAATGCAGCACGTTGATTGATTTTGCGGGTGAGCGAACTTTCCGGAGATCTAAAGTGTCGTTGCTGGTGGGATAGTTCTGAGGAGGATAATACGCAGCGTCATCCCTGTATATTTCATCACGAATGTAACGTTCTGGATGGACTTCAGGGTTAGTGTTAACGTCGATGTTACCAATATTTTCATGACCACGTTTGTCCATTATGTGTTGTCTAATTTTCTGTAATATGATGTCTTTGGCTTCAGCTGGAACTTTGTTGAAGTAGGCCCCATTCCGATGGCCATTCATTGAGCCATGTTCCGTGTGATGTGGAACCAGTTTGTCAACTGTTGTTAGTAAACCAGCCATTGGAAGACTTTGTTTATTATTCGGCCGCTGGAACGACCACTGTTTGGAAGCACTATCGGCTGAGTAAACTGAGTCTTCGGCATCTGAAGACGATCTGTCATGATCATCACTATAGTAATGATGTCTATCCGAAACAACTGAAGATGGTGAAGCGGGTGGTGAAAACGTAGCTCGTTCTGGTACTTGAATACTCAAAGGCTGCGATGTAATCAGTCTGGATAAATGCCCTACCAAATTTTGGCTTACTTTTGAGTCCAAGTCTGGTACAGCCATTATAAACCTGCAGGCTTCAGCAGCGCATTGTCCGAACCCCGCTTGAAACTTCTTCGCTTCTAGAACGGGATCTTTGGGCCGGTGCAACTTTGTAAGGTGATTAACGGTTAGCTCAAGGATATCTGCCTTTTCCAACTTGCTCAGGTTGTCGTCATCGATCTGTGGACAAAAATAAAATAGATGAACAAAATAGGCAGGTGCGTTTCTCGTTTCTCATGTTACGGGAGTTGACCGCCACATTAATATAACTGTAGTCCTGTTTATTAACGGGCATTTAATTTAGTATACCAGTTTGCCACGGTCTCGCAGTAATAAGCTCTCGGATAAACAAAAGGACAACCGGTCGACGGTCCTTGGTAAATATAAATGGCGTGTGAATGGAAGATGGATTGCACTTTGATGACTGTTTTTTTAATAAGCGAGTATAAATAAATTATTCCCGACTTTACTAATGGGTAAACTTTGTCCGCGTGGATTAATTTTTGTTTCTTTCCGCGGGAACTCGTTAATTTTCCGGGATAAAAAGTAGCCTATATCTTTCCCCAGGATACAACCTATCCCTATACCATGCCTATACCAATTTTCATTAAAACAGTAAAAAATATGTATCGGTAGATCGTACCTACTTTATAAATTAAGTAAAATAAATTTTTGAAACGGTATTTTATTTTAATTTTGTTGTGATAGATTTATTTTGTAAGGAATTTAGCTTATCTAAATAACATTAAATATATATATTACACATTACATTATATTATTATATTATAACGACATTACACAACCAAAGGATCTCAGGTAGGTAAAGGTGACGAGGAATTTTACACTATTGTTCGAAATTTGCCATTTTGTTCCGCTTAGAACGGTTTTGATGTAGGCTTGAAAAGAATTCAACGCGCACCAGTGACATAAAATAATGAAAATCATAATAATTATGAAAAAATAAAAACCCTTTAAAGTAACAGAATGAATATAATAGATGATGCAATAAATTATATCTGGTCTTATATTTTATTTATTTTAGATCACACACAGTAATTTTGAGAATTAAATCTTTCTGGGTTTTTCGGCTTTAAAATTGTGTTAAGTATTTTCTTTTTTTTTTGAATCGGTAATCAGTTCATTGTCTCTAAATCTGAGCTCTACGTAGACTAGCCAATAACACAGAAGGTAGGTATACTAAGTAACAAATGCATTAGAAATTAATAATAAAGTAGGTTTCAAGGATCTTACCTCTAAAGCGCCAACCATTAAATCCTTCAGTTCGTCCAGGCATCGATTGATGCGCGCGCGCCGTTTTCTTTCAAGCAGCGGTTTAGTTATCTTCTTATACTTTGCCGTTTTCGACAGAGGCGCCGGCTCCGACATTTTGTTAACCTGGCAAACACAGCAATTATTAATTTGCACACCAAATTGAAGAAAATTTAAACTACTTGGTAAAAACAAGATCTAAAATTTTTGAGCTGAATAATTCGTACATAATAGTTCTATTTTTAGAAAATCAATTTAATTATTCGTCTAGACACACTATTTAAATTCACTGCTACAAAATTTTTATCAGCAACTTAACGCAAAAGTGAAAAAACTCTAAATATATTCACTGATCTGAAAAATATGAATGAGCTAACCTTGAGATATCCGATCGCGATGAATTTCCAATGTTTTGCTACACTCAACGACACACGCGTCTCGGGCGGAGGTTCGTATGGTACTGCCTGAAAAAAGCCTTTACCCTCCCCTCCTCCCCGCTTCCCTTCCCGTCTCATCCCAGCCATTCATAGCCACGTGTGGTCGCGGCCCATGGGATCAAATTACGGCATGCGCGTCTTTCCCAGGGAGGGTTTGAGGGATTGAATATCTTTGAAGGAGTTACCGTCTTGCGATTTAGCTTTTTTATATATATTTTTAAAAATAGTTTTTGGATGTGGCCAGCTTATAAATACTGGGTGCTTCTTAATAAAGGCAATTTATTCATAATCCTTGAGCTTGAAAACCGTTCGCATTCGCATAAATTAAATTCTATTTACTTATCTAAAGATATTATAAAAACATAAGCTTACTTACCAACTAAGTATACCTAAAATGTATAGTTACTTGATTTATAAACTAAAATAGTTATTGCATACTTATTAGATTCTATTAGGTAGATAACATCATGTATAAGTATGTAATATCATATCCTAATTACATATAAAAAAACCACAAGAGCGAAGCCGGAACAGTTTAGCTTTTCGTAAAACTAACTAACCTATCATAAGAACACCTGAACAAAAAATGTCCTGGAGACGGAATTGTTCATGCATTTGCTTTTACATATTTGCCAAAATGAGACTATAGTTAGGTAGAGAAATGCCTAGTACCAACCCATTTAGTAGAGGTAACTTAAAATTAAAACTTAAAACACATTGTACAGGCTACCCATTTGTATTAAAAAACGTGTTAAAATGGAATGGAAAAGGATCGCTTGCTTTAGCTAAGTAGGTATTTATTACTAGAGAACCGTTTCGTTTTTTTTAAACACGTGGCAAAACACTAAAGTACCAAATACCAATAGCTTTTCTTCGCAAAAGCTTTTACTTATCTCCTTACCGGCTTTGTCGGTACTCGGTACTTTTGAAAAATTAACGGAACAATGATTACCGTACACAAACACTTTAGTAATTACTACCCTAAACCGATTACCACAAACAAAAAAACCTAAATGAACCGTAATAAGACAGTCAAGATTTAATGAATAACTGTACCTTATTTAAAAACACTTTTAAAATCTGAGAGACCGCCTTACTTTGGCGGTATGCCACCATAAAGGACAAAAGGGATTAAAAAAACGTAACAAATGAATAAGGCAAGAAAACGAGGCATAAGTTAAATTGCCCTTTGGATTTTTTTCTGACCAGGTAGAAAATGGCGTGCGTTCCTTCCCCAAAATTCCCGAATGGTCTTTGTCACTGGTGTTCGGATTTTCGTACCCCTATTTTGGATAATAAAACTGCATTTTGTAGGCTGTTAATTTAATTATGTCATTAAAATTATTGTTGTCTTGAAGAGGTAACTTGGGCGTTAAAATCAAGAGTTAAGTATGATAATTCAATTTATTTTGTGAAAGTTTCTTGAAATTCGTTTTTTACGAAGATTTATGGAACAGAATTCTAAGCGTACTGCCAAGTGCCAAGCACGTCTTAGCGTTCTGGCATGAAGCCAATAACACCACTTAAAAAAGACTATAAGGTACCCATCCCAGTTCTTTACCATCTTACGATGCAATGCAGGCTACAGCGTGTGATGGTATAACAATAAAACTAGCACTAGATGAGGTCAATATTTTTCATATACTACTTACTAAAATAGCTACAAAGTACAAGGTAATCTGTCTCTTTCCATTTATATTTATTTGACGACCTTCGTGGCGCAGTGTGTAGCGCTGTTGCCTTAACGTGCGGAGGTCCCGGGTTCGATCCCCGGCAGGGTCAATTTAAGAATTTATAATTTCTAAATTTTCTCTGGTCTGGCCTGGTGGGAGGCTTCGGCCGTGGCTAGTTACCACCCTACCGGCAAAGACGTGCCGCCAAGCGATTTAGCGTTCCGGTACGATGCCGTGTAGCAACCGAATAGTGGGTTTAATATAACTGCCATGTCCCTAACAGGTTAGCCCGCTACCATCTTAGACTGCATCATCACTTACCATCAGGTGTGATCGCAGTCAAGGGCTAGCTTGTAGTGGATAAAAAAAAAAAAAAAATATCTACTAGAGGGAGAGAGACCGAGATACTAACTATTTTCTGTCACGTAATTTTTTTCCAGCCCAAGGAAATAAAGAATATCATAGTTGACAGGAAAAGTGCCAGTAGTGACACGTCAGGCACCTTATGATATTATCGCTATTTCCTGTGCAAACAATAGCAATACAATCATTGTTTTGTCTAGAATACTTGAGTCTAGATGCTAAAGTGCCGATGCTAATATTATGGGATTAGACTAAACACTGTTAAGTAGGTTTCTTTTAACCCATGTATTATTTCTACAGTATTGTTGAAAGTTATTATTATATATTATTGATACGAGCAACCGTCGAGTTCAGTATTTCATCTCCGTGAAGGTCATTCCGATCCAGTCGTAGATTTAGTTAACAATTTGAAAGCATTTTCTTTTTGTTTTTTTGTATTTATTATCGTTAGATATCAGGTTATAAGTTATAACTAAAGTATATCTTACTAATATTATAAATGCGAAAGTTTGGATGGATGGATGTATGGATGGATGTTTGTTACTCAATCACGCCCCATCGGCTGAACGGATCTGGATGAAATTTGGCACAGAGTTACATAATTATAATAGGCTACTTTTTATCCCGGAAAATTAAAGAGTTCCCGCGGGAACCGAATAACATCAATCCACGCGGACGAAGTCGCGGGCATCAGCTAGTAGGTAATATACTTTAGCT
Organism: Erebia aethiops; assembly: GCA_923060345.2. Classification (NCBI taxonomy): domain Eukaryota; kingdom Metazoa; phylum Arthropoda; class Insecta; order Lepidoptera; family Nymphalidae; genus Erebia; species Erebia aethiops. Next base: position 11,135,043 of record OV281096.1, on the reverse strand, counting down.
CAAGGAAAATTTATGAAAGAAAAATATGTAGGTATATAATCAATCATCATCAATCAATCATATGGATGGATGTTTGTTACTCAATCACGCGCGAACGGCTGAACGGATTTGGATGAAATTTGGCGCAGAGATAGATTATAGTCTGGAATAACACATAGGCTACTTTTTATCCCGGAAAACTGAGGAGTTCCCGCGGGAAACAAAAATCCTCAATCCACGCGGACGTAGTCCAAGCATCAGCTACAAAATTAATATATAACATTTGAAATTCAAACAAAAATGGCATCTGATTATCAATTCATTTTATGCAACGACTTTTTGAACTCATGACATTCAACTAGATATTTTCAAAAATATACATACCTACCTACTTATTTTTAGATTATCAATGATTTTTGAGCTAAATATAGCTAGATGTATCTAGTTTGAAGTTCATTATGGATTAATTATCAAATTTGAATTCGTCCTCAAAATGAATGAATATTGATTTGATTTACTAAAACTATGAATTAAGATTGTTTTATAATATTTTATATAAGCTAATCTTTTTTTCGTATTATTTATTTCGAAAAAAAAATAACTACACATTGACCCAGAGTCGGAGGTTTTTTGCCGGAGAACGCCCAACTAGTCTTGAACAAGCCGTGTTATAAGTTTTTAATATCTGCAGACATTATTTTCGTACATTTTGTGCCCTCCCGAGTACCTACCGACCGAATTTCGGCCACCGCGAAATCCTCTCAATCTCCAGAGAGATAGTGGTTATATGGTTATAGAGCACAATTGTTTGCGCAAGCACAGGTGTACTCTATGTTCCTTTTACTCCGATAACCCGATGGGACGGAGAATCCGACACGACCGGAGAGAGGACCAGCGCAGGACCGACGGCTTTACCTATGTGCTCTCCGAGGCACGGGGGTGAAACAGTGCTAACTCCAAACTCCGGGCTAGTACTGAGAATTTCTCGTCATAAAAACCCATTAGTACTTAATTATTGCCCGACCCGGGACTCGAACCCGGAACCTCGTCAGCCACAGTCGAACATGGTAACCTTTTTTTTTTTTTTTTTTTTTTCGCTGGGAAATGCGTTTAGGCATCCCTCTCGGAGGCAGGCAGGTGAACTGCAGTGCCTCCGAGAGGGTATGTGGGACTCACTGGCACTCCAGAATACCCACTAAAACCCAGCGGCGCTCCTGCGCATCGCCTTAAGGCTGGGTTACGGGAGCACCAAAGGCATTCATCCGCGACCCAGCCAGCGACATCCGCCCAAGCAGAACCTCCTCCGGGGGCATACTGCTGCCCCGACTTCCTCATTGAGGGACACCACCGAGGTGCGCCTCACTCCCGCTTTTTCTTCCGCGACCGAGGCTCGACGGGCGACAACTGTGATGGGTCGTCCGCCCGGAGCCCTCGCTAGGGTGGCAGACGGCGGTCGTACGCACGCCGTCTGCGTCCCGCCCTGCGGCGACGAAGAGGGTCCGCGGTGGCGTCAGCCTCCCGCAGTCGTTCCGCCGCCTCCTTCTGAGTCATCACCTCCTCGCAAAAGGAGGCGACGGCACTCCAGGCCTCCTCGCTGCCCACCATGGCCCGGACGACGGCGGGCAGCGAGAGGTCAGGTCCCACCTCCGCCACGAGTGCGGCGCGCTGGGGCGCCCACTCGGCGCACGACTCCAGCGTGTGCTGCGCCGTGTCCTCCGCGTGGCCACACTCGTGGCACACCTCGGTGGGCTCCCGTCTCGCCACCATGCACAGGTATCTCCCGAAGCAGCCGTGCCCCGAGAGAACCTGCACGAGGTGGAAGGAGAGGGCTCCGTGCTTCCGGCCGGTCCAGAGCTCCAGGACGGGCCGGATCGCCTCGATCGTCCGCCTGCCGGCAGTCGGCGCCAGAAGCCGCTCCCGCCAATGAGCGGCGAGATCGGCCTCCGCCAGCCGCCGCCAGGCGCGATCCTGCGCCGGCGTAGGGTGTTCCCCCCGGATGCGGGCATCCACCCTACGCCAATACGACGCCGAGAGCACTTCGGCGTCTAGGTCCCAGGGCGGCGTCCCCGCCAACACACAGGCCGCCTCGTACGATACGGTCCGATAACCCCGTATCACTCTGACCGCCATGACCCTCTGCGGTCTCCGCAGCAGGGCCCGAGTTTGGCGGTTCAGAGTGCCCGACCATACGGGCGCTCCATAGAGCGCCATGGACCGCACGACGCCCGCGTAAAGGCGGCGACACCGCGAACTCGGTCCGCCCAAATTTGGCAGGAGCCAGCTCAGGGCCCCGGCGGCTCCCACGAGCCTCGGGACGAGACGCCGAAAATGCTCCTCAAATGTCCACCGGCTGTCGAGGACGAGTCCCAGGTACTTCATCGTACGCTCGACACCGATTGACACTCCGCCCACCACCAACTCGGACCGGGCGGGAGGCGCCCTCCGAGGCCCATGAAAGCACAAGGCCTCGGATTTGTGCAAGGCCACCTCCAGGCCCAAGACCCGTATCCTCGCTACGATGTGGGCCACGCCAGCCGTGGCCCTACATCTAGCCTCCCGAAAGGTGCTGCCGCGAGCCGTGACGAGGGTATCGTCGGCGTAACATATCACGTCGACGCCCACCATCAGGGCCCCGCGCAGCACCCAGTCGTACCCGATGTTCCACAGGAGGGGCCCGAGAACCGAACCCTGTGGAACACCGCACGACATCGTCCTCTCCGACCAGCCTGCGCTGGTCGGATACCCGACCGATCGCCCGGAGAGGTAGGCGGCCACGATCCTCTCGAGGTACTGAGGAACCTCGTGGTACCTCAGCGCTTCCCGAATGCAGCTCCAGGGCAAAGTGTTGAAGGCGTTCGCGATGTCGAGAGACACCGCCACCAACACTTCGCCCCCGGACACCGCGCTCTCCGCAAGGGCCCTCACGCGCAGTATGGCGTCGACGGTGGACCTGCCCCTGCGGAAACCGTACTGGTTGTCGCTGAGGTCCGGCCCCACACTCTCCAGGTGGTGAACGAGGCGAGCGGCGACAACACGCTCGAAGAGCTTGCTCACCTCGTTCAGCAGCACGATCGGTCGGTACGACGACGGCTCATGCGCCGGGCGGCCGGGCTTCCCGATCAGGACCAGTCTCCCCTTCTTCCACGCCCCGGGAAACTGGCCCCTCTCGAGGCAGGCACCGAACAAGGCCCGGGCCCACGGCTCGAGCGGCCCTAGGGCAAGAGCCCAGGCGCGGCCAGGGATGCCGTCGGGGCCCGGGGCGGTGTTTCTTGCGCGCATGCGCATCACCGCCGCCGCCAGCTCTCCCTCCGTGACAGGGGGCGCGACCGGGCTCCGGACTCCCTCCTCGGGAGGAGGCGCCATGCGAGGCGCTCCGCGGTCGGCCCTTTCGGGGAACAGGGTCGCGACCACCGACTCTACAACGAGGGGCTCGAGACTCGATGGAACATGGTAACCTAGACCAACGAGGCAGTTTCTATTTATTAACAATACATTATGTAATTTAAATAGAAAACAATAAAGCATTACTGTCAAAATATTTAAATTCTATTAATTGTAACTTGGAACTATACTTTGAAACTGCTCGCTCGCAGCCTTTTTTATATTTATTGTATTTTAAAACGTGTTTCTTCTTTTCCAACATTCAGGTGATTAATTTAATCTTGACATTTATATTTCTTTTCCATATTGTAGGTATTTCTTAAGTCACGACTCACGAGGTTATCTAGGTAGGCTAAATTTAGACAAATGTGAGCTTGAATGAAGCTAAAATGTTAATTTCTTACATAAGTATTAGTTTTAACGTCAACGTGTATCAAATAGCGGATCCAAGGCTCCTTTTAAAACATGCAACTTATGCTCGATATTTTTTTATTTCCTTTACAAGTTAAACCCCTATTACACTGCACTTTCCACAGGGACCCTTGACACTGAATCAGTGTAGTGTAATAAGAATTAGGGAGAAAGGGTCCCTAAATTGGTCCTTATTGCTTTGTAATAAGCGACGCAAAAAATAGCGGCCACGCCCAACCTTTCCCCAGGCCCTGCGAAAAGTGCAGTGTAATAGGGGTTTTAGCCCTTGACTGCAATCTCTGCTGTTGGTAAGATGGTAGCGGGCTGACCTGTTAGGGGTATGGCAGTTATATTAAACCCATACCCCTCAGTAGCACTCATGTCAAAGAGGCAGAGATGCTTACCCTAGTTGAAACAGCTCGATTCTTATTTTTTTCTATAACCTGCTAGTAATCTAATGTCTACGTAACTAATGCCTACTCAGGCATCAAACCCTGTGCACGCCACTGCCCCGAATCGTCTCTACACGGCATCGCACCGATCGCTTGGCGGTACGTCTTTGTGTACGTGTTTTGCCTGTCTGTACTTATAGTGTGTAATGTGTATTATTCCTTACTCTAAGCCTAGGCTATTTTGAAATGTAAACTTTGTAAATACCTACCTTCTATTATTATGTGAGAAGACATAAATTGAAGTGGTATTTTTACAATGCTCTAATGACGACTTTTGACGATCTCCGTGGCGCAGTGTTGAGCGCTGTTGTCTAAACGCGCGGAGGTCCCGTTTTCGATATAGGGCAGGGTAAATTTGGGAATTTATAATTTCTGAATTTTCCCTGGTCTGGCTTCGGCCGTGGCTAGTTACCACCCTACCGGCAAAGACGTGCCGCCAAGCGATTTAGCGTTCCAGTACGATGCCGTGTAGAAACCGAATAGGGGTATGTGTTTTATATAACTAACAGGTTAGCCCGCTACCATCTTAGACTGCATCGTCACTTATCGTCAGGTGAGATCGCAGTCTAACTTGTATTGGATAAAAAAAAGGATTAATGCAGCTATGTCTTAACTAATCAGCCGATCATATCCTTTTTTTTAATAATAATAATAATAATAATATTCTTTATTTAAAGGTAAAAACCCAGTACAATAATTACATACCAATTACAAAAAGACTTACAACAACTACTTTTTAATGTGTGTCCGCTATCCTTTTTTTTAATAATAATAATAATAATAATATTCTTTATTTAAAGGTAAAAACCCAGTACAATAATTACATACCAATTACAAAAAGACTACTTACAACTACTTTTTAATGTGTGTCCGCTTTTTGTCCTCCGACATGATGATCGGAGACCTTTTATAGCTGACATGGCTGGTTTTTTTTTTTCATTTTTTTTTGCCTTGCATTGTTGGACGAGATCATAATCCTTAGGATTGGTTTTACGCGCACGCTAAACTATTGATATTCGTGCATGCATGCACGTAGGCGTAAAAACTTGCCGTAACACGCTTCTACTGCTTGGCATTCAAACTTGTTTACATATTGTACTCAAATCGATAAAGCTTTTATCCTTATCTTCAAACGTAACCATACAATCATACTAATATTATGAATGCGAAAGTCAGTTTGTTTGTTGGTTTGTTGGTTTGTCCTTCAATAACGCCGCAACGGAGCAACGGATCGATGTAATTTTTGGCATGGGTATAGTTGAGGACCTGGAGAGTGACATAGGCTACTTTTTATCCCGGAAATATAAGGAGTTCCCGCGGGAATCAAAAAACTTGAACCACAAAATAAAGACACTACAGTTTCTAATTTTCATCAAAATCGGTGTATTAGTAACCTATATCCAGTTTTGATTTGTATGATTTTAAACAGAACCGTAGGTACAGTACTTACCATGATTGTCTGTTTTGAGATTCTGACCCTACTAAGTACTATTTCGGTAAAAAGATGCCAAATCAGTAGTCGTTTGTCGTAAAATCATGTCTCTATTTGAATAAAACATAGGTAGGTAACTAGGAATTTGGATTTACATTAATAAAACAACTTTTATTTGTTCAACTTGCTTGTTCAGGTTTGACTTTACGTTATCCACACGTGGGGTATAATTGCTTCATTATAATTAGCATAAGATGACAGCTAGTGTTTTTGTTTAATCTGCGACGCGTGGGAAACCGACGGCTGACACTCTCACATCGCGTGTTCGAAGTTCGATATAGGAACGAAATGTAAACACTGGCGCGTTGTGTGGTTTATAGATGCCTATGGGGATTTTTCGTAGAGTAAAGGAATGCTGAAAGATAATATTATATATTATCATATAGGTGCCTCTACGAGGTACTTTATTTTGAAATATAGGGTTGTAGCTATCTTAAGTAAAAATGTGTATTTAACAGTCTAAGGTTACCTAATGTATATAATATAGTAAAAAAAGCTTCGGAGGTCAGGGGGCTGATAAATCTGTTATATTTTTAATTTTAGTGGATTCATTAAATGAAACCATTTTTTTACTTGGTGTCAGAGACCACACACAGAGAGAGCGGGCCAGAGACAAATTTATTACTTTTTAATTTTTACATAGATGTATGACTACTGCCATAGAGTAATGTTACTATAAAAAGATAAGGAACAAAATTACTTTCTACCAAAATCACAGCCTTTACTTGTTTTTTTTTTTTAATTTATTTTACGGCCCTGGATACAAGTCCTTTAAGGCCTTTTCCTTTACTTGATTAACTCGACAATTTAGATACGTAATAGAGGTTTTAACCAGAAAAATTGTTTTGACAGTGTAACTACTTGCGTAGATATGATAGGTTTAAACTTTAATTGAATATCAGGACCGCACGATACAGGTCTCCTGGTGTGAGGTCCACATTAAACATAAAAGGAATATAACATTATGAGCCAAATGGAACACATTAAAATCTTTAAAGATTACTCTTCTCTGTACTCTATCATGTTGATATGTATAGACATCTTGTGACCTTTTTGTTATTTTTTTGGAAAATAAAGCATTTGGATTGTATTTGAATCTAGTGTTGCTTAGTTTTAGAGCTGAGGTGAGCTGAAGTGAGGTGATATTTGATTCCTTGTGATTGTCGTTACTTCTTGATAGCATAGATTTATTTAAAATATTTTTTCTGCTGGCCAACCTCCGACATAATTTATCGGAGAATTTGAATAGTTTTTTTTAAAGTAAATAGTAGTTTATTCAATCTTTAAATATACAATGGTAACAAGATACATACAAATCTAAATTAAAAACTAAAAACTAAACATTAAAAATATTATCATCTTTGCCGCTGCACTATGGCAATGTGCCCAGAACGCTGGCAGCGTTACCCCGCTGAATAGCCAAACTTATATGTTGGCCGAGGTAACTGCCAGCCCTCCGGTCACCCGTGGACTCTGTGAGACGAGAAGATAGATCCTTAAAAAAGGATCTAGCTTCTTCGCCCCACGACCCCAGGATTTCAACACCAAAAGGCACAAAAATGAAATTATTGTCTATAATTTCATACTTGCGCCTCTTGGCTCTTAATAGTTTAAGTCTTGATAGTTTCTTTTTTAGGCTTTTGTACTTTTGGACATGTCAGCCCCATCGTACAAAAAGAGTAAACAAACAAACAAAATAAAACTACATAAATTCCATACCAAATTGGACATTATCCATCATGTAGGAAACTCTCACATCTAACGAAAAAGACGGACTCACCAACTGTTTACATCAAATGTTCATCACCGATGAGCCGCGGCAACCAAATCATAGAATGCAATCGCTATTTCGGATGTTGGACTGCTTATGGCAAAACTTACTAGAGGATGCCCACAACTCCGTCCACGTGGATTAAGGTTTTTTATTTGATAAAAATATAACTAAGTATCAATCGTAACTTGGCTTTAGAGTAGATAGTTCTAAATTTAATAGTGACACTCAAGTTGACGATTTATTACTTAATTATGTTAAAAGCCTCCTAATCTTTTGGTTTTTAAATTCAATAGGTAAATTATCGCAGTGGAACGTGGATGTACTTTCCAACCTTACTTTGTTCAGTTAATACCTACCTTACAATTAATTACAGGAGTGATTTATGTATTTCAATAAAAAAAATACGAGTAAATTCCCCGCGGTCAATTGCCTTCCTACTAGCCTGACTATCTGGTGTCAAAAGGGTTGGCTCATTCTTTGCGCAAAAGATCAGCCTGGCTGTTCAGCGCGGAAATGCTGCCTGAAAATATTGTGGGCTTTACTTTCTATTTTTCCACGCGGGCATGATTTGTAAAGTTAGCTACCTAATTCGAACTTAATTCCTAGCAATAAGTTTTGTTGTAACATTTATAATTACCTATTCAAATAAAATAATGATTCCGGAACAAATTACTTAGGGAAATAGCCAATCCACAGGGTGCATCCCTGGTACGTAAGAGATGTCGATTTCCAGAGGGACCTAAAGAAGGAGTTCGTAACCAGAAACATCCAAAAATACGCAGAAGCTCACCAAAATCGACTTCGTCATTATGGTAATCTGAAAGCTCTAAAGCTTCATAACACGGACATCTAAAGGAGCCTTAAAAGAATGAAACTAGTGTAAAAAGTGCATAAGTGCTGTGTAGTGCCTGTGCTTCTATGACAGTTATTGGACTGTAAATTAGACCTAGAAATTAATTATAAAAAAACATACCCTTTTATCATAAGAAACTCATTTTTTTTTTTATCCACTACAAGCTAGCCCTTGACTGCGATCTCACCTGATGGTAAGTGATGATGCAGTCTAAGATGGTAGCGGGCTAACCTGCTAGGGGCATGGCAGTTATATTAAACCCACACCTCTTCGGTTTCTACACGGCATCGTACCGGAACGTTAAATCGCTTGGCGGCACGTCTTTGCCGGTAGGGTGGTAACTAGCCACGGCCGAAGCCTCCCACCAGGCCAGACCAGGGAAAATTCAGAAATTATAAATTCCTAAATTGACCTTGCCGGGGATCGAACCCGGGACCTCCGCACGTTAAGGCAACAGCGCTACACACTGCGCCACGGAGGTCGTCAAAAATGGTCTTTACGTGTCAAAGGTACCATTCATATTTTGTCAATATTTTTTTATTTACAAAACTTGGTATAATTTAAAACAAAGATTATCGATTTAATCTCGTGGCAAAACACATATAAATTAAATGATTATGTAGATGATTTGTTATAAAAAGAATAAGATTACCAATTTATTTTACGTATTCGTGTCTCAAGGTAAGCAACATTTTAATCTTTTAGGATTTGGTTCTTACATAATAGTATTTGAGATTGCTATTTAACGTGGATTTAACATATACATATAGATGATATAGATGAGGTTATCTATCGTGCGAGTTATAATTTTTGTATCGATTATATGGTTTTGTTATTTTTTTTTTCGGAAGATTAAAAGCAGGCGACTAGGCCCATTTAATACGACTAATTATTTACAATCCAAGTAACGTACTCCTAACAGTTAGCCCGCTATAATTTTTGACGGCATCATCACTTACCATCAGGTGAGATCGCAGTCAATCAAGGGCTAACTTGTAGTTGAATAAGAAGAACGTTTAATTGAAAAATAAATTTGATGTTTGACAGATTTGTTGATTAGGAATTCCGTAAAAATTTTAGCGATGGTGAAATAGGCCCTCGGTCCTGAAATAGGCCCTTAGTCCTAAAATAGGCCTAAATATTTTGACGACCTCCCTGGTGCAGTGTTGAGCACTTTTAAGTAACATGGGAGGTCCCGGGTTCGAATCCCGGCAGGGATTTATTCATTTATTTATTTCTGAATTTTCTCTGGTGTCCAGCCGTGGCTAGTTACCACCGTACCAGCAAAGACGTACCACCAAGCGACTTTACGTTCCGATACGATGCCGTGTAGAAACCGACAAGGGTATGGGTTTAATATAACTGCCATGATAACCTCAACAGGTTCATCCGTTACCATCTTAGACTGCATCATCACTTACCATCAGGTGAGATCGGAGTCAAGATCTAACTGGTAGTGGAATAAAAAAACAGGCACTAATTCCTGTTCCTGTCCTGTTTAAATATTGTGGATAAGTGAATACATTACCAACTAGGTAGAGTTTGTCTAGTGAAAGCTGTGAGTCCATTATTATTTTACGTTTTTTGATACTGGCAGCACTTGGGCCATACAAAAGTCAAGGCAAAAAAATGTTACTTATATTTAGCATTGCTGAGTTATTTTTAATTTCCCGTCAATTTGCGCACAGTAAAATATTTTTTATAGCGTTACATAGGGTTGCGGTATATCATTTTAAAGTTAATAGGAATAGAGTCCAAAAATATTTTTTTTTAATTTTTCCCGTAAAATTGACGAAATGGGGGGCTTTCAAAGTGGAGATTTTCTACCGACCAAAGTTGACCTCAGAACTCTCAATTTTCTGAAAGGTTGAGCCTGAAACTTAATCAATTATTTGAATTATATCCTGTACTTGAACAGCAAATACTAAAAGTAGATAAATATTGTAAATTATTTAATTTTTAATGAGCTTCAGTATTTTAACAGAACTTCACAATTATGTCAATAGATGGCGCCGCGAGGTCTCAGTTCGGGGCAAACCACTAGTATGTATATAACTAATAATATTGTATTGTTTTGAGGCGCTAGATTTTATTTTTTATTTGTTACTTTTACGTACACCCATATCCCTCTCTCGCTGGTTCTAATTCCTATGTGAGTTGGTTGCCTGGCAGAGATCGCGCCAATTGTACCGATTTGTATTTTTTGTTTATGTTTCTGTTTATTTATGTTATGTCTTTGGTGTACAATAAAGAATATTTCACTTTGTCCAAGTTTTTTCTTCTAAATTTTATTGTAAAGGGCGAGAGATCTGCGCTTTGCGACAATCTATAGCATTGATGAAATCTAGATTGCAACTTGCTTGCCTAAAAATTGCCTATTCTATTGTCTACAAAGGCACGTGGTAAAGCAAAACCCCGTTCAAAGTATCAAGAAAATTATAGTGGAATTTAATTTACGTAACGAGTTCTAAATGGGTTGTTTAAAGGTTTATAACCTCCAAATGCCCAAAAGCCTAAGGTTAAAAAATAAATCACAAATCAACTCTAATCAGGTAATCCATATTAATATCCGATGGATTTGAATATTGTACCTTAATTTGTTTATGTTTAGGGCTATTCAAATCTTGGTATTCAAATTCAAATGGTTTTTATTCAAATTACAAGTACTTTTGAATCGTCGTGTGAATCTACCACTGTTTCGGAATGACATTCCTACCGAGAAGAACCAGCAAGAAATTCGGCGGTTGCTCTTTTGAAAATAATAATTACAATTTCATTCATTTGTAGCTATACATAAGTAACCGCTGTCCTTAGCATTGCTGGAGCGAGTCAAATCCATGCTCCTTTGTCATTTACGTGATCTTCAACAGCATAATAAGCTTTTTCAGGAGCATACTTTTAATGGACTTCTTAAACTTGTGTAAAGGCAAGTTTAAGATAGTGTGTGATATTATATTTCCTTGTACCTACTTTGAGGTTATTATGAGGTACTAGTGAATAATGTAACTGGACACTGGACCGGTTTTTTTTTCTATTTTGTTAAGAAGTTGGTAGTTTAAGTACCTCGTTGTGGATGTTCATTAAACCATAACGAAATTTACAAAATATATTAGAATTAGGTATGTAGAGGTTTTGGCTACATGATTTTTTAGATTCTTTTCCGCATACGAGTAGTTATATTAACTTCGTTTTGTTAAGAAATACATAGAATTAGATAAGCCTGCAATAGTAGACACCCATAATGAGGCAAGGCGACGACTAACTGGCAGTGTTAAGCAAAAAATCTATTAAAAATTTAAAATCGAACCAATGTATCGTTTGTCGCTAATAAAAAGAGTATCGGCGATAGTTTACAAAACTAGTTTGCTGCGGCGCCCGCGCACTTAATTGATGGTCATTCTTCTCCGGTTGGAACGACAACAAAAAAATAATAAGATAAGTTAGTCAAAACAACAATATTTTTTTAAAAATATATATAGCGAGCAAACGAGCAGGTTGGTCACCTGATGGTAAGGGATTACCGTCGCCCATATGAACATTTGCAGCACCAGAGGAATCGCCAATGCATTGCTGGCTTTTAAGAAATTTGTTTATCCACCCTTTGAAGAATTATATTATTCTAATAAAATTATTTTCTGTATGAACTCAACCAAATTTTTGGTCATAAATATCCATCCATATTTTACTGTTACTTTCTGTGTTTACTTAAGTTACCTGTTTTTAATCATTTCACGGGTCGTCAGCACATTAACCGATTTTGATACAGCAATACTCTGGAGACGACGGCATATTGATCAAAGAGTTCGCATAATTAACAAAATCTAAATCCACGCGGATGAAGTCTGGCATTACCTTATTTTTACATAATATTATTATGATTTAAATTATGCAATGACATCACGCATGATATTTAAAATTATATATTAGCATACCTTAGAGCTCAGGTATTACGAACATCAAAATAATCATTGAATCGATTAACATTATAGCATATTAAGATGGACAGACAGTGTTAGAACAACAATAATAGATTTGTAATTAATTATAAAAGCCCCTAAACAATTAAAGAAAAATTTGACACTATTGCAGATTGCTCCCGAACCTTGGATGGATTCGACACGGACAATCTGTGAACCAAATGTTACTTTTAGAATATCATTTATTACAATTAACATTAAAATCTCGAAAAAAAACTAACAGTCTTCACAAAGCTACAATACTGGCACAAAAAATGACTACCCTTAAGAAAATGAGATCTGTAAAATTTCAACTTCGTTTTATTCATTCATAAAAATTGAGTAAACTAACTATAAAAATAATAATAAAATCTAATAATAGAAAAAAAACAACCTTTAAATAAAATTGCAATCCCTCAACATTTACAATTTTTCGCGGCTTTACATACATTTTTGATGCTCACTCCATCCCTCTGAAGGTGATTTTTTTTTGCTACTTCGCTAAAACTTCGCTTTATTTGCTGATGTCCGCGACTTCGCCAGCGTCGATTTAGGCTTTCAAGTTCCCGCGGAAACTGCAGATTTTCCAGCATTAGCAGCAGCGGCAGTAGCCTATGTGTTATCTCTGTGCCAAATTTTATGCTGACCCGTTCAGCCGTTCTGGCGTGATTGAGTAACATACATCCATCCATCCATCCAAACTTTCGTATTTATAATATTAGTATAGATTACCTAATTGGATATTGCAATAACTAAGGACTAATTAACATCTGTACCATGCATCGATTTATGAAATGGAGAATCAGGAAAGTTGTAGGTACTTTGTTAATGTCACGTAGAATCTCAGATAAAGCGTTGATTGACACATGCAGTGATAATATGCTTTATATAAATAAGTAAATAGGTTGAATCATATCACTCAATGGCAATGAAACAAAAATAAATGTGTTATAAATTCGCGTTATCTTTTTTGTTATCTGTACCGGCGCAGTTAGTCTGTGGTTATCTGTCAAAATTCGCCGCGGCCGGAAACTTAAGCCGTGGGAACGGGTGGCGATCAGTTTTCTCAATAAATCGCGAATGTATCTTAAATAGTGATAGCTCCAGAGCTTTTTTATTCGTGTTTGGCTTCACGAGTCGTGTTGGCGTGAAGTGATGTTCTTCTTTGATTTGTTTGGAGTTTTAATTGTTTTATTTTATTTTAATCTACTACAAGTTAGCTATTTAGCTCTTCACTGCAATCTTACTTGGATCCTGGGCTGGATTGTAAGTGATGAGATGATGGTAGTGGGCTAACCTGGTAGGAGTATAGGTGGGTTCCGCTTCCTCGCTCCACCGGCTTACCCCACTAGTGGGGCGAGGGGTATTCCTATTTACCCCTGTCAAAAAATATTTCAATACTTGGTATCGATAGTTTAATTTTAATAAAAAAAGGCAATTATTTATGAAACTTAAAGCCTCGGTTCGGTACCCGTAATTATTTTCTACATACCTTCGTACCAGAACGCTAAATCGGCGTTTCAACTTTGTTGAAAGGGAGCTCTAGCCCCGGCCGAAGCCTCCCAGAAAACAGTCCGTTTAAATTTAAATAGCAGGGGTTGAATATAACTCTTTTTGCTTAAGTATTTATACTTATAGCAATAATTAGTTTACTACTCTTTTTTGTTTAATCCACTACAAGCGATACCACTACAAGCGATACCACCTTGACTGCGATCTCACCTGATGGTATAAGTGAAGATGCAGTCTAAAATGGTAGCGGGCTAACCTGTTAGGGGCATGGCAGTTATATTAAACCCATACCCCTTCGGTTTCTACACGGCATCGTACCGGAACGCTAAATCACTTGGCGGCACGTCTTTGCCGGTAGGGTGGTAACAAGCCACGGCCGAAGCCTCCCACCAGACAACTCCAGCCTACTCATTATTAATTTATTAAATATGCTAGTAAACTTGAACAACTTAATAATATACTTAACTATATCAATAATCTCGATTAAGTATATTAATTTAAAGTAGAAACATGTTTAGAATACATCTTTGAATAATTCATTAGTTAATAATAGTAAGTTTGACGGTTGTAATCACTAATTAATAGGCATAAATAAAAAGGAAATAATCTTCTTCTCTACCGTAAATTAAATGTATCCGTTTTAATTAAATTAAGTACTTATCAACAAAGCTGCTAACAATTTATTCCATCATACAAAGTAAAAAAAATTATTTATATTAATGACATAGCAGTGTAACGAAGCTAAGAAATAAATTTAAGTAAGTAAGTAAAAAGACTTTATTACACACAACAAATTAAAAAAACAAAGGTAAAACGAATCGTGACAGAATTTACAACTTGTTACGGTGTAAAGGCTACATCACTATGAGTGATTTGCCTGGAAGAGATCACTCATAGTGCATTTAAATCTACATTATTAAAAAACTAATTATATTTACAAAAAAATACAAGCCGTCCAATTGATCGTTAATGGGCACGGTGCCCAAAGTACTTATCTAGTAACTTTATTTTGATGTTACCCATTCTCTTTAAAAGATATGACTAGCCACAGAAATAGGAATCTGCTAAGGACAGACTGTTGTAATGTTTAATAACAAAATATGACTACTGTAATAATTGTTGTAGTACCTAAGCATATGTGAAAATTTCACAAAACTTTCCAGTCAATTACAGTCCCACAAACTTATCTGTTTGTTTTTTAATCTGTTTTTTTTTTAATTTTAAATTTAAGAGATTATAATTTTATTATATAAATATTATAATTTTATTTACCAAGATTTTTAAAGTAATAAACTTCAGATGAATAAAATCTATATGTTATTAAAACCGCTTTCTAAAGCGTTTAGAAACGCGTGCGTTTGCATCGTTAGTATTGTAATTTGTAAGAGCGAAAACAAACTATGGACAGGCCAAACCTCCAAGTTGCATACTTTCGTTACGATGCTGCACAGACAAGCACGACAGGACAATACGTGTTTCCCCTTCGGCGTGGACGTTTTGTAATGTCCGTCCCTACTGCAGGTGTTTTTACACGATGCCTGAAAAAGGAGTATGTTTCCAGGAATTGTATGTATGTAGATATGTAGATTTTCGTTTACAGGATTTTCATTATATGCGTGTGAGTTTCGTTATTCCACCATAACTTCTAAATGCCAGAACAGACTTGGATGTGTGGTATTATTAGAATCCTTACACCATCCCGAGTGACACTGGCTATAATTTTTTTTTAAATTCAATGTGCCAGCACAGTTTTTATTGATTAATTGTAATCCTTATTTTAGCTACGTCAAGGTACGTGACATCAAACTCTCATTTTGAGTAATATTGCTTAGGTATTGCTTTACGCGTTGGCCCCTGAATGGGCGGCTCGGGCTAATTACTTGTATAATGAAAAGCTTCTTTAGCAGACATGTTATCCGAGTAACCTGTTATTAGCTTTTGATGATGCGTGTTCAAAGAGCGTTAAGATGTGTTCAATTTCGTGGGTCAATTTACTGGGAGACACTAATAATTACAGTATGGTGTTTGGGATGCTTTCCCACGTAGTGAGCTTGCATCATGATTATAATTTAATGGGTAAAAAGAGATGTTCTTCATACTAATACTTATTGTAAACTGATGCCCGCGACATCGTCCCTTTTTTGGTTCCCTTGTGAATTCTTTAATTTTAGGATAAAAAGTAGCCTATGTCATTCTCCAGGTAAAGCTATACCAGTGCCAAAAATCACGTCGATCCGTTGCTCCGTTGCGGCGTGATTGAAGGACAAACCAACAAACAAACACATGCACTTCTAATATTATTATGATGCGTATAAAGCGTGTTTGTTTGTCCTTTCATCACGCTGAAAAAGAACAACGGGTAGACGTGCTTTTTTGCATGGGCATAGTTGAGGACCTGGAGAGTGACATAGGCTGACTTTTTATCCCGGAATATTAAAGAGTTCCAGTGGGTTCCAAAAAAACTTATTCCACGCGGACGAGTTGCGGGCATCAGCTAGTGTGTGATAATAAATGAAAATCTATCATTGTACATGCGGTAACGGCGTCGGTACACCTACGCTAATTAAGACGGCGTTCAAAATTATGTAAAGGCAAATCCAAACCCGATTATGTTGCATTATATATCACTGCATAATTGGTATAATATCTAGCCGCCTCTTAAGTAGCTTTACTGTCCGATCTAAAGTACCAAACGAATTGGTTCCATCACCCTGCTAAGTGTAGTACTACCATGATTGTTGAGATGTAACATTGATAGCAGTGCTCCGTAAGTTGGTCGTGTAAAGCGGTAGGCAGTGGGGGGCGGACATGCAAATGGCAGGGCTATACTTGGCCGTCCGCGACCGTGGGAAAACTATCGCCTGTGGCGAGCGTGCACAGGGATGGACTTGGTTTGAGATTGATTATCTAAACTAAAATGGCATATATTTATGCTACTACAAGTAAGCCCTTGACTGCGATCCTGGTCTAAGACTGTAACGGGCGTATCTGGTAAGGTTACGTCACAAGTATACCAGTGAACAAGAACCTGTGGCTTACATTCGATTTTTCTTTTTAATTTGTACACGTTTTGTATATATTTTTACGTTCACGCTCATGATGCAGTCATTGAGGGCTTGGGGTATGGGTTTCTCCATTGCATCGTAACGATACGCTAAATCACCTGGTAGTACATAGTTATTTTCTGATAGGGTGATTAATAAATAGGTGAGACAATTTAGAAATGATAAAAAATAACAAAATTGCAAGATAAGCTCGCTTTTGACAACAATCTTACCTATGTAAAACAATCATAAGAGCTAGGTTGGAGCGTGCTTGCCCAAAAGATGCGGCCTATTTACTCTTACCTTGAAGGTACTTAAGAAACTCACACCGGAGAGGACATTTGAATTTCCAATATCAGGACATTTGTTTCAGAAATTTCGTGTCGTACGCGGAACTTGACGGATTAAATTCCAAACCTGTGATTGCTGTAGTTTTTTGTAACTTTTTGTAGCTTTGACTTGTGACGTGTCACGAAAAAACTCCATAGTGAGTCTTGGTGGCGCTTTGTAAATACTTTCACAGATACTTTGAAACGTTTGGAATCTGGGGGGGGGGGGGGGGGGGGGGGGGGGGGGGGGGGGGGGGGGGGGGGGGGGGGGGGGGGGGGGGGACATGTTATAACATTCAAGGTAAAGAAGGCAGGAAGTAATAACAACTAGCTGATGCCCGCGACTTCATCCGCGTAGATTGAGGTTTTTTGTTTCCCTCGGGAGCTCTTTAATTTTCCCGGATAAAAAGTAGCCTACATCATTCCCGGGCATATAAACTATCTCTGTACCAAATTAAAAATAATAATATAATAGTGGTGTGCAGAGTCCGCTCCTCGCCGCTCGTGCAGGACCACGGGCGCGTGACGACGGCGGCGGCGCGCGCCTCGGTCACGACGCTCTGACGTGGGACTTGAGTCTTGACGCAACCCAATCTGCGACTTATCTTGCGAAATATACCTATGCTATATTTATCGTCACACATTATTGTTACTTATGTCATTAAATCCAAACTTAAAATTAAATTTATTGGCATACAATGCAGGGCTTAATGCTGAGCTGTACACCCATTCTGGGTGGTGTCACAGACAAAATTTTTACATAATATGTATAATCTTTGTTTTGTCTGTGACACCATTGTCGAATAAACTGTTTTTCTTTCTTTCTTTCAAACTAATGTTATTATGATTGCGAAAGTGTGCCTGTCTGCGTGTCTGTCTGCTACACTTTCACGGCCCATCTTTTCAACCGATTTTAATGAAATACGGCCAGTACTGAGATAGTTTGTTACACGGGGCTATAAAAATAACATACTTTTATTCTGGAAAATGAAGCAGTTCCCGTGGGAATTCCAAAAACCTATCTCGTAGGAGAGAGGGAATTAGAGCTTAGACCCACCACGCTAATGCAATACGGGTTGGCGAGCTATCATCTAGTATCCTAAAATTAACTAAGCAAAAAATCGACTCCCACTTTTCTCATCAATGCGTTTTTCACCTTTTATTCACATAATGCTCATTTAAAGTATATTAAATACTTAATATACTGGGTATTTTTTTATATTCACTGCACGGAATAGCATGTTACAAGGTGTATAAAGTGCTGTCTTTCAAATCTCGGGTCTGACAAGCTGCTTTTTTTAAATATTTTAATTCTGAAACGTGCATCGCACTTCGAAGTGAAAAAAAAAGATATAAAATGAAAACGTGATGTCTGACGCCTTTGAACGTTGAATGAAGTACTTAATTGATAAAAAAAGGAAATGAAATGAAATGTGAGATCCTATGAAGACTTCATATTAATTTCCTACAGAAGTTTTATTATGCCCTCAACACACGATCTGCTTGGTTGCTTGGCTGGCCTGCAATGATTGGTTACGAAAGCCGAAAAAAGAATTGGTAATAGCGCTACCTTGAAGACACGGTGCATGCTGTGCAGTTATGGAATTTTCTACCCAAAAATATTAGAGACTCAAAATCCTTACCTATTTTTAAAAATAGTCTCAAAGAATATTTCCTTAACCAAGTCGTGCCATAACTAAATTATATTTCTATCGTAATTCGTTGCTATGCTCATGTAATATTATTTATATAATATATGTAATTTATGTATGTATTATGTATGCACTATTTATGTATGTTTATGTATAATATATATTGTTACCTATATTTATTTATTTTATTTATATGTAATGTATAAATATATAATACGTCTAGTATGTTTTATATTATTTGATAACCTACTAATAATAACGTGTATACATTCTATTGTGCGACATTACCCTACACATCTTGTTCTATCCTCTCACCAAGGGTTGCCTGGTAGAGATTGCTCAGTAAGCAATAAGGCCGCCTTTGCATATCTAGTTTACCTTTATAGTTAACTTTGTATTATTCTTTCTCGTGTGGAATAAAGTATTTATCTATCTGTCTATCTATCTTAAAGATATCTCTATGGTTTATGTCCAGCAATGTCTTGGTCTTGACCAAATAAGCAACACTAAATAACTATATTAGCAAAAAATTATAATATTACCAAAACTCAATTCAGTATACTGATAATACTTAGGTATAACCTACTTCTTGTAACGACTTCTGCCTTAGTGAAGCAAATTAATTATTTGGATTGGTTTTGCAGGTCTGAGGTCACCTAGACTGCAGTTAGACCGGGAATCGAACCCGGGACACTAGCGCTCAGCACTGCGCCAGTGAGATCGTCAAAATGCTACTCATAGTCATTTAAGCTACTCAAAACAACTTGCGATATTAATTAATATAATATATATAGCTGCTCGTGCTGACTGACTCATTGATCACCTCTCCTGTAAAATTTTGTATGAACATTTTTTTTTTCACTCATCGTTTCGTATAGAAGACAAAAAATCATTAAGAGGAAAAATACAGAGAGAGCTGATGATTGAGGATTTCGAAGACGGATGAAGAGCACCAGCCAGGGTATTGAAGATAGGTGGGGGGTGCTCGACCAAATGTCACTCGAAACGTCATCCAATTGACAGTTAGCTGAAAAAAATTTCAAAATGGCGGATTTAAGATGGCCGCCATACAAATTTCGTCGGTGTCTATCTCGGAGAGTATCAGAGATGGAAGAGTGGTTTCTTGGCAAAAGATGATCAGGACATGAGGGTCTACTTGATGAACAGGAAAAAAATTCAAGATGGCGGAATTTATTTTTCCATAGAAAATGTATGGCGAATGTTGACTGGGATTTGGAAATTATGCAAGACCTTTTCAAAGTTTGTATCTTCGTACTGTCATTCTGACAAATGATTCGGAAAGAAAATATGGAGATCGAGGGTTTGCAAGATGGGTGAAGAGCTACTAGCTAGCTAGAGAGCAGGGTATTAAAGATAGGTGGGGGCTGCTCAAACAAAAAAAGAAAATGAGCTGAAAAAAAAACTCTTAAATAGCGGATACAAGATGGTGGTTATACAAATTTCATAGGTGTCTATCTCGGAAAGTATAAAAAAATTTAAATAAAGCTGAACGATAGCAACTGACAAGTATTCATTAATTAATAAGTAACTAGATGATTCCCGCGACTCCGTCCGCGTGGATTAAGATTGTTTGATTCCCACGGGAACTCTTTAATTTTCCGGGATAAAAAGTAGCCTATGTCCTTCCCCGGGATACAACCAAATTGTACCAAATTTCATCAAAATCGGTTGAGCAGATGGGCCGTGAAAGCGTAGCAGACAGACAGACAGACAAACGGATAGACAGACAGACACACTTTCGCATTTATAATATTAGTATGGATATGATTGAACTAGAATTTAGTATCTTCATCGAACACTCACTAGATGGCGTTAGAAGTCAAAGGCCATGAAATAGTTAAATTATAAAAAAGGTTCTATAGAATAAAATAATAAAATTACAAACGTCCACTAAAATGATATAAATTTATATACCTAAAATATGCCTACAATGCTAAGTGGGCTTGCACAATACAGCGACAATTTAAGATAATAATTTCAGAGAGTAAAAAGTGTCAGGGTGATTTCGTTTTTTTTTATTCCACTACAAGTTAGCCCTTGACTGTGATTAGCGGGCTAACCTGTCAGGGGTACGGCAGTTATATTAAATCCATACCCCTAATTGGTTTCTACACGGCATCGTACCGGAACGCTAAATCGCTTGGCGGTACGTCTTTACCGGTAGGGTGGTAAGTAGCCACGGCCGAAGCCTTCCACCAGGCCAGACCAGAGAAAATTCAGAAATTATAAATTTTCGAATTAACCCTGCCGGGATACCTCTGATAGGATAGCTGAGGCCATACCTCTTCGGTGGCTTGGAAACTGGCCCACTACACTTTTTGATATTATAAAGTAAAGCACACTAGAAAGTTGATACATAAAAATGTAAAGTAAATAAACGTAATAAGTAATAGTGGACCAGTTGAGTCACCGATGTTTATTTTCCTGTTTCAGATAATACATATTTTGTAAGAATTTGTAAGAGTCTTCTTCGATATGGCTACCCGGGGTAACTTGAAGAAAATGAAGAATTTTTAGTACAATAATATAATAAAAGGCACCACTATGTATTACCTAGGTATAACACACCAAAACTACAAATCCAAACGGACTTATTATTCACTCTTCTACGCGGTCCGCTTCAGCGGGCCGCGCATCCACGCGCCATACTAGTTGTTTATAATGTTATTGGGTCAACATCTTGCGTACCCTGACGTGTAGAAGAAACATTATTGGAACTCAGCTCAAATTCATCACGTCGGTCACAAAAAATATTATTTTAGGTAGGTACTATTTGTGACGTGACTAGAATTATTGCTATTTTTTACGAACCATATTAGAAGGGAATAGATGCTTGATCAATTTAGTCTAGACTATAAAAGCTAGGTAAAAATAATGTCCGATTGACCGAGTTTTGGCCACAACGGCCAATCTCCACTGATAGCTATCTGATCGAGAGATATATTATTTATATAGTTAATAGATATAATCATTATTATAATAATAGAGGATATAGTAGTGTACTATCTACTCATTCGATAAAGTAGTTTAAGTTTATTGGATAGTAATTAGAATAATTGTACGTAGTATTAATGATCCTTTGTAGTTTGTAGATATATAGCACTTCAATTTACTATTAGACTATAGTTTTCAAGTGTCGAACTGGCTTGCAGCTACGTTATTTTTTTTCCGTGGTGTCACCTGAATAAGGGTTCCGGCTAAAAATCAGTGCTGTATGTGTTTGTGCTTGCACTAGACATGCAGCATTATGCTGAGCCTGGACCATTTTTCGGGTTGTGCCACACGTAATGCAGTTCATTCCTGCGCCTCTTTCCTGTAGTATAGATAATATAATATCTTCTCTAGATCGTGAGGTGCAGTGGTGATCTACCTCTTTAGGTATCCTATTTATGTGTGGCACAATTGTGGAAATAAATGTTTTTTCTTTTTTTCTTTCTTATATTATACACGAGTGTGTGCGCAAACACAAGTACACTCTCTATTCCCTTACTCTCAAAGTCCGATAGGACAGAAGATCTGACACGATCAAGGACATATCAGGCGTATGACGAAGGCTTTGCATGCTTTCTGAACTCCGAGGCACGGGGGTGGAAACTCTACCAACTTTCTTACACCGTGCTAGTATCTACTTACTGGAATTTCTTAATTGACAGAGAAACCTTATAAGTGCTTTACTATTCGGTAGGTAAAAATACTAGGTGCTTGAAACGTACATGAGAAGCAGAAGAATAGGTAGGCAGGTACTATTAAGTATTCTATGATAGAAGGTCGAAGTTTTAAACGCAAGGTTATCAACCAGTTTTAACAAGATATCAGCATTTTGAAAATATCTCCACGCTTTCTCGAGCTAATTCCTACACGATTCCTATTGGACATACTCAATATTTTATATAATATTGAGTATGTCCAATAATAATTTTTGATTGTAGATATGTATTCGCTTGTTTCCCTAAGATTGTAACAATAGTACAGAAAGTAATATTGTTACGTATTGATAATATAATAAAGCTTTGATCCGATCGGGGGTTACGTAAAATTGGTAGCGATTGAAATCTCCACCTGCCTTTTACTTTTTTTGGTCGTTAGGTACTTTTGACGTTTCACCACGGTTTGTCTAAAGGCATTCGTTGTTTACACTAAAAACCATTTGAGTAAATTAAAAGGCAGTATCGAAGTGTTAAGAGCGAAATATAACTGCAATATTGTTTAAGTTTTACCCATTTGTAAGCTTTATGTACCTTATAAATATTAACCTCGAAACTTTGTTGTAAAAAAATCAAACTAAGTAACATTTAATTAATAATATAAAATATTAGGTACATGTCTTAATTAATTGTTTATATTTTATTATATAAATATTTTATGTGTTTTATATGTGTATATTATAATTGTTATCTGATATCGATTGATGTAAAGAAACTTGATATGGATCATGTTTTCCTTAAATAATACAATGTCTAGGTTTTTTCGTGTGTTACACGGCAAGAGAAGGCGAATGGGCACTGATTTTTCAATCGTTGGATAACTAACGACTGACGTCCTTCTTTGATTCATTCATTTCATTTTGCAGATCTCCCAAAATAAAACTCAAAATCAAACTTTATTTGATGCGAGTGCGCTACCTGTTTGATAAGTCAAACGACTTGAGTAGGTACTCTTCAGGCGCTAAATAAAAAAACATAATTTAACAGCAATTAAAGTCCATACCACCTCGTGTGTACATACTATCTTTCCAAAGCAACAAAATACCAAAACACTACGAGATGTACCGTGATCGTGTTGTTTTGTTACACTTAAATCAAATATCTCACGGCCATAACTAAATACAAATTGCGGGCTACAGAGTACAGTCCAAATCGTTTTCACCGCCGCTTCCCACGGCTGCGCACGCAACGACACCCAATTACAATGGACCGGGCCAATTAAGGTGGAGACATACTTTTTACACGCGACGCGACTGGACTGATTCAATGGAAATCGATAAAGTTGCGTCAAATCTGAGTAATTTTCATATCCATGCAACCCCAACCATGTAAGGTTCATAGTATCTAACAACAGCGTTAACATTAAGCTCAACAGTTAAATCTTAAATTTCCTAGAATAGCAGTGCTGTCATAAAGCGGCCGCTAGATGTATCACTGAAACGTTGTCTATTAAAATAAAACGGCGTGGATTATTAGAAAGAGTTTATAGCAAATGCAGTGGCCCGAGGCCCGTGATTTAAGTATATTAAGTGAACATTTTAACTTCGATGACACGTTTGTAAAGTGTCAACTCTTTAAAACTTACACCTTATTATTTATCTATGCCCCTAATATGGTTTAATAACCACTATATTATTATGTATTCGTAAAGGTTTGTCCAGATGATTTATATTTCATCGTATCGTTTTAAAAGTGTGTTTCTGTCATTCCAATGGTCCGAGCTAATGCTGGGCGCGCGTGCGTTCACCAAGACAGTAATCGCTATCTTTACTAATAAGGGGCTCAAAAAAGTTCAAAAATGTTATGGCCACCATATAAGAGCGGCTGTTTTTATTTCACGTTTGTTATAATTAATGTTCGATAACTACTGAAACGATGCCGCTTGATATAGGACCTTACACTTATAAAATTAGCTTTTTTGTTGCTTTAGAGTCGATTTATATTAGTCCGAGCGGGCTTGCTCCTTTGTAAATGAATTGAAAGATTTGGCATGAAAGGAGTTTGGAAACTTTTGGCAAATCAAATCAAATCAAATCAAATATTTTTTATTCAAATAAACTTTTACAAGTACTTTTGAATCGTCAAGCGAATCTACCACTGGTTCGGAATGCCATTCCTACCGAGAAGAACCAGCAAGAAACTCGGTACTCTCAGTGGTACAGTGGAACTCAAAGTGGTACAAGTGGCCATTTTTCACTAACGAATCTAGTCTAGCACAAAATAAAATATTAAGAAACACGTCACGCTGCTACCAGTACAAGAGGTGAAGTGCGGAAGGTGCGCGGAGAAGTTGCGTCAAGCGATGGACGCACCGCGCCTCAGGCCGATTGTCAAAAAGCAGTAAAAACCGGTTTATACCAAGCAAGGGACGCGCCGCGCTTTAGGCCAATGTTACACCTACACTATCTATGTACACTCACACAAATGCAAAGCTCAGCTTACGCCTCGCGGACTGTACCTACCACATTACGAGTATTTTTACAAAACGGAAAACTTTATAACATTATATTATTACTTAAGATGTTGCCCGCTACTTATTAAATTTTCTCTTTAATTTTCCGGGATAAAAGGTAGCCTATATCCGTTTCTAGAATCCTTCCTTTATGCTCAGGCATTCAGGCTGTGATAGTGAAAAACACAATCAAGAAAATTAGAGGTTTTAGAGCAATTAATATACTAACAAACGCTTGTAACTTTAGTACTATAATACGATTCCAAAAAACCTATAAATGCCATAATCCATTACTTAATTAGACATGAGAAAGTGTGTCTGTCTGTCTGCTACGCTTTCACGGCTTATGTTTAACCGATTTTGATGAAATTTTGTTCAGTGATTGGTTGTACCCCGTAAGAAAGACTACTTTTAGCCCGGAAAATTAAAGAGAAAAAAGAGTTCCCGTGGGAATTAAAATACTTAAATCACGCAGCTGAAGTCTCGGGCATCATCTAGTGCCTTATAATTAAGAAAATAAAATACCTCTATTACAAAGACCTTATTAGACACCTATTTAAATAACCAAGACTTTTTACCAATTAATAGCGCCGTTATGC
This sequence comes from Erebia aethiops, assembly GCA_923060345.2. Classification (NCBI taxonomy): domain Eukaryota; kingdom Metazoa; phylum Arthropoda; class Insecta; order Lepidoptera; family Nymphalidae; genus Erebia; species Erebia aethiops. The sequence goes on along the minus strand of OV281096.1, from coordinate 11,109,432 downwards.
TGACGATTTTGCAAGCCTATATGATAGATTGGATTTGAACTTTATAACTAAGTTCCATCGCAATTAACTGTTATTGGTGTAATAACCATTTTTTTACTCTTCGAACTGATTGCGCTATAAAACAAAAGTTGGAAAAGTTAAATACGCAAAGAAAGGTTAACTGCCTCGTCTATTTTCGTTCTGGTCTCTTTTATTGTGATTGGCACGCTAGTGCTACGTACATGTTTGTATCACGAAATGGACGCATTATTTATAAACTCGTGCGAGCGGATTCACTGTTGTTACTTTAACTGCTATATTAGGTAGGTAGGTATTTACTATTTTTAAAAAAAAACTACCTCCTTTTTGGAAGTTGGTTAAATTTTATTTTTTATTTTTTTAATCCACTACAAGCTAGCCCTTGACTGCGATCTCACCTGATGGTAAGTGATGATGCAGTCTAAGATGGTATCGGGCTAACCTGTAAATATTGTGAACTATACTATGTGATGACTTTTGACGACCTCCGTGGCGCAGTGTTGAGCGCTGTTGTCTTAACATGACCCAGTTTGGGAATTTATAATTTCTGAATTTTCCCTGGTCTGGTCTGGTGGGAGGCTTCGGCCGTGGCTAGTTACCACCCTACCGGCAAAGACGTGTCGCCAAGCGATTTAGCGTTCCGGTACGATGCCGTGTAGAAACCGAATAGGGGTATGGGTTTAATCAACTGCCATGCCCCTAACAGGTTAGCCCGCTACCATCTTAGACTGCATCATCACTTACCATCAGGTGAGATCGCAGTCAAGGGATTTTTTTTTTTTTAAAGTTAGTTGATGCCAGAAACTTTGTCCGTGTTGATTAAGTATTTTTAAATCATGTGGGAAATCCTCAATTTTCCCAGCCTATGCCCTTCCCTGGACAACATATCTCTATACCAATTTTCATCAAAATTGGTTGAAAAGATGGGCCGTATAGCGTAGCGGACAGACAGACAGACGCTGATAACAGTTAAATGAAGATATTGTTTTTAACGATTGTTTGCGCGAACTTTTTGATTTGTTTATGTAAATATTCGGTAATTGCTTCAGTATAAATTAAATTAACTAAAATGGTGTGATCAAAACCCTAGAAAAACCCTAGGCAAATAATAGGAAATTTATTTAATAGGAAATTTCGTTCTTATTTCTCATTTCATTACTTATCAGTTTTCCGAATGATTTATACCGTACAATAATTCAGGTATAAGTACATGACGTGGAAATTACAATTGAGTTCTTGTCATAATTCAATAATAATATTGAAGTATTGATAGCATAATTGCTTAGGATTGTGCAGTAATTGAATTGAAAATACTGAATTATTCATCAGGAATAAGAAGGAAATATAGAATAGGTTTGTAACTTATAGACGTAATAACCTAACGTGTACTTGAGCATGATTTCACAATGGGTGCACAAGAAAAGATGGAGTAGCAATAGATAAATAACTATAAGTATTAATCACCGAGTAGTAAACCTATTAATTTTTCTCTACAGGTACTTTTCAAACTGCGCTATAGTTGGCGCCAATCAAATAGTCGTCTCGGAACTAAGGTGGGAGTGCTTGTTTGCGCAGTTATTGCGACGCGTCTTGCGTTCAACTTCAGACGCGACAATTTAAGGCCCTGTGTAGCGTAAAAGGGCGTTTTAAAAGCAGTGTACTCATCAAACGGTAACATAACTTAAGCTTGTAAAAATTATTTGCTGTTTTCAAGACCTTTAAGCAGCCATTGACGCATCTCAAAACACAATTTAAAAAAATCTCTGCATTGAAATTTATTTTAAACATACCTCTTAATTTACCTTTTAAAGCAAATTTTCTCCTTATTTGAACTAATTATTTGCTCTAGAAATGTAAGATAAAATTTAAATTTATATATCAAACACAATGTCGGATTAATTTGTATTGAACAGTAAATATTTATTTATTTACAAATGATTTCTTGCATTTTGCGACATGCGCTTGCTCGATTTCACCCCCGCGCATCTGTATTTTGATCTCGTGAGCTCACAGCGTCTTAACTTTTTTTTTTTGTAATATATAGGCTAGCGCTTGGCTGCAATCAGACTTGCATGCAAGAGGTGATGCAGCCTGAGGTGGAGCGTGCTTGACTTGTGACACAGACAGAAACAGTTCTGCATTAATAATAATTCACATGCCCATGTTTTCGCCCTCGTAGAATTTCAGTGGTAGTCTACGTCTCAGAGAATATCTAAATGCAAAATCTCTAGTTTCTAAAGACCCCACCAATTCCCATTTCCAATGACCCACCCTGAAAAAAATTTCGTGATGTTCCTTCTGATTTTCGTTTCTAAAGCTCCATTTAAAAACCAAACGCTCTTGAAATATTCTACCGAATTCTACCGGGAAAGTAAAAGTTCAAGAACGTTTATTTTCCCAATATTTGCAGTTTTACTAGTTGGTATGGAATCGGTAATGGAAAAGTTCTCCCTTTCGAAACGAAACAGTTCTGGTAAGAGCGAACCAATTTTCTCTTAGTCCAGGGTCTCTAGAAATTTGGGGTTGATAGTGGTTAAAGATATATTTTATACTAGATGATGCCCACGACTTCGTCCACGTGAATAAAGATTTTTGATTGACACGGGAACTCTTGAATTTTCCGGGATACAAAGTAGCCTATGTCCTTCCCCGGGATACAACCTATCCCTGTACCAAAATCGGTAGTTTCATCAAAATCGTTTGAACGGATGGGCCTTGAAAGCGTAGCAGACAGACAGACACACTTTCGTATTTATAATATTAATTAAGTATATAATATTATGTTGATATCGTTTAATGTCAGTCAGCCAGCTTTTACTTATCAAAATAAGTATAAATAGTACGTATACTTCACCAACATAAAAGTGTTGAGAAAATTGATATCAGTTCATTGCACGAAAATAATATCTTAGGTCTCGAACAACCGTACGTAACGGATGATGCTAGCGATAGCCTGACAGCGTGAGAATTGACATTTACCCGAGCCGCTCTTGAATATTTCATGATTACATTTTTATTATACTCTAGCGCTCGCCTGCGGTTTCGCACGTGGTCTGATAGCGATCTGTCTGCGAAAATACTGACGGCCTGTCAATTCTTGACTTAGCAGACTAAATGACTTTAAAGCTTCAGTTTCTTCGAGTTCTCTACCTAAGATTTAGCCAAAAGTAATTAGAAACTAAACCAGAAGATTTAGGAGTTTCCCAGGTAGATTTATGTGCTACGAGTAATTAGAGATAACATTAGCAGTAGACAAATTTATTTTACAAAGTCACAATGAGCGAGAAAATAATAAAAAAATATCTTTGCAAATTTATGTACAAAGGCAGCATTAGCCTCTAGCCAGTATTTTTGTTTTAAATCAGTTACTTTAGTATCCTTTCTTTATTTAGGAAGAAGGGGAGTTATCCAATAATGGAGTTAGGTTAGATTTACCTACTTTTAAGTTGTTTTTTTATTATTTTGTTGTTGTTATTTGTTTATGCTTTTACTTAGATATAAATAAGAATTAGCATTAATAAAATTTAAATATTTTTCCATAATTTATTGCGGACGTAGGAAGGATTTGGCGAATGTATATTTTATTATCGTTGTGTTCACACGCTTTCCAGTTTTCTCGGCGTAACTTGATATTTTGGATTCGCATCGAATTAGCGTCGAGACTAAATGTCCCACGCTTTCGTAGCCTACCTACAGCGTAGTTAGGTATATACACCTACTACTGTCATTACTCTGTGATAATAGCTCAAAATTCGCCTAATAGTACCTTTCAGGTAGTAATAGTAAGTATTGTATGCCTACAGCCTGCGTAACTCGATTATTTATTTCGTAGAACCATTGTGTTTTGATACTTTAAATTTTGTAAACTAAGATATCAATTCAGAAAAAATGTATGGGTACCTAGAACTACCTATAGACTGAAAAAGAAGAGACGGAGGAAATTTTGATCATTTAATTAAATAGAAAAAAGTTTTTTCCAATAAAATTAAAACTCTGACAAGTGATTATTTATTATCAGTGCGTTTACTCTTTAAAATGATCAAACATAGAATGTACTACCTGTCATTTGAAATTTGATATACCTATAGAGCTTTTTTAATTTTGAAATAATGGTAAATATAAATATTACCCAATACTTTTGTTTAACTAGTGGTAAGGCTAAATACTTATTTGGCAATTAATAATTTGGGGATATACTAAAACAATTGACGTATATACAAAACCCTTTTATTTTCATTCACTATTATAGCGATATTAAAGAAGCATTTCGTCTATTTAACAATCCTATTCGAGCGGCAACTACAAACAGGTATCACAGTGTCAACTTAGGTGCTACGCTACGCTATGGTACTTATCAACTTTAACATAAATGCTACCGACGTGGAAGACGACCAAGGACAAAAATAACAGTAAGTTTACAAAAAAACAAAACCTTACTTTTATTAAATTAAAAACAAACTTCAACAAATCAAATCAAGTTCATGCATAGTATACCTACTAGTATCAACACACATCGGTTCTAGGAACGTTAACGGTATCAAACAACAAAACATTTGTAACTATCACACGGTTGTCACAATCCTGGATGGTGAGCATACGAGATCATGGTGAGAGGTGGTGGGTAGATCACCACGGCCGCCACATCGACTGGGCGGAGTCTGTTTCGGAGGCGGGGCTGTGAGGCGGCGAGGGCGGCGCATATAATCTTTTCGTGGCGATCGTTTCCACGTCAATCAGCTCCTCTGCTGGTCTCTTCCGTTCTATCAACGTTCTGGAGACCGGCTGAGGGGCTTGGGGTACAGGAGGTTGGCTGGGCGCGGGAGCTATCGCTTGCACAGGCGTCGGCCTCGCGACTGCGGGCGCGATCGGTTGAGGTTGCACCACCGGCGGACTCTCCAGTCTTCGTATGCAGTTACTCAAGTGCTGTAACAATCTGGCTCCAGCTTGAGGATCCACTGGACCCTGTCGATGCATAGCGTTCGCAGCTACTGTAGCATTCGTGATAAACTGTGACACTTCTGTTGCACACTGAGCAAAACCTGCTCGGAAACGTTCCGCGTAAGACATTTCGGGGTTTAGCACTAACTGTCCTCGTCTTTTCAGACTGTGAAGGTGTCGTACTGTCAGCTCGAGGATATCGGCTTTCTCGAGCTTGGAGACGTTTTCGCCTTCGGCTTGCAGAGCGGTAACCATGAGGTCTTTGAGTTCATCGAGGCAGCGGTTGATGCGGGCGCGTCGCTTTCTTTCGAGCATGGGTTTCATCACTTTGCGGTACTGATAAGTGCGTGATACGGGTTCTTCATCGGGGTGCGCGTGCGCCGGCGGGTGGAAGGCCCCGTGCGGTGGGGACATGGTACGAGTGGGAAGGATCATTGTTGCTCTCGCGACGGTTTGTGAGCGAATGGCGCGCGCGACTCTGAACACTCTGCTTTTATGCGCCGTACACCGATTGTGGCAAAGCGCCCGTGATAAAAATAGGGGTGCCACGCATGAAGTTATTTGAGGGGCAGTTATTCAAAGATATAGTTTCTTTGAAACGTATACTTTCTTACAGCGAACTTTATTAGTTAATCTTGTAGAATTATACAATAATATAATATATTAATAATAATTATTTAAGTCTCGTGAAAAAGCACCTTGGCAAATTATGCATTAAAAATGTCGAGATTTTTTCAAAGTTCATATGATAAAAAAATACTTTACAATATTTTTAGTTTGTATATTTAAAAACATAATCTTATAAAGCAATGCTTTTTCAAAACATATCCATGCACACATTATAATTTTTTTTATTATTCATTAAAAATATAATATTAATACTAAATGATGATACAATTTGTGCGCAACGATTAAGGTTTTTAAAATTCCCACTGAAATTCTTTGATTTTCCCTGATTAAAGAAAGTCTTAAGCCTTTATCGCTTTAACATATCTCGCCAAAACTCACGTAGGTACGTCATGTATTTTATGCTAAAAATATTTTTAAAATGCTAAATTATTTATTGAATTAGGTAAAAACAAAAAAAATCTAAACTTAATTTGTTAAAGTTGCATCACATTATTTTACTGTTAAGCTTCAAACAGCTGTGCTCCAAGGCAGTCAGCTGACGGCACCTGGCCAGCACGCGTTCCCACGCGCACCCTCGGCAAAGCTGCGCAAGACGTTCCCATTGAGGAGAAACAGCACAATGACGTCACGTTCCCCTCGTGACTCGTGGCGACGTATTAAATCACTGTCGCGCTCTTTTGTTGTCTACGTCTTTTTAGATGAGAATACAAAAGAAAAATGACGTCTGAAAATCCCGTTAAATTAAATTTTAAAAAGTTATTTAGTAATAATTTAAAATCTTTTACGTAAAAATATAATAATTTTATAGAATCTATTTAATTCTATAAAATCATTATGATATAATGTTATTAAAAAGGAATAACCTCGTAAATCGTAATACTAAAGGTTCATCATCCACAAGAAATGATAATGATATGTCCAAATAGTTTTGCATGTTATACTTACAGGATTATTAGTTTTTTAAATACATATTTTTTGTCACTTTCAGCTGAAACTACGCACGTTTTATGTGGCGAGATTTTATCAATATACACAATTACATATACTATTTCAATATATTATACTATTTACTGACCGCATTATCTAGAACATAACACTTTTGCAGTTATTTTAATGTTATTGGATTTTAAATGGGAAGGTCAGACGGTGGCAACCCTAGGATTTTCCGTCCGCAGGTCCCCGCAACACGAGGCATGTTATCGCCTCCGTCGGTGCTACGGACAAACAAGACGGATAGAAATTTCTATATACAAAGTTTTTACCGGTAACATTTATGAAATTGTCAGTAAGAAGCTGTTCCGGCGGCTATACCTACGTATTTATGTATCTACCTGTACCTATCATAAGTTGTTACTTGTGACAGTTTGAAAGTTACACTATTCTACTTTTTTACTTTTGATAAAAAGTTACTTAGGAACTATGAAATCATATAAGTCTGATTTCCATTTTTTTACTAATTTTTCTATTTACGTATGAAAAATATTTAAGCTCCTTTTTCCTAGAGGAAAATCTTTCACTCTACAAGAGGTAGGTATTTAGTATTTACGTAGGTAGCTGAGAACTACTCAATTTAGGTCCCTATGCCCACCTATATTGATGAAATTATTATATAGCACGTGGTAAATAATTTCCTACATACTTAATTTGTAAGTAATTGCTAGATACCTACTTATATATATGTAACTTAAGCTTTTTATTAAAGCATTTTCCTTGTATTTTAAACATGTGCCGTTTCTTAGAAGAAAATGGAAATCTGACGCACCTACCTACCTAGTAGTTTTCCTTTGAAACATACAATATAATATGTTTAGCTATACAATTTTGTTCTTCAGTCAAAATGATGAAAACCAATTCGAAAATGCATCCATGTTTTTATCGAATAATTTAGGTAAATAACCCTACAATTTTCCATTGTAACAATTAATCAATACATAATATTATGTAGGTAAGTATGCTCTAAATAAAAAAGTCCACTTTAATTAGTCACAAAAACAATAACATTCGCTTTATCGGTGCAAAGGTGTGAGTGGTTCCCAGCACCGCTAGTCGACTCGACACCGACCCATTGTGCGGTCGAAACTGCCGTGACGCTGCCTACTCTAATTCTGTCTTAACCCCCCAGACTGTAAAACGTCTTAACTCACACACAAAAGCCTTTAAGAAAAGTACCGCTCGATACGAACGCGCGTCGCTTGAGACGTTCTAGATTCAAACCTGTTTTGTTTCGCTAAAGAACAAGAGCGTAAGTGACGCATAAGTTTATACAGAAGCCGACATTCTTCTTCGCATCGCAATGCCGTGGGAAAGCCCGTGCCGCGCGCGCTCCCACACTCTGCCGGCACAAGCCAACCGATAAATTATCATAATTCCATTGTGAGTGAGACGGTACTAAGAAATTTTATACTTCATCAATCGCTGTGTTGAATATGTTAGCGCGTGGACTGAAGCTTTGTTGACGCAAGGACTTCGGTGTTCGGACACACACGGGGCTCGTTTTTATTTCCTCGTACGACTAAGGCGGTAGTGATTTTTCTGCGATAAACGCGTTTTTCAAAGCGAGCGACGTATGCGGAATATACGCCTACGTAGTTTTGCGGTTAGATAAAATTAAAGTTGTATTCTGCAATTGGGTATTTGACTACTAGTGAAATAAATTATTTTATAGTGATTATTAAATAAAGGATCTACCAAAAGTTGTAATATCCACGTCCCCTGATAGTTTTATTTTGAATAACCATTTTAAACTATCGATTAAAGTAAAAAAAGTGCGTCGAACTTGGATGACGTCACAACTTAAAATTTCATACAAAATCCATACTAAGCACGCATTTTGGACGTTTGAAAAAAAGTTGCTGATTTGACTAGTTGTCAAATACCCAATTGTTTTTGTACAAATATAGATAGATACCTAATTTTTTTTACCGATGAAGTATGCTGCGTAGGTTCTAGCCGCTATATCGTTGGATGGGCAAGCGCTACGAAATATGAATACAGACAGATAAACACACTTTTGCATTAAGTAATTACATGCTTGATGATTTAGGTCACATTTACCAATAACTTACCCAATACTTTTTTGCAACCTTCTGTTTTATAGGTCCAGCTATTCATATACATTGCGTATAGGTATAATATATGTCACATAAATATAATTGCGCCCTCCTAAAGCTAAATCCAAAATTCTTCTGCTGCGTAATTTTAGTGGTACGGATTTGGATCTTGGCGTGTTGTCTCCTCCTGTTTTCAATTTTCATTAGTTCTATTACTCTCCAGTTATCTTCTCACTACAACCTGTATGCTGACGATCTACAATTGTAGGTTCAGGCTAAATTAGTTTATTTACCTAATGAAATAGGCGAGTTAAATAATGATTTAGATGCAATTGTGCAATGGAGTAAGTCTTATGGACTAAAAGTGAATCGAGCTGTTTTTTAATTAGTTTAGAACTAATTACTAATTTTCATTTTTAAATAACGTACACCCATGAAGCTTTCTCACTAGGTTAATCCGTTGTCTGTATGGTTGCCTGGTAGAGATCGCTTTAAAAGCGATAAGGCCGCCACGTGTACCATAGCTTACTTTTATTATTATTATTTATAAGTATGTGTTTCTTGGTGTACAATAAAGAATTTTAATTCATTCATTCATTCATATACTTGAGTTTGACAGTACCTTGATATGACTCAACATGGCTGTATTTTCCCAAGATCCCAAAGAATGAGTCACCGCTGATCATGAGTGATACCTATCTCATGCTCTCATAGCCAAACTCGTGTTTGAAAAACTATTTGGCCGCAACCACTTATTTGACGGGTTTGTCAAACATCACGCGTATTTCGGAAGTTTTGGTTGATCAGTGCACTATACTATTACCTACAGATTACAGCCCACTTCCCGGTAAATCCAATAGTGCAGCCCACTGCGTGACTTCCCAAGCACAACAAGTGCTATTAACTTTTCTTGAGATTTTTGCACCGATTTCGATTGTGCTTGGCTTGCTGAATATAGTATTTTTAGTTTGACCAACTTCATAATATTATATATCAGGTACTTATGAGCAAAAAAGTTAGATAATAGAAGTACGAGACGGTACAACACAACGTCTTCGTACGCAACACATTTTTAACCGACTTCGTTTTCAAAGTATGTCGGTGCATATATCTCCGTGGTTATATGCACCGATTCGTCAACTTTGCTTTTCCTTGTTAAACCCGCCCGACTTCAACATAGTGGGTAGAAATAAAAAATATTTTTTACTTTACAGTGGCGTTGGAAGTCGGTTTTTTGGATAGAATATTTATTTTTAACTTTTTAGTGTCAGGGTTGAGGATTTGGAGTCAGAATTTTTTATGGGGCCACCTCGAGAGCTTCCTCTAAAGACTGATAGAAAAAAAATCAAATCGGTTCAGAAACTACGGAGATATGCACCGACATACATTAAAAAAAAATACTACGCGCCGAATTGAGAACCTCCTCCTTTTTAACCGACTTCCAAAAAAAGGAAGAGGTTCTCAATTCGGCACGTATGTTTTGTTTTTTGGAAGTCGGTTAAAAATTTCCGCCTTTAGGTATAGTAGCAAAGTACTATTCCCTATTCTGTGATAGTAGGACGTGTCAACGTGTGGTTCATGGGGCCTATCTACAATCGGTTTCTAGTTTCTACGTTGCATCGCAGACACTGACCTTCGTTTCTACCAAAGTACCTACTGTATTCACAAAAAATCAGGCACAAGCAACTTCAAAGTTAAGCTAATATCTGCCTATCTGTGAGCAATTAAAATTAAATATTTGTCAAGTATATCGAACCTACGTACGTGGTGTTTGATCAACACAATATCTGGGTATAATCTATAAAAAATCAACAGCACAGTGTTTGCACGAAGCACTTGATATGGAAAAATATTTTATCATACGTTCGTGGATTGGAATAAACAGGTTGTTACACCTGGGCGCACCCTGATTTTTATATTATTAAGGCGTAGATTTAGCACCTGGGTAATCGATTCGGTACTGTGCCATATACAAGTATCTACTTACCAAATTTTTTAACGTAAAATACCAGTATTTTAGTTACTAATTTTACGCTTTCATCTAAAACAAAAAACGACTTCAAAACTATACCTATGAGTACCAACTTATACTAAAAAGTAAAAACATTAACAGTGGAATTCATAATCGTTGGGTAACCAGTCTCCGCAAAAATGTCGTTCACGATTCGCGAAGCGATTGAATGTCGAATCTTCCTTTGTTGCAATTCATAAACGTTCACTAGACAATCGCCTAGCTGAATGGAGAAGAAATGGAGATGTACAGAATATTGTCTATTGATTTACATGTTATCTGTAGGAATTCTCTATGGATGTCACTTTGAAGCACTGAGTCACTCAAGTGAATGTCAGTGTTTGTTTACAAACAAACATTGACGGGGTTTTGAATTCCCAATAGTTTCCAATTTTAGTGAAGAAGAGGAAGCAACAACCGACACTAATTCGAAATTTACGTGGTAAAACGCTGACGAATGATACCACCTTGATAGCGGTGATGCCTAACATCATGATTTGTAAATCCCGCATAAAGTCAGAGACGGCCAAGGCTAACAGTACATCCTGGACCACCTCTGCAAAAATATGTAATATCGCGAAGATATGTTTGTTCGCAGATCTAACAAAAGTGCAGCTTACTAAACTGAAGTCCAGTAGAACTATGTACTTACTTCAGCTCTTACGTTCTAACTGTTCCGGCATGGTGCAAAGATGTGTTCATCAGTGCAGGCTTTTGGTCTGAGAGCATAGTATACCGTCGTTACAGGAAAACGAGAAGGAATTTTCTTCTGTTTTTTATGACTATATACTTATTTTTAGAATTGTATTTATAGTATTTATATGCGTAATAATTATGTTTAAATATTGTTGCCTGATTCAAATAAATAATTGAATGAAAACTACAAAATAGTGTATTATAATCCCTTTAATATTATTTTAACATTTAAATAGATATACCAGGCTGAAAAGGAGATTATTCATAATATTGACTGCTATAATGATTATTGTATTACTAGTCACTTCCTTTTCGCCTTAGGTAATGCACATAAGAGTAATATCATATGAGGCCCTCCAACCAAATGAATTAATCCACGACCTTTATTCTAACTTCTTCAAACCAGAGATACAAGATCTTTGCTCAACCTGAGGATAGTAGAACAGCGTATGTTCTGGAAGTACATACATTAACTGTAGTTCCTTTATTTTACGCTCGTGTATGTTTTATTCATCAACATCTGAGTCATTATAAAAATTGGCTTGTTTCTTTTTTATCCAGTTCTGTAGTATACCATCAATTAGCCTGTGCGTCTACTAGCCTTGCGTCTTTATGTAGGCTAGCCGATTGTGGTGTCTTTCAAGAATCCACCCTCGTGCGGCATTTCTTTCTTCTGGCAATAGTTCATTGCCAGGCCCACTACTAAATATTGAGCACGTGCCTCTTCTCAGAACGGAAAGGGTAACTTCCAGAAATACCAGTATGTTTCAGGACAGCATAAATCGTCGTAGTTTTATATGCACAGCCTGTAATTAGCGATTTCACCATCAAAGTATAGCCATCATTCGCTTTATACTACACTTTGGATTATTGGTGGATTTATTGGTTTTACCACAAGTACAAACTTAGAAATACATGTTGTGTATGACTAAAATCACATTTTTCTTTGTTAATAAAACCTATTTAGGTAAACCCACATTGTACGTACACAGTGTGATGTGAACTGTCATTGAAAAAAAAGAATATTATGTTATTATAAAATGGTGGTCATGAAGAAAGTATTTTTATTTAATTTTTATTAGGTTATGGGCTTTAACACGCAGCGATAAAAGGTAAAAAAAATATATAATTATATATAAAGCATGGCTGAATTAAAGGAAATGGAATTTAAAATTAAAACAAATCAATTTGGTGTAACTCCATTCGCCGGTGCAGATTTTAGTAATTGGTTTTTTAGAATTAAAACAATCCTAGAAGAAAAACAACTGCTTAAATATATAAATCAAAATATAAAATCTAAATTGCTTAATGAAACTGAACAAATTGAAAACGCGAGAACCAAGAATATTTTAATACAATGTATATCTGATAATTACTTAGAAATAATTAAGGACTGCACACTAGCCATCGAAATTGTAGAAAAACTAGAAAAAATATTTGTGAGAACAGGAATTTCGTCACAATTACTAATACGCAAAAAATTACTTACAATGAAGTTTAAAGAAAATGAGTCTCTTTCAGAATTTATTCTGGAATTTGACAGAGTAGTGAGAGAACTAAAGTCGTCGGATGCTAAACCTAGTGATAGCGAAATAATATGCTATCTATTATTAGCTATGCCAGATTCATACGATAGCGTCGTAACAGCCATAGAAACATTATCGTCAAGCCAATTGACGTTGGAATTTGTCAAAAGTAGATTATTGGAGCAAGAAATTAAAAAGAAGAACAGAGAAAATACACTCGATACTCAAGATAATCATAGAGTATTCTATCAGAACAATGCTTCTCAAATGCGCTGTTACGGCTGTGGCAGACAAGGTCATCGTCAATCCCAGTGCCGTATGCGCGGGAATTACTCGAAATCTAGATATTGGAAGTCGCGGGCTAATAGCGCAGAAGAAACGAAAGAAGTAGCTTATATGTCTGGAAATACAGGAAATGAAATAACAGGTCAGATTCTACATTTTTATATTGATTCTGGTGCTTCTGATCACTTAATTGGTACTGATGAATATTTCTCAGATTATTTAAAGTTAGAAAATCCTATAAAGATCAATATTGCTAAGAAAGATCAGTATCTTTATGCTACAAAAATTGGCAATATACAGACTGATACTTGCAAATTATTAAATGTTCTTTATGTACCAGAATTAAGTAATAACTTATTGTCTGTAAGTCGTATTGAAAACAATGGATATGGTATTAAATTCGAGAATAATGTTGTTAAAATTCACAGGAATAATTATGTAATCCAGGAAGGTACAAGAAAAGGTAATTTGTATGACATCAAATTTAGAATCTCAAAGGCAATAGCACAAAAAGCCTACGCGATACCATCCTCTGCAGAGATATGGCATAGAAGATTGTGTCATACGTCAACTGATAAAATGAAAATACTAAAAGGTAAGAAATTAATAGAATGTGAATTATTGTCAAATTCTGATTTACTGTGTGAGCCATGTTTAAAAGGACGTCAAACGAGATTACCATTTAATAATGATTACAAAAAGACGACTAGAATTCTAGAACTCATACATAGTGATCTGTGCGGTCCAATTAGACCTGAAACACATGACAATAAAAAATTTATTTTGACTTTTTTTGGATGATTATAGTCATTTTATGGTTGTCTATCTACTGGAAAACAAAAAGGATGTGTTAAAATATTTCAAAATATATTCAAGAATGGTCGAGGCTAAATTCAATTGTAAAATATCGAGATTTCGTTGCGATAATGGAACCGAATATATAAACCATTATTTTAATGAATACTGTCAACAGGAGGGAATTCAGATAGAAACTACTATAGTATATTCACCACAACAGAACGGAAAGGCCGAGAGATTAAATCGTACATTAGTAGAAAAAGCTAGAACAATTTTAGCAGATTCCATTTTTGATAAGGAAATGTGGGGTGAGGCTGTGTATGCAAGTGCATACGTAATTAATCGTTTGCCTACAGTAGATAATAAAATACCAGCAGAATTATGGTATGGTGAAATATGTAATTATCAAAAATTAAAAGTTTTTGGGAGCGAAGCATACTGTTACGTAAATAAAGTATACCGACAAAGTAAAATGACAGAAAAATCACAAAAATTTTACATGATTGGATACTGTAACAATGGATACCGTTTATGGGATCCAATAAAAAGGGAAATAATTCAAGCGAGAGACGTTATATTTAATGAGGAAAGAATACAAAATAAAAAGGTTCATATAAATACTGAAATATTGACTGATATAGGAAATAGTACTAATAATAATATTGAAGGTGCGGAAGAATTAGAAAATGAGAAACCTAGCACTTCAGAACAGAATACATTAGGAAATGTTTCTGAAGAAATAACGGAAACAGAGAACAAGAGAACAAGAAGGAAACCGTCTTATCTTCAAGATTATATATGTGATGATGAATTCCATGAATGTGATTTTGTTGCACTAAGTGTAGAAAATTTAATAAATGATCTCGATGTTCCAAAAAATTTGAAAGAAGTATTAGAATCTAAAGAAAAACAGCAGTGGCTGAAAGCTATAGATGAAGAAATGAATTCACATAAGAAGCACAACACTTGGACTGAGGTAGAAAAACCAAGAGATAAGGAAATCATTCACAGTAGATGGGTATTTAGAAAGAAAAATAACAACACCTACAAAGCAAGACTGGTAGCAAAAGGATATGAGTCTTCAGAATGGAATGAAACCTATGCACCAGTAGGAAAATTATCTACTTTTAGAACACTTTTAGTATTAGCGAATAGAAATAATATGTTTATAGAACAAATGGATGTTAAAACAGCTTTTCTGCATGGAAATCTACAAGAAGAAATTTATATGTTTTTGCCGGAAGCATTAAATAATAATAAAGTATGTAAATTAAATAAATCATTGTACGGCTTAAAACAAGCCCCTAGATGTTGGAATAATACGTTTCATGAATTTATGTTAGAAAAAGAATTTAATAATTCACTGTATGATACATGCCTTTATACAAGAAAGGACAATTTTTATATATTCTTATATGTTGATGATGTTCTCCTTATTCATAATGATAAGAATGCTATATGTAATTTTCAAAAAGAGTTGAAGTCGAGGTTTGATATGGTGGATTTAGGTCCAATAAAAAGGTATTTGGGCTTAGAAATAGAGAGAGATCATAAGAATAATGTCATCAAATTACATCAAAAAACGTATATCGAAAATTTATTAAAACGATTCAACATGCTAGAATGTAAAGGTATAGCCACACCTGTAGAGAAAAATCTTAAATTGACCAAGGAAAGTAATACTGAACTCTTTACTAAGAAACCTTATAAAGAATTAATTGGCTGTCTTATCTATTTAGTTGTTGGCACTAGACCAGATTTAAGTTTTGCAGTAAGTTTCTTTAGTCGCTTCCAAAGTTGTGCTAATGATAATCATTGGAATTATTTAAAAAGAGTGTTACAATATTTGAAATTTACTAAAGATTTAGCAATTTATTATAGAAATGACATACATGTAGAACATGAGGTAATTGGTTATTGTGATTCTGATTGGGCGGCTGATTGTACTGATAGAAAAAGTGTTTCAGGATTTTGTCTAACGTTGTATGGCAATGTTGTTAACTGGGGAACCAAAAAGCAAAAAACAGTATCACTCTCAACAGCAGAATCTGAATATATTGCTCTTAGTTCATTAGTTCAAGAATCTTTATGGTTTAAAGGATTGTTAAAAGATTTACACCTAAATTGTGATAACGTTCTAATATTCGAAGATAACTTAAGTTGCATTCATATAGCAAAAAATAGGGAAAGTAAAAGAGTCAAACATATAGATATTAGACATCACTTTATTAGAGATGCAATACAAAATGGTAGTGTAATTTTAAAATATGTAACTTCTTCAGAACAAAAGGCAGATATATTTACAAAGGCTTTATGTAAGGATTTGTTCACTAAGTTTAAGAATGCCTTAGGTTTATTGAATTGTTAAATTAACTATAACTAGGCAGTTTATTGTTTCAATGATTTATATTAACTGTTTGTTCACGTAATGTTTTAAGTTATTTATATTAGTTATTTAGTTTAGTTTGTCTTTTAAAAATAAGTCGTATGTAGAATGTGGTTTAAGGGGGAGTGTTAATAAAACCTATTTAGGTAAACCCACATTGTACGTACACAGTGTGATGTGAACTGTCATTGAAAAAAAAGAATATTATGTTATTATAAAATGGTGGTCATGAAGAAAGTATTTTTATTTAATTTTTATTATTCTTCCATTTTTTATCAAAAATCAAGATTTATTACGCACAAATAGCCCACAAAATACAATAATAATGCTATGTCAAGCTCATGTCATAGCGAAAGCCTTTTTTGATAGTGTCTGGCGCGCGGAAATCGGCGAACCAGTATTCGGCCGCTGTTGGCGACCAATTTGAGAGTATCTTACGACTATGAAATGCAAAAAGCTTGAATTCGATACATAGCGCCTGAAACGTCTCGGTGGCGAGCGTTTCAAGCGTTTATGAATTCCACTGTAAATGGGTTACATATACATATTTTGTTTTTTGTTGATTTTCTCAAAAAGCGTTAAATCAATTTCGATAAAATTTGAAGTATGATCTATCAAACAAAAAAAGAATCAAAAAAAAGGTTCATAATAAAATTAGCGGAATTATCGCGTAAAATACATACATACAGTCGAATTGATACCCCTTTTTTAAAGTCGGTTAATTTTTTTTTAAAAAGGTAAAAAGCTTAAAAATTTATATCAGATTTTGTTTTTTATTCCCCTTTTGGAATACATGTAAAAAATCGCAAATTATAAGGGTCGTGCTCGTGACTCGTGAGTATGCAACACAGCACAAAATTTTATCTTATAACATAGTATTTACAACAAAATAACTTAGGCAGGTATTTTATGAATAATATGATTTATCACAAGAGTTATTTCTATCTCAATTTATCTGTAAACCAATGATTATTATACAGCTGATCATGTTCGCTTGGAATGGTGCCAAGAATGCCAAGCCATTTCGCATTACTAGCTTGATATCTCAAGCTCATTCGCTGTTCAACAAAACAGCCCTTTGGCGAAGTTTTTATCAACCGATAGAGGTCCACTGCTGGATAAAGGTTTCTAAGGTAGGTACGATTTTCACACGCTACGGTCTTGCAACGGGGACAGTGAATTCAGCAGCTCCTTGCGACTCGCTTGATGTCGTCCATCCACCTCATATCTTACGTAGTTTTCACTTTTCTAGCACTAGCAAGCGCATGTCGCCAAAAATGCAAGAAATCATTTATAAAAAAATAAATATTTACTGATCAATACAAATAATTAATCCGACAAGGTGTTTGATTTAGAAATGTAAATTGTATCTTATATTTCTAGAGCAAATTATTAGTTTCAATAAGGAGAAAAATTGCTTTAAAAGATAAATTAAGAGGTATGTTTAAAATAAATTTCAATGCAGAGATTTTTTTAATTGTGTTTTTGGATGCGTCAATGGCTGCTTAAAGGACTTGAAAACAGCAAATTATTTTTACAAACATACATTTTTTCACCGTTTGATGGATACACTGCTTTTAAAAACCCCCTTTTACGCTACACAGGGCCTAGATCACATTTAGGTAGGCATTCGACCTCCTTGCGACTTGCTTGATGTCGTCCATCCACATCATCTTACGTAGTTTTCATTAATTAGATCACATTTAGGTAGGTACTCGACTGTCAAAATTTTTGTGTGTAACAGTGCTATTCAGGGGCCACTCTGCCAAAGCTTAAAGCCATATTGTTTCATTATTGGTGACTTTCATGTTTTAGAATTACAATCCTTATTTTAGGAACGTCAAGGTACGTGAAATCAAACTGTCATTTTGATTAATATTGCTTAAGTATTGCTTTAAGCGTTAGCAGTATGGTCCCTGAAGACTATTTAAGTCTCAATCATTGTTATAATCTCAATTGTTGTGATTGTCTGAATTTATGATATTCTGCGAAAATGGATTTTGGCCAATACCGAAAGAGTAGCTTAGTCAATCAGAGGTGAGATTATTACATTGTAGCAATCATTGTACCGAAATAGATCCAGATACAAAATACAGCTGTACCACACTCAGCATTTATCTCAACACCAATTACAATTACAACATACGATCTATAAGGTTTGCACGAGTTTTACACACGCCTACCTTCCCCACCACGCCCGTGAGCAAACATTTTGTGCAAACAGCAAACATGAATGTTTAACATTGGATATAAATGACGGCTACCGAGAATAGATTACTATTGACATATGCCTATTACAATGCTAATGTAGTCAGTACTGTACTTTATTATTCTACGACTGCTGGCGTGTCCTAGATTTGCTTGGGAAAGAAATAATACGGAATTCTGCTCCGGAAAATGTGTACTTGGACACTGAATAAATTGAAACTGCGAAAATAGAGTTTGTGTTCTATTTCCGTCTTTTTTTTTTTTAGCTATTTACTCTTAGCTATTTAGTCACATATATTTGACTAGAGAAAGGAGAGTACTCTTAACTTTTATTATTTTATACTACAAAATGTCTACCCTTCTAGGGTAGAGTAAGAGATCCGGGTCATACTGCATATTGTTTCAATAGTCTTAACTTTCTTGTTTTAGATTTATAATACTTATTTTTAGAACGTACGTACGTGACATCAAACTTAAGCAACACTCAAGCAAAAGCATTTTGAGTAATATTTTAATTATAGTAATATTTTGCTTTAAGCGTTGGCAGTATCGGTCTCCAGAAAGGGTCTGTCTTCTTTCTTTAATAAGTACTCGTATATGAATTGTTCCCGGAAAATTTCGAAAAGTTCCTTTCAATATAAAAACAACCTAAATCCATCCAAACTGCGGATATTATCTAACCTAGAAAAAACCTAACAAGTCCACTGATAAAGCGGGCGCCACCTTAGCAAAAAGTAGCCGTTATTTATCCGTCCATAAGTCAACGCAAATTGTTCAAATCTCATTTTAAAAATGTGCTGTTTTATTAGCTAGAAATCTCTGTACGATTTATATCGGTCTAGACTCTAGATAATAGCGTATGAAACGTATATCATAACGCTTTTTGCTTCATGAATATGGACTAGTAAATCTAGAGTTAACGCCTACTTCCACGCCTAGTTAAGTACAGCTCAATATTGTGTAATGGTAATAAGTAGGGTAGAGTGGGGTAATTACGGATTAAATTAATAATACGGGTAATAGCGGACACGCTAGTTTAGCTATGCTAGAAAAGGATTTAAGATATTCTTGATGATGAATTCGCGAGTCAAAGCCCGAACTATACTACCGAACTAGTAGGTAACTAACTAACTTGTCTTTATGCACAGAGTCATTGATGTGTTGCATCACCCAGCATGATCCAGCATTCATCTTTATAGTCTCAGACTCAATCCTATCCCTTATGAGCACGGATATCCTCTCAGATTGAGAAGATTTTAGGCCACAGGTCATTATTATTATAGCTCTTACGTACACTTTCTGAGAGTCTACTGTGCAGTCGAGGCACGGGCCGCAGCGTCTTTTTTTAAAACAACTTTGAAAGAGCATGCGGGTCTCATTTACTAGGCTTGTAAAGGCCGAGGTACTGGATTACGGGCCTGGTACGAGCCTCGAGGCCTGGTCTCTTTACTAGGGTAGTGGCGATACCCTAGTGGTAGGTATACGGGGTAACTTTGTACAACATATCAAGTACGTTGGCTAAAATACCCCGCTCGCTGCCAGTTCATCTGTATAGCTGACTGAACATTAATATTACTTCTGTGTACCTACTAACGTTAATTTTTAAGGTTTTTAAACTAAAAAATTGAGCCCTAGTTGCTATGAATAAAGAGTATTTATTTTTATTATTAACTAGCAGATGCCCGCGGGCCGCGACTTCGCCTGCGTGTAATATGTTTTTTAAATTCCCACAGGGACTCCCTCATTTTTCGGGTTAATATATAGCCTATGTATACACTCACAAATAATGTGGCTTTCTATTGGTACCAGAAATTTCAAAATTACCCCCTACAACGTCACAAACTCACAAACTTCACCCTTTTATAATATTGGTACCATAGATTAGTTTTGTTTTTTTAATTTTAAGCATGGAATTGATTTTGTGTATGTACTCGTACCTAGTCCTAAGTGGCTAATCATTTTGTCTTTGTACCTAATATATTGTAAAAATTTTGATCTATGTTTTAAATATAACTGCCATGCCCCTAACAGTTTAGCCCACTACCATTTTACACTGCATCATCACTTACCATCTGGTGAGATCGCAGACAAGGGCTAATTTGTACCTAGTGGATAAAAAAAAGTGGATAAAAGTGGACACAATATCAGTCTCTATTATCTACATGGAGCCCAGCTATGAGTATATAATATCGGTTTTTACTCTTGAACTTAATATTGTGAAGTAGATGCAATGCTTGCACAACAAAATATTAACTACATATATATATATATATATAGAAGGTACTAAAAGATTGCAGAATCTTATTTATTGACTTTACTTTTTATTTATTCGGATATTTATTACATCCTTCTGGTCAGTTAAAATTTAATCTCTGATAAAAACAAGCACGGGTTTAATTATTGCACCATCACTGCTCATTATAGAATTTTTGGTAGTCGTTTATTACACGACTTCCTTTCATTAACAGCTTAAGTTATCTCTTAATAAGTTACTCTAAAAAGACACGAAGTGTTTCTTTCTCACTATAAATTATGTACTTTTATACAATGTAGGTTCAAGTTATATATATTTTTGAGCTGTAATTTTCCAAGAAAAACATATGACATCACTGAATTTTCAAAACCTGCACTCTACTTTGTTCCGAGTTACTTTTCTGAAATTGGTTCCATTAATTGGAAGTTTACAAGCTTTTTACTAAGTATATACAAATGTCGTTTAACAAAACTTATTGACTACAAAAGAATTTAAACCGTGTAACTTGTTAAGTGGCGATTCATGTCACATGATGACCGAGCACGATTGTAATTTGTCAATTGCTATCGGTTTTAATTCATGAGATTAAAGTTTAGCTTTAGCTTTATACAATGGACTTTTTGCATTGTATGTGATATGACAAAAAAAAAACAGTATATACTCCAGTCAAAATAATTATTGCGATATCAAAGTATTTTCTTCTTACTCAGCTTAGTTTTGAATTGAACCAAATTGGCACAATCATTCGCAAAGCATCATATTTAAGGAAAAGTTTTACTCAAAACTTATTCAATGTGAAGTCAAGGTGGAAGTCATCCATAATGGTGCAATCGCCCTTTATTTCTAGATATTTTTCCTAAAAAACTTCTGGTAGGTAATGTTGTCAAACGTTGAACGATGATGGAATAGACTGTTGAATGAGTTTGAAGTTCAAATAGATTTTTCTTTAGAATATCCGAATACACTGGGCGCCATAAGATATCCTACCTCTACCGTTAGTTGTGGGATCTCGATCGTCACCGTATTACCAGTAGATTGCACACTTAAGTAAACACGCCCACGCTAAACACGAAACATGAAACTAATTGTGCACTCACACCACTTTTTTAAAAAAGACAAAGGGTTGTCGCTCTTTCAATGTGTGTGTTCGTGTACGTTACCGTACCTAAAGGGTAAAACACACAGGGAGCGGGTGCGGGTCGGGCGCGGGTCGAGTCGGGTACGCGGCTGGTTGAATTCCTTGTCGCGACACCCGCCACGCGCCCGACCCGCGCCCGTGCTCCGTGTTATATCTTCCATATAAACACAAGGAATTCAACCCGCCTGACACCCGATCCGACCCGCGCCCGACGCGCGCCCGCTTCCTGTGTGTTTTGCCCTTAAAAGATAATTGATGAAAACTAATTTAACTTTAAAAACTGTCTATTTAAGCAACAAATTATTAATTATTTAAAGAGATATTATAACAAATTTGTGCGAGTTTGCATTAGGTGGTAGTCGCTTAACTTAATGTAAGTAAGTGCAGGTCATTGTGTGGTAATTGAGAGACGGGCCGCCCGCGCACCGGTGATTACCCGGACCCCGCTACCACGCTTCTTGGCGGGCGAATCAAAATATCGCGCGAACACTCAGGATCACAATGCCATATTTTGCTAACTGACTAATAGGTAATGTCATGTTTCTAAAATTTATCACATAATTACTTTTGCAATAAAATATGACAACACTTTGATTACTTTTAAAAACAAAATTGAATATTTTTGATAGAGAATTAGTTTGTAGTACAGAGCTACTTGTTACGATTTATATGATTTCATAGGTCATTATAAATAATAATCATTCTGTAATACTGGTAAGCTGTATTTCCTAGAACTAACCCAAAACTGGCTTTCCATGATAGGCTAAAAAGAAAACAATTTAAAAAATAAGATCTTAAAAATATATTAATACCTAATGTCTTTTTTAAGTTGGCAACCCTACATAAGTGACAAAATTTTCACATTGAGGTTACTTGCGTGACAGGAACTTCGGGTTATAACTTAGCTATAGTAAAGCAATTATGTGGAAAAATTCACTATAGGTACTTCAACAAACTTGAGGTGACTGAACGCTTGAGATGAACTTTGAATGAATACCGACCGATACATCATAGCTGGTCTTCTCGCGTGTACATTATTTATAGTTTTTAAACTTAAAACTGGCAAAGGACGTGGAATTACGTCTTTTACATGACCCTCTATGAAACAGAGAAAAGCGTTTGAGTAATTCATGAAATAATACAGCATGGTACATGAACATGATAGATACAAGTTTTTTTTTTTATATATAAGTTTAGGTTTACTCTATACATTACTCACTAGTCAAATTTTTATGCGGAACCCACCGCATTATTATCCCGAGAAAACTCCTACCATTATTTGATTAATGGAAAGGGTGACCCCTTTCATTACCCTTTCGACCCTCAGTAATGAGGAATACAACGCAAAGAGAGAGTCATTTTTAGGCTAGATTATAATGTTACTGAGTATACTCATATTAATTTAAAAAAATGTACCCAGTACTTCATACTTGTGTCACATAATATTTGGTAGGTACAATATATTGTCACTGCTAAGTAATATGATTATTTTAAGATATGTCTCAACTCTGCCACCAGTTTGAAAAGCAGATTCTAAGAAATACTTAGTGCTGGAACGAAACGCTGCATTTACTTTTTGAAAACACCAAAAGTTGCATTAATTAATTAAAACTATTATAATGCAATTAAGTATTCTAAGAAGTATGGATACTAAATTCTTTATCTTCCTACCACAGATAAGTACATACTCGTATTATGCGAAAAGCAAATCTGCACGTTCATGACCGGATGAAATATTTATCTTAATAAGTTTGTTTAAGTGCTTTTCCTTGTTATTAGATATCATTGGCATGGCCAGGACTAATTTTTAATCCTACCAGTGTGATAAGTGCTCAGTAATAAAAAGATGAATTAATTTGTTATAAATACTCGTAAGTACGTATAATTTGCATAATATTCACCTACACCAACGATTTTGTGATTTTTTTTGTGTTTAAGATAATTTCAGATACGCAAAGGGACTGGAAACACACACACTGGAAACTTGGGAAGCGCAGCGTTGGCAGATCCCCTACTCGGTGGATGGACGACATCAGACCAGTCCAGTCCAGTCCAGAGAGCCGCTGGATCCAGGCGATCTCACCTGATGGTAAGTCGTCACTGCATCTAACCTGCTAGGGGTACGGTAGTTATATTAAACCCATACCCCTAGTCGGTTTCTACACGGCATCGTACCGGAACGCTAAATCACTTGGCGGTATGTCTTTAAGACAACAGCGCTCAAAAATGCGCCGGGGAGATCGTCAAAACCTTTTACTTTCCACAGCAGCTAGGTAGGTAATTGAATAAAACAAAGCCGAATTGGACAATACCATATTCAAGATTCTCTGCTCCATTGCCGGCAAGACAAACTTATAATGCCCACATTTGTTTTGATCGTTTTATGTTATACTTGCATATTGCACTACAATCATTATAATACAATTTAATTTTAAACGCTCTATCTTACAGCTTCGCAATGCGGATTGTCCACGCATATGTTTAAGGGTGCGGGCCGCCCGTAGCCGCAAGTTAATGTAGGCAAAAACATCTACTTATATTACCACCATTATAATATTATCTGGTCACGCGTTGTATGACCGCGGTTTGTCCCGCGTTCGACCATTATATTTTTCTTTACAAATCCTTAGCTTCTACCTGTAGTGCCAATAGTATGCAGTATGATTTACTATGGAACAAAATTTGACAATATTTATATTATGAAAATTGATTAAATACAATATCTCTTGTTTATAAATCCTGATTCCTGTTCTAAAAAATTACAAGGCAGCGCTAAGTTTCCATTTTTAGATTTTTAAATTAAAAAAATACATCACTTCTAATATTATAAATGTGAAAGTTTATATATGGATGGATGTTTGTTACTCAGTCACGCCAGAACGGCTGAAAGGATCTGGCCGAACCTCCATCCGTACTTATAAGAACACTTATAAGAATACGTATCACATTGTATTGTGATTGTTGAACGGGTAACAGACCGAGCACAATAAGTCACGACGCCCTATCAAATAGAGGGCTTTCTTATGTCCCTTTGATTATTCCCATGCAGGTGTCAAAGCCTCCGGGACAATTTAAATCGCATTACCTTGATAACTCAATTTATTCATGTGCAATATTATGCAGGGCTTGGGAAATATGAAAACGCATACCGACCTCGGAAGGTACTTACTATTTCTAAGAGCTACAGAGTTATGAAAAATCTTCCATGTCTTTGAGGACATATTATTTCAATGATCGTTATACTAGAATTACAAACGTGAAAGTGTGTCTGTCTGTTAAGTATTCTTGGGCCATCCGTTTTACCGATTTTGACGTGAATTTTTATCCGGGAAATTTAAAGAACTCTCACGAGAATTGGGATGTTTATGAAACGGTAAAATCTAAATCGAAGCGAATGAAATCGCAGCCATCATTCAATAAATCAATAAATTACATAAAACTGACAGAATTCTTAATTAAAGAGCATCCATTCTCTCTATCAAACGCCTAATAAAGCTACTTCATCTTTTTGAGTATTATATGCGTTGATCTCCAAAGTATTGCATAGCCGCTTTTAAAGTCTACAAAAGCCGTTTTTCAAAACTTTCGCTAATGTCGATAAATCGATCATTGTCGAAGTAGGAGTTTTGAGGCACTTCTAAGACTTTCGAACTCTATAGCCAAGATGTTACAAAAGGAAATGATGCATTAAGCTTTATTTAAATATTAGCGCTGCCTGCAATTTGTCCAGCAAAGAATAACTTTATCAAGAGCGCAGTGGGTACCTAGTGCGTACCTACATATTATTAACGCGTAAGTAACAGTGTGACCGTCGACATGCGTCGTTTACGATTCAGTTTTTGTTCGAATTATGAATCTCTTCGAGTGGCGTGAATTCAGGGTAAAAACAAAATAGAATTGGCAACAGATTAAAAAAAGGTTCACCTTGCACTAACCGATCCCTAATGGCAATAAAAACAAAGATTCTACGATTCGTTTTATTGTTTTTGGTTAAAATTATCAAAGCTCTGATGTGGTTGCTAGTATGGCCTCCTGGGTGAGCGCAAAAGGCGCCATGCAAGGGAGGCACTGATGCGAAGCCTTCCAATATGTAAAGGTGACCACCGAGGGGCTAGGCAAAGTAATAAATAAATTCTCTGAAGTGTCCGTTGTTTTAATCTACTTTCAATAGTATTTACTATTTATGTGTTATTTTGTATCCGATAATGTATGTTTTATGACTGTTGATTCTTAGGCGAACTTTGTTTTGGCGCTGGTCAATCTCCTTTCTACATAGCTCGTATTCTATTCTACCCCAGGAATTTGAGCATCTTGATCACCGTTTGATTGGGTTACCTGCAGTGAGTGTCTGACTGCAGTTACCTTCACATAACGTATCTTCATACGTTTCTCAATTTATCATGAATCATGATATTGTAAAAGACTAGGATGTGCTCAGGTAAGTAATCAAATAATGACGGAGGTCCTACTTTCAAGATCGAATTTCCAATACTATCAACTTATCATTGTACATGACCGCGTCTCTACACTACAACAGACACCTACTTCTAGCGCATTTCATTTTAGTTTGTCTCCCTATCATAATAATGTCTGCTGGACCGAATTTCGGCTGCGGCGGTGAATCTCTTCCGAACGTTACCAGTGAAACAACAAGAAAGACAAAACAGTTCCATATGTCCCACTGTGGTCCAGCGACTGCAGGTGCTTAAATTGTGTTCAAGCAAGATGCTGTATTGAAATATTATAAGAGCATTCATTATGAAAATTACCATCCTTAATTCATAATTATTCATAGCAACAAAGTTGCAACAAGGTTCACATATTGTGATAATATGCCGAATCGCTTAAGGACTAAAACGAGCAACTTTTTGTTGTTTAATTAATTGGTTTTCCTGTTGCACGTGCTCTGATGCTATTTGAGATACGAGTAAAGCGTGAAACACACACAACGTGCGGTGGAATAACGCTTTGTCTGAAACTATGTCTTTATGAACACGTAGGTTTATTTTATTATTATGATGCGCTGGTTGGAGTTGGATTCCTGCCTCGCTGTCGTGCACTGTAATATATTTAGGACGTGGTTCATATTATTTGTATTCACTTAAACTTGCCCGATATCCTACGTGAGCGACAAACGTAACACCGCGACTCGATACAACGCGAAGCGACAGTATCAAACAGTAGCTAACCCTTCACGTGTACCCTGCCGACAGCTTAGCCCTCATCTTTGATGAGGGTTCAGCTGTCGACAGGGATGTAAAGGCATTTCCACCAGCGGGATACAAAAAAAAAACCCTTCACGTGACCTACGTTGTCACGTAGACCAGTTGGTCATTTTCTATGGCGTGGTATCGCTTCGCGTCACTTATGTTGCTCACCTAAGACAACGGACAACAGACGCTGACATTACGTGTCTTGTTTGTTACAGCTTTGATCATCGAATTTCATTTGAAGTCCTTGTAAGATGAAACATACCTATGCATTTTTTATCTTTAATAATTAATCTATAGGTGTCAATTACTTTAGGTAAAATATTAATATCAGTTCCTAATTTTTATGTAAGTGTCGCTTGCGTCTTTACATTTATTTTTGCTTCAAAATAACTTTGTAGTCCAAACATTTTATTTAAATGCTACTGAATAATTAATTGGCCAATTTGCAAGATAGCTTTATGCATAATATTACTTACCTTAAAATATTCACGGTTATAAATGATATTAATATCATACGGAACTGTAATAACAGGCCTAAAGGAATTTTAATGTTACACACCAAATAAAATAAATCGTCACGTGCCTATATTACTTATTCGTGATTAATATGATTTTATGTTATAATATTCGTTGGCATAATATTCATGGTATTAGATATGCTTTATTGGTTAGCGTAGCATCGGTATTAAGACAGAGAGATGCCATGCATAATATTACTAGAGACGCACAACGGGCAACCTTGCTTAAGTGCGGAAAAGCCCAGGGAAAGAAGAAGAAGAAGAATATTACTAGAGGCACAAAATATAATCCAGCTCCAGAGTGTCCTTTAGTTTGGACTGAATCTGATGAACAAGAAAAATATATTGTAAAATAACTTGTCACTATAGCGCATGCGGTGCTTACTGCTTACTTACAAGTGGCGAATCATTTTGTCTTAGTACACTTAATATATTTTAAAAGTGCTGATACATGTTTTAATAGCTGTTGGTAGTGATTAGTAGATTTTGTCAAGCTAGCAAACGAGCATGGCGCTGATTTGGTTGTGACGTTTGACTATCGACGTTCCAAAGCATTTTCAAATTATTGTAGCACCAGAGGACCCGCCAACGTGCTACTTTTGAATCTTGAAGGATTTTTTAATCCGCCCGTTGAATATACCCATACTGTAGTTTTGAGGGAACACAGTAAATATAAGCAGATTCCATAATAATTTACATGTAAGTACGGATATTTTGATTATTTACGTATTGTTTTGACGCCAGTTGATCTCAGTAGGCATCTACTGAGATGTCGGTAGGAGATTTGCTCCTCTTGTAATATCATATCTCTGTTCTTAAATATTATATTACAGTACCTAAAACCTTGCGTTGGTTTTGTAATAATCTAAATTTAATATTTTGTTGAAGTATCAAAATATTTAATTTAATAATGATGGCCATTAGATAACAATCTATGGGCTCGGGTTTCATCATTCTGTTTTTGCTCTTACATCATCCCGTTTAAGAATATTAATTAATTATTGAGCATTTATGTCCCCGGTCGGGGCAGCCATAGTTAAGATTTCTGACTAGAAATCCTCAATACTAGCAACTTACTAATACCACAGAATAGGTAATAGTAGTAACTAATACCTATTCTGCGGTACTAGCCCGGAGTTAGGAAGTTGGCGGTGTTTTACTCCCGTGCCTCGGAGAGCACGTTAAGCCATCGGTCCCGATTATTATCACTAACTTGTATAATTTTATTATAGTGCTTCTCACACTAGGAAAGTTTCTTAACTTACTTTCGCAATTTTTGATATTTATTTCAGTAAGTTTATCACTAACATGATAATAGCCGTCAAAGCCCGCCAACCCGAACTGGGGCAGCGTTGTGGGTCTATAAGCTCTAATTCCCTCTCTCCTATGAGTGGAGGCTTGTGCCCAGTAGTGGGAGGTTAATGGGCTGTAGTGGATCATTTATAATGCATTAAATAGCACACCAACCTACACTAAAGTGCCGGCAACAACTGTACAGAATTTCAACTTGCGTACTGAATAGACACACATCTGTTTTCGGGAGCGGTCAATACGGGTTTGTAAGTACTATTAGAATAAATGGGATTGTGTCTATTATATAAACCTTGTATTTGCTGTACCTAAAATATTCGCCAGTCACGTACTTTGTAAAGTTTCGAAATTACTTCTGTGCGTTTTAAGCTTGTAAATGTACAATTAATTTACATTAATATTACAACAAGCAGATTATAATTACATAATAAGTAATGAATGTATTTTTGCCGCCTCCTTAGCGGAGTGTTGAACGCTGTTATAGTCTAACTAGCTGATGCCTGCGACTTCGTCCGCGGGGATTGAGGTTGTTGTTTCCCGCGGGAATTTTGTAATTTTCCGGATAGTCAGTGTTATTCCAGACTATAAACTTTTTTTTTATCCACTACAAGCTAGCCCTTGACTACGATCTCACCTGATGGTAAGTGATGATATCTAAGAGGGTAGCGGGCTAACCTATTAGGGGCATGGCAGTTATATTAAACCCATACCCCTTCGGTTTCTACACGGCATCGTACCGGAACGCTAAATCGCTTGGCGGTACGTCTTTGCCGGTAGGGTGGTAACTAGCCACGGCCAAAGCCTCCCACCAGACCAGACCAGGGAAAATTCAGAAATTATAAATTCCCACATTGACCCTGCCTTATTACCCGGACTTCCGCACGTCTCATGCCAAATGTCATCCAGATCTTTTCAGCCATACTGGTGTGAATTTCATTCGAATTCGAAAATTCGGTGAAAATTCATTCGAATGAATGAGAAATGTATTTGTTGAATATGAGTATGTACAGAAGTTTACAATTTTAGGCGTCCTTCATATTCTACTATTTATAAATCACGCCAGAACGGCTGAACGGATTTGGATGAAATTTGGCACACAGATAGATTATAGTCTGGAATAACAAATACGCTACTTTTTTGTCCGGAAAATCAAAGAGTTCCCGCGAGAACCAAAAAAGCTCAATCCACGCGGACGCGTGGCAAGTCGCAAGTCGCGGGCATCAGCTGGTAAGTAGATATGTTTAACAAAAGTAAACTTACCTAAAATCCCTGTTTAAGTACAACTTGCGGTAAACTACAAAAGCGTAGTTTTTCTAGATTTATTACTCGTATAGGTGATGTCAACAGCTTGTTTGCTTCTGAGATATAGATCTCGTACAACATAAAACCCAATCAGTGCAATAAATCGCATGTTCGTTTCATTTATCGAATATTAAGTAGGTATTTGAATACGTAATAGATTAGCCTATTTTTCCTATATTTATATAATTGCCATTCAGAACTAGATAATTTGTTCAGAAGCGGTAGTAGGTACTGTAGGTAAGTAAGTAAGTACCATTTATTTGAGTCGTTTTAATCCTAATAGAACTGCCAACACTTATAGAGAATTTAAAGACCCGATAGGTATCAGTATAGACTAGTTAATAATGCCCTAGTTGCGGGCATTATCTAGTAAATATTATAGTCGTCCACGTTAATTTAGGTTTTTTTAAAAGCTATTAGTAATTTGTTAAATAATTTAAAAAAAAAATTATAGCCAGTGTCACTCGGGATGATGTGATTCCAATACATACCCCATACATGCAAATCTGTTCGGGCATTTAAAAAAAATACCTCCAATCTACATGATACATGAACCCTGAAAACATTACAGTCATTACAGTCCTTATTTTAGGCAGTGGTGTAAAAAACTCAATCCACGCGGTCTAGACAGTACCTACCAACTCGTAAAAAAACTTTGAAAATATTGTACGTAGATACATGGTAGATACTATGGAATAGATAAAGTTATTTATCTACTCCAGCATCGAAACGTTCCAATTTCGAATTTGACAACTATATCGAATTGAACCCTCTTTCGTGTTTGCTTCTCATAACGATACAGTTCGTTGTATGGGAGCTGTATCGTTATGAGTCGTAGCTGTATCGATATGGTTATCTTCATAAATAGGATACCTATAGCTTAGCGGCTCTGGGTTCTGGCACTTTCCCAGCCAGCCAATTGATTTGACTTTTTTATTAATTTACAAAGTAAAAAATTATAAGGACGTCCTTGTCGTAGATAAAATCTTTTATGCAACTGTACGTAATTAGTCATTTTAATTCTCGTACTATCCTATTTTGATACTCGGCAAGCCTCGTATCAAAAAACAGCACTCGAATTAAAATGACCCTCATTACGATACAGTTGCATAAATAGCTATTTTTCTATGATACTAGGACTATGACGAATTAAACTGGGACACTTGACGATTTGTATGTGTAAAAAACGTGTACACTGACATCGAAGCTAGTCCACAAACTTCAAGTTTCTCAGCGCACTGTGGGAAGAGCTTTGCTTGGAATTTCTTTGAGAGATAAAATCCGAAATGAAGTAATTCGCCAAAGAACTAAAGTAATCGACAGCTCCCAAGACTAGCAAGTTGAAGTGGCAGTGGGCTGGGGACCGATGGCCGCTGGAGTCATAGTGGAGACCGCGTCTCGGCAGACGGAGTATAGGGCGCCCCCGGCTAGGTGGAGCGATAACACCCGGAGAGTTGCTGGCATCAAATGGATGTAAACAGCCAAGGATGGACAACGTTGGCGCAATCTAAAAGAGGCCTATGTCCAACACTCCAACAGTGGACGCATATCGGCTAATGATGATGAGATGTGCAATAATAATTAAATACCTACGTATGCTAAAAAATGGTATGGTATGGCATAAAGACTATAATAGAGCTCAAAGTACCAGCTCATCTCTCAAAAAGCCGTTCCATATTTTTTTCAGCTGGTTTGTGATAGTTAACTGTAAGTGTGAAAATTCACACTTACAGTTAACTATCACACTCTCACGGTTAAAATAACAATTCATTACCGGAACGGTACTATGGACGATCTATATAACGGTGTAATTTCCGCACAGTTTCGTTTCAGCGATGGCTCTATATAGCACTTAAGTAGCTACTACTTAACTACTAAAATTTATTATAATATTGTGGGTGTCTGTAAAATTGCGCCAACTATCCACCTCATGATTGAGACGAAATTTTCGCAACACGAATGTGTAATGCCATTCGATTGATCTAATTGAGCGTTCGATCAATATTATCGTCAACGTAAAATGAACCTTATCTGCATTGGTTTAATTTAGCTCAATTTCGTGTATATATCACAGCCAGCGCTCCAAACGATACGGTTCGAAAATAAAATCGGTTGTTCTGAATTTATGACTTTAAATCAAGAGTGTTTAGGTCCATTTTACTTTGACGCTAATGCGTTCGAACTTCGAACGCTCAATACGATCAATCGAATTTGCAATGTAAAAACTAAGACTAAGCGTATTGGCTTATGAAAGTTACGACTCGATTTAACTCCGACGATACCGAAGGAAAATACTTACTAGTATTTTATGAACATAATATAATCCAGCTTCTCATGCTGTGACGTATAGATAATATTATGTTATTATGTTGTGGTAAAATTAACAATCAATTTCCTTTGCACCTGCTATGTAGATTAATGATTTTAAAGAGGACGTACATACCTAGCAAATAGCAACTAGCAACGTTAAATATCTGCTGGATAAAACTAGGCAGAACCTATAAAGCAAGAAAGATAGTATCTAATTATTATTACATTACTATAAAAAACATTCACAGTAAATGTTTTTTTTATAGTAATGTAAGGCCATCGTCTCTTGTGTAGGTATGTGTTTGAAAGTGATTAAATTATTGATTAAAATTCTAATAACATTCATTGATTGAAGCACATTGATTTAAATCAATGGCGCTGATCAACACCTATGAGTTTTTAGTTTACGAAAACAAAATCTGATATCCACTTTATAGACCACTAGCTGATGCTCGCGACTACGTTCGCATGGATTGAGGTTTTTTGGTTCCCGCGGGAACTCCTTAGTTTTCCGGGATATAAAGCCTATGTGTTATTCCAGACTTTAATCTATCTCTCAGCCAAATTTCATCCAGATCCGTTCAACCGTTCGGGCGTGATTGAGTAACCGAACTTTCGCATTTGTAATATTTATTTGATATTTGATTTGATTTGTCTAGCCGATGCCCGCGACTTCACCCGCGTGGTTTAAGTTTTTTGATTCCCACGGCCGGAATGTTTGAGGCAAAAAGCCTATGTCGTTTCCCGGGATACAACATCCGTCTAGGTACCTAATTTCATCAAAACCGGTTAAAAAAGATACTTTAGACCTTGAATATCAGATAGGATACATCTGCAAGCTATATGCATACAAAGAATCAGTAAATATTACAAATATAGCAGTAGGCATGAGATCAGCTTAGGCTGACCGCACATGGGCTGCCATAATCGCATCTAGCTTTTATTTAATCTGTAGCAGCATCTGAAATAGCAGATCTTGATCGAGCAAATACCCTGTGATCAGTGGCGTGCAGTTCATAGAGGGATAAAAACAGTGCTTACCCAAATGGTAATACTTCAATGCTCACTTTTCATCAAAACAGCTAGTAAATAGTAATTCTGATTAAATTATGCCTGCCCTGCCTTCAAACCCTGTGCACGCCACTGCCTGTGATGGCAGCAAAGAAATGTAATTTTTTTTATACATCACTTCGAATTTGCTGAAAGCTGAAAATTTCAGCTGAAAGAAGCGATCGTTGAGGCGATATTCAAATTCAAATTCAAATTCAAAATGTTTTTTTATTCAAATAAACTTTTACAAGTACTTTTGAATCGTCAAGTGAATCTACCACTGGTTCGGAATGCCATTCCTACCGATATGTGTCAATATGGCTAGTTCTGTTGTAAATAATCTCTAAACTAAAATTATATCTAATTTTATCAGTGGAAACGAATATATGGAAACGACGAAGAATGTAAGACGTGTCAATTGTACAACAGAATCAGTCCAAGCTAACTGTCTTCACGGAAGATCTACCTTCTATACTAACAGAGCACATGCTGAATGAAGACCATTTTGGAGATCAAGTCACATTTCGTGTATTTTTTTTTCTCTTTATAAAGTCTTATAGTATTACTAGTTATTTCTCGTACTTTTATCCCCGAATAAAGATTTATTTCTTCTTCTTTCTTTCTAAAATAAGCCACCACGTGTGCTCAGCCTCATAACGCAGCGTCTCGCAGTCTCGTACTAACATATTTTGATCATAATCTAAATGCAATTAGGTACAATCATCAATCCCCGTGATTGAATTATCCTGCGTTAGTCACCATCCTGCGATCATGATTGCCAACAACGATGGTTCTGCATTGAAACAAATGAAGCGTCGTAAAGCAAGCTGTTGCGGGATCGTTAAATCAGCTATAAATTGCTTAACGTGTGATTCTAGTGGTGGGAATTGTGGGAGATGGTTATTGCGATTAAGGGTCAAGGACAATTTAGTGTTATTGTCCAAAGACAATAAAACAAAGGTCAACGTGTAGTTTTATATCTTGCTAGTTGGTAAGTTCCTACGGGAAATCACCTACCCTGCTAATGTAATAATTAATGCAAAATTCTGTTTTTTGGTTTGTTTTTCAATCTCGCTGAAATAGAGTAACAGATCAGACATCCATTTATAGCACTTCGCGCTATAAATTCAATTCTTTATCCCAAAGAGTTTGATGTATTTCATCGATACGTTAATTAATCTCGAGGTATAAACGAACAGACAGGCAGGCTGTTTAATAAATATAGAAATGATAACATGAGACGGCGGCGTCCAAAAGAGGGTTATTAAAACATAAATAATTCCTCCTGAACTGTCATGGCCGCTTGCCAGAGTCGCCGGCATAACATTAATTGAAAGTCAATACAAACTTGTTACACCATAAAAGTGCTACCAATTACGCATTTGGACATTTATTTCTTGACTGGGTGGTCCATCAAGGCCAAATAATTAAATAAATAGATCATCAATTTATGTAACTTTTTCCAGTTGAAATGTTAGGTGAGTAGGTATAATAAAACTTAGGTCATTTAAATGAAATGTTAATAATTATTTCATGTAGGACAGCCTGTGCCACTTATGGGATGTCAAGACTACCACCATAATTATGTCGATAGTTGATACTAATTCATACTAATAACTATTATAAATGCGAATGTGTGTCTGTCTGACTGCTACGCTTTCACGGCCCAACTACTTAGCCGATTTTGATGCAATTTGGTACAGAGATAGGTTATATCCTAGGGAATGACATATACTTCTTATCCCGGAAAATTGAAGAGTTCCCGCGGGAATCAAAAAACATCATCCACGCGGACGAAGTCGTGGGCATCATCTAATAATTTATAACCACTGTAATTAATCGTGCCCGCAGGATTACTTCTAGACGATAATAATATCAAATCCGTATTTAAAAAGCAAGTTACGGCGAGTAATCGGAAAAGACAAGAAAACACTCCCTTGAAATTCTATGTCTAGGTTCAGTTAGGCGTTAGCACAAACAGACAATAATTTTAATACAGAAATAGTGACAAAATTTACAACTTTGACGACCTCCGTGGCGCAGTGTGTAGCGCTGTTGCCCTTGCCTTAACGTGCGGAGGTCCCGGGTTCGATCCCCGGCAGGGTCAATTTGGGAATTTATAATTTCTGAATTTTCCCTGGTCTGGTCTGGTGGGAGGCTTCGGCCGTGGCTAGTTACCACCCTACCGGCAAAGACGTGCCGTCAAACGATTTAGCGTTCCGGTACAATGCCGTGTAGAAACCGAAGGGGTATGGGTTTAATATAACTGTCATGCCCCTAACAGGTTAGCCCGCTTAGACTGCATCATCACTTACCATCAGTTGAGATCGTAGTCAAGGGCTAGCTTGTAGTGGATAAAAAAAAATTAAAAAAAAAGTTATCTCCTCCAAAATACCTTGCTCATATTTTTTTTAATTAAAAAGTAATATCATATACTATTAAAGAAGGATGGCCAAATATGACCTGACCAAAAATGAAAGCGACCATTGATAAATACAATGGCAAAATATAGGTGATTAAAGGGGTATTTAAGTACAACTATTATATATTTTTATTAAAGCCGGTATAAAAAATAAAATAATTGCAAAATACCATATCGGATCGTATTAATGTTTCTGAACACACATTTCGATATATTCTATAATCTGTGCACCATAATTCATCACTACGTTTCGTTTCATCACGTAATCTAATGCAATTACGACTTTTTTTTCATTTTACCTTTTCCAATGTTTTTTTATCTTGTTTAATGTATTTCATGTGTGAATAATTGTGTGTAAATATGGTTTTTTGTCAGCTGCTAGAAAGAATGGTCGTTTTTTGGCAAATAAACACCAAAAATTATATAAAACGGATCTCAGACGTCAACGTCAAGTGACAGCTGTCACCAGTCAAAGAGTATCGACAAAACTCAAATCAAATTCAAAATCTGAAATCACGAGGATTGCCAGTTCTATAAACATACTTCTCTATGGATGCACCATTGTTCTTAAAAAAATCGATGCTTCTACGACAATCATCGAAAATGAACTAACTAAAAACCAACATCGAAAAAGCAAAAATGGCTTATACTCCAAAATAAATGAAATACATAATACACTGGAGTAGTAATGGTTGTTTTTGAATAATGGCGCCGGTGTCGTATTCAATCCTAACCTCAAAACCAAACATGAATTTACCAGAAAATTCCGGCTTTAAAAAAATAATAATCATTAGATTTAATACACTGCTTTATTATCAATCGATCCCACCTTAGGTCATTTATGGTCGCGACACTTTGCAATCAGGTCACAGTTTGTATGAAGCTGACCGACCTTCTTTTTGCTTAAGTACCTACCCGAAAATCAACATTATGGCTGAATCAAAATCCCCCCTTAATCGGAGTACCTTAGCGTTTGTTAGGAGTGGCTAATTACCTAATAGCTAATAGGTATGTAATATGTCTACGCATACTGTATACGATGTTCAGTTTCCGTTACTTTAAATTTAATTTTAAGTTATGAACAATAATCTGTATCTACTTTTTGCGATAAAAAGTCAACTTATTTTGGTTTGTATCATATATTTTCTTATTGAAACCTTACAATTACAATATCATATCGTAACCGCTTCCTCGATTCGCGCCCTTGAAATAATATGTCCAAAGTTTGTGTAAAAAGTTGTACACCGTATTAAATTACGAAAGCCAAATAACTGCACACCTCCTCAAAATGATTTAACGATTTAGATGACCTCCGTGTGAACGGAAACTCATTTCAATATTAATTACACAGAAAGGGGACGTCTGCTAAGTTTTTTATATATGCTAATGCCCGCGACTTCGTCCGCGTGGATTAAGTTTTTTTAATTCCCACCAGAGCTTCTGAAGTTTCCGGAATAAAAAGGAACCTCGGGATGTAACCTGCCTCTAAACCGAATTTCATCAAAATCGGCTGAAAAGATCATAATATGGATGGGATGGATGTTCAAGCGTAACAGACAGATACACACACTTTCGCATTTATCCTATTAGTTTAGATAGTCCAATTTATATATTTCACAGTTGAGCGTTATACCCGGATAATCAATTTCCACAAGATCCTATAAACATAAATTCAATTGAACGAAGTCTCAGGTCATGATCTATTTTTTTTTTACACCTGCAATCTCACCTGTGGGTAAGTGATGATGGTAGTGTAGCCTGTTATACTCGTATGTATTGTACGGCAGTTATATTAAACCCATACATACATACATACATACATACATACATACATACATAGTTATATAAGTTTAAGCGATTTAGCGTTCCGGTACGATGCCGTGTAGAAACCGAATGGGTGGGTTTAATATAACTGCCATGCCCCTAACAGGTTAGCCCGCTACCATCTTAGACTGCATCATCACTTACCATCAGGTGAGATCGCAGTCAAGGGCTAACTTGTAGTGGATAAAAAAAACCCTAATCGGTTTCTACACGGCATCGTACCTAAATCGCTTGGCGGCACGTCTTTGCCGGTAGGGTGGTAACTGACCTGACCAGAGGAAATTCAGAAATTATAAATTCCGATATGATACCTTACTAAGTAGTAAACTTTTACTTTTTAGTGATTGACCTATGGATGTTTTAATCCTCCATACTTAATATTATAAATGCGTGTCTGTCTGTCTGTATGTCTGTCTGTCTGTCTGCTACGCTTTCACGGCCCATCTGTTCAACCGATTTTGATGAAATTGGTACAGGGATAGGTTGTATCCAGGCGAAGGACGTAGGCCACTTTTTATACCGGAAAATTCAAGATTTCCCGCGGGAATCAAAAAAAATTTAATCCACGCGGACGAAGTCGTGGCCATCATCTAGTATGTGATATAACCTACCTAACACGTACCTAAAGTCTTTGCGTGAACATCCTATTAAAATAAACTGTAAAATAACTGTATAATGAAGATAGCCGTAGCTCATCAGTCGTCTACTCTCTACACAAAAACCAGAACGAAAAATGCTTTAATTGGATCCCATACTTATGCCAAGCGTTCAAATTGATGTTAAGTTGACGTATCAGTGCCGTTTATAACTATATTGATACTTCCTTACACTTCGCTTTTTCATTTGGCCGTCCAAATAAAACTTAAAAACAGTTTAAACTCTATAGCTTGCGATATAGAGTTTATTTTAAAGCGGGTACGTTCTTAATCAAGTCCTCGCAGCTTCTTTATAGAGTGATAAGTGACACCTGTCTACTTTTCCCACAAGCAGTAACGGATGCTGCATATTAAGTATTTTTGATAACTTGCACATGCCCTCTGGTTTCGCCTGAGAATTAGGTACATGTCCCGTAACTTTGATAATCTGTAGCAACAGTGACCGGTTGTCCCTAGGCGAGCGACAGAAGCGACGCAACGCGATGCGACTCCATAGAAAATGAACTTACGTCTACGTTGTCGCGTAGATACGTCTATCATTTTAGTCCTGAGAGACACCCGGACAAACATTTGCAAATATTTCACTGTACGTATAAATAAGATATTAATAAATGCAGTTAACTCACACCTACGTTAGTCCCTGAATTTATTATGTTTAATTTCTCAACCGTAGAGGGCACAAATGGTGACCGTATAAGGCACGTTGAGTAAGGACCCTTCGGTTTTATAATTGGAGACCCAAGACTTGGTTCGATTTATTTTAAAAATCAACTGTATTAAAACATCTCACTTGAGTTGATTGAGGGAATTGAATGTTGCATAAAATTTGCATGCATGAAATAAGAGCTTTAGATTGCATATTTAACGTATCTATGCTATAAAAATATACGTATTGAGTATTAATTTTTCAGGTGTTGAAGATTTTCCCAGCGGAAAAGCAAACAGAAAAAGGCACGTGGATTTTAATTGCGGAACTCCGCTTA
This sequence comes from Erebia aethiops, assembly GCA_923060345.2. Taxonomy (NCBI): domain Eukaryota; kingdom Metazoa; phylum Arthropoda; class Insecta; order Lepidoptera; family Nymphalidae; genus Erebia; species Erebia aethiops. The sequence goes on along the minus strand of OV281096.1, from coordinate 11,069,905 downwards.
AATCGGACCTATATAAAATTACGATCAGTGGTGTGTTGCAAGAAAAAATTATATGCGCGGACAAAAATATGCGCCCGTTTTGCCGCTTGCAGATTCCGCTAGATTTGTCCCTGACTTACATATAATTTTTAAACTTTATGTAGGTAGATAATTGGGGCTGATTCTGTAGTGCACAATCTCTAAACTAAACTAAAATTAGAGCATTACAAATATTGCTATACCCTTTCATAATACTTCCTACGGAAAGGGACAGAACTAAATTTAAAGCTGCCATTTTAGTTTAGTTTAGAGATTGTGTACAGAATCAGCCCCAATATGTGTTTTATTTTACGAGTATATTTGTATTCATTATTTACCTTATTACTCTACCTATAATATTTTGTTGTAGGTATTCTGAAGGAATGTTTATGCAAAACGTTTACATTATTAATTATAATGCTACGCTATTCGTACAGTATAACGTTAGGTACTTGCATGACTCTGTAAGCACTGCAAAGTGAGTAGGTAGTTTTAATAAGTGTTAAAATAATGAATGATTGATTGATTGCGCTCTTTTTCCTGCCGTCCGTCATTCTGTCCCCGTTTATTCAATTTATATAACGACCCTTTTCTCTTACGTCGCCTCATACGTGTGAACTTGTTGGTAGTACGTCCGACAGTAAAACTGCATCTGCACTAATACGAGTATTATAAATTCGAAAGTTTGGATGGATCGATGTTTGTTACTCAATCACGCCATAACTGTTGAACGGAACTGGCTGAAATTTGGCACAGAGATAGATATAGTCTGGAATAACACGTAGGCTATTCCAGAATGTAATCCCGGAAAATTAAAGAATTCCTGTGGGAACCAAGTAATCCGAGCTAGTGTATATGTAATAATTATACTAGCCCGTGACATCTCTTGTGAAATAAGGAATGTTAAATAGGTACTTGTACGGAGAGTTCAAGTTTTTATTTTAATTTCTACTACATTACAAGATAGCCCTGGTTTGAAATTTTACCTGGATGCAGGTAAAGTGACGATGAAGTTTAAGACGCCACGAAGCAGTGTAGAACCCGATTAGGGGTGCCATAGATACCTACCCCTTATCCATACACGGCACCTCTTTATCATCGTATCCCAGATTACCTACAAACGGGTAGGTGATGACAGACTCTTTTCAGCTCTTAGTACCTAATAAATAGGAATTTTCTTGTGGTATTCTTACCACAGCTGTGAGTTTTATTTGTGCTAATATTGAAAATGCAATAATAACATTTCAATTTGCACCTACCTATCAGTGCCCTGAATACATAACGCCTATTTTTGTATTCAGCATTGTATATTTAATAAGTAGGTATTTCATGCCATCATGTTGTCTGGATCTTTCATTGTTTTGCTCGCGTTCTATTTAATCTAATTATTATAGATAGGTCAATAGACGTGTCAACTGAACTCAACGGCCCAAATCGGCGCGTCGTGATTCAACGAGAGACAGATGGCGAATCTTCATGCGGGACGTGTATTCAATGGAGCGGGTACGAGGAAAGGAACATGTGGATAAGATATTGGATAGAAGCAGGCGCTACTTTGCGGAAGTCCATGCTAATTGTTAGTTGTAATTGTAAGTTGGCACTACTGAAAGCCAAAAACCAAGAAAAGATGAAGAAAGTGATTGACTCGTGAAATGTACAATTATAAATCGTGTATTGTCGAGTCTCTGAGAGAAGATGCTCTGGTGTCGGAGTGAAATGTACGTTGAGAATAATTTTGAAGATTTGTGTGGTGTGGTGAATATCGCAAGCTACTAGTGCAATATACACACTGTAGGATACATAGACACATAGATACACATAGATTTACCTACTGTGGCGGATTATAGCGAATTCAACTTCTATGTTCTTTCATTAACGTGGATAACAATTAATCTTTACTACCTACTTACCAGACGGTGCCCGCAACTTCGTCCGCAAGAAGTTAGGTTTTAAAAAGTAGCCTGTTATTCTTCAGGTATTACTCACTTTTAACTGGAACCTCACTAATGCGATAGGATAAAACATCTTTCTCCTCTTTATTTACATTAATCGCAATGTGATTAATAAAAATATACATCAGCCATAGAATACTATCTAGGTACCATCAGCCATGAGCACTTAATATTATGTTCAGGGAACATTGCACACACAATTTAAGATCTCACTAAATGTTTTTTGCTCTAAGCGCTACCAAAAATGTCATACTTAGTTTCAGTTACACCAAAGCTTTTTTATCGATTTTCAAGGTTTCCTCACGAGGAGGTTTTCCTTCACAGTTTGATATTTATTTTCTTCACATTCCTCTGAATAGTGCATACCCGCCCCAGGGTTCGAATTCACGACCCCGTATAAGAGACTAGCTGATGCCCGCGACTTCATCCGCGTCGTTTAAGTTTTTTGATTCCCGCGGGAACTCCTTAATTTTCCGGGATAAAAAGTAGCTTATGTCACTCTCCAGGTCCTCAAATATACCCATGCCAAAAATCACGTTGATCCGTTGCTCCATTGCGGCGTGATTGAAGGACAAACCAACAAACCAATAAACCAACAAACAAACAAACCCACTTTCGCATTTATAATATTAGTATGAAGTATGATTTGGAGTTTATGCTTGTAGGCTATCACCGTTTCTGACTACAATAGTTTTATTTAAATTCCAGTGTGGCATATCCTCGCTAAACTAGCGCGCCGCTGGCATGTGCTCAAGAAACAATATCCCTCACTAAAGACATCCCTAGGGAGCGCAGTTCCCACGGCCTTCGCACACGTGTCGGGACGATATTCGCTTTTTATCAGTAGGTAAATTTAGTTTAGATTACTTAAATAAATTATAATGAAAAACCTGTTTGTCGTGGCCGTCATTGATTTCAGGCAACAAGGCATATTATAAGCCATGTAAGTATGTCTACTAAACAAAACTAAAACTTGTTATTATCTAGCTAACTTGTTATCCATACTTCCATTAATCCATACTTATCCATACTAATATTATAAATGCGAAAGTGTGTCTGTCTGTCTGTCTGTCTGTCTATCTGTCTGTCTGCTACGCTTTCCTGGCCCATCTTTTCAACCGATTTTGCTGAAATTTGGTACAGGGGTAGATGGTATCCCGGGGAAGGACATAGGCTACTTTTTATCCCGGAAAATTAAAGAGTTCCCGCGGGAATCAAAAATCTTAATCCACGCGGACGAAGTCGCGGGAATCATCTAGTAATATTATAAATGCGAAAGTGTTTCTGTCTGTCTGTCTGTCTGTCTGTCTGTCTGTCTGCTACGCTTTCCCGGCCCATCTTTTCAACCGATTTTGCTGAAATTTGGTACAGGGGTAGATGGTATCCCGGGGAAGGACATAGGCTACTTTTTATCCCGGAAAATTAAGGAGTTCCCGCGGGAATAAAAAAAACTGTCTCTTCACCCGATTTTGATGAAATTTGGTACAGAGGTAGATGGTATCCCGGGGAAGGACATAGGCTACTTTTTATCCCGGAAAATTAAATAGTTCCCGCGGGAATCAAAAATCTTAGTCCACGCGGACGAAGTCGCGGGAATCATCTAGTATATTATAAATGCGAAAGTGTGTCTGTCTGTCTGCTACGCTTTCACGGCCCATCTGTTCAACAGATTTTGATGAAATTTGGTACAGGGATAGGTGTGTATCTCGGGGAAGGACATAGGCTACTTTTTATCCCGGAAAATTCAAGAGTTCCCGCGGGAATCAAAACCTTAATCCACACGGACGAAGTCGGGGGCATCATCTATATTCTATATAATATATAAAAATGAAACCCGTTTTCCTTGGTCACGGCATCACGCGTGAATGGCTGGACCGATTTCACTAATTCTTTTTTTGTTGTATTTGTTATTATTAGGAGAAGGTTCTTACGGAAAAAAATATTAAGAAAATCTCTCAGAAATATTGAAAAATATACATTTAATTTTGCATACTAAGGCGGTACGAAGTTCGCCGGGTCAGCTAGTCTAGATATAAATATACTAAGATATTTTTTAAGTTGATAGACCTATACCACTGAACAATTTCACCTTACGCACCTTCGAAAGAAGCTGGAAGAAATTTCTATTTAAGAGAAAAGCTTATGATAAAAACCTTCTTATTCTTGGTCATCTGCTTTATAACTGAAGTAAGTATTAGCATCGGATGTTAAAGCTAGCTTAGCTGGCTGGAGTGATCCAGTGAAAAGTTGCAACAGTGGTATCACGCATAATGGACGTCTACGAGCAGAAATCAAAACCCAGGATTGAAGTCGAAGGAGAAAGTCTACTGGACTGAATAAAGTACCTAGCCTTTGTCACTACAGTGCGTATCTTATAGATAGATATCCAGATAGATATCCAATACTGGGGAGCTGGTGTGTTACCTAGCTGCTTCTTGCAACTTGCAAGGATCTCAATAACGTTGAGCCGTTTGTATTCAACACCTACCAGACACTCGCTTCCAGAGATAGATAGTACATCTAGTGGGGGGAGGGGGGCTGATTCAAACATTTTGGGGGCTTGTATGAGTGGCGTTTCAAGTGGCGTCCTAGTTTCCTGCTACTTACGTAGTAAAAAAATAAATGTAAAAAAATCTGTGTTTAAATCCTGTAAATATCAATGCTCATACTAAATGAACAATAAAGATTTAATTTTTGAGGAAGATGTGAGCTAAGTACTTTTGGATTTCACTGATGGAAACTTATGCTCAGACAAAAACTGGCGGCTGATCACTGATATAATATCAGCGAGGTCGAAGAGCTTTTAGCTTTTTAACGTTTCCGTCTACCTACCTAGATACTAAAAGTATAAGCTTACGTTACTAGCTACCTGGGTATTTTTCAAATCGAACCAAAAAGCGAACATGATCTTTAGCCTATGATCTTTATTATTTTTCTCTACATTAAAGCAATCAAAACACATATCTCGGTTCCAAAACATAATTTCTATACCTCAATATGCTTATCAAAGCCTTCCTTAGACCTTCGAATAACTGACATTGACCACCGCGTGTCCTTTATAAATAACTATTATTAACGTCAAGCCGAGATGGTAGCCGGCGTGCGCGTTCATAATTGTATTAATCATTCAACGCGACGGGCAGACGTCGATTTTCTTCAACAGAGTGCTCTTGTTTGTTTTTTTCGTAAGGAAGTCAGAACTCAGAAGGTGAACCGTGGGAACGGCGGGCGGGTGCACTTCCCAAAACATCGACGCACGGCAGCGAGTCCGACGTGCGCCGGCCAGAGCGAGACGAAACATTCCCTTCACTTGCACGTCGAACAAGGACAGGAGACATGACGTGTGCGCGCCAAGCGACAGCTTACAATCGCGTGATCATCTACAAGAAATAATAAAACGGCAATAAAAGAAACACGACAGAACGTAACCGTAGCGTGCGCGAGCGAGACGGGAATTGCTGGCCGCCGACCGCGCGCGCCACTCGACTTACCGACGAATTTCAAAGATCAATGATCCGATCGATAAGAGAGAGACACACGACAATGTACTAAAAGAGACAAACGCACGGTTTGACGTTAGAGAAAATGAGATAGAGCGATGTTTGGCTCGTGGCAGTTTCCTTCGACGCCGCAACAAAAGAGGGCGCTGTATACATTTCAGCGGTGTTTGAAAAGCTTCAGCCCATTGTGTGGCTCTGATTTAATAACAATGCGTATTGAATAGCGATAATGTGAAATTTGCAAACATTTACGAGTTTACCAAATATTATGGGAAAGGATGATACTGTTGATAAAGTTCATGACGTGTCTTGATTTGATTGAGATTTTTAAACGAATAGGTATTCTCTTGATTTTCTTCTGATGATTTATCTACGTCGGTTTTTTCTTGCTGATAAGTTACGTAGCATAGAAATACCTAATAAAAGAAAAAAAATATTGATGGTCATCACAATAATTTGAAATACATAGAAATAAAATAATATCGGTAAATGCTCGCTCACATTTTCATTTCAGCGATCAATACGATGAAAATGCGACACTAACGCCAGCGGACGGACACAGAAACTTTTTTTGTTCCGTAGTTTTGCACCAGATGGCGGTAGTAGGATCGTTTTATGTGAAATAAGCGTTCGCTTATCCAGCATCATTGGGATTTTATACTATACGAATAAAATCTTCTATCTAAAAAAAAGCTGGATTTTTCTATTATTAATTTATAAATTAGTTTTTTTTATTCCACTTTATGTTAGCCCTTGAATGCAATCTCATCTGATGGTAACGGATGATGCAGCCAGATTATAGCAACCTGTAATGGCAGTTTTATTAAACCCACACCCCTAGTCGGTTTCTTCACGGCATCGTACCGGAACGCTAAATCGCTTGGCGGTACGTCTTTGCCGTTATGGTGGTAATTAGCCCCTGCCAAAGACAATATCAGAGAAAATTCAGAAATTATAAATTCCCTTATTGACCCTGCCGGGAATGGAACCCGGGACCTCCCACGTTAAGCTCATCAGCACTCAACTCTGCGCCAGAGGTCGACAAAAAAGTCAGTCATGGTTATACGTCACATAACTAGTTTAAAGCTTTGTTGTTCATTATACCTACCTACTTACAATATACTCGCCTCTATGAAACATTATATGATTACTTATCTCTTATATCTTGGGTACAGATATTAATGAATTCAGACGAGTTGATTATCGTTCAATATTTATTCCATAGCATGATCAATGGGCAGTAAAAATTTCGGCTTCATTTCTTTTAGATGCAGACGCTTTAAATAAATGGAAACGTTGCTGTCCACTAAAAAGTGGTATTATCAGTGTGATCTTTGAAACTATATACTTATAGGTAGGTACTTCTATTTTACATTAATATTATAAATGTGAGAGTTTGGATGGATGGATGGGTGTATGGATGTTTATTACGCCGGAACGGTTGAACGGATCTGGATGAAATTTGGCACAGAGATAGATTATAGTCTGAAATTAATATATAACATCATTGGTCTGAAATAACACATAGGCTACTTTTTATGCAGGAAAATTAAAGAGTTCCCGCGGGAACCAAAAAACCTCAATCCACGCAGACGAAGTCGCGGGTATCAGCTAGTCTTACTAATATTATAAATGCGAAAGTTTGGATGTATGGATGTCGGTATGGATGTTTGTTACTCAATCATCGCCCCAACGGCTGAACGGATCTGGATGAAATTTGGCACAGAGATAGATTATAGTCTGGAATAACGCACATAGGCTACTTTTTATCCCGGAAAATTAAAGAGTTCCCGCGGGAACCACAAAACCTCGATCCACGCGTACGAAGTCGCGGGCGTCAGCTAGTAGATAATTTTATAAATGGGAAAGTGTGTCTGTCTGCCTTTTACCTTTTCACGCGATATCTATTTAACGAACTTTGATTTTGATGGCATGCATGGAAAGCATCGTAACTTATTGTCTAATTTGAACGTTGATTTTGGCGAAATCTGATTTCATTATTACTGTCTAATTTAGGTAAGTAGGTATACTTATATTTATTTTCAAAAGAGCAACCGGCGAATTTTCTGCTTGCTCAGACTCGTAGGAATGTCATTCTGAAACAGTGGTAGATTCACTTGTTTGATTCAAAAGCACTTGTAAAAGTTTGTTTGAATAAAATATTACTTAGATACTTCTAAATTTGAATAGGGTAGGTACCATGTTAATATGTGAGAAATCGATCATTAGGTAGGTATGTGCCTATTTACAAATATTATCCCTAATTCCCTTACCTAATTATTATGTCGCAAATTTTGATATCGCGTATAACTTCACAATTTTCCTTGAAATATTTACGGGTCAATCTTTAAATGAAATACCTACTTACCTCCTTTCTTACAAAAAAAGAATGAATAAAATTGGACCACGCGTTTATGAATTACAACCAAGTAGGTAGGTACCTACACATTTTGACTTTCATCCCCTCTCCCAAGAGAACCGTGCTGAATTTCGGGATAAAAAGTATCCTATGTCCTACCTCGTAGTATGAACTCAAATCATGCCAAGTTTTATTTAAATTCATTCAGTAAGTACTTTCGGCACGGATGTACCTACTAACAGACAGACAGACAAAAATGAAAAAAAAAAAAATATTTTTGGCTTCAGTGTCGTTCATAGAGGTCCCTTAAAAAATATCAAAATAATAATATTATTTTGATATTATTATTTTGATATTTTTTAAGGGACCTCTATGAACGACACTGAAGCCCAATTATATGTTCTAAGTATATACAGAATTAGATCTGTTACAGTTTTATTATAAGTATAGATACATAGATTGTTAAGTACCTACCTACCTAATCATTTTTATTTTACGTAGGTAAATAGCATCATTGATTTTGAAAGAGTGAATAGGTAAGTACGTAAGTTGTTCCAAATAGCGCGGCTATAAATAGGGATCTTATTGAGGTTGTCTTTCAATACGATCTATGTTTGTAAACGTACAAAATATACTTCATGCTGTCTACAAATAGACAGCAATGGTTAAAATGAGAAATCAAAAATCTTTTGAATTTGGAATGCATTTGAATCTATTCAAATCGGAAAATAGTCGGGTAGGCGTGCACGTCGATGCGCTCCTATTGGTCATTCGGGCGCCAATCACGGCGCGAGGCCGAACTAGGCGTGATGGATTTTCTCGCCACACGCTTAGGAAAAGCGTTTTGATCACAGAAAAGTTTGAAAGCTTATTACCTTTTTTTTTAGGTGTTACAATGTAGAAGATTAATCGTATGCCTAATACAAAGCTTATATACTTTGATTGCTAGTTTCGTAACTGAGACACAGCATACTTGCTTTTTGCACCTTTTGATTTCAGATTAAGTACAGATTATAAACACCTAATAATTTTAATAATTTAAACGACCTCCGTGGCGCAGTGTGTAGCGCTGTTGTCTTAACGTGCGGAGGTTCCGGGTTCGATCCCCGGCAGGGTCAATTTGGGAATTTATAATTTCTGAATTTTCCCTGGTCTGGCCTGGTGGGAGGCTTCGGCCGTGGCTAGTTACCACCCTACCGGCAAAGACGTGCCGCCAAGCGATTTAGCGTTCCGGTACGATGTCGTGTAGAAACACCCACCAGGCCAGACCAGGGAAAATTCAGAAATTATAAATTCCTAAATTGACCCTGCCGGGGATCGAACCCGGGACCTCCGCACGTTAAGGCAACAGCGCTACACACTGCGCCACGGAGGTCGTCATAACGTTACTAACAAAATTTTATGATCTTTACGGTCGAAATAAATATTTTTATTTATTTTATAAAAGTATGTAGGTCTATAAGTCTCTATAGGTCGTTTAATATAGTGTAAGAAATCGTAAATAAAAACAGTTTTTTTATTGAAGTACTTAAATGACTGTCAACTACCTAATACATAAGATAGGTTTTTAGCTTCTGTTCAACCGATTTTGATGAAACATAATATAGGGATAATTTTTATCCCGGGGAAGGACATAGGCAACTTTTTATCCCGGAAAATTAAGGAGTTTTATTTTTCGGGTTAAATAGAGCCTATGTCCTTCCCTAACATCCAACGAAAATGTCTTTACCTACTTAAATTTATGTATATTTTATAGAAGTTTATGCCAAACTTAAAAATGAGAACCGCATGACATAAAACCTTCTTAAATCCAAAAAACACCTGTGACGGTGTTTTTTTTGAACCAAATAGTTTTAGCCCCATCACTTAGTATACTTTTTGCCACACTCTATTGTAATTCAAAATGGGCAAATACTTATAGATGTGTAACAGGTTTGATTTCGGTAGAGCACAAAAAAAGGTTGGCACCTGAGCCTTATATTTTTTTGCTTTAGAAAGATAATTTACAATCTTTTAAAAAAAAATTTTTTTAATATTATGCTAGCACAATATTTTTAAACTGTATTGGGTAGATTATTAGAGCATACCATAGATTTAGGATTGGTGATTTCGTAGATATATTGCAGCTAAATTCAGTTCAAATAAACGAAATTATACTTAATTTTATTTTGATTTGATTTTGATATGTACCTACCTTGTTGAAGTGAGTGAAACTAATCATCAATCAATAATCCGAATCAGCTAAGTAGGTACCTATTTGAGACGAATTCAAATAATTGTTCTTTTCTTGCTTTGTTTATTCGGTCCTACAAAGAAAATAAGAGTAATAAACAACAGTATTTTGTGTATAAGATAGGTATTAATAAATTAACTTATTAACCGTTGTAATAAAAAAATGCATAATTCTACTAACTATAGCATCGAAGCGTAAACAAAACGCATCTGTCAAAAAGCGCGCCGCAAAATGAACGACGAGGTGTAATAAGCAAAATTTAAAAAATTGTAAGGAAAGTGGTAACTTGTCCTGCAGGCGGTGGAAAAAGGGCAAAAAGTTGCAAACGCGATGTGTACCGTGGGAGAGTTGGGCAGGTGCGCGCAGCGGGAAACCGTGTGCCGTGACACGGTATCGTATAGTTTTTGCGGACCATAGACGTAATGAGATAGGTAGACTCGAAACGGGCACCTATACGGTAGGTACGATTTAATTATACTTACCTACCTTTTTTTTTCCACTACAAGTTAGCCCTTGACTGCGATCTCACCTTAGGTACTTGAAGAAGATGCCCGCGAAATCGTCCGCGTGGTTTTGTTTTTTTTTAAATTCCATGGAAATCCTTTGATTTTCTGGGTTGCAAATTTCCGTCTGTGTTGCAAAGTAACTCAATTAACTGTGATAACGTAATTGATAGACACACAAACATACTTTTGCCTTTATTTTACTACTGCTCTAGCCTCTAAGAATAGAATAGAATAGAATATTCTTTATTTGCATAATGTGATAGCAAAGGTGATGATGTTAGTTCTATTAAAAGAGTTCAGCACATTAGCCGTATCGGCGAACAAATATTATAAATAGGCAATTGAGCTTAAATTCATTATAGTTACAGTTACAATTATAATAATACAACATATAAATTAGATTTTAATAATTGTACAATGTCAATACCTAATAGTCAGGATGAATGTCAAAAGCTATAAAACAAAAAAATTTAAAAATTTCACATGACGTGTAAACATTTTTCCCTCGTAACCATTTCTTGAGTTTCAATGAAAATTGTTTTGTCGTGCTTGATTTTATGTCAGATGGTAACTTAATAAATATTTTTTAAAAATTTTAAGCTATTTTTGTTTTCCGGAAAATCAAAGCCTTTTATTACTATCATTTATGTTTCGTATGTTTTATTTTCGTTAAATATTTATTTTGACGTACCTACCTTGTCTAAAATTTCACTATCTCTACATTGCGGCCATATTGATTTTTAATTAGCGCCGAACTCGTTTTAATTTTTAAAAAAGCCGTCGCAATCCTGTATTAAGACTTATTGACCGGAACTGTTTTCGAGTAATCTGACATTTGTTTTATTGCTTTTGTTCATGTCAATAATATTTATTGCATGTAAAAGTCGTCAATTATATTGTCACATTTTAAAAATTTTGTCAACAATCTCTTCTGTTTTTTTTAAATTCCACTAAAAGTTAATGCGGACGGACGTAGGAGCCTACCGCATTAGGTATTATCCCAAGAATACTCATTATAGCTATTATTTGTTTAATGGAAAGGGGTCACAAGTCATGATCCTCAGTATGAGGAATACGACGCAGAGAGAAAAGTTAAAATGCCCTTGACTGCGCTCTCATCCGGTAGTTTTTTTTTTATTGCGTGATAGGCTTGCGCTTGACGACAATCCTGCTTAGTGCAAAGCAATGATGAGGTCTAGGTTGGAACGCGCTTGCCTAGAAGATGCCTATTCACTCTTGCCTTGAAGGTACTTAAGTTATAAGTGGGAGGAAACACGTGCGCTGTAAGTGATGAATGCAGTAAGAAGGTAGTAGACTAACCTGTTAGGGGTAGTAATTTAACACACACATACCCCTAATTGGCTTCTACACCGCGGCATCGTACCGGAACGCTAAATCACTTGGTGTTATGTCTTTGTCGGTAGGGCGGCAACTAACCACGGCTGGATCCTCCCATTAGAATCCCTATATTTTCAGAATCTCTCAGAAAAAAAAATGATTCGCACTCCAATTAACTTAGTTGTTTATTTATACAGGCCCGACTCTACAAACCCACATACAGGCTCAAAATAAATATAAAAAAGCAGACATAAGAATAAATTCAAGGTTGCTTTAATAACAAGTAGTTTCATGTTGTGTCCCAAGACAGTATCGCCACCGGTACATACAACGGTACTCGCTATAATATACAATTTATTCACAGCATATTCGGTCTACGATATTGTAAACAACCGACCAGCTCTACCAGTTGCGGCCAATTATGTTTTATTTTACTCTGCCAACTCTTTTACTATTTTTGCCACGCTATGCGTAAATCGTCTCTTGCTCTTTTTAATATAACGGGTACGCGATAGATCCGTCTATAAGGGCGTACGCTAACTTGGCAAGTGCCAACCGGCAAAAATTATATATTTTTTAAGAAAAATATATTTCTCCATTATGTAAATCTTTTTCCTATGGATTCCAAATAATTTATCTTCTAATACGGCTCTTCTCTGTAGGATCCAAATTCAGAACCAGTGATGGAGTCTTGACCGAGCTTTAAGTTGGTTGTAAGGCTGCAGCCCTATAGAACACTAAGCTCTGAGATATTTAGCTCTCTTGAAAAAACACATACGCTTAACATATAAACAAGCTCAATGCTTTTTCTCATGCTTAACATAACATTATGGATGTTAAACCATATAATAGGTTATACCACCTATCCTATAACTGCATCACTACCATTTACCCACATAATATTGTGCTATTGCAGACAAGAAATCTGAAATGATTACAATTTGATCTGATTCATCAATTATGGACCAGTAGCTTTTTGATTAATAATAAAACATAATATAATTATAATTTTCCAGTTTTTCGTAGATTTTTAGCTAATTCGCTTTGGAATATAGTGCCCTAAGCCCTTTCACATTTTCATTCGTATCAATTTTAATATGCACTCGGCCTTACTACATATTGTTTATTCGATCGCAAAACAAGCGTGTTGTGGTATTTTATTATGGAAATTAGTTCTTATTTATAGCACTTTTTAACGTTAAAAATATAACATCTAAAGCAATATTTATCAACGCTCATTAAATGGTTTAACTTCGCTTTAAAAATAAGTCAAGTCTGCGGTAAACGATCTTGGTGGTTTAGCAACAGTACCAAAATGAGTAGGGACATGTAGGTGCTAATTCGTAGAAATCTACGAAATTAACTTTTGTTAAATTTTATGGAATAAGGTAAATAAAATAATATAAAGGAATTATCTTAGTAATTAATTTAAACGGGTATCTAATACGATATCAATCATCGATATGCCAAAGCACGTACTTTGAAAAGCATTTGAAGAGTCGTGCCTATATATGCGCTTGACGCGTGACTAGCCATAGAAGGATTTACCTATACCTACTTATACAGTAAGCTCACATATCAATATTAATAATTAAATAAATAAGAAATGTTTAAAAGTTTGTTTGTTAACCCATCTACCCTGTACTTTCTGGGTCAACATACATAATGCATACTAAGTAGGTAAGTATGTAGTATATTTAAGCGTAGTTCTCTAAAATCTAGGTATGCGTTTTCATACCTATTTCTTTTCCTACGAAAACAAAACACTAAATTTAAGTGCAAACACGCAAAATTTAGATGTTAATCCATTGCTATCCAATAGATTAAATGGTGTAGATAAAATTTCTGAATACGGTATTAGAATAAAGTAAATCATGCAGTTTTAGTTAACGCTCCCAACACTTAGAGGATTGCTACTGCATAATAATAAACGATCACATTTAGCTCTGATTGGCTAACACTTTTTGGTATTGGCCCAAATCCATTATCGCAGCAGAATACCATTATTCAGCTAAGCAGGTAAGGTGTCAAATAGCCACAGACGAAGTCGCGGCTTTATACTAGTAACATAATTCTTTATTATTGTAAGTAATTTGTATGCGAGCGACGCGCCAAGCCGAATGCCCTCGAGCTTAACCGAAGACAAGCCGAATGCAATCGTGGGAAAACGCGGCAGGTGTTACCGATGCGAAGCACTTCTTACTGAGTAAACACTCAGCGTATACAATATTATAACCGCCTCGTAGCGTCTGTGTAAATGGAAAACATATTTTGTGTGCTTAATGATACTGCTTACTTTTTTGGTACGCCTCGGTTCGGTTATCGGACGACATCTTTTTTTTTTTGCGACGCTTTTGAGAGACTAAATGTGGCGTGTTTTATTTTAGTTCAATTTATTGAGTCACCCTTAATTGGTGTGGTTAAATGAAGTGGGACTTGGGAGTCGTAAAGATCGATGCGTAATCTTTTCTCGAGTTTTGTAAGACCTTTCTGGCTCAGCAGTGCGTTACTGGGTTCTGTTGACTTAAAATTCCTGACTGTATCTATACTAATATTATAAATGCGAATGTTTGGATGTATGGATGGATGTATGGATGAATGTTTGTTACTAAATCACGCCAGAACGGCTGAACTGGATGAAATCTGGCATATAGATACATTATAGTCTGGAATACATAGGCTACTTTTTATCCCGGAATATTTCAAATCAAATCAAATCAAATATTTTTTTTATTCAAATAAACTTTTACAAGTACTTTTGAATCGTCAAGTGAATCTACCACTGGTTCGGAATGCCATTCCTACCGAGAAGAACCAGCAAGAAACTCGGTAAAACTCGGCGGTATTGAAGAGTTCCGGCAGGAACCAAAAAGATCTCGATTCACGCGGACGAAGTCACGGGCTTCAGCTAGTTTTGAATAATTTATCAACGATGATGTTAGTTGATGCGGTAATAGCCTAGTGGTTAAGACACCCGACCGGTACGGGGTCGAAGGTTCGATTTTCGGGCACTCACCTCAAACTTTCGAAACTATTTGCGTTTTAAGAAATTAAATATCACTTGCTTCAAACAGTAATGGAAATCATCGTAAGGAAGCATGCCCGCGAAGCTTTAGCATTCGGATACCATGTTGAATAGTTGATAAAACCATTAGGATATAGAATCTACAGGAGTACCACCTACATAATTCGGAGGGAGTCTTTGTTAAAGCCTATAATAATATTATGATGCCCGCAACTTAAACCAAGTAGATTTAAATTATTCAAAAATCGGCGGGAATCCCAAATTTTCCGGTATAAAAAGTAGCCTATGTGTTTCCCGGGTGGCAATTCCTAAATCCCTACTAAATTTCATCAGAATCGATTGAAAAGTTGAGTCGTGAAAGCGTAGCAGACAGACAGATGCATTAAATACTACCAGACAATTATCATGGTCCATGAGTCATGAATCATGATTCATGACCTTCAGTAAGAACTTTAACAACATCAACTGTGCCACCCCATCATGTCAACCTATCTGTAACATAATATCATCAGATGATATCGCAGTCAAGCGCTTGTCTTCGAATTAATAACTGAGGTCATGTAATCATGTTATGCAGACTGTTATTTGGCATTTAATGAGCGGGATATAAATAATGCTTCACGCGTCATCTATCAAGTGGCAGTAATGCGAAACTCATGTAACATATTTTAAGCAGTTTAATAAATATCGTGCTTAATACAATTAGATGCGGTGGCCGGTGAGACGAACACAAGTGCTTTTCATATCGGTTTCTTTTTGTTTTTATAAATAATCGTTAATTGAAGACAGGCTATTTAAATATTTCACATTTGCCATTAATTAGCTAATAGGTAATTATGTTCAAAATAGTGGGTAGAAATCAAAATTATTTTTTACTTTACAGGTTTTTTGGAAATAATTTTTATTTTTAAATTTTTAGTGTCAGGGTTGAGGATTTGGAGTCAGAATTTTTTATGGGACCACCCCGAGACCTTCCTCTAACGACTGATAGAAAAAAAATTCAAATCGGTTCAGAAACCACGGAAATATACATACATAACAAACACCATCGTAAAACAAACACTGAAATTTTTACGAAATAATCAAAACCTTGTCTTACCTATTTTGTAACTTAAAACATGTTATATTATAATATCATACCTACCTAATAATAACGATGCATTTAGATGATTAGATATAGATAGGCAGGATAGTTACCACACTAAGGTAATTTGAATTAATAAGTCAACTTCCGCCCACAAACAGAATCGTAAACATTTTAATCACGATGGTTGTCGGATTCAGTAAACATAATTTATTCAGATATTTAATATGGTGTACATAATACAGCTGAATGACTCCTACGCACGCCTACATGCTGGTGTAGATAGATCAGCTATGAGTGGGTGTAAATAGAACTGAAATTATTCATTGACTTTTTAAGCTTGGTAATATACAATAATTAAAATCTGTGAGGAAACCAGGATGGTGAGCATTGTATTGAAACGTTTAGCTTTGCCGAGGTTGTGTCTAATTAAACTAGCCATTGCATAGACTACCTACTTATATTACCCAGTAATTTGGTGCTCAAAAAGGGAGTTACCTGGTCTTTCCGAATTTCCACTTTGCTACCTCGTATCTTTGCCGCTCGCGCTCGGTTGTAAAACACTCGAGCTCGTGATCGGGTGTTTTACAAGTTCTTTAAACTAAATTAGATGAGCTCAAAGAACTTGTAAAACAATTTTATTTAAACTGTGAAAGGTGAATTCCGGTTTGCGGCTCTCGTATGATGAAACTATTGATTTTATAAAAAAAAGGTTACTACATAAATTGTAGCAAATTTTCTCTAGTTTAATTTAGTACATAACTATTTTCATCGTAAAATTAGTCCGAAAGGAGTTATTGTCAAAAAACTGTTTTTTGGCACCATTTTCCACTAATATAGCGGCGCGAGCGGCAAAGATACGAGGTGGCAAAGTGAAAATTCAGAAAGAGCATGTCGAAATCTATGAAATACACTAATTTAAAAACTCTCCATAAACTTTCCAGGTAAAACTACCAAATGACCGTATTCTTAAACCCTACCATCAAACTATTAATTTATCCTATCAAGTTTGGATCAAATTGGATAGGATACGTAAGGGTACACGTTATGCCAAAAGTCGATTTGTTTTGTATCGAATCGTGTATGTCACTCAATCCACGAGGACGAAGTCGCGGACATCAGCTAGTTTTCTAATAAAGAACCTATTAATTTAACATTTTAATAAATAACCTAGGTATTAATTTAACATGAGTATTTAACAAAATGCAATCAATCGATCAGCTGTAACATTGATTTATCGTGGCTAATAATGTTTTTTTTTTTAAATTAGTAACTTACTTCACGTACAAAGAAGTACATACTATATACCTACCTACTTACTATTTAAACAGGATATTATTTCTTTACATACCTAATTATAAGGATGGTAGTAATAAGGCTGTAAGTCCGTCGTTACTGTCCACAGAGGTGTGTAAAAATCCAATATATCTGTAATTTCTCTTTTAATAGATTGTACTAGTGTTTGCAAAACTATTATTATCCGTAGTTATTTTTTCATAAATGATGAGTGCCTTCTTACTAAACATATGACAAATATAAGAGAATTTTAGCAAGATTATCAAACTATGTTAAAATTGAAAAAGTTGCACTTATGAATATTGAACTACGAGTACGAGTATTAACTATTAAGTAGATTATTATTAATACGTAGGAGTAGCTAATTAAGTGAGAAATTATTCAAATGTGATTTCTTTTAATGATTTTTTATAGTTTGTAAGTTTAAAATGTCTTTGAGAGGTAATATCTAGTGAAAGGTCCGATGAAGACCGTCAGTTTTTGTACTGTTTACATGTTTACTGTGCATACTTTAATACTGTACAGGAATCAGCTTTTCTAATTATGGTTCATTTTTGGTAACCATATCACGTTTTTGATCAGCCATATCTAGTGAATGGCCCATCAGCATGTGGGCAGAATTTCCCTATGGACATCAGTGGAGAGTGTAGCACCTACCTATTACTGAATCAGCTTTTCAAGCGATAGTTACAAAAAGTGCAGCTTATCTCTTAGTCTAATAGGGCTGTAACGCCAATGATGATGATGATGGTTATACTTATTCTTAAGAAATACATTATATAGTTGCAAAAATAAATCGATACCTACTTTTTCCTAATTTAATCCACTGCAGTGCACCCTTGTTTGTAGAATGAATCATGTAGTATTTCTTGAAAATACGCTGAAGAAAGAATGAAGGTACTTGTAGCTTTAATAAGGGCATTACCTAGAACTCTCGCACGTAAGTTCTCGGTAAGTTATCATTACAAGAAACACCTGGGCAAAATAATAAGCTACATGTAGTTGTGGTTTTCAATGGTTGTCTCAATTCTGGAATTGTGATTGCCAACGTCTTGTACGCGATTTCATAATAAATATGGAAGCATTCCGATTTTTTGTCATACACTATTAAAATCTATGTGAGTTTTTGCCTTATTTTCTGACCAGAGCTCGTTCGAATCCGTCATTGAAAAAAAAATACAAAGGTTATACAAAGACGGTCTTATTGCCAAACCTCTTCCAGGCTTCTTCTTCTTCTTTTGGAGTTTGAAGAGAGGAAATTGTCTAGTAGACTATTCAAAAGGATACTTAGATTTATTCACTATTGTAGTATACCGTGATAGAGAAGTAAATAAAGCATTGTTGGCTACAACAGGAGAAGAATAATAAACTACTTATAAGTTACTAAGTCAATGAAATTAAGTTTATCTACAATAGTATATCAACTTAATTAAAAAGAGTTGCCGAAACACTTTTTACTGTTTCCGAATAAAATAAAATAAAAAAATTTAAGGTTCCGTACCCAAAGAGTAACAACTACCAGCGGAAGCCTATTATGCTTCCGCTGTACGTCCCGCGTCCGTCCGTCCGTCTGTCACATAATAAATTTAGATAGAAGACCCAAAAAGCAGATTTTGAAATCAAAGTTGTTATATTTATAGTTTTTAAATAAATTTCTTGCGAAAATCGCAAAACTTTTCATATGGCCCATAAAACAGGGTAGGTAAATACTTCCCAGTTAGAATCTGGGGTGCAATTATGTAAGAATCCATTGTCATACGTTGCGGTATCTAGACCATGCAAAAGATAAGACAATATAGATTGTTTATTCCTTAGACTATAACTTAGAATAGATAACAATAAAAAATATTTACTTCCAACCAAACAATATACAGATAACTTTCTTGTATACGCGAATTATTTCTCGTAGTTAGTGTCCTAACCAATGCTACAGACGCAATAAGACAACTTGAAAACAACACATAATTACTACCTGAAGTTACATTTCGCTCGGGGCTAAAGTAAAAACGATTTAATTCGCTATTTTTGATATTGTTTTAAATATAACTTTGTTCACGTTTAAATACCTTTTGAGAAAATATCATACATATGTATAGGTACAATCAAAATACGAAAGGCATTCTTGACGTTATATTAAAAGCGGCTTATTTTATTTGTATTATTATACAAATAGAAATCCGTTTTTATAAGTAAACAACCTACCAACATATTATAGTTATAATATATATAATATAAGTTTATTTCAATAAATTATTAAATTACAACAATAAATACCATTACAATATAATTATTATTGTTATTCGTACCTATTTGATTTGATTCATACATATACATACATAAATACCAAATATTAGATATATATAGAACGATAGTGGTTGCAATAGTATGAACTGATGCGCAACCACTAACGCCTACCTGTCCTCACAGAATAAGTACCATTGATGTAGAATGACCGACACAGAATAACATTAACAATTATTTACAATAATAATATAAGTATACAAGGGAGAATATAAGTAAGAACATATCATCATAGTAACAAAAATAGCAATAACAAAGGTGTGTGTGTGTGTGTGTGTGGGTGCGAGTGAGAGAGAGAGTGAGTGGGTGTGTGGATGTGTGTGTGTGTGTGTGTGAGAGATAGAGAAAGATTGTGTGAGGTTTGGTTGTGTTTGTTATGATTTAGTGCTAAGACACTTGTTGTGTTTAATCATTTTATAAAATCTTCGACATCATTGTATGACAGTGATTTAAGCCACATTGAAACAACATTTTTGCATTTATTATTAGTTAAAGGATAGATATTCAGGATCTTATTAACTTTGTTGTATAGTGACGAACTAGCATAGTAAAATTGTCGCCTGGTAAGTGAAATGCGAGATGGAATTATCAGACATACCCGATCAGACCTTCTTTTTTCTTCGTAAATACTCGGATTATAATATAGCTCTTTATGCTTTCTTAGGATCACTTGAAGGATGTACATTTTCCTAACAGAAAGTACATCAGCTGTTTTATATAATTCAGCGGTCGGGAATCGAATTGGTTTGCGGAGCATTACCTTTAGGACAGCTCTTTGCGCTCTCTCAAGTCGCAGCATGAGAGTTTTATTGCAACTTCCCCATGATTTGATACAATAGGATAAGAGACTTTGTACTAAAGAGGAGTAAACCATTTTTAACGTTTTTAAATCTAAGACAGATCTCAGATGTTTAAATACATAAATAAGCTTTCTGGTCTTACTAATAAGCGACTCCACATGTTGCGTCCAGGATAGCGTGTGGTCCACTACAACACCCAAGTATTGTGCATGATCCACGCGATCCAAGACAGGACAGTTACAAACGGAACTTAATTTTGACCCACATGTATGAGAGATTATCTTAAAGGAGCTATCGGGCTGGGTTAATTTATTAGTGGAAAAGGTTATATATTTAGTTTTTGCGACATTAAGAGATAGAAGATTGGTGGAGAGCCAGGTCATTATCCTTACCAGGGCAGCTTCAGTGTAATGCTGTACTTCGGGCCAACTATTGCCTTGGACGATTAGTGCTGTGTCATCAGCGTAACAAATTATACGTCCGTGGTCGATTGGTATATCACAAAGAGCATTTATATATATTAGAAATAGTGTGGGTCCCAACACGCTTCCTTGCGGAACTCCATACGTTAATGGTTCCTCTTGACTTACCCAGTCATCAATTTTAACACACTGAGTCCTATTTGCTAAGTAGTCCCTAAATAGATCCAGGACACAACCCCTGATACCAATACGTTCTAGCTTAAGGAGCAGTGCACAGTAAACAACCTACCAACATATTATAGTTCTACACCTTTATACAAGCTTGAAAAAAAAGGGCAGTCAAAGGGACTGCCGATAGAAGTGAAAACGAATATTTAACATTTTTTTTTTAAAACAATTAAAATGTAAACCTAAGGCATTAAACTTTAATTTCTAATGTAGAACAACGTTCGATCATGTTGCTGTTCGCGAGCATGTCGGTCACGGTCACGCGAATCCACAAATTTATACCCCCTACCAAAAAGTGCTCAACGCGAAGAAGAGTGCTATAAAGAAGTTTTTACTTCAAAAATCTTACAGTCGTGTCTCAATACACCTACTTACAATATAGAATAATATACCTAAAAAGACTCATTGATAGGTTGATAGATTTCATTCAAGACACGAACCGTCGGCTATATGTATGTACTTAGTACAAACTTCGCAGACGAAGTTGCGCACACAAGTTATGTAGTCGTAAAGTAAGTAGGTATAGAAATAAAACTGAGCCTCACAAAATATTTGGGGAATATTATCATCAAATATATTAATATCTGAATTAGCTTTACCTACTTAAAACTGGTAGCTATAAGAAAACTTCATTTCTCATTTACTGTATCTTCTACACCCGCTGATTACCGCCCTTCAAGAGCAGCGACGCCCACGGACAATATTTAACAGAACACCATAATTACTACCCGAAGTGACATTTCGCTCGCGGCTCTGAATACGGACGATATAATTGAGCTGCTTTTGCCACCGTTTCCCAAATATGGGCCCGCGTCATTGAGTTGTAGCTGACCCTAGACTATAGAGATCTCATCAGGCACCTTAATCCCGCTTCTAGCAAATTAACAGGGTTAATTTACAAAAATCTTTTTCAAACTAAAATATAGAAATATTTAAATTTGCTGCTCTAAGTATTACAGGGCGCAATCCGTGTATGGTGGAGTGGTTATTGGCCAACTAAATTGTAAATTTTGATTGCTTAAAAGGTTCTAAAACAAACATTTTCAGTATCGTTTGGAAAAGCGGTAGCGAATCTGAACGCTAAATCATTATTGTCGGTAGGTAGGTAACAACCAATTACCGAAGCCTTATACCGAACCAGACTTAAAAATAGTAGAGACAATTTGTAAATTACAAATCCCCAAATTGCCTCTGTCAGAAATCGAACCGAGGACTGGCCACTTGTAAGACTACATCACTCACCACTCATATTGCAGGTGCTTTTATAAGAGTTAGGATACAATGACTACAGGAATTTTCTGACAGCGTAGCAACAATTTATTGATGACCAAAAGCACGACTGGTCTATTTCACCAGTCGTTAGGACCATTATGCTGAATATCGCAACC
The DNA here is from genome assembly GCA_923060345.2 of Erebia aethiops. Taxonomy (NCBI): domain Eukaryota; kingdom Metazoa; phylum Arthropoda; class Insecta; order Lepidoptera; family Nymphalidae; genus Erebia; species Erebia aethiops. The sequence goes on along the minus strand of OV281096.1, from coordinate 11,047,455 downwards.
TCTAATATAAAACACCTCTCTGGAATGGGTTATTAAAATGAAAGTATATACCAGTCATTTTGGGCCTCCTTATAGGTGATTGTATTTATTACAATTATTTTCATCGCAGTCCGTGTCCAATTTTTAATTTAGCTGATAAATAATTGATATCTTGATCGATTTTGTACTTAATTGAATTGTGAAACGCATTAAATACATTTATGTTGCAACTATGAATACGATGAAATGAATATTGTTATGATTGAAATATGTATTTTAGGAATAGAGTTAATTAAATAGGAGTTACTTATTACCTATGCACTTTACCACCACCCCAACACTTCAGCATATTAACGTCCCACTGCTGGGCACAGGCCTCCACTCTCATAGGAGAGAGGGAATTAGAGCTCAGACCCACCACGCTGCTCCAATGCGGGTCGGCGGGCTTTGACGACTATTATCATGTTAGTGATAATAACCGAGACCGACGGCTTAACGTGCTCTCCGAGGCAAGGGGGTGAAACACCGCCAACTTCCAACTCCGGGCTGTCACTGAGAATTTCTTAATTGAAAAACCCAATACCTAACAATTTTTATGCCCGACCGGGAATCGAACCCAGGACCTCGTGATCCGCAGTCGACTATGCTAACCGCTAGACCAACGAGGCAGTCGAACTTTAGGCGAAGGCGTGTTTACGAAGCTTCATTCAAAAAAACTAGGGTGGTATTATAAAAAATGTGATGGAACGATAGTAAAAACTGGACACAATGAAATCGAATCGATTAGAATACCTAGTCTATTGATACCTATCTCCTCCCAGATTTGATTGATGTTATTGTTACCCAGCTATTTACACTATTCTATTCCATACTTCGGATGAAAGTAGGTATAGTAAAATGATGAAACAATCACACACTTTTATTTAAATTATTTTCAGTACTGGAATTGTTATTCATTTTCTTACCAATATATAGTAAAAGTTAATTGTAGCAGTAGGTATTTCTGTCAAGAACCCAATTACAATTTTAACCGTCATGCGGTAAAAAAGACATCAACGGGCATAAGGCACGGGCGGAACGTAATCCACCGAACCGGAACAGGAATATGTTAACCGGAACTAACAGGTAAGGTCGCAGCAAGTGCCGAGTGCGCCAAAGGTCGAACGATTAGCCCCTTTTTCGCTCCTCTACAGGTAATTATGATAACTCTATACCAATCTTTTCGTGCTAATTTAGGGATTTATAGATCTTTATTGGGAAATTGTTATGTTTTTATTTTGAGTAAAGTTGATACTGAATAATTTCCTTCGCTTTTCTTTGGATGTTTATCAAGTTATAGGTAAATTTAAATTTAATTGAACAGAATAGATATTTTTATTTTTTTTATTTCAGCTTTCTTTACATATCACTCTCATAAAAATATAGGTGTGTAAAAAAATATACTTACCCATGCTTCTCTTTTCCGTGATCTTTGCAAATTGACGATATTCAATATTGTTGAAAAGTTGAGAGTTTTTTACAAGCTATCGGTACAAGACATAATTGATGTACCAACAAGAGCTTTTTATTCTGTAATTGTTTTCAGCTTCGTCTTGTGTACTGGTAATGACATTTTAACAGTTTGATTGATTAATTTCGTAATTGAATTCGTCATTAAAGTAATTTAACATATGACACTATCACACCATTGGCAATCGTAGGCAGGCGGGAGGTGTAATTATGGTTATTACCATAATTTTTTTAATCCAAGGTAGGTACGATGGCTAAGTGATTAATATTTTATCAGGCCGAGTATTTTATAATAGGTTTTGCATGTTAAAGTTATCAGGACTTAATCGATTAGCTACGAGAAGTGTCCATCATTCCCAGGATCGAGCGCTCTGGTATCATTAAAGATAAAATTAATTGGGCCCCACCGGTCTTCCGCGTCCTCGTCCGAGATGAAAAAAGTGGGCACACGTGGTCACTACCGTTCATTTACGAACGCGAATTATGCGTAGTACGGCAGGTGGCAGGTGGCAGCGAGCATGGGAACTCGGGGTTGAGCCGTGTTCCCACGGCCGCGTCATTCAGCAAGCCACACCTGCGCCCCTTAACGGGGATGTTTCATGCTACACACACGACTGCCACGCGAAGGAAAGCGTCGATTAGAAGCGCGCGCGTGTGTGTGTATAGCTCGCGCCTCGCGTGTGCGTACACGCTCGAGCCGTGCGCGTGCGTACGAGCGTGCGCGAGTGTGCGTGGCTCCGATTTCAGGATTTATTTACCCCGTAAAAGGGCTAGGTTTAATCTTTATCCTGTGAGTAAATCGCACTGGTGTGCGTTAAGTGTGCGTTATTTTGATTTATGCGCCATGCTATTTTAATGATCATTGACGCCGGTAATAGCACCGCGTTTTCTTTTTATTAATGCTACAGTGTTTCTAATTACTTTTGCGGCAGTTTTTCATTTAGATTGCATCTGTAATTACATCTTAGAAATTAATTGGTTCACGGCACATTAAAGTGCGAGTAGGATTACAAAATACAGATAATAAATATCGGTAATGTGGATAAAATTAACACCAAGGATGATTATAACGGCACTTTAATGATATGCAATTAAATTCATCATAAACAAAAGTTAAGTAGGTACCTAAGGCAAATAAAAAAAATGTTAAGGCTGAGGTATGTAAAAACTAGGTCTCTTACCCATATTCCATTGTTTCAAGCGTTTGCTGATATTAAAAAAATGGCTGTACTTGGGCACGCAGCTTTAATCTTAGTTTTTTTTAGAATCTTTTAAATCTTTGAAAGTTATTCCACCCTTTTTCACTTTCAGTCAATTTTAATTGGTTTAAAATAAGCCCTCGTGACTTAGCCACTACACCCTCTATTATGAGATACTTCAATGATAGTAAAAATATTTTGTCCAGCTTATTGTCATACGTACAAACTACAAACCAATCACGTGCGATAGATAAATGCGCATACGCACGCCACGCGTCGCGTCCTCAGGACAATACACGCATACCGATACGATACGGGCTAATTCAAAGGGCATGTATTGACAAAGTGTCCTCTTGATTCAAATACATATTACCCATTAGAAAACTATGTTAACTGAATTCCGTAAACGGATTAGTGGGTATGATTCGAATACATGAGTACTATCTCTAGGTAATAAGTACCTCTACATATGAAAATTTTGACTTCATGCAATACGGTATTTATGTTAATTTTTGTCCTTCTGTCATGCAGATAGAAGCGATTGTTTGCATGGATAGAGAAAACAAAGGTGCAGAAGTCAAGCTAGCTTGAGCAGCTCAAATTGAAATTTTCAGCATAAAAATAAGTATGGATGAGTAGGTATAATACTTTACCGGGCTTAGGTAGAACAACATTACGTATTTGAACAACATTTTCACCAGCCCATTGTACCTACTTACTGTGCATGAGTCTCCTCTTTAAATGAGAAGGGTTTGGCTATAGTCCACCACGTTTGAGAACATCAAAAGAATAACTTTCCTCACGATGTTTTCGTTCACTGCTTTTTTTTTATCCACTACAAGCTAGCCCTTGACTGCGATCTCACCTGATGGTAAGTGATGATGCAGTCTAAAATGGTAGCGGGCTAACCTGTTAGGGGCATGGCAGTTATATGTACCTATGTTATGCTAGTTATAGGCGTTATAGCTAGTGATAATTAATTGCTGGAAACGAAAGTACGTACCTACCAAGTATTGAATCCCCTATACGTATTATTTTAGTATTGTAGTTTTATACCTGACGCCTCTAAAATAAGGATTATTTTAATTTTGAAACAAGAGCGTCAACAATATTAAAGTAATACTGCTTTGGGTAATGAAAGTACGCCCTCTGAACTACAGACTACGCTATCGCATCTTCTTGAACACATAATTTTTTTTTTTTTTTTCCTATTATTGAGAACCAGCGAGGTACTCATTTAACTACGATCTAGCCTAACTAATTGGCTAATGAGCAGTTTTGCTTTAACCTAAACTTATAATTTATCTTATGTACTAAGAAGTTGTCCATTGACGCATCTTAGTCTTTCTTGATAATCTTAGACACTTTGTTCATGTGTTCTATTAGCACTACACTTTACACTGTCACTTATCACTATACACTAACTCAAAAGGCTTAGTCCTTTTTAGTCTTCTCACTAGTTTCGTTACGTCGAGCAGCTGGATTGCCTCAACGTTAACGTGGTGATGAAGCCGATGGTCGTGGGCTTTGGCAAATTTGGTAATAATTTGTTCGACGTATTCAATATTGAGGTCCCGATGAATATCGTCATAATTCTTGAACACATAATGATATTATCACTTCATTGTGTTATTAAAGTGCCCACTAGATAATAAAGATTGAAGTGCAGCGATCAGCGAGAGTCACGTGCATAGATGAGTGCACGTACGCACGCCACGCGACGCGTCGCGTACAATGCGCATTCCGACACTAAACGTATGCGGGCTAAATCAAAATTTATTATTATCCTATTAAATAATTTAAGAGGCGATAGCCTACTAGTTTGAGGGACGAATGGTCTAGCTGTGACAGCGCATATCAGTCGATAGCGATTATTAAGCAACGTTGACCCAAGTCGGTAGCTGGATGGGTGACCGAATTTGGACGTTCAAATTTAGCCTTTTCGTTTTCTCCGTGCCTCGGAGAGCACGTTAAGCTGTCGGTCCCGGTTAGTGTCTCTAATATCTGATAATAATCGTTACAAAAACCTTATACCCACCCACCTAACCCTAACCAAACCCACCGCATTATTATCCCAAGAAAACTCCTACCATTATGTGATTAATGAAAAGGGGTCACGACCCTCAGTAATGAGAAATACGACGCAGAGAGAGCTTTGAAAAGTAATTTAATATCAGTTGGTGCAACGGTGAAGGAAAACATTTTGAGGAAGGGTTCCCGAGAGTTCTTTATAATGTTCTCAAAGGAGTGAGAAATCTGCCAATCTTGACTTGGCCAGCGTGGTTCATAGTCAGTGGCCTAAACCCTTCTATTTTTCATACGATAACAACGTCAATATGTATATGGCCGTTTTAATTCGGAGAGCTCAGTAGTTGGTGCGAGATGGGATGAGAGAGATGATGATTTAAAAACTTACTTATGTAAATAATTGAGCGACTCAATAGCTTAAGGGATATGAAGTTGATTTTAGTCCGATAGGTCTACGGTTCATTCAACTTATTGTTTCCCGAGTAAGCATAGATTTTTAAAATTATGTCCCTAATTGTGTGGTAATCGTTCGGAGTTTTGGAGATTTTCCGACTCGGTGATTGCTTGAATAAACTAAACTTTTAAAATTAATACCTATTTAATAAAAAAATGCTAAGAACAGAACTAAAGTAAGGCAATACTCAATGTGATAGAAATCGAATCTACATAAAAAAAGCATTCGTAATATTGAAGTAGCTACTGAAAATTCAAAATTCTTTACTTAATTACACTAAATTTACCCCTTGTGGCATTCCTTTCACATTTCAACAACATAATAAATACGTACACACTTTCATAATAATTGACACCACACAATACCCCAAAGTTCCCAAACCAAAATCAAACAATGTGTTGAGTTACACATGTGGTACACGCTTCACGCACACATTCAGAATTCATATCTCTACACAACCATAGATTATAAAGCGTAATGCATAGTTTGATGCGTAGCGTTCGGAATACAAAGTTTCATAAACCAATAACAACTTGAACTGTGCGGAAAACTAACTAGATAAAAATAATAGAAGAGAGACAACCATAACCCTATTACTGGCCATGCGTTTTCTACTAGCGGTGTCTCTTTCTATTTTTATATTTAATGTCGAATACAGGAACCGTAGTACGTTTAATATGTGTATAAGTTGTAACCCTACACGATGGGGACGCAGCAAAAAGGTTAAGATTTTATATATTCTTTTTTTTTAAAGCTGCACGTGGTCGGTTTGTGGTGTACGTTGTTTTTTCTTTTTAATGAAAGTATTATGTTGAGTAAAATTCTTCAGCGGAGAGCGCAAGGGGATCGGTTACGACTGCTTTCGACGTCACCTATCGGTTTTTAAAATGCCGTGTGTTGCATCACCAAATTTGGTAGACAATAAAACCAGTTTCATAACAACAAGCATTTTTCATACGCGAGTGTGACTTTTTTAACATACTTTTTAATTCGAAAAAAAAAGAAAAAAAACCTAGTAATTTTGAAAATAGGATCGCAATTTTGTTTCAATTTAAGAAGCCAGTTGGTATCAACTCATATGGATTTTTTGCCGATGATTATGATCTAATCTTCCTTGCTTTCCGCGAATTCCAATTGGTCGCTGAAAATGAGAAAATTTCCAATAAGAACATCATCAGAAGCGTAAGGTTGTTTTCATGAATCTATATACCTATTTTATATCACGGGCATCAGCTAGTTACCTATAAACCTTTAACTCAAGGCAAAAAAAACTACGTAAGAATAAATAAAAAAAAGGATAAACGTAAAATACACCTACTTAACTGCCTACCTATTTGTAGGCAAGAACTAAAAATAGTTATGTAAGTATGCTTGCGACTTGATCCCTGTGGATTTAGGTTTATTGGGTATGCTTTAGGAACTGTTTGGTTTTCTGGGATAATGTAGTAAAGCGGCCCATGTCTATATTCGATTTGCCCGGGATTCACACTGCTATTGTAGTCTGTACCAAGTTTCGGCAAAATCTATTGAACGGATGGCCATGGCAAAAGAAATACAACGACATATATACTTTCGGATATATAATGTTAGTTTAGATCGTATGGACTTATTCAAATTGAGAAAAAACCTTCCACGGTAAATTTCCAAACATCATATTTTAGTTTCCAACCCTCATTTACTTAGCAAAAAAAAAAGTTGAAACATTTTGATTGAATACAATTACCTACTCAGATTGTGTGTCTGTATGTCTATCTGCTACGCTTTCACGGCACATCTGCTCAACCGATTTTAATGAAATTTGGTACAGGGGAAGGACATAGGCTACTTTTTATCCCGGAAAATTAAAGAGTCATCTAGCAATTAAATATTCCTGCATACATAAATGATAAGGTATACACAAATCGTTGTTTCAGTGAGTGGAAACGCAATGAGAAATATCAACAAATACAAAAAGTCAGAACAGTTTAAAAACCAAAACAAAACACAACATAATTCTTATAAGACTTATTGGAAGGCAATTTATATTCGCGCACAGTAGCCCTCCATAACAATTATTTACCTGTCACACACACAACTGGTTCTGTTTCGTTAATAATTACCATTAAAGATATGAATGCTTTGTATTGAGACCACGCGTTTGATTAGTAACGGATATTATTCAATAATTTGAGAGTCGATCTAGCCAAGAGGTTTTTTTTAGTTTATATAGCGAGCAAAGGAGCAGGCGGGTCACCTGATGGTAAGCGATTACCGCCGCCCAAGAACATTTGCAGCACAAGAGGAACCGGGAATGCGTTGCTGGCTTTTAAGAAATTTGTTTATCCGCCCTTTGAAGAGCCCCATATTATAGTCATTAGGGAACACAGAAGATGGAAGCGGGTTCCACAATTTGCAGGTACGTGGCAGAAGTTCAAAGATCTGAACTATTAGAAATATGTCCCACTGCCGCCCTAGCGCTTCAAATTCAGGGTGACATTATTTACTCGCCCTAGGGTCAAATTGGGACACTTATTGTGGGGCGTTTGTAAGCTTGTGGTTGTGTAATATCCCATTTTGACACTTGGGCTTTGCATATAATGACAATAAAAATGGTGAAAATTGGAAAACTGCAGCTGTAATTTTTATAGGAATAGACTTACGACTATGTAATATCCAAATCTTCTTTCTTAAACGTAAACCTAGGAGCCTAGACGCTACCAAAACGTCTAACCTAATTTTTATTCTTAAATATGTCTTTTGACGCTGGATATTGTCTGCTAATGAAAATTCAGTTTAATTTCAGGATTCTGTCTCAATTTGGCGCATTACTCTATGGAGTTTCTAGTCATAACATATAATGGTCATATGGCATGCCATTTTGATGCCCCACTCGTATCATTACTTGAGTGAGAAATTATGTTAAACACTCCAGCGCTTGTAAACTAGTTAAACGCTTACGGCTTTTATTTCTTTTATCCATTTTCTAATCGTGTTTAAATGCTAGTCTGTCTGTACTTGGAACTGGAACTAATTAATGGTTGTATTGAGCCATGTATGATTAGCTATAAAGATCTTAAGTAGGTACAATTTTTGTGACAGGGCCAAGTAGTATAGCTAATTCAAATGATTACCTCACCTCTACCTAATTAATTCTGGAACGTTTTGCCAAAAGTATTGCCAACAGTAATCATGACTTTGTATTACTCCAATAATAATTGGTGTGAATTTACAATTTAAGAGTTAGCTGTAGGTGTACATAAGTCAGTAACGAACCTTTCAACAAATACAAAGTGGTAAGTCTCGATTACAATATAACCTGGAACGGATGGAAGGGTTGAAGCAGTTTTACTAGACCCATAACCCCTACTGGGGTTCAGCTCTACGCGATACCGTAACATATCGGAAGGCGGAACTCCAAATTACTTGATGGCATTGATTTAAAGATAGAGTGGTAACTATTCTCACCAGTCCCACCAGATATGATCAGGTCAAATTGGAATTGGTCAATCCATAAAATGAGTCAATTCGCAAATTGATTCAATCGGAAATCAAACCCGAGCTACCACATAAAAGACAAGACACACAGAGCGCCTAACATTGCCAGGAACCAGAAAGATTTTCCAGAGAGATAATTCCTGATTTTTATTTTCTTATGTAGCTATTGCCAGTAGCTAATCGAACAAAACTGTATTTCGCTCATACATTGATTGAGCGTTATCGGATATTGAAATCAGGTATAGAAATAATTCATCAGTGTAGAGATCCTCAGTGACCAGGAGGAAATGATTTATCAGTGTTCATACGTGATTTGCGAGCCCCGCGCCGGTGTAATCGCAGGAAACGCGGGTGCATGATCAATCTGATGTACCACAGGAACTTATCTATCCTCTGCTAGCCAGCTGCTTGCAGTGATTCATAATAGTGCGATAGCCTTGTTTATTCTACGCGAACTCGCCTCCGGACACCGGACCTGTCTAACATGCAAATATATGCAAGACACGATTGCTATGCAAGATAATAGCGACTCTAGATTACTATACAGTCATAGAAGCAAAATAAATCGCCGCATAAGAAAGAAATAAATGAGTCATGCTGCATTCTCGTAATCTTATAACTCGTAAGTCGTAGACGACACTCTCAGTCGTAGGAGTCAATAAAAACTGAATACACTTAAAGCTCCTGGTATGACAAACAAACGAATAAAAACTTAAAGAATCTCAGAGTCTCCGACTTGGGGCATAGAATGATTAATAAGGCTTTATGAGCCCAATCTAGTCAGTGACTATACGGAGTCGCGGCGCGTCAAAGCCTCTATTCGTAGAAGTGTTAGTAAAAACCAGTCCGTGGGCGCGCGCTACTGCTCGCGTGCTCAGCGCGCGCCTCCCGCTTCGGGACGCACGCGCGGGCGCACACGATCGAGGTCCCGCTATATAAACCCCGCCGCCCTTCCTGATTCAATCATTCCCTTCGTACGCTCCGTGTGTGCATGTCGCTTGCTCTTACGGTCTCACGCAACCTTGTAAATACGTAGTCGTAGTATTCGTATTAAGTTCGTAGTTGTAAACATGTGTCTCGCTAAGGAAGATTCACAATCCCCTCAGAAGGAGGCTCAGTCGCCTCGTTCTCCTTGGATGAAGCTCTTGAATCGTCAGGTAAGAATCAATGTTTGTTTACTTTAATTTGTTTTCATTTTAGTCAATTATATTATCTTTAAGATCAATTAGGTTAATAGATAGTAATTAATCACCTGAATAAATTCAATTGAGCATAGATTTCCAAAATAAATCTTCTAGTTCACCCAAAAAGTATTTTAGTATTGTAGCTAACATATTTTGTTTTCATTATTTACAGAGCTCAAAACCAAGGCTGCCACGAAAGGTGACAACCTCAACGAGAGTGAATCTCAACAAATGTTGGTCGAAGCTGGGAGAGTTGATCTCCAATGCATCGCCTCGCACTGACCTGCCATCGAACAAGACTGCTTATACCGGAGAACCAGTTTTAGTGCCGTTCTCCGAATATTTCTATCCCATGGACCCGGTGAAACCGGTTCCCGTCGAAGACAACGATAACGCCGAAAACCAGAACATCTTGAACTCCAGCCGTTTCGAACTCATCTCTGAAGAGGAGATCATTGACAACATGGCCAACGAAGCTCGGGAGATCTGCTACGCGGCGAACAAATCCAGCTGCTTCGTATGTAAGCTTTGCTACTAATTCGTGCATCTCCAAAATCACAATCGTCTTCCAGTTATTTTCATTATCCGTAATAATATTTTGGTACTAATGCAGTGAAAACAAAATCGTGTCTTCCAATATTAGATTTAGTGTGTGCTTCGGTAGCACTTCGGCGTCTTCCATTAGAATTAGTAACGCGGTATGCTGATACAACCTGACTCGAATGTTGTGGTTTATCTTTTTGTGATCTTAGATTATTAAGGTTTAGATATTTTCAAGATTTTAGATGTTATTATTGAGCATTTCGTATCAGCATTCCGCGAATTAGTGTTCGATATTGTGTACCGTATAAAGTGCCCGTTTTGGTAGACAGCTTTAAATGTCATCTGCACTGTAATTATCATTGCACCAATTTCATCCTAATTTCTTCGATCTATTTCAAGCGTATCTTCGCACTTTTCATTTATAATGTCTTTATCCAACGTCTTCCATTAGATTGTAAGTTTTGTCTGTGATAACAAGAGTACATGACTCGAAGCTTTAATTAGAATAAGAAATGTCTAAAAATTATAGATTTATATAGATTTTAATTGAAATATATTGGAACATTAAATGTGATGGATGTGCGATATTAAAGCTGAATTCAAAACTTTGAACTTAGCTTCAATATCATTTTTTTTGCTTTTAGAGTACCTACTTCTATAATGAACTCTTCAAGCAAAAATTGTGATACATAAGATGTATGTTTTACCCTTCATGGCTTTTAGTGTTCCTCTTTATAAATGAAAAAATACTCGTAAGATCAAATCTATGACGAAAGCTTTAATAGGAATAAGTTCCCTAAAGTTTTATATTTCTTGTAACTAGCTTTGAATGAATGTTCCCTTACGTGTATCTCATTAGAAATGGGCCGAACGTGCCAATCTTAGCATAAGATCTTCTTTAGATATAGGTATCTTAGTTTTAACTATAAGCTTTAATTTCTAGACTTCTCGTTGTATGTTTACGTTAAATTACAATTTTGTCGATTTCTCCCTCTTATGTCAATTGTTAGTTTAGTAATTTCTTTGACTAGATTGTATCTTAGTTTTAAAATTAGAATTAAGACCATTTTTGTAGACTGATAATGTTAAGTAACTCCAAGACTTTCGTGTGATCTCTAAATGTCAATAAAGATATCTTTTAATTATTAAAACATTTCTTTTTTTAATAGCCTGCAAATGCTTACCTACCTGTTATAATAAACAAATAGTATACATTCTATTTAAATGAAAAAAAATTAAAGACAATTTAGTCAATGCAAATCAAGCATTTGTTTATGTTAAGTAAACACAATCTAACAGAAAAAATATAATATGATATATTATTTCCTTAAATATTAATCTTTAGTGTAATTTAAACACACCTAAGACAAAAAAATACAAAACAGCCAGAAACAAACAACGATATAATAAGAAAAAAATTAATATAAATTTAATACAATTAAAAATTATGTACAGTAAAAGCATCACACAAAAATCATTACGCAGATCTCTCCCTCTTCCCTCCCTCTTCGTCTATTCAATCCCATATACAAAGCCCGAGTCTCCTCTCAGACTGAGGAGGTTTCACATAGATCTATTATGAAGGTAATTATTTTTCACACTGTTACAGTCACCCACAGTGCTACTGCCCTCTGATTTTCATTAAAATAAGTTCAGTAAGTTTTAACCTCCGTGGTGCAGTGTGTAGCGCTGTTGTCTTAACGTGCGGAGGTCCCGGGTTCGATCCCCGGCAGGGTCAATTTGGGAATTTATAATTTCTGAATTTCCCCTGGTCTGACCTGGTGGGCTAGGCTTCGGCCGTGGCTAGTTACCACCCTACCGGCAAAGACGTGCCGCCAAGCGATTTAGCGTTCCGGTACGATGGCGTGTAGAAACCGAAGGGGTGAAAAAAAGTAGGTACTCCTTATTATGACAATGAAATTCACGCATTGAATATACATACACAGGTAACTTTTTAATTGCATATTGCTTTGTTTGTATAATAATGTGTATTCGAAGATGGTAGTTTTTTTTATTAATTCTACTACAAGTAAACCTTTGCCTGTGATTTCACCTGGGTACCTACTGATGATGCAGTCACTTATTTACTCTCAATCGATCACATAAGTGCAGAACTAAACCACTAATTTCTAGAAGAGTATCAGAAAAGTGTTATTATTCTGGCGTCAATCAATCTGATAGTCGGTTTTCCTCTACTTTTTTTTTTAATCCACTACAAGCTAGCCCTTGACTGCGATCTCACCTGATGGTAAGTGATGATGCAGTCTAAGATGGTAGCTTTTAAGAAAACAACCATGCTGAGAGCGCGCGCCATCAAAAACATATTTTGTTTATACATATAATTTCGTGTTTACAAACCTACATAAATGAATGACTATTGACTATTGACTAATGACTATTGACTAATGACTATTGAATCATGTAGAGCTGTGTCACTTGTAAAGACCACTTATTTGTGGAAGGTTTACGAATTACGTTTTTTTATCCACTACAACTTACAAGTTAGCCCTTGAATGCAATCTTAGCTGATGGTAAGTGATGATGCAGTCTAAGATGGTAGCGGGCTAACCTGTTAGGGGCATGGCAGTTATATTAAACCCATACTCGGTTTCTACACGACATCGTTCCGGAACGCTAAATCACTTGGCGGCACGACTTTGTCGGTAGTGTGGTAAGTGGTAACTAGCCAAGGCCAAGCCAGAGAAAATTCAGAAATTATAAATTCCCAAATTTACCTTGCCGGGGATTGAACCTAAGACCGCCCGCTTATAAGACAACAGCGTTCACCTCAGCGCCAGACAGTTCGTCGTCGCCGGACTGACCCTGGAGCCTGACGGTCATCCCACGCTGCATTTTCCAGTAAACTACGCGCTCTCTACTCTAAAACTGCGGCAACTGATCTGAGACACTGTGATAGACATGACAGGCCAGAGCCTTTCACTTGCTTATTTTTTGGGGCGCATTTTTTTTTTAATCTAATTTTTTATCCACTACAAGCTAGCCCTTGACTGCGATCTCATCTGATGGCGATGATTTGGCGTTGGTGTAATATGAACATAGTAAACCTTTGTCCTTTCAGCTTATTCCTGAACAAAAAAAGACTTGCCTGTCCTTTAAAATTTTAGGCAATTGAATACCTGTCACTAGTAAACCTATCAGTACGTTCAAATGAAAAATGTTCGACCACCTAGAAATAGTTACTATTTTTGTAAGTGGCCGAACTTTTATTTAGTAGGTACTTTTATCGAAATGACTAAATGAAGGATTCATATTATTGTAATCAATTTAGTATCAATTTAGGTTTGGATAAAAAATCATATGCCACACATTCAGCCGGGCATTGTAAAAATCATATTCAGCGGTGGACACAATATATTCAGCATGAATAAAAAATAAATGGATATCGACATTACGTGTCAAGAAATAGTATAAGATACGTGACATTCTACAAAAGTGCTGGATGTCCATGCAAGGGGTATAATGCGGCGGGCAAACGTTTAAGAATGATAAATCGGGACGAATTCTAAACGCGATTCGTTCCGATCCCGCAACAAGGAACAAAAGTACGACACCTCAGCTCATGTTAGCGACAAAGGTAATTTTGGGAGCTATATGGATGAGGTAAAGGTCCTTGTGTAGGGTGTTTCACATGAAGTAGATAAAAAGCGGGACAGTAAGAAGAGAATCTAACGATGTGCTTGTACGGTTACATTACCGATATTTAGGCATGTAAATTAAAGCCATGCAGATAAAATATGGGAAAAGGTGAGTAACTATCTACATTATGTATAAACTATTTTATATAGATATGTAGAAAAACACATGGATTTAAGATAGGTATGTAATTTAGTGCTTAGCTGTGTAAGACTAAGACCCTCTAGCAGAACGTCCGGGCTATCCTTTTCGCCCACAATTAGTTGCTACTTTGACAGAATTCATGTAAAACTATGCTGTCAAAATTTCGAATTTATTCCTGGGTTTTAAAACGTAAGCCGGCGTCTCTGGAAGCAAGCCTTAATGTTTGTAAAAAATAAATGTAATGTGTATTAAAAATCAGTTTTTAAAATTTGGTAAGTTTCTATACCCAATTAAAGTAGTTTTATGTGGGTAAATTGATATAGTTTTCTTGAGGCTATGTACGATATTAAACCGAACCGACTGGATGAATACCTGACGTTTGGACACTGTAATCCCGAAGGATGCAGTAATAGGGTACCGTGAAATTTCGGCGCTGTGTCGAATCGCAGAAAAATTTTGGTTTTTCGGTTATTTCTTAGGGATTTGTACGGGCTTTCTTCAGCGATTCGTCTCGGTGCATGGGTGTCAGTATTACAAACACATGCGCTTTGATTTAGCCTAGCTCTGCATTCAGTGATCCGAGACGGCTTTTGGATTTCGCGACGGATTTCACGGTTTGCGACGCGTTACATTGATGTTGACTTACCTTCCGTCACAGCTGCTAGATGCTCGTTTCATGGGTTCCAAGGATTTGACAGTTAATTGTATTTAGCACAATTTATTACACGCTGATTCATCGATCTTTCATATTTTACTTCATAGTAACCATATGGCTAACGTCCAACACGAAGAAAGAAGTCCACATACAAAGAAGCTGGTTGCAGTTGATGTAGGATACTGTTGATCATGCACTATATTATAACAAGCTTCGCTCAGGTTAAGTTCAATTTTCATACAAATTTCACCCCCTGTTTTACTGGTTTAGGGGTTGAATTTTCGAACATCCTTTCAGTCAATCAGTCAGTCACGTTTTCCTTTTATGTATTTCGATGTCCCTCCGACTGAATTTCGGCCACAGCGACAAATCTCAACGGACACTAGCCTCAGCCAATATTACAGCTATAATTCCCTTCTTCCCTACCGGCAAAGACGTGCCGCCAAGCGATTTAGCGTTCCGGTACGATGCCGTGTAGAAACCGAAGGGGTGTGGGTTTATATAACTGCCATGCCCCTAACAGGTTAGCCCACTACCATCTTAGACTGCATCATTACATACCATCAGGTGTGATCGCAGTCAAGGGCTAGCTTGTAGTGGATAAAAAAAAAATATTTTGACAATCCGACACGATCGAGAGATATCAGACGCAAGACCAAGCTTTACTTGCCTCCAAAACACGGAGTTGGATCACCGCCAGCTTTCCGGCCTGCTACTAAGGATTTATTTACAGAAGAACCCAGTATTTTCCAAGCCGAGATCACATGACGATGACCGCAGCCAAAAAAGCTAGCCACTAGAGGCTAGACTCTAGTGGCTAGGTCAATAAATCGAGTCCTATCATTAAAATATAAATGTGAAATTGTGTTTGTGTATTTGGCTTGTCCTTGAATCACGCCGCAACAAAGCAACGGATCGATATAGTTATTTGCATGGGTATAGGACCTGGAGAAGTGGAGAATGACATAGGCTTCTTTTTATCCCGGAAAATTAAGGAGTTTCCGAGGAAATTAAAAAAGCTTGTTCGTTGTCTTCTTTTGCGCCGTACTTCTTCATAAAAGTACGAATTCTCGCATCATTTACTGACTGACAGTGCTTTACGCCATACATTTGTGCTTACACGGTATACTTACCTCTAATCTCTCTGTCACTCATTTCCACACGCGTTGAAATTTAAATCTTTAAAATTCGCACACCTCTATTAGGACCAAATTATTTACAGACAACCCTATACCAACGTGTTCACAATAAAACAGCGCTTATGCTGATATATTTTTTTTTCTATTATCACATCAAGTGAAAGTAACTGGTATCGTCATACCTGTTTATACCTGGCAACCCAGTAGGTCATCCAGATAAATGATAGACAACCCTTTGACTGCACATTCTACATGTTTCATACTTTAAGTCCAGTATAAAATTTTCTTATGAAATCTTGATGATGCAAAATTTTATGAAAAATCATTTTTCAAAATATATTCGACGACCTCCGTGGCGCAGTGTGTAGCGCTGTTGCCTTAACGTGCGGAGGTCCCGGGTTCGATCCCCGGCAGGGTCAATTTGGGAATTTATAATTTCTGAATTTTCCCTGGTCTGGTCTGGTGGGAGGCTTCGGCCGTGGCTAGTTACCACCCTACCGACAAAGACATGCCGCCAAGCGATTTAGCGTTCCGGTACGATGCCGTGTAGAAACCGAAGGGGTATGGGTTTAATATAACTGCCATGCTCCTAACAGGTTAGCCCGCTACCATCTTAGACTGCATCATCACTTACCATCAGGTGAGATCGCAGTCAAGGGCTAGCTTGTAGTGGATAAAAAAAACATAGTAGGTACATAATAGCCAACTCTACTGCTGCAGGTGCAGGGTACTAGTAGGTACCTACTTAATAGTAAAACCAGTGACATTGCCGGGGATCGAACCCGGGACCTCCGCACGTTCAGACAACAGCGCTACATACTGCGCCACGGAGGCCGGTGGCAATGGTTAATAGGTACGAGCCAGTCTTTCAAACCCAAATAGCTGTGAACATCAATAGAACTTGCCACTTGCCTTGTTAAAATTCACAACTCTTTGTGCGAAATACCGACGCGTGAAACATACAAGTCTGGCGTAAAATTCGGATAAATTCGGATAAAGACGGATTAACAACACCAATTGACATTATAATCAAAGCCCGTGACTATTCGCGTTTTCATCTTAGTTAAATATTTTAACAAATAACAGCCCAACACGTGACACCATCTCAAAGGATTTATTATTTCGTAGTTTGTAGGACAAATTACTTCAGATAACTCTCGAGTCTATTTACTCAAACTGAAGACTGAGTAAAAATATCACAGATAAGATATAAAGGAAAATCTGCGGATTGTACGCTTTTTCATCCCTATAAAGTATTTTCTTATATTCCAACCGTGCTTTATGTTTCAGTGCGTAGACGAGATGCTCTTTCAAATCAACGTACAAACATTTTCATGCTCTTTCTACATGATTTAAGCATAGAATCACATAACTAGATGATACTGGTTTAGGTATTGGGAAATCCTGTGTAAACTTTTTAATTATCCGAGATAAAAAGTATCTCCACTATGTCCCCCGTAGGTAACCATTCCTTGTAAAAAATTTCTTTAAAATCGGTTCAACATGGGCCGTGACAGACAGACACTTTCGCATTTACAATATTAGTATGGATTGCAAAATAATACTGCATTATCAACTTTAAATCTTAAAATGATAGCAAAAAGGGATAAAATTCAACCGCTAATATACTTCACGCATCGATATCACGTCAACAAGAGGTAAAGACCAAAGTGCCGCCTTTAAGAGAAGCCAAGACGTTTTTAAGAGGTAGAAAAATCTTAAGGGTGCGATTGAGGCTTTCATGGTGTTTGGTAACATGAAAAAAGATGTTAATTCAGTCTGCAAAACGCTGGTGTGATTTTTCACAAAAACGGTGTTACTTAATTTATTTAAAGAAATACAGACACGGTCTAAATAGTTTGCAAGCGCAGATGTCTCAATTTTTCTTTAAAGTTTTTTTAAATAGTTTTGGTTTTTCGTTTTGACCAACAAAGGTCAAAGTTATACCTACGCCATTATGTCAGTAAGAGATTAGTTGTTAACTGCCTCGTTGGTCTAGTGGTTAGCATGTTCGACTGCAGCCGTCGGTCACAACCATTAATATTGGGCTTTTCGAGACAAGAAAATCTCAGTACTAGCCCGGACTTAGGAAGTTGGCGATGTTTCACCCCCGTGCCTCGGAGAGCACGTTAAGCCGTCGGTCCTGCGCCTGATCTGTCTCTGGTCGTGTCGGATTTTCCCACCGGGCTATGAGAGTAAAGGAACAGAGAGTGCACCTGTGTTTGCGCAAACACTTTTGCACTATAATATCTCCCGCGCATATGGCTAATCTCTCTGGAGATTGGCCGCCGTGGAGATTAGTTGTTAGATACTTCCTAATACACACTTACACATAGCTCGATGGATTGGAAATAGTTTATTGTACACATAACACGACCTTTTTTTATCCACTACAAGATAGCCCTCAGTCTAAGATGGTAGCGGGCTAACTAGTTATGATTAAAGAAATCATCCCCACATTACGTATTTTAGGGAGGTATAGGTACGTAATCTGAAAAAATGTTTTCAAAATTGTATTTCAAGACTTTGTCGGCTAGATTAATATCTATCCACTGCCATCACACGTCCCACTGCTGGGCACAGGCCTCCACTCTGATAGGAGAGAGGGAATTAGAGCTTAGACCCACCACGCTGCTCCAATGCGGGTTTAACGACTATTATCATGCTAGTGATCATAACCGGGACCGACGGCTTAACGTGCTCTCTGTGGCACTTATTATGGCCCGACCCGGAACTCGAACTTGGCATCTCGTCGGCCGCAGACGAAAATGCTAACCACTAGACCAACGAGGCAGTTACTCGTTATAATTATGCCCATGCCAAATAACAGCTTTCTAATATTAATAGTATAGTAATAGACTTAGTAGTCATAGTAGTAATAGTAGTAGTAATGCTGAGCTAATTTGCGGACGGACGGATGAACAGATGGGCGAACGGACGGACATGGCGAAACTATAAGGGTTCCTTATTGACTACGGAATCCTAAAAAGCTAACATCACATGATAAGGAATTTAAAAGTCATATGGAGCACAAAGTGCAATAGCAAAACACTTAAATGTGGAATTTCAAAAGGTTTGTATACACATACACACCTTTTAAAACCAAATTGTCCTTAAGTAACACTTCCTGGCCACTTAGCGGAGCCTTGCGAATCTCACACTATATTGTCACTTCCACCGCCAAGAATGCAGAAGCGGTCATAACACTTGAATACTGTTAAATGCAACAGTTTCTGCTGGCTGAGAAACGTAAAGCTGTTGAAATACTTGTAACGTTAAAAAAATTACTCGAACTCCAATAATCACTGACGATAAATATCGCACTTTCCCTTATCTTTATGTATTTGTGGGCGACTTTTGACCCTAAACTGAACTTGTTTTTCCACTCTGATAAAATATTTTTACACAATCACTGAAATACTGAAACTGCCAATAAAAACGATACTTTTCAATTACCATAAATTTTTTGATAAGACTGATTATAACATTAAATAAAATTAATAATTAATAGGCCTTGAGGATCATTTAAAAACATTGGAAAAATATTTTATCTAGATCCGAAATTATTACCTTGAGAACTCGATCAACTCTTTTCCTGCCGTTGTTTTATTTTTCGTTGATGTTTTCAAAACTTAATGAGTTTCCCTAAGAAATTTAAAGATTGCAAGTTCCCCTAGGTTAACTTACAATCACCTGAGATAGCAAATTAAATCGCTAACTGGTCATGGAATAAAGACTTGTTTTTATCACTTGCCGGTGTCATTGTACCCAAAGGGAAACAGCATTTACCTGCAAGCTTCGCAAGTCGCAAGGACGCGCTAATTGAACAGGAAAACGTTACTTAAGACTCATAATTAGTTGGTTGTGTAACACTTATGCACTTCCGACTATGTTGCATATGCTTGGTGGGAAACACGTAGGATAATTCCCCTATCAAATTTAGCCTACTTGATGGTTGGTTGGCATCACGAACTACCAAGGGAAATCTTTAAGGGCTGACATATTACGTATGCTTAAGATTTTAATAAATATCGAGTATTGATGGCTACAACTGCGAATCTACCAATTAAATTAAAAGATTATGTGATTTTGACATTATTTTTTTAGTCTGGCACGCATGAAAGATTCATACAATTTTAATCGAACTCCAAAATAATATAAAAAGATTCTTGGTTTCTACTAAGAATGAATGAATTATACGAGATTTTCTAAAAAATAATAAAAGAAATCTTTAAAAAAAATTCCCTTTATAACCACCATGTTATTTGATAAAAGTTTGCTATTACTGACGTCTTCTAATTATTGCTAAGGATTTCTAACCCCAGATTTTCTTGGGATAAAATTGCGGTGGATTTTGAAACCTAAATTAATTACGTTGTTAAAAAACACCTAAATAATTTGAATCCAATGAACTAGAAGTTTAATCGCTATATTCCGCGACAAAAGGAAAATCATTGTGGTACAGTGTGTTTCCCGCACTTATAGCCCGCGATATTCACCACACCACAGAAATCTGCCAAATTATTCTCAACGTACGTTTTGGAGCACTGGAGTGAAACGTACTATCCAAAATTTGAATACACTTGTAGTGTGGTCACAATATTGACAAATGCACTTTTGCTGCAACCTCGAAGCCATCGGAAGTAGCGACCATGCCACCATTAGTGGCAAATCACTAACACGTGACGCTAAAATGTAGCTATAAAAAATAATACATCCCCGTTTGTTTTTATAAAACATGGTAACAAGTGGAAAAAATACATTCTGCACGTGGAGGGACGATTTCGTGCGGTTTAAAATTACAGCGCATTCCTTTTTTAAAACGGAAATTGCGGATTTTTCGGGGTTCACAAAAAGTGTGGGCGAACTTTTTGACAGTTAAGTTGCGATACCGGCAGTTTATTTTAACCTTTGAAGATTTTGTTGTAGGTATATCTACTCGTATCCAAATTATTAAATAATGCGAAAGTGTGTTGGTCTGCCTGTCTGTAAACTTTTCAGGGCCCATCTGTTATACCTAGGTACTTATTTTGACGAAATTTGGCATCCCTTGGATGGACATTATTTTTATTAAACAAAAATTTCAAGGGAATCCAAAAAGTCTAAATCCTCACGAGTAAGTTCGCGGACATCATTTTATATGAGAAAATAAATTAGGCTGGGTTTTCAACAATCTAGAGTTTTAAGTTCAGAGTTACTTACATAAGTTAAGTTGTTTTTTTAATCCACTACAAGTTAGCCCTTGACTGCGATCTCACCTGATGCTAAGTGATGATGCAGTCTAAGATAGTAGCGGGCTAACCTTTTAGGGGCATGGCAGTTATATTAAATGCATGCCCCTATTCGGTTTCTACACGGCATCGTACCGGAACGCTAAATCGCTTGGCGGCACGTCGTTGCCGGTAGGGTGGTAACCTAGCCACGATCGAAGCCTCCCACCAGGCCAGACCAGGCAAAATTCAGAAATTATAAATTCCCTAATTGCCGGGGATCGAACCCGGGACCTCCGCACGTTAAGGCAACAGCGCTCAACTCTGCGCCACGGAGGTCGTCACAGGGGAGCTGTGTTTTGCTATTTTAATGTTGTGGTCATCTGTTTTCATATGGGTAGGTAGATATTATATAAACCATCTAGCTGCACGTAATTTGCAGTGACCGCTACATTAAAATCGACGCGACGCGACGTTGCTAAAGAAATTTTTCAAGGACTTCGTGCCTTAAGCCATGCCATGAATGTAATTAGCGCTATAAAAATATTATGTTTTAGGTTTGCGTTTGATGAAAGAACTCTATAAAATTGCTGATTAGATGGGTAGTACTTCTACTAATGTAATAGAAGTAAAAAATACAAAACCCGACGTCAAGAAAAAAATCTGCAGGTTGCAATCTCAAACCGAAAGCACATCTTTGATCTCCTGAAAAAATCCACCGATGCGGTCATTTCGCCAGGATGCAGCTTAAAAAAATTACCAAACTAAAAAAACTAAACTCTACCTATACTTTACAAAACCGTATTCAGATAAAAACAGCGTTATCTTTACAACACTAAAATCCCAATTTTTTCCATCTGTAACATAATACCGACTGACCGAAATTTAAAAAATTGAAAAAAAGGTGCGGAAAAAATTTAATTGTATTGCAAAAATCGCCTCGGGCCAAGATTGGGACAGGAAATGATGGGGCGGCGAATCACAATAGAAGCCTACGAAGTGTCTACGGCTTGATGTATCGACGTAACACAATCATTCGCTACGACATGGCTAAGACGGTTTAAAGTGCCCCTTAAAGATGAAGTGATATTATTCAATTTTATGCCCGTGTAAACTAGACTTTATACACTGTCATGCAAAACCTAACTTAAGCACTATAATATAAAACATATTTTCCTTCATCACGTGATAATGAGATAAGCTATTTAGTTACTACGATGAATTAAATTAAGCTTGACGTCTCAATGAAAAGTCCACTTTAACTACAAAGGTTAGAGTATAGTTTTCACTGGAACAATTAAAAGATAGATCGTTAAGCAGTTAATACACTAGTGTAACCAAATAGTTGAACACGTGTTAGATGGCCACTAGAGAACCATTGGGGCTTGTTTACGGGTCTCATGATAACGACCCTTTCATAAGCGTGGGTAGGCTTGGATCAGGTTGTGATATAAAACTTTTAATAGATTTAAAGACAGTTAAAATAGATGACTGTAAATTAGGTATCATATTACCCAATTTTATAGGTATATTTTGTTATCAAACTTATTTTTTTATTCAAATACACTTATAAAAAGTGCTTATTGTGTTTTATATTTTAATAATATTATAATAATAATAATTGTAATTTTAATGATTATATTTCTTGCTAGATGATGCCCGCGACTTCGTCCGCGTGGAGTAGTTCTTTGATTCCCGCGGGAGCTCTTTAATTTTCCTTAGCCTATGTCCTTCCCCGGGATACAAACTATCCCTATACCAAATTACAATCAAAATCGGTTAAACAGATGGGCCATGAAAGCGTAGCAGATAGACAGACAGCCACACTTTCGCATTTATAATATTAATATGGATTTCTTGTAATGAAACCTTTTTAACGAGCAAGATAAAATGAAACAATATGCGTACATAGAAGATATGTATTTGTCGTTACAGATGCGTTAAGTACAGGAATAATGCTGTACCGGCGCGATGGTAAAATGTTTAAAAAACCTGAACAAAGATTTTTGTAAGGATTGTTTTTCAGCTCAAGTTCAGTCTTACAAACGAAACACAGACGAAGCCACGTGTAACAGTCAGTTCAAATATAATTGCATAAAAATTTAAAAATAAAATACAAGTTTCCAGCCATACATTCACGTCCGAAACCGCTCGAAGGTCTATTCACGCACCATTCTATAATCTTTAAAAACTTTGGACAAAAAGAATTAAAAAGTGGGCGTAACTCTTACTGTCATTTCAGTTCCGAGCATAATAGCGAGGAGGAATAACGCTCGCGCCGTCCTATTATCTCGAAAAAAAAACCGAAATCTCGAAAAAAAGAAAAAAGTTCTGCCCGCCTTAACAATCGAAACTTTAAAAGGAAGCGTTGCTTTGCGAATCTGGCCAATAAATTCCTATTGATCGAATTTCGGACTCACGCTGTGCCATAGGGGCTCATTATAGTCCCGATAATTTTGCTTTTTTTTTTCGTGCGCAACGTAGGTACTTTTTACATTAAAATAATAAATTACTCATATTATACGGTTAACATACCTGAAATGTATTATTCTGTTTTCAAAATAAAATTAGCAATTTTATTGCTGCACGTGCATGGCATAGGTTCTTAGTTGCGATTTTTTGTGTTGATTAAAACTCAAAATATAGGTAGGAGTACCTACTAGCAACAATATTTACCGTAGCTCGTGAACTCGATGCATGAATCCTTTTAAGAAGAACCCTTTATAAAGAATTATGTGGTATTAGGTAATTACTATTAGATAATTCTCCCAGGTAGGTCAACTTTTAGAAAATATTCATGTAACTTCTGTAGTTTTCTAAAGTCTTTCAAAATTCCACTCTTTAGCTAGGATTTCAGTTATTTAGCTCTGAGGAGCTATAGCTAGGATAAGCGTTAGTTTTAATTAGTACCTATGATGTCAGTGCAACGAGAAACCTTTGAGCATGTAACCAAAATTCAGGCAGGTATGTTCAATTGTGATTTTGGCTTTCATATATCATACGCTAACACTGTCGACTAGTTTTAGAAAGGCGTCTACATACGGGCTCTTCATAAAGAATTTGAAAATTACCGCAAAAATATTTCTCCATTCACCAAGGATATTTGCTTCGTTGAACTTATGAATGGACTGAACTGCACAATCGATGAGAACAATGGATGCCGCATAAGGCTTCTGATGCCGTCCATCGAAACCTAACAAAAATCATCCAAATTTTTTATTCTCCAAAGCGGATAATTCACGTTTCCTTATCATCTCCTATATGAAGTATCATGAATAAGAGTTCTTACTGTATTAATTTGATACGCATCCTTTATAATATACTCTATTTTAAAGAGAATCCTTTTGTATTAGTTTTTCAAGTGAGGTAGTATTACTCTTTGAATGGTCTTCATGCAGTAATGTTCTCGTTACGGTTAAGTCAAATTAAATTTATAGGTTTAGAACATTCGCCATTCAGTACTTGCTTTATTCGTTGTCCACTTGAAACTTGAATGAATATTTCTTAAAAAAAATTGGTTAGTGAGCACGTAACGTTAGTATGGTTGGTTTCAATCTATCCTTAGATGGATTTCAATATAATTTGAACAAAAAATTCAAAAATTCAAAATTCAAATGTTTTTTATTCAAATAAACTTTTACAAGTTCTTTCGAATCGTCCAGTGAATCTACCACTGGTTCGGAATGCCATTCCTACCGAGAAGAACCAGAACGAAACGCAGCGGTTGTTCTTTTGAAAAAAAATATTTACAATTTTATTAATTTGCAGATACATAAGAAACCGCTGTCTTTAGCCTTGCTGGAGCGAGTCAAATCCATGCTCCTTTGTCATTTACGTAATCTTCAACAGTATAAATTTTTTTTCAGAAGCATACTTTCAATGGACTTCTTAAACTTGTGTAAAGGCAAGTTTAAGATAGCTTGTGGAATAAATGTAAAAAGTAAAAATCCAAAAAAAATTGATAGCGAATCGATACAGAATCGATGTTGTTTATTTACGTTCCACGAAAATCCGACAAATCTAAACTAAACACGAAATCCATGGTGTTTGCCGACGCCATCCCTCTTAACCAAACAGCCTCCCATGTTTGCAAAGATAACAGTCCGAATCTAACAAAACAAATATGTGCCGAGCACTCGACGCGAATGTTTGGATTACACGGAAGATCCTTTGCTGGTAGACCGTGACTTGTTGAGAAAAGTCACCTTAGCCAGCCATGATGCTCGTCTTTGTGATAAAATCTTTATCTCTTCAGCGAGTTGAAAACTAATGGTATACAGGCTTTGTTGATCATTATTGGCAAGTAGGCTCACTGTGAGGCTCAATACTTATCTTGGAAAAAGTTATGTAGGTACTCGAACGCATCGTCGTCTCAACCTATAGACGTCCACTGCTGGACGAAGGTCTCCTGCATGGATCGCCACAGAGAACGCTCTTGTGCCGCTTGTTTCTGCACGCTTCAGATCATCCGTCCACCTAGTGTTAGGTCGTCCAACGCTGCGCTTTCCGGTGCGAGGCCGCCATTCGAGCAGTTTGGGACCCCATCGCCTATCGGTTGTACGAACTATGCGCCCCGCCCCTTGCCACATAAGCTTGGCGACTCTTCGAGCTATGTCGATTACTCTGGTTCGCCTACGGATCTCCTCATTTCTGATTTGATCACGCAGGGATACTCCGAGCATATAGCTCTCTCCATCGACCGCTGAGAGACCCTGAGCCTTCTCATCATGCCCATAGTTAGCGACTCGATTGCATATTAATTACTAATTACTTATTGTCAGAAGGATTCGATTTTGTGCAGCAATCCTGAAACCGCGTCTTTATAAGAGATTTTGCACAGTTTACTTAGTTATACCTATCTCAAATCTTATATGGAAAGTACTGTCAATAGCGTCACTTGTTTTTATGTGGAACATATGGCTCCTATCATCCTATTTAACTGTCACATATTGTAAGCCTATTTGTCACATATTTTTGATCAGTAAGTATGGACCAGGTTCAGAAATCGTTCCCATTTGAGTAGAAAACCCAGGAAAAGTAAGTAAGTAGCCTATTTTCCTATTGGATCATAATATTATGCCAAAGATTTATATAATAATTAATAATATAAACCAATTACAAAATAGGCCTGTTTATCTGTTAGGTGGAAACCGTACCACCATAATTCAATTAGGCGTCATAAATAGGGCTGACACATTCCACGAGGGTCCATTCAGAACGCACGTGCGACAACAATTGGCAACCCTGCGGGTCGCGTGAAGTTTCACAATATTGTCAGGGAGATTGAGCTGAGGTGTGACGGTTACCATAATGTCCCAGTATGAGGTCATTGCTTGACTATGGAAACTTTGAATATGCCGGTTCTGTTATTGAGATAAGAGGTATGGTTGTAATTAAATTTGGGCTCATTTTAAGTTTGATATAAGCTTTAATGCGAAATTTCCCTAATAAAAGCTTTAGTACGAAAAAATTTTGCTTAAAAGCTTATCGCTAACTATTAAAGTTATTAAATACGATAGCTTTTTGTACAACCGCTAAAACAAACAAGCTATACTTACTTAATTAATTTAAAAACTAAATAACACGACTGCTCTGCCAAGGTAAGTATATTCTGTGGTGAAGCTCAAAAAATATTGTATTTGCGTTTCTTTAAAACGTAGATAACCTGCAAGGATTCTATCATAGCGATGGCAGGTGGGTCAACCAGACAATATAATTCCTATATGCATGCCGTTCGTTCCTAAAGATAGGCCTGAGGGGGATGAATTCCTCAATCATTTGTAACTTTACCTTAATCGTTTCAACGGTAGATACGAGAATAGAACATGAGCTATTTTTAAGATATATAGCATTTTAAACTTCAAGTTTTATATCGAGTTCATTTAAATGTAAGTGTTTATTGCGCGTTTTAGCATCTGAAGCAGTTACTAAGCGCGTGCTTGTAATCTAAGTACAAGATTAACCTGAACTTTCATTTATCAACCTTACGTTTCATATACTCAAGGCCTACACTCCATTGTGGTAAGGTAAATTAATAATGACAACTCACCAGATCTACATTTATCATGAACTTTCATTTATCAACCATAATTTGATACAGTTAAGGTTTAAATTCTAATGCAGCCAGGTAAATTATCCAGGACCTACCTCAACAATTTGTAAAGTAAACCGCGCTATCTACACAGGATGCTATCAGCAGTCGAGTTGACTTATCTCTTCCTTCTTGGTACTGATTGTGCCTTTAATGACACCGTAAAGAAGCTTTTGTGGTCGTGTTTGTTGGCAACACAACTTTGTTTGATTGTGCAAAGGATGTGGATAAGTAACCGCGTTGTATTTATAACTATTTTTTTACATTTTCGCTCTATTACTTCTTGTGAATGTCTAGCTTTTGCTTATTATTTTTTGTTAAGAGGCTGTATCCTGCAATACTACTGTCTACTAATCAGCTAATAAAAAGCAAAGAGGTCGATGATGAGTAAAAGGACAGGGTTCATTTCAGGCCTACTCTTGTACACTCTACCATGAATAGAGGAAAATACATAGATTGTATTAAAAATATAATAATTTTGAACAGTAAAGTAAATAACGAGCAAAAAATAAAAATGTGTTTCAAGTTTTCGATACGTTTCCAAGATGGCAACCTTCAGCCATAGAGGAAGGAGTAGGCGTGAAATGTATAAAATGTCATTTCTGACAGTCACTGGCAAAATAACGTGTTTTTCTTTTGAAAACATCAAATACATGAAACCGCCATTGTTACTCACTCATGTTTAGTATTCCTTAACTTGGAAAGATTTCGAAGAAGACGAATTCGTAGATTTGACCAATAAAAACTGGTCTAGTATTTTATTTTCCTTCATTTCTCTGCTTGTACAAGACTTGGCCTACGCCCCATACAAATCTGAACCGTCTCCTTTATAGAAAATTATTTAAAACTCCGAGACCTCAGTCTTCAAAGGTATACTTACCTTTGAAGTCTGAGGTCTCGGAGTTTATTCCCGGAAGGCGCAATTGCTTCATTATATCAGCCTGAAAATTGCGTTAAAATCGTAATAATTTATATAACGGATAATTGGACCTGTTTAAGGGAGTTTATAGATACCAGCACGTCAAAAAGCATATTGTATGAACTCCTTAAACAGTTCAAGTAATGCGTTCAAATTATTACGATTTGCCTCAGAATACAGAACAACGATTTGCTTAGTAACCGGACCTCTGGTCTGGTGGGACTGGGAGCATCCGGTCATAGCTAATTACCACCATACCACTGAGATCTGAGCGATATTTATTACTAGCTAATGCCCGCGACTTCGTCCGCGTGGATTGAGGTTTTTTGCTTCCCGCGGGAACTCTTTAATTTTCGGGGATAAAAAGTAGCCTATGTGTTATCCCAGACTATAATCTACCTCTGTGCCAAATTTCTTCCAGATCGGTTCCGCCGTTCGAGCATGATTGAGTAACAAACATCCATCCTAATATATATAATAACCTTTATGGAAAAAGAAGATTAAATTACGTTATACCTAACCTAATTAATCAGTTACCAAAGTGTCTGAAAGATGTAATTACTATTAAAAATCTTAAACATAAGCTAAAAAACTACTATCTACAAACTACACTATTAAAATATTCTTAATAATACCTAATTAGACAAGTGTCATCCTTATCCTAAACTTATACCTATATACTATTTGTGTATTATACACAAAATAAAAATGCTTCCAAACAATTAAAACCAATTTACCTTAGACGTCAACTACACATCCTGTATCACGAGCGAACAATTGACATGTTGCGTTAGTACACAAGTTTTTTTCTACCCACTTTTAACTTTTAGAATAAATGTTCCAAGTAGTTATGTATGTATTCTATGTATGTACTTGTGTAATAAAATTGTTAGTTAAAGTTGTAGTATTAGGACGTTAAAGTTCATATAATCGTATAGTGTGTACTATTTATAGCTGTGTAAAATAAATTGTAATTCTATAGTAAGAGTATTCAGAACAAGCCTATTGTCGGCGGCACTGTGGTGTTCGGTAAAATTCGTATGAATTTATGATAACACCACATCAAATGTAAACAACTACTGATAATATGTAAGATTTATTAAATAAAATAAATAAATAATCCACACATCCATACATCCATACATCTAAACTTTCGCATTTATAATAATATATTTATATTTATATTTATATATTTATATATTTGATGTATACCAAGGTGGGTTTCATAAAATTGTCATTTGCATCACTTACCATCAAGCGGAATCACAGCTAAGAGCTAACGATTCATCGAATAATAAAATGTAATATAGGTCTATCCTGTCTACTGGTTTGCCTGTTTACTCAATCTAGATTTGTGGAGGTAACACCTCTAAGAACTAGGTTCCGTCTTGGTACCTACTACTAACACTGTTGATAAAAATAGCTATTCGTTGATGCTATTCACCTGCAGTAGGTACGTATACTTATTAATTAAAATATGATCAAGTTTAAATAAAGACGACGTCTTTGAAAAAATTCTCACATGTGAAAACTGTGTGATGCAAATTAAATATCTACTTTTTCAATGGACTCTACATAATTGAATTTTAGCCTTCTGTAACTTTGCCACCAAAATAAATCGTCTTCAATAGAAATGCTTAAGTAGAATTTATGTCACATCGCCAATCTCGTGCTGTTAACTTATTTAACGGGATGACTTGAGAGAGCGCGTGGTAGATACAATAAAGTAAATACAATGAAATATTAACAATACGGCATTAGGATTTAGGACGCGGTGGTCGCACCGCCCGCGGCGACGTCCGTAGACGTGCAAACATAGACGCCTGTGCTCGCTAAATTCCTTTTAGGGTACTGTTTCAATAACAGTGACGAAACGATCGCATTTTTTTCAAACTAAGACTAAAACGAGGCCAACGAAATTAAGACAAGGAAAATTCCTCAAAAGATAACACTATAGTGTATGATTAAAAACAATTACCTACCCATTATACAGACCTGATCTACATCGTCTGTAGATATAATGATCGCTTTAGAATTGCGATAAATATATTGATTTTTAATTCCTAAAATCGATAAATGAAAACAGCCCTAATTCTAAAGAAATGGACGATATTATTTTATGTAGCATTATTTGTCAATTATCATCCAATAAAGTGAAGACAAGATACCGTAACTGATAATAACCATCATGTTTTCTAGGTAATCGGACCTCAATAAGTGTACCTAAATTGAATAAATATACTTTGAGTTTGAGTTTGATAATTAATTTTTGTAGGCCCACTCAAATAAAACGCATTTTAAAAGCAGTGTCTAATTAAAAATTTTTACTTATTTGCAAATGGCAAAAAAGGAACTGCACCTTAACATTGTCCTCGTGACTCGCAAGAAAACGCTAACTGTCCCACCGGAGGCTTTGTTTCGTTCATTCGTAAGGCAAATATTGGGGCTCGCTTATTCAGTCCGTTTGCAAACACTCCTCTCACCTCTACTGGGTGGCGGCCAACAAAGAGCTTCTAAGAATTTCCGTGACAACACTCCAAATATAGTGATTATGCCCTAATTGTATGCACCTGGGTGGACCCTTATTTAGTTTTTAGCACGAACGACATCTTTAAGGAAGTGGGTTTAATTGATGACCACTCATTGTGCGTGTTTGACAAGTCGCGAACAATTTTAGCCTGTGTGGTTTGAGATGGGCAGCTGATTGAAACAGTGGGGTATCAAATTCTATAAATTTTAATATGGAATCCATGACACCATACATTTTTTTAAACCAATATAATCCACAGTTTATAAAAGTCTAAAGCAAGTCTGGCATTTCTCTCAGCATACATGGGTTATAATTTATAGTACAAAGAGAACACTCTTTTAATTTTTTAGTGACTTGGTAGGACTAGCATAATCAGTGGTCTCAAATTCAAAGAAGATGGAATTCCATAATTTCATGACAGTGAAGAATTATTTTTAAGCAACTTTTACCTAGTTTTAGCCAGGTACTTTGGTGTACAGGGACTTCAGGCACAGAATACTAACTATTAGTGCTTCAGGTATCAGTAAACCTTGGTGCAACTTGAGTAAAAATCTCTATGTGTGTCGAAATTTTGTCGCCCCTGTGATAGTCGAAGGTACCCAGATCATCGCCCATGGGATGGGCGGATCAAAAATACAAACCATAATTATTATGGAAATCCTATTACATGAGTAGATTTTCAAGTAAGTGACAACCAAAATGACGACCTAGGCTGTAGCGCTGAAGAAGAACGAACTGGTTTCACATATGAAACATATGTTCAGTATCCCGACATTTTCAAACGGTTTTGTACTTGTTGTGAACTCTGCCTTTGGCATAGTTTTACGTCATGTGCTGGAACCACACGCACTGTTCAATGATTCCTCTTTCTCTAGGAGTCCCAATTTAAGCCTATATGGGTTTTTTGATGAGATTCCTTTCCAGGTTATCCGACGCCTGCTTAGCCTTAGTAGCTATCAAAAAATGAAAGGCACTGACATTTATAATATTTTGAACCATTGAAGGTTTACCATGAAATGTTACTTTTATCTACATGGCAAACCTTAAATGGATAAAAATACCTATATAATATTATGTCAGTGGCTTTCTTTTTTTGATCTTTAACAATTTTGTCGAATGTATTTCAATTTATTATTTAATAAGTCCAAGATTGTGACATTTTTACTTATAAATTGTATGTATTTACTTTACAATCCTCAGCCTATTTTTATAAATAAGCCAACTACTCCGAACAACCAAAAACCTAGCGTCCAATCTTCATACATAATATTTGTTGCCTCTAGCAGAATGAATACAAACCTCTTCTGTAATGCGTCTCAAGGTAACAAGAAAGATATCTTTTGTATCCTCGAAAATCTCAACAATGACATCGGCCTATCCTTTCTGGCCAATGTTTGGTTAGCTGCATACGTATTGTCGACTCGGAAATCAATTTTCGATAATTGTCATTTATTATGAAATAAATATGATGCTTTATTCGTTCCCCTTTTGTACGAAAACGATGCCTCCAAAAGGCGATCAAGTTTTTCAGCCTCTTCTATTCAATTTAGGGTATTCGGCGTAAATAATTTTCTATATTTTGCGCAGAAAATCATCCGCGCGTGTAAGAATTGTTTGAAATGTAAGGAAGGTCTCCGAGTATGACGTTTGACAATAATTATATCAATAGAAACCATACCTTGGAGGATATTAGGCGGAACTCGAAAGGTAATGTAACGTCAAAGAATGTTTTCTCAGCTTATGAGCAGATGTTGAAAACAAGCACTTACATTGAATTTTACATCATTTATCAAACAAAGTAGATGTAATAGAATAACGTGAAAGCATTATGTTATAAGAACAAGACAAAATACGCATAAAAGTATTTTTATTATAAAAATGGATTACTATATTGTGTGTCGTATAATATTTTCTTGGGTTTTATTTTATGTAATTTATAACTTACTTTCACGAGTTGTTATTAGGTGTAAACTCATTTAGGAATAATCCAAAATATGGAGACTGCTGCAAAGTAAATTTTGTGTCATAAGCAGGTAGGGTCAATTTTTTATAACTACAAATCAATTAGTTGAAAATTTTCTTGTACTTCTACACTTAATATTATAAATGCGAAAGTTTGGGATGGATGGATGTTTGGTTACTCAATCATGCCAGAACGGCTAAACGGATTTGTATGAAATTTGGCATAGGTAGACTACTTTTTATACCGGAAAATTAAAGAGTTCAAATGGGAATCAAAAAACCTCAATTCACGCGAAGTCGCGGGAATCAGCTAGTACCTACATCAATAAAAATAGCTAGGCCTGCTACGTCGACGTTGATAATCAATTTTATTACGTAGCCGTCTCAGAATTCAGATTCTGTATTCTGAGTTATATATTAACTAGCTGGGTGATCGCGACTTAGCCCGCGTGATTTAAGTTTTTTTTTTATTTCCGCGGGAACTCCTTAATTTTCCGGGATAGCCTATGTCACTCTCCAGGTCCTCAACTATACCCATGCCAAATATCACGTCGATTCGTTGCTCCGTTGCGGCGTGATTGAAGGACAAACCAATAAACCATGAAACCAATGAACAAACACACTTTCGCATTTATAATATTAGTATGATGAAGTATGATAGCGATCTGCAATCGATAATGTTACTTAACCTTCGTATAAAATTACCTTTAAATCAGCTGCAAAAATGGTCGCAAAGGTACATAATTAAAATATTGAATGGAGGATTCAAAATCCACTGCATTCATATAAAACTTGATAGGTACGTTTACAAAAGCACAAGTGTTTATCACATCTTTTATGTAGCTCTGCTATGATATCATAAAATGAAGTAAATTCAATGAAATTCCTCGGTCGAATGAGCAAACGCGTTAAAATTGGCTTTTAAAGTGAATTTGTCTCCATTTAAAATACTAAAAGGGCCATTAAATTGCTCTTTGTCGGCCATTGATTTGTAGTTGACTGCAACGAATGGCTATACAGGGTGATTAACATAGTCATACTCATTGAATTTATCTCTTCCGTTAGTAAATAGGAGGGGTAATAACAGATTATTACATTGCTGTACTAAGAATACCTGTCTAACTGGAAGAAGCTATATAAATTTTTCTCTCAAGAATTACCATATAATACCTATAATATTTTTACTAAATCAGACCTTTGTAAACTTATACAGTATACATTTTAAAAAAGCTCTAATAGCACTGTGTAATTAGTACTTAGTAAATTATGTTACCTATTTTTATAGGTGCGTTTTCTATGTTATTGCAGCGCGTATGTTCAAAATAAATATATTATATTGTAACCAAACTAATAAAATAATTGTATAAAGATTTTGTATAGTATTTAACTCTGAAAAAGTATACTACAATGTCCTATAATCATACAATATTGTTAACACCCTATATCATATACATCGTTAACCAAAAGCGTCAAGCGATTAAATATGACAAAAGGGACATAATAACGTCAATATAGCAGATGACTTGAAACTTAGATTATAATAATGTGTATTCGCTTCGAGAAATCCTTTATTTTGGCTATATTTAGCGTAAGGATATTATATTACATATATTAGATAGTTTATCATAATGACTTTATCATTTAATCTTAAACACCTTTGCATAATGCATTCTTATTTCTTTGAAACGTTTTAAGATTCTGTTCTAGTAGAACGTGAAATTAAATTTCACCATAACTTTCACCATTTGCAAAACAAGCCATTTATTTATTGTAGTTTATTAGCTATGACTCTATATTTGAATCCATACTCCATAAAAAATAAATAAATGCGAAAGTTTGGATGGATAGATGTATGGATGGATGGATGTTTGTTAGTTACTCAATCACGCCAGAACGGCTGAACAGATTTGCATGTAATTTGGCACAGAGATTACAGTCTGGATTAGCACACTAATCCAGACTATAATCTGGATAAGTTTTTAAGTAAGTTGGGATTTTTACTTTTTTTCCGGAAAATTAAGGAGTTCCCGCGGGAACCAAAAAAACCTCAATCCATTCGGACAAAGTCAAGGACATCAGCCATTAGACTATAATGTTTTTAATAATTATACCTTTAACAGATAAATTAAAATAGAACCTAAACCTTTCTAGAAATGTTTGGGAAAAGGTCAACTCTTATCTATTAATTTATTCAACGCAGTTGGGAAAAATCGTTCTTCTTTCTCAAAACTCAAAAATCTCAAATTTGTTTTTATTTTTCTGATTTACCGATATTATACGTAGACTAAAGCACTCTCTAGGACATAGGTCCTCATCTATCTTTCCCATGCAAAAATATCACGTTGATCGGTTGCTCTGTTGTGATTTGCGGTGTCATTGTAAGGAAAAACAACAAAGAGGCACACTTTCACTTTTATATTATTTGAAGGTAAAAAAGACCATACAACTTTTGACAACTTTATCAAATAAAGACTGAATTACAGTTTTTTTTTATCCACTGCAAGCTAGCCCTTGACTGCGATCTCAGCTGATGGTAAGTGATGATGCAGACTAAGATGGTAGCGGGCTAACCTGTTAGGGGCAGTACCGGAACGCTAAATCGCTTATCGATACGTCTTTGCCAAAGCCTCCCACCAGGGCAGACCAGGGAAAATTCAGAAATTATAAATTCCCAAATTGACCCTGTCGGGTATCAAACCCGGGACCTCCGCACGCGCCACGGAGGTCGTACAGATAACCTTAGGATTGGAAAGGACATACTTGTGTAACTACTTTAAAACTTTGGCTAGCTATATTTTTATTAAACTGACTATTATTTTCATTTTACAGACAATAGAGACCAAACCAAAGACATTACAAGTCGTTAAAAAAATATTGTTTGGAACGTCCAATTTATATGGCGTGAATAGCCATCCACGTGTTTCATTGATTTGGACCCATTGTGTCTGCCCGTATGGGATTAGACCCTCTCAGAGCCCTGATAACATCTCCTTTCATACTCGAGATCTGAGATAAGGACGTGAGATCTATAGATAAGGGCTACAGTGCACGGGGAGACGGTGGCAAATTTTATGATTTCATAACACTAATTATTATAAGTGCAACTTTTGAGTGCTTACAAGCAACTATTACCTATTCTGTGGTACAAGTTTCTTTGGAACTGATGTATTTTCAGTTTATTAAACGAAGATGTATCATGTTTTACGAGCTTTTTTATATATCTAAAGCTAGAAATTAAAATGTAGGTATATTTAAAAAAAATGACACAGTTGTGCCGTTACTATAAAATATTTGGAATAATTTACAAAAATGCTTTCACAGGTTATTTTGTTATGGTTTTAATAGCTTACAAACAACCTTAATAAGAACACCTTACTTATTTGAATTATATTATGATCTTATTACGTAAATAATCATAGTTAGGAAGTGTAGCTTCCGAATATTGTTTGCAACCATCTCTTAGACTATTCGGACTCAGTTTTAAAGAGACTGCACATTAAAATTGAGAGCTCGTTTTGGTTTGTTTCGCGACGGCTGTCAAGTATTTGTGTCAATCAATACGTTTTTGCATTTAACGGTTTTCACTCTGCAATGCATAATATTTTAGAATGGACATCCCGCTGTTTTCAAGAATGAAGTGTACTTTGTATTTTTTTCTAATATACTTTCGTTTGTGTATTTAGTTAGGTTGTGTATTACTTCTATTCCTGTTTACTATATTTACCTTTCGCTGAAGAATACATTTTGTTTTTATTGGTTCCACTTCGTAATAAGAAATTTCCATATCATTGGTCAATTCCTTACAATTTCATGGACATAAATTCACAAGATAGTAAAGAAGTAGAACTTGATACATGATTGTCCTAATGGGAAAAGAAAATCTTGGTTATGAAAATAGAACCTCCATTTAACAAGGTTCTCTAAAATCTATACATTTTCTTAGGTATTACTATAATTATGGATACATTTATTTATATTCACATTAAGTCCCTTTCTCCACTTATCGAAATCACTCATGTACTCGTAACCGTAGATATTTATACAGATTAGCTTGAAAAGCAATTTTTCAGTGGAATATCGCAATCTGACACATTAAACCCAAGAGCAACCTTCCTAGAAGGGCTGCATTTAACAAAAGGAACTGATCTTGACCAAACAATTTACCCGTACCGCCCTAGAAATGTGTTGCGTATTCCAGGCGTGATAGGGCGGGGTTCGCGCGATACCTAGGGCGGGTACGACGCAGTATTATTTGGTTTGGAACAATTTGCGTGATTAATTACGTAGGCGGAGACTTACACTCGAAGTTTTTAGCACCTGCTTAGTGATTATCATATAAAAGAATTATTTTACAGTGAAATATAACATAAAATTGCGCGCATGCATCAATTTAAAATATCGTTGATCTTATAAATGACGCACTGTTGGGACATGTAGTGTAACCATTATTGGTCAAATGTTGGCGCAGATTCCCAATGCCACAGAGACTGGAGGCCAGAGCGGAACGGAGTAGCATATTAGTTTATAGACCATAGATTGTGACAGTTCAAGAAAGTTATATTAGGTAGTCTGTGTTCAATGAACTTGCAATTTTTTGTATCAGATAGATTCTGTACGGAAGCGAAGCCACCAAATCCCCTTGTAATATAATATAATGTGAAGTCCTAGAAATATATGGAATATTAATTGGACCCATTTGCCGTTTAATTTATGGGCCCCTTCGCTGCAGAAAACACCCGAGTATGAACACGCACTTTTAACTTGAAAAATTACGAATTTGAACAATTATTATCGGATAGATTCTATAAATTTAAAAAAAAATCAACGCTGAAGAAATGATAATTTCATGAACTAATAATTTATAAACACGTATGCAACATATTGATGAAATCGTTGATCGCAGTGCTCATGTTCGTTTCATCAGACGACACAATATCTTGTTATTAGTGATGGAAAATACCAGTGAACAACGTAACTATACGTAACACGTGTATCTTTTTTATTTACTGAAAGTAACTATAACGTTACAGATATTTTAAGTAAATAAAACAAGTTTTTATTTTCATTACACTGTTACACAGGGTCTAGACTCTATATGCTAACCAAAGAGTCAATTTCATGAACGTAAAACTATTTCATGCAACATTATTTTCGTAACGATTAAGTGTGAAGTATTATGAACACTTTTAATCATAATATAACAGATATCATAACATAACAGGTATAACATTTTAACAAATCCATCTGTAGCCTTTGATGTCTACCGGTCCTTGAAAATCCAGACCATCTCAAAGCGTGAAAGGCGGAACGCAAGAAAGCAAGGCGGAGATCAGTTTAGAATTATAACGAGTTTGTAGGATTCCACCAATTTGTGAGATTGATTGCTTGGGCGGGTACACTTTGTAGTTTTGTACTGCAATTCTCGATGACTTTGCATTTTGTACTCGGCAGTTAACGACACAGCTGCTATATCTAATCGTGAAGTGTGCAAATTATCGTTTTTTTATAATTTCCACTCCATTTAGGACTTCAGAATGTTTCAGTGATTAATATATGTCACCGTAAGATTGTAAAAACCGTTAGATTATAATCTAACGGTTTCTATCCCGCGAGATTATAAACTGTCGGAAGATTGTGAACCGTTCAATGTTCTGAGTATTATTATATGAAATATTTATTGTATTTACGTTTTCTTGTCTCTTTCTTGTACAGTTCGCGCGCGAGTTTAATGCAGAGTAAATGTATGTGTCACCATAAATTTACTCTGCATTCAACTCACGCGCGCAATGTAGGTTAGGTTAGGGTTTGACATGAAAATTCAGGTAGTGCCCGGCCACAGGCCGGGCACTTAGGTTCTATCGGGGAAATATACCTAATAGATTACAGTTTAACGAAAAATAATGCGTTAAATTGTAAGCAGTATGTTACGGTTCACAATCTGTCGACAGTTTATAATCTATCGAGATAAAAAACGTTAGATTACAATCTAACGGTTTTTACAATCTTACGGTGACATATACCTACATTACAAACCAATACCTACAATTATACGTAATTATAATTATACGTAATAATGTAATCTGTATTTTCTTTAAGACTGAGTATTTGTTAAATATTTGCTTCACACATGTGATTACAGCTGGCAGTTTTAGATGTAAGTAGATTAATATCTAAGGCAGTTTAATAATACAATAATTCTAAGCCATATTTGTATGGAAAGTTTAAGGGCTTAGATTAAATAAGCGAAAAGAATACCTATACATGTCGCAACTCGTAACTGAAATATTAAAATCGAATGGCAAACTTGCTTTTAAAATATTAACTTTAAGTAGACTTCCCTTACATTGCTGTTCCTTGAAAATATCATATCTATAATCCTCTAATATCTACTTACATATTATACCTAACCAATATTCATAATTCTAATAACATAAGCACCCTCAAAACTGATCGTCTAAATATTGAAAATAGAATTAAATGCGTTAGTCTTATACAATATACCTCGGAACAATATAAAAACTGCATCACAATAGAATCTATTTATCGTCTCTCATATTATAAATGTGTAAAACCATTTAAATAGCGAAGTATCAATAGTTGAATGTTTCTTTATGTTATGGTGAACCAACTTGGCCGTGATGTTTCACGCGCATTTTACTTTTGGAAACTATTCGACATTGTTTTTCACAAAACCACTGTAAATAAAAATCAACTATGTCTTGATAAAAACAAAGTTTAAATTGCATTGGAGTCTTGAAAATTATAAGATGAGAACGTGAAATTGGAAATGAACTTTAAAGCTTCTAGTTTTGAATTCAATTCTGCAGGCGTGTTTGTAAGGATTTTTAATCGCTCCTGTGTCATAAGAAGGCTTTTATAAGGCAGCTAAAGGTATGTGTATTGTTGATAATCATTGAAGCAAACACTTGTTATTTTAAGAGATCATCCAACCTTAAAGCTTTACATTGGGAATCTTTTCAATGAAGAGTATAATGTATTATTTATAGGGCACACTTGGAAGGCATATTCGGGGCTTTGGTATATTGTAAGGATACGACAACTGAGTTTGTCGGTGGTATATCAATCAGCACAATTTATTTCAATACAATTGGATCTTTGATATTGTTCCATTTTGGATGCGGGTGTTACTTCGATAGACTTAGTTATGGGTTTAATATAACTGCCTTGCCTCTAACAGGTTAAGCCCGCTACCATCTTAGACTGCGCATCATCACTTATCATCGAGATCGCAGTCAAGGGCTATCTTGTAGTGGATTTTAAAAAAAAGTTGAGATTTTACGGACAAATGTGCCCTACATTTCCTATGAAATGCATAATATACCTAGTTATATTTAGTTAGGTATAATTATTATCCTCATGGGTATTATCCTCTGTGATGTGAATATACTAGCGGAAAACCACGAAAAGTCACGACCAGAAACTGCGGTCAGTTTATGTTAGA
Organism: Erebia aethiops; assembly: GCA_923060345.2. Lineage (NCBI taxonomy): Eukaryota > Metazoa > Arthropoda > Insecta > Lepidoptera > Nymphalidae > Erebia > Erebia aethiops. The sequence continues at coordinate 11,007,319 of OV281096.1, read as the reverse complement.
TCTATTGTTAGTTAGTTAGTTACCTACCTGCATGAGTGAGTCCGCAGGTATCTACCATAATAAAGACTTGCGTATGCACGAATTAATGGTGACTCATGAGTCATGACGATCCTCTCTATATGTAAAAATCTGCGCCACAGAAGTTTAATAAAATTTAAAACCCAATAAAGAATGATATGATAAATTATCACAAAATATTTCAAGTCGATTTCAAAATTGGAAATTTCAAAAGGGCGTCCGCAAAAAATCCCCGGCTCAAAATTTGAAAATGGAACAGTTTTTTCGACCGCTTTATTAGGTTACTCATTATTTATTAATGTCCTTGTCACAAAAATAACAAAAAAGGCTTTAGAGGCGAAAAAATGGCTGCTGACGCGGACGCTAATCTGTCAGACCCCGAAGTCTTTGTGAAGAAGGGTCGAAGTAATACTTACTAACCATTAAATAAATTTAGATAAAAAGTTTTCGAAAAAAAAGTCCGTAGGCGAACCACTTTTAAATATTTGTGCGCATATGTCTTCCGGCTATTTCGAGTGGGTTATGCTAAACAATCTGGAGATCCTTTTTTGTTCAAAAATATAGAATAGGTGATTTATGATTGATACAGGAAACAAATGACATACCTTCGACGTGAATTCAAAATGGTCAACTTGAATAGGTATAAATACAAATAATTTATCCAAACGTTCCATTTTTGAAAAATGTAAGAGGATTACGTCCATACAAAACTTTTTTTATACCTCGTCTAACTTGATCTAGGGGGCGTTCGAATAACGCTACGCTGCAGTGAAGGCTACCCACTCCAGCACCTTAGGACTCCAACTTCCATCAGTACTTTGAACTATGTGCCACTTCATCTTCGCAACTCGTCGAGCTATGCCGGTGATCTCCTCATTTCTGATTAGATCACGTAGTTGGTACTTACCCACCACCACCACCACTTCAGCCCATTAACGTCCCACTGCTGGGCACAGGCCTCCACTCTCATAGGAGAGAGGGAATTAGAGCTTAGATCCACCACGCTGTTCCAATGCGGGTTGGCGGGCGTACTAAGTATGTACTTACACCAACTAAAAATCCATATTTTTATAATATAGATTTAAAAAGCTTAAAAGCAGCCAGTTCCAAATTCCAAGATAATAATCAGATATTGTTTAACCCTAAATAAATAAAAACTTCGAGCTACCTGCGTTTCGCGGATGCTTGTAATATTTTTATCTTTTCCTAAATCATTAGAGGCCACTGCTCCCAATTCCACAATTAGTGAAGGATTGAGGAATTTCGCGTAAATAATAAAAAGTCCTGACGCCATCCCTATTCCAAATTCGAACTCGAAAGATACATTAAGTAGGTACATATATACTTAAAGGCTATTTAATAGGTGTGAGGTTTTTCCAAAAATCAACAACAACAATGGGGACTGGGCATTTGGGTGATGAAATTAACTGTACGTGTGCTTTTATACTTAAAGTACTTTGGACACGCGTTTTTAAAAAGTAATAAATAAGTACACAAATCATTATTTACTACCACAATAATAGGCAACTAAGTAGGCAGATTTGAGGCGTTTCACGAAATTAAACAAAGGATTTCTTAGAACCATTTCAGAGGAATAAAAAGGGTACAAATTACAAGTGTTGTGGGTGCGAACACAAAACAAAAATAGGTAGCGCGTCTAATATACGAATCGTAAACGCTTATTTGCAGCCCCATTGAGGATCTAAGACCGTAAAACAGAAACAGGGCTTTTCACAATCACGTAGCTCCAACGTCAAAGGAACCGAAGGACCATTCAAGAACCGTAAAATGGGCGCTTTTGCGAAAGGACCACGATACAACGTTCCGTATTGTATTTAGTTCCATTCTATCTTTCCTAAAACCGACAAAGAGTTCCGTAAAGCTGTAAAAACAATCCTAAAAGGTTTGAGTTCCCGAACGTAATCCTTTTCAAAGTGCACCGCCATGCACGTTCTATTTTCAAAACAGTAGAAAATCCTTTTTCGATATCAATTTGCCGCCTGAGCTACTTTATTCTGTGTTCCTTTTTTGAAATTCAATTCGGATTTTTTCGATATAGCAACGGGTTGGCACCTTTGGATCCGGAATGTGTCTATGCGAATACAGTGAAACAGGGCATGCCTTTTTTTAAATAATTTTTAACATGTTTTACAGGCATTAGTAAGAAAGAAAAATTTTTGTTTGACATTATATTTTTTGGAAATTAAGATTTATATTAATTTAATGATGCATGTGAACAGTAAATGGCTCACTCATCATCACACTTCAACAAGCTGCAGCGCTGGTTTGAAATGAAATGAAATGATTTTATTTCATGTAGGACAACTTGTGACACTTATGATACGTCAAGACTCTACCACCGGTTCCGAAAACTGTTTCTACTGAGAAGAGCCGGCAAGAAACTCAGCAGTTGCTCTTTTCTTAAAGAGGAAAAAGGTTACAACTTAGTTAGTAGTTAGAGGTTTATAAGTGAACTAGGTAGAAGCAAGCATATCATCATTTTACCAACGTTCATGTTTTTTTTCTTTCAGACGAAGATCGAGAACCATACATCCTATCCTACATTTCTTTTCTACATCTAACACAAAAAGGCTGCTTATATCTGCCAAAATAATACACCTAAACCAAAAAAAAATACAGCAACATATCAAATTTTAGTGCGCAAACCTACAAAGGCCATAGGTAACTGTCTGACACCATTTTTGTCAGAACAATCGGGAAGACGGAACCTTAGATCGGAATGCACAATCGGACCACGCCCACAAGTGCACTATTCTGTAAGTTCCTCACAACAATTGGAAGCTTGGTACAACGGTGTACGGAATTTCGCATCTGGTGTTCGACAATCAGCTTCCTGTTCGGATTACGAGATACGGATCGCGTATCGCCTTCGGGATATTTTTATCTCGATGTTTTATTGTGGGAAAATTGATTGATGATTTCACGTGTACGTGATAGGTACTTATTGTAATATTTATTGCGAGCGAAAAATATTCTTTTGATACTTTCTTGTTGAAAGAACGCGTACTGAACGGTCCTTAGATATTGAATTAATTATTTTAATTTAAACTTTATTAATACCTACTTACTAATTGATCCCGCAATTTCCTCCGCGTAGGTTTAGATTTAATTTTAAAATTCCCGGCTGAACTTGATTTTCTGGTAAAAGTAGAATATATCACTCTGCTAGGATCTCAGCTAAACCCATGTAAAAAACATATCGATCTGATGCGGCGTACTGAAGGAAAACTGACAAATAAACACACCTATGCATTTCAAATTTTCAATCATCACCATTCATCATCATTTCAGCTTGTGGACATCGACTGCTGCATAACTCTTACATTACAAGTCCCACTGCGGTCCTCAGCATTTTTCAACCTCTTCCTGCAAACCTTTCGTTGGTACATGTGGTACATCTAATACAACTATGTCGATACGAATAAAATGTTTCAACTGTTAATTTCAGAAGCAAAAGTTGGTAGTTACGCTGTTCGTCTACGTGAAGACATACTTGCCTAATCAGCGTTTCATATAAAAATAAAAATTACAACAGAATAACCAAGATAACCATCCTTTAATTATAGTCTTCTTCAAATGCATTGTGCAATAGAAGATCATTTTAGTTCAATTTTATTAATATGTATCCTAGCAACTTAATTATCTATTAGGTAACCAATCTCCAAATACGAATAGACCACCCTAATCCATTTCCCGTTCAAAAATTCTTTAAACTCTCGAAAACTTCACGGCCTAATTATGAAAAATAAGACATACTTTACAGTCCGCTTATTCATTTAACACGTGCTGGGGTTATTTTTTCATCCCCCAAGTTCCTACATTCCCGTAAATATTAATTTTGGGGCGCAAAAAACACTAATTGCTTTTTGTAAGTCGTCAAAGGTTTTTGCGGGTCGGTTCATAGGTCTGTCTGTCGAGACTTGGGCTTTGTCAGAGAAAAGTGTCAAATTACGTGGCACGAGATGGGAGATAAACTAGGGTTGACAGGCGTTGTTTATTGGGACTTGACTTGGGTTTTCGAAACTTATTTTATTTTAATTTGTTTTCTGTGTTTCTACATATAAAAAACAACTACCTTCTAATGCCTATTAGTGTAATGTTTATATTAGATTAAAATTTGAAATTGTTTATAACTGCGTTGTCGTTACAAATATTTGCTGATTTAAATTATTTAGGGTGATAATAGAGATACAGAGGCCTTGAATGAAATTTCATTTAAGTCCGTGACTAAGTTGTAAGTCTTGGATTTTTATCAGACGGGTGTTTTAATCCCGATTACTTTCTATCTCCGTCAAAATTGGTTAAACGATTGGGCCGTGAAATTATAGCAGATAGACATACAGATTTAAAACAGTTTTAGTCAGGATACTAAATTATGAAGACTCGCAAGTTAAGATTTTACCTTTAAACAAAGAAATAAAAAAATCTTATTCATATTCATAAAAACACTACGGAGCAGCTATAAATTCTAAAACATTAATAGCCACTATATCAATTATAGATTATTAAAATTAAATTATTAGTTAATAAATTGAGATTTATGTGACAGCCCTATCGGTATAAGGAGATCGTTCTTTTTTGCACGCAACCATTTTTAGTTTTTCGTGAAGATTTTGCTCTTAGATAATTCATTTCCAAACCATTTTAAAACGATGTAAGTGCCAAGTATGATTCAATTCAGAATATTCCTTAATGGAGTGGAAAAATGTTGAAATTGCAATGACCTAGTGTACTTTGTTATTAAAAGAATTTATTGGTCCTAAAATCCATAGGCAACTAAACGGAAAGAAGCGGTAGATAAAACGCCGACAAGTTGGAGAAATATTTCCAAAATATTTGTAAGTGAGGCCGCGGAACAGGGGCGGGCGGTATGCGTATGCGCAATAATGAAATTCGCTTTTTGAAATCATATTTCATAATAGGAAGAGGAAATAAAAGGAAATTATTTACTCTGCTGAAAGGGGATTATTTATTTATTCTTCGAGTTGTTCTTATTGCATATCTATGAATGTCTTCAAAGGGAATAATATACTGGCCGCCTTTGTTCTGACATGTTGTGTTAGTGAAATACCTACTGAAGTTTTCCTAACTTAGGTCAACTAGAGATTTTTTTATGTTTCTATATTTATAAAACCCTGGCTTAGGCTAGGTTAGGAAAAAACAGGTTGGTCTACGTTACGACCTGTGTAATCTAATGGTCTAAATTTGTATTCAATTGTTAAGTAATTAGGGATTCTTAGCTGATTTAGTTTGGTTGTCATAATTACAGTTTTCTAGGGTAAAAATTAACGCTGACAAGTTAGAATTCCTGTAAAAACGAACCAGGAAATCTTCTAAGGAAGAGTTTTAAATAGGCTAGGTATATTATATTTGTTTAAAAGATAGTAGAAATTTAAAGTTTTCTGTCTAACCAACCAAACTGTAACGCTTTAAACTTATAAGCAAATAATTGCACCGTCACACCACGCATTCACTTTTTATACAAAATACAAATCTTTTATTAAAACATCCATACAAGATAACCTCATACAAAAAGCTTATATTTTTGTAAGATCGTAAACGAAATTAATTCATGCGTGAATTTTACATTCGTGGGTCAAATAAAACGAATTGTTAAGTTTCATACAATTCTCCTTCTTGGGCATAGTTTGTATTGTAACTCGACACCAATGGACCGGTAGAGATCGTATCTAGCAGATAACGCGGGTTTCGGGTAATAGGGATTCGCCCCATTGCTTGGTGTCGTCCTTTTATTGGGCATTATTGCTTTTAATATAAAATGTTTATTATGTCCTCTATAATACACAATGATAAAGGTGTTCTTGCTCGTAAAGTACCTAAATTAAAAAAGAAATAAGAAATTTTTGACAGAATATTACCGCCTGTAGTCTCAATGTCCTATAGTGGTTTAGATGTAAGTCGGTGCGATGCCGCGTAGAAACCGATTGGGAGTAGGTACGGGTATAGTATAACTGGCAACTGCCGAACCCCCAACAGTTTAGCCCGCTGCCATCTTAAACTGCATCATCAAGAGAGATTGCTGAGGGATTTATAAGGGATAACTTGTAATGGCGTAAAAAAATACCATTTTGCTTTTAGTGACGGTCAAAGTTTTACCGTAACCTTTGTCTTCGCCTTCCTTCTGGGCAGGTTTCTGCACTTAAACTTCTAGTTTGTAATGCCTGCAAAGCCCCTCCCCGCCGGAGTCTTCACTTTTATAGCCATCCGAGCTTTCTCCAGAAGCCTAGAAGTGCGCCCAGGTTGCCTTAAGGGCTTCCCGGAGCGACAACCGTAGCCGTAACGTGACTTTTTACTGTTTTACACGTAACTGGACCTAACAGATCTATACAATACAAATAACCCGGAAAGATTCATTGAAAATTCAGATCAAGATGTTAGGTACAATCATATGAGGGATCTTCTTGTATCTTTATCTCATACAATACAAATATTATGTCGTCATTGTCACGCAAGATGTTCCACAAACACAATTATTGTTGCGATCCAAAATATTTGCGAGGAATATTGATAAACATCGTAAACCTTGATCCTTGATCAATAGTTCGGAGCATTGGCGTCAAGTGTACCGTGACAAGATTATCATATTGTGCAAATGTGTAAGAATAGGCTTTCCTTGGAGGTTTTGTTGGGGCTTGAACCTTTGAAATGCTGCTTAGATACTTTTTTTAGATAAGACAGCTATGCCACCTGAAATTGAAATATCATGGTTAGGAATATTCCCCAGCCAAATAAATACGAGATACAATACGTACCTACTCATAACAACCAGTAGATATTTTGAAAAAAAAACTCAAAACTACAACCAACAAATCACCAAATACTAAATCACCATTTTCTTTTAAAACAGTTATAATTAATAGTTCAGGGTTAACTTAACGTTTCGTTTTTATTATTAATGCAATTCTAGAAAAAACCTCAAAATCTACTGAAAATAACTCAACGTTTCATTTTTTTTAATGGAATTCTAGTCAATTTAATAATATTTTTTTAGTTGTTCTTTAGAAATACTAAGTAAATATTGATTTATGGTACACCACTATATTGTTTACGTAATTCCTCAATCTATAAAATCCATGAAGGTATATGAAATCACGGCACGCTGCACAGGATACATTCTAAACATGAAACTCAGATTTGTATAATGACATAACGCGATTAGGTATATCCTAAACTAATCAAAGGAAACCATAGCAAGGATAATAAAGAAACCCAAAAAAGATAAGAGGAAACGAACCCCAATAGCTACACAACCAACAAAACCAACCATCAGATAAAAATGATAGTCATCAATTCCGACACCTTATGGGTGTCACCGCTTAACGTAGACTATATACTTAATATTATTATAATAGTATATTTATTATATTTGTTTTTGCAACAGCAGGTTTGGAGCAAACTACAAATACTTATTAGGTATCTACTCTTTACTTCCTTTCCGAGTAACAAGACGATTCTCGTCAAAGGAAATATAACATGGAAATTGAATAGTTTTCTGTTTAAATAATTTGTTTGAAACTTAAAAACCGTAATTACATTTACAGCCATCATCGATAGATGGGTTTCAACTCGTTACAGATAAGTACATAAATTGCAAATAAACGGGGTTACATTATTCCATTGCAGTAATTTCGTTTTTGCGTTTCTGACCAAATGGCTGAATGGCTAAAATCTATATACTTACAACACATATACTTGCTACAGAAAATCACACATACGTGTAGCAGACAGCACCAGCTAAACAAACATTACAACTGACTAACTGACGAAGGATTCCACTAATCGTCGAATCCCCGGAGATCGTTAAAACTAAATTATACAACCCGAGAGAGCGCTAACTAATCAAATTAAAGTTAGGACGAATGTCTCTGTCAGCGGCTGACACGACACCCGTGTGAGATCCCCTGATGATATATTATTTTATTCACGGAATATTTTTAAAGTTACGGCTTCAAACGTCGTATACTAATGGTGTTGGATATTTATGAAATCCTTGTAAATGTGAAAAAATGTGAAGATATACGAAATGAAGCCAATGAAAAATTAACTACAGGTTATGATAAATTATAGGCACTTATAATGATTTTTATGTATTTATTTTAGTCCATAAAGTATGTGTACAAGATACATTCAAGCCAATCCAATTATTGAGTTATTCTCGTTCAGAGAAAAAGATCATTTCATTTAACTTAAATAATATGTAGAACAATCTATAAAGCCTACTTAGAGAGTATTTTTTTTTATCCACAAAATATATTACTAGTGTTGTAAATTGAAAAACAAAAAAGAGTATAGTACGAATAATATAACTATAATAATAACTATTCGTGGAATGTCTCTCAGGCAAGGATGAAAACCTTTCGACTATGTACTTATACATATAAACTACAACGAAATTTATAGGAATCTTCATTATTACACCCTATCAGTATTCGTACCGCACTCTCCATATTGTGTCAATAAGTTCCTGAGTCTATTGTCTACATGGATAGTTGCATACAAACTAAGTTATGCGTTTCATTGAAATTGATCGCTGCATTTGTAAACAAGGCGATGTAGCCACGTGCCGATGCTAGATAGCATTGTTACGTGACAGTTGATAGTTCCTGCGGGAGACGATTTTGTCGGTATTTTATGCATTGAATAGGGTGAATTGGGTGAAAGTAAGAAAGAGCTGATAAAAATGCTTGAATATATGTATAAAATGTGATTTGCTTGTGACAATGAACTATGATTCTTCCTTTATTTTTACCGGGTTAGCTGTGAATTGTAAGAGACGTAGATATATACGGCCAGAGTAACAAAATACAACTTATAAGGTTTACAATGAAAAAATACGTTCGTAACTTATAGCTCTCGTATGAGTATTATCAGTCAAAGTAAAAATAGGCGCTGACTTCTAATTTCATGTAAATATTTACAAGTTTCAACTCAAAATGAAATTTCAAAATGTTAAGACTGTGACACTGGTCAAACTTACCCACACAAAAACTATAATAAAACTTAAATTTAATAATAAGTATTCAACTGTACAAAATATATAAATAATAAATAAATAAAATTCATCTAAATTAAAACTTGAAACTAGAACTCAAATCAACTACGTGAAACGAAACACATTTATAACCTGCGCAAAGGCAGAGAGTGATTTGACATGACAAGAGACGTCACTCGAGACGCTAAGTAGCTATCCACTTTTTCACGACGGTTAATTTGGAAAATTGTGAGATCTCGATTGTGAATTGTAATTTTGGAATTTAGAATCAATAGAAATGCAACTGTGTACTGCTAATATACAAGAAAGTGAATGATCCCCGATATTGGGTGAGTGTTGAAAATTATCTAAAATAAGAAATAGGTACGTACCTGTAAGATTGCATCATTCTTCATTTCTACCAATTATCATGCTGATTAAATGTCATTTTAGTTCTTTATCATTACCGTAGTCTCATTATCGCTTTAGCTATGCCTTTCGTTTGCTATTTTAATAAAATTCATGCACCGAAAAGTTGAGATCGTTGACATGACCTTTGGTGACCTATAACTATTAGACTAGAATTATTTGTAACTATAGCTTATTTAACCATGGTGTATCGATTTATTATTAATTATTCTTTTAAAATGAAATACAAAGCTAAACTTGAGTTCAGAAGTCGATATTCTATGATATCTAACTGCATTATAATAAAACGTAATTCTACCAGTTTTTTTATGTACCTACATAGTTTAGATTGCCGCATCATCATTGATCACTATTTAATGCTTTAATTATTGCTTCTGCCCTCTCACCACATCACGCATTCATCAATTCATGGAAGCCGACGATCGATGTTATGTTGCAGTCAAACTATGAAACTGGACATTTTTTAAAAACACCGGTTTCGGTCAACATTTCAGGGAGCCTACTACGGGTCCATTCTACCGGATCATTATACGTGGCCTACCACTACTCACGACTCACCCTTGAGAGAGCGCGAGCGAATCACCCTTGGGTCATCCGGCAGCTGGCCACGACACCGTTCACCTACCCTACCCTCTGTGGCCGAACAGCACTACCCTGCAAGCGTCACCTCGAGGGATCATCAAAAGGGCAGTGGCATTTTATGTGAACTACATTGGGCCTAACTGGAACTGCAAAGTGCATGAACCACGACCTACTCCGCGGTACTACCTACATCGGTTAAACATTTTTTTTATAACCTTCCTGAAATAAATTTATAAATTGTTAATTTTGGGACTAAATTATTTTTACTAACCCTACATCTTCCCGAACGCGATCTAAACACGTTACAATGGCGCCCAACTATTCTATGTACTATGCAGTTCTGGTGAGCTCTAGGTAAGTTCTAGGCACTTTGTAGTTATCATTGGTGGTGGTGGTACTTGGATTACTAGTTTAAGCTAACTTTAGGCTAAGTTCATATTGTGATTGTATCATATCTACTGTTAATTTGATTTGCAACACTCACGCAATATTTTGCTATTGATTTTAATTATTTTACAAAAATCTAATAATGTCGTTCCACATAAAATACCTCTCACTACAAAAAGCTGAGCTCGAGTATGAAGTAGCTGTTCGAGGTAGAACACCAGCTGATTCGGTTGCTGAACTACGTAAACAAATTGTTAAATTAGCTCCAAACTTACCTCCGGAAGATATACTGGAGTCACATTTAGATGCGAATGTTGATTTGAGCGCGGTTAGAGAGATACTGATTAAAACGCAAAATAATATCATAACTCTAAAAAATAAATTTGATAAAAATTTGTTTACTAGAACCGAAACGTTACTTCATCATATTCACCACAGAATTAATCGTATTACACCTACAACAGACTGTGCTGACAGTTACAAAGTATGTCGCTCCAACTTCAAATCCCAATACAATGACATACTTGATCTAAAACCACAGCCATCTGAACCACCTACCGGTAATACTGAAACCACGGATACTGTCCCTACAACTGACACTAGTGAACCTGAGCGCATTGTTACTTGTGAACGGAATATAATTACTGAAATAGGTAAAATTAAGTTTTCTGGTAAAACGTGTGTAAGAGCATTTATACAAAAAATGGAGGAGTTTATGTTATCACGAAATATTACACCTAGCAAAATAATGACATACGCTTGCGAATTCTTCACTGAAGACGCACTACATTGGTACCGTTTCAAAAAACCCAAAGTTAATTCTTGGAATGAACTAGTGCAGTTGTTGAAGCGAGACTTTAGTGATAGTGATTACGACTACAGACTTCTTGCAGAAATTCGCAGTCGTACACAGGGTGTGCAGGAGAATATCACTATATACTTATCTATAATGCACGGTATGTTCTCGCGCCTAAACAAACCTCTCTCGGAAAGTGAACAACTGGAAATCTTACTGCACAACATAAGACCGTGTTACGCAAGCACATTAGCGGCATCTTCTGAAATCAACACTCTAGATACACTTATGAATGTTTGTCGTAATTATGAAACAATTCAGGCACGACTGAAACATTTTCATGAACCTCTCAGTGCTAATCCTGAAACTCTCGCCCCTGAATTTGCCTATAGAAAATTGAACACTCCTAGTAGTAGTTTTTCTAACAATCAACAAAATAAAAAATTTAATTATTATTCTAATACTTATCCTAATAACTACAACAAACATTATACACACTACAATAAGAACCAAGAAAAATATCACAAACCTCATTATTCTAATATAACAAATAAAAATAATCCTAGCAATACTTCTGCAAGTAATTCCCAGCTACCTAAAACTAACTACAATAGGACATTACAAGTTGCTACAGTTTCTTCTGACCCTAAACAAGTATATTGTCCTAGATGCAGAGAAAATACACATTCCTTAAAGCAATGCAAACTACCTCACTTCCCCATTTGCTTTAAATGTGGAAAGAAGGAAGTCCGCTATCCAGACTGTCCTGATTGCCAGTCTCTAAACAATCCAAAAAACTAAATGAATCGGATTGTAGAGCCGATGACACCTCAAAAACTAGTACTAATTTTAATGTTTCAGAATGGAAATTATGGCTCGAAACTATCTCCAAATATTTTAACTGTTACACCATCTCTACAATCCAAAACGCTAATAATAACACAAGGCCTTACGCTTTAATTGATACTAACGGTCTAAAATTGCTGGGTCTCTTGGATTCTGGTTCCACGGCGACAATACTGGGAAATAACTCTCATACCAAACTACTTAACGCTGGCTACCAAATTATTAACTCTGAACAACTGCAATTTTCAGCAGCTGATGGAACTAGAATAAAATCCATAGGATTTATAAACTTACCTATGAACTTCGCTGATCAACAACACATTATTAAGACTCATGTCGTACCTGAAATAGTAAACGACCTAATTTTGGGCATGGATTTTTGGATTACATTCGACATCTTTCCTAAAAATATAAACAATATTATACTAAAAGAACGAGATATAGTTTTAGCTGAACTAAACTCTCAAGAAACTAGTCAAGTTTGTTCCTACGACCACCTAACTCCAGCTCAAAAGGTCACTGCTGACAACATAATATCTCAATTTTATAGCATATCTTATGAACAAAAAGGACTAGGCCGCACTTCTCTAATCGAACATACAATCGATACTGGTGATTCTCCACCAATACGTCAAAGGTACTATAGGATGTCACCTGAAAAACAAAGAATTCTAACTGAGCAACTTGATGAGATGGTGAAGGAAAACGTCGTAGAACCATGTGATAGTCCCTGGTCATCACCTGTCCTATTGACACCAAAAAAGAATGGAGAACTAAGATTCTGTTTAGATAGTCGTAAATTAAATGCAGTCACTAAAAAGGACGCTTATAATCTACCTTACATTTCTGAAATCTTAGACAATCTACGTGATGCTAAATATTTAACTAGCCTTGATTTATCAAAAAGTTTTTGGCAGATTTTGATAAGGAAAGAGGATAGATGCAAAACTAGCTTCTATATTCCATCACGAGGCACATACCAGTTTAAATGCATGCCTTTTGGATTAACCAACGCTCCAGCTACTCAACAAAGGTTAATTGACAGCTTATTCTATGGACCTGAGTTTGAAAGCATGGTATTTGCATACGTTGATGATATTATTATTATTTCCCCTACATTCGAAAAACACATATCACTTTTACTACGGGTAATAGATAAACTTAAACTAGCTAATCTAACAATAAATTTCACAAAAAGTCAATTTTTTAGAAAACAATTGAAATATCTAGGTTACGTTGTAGATGCAAACGGTCTCCACGCTGATCCTGACAAAGTAAAAGCTATTGTCGACTATCCAACTCCTACAACTAGAAAAGAACTAAGACGTTTTTTAGGTACGGCCTCATGGTACCGAAGGTTTATTCCAAATTTTAGCTCCTTAGCTTGCCCACTTAATACTCTGACTTCTCAAGGCAAAAAGGCACCTCCCTTCGCTTGGAATCCTAAAGCTGACGAAGCCTTTAAAAAACTTAAAGAATGTCTTATATCTGCACCTATATTGACCTGCCCAAACTATTCAGAACCTTTCCAAGTTTCCACAGATGCTAGTGATTACGGTATAGGAGCTGTACTCACCCAGAATATCAATGGAGAAGAAAAAGTAATAGCATACATGAGCAAATCACTATCTAATAGAGAGCGTAACTTTTCTGCCACGGAGCGTGAATTATTAGCTGTTCTCACCGCTATTGAACACTGGCGATGTTATCTTGAAAACGGTAAAAAAATAACTGTGTATACTGATCATGCTGCTCTGAAATGGTTCTTAAATCTAAACAACCCTACTGGCCGACTTGCACGTTGGAGTCTCAGATTATCAGCCTATAACCTTGAATTAAAACACCGCAAGGGTTCCGATAATGTCGTACCGGATAGTCTATCTCGCTCGGTTGATATTGCAGCTATAGACGATTTACAAACTAACAACTTACCTCCTACTACTACTGACAGCTGGTATCTGAATATCTTTAATGGAGTTCAGAATTCTCCAACCTCGTTTTTAAATTACAGAGTATCCAATAATAAACTTTATCGTTATGTTAAAACCCTAAACCCCTTAAATAGAGATTTTGAATGGAAAGAAGTAGTACCTGCAGAGTTAAGAAAGGAGATAATAACTAAAAATCACGCTGAACCAATTTCTGGACACCTAGGTATATATAAAACTCTCAAACGACTACATTTAAATTACTTTTGGCCTAGTATGCACAAGGATGTAGCTAACTTCATATTAAATTGTGATACTTGTAACGCTTACAAACATGCTAATCATGCTACACTTGGTTTTATGGGCCGACCTAAAACTTGTACTAGACCTTTTCAAATGATCAGTATGGACCTTGTAGGACCATTACCCATCACTAGGAATTCAAATACTTACTTATTCGTGGTAGTTTGTTGTTTTACAAAATACTGCTTATTGTTCCCCATACGTAATGCCACTTCTAATATAATTGCTCGTCTTCTAGAAGAACGCGTATTCTTAATTCACGGAATACCTTCTACTGTGCTCATGGACAACGGAAAACAATTTGTGAGTAGTACCTTGCGTCGACTCTACGATACTTACAAAATACCCAACGTACTATTCACCCCTAAATATACTCCTCAGGTGAATTCTGTCGAAAGATATAATAAAACAATTATGACAGCAGTATCAACTTTTATCGAAAATGATCACAGAACATGGGACACTAACATTGCTAAAATACAATTTGCAATTAATAGCTCTGTAAATGTGGTAACTAAATACACTCCATCTTTTCTTGTTTTTGGTCGTGAATTAATAACCTGTGGATCTCAATACAGAGATACTAAAATCACTTCAACTGATGACATAATTTACATACCACGTGACGATTATGCTGAAAATTTAGGCACACTTCGAAAAGTATTTGATAAAGTACAATCTTCATTACTACAAGCTCACTCTCGAAATTGTACTACCTATAACTTAAGGCGTAGAAACGTTGAACTAAAAGTAGGTGATATTGTCTGGAAACGGACATATTATCAAAGCAGTAAAGATAAAAAATTTGCAAAGAAACTCGCCCCTAAATACCTAAAATGTAAAATAGTTAACAAAAGATCACCTCTAGTTTACGATATTGAAGATATTCATGGTAATTACTTAGGGACTTGGCACATTAAAGATCTAAAATTAAATAACAACCAAGTCTAATCAATACTTACACCTTATAAAACTAATTAATTACTGAACTACAACTATTATTAAACGTACAAATACACTATAGAATTAAATTTAAAACTAAAATCAACACTCACCAATTCCTCTAACATAAAATTAAAAACAATTACAATATTATACACTACTCATCACTGACCTAAAAGGTGAAGGGAAGTCTAGACTCTAACGTTCTTCACTGACCTAAAAGGTGGAAAATGTTTTACATACTAGTGACCTAAAAGCTAGGATGTTCTATAACACATCATATACTCACTGACCTAAAAGGTGATTAATATGATTTCTTACTTAATTTATCTTCAATCAAATAATTTCTAACCATTAAAACTAAACTATATATGAGTTATTGTAGTATAAAACAAGAACTCAGTCTGTTAGGTAGCAGCGACACTCTATGAAAGCGACGCTGTTTTGCGTGTTAGTGTGAAGTATGAACTGATTTTTGGCTAAGATTGAGGTATGACAGATTACATGCCTGGAAACGATATATATAGTTGAGTCCAAAGTTTGGTTAGTTGAGCAGGATTTTATTAGATAAAATCCTGACCTAAAAAGGGGGATATGTGACACTGGTCAAACTTACCCACACAAAAACTATAATAAAACTTAAATTTAATAATAAGTATTCAACTGTACAAAATATATAAATAATAAATAAATAAAATTCATCTAAATTAAAACTTGAAACTAGAACTCAAATCAACTACGTGAAACGAAACACATTTATAACCTGCGCAAAGGCAGAGAGTGATTTGACATGACAAGAGACGTCACTCGAGACGCTAAGTAGCTATCCACTTTTTCACGACGGTTAATTTGGAAAATTGTGAGATCTCGATTGTGAATTGTAATTTTGGAATTTAGAATCAATAGAAATGCAACTGTGTACTGCTAATATACAAGAAAGTGAATGATCCCCGATATTGGGTGAGTGTTGAAAATTATCTAAAATAAGAAATAGGTACGTACCTGTAAGATTGCATCATTCTTCATTTCTACCAATTATCATGCTGATTAAATGTCATTTTAGTTCTTTATCATTACCGTAGTCTCATTATCGCTTTAGCTATGCCTTTCGTTTGCTATTTTAATAAAATTCATGCACCGAAAAGTTGAGATCGTTGACATGACCTTTGGTGACCTATAACTATTAGACTAGAATTATTTGTAACTATAGCTTATTTAACCATGGTGTATCGATTTATTATTAATTATTCTTTTAAAATGAAATACAAAGCTAAACTTGAGTTCAGAAGTCGATATTCTATGATATCTAACTGCATTATAATAAAACGTAATTCTACCAGTTTTTTTATGTACCTACATAGTTTAGATTGCCGCATCATCATTGATCACTATTTAATGCTTTAATTATTGCTTCTGCCCTCTCACCACATCACGCATTCATCAATTCATGGAAGCCGACGATCGATGTTATGTTGCAGTCAAACTATGAAACTGGACATTTTTTAAAAACACCGGTTTCGGTCAACATTTCAGGGAGCCTACTACGGGTCCATTCTACCGGATCATTATACGTGGCCTACCACTACTCACGACTCACCCTTGAGAGAGCGCGAGCGAATCACCCTTGGGTCATCCGGCAGCTGGCCACGACACCGTTCACCTACCCTACCCTCTGTGGCCGAACAGCACTACCCTGCAAGCGTCACCTCGAGGGATCATCAAAAGGGCAGTGGCATTTTATGTGAACTACATTGGGCCTAACTGGAACTGCAAAGTGCATGAACCACGACCTACTCCGCGGTACTACCTACATCGGTTAAACATTTTTTTTATAACCTTCCTGAAATAAATTTATAAATTGTTAATTTTGGGACTAAATTATTTTTACTAACCCTACATCTTCCCGAACGCGATCTAAACACGTTACAAGACTTAAGTAGGTTAAACCGTGGTGAAACAGTATTTCACCAACTCTAATCCAATAATCCTCGTCCGAAGTGACTTCAGACGTGTATTCAAACATCCGCCCCATAATGAATAGTTTTAAAAACACTCGAGCGATCCACGTATCAACTGTGAAAACAACGACTCACCATCGATCATCTCAAATCGGACCGCGCGTTGGCTCAGCGGCTCTAGGGATCCGCAAAAAGTATCGACTATTATCGATACTGGAGACGAAATATCGATATTGTATTTACAGCTCAAATACAATATAGACTCCTTCATCATTACTTACTTTACATTACTATTTACTTCCTTTATCATTACCTACTTTGTTCCTGATAAGATTTTTGTTCAATTTTTACTTATATAACAAATCTTTATCAATTCTAATTTTTAAAAGTTCGTAACAGGAATAAAAATGTTGTATATTTAGGACCTTTCTACCGAAAATTATGAATGTGACGTTTGAGATCGTCATTTCAAGGATTTCTGTATATCTGCCCCCCGATTTTTTAAGGAAATCGTAATCGTAAGCCAAGCGATTTAGCGTTCCGGTACGATGCCGTGTAGAAACCGAAGAGGTATGGGTTTAATATAAATGCCATGCCCCTAACAGGTTAGCCCGCTACCATCTTAGACTGCATCATCACTTACCATCAGGTGAGATCGCAGTCAAGGGCTAACTTGAAGTGGATAAAAAAAACGTAATCTTTTGCCAAACGGATAATTCGACCTGTTTAAGGAGTTCATAGATGCCTGCACGTCAAAAAGCATTCGAATGAACTCATTAAAACAGCTGTTCGAGTAATACGTTTTTAGCTGTCAAATGATTACTTATATGATATGATTTGCTTAGACAATAATGGGCCTCTGATTTTCTCTGTATCAATATCATCGATACTGTGAATAATGGCAAGTATCGAGTATAAACTTAAAGCAGCTCTAACCAACCGCTCTGTCATGCTCTACGGTGAACCGAACCCAGTTCCAAAATTACGAGCCTAAGAAAACAAGAAAAAATTGGCCCAAAGATTTATTTAAGGGAGCGTAAAGATCTGTTTATGGTATGCGTCGGTAATTAAGGGGCGGCGGGCACACGTGCGCGCGCGCCAAAAGGAACAAGAAAAAAAGGTTATACCTGTTCCCTACTCCAGAGCGACAGGTCCCGCTGACGCGCTATAGGAGGCCAGGCTCCCAAAGTGTGCCTGTAACTTTCAAATACTAAGGAGTTTGTATGAATGTATGAATATACTATTAACATGTAATACCTTTTTTTTATCAACTACAAGTTAGCCCTTGACTGCTATCTTATCTGATGGTAAGTGATGATGCAGTCTAAGATGGTAGCGGGCTAACCTATTAGGGGTATGGCAATTATATTAAACCCATACCCCAAGTCGGTTTCTACACGGCATCGTACCGGAACGCTTAATCGCTTAGCGGCACGTCATTGCCGGTAGGGTGGTAACTAGCCACGGTCGGACCAGGCCAGACCAGAGAAAATTCAGAAATTATAAATTCACAAATTGATCTTGCTGGGGATCAAACCCGGGTCGTCAAAAAAATCTACAATCTCCACATTATATAGGTACAAATTTGCAAATAACGTGTTACCAGTTTACCAATTCAGTTATTGAAGCTACATAGTTTAATGATGTTAGTGTTTAATGAGTTTAAAAGACATTAAATAAAACGTGGTTTTCTATTAATTTTCTGATATAATTAGATTATTGTCGGAAATAAAATATTATGTAATCAATTTATTTTCTCTTCTCAAACTTTAAGCACGACTGTCCATGTCGCTCCTTAATGTTATCTTATTATGGCTAAAATGACTTCGGTGTTCAAAGATAATAGCTGCGTTGGGGTTGCGCACGGTTTTTTCCTCGCTCCCTTTCGACCAAGATAATACGCCTTTTAGAGGTTGCATGCTAGATGATTTGATTTTTTCGTCGTATTTGAGAGTCGTTGATTACTTGACATCGAAACAATTTCCAATACAAATCTATACTTCTATACAAATATTGTATTATAAATGCGAAAGTTTTAATGGATAGATGGATGTTTGTTGCTCAATCACGCCAAACGTCTGAACAGATCTAGATGAAATATGGCACTGAAATAGATTATAGTCTGGAATAACACAGGCTATTCTTTATCCCGGAAAATTAAAAAAATCCCGCGGGCACCAAAAACCTCAATTCATGAAGTCACGGGCATCAGTTAGTTATTATTAAACCTATAAGAGATGATAATATCAAACAAACTTGCAGCTTACATACACCTAAAATGTTTTAATATTGCCGAATGAAAGTTGCTTGGTGTCTCTTTTTGGCTCTATTTTAATAGTTTGCCTGTTGGCTATTGGGTACATAATAAAAATATGATAGGAATTTTACACATGTTTGTGGCGTTGAGGACTGCGATATTTAATCATGTCCTACGCTAGTACATGTCCTACGCTAGTACTTCAATGGTTTGTGGTGCTAGAGATAATAAATACTTCTTATAAAAAAAACCATGCTCACTAGTTATGCTTTAATAAAATATATCACTTTTTATCAATACCTCATTTACTTGTGTCCATATCAAAGTATCGCGCGTCTTACTAATCTACTGACCTACTTTAACTAGAAATTAGTACTATATTTATTTTTATCAAAAGGTTAGCAACGCAATGTAACCTTTGCCTCCCTCGAAGCTGTAGCTGATAGCAGAGGGTTTATTGGGGTGCTAAGCGATATTTTATTATCAAAACGATAAACCGCCTACATATATTTATTTTACGGAATCTTTTTTTATCTCGCACTTTATCACTATTATTTAGGGTGGTGATAAAAAAGCTAAAAACTTCGCTTCCCATTAGTTGTTTTGCCTCTCTTTCGGTTAATGTAAAGAGGTTTGGGTCATAAAAAAACGTAGATTCGATTATCTCTTAGTTTTTTTTTAGTTTTGATAAATATGCTCGAAGTTTAAAGCTCAAACAAAAGTTCAAAGTCGAGACATAGACAATAAAGCACACTTTTCTTTATCATGATACATATACAAGAAATAAGGTTTTAAATAAACTATGCTATAACTATGCTAAGCGCTGTTATCAAGACCTGAGGTGCAATCATGTAAGGATCGCCGATCAAATCGTTAAAGCTCGACTTCAAAGTAAAACAAACCATAAAAATATTGAATTACAGCTCAATTTCGTGTATCCCATTCTTATACATTTAGGTATGTCCGATACCCTAAACGTATAAGAATGGATACACGAAATTGAGCTCTAATTCAACGTTGTTAAGGTTTATTTTACTTTGAAGTCGAGCTTTAACGATTTGATTGGCGATCCTTACATGATTGCACCTCTTGTATCGAAAAACCCAGCGTTGGTAGACCTCAACTAGGTAGACGGACAATCACACTTATGTGGCTCGAAGCTACTGGACATGGTGCTGGTGTGGCACTACGAAAAGCCAATTACCAAAATAAGAAGACGAAGCAGTTGAAGTCCGCGATATGGCCTATGTTTACTGGGCGTCATGCGTCGGACGGATCGTCGACGGAAAAATTAAGCTAAAAGATACTCAAAATGTCTGCAAGACTAAATAAGAATGAAGAACTATGAAAAGCATGAAGCACTCACAAAGGTGTCTCGCTTATTGTGGGCATTACAGTTCAAGGAAACGAGTTCCATTTTGGACTGCATTACAATATTGTTCACAATGCAACATTTTATGCAAGCAATAAAAAATGATGAAATATTATCATCTCCCAAATTTGGCATTCAATACGCGAAATGTTTGAAACCAATTGGCACCGTTCGTTAACCTGATACTAAAAGAGTCATCGGTAATAACCAGGCCCAAAAATAGGAGCACGTAATAACCGAAGTTAAATACCTACCTACATAATGAAGGAAGAAAGGGGCCATCAATAATGGCCCTTGCAGTATAATGCACGGTCCACATTTGCCTCCCAATTTACAATCATTAAGACAAATCAACCCGAATGACGGCAATCGACGATAATTGGGTGTTTTTAAGGCAAAAAAGGTGTTATGGTCTGATATTTAAGACCAGGAACATTAAAACCTCATATAAGGCTCGGAAAATCATTATTTTCAGTCCAGAACTTCACTTAGTGGTGAATAATCTTGGATAACGGAACTTGTGAAAATTATTTACGACTACTATTAGGCAGTTTATAGGGCTGTTATTGAAATTTCGCATTATAATTGAAAACATTTTTATTGTGCTTGTCGGAATTGCACCTTTTTTATTAAATTATTGTAGGTAGGGAAAGATTGAGTACTCATCATCATCATCATCAACACATATCCAGTTTACTGCTGAGTACCTACGAGCCTCTCTCAGATTGAGGTTTAGATCATATACCATCACCCTGGCCAATTTGGTCAGGGTGATTTGCCAGACTTTATACATACCCGTTTAGACAAATCATGCAGGTTTTTTTGCGATAATTTTCTTTACAGTTAAATGCATAAAACGAACACAATCCCGAAAAGTAATAGCCTATGGTTGCGGAAAAAATGGCATTATATTTAGACCCTAGAACAGTATTTAGCTAAGTACATTGTTCTATTAGGGGTAGCTACTACCTAAGTACGACCATCGGTCCATCACAAATTTTTACCGAGTTTCTTACTGGCTCTTCTCGGTACGAATGGCATTCCGAACCAGTGGTAGATTCACTCGACGCGACGATTCAAAAGCACTTGGAAAAGTTTATTTGAATAAAAAGACATTTGAATTTCATATTGAAACCTTCTTGGGATCTCACGTCACAAATATAGCTTGACTCTAGGACTAGGTTGGCGATAAGTACTTACCTACCCATTTCTGTGCAGGACTATTGCGTGCCTTTCCAGAGTCCAAGGAGATTTGCGACGGTTTATCTACTAACCTAAATTAGGGTAAATAGAAGCCATAATAAAAGCTTCTAATTTGTGAGGCTATAATTCAGAGCTCAAGTTTTTCCAAACATACCGACTTTTAAAGAATAACTATTAAACTGTCCGTACGGCACCAATAAATAATACTGAACGATCTCCTGGGATTTAAGTTTTTCTTAACACATTATAATATTGTACTTATATTTATATTTAATTACATTTTCACTATAATAATAAATGTATAATTACCTAAAATCATCCCTTTTCGTTTCTCAATCGGTAGTTAATCGTTAACCATCACGCATCTGATTTATTACGGGTTAAGATGATCGAAAAGGGTTAAATTGATGTACCACCGCATCAAAAGGGGTATTTTATAAACAACCCTTCATTGACGTGTTAATTTTCTAATAAATTATGAGGTTGGTTAAATTTTGATAGGGCTTAAATTGAAAACCGATTTATTCCAGAACATGCCAGGTAGGTACATTTTTAAAACATGAGTCATCCAATGATCAAGTTTCTTTTATGGAATGAAAATAGAATTTAAAGACTAGGACCCCCTGCTAGATAAACAGGCAACATCAAATGTAAAATAAGTAATAATATCAGAGTAGATGTATATAGTATATACATCTACTCTGATATTATTACTTACTATATATATTAACCTATATCTGAATTCAGAACTGGCGGTACAGTAAAACAATTTGAACTTAGTCACTGAGTTCGATTATCAAACATTTCAGGGTAGTCCAGTAGGGCCTATCGACCGGAAATGGAAATCTCTATAACATATTATCAATTTAATTTGTTTGTAATTATATCTTAATAATATAAAACTATATTGAATATGTATCATAAGTAGGAATAGTAGGCTAGTTTTATAACTAATAGTTGATTTTAAAATTAAAATTGAAATTTGTAAACATTGATGTCGAATTTTAGTACCTATGTAAACGTAAAATTCTAATTTAAACGTCATTTCTTTAGCGGCCTACCGTTATTTTGCCCAGTACAATTATCAAATCAGGAAAAGCCGTCATCTATAAGTAATTAATTAAAAAAAAACAAATGCACATCGCACATTAACCTCCATAAAATAGAAATAAATAAAAATAAAATGTTACCCATAATATTACAAAAACCAAAAATAATACGCAATTAGTTCGGCCACGGTTTAGTTAATGATGCTTAATTCCGTCAAAAAATCTATTCCGTCGTCAATGATAAGTGCCCCTAATTTATTGGGAGTTATTAGGAGGAATAAAAACTTTGGTAGGATAATTAACTATACGTGAACCTATATAAGATTACCTTATTAGTAGAGATCAAGGCATTGCGGCGCTCTTTCGTAAAGCAAAAGTAAAGAAATAAACAGTGGAACGTGAAACCTACAAAAATTATGTGTTCACAAAAAACTTTGCTCATTATTAGGTATTTTGGGCAGTAACCCGGTGATAAGGTTTTTACTCACACACAATTGAAAAAAAAATGGCGAGCGCAGACGAGAAACATGCATGGGCGGGAATCGGGCGATAATGAAACTGCCCAAGGGTTGAGCGATGCGAACTCGTGGCATGGTGGCAAAACATTACAGGATGTTTGCCAAACTACTTTCCATACTCCATAGAGGATTGGTCGTGAACAGGTATTACAAATACTGCGGTTCAGTATAGATATTTATCTGCTAGATATGTTACTAGATTTAACAAGGTTAGATAATTTATTATAAAGGACTAGCTGATACTCGCGACTTAGTCCGCGTGGTTTTTTTGTTTTTTTTGGTTCCCGCGGTACCAAAATTTTTTAAATTAAAAAAGCGAAATTTTCCGCCTATGTGTTATTCCAGACGACTATAATTAATCTATCTCTGTGCCAAATTTCATCCAGATCCGTTCAGCCATTCCGACGTGATTGAGTAACAAACATCCATACAACCATCCATCCATCTATCCATCCATCTATCCAAACTGTCGCATTTATAATATCAGTATAGATAGATTGCATTACTTAGATTTTTTATTATTCTCGGAATGAACTTAATCTGAAATTGAGGCCTGCTATAACATACGAATTATGTAATAATACGGGTCGCGTTCACCGATTAATTGGCATCCTAAAAATAGCATGCAATTTAATGTAATGCTTTCATAAGGATTTAACTCACTCAATTAATGATAAAGTATTTTATATTACAAAATGAAAGGACCGTTCAGACTAGATCCATTTAAGTGAAAATTAACACACCATGTAAACGATAAAGTAAGATCGCGTGCGATCTAGACATGGGAGCGAGTAGCTTTATATCTCTTATAGTTTCAATTACACGATACACACACGGACACGGCGTCATATGCTGTTATATCCGTTTAATGGATACTTATTACGAGCCGTGTAGTTCGATAAAAAAGCTTAACATATATGTATAGACTGATGAACACATATTATAACCCTGTGAGTTCCGCAGTCGTTTAAACAGTTTCATAACTTTTCATATGATTTAGTTTGAATGAAAGATGAAAAGTCGTCACATGTAAATATCAGCTGTTATTCTAATGCAAAAGTGTTTATTTTTTTTAAATTCTACTACACTGGTTCCTTAAGCCCTGGACTGTGATCTCACCTAGATGAAAAGCCTAAAAGGTAGCGAGCTATCCTGGTAGGGCCGGGGTATGGAGATTTTATTTAACCCATATACGCCTACGCGTACGCGTTAGCTCGCTAATATATTATAGGTACTTACTACTTATACAACAAAAAAACAAGATAGTGGAGAGATATAGGCTAATTTTTATCCTAGAGAATCAAATACCCAATTTCCATGGGATTTTCATACGGTGGTATAGTCTTGACTTATCAGAAGTAGCATAAAGCTCCCCTAATAAATGAAATAAATATTGCATTTCATTTACGTGTACATGTATTGGAGACTGCTCTATATTAAACCAGCAATACTCGTAGAAGCAAATGTCGCACTGTATGGAATGAAGTCCGGGATAATCTTACCGGCTTGATGTGTGAACTAAAACGCACTAAAACGTTCCGACGCGCGACGATGAGTAATTTAAACTGTAGCTTCTATTGAAACTGATTACATAATGGTATTACATTAAGAGTATCTAGGCCATACAAATTAAGACA
Organism: Erebia aethiops; assembly: GCA_923060345.2. Lineage (NCBI taxonomy): Eukaryota > Metazoa > Arthropoda > Insecta > Lepidoptera > Nymphalidae > Erebia > Erebia aethiops. The sequence goes on along the minus strand of OV281096.1, from coordinate 10,982,081 downwards.
ACGCGTGCGATCTTAACAAGGGAACAAATTGGATGTTGTCTATTAGTTTCAATTACACAATGCGCCGGCGCATATTATTATGACATGCGACACGCGCACGCTTTGGAGTTGGTTAATTCTTATTAGTCATGAAAACGTATTAACTATTAAGGTGGAAGACAAGGGTCTGCCCGCGAAATTCAAATTTAATTTGGATTTTCGCAATTTGTAAACTAATACGACAAAGTAGGCATAAGGCATTCAAATTGCGCCCCTAGGAATATCATCTTCACAGGTTTATATAAAAATCTTTACTTGAAAGTGTCCAGTTTAAGAAATTAGTCAAAATAATGAGTTTGACGTGAGTTACTCACAAATTAGTCACTGCGAGTGGTAAGTTAGAATGTAGTCTGAGATAATAGAGGGCTAAATGACCCAATTACTTTACTTTCTATTCCATTTAACTTAATGCTTATAAATCCCCAAAATTTCCCAGCCGGAACCTATTTTATCTAAAATCACAATGTACTAGTACGGTTGTTGACCCCCAATGCGAAAATATGTTTTTTTCAATAACATTTTCTTATTTTCCTTTTAGTTCTGTTTACTATTTAGGTCTGTTGCCAGATCCATTAATGATTAAACCATATTGATTCGGCGATCAATAGATGCAAACTAAACAGAGCCATTTTCAAACGAATCAGTAAAGTATAACGAGTTATTTAACCATACCTACGTATCTAAACTTGTTTTAACTATCAAAGAAACGGGTACGTTAAGTAACTGTGTTACCATTAATATGGGTTTCTGTATTAGATTCCTAAAATTGTGTATGTATTTTTATACATATCCTTAAAAATACATACAATTTCAAGTATCCGAGCCCATCTTACTCCTTTGTGATCCCTAGAGCCGTCTCAAGCATGAAAAAACCAACGCAGTAATTAGAGATCCCAATCTGCTGTTACGTATGAACTAATTACACTTTATGACTCGAAACAAATTCGAATCGAATCGATTCATCGAGAGTCCGAATCGGTAATCAACAAAGCTCCTTCCGAAATACAAATGTATTCGAGGCTTAGAAGTAATCAACCCGATCATATACCAAATCCATTAAAATATCCTACGAGCACGTAGCTACTATTTCGAGTCATGACTATAATCTTTAGAAGTTTAGACGATACTATCTTTAAAAAAAAGCTGTTTGATTTTTATTAGGCCGCCCAAACAGAGCGCGCCGAATCCTTAATTAAAATTGTAATAACCCTCTTTTTTAGGGTTCTGTTGTCTTATCGACTTTACTAGACAAGCAAAGCAAATAAGTAAAAAACTCTAAAACTCTTTGAGTGAATGCTTTTCATCAAAATCGCAAAATTTTCCTAAAATGAAATGGAGTGTTTTTGTACCACACTGTGTGTTACTGATACCATAAATTCGAAAGTATGTCCATCTGTCTATCCATCTTTCAGTCTCCTCTCGGAAGGTACCTCAATTCATATTTCAGAATTGTAGAAGAGATAATGGGACTGATTCTGTAGTGCACAATCTCTAAACTAAAATAACAGCATTAAACTTATTGCTAACCCTTTCATAATACCACAGAATAGGTAATAATAGGTACGTTATAATACTCTTTACAGAAAGGGACAGCACTAGATTTAAAGCTGTCATTTTAGTTTAGTTTAGAGATTGTGTATATATATGTCACCGTAAGATTGTAAAATCCGTTAGATTATAATCTATCGATTATAAACTTTCGAAAGATTGTGAACTGTTCAATGTGCTGAGTATTAATTTATGAAATATTTATTGTTTTTACGTTTTCTTGTCTCTTTCTTGTACAGTTCGCGCGCGAGTTGAATGCAGAGTAAATGTAAGTGTCTCGATACATTTACTCTGCATCCACCTCGCGCGCGATCTATAGGTTAGGTTAGGGTTTGACATGAATATTCAGGTAGTGCCCGGCCCTATCGGGTTAATATACCTAATATATTACAATTGACCGAAAAATAACGCGTTAAATTGTAAGCAGTATGTTACGGTTCACAATCTGTCGACAGTTTATAATCTATCGAGATAAAAAACGTTATATTATAATCTAACGGTTTTTACAATCTTACGGTGACATATATACAGAATTGGCCACATTAAGTACCTAGGTACTATTAATAAAGATCGATTGGATTTTTGGGCTTGGATAGCTAGTGCAGCCAGCTAAAAATAATAACGGAACCCTTTTTAGAGATGATTCATACTTGACCTGTTGGATTGAAGATTTTTATTACACTTATTCCTCCCGAACTCATTTCTGACTTTCGGAGGTATTCAAAATAAAATAGAACCTTAACGAGAGAGGAGGTTGGGGGTGATCATCACCTTCCCTCCCCCTCTGATTTTAATGACACAGGTGACTTTAAATTAACTTTGAGGTGATTATAGTTAAAGTATACCTGTGATGTATAGTCATTTATGAGTACCTATCACACCTACACTGTCAACTTTTTTACATTAATTTCTATGCTACAGAATTGGAACGTATAATACCTACCTATAAAATCATAGAATGTGGTACCTACTAACTCTAAAATAGTAGTAGATAAAGTTTTTTTTTATCCACTACAAGCTAGCCCTTGACTGCGATCTCACCTGATGGTAAGTGATGATGCAGTCTAAGATGGTAGCGGGCTAACCTGTTAGGGGCATGGCAGTTATATTAAACCCGTACCCCTTCGGTTTCTACACCGGAACGCTAAATCGTCTTTGCCGGTAGGGTGGTAACTAGCCACGGCCGAAGCCTCCCACCAGACAAATATAGCACCAGGCATGGTATAGGATTACAATACAAGTATGCCTTAATAATAATTCACAATCTAGTCACATCTATATTATACAAATGCAAAATTATCTGACCTTTTTTTCTTAAATCAAAATAAGTTTACCTGCGATTCGGTTAATTGTTCAACAACCCCTGAAATTCACCGCCCGCTCATTCTATGACCCTTACCAAAGCTATTTTTCCATAACAAATCACCATTCGTTATAATTTAAATTTAATCATGTTTGTTAGAAGGTTCATTTTAAAAATGTACAGTTTAAAACGTGCATTTTTAAGTTGGTTTTCAATCTTCTATAGAGTGTGGGTGACGCAACAAGTGTAGAAGGCAAAAAAGAAGCGATTAGGGGTGATTTATACATGCCTTTTATTTTCCACCCTTGATTTTATTTCATTAAATCTCGTAACTGAAATTCCCACACTAAACACAATAGAGGTAGGTTCTATTCTGTAACGTCGTTTCTTTTTGTTGTTCATGATATTAAATTCATATCATTATTTATAAAAATAATCTTTATATATACCTATACATTTTGGACGACCAATTTATTTACTTTCTATGAAATTATACCAATTATTTCTTATTCTACAAATTAAGGCACACAATGGTACAATATATGACACAATAATAATTTATAGGTACATTACAACATAATATTAATATGGTGATAAAACTTAATAAATTAAACTTAACTATTAACTATTATTTAAATTTAAAATAAATATAACAAAAATATACAAAAAGTTAAAGTTACAATAACAGTAAGTAAACAATACTTACTTTTCATTTTCTTACAAGGCTATTTTATTTTCAGAGAAAATTCCAATAACAACTATACCTATATCTACCTAAATGCCCAAAAATAATTATTATAACAGCAAACAACACGCGTATTATAATTTAATTAATCAGTAAAATTAAATTCTCAAAAGTGTGAGAAAAGTTTAACAAAGTTTTCATTAAATTTTCCTACATAAAAACTGTAAGTGATAAAAATATCTAACAATACATACTTACATAATTATTGGGACGCTCTTGAAAATAAATCACTTTACAAAAATAACAGATAATAGCACCCTACACTCCCTCGACCGCGACAAGTGTAATCACAAACAATACTTATAATAGAGGGGGGCAGGCACAGCTTTTACCCCTCGATCCCAAGCAATCCTGCGCTCACTTGTCACGCCATGGGATATTCACTTTTTCACTGAGTATTTCACTTTTTAAATAGGCACCTATGACGCAAAGTGCATCTTCCTTGAAATTTATTCTTCGCCATTGTTCAGAATGGCTGAACTCATGTTTTTGCATCTTTGGACGTGGGAATCGAACGGACCGCGAAGAATTATTTGATCTGCGGGTAAAGAAAAAATAATATCATTTATCATGTTTAATATTAAAATGCATTAGAAAAAACTTTTGCGTTGGAAATAGGTTTGTGCTTGGCCACGATTTTACCTAAAGGTATCTTATAATAGAATGCATAAACCCTGGAAGGCCAAAAGAGGTATATCTAATGATGATGAACATGAACAATGATGCTCCTCAAACCTCAATTAAAATTGAACCAGATTTTCAGGTTAGGTTTATTATATGCGCTTAATATATTAGCACAGAATAGGTAATAGTACATTGATATTTCTCAACAGGGAAAACTTATAGAAGCTTACTAAGTAGGTACGTGATCTTCCCTACGGTAGCATCATACTGATCTCGTACTTCGGCCATTAAAACCACAAAAGGCTCGCTGATTACCACCCGAATCATCAGCACAACGCCATAATTACCAAAAAACTCAAAAATCCAACCCAACACAATCGCTGCTAATAATCTCAAAATGCCTCTAATAGACATTTAATTACAGCCCCGAGTTCCACTGACCCCTTTTACACTTGTTTACATCTTCATCCCCCACCCCACGGGCGCGCTGAACCATCTAAATGGAATGTTTAATTCCAATATACTTACGATTTATTATAACAAAGTTGAACGGGATCGATCGACCGCTTGCCATCTGTCGTCGTTCCGAATCGCATCAAAAAAAGCTCAATGTGCAAGCAACCCTGGGAACCTAGGAGCGGAGAGCATTCCCACGAACAACCCCTCAATTTTCAATAACCAAATTAGCGTTTGCGTTACCCTATTTCGGATATGAAGGAGTCGTGAATCTATTCATCGATAAAAAATGTTTTACATCCCGCTCGTTTGATGGGGAATTTTATATTTTCATCCCCCTCGAATGCACGTGTTCAGAGATCGTATATTTAAACTGAGCCGCTCGTGTGTGCGTGAGGCGCGATCTGAGCACCTGTCTGCGCTCGCGCATCTCATTGGCCGATCGTCGCTATCACCGCTACACTGATTTCTTTTTAAACTAAATTTTTTTGTAATACGTCTTCGGCGTACATGGAAAAAATGCTACATGTTTGGACCGGTACGCTCGAATATTTCGTGCGTAGGTGGCATCCTATGTCTAATGTTTCTTTTTGTAAACAAAATGCTAATGCGGTCCGATTTGAATGTTTTAAATACCAGATTACAGGGTTTAAGGGGTAAAAAATGTTACAGGACACCGACATACCAGAATTTATCTTCAAAATGTCACTTGAAACATTTACATTTTATAAATGAGCCTTCCATTAATGAAATTAAAAATCAGGTCCATTGAAATCACCTTACCTAATCCAGTCAAGTGTATCAGGTGCGTTATTGTCGTTACCCCAACGTTTCGCAGGGCAAAGGGGAAGTCACCCCTGACTTCATGACCCCTTGGCCGCACGCCATGGGTAATGAACACAATAACATCTTCAATTAACCGAGGGCGCGTGGAACGCACGTGGACACTGCTAGGGCCTTGTTAGTGGTGGCTATCAGTGGGGTTAAAAGAAAATGATTGATTAATCACAACTGAAACGCTAATTTAGTTTTTCTGCAATTTAAGTCATGAATATTTTATTGAGCTTTAAAAAGATATAGTTTAAAACGTCTGATGAACGACATCTACGTTTAAAAAATATTTTTAAACGTAGATGTCGTTCATAAGATTATCAACTATAAATTGCATAATATCATCTGTGATATAACCTAGTGCAAAAATATATAGATACTTGCATAGAAATAAAAGCAAATTTTATTTACCTATATAATATTAAAAAAATAAAATAATACATATATAATTTTTAACAGAAACAAAGCTCAAAATTTCAGTAACGACTTGCGCACTAAACACTAAGTAGGCAAACATCCTAAGCGTAGAACTAACTACTACGGCGTAGAGCTAACTAAAACTTCTAATAATAATACATTATCTTCAAACATCATTCATTACATGCGCAAAGTACGTATCTGTAATACATAACACTTGTTATTCCAAAGAAAACTTACCGCGTATCAAACTTTTATGAAAATATCGAGCAGTCCAAAAAAACCACAGCACCCACACATAGAGAGGGGAGCTTTTCACGCATGCGCGGCTTTTTTGCCGGGGGCGGCCGGCCGGCTATAAATACCCGCGCGGCCCGATCAGCCCTACATTCCCGCTTGTATTCTCACTAGCAACACACGCTCTCTATATTATAATCTTCCCAACATGTCTTACTACGCGAACAACGAATACATCATCGCGACTAACAACTCGATGAACGAGAACAAATACAACAGTGAAAAGATGAAAAACAGTGGCTTCAAGGCGCTACTGAAGCCGATCATGAAAATGATCAAGAAAACGACGAAGCGCGCTCCCGCCAAAACGGTCGACACGTGTTACGAGGAAGACCAGAACGCGTGCAACGAGGCGCTCGAGAAGAAAATCTACAGTGAGATGGACGCGTGCCAGTCGGCCGCGTTCCTTGTCTCAAACCAAGATGACTCTTACGACTTTGTGCCCATCGCCCGTGAAGACTTCTACATTCCGGTTCACTTCGCACGCACAGACGCCGGCACCTTCTTCTGGACCACAGTTTCCAAGACCGAGGCCGACTTCGCCGCCGCCCACTGCTACACCGAATGCCAAACAGCTGAACAACAGTATCCTGTCTTCCAAGACCGCTGGGTTCAAGCCTAAATGGAAAAACGAAACAACAATCAGTGTCTTCCGTGGAACCAGTGCCTTGGTTTCGGCAACCGTCTGTGATGTTAGCTTTAAATTAATCTATGGTGCCATAAATATTTAGGGTTAGGTACTCGTGATAGCTCCAGGAAAAGCTTTAATTGTAATTTTTCACTTGGTGTTGTGATATTCTGATAATTGTATAAAATTATGTTAGATTTAACCGATCTTATTGAGATCATCCTTCCAAGCTTTAATTGTTTTAGGGATAGTAACTTATAATATATTTTACATGTTGTACTTGTAAGTCGATGACTTTAAAACGTTAAAATAAAACAAGAAATGAAATGAATTTACTCTCTTTCCTTTACAACAACCCCTTAATATTAAGTAAAATGTAAACAACCCCTTAATAGGTAGTTAAAATGAGATAAATATAGTAACTTTATTGATTTGTTAAACAGTTATTCGAAACTAATAAGACATGCAAAGAGTTGAACCGCCTATAGACTCTGGAATCTGTAGTCAAAAGCTGTCTGACCAGATATTAAGAAAAGGCGACGGCGCGAGCCAACATACGTAGAGGTATAATATCTCTGCTACGTAACAATAACGCCAATGTTGGACCGAACTTTCCAATAGGTTTCCAAGCGGTCGTTTTATATGGGTAAATGTAGCCAGTATTGGCGCCAATGTTTGGGCCAACGTGAGACAAGTCCATACTTGGCGGGCAACATTTCTTACAACTGCGCACGTGCAGGGCCCGAGGCGGCCCGCTACTGGATTTTTAATAGGCGCTGTTTGAAATTCTTTTCTTTTTGTACCTCGGGCTAATGGTCGTTTTGGGAGATTAACGAATACTATCAATCAGACGATCTGAATCCATGGACTTACTGTAAGCTGTTATTAATTATTAATGTAGATACAAATATAATTCATTAGTAATGTAACGATTAAGCAAGATGTAGGTATACTCGGTGCTTGAAAACAATGATAAAATATTTACAAATAACAAAACAAATCACACAGGTAATTAAAAACAGTCATACACGAATAGGTACTAGGAAGATATACTTCATCGACCACCACCACCACTACAGCCTATTAACGTTCCACTGCTGGGCACAGGCCTCTACTCTCATAGGAGAGAGGGAATTAGAGCTCAGACCCACCACGCTGCTCCAATGCGGGTTGGCGGGCTTGAAACTGCATCATGATCAGCATAATATAACAGTGGTTATTGAAAAGTTAAAACATTAATAGCTGCTAATTGCTATCAGGCATAATAATTTATCAATTACATGCAATCTATTTTCGACGATTCCAAATTACATAATGAAAATCTTGACCAGCCACAATCCTAGTTTAAACGTGCATCAAAAATTGCATACTAACAATAAATTCTTTTAATTTAAAGTTACTTATGCTACATAAATTACCAAAAGCATCATCAGTAATTTTCAGCCACCCAAATAAATGATCACTAAACTATTAAGACGCAAAATCAGCTCTTTAATTCTGTCTAAGAAAATTACACAGATAATGTCGAAAAAGTAAAATATGCATTCAAAACCAAACATGACCCATAGCACAAAATCTTTTTGTTAGTAAGTAATGTTAGATCTAAATTCTAATTCATAAGCTAATAAATTTCAAAATATTTTTTTAGCTCAAAATATTAAAAGCTTTCCGGCCTCCAAAAGTTCAAACTAAGACGTGCAAGCACAGTCCAAACTATGCAAAGTTATACCTGTTATACTGTACGTAAAAAGCTATTCCGGCACGTCTCGACAAGTTTCAACCTGTTGCGAAGTTCAGCTCAAGGCGGTACATACTTGCTTTCAACTTTAATACAGAAAAAAAAACAAAAATCTTTGCACAACAAGGAGAATAGTAAGCCATTCTATCGACTGCTATTTTACTATAGATTGATGACAATAAGCATGACCGATTTATTGTATACGCACGTGCAATAACAAAAGCTTCTAAGTTATTCATGACTTAGTAAATGAAATTTTGTTCTCAGGTAAGTACCTATCGCTACACCTTATACTGTCACGTAGATATTTAAACGTATCAAAATGGAGCTAAATGCACATAACTCTACAAAGCTCATTATTAAAGAAAATCTACGAGAGTTTTCTTGTATTTTTGTAACTTAGTGCAAATGCGCAGACTAACTATCTGCTAAGCTTTAACGGCTAATCTTTTCAACCGATTTTGACGAAATTTTGGTACAGATTAGATATTTTCATAGGTAAGCTTTCCGAACCGGTGGTAGAGTCTTGACGTATCATAAGTGATACAAGTTGTCCTATGCGAAATAAATAAATCATTAAGTATGGGAATTTGGTATAGGTATTATCCCGGGGAAGGACATAGGCTAGTTTTTATCCCAGAAAAGTGAAGAGTTCCCACGGGAAAAATATAAACATAAAAAGTACATTAATAATCTAGGCATCCATAATAATATTATTACTTAGTACTTAACTTAACCGACACCTTAGATCATTTTTACGCTTAATTTTATCACAGAAATACCTATTTAACCATATACGAGAAAATACTGTATCGAGAAAGCCAATCTAGAGAGAGAAAATACTATATAAAAATTGTTAAAGATAATCCAAGCAAGTAAAAAAACCAATCTAAAGAAAAAAGAAAATACAATATAATATAACAATTGTTACTTATAATCCAAGTAAGTAATAACAAACCCCATGCATAATCAAAATATGCAAATCCTAACCTTTGCTAACACCGAACCGTGAGGAGAACTACGTAAGAAATAGCAATAAAACTGTGGGAAACTAAACCCAAAATTGACACGTCAATTTGCATACTGTTGCCACAGCTTTTACTAAAGTCGTTATGTAGATTCGTATCGCAAAACCTGATATGCTAATCGCGCGCTATTGATTAAAAAGTCGCCAAGTTATACCGCTAGGCGCACAGTTGTCATAATCAGCGATGAATGCGTAGGTAGACTTGGTATAGGGTTGACAAATTCACCATTGAAAACACTACTGATGCGTGTCTATTCGGTTGCAGTTACTCACAAAGTTGCAAAAAAATTATGCCGATTTTCTTGATTAAGAAAGAAATCATTCTGTGAAATATCTTTTGAGATGTTTCTTTTGTGACTTCATGCACAACAATAATATAATCATAATCAAGTAATAATACACAACAACAAACATATTATTTTGATTTCATAGATACATGCTTGAATCAACTGCAATTAAAATTACCATGCAAATTTAATGTACGTTAAAATGAGAACTATCAACCTAAGTGCTAAATGTTAACTAAACATAGCTAATGTGTACGCAAAATGATTGCACTAGGACTAGACCAATGATTAGTCTATTAATAAGTACCCATTTACTTGCTGAGGTGGGCTTTTGTAACCAACCTACTATCAATATTTCATATCTATACACCCGTACTTAATAACATTTACTATAAAAACACCCGTATTACTTTGTCTTATTTGTAAAATCAGAGGGCGAGTGCAAATTAGATGCAAAGCATGTGTGCGGGTTAGCATTTCTTCCAGTTTGTATACAAAAAAACTTCTAATGTGCCAGCCCTAATAAGGTCCGGTATAATAATACCATACACGGCGCTCTCGTCGGAGCCGTGAGAAATTTCGGCAGATGTACAATTCTCGACGATACGACGAGAGCGCGTATATTTTTTTTATTTTCTTAATAATAAAGTCCAACGCTACGGCTCTGAGTCATCGGTATTGTTACCTCATGCACGTGTTTATCGGACGTTCGGGTTAGAAAGGATTTTTTTGCAACCCCTTATTCTGAATTCCGCAACTCTTGCGATATTTGGGTTAAACTTAAATTTTTTTTCGCAAACTAATTTCAGATTCGGCGCGTTTCGTACACGTGCATTGCTTATTGTTGAGTCGGAATGATCAAAAAAAAGTATGAAAGCTCAATCATACTTACATGGACAAGGGTCTCTACTCTCTGTACTCCTACCTACTCATTTTCCATTTCTTCTTCAGAAAAATCTATAATTTTACCAATATTTGACAATCAAACTTGATTAAAATAATAAAATCTTTCATAAAGTTAAGTAGATTTGATCATTGTAGCATTTGTAGTATATACGTGCTCCATCACACCACGTGGTTACACCGTTACACGTGCTTCGATTTTCCGTAAAAAAATACATGCATTATGCTGGGACAATAGTTATGAGAAATGTTATGGCTATTAAGGAAGAGCATGATTAATGAATAAAATTAGAGCAATTCAATATAATACATATATTATATTGAATATAAATTCTTCTCATATATACTCAGTATACACTTCCAATAAGAAAATATTTCAGCATGCAGTAAGACATAAGATCTGATGATATTTAAGCAGGACATAAAGCGGTCATTAACCTAGAAGAGGTTTGATTTCAGAATTCTGGGTGCACAATTTGGCTTGGAAAATTGCCGTTAAATACCTAAACACCAGGGTAGACCATCGCATAAAGCAGTATTACTTCAACATAGCAGTTCTATGTTACGTAGGTACGTTGACGTCCCTAAAATAAGGACTATAATTCTAAAAGTATTCTACAACACGAACGACAAATAATACGGCTTTGAGCGATGGTATAGTGGCCCCTGTAAGATATGGATGGTATAGTGGCCGGCAAAGCCTAAAACTTTTCCGTGAGTAGAGATTCATCGCATGGGTTACAGTGACCGTGGAACTTTCCGAAATCAGTATTTTGGCTGTTGACACAATTCGGTTATTGACACATTAGTGTTTATCAAAAGGATCTTACAAAAGTCGTAATATCTACGTCCCCTAGGTTAGTTTTTTGACGGAAAATCATATTACCGATTGATTTTTGACGTTTGAAAAAATCTTGACTTCTTGAATCTTTGACTTGTCAAATACCCGTATTTAAACTGTTAACTTCACAATCTTTCGACAGTTTATAATCTAGCGGGATAGAAACCGTTAGATTATAATCTAACGGATTTTACAATCTTACGGTGACAGATATATAAAAAAATACCTAAGCTCATGTGGTGTTGTGTTGTGTCAGTAATAAGACTTATGATTAAAAGCTGATACATACAGAAGCTAATTAGTTTTTAATACATACATATTTTTAGGTAGGTAGGTATATATGGAGGACAAACACTAGGACTAGGCAATACGTCATTTATAGCCTGCCGACAGGAAAGTTTCGTTCTTTCTTGCTCTACGAACAGAAAAATAATAAAATGTTAAGCGAATACTAAAATAAAATATAATAAATACCTAGGTAAAGTCAGTATGAAGAAACTGGACTTACCTAATCGTCTGAAAGCGATCTAAAAACAACCTTAAAAACTACGCCCCTATTATGTGCGATCGAGAGTATGTAATTACTACCTTACTTTCAAGTTTTCAACACAGCATTAATAACACCTAAAAACTACGATTGTTAATGACAAAATAATATTAATGACAATACTAAAACGGTCTTTATATTGTGTTTAATTTGAACACAAGAAACACCAATTGCATATTAATATTTTATGAATTAAGGCATTTTGCATAATGAAAATTGCACGTGCCAGTTGCACAACGTTGGCATTTAGGACTAAATATATTAATTATATAATAAAATATGAAACTTAATATGCTAATACAGTATTTAAATGTTTCATAAAATTATTCATAGTCTAGGTATATTTTTGTTCTAGCCTAAAAAAGATTAAGTAAATTCATACAATACAAATTTAAAATGTAAATTTTATTACCTCAGTACATATAGTTTAAAATAAGCAAGCTGGATTCGATAACGTAGGAAATGACGTTTTAATACTTATAATTCCTTGCAAATATGATTTATCTACTTTAATTAAGGTATTTTTTTATCCACTACAAGTTAGCTCTTGACTGCGATCTCACCTGATGGTAAGTGATGATGCAGTGTATGATGGTAGCGGGCTAACATGTTAGGGGCATGGGCTGTTATATTAAACCCATACCCATGGTAAATCGCTTGCCACGGCCGAAGCCTCCCACCAGGCAAAGTTTATCGTAGATAGATATTATATTATATAGATATTTACATAATCACGCTTTTGATTTGCCCACGACTAAATTTTCTGTATAATACGAGCCTTTCTCATGTAGACTTGCTTGGAGTACTTTCAGAAAGTTTTTCTTTGGTTTTATCAGTATACCTAACTTATCGCATTCCATTCTACGTCAATTCAGAGTCAATATCTCTTCTTTGCTGAAACAATTGTTTCTTTGCTGGATGATCTCACCTTGTTTGCTCAGATGATTGCCGAATGTCGCGCGCCAAATAAAATAATTATGTAGTATGTAAATTATATTTTTATAACTAGCTGATGCCCGCGACTACCGCTGATGTCAGCATGGCTTAAGTTTTTTTTTATTCCCGCGGGAATTTCTCAATTTTCCAGTATGAAATGTAGCCTATATTACTCTCCAGGTCCTCAACTATATCCACGCCAAAAATCACGTCGATCCGTTGATACGTTGCAGCGTGATTGAAAGGCAAACAAACACACTTCCGCTTTTATAATATTAGTATGATTTACTATAAGTATATGAAATTTAATATAGAAAGTTCATTCATTTAATTTACACAATTGTTTTACTTTATAAGTTGGTGATATCATTTTGTTTGCTCAGATGACTGCTATGATGGTGAATGTTGTGTGCTAGCATTTCCTAAGTTAAGGTCTACTTATACAGTTATATTATACATTTTTAACATATCTTATATTTTCATCTTCCTAATAAAGTTCTCTAGAGCTAAAACTTTTAGCCTATATACCATTTATATTACAAAATGATAACAGATGCAAAGAGCCCAGCCAATTTTACAGCAGCATTTATGTACCTATTTTCGATAGGATTTCTTCTTGAAATCAAAATATAGGCGAGCGGGGGTGAAATCGAGCAAGCGCATGTTGCAAAAAATGGAAGAAATAATTTATAAAAAAATAAATATTTACTGCTCAATACAAATTAATGAGACAATGTGTTTGATTTAGAAATATAAATTTTGTGTTTTATTTCTAGATTCAATATTGGTTTCAATAAGGAGAAAAATTGCTTTTAAAGGTAAAAAAAGAGATATGTTTTAAAAAATTCAATACAGAGATTTTTTAAATTGTTTTGAGATACGTCAATAGCTGTTTATATGTCTTGAAAATAGCAAATTATTTTTACAAGCATACATCACGTCACCGTTTGATGAATACACTGCTTTAAAAACCTTTGTTTTGCCGATTTTACGCTATGACAGAGCCTTAATTATATTCAAGTTTGATAACTACGCCTTACATAAATCATTAAGTGAGCTGAGAACAACCTTTCAAAAACAGTTGAAAAAAAAAGTTATAGAGCTCACTTTAACGCTAATCCATTTAATGAACTTGAATAGAATACACTGAGAAAATATTTCTAATAATATAATATCGTATACATTTCACGCTACAGAAACTATCGTCAAATACAGTTTGTGAAAATAGTATTCAGTGGAGATCTATGAGATTTTTTTAATTTTTTTTTTATCCACTACAAGCTAGCCCTTGACTGCGATCACACCTGATGGTAAGTGATGATGCAGTCTAAGATGGTAGCGGGCTAACCTGATAGGGGCATGGCAGTTATATTAAACCCACACCCCTTCGGTTTCTACACGGCATCGTACCGGAACGCTAAATCGCTTAGCGGCACGTCTTTCCCGGTAGGGTGGTAACTAGCCACGGCCGAAGCCTCCCACTAGGCAAATCTCTAAACTAAAATGACAGCTTTAAATCTACTTCCGTTCCTTTACGTAGGCAGTATTATGAAAAGGTTAGCAATATTTTTAATGCCGTCATTTTAGTTTAGTTTAGAGATTGTTCACTACAGAATCAGCCCCAATTAATTAATAATGAAAGTCTTAATTATATCATGAAATTATTTGCAAAAGCAAGCTGATGCTGCCATCTATTATTATAATTTATGAGGAAATTTCCTAAACATAATTTTTTTTTAAAAGAATGATATTTGAAATAATTTGCATTGAGTAATTATTTAAATTTCCTTATCAATAAAACAAAATACCTGATATATTATGTGAGTATGTAGATTATTATCCTTGCAAGCCAATAATATTATCTCCGAGGTACATAATCTAGAAATTAGCATATAATGTTATTATTACCTACACATTTTGGACTGATAAGGTACGCTCTATTCTATTAATATTTTGTATTTTTTACTGGAGGAATCGATAAGGAGCCCAAAATAGTATTTTTTTTTAATTTTGTCCGTCTGTCTGACCCTGAAACTACTGAAGTGATTTGAATGCACCCAGACTTGCCGTTGCGGTAATTTTGTGCCAATTTCGGAACTTTCGAGTTATTCTCATTTGGCTCAACTTTCGTGGCATTTACGAAACTTAGTCGGAAACTTGGGTCTTGCAGAATTTACCAGAAATTTTAGCATTTCAAAATGGATTTGATAAGCTCGTCGCTGGCTGTGACTGTATCAACAACTGCTGTTTTACACGTAAAAGTGCGGTTGCTTGTGCTCCATTAAAATGTATCTAACAGTCTTACCTACTCAAGATTTTTATATCTTCTTCCAGTACAAAACACGGGACGATTCTGTCGACTACGGATCATGTGGACGGACCAGATTGGACCGTCTTGTGTTTTATCAGTCATACAGACAGCCACACTTTCGCATTTAAATTATTATTAAATAGTATGTCAGAATAAGGAACGATAGGTACCTACCTACGTGATATCTAGCCCGACAACTTATTTAAATCTAATGCTTTGAGGAAATTATTTAAGTATTGTAATTTGTATTTTGTACGATGCACTGACGTCAAAGCGTGTTGTTTGAAATAAATAAAGACGGCAAAAAATCAACACGGACATAGAATTCAATTTTAAATGCGTAGCTAGGTGCTCATTATTTGCATGGTCAAATATTACCTACATATTACCGGTAGAACCGTTCAACCGGGCACGTGACGCACTTATAAATAATAATAAGACAATAAAAAATTAGGAAAATACAATATTGTTGAGATTAAGTTAAAAAGATTGCAAGAGTAATAATAAAGGTGAACAGGAACGAACGAATAGACGGAGATCTAGCTTTTTTGATAATACTTAATCGACTTCCAAAAGGAGGAGGGTCTCAATTCAACGCCTATTTTTTATTCAAACACAAACAACAACAATAATTAGGTATTTAACCTAACTTTTTTAACTTATGTAATTAAAATAAGTTTAACAGTAGCTTCTAAGTACAATTACGCCCACTGCACTTTTAGAATATGGGTTAGTAGTTAGTACAATGTGAACTTATTTCATAAAATTTTGACCCGTTGATGATTAATCAACCAAAAATTATAAACTCGTCAAAAGCTTTACTACATTTTCCGAAGATAATCACTTGTCACTAGTTAATCACATCAAGCTTAGGCTACACAATAGTTTACTTTTTATATAGGTACTGTCACTTATCAGTCTTGGATGAATTCACTCACAAATCACAATTTATAACAGATACGTATCAGGTGCATACATTACTACAAAATAATACACAAACAAAATGGCACTTTGAAAAATTTTGGCAATTTTTCCATCATTGGTTTCTAACACACGACTATCATAATGAACAGTTACCTACTTCCTGTTACAGATCCCAAAATTAACTGAACATGCAACGGTACTGAGTCCAAAATTTATACTAGGATTCACCCTCTTTAATTGCAAATTCGCAACCTTTCCCACGGGCCCCAAAAATTCTTAAACTTTGACCTAAAGATGTTATTGTTCTCAAAAGAATTGTCTTGTATCACTTCCTATACTCCCCTTCTACTGGGGCTCAGTATTGTTATATGTAATGCGACGTCCTGCCGCTAGATGGCATTACTTTATAGTCTGTGATAATAATATATTACTACAGAATATTAAGTTCAAAGTAAGCAAAGAAACTGAGACTTTTTTCAAAATAAAACTCACCTTTACGGATTTTCAATGTTGCTTGTTTATTTAAACACAATTATAAAATTAGACAGTTTTATTAAAACATAGTAAACTTTAAATTTTACGTTTCACATTTTTTGAATAAATATTTTTTTTTGAAAATTCACCTTCGTATTATTGTTTTAAGGATTTTTTTAAACAGTTTAATTTATTTTACATTTTTAACTGTAACACCAAACTTAGAAAGAACGTTCAGTAGTTAAGTTCTACAAATAGGTAGGTACATTTAACGTGGGTAAACACAATTTGAGGACAAGTAGGTACCTAAATTGGTTTTACAATAGACATACACTTAGCTATCATAGGTAAGTAAGTACTTCACTAAGTTCATGAATATTTAATTCAGACATAAGTTCCTACTTAGGTGTATACTCGAATAATTGTATGATAATATCATTATTAAAGTAAATAATATTATTCATTCAATTGGTAATTAAAAGATGGTACCTAATATGCTCCTACCAGGATAATTATTTTGCATAAAATTATTACGACGCAAACTCCTAATTATTACCATGCGTCATTCGACTCGTGCGCCGCACGCGCTGGCATTCTGAATATACCTATAATTTTAACTATTCATAGTTAGGTTCCTACTTAATATCCATTTAGAAGGTACCTTACTGGTTATGAGATAACATCTGCATTCAAATATTTATTATGATTAGTTATTATTATCTTTTTAGTTGAAATCTGTTTGGCCGAAGATTAAGATGGCACCTCTGATCTCTGAGGTTTTAAATTCAAATATGTTTCTTGGAATATCTACTCCAAGTTCTCCTCACTGTAGACTTTAAATAAAAAAGAAAAGAATTTCTTAAATTCCACCCGATCGAAGCTGGTTCATTTAAGTAAATTCTAAAATTGTGGATAAGTAATTATTCTGTTGTAAGTACGCAATTTCTAAACTTACATTACAGCTCTAATTGATTGCTACGCTGACCTTTTGATGCTCCTTGCGGAAAGGTAAAATTTTCGTTTTCTTCTTAATAAGTAGAGTCATCATAAATCATTTCATTTCATTTTAATTCAGGAACTATCATCTATAGAAAATAATCTTGAAAACGAATCACACGTAGGTAGGTAATAGAATAATAGAGACCATCTATAATAGGGATGATGACAACACAATCACATCAGCAACTCTTTATTAAACTTACGAGTAAAAACGCACTTCTAGTATGGAAGTTGTATGATTTTTTTTTCACAGTTGTGACGTCATCAAATTTCAACACACTTTTTTCTTTAATCTATGTTTTAAAATGGTTTTCAATAACTAACCGAGGATGTGAATTTTAGGTCTTCTGGAAGACCCTCTGTTTAATATTCAGATAAAAATAATTTATTTTTGATAAGTATAGGGATCATCCCTATTATTATTAAAGGAAATTAATTTAATTTAAATTCTTTTTCATTCTTAATTCAAATTTGAAATTTCATTTTAATTGGCGGTAAGATCGCGAGTCGCAAGAGTGCGCATGACGCGATCCGCGCAGCGCCCGGTGCGCGCGTCGAGGCTCGAACCGTGGGAACGGCGACAGTTGCGAGCGCCACCTGCCCGCCTATAAAACACTTCCAAAATTACAATTCCGAACGATTTATTTGACCTTAATTTTTTTGTTTGATTTGCCTCGTTAATTATTATATCTAGATATTTTGTTTTGTTTGTGCATTTTCGCTTCAATGATATGGCGGCAGGACCAAAATGGCGCTTTAGCTTTACTTTAGGTTGTGAAAATGGGTTAGGTGTACCTAACCTAATGATGTATCATGAACTAATTTCTTTATTAGACCATGATGTGACTACTTTTCATGATGTACCTTTAGAACTACAAACTTTTATTTACTTTGGTTAGCTACACTCTACGAACTTTGAATTGAGTTCGTCTCAAACAATAACATAAAAATCTTGCAATTAAAACCAATCTCCTGAAAGCCCAAATCGCCAAGTTGACAAGGACCACGGAATAGATAATTTATTTTTTCTATGACAGGGACACTGGTATAAGTATCAAGCAATGTTCGATTCCTATTATTATATTATTTTATCAAATAAGCGACGCGCCCAGGCTTCAGGCAGAAGGGGAATTTCCAAAAATCCTGAAACACTATCTTTTTATCGAAGAGCACAAATAAGTACCAACCAATTTTCCAATAATACTGAAAACTTCCTAATTTTGTAAAATACATACACAGTGATGAAAATTGTTAAGAATTTTCTGAAATTCAATGAAATCTATATTCAGATGAATTTATGTAGCTAAGTAAAAAAATATTAAAATTTACCTACATCCTTTTCTTACTCGTGTAGGTATTGTTATTATTCAAAAGTACTCCATAGATCCGCTTAAGCATAAAGTCCGAGTATTTTTTGTGCACGCGTCACCGTTCGCGCGTAAGTGCTCCCCGCTCGCGCCATATGCCGCGTGGATCGTGGGAACGGATCACAGCGTAAACGCAATGTGTGCGCGGCTTTACGCGCTGTCAACGTATGTTCCAACTTCAAACGTGGCTACACCGACTTTGAATTCAACCCCTTATCTAATAGAGTCGAAATTCCAAACTTTAAAATTTTCTATTCATGCATTCATTAAGGAAGTCAATTTTAATTTTGATCCCTATGCGTATTGTATTTAAATCGAGATTTTATTGATTCATCGCGTCCTATATCCGCGCACATGCCCTCTATGATTGTTCAGGATAAGTGTGCGTGAAAACAGTGTTTATTTATAAAGTGTAGGGACTAGGTACTAACATGACAGTGGTAGTATTTCTGGAAATCATTTCTTGGTGAGACCTGATTCTCCAAACAATTCAAATTCTTTAGCTATTATAGAGAGTTCATATATTTAATACTAGCTGATGCCCGGGACTCCATCCGCGTGAATTAAGGTTTTTTGGTGCCCGTGGGAATTCTTTAATTCGTTTAGGTATGTGTTATTCCAGACTATAATCTATTTCTGTGCCAAATTTCATGCAGATCCGTTCAGCCGTTCAGGCGTGATAGATGTAGATTCCCATTTCCTATATTAAATCAAAGTATATTATCTCAAATTAGTTAATGGCCAATCTTTAAATAAGAAATTTAAATCATAAATAAAAACACTTCTAAGTACTAAGTACCTACCTACCTAATAAAAATAATATTTAAAGTACGAGCAAAAATTTAATTTGTAGAAGCTTTAAAGCAAAAAACTTGAAATAAGTCCATTTAAAAAACAAATATAAAATCAATAAGTATAAAATCAATAAAATACACACATCCATATGCAATCTAATGATACCTACACATAAATATTGATATGGCAAGAAAAAGAAAAAAAGTTACGGAGGGGAGACGCACAACTGGCGCGAGCGATCGTGGGAACGCGACCAGCTCCAAATAGGTAAAGAACGCCTTAGAAAAGGTGCAATTCTTTTTTTGTCAACAGCTTTTTTCCCTAATGGAGGCCACATGTAGAACTAGTGGCGAGTGAAATTTAAAATTGGAACGAGTGGAATTCGATATTCGAAGATAAGACATTTGAAATTTTGAGGTAGAACATCAGATTGCAAAAAGTTGTTTCAACGTGACGCTTTTTGCGGACCGGTTCTTGAGAATTTTTTTTACGGAATTAGTTCTTTTTTCGAATTTACAATGAGTGAAGTATTGCTAACGGTTGATTCGTAAAAATAGATTTATTAATGGATTGCCTACGTAATAAACTAAATCCTTAATCCTTAAAGCACCCACACAGTTTTTCGTTTAACTTGGTTATGTCAAAAATTTTAACAAATCATAATTTTAGCGGGATTTACGATTGGAACTTACGTAAATAAGTAGCAATACTACTAAAGAATTTGATCTGAAAACCCATTATCGGTATACATATTATGAATCCATGCCACTAGAGCGAAGTTTTCTTCACATTCTTACCAAAAACTATTATTTAATTTCTCAAAAAGAAATCCCAATCGGCTTAAAAAAATGTTCAATAGGATTTCGCTAACAATATCGCGTCACTCAGTCCATTTTCCACATCTATTCCACACTTAACCCTAGAGTGCATCTGCCGTTACAAAAGAAGCCCCCGCATTATGCCGGCACGTATTTTTTCCTGACCTCGGCCTTTATGCCCAAGGGGCGAACCGTGGGAACGATCTTGCACAATCCACCGTTTCCTTGGCCATATGCGACAGAAAAAAGTGCAATTATATATTCCCCCTCGAAGAAAAGGGGAGTTGTGAGAACGTGACCTAACAATGCGCTTCCTGGCTTTCGATACACAATCTCACTTCGTCCCCGAAACATCATTTTGACCCTTATCTTAATAAACAAAGATGCCACATTCCGATAAACTGTGTCTCGAGTTTGATGTTCTACAAATAAACTTAAATTGTTGCTACAAAAATTCTCTGTGGAATAAATTTCAGCTCAAATACTTTAACGTTTCAGTTTAAATTCGTTTGTAGTTTGGATGTATGAAATGTTTTACGAGATACAAAATGGATAGTTTCTTCGGTATAGAATGATGTAGTGAATAGCATTACGCGTGACCTTTAGTTACAGACGATTGTATGAAAATATAATCGATCTCGCGCCGTTAGTCGTACGATTCTTTAGAAATTGTAACACATTTGATGGTAATTGTCCAATTATTATTTTGTCTTTGAATGAGTAGGATCTTGGTGGAACTTTCTAAAATGAAATACGAGGTTTATATCTACTCCAAGTCTATCTTTTTCTGATGAGGTAAAAAATTAAATTTGCTATACTCGTCGTAGAACAGCTACCTATTCGTCAACATAAGAAGCGAACTAATCTAAATATTATGTAACTGAGGCTAAGATATTTCTTCGTTTCTGTTGTGCAGAGACATGAGTATCTACAAGTAGTGGCTACTGCTCATGTTTTTGGAATCGTAACACCTAAGAGTTCAATCCATCAACTGGAGTAGGCTCGGGCCCACAAATGGCTGTAGCGCCAATGATGATGATGATGATGATGAACATCTCATGAACGATGTTTCACGACTTGTGCCATCTTGTAACCATAAAGGACTACTCCACCGGAGCTAGTTGCCAGCTGGGTAACTTCTTTTACTAAATCTGTCTATCCAGTAGTTGAAGGTCTCAAATCTAACTCTTTAGGTCAAACTCATATTTGCATATTTCATATAGAATAATATATCTACAAATTTATATCTATACTACCTTTGCTACCTAATATTATAAATGCGAAAGTTTGGATGGATGGATGGATGGAGGCTTGTTACTCAATCATGCCATCAGAACGGCTGAACGGATCTGGATGAAATTTGGCACAGATATAGATAGTCTGGAATAACACATAGGTAAGTTACTTTATATCCCGGAAAATGAAAGAGTACCCGCGGGAACCGAAAAACTTAATCCACGCGAACGAAGTCGCGGGCATTAGCTAGTATTTTATATGAATTATGATACATCTTGAGCCTGCCATTATCTTAAGATTTATAAAGGCCATTGTCATGGATATCAGGACAATACGGTTAGACAGCCCACCAACTTTCCATAATATGACTACCAGTGGTTACTATTTAAAAGGATTATAAATAACATTATAATATTATGAAGTTCTTAATAAAACTACGAAATAATTGTGTAGGTATGTTTACTACTTTCTAAGCTACAATTCGGGTAGCAGTGTGGTAGCAGTTTCTAATTTCTATGTCAATTAACGGGACCTTGTTAGATAAGGGCAACAAGACAATGTGCTATCGCGATTGCATGTGACACTATCACAGAGTGTGTTGGGCAAACTTGTGTCCTGTCTTAGAACATGGACACTAAATAATCTAACATGATGAAATTCGTTAATTAATAGAGACTTGCGTGGCCTGCTTAATCAGGAAATTTTGTCGTATACAAGAGTGAACCTTAGAATAAGTACATGATCCGTATATAAATAAATACCGTGTATGTTGGCATACTTTCGTCCCGTCTTCTGAAGCAAAGTTTAAAGAAAAGTTGAATATTTTACCCCGCTGCAGAGACGACTACTCAATTGTCAATATTATCATGACCTAACACTCTCTAATTTAATCCCTTTATTGCTTTAGTATCGAAAAAGTGGCATGTGATGACATACTGTTTATGTTTTCTCCACAAAGAATACCTTGAATGGCTATTAAAATGAAGAATAATTATTGCGTAGGAAACAGCAAAAACCAGTTTTTTAACTACATTTACGTCAGTCCCCAAAAGTAAAAATGTTTCATAACCCCAAAAAAGTATTCAGGTCAAAAAACAAAACGCCTTCAGGCCTTAAAAAGTTGAATCATTTGGCTGCCTCGTCACAATAAAAAGCACGATAGAGTACACGAAAAAAGGCAAATGCAATCTTCCGAGCAGTTCTTGTCAGGTATTTATCAATGGGCCATTACGTTCGAAGACGGTTTCATATCGGAGAACAATGTGCAAGCCTAAAAGCATTACTCAATCTGAGAGAGTAACCGCTTCCGCCACTTTCATTACCTCGAAATCTTCAAACAGCGTTTTGCAATTGGAACGTGGTGTGCGGGCACTTTATTTCATTGGCACGAGTGTCCGGAGTGGAATCACGAGCGGGGCGCGGGCGCGGGCGCGGGCCCCGGCTCGAGTCCGACCGTGGGAACGTTCTGCCTTTAACGTGTCGCACGTGCTCGAGACGCTGCTACCAGGCCGCGGGGCGGAGCGAGACGGAGAACGCGATCGCGCAACGCCAGATAAGGACACGCTAAAGAAAAGAAAAAAATCATACGACAATAAAATAACAACAGCCAACAATAATTTGTGAGCGTTCGAATTCAAATCCCTCGGTCGCGCGGACCGTGAAAGGGAACGATGTTCGATAGAATAAAACTGTAATGGAATTGTTGATTTATATCGGCGTTCCGGAGCTAGTTGCTACTGGGTTTTAACTTTAAATGTTTCGCAAGCGCGGCGCGGGCGAAGCGAGAGTCATTATTACAATGCAATAAATCGAACGTAAGCCGCTTATTGATGTCTCGTAAGTCGTAAATCGTAATGGAGGTTCGAGGAGTCATATTAAAAATAGATGCTTGCGGTCAGTTTAAAAAAAAGTGGCAACGTAACGTTATCTTGAATCAACGTGACGTAAACTTGAAGTCATAAAAAAATGCCACCTCGGTCGACCTTTAGCTCGCTCGTACCATGTGCGGGAGCATGTGACTTGAATCTCGGCGTCAGGATCGGCTTTCGCGTGTCAGGTTTCTTGCGAACGGGCACATTTGGCGACCACACTGACCCCGCAGCGACCAAATGACGCAAAAACTTCCATTAAGAGCAATGCGAATGAACGGGCAAAGTTGAGAGTAGGTATTCAGGTAGGTATATTGCCGTCGCGCTGCTCCCGGAGAAGACCGAACGCTTATTCAATGCGCATGTATGCGTACGCACGCCGCTCGCTCGAACGAGTTCCTTCCTAAGTAAAATTAAAATATGTGTTTGAGCTACTCGCAGTCGGCAAAATGATATACCTAGATGTGTTTTGTGTTTCGTATATTTTTTGCTTTCTAATAACTCTGACCCTGGACTTATTTCTCTGTTTTTGATTCCTTTTTTAATGTTTTAAATGCACTAACAGTTACCTAGCTTTAGAGTGCGATCTTAGCTGACGGTAAGTGATGATGCAGTCTAAGATGGTATCGGACTAACCTGTCAGGCATAAAGCAGTTAGTTACATTAAAGCCCTAAGTAGCCTTCATCGGTTAGTTGCTACCGGAACGCCTAATCGTTCGGCAGTACGTCTTTGCCGTTAGGGTGGTAACTAGTCACGGCCGAAGCCTGCCACAAGACCAGAACTGAGAAAATTCAGATATATCAAATTCCAAATTGACCCTGCCGGGAATTGAACCCGTGACCTTGCGCTTACATTACAGCACACCTCATACCACTGCGCCAGGGAGGTCATTTACTCAGTTGGGAACTATTTTTATATGTTTTTTTTATTCTACTACAAGTTAGCTATTGACTGCGATCTTACCTGATGTTAGACAAAGTCATACAAATACAAATACAAATACAAAATGATTTTTATTCAAATAAACTTTAGTACTTTTGAATCGTCAAGTGAATCTACCACTGGTTCGGATTATTCAATATAAACTACACTTATTGACGTCCGGTTATTAATAACATATAACATAATATAATGGTGATAATCAGTACGATATCTTAAACTAAAGTAACGAGGGTTCCAAAGTCCAAACGCGCCCTGGTCTGAGAAGAGCCCACAACAAACTCAGCCGGGATTTTTTTTTTCACTATCACCATTTCACAATCATCTTGGAACTATCAGAGCCATTATAGAGAACGATGATACAGTCTAAGATGGTAGCAGGCTAACTTGTTAGGGTTAGTTATATTAAACCCATATCCCTAACGGTTTCTACACGGCATGACGTATCTACACGCATCTACCGTAACGCTAAATCGCTTGGAGGTACGTCTTTGTCGGTAGGGTGGTTACTAGCCACGGCTGAACCCTCCTACCAGATCAGACCACAGAAAATTTAAAAATGATAAATTCCCATTTGGACCATGTTGGGAATCGTACCCGGAACCTCCCACAATATGACCACAGCGTTCAGGATTGCTATAATGTCCTCTCAACCGAATTTCGGCCACGGCAGCCTATCTCCAAAGAGCCATCTGCGCAGGAGATATTATAGTGCACAAGTGTGGGCGCATACACTGGAGCACTCTCTGTTCCTTTACTCTCATAGCCCGATGGGACGGAAAATACGACAGGACCGGAGAGAGATCAGGCGCAGGACCGATGGCTTTACATGCTCTTGGAGGCACGGGGGTAAAACACCGCCATCTTCCTTACTCCGGGCTAGTACTGAGAATTTATTGTCAGAAAAACCCAATACTTGTTATGGCCCGACCCGGGAATCGAACCGTCGTCAGCCGCAGTCGAATATGCTAACCACTAGACTAACGAGGCAGTCAAGAAATAAATTAACGCGCAATAGAAATAGGGGGGGCGGCCGGCAGTGCGGAGATATCGCAGTGTTAATATAACTGCCATGCCCCTAACAGGTTAGCCCGCTATCATCTTAGACTGCATCATCACCTACCATCAGGTGAGATCGCAGTCAAGAGCTAACTTGTAGTGGATAAAAAAAACCTGACATGTGCTGCCCACTGCCGACTGGCAATTATTGGGTATGGACTATATACTCACAGAATAAGTAAAAAGTTAAATATCGATGTCGATAAACAACACTAGATTATCGATACTATAATTATATCGACTACGCTTGAACTCACTAACTATGTACATATGTGTGTGTGTATACGTATTTAACCTCCCCGAATAGAGTCCGATAAAACCCGATAGGGACAACTGCAGCTTGGACCGATTATACCTATGAAAAACAGTAGAATTCTCACTCTCGTATTTTTCTGTTTCCACCTTCAAAACTGAACCGATTTTAATTTTGTTTTTACGAATAATTTAACAAGGACTCAGGCTATGTCGGTATGTTTTTCTTTTTTTTATTATATCCGTCAAATTTATTTGCGGGATGTCTGATGATGGAACGAAAACTGGGCCATTTTTTGCAGGTTGTGAAGGTTCTATGTTCTTAAAATTATTAATTTATCGAAAAAAGGAAAACATAGGGGCATGGCACGGATACATGTAAATTTTATGGTGCAAGAATATTTTCAATATTGTAATTATCCACGGAGGAAACAGACAAATGTTTTTGTATGGAGAAATCGCCGGGAGAATTCCTCTTAAGGGTCTGAGCCCACTCGTTGTGTAACCACCGACCTGGAAATCCTAGCCGTATGCCGTGATTCACGATTATCGTAAGTATATTACTATAACGACGTTCATAAAAATTTAAAGTTTACTTACCAATGCTACTTACCAATTTGAAAAACACTGGGACAACAAAAAGCTCGCTACAATTTGAGGGTTAGGTAAATGTGTCGAAAAATCCTTTCAAATTCCTTTTTTTTTTGAAGTGAAAACTTCTTTAGCCACGTTGAGCACTAAAGCGTAGGGGGTCGCCTGTAGTAAGGAAATCCAATGGAATAAATTATTTATTCCTTTTTTTCTTCGTTTCTAATCTATCCCTTTAAAACTTTAGGAGGATATTAAAGAAGCTTATATCAGGTAAACAAAGTATTGAGTGACGTAACATAAGAGTAATATTGTGTTCAAAATCTGTGAAACTTAATCGCCCCATCCGGTATACGACAACCCGCTTAATAGACTGACCTACATGGTGGACAATGTTCGTTGTAAAAACCTGCATCAGGAAAGTATACCCTTACTCAATAAACATTAGGTTGGAAATCCTTTAACGTCTGTCACATCAAAAATGTATGTGGAGACGGGATGAGCAATTTTTATTGTTAATTCAACTATAGCATTCATTGGGTTGGAGCAATCTAAATGGCGCACACCCGGGGTGTCTATTGAAGCAGTGGCTACTTCATACATTATCTTCACTTAATAATTTGAATGGAAAGAGAAAAAATCAGCTCTTTAATATTGCATCTTGCGTGGAAACGCAATACAAATGAAAAAAGCTTGAGTGATCTCAATGAATATTGAAAAGTGCAACTTGATATGAATGAGATCAATACAATGGGACTACTCAAGACGTCTGAGGATTTGAACGAGGCTCTAAGATAGTCTAGACTAGTCTAGACTAGTCTAGATCGTAGAGTAATTAGGTATTCATAGTACACTCAAAGTTTTCCACTGTCGACACATCACAAGGTAGGTAAGTATACAAAATACATATATGATAATTTCTAGACAAAATATTACCTCTCAAAGTCTCAACTCTATAACTTTCTGATACTACCTACCGAGCGCATAGGACAGGTGAGCATATTTTTAACCGACTTCCAAAAAAGGAGGAGGTTCTCAATTCGGCGCGTATGTTTTTTTACCTATTGTTTACATTTTTTTATATCTAATTTTGATTGCACGTCATGACACTGGCAATATACTTTTACTTAACTTTTTTTAAATTGTTCCACCTTTAAAATTAGGTACGTAATATTGTGCGTTAAATAAATTGTATAAAATTTAAAAATAGTCATTACCAAATTCGGTTCTATAAATAGCTAAAACAATATTAATATCTAGTTTGGCAGAAGTCTAGAACCTTGATATTTCCGGTTCTAGAGAATTGCAAATTTAAGGTTAACTACTTTTATGAATCGAAATCGTTTAGTAGATGACCGTAGTTCATTCAAATAATTTATGTACGATTTAGCGTTTAGTTATACCTATAGGACTTCTACCTACTAACCCCCCCCCCCTTCCCCCCTGGCGCGATGCCCATAGGGATCAGCTCGGACTCCTGGAGAAGTCCTCTCATTACTCGGACCTGTACGTCATGAGGTATGGCTGCTTGTTGGCCACAGCAAGCTGCCATCTTCCCAGGATCGTATTGTTAGGTGCATGACTAGAGCCCCCACTCAAGCCGTACTAGACCTTGAGGTCCCTTCCCCAGGGATTATTACACGGACAGCTGAGTGCGGTGTATACCGCCATTCCGACGTCCACGTCTCCGAGCCGGATCGGCTCTTTCCCGAACCCGCTCAGCGGTCTGTTTAGCAGAAAGAGACCACTGCTCTCCATGATTCCTCTTTCCTTAGCATAGCCGCTAAACTGCATGACCTACCACCAGGTGAGACCGCAGTCAATGGCAAACTTGAGTTGGCAAGAAACTCAGTAATTTCTCTTTGTATACATAGGTACAAGCAAAGCAACTCAGCTAATTTTAAAATGCAGAATGTTCCAATATGAAGCTGAAATGAGCTAAAAAAATTGTATAGGTATGATGAATATAATTTGTCGATCATCTAAAAATAATATAATTTATTCGTTATGCATAACAAATACCTATATAGATTTGTCAGGGTCGGTGACAAAAATACCTAATATACGTGTAAAAATTCATAAATCCATATTATTAATTAAAATGCAAAAGGGTGTCTGTCTGCCTGCTACGCTTTCACGGCGTCGATGTTGATGAAAGGTCGGTATGTTGCATCCCGGAAAAGGATATAGGCTACATTTCATCCCGGAAAGGGTTTCCAAGAAGAAAATCAAAGAGTTTCCACGAAATTAAACATACTCAAATCCATACAAACGAAGTCGCGGACACCCTCGTGAGTCGTGACCTCTTTAAATGGCAAGTCATTAATAAAATTTATTCAAATTACTTAGGTGTTATTTTTATCCTGGCTTGCGCTTTTGACTGCGAAAAATTTTAATTTGACATACCTAATTAGTTATTTATTTATTATTCTAGACATACTTATTTATAGGCTTGATTGAGGTCTACTTTGTAATAATATTAAAAACTAGATGATGCCCGCGACTTCGTCCGCGTGGATTAAGTTTTTTTTCATTCCCACGGGAACTCCTTATTTTTCCGGGATAAAAAGCCTATGTCCTTCCCCGGGATGCCACCTATCCCTGTACCAAATTTCGTCAAAATCGCGTGAAAGCGTAGGAGACAGATAGATTAGACAGAAAGGCAGACACACTTTCGCGTTTATAATATTAGTATGGATTAGATTATACGATCGTTGGAGTTAGGTACTCGATTTGTTAGGGCGTTTGATACACATAATATAATTTCAATTAGTAGTACCTACTGTGTGTATCATTACTTACTTCTTTACTTCCTTCAGCGCTACAACCATATGGGGGTGTTTGGCCTTCTTCCATGAAGGGCTTTCCTAGTCTCTGCAGATCTTCCACACAATGTGTCCATCTTTGTGTATCACAACGTTAGCTATATATAATAGTCTGAAATGACGTGAACTTTTTATTAGATGCAGGAACTTTCAGTGCTACGAAGCTACGAGCTACGCCGCTTATCCCTCGTGCTGTCCTGCTCTATCACAGTATCGCTCGCTCATTTGCGCACGCGCAGTGCACGCGAGTCGAACCTCTCTTTCACACTTCCTGCACGCGCGCTATTCTATCGTCAGCCAACATTACCATGCCTTCGGGATTTTCGGGACCAATCCTATCATAAGACGTTTGAAGCTAGAGAAATAGATTTCTCGCATGTTTGTCGAACTTTATTAGAATCGCGAGTGAAAAATTTCCAACAAAAATTGGAATGCAGAATAATTTTGGCATGTTGACCTATGATATTGATAATGAGCAAAACAAGTATAATATAAATATTCATAATAAATTCATTCATTTTAAATTGAATGTAAAGAGGGACGTCAATTTAATAAAAATAGCACCAAATATTTTTTCTTTGACTCACACTTAATTTTGAAATTCTTTTATTAGATGGCAAGGACTTTATTCGTTACTAGCAGATGCCCGCGACTTCGTCCGCGTTAAATAAGTTTTTTAAGTTCCTTTAAGAAACTTATCCTCGTCGGGCCTATGACCCTCACAAATAATGTAGCTTTCTATTGGTACCAGAATTTTCAAAATCGGTTCAGTAGATCCATAGATTACCTACCCACTACAACGTCACAAACTCACAAACTTTACCTCGTTATAATATTAGTACAGATAAAGTCTTGTAGCTATCCAAAATTCTTATAAATAACATTTCTATCGTATGAGATTTTAATTATAATAGATTATCCCTAAGAAAGGCATTGTCAACTTCAGTAAAGAGAAACTACATACTCTCGAATTGAAGTGCAAGAATATGTCCCGAAAAAAAGTGCAGACAAACGGCAACCCTACCATCAGCTCGACTGTGGGAAAAGACGGCAGGTGTTATGCGGGATCGTGAACAACCACGCATTACCATTCACATTATTCAACAATAAATAATAATAATAAGAAGCCGTGGAGCGAGTGGCTAGCACGCGTAGCTAACACATACTAATGGGTGGCGTGTATATGTGTGTGTCGTGTTCGAATTTTGAATTTCATTTGGTATGGGTGTCCTACGAGATACAGTGTATGTACTGATAAAGTATTATAGTAAATTTTTTATGCCGTTCGTGTAGGCGGGCGTGCGTCTCAGATTAAACACGGCAGTAGTTTACTTCAGCGACTGATTGGTTTTCGTTTTATGTATTGACCGTTGACGGCGCAGGACAGCTTTTTTCTGTGATTGCGTGATATAATAATTAAGCTTTGCTACGGTCTATGGGCATCTGTTTTCTTGTTATTTTTGATATCTGTTCCGACTTTTGAACAATGTATATAGGTACATTTTACTTATACCTGTACCTATTCATAGTAGGCACCTTTCTCACAAAGTCTTGTCTTGAAAGAGATGGGCCAGCCAGAGAGAGTTAAGTACCACCACTACAGCCCATCAACGTCCCCCTGCTGGGCACAGGCCTCCACTCTCATAGGAGAGAGGGAATTAGAGCTTAAACCCACCACGCTGCTCCAATGCGGGTTGGCGCCGCAAGCTATTGGGTCGGACTCGGAGTTAAGACCCACTTGCACAAGTACTCTTAAATTAATTTAGTTAAATATTTTAATGCTGTCCCTTTTTGGCAACTACAATACGCATTCGCCAAAAAGGGACAGACAGCATTACATAATTTAACTAAATCAGTTTAAATGTCCTTGTGCAAGCGGCCCTAAGTACAGTTGTCAGATAAGCACACTTAGGTGCATTCTTATTTGTTAAAACTCTTGTGTATGATAGATTCAGTTTGTGAAACATTTATTATCTCCTAACAGTGTATCTTTAAATTTCAATTTGTACTAAACTGATACTTATTTGTTTTTCCGCTGGTAGACTATGGCTAGACTTTTCTATGGGCTATGAGGCTGTGAAAGAGGCATTTGGCTAGCATCCATATTATTCATACTACATAATACTATTAACTGGAAAGGGTGTCCTATTTATCTCACTGTCTCGTTACCCTGTCGATGCCCATCAATTGAACTGATTTTGAAATTTTCCCGAGGACATGACAGGCTTTTCATCGTGAAAAATCAGGGTTTAGGCTTTACAAGGGATTTTAATATCTAAATCATCGTCATCTGTTCAGCGGGATTTTAACGTCCAAATCCACGCAATGCGGATGCCATCATCTAATAAATTTGTTGTTACTCGTTATTTACTGCCATATTACAAATGTTATCTTAGGTACTGGTATATGAAATAGACACTCACACAAACCAACCAGATTTTATGTTCTGTGGCGACAAGATAAAACTCGCGACAGTCTTCAATAAAATGGCGTCTGACAGTCATTTGCATACTCTGTAATGAATGAATGTAATGAACACCGGCTCCATTCACGTTCGATATAAGTTAGAATGAATTAGGTTATATTATAATTTAATGAAACGCTTTTGGGGATATGTGTAACGACCATAAGACTCGCCGCATACTATCAGAAATAGTATATCAGACGAATCTAAAGCGTACCTGAGGGCACTCTGCTCATACATTTGAACGCAAACTGCCTGGTGGGAGGCTTCGGCCGTGGCTAGTTACTAGTTACCACCCTACCAGCAAAGACGTGCTGCCAAGCGATTTAGCGATCCGACACGATGCCGCGTAGAAACCGATTAGAGGTATGGGTTTAATATAACTGCCATACCCCTAACAGGTTAGCCCCCTGCCATCTTACACTGCATCATTACGACCAGGTGAGATTGCAGTCAAGGGCTAACTTGTAGTGGCATAAAAGAAAATAACAGAATTTTACCGGATCGGACGTCTGCTTTTACAGAGCACCAATCATTAGATGCAGGTCAACCAGCAGTTAGGTCGGCCAGGGAATAAATAGCATTGAGCTATTAGAATAGCAATATTCAGTCGCTATTTCTAACCGCATCGAAATTTGTCTGATCAGAATATCAGAAGGCGTGTTTTACATACATTTGGTACTAAACCGTACAAACTATCAGGAGTTCGCTTAAGAATATGAATGCTGGCGGTCAATTGTTAACTGAGTTTGGATACAAACGAAATTATGTACTGATAATACAATATATTTCGGACGTAAAGATGGTCGGTGATCCAGCGTACGTCAGAATGTTTTCTGATAGATAATTTCTGATAATATGCGGCCATCCTAATCCGAAACGCAAATGCGTAGGCGCCTCATTTCCTGTGGGAGATCGTTGGATGTAAGGTGTGATTGGAACAAGATACCTATTAAGTATGTATCAGTTACTCGGAATGACGATGGCGACCAATTTTGATTACCGTAACAAACTGGTTCGATTACCATACTTCTATGGGAATTTAAGCCTAGTTCCATTAACATGAGACCGTCGATACGTGTTGCTGGAATCTTCTTTGACTAGGAATGTACGCTTACTCTGAGTTTCTACATTGCAAATACGATTGATCGACGTGAGAGCTCACCACGCCAAGTGTAAGCGAACGTTAAAGTAAAATGGACCCAAAGCTCTTGCTTTAAAGTCACAAATTCAGCGTTTGCAGCGCTGGCTGTGAATAAATAAAGCGTGAATAAATATAAATAATATATGCTCTAAACCAATGCAGTTTAGTTTCATTTTACTTTAACGTTGGCTCACACTTGGCGTGGTGAACTCTCACGTCGATCAATCGTATTTGCAATGTAAAAACTCAGAGTAAGTGTACTGATTACATCAAAGCTAATTGCATACCTACTCAAGATAAAACGCAAGTCATAAACTGTAACAGGGATTCACGCGGCTTTTCCGCGACAGAGATGCGTAAATTCTTTATTGCCGCGAAAATGCATAAAAACTACTTAGGTAATAGCTATTTTTATTTTGAAATTTTAATTAATAGTTTTTTTATAATTTAAAAAAATCCTCGAGACAAAAAAGATGTGCTAAATAGGGAGATAATGATATTCTGCATTTTTTTGGTCAATTTATTGATATTTGTAGGATACTATCAGCAAAGACATTTTTTTTAATAATATTAAACTATGAAACGAGCATTGATGTAGAATTTTAGTATCTACCTATGAAACGAGCCAAGTTAATAGAGATAGCAGTTCTAACTATAAACACGATTAGTTTGAATGCAAATCTCATTTTTAACCGACTTCCAAAAAGGAGGAGTTTCTCAATTCGGCGCGTATGTTTTTTTTAACTCCTCAACTCTGATGCTGCAGGGTACTGAATTCTTAAACTGTGGGAATTTAGAGTACACTAAAAAGTTAAAAATTAAAATTATTTCCAAAAAACCGACTTCCAAAGCCACTATAAGTAAAAAATAATTTTGATTTCTACACACTATGTTGAAGTCGGGCGAGTATAACAAAGATAGGCATAGTTGACGCATCAGGCTCGCCCGACTTCAACATAGTGTGTAGAAATCAAAATTATGCTTTACAGTGGCTTTGGAAGTCGGTTTTTTGTTGTAATTTACCGAGTTTTTTTTTTCTGTATTAATTTAGATTATAATGGGGCTGACATGTACTATACGTATAAAAGCCCCAAAACAAATAAAGAAAAAAAAACTATAAACACACCCTTGGTGGTTCTAAAATCTTATCAGCATTAAGATCCTAGTAGTGAACAAATATTTTGAGGATAAACTAAACTAATAATACCTACATAAGAGCACGCGTCTGCGACATAATAAAATCCATTATTCCAAGGTTAATTACGTACCTAATACGACTTTTATTATTATAACATCCTTTAAATCTTAAATTAGCATAGATTGGATATTTATTTGTAACTGATTATCCGCTTAATTTGCATTAATAATACATTTTTGAAAAATTGCCTAAGACTATCTTTAATGTACAAATTATTCAATAAGCGGTAGGCTCGTGATATGTTTTATTATAATTAATATATTTGTTGCCTAATGCCTTTGATGAAGGCGACTCAAGACCAAGTGTGAAAAATAGGGAACGACTACCTCTTGACGGCCATGGTTGGAGAAGTCAGACGACTGAAAACACTAAAAGCGTGCCACAAGATTATTCAGTACCTACCTACTAATAATGTCAAATCATTTTTGTACCTGTATATATATTGTAGCTTAGGAAGATGAATTGGGCAACTGGTTGCCCCTGGGCCAAAGGTACCCATCAAACTTGCAGCATTGCCACGCTGAATAGCGATGGATAACCTTTGAACCAGGTAGGCACCAGAACGTGGGTCACAGCCCCTTTCCCTCAAACGACAGCCGATCTCTTTTATAAGTCTCCACCGCCAGTGGGAACAATAAATATTGGCCCAAGAGAGGTGCATATTTGGCCCTCTTCCTCGCGGCAGCGGATTCTGCAGCGGCACCAGCTAACCGTGACGTACGGCTAAGGTGGCTTGGTGCCAAAGTACAGACACAAGTCGCATCAGAGACATGTTACATCATCATCTTAGCAGTTGTAGAGACAAAGTAAGCACATAATATACTGTTTCTCAAAAAGAAATATGCATATTATTTTAAACGGAGGTTATATGGATATACGGATTATGCGTATCCGAATAATAGGAGTATTATTCAGTCATTCATAAAGGTAAGTACAATAATAAATTTACGGTACGCTGTGTACCGCAATTATTATTTATCGCAGATGAGTAAATAATAGAACTTGCGTCAATTGTAGATACGTAGCTACTAGCTATGTACTTGAACTGTTCGCTCGGTTTTTTACTTCAATTTATACTTCTCAGTTCTCAAGTGGGTTTTTTTAATTTTTTTTTCAAACTGTATAGATATTAGGTACCTAATACCTATGTTATCTAAATTATTGATATCCATACTAATATTGTAAATGCGAAAGTGTGTCTGTCTGTCTGATACGCTTTCACGGCCCATCTTTTCAACCGATTTTGATGAAATTTGGTTTAGAGGCAGGTGGTATACATTTCATCCCGGAAAATTAAGGAGGAGGAGTCGCGGGCATCAGCTAGTTTAAAATAAGTTTTCAGTTATAATATCTCATCAGCATAATTTATCATGATTCATGACTGCGTCGTAACTCCAAAATTGGTTGTCTACCTTCATTAATTCATCATCAGCCGTTGTGCATCCACTGTTGGACATAGGCCTCTTTAAAGTAGCGCCAACGTGGTCTGTCTTCGGCTTTTCGCATCCAGTCGATGCCAGCCACCCTCCGGATATCATCGCTCCACCTCGGTGGGGGGCGCTTTACGCTCCGTTTACCAAGACGCGGTCTCCACTCGAGGACCTTTCGACTCCAACGTCCATCGGTCGTCCGACACACGTGACCAGCCCACTGCCACTTCAGCGTGCCAGCCCTAAGAGCTATGTCGGGTATGGATAATAATATTAACATATTAATAAAAAGGTAAGAATAAAATAACATGCCCACCAACATAATTTAAGGGCAATTGGCATCCTCCCGTTTATTGCATTTAAACTCTATTCTTAAAATAGAAAGATTTAAATCTGCCTGATCAAGAAGCACGCGAAATTGTAGTCGTGAACGTGTAAATTCCGCCTTATTAATTCGAGAAGACGTAGAGCCAGAGGTGAGAAGGCACGCCATTGTCGTGAACTCGAGTTCGTGAGTTAAATATACGACAACAAGTCACGAGCGACCTCCACGGACGCGCGGACTGTGATTCAATAATATCTACTAAACTTGTGACCGCGTTTGTACGTAACCTAACTCTCTTTGGATACCTATAAAAGAGCTAAACCATTTACTTCTATTTAAGAATTTGATTCGAAGGACAAATAGACGGATAAAGACACACTTTTGCATTTACATATATTATAATACTAGTAGATGATGCCAACGACTTCGTCCGCGTGGATTGTTTTTATTTCCGCGGAACTCTTAAATTTTCCGGGATAAAAATGCCAAAATGCCTATGTCCTTCCCCAGGTTTTTTTTTAAATTTATTTATTTCAAATGGATACAACAATTTTTTACAAAATATAAATCTCGCCAAACTGGTGGGCCAGTTTGTTGGCCTGTAAACTATTTCTATACCAAATTTCATCCAAATCGGTTGAGCAGATGGGCCGTGAAAGTAGCAGACAGGCAGACAGACAGGCACACTTTCGCATTTTTAACATTAAGTATGGATATTCATGATCATCAGCACACTTTCAACTCAAAATGGGTCACCGCATTGAGCGCTAACGCGCCAGGTTTTGTACCAAATTTGGTCAAAATCGGTTGAAAAGATGGGCCGGAAAGCCGTAACAGACCGACAAACATACACACTTTCGCATTTATTATTATTATGGAAAGTATGGAACATAAGTATGGCTTAGTATTGAAAAAATATAATAGGAACGTGGGAATTTTACCGAAACAGGGACCTTAAATCATAATTACCTATTCTGTGGCCACACTACCAACGCTTAAAGCCATACTTAAGCAATATTATTCAAAATGACAGTTTGATGTCACGTGCCTTGACGTCTCTAAAATAAGGATTATAATTCTAAAACACGAAAGTCAACAATAATCAAACAATAGTATAGCCTCAGGCGCGTAAAGCATGAAGAGGCGATAAAGTTATATAACTAGCGTTGTGGCTTGTGATGCACATCACACGAGTAAATGACGATATCAAGCCCAGAGGTCTAGAAGCCTCATTATGCGCCAACAAGCGCTCAATTTACTTTTTTACCCGCAGAGGAAATGAGAAAAATAATGAGCAATCAATGTCTTTACTGCGCCATAATTTATAGCAAATAGCTGATGGTGTATCTTTTTAAAAGGATTTCTATTTTTATTTTCTATGGGTATCTGTACAGCTGGGGCGGTCTTAGCCATTGCGAGGCTCTGGGTGGTAGATATATTTCTTCCTATTAGGGGAAATCGGTTTATGTAGGATTTCTACCTACTAAAACGCCATCGGTGGCCAATCTTAACGCATGTTGGGAGGCTCCGAGATTTCTTAAGAACGGATCGGTGCCCCCCAAATTTTGTGATGCCCACACATTAGTACCTAATGACTTTTTCTACTTGGGATGTAGCGCAAGAGCGCGAGGCCCCTGCAAGAGCGAGGCCCCGGGTGGTTGCCCTGCTTGCCGCCAAGGCCGCCACTGTATCTGTATACAGCAAACCAGCGATGAAAATAGTTCATTAGATTCTCCCTAGCAGAATAGCCTTAGGATTACCTAGGGCTTAACTATAAAGTTACAGTCTACTGGGCCATACTGCCAAGCTGTTTCATTATTGTTGACTTGACTTGACTTGACCGTGTTTTACCGAACCGTTAAATTTTCTGTGTGTCAATTTTTGAAATATTTATTGTATTTACGTTTTCTTGTTCTTCCTATTCTTGATCTTTTAGGTTAGGTTAGGGTTAGACATAAATATGCAGGTATTAGGAAAATATTAGGTTAGGTATATCGGGTTAATATACCTAATAGATTATAATCTACCGAAAAATAATGCGTTACATTGTAAGCTGTATGTTACGGTTCACAATCTTTCGACAGTTCACAATCTCGCGAAGATAGATTATAATCTAACGGTATTTACAGTTTTACGCTGACCTATGTAATCCTTATTCTAGGAAAGTCATGGTATGTGACATCAAACTGTCATTTTGAATAATATTGCTTAAGGTGGATGACAAGGGTCTGCCCGCGAAATTCAAATTTAATTTGGTTTTTCACAATTTGTAAACTAATACGACAAAGTAGGCTTATGGCATTCAAATTGCGAGCCTAGGAATATCATCTTCACAGGTTTATATAAAAATCTTTACTTGAAAGTGTCCAGTTTAAGAAATTAGTCAAAATAATGAGTTTGACGTGAGTTACTCACAAATTAGTCATTATTTTGACTAATTTCTTAAACTGGGCACTTTCAAGTAAAGATTTTTATATAAACCTGTGAAGATGATATTCCTAGGCTCGCAATTTGAATGCCATAAGTCTACTTTGTCGTATTAGT
The DNA here is from genome assembly GCA_923060345.2 of Erebia aethiops. Taxonomy (NCBI): domain Eukaryota; kingdom Metazoa; phylum Arthropoda; class Insecta; order Lepidoptera; family Nymphalidae; genus Erebia; species Erebia aethiops. Next base: position 10,943,353 of record OV281096.1, on the reverse strand, counting down.
TTACAAATTGTGAAAAACCAAATTAAATTTGAATTTCGCGGGCAGACCCTTGTCATCCACCTTAAGTATTGCTTTAAGGGTTGGCAGTGTAGCCCCTGAAAAGCAAAACAACCTAACATACAGACTGTTAGAATCATAACCCTTCCTTTTTGGCCGTGCCGTAGTCGGGTCAAAATATAAAGAAAAGAATAAAGTATTTCATGAATTTCAAATTATAACTTGTATGGCGATGACTCATTCGGATGAATTCAAACATTAAGTTTTATAATAATATGAATGTCGTCATTTGGTAATGTGCCATTTAAAAAAATGTTTAAACAAGTGGTCCGAACACACTTCAAAAATGACTCACGGTCTTCTGAAGACGACGAAGGACGAACTTGTTTGCTTGGCACAAAGACTGAGAATCGAACACGATTAACTTATGATATGATAAGTATCGGGATTTTTTATAGCATTTTTGTCGTAGATGGGACCAGCAGGGCTAGCATACGCACAGCGAGTAAAATTATGGTCTGCTCATTTTCTCGCGTTATCTAAAACTCTTAGCGCAAAACACACAGGGAACGGGTGCGGGTTCAGCGCGGGCCTTCGGGTGCGCGGTGGGTTGAATACCTTTCTTTGTTTTTATATGGACGACATCACACAGCGTCACCCGCCACGCGCCCGACCCGCGCCCGCGTTCTATGTGATGTCGTCTATATAAATAAAAGAAATTCAACCCGCCGCGCACCCGACTCAGCCCGCGCCCGACCCGCGCCCGTAAAGCTTGCGAAGCATAATCTATTTGTCTATCGAAGCTAACATGGTAGCAAATTATATGACTTGTCTCGTTACGTCAAAAGTAGAGTTTGATTGATGGACACACTGGACACAAACGTTTGCGCAGTTTTTGATTAGGTAGGTTGATCGTATGATCATTAAAAAAAAACACTGGTGGCTTGTATCAGACACACAACACAAAAGTTTCTAGGTACGTTTGCGCGCAGCGCATTATGTATTAGGTATTTTATATGTAGAAAACCAAAATTTTTGGAGTTTACCTCCTCTAGAATCGATTTTCAATTCTATATATATAAAAGCGAAAGGTCACTGACTGATCATCACGATATCTCAGGAACTATAAAACTTACAGACTTGAAATTTGGAAGGTAGGTTCCTTCTATAGTGTAAAGGTCAGCTAAGAAACAGTTTTGGGAAAATTCACCCCAAAGAGGGTTAAAGGGGGGTTGGAAGTTTGCATGATGGTTCTAAGTTTTTGAAGTTACAGACTAGAAAATCGGGATTTAGGTTATCAGTTTTAAATTATAATAACCTGTACAAGTACTTTTTCGAAAATCTACCCCAAAGAGGGTGAAATGGGGGTTGGAAGTTTGTATGAAAGTTCTATGTTTTTGAAGTTAGATACTTGAAAATCGGGATTTAGGTTATAAGTTATAAATAATAAAAACCTGCATAAGCTATGCTATATAAAGCCTTCTTAGATAGACTTTTTGCAGCGGGAAAATTTCATAATCTCATAGGAAATCAGAAATTGTACGCAGACGAAGTCGCGGGCGACCGCTAGTATTATATAAAAATTTGTGGAGAGTAAAATCAAACTCTCCGTTACGTTATTGACTTTACGTTTCCATGACTATGTAATGTATCAAGCATCATAGCATGCTTTCAGTAATATAAAAAATGCGTTCATTTACCCTCATTTACTAATCTATGTATTTTATAATCGTTCGTAAGGAGTAAACTCCAGTCGTGCGTCGGAGCTGACACATACTTTTTTTTTGGTAAAAATTATTTTATGTGGCACATTTTCTTAATATTTTAAATATGCACCTACCAAGTACCTACCAGCGGTATAACGGAAGCGATGTGAGTTGGCTGTCAACTAGCGTTCTGCGTTAGCCATACCGGCTCACCTGTGCCTCAATAGGCATGATGACTGATTTTGAAAAATGGTCAGATTATGTTCGGAAGTATCTAATATTTCGAAAAAATATCTTATTTCAGCAGAAAAATAAGGTTTGGTAGATATTATTGGCATTTGAAATTTAAATTTTAAAAGTCACGCCGAAACACTCCCCGGTGTCATGGCGTCGTTTGTGACGTCACTATTGACGTCATTCGCTTCTTGGTGTTTTAACCAATATGCTGTATTTTATTATTTTATTTTATCAAAATAAATAGCAATCTCACTCGAAATAGAAAAATAAATAAGTAGGTACGTTTCTTATAATCCATGAATCCTATTTCATTAGATCCTAAAAAACACCTTTATACCTAGCTTTCCCAAAAGTAACCTTGGCAAATACTCACCAATTAGTTTTCACGATACTTTAACTAGCTTTAAGAAGAAACTTTAGTCGATGACATAAACCAACAGTAGTTAACTGTAACTTTATGGATGACTCAATCTTTAACTTAATTTGTATTGTATAGTAGGATCTAATTGAATTGTAATTATTAATTTTATTTTATTGTGCCTAAATTATTAATTTTATTTAAATTAATTGTTTCTTTGTATTGTACTTAAATTTTTGAAAAAAAAAATATTTATTGACCGGATAATCTATAATGCTGTATACGCCTATAATTAATTATGTATTGTGTTAGAACTAGACAATTGTACTCTTTTAACATTATTAATGGTTTATACAATATTTGTTGGCATATCAATAAACAAAAAAAAATGAACAAATTAAACATGTCGCTATTGATGATTACAGAGAGACGTGTAATGATTTTTCACGTCAATTTTAAACTTATTAAGAGTTTTAGCTCGATGTATTTGCGAGGGCAGTTCATTCCACAAGCTAATGAATTTTTGAGATATTTTGTCCGATAAGTAAGCACTGCAAGAACGAGTTTTCCGGCTGACCGAAGAACTCTTTCTGGTCTGTCATGACCAAGATATTTAAAGTTTTCCTTTCAACTAAACTAAAGTAGGATTGAACAATACACAGTACAGAAGGAAAACAATATGTAGATTCCGGCGAAAGTGAATGGGTAACCACTTGAGCTTCGAACGAAATTCAGGTTCAAACCTAATAGATTAATTTTGAATTCACTCAAGTTTATTTAGCTGGTCCTCAGTTGGTCATGTAGGTATACTTTCTTGAAATTTCTTCTCCTATTTACCACCTTGGTTGTAATCATGCTCTAGGAAAAGATGCAAGAAGTATGTAGGTCTGATAATAAAATGTATGTATATTATAATGCTCTATTGGACGATTTTGTAATCAAATGACATGTGTTTTAATTAGTTATCTTAAAATATTTAAATATTTAACCCGTAAATGTACTTTAAAAATTTACTGCTAGCTAAACAAGATAAAAAGGCGTATTTTTATCTAAATAATTCTTTAAAAAACTCAATAGAAGCTTCCTTTTCCCATTTCATAGATACCAAGGTCAAAAACCTAGTAAATATATTTTTATGGGTTACCAAATTTTATCTTTCAATGCCTCTAGCATGCACATATGGTTCATTTTATGTATATCTACAAATTAATAGGTCTTGACTGCATTAGAATATATTATTAAACTAAATTATTACGGGGTTTTACCAACCTGACGATTTTATGTTCCGATGATACGAGTTGTTCATGAGGGAAGTATAGATTAGGAAAATTGGTTGGTTATGGTAAATACCAACGATCAGGAACAAGGCACTTACAGTACCTGTACACATAAGGTACGTAGATTACCTATTAGCTTTGCATGTTTTATGGATTTCTTTCGAAGCTTCGGGATAAATTTAACCGATGTTGATTTTTGGTGGACCTACGGACAACAGAAGTATAGGTTGCAAATTGCAATGCAACCTTTAATTTTTTTTATCTAATTAAAGATTTCCTACGGGATTTATAAAAAAAAACAACTTTGATGGAGTCGGTTGTCTTCTAGTTAAGGAAATTATGAGTCTGGCTAAGCGTCTTAATAAAACATACTATTTTTAATGCAGTTATATTTACAGGCTCTCCAATAAAGCGTTTAAGATCGTTCGCTAAATAAGGCTGGTGCTGCACTAAAATACATCACTATCAATTTGTCATCTTGTTTGTGCACACGCAAAGCGTGGCAACCGGCAATTTGCTTCGATACGATCAATCGGACTTCGCCACTGTGCTCCCGGCTAAATTACATTCCATTACATGTGTGGCCGATACCTTAAGTGGCTCTTTTTATTTTGCTCGGAAATAATCACCGGGTTGGATCCTTGTCTCAGTGTGAAAATCATGCTATGCCTCGTATTAATTGTTGTAACTTTATTTTTATTATTTCTTTGTTTACAAGCTGTGTAAGCTTTGGTTACAAGTTTCCTGGTGGGAGGCTTCGGCTGTGGCTAGTTACCACCCTACCGGCAAAGACGTGCCGCCAAGCGATTTAGCGTTCCGGTACGATGCCGTGTAGAAACCGCAGGGGTATGGGTTTAATGTAACTGCCATGTCCCTAACAGGTTAGCCCGCTACCATCTTAGAGTGCATCATCACTTACCATCAGGTGAGATCGCAGTCAAGGGCTAGCTTGTAGTGGATAAAAATAAAAGCTCTCTCACTGCCACTGTGAAGCTTTTAGCTTCTTAACGAATTAATTGTACTTAAGATCATATTTTTCTGTGGACATCCATGCAGGATACCTTCGTCCAGCAGTAGACGACTATAGCTTGAGGCGATGACAACGACGATGAAACTGACTCCTTTTAGATTTTGGCGATATAGCTGTTTTCCAGATATAGCTGTAATATACGTAGACTCATCGGATACCAATGCATGGCAACCCGGCGAAAGCTCGTGCACCTGAAGGCTAATAGGCCTATTCCACTGCACTTTTCACAGGGACCCTTACACTTGTAATAGGCCTTTTATGCCTAAATCTTAAAATGTATTTCTAAAATAACATAATAAATCAATATTTACAAAGCATTTTTCTTATTGTATTTTCTTTATTTTCTGGTTTATGTATATCCTAATAGTTTCTTAAAGGGGCTTAAAAAGATTTTATGCCGTAATATAACCGCAGTACTGATAATTACCTACCATAAAATCGTTGGCACAACAAAGAACTCAATTTTGAATCCAAATATTACAAAGAAAAGTCAAAAGTCATAAAATTACAAGAGCAACCATAAAATTGGGACCGACCAACGAAATAGGTGACTTTCAAAATTGCAGATCATAACCTATTCAAAAGGAAGCGGTACTTTTGAAGAGGATAGTCTCTGAAGGGCGTCTAACAGTCGTTTTATTATTTCTAGCCTACACAATAACGAGAAATGAAGTCAGACATAAAGGCTTTTTGTAGTAAGGCCGTTAAGGGCGAGGGCTCCGTTTGTCGGCACGTGGATATGCGAAGAACGTCAAACACGAAAAGGGTTTTAATTTTACAACATTCTCGGAATTCGTACGGACAGTTATGGGAAACAAAAAAGGCCATTGTATTCATATTTACGCATAGCGAATACTCTCAACCTCCGCTTATTTTATGCACTGCCATAAAAAATACAGAGTTAATACCCAACTACAGCATAATAACAATACAAAAGCTTAATACGCTTTAGTAAAAGAACATACGATCACAATAGTATAAATTATGCGCTTCCTTGATTTCATTCAATCACTGTAATTTCCAATTCCAAATAAATGCAGTAGCCACTGACCAATTCTGTTTGTTCATTGAGAAACCTGAATAAAAGCCAGAAAGTTAATCCTTCTCCAAATAATTGAAGTAAGGAGGTAGGTTAGTAAGTAGCCCAGAGCCCACCTGCACAAACATTAAATAGTGAATTCCACCAGAACTGAAAAACTAGTTTTTCTTTAAATATCTGGTCTAAGATAATTTTGAATAAATGTCGCTGCCTGAAAATGGCAATTTGGTAATAAAGACTGAAACTGGATACACCAAATAAATTAAGTGCCAATTAATAATTGCAGATCCATTAAGCTTGTCAAAAATGAAACTTGAAACTGAATCCGTGGAATTACCTGCATGCATTACTGCAAGTAGGTAGCAATAATAAATAATGTTAGACAAGGAAACTGTCTCAGAAACGAGCAAAAAGTTAAAGACAATCGCAAATCGTGGATTTTTTCAAGGCGTGGCTTATGGTGTCTTTCGTCCATATTACCAGCACCATTATTTCAAGTGCTCCGTCTGCTGACACTTGACGCTTCATACAAAAGGCAGACGTTTCACATCGTTTGTACCGTCACCTCGCCGCGACGGCGAAGTAACAAGTGCCAAAAAAATTGGCGCCACATTGTTATCACAAATGAAGCTAAACGCGACGGTTTGGCCAGGGTTGTCACGTGCCAGATTAGACAGTAAAATCTAAGCATTCAAAATGGAAGTACTTTGACAGCTTTTTTTTCAAAACGTCGACACGAAATCATTAAATTTATTATTTCTTCTGGGAAAAAATAAAGATAAAGAAATACATACTAATATTATAAATGTCTCGTTGGTCTAGCGGTTAGCATAGTCGACTGCGGATCACGAGGTCCTGGATTCGATTCCCGGTCGGGCAAAAAAATTGTTAGGTTTTTCAATTCAGAAATTCTCAGTGCCAGCCCGGAGTTGGAAGTTGGCAGTGTTTCACCCCCGTGCCTCGGAGAGCACGTTAAGCCGTCGGTCCCAGTTACTATCACTAGCATAATAATAGTCGTTAAAGCCCGCCAACCCGCATTGGAGCATTCCCTCCCTCCTGAGAGTGGAGGCCTGTGCCCAGCAGTGGGACGTTAATAGGCTGTAGTGGTGGTAGTGGATTATAAATGCGAAAGTGTGTCTTTCTGCTACGCTTTCACGGTGTTGACAACCCTATTTGGACCCCTCGGGATTTATAAAGGTTTCATAAGCAACCGCATTATTGTTTATGGCTGTGCACTTGCCTCCGTGGGTTTGTACCTGTTTTTACCCTCTATTGTCTATGTTCCTCGAAATATTAGTGAACACGTGTCAGCTTAAGACTTAAACTCCATTGTCTTTCTCGAGAGCGCTCAGAACAAAGCTTAGAAGATGCCGAAGAGATAACATTACTACACGAAAAACAGGTTTTATTGCGCCAGTTATGACTTTATGGGGCCCATTTGTTAACACTTCATTTATAACAGTACCGATCTTTAAACTGATAGGAGTCTCAAGTGTAGACTTGAGCACCTAAACAAAACATGGTTACTGACGTCAGGTATTTAGAGTTATCTTTAGATTTTATGATAATCCAGAGCATTGGATAAATCTGATTGTATAAAAATCACTACAACGGTACAAGTTTGCCCAAGTATTATATTATCTGAGTTTAAGTTTGCACTTTACTGCGATTTAACTTTATTGCAGTGATGAATTTTTCCAAAATACTACTAAAACTAAATGATGTCCGCAACTTCGTCCGCGTGGATCAAATTTTTTTGGAACTCTTGAATTTTCCGGGATAATAAGTAGCCTATGTCCTGCCCCGGGATACAACCTATCCCTGTACCAAATTTCATCAAAATCAGTTGAACGGATGGGCCGTGAAAGCGTAGCAGACAGACAGACACACTTTCGCTTTTTTGTAATATTAGTATGGATTTTAGTGTAAGATTCTGAATTTCTGAGGTAAGTTTGCTCTTTCCAGCGATCTCTCTTGATTGCAGTGATGAATTCTGGCAAATGTATGAAAGACTAAGGGAGTTGTAAATTTTCCTAAATAACACTAACATTTCTTGACACAAAAATTCAACTTGAGTGTGATAAAATCTCGAGAAGGAAATAGAAAAACTTGCCGCCCGAGATAAAGAAGAAATCTATGAAAAAAATGTCGTTCACGTGTAAATCATTAGTCGGGGCTGGCATCTTGAGCTCAAATATTTGGCGATGCTTGCAAATCTCGGCGCCGCTGAGACGACAGAAAGACCGCTTCCTTTATAAGTGCCGACTGGGGTTACCAAGTGTCACCGAATGCCAGGATTGTCTGTAAAGCATTGCTGTACTATATAGGTACAATCGAATTCTTGCCTGGTGGGAGGCTTCGGCCGTGGCTAGTTACCACCCTAGCGGCAAAGACGTGCCGCCAAGCGATTTAGCGTCCCGGTACGATGCCGTGTAGAAACCGAAGGGGTATGGGTTTAATATAACTGCCATGCCCCTAACAGGTTAGCCCGCTACCATCTTAGACTGCATCATCACTTACCATCAGGTGAGATCGCAGTCAAGGGCTAGCTTGTAGTGGATAAAAAAAAATATTAAGAAAAATCGGAAGAAGAAGAACATTGAAAACGTAACAGGTTTTGGTTACCTATTCAGTGATTTTATATGCAACTTATGCCTATCACCTAGTGGACCCTCCAGCAGTTGGATGGACGACATCCAGACTTGCGAACAGCTGGATGTAAGACCAGGGGATGTAAGACAGTTGCTTGTCCAAGTTTTCACTAAAGACCAATGTCAAGGAGTACACGTCTATGGGTTGAAGATGGCCACGAATCACGATATATTCTCTATTTAGGCAGTATGTGTATCTACCGTTACAAACTTACAACTATCAAAATAATTCATGAAATCTACACGAAAGTAACTATGATGACTACTTTCTTTTATATTTAAAAATCTGACGAGCAACTTGGCAAAAATCATCAAGTAGGTACCTACAATTAGTTAGTCTACAGTTAGTTCCAAAATCAACCATCAATAATATTCCACTTGTCTCATGATTTTTTCTAGAATCATCTTGTCCCACAATTTTCCCGCTTTCCAAATCGTGATATGGATACCACGCCAACTACAAATGTCCAAAAAACTAGTGCTATCTGGTAACTCCGATGCCGACAGAGGACACTTAGCCGACATGCGACGCGACGGCAGCTAAGACAATATTTGAGGAGTCGGCAAATGAACACAAATGAGCGTGGGATTAGGTATCGAAACCGCTCTAATAGCTAACGGGTTGCTAAATGGTAGCAGCTGCTGGTTTTTGTTCATCTTTAGAGATGCCTTAGCTATCCCAGATTCGGCAAAAGTTACAACAAAACTAGGGTGTCCCTAGCCCAGAAAGAGAAAAGTTCCTTCCCGTAACTCAATATTAGAACCTGGCAGAGATTGCTTACACTAATAAGGCCGCTTTTGTATACTTGATATTACGTATGCTATATATCTACTAGCATACGTAATATTTACTGTCAAGGCAGTGTGAATGAGTTTAGATGTGACTATAACGTAACAGAGTCACACCTAAACTCACGACATGTTGACATTGTCAACCAAGAAGATGTTTAATTCGCCAAAACATGAGTTGTAGCCGTAATCTTAGTTTCTTAGCGATTTAGAGATTTACAAATTTTTCACGCGTCTTTTAAAAAAAAATGACTCCCAAATTAATATGTATAAAGGTTACCTCTCAATTTTCCATAAGTACTTCCGTACTCGATTTCTGCAACAAACACTTGTACCTATAATAATACCTAAGATAATAATACCTTTACTATTTGGTGTGCAATGAGTTTTTTCATTAATTCATTAGGATATTCTAAAAACGCAACAATACATAACGTTACTACAATTTTGAACACAGCTGATCAAAAAAGGTTTTTATGCAGGTACCTATTTGCGAATAATTTTGGCTAATTTTGGTTAAATAAATACAAGTAGGTAGGTATGTGTTACAAAATACAAGTCGAGTATAGATAATATAATTATGTAGGTACAAGTGTTTGTTGCAGAAATCGAGTACGGAAGTACTTATGGAAAATTGAGAGGTAACCTTTATACATATTAATTTGGGAGTCATTTTTTTTAAAAGACGCGTGAAAAATTTCTAAGTCTCTAAATCGCTAAGAAACTAAGATTACGGCCACAACTCATGTTTTGGCGAATTAAACATCTTCTTGGTTGACAATGTCAACATGTCGTGAGTTTAGGTGTGACTCTGTTATGTTATAGCCACATCTAAACTCATTCACACTGCCTTGACTAAGTACATACGTACTGAAATTAGCACTATAGTGAGTTCGCAATGTTTCGCAATTTCCTTAAAACTCACATGATAAGTGACGCTTAAAAATGACGTAGACAAATGCGTCGGAACTTCAAAAACTTAGGAGTCGTGTGACTCAGCCATGACGTCACTACCCTCGGCATTTATATCACTCTGTTATAATGTCTGCGTCATGCCCCCAACGACCTCAGATTAGTCGGCGAACCGGTCCTTGAAAGCACCGTCATACAAAAGATCCGGAACGGCGCTAGATGGTTATCCACTGTGATTACCTGTAAATAACACTATACCGGTTAGTTACTTTGAATTAGTTCCGATAAATGCTTTCAATCAATCACGAAATCCGCATTGGATATGAGACATTATCGAGAACGCGCCACATCTACCTCTCGGCATGACCTTTAAAAAAATATTAACGGACGCATTGATCTCTGCGGGTGCGGACATTAGAAGGATCACGCTAAACCAGCGTGAAGCGATGCCTAGACTCAAGGCATAATAATTTTATGTATTCATCCTAATTATCATATATTATATTATATTATCATATATTATTATATTATCATATATTATTATATAGCGACACTTAGCTTCTGTAAATCTTTCTTTGTTAATGCTACATAGGTACCTACCCATGATACAGGATTACCTAGTGTGGGTAACATTGGATATAAGGAAAAGTTGTTTTTGGAAAATAAACTTTTTCATTTTCATTTTCATTATATTTTATAAAGCTTTACCTTATTGATTATTTATTATTTAATCAAATTTTTGATTATTTTTTAGCGATTTCATCTTTTCCTTCAAATTATGTACTTAGGCATTGATGTATAATTTTAGTTAGGTATATAATTAATAAAACCTAACTAACCTAACCTAACAAAAAATACCTTCAATGTACATTTGAATATGAATCGAGGAAAATACACCTTATAAGAATCGAGGTTTTGATATCTGACTACCGATTCAGTAGCCGTAGGCTTGTGTTAGAATTTCTGCTAAATAGTTCGTAACTTTGTCATGAGAAGTTAGATTATAAATCAAGCGATAAATTTCGTATTACTTTAGCGTTCATACTACATGAGGTGTGAAACAGAAACTAGTAACATCGTTTCTGTTTCGCACCTCGTTTAATAGCCCCGGCCATTAATGAATGCTCTTAGCCCTTTTCTTTGTGTCTTTTCTTAGCCCACTAATGTAGGTAGTTAGTTAAGTACTTAAACTTTCCTATTTCTATCTTCTAGAATCTAGGCAAACGTGTTTATACATCATGCATTACATCATCATTTCTGATCTAAGTGATTCATCTGGTGATAGAAGGGCTAGGTAAATTTTATCGCAAGGTATCAGCCTTGCAATTCTTATCACAATTCCACGTGAGCATGATTACTATGATCAACTGCCTCGTTGGTCTAACGGTTAGCATAGTCGACTGCGGTTCGATTCCCGGTCGGGCAAAAAATTGGTATTGGGTTTTTCAATTCAAAAATTTTCAGTGCCAGCCCGGAGTTGGAAGTTGGCGGTGTTTCACCCCCGTGCCTCGGAGAGCACGTTAAGTCGTCGGTCCCGGTTATTATCACCAACATAATAATAGTCGTTAAAGCCCGCCAACCCGCATTGGAGCAGCGTGGTGGGTCTAAGCTCTAATTACCTCTCTCCTATGAGAGTGGAGGTCTATGCCCAGTGCGACGTTAATAGGCTGTAGTGTTGGTGATGAATGATTACTGATTAGGCTAGCTAAAGTGCTATTACAATAATACATGATGCATTATCGTTTGCCTAAATCAAGTTCAATCACAGATACAGCTGAGCTAGTTAAAAAGAGCTCAAAACTACACCAACAATCTGGATAAGGGGATACGCAATCCTCAGCCGGGTCTCGCACGCGCACTTCTATGAGTCAGGGGCAGACAGCGCGCGTGCCTTCAACGCATCACGTACGCTACTTCGCATTACATGACATCGCACTTGCCAGCCTCCGTGTGAGGAAAACCGCTATGGACTTTGTTGGTCGGGTTTTTTACAACTATTAGGATTTTTTCTACAGATACCTACTACAAGAAGATCCGCGTTGAGTTCCAAGATCTGAAATAGGTTGTGGGCGATCAGCAATTAGAGTCTTTTATTTCAGTCCATACAAATATTATAAAAGTGGGTCTGTCTGTCAGACAGACAGACGGCTGTCTGCATCTGCTACGCTTTCACAATCTACCTGTTTAACCGATTTTTATGAAATTTGGTACAAGGATAGGTTGTATCCCGGGGAAGGACATATGCCATTTTTTATCCCGGAAAATTAAGGAGTTCCCGCGGGACTCAAAAATCTTAATCCACGCGGACGAAGTCGCGGGAATCATCTAGTAATAATAAAATAATCAATTTAAACTTCTAATAGTTTCAATTTCTTACTTCAAATCACTAAGTAATTGTTTCAAGATAAAGATTTATCTTTAAGTATTTTATCACTTATTCATACTAAACTTGAGTAATCTAATCAACACATATTGACCATAATATAATTAGACTGATCGGAAACGATTTTTGTAAGTTTTGTAAATAATAAAAGTTTATTTATTATTTCATCTGTGGCTCAGGTTTCGAGGCCAACTTATTATACCTATTTTCGGTGCGATACGCTTAATCTGAGTTTTTACATTGCAAATACGATTGATCGACGTGAGAGCTCACCTCACCAAGTGGAAGCGAACGTTATAGTAAAATGAACCTTAACTGCATTGGTTTAGAGCTCATTTCATCATTTCGTGTATTTATTCACAGCTAGCGCTGCAAACGCTGAATTTGGGACTTTAAAGAAAGAGCTTTTGGGTCCATTTTACTTTGACGTTCGCTTACACTTGGCGAGGTGAGTTCTCACGTCGATCAATCGTATTTGCAATGTAAAAACTCAGAGTAAGCGTACAGGAGTGAAGATCAATAAAACAAAACTATCGTTATATATAATGTTCTAAACTAAAAGGCAAGGCTACGTTCGATGATTTTTCTATAGGTAATTGTCATTTAGATCAACTCATGCATCAGCAAATTTGTGGTCAAACGTCAAGTTTTATCACAATAATTTATTTCATCAGAAAACATCACCATATTAAAGTTAGGAAGTAGCAACAGACAATGGGGCTGATTCTGTATATCACAATCTCTAAACTAAACTAAAATGGCAGCTTTAAATCTAGTTCTGTCCCTTTCCGTAGGAAGTATTATGAAAGGGTTAGCAATATTTGTAATGCTCTAATTTTAGTTTAGTTTAGAGATTGTGCACTACAGAATCAGCCCCATTGTCGTCATAGCTAAGTAGGTAAGTACCTAGATTCCTAAGTGTGATCAAGTTTATAAATGGGATGCTCATATCTTATCTGATATGACAGCACTTTAATAGTACCTCAAAGCCATTACGCACGCGTGCTGACATTACAAACAAGTCTATCTCATTATAAATAGGAAAATTCCTACAATTACAATCAAGTGCAGACAATTATTGTGGATACAACATGACCAGTCATTAACCCGAATGCGTTATAGATAATGCGGTGTCGCAAATAGAATTTAAATGGGTTCATTCATTAACGGCTAATGGTAGAAAGGAAAATTTAGCGAAAATTTGTGTTCATAAAATATTCCTAACGAGCAAGATAAAGAACATCACTTCCTTTGTGTTGAGGCTTTATAACGTTTTCGGCTGCATATCGGTTACTTCTCAACTATTGCTTGGACGAGGTTTCTATAGAAACGATAATACCGTCTGACTGTCGACTCTGTTGGACTATTTATTGTTTTTGTTTGTACTTAAATGGTATACAATAAAATATAAGTTTTACTATAATTTTTCTTACCAACCTTTGTAAAAATAAAATTAAAAATTACCTATCTTTATTGCCAAAAATATTTAAAATAACTTTTTCCATTAGTCTCCAGGGAAGCTATATCGATGTAGAATTTACCTACTCATGACCTCGAGTCTGAGCTAAAACCATAGACGACGTCTTACTGACGCAGCTAAAACTGAAGGCTTCCAGATTAAAAGAACCGAAATCTTTACTCTGCTTCAAAACGTAGGTCCTGTACTGACGATTATGTTTTTATGACAAATTAAAACACACTTTTTCGAAACAAGTCATCCTATCCTATCCTACCGACCTCCGTGGCGCAGTGTGTAGCGCTGTTGTCTTAACGTGCGGAGGTCCCGGGTTCGATCCCCGGCGGGTCAATTTGGGAATTTATAATTTCTGAATTTTCCCTGGTCTGGCCTGGTGGGAGGCTTCGGCCGTGGCTAGTTACCACCCTACCGGCAAAGACGTGCCGCCAAGCGATTTAGCGTTCCGGTACGATGCCGTGTAGAAACCGAATAGGGGTATGGGTTTAATATAACTGCTATGCCCCTAACAGGTTAGCCCGCTACCATCTTAGACTGCATCATCACTTACCATCAGGTGAGATCGCAGTCAAGGGCTAACTTGTAGTGGATTAAAAAAAAAAAAATCCTACATGTTCATCACGAGCTGTTTTGTAGGATCATATTATTTTGTAATCAGGTTTTATCTTTATGGAAAGCAGAGCCGTAAATTATCTCTTGAGGTTTTGCGGTAGCGTGCTTGCATTATTTTCCCACGCTGATTAAATCTAAAATTGGCAAATAAAATGAAATGCAAAATAAGTGATAAAACCCACTGCATTCCAAACAACCGGTATTTTTGTTGTTGATCATTGTAATTTTGGCCCATGACTCGAGAGCCCATAGGGAATTTTGAGAAGGTAGACGGTAAAACTGAAAAGTATGTTTACAGGGGTTTTTCCGCTTTATCTGCTTACATCATACTAGACTTGCCAGCAGGACTGTGGTAGGTTGGTGTGTATTGTGTAACCCTTATTTTTTCATTAAAAATAAACGATTCCTAGTTCCTACTGAAATGAATGCTACTGCATCTAAAGAGAATTCTGCCGGGAGCTAGTACTTATAACTCACTTTAGACGTACAAAATATTGAACTTTTTACATATAGCAACACTTTTACATAGATTCCCGTTTCTATAGACCTTACCGATTATCGAAAAAACTTATTTTATCAATGTAAAAACTTTCAGCTTTTATCAAACACCTCCATAATTTTAGCCTACAGGCTCTCATGCCACATTTTACTTTTAATAATTGTAATTTTATGACATTTCGAGAAACGAGGAAACGCCTAATTTATGGGGCTTTTGACGTCGCTCGTGCGTGTGAAAATATTGGTTACGTTAATGATTAGCATAATTTATGTAAAATGCAATTTGATGGTGAAGTAAACAGCTCACAAAATTATATGCGAATAGTTAAAACTCTGACTTCGTGAATAGACTCGCACCTAACAACTTATCGAGTAATGTATGTATCGAAAAGTTAATGTATTGATTAGTTTAAAGGGGCCTCAGGTGTCGGCAATGAAGTCGAGGTATTTTAATTAATGAGTAATTTTAATTTGTAATGGAGGTAACTTACTTGGCCAGTTTTTACTTGTAATTTTTATAATCTTACTGTCGCTCCTATTTAAGAAAACAGGAACACCATCTTGATCTTTACGTCGAGACATTGATAGATTGACGATGAAAGAAATTTTTCTTAGTAAGTCGAGGTATGTGGCGAAATGTCTGTGTTTACCTGAATACTGATTAATTAAAATATAAGGATTTCCTGTTGTAATCTGAAGTCAAACACATGCCGCTGACGTTAAATCGTTATTTTTCCGTTCATAATATAGCTATCAGAGGAGTGGAATATTTATAATAATTATTAAGATTAATTTATCTTCTTGTTTGTAGACAGGAAACATTTCATTTAACAATATGTTAAGTAATAAGGGCAATGTCTACGGACTTGTGGAAATTTATTAAACGGTTCTTAAAAAAAAAAATCGGCTTGGTACTTACCTAGATAAATTACATATTGGAATAGTTGGTGGACTGTACATTGACTAGATACTGACTGGTACAGACATTCGGAGAAATTAATCGGATCGAATCCGATATTTATATGGAACTGGATAATGCCAGCGTTATTGACCGCGCGAAGTTTTTTCCCGGGGGAACTAAAAAGTAGTATGTCCTTCCCGAGATGTGACCTACCTACATATCACATTTCATTCAAATCAGTGGAAAAGATGGGTCGTTAAAGCGTAGCAGACAGACAGAGAAACAGATAGACACACTTTCGCATTTATAACATACAGTCAGTAATAAGTATGTATAATGTTAGTATGGATTTGGATTAAGAATTTTAAAAAAAATGTATAAACTTGAAATTTATTAAAAATTGAAATTTAGATCAGAAAGGAGACAAAAAGGTTTAAGGTAGAGAAGCGGAAAAATCGCACACTTTGTACGCCACTGACTGTCCTAATAATATTGACCGTTCTGCGAAACACATTTCAAATGTGTAATCTTCAATTAGTCATTTCAAGAATTCGGAAATCCTTATGTATGCGCAATTAATTCGTGTTCAACGGAAAAACAATAAATATTTTATTTTGCCTCAATAATTTGAAACATAAGTAGGGAGGAAATTGATGAAGTTCGTATAATATTACTCGTATTTTCCTTATTTTGACAATAACGCGTGGTTTTTTGGTTCTAATGAATAATTAGTTTTATTTTAATTAGAGAATTCCCGTAACGATGCTGCTTATAAATAATAGTAGATTATACACCAAGGGGATAAAGCACTGTTTTATGTCACGGGCGCTACATTGAATCCTGAACGTAACGAAGGACTCCAAATGTAACTCCCGAGCGCAGCGAGGGTGTTATAAGTTAATTCCCGAGCAAAGCGACGGAATTAAGATTGAGTCCTGAGTGCAGTGAGGGATTCAAGCGCCCAAGAAAAAAACAGTTTTATCCCGGTGGTGTATACTCTACTTTTCTCACTTCATGCGAGACAATAAAAAACTAGGCTTAGTAGATAGTGTTTTTTTTTTTTTATCCACTACAAGCTAGCCCTTGACTACGATCTCACCTGATGGTAAGTGATGATGCAGTCTAAGATGGTAGCGGGCTAACCTGTTAGGGGCATGGCAGTTATATTCAACCCATACCCCTTCGGTTTCTACACGGCATCGTACCGGAACGCTAAATCGCTTAGCGGCACGTCTTTGCCGGTAGGGTGGTAACTAGCCACGGCCGAAGCCTCCCACCAGTCCAGACCAGGGAAAATTCAGAAATTATAAATTCCCAAATTGACCCTGCCGGGGATCGAACCCAGGACCTCCAAGTTAAGGCAACAGCGCTACACACTGCACCACGGAGGTCGTTATTACAGAAAATTAAAAGTGAAAATTGATATTGGAGACATTAGTCCAATTATGGAAAGATAACGTTATATTTAATAGCTTCTGGAGTCAAAATACTCATCACATCACTCATAAATATACATCACTCGACATTTTTGAAATATTTTTTTAAATATTTATAGAATCTTCTAAAGGTACTACTAGCTACGGCTATAGCAACTTCTTTTAGCTCGCGTGGCCTACTCGATTTGACAAACAAACGAAGTTCGTCTCAGTGCGAATCTAGTGGGCCACGGCTTCGGTTTTCTAAAATCGAGTTGGCCGCGCCCGCTGAGAACACATTCTGTTTAGCGAAATTAGACTTTATGGACATAGCAATAAGAATTATGAAAGTGAAAATTACATTATTAACCAGCGGGTTATAATGAAATTCAATAGAACATTATAACCCGGCTAAAGCCAAGAGATATAATGTCTTGCTTTCGGTAAGGTTTACATGACATATAATTCGGCATTGTCGAGCATGTGGTGTGAAAAAACTGTTAACTGTGGTCTGTGATGTGTCTAACTTTGGATTTAATAAACTGCCTTCACCTTCCAAGTTATTGCGTACTTCCATCTCTGACTGTATGACTGTAAATTGTCGGTCAACGACTGATAAAACAGATCTAAGCAGTAATGTAAAGCTAAATGTAGTCCATATAATATATTATATTATGTCCTTATAAGTTATATTATTATTATAATTGCTTTTTCCACTCAAATGCGTTTTATCTCGAACCGCATCATCATTTTACCATCAGATGAGCGGAAGTCAAGTGCGGGTGTACCTAACTGATCAGCAATAAAAACACCCACTACGCTTATGCAATATGTACTTAGTAATACTTTTACGGTTTATGTAGGTATATGCCTATCTATCATAAAATAGGGATTAGATTAAGTATTTTTATACCATCGCGTGATTTTTAATTCGTATCAAGTGTTATGTACTTCGATATGCATGTCTGTGTCCACGATGGGCATTGATAACGACGATTTGTTATCATTATCATTATCGGTGTAAGTGATCATTGAACTGTTTATTGTTGCTCTATACTATGTACCCGGAAGTATCTATGCCCTACTTATGGAAAAGTGAACAATAGGTTCACTTTTCCATAAGTAGGAGTCGGGATTCACACGTTGGTGTTCCTGGTGTGCCTCAGACGGTGAGAAGGGAATATTGAAGTCCCGCGGAGAAGGGTCGATCAGACGACGACGCTGGTGGCTGGGTTGCGCGAATTCCCCGGCCCCTATCTAGCCAAGGCGTTATGAGGAACACCGTGGGATTTCAGTCGGAAGGAGTCCGACATAACCTTTGCATTTCCCCAGATGCAAAGGCATCGATGAGGATTTCCCCACGAAAAAGAAAAAAAAAAGGTATAAGACCTAGCTCAATGATTACAGTCGCGCGATTATCTTTCTATCTACCTATTGATCTAACTAGGTAGGTAGTAGGTACTCGTTACTCTTCTCTATTTCAGCTATAGGTACCTACTAGTTGGTGAAGTTAGAAAAGATATTAAAGACCTTTTTCTTTCCCCACATATTTTTAGTATTACTAGAAGAGTGCAAATCAAATAATTACAACCTTTCAAATACAACCAAAGGTCTTCGTAAAGTCGCGCGACGCGCAGATATTCTTCATTGTGCTAGATATTCCTTTCAGATAATCACATAACGGTAGACGCTTTATTGGGGTACTGAGAAAAAGCGCGAAGAAAAGTTTATTAGCGCTCATTTGTTATACCTACAGCCATCCATCCATCCATCAGCCTGAATTAGTCCACTGCTGGACATAGGCCTTTTAGAGAGCGCGCCATCAGCGGCCCTCCGCTTTCCTCATCCACCCACTTCCCGCTACCTTTTTAAGGTCGTCGGGACATACCTACGACCAATTTTCACTAAACTGCTTGTTTTAATTTCTCTGATCTACAGACACAGCCGTTTGGTTTTTGTTATGAATACTTAGTAGGCACAATGCCTTTTTAGTGCTCTAATCGTTTAATACCATTGTACATTGTACACGCCTCTACACGTGCTAGCCAGCAGTGGCGATAACGATTTTGATAAAACAACACCAAGGCCCCACGGCCATCTGGTACAGTGGTCGAATTTCCTGTCCGACACGTGTCAATTACGCTAGTCCACGCAAGTTACACTTTCCTGTCCCTCTTTCACGATTTTTTGGAAGAATATAATAAGACACTGGAATCTGTCCACATGGATTTGGATTTATTCTAACAAATCCTGTGAGAATTCTACTACCACGAATATTAAGGGATATAGATTATAGACATTGTATGTAAAACTTTTTGGATCACTGTCCAGTGTCCACTGTCTTTTGACTTTGAGCCATCGATATTATAATATTATTAATTATGACTTGGTTGAATTAGTTGAATTTGGCTTGACCGAGATGGGAATTGTGACTGATGGATGGATGAGGAATGAACGTGAAGGATTGTGTGTGCAAGCAGGCTACAAGCTACAACACGTACTAAACAATATTTCAATCAACTTTTCTAAGTTTTACAGACATTCTAGAGATCTTTGGTGACTCGGTAGTTAGTATTACCGCACACGGAAGAAGTGGATCAAATCTATGCAAGAGACTACTGAGTAGATATTAGAGAAATATAAGAGAACTACATTCAGATATGGACGTCTACTTATTGTCGGAAACAAAAAGTCAACAACGAACCCAAGGCAGTGCTTCAAATGATAATTTTATATCATTGTACCAAAAACGCGAAGTCCACTGTTACGACTTTACCGACAAAAGACAAACTAAATGTTTCAACATGACTAATGTATAGGCGGGACCCTAATTTCTATTTATAAAATGTATGCAGTACTCAGCACGCGTGGAGCACTAAAATCGATAATGATTTCGATAAACATGTTACTATGTAGGCAGGCATTTTCGGAGAAAGTGTTCGATAATTTAAATTTGGACGTAGGACGCGCGACGACAATTTCTCACAGCGCGTCCCACACAGCCTCCCACTCACTTAGTCACTACACTAATATTATGTTCATTCCGTCTCACTGCCGTAAACATACTTAAATTCTCGACGAATGATGGTATTTTATGTTATCTTTATATACCATCTCTAACTCCAAATTAAAAGTTTATTCCAATTTCTAACTCTCTGAAATAAATATTTTACATCAATTTCTCACGAGACTGGTTGATAATGCATTTTTATGTTTTTTTAGTGTATATACTATACACTAGTTTTAGTTATAAATTAAGTATACCTAATAGATAGGGATCTAAAAGTGTTTCTGCCAAAAGTCATATTGTTTTATAATTACCATGTTCTAATGTAATCTTTAGATACCTTTTCAATTAAATTCTGCATCAACTTGCCCAGAATCGCTACTTATCTCCGATAGAACTACAACAATAGGTACCATAAACTATAATATAACAATAGATAAGTAGGTTTATCATGATAAGTAGAAACAAAAAAAGGGAAAAGGAGTTAATCCTTAACCTAACGTAACAAATTAAGAATATCAAAAACAAAAATAACAAATTAATAATAATAAATGATAAAAAAACTAATGGAATGGGCTACCGGAATTATCAATCACTCAAAACCACTGGTAGGTGTTGAAGATAAGAAAATCGCCTTTTATAAATTGATGAACGTAGGTAATAGGTATGCTAAATAGTAGTAACATCAGCAATGTTGAAAATAAAGGCCAATTTTTCTGTGATTGGACTTTGTTACCTGAATTCTGATGACTAATCAATGAAGACAACACGCGAGCGCAAACACTTGAAACGCTAAAAAAACAAAATGTAGGTACCTGTGACGCCAATTTGGTAGAAAATATTTTGCCAATTCGCTGATTAAAAATAATTTCAACAGATATGCTTACACACAGATCAAAGATCAAAAATCCGCAATTAGCGGACAAAAGTTCAAAGTATTGTCTGACTCATCAATGAAAATCATTACATTCAAATCCCGTAAACCCAACCATTTTAGTGTTCAACGATGCGTTTACATGGGCTATTCCCAATAAAACGTTGGAGATACCGTCTCAATTTCAAACTATTTATTAGTCACTTATTGAAATGTCTCACTAAAATCCCATCTGAAATTAAAATCCCCACTAATTGGCAGCAGCCAATGTTTGGATTTTTGCATAGCAGCAGCTATGCAAAAATCCAAACATGGTACAATACCTACTTTAATTTTTATGTGGACTTTACAATTCTCAAAAGATAAAGCAAGTAACCAAAACAATTTGTAAACAATGAAAGATTACATTTCAATGATTATAATATTTTATGCAGCATTAATGCAAATTAAAAGCAAGTGAATTTGCAAAAACGCCTTGGGATTATGAGGTCAGAAAATATTCCCAAGAAATGCTACCGCGGCACGCCCGCGCACGTACACACGTGCAATCATGTATCGACATTAATAATAACAAAACAAAACCTCATTGCAAAACTCATTTTTAATTCCACGGGCCGACGGCTCTCCGGATCCATTAGTGGATGTTACTGGACCGTAATGCGGCATCAGTAATTCTATCTGTCAATAATTATTAATACGCATAATCCATGATTGATGAACGCTAACAGTAGCTGTTTATAATTGACGCCGCCATTGTACGGCGCCCGGCGCTTGATTGATCGCCCCGCGCCACCAATACCGTATTGCGACATACCCATACGAGTGTAAATCGCTTAATTAAATGCAGGTTTAATTAGACACGTAACTTATGAAATAGAAGCCCTGGGATAGTGAATCAACCGAGAATACACAGACCGTGTCTAATCGTGATAAACGACTGCGCTAGATGTTATAGAATTAATTTTTAATTTGTTGCGGATACAGTATCTTAAATGCATTAATCACGTCTAAAATAATTTTAATAATATGACTAAACATAATAACAGGAAATATCACTATCAACCAATAAACGTAGATGTAACCATACAACAAGCGCTTGAAATTGATCTTGGAATCATTCCAAAGCGCCGATGTCCTGTGTGACACATCAGTCATCACCCCGTGATATCGAACTAGGAAGCGAGCGCAATGAGCTTGTACCTAGTCCACCCATGGCAGCAATAGCCGTGGGCCGGAGGTGCGGCGTGCGGCGTCGCGGCGTGCGCCCGCGCCGCGCCGGCGATTGTTTACAGCGCGCACGCGCGGCGCGGCGCGTGTCCCCCCGCGCCCCGGCGGCAGCTGCTCCGCACAGGTGGCGCGTGTGGGAACTCGACGGCTCTGCGCGTTCCCACGATCGCGCGCCCTCCGCTCCCTATATAAGCCCCCGCCAGAGCGGCGTACCGCATTCCGCGTTCAACGCTCAGCGCTAACGCACTGCTCATACACACACACACTATGTCTACCATGTCTTACGATATCGCGTATCCGCTCGCGGACGACGGCCCGCAGCCAGTCTCGCGTACTTATCAATATCGCAAAGTGATGAAGCCGATGCTCGAGCGCAAAAGGCGCGCTCGCATCAACCGCTGCCTCGACGAGCTCAAGGAGCTGATGGTCAGCGCTCTTCAGTCGGAAGGAGAGAACGTCGCAAAGTTGGAGAAAGCCGATATCTTGGAACTGACCGTTCGCCATCTTCACAAACTTCGCCGCCAGCGTCGGCTGTCGCTGAACCCTACAGTGGACGCCGACCGCTTCAGAGCCGGATTCACTCATGCCGCCAACGAAGTATCTCGCTGCTTGGCTTCCATCCCTGGAGTGGATGTGAGGCTGGGCACTCAGCTGATGACACACCTCGGACACCGCCTGAACGACATCCAGCGCGCAGCCGGCAGTGACACTCCTCCGGCCAGCCCGCCCAGCCCAGCGCTGTCGACTGTGTCTTCCTCGTCTGGTTACGTGACTCCCTCGCCGCCGGCCTCGCCGGTCCCAGTGCACACCGCCGTCCCCCTGGACTGCACCACCAGCAGCTACAAGACCTCCGCAGTGTGGAGGCCGTGGTAGACGGCGGTGCTCGGAGCGGGCGGACCCGGCTCCACGGTCACATCTGTTCCAGCACCGCTCGGAGCCGCTCGCCCCCCAAAGTGTCCGCCCTCGTCCATCAGTTTAGTGTACCTACGTGTTATCAAGAAAACTCTAGATCTCACCACTAATTAGTGTAGGTTTAAAAATGTAGCTCGTAAGTTAAACCGAAAGCTTTAAAACAAAATAGGTCATAAGTATATTTGTGATATTAAAGAATAATTATATTGTTTGTAGAGAGATGTATCGAGCCTTGCCGACTTTGAGTGGGTTCAAATTGTTATATTGTTATTATCGTTGAAAAGATTTCACGTTACTGTGAACGATTACATGAAACAAGAATAATTTAATAAAAAAATATTATTATGAAACTTATTTCTGCATTTTATTCCCGTAAACCTAGTTCCTAAGTACCAAAATTTTTTGATTTAAGTAAAATCCATAATTTTATTATAAAGTTAAGTAGGTAGGTACATATTTTACAATAATTTCAAACTTTTGATCTTTACTTTAAAATAACAGCTATTTATAACAGAAAAATTTAAAAGAAGGAAAGGGAAAATTCTCTATAGAATAACAAATATATTGAAAGTAGGCACCTAAGTATAGCAAACAAGGTAAGTTAACAAACAAAATAATTCCTTCTAAGCTCTAGTATTGTTACTATAACGTCCCACGAATGCTACCAGCAATACGATACGAAACAAAACAGAATAGAAGACGTAGTGATAAATATTAAAGAGGTTAAGGGCGCGGACCTCTGACACCGTAGTGCGCGTGCGCGGTAACTTTCCTGTTTACCGTCCGCAAACAAACAAACAACCACAGACATCCTCGTTTCTATACCGAGTACAGTAAGCCACGGAACAACGTAACTAAGTACGATTAATTATTATTCATTTTGTGGCATAGTGAATGGTGATTTAATACAGGAATGTAATGGTATTATAGAATACCTACAATAATTACTGATTAATTAGGTAGGTACTGATGGGAAGGTAAATTAGTTCCTAATCGTCATTTTGGAAAATAGCGAAATATTAATGAAATAGGAACATCATACTGATAGTAATATTATAAATGCGAAAGTGTGTTTGTTTGTTGGTTTATATATTGTTGGTTTGTCCTTCAATCACGCCGCCACGGATCGACGTCATTTTTGGCACGGGTATACTGTTGAGAACCTGGAGAGTGACATAGGCTACTTTTTATCCCGCAAAATTGAGGAGTTCCCGCGGGAACTAAAAAAAACCACGCGGACGAAGTTGCGGGCGGGATTAAAAACAAAAAGAGTTGCGAAATTAATTATCCTCCATTTAATTTCATTTGGATCAATAAAACCAAATTAACAAGTCATACAGCAGCTGAAAAAAAAATCAAATGTAAAGAAATCTAACTAAAATTTAAAACTAGGCAAACTAGGTAATCATTGAAGATTTATTGAGTGTATACCTACATTTAGACATTGAGAAATCTGTATGCCCCATCATGAAAATTAAAGCCGATTAATTAGTTTTCCGAGAAAACCCAGAATGTTATTAATGGTATTAGATTGATAACGTTTTAAAATGTTGACGATTTGGCATACAATCATCGTGCAATGTTGGAACCGATTAACATTTCCAGATTTTTCGTGTAATTCTTTAATAACATGCTCGGAATGAGTCGATTAATTAGTCAATGGCTGCCCCTAATATATTTTACTTTATAGTGGGTATCCATACTAATATTATAAATGAGAAAGTTTGTCTGTCATTTTTACGACCCAAACATCTAGCTCGCTTAGTGATTTTGACGTAGTTTTGGAAAAAAAAACATTCCGAAAAAGTTGATTACTATCTCGAAAAGTCAAAGAGTTTTATAAAACTCAACCGAATCCAGAATAAAGGACTCAAAAAAAACGGAAAATAAACAGAATATTTTAAAAACCATACTCACGCAAACAAAATCGCGGCATCATCTTATCTAGTCGGAAAAATAAAAACTCTTTCACACAAATGGTAATTTTATCCTACATTACTAATAGTAAAGAAATACTTCATAATATAATCTCAAATAGTGTAAAAACTGATCCAATTTGAATATGGAATCTAAACTACGGAAGCTTCCGAACGAAATTCAGAATCGGAGTTTTTCCTTTTGGCGGGAAAACAGTAAACGTCCACCGATGAGTCGAGATAACAATACTGCAAAGTTGATGAACACTATCATCTATTTTATTATTAAGTATTTGCATAAAATAATATTGTAATTTTACAAATTGACAAATAGTGCTTATATTTTATGAAATTCGTACATATTTTCACTGTAGTTAATGTACTGCAAAAATATACTCCAAACGAAACCTATTGCGCCATCTAACATAAATTTCAGAAAAAAACATAAGCTTTACAAGTTAGGCGGGTGTAACGCCATCTAGCTAAAAGCTCCAGTACAATATAGCAAAGTTCCTATACTTCACTGGTTAAGCTCGACGACGCTGTAGCAACCGGTAAACTTACCAAACCAACAGTATTCCAATTCTATTGTGTTTCAACAAGTTAGATGAAGATTATAAACTTCGTTAGTTATCTTATAATTATAATAATCGCCGTCAGAAGAGGTTAATGCAAATAATTTCAACTCAGCTTAGTAAACTTGAAATGCGAATGTACCCAACTCTTTTCGTTATTTTTTTTTTGTCACGACTCAACTGCAGAACCGATCGTGAGGAAGTTTGTTTAAGATTTTAAGAAATTTAATTTAATTTAATTTAATTTTATTTATTAACTAAATTTAAATCTATTGAATAAATGAAATTAATTAATTAAATAAATTGAAATCCTACTACTACTAATTTGTAGGCATCAGTTTTAAGTATTAGGTACCAATCTATATGTTTTAAGAAAACCAGAATTATTTCAAATATCAGAATCAGAAATAATTCAATGTCTCATACATTGATAAATAATTTATTCAGTCATTGTGCTTATACCTATTGGAGTAGGCCTACTTAGATAAGATTTTGCAGGTTTTCTTTTTACCGTAGTCTTCTCTTCTTATTGAGCCTTCCTTAATCCATTGTTGGGCATAGGTCTCCTCATATTCTAATTCTAATAGTGCTTAAATAATGTTGTTAGGTACCTGAAAAAACTAATTTGGAAACTGATAAGTCTTAGCGGGTGTGTATTATCAATAACTAATGTGTTTTGTGTTTTTCGGTGCATGGTCTCCAACTCTCCATTCCAGTAGCAAACGGGTCCATCGATCATCCTACAGACATGCTCTGCCCACCTCCGCTTTAGAAAGAATTTTCAGCCATTTCTCCCGAGCGAAGAAGGGAGAAGGGGCGACTCAGTATTTTTTAACAGTACCTAAGTATACTTATCGAAAGTTTAAAGTGATGATGCAATAAGAAAGAGTCCTGAATAAGCGATGTTGTTTACGCTATCTGTCGGACGGGGCGCCTGCGACCGGCGATAACATGACCCTGACCTCTAAAGATTACTTGCTTCTGGTTTACGAAACATTTTGTAGACTTGTCCTACTGATTTGAAATATTATTTTATTAGAAATTCTTACAAAATTTCTTAGTATTTTAATCATTGATGCCCGCGATTTCATTCACGTTGATAGACCTATTTAATTCCCGCAAGATCTTTAATTTTCCGAAATAAATTGGGTCAAAATTAATAGTCATTCCACGTACGTCGAGTCGAGCGTTTTGTTTTAACAAAAAATATTAAAAAATTTCCCGATTATGTAAATAAAATAACTTAATAATTATTTTGTGGGAATTTTTCGGCTAGTTTCAAGACTGTCTTTTCATGACCTAATGACATCATGATGACATGTCCTCATGACAAAATCCGGTTATTAAAATTCTGACCTGTTGACAAGGATCTCCATGTTCTTATCAATGAACCATGACGACTCTACCAACGTTATTAAACTATAAATGGAACAGCGAGTAATCAACGTCTTATTATAACGAACATAATAAAACACGCTTCAACGGAAAGTTTGCAAAGATAAAACACATAATATCACTTGCGGTATTAGTCAACATGTAAATAAACTATATGAAGATGTACCAAGTAGTTACTGCACCAAGCAAATACCTAGTTTGTTTTTTTTTTTTTATCCACTACAAGCTAGCCTTTGACTGCGATCTCACCTGATGGTAAGTGATGATGCAGTCTAAGATGGTAGCAGGCTAACCTGTTAGGGGCATGGCAGTTATATTAAACCCATACCCCTGCGGTTTCTATACGGCATCGTACCGGAACGCTAAATCGCTTGGCGGCACGTCTTTGCCGGTAGGGTGGTAACTAGCCACGGCCGAAGCCTCCCACCAGACCAGATCAGGGAAAATTCAGAAATTTAAATTCCCAAATTGACCCTGCCGGGGATCGAACCCGGAACCTCCACGGAGGTCGTCAAACCTAGTTTGTTTATGAGAAACAAAGAATTGAATGACTCTGACGACCTCTCTGACGCAGTGGCGTGCGCTGTTGTCTTACAAGCCGAAGGTCCTAGGTTCGATCTGTGGCACGGTCTTATGGGAATTTTTAATTTCTGAATGTTCTCTGGTCTGGTTTGTTAGGAGGCTTCGTCCGTGGCTAGATTTGACGTTCGCTTACACTTGGCGAGGTGAGTTCTCACGTCGATCAATCGTATTTGCAATGTAAAAACTCAGAGTAAGCGTACTGCTTAATCCGTAGTGTGCCCTGAGAGTTGAGACCGTATAGGTAAGGAGCCACGCCCGAGTGACGTAAGAAATCGAGGAAGTTATAATATTTGTTACAATGTTACAATACTGCTTATGCTACAGAACAATATCAGTATCGTAACATTGTACCTAATATAGGTATCCTACATATATCGGTTAGGAAAGACGATCATCCATCTAGCTCTAACCTCATGTAAACGGTTATCAAGCCAACGAGGTGATTAGTAGACATCGATAGAACGATTGACTTACCCATATTATATTGTGTCGATGCTTACTAATCAATGATTTATGGTCTAATCACACTGTCACACCTCACGTACTCGCTGTACACACCTGCAACGAGTATTTGGCAGCAGGAGTGCGCGTGGACGATAAGGAAAAACACCCGCGATGGGCGTGACTCCAAATTAGGTACATTGATTGCGATATAATTTACGATATCAATAGGATCGTATCAGCTGTTTACATTATTTACCTAACTCCTAAGGAGATGTCCTATTACGACAACAACTATTCCTACTAACTATAACTAGCCAACTTGTGGTTTATTAGAGTCGAGATTTGAAAAAAATTACCGGTTTTTTTAAAGATTTTCCTTCGATCAGGAAAACTGAGTGATGTTTTGTATGAAAATAGTTAAAGACCTGGATTTTTAAAAACCACGTAATTCTCGGAAAATGAATCCGCGTAGAGAAAGCTCTCATCTAGTTGACCATTTGGGCGCCAACAAAGTGCCGAGTTTTCCAAGGACGTTTTCTAAGCCGAAATGATCACGCCAGCTTCTAGAACATGTCATGACGTCACTGTTATCTCCATATTATTGTACCCACTCAAATTTATTAACGGACTCGTGCCCACCGTGTGACTCTTATCAATATCACGAGCGCAGCTTAAAAATATCGTAATCACTCACTTATTTGCAGTTTTTTTAGCATGTGATACCAATGCGTCATAACCGCCCGCGGACGTTCAATGTTGAGCATACGTCATCACATCTTCATAGCCACCACACCCTGTCCCCAGCCTTTCTCATCTAGGCTTTTCGCCACCCTGTTTATGTTGTCAGACCATCTACTTAACATACCTATTATTTTATACTGTAAACTTTATTTAGAGAATCTAATCTAGGACTGTTTGGTCCTGAAGGGTTCGAAAATAATACCTAGTCACTTACACAGATAAACCATAAAGTGAGCATTGACTACATGATAACAAGTCCCTTTGACCTAGGTTCACTGCCACTTTAGCTTGCTGATGTCTTCCGATATGTCATTGACTATTGTTTTTCTGCGGATTTCCACATTTCGTATCTTATCCAGCAGGAAAAGCCCAATATGGGCTATGTTGGGCTTTTTCTGCAGTTTATGATTTGTAAGGGCGGGAACGACACCTTGGTTAAAGACTTTACCCAGCGATACCAGTATCGCTGTATAATGTGAGATTTTACAAGTTTCCTACACTGTCTTCGTGACTCACAAAATACAATCTTTAAAATATTACGTCTGTGATCCACGTGTGCTTCACCGTTCCTATTATTATAGACACGATTTTAACGAGACCTAGGTAATTACTAGAACAGCACTGATTTTTAATCGGTGTATAGATACTTCATACTAGATATCTATCCTGAAATGTTGGCCATTTTCTATTAAAAAACATCAATAAGGCTACCTATACGTTTCCATTGATACGGACTACCATCTTAGACTGCATCATCACTTACCATCAGGTGAGATCGCAGTCAAGGGCTAGCTTGTAGTCGATAAAAAAAAAATCTATACTAATATTATAAATCCGAAAGTTTGGATGGATGTATGGATGGATGTTTGTTCTTCTTCTTCTTTCTGTTGATGCGGCTTTGCAGGGCTCTGTAGCGAGACCCAGTATCACTTTGACCGTTGCCGATCTATTGTGATCGCCATTATCTACAGTTCCTGACCAATGTTGCTTGCCGCTAGAAACAGCAGCGACTTTTTGGCCGGGATGTTCTTTGCCTCTTCAGGGTCTACTAGGTGTTTCCCTAGGAGGAGGCTACGTTTGGGCATTAACGCGGGGCAGTAGCAGATAAAGTGCAAAGGTGTTTCCTCAGCCTCATAGCAGAGCCTGCACAGCTTGGAGCTTGGAGCTTTAGGTTGAACATGTGTCCATGCCCGCAATGCCCCGTCAATGCCCGCGCTAGTATGCACAAATTTTTCCTGCTTAGCGCTAGTGCCGCCGCTAATGGATGTTTGTTACTCAATCACGTCACAACGGCTGAACGGATCTGGATGAAATTTGGCACAGAGATTATAGTCTGGAATAGCATATAGGGTTTTTATCCCTAAAAAATATAGAGTTTCCGCGGGAACCACAAAACCTCGATCCACGCGTACGAAGTCGCGGGCATCAGCTATTTAGTAAATATACAAAATAATGACGCAAGCACTTACCTACTTAGTAACTTTTAGTAGGTATACCTAAGTACCTGCATAAGTGTTTGATACTCGTGTGGTTTGAGTTTATCACTGTATAAATTGTTGTGAAATTGTGTACACTGACGCAAATAGTACAAAAGCCACGTGGCTTTAATCAAGTTTTTATTTTTATGTTATTTGCAGAGAAATACGTAAAACATAATAACATTTATCTATTGTATTATTATATGTAATGGATGATTTGACTGGTGTTTTAGTACAGGTAGGTCTTGGAACGTATATTTCTTATGACTCATACTAAACAAACGCTTTTTGTAGTCTTACTAATATTATAAATGCGAAAGTTTGGATGGATGTATGGATGGATGGATGTATGGATGTTTGTTACTCAATCACGCCCCAACGGCTGAACGGATCTGGCTGAAATTTGGCACAGAGAGAGATTATAGTCTGGAATAGCACATAGGCTACTTTTTATCCCGGAAAATTAAAAGGTTCCTCTACGAGAGGCGCAGCGTATTATTCAGCAGCATCCGGGACGCCAAAACAGTGTTATGAGTGGTCAAGCCAAAGCCAGAGGTCGGCTTTGTAATTAGAAATTGTTCTTTTTGCTCAATACGGTTTAATCTTGATGATATTTAATTACTTAACACGCACATAACTCCGAAAAGTCAAAGGTGCATGCACGGGCTTCGAACCCCGGATGTTCCGATTAGAAAGCCGAAAACTGAAACATTTATTAATTATTAGTATACCTATAGCCTATCTCAGCTTCAGATTAGTTTTTTTATCCTCTACAAGCTAATACACAATACTCATTTATTTATCAGATACAAGTAGGACATACAGGTGTCTCTTATGTCACGTCATGTTTGGACTGTAGCACCGTTTCAGAAAGAAGAGTCTACTCAGAAGAGCCGGCAAGAAACTCAGCTGTTGTTCTTTTTAAAAAGCGAATCCCTGAACTGCGATCTCACCTGATGGCAAGTAGTGATGCAGTCTAAGATGATATCGGGCTTACCATTGTTTATTAGTGTCTTATAATATTTATGGGCTAATCAGAGGTGCAATTATGTAAGGATTGCCGATCAAATCGTCAAAGTTCGGCTTCAAACTAAAATAAACCATAATAGCATTGAATTAGAGCTCAATTTCGTGTATCCAATCTCATACGTTTAGGTATGTACGATACCCTAATAATAATGAACCATAATAGCATTATGGTTTATTTTACTTTGACGATTTGATCGACAATTCTTACATAATCGCACCTCTGATAGGGGAATCAATCAATCAATCAATCATTTATTTATTGGCTATTGCACATTTGGGTTAACTTGGTGTTATTCTAGATATTGTACATCCAAATACCTTAATATGGCATGCAATATTAAAATTAGTAACATACACAATGACCTTCTAAGGTCATTGAACATACATAATATTATCAAAATACGATTCTACATAATATAATCATTTGTTCAAAATTTTCTAAGTTTACATATTTCTTATTTTCATATTTATTAGAGCATTTAAGTATGTCATAATATAAGAAAAGATTGGACTTACAAATAATAATGATGTCAAGGTAGGTGCTTAATAAGAGATTACATACCTATTACATTTACAACTATATGTCAGATAAATGAAACCCATACCCTCATCGGTTTCTAATTTCTATAGTCCCACCAACTTATCTGGCCCGGTGGCCAAAATTGGAACTAATTTTTATGCCTCCTTAGTTTTTGTTTTAAATTTATTTTTTATTTTCCTACCTACACGAGTGACGCTGTCACAGGGTCAGACAAAGTTTGTGGGACTATATTCGGCATCGTACGCTAAATCGCGTTGGCTGCACGTCTCTGCCCGTTGCCGGTAGTGTGGTGACTAGCCAGTAGCCACAGCCGAAGCATCCCAAAAGTCAAGACCAGAGAATATTCTGAAATTATTTATTTCCAAATTGACCCTGCCGAGCATCGAACCCGGGACCTCCCACGTTAAGACAACCCGCGCTCAACACTGCGCCACGGAGGTCATCACTTGTGCTATTTATCAATAATTACGCAAATACACATGACTATTGCAAAAAGAATTGCCTGGTAGTTACCATGTAAGTACATCACATACAAACATGCGTGAAAACACGTAGACATAAGTATTTTAATTGCTCACTTACTCGTAGTTTGTTTAATTTTGTGTTCAAATGATATCATCATGACTTAGAAGTCAAGCTATCGCATCAGTACCTGTATTTTTGTGAGCGATAATCTCTCAAGAAGGACTGAAAACATTTGGTTAATTTTCTTTCACCGTGATATTATACTCGTATGTATTTTTTAGTTTCCAACTCTTTAATTTGGAGAGGGTTAGAGCGAAATCACAATAGAGACCAGCCAGGACAAAGAGTCCATAGAGTGAGTGATATATTTTTTTATTTTTATATTTATATCCACTACAAGCAAACCCTTGACTGCGATCTCACCTGATGGTAAGTGATGATGCAGACCAAGATGGTAGCGGGCTAACCTGTTAGAGGCATGGCAGTTATATTAAACCCATACCACTTCGGTTTCTACACGGCATCGTACCGGAACGCTGAATCGCTTGGCGGCACGTCTTTGCCGGTAGGGTGGTAACCAGCCACGGCCGAAGCCTCCCGAAACCGAAGGCATATTTATCTATATTTAAGTACTTAGTGTGTGCAGAATGCAGATACGTCATAGAAATCTACGCGTAGACCCCCGAGTTTCTTGCTGGTTCTTCTCGGTAGGAATGGCATTCCGAACCAGTGGTAGATTCACTCGACGATTCAAAAATACTTTTAAAAGTTTATTTGAAAAAAACCTTTTGAATTTTGAATTTTTTGAACTAATTTTTGTCAGCCAGCCAATCGTTTTTTCCCTGATGTGTTTTCCGCGCTTACCTACACTAGGTATATAACCGAAAATAATATAATGTAAGTACTTAGTAGGTAGTCATTAAGCGTACACCTTTCTACTCTAGATATAAATATAGTTTTCTCTTGCGATAAATATAGTTTTTCTACATAATTGATTGAAATCCATACTAATATTATAAATGCGAAAGTGTTTCTGTCTGTCTGTCTGCTACGCTTTCCCGGCCCATCTTTTCAACCGATTTTGCTGAAATCTGTTACAGGGATAGATGGTATCCCGGGGAAGGACATAGGCTACTTTTTATTCCGGAAAATTAAAGAGTTCCCGCGGGAATCAAAAATCTTAATACACGCGGACGAAGTCGCGAGAATCATCTAGTTATAAATACTTGTTATTTACTTTATTCGCTCTAACAATTAAATATTTCTCCTAATAGGTATTATAAATGCGAAATTGTGTCTGTCTGCATTCTGCTACGCTTTCGCAAGTGAGGGCATTGCATTTCTAATTAATCGTTACTGCATTAATTAAAGTTGACTTGCGAAGAAAAAAACAAACAATTAGTCATAATTAAGACTGGCGTCGTTTGCTCTCGGCCCTTTCCCCTGACTTGACGGAATTGACCTCAGGCAAGATTGTTGTGAGAAAACAACTGCGTTGACGCATGCCACTTTTAAAGCGCAAAACACACGGGGAGCGGGCGCTCGTGGCGGGTGACGCTGTGTGATGTACCGTACGCTTACTCTGAGTTTTTACATTGCAAATACGATTGATCGACGTGAGAACTCACCTCGCCAAGTGTAAGAGAACGGTCAAAGTAAACTGGACCTAAAAGCTCTTGCTTTAAAGTCAGAAATTCAGCGTTTGGAGCGCTGGCTGTGAATAAATACTTACACGAAATGATGAAATGAGCTCTAAACTAATGCAGTTAAGGTTCATTTTACTTTAACGTTCGCTTACACTTGGTGAGGTGAACTCTCACGTCGATCAATCGTATTTGCAATGTAAAAACTCGGAGTAAGCGTACTGATGTCGTCCATATAAATACGAAGAATACAACCCGCCGCGCATCCAACCCGGCCCACGCCCGCCCCGCGCCCGTGTTCTACATATATGATGTCGTCCATATAAATACAAGGATATATCAACCCGCCGCGTACCCGACCCGCGCCCGCGCCCGTCCCGCTCCCGCTCCCTGTGTGTTTTGCCCTTAAAGCTTTTTAGGGTTCCTTTCACTGTTTCATCATCCATCCTAATATTATAAATGCGAAAGTGTGTCTGTCTGTCTGCTACACTTTCACGGCCCATGTGTTCAACCGATTTTGATGAGATTTTATATAGAGATATTTTGTATCCCCGGGAAGTTAGGTAGAAGATAGATTATAGTACCTATGGAATAACACTTATTCTACTTTTATCCCGGAAAATCAAAGATTTTGATTTTCCGGGATAAAAAGTAGTACCTTCCTATCGGCTATTGATAGGTACTTTTACTTTACCTAGTAAAATAAGTAGAGTAAGCCAATAAATTAATAATAGGTAGGCAATGATGTTATATATTAAAAAATTGTAGGTAGGTATGTTATTGGTCGAAAAATGTTTACACCAGAAAAGTTCAAGACTTTAGATAGTTTATGTCAAAGGTGTTGTTACTTGTTAGCTCTTTACTACCTAATTATATTATTATGATGTTATGAAATAAACTATTATAGGTATAATTTCGAGATCTGTTTAATAAACATCTTATTCAATATCATATTTTTAAATATTAACAATCGCACGAAAAACTTGTTTACCTAACGGTCCTATCAGTAGGTCAAAAACTTGGTAGTTCGACTCTGTTGCTTAGTGGATTTTTTGGGTTCCTTATCAATTTCGAGGTAGGTACATCTATAACGACATATATCGAGGGAGTTACATCGACATTCACTATCATATTTTATCTTCAAGCATCATCATTGTACTACCATCGCTAGCCTCAACAATATATAATGCAGAAATCTCAGGCATGCAGGTTTCCTCGTCATGTTTTCCTTAACTGTTAAAGCAAGTGTTATTTAATTGCTCAAAATGTAGCTCTACGAAAAGAAAGGAAGCTTTATATGAATTTTTAAAAGATGCGTTCGCTTATGAGGCCGTTGTCACTGGATATCACTGGATGTCACATCTAGATGGAGTGACGCTTAATCACAATGAGTAGGTACATACATAGGTACTTATTTATTAAGTTTCTTGCCGAATCTTTTCCGGAGAATCTAGCATCTGCTTTCTAAATAGGCGCGATTTAGAAGCAGATAACATTTCCCTTAGCGGACTAACTTTTTCATAAACATTCGTTGAAAAAAGTCTACGGAACTCCGTGTGCGGAATCAATTGGCACTTGATTATTATTTTTTTAATTATAATAAACTAAGCTTATTATTAAACAGCGATAGTCACATATTGCAAACTCACTAGAATTTCGCAGATACGGGGCGAGAGGTTACACAACGACAACATCACGTTACTTCGATGCTTGATAGGAACTTTTATCTGCCATGGCGTAATGTGAAAACACTCGAAAACATGCGAACAATACTTGGTAATTAATTATAGTTGAAATTCTATTGATAGATTATGGTTTGGTGACCAACAAACCTTTACCTAAAACTGACTTTCAACATGTTTTCGACCTATAATTATTAATTAACCTACGACCTGCCTTAACGACCTATTTAAAAGGTCGAAAACTTTAAAAAAAACTAATTTAATAAAATAGACTACTACATATTTTCTTAAATTAGTTTTTTCTTAAAGTTTTCTTCCATCTAGTTTAAAGAAAGAACGTTTTACGAAGAAGTCCATAGTACCTATAACAAGCGAAAAGGTAAACTCATCCGGTGCCACGCCAATTATCTTAATAAAATACTATGTACGAGTATCTAAATGATAGATAGACTAGATAGATAGACTCCAAAAAATGTTATTATAGAACTACATTAACTCTTATATACATAATAAATTAAATTATTTTTTACTTTTTAGTGTCTGTGGTTTTTGAAGTCGGTTTTTATTTTATTTTTGAATTTTTTTTTAATAATAAATATTTTTTCCCCACATTGACTCCAAAAGAGCACTTTTTGCTTAAATTTAATGATGAAATGCCATTTTTTCACTCGTAAAAATACATAGTTGTTATATACATAAACACAAATTAATTAAAAATTCAATAATTATTTTTTGAAAGAAAAAATAAATCATAATAAAATATTGCATTGTTTATAAAACAGATTTCTGAACGTTTCGTTAATAGTGTCACCAATACCGGTATCCCGGTATTAGACATTTCAATACCGGTATTGAAAATTGACCGTTACCGTTGACTTGACTTGACTTTTTTCCCGGTATTGGAAGCCCTAGTTCCCACTTCCCAGGTCCTTGCGCTTACGACTCGAATAATACCTACTAGGTATTTCAACTCTCAGGTTACTAACAAGTAACAATCATTAGCAGATGTTAGTGATAATAACCAGGACCGACGGCTTAACGTGCTCCCCGAGACACGGAGAAAACGAAGAGGCCCAATTCGGATTACCAACTTCGGTCAGGCACCCATCCAGTTACCGGCTTGGGTCAACGTTGCTTAGCAATCGCAATCGACTGATATGCGTTGTCGCAATTCTAGGCCACTCGTCCCCTAAACATACCTACAGTTTATATTATGTAGATAAATTAATAATATCTGCACTTTCAATAGATTAGCCGATAATTATACATATATGGTTATCCTTTTCTTAGCCTTAGGTTCTTATAGGCCGGTAGGTAAAACTGAAAGAACATTCTAGTGCGCGATATCTGTTTTGATTTTTTTACTTGCGTATGTAAGTTGGTACTACCGAGGTAGATACCTAGGTACTACATGGGTACACCATCCATGAGTCCTTAATGATACCTACCACAGAATAGGTAGGTAATAGTACGAGATACTTAGAGGTAAGTCACTATTTAATTTTACTATCGTGTAATATATGGTTTAAAATTAGATAACCAAATGCTAATCAAAGTGTTAAATATTCTATTGGCTGTTCGTATTTTGAGAATCTATTTCAGTTCAATATAATGACACAGGTAAATAGCTTTTTCTATTTATAGACGACAACAGGTCAATGATCAGCCTTGGAGGATACATACAAAGTATTCCTAAAATAATATTAGATATAAATCCGAAACTGTGTCTGTCTGTCCGCCTGTCTTTCTGGCTACGCTTCAACGGCGCATCTTTTCAACCGATTTTGATGAAATTTGGTACAGAAATAAGTTGTATCCCGGGAAGGACATAATCTTAATACCGGAAAATTAAGGAGTTCCCGCGTTAATTAAAAAACTACCCAAGTTACGGGCATCGTCTAGTTCCTAACAAGTGCCATGCCCCTAACAGGTTAGCCCGCTATCATCGACTGCATCATCGCTTACCATCAGGTGAGATCGCAGTCAAGGGCTAGCTTGTTGTGTATAAAAAAAAAAAAGTTCGTAGTTAGGTACCGCAATAGGTACCTACTCTCCAGCTATAAAGAATTTTCCGTGACAGATTTGTGAGCAAACATCTTGAATTGAAACCGTCTCTATGTAGCCCATATATTATCACTGTTGAACTAAGTAGAGAAGCGTGAACCGTAACTACTAAATGCGTTCACTAAAATACGTTGAATCTGCCTAATGGAAAATCCTACTATAGTACCTATAGGTATGTCCTTGGTGAATGAATCAATCAATCAATCGTTTATTTGCTTGAAACATTGTACAATTATGATGACAGTTCTAAAGTAGTCCACACATGTTTCGTCAATGTTGACGTGCAAATTTAGAAATTATGTAAGTACCTACCTACTTAATTAATACTTACAATCTTTAAATCATTAGTAATCAGTCATAATAATAAATAAAATTCACTACAACGTTCAATACTTAATTAATAGCTTAAATAAATAAATAAATGTCAAAGTCATTAAATGGTTACACCTTATGAATTTTAAGCTCAAGAAATTCCTTCACTGAGTAAAAGGAATGAGTGAGAAGCCATTTTCTCAGTGTTGATTTAAATTTTTGTAATGGCATCAACTGTATGTCTTTGGGTAGTGCGTTGAAAATTTTTATGCCCATTGCATAGCAGCTTTTTAAATAAGTGGCCGTTTTCGCGCCTTTAGGTAAAACCAATCTTTCCGGATTTCTTGTATTTCTTGTAAATTTATCTTTTGCCTTTATGAAAAGGTGCATATTAGATTTAACGAAAACCGATAATTCAAATATGTACATACATGGCAACGTTAGCACCTTCAAGTTTTTAAATAATGGTACGCAGGAATCCGTTGGGGCCTTACCACAAAAATGAATGCCTGTTTCTTCATGGTTAACTGAACGTTCTTTTCAGAATTTACCCAATATCTACTACGGACTAGAACCTTCTTAGTTCTTATCATAGAATTCTACTTATCCGCGTGAATAAGATTTAAAACTTAGATTCCTGTAAGAATTCTTCGATTTCCCGGAATTCAGTTTCAGTTTCAGTTTATTTATTTAAACATGTAGGACATACAGGTGTCTCTTAAGCTACGTCATGTTTTGACTCTACCACCGGTTCGGAAAGAAGATTCTGCCGAGAAGAGCCGGCAAGAAACTCAGCAGTTGCTCTTTTTTTTTACAATATATTAAAATACTTAAGTATATAAATTAAATACAATAGTGTAAGTTATTATACTATCCTGTGGGGATATTATTCTCTTTATTATTCTCCCTATCAACAAACCAATCAAAACAAACCAATCTCTGTAGTCTGTACTAAATTTCATCAAAATCTATGGAATCCGCTCAGCAGTAATGATTACCTACCTAATTCTAAAATTATACTGGTAAGTTTGTTTTAAACTTTTAAAATTCAAGTTCCAAAATAGGTACCGTTAAAAAATTCCGCCATGATTTTGTCGTGAGGTCGCCTCAGCGTTCGCTGCAACGCACTCTGTTTGCCATGGAATCTTCCCGCGGCGATAACCCCTTATCAATAATAGCACGAGACGCACTGCTATTTTTAACCGAGTTGATAGCTATTTTATTATTGACACAGGCTATCTTGGGATGTCAGAACTCAGAACACGTGCGTCGTCTTATCTGCCTCGGCTGGAATTCTCCATTGAAACCTTAATTGCCTTCAATGTGATGATACACAACATACCTACTAATGTTACAAAATGCAAGTGTGTTTGTTTGTAGGTTTGTCCTTCAATCACACCGCAGCAGAGCAACGGATCGATTTTTTGCATGGCTATAGTTGAGGGTTAGTAGCCTATGGGCCACTAACTATCTATCCCAGAAAATTAAATGTGGGAATTATGGAAAGTTATTCCACGCGGACGAAGTCGCGGGCAATAGCTATTAGTAGGTACCTACATAAACGACCACATGTAGCGCGTCTGGTACGGAAAATAATTAGTTAACATCATTGATTTATTATGATGTACAGTTCGCGCGCGAGTTGAATGCAGAGTAAATGTATGTGTCACTATACATAAGCTCTGCATTCAAGTCGCGCGCGAACTATAGATATACATTATACGGTGAAGTGAAATAAGAACGCCTAAAGTTTACATATAGCAACGTTTCGTTTAGGATTTTCTTGGATCTTGACTTCCATGCGGGCAGGAATTCGTTAATTACCCAAATAATCGTGCAATTGTAGATTCAATATGAGAAATATCTACTATCGAAGATATGAAAAAGCTTGAAAAACTGTTCGCTCGTATTATTAATTTTATTAAAGGGTCGAGTGAGCGTGTTCGAACTTAGCGATTACCTGCTGATGTGCGCCATTTTAGTTTGTTTGCACCACTTGCACGATCAAAGTGTATACGGTACTATTACCTATTATGTGGTATAGGTACGTTTCGTGGTTTCGAGTCCTCTTTTGCTTTAGTCATTGGCTATGCTTATAGTTTGGGGTCCTCTTATACTAAATTAGCCTGAAGGTTGATTCATATTGACAGTTATTGATTGTTTAGGTATTAGGTACCTAAATCCTACGATATATTTTGTAGACTTATTTTATAAATTGTATTCAACTATACCAATCTGACTTTCATAAGCGCTTTAATAAGTCTAAATCGAATAAAAAATGTAAATCCATACTAATTAAATTAATATTATAAATGCGAAAGTTTTAATGACCAAACTTTCGCATTCAAATGGATGTATGGATAGATGTTTGTTACTCAATCACGCTCCAACGGCTGCACGGATCGGAATTAAATTTGGCACAGAAATAGATTAGTCTGGAAAATAACACATAGGCTACTTTTTATCTAGGAAAATTAAAGAGTTCCCGCGGGAACCGAAAAACCTCAATCCACGCGGACGAAGTCGCGGGCATCAGCTAGTATACAATATACGTAATAAATTTCTCTAATTTTACTTACAAAGCAAAGCACAATGTACCGGATTTTCCAGTTGGAAATTGTGATTAAGGTTTTTGAAATAGAGTTCAATATGCTATGTAAAGTTTTAGAAATTCTCTTCAGTACGCTGCCAATGTGAATTTGCTTTTACCTACTATCCTACCTACTGTCACAAGCAATCTGTCTTACTTTTAAATTTAATAATCCATACTAATATTATAAATGCGAAATTGTGAGTAGACACACTACGCTTTCACGGCCCATGTGCTCAACGAATTTTGAAGAGATTTAGTACAGAGATAGTGTGCATACCAGGGAAGCAGAAAGACTAGGCTAGGCTTCTTACCCCTGAATTTCAAAGGGTTCCCACGGGATGTCAAGACGTAGCATCATGTAATAATAATATGAATGCGAACAAAAATATTAAGTTCAACACATATCGCACCTTTAGAATTGAAGTGGCCTAATCCAAAATTCTTGTTTTTTGGTAAACGCCAAAAATGTAACTGAAGTATTGGCTATTTCTTAGTTTTTCGATTATAATACTTTAGGCTAAGCGGTTTCTGTCACAATTTTAGTTATTAACCGTAGGGTAGGAATTGTTTTAATGATTGCATACTAAACCTATAGGTATAACTAATTAGAACCTTTGTTAATTAATCATTGAAAAAAAGATGTCACTTATTTTCTGAAAACAATTTAATATTATTGGCTCATTTGACTTTGTGTCTTTTATTTACTTTACAATACAAAAAACAAATGTGACTATTTAAGAAAGAGGCGTTTAATTTCTGATGTTATATTTTTGATTGGTGACTAATTTTGTAATATGCTTGTTTAATTATTGATGACTTGCTAAATTAATGGAAAGTGAAAAACAGAGTATGCTTTCATAATCGTGTATTTTGAAATTTTGCCTCACTAATCATCCTTAAACACTAATCAACGCTTTGGTACTGCTACCAACATTATCATCTGACTTAGCAAAATATATTTTGGTCTTACAAATACTTATTAGAAAATCAGCCTTGAAAATGCCTTAATACATAGATGTTTACTACTGCTACTGCTACTTTGAAAATTTGCATGTCAGCAATGACGAAACATGTTTTTTCTTTTTATTAGTTTGTCATCTTTATAATTGTACAATGTTTCTTGCAAATAAATAAATAAACAATATTACAATAATAGTACTGAGATCAGTCAGCTCACACATGGAATATAATATCCAACTGGGTATTATTTGCCAACAAATGGTTTAACGCAATAATTGGTATAAATTGGTATGTGTTTAATAATTGGTATTGGTAAATTGGTATGTGTTTAAGTTTACACAGCACAAATATTAGTTTCGTTAATATTACAACGATCACTTCTCTTTTCCTCTCGACACAGATTTTTTTCTTTAATATGCTTCTCATACGTTTCTTGAATACCTAACTTTTCATCTACTGATGCTGATTCATATCTTGTACATTGGTCACACAAATCCTTTTTGGGCTTAAAAAAGCTAATATTAAATTCAGTTGTAAATATTAAGTAAAAAATCCAGTATGGGGCGTGAGGTTTGTTTTCTTTGGTTTGATTAGTATTAAATTCCCTACATAGTTCTTTTATACTCTTGCTACCATCAATATATTCTCTTGTAGTGGAAGATCTTAGATAATGGGACTCTATGCGCGGTATACTATTAATATGGTTTATAATATCTTGTACAAGACTTGGGTCAATCGGTGCTCGGCTTCTAGAACGCCCTCTAAGATCTTCTTCTACGAAACCATTAGAATTCGTTTTCAGTTTCACAGTTCCTTTTTGTCTCTCTGTTATATCTAATGTATTAATAAAAAAAGTTTTACATACGCGAATTCTTTTGCTATCCACAGTAAAATAAAAGGCTGTGTTTGGTTTACGAGGATTGGCAGCATTTGTGTACTTATATTTAGGTTTCACCTCCATCATGCATGCCTTGATAAAAGATCGCTTCAAGTCCAAACTACTTAACTGCCAATAAGAGTCGAATATTTCGCCTCTCTTTTCGGGGGTTATATTATCAGAACAACGAAGTCTACAAGCACAACTATCTCTTACTTTTTTTGCAGGTCCCTCTTTATTAGATTTTGAAAGTGATTGGTAAGCTTTTCCGAAATTCCGAAGCGATTTAACGATATTTTGTTTCCATTGAGATGGATTGCGCAGGCGCTTCCTAGATTTTTTATTTTGTGGAAGTGATTCAGAGGAAACAATTGCATCGTTAACATCATTTTCCCTGTCTGACGTGGTGGTTGATGAGCGTCGTAGTGATGAATCGTTATAGGTCGGATCAGCTTCACTCAAATCAACGTCTGATTCCTCAAAATGCATAGGTGATTGACGGTAGTTTATGTCTTTATTTGAACGTCTTTTGCTAATTAAAGGCTTGGCACAAATTATATTTGGGAAGTCTGTTGGAGTACCTGGTATGATTGAAGGTGAGCTGTTTATGTTCATTTCGCCTCCGCTTTGTTTCGCTGATGAAGAAGAATTTGATGATGACGACGATGAGCTGGAACTTGAAGATGATGACGTAGAAGAACTGGATGATGATGTACTATTGGACCGATCTCTTTTGTTTTGTGATGTTTGTTCTTCAATAGTTGAACCAACATTATACTCACCACTGATTTTCGACGTATTGTTAACATCTTTTAGAATCCGTTGTTCAGTTTCCACTTGCGGTAATATTTCAGGATTCATACTAGGACTTCCATCCGTCGCTTTATCCAAGGGTAGTTTCAAAAAGTTTTCTTTATCTTTATTTTGAACACTAGTATAACCTTCGGAACTTGCTGTTATCATCTCTTCACACTGGTCTTGAATTTTATTTTCATTCCGGTTTAATAGTTGCAAAATAAAATCTGCTCTTCTTTTCATTTTTGATCTTAAACTTTTACTGAAATAAAAATAAAAAGACTCAATTACAATAAAGCTCTCTAAGTCACACCGCATTCAGTAAAGAATAAACATATTTACGTACATGTCTCCTTAGTTACAAAATCGGTTAGTAAAGTAAAGCCATAGTATAAAATAGGGCTCGATACATCAAGCAACATTTAGTAATAAAATGACGGCAGTACAAATACGACACCATAATATTATTATCATTCAGTATTGAAACGCCCAAAACCAAAAAGAGTCATTACAAAAATAAATGTCGAACAAATAACTTACCTTGCATTTAGTATTAAAACGGCGGATTACAGTTTACGTCGCTTACGGAGCAAGCGTGCGGCACCCAACGTTTAGCACTGTCCACGCAACACTGAATGGGGTCTTTCAATACCACAAGACGCGCTGTAAGCGCGTAATTTAAAAGAGACGGAAAAAGTACGTTTGTCCTTTTCTGGGCTAAAAGAGTCTGTATATTTTTAATAAACTGATAGAATACATGTTTGTAAGTCGTTTTATACATAAAAGTCATTTTCTTAAAATTTTTAGTTAAGCCACTTCAATTCTAAAGGTGCGATATGTTACATATACACAAACCTACATGTATACCTGTTTTTCCTCCA
This sequence comes from Erebia aethiops, assembly GCA_923060345.2. NCBI lineage: Eukaryota > Metazoa > Arthropoda > Insecta > Lepidoptera > Nymphalidae > Erebia > Erebia aethiops. The sequence goes on along the minus strand of OV281096.1, from coordinate 10,899,081 downwards.
ACTACTCAATCTTTTTATCCTGTAAATGGTGAGGTACAAGTAAAACAACAGAGTAAAAGATACGTCAAACTATAATTTCCATTGAATATTAAAGGACCTTATATCGAGCTTTGTTGATCATGTGATGGGCTGAGGTCTGCAGTTTGAGCAGTTCTTCCTTTATAAGACGCGTGATCTCAGACTTGGCTTTGGCGACCGCGAGCTCCTGGGAACTCTCAATGGCTAGGTACAGTTTCCTTTCGCCTTCCGGAGGGGCTTTGCCGGGCGGTACGTACGTGCCCCGGACTGTGATACCGGCCTCCGAGTACTCGCTGATTAACGCCAACGCCTCCTGTGAAGATAATTGGTTTCATTAGACAAGTAATAATTTAAAAAGTTTTCGAAACTCCGACTCCATTTTCTATTCTCTATTAATTGTGTATTTTACGCCAGCCATTTTGGTTTTATAAAAACAAAACCTTTAACCATCGCACTGTTTATACATGCGGCCGTTGGGATGCTTCAACAATAACAATATTATTATTGAGAAATCTGGAAATATGTTGATAATACAACTTATTTTAGTCACTACAAAAATACACAGCGATTCGGCAGCATTTACTGAACTGTAATGTATATACTGTGAGGTATATTTCGAAAGTTCCATTGAATATCAAAAGATTAGCTGATGTAATTCACTCAAAAGCAAAGATGGTTATCACTTGATACCTATATTGAATGCAACAAACAAGTCTAAAGAAAAATTGCAATGAAGTTATAAATACGGGGAATTACCTGCCTAAATTAATTACAGTAGTAACACCGTCGCCGATTCAGAAGCTTGACACAGAAAAATATGAAAGCACCGATCAATGCCAACTTGAGTAACATTTTGACTGATCAGTGAGAGAATTGGTCATGCACTGAGGTGATGAAAGCGCGAGAGATGCATATGTATTGCAATTTGCGAGGGTTATCTCAAATGGCGATTGACCTCAGGCCAAAGTTAATGTACGCAGGTTATGAGGTTGTGGACTTGGAAAAGCAATAAAGCCTGTCTCGAATTGTTAGTAAATAAGGTTACATGCCAATCACATCATTATCGACACAATATTTCTTGGAATGTAAATGTAATAAGCATTTAATTAATACTTTGTATCAAAATTGTAAGGGAATAAAAATGAGTGGAGTACTTTGTAATCAATCAATGTTCTTACGATTTATTTTATTATAGTGCACCAATTTGGTGTCCACAGTTCCCTTACTCTTATATACCGACACCAATCCGACACGACCGGAGAGAGATAAGGAGCTAAACGGAAGGGCTTACGTGCTCTTACGGGTATTCCCAAACTCCGAGTACTGAGAATTTCTTGACAGAAAACTCCAAAAAATACCTATTGACCTACCTCACCTTACTATAAACAATTTTTGACCCAACCCGGGAATGGTACGAACATGCTAACCGCTAGACTAACGAGGTCGTAATATACGAAAAAAATCCATACTAATATTATAAATGCGAAAGTGTGTTTGTCTGTCCGCTACGCTTTCACGGCCCATGCATTCAACCGATTTTGATGAAATATAGATATAGGTAGGTTACATTCCGGGGAAGGACGTAGGCTACTTTTTATCCCGGAAAATTAAAAAGTTCCTGTGAGAATCAAAAAAACATTAATCGACGCGAACGAATTCGCGGGCATCATCTAGTTAAGTCATAAAGAAAAATAGGCTTATTATTATTACAATTAATATGTAATAAAAACAAAAGATAAAATTTATAGGATTAGTTTGTTTTCACTCTTTTTATTACTCTTTTGTTTATATAATGTAAATCTGACCTTGTTTTGATCCTATCACGCATAGCATACAAAAATCAGAATCGGGAAAATTTGTATTGATATAATAGGTACCTAAGAGAATGGTGACAATTCGTTTCTTAATTAGATGTAGACTAAAACGGATAATTGAAAACCGCGTAGAATGTTGTGTAGGACACACAACATTCTACGCGGTTTTCAATTATCCGTTTTAGTTTAAATCCGTTTTACTGGTAGTAATGGGTCGTGTAGGAATACATAAGGCTTAGGCGAAAAAGACTGTCGAGTCTCACGCCACTTACTCAATAAACTAAATAAACACACTGCCAAAGTTCAAAAAAGGAATATTAAGATTGTTAAGGTCGTCTTAATACCACAATTAGTATTAAGTATAAAACGTAATAAGTAATAATAAGTATAATAAGTAGTTTCTTTTTTCTCTTCATAATTTTCCTTTTTTTTTATTTTGTGTTATATTTCTTATTTTTCTATAATTTTCTTGGAAGTTTTGTAATTTTTACAATTTTTGTTTTTATTTTACGCATTTTTGATTTTATCCCAGTGCAAGATTTTTATTTTTTACATTTAGTCATTTAAGGCGCATGTTATAACACCTGTCATAGATTGTACATTAATTAACAATTTGTGTAATTAGTATGTAGTTTGTAATTTTTTCAATGTATCAATTTCTTGGTCGCCCAAATAAATATATAAATATAAATAAACTATGTATTTATATCATGTAGGACATGCAGGTGCCTCTTATGTTACGTCATGTTTTGACTCTGCCACCGGTTCAGCTAACAAGAGCCGGCAAAAAACTCAGCAGTCGCTCTTTTTAAAAAAACAAATTATTACAATACGTAGGTATATAAATGAAGTACAGTAGTGTAAGTTATTATACTATCCTGTGGGGCGTACTCGTGTCTTTCACCCGCGTTAGAGATGTGTTGCACAACCGATTTGCATCAATAATAACGAAATCAAACTAGGTATGAACTATGCAAAGCAGTACTAATTTTGCACGACAACAGTACTTATTATTAGACATTGCAATACCTGTTTATAAAACGTGGCTCCAAAACACTTGAGATAAAAGCTATCCCAACAAATATACAAGTATATTCAACGACTTTTCAACGAGTTTTCAAGTCTCAAGATAATGTTTAAAATAGATTGCGAATCCAAAACAGAAAGTACTTCGGAATGATAACTACTACTTACTTATCAGTAGCCAGGTTTATAGATGTTTGTTAAAACATTTCCTCTTTACAATTGGTGGAAAATACCTGCAGTAACTAGATAAACTGTTTATAATACGTCATTTGGTAGTTTTACCTGAAAAGTTTCTCGGGAGTTTTGAAAATTGGTGTATTTTATAGATTTCGACGTGCCATTTCCAAATTTTCACTTTGCCACCTCGTATCTTTGCCGCTCGCGCCGCCATATTGGAAAAATAGCGCACAAACATTAGTCCGAAAGGAGTTTTTGTCAACAGTTTATTGACAAAAACTCCTTTCGGACTAATTATACGATGAAAATAGTTATGTATTAAATTAAACTAGAGAAAATTTCCTACAATTTATGTGGTAACCTTTTTTTTGTAAAATCAAAAGTTTCATCGTACGAGAGCCGCAAACCAAAACCGAAATTCAGATTTTAAATAAATTTGTATATATATTGTATTGTAATATATCTTTATTCACAGACATGACATCCATTATCTATACTACCTAATCTACTAAACGTTACCTAATGTTAGTTATGTTAGTAAAAGGAAAAACTTAGAACTATGTTAGTGGTGTTAATTAATATAATATCTACCATTTGTGAAACACTGGGAATGCATGTGCATGCCTACCCAGTGCCTCACAAAAGGATTTTCAAATCTTTCTACAAGTGTATTCAGAATACCGTTGGTACTCACTCCCCCGCATCCTGCCCATCACTGATGCTGCTCTTTTCTCATAATGCTATAGATTTGCATTTAAACTAATGAGTAAATTAAACTAGATTTAGCCAAGTCAATGTAAATTAGTTGAAATTTAGAAGGAATTTTTTATCCCGGAAAATCAACGAGTTCCATACGGGACTCATACAGGACCACAAAAACATGAAACCATACGGGCGAAGTCGCGGGTATCGTAACTAAAGAAAGATGCCGCCAAAACTGCACATTATCAGATATCTGAAAGATTTTATCTCAATTTATGGGCACAAGTGTCAATATAAGTAGGATTGGATTAGGCAGACACTTATTGATTAAACCGATAGCGGTAGCATAACGAACCTCAAAATAAAGTTGAGTGTAAGTAGTAAAAAATATCAGATAAGTAAGTACTGAAACAGTAACCGTAAGGGGTAACAATGGTTTTTCAAACTGTTATAAAACAGAACCACTTATAACGGAAACAGAAACAATACTGTAACCCAATCAATTTGTAACCGTTTATTTCTGTTAATAAGTGTTTATATCTGTAACCCTAATAGGTACATGCCATAACAACTTCACGGTGTGACAACGCGTTCTTCTCACTTCATTGGACTTTACACACACTGCCACAAATTCAAATTCAAATGTTTTTACGTCTCTCATATTCGGTAAGTAGGTCCTTATTACCCCCAAATGGGGCTTTTAGGTGACCAATTAGCGCTCTAGGGTAATAATGTAGCTAGAAAAGCCCTAGGGCGGTAAGTAATAAAAAAAAACTCTTCACTCTTTCAAAAAGTTCGCGTACATTTAACCATCATACTGGCAATATACATCTTTTTTTTTTATCCACTACAAGCTAGCCCTTGACTGCGATCTCACCTGATGGTAAGTGATGATGCAGTCTAAGATGGTAGCGGGCTAACCTGTTAGGGGCATGGCAGTTATATTAAACCCATACCCCTTCGGTTTCTACACGGCATCGTACCGGAACGCTAAATCGCTTGGCGGCATGTCTTTGCCGGTAGGGTGGTAACTAGCCACGGCCGAAGCCTCCCACCAGACCAGACCAGGGAAAATTCAGAAATTATAAATTCCCAAATTGACCCTGCCGGGGATCGAACCCGGGACCTCCGCACGTTAAGGCAACAGCGCTACACACTGCGCCACGGAGGTCGTCAAAGCAAATCATGCATTCAGCCCAATGACAAAAGAGGTCGCTTCGCTATTCAGCCTTGTCTTCGTATGAGTATAATAGTCATCAATTTTAAATATCGTAGCTCAATTTCGTTCTTGAAAAAAAAAAATTAAAAAAAAAAATGAAATAAGGCGAAATATCGAACGGCGAAGCTCAAATTCGTTCTTGAAAAATAAAATAAAAAAAAAGATGAAAAAAGGTGGTAATAGAAAACTTTTACTTTAAATATTGTTTGCTTTTGGGATTTTGTTATAATTATGTGCTAATTAGGAAAAAAACATGAGTTCTGCAAGTGATGAAGATATAAGCTGCACTCCCGATTCAATGAAAATATAATCTGAAGCAGCAATTAACAATATTATGCCTGAAAATTGTTCTCATTTCACTATAAATTTTAACTAATAAAATGTTTTATTCTTGTAATGCCTGTTTTTTTCTACTTACCTCACAATCGAGATGTAAAGCAGAGTAGTTAGCTCGGGTGTAAGCATCAATTGCACCCTCGAACTATAGGCGCCCTCGCTGCGCTCGTGCGCCTAAATATCTCGGGCTGCAATTGATGCCTTACAGCCCTTGGCTACTAATCTACTATTATTCAAATAGTTTTTTTACAAGTGCTTATAAATAGTCGAATGAATCTACACAAGAAAGAAAGAAAGAATGCGTCAACAGTAAATTTACAGGTTAGCCAGCTACCATCTTAGACTGCATCATCATTTACCAGGTGTGATTACAGTCAAGGGCTAACTTGTAGTATCTTAAAAAAAATTGGTTGTCTAGGGACTGCCGATAGAAGTGAAAACGAATATTTAATATTTTTTTTGTAATTAAAATTATTAAAATATAAACCTTAACACTAAGGCATTCAAGTTTAAATTCGAATGTATATTTGTATCTTGTATATTTATATTTAAGACATTTTGTCTTCGTAACCACGCGACATGTCGGTGTTCGCGAGCATGTCGCTGTTTTCGAGCATGTCGGTCACGCGAATCTACATTTTTACCCCCTACCAAGAAGTTCTCAACGCGGCTAAAGCATCGATATATATGTAAGTACTAGATGGGCCCTTTCATAGAAAAACGCCGGGCCGCCGAGATGCGGAACGCGTTCCGCATCTATCTTTGTTCCCGTCGTAGCGCTGTCACGATCGCTCGTCGTGCAGATAATTTGTTATTATTAAGTTAACATCTAAAGTTTAATTAGTTTGGCACTGTATAATTTTTATTTATAGGTAAGTGTTTCAATTCACAATCATACATTTCCAAAAAAAACGTTATTTAATCTTCCTTTTTAATATTTTTATCCATTACGCAATCATTTAACTTCCGCGGCAAACTGTATGATTTTTTTTTTACTAACTGGCCAGTTAGTAAAAGCTTTGGGCTTTGGGTTCCAGCCGTAGAATAGTCAGCCCAGTACGATAAAAAAATGCAATCAAGATTAGAGACGGGCAGACCGTACAATAGGCATTAATATTAAAAATTAAACTCTATTTAAATTCAATTTAATATTATTATAATAATAATATGATAAAATTTATTATTGACGTGAATTAAATTTTTAACTACAATAAATTACAAGTTTTTAGCATTAGTAGTTACTGAATTATGCAAAGTGTGACGGACGGACATGTCGCGCCACAAGGGTTGTTTCCTTATCATTTTGGTACGCAACCTTAAAAATGATTTTATTTCTGTCAATTTTCGACAAAACTTCAGTATCAATAACTAAAAAATAATAAAATTTAAAAAACCCACGACGTACCTACTGCAACTCCCCATTCAGTGGACTTGGACCTTAAAATATATCTAAGAACCTTCTCACAAGCTATACATATCTAATGCAAAAAACCGCATTATAATCGGTCCAATAGTTTTACAGGAAAGTTGTAACAAAAGTGGTAAAAATAACAACATCATACTATCATTTATCGTTTACCTCAGAGAGTACACTGATGTAGGTATTATTTTCAACAAGCGTATCTGTACTAATCTATGACCGAGTCATATACGTTTTCAAGCTGTCATTCAGCAATGGCGGATATTGCAAGTAAGTTCCCGCTTTTCAGACTAGATGGCGTTGATGGCGTTGCTAAAAATCGCCCACATTCTTTGTTTGACAGGGCCCGTTTATGTAAATTGAGGTCGTTGGGCTAAAGAGGTTTTCACTTCAAATACTGACCTTGCTAGTAACTCGCCAACGCGCTTGTTGCGGGAAATCATTGATCTCCAGTTCCGTTTCATACTTCCGGAACACCTCTTCGGCTGGTTCGTTGGAGCTTTCGTCGCGAGGCTGGTAGTTCAGCCGCGTGTTCAGTTTCGCTGCCAACTGTTCCGCTACCGTTTTAGCCTACAAATAGACATTTAATTTATTATATAATATAATTTATTTATTATATTAAGCCTATTTCACAATCGCCAAATAAACCCGAAATCCATACTAATATTATAAATGCGAAAGTGTGTCTGTCTGTTACGCTTTCACGGTTCACCTATTAAACCGATTTTGATGAAATTTGGTACAGGGAAAGGCTGTATCCCGGGAAAACATACGCTACTATCCCGTAAAATTAAAGAGTTCCCGCGGGAATCAAAAAATCTTAATCCACGCGGACGACGTCGCGGGCATCATCTTGTACTTCTTAAACATGTATTTCTATTGAGTTTAAACATTTGTATCGTACAAAAGCAAACACATTAAGTGCATACAATTCTGTGTTAATGAAAGTATAATAATAAATATTTACATATATAATTTACCAGATTAAACAGTCACAAGTCTTGGGATATTGTCGTATGCGATTATGCCACAATTTTCGCAATTTCAATGATAATTCCTTTTGTAATTCGTAAGCCATCATGTGACGGTATACCAATACGGGAGCGCGTGACACGGAAAATGAACATTAAAGTTACGTCCCATGTAGGGTTACCTGTAAAACTGGAAAACCCTGACAAAGGCCTGATTGGTATAAAAATGTCCTAGCATGATTTCTGCGATCTTTTTTTAAGTCAAATTCAATTTTACAAGATGTTTAATAGTGCGATTTAACATCAACAGAAGGTTTTAGATCGGTAGTCGAAATATTTCTGCATAGGGAGTAATACCGGATCAATTGTATAGTTATGATAGGTTGATTAAGTTTTTTTTAAAATTATAATTTAGGTTACGATGGGGCTGGCGTGTCCGTGTCGAACAAAAGTCCCTAATAAATTAAGATTTAAAAAAAAAAGATTGTACTTTATTATGTAGGTTTCCGTGGGAACCTTCGCAAACTTTCAGCTTTCTAGGTTCGAAGTTTAGGCTGGGCAATTGGTGGTTGGTCAGTCATTCAGTGAGGAAGTAAGATGGACTTTTCTATTCATAAGTAGAAATAAGAATTTATACATATTTTACGTTAACTGTGTTTTGATTTCGTTTTGTTTTGATTGTCCCTAAAAAAATGAAACAATACTACCTGATTTCATAAATTAACCAAAAATCCTGACGTCTGGTAACCCTAGTCAGTTACAATACATGTAACGTATCATATGTATCTTTGGTTTTATCCTATTTAAGTGCTAATCCAGCTTACAAATCTATAAAATATGTCAATGTTGATGCGAGACGCCAATCTTTACAGTTTACACCTTGATGCTACCAGACCATAGATTATTCTATAAACCAGCTTCACTCACCGTAATAAGTGTATGCGCAGAAGTGGCACCCTTCAGGATGGCTTCAGCAGCCTGTTGCGTGGCGCCTTTCTGCTCCACGCCCAAGCCTTTGGCAATGTTGATGCGAGACGCCAACCGTTTCGCCAACTCCAGTTTGCCGTCAGTTGAGGCCGCGCCCGCTGCCGTTGGCGGCGTAGCGTTCGCTACTCCAGGCTGAGAAATATTTATACAGTAAAGCATCATACTATACATACAGACAGTATACTGTTAGATGGAAGCTTAAAACGATTTTTATATGGTATCATTGCCTGCATAATCTACGGTGGCCACACTAGTCTATGGGCGAGACGAATATGGCTGCATTTAATAATACAGAGATATGATTCCAGAAGTGCTTTCTTATTTTGTCCTTTCGAACATTATTAAAACAACGAAACGTAGCTCGGAAGTCGGAACATATTTTTAGCCCTAGCCCTAGTTTATAGAGGTGTCGGTCACGCGATTCCACATTTTTACCCCCTACCAAAAAGTGCTCAACGCGCCGAAAGAAGTTTTCACTTCAAAAAAAGTAGTGTTTCCAGCAATGAAAAGAGGCAATGAAGCCCACCTTGATTTCCTTGACGATCTTCTTGGCGGCGAGCATGGTCTCGATCTGCTGGTCGAGGTCGCCCTCCACGTCCTCGTCGTCGGAGTCCTGCAGCCCGAGCGCCGCCTTCTGGTACTTCTTGCGCTCCGTCGCCGCCTGCGCCTCCGACTCGTCGAACTTGAACCCTGGCACGCACGCGAGCGAAACATTCACCGATAGCATACTTTTGTCAACATTTAAAAAATAAAAACAAATTGGCAGTCATAGGGACTGAAATATATATATATATATATATATATATTCAAAACTTATTTATATTTAAGACCTTAAAGTCTTAAAACTAAGGCATTAAAGTTTAAATACGAATGTACTATTTATAATGGTGTCGCGTGACCGACACCGTTCCACATTTTTACCCCCTACCAAAAAGTGCTCAAGTAAGAAGTTTTCAGTTCAAAAATTGGGTTTTGAATGAAAAATGAAATGAAAAATGTTTATTACCATAATCAACTTGACAATTTTTTCTTATGACCAATGGTACCCACAACTAGGTAATCCTGTATCGTGGGTACCAATTACACATTAGACATGACTGATTAACAGTTAAAAATTGTCGCTCGGTAGTCTTAGATATTAAGAAAGTTCTTGTTTTTTTCTGTTTTGTTGCAATTTTATAAACAACATTATTTATAAGTAACAGATTATTTCAGATGCAAGAAAAGCTTTTCTGTTGCGTCGTAGCTCAAGGAAGCCATTGTATAATTTTTGCTTTTGCTTGATTGATAATTTGAAGGATATAAATTCTAAACTAAAAAAGAGCCTTATATAAATTCTTATAATGAGCAAGAAGTTTGGAACCTTCCAAAAACTGAATTTAGAGTAAAATTCCAAATAGATTCGGTCAAATCATTAAATCAAGAATACTCCTGTAATAATATTCTCCAAAGGCACTAAATCCCTACATAATATGTTGATATTTTTTCAGTCTAACACAGTTGTTTGATCTTGGCCTCAGCCTTTCAGGCGATGCACCCGCTTATGAACTGTTTACATGACACCTAGTCCTTTTAACTGACCCGTTAAGGAGTTTAGAGTTTCTAGGAACATTCTACTGAAACTCACCTTTCCCGCTAAATCCACCTCCCATATACCTATCTTTCCCTCCCCTCCTTTTGCCCTTCCTTGCGAGACTCAAACAGCTGTTTGAGCTCGGACGGAGGGTTTAGCACTCGCAGGCTCAAAGGCCCTCGTAGCGATCCTGCTCCGGAGTGAGGAAGGCCCAAGCGTAACTCTTTTACCCGCACGCCCGGTATAGCCGTATCTCCCATGAACGTCTCAAGACTACGCAACCCACGAGCCAAAAGACGAACTGTTGAGAAATTTGTATTACTTAAACTCACCTTTCCCGCTAAATCCACCTCCCGTATGCACTTTCATCCCCTCCTTCTCCTGCGCGTCCTTTTAAGTCTCCCACAGCTGCTTGAGCTCGGCCGGAGGGTTGGCGCCCGCGAGGTCAAAGGCCCGCGTCACATCGCCCGCGTATCGACCCTGCTCCGGAGTGAGGAAGGCCCACGCGTAACTCGCTTGTACCCGTGCGCCTGGTATAGCCGCAACGCCCGTGAACTCCTCAAGACTACGCAACGCACGCGAGCTAGAAGGCGAACTGTTGAGAAATTTGTATCACTGAAACTCACCTTTCCCGCTAAATCCACCTCCCGTATGCACTTTCTTCCCCTCCTTCTCCTGCGCTTCCTTGTAAGTCTCCCACAGCTGCTTGAGCTCGGGCGGAGGGTTGGCGCCCGCGAGCTCAAAGGCCCGCATCACATCGCCCGCGTATCGACCCTGCTCCGGAGTGAGGAAGGTCCACGCGTAACCCTTGTTACCCGCGCGCCCAGTACGACCGCATCTATGAGGACAGTATTATAAGATCTGTGTAACTATATTTAAAAAGGAATCTACCAGTCATAATAATTTTAAAAACTGGTAGATCTCAGATCAGCCTGTATAGTAAACAGTTAGGTTTAAGAAATTTGGGTTTGCTATAAAAATTGTAGTAATTTGTATAGCAGCATAGCATAAATTGTAGTAATTGTAGACGTTTGTTGTAAGCCATTAAATATAAATATTATGCCTAAGAGTTCTCCACAATATAAGAAGTCTGCTAATCTGAATGCTCTTTTATGAGATTTCCACTGTGCGAGGTGATGGGTGCTCAGTTATATTGGTGATTGGTTAATATGGTGAGAGGGAGCGCGAGAAAGAATGAGAGCGAGAGAGGGTGCGAGAGCGAGAGGGTGCAAGAGCGAGAGGCAGCGGGAGCGAAAAGACGCAGGAGCGATAGCGGGATAAGTAGAGAGCGAGAGCGGGAGATAGAGCGGAGGAGAGCGAGAGGGAACGATAGCGGGATAGTAAGAGCAGGAGCAAAAGAAGGAGCGAGAGCGGGAGTGGTGTAGTAGTGGCTACAAGTGTTCACTCTGTGTCACTTCACCTGTGCACATAGTCCTCGTAGTGGTTAGGACAGTCGTAGTTTACCACCAGCACCAGTTGCTTGACGTCGAGGCCGCGCGCCGCCACGCTGGTAGCCACCAGCAGTTTCACCTTGCCTGACTTGAAGTCCACGATCGTCGAGTCCCTGTCGAATTGATCAATACCTGTAACAGGCCACTATTAATATATTCGTCGCTTTTGACACACGTTCGACGTCAGTGTACTGCCTCCTTTACAACAAAAATACCCCAGAAAATTTTACATAAAACACCTTTAAACACTTTTTTAAATGACGTGGTTGGGTATCCTACAAATTTAAAGTGGCAACATAAAAAACTCAGTTCTCGTTTAATAGGCTATTTTAATAGCTTTCATTTTCAATAACATTTTCAATATTATATTTCATTTATACTCGTTTATGCTCATTAAATCGTGATTTTAAACGACTTAGCGCAGTCGGTAGGATTATAAACTAGCAGAAAAACAGTCGATTTCATTAAGGATGTTCATTATCGGCAAAAAAAATATGAGTTTTGAATTTCTATATGAAATAATATGTCTGTATTTTTTAAGAATGAAAATCTTGGAGATTAGAGACAGTACACCGAATTTTATAAATGTTGCAATTATGACTCCTCTGAACAGATATATCAGGAACAAAGCTGAAATAAAAATGGTAAAATTTTAGTATGGTTTTGTTAATTTCTTGAACATCAAAAGAGAAAACATGAATTGAAGACACGATGTCTTTTAAGCAAGAATCTACGTGTAAGATACGGACAAGTTCGACGCACTTTGCATCCTCGTTATAACACGCAATGCAATGGTTTGGTGTCCGCTTTTCCAAACCACTTTAAGTTTATGTTTAAAGAATTATTTTTCCAGGAAAGATCAAAAATATACTTCATCTTACGTTCACTTCATCTAAGATACCTTAAATGTATACCTACTAATAATTAATTACCTTATCAATGTTATTACATTACCCGGTCTGCAGAGCGCAAAGCCAGCTAGGCAGATCGGGACCACCCGATCTCCCTAATCAGGGACCCTTCCTGTTAATTTGAACCTCTCTTGACAAAATTTGGCACAGAGGTAGCCTAACATTTTGGTACATAGGATTATTATTATTATTTGAGGTAATCTGAGAGAAGGCCAATTATTACTGGCCCGGTAAGATCTATCGTAACTCCCCCAGTTCATAACACGCTAATTAGTACGCTTACAATAATTGAAACATGAAAAAAATTCGACACAAAATTTTACAAAGTACGACTTACCCCCATGCAAACTCATGCAAGAATACGAGGCCTTCATTAAGTCCTTGAGGAGGCTGTCGGCGTTTTCCTGCTTGTCCACAAAAACAATAATGCTGCCCATGTGACTGTACAGCCCCAAAAGTTCTAGAAGCTTGAAGAACTTCGCATCGTCTTCTAGAACCGCCACGTGTTGTTCCACTTCTTTGCATACTACGCTGCGGCCGCCCACCTAGGATGGAAGAAATATTAATCATCAATCAAATATCAATCAATCAAATAATCAAATATCAAATAATCAATCAACCAATCAATCAAATCAATTAAAGCAATCAATCAATTAATATAATATATAATAAATATTATAAATGTGAAAGTTTGGATACATGTATGGATGGATGTTTGATACTCAATTACGCACCAACGGTGGAACGGATTTGGATGAAATTTGGCAGAAGTAGATTATAGTCTGGAATAACTTACTTTTTATCCCGGAAAAATAAAGAGTTCCCGCGGGAACCGAAAAACCTCAATTCACGCAGACGAAGTCGCGGGCATCAGCTAGTTTTATTTATAAACCCTGATCTAAGGTTCTTTTTTGCGACGTATGTATGTCTAAGGTCTGTTAATGAAGGCGCAATTGGAGGTATGACTAAGCCATAGCATCGTTTCATTTCAGTGTTATTAGAAAAAAACTTCTGTAGTCTTGGGGCGTGAAAAAAGTTACAAATCATTATTTTGAACGATCATTTGGATGGTGTATATTTCTTGTAAATACATATGAATATTACGAATTTTTCGTAGTAGGTTATTTTTTGTAAATATTCATGTTGAATCTAGATTCCTAATCAATTTCATGTTATCAAAAAAATTATACAAGGAGGATCCATTACGTTGTCAATAGAAAGGGGTCACATCTTTAATGAGAAATGTGGCACAGAAGGAGATAATGAATAAAGCGAGATATGATCATTATTTGGACTCATATTACTAAATGGCTATATGTGTTGATATGATACCTGAACTTCGATAGGTTTCTGCAGTATGCGCCTGGCGAGAGCTTCCATCTGTCGCGGGAACGTCGCACTGAACATCACGGTCTGCCGGTCGGGACGCACGTTGTCGATTATCTTCATCACCTAAACCAAGTGATAACAAATTAAGTTTAAAGTTATTTAGTTAAAAAAGTTCTCAAAAATTATATGTTTTTGGGTATATTCCCCTTTGATAACCTACCCAGATTTTCAATGTGAGTACAAACAAAAATACCTGGATGAATCAAAATTGGAACAAACAACCGAGGAAAAACAAAAGAGTTTTAAAATGTGATTTTCAATGGAATTGTCACGAATCAAATTTATGGCCTAAAAATGATGTACTTAAAGGCAAAGATAGTAAAATTTTTGTAAAAACAGGAAGAATATGAACTTTAGAAATAATTTTTAGCCCTGTTTCAATCTGAAGTTATAAGGCCTCTACAAGTTATCTCAAATGAGTGTCTCCAGAAGTTTGTTATGGGAGTGCACCCTATTATCTCCAAGTTTGTTAATATTTATTACCTGTGGCTCGAAGCCCATATCGAACATGCGATCCGCCTCGTCAAGGACGATGTACGTGACTCTGCGCAGGTTGGTGACGCGGCCAGAGTTGGCGGCCAGCATATCGATCATCCGCCCCGGAGTGCACACTATCATCTCCGCGCCTCGCTTCAATTCCGCGATCTACAATCGAAATTAATTCCTGAATAACTGATAACACATGGATTGAGGTTTTTTGCTTTCCGCGGGAACTCCTTCATTTTCCGGGGCAAAAAGTAGCCTATTTATTATTCCAGACTATAATCTATCTCTGTGCCAAATTTCATCCCGATCCGTTCAGCGTTTCTGGCGTGATTGAGTAACAAACATCCATCCATTCAAACTTTCACATTTATAATATCTAATTTCATTTAGACTAGACTAGACTTAGGCTTTGCAAACTTGTCATGCCCTAAAACCAGAACCCGATTGCCGCAGTGGGTCCAGTAATGAATATAAATCATCCCTGTCCCAAACACACAAAAATTCCAGTTAAATCGGTCAAGCCGTTTTTGATTTTTAACGAGACTAACAAACTACGAAACTAAATATATTTTAAGGCTTAATACTCAATTTGTTTATTTGATGTAGGACTTGCATTATTAATTACACATTATAGAATTAATTTTTATGTTTTTGTATGATATTATAATACTAGCTGACGCCCGCGACTTCGTACGCGTGGATCGAGGTTTTGTGGTTCCCGCGGGAACTCTTTAATTTTCCGGGATAAAAAGTAGCCTATGTGTTATTCCAGACTATAATCTATCTCTGTGCCAAATTTCATCCAGATCCATTCAGCCGTTGGGGCGTGATTGAGTAACAAACATCCATCCATACATCCATACCGACATCCATACATCCAAACTTTCGCATTTATAATATTAGTAAGATAAGAAGTAAGAAGTAAGATGAGCTCGCAAAAATTATTAAAATGACAACCTTTGATATTTGTAAAACACTTACCTGTTCAGATATCCCAGTGCCTCCATACACACAAACTACTCGTAAACCCAATGATTTGGCAAACTTCCGAATATCCTTCCCAATCTGCATACACAGTTCTCTGGTGGGCGTCATTATAAGAGATATCGGCCCATCCGTGTCTTCTAACGGTTGTTGGTCCAGAACATGCCGGAACATTGGTAGAATAAAGGCTAAAGTTTTGCCTGAACCTGTTTTCGCTATACCAATAAGATCTCTGAAACATCAACAGAAACATAGAGAATGGTTATTTTTTTACAAAATTTACTTTGTACAAGCCAATTTTTGGCTTTTTTTTTTTTTTTTTTTTTTTTTTTTTTTTTTTTTTTTTTTTTTTTTTTTTTTTATCCACTACAAGCTAGCCCTTGACTACGATCTCACCTGATGGTAAGTGATGATGCAGTCTAAGATGGTAGCGGGCTAACCTGTAAGGGGCATGGCAGTTATAATAAACCCATACCCCTTCGGTTTCTACACGGCATCGTACCGGAACGCTAAATCGCTTGGCGGCACGTCTTTGCCGGTAGGGTGGTAACTAGCCACGGCCGAAGCCTCCCACCAGGCTTTCCTTCTTTTTATGGTTTTCAGTATTTATTTGGAGATATTTTTTGCATGCAACTACGCGACGCTTAAATTTTACCAACCAATGTTTCTTACGTCGCGTTTGGCATATAACTTTAAGTGCTTTTGCAGCTTCGCCGCAATTAAGGGTATGTTTCCACCAGAGATGAGTCAGAGATGTTAGATCAAGCGCTCTTATTGGTGGATTTGACACACATCCGTCACTTAGCAACGTAGCGCATCTCTGGTAGGCTAACTTGAGTCAAGGTATCTCCAGGTTACATAGATTTTGATGCAACTCAGTGTAAGTGCAAGCAAGCCTACCACTACAGACCATTAACGTCCCACAGCTGGGCACAGGTCTCCAGTCTCATAGGACAGAGGGCTTTAGAACTTAGACCCACCACGCTGCGATGCTGCTCCAATACATATTGGCGGGCTATTACCATGTCAGTGATAATAACCGGGACCGACGGCTTAACGTGCCCTCCGAGGCACGGGGGTGAAACACCACCAACCTCCTAACTCGGGGCTAGTACTGAGAATTTCTAGTCCGAAAAACCCAATACTTAATTATAGCCCGACCCGGGACCTCGTCGGCCGCAGTCGAACATGCTAACCACTAGACCAACGAGGAAGTTCAAAATGCAACCAAGCCTACCTTGCAATGTATAATGACAGGTAAAGAGTAGCTATATTTACCTTCCAGACATAATAGCAGGGATGGCTTGCGCCTGTATGGGCGTGGGTTTTTCGAAGCCCAGCTTCTTGAGCACGTCGAGTTCCTTCTTGCTGACTCCGCAGTGGGCCCACGACCTGATAGGCTTGGGACAACCCTTGCCCTTCACGCGGATGCCTTCCAGCTCGGTTCTGTACGCTTCCACTTCCTCTGGCGTCATGCGAGCCAGCTCACTTACCTGAGAGTATAATATCATACTATAATATTATAAATGCGAAAGTGTTTGTTTGTTGGTTTATTGGTTTGTTGGTTTGTCCTTCAATCACGCCGCAACGGAGCCACGGATCGACGTGATTTTTGGTGTGGGTATAGTTGAGGACCTGGAGAGTGACATAGGCTACTTTTTATCCCGGTAAATTAAAGAGATCCCGTGGGAATCAAAAAAACTTAAACCACGCGGACGAAGTCGCGGGCACCAGCTAGAATATTATATTTATAGCTGATTCCCGCGACTTTTCCTCCTTTTCCGGGTCTATGTGTTATTCTGTAGACTAGTATAATCTATCTCTTTAAATGTAATATGTAAACCAATGGCCTCCAGCCGAGTATGGCTTCAAAAGTTATAAAAATCTTTATTTCAGGGGGACTCTCATAGAAGCGAATGCGAAGTAAAATATTTTATATAGCGTTACATAAGGTTGCGGTATATCATTTTAAAGATAATTAGGAATAGAGTCCAAAAATATATTTTTTTAACTTTTTCCCCTATAATTGACGAATTGGGGGGCTTTCAAAGCGGAGATTTTCTAACGTCCAAAGTTGACCTCAGAACTCTAAATTTTCTGAAAGGCTGAGCCTGAAACTTCATCAATTATTTGAATTATATCCTGTACTTGAACAACAAATACGAAAATTAGATAAATATTGTAAGGAAACGAAATTATTTAATTTTTAATGAGCTTCAGTATTTTTAACAGAACTTCACAATAGATGGCGCCGCGAGGTCTCAGTTCGGGACGAACCACTAGTATTTATAGCTGATGCCCGCGACTTCGCCCGCGTGGATTCAGTTTTTTTTGGTTCCCGCGGGAACTCTTTGATTTTCCGTAATAAAATAGTCTATGTGTTATTCTATAGACTATAATCTATCTCTGTGCCAAATTCCATCCAGATCAGTTCAGCCGTTGGGTCGTGATTGAGTAACAAACATCCATCCATACATCCATACATCCACACATCCATCCAAACTTTCGCATTTATAATATATATTTGATTGATTTTAAACCTTACATGAAGACCTCTGAATTTGTTTTGAACAAAATCAAATCATCTTACCTCCGTGTAGAATGCTTTCCTAAAAGGCATGTACTCCAAACTGGAGTGATCCACTTTAGCTAACTCCTTCCTCTGTTTGGAAGCAAGGTTCGCTGCAGCATCTTTGATGTCCTCTGTTTCTTCCTCAGATGAATATTCTAGACCATCCTGATTTTGTTCTATCAATTCACCTGGAAATTAATATTACTAATCAACATCGATCCATCAACTTACCATGTGTCTCCTATCAGAATGAGAAGGATTAAGCAAAACTACATTACGCTGGCCAATCCACAATTATTGGTCTTACTACTTCATTATTATTTACCCTCACTCATTTTTGTGGCAAAATAGTGACTTTTCCAAGTAAAAAAATAAAATTTAAAACATTTACTATCGATTAAAGAAACACCAGACCAAAACCCATATAGGAAGGTGGATGTCTATGGGTTATCGCCTATTTATAAATGACTATGAAACAATCAAAGCTGGAAAAAAAGTTTTGTATAAAAACTGTAGTTTATTGACATGACAATCTGGTAAGGTCTTTGTCGTACAATAGATGTCTACTGCCAAACATGATATGAACTTTTATGGCCTCTCCAGTGGCGTGCAGTTCATAGAGGCATAAAAGCACTGCTTATCCTACTAATGGATATAGGTCAATGCTCATTTTCCATTATAACAGTCAGTCAGTCAGTGAATAGGTATTTTGACTGACTAATGCTTACCCTAGCTTCAAGCCCTGTGCACGCCACTGGGCCTCTCCACAAGTATAACTTAAGTCTGTAAAAGAAACACATAATTTTACCTTTGTTCTTCTGTTCGGTGACCTTTTTCTTAGCAGTTCCGGTGAGTATCACAACACCTGTGCCTCCGCCTGTAGACGGTACACTGATAATGCCTCTCGCTTGGTCCAATTCATTTACCTTTCTGACTTCCTATGAACAAATAACAACCATTAACACACAATGTAATGTTAATCCTTTATAGGCTTATCCTTGACCACAAATACCAATTTAATTATGATCACACCACCTCACTATAATCCATACTATATTATAAATGCGAAAGTGTGTCTGTCTGTCTGCTACGCTTTCACGGCCCATCTGTTCAACTAATTTTGATGAAATTTGGTATAGAGCTAGGTTACATCCTGAGGAAATACATAGGCTACAATTTATCCCGGTAAATTAAAGGGTTCTCGCAGGAATCAAAAGCCTTAATTCACGCGGATGAAGTCGTTGACATCATATACATCATATACAAACACAAAATATTTTAAAACCATAAATTTGAAAGTGTATTTGTCAGTCTGTCTTTTCACAACATAGTAAATGTTCGTCATGATTAGTTTGTCTTCGATTAATTTTTATCTTACAAAATTTTTTTTGGGTTCTTTGAATTATTTTGATGTTGGAGTCACATGCAGATCCCTAAAGTTGTATGCCATATATCTGTTTTATAATGATGTTATATATAAGGAGCTTATTATCTAAGGAAAGTCTGCAATTCCTAGCGAGCATCCAATACAGTTCTCTATATCTAAGCTAGATCTCATCCCTTTTGGTTTGGATGTGAACAAAAAAAAAATTAAAATATTCACGCTAAAGTGTTATATGACAAAACTTACTTGTTGAACTTCTTGCATGTATGCGTCCAATGTATCTACCTCCTCTTCTTCCTCTTTCTTTTCTTCTGCCTTTTCCTTTTCTTTGCCTTCTCCATCTTCACCTAAAAATATACACTCTTATTATCTTTTTGTCATTGTTAACAAATTTAACTTTTTACTCTAACCAAAAAAAGTTTGATTACAATAATCTTACCCTTTCTATACACAATATTGCTAATTTTCCTTTTAATCTATTTGCTTAACACTTTGTGTCATAAAATATTGTACAGAAATAACAAAGAGAACAATCAAAAATGGTAATTTTACCTTGCAAAGTTACTCTTGATACAAAAGCAGCTTATGCCTCTACACACTACTTATTACCCACTGAACAAATTGAGTCAAAAATAATCATACTTAATACAGGTTATTTTAACATTTAAACTATATTATATAATTTTATAGTTAATACAGTTGACCAAAATCAGTTCACAATAAACTGATATACATATACTTACATCTTATCCATATACATTAACAAAAGAAAAATAATCCATACTAATATTAGAAATGTGAAAGTGAGTCCTTTAACGGCCCCTCAACCAATTTTAATGATTTTGGTGGTAGCGATAGGTTGTATCCCAGGGAAGGACAAAGGCTTCTTTTTATTCCAGAAAATTAAGTGTAATCTATATATATAAAAATGAAACCCGTTTTCCTTGGTCACGACATCACGTGTGAATGGCTGGACCGATTTCACTAATTCTTTTTTTGTTGTATGTGTTATTATTAGGAGAAGGTTCTTACGGAAAAAAATATTAAGAAAATCTCTCAGAAATATTGAAAAATATACATTTAATTTTGCATACTAAGGCGGTACGAAGTTCGCCGGGTCAGCTAGTATAAATATAAAAGCAACATGTCCATAAAATGATCATAACCAATTTACCTTACCAATTTCATCAAGCTCTGGAAGAGACAGCTTGTATCCATTTCAAATAAGAGGTCTAATTCATTCAGTAAATAAAAAGCATTTGGACAAAGCTGTGGGCATCATGAGCATCTTACCTTCATCACCCGAGTCATCCTCTAAAGACCATTTCTTTGAGGTTGGTACTTGGATATTAGTCACTACAGTTCCTTTTTGCACCTCTTTCTTGGCTGACTCAATCTCTTTGCGTTTTCGCTCTGCCCTCCAGCGCTCTATGCGATCTCGTCTTTTCTGCATTTCTGCTTCCAACCTGCTTTGCTCCTCTTCCTGTAGTGTTAAGAAATTCATAATACTTAATAAAATGTTGGTATATCAAGTTTAAAAAACATCACAGACCAAGTTACAAGAATGTACCCCATTTTCTTATGCTATGTCATGTTACCCTCATCGTTATGTTTAAGTCAAAACTTAAGCCTTTTTTTAGAATCATATTTTTATTAAACTTTATAGGAATCTGGCTAAAGCATGTATGGCTATGCACACCACCAAAATTAATCTAAAAGTATTAAGTACCTTATCAAGACCAGACCCTGGATTATAGTCGTCAGATTTGATAGTTTTCTCCTTAGATTTAGACCTGTCTCTCTCTTTATCCCTGTCCCTGTCTCGGTCTGGGGACTTTTTCCGAGACTTACTACTTGATCCATTCCTCTTGTCATCTCGCTTATCACTGCAAAAATAACAATAACAATCAGGAAATTAATTACTGTAATGTATAAACTCTGCTATAAGGATCTCTCAATTAAACTAAATTGACAGTTCTAAATCTACAGCTGTTCTTTTTGAGATATTTATTGAAAGTGATAGCAATACAATAACAATTAAGGTCATTTTAATTTGGTTTAAAAACTGAACACAACAGAATTAGCCACTAAATATACTATCCCTTCCATAATGTTTCCTGCAGAAAGGAATACCAGTAGATTGAGGCTTGATTGAAAATTAAATAAAATAATGTCAGGTCTAAAGTGCATCCTATGGAAGAGGTTGGCACTAGAATCTTCTCAATTCAGTTCAGTATAGAGATTGTGCACAACTGAGTTAGCCACAAATGTGATGCATGTTTTGAACAGTAAAAAAATATTGTGACGCCAACCTTCTGTAAGCCATCTACAAAAGTGAAAAGCATGGGAAGGATTTTAAGTATGCTGAATTATGCTTTATCCCCAAATACTATATATTTGTTTATCTTAATAAGGTACTATGTCACTAAAGTACAACCTAGTTCTCGATATGGAATTGATCATAACAATTAAAAGTAAGTAAGTAAGTAAGTATCTCATCGAATATTGGGTCAAACTCAAAACAAGATACTCACCTTTTACGATCCCTATCGCGATCCCTGCTGCGGTCTCGTTTAGATTCCCTTTCCCTGCTGCGACTGCGCTTCCTTTTTGTCGCTTTGGAACTGCGATCCCTACTTCTAGAACGAGAACGTCTGCGTTTGCGGTCCGGAGTCGCCGAACGGCTATGCGAGCGTCTGCGGTCGCGGTCTCTGTCACGATCTCTCCTACAACGAAAATAATCGTTACACGTAGCATACTAAAATCCAATTTATTATTATTTGATCATTCTAAAGCATTAGACACAAAGTCACAACGTTCACGTACCCACTCCTAACCATATTTTACACTGTACAATTCGATATACAAATTACAGATTCTGGTCGGATATAATATAAAAAAATGTTTAAAATATTTTATTGAAGTCAATTATAGCGATTAATTAAACACTAATTAGTGAAATAATTAAAAAATTTCGGGAAAAAAAGGAAAACATGAAGCGAAGCGAAGCGCAGTCCATTGTCCAACACTATCAAATGTCAAATGTACTCTGTGACTAATGTCAGATCACTGATGTCATTATCAGAGACAAGTAACATATGTCCATGGAACTAATAAGTACTACGTACAACTGGAATGCGTACTACAAACTTATTTAACTTATTTTTAATCAAATTTAATCCATAATTCACGGACATAAGGACCACTACGCACGCAGTATAAAAATGAATCGAAGTGAGACAGCCACAACATACCGCGGTGTCCCTTTCTAACAGTGGTCTTTGTGTTGCTATTTCACATTTAACATTATACTTATACGTACGTATAGAAGAAATCTGAAAAATGGTTATACTATCGCATTAGTCACCTCCTATCCTCCGATTAAAATTTCAAGCATTTAGAAAATTAGTACGTCAATAATTCACTTGTTTTCGTGTTGAAGGCGGCAATCATAGTAGTAATAAAAATAAAAATGTTACAACCATGGAATTATTATGTACTATGATGGTTGCAACACAAACGGCCATTTTGATGAATCTTACGATATACGAAATTTCTCAAGATTGCGTGAATTTATCTGTAAAAAATGGTGAAAATATGCATCGTGGAAGCTTGTAAAAGTGAATATTATCCGGATTGTGGGTTATCTTTTCCTAAGTAATTGTTTAACTATGTTTATATGTTTTGAATGTTACAGAAATTCGGGTGACATAAATTTAGGTACTAGGTATACGGGACAAGTATCGTAAACTATGAAACACGAATTATAACAGGATAGATATTTTTTTCATATTTCAGATTACCAAAAAATTATACATTGCGTGTTGAAAGTGGTTAAGCATTATACCTAGTGGTAGGTAACAGAAAAGTGACCCAAAATTCTGTAATATGCAGCAAACATTTCATGCCAGAGGATTATATTCCTAATTTATCACGGCCCGTTTTAAAAGAAAATGCTCTTCCCTCACGATTCCTCATGGTACCTAAGCAAGATCAATTTTATTTTTATCTTGAATAAATGATAAAAATCCAGCCCGTAACTGTTCCACTACTGGGCAAGGGCCTCTTCTCACTAGGAGAATGCATGAGCATTAATCACCACGCTTGCTCAGGTTGGTGATTTCAGACTGTCAAGTCCAGGTTTCCTTACGATGTTTCCTTCACCGTATGTGCTGTATCACCGTAGCTCTATAGAATGAAATTAAAAACATTTTCAAACATGGAGACTGGCATAGTGATGAGATGAGTTAAGGAGCGACCAAGAGTTAAAAATATTTTTTGTATGAAAAATTTGAGCATGTTGATAATTTTATATTACCCAGTATGTTTGAAAAGTCAAATATGTATGGCTCGAAAAGCCAAATATGTATGGTTCGAGAAGTCAATTTATGTTTTGTTTTACAGCAATACCAGTTTTATTGAATTTTTGACCGACTAAAAAATAAAATTATTAAAAATATTTTTTGTTAAACCATCACCGATAATTATCTATTTTTACCTAAATGCTTCGTAATTATCGATCCTAAATGGATCGCTGGATCCAGGCGGCGCAAGACCGTGGCTTGTGGAGGACCCTACAGGAGACCTATGTCCAGCAGTGGACGTCCATCGGTTGACGACGACCTAAATGCTTACTTGTGTAAGAAAGTTACTAAGAGGCAATAGGCACTACATATAAAATATCAACATCATTATAAATATAAATATTTTAAAATTATTTGCTGATTTTTATTTCTTCATAGAGGTATATTTATATCCCGTATATTGAAGTATCCCAAAATTCAAAAATAGTTTGGTCACTCTTGTGGAAAAGGGACACAACTGTCAGTATGGTATCTCTCACTCGGCACACTTTATTAACAAGAGCTCATTCCAGTCGTACGTAGTACTTATTAGTTCCATGCATACGTCATTTTCCTTGTTACTTGTCTCTGGATGTCATTTGTCAATCACCGACCAGAAAAAGAAGTTTGTCAATGGACAATGGTGTATCTAGAGCTCAGTTAATCTGAGGTCCAGAATTGGGTCCAGACTCGCTCCAGAGCAGAGACAAGTAACATATATGGTCCAGAGTACATTAAATATACCAATTGTCAATCATGAATCAAAATTGACACAAAATCTTTGTTTTTTGTCTGTGGATAGCACAAACTACTAAAAGGTGCAATAGACTATTCATTGTGAATCTATGAAATGTATAGTCATCCAGGACCCTAGAACCCGGAGCTCATCTGACAATAATAATAAAAAAATATAACCTATAAAATCAAATGTCAATGTCAAAATCAAAATTTTTGACAGATTTTTGACTCTGATCACAAAAAAAAGAAAAGACTGATTTTCATTTTTGAGAAGAAAAAGCAAAGCGCCGGCATTTTTTGTAATATTTTTAAATAAAAACGAAATATTGAATACATAAATATTAATTGTAAAGTGTCCGTGTTCGTTTCGTGAAGTATAAACCTTTTACACAATGGCAGACGACGGTGACACGGTAATTTCATAGATTTTAACTAATACAAGTGGTACAGTTTAACAATGTTATATTAAGCTAAAATTAATAATTATTAACGTTCCAGGTAGCGGTCATGACAGTAAAAGAACCTCTGGATTTAATAAGACTTAGCCTAGACGAAAGAATTTATGTCAAAATGCGAAATGAACGCGAGTTGCGCGGGAAATTACATGTAAGGGAGAAAATTCATTTACATCCTAAAAAAGCCTAATTTCTGGTATTCTTTCATAAAATCTGCATATTACTTACCAGCAGCTTTCAAAGTGTATAACTTCCATAAAGTAAAATAGGGTAAAGTAATTGGATCCCAGAAAACATAACCATTTTACAGAAAGCTAACCTTGCTTATTAAGTTTTGGCCTCTGGTTATCATTGAATTTGATTTGAATTTCATTATTCTGGCCCTATTCTTTAAAAAATGTAATGTAACCTCTACAGAGCTTTTTAATTATTTATTTAATAGGCTAGCGCTTGGGTGCAATCAGTTTTGCTTGCAAGTGTTGATTATTTAATTAATTAGCAAACTTAATATTATCATATTACAGGCTTATGATCAACATTTGAATATGGTTTTGGGTGATGCAGAGGAAACTATAACAACAGTAGAAATTGATGAAGAAACATATGAGGAAGTTTACAGGACAACTAAAAGGACTATCCCGATGTTATTTGTGAGAGGTGATGGTGTTATACTTGTATCACCACCTGTGCGAGTGGGAGTGTAGTTTTTAAGGAAATAAATTTATTATTAAGCAAATTTTAATTTTATTGCTTGGCCAATAATGTCATAACAGAAGTATTCTTAAAATTACGATTCTTTTTAACAAGTAATTCGTCTTCATCCATTGGTTCAATCACAGTGCCTGCTTTTGTAATAACGCTGGGCTGAATAAGTTTCTTATGAGCAGTTTCTGGTATGAAAGTATTACCTAGAGGTGTTCTTATAGATGCTTCATAGTCCTTTATGCTAGTGAAAGGAAAAGGCAAGTCTGAGACTTTATGTGCAGCGAGTTTAGGATTTTGGCACTCATTTATGATGATATCACCTTTATTTTTATCACGCCTAGGCATCTTAGGGGGTAGTTTACCAATGAACCTGTTTCTCTTTCGCTTGGGTGCTTTTACTCCTTTGCCACCCCAGCTACCCCATCCTGGCAGAGTTAGGTCAATATCTAGTGGTGTATCTTTATTTATTTCATCCTCTTTCTCTTGCCTGAAACTATCAACAACATCATCTTCTTCAAAAACTTCCTCGATATCCACTTTGGGGACAACTTGTTCATCATCATCATCTAAGTCATCAAGACCATTTTCTCCTCTTGACACAGCTGTGTTTAGATACTTAGGCTTAACTTCAATAAATCTATTAGGATCAATATCTACATTTGCATTTTCTTGTGTAGGTTTTTCTATTGATGACAGTATATTTAACAATGATTTCTCGTTTCCCTTTATGTCTGCAACACCTTTATTTGTTTCTAGCAATTCCTCATCAATTTGGGCTTTAGGATTATGGTTCTTGAACTTAAAGTATTCAAGATTATCTTCCTCATCAGTAATTTCGTTCTCCTCTTTTTTGTGTCTTCCTATAGATTGTTTATCTATCTTGTTAATCTGTTTTCTTAACTGTTTTAACTTCTTCTCTACTTTTCCAACAAGTTTGTCTTCAAATTTATCAAATACAGTAGAAATGTCTTCTGATACTTTCCTATCGTTAATAGGTGCATTAGTCGATTTAGATGCTACATATTCTTCAACAACCCAATCAGAAGTTGCTATTGTTTTATTCAATTTTTTTTGGGTTGATCTTGTTTTGTATTTACTTTTTTCAGCTGCAAAAGTTTTGTTATTTTTTTTAATTTTATCTGATTTTGCTTCTTCCTTCATTGTATCTATATTCATATCATATAATTTTTTTACACTATCCTTAAGAATTCCCAATGAGTCGTCTGCCTTTTCATTCTTAGTTTCTTCTGAAATTTCTTGTTCAGAATCTGATTCAATCTCTTTTTGCTTATACATTTTGTCTTTAAGATACTTTTTGTAACCAAAGTCAAATTCTGCATCAACATTACTCTTTAGAGAACTCTTCATCATCCAAGGGTTCATGGGGTCTTGTGCTAAATTTAAATCAGGAATATTCTCTGTTTCATCTGCTTCATCATCAGTACTCTGTGTATCTTGTGTTTTATGAGTTAAACTTCTGCTCACAGATAATTGTTCGGCTAGTTGTTGTCTTGCCTATAATTAAATTAAAAATAGAATATATATACTGGTTTTATAAAATGGAGATATGTACTGACTGACTGGCATCAATGTTCAGCACAAATTACTGGTATTAGAAACTAGAACTTAAAAGAAAGATAGTGTCAAGAATAAGCTAGTTTTTAATGTATGATAAGTGTTAGTAACAAAAGACAGAAGATTGCTCAAAATAATATTACCTCTTTATCATATTTAGCCCGAACCAATTTGCTCTTAGCCCATTTTCCTGTGTTTTTATGTCTCAGAGTGTGTCTTTCCAAAGCCCTTGCTTTTTCTAGCTCCTCCAACTTTTTGAGAGCTTCCTCTGGATTTTTGCTTTGTAACTCTTCAAATTCCTTTAGCTGCTGTTTAAGTCTTTCTTTCTTGAGGATACTATAAGAAAAATAACTCATATAACAAACTCTGTACTTAATTTATTTTTGTTTCCTTTACAAAACAGACTAGTAATAGTAGGTAATAGTAGTAACCATACAAACATAACGCCTACTTTAGACAGGTACTGTTTTTTGGTAAAATATGATGCACAATTGTCAAGTCAGTAGTTGGCACTGACTACCTTTGACGTTTGGCGTTGACTACCTTATTTCGAACAATGTTATCTATACTAATATTTAAAATGTGAAAGTGTGTCTGTCTATCTGTCTGTCTACTACGGTTCAATGGCCCATCTTTTCAACTGAGTTTGATGAAATTTGGTAGGCATAGATAGGTTGTGACCTAGCCTATACTTTTTATACCAGAAAATTAAGGAGTTCCCACTAGAACCAAAAACCTTAATAGACGCAGACGAAGTTGCAGACATCATCTAGTGCTCAGTAATTGTAACCTGCCAAATAATAAGTACCCTAATGCCTTATTGTCATGCATCACAGTTGCACGTCTTAAATTATAAAAAGTAATTGCATTGTGATAATTAAGTTATGATATTTGTGATTTACTACTGTGATATTATAAAACATACCTTTTTCTTTTTTTTTTGGTATCGGGGGGGAAATCTTCATAGATGCCTGATTTCTTGGGGGAGAAATCAGGTTATGTGAGATTTTTACTCACCAAAACCCCCTCGGTGGCCACCCTCAGCGCTGTGTTGGGAAGCTCCGAGATCTCAAAATATGAACGCATCGGAGCGTCCCGTGCGCGACGCTCTTTGGGCTCAACCCGGAGGATGCAGCCCCCTCCCTTCACGTGCTTCGTTCGTGCGTTGAAGCACGGCAACTTGTGCCACAACCAAGCTGCCGGCTACCCAGGGTCATCCAGGGGGAAACGACTGGAGCCCCCACTCCAGGCCGTTCTTGACCCTGAAGTCCCTTCGCCTGGGACTATTGGGTTTTTGGATCAATGTGGTGGCCAGCACCACCACGATGCCCTAGTCTCCGAGCGGGATCAGCTCGCTCACGGGCTCGCTCAGCGGCCTCCTTCTTAACCATTACTGTTTCACAGAAGGAGACCACTGCCCTCCATGCTCCGTCCTCCGACAGCATTGCCGCTATCACAGACGGAGGAGCTGGATCACTCCCCACTCGGCTGACCAGGACATGACGTTGAGATAATAATATAAATATAAAACATACCTACCGGTGATATTTTTTACTCTTAATTTTACTTTGCCGCTTTGCCTTAGCTGCCTTATATGACTGCTGTGCCCTCAACTTCGCAGCATTCTGTCTATGCTCTAGCATCTCCTCATAGCTCATTGGATATGTCTGTTCTTCTTCTTCTACTTCTGTTGATTCTGGAGGAGGATCAATCTCTTCTAGTTCCTTTTCTAAGGGCGATTTGAGCTTAAGTTTCGAGAGGAAGTCGCCTGTCGGTTGTAATTTAAAAGTGAAGTGTTTTATAGGGAAGGAAACATAGTCTACTGTTCTATTTCTAGCAACAACGGGGTCCCACCTGCCAACTTTCTTTTTAGTATCTTCATAACCAGTAGCCCTCTTTATACGTTCGGCTTGAGGCTTTTCCAGCGGTTTAGGTAAGACCTTGGCTGCTTCCTGGCTTTTCTTTAGCTTCTTACCAATTTGCACATTGTGGGCAGTGTCTTCCAGAACTTTGACGACATTGTCAAGTTGTAATTTAGTAGACCGTTTGATTAAATTGAATTCGGAGTTCTGGTTAGTAGGCTCGTTTCTAGTAGGCTCTGTGATGTGTTGGGTTTTATCAAGTTTGGTTATTGCACTAACGAGGCGGTCGTGTTCAGATGCAACAAAGTCAATGTCTTCAATGTCTTCCATTGTTGAGATATTTAGTTATTAGTATTACTAACACTAAGATAAGTAACGATATTTAACTTTAAAATTGACTTCAATCATAATAATAATCACCGACCAGAAAATGAAGATAATAATTGAAACCAGGAAACCTAAATATTTAATATTAAATAAATAACCTCAAAAAAAGAAACCAGATTTATTTTTTATTTAATTAACTGGTTTAACGGCTCTGGATTCTAGACCTTCTGAGTCAAAACCACCGACCAGAACATCCAAAACATTTCAATGCTTTCTTATTTTGTCACTTTCAAACAGCTTTCAAATCTCAAATGATAGATGCGCAGACTATAAATATTAATTGCGTATGGAACTTACTCTGAGGACAGCCAACAAATTCTCACAGGAAATCTATGCAACCATAGAGTTATTGATTATTTTCTAATGCACCGGGGGTTTGAACTGCTCTAGCTTCCAGGCTTTTTATTATACCTTATTGATTTTATTATTATTAAGGTATTAATTTAAATGAAAAAGCTTGCTCAGAAACCCCAAGTGGCCTAAAGTTGATTATCGTGGCCGAAATTAGTTCGACTCTGGGAGGATTAATAATATTTTCATACCTATTAAATTATTTACTGTGGCAGTAAAAATACATTCATTGTAGTAGCTTATTAATTAATAATGTAATTAAAAAAAAGCTCATTAATAACATTTTTATTGGCATTAATTACAATAATTCTAATCTCTCGGGTTAGAAGACTCATTCGACGAGGCGGGCGACGGTGGTGAGACGTTTTCTCGATTCCGTTCATCACGCATCTTCTTATAAAGCTGCCGATTGCGGTACAGCTTGGCTTCATCGGTACATTTTGTTGTTATACAGCTCCTGAAAAATAAATATGTTTTAGTAAATGCTGGTAACTTTATTCTAAAACCTAGTCGTCAGTACGCGCGCCACTTCGTGTTGCAGTCACACTAAACTTAATTTTTTATAGCCAAAATAACTAGTGGTTTGCCCCGAACTGAGACCTCGCGGTATCCATAGGCAAGTTTATTATTTGTAAGCGAATAAACGAATAAACTTTTACAGAGCGCCATCTATTGACATCATTGTGAAGTTCTGTTAAAAATACTGAAGCTCATTAAAAATTAAATAATTTCGTTTCCATAAACTAATATTTATCTAATTTTAGTATTTGTTGTTCAAGAACAGGATATAATTCAAATAATTGATTCAGTTTCAACCTATCAGAAAATTGAGAGTTCTGAGGTCAACTTTGGACGTTAGAAAATCTCCACTTTGAAAGCCCCCCATTTCGTCAATTTTAGGGGAAAAATAAATAAATAAATATTTTTGGACTCCATTCCTTCCTAATTATCTTTCAAATGATATACTGCAACCATAAGTAAGGCTATAAAAATATTTTACTTCGCATTCGCTTCTATGAGAGCCCCCCTTTTTAAGCCATATTCGGCTGGAGGCCATCGGTTTACATATTATATGTAAATTTGAAGTAATTACGTCTAGTAATTCAGAAGTTATAAGGCTGTGATTGACGGACGGATGGACGGACAAGTGCAAACTCACTCAAGTAGACTCAGAGAACTAAACTAGGTCGTTAACAATCTATGTCATGATCCACAGCCACTATTGGCGTCATGACAGTGAGTGCGTTCAATCCGTGCACCAAGGCATCTGGATTGGGATCCGGCCGCGCGGATCGGGAATGTGCATGTAAATCGAGAAATGAATGTTTACTGCTGCCTTGAGTTAGCAAAAACCTACATTAGTTTAACTAAAGTCGATATTATAACTTACCATCAGTGGCGAGCTTTAAAGTTCATTTTGCTATACGGTGTAGGTATATCCGGTAAGTTCAGAAGTACCTACCTCATCATCAGCCGTTGTGCATCCACTGTTGGACATAGGCCTCTTTAAAGTAGCGTAGTAGTACCTACCTGTCTGACACAAACTTACCACCGTCGCCTCAACCCAGAGATTACGCTGCGTCACCACTGCGCCCGCACTCAGTCCTATGCCAAAATAGATCAGGGTTTATTAGGGGCCTACCTTACGATTCTTTTCGAGACACCACATCTTTGAGAGACGGTATTAACGATGTCTTCTACCATCAGCGGTTCTAGGAGCTTCTTTGGCGGTATGTTTTTGAAAGCCGGAGACTGTTTTCCTGTTAGCGAATGCGTCGCCAGCACTCTAAAATAGAGAGATATGGTTAAAGGTAATGCCAATGTCGTGAACAGATCGTAGAATTGGTCATTTCATAAAATAATCGAGGATTTCGTGAAATAGTCGACTTTTTCTGACCATATCAATGAAAACTCGGAAAACTCTACTAGCAAGTAGCACTGCGGGTGTGGAAATTAGATTCTATACCTATAGTGAGGCGAGGCGGCAAAAACGCAGCCGTTTTAGCTTAAAAAAAACAAGGATAGTCTCTCCTAAAAAGCTTGATTTTTAGTTTTGCTTAACCAACCTGTAGGTCTATTGTAAAACCCGCATCAACCATTGTGATTTGTCACAGTCTCAATTGTTGTGATCTGTTTAACTTAGCGTATTCCTGCTGGGACAATAAATTTTGACCATTAACAGAAGAGTGTTAACAAAGCCGAGGCTATTGGGATCGTCACATCGCTTCATCATTCATTTTTACATAACAAGGCCCCTGGCATATCGAATAAGTTATATAATGCCTTAATATGATCTACCATAATATCTATATTAGTGTGGATTAGTTATGTATTCATTATTAGGTAGGTAGATACCAGATACGCACTTTCTTGGAAAAACAGCTTGTAACAAATGTCTAGTCGCGGAAGTGTATGAGGTCCAATCAATTTCCGTCATTAATCTAGCGGGGACAGTAACATTGCCTTTCCCAAGTGATACCTGTAATGTAATTGCATTATTATACAAATGATGCAATTTCTATCTAACTATATTTCATTATTTTCAAATTTCAATAAGGAATGTATTGCCAACTCAAAGATAAGGCCAATTTCTTTGGAGAGTTGGATCTGATCGTGAGTCGTGACAGACGCAAGCAGCAGCGATTCAAAGTGAATCGTTACTAGTTTTACAGGGAAAATTATGTGAAATGCTTCATTTAAAACATAATTATATAATATTGTGGTTGCATGATGTGATTGAGGGACGAGTGGTCTAGTTGTGACAACGAATAACAGCTGTTGTTTTTTAAATCTTTTACAAGTTAGCCCTTGACTGCGATCTCACCTGATGGTAAGTGATGATGCAGTGATGAAGTGATGATGATTCTAAGATGGTAGCGGGCTAACCTGTTAGGGGCATGGCAGTTATATTAAACCCATACCCCTATTCGGTTTCTTCGCGGCCTCGTACCGGAACGCTAAATCGCTAGGCGGCACGTCTTTGCCAGTAGGGTCGTAACTAGCCACGGCCGAAGCCTCCCACCAGGCCAGACCAGGGAAAATTCAAAAATTATAAATTCCCAAATTGACCCTGCCGGGGATCGGACCCGGAACCTCCGCACGTTAAGACAACAGCGCTACACACTGCGCCACGTAGGTTGTCATTGCGAAGGTTAAGCAACGTTGACCCAAGTCGGTAACTGGATGAGTGACCGAATTTGGACGATCAATTTTGGCCTTTTCGTGTCCTCCGTGCCTCGGGGAGCACGGTCGTCGGTCCTGGTTATTATCGCTAAAA
This sequence comes from Erebia aethiops, assembly GCA_923060345.2. NCBI lineage: Eukaryota > Metazoa > Arthropoda > Insecta > Lepidoptera > Nymphalidae > Erebia > Erebia aethiops. The sequence continues at coordinate 10,865,968 of OV281096.1, read as the reverse complement.
TCTGATAATAATCGTTAGAAAACCTCTTAGTAGTCGTATGCGGAAGGACGTGGGAACCACCGCATTATTATCCCAAGAAAACTCCTACCATTAATTGATTAATGGAAAGGTGTCACGACCCTCAGTAATAAAGAATACGACGCAGAAAGAGATGTGATTGTGTGCATTCAACCTAAATGCTGCCGCCTGCCGTAGCACTTTGTATCAGGTTTTTTAATCAGATTGAGATGATGAAAAAAACAAATTCACCCAACTGCAGTGTCTGCAATGTGCCAGAGGATGTGGTCCATATCTTAGCGGAATGTGCCCGAAACGAAGACTTTAGAAGGAGGATTTTTAAGGATTCCGTAAACTTGTATGCTGTCGGCTTATTCAACACTGTGCTGGCCTACCCGCTTTCAGCCAATGCAGCGCAAATGTTGCGGATGGTTAGGATTGGCATCGAAAAAAGAGAATAATATCTCGTGTTTCGATGGCAGTCCTGGCCTTTTTTTATGTGTACCATTTGATTAGTGGATAATTTATCTAGGTATAATTATTGTTTACTTAATAATTATTTTGTTATTCTACAGAGAGACATATTCCATATTCGCCAAGCGAATATGTCTCTCTGTCTATAAATAAATAAATATGTGTCTAAAAATAAAGATTAAAAAAAAAGTCCACGTACCATATCATCCTGGATATTTTCAGCAACCGGCAATCCAGTATTAGTCGTTTGTGCTGAAGCCCTTCTTACTTTTAGACCTTTGACATTCCTCTTGCTATCCGTATCGAGTTCGACGCTCGGTGTAGTCTGTCGCTCCGTTGCAGATTCTCCCCTTACATCTTCAGTATTATGATCAGACGGTACGGACATTCCCTCTAAATTTGGCTGATCCTCATTTAAATGCAAGTCAGAAACTAGAGTTAAAAATTGCGTATAAAGACGATGCAACACTGATTCTAGTTGCTCAAGTTTCTCCTTAGGTGTATCGTTTATTGGATCAGTCTGAGTTCCTTGGTCGAATAGAAGCTTTCTATGTATGCTTGGATTACTTGCAGGCTGTATTACTCTTTCGGGTAAAGGGGTGCTGCTCAATAGAGATCTACGGTTGTTGAATGATGTATTTTCGTGGAATAGTCTGTTGAGTTGTCCGCTTGTACTGCATTCGGAGCGTCTGGGTTGGAAGTTATTGTATCTCAACGTAGCTTTTGTCATATTCAGCTCGGGGTTGACCTGTTATCAAGTTAAATGCTGAGTAGTAATAACATACAAAAGTAATCACGCGACTTCGTCCGCATGATTACTTTTTCTCCCTAATTTTCCGGGATAAAAAGTAGCCTATGTCACTCTTCAGGTCCTCAACTATACCCATGCCAAAAATCACGTCGATTCGTTGCTCGTTGCGGCGCGATTGAAGGTAACCAACAAACAAACACACTTTCGCCAATATTAGTATGATGAGTAGATGACGGCCAAATCTCTCTATTTGCCTGCCAAGTATCAACTCAGTGGAAGAACAAGATTAATGCGAGACTGCGATCGTACCGCATAAAAATATAAAAAGCTATCATAGGTTACCTCTTGGTCGGAATCGCTGTCACTAGTGCTAGGTGGGGGCACTTGATGATGCAGAACATTTGCGCCACTCGGACAGGACAACGCTTGCGTTTGGTTTGGATTAAAAAGCTGGAAAGGAAACCAGATTATAAAATATTAGATCTGCTTTTAATCCTGTCTAAGTACTTCGGTGACGGGGGATTTATATCCCTCGTATAGGCAGATAGCTTGTATCTATATGTTGCTTCCATTTTCAAGGTAGTTAGTTACCTACTAAATTAAAGAAAACTATATAATATGGATGCGACGCTCACAGTACTTGTTACTTGTAAGTTGTAGCTTGTAGGAATTGTGAGTTGTGACCTAGTAATAGTGACGTAGGGAATATCCTCTACGACGCGCGACGGTCATAGAGGTCGACGTGGGAATCCCTTGAAGCCCTTGACTTCATGCACCTTTGACCTTACAGGTACGCACGGCGGCTTTTGCCACAAATAGCTGCCGTCTTCCCAGTGCCGAAAACTAATAATTATAGAATGAGCGGACGCCATTTCTTAAGCCGCTCGCTATCCCGACATCACTTCGGCCGAGACTCGAGTGGATGGATCAGGACGTTGGTAAGACCCTGTTTGTATTGTGTACCTATCTAGGATTGAAAAACCTTACTTTTTGCAATCACGATTTCTTGGTAGTCCAGTCACAGAATAAAATGTACCTAAAAGTACTTATCGACACAGTAGGTAGATTAACTCGTGACGACTGCTATAGTTTGAACGATGTATGCGTTACTTTTTACTAGAACTATGGACTAAGTAGTTCTGTGAACATGATCTCATTCCCTTTCTGATTAGTCACCGACCGATCGCTGATAAGATAATTGGCTTGTAACATGCCGCGACACATCAATAGTTGTGCGGTCACGCAATCGATTGTTTCATGAGAATATGCTTACGGTAGTTAATTATTTAATATCGATTGATCTCAACTGCTACCTACGAATTCTAGACGTTACGAGTACATGGCATTTGTTTATTGACAAGTAATAAAATTAAAATTTTTAAAAAACCCACGACGAACTCCAGAGCTCCATCTAGGTACAAAGTGCTAGTCAAGACAAATGAAAAGAGTCCAAACACGACGGGTTTACGATGCGAACTTAAGGAGTTCCTATGACCACCTCCTGGCTCCATCATGAGACCCTGGGCAGCTTCTAGGTACAAGCTAAATATATCAAATGCAAAAAACCGCATTACAATCGGCCCAGTACTTTTTGTGAAAAATGGTAACATATTAAAAATTAAAATCATAGACTACAGCTCAGCTCGGTTGTCTATGGTCCTAAAATATGTCTAAGAACCTTCTCGCAAGCTATACACATCTAATGCAAAAAACGGCATCTCAATCGGCCCAGTACTTTTTGTGAAAAATGGTAACATGTTGAAAAATTAAAATCATAGACTACAGCTCAGCTCGGTTGTCTATGGTCCTAAAATATATCTAAGAACCTTCTCACAAGCTATACACATCTAATGCAAAAAACCGCATCTCAAACGGCCCAGTACTTTTTGAGGAAAATGGTAACAAAAAAGTGCACAAACAAACAAACAAACAAACAAACAAACAAACAAACATACAAACACACAACCTATAAGGGCAAACACATATACCGTCTCCGTTTCGTCGAGGGTAAAAACCAAACAGTACCTAGTTAAAACGTCGTTCCTCGCTCATATATAAATTCTCCTGAGTATACCTATTCGTATACATAGGTCATTATTATTCTATTATCTTACTTCTTTAGTGGTTTCTTTCGGTTTAGATTATTTTTCAGTGTATAGGTATTTTTAAAAATAATTATTCGAATAGGTATGTTTTCTGCTCGAGCAAATAAGAGTACCTACCTAAACCTTGTAATGAAGTTTAAATATGATACCGCTCATTCTATTGTTATAATATATTGAGCCTGTGTGTTTTTGAAGGCGGTTTACAATAAAGAGGTAACGCCACTCACCATCGACCCCGTTTTCATTTCCTTGATGGTGTTCATACATAATGATAGCACATTTTTAACTTGGTTGTCTTGCCGTTCCAGCATCAACTTTAGCTCTTTCACGTAATGTTTGTTATCTGTAAAATATAACATAGAAATTTACGAGAAATCTTAAAGCGATACATAACTGTATGTATGTACATATGTACAAATAAGCTCAATGTACAAATAAGCTCAATGTAAGGCCTGGCGTTCCAGTAAGTGTTGATGGTGCTTCTAATCCTAAGGAGATTGCCAACTTGTTTGCAAACCACTTTTCAGTGAAACCGCTTGGAGGACCGCAGCATCGGGACTTCGACGCTGAGACCAGGGATGACAAGATATCAACTGTTATCTTGGCCAAGGATATAAGACAAATTATTAATCAACTAAAAAGAGGTAAATCTCCTGGTCATGATGGGCTCAGCGTCGAACACCTGAGGTATGCCGGATATCATTTGCCTCGTGTTTTGGCTCTACTATTTAATTTGTGTCTTAGTCACTCGTACCTGCCTCAGGACCTGATGAAGACCGTGGTGGTACCTGTTGTAAAGAGTAAGACTGGGGATGTGTCTGATAAGTGTAACTACAGACCTATTTCGTTAGCCACTACCATAGCAAAAGTGCTTGACAGTGTACTCAACCAACATTTGAAGAGGAATGTTAAGCTCCATGATGCTCAATTTGGATTTCGGTCTGAACTGTCAACGGAAACAGCCATTCTTAGTTTGAAGCATACTGTTAGGTACTACACGGACAGACACACTCCAGTTTATGCTTGTTTCTTAGACTTATCGCGGGCATTCGATATGGTCCAATACAATCTTCTATGGCATAAGTTAAGAATCACCGGGGTGCCAGCGGAGGTCAGCTCCCTCTTTGAGTATTGGTACTTGAGGCAGGAGAACCAGGTCAGGTGGACAAATGAGCTCTCAGACATGTACAGGCTGGAATGTGGTGTTAGGCAGGGCGGAAAAAGCTCTCCCTTGCTTTTCAGCCTGTACGTGAACGAGTTGATTGAGGGACTCAGCAGCATGCCGGTGGGCTGCCACGTTGATGGTGTCTGCATGAATAACTTTAGTTACGCTGACGATATGGTGCTGCTGGCTCCCTCAATCAATGCACTGAGAAAGATGCTTGCGGTGTGTGAGTCATACGCTGCGTCGCATGGCTTGCAATACAATGTCCGGAAGACAGAATTCATGATATTTAAGGCTGGTACAGCGTGCCCAAGTTATGTAGCTCCTTTAAAGCTACACGGAGCAGCTCTAAATAGGGTTTATAAATTTAAGTACCTTGGGCACGTTGTAACAGACGATCAAATGGATGATGCGGACATGGAAAGGGAGCGCAGGGCGTTGTCAGTCCGGGCGAATATGCTGTCCCGCAGGTTTGCCCGATGTACAGAGGCGGTGAAGATAACTCTTTTCAGAGCCTACTGTACATCCTTATACTCAGCGAGCCTGTGGTTCCGGTATACGCAAAGGGCTTACAACGCACTGCGAGTCCAATATAATAATGCGTTCAGGGTGTTGTTGCGGCGACCTAGGTTCTGCAGCGCGTCAACGATGTTTTCCCAGGCGCGGACAGATAGCTTTGATGCTGTCTGGCGCAAGAAAACCGCATCACTGCTATCCAGAGTCCGTGGAAGTAGCAACAGCATCCTGAACAGCATAGCAGAGAAAATGGATAGTCCTCTGGTTGGGAAACTCATACAGAGGACTAAATCCCTTTTAGTTTTCGTGTACTAACATAGATTAAGGTAAAATTGTTACTAACACTTTAGATTTTAAGGTAGTTTTTAAGTACTAACATAGTTATTAGGAATTATATTGTTACTAACAATAATGGACCGTAAATGTTGTCTGTTTTTAAATAAATGAAATTGAAATTGAAATAACTAATAAGCACTGACAAAACTATACAAATAGAATCGATTCCTGACTGAGACAACTCGAGAAAGCCTGGAGTTAACGTGCTTTCTGTTACTTACTGCCAGGTGAGATCGAAGTCACAGTTTCTAGTATATAATCATATTATTATATACTTAAGTAATTTCAAAGAAACTTTCGACTGGCAAGAGGATGGACTAATTTTATGCGCGAAGAATCTACTTACGCCATTTCCACGAGCTGCAGTAATCGACGATATGGTTCCTAGATAAAAAACTTATGCGACTTATTAGTATTTATCAGAACAATTATTTACTAATAAAATAATATAACTTACCAGAAACTCTAAGAATTTGTCCTTTCCGTGCTCCATTATTACTTTTGTCACGTATAAACACCACCTTACCCGTATGCAAATCGGGTTCGTAGTTGATCAAAGAATTAGTATTTACCACACCATAGTTTGAAAACATATTCTGTTCTTCTATCCACTCTACTAGAAGCCACAACTTATGATCCATCGCTTTAGAAAATCTGGTACTATTTAATTGATATAAATTTTCGTTCAAATATTAGCTATAAAGCTATCTTCCTACCACACTGGTGTTTAAAAATTAACTGAACTTATTTGATGTACCAAGTAACAACATGGGTACACGCAGGTAGAAAATATAAACTACAATAGATATAAGAACTTGGGATACCCGAGGTGCCCGAGTACCTACCGACGTCCCCTAAGTGATAATAAACAATAGAATTCGTTACTCTTAAAATACAATACACACTCAGCATTGCTTCATATCTAGCTTTAGTTTTCTAATTTTTTATTGTCTTAAGCCGGTTGTAAAACTTAGGTAGGTACCTAGATCTACCTAGTTAGAAACTTACTCAAATACATATCAAAAATTTTTGTGAAAAAATGATCATCAAATTAAATATCAAAATTTGTGTGAAGCACTGTATTAAAATTATAAAAAAATTACAGTTAGAGTTGCTAGCATTGTGAACTTGGAATGTTTAGGTACATAGTAGCGGAAAAGCCGCAACATATCCTTTTTATGGATTTATCGAAAGTCTAAACTCTAAAGTAACTACTTAACTATAGCTTAACTGGGTATGGGTATAACTATAAACATCATTGCCGGTCGTAAAGATGCAATTGTATTAAGGTAGGAAGACCTCCTCGTAATAAATTAATTCCCATTTTCTAGAAATTTCACTTATTAGCTAAAATACTCTTATGAACTATGAACCAACGCAAATGCAGAAAGCAACTATCAATTCGTGAATGCAGCTGCATTGTGCATTTTTGAATACTTGAATTGGTTCTTGCCGTAAAAGATAGAACCCTACACGTCATTTGAGATGGTATAATTTCCTAAGTATAATCTACAACTATCTGCATTTCTAAGTATATATAAATACCTATACATGTAACCTATATAAGTTATATGTTTATGTATGTAGGTATAAACCTCTGTTTTAGGTTTAAGTTCTAAATTACTTTGAAAAATAAGGACATAATATTATATTTACGCTTGCTCTTCTCGAAGTAAAAGACTTCAACGCGAATAAAGCTGCACTTAAGTTTTTTTATATTCCTTCGAGATCTACTTCATTTTCCGGGATACAAATTATCCTGTCATTCTCCAGGTCCTCAAGTATACCCATGCAAAATAACGTCGACCCGTTGCTCTGTTGCGGCGTAATTGAAGGACAAACCAAGAAACCAACAGTTGATCGCGCGATAGTTTTAATTTTGCGATAACTCCAAAGATATTATTTAAAATTGTAAACTTACGTATTGAATTTCATAAGAATAAATATCGTATCCGTCAAAATAGTTTTCCAATTAGGTATTATAACATGCGATCATTTTTTTAAACTTTAAAATAGGAAATAGATAAGCGTTCCTTAAAATATAATTATGTACTTGGACATGATATGCTATTGCGACTTTTCTGTAGACCTATAGGAACAATTCCACCATACATTGTTTTGTTATACCTCAAAGGCAGCATTTTCGATTAAAGTTTCCAGTCGGCTTGATTTTGCCGACATCTTCAACCGTCAACGTTATATTTTAACCAATATATAGGTATTTAAACCTTTCTCTTGAATCACTCCGTCGATTGGTGAAAACCGTACGAAAATCGGTTTGGTAGTTTTTGATTTTATCGTGTTCAGACAGACAGACAGACGCCGGGCAGGGACTTTGTTTTATAATACGAGTATGTATCGATGTCTTTCCACTAATTACCGCGGGACTTCTTTCGTGACACGGACTATTTTTTACCCAGAAGGTGTTTTACCTTAGTGAAACTTTCTATTTTAATGTACCTACCTACGAGTACGTACCTCACTACTTACAACAAACTGCACAGAAGAATAAGGCTACGTGCACACTGCGAAAAATATTCGCGTGATTTTTTTTTCTCTATTCTGTAACACTATAGAAATCATGTGGACGTGTACTTGAGAAGAACTTGAGAAGAAAAGTCGCGCGAAAATAAAATCGCTGGTTTGATAATATTTCACGTGGTGCGGTAAGTAATATTATATTCACGCGAATATTTTGTGCTGTACGCGGTTGTATGATGAAGGTAGACATGTATAAGTACTGAAGACACAGTAACATTACCGTGCTGAAGGTAAATTAATAATGCATTGACAGAACTAATTTTTAAAATAAGCCTCTCTTTGAAAGTCTGATTAATTTATTTTGCTGTGATTTCATGTTCAGTGCTGAAAATTATTGATAAAAATTTAGAAATTGAAGATCCTTTTGGAACGCAGTGCAAAAAATACGCTTCTTACTTGGGAAAACAAGCTAAAAAGTGACGAAATGAAAACCAGCAATGATACTGGCAGCTAAGGCAAATTGGCGAATTTACTTGCCTAAGTAACAAACTAGCAGGAATAAAATACCTGTCTAGGCTGCTGCGGGTGTAAATAGTACATCTAGTGCATTAGTGACTCGTCAGGATTAAAAAAGAATATAACAAGTCATGAATAAGAAATACACAGGGTGGAAAAAAACTAACATATTATTATGAAATAAAATAATAAAAAGCAAAGAACATCATTTAAGGAGATATGGGTAAGTCATTTTTATTTCAATAGCTACAAATCTTTAGATTTCATGGTCTTCTTTAATTTTAAGATATAATTTGCTTGAGAGATTTTATCCTCATCGTATCTATATTGATTGATTCAAAAAATGTGACTGTCTAATACATTGCGCTATACCAACTTTCATCAAAATCTGATGAAAAGACGGGCCGTGAAAGCGTTGCAGACAGACACACTTTCGCATTTAAAATAATTACTAGCTAATTCCCGCGACTTCACCCACGTGAATTGAGGTTTTTCTCCCGAAGGAACTCTTTAATTTTCCGGGATAAAAAGTAGCCTATGTGCTATTCCAGACTATAATCTATCTCTGTGACAAATTTCAGCCAGATACGTTCAGCCGTTGGCGCGTGATTGTGTAACAAACATCCATACTTCCATCCATGCATCTATCGATACAAACTTTCGCATTTATAATTATTATTATTAGACGATAGGTGGAAACTCGGAAAGTAACAATGTCCTGTCCCGGGACGCAATCTACCTCTGTACTAAACATTTAATTTTAAAATCAGTCTAAGTATTCGCTTAGATGGGCCGTGAAAGAGATGATGAAGATGCAAATCCGTTTTCAGTAGTAGTAATCCCTATAAGAATGCTAGTTGAAGACAACAAGAACAAACTAATTGGGATAATAAACATAGATAACTTCATGAATGTGGGCTCCAGGTATCTACAACAAGCAATTTTCATTGAATACAAAACAATGCAGAGACCCGAGAACAGCTTATTTACCTGATAAGGAAACAATAGAAATGGTTTTGACCAACCCCGCAACAAGTTCACTTCGTCAACCCCCTTGCAAATATGGTCAGTATAGATCGAGTGATTGTGGGAGTTACTTCGAGTGCTTAGTTCCACAAAATATAAGTGTTTCCAGTTTATTTGCATAACTTAAGGAAGTGTGATCCTACATTACCCGTAAGTGGATTTTTACTTATTTTTGACTACTTGATTGATGCTGTGATACAAGTAGCCCCTATATATCCTCCTATAGGGGGAAATTATTCGATTCCCGGTTATTTCACTAACTAGTATTAGGCACTTAAGGTGCAAGTGTGGATGCCCTCTAAGTATACTCGTAGGTACCTACTTACTTGCATAGTGCATATCTTATAAAATTTTTCAATTTTAGATCACGCCTAAATCGAGCAACTGATCGCTGTAATTATAACTTACTAGATGATGCCCGCGACTTCGTCCACGTGGATTAAGTTTTTTTTATTCCCACGGGAACTCTTTAATTTTCCAGGATAAAAAGTAGCCTATGTCATTCCCCGGGATACAACCTACCCCTGTACCAAATTTCGTCAAAATAGGTTGAACAGATATTTTTTTAGTTTCCCGCGGGAACTCTTTAATTTTCCGGGATAAAAAGTAGCCTATGTCCTTCCCCGGGATACAACCTACCCCTCTACCAAATTTCATCAAAATCGGTTGAACGGTTGGGCCGTGAAAGCGTAGCAGACAGACAGACAGATAGACAGACAGACAGACACACTTTCGCATTTATAATATTAAAGTATGGATAGTATGGAAGTATGAATATGGATAGATAAAGACCTACTATTAATCTCGGAAAATTGAAAGATTGCCCACAGGACTAGTCACTTGAATCTGTTCAATAAGTTTTTGACGAGTTCCCTGGCGCAGTGTTGAGCGCTGTTGTCTTATAACGTGCGGAGGTCCGGCGGGTTCGATTCCCGGCAGGGTAAATTTAGGAATTTATAATTTCTGAATTTTCCCTGGTCTGGCCTGGTGGGAGGCTGCAGCCGTGACTAGCTACCACTCTAATACCGGCAAGGGCGTGTCGCCAAGCGATTTAGCTTTCCGGTACGATGCCGTGTAGAAACTGAATAGGGGTATGGGTTTAATATAACTGCCATGCCCCTAACAGGGTAACGTGCTACCATCTGGCATCACTTACCATCACGTGAGATCGCAGTCAAGGGTTAACTTGTAATGTATAAAAATAGTCAGTTTACATGGGTTAATTACAAGGTAATTAATTAAAAAGTAGTATAAAGCATAACTGTGAACGGATCATCAATCAAATATGAGAAACAGTCCAACTCTTCAAAAGTACTTGGCAGCAATTAATAATTATTAGTGTCCGAATGCGATTTTTAAACTGACTTACGGCCGAAATTAATAATCAATCTATCTGTAGTCTGTCGATAAGTTGCTTAGCAACATTGTTTTATGACGAAAAGCACAATACAAATAACAACGTTGCTTGGTAACAAACCGACAGACTACAGATAGATTGATTATTAATTTTGGCCGTTAATGAACAGGCTCTTTTAGCAAACCTAAATCTACGCGGACGAAATTATACTGATATCATTAAGTAACTAAATGATACCCGTAACTTTTAACTTACTTTACCTTACTATACTTTTAAAACTAAATTTTAGTTTACCAATAACATATTATGGTATGTACTCTGTAGTCTGTACGTAATAGTGAAAATATGGAATAACTGTACTTCGGCAACAGCAGGCAGAATAATCGTAAAAAATAAGACAAAGTCTCAATCGGGATCCAATAGGATAAGGCGAGTAAACAATAGTTTATTGACCATTCAGTATTGAGGCCATTTGGGGCCTTACAAGAACACAAAGGGAATATTACTGGAACCGCACTGAGCTTAGCAAGTGTACCATATTTAATTTTTGTACCTACAACAAACTTTTGTGAACACGTGGTATTAATATCCAGTGTCCCGCAAAATTGACTCGTATTTGAACACTATAAGTAAATACAATCTTAAATATAAGGGACAAGGCCGTATTTAATGTATTATGTATTACATTTCACTATGTCGTTACGGTTAAACCACAATATCGTTAACGTAAAAACTGCCACCTATTAAGTTAATGTTCCTGGAATTGTCGGTGAAAACTAAATAGTAAGCACCGACTTAGTTTTAACACCAGGTTTTACTTAAAGTACCTATGTACTTGCATAGCTGGGCACCGTTAATCAAATAGTTAACTTCGTTAATCGTTAATCCGCTACAAAAAAAGTTAGCTTCGTTAAACGTTAAAGCGTTACATTTCGGAAGAATTAACGCAAGTTAACGTTAATCGTTAATCCGTTAATATGTGTAAAATTGCTGTTGTGTTTTTCAAAATTGTGTTCAACTGCAGCGCTGAGGGCATAGCAGTATTGTATTTAATGAATAGATTTATGAATATCTGTTCCCCGAGGAATGCAGCATCGTTGAACGAGTCTTTTGATTTCATGTCCAGCCACATTTTAACGAGACTTTGCGCTTTACTCTTAAAATAAAACTCTTCTTTATCAATTATCAACACGCAAAATATGATCACTGACAGTAATTTATAATAACAACAAACAAACAAACAAAACAGTAAACACTCGTCACTCGCACCGGCGCGCTAAGTAATGAAATGATCAAACGAAACAAATCTCTTCACAGTTTTCTTTCTCACTCGCACGCGCCGGCAAAATATATCTAGTTTAGTTTTTGTTCCACTCACTGCCACGCGCCGCCCGGAACTTGTCTTGTCAAGTTGTCGGTGCCGTGCGGTAACTACTAACTATTAGGCATTGGATTAACGATTAACGGACTTCTGCATATTAACGGAAGTTAACGTGTCCGTTAACATTTTTATAAGTTAACTTAAAAGTTAATCCGTTAATCAAAATGTTAACTTCGTTAATTAACGATTAACGGATTAACGAGTTAATGCCCAGCTATGTGTACTTGTACGCAAATGAGGCTTCAACGAGAATTTTAAAAATTTATTAAGCCTCGTAGGTACTTAGTTAAATTCGTTATCTAATATTTACAGTTAAAATGACCACATTCGCTGTGAAATCCGATTTGGATGCCGCACACGCCTTATTGGATCTCCAAAGTGATCTACATGGTCTCAATGGTAAGTTGGAAATACTATTCTCTATAGTGTACTAAACAATCTACTTTTAACGGTAATAACTCGATAGTTTCAATAATTAGGCAGTATATGTTTCTAATACTAATATTATTATATGTACCTATGGATGGGTGTTGGTTACCTACTCAATCACGTCAGACCGGCTGAACGGATCTGGATGTTTGGCACAGGGATAGATTTTTATCTTCTCTTTTAGATAGACTAATTTTTATCCCGGTAAATTAAAGAGTTTCCGCGGGCACCAAAAAACCTCAATCCACGCGGACGAAGTTGCGGGCATCAGCTAGTTATTTGACATTTGTCAAATAATTTTTAAATGCCAAGAATAACGTAGCTATAAGTAATATCATAACTACTTACCGACGCGTTAGGTACAGATAGATCAAAATTAATATTGAAGCCAGATTCCGATAAGTACCTAATAAAGATGCTAGAAGATGCTAGAAGTTTGTTGTTGGAAGTTTGTGTAAAAATGTGTTCAAATATTTCAGTTGATGTGCGTGGCCGCAGGGTGGATAGTAATATGGAATCTTCGACGACCATTGCACAAATACTAAGCAGTTTCATTGGGACTACGGTAAGGCTATTTCTAAATACAAAAAATCTAATTACCTAAGTAAAACTTAAGGCAAGTGTTTTACTACTGACTATGATTTTAGGTAACGCATCCTCCTCATACGAGCACTCCAAAACATAAATATCTACCAAAACGTTTGAAAGAATTTACTAAAGAGAGAAAATGTGTGCCACACAAAAAAGTCTGCGACCAAGGAACCCAGACCGACTTTGATTTGTACTTACCGGAAATTGAAAAAATGGAAGCCATTATAACACAGCTGTCCGCTAAAATTGAGACTTTAGAAAGTCGACTGAAACGGAAAAATCGTGAATCATCACCGATTTCCGCCTCCTATGAACGCCTAACCTTTGAAATTTCGAACGAAGAATACTCGGATGTTCAAAACAGTAGGAAATCCAAAAAGCGGAAGAGAAATCTAACAACTACTTCTGATTTTGTAAGTCTAACGTGTATTGCGTTGTTATATTGTAAGATGATTGTAGGGTACCAAAGATCTTACGAGATCGCAAGTTCTGTCTTCAGAAGTCAAATCTAATTATACAAAACGTATACATGAGAGTGGTTTTTCTTAAGGCCTAAATATTTTGTAAATTTTTCAGGGTCAAACTGGAGATTTTGACTCATCGTACAATGAGCGTGAGGATTTTCTAGAACACGATGTGAAATCTGAGCTGAATAAATATAAAGATTACAAGAGAGTCCTGAAACACAAGAATAATGTAAAGAGTAATACCGACTTGGTACGTACCTACATAAAGAGATTATTATTTTAGATACAAATATCGTGTCCCAAAAACTGATCCACGCCTCAGGTGGCCAAAGATTATTTAGGCTTAGCATTGCCATTCACCGAGGTAATAGCGCCAGTGTTTTAGGCACTTGGATCATTTGGACGGCGTGTATTTTTTGTAAATATAATTAGTAGTAGTTTTTAATTAAATCTTTCTTAATTATTTGTTCAAATGAAAATAAAGTTAAATAAAATCATTCAAAAATCTAGAGCGTAAAAACAATTATTCTAATTTTTTATAAGTACTTGTTGGCATCGTACTAAAATCCGGTACGGTCTATTCTTTTTTAAGCACATTTCAATTTTTTTTTCTTTTATTAATATTTTGTGACGTTTCAAAATTATTTAATTTGTGTCGTCTAAATTATACAATTACCTAAACCCTATTTCAATTATAAATTATAATTACTAAATTACATAATGAAAATATGACGAATCTAAAACTAGGTACCTACTTATTAATTTTAGGTTCCCATTGGAGACGGCAATGCAGAAGTGCCAGCAAGACTGATAAAGAATTTGGACTGGACATCTTACACAAATGCTACACGAAAATTATTGACAGCCGTCTTTACAAGAAAGTAAGTAATCCTCCTAAATATTTATTGTACCTAGACTAAACAGCAGGTATTTACTTGCTTATCTTCTATGACATTATCATCTTCTTCTTCGCAAGGCCGCCAATAGAATAGCTCGAGAAACAGCGGCTTTAAAGTCGCCATTTTAAATCGAGCTGTTTAAATGTACCAAGTAGGTTGATACCTACTCCATTGCAGACTAAAGTTCCGTGATTTTTACTTACCTTTATTGCCGATAGAAGTGAAAACGAATATTTAAAAAAAAAACAAATATAAACCTTAACAAGTGCATTAACAAGTTTAATTACGAATGTAGGTACTATTTTGTTTTCGTCAACGCGAGGTACCAGCCACGGTTACACAGCACTTAATAATATAAAAGACATTCAAGTTTAATTAAGAATGTACTATAATATTATACTTAAGACCTTTTGTTTTTGTCTCGCAGTCTCGCGTATTTCATATTTTTACCCCCTACCAAAAAGCACAGGTGCCTAACGCGACTAAAGAAATTATCAGTTCTCACCCAACATACAGTAAATTTATTTAATATTATTTTGTTGGTAGGCCTTTTTCTATTATATGTTGACCAACTAACGTAATGGTGTCTTTGGTGTGCGGTGTGCGCGCGCATCGTAAAAATTAACTCGTATATTTTTTCCAAATAACGCGTCAAAAGAAGTAGGTATAACTTTAAAAAAAATTTGAGAACCCTATTCGAAAATCCCGCATAATACCTTCAACCGCGCGCAAAGATACTTCACGCTATTTTTATTTTTAAAATATTTTGTTTGTTTTTCAGAGTGCTTGCAACTCATTCTCTGACAGGAAAACCTTCCCCTGCTTTTCCGGATAAACCTGCTAAGAAGAAACTCGACCCCGCACTCGTTAACGATATCGTCCAAACTGTGGTGGAAAAATGTCGTGTGCCCGAAAATGTTGTACGGTAGGAACAGTAAATGTGATTTTTCTTTAATTTACTTATGAATCGAATTTAACATTTAAAGCATCATTGAAGCTTTATTCCGTGTACTTCTTTAATATACCGTTAAAACGAAGTAAAGTATTGGACATCATCTAATTGTGTCATATTTCAGAACGAGCATAACAACTAAATGCGCCGATGAAAGCAAAATGTTCCGAACGCGTCAGCAGAATAAAAAGAAGCGGAAAACGCCGAAAAAAGAAAATATATCTCCCTCTGATGATTCAGACGACTCTTATTCTTTCAACTAAGAAATTCGTTTATCCCAGACGAGGATATCTTCCAGGTGACTATCTTATTTCTTACCCATACCGAGCAACAGGAACAGAGCAGTCTAATTTAGTTGTAAGACGTATCGTATCGTTAGTTCAGTCACTGATTACTGCAATCCATTTAAAGGTATAATCGCAGAACCAAAGAAACATAGATTGCCAACTTTTAAAAATCAGAGAATACTATGAGGGAACATCGCAGATGGAAGCTAAAGTTTGCTGAAATGAATAGCATTATATTTTGTGTCTTGTGGAACTTGGCAAACTTTATTTTGGATTGTGTCAATGACGTTGGTCAACCTCATTTTTAGAATAAGGAGTCGGTATCCGTGCTAAAACTGCTTATCTACGGTCATCCAAAAATACGCAAAATCGACGCGTCACGTACGCAGAGATTAGAAAATGCCCTCGCATATAGTATGTAGTAACCAATAACAAAAAAAAAAAATTGAAGTCACTGTGGGTTTTTTGGAAATAATTGTTATTATATTATTTTTTTAGATAAATTGCATGCAACGTTGTGTCTGCACGGCTGGACGCCACGTAACTCCGCCGCTGGTTGGTCCAGACTCCAGACACTAGCGCCAGTCTCAAGCCTGGAATAAGGAGGAGAGTAATAATTGTTCAGAGGTGGATTGAAAACACCTTCGTACTTACCTACTCGAAAATATGTACAATGTAGATGGCTGTGCAATTGATTAATAAAATAATGTCTGATTAGTAACTATGAATAAATTGTTGTAAATAAACTTAAAATATGAAAATTATTTTATATGTAAGTTGGCCGGAACTTTCTTTTCTAATTCCCGCTAAAATTCTACGTTTTCTGTTCCTATCAAAGCTGTCACTAAAAGACACAGATAATAATAGTAAATAATAATGTTAGAATCATGGACCTAATATACAACCATGGTTAGAATAGACTGTAACGGCTAAAAATGTACAGAGTTAACGATCGCACCTCTGATTCGATAAAATCCATTGACGCAGCAAAAATATAATACCTTAAATTCAGCCATGCATTAGACTATAACAACGACTGATGCAGGTTTTACTTATTCACCTACTGCTGTCACTATAAATCTGTGGCTGCTGTGCATTGACTGACAATCAAAATAATACAGACATAGAAGTGCAAAATAAACGCTCAAAAGAGCCCAGAATTCCAGAGCCGTAATGCCAAAAAAATAAACGACAACTGTCATTATTTAATTGTCAAATGTCAAAATACGACGAACGAAATCTCAGAACGAAATAGAATGATTGTGGTTTGTTTGATTGTGGTTCAGTGCAGAATGCAGAAATCTCTAAACTGTGTTGTGAAAAAGTTATTACTATCATGTTAAATATTAATAACAATAATGCAATTATATAGCGATTTAAGTGCGTGATATCGATCGCGGCACCAATCGAAATATGTCAAAAGAACAGTTGTTCATATCAGTTCCTCGATCATGCCTTAACGAATTCTATAGTAAATACCTTAATTTGGTGGAAACTTTTTACTATGTTACGCTTTCTCAAACAAAAAGTGGGGACACGAGTGAGAAGCCAGAGTTTGTGTATTTTAATGTTACATTTAATTTGAATCCAGTTGACAGTAATTTAAATCCTCGCGATCTTGTGGACCGGATACAGGTAAGATAACTAAAAATTAAATAATACAAGTCAATCTCTTTTTTCTAATTTTTTTTGTAAAAATAAATTCATTCTCTAGGAACGGGTCTGGATTTTCAGTTTGCACCCATATTATCCATTCTATTATCCATAAATATCTGTTTGTATGTTTTGCTCTCCTCAACTGGTTACAATTTAACAATTTAACAAAACTGTACTGTTATCAAAAATTGCAGAACTGGCAGAATTTGAACCTGCGTGCATCCGTCCTTACCCATCAGTGCCAAATTTTCATTTATATATATTATCGATTTTAATCCAGTCCACACGACTTAACAAAACTTGCCAATATGTATGTGTATACAAAATCTATTTGCCTATTTCATTTCATAAGACTTAGTTGGTTAACTTCATGTTAATTTATGTTTTGTCAAATTAACTCCAACTTCTTCTACCAACTTCTGTTTTACTAGTAATTACTTAATATTGCAAGAACACTTGAACTTTTAATAGAGTTAATTTTTCAATTAGGTTTTCCCAGATAGATGATTAAAATACAGCCAAACGTCACAAATATTTATTTGCAGTGTTGTTGTGAGTACTTACTTTATAATTATGAGCACATTTATTCCTATCTAGAAATCTTTATCTTTTGAAAGTATGAGTACATAATATTTTACCTTTTAACCTAAAGGCTTTGGGAATCCTTCATAACAATATTGATCCATCTATGAAAAGAGCAATATCTGGTGCACCATGGTTTATATGGAATGATTAAATTCATAGATACCCAGACATGCCAACAATCAAAGAGGAAGTTATCAAGTTTTCCTTAGAGCACAAGCTTAGATTAGGGAAACACACTTGGCACAGAAACTGCTGGTAACAACCAACACATAACACCCTAAAGGGTGGCACGTTCTAGATCTGGATAAGAGATGAAGTTCCTTGATAATGATATACACGAAAGAGGAAAATATTTCCTGGAATACTAAAACTATATAAACAAAAAACTCCCAAAAACCTGATTATGGCCAGAAAAGTCAAAGCCAATAAACATAATGGGAAAAACCAATGCATATATCATTACAGTCCACTGTTAACTAATAGAATCCATTCCATGTCATTTATGAAAAACTAGCTGATGCCAGTGACTTCGTACGCATGGTTTAGGTTGTTTTTTACTCCTGCAGGAACTCCTTCATTTTCTGGGATAAAAAGTAGCCTATGTTACTCTCCGACTCCAGGTCCTCAACTATATCCATGCCAAAAATCATGTCGATCCGTTGCTCCATTGCGGTGTGATTGAAGGACAAAACAACAAACCAACAAACAAACACACTTTCGCATTTATAATATTAGTATGATACCATTATCCTAAAAAAATGGTTGCTAGTTTAAAGCATGATTGAAGGTTACACATGTGTACACTTTTGCATAATAATTATAACATTATTAAGATACTACTTAGCTGCTGCCGTCGACTTCATCCGCGTGGAATAAGTTTTTATTATTCCCACAGGAACCCCTTAATTTTCTTTGATAAAAAGTAGCCACCAAGCCCTCAAGTATATCCATGCAAAAAATCACTTCGATTGGTTGCTTTGTTGGGGTGTGATTAAACAGCAAACCAATAATTCAACAAACAAAAAAACTTTCGCATTTTTAATATTAAATAGTATGATAAGGATAAATCAAAGATTAACATAAACATTTAAGTATTAGTTTTAACCAATCACTATAATTTTCTTATTTTTTTAAAAATAGTGTGCAACAAGTTAACTAGCAAAAGTTAGCAACTAGCTAAGTTAAAAAGCAGTAGCATTGTACTAGAATAAGCAGCACCATAACAATAAGGCTTTATTTATTTAACCAATCAATGTAAGTAATAAGTATAGTTTCAAATAATAACTAAACCTATTTTTTCTGGGAAACTTGCCATGTAGACAGTTATAAAATATAAGTGAGTAAGTATTTTATTATGTAGCTTATTTATTTATATTAAGAATAGGTAACTATGTATGTACTGTTGCTTCATTAATAAAGATTATCACAGCTGTCTTAAAATTAGTTTCCTCAATGTTATCTAAAAGTACCTATTATATTGATTGCTATATATAGAGATTATATTACCACTGTATTGCTTTACAGATAATCTTACATTGTATTTTTATTGCCTTAAATAGATCCAGCAATGAGAGACTATCAAATAAATATATTAATTGGGGTTTGCTTGCCTGACTGTATTTTTGTTGCATGAAAAATGTAGAAATCTCAAGAACTTTGTATAAGTGTTCCATAATAATATGATGTTGTGAAAAGATCTCCCAATAATAAGACAGAGCTGTGTTAAGATATTTAATCAAACAAAATTCATCAGTTTAACTAGATTTTGGTCCCTATCAATAAATAATGATAAAATCATATACATAAGTTTATTTTAAATTACAGTTAGTCCAGTCCTACTTCTTAGTCTAAAACATGGATTTTTAAAAATGTTCCATGAATGATAGATGAAGTCCAACAATCCTTGAAAGTAAATTTTTAGGCAAAAGCAAAGATGGGACATGCATGTTTAATAAATGATAAGCAATCTAATTTCTCCGCATCTCCTCATCCGGATGTGACATATAAAGCTGGATGCGCGGCCCGCCAGCTGTATTCGTGAGTGACAGAGGTCAGCTGTGCGCTTGGCGCTTGTTTGGGGGCCGCCCGCTGCACTGTGGGCGCGCAACCCGGATCTCGAGTGCCCCGCTTCCCCTTCACTCAGCGGGCCCATGCGTGGAGGTGTGCGTACGCGCTCGCGAGTCGTGCTCGCTATTCGCCTCACTCGCTAGTCTCGCCGCGATATACGCCGCAGTCGCGCGTCATGCCATGCGTCCGCTCCGAGCGCGCTCTCTAACTCGCATTTATTATGTACGCGATTGACAACTCCCAGGTGAGCGCGACGTCCGTCTAGCTACTTATCCCTACTAAGCGAACACGGATGTTCTGTGTAACACATGAGTTTCACAAAACGATGTACGCAACGTCGCATTGTAATGATGTTCATTCACGACGATGCGATATAACGATCCCGGAAGTAGAGCCGGTTCGTTAACGTCATCTAGGTATGCTAATTAAGATCGACATTGTTCAAATATTGATAAGTACGTAACGTGTGTGTTATGTATTTATTTTTTAATCGTACTTTGTATCGAATAGGACACGATATGTATTGGTAAGTCTTCTTTTAAAAGTAATCCCCAGCGTCTTATACCTAATTAGATCTAATAATAGTTAAATCAACTAAAACAATGAAGAATAAATTTATTATAAAAACATCCTTGCAGAATGCTAAATGCAATGAAACTTGAAAGTGTAATCTCGTCTCTACTCAGCGAAGTAGGTAACTATCACGTAATAGTTTGTAGTTGATAGTAAAGTTATGTCATTGTCGTTTATCTTATTGGTAGTCTGTTCAATAATTATGTCACTACATGGGTAAATTACAAAGTTATTGAAAAATTGTTTTAAATAGCAACACTGTGAAAGAATAATCGTTTTTTCTTTCTATATTATTGAATACCAATGTAGTAATACTAATGGTAAAGGTGCTCAATATACATAATAATTACAATCTATCCAGACTATTTGACTAATAAGTAATTTTTCTTCAACCCAAACTTATAATTATCATATTATGTAATGAGAAATTGTCCAATGACGTATCTTAGTCTTTCTTTTTGCAAATAAATACTTTGTTCATGTGTTCTTTCAGGTAGAACTTCAATACACTGTCACTATTCACTATGCACTAACTCTAAGGGTTTCGTCCTTTGTATGCCCTATGTACAAACATATAAGTAACTAAGTACATCTATCAAAAGTGTATAAGACGTAAAATACACGTAGGTTTTCAAACAATAGTAGTTACGAAACAATTATCCGCTTGTCATCGTCATTCGTGATCCCACCATGACACCGGTCTTTTGTCATCAGCTACTCTATAACCTATTTTATATTGTTATTGTAATTACTATTACCTACCTACTAAAGACTATTGCATTGTTAGATACTGTAGCTATTACAGTAACATGGTTCTACTCGTTAATGTTTTCTAGTGCTTGGCATATTCGTCTAATGAAATGCAATGAATTTGCTTGTAAAATGTCTGGACGCAAATCGTTGCAGTAAAATTATAGAGGTAGCGTATAAGCGTGGTCTCTTGCCGGGTAAATGCCCAGAGCGGCAAAAATTGAGCGGCGGCATAATTGAGGGCGCCGGGCGGTTGCACGATATATTCAATTTTCTCTGTAGGAGAGAAAATTATTTAAAAATTACCATGCATAACGTCCCGACAAAAAGTATTTACTTATTATCGGTTTCCCTTTACAAAACGGTTTTCCTTTACAAAAATTCTACTTTAGCGGCTGTAAAACATATTATTTTAAAGTACTGTCTTGTGAAAGAAAAGCAAAAAGAAGAAATACTTACCTAAATAGGAAAGAAGGAACCAACTCTTACGGTTATTGATTTTGAATTGAAAATATAAAGAAATTCTCTGGAATTCTTTACCGATTTTTAAATTTATGAACTGGCAACCCTTATCGTTCCCAACCATTATTAATTTTTATATGTATTGATTATTATTAAACGTTGAGACATCTCATTATTTCCAGTAGTTTGTTTAAATAAGTAAGTACTATAATATTTTTGGGGGAATAAGATTTTTATATTCTCAGAATATTGATTTATTTACCTAAAATCATAAACATTCATTTACCGTAGTCGGGTTGATAAATATTAACTTCTATTCCAACTTGAGCTGTTGCCAGTAGGCACACGTATTTGCGAGTTGCGACAGTTGGTCAGAACTCAGAGCTGATATTATTGCGGACTTTCACTTGGCCGCGGTGAGCACCAGTAATTTATATTCACTCGTTATCCACGACATCCGATCACGGATTTGAATCTAATGGATTAACTTAACACAGTTTTTCTTTTTCATTTTTGTCTTATCAATATTTTATTTACGAGTAAGTGCATAGTGTTATAATACTTATCTTGTATGTCGCCGTTTATTACATGGGGAAATAAAAAAATCGGATGAATGCAACTAACTAAAATAACTTGCTTACTTTAGGTTCTGGTTATATTTAACACTCGCTGATGCCCGCGATTTCGTCCGTGTGGATTAAAATTTTTGATTCCCGACGAAACTCCTTAATTTTCCGGTATAAAAAGTAGCCTATCTCTGTGTCTTTTATCCAGATCTGTTCAGCCGTTTGGTGTGATTGAGTAACAAACATCCATTCAAACTTTCGCATTTATAATATTAAGTAGTAATAATATTAAGATGTAGGTGCTATAAATTTTTATAATATTTTCCTGTGTTGATTCACTTAGGATAAATTGCAAAAAAAAAATACAACGCAATGCTCAAATAAATATAGCTAGTCAAAAGAACTCCAAACGTTATGGAATAATTATTGTTTGGAGATTAAATAAAAGTCCTATATTAGTGATCATCGTAAAAGTAATGAATGTGGCATTAATTAATGTCAAGCTACTTCAGGACAAAGTTAATTTGACCTAGAAAGTTATCCGCGGTTGGTTATAAACTGAAAAATATCAAGTGCCCAATACAGCCGGATACGTCATTTTCTCTAGCCGAGATGCAATTGCCGTTTGAAAACTGGCTCATGAATATGTAAATTTGTTGTTTTAAAGCTTTATGGGTACTTTAATTAATGCACCACTTCACTTGATGGTTGTGAATAAGATAACTTGAGTAGTTATCTTATTCACAACCATCGAAGCCTAATGTTAGTACTGCTACTTTCGGTTTTTAATTAGTAGCGTATTGTCAAATGCAGTTCTACGATACTTTCCAAACTAGCATTGCAAAGATCGTTATGAAAGCAGGTCCGCTTTGTTGTGTATACCTATTTTAATTAGATTTCTTGAAACTGCATGCATCATAATTTAAATTTGAACCTTTTTTTATAAGGTCAAGGTCCATCAAACCCAACCCAACCCAACCTTTGGTGTTACAGAATCTGAATTGAAGATATTCTGTCCGCATCCGCATAACTACTGAATTAAGTTGCCAACAATCCTTACGAAATTAATAAGTTGATAGAGCTATTTGAAGTCGAATGACCTAGTTTCGATAGATTAGGAAAAATTATTTCGAGTGAATAAGTTAAGTTTTATGACCTAACTGATTAATTTGTGCATTGATGTAGAATTTTAGTACCTATAATAATTTGTGGTAATATTTCTTCATGTAGCTTCTTCTTTCTTTCTTCTTTATATAAGTAGTTCTATGGAATTTTGCATGTTGTGTTTACTTTTACGTGATTTTTACACATTGTGAATCTTGCATGTACCTACTTACCTATACTAAATATTTCCATGTAAAAATCGCTACTAAACCTTAAATAAAAAAATAAAATAAAAAAATGTAGCATGAATATTGCCTGATTCTCGGTTGAGTTTTAAAAAATCTCAAATTTTCTATCTGTCCAAACGGCATCATTATATTTTTTGTTCTGTTGTTCTTGTATGTGATGAAAGTATGTAAGTACATCATTATCATTACTACATAGTATAAAACCTATGTATAAAACAAAGTCGCTTCCCGCTGTCTGTCCCTAAGCATACCTATCTTTAGAACTACGCTACGGATTTTGATGAAACACTGTAGTAGAAACATTGATAATTTTAGAGGTGTCTAACGGGATGTCGTAAATAAACACATTTTTTTGCGCTTACATTGCAAACGCTGCGCGCTGAGTGAACCCTACGAGATAAATCAAAATAATGTACTACAGTATTGTACACCAAAAGGTCCCCATAAAAAGGTCTACAAAAAAGTCCACGATAGTACACAATAACCATTTTTAAAGAAAACATGTTTGTATTGTCTAATGACAAAAAAGCTGTGAACGTTGTATACCTATAAAGATATTCAGCACCCGTGCGAAGCCGGGGCGGGTCGCTAGTGCTACATAAGATAAATTTTTGAGATATTTACATAGTGAGTATTAAGTATATGTATATTAGTATATTTTATATTTACTTCATGAGTGAATCAAATAGACTTAAATTTCGTCCTTGACTACGATCTCACCTGATGGTAAGTGATGATGCAGTCTAAGATGGTAGCGGGCTAACCTGTTAGGGGCATGGCAGTTATATTAAACCCATACCCCTTCGGTTTCTACACGGCATCGTACCGGAACGCTAAATCGCTTGGCGGCATATCTTTGCCGGTAGGGTGGCAACTACACGGCCGAAGCCTCCCACCACGCCAGACCAGGGAAAATTCAGAAATTATAAATTCCTAAATTGATCCTGCCGGGGATCGAACCCAGGACCTCCGCACGTTAAGGCAACAGCGCTACACACTGCGCCACGGAGGTCGTCAAAACTTCATACTTCATTATCCATTTATAATATTATCTGTATGAAGATTGAAGTAATCCAGCAGCCCTATTCTCAACTCAGTGGCTATCAAACAATGCAAATCACTGACATACATTTTTTATCCATTGAAGCTATGCTATGAAATAAAAATTAAGTTTTCATAGCAAACCTTCAGTGGATAAAAAATATATGTCAGTGGCTTTCACTCTTCGATAGCCACTGAGTTACAGAATAAGGGGGCAGGTATGTGTAGTTAGATATTTATTACAATTCGGAGACGGATGTCAGATAGCAACAGTTTGTGACGAAAAGAATAGTGTATGATCGTTGCGATAAAATGTTGTGCGGCAACCTTCTGATAATATTTGTTGGAACTTGGAACGTACCTATAAGGTGTATCCGGTACGATTGGTAACTCTGAACTCTATAATGAATGTCTGCTCTGTCTGAATGCATAGATTATTCTAAAATTATTTTTTATTAAGTAGGTTTTTTTTTTTAAATATATAGGCTAGCGCTTGGCTGCAATCAGACTTACATGCAAGTGGTTATGCAGCCTAAGATGGAGCGCGCTTGCCTAGAAGATACCTATTCTCTTGATTTGACAGGAGGGGAAAACGGAAGCCGGAAAGGCATTCCATATCCTACCGGTTAACAAACAGATTAGCCATTTAAATCAAATAAAGATTTTAAAAAGGCATTGTTCGCGTTTGATTCTGGATACAGTCTTGGTAACTAGGTTTAGCTTTAGTTGTTCTAATAGAACGGGGATTCATAAATTTTTATAATCATTAATATTGTTATACACAATAACAGGTTACTCATAATTATTATATGTTTTGTTGTAGGTATGTATTTATAGTTTATTTTATCCAAAAACGACCCTGTCGTCTAATAGGTAATTTGAATTTTAGTTACCTATTTACTTTTTCATCCTAATTTATTTTGGACGCATCTATTCTATTCACACCAATTATAAAATTAATTCGTTTCGAAGACACCGAATATTTCCCATTGATATTATATGCGCGAGAGTGAGAAGGCCACCCAATAACTGATATGACGTCATAAGATATCATTTCTATAAATTATTCATGAGATTGTGGCCCTCACAGCTTCGCTTTTATGATATTATAATAATATGATTAATAATTTATTTTTAAATGTTCGTTTGGCAAACACATGTAACGAGTTATATCCTCCATCATCTTACTAGTTACGCCTTATTCCACCTTCATCTTTTTTCTTCTCTCACTAAACACAATATAAAATAGTCATATAAAAGAAAATAACAAAGATGTTTTTAAGACTGTTGTATCTTACTTTTACTGTATCTGTTCAACAGAATATTCCAAGTTTTGGTAAATAAAGTTTCTATCCTAAATATCTATCGTCGGAGATTATAGAGATGGTTGTCACCATCAAATATTCTAAGTTTGTGATTGCCACACACGGTCTTGAAACAACAGACGTCATAATTATCATAAGGACACCCAAAACGAAGTTTTTTTTTTAAATAAGGTGTTTGTTAGAAACCTAACCTAAACCTAATTTCTCTTCTTCGGTTGATACTGGTTCTATTATAGGTCTTTCTATCTACATGGATTGTTGAAATTTTTTGTTTAGTCCAAATACGAGTGGTTTATAATATAACTTATACATAAATAAAGGTTAAAAAAAAGACTGTTCACACAATATCTGATATCACAAGAGATGCACAAAATATCTCTAAAACAATGCCAATACATTTCAATTACAAGTTTATTAATTTTACTGTCAAGTTTTGTATCACATCAACTTTCTTCTTCACTTCCATTTACTTCTTTTTCTTATTAACTATTTAGTTTTTTAGTTAAATCATACTCGTATACTTTCATTAATGTTAACTGCTATTGCTATTAATAACCATCATTAAGTTTTATTAAAAAAATACGAAATGGCTTTAAAATAAACAAAAACATTCAATGAGTAATGATTAAAGATATCAAAACAAAAGATTATTATTTAATAACGCTAAGTACAAGAGTATCAATTTATGATCAGGGTTGCCTGCTGAAAAATGAATAAATATCTATCATCGTCCTACTTCTGACTAGTAACTTTGTCCATCAGATTGCGATGGCTATCACTCTGTACAAATTGGTGATTTGTTATTCTGAAAATATTAGAAAAGCAGTCAAACGCATCAGTTATTTACTTTGAGTCGCTTTTACGATATAATGATTTAAGCTGCATCACCACTTGCAAGCAGGTCTGATTGCAGCCAAACGCTATCCTTTATATTAAAAAAAAACTTTAAAAAGTTCACAGCGACAGGAGCTAGAAGATTATGGGGCTTTTAGAGCTTCCATTTCTTTCAATTATTGAATTTTTAAATAATTTAAATTTTGCACAGATGCAGTATGACTGGTTATTTAGCAACCCTATCAGTATACGTTTAGCTCGCATCCTGTTGGTCTCTGACGTCGGCGAAATATCGTATGAGCCGACGTCGCCGATATACTCCTATTCCATTGGTCGTTCTTATCTCTACGACAATCGTGCGGTAGAATTTCTCCAAGGGTGAACATATTATATGTTTGTATCCTATATTGTTATCGAAGCGTTGTACGGATTATGGCTTTGTTTTGTCAAAGCACCCGCTGTGTTGAAAAATGGGTGGCATCCGGCTTTGTCGGCTACCAATTAAGTATACGTATTAAAAAAATCGGTCAAATGCGAGTTAAACTCGCACATAAAGGGTTCCGTACCACCACACAATATTAAATATAATATTACACAATACAAATTGTTTTAGTGCCTGAATAACAAGAAAGATTTCATTACAACACGTAATCAGCTGTGAAGTTTACATAATGGTTCTGTAACTGATAGCGCATGAAAAACAATTCGACACCCCATAGGGTGTAGGAAAAATCCGAAAATCAATAATTAGGGTTCCAAACTCATAAGTTTGGAACCCTAATTATTTATTTTCGGATTTTTCCTATACTTGTGCTGTGATACCTTTCTTCTGACCAAATTTTATGATTCTAGATCAACGGAAAGTAACCTATAGGTTTTGATTTATTGACTTGTGTCAAAATATGCGGCATAAACGGCCGTATCTTTTGCTTGCATTGACTTAGAAGCTTGATTTTTTTACAGGTCCAAGGGACCGTAGGCCTTAGTATTTGATGTTTATTTTAACTTGAGACCTCCACGCGTTCCCGAGATAAGGGTGGTTGACAGACAGACAGACAACGAAGTGATCCTATCCTTATAGGATCACTTCCTTCCTTCCTTAGGAACGGAACCCTAAAAACGCTTAAATAACCACTAGGCAGCTCGATCAACGTTATAAATACAAATAGATGAAGTTAAAATTAATTTCAGTCTCTATTCTTTTACATTAAACTAAATAAATAAAAAACCTTATGAACAATTTTACTGTTTTGAAGACAAAAATTTTCTTTCGTTTTTTTTTTTCAGAAAATTTCTCTACACACACAAATGACTTACAATATTCCCTTTGTTTCTTAGTATATTTTTCCTGAATACACTCAAAGTTTGACCGGACGTAGAAGATGATTTAGGAGTTAGAACATACGTCATTTGCTTCGAATTATCGTGGCATACATTATGTAATCAAAACAAGATTTAGCAAAGGTTATTCACAGACACGTTCTTCATATTTTGTGCTGCTAATAATAATCAGTGGTTCTTAGGATGAGTATGTCAGTATTATTAAGAAGAGGCGTGGACAGAAAGGAAAAGGTTCATTTTAGGCCTACTCTTGTACACTCTACCATGAATAGAGGAAAATACATAGATTTTATTAAAATATAATAATTTAGAACAGTAAAGTAAACAACGAGCAAAAAAATGAAGACCTACAGATGAAAACAGTAAAACAAGAGATCTTGTGTAACAGCAGGCGGTATCAAACCAGACTCTCAAGCCACGCAAACAAACTAGCCTCACAGCTCACGGGAACAGGCAGCTTGCAGTTTTCCAGACTTAAAAGAAAAAGCATCATCTTGGACCACTAAAGATGATAGACAACACGACATGAGCGAAGGGTCACTGGACAACTTGCTCAAACTCAAGTCACACTCAGAAGTGTCTTCACACAACAGAGCGGCTTATTGCTTACTTTTAGCAAATTGCCGTGTTGCAGTACTGAAAAAGGAAAAAAAAAAAAAACGAGCAAAAAAATAAAAATGTATTTCAAGTTTTCGATACGTTTCCAAGATGGCAACCTTCAGCCATAGAGGAGGCAGTAGGCGCGAAATGAATCAAATGTCATTTCGCACAGTCACTGTCAAAATAACGTGTTTTTCTTTTGAAAACGTCAAAAAATATGAATCCGCCATTGTTACCCACTCATGTTTAGTGTTGCTTATCGTGGAAAGATTAAATAATTTTACCACTGAAATTACGACGAATTCGTAGATTTGAGCAATAAAAACTGGTCTAGTATTTTATTTTCCTTCATTTCTGTTTGTACAAGACTTGGCCTACGCCCCATACGAATCTGAACCGTCTCCTTTAAAACAAAATACTTTCTAAGGCCTAAATAGTAGCTACCCACTACAGCTACATAGTTAACTTGTTTTACAGGATTCGAGAGATCGAATCAAATGATCATTCATTATATCATTAGCTGTTAACTGGCACGAAATTGATTTGACCCTATGCCGGTTAAATATTTTTATAAATAAAATACATAAATAATAAATTTTTCTCGTACTTACCACATACTTTTCAACTTGTCAAAACATTTTTGTTCCATCATTTCTCAAATTTTGATTAAGAATTTTTGCTTACTATTTATTTTGTGTGTATAACAGGGAATACATTTTTGAGTACTTTCCTCTTTGAATCGTCAGCAGTCGCCCGTCACAATCAAGAAATCGTTCTTGGTCAAGCGAAGCTATGTGGGATCTAGCTATAGATACCGAAATTCTTCGATGCATGGCCAATCTCATACAATAAAGAGAAATTAACTCACCCACTCACTTACTAACTCCAATGGACCTAAAACTGAAATTTTGCATAGGGTCCCTTTATAATATAGTACTCGGTACCCTTTATTCTAGTATTCTAGTACTTGGTGATAAACCGAATTATTCAATCTTTTTCAAGTCACAACCATTTACTAGTGTATCAAAAATATTAGTGCATTCAGTTAATTATTAAATTAGAGAAAAAACGCAATAAATGAAATTCGCATAATTTTGTCTGCAAATAAACGCATTTTAATGTAGACAACAAACGCATTTTAATGTAGACAACACGCAAATTAACATAGATTACAATAGACGTCAGTGAGATGGAATGACGTACCTATATTCGATAACCTCTGTTGCTACGAGCTCGTAAATATTTTGTTTGTCAATAAAACATCGAATGGTTAAATCCATACTAATATTATAAATGCGAAAGTGTGTTTGTCTGTCTGCAACGCTTTCACGGGCCATCTGCTCAACCGATTTTGATGACATTTGCTGCAGGCGAAGATTGTATCCCGGGGAAGGATACAATAGGCTTTTTTATCCCGGAAAATTAAAGAGTTCCCGCGGGAACATAAGTCTTAATCCACGCGGACTTAGTCGCGGGAATCATCTAGTAACCTATAATAGTCAAGTGATATTGAATTTGGTAAGTAGGTACCTAGTCAATAATGAATCACATTGCGAAAATATGTAAAACTAGCTAATGCCCGCGACTTCGTCCGCGTGGATTTATTTTTTTCTGATTCACGCGGGAACTCCTTAATTTTATCCTCCTCCGGGATAAATAAACGTCCTTCCCCGGGAACCTACCTCCATACCAAATTTCAGCAAAATATTTTGAAATGGTGGGCCGGGAAAGGGTAGCAGACAGACAGACATACTTTCGCATTTATAATATTAGTATGGAATATGGATTACAGTTACAGCATTTGTATTTTGTCAAGTATTTTGTAGGTATACCTACTCAGATAGTGTCCTCCAAATATATAAGTAGGTCGCGAATAAATCAAGGCAATTAACTGTTTTGTCAATGCGTATTTTTTATCATATTTTTTATCAAGGTTAAATCCGTTCTTTCGGTCCTCCTATTGACGAGGTCGATTCTTACGATAACATAGTAATTAAATAAATTGATATGAAAAAAAAACTAGATCTAACCGTAGATAAAGCCCAAATGTATCTAGCAACATTATAATAATTCTAGAAAAAGCCCCGAATTAAATGTATTATAGTCATAGTCATAGTCATAGTCATTTATTCATTAAATATAGGTACACTGTAGGTACACTTATTTTCGTCTAAAAATTACATAAGTATTTAAAAAGCATGATGGTGATAATGGGTAACGGTATCTTAAAACTAAAGCTACGAGGGTTCCAAACGCGCCCTGGTCTGAGAAGAGCCCACAACAAACTCAGCCGGGTTTTTTTTTTTTAATTATCACCATCTCACAAATATTCTTACTAAGGAACTATCAGAGACATTAGAGCAAATTATTGCCAGGCTTCCTTGTCGTTTAAGTAGTCCTTTACATGGTAATAAGACTTTTCAATGAGTTTACGTTTTACATTAACTTTGAACTTATTCAGAGACATCTTCAACATGTCTTCTATTATAGAAGCGGACACTGTTTCCAACAAATGAATTGCTAGTTTTACTAAGCCTAGAAACAGGCATTACAAGTTTATTTTTATGTCTAGTATTGACATTATGACAATCACTTTTCTTCTTGAATTTATCAATGTGCTTATGCACGTGTACTAAATTTTCAAATATATATTGGTTGTGCACTGTCATAATATTGATTTCTTTAAATTTATCTCTTAGTGACTGCCTTGGTCCCATATTATATATGGCTCGAACAGCCCTCTTCTGCAACACAAAAACAGAATTAATATCAGCAGCATTACCCCATAATAATATACCATATGACATAATGCTGTGAAAGTAACTAAAATAAACTAATCTCGCCGTTTCTATATCTGTTAACTGGCGAATCTTTTTAACCGCGTATGCAGCAGAACTAAGCCTGTTCGATAAGTCACTAATGTGATGGCCCCATTGGAGTTTAGCATCTAACGTTATTCCGAGAAAAACAGCGGTATCCACTAAATCTAATTCCTCATGATCAAGTTGCACAGTGGTTTTTACCTGTTTGACATTAGGTAATGTAAATTTTTTTTTTTTTTTTTTTTTTTTTTTTTTTTATCCACTACAAGCTAGCCCTTGACTACGATCTCACCTGATGGTAAGTGATGATGCAGTCTAAGATGGTAGCGGGCTAACCTGTTAGGGGCATGGCAGTTATATTCAACCCATACCCCTTCGGTTTCTACACGGCATCGTACCGGAACGCTAAATCGCTTAGCGGCACGTCTTTGCCGGTAGGGTGGTAACTAGCCGCGGCCGAAGCCTCCCACCAGGCCAGACCAGGGAAAATTCAGAAATTATAAATTCCCAAATTGACCCTGCCGGGGATCGAACCCAGGACCTCCGCACGTTAAGGCAACAGCGCTACACACTGCGCCACGGAGGTCGTCAATTTGATACACTTTGTCTTTTTTCCATTGAGGAGTAGGTTATTAGCTTCAAACCACTGTACCACTTTATTGAGAGAATTGTTTACTTCGTCAAGAGTTGGTTCATAACGATTTATTTTAAACAAAAGTGATGTATCATCAGCAAACAATACTATCCCATGATTATTCTTGGCAAGATAAGGAAGATCGTTAATGTAAATGAGGAATAGAAAAGGCCCTAGAATTGAACCTTGTGGAACCCCCATTTTTACAATCGATCCGGAATTTAATAAGTTTAAACACTTGTAATATTGGCTAGCTTCCAACCTTGTTTGGGATATTACTTAAGTAAAACAAAAGGATTACAGCCCCATAACCTATTATTGCTTTTGGTTGAAAGCTCCAAAATCGTATACCTATGCTTGGGTAAAAAATAATAATTCTTGTAGAGGAAACTTCATGGATAAATGTCTCATGCCGCCTGCTGCGTATTGAAAGATCGTTCATAATTGTTCCTATTCAATCATTAAAACAACAATGCGTATAAGCAAGCGGTAGTATTTGATTTGAATATTTATTGCGAACTGCGACACTACAATGTGTCTGACCATTTGTGTGACCTTGATGTTTTCCAAGATCACACACTGCATAGCTGCTCCCGTTCATAAAGTTACGTTTCGTACAAAGTACGAAATACGAATAGGAAAAAAACGTAAACAAAATAAACCGATGCCAAGCTAATACGACCGTATCAAAAACAGGGGAATCCAATGGGTTTTTTTAATTTTTTCTAAGCAGTTCTTCAAACGTAAGGTAATTATTGTCAGCTGTCTTTGTTTTTATGCTAAGCTTCGTAGACAATCTGTTCTCATTTACCGTGGCATGGGTTTTTTGCGATCGCCGTTCTCGTTAGTTATTACGCTTCCTTATAAGTAATCAAAGATACACTTTATTTAAGAGATTAATATTTATCGTTTGTGTACTTTGTAAAAGTAAACAATGTTATCGCATAAGATGATACAAACTACTGTAGCAAAAACTAGGCTGACTGGTTTACTTGCGACAGGCAAATTTTGCAACAGAATTTTACCTATATTTTTTTAAACAAGCCTGTTCCTTACTTTGCTCGGTTTACTACACAATACAGAATTTTGTGAACCATAAAAGTGAAGTTAAATCTATTATCTACATTCTACACCAATAACAATTGAATAAACGCTTGTTTATATAAGTTCGATGCCATCATTATTCATACTTATAATATTATAAATGCGAAAGTGTGTTTGTTTGTTGGTTTGTCCTTCAATCACGCTGCAACTGCAATTTTTGCATGGGTATAGTTGCGGACCTGGAGAGTGCCATAGGCTACTTTTTATCCTGGAAAATTGAGTAAATTGAAAAAAAACTTTTTCCACGCGGACGAAATCGCGGGCATCAGCTAGTATCTGATGTAATATTTTTTTTATAACGTAAATTGAAAGTTAATTCATGCTTTATTTCAAAGCAAAAACTAGTGTAATACAGAAAAGTTTGTATCATTTTATATCCTAAGTTTGTTGGTTAAAAATTAATATAACTAACTCAGGAGATCTAGTGTTCTTTGCATTTTCCAAGTAAGTCTATATTTTTATAACACTAGTTTTTACCAGTGGATGTAACTTTACATAGTATTGATTATGTACATCCAGCACACTTAAATAACAATACACAACACTGATTGATAAAAACTTTATTATGGAACATTACTATTTTCTATTTTTTTATATGAGCACTATTAATGAGGAACTTTCCAGCCTACGTTCCTTAGAAACATCATAGGTGGCGCTTAAACTATATATATATATACGATTTGTATCAACGAAGAAAGGTAACGTCGTCATCGACAAAACCATTCAAGTATTTAATATAAAATTAATACCTACATAAGTACAACTAGTTAAAGCAAGTTTCTTCGACTCTATTCCTTCTCATTATAATATTTAACCTGTGTTTCATAAAAGTGTATTCTCATATTTGATATTTGGTAACCACTAGTTGTAATTATGCATAGTATAATTTAATTTCTGACTATGGTTAACGATTTTCATCAACTATATCATAATAACGCGAGACAAACTTATCTCATCGAAAGGGCTAAATTCAGTAACACCGCTTATTGATGGTTTAACAATAGTACCTTACCTTACACCGCTGATAAATAATAATTTGTTGTGTGAGGTTGTAGGGGGTAATCTCTGAATCTGCTGAACCGATTTTGAAAATTTTGTTACCAATAGAAAGCCACATTATTTGTGAGTGCCATAGGCTATATGTTAACCCGAAAAATGAAAAGACTTTTTCGAGGTAGTCAGAATTGCAAAGTAAGTCGGAGAAAAAACGGTCGAACGAAAACGTTTCTTACGAAAAGCTCATCCCAATTTCCACGCGGACGAAGTCGCGGGCTAACTAGTAATAATATATCAAAAGTGTTAGAACAAAACTAATTTACAACAAAATCAAGCGTGTCTCTCGTACGGAGCAGCCCACATCCAAACAGTGTACACGGAAGCGCTCCGCCTGGCGCGAATCCGGATGCGACTTTCTAAAAAAATATGGTTCGCGAGATTCACCGCAATGTCTCGATATCGAGACCTCAGCATTAAAAACAACAACAATAATATTCAGAATTATAATAACATACTATTTATATTATTTTAAGTGAATCTACCTTTTACCGGAACTGCTCGCCGAAGTACTGAATACGTGCCAGGTAACAATACTATTTAAAATTGTACTTTACAACTGTCTCCCTAATTTTTAACTCAGTGGCATGTCAGTGGCTATCAAAATATGTAAGCCTCTAGCAAAAATTGCACTTTAAAGCTAAATCGATGTCCTAGACCTCTACACTCTAGGCCCTAGGGCATAGCTCTAGGGAGTCCAGCCTCTAATAAATATTTTTCGTGCACAATTTAGTTTCTCTAACGTGTTTACCATTAACCTATCCAAATAACTACATAAATTGTAAAGTAGGTAATAATGATCATTATTTATGTAACCATTAAATATTCATATGCTGATATTTTAATAAAAATTTGTTTATATTGAGGTCTACCGGTTTACGTATACTGGCCTCTTGCACACTTTAGGAATGTAGTACGTCATATCAGTCTATAGTTTGTGCTATATACTACAAAAACTGAAGATTACGAGCGATCAATAAATTTTGGAACGAAGTTCCTTATTTATATTATTTCCTTATAAGTAGTAAAATTAAACCTTTTTGTTTTAACTTTTAATCTGATAAAACCAAAAACGAATCAAAAAATAGCTTATTTTATGGATGGAAATTATATTCAATACCTACCTACTGCTTAGGTATTTGGACTTACTTTTATTACAAGATAATAAAGCAACAGTCGTGTCTAAATAACGAATAGGTAATTTTTATTGTTACTGACTACGGAGAACAATTTTTCGTGAAAAGCTCACGATAATTTTTATACAAGTAGGTACCTATTATGGACATAGATGCGGACTTTGCTACAAGTTACCTATTTTGTAAAGCAATAAGTTATTGCGACATAAGTTGCTAACTTGGCAAAAGTACCTAACGCAATCTACACTCAGAATTTAGATCTTAAGACTTGGCAAAATAGTTTGCGAACACCAAGGCGGATGTAGCCGTGACTAAGAAGCAAATTGAGTTTCCTTTCAGTTTATTCGACAACTGGTATTGCTCGAAGGGTTTAGGACTTTAGGTGTTGGAAAAGTGAAACGATAAGTAAATATATAACAAAATTACAATTGATAGTAGATACTACATACCTATTAGGTATATTCCATGGTAACACCGATCATTCAATGAATAATGATAAAGGCGACAGTGCGTCTTTGGAAGGACATGGGCTATTCCGGAACAGCACCGCCCAGTTCCATTGGATTTTTAAAAACCTCAATACCTACATGTAGTATATTTATGTCACGCTAAAATTGTAAAAACCGTTTACAAACTCTTAAATTTAAATTACAACTAGTTAAATTAAAATTAAACTAGCGAGATTGTAAACTGTCGAAAGATTACAATTTAACGCATTATTTTTCGGTCGATTGTAATCTGTTAGGTATATTAAGCCGATAAAACCTAAGCGATTATTTATGTCGAACCCTAAACTCACCTACAAGAAAGAGACAAGAAAACGTAAATACAATGAATATTTCAAAAACTGACACTCAGAACATTGAACAGTTCACAATCTTTCGACAGTTTACAATTACAATAGATAAAAAGCGTTACATTACAATCTACCGGTATTTGCAATTTTACGGTGACATATATAAGCCACTAGCTAATGCCCGCGACTTCGTCCGCGTGGATTGAGGTTTTTCGGTTCCCGCGGGAACTCTTTCCATCCATACATCCAAACTTTCGCATTTATAATATTTATTTGATGGATGGATGTTTGTTACTCAATCACGCCCAAACGGCTGAACGGATCGGGCTGAAATTTGGCACAGAGATAGATTATAGTCTGGAATAGCACATAGGCTACTTTTTATCCCGGAACCTGCTGAATTCATACCACATTATCTGAACAAATAGCTTTGCTTCCGCTTTACGTAGACCGTACCCCTATAACTAAAAATTGGTCACACACAAAACAGCACGTGGATTTATGGGATTGCATGTTGGTGTGTAGTTTCGCGGTGTATTGGCACCTTAATGGTGAATAATGAATTATAACCGGTACGCTGAGGATTTGCGTGCGCGGTAAAGGTCAATGATCATCCGTAGATCCGCCTCGACGCCCCTGTGACCCTGTCCTGCGCCGGCGCCGGTACAGAAGTAAAATGTTCTCACTGATCGCTGTGGGAACGAAAGTGTAAAACGGTGTTACTGATGACATTATGTTCTTCGTTCTAGCCTATACCCGGTTAATAACTAGGGACTGTTAATTATTCTTCTACTTGAAGGACGCGTGGCCTAGTTGCGACAGCGCAAATTAGTCGCTTGTGCTAGTTAAGCAACGTTGATCTAAGTCGGTTAAGGCGGGGAGGGCGAAAGGGAAAAAGAAGAAGAAGAGGAAAAACAACAAAGGGAAGGGAGGGCAGGGCGGTCAGACGCCTGGCCCTCAAGAACGGCGGCAGCAGGGGTCGCAGCAGCCGTCTTCGGGGTGGACGAAGGTCGGTCCTGGGGGGCGTCCAGCGGCGAAGGGTCGCGCCCGCAAGCCCCGCAAACTCCGCACTCCCCAGTCGTCGGCGGTGGTACTGACGCTGCTGCCGGCGGCAGTGGAGAGGGGCGCCACATACGAGAGGGTGATCGCCGCCGCGAAGGCCAAAATCGACGGGGCGGAGTTGGGTGCCCAGGGCGTCCGATTCCGGAAGGCGATAACGGGGGGCCGGATTTTCGAGTTCCCCGGGGCCGAAGCTATCAGCGCGGAGAGGGCGGACTCCCTGGCCACTAGGCTCCGGGAGGTCTTGGGTGACGAGATCGTCCGAGTCACCCGACCTGTAAAGTCGGTCGACTTGCGGGTGTCGGGCTTGGACGACTCCGTCACCAGTGCGGAGGTGGCGGCGGCGATCGCCAGGGCCGGAGAGTGCCCCGCGGAGCAGGTGAGAGCCGGCGAAGTGGGGGCCAGGCGTGACGGGCTGGGCGCGGCACTGGTGCGCTGCCCCGTCACTGCCGCCAAAAAGATTGCGGCAGGGGGTCGCCTGACGGTGGGGTGGGTGTCCGCCCGGGTAGAGTTGCTGGACGCCCGCCCCATGATGTGCTACAGGTGCCTAGCACCTGGGCACGTGGGCGCCCAATGCACGGAGGGGGTTGACCGCAGCGGACTGTGCTACCGCTGTGGTCAACCAGGCCACAAGGCCCGAGGCTGCACCGCGGAGCTGCGCTGCGTCGTGTGTGCGGCGGCCGGGCGGCCGTCGGAACACCGAGTGGGCGGCAAGGCGTGTGAGCTCCCACCCAAGGGAAAGAGGAGGGGAGGAAATGGGGATAAGCCCCCTCCCTCCGCCCAACAAGGGGTTCCAATGGAATAAGGAGAGCTCCGGGCGACTGACTAGACCTGTCTGTCGCCCGTCGAGCGGGGTTGGAACCCGGGTCGGGAGGTGCACCTCACCTTGTCCCCGAAGGTGGGTCCGCTCCGGTGGATGTCGCTGGCTGGGTTGCGGACGAATGCCCTTGGCGCTCCCGTAACCCAGCCTTAAGGCGATGCGCAGAAGCGCCGCTGGGTTTTAGTGGGTATTCTGGAGTGCCAGTGAGTCCCACATACCCTCTCGGAGGCACGGCAGTTCATCTGCCTACGTCTGGGAGGGATGCCTAAACGCATTTCCCAGCGTTAAAAAAAAAAAAAAAAAAAAAAAAAAAAAAGTCGGTTAATGCATGGGTGACCAGAACTTGGCATGCTCAAAATTGGTCTTCGTCGGGCCCGTTTACCACATACCCGATTAAAATAGTTAATCCTAAGTAATAGCACTCTTAATTGAATCGCACGCGGAAGGATTATTATCTGCATTATTATCCCGAGAAACCCCTATAATTAATCATACTAATATTATAAATGCGAAAGTCCAGTTTGTTTGTTGGTTTGTCCTTAAATCACGCCGCAACAGAGCAACAAATCGACGTGATTTTTGGCATCGGTATAGTCGAGGACCTGGAGAGTGACATAGGCTACTTTTTATCCCGGAAAATTTAGGAGTTCCCGTGGAAATGTGCAATAAATAAATAAATGATTGATTGATTGATTGCAATTGAAAAAACTTATTTCACGCGTACGAAGTCGCGGGCATCAGCTAGGAGTGAATAAAGTGATAAATTGATTCTCACTACCCTCAGCAATGAGACATTTGACTCAGGGGAGAGGGGGAGATTGTAATCCATATTCATAGTAGTCTGTCTATCTGTCTACTACGCCTTCCCGTCCAATCTTTTCAACCGATTTTGATGAAATTTTGTACAGAGGTAGTTTGCATCCCGGGGAAGGACATAGGCCCCGGAAAAATCCCGCTGGAAACGAAAAACCTTAAACTACGCGGACGAAGTTGCGGGCATTTATAAAGTCTCTAAGACTGATACCAGTTTTAACCAACAATACCTAAATTTAAGGGACCACCTCATCGTAGCCTCACTAACTAGCTTAGGAAATTTAGGGATTTTCGGTGAAAACTGGCGTGAAAAGATGTAATTTTTTAAGTTTGAGTTTGTTGTATTCTTAACAGAAATATGTGGAGTCGTCGTTGGGATGGGCTGGTGAACGTGGCGAGGATTCGAGCTACGACTCGGAGTGTGACGATGACGGCGGCCACAGCACTGCCTCGCGGACACCCTCCGACACTCTCGCGGCGGAGTTCGCGGAGTACGTCACCCTCGCACCGCCACCGCCACAGCCGAACCAGGTAAATTTATTTTTTTAGTCCACTAAAAGTACATGTGAGGGACGAGTGGGCCTAGCTCTGACAACGCATATCAGTCGATTGCAATTGTTAAGCAACGTTGACCCAAGACCTTAGTCGAGTCGTATGCGGTAGAACGTGGGAACCCACCGCATTATTTTCCCAACTCCAACCATTATTTGATTAATCTAAAGGACCCCTCAGTAATGAAGAATATGACGCAGAGAGATAGAAGTACGCCGCTGATTGCGATTTTACCTGTCGCCCTACTATGATCAAAGTTCCGCGCGCTGTCATAGAAGTGAGCGACATACAGAGTCACATACGAGTGAGCGAAATTATCCCCCCATGTGGCAGAGACACTTCAGTCATCACATACATCGGGCGTTTGCAAGCTTGTATTTGTGTATTTTTCCACCTTGGTGTAGGATGTTGCAGTCTGCAGACTGTACACACAGTAGGTAACTTTACGACGATGACACTAGAAACAATTACTTCACTTGATATTCAAAATATTCGTCAGAGCTCTGAGCTTTGCATTTTGCAACAGGTGCCGAAAACCGAGTGAAGCGATTCGGGTCTTTGGCAATTCGCGAGACGGTAATTCAACACCGTCAAGGTAGGGTAGACGCTAGACAGTTTCCTGAATAAAACGAATATGTTTCATCGTTTGGAAATTTATATCCTCCTATATTTCTGCTCATCGACAAGGATGAGAAATTCTGAATAAATCAACATCGCACGCGGTTGTTTGACACAAATCGGAGTATTTCATCATTCCATCAACCTTGTGCAAAAAATATACCTAAATATTTTGTTGAAAAAAAAAATATGCACGAGATAATATCTGTAAGTCGTAATAAATGTTTAACGTTGCATAATCCTAGGTAGATAATAAATGTGCACAAACATAATTGATCACTCAAATGATCTCTGAATAAACTACCTAAATTCATAATATGACGATAAAAATAAATACCTACGCTTGGTTACAATGCACTTTCATATTTATAACTGTATTACATTTAAAACAGTTGAATAGTTAATTGTTGACCCTTAGGCCGGTGACGGCGGCGGTGGACAAACGCCCTTAGTCAAGTGCTTTCATCAAAAGCTTGATATGCCTCTATTTAGCTGTTACAGGTTTCTTTATCTGCAAGTTTTTCAACTGTATGCATCTCTCTTAAAGCAGATTTTTAAAATAGCCGTGATACATAGTATGGACGGAACTGGATGAAACTATATGGGTTCCCAGTTTTACTAAGGAATAGGGAACAACTAGACATTCCTCGAAATGTGACCAACAAAACCCAACCACATTCATGATCATCGGCCGTTGTGCATCCACTGTTGGACATAGGCCTCTTTCACGTAGCGCCAACGTGCGGCCACATTGTGATTACCTATATAGGGGAAGGGGGGGCAAGACGGGGACCTTAACGTTTGGAGCGTAATAAAACTCACATATTTAAGTATTTTAAATATTTATTTGTTTATAATTATTCTTACATAATTAATCTTTAGAAATTAGGAACTGAAGAAACTTTACAATTATAGAAAAACAAAAAAAATACCAATTTTGTCAAAACTGTCCAACACCCCATCTTGCCCCCTAGGTAGGGTAAGACGGGGTACCCTATTGGGCAAGATGGGGTATGGGAGACGCATCTATTTTTGGCTACAAAATTCGCAGACAAATGCTGCCTCGTCGTCTTCATCATCGATTCCAGCACAGCTACAATGTGCCCAATTCCCACAGAGAGAACATGCGGCCCATCCTTCATTAGACTCTAGGTATTTTCCATTGCAGTAAAAGCAAGGAATATCATCTTCTTCGTCACATTCTGGTGAGGAATTGGGATTATTGTTGGTTTTTTTCTTTTTCTTTTTCTTAACCAGTTCGGTTTTCTTATTCTTTTTTAGTTCCTTTTCCTCTCTTTTTCTCTTTTTGTTGTCTTCTGCCAGTTTCTTTATTTGTATTGTTTCTTCTAAATTATTTTTATATGGGGAAGAAGTTATGATAGCCGTTTTCCCTCGTTTCCTTGTCACGCGTGAAATTTTACGAGTTGCAGGATAAGGCATCACTTGCTGAGGACTAGCAACAGAAAATACTGATGGTGGAGTAGTTGGCCTTTGTTCGATATTGGTCATCCAAGTGGAACATCCTGGCTCAGGCTCTGCTTCAATCTCAGATAGTGTCATGACAACAGGCATGCGGCATATCAGCGGTTCGTCAATATTTAATTTGTCAGAATCTTCAACTGTTGAAACTGAAGTTATATTTGCAGGTGTTGTTGCAGCCGTTATCGTTTCAGGATCAACTAATGGTCTATTTGGAGCTGTTGCTCCGTTGTCCGACGTCGTGGTTTGCGGAATATCCGTCGTCAATGATGGAGCAAAATCAATTTCGGAAAAAACTGTTGGATCGTATGGCCAAATCCCACATTTCTTGAAGCCATTTACAGCCGTCGCCATAGTAGACGCTTGAATAAAGGCTTTACCAAAAATCTCCGCTACTTGCCGGACAGTTACCACCATCCCTGGATGGCTCCGAAGCCAGGCTGTAATTTGTTGGTCATAATATGTGCTCAACGGTTTCATATACGCTACATCGGCGACTTGAAGTCGATGAGTCGTATGTGGGGGGAAGCATAATATAATAACTCCGTTGGAACGAGCTTCATTAATGACGTCAAGGTTTTGTGTGTGAGTGCTGTGGCCATCTAACAACAAGAGCACAGGTCGATCAACCGTTGCCCCACTAAATTTAACAAACTTCTTAAACCAGCCAAGGAATAATTCAGCTGTCATCCAGCCAGAATCACTACACACACCCCAAGCCCCAGGCGCAGCATTCAGCATTAGCTGAGGGTCCATCCTCTTTCTTGGGAACACCATCATTGGGGCCATGTATTGGCCACTAGCACTAAAACATATTTCTATAGTTATTGTAGTACCCCTCTCCGCAGAAGTTATGGATCCCACCTGTTTTCTACCTTTTCGTGCAATTATTTTTGACTTGGTTTTAGGTACTACTGAAACTCCTGTTTCATCACAATTATATATTCTGTCCGGCGAAAGTTTGTGCTCATCATAAACGTTGCCGAGGAAGTTGAAAAACTGTTCAACAGCTTGTTTATTAAACCCAGCGGCACGTGCAGCTGAAGTGCTTTCTGGTTTACGTATCGATAATTCTGGATGCCTGCTTAAAAATCCCTGAACCCAATCTTTGCCGGCTTCTTTTTTTTCACAGTTAAAGAGATGTTGCTTCCCATTTTTTACTGCAAGAGTGTATGCCAAAGCCCTTAAATCTTTTGTTGTAAGTCCATAAAGACGACTCTCCATGTCTATTATATAATTGCAAAGTTCTTTTTCTTCGTCATCAGAAAATGTTCGCTTTTTTGGACCTAAAGGAACTTTCACCGAAGTTGTAGGAGCAGCAGGATCTGCTAGGACTGCACGAGCTTCTTTAACTTTCCTTTCGAGGGTCGTTTGTGGCACAGAATATGTTTTAGACGCCAATTTATACCCCATTTTCCCTTCAATTACAACATCTACCGCATTTTTCATACTCTGTTCACTCCAATTCCCCCTCTCCGTCTTTCTTTTATAATTTTTTACCATCCTAAAACAAGATAAAACTTAATTACGTTTACAGGATCATACAGTCTCTTAGCGAAATCATAATTTTCTTCGAGGGGCAAGATGGG
The DNA here is from genome assembly GCA_923060345.2 of Erebia aethiops. Classification (NCBI taxonomy): domain Eukaryota; kingdom Metazoa; phylum Arthropoda; class Insecta; order Lepidoptera; family Nymphalidae; genus Erebia; species Erebia aethiops. Next base: position 10,822,611 of record OV281096.1, on the reverse strand, counting down.
GTACCCCATACCCCATTTTGCCCTCCCAGGCACATTTGAATAAAATAACATGCCTTAAAAAACCAAATCGGAATGTGGAAACAAACATGATCTTACCTGCTGGTGTAATTATTAATAAACAAGAATAACTTTCAGTCAGTTCTAGAAAACTAATGTTGAGGTACAGTACACATGCGATGTATAACACGAAAATCATAACAAACTAGACAAAAACCGAGTTTTTGGCGGTACGGCGAAAACGCGTGGACTCACAAGCCGGTCACAGCGCTGACTGCTAGACAATACAATAACGCGTCATTACGAGCCAGAGCGGCTGTGATTAGTCATTCGTACGACCAATGAGACCCGGTACCCCGTCTTGCCCGCTACCCCATCTTGCCCCCCCTTCCCCTAGTTAGTTAAAAAGAGGCCTCCAATAGTGGATGCTGATGATGGTGATGATATAAATGGTTAAAGATGTTCAATTAACATTATTTTTCAGGCTAAGATTGAGTTCGCGGTGAAACTGGGTTACTCTGAACGCCTAGCCCGGACCGCCCTGCAGCGCCTGGGCCCGGACCCTCCTCGGAATGAGTTGCTGGCCGAGCTCATCAACCTCGCAGCCAAGAGGCCGCCACGAGCGCCTTCGCCGCCGCCGCCCGCAGAGCCCGAGCCGCTGCCCGACCGCGCGCCGCTCAGGCACATCGTCATCGACGGCAGCAATGTCGCTATGAGGTAACGAGAATACCACCACCACTACAGTCCATTGACGTCCCACTGCTGGCCACAGGCCTCCATTCTCATAGGAGAGAGGGAATTAAAGGTTAGACGCTGCTTCAATGCGGGTTAGCTGGCTTTGATGACTTATCATGTTAGTGATAATAACTGGAACCGACGGCTTAATGTGCTTTCCGAGGCACGGGGGTGAGACACCGCAAACTTCCTAACTCCGGGCTAGTACTGAGAATTTCTAGTCAGAAAAACCCAATACTTGATTATAACCCGACCCGGGACTCGAACTCGGGACCTCGTCGGCCGCAGTCGAACATGCCAACCACTAGACTAATGAGGCAACGAGAATACACATCACACATCGCGCGGAGGCACACAATGTCGCCAGATAACTTGTATCACGACCTGTCGACCACATTATTTCGCCACGATATTATTATGATTTTTCCTCGAGTACACACGACTTTAGGGGATAAACATTACGCTATACACAACGTTAACGTTACGTCTTATTGCACAATAGCCAAAAATAAGCTAGCATGTTTGACTAACGCAATACCTCATTCAAATTTTTCTTCTTTACAGTCACGGAAATAAGGAGGTGTTCTCATGCAGAGGCATCGAAATATGTGTGGACTGGTTTCGAGCGCGAGGACACAAAGAAATTACAGTGTTCGTACCAAAATGGCGAAAAGAAGCTTCCCGACCAGACAACCCAGTAGCCGATCGAGACGCCCTAGAACGCCTCGAACGAAACCGCGTACTCGTCTACACACCGAGCAGGCTTTTAGGTGGAAAACGACTTATCTGCTACGATGATAGATACATCCTACGACTGGCTGCCGAAACGGATGGAATCGTCGTATCGAACGATAACTATAGGGACCTAGCTGCAGAAAGCCCTGAATTCCGAAAGGTTGTCGAGGAAAGACTGCTGATGTTTTCGTTTGTTAACGATAGATTCATGCCACCCGATGATCCTTTAGGTCGATCGGGTCCCACGTTAGATGCTTTTCTTCGAGCGCCGCCCTCTCGTAGCGACCCTCCTCCCGCGTGTCCCTACGGGCGCAAGTGCACTTACGGGAATAAATGTAAATTCCACCACCCGGAAAGAGCGGGACGACCGCATAAATCCGTCGCTGAGAAACTCTCAGAACGGGCTGCACGCAAAGCGCGCGATTTGCACACTTTAAGTCTCCCTCCAAGCGGAAGGCCCGTCGATAACAAGAAGCCACTAGCCCGAGCGCATTCTGCAACGCCACGATTGGCTGACGTTAGTCTCGTCTCGCATTTCGATCGAGCTCAAATTCCGGGACCGTCCCAGCCTCCGCCGGATCCGAATCCTCACCGAAAACTCGCGCGACAACTCACACTAAACCCCAACTGTGACCCGAGACTTCACGCGGCTGCCGCTCGTGTGTCGTCGGCCCCGGTCGGGGCAGCGGGCGCGATCGCTCCACAGATGGCGGGAATGTCTCTCTCGCCTTGCGCTTCCGAAGGGGCTCTTCAACATTGGGAAGCGAGGCGACGGATGCATTTCCATCTAGCAGGAATTTTCCCCGAAGCACAAGTTACGGAGGCGATGGCCACATACCCGGACGAAACGGACCCTCAAAAAATGTGCGCGATCCTTCTAGACCGCTACCGCCCTAGCGAGGCAACGTTGCCACGGCCGACGCATTGACTTCTTTTGCTCGTTAAAGCTTTTGAATAAACGATTTTTATTTCGGATTGAATATGCTGCGTAGGCTGTAGGCCGTACAGGCTGCTACAGCGTCACCGGTTGGGTGGGCGAGCGCTAGATATCGCCGAGAAATTGGGTGTGAAGACATCGGGAGGGAAATCTTCCTGAAGGCCCCTCCTGTGAGGCTCGGACCGCGGCTAACGATGACGTTGGGAGTTGGGAAGGGTGAGGAGGCCAGAGAGAAATATCAATTGTAAATCGATTGTCTCTCTAGTAAATTAATTGTTGATCTTTGAATTATTCCCAATTTCTTTTCGGAAATTGCTGGTTTATTATTTATTGGATCAATGTATTGTGAAGTGATAAATGGCAGTTATTGATGAAATAATTGCCAGTCATTTAATGTAATATAACAAACAGGATATTTCGATATTTCAACTCATGTGATTGTTATTTAACTATTTCATCTCTTATATTCATATTTATTTAAGTCTATACTTATAAATAAACGACTACTGACCGCCCGAAGCTTGGCTCTAGTAGGAATTTCAAATATCCTGCCTTGTTCTTTGTTTATGTCAAGTATCAAGCAAAATGTTCAGTTTTTTGGGTTCAAGGGTTTTGGCACTGATAAGTTAAATCAGTGAGTTAATCAGGACTATGTTGTTGGATTTAGAACCTTGAAATTTTGTCTGTAGGTTATTTTATAACATAGGCACTAACTAAGAAAGGAATTTTGAAAATTTCACCAAGGGTGTTAATCAGGACTATGTTGTTGGATTTAGAACCTTGAAATTTTGTCTGTAGGTTATTTTATAACATAGGCACTAACTAAGAAAGGAATTTTGAAAATTTCACCAAGGGTATTAAACAGGGGATGAAAATTAGTAAGAAATTCCGCCGCTATATTCATGAAAATTGGTATTTGGAAATAACAGCTTTCAAGGTCTTTGGGAATTTTCAGAAATTCCACTTGAGCGACGCAGGTCAGTCAGTTATAGATAAAAAATAAAACTATGTCGATCAGGTCATAATTTTTCCTGAAACAAACATTTACTATAACATTAGCTGCATGTTACTGTATGTAACGTTCGTTCGTTTATATATATTTTTTCCCACATTTCTGTTATGAATTCATTTGCAACAATGTTGTGCCACTTATATTTGTGGAAAATCTTGTTGTACCGCCAGTAAAGGCATTTAACTTTGTACATTCAAATTTATGGTTCTTGATGTACGCTTCTGAGAAGCGCGCGTCCTATGTAATTATTATTTAAGTTTAGATGTAAGGATGTACAAATACAACTTCAAATTCTCACAAACAACCATAAACTAAAACTATGAATTACTTTATATATTTAATTTACATTTACATATTTTTGACAAATCAGCATTTTTTTAAAGAATAGTTGTAAAAGGGACATGAAAATTAAAACCTAATTAAATAACTAACTATATTAATTAATATACAATCAAACACGAGTTTTGTTTTGGTAATAGTAAATGAAACGTGTTAGATAGAATAAATGCTTTTTGAGGGTTGTCATACTTTACGAATTTTCTTGTAGATTGTATTCCTTACATTTATTTTGTTGCACTGGTTTTTGTAAATTAAATTAGATAAATTATACCTAATAGTATGAACTGTGTAATCTTAAAACTTTGAACACTATCCACTCCACTCATGAAAACTATTATGGAATAGTATTGTGATAAAACATCTCATCATCACTTACTAATGCCTGCCCAATATTAACTCACAAAATATGTATAATCCTATTTGTGAGTATCAATCATGTTGTTAGGGAGCTTGTCATGTATTGCAATTTGCAAGGTATCATTTAACTATTGTGATGGTATAAATTAAATATATTTGGTACTATGTATCAAATAAAATGTTAAGTATATGATAGTTTATTAGTGGTTATAGTTTTTAAGTAGGTTTTAAATGGACCATATATTTTATATGTCCTTTAGAACAAGACAATAATCACAGGTAAATCTGTGATTATGATTAAACTATAGGCAATACTATCCAAAATGAACTTTATAGCATAAATTATTAAAAACATTACTAATATGGTATTTCTGTAAAGTACATATTTTAAGATTCCCCTGTAGGCCAGACATAATATTTTGCAAAAGTAGTTATACCTACTATTATGTAGTTTTAATATATATTATAATTATATTGTACACCATTTGTTGTTTGATTTTTATTAAATTGAACTGTTATAAACCTTAAATGCAATGCATCAAATGTAAGATAAAAATTATCTACTTGTGTGCTATATTCCATTTAAATATATGTATTTGGATTATAGCACATTATTTTAGCTTGTTATTTGATAATCAAATGTTATTAATATAAGATTATTAAATAAAAATACTAACAATCAACTGACAACTAGTATTGAGTACCTACAGTTAAGTAATTTTTCCAATTTGGAATGTTTAAAATTATGTCTATAATTAGACATCATGGAAATAATATATGTATAAGAATAAAGTATCTTATTAGAATGTGTCCATTATTTAATTAAGTCCTAGACGAAATCATTACAGGAATTTATTTGAATTATAAGTACCTGGATTTATGTTTTAAAAACTCTAAGGGAATTGATTTTAATGGATTAAAAGTAGCCTATGTCACTCAGATTGCAGGACCAACAAATAAACAAACACACTTTCATATTAATAATATTATGGGTGATGATTCATGCAAGGGCTGCAAACTCATAACATACTTTACTAAGCTTCTACTATTTTACTAAAACCGGATGGCATTACTACTACATACAAGTGCTAAAGTGGCAATAAATGTATGCCCAAACAACTATGAGGAGAACAAAAACTGATCACTTCACAACTACACCACATAACACACATTGGTATATTCATGGTAATAGAAACTACACTAAAAAACCCTTAGTAAACAACCTACTTTTTATACAGTGGGCAATAGTTTGTCTTTGCACCTCTTGGGACCCTGAGACCTCTCTTTCTAGACGCGGACTGTGCTGCTGGTTTTTAAGTGGGTATTCTGCTTCCATCTGTGAGTCCCACATACCCGCCTTGTGCGGGATGTGTAAATGCATTTTTCCAGCAAATAAAAAACAAAAGGACCTTTGTATCCAAAGTTATACATACCCTGACTTAGTGCAGCAATGAATTTCCAAAAGTTCTTGTAGACTGGCTACAGAGAGCAGTAGAACATTGAAAACACACCTTTGCGTAATCTTTTTATTTGAAATATCCTTAATAACTACTCCAACACCATAATTACATTAATTAGTCATGATTTTTGTGTGATGTTAACCCTATTGGGATTATTGGATACTTTCTTTAAAATCATTTTTAAATAGGCTTTTCTGTCTTTTTCACGTTTACTTTCCTGTGGTAATTTAATAAAATGCTGTCCAGTGAATTGACTTTTAACTTGAGGATCTGGTTGAGTATCAGGGACAAATGCCCTACTTTTTCTTTCAATTCTATACACATATGGACAATATGCATCAACATCCATTTGTGAGTCTTCCTTTTTCACATTTTCTACTAAACTTTCATTTTCTGTATAACTTAAAGGATCAGGTTTAGAATTGTTTTCTACTTTGTAGATTTTATATATTTCACATATTTTATTACTCACTTCTCTAAAGAAGTCCTTTTTAACACCCAAACAACTTGTCTTTATACCAAAATACGATAGGCTTGAATTTCTTAAATCCTTTAAGCAAAGAAATGGGATATTAGATGAAATGCATGCTTCGATTATTGGTTGAACGATTGCTTGAGGATTGATATTTGCCTCTAACAGTACTGCTGAACAGTCCAGTGTTTGAACTGCATTACAACATGTTGATATCCCAAACAATAGTCCCTCAACTTTCCTGCAAATTGATTTACCTATTACTTACATAGTTAATTATAAATTTAACATATTTAAGTAAATAAAAAAAACAAAGGGTTCCCTACCACCACAAAATATAAATTATTTTAGTAAATTAAATAACAAGATGTCATAACAATATTTAATCAGCTGTGTAAGAACTGGCTTGCATATTATGGCGCTAAACTGATAGCACCCGACATACAATTCGACACCCTATGAGTAAAGAACCCTAATTATTGATTTTCAGATTTTTTTCCTATTCTAGGTCAATGAGAAGTACCCTATAGGTTTTGATTTATTGGGGGAGTGTCAAAATATGCGGCATAAACAGCTATATTATATAATATGTCCAAGGGACTGTAAGCCTAGGTATCTTACTTAATATTATAAATGCAAAAGTTTGGATGGATGGATGTTTGTTACTCAATCACGCCTGAACGGATCGATGAAATTTGGCACAGAGATAGATTAGTCTGGAATAGCACATAGGCTACTTTTTATCCCGGAAAATTAAAGTTCCTGCGGGAACCAAAAACCTCAAACCCCGCAGACGAAGTCGCGGGCATTCGCTAGTAATATTATAACTAGGAAAGTTTGTATGGATGGATGTTTGTTACTCAATCATGCCTGAACGGCTGAACGAATCTGGATGAAATTTGGCACAGAGATAGAATTTAGTCTGGAATAGCACATAGGCTACTTTTTATCCCGGAAAGTTAACAGTTCCCTGAAACCATAAAACCTCAATCCATGCTTACGAAGTTGCGGGCATCAGCTAGTTTGATATTAATTTTAATTTGATATCTCCACGGGTTCCCCAGAAAAAGGTTGTTCACAGACAGACGGAAAACAAAGTGATTCTATAAGCCTTTAGGGTTCCCTTTTTCCTTTTGAGGTATGGATCTCTAATATATATTTACTATAACTTTAGTAGTCGGCTTTTGCAAACAGTATGAAGAACTTACTGGATGCGAGGCCGCTGTCTTTCATTTTTAGGTATTAATTTTATATCATCCCAATGTGGTTTCTTCAATTCTGGAATATGAACACGATGTTTTTCAAGAGCAGTTAGAAGGTCACTTTCTTCAGCTTCAGTTACAACAGGCCTGAAATGTTCATGAATTTTAGACAAGTAGCATTGCAAAACAATAAATAAATAAGTACTTATTATGCCAATAACAAATTAATAAGTTACCAAAATATAGGGTCCGGACGACATATAACATTTTTAATTGTTTTCTTTATCTTGCCTTTGCTAATAGCGTTTTTTTTCTTTTTCAGCTTTTGTGCTTCCATTGTTTTCGTTGTTCACAATTAAGTAGGTATTATGGGTAATCCAGCCGTTAGATTACCAAGTGTAAAACAGAAAACTTTGAGCTTAGGCATCAATCAATTGGCCGAAGTAATGGTACCTATTCTTCACCAGAGTTAGTTGGAACTTGGAGGTATTTGTCATACATTTTATACAATGTAGGTACACAATCCCAGAATAGAGCCTACAACCCTTAGCATTATCCTATAAGTTACTTGTCCCTGCTTAGTGCTTAGCATTAAATTAAATCCTAAGATTTTTAACCAATTCGAAACCCGAACATCTGCGAAGCGAAGTTCAAGTGTACGTAAAGAAAAGTGACAACCACGTGACAACTGACAAGCAAGTGACAAAAATACATCAAATGTTTAATCATAAATTGACATTTGCTACAGTATTGCTAGTTTTAAAAAAAAGATTTTTCTTTTAATCTTTCTTTGCCGAGGACATTGAAATAGAAATATAAAAATACTAAGTAAAATTCATAGGTAAAATTCTACATCAATTAATATAATAACACAACCTATCATATCCATACACAGTATCCATACTATTAGGGATTGGGTCTCCGCTGTAGGAGCGCTGTGTAACTGAAGTAGGTATATTATTGGAATATCAGTTTAGATTATTCCTAATTTTTAAAAGGAATAACTAGCTAATCTTTTAATCGTTTATTAATATTCATTCCATACTAAAACATATTAAAAGTGCGAAAGTGTGTCCGTCTGTCTGCTACGTTGTCACGGCCGATATAATTATTATGCTCAAGTGATTTGTCGTGTTCACAGTATTATAAGTTAAAATGTTGTACGCACAACTTGCATCCCGTCCCGGAGAAGGAAATAGGTTAACTTTATCCCGGAAAATCTGATTTCTACAACTAAATCCACGCGGACAGTCACTTTGGCGCAGTGGGTGACGGCTATCAGTCATATCAGTCTCCTTAGGTAAATGTAAATCACTGGTTCGATCACCGGCACGTTCAGTTTGGAAAGTATTTAAATAGGTAGGTACTTACCTACCTATCTGAATTTTCGTTGGTCTGGATCTGAGAGGCTAAGGCCGGCGCTAATACTGACCACCCTACCGGCAGACGTGCAGCCAAGCCATTTTGCGTTCTGGTACGATGTCGTGTAGAACCCGTTTAGGGGATGGGGTTTAATATGAGTTGACTGCCCCACCGTGAGAGACGCAGTTCGCAAGGGCTAACTTGTACCTACCCAGTAGTAGAGTCTTGGCATAATCTTCAAGTGAAACATGAAGTGAGTGTGTGAGTATTAACATATTCAAATAGGTAATTAATTTCATTTAGTCTTGAGTCGTGGGCATCATTTAGGTAGTAGGTAAGTTTAGCTTACTTAATTATTAAAATGGTAGATAGGTATACCTTACTTACCTAGTTGTTATGAAGATTTATTTAGAACAAAATTCTTATTTTTTGTTTGTTCTGAAATCAGTCTATCTATATTATTATTAACCGGCTAAGTACGTCAGGTCATGCGCAGTGTAGGGTTCCGTAATTGACCGCGCACAATAATTATGCGGACATTTTATACACAGTGGCGTGCATAGTATTCGGAGCCAGGGTAGGCTTTGGTTAGGTAGGTACCTATGCTCAGGCAGGGCACGATGAAAAATAAGCATTGAGCTTTTTAACTAGGGTAAGCAATGCTTTTATGCCTCTATGTCATGCATGCTGTTTATACATTGGCCGACTTATCTATTTCCTAACTTGTACAGCCTACTTAGCTGTGATAGTTTTTGTTATTTAAACAGTAGCCTACTGTGAACTGTCATGTTTTTTTCACATAGGATTTTCCCTGTATCGCCTATGGTTTCAGATGCTCCCATACTGTCAAAGTTAAAAAACCCAATATCAGCCATTAGGTATGCATCCACTGTTGGACATAGGCCTCTTTCAAGTAGCGCCAACGTGCTCTTTCCTCGGCTTTTCGCATCCAATCGATGCCAGCCACCCTCCGGATATCATCGCTCCACCTTGCTGGGGGGCGCCCATTGAATTTTAGTACATAATACCTCAATGGGGGCGCCCTACGCTCTGTTTACCAAGACGCGGTCTCCACTCGAGGACCTTTCGACTCCAACGTCCATCGGTCCTCCGACACACGTGACCAGCCCACTGCCACTTCAGCGTGCCAGCCCTAAGAGCTATGTCGGTCACTTTAGTTCTTTGGCGAATCACTTCGTTCCGGACTTTATCCCTCAAAGAAATTCCGAGCATAGCTCTTTCCATAGCACGCTGAGCGACACGTAGTCGGTGTACTAATCCCGCTGTCAGTGTCCACGTTTCGATACCCCATATACCTAAAATATTACGTTAGTTTCCTTGAGATGTTTCCGTAATAAGTAGTTACCTACTTATGAGATAGCATTTGACCTCCCCTAAAACTACAGCCCCTCAACGGGATCGAGGTTCGAGATGTTTTACTGATCACCTGTAGGTATACCTATAGGTAAGGTCCGGTTTATTTATCCTTTCACCAAAGGTTGTCTGTAAGAGATTGCTCTAGCAATAAGACCGCCTTTGCACATTTCTATGTAGTCTTACTAGTTATTAAACTGTTTACTGTATATTTTGTGTGTGCAATAATAGCTATTTATGCAACTGTATCGTAATGAGGGTCATTTTAATTCGAGTGCTGTTTTTTGATACGAGGCTTGCCGAGTATCAAAATAGGATAGTACGAGAATTAAAATGACTAATTACGTAAGTACAGTTGCATATAAGATTTTATCTACGACAAGGACGTCTTTATAATTTTTTACTTTGTAAATTAATAAAAAAGTCAAATCAATTGACTGGTTGGGAAAGTGCCAGAACCCAGAGCCGCTAAGCTATAGGTATCCTATTTATGAAGATAACCATATCGATACAGCTACGACTCATAACGATACAGCTCCCATACAACGAACTGTATCGTTATGAGAAGCAAACACGAAAGAGGGTTCAATTCGATATAGTTGTCAAATTCGAAATTGGAACTTTTCGATGCTGGAGTAGATAAAGATATTTAAATAAAAATAAGGATTTTCCTAATAATGTTAATTGTTAGGAAATTCCTTAATTTTCCGATTCGTATGGGAATAGCCACTGAATAGAGTAAATAACCAATTGAAACAACGAGTAGGTATCGCCTTAGATTAGAACTAGGAGGTACAAGTTTTACGACTTCCAAAAACAATAGGTACACACAATGGGTATTTCGTCTTTCCGTTTGGAAGAATATAATAAATCTCTACTTAGAAATGAGTGTTGCAAAAAGGTCGCTTTTTTGTCGGTGCCCGGGCGGTTGGCGAATACCGTATTGTTCCGGCCGAAATAGGGCGGGGGATTCAATAATGACTGCAGTAGGGTGCAATGGAACTTTTACCTGAGGCCCCGTAGGTACCCGGTAATGCACAGAGGGTTGGTGAGATATTAGTCACATTCAGTGCGCATTTGGTGTAACTTGTGTTGTACAAATGAGTACGAGAAACAAAATTGAGAAGTGGTTATTGGCAGATTGGGGTACTAACAATATTCCTGTAGTGGGTGAGGATGTGAACGTCATGTCTTTGCAGCCGAACGAAGGAAACGTGTCACAAGGAATTGTCTGTAAGTATAGTCGTAACTTCTACTCTACTCCTAACTTTTCACGCGTGGCTTTTTTGACGTGACTTATTTTTACCCTCGACGAAACGGAGACGGCATATGTGTTTGCCCTAAGAGGTTGTGTGTTTGTTTGTTTGTGCACTTTTTTGTTACCGTTTTCCTGGAAAACTACTGGTCCGATTAATATGCGGTTCTTTGCATTAGATAAGCATAATTCTTCCTAATTACCTATTTCTAATGAAGTACCTAGGTATGCTAAGTTCAGAGTTCGTCTTATATGAATCTGTTTTAAGTAATCCCCATTCTAATATATGTACAAACCTTTAACCTTAAACTTTCCTACTAAATATACCTACGTTGCTTGCCTACGCTCCAATTTATTTGATTATTCAAGAATTATTAGTACAGTGATACCGGCAAAGACGTGACGTGACGACAAGCGATTTAGCGTTTCGGTACGATGCCCTGTAGAAACTGATTAGGGGTATGGGTTTACTATAACTGCCATAGCCTATACCCTAACAAGTTACCTCGCTACTTACCATCTTGAACTGCGCCATCACTTACCAGGGTGAGACCTACCTTGTAGTGGAATAAAAAAGTATAATGTAGATTAATGTGATTAATCCATATCCCAATGAGGGTCTGCTACTATTCGAAACAGAATATTTGGAATACCGAAAATATTGTGTATTCGAAATATTCTGTGTAGGTTACCTACCCAGCTTTGCATATAGACAATATTAATGATTCATTTATTTACTTACGTGAAATTTGTAACTACGTTCAACTTCAGTTATGCATTTCTAAACTAGTTATGTACTTAGGGCCGATTTCTCCAACTCTGATGTTTTAGAGGAATTCTGTCAAAATTTCAAAATTAATGGCACGGTGAATGTTATTCGAAGTTGGGAAAACGTAGGTAATAATGAACAGCTGTCATTCGTTTTGGTATTCACCTTATTTTTGTGTTCTGTGGTATTCACCAAAACAATTCCTCCGTTCTAAAATTGCAAGAGTATTAAAGATTAGGTAAGTAGGTATAATCTCCCAAATTCATACTTTTCTACCTACAGAATTTCGTCATAATTCGAAAGCTTCGAGCTAAGCTTTAAAAGCTTATGGAAGTTAAATGAGTAGGTACCTACTTCTTTACTCAAGCGGCACATACTCACGGATTTAAGGAGGGCTTTCCAAACCAGTGGTAGATTCACTTACGAGTATCTACTTAAAACTGTTCGAAAGCACTTGTATGAGTAAAAATCTTTCTACTCTGTTGCATATTTTGTGATCGTAAAAACTGTTCTGTACTGTAAGTTTGTTCATTTCATATATACTTACAGGCTTTGGCCTGATTACCAGTAGGTAAGTAGATATATATAAAATGAACAAACACACGAAACTAATTCAACCTCTATTGAAGAAAAATCTTCGCCTCACAATAACGATTGACAATTTGTATTCTGTCCAACCATTTAGGTATTTTACTTTTGACATAAGCACGCCTATGTAGTTTCATAATTATTTACAGACAACCATGTACAAAAAAAGGCTAATACTTCGTAGACGGAGATTTTTTTACACTAGTGAAGCGACGTTCCCTTTTTATCCGATATTTCGTAACTCGTATACTTATCTAGTAATTACAAGCACGACTTTCCTTTTCAAAATAGTCACGGAACTTCAACACTAGCTTTCTTTCCCTAATAGATGAACAGCCTCTATTGGAGCAAAATCTACGTCTCACAAAGGCAAGTGGGAGCTGGTCGAGAGAAGACAACGATGCTCACGAAGGCAGTGACTATTCTCCAAGCGCCTCGTCATGGGCACCGAGTAACGGGGCATCTTCCTCCAACGAGTCCGATGTTAGTATTCTATTCTATAAAACTTACTGTCTGACTGATATAATCAACGTACAAAACAGCACTAAAGGCTTGGTCTAAAGTTGTATTTTAATAATTTAGATATACACTAGTAGTTAAAGGGTTTGTGCAAAAGTTGCACCCGAGCGATGACGGGGCAGGTCGACGAGTAGGTATCAAATATGACGATTGACGGTGCTTAATTGAAATGCTAATCGCGACCACAAATATCTATATTAAGTAGGGACATTTTGGTACCTACTATATAAAAATGTTACACACCTATAGAAATTGCTATATTTGCTATGACCCAGGAATTACAGTAAGATAATAATATTACGATATAAAAAAAGGTTTTTACTGTCTAAAATTACGTTACAATTATCTACATATTCATACAAATTATATTATTCAAATACCTACCTAAAATGTCCAGGCGAACAATCGATTCAAATTCATTGCCATTTATTTCCGTGACAATATAGCCTTTAGATGAGTTGATAAAATTATGTGAAATTTATAAAATAATGTATGTATGTAATTAAATCTTTGTTTTCAGAAAGCAGAAAAAACAAAAACGATCAAAATGGGACAATATAATGTGCACCATTACGCTAAGAGACGGAACGGTAAAAAAGGTCCTATTCCAGTACATAGGCCGAACGCGGTCGTAAACGTTTTAAAAGAACGCCAAAACAATATAAACAATAGAACTAATAATCAAAGCCGCAAAAGGAAGTACAACGATACTCGAGATGGCAAAAAGTCGTTACCCGATTCAACAAAAAAACACATTCCACCGCCTAAAAATACTGTTGATACGATAATAAACATAAAGAATATTTTGGATATGAAAGCTAGTTTCGACGAAATATTTAAAATAATAGATATTATGAAACCGGAGTCTGAAAGACGTCCGAGTAAAAACTTTAATGACACTAGAGCAGTCCAACAAGTACCTATAAATGAAGATACAATAAATGTCCCTCATAACAACAATACAGAAGCTTATCAAGAAAGTGAGAAAAGTCAAAGTGATGAATCAAATCGTTCTGACGACAATGTTCTTATTAGTAATAAGTATAGCAAAATACGCGAAATAGCACAAGCACACTATCAACAAACATCAAACATACAACAAAACGCGGCGCAAGACGAAGTAGATGAATGGGTGGGTATTGAATTAACATATGTATATATACATAACAAATAGTTATGAATAATTATTTTGTCTCAATGACTTGTACTTTAGAATGTCTAATAAGTTTCGGCTTCGGACTATAAAGTAGTCTTGTTAAAGAACATCAAATTATGCAAGGAAGGATGTTTAGGCCCTTTAAAGTTTTAAATTTTTTTTCTTTTGCAGGTGCCAATTGGAAGTGGAAAGACATTAATACACAAGGATAAATTTTGCAAAGTTAATTGGAAATCGTACACGATCGCAACTAGAACATTATTATTAGCAACGTTTCCAAGGAGGTAAGAGCAAGAATGGTTAATTTAATCATAAATCTGGTTAATTAAATTCAGTCTTAAATGACGACCTCTAAAATAATTCTTATTTATGTTATATTGTGGTTATACCAATTTGTGAAAAAAAAAATTACCCACCTGCCTATATTAAACTGAAATTAGCCTCTGCTACTGTAATTTGGGTTTACAAAATTTTTTTTTAGAATACTAGCAACACATTCTTTGACGGGAAAACGGTCCCCGGCCTTTCAAGATAAGCCTGCGAAAATGTGCCTGGATCCAAAAATTGTTTCTGATATAATCATCGAAATCACATCTAAGTTCAACGTCAAAGAAAATCTAGTCCGGTAAGTTATATTCGGTTACCTATATCGATTCAAACTCGGACTAAAAGTTATTTTCTCAAAATGAGTAAACTTAAAAGTTTGTCCAATCAGACATTGTAAAAATTTCTACTCCTGAGTTGTTACGAATAGAATAAAGTCGTTTTTCTTGAATTTCATAACACTTGCTTTTAATTCAATTTCAGGAGTGCAATTACAACGAAATGTGCTGACGAATGCAAGATGTTCAAAACAAGATCAAAACAGAAAAATAAAGAAATAGAGAACCAAGAGAATGCACCAATCCCAAACAAGACAAAATCTGAACTTATACAAATCAAATCTGAGCTGAGTAAGCTTTCGCAAGAATAAGTGATGAAAGGACAAAAACTAGAATCTCTTTAAACAGTGACACAACGGAACAAATGTACCGTGAAGTTAGTTTTAGACAGGTGGAATTACCAAAGGATTTTTGTATACATTTCTATAAATATTTTATCAGTACCATTAATACTCTAATATTATTTTATAATCAATGTATTGTTTACTTTTTTAATTCATTAAATTTAATTGTTTTATATTGTATATTTAAGTTTTATTTAAACTTTCACAACATTAATTAAGTTTTTAAGAATTTGCCATCTTTGGTACTATTTAAATCCCTTTAATTATTTTACTAAAGACTGCTAAGATATATATAACTCAATTCCAAGTTTACGATCAAAAATTATTATGAGGTATAAAATTTTAACCTTCTAAAATCTAAAGTATAACCTAGTTGCATATTTTGTATAGTTAAAATTTTTAGAGATAGTAAAATCCAGGGTTTGAAAGTTATTTTTACTAGAGCATTGTTTTATATGAATTCAATACAAAAAATAAATACAAAACCACTAACGACCGAATACTGAAACTAATCTTAAAACTTAAATCCTAATGCTATTTTATGACGCAATGATTTTCGACAAAATGTTTCGTTGCACCTTTTAAGCATTAGAGACGTTTCAGTATTCGGCTATTCGACAATAAGCAAAATAGATAACGATTCAGTTTCCTTGCTGAAATATTCCCAGCGGTGACAGAATCAAGTCTGTATTAGTGCTGGCAATGATGGCTCGCATCAACATCATATCATCGGGTGTGTAGCGCCAACCACTGAGCTCACCGAGGCTCTGTAACTTTGGGCATGTCTCCATCAACAGTTCCACAGTCTCCACAGTTAATCGAGGTGCGATAGGAAACCAGATGGCCTCAAGGTTATCGAATCTGTAGCGGCGTAGCATCCTGAAAATAATATACACAAAAACAATAAATAATTGAATTGTGAAGATATTTTAATAGTGTAGGTATCTTAAAAAGAAAAATAATATAAACTGTTTCAGGATACGTTCAACCAAATCGGCGAGTTCCTGAGAGGTTTCTTTGGAATATGGATTTAAATTGAAAGTACTAACTCATCAAAATTATTTGTAAAATTCGTCTAGCTATTCGTAGTAAGTTTAGTCATATCCATATAAAACCTTTTACCTACTTACTTAAGTACTTATTAACGTTTAAGTAACTGGTTAATTTTACGAAATGTGTGAAAATACTTTGCAATTATTAGCCAGAGAGATACAAAATATTTATTGGGCCAGGATTGTTTACAATGTACTCTTCTGCGCTTAATTTTGTAAGACGTAATTTGTTGTTTACGCTTTTCCTCACTCACAAGCAAATTGCAGATGTTAATTTTATTCGTAAGGAACAAAGGAACTTACCGAGCCATGTCTTGATCGTCCAATTTTACTTCGTCCCCGATGATTAATTTTTTCAGCTTAGGACTTCCTGTCATGAGATACTTGAGACAAGACGGCGATAAGTGCCCTTCGAGAATTTCAATATGCTCCAATTTATTAAACGGAACTTCTTCCTCATGTGTCGCAGTTTGTATGGAGTAGAATTCTAAGCTCTCCAAATTTTGACAAGTTTCTGCTATTCTCGTAAAGTTAAATGACCCCCGGGCACTTGAAAGCATAAGTGTCACAATTTTATAACCTATCTTATCAAGTAGCTGATGCAATTCGTGACATTGGAATTTGTTTAACTTAATCTTATTTACGATGTGTAGATCTTTCACCATTTGCAGCACACCTTGGTCCGGTTCTTCTAAATAGATAGTTTCTATCATCGGGCATAAAGCTGTTATAGCCTTCATTGTTCTTAAATTTGTTTGAATATCATGAATGTATTGAAGTTTCGTTTTAAAATCGGGCGGACAGTTATTATTGTACACGCAGTGCAATGCCTTTCCAACATACGAATAACTTCCAAGGTTTGTAAGGTTGGGCAGTTTGCGTATGAGAAGCGCAACATCTGTGTGATCTATGTTTTCTTCTCCGTATGTCCCTATGTTTACTACAGTTAAACTTTGAGTAAGCTGTGGGTTCCCCGATAGCATAGCATCAATACCAATCTCAGTGATATCAGTTTCACCAGAGACATCCAGCAATTTCAAAACTTTGTTATGTTCACCAATGAACTTGAGCACTTCATCATTAGCTATGTAAGGTATATTTAAAGCGGTTAAATGTGTCAGATTTCTAATTATCTGGTACAAAAGCGAAAGCTGCTCGTCTTTAACCCACACGCCTTTTAAATTAAGCGAAGTGAGGTGCCGACCTTGCTCCGCAATCAGTTCAAGGACTTTTCTGTAATAGGGGCAAGGGAATATTCCCGTCGCTAAACTCTTGACATTTTCTTTCAGCAGCAATCTCATTGTATAATATCGGATAGACGGGTCGAGGTATTCACTACTTAATATTAGATTGAGGAGATCTTGGAATATATCACTCGTCGCTCCCATGCTTTCGTAGTAAGAAGACACCATGGCAAACGGCAGAGCAACATCCTCCTCGGATGCGACTCTCGACAAAGTGTGAATTAATTGTCTAGCTACCAAAGCTAAAGTTGCTTCTTGTAAAGGTGGAACTGGACACTTGGGCGACATTTTTACAACTCAATAGTTTTTTCTTTAAATTCTACGAATCACTTAACGATGAAAATCACTATGATTTCTTTATTTTTTGAACATCACTAAAGCACTGCCACTTTAAATTTTGGGGACAGAAAGAAATGAAAAATCCACGGAGCTATTTAGCGCACGCGCATCTCGTGGCTGGCGAGGTGCCAGTACTATATAATTCAAACTCACAAATTCGAGCTTTATTTATAGAACTTTTATATGCAAAGCGTGTTTACAGCTTCTGCCGTACACAATATGATCTTTTAATTACATTGAATCAGATCGTACCTATTGGGTTTTGTGAGTCATCCATTCCTCTGATGATAAATTTACGAACTTCTTTAAACAAAATTAATTAATACTCGTAAATACGCGTAGTATTTTTTTTGCAAAATAATTTAAAAGGATTAGTGATATCTAAAAGTAATTTACCTACTCTAAAATTAAACACAGTTGTTTTTAAAACTAATTTATTTACATTATCTAAAAATAATTTAAAATATTTAGGTGACAATTTTGCACTAATCATATTATAGTCTCGAGAAAAATGTAATACGTAACAATAAATCGTATTATTTATGCTATAGCAGGTAAATAACAAATTATTTTTGTAAAAAACGTAAGTAATTCTGTTCTATATGTATGAAAATTTTATATTCGGTTAATACTATTGGCTAAAGTAAAAGTATGGTCTAGGACTCTAGGTAGTGCGTACTTGAGACAACGCAGTGTAAAGCTACATAGTTCACACATAGTACATACCAAGAAAAATGATAAAATATGACAAGATAAGTAGCACAAAGTGGTCACCGGATTGTTCTTCTTCATATCCTGGCATTGTTTTCCGCACTTGAAGGCACGCGTCCGTTGTACGTGCGGATAGTAAATTATGTACTTACAATGTATACACTTAGTATGCGCGGTTTGAGACGCTGAACTCAAAAAGCCCCAAGAAGTTACACTTCTTTTGCGGTAGGTACGCATATTTATTTGAAATAATAACGTTTTAGTTTTAAATACGGGTTTTCTGAAGTAAGAATGTGTACGCAAAAAATACTTTAACAATAATTAGGTGGGAAATCACGAAACTAGCGACGGCGACGGTGGGGCGATGAGGTCCGAAAGCTGGCGACGAATTTCGGGAAGGTCCTTTAGGCAAGCTGAAATTGTGATAAAATATAATTTCGTCAATTGGCGAATCCAGTCCTGCCAGTCTGGTAGAGCGTTTGCGGTTATTTCGCAGTATATAACATTTGCAAATATATATATATTTTCGCAACTTGATTTTTTTTATCTTTCAATTTCGTACATAATACATATAGAATTCGAAAAAAGTCCAGACGTTTTTGTCGGTTATAAAGTATAACCAGACCTCTTCAAAAATATTTTATTAAAATTCAGCCAGCTCTCCGACTAATCCCGACTAAACCCGCTGTCACCGTCGCTAATTTCGTGCCCGTACACTTATACCAGTTCTCTCCGTGGTGTGGTTCTACCGCCTTACACCGAGTCTTGCCACTTGTTAGAACTTGCATAAGATTTCACTACTTTCGCGTATCGACACCGAATAACCGAATACACAAAACATTTTTCAGACTTGGATCAGGAAATTGAGTGTCAACTTAACATACCCAACAAAGTCCAATGAATTTCACAATTACGTGGGAACTGGTAGATTCTTGGCGACCAAAAGCAGGATCTGCTCAGTACTGAAGCACCAGTTGGCGATGTCTTTGGAGACTTTGCACCAGTTCTCTCCATGGTGCGGTTCCGCCGCCTTACACCGAGTCTTGACGTCTTCTTGCTGTTGCTCGGTGCCGTGTAACAGTTCGAACTTGTAGAAATATGCCCATGCGTCGCCGAGGTCCGGGTCGATTTTTACCTGATTTAATTTAATTAAAGGTGTTCATACTTGTAACTAGCTGATGCCCGCGACTACGTCCGCGTTGATTGAAGTTTTTTGGTTCCCGCGGGAACTCCTTAGTTTTCCGGGATAAAAAGTAGCCTATGTGCTGTTCCAGACTATAATCTATCTCTGTGCCAAATTTCATCCCGTCCGGGAGTGATTGAGTAACAAACATCCATCCATACATACTCTCGCATTTATAAAATTTATTTGATTTGATTATCACTAACATGATAATAGTCGTTAAAGCCTGCCAACCCGCATAGGAGCAGCGTGGTGGGTCTAAGCTCTAATTCCCTCTCTCCTATGAGAGTGGAGGCCAGTGCCCAGCAGTGGGACGTTAATGGGCTGTAGAGGTAGGTTGTTTTTTTTATACTATACTTCAAAATAAAGTTTTGCTAAGCTAAAGATTGAGAAAGTAAAATAGTCAAAATAGTATTAGACTAATGGGAAATACGACGACCTCCGCGAAGCAGTGTGTAGCGCTGTTGTCTTAACGTGCAGAGGTCCCGGGATCTATCCCTGGCAGGATCAATTTGGGAATTTATAATTTCTGAATTTTCCCTGGTCTGGCCAGGTGGGAGGCTTCGGCCGTGTAGTTACCACCCTACCGGCAAAAGACGTGCCGCCAAGCGATTTAGCGTTCCGGTAAGATGCCGTGTAGAAACCAAATAACGGTTTAATATAACTGCCATGCCCCTAACAGGTTAGCCCGCTAACATCTTAGACTGCATCATCACTTACCATCAGGTGCGATCGCAGTCAAGGGCTAACTTGTAGTGGAAAAAAAACTCTTTGATAAAATATTATGATCATAATTTTTCCCGCGAAAGTTAAATGTTTTTAGAATGCAAGAAAGGGGATAGAGGATAAAAAATGCAATTGCAAAGGTTGGTCAAATACTATTTTATGAAGAAAACACAGAACACTTGTCTATTTCGAAGGTTACTCCACAGCAGACTTTGGGCCGTATTTACAAATTCAACCTGAAATATCATTCTTAAAAGATGGGTCAGTAATCTATGATATAGAAACAAAAATGTTACCGTTCTGTTGAACCACTCCCGGCATTTGTTCAGTTTCCTCTCCGTCCAGAACAGTTGGGACACAGCGAGCAAAACGTGAGCGTCGTGTTCACATTTTTTAAGTGCATCCACCTGCGTAAAGACAATCCTTATTTTTTTTTACTAGCTAATGCCCGCGACTTCGTCCACGTGGTTTAATTTTTATTTTGATTCCCGCGGGAACTCCTTAATTTTCCGGGATAAAAAGGAGCCTATGTCACTCTACAACTATACTCATGCCAAAAATCATGTCGATCCGTTTCTCCGTTGCGGCGTGATTGAAGGACAAACCAACAAACAAACACACTTTCGCATTTATAATATTACTTTGATACTTACCCTTAAACTTCTTACTTACTTAAACTTATTACTTTGATACTACCCTTAAACTAAAAGGGAAAATCTATAAGACAGTCGTTAGACCTGTCGCATTGTATGGTTCAGAATGTTGGGCGGTGAAAGGGACGGATGAAAGAAAAGTACATGCGACTGAAATGCGAATGTTGAGATGGATGTGTGGTGTGACTAGAATGGATAAGATTAGGAATGAATATATAAGGGGAAGTTTGAAAGTAGCGCCAGTGATAGAAAAGATGAGGAGTAATAGGCTAGCATGGTATGGGCATGTAATGCGGAGGGAAGAAAGGCATATTACGAGAAGAATGATAGATATGCATGTGGAAGGAAAAAAGAGTAGACGGAGACCAAAGAAAAGATGGATGGATTGTGTGAAAGAGGATATGCGTATAAAAGGGGTAAATGATAGGTTGACGGATAACAGAAGTGAGTGGAAGAAGAAAACGTTGTGCCGTGTGTGTAGAAGAATATTACTTTGATGTAACTAAAAATTTATTATGTATATTCTATACTAATATTATAATTAGTGTGAAAGTTTGGATGGACGGATGGATATTTGTTACTCAATCACGCCATAATGGCTAAACGGATCAGGATGAAATTTGGCACAGAGATAGATTATAGTCTGAACATAGGCTTTTTATCCCAGTAAATTAAACAGTTCCCGCGGGAACAATAAAATCTCAATCCACGCGGACGAAGTCGCGTTGATCACCGTACATAACACATATTTGAGTGAACGCCCCGATGAATAGCGTCAGTTTTATACTGTTCACATAGGTACTGCGCATACTTTAATACTGTAATTCCTTCCTTCCTTCCTAGTAATTGTTTATTTAACACGACTTTGAGTGGCGATAAGTGTCAGAGCCCCAGCCGCATGCGGGCAGTCCATCACAATTTTAACCAGAGGTGAGCCCTACACCAAAAACTGAATCAGCCTTCCGGTGATAGTTACCAAAAGTGCAGCTATCTCTTAGTCTATTAGCCAAAAAAATCCAACACAGGGAGAGATAAGGCGTAGGACCGAGAGCGTTACGTGCTCTTCGAGGCACGGGGGAGTGAATCACTGCCAACTTCTTAACTCCTAGCTAGTACTAAGAATTTCTTGTCAGAAAACTCAACACTGGTTATGGCCTGACCCGGTATTTCGTGGGCCGCAGTCTAACATGGTAACCTAGTGGTTAGCCATTAGACCAACGAGGCAGTCAATACAGCATAAGAAATTGAAGTCAAATACAAATTAGAAGTAAGAACATTAAGCTTAACGTGAACTAAGCTATGGTTTAAGACCTATTTTAACCAGCGATGATGAATAAATGACGTCACTTACGCTTTTAGTCTTCCGTTGCGGGCGCGCCTCCATAAAGATAGCCTCGGCCCAGAGTCTCCCCGCTGTGGGGCACTCCTGCAGCGCCTTAGCGAGCAAACTGCCCGCCACCTCGGCGCAACCCGCGCGCCTTTCTAACCGTACGCTTTCTAACCTGCGTAGGTTAATATAAAAACAATAGGGATGATGAAAACTCCTTTGACAACCTCCATGGCGCAGTGTTGAGCGCTGTTGTTTTTTTTTTTATCCACTACAAGTTAGCCCTTGACTGAGATCTCACCTGATGGTAAGTGATGTTGCAGTCTAAGATGGTAGCGGGCTAACCTGTTAGGGGCATGGCAGTTATATTAAACCCATACCCATATTCGGTTTCTACACGGCATCGTACCGGAACGCTAAATCGCTTGGCAGCGCGTCTTTGCCGGTAGGGTGGTAACTAGCCACGGCCGAAGTGGTGGGAGGCACCAGGAAACTCTTAACTTGTCTTAACTTGCGGAGGTCCGGGTTCGATCCCCGGCAGGGTCAATTTGGGAATTCATAATCTCTGAATTTTCCCTGGTCTGCCCTCGTAAAGACGTGCCGCCAACCGATTTAGCGGTCCGGTATGATGCCGTGTAGAAACCGAATACACACAAACCGAACAGGTTAGCCCGCTACCATCTTAGACCAACAGGTGAGATCACAGTCAAGAGCTAACTTGTAGTGGATAAAAAAATGCAGTGGCGCCAGGATTTCGCACTTCCAGTCAAAATGTCATCACGCCAAATGACTTAGGCTGTGGGTTATGACTTATGGTGGACACGGAATTTCCGGCGACATGGCGATCAAAATGGGCTTAAAGATTTTACACTCACAATCAAATCTAAAACCACAGGATGTTTTAAATCCTTAATCCACGCGGACGTTGAATGGAAAGCGTGATATGTAAAAAAAATACATGGTATTTTTACTTACCATAGCTCAGGATTCTTTGGGTTTCTAAGTCTTGCCTTTTCCAGGACCGATCTCGCTTTGGTTACGTGCTTCAACTTTTCTTCTAATCGTGACAACAAAATCCACATCGGCACGCAAGTCGCACATTTTTTGAGCTAAAACAAAAAAATTGGCTGGCTTATTTTTTCGCGCAAGGATCAACTTGGCTGTTCAGGGCGAAAAGCATCCTATTATCTATATTCTTGTCACCATTCCAAACGGACATGATTTGTATTGAGTAAAAAAGGCATGTTATTAGCTGGTTTTTTATCAAGCACTAACAAAATTTTAAATGCTAAAGTGTGTTTGTTTAATGGTTATTTAGTTAAAGACCTGTAGAGTGATATGGAATTTTTGGACAACCTAAATCCGTCACGGACGAAGTCGCGCTCATAATCCAATTTTTGTTATAAAACCAACTACTTATTCTAAAATGATACTTACGCCCTGGGAATAAGTGTTATGCGCGTCGTCATCTCTGCCCATCTGCTCTTCTATTTCTCCCTTCATCATGTAGAGTTTGGCATAGTCGCTGAAAACTTTAATGGCTTCATCCAGTAGCTTCAATGCCACGTCATAGTTGTTGAGCGCCCATTCCAGCTTAGCGGACTTTATCATTACCTAAATGATCAAACAATTTTTTTAGGAAAACTACTATCAGCAATACTAATAGCTACTGAGTTTGTTGTGGGCTCTTCTCAGACCAGAGCGCGTTTGGAACCCTACGAAGCTTTAGTTTTGAGATACCGTAAGTGATTATCACCATCATGTTTTATATTATTCTTAGTATAATTAGCAGTTAGCATGCATGGACATGAGGCCCTGTCAGGGCGTTGCTAAATGTTAACATTATTATTAATTTATTTAGCACATAATAGATGTTATATACAATATACCTAATTAAGAATGTAGTAAAACATGTGATAACTATTTACATATTTTTATATTTTGTTTAAAAAATCTTTAACACTATAAAAACATTTTGGAATAAGCCATTTCTTTTAATTTTCTTTTAAATGTTGTCATTTTGATCTCGTCTGTTATGACATTTGGGAGTTTATTATAAATGGTTGCAGGCCTAAAATGTGGACTAATTTGTGCTAACGTTATGTGGTTGTAGTGGGGTACAACCAGTTTTTTTTGCCTGCGTGTAACTCTCTGAAATTTTAAGTAATTGGACGTCAATAAGTGTACCTAATTTGAATAAATATAGTTTGAGTTTACCCTTGGTGTAGGGGCGGAGGCTCGGGCCTTTGCCAAAAGACGTCTTGCTCTGTCATACTCTTTGTTCTCGCTCTCAAGTTTAACAGCGGCCAACCAGATCTCTTCAGAGTTGGGGTTCGCTTGAAAAGCGAGAGATAGGATCCCTCGAGCGGCTGGAACGTCACCTGCACATAGGAAATATAATTAATAAATAGCAAACTTCGGACTGTATTTTGTTAAATAAATCCTACTAATGTTATAAATGCAGAAGTGTGTGTGTTTTATTGTTAGACTGCATGTTGGTTAGTTAGTTGTATCACGTAGCAATGGATCAATGGATCGACGTGATTTTTTGCACGTTTACACATCCATTTTTCACATCGCTTCAATGAGCTACAATTAAACAAATTAAAAAATTGACAGTTCAACATATCCGTTGCGTTCTGCTCGTATTGAACTTGTGCCATTAACATCGACCATCGACAACATAAGTCTTCCACCTTCCGCGATATTATGCCGTCTGTATACAGTGTCTTTCTGCGCATCGCTTGATATTGTACATCCATTTACGTTGGACTACCTGATGCTCGCGACTTCGTGCGTGTGGATTGAGGCTTTTTGGTCCACGCGGGAATTCTTTAATTTTCCAGGATAAAAAGTAGTCTATGTGTTATTCCAGACTATAATCCATCCCTGTGCCATCCAGATCCGTTCAGCCGTTCTGGCGTGATTGAGCAACAAACATCCATCCATCCATTCAAACTATCGCATTTATAATAATAAGTATAGATGCGAGACAACGAGGCAAGTGCGAGTTGGCCATTCGAGTCCCGAAATAATTCCATACTATAAAACGAATAATCACTTTTTGTAAGAATACCAATTCCCCAACTAAACGCGAGCCGGTTCTCTGCTTTTCCGTTGTCACTCTGACTGACACTCCAAAAAACGAAAACTCTAGAAACGTGAAATGTCATTTCAAACGGGGCCTCATGTGCGCCATAGACACGGAGAGTCTGTGATGCGTTTGCGTTCCGTTGTACAATTTTTATCCGCCTAACAATACCTATAAGTATTCTTTACCTGCCAGCCATTTGGACTTGGCGCCCATGAGCCAAAGCACTTCACTCTTGGGGCAATGCGCCACCGCCCTCTGCAGCAGCGCCTCGAGGCTGGCTCTGGTGCCGTGCTGTTTCTCCAGGTACGCCGCTCTCAGCCAAATGGACTTCTTTGAAGGGAACACGGATAGCGCGTAGCCGTACACTGCGCGCGCGCACTCGTACGCACCTTCGTTTGCACACTGAAATACAAGTTGCGAAACAACGTATGCACGAGAAACAAATTCATCACATAACTATTCTTTACTATACATCATTAAAGGATGATAATATACAACATAATATCACACAATATTGTTTATTTAATAAAGAGTGTTGCTCAAGAATCATTCTGTATCACGAATTCACGAAGTTTGGTTTAGCCAACTGCCAAAGAGCATTAATATGATTTGTGCATTCATCGTACTTGGCGTACTATAATGTTTTTGTCGACCTACCCACTATTGGAGATGTAAGTTTATATTTTATAAAAAATGTACAAGTATATTAACGTATTGTGTAGAATTATATTAATTTATTGTTTGTAGGTATAATTTTTTGTTTGTGCATTACTAGAGTTTTATATAGGTAGATAGGTAAAATAGGTACTAAATGTCGACGGTGGCGGCGACGCTTGGTGTGCAGTAAAACTTGTAAAGTTTATGTTCAGACCATTTTATTTGTAACACAATTATTGTAATATTGTAATAAATAAAAAAAATTACATAGACATCTGTAACGCCTTTTTTATTTATTTTTTGCTGGAAAAATGCATTTACGCATTCCGCACAAGGTGGGTATGGGACTCACATGAAGCAGAATACCCACTTAAAAACCAGCAGTCCGCGTCCAGAAAAAGAGGTCTCAGGGTTCCAAGACGTATTGGAGGACATCTGTAACGCCTTCTATGGCAGATAAAATTCGGCTTTTTTTCTTGTTATAACGTTGGAAAGGATTTCGGGGAAATCTTGTCAATAGCGCGGTTTGTAGAAACAGATATGACACTCTATACAACACTTCGTGAAATTACGAAATCCATATTACATTTTATATTAATTATTTTAAAAAAATTGTCTGTACAATATTTGTGACAGCATTATGATAAATTGACCATTGTTAATAGAAAAAGAAAAGGCAATGGGAAATTCGCTTCCAAAATGTTTATGAGAGCAAACTACAGAAATAACTATTAAATAATTTCAACTTACTGCTTCAGCATCTTCCATCCACGTGTGTTTTTGGTCCTCCGGTTCAATACCCGTGCCTATTACAGCACGTATGATAGCCTAAAACAATGAATACACATTTTAGGGTAGGTGGGATTTCTTTTCATAGACGAAAGTATGTTCAATTTAATTTGAAATGTATAGAATGCAAGTCAAAAATTTTAGGACAAAATTTGTAAACTAACTAACTTTTTAACAAAGTTTATTCACGTGAAAGCAGACTTGAAAATGAAAATTAAGGAATTTTGAAAGGATTTAAGGATTTTTGAAAAGCCGAAATCTACGTTGTCCAAGACGTTGGTACTAGCTAGTTTAAAAAAGTTACCTGACAGGTATGCACCGCCCCAGATTTTTCGGCTTCCATTGCCTCTTTGAACCAGTGCTCGCGATTGATTTCGACACCGTTAGCGCTTAGAGACGTGATCGCGCGGTCTATGATCTTTTCTACCATGTGGGTGTTGCCTGTTACCAATAGATAATGTAATTTAAAAAAAAAGTGATAATGTTTATTCAATATAGGTAGGTACACTACACTTATTGACGTCTAGTTATTTATAAAATATAATGGTGATAATCAGTAACGGTATCTTAAAACTAAAGCTAATGTAATGTAATGAAGGAATTTTCTATTGAGAAAGTCTGACGATTTGAGAAATTCACCACCATCCCGCGCTCCGGTTTATTTATCCTTTCACCAAAGGTTGTCTGTAAGAGATTGCTCTAGCAATAAGACCGCCTTTGCACATTTCTATGTAGTCTTACTACTGCCTCGTTGGTCTAGTGGTTAGCATGTTCGACTGCGGCTGATGAGGTCTCGGGTTCGAGTCCCGGGTCGGGTCATAATAAGTATTGGGTTTTCTGACTAGAAAATCTCAGTACTAGCCCGGAGTTAGGAAGTTGGCGGTGTTACACCCCCGTGCCTCGGAGAGCACGTTAAGCCGTCGGTCCCGGTTATTATCACTAACATGATAATAGTCGTTAAAGCCCGCCAACCCGCATTGGAGCAGCGTGGTGGGTCTAAGCTCTATTCCCTCTCTCCTATGAGAGTGGAGGCCTGTGCCCAGCAGTGGGACGTTAATGGGCTGTAGTGGATGTAGTCTTAGTTATTAAATGTATACTGTATATTTTGTGTGTGTGCAATAAAGATATCTAAATAAATAAATAAATTCATTACAAAAGTGTTATAGTAATAATTTTAAAAGAAAATCCTTACTAAAGTTTAAGCATAAAAGTAGCTCGAGACCCAGCTAACGAAACCAAGTACTCTTATGACAGTTATCCATGCTTTCTCTGATATTTTTTATCACAGAAAATAAACATGGTCAATTAATTATATCTTCAACAATAGGTAAAGTGGTACCAATTTGGACCAAAATTGGTGTTTAAAAAGGTAAAAGGTAAAAGGTTTCGACGACCTCCGTGGCGCAGTGTGTAGCGCTGTTGCCTGAACGTGCGGATGTCCTGGGCTCGAGCCCCGGCAGGGTCAATTTGGGAATTTATAATTTCTGAATTTTCCCTGGTCTGGCCTGGTGGGAGGCTTCGGCCGTGGCTAGTTACCACCCTACTGGTAAAGACGTGCCGCTAAGCGATTTAGCGTTCCGGTACGATTCCGTGTAGAAACCGAAGGCATGGCAGTTATATTAAACCCATACCGGGTTTAATATAACTGCCATGCCCCTAACAGGTTAGCCCGCTACCATCTTAGACTGCATCATCACTTACCATCAAGTGAGATCGCAGTCAAGGGCTAGCTTGTAGCGGATAAAAAAAAATGTAAAAATATGTGGACAGTTCTAATAATTTATTACATCAAGTCCAGAAGAAAAAGGTTTTGCGAAAGTCACAAAGTAAAAACGACATACCATGCGCTTCTTCAAGTTTAGCAGCCGTCACCCAAATCTGCCTATCTGTCGGTATGTTCTCACGGGCTTTATTGAGCACTTTCCTTGCATTTTCGTACGTTTCTAATCGGGCTAAGGCCAGCCAAAGTTCCACGCTGGTTGGACAACACTCTACTGCCCTGGACAGCAATATGCGCGCATCCTCGGGGTTCTCTAGTTCGACGGCCGCTTTCCAGAGTCGCACGGAGTTGGGTATGTGTTCTAATGCCTTACGGTATACACGGCGTTTGGCCTGTAATTTTAAAAGTTTAAAAAACCATAGCCTTGAAAATATCTAGATAGTTTTGATTTTTTTGTCAATCTTGCCAATGCATTATCGAATGACTCAGGACATATTAATATTGTTTATGCGGCAGGTTTCTAATCGCGAACGCTATAATCGTCCGCGCTATATAGTACGGTCCTAACCACGCTATAATTCCTAGTTAGCACGCTATAATTATATATAATTTACTCGCACAACTCCATATTATGAAATATCAATTATAATATTAGCTTCTTAGTTTGGTCCCCCGTACTTAGCCGCCTTCACCACTCTAACTGTGCGGCAGATGTCTGTCCGTATGCGCTACAACTGTGCGCGTAGTATCGGGCGGTTGCAACCGCGCGCTTTCTATCCACAAGACTCAATATGAGATTTCGCTATTAAATATCGAATATGAGTTTCTCACCTTGGTCTCCTGTTCTAAGTCGGCCGCTTTCACCCACACTCTAACACTGTGCGGCAGGTTTCTGGCCGCGTGCGCTATAACCGCGCGCGCAGTTTCAGGCGGTTGCAACCGCGCGGCTCTTAACCACAGCTCATTATAAAACATCGCTGTTCAATATCGATTAATATCAGTTTCTGACCTTGGTCTCCTGTTCGAAGTCGGCCGCCTTCACCCACACTCTAACACTGTGCGGCAGGTTTCTGGCCGCGTGCGCAATAACCGCGCGCGCTGTATCAGGCGGTCGCAACCGCGCGGCTTCTAACCACAAGGCTCAATATGAGATATCGCTATTAAATATCGAATAATATGAGTTTCTCACCTTGGTCTCCTGTTCTAAGTCGGCCGCCTTCACCCACACTCTAACACTGTGCGGCAGGTTTCTGGCCGCGTGCGCTATAACCGCTCGCGCAGTATCTGGCGGTTGCAACCGCGCGGCTTCTAACCACAACTCCTCACTGCTAGGGTTTACTTCACAACCCTTCATTATTAGGTTACGCGCTGATTGGATTTTGCCTGTGAATACCACTTAGTAAGTTAACTTTTAAAGACACTTTTTTGGATAATTATCAAGCTTATTATTCGGGCCCTTTATGCCTTGAAATTAGTAATACTTTTTCTTCTGAATAATTATTTCTTTAGATGACATATTGCTATAAATTACATTGTTATTATAGAAAAAGAATAAGCTGAATATTGTAATATAATACAATAAGATCGAAATATACTTACCAGTAACCTCTTCCAACCTAGCGCTAGCAATCCAGGCAGGCGGGTGGTTAGGATTAGTTTCCCTCACTGACTTGAGTAACAACCTGGCCTTTTTTATGTCATTAATGTCACCTCCATAAGTGGGGATCATAGACTGCAAGTCTGTGAGATATCCCTTCGGATCGACCACAGTTTGACCTGTCACTGAGTCAGATACTTGGGACAGTTTGACTGTCATGAGAGTATTTCTTGCTTGGCCAATTTTTCTCAAGTCCAGATCACCTGCAATTTAAGTATTGTACCCTTGTCTAAACACTATTATTATATTATAACCTCTATGCGAAAATTTGGATGGATGGATGTATGGATGAATGGATGTTTGTTACTCAATCACACCAGAACAGCTGAACAGATGGATGAAATTTGGCACAGAGATACGAGGGAAGGTTTTTAAGTCCGCGGAATGAGAGGGTTGGAGGGGGGTGATTAGGCTCATTAGGATCGTAACGTGTTTAGTGACTCATAATTAGTATAAATACGAGATTTCATTGTTATTAGACCATTAGTCTTTGAGCTATCGCCAACCAAGCAACATAATCAGGAGTGAAAAGTGAAATATGGCAAAAATCTAATATCGTGCCGTTATAAAGTTCCTTACCAAGCAAGGAAAATCAGTTGCGACCAGTATGGATGAGATGTCATCGGTTTACGGTGACTCTTGTCCAGGAAAAACCATGCTGTACAAGTGGCACAGTTTGTTTAAAAAAGGAAGGGAATCCCTTGAAGACGACCCGAGGCCGGGCAGGAGCATCGAGGTGACCACGCCAGAACTTATCCAAAAAGTCGAAAAACTTGTACTCGACGATGCTCGACTAAAGAAGAAACAACTCGCAGAAATGGTTGGAGTATCCGATACAACCATTTTAAAAATCCTGCACGATCATCTTGGCATGACTAAGGTCAGCGCAAGATGGGTACCGAGAATGCTCACGCCGCCGCAAAAACAACAACGCGTAGAGCAGTCATGTCAAACATACGGCCCGCGGGCCGTATGCGGCCCTCGGACTATTATGATACGGCCCGCGGCCAGAATCCACTTATTTTTTTTTTTTTTTTTTTTTTTTTTTTTATCCACTACAAGCTAGCCCTTGACTGCGATCTCACCTGATGGTAAGTGATGATCTCATAATTTTTATTCGATAGGCAATAATATTATATTGTTATTAGCGAGAAACTGTGTGCCGCGCAGTGCGCTGGGCGGTCAACGGATGGCTAACTAAGGTAACTCTGGTAACCAGATGTGTCCTTGCCTATACATAAAAAAATGCGTCTGGCCCGCTAACGGACCCTAATTTATACAAATGGCACTTCACGAATTTGAGTTTGACATCCCTGGCGTAGAGTGTTCACGTGCATTTTTGGACCTCTGCAATGAAGACAAGGATGGTGTATTGAGTCGAATTGTTACTGGAGACGAAACTTGGGTTCATCATTATGAACCTGAGGCGAAACAAGACTCTATGCAGTGGCATAAAAAGGGCACAGCACCCCCCAAGAAGTTTAAGGTGTCACAGTCAGCTGGGAAACTCATGGCAACGATCTTTTGGGACTCAGAAGAAATATTATTGATCGATTATAAAGATAAAGGTGTTTCTATAACCGGAGAATACTACGCTTCAATATTAGAGCGACTAAAAGAAGCCATTAAACAGAAAAGACGGGGAAAATTGACGAAAGGTGTGCTGCTTTTGCACGACAATGCGCCCGTCCACAAGAGCCGCGTTGCGTTGGCTGCCCTGCTTAAAGTGGGCTTCGATATTTTGAACCACCCACCCTACAGCCCAGACCTGGCCCCGAGTGATTATTACCTCTTTCCAAAAATGAAAAAAGAGCTGCGGGGTTAAAAAATTTACCAACGATGATGAAGTTAAGGAGGCAGTTTGAGGACAAAGACAAAACATTTTTTTATGAGGGTATAAATAAATTAATTGAAAGATCTGAAAAATGTGTCCGTCTT
Organism: Erebia aethiops; assembly: GCA_923060345.2. Classification (NCBI taxonomy): domain Eukaryota; kingdom Metazoa; phylum Arthropoda; class Insecta; order Lepidoptera; family Nymphalidae; genus Erebia; species Erebia aethiops. The sequence continues at coordinate 10,790,246 of OV281096.1, read as the reverse complement.
GCAGGTGAATATATTGAAGCGGAAAAATAATTTGGTTTTTTTATTTCAACCCCTTACCCTTCATTCCGCGAACTTAAAAACCTTCCCTCGTAGATTATAGTCTGGAATAACACACAGGCTACTTTTTATCTCGGAAAGTATTACTTTTTATGGCGGAAAATTAAGGCTAGTAAAGACATAAAAAAAGAATATGATGATAATATTTAATCAGCACTGTACCGGATGGAGTAAGCATCCCAGGTGTCGCAACCCCAGGCATCATAGAAGCAAGGCCAGAACTAGGGTCTATAGTAGACGAGGACTCTCCGCCTAGATTCCTTGACAGAACACTGTCAGGCAACGGAGTGAATTTCTCTGCTCTGGGGTTACGCTGCTTTCTGTTACGCGCGTCACCGACTTCGGGTATCGCAGCCCATTCATCTTCAGACACCATTTTAAGCTCACGCTTTAAATCTGAGAACTGTTGTTGTATTTTTGGCCTAGAAAGGGATGATAATTTGACAAAGATGCAAACAGATTCCATTTAAAAATCTTAATTAGTAAAGGGAGAGAGAGCAAAAGCATACAGAATTGTGGTGTGGTTCATATGTATGTTACAACCATTTTAAACATAATCTTTAAAAAGTAAGTTGTAATCTTCTTAAAAGAGAATTTCTCAGTAATGTTTTTCCCTAAAAATGAAAAGTGATACTAAAAAAACGTCTTTGAACAACACCTAATTAAAATAAATGGATTTTAAAATCATGTTTAGGTTTAACTTGAACAGTTAAAAAAAAAAATAATGAATTCCAATGTTTTAGCAATTAGCACAGGCACCAGTGAACCCACCTTGTCATGTTCTAACATGCATTAGAATAGTTTTAAATTGTCATTTTACTAAGAATTATTTGTAGTATTAAAAAGAAAACACTAATTACCTTTCCTGACGATATCTCTCCAGGTCTTCTTTTAGGCGTTTTTCTCTGTATTCCTTCCTCTTTTCATCCATTCTCTTATCAATTGACTCATAAATAGCATCTGCTTCAGCATCGTCTTTGTCATAGGGATCCTGAACAGAGCATAAAAAAATATTTAATTATTTATTTAAATACTAGCGAAAGCCCGCGACTTCGTTTGCGTGGTATGAGGTTTTTTGTTCCCGCAGGAACTCTTTAATTTTCCGGGATATTACGGAAATAGCCTATGTGCTATTCCAGACTATAATGTATCTCTGTGCCAAATTTCAGCGAGATTTGTTCAGCCGTTGACACGTGATTGGGTAACAAACATCCATACATCCATCCAAACTTTCACATATATAATATTATTAAGAAGACTTCTATTTATTCACTTTTCTATGAATACCTTAGAAAACAAAGAACCACTGTAGCCTGAAAACTCATCATAATTGGAGTCATTTAAGTCTTCATCATCATCCTCTTCTTCATTCTTTTTTCGTTTTGCTGCAGGCGGTGCATGACGATCATCTCTACAAATATAAATATTCATTAAATCAACAAAATATTTTTCATTCATAACTTTTACCAATGTAGACTAAATACATAAATAATTAATATAATAATAACTTAATTAACGTAACAGGGCTAATTTAAAAATACTAATAATCTGTTATGGGTTCTTTATGCAATAACAGACATGTTTAGTTTTTATGCCTTTCAAACATTCTGAGAAAAAATCAAAAAAGTTGTTCATACAATAATAACAATATTTAAATTAGCTGCTCTAAAACAGCAATACTCCAACACGTGATGTCACTTAATTGAATTAAAAGCACTTAATTTGTGTGTAAATATAATTATGAAGTATTAAATCTCGGCTAGGTACTAAAACTCACAAAATTTCTCACACAAGTAAGATACAGTAATCAATGTACATTAAATAATTAAAGTTTTAAATCATCATTTCTGAGTTATTTATTGATGGATTAAAAAAAAACAATGATTTATTAGTTTGTTTAATCTATATTTTACTTCCGATGTGTTAAATATGATATTCACAACATCATGAAACTTCTCCATTACTTATTACATATGTAGTAAATACACAATTCTTAAGCTATAGTATTGTCTATTGACCTTTATTGAGCTTCTATTGTGTTGCGATTAAGTTTATGATTAATTAATAATTATACTTACGATACATCATTTGCATCTCTCGCTGGACCAATATCAGATCGGGTAGTGAATCCAGTAGCCCTGAAATTGTAAATAGCTTTTGATCACAAGAAGCTATAGATAAATATAATAAGAATGAGGTTTTTTTATAATTGGAATAACTAGCCTGTTAATAGTAGCAATGATCCTCTACCAAGGATTTGAGGAATCCTATATTAAGAAATCCAACTTGGAGTAGTATTAAAGTTTAACAGTATACCTTCGAAACTAGGGATTGTTTATGGCGCAAGACAAATAGAAAAACTATTAGAATTTTATAATAATAGAGATTAAACATACCCTCTTCCAACACCAGCAACATAACCTAGTGGTGCTGGAATTCCAAGGAAGTGCTTCTTGTTCTTGTTGACAAATGCTTGCGGTGGCACCGACATGTCTGTGTATTTCGTGTTACACTATTTACTTCTACCACACTTCTGTCTTCTAATATGAAATTCAATGTTTTCGTAATGTTTCATAAAGTTGTTTATTTTCACTTTTCATCAGCTTTTCCAGAGACAAGTTAACCAGGCAGCAGAAGGCAGACCGCAGAGAGTGGCAGAGAGCTTTTGAGCACTTGTCTCTGCTTTTGAGCTTTTCATACAAACGTCACCTGAACGAGCCTGAACGTCATATGTTACTTGTCTCTGGTCACCACTATCCTTTTACCATACAATGTCTGTGGTACTATACTTATTAGTTCCATGCCTCTTTAGGTTACTTGTCTCTGGTCACCACAGAACTCAGATTCAACTTTAGATTCAATGCACTCTTTAGCGAAAAAATCCTATGTCTATGGGTTCGCCCCGAACTGCATCGAACTGAGACCTCACGGCGCCATCTATTGACATCAATGTGAAGTTCTGTGAAAAATACTGAAGCTCTAAATTTCGTTTCCTTACAATTATCTAATTTTAGTATTTCTTGTTCAAGTACAGGATTTATTTCAACTAGCTGATCAAATTTCAGGCTCAGCCTTTTAGAAAATTTAGAGTTCTGAGGTCAACTTTGGACGTTAGAAAATCTCCACTTTGAAAGCCCCCCATTTCGTCAATTTAAGGGGAAAAATTAAAAAGAATATATTTTTGGACTCTATTCCTCATAATATATTCCAATAATGATATACCACAACACTATGTAACGCTATAAAAAATATTTTACTTCGCATTCGCTTATATGAGATCCCCGCTAAAATAAAGATTTTTATAACTTTATAAGCCATATTCGGCTGGAGGCCATTGGTTTACATATTATATTTAAAGCTGAAGTAATTACGTTTAGTAATTCAGAAGTTATAATGCTCTGACAGACGGACGGACGGACGGACGGACAAGTGCAAATTCACTCAAGTAGACTCAGGGTATAGTTCACCGACTTTTTAATCGGCTGATTATCAGATAATCAGCTGATTAAATTTTTTTTACTGTTCACCACAACCTAACCGCTGGTTACAACGCTTGATCGGCTGTTTTTTTTTTTTTTTTTTAAATATATAGGCTAGCGCTTGGCTGCAATCAGACTTGCATGCAAGAGGTGATGCAGCCTAAGGTGGAGCGCGCTTGCCTAGAAGATGCCTATTCACTCTTGATTTGAAGGTACCTATATTAAAAGAGGAAGGGAAAACGGAAGCCGGAAGGCTGTTCCATATCCTAGCGGTTCGGATTAAAAACGAGGAAGCAAAACGCTTCGTACGAGCCCGCGGAATCGTTAACGCGGAATGTTTAACGTAACCGAGCTCGGAGGGGTCATTTAACCGCCGGTTACCACATTTTGACTTATGTATTTTGGCGTCAGTGTCATTTTTAGGGTTCCGTACCTCAAAAGGAAAAACGGAACCCGATTTTGCACACACAAAATATACAGTATACAGTTCAGAAGCAGTAGTAAAACTACATAGAAATGTACAAAGGCGGTCTTATTGCTAAAGCAATCTCTTACAGACCACCACAGATTAGTATAGAATACTACGTATTTACGTTACGCAGACCACCTTTGGTGAAAGGATTCTGAGACCTTCACTTCGCTCGGTCAATTATTATATGTTTTAATATATCTGTGGTTTCACCTGAGAAAAAAAAATAGCTAAAATGACAGCTACAGTGTAACGATTGCAATCACCTCTGATTGGTTAACACTCTTCTACTATTGGGCAAAATCCATTGACGCAGCAAAAATACCATAAACTCATCGAATCAAAACAATTGAGACTGTAACAATGTTTGATGCAGGTTTTACATAATCGTCCTGCAGGTCCTTATTAATATTATCATATTATCATTATTATCTTATACAAGTAGAGATTATCATAGGTTCTAGATTCCAGTCTAGTCGAATAGTCCATATTATATCAATATCAATTTAATTTACGGATCTATAGTTATCATCTGTGGTTAAAATGGTTGCCTAGCAACGGATAGTTGTCTGTTGTGATTTTATCGAAAATGGAAACATGGTAAATAATTGAAACGTTGACTCTCTATTTAATATTTATTACCTTTCGGTTGATCGGCCTCAATAAATTAGTTTATACGAGATTGTATTTCCCCTAGATAACATAAATAATGGCTCAGTCGGTGTCCCGTAATCTTGAAAATATGGTTTCAAATGATAACAGCACGAAAGAATTTTTGCTACACGAGAAGACTTGCGAGGCATTTAATGATAATGACGAAGAGATTAAAATGATATTTAACGAAATCAAAAAACTCTCTGATCCTAAAAACATAAGGAACGAAATTGATGAAGATAATGATGACGTAGAGTTGATTTTGAAAAGAGCGGAAAATATCGCTCTTGAAACTGAAAATTTATTGAAAAGCAGCCCTGTAGCAGCTGCCGTAAATGGTCTACGCCCTTATACGGATAAAGCAAATATACCAGAAATAAAAGTAACAAAGCCAAATGAAAATGTTCACAGTGATCACAAAACTCCTACTAAGGTAAGGCACCCTATTTCATAATTATATTTTTTATTTTTGACAATAATACTCGTATGCTTGGCATTATAGACAACAATTCCATTCTTTATTATAATAATTATTTAAATACTGCCTGCCTGCTACAATCAATATAGTTTACAATTTTTTTTATAATTTAGTTACTCCAGTGATAGGTTGTATCCTGGAGAAGCTCCCACAGGATTTTTAAAACCTAAATCCATACTGTCACAAGCATCATCTACTTTTTATACTTCAAAGTTTCCATGATAAATAATTACTATCCTAGCAGCTTTTGAACAACAAACAGATATTACCATCGATATATATATGTAGCTACTAGATGGGCCCTTCAACATTTAACCTTTTCCAAAAACGTTCCAATTTTGACCACCGGGCCAGTTAAGTTTGTGGGACTACTTATATGATACGTGAAAAATTATTAAAAACTCCATTTTGTATACAAAAAGTAAATAATTTATTTATAAATAATTTAAATTACAAGCTACAACATTTTAAATAGGTATTTGAATCAATCTTGATATCACAACACAGGCATCATTAAATAACTTACAATAAAATGTCTTAATTATGTCTTAAATTTAGGAAGTCAAACTAGCACTGCAAAGCCACAGTGTCCTTTTCACACCCAAGGTGTACAAAAGTGTGGTGTGCATCTGACATGTTTTATTATCAATTCTTAAAAAGACTCGACTCCACTCCTGTTTGTGCTGGCGCTTAAAGATCGCCTACATATCTAGCAAGTACTCTCAAACCAGCAAAAGATTCTCTGGCAACTGGTTCGATATAAGAAGTTGGTAAGACAAATCCGTAACGCCCTGTATCACTAAGTTCAATTGTGTAAGTGTATTTGACTCCCTGAGCTTTGGCCCAGTCATCAGAGCCTCCTGAAGCAGGGTATAGCAGTCCACTAGATGACCCAACTGAGTATTTCGATCCCCCTGTGCTTGCAATGGCCTGAAAAAGAAATTATGTTTAGTGTAATGGTACACCTGCAGCTCAATATGGTGGCACTTATCTTCTATATATATAAAAATCAATTGCTGTTCGTTTGTCTCGCTTAAACTCGAGAACGGATGGGCCGATTTAGCTGATTTTGGTTTTGAAATGTTTGTCGTAGTCCAGGGAAGGTTTAAATGGTGAGAAGATATATGGAAAAATTAGTCAGTTATGACGCGCGGACGAAGTCGCGGGCATCAGCTAGTGATTTATTAAGTTCATAAAGTAATAGTTAAGTCCTTTTTAACATCATCTAATGGACAAATTACTTAGCAATTTATTTTCATCAGTTAAACAAGGCTTGAATGTGTTTTCCAGCATGTAAAATTGCAAACTGTTGACCATTATAAAATGAGTGGGTTTACGGTATACCTAATATATTTTCTGATTGATTGATATTGTTACACCCGAGTTAGCATTAATATTCAATAATTGTATTGATTGTGGTGAGTTTCCTGACTTAATGAAGCATAGTAAAATAATACCTCTATTCAAATCAGGTAGTACCAGTGACCCCACTAACTTTAGACCTATATCTGTACTACCCACTTTCAGTAAAATATTTGAAAAATTAATATTAATTCAATTACTTAATCATTTTTGTAATAATGACTTACTACACAGTAAACAGTTTGGATTTACACGGGGTCGCTCAACAATCGATGCTGGTGTTGAGCTAATTCAAAATATATTCGAGGCCTGGGAGGAGTCGCGTGATGCACTTGGCGTTTTCTGTGATTTATCCAAGGCTTTTGATTGTGTTGATCACGAAACATTAGTCAGAAAACTGCACCATTATGGAATTAGGGGTGTAGCACTGGATATGATGAATTCCTACTTAAAAAGTAGGATACAAAAGGTAGACGTTAATGGAAAGCGGTCTTCCGGATCGATTGTAAATTGATCGAGCGGTCTTCCGGATCCTTGTGGGGGTTCCAGAAGGTTCAATTTTAGGTCCTTTTCTATTTCTCATTTACATTAACGATCTTCCTTATCTTGCCAAGGATAATCATGGGATAGTATTGTTTGCTGATGATACATCACTTTTGTTTAAAATAAATCGTTACGAAACAACTCTTGACGAAGTAAACAATTCTCTCACTAAAGTGGTACAGTGGTTTGAAGCTAATAACCTACTCCTCAATGGAAAAAAGACAAAGTGTATCAAATTTACATTACCTAATGTCAAACAGGTAAAAACCACTGTACAACTTGATCATGAGGAATTAGATTGAGTGGATACCGCTGCTTTTCTCGGAATAACGTTAGATGCTAAACTCCAATGGGGCCATCACATAAATGACTTATCGAACAGGCTTAGTTCTGCTGCATACGCGGTTAAAAAGATTCGCCAGTTGACAGATATAGAAACGGCGAGATTAGTTTATTTTGGTTACTTTCACAGCATTATGTCATATGGTATATTATTATGGGGTAATGCTGCTGATATTAATTCTGTTTTTGTGCTGCAGAAGAGGGCTGTTCGAGCCATATATAATATGGGACCAAGAGAGTCACTAAGAGATAAATTTAAAGAAATTAATATTATGACAGTGCACAATCAATATATATTTGAAAATTTAGTATACATGCATAAACACTGCTGCTGCACTGCTGGCTGCATACGCGGTTAAAAAGATTCGCCAGTTGACAGATATAGAAACGGCGAGATTAGTTTATTTTGGTTACTTTCACAGCATTATGTCATATGGTATATTATTATGGGGTAATGCTGCTGATATTAATTCTGTTTTTGTGCTGCAGAAGAGGGCTGTTCGAGCCATATATAATATGGGACCAAGAGAGTCACTAAGAGATAAATTTAAAGAAATTAATATTATGACAGTGCACAATCAATATATATTTGAAAATTTAGTATACATGCATAAACACATTGATAAATTCAAGAAGAAAAGTGATTGTCATAATTTCAATACTAGAAATAAAAATAAGCTTGTAATGCCTGCTTCTAGGCTTAGTAAAATTAGCAATTCATTTGTTGGAAACAGTGTCCGCTTCTACAATAAGCTCCCAGAAGATATGTTGAAGATGTCTCTGAATAAGTTCAAAGTTAATGTAAAACGTAAACTCATTAAAAAATCTTATTACCATGTAAAGGATTATTTAAATGACAAGGAAGCTTGGCAATGATTTTCTCTAATGGCCCTGATAGTTCCTTAGTTAAGATGATTGTGAAATGGTGATAATGAAAAAAAAAAAAAAAACCCGGCTGAGTTTGTTGTGGGCTCTTCTCAGACCAGGGCGCGTTTGGAACCCTCGTAGCTTTAGTTTAAGATGTCGTACTGTCGTTATCACCATTATATTGTTAATCGTATATGTTACAAATAACCGAACGTCAATAAGTTTAACGTTCAATTTAGGTAGGTATACTACACCTACCTAAATTGAATAAACATTCTATGAGTTTGAGTTTTTGAGTTTGATAAATATTAAATACTGTATTCTGGTAATCATGTTTGTCTGTATGTACTTACTTCTGCTATTCTTTTGCCAACAGCGTCTAAGTCCTTATGATCTGGAGTTACTGCATTGTCATAACCCCATGGATAAAGTAGATACTGTCCATAACTGTGATATGTTATATAGGCTGAGAAGGAAGTTACACTATTTTTGATGAATTCCTGTGAATAATAAAAGACATATACTTAGTCAAATTGTTGTTTCTGCAGTACAAAACTGCAGTATTGTCATTGTTCCAATGATTTTGCAAATTATGTCAACATAAAATAACCGATTTGCTAATTATATTATGAAAAAAAATACCTATAAAACATACTTAGTACCTTAAATCTACTAATATTATAAAGAGCTAAAGTTTGTGACGTTGTAGGGGGTCTCTGGATCTGGATCTCTGGATCTACTGAACCGATTTTGAAAATTCTGTTACCAATAGAAAGCCACATTATTTATGAGTGTCATAGGCTATTATTAACCCGAAAAATTAACGCGTAGGAATTAAAAAAAAATATTTCACGGGGACGAAGTCGCGGGCATCTAGTTAATAATGTAACTAAATAGTGGTTTATCATTCGTCCAATATACTTAGTCAATATTTTATACATCACAATATTCCATTCTGCTTTTATGATTAAGCTAATTTCGTAATACGTTTTACTTACGGAAACAGCCCGGGATTCGGGTTCTGAGAAAGCTCGGGCACCTCGATAAATTTCACTGCAGGGATTGTTAGACGCTCCCTTGCCACCCCATCGGTAACTGCAAATAAAATAATTTTTCATGCACCAAGTATGTAACTAATTAAGTATTTTTTTCATTTTTTATCCACTATAAGTTACTTAGGCCTTGACTGCAAGCTCACCTGATGGTAAGTTATGATGCAGACTAAGATGGTAGCGGGCTAACCTGTTAGGGGCATAACAGTTATAATTAACCCATACCCCTAATCGGTTTCTACACGACATCGTACCGGAATGCTAAATCGCTTGGCGGTACGTCTTTGCCGGTAGGGTGGTAACTAGCCACGGCCGCAATCGCATCCACCAACCAGACCCAGACCAGGGAAAATTCAGAAATTATAAATTCCCAAATTGACCCTGCCGGGGATCGAACCCGGAGCCTCCGCACGTTTAGACAACAGCGCTCAACACTGCGCCAGGGAGGTCGCCAAAACCTCGGAGGCAGTAACTAATTAAATAAATGAAACAACTTAACTGTAGCTAAAAGGGATAACTATCTTCAGGGATTATGGTTTGAAACGGATACTTTGTAAAACGTAAATCGTACAGACCTACGTCTCATAGTTCGAAAACCTCGTATAAAGTTATTAATTTAGGATTGAATTTCTGCCATATTGTTACGTCTTAGCTGGATATATATTGATTCAATTTTATTTTCAATAGGTTTTGCTGTATTAGGAGTTATGTTTGAAAAAATTGTTGTCTGCAAAGTATTTTCCGTGTAAAACGTAAATTTCCAAGTGAAAGTTGAACGGATAGAGGCCTTTCTTCCTCTTACCCAAAGTTCCTGTTAAGATCCGCACCAATACAAGTCCTGCCTGCAATGAAGGCTGGTTTCCTGTTCTTACGCCATAAGCGATCCACTAAATGTGTGTATTCATACCCGTCAGGATTGACCACTGGCAGGAAGTACCTGATAACAGTCAAAATAATTTAGGATACATTTTACAAAAGTTTAAAATTAAAATTTGACAAACCAGGATACTTCTGTGACGAACAGCAACGTCAAATAAATCGAACCATGAGCTGACTAGTTTTGGAGAACCATGAGAAACGTGACTAGGAGCATCGGTGAACCATGAGGTGGGCTAGGTTTGGAGAAATATGAGAATCGAGAGTCGTGACTATATCGATTTACTGTTGAGTTCAAGCTGTTAGTCAAAAACACCATACCTATTAACAAAACATAAAATTGTTTATGGTGTATACGATGCGGTCTCATGGTATACCCTATTATTAAAGCTGGCGTGAAAACTTTTTCACGATATTCACGTCAATTGTAAAATTTTGACCCCATTTTATCTGCTTCTATAGGGTGCCTTATGTTTGAATGTCATTACATGCACTGGGCTATATTACATTAAAAATATTTCAAGTACCTAATTGTTAATTTAAGTTAGAATTTCACAGCCAGACTTACGCGACCACTGGACGTACTGAGTACTGACGGATAGACAAATTACAAAAACTAGAGTGTAGTTTTATATCTGTTGAATCACTTTTGGTTCCTGTAGATAGATATTATCGCCAGTTAGATATTGTAATTATTAACGTAATAAATAAGCGAGAGACACAATCAAACACCGGGTCGGTGACAGAACTATTTTATTGTTAAAGTACCCACTACAACATTCATGTAGATGCAGAAGTTTGAATTTGAACTAACCAATCAATGCTCTTAAGATCATCAGACTCTTCATCAAAGTTCTCAGCAATTTGGTTGATGAAATAAGTCACAGTCGCTGGACTAATCCATTCACGCGCGTGTATTCCTCCATCAATAAACACTGCCTTGTTTCCCGAATTGCCATTGGAAATACGTAGTACCTGAAACGATGGCAATTAACAAATCAGTATGATCATACAATAATTATTGTAATTTGTAGTACCTAATCGTTTGAATGATTTAAATGTTTAACAGCGGATAATGGCTGACAATTTTCAAACTGATTGATGTTAAACGACTACGATTAAGTTAACAAACCTTCAGGTCCCGTCCTTCGAATGACTTCCCAATGCTATTGACGCTAACAATTTTCGGATATGTTTTAGCTAGATAATCCATAAATCCATGGATATCTTCCAATCTATGATACTGCTTCCACGTCATACGGTGACCTGTTTGAGGACAATGTTATTAGATTTATATGAAATATTTTTGATTAGCTTTTTGTCAGATTTGCAAAAGAATGGTGTGTGAAACTAAAATAAAGATAGTCTCGGTTCAGTATAATAACCATATCTATGCGTGTCTTTAAATTTCACTGTCTGTTAGTCGAATCATGTTTGATTTAAAGTAATATCAAACAAAACAAATAGTAAGTAGTAACATCAAGCTGAGTTAGGACCCTTTTGTTGGCACGACACATTCTAGACGATAATTAAGTTAAGTTAGATTTTAAGTACTTGTGTAATCATATTCTATTCTATTCTATTCTAATAGGGATGATGCCTACCTACTTATATCAAAAATAAATTCTTTCTAACTGATTATTAAATAGAGGGTCTTCCAAAAGACTCTCTATTTAATAATCAGTTATTCACATCGTCGGTTAGTTTTAAGTTTGTTAACCATTTTAAAATATAGATTAAAGAAAAACGTGCGTTGAAATTTGATGACGTCACAACCTTGAATTTCATACAACTTCCATACTAGAAGTGCGTTTTTAAGTTTGATAAAGAAAGAGTTGCTGATTTGATTAAGTTGTCATCATCCCTATTGTAAATTTAAAACAACATAAACATGCAAAAATCCTATACCAAGAAACATCTATTAATAAACAAAACACAGCCATCGGTTAACACAAAGGTGAATCTATGAAGCCTATTCAGCGACAAACCCCAATTTGCATATGGCCAATACTCCATGGGTAGTTTGAGAGATTTGTAGCCCATGTAGGCCAAACCTAAACGGCGACGTAAGGCTCTGTAACGCCAAAAATTGTAAGCTCTTGCTGTAACAAAATCACATGGACCCTTGGAATATTGCTTCGGGTTCATTTCACTAGCGGGATTTATTAATTATGTTCAACAAATACAACATACCTCTTCTATCCTGAAGTTCTATTTCATTCTCGTCTAACGGCGGATTTTCCTCATTAATCCTTTTTTGTAAATCATCAATGATAACATCGTATGAAATATTTTCTCGTGCAAAAATTCTTGTAACGTTTGCTACAGCATTTGGCTTGACCAGTACATCCACGTACGTCTGATTTCCAGCCCATGTTGATATAACTGTACAGTGAAATCAATAGTTAAAATTATATTATGATTTATGATAGTGATTATAAGCAATAATTATATTAATTAGTTAATATAATAACTATATTACCTACGAATTAATGGTATTAATTTTTTTATTATTTTATTTTATTTCTTTTATATGATCTTATACTCACGATTTCTTCGTTTCAGTCTTCCAAGGATCACACGAATACCGTTTCTTTCTGTAGAAACTTTCCATAATTGTGCTCCCGAGTAGTCTACTTTAGCACTGCTTTTTTCAGCAGCTCTGGCAAGGATATTTATATCTTCTTCCACGTCATCTTTAACTTCAGATGGAGCTTCTTCAACAAATTCACTAGTGGACGTATAAACTTCGGTTGCGGTAATCGTAGCCTCTGTCTGGTTATACGGTTGTTGTACTGAGCCACGTGGAGGCCAGTCTGAAAGTGTGAATTAATTGAAAATTGGGTCGTGAATTGAATGAAAAACAGCGAAGTCAACTCTTGACCAGCCTAACAAACTGCTATATTGCATAAGATATACTCAGGTGGTGGGTCACATAATTGTGGGAGACAAAAATTACCAATAGGTACATTTAGTAAACATATTATAAATTACCGCAAACCCTATCCGAAATTCCGAATCCGAAGATGAAAATTCTCACTCTTGACCACAGAAAAATAACTTATGGCGGTTAAGTCATTAATTTAACCCAATTTATAGTAGGTAGGTGTAACCTTCGCTTAGGCGTGAGTAATTACGCGTTTGCAATTATTCTTATTGTGGTTAGCATTTGTTATTATAAAAGGGAATCGGACCATGGATATGATAATCCTTTTGTGTCTAATGCACAGTGTGTGGAAAATAATACTGAAGCGATAATATCTAACCGCTTCTGTATATAACTAAATAATCAAAGATGAGTGATGTTTTCGAATTCTTATTTAAAATCTGTATAAAGGGAAAATACTGCTAATTCCTAAACCCAGGTTTTCTGTAAAACAATTTTCCAACAAGAAATGTATTTATTGCAGAAAATAGAGAAGAATAATCATTGATTTTAGACTCTATTCCATAGTGTATTTTAGCTGTTGATCTGATCTGTTTAAAAATGTAATAAATTAAAATCTTAATTAAATCTAAATTAAAAAACTAAAAACTAAACATTAAAAATATCATCTATGCCGCTGCGATAAGGCAATGTGCCCAGAACGCTGGCTGCGTTTCCTCGTTGAATAGCCAAACTTATATGTTGGCCGAGATAACTGCCAGCCCTCCGGTCACCTGCGGACTCCGTGAGACGAGAAGATAGATCCTTAAAAAAGGATCTAGCATCTTCTTCATAATCACTGATATGACAACTTTAATTTAGACGAAAAATATATTTTGAGAAACTTACCTACCTATTTGAGATAAGAGCGACATAAGAAAATTTTCGATGTACTACATAGGAAATTTTCTACGTAAATATGATGGTCTGATGATATTATCTAGAAACGCGAAGGCACCTTATTTTTTTGACAAGATTCTTAGTGATTTCTTTCGCCAAACGTTGCTACTATAGCTAGCCGGGTTGATTTATTGCTTTATTCATACTTGACGATGAGTATTGTTTACGAGCGCCTATCAAAGTGTGAACACTTAGCGCATTGATAATTTAGATTGGTAACTTAAAATGCGGTACAAGTTCGTCGCGTGAGTTGCGTGACACGTTAAATGGCTTTCTCTGGCCGAGACTTGGTTTCATTTACTGCCTTAATCTTATTTTCGTTAACGGCTTTTACTATATATATAGAAACTAATACACTAGAAAATGTAATATTTGCGAAATAAGTATGTAGTTAGATACCTTAATAAACATTTAAAATGATCGTAAGTACCTTGATCTCGGACTTAACTCAAACGAGAATTTAAACTTAATAGTCTAAGCTCTACTTTTTTATTCATTGGCTCTAACACGATGTTGGTTTATCATACTTAGTAAAATATTCTGTGAATAAAATTTAATGACGTAGAAACAATTTATTTTTCTAGAATATAATTATTCTAGAAAAATAATTTGACCCACATCGTTTAGATTTCAAATTTCCATAATAGTATATGGGTAATATTATAAACTGTAACCGATTATCAGAAATGCTGTACCTAGGTATTATCAAATTCATGTTAGGTATGATTGACGGTGCATATCGGACGTAGGAATTTGTTTTTATAAAATTATCTATACCTATTACCTATGCCTAAGAGTTCAACGAGTGTAACACTTAATACACACACACAATATTATAAATGCGAAAGTGTGTCTGTCTGTCTGTCCATCTGTCTGTCTGTCTGTCTGCTACGATTTCACGGCCCACCTGTTCAACCGATTTTGATGAAATTTGGTACCTACAGGGGCAGTTTGTATCCCGGGGCTACAAAAAATTTTACTTTAATTAATAATTAATTAATTATTTAATTTTTTTTTTAATTTTTTTGTTTTTTTTTTGTTTTTTTTTTAATTTTTTTTATCCCGGATAATTAAGGACTTCCCGCGGGAATCAAAAAATCCTTATCCACGCGGACGAAGTCGCGGGAATCATCTAGTAAAAGATAATCTTTTACGCATTAAGAGGTGATAAAAGTAAAACCTTACTAATGATGCTTTCTATTTTATATCTGTGTGTATGTAGCACAGATACCAATCAAAGATACGAGCTTCAATTCGAACAGGTGCTTCAATTTGAATGTTAACTTGTTAACCGGACAATTTACAAGAATAACAATATCCTATCCTATGTGACGTGTGTATTTAATGGGTACCTACAGGTATTTCATAGCACAAAAAGAAACTCATCCAATGGCGCCTTGTAGTCTAGGTTTACTGTAGTACGTAATTCATTGTCGATCTTGTTTTATTTGATGGTTTTCCGTTAGTTATACCTTACCTTATTAATTATTTTATTTGGATCACGTACCTATCATGAAGGTGAGGATAATACCTACATCCGGTAGAAGCGATTTGAACATCTTGTTAGTTGTTTCCGGTATCGATTGAAGATTTTACAATAGATTGAGATATGATGCCTATTTATTTACTAAAAACTCTTGTCTGGTGGGAAGCTAGTGGCCCGGCCGTGGCTAGTTCCCACCATACCGGCAAAGACGACGTACTCGTACTGCCAAGCGATTTCGCGTTCCGGTACGATGCCGTGTTATAGAAACCGACTAGGGGTATGGGTTTAATATAACTGCCATACCCCTAACAGGTTAGCCCGTTACCATCTTAGACTGCATCATCACTTACCATCAAGTGAGAACCCAGTCAAGGGCTACCTAACTTGTAGTGGAATCTGAAAATTCATATTATATACCTACTTAGAGCCTCAAAAATGAATTATTTTTTATTCGTATAGAACATATTGCATTTTTAAGGATGTAGATTCTACTGCGGTTTGAGAGTTAGAATCTTGAACATACTCTTTTGCCAGCATTGGCAACAATGCTCAGCGCTGGTTTTCAGTTTGCTCCATTCCAGAAAAAATACCTGTATATTGCGCCGCGCCTCTGCCTTATATATATTTTTTTTCTAACTATTTTTAACTAAAACTACTGTTTATATCTACACAAAAAAGTGGAAATCAAACAGAACTACCTAAAACAAAACTAACTTCCCTTCCCTACAACCTGAGGATTAAAATACAGATCAAACTAAGAGTATCTTTACTTACACAAAAAAAAAAAAAATTATACTAGCACATAAAAAAAGCATATTAAAAACGCGAATAATTATTCAATTCTATACAGACAATAATATTTACAATTTATTTCATTTAAATTTAATTATTAATTGGAATAGATAAATTTAGCTGCCTCTATCTGGGCGTTTAAGAAGAAGTTTCTTAATTTATTTTTTAATTAAATCTCGCTAGTATAGGCTTATTCCATTCGCGAAGCGGGGGAGGCAGATCATTCCAGATTTTTGCCAATTTTCACAATTTTTAGCGGTCACGTATTAAAATAATATGCTTTTTCTGGTTAAAATACTGCGGTTTGAGAGTTAGAAAGAGAAGAGCATTGGCAACAATGCTCAGCGCTGGTTTTCAGTTTGCTCTATTCCAGAAAAAAACCTGTATATAATTGCGCCGCGCCTCTGCCTTATATATATTTTTTTTCTAACTATTTTTAACTAAAACTACTGTTTATATCTACACAAAAAAGTGGAAATCAAACAGAAATAAAACAAAACTAACTTCCCTTTCCTACAACCTGAGGATTAAAATACAGATCAAACTACGAGTATCTTTACTTACACAAAAAAAAAGAAAATAATAATTAATGTAGCACATAAAAAAAAGCATATTAAAAACACGAATAATTATTCAATTCTATACAGATAATAATATTTACAATTTATTTAAGGCGCTGTGTGTGGTCAGGGGGGGGGTCTCCAAAGCAGTGTATCCATTAAATGGTGGCATATGGAAGATTGAAAAAAATATATGATGTTTTCAAGACCTTAACTCAGATATTGTTTTATCCCAAAACACGATTTAAACAACTTCGCTGCATAAAAAATAAATTCAAACATACCTCTTATTTCAGTTTTCAAATCAACACATCTCCAAATTGAAAACCTCAATTTACTTGAAAAATATATCATTAAATTCCAAATTCTAAATGACATCCATTGATTTATTAATATTTATTAAAATGTACACATATTTTCTGTTTTCCATTGTATTCCGGTTTTTCGAGTAGCGCTAGCTCATTTTCACCTCCGCCAGTGTTCGAAAGAACTTCACAGACGATGGATCTGTGCTCCTTTGCTCCAGCGTTTAAATCGATATTTTAAAATGGTTTTCAAACATAACATGAATAAGACTAATGTTTATTCAACATGAATTGACAGAAGACGTGGATATTACAACTTTCGTGAGCTATCTTCTTTTATATAACTAAAAATACATAATCAAATAAAGTATGAATATGTGTTCTCTGACCAAACTTTTGACATCTCGAAATAATGATGCCGTAATGCGCTATCCATTCGATTTTTGACAACAATCGACTTCATTTACGAAGAAGTTTTAATCGATTTGACACATTGATATTACAACTTTTTGTATTGTTTTATAAACATACCCAGGCGTCTAAATGTCTTTTTTATGTATTAAAATAAATATTTTTGGTGAAGCAATGCTGTAAATGTATATTTTATTATTTGGCAACATCAATAAGGCAGGTCATAGAAACCATCCAACGCCAAAGATGACGCTACTTAAATGACAATCAAGTGAGCTTGTGTTGCAGCTTCGTAATTATTTTGAAAACTATTTTCAAAATTAAAATCGTACTAGTAATTACTAGATTGACATACGAGTTGCGAAATATCGCATAAAAAGGCACGTCGCTTCACTATTTAAAAAAAAAAACTCCTGCTGGTTGTAACAATGACGTCTTTTAATATTTCCAAGAAGTAGGTATTATAGTTGTCAAACATCCAATTACTGTCAGAGGGTTCACTGCCATCGCTTAAAGCAGTATTACTTAAAAATGTCAGTTTTATGTCACGTACCTTGAACGTCCTAAAATAAGGATTATAATTCTAAAAACACGAACGTCAACAATATTAAAACAATACGGATTTAAGCGATAGTAGTATGCCTCCAGTGCAATTTTTGATATGAATGGAAAATAACAAAACAGTGGTAAGACAGAAAGGAAAACTGAAAATCAAGCATTGCCACTTCAGCTTGCTACTGCCTACTCGTCCGCTCTCATTGGACCAGACCGACCAGATAATATTATTATATCGAAAGCTTGCTGAGTAAGGACCTAGTGGTGTCTCAAATACTTCAAATAAGTGCCTATTGCAAGTTTTATTACTAATTTATTGGATATTAGATACCCTTAGGGTTTCGTTTCTGGGACCCGGGAGTTAGAAATTTCCGGGAAATACGTCGTTGGTTTTTTTTGTGATTTCCCGTTTTTGTGTACAGAGTATTTTTTTAACTTATCTCTTGAGAAATATTTGAGAACAAGTTGATCTCTTAACTTGTTTATTATAATTCTCCCTGACTACTAGGGCATGCATTCGGTGCTGTGTTTGAGTACCGGGAAATTTTGGACCGATATTGGCACGGAACCGGGAATTCCCGGGACTTTCGATACTTTCGATACTACCTTAAATTATCACAAAAACACGGCTAAGACATTACAGAAAGTATGAAATAGACCAAATATTACTGTTCATTAGGCGTTATACAAAAATTTATCGCATAATATTTCACACAGGAATATACTGAATTTTTTTTTTTTTTTTTTTTATTCAAATAAACTTTTACAAGTACTTTTGAATCGTCAAGTGAATCTACCACTGGTTCGGAATGCCATTCCTACCGAGAAGAACCAGCAAGAAACTCGGTGGTTGCTCTTTTTAAATAATTCATTTACAATTACTATATCAATGTGTACATAAGTAACCGCTGTCCCCAGCATTGTTGGAGCGATCAAATCCATGCTCCTCTATCATTTACATAATCTTCAACAGTATAATAAGCTTTTTTCAGGAGCATACTTTTAATGGATTTCTTAAATTTGTTTATTCAATTCATGTCAAAGACGGGCAGACAGAAAGTAGCCCCATTCCCGCCGGTGGCACCCGTTCACGAGCATGACGCATGATCCAGCCATTGCTTCGCTCGACCATATTTTATACTATTTTATTACTATTCATTAGGCATTATACAAAAAATTATCGCATAATATTTCACACAGGACTGTAAATTCATGATTTTTTCATGTACTTGTACCATAACTCGCTTCGTTACAAATTTTAAAGTTTTATTGTAGTTCATAGGTTTTACAGAGATTGCGTCTTGTATGAAAATACACTTTGAAAAGTTGAAATTTTTTTTATTGTGATACGCTCATATGTAACTACTTTTATAGCAATTAGAAGCCAGTGCAAATATAAATTTACTACATCAAGCAGTTTATGAGAAACAAGCCTTGAGGCTTGGATACACGGACAACAAAGTGATCCTTTACGGGTCTTTTTTTATAGACAGGCGTACGTAGTAACCTCACCTCAAAGAATTACAAATGTTAATCTAAATCAACAATATTTTCCAACCCATACTCAGTATTCCCAAGAGAATCTCGTGAAGATGTTACTCTCTCCTATTCTGTGCCGTTTTTTGGTTTTGCCGCACGCTGATTTGGTCTCTACAATTATATTGGATATGGTACCTCTTAGTATTTTTGGTATCCATTCACCGTCCTCCCCGTACGTATGGAGGATCCTAGGATCGAGGACCCTAGGATTTTCTAAAGACGTTTCCTATCAGCCATAAAGAGCCTCGTTACTGCTGCGTTACTGTCCAGGATTCACATCCATACATAAAGATTGGACTGTTCACAGTCTTGGTTTTTACATAACATTGTATGGAGAACTCCTGAGCATCTTAGGGAATTATGGATACGGATATCCATATTTTCTTTCCCTCTGCTATTGGTATAATTGACAGTGGAGTCAAAAATCAAAATTTAGTAGCCTCGGGCTTATGAGGTATATTTTATATTACAGTCTATCAATATTTTCCTGTCAATCTTCATGTGAAATTTATGAAAGTAACGATACAATTAACAGAATATAGCATAATCTACTGTAATTGATTATGGCTGAACAAATTTTATTCCAGTGACAGATCCATCAATTCATTGATCTTCAAAAAAGCTCTTCTCTGCTGGTAAATAATACTTACCAGAAAGACTAACATACGAAACTGTACGAAGTGGCAGTAAAATAATCGTTATAGCCAAAGTAAAAATAGGGGTTTTTAAACTAATACCTCGAATTTGTGAGCATAAAATACAGTATAGTGAATTAAATTATTGTTACATGCAGAAATATCCACACTTAATTAGAGAAGAATCGACAGAATGTATGTACTTCGAGTCTCAAAAGTATCAAAAGTACCGGTTTTATGGTGTGGAGAACCGGGACTGAAAATTATTCAGAAGTACCGGGAATTTTTGGTACCAGGAATTATCGGGAGCATGCCCTATTGACGTACCTCACTCGCGCAGTGCTGAGCACTATTGTCTTAACGTGGGATGTACCGGGTTTAATCCCCAGCAGAGTGAATTTGGGAATTGGGCGTATTTTTGTAAAATTGTACATGAAATAAAATCGATGTTTTTTTTCATCATGTTTTGTTATTTTATTGATAAATTTTTGTTTCTTAGTTATTTATCTTTATGAGCAGTAGCACTGTTTACAAATATTATGTTAAATTATAGTAAAAAAAACAATCATTTTAAAATTAAGTGACGGAGAATTATTCCATTGAGTAACTAAACTTTATCTCACAAAAGGCACTTAAAAAAACAACTTTAGATAAGATTCACAGAAGTGTTTTACTAGTCTTACCAATCATGCCAATCACAAAAATAGGACAGCAAACATAAAATAACAGAAACACTATCAAAATTTGATAATTTTAGTTCTTTTGACTAACGTAAAGGCAAATTTATGTCATAATTTATTATATAACTTCTGAAATAGACAATGCTTTGTCTATTTTACGATAAAAAATATACATTTAAATATAACATAACAATAACTTATATTAATGATAAATTGTCAATATTATAAGTATTTATGCAATACTAGCCGATGCCCGCGACTTCGTACGCGTGGATCGAAGTTTTGTGGTTCCCGCGAGAATTCTTTAATTTTTCGGGATAAAAAGTAGCCTATGTGCTATTCCAGACTACAATCTATATCTGTGCCAAATTTCGGCCAGATCCGTTCAGCCGTTGGGGCGTGATTGAGTAACAAACATCCATACATCCATTCATACATCCATACATCCATCTGTCCAAACTTTTTGGAGGATTTTTTGAGAGGACAATTTGTCAGTGGAACCTTGACAATTACTCAAAGGAAAAGTAAGGGCACTGATCACAATGTTAAGAATTATTGTACTTTCTTACCATAAAACTATAATAGTCGTAGTAGGTACTTTTGAGTATTTTAAACTCTTTATTCTTTATTTTGTACTTAAATTATGTAAAATGTCGTCTATAAAATATAAGTAGAACTTCCAACCAATGTATAGTATGTTAAATCACATTGTAAGAATGATTATAAGTAACAATTTTTTTTTGCGTTTTGTCTTCTTCGATTCTCCCTTTCTGATATATTATCTCACCTCGGATATTTTTCTTGTTCTAGATTTTACGAGCTCCAAGTGTTATTTTCTTATATATTATTGTTTGAACTTTTAAGAGTCCCTCTTTAATTTCTCTATATGCCGCCTTGTTATTTCACCAGATGTCAGCGCCATTGTTACACCTGAATAATTTAATATATATGTCGGAGATTAAAATGAAAATGATTATTATGTAAAGCGCTATCTATCTGGTATTAATTGTACTAGTTTAATGAATCGCTCAATTGACTCTAAAGCGCCATCTATAGCGAACTCAGGTATTGTTTGTACTCGATTATTCAAAACCTCATTTGACTCAATTAGTCAATTGACATACTTTCAGGCCTGGATGGAGTTGGTGTGGCGGGGGTGACGACTCGATAAAAAGATGAGGGGCTGGTGCCCAGGGACAGTTGTGCTTGAGAACTTGGTGGAGCATGGTCTCCCAGTAATACCGCCACGCCGCGCCAAACCCATCGTTCGCTATATACTTAGTGCTACTGTTTACTTAGTTAATCTACAAAGTGTTTAAAGTGATTTCTGTTTGAACTACTGTGTTAATTCTAACTAACCTAATATTCTACGAAGTGTAAATATAGTGTGTGCAATAAATAACGTGATCAGCTTGTTATTTGTCCGAGTACCCACATAATGCAAAGAGATCAAGACGAAGAACATGCCCACGATGATGAGGTGTCACCTCGGCCTCCGTCATATACAATACTCGTTTCCAATGCAACCGTGTACAAACCTTTAGAAATCCATTGAGTACCAATTTGTTCAATTGACTGACAATTTCGAAAGAGTTACTTAAAGGACCGTAATGAATTCACGGCAACAATATTTTCTTGCATTGTATTTCAAGAATTTAAATATTCTGAATTTTCTCTGGTCTGGCCTGGTAGGAGGCTTCAGCCGTGGCTAGTTACCAATTACCACCCTACCGCCAAAGACGTGCAGCCAAGCTATTTAGCGTTCCGGTAGGATGTCTTGTAGAAACCGATTAGGGATATGGACTAGGGTTTAATATAACTGCCATACCCCAAACAGGTTAGCCCGCTACCATCTTAGACTGCATCATCACTTACCATCAGGTGAGATCGCAGTCAAGGGCTAACTTGTATTTAATTTTTAAAAAACTGGATATAAGGTACATAAAAGTAGCAATAACTATTTTTAAAAAAATCCCGATTCTCGGGAATTCCCGGGAATCGGCCAATTTTATTCCCGTTTCCTTGAGTTGAAAATTTGCCGTTCCCGAGATTTATTTTTAATTTTGATTGAGTGGGATTTTTAAAAAGTTAATTTGTTTAGTTTCACCCAACCTAAGTCCAGTTAATTAATATAATAGGTTTTGCTTCGGACATAATATTGTCAATCAAACTTATAATTTTAGAGTACGGAAACAACGTACAAATTTGAAATTTTACATAAATTTGGCTAATTTGCGGTTTTGGCTCTTACGAAGTTCTACCATATAGATAATTCTGTATGTAAAGATAAAAAATCATGACACCAAAATTGTATGATTTTCTTCGTTTTTTATTTTTGAGTATTTTTCAAACACTGTAAATAATACTATATGTCTGCAAAAGACTACAAATTGATTTCAATGATCAATTTCCAACATCTTTTTGCTATTTAAATTTTTGAAATAACATCTGTATTTCTTGTTTCTGACAAAAAATGAATATCTTAGTCGGTAAGTACATTGTATATACGTATGATATTGATTTATGCCACAATTATACTTGTAATTAACTCACGTAAGTAGTTTATGTAAATAAGATACTTATGTAACTCTAGATGATGCCCTCGACTTCGTCCACATGGATTAAGATTTTTTGACTCCCGCGGTAACTGTTTAATTTTCCAGGATAATGGTTCCGGGTAGCCTATATCCTTCTCCGGGATGTAATCTATCTTTGTACCAAATTTCATCAAAATCGTTTGAGTAGTTGGGCCGTGCAAGCGTAGCAGACAGACAGACACACTTTCGCATTTATTATATTTTGTATGGTTGATATTTTGTATGCTGGGCTAACTAATGCCCGCGACTTCGTCCGCGTGGTTGAAGTTTTTTTTATTCCCGCGGGAACTCCTTAATTTTTCGGGATAAAAAGTCACTCTCCCTCAACTATACCCACGCCAAAAATAACGTCGAACCATTGCTCCGTTGCGGCGTGATTGACGGGCAATTCAATTAACAATCACACTTTCGCATTTATAATATTAAGTATTAAAATGGATTTGCACACGATATGCGATTTACAATAGGTATTTTGTCAATTACCTACTCATGTAAGAGACTTTGGTACGTGATTTACTCACTTACGTTATTCTATCAATTTCACAAATTTTGAGTTACCGTGTTTTGTCATCCGAGGGCATCCGTGACATGCTATGACAAGCGCGCGAAAATAAAGAAAACCGCGACGGGAGCGCCACCCGGCCGAAGTGGGCATAACTGGCGTGAGGGATGAGGACTGAGGAGAGCCAACCTCTCGATTTGTGTTTTGATTTTAAGAGCTGACAGCGCCTTAATTTAAATTTAATTATTAATTGGAATAGATAAATTTAGCTGCCTCTATCTGGGCGTTTAAGAAGAAGTTTCTTAATTTATTTTTTGATGTAATCTCGCTAGTAGGCTTATTCCATTCGCGAAGCGGGGGAGGCAGATCATTCCAGATTTTTGCCAATTTTCACAATTTTTAGCGGTAACGTATTAAAATAATATGCTTTGTCTGGTTAAAAACTTCTGTTTACTAAGCTGATCTGAGCTGATTACACTGATCGTGAGCAATTTACTCTTATGGCCATGAGTAGTATGTAGACATACCTATACAAAAAAAAACATACAGTCGAATTGAGAACCTCCTTTTTTTGAAGTCGGTTAAAAATTCATCAATCTTTTTACATGAAGACGTTCATACATTTCTGCTGGAAAAAAAAAGATGAACAGAAATCGAACTGCCCCCTTATTCTGTAACTCAGTGGCTATCAAAGAGTGAAAGCCACTGACATATATTTTTTATCCATTGAAGGTTTGCTATGAAAACTTAATTTTTATTTCATAGCAAACCTTCAATGGATATAAAATTTATGTCAGTGATTTTCATTTTTGATAGCCACTGAGTTAGAGAATAGGGCTGCTGGTCGCAAGACAGCATCTCACCGTTTGGGATAAATGAAAGTACCTAATCCTAAGACACAAACAATAATATAAAATAAATAAGTGAATATTGTAAAGCAAGAAATTATAGTCATTTGAATTCCACTTCCTAGGTTTACTCTGATGTACGTATAGGTATTAGAAATAACCAAAGTGGTACTGGACATAGGTACAGCAACCCTGCTTAACCACAACTGGATTAGCCAGTAGTTAGTACCTATATACTTAGGGAAAATTACTAGTAATTTGAACAGATCATCAAATATTAATTTATCAACCTAATACGAATAGGTTCAATGAATAATGAATAGCAACATACCTTTTCCGGGTTCTAATTCGTTGATGAGAGGCGAGGAAAGTGTCGCTGTGGTGAGCACGGCCACAGTGAGCACGACTGTCTGCGTCCACGACCCCATGGTTACTGATGGTGGCTCTCACTTTACATAAACCGCATCTATGCACTTGCGCTTTACCCGTACTTAACTTTATAGACCGCACGCACATATGGAAAAAGCGCGCTGGAAAATCTCATGCTTTAATTTATATATATATGAGGTACACTCTCGTTGTGGCTTTCGCGGGTGCCGAAACACAGATTGGCAAGCTTTTATCTTGTTTTATACAGTTCTGGGTTGCGTGTAAGGTCCTCTGGTCTGTCACTCAAATGAGATCATGATAGAATCCTGAAAATTTAATTTGTCCCAAAAAACATAGGCTTACATCGCCTGTTTTTTGGGACAAATTAAATCTATAACTAACCGCATGATTTTTCTATTTGTGTAATATCTAGGAAAAAACTATCACACACTAAAACTGACTAACTTTCTCTTTTGTGCCCTAGTATGATCGGTTGACTTGAAGGGCATACTTGTAATCTTGTATAGATTTAGAAAATTTACTATTCCATTTTTTATAACAGTAAGTATTTGATATAAACAAGCAATTGCCAATGTGCGCCTGACCTATAGGTAATCCTAAGAGCATAAGAGTTTTTGCTTGTAATTTTACTTATTATATCTACTCAAAGCGCTGATTCATTTTACAATGACATATTCAAAAATGCTGTTAAGAAACATTATCTTGCAAACTAAAGACGACAGGAAAAATTATTTTAAGCATAGTTGAAATACTTACCTATATATTATAATTCATATATATTAGTATATTTCATAAGTAGCTATATTATATATAATTTATATGTTTATTATTGGTTTATGTATTAGTATGTAGTTATTTGAATGTAAGTATATTATAAATCCACATGCAGTCTATTTTCCCTTATTTTCTCCTTTTCCTAAGGTTGCCTGGTAGAGATCGCTACCTAAGCGATAAGGCCGCCTTTTGTATCCTGTCTGTGTTTACTTTTTTTTCCAATTTTTGTCTTTGTTATTTTTACTTGTGGTGGTACAAATAAAGTATATAATAATAATAATAATAATAATGACTTACTTATGTGAATGATTTTTAAGTACCCGTGATGCATACAATTTTCAGAGATTTTTAATAACGCAAACAAGATTCAACTATTCAAAATTCTTTATAATATCCACGTGACAGATATCGTTGATACTTTTATCCATGGCCAGCAGAGATTCTTTGTACATGTTGAGCCATTCCTTTTTCTCAAAAGATGGAGCTTATTGACCCTTAGCTATGCTATAACTTGACAAAAAACCTTATACAGTAGGTATCTGTAGAGGCATTGATTTAGTCAGGCAGTTATATTTATTTTGGAACCCGAACGACAACCTTCTCGTAAGCAGAGGCGCCATGCCCGGTCATTGCCTCTAAGTTGCAGTTATCTTATAATAACGTGAAACTGTGTTTACTGTAAACAGATTTTTTCGCTCGTTCCCTATCGATTTTTTAGTTATTTGATTCGCTGTTTCTTTATAGCATGAATATTCTACAGTTATGGCAATTTTGACTTTTTTTATGCTTCTCTCTATTTTATAAACAACAAGATCGACTTTGGTTATCAGACTTAAGCCTCTTCGATTAAAAAAGCTTTACCTTGTTAATGATTAAATATTTACATAAAATATAAACATTTGGTGTTCTTTATAGACGAACCAATATGGAAATGCAAAACAAAATGCTAAGGAAGGCAGTGAAGTTCGAAGGAAGCCAAAGTTAAGGCCTTTCTCTGCTGGCGTCATCGATTCTAAGAAAAAAGAGGCCGCGAAAGTAGCTAGATTCGTAACGAATTCACCGAAAAAAATCACAACATGTAAACACGAATCCATATTAGAGGAGTTAAAGGACACTAACGAAAGAGTTAAAAGCTTGGAGTTATTGAACGTGCAATTAACAGAGGACAATAAAATGCTTCGCAAAAAATTAGATCAGATCAATGAAGAGAAATACGTCGCTGAGTTAAAAGTAGCGGAGTGCGAAAAATTTGTCAGTCGGCTATCAAAAGAATATGAAAACAGGAATTCAGAATTAAAAAGCGCTAAGCAAAATGAATCGAGTCTGTTGGCAGAGTTAAGTAAGGAAAGAAATGAGAGGAAGAATTTAGCAATACTACGAGATAAGGACGCTGTAGTTATACAAGATCTCCAACGGCAGGTCAAAGAAATGGAACAGATACTTAAAAGAAAACATCCGGACTCGGTGTCTGCGTTAATAGGTACGGTTTTCACAACCCACGACTTTAGTTGTAAATTAATAAAATAAGGCGTAGGTGCGAATTTATTAGCATAAATATTTTGAGCGTGTCTATTCATTCATGGACCAATATTTCGGAATTATTAATCCATACTATTGCGAAAGTGTACGTCTGTCTGTCTGCTACGCTTTCACGTTTAACCAATTTGGATGAAATTTGGTATAGCGGTAGATTTTATCCCGGGGACGGACTTAGGCTATTTATCCCTGAAAATTAAGGAGTTCCTGCGGTAATAAAAAACTTAATATACGCGGACAGAGTCGCGAACATCATCTAGTTTATGTAATATTTTACTGTAGTATTTGAGAAAAGATAACAGCTTTTAAACTCTGGTAATAATATACGCAGGTATTACTTTTTAAAAGCTCATATAGTTTTTCTCCCTAGTTACTTCAAAGTCGTCAACAGTTGAAGACAACAAGAAGAAATTGCTAGAAGAACGCATCGCGCGATTAGAACAGGAGTTGAAAGATAAAGAAAACCATTTCCAAAGCATATTGGTAACCCTTCAAGAAAAGTTTGGTGATATGAAACAGAAGTATGAGAATCATATAATCGACGTGGAGCGACAGCTTATGGAGGATCGAAAAGTCAATAACCATTTGAAAAGTAAAATAAACAAGCTCAATTTAAAGGACGTAGCCGTTCAAACTGCGACTAAAAATCTTCATACTATAGCAACTCAAACATTGCATAAGTCTGATAGGGCATCGTCAGCTGTCAGTAGGCTAACACAAAACTCAGCGCTAATATTTAACAAACTGAAGGAAGACAGTTATTTGGTTGCGACTATTAAAGGATTGCAAGCCGAGCTTACGGTTAAACAACGCACTATATCTAAGATTAATAGAGAGACTGAAGAACTGAGGAAGAATTTGCGTAACTTACAGAAAGAAAAAGAAGGTATACAAAATATTTTTATATTTCAATACAGCTAAAATTACTTACGTTATATTGAATATGCGTTATTGATTTAGGATTTCTCGATGAATTAATAATCACTAACGAATTACGACTAAAGTTAACACATAAATCCGTTAGATACTTTTTTTCGTTTAATTTTCTCACATAGGCCGACCGTTTAACTCGCGTATCGCCTGCGCGGTAAAAAGGGAGCGGGGGCGGGTACCGCTACAAACGGAGTCAATAATCTAAAGATTTATCTCGAGATAGACATTGTTGGTAAAGAATAAAATAATAAGTATCACCTAGCCATCCGCTAACATCTCCCCCCGCTC
The DNA here is from genome assembly GCA_923060345.2 of Erebia aethiops. Taxonomy (NCBI): domain Eukaryota; kingdom Metazoa; phylum Arthropoda; class Insecta; order Lepidoptera; family Nymphalidae; genus Erebia; species Erebia aethiops. The sequence goes on along the minus strand of OV281096.1, from coordinate 10,761,410 downwards.
CCTTCTTACCGCGCAGGCGATACGCGAGTTAAACGGTCGGTATATACTTAAGCCTACTTAAGTAAGAATTATTAGTCGAGAGAGTAACTGGGACATATCATCACACAAAACATTTTAGTACCTATACAGAAATGTTTAGTGTGATGATAAAGTATGTACCATTTACTTTCTAGACTAATAATTGTCTAAGTATGGTAAAATGTTTCAGTTTTACTCAATTTGAATCCTCAAAAGAGAACTGCCAGCAAGCAAGCGAAATCAACAGAGAACATAATGTCTCGAGTGAACACAGAAATGGAAGCAGAACTGAGCGAGGCGAGGAAGCAAAAGGAAACCCTCATGGAAGACAGGGCAGGCTTGCTGGCTTCGTTGAAACGCACAAATGAAGATTTAATACTATTGAAGAAGAAACGCATACAAGATGTAAGTTCCACTTGTTTTTTTTCTGTAAATCAAAGAAAGTTTGGATGTATGGATGTATGTATGGATGTTAGTTACTCAATCAGGCCCCAACGGCTGAACGGATCTGGATGAAATGGCACAGAGATAGATTATAGTCTGGAATAACACATAGGCATACGAAGTCGCGGGCATCAGCTAGTTTGTTATAAATAATCCCAAAAATCTTAGAGCATTTATTAATTACTAGCGGATGCCCGCGACTTCGTCCGCGTGGATTGAGGTTTTTCGGTTCCCGCGGGAACTCCTTAATTTTCCGGGATAAAAACTAGCCTAACACATAGGTAACTTTTTATCATGGAAAATTAAAGAGTACCCGCGGGACCCAATAAATCTCAATCCACACGGACGGAATCGCGGGCATCAGCTAGTAAATTTAGAGTTAACGGTTTCAGCTGCACACACTGCAACAGGCGCACGAGAAGGAACTGATGCAGATGAGCATGCAGCTTTACCCGCTGCAAGAGGAGATAAAGCTACTCAACAGGACGGTGGAAATACTGCAGGAGAGGGTCAGGGCCGCCGACGATAAGCTGCTCACGTACCAGTCGGGGTGCAAGGGCGACATCCACGCTGGCGGGGACAACCCTGTTTCGAAGAGGAAATGATAATGTTTTTTGGTCCTTCGAATCGATCGATGACAACTTCAAATCAGCAACTTTTTACAAAACTTAGTGACATCCACGCTGGCGGGGACAACCCTGTTGCGAAGAGGAGATGATAATGTTTTTTGGTCCTTCGAATCGATCGATGACAACTTCAAATCAGCAACTTTTTACAAAACTTAGTGACATCCACACTGGCGGGGACAACCCTGTTTCGAAGAGGAAATGATTATGTTTTCTGGTCCTTCGAATCGGATGATGACAACTCAATCAAATCAGCAACTCTTTACAAAACTTTAAAACGCGCTCCTAGTATGGAAGTTTGTATGAAATACATAGTTGTGACGTCATCAAATTTCAACGCACTTTTTTTTCTTTGATCTATAGTTTAAAATTGTTATCAAACTTAAAACTAACCGAGGATGTGAATTTTAGGTCTTTTGGAAGAATTTTAGGTCTATTACGTAGATCACTATGGCGCTCCATAAGCACCATTAGTGTGAACGAGACTGTTTGAAAATACAATAGACCAGACTCCTCAGTTCTATTTTTGAAGCGAAACTTTTTAACGGTCATTTGGGAAAGGGACACATCTCGCAAAATGTCCAACAACTGAAAATTCACTGCATTGGCTGGGCAGCGCATATTGTTGCCGAATGAGTAAGCGAGATACCATGCAAGATTTTGTCATGCAGTTACGGTACTGTTTTTTGTGTGTAACGTAATAACATACTTGAAAGAAGCTTCGCTTCAATACCAGGTTTCCCGTTTGTGGTGGGCTTTAAGGTCTCCCCAAATCTTTCGACGTGGAACAGGCTCGGCTGACGTCGTTTTCATCCTAGATCCGAACGTATAAAACTTTTTCTGACGGGCTCAAGTCGAACCGCTTCGATAGATTTGGGAACAACCCTTATAAACACCCTCGGATCATTATTTTTTTGGCATCTTATACCTAGAATATAATTGATTAAGGTCTTGTTGCAGGCAATTGCTATAAGTATTGTGTTTAGTTTTTAATTATATGAAAATGTTTCCGTCAACAAGTAGGTAACTTATGTGATAGTATATTAAGTATGTTGTTCCTAAAACTATTTAAGAGTGTGAAGTGTTTTTTAGTCAGCAGAGTATGGAATTTCAGTCAAATAATGTTTCAATATCGATGAAATATTTGGTACTAGCTGATACCCGCGACTTCGTCCGCGTGAATAAGTTTTTTTTTAAATTCCCATGGGAATTCGTTAATTTTCTGGGATAAAAAGTAGCCTATGTCAGTTTCCAAATCCCCAAATATACCTATGCAAAAAATCACGTCGATCCGTTGCTCTGTTGCGGCGTGATAAAGAACAAACCAACAAACAAAAACACTTTCGCATTTATAATATTAGTATGATTCATAATATGTACGAGTATTTTTATGGGCCTAATAAATATTAGACATTATTTACATTCATATGTACATTCCTTAAGATTCTACAAATAATGCGCACTAATATTAACTATGGCTTTACGTGACGTGATAGCGAAAACTCGCCTGAGCCGTACCTAACAACCCTAACAAACTATAAATAATTTCAAACAAGTACCTACATCAAAAATAAATTCATTTTGTTATTGGATTAAGATTTTTTTTATTCTATGAAGCATCAAAAAATAAATCAATTCCAGCTGGAACATTAAAAAGTTCTGAGAAAAATGAAATTAAAGAAAAAGTACTATTAAGATGTATGGTAAAAGTAGTTTGTAACTACATACATACATGACTACTAAACACTTTTTAATTTCATATTTGAGATCGATGAACTGTTTAAACAAAAAAAAAATTAAGTAACCTTACAACCGTAGTTTGGTAGGTAAATTTTATAGTTTAACATATAAATTCTGTATACTGTACTTTAAAATTATTATATTTAAAGACATCTAGTCAAATGTATTTTGGTGAGATTTATCAATGTTAGTACCTAATTGTAACTCGTAACCCCACCGATGTTGTGAAGAAACTGGTGCCTTCAATGCTTTATAAATATAGATTGTTTTGCTATAAACGGATTTTTATTTCCGCTGCCACTTTCCATTAAAATTTAAATAAGTAGGTACTAATTTTTAATATCATAGTCCATAACATTTTATATGAGGTCAATTCTTTTGTTAAACATTATAAACTAAAAAAAAATACGCGCCGAATTGAGAACCTCCTTCTTTTTTGGTAGTCGGTTAATGACATCTATTTATATTGCTATCCCTTTCATAATACTGCCTGCGGACAGGGGAAGTACTGTCATTTTAGTTTAGAGATGTGACAAATAGAATTGGCCTCACTAACTACTTAGTTTTATCTAGGAAGACTTTTTGGAATTACCTAGATCTAGGTATAATTTGTTCTCCTGGACGTCTGTAGAGCCCAAACCATTTATATCGTCGCTATCATTACGTATAGTCAGTAATAAGCAGATTCCTATTTCTAAGGAACCAATCTGAAATAGGTACATATAGAGTAAGATCCCGCGACGATCAGACCTTCGTTATTTTATTAAAGCTGAAAGTTTTTCTATGTATGTGTCTAATAGAGGCGAAGGTCTGATCATCGGGGGATCTTGGTCCAATAGTTAGGTATTCAACGACCACTAAGACGTTAGTCTATGCACAACAGAACCAGCCTGCGGCAGTATGCTTCGATGCGACGTCATCATAAATCCAATATGGCGGGAACATCTTACGATCTATGCATTTTGTGCAAGATCATATTTTTTTTAATTCAAATAAACTTATTTAAAGTGAGTGAATCCTAAAATTACCAGCGTGTATTACAGCGTGCAAGCGAAGTGTAATTGTTACGTTCGTTGGTGTCTATTGATTGTTGAGTAAAAATGCTTGCAACGGCAAATGGAGCTGGCACGTGGCAATACGAGAGTTCATTATAAGGAGCAATCCAGTTATCGCAGAATATCGTCGGGTTGTGGATTTCCTGTATCGATATACAACAGACCAGTTGCGCAGGTTTAGATTTCCAAAGGGTCATCAGCCGGAGCTGGTTGCTTCGACCGGTATTTTATTGAATAAACCTGTTTTAAATACATTACTAGGTATAGTATTTTATTTTTATTTCGTTCCATCTTTTTCAGACAGCTTTTTCAGCGCTACTTACAGAAAGTAAGGTTTTTTCGTTGTGATAAAAAAACGTATTGAAATATTAATCTCCGACATTTAGCAGCGACATCTAGTGTGATCGACGGGCCACCTAGATACGAGAGCTCGCGCAGTGCACACTCAAGAATAAGATACGAGCAGTCAGCAGCAGATTCCATGACGCACTCGTGGTCAAAGTGGAACATAGAAGTGGAATGACGCCAAAATGCTCACAGATTTCACTTTGACGATCAGGCTTTATATCGCGACTTACACAAGTCGAATGACTTGCTGTTGACATGTAAACAGATTCCGATTTCTAGGATTATTCTCTGGTAGTACGCTTTATAGTCAGATATTTATTAAAGATCCCGACCTGACCTACCGTACCTGTATGTACCTACTTCACAATCTACACTTCTAGGATGCTAGCAGCGTAATTAACGTTTAAGTTACTTTATGAGAAATCATGAGTACCTAACTCATGACCGCTTAGGGTTATAGTTATTATGCTCATGACTGCTTCCCATATTTTTATTGTGAAAATTAATATTTACTCTTATTCAGCTCAATTAAATTTTTGTTCATACAAAACTGATGCTTTCTATGGAGATGCATCTATTCAGACTTGTGGCAACTAACAGTTCCGTTTGGAAAATGTTGAAATAACTAGTGGTTCGTCCCGAACTGAGCCCTCGCGGTATCCATATTAATAGTTTTAACTACATAATGCCGAATGCGCGCTCATCTTTACGTTCATAGACATCAGTACTATCAGTAGACTATTTTTTTTACAGGTAAGATGGTGGTAACGTCTATTATTTATAAGCACAAACGAATAAAATTTTACAGAGCGCCATCTATTGACATCATTGTGAAGTTCTGTTAAAAATAATGAAACTCTTTAAAATAACTTTTTAAGCCATATTCGGCTGGAGGCCATCGTTTTACATATTATATTCAAATTTGAAGTAATTAAGTTCAGTAATACAGGAGTTATAAGGCCTTGACAGACGGACGGACGGTCGACGGACAAGTGCAAATTCACTCAAGTAGACTCAGAGACCTTCGCTTCGCTCGGTCAATTACCTATTACTAAGCGCAAAACACGCAAAGTTCAGGCACGGGTCGGGTCGGGATCCTCGCGTGAGTGGCGCTTTTGGTTGTCTTCACACACAATGTGGGCGCGGCACACAAATTATACACAGTTACTGACAGTAATATGTTTATTAACATAGCTCTATATATATACATTAATTGTAATTTGAAAATAGAAACATTTTTGTAGAAAATCACAAATTCAATAAAAATGTGGCATTTATTATATTATATTAGGCTTGGTGTCGACATTATTGCTATTTATAATGTATCATCGATCTACCTCTTTAACTGCGGCATAAAAAAATGCCATAAAACAATTTAAGGCAACAAAAACGTTTTCATTGCTCATATATACGTATTGGATCTAATATATCACAATTAATAATGCACTTTACATAAAATAAATTATAAAATCGTCAACTTAAGTGTCTGTATTAATATTTCAATAAGTATAAACAATTACAAACAATTCACTATTAATTCTGATCACAATATGGTCCACCTTGTGCATAGAACGCATACTATTTCAAACTCAAATTGTTTCATCGTATGATCACAATCGACACAATCATCACCAATTAATTGTCAATGGAAATGACACATACTTGTCTATATATTTTATATTTTTTATCTATAACAGAGTACATAGATATAGAAATACACTTCAACATGTCCTAATAAAGAAGCATTTCACATTTTGTAATAGAGTGACACCATGGAGAGTGTTTTTTTTTTTTACATAAACGATAATCACTCACAAACAATTCATGGAAAAATTTCGAGTCAACGAAACAGCCTGAGGCGGGTAGAATGGAAAACATTAGTTCACAATTTTCACTAGTTCATAACATATAATGTGCGATGTGTGTGCACTGGGGTCCAGGGCTAGTCAGCCTCACCGTTCGTGACAGTGAGGGGCTCCTCTTCTTCATTATAGTCCAACGACAGCACAGAGCCCCTTCTCCTTTTGCCCACAGGTGTGTCGCTACACTCACTGCCTGAATAAGTCCGTTTGTCTGCGGGCGAGGTTACCCGGTTACCGTTCACTGTGGCCGTGGAAGCCCTCAACTCCTGTTGGAGGAATAGCACTGTACTCTGCATTCCCTCAACATCTTCGTCGAGCTCTTGAAGGAACTCGTCCAATTCTGGAATGTTATGAATGGTTTGTATATTTTAATATATAAACACTATTGTATACTTTTTAAAATTTATTTATATCTGTACTAATTTTATGAATGGATGGATGGATGTGTGTTGCTTAAATACGCCTGAACCTTTGGAGAACGGATCTGGATGAAATTTGGCGCAGAGATAGATTGTAGTCTGGAATAACACAGGCACTTTTATCTCCGACAATTAAAAACAGTTCCCAACCAAAAAGCTCAATCCACGCGGACGAAGTCGCGGGCGTCAGCTATTTAACAATAAACATAACCAAGCGACTAGGCGTTCCGGTACGATGGCGTGTAGAAACCGACTAGGGGTATGGGTTTTTTATAACTGCCATGCCTCTAACCGGTTAGCCCGCTACCATCTTAGACCGCATGATCACTTACTATCATGTGATATCACAGTCAAGGGCTAACTTGTAGTGGATAAAAAAACAATGTTTGTCATATTTGATACAAATTTTGGAAACAATTTTATTTCAAAGGAGCTACAAAAATAAAATTTAGGTTTTCATTACAGTAGGTTCGCAACTATCACAATTATTTATATCGACATTTTCAATCATAAAGTAATTAGTTATTACACAATAGTAAATACGGTTTAAAATCAAAACTCCATTGCCTGAGCCCCTGTAAGCCAAAACATAAGGACAGCAAGAGACTGAATGCGCCCAGGTAAGGAAGAACTTCGAGGCCTATACTACGAATGGATTAGTCGAGATAATCTCCGCCAAAACTCGTCAATACACTAAAAACTACGTTTACCACAAAATTATAAATCATACTAGAGTATGCGACGGTTGAGCTTCGGTGTTAATGTAAGATGGACCTTAAATGCGTTGTTTTAGAGCTCAAGTTTGTTCATACATCCATAGCCAGCGCTCCAAGCGGAAACATTGCGAAATTAAAATTGTTGGTGCCGAATTTATGACTTAGAATCAAGGTCCACTCTGGCGAAAGTGTTTCGACACTCGAATAAGCTCAACGTACGTGATTTAACATATTGTGGTTAGGGTGTTGGCAGTGCAGTGACGAGCGCTGCGATTTTATAAGTGGAAGGTCCCGGGTTCGATCCCGGCAGTGCAAATTTGGGGATTCGTGATTTATACATTTTTTTGTTCTGGTCTGGTAGCCTCCTACTTCATCACTTACCTAATGAGATCACAGTAAAGGGCTAACTTTTTATCTAATAAAAAAATATCATCATTGAAGTAAAAAATAAGTATTTCAATAACACCCACCTGATTGTGACTTCTTAACTTCTTCGCTAAAACTCTTCTGTAACGCCAGATCGCCCTCGAGCTTCGCTATCCGGCCGCTCGACGTCATCCGGCCCAACTCCTCATTCTCCTGATGCAGGAGCCTGCATTTGGCCATCAACTTCTTCCCTGTATTCGAATCAGGTGTGAACTTCCACGCTGACAGTTCGTTTTGTGTTTCTTCTAACCTAGCTTTAGTTGAAGTCAACTCCTGCTTCAACCTGAGTATAAGCATATTCACCGCAGGGTCCAATAGGGACGGTCGGCCGTTGAGACTCGCGTGTGATGATTTTAATTCCGTTATTTGACTCTGAAACATCAAGTTGGTTGATATTAGTGATGTATCAAAATAATGTGTAACTTTACCTACGAATAGTCAGTAACAATGTGCAACAATCTGTGTTACCTTACCTACGAATAGTTAGTAAAATAATCAATTTAAAAAAAATAAAGTGTCGCTTTTTCAGTAATTATGAGTAACATTTGATTTTATGTTTCAATTATAGATTACTGCGACAAATCTGTGTTATCTAGAATGTATGAGTACATCTCTGCCTCGTTGGTCTAGTGGTTAGCATGTTCGACTGCAGCTGACGAGGTCCTGGGTTCGAATCCCGGGTCGGGCTATAATTAAGTATTGGGGTTTTCTGACAAAAAATTCTCAGTACTAGCCCGGAGTTAGGAAATTGGCGGTGTTTCACCCCTGTGCCTTGGAGAGCACGTAAAGCCGTCGGTTCTGCGCCTGATCTCTCTCCCGTCGTGTCGGATTTTCCGCCCATCGGGCTATGAGAATAAAGGAACAGCGAATGCACCTTTGTGCACTGTAATATCTTCCACGCAGATGGCTAAACTCTGAAGATTTGCCGCCGTGGCCGTAATTCAGTCGGGAGGACATTATTATGAATATTATACGAGTACTCAGATAATTAAACTTCATTAACCGACTTCAAAAAAAGGAGGAGGTTCTCAATTCGTCGGAATCTTTTTTAAGTAATATTCTGAAGATTATTAAGCCAAATAGGTATCAGCTAATAATAAAAACAGAACTTACTACATAATCTTGAATCTCCTGTTCCTTAGCTGCCAGCCGTCGAACAAGGATTTTCTCTCTGTGTTGTGATTCCGCATACTGTTGTTTTATTCTGTCCTCTATCTCTTTCGCTTTTTCCAAGCTTCCTAAACAGATAAATATTCAAACTTATAGGAAGTAATTTGTCTCTATACAATAGTTGACGTTAAAAGGCAGACACTTATTAAAGGATTGTTTCACAGACTCTTGAAACTGTATCATAAATCTACTTATCCGCATTCTGTATTTTAAAGAAACATAATATGCTAGTAGTATTCTATAGTAGAATCTCTAAACAGCATAAAATGTGGCAATACATGTTTGTTGGATAGAAGCAGGCATTATTTTGCAGAAGTCCATGATACTGAAAGAACTGGATGTTGAATTCACTAGACTTCTCCACAATAGATAAATCTATGTGGTACACTGTGTATCTTGCAATATTCACCACACCATTCTTGCAAATTATTGTCAACGCACCTTTCACTCCAACACCGGAGCAATCCGACTGTAAAGTCAACATCTCCTGAAGATACTCTAGTGTATTTTCAATACATGTTGGTGTTTCTATTATGTAGCTTTTTATCCCCTACCCTCGCATACCCCAGTATTTTGTTTACCCTACCCTCGCAAAGCTGGACCAAATCAACAAGTTTGTGTTTAATTTACAATACTTACACCTTGACGAGGAAATTCTAAATCCATACCTATGTAAATTTTTTTGATACTATTATTATTATTTATTGATTTTACTATTTATTGATTGCGATTTATTATATCATTGATTGCGTTTATTAAAGTGTCTATGATACAGTTTACTAGCCTCATTCTTTTTAGTTTGATATTTTTAGTATTTAAAAATACTGTCCATGAAGACAAAATAAAATGCAAAATTTAGCCTCTCAATCCACTGATTGGATCCACCAGTGGATCGAATAGCACTCTGGAGTTTACTTTTAACCACTACTGGTATGGGTGGATCCTGTAACACTTTGCGACTCCATTAGGATCCACCAGTGGAGGGAATAGCACTCTGGAAGTTCACTGTGTAACATCACTGTATGTAGTTTTTTTTTTATCCACTACAAGCTAGCCGTTGACTGCGATGTCACCTGATGGTAAGTGATGATGCAGTCTAAGATGGTAGCGGGCTAACCTGTTAAGGGCATGGCAGTTATATTAAACCCATATCCCTTCGGTTTCTACACGGCATCGTACCGGAACGCTGAATCGCTTGGCGGCACGTCTTTGCCGGTAGGGTGGTAACTAGCCACGGCTGAAGCATCCCACCAGGCCAGACCAGGGAAAATGCAGAAATTATAAATTCCCAAATTGACCCTGCCGGGGATCGAACCCAGGACCTCCGCACGTTAAGGCAACAGCGCCACGGTTTACACACTGCGCCACGGAGGTTGTCAAAGTGGAGCCTGTTACACAATATTGTAAATGTGCATTTTGAAAGCTAAGAAAGTTAAATCTTGATCCATGAAAGAATTTCTCGGCTTTCACAATTTCCTTCAAAATCAATATTTGAGGTTCCCAATGAGGAAACTGTTGCTGAATATTGAGTCCTAGTGGGGTCGCAATGTGGTACAGGAAAGAATCGTGGATCACAGTGGACTCCAGAGTGCTATTCAATCCACTTGCCGATCTAATCATTCAGGCAATTTAGCATATTCCTTACTAACATATTTGTATGCAATGCAATGCATAGTTATATGATGCTTGGTGAATATAGCATATTATTTTGTAGGTATATAACCTTTACCTGGCTGTACACAATATATGAAAGTGATGCTTCAAACTATTGAAACAGCTTATTTACTAAGGTACAATTATTAAAATCGACAATACCTTAACTAAACAAATACAATATTAAATTATTTTGTAAACAGGTAGTACATTGCTTGATGTCTCCTTTACTTATACCCTTTTAGTAATAATTAATTTCACAAAGATTTTCTAGCATGAATCTCCATAAAATCAGACAGTTATTATGTTACCTACATTTATAACAATGTTTAATAGAAGAGGAAGCAAAATTTTTAGTTAAAGCAATACATTTTATGTTAACATTATATATATAGGAACATAGTAGCTATTGTAAATAAGGCCAACTCAATCCTGTACCTAATCCGTAAGGCATTCTTCAACATCACCAAGAAAACCTTTTTGAAAATATATAAGACCTATGTCAGACCTTTGTTGGAGTATGCATTCCAGGTCTGGAATCCATATTTCGTCAAGGATATAGAAATATTAGAAAGAGTACAGAGGCGAGCAACTAAAATGCCAAGAGAGCTGAAAAATCTTCCCTATGAGCAGAGACTTTCAAAACTTGGACTTAGTTCCCTACCTACTATACTACTAATACTAATAAATACTACCCCCAACCTACTATAATGTCCCAAATATGGAGGAAATATTTGTAAAAAAAAGGAACCCTGGTCTAAGAGGACACGATCGAAAGCTGCGTCATAGATTGGCATCATCAAATCCCCTTAAACACTTTTTGGGCAACAGAGTAGTACTTATGTGGAACAAACTGCCCGAGGATGTGGTGATGTCAACCTCTGTGAATCAGTTCAAGAACAAACTGGATAAACACTTAAAGACAAAGCACAAGATTTGATATAGGCGCATCAGCGAAAGCTGCCTAGCCTATTATAAATAATAAATAAATAAAATAGGGAGATTTTATTTCCTATCAGTTTTTGATGGAGCGGTCTGAACAGAGGGAAACTGTGGGATGTGATGGAGGATTTCTGTCAATGTCAAGTTTGTATGCAGTTTCCTACCTCTCTCAAAACTAGCTGCTATAACTGCCAACTGGCATGGTAGTCATGTCTATCATTTGTATGGGGCGGCACCCCACTGAATGAATATTTATACAAACAATGTGACCAATTCTGATGTACATAAACTCTAAACTAAATTAATATGACAGCATTAAATATATTGCTTTCGTCTTTCGATTGCCTTTCGTAATAATTCCTGCGGAACTAGATTAAGAGCTTTCAATTTAGTTTAGATATTGTTGAACAGCCATTATGTGCCATACTGTGGTAGTTTAAATTGAATAAAGAAAGCTGAGCATTTAGAAAGGATTATTAAAATCCTTTCTGTTTGGGCACGTATTACCCTGAAACTTCAGGACAGATTTGAATGCAACTTGGTTTTAAGCTGGAGCTAATATTTTGGGTTAACAGAATAGGGGATAGGGGATGAAAATTTTCATTTAAGTATGTTACTTCAGAACTCCATCAAATCAGAACCGATTTTGAAAGTACTTTTTTATTTACAGAGTTTATAGTTGCTGTTAGGTAAGTCCCAAAAATCCTGTAAATGTCATTAAGATCTGATGAATAGTTCAGAGCTCAAAAGTGAACTCCTTAATGGGTAACAGAGGACCAATCGTAGCTTTATAAAGTCTGCTTTTGACCATATGTATGGTACTGGCTGTAGTACATTAAGCATGCCCAAGCGTAGCCAGGGTAGGTCAGTGAATTTCAAGCAATTGAATCAAGTAGTTATTTGAAAATAGCTATAATATATTATACTATAGTTAAATAAATAAAGTACTTAAAATCACCAATTAAACACATGAATCAAGCTATGTATGGTATTTCTCTATGCCTACATTTAAGATTCAGAATTAAAGACTATTCTAATTCAACTATTTAATCTGAACCACCCACCTCCAGATTACAATTTCATGAGATTGACACGGCTTGGGATAGTTTATTATTGAGTCCCATTTTATAAAAATTATAGCTTATAATTATAGCAATAGCTTTGTTTCATGTGTTTTGGGTAAGTAAATTTGCTTGTTATTATAAGACAGCACATGCATTATTAAACGTAAGTTATAATATTATTATCTATTAACTTACATTGATATAAAATATACCTGATTAAAAGTAGATATTGGCACTAAAATTAAAAAGTTATTACTTAGTATTCTGCACTTTTTAAACCAAAGCAGACTCGTTGATTGAGGTTTCTTGTGTGGCCTAAAATATAACTTTTCCCTACTGAGAGACACCTACTGAATATTGATGGAAACTTGGAAATCCATAACTACTTATTATAAATGTGAATATGAGTGTCAGTAATCTTTTCATGGCTGATTAATTTAACTTGTTAAATAATCACCATTACCTACCTCACATAACTATTTGACTTTCCGAAAGTGTACTCACATACTAATCTCTTATACTAATACTATAAATGCGAGATTGGATGGATGTATGTTCGGTACTCAATCACACCAGAATGGTTGACCAGGTCAGGATAAAATTTGGCACAGGGATAGATTATAGTCCAGAATAACTACTAGGCTACATAGCCTTCTTTTTATACCGGAAAATTCTACCAAAACTAAAAATCTCCATTCCACGCACACAAAGTTGCAGGCATCATCAAGTTGTTACAATATATAGAAAAAGAATTGATTTGATTTAAAAAAGAGGATATTTCAGCCCTCTTAAAAAGTTTTAGTTACCAGTTGAATTAAATACAGTTGTAAGTACTTCAATAATTTGTTGTAAGCAAAGCTTCTTTTTAGTTCTTAGTATTATCTGATAAAATTAATATTTAGGTAACTCAAGATACAAGAGACATCATAACAGCTTACTATTTTCTATGTAATAGGCATCATACATAAATTTGTGCTTTTTTGACATACAATAGTAAAATAATTCAATTGTGTTAATAAAATCATTAAGTAATTAAATACCATCTACCTGTGAATTCCCATGGGAATTTAAAAAATCTTGCCTTGTTCCCTATCTACATTATAAAGGCAACCCACAGAGGTGTAATATTTTACATCAATGTTTAAAAAACAAAATAAAAGTTTAAAAATATTATTACAAATGTTTGTGTAACACACCACTGTTAAGTAAGTATTAGTTAGTAAAACTTTTCTTTGTAAATCTTATGCTAAAATTCCTAAAAACTAATATAATTTCATACATTCTTTCACTTAGATGTTTTTTTTTGGTGTATCCAAATAGAAAGTATGTACAAAATACAATACACATGTATCTTACATTACAAACATGAAAATAAGAAAGATATTTACTTTTTTGTGTTGTAAAATGATTGCGGCACCAGCTTTCTTTTCCTCCATTGTTGAAAGCTCTACCGGGGCACTGAACACAACTCCAAGTTCACTTGGATACACTGGGCTTCTTGCCACTCCACATGATGTATTCACTTCTCACTCCACTTGCACCGTTCTTACACAGCTTTACACATTTCTTCCTTATTTTTATACAAATAAACACCTAAATACACCCGTACCACAATTCTGTACAATTAACATTTCAACATCACATTTCTCAACATTAACTTATCAGTATCACTAAATTTAGTTAAAGCATTGTCGATATAGAGTAACTAAGAGTAACTTTGCACGTAATCGGCACGCGGGTCGGTCGCCGACCGTCACTACCAAGCCGATGTAACGTTTTCGTAAATACCTTCCAACTGTTTGTTCAAAGTTTCGAGGTGGTCAATGTACGAGTCCTGTGATCTCCACGCGGCGCGAAGCGACTCCACAGTCGCCGCGTCGAGTTGGTGCGAGGTCAGGAGCACCCGCGCCACGTTAGTAGCGCCGCCGCCCGAGGCGTCATTCGCCGACTCCCCGTGACGTTCCGATTCCTCGGACATTGCCTTCCCACTAATATGATAAGAGTGCTCTTTCGACTGCAAGTAAACGGTTCAAAGTTAAATCTAGAAATGTTGTTTTGTTATCTGCCGCCGTTATCAGAACCCTGCAACAATGACGCAGCTTTGTGAATTTTAACTATAAATATGATGTACTCACAGGTTTAATTTATTACTATCAAATATAATATTGTAAAACTAAATTGTACAGGTTTATTTACACCCTTTTATTCAATCACAAATAATTAATTTAGGAAGGAATGCAAGCTTTAACTTTCAAGACGCCATCTTATCACGTCGCGCGTCCATAGACAATGAATAAACCACAGATTAAAAACCTAATCTGAGGAATAAACCATATACTGGAGTATATTTATTATACTCTGTGATACTGGCAGAGACAATTGACAAATAAACCACAGAATATCATATCAATACAAATCAAAGAGTATTCAAAGGTGCCAACCGTTGCGTTCAATAGTCCAAATTGCATTTTCTAAGAGCTCTAGTCCTAATCTACTCTGTAAAGTTAAGTAGGTTAGAACCCAGAGCCAAGTTGCAAAGTAATAAAAAAAGAGATTTTTTTTTCATCACCCGCCTTTAGATGGCTGCTCGAACTAAATATTATAAATGTTGATCCCGTATCCAGTTAACTATATAGAAAAATAAACGTATTTTTAATATTATCATCTATTACGTAAGTGTAATAATATGAAAGCATACCTATATAAACATAAGCAACAATTAATTAATTACTATCAAATTCGTTTATTCCTAGTTAATAATCAGGACTCGGAGGACCTAATATTTATTCAAGTAGGATGAAAATGACTAAGATTTTTTAATACGGCTACTCGTTACCTTTGTAATATATTATTATCTAATATACTAGATGATGGTTTTTATAATAACTCGCCGCTTTTTACATAAAACCGCGGGAACTATTCAATTTTCCAGGATAAAAAGTAGCGTCACTCTCAACTTCAACTATGCCCATGCCAAAATTCACGTTGATTCGTTGCTCCGTTGCGGCGTGATTGAAGGACAAACAAACACACTTTCGCATTTATAATATTAATATGATTATCATTTACTATTTTATATTATTTTCATTCGTTTTAGTTTTTAAGTCTTTTAGTCTCACTATACAACATATAATTTAATTAAAACTAAGAAATAAATTAAAATCTAAATTAAAAAACGAATTTACAAAAAATACACGCCGTCCAAGTGATCGTTAATGGGCATGGTGCCCAAAACACTGGCGCTATTACCTCGTTGAATGGCAAGGCTAAGCCGTTGGGCTAAATAAGCGCCAGCTCTTTGGTCACCAGAGGCGTGAATTTTAAATTGTTAATTAATTTTAATATTAATTCGTTTTAATTGTAATTTTGTATGAATTTAATTTACTAATTTTCTTTTACTGTAATACAATTTTGATGATTTAAGCTTGATGCTTATACCAAATATTTATACACCACTAATTAGTAGAATGTAGGCTCCCAAACTATAATCATGTCAACTTTATATGACCTACATTCTCATGAATAAATTATTATTTACTACATGATTCTCGCGACTTCGTTCGCGTGGATTAAGATTTTTTATTCCCGCGGGAACTCTTTAATTTTCCGGTATAAGAAGTAGCCTATGTCCTTCCTCGGGATACAATCTACTCCTGTACCAAATTTCGTCAAATCGGTTGAGGAGATGGGCTGTGAAAGCGTAGCAGACAGGCAGACACACTTTCGCAATTATAATATTAGTATGGATTTTATTATTTAATAATTATATAGCCGATTCTTCGGTTTGGCGGCCACATTCGCAGTGGAAAATCTGTAGCATATAATACCTACTAACTATAACTTGCTACGACGCGACGCATCGAGCAAATAGTAGGTAGGCAAAAATAAAACACAAAATAACATAATATTATGTTTATTTATCTCATTAATCGAATAATTACATAATATTTTTATTAACACTTAACATCTAATTAATGTTTAACATTAATTGATTCATACTATACAATAAATCTACAATTTTATTAAAAACTAATTATATCACAATATGTACAATGGAATGTTGATTAACATAATGAGGTTGTACGATTTGTCAATAGGGTCTCCAAACTTCTTGGTTACCCGCACCGTAGAGTCCATGTTTCACGTCATCGACAGTTTCACAATTTTGCACTAGGCCGCTCGCTTCGTTCACACCTGGTAAGTCCGTTGTGATAGAAATTGCGCCATCTATATCGCTAATTTTTATCTCACGCGGCAAATACTGTTCGGAGAGGTTATATTTGTCGGAACTATGGAGATGGACATGGATTTCGTTTTGGTTGACGGTGGAATATAGATTTGGTACGATCATTTGGGTGTTAGGGTTAATGTAGGGCGTGTGGGATTGGAGGCAGGCAGGATTGTTATTGATGTTGTTATACTGATAGTTGTAGGAGTTGGTGGGCCAGGTGTTGTAGTAGTTTGGATCGTATCTCTGTGCCGGCATGGCGGCAGAGTTGAGATCTGTGAGCGTGCCGGTAGCGGCGCTCGGACTCCCCTTGAAGCCCGTTGAACTTGCTTGGAAGCCACTGTAGTCGGTGTGTCCCAGCTGTATTTCCGGGAGGACTGTAAAAGACGAAAGATTAAAATTACCTACTTTATATTGCAATTAAAAAAAAGATCATTTTATTGTGGTCTGCTGGGAGGTTTTGGCTGGTGGCATATGGCACAGATGAAATAATAGTTACTTCGTAAACCAATGACCAGTAACTACCCTACCGGTAAAGCGGTTCTACTGAGAAATTCCAATAGTCTACGTAACGAATCCCAACTCCAAGTTTACCGTCTACCGTAGATATAAGCTTAGTAAATAACTATTATTTCATCTGTGGGGCTAAATGAACATCGTATATTTTTCTACATCATGTTTCTGTTTTCACTTCGTTTTCCGGTGCAAGGCCTCTATCTATTCTACCGCAATTGCCAAACCTGGCAATTTATTTGCAGTTTGGCGTATTAGACTGCTTGGAACTGCCATCAAATTTTTTATGCGGTAAAAACCCATTGTATTGGCGCCTGATGATTGATTCCGATCATTTTCATACGTGACACGATTACATTGAAAAGTGTTGGGTTTTTCGATGGGTAGGGCCTTATCAATAACAATCACAGTCTGTTCTGTCTGTTCTCATTTCTCATTATCTGTTCTGTGGGTAGAACGAGACAATGATAAATAAATGCAGAAGGATGAACGAAGAACTTCGTCTTCGTCGAAGGAAGAAGCAATGACAGAGATTTTTACTGAGACAAAAGTCAGGCACTATTGTACCGTTTTTTCAAATATTTCCTGTACTGATTTTAAAAACACTTTACTGCAAGAAAGTTTTGAAATTACAGAGACGATAAGTAGACCCTAAAAATTGAACCTAAAGTAGGTACGCTTTATCATCAGATAGGTATATATTTGAGAGATCTGAATTTTGAACCTATCATCTTTCGAAGAAAAAGAGTATATTATGATACTACTCTGAAGATTTTTATACTGATTAATAGATATAAGTAGGTATTTATACTTATTATTTATTCAATAAAGATATATATTACCTGCAGGTATATGTATTGTAGGGTCTGGCTTGTAATAGGCAGGCTGCAGGGGGCCATAGCTTGGGTACACGCTGGCGGTGGACGGGTAGCCTGTGTTCCACTCACTGGCGCCCAATATGTTGCCCGTGTTTTCTGAAAAGATTAGTTTACATTAAAATATGTTATTTAGAACGAGTTTTTATTTGGTGGGAGGTTTCAGCCGTGGCTAGTACCACCCTACCGGCAAAGACGTACCGCCAAGCGATTTAGCCTTCCGGTACGATGCCGTGTAGAAATCGACTAGGGTTAGAGGTTTAATATAACTGCCATACTCCTAACAGGTTGGTCCGCTACCATCTTAGACTGCATTGTCACTTACCATCAGGTGAGATCGCAGTAAAGGGCTAACTTGTAGTGGAATAAAAAAAATAACGAGTTGTGAAGTGGCAATGGTCGGGGTACATAGTTCGAAGAACCGATAGACGGGGTCCCAAAGTGTTGGATTGGCGACCTTGCACTGGAAGCGTAACGTTGGCAGACTAGATGGACTAGGATGAATAGAAAAGCAAAATAAAAAAAAAGGCAAATGAGTAAATAGAAAAGCAACCTAGGTAGCTGAACTAAGCACTGACCTAGTACAGTGCGACATGAGGGTCGAAGACAGAACACATTATTAAAAAAAAAAAACTTTCACTAGTTTGTTCATAAAGAGAAAGCTGGTTCTAGGAGATTTAAGAGATAGTTTGAAAAGGGTGATAAAAAACACGTCATAAGTAGTTTATCCATCTCATTTATAGAAGTTCCATATCTTACCAACGGATCTTACGGTGTTCAACAAATACTGGGTTTAAAACAACTAGATGATTTAATCTCGTTAGATGAAGATAAATGAACAGCTTCATGTGGACAATAATTGTATTAATTACTAATATAAGGGAGCGAAGATCACACCATTTCATGTTAACTCTTATCCGCAGTTTGTATAAGAATAGCAAAATCTAAAACGTTACGAAAATTATACCTTGGCCTCGTTAGAAAAGCAGACAAGAGGCAGCCATTTAATCATTATCAATGTCTTTGTATCGTTGCATTAATATGTTCGTCATGCGTCCACTTTCGTTTACACACTATATGCGTGAATCATACACAAGCCGGCAAACCCAAAGCGTGCGGCAGTTCCGCGTGACCTCCATGGCCTATGCTTCCATGATTAACACCTGTCATTGACAATGGGCGATTGATTTAATAAATATAATATTATAATACTGCAATCGACCGACATTAGCAGTTGCTAATGTCCTTGTGCCTTGCTATCATTAACACTTTTTAAGACATCCGTTCCCACTACATAGCATGTCTCAAAAACAATATCGTTCTCCTTCTCAGTCAAACCCCGCGAAATAGTCTAAACGCTATTAGGTACTGATCTTTCCCTAAATGTTCAAAGGGTGTCTTCCAATTTAAGCATTCTCTCGAAATTTTCTATGTAGTTTATAATAAAATAATATATATTTCTGCCTGATGCCGTCCTGACTCCGAGTATAAGGCTGAGTTAGTACGTACTCTAAATATGAAATTAAGTATATGCCCCAATAGTACATGGGTCTTACATTGGATAGTCATAGATCCCGATATACGACGACCTTCACCGATCTGTGTAATAGATGAAACCTGCTTTTTATTTATATTTAATAATAGATAAATACGCCTAAAATAGGTTGCCTGTCAAAATCCGGTCTAGACTATTTTAAAATTAATTAATTTTAATTGATTTATTTTACAAGTTTATTGTAGCCAATGCTATACCATCGGGTTTGTTATAAAATTACCTATATTTCAGCCGTTCGAGCGTGATTGAGTAACAAACATCCATCCATACATCCAAACTTTCACATTTATAATATTTATTTGATTGAATAAAAATAAAAAGCAGTTTTCATCTATTAAACAGATCGGTGAAGGTCGTCGTATATCGGGATCTCCGACTAGGAGAATTATAATGAAAGATTTTTCGACGTTGTTTTCAATGCTCTGGTTGCCAAGTTGGTTGAGTCCAATGAGGTCATATTATTTGCTGAAAAATTGAAACAAAATTTCTGGAAAACTTTTATGGACACTGAAACGAACGTCGGTTTGGTATCCAAAACGGATCGGGCTGTAATTTGGCATATATAGCGTAGACTTCCGCTACGACCTAACCGTACCTAACGTGCGCGAAGCCGCGGCAAAAGCTAGTTTTTTCATATAGGGGGATTAAAAATATAATCTGAATAATAAAGACGAGCTTATAAGCTTTCAATATTAACATTCGATTGGCACAGAACAAAACAGTGTAGGTAAATACGTGAACTGATAAAACAAATCATTATGCTAATTCCTATACTTTTGTCCCGTCAGCTTTGTATGTATATTTGAGGACCACGCGAGGTGTAACACGTAGACACTCTTCGCACGCAAGACAATAGATGATATGGACACATCCATGATCCAGACGCCATTAAATACCTAATCTCTTCTGCAAAGGTAGTACACATGTCAGTATGGTTTGCCCTGAATGAAATGACGCGCAAGATGACGCGACTTAGTCTGCTTTTGCACTAAAGATGTGCGAGGATGAGCGTGAATCTAATAAATAAGATTTTATCTTATCAATCGACAAAGCGGTTAAAGCTGGGCTAATAAATAACAGATCTTTAGCTATGTATTTAATAACTACCTACTGGTGGATTTTACGAACATATCTCTCGTGGCTCGTACGTTGCTGGTGGAAAATCACCTTGCGATTTCGTGGTGGTTGTCGTACATAAACATTTAAGTGGGTGACGTTTATTAAATGTACAATTTTCTAGGCTTGTTGGCCTCCAACTTAGACTATTTGTCTGTTAGGATAGCTGTGTATAGCTTAAACTATAAGATATGTGAAATATTGGATATCATTTATTCTTATTAGACTACCTAGAATCTAGATATTTCCATTGGTAACGCAAGTCAATGCTACGTTTTTAGCACAGCGGAGGTTTCCCCTCATCCATAGACTCCAGATATAGATAAAAAAATATATCATATTTTATCTATGCTATTTTCCCGTGAGTTAGAAATTAGAATATAATTAATTGATGAACTTGATTTATTTCAATGGCACTTGCAATAAAGTTGTCTTTGCTTGTTTAGTGTTTGCCGAATGACGCAAATGAAAGGTTATGGTATTTCCCGAGTTTCAATGAATATTCCGTTCTAGTCAAGCTAAGTACGTGTTTGGGTACACCTAGATATACCTAGGTACAATTTTAACGTAATAATTATGAGTTATGGCCAGTTTTATGATGTTTATCGTACGCATGGATGCATGGAAAATATTCTGACTGCAATTTTTAAAATAATTACGATACGAATCATAAAAGGAACCAAATAACGAAGTATATATAGTATTAATGTTACCAAACATTCATCAACTAACTCCCAAGTTTATAACACTTATTCAAATACAATAAGTAAGTAGTTTTGTATATAAGATTAGATGTAAGGGGCAGGGCTAGGCCCTAGTGTTAGTGTACAAGTAAAAAGCTTGACTATTAAATTCGTCTAATGTGATTAATCGTACTTAAACAGTCATTAATTATTTCAAAATATCTTGACGTCCTATATTATGACTAATAAATAATTTGTAACAAGTCGTCAAATATGTCTATATAAAACAACTATAATATGACTCACTTAACAATGGTATAGTTAAGCATGGCAAATAGGTATCTATGCTGTTAATTGTTACTCACTGAATTTAATACTCATAATAAACCTGTCCCTCTTCTGGAAGGGCCCATTTAAAATCATAGAGGTTCATTGTAGTTAACGTTACCGTAAAATAGACATATCTAAGACGCGCTATCATAGAGACGAAATAAAACTAGCCCAAGATAATTTCTTTCCAGGGCCATCGCGCCAGGTAAAATAATATAGCAACAAAGATCCTCAGCAAATCGCACAAAGACCTTTTGGAGTGGAAAATCGAACACGACTGGAGACAGATCAGACGCAAGACCGGCTTTACGTGCTCTCCGAGGCACGGGGCCAAAACACCATCAACTTTTCAACTCCGGGCTGATAATGAGAATTTCTTGACAGAAAAACCCAATGAACATACTTATTTACATTCCACCTTGGGACCTCATCATTCATAGACAAACATGCTAACCAACGAGAATGCATCGTCAGAAGCATAACGCATTTTTCAGTACTGAAAATGTGCGTTATATAATACTGAAAGGTGTGCTCAAGTTTGTCAATCCGCGCTTGGTCAGCGTGGTGGAATATCGCTGAGATGACGACAACGATGACGGTTGGAAGGCTTCTAATTGGTCTGGGAACTGGGTACTTGTTTTAATAAGAAAACCATACATAGCAAAACCACTGACTTGTTCTACTGTCTTTCGCTCATATTCAGTGATTTCGCCTGTTTACTGAGTAGTCGAGTTTAGAATGTTTTCTAAGTCCTACACCTAAGAAAATAAAAAAAAAACCATACTATTACCCATTCTGTGCTACGCCCGTTTTAACGTACCATCTTATCAACTGATTTTGTTGTATAGAGTTAGGTTACATCCTAGGGAAGGACTTTGTTTACTTTTTATCCCGGAAAATTAAGGAGTTCCCGCGGGAATACGAAAAACCTATTTAACGCGGTCGAAGTCGCGAGTCATCTAGCAATACATAATAATTGTAGGTATAAACTGAACGTTTGTTGGTAACTTTCCAAAATAAAAGTTCTTGATAGCATGAAAATTGAAAATGGAACCGATTCGTTTAAATGAAACGGAACAATCAACGAAAATTGAAACATACGAGTAGTAAATTAATGAAGGAGCGAAATAGGAATGGAGTTTAGATTGAGCTTTAATTGGAAACGCATTAGTGCTTATGAAAAGTATCCGATAATGATTTCCATGAGTCGAATAGCTACACTCGTATCCGAACCGAAGCCGTGCCCACTTCATTTTGCGGTCCACCTATCCACCAATAGGGCGACCATTCATTAGTTTTTTTTCAGGAAACGTCCAATTTTCAGCGGGTGCAGTTTAGATAAAATTTTAGTGCAGACTAATTATTTATTAATCATTCGTGCAGATACCTTGAGACTATTTTTTCCGACTGTATCAACTTTATTTGCATTTAAAAACAATTTTTAAAACCACATGATTCATAGAATATAAGCAACGAAATGCTAGATTTAATTCTAGTTGAGGGTTTTTCTAAAATTGTATAATCGTTAAATGTGGGTATGTATCCTTGACATTAAAACCGTTGACGTCTTTGTGTTTTTAGAAATCTTATAATATTTCTAAAAAAACAAATACGTCACCTGCCACTTCACAGAAATGTTAGTGGCACTGTAATCATGACCATAAGATAATATGATTGTCAAAATAACATTTGCTTCAAAAGTTCCCCGGGACCGCAACCTTCATTCCATATCATAATATGACTATATCATATGACTTAGTACAGATTTTGACTAAAGAGTCTGGCGTTGCTGATTTGTCCCGGTTTTATAAATACTTTTATGGCAACCCTACCCGCTGTTCCTAATTTTGTGCGCTCGGACATGAAATTAAAATCGGGTTAATGTATAAATGAGATATGCACTTAATAAATATTTAATTAGGTGTCTAAATAAAAGCGTTCGGTGCATTGGGGGTGCGGTTCCCGATAAAACGTCATGTAATGTAGTTCGTGATAGGAAAAACCGCGGCTCTTTGTGTACAGTATTATACCTACCGATATTGGCCAATTGTATTTTGTAGATAGCTAATTTATTTGTGTTCCCAAAATAAATAATAATTACTCTTTACCAGCATTTCGTTTTACTGGTAAATACAATATAAATGGTCAGGTTTTGTATATCGCACATGAACAGCTCGTTTCAATATAAAACGGTACCAAATACATTATAGATTTTCTGTCTCTTGTTTGGATTTAACGAGGAGATTTAGATACATATGGCTATTCTTTTTTGTAAACATACTAACAGATTTAGTTTTCTTTGTCTAATCCCTACTTCAATACTAATATTATAAATGTGAAAGTGTGCCTGTCCGGCTGTCTGTCTGTCTGCTACGCCTTCACAATCTATCAGATTAACCAATATTGACGAAATTTTGGACAGAGATAAGTTGTATTTCGGCCCTCGGGGAAGGACATAGGCTACTTTTCATCCGGGGAAATAAAAAAATTCCCTCGGGATTTTTTCATGCGTTATAAAGTGTGTATAATATTGCATTAATGTAAGTATGGAAAAAGTTCTAACGCATTTCCACGACACCTTGCAGGACTTGGAGTGATAGTTAACACCATAAACAACGAAGCTTATAATAGTGCACAGTACTCGCTGGGCGGGGATTTATTTGCGATCTCACCTGATGGTAAGTGATAATGCAGTCTAAGATGGTAGCGGGCTAGTCTGTTAGGGGCATGGCAGTTATATTAAACCCATATACCCCTTCGGTTTCTACACGGCATCGTACCGGAACGCTAAATCGCTTGGCGGCACGATTTTGCCGGTAGGGTGGTAACTAGCCACGGCCGAAGCCTCCCACCAGGCCAGACCAGGGAAAATTCAGAAATTATAAATTTCCAAATTGACCCTGCCGGGGATCGAACCCCCGCACGTTAAGGCAAACAGCGCTACATACTGCGCCACGGAGGTCGACAAAAACCTGGATTTTCAAACCACTATGTCCAGGTATCTTTTTACTAGCACTGAAATCGTATCTTAGCCGTTAATAACTTCAGTTATAGTACGCGGTAGTTATGAAGGCGGCTAGCGGTACATACAGTCATAGGCACGGACAGGGAGCCTAGGCCTGCCGTTGACGTGGGATAATTACCACCCCCCCTCCCCCTTCGCCTCACCCCCTGTAGGTAATGTCACATTAACACCCTCAGCGCGTGGAACTGTCAAAACATCGCACGGCGCTGTTCGAAATTGCATTGAACGAAAACAACGGTTAAAGCGTATCGAATTGAACAATAATAATTTCAGATTTACCTGCAAATTAGTAATTACAGCATTATCTGCGAATCCAGCCACAAGAGGGATTCTATTTTAGAAAATATGATGTTCCCTTTTCTCATACTACGCTAGAACTCTCAATATTTCCTAAGAGCTTCAGTGCTCAAAGCTTGATGGATAGGATAGCCTGGACCTAGCTGGAAGTATAGATATTCCACTTGCGAGGCATTTTTACCGACTTCTAGAAAGGAGGAGGTTCTCAATTCGACTGTGTGTTTTTTATTCTGTGTGTACGTTACGCGATCATTCCATCAGTTATGAATCAATTTTAATGCTTCTTTTTTTGTTTGATAGATGGTGGTGGTGGTGAGAGGTATAGAGGTGGTCGAATAAAAATTTTATCGAAATTGATTTAGCGCTTTTTGAGAAAATCAACATAAACAAAATATATACTTACCCAGATAATGTTTTGGTTAGTGGTTTACTTTTTTTAGTTTAAGTTGGTACTTATGGGCATAGTTTTTAAGTCAGATTTTGGTTTTTTTAAATTAATTATTTAAACGACAGATAATAATTATTATGTCAGCCACTTCATAGTTCAGCTTGCTAATGCTTTTACAATAGGGATGATGACAACTCAATCAAATAAGCAACTCTTTATCAAACTTAAAAACGCGCTTCTAGTATGGAAGTTGTATGAAATTCACAATAGTGACGTCATAAAAATTCAACGCACTTTTTTTTCTTTAATCTATATTTTAAAATGGTTATCACACTTAAAACTAACCGAGGATGTGAATTTTAGGTCTTTTGGAAGATCCTCTATTTAATAATCATAGTTAGAAATAATTTATTTTTGTTACAGGCATTATCCCTATTGCCAACTACCGAAAAAAATGCAGATCGTTGTAACCCATGCGTGTAAAGCCGTGTTCGTAAAGCTAGTAAGTCACCAAATGGTAACAAAGCACGAGTAACAATGGGAGTAGCGTCGCGTCGCGCGATCGCTTCGATGGCAAATACATGAAGCAATCAAGGGCATTGATTAGGGCGGCGTAATTAGCTTCCTTTGATCACGGCCTTCTTGTTACACACATTTCATGCAAACTTTGCGGTGTATTACCATTATCGGCACTTACAGGTATGACATATAGGTACAGACGGTACAGTAAGTTACTTAGATGTCCTGAAAATTTGAAGCTTAGAAGCATAAGTAGGTACCTAATAACTTACGTACTACGGTAGGTAATAGTATTTTGTGTATTCCATGAAAAATTAAAACCAAAAATATTAACAAAATACTTAGATAAGTATTTTATTTACTTGACAAAAATAAATTAGTATTTTTGATTTAGTAGGTACTAGCGAATGCCCGCGACTTCGTCTGCGTGGTTTGAGGTTTTGGTTCCCGCGGAAACTCTTTAATTTTCCGGGATAAATACCTATGAGCTATTCAAGACTATAATCTATCGCTGTGCCAAATTTCAGCCAGATCCGCTCAGCCGTTGGCGCGTGATTGTGTAACAAACATCCATACATCCATCTATACATATCCATACATCCATCCAAACTTTCAAATTTGTAATATTAGTAAGATAAGATTCTGTGATTCTACTGAATATTATCTATAGGTATATTTGTAAATTACGTAAACTGATCTGTTTAGTATTTAATTGAATCAGTTATTTCAGAGCGCAGCGTCGCATTAACCCTAATTTAATATATTATACTACTGACAGGGTGTTTGTAATTTTAATCATTAATTACTTAAAGTTAATCTTACCATAATATTTATTGGCTTTTTGAATCAGTTTACATCACGAATAAGTAGTCGCACCGATATTGATACCGTGACAAATAAACAATGAAAGTACGATGTCATCAACCTCGCATACTTCCCTGAAGCTTTATAAATCACATGAAACTCCCATAAGAATATTCTCACCCCTTGCATCTCGTTGGTTGTTTTGTGGAGTTTTTGTAACTGATCATTTACATCGTAACTCGGCGTAATTCGATACATCCTGCGCTTGACGGCCCGGCGGAGCTTCGGCTTTTGTTTTAAAGGGCTTGAATTAAAGCCTTGGGCAAACATTATACGCGGCGAAAACTACACAGAAAACACCTTGTTGTATTAAAATTCTTGGATATATTATGAAACACTAGACAATAAGAATTAGTCATATTTTTTCAAACCCTTTTAGGACAATGATATCATCATTAAGGAACCTCGAGGTGTGATTACTAGTGCCGATTTAGTAAAGAACCAAAGTTTAAAACGACTGTAGTCCTTTTTAGTATATCTTTTGAGTATTTTGACTCCAGCATAGATTATTGAGCACTGCGCCGCTTTGCAGCGTTTTTTGTGTGGACAGTGTAAATAAGTACTTATCTTCAGAATAATAGAGCTGTTAGTATGGAAACAACTACTAGGAGCCGCATTGGAATTTTTTCAGTTGAGCATCACTGCTGTCGCTTGCTGTGTGTCCAACCCTTTAAATGCAACAATACTTTAAATATTTAAAGCACAAAGTTATATCAGAAGGAAATTGTTAAGTATCCAAAATATATTTTTTGCGACTTGCGCTCACTTGTGCAGACTAATTCTTACGTGTTTTATAAGATCTACTTACAAAATGATTAGTAGGTAGGGGATGTGAAAAGTTATTGGCAAAACTTAGACTGTGTTATTTTTTTGAATTCCTTGTCGTTAAAAATAAGAATGATAAAAAATACAGTTTGGTTTTGGTTGATAACTATAGTTTTTCGTTTTAATATTTTTTCTATAATGAACAGCTAACACGTAGGCCAGGGCCCAGGAGACCTATTAGAAATACTATATCTATTAGGTATCTATAAATTATAAATTACCATAAAATTAATATATTATAGATATTTATCAACTGCATATCAATAATATTATATTCGTGTGGTAGGTACTACACAGTGTAGAGTCACATACAGTCGGTCATTGGGGCAAATACGGTGACAGTTTGTACTACTATCAGTCACTCTCCTGAAACATCACGATTTTGTAGACAGCCGTTCTTTGTGACCGTCGCGTCGCAGTGTCTAGTAATGCCACGGCTCTTCCTCAAATATTAAATTCTTTTGGTCATTGTATGGCTTTCCTACCTTTTCTGTGGTTAAGTTTTGATCTCGGCTATATTTGGTATAGGAGCATATGAGCATGTCGACTTACAAATTATCGTGTGTCGAGATGAATTAATTAGCTGCGATTGACAGATGTCCACAGCGAATGATGGAAATACATAATTTGTTACACAAAGCACAAACGGTGATATTGTCCGGTTCGGTGCACCGGACTGTTAAGACACGTCCACTGTAATGTAAGTTGTAGAGATTATGTCGGGCCACAAATAACGCGATTTTTATCATATTAATCAATACCATCACAATTCTCAGTATATTATCAAACTCGACCTCGATACATGTGCCTTGAACATTGATGTAGAATTTTTTTAGTATTTCAATGGCCTTGACATAAACTTGTTCATTTTAGTTTGTGTATACTAAGAAGTGTATGATAAGCTTTACTGAAAGTAGTTACTTAACTGATTTTTCTTCATCAAAATATACATATTAAGTAGCTTTATTTGAATAAAAATAATAATACATATAATAATATATACAATTTCTTAAAAAATCTTTAAAATCTAAATTAAATCTAAATTAAAAACTAAAAACTAAACATTAAAAATATAATCTATGCCGCTGCAATGAGGCAATGTGCCCAGAACGCTGGCTGCGTTACCCCGCTGAATAGCCAAACTTATATGTTGGCCGAGGTAGCTGCCAGCCCTCCGGTCACCTGTGGACTCTGTGAGACGAGAAGATAGATCCTTAAAAAAGGATCTAGCATCTTCGCCCCACGACCCCATGGTTTCAACACCAAAAGGCACAAATATAAAATTATTTTCTATAGTTTCATATTTGCGCCTCTTGGCTCTTTCTGCATTAGTGGCCGCCGCCCCCGCCGTCATGGAGGTCGCCTGCAAGTGGGACAACGCCAGCGTATCCACGCATGTGCAGGCATCCCAAACAAGCGACCTTCCTAACTTCCACGGAACCAGAGTCATCCCGTCAGGTCTCTTACCATCACTGCGCGCCAAGCCATTTGGCTCTAATACTGCAGGCACTTTAGCGGTGGCAAGAGACCTACGAATGATGTCGTTCAGGGAAGCATGACGCGATAGACGACCGGCACTTTTAATGCAAGAAAGCCCGTGATGACCATACGCGTCCACTGACCCACCACAGTGGCATAGATGTGGCTGTTGTAACTTGGCGCCAAGTCTAAGTCTAAATATACATATTAAGTATCAAAAATTTAAATTTTATTGAAAGGTATAAAAATCAAGCTCAGTTAGAAGGTTTTGTTTTAGCAAATAATACGATTTTTTTTATTTTTGTAATTTGTATCAATACAAAAGCGATAAAAAAGATCTGGATCACAATTAAGACGTGTTAAAAGAACTCAAAAACTGCCCCAGTTAATTTAGCAATCACATACAATATACAGTCGACTCTTGTTATTTGAAACCTGCGATAATTCGAACCTTTTTAACCATTTGATATCTCAAACACTCAATATTTCGTAATATTTTAAGAGTCCTTCGAGTTTCGAATTAACAAGAGACGACTGTACATATAATAAGAGCTGCACGCCGCCGCGTATGAAACTGCACTCGCGTATGAATTCGCTCTCACCGTGGCTCTACCGGAGGTATTGTTACAGGGAATGGATCCGGCCGATTGACGATCGTTGATACAGCCGGCCGCGCGTAACACTATACTTCGAACACGCGATCCGCGGGCTAGCGTTACCTATCACATCTCCCGCACATACCTACCTACCGTACCTACTGATTACTCTGTTCAATGTACAGACTGCGTAGGTAAGCTATGTATTTTGATAAAGCCTTACTTTGTGTAGATACATTTAAATTGAAAAATCATAGCACGCTCCGTCTCCTAGGTTAGTAGTAGACCCATATGTCTTTAAGTAGGTAAGTTCCATGTTAAGTTGTAGGAGGAAATCGTGGATACTTGTACAGGATTTTGGAGAACCTTAGTAAATGAACGTCTCACACTATGACTCTACGTTTTCTAAGTTAAGTTGATTCACAAAATTCCTCGAAAAGCATTTTACACAATGAGAGAAATGATGATTGGCAGAAAGTTGGCGGACTTCATATAGGTACATTTGAGAATATTATGGAGAATTCTCAGGAAAGTTTCCTCACAAGTTTTCCTGCAACTTTAAAGTAAGTGATATTAAATTGCTTGAACACTCACAACTTCAAATGATTTCAAAGGTAACTTGATAGGAGGCTGAGGCGGAAAGGCTGTCACCGTTTCAAGGTCCAGCCCCACTACAGAGACGCAGCACGACGCGATGCGCCACATAGCGGCAAGTTTTCTTTATAGAGCATAGAGCTTACTCAGTGTTATAGAGGTTATATGGAGCTGGACCCATTGATAAGAGACATAGCACGGAGATGCACTGCGCCACGCGGCCCTGTACAAACTCATACAAATAATGTTTGCTACTAGACCTTCACGTACCTAATGATGTATGGTAGGTAAACGGCTTTCTAGTCAGACTTAAAAATATGTGCAGCTGTCGATTTACTTATATATAAGTAGCTTCCTTAAATTTTTGACCGAGCGAAGCGAAGGTCTCTGAGTCTACTTGAGTGAATTGGCACTTGTCCGTCCGTCCGTCCGTCCGTCTGTCAGAGCATTATAACTTCTGAATTACTGAACGTAATTACTTCAGCTTTAAATATAATATGTAAACCAATGGCCTCCCGCCGAATATGGCTTAAAAAGTTATAAAAATCTTTATTTCAGGGGGGCTCTCATAGAAGCGAATGCGAAGTAAAATATTTTTTATAAAGTGACATAGGGTTGCAGTATATCATTTTAAAGATAATTAGGAATAGAGTCCAAAAATATTTTTTTTTAATTTTTCCCCCAAAATTGACGAAATGGGGGGCTTTCAAAGTGGAGATTTTCTAACATCCAAAGCTGACCTCAGAACTCTAAATTTACTGAAAGGCTGAGCCTGAAACTTGATCAATTATTTGAATTATATCCTGTACTTGAACAACAAATACTAAAATTAGATAAATATTGTAAGGAAACGGAATTATTTAATTTTAAATGAGCTTCAGTATTTTTAACAGAACTTCACATTTATGTCAATAGATGGCGCCGCGAGGTCTCAGTTCGGGGCGAACCACTAGTATAATAATCTATTATAAAGATTACAAATATCTAATAAGGTTGGCGAAATACCGGTAGAAAATATACTCGTATACGGTCACTGTACACCACGAACAAGCTACTCATCAACATTTCTGCTCAAACCACCGCTCATGCTCTTTCAGAGGGATAATCAAATTAGTGTCGCCTCGGAGAACGCAAGCGCAACTATTTAGGACTAACATCGAGTGTCTTTTTACAACCGAGTTAGATACTGCTACATTCCTGAACAAGAACACGGTAATTTATTACGAGTAGCAAAAAAAAATCATACAAATGTCGTAGTAATTTAATCCATCTAAAAATATCTACATCCAACGGATTATTGTAGAGCTTAAAAGCTCCCAGTATTTATTTTTGCGTAAAATGCCTAAATGGTTGAAAAGAAAATTGGAGCCAAAACTCATGTCTTTTCCTACCATCTATACTAATATTATACATGCGATAGTTTGGGTGGATGAATGGATGTATGGTTCAGGATGGATGGATAGATGGATGTTTGTTACTCAATCACGCCTAAACGGCTGAACGGATCTGCATGAAATTTAGCATAGAGATAGACTATAGTATGGCACATAGGCTACTTTATCCCGGAAATTTAAGGAGTTCCCGCTGAAACCAAAGAACCTCAATCCACGCGAATAAAATCGCGGGGATCAGCTTGTTTTCTATATTTGTTGCTCCAATTATATACCTAGTCATGATGTAGCGTAGCGATAGAAGACAAGCTAAGAAATTACATGAAATACATTTATGGTTCTCCTCAATATAAGGCTAATTCAGAACTAAAAAGATTGATGTTCTTGCTGGTTTAAAAAAACATCGATTCTGACTTCAAAAACGATTACGACTTTTGTAAGCCTACCGTACTTTTTTTATAAACTACTAACAGAAGGTAGCCGTGCACCCGTACTACAATAATTGAATGTATTGAGTACGTACCTCAAATTGTACCAAACAATATTGGAGAGATTATAACAGCCTCTCCCTCTAACACGAAGTGGTGGAAAGGGAAAAGAGTTTACACGGTGCTATCCGATATGGTTTTTCCTTCGAAGGATTGTACGTGATTCGGTGTGTTTTTTTCGTCGGTGGAATTATTTGTAAGGTTTCGTTATGTGTTGCTCATTACGGTACACGCTCGTATCCTGCCGCGACCGCAAATGCGTGGCCCGACGAGCTTGGACCTGACCTTGAGATGGAGTCTAGAGCGAAAACGTACTAGGGACAGGACAGGACCAAACGTCCGCACAAAACGTCCGCTATGTAAATATGGAGCCTTAGGTTGAAAACATACCTACTAATGACAGGACCAAATGTCCACACGAAATGTCAGCGTCGTTCCTGGCGCGCTAGTCTTCGCAGTTCCATATTTTGTCAGTCAGTTTTATTTTGTCTTGTCCTTGGTGCATTTTAGCCCTTATGTACCTAAGTGAAAGTTATTGGATGCCTACCAAATGAATAGTGATTGATGGTAATTATAATTTTTAAAGATAAAATAAATGCTACCTTTGATAATATATACAAAAAACGGTGAAATTAAATGTCAATTTTTATTAATAAATAAAATTTAAAAAAAAACCAATTGACTTATTGTTATGTATATTTTGTTTTTGGGATCTAAAATACTTCAGATCTAAAATCGCAGAACAGAGAATCTAATTATTGCTATTTATAGAAGAAACATCGGTGATTGGGCGACAACCCATACCTACTTCTTTTGAAATATCTTATAATATCTTCACTGTAACACCTACCAAACATGTAAGAAAAAATCTATTTAGGTAAGCGAAGCCCTCATTCCTCGTAAGTAGGTACCTATATAATATTTAAAATAGAACTACTATAAATATAATTTACCCAGATATTAGTTTATATGGCGTGTAAAGCTAGATGTGAATTGATATGCTTAGTGCAAATAGCCTCGTCCGCAACCGCAGACCGACTTCCACATACCATGACGACACGGGCTGTTATGGAAAACTTTATCTAAACTCAAAATTTGCATCTGGGGAAATGGGTACGAAAATAAAATTGTAGAAATTACCCACGCGATAATTGTAATTGTAAACTTAGGTAGCGAAAAATCTTTTCGCGTGAAAACAATTGAACCTAGCTTACACTGACACACAAATCAAATCAAATCAAATCAAATATTTTTTATTCAAATAAACTTTTACAAGTACTTTTGAATCGTCAAGTGAATCTACCACAACATATTGTGCATGTGCATGCGCAAAAACACAAACTTCGTGACAAAGTTGTACAGTGGGATTACTAGATACCATCGATAATATCAGTATTATTTCAAAATGACAGTTTTGTTTCACGTACCTTGACGTCCTAATAATAAGGATTACATTTCTAAAACTCGAAAGTCAAACAATACGGCTTTAAGGGATGGTAGTAGGTACTTATGCCCCCAGATTGGTTACCGAAATTCTTATTTTTTCTCATACAATGCTATGTTCCTGGAATTTAATTTTCAAAGCAAGATATCACAAATATATATTAGATTGAATAGGATAATTTTATTTCCAAAGATGTACATCCTACCCTCAGATTTCGTAAAGCGATGGTGGTCTTAACCTTAGAAAATCCTGTAGTAATCTATTTTTATTATCACAGTGTTTCTTTTATAAGACGAGATTGTAGTTTAGGGCTAAAAGCAACATACTAAATCTGGGAGCAGCATGAGCATAGTCTACTCTAAAGTCAAAAGACTTACCTCCCGTAGTTTTGCGGTCGGCTCATTTGACCGCGCGTTTAGGAATTTATTGCGGACGCGGGAAGATGGCGGCGGAAAATAGTGACCGGTTGTAACGAGTGAGGGGAAAAGCGAAAATAAGCTAAGTATCATGAATAATGTACTGAAATTACCACGGCGAGACGGCTTTCGCGTGGCGCTTTAAAGTAGATTCGAAAATCTTTAAATAAGTTAGGAAACTATACGCATATTATACCCAAAGTAGGAATCTGTGTTTCTCTTTATATAGGTATCTAAGTACCTATAGCCTATAGTTTCTGAAGATCTAAATGCTTTTTATACCATCACTAAAACATAATATCAAGAGAATATTTTATTTCATAACTTAATTATACTCAGCCTTGGACTAAGAAACATTCGCACTGCGAAAAACTTTCGCGCGAATTTTTTTTCGCAATTCTGTAACACTAGAAATCATATGGAGGTATACCTACGCACTCGCGAATAAATTTGGCACGAAAAATATCTCTGGTTTGATACAAATTTCATGTGGTGCGACAATAATTATATTCGAGCGAATATTTTGGAATTGTATGACGCCGATTTCGCGAAATATAAATCGCGAAAATAAAATTCGCAGTGCGAACGTAGTCTGAGTCGAAGATTTTAGCAGGTAGGATCTATTTATAGCAAAGAAAAAAACTAAGATTCAAAAGTTTTAATAACTAACTACTTACCTACTCACCCTCACCAAATAAATAGGTACATAATATGCATATTATATCATTTTCGTCATGGATATCTATCATATCTACATAAAAATCAATGAAACTAAAAAGTACCACTTCTGAGGTATAATAATATAGTTATTAACAGTATTATCTAAGAATGTGTAAGAATGCCAGCATTTCCGCACCGATTCACTGAGTTCATTAAAAGAGCAAAAAACGTCAGCTATCTCATATGGACGCGATTATGCAAATTATATTATTGTTTGGCAGAGTTGATTTTGATTTCGTTACGCTTATTTCGTATAAGCACACTTTTTGATAAATAATGTTACATTGGCTTCAGTCAAGTCAGCTCTCAAAGTAGTCAGCTCTAGTGCTGCAGTCAGGCTCCCTGACGCAGTGGTGAGCGCTGTTGTCTTAGCGTGGGAGGTCCCGGCTTCGATCCCCGGCAGGGTCAATTTGGGAATTTACATTTTCTGCATTTTCTGGTCTGGCCTGGTGGGAGGGTTCAGCCGTGGCTAGTTACCACCCTACCGGCAAGGACATGCCGCCAAGCGATTTAGCGTTCCGGTATGATGCCGTGTATAGAAACCGATTAATATGGGTACCGGTATGGGGTTTAATAACAACAAAAAATTTTAGATGTTCTTCCACGCAATGTACAATTTTTTTTTCAGTGCCTTAGTTCGGTTCTTTAAACATAATATGATAAGTCGCAGTTCTTAAGGTAAAGTACCATTTTCTCAATCAGTAGGCAAGTATTCTTTCACCATGCCAATAGTCACGTTGAATAGTTGCATCAATAGTTCGATTCATGATAATGGGCAATTATACGACTATAAAAGTGGTACGCAGAAGATAATGCGTGTCCGTCTGTCCGTTGGATCCAGGAGCTGTGGTTTGTGGCTAGAGAAGTTAATGTTGCCCGCAGTGCCCCGCCTACCATACATGTATTAATAGTTTTAATGCTCCCGGGATGATGTATGCAACAACATCCATCAAAAAATCCTTACTATGCTTGTCTTATTTGTATCTTTTGAGTTAAGCCAGTCTCAGTGTAGAAATACTTCTATTTTACGACACAAACGGTAGAAATATTACATTACAGAAATAAACTTCTTAATGCTAGATGATGCCCGCGACTTCATCGGCGTGGGTTAAGTTTTTTAACTTCCCGCGGGAATTTCTTAATTTTCCGGGATAAAAAGTAGCCTATGTCGTACCCTAGGATATAAACTATCCCTGTATCATAAAAATCGGTTGAACGGATGGGCCGTGAAAGCGTAGCAGACAGACAGACAGACAGACACACTTTCGCATTTATAATATTATAATCTATCTATATATATATAAAAATGAAACCCGTTTTCCTTGGTCACGGCATCACGCGTGAATGGCTGGACCGATTTCACTAATTATTTTTTTGTTGTATTTGTTATTATTAGGAGAAGGTTCTTACGGAAAAAAATATTAAGAAAATCTCACAGAAATATTGAAAAATATACATTTAATTTTGCATACTAAGGCGGTACGAAGTTCGCCGGGTCAGCTAGTAATATATAGTATGGATTTGATTAGGCTAGCTAAGTCAAGAGCTATACGTTTTGTCGTAACTGTTTCAATTAAAAAATCAGGTAAACAGAAAATTATATTATTTTTCCTAAATGAAGTACGTTCCAAAAATATGTATTTTTGTGAGACTTTCTCAACTCAAACAAACGTTTTGACAAACATTGTAGTTCATCATAAAGGGTTAGGGCGCGTGCGATGGAGCTGCCTTACAATCGACTAATTCGTGTCCGCCGCTACATCACAGTCGCACACGGATTGAAACCGCAGCTATTGCCTCGATTTCTGCAGCCCCATCGATCTATAGTTTCGTTATCAAATTTTCACACGGACCCTCTCTCGCACCAAGATTGACTTTATTTGTGTAAGTGCAAACCGCAAAGATACGCGCCGGTGACGCTTCCACCGACGAACACCAACGTTTTGTAATACAAAGCTCGCTTCGGTTTTTTTCGAACAAAACGACCTGACCATCTATGCCCATTGAGTATTGTATTGTAAAATAAAGAAAATAGTCGACTAGGTAGCGATCTTTGTTACGTAGCCGCTCGGTAGCCAATCATAGCACCCGAGATATTGATCATCGAAATTGATCAATCAAATCGAAAATATCGTACCGGAAATGAGGTGCGATGTAATATTACGTTGAATTGAATGATTTCGAAAATCACTTTCTTCTAATATATTATTTATATAACGATCAACTATTTTTAGGACTAATTGATCGAACTAAATGGAACAATAAAAATAAATTAATACGAATAAAACTTTACAAAAACAAAAAACATCAATCCTAGTCCTTAAATTAATAGAATAATAAAGCAGAACACAATAATAAAAGACTCCAGACTACAGTGATCCTCAAGCATCAATCTTAATTAACATACTTATAAAGATCATAAACAATCAAAATAATACCTTTTTGCATACATTATAAACTTACTTAGGCATAGCCACATGGTTCCAATTTTTTTTTTTTATAAGCGATTTAATCCTCGAATATAGGGGTCGGATACTTTGTTTGGCGCAAGATATTTAATTTGAATGTACTGTAGGTAATTTATTTTGTGACAAAATGGGCAACACATTGGTTGACCATTTTTATTGAAGTAACTTGATAAATTATAACAGTAGTACTTTTGATCTCTAATCTCAACCAATGTGTTGCTCTTTTTGTATGTAGTTTTCCAATTTTTTGCAGTACAATTTGGGGCGTTTGTTGGTGAACGGCTGCAGATGGACGGACGCGGTCACTTCGTCTTCACCCGGGGCCTTCTTAGGACTAACACTTCCCACGGAGGTTCCAATGTTCCCCAAGTATCACATAAGCCAAACTTAAAATTCCTTGACCTCTAGGCTCTAATATCATGAAGCCTGCTAGGGCATGGATGGGCAAGAGACTTCATTGTTCCCCAAGCATCCGCTTTTATTCGCCTAGTAAGTTTCATTGGCTTAGTCCATCAAGTCTAAAATTAGTCTCAATTATTAATATCAATAATTGTTTAATTAACACGGCCGTATAGATCTCTTGAAGAGATAAGTCGTCGGTAGCGATCATCGAAATAGAATGAGAACACTAAAATTAAACATCAATGGCTGTAGTAGAGATAAGGGCTTCCTTGTACATTGTTTATCTTTTTTTTAATACTTATTTTATATTTTTTTGGTAAAAAATAAATTATAAGTCCTATTCACCTCTAATCGTTTCTAGTTCTGTGCACGATGTTACGCTGCCATAATGACATTGTGTCGGCGTCGTTTTTTCTCTCTAGATCGCATTTGAAGTTATTGTTATTATTTTCTCTCGTTGGCCATCCGGAGGTCATTGGCTTTGCCTTTGTCAGCACCAGACGAAACAGATGAGATTAGCTTAAACCTTATTATTTTCATTTTTTCCTTTAACATAAACAAGTTTATTATTTGATTAGACGTGTCTGTAATAATTATATCCCTGCTAATCGAAGTGTATGAAAACCATAGGAGTTATAAAGCTTTCCGCGGCATCAGTGTTTGTTTAGAGTTATGAGTAGGACCTTCCACAGTAAATAAAATTCACACAGTAAATACCTCCACCACCACCACCACTACAGCCCATTAACGTCCCACTGCTGGGCACAGGCCTCCACTTTCATACGAGAGAGGGAATTAGAGCTTAGACCCACCACGCTGCTCCAATGTGGGTTGGCGGACTTTAACGACTATTATCATGTTAGTGATAATAACCGGGACCAACGGCTTAACGTGCTCTCCGAGGCACGGGGGTGAGAGACCGCCAACTTCCTAACTCCGGGCTAGTACTGAGAATTATTCTAGTCAGAAAAACCCAACACTTAATTAGGCCCGACCCGGGACTCGAACCCTGGACCTCGTCAGCCACAGTAAATACCTATTGCCTACTTTTTAACAACTTGGACACATTTTATAATCTAGCTTATCTGTCCAAAACTATAAGCAACCATTGCTTAGTATTCTAACTTGCTTTTGGTAAAAGTTCTTATGCTCGCCGGATTACTGATATAGCAAAACAATCCCAACACAATTCACAATCCAGTAGTAATGATTGAACTAATATTGCCATTGTTTATATGGTCATATTCCGATCGCCGTGCAAGGTGTTCCATCAACCTGTAATTGGCCCGTTCCGATGACTCCGTCCACGCCTCGCCATCGGCATGTAATATGCACGTACTGATCAAATTGCCCCGACTACTGTTTGGACCAGTAATAATGATTTTGATATATTTTTTGTTTCGTTTTACAAGGAATAGCTCTGTTTTATTATAGTTTATAAATGATGAGATCATTATGGAATTCGTCCCGTTAATTCCCAATCGACTATCATCAAAAAAATATCACAATGTATATATAGCACATTTCAATCTAGTAAATGCAGAGTAGACAAGTAGACCCATGCGAAATCGGGGCGAGTCAGCTAGTTTTACCTATATTATAAACATAATCGGTTTCGATAATCGGTTAACTAAAGGTATCTTAGAGCAACATTTTCTTAGTTGCACTTTGTTAGTCAAAAAAACAATTAACAAGGATATCTTAAGAATGGGTCAAGAAAATCATGTAATAATTTAAGTAACAAAACGAAATTAATTATGTGTAAAAGGGCATTCATCTTGCAGATGTTTTTGTGCTTAATAACTTTATTTTATATGGACTCCTAAAATTTTTATTGGTAGGAAATAGATGATTAAGGAATGGGCAACCACTATTGCCGATCCTAATGTAGCTATTAGGTTCGACGTGTTATGGTGATAACAATTTGGTGTGATTGGAGTGTGCTTATCAAGTTCTAAACTTCTAACCTTTTTAAAATTTTGTTACAAGCGATCGCTTTTGCAATCCTGGCAGCGGGTTTGGATCACTTGATTTCCGCTTTGTTTAGTAAACAAAATTTGATAAGCCTTTGATTTATTTTAAGCCTCTTAATTTGAACCAGCTATCATGACGAAAAAATTTAAAATAATTGCATAGAAGTTCAATGTTGATGTGGCCATGGAATTCCACCTGCTCTCACGATGAAACAAGTGGATGGGAACCATATTAGATGGCCCTAAAAATACTTAAAAGCTGCTATCAATCAGAACCATTTCATAGCCTATGGTCAAAACAGTTAACATGAACTGAGGAAAGATTATGATGGCTTCAAATAGTTCATTCAAATAGTAATGAAAAATATTTTGAGTGTTTTAAAACTTTTCTCATCAAACAAATTGTCTAATCAAAGAACAACAGTTGACATGATCTGAAGAGTGGAAAGGAGAGGCTAATAATGTGCGTAATGGGCGTCATTAGCTGCGCGCGCGCAATCGCCGCGTGCTGATGAAAGCTGCTGTTGGAATTGCCTTGTAAACGCTCTGGGGCAGATGAGAAAAGATTCAGACATGACAGATTTTCATTATTTTTTCGGTTTTGTCTTTCGAATTATTTCTGCTGTAATTCTTTATCTTGCACAAACTAATTGTTGTTTTTAATTACTTTCATTTTGCATAGATTTGGAAGAGGTTTATAAAAAAGTCTTTAGATTTCACTTTATTTCTATTACTTTCGAGCTAATGAGGTTAATGAAAGGTTGTAATTAGCTATTTTCTTACAGGACAGCTCTATTTCATGAGCCCATTACTATGTTAACTTTTAACATAGTAATGGGCTCATGAATATCGTAGACTATGAGACATTTAATCACTGTATATTAGGCTTCTGTATGCATATAATGTTAATCACGATAAATTAAAACAAATTATCAAAGTATACTGGTCTCTCGATTGTTATGATGTATTTAATTTTGAAAAAATGGCAAACTTTTCTAAGTTTTCAAATATCAGATTACCATAACTCAAGTGTTCTCTCATTAGAAAGTAAAGTTCAGCTAATTATATAGAAAGCCACTTCTGATAGATTTTATATTCGCACTAGTGCTCGTCTCTCGGCAAATAAGCCAGTCAGTTAGGGCTGTGATTTTGAGCGCAATAAGCGCTGATGTTAATACATTTAGCAGGCCGGGACACTCGCAGTTATTTAAAACGTAATTACTTCAGAAATTAGTTATTCCAGCCAGGCTCGACTCTAGGCTAGCTTTAAAAATTAGATACTTATTTTGTTGTTATAAAACTCGCAACATTTATTCTAAGTCACGCTTTGCTTGGTTGCGCAGCGTCGGTCGTCTACTGTCTCTACTGTTTATTATTTCATTTAATTATTTTTGAAACAGACATATTTTATGTAGATATGTATAAATATAGCAATATTTAAAGTAATGTCAGAACAAAATGAGAGTATTAACTTAGGTAGGTACCTTTTACTTGGTACAATTACTTACTTACTTTTATATGCACATATTTTTGAGCTCTGTATCATTTAAATCTTAATTTTCATATTCAAAATTTCAACGTTTGCCAAACAACCAAACGCCTCAGATATCAATGTTATGTTTCTAAAAATGAACCATATTTTATCATCTATACTAATATTATAAATGCGAAAGTTTGGATACATGGATCCTCGCGGACGAAGTCGCGGGCATCAGCTAGTAAACAATAATGCATGATTACGTTTGTTTATTTCATAAAGGACATACAAGTGTCTCTTATGATAATATGTCATGTTTTGACTCGGAAAGCACTCTGCTTCGAAGAACCGGCAAGAAACTCATAAGATAAATCACAAACATACCTTCAGTGGGCAGGTTGGCGTTGGTCTTGTACTCCCGCTCTTCATGGGACAGCGAGCGCAGACTCCTGGACGAGGACTTGTACTCCATCTCCCGCAGCGCCATTGAGGGGTTCGGGATGAACGACCGCTGGAAGCCTATCGCTCTGATTTGGTGGGGTGAGACATTTGTACCTAGAAACAAGCGATATTTTATATATATCATCAAAAAAATTTATAAAAGTACCTATAATAAAGCCTTCAATTCAACGCCCTCGTGCAATTTTGCGTCTAGGCAAATAATTTCGTTCATTAGTTTTTTCGTGATATTAAATTATATATTGTAGAGTCTCTATGGTAAATGATAGGTCTAAATTTTCTTCCCTTTCATAATGCACCAAGTCGGAATGATATCATTAGATTTGGCCTATTATTTAAGTTTAGTTCATAGATTGTTTAAGTATATTAAGACCCATTAACGAAAGCAGTTTTTTATGATGGAGATAAATAATTAAGTGATTGCGTTGAATTTAAAAATATCCTTTGATGAGAATAAATGTGCCCAATAAATTATGAAAGATTGGTTCACTGATATTCGCGGATACTAAATAACAAGGTGGTTAGACCATTGCATTGACACTGGACCTACTCGAGCAAATAGTAATAGCTTGTAAATGTATTAAGATGAAACTAATCGTTCCACCCTGGTCACCCTTACCAATAACGTTTGCACAGAACACAAAATTGATTTTAACTTCCGAGAAAAAAAAACAAAATTGCATTTCCTGACTTTATAATAAATAGGCATGTGTCAGTCACCTTATTAGGGACAAAAGAATATTTTTTTGGAAACAAAATTGACAGGTTGCATGCCGAAATCGCTAGCGCCTCCATTTGAAAAGGCACCGACGCAATTATATTGATCCCGTAGTTTAAAAAAAAGTGCACATAATTAGTTTATGAGTTTATACAATGCTACGAAATATACCGCAATTATGTTGTGAAATCGAAGCAAACAAATGCAGGGAGTTAATTATTAGTGAATTAGTGATGTGCTTTGTCTTATTCGATAGGTATAATATGTGGACGTTGTGATTTTTTAATAACTTAAGCGGGAAAAATTCCATGATTTGTGTTTTATAAAGTTTTAAGTCCATTTAGACCATCGTTATATTCTCATTATAATATTCTATGGGATTCTAATTTCTTCCTTCCTCTTCTGCACTTTCCTCCTATTTTGCCTTTATTAGTATTAGAATAAAATTATCATGAGTAGTTGGCACAATTGGTTTAAACAAACATTTTCCTGTTTTCTAAAATGTATTAAATTAAAAGTGTACAATTAATCATCATCATTATAATTATTATTTGTAGGTATATAATATTCTATGTCAAATCTAGCTCCTAATATCAAATTATGCTGGTTCTTCTCGGTCGGAACGACATTCCAAACCAGTAGTAGATTCACTCGACGATTCAAAAGCACTTTTCAAAGTCTACTTGAATAAAAAAAATTGATTTGATTTGAGATTTAAATATTACAGCATAATTGTCTGTCGATTCAATTAAATTCACATTTGTAATACCGCTATTATATATTCATGGTTGATCCATTAAAATCCTCATTATGTTAGTAAAATAATACTTAAGTCATGATAGTTAAAATCATAGAAGGAAATATCGATATTCGATATGTGAACTAGACAAAAGCACATCACAATTAAAGAGGGTCACTGCGAAGCCGCTTACATTGGACCTACAAATTAAGTCTATTAACTCAAACTTTTAAGTCCATTGTGCACGAGATCTTCCTTTCTTGTCCTGCAGACTTTGGGGCTTATACGCTAAGTACCTCTTTTGTACTCAACTCTTTGTTTTCGGATATCGCGATGTAAGCAGGATTTTAGCTTTTGCTGTTTATTCAAGCGTTGATTAGTCGGCAAGGGTTGATTTTGTTTGCGTATCATGGTAAAAATATTGGTGTATTTGTGAGCTTAAATCCTTATGCATGGGTATGTTTTAGTTTTTGTGCTTATATTTAAAAATGATGAAAATATTATAGGGTAAAAGTTATAGGGTCGTTTTCTGGGGGTATACCAAATTGAGGTCTATTTTTCTGATAAAATGAATGATTAATACTGACATTGGATGACAAAATGTGCATATCGGATCAATTAGGTATTATTTTAGTTAATTTTTGGACTAGTTGATGCCCACGATTTCATCCGCATGGATTAAGGTTCTTCACAAATCCTGAAGAACTTTTCGATTTTCCAGAGTAAAAAGTAGCCTCTGTACAAAATTTCAACAAAATCAGTTAAACAGATGGGCCATGAATAGTAACAAACAGACAAACAACTAGACTTTTGCTTGTATAGACAGACTTGTTCCGTGCATAATGAGAGAGGGTAAAATGTATACTATTTAATATTTTCAAGTTGTCTTTTTGGTGTGTCGGCACAAAGGTGATCCCGATGCAGTAGCAGTTGTGTTGCGTGAGTGCGACTTATTATTGGTATAATTCCGCCATTGTTTGCCGCCGGGGCCGCCGTCCCATATGGCGTAACGTGCTTTTCACCCGGCATTGGCAGCCAATTTCGATAGGACTCCTTTAAGGCATACTACATCTGCGCGACCACAACGCGACGTCCATCGGTGCTGGATCGACAACAGATCGCTATTTGGATGGATATGCAAGATTTTTCTGGAGGTCAATAAAATATGAATGTTTTTAGATTTTTCTTTAATATACAAAACAAAACCAGTGGAGCGCACTTGCCTAGAAGATGCCTATTCACTCTTGATCTGAAGATACCTACCATATTTCGAATTAGAAACGAGGAAGCCAATAGTTTCGTATGGTTCCGTGGATTTTTGACTTTGTACGAATGCAGACCCTGACGATGCCTTGCGGTAGGTACGATATTAAAAAGATTAGGAAAAAACAAGATCAAAAATTTCTTGGCTAAACTCTGCAAAATATATTATCCTG
Source organism: Erebia aethiops (assembly GCA_923060345.2). Classification (NCBI taxonomy): domain Eukaryota; kingdom Metazoa; phylum Arthropoda; class Insecta; order Lepidoptera; family Nymphalidae; genus Erebia; species Erebia aethiops. Next base: position 10,716,909 of record OV281096.1, on the reverse strand, counting down.
TAGAATACTGACTGACAGGCACAGTAGACATGTTCCAAGCTTTGAAGCTTAGAATTGACCAGCACTCTTTCTCTATATTCAATCAGCAAGAGCAAAATAGTACCTAAATGCGACTGCTTCACTGAATTCTGAACAAAAGTTAGTTCCTGTCTAAAGGATCGATCCACCTTTCCATAATAAGAACCAAACATGGTTCGACAAACTTACACTGCTTAGCTTCCTGCTGCTAGCGATCCGGTCGTGTGTATGAGGCTTTAACTGATTCCTTAGTCCTTACTTTCGCGTGACTTTGATGGAAACGGAAGAGAAGTATTATGAATATGACGCTTAATAAATTATGTTCATTCGAGTACCTATTCCGTAACAATATTATTATTTTATTGTAATGAGAGTTGTACCAGTATAATGTTCGATTTTCATTGGTAATTGGGTTAAGTTAGAAAAATCTCAATATTGGTCTGAAACCTGGAAAGCCGAAGGTTTGATCGTGGTTTGTGGTTATTCACTTATCAGCAAAGCCACAAGACCCTTCCTGCCTACACATGTACTTGAATGGTACTGTACTGGTCAGGATCATACGTACAATATTATGGAGTAGTATAAAACAATTACCCATGTTACTACTGGTAAAGGACGGGTAACGATTGTAATAGTCTTGATGGTTCTGCCATAGCATCATCTTTAAAGCTGTGGCTCTGTATAAAGAGCTATAAGTATTTAGGAACTGAATACAGATTGCTACGGCCAGTCACCGTAGTGTGATTTGCTTTTTTTAAAATCAGAAACATACAATTTATATGGTGCACAGTTATCCATACGTGCTTTATACCACTATCTAATAGTACTCTAACATTACAGATCTCTAGGAGTTACTGTTGCTTCATCATGTAAGCTCGTTAAAACTTTCTTCTCTGAGCAGAGCCATGATGTGTGTTATACTTTACATCATAATATTAAGGTGTGACACGGTCAAATGTCTCTAACGTGTTATCATCCAATATGTGCCAATATTACGTAGGCAGGTCGGTTCCAATGATAAAAATATGTGACCGAAAATATAAATCAATGTCACTATTAATACTGTCACCGAACGTCCTTCACAATCGCTGACCCGTCGACGTATCGCCGTACCGAGTCCCGTGGGAAGAAAACTGTTATCGTGCAGATACGAGTAGCGTGGCCGCAAACGTATGAAAATTATATTGATAATAATAGAACCGGCAATAATATATTTTAATTGTTTACGTCTCTCGTGCGGTTTTTGTTACAGGCGGCGTATAATAACAAAATTTCGCCCCGGGCAATGACATGGCCAATCAATTTGTTTTATTTAGTTTAACACAAAATTATTCACATAATGTATCGACAGGGAAAGTTGGTAATGCTGTTAGTAGCGTGGTTATGTTGAAAAATACAGGCATAGCGTGAGCTCGAAAAGTCCGGAACAGCTATAGCTCGCGCGCGAGTTGAATGCAGAGTAAATGTATGGTGACACATAAATTTACTCTGCATTCAACTCGCGCGTGAACTGTATCTGACATTTGATTTCGTGTTTGATTTCCAAACCTTTCTGCTATTGTTGATTAGAATGTATTTTTTTATATCCAGACTGATTCACACTTGCGTCTTGGACAATGCCGTTGAACGTTTTTAAGCTAAATTACATTTTACAGGTATAAAATTACAGATTATACCTGTGTTTTTCATGTCAATCCTGGAATAAAATTAAATCAACAATTTCCTAATTTAAAAAAAAATACTTGACTCGTTTATTCGTATCATAAATCAATTAAATTTTTGTTAGTTATAATTTGTTTAATTAGCTTTGTGCAAGACGGATTCAATGACTGTTTTATGCAGTGCCTAACGATACTAAATTGTTACTTGGGGGTTTTAAGGGCTAAAATGGCGTCAACTTTTAATAATTTGCTTTGTATTTCGAACGCCGTCGCAAAAAGCGTTTATGATATTTTTGCATCCTTGGATTCTGTTGGTACCTACCTGTCGTAGAGACATAAAGTTTGCTTATTGACGTAAATGTAGGAAGGTTTTCCTTTTGTTAAGTAGGTACCTACTTAGTTAAATTTTAGTAAAGGATTTAGGATTAAGAAAACTTTTGCTTACTAGTTTTAGAGCGCGGTTCCCTTGGTCCGTCGACGGTCACTTTGATAGCTTTCTGATACGTCGCTACTTGAGGCGGTGACGTGGATATCGTGATTGTCAAAGAAAAGCTCTTCCCTGAAACAAAAAAATGGCATTAATAAAAGCTAATGTTTTTAACAAGCACTTGCAAATCGGCATGTTCATGTTTGATCATAGATAGGGTTCCACATGACGCAGTATTTTGGCGCTTCTACCTATTCAAAAATCCCTGTGACATTTAAATGTCGTCAGCTATGATCCACACTAGTAGACGTACTGCCCTTTGCCCTCCTACAATTTACTGTATTTCATATGACTACTAGCTGATGCCAGCGACTTCGTCCGCGTGATTTAAGTTTTTCTATTCCCGCGGGAACTACTTAATTTTCCGAGATAAAAAGTAGCCTATGTCACTCTCCAGGTCTACTATACTCATGTCAAAAATCAAGTCCGTTGCTCCGTTGCGGCGTGATTGAAGGACAAACCAATAAACAAACAAACAAACACACTTTTGCATTTATATTAATAGAAGTATGATACTTAAAGGGAAACCGTGTAGGAAATATACGACACTGTAGATACATTATTATTTTATTTGACTCTGGGATTTTCGCAGTTTACTAATTTGAGGAAAATAATAAATATAATTTTTGACGACGACTCTCTGGCGTAGTGTTCAGCGCTGAAGTCCCGGGTTCGATTCGCGGCAGGGTCAATTTGGGAATTACATAGTATTTTTAATTTCTGAATTTTCTCTGGTCGGTGTGAGTTCGTGTGTGGTTCGAGTTGTGGTCGTGAACACGTAATAGACCGACCGACACACGGATAGATTGTTTTATGTTAATAGGTAGTTTATTCCTCTTTCGTATTTAGAACATTAGTTGGGACGTAAGTATGTGTATGAATTACAGTACTCAGATGAGAGACGGACATGTGCCAAATAAGTTGATGTATGTTCAATATTGTTGAACTACACTCTCAGGTGTGTTGCACAACCCGGACTATTGCGTATGGATAGGGTTGTCACGTCAGCTTCAAAAAATCAATAGGTTATACTATATTGCTTCCTTATTTGTGTGCAAACTACAAAGTTCCCTACGTGTGCAGTTCTTTATAGGTACCTACTAAAATTATACTTCAATGAGTTCTTTAACTTAGTGGACATTGCAGCAGTTAGGGTATGGGAAATTCTTTAACTGGCTGCATTGCATTTGCATTTTGAAAAGGTTGCCACTTTTACCAATTGATGCAATAAACTACAAAGTTTTTTTACTCCTTTGCAGTATTTATATAGTTCCGCTCCATTGCAGCAATTTTAAGTATGGAACAATTTCCAAATAGGTTGACGTATGTTACATATTGTTGAATGACACCCTCACGTGTGTTGCACATCGCAGACTATTGCGACTGGTCAGGGTTGTCGCTTCAAAACTATTTTTAATTAAAAAATATAAGCGAATCACAAAAACAAAATCATCAACAGCTATTGAGCTATGTTCATCGGGGTGTTTTGGATTGTTTAAATATTCTGCCATTTATGTTAATGATTCTTAGTAAAACACAGGGAACCAATGACCTCAGAAATACAGAAATTACACAATGTTTCTATTTAGAAAAATCTGAAAAACTTATATCTAGACGCCGCGTCGTCGCAATGGCACCCTGTCTTTTGTCTGTCAGTCTGTTTACCAGACTATGTCTATTTAAATATAGGTACCTGTTATCAAACTCCAACTATTGTCAATATGTATTCAAAACATAAAATAATTTTCAGTTAGAAAAAACTCGTGTCTTATGCAAGCGGCATGAGGCACCCCTATGGGCGGGCGATGGAAAATAGCGAGCTTTTTGGGCGCCCGATTTGCGGTCGCCAGTAATGAATGCACCGATAAATACGGAATAAAATTACAGTTAAAATGAGTGGATTAACATGTCTAATGCAGATAATTCGCGTGTAGCGCACTCGATTTAGTATAAATGATTGATTCATCTCGACCGGTTTTAGCTGCTATTTATGTATTCCTTTTTTGGAATTCAGAAGTGCTTAGTTATGCCTAGTTGACTATTTCATTTTGGTGGTTACGTTTACTCTATGTATGCCCTAACCAAAGACATTTACTATTATAATACCTACTGTTTCAGGACTACATTTAAGTAGTGCTGAAACAGTAGATAATCTAATAATCCATAATCAATATATATAAATAATAATAATAGCAGTAATCCAGTAGTAAGTACATGGAAAATATCATCAACTTTTTGGGACCTTCAAATCTGATGCAAACAAACTGATGAAGACAAAGATGCAAATGCAGTTTATTAATACCGCACTCTGGTACCACTCATAGTTTAATAAATTACTACCTATAAAAATTTAAGTACCTATCCTGAAAATTTTACTACTTATTTTATATCTGAATTCTGGTGGACATGCATGTTGTGTAATTTTCGTGACTGTTAAGTTTGATAACAACAAATTTTACAATATCCGTAACTAATAACAGATACTATAATTCTACGTTAATGCTAATAACCGAATAAATATGACGACCTCTCTGGCATAGTGCTAAGCGCTGTTGTCTTAACGTGCGGAGGCCCCGGGTTCGATTCGGGCAGGGTCAATTCGGGAATTTATAATTTCTGAATTTTCCTTGGTCTGGCCTGGTGGGACGCTTCGGCTGTGGCTAGTTACCACCCTACCGGCAAAGACGTGCCGCCAAGCGATTTAGCGTTCCTGTATACGACGCTGTGTAGAAACCGGTAAGGGGTATGGGTTTAATATAACTGCCATGCCCCTAACAGGTTAGCCCACTACCATCTTAGAATGTAACATCACTTATCATCAGGTGAGATTGCAGTCAAGGGCTAACTTGTAGTGGATAAAAAAAAATGAAGAGGAAATAATATACAAAAACGACTTCAAGTATCAACAGTAGATCTATGCGTATTAACCAAAGATTGGGAATTAATGGATATGGACACATGGATAGCTGAACGTTGAACAATGAACGGATGGCTCGAACAGGTGTTGTTAAATGCTACAATCATTGAACTGCAGTCGACTGCTTGACGCACTAGTCATGACTGACTGCTTCAAGATGTCCGTCCATCGGTTACACTAAGGCAACAGCATATAAGGTAACAACATTCTTCCATCGGTCACACTAAGGCGATATACTGTAACAACATTCTTGAAAGCCGTAATAAGCTAGCTAAGCTTTTTACTATTTTAAGGAGTTTTCATCTATTCAAAGTCAAATAAATAGTCCATATCCATACTATTATTATAAATGCGAAAGTTTGTCCGTCTGTCTGTCTGTCTGTCAGTCTGTCTGTCTGCTACGCTTTCACGACCCATCTTGTTAAACCAATTTTGATGAAATTTGGTACAGGGATAGGTTGTGAGAAGGACATAGGCTACTTTTTATCCTGATTAAGTTCTAGTATCTAGTAAGTTATTATTGTCATGAAAAAAAATCCCGTGTGACAATTATTTATAGCAAAGCGATCGTTACGTAGATTTGTAAAATTTCATTGCGGTTCCCACCGATAACGATATGTGACGATATTATACGCGGCACCCGTTTCCTGATACACGATGCTTGTAAAGACTTGTTGTAATAACAATAGGTAGGTACGTACTGTTTCTGACCTACCTATCTGTGATTTTATTTACATGCATAAATTACTATTAAAAATTACTGAATAATTGACATATCCATTCAATATTTTTTTATTATACGACTGCCTGAAAACAGGAGTATATTGTTTTCAGGGTTCATGTATGGATGTATGTATGTGAGTTTCTATATTCCACCATAACTTCTATACGCCTGAACCGATTTTGATAAATGAGGTATCGTTAGAATCCCTAGCTTATTCCGGGTGACATAGGCTAGTAAAATTTAAAAAAAAATTGATGGGGTGACCATGGTCCCGCATTAAAGACTAAAGTTGAAAAAAAAAATTCGAAAATAAGATTAACTATATAATCATCATCTAGAAAATAATGAGTAGATTCCAAAAATATATAACACTATAGTTCAATATCCAGTGATTCACAAAAAATATCATTAAATAAAAATGTGAATAAGATTCCAAAGGTAATTTCATTACGGGCTACGGCAGAGCAGTCGTATTTTTTAATAAGTTTAATTATATTCACTTGTTGCGTGATAGGCTTGCGCTTGACGACAATCATGTTTAGTGCAAAGCAATGATGAGGTCTAGGTTGGAACGCGCTTGCCTAGAAGATGCCTATTCACTCTTGCCTTGAAGGTACTTAAGTTATAAGTGGCAGGAAACACGTGTGCTGAGAGGGTCTTCCACACCCTAGCGGTTCGTATCAAAAACGTCGAGCAAAAACGTTTCGTGCGAGCAAATTGGACGTCAACCACATAAGGGTGCCAACGCTCACGGTTTCTCGCTGTTCTGTGGTAGAACGGAGAAGGAGGAACAAGGTTATGAAATCCCAGGGCACACTCCCCGTGGTATATCCGATAAAAAACCGATAAGCGTTTGCGTCGGTGTTGTAGACTGAGCAATTTCGCCTTCGTGAGTGATTGATCGCCAATTATTCTTTGGGCCCGGCGATCTATCGAGTCTAATGTATCGAGTTGGTATTTGGCGAATCCATCCCAAAGGTGACAGCAATACTCCATGCCAGAACGAACTTGTGTCTGATAAAGAGTGAGGCGCTGTTCTGGCGTGAAGTACCGCTTCACCTTGTTCATATTTCCTGTGATTGGACTCCTGCGTAAGCTTTAAAGGAGTTTTAAAGATTCAAACTTACACATAATAGTTATTACACGTATAAAAACAACCTTAGCGTATCCATTGAAAAAACTTTCAAATTGTTATAAAGCTTAGATACATTGTAAGTTGTAGGAATCTATTTTAGAACTTGAAACAGTTAACATATTTTTTTAAGCCTAACATTAGAACCAGTTTTATATCTCTGAAAAGATTTTGGACCATAATTCCTTCAGATGTTACGATCTATTGTATAAACCCAAATCAGGTTAGTCGATCTGTAGGATTGTGTATTTGATATTTTCCACCCGCGTGAGATCTCAATATCGGTGTCGCTTTCTCGTCACAAAGCAACATTATAGACGGCGACGGCACATTTCAATACCGAAACAAATCATCATAAAACATTGCCGCTAAACTCCAAAGGCGTGTCGCGAACGATGTGAAATATTGCATTTAAAATCGCTATTAAACTTAATGCATTTTGCATGATCACTCATCAACAGTTTAGGAGCTAACACAATACGTGCGAGGCTATAAACTATAACATTGTATCTCAACGGTCGTCTCCCGGAGGTGTTGAGAGAGGCGCGTGAAATATTCAATTATTGTGCGCGCGCGCAGGTGGGACTGAGGGCAGGGAGGGTGGCAGCCATCTTGATTTACGATCGAGCGTAAATCCTGAGTGACATTTGTGAGGACAACTCGCGATGTACTCGGCTATGACACGTTTTCAGGAAAATCGATTAGGCAACGATCGAATACCTGAATCTTGTGATATGTCTCAATCATCATAAAAAATAATAAAATTGTTGGAAAGTTTTAAGAAAAATTCAGAGTTATGTTATCAAATTATGCAGCTAACGAGATTAATAATGTCAGAGTTTTTGTAATGAATCAAATCAAAAAGCAAAGATGAATTGACCGTAAATCTAGAAAGGCTCATTAACAAGTCAGACAATTCGATTGCCTCCGTCAAGTAGGTATATTGCGGAGGGGAAGAAATGAACAAAAAGCGAAGAAACAGCGTCGACGTACGTATGCATTATGTTGATGACCGCTGTACAAAATGATTTGGTCACACTCTGGTCACGGCGTTTACGGTTCGGCCATTCGCTCCTAATTATGTGTTCACTTTGATGATGAGATAACTTTTTTATAAGAATTGGTTATTGGCTAAACATATTATTACATGCAAGGTAGCATTAAGCATACCAGCTTGCGTTCCGGTACGATGCCGTGTAGAAACCGAAGGGGTATGGGTTTAATATAACTGCCACGCCCCTAACAGGTTAGCCCGCTACCATCTTAGACTGCATCATCACTTACCATCAGGTGAGATCGCAGTCCAGGGCTAGCTTGTAGTGGATTAAAAAAAAAATTCCGGAAGTGGCATTACAATATTTTCGTATCATTGAGTATCTGCTTAAGGATTGATTAGATCAACGATAGTCTTTTTCAAACAAGCAAGCAAGACTGAAGTGACGAAATTGGATCTTAAGCATCATGAGCATTGGTGTTACGTTGAGAAATTTTTCTTCAGCCAGCCCTTGCAGTAGTCGCGTTTGTGGTCGCATTCTTGACACGAAATTGCACCACCCGTGAAATTCTCAATATTGTTCGATATAATATTAAAACTTCGAAAGCCTCTTTTCTTTTAATGCAGGGTTTCCGTATACCTATTCATACGGTTTTACCCAATTTAGAAGAACGGATAAATCGTAGCAAAATTTTTACAAGCTTTAATCGTAATGTTAAGTTTGGAACCATAGAGTTAGGCTATAATTATACTAACTCTATGTTTGGAACATTTTCGTTAAGGCATCACATCACACTATATTATGAAGGCGAAAGTTTGTACGTGTATGTATGTTTATTACACTTTCACGCAAAAACTACTTGACGGATTTGACTGAAATTTGGAATGGAGGTAGATTACACCCTGGGTTAACATATAGGCTGATTTTTATCTCGGAAAATTAAAGAGTTCCCGCGGGAACCAAAAAACCTAAATCCATGCGGATGAAGTTGCGGACTTCAGCTAGTATTAAGATAAATTTGAAAGGATGTTCAGCCCAAAAACAAAGCAAAGTACAAGATATCGAGCCTTTTCAAATAAAACAAGTATTTATTATGAAACATTACAACAATATCGATGTCCAAAACGTGTGCGCACCGCTGCCCGGCCGTCCGCGCGTCCGATCCAATCAACTCACGTTGGCTATGTTGTGTCACAGCCAATGGCACTTACTACTGGTGTCGACTTACAGGCCCGACGCGATGCTTAGAAAAAATGCACCCATATTAATATGGTGCACCCATTGCACCAAATATGATTTTGTTTTTGTTTCCATTCTATGGTCATAAGGTTTTTGAGGCTAATATGGTCCATTTATCAATGGATTCGAACACGATTTGGAATGAAGTAGATCAAAATGCAGGAGTGGACGTGGTAGAGTGTTGCAAAATCATATCATCGCGATTCAGGTAGATATCGTTGGAAATCCTTCTAGATATTTGTTTTTTACGCGGTTTTTATTTTCCAGTAATAGAAAATCGTGAAACGCATTTTATTGTTTTGCTCGTTCTCTTTCTGCAGGTCCTATTCCCGAAAAAAGCATTTACAAAAAAATATACCTAGGTACTTACTTGAGTTTATTTTCGAAAATTATTATGATATAGGTAAATTGCTGACTAATTATGAACAAGGTACTTAATAATAATATTTCCATCTACATTAAGATGACTATGTCAAAATAAAATCGATTGTAGCAAAACGACATTAATTATTGATCAACACTAATGGAGTAATTAATGCAAATTACGTTAATTGCACGATATAATATAATAATTTCATTAATACTAATGTTTGATATTGATTAAATAGCAGGTTTCACTGGTTTTATGCAATGCAAGTTATGTAGGTATTGCACAAAATAATATGTTCGTGTGTAGTGACTGATTGAAAAAAATATTATTTGAAGTCATTAGTCGGGTAGATGCTATTTTCTATAGAAATTTAACATAATGATGATATATAAAATTCGTTTTTCAAAAAGGGTAAATAGATAGTGGCCTTTCAAGTAATTTGGATTTAGATTCTGGGCAGACACCTCTATTTCCTCTTAGTTCACCACAATATTTTTTTTATTGCGTGATAGGCTTGCGTTTGACGACAATCATGCTTAGTGAAAAGCAATGATGAGGTCTAGACCTCATCATTGCTTTTCACTAACGGAACGCTGTTTCAAAGTTTGCTGTTTTCAAAGGTGTGCCAATCTACACTTGGTCAGCGTGATAGACTAGTAGGTACTATCAAAGCCTAAATTCTCATTCTGAGAGAAGACTCGTGCCTAGCGATTGGTTGTTATTATGAAGATGATAATGATAGGTAAACCCGTAAAACTGAGACTCGATCCAACAACTCATCATACAAAACAAAGTGGTAGACACTACAGGGTGACGAAGGGAGCCCAAACAATTTTGATCTGCTGTGAGAGGTCCCTTGCATAGAAAAGTGAATCAGGATGACTGCTAGCAGAAAGTGCTGAATTCATTTTAAGTGTAAAATATTCTGCTCCGAAAAGGTCCATGTCAACCTCGACTTCATAAGAGTTTTATAAAAAAAAAGAGATAAAATATTCAATGAATGTTGCAATAAATTACTAACTTACCGTCTTTGTGAAGATAAGAACAGAACGTCCTCGAGAAATATGATCTTTCTTATCTTATACACAGTATTATTATAATATACGTACCTACCTACTTGTAAGCATATCCAATCACATCAAGTTATCTTTGTACATAGCAGTGATTGGCCAGTGATACTTGATAAATATTATAATAACACATGAAATATATATCAGTACTCTTGTTTTGCACTCAAAGCTTTACAAATTAAATAGGTTTAAGACCTTACATTGTGATTCCTTAATGTAGTATGTAAGTGCTTATATTGTCATCTTAGTTTTAAGGCAGGTGTTTTTAGAGCTGTTCAGGTCTATGCTGAAAAGCAACAGCTATAAACTCGGCGTTTGCTCTATTAGCTGTTAATTTTACTGCACAAACATATTTGGGATATACCCTCAATCCACTAGGCTCCACTTTTTGGATCCACCAGTGGATTGAATAGGACTCTGGTGTCCACTAGGATCCACCAATGGTCTGGGTGGTTCCTATAACACTTCAACTTTATTAGGATCCACCGTCTGGCTCCACCAGTGGATCACTGAAATTTCACTGTGATCCACCACTATTCTTAGCGGAGCCTGCAAACCCATGTCAACTCTTACATATTATGCCTATTAATGATAATATTGTTAATAGTAAAAACACCTCATATATAGTAACTATGTACCTAAACGCAACCAATAAGTAAAATATAGCTAATAAGTACCTATCCACTATTGGCCAGTCGCACATTGGAAACATGTCCGAGATTTTACAACTCCTCAGACATGTGGGCCTTAACAGCGATATACCAGCAACAATGGAACAGTAAAGCGAACGTCGTTTACTGCTTGCGGTTTAGAAATTAAAATCCGAGGTCCTGATCTGTGATGATGGAGAAAGTGCATCTCTCTGTTGCATATAGAACGTATTTTTAAACATTCCTCTCTGCTTTTTCATCTTTTTGAGCTGCATTTTCTTACAAAGTTTATAACGACAGAATCTACTTTCATAAGCTACTTTTCATACCGGAAAATCAAAGAGTTGCCTTCGATTTTTGAAACCTAGATGTACTTAAATCCTCGCAGATGAAGTCGCGATCATCATTCTAGTCTAGTGTATCAGTGTGTTGCTACAAACTTACCAAACACTTTTTATTTTTTTGATACACGACGTCTAATCAAATCGAATTCAAAACAACGGTAAATCGCTAAGCCAAAAAACTACGAAAGCGGATGTCTTTGTAATTTTTGCATTGCAAGTTTTTTTATTCAAAAGAGTGTCACATTATGCTCTCGAGTATTTGTTTAGGTTTTATTTAAATTCATAGTTTAGGCTTAAAGTTTATATTAGTAGTAGTTCAGCGCAACAAAATAATATTGCATTAAAACAAGATTGCGTAAAATTCCTTCGTTCTCGGTACGGCGCGGCTGTCGCATTAGGTCCTAAACACATTCTTGTGTTTTAAGTGTAACTTACCTACGAAAGTTACAGCTTATAAGGTGTTTTCTCTGATAATTGGATTGACACAGCTTTAGAGCTGCTAAGCTCATTTCTAATCGTGAGGGCCGCGATGCGATAAAACGCAAGTTTTCACATTCGTGATTTATATAATTCCTATTCCTTACCGCAAACGATTATTTTGTTTCTACCATTTACCTACACAGAATTACATTACAATTTAATAGCCTTTCAACTTTTCTGTCCTAGAATGTACCTACTCATCTTAAATTTTGGAAGTTTGGTAATAATTTGCTGATAGTTCCTTAGTTTAAGATGATTTGTGAGATGGTGATAAGTAAAAAAAATACCTGAGTTTGTAGGCTCTTCTCAAACCAGGGCGCGTTTGGAACCCTCGGTTTAAGATACCGTAACTGATTATCACTATCATGTTTTTATGTATCGACGTCAATAAGTGTACAGTGTAATTTGAATAAAGAAATTTGACTTTGACTTTTATATTAAACTAGTTGATGCCCGCAACTTTGTCCGCGTACAATTACTTTTTTTAATTTTCCGATATAAAAGGCGTATGCCCTTCCTCAGGGTGCAACTTATCTGTAAACCTAATTTTATAAAAATCGGTTGAAAAGATGGGCCGTGAAAACGAAGCAGACAGACAGACACACTTTCGCATTTATAATATTAGTATGGATTATTATAGTATTTACATTTAAAGAATCGATAGAATTACTAGACTGACCGCAACTTCATCCGCGTAGATTTCGGGATAAAAAGTTGGCTGACCAGATTAACCTTGAAAACGTAGCAGAAAGACAGAAACTCAGACTGCCAGATAGACAGACGGACTGTATTACATACATAGAACATCACAGACATTGTCAGAGACTGAAGATAACTTGCCAGAGCACAATAATTGGTTAATACGGATCGGGCAGCTGCTATGTTTTGCAGCCACAATCTAACGCGAGCTTATGGATTTTATGTCCACTTGTGTCCACACCAATTGACACTGAATTGATGGGAATGTTGCTTGCCAGCACCAATAAAACTCAAATCTTTTTTATTCAAGTAGACTTTGACAAGTGCACTTGAATCGTCGAGTGAATCTACCACTGGTTCGGAATCAGTCCTACCGAGAAGAACCAGCAATACCAACCGGCAATAGGACTAAATCTATAGAGTATCGTTTTTAGATAGATTTGGATGACCAGAAGATTGAAGCAATCGAGTTATCACGGGAAGACCAAAAAGGAGGAGAACCACAACTAATGAAGCTATTTACATGAAATTTTGGTGAATTTGACTGATAGAGTTTTGATACGCTTTTCATTCACGGCCTGATTTCAAATTTATGTTATGTTGTAATGTAAGTAGGTATAGTCTAGGATCTAGATATTTATCATAAAACGTACTTACATCAAGACATGAGTCGATATCGGGTTTGACTTTCGTCACATTGAGTATTGCTAGTAACTTTCTTATGTAGAGTGTATAATTCGCGCGCGAGTTGAATGCAGAGTACATGTATGGTGACACATACAATTACTCTGCATTCAACTCGCGCGCGAACTGTAGTTCGTTAGGTACAGTATAGTTCTCTCGTTTGGCCGCTCTCTCCACCCCCTTAGAAACATTACATGCGGGCATGTCTTCTGCAGTAATTAGACAAGATTACTAACAAGTGATGTATAATTAATACAGTGTGGAGATTGTCACTTTAGGTATAATTTAACAGACGCTCGCGAAAAAATTAACCCACAAAAATCCAAAAAATAACTAACCTCTACCGCTTCTACCGACGAACCTCAAGTCGTTAAACTTCGCGACCCTGTTCTTCATGACTGCCGTGTTGTTCCTCAGCTCCGCGGAGCAGTTCTCGTCGTTCCCGGCGCGCACGGTGACCTGCGTGCCGTCCATCACCTCGCCCAGGGCTACCACCTTGAAGCCCCCGGGTAAGGTCTTGTTCGAGCGCCAATGGTGCGGCAGCGCCGAACACATGTAGTCAGGGCTGCCGGTGCGCACTGTTGATGAAAAAAACGTTTTTTTTTTATCCACTACAAGCTAGCCATAAGGTAGCCTATGGTAGCGGACTAACATGTTAGAGGCATGGCAGTTATATAAAACCCATACCCCTTCGGTTTCTACACGGCATCGTACCGGAAATCGCTTGGCGGCACGTCTTTGCCAGTAGGGTGGTAACTAGCCACGGCCGAAGCCTTCCACCAGGCCAGGCTAGAGAAAACTCAGAAATTATAAATTCCTAAATTGACCCTGCCGGGGATCGGAGTTGGAGTTTTATTACGTTTTCGATCGCGAAAACGTTAACTATCATTTAAATATGGAATTGACCGAGCGCCAGCTGTCATGCGCTTGACAATTTCATACAAAATACAAATCGTAATTAACGTTGTGGTGATCGAATTGGAAGAAAATGTCCAACTAGGCACTCGGGTCCCTATTTTTCAATCCTGATGCTGCAAGTGCTCAGTTCTTAAGACTTGGGGATTCGGGAACTGTATTACCTGAAGTAATTAATTTAAAATACTTTGTTTTGTAATTATGAAGATGACGCATAGTTGTTTGCACAGTCAAGTAATAACGTAATAAGTGACGAAATACAAAAATTAGTATATTAATTACCTCGGGAGCTAATAACAATTGCAGTTATCATACGCTTGGAATACAGTTAATTGGAAATACCGTAAAAAGGAGATTAATTGAGGAAAACAGTATACATTTAGTTAAACACAAGTAAAACACATACGCCCTATCGCTGTCGGGTCACGTTCACTATTTGAAGGGTAATTAAAAGTTTTTGGCTAATGAGATTAAATTATATTGTATTTCAACATTGATGTAGAATTTTAGTACTCATTCTATTTCAATGTATTTTAATGTAAAAATGTTCCATTTTTTATGAGCGATATCGACTTTATTAAACAGGTAGAGCTACGCGTAAATATTATTATTTATCTACTAGATGATGCCCGCGACTTCGTCCGCGTGAATTAAGTTTTTTCATTTCCGCGGATACTCTTTTGTTTTTCGGTATAAAAAGCCTATGTCTTTCCCAAGGATGCAACTTACCTCTATATCAAATTTCATCAAAGTCGGTTCCAAAGATGGGCCGTGAAAGACAGCAGCCTTAGCAGACAGACAGACATACTTTCGCATTTAAAATATTAGTATGGATTCTTGAAAACGAACTCTCTCTCTCTCTGCGTCATATTCCTCATTGCTGTTTGTGGGAATGAGCATTCTATTTTATAACAAAATTCCACAACCTATCTTAAACTTGCCTTTACACAAGTTTAAGAAGTCCATTAAAATTATGCTCCTGAAAAAGGCTTATTATACTGTTGAAGATTACGTAAATGACAAAGGAGCATGGATTTGACTCGCTCCAGCAATGCTAAGGACAGCTGTTACTTATGTATTTTACAAATTAATGAAATTGTAAATTATTATTTTTTCAAAAGAGCAACCGCCGAGTTTCTTGCTGGTTCTCCTCGGTAGGAATGGCATTCCGAACCAGTGGTAGATTCACTTGACGATTCAAAAGTACTTGTAAAAGTTTATTTGAATAAAAATCATTTTGAATTTGAATTTGAATTTGCTGAGGATCGTGACCCCTTTCTATAATCACATAATAGCAGGGGTTTTCTTGGAATAATAATGCGGTAGGATCCTAGGTCCTTAAGTTAGGTTACATTCCGGGGGAGGACATAGGTTACTTTTATCCCGGAAAATTAAGGAGTCTGAGGGCTGAATGAGTCAGGCAACTGAAAGCAATAGTGGGAGCACAACGCTAGAAGTGCTTATAGACGTTGGGACTTGGGTTCCTTGAATGTCGACTCCGCACCAAACAATACAGATCCTTGCAAGAGAGAGACCTTCGAGACCATGCAATGGACGTGTATCGGTTGAAATAACGGCGAAAGTGTGGTTAAAATAAATAAAAAAATCCACCACAATTTTATCTTATTGATATAACAGGTTGGAGGCATCAATGAACACCAATCTAATTATCGGGCGCGGTCTGCAACGTTTAACCTCAGGACTTATACAAGTCAGCCACAAAATAAACCACAAACCTTCAAATCCAAAATCCACACACACTTGTTATTATTTTATTGGTTTATCCTCTTCCTACAAAAGCGTCGGTTGCGTTTCTCATTAACCGTGTATCAAATCATGGTAATAACGGGTATGTTCCGATATACACTGCGAGCACTGTAAGGTGTGACGTCAATTTAGTATACTGCGAACTGCGAAGTCGTTCCTTTTTAGTTAGCTATACTGGTTACTGTTTTAAACGGAACGCAGTCAGCACTGAGAGTGCTCACAGTACGAAAATGGCGACGATTTATGACGTTATAATATATTTCCGTAGGATACTGCGGCAGTATACGGTCAGTCCATAATAGAACGAATATTTCTCCCCATTAAGAGCACTGAACAGTGCTCACAGTGTATATCGGAACATACCCAATATTAACTATAGGCAAGCCAATGCTGAATTTTAAGGTTAATCAGGAACTAGGAAGAAATAGAACGGAACCATACTTTTTATTACCCTCATCAATTTCTTTACTTTTCTTAAAAAAGATGACATTTGGTAGATTGTAAAACTTTTATTATTTTCAATGAATAAATACTAAAAAGAAACAGATGGATTTAAAACGTGTATAATATTGTGGGAAAGAAGATCTACGAAACGTAAAAAACGGAACTAAACGGAGGACAATTTTGTTGGCGCTGTGGCCAAAGATTGTAATACTGCTGTAATATTTAAGATGTATGTACATTTAAAGTAGGTGTGGTGGTAGGTATTCTAAAACCATAAGCAATTTTAGGATGTGGTTAAAGAGTTTGAACCGTTGAATTTGTTGAAAAAATCACCGAGTAGCGGTTCAGGCGTGAAAAAAACATTAATAGTGTAACTGTGGTTTCTCTATTTACGGAAGCGAAGGTATACACAAATTATGTGCCGCAAAGTGCGGGTTAGTGCGGTCGACGACTTATAAAGGGCTGGATGTCTCTCCTGTCATTACACCAATCTTCGTAGAAAGCGACGCATCAAAAAGATTTACTCAGAATAAATTGTTTCTATTTTTTTATTAAAATTAAGAAGCAATTTATTTTGAACATTGTTTTATTTTCTTCAGGAAGAGGTAAGTAAGTAAGTAAATGAACATGTATAATATGTCAGCGTAAAATTGTAGGTAAATACCGTTAGATTATAACCTATTATATCTTCGCGAGATTGTAAACTGTCGAAAGATTGTGAACCGTAACGTACTGCTTATAATTTAACGCATTATTTTTATTAGAACCTGCGGCCGGGCACTACCTGATTATTTATGTCTAACCCTAACCTTACCTAAAAGATCTAGAAGAGGAAGAACAAGAAAACGTAATCATATCATACTAATATTATTAATGCGAAAGTGTGTTTGTTTGTTGGTTTGTTGGTTTGTTGGTTTATTGGTTTATTGGTTTATTGGTTTGTTGGTTTGTCCTTCAATCACGCCGCAACGGAGCAACGGATCGACGTGATTTTTGGCATGAGTATAGGTAGTTGAGGACCTGGAGAGTGACATAGGCTACTTTTTATCCCGGAAAATTAAGGAGTTCCCGCGGGAATCAAAAAAACTTTAACCACGCGGACGAAGTCGCGGGCATCAGCTAGTTATACAATAAATATTTCAAAAATTGACACTCAGAACATTGAACGGTTCATAGTTTATTTCTTAAGGTGTATTAAGTAAGTGGATGTATGAACGCTGGACTTTAACGAGTAACTATGAAATCTATATTCTTGACGGTTCGTTAGTCAGGAAAGTGGTATTTTTAATCCGTATAAGCAGGGTTTTCACTCGTTACCGGTCAAGCGAATCGCCTGTCTACTTGCCTTTGTGATTTAATTACAATCATTCTCGTTAATTTTGAAGAATAAGTATTTAGGAGTACAAAGGTATCTAATTTCCATGTTTTTATCAAGCCAATTTTAGGCTTATTTTAAGACTGCTGTAGTCGTATTTAAAATTATCTGTACTAATGTTTGTTACTCAATCACGCCCCAACGGCTGGACGGATCTGGATGAAATTTGGCACAGGTCCCGAAAAAATTAAGGAGTTCCCGCGAGAACCAAAAAACCTTAATCCATGCGGACGGAGTCGCGGGCATCAGCTTGTTATCAAATATTAGCAACCTAGCAGTTACCAGGGTGCAGTGCTTCCACTAAAGATGCGAGGTGGGGAGGCCCAAAACAGTATTTTTAAATTTTTGGTCACTAGCCTTTCCGTCCCACGTGAATTTCATGAAGAGAAAAGGTGCAACTACGCAACGGGTAGTGGAAAATCAATTGCGATCAGTGTATTAGATCTTGTATTAGCAGTGTATTATATAGTGTATAGCTTCATAAAAACTAGATTTTAACATCTTCGGTAATAAGTAAATAAGGTAAGCCTTATCGTGCGAAGCCAGGTCGGGTCAACTAGGGATCTGTGATGAACAAAATTTTTTTTTTGTTGATTTGAAAAACTTACCAGCAATGATGTTATTTTTTTTAAATATATACAACGAGCAAACGATCCGGCAGTTCACCTGATGGTAAATGATTACCGCCCATGAACATTTGCAGCACTGCCAATGCGTTACTGGCTTTTGAGATATTTGTTTATCCGCCCTTCGAAGAGTCCCTTATGAGGCAACACAGAAGATGATGGAAGCTGGTTCCATAATTTGCAGGTACGTGGCAAAAATGTCATGGAATAACGGAAGGTGGAAGAAGAACAGGCATCCAGGTGGTGAGGATGAAATTTGTTTCTGCGACGAAGGGTGCGACTGGATGTTGTGGGCAAGTTTTCAAAATCATCAAATACAAAAGTATTGCAGCGATTCGGTTTGTTCTGATGGGAACTGCAATCTGCATGCTCAACAAAAGCAAAACTAGGAAACAGTAGCTACGCAGATAATACGGAGGCTTTACATCGAAACTACCTGTGACCTCATTAACTCGAATTGAATGATCTCATTACCGTGAGTGCTTTTACGCCCTTTGCTATTTTGCTTTTCTAATTATTATATAGGTTACTTATAGATTTGTGCAATACTGCAATTGTGCATTTCAGTCATAAAAGGGAGTGACTTTATAAGTTTTTTTTAATCCACTTCAAGTTAGCCCTTGACTGCGATCTCACCTGATGGTGAGTGATGATGCAGTCTAAGATGGTAGTGGGCTAACCTGTTAGGGGCATGGCAGTTATATTAAATTAGTATATGTATATTTGTGTGTTTTTATGTAAGTTTATGATATAATATCTCGTTTCATTCTATCTCATATCTTGTTGTACCTATTCTTCCAAGTTCCTCCACAACCTTTCTCACTGCCAAGGGTCACTGGTAGAGATCTCTTATAGAGATAAGTGCTTCCTTGTTGAAAAACAGATACATAGTGTATCTGTTTTTCTTCGTATTTTATAACCTTTTGGTACTAAATAAATTTAAAAAAAAAACATTCGTTTTCTACATGGCATCGTACCGGAACGCTAAATCGCTTGGCGGCACCTTTGCCGGTAGGGTGGAAACTAGCCACGGCCGAAGCCTCCCACCAGGCCAGACCAGGGAAAATTCAGAAATTATAAATTCCCAAATTGACCCTATATACCGCGGATCGAATCCGGGACCTCCGCACGTTAAGACAATAGCGCTATACACACTGCGCCACGGAGGTCGTCGAATTGCAATCGTATTAGCTGCTGGTCATTCTGGAACCATAACCTTTCGACTATGAATGAAATCGTCAACTGAGGTCTAAACCTACAAATAATAATTATGTTCCAACCGATTTGGATCAAATTTAGCTAATTTTAGTATGGAGATACCTGTCACTATAATTTGAATATTATGCTTCCGAACCAAGAAAGTTTGGTTCCAACTGGTGTAATTTATAATTATTTAAAATAAATTATAATAATTGCATAAACTTATGTAGAGATAAATAACTGTCATACAAACTTCCATAAATATCTTTAATCCGAGTCAAATTACCAAGTGTATAATTTGCGTAACGTATGAATATAGATAATAATTTTAAGAATATTAATTAATTTATGAATGAAATTATGCGTAACGTACCTGAACATAATATTTTTATGATTAAGTATTAATTATGTAATTTATGAATGAGATTATTGAAGAGGTCACAGCAACCGGGTCAAACGGATCTAACTTGAAATTATAGAGGAATTGGACCATTACTCATTTTTTTAAGACTGACTCACTAAAGTATGTAGTAACACGTTAAGAGCAAACCTTGAACAAAAATTAATTAATTTTGATGGTATTTCTCCTAAAACATCTAAGTTCTAATTTTGAGTTTTTTAGTACGTGGGCAACACTGAAAATGTTTAGAACTGGCCAGTTAGAAATATTGCTAATGAAAACTTTTTGAATTTCAATTTTAGAACTCTTTGGTAACCTAATGTATATAGTATATTGCATTCATTTGTCATTTGTTTTTGTGAATTGGCGGCAAATCTAAAACTCTTGTTACACGTGAAAATGAACCTAACGCGAGAAAATTTTCGGTCAATGATTTATTATGACTTTCGTTGTGGGCTTACTCAACAACAAAGCTATGATAGGCTGCGATTAGCATTTTTTAATGAAGCCCCATCTTGTGCCACTATTTACAATTGGTTTAAAAAGTTTATGCGTGGACGTTGCTACGTCGTCCTAGGACTAGGACGACGTTGCTAGGACGTCTCTCACGCGGATCAACATTGAGATTGCTATCTCAATGATGATCCGCGTGAGGGACGTCCTTTAACAGCGACTACTGAAGATAAAAACAGTGCTGTGCGACGCATTCTAGAGGAAGATAAGAGAGTGACCAGAGCAGATACGGGCAAGCCTAGGCATTGGTATGAGTCAAGTTCAAAAAATATTACACGAACGTTTAGGCGTCAGGAAGCTTTGTACCAGATGGATTCCCCATACTTTAACCGATGACCAGAAATACCTTCGTATGGACTGGTGTCGCCAAATGTTAGATAAGTTCAACGGCGGTATGACATCGTCACAGGTGATGAAAGCTGGATATATTGCTACGAACCCGAAACCAAAAGACAATCAGCTCAGTGGGTGTTTCCTTTCGAGGATCGGCCAACTAAGGTAAAGAAAGGAAGAAGTCAAGGAAAAAAGGTCATTTCGCGACAGTTGTGCTAGAAGATGGAAGGACAGTTACTGCAGACTGGTATGTCAATCGCTGTTTGCCTGTTGTCTTGGAAAAAATTCGACAGCAGCGCCCTCGAAGCAGGATCCTCCTTCACCACGACAATGCTTCAGCACACTCCGCAAAACGGACTGTTGAATATTTGACTATGGCAGGTATCGAGATAATAAGTCATCCGCCATACAGTCCTGACCTGGCGCCCTGCGACTTTTATTTATTCCCAAGAACTAAAGATAAACTTCGAGGTATTCGCTTTACGAGCCCTGAAGATGCGGTGAAAGCGTACGAAAAATCCATAGAAGAGACCCCTAAGGAAGAATGGGCCCACTGCTTTTCTCAGTGGTTCCATCGAATGCGACGATGTGTAGAGAGGAACGGAGATTACTTCGAAAAACAATAAAAGTATTGGCAACTTTCTACATTAAGCCGTTTTTCATTTTCTAAACATTTTCAGTGTTACCTAGGACGTATGTACTATATTATGCCTAGGTAATCGCATTTCACTTGATCGATTTCATTTCATTTCACTATTGCATTTATGATATTAGGTAATAATATATTGTACCTCATAGTATGTAGCTACTGGCACTAAGCATGACAATGTTGTTTTTGCGATTGGACACCTGTTAGTAGTTTTTTTTAGATATTCATAGCGTGATGGACTATTAATAGAACTGGCAAACATTAATTCAACAAGTTATTTATTAATAGATAAAAGGTAAAGCCCCAGTTCCGTACTGAGTTCCGGGTTTTTACGTAAGTGCCTTAACTTTGTATAGCGATTAATTGGAAAATTATGATCTTTACTACTTTGCAGTAGACTTTTTAACGTTGTAAAACAGTGCAAGCGTACTATTAAAGTATTGTAAACTAGGTGATGCCCGCGACTTCGTCCGCGTGGTTTGAGGTTTTATTGATTTCCGCGGGAGCTCCTTAATTTTCCGAGATACTTAAAAGCGTCACTCCCCAGGACTTCAATTACTATACCCATGCAAAAATCGATCCGTTGCTCTGTTGCGGCTTGATTGAAGGACAAACCAACAAACAAACGCGATTTTGCATTTATGATATTACTTAGTATAATCCTCAGTGTAAGTAATAAACGACGAAGGAAGTAGTAAGTACTTTTGACTACCTCCGTGGCACAGTGTGTAGCGCTGTTGCCTTAACGCGCGGAGGTCCTGCAGGGTTCGATCCCCGGCAGGGTCAGTTAGCGAATTTATAATTTCTGAATTTTCCCTGGTCTGGTCTGGTGGGAGGCTTCGGCCGTGGCTAGTTACCACCCTACGAGCAAAGACGTGCCGTCAAGCGATTTAGCGTTCCGGTACGATGCCGTGTACAAATTGTGTTATAATTTTATAAGTTATATAGGCCCGCTTGCAGAGACATTATGTTATGTCAAAATCATAGATTTAGTATTGGGTTCGCACGGGTGAAGCGCGCGAACCCAATACTTAAATCTATGGTCAAAATTTGAAATGTTGATATAAGTTTTATACGAATTCTGTCAAAATAGCAACACACTCTGGAGTCTGGCTTAAAAGGATAACCTGGCATTTCTGCAAGTGGGCTTTAGAATTCTGAATCGACATGACCAATGAATTTGTGAATGAATATAGCCACCCATATCAAGATTGTATATTCGCATGAAAAACTGGTATCGCTGTAGAAGAAAGCAAACTCACAAAAAGTAAATATCTCCTGGTGGGAGGCTTCGGCCGTGGCTAGTTACCACCCTACCGGCAAAGACGTGCCGCCAAGCGATTTAGCGTTCCCGTACGATTCCGTGTAGAAACCGAAGGGGTGTGGGTTTAATATTACTGCCATGCCCCTAACAGGTTAGCCCGCTACCATCTTAGACTGCATCATCACTTACCATCAGGTGTGGTCGCAGTCAAGGGCTAGCTTGTAGTGGATAAAAAAAAACCGGCCAAGTGCGAGTCGGACTCGCGCACCGAGGGTTCCGTACTGAAAACTGTAACGACCAAAGATGTAAAACGGTAATAATTACCTTTGTTAATGAACCGCAAAACT
This sequence comes from Erebia aethiops, assembly GCA_923060345.2. NCBI lineage: Eukaryota > Metazoa > Arthropoda > Insecta > Lepidoptera > Nymphalidae > Erebia > Erebia aethiops. The sequence goes on along the minus strand of OV281096.1, from coordinate 10,693,606 downwards.
AACTTTGTTTGTAGAGGTTTACTGTTAATATCAAAAAAACTATGCTAGTTAGAGCATTGGCTATAGTTTTCCTGTAAAATATACATAAATTCCTATTGACCATAATTATTTCAGATTTTTCGATTGGTAAACTCCGGAGATAAGGGGGGGGGGGAACGGTATTTTTTTAGACTTTTTCCCCGATAAATCAAAAACTATCATGACTAAAAATAATTAAAAATCTGTTTTAGAATGTACAAAGTAAACCCTTTCATATGATACCCCACACAGTACAGTTATCTCACTTTTACATTTCAACCCTCCGATTTTCCTCCCTTTTTAAATAAGAACAAAAATAATTTCCAATTTTTTTTAATTCCAGTGTCTTTGGGCCACTAATATACACAACTATTCCAAATTTCATGTCGATAGCTTCGGTAGTTACTGAAATAATCGAGTGTGACGGACGGACAGACAGACAGACAGACGGAGAAAGTCGCACCATAAGGGTTCCATTTTACCATTTTGGTACGGAACCCTAAAAAAGGACTGGTTTCAGTATATTGTAACTTGGGAGTCCTATTCCGGGAAAGCTGCCTCAAATTATTGTTACCATATCAATTGTTGTGATTGGCTGAATATTTGGTATTATTGCTATGATCATGGATAGTGGACAATCATACTAATATTATAAATGCGAAAGTGTGTTTGATTGTTGGTTTGTCCTTCAATCATGCCGCAAAGGAGCAACAAATCGACTTGATTTTTGGTATACTAATGGACCTGGAGAGTGACATGGGTATGGCCCGCAGGTATACTTGAGGACCTGGACCTGGCTTTTTATCCCGGAAAATTAACGAGTTCCCGCGGGAATAAGAAAAAATGCGGACGAAGTCGCGGGCATCAGCTATAGTAGCCAATAAGAGACGATTGGTATCGTTATACTGCAGCAATCATTTTGTTGTAATTGGACCCTTCATAAATCATAATATACCGGTGTGGATGAATACGTTCCATCCTGTATTCCTTAGAATATTTAAGAACATTTAAATATTCGGCCATATTATCCCTTATTGGAAAACTGTTAGGCATATTTTCTTATGTTTTTATGCTGTACCAAACTTAAAAACTAAACATAAACATTGAAAGGACATGCACAAGGACAACTTAAAACTCTTGAAGAGATTTCCTTTAGTCTATCATGTACGATAAGAAGCATGATCCAATTAACCTACCCAGTTTATTTTTAGTTAAGTATTTAAAGACAATTAAGAATTTTTATTAATTTTATTGGACAAAAAGTTAGTTATGATTTACATATTTTTATCAAATTAAATCTAAATTTAAAAAAAAAAGTTGAAATAGATCAAAATAGTTTGCTATGGAAAATGTGAACTCCCGTTACCGTCGCGGGTTTTTACGTGAGGCTGAGGTTGTATTTAAATCAAAAACTTTGACCAAGTTAGACGGCATTGGAAGATTTTACTAATATGGAAATTCATTAATTAATTTGAGGATTTTGACCACATGATTACATAATAAAAATGGGTCAGTAAAAATATGACACCAAAAGAATGGAAACTACTGAATAAACGGTTGTTTCGTTTCGAGAAGTAGAGACGGTTAAAAGTCTTTAAAAAGTAGAACCAAATTATTAGTAGAAAGCTTAAAATTATGCTAAACCTTTCCACATTGTAAAGTTCTGACAATGTGATTAATTTTATGTTATAAACTTTCAGTGGAGTGTAACTCTACTATAAAATTTACATTATTTAGTTAACTAGTTTGTAAAAACTCGTCCAAGAAACTCGTATTCTACACACGTAAACGGAAATGTGAAGGATTCTGATCCCCGTCTCCTTTAAAGCTGTTATTCGATTAGTGCGAGGTATATAATTTAGAACATGCACCTAAGTATAAGTGGAAGCTTCTGGTGTTGGAGGCTCCTCAAAGTATTAGAGGATGTTCGGGTAAAGTCGTTCAATCTATGCTTAAGTTAACATACTTGAGGACCATGTTCTTAGCTGATATCGATTTATTAATACGGGCCTCAGATGCTTACCTAGATCCGGGTGCTCGCCCTTCGTCTCCTCGATAATGGAATGCACCCACCAAGGCTCGAGTTCCGCCATCTCTCGGCGCCGACGGCCCCTCGGCTCATAGGGCAAGTGCATCATTCAATACTGCATCACACACTTCTGCCGCGCGCTCTTGTACTACGTTTGCTAATCTCTAGAAGGCGTCTCTTCGAGTATATGGATTAGTTTGTTGTTATTCGGTGTTCTTTGGTGAATTTTCTCTCAGTTCTTTCTCAGTCTATTGCGGTATCTTATAGTATCAATCGTGAAATAAGGCATATATTTGTATCTAATATTACGTTATCTGAAGATATTACAGTAATATAGTTTAAATGGCAAGAATTAATAGTTATGCTAAGGTATGCAAGGTGTTGAAACTTTCGCCACAGCTCTCTGTTTACGACCTTTACACCGATGAGTAAGTTATTGTTAGGAACACTTGAACTACCTTCTTAATGCAACTTTTGGCACCAATCCAAGATTATGTTCCGTGTTATTGTTCGGTGAAGTGTTGTTCCTTTTTGACTGATTGATTACTTTTTATACTTATTAGTAATACACTGTTTTTGGTTGTTGTACTATTAAGAGATCTAAGGATTTCATTAGTGGATAAACTAACTTTAGTTGTTCACAGTTTTTGACAGTTCATTTAACACAACTTCACTCACACACCCGGACTATGATTCAATGATGTAAATAAACGTTTACATAACTTTTTCCTTAACTCAATATTTACGTATACTAGTGGGAATCGGGTCGGGCCTTGACGACTTCAACTTAACTTTCGTCATTTTATATGAGTCACTGGGTAAGGCTCGAGCGGAATAGTCTAAAATATCTTCTATCATCCGAGTTGCCGGCTGACTGCTCAAAAGTTCCGAGAAGCGCGCGTAATATCTCGTGCGGAGACGCGCCGTCAAGATCAGCTGAGCGGATTAAGTTGGAGATATTTTCCCGCGCGTTGCGTCAGCGCCGGTTATCGAGTAACTAATCGAGTGTTATATTTTTTGCAAACAAAGTCGAGCGTAAGTCCCACGTCCGTCACAGGTATTTACCGCGTACGTAGATCGCGCGTCGTGTTGAGCGATGACGGTGAGTCACGCGGCCGTCGTCGGAGGCTGCGCGCGTGTTTGCCGATCGCGTGCCTCTCTACTACTGAACCGCCGCCATTCTGTCACTCGCTGCCTCCATTGCCTGCGGTCAATCTGCGGTCTGGCCACGCTTCATTTGCCGGGAAAATGCTCGTCTCGCCTCTCACTCGTGCATATACGACAGTTTACGCGTGCGAGCGGAACGCGCGAAAGTTTTACGTTATCAAACATTTTTGTTTTAGTTCCATTGTTGAAAGGGAAATATTATTATGTTTTTCATTTTATAGCGTAGAGCGATGTTTCATATCTCGCTTGTTTTCCGGTAGTTCTGAGAGAGACATCTATATAGAGGAGGTTGATGCTTCTAAAGTTCTAAAGTTTCGTCAAAGTTAATTTTATAGAGCAAAGTTTAAAGATTATGAAAAAAAACGACGCAAAATAAAATGCGAATTGTCGCAAGAGTCATTAGTGTTCATCAATTAGTCATAATGATTTTGTTAATTAGTGAAACAGGAGCATAATGAAGTTGTTACGAAAAATAGAACCTAACTGTAAATGAGTTATAAATCGACATTCCGATAGGTACAGCTCTATGTGTTATCAATTAAACTGATGACATAAATTAGCATTTTGAAGAAAAAGAACTTGAGTAAGTTGCCAACTTAATAAAAATTTCATAACATTAAATTACTAGTGTTAAAAATTAGATATAAAAATATTAAAGGTGGGTAGTTAGCAGTTAGGTATATAATCAAATTTTATGAAAAATAAGTACAAATTTAATTTTAAATCCTGAGATTAATCTTCATTTCATTTCAAACATTACTTCTGACTCATTTTAAAATGTTTGAAAATTTCCAACTGGTAGATACGACAGTGTTACATGGAGCCGAGCAGAGCCACTTTACGCGGAATATGACCAATTATTACTGTGAGATATGAGATATCCCTTTACCACACGCTACCATAATATTAAAACAATATAAGTAGTAAGTAAAAATAATAATAGTTAAGTAGATATTCCTATTAGGTGGGTAGGTACTTAGTGATCATCAAGTTAAAATGACTCTTTTCAGGAAGCAGGCAATTTTTAAAGTTTATATAGGATATAAAACAGTACCTAGGCCACAAAGTGAAATACTTCACGTTATTTAGTTACTTTGTGCAGTCTATGTCATTGGCCCTAGATAATTAAAATTTTAAGGTAAAGTATAGTACTTCTTGAGTACCTACTTAGGTTGACTCTAGGGGTGTGTGCACATATGAAAGATTTCCCGGAAATACGATGGACGAAGTTGCGAAGTAGTTATTTAGGACAAAGACAGTACTAAACCTCTTAAAACTAAATATAAAGTCACCTTCGACTTTTAAGTTTTTTTTGGTTCTACTGAGTAGTTGGACTTGCAAAGATAAAAAGGAAATCATATTTAAAACAAACGAGTAGACTTTTTACAAGTGCTTTTGTATAGTCAAATCTACCACTGGTTCGGAATGCCGTTCCTACCGAAAAGAACCAGCAAGAAGCTCGACTGCTTGTTCTTTTGAAAAAAAAATTACAATTAATATTAATTGTTGTTATTGGGACTAGGTATTTGACCCTTTAATTGTTGTCTGTTCCAGATCTACGTATGGATTTTCTTGCTAACTGCAGCAAGTGAAGAAGGCTAGACGGTATTATTTTCCGCGGGGAGTACTCAAGACGGGTGGGCGTGCGTCTGGGCGTGGTCGGCGGCGCGCCGCCCCGCAAGACGCAGCGGGAAAAATGCCGCACTTGTTGCGTCTACCGTTCACCGTCTGCACCCTGACGTCTTCTGGCAGCCTTGGGCTATGATAGGGTTGTTACCGTTGAATAAAAATTGGGCTTAAGAGAAAGATAAATTCAATATTTCAATTTCAATTTATTTCAAACATGTAGGACATACAGGTGTCTCTTATGCTACGTCATGTTTTGACTCTACCACCGGTTCGGAAAGAAGATTCTGCCAAGAAGAGCCGGCAAGAAACTCAGCAGTTGCTCTTTTTTTTCTTTTTTTTTAAACAATCTATTACAATACATACCTAAGTATGTAACTTAAATAAAATACAATAGTGTAAGTTATTATACTATCCTGTGGGGCGCTGGACCCAAAGTCGGTTGCTTCCATACAACTTTGTCATTAAGAAATTCGTCAATTGTATATAATAGCCCCGACTCAACAAGTGTTCTTTTACGGTTTTTTTGACTTGACTGCGATCTCACCTGATGGTAAGTGATGATGCAGTCTAAGATGGTAGCGGGCTAACCTATTAGGGGCATGGCAGTTATATTAAACCCACACCACTTCGGTTTCTACACGCCATCGTACCGGAACGCTAAATCGCTTGGCGGCACGTCTTTGTCGGTAGGGTGGTAACTAGCCACGGCCGAAGCCTCCCACCAGGCCAGACCAGGGAAAATTCAGAAATTATAAATTCCCGAATTGACCCTGCCGGGGATCGAACCCGGGACCTCCGCACGTTAAAGCAACAGCGCTACGCACTGCGCCACGGAGGTCGTCAATTTTGACGAACAATTACGATTACCTTACACAATCGGGGGGCTGAATCGCTCTGAAGGCGTCGCAGAAAAAGATATTTACTATAGGTAGGTATCGGTTTAAGATTCCCATAATATTTTTCCTTTATTTTATAACTAGATGATGCCCGCAACGTCGTCCGCGTGGATTAAGGTCTTTGATTTCCGCGGGAACTCCTGAATTTTCCGCAATAAAAAGAGGCCTGTCCTTCCCCGGGATACAACCTATCCCGGTACCAAATATCATCAGAATCGGTTGAACAGATAGGCCGTGAAAGCAGACAGACAGTGTCTGTATGTCTGTCTGCTTTCACGGCCTATCTGTTCAAACCGGCACACTTTCGCATTTATAATATTAGTATGGATAGTATGGATTTAATTTAATTTTTATTGTTGATATTATAGTGGCAATAGAAATACCTACACACACACATTATGAAAATTCAAAATTCAAAATTCAAAATGATTTTTATTCAAATAAACTTAAGTACTTTTGAATCGTCAAGTGAATCTACCACTGGTTCGGAATGCCATTCCTACCGAGAAGAACCAGCAAGAAACACGGCGGTTGCTCTTTTGAAAAAAAAAAAAATTTACAATTTCATTAATTTGTAAAATACATAAGTAGGTAACAGCTGTCCTTAGCATTGCTGGAGCGAGTCAAATCCATGCTCCTTTGTCATTTACGTAATCTTCAACAGTATAATAAGCCTTTTTCAGGAGCATAATTTTAATGGACTTCTTAAACTTGTGTAAAGGCAAGTTTAAGATAGGTTGTGGAATTTTGTTATAAAATAGAATGCTCATTCCCACAAACGACCTTCGGACCTTCTTGAGGCGGAGCGATGGAGTCACGAGCTTATGGCGGCCTCTAGTTTGCCTATCATGCAGATCGCATATTTTTTTGTAATTATGAATGTGCTGTTTTACGAAGATTAAATTACTATAAATATATTGCGAGGCTACTGTAAGAATACCTATTTCCTTAAATTTCTCTCTAAGGGATTCGCGCGGTTTTAAATTATAAATTGCACGTATTGCTCTTTTTTGTAATACAAATTTTTTTTGAATATCTGCTGCTTTGCCCCATAGTAAAATTCCGTAAGACATAATACTATGAAAGTAAGCAAAATATACAATTTTTGCAGTTTCAACGTCAGTAAACTGTCGAATCTTTCTGACAGCGTAAGCAGCAGAGCTGAGTTTGCCAGCCAGAGTTGAAATACGAGTATGAGTGCCCCATTGAAGCTTTGACTCTAAGGTCACCCCCAGGAACACAGTGGTCTCTTCTATTTTTAAAATATCATTATTTACAGTTAAATTTATGTTTCCTGTGGACTTGGTAATCGGCAATGCGAATTCAATGCACTTGGTTTTCTTTGCGTTTAAAAGTAAATTGTTTACAGTAAACCAGTTAGTGACTTGAGAAATTGCATTATTTACGTCTTCATAATTGTCCTTGTTTCTATCGAATTTAAAAATCAAGGACGTGTCGTCAGCAAATAGCACAATATCGCAAGTATTTTGGACGTAGTGTGGTAAATCATTTATATACACCAAGAACATGAAGGGACCCAGAATAGAGCCTTGAGGAACACCCATAAGTGAGGCTGATCCGGACGACTTCACATCGTTGACACATACCGTTTAAATGCGGTCACTGAGATAAGATGCAATGAGGCCAAGTGCAGTGTCTTTGATTCCATAATGGTTCAACTTAACTAAAAGCGTCTTATGCTCAACGCAATCGAATGCCTTAGACAAATCACAGAAAATACCAATAGCATTCTGTGATTTCTCCCACGCTTCGAATATATGCTTTAACAGCATAGCTCCCGCATCGGTTGTTGATCGGCCTTTAGTAAAACCATACTGCTCTGAGTGTAGTAGTTTATTTGAGTTAAAGTGCAGAAGCAGTTGGTTGAGCATAATTTTCTCAAGTATCTTGCTAAGTGCTGGTAATATAGAAATTAGTCTCTAATTATAAGGGGTCACTTCTACTACCAGATTTAAAAAGTGGAATCAATTTACTGCATTTCATAAGATCTGGAAAGGATCCTGAATCTACAGACTCATTAAATATTAGAGCAAGATATGGTGCAATTATATCAATAACATTGCTGATTATTTTTACTGATATTCCCCATAGATCCCCGGTTTTTTTGCATTGCAAAGATTTAAATGTTTTAAAAATTCAACTGTCTAGTCTACAGTGGGAGCTATTCACGAGATAGGGTAGGAACCACTGCGCAAGTGAGATTGTCTCGTTGTTCCCGCAATCAGCCGCTTTGCGGTCTGCCCATTGGCTGCGGGGCGGACTGCCACCGCTAAAGTCGGTCAATGTATCACCTGGTTACAACTTACAATCCACCACAAAACAAGTACGTGTAGTCGTTGCTTAGAGTTTAAACGTTTTCCAGTAGGTATATGCTGCTATGAAAACCATGAAAACCATGAGCTCTATGGTTTTCAGCAAAATATCAGTTACCCACTATAACCCCGTCGAAGGCCACCCTCTGCAAGTATAATGGGAAACTCCGGGAACTCGAAAGCTTTTGCAAGAAACCTATGCTGCAAGTTTGCTAAGTAAAACTTAGAATCATCTATTAGGTAGGTATGTAGATTCCGTATGAAAGTAAAGACAGCCTGCTAAGAATTTTCCACTTTCAGTCATAGGTATTGATTGACTGAAAGTTACCTAAAAAATTCAAATTACCTAAACTTTTTGATACTTAGAATCACGTAGAACATGAAAAAAATACACCTAAAAAGTACACGTAAGTTTACGTATATTTGTAGACCGAAATGACAATTATCTCCAAGACAAGCCAAAGGAAACGGGAAAAGAAACATTTATGTATTGTAAGCATTTTGTACCTATCTGTTAAGATGCAATAAAGACTTACTACTACAGACTACTTAAACTTTATTGTAATTTTCCGGGATTTTTTTTTTGTATTTACCTACTATATGAAATAGAAAATACAAAAAACAATATCCCGGAAAATCAAAGACCAAGGGAAATCCCACGGGATTTTTAAAACATAAATCCAAGTGCCGGAAACCGGAATCATAGATATAGTAGGTAGTAGGTGGTCACACAATAACTATATTATCAAAAATTGCAGAACCAACTGTATTCAACACTCATCTCTCTGTGAATCGAATCTCAGATGGATTGAGGAAATAAAATAAGTACCTATTATAAACCTACGTCATAAACCTTCTTACTTGGGATTGAGAACTTCCATTAGATCCTACACCAAGTCAAAGTTATAAGTGTAATTTATTCAAAGCATTTTAATTTAAAGTTCTTTTAAATAAAAACCAGTTCAAAGCATTGCACACTTTTTTAACATCTATAACTTAATCTGATCTAAATCTATAACTTTAGATAACTTAATTGATGAATTTTAACAACATTAGGCTATAGGAACGTAATGATAATTACGGTTTCTTAAAAGTTAACCTGGAACATGGCAGCAACTGGCTTCGCATCCAACAATCCATAAGTCCATGTAATACGTAACGTACTTATATGCATTGTTATTTACAAAGTGTACCTAAGTAACATGTTTCTGTTTATGATGACGGCTATTGCTGAGTTTCTTGCCGGTCCTTCTCAGTACAATTAGCTTTCCGAACCGGTGGTAGAATCTTACGACTTATCGTAAGTGGCCGTACTAAAATTCTACATTTAATGTAAGTGGCACAAGTTGTCCTACGTGAAATAAATCATTTCATTTTAATTTTCGTTCTAAACGCTCCAAATGGCCATTCTATACCATAGCTGATAGCATACACACAATTGCATACTGTTTATAGCTACAACACGTCGTGAACTATGGAAATTGTATGGGAAATTGCGAAGGCAGCCCCGCCGTCTATGAATTGTGCGGCGCCTAACTAGCTTGATTGTTTACAAACAGCCAGAACGCCTAAACGTGCTATAGCTACAGAATTAATCCTAAATTGTGGTCGGTAAATGGTAGGTATTGTGTTATATTTGATCATCTATTAGTATTTTAATGCTAAATTACTATATAACTGTAGAATATCATTTTGTCCTTGATTTATAGATAAAATCAAGGGTGTATCGAAGTATACTTAATTAGGGTAGATACATCCCTCCATTGACTGGCCCCACGAAACGACTTCATGCGCGCGGTCATACATTTTATAAATCCTGGGCTCCGAGATAATGAGATAAATATAACATGTATTATATCTCATTCTATCGCAGACTAAATCCTATTATGAATATGTTTGTCTCTTTTTGGTGTCGCTTTTTCGTTTCATCGAATTTTCAAATCACAACGATTCTAAAGAAGTTCCACTTAGATGGGTATATTTTTTGACTAAGTATATGAAGTTAGATAACGACGAAGAAGAAGATATTATTATGCTAAAGGTTTATTTGCACTATCTTGTTATATCTATATATATATCTTATAGCATTGAAATAGAATGAGTACTAAAAAATTCTACATCAATGTCTTATAGACATTTACAGCAACAACTTCGCCTACTGATTTAAGTTAGTTTTAGATAATCTATAGGTACACCGTATAATTTTCTTCTCTGCAATTATTTGATGCGCAAAAAAGATTTTTTATTCATACATTCATTATAATATTGCAAGCGTAATTCCAAAAAATAATATTATAACACAAAAAATAATATAATACAAAAAAAATATCGCACTGCCCTCTGTTGTGCAATCTGCAAATGATTGTGTAGCGCCATCTATGCGCAAGCTTACACACTACGTGCTGTTTTAGGATCAGTGGACCAACGGCGTTTGTACCTGAAGTCTGCACCATGAATCAGCTTAGCATTATTGGGACCCACCGCTAGGTGGCACTATTGTCCACTGTACACTGTAATAAAATAATAAATTTATTGTGATATTAATAAACTAATATTATATTGATCTCCCACATGATACTTTGAAAAATATAATCTAGATTTTTCAATTTGTTATTCCAAAATAAAAATTATAATATTATAATTTAAGGAGCACAATCTAACCTATTACTTAATTATGAGTTGGAATGGAAATTGCATTCCTGTTTGGTTTTTGTAAAGAGTACCTACTTAGATATAAACGTGTTTGTCGACCTCCCTGGCGCAGTGTTGAGCGTTGTTGTCTTAACGAGCGGTGGTCACGGGTTTCCGGCAGGTCCTTTAAAGTTCTGAAAACTATTAAAATTATTGTTTTAATCGCAAAACTCCATACGATGTGTATGTGTATAAATATATGTGTATAAATATGTGTATAAATCCAATACGATGTGGCAGCAGTCAGAGTCTTACCACTGGTCCGAAAAAAGCTTTATGTTTCAGAGTGAAAAAGTCGTCGCGTCGCCCGCCCCGGCCCACGCGGAAACTGCGTTTTGTCGCGTTTTCACTCTCATCCGTTGTCCTAGGTCAGCTTTTCTGTACGGCATGACAGTTCCGCGACGATAGCCGATAGGTTTGGTGACACCTGAGTCTTTCGAAAACAATAGGTAAGTACACAATTTTAGAATATTTATCACAATTCACAGCCCACTATCTAATGGATCGGGTTTTCGAAAACCTGGGTACGTAGCTCGGTAGATTGGAATAAATACCTACTAATACCAAATTTTAATATTTAATAATATGTAATTGAAAAAAGAAACAAATCAAAGAACAGGACGAAATTCACACGCGCAATTTAATTCTTCATCTCTGTAAGGTTTTCAATGAAATTTTACCTATTCATACGATTTAAGTTAAATAAAAGGTTTCGGGAAAGTAAATATTTGGATAGTGTTCCTCAAAATATTTTTATTGTCTTTTTTTGGAACACGGTCACGCCCTCCGAGTGCACAATACGAAGGTCGCAACGTCACCGAACAGCAAATTGTTATTTCCACGCCATAAACTTTTCTAAAAGTTGGTTCGGAATAGTTAGGAACATTAATCTGGCGTATGAATGAAGCAGATGCACCGAATTGCGATGTGGCAAAAAGTGATGTCTCTTTTATGATGTTACGATTTTTATAAAACTTTTTGGGTGGATAAGAATGGCTGGTGTATAAAAATTATACAATGGGTTACCGAGGTGGTTATTTCGACGGTTAGCCATGATCCCAGGAAATTTCAATGGGTATAGAACTGAAGTTCCAACGAAATATATTATATTAGGTCTTGACGACCTCCGTGGCGCAGTGTGTAGCGCTGTTGCCTTAACGTGCGGAGGTCCTGGGTTCGATCCCCGGCAGGTTCAATTTGGAATTTATAATTTCTGAATTTTCCCTGGTCTGGCCTGGTGGGAGGCTTCGGCCGTGGCTAGTTACCACCCTACCGGCAAAGACGTGCCGCCAAGCGATTTAGCGTTCCGGTACGATGCCGTGTAGAAACCGAAGGGGTATGGGTTTAATCACCTGTGGGTTTAATATAACTGCTATGCCCCTAACAGGTTAGCCCGCCTACCATCTTAGACTGCATCATCACTTACCATCAGGTGAGATCGCAGTCAAGGGCTAGCTTGTAGTGGATAAAAAAAAAAAAAAAGGTACATTATCGAAGACATAGAACATTAAGTACTTATAATGTGTTATGGAAACTAGTCGCGGACGTTCGATTTTGGGCTGGAAACTAGTTTTAAAAATGTCTTCCTTTTTTGGAAATTGATTAAAATCATGCAAATTCTTGATAAAATTTACCTACCTATGTCACAGACTGATTCCAAAACTTCAACTCTAAATATTTGGTGTATAACAAAGTAGTTGATGCCCGATTTCCCGCGACTTTGTCCGCGTGGATTGAGGTTTTTAGGTTCCCGCGGGAACTTTTTTATTTTTCGGGATTAAAAGTAAGTAGTAGTATGTTATTCCAGACCAAATTTCGTCCAGATCTGTTCAGCGGTTATGGCGTGATTGAGTAACAAACATCCATCCATCCATCTATCCATCCATCCAAACCTTCGCATTTATATACCTAATGTGTAAATTCTTTACTTAGTATAAATTCATAGTGGGTACATACTTAGGTACCTAGTACCTACCTACTATGCATCATCTACATGTAGGTACGTCCTACTCTCAAGTCTCTATGTAGGTACCTAACCTACTTGTGCAGGTGAAACCTAGGAAAGCACCACGAAAGCACAACTTACCTTATCATTGCCTACTTAGAAGTTAGAAGATAATTCACGATTCTATTAGGTAGGTATAGGTATATAAAATATCTTGATATTTTATTTACTTGGCTTCTCTTAGCAATTGTTGTATTAGGTTAAGTTTAGCATTAATAAATTATAATATCAACAAAGTATTTCCAAAAGTTTCGCAAGGGCGGCGATGTGTCTCAGGCCTCAGCCTACATTTTACGGCCATAACTCATTGTTAGATAAGCATTTTCTATCAACATTCGCCATTTATTATATCATATCAATGGCTTGTCGCATCGTGCCCAAACAAAGCATACTGAGGTGTACCCGACCAGTTTAACTTGACGCTTGCTAAAATCATTTCATAAGAACTTGTTTATAAGAAGGGCGCAAAAGGAAAGGTCAATCCAAAATGGTTGGTGAATCATAATACGTTTAATGGCTTGTAATGAATGAAATAACATCTATAATGCGACAATGAGGCACTCGAACATGCCTCTTTATAATAATGCGTTGATTTATGGCCGATGGACGCGAAAAGCGTTATTTTGCACGTGTTTTCGGAGATAGGTAGTTACGCCCTCGCATCAGATTTGGAGACTGCGCTGAGATAATAAATCTTTGATCAAATTTTATAGTGCAGCGTATATTTTGTTCGCCTCGCTCTTGAAAGACGTCCCTGGGTTCAGTTTTCACTTAGATTTATAACCATTATAATTGTTTTTAACATCAAAGTTCGTATGCATAAAGCATACGATTAGCTTGTAACCTATGTCTACCTATACTTAACCCGAAAAAATGTTTATCTACTCCAGCATCGAAAAGTTCCAATTTCGAATTTGACAACTATATCGAATTGAACCCTCTTTCGTGTTTGCTTCTCATACCGATACAGTTCGTTGTATGGGAGCTGTATCGTTATGAGTCGTAGCTGTATCGATATGGTTATCTTCATAAATAGGATACCTATAGCTTAGCGGCTCTGGGTTCTGGCACTTTCCCAACCACAGAGTTCTTAGTATGTAGAGGAGCCATACCTACATCATGGCGGATGGTGGCACCCGTCATTGAATATGTACATATTATATATTTCATCTCTACCTACTCTATACTCTATGTACCCAACCCACTCTATGGTTGGTACTGCCACTGTTACTATATTAAAAAAAAAATTAGAAAAATTACGCGGTAAACGGATTACTTTTGCAACTTGTGAAATTTGTATTGATTTGACTTTTTTATTAATTTACAAAGTAAAAAATTATAAAGACGTCCTTGTCGTAGATAAAATCTTGTATGCAACTGTACGTAATTAGTCATTTTAATTCTCGTACTATCCTATTTTGATACTCGGCAAGCCTCGTATCAAAAAACAGCACTCGAATTAAAATGACCCTCATTACGATACAGTTGCATAAATAGCTAATATGCTATTAGGAAAATAAAAAAAAGGTTAATCTCTTTTCCTCTTATGAGAGAAAAGGATAAGAATGCTAACTGTCATCCTAATAGCACCTGGATATGATAGTACCTACTTTCAAAGTACCTATATTGCTAATCACCCGTACCTACACCTGAGTTCATGAAGAGCTTATGCTAAGGAGATCTTCCACTTTTTTGTAGAAGCTGTAGTTAAAAAACACACAAAGTTTGCTCTTTTTAAAAACATTTCATCCGCATCGGTGTCCACAAAGCGGAGAGACAGATGTCCCAATCATATCACTTCTGTAAATCCTCCAGATAAAAAGTTTAAAGCGTAGGTATATTCATTGCGAACAACACCTACGTAACAAGCCATATTGTGCTGTGTTAGACAAAGGCGGGATAAATGTGACGTGAAATCTCTTCAGTAAGCAAAGAAATAATCCACTTAGAGGCATGTCGTCGCTTTTTGTCAAAATACAGGGGCACGGTTCATTGAATTTTAAAAAATAACACCGCGGGGCATCTTATGTGTGCAAACGTGGTCTAAACAGATTCATGAGCTCTTTTTTAAGTTCTTTAGAATTCATGTAATATCTTGGTCTAATGTCGACAGATGGCGGTAGTGGTTGTTTTGTTTTTACTACCCTCGGATTTTTTTCTTTTCTTTCTCGAAGTTTTTTAATCGGATCATTCCACGTACTAGGTAGATACCTAATTTCCAATATTACATAACACGATAGGACAAATTTTTAATTTTACCTGTAATAATTATAGTTTCATGTTACGAGTGATCATAATATTATAGGCTCAAAATTGCATGATCTTCGTATCTCCATCCAGTGGTAATGGTAGATCCAGTAGGGCTAGCATAAAATTATGTCTACCCGTTATCTCTATTTGTCTACCGAAGTTAACATGCTTACTTTTCTCGTTACGTCAAAAATAGAGATAAAAGTAATATTTCTCATCTGTGGTATTTTTCTCTACATGCCGACTATTCTTTCTTGTAATTTTAAATACCGGATTTTGTGCATGTCAGGGTAAACGAGAAACTAGCCGACATCGATAGATAACATGTCTCTCTCTCGTCGCGAAATATCTCGTTGTGCGCATGCTAAGTCTGTAGGTTATAAGTATTTAAAAATCTGTTGAACGATTGCAGGAAGTTTAAATGAAATAAAATTATTTAGTCTACTTACTCTACCACGAATTTATAACGTAAGAATGGATTTTTAAGTAGATCCATCCAAGCAATGCCACGGGAGGTTAGCTAGTATGCTTATAATTAGAGTCACTCGCTAATCCCCAGGGCAGGACATTAGTCTGAATAGAATGTCAGTGTGAACAGTATAGGCCATTTGACCACATCTCGGAATTCATTCACACCCCCGCACAATAAGGTTTTTGTCATCGCTTACGACTGGACGTTAATATCTTGTTCAATACTGATTTATGTGTTGGAATACTTTAAATTGATATAAAAAAACGTGGCATTGAGCGGTTTTAGGGTTCTGTGTCTCAAAACTAAAATAAACGTCGGTCCTTAGAGGTTAACCAAAAATAAAAATAAACGCGTCTCTCTGAACTTTTTCGTCATTTATGCACTAACTGGCCAAAAGATCTGGCGGTAGAATTCATGTCTAGATTAGGTACAGCCGGTGATTGAACTACCAATGACGACGTCCAATGTGTGTGTACCTATTACTATTATACCAACTGGAAGAGATCGCTTCTCAGCGATAAGGCCTCTTGTACAGTTTTTCATATTTTCTTGTATTTGTCTAAATGTGTTTTATGAATGGTGTACAATAAAGTATATTTTTCATTTCATTTTCATTTGTATGTGAGCGTAAACACATTGGAGATGTGTTCATTTTCAGATAAGACAACTACTAATCTCGCATTCAGTGAGCAAGTATTTGCACAACAGAAACACTAAACCTAGTAGAGAAGACATATGTATGTACATGTACTTATACTTTATTGTACACCACAAATATACAAAGAAACAGTGAGACATACTAAAACATAGAAGATGAAGAAGCATAGAAAAAGGTTCTTACTAAATAAACTACATAAAGTTTGTTCACTCGCCCTTTAGCTTTTATCAGATAGAAATGATCGTACCTACAAAACAAGGAATTATTAAAGAAACTAGAATGATCTTTTGACTCAATACCATCTTATACAGGTTTCATAAGATAAAAACTAGGTATTCTATAGATTTTTTTAACTTTTGAAAGTTATCTACATTTTTACAAAAGCTACAGAACCCTTTGTAGTAAAGTCCGGTCCCCCACATTTATTTTTTTAGACATAATACCACTACGTGGTAAGAAATGGAATAGGTAATAGCTTGAAACTCATACAAAAATAAACGTTATTTCGAATGAAATACAGACTAGTTGTAATGTCAATTCAATCAATTGATGGTATCGTGGTTGAATGAATAGAACAGAAGGTATCGAAAAGTGTGCGAACCAAGAAAAATATTTCCAAAAGTTTTGAGTGAACATTTCACGGACTATTACAATGAGTTTGAGTTAAATTTGCGGCCATTTATCGTCTATTTTGAAGAGGATGATGATTAATGATTGTTGTACAATGATTTTATGTTAAATAAACTTATTGATATTTTTTTCTTTAGAGGTTTCTTACGTACCTAGCAAAAAACATAATTAATTATCAGAACCTTAAAATTATTATTCCCTACTTAAATATCCCTATAAATCCATAACAAAAAATTTGCCGTACAAGCCATACCTACATTATGAAACAATCCTCGCTAGTAGGTGTCCCTAATAAAGTCTATCATAACCTGAGACAAACTTATATGCATACCACAATTATTGTGGAACACAGATGTAGTTGTGGAATAATATAAGTTTAGGTCTTAGTTAAGTTAGACTTGAACTTACGCAATACTGATGTCCTAGAAATATAACGGATCAAAACTTTGTTTTACGTAGGTTATCATTTTATGAATATTGTGTATTATCATAAAATTACCTTACAAAAAAATGTAGCTGGAGGCAATTATCCGCTGTAGCATCTAACCGTACCCATATAAAGCGATCGGTAACTTCTGTAAGAACTCAACCGCCTCCGTTACAAATAAAAATAAAAGGATACAGAAATCCGCGGAACTTTGCGCCGCGGGATATCAGTTTTCCGACTTTACCCAATAAAGGGTAACCCGTGATCCGTTAAGTAAACAAAAAAGGCGGTACGGCGCGGCCCGCGAGGCGACGTAACGAGTAAATCACGGTAAGCCCCAATACGCCGCCGGCGCCCGGCTAAGCCCCGTAACCCCTTTTACTTCACCTTCGATATCCCCGAATAAACGGATATTTGGATTTTTATATTGTCTCTTTGATTGTACTGCCTTGTAAACGGCTCTACTGCAAATAAAACGATATTGGTAGGTCATTGTAGTTTGGTAGGTAAATGTAGAGTACCAACATAAAGCACACGTCTTGTCGTTGAGCATTATGGAATACGCAACACTATTATATTATGCATGTAAATTGTAAGAGGATAAATTAATTGACTGACGAAACACAGCTGGTCTAGAATCGTGTGTATAATTATTACGGGAGGACTCTCTCTAACATTATGGATGACACGGTAGACTAATATTTTGAGAAATTCTCTGCACCATTGAAGTCGGGTCAGAAATACTGCATTAAATTTAACTGGTATTCCAATATGCTTGCTTTTTTAACGTGTGAATACAAGTAATTTTCCTGCATTCCTGAATTGGGCGGGCGCGGCGATCGGTAAATTCTAATAAGTATTTTATGACGTAAATCGTAACAATTCCTCGTATATTGTGTTTTAAAATAGACTAGCGCTTGGCTGCAATCAAACTTGCTAGGAAGTGATGATGTAGCCCAAGATACTCAAAATCAAGAGTAACATCGTCTAGTAATTATATCACACACTTAATTTGAAAACACTTGTATTAAAAGTATTAACTACTCTGTGATTATTGGGAAAACCATCGACAGCGACCCAAAAAAATATTATTAAAAAAAATATCAACTGCAGTGAATTTATTTCATAACGTTGATTCAATTTGTACTGGATATTATATTGCAGACTCGAAAGTTTTATTTGGATTGCAGAACAAGCCTTTGTCCTCAGCTTTACCCACGCCAAATTGGATTTTAAGGTACCATGACGTCTATAAAATAAGGATTATAATTCGGAAATAAGAGCGTCAGCAAATCTTAAAATAATACTGCTGTAAGCGATGGGAGTGAACCTCCTGAGATTTATGATTAAGTACACAATATTCCCTCAGGAATAACACTTAAATGAGTTTCATATGGAAAATTGATCCCTGCACATAATTAGAAGTGCTTAACTATACGGCCATGAAAAGAAATAAACTGTTTTATAACCTCGGCTTCCTTAAGGCCGCCCATAAAACTCATAGTAAGATCGGATCGGCGATATGAGGCGGAAATAAGTCGGCGTTTAAAATCAATTTGTGTAAAGGGTGTTTGAAAGAAGTTCGGCGGCGGCGGGTCAAACGAATAAGCAGAGTGCTGGTGGATTTTTAGTAATTTTTCGAGCTTGTGCCGTGATAAACGTGGATTATGTTTTTTCAACTCCTCCTTCTAATAATTTTTCGGAATAAATAGTAGCCTATGTCCTTCCCCGGAATACAATCTATCTTTGTACCAAATTTTTTCCAAATTGGTTGAACAGGTGGGCCGTGAAAGCGTAGCAGACAGACAGACACACTTTCGCATTTATAATATAAAGTATGGATATGTCACCGTAAGATTGTAAAAACCGTTAGATTATAATATAACGTTTTTTATCTCGATAGATTATAAACTTTCGACAGATTGTGAACCGTAACATACTGCTTACAATTTAACGCGTTATTTTTCGGTAAATTGTAATATATTAGGTATATTAACCCGATAGAACCTAAGTGCCCGGCCTGCGGCCGGGTACTACCTGAATATTCATGTCAAACCCTAACCTAACCTATAGTTCGCGCGCGAGTTGAATGCCGAGTAAATGTATGGTAACACTTACATTTACTCTGCATTCAACTCGCACGCGAACTGTACAAGAAAGGGACAAGAAAACGTAAAAACAATAAATATTTCATAAATTAATACTCAGAACATTGAACGGTTCACAATCTTTCGACAGTTTATAATCTAGCGGGATAGAAACCGTTAGATTATAATCTAACGGATTTTACAATCTTACGGTGACAGATATAAATAAAGTAAAATGCCAGTAGGTATTTGGTATTCAAAATAAAGGTAAGTGTGTAAGACGATTTTATTTAGTGTGGTTACGAAATCTGGTAACGGCATATCTGATCTCATTGATCGCTGCTAACGGATACAAAATATTACGTACTTACAAAGGGAAATTAAACAAATCTGAGATTTATTGCCTTTTAATGATTTTAGAGCACATTGTGCACCTACCTACTAACAGACTTGTACTACCTTATGAAGAAAGTAATAGCATAAATGGCTAAAGATGCACAAACCCTAATTTGTTTTTTTTGTGTCCAGAAAGGTCTGTTAGGTCACCGCATTGCTATTCAAAGAAAAAATTCCTATCACTTACGTTTCTGAATGCGGATAAGAACACACTAAGGAAGGAAAAGCCGTCCAAATTGTGTATTTTCAGTGGTACCAGCTCTTGGGCTATATTTAACCCAACGCTGCCCGATGGCCGTCCCCGGCCCGCTTATTTCCCGCTATAACACTAACCTACGGAATAGGAACACGTACAGAGTTTGCATTGATTGGTATCAGGGGCACCCAATCTCTACACAAAGCTCGACATAATTTCGGTCAAAGTTCGGTATACAAAGAAAATCAAGTCTCCTATTGTTAATGTGGACTAAATAAGGTTTTCTAGAGAGAACTTTCGACTTTCGCGTACTAATGATGCAGTATAAAATTTATATCTACATTGAAAGTAGACGGACTTCTGGGTATTTGAAAAGCAAAACTTGCTGAGAAAATAGGAGTTTAAGTACCTAAAAGGTATTCCAGTAAAAATAATGAGCAGTATGGAGTGTAAATTATTTTTACAGTAAGTACAGAGTATAATCATAAGTAATATTGGGTATCCTTTAAAGTTTAGATTAGTTTCTACTGCATAACGAATCATATTCAATGTTTTGTTTTATTTTAACTGCTTTGGTTATAAAACTTGGCTCATAATATAAGTGAAATAAACAGTTACAAAGTTAAAAACTGACAATAATGGTAAATGTGCGTTTTTTTCTCGTAATTGTAGAGTTAACGGGTTCCCAAAACAAGAGTTGTGTCAGAATGAAATTTCACCCTTTTGCGAATTTGTGCAAATTACTTTATGAGCGCGCTTTCAATGAAAAGTTGGTAGTTTTTTTCGATGTCGTTTACAACTGCGTCGAGATGGAACTGTTGGAATTCGTGGATTAACCGGCCACGTTCAGATGGGACTCGTATTTTATGAGTTACGCAGGGGAAATCGTCAAAGACAAAGTGGTCGGCTAATAGAAATAAATAGTACCTAACCCTTCGGTGGCGGTGCGTTTGCCGCCGAAAGGTTTACATTTTATTGCCAACTATTTTCTACCCCTTCATAATTGCCAAGGTTGTGCAAAAAGCCATTTTTGCGTAACGGTTCATTGTTATGTTTCTTTTGAAGTATTTTTGCAAATAACCCGTTACAAAGCTGGCATTCTTTATTTGCGCAAAGACAATAGATTTCGCAATTTATATTTTGGATTTACAGTAAATGTGAATTTTACGATGTTTCGTTGAAGTACAGTTTTACCCTTTGAATCTAAAACGTCATTAAAATATTATGAAAAGCTAACACTATATTTTTTGAAATCCTACATACTATCTAAATATCTAGTTATCCTTATTTATAATAGTCTTTAAATATTTGGTCAGATAGGTATGAGCTAAATATTATATTACTTTTACTTTTTCATGTAATAAATTATTTTCATGCGGAATGCGGAAGGACGTGGGAACCACCGCATTATTATCCCAAGAAAACTCCTACCATTATTTGATTAATAGAAAGGGGTCACGACCCTCAGTAATGAGGAATACGACGCGCAGAGAGAGAGAGAATCATTTTAAATCTGATAACCTTCGTCGTCGTCGTCGTCGTCAACCGATGGACGTCCACTGCTGAACATAGGTCTCTTGTAGGGTCCTCCACAAGCCACGGTCTTGCGCCGCCTGGATCCAGCGACTCCCTGCGACTCTCTTGATGTCGTCCGTCCACCGTGTGGGGGGGGGGGGGTCTACCGACGCTACGCTTTCCAGTGCGGGGTCGCCATTCCAACACTTTGGGACCCCAACGTCCATCGGTTCTCCGAACTACGAGGTGCCCCGCCCATTGCCACTTCAGCTTCGCAACTCTTCGGGCTATGTCGGTGACTCTGGTTCTCCTACGGATCTCTTCATTTCTGATTTGATCATGTAGTAATGTAACCTTAGTAGCACGTAAATACCTTATCATTATTCTCATCGACGTATACGACGTACCCATGGTATAAAAACCTTCATTTTAAGCCCATTGTAGCCGAAAATTTCTCATCGCACTGATACTTACATTATCTTTATTACCGTCCACGACACTTGCTTCCTAACATTTCAATCGAGTATCGACAGCTTACTAAGAAAGGCTGAAAAAATCCTCAGTCGGTTTCGCCCCCCGCTGGAAATCTTTTGCGGTTACAAATGTATCAATCTTGGATAGGAACGACAAAAAATAGCTCTCTAATGGTATACCGAGCAGGTACCAGTCCTGCTGTGCGGATATATTTATGTACACTCCATATTGTCACCCGATTAAGAAGTCAAATTTACAAAGCTAAGCTTATCGGTACCGACAACGAATCGCAAGCAATAGCTTATAACGCTTTTAATCAATAATATTTCAAGGAAAATCATATCATATTATCATACTAATATTATAAATGCGAAAGTCAGTTTGTTTGTTGGTTTATTGGTTTGTCCTTCAATCACGCTGCAACGGAGCAACGGATCAACGTGATTTTTGGCATGGATATAGTTGAGGACCTGGAGACTGATATTGACTACTTTTTATCCCGGAAAATTGAGGAGTTCCCGCGGTAATCCAAAAAAACTTATTCCACGCGTACGAAGTCGCAGGCATCAGCTAGTGTAAAATAAATTTATACCCTTCTTTATACTTACAATATAATGAGGAAAATCCTCATTGATGCCTTAATAGTACATAAGCATTCCGTCCCTCAGTGATTCTGTTGCATATAGGAAATATGGCCCAACAACCTATGGTTTTTTTATACACTACAAGTTAGCCCTTGACTGCAATCTCACCTGATGGTAAGTGGTGATGCAGTCTAAGATGGTATCGGGCTAACCTGTTAGGAGCATGGCAGTTATATTAAACCCATACCCCTATACTCGGTTTCTACACGGCATCGTACCGGAACGCTAAATCGCTTGGCGACACGTCTTTACCGGTAGGGTGGTAACTAGCCACGGCCGAAGCCTCCTACCAGGCCAGACCAGGGAAAATTCAGAAATTATAAATTCCCAAATTGACCCTGCCGGGGATCCGCACGTTAAGACAACAGCGCTACACACTGCGCCACGGAGGTCGCCAAATTAAAAACCTCTCCCCTTTACCGCTCGATTTTTCACGTCTGTGACCTCCCTGGCGCTGTGGTCTTATAGTGGGAGGTCCCGGGTTCGACCAGCAGGTCAGTAATCAATTTGGGAATTTAAAATTTCTCATGAATTTTCTCTGGTCTGGTCTAGTGGGAGGCTTCGGCCGTGGCTAATGGCCTTTACCGGCAAAGACGTACCGCCAAGCGGTTTAGCGTTCCGATATTAGGATGCCATGTAGAAACCTATTAGGGGTACCGCATAGACCTAAAATAACTCTTTTCTAGTTTCATGCTACTATCTTAGACTGCATCATCATTTACTAATTTCAGAGACACATTTGACACTCTACCTTTAATTTTCTTAATCACAGATTGACCTCGAGACGCACAAATTAATTGTTGTGAGAATCTATGTAAGTTCAACTAATCTACATTTTAATAACACCCGATGAAACGAACGACCCATATTAACAACTTTCTTCCTTTATAAAGGCCCGTACTCATTATTGACGAATATCGTAAGATTTTACGATCAACGGAAGACATCGATCTAGCTCCGCCCCCGGACCGCCTTGAAGCTATTTCGATACATTTTCATTACATTATACAGCATTTAAATGGTGACTATTTAGATGAATGGCGTAAACAAGGGTAATTAAGTGTAGGACGATTTCTACAGTAATCGCAGCCTAATGCAGTCTAAAATTAGTGTGACGGAATGGGCAATGAATGGTGGGTTTACATGGATGCCGTTCACAAATCACAATAGATAAAACTTCTTCGAAAATAACTTGATCTAGGTTGAAAAATATTAGTCGCTGTTCAGCATACGTGCTTACGTTACCTTTACGTTAAGTTATATAGATAAATTAATGCCTGCGGCTTCGCTCACTTCAGGTTTAATTTTCATACTTTCATACCCCTATTACTTTTGTTGAATTTTGAAATATTCTTTTTTAGCGGATGCCTATGTCATAATAAGCTATCTGTGTACCTAATTTCATCCGATCCGCCCAGTGGCTTGGGCTGTGCATTGATGGATCAATAATTAGTCTGTCAATCGCCTTTTCAGACTAGCTGATGCCCACGACTTCGTCCGCGTGGTTTAAGTTTTTCTCGATTCCTGTGAAAATTCCTTAATTTTCTTGGATAAGAAGTAGGTAATGTCATTCTTCAGGTCCTCAACTATACCCATACAACATAAAATCACGTCGATCCGTTGCTCCGTTGCAGCGTGATTGAAGGACAAACCAACAAACAAACACACTTTCGCATTTATAATATTAGCATGAAATACATAAAAATGCCAATTTTGTAGATCAGGCGATTTAAGTTTTCCTTTAAAATAAATTTAGATCAACGTGGTCGGCATGTAATCCCTGCAAATTTCATAGCCGAGAACTATGGAAGAATAACCAAAGGGCACACGCGTCGGCAGTTCAGAAGGCAGCGAGCAGTCGTAAACTTTTATCACCTCTAATAGATGCCCGCACTGATTTGTGTGACATCGTAATGTGCACCTGACTTTATCTCTGTTTGGTTTGGTTTACTAGGGTTTTACCTACATCATAAAATCGTGCTTTTTTACTTGTGGAATTTTTAATAATGTTGAAAGGATGTTCTCGAAAAGTGAGCACGAAAAGTTAGCTGTACCTATAATTAATATGTGATCAAGATATCACCATACGATTCGAACTTACCACAACTTGAACGACTATCATGTGTTCTTGCTAAACTTTGATATATTTTAGTTTTGATAACGTTTAGCTTAGCTTAGTTTGGATAACATACGTGCATTTAGTGGGAATTCCAGCGTATGAGTAAATATTTCAGTTACAGCCCTGAAATTGTTGGTATTGGATTTATTAAAAGTTTTATTTTTATTTCAATAGATTTTAATGATTGTTTTATTGAACTGCTGATCTGTGAGGACTGAGCACTAATAGATCTGTAAACGACAATATTTTCCTCTTTAACGAGAAAAATATTGGAGTAAAATAATGTGCTCAAAGATTTATACGATTCCATATTAAAATATACTATCGGAATTCGGGACCCAAAACAAAAGATCCATTGGCTCTGTTTCACAAAAGTCACATGAATGCGTCGGAATTCCCAGGAGTAAGGTGGAGGCCTCGTATTTCAGGGCATTTGTCACCCGAATACATTACATAATATTTATAGTTAAAATATCATTTGTTGAAATTGAGCCAAATTTCCGGCGCGCTTTCAACGGAGCTTACAATAAAATATCCGATCAAGTGTAAGTCGGCTCCTATATAAAGTAGGGTTTCGTAGGCAACAAAACTAAGTACAGGTTGCCAGATTTGCTATTGGAGTATTTTAGTTTAGGGGCTAATCTGAAACTATGATACTCAATAAATAAATATTTTTTGGTGTTGATAATGCTTATAGCAACCCAGAATTTCTATGTTGTCTATGTCTCTCTCTGGTGTCCGGTCCGGTGTGCGGCCATTGTTGATTTGAGGCGTGTGACTAAATAAGTAACAGAAATTAAAGAAGTGTTTGAAGAAGCTGTGCTGCAGTCTTTCATTCACCAGAATCTCCCCAAGTATATCTAACATTTGGTACGTTGATAAGTAATAATAAGTATGGTAACTCACGCAAAACATACAGTAACTATTTTGGCAAAGTCTGCTGTTCCATTTTTCGTCCAAAGATTTCTCACCTGGATCTCCTTCCTAAAATTCTTACATCATTGAGAGCACAAAACCACGGCTAATGTTTACTTACCTTTTTTTATCCGCTACAAGTTAGCCCTTGACTGCGATATCAACTGGTGGCAAGTGATGAATAGTCCAGACAAACCGACTTATTATTAACATATTAATATTAGGTATACATACTTGTCTTTCTTCTACTTAGCGTTGTCTTAGGTACCTAGTTGGTGTCTGCTTTCCTGTTTGTGCATGATCTCGCAAATCCGAATGTCTGCACTCATGTCTAGCCAGTGCATGCAGCGGTCTCAAGATTTACCCTCCAGGGTTGCGATGGGTTTCACAATCGAAAGCGGATCCCTAAAAAGCGCCATAAATTGGCAAATAATCCCCCGCATAACGCAACCTTTGTTTGCCCACACGTGCTTTTAATATCTGGCTCGCATCGCGATTGTTGCAATGCCCGGATTTAGTCTTTGTGCCTAAAGTAAACAGAAATACTCGTAAAAACTTCCTTCGAATGCGTCCGCGGTACGAAATATGGCGGATTTTGCTCGAAAGTGACCTAACCTCAATTTGGAGTGTAAACTATTACGATGAAATCATTGATGTAGAATTTTAGTTCATTCTATCTCTATGGATGAAATGTTTAAATTTCATTTTGAAATTAATTAAGTAGGTAGGTATGCTACTATACTATCTATCGAAATATATAAACATTATATATGTTAATGAGACTTATCATACAAAATTATCTCCTCAAATCAAAAGATTTGTACCACTGTCCACTTGGTTGGTACCTATTGAATAGTTTAAGTGACACAAATAATGATCTAAGAAATCGGAACCTGAAAAAGCTAATCTTACAAAAAAGTAGGTATAAACATACTATACCTATATCGGTGATTGAAGCTGAAATGCTTTACTCAAACTCACTCTCAGTCTTGTATATTTATTCAAAATACAACCTACAAAGTACACCTTATGAACGTCACGTTTACAAAGTACAAGATGTGATGGTGATAATTAACTACGGTATCCTAAAACTAAAGCTATGGTAACTTAATAACAAAAAGTTAACTTGTATTAGGTAGGTAGTAGGTACCCATAGGTTCTTCAAAAACACTTTGTTACTGCTTTAGATTTCAGCATATCAATTCGTTAGTAAAAAAAAACTTTCCAAAAAACCGACTTTCAACGCCACTGTAAAGTAAAAAATAAATTTTATTTCTACCCACTATGTTGAAGTCGGGCGAGCCTGATGCGTCAACTTTGCTTATCCTTGTTATACCCGCCCGACTTCAACATAGTGGGTAGAAATAAAAATTATTTATTACTTTACAGTGGAGTTGGAAGTCGGTTTTTTGGAAATAATTTTTATTTTTAACTTTTTAGTGTCAGGGTTGAGGATTTGGAGTCAGATTTTTTTATGGGATCACCTCGAGAGCTTCCTCTAACGACTGAAAGAAACATTTTTCAAATCGGCTTAGAAACCACGGAGATATGCGGACATTAAAAAAAAAATACGCACCGAATTGAGAACCTCCTCCTTTTTTGGAAGTCGGTTAATGAAATCAAATGTTTACCAAATAAATGAGAATCAACTGACTGAGAAACTCGTCGCATTCAAGTTAGGACGCTTTTGGGATTCCAGCGTGAAAAATATCCGTGTTAATAAATTTTATTAAACGCTGGGAACACAAAGACCAGCTCTCATACAGTTGTCAACATCACAATCGCGAGTCGAATTTGTCATGAAACTGTGCGCCTTTGTTCGCATGAATGCCGCGTGAGAAGGAAGAGCTTCCGGCCCGGGTTCGATGCCGGATCGATGCCCCGGGCGATATCTTGCCATCGATATTCAATACTTTTTTTCTGTGCCGTTTAGAAATGCATACTCTATTCTATTCGTACACCTACGGCGATGTTATCTGTTGAAACTTGAAGTGTATAGAGAATTATGATATTGTGTCAAATTTTTTGGTAAAATTACGATTTGTCGATTTTATTTGCCATTGAAATGGATGTTCAATTTTTATTTGCGAGTATGTACTTATAGGCACTTAACTAAAACTTGTTGTTACTAGAACAACTACTAATTTGGAGAACTACAAAGTCGGTTTTTTTAGTAGCCCCAAATCAAAAAATTGGATGACGGATCGAAATGCAAAAGTCAGAAAGTCTACTTCCTGTAAAAGAAGAGTGAACGTTGGAAAAAATCTTCATACCTACAGAATGCTGAAAGTGTAAAACAATGTTTATAATAGTTATAATATCCTTCTAAAACGATTCACGACTATTTCTTTTTAATTCTAGTACCTTTAGTAGGTACATAACAATATAAAAAGACATAATATATTTCAATTTCCATCCTACTATTTTTGAACTAACATATTTTAGCAAAATAAAAGCATTTATATTTGTATTTTGTATTTGTAATAGACACCGAGTTCGAGAACTGTATCCTAACACATAATCGGTCAGCTATTGACACGCGTATAAGCCGTCGCTGTTCCAGGGCATCATTTCACAAGCACTTGCTAACAAACAATCCTGCCGGGGATTTTCGCAACAAGAAAAAAAATCCCCAACCATGTGTCGATGGACATCGACGAGGGCCGCTGGTTGATACGCGAAAAAAACTAAAAACCATGCCGGAACAATCGAAGCTAACTTATAAAATATGTATCCCGCTGTTGGCTTTTCAAACTTGCACTCGCATGTACTATTTTGACCGCGATCGGGATTTTTCATGGCGAAAGAACAAAAAATGTACGTACGAGTATATTATACACTGTACGAGTTCCTATCCACCTATTTCACACCGGCTTTGTCGGTTTCCTGCGATATTTTATTTTATAGTCGAACATTTCTTTGTCGTGCTTTAAATTAAGTGTGCTAAGAAATTTATATACAAATTCGTGTATATTGAACAGTGGAAACTTAAAAAAGTAGATAGGACTGTTTTAAGATAAGATAAGATAAGATAAGATATTTATTTATTGCAAAAATACACGTGAAAGGGTCTTACAAAATTTTGGGACACAGTGTACTACCATATATGGCGTGCAATTATTAGCAGCTTACATCATTTTATATAAAAGCTGAATATTAGTAAACTAGTGGTTCGCCCCGAACTAAGACCTCGCGGCGCCATCTATTGACATCAATGTGAAGTTCTGTTAAAAATACTGAAGCTCATTAAAAATTAAATAATTCCGTTTCCTTACAATATTTATCTAATTTTAGTATTTGTTGTTCAAGTACAGGATATAATTGAAATAATTGATCAAGTTTCAGGCTCATCCTTTCAGAAAATTTAGAGTTCTGAGGTCATCTTTGGACGTTAGAAAATCACCACTTTGAATGCCCCCCATTTCGTCAATTTTGGGGGAAAAATTAAAAAAAAAATATTTTTGGACTCTATTCCTAATTATCTTTAAAATGATATACCGCAACCCTATGTAACTTTATAAAAAATATTTTACTTCGCATTCGCTTCTATGAGAGCCCCCCTGAAATAAAATTTTTTATTATTTTTTAAGCCATATTCGGCGGGAGGCCATTGGTTTACATATTATATTTAAAGCTGAAGTAATTGCGTTCAGTAATTCAGAAGTTATAATGCTCTGACAGACGGACGGACGGACGGACGGACAAGTGCCAATTCACCCAAGTAGACTCAGAGACCTTCGCTTCGCTCGGTCAATAAGTAGTTAGATAAATGTCACTATTGTTGATAAAATGTCAATATGAAATTATAAAGATACATGTTGAATATCTGTGATTAATTATTATTTTATACATTAATGTCAAACTATATCTAAAAGTAAACATGATATGTCAATAATAATCATTATACACAGAGAATCATTGATCGGTAAACACGTAGAACTAGTCTAAGATAAATTTTAAAGATGTTCTAATGTATTTAGTTTTATTCATACCTATTCTAATTATTATAATTAATATTATCCTGCAAGAACTCATGAACAGTGTAATAACATTTATTTAATAATAATTTAAACATCTTTGATTTAAAGTTATATGTATTTTGCTTTCTGATGCTCTCTGGTATTTTATTATATATGCATATGGCCATGTTATAAACGTTTTTTTGGAATAAGTTTATTCTTTGTCTTGGTATCACAAGCTTATTTCCATGTCTATTGGACCTTGAGATCGTATCGGCTATACTTGGAAAATGATCTCTATGTTTATGCACGAAAATAGAGACTTCAAAAATATAAAGACATGGGAGAGGTAAAATCTGCATCATTTTGAAGAGCGGCTTACATGTTTGTAGGGGCTCAGCTCCACATATAACTCGAATACATTTTTTTTGAATGCGAAATACCCTGAGGATATCAACGGAATTGCCCCACAGAATAAGACCATAGCGTAAAAGTGATGAAACGTATCCATGGTATGCGCAGAGAGCCGTTTCATTAGATGTCACACCTTTGAGCTTATATAAAACATATACAAACCTATCCAATTTTTAGCTTTGTTTTAGCTCAAAAGATTATAAAAAATCTTCTGTTTAATTAATACAAACAAAAGTAAGATTACTATAAAACATCCAAACAAATGAATGTCTCGCAGAAAACCTTAAAAACCCAACTTATTTCTTTAAACACGGTAGTTGACAGCGCATTCATATGGGGCTAAAATCTTGACGTCTGCATTTCCTAATCTGTGGAAGTAAAAACACCATTATGTCATGGTCATTAATTAAGTGGCCACGCTGACGTTTTACATTAGTGGACCAATATCAATATTGTCACCACAGGTAGCTACGTGAGTTTTTTTGGGGAATAAATAAATTTTGGCAAACTGAATTTCTTAGGGAAATAATTCGCTTTTTTAAATCGATATTTGTGTCGAAGCCGTAGCCACCTTCGCAGTTTATACAGAAAAGGAAAGTGGGGTAGGTAGACGTGATTCGGTCTCTCATAGTACTAATGACGTTATCTACTCCACATTCAATATGTGACTACTTGATAATATTTAGTCCACGGAGGAGATATTGGTTTATGCCATTCGGTACAGGTTAGACTTCTACAACCATGCACAAAATATTTAGGTACTTAGTATGTACACACACACACACACACGCACACTACATACACATGTATCTATCTTATCTTGTTGATTGCGCCATCGACGGTTACGGTTAATGTTAAATTTTACTACATAAAAAAAGTAACTTTGGGTCGTAAAAGGCATGATTTCCTGTTCCAATTTTCGCCAATATTTTTCTTGTAACCTAATTATGAAAGGTAGAATGCAATGTGTAGAAATTCTGCATACAACAAACTCATATTGTAATGCTTGTCGCTCTGTATATAAAGTCCAACATCCGTATGGTGTACCACAGGGCAGCGTTCTGGGTCCCTTATTATTTCTCCTTTACATTAATGACCTTCCGGACTTTATTCAGCAAAAGTGTATAATGTATGCGGATGACACTACTATCATAGTAAAAAGTAAAAATAAATTAACTATTGAATCTGAAGCAAATGAAGCGTTGTTTAATGTAATAGAATGGCTGAAACTAAATAACCTCTCTGTTAACATGCAGAAAACTAAATTTATCCAATTTTTACCATATAATAATATCTGGTCTGATCTTAAAATAAATTATCAGGGATCTGCCATTGAAGAAGTAGAGTCTACATCTTTTCTAGGTTTCATAGTCGATCGACATTGTAACTGGAAAACCCATGTTGAAAATCTGTGCAGCAAATTGGATAAATTTGTCTATGTCCTCAGACGGCTCTGTCAAACTTCTGATATGAAAACAGCCTTAATAGCATACCAGGGATATGTTTCATCGCTATTAAGATATGGGATAATCTTGTGGGGAAACTCGGTATTTGCTTATAAAGTTTTTATAAAACAAAAAGCCTGTCTGAGAGCATTATGTGGATTACAGCCATTAGATACCTGTAAGCCTTTGTTTAAGAAACATCATATTCTTCCCTTACCTTGTCAATATATCTATGAATTGTTATTGCTAGTCAAAAAAAATCCAAGTTATTTTAAAAGTTACAATGAACTGGTCGAGGTGAGATCTCGGAGAGCTCAGAGAAGGAATAAACTTATTGTACCTCCTAAAAGACTGCAGATGTTTGGAAAGAGTACACACTACATGGCAATAACTATGTACAATAAACTTCCTGACAGCTACAAAAGCAGTACTTTAAATGTTTTCAAAAGGAAGGCTCATGATCTGCTTATAAATAAATGCTATTACAAAATTTCTGAATTCCTTAGTGATAATCTCAAGTAGGTAACTAAAAATAATAAAATATGTAATGTAAATCTGATGATGACGATGTGACTTACTAAAGCTGTTTTTTTTTATATAGTGCAATAATTGAGTATCCCCTCTAATATGGAATTTGACGTATTATGTAATTGTAATTAAGTAGGTACTATTATCATTATTTTATATTATATTCTATTGATCTTAGTTGTAATTATTTTGTATGACATTCTGTTAATTTAATTTACTAATGTTAAATTTTAATTGAAATACCTACAAATTTGATGACTTAAACCAAATATTCATACACCATTAATTGGTAGAATGTATAAGGCTCTCAAACTGTAATCATGTCAACTTTATATTATCACCTACATTCTCATGAATAAATTATTATTTATTTAAAATTATTATTTTTATTTATTTATCGATGGAACAATAGGGACTTGTATTACTCACTGTGCCAGCTTTTTAGTGGTGGAATTTTGCGATACCTAACCATTAAAATACTATACAAAACCATAAATTAACTTTGCAGTAGGTATGGTTTTCAATTAGTCGAATTTTACTAATACTATTTTAATAATAATCAGACATAATTAACGTAAAAAATAAGAAGTTTTGATTGAATCAAACACGGATGAAAATTTAAGGACTGCGTTAATGCAAGATATAAACACAGCTTTGCCTGCGAGTTAATCTGAACTAGTTAAATTGATAAAAGGTACCCAAACCACTTTCAGGTATCTACTTTAGGAACTGGACACGAATCTTTACGCTAAGTTATGATTTAACGGTTTCTAGTTTTCGGCTCCACCACCACCTCGGCTGGAGTTTCTTGCAGTCATGTTACCGACCTAATAAAATTCATCCGAGTATCGTGGTGCATATTTAAAAGGCTGTATTAATACCGCCGCCAGCGCGTCGCCGAGCCTCGGCAGCCGCATTTATTACCGGTCCGACCAATCCGAACGTCATTTTTAACCGTCATCGCTAATTTGCCATTGTTTTGCCCGCTGACGCCAACTTTTTACCGAAAACCATAAAATAGATAAGGGTTTTTGTAACACCCTCAAAATGATTATACTCGCACGTAAGATTAAGGGGAATCGTTTTCTTCTCTGTAATAGGCCAATTCTGGTACAAAGTTATGTAACACGCGTTTGCTTAATAAATATAGGTACCTAACACTTTTTGTGAAATTATTTTTAAGTTCAGACTTTTTTGATCATACAACTTGAATGAGTATAGTTTTATTCACACTTAAAATTATAGTTACTCATATATTACCCAATCCTCTACTTTCATTTACGTAACCTTTGTTTACGTGACATTTGTTTAAAATAAATAGGTAATGCGTCAGATGTATGATATGACACTTCGCCTTAAATGTGTGTCATCTAAGAATCGGTCAAGAACAGACGTTACAAAATAACGTGGCAATTAATCATTTACGCATTGTGACGTTCGATTTATCGTCGCAAAAACGAGATAGGTCAGTTTGATTCGTGAGCACATCGGGAGGATACAAGTGCAGCAATAGAGCGCTGCGATGCGATTCTCCCGGAGGTCGTATTGAGTAACGCAGCCAATATGTTAGGCGCTACGGCGTCGTAGGCATCAAGGCAAGGCTGGCCTGCTATAAAGCACGATGCAATAAAGAGAATGGATGCCGCCCATCGGCAGGCACCGGCCGCCGGCAGGATTACCCGAATCGCCACTATTTATCGCTCGAGCCTTGCGCCCAGGTGCCATCAATCTATTTAATGATCGGGTCAGCACATACTCTCGGTCTTTTTGCCACTAGCGCCCGGCGGGGTGCAAAACGAAGACGCAAAGGCGTAGACCGGGAGATGGACGTTTGATGAGGCGCTTTTGTGTCGATCGCTGGCGTTAAAAGGGGTTCCGATGCTCTATCAGCAGTTATGTGATGTTTATTTTTAACGTTACACGAGACGAACTATAAAATTTCCAATGTTCAGTTAATATTGCACCTACCTACGTAAAATCACCTTATCAACAAATTGTGCTAAACACCTTTCGCACAAAACATTCTGCGACTTCAATTGACAATAGTTAACTATTGTCAATTAAATAATAGTATTATAATAGTATTGAATTCAGGAAAAAAATACCTAGAATTTTCTACTTTTCTATGGAATGTTTATTTTCCTGTAGAAAGAAATCATAATATCTTGCGCCCCTTTTAATAAATAGTTTACACCTGAACACTCTTGGAAAGTGAGTTTGCTTCTGATTGGAATAAAAATCATAAGTATAGGTTTGAAGAAGAATAGGAAAATTTAATTATACGTAGGTATAGTAAATACACTTATTTTGTACCAAGGCTATAAAGTTCCATAGCAATCGACCATAACGGATGACAATTATACCAAACCCAATGGTCGAATCAAATAGAGAGTGGGCATAAAGACACTCAAAGCTTAGACAAAGCCGAGGCGCAGTACATTGAGTCGAGAGCTAAATCCTCGCGCCCATTGCCCGCGACACGATCCGGGCCATACGATCCGGGCAGATGTATGGCCATCGCGCAACAGAACGTTATTGTGCTCTGACCATATCTGTAGAGCCATTGACCGATCAATATAACGCTTGAGATTTGGGGAGTTGGGAACTTCTCCAGGGTTTATTGAGGTTAAAGGTATATGTTTGATGTCTGAGTTTCTTTCCGGCTCTTCTCAGTACAACCGGTGGTAGAGTCTTAACGTTTCATAACGTGTCATAAGTGACACAAGCTGAGAACAGCTTGTGTCACTTTCACGTAGGAACGTGAAATAAATAAATCATTCATCATTTATCATTTCAATCATTTATCATTTAACGTTTTACTTTATTTTGTTTGACAATTTTAATTTGTGAGCAAGTTATTAGGTAAACGTACAGTTCGCGCGCGAGTTGAGTGCAGAGCTGGTGATTGGTGTCACACACAAAAGCTCTGCATTCAACTCGTGCGCGTACTATAGATACGAGTAACTAGTTGTGTCCTGTGAAACTTTATCCGCATGGATAAGTTAAAGATTCCTTTAGGAACTGAACCTATATGCAAAATTTCAAGTTCCTGAGTATAATCTGCAGTAAGATTTAGGTACGTTGATAGGTGTGTCAGTCAGTCAGTTTAGGAGAGTTTAAAGCTATGTATTGAGATATATTAATTATCTAATACCAACTTTTTATAAAAAATCCTGGGTAAGCATCACGTATGGTATTATTATAAAATAAGTATACTATTATGTATTTATTAATATGGTATTAGTATAATCATATAATGCTAATATTATTAATGCGAAAGTGTGTTAGTTTGTTGGTTTATTGGTTTGTTGGTTTGTCCTTCAATAACGCCGCAACGGAGTAACGGATTGACGTGATTTTTGGCATGGGTATAGGTAGTTGAGTAGAGTGACATACGAGTAAGCTGCTTTTTATCCCTAAAAATTAAGGAGTTCCCGCGGGCATCATCAGTATTATATAATAGGTGCCTATAGAGATCCTAGGAATACACAAGATGGTCAAATATCGGCTACATCGGCCGAAATGTACCCAAATCAGGTCGCAATGTAATAACGGGCTACCTCAATGAAGGCAAGCGGGGCGAATGTAAGCTCGTATAACTGGCTACTTGGTACAATATGGGCATGATTCCATTGTTATATGAGGGACGGTAAATAAATAGGTATTTACCGATTTTTCTTACAACTGATTACTGTGTAAGCATACGTCAGTGTACGTAAATAATGACTAGTGAGATCATAGAAAAAATCCTATGTCTATGAGTGAGATTATATTGTAAGAAAATCGTAATCAGGTTTGGCTGTTAATTCTAAGGAGTTCATAGATGCTTACAAATCGGAAACCATGTTAGTATTACCTAGATTACGCCCTACGTATTAGCAATACGATTCAATCTTTAGTAGGTAATGAAAGTGAAAGAAAAATCATTTAAATCGGTTAATTAGTTTCCGAGAAAATCGATAACAAACAAACATACTTACATACTTACGGGTCGAATGCCACCACCACCACCACCACCACCACTACAGCCTATTAACAAGTTACTTTAGGGTAGGCCTAAAAATAATATGTTTTGATATACCCATTGCATTATAAAGCTACAGAAATAAAAAAAATTGTTGCCTTTTGCAGTTGGCTGTCTGTCCGGTGAGCTATCTGATCTGGTAAGTCCGGTCAGGTCCGTTATAAAAAACGTTCAGCGTGCAATGGAGCTTCGCCCCAAGGCATGTAGGCAGGGGCAGTTCCGGTCAAGTCGCGGGCGGCGCTGGCTTCCGTTCCTGCAATTTGGCCACATTCACCGCGCAAGACGTTACACCCTCCCCCCTCACCCACCCCAATAGCCCACAAAACCGGATTTAAATGTGTGTAACTTTTGTTTGAGTTTGGATTTTCCTGATAATAATTGATTACATCTAAAATAGTTAATGTGGAAATAGCAAAACCCACACTGTTACTTATTGTCACTAGGAAATCTTTAAGTACCATTATGCTTGCGAAAGAAGTCCATGACTCTTGATTATGAGGAATACATGTCATATTAAGAATGTTTAAAATAAAAAAGGACATTCGTGAGATTGAGAAACTTCTGAATCGGCTTCTTTTGGAGACTCCGAGAAAAGAGAGACTTTTGAAGTCGGTTAGAAAGATTTTATCTTCAGTGGTCTTTTCTGAGTTTGTTGTCATAAAGAATATTCACTTAGGTACCACACTTCTAATATAATATTCTGCTGACTTCCAAAAAGTGTTCAGTGTTTTAAACAAGGATGATTTCATTTGAGAACAAATTTTCCTGTAACCTTTACTTTACCTTCACATTTTCGTTTTCAGGTTTTAAATTTTTCAGGATTCCGTAATAAGGTAAGTTATAGCAGGATCACAAAAATAAACCGAATTAACCAGCATTAATAACAGCTTACGACTAATTATAAGCATTTGGAGAGTTAATCCTCTGGCCGTGGAAGTTTGCCATAAACTGTTACTATGAAGGTTTTATGTATTACACGAGAATTTTCACAATATTATACATTGCGTGATATATTGAACAAAGCCGTTTCAATTATCAAACTTACGCGACGATGTAAGTTAAAGTGTTCTCTTCAATTAAAGAGTTCTCTTCAACGTGGTTAGTAGGGAGGGTCTTAGGGATGAATGAGGAATTAAAAGGGGTCTTGAGGCAAATTCTATGGGTCAAGCTCATCAGAGCCAATGACCAACACAGATTTGACTGTTTGGCGCAAGAGTGCGGCTGTGTATTCGATGCTAATTGGTTTTGCCCTCAATGATGACTCATTAATGTACAGTGTGTAATTATGCATTAGCAGGTGCCATTACCTACTGAGATCTACTGATTATTATTTGTTGTGTTTTATTATTATTATTGTATGTAAGGCCATAAAATGTACCTACTGCAGCAGTCTAAACTCAACTAAAAGCATAACAGGAAGTAAAATGCTAATGAAATAGTACGAGTAGGTGTAATGCAATTATAAATATTACATAATATACTTAAATAGATTTAATGTATGTACAGCTCGAACCACTGGTTCCAGGAACTGGTTCCTTGAGATTTCACGTTTTCTCTACATAACGTAGACTCTTCTATAAAACAGAGAGTTTTCAGAAGTTTTAACCAAATGAAGCCGGCGTGGGTAGTTTTGCAAAAAATGAAAAAAAAACTATCCAAACTAATTTATTATGAATCCGAAAGTGTATCTGTCTGCTAGAAAAGTTTAATAAAATGCGCTGTTATAAGACCACGTATCAGAACAATATCTCCCGTCTGCCTGAAGCGCCTGCTATGATTTTCGCCCAAAAAATCTCGGAATAATAAAACAAAGATACCCCTTGTAATCCACACTATAGGTGGGCAACAACAGCTCATTAAGGAGTCGGAAGGGTAAAAGTCCCTCGGTTCGGCCTTTTTGTAAAAAAGGCTTAATTAGGGCTCATGCGGCTTCCCTACAACCCCTGTAACTTTTAATAAATGTTCGAAGAGCGTCGCTCACGTCATATAATAGATATATAAAGTAGCTATTTTATTTTATTTTATTTTATTTCTTTGGGTTCACAAACAACGACACAGTGGGTATTACATAGGTCTTAGTATAACAATAATAACTGTGGCGTCAACCACGTAAACCACGAATTATAAAGATAAGTACATTTCTAAGTGGACTTAGTGCTAAATAATTATAATATAGGTCGGTATGTTTAAATAAGCTAATTAATTAGTTAGGTTAGAAAGAAAAATAATGACGTTAAATATATTAGTTAGGTAAGCTAGCTAGCTATAGTACATCTGAGCACAGAATCATGGATCAACAGAGTGATCTCGTTTGATGTGTGTTTTAAGCATCGCACTTGATTTAACGGTGAAGAAAAATATCTAGGGGAAACCTCCATCTCTGATACTTCTCCATTGTGTTATGAGAACTATAGCTGAAGCTGAGTGAAGCTATAATAAATGAAGTATGCCAATACGAAACCTGCCTTACCGAATAGACTCTGACATTTATTGAATACGTAAGTTTTGAAATAAGAATTGAAAAATTGAAATAAGTATTTGTAATGTTACTTTGGTGCTTTGTATCCCCCATATAATGACTTCTGATCATGATCATAGACTAGACTAGAAGAAACATCTAATTTGATGCCACTGATAAAAAAATCGAACTTAAATTAATATCTATATCTCTGCAAGTGTTCAAATAGCTTTTTTTTAAAGCAAGTTCAAAAACAAAGTATTTTTCAGAGTCACTGGGTATATATAATTTTGCGTCATTCTTTTTCAATCAGGTATAAACACGTATTCATAATTAGTTATAGCATTTTATCACTTAACCAGTGTGAATGCTCCAGAGCCAGCTTTTGGCATGACCTGTACCAAATTAGCTCCCATTTCAATCACCTGTAAGTAAGCTGTTCAAAAACCTCAACAGCGAGATCCATGTTCCCACGTTTGGCGCGTGGGCAGTGCACCGCTCTTCATGGGAAGGTATTATGTATCGCGATCGAGTGCACACCACTGCGTCCTGAATGAAACGCCCTGATCGCTACGATAGTGGTGTAAATGATCAGACCACTTTGTATTGACCTCACCTACCTTCCCCAATTTTGGCTTTTAGGTAGATACTTACTTTAAAAAATATATCCGACATTTGCCAATGTGTATAATTTGTCTCAACCCTGATAATAATTCATATTATCTGTAACGAAGTAAATCAAGATGATTTTTGTAAATCTTGATCTTCTTCTTCGTTGTTTCGCTCTTGTCAGAGCGGTCGTCCTCGTCACTTGGGTGCTGTGGCACGCTTGACGATCCGTCTCCACTCTTCCCTGATCGCAGCCTTGCGAGCACATTCGTGTAAGGGGACGCCCGCCGCAGCCCTCACTTGGTCTGTCCACCTCAAGGGTGATCTGCCACGTGCCCTGGTGCCCTCTACTCGCCCTTGAACAACCAGACGCTCGATGGAGATGTTATCGTCGCGTCTGGTTACGTGACCAAAGAAAGTGAGAATGCGAGCCTGTACAATGGAGGAGAGACGCTGCTTGATGCCGAGTTCTTCAAGAATGGACTTGTTTGTACGGAATTCGGTCCAAGACCCTCTCAACATTCTTCACCAGCACTACATCTCAAGAGCGTCTATTCTCTTCTCACTTTCTCGCAGAGTCCACGTCTCTGAAGCGTAGAGAAATATGGGGAATACAAGCGCTCTGACAAGACGGGTCTTAGTGGCCTTGGTGATGTTTCGGTTCCTCCATATCTTCCTCAGCTTGTCCATGGCAGACCTAGATATAGCTTGATTTCATCGATGCAGCCACCGTTATTCGAAATCAACGCTCCTAAATAGGCTGCAAATCTTGATACGGACCGTTTAAAACCAAGCATATTATAACATTTATTTTGACTTATTCTATTTTATCTCTCTAACTTCTAATGTGCACGTCTACGCCAGACAGGCTATAGCTTTACTCGAAATTAGAGCAGTGATGTATTACGAAAGATTTACGAGTATTTTAGGAAAGTGTGCCATAACTACGTATCCCAGGTTGTTGCGGAGATATTTCAAACGCTTTCGTGAAATCTGTTGATAATAGGTATGTAGTTCTTCCACAGAATCCATAACAGTACCTGTCAGGTATACAAAGATACCATACTTTAAAAAGATCTTCGTGTCTTAAACTCTTAAAAGTATGTCCCAATATTATGGACCTAAGTACTTAGGTATATAATGTGTGTATGCGTCTAAAAAGGTAAATTATTCAAATGATCGTTTGCTTTAAGCCAAAGTTTAAAGGTAGTACGAGTAAATAGACAACCAAATAATTTTAATACCAAGAGTTCAACCAAATCTGGTCGTATTATTTTAATAAAGCGATGAGTTTATCACCGCCATCTGTACGCCGACGGCACAATGACGGATCATCCCGTAATGCGGACAGGGAAAAAACATAGCATTGTCAATTTTTTTTTGATTCTCTATTCCGGGTTATTGTTGTTTGTAATTCATGGGGCTTTTTAAGCTAATGATAGGATTTTATCTACTGCTTCGATGCTAGTGTACAACCGGTACCTGGCTGATAAGGATCAATTTCGCATCGGGCAAGGGAGAGTTTTCAATGAGACTGCTTTTTTGCGGAATAATTATTTGTCGTGTCTGTTTTGAACGGCGTGGGTAAGCAGGCTTGAAAATGATTCCACTATGTTTAAAAATATTCAAAAAAATCTTAAATCAAGATAACTATTTTCATAATGGTACTTACTTGATATATTTTTTTTTTTTTTATTTTTTTTTTATTTTGTTTATTAGTCTGTAATCAACAGCGTTTTTACATTTTAATTTACAGTTATTTCTTAAAAAACTAAAATAAGGCCAAAAAGATTACATAATTATTATACAATTATTAAAATAAATAGGTACCATAAAGCTTAAAGTTAAAAGTTAAAAAATTAAAAAAGTGCAAGTGCGCGCGGGTATGTGTGTGTGTGTGTATGTATGTGTGTATGTGGGTGTGAGTGTGTGTGTGTGCGGGTGTGTATGTGTGTTATGAGGGATGTGCTTGTGTACTAAATGTAAATACTACTATTTCCGATGTAGTTTAATGATTGCATTTTTCAATTGAGTTTTAGATAGACGGAAAAGGTCAAGATCGGAGTAAACTTTATTGTAGGT
This sequence comes from Erebia aethiops, assembly GCA_923060345.2. Taxonomy (NCBI): domain Eukaryota; kingdom Metazoa; phylum Arthropoda; class Insecta; order Lepidoptera; family Nymphalidae; genus Erebia; species Erebia aethiops. The sequence goes on along the minus strand of OV281096.1, from coordinate 10,652,536 downwards.
TCGCGATAAGCGTATAATTACAGAGTTTTGGGCGTAGTTTGTGTTTGATTTTGGCACACATAGTAGCTTGGGTTTTCGGGGCCTAAAAGGGGAAGCGTTTAATGAGAAAGCTGACAGCAGGCCAGGACAGTCAATTTGGCCAGTCAAAATAGCTTGTAACAGCAGCATGTCACTTTGGTTTCTTCTTAGTTCCAGTGAGTCTATTTTATAATGAGTACAGGCTTCTTTGTAACTGTTAAATGTTTTGAATTCTTTAAAAGCCAGGTACCTCAGAAATTGCTTTTGTATTGACTCGAGTCTTTGAGTATGTATAACGTAATAAGGTGACCATATGTTACATGAATATTCAAGAAGACTACGAACATAAGCAAAATATAGAGTTTTTATGCATTCAATATTATTGAAAGTACGAGTGACTCGCTTAATGAAGCCGAGTTGTTTGTAGGCTTTGTCCGCCACGGCTTCGACATGCTCATTCATTGATAGTTTAGCGTCGATTTTAATACCCAGGTCTTTCACGGTTGCGACTTTTGCAATGTTAACACCATTGATTTTATAGTCAAAAGCAATTGAATTAGTTTTACGAGATAGTGTTATGTGGTGGCATTTTTTAACATTGACAATAATTCTATTCCGGACATAGTATTCAGCCAGGGCATTTAAGTCTTCTTGTAGGAGAAGACAATCATCAAGAGAACGTATTTTAAGGAAGATTTTCTTATCGTCAGCGTACATAAGATGTTGTGCGTGGCTAAAGCAGCTATCAATATCGAATAGATATGCATTATATAAAAGGGGACCGAGAATAGATCCCTGGGGTACCCCTGACGGTATAGTTATAAAATCGCTTCTAGCACTGCCCGTTACTACTGCCTGCATACGGTTTTTAATATATGAGGTCAGCCATCGGAGTAAGTTGCCATTAATTCCTAAGATGCTTAGCTTATGAAGCAGGATCACGTGATCCACACGATCGAAAGCTTTTTCGAAATCAGTGTAGATCACGTCCACCTGGCACCTCTCATCCATGCCCCGCAAAACGTAGTCCGTGAAGATCGCTAAGTTTGTGACCGTGGAACGATTTTTCATAAAGCCGTGCTGCTCGTTGGGGATAGATCTAGAAATAATTGGGGATATGTGTGAGTAAACAACGGATTCGAACAACTTGCTCATCACGTTAAGGATAGAGATAGGTCGATAGTTCTCTATTTGGGTTCGTGATCCACTTTTATGAATGGGTACTATTAAAGCTTCTTTCCAGATATCTGGGAAACTGCAATAGACGTTTATGGAAAGGTTAAAAATGATCGATAGCGGTTTGGCCAGATTTGTAGCACACTTGCTTAGAAAAATTGGTGGGATACCGTCACTACCAGCTCCCTTATTAGTTTTTAGAGTTTTGAGAAGTTTAAGTACATTATCCTCGTCAATGATGATTTTACAAATAGATTCTTTGTAGTTCAAATTTGAGAGATTTGTCAAGTCGTACGAGTTTGCTGGTTTTACAAAAACACTCTCGAAATACTCACTGAAACCGTTACATGCAGAGGCTTCGTCAGTATAAACTGTATTGCCTAATGTTAGCTTGGTGGGATATCCATTTTTATTATTTCTAAGAGATTTAGTGAAAGAGAAAAGAAGCTTAGGGTCCTTGAGAATGTAAGTTTGCATTCTTTGTGTGTAAGAGGCGTAACACTTGTCTTGAATCAGTTTTTGTCTGGTCCTTAGAATAGCGAACTCATCATAATCACGAGGGTTTTGGTGAACTTTCCATTGCTTATGCTTTTGAAGCTTATCTTTCACTATGTGAATTAAAGATTTGGAGTACCATACTGGAAAATTAGATTTGTACTTGACTTTTACCGGAACGAATTTCTTAATGGCTTCCTTTAGAATGGAGTAAAATATTTCGACTACACCGTTCATTGAGTTAGCTGATAGTGCCTCGTGCCAATTGATCTTGGATAAGTACTCGTTGATTTTGACGTAGTCTCCTTGGAAGAAGTTAGGTTTTTTTACAGGTTTTTGACGAGTGTTACGGTAAAGCAGACTAGAAAGATTAAATTGGAGACACGGATGAAAAATGTCTTCTGGGACTAGAGGGCTTGAGCAGTAGCTTACGCTAAAGTCTATGTTACTGAACAACAGATCCAGGGTATTTTGTTTACAGTTTCGCACAGTATTCTGTTGTTTTAGTCCTGATAGATTACATATATCTATGATATTCGTAAAGGCGTTATGTAACTCCACAGCTCCCCGTTTTTGGATGGTAGGTCCGGAATCAGACCACGTTACATTTGGCAGATTGAAATCGCCCGCTAATATAATGTAGTCGTTAGGGTACTTGGCAACAAGCTCAGCAAGGCGAGAAGAGATAGACTCAAGACGAGCAGGTAAGAGGTTGTCAGGCGGTGCGTAAATAAGCCCGATGTGAATGTTACGACTACTTTGTATTTTCAGAGAATGAGCGGGTATGGTAGCCCATAGAGATTCGACGCCAGAGCAGGCCCACTCCCGATGTAACTGTATATGTAACTCTTTACGAGCACATAATAAGACTCCGCCTCCCTTTTTCTTAGTGGATGTCTCCGGGTTTCGATCACATCGAAGGACGTCATATCGGTCGTCACATATTTCACGGTCATAAATACCCTCAGTTAACCACGATTCGGTGATTAAAATGAGGTCGTAGTCGTGATTTAGAACATTCAGTCGGAACACCTCAGTTTTGGTACGCAAACCACGTACATTCTGGTAAAGTAATGTTATGGTATTAACGCCTGTGGATACTTAATTCGTACCAAGATACAGTAGTGATATATACTTGATGTACGTGGTTTATAATGGGTTGCATTTAAGAAGTGGGTGAGGGCTAGAGGGTAATTATTATAAACTAGGAGGGGGCTTTTAGGAACAAAGTGGCTTCGGTTGCTGTGATGTGTGCTTGTTTTATTTTGTGTAGTAATTAAGGGTGCGAATAAGGACTGCAGGTTGTGTGGTTTGTTTTGTAGTGTGATGGGGTATGCGTGTAGTGCACATGTTAAGTGAAATTTATTCGGTCTAGTATGATACAAACGAGTATGTTGCGAAGTATAGCGACAGACATAGTAATTTGTTAAAAGATCACAGAAATTTTGGATACCGCGTGATATTATTTTATTTTTGATAGATCCTTTTCGTGACGTATGTTCAAAGCTGGCGATTCTTCGTTTTTTCTTAAAAAAATGTTGCAATTGCGAACCCAAACAAACAAAGTATACGAGTATACGAAATATAATATGTATTTACCAAATACATATTATATTTCGTATACTCGTAACATAAACGATTGCATAGATTGACGAATTGAACGATTGATCATTCAGTAGGTACACTGTGCACGAGTTCTAAACTGAGGAAATCACAATATTTTTACGTCATAGACGTTTAAGTTATAAACGTATGGTTTTGACGACCTCCGTGGCGCAGTGTGTAGCGCTGTTGCCTTGTTGCGTTAACGTGCGGAGGTCCCGGGTTCGAACCCCGGCAGGGTCAATTTGCAATTTATAATTTCTGCCGTGGCTAGTTACCACCCTACCGGCAAAAGCGATTTCGCGATGCCGTGTAGAAACCGAATAGGGCTATGGGTTTAATATAACTGCCATGCCCCTAACAGGTTAGCCCGCTACCATCTTAGACTGCATCATCACTTACCATCAGGTGAGATCGCAGTCAAGGGCTAACTTGTAGTGGAATAAAAAAAACACCTAATATCCTAAATTGCCAAAGATATTGCATAGAATCATATGATAAGGCGGCATGGATTTAATAATTCATAGGTGCTGTACTGAATCTAGGTTAGTTTAGATTGTTCACCATTCAAGGAGAGTAGGCCAGTCAAGGACTAGTTTGTCATTGAATAAAATAATCATTTTTTTTCATAATAGGTTTCCGACCCAAAAACTTACAATGCAATGAGATTGCAATGATAAGTTTCAGAACGATCTTTGGATACAATTTGCGCAAATGGGCATTGTTTATGTTTGTATTCGCAAGGACAATAATAAGAGGGCCATAAAGGCGCTGCCACACGACGGATATCAGCCGATCTGCGTGGCTCAATGGAGGTTATTTACATAGCAATAAGGCGAAGATAGCGTCGCGTCGCGTCCGTAGCTTATGTACACGGAGAGCAGGCGACTGCAATCCTATATCCTTTACATAAACTCTGTTTAATAACAGCTTAGATTTTGTTCGAGAATTGTAATAATCATTTAAAATCTTTTAGAATATTATGTGGTCATATTCTAATTGTACATTATAGTACCTACATATTAGACGTACAAGTTTTATTGTTATGTGGAAAAAATAACAGTAAGCAGTAATCTAATTATATTGGTAGAAAATTATAGATTTTTTTAATTACCTATATTTAGTTATACTTCTTTATTAACAGCGTGTTACAATCATTTTCGCAGTTTATATTCCATTTTTTTTTTTCACATAGATACATAAGGAGTTTTTTTATCTGGTATTAACTTTAAATAAGTATATCCTTAAGCTAACATATTTATTTACGTACATTGTCATCGTCATACTGTAGATAGTTATGTACTGTAAGTTTCTAGTATCTACGATAATGACCAGTCCTAGTAGACCAGACTACTGGTAGACCAGTGTCTATCCAGTTTTAATACAACCAATATGCAGTTAGTTGAATATTCATTATAGTTTCAGCCACCAGCTCTTCGACCATTATCTCTGTTATTGCCTGTGTGCACGCGGCTTATGGTCGGAGAGAAAATGAACTGGGGTGTCAGGAAAATAAAGAGTCTTTAAACAACCTCGCCAGATTTATCAGCGGAAGGTAAAAACATATCGGAAGGATCTCATTGGAGTTGGAAACCAAAATATTTCCCTAGGCATTGCGAAAGGATGTAGATATCTGGTTTTGTATGCGTGAAAGCTTTGTGGTTGGTTTTAACAAAAAAGTTGCAAGTAGAATTCTTATAAAATTGCAAGTTTTTTGTAAATGAAATGAAATGATTTATTTATTTCACATAGGACCACTTGTGTCACTTATGATACGTCAAGACTCTACCACCGGTTCGGAAAGCTGTTCTACTGAGGAGAGCCGGCAAGAAACTCAGCAGTTGCTCTTTTCTCAAAAAAGAAAGAGGTTACAATATTTTGTATTATAATATATATTGTAATACTAAAAACCTCTATCTGAGGGTGGATTTCCACCAAAATGGAGAGGAGTAAAGAGGGGAGGAGATGTTTTGTATAGGTACTTAAATGAGATTCTTATGAGCTCTTCTCAGTAGAATCAGTTTTCCGAAGCGGGGGTAGAATCTTGACTAGATATTAAGTGGTACAAGTTGTCCTATGTGAAATAAATTAATCATTTATCATGTTGAAAGAAGGAAAATGTTTTTTATTTGATCATTACATGGAGTTACATACTAAATTTAGACTAATTATAATCAATTTCAAGTAGATATAGCGATATATGACTAAACACAGGTTTCTGCAGACTGCAGCGCTGATTTTCATCGGAAACCTTAATTATAAGTGAAGTCACGGATGGAGCTAACAAATATGAGTGCAATATCTATTCTAATATATTTATAGTTAACTTATAATATCGTTGTTATGTTTTGCATTTCCCATTTCTTTAAGATTGTCCCTCACTCGAATTCACGAGTAACGTCAATAGAAATCGTTGTTTAGATATCAAAATCAAAATTTATGAAGTGTGACTCCCGGTTCATGGGTCGCCCGTCGCGTTGCCACCGTAGCGAAGCGATTTGTATGGAAATTTGGTAAAACGTCTCATTCGGGTGTCACAGTTACCGGTGCCGTTTGATGGCATAATTTGGGACGCACGTAAACCAGATTTATGTTTGTTTGGCCCCCGCTCTTTATTGAATATGGTGTTTGTTTGTGTGCGTGTATCGCTTTTGTAATGATATGAACTCCTATGCGTGTGCTGTGTGCCTACATGTTTGCAATAATAAATAGCTTTTCGACAAAATACTTGTTTAGTCTCGTTGATCTCGTCTGCAAAAGTCTTAAGCCTCTTAAACTTACACTACAATTAGTAAAGTGGCTCTTTTTACTATGTTTCTATTTTTTTATTTCACTACAAGCTAGTCCTTAACTGCTATCTCACCTGGTGGTAAATAATGATGCAGTCTAAGATTTTTTTTTCCCACTACAAGCTAGCCCTTGACTGCGATCTCACCTGATGGTAAGTGATGATGCAGTCTAAGATGGTAGCGGGCTAACCTGTTAGGGGCACGGCAGTTATATTAAGCCCATAACTCTAATCGGTTTGCCTGTTAGGAGTAGGGCAATTATTTTTACTTATACTCGGTTGGTTATGAATGAACATCATCATCTAACCCATCGCTGGCCATACGTCTTCTCTCGAATGAGAAAGGCTTAAGCCATAGTTGCCCCGCTGGCCAAGTGCAGAGTCTGACAATAACATAACTTTGACAACATTAGATGGAAATCTCTAAGGAGTGTCATGATTGTTTTTGTCATTTTATTTCTTTTATTGTGTACAATAAAGTATATTTTACTTTTACTAACTATTTATTAGGGTAGGGTAGTAGTAATAGTAGTTCTAATCTAGTAAATAGATACCTACTCGTAATCAATCAGTTTAACATTGTTAAAAAATAGCTAGACCAAAACATGAAAATATCATTAATTTATCCTATCTTTATTATCCTAATTTTAATATTATTATTGAGTCATGGGAGGTCACAAAATTATATGAATCAAGAATTAGAATTTAGAATACATACCTCAATAATTATGTGGGTCGACGGATTACGTGCCACCATGGAACTAATAAGTACGTTAGTACTTATTAGTTCCATGCGTGCCACTTTTGAGTTTTTATAAATCCAAACCCAATGTTCTTTTGTATGCTTTATTCCTTCCGATCATAATAAATTCTAGAGTACCTAATTTAATAATTATTTTACAATCCTTCCATCCTCCGTTTTCTTTTCTTTCCAATTGGCGGGAAACCCACCGATTGGCCCTATGAATACATTCTTTTTTAAATTAATTTGTTCTTCGGTCCTGGATTCAAGTCCTTTATGGGTTCATATTAATTGCGAATGTCGTACATAGAATATAAAACTAGAAAATCATGACAGGAGTTAATACTGATAAGAATGTAAGTAATTTTAGTTTTAAGATAACGCTATAGATTCCAGTCAAACCCAAATGGTAAACGTAAATAAATTAAAACCCGATGTCGGATATTAATCGATGCGCGAGAATTGGCCAACTAAATTACTGTTACTATCGAGCGTCGCTTGTTAGCAGTATAATATGTACACGCTTTTTGAACATTTTTTTCAGTACAAATTGATATACAAACATATTGTGTCGTTTTAAAATTTAGATCCGAATATTGCAAACCGTAGCAGTTATTAGTTGCCAAACCAAGACTCGAATCAGTTGCACCACTGAAAGTTATCTCTCTCTCTTTGCATCGTACTCCTCATTACTGAGGGTTGTGACCCCTTTCCATTAATTACATAATGGTAGGAGTTTTTTTGGGTTAGTAATGCACTGGGTTCCCACGTCCTTCTGCATAGGCGACTCGACTAAGAGTAAGGTTTTTGTAACGATTATTATCAGATAGATAATAACCGGAATCGAAACGAAAAGGCTAAATTTGAACCTCGAAATTCGGTCACCCATCCAGTTACTGACTTGGGTAAATGTCACTTAACAACGATATGCGTTGTCGCACCTAGGCCACTCATCCCTCACTGATAGTAATAGTTATAGTTAAACTTGCCAACCAAATAGCTAACATATTGAGCGATGCAATTAATTATGTCGCTCATAGTATATAGAAAACAAACGGAATACATAATACTGAAGGATTCTTACGCCCACCACCACACACCACCACTCAAATTCAAATTCAATTCAATGAATGAATTCAAAATGATTTTATTCAAATAAACTTTTACAAGTACTTTTGAATCGTCAAGTGAATCTACCACTGGTTCGGAATGCCATTCCTACCGAGAAGAACCAGCAAGAAACTCGGAACACCACAGCCTATTAACGTCCCACTGCTGGGCACAGGCCTCCACTCTCATAGGAGAGAAGGAATTAGAGCTTAGACCCACCACGCTGCTCCAATGCGGGTTGGCGGGCTTTAACGACTATTATCATGTTAGTGATAATAACCGGGACCGGCGGCTTAACGTGCTCTCCGAGGCACGGGGGTGTAACACCGCCAACTTCCAACTCCGGGCTGGCACTGAGAATTTCTCAATTGAAAAACCCAATACCTAACATTTTTTATGCGCGACCGGGAATCGAACCCAGGACCTCGTGATACGCAGTCGACTATGCTAACCGCTAGACCAACGAGGCAGTTACGCCCACAAAGGTTTAAAATCAAATTGCCTTTTTAGGGTCTTCAAATTTAACGTTAATCGTAACAAGTCTAATTCTTGTATAATTGCTTAGTACTTACATGAATCTTTACTTTTTAAACGTTGAACAATAACAACCTTTGTGCTTTCAAGTATATAATATATCAGTATTTATCTAGATTTAAAGAGATCAATAAAGAACAGTAAAATTACTATCATTTAATTTAATTTCATAACCACTTTAATTTTTATTAATGCCCATAAAGAATTAATAATGCTCAAGGTAGATAATTGATATGACGCACGCTCACAACGATACATCAGGGCGCAAAACACAAAGAGCCCATAAAATGTCCCTCTCCACACATTCAATAAAGCGCGGAGCAAACACACATAAATCTGGTTTTACGTTCGTCCCGAATTATGTCATCAAGTGATGTAGGTAAAAGTGACGTCCAAATCACAAAATAATGCAAATCATGTTAAAGCGATTAAGTTTAAAAAAAATAAAATGTTTTAAAACTATTTTCATTCCATATTTTTGTTATTTTCCGTTGCCTAACTTAAACTGTAAAAAAAGCACAAGTAACTAATTCTCGTATAGAAACGCGTAAAGTCCGTCAAACTTATCTGACCCGGTGACAGCGTCGCTAGTACGTTTGAAAAATAAAATAAAAAAACCAAAAAATCAACAGGCGTATAAATTTGTTCCAATTTTGGCCACCGGGTCAAATAAGTTTGACGAACTGTGAGTGAATCTAATGATATCCACTGATTACTGCAAAGTCTATATTCCGGACTAGCAGTAGTGTCCTAACGTATCGTACAAGTTGTTCTTCATGAAAAACATTTCATTTCATACGAGAAAAAGTTTTAAAGGCCTGGAAAGCACGTCGAAAAACTTCATACGAAGCTCTTTTTCGAAAATAAGCGCAGCTTAGCGAGCTTTAAAAAATAGTACCTACGAGTACCTATCGCTAGCATGCATACTGTTTGGTTGGTATAACAACTGTGTGCCTCCATACAAATTGTATGTCCGTTGATCCGACTATCGCCACGCCACTTTTTCACGCTGAAAATATGAGCTTATAAATGATCAAATATCACAACTATTGTATGAAACAGAGTAAGTTATGTCTGTATATATATCCTATTCTTTTATATTCTACGTCACATACCGATTAACAATACGTGTTTATAGGTAGGTCTCCATTCGTTTAATATTATTATGGGGAGCTAATATTCAGCGATGCTCATTACCTAATTGTAATTTTCATTCTCCTAGACTGCAATCTACCTTTAGTTTTCGCTAAAACACAGTAACAAAGGGAAAAGTACTGTGCAGCGAAAATGTTCCTTTATCGAAATGAAGTTTGGAGGTTATCACGCGAAAAGCTTTCTATCTAATATATTTGAGTACCTACCATAGCGGTTGATAAGGCTTATGAGCCTTGTCCACTTAATTATTATCGCCCAACCAGCATAAATATAGCCAATCACAAAAATTGCAATTTAACTAACTTACTAATCAGGCAGGAGTAATGGACGCTATTAACTTTCACGTGAAGAAGTATCCGGAGAAGAAGAACAAGACCTCTTGTTCGTCGGTGTTCGTCGGATTAGTCGGTGGTAAGCCATATTTAGTGTAAAACGCACAAAAAAGTGCACGGAACTGGTAAAATCGATTAATGCTCATAGGAAATTTAAAATCAGTAGGTAATGATACTCAATGCTCGTAGGTTCGCAGCTGCAGCACAGTTCGGAGCGCGCATGCAAATGCAGGGGGCTGTGAACGCGCAGTTGGCTGCATTGTACCGCCGCCCCGCGCCCCGCGCCCCGTTCCCCGCGTATCCCGCGAGAGTTTGTTTTTCGGGGCAAATAGCTATAGGCTTGATAATGGTCTCGCGGGCCGAGTTACCACGCTGAAGTATGCTCTGCTTATTACTTTTTAATATTTTAATCCCACAATAATTTATGGAACATTTTTGATCAGCTCAGCAGCTTACCCGTATATGAAATGCGTTAACGCTTAACAGCAGCCGACAACGCGTGGAAGACCATATTCATTGACCACTTAATTCATGCAATTATGAAACATGGTTGCATTTTGAATTTCAAAGTGATTACACGGACAATGTACTCGTTTTAAAATGATTAAAAACTAATTAATGATTTTGGATACCTTAGGGAAGAATATTTTACGATCCATTTACTTGAAGACTATATTACTTTTTAATAGTCAACCAACTAGCCTCTACCTACATCCATACTAATATTATAAATGCAAAAGTGTGTCTGTCTGTCTGCTACGCTTTCATGCCCCAACTACTTAACCGATTTTGATGAAATTTGGTACAGACATTGGTTATATCCCGGGGAAGGACATAGGCTACTTTTTTTTTTTTTTAAGTCGGAAAATTAAAGAGTTCCCGCGGGTACCGAAAAACCTCAATCCACGCGGACGAAGTCCCGGGCATCGGTTAGTAACAGATAAGTAAGAGGAAGAAAAGGTCAGTACTCGACGATATATTATTGCAGCTGCATTGTCAATATATCGTTTTGAGGAAACCGTAGCTTGAGTTCTCCATCTTGTTTGCTCCATAATAGAATATATTAATTACAAAGTAGAGCATACACCGTGCCAGTGTATTTATTCCACAGTGGCGGATGGGTTTTGATTTTTGTAGTTTCGTATTATTTGCGTATTTATCCGCCCGCCGCCCGGCGATACATTTATTTGCCCTCCCTTCCTCCCCCGGGCCCCCCCTCGATTGATCGCGATATCATTGCGATAATAGGGACAGCGCGATCGACGCGCGGTTCCGTCACGCGGGAAAGCGAAATATGGCGGACGCACCAGCCAACCGTGTATACTATTATGTCCGGTTACTTGTCTTCTCACAGGCCAATATAGTATGCACTAGTATAAAATTAAACGAATTTGGCGAAACACTGTAGACGCCCTCTGCCCCACTGGGGGGACATAGGACATTAACACAGTATACAATTGAGGAACGAATGGCCTAGCTGGGACAACGCATATCAGTCGATAGCGATTGTTAAGCAACGTTGACCCAAGTCGGTAACTGGATAGGTGACTGAATTTGGAGGTTCAAATTTGGCCTTTTCGTGTCTTCCGTGCCTCGGAGAGTAAGTTAAGTCGTCGGTCCTGGTTGTTATCACTAACATCTGATAATAATCGTTACAAAAACTTAAGAGTTTAAATACTTACCTACTCTTAGCTCGAGTCGTATGCGGAAGGACGTGGGAACCCACCGCATTGTTATCCCAAGAAAACTCCTACCATTATGTGATTAATGAAAAGGGGTCACGACCCTCAGTTATGAGGAATACAACGCAGAGAAAGAGAGTATAAAATTTATTGCGGCCTTAAACTACACATGATGTATGAAATTAAAATCAAATCACTTAACACTTAAATATAGACGTGGAAAGAACCGGTGGTCACATGAGGCACTCTGTCAATATGCATAATCGTACGACTTACAAATATACCTGTCAATACTAAAGCTTTATATGACATGCAAAAATAAAAAAAATCAAAGTATCACCCACAAAGTTATTTTAAAATTTTATTAACTGCGAAATGTCACACCAATCCATCACTGTAAAGAGACCTTTCGGGTAAGTCGGTGGCACAAACACTTAGGCCAGAAAACATGCAAATAACCTTCACGACAGCTACAATACAATGCCGGCAGTACAGACGTATGCAAATCACCTGAAACATAATGACATAATAATATGTAAATTAGCCGAGTAAATGATAAAAGGACAAACTTAAAACGTTACGGTTAAACTCTAACCAAATATTATTCGTGAAAAAAAGATTTGTCATGAAGCGCGCGTTGTCGGTTATCAATTTAAAAGTCGCCATTATGCATATAATGCTGGGGGGCGATATAAAACATTTCAATTTGGTGATCCGGTTACGGCCCCTGTTTCGAATTCTGCATTGTGGGTCTGCGAGACCCCGTGTGCTACTAGTTTGGGGTACAGTCGCGTATGAATTTCAATCATAATCTTGTTAAAGCTCTACCTACGTAGAGTTTTGCTTTTCACTATTTAAATCTGTGTGCGACGTTTTTCGAAATACTTTTCCGTACTTAGGACACTCTTGTAATCTTATTTAATTGAAAATCTGTAAATTTCAAGAACTATTTGCATTTTTATTGTCCTAACAATTTAACCCGCTACCATGTTATCTACATCACATGGTCAAAGGCTGACTTGTAGTGATACAAAACAAACCAAGCCTCTTTGATAGGCTGAATCTCACATGTGGCTTATCCCAATCGTTTGAAGGAGTGACGTTTTAAAATAAGAATTTTTCTGACAGTAGTGCCTTCTGTGGTAAATAAAGTAGATGACGCAAGCGCAATGTATTTTTTGTCCGTTGTCCTAGGTGAGCGACAGAAGCAACGTGACGCGACGCGACGCGATACTACTCCATAGAAAAAAAAACTTGTCTACGCGACAACGCATGCCACGTATTGATGTAGAATTTTAGTATCTATACCTATTTCGACGATACCACGTAAAGCATCAGCTACCGCTTGATACTATCGCGTCGCGTCGTATTGAGTCGCTCACGTATGACAACGGGTTATTGTCAAAGTTATCTAAACTAATATGTATTATAAAGACGTAAAGTTAGTGAGTTTGTAACGTGGTAGGGGGTAATCTACTGAACCGATTTTGAAAATTCTGGTACTCGTACCAATAGAAAGCCACATTATTTGTGAGTGTCATAGGCTATATATTAACCCGAAAAATTAGGAAGTTCCCGTGGGAATTTAAAAAACTTATTTCACGCGGACGAAGTCACGGGCAGCTGCTAGTTTAAAATAAATCTGTACAAAATCGCACATATAGTTAACAAGTTTTGCACCCGACTGTCCCCGCAATGGTACCCAAAACGCAGTGTATGCTTGGTTAAGCCCGCGCCTCCCTGCCCGGTTACAAGAAAGGGGTAGTTAGCCGCTATTGTCTCACCGCCCCTGTACGGTTGCATTGGGACAGCCTGTCGACAGAATAACGTAAATAGCAAAAAAATGTTTATTTAAATTAATATTTTGTTAAGGTAAGTAATTATATTCCACGAGAGGAGACAGAGTTTCAGATATCTATTTACCTTTTATTATTTTTTATGTATCATCAAAAATACATAAATAATTGAGTGTGAAATGGAAATGAGATTCCGGTTTCATTACAACCCTATTTTCAAAGATTCTCTGTATTGTAAATAATTTAAAAAAAAAATTTAAAATTTTTCGATAAGTAACTTTAAGTAACGATAAGTAATTTTTGCACACAAAAATCAGAATATGGAAGTTTAAAAGATAATTAAAACTGGCTAATCACGGAATGAATTTATGAATTAATTCCCTTCTTCCATTTATATTTTTTTTCATTGTCATTTAATTAATCCTAAAAATTATGGATAGGTAGGTAGATATCTGCCTCTTTAATTTGTATTTCTTAACTGACTTCATTTGGTCTAAATACGACTGAAAATAATGTAGGTAGATTATTTAATTTAAGTCATCGATTCTTAAAAGTCGATAAATATAGTTATTATAAAAATTTGTATTGTACATTGTTCTAAGTCTAGTGGTTTGGAAAACCTCAGGAAGAATTATGAAACACATGTACACAATTATCTCATGATTCAGTTAGTTTAATTTTGTAATATCAGTAGATACTAAGTTTTCTCGTATAACCGTGCACCCAAGCCCCGCTCACTCCCCTGCACAAAGACGTAACACGGAAAACACTTAGCTCTGTTGACACTACACTTTACCACTGATTCTACTTCAGATTCGCCGAACGGGGCGATTTTCGCGTTAATTGTTGTTTTAAAATTGCACCGAAAAGTCTTCATTAGCAAGTCTTTAGTATTCATAAAAAGAGAATGCTTTTCGACTCCGCTGTTCAGTTTCTACTTTTAATACGAGTATTATTATCTTAATTCGCCTGTGGATTGAGCGTTAGACTCGTAAAAGTGTCAATAAAAGATACCTAACATTTTTTTTTATTCACTACAAGTTAGCCCGTGACTGCAATTTTACCTGATGGTATGATGCAGTCTAAGATGGTAGCGGGCTAATCTATTTGAGGTACGGCAGTTTTATTAAACCAATAACCCTAATCGATTTCTACCCGGAATCGAACCGGAACGCTTGGCGGCATGATTTTGCTGGTAGGGTGGTAACTAGCCACGGCCGAAGCCTCCCAACAGGGAAACGCCAGCTAAGGGCAAATTCAGAAATAATTAATTGCCAAATTGACCCTGCCGGGGATCGAACCCAGGACCGAGACAAATGCCCTCAACACTGCGCCAGGGTGGTCAAATAAATTTCTAATAAATTATGTTTTTATTGTATAACTTTACTATTGGTACACACCATAATATGCTTATTGTATTTACTACCAGTAAACACTGACAGAGTAAATGACACTGACCCATACTTTTGCTGTTATCAACTTCACACTTTAAGTTTTGTCATTCAATTGTTCCAAAAATAAGTTTTTTGAAAAAGTGCGCGTAAAAGTAAATACATCCCGATATTTTTCGTGCTAGAGTAAATCTTCATTGTTTCAATATTTAATATTTAACTTAAAAATTACTATTTATTATACAGGATAATTTTTTGGTAGAATTATCTTATTTGGTAAGCCTATACTGTGTGGATTGCCCACCCTTTGGTATTTATTGTCATCACAGTTACGCATAATACACATAATATTTCATTATAAATCTATGAATGAAACGCTATAAAACTGTATATTCAAAACATTATCCATTAATATCTTAATGGGATCCCAAAAAGCAATTATACCTAAATCTACATAGAACAGGAGCGCGAATGTAATGAATGGCACAGTATTATAACCGGACTGCAAATCTAGTTTGGTAGGGGAGCGCGGCAAGTTCGGTGAGCCTCCATGGCCAGACGCTCACCACACTCCGGCGTGTACTGCACCCATCAATCCACCTATAAAACATCCTAACAAACAAAAAAGTAACAAACAAATATATCACTTAACAAACAATATTATAAGAGTCAGAATTCCAAGCTACGTAGCACTCATGTGAGCTCGGTACGTAATAATAAATCTGACAGATCGGTATAACGTGTTCTTTGTCGCTTCGGCCACGTCCCTCTCTCACAATGGCATACTTATTAGGGATTTAGTTCACATATTAGTTGGGGTAAGGCATTGTTTGATAGAATACGCCGCGGGTGGTTGGTTATACGTAGCGTTGTTCTACGCCGTAGCTAAAATATGTGCTGGGGCTGTAAATTGTTTTTGGCTCTGCATGCTCTATTTTTGTGTTTTATTTTATTAGTAAAAGTATGGTTTGTAGGTTTACTATGGTGTTAAGTTTATGTTATACTAGATGATGGTCGCGTGGAATTTGATTTTAAAACTCTCGTGGGAACTCTTTCATGTTACCAAAAAAATCATTGATAGCTTAAAAAAATACACTCTGTATAACAGGTGAACTCTAGGTGAAGTTAAAAATTAGTAATCAGAATACTACTAATTTTTTTTTCAGACAGAGAAGCAATACGCAGTTTATACTGTGCGGCAAGGTTTGGGTAGACCAAAATTTTCACTGGTCGGGATTTGAATTATAGTTTGGAAAGTTTGAGGAGTTCTTGCAAAATTACTGCCTGCTGATTCTACCGTAATAATATCTGTTTTCATAAAACCTAAATATTTCTTAATTATCTATGTTTTAAATATTTTATTTGAAGAAGTAGTTTTGGCACCTTCATCCAAGCACCTGGTCTAAGGAGAAACTTTCTTACGCAGTGGTTTTGATTACTTATAGGTATGTTCCGAGCATTTAGCCACCTGCTTGAAGATATACCTAGTCTGAAAAACTTTTACTAGGTACTATGAGTTTCTCATTTTAAATATCTATATTCTATACTATTATTATAAATGCGAAAGTTTTAATAGATGGATGTATGTTTGTTACTCAATCATGAAATTTGGCACTGAGATATATATTATAGTTTGGAATAACACATAGACTACTTTTTATCTTGGAAAATTAGAGTTACCGCGGGAACCAAAAAACCTCAATCCTCTCGCATTTTGCTGTCCCACGCATCTAAATAATATATTTTGAGTTATAGTTTGCCGGATATTCATAGTTGGCTGCACACGCTGCGTCCCCGGGAGATGCACGAGATGCGTTCGATCGATGCCCTTCGATCGCGCCCCTTATTGAAAATTATAACAATGGCACACCGCTCTCTGCGCCCTCTTAACACTCACTGATTTCGGCACGCCAGTGTGGATATGCTTTGCGTAGAATAAAATATTTTTACCGACTTTGGAACAGAGAAGTTTCATTTCATTTATTACTAATTGCATTCATGTACATAATATAATAATCATAATAACACCCGTTAATGAATGCAGCGTATTTAACACAATGGTCGAAAAATATTTAACATAACTTGGGTCACCAATCACCATTGATTGGTGTCCTATTCCTGCAGATCGAGGTGAGTCAAGGATTGTGGCCAAGGTGTGCAAATTCCACAGTGCAGCTGTGTAAATGCAAAAGTGCGTTTGTCTGTATGTCTGTTAGCTTATCCTTACACAGCTCATCAGTTTAACCAATTAACCATAATCCCGTAAAATGAGAGTTTCCATGAGATTTTAGAAAACCTACATCCACGTGGATGAATCGCGGGCATCGTTTTCTTAATAGGTAAGTAATAAATACTTTTCAATCCATCCATCCATCCATCAGCCTGTATTCGTCCACTGCTGGACATAGGCCTTTTGGAGAGCGCGCCACCACACACGGTCCTCCGCTTTCCTCATCCACCCACTTCCCGCCGCCTTTTTAAGGTCGTCGGTCCAGCGGGCTGGAGGACGTCCCACACTGCGTTTACCGGTACGCGGTCTCCACTCCAGAACGCGTCTGCCCCAACGGCCATCGGTTCTGCGACAGACATGACCTGCCCACTGCCACTTCAGCTTACTAATTCTCTGGGCTATGTCGGTGACCTTAGTTCTCCGGCGGATTTCCTCATTACGGATTCTATCCCTCAGAGAAACACCCAACATAGCCCGCTCCATAGCCCGCTGAGCGACTTTAAATTTGTGGAGAAGGCCAGCTGTCAGTGTCCACGTTTCCGCTCCATACGTCATCACAGGCAGGACACACTCATTAAAGACTTTCGTCTTTAAGCTTTGGGGTATCGACGAGTCGAAGACCTGACGAAGTTTTGCAAATGCTGCCCAACCCAGCTGAATTCTTCTGTCAGCTTCTTTATCGAAGTTGTTCCTACCAAGTTGTATAACCTGACCGAGGTAGTTGTATTCTTGAACAACTTCGATGCTGACATTTTCGACGGTAATGGGTCTCGAGGTGACGTAGTCATTAAACATGACTTTGGTTTTATCCACGTTCATCTTAAGACCCACACATCTGGAAGAATGGCTAAGGCCGGACAACATTTCTTCGAGGTCCTGCGGCGAGTCAGCCAGTATTACGATGTCGTCTGCAAATTGCAGGTGTGAGATAAATTCGCCGTTTACGTTTATGCCTTTACCTTTCCAGTCCAATACCTTAAACACATCTTCAAGAGCGCAAGTGAACAGTTTCGGAGATATAACATCTCCCTGTCTCACACCTCTTCGGATTGGGATTGGATTGGTCTTTTGGTCTTGGACTTGAACTGTCATTGAGGCAGCGCGATACAGAGAGCTCAACACCTGGATATAGTGCCAATCGACTTGGCATCGCTGCAGTGATTCCAAAACAGCCCAGGTTTCGATGGAGTCGAAGGCTTTTTCGTAGTCCACAAACGCTAGACAAAGGGGGAGATTATACTCCTGAGTCTTCTGTATAATCTGCCTCAAAGTGTGAATGTGGTCCACGGTGCTGTAGCCTTTACGAAACCCGGCCTGCTCTGGAGGCTGAAATTCATCAAGTCTTCGGGCGAGACGATTCGTAATAACCCTCGAGAACAGCTTGTAGATATGGCTCAGAAGTGATACTTTTCAAAGAAAACAAAAATATTCTACGATTTTTTAAAGTAATTTGTTACTGATAGTTAATGTTATAAAGGTAAGTAGGAATCATGATCGGGTTCGTGAATTGTCTACATTCATGTAGTTTTGGAATGTTATAACACCCCTTGATAATTAAATTGCAGACAAGAGTACCTAAATTAATAAAAACTAGACTAACCGATTATATACCTATCTGTTATACCAAAGAGGTAGATTGCAATCAGATGTAGAAGAAGGATAATCCGAATGGAAATCCATACTAGAAATCATATCCACAGCAACGCGTTTTGTTCAAAATCGTAATATGGTCGAAGCGAGCCGCGGAGGGCGATGTGCTGGATTATAATGAGCGCGGCCCCACTAAGTATTTTCGACATGCGTCGCCGTCACCCGACAAACATTCGGGGGTTAACGAGAAGCTCGCAAATTGCTATCGCTACCAAAATTTACTGCCATGTTACTTTACTGCCTATTGGTATTTAAAAACTAGTGAAATGTTTTATTTCATAACTTGTGCCACTTATTATAAGTCGGACCTCTAATACCTGTACGGTTCGTCGGGACTCTAATAGCTGATTATACTGCGAAAAGCTAAAAAGACAAGAAACTTAGCAGTTGCTCTTTTAAAAAAATGAAACGTAGGTAAACAATCTTAAATCGTCGCAGTCGCCGCAGTGTCGAGCACTGTTGTCCTATCGTGCGGAGGTCCCGGGTTCGATTCACGGCAGGGTTTGGGAATTTATAATTTCTGAATTTTCCCTGGTCTGACCTGGTGGGAGGCTTCGGCAGTGGCTAGTTACTACGTTACCAGCAAAGACGTGCCGCCAAGTGATTTAGCGTTCCAGTACGATGTCGTGTAGAAACCGAATAGGGGTATGGGTTAATATAACTGCCATGCCTCTAACTGGTTAGCCTACATAATCTTACCATCAGGTGAGATCGCAGTCAAGGGCTAATTTGTGGTAGATTAAAAAAAATGATTCCACGGGAAAATCTCTCTAGGTAACTATCGGAAGAAATCACGTTGATCCGTTGCTCTATTGGGGCGTAATCGAACAACAAACTAACAGACTTTCACATTTATAGCATGAGAAATGACTATTGGCTTCCTACCTTCTTCCTACTGCGTAATTTTATCACTTGCCCATTAAACTTTTCTACTTACAAGACAACTTTAAAAAAACTATTCGTCTCTGGAACTTGACGAAATCAGTGTCTCGGGCACGCGTCTTATTTTTTACCGATATGATTTGGACATTTTCTCTACGCTTCGAGGAATATCACACTGTTGACAAAACAGTGTAACTAATTTCCATTCTGGTGTCGCGTGGGTGCCATAAAGCTCCCACAATGCGGCCAGCACTGCACGTCATTAGCCCAAAGGAATCTGTCATTGTATCTGCGATACCGGGAATGGTTGAACTGTTAAAGAATTCCATCCCTTTGTCACGTATAAATAAACTCGTGCATTGTCGCATTGTTTTTAAGATTTTCTGCTCTTTGTGCGATTGTTAGGAAGTTAAATGTAGTTAATTCTATTGTGAGAGTTTTTGTCTCCTTTGTGGTGAATTTCACGCTGCCATAGATGGTTTGGGATGTTGTAGTTGCGTAGAATTGGTTCGTTTATTAGAGACGGCAGGGACCTGTCAGACTTGATTGAGGTATTTCGGTGTCTACTGTTAATGGTTCCTGGTTGTCCTGTTATAAAGAGTTTTTGGTGACAGCATGTTCATTGCCACGATCACACGCAATGATGATCAGGGACGAAGCTACATGCCTTCTATACTATTTCTTTATTTGATTTGCGCTGTACTATATGCAGTGGTATACATTCTAATGTGGATTTGACTGCATATTTGGTTTAGTGGTTAGTTTGTTCGACGACTGGTCCTTCGTTCGATTCCTGGGTCGAACGAAAATTAGATATCGGTGTTTTCTGACAAGGGATTCTCAGAAGTGTCTCGGAGTGCATGTAAAACTGTCGGTCCTGCGATCGACCTTTCTCCGGTCGTGTCGAGTTTTCCGTCACATCGTGCCATGAGAGTAAAGAAATAGAGCGTGTGGTGTTGCACTATAATAATATCTTCCATGCAATTAGCTAATCTGTCATTGTAATTGTAGATTAGCCGCCGCACCCGGAACTTCGGGTGGGAGGACATGATATGAAACAAGTGGTAAAAATCTTCTATTATTTTTTTTATTACTGATTAAATTGTGTTTTTATTATTTCCATATAATACCTCTAAAGTGAGTAATTAAATTTTATTCATTACAGAAATCTCAATGTTCGCTCAAAACGTATCGATTTCGGTAATTTTCCACTTTTAAACAGGAAAAACAGTAAAATCCAAGCGAAATAGCAGTGATAATAATCATAAACACAATTATACACAGTACGAAATTTAACATCGGTCGGTATTTTTATTCCTCTTCCAAATACGAAATGAACGAACAATAGGGTAACACCAGTGGCCGAGAGAAGACAATGCTGTTTACGGCGACAGGAGCTCACAATTATACTTTCGCAAAAAATATTCCTGGAATATTATTTTTTATGTTTTTGCTTTGCTCCTTACTATTATTTGAGAGTTTTGAGATACATATTAAATTAAATTATAAAGATACACCCTATATGTGACCAATTTACAATGGACTTTAATTCAATATGGTGCTTGGTTTTGTAGGATGCTATTATAAAGATGTAGATATAGGAGTAGGTAACTAGGTAGCTACACCTGTACCTAGGCTCTAGAACGTCTTCAGGCAAGTTTATCATATTGTACTTTGTCATCGAGTAAAACAGTAATCGTAAATTGAAATGAATAATTATTTATCTACTATAATTCGTTTCCGAGGCAGGTGGAAATCCGGTCGTATCAGGTCCATTTAATATTTTTTTTAAAGTTTGCAAAAGAAAAATACAAGATGAGGCCCCCGTCTTGTTCTACATGACACAGTTCTTTGATTCCTGCGGGAAATCTTTAGTTTTCTTTATTAATTGTAAATTTGTGTAAAAAACCAAATCCTTCCAAGGTTCACAAACCTCGGTGCGCGAGTCCAACTCGCACTTGGCCGGTTTCTTAAACTTGTCTGTCTACGGTATGTTCATAAAAATCGGTTGAAAAGATGGGCCTTTAAAACGTAGCAGATAGACAGACATACTTTCGTATTTAATATTAGTATGGATGGATGTTAACCAATTTACAACAACTCAAATAGGTACCTACAAAAGTTACTAAGAGCAAAAGCAATCGTGCGTTTTCCACCTGCCTAGCATATTATGAAGGATTTAGTTAAAAAACAGTTTCAAGCAACACATACACATTATGCTAACTTATTACAGTGTTCTTTGATCTAACAGTAAGTACCTTAGAGATGCACGTTAAAAGTTACAGAAACACCAGCACAACTGTTCAGTCTTTTGTAATAATTAAACAAACTACTTTCCACTTTATTAAAACAACGTGATCTGTTTTGTTTCAAAGTTAACGGGCACAATTACACGGAGACAACTCAATACCGCCTTTCTTCTATCTCTTATTGCTCAAAACTGTAAACAAATAAAACTATAGATAACTGTACCGTCGCTACGTCACATCGCGACGTCCCGTTACCCTTTCGGTATCATAAACTAACGGTCCAAATGGACTACATTGAAGCAACCCTTTGAACAGTTATGAATAATTACACAAGGCACCGTAATATTGGTAACAGTTATACAAAGATTGCTGTTACTTGAAAGGGAAGAAAGTAACAATGGAACTTTCTCCGAAAGGGTGCGTGGTCTAGTTGTCCACTTCCTAGTTGATGAACGTGACTAATCTATTGTTGTGTCACCCGGTATCAGTGTCAGAGCTTTTAGCGTGCATGAAATGCGAGGAGAAACTTATGCTGAGTTTAAAATTAGCAATCATCTACTTAGCACCTTATTATTATTATTAAACAACTTTATTGCATAAAAAAGAACAAATGTGACCTTATCACTAAAGTTAGAGATCACTTTAGTGACAAGGCCAGGCAACCTACATTAATGAACCAATTATTACTGCCACCTTGTTAGGTATTCAACGAAACATACACTAAACTACTAAAAGTGGTATAATAAAAGCAATATACAACCTATCTCAGTTTATCGTTTCTTTTCGAGTTTTTCGAGTTAGAGATTGACGTCGAGTGTAAATCATCATAATTATAAATATTATAAATGCGAAAGTGTGTTTGTTTGTTGGTTTATTGGTTTGTTGGTCCTTCAATCACGGTGCAACGGAGGAACGGATCGACGTTGTTTTTGGCATGGGTATAGTTGAGGACCTGGAGAGTGACATAGGCTACTTTTTATCCCGGAAAATTAAGGAGATCCTTAAGGAGACGGGAATAACAAAAAACTTTAACCACGCGGCCGAAGTCGCGGGCATCAGCTAGTCTTTCATAAACATAAATTTTAGGGTGTGCCGAATATCTTGAAATTATACCTATAGATGGTGGGTTTGATATAATTATAGCTTAGCAGTGTACATCTACATATATACTATAGGGTCACTAATGAACTGTAAAGTGTACATTAAATATGACATAATTATCATGTTACTCGTACTTTACAAACTTGTGCCATATCTATCCTGCAAATTCCTTTTTTTTATCCACTACAAGCTAGCCTTTGACTGCGATCTCACCTGATGGTAAGTGATGATGCAGTCTAAGATGGTAGCGGGCTAACCTTTTAGAGGCATGGCAGTTATATTAAACCCATACCCCTTCTGTTTCTACACGGCATCGTACCGGAACGCTAAATCGCTTGGCGGCACGTCTTTGCCGGTAGGGTGGTAACTAGCCACGGCCGAAGCCTCCCACCAGGGCAGACCAGGGAAAATTCAGAAATTATAAATTCCCAAATTGATCCTGCCGGGGATCGAACCCAGAACCTTCGCACATTAAGGCAACAGCGCTACACACTGCGCTACGGAGGTCGCCTTGTACTTGTATATTATCTCCTTCTGAGGGAGGTACATACCAATTTACCAAATAACAAATTAAATTAATAAATAACCAGGTACATATTATTATTACTAGGTCGTATATTGTCGTAGAAAGTGATGTTCAATTGTTTTCGAAAACTTGGTGAATAATGTGCAAGTTTTTCATTTTGTTTAAATCCCATTTATATCGGCGCTAATCCAATATCGGTAGCGATTTGTTTGTTAATATGTTCTTAGTTTAATACCTATTGTTGTATAGCATTGCATATAGGATAAGTTCGGTGTTGAGTGGCGATTAGTAGAGATTAGGACTGTTTGCAAGCTGTCGGCCTCATGGCATTACGGCTAAGACTCGCGGCAAATATTGATGGATGTAAACAAATTGATTACTTTAGTCTCCTAAGCGATGTCAAAGCTTTGCAAGCAAGAAGTCGAAATTCAGATCCTGGTTGAGTTACTCTGATAACGCTTTGTATTTATGAGGCTTTGACTTTGCTTTTGTGTTTGTTAAGCATAGATTTACCTAAACTTAATAGGGTGATAAGTTACTAAAGACACACTGTAGTTAAATGTAATATATGGAGTCCTTTTTCAGCGGCAGTAATGTGCTCGGTATTGCTTTTTAAGGGCTTGTAATGCATACCTAGATTGTAAATTGGAATTGTGAAACTCATTCCAAAATTTTTTTTGTTGCGCGTGTGACAAGAATAAATTTTGATTCGGCTTAGGTACATAGGTGTAACCTAATACATGTGAATTTAATAATTTGATAGATATGGTGGAAATAACATTGTTAAGGTGTAATTATTATAATTTTGAAGTTTTTCTCTCAAACATAGTCAGCGCGTGTTGGCTCTTTTCATTGTAGGCATATAGTTAAAGATAGGTACCTTTTATGCTCGCTTACCTGAGTTACAGAACGAAGTCATTACGCGCAAATCTTCTCTATTGCCGCATCTTTTAACTTTGGGTAGCTATTAAGTCCTGTCCACCCCGTTATATTATTGCCTAATTAATAATTTCTTGCACCTTTGGCGACCTGAAGCGCTCTTGCCTGCAATCCTTTCTTCCAGAACTAGTCTTGGAATTGAGAATTGGGTTCCTCTTTGTAGATGTCCGAAGAAAGCCAGTTTACTGTTTATATTTGTATTATAATATCTATCTAATGCGATTAAACGAGCAATTCTATATTCTATATAGTATGCAGGTGGTTTCGAGGGTGATAAATCGATCTAGCTAGGATTCATTTTTAGAAAATGTCGTTTAATCCATGTTTTCAGGCAATGAAAAACTGCTACAATGGGGCTGATTCTGTAGTGCACAATCTCTAGACTAAACTAAAATTAGAGCATTACAAATATTGCTAATCCTTTCATAATACTTCCTACGGAAAGGACAGAACTAGATTTAAAGCTGCCATTTTAGTTTAGTTTAGAGATTGTGTTATACAGAATCAGCCCCATTGTCATCAGAATATAGGAAGGTAAATTTCGCCACCATCTACTAGGGTATAATAGCTCACACACACACACACGTACTATTACTAAGTTACAAATATTTATTATTATTTTATTTTACTTTTATGTTCTACCTATACCTACAAGTCCATTATTATCTACTCTGTTAATTTTTTTTATATTCTTATTCTGTAATCGTTTACTTAAGGCCTTATTTAATGTTAAGTTATAATTTTTGTTAATATTAGTTGTAACGCTGTTGATTACTGGGAAATAAATAAAATAAAATAAAAATAAAAATTAGGGTTTAAAATTACGGCTGGTTTCAAAAAAAGGTCTAAACCTAAATAAACACTGCAATTAAAACATGACCATGTAGAAAACAATTTTTGTGTTTGCTGTACACCTCCGCAGCTTCAGGTAAAATATCGCAGTTAACTGCGGTAAGCCGCGCCTGGCTCGCTGTAAACCTAAGTTATTTAACAGCGCGACATTCAAAATTACGTGTACGAACATATACGAGTAGGTACATAACGAACATACATTTTTTTTGTCCACTACAATCTATCCCTTGACTGCGATCTCACCCGATGGTAAGTGATGATGCAGTCTAAGATGGTAGCGGGCTAACCTGTTAGGGGCATGGCAGTTATATTTAACCCATACCCCTTCGGTTACACGGCATTGTACCGGAACGCTTAATCGCTTGGCGGCACGTCTTTGCCGGTAGGGTGGTAACTAGGCACCATAATATATTGCCATAATATTAGAACCCATGCCTACCTTTTCTCGCTCTAACTGGAAGTACCGAATCCTACTTCAAGTTAGAGCGATAACAAATTAAGGACCGGACAGGATGAACCGTCTGCCTGAAACGTTCGTGTCTGAGGTGAACGACGATTTGTCCTGTCGCGTAACCTGTGCAGCTCTATATAAAAGTAAGATACGCGGACTTTTATATGGAACCGCTATAAATTAATCAGTTTATACGTTTCAGTATGGGAGGCTGTCCCGCTGACGCTTAGGTGGTGTAGGTGTCCACATGAGTAAAGATCCCTACTCTGTGGTTGTGCAGTATATTATGTATTTCACGTTCATGCGTACAAAAAACTTTACTCTACTCGTGTCCCGAATACCCTTTCTTGCTGAAAACTCAGCACGCGGTCTGCAGGACGGGCATCTCTATCTACATGCATCTGTAAATCTTGTGTAAGCAGCACAAGTAGGTAATTTACTTACATAATTTACATTTGAAAACAATGCGCTACTTACACGACTGTTAACGTTTCGTAAGTTACCTACCTAAGCTACTTACGTACCTAACTTGTAAAGTATTAGATACCAAAAATATTCAAATGTGCTCTATTTCTACGAAATTGTGTCATACAATATTCCATTGAATTATTTCGCTGCTAGTTTTTAAGGCAATTTTTAAAACAATGTCTAACGGTACAATTTTAGTGCAAAAATGTTTTGAAAGCAATATAAAAATTTCTTTATTTGCTTAGGTAAAAGTAGGTCGGCCTCTCAAAGCTTTGCTCTCAATTGGTAAAAAGTAGAGCCCCAAAGTAAAGCGTTTTTTCACAAGCAATAAACCGCTTTCGCTGCAGGCCCGTTATATGTAAATATTGTGCAACTGAAGACGAAGAAATTCGTAAAAAAATAGGGCAACGGGACCGGCCATTAAAACGCATAATGGGGAATATGCATGTGATTTAGAAATGGACAAAAAAAATTATGTGTAATCTTTATTGCTAAAGAAATATATACAGATGATTATTTTTACAATTTATCGTGTTTCTATTAATAAATTTAATTATTTAAAAGTAGTATTTTTCAAGTTCCCGCTCAAATTTCCAAAACGCAACGCTATTGGCGGAACGAAACATGACGTCACCATCCACTCTGTAGTCTGAGTCGACTGTTAACAGGTCGTTTGTTTTGTATGATTATTGAAGGTTATTCGCATTGTTTTGCCGCTGTTTATGATAAATTATTAGTGTTTTTTGGAATTATTAACTGAAAGCAGTGATTTCTTGTGAAAAAAGACTCGCCACAATAAACAACTATTGGTAGTAAACTATAAATTAAAGAGTTCTCGCGGGAACCCAAAACCGCGCGGACGAAGTAGCGGGCGCTAGTATATATATATATATATATATATATATATTATAATATAATCAAATATATGTAGGTATTAGGAACGTTAAATGTTGAGAACATGTTTATGAACTTTAACAAACTAGGTTGTTTTCGTCAAGGCAACTGAGAAATTCTTTTCCAATAGAACTTTCAACAGTGCAAACAAAAAAACCTAGTTTTAACGTTTTGTGATCAAAATCAATACTCGTAGTCAGCTGTTGACCAATTAAAACCATAATATATTTTATAAATTTGTAACATTAATAATTGGGAATCAGAATACTTTTATGAACATGTAATTAATTTTTTAGGTTAGTTTATTGTTTAAATTGTTCGCGATTCCTAATGAAAAAGATTTTTGGTAGGTAGGTACAATACATATTTAATACTCACGTCGAAATAATCTTCACAACAATATAAACCAGGTACTCAAGCACGATACATTTTCTCTCCTCATCACCTTACACAATGTTAATTATTAAATTCATTGACCTTACACCACTTTTTCCTTATATGTACCTATTTGCATCTTTGGGCATATTATGAAAATATATCTTGTCAGGTGCAGTTTTAATATTATTTTTGCACATAGGGACATTACAATAATTATAATAAGCTTTTGGGTGCTCTTCCATCACAATAAGTTAATCTTCGCTTTACTTCACTCAAACACTTCGTTGTCAATTTATTCATGTGCA
The DNA here is from genome assembly GCA_923060345.2 of Erebia aethiops. Classification (NCBI taxonomy): domain Eukaryota; kingdom Metazoa; phylum Arthropoda; class Insecta; order Lepidoptera; family Nymphalidae; genus Erebia; species Erebia aethiops. Next base: position 10,624,790 of record OV281096.1, on the reverse strand, counting down.
CGGTGACGTCACAAAACGAGCGCGCCAAAATGGGGGCGTTTAAGTCGTCCGAAAATGATAGTAGTTTTAATTATTATTTTTTAGCTTATTTAATAAAATTTTGCAAGTGTTATATTTTTTTCCGGTTATATAGTCACTTATAGAATAGTATAAAAAAATAAAAAAAATACATGCATATTCCCTATTACCGAAACGATTACAACAATATAGTTCCTTCACCATCATTTGCATAAAACATAACTATTATGACGTCTGCGTTAAGGCCTTGTGCACACGAGTATAATATATACGTACTCTGTGCCCTGTGTAGCGTAAAAGGGGGTTTTTAAAAGAAGTGTATCCATCAAACGGTGACATAATGCTGTAAAAATGTATGCTTGTAAAAATAATGTGCTGTTTTCAAGACCTTTGAGCAGCCATTGACGCATCTCAAAACACAATTTAAAAAAAAACTCTGCATTGAAATTTACTTTAAATATAGCTCTTATTTTTCCTTTTAAAACAATTTTTCTCCTTATTGAAACTAATAATTAGCTCTATAAATATAAGATAAAATTCATATTTCTGAATCAAACACATTGTCGGTTTCATTTATATTGAAAAGTAAATATCAATTTTTTTACAAATTATTTCATGCATTTTTTGCGACATGCGATTGCTCGATTTCACCCCCGCGCGCCTGTGTTTTTAATCTCGTGAGCTCACAGCACCTTAAGAACAGTAAGAAATCCTACGACATCACAGTTTTATGATACGAACAGCATAGATTTAGCTCCTATAGCGCAGTGGAGACCAAACAGTAAAGCAGAAGACAGCGTAGGACGTAGGTACGTACCTACATATGCTTACGTACCTATTGCTTCCTTATCTATCAATATTATTTGGTTTAGATAGAGGAAAGATAAATACCTGTTTTGATTTTCTGGTTTCTGTGTTAAAAATTGCGTGATTTCTATTCCCTGGTTTTGGAAATTCCCGTGGGAATTCGGGGTTAAAAGTAACCAATTTTATTGCTCGGGATGCAACCTTATTTCGCTTCGCAAATCGGTTGAACAGATGGGTCGTGAAGCGTAGCAGACAAACAGACACAATTTCGTAATAGTATGGATTGTATACACCGTATTTCATAAAGCCATCCACAAACTATTCGTTAATAAACATTATTAGGATGCGGGAAAACTTCCATAGACCGTTTCGGTACGCGCGGTACTTTGCTCGCATTATCATAACTTTGCGCGCCTCCGACATTATTCAATTTGCTAACAGGTGAGCCCGCGAATATGAATGAAGCATTCTTACTGCGGGAATATTGAAATTGAGTGGTTTTTTGTATACCTATAGCTACTTAATATTCTGGGCGACTAAAATTGCTACTTTTCGTAGAGTACCTACCTACCTAACCCTGAATAGTTACTTGTATTTCTGTTTGTTTATTATATTTTCTTGTGATTTTGTCCACATGTCTAATCTTTTTAAGAAGAGATTCTGATAGGGTATCTACTTGCATATATTTTCATTGCATTTTAAGCCCATTATATAATGCTCGTACATTAGGTACCCAAGCCGAAGACAATGAATTAATTATCCAAGAAAATGCGAATAAAAGTTAGCAATGTTATGCGGATATAGATATCACCATGCAGTAATTTTCATACTAATTACTGAAAATAGTTGTCACATTTTAAGAAATGCTTGATGACTGATGAGCTAGATTTTGGAAACATCTTAGTGAAAATGGACTTCTAATAAAAAAATGTATGATATTATATTGAATCCATTTTCAACCGACTTCCAAAAAAGGAGAAGGTTCTCAATTCGGTGCGTATTTTTTTTTAAATTTAGATATGTCGGTGCATAACTCTGTGGTTTCTGAACCGATTTGTTTTTTTTCTATCAGTCGTTAGAGGAAGCTCTCGAGGTGGTCCCATCAAATCCTCAACCCTGACACTAAAAAGTTAAAAATAAAAATTCTTTCCAAAAACCGACTTCCAACGCCACTGTAAAGTAAAAAATAATTTTGATTTCTACCCACTATGTTGAAGTCGGGCGGGTATAACAAGGATAAACAAAGTTGACGCATCAGGCTCGTCCGACTTCAACATAGTGGGTAGAAATCAAAATTATTTTTTACTTTACAGTGGAGTTGGAAGTCGGTTTTTTGGAAAGAAAGAAAGAAAGAAAAACATTTATTTTCCAGTTTTGCCACACATTTGCTTACCTCAAGCTAAACTGCCTAGGTGACAGAAGCGCCGGGATAACAGGAGTAATGTGTGGCATAACCCGAAAAAGGGCTCCAGCTCAGCAGAATGCTGTATGATTTGAATATGCACAAGAGCAATATAAAAACCATACAGCGCTGATTTTCAGCCGAGACAAAGTATTTTTTCAGTGTTTCAACTCTGTAGGTTTTACCTACAGAATTTCAGACAAACCGTACAGTATCTACGACTGCTCTATTAATTTACAAGGGCAACAACAACAGATTGACATCCCCCTAATGCGAGGATCTTAAGACAAATCGCCATAATACCAGACGTCCTAAGCACTCAGATCAGGATTACAGACGTTTAGGGGAGACGTTTAGTACCTACTCATGCTTTACTCAAATGGTGATTATAAAAAATTAGGTATTTGCAAGATATTTAGAGACTTTTTGAGTTTTTGAAGTGAAACTTCTTTAGAATTGTTGTGATTTGAAAATTCAATTAAAAGAAAATGCGACACCAAAAACAGAGAAACATATATAGGATTTAGCGAGAGAATGAGATAGAATACATGTCATATTTATCATTCTCTCGTAGGCTACTTTTTTGAAGTTTCGCTTCTGCCGTTTGTGAATTGCACACACACTTTTTTCTGAAATTAAATTTAATTAACTGTATTCGAAGTAGGTACATTAGGATAGATTAGCAGCCGCCAGCAGATCAACAACACATAATATAATATATGTATATACATTGTCGATTTGTATATTTAGCTGGAAAGTGGTTTTTGGTAGGTAACTATGTGAAAATAATGTTCGGAAAATTGCCCATTGAAATAAAAACGGTAAATATTTAATTTCCCCCGCAGTTGAGCGGGGAGTAGTTTGTCAGCAGCCACATTAGGTATCTCATTACCAGCTTCCACAAATAGCGGAATGGAACGTCACTCAGCATTATATTTGAAAAACTGGACAAGTGCTAGTCAGAAAACACTTAAGGTAGAGTTCCGTAACCATGCAAGTTGTTAAAAACTTTGCTAGTCATTATTTAATAAACGGTGGTTTATTTCAAAAACTCAGTTCAAGTTCAAAAAAGTTGTTTTATATACAACTCGTTACGATTTTAAAATATATATTGAACATATTGTAATTCATCAAAGAATAGTCCTCCTTCTCCTCCCTCCTTCTTCTCCTTCTTCGTTAGTTAAGTAAGTACTTACTAAATAAAATGACAAATTTTAAAAATAATTTTATGTATTTTAAAAACTAGTCAAGTGCGTGTTAGTAGTGTTTCATAACAATGCTAGATAGAGGTAGATTTTTCAAGTACTGTTTAAGTAAACGTATACCTATTATGTCAAATTAGATTGTTGACGCCCACTTTTCACGACGACTTACTATTTAGAAATAGTTCAGGGTCTTAACATTCTGCACCTTTACTTTTTTTCCAAAATTTAACATGTATAGAAGTAACAGGTTTTTTTACTCAATTTTAACATTTCGGCTCTTGTATATTTTAAAATTGCGCTGACATAGAGATAGACGGACTACCTATACGAAACTATAATGGATCCAGCTGTTTTACTACAGAACCCTAAAAACTGTCGAATTGATATCGATCGCGAACCGTCTCGTCCAACCTTTGTTGTTAATTCATAATTATGGTGTCCAAACTAAAACCACACTAAAACTAGTATTTAATGCCTACTGATTACCTAATCGTTGAAATATACCTAATTGATCTATAAACGTATAAGTAACTGGGGATTTGTTTTACCAAACGTGATTTTATTTTTGTTTTCTTTACCGGAATCCTTTGTCCTTTCCCGGGACACAAACTATTTCTGTTCAAAATTTCGTCAAAAACAGTCAAATGGATGGGCCATGACAACGTTGCAGACAGACAGACTTACTCACTTTCGCATTTTTAATATCTATTAGTATTAGTTTTATTAAAATTTTGTATTAAAAAAATGACGAATTACTATCAATCAATCAATATTTATTTATTAAAAAACACTGTAGACTAATTGACGTTCAGTTACTTATAAAACATGATGGTGCTAATTAACACCATCATGTTTTGTATTCAGTTATGGTATATTAAATTTTCGAGGGTTCCAAACGCGCCCTGGTTTGAGAAGAGCCCACAGCAAACTCAGTCGGGTTTTTTTAATCATCACCATCGATTGCTTGCCGTCTCGTCCGCGCGTCGGTGTTAATTCATATGTGCCTCGTTAATTCTCCTTAACACCGCGCGATGGCGCCGCGTGCTAATGAATTTCAATTTGTTGCGGGCGCGGACTGGAATGGGAAATGGAAAAAAAGGAATCTACGCTCACTACCGCTAGAGGGTTAATAACAGCGGGTGGGATAAATCCATACTAATATGTGTTGTAAATCCGACTGAGTAAAATCAATTTTGCGCACCACCATTATTACAACACCACATGTTGGAAAATACACTTTATAGGTACGCATGTTTTACTCGGACACCAAAGCATGTTTATGTTGACTCATCAATGACACTAAATCATAATCTTTATAGATAACCTGATAAAATGGCAGTATCGAGTAAATAGCAAAGGTCCAATGGCATTATCGGGTGAAATAGCAAGGGTCCAAGTTTCTTTTCCGGCCAAGCACTTCTAAGTTATATAGGCGTTTTAAGCTATTGATCATCACTTGCTTTAGTGATGAAAAAAAAGTCAACAGAAGAGAAAACGTGATAGTTCCCTTTAAAGTTCTGAAAAGCCACTCCACACTTGGTCAGATTGGTGGACTATTAATTAAACCCTCTGCATTCTGAGAGAAGACTTGTGGTAAGCAGTAAGCAGGCGCTGATCGGTTGATGATTATGAAGTTACTTAGTTGTTCCTTGTTTATTCTGGACTAATATCAGCAGTTCTAGATGGTGGTATTGCGTTGACACAATGCGTTGGTCTGTAGAAATGTCTTCAAAAGGCTTACGTGTATAACAGTGTACTTACCTACGTCTACCAGTGGAAACGACGAAGTTGCTCAAAACTAGACTTTCCCTTTAACCACTCCCGGCCAAATCTTCTAATCCCCATCTACAAATTGCCAGTAATAGGTTTTGCCGTCCATCCACTGGGCGTAGTTATTAACTCGCGGAAGCAAGTACAGCAGACCAATTTCCCGCCGGTCGCCAATTAACTGCACTTGGGCGGACGGTAACCGAAGGGTTAGCAAGATATTTGTTATGATTTATGGGGCTACGAACTTCTTGGGCGGTGTAAGGGTGTTGTATCGATTTTGGACATAGCTATTAGCTACCAAGACACAATATCCATGTGTGAATATGACGCCATGTTATTGTATAATTCATACTAATATTATAAATGCGACAGTGTGTATGTCTGTCTGCTACGCTTTCACCGTCAAGTGAAAGCGGAAAATCAAATTTGGTACAGAGATAGCTTACCTTCCAGGGACACAGGCTTTTTATCCCGAAAAATCAAAAAGTTCCCATGTTTCTTTTTTAAATCCACTACAAGTTAGACCTTGACTGCGATCTCAACTGATGGTAAGTGATGATGCAGTCTAAGATGGTACCGGGCTAACCTGTTAGGGGCATTGCAGTTATATTAAATCCATAACCCTATTCGGTTTCTACACGGCATCGTACCGGAATGCTAAATCGCTTGGCGGCACGCTTTTGACGGTTGGGTGGTAACTAGCCACGGCCGAATCCTCCCACTAAACCGGACTAGAGAAAATTATAAAATCCCAAATTGACCTTGCCGGGAATCGAACCCAGGACCTCCCAGGACGTTTAGACAACAGCGCTCAACACTGCGCCAGGGAGGTCGTCAAACGACCAGGGACATCATCAGTCATTATAGGTCTCAATATAATAAATGCGAAAGTTTGGATGGATGGATGGATGGATGGTGGATGGTGGATGGATAGATGTTTGTTACTGAATCACGCCAGAACGGCTGAACGGATTTGGATTAAATTTGGCACAGAGATCGATTATAGTCTGGAATAACACATAGGCTACTTTTTGTCCCGGAAAATTAAAGAGTTCCCGCGGGTACCAAAAAATCCTCAATTATAGTCAACTACAATCAATAGTATTTTCATATATTATTATTTACTAATTATTGAGACCGCTATTGAGACCTTTGTTGCTGTTTAAAATAACATTACTTCGTTGATTACATGTCAACCAACAACAATCAATTGCGCCAATAAAAACCTAACCAACCCAGAAATTTATGTATGAAATGCTTGTAAAGGCCCTTGAAAATAATAAATTTCTTATAGGCCCGCGGAAGAAACGCAAAATGAGTGGAAGAAGCCACTTAAAAAGATTGGCACTCAGCGAGCCGGCATAATCTATGTAAATTACGTCAAATTAGGAGTCGTCAACACGCTGTGCCTTCGCTGCGTAATTTCGAAGGCAAACCCTCCTTTATTATTAATATTTATTCCTTCCTTGCGTCCGAACCGAATCAGGGAAAAAAATATAAAATCCGTAGGAAATACTTCAAACCCTTAATGAAGCGAATAAATAATGCTCGGAGAGCTGCAATTGAGTGAACACGGAATTAAGAGATTTTCTCAAAAGATTTTGTTTGATGTTAAAAGAGCATTGCCGTGCTAGGTGAACTAAGGCAAACGAATTGTGTACCTACCTACATAATTCAAAAATTACGAGTTAGACGGTTGAAATTTACAGAAAACTAGTAGTTTTAATTTTTGAAATATATAATTATTAATAGGTACCTATACAATGTGTATATCTTTTCTTAAAAAAATCTTTTATATACCCAAGTACTACAATATTTCATAATTTGTACATAACATATCTCAGTTAATTTTTCTAGTGCCTTTCTGTCTTTACCTACGGCTTATAACATAAGGCGTTATAAAATTCAGTAAGCCATTTTTCCTAAAGGTAATAAGGTAGTTATCTGTTAAAATGGAAGCATTTCAGATACCCGACCAAATATAAAGCCAAAAATTAAAACTATAAACAAAATAGCCGAAAGAAAGTTTACAAAGTGTAGGGCGTTATGACTTCCTTGCCTGCTACAAACAACTACCTAGTTAGGATTCACTTCCTATGTGTAGGCGTTGAAATAATACACTCGATGATGACTAACACGATTATATATTATAATAATAACGACATATTGTATAACAACACTAGGTACACGGTAAAAGAAAGGTGGGTCTGGCAGTACTGCCAGAGGTCCACGCTTGTTCGCGTATCTCGAGTGAATGTGTCACCGGCCACTCGACGTTGCTTTCTGATAATGAGCGATTCGATATTCGAACTTCAATACGTAGCTCGCAGACGTATGCACTGGCCGGTGCGAAGCAAAGAGGCCAGCTAGCGGAGCACCACAAAAGAAACATTGTAAGGCGGCATCATAAAGGACCCAATAAAAAGCATAAACTGACCTCCAAACATCATTGTTTTATATAATAGCCCTCTTCCCAGGTTATAGAGAAAAACATGCTACCGTAAGTAAAGTTAAAATAAGTCGGTACCTGAACCAAATATTTTCTTTGTTTCTTGCATATAAAATATTATATTGCTTTAAAAAATTAAATTCTTACATTTGCAATAAAAGTTACCCAGCTGTAGGGTAGGTACTTGCTAGTGATTTATCTTTGATTAATCGTCGATGTAGCAGTGGTCAGAATTTATCAATGAAAAATATAGAAAGACTAAATTCAGTGTTTTTGTGTTTTTACTCAATAGCTTGTACGAGTATGTCGTAAGATCAAGGCATACCCATCAGTCAGTCATTTATTTTTACAATCATAGCTAGGTACAATACTTTACGTCTAATTTTAGGGGAATGTAGGTAGGTACTATTTGTCGTTTTCAATAAACATGCCATAATAATACGACTGCCTGAAAAAAGGAGTATATTGTTTTCAGGGTTCATGTATGTATGAATGACATCGGTCTAAAAGATCAATACGACTACCTAATCGTAGTATGTTTTCCGTGGAATGAAAAAGTAAGGACCTTAAGGTCTATGAGATTTTTTTAGCTTTTCCATGTAAACCAAGCGTAACACAATAAGACACCAACACTCTTATTAGGTATACGAAAATAGGCCAGTAGGTAAGTGAAATCCTGCCATTAGGCGGATTTTAACCCACACTAAATACCGTTGAAGTTTCCAGCGCTGTTTTTTCATGAATAGGTACAATAAATATCAAATCAGACAGTGGCCAGTTGACGCGACTTGGACTCTTCGATCCTGCGCCCCGAACGCAAATATCACCTAATCCAACCCCTCCACCCCACGGTGTAAGCCAACATTATCTCATGTTATTTTTCGATATTACCCCGTTTTACGGGGTCCGGGGGCGCGTAAATCAAATTTATAGCCTTTTTATACAGGCATTAAAATTTTATCGGCATGATTTCTTTCTATGCCATTGTCCAGTCGAGTCTCTGTCATCCCTTATCCATTTTTGGAGTGGCGGCGTAAATAATATTAGAAGCTTTTATTTTTCGCGTGTCTACGTCGCTTTGCATGATGTAGTAAAAATGAACTGACTTTCAAGCAGGTATTTAGAATATATTTTTCTAAGTGACCATTACTCGAAATGTTTTATCATCGTGTACTGCATTTATAACCTACAATAGCTTCAACACTGTTAATTTTCTAAGCACAAATGATTTGTGTCCATCGGCCTAGATAAAAAATATCCAAATAAGCATGTAGCAACGTGCATTATAGGTTTTGAAAATGTTTAATTACCAACTGAAAAATCCCAAAATAATATTTAGCTTTGGCTGTTAAGGCGAGTCACCTCAGCTCAGCGGTAAAAACTGGTTTGCTAGATCAAATTTTTTCGGTATTTATTAATAAATAACGGTCTTACAAAAAATATCCGATACACTTAAAGATATTGTCTAAAGAATGTGCTAATTCGTTACACGATAGGATGTACTTTACTCGATCAAAAAAAATCTTGAAAGAGGCTAAATTAAAAGTTTAAAACGAATTTTTTATTAATAAAATTTTCGACTTTGCTCATCATTTTTATATGGATAAATTCCTCTTGAAGTATTAATGAGAACCTGCTAAAATTTATTTCAAACTGAAGTCCTATATCCATTTAATTCAAATTAATCCCAGAATTTGAACGTTGCCAAGCGGTTTCAGAATATACCGCGCTGCCCGCTTCCCCGCTAGTCTCTACGAGAAATGTACCGCGAGACGCGCGGGCGGCACCCCACACCTCACCTCCTAAAATCTTGGAGGTGACTCGCCTTAATGTAAATATCTGATATTTCCTCAGGGGCCAACACATATACCCAGGCATATTGCCGGTGTAAATGCTAACATCAGGTATCGATAAGGCCGGTGCACGTGGTTTTATTGTTTCAGAGAGGAGAGATGACCGGCCGCCCCGGGCACCTTTACGTTCAAAATGGAACGGCAAAATGTGAGGAGGTGTAGGCAATCGGGGACATTGCGCATTTTTACGAATATCTCTTTGAAACTCGATGCAGAGTTCTCTAACTGCTGCAGTCTATCATTACACAATAAGTGCACAAACGTTTTAATAAGATAAAATTTTATAACACATTGAGACCGGCTCCCGCCCAAATTGATCCTAGGTTTTGGTGCAATAATAAAAGCAGTCACAAATAGAAAAGTTGATCAAAGTTTACTTTATCGTTACTCAGCGATAAAGTAATCAAGGTAAGTGTACCCAGTCAGATATACTAACCTTAATTAAACCTTAGAAAAGCTGATTTAAATTATTTTATTACCTATCTCAATTCTAGTTCAAAAATAAATGTACATATTTTTGAACTAGAATTGAGATAAGTAAGGTAATTTAAATCAGTTTTTCTAAGGTTTCATTAAGCTTATGTTTTTGTTTTTTTTATCCACTACAAGCTAGCCTTTGACTACGATCTCACCTGATGGTAAGTGATGATGCAGTCTAAGATGGTAGCGGGCTAACCTGTTAGGGGCATGACAGTTAATTAAACCCATACCCCTATTCGTTTTCTACACGACATCGTACCGGAAAGCTAAATCGCTTGGCGGCACGTCTTTGCCGGTAGGGTGGTAACTAGCCACGGCCGAAGCCTCCCACCAGGCCAGACCAGGGACAATTCAGAAATTATAAATTTCCAAATTGATCCTGCCGGGAATCGAACCCAGGGCCAGACCAGACCCAGGGTTAAGACCACAGCGCTCAACACTGCGCCACGGAGGTCGTCAAAATTCATAATTTCAGACTTGATTATGGAGGGTTACTCAATACCTACTCATAGCAAAGTCCTCTCCATCGCCCGCTGAGTTATCATGTGATATCTTATCAGACCCATAGAAAGCGGCTTAATATAAAGACTGACAAAGTATTTCATTTAGTTAGCCTACAGTTTATTCTTTATTGGCCAAAAAATATAACGGAAAAAGAAATCGCACAAAAACCCCTGAATATCCGGTATTTTTAAAAGGTTTTACTCAGTCAGAATTACTTTATCCGATACGGGATCGCGGCTTAGTCCGCCCGCGGGCCGGGCGCGCGACACCGTATATGGATAAGATTTCTACGTACCTATTTTTTTCGTACCATCATACCGACGGAAGTACATAAAACCTTAATGGAACCTTTTAAATACCATGGTTGCATTTTTTCAAACCTACCTGCCGTTGAAATGTGTTTTATACGACTGAATGCTGAAAAAAAATTGATCAGAAATAAAATTGAGTCCGTGTTTAACCGTCCAAAAGGAAAGATAGAAGTGTGCTTTAGAAAGCTTTCCAATTATTATCAGATAGGGCCGTAGTAGTTATTTCTAGTCTCAATGAGTATGTTTTTTTTTTGCATTACAATATTATTATCTTTGGTAATTCGATAGGTGATTGAAATTTATTTAATTTGTTTATGTACCTATACCAAATGGATTTTATTCTTAACAAAATATGCTTAATGTGTATAACACTGGTTGAGAGTGGATAAATGGATGGATGAGATGATTAATTGTGATAGAGCGGTGATGTGTTTAAGTGGAGTAAAAAATTCATATCCATACTTTTATAAATGCGAAAGTGCGTCTGTCTGTCTGCTACGCTTTCAGGGCCCATCTGTTCAACCGATTTTGATGAAATTTGGTACAATTGTAGATGGTTTCCCGGGGAAGGACATAGGCTTTTTATCCCGGAAAATTAATGAGTTCAAAAGTTCCAGCGGGAATCAAAAATCTTAATCCACGCGGACGAAGTCGCGGGAATCATCTAGTATTGTTATAATTCCTCATGAGTATGAGTATTCTCTACTAAGAAACAGGCTGGCGCACTCATGCCATCAATCGCTTACATTTTACTTGTATCTGATATTCCTGCGTCCTAGTAGCACCAGCCCATTCCGAAATGGAGTGAAGTTCACATTTTTGGTTCTTATAATCTGATTTGACAAATGTAATGCTGATGAGAGTCAAGGTCAGAGTAGCGAGTTAATCCATTTACGCCAAAAACACTATCTATTTTGAATACCAAAAGCTACACGTTCAAACAAAATTTTCAAATTCAAAATACACCCACTGACGCAGGCAGTCTGTCTGGCCACAGCTTTTTAATACATCCAAATAGGGAAATGTAATGCATAGAGTCGTTTTCACCAAAAAGTGAATCATAAAGTCGGGCTTAGATAGGAATCAAAGGCCGACATAATGAGGAGGCGCTATTCAGGCCTCGTCGTACGTGACGATGCGCTGGATAAGACAACGTTCGATATGTGAAAAGGTAATTACTTACTGAATAATATGATAGGAAGTACAGACCGTAATGGATCAGTGATATAAAAAACCAAAATAAGTTTAATCGTAAGTTTCTTACGGAAGCGTAGCGGGGCAAATGACACTTGATCTGTGTGAAAAAGTTTCTTCATCTGCCCCGTTAACTCTAACTTTCCGGGATAAAAAGTAGCGTATGTCCCTTCCCTGGATACAAACTATCCCTATCGGTTGAAGAGATATTTTTTTATGATTCCCGCGGGAACTCTTGAATTTTCCGGGATAAAAAGTAGCCTATCTCCTTCCCCAGGATACAACCTATCCCTGTAGGTACCTACCAAATTTCATCAAAATCGGTTGAACAGATAGGCCGTGAAAGCGTAGCAGACAGACAGACAGACAGACAGACACACTTTCGCATTTATAATATTAGTATGGATTTCCTAAATTATCTCAAAGTTGTAAAGGGGAAGAATCGACACTTCTGGGCGCTTGGCAGCAAAGAATAAGTTTCTGATCGTCGTGCCTTCGGTGCTAATTACGATTGGCCTACGTCTCAAAAGAGTCTTTGAATACTTACAGTCTTCAAGAGTACGGACTTGCTGTTTACTAATAGGCATCTCTAGTATAAGCAAGCTACAAAATCAGTGTAAGGCAGGCGTTGTTCGAGAAGCAGGCGGCTGACGGCAGGTAAGGTGCAGTCATCTAACCGGGTCAACTCAGCTCGCGGCGCAAAAACAAATGATAACACCGTGCTATCAAACCAATGAAACCATGTCATTGGACGTAGTTTATTTACGTCAGTCGCATCCAGTATAAGCAGGCTATATCCTCTATGCTAGGCCGGCGTTGTTTGAGGAGCGGGCGGCTGACCGTGCGGCTTAGGGTGCAATCAGCTAAAGCAGATCAGCTCGCAGCGCAAAAACAAATGATAGCACCGTGGTATTTAACCAATGGCGCCATGTCATTGGACTTAGTTTATTTATTACAGTCGCATCCAGTATAAGCAGGCTATATCCTCTATGCTAGGCGGGCGTTGTTTGAGGAGCGGGCGGCTGACTGCGGGGCGTAGGGTGCAATCAGCTAACCGGATCAGCTCGCGGCGCAAAAACAAATGATAGCAACGTGGTATCAAACCAATGACGCCATGTAATTGCCATTGGACGTAGTTCATTTACTATAATCGCATCCAGTATAAGCAGGCTATATCCTCTATGCTAGGCGGGCGTTGTTTGAGGAGCGGACGGCTGACCGCGGGGCGTAGGATGCAATCAGCTAACCGGATCAGCTCGCGGCACAAAAACAAATGATAGCACCGTGCTATCAAACCAATGACGCCATGTTATTGGACGTAGTTTATTTACGACAGTCGCATCCAGTACAAGCAGGCTATATCTTCTATGCTAGGCGGGCGTTGTTTGAGGAGCGGGCGGCTGACCGCCGGGCGTAGGGTGCAATCAGCTAACCGGATCAGCTCGGGCGCAAACACAATTGATAGCGTCGCGCTATCGGCTCTTCCACGTTGTGTCACACCACGCACCTCTGTTTTACCTGATATACTAACGAATGTTTATAAAAAGTAGGTATTGTATGGAAGGATTTTACGAAATTTAACTTTCAAAAAACTTAAATCAGCCTAGGCTAAAGTTCGCGCGCGAGTTGAAGAGTAAATGTATGTGTCACCATACATTTACTCTGCATTTATTTTAATTTGTATTGTAGGTACATACTAATCTCCGACTATATAATATCTAGTATATCTTCCTAATAAGTCTGATGTGGCAGTTGAATTAATTAAGTCTTTATAATAAGACCTTATTTGGAGTTTTGTCTAGCCTACGTCTTACACCTCGAATTTTCGTAGCTGCCTACGCTACGAAGGACGAATTTACATTAACTACTACTATTACCAGGTAAGTAGGTAGGTACTTTTTATTTGCGTTAAGAGAATAACAATGAACTTGTTATTCTCATAACGCAAATAAAAAGTACCTACCTTTTGATATTAGAGATATGGAGAGGTCGTTGGCGAAGGACTTCGTGCAAAATCTGCTTTTTAACTAACCGACTTCAAAGAAAGGAGTAAAAATAATCTTGATTTAATTTTCTACACACTATGTTGAAGTCGGACGCGTCAACTTTGCGTATCTTTTTTATGCCCGCCCGATTTCAACATTGTGTGTAGAAAATTAAATCAAGATTTTTTTAAACTTTATACAGTGACTTTAAAAGTTAGTTTTAACTCTTTTTTTTAAAGAATTTTGAGATGTCATAATATACACAGTACCTGCGTAACAAGCTGAGGTGACGTTGGCGGAGCGGTGGCGGTGGATGCCCGCGCAAAATCAAAAGAGTAATGAGCGGGAAATCGCAAAGCCGAACGGACTCTGTGTAGACAAATTAGGTTTACTTTTCCACTAACAAAGAGCGAGCTGATTTTGATTTTTTTGTACTTTTTTTTGCCGCTCAGTCCTTTCCACTAGCTCATTGTTGGTAAAATTGCTTGTTACATGCAGTTTTACTCTGCAAGTTAGTTCTCTCTGCCCGCGGTGGGAAGTGGGAACCCCGCTTAGTCAGCCGCGGGCCTGAAGAGGCACGGAATTTAAGGAGCTGTCGAAAGAATGGGGGGATATTTTGGCTCAGTCATAAGGAATAATATTGATGAGCAAGAACTTTACAAAACGACTAACCTTTCAGTGACTTCTATACCCACTCGATTACATCATGAAACTAATTTAACCATAGTAAAACACATTTTTCTTACACAATTACCCCTGATTCGAGCGGTCCCATTTAACTCATTGAACAAATGAACACCAATGATATATGTAGGTACACACTACAATTGAACCGTTAATGGAATGGTATTTACAAGCATACACGTGCATCGCACGTTGTAGCCAACCAACATAAACAACTTGGAATGGGTGTCTTTGGTGTTTAGATTCTGCCTGTTTTGAATGATTATAATCTTCATGCTATAGTCTCGTATGGTCCTTCAAACTCATCTGTCCTGTATGGCTAGCATATACTAGTAAAATTATGTCTACCCGTTATCTCTCTCTGTCTATACCGAAACTAACATGGTTACTTGTCTCGTTACGTCAAAAGTAGAGATAAAAGTACTTTTCTTATTTTTCTCTAGGAACCTTTAAATGTCGACTATTTTTTTCTTGTAATATACCGCATTTTGTGCTTGTTAGGGTAAATGAAAATTTTGCCGGCAACGACATCATCTCTCTCTCTCGTCGCGAGATAATCTCGTTGTGCGCATGCTAAGCACACTGGTGACAGAGTCGCTGCTATCACATAAAATAAAATTATGCCGATAGAAGCGAAAACGAATATTAAAATTTTGTTTAAATTTTATTTTAGTTAAAATTATTAATATATAAGCCTTAACACTAAAGTATTAAAGTTTAATTTCGAATATAGTATATTTAAATTTAAGGCCTTTTGTCTTTGTAACCACGTGAGCATGTCGGTGTTCGCGAGCATGTTGATGTTCGCGAGCATGTCGGTCACGCGAGCATGTCGGTCACGGTCACGTGAATCTACATTTTTAACCCCTACCTAAAAGTGCTCAATGCGGCTTAAGAAGTTTTCACTTCAATAAAATAAAAACAAAAACTAATACATGTACACTTCAATAAGTTTAAATTTTGGCCACCGGGCCAGGTGAATTGGTACTCGTAGGACTATGGGAGAAGTACCTAATGCAAAGTGATGTTGTAACTCTGTTTGCAATACCTACTTTAATAGGTATCTTATTTGCTTGGTCTGATAAAATAAGTAAGCAAAGTCATACTGAGTGCCAAAGCATAGTAAATCGTATTATAAATGTTGATGATTGAAAGGTTTGCTCATTTTAATGTTAATATTGTAACAGTGACTATTTTAATGTTAATATTCTATTGTTTAAGAATTTTGCTAAGAATAATCTCTCTCTTCGGTCGTTCCTTCATTGCTGAAGATCGTGGTCCTGGCTAGATCCTACCCTCGAACGGATCATTCGCTTCCATTGGCCTCTGTTGGTAGCCATTCTTCTAAGAATAATAATAATGTTAAAATATTTTGTAACATCTATAAGTTATCTTAATGTGAGCAAATAAATGAAATGAAATTATTATGAAATTAAATTATTGACGCGGGGGTACATAGTATAAAAGCAGCAATATTTTTCAGAATTATGTTTTATCTCGGTAAGTACTCTACATATTTACAATTCGTAAAGACATTGAAATTTACGTTTCAAGTCAAATGTACAATAATAAATATACATTTACAATTTATACAATAAAAATCAGATTTCCATCTGTTCTGCTATTTAAGGTAGTCAGTCAATGCGAAATTTTCGATTTACACAATAATAAGGATCTACATAAAATCGTCTTATTTTACAATCAGTTAGATACGATATAAACATTTAAATAAATTCAATGCATCTATTCATAATCAAAAAAGCTTTAACAACGCCGTAACAAATTACTACGTCTATAATTACAATTTACATTACTACAACTCCGAATAATGAAGTCGTAATCTATTAAATACTATCTCTATTAAATAAATATCTCAATATTAAATTTACTTATATGTACCTACAATATGTACAAGCTCGTTTTATCACATTTCAATAACTCCGTTTCAGCGGATATAAAGTCACTTACACTAAAAACGTCAATATGGTCTCCACACTGATTTATGCGTTGATATGCTTCCATTTGTAATTTTGGTCGATGTGGGACTAGTGGAAAGAACACGAGTGGTTCGTTGTGAAGATGCTTTTAGATCATTGCGCATCCGTGGTCTGTCCGACACGGTGGAATCCGCTGCTTGAACTTGCTTCATCTCCTGCAGTTCAACGTTCGCCGGTCGCGTCGGGTGGAAAGCCGATTTGACCACTTCGATTGGTTCTTCGTCTGATTCATCGGATATTGTCGCTTCATGTGTTGAATTGACTTCCGACTTTGAATCCGCTTTTGATCTAGGACTTGCATTTACAATACTTCTTGGGCTTCCACTCTGTCTACTGCTCGTAGGAGATAAACGAGCACTTGATGTATCCATTGACGATACGTTACTTTGGAAATGCCTCAGAGCATCATATGGGCTGACACCGTTTTTCAAAGTCAATTCTGGCGGTAATGATTTTAAAGCTAGTTCTGCAGGATGAGGTGGGAAAGCCAGAAGTCCGTTTGGTGGTAAAAATGCTCCAGGCGGAGGAATTAACCCCCCCGTTGGCAAACTCGCCATCGCTTGTGGGAACGGGAACAGCTCTGCCCCGGGCAACGCTACCGGGGGCGTCGTAATGGGTGCAGCTCCACCTGTAGACAAAGAAAATTTTGGATTAGTGATTGGATTACCATAAATAATGCATTTTAGTGCAGCTTCTGCTGTCTGATTTGACGACATGACGTAATATGAAAGACGAGCCCCAGGGGACAGCCGGAGGCACGCGGGCACTCTGCTGAGTCCCTGAACAACGAGGGTGCATAATCGTACTAAGGATAATGTACAATCTGTAGGCGTTTAAAGGCGGCTTCATAGAAAGGGATGTTTTTTTTACTTCGATATTGGGAGGGTGAGGGTGCAATATTTATTTATCTGAACGCGATGTCGTTCTTTACGATCCAGACACGACATTCCACCTTAATTCGGCTCGATACGTCTCCTATGTGGAGAGTCGCGTGGAGAGCGCATTAGCGATGCGAGCCACGTGTGAGGTGTTGCAGCGAACACATGCGGTACAAAGCCGGATCTATCGCGATAAGGAAGTTCACTATCTCCGTGCACGGCGAACAAAGAGGACTCGAAACGTGAAATTTTCATTAGCATTCGTGTTCAAAAGTTCTTGTAGCAGCGAGCTTTGATTCTCGATAAGTGTAAGAGAAGCGGGCGCATAAAAAGGACACGATGGAGGCGCAGATTGGGCCACAAAGAGCTCGGAGGTGGTGCGGCGCTCGTACCTCTTTTGCACTTTTTATATTTGCAGCAGTAGCAGCGGTGCGCAGACCACTTTAAAAGGCAACGGGGTGGGTGGGGCCGTAACTAGGGGGTAATTTGGTGAGGTGGGGGCCAATATCGGCGTCGCGCCTGATTGAGGTGATCCCGATGCTCAGATTTGAAACTGTTTTGCGATAACTATGGTGTCTAATAATTAATTAATTTTTACATATCAAAATGCAATCACTAAGTTTTCAATGAATGCCTCATTTAAAGATACGAACTACGAAGCTTACTTTTTTTCACTTTTAAATTGATAGTTGAGTTTTTCAATTCTGAAAGTTTAGCTAAATGAGACCGTGCCTCCATTGCTTCGCAATATAGTTAGTTTGAGTGCAAATCAGGCCTTTGTGAAAACGAACCTAGGCAAGGTTTAATAAAAGCGGGTAGGTGTTTGAGTACAACGGTCCTCGCGTTTCAGCGTCGGAAACAAAAAGTAGCTGGTGGCGCGGTCGCCTACATTGGAATAAAATTGACTCCACACTCTCTCGAACGTGAAGGCGGCGCTTTTTGTACTTTTTCATTCTACACCCCCACTTCCCCCAACGGACGGACTTCAGCGGGTGGTTTTGCTTCGGTCGGACCGGTGTTGTTTTGCAGCGCTCAAGAGCCGCTTCTTTTATTTGAGCCTTCGCGTTGTACGGCCTTGAGGGGTGCTTCCGTTGCGAGAACATGTTTTCGAGTGTTGTTTGCTAAATCGGGAATTTTTAAATTAACGAATGCCAAATAATCCGTCGATCCGAAGTTTAATCGTAGGCAATCAAAAATTTGATACCGAGCTTTTTCATCTTTCGGATTATGCTTCTGGTTGCTGATGAACTGTCTCTCTTGAGATGAGTCTCACAGAAGTCATCAAGTATTAAAAAAAAATCATGTTGATCTTAATTGTGAAGCAAAATATGCCCGGTTGTTTTGATAGTAAACCTAACATAATATCATTTTCTTGTATGCCAGTGAAAAAAAAACATTGGGCTGTTTGTAATCATCAAAGGCTAGTCGTTGGTATGATAAAAGATGCATTACTTCTAGGTAATTAGTTAAAGTAAGTTACCTTTAACAAGGCTAGCTTGATCCCTTAATTGCGGAGGCCTGAAGTAGTCCACCCAGGCGTAATTCAAATACGCCGCGTCTAACCAGCCTGGGTTGAGCAGGAATGGGTTGAAAGCTCCTGGGTGTCCATAGCCGTAATCTGTAACAAAAGAAAATTACATTTAGAACTGATGTAGAGACAAAATGGGACAGGGGTAGTAAAATTTTGTAAGATCAAAATGATTTGCGGTGGACCACCAAACTTTGCGAAACGATAATATAAAAAAAAACAAATCATAATAGAACGTAGAACTATTGAAATTTTTTTCTTCTTTTGTAGTAAGTAGTATCTACTGTCTTTTAAAGAGATTTTTCATCAATTTTACTAGTTCATTACTTGATACGTGTCTTATCTGTTAATTAAAAGAATTTTAAAGAAGCCACTGTAGAAGACAAGCCAATACAATCGATGTTTGTAAGGAATTAGAATCTCAATTAAAGTGTCTAATTTTAGCAGTTTTCATGAAACTTCTTTTTTCACCTTGTATCGGAATGATATGCGCATTTATAAGAAGCTACGTCGAGGTCAAACCTCGGACGTCCGCAAGAAGTCGCAATCACAAAGACCGTCCGTAAAGGCGGCGACACACGGCTCGCGCAATGTTTACCGCGCTCGCCGACTATAACAAGGGGCATGTATACAAAACGAGTCGGTTTACTGCTGCAGTTAGCCGGCATCTCTGTGCCATACGTTTTTACGACCCTCCACCATCACGTTGCCTTTCGCCTTTCAGCTAGCGAAACGTATTTTTTATTTGTTTAATCGATAGGCTACTGAAGACGCCACTGCCGACGTCTATTTCAGTTTTACGGTCGTTTTTAATCCGGTCGCGATTCATCTCGATCGCGATCAGGTGTATCGACTTTTTTATTACGGAATTAACTGTTTACGAGCACTTCGTCTACTTTGTTTTGAATTACTGGACGTTTAGTGACTCCTCTGAAGTTCAGTGTTGCGTAAGATTTTTGATTAGCTGGGCCTGATTCTACGCGAACAGATTGCTCGCGTCCGCGCGCCTGTCTTTTGTTTTCCCGTAAATAATCAGGTGTGTAGACACTTTTATTGCGCGCCTCTTAAGAATGTTTACAGATCACTTTATTTCTGTACACACAATCCGTTCGTAGCTGGGATTAGCGAGTGTTTCGGGAGAGAGTTTCCCAAATCGCGGGTATTTTAAATTAAGATCGTGATGGATGGCCCGTCGCGCTGTCACGTGGCAATCCGGGTGGAACTCCGCCATCATGGTACATAATAAGTTAAATGTGGAACTCGGAAATGGTCCGCTCCATTTGTTAATGCCAGTATTCAATTAAATTCGGTTCCCCAACCCTTTGTACATGCGGGGCTCTGAATATTAACAACGTAACGAGAGCCGTTCTAACTGAGAGACATTTTGGATTAATAAATGATACATTGCCTTAAGCTTTTGTAACATGTTTTAAATTATGAATAATGCAAAGAGGACGAAGTTAATTATTTCTGAAGGCTTGTCTTTCTAAGTAGGCAGAGTTTAGGTTCACTTGAACCAAGCTAAGGATTTGGGTAGAACGATAACAGAGTAGGTTTGCTTTAATTTAACACAAACTTTCAATTAAAAGTGGAAAAAATTTTATATTAGTTAAAAACTTTTATAAAATATACTAAAATCGATTCACCTATCATTTTTTTAGAAGCAAGAATCAGAAGAAGAAGAAGCTAACTGTAGAGATTATTAAATAGGTAACGTAGATTTAAATCATGGAAGATATTATACCATCCCAACATCCTGCAAGGATATGAAACAGTATAATATAATCATTAAAATTCATAATCAGATTGGATGATTCGGTGCCACAGTGACAGTAAAGATGGGGAATGAAGACAAGTATCAAAATAGGCGTTAAATAATTCAAATAAGGGCCAATGTATACACGATACTATTTGCATTAACGATAGTCAGAGACGTGAGAGTGGACCAATGGACATGAGAGGTACCATGTGTTATACCTATACGAGTGGCGACAACGCATATCAGTCGATTGCAAATGTTAAGCAACGGTGACCCAAGGCAGTAACTAGATGGGTGACTACTAAATGACTTGAATTTGGCAGTTTGAATTTGGCCTTTTCGTTTCCTCCGTGCCTCAGTACCAGTAATTATCACTAACATAACGATAACATGAACGATGGTCTCCTGCATGCTTGCACTGGTGTCCAGTAGCGACACCAGTGCAAGCAGTCTAGCCTTGCGATCGCCAACCCGCATGCCCAGCGTGGCATTATTGGGCATAACCCTAAATGGTCTTGGATAGGCCAGAAGCAGTATGACGCCACAATGGGATGATACATCGATGTTGTCGCAAATTGACTGTTCGCTGATGCTAGAAGTATTTTGTGTGCTTCAGCCCTAAGATGCTAACGTTTGTTGCTCATAAATTAATGTGGAAGACGTGTTGGGCGCGACGAATAAATGGATCCGAGTTATGGCCCATAACTTGGGGCGTCGGTGTCTTATAACAAACACCACATTTATATTATTGTCTTTAAGTTTTGATTGTCTTGTTGTAAGGAGAAGTTATTGATTTAGGAGTCATATTAGATTGTGATAGCTAAAAAATTATATTATTAAGTCTGTAATTTTGAGAAATTTTTCAATATACGACATTGTACGTAATTAAGTTACCAAACATATTAAAGTTTTAGGATTAGTGTACCATATTTTGCTAATATAGTATGATGTTTATACAATAGTTTTCCCATACCCTAATAAACCCGATCTTAAAACATTTCGAACAATTAATTCGAAATCTATAGGTACAGAACCTCATATTAAGTCAGATTCAAGCAGTTTCGGTTCATATTTTTTGACTTTCTTGAATAATAAACTTAACTGCGGCATCATACCGTCATTTTCCTTGGTATTATATTATTTTAATAAGAATACTACCTATATTTAGTAGTTTTACTTGGTAATTTTTCTATATAATGCATTAAGTATTCAAAACAGTCATTAAAATGTTTACTAAAGACGATAGCAAAAATTGAAGACTGACTTTAATTTTTGTTGTCATCTTTTGCATCTCCCTTTCTTCTCTTTAATTTTATTACTGTGCAGCCAAAAAGATTTCATTCATAGGTTCAGTGGATCTTTGTCACCAAGTCACCAATGTATGAAGTCGTAAGTTCGTAAAGCAAACATCGGTGCCATGCGTCGGTTATGAGGGTCGCTGGATGTGGTATTTTAGCAGCGACACATAAAATCCATATTTTAGAGGCGAGGGCGGGAGATCAAACGGACTTTACGACGGGACCCGAGATTGTTTACATCTGTTGCCCGTGGCCGCTGCGTGGAACTTGGTAACCGCTTGTACAGCAAGTGTTGCGACCAACTTTACATTTGGAAAATATTCACTTATTTTCTGAACCAGCTAAGCCAGTTGAGCGAGAAAAATTGCTGAAAAGAAAAATATATTACTATGCTGAAAACATCATCTAAGTATGTTTCTTTTTCTCAATCATACATAATTATGTTACCGTTATATAAACTGCTGCTGCTGGATTTATAAACTGCTTTGGTAACTCAAAAAACTCAAACTCAAACTTAACTATTTTTCATATTAATAAAATAGTTAAAATACAATAAACATCAAAAGTTTTACCGTTTTGAATCAAAAAGAAAGAATAAGATAGATAGATAGATAAATACATTATTGCGCATATTATGAATTATGAAAGAAGAATACAAAGTAAAGTTAACTATAACTAGGTAGGTATGCAAAGGCGGCCTTATTGCTTACTGGGCAAATAATATAAAACATAGGTACTAGACGTATTATATATTTAAACATTACATAATATAAATATAATAAATAAATATAGATAGGTAACAATATATATTATACATAAACATATACAAATAGTACATACAATAATGCATACATAAATTATACATATTATTATATAAATAATATTACATATGTATAGTAACAAATTACGATAGAAATATAATTTAGTTATTATGGCACGACTTGGCTAAGGAAATATTCTTTGAGACTACTTTTAAAAATAGGTAAGGATTTGGAGTCTCTAATATTTTTGGGTAGAGAATTCCATAACTGCACAGCATACACCGTGTACGATTTGCTGTAAAATTTAGTACGATGGTGAGGAGTTTTGAGTTTATTATCCCTATTAGATCGCAGTAATAAGCTCATGTAACTAGATCCTCAAATTTTAAAATACCTGTCCATGAAGTTAGACCTTACTTACATATTACTACTCATCGGGAATAGATCATAAGTCAGTCTAAAAGTGTTTAATTCGTTTGGGAGGGGAGAACCATTTAAGCGTTTTACTCCAAACAACGAAACGTCTCAATTAAACTTCGGCCCATCCACAAATCACGCCGGAATCATAACGTTTTGACACCGCAGACTATTTTCGTCGGAACGTTACTGGTCTGTATAAACAAACCGATGCGCCCAAAGTTTGGTCAATAATAAAAACGACAGTATGCGGAAAAACTAACATCCTCAGCGATAAACATCAAAGGCGGGACAACGATCAATGGCGTTGCTTGGTGGCGTGACGGCGCTAATTAATGGAATCATCGTCGTCGTATAGCGTAGGCTTAATGATACAGATTAAAAATATAGTTTTAAGATGATCTACAACACTGCACTAACAATTGCATTTGCTATTTTATTATCGAGATAGAAAGTGTAAACAACAATGGAAAAAATTCGGTTCATCATATTTATATCAGCTAGGTTTAATAATTTAGGGACAGTGTAAAGATAATAATGAGTTGAGAATGAAAATGAGATTTAAAATGATGAGAGTAAGAATGAAAGTAACACAACCGTTTAAATAGTAACGATGGTCCCCTTTAAGCTTGTACGAAGATTAACTACCTATTACTGAAAAAATACATACGTGACTTAGAGGCCCTAATGAGGCATTAATACATAAACGTATAGGTTTATATTAAATTCCCACGAGGACTCCCAAATTTTTCGGGCTAATAATGTGGCTTTCTATTGGTACCAGGATTTTCAAAATCAGTCAGGTTCAGTAGATCCAGAGATTACCCCCTACAACCTCACAAACTTTACCTCTTTATCATATTACTATGATATCGAACGAACATTGGATTGTACCTAATTAGGTAAGAAGTCTGATAACATTCGCAGATTTAGTAATAATTGAAGACAACTGTTAGGTCAATAAAGAAGGCTCAATGACCACTAACAAGATACTCGTAAGCATTATATTTAGAAGCAAACCAATAACCATTTATAAGTCGACGTCAAAACACATTGAAGTTCACTCAGACAATCAGGGCTATTTCTGGACGCTCCGTTTCAACAACTGCTTCGAAGATTATTCGAAGCATCTAATTAATGTCTGTGTGATTGAATGATTCTCACGTTCCTACTATTGTACAGATGTTCGCTTGATTATTTTTATCCGGTCTACATTCTTATGGGTGTAAGTATTAAGCTCGTCGAAACAAGAAAATGCTTCAAGGATTATGGTAATCAAGAAATTAATTATCTTTTTCATTTTCTCTGTATTACTTTAGATGAGTTTGCAATCTGCCGAAGAATCAGTTTCTATAGCCAGTTCTTCTTAGTAAATATATCTGTCCAAACCGGTGGTGCTAGATCCCTGACTTGTTATAACAGACTATAATTTAGTTATATAAGATCAACATTTTTGAATATGACTTACAATGTTGAGTAAGGTCAAGAGAGCCAAAAACTTTAGTCGAAGTTCTGGGCAAATTGCTTCGTTGCAGTAGTTTAGATGTTATTTCGTTTTAATTTTAGATCTATTGGAATTCATGGATTACTTGAAAAATAAATTTTCGATTTTGGGTCAATATTATATTCTACATCATTTATTGAGAATTTTTTTTCTTTCTACGGAAATTTGCGCAAAGAATCAATTCTGTTCGTAACCCAAGTCATAAGACGTGGATATGGCTTTAGCCAAGCTTTAGCCATTATGAGAACACAAGTATCTTGTGTGGTTCAATGCCTCAATGGTAAAGAATGAACGGAGAACGAGTTCTTGAATGATTTTCAAATCACATTTACGAACAAGACAAGGTTTATACTTACTAATTTTTGTTGAGGATTTTTCGTCAAAGAAAGAAAGAAAATTATGAAGGCTACGAATATTAAAATTCCGGTTGTAATGTTGAGCACCTTTTTATTTATTAGTGACTGTGATTTGACGTAAAAACGTACATAATCGGTTTCATTGAATAATGATTAAAGGAAACAAGGTGGTGGTGGTAGTACTTAGTACTATTACTAATTCTGTGGTAGTACGCCCATACGATTACATGAATTGAATACCTATATTTTTTACTTTAATTGAATTGCTACATTTAATAATATACACATATTATATATTGATTAGGTTGCTAGTGATATAATAAAAGTTTACCTATTCCTTTTTTTTTAACTTCATCTCTGCTCTGATAATAAAATCTCGAATTGATCATCCACAACGATCACGTCGTTTAGAACCGAATGGCCGAAATTAAATGCTTGCCAATGGATTATAAAAGTATTTTGAATGTGGTCAAAAGTTTGGTACCGCAAAATTGGACTGTGGGCTGGCAGGAAGCCAGCGCGTGCGCATAAAAAGATTATAGACTGGGCGCACATTAGTGGCTATCACGAAGCCCTATAGCGTCTAAATAGAAGCCCGGACTACGACAGCTATGAAATGATAGATGATAATGATAAATTAGTTATTGGGTCGTTAATTATATTATCAACGTATAGTAGACGATACCCGTGACTTCATCCGTGTGGATTGTTTTTTTTGTATTCCCACGGGAACTCTTCAATTTTCCGGGATAAAAAGTAGCCTTTGTCCTTTCCCGGGATGTAACCTGTCTTTTTACCAAATTTCATCATAATCGGTTGAGTAGTTGAGGAGTGAAAGCGTAGCAGACAGACTGACACACTTTCGCATCCATACTATTATTATAAATGCGAAAGTATGTCTATCTGCTACGCTTTCCCGGCCCATCTTTGTAATATAGAGGTAGGTTATATCTCGGGGAAGGACATAGGCTTTTTTTATCCCGGAAAATTAAGTTGTTCCCGCGGTATAAAAAAAATCTTAATACACGCGGACGAAGTCGCCCAAATGCTTTCGTTAGAATGCGTTTCTATGGTTCAATGGAGACGGTCGAAGTTGTTGGACTTTTAGCAGCTAAAGTTCCATAGAGTATGGTAGCCTTAGCTGCCAAAGATACTCAGCAAAAGAAACAAACGCTCAGGCGTTAGAAGTTTAGAACCTAATGGGCGCACAGCCAAATTTCTAACGCATATGAATTTCTTTATAATTTTTTATCGCTGCAAGATATTTCCCCTGTAATAGTTTCCCGGCGTTTGCTATTCGCGATTATTTTCGCAGAATGTTGATTATAATTTATGTTTACGGTATGCACAGTCGGTAAATTCTGGAATTTAATGAATGAGTAGGTATTTTTATTTTTAGTACCAGTGAATTTTATTCATAAATCATATTGGTTTTATATCTACCTACGTGATTTGTTTTTATAGCAAGAGGGTAGATATTCAATATATATTTAGTTAATTTTCTCAAATAAGTTTGTATCTAAAGATAATTATTACGAACTTATATGAGTCAGCAAGATGTCCATAATATGAAACAATGAACTGTGCTGTGAACTTTAAACAACATGTTTTGTTGTTTAAACAATTATGTATAACTATAATTTAATACATACTCAAGTAATTATATAGTAAAAAAAAAAGGATTCTAATTAAGAAAAGTATGAAAATAATTATCAGCGAAAATTGAATTAGTTCCTAAATTGTTCTTCTATGTTACTATGATATGGTAAAAAAGCAACTGCTGAGTTTCTTGCCAGCTCTTCTCAGTAGAGCAGTTTTCCGAACCGGTGGTAGAGAGTCATAACGTATCATAAGTGGCAGAAGTTGTCCTACATGAAATAAATAAATCATTTATCATTTACCTAAGTGTCTCTACTTAAACTAAGGTAAGCAAAAAATAAAAATTAAATAGGGTATAAGAAGTTGGGAATAAATGCAACTTACTTTGCTTCGTTCTAGGTTCTCTTGGTCCGTCGACTGTAACTTTGATGGCTTTGGTGTAAGTGGCGACCTGGCTGGGGAACGAGCTGATGGTGATGGTCAAGCTGAACGACTTTCCGCGGCCGCTGCGACCCACGAACCTGAGGTCGTTAAACTTAGCGACCTGGTTCTTCATCACCGCCGTATAGTTCCTCATCTCGGCCATCACATTCTCATCGTTCCCAGCCTTGATCGTAACCAACGTCCCATCCTGAACGTCATCCAGAGCGACGACCTTGAACGCCACCGGCAGAGACTTGTTGGATCGCCAGTGGCCGGGCAGCGCAGAGCACAGCACGGCTGGGGAGCCGGTCGGCACCAGGTCGCCGTGGCTCTGCCGGTAGTACTCGTGGATGTGGGAGTAGACGTCCGCCATCGTGGGGGCCGGGGGACTCGCGTGCGGAAGGTGCATCGACTCCAGTTTACCCTCGAACGACCCTCGACACGCCACTAAAGTTCTCCGTCACGCCACTATACTCCGAACACTCCGACAAAAGTTTGGAACACGCGATGCGAACTCGGCGACGTGCGCGCACTCCGGAAAGTTGTGCAAAGTATGGGCGCGAGACGCCGTGTGAGCCGCAAGCCGTCCGCACCACTTGTTGGGCGCGGGCAAGACGCCGGGCGGGGGACTCGGGAAAAATAAACGGGCGACTCGGCGAGACCGCAAGCCGAAGACGCACGACGCGCACCGAAGTCGCGAAGGGACGCGTGCTCGCGAGGACTCAGTTTCGACTGATGACTGTGATACGACGCGACTTTTTCCGATGGTCAATATTTTGCGTTCGCGCGGTCGCCGCCCCCACCCGGGTGGCGGCCCCTACGTCTCGTAAAAAGCGGGAAGGAGACGAAGGGTGCGGGCGGCGTGGAGCCGCAGCGGGAACGAACGGGACGGCCGCGGTCGATCTCTGCGTTTTTATAAAAATGCCCGCGCGAACGAGACGCCGCCGCGACATATCCGCGGGTAGGAGAAGGATGGGTGCATTTTTTTGAATTACCGCGGTGACGTATCGCGAGGCGGCGGTAATTAGGCCACGGGGCGGCGGGAAACCGCGACCGGTGCGAAAACCTATCAACGAGCTCATGAAAAATTATGATTTCCATGTCGAAAGCTCATCGCTGGGGTGGCACTTCATTTGATCGAAGCACGTGTGGAATGCCGATCGCGAGGGTCATTGACTCATACGTAGGCCTAAAAATGCATTCAACAATTTTTTTGGTTACCCTGCCAACCAGCTTCATTTAGATACCAAAGTGAATCATGCACCTAACATGTTTAATTACAATTAAAGTAAAAAAACTCAAACAACTAACTCTTTTGCATAAAAGTTGCGACTTGCAATGTTTTCAAAGTTTCCGCATGAAAGTGCAAAGAAAATGCAAAGTTCGCGAGTTGGCGCGTGGTGACGGCGTGCGAGGTGGCTGTGCGAGCGGGACGGCGCGAGGGGCGGCGAGAGGGCGGGGCGAACAAACTTGGCCATAACTTCGGACGGAGTTTCCCGCGCTCTACGCGAAAGCTCCATACGATACGTGTAGTGTGTGATACAAACTTTTGATACGAACTTTTTCTGAATAAGTGTTTTTTTAACAATTTTATGGCATTTGTTAAATCTCATAAAATATCCATACTAATATTATAAACGCGAAAGTGTGTCAGTCTATTTGTCGGTCTGTCTGTCTGCTACGCTTTCACGGCCAATATTATGTTCAACTAATTTAATCGAAATAAAGTACAATGCAAAGTTAAATTGCATACGAGGCAAGGATCACCGACCACCGACCGAGAATAAAACCACGCAGACAAAGATGCGAGCTTAATCTGTTAAATTAAAGATGATTTTAGGGCAGTTAAGTTAAGTAGGTATCCTTTTTTCCCCGAATTAAACCTTTTTTCTTTCTTTCTATAAAAATATTGATCACATTCTTAGCATCATCTGATTTTTTTAAAGATAATTTTGTTGAAAATATAGGTACTTACTAGGAGGAATTAATAATTGCTCAGGTGAGGTGAGGTGAGGGTTCATCACCGAAAAATCAAACCAAATACTTACCTACAGACGACATTTACATAACCTTTAACTAAAATTTCGTTTTACAATAGGTAGGTATTATAACCAACTTTGTATAGCTAACTACCTAATAACAGAACTAATAGTATGAAATGAAATAAAATGATTTATTTCAGGACAACTTGTGTCACTTATGATACGTCAAGACTCTACCACCGGTTCAGAAATCTGATTCTACTGAGAAGAGCCGGCAAGAAACTCAGCAGTTGCTCTTTTCTTAAAAAAGAAGACGGTTACAATAAGTAACAATACAACACATACATTACGTTACAAGTATTACACTGCCTTGTGGGTCACTGGATGCGAGGCCGGTTGCTTCCATGCAACTTTGTCATTCAGAAAATCATCGATAGTGTAATGACCTCGACTTAACAAATGCTGTTTAACATAGTCTTTAAATTTATGTAATGGCAAATCTAGAAACTCTTTGAGAACCATGTTATAAAAGCGTACACTCGACCCCACAAAGGATTTCTGCACCTTGCGCACACGATATGACGCTGTCACAAGCTTATGGCGGTTTCTAGTACATAGATTGTGAGTAGAAACCACAGTACCTACAGTACAAACACCTAAGTTGTAAACCACAACAATTAGTTACTAGGTATAAGTAGGTACTACCTATACCTTGAACCTGGACTGAAAGGTAGGTATTATTATTCGTAGTAACTGTAAGGACCCATGTAATAAAGAGAGATAGCAGCAGGTCAATATACTAGGTATAGGGACCTACCTAAGGCCAAAGTCGGTCTCTTCTAAAGACTCAATATAGTAGCTATATTGCCCTAAACAAGACCATAACTTTTATGAGCCATTGTTTTACATCGGCTCTCTTTGAAAACACGCCTCAACAACGGCCATCTTGTTCATTACCTTGGTATTTTTTACGGCCACAGATAAGATAGAGGAACCAAGAAGGTTTTACAATATAGGAATTTTGCAAATTGTAAATGTTTATGGTCGTAGAATTCGCTATGGCCTGCTGTTTCATGAAAGGATTTTGGGGTTATTAAAAGTAATAGGTAGAGCAGAAATGAATTTTTGTTTCAATAGCAAGGTAGTAGGTAAGTATCTACCGAATACACATTTTAATTGCGGTTTTAAAATTTTTGTTCAGTTCGGGTACCTAACTGTCATAATGATTATTATAGTAACTGCCTACACAAACTGAACTTTTACCTGAATAGTTAATTAGGTGCCTATTATAGATACTTGGTAGGTATCTAGAACCAAAATTAAAGAATAAAAGGTTTAAGTCGGTCTCGCACTTTATTTATTTTGTTGTTAATATAATTTTTTGTCATTTTGATACGTTTTTACGTTGGTTTATTAATTTCTTAAACAGCAATTTTTGTATGATTTTTTTGTTCAATTAAGTATAATAATAAGTATAATCTATATATATAAAAATGAAACCAGTTTTCCTTGGTCACGGCATCACGCGTGAATGGCTGGACCGATTTCACTAATTCTTTTTTTGTTGTATTTGTTATTATTAGGAGAAGGTTCTTACGGAAAAAAATATTAAGAAAATCTCTCAGAAATATTGAAAAATATACATTTAATTTCGCATATTTAAAAAAACACGCGTAACGAATGTCAATGTCACTACGCTAAGGCGGTACGAAGTTCGCCGGGTCAGCTAGTAGTTAATATAATTGTATGGTCGGCAATAGAAATGAACACTGTGAAAATTTTAACTGTCTACTGTGTTAACGGTTCTGGAGATACAGCCCGCTGACAGACAGACGGACGGACAGCGGAGGCTTGTCTCGTTGGCACTCTTTGGGTACGGAACCCTAAAAATAGCTGAATTAAAATTTTAGACGTTAAATTTTTCAATTTTAATCCTACCTAACTATTTTCCACATTATTATTCTGATACAAAAATGTGTCTTTTTACCTGTCTGGTGCTTTTTTTTAATAATATTGACAAAATTTGGTGATTATAGGTTGCATCCCAGGATACGTATCCACAGATGGACATGGCTTAGGACAATTTGGCTTATCAGAGGGATTTTTTATGGGATTTTAAAAAAACTAAATCAACGCCGGCTTCGTCACGGCCCACGGGTAAATATCGTCTATGTGAATACTTACTTTATGGCTTTTCACTGAAAAAATCTAAGTAGATACTACACCTATATCTAGTCAGTAACAAATATCCATCAAATAACTATAACTCCCTATAGATGGTACCTATTTAAATCAGTAAGGTCCTGCGGTAAGGTATCCAAATAACAGGGAGGAAAGAATTTTCTTGGCTTCCTGGATTTTTAGGTAGGAAATCATTCATTTAATTTTGTAAAAACTGATTTACCTACATACATATTAATATTCAGCTCAAACTAGTAGTTTGAGCCTATGTATTGTACCTATGTGTTTGTATTTAATCTAGAACATTATAAATTATACAGGTAGGTTTTCTTATGAGGTAAAGTTGGCGTGAAGTATGTAAGTTTTTGAGGACGGCAAAAAAGATAATCACACAGGCTATTGAATGTTTTTATCTATAACGTGATCTAAGTTTATACCTACTACCTAGCAGCTATAATAGGATTTTCACAAATTGTAGCCAGGCGAATCCGGGGCGGGTCAGCTATAGTCCCTCCGTAAAGCACATTGAAAAGATAGCAATCCGCATAAAGCCACAAAGAGCAATAATCATAAAATTAGAAAGTCTAAACGCACCTAAACTGATGAGTCGGCCGTTCACAGGCAATTGTCAAAAAATCTCTCTCAATTACTGCAATAAAAATAATATTGTAGGCAAACATGATCCCTTTGAGTGCGCAGCCGACAGCTACCGATCGGTTTTGTGCAACCCTCGGTGAACCGGCGAACAATGCGCGTACGCACAATGACTCTGCCTTCAGAGATATTCCTTTATTTTGGCCCAAACATTGGCATTGGAGCATTGTGGACCCTTTGTTAGCTATTTACCGACTTTTGGGTTGTTACATTGAAGGGCTGCCGTCGTTTTTTGAAAAAATGTGGCTTTCAATCTGAGACCTATTCTGTGAAAGGAATCAGCGACGCGGCGCGCTTGACGACTTAATTTTTGTACGTTATTTAAATTCGGAATTGGGTTATTTAAATTGAATACAAATGCAATTATATCGCCCCCGTGTGGTCTTATCGGTCTTTCTTTAATTTACCTAAGCCATTTCTGATATCTAACTCATAAGACATTTTTGTTCACTGTTCTGCTTAAAAATCCACTCAAAATTTGGGTTTTATAGATGTACCTAGTACGTTTAGTAGATATTTTATCACACTAATATTATAAATGCGTATGTCTTTGTTTGTTGGTTTTTCCTTCAATCACGCCGCATCAGATCGACGCAACGGATCAACTTGATTTTAAGTATGGGTAACGTTGAGTGTGATAAAAGCTACTTTTTATCCCGCCAAATTAGGAAGATCCCGCAGGAATAAAAAAAAAACCTAAACCACGAGAACGCAGTCGCTGGCATCAGATAAAATTCCATAAAATCTATTTTGAACCTCTGTTTGCTAAATTACTCCTATTACGTCATAATCGTAGCTGATTTTTTAAAAATACATATTAGCCAAGTAGTTTAGATTGATGAATTTTGCCAATCGACCCGACCCATGTTTCTCGCAATCATATAAGGGGTCATCTATAAAGTACGTCACACTAATTTCATGATTTTTTCACATTTGTGAGACCCCCCCCTCCCTAGGGTGACGTGACATCTTGCAATTTTACATCTAGAAATTATTAAATTAAAAGAACACTTCCAAAATTATTTTATTTCCATTTAAATTATTTTTAGTATAATCAACATCAAATCAAACATTTGAAAAAATTAACCAAACTTGGAAATATTTTTAAATTATTCGTTAATAGTTCAATGGCATTTTGACACACACGATGTCTAAGATTTTGAAATGTGACGTCACGAAACTTGGGACCCTTCATACCCCTTGTCACACAAAGTCACACTTCGTCGACCGCTTACCTTAACGTGTGTCGTACTTTACGGATGACCCCTAATAGCAAATAGGGTTTTTTCAGTAAAATGTTTGAGTCGAATAATTTTATTTAAAAACTTGAGTTCCAAAATATGCATATGGTGTACAAGTTCATGTCTACAGTCTGGGGCATCAGACGAGCGGAAGTGAAGGGCGTTGCAAGTGGAGAACGTTCGAGTAACTTGAAACAATCAGACATCACTTTAATTGCGACCAAATGACGGCATTTACACTGTTGAGGAAAGGATTTGACTTTTAACTTTAAAAAATGATTTAATGAAAAAGTTGTAACAAATAATAACCTTGCAGAAATAAGCTCTGTTATGAATATAAACGTATTGTAGCTTCAGGAATCAGAGTACCTATATAATGAGCACATTAATGACAGATCGTCTATCAGATTGAGTAGACCAATTCAAAGCTGCGTTGGGTGATAACCATTGTTTAAATACCTCCCTCGTGAACCTGCCCTGGCGTAGTGGTGAACGCTGTGATCATGTTAATGGGAGTTCCTAGGCTCGAATTAAAATTTTATTTTATTGTTATCCTTCTTTTGGTTTTGGGTAGTATAATTTAATAGAAATTTAGTTAAATTAAAAATTAACAGGCTTTGGCCGTGTTGCCAAGGAATTGTCGCGTTCCGGTTTGATGCCACAGAAAGTAATTTGGTAATAATCACTGGTGTACAGTCAAAATATTAAACCCATACCAGTGACCAGATGAAATCACTGTCCACTTCTCATCAAATAGAAAAGAGTGCATAAGAACGAAGCCGATAGAGATAGTTTGAATCCCGGAGAAAGACATAGGCTACTTTTATCCCAGAAACGGGTTTTACAAATACCCAATCGCGGGCATCGTCTAGTATTTTAAGCATGGTATAAATAGGTAATTCCGGCGCAGCGCTATAAAACTATGTAAAAAAAGCCAAAAGGAAAGCAATCCGTAAAAAATATATAAAAAACTATTAATATGCATTATATTATATTAATAATATTATATTATATTAATGTGGTTATCCATCGCCATTCAGCGTGGCAATGCTGCAAGTTTAGGGTTTTATTTTTATTTTTGTTAGTAGGTATCTAAGGATTTGATTTAAATTTATTGTATAGTTTGTATAATATTTAGATTTTAGATTAACTTTTAAATTTTATAATATTAAGTATGGATTTTTATCGATTGACAAGATATGTATTTTTTAAATATTGTTTGATATACCATTAATATGCATATAAAAAAAACTTTGCCATTGTCCATCACAATAATAAGTATTCACGTCGTTTACGCTCACTCAATTTTAATTTCCGTTTGCTCAATATTCGAAAACCCATTAAAAATCTTCAATCTCAAGAAGGTACGCCTGTCGGATACTAAGTACTTAAATAAGTATTAATAATGCATTAATGCGTCTTACATAAATGGTTCCATAGAAAATCCCGGTGTTCCAAAGCACACTTACTGCGCAATGTTTTTAAACTTTGCTCCAATACAAAAGGTGAAGTGTTCTCGAAATGTTGGCAAGAGGTAAAGACCAAAACGTAACTCCATAATTGGCCACTTGAATTTTAAGGGAAACCTTTCCGGTTTTGTTGTAGAGACAAGAATGGCACAGACCTGGCATTTCGTTAAACATGTTAATTTGTTTTGTTCAAAAACATCACAAATAAAATGTTTCTTGTGTTGATAATGCTAACTAAGGCCTTAGCATAATTTTAATCAAGTAGAGGCTGGTATAAGCTATATGAAATATAGCTGATGCCCGCGACTTCGTCCGCGTGGTTTAACTTTATTGATTCCCGCGGGAACTCCTTAATTTTCCGGGATAATAAGTAGCCTATATTACTCTACAGGTCCACAACTATCTCCATGCCAAAAATCACGTCAATCCATTACACCGTTGCGGCATGATTGAAGGACAAACCAACAAACAAACACACTCGATGTTTATTATTGTCGTTCTGCATCCGTTATTTTCAGTAATAGCTGCGAGTTACGATTATAGAACGACCCCTAAATTGCATTTTTCTCGTACGAGTAAGGTATTCCAGCACCACTAATACGTATTCTTAAAATGTGGTTTTGTTCTTATTACCAACCACCAATCATCATTTGGTGTTCATTTAACAAATAGGTATTCTATGTACAAACCACTGAAACTGTTTACTTTTCTAACTTGGAATCAGTACTTGTAGCTTCAGTCGTTGTACGTACTTTGTATAAGTTAAAACAATGTCAAGTCGGGTAACATGTCACAAATATAAGCATAAATTTCCGGTCTGCTAATGAACTTGACTCTACTGCCGATAAACTATAGCAGCAGCAGCGGTAATTTTTTTGCGTAGCAACGATATTAAGCAAGATTTAACTTGTTGCCGCTTCGAAAATATTAACAACTCTATGGCCTTCCTCCCTCGGGTATTGTATAAATAGAGTAAATCCGGTAATCGCCCGCGGCCTCGCGCATTGAAGGTCTTATGTTGAAGTAATTTTAAAAGTGTTGTGCCATTATTTAACCCAGGAAATGCATTTACGTAACATTAACGTAACTATTATTCTTTGTGCCTAATGATTTATTTTTGAGTTCCGTTATGACAGAAATGTTATGTTTTAACCATGGAAAGATTTTATTTATATTTTTTTTATACACAAATTATAATATTATAGAAGTAGATTATCATGTAAAGTGTATAAATTTGTATTAGTAAGTAAGGACCAATGCAAGTGGACAGTTACATGTGGTTACACTTAAGAAACAACAAAAAATTATATTCCGAGCAATGATGTTCAATAAAATTTCGAGCAATTCCCGGATTTTTATACTTTAATAAAGAAAAGAAGTGTTAAAATACCTAGAATGGCTCCAATTTAACGCGAATCTTTTACATCATATTAGGTTACCACTTAGGTTATAATATTTGGAAATAAAATTGCAGTGATTAATCGTTTATTAAATATACCATGAAAGATGAAAACATAAGAAATACGTGACAATTGAAAATCGCAATCGTTTTTATTTAACGAAATTCACGACTACGATTCTTCAATAAAGTCTCCAAAAATCGATTACTCAGTTTAATAAAAAACTGAAGGGGAAGTAGGGGCGGAGTGGTGCCACAGTTAAAAAGCGCGGATGTGAACATTTGTAGCAATAATTCGGGCCGCAATGGGGTGAGCCACGGCTGCTGTTGAAAGAATGATACATCATCAGACCAATAATAAATCACACATGATTCAATTAGAAAAATACGCTCCGGCGAAAAACCGTTGAATTTTGTCGCCTTTCCAGTGAAGCGGGTCACATTTTGGGGGTAATTTGACGGCTCGTATTGCGTCATCAATCAACTACAATTAACAATGGCCGCGCGGATGAAATTTGTTTTATTCTTTTTTTCTTTAATTAAACGTATTTTTTACTGATTAAACTAAAAAAAGCTATGTCAAGTGTCAAGGTGTATTTAATTTAACACATAAGTAGCTTTTTTTAATTAAAGTCACTTAGCTTAAAACCTTAAAATAATATATGGGTACTCATATTAACTCTGAGTACCTTAGCACCTTATGTATTTGTGGAGTTTTTTACATAGCATGAGCGACGCTTTAATAAACCTACCGTAACTTATGGTATTTATCTCAAAAGACACTATCCTAGGTACGCTTTGCATCTTCTGAAGTTATCTTTTATTTGTAGCTGACCATTTAAATTACTAAAGAACCTAACAATTATTTTCTAGTTATTATAGTTATATAGCCATTTTATTTCTCGCCCGCGTTCTCGACAGCTTTACGTAAACATTTCTGTCAACTAGGCAGCAATAACGTACCACATTCTTCCCGTCGCAACTCGCAACGCAACATGAGTAGTGACGGTTTAACACATGAGCTTTCGGAACACTCAATAACTCATTGCCGAATGTAACAGTTGAGGGGGGTCGAGTGGGCGCGGTGAGACTCGTGTCACGTGCCAGTAATGAGTATTCCCCGTCCGCCCCCGCTCTCCCCTGATGTTAGTATGGAATTTCACACATACACCGCGCGTTCTGATTATTTTGATTTGCAGCGTCGCATTTTTTCGATAGCTACGTAATTCCAAAGCGAGATATATTCGTTTAATGCTCTCTTTTTTATGATATAAATTTTATTGGTAGATTTTTTAGATGGCGTCATCTAAAAAGTTCGTTGATTTATACGTATCGAAATATAAATATTATAGTTTGTCCATTAATACTCGCAACAGTAGTTTATTGAAGTAAATTATAGGTTTACAAGATGGACCGTTAAAACGTAGCAGATAGACAGACAGACCCTTTCGCATTTTTAGTACCTAAGTATGGATGCAAAGCGAGTTTTTTTTTGGATTGTCCTTCAATCTTGCCACAACAGAGCAACGGATCGACGCGTTTATTTTGCAACTGCATAATCAAGGGCTTGTAAAGTAACACAGGCAGGCAGGCATATTTTATCTGTGAAAAAGAGTTCACTGGGATCCTTAAAACTCAAAAGCACGTGGACAAAGTCGCGGGCATCATCTAGTGTCAAATATTGATGAACTAAAAGCTCAGTGTCGATAGTTCCAGCACTTTCATCTCGCTGAAGTGCAGCAAAGTGAAGTGAGGCGATGTTTCCGCCCGGTGGTCACATTGTCGCCAGGCGCATTGTACACGCCCGGACGCCGGTTCGTAGGTTACAGATGCATCTCATCTCACCTAGGATTAATGGATATTAGAAGCTGTTTCTTTGTTTAAGTTTCATATACAAGCTCTTACCCACGTACACGTCATTGTTTGTATAATATTCATGCGAAAGTATGTTTGTTTGTCCTTCAACCACGCTGTAACAGATCGACGAGAGTTTTTGCATGGATTATACATATAGTTAAGAATCTGGAGAGTAGTTTTTCTAGAGAGTAGAGTACTTTTTCTCCATAAAAATAA
Organism: Erebia aethiops; assembly: GCA_923060345.2. NCBI lineage: Eukaryota > Metazoa > Arthropoda > Insecta > Lepidoptera > Nymphalidae > Erebia > Erebia aethiops. The sequence continues at coordinate 10,586,609 of OV281096.1, read as the reverse complement.
ATCTTAAACTTAACAGATGAAGTCGCGGGCATTGTCTAAGTGGAACTATAAAACCGGTTTTTTAATTTAATATACGGTTCTGGGACATTTTCTATGGGGACTTTTTTGGGATCCGGATTCTTTCTTCACTCTGCTTCAGGTATTAATACTCTATACGTATAAATTAGGCATTATAGGTATTATAGGTACTCTATAAGTAAATAGGAGATCATTGGTTCCGTTGTTGAAATGGAAATTTAAACTGTTACACTTTAAAAATGTATACAAATTAAAAAAACAAATATTAAAAAAATAAAATCAACCAAACAAAACCAAATCAGCCAACTTGCGGATAATTCTCACGAGAGGCGCGGCCGAGGGTTGTCACAATGGGCGCGCAGTTTCCGCATCGCTGGCCGCGGATAAAACCCGCGCGAAACCAGCGTGAGCGGGTACAGAGAGGCGCATGTCTATCACTATAATACTACTATCTAGATTATGATAAAAGGTTTGTACTTTCTATGTAGAGATAAAATTAGCAAAACAAAACCAAATCAGTAAAGTGTAGTAACTTACGAATAATTCTCACGAAAGGCGCGGTCGAGGGTTGTTATAATGGTTGCGCAGTTTCCACATCGCTGCATATGTGGATAAAACAGGCACAGACTGCGCATTTCTATCCCTGTATTACAACTATCTAGATTCTAGATTATGATAGTGGGATTGTACTTTCTCTGTGCATATGAGTTCACCAAAATCAGTAAAGCGTAGTAACTCACGGATAATTCTCACGAGTCACGCAGCATGGGGCACGGATATCTAATTCAACCATAAGTTTGATATCCACACTAATATTAGGGGTAACTTACATCTTGGGTAAGGACACTGAAATAAAAAAAACATAATCCACACGGACGAAGTCACATACATCATCTAGTTATTTCAGAAGTTCGTTTTAAAAGGCCGGGATATTTTAAATTCTTAATTAAATTTATATTTTTACATTTTACCTGTTATCTAGAAGGAAGTAAGTATTTAATAATAAATAATGTTTTCTATTCAAATAAACTATTAAAGTGCTTTTAAATCGTCAAGTTAATCTACCACTGGTTCCGCAAATTTCCGAAATTCCTACCGAGAAGAACCAGTAAGAAACTCGATACCTCACTTCTGTGCGTGACAACCCTGTTTAACTAAACGCGTTGTGTAGCGACGCCCCGCTGTTGCTTTGTCCGTGCCTACGACATGACTTCTTTCTGCACTTTGTTTTGCACGGCCCCCAATTATCTTAATGACGCCTTTGAAATTTTGGCCTGAAAACTTCCTAAAGGCGACATGCTTTCATTAATACCTAAAAGGCACAGGTGAAATGGCATTAAACGGTGTTACTCACAGAATTCGAATGTTTTAGAACTGCCCTTAATATTGGAACAGTAGGTATGTCACCGATTTTTACCATCATCTCATCTATACAAATATTATAATTGAGATAGTGTGCGTGTCTATATCTGTAACATTTTCACGGACCATCCGCTACATAAATTTTGACGAAATTTGGTATAGAGATACCTAGCAGCACTGAACAGGAAAATCTATTCATTAACTAGAAGGCATCCGGATGACGGAGGTGGACATGCGACAGCTCAGGTCCTATTATTTTCAAATACTACGTTGACTTAAACCCAAAGTAAAAACACTTTGATTTTATATAAGTATCATACTTACCTTTAAAGGTACGTCTTTCTATGCCTGAAAAAGCTTGTTAAATCGTGACAGAAAGTCATGGGTAAGTTTGTGCCGCTACATGAAAACTGTGACTGTGTAGTCCTTAAGCACTACCACAGAGTACGTATACTCGTGTGGCACTACCATGCCATGGTATGTATATTTATTATGCATGTTTTTATGCAGTTTACTGCGGACCCTGAATACTTTTTATAAACAAAATATTTTAATGTTATGTAATAAATATTTTTCTTTTTGTGACAGCCCTATTAATCCGGCTAAACTTGTCGCGATGTTCCACTGCGGCATTATGAGCTCACACCATATTATACATAAGTACGACCCCACCTTTTCATATTTTGTTTTGCGCGGCACTAGATTTTAATTAATTTGATGACTCTGGCTTCTGTTTTTCTGTAGAATGTTTTACTCTTTGTTTAGAATGTACTCGTGCTTAATTCGCAGTTGAAGCGGGACCTAGCAAGACTGGCTTTACTGATGCAGGCGTGCTACGCTGCCACGACCGAAGAACTTACGAGGCGGCTTCACTTGTTTGCGACCCCGCTAATAAACCGGCAATTTTTTAGTTGAATCTTAAGACCTGAAGGAAGGATCTTAGTTACAAATATGTACTTTTAAAGCTTTAATAAAGGAGGAAAGCGCGGCATTGGCGTAGAAACCCATGACGATAAAACAAGGATTTTATTATTGCAATATATAATAGATTAAATTAGACTAGGGTACATTAAACTTAGCTACTGAGTGTCGATAATACGTTATTTATCATTTATTGCATATTTTAAATAAGGACCTCGTACAGACAATATTTAGCTACAGATTTTTAGCTAGATTTAAGGAGTGGGTGCCTTAAACATGATATTTAATGTAATTTTTTTTTTCTAAATAAAAGCTTATTTATTTATTTATTAGTTTAGTAGAATAATTACACAGATCAATTAAAAAAAGAGTACCAAAGCTTCCAGGAAATCAAAGAATCGACCAAGTTTTAAAGCCAAACTTGGTTCCGAGAGACTTGGGCATCTAGCGGCTGAACGAGGCGCTGCTTGCAACCGCCTATAAACGTACAATATGAAGTAAAACCTTGCCACCCCCGCCCTCACTTAAAAGCCTTAAAAACCATGAACTCTTTTAAATGGGCATTTTATTGGTGCGGGGGAAATTATCGGCAATTGCAGCAATTATATTTAACCGGAGTGCCCGTGTGGGGTAATGTTTCGTGACCATATTGTAACGCTTCGTTTGTTTCGCCCGATTAATGCTTACATACGAATTCGTATATAGGTAGATAGTAGGCACTTATCCCTCCACACGCCTAAAGGAGAACTGACTGCCTGTCTGGCATTTCGACGTGTAGTTTATAAAACTCGAGATTTTTGAAGTGAAAACTTCTTTAGCCGCGTTGAGCACTTTTTGGTAGGGGGTAAACTTGTGGATTCGCGTCCGACACCTCGCGATGTTACGAAGACAAAAGGTCTTAAATATACTACATTCGTAATTAAACTTGAATGTCTTAGTTTTAAGGTTCATATTTTAATTTTCCCTTCTATCGGCAGTTCCCTTCTATTGCCAATTTTTTTTATTGTTGGTTTTTGTTGCTTTAATGTTGTCTCTATTCCTATTATGAAAGGATATACAAAAATTCCACCTGAATGAAGTCGGGCCAGGACTGCAACTATATTTTTATAAACTGAATGAGTGTCAAGCTCAACAATTGTGCTCAACAATAATTTTGAATTAAACAATACTCTTAAAGCAAAAAGTAAAAGTAAATATACTTTATTGTACACAAAGAAATGAAAAGACAAAAACAATCATATTAATAGATACGGCAAACCAGGCGGCCTTATCGCTTAAACAGCGATCTCTTCCAGGCAACCTTAGAGCAGAGGAAACTTTTAAAAGAAAGCGGGAGGGGTGTACTGAGACAAAATATTAATAAATAAATATTATATACATAAAAAACAATGTAAAAATATGTAGGATAAATACACAGTATAGAAGTAATAGATAATAGACGATAGATGAATAAATAAATTATAATGATAGATAATGTTGTTTCAATTTAGTTACGAAGATAGGAAGAGATTGAGATAGTTTAATATTCAAAGGAAGAACGTTCCAAAGCCTTAAAGCAGTTACCGTAAAATAATTTTGATAGAAGGAAGTTGAGTGACTAGGAGTACTTAATAAAAGATTATTTTGAGAACGGAGGGAAAAAGAGTTATTGTTCATAAAGCACCTGATCATCATTAATTAAGAATTTGTTAGACACAGTTAGATCGGTAAACACTAAAGACAGCTGTTGGTTTTAGATAAAAAGCAAAATGGTAGGATGTGTCTATGCACAGGACCTATAGGTACTGTTTTTCCGAAATCTTAAATCTCTGATTCTTACATAAAACGTAAGAAACGAATGACTGACTGGCGAACCAACCTCGTGGTTGCATGGACCTATCGGGTCCGACTTCTTACAACCAAATAAAATTTCACCCACTGGGCAGGTTAAAGGTTAGGATTATTTTTCTTTGACCTCAATTGTAAGGAGGCATCAGATACCGAATATTAAATCTATAGCTGCAATAAAAACCCAATAAAGACATAAACCGCCTCCTGCGGCTGACCTAATGATATCATTTACTTTGAAAGCTAAACAAATAAAACCGTGAAACTATAACAGGTGGAATATCGGTTTTTTGTCATTCGCATCTGTTACTGTTGAGCAGTCGGAGCAATTAACAACGTTTACTATTCAACCTGCTGCTATAGTTCATTAATTACAGATTATGCGTTTTTGTAAAAAAAATCTTAACGCGTCAAAGGTATGTTATAATATTAACTGTATCTTTGTAGCAGGCATCTCATAAGCTTTTGTATTAAGTCCTTTATAAGTGCGCTCATACCCAGTGATAGTTCTATACATAAAAAGAGGCTCATAGCTATTATTCTCATTCATCGTTACGCGTAGAGTAAGTAAACGACAACCAGTCAGCCAATACCAAAAGATCGTTCTTAAAGACAAGATCGTTCGTTGTTTCACAAAGATTGCTTAGGTAAATAGTAGCAGATTAGCTAGCTATCAGTGAGGAAAAGTGTTTTAGTGATATCCTTAACGTGGAATCAAGAGAGCACCAGCTCTACGAGTTCTGATTGCGCTAGTGCTACCACAGCATTGAATGAAAGCAAGCTATCACACCCGCTAAATATGACACCCGCGATTTCGCTCGTGTGGATTACTTAAGGTTTTTGAAAAATTTCATGAGAACTCTTTGTCTGTTTCCGGGATTCAATCTATCTCTTTGCCAGATTTCGCCGAAATCGGTTGAATATATGGGCCGGATATCGTAGCAGACACACTTTTGCATTGCAATATAAGTATGGATTTTCTCTTCCCCAATTCGAAACGACATCATTAAACGAAACATTTCGAAATATAAAAAACATTATTTCTGATTTGACTGTACTATTTCAACTTCTCGTCTAAACTATATATCTAGGTAGGGACTTTTCTCATCTCACACACCTCAATGTTCCTCCAGGGAGGGCCATAAAGCGCTGCGGGCTGAGCGCGGTCGCGTCGCGGGCTACTCCAGCTCCCAGCAAACCACGGCTTGTTACACGCTCGCTCGTATGTTTATTAAAATGAAGAAGCTTTTATTGTTTCTTGCGTCTTTTTTTAAAAATTTTATATTGCTCTGCTTGTGATTCAACACAACTACTAACTGACACAACTAGTTAATATCGCAGAGCCGTGAGCTCAATGAATGTCTTGGTATTAAAACAGCGAAAGAAGAAACATAATGACACGCTCTTAATAACCAACGCGCTTAATAGTCCAACACGAAAAACTAACGATAAAAACGCACAAGCTAATTAGCACAGAACATAACACTGTGCTAATTAGAAATACCTAGGCAAGACACACTAGAGAGCTTTGCGACTGTTCAGTTCTGGATTTAAACCTTCCCGAGAGCACGTACCTACTCATTAACTTTTACCTCCGTCTTCTCCCGACACCTGCTTAAGGTCAATACTACAGTGGGCTGGAAGCCGTCCCATATTGCGCTTACCGGTATGTGTTCATACATACCTTATCAGCAACTATATATCGGTGTCGTGTCGATCAGCTAAAAACCATCTTAACCAGCTCCATACATTTTAGTGACCCGATATCGGTGACGATATTACTAGCCAGTGAAAAAGCGCCTTAAATCCAGAGCCCCAGGAGGAACCGGTTCTGCTACAAACATGATCTGCCACTGAGACTCCCATGTGAAACAAAGGAAAAATATAATTTATGTTGCTGTTACAAAATAATCATGTTAACATAAAATAAGTAGTTTATTTCATGCATACGAGTGTGGAATGCACCTAAGCGCTCCGTATAAATGGGATAAGCCATATCAGCGCTGATAAAACAACTTTGTCACAGACGCCGCCTCCAATACGCGCCGGGTCGGTCGCGCACCATTTGCCGCGACATTATGTTAACGTGCAAGATTCGATTACACATTTTTCAGAATCATCCAGCTTTTTGGTTTCAGACTTACAGAAAAATTAAAAGTTCAAATGTTTTTTATTCAAGTAAACTTTTACAAGTGCTTTTGAATCGTCAAAAACAGAAATTCGTTTGCGTTTGCAAATATATTGTATAATGGACTTCCTAAGTGTTAAGTGGACAACAGTGGAATGTAATAAGGTTATTTCTCTCTTTGCGTCGTGGTCCTCATTACTGAGGGTCATGACCCCGTTCCATTGATCACGTCATTATGACGTGATTAATGGGGTTTTCTTGGGATAATAATGGATGAGCCTTATCAGCGCTGATAAAACAACTTTGTCACAGACGCCGCCTCCAATACGCGCCGGGTCGGTCGCGCACCATTTGCCGCGACATTATGTTAACGTGCAAGATTCGATTACACATTTTTCAGAATCATCCAGCTTTTTGGTTTCAGACTTACAGAAAAATTAAAAGTTCAAATGTTTTTTATTCAAGTAAACTTTTACAAGTGCTTTTGAATCGTCAAAAACAGAAATTCGTTTGCGTTTGCAAATAATATATTGTATAATGGACTTCCTAAGTGTTAAGTGGACAACAGTGGAATGTAATAAGGTTATTTCTATCTTTGCGTCGTGTTCCTCATTACTGAGGGTCATGACCCCATTCCATTAATCACGTCATAATGGCAGGGGTTTTCTTGGGATAATAATAGATGAGCCTTATCAGCGCTGATAAAACAACTTTGTCACAGACGCCGCCTCCAATACGCGCCGGGTCGGTCGCGCACCATTTGCCGCGACATTATGTTAACGTGCAAGATTCGATTACACATTTTTCAGAATCATCCAGCTTTTTGGTTTCAGACTTACAGAAAAATTAAAAATTCAAATGTTTTTTATTCAAGTAAACTTTTATGTACAAGTGCTTTTGAATCGTCGAAAACAGAAATTCGTTTGCGTTTGCAAATAATATATTGTATAATGGACTTCCTAAGTGTTAAGTGGACAACAGTGGAATGTAATAAGGTTATTTCTATCTTTGCGTCGTGTTCCTCATTACTGAGGGTCATGACCCCATTCCATTAATCACGTCATAATGGCAGGGGTTTTCTTGGGATAATAATAGATGAGCCTTATCAGCGCTGATAAAACAACTTTGTCACAGACGCCGCCTCCAATACGCGCCGGGTCGGTCGCGCACCATTTGCCGCGACATTATGTTAACGTGCAAGATTCGATTACACATTTTTCAGAATGCGCAATCATAAGTGGCACAAGTTGTCCTACATAAAATAAATAAATCATTTATCATTTAACTGGGAACTCCTCGAGGCACGGAAGGTATGAAATCGCCAATTTCGGTCACCAATCCAGTTAACAACGTTGCCTAACAATCGCAATCGATAGTTATGTCGATTTGTTGTCGCAACTAGGCCACACGACCTTCAACATAAGATTATATAGGTACAATACATAACAGCAGTCTAAAAAAAATTAGCAGATCATTCTCTGTTACATACATAGGGATTACTTCTTATCGTGACTGAATTTCGGCCACGGCGGTCTATCTCCAGAAAAATTAGCCATCTGCACGCGAGATATAGTGCACTGCACAATACACAGGTGCACTATCTGTTCCTTTACTCTCATAGCCCGATGGGAAGAAAAATCTGTTAGGAGATCAGGCCCAGGATCGACATTTTACGTGCTCTCCGAGGCACGGGGGGAATGTCTCGTCAGAAAAACCCAGCACTTGATAATTGACCCGACCTGGGACCCGAACCCGGGACCTCGTCGGCCACAGTCGAACATGCTAACCACTAGACCTACGAGGCAGTAAATAACTAGCTTTGTCACATTTATGTAGTAAAAAATACAAAGAGACCATAGTATTAGATGGAAAGGTCCACGAACACGTTATTCCATTCGCGCTATCAACCGCGCGACCCAGCTGACTCCACAGAAGATTATCATTTCAGCATCGGCGGAAGCTTTCAATCACGCGGGCTTGTAGCTGATAAGACGGGGGGTGTTACGGCGGGGGAGGGGAAGTGGCATTTGGCACGGGCAATTGACGCCACTGATAGGATCGCACGCTGAGTTTGCAGGGAAATAGACTAAGAGATCGCGCTCTCACTTTGTGCTTACTTTCACATTGTGACAATAATTATACTTGCCTTTGTTGCTGTTACGAAATAAATTCTACCGCTTGCCAATTAAATATTGATGATGTGCATGTTAGTCTTAAAAAGTAAATACGATGTAAATAAAAATAATTGTAGCGTACTTATAGATGTTAAAGCACAAAATGTAAAATTAAGTAGCTGTTTAAAGAAATATAAAACCCTTTTAGTTTGATTTTAATTATTTACTAGATGATTTCCGTGACTTCATCCGCGTGGACTAAGTTTTTTCGATTCCCGTGGGAACTTCTTAATTTTCCGAGATAAAAAGTAGCCTATGTCCTTCCCCGGGAAATAATCTATCCCTGTACCAAATTTCATTGAAATCGGTTAAATAGGTGAGCCGTGAAAGCGTAGCAGACAGAGAGACAGACACACTTTCGCATTTATAAAATAAAGTATGGATTTTTGTTGCCTTAAGTTTGGACTCCCATCCCATGGACAACGCGCGCGTACGCGTTCGTACGTCGCAGTAACGTAAACTTGTAAAGAAGCTGCAATCAATTTCAATGCTCGATCAGATCGGAATCGATTACGAAAATCAGATTTAACAGAAAAGTTTAATTTTAAAATCAGGCGGGAATCTCTTAGACTATACGGTGTGAGTCAAAGCGGTGAGTGTCGGCGTGCCACGACACCGCTTCCGATGAACTGAATGATACTCTGAAGATTGTTTTCTCCACGGTATAAAGAAAAACTCAACAAAATAAATTCTAAGTAGGTAGGTACATTTCTGTGTTACCAGAGTGGTGTAATTTTTTTGTAATTTGATGACGCAAGTTCACATTATTACTACTATCTAAATGTTGAAGAAATCTTCCTTCTAATTTTTTCGAAACAAAAACTTTTCTGGCATTTCTCTTTCATAAAAAATTAAAAAAAGCTGCAAAGTTTATACTTGAGGTGCCTTCGCATCGGACTAAATATTTTCAAAATTCTTTCGCACTCAGGGCCACTAGTCTATGGAATGAACTTCCCTCACATATTCATCGTGCTATAACCCTTAATAAGTTTAAAATTGACGTTAAAAATTATTACTTATCTCTTTGTTATCATTAGTAACGACATATTATTTTATTGTTTTCTTTCTTATACTTATTTATGTATTTATTAGTATGTCTATTTAGTTTATGTATGTCTATTATTATTATTTTGTATATATTAGTTTATCATAATATATGGTATTGGTTAGTTTATTTTGCTATTAGTATTTATGTTTATTATTATTTTTGCACCACCTCCCTTTATCTTCTTATTCATTTTCTCCTTAACGTCAAGGTTGTCTGGAAGAGATCGCTGCTTAGCGATAAGACCGCCTTATTGTACCTACTTATTGTTGTTTTCTTGTTTGTAACATGTTGTTTTTGTATATTCGTGGTGTACAATAAAGTATATACATACATACATACATAAAAATAAAATAATACATAGTTACGTTACGTTACGTTATGTCTGTGATTTGATTTCGTCAATAAAGGTTATCTGATTGTTACGATTGTTATTTGTTAAAAAATTATAAAAAACTAGCGAATGCCCGCGACTTCGTCTGCGTGGTTTGAGGTTTTTTGGTTCCCGCGGGAACTCTGTCTTTTCCGGGATAAAAAGTAGCCTATGTACTATTCCAGACTATGATATTATATCTCTGTGTCAAATTTCAGCCAGATCCGTTCAGCCGTTGGGGCGCGATTGAGTAACAAACATCCATACAAAAATAGGTAGGCGTTGGTGTCTAAAAACTATTGTAATATATTACTGTAATAATACCGACTTTACAATAATTTATTGTGCACTGCAGTTGAGTCAACATATGAGGCTGCTCCGGATTGAAACGTAAGTATATTGAGAGACTGCTCTAGAGTTGTGTTGTGTGGTGTGGAGGCGGTTAGTATTGTTTGCTTGCTTTCCAGTTTCCTGCATGTTTAGAAAGAACTGGCAGGGCGGGCGGTGCATATTTTGATATGCGTAGTGAAGTAAAGTAAGTATTTATTTGGTAAAATATGGTACATACAAGATTTTATACTTAAAGTTAATAAGCAAAAGTATATTTTATCGTTACCGACGTCCAAATATTGAATTATTATAATATTCTTATTTATGAATTGAAGAATTCTTGTACCGAATAAAAACAATGATCTAAGAGATATTTGAAAAGTTATTTTTTAAATAATGGTAGATTTAGTTTTTTTAGTTTATTCGGTAATTTATTGTAGATTTTTATGACCATACAATAACAGTTTTTACTAAAGAGTCTTTGATGAGGCAATGATATGTTATTTTTGTATCGTTTGCTTGTGTGTGGTTGTGAGTATGTACTTAGAAATAAATTGAGGTTTTTGAAAACAAATAATGCAGATTCATAAATGTGTAGGCACGGAAGCGGTAAAATCTTTTTAGATTTAAATAACGGTTTGCAAGTTTGAAGATAGTAATTAGTAAGCATCAAATGCTGCGTATGCGTATTGCGTACCACATAATTTTTTCTGTTTTGGCGGATTATAATGAATTAATTTTCTTGTTCTTAAATATCCAAATTTTAAAAGGAAACGTTCTCAAATAAAACCAATAGCAAATACGTATAGGCCACTACACGTATCGGTAAAACAACGGATGGTCGAGCTAACGGAGCGTATAATTTCCAAGTTTATGGCGTCATTAGCCGGCAGAAGGACGCCAGACTTTTTCGAAAGCACAATTAACCCGTGAAATGATAATCGATTGTTTCTTGGGCCCAATTTGCCTTGACGTGCATTAATTTGAATTAAAACGAACGGAATTTATCGCTTTTAACGTTTGAACAAATAAATTGTTTCATTTCAACGATTGCTTGTTTCTGACACATTAAAAAACTTTATGATGATTTTAATTTAGCTAATACCACTTGTAAACTTATTATACGTCTTATCGATACTTAACGGGTTAAATCTATGCATAGTTTTTTAATCCACGAGTTTGACATGCTATCTTGTACGTACGAGCTACACGACTACTTTCCTTGAAGAAATGGAGATTAAAATCGTTCAGTACTAACTTCTTTAAATATTACATTTATATTACTTGCTAATTTGTTCTGGTTTTACTTGATTGGGAATTCTGAAAATGTTTTCTTAGGGTCTTAGGTCTGTGTCAAAGATCGAAAATACTAACAAAATTTCATGTTATGGGCATAGCAGTTCAACCTGTAGGTATGTTGATACCACTTGAAACGTCAGAAAGTCAATTTAGTTTTATTGACAATTAAAAAAAATTTAAAAGTTTAAGCTAGGATTAAGAAACTAGCTAATATAACTTCAGCTTCCCTAATAAGTTATAAATGCGAAAGTGTGTTTGTTTCATCGTCACAGGTAGCGGGAATTATAAGTTTGCAATGTAATATTTTCACTGAACAAGATCCTAATATATAAGCTAGCAAGCACATACCAAATCAAACTATTTCGTAGGTATGCGACAACCTAATAAAGAGAGGCTAAAACTAGCCTAGGGTCTAAATAAAAAGAGCTATAGATTTTCCTGCGGTTACTGAAAAAACGAAACGAAAACCTATTGAATCAATCGCACAGTCGCGATAGTGCAGCCGCTGGCTTTTCACTGGATATAAAATCTATGGCTTTTTGTTTTCAAATCATTAAAAAACATTGAGTTCACATAATATTATGTTTGTACAGTTTTTCTTTCGGTAGGTATTTCTAAATTCTAGTTTATTATTAAACCAACACTTCGAATAAATTTACCTTTACTTTAATATTTTATTTATTTATTTGTACCTACGATAAAATTGCGGATCCGAAACTTACCGAACAACCGAAATGGATTCTAATAAATGCGAATTTTACAGACAATTGTGCGTGCGCTAATAAATATCTACCATGGTATATAAATCAAATTATTTTAAAGTCACAGAAATATAAATCAAAAATATTGCTTTCATGAATAATTAAACAGAACGTATTTGAAATAGTAACCTGATATTTCTAGCAAAACCCGATAAATCTGTGATTTTTTTCGAAAAATAAATTCTAAAAGGCAATAGAACCACCGGAAACGTCTGCCATTCTTATAATTATGATATCAAAAGCGTTAACACTTCAAAAGGGAATCTTTGAATTAACCTATAATGCGTAGGTATATCGGATATCCATACGTCAGTACTTTTAATAAATGTCCGGTTCGCTGGCTCCATATTGCATAACAGTGATATGCGTAATCTGTCAGTTTGACGAAGGTCTAGCGATGGCAGGACGCGTGCCGGAACAGAGTCATTTCGGTTTTTTTTAACCGACTTTTGTTCTCCACTGATAGGTATGTTCCACCACCTATTTTTTTTGGTTTTAACTTTTAACAACTCCTATGTGCTTGATGTTTATTTCATATTAGTCCAAGCAGGTTAAAGGTTTATTGATTCGCGCGGGAACTTAATTTTCTAGCCTATCAGTATGCCAAATTTCATCAAAACTGGATGAACAGATAGGCCATGAAAGCGTAGCAGATAGAAACACACTTTTGCAGTTATTATATTACTAGCTGATGCCCGCGACTTCGCCCGCGTGGATTAAGTTTTATTTATTCCCGCGGGAACTCCTTAATTTTCCAAGATAAAAAGTAGCCTATGTCACTCTCCAAGTTTCTCAACTATATCCGTGCCAAAAATCACGTCGATCCGTTGCGGCGTGATTGAAGGACAAACCAACAAACGAACACACTTTCGCATTTATAAAATTGGTATGATTATGGATCATATAATAAAATATCATCTTTTACAACCATCGCTGCCCCATCTATACTGAGTTTGAGTCTCTTGGGAGAAGGGTTTGGCTATAATCCACCACGCTAGAAAAGTGAGGATTGGCAGACTTTACACACCTTTGAGAATATTATGAAAAACTCTTGGGCACACACACAAGTCTCTAGTCTCTATAATATTATAGGCATATCTATCAATACAAGTATTTATACTTGTGATTCGAAATACGTAGTGTACTTATGTTTCATAACCAAAAGGGATTAGAAGCCTAATACAACCATTCATAATTACCAGTTCCCATATCCAAAATACCATAAAAAATATTTTATCGAGATATATATCTGCAGCTATCCATTGATATCCTTGACTGACCATTTTTTGGGGTCCATTGTAGAATGATTGTAAAGCACGTATCAGTTTACATGACGTTTCAATAAGTCTGTTCGTCTGTCAAATCGCAAATCTCGAACAGATGTTTGTTCTGCATTCAGCAAAAATTATCGCAACAACAAAATCTAAATCCATACACCATAACTAATTATATCCACCATGTAATGGTATGTCAGAGGAGTATTGTTCAAGGGACTCCTTTGTGACCGTATTACTAACCTAGTTTTGGGGATATATTCCACCAAAAAAGGTCTCGAGTTATCACGCTTTTTTGGCTCTCAATGCGAGTTATATTTCTTTTGTCCGTCTTGGTGTATTAGTAGGGCATATTTAGTTACGCTCACCGAAATAAACATTTGCGTTGCATTGATGGGATTGTAGAATGTGTATAGAACATCTGAGTTCGTCATACTTCATACTAATATTATAAATGCGAACGTGTGTTTATTGGTTTGTCCTTCAATCACGCCGCAACGGAGCTACGGATCGACGTGATTTTTGGCATGACTATCGCTGAGGACCTGGAGAGTGACATAGGGTACTTTTTATCCCGGTACATTAAAGAGTTCCTGCAGAAATAAAAAAAAACCTTAATATTATAAATTCGAAAGTGTGTCTATCCGTCGGTCTGTGTGTCTGCTACGCTATCACGGCCCATCAGCTCAACCGATTTTGATGAAATTTGGTACAAAGATAGACTCGATACTACTCGATACTAGATTGTATCCCGGGGAAGGACATAGGCTACTTTTTATCCCGGAAAATTAAAGAATTCCCGCTGGAATCAAAAATCTAAATCCACGCGGGGGAAGTCGCGGGATTCATCTAGTTTTATATAATTCTTGGGTGAATTTGAATAAAATTGGATAATGAAGATAATGTCTTTAAAAGAAGAAAGGAGAAAGAGACCCTCTTGTTTCTTTTCCCCTTTTGGAAGTAAGAATATAGATTCAGGGTTGGTCTAAGTTGCGCTAGAACAAACCTATGAGTAAAAGTTTTAAGACTAATTTCAGACATGAATTTCAGACAGAAATAACATTATCTTGGCAGCATAGTGATAAATGAACAAAATTATAAAAACAATACAAGAAATTAAAATATAAGACAGAAGCGCGCAAAGGTGGTCTTATTGCTAAGGCAATCTCTTGCATACAAACTTTGGAGAAAGGAGAATGCTTAAACGACAACTTAGTACTATAACATAATTTAAGTACATAATATAAGTAGTTGCATAAACCTATAGAAACGTATTACTTATCATAGTGTACAACTTACTTAGCTTGAAGGTAATATACCTACCACAGAATAGATATCAGTAGGTACGTTGGCAATACGTAAGTATTTGGTAATTCACTTCTAGGTATTGCTTTTTCTGATGGCTGCTGTATTTTATCCGCATTTTTATACAAAGTAGGAGTTCCTATACCAGTATGTTTAGATTACTTTTGAATCTAGGAGCAGTGTTATCGACGTACGGATCAGGACGCGGGCGATATTACAAAAGTTTGACGTCTCGTCCGCCTATCGATTTAGTTCGGCTGCACTCGATACGGTTTGTTTATTTTAGAAAACGACAGATCTAGGTTTTCAGGTTTGTGGTACCTCTGTTAGTTAGTTGAGGTGGTCTGTCAAAAATACAAACAGCGAAACGGAACGTGTTTTCTAGTTTTCCCATTGCACGAATCGACAGAGCCTGTAGGTATTTTAAATTAGAGGCAGGTCATGCTTAGTGAGCTTTAAGTTTTATAAGCATAACTTGTAAGCTCTAAATCTATACTAATATTATAAAGAGTGAGTTTGTGAATTGTGAATTTGTGACGTTGTAGGGGGCTATCTCTGGATCTACGGAACCGCTTTCAAAAATTCTGGTACCAATAGAAAGTCACATTATTTGTGAGTGTCATAGGCTATATTTTAACCCGAAAAATTAAGGAGCTCCCGTGGGAATTTAAAAAACTTATTTCACGCGGATGAAGTCGCAGGCGTCTGCTAGTAGTTTAATATTTTTATTATTATCTACTTATGTTTTTTAAATAAATATTATAATACTTCCTCAATTTGATCATTTTGAAACCATTGGTAGGCCAAATTTCAAGTTTCAATCAACTAGAACTAGACCAGTAAGTTTCTATAGATAGTTAGACATGTTCTAGGCAAACGCACTTCACTTTTGTCTACATCACAAATTGCAAGCAGGTCTTAAATATATATATAAATTAATATACTTATTATTAATAACTAGATGATGCCCGCGACTTCGTTCGCGTGGATTATTGTTTTTGTGATACCCGCGGGAACTCTTTAATTTTCCGAGTTAAAAAGTGGCCTATGTTCTTCCCCTAGAATTAGATACAAACTATCCCTATACCAAATTTCATCAGAGTCGGTTGAAGAGATGGGCCGTGAAAACGTAGCAGACAGACAGACACACTTTCGCATTCATAATATTAGTATGGATGGTATGGATATCATACTAATATTATAAATGCGAAAGTGTGTTTGTTTGTTGGTTTGTTGGTTTGTCCTTCAATCATGCTGCAACGGAGCAACGGATCGACGTGATTTTTGGCATGGGTATAGTTGAGGACCTGGAGAGTGACATAGGCTAAGCTTTTTATCCCGGAAAATTAAGGAGATCCTGCGGGAATAACAAAAAACTTAAACCACGCGGACGAAGTCGCGGGCATCAGCTAGTGGAAAATATTTTTAAAAAAGGCACGGCTTTGAGCTACAAAGAAGCATAATAATTTAAGTTAACTCATCAGTCAGTAATTCGTAACTAAAGGTGGATTATAATGATCTATCTCTGTGCCAAGTTTCATCCATATCCGTTCAGCCGTTCTTGCGTGATTAAGTAACAAACATTAATCCATCCATACATCCATCCATCCATTCATCCATCCAAACTTTCGCATTTATAATATGAGTATAGATTACGACACCTACAGAGAATGCGGAGTAAAAGTATGGTGACACATAAATTTACTCTGCATTCAATTCGCGCGCGAACTATAGGTGTTAGAGGGTAGGTGAACAAACACAGACAGTGGGCGTGTTCATTGATTTAATAGTCATCGTGTAAATCTATTAATTGGCTGCAAAAGCCTTGTACAAACACGGCTAATGAACGCCCGGCCTGGCAACCTGCGCGGTAATTCGGTTACACTCGCGGTGCTCCCCTTTATTACCTTTTTATTCTATTTATTACCTTTGCTTAGGTCTTTTTCAGAGGTACGTACGCACAAACGTTCGAACGTATGACGCAGGGGCACTTAATTAATTTGATGTTTTTTCAAGCCTTTGTGTCTAAAATTGCCTTTGTGTTTCCAACATTTAAAAACCAAACCAAAGTGACCGAATATCTTCATATCCACTAATCTATAATACTTCTATACTACATACTATTATAAATGCGAAAGTTTGAATGGATGGATGGATGTATGTACCCTATGTATGGATGGATGTTGATGATTGTTACGTTCCCTCAAATATGGTCGAGCGAAGCAATGGCTGGATCATGCGTCATGCTCGTGAACGGGTGCCACCGGCGGGAATGGGGCTACTTTCTGTCTGCCAGTCTTTGACATGAATTGAATAAACAAATTTAAGAAATCCATTAAAAGTATGCTCCTGAAAAAAGCTTATTATACTGTTGAAGATTATGTAAATGATAGAGGAGCATGGATTTGATCGCTCCAGCAATGCTGGGGACAGCGGTTACTTGTGTACACATTGATATAGTAATTGTAAATGAATTATTTAAAAAGAGCAACCACCGAGTTTCTTGCTGGTTCTTCTCGGTAGGAATGGCATTCCGAACCAGTGGTAGATTCACTTGACGATTCAAAAGTACTTGTAAAAGTTTATTTGAATAAAAAAATATTTGATTTTGATTTTTGATTTTGATGGAGGAGGATATTCGTTACTCAATCACGTCCGAACGGCTAAACGGATCTGGATGAAATTTGGCACAGAGATAGAATATAGTCTGGAATATAGGCTTCTTTTGATCCCGGAAAATTAAGGAAATCCCGCGGGAACCAAAAAACCTCAATCCACGCGGACAAAGTAGCGGGCATCAGCTAGTATTCTAAATGCGAAAGTGTGTCTGTTTGTCTATCTGCTACGCTTTAACGGCCAACCTTTACTACTTTTGTTCCGGAAAATCAAAGAGCACCCATGAGTATTTGAAAAACCGAACCCACGATTACGAAGTTACAAGCATCTTCTAGTTCTAGTTATTAATAAACCAAAAGAATAAAGATTTCGGAAAATCTAAATAGGTAGTTAGGTAATTATTTGTTCCAGTGTATTGAAGTAAGTATTTCATTAAGAAAGCTAATTTGGAATCTAGTTACGAGATTTCCAAAAAAAAAGTAGAAAATAGTATATAATAGAGCTTTGGACTGAATGGTTATTGCGTAACATAAAAGACACCTGTAATCTGGAATCTGGATGTCCTAGTTGTAATTTTTTTTTATTCCACTACAAGTTAGCCCCTGACTGCGATCTCACCTGGTGGTAAGTGACGATGCAGTCTAAAATGGTAGCCGGCTAACCTGTTAGGTGTATAGCAGTTGTATGTATTAAACCCGTACCCCTAGTCGGTTTCTACACGGCATCGTACCGGAACGCTAAATTGCTTGGCGGTACATCTTTGCCGGTAGGGTGGTAACTAGCCACGGCAGAAGCCTTCTACCTACGGCCGAAGACCAGACAAAAATAAAAATAAATTTAGTATTGAAAGCATAGCTATAAAAACTACCCGATGTGTTTCAAAACGCGTGGCGTGGTATCGCGATATCACGTTGTTTCAAAAATATGCATCTGCCCTTAATCTTTAATACAACCACATACTCATTGAACCACAAAACTTTATTCAACGAGCCAATTCATAAAAATCAAGGTCAGAATGTATAAAGTTGTATGAAAAAATATTTATTAACATATTGATCAAAACTACTGAGACACATCGTTAAAAAAATTCTGCCTACATGTTCGTTAGTACATAGCATTATATACCGTAGCATATAATACGCATGTGCCACGGGTATTTTTACTGCAGCTCGACGTTGTAATTCACCGATAAATGCATACAAAAGAGTTCCGTAACGGCGAGAGACGTCCGTGGAGTGGACATCTTTTTGTTGCCCATAAAATAATTCTGTGTTTATAATGTTTAATATTTGAATAATTTACACAATCCAAATATTAAATCGATTAAATCGATTGCGCAAACACTGGTCGATAACTGAATGGATGATCGACATTGGAAGTCTGAAATTTACTTTTTCGTTTTTTCCGTGCCTCAGAGGGGCAAGTATCGCTAAGATGTCGCTTGGTCCCGGTTCGGAAAGAGATCGCGATCCTTAGCTAATAATTACATTTTATTCGGTTTACGCTGTACCTAGTGATCTACGGCCAACATTGAGGTAGCACGCGAAAGCTTTTCCGAAAAAAAAAATATTTTTACAATTAATAATTATGAATATGTAATAATATATTATGAACACATTATGTGATAATCAGTAGATAGATTGCGATTTAAGTTTTGCAACTGGAAAGCATCTTGGCTTTGAGTTGGCAATTATGGTCAAAAACATTGTATTTTTTTATAGTTTTAGAATACTAAAATAACTAAATATTCTAGAACTACGGACACAAGATCAATACACGATAGAAAATCACAATTTGCAACTACTAAACATATAAAAAAGCATTACCAATATGAAGGTAGATATTTGTTAATTAATAATATTATTAGTAATTAAGAAGTATAATTAATTTATCTAAGATCTCTTTTGAGGCTTCATTCGTGTAAATAAAATATTAACATTGTCAGTTCAGCGTTAGGGTTTTCAATTGAACTCCAGTGCTATTGCCGTAAGAGGTGTAATTTTGCTTGTAATGGAGACCCTAACTGCCAGTATTTTGAGCACAATACCTACATGCGCTGCAGCAGCATTCAATAACAGTGAAATCAATGAGGTTTTAGAATTTATTAAGTTACTAGATGAAGCCCGCGACTTTAAGTTTTCTTGAATCCCTCGGGAACTCCTATATTTTCCGGGATAAGAAGTAGCATATGTCACTCTCCAGGTTCTTAACTATACCCATGCCAAAAATCACGTCGATTCGTTGCTCCGTTGCGGCGTGATTGAAAGACAAACCAACAAACAAACACACTTTCGTATTTATAATATATTATATTTTAAATTCGAAATTAGTATCACTTTTATTTACCTATCATATCATACTTACTTTAAAATAAAATAATAAATGGGAAAGGGTATTTGCTTGTTGGTTTGTCAACAGAGCAATTTATTTGGCTTGGGTATAAAGGAAGACATGCAGAGTGAAATAGGTTATATTTATCCCGGTAAATTAAGGAGTTCCAGTGGGAATTAAAAAAACTTATTCGAAGCTTACGAAGTCTTGGACATCAGCTAGTGAACAATATTGTAAGTGAAAAAGTTAAGAAAATATTATTACGGAAAAAATTCAATAATAAAAAATGAAATTGTTGAGCGCTCTGTCGACTCTACACATGGCCGTAACCACGCTCCGGCCACCGATCCTCACGGGAGGTAATTATGCATGGGCGCTTTTTAGCGCGTCCGCGAGCGAATAAAATACAAAATGGGCCACAGATGATAATTAAGTTATTCATTTTGTGATTTACAAAATTTGTATGTTTTTCGTCTTTACGTAAAATTAAAGTAGGTTTTTAATTTCGTATTTAATGTATACTTAAATAATGCCAATAATATTTTTTCTTTTAACTACGTAGTTTGAAGCAGCTTGAATTTTTATTGACTGCGCCGGGACGTTTACCTAGGGAAAATTTGGAGGAAAAGTTAAAGGAAAATTAGAATAATTTCGTGTAAATATTTAATTAAAATTAACAAAAATTTTCGTTTTCTTATCAAACAACAAAAATTCTAATTCAAATCCAGAACTTCCAAAGATTTCCAAAGTACGGCGTGGTGGAAAGCTTTGAAAACGCCATCTAGTTCAAAACCTCCGAACTGCGTTCACCAGTACGCTTACAAGCTAGTTCTCGGACGGTTTAATAAGCGTAGAGGGCGTTGTGATACCGATTTCATTTAGGATTGTGTGAATGAAAGCACTGTTTCAAATTCAATTATTAGTAGTACATATAATAGTTACATTTTCTTACTATGTACTAACAATTTGACATCGCAGCCAAAGCACACAACCAGATTTGTCTCTAATCCGTCCATACAAGGAATCAAAATGAATGTGACAAAGTTCATAGCTATATTTACCCACGTGTGAGCGGGTGGCCGGAACTATAAATCGCGCTAACAAAAACTAGGAAGCTCCTTGGTGGCCGCCGCGGTGTCAGGTTCACTTCCCGGTCAGACCGCGGCGTGTGCGAGCTGAGTTTTGTGAGATTATGGAGTTTGACGGTGTTTTTTCAGGTTCAATTTGATAATTTATCGGTGATAGATTAGAGTGTTTTTTTCGGGTAGGAGGTTCAAGCCCCGGCACGCACCTCTAATTTCAATATCACTTGCTTTAACTGTGAAGGGAATCATCCTGAGGATACCTTAATAGCAGAGAGTTCTTCATAATGTTGTCAAAGTTATGTGAAGTGTGTCAATCCGTATTTGGCCAGCGTGGTGGACTATGGCCAAACCCTGTTGAGACTCATGCTTAGTAATGGTCCGCAAGACGGATTTTTCAAGATTTAACACGTGTACCTAATATGTATTCCAGTCCCCTATTAATTAGATTTAGAATGTTAAGATTTTAGATCTTGAGTGTAACATTGATTTGATCAAAAACTATCTACTTAATTAATCTAAAAAAATATATGGTTAACATATTTAACTAAATTTCTACCAATATTGCAAGGCCAGTTTTAAGTAGGTATAATATTTATTTGGCCCAGGGACAACCAGGGGTGGTCTTTTTGATTAGGGTTTTATTTTTATTTTTTGTTAGTAGGTATATATTATGGAGTTGATTTATATTTATTGTATAGTTTGTATAATATTTAGATTTTAGATTTACTTCTATTGTGATTAAAAATATCAATTAAAACTTAAGATTAAAGTATAATATTAAACAGATGTTAGATGAAATCTATAGGTAGGTACCTACTTATAATATCTAAAACTGCAACTGGAAGATTTCTTTACATATAATATATTCTGAAAATTTTAATCGGGGTATGTTTTACGATCGATGCCCAAAACCGATTTTTATTTAATTTTTGTCTGTCTGTCTGTCTGTATGGCCGCGCATCACGCGAAAACTAATGAATGGATTTAAATGAAATTTGGTATAGGGGTAGCTGATACTCCGGGTCAATATATAGGATAGTTTTTATCCCGATAGAAAATAAGGTTCCTCCAGGATAGGGGTTTTTTGTTGATTTTACTCCATAATTCAGTCAAATCTGAACGGATTTGAATAAATCTTTCTTTATTTTTTTCTTTTCTAGTAGTAAGTTTGTGATTGTATGTTCACTGTGTTTGGAATTCCAAATAAAGGTTTTTTATTTATTTATTAGAAGGTATGTATCATCAGGTAAGTTTTGCCCAATTTTGGTGAAGATTTGATAAAATATATTATCAGAGATAGAGGACAAAACTCCTCAACAGATAACAGCAATTCACTTGATTTTTGGTGGCGTTTGAAGGAAACAAAATTGCGACCAAGAGAAAATCTGTCAAAATTTTCTCTTGGTCGCAATTTTTTATAATTAATTTTGTTTCCTTCAAACGCCACCAAAATGCTTTTTAGATAAACAATACATAGTTTAAGTACCAGGTATACAGTTGTATTTAGGTATTGATATAACTTAGCCATTTGAAAATAAGTGTAGGTTGAACGAGAAAAGCAATAAATCTCAATCCACGCGGACGAAGTTGCGGGCATCAGCTAGTTTATTGAATAATTAATACGTTAAAGTCAAAAGTGAGTGGTGACCCTGATTTGATCCATATTTAGCATATAGTCCAGTGTTGCAATCAATGATGATCAATGACAAAAAATGATAAAATATTAGATATATTAAAAATTATATTTTTTTGACGACCTCCGTGGCGACCTCCGTGGCGCAGTGTGTAGCACTGTTGCCTTAACGTGCGGAGGTCCCGGGTTCGATTCCCGGCAGGGTCAATTTAGGAATTTATTATTTCTGAATTTTCCCTGGTCTGGCCTGGTGGGAGGCTTCGGCCGTGGCTAGTTACCACCCTACCGGCAAAGACGTGCCGCCAAGCGATTTAGCGTAGAAACCGAAGGGGTGTGGGTTTAATATAACTGCCATGCCCCTAA
Organism: Erebia aethiops; assembly: GCA_923060345.2. Taxonomy (NCBI): domain Eukaryota; kingdom Metazoa; phylum Arthropoda; class Insecta; order Lepidoptera; family Nymphalidae; genus Erebia; species Erebia aethiops. The sequence goes on along the minus strand of OV281096.1, from coordinate 10,563,764 downwards.
CAGGTTAGCCCGCTACCATCTTAGACTGCATCATCACTTACCATCAGGTGTGATCGCAGTCAAGGGCTAGCTTGTAGTGGATAAAAAAAAAAAAAATATTAGAGTTACAAACTTTAAAAAGAAATAAACAAAAAGACCATTCAGTTTTTCACAGGAAAATTCATCACACTCCATACAGACAAACAAGTAACAACCCCACGCCGCGAACGCTGCAAAGTACATAAATCCGACAATTTAGAAGGCCATTTGTCGGGCGCGGACACGACGGGTCAAAACTCCGGACACAATCATTTCATATTTTCCCCGAGCTCAATCTCACGTGGCTCAATTATTCACCAGGGCCTACCTATCCTGCAAGGTAATGACCGGTGAACGCGAAATTACACGTGTTACAATGATGATTCTGCTTACCCGCGTCGCGTGGGGTAATTTTCGGCCGAACTTGAACTTTTGAAGTGTTAGATTTTGTATTCTGGCTTCATTTGTTGATCTTCAATAGAAGATCACCGGACCGGATCGGATACATTTGATCGGTATTCTAATCTAATAATTTTCCACTAGATGCCCGCGACTTCGTCCACGTGAATAAAGGTTTTTGATTCCCGCGGGCACTCTTCAAAAAGTAGCCATGTCCTTCCCCGGGATACCTACAAACTATCCCTGTATGAATTTTCATCCAAATATCAACAGATGGACCGTGAAAGGGTAGCATTCAGCATATAGCACAGCATAGCATAGCACATATCATATAGCATAGCATGTAGCATAGCATGTAGCATAGCATGTAGCATATAGCATAGCATAGCATGTAGCATAGTATATAGCATAGCATGTAGAATAGCGTGCAGTATAGCATGTAGCATAGCATATAGAATAGCGTTTATAATAGCATGTAGCATAGCATGTAGCATAGCATAGCATAAAGCATATAGCATAGCATGTAGCATCGCATATAGCATAGCATGTAGCATAGCATGTAGCATAGCATATAGCATAGCATATAGCATAGCATTTTAATTATTATTTTAGTTTTAAGAAATTGTGCATTAAATTAGTTAAATTCAATTACAAAGTAAGTTGTTACATCAATTAATTAAGTCTCTCTGAGACTACTGATATGATATGAGTCTAGATTCTGTACTTCGAGTCCCGAAAGTATCAAAAGTCCCGGTTTTGTGGTGTGGAGAACCGGTACTGAAAATATTCAAAAGTCTCGGAAATTCCCGAGTATGTCCTAGTAGCAGACAGACACACTTTCGAATTTATTATATTATTAAAGTCCTGACTATCTCACAGACTTAGCTCAATTATTGACCAGGGCCTACCTGCAAAGTAATGACCGGTGAGGTTTGATGAAATTTGGTACAGACGTAGGTTGTGTCCCGGGGAAGAACTTAGGCTACTATTATCCCGGAATATTAATGAGTTCCCGCGGTTTTTTTTTTAAATCCAATACAAGCTAGCCCTTGACTGCGATCTCACCTGATGGTAAGTGATGATGCAGTCTAAGATGGTAGCGGGCTAACCTGTTAGGGGCATGGCAGTTATATTAAACCCATACCCCTTCGGTTTCTACACGGCATCGTACCGGAACGCTAAATCGCTTGGCGGCACGTCTTTGCCGGTGGGGTGGTAACTAGTCACGGCTGAATTTTCAGAAATTATAATTTCCCAAATTGACCCTGCCGGGGATCGAACCCAGGACCTCCGCACGTTAAGGCAACAGCGCTACACACTGCGCCACGGAGGTCGTCAAAAAAACATTATTAAAAAAAACTTAAACCACACTGACGAAGCCAATCATACCTAACTACATCAGCAACGCAATAATTAGCTTTTCTAATTTCAGATCTCTAAAATCTGGTCGAATTTAAAATAATCTTTGCAATACCGGACAAACAAATTTTTTGCCAGGAAGTTCAACCCCACGCGCGTCCCCCACAAAAACTAGCATCATTCGCCAGTTCGCGTGACCATTTCCGACACATTGATATATCGATCACATGTCAGCGGTGTACGCATTATTTGTTTTAGGATCCATGCAAAAAGTTGGTGCCACGCCGTCTGCCGTGGCCAAATTGTTTTTGTGAGTTTCGGATTTCTAAATCGTTTTGTGACGATGGACAACGGCGTATGAATATCTATAAAAATAACGAAACTGCATTCAACTCGAAATTCCTTACTTTCGTAAACGAATTAAAAATTTGAACTCTTCCCTTAAATATTGTGGCTGTCTCTAAAAGTTGTGATTCTACCACAAATAACACTTGATTCCGATCCATAAATGTACGTAAGCAAAGGTAAGTAGGCCATGTTTTTATACTTAATCCATATAGGAAGTTCTTTTTTTTAAATGTGCTCGAAGCTAAATATTTCTGTTTTTCTGATAAGGTAGTAGGTAGGTTGGCTTCCCATAATTAAGAAATTATAAATTCCTAAATTGAACCAGATACTTCTACACAAAATACAACTATCCACTGCACCAGAGAGGTCGCTGTTACAAATAAACAAGCTCAAAACTAATAAACGCAAATCCGAACATTAAACGAGATAGACCCTCCATAAAGATATGAGGGCCTGTTTGTTTGTATATAAATAGCGCCGTAGACTTTGATATTTGACGTATGCGCGTAATGAAATGGAGTGTGTATTTATTAAGTTAATTAAGCTGTTCTTGAGGCGCGCGCCGGGATCAGATTGTATCGTAGGTAACCGGGTCCTATTCATGATAATGCCATTATGCCCTTTTGTAAGGACCGACTGATGGAAATACTTACGCAGCATATGTGACCTGATACAAATACAATACAAAATACAGACAAACCAGTAAGCCAGAAATTACAGTAAGCTAAAGCCAGAACTTTAAAATTACGACAGTGGAATCAATGATTTATAGGTACATATCAACAATAGCATCCAAGGCAAAATGTTCGAAGTAGGTACTTGTAACAGTTTTTGCCTTTGAGCTATAGATAGATTATAGATGATTCACATATTATTACTGTCTTCAAATTAACTATAGCTGTCGTTCCTTATATGCGAAGACGTATTACCTAAATTTAATAACTCTTAACAATAATGAGACATTATTAGCGATGCTCCTCATATTTAATATTTGAAGAATCGACTTCCTCACTCTAATGAAGCGAAGGGGAAACAATTTATTACGAGAATGTGAACACATGAAATGCTGCATATTAAATTTTAACGGAATTTTCTGTATTAAAGTCTACGTAACCATATTTAAGTTTTATTAATGATCCTCTTAAATTACGTAAAACTAGTTCATACACTTACTTGGCTTCGACAGAGATTACTTTCATGTCACGCTAATTCTTAATGTTTCTTTTAGGGATTGATAAATAATACCTAAGACGTCACTAGTCAGGTTAGGTATCGAATCATGGTTGTTTTTTTTATTTAAGACTAGCTGATGCCCGCGACTTCGTCCTCGTGGTTCAAATTTTTTCTTGTTCCCGCGAAAACTCCTTACTTTTCCGGAATACAAAAGTAGCTTTGTCGCTTTCCAGGTCCTCAACAATACCTGTGCCAAAAATCATGTCGATCCGTTGCTCCGTTGCTGCGTGATTAAAGGACAAACCATTAAACCAATAAACCAACAAAACAACAAACAAACACATTTTCGCATTTATAATAGTAGTATGAAGTATGATATGACTTCAAGTACTGGGGTATTAGTTGGACAAAAACATGCATTGATCGCAAAGTATCGTAATGCCTTACCTACATAGCTATATCTACGCAGGGGGTTACCTAACTCCACCCTTAGAATACATTGAAGATGTGTATCCTTCCGGCTTTTATCATAATTAGGTAAACGTATCGTATTGTAATTAATTCTTTAATTCAAAATTTCACTGAGTACCTACTGAGGTATTCGTTTGAAAAAAAAAACGTGATCTCAAAGTATTGCATGCCTTACGTATCTACAATAAGAATACATTGATTATTATTGTGATCATTCCGTCTTCTATCATAATTAGGTCACAGCCTTCCCCTTCCTCAGATAATCCCAAAGTGCCGGGCCGTACATCACTTCGACAGCTACGCCGTAATGAAGACAACACTACAAACTATAATTCGCCATCTAAATGCACCGTCGACAGGCATAAACAATTGAAATAATTATCAGGATAAGCCTCCCGGATCAAGGAAAGCCCTCGAGATTTTAACCCTTCTGAGAATCTGACAGCGTCTTATGTAAATTCTCAAGTTCCTCAAGATCGGTTTTCCAACTATTTTGCATTTATTGCAAAATCAATCTTATATTACTCATATTAAAATTCATTTTAATATAGTAAAGTTGTCGCATGTGACCTTTTCAGGAGTATGAAAGCTAATGGTTGCTCAATTGGCTCTAAGACAATATGGAAACTTGTTTTGTTTAAAGCTTGGGTAGATATTCATACCGATAAATAAAGAATAGAAATATTTTGATACAAATCAGCCTGAGAATCTACATGATTACCTATTCTGTGATGATAATAACAAAACTAATAATGAAATCCCAGCTCTACTATAAAAACAAATTAAGTTTATCCAACTAGTCATAACTTGCAAGTATAAAAGAACTAAGAAGAGGTAATAAAAAAATAGATTAAAATGCAACAACAATTAGCAGAAAGGAGACGGTATAGATTTGTACGGGGCGTAGGCCAAGTCTTGTACAAGCTGAGAAATGAAGGATAATAAAATACTAGATCAGTTTTTATTGGTCAAACCTACGAATTCGTCGTTATTTCAGTGGTAAAATTATTTAATCTTTCCAAGTTATGGCACACTAAACACCCACCCGCCATATATGAATCCGCCATTGTTACCCTGATTGGGTAACAATGGCGGATTCATATTTTTTGACGTTTTTAAATGAAAAACACGTTATTTTGACAGTGACTATCTGAAATGACATTTCGCACCTACTGCCTTCTTTATGGCCGAAGGTTGCCATCTTGGAAACGTATCGAAAACTTGAAATACATTTTTATTTTTTGCTCGTTATTTACTTTACTGTTCTAAATTATTATATTTTTAATACAATCTATGTATTTTCCTCTATTCATGGTAGAGTGTACAAGAGTTGGCCTAAAATGAACCTTTTCCTTCCAACACTGCTAAAATAAATAAATTTGAGTTAATATATTTATTTTCATAAACGATGCTAATTTTACGACTGACGGAAATGTTTTATGTTAAACATTACTACTGAGCAAAGAGACCAATAAAATGTACGACCGTTATACCAATAGTGAGGTGCATAAACAAATAATAAACGCGAATGTGTAAAGTGATAACACCTATACTATATCGAGTTTTACTTCTTGAGCGCTAGTATAGCGCTTATTATAGTAATTCTAGTTAGACTGCGTTTTTTTAGGGTTCCGTACCAAAATGCGACTGCGACTGCGTCTGCGACTTTCTCCGTCTGTCTGTCTGTCTGTCCGTCCGTCACACTCGATTATTTCAGTAACTACCAAAGCTATCGACATGAAATTTGGAATAGTTGTGTATATTAGTGGCCCAAAGACACTGGAATAAAAAAAAATTAGAAATTATTTTTGTTCTTATTTAAAAAGGGAGGAAAATCGGAGGGTTGAAATTTAAAAGTGAGATAACTGTACTGTGTGGGGTATCATATGAAAGGGTTTACTTTGTACATTCTAAAACAGATTTTTAATTATTTTTAGTCATGATAGTTTTTGATTTATCGGGGAAAAAGTCTAAAAAAATACCATCCCCCCCCCCCTTATCTCCGGAGTTTACCAATCGAAAAATCTGAAATAATTATGGTCAATAGGAATTTATGTATATTTTACAGGAAAACTATAGCCAATGCTCTAACTAGCATAGTTTTTTTGATATTAACAGTAAACCTCTACAAACAAAGTTAGTTTTGCGGTTCATTAACAAAGGTAATTATTACCGTTTTACATCTTTGGTCGTTACAGTTTTCAGTACGGAACCCTCGGTGCGCGAGTCCGACTCGCACTTGGCCGGTTTTTTAATTTTGCTATTTTTTGGAGCTTTTATAGTTAGCCTATATGCCCCATCGTAACACACAAAATTACAGACAAATTATAATTAAATCGAAAGCTATAACAATTTAAGAGAATCCCTAACGAAAGTATACTCCTTCATAGCCGAAATGTTTCTTTCATAGCCAAGGGTTTGCTAAAAATTAAATTAAAAATACCGATATGCATAAAATTTAAATTTAGTTCATCTGTAGATTCTCTCAAATTTTTGTTGCGACCACATGCCACTAGCAAGTGTAGAGCGTAGATAGATTTCGTAGCTTTACAAACCTAAAACCTGACAGATGGATACCTAAGTAGATACATAATAGATATTATGTTAACTGCCTCGTTGGTCTAGTGGTAAGCATGTTCGATTGCGGCCGACGAGGTCCCGGGTTCGAGTCCCGGGTCCGGCCATAACAAGTATTGGGTTTTTCTAACAAGAAATTCTCAGTACTTGCCCGGAGTTAGGAAGTTGGCGGTGTTGCACCCCCGTGCCTCGGTGAGCAAGCCGTCGGTCCTGCGCCTGATCTCTCTCCGGTTGTGTCGGATTTTTCGTCCCATTGGGCTATGAGAGTAAAGAAACAGAGAGTAATAATATATATACATATATAGATAGAGGACATTAGATATTATGTTAAAATGTTCAATTGCATTGATAGGAGTTATTAATAAAAATTATTTCCAAAAAACCGACTTCCAATGCCACTGTAAAGTAAAAAATAATTTCTACCCACTATGTTGAAGTCGGGCGAGCCTGATGCGTCAACTTTGCTTATTTTTTTTATGGGACCAGCTCGGGAGCTTCCTCTAACAACTGATAGAAAAAAAATCAAATCGGTTCAGAAACCACGGAGATATGCACCGACATACATTTAATATATAAATATATATATATACTCAGTTCTTAATTCCTCCTCAGTTCTTAGTTCTCCTGAGAACCTCCTCCTTTTTTGGAAGGCGGTTAAAAATAATTTATTGCACAAATTATTGTTCAAACTACGTATTCATTCATTACGTACGTTCGTACGTTTCATTTGTTAGTATTTTTTAACCGAATCTCTTTATATCCGTGTGCATTTTACCTAGTAAAATAACAGTAGTATCAGCACGGGTGTTTAACGAGCTAGGAAGTGGTTACATCAAAAAGATATCTTTTCTCCCGGGCGGGCCCGGTTACGAAATAATTCCAAATCAAAGCATCAGCTTGGGTGGGCAGTAGGGCTGCCTACTATATGTTGATTAACTTATTCATAGAGGTAGATTTACTATAATTTTATTTGAAGATGGTGATTTTGGATTTATTTGTGGTGGTTAGATGGTGATATAGGAAAAAACACCCGGTCAAACCGGTTGGATGGATGGATGTATGGATGTATGGATGGATGTTTGTTACTCGATCACGCCCCAACGGCTGAACGGATCTGGATGAAAATTGGCACAGAGAGAGATTATTGTCTGGAATAGTACATAGGCTACTTTTTATCCCGGAAAATTTAAGAATTCCCGCGGGAACTAAAAAAACCTCAATCCACGCGGACGAAGTCGCGGGCATTAGGTAGTATTTTATATACTTTCAAAAAGTGTACGTGTGAGATTGAAATTTTGCATAATATTACTTATATAGTTTTTGTCTAAACATAGACCAACCCTCACAAAATCCATTGGGATTTATCTAAATCTTATCTATCCATCTATATCTATATATTTCATCATCATCATCACAGCCTGCGGACGTCCACTGCTGAACATAGGCCTTTCCCAAAGATCTATATCTTCTAAAATAAAAATAATTAAAATAAAATCTATATCTTTAGAAAACCAAAATTTACGAGCACGAAGTAAACTTATTAATTAATAGAAAACTTAGTTTGTACTACTACACGTTCCTATTACAAGGAGTTTTAGATTTAAATATTGCTAGGAAACTTAAACGGTTTAATTTCTTCGAATAATGAATTTAATTTGTAATCAGAGCTAACGAGGTTGAGTGAGATTCTAATTAGTTTTGGCAGAGTTGTTTTAGACATGGTGATTTTACTTTATGTGATTACTTTTGTGTCTCAACTTACAAAATCACCACCATATTATATTAGTTACTTACTTACTGTAAAATAATATTATGGTTTTATGCAGTATCCATATCCATACTAATATTATAAATGCGAAAGTGTGTCTGTCTGTCTATCTATCTGTCTGTATCACGGAATAGATAAAGGGAGACTTTATTTTTTCTATGGTCTGTCTGCTACGCTTTCACGGCCCATCTGTACAACCGATTTTGATGAAATTTGGTACAGGGATAGGTTGTATCCCGGGGCCTTCGCCGGTCCTTACATAGGTTGCTTTTTATCCCGGAAAAATCAAGAGTTCCCGCGGGAATCAAAAAAAAACTATCTCTTCAACCGATGTTGATGAAATTTGGCATAGGGATACTTTTTATCCCAGAAAATTGAAGAGTTAGAGAGATTTTCTTAAACTTTAATCGATGAGAACTAGTCGCGTCGCGAGAGTCGCGGCAATGATCTTGTGATATCATATTTTCGGAAGGTATAGCCCTGCCCTAGTGGCCGATAATAATAATTGTTTTGAACCGGATTCTGAAAGGAAACACCGCCAAATATCTAATTGGAATTTCTAATTATACTTGTAAAGCTGAACGCCGGTCTAATTAGTTTTCGATGGAGCGGTTTGTTGTAGACGCCTTTCGGTGGTTTGTTTATTCGCAATATATTAAATTGAGTTCTGTAGCTTTACTTTTTACTTTAATTTGCTTACCATGTCAAAACTGCAATATCTACTTGTAAAGAGTTTGGTTTATCTTTTAATGAATATATTAATTTAAAAGAATATCTATCTGTTAAATTAATATAACGGCACCTATCTCAAACTTTGCACAGATGTACCAATTCTTGATTTGAATTTTCAATCTCATTTATCTTATTGTATCGTAAAGTTCTAGAGTGAAGACGCGTACAAGTAAGTAAGCGTAAGGTGGGGTGCTCTCCAGTACTATAGACCGACGATATAAAGAGGGTGGCGGGAACGGAAAGTGGCTGGATGAAGAAGGATCAGTCGTGTTGGCGCTCTTTGAGAAAGACCTAATATTATGTTCAGCAGTGTACGTACGCAGGTTGAAATAGAGATTATATTTATATATAGTACCTAAATAAAGTTACTTGGCATGAACGCTAGATGTTGGAAAGTACCTAAGTAGATATTCCAATTCCTAAATCAATGGCCATTTAAGGGAATACAAACCAAAACCTTAACTTATACTTTTGCTCTGGCTTTGGCCGTGGCTAGTTACCAGCCTACCGGCAAAGACGTACCGCCAAGTGATTTAGCGTTCCGGTACGATGCCATATAGAAACTGACTAGGTGTATGGGTTTAATATAACTGCGATACCTCTAAAAGGTTATCCCACTCCACCTTAGACTGCATCATCACTTGCCATCAGAGGAGATCGCAGTCAAAGGCTAACTTGAAGAAGAATAAAAAAAACTTAATGTTTCCACATTGCTCTGGGATATCACTGCACTTAAGGGATCATTAACAATGTGCGCAAAGAGGATGTTAAAGCCCATTAAGTTCCTTTATTAATAAATAACGATACCCATCTGCACCTTTTCGGACAAAATCACCAAACACGCACAAATACAGCAAGGGAGCTATTTTCTAAGCCCTTTCACATAAATTGCAAGTACCTACGATTCACATTTAAAACACACGAACATTACGGACCCGCAGAGATGTCCGAGGGCCCCCTTGACCGTTCCCGCCGGAAGAAAGGGCTCATTTTCATTAGGCAACTAAGCGTTAGAATACGTAGATTTATACAGCATGCAAATCGGAGCGGTTCCCAAAGCTCTGTGCTTCTGTGGGCCACTCGGCTGTAAATTTATCTAAATCATCAAGCCATCGTTAACTCGGCCTACCGGCTACCACGCTGGCGTTGATAACAGAAGCACCATCCTGTTTGTGTTCAGTGTCACACTAGCACTCACAGAGAGTAATTTTAATAGTGTGCACATTGCACCCAAACTACTTGCAAGCCAAGCATATTATGTAAAAACTCAGAATATATACTATTATAATCGGCTTTTTATAATCTCTTCAAGAAAGACAAGTCAACTTGCCCATCTGGGATGTTCGACTGAGATGCGCTGTTACTAGGTACTATAGATTAGACCCTCTTAAAACGTAGCCAAGTTGTAAAATAGTAAGTACTCATATTTGGCAAAATGTAGGAGTTTCATTGGGCAAAATGAGTTTAGGTATTAATCCATACTATAATATATATAAATGAATGATGATAAATGCGAAATGTGTCTGTCTGTTACGCTTTTACGACCCATCTTTTTAATCTTGATGGTACAGGGGTAGGTTGTATCCCGGGTAAGGCATACAACCTACCCCTGACAATACAATAAGACATAGGCTACTTTTTATCCCGCAAAATTAAAGAGTACCCGCGGGAATCAAAAAATCTTTATCCACGCGGACGAATTCGGGGGCATCATTTAGTATTGCATAACTTCTTTATTCGTTACATTTTTAAAGTCTCCTAATTATACCTACAGTTTGACAAGCAATGTCCGTGTTAACGAGAGGCGAGGGTGAGTCCAGTGACCCTTCCGTTTGAAGCGAGCGAGAGGCACTTTTTGCTGCACGGCTACATTCCGCCCAAGAAACCACGCGGGGCATGCAACGCTACACTCCGCTGCATACCTACTCCTCGTATCCTTATTACAAGGTAATATGATTAAGGTCTAGGGAAGCTTTGAGCTATTTCGTCGAGGAACATCTCTTCATGTGTCTGAAACTCCCCCGATCAATATCGTTTTATAATATGTCTGTTTCGGGCCAGTTCTTGAAGAATTAATGGATGTCGTAGATGTGGCGCGCTAACATTTTCTTTCTATGTGTCAATTCAATTTAATTCAATTCAATATCATTTATTCGATATAGGTACACTGCAGGTACACTTATTGACGTTAAAAATTACTTACTTAAAAAACATGAAACATGATGGTGATAATCGGTTACGGTATCTTAAAACTAAAGCTACGAGGGTTCCAAACGCGCCATGGTCTGAGAAGAGCCCACAACAAACTCAAGCGGGGGTTTTTTTTTATTATCACCATTTCACAATAATCATCTTAACTAAGGAACTATCAGAGCCATTAGAACAAATTATTGCCAAGCTTCCTTGTCGTTTAAGTAGTCCTTTACACGGTAATATGATTTTTCAATGAGTTTACGTTTTACATTAACTTTGAACTTATTCAGAGACATCATCAACATGTCTTCTGGGAGCTTATTGTAGAAGCGGACACTGTTTCCAACAAATAAATTGCTAATTTTACTAAGCCTAGAGGCAGGCATTACAAGTTTATTTTTATTTCTAGTATTGACATTATGACAATCACTTTTCTTCTTGAATTTATCAATGTGTTTATGCGCGTATACTAAATTTTCAAATATATATTGGTTGTGCACTGTCATAATTTCGATTTGTTTAAATTTATCTTTTAGTGACTCTCTTGGTCCCATATTATATATGGCTCGAACAGCCCTCTTCTGCAGTGCTTTATATTATCATTCATTCATGATCTGTGTTATTATTAATGCTATATTTAACTATCATCATGTGTCTGAAACTGCCTCGATCGATATTGTTTTATATATCTGTCTCGGGCCAGCTTAAATAATTAATTGGTTATCGTAGATGTGGCACGCTGATATTTTCTTTCGATGTGTCAGTGCTTTATATCATTCATTCAAACCTAGGTTATTAGTAATGCTATATTATGGTACAGAATAATAACTATGATGCGATGAGAAATGAATCCGCTTCACATCTACAAAACTTGCTACTTCGACATCTAAGGCCAGGATTATACTTGTAAGTTTTTACGTAAGTAGCTTACATAACAAACATTATTTCCAAACGATACGCGACTTAGAAGACAATTTCCATTTCGTAAGTAAATCATGTAAGCGTCTCGCGTGAGTTAAACTTACCAGTGTGATCGCGGCTTAAGATAAATAAATAAACCACGTCTTAAATATCGCATACTGAAGTATGCATTTTAATGCCTCAGGATAATATAATTATTTACTCCTAGATTCCTGCTCCTCGTATCCTTATAACCTGTTAGCTAATATGATTATTGTCTAAGGAAGCTGTGACTAAAAGCCTGCGAGCACTTTTCATAATCCTTGCATGGAGTTTTAATCCATACTTCCATATCCATACTAATATTATAAATGCGAAAGTGTGTCTGTCTGTCTGTCTGCTACGCTTTCCCGGTCCATCTTTTCAACCAATTTTGCTGAAATTTGGTATACCGGGGAAGGACATAGGCTACTTTTTATCCAGGATAATTAAAGAGTTCCCGCAGGGAAAAAAACTGTCTCTTCACCCGATATTGATGAAATTTGGTACAAGGGTAGATGGTATCCTGGGGAAGGACATAGGTCACTTTTATCCCGGAAAATTAAAGAGTTCCAGCGGGAATCAAAAATCTTAATCCACGCGGACGAAGTCGCGGGAATCATCTAGTTCCATAATATAGGCGTTGTGCATCAGTAACAAGTATTCAAAATCTTATACTTACCTTTACTTATTAGCCTTTGAGCCATTCCAATTTCCTAGAGGATTCATTACCGTAAAATAGATACCTACTTGCAATCGAAAATACCAAGCAAGTCTGGTTAAAATACATACCTATAATTCTGTATCCATACTATCCATATCCATACTTTATTATCCATACTTTATTAATATTATAAACGCAAAAGTGTGTCTTAGTGTCTATCTGCTACGCTGTCTCGGCCCATAAACGTTCTTTGACTTTGTTCAACCGATTTTGATGAAATTTGGTATAGGGGTAGATTGTATCCCAGATGAGGACATGGATTGTTGCAAGTTTGGATGTTTGTTACTCCTTCATGCCGCAATGATTCAGCCAATTTGGCTGAAATTTGGAATGGAGATAGCATATAACCCTAATTAGCACATGCAGTATTTTATCCCTAGAAATTAGAGTTCCCGCGGGAGTCATAAAACCTTAATCCACGCGGACATAGTCGCGGGTATCATCTAGTTTTTATATATTTATCTCCATTTGGCGCTCTCAGCTTCCAACAGGTAGGCTATATACAATTATTTTTCAAATAAATAAATAATTTATCACATGTACTCAAAGTTTCCTCTGCAAAGGGTGAACACGTTACAGCCATTATCTCTCGAGCGAAACCGACTTTTGTTTTAAAACGTAGAAAATTAAAGTTCCCCTTTTTTCGTTGGAACAATTCTAAACTTCTATTTTAGCGGCGTCCTCGCATGTTTGCGGAACTTCAAAAAGTTTGGTCGGGACTTTAAAACAGCGATTCGTTTCACTTTATCCACGCAATTCAGTTAAATGCTTTAATTGGATGGTTTGAGTGTGGATAAAAGGATCGTGTGCGCAAATTTGAATGTAATATTATATGATCTTATATTTGGCTGAGCCGCTGTGGTATAGTGGCTAGAGTCTATAGAGAGATAACGCTTCTTACTCGGAAGTTTCAAGTTCAATATGAATTTATTTATGTAAATTAAACCAGAACACGAAGCCGGCGGCTCTTAATAGGTTCAAAGGATTATAAAGACGACAACACCAGCCGTTAAGTATGACATAGTTATTTGTTAAGGGAGGATCTTAAAAAATTTAATCCTTAAAGGGCTAAAATAGAGGTTTTAAAGTTTAAAAATCGATTTTAACGTGAGTGAAAGCTAATTTTTAGAGTAAATCCTTTATTTCTTAGAAATTTAATGCAAGTTACGCTTCACTCTGACTTAGATGAGAACTGAGACTCCAATAAATTGTGTACATTACTACGTACACCTCAGGACCCGTGCTCAGAACAATCCAAACGGCCTCCGTATATAACAGTCAAAGTAACATTACAGTGGGAGTCCGATTAATCAGTTGGTGCGTAGTGGTGGCGAGCAATTAGATTTAAGAACAACTGGGCGTCAGCCGGAGAATGGCGCGCATTAATTTGAGCTTCTCTAACGAGCGACGGACCGACTGGGACCTTGCACTTCTAACGCATCTGTAGAGTCGCCTTTGTAAATTCATTTTTAAACTTTTTACTGTGGAATCTGCACTTAGAAGCTGTATGACTTTAACCGTTGAATGTGGGCGTATAGTATTAGTACTATAGGCCCATGATAAGTTATGGTTAGCGTTAAACGTAGAATATAAGTGCATCCTTAGTTTTATGTTAGGTGTTTGTGGCAGTCAAAAATTAACGCAAAAGCAATTGTCACTATCCAGGCGAAAGCTTGGCATGTGGCCAAAAAGCAATTTCCAGTTGGATTGTATAGAAAAACACTAACGAAGAGACATTAGTAATAACAAATAGTCGGGAACGATTGTATTCTGAACTTCTATTTAAAGATATTATGTATGCCAAGTCACCAATTTGATGTACCTAGTATTTACCTACCTATTCGTTCGAATTAGAAAACAGTTTAGGATAGAACTACTGCATTTTTTAGATACACTACCCGCCTTCGCCCGCCCCAAAGTTGTAATGTTTCTCGACTCCATGAAACTCTGTGCCCTGATATGTCCAGCATAGCATTGCGCTGCGCGTCCACTGTGCTATGTTTATTGCAATCTGGCTAAATGCTGCTTATACTGTTACCCGGCTTATACTGACCTTCTGGTAAACCAGATTTTAGTTCTCGGGTATTTGCTACAATTTTAATAGACACAGGAAACTTTAATTGAGTTAGTTACTCTAATGTATAAGTAAACTAGCTGACCCGGCGAACTTCGTACCGCCTTAGTATGCAAAATTAAATGTATATTTTTCAATATTTCTGAGAGATTTTCTTAATATTTTTTTCCGTAAGAACCTTCTCCTAATAATAACAAATACAACAAAAAAAGAATTAGTGAAATCGGTCCAGCCATTCACGCGTGATGCCGTGACCAAGGAAAACGGGTTTCATTTTTATATATATAGATAGGTTAACTACCTAAATAAATAAATATTGGTAATCTATGTATATTTTATCAGATAATGATTGTATTATCTATACACACAATATAACTGTGATAGACATAAGTGTAGGCGCGGCGTAGCAAGGCCGTAGCGGTTTGAATTGAACGAGTTTCCCATAAATGGTTATGGAAAACTCGTTCATTTTAAAGCAAGAAGTATCTACGATTTAATTTCTGGACAATTTAGCTTTATGAAGCTTATTTTCAAATTATTTCACTCATTATTTATCTAATATAATTACATCGCTAGAGATGATAAAGTGTACTAAAAATTATTTGTACGAGAACTAGATTCCAACAAGAAAACCGAATGCACTCCATTCTATATTTTTAATTTTAATTATTTTTAATAAGGTCCACGTAGATTTACGTTCTTGAAATTTTAGAGGAACTCTTTGATTTTTCGGTATATAAGTAACTTTTCAGGTCCGCAGCTATATCCATGCAAATTTACTTTAGGATTTGGATAAAACAAACACCTTAAGGACGAAACGGTTAAAACACTTTTTTTTATCCACTACAAGCTAGCCCTTGACTGCGATCTCACCTGATGGTAAGTGATGATGCAGTCTAAGATGGTAGCGGGCTAACCTGTCAGGGGCATGGCAGTTATATTAACCCATACCCCTATTCGGTTTCTACACGGCATCGTACCGGAACGCTAAATCGTCTTTGCCGGTAGGGTGGTAACTAGCCACGGCCGAAGCCACGACCAGGGAAAATTCAGGAATAAATTCCCAAATTGACCTTGCCGGGGATCGAACTGTGTAGCGTAAAAGGGGGTTTTTAAAAGCAGTGTATTCATCAAACGGTGACATAGTTTATGCTTGTAAAAATAATGTGCTGTTTTCAAGACCTTTGAGCAGCCATTGACGCATCTCAAAACACAATTAAAAAAAAATCTCTGCATTGAAATTTATTTTAAACATACCTCTTAATTTACCTTTTAAAGCAATTTTTCTCCTTATTGAAACCAATAATTAGCTCTAAAAATATAAGATAAAATTCATATTCCTAAATCAAACACATTGTCGGTTTCATTTGAATTGAAAAGTAAATATTATTTTTTTTACAAATTATTTCATACATTTTTTGCGACATGCGCTTGCTCAATTTCACCCCCGCGCGCCTCTGTTTTTCATCTCGTGAGCTCATAGCGCCATAAGACAACAGCGCTACACACTGCGCCACGGAGGTTGTCAGGTCAAATGTCAGGTCGTCACTTTCACATAAACAAATAATTTGTAAACAATCAGATTCGAATAAGAAACCCAACTTCACTGATTTTCTCCTTTAATTGAAAGTTAATGTTACACATCCAAATTATTTGGAAATTTTCAGAATAAAATATCAGAACAATTAGAAGAATCCGCACGGTCTGATGAAAGGATAATACAATTTCTAATGGTTCACAGAATCTGCTTATCTGGTCAGCGGAAGGGTTGTTGAACTATCTCCCTCGGCGGTCCCTCGCAAACAATGTGCCCTCTGTGTGCGCGGAATTAAATAAAAGGTTTGATTTTGTGTTCTAAGGGTTTAATCATACTACGGATTTTTTACTTCAAGAATTGTCTCACTGTGAAGCGGCGATAGCATGGTGGTACTTTTTGCTTGTATTCGACGGGCCCGGGTTTTGAATCCCGGGTACGCACCTCTAACAATACAGATGTGCGTTTTACTAGCTAATAAAGTGAAGGAAAACGTCGTGAAAAAATCTGCATACCTAAAAGCTCTCCGTAATAATATGCTCAAAGTTATGTGAGCCAACCCAAACTAGGCCAGTCTTGATTCCAAGAGGAATATTTTATATTGGTACGGCGATGAGTTGATGGTAGTGATATTTCCGTAGGAATAGATGTGCACTGGAACTTCGTATCAAAACTGCATACCGGTAAACGCAGTGTAGGAAGACCTCTAGCCCGCTGGACCTGAAAAAAGTTTCGTGAAGTGGATGGGGATGAGGAAGAGAGGAAAATTCAATAATATGAACTGTGGTTTCGCTTAGTTATTTTGAATTTGTTTTTATCCAAAAACACCAAAAGTTTATGTCCTCGTTTGCATTTTGGCTGCACAAATATTATCGGTCATTCCGCTCCTGTCTTTCTCGAGCGACATTATATCGTGCGACATTTTTGTCGTCAGTGTGATCCCGCTGTTAAATAAAAGGTTTGATTTTGTGTTATAAGGGTCCAGTGTTTGCGGAACGGACCGACTGATCTGCATACCTTTATTATACTTTACAGTAGCTTTGAGGTTGTCCGGCTTTGTACTGCAGTTTTTTATTGCAGACTGTATCTTCCTCTTATTGAACGTAAGCAGGACTATTTTTCTATGCATATATCATGTAGTTTTTTATACACACAGCTAAGCCAAAGATTATAGTATCTTCCTTTACAATGAGTAAAAGTTTAGACTAAAAATTGTTTTGGGCCCATTTTCATTGTCTAAATTGCTTATATATTATATTATTACTCGTTTTATTAGCACATTCCCATATCTCGTTTCAAATATGATTTTCTAAATTTGAATTTCATCATAATAATATGTCGTAGCAGATGTAGCTTTGGGGTTTTTTTTTGAGAAAATTACTTTAAAACGATGCAATGTGCAATTTGGAGTCTTACCATTATAATTGAATATTAATTATGTCCTGTTCTTTAAATAATGGCTAAGTTTACAGTACAGTGATTTAAAAAACACCCTTTATGAACTATTTCGAGAACAATCGAGAACTTGTATCTAATAGTGAAGTCTGAGTCAGGCGGCTTGTGAAGTGACAGCTGCAGTGAACGGCACTAATGGCTATCAGCAGCTACATGACGCGAAATGAAATGGGTGAGATTTGATAACAACCACAAATTATCAACCCTATGCCAAAGCTATAAGGTTGGGTTCGTCTTATAAAGCAAAGGCTAAAGTTTGAACGCGTAAGGCAATAGAGAAGGGGCCCAGAATGGACTGTCGTGAGATTCATGGAGCGTGTATCTACTAAAACTCGATATTTGTGCGGCTTCGTTTTGAAATTAGTGTTTTATAATTGACTAGCAGTCGTCTACAACATGCAGGTGACTGGAAGCTCAATAATATGGTTGGGAAATGGATAATTTTTAACACCTCACCACTCCAACTCGTAGTTAAAATGAAACCCATGTTAGAAAATAAGTGAAAGGTAGTTAATTAGTTTTTAAAGATGTTTGTTCAGGACACTGATAGCCGTGGGTGAAATGAAAAGCATTAAACCCCGAACGTATGAGCATTTATTAAGACCACTATGCGGACATTATACACAGTCATAGGGTATCAAGTCATACCGCGAGGCATTGACCGACAGCGACATCTAGTTTACATAAAAACAACTTTTATTTTTATTCTACATACAGCAATTTCTTTAGAATCTTGAACATACCGCCAGCCAAGGACTAAGTAGTCCTTCAATATAAGATACTACTACTAAAAACAGTTTTGACAATTGGGTGACTACACACCAATTACCAACAATAGAAAGGAAATTAAACAAATGACACATTGTTAACGATGGTTAGATAAGTTATTATCTACAATATACATAAAAATATGAGCTGGAATAGGCCAAATTTAAAGATTTTTATAAAATAAACTTATTTTGAAAGACTTATAAAATAGGAACATACAAACATTATTAAACTAAAACGACAAAAACAAAATGGAATCATTTGAAAATGACATAAGTACTTGGTAGAGTTACAGAAAAGGGCTAGAATCTTGAAGTTGGACATTGAATTACCTTTGTACTTTAACTCTTTGTAACGAAGTGTGACGACACACGTATTTTATCTTGCCTGAGATATAGTATGGATTCTGCTAACTTGTAACAAGGCCACTCAAGGTAAGTTGTCCTCTTGCACTTAACTCATGATTCTGTTTTTACCACTGAAGCTCAATATTCCATTTGTTTTGTTTCGTTTAAATATGGTCAGCTTTAAATTTAATACTTCCGAGAGAAATAAGTTGCCGTGGACCCTACATTTTTCTTTCTTTTTTTTTTTTTTTTTTTTTTTTTAAGTATTAACTTTAACAAGATTATTTATTTTAACCAGATATCGTTAATAACGTTTCTCTGATTTGCAATAATCCGCTTTTATCCAGAAAGAGGTAAAGGGCGATTGATTTGTTCTTTTTAGGATTTGATTTCCGTCCTTTGGATACAGCTTTAAATGTAACTTTTCTATTTCTTATTATTTTGTAATAATTTTAGTTTCAGGTGCAGATGATTCGTCGAGCAGTTTCACCGTGTCCTCGAGTGCATCGGACCGGTCGTTCCAGGTAAGTTTTATTATTTTTTGCTGTCACTTTTTCCTTTCCTTCCCTATCCTTTAACGTATTTTCTTTTAATACTCCTAATAATTCTTTCCGACTCCTAACCCTTTTTTGTGATATGACACTTCTCTTTTTAAAAATAGACTTTAAGTGTTCACAATTTTCAGTTTCAGATTGGCAACTGAGGATAAAGTCTTCCCAGTAATAATCTAGCGTGAGCCATCCTAAATTCGTTACGATCTGCTTTAGAGTATTGACAGCTAAGTAATGGGCCCATGATGTGACATACGACATTCTTAATAATTTATAATCTTTTATTTCAGAATCGCTATTATCTCGCCGCACCATTGGCTTACAAATTTTGAAGTTGTGTGTAATAAGCAATATGGCATGTAGATACCAGCACATGATTCGGGGCCAAATGGTTTTACTGAGCGATACCTTAGGCGTACTTAACTTGGTTCTAGTTGTTGGTGCTTTATCTCCAAATATCCGTGTGTTAGCATCGTGGCGAATTGGCACTTCGACAACGTAACTATAAGACTGGTATCCGCTCGTACCTGCTGTTTTATTATCACCTGCTTGTCTTTCAGCATTGGAAACATTTTTCTCCATCCTGTTACGATCTGATTCAAGCGTGACATGCATATTCATAATTCTGTTGTTACATTGGTGTTTTGCGTTTTCATCGAAATCTACCTGACCCGACAGTATCCATCCGAGGTAAGTATCCTGTGCAATTAATGATCCATTGGATTTTTTAATCAACCCTTGTTTCAGAATACTGCCATATACTTCGGCACCCAACAAAAGGTCGATCTTATTGGGAACATTATACTGAGGATCAGCCAGTCCAACTTGATTTAAATCTGTCCATTGTGGTAGAACTAATTTCTGTTCTGGCAAGACCGAGGTGATCTGCTTTAATACATGAGCTTTAATTTTAAGTTTAAAATTTGGATCATGAAGTGACTGCATGTTTAACATCACTACATGCTTAGAAATAATGTCACTGTGACTTCTACCTAAACTTGAAACGTAGTTTTTGTCAGTAATCTTATCTAATCCTAAAAGTTCAACATTTGTTTCTGAAATAAAAGATGCTTGCGAGCCTTGGTCTATGAGAGCTCTAAGTTCATGAGAACGGCTGCTTTGGGATTCAACATTTACTAAAGCAGTGGGCAATAAGGTTTGGCTATGTATTTGCCTCTGGGCAAAATGGGATGCAATATGATTGGCCTCATACGTCGAATTAATTTCTACTTCGCTATTTTGGGTTTGCTCATCATCTTGGTTAGTCTCTATGGCCTCTGTGGCAATTGCAACGGTATACAAAGGGGGTTTTCCATGGAGGAGAGTGTGGTGACGCTTATTACAAATACGGCAAGTTGTAGGTACACGGCAGGTTTTTTCTGTGTGATTAGGGCCTAAGCAGTTCCAGCAAAGCCCTAATGACTTCACTAGTTCTTGTCGACTGTTCACATCTTCTTGGATAAATTTACTACATGAGAATAGTCGATGATTTTCAGTGCAGTGAGGACAAGTTACGTCTGGAATAGCGTGCAATGATTTTGAAATACTAGAGGTAAACTTAGGTTTAGTTTTAACAGGTTCAACAAATTCTAAAGCTCGGAAGCGGCATTCTAAAAATTCTTTTAAATGTGTAAAGGTCGGCAACTCTTCGCCCAAACTATTCACATGTAATTCCCACTGTTTACGCGTCTCAGTATCCAACTTCAAGCTTACGATATAGATAATAAGTATATCCCAAGAATCTACCTTAATACTTAAATTAGACAACTCGTGCAAACAGTCAGATGTGGTATCTAGGAGGTCCTTGAGACCGTTAGAACATTCATTCGTCATTGGTCGTTGATTGAATAACCGTTTAAGGATGCAATTTGACATAAACCGCTTATTGTTATACCTATTCTGCAATAAGTTCCAACATTTTGTGTAATTAGCTTGAGTTATGGGAATATGCTTTATTAACTGTTCCGCTTCTCCTTTGAGTTGAGTTTTCAAATAATGTAAGCGTTGGACGTCATCTAAAGCAGCGTTATTATGTATCAAAGAGATAAAAAGATCTTTAAATGACGACCACTCTGCATAGTTACCACTAAACACAGGTATAGATATTTTCGGCAACCGCACAAGAGAATCCTTAGCCGCGTTAACTGAGAAAGCATCAAGGTTTGTACTAACTCTAGTTGTTGAGCTCAATAGCGTCGTCAACTCACTCTTATAGACTAAGTAACTTTCGTAACCTAAGTTGAAGATATCACTTTTAAAGTAACCATTTTTGTCCAATTCCTCACTCTCATAACAGGAAATGATGCTCTCATGTTTGTTAGAAAATCGTTTGATTGTCTCCTCTATTCCTTCCAATCTTGCCGTGACGTATGATTCTGTTATTCGTTCCTTAGGGGATTTTTTAAAATTGTTTCTAGCTCTTTCTATTTGATTTTTCAAATCTTGCATTACTCTTAAATCAGCTTCCATTTTAACTCCTTTTAATTTTACTATTGATAATCAAAATTTTCTGAAATTTTACGAAGGCCAAATTTTTTTTCCAAGTGTTAACTTAGTTGAAATTTTCTAAGTCCAAATTTTATTCTGTGTTTTCAACTCTTCACAAATCTTACAAGTCTAAATATTTTTCAAGTGTTGGATTTTTTCTTTTTGAAATTGTACTAAGTCCAAAAATTTTTCTAAGTTTTTGAAACGTTAAATATCAAGGTAAATTTGGACATAGGTTCCCCGTCTGGTCGTTTTTCAACGAATTTTTCTAAGTCCTAGCTAACACTTTTGCAAATTTTACAAGTCTACAAATGATGCATTAATTTTCTAAGTTTTTCTCTCACTGTTAATAGAGTTTAAATTTGCGTACTCACAGTTCTGTTGCACTTTACCACTTCACATATTACGAAGTTCCCGCTTGTTGTCTTTTGGAGCTGCTGTTGTCAGGAATGGCCACCAGGTGGCGCCACTGGATCTTGTGTCACCTTTCTTGAAGACGTCAGTTGTCAATGCTATTTATGACTGTCAACTTCACAACTTGACACTGACAGCTGTCACTGCGTTTATTTTGACACTTGATAATATTCACCACAAACTGAATTAATACTCTCTTTATATTATTATAAAAGACAATGTACCAATATTGGTCAAAAAACGCTCCGACTTTGAAGGACCTTGTTCAGGACACTGATAGCCGTGGGTGAAATGAAAAGCATTAAACCCCGAACGTATGAGCATTTATTAAGACCACTATGCGGACATTATACACAGTCATAGGGTATCAAGTCATACCGCGAGGCATTGACCGACAGCGACATCTAGTTTACATAAAAACAACTTTTATTTTTATTCTACATACAGCAATTTCTTTAGAATCTTGAACAATGTTATTTAGTTTGTTTATTTTATTTTAGATCTAGTTTAAGTGCTTTTTGTAGACTAGGGTAAATTGGGCAACTATAATTTTGCCTCAGGAGTGTTTTATAATTATAAAGAATCAAAAAGATGGTTACATGAAAAAGAAACGGGAAGATTAGGCATGTCGAGCACGGCTTAACTAATAATTAATTATCTCTTATTTCATTTAATTTTATAGTATTCGGTTTTTGCAGGGACTTTTCAAAACACTATATGTGGTGCCTAAAGTCATTGGCTCCTAGCGACTCACCTGAAATCGTTGGTTCAGCACGTTTAGTTCGGACTTCAAGCGCGATTATTGGTACAGGGTTGTCGTTCCAGTATGTAAAGATCACAAGCTTCTATTGTCTTTGTAATAAGGGTTCACTATTACTAAAATTATTTAGCAATGGGGTTTACTAAGGCATAAATTAAAACAAATAGACGTTTATAGTTCATGATGGCTTGGGTTTAAGTAAGTTTTAAATAGTATAAAAATATGTAAGGCCCAATTATTAACTACAGATATATAATTAACTAGATGATGCCTGACACGTCGTTCGCGGGGAATTAAAAAAAAAAATCACGGGAACTCCTTAATTTTTCAGCATAAAAAGTAGCCTATGTCACTCTAGGTTATCAACTATACCCATGCAGGAAATCACGTAGATCATGCGTTGCTTTGTTGCGGTGTGGTTGAAGGACAAAGCAATAAACCAACAAACAAACACATTTTCGCATTTATAATATTAGTATGATATGATGTACCCAGGCAATAAAAAAATACATATCGTTTCACGGAAGCCCCCAAAGACATTCACAAACTCAATTCCTAAGCCTGTACGGACCAGAAGATCTAACCCTAGACGCAGTGCATGCAAATTGAAGATGGGCGGGCGCCTGTATTTAACAGGCTTCATTAAGTTAACTCACCTCGTCCCTTCCGATCCTCGTCAAGCCACATTAACAACTAAGAGCGCTTATAAATGACATTAAGTTATATAGGTGTGCTGTAATATTGTGACGTAGATAATACAAAATACCAAGGCTACGTATCTATCTTTTCGGGTATACATTTTGTAATTCATCCCTATCTGCCTTAACACTTTCCTTTATGTTATATTTCATTTTATTATACAACTAATTATTGTTGTACCTACTGAATACCTACCGCTGAATTTTTTTAAACCGTGGAAACTCTTTCTATTTCAGGGATAAAAAGTAGCCTATATCTGTACCAAATTTTGTCAAAATTAGTTAAATAGGCCGTGAAAGCACCATTTATAATATTTGTGTGGATTTATCAGTTAGTCCGCAGTAATAAGTAAAGTGGTCTCTGAAAATCAGCGTTTGGGAAAACTAGAACCTCAAATGTAAGTTATGGAGCTTTCAGACCCATAGAGCTTCTCAGAGGCTCGGAGTTCCAACACAAGGATTACTACTAAAGGCCTACCTATTTGAGGTGTTTGTACTTCTGTTTCATAATTTATTTGTGTCAATTAATTATTTCTGCAGGCGCCTAAAAGCCATGAGATAGAAAGAAAGAAAAATCTGTATTTATCTTATTTATGGATCTAAATCGTGTAAATTGGGTACTATTTTTTTAATATCAAAAAAAATTTAGTTAAAGGGTTAGTTGGTTGGCCGTTGAATGTTGCTGAAATTACTGATAACAGCATCGACAAAGCTACATAAAGCTAATTCACTTAACAACTTATCTTCTTGACACATTGAGGTAAGAATGAATTTCACTTATACTGTGAAATATGAAATATAATTCAACAAGATTTACTTAATAAAACTTTTGTCTGAAACTTGAACGCGTCTCGGTTCCGGTTCAGGTTTTTTTGTGGGTATAATTTTTTTTTTACTATACCTAGGCACCTCGGTGAATTGATTTTTAAAATAATCTATACTTAATGTCACTTGTGCTAGATCGTTACATAATTATGTAATTAGTACCTTTGCTACGAGATACATTTATGGCATAATTTATGCTGAGTGAGTGATACACTTTTGGGTTTATTTATTGGTTTGTCTTATTAGGGTCTAGTGCAGGCCGTAATTGGTGTAACAGCTGCCCCAGGCGGTTTGTACTTACCCTTTTTAAACTACGATCTTATAGTATCAAGACTTGATGTTTTACGCTAACTACAACGCTAATAATCTAGTAGTTTTTCTGATGAATTTACGTAAATTAAATAAATATGGTAATATGTAATTCGGTGAATGATTATTTTTACGTCTCCAAATCACAACACTATTCACACTTTTATATGTTAGGTATTATAAACATTCATAGCGTTGTTTTAACTACTTTTACTGGAACGGCGATGACGGCAGCAACGGCAACTGCAGAGGGCGGCAGGCGGGTGCCAGCAAGCAGTACGGCCGCTAAATGCCGCAAAGAGCGGCCTTCCATCCCGCTTACGCCGACGACATCAGCGCACCTCTCGCTCGCGCCGGCGCGAACACGTGTTTATTTGTATGTTTTATCCTTCGGCGGCTTTAAACCCAACCCACCCTGACCGCAAAGTGCGCTCCGCCGCCCGCCGCGCCCGCGCCGTCGCCGTCTCTCGCTCGCCGCCAGCCCGCCACCGCTGCCGCGGTACCGACTACCGACTCGCCCGCGAAACTTGCTCCGAAGTCGACGAGCGCGGACGTACTCCGCGTATTAATAGCCACGAGCGGTCACCGCAACCGAGCGGTTCCACACGCCATACGCTGACGCGAGTCGCATCACGACCGCGCTCTACGACGCACGCACCCACAAGCGTACGGGGCGCGACGAAAACCCGAAAAGCGAATTGCATCCGCGCTACCCAAATAACAAAAAAAGTTCCCGAAAGCGAGAGCCACGTGCGTATCGTAAATACGGAGCGCAAAAAGTGCCGTCATTGAAACTAGTGAAAAGTTTTTTCGCCGCGCGGGGGAGACACCCCTCTGTACCGGAAAAAATCGGCCCCTCGCGTCCCCGCCCGCCGAACCTTTCATTCACCGGGAAAAAAGTGTGGCAAGGCCGTGTGACGTCACTCTAGTGGCCACGCGTTCGTTCCCTAGCAACGTGTCGCATCTCACGATAGGGTCTTCGAAGGAAGTGTTCCGCGGGTGCAAGATGGTGCCGAGTGACTCGGGGTCGGTGTGGATGTGACCAGTGTGGAGTGGGAAGTGCGATGTAGCGGGTGCGGACACAGTGGACTCTATGTGCAGCACGCAGCGCGCGCGGGTGGCGAGGATGCACCTCACAGGCGCATCCACCGGAGCCGTGTCGCCCGACACCAGCTCCACACTCCTCCACGAAACGTACACCAAGATGACTTCGGACATCCTTGCAGAGCGGACGCTGGGGGACTTCCTCTCGGAGCACCCGGGGGAGCTCGTGAGGACGGGCAGTCCGCACTTCGTCTGCACCGTCCTACCGCCACATTGGCGGTCGAACAAGACACTGCCGGTTGCGTTCAAAGTTGTGGCTCTAGGCGATGTCGGGGATGGCACGCTAGTCACGGTGCGGGCGGGCAATGACGAGAACTGCTGCGCCGAGTTGAGGAACAGCTCGGCGGTGATGAAGAACCAGGTGGCGAAATTCAATGACCTGAGATTCGTCGGCCGCAGTGGTCGCGGTGAGTGCTGAAGGTGCAGTTATTGTTACACAATAAGTATCTTTACACTGTGTTTTTACACTGTTAGATATCTGTAACAATTGAATCTGTCAAGTTTGCTTGGATTACAAATCTTGAAATATAGGCCTATAGGTTGAACATACATATGGTCAACTTTCGCAATAAAAAATAATGTAAGCTTTGGCACAATGTACTTGTAGTGAGTATTTCAAAACATGGTTCTTTATTTATTACGATTACTAGGTAAACCTCATCACTAATCTCCGTACTTCATCTTTACTAATCTGTAAATAAACAAAACAAGTAATTCTTTATCAAAACTTTTAATAGAAGGAAATATATCAATCAACTGAAAATAAAGCAGTCCCTAACAAATGAAAAAGCATGCAAAATACTTGACGAGTATGTAATTAAGACATGACCTTATTAAGTTATAGTTAACTAGTAACTTCCTTACATCTAAATATTATTATGTAGATATTAATAAACATCTCTGACGTCAGTAAAATCACTTACTAATGAATTGAATCCATGCTAATATAAAATGTGAAATTGTGCCCGTCTGTCTGCTACGCTTTCACGGTCCATTAATATCCTGGGGAAGAATCAATGCTACTTTTTATCCCGTAAAATCAGAGTTCCCGCTCAAAAAATCCGAATCAAAAAATCTTAACCCACGCGGACGAAGTCCTCATCATCTTGTAAATTATAAAGTGTGTCTATCTGTCTCTGTGTGTCTATCTGTCTCTGTAACAGTGATTTTGAAGAAATTTGGTATGGAGATAGGTTGCATCTCAGGAAAGGACATAAGGCTATACTTTTATTGCAAATTCAGACTTCCCTCGGAAATTTAAATAAGGGTTCCATTCTTACCATTTTGGTACGGTGGTTTTACGTTTTTAGGGTTAGCTAAAAACGCATTTCGTGAGATAGCCAACTCAATTTATTAACTCAACTTAAAAATTTTGACTATGTCGACCCCATTTACAATAATTGTTATTTTTTGTTCTTTCAATTGCAGTAAGGTTGAGCAAACATCCCAAACAAAATTAAAACTATCCCAATTTTCAAGATTGAAGTCTGGAAGTGTGACAGACAGACCGTCTTAGATCGTCCATTCGATATAAGAGTTTATTTTTTAATATTCTAGTACAGAACCTTAAAAACAATTATAACAAAACCATGACAAACAAATTAGCATTAAAATAAGCCGTTAAAATTTAACTTTCCCAACCTTAATAATGACATTCATTCAAATGTTTACAAGCAAACATTTGTAGAAGCTTACGATTGAGAAGAGATCAAAAGTTTTTGCGAGGTGCTTTAAAAGTTCTCAATGTCAAATAGGGCGGAATGTCCGGAAACGCCCTACATTGCCCGCCCTTCCTTAAGAAATAACATGAATGAAACGGAAATTCTTAACATTAACGGTGTTTGTGAGCAGATTTCTTTTAAAGTAATTTTTTTTGCCACAATCATATTTTTACTAAGACAATATTGTGCGACAAGACAAAATGCCGTTTCTCTCCAACGTATTGCGTGGAAGCTTTGTCCTATCAATAAGGTGTTTTCGCTGATAAAGAACATTATAATCTGTCTAACCATTTATTTAACTTTTGACATATAAGTTTAATAACCATCGTCATAAATCCATACTAATATTATAAATGCGAAAGTGTGTCTGTCTGTCTGTCTGTCTGTCTGTCTGTCTGTCTGCTACGCTTTCACGGCCCACCTGTTGAACCGATTTTGATGAAATTTGGTACAGGGGTAGATGGTATCCCGGGGAAGGACATAGGCTACTTTTTATCCCGGAAAAATAAAGAGTTCCCGCGGGAATAAAAAAAAACTGTCTCTTCACCCGATTTTGATAAAATTTGGTACAGGGGTAGAAGGTTTCCCGGGGAAGGACATAGGCTACTTTTTATCCCGGAAAATTAAAGAGTTCCCGCGGGAATCAAAAATCTTAATCCACGCGGACGAAGTCGCGGGAATCATCTAGTGTAATATATTTTCATAGATGCAGATATATTTTTTATACAATAGTGAAGCGACGTTCCCTTTTATCCGATGTTTTGGAACTCGTATACTCGTCTAGTAATCACCAGTACGAATTTCCTTTTCAAAATAGTCACACAACCTCTCTTGATTGTGCTTTAAGCACCACACATGTTTGGCGATGGATGGTTTCTATGATTGATGTACATTTACTATACTGATTTACATAATTGATTTATTTTAATACATGTAACATTAATATACTTTGTCATTCTTAAAACGCTTTGTTATGTTTATAAATCAATAAAATTTGAGCAAAAATAAATATCAATGTGTCATATCGATTAAAACTTCTTCATAAATAAAGTCGATTGTTATCTAAAATCGAATTAGAACATCATTGAATCGAGCTGCCAAAAGTTAAAAAAAATAATTGGACAGAATAAGTATACAGTAGTTTTGAAAAATCCATCGCGTGCAGGATTTTTAGGTGGGACTTTGCGTGTAAAACTGTTTAAAGTCAACCGTAACACGGTTTCTGTCATAAGTTTTAATGTCTACGAATTAAAAAAGTTGGAACGATGTGAAACACGTATAATATTGTCAAAAGTGGAAATGGTAGTAGGTGGGTAGTAGCAACGTACTATTATCTATTCCAAAATTGCTCACAATTGCTATTTTTAGCTAAAAAAATCCGCAAAGAAATCCCTTGGGGTTGAAGACCTAATTTAATATAATAATTATTATACATATCTCAATCATTCTATAAGTGTAAAATTTTGTTAATTCTATTTACCGACTTCCAAAAAGAAGGAGGTCCTCAATTTGGGCCGTTTTTTATTTTTAATGTATTTGCACCG
Source organism: Erebia aethiops (assembly GCA_923060345.2). Taxonomy (NCBI): domain Eukaryota; kingdom Metazoa; phylum Arthropoda; class Insecta; order Lepidoptera; family Nymphalidae; genus Erebia; species Erebia aethiops. Next base: position 10,534,472 of record OV281096.1, on the reverse strand, counting down.
ATTTTTCACTCAGTCCCATATAAATCTCTGCATCGAACTTCTCTATCCTGATTCTGTAGGTCATAATATATAACTATCTTCCCAGACCAGACCATCCTTTTTAGGGTTCTGTAGTAAACGGAAAGTTTGCCGTTCATATAACAGCCATTTTATGAACTAACAATAATATAGTCCATTCATTTGGTGCTCAAAAAGGGGTTACCTGGAAAGTTTCTCGGGAGTTTTGGAAATTGGTGTATTTTATAGATTTTGACGTGCTCTTTCCGAATTTTCACTTTGCCACCTCGTATCTTTGCCGCTCGCACCGCCATATTGGAAAAACGCCCAAAAACAGTTTTTTCACAATAACTCCTTTCGGACTAATTTTATGATAAAAATAGTTATGTAATAAATTAAACAAGAGAAAATTTCCTACAGTTTTTGTAGTACCCTTTTTTTTGTAGAATCAATAGAGTTTAAGCGTACGAGAGCCGCAAACCAAAACCTAAATTCACCTTCCACAGTTTAAATAAATTTGTATTGTGGGTGTTTACAAGTTCTTTAAACTAAATTAGATCTTGTTTAATTTAGTTTAAAGAACTTGTAAAACTTATTTTGCCAATATGGCGGCGCGAGTGGCAAAGATACGAGGTGGCAAAGTGAAAATTCAGAAAGAGCACGTCGAAATCTATAAAATACACCAATTTTCAAAACTCCCGAGAAACTTTCCAGTTAAAACAACCAAATGACTGGACTAATACTATTTAGAGCAGCAAATTAGTACACTTTTAGAAATCCTGTTTCAAGCGACATAATCATACTGTAACATTGAATACCAAAATTCTACATCAATGTACTAAAATGAATTGTTCACCGAAACTTAAAAGCTAGTTAATTCATACCTGTTGAGGTTTTTAGTAAAAAAAGAAAAAAATGCTGATACTACTAAATAGTGACAAAGATATTAGCAACAAGCATGAATTTATGCGGAACCATGTCTACAGCTCCAGTTATCTAAGAAAGCATTGTCTTCACAATGGAGACCTAATTAAGTCAAGAGAATTAAATTAAGAGGTATGTGCAGCCCCCAGACAAGTCGTCAAGGCTTAAGGGGTGCTAAGAAACCATGTAAATGTAAAAATTTCTTTGTTAATAAATAAATTGGAAAAATGGCCCCTGTACAGCCTTATTCGAAATATTACCTGTAACGTTACTACGAAAGACTTATTTGAAACGTTATCTTAAAACTAGAAGCATGGTTTCTGTCATAGGGTTTTAAGATTCCGTAGCGTCAGCTGGTCTCAATTCTACGATTTAGATTCCGAAGGATATACCTATACGACTACGTCCTTTGAAATTATTCTGTTGGGTTCACACATCCCTCGTAACACATCCTTGCTCAGCTCAGCTTGCTAGTTTATATTTTTTAGCGATACATTTATTAACGCTAAAAATATGTTTTGTGTACAGATGACTTTTGCGCTTGCGGCTCTAAGCTCTCTAAGTATATATATCAACTAGCGGTCGCCCGCGACTTCATCCGCGTTCAATTTCTGATTTCCTATTATGAAATTTTCCCGCTGCAAAAAGTCTATCTACTGAGGCTTTATATAGCTTATGCAGGTTTTTATTATTTAAAACTTATAACCGAAATAATGAATTTTCATGTCTTTAACTTCAATAACAAAGGACTTTCATACAAACTTCCAAACCTCATTTCAACCCCTTAGGGATGAATGTTCTCAAAACCGTTTCTTAGCTGACGTCTACACCATAGAAGGAACCTATAACCTTATTTTCGAAAAGATTTTGCGTTAACTCACCCAGCCAAGGACTGGCATATTCAAAACGCCAGAATTCGTAGAAACGTTACAAATGGACTAAAATATTGTTGCGCTATCAATCCCAGCCGAAACAATTAAACCGGCCTATCTAAATCATAATAGCTAGTGTGAACCGACGTGACACCACAATGCATAGTTACGTAACTTGCGGGCCGCGCTTAGTTAGCACAACTACCCCGAAACCGAGCGGCAACCATAAATGAAATGGTAGTTTTCCGCGGCTAACCCGGCGCGGCCGGGTCGGCTCGCCGGTTAACCGGGCCCGCTGCGGCCACGTTATGGTTGACAAGGGCCTGTTACGGCCGCCGACCGCGTGCGTGCCACAGCCTACACGATGTTTGCGTGTAGGCACCGCCGCGGCCGGTCGCAACTTTACTTTTCAGTTTTGAAAGGGTCACGCACGCTCTTTTTTTGAAATTCACAAAATGATATTTTCATTATTGGGCATTGTTTGGATAGTAGCGTCTTCGATGATGAATTTGAAATTGACTTTCTCGGCTTGTTGATTAAAAAACCTTTAAAATTAACTATTGTTTTGTTCTTGTAGTAAAAGGAAAATGATATAAAACTGCTTGTTGATCTAAATGCCATATCCTACGCTACACAATAGTTTAATCCTGAATCTTAACAAGTTTTGCATTATGATAATATGCCGTACGAGTCAAACAGTATTTAGCGAGAGGCTTATTTGTTTAGATCATGAGGTATGCGAAATTGGTAACAGGAAAAAAAAAATTCGCTGCTATATGTAAGGTTAATATAAGAAGTAAGAATCAACGTATGCATCAAACTGGGTTGCCATAGCAATGAAAGCGAGGTCGGAGCGCCACAATATATTCGTATAAAGAATTTCTTCAAAGGCAAATTTTTATTCAAATGGCTCTGCGACCGCAGGCGAAGCCCCGCCTCCACGGAAGACGTTGCTTTTCCGACATTTTCTATTGGACGGCGCGGGGAGGCGGTGTCTTCTTCTTCGAGACCAACTTTTCATTTGCACAACTCTGAAATATTGCCGGATTAAAACACTGCGCGGAAGTTGCCTTGCGGTTTCTGGATTCGCTCGTTTTACTTTTTTTCATTCGGATCTTCCATTACTTTAGTAGCGTAAATAATCAGTGATGTTATTTAGAAGGTCTGGGGATTTTTAGAATATAAATAATAATATTTAATTGTGCACTATTTAATGTAATGTTTTTAATATTATGTAGGTAGGTAGGTATTAGGTAGGTAGGTATTACACATGTCATGATACGTACCAAACAAAATCCATTTTGATCTAATCATTTTGTAATAATTATGCTGATATAGTTCCTTACGTACCTACCCTACTCATTAACTTCTTTAAAGGTAGTTTTTTTGTTCAATATATTTCTGATTTTAAAATTTATTTAAAAAAGGCCATAGTAGGTAATAGCCATTTGCACAGATCACGGAAATTTTTAAAGAAGAAAAAAATATTGGTTTACTTTTTAAGAAATAGTTACCACGCTGGTTCAGAGGCCCATAGGCGATGTTTACTACTGGACAATCGTATGCTTTTTCTCTTTTTTTGTTTTAATCCACTACAAGCTAGCCGTTGACTGCGATCTCACCTGATGGTAAGTGATGATGCAGTCTTAGATGGTAGCGGGCTAACCTGTTTGGGGCATGGCAGTTATATTAAACCCATACCCCTTCGGTTTCCACACGGCATCGCACCGGAACGCTAAATCGCTTGGCGGCACGTCTTTGCCGGTAGGTTGGTATCTAACCACGGCCGAAGCCTCCCACCATACCAGACCAGGGAAAATTCAGAAATTATAAATTCCTAAATTGACCCTGCCGGGGATCGAACCCGGGACCTCTGCACGTTAAGGCAACAGCGTTAATGCGCCACGGAGGTCGGCAAATCACAGTACGATTCTCTACCATACTCTCTAAGGAGCCAACGTATTTTCGTCGAATAAGTTTCTATTACTAAATTTCCTTAAACTCAAACTCAATCTCATATTATTTTATTCAAATAAATTTTTCAAAAGTGCGTTTCAATCGTCGAGCTAATCTACCACCGGTTCCGAATGTCAAGTACAAATAAAACGACATCAGCATAGAAAAGGCCCACATGTTAACTTTTTAACTGTTAACCTCGCTTTCAAAATACATAACTTCCCAAAATTGCAAGAAATAATTGTCGGACTCGAGCTTTGAAGAACGCGATGAAACTTTTGACGTGCATAGTTTTGAAGGACGTGCCACAGTGATCGAATAATTAATGCAAAGGCCAGACCAGACGAGTAATATCCTATACTTATATGGTAGGTATGATATAGGCACGTAGTGAACATCTAATGTACAGCAAGCGATTAATATCGCGAGCTAAGCCGTAAATGAGTTTACAGATCAACACAGCAACTTGGTTGACATCAGCAAATTAATTGCGTCAGGGCAAATAGACTTAGGCATTTATGCCTTGTGCCTACTGTTGATGACCTTTCTTACACCGGAAAGTTACAAATAAACAACAGAGTTAAGTAGTTACCCGAATAGGGAACGAAAAACTTATTTTTATTAATCATCATTATTCCATCACTGCCCCGTTCCTGTCAGAATGAGAAGAGGTTAGGTCATAATCCACCACGCAAATCAAGTGCGGATCTACATACAATTGAGAACATCATGGAGAATTCCATGTATGGATGTTTCCTTGTCTATAAAGGCGAAGAGACATCACGAGACCTGCCTATGAAATTAAATTGCTTGCAGAGCACATGACTCCGACAAGTTAGAGCCCGGGGATCCAACCAGTGGCCGAATTTAATATCCCTGTTAGGGACATGTTTACTACAAGTAAATAAATCATTTTTTTTTATTCACGTAGACTTTTAACAAGTGCTTTTGAATAGTCGAGTGATTCTACCACTGGTTCGGAATGCCTTTCCTACCGAGAAGAAACAGAAAGAAACTCGGTGGGTGCTCTTTTGAAAATAAAATAAGCACACTAAAATATTCTAGTAGTACTTGAAGACACGCTTGTTAAAATACCACAGCGTTGCATGCACGGATTGCATGAAAGGTAAAATCTTTCACTCTTGGGAAAATCTGAAACAATCGGTAGGTACTGCAATTTTAAAGACGCTTTCAAACAAACGCGGCGGACTTGTAAATATTTTGAAGTGATCATAATTAACTCACTAGTTAAGTAACAGCATATTAATATAGTCAATTAGCTTGTATTGTAGTTGTACATAAGCATTAGCACGTCGTTACGTCAGACGTCGTAATCGGCTCGACTGACACGGTAAGGCGTGTACTTGACAGCTGTCAAATTGGATTGCATCCAGCTATTAGGAAATGTCGTCTGCGTCGCTCGAGAATCTAGTGGTAGGTTTGTGTGGATAAGATATTTACCTTTAATGGAAATGAAATGAAAATACACTTTAATGCACATCAAACTAGATAAAAAACCAAATTCATAAATACAATCTCATTTAGGTTAGATTTTATACACATAATATAATTATATAGTATAATTTATAGCAATTAAGCGAGTATGTAGGTGAATGTGTACACTTTAATGTATTTAAATGTGTAATTTGGCAAACATAACTGTGCGAGTGGATGAGACGCTTTTTGTCTGTTTAAAAATCAACATTTTTGTATCAACACAAAATAGATTCTGTGATTTAATATGCAAGTTACACGCAACGTGTAAACTTGTCAGAGTACTTAGATAACGCATGTTTTCATTAAAAAAACATACGCGTCGAATTGAGAACCTCCTTTTTTGGAAGTCGTTTAAAAGACTACTGAACCGATTTTCATATGGTTTTCAAGATTGATTCAAGAGGAATGTTTATGTGTATAATTCATTGGTTAAGATGATTGTTGAAGGTGTCGGAAAAAATTAAGGCGACTGGAAGCTTTCATCGAAAACGCTAATCCCTTTGAGATATAGCAAAACAATGTTCAACCATAGTGGAATTGCTCCTCTTTTATAGGTCTACAGAAAAATTCGCGATGGCATAATATCTTAATCTTTAAGGATAGCTTACTTACTACACCCATTTCAAAGTTTAAAAGAATGGTAGTGTGATATTATTGGAATACTATTTTGACGGATACAATATGAAACTTTATTAAATTAAATACAAAATTAAAACAATCGATTTATCAAATAAATTCAAGCGGCCTCACTCTTTGAAATTTGTATGAAAATCGAACCAAACGCAAGCAAAACCGCCGGTAAAAACTAGTATGATATAAACTAGAGTTTGAGTAGTTTTTGTAAAGTTAACACCAGTTTTTCATTGAAAATCGGAAAAAAAAAATCTTCCAATCACTCTTTCTAAATGCGTATCCTGCTTACCACGTCGGTGCGAGTAAATTGCTAGGTGGAAGTAGTGGCAAGTGGGGTTAAGCACTGTTCCTACAGTTTAGTTCCTAATTGCATCATATGTACCGGTTACTGCTACATTCATGCTATCACGCGGCAAAGTAGCAAGGTTAATGGCTAAAATTAATTCAAAGATACATTACATCTGTAACAGTACTTACAGTCGAAGTGGAGCGGAGCTGAGTCTTTGAAATACATATAAACTTAAATTACTTAAACTAAACCTTATGTGTTTTTACATAATATGTTACATAGACTGCATCATCACTTACCATCAGGTGAGATCGCAGTTAAGGGTTAAGTTGTAGTGGATTTAAAAAAAACATACGATTGAAATGGGTGTACGTACTGAATAAAAGTGGTCCAGGGCGTACTGCGTATCCACTGAGTACGGCCACGCGCAATGTAGGGTTCCGTAGTTGCTCGTCACAATAAGCGGGCATTTTTTAAAACTTGGTCTGTTTTCACTGGTTAACTCGGAAAGTTCATTTAGCTGTGATAGTTTTCTTAACCTTGGAAAGTGCATCTAGAATTGTTCTGCTAAGTGTAACACAAGAGTATGATGTGCATGTAACATGTATGTGTGTGTGTATTATGATCACAGAATATTATTGGCACTACGCACTGTTAATATAGACAGACTGATTATTAGGTAATAAGGGTAGTTTTCTTTTCATAATTTTTAAATTAAAGTTAGCACGGCAGATGGTCATAAAAAAAATGTATGAAATAACGGAAATACGCCCCTCAAAGCCTTATAAATCGTTAACCAGGTGTCCCAGTAACTTACCGTAGGCGTTTAAAGCGCGTAATAAAATCATGTCGTACATAAATCAATCTCGCAACAAAGCGTCCGTCATTTAGCGTGCGAGTGTCACAAGACGGGGCGAGTGTGGAAATTCTGCGCTCGTAAGGGTGAAAACACACTGCGGTATAAGTATTTATATTGCATTACATTGTAGATAGATAGATAGATAGATAAATTATTTATTGCTACACAAGACATAAAAATACATAGAAAACAAAACAAAACAAAACAAAGTGCGCAAGGGCGGTCTTATCACTAAAAGTGATCTCCTCCACACAACCCATTAATTAAGAACCTTTAAGATAGGAGCGGGATAGTGCAACAATACGGACAGCTATATAATATATAATATACCTACTACATAAACTTTAAATGCTAATAATACATAAATGATTTTATAAATACATATATAAATAAATATTTTCCTATATAAACCTACATACACATCAATAACTTTTTCTGATTCTTGAATATATTGATTCGTAATCGAGCGTACGATCAAACTGGCGTCAAAGTAAAATGGACCTAAAAGCTTTTGAATTACAGTCACAAATTCTGTAGAACAAATTGTAATTTCGAAACAGAATCCAGAGAAAATTCATAAATTGTATATTCAAAAATTGACCCCTGCCGGGGGTTGAACCTAGAACCTCTAATAATAAGACCACAGCGCACATTATAACTTTTTGTGAGCCAGACCAAAATTTATAATGTCCGTAGTGTGTTTTCACACTTAAGCGTTCCGTGAGCTGGAGCTTTTAGGGAGGGTATTTATTTAGGCACCGCGACTGGTACGGGCCCAACACTCTTCACTCGTTTGTTTTCATTCTTTTCATAGTCGGTTAACGATGAGTATTGAGTACATACTCAGAAATTTAATTGTCATTTGACTAGGACTTTGGACATTGGACTTGCCTATACACAAATTTAAGAAATCCATTAAAAGTATGCTCCTGAAAAAGGCTTATTATACTGTTGAAGATTATGTAAATGATAGAGGAGCTTGGATTTGATCGCTCCAGCAATGCTGAGGACAGCGGTTACTTATGTACAATACGCATTTATATAATAATTGTAAATGAATTATTTAAAAAGAGCAACCACCGAGTTTCTTGCTGGTTCTTCTCGGTAGGAATGTCATTCCGAACCAGTGGTAGATTAACTTGACGATTCAAAAGTAGGTACTTGTAAAAGTTTATTTGAATTAAAAAACATTTGATTTGATTTGATTTGATATGACATTGATACAGTCGCAATTAATTAAAAGTCGCAAAAAAAATTAAAGAGTTCCCGTGGGAATTAAAAAAACTTATTCCACGCGGACAAAGTCGCGGGCATCAGCTAGTAATTCTATAAATTTTGATCGTCACACTGTATGTTTTATTGAACAATCAAAATTTTGTATATATCTCACACATGAGCTATTACTACAAGTTTCTGTAGGACACAATCCATGATTTGTGTGGATTTCGCTCCTCTTTTCTATTTTCAAACTCAGCAGGATAACATTTTGTAGATTATCCCATGCTTCCAAATTCATTCTATTTTTAATTTTCACTTTGAGGTTACTACAACCAAAGAGCATAAAGAACCCTGGTTCTTTATGCTCTTTGCTACAACCTAACTTAAAGCTCTCTATTAAAGTTCAACCGTCAAAAATATAGACGAAACAGTTTGAGTAACTTACGGTACGGATGCTGTTCTTATCAGTCGTTACAAAATCATGCTGCAAGTGTAAACAAAACTGTGTACCTCGAAAATGATTAAAAATAAAAATAAATATGCTTAGAGGAGGGCCCACTAAGGGGGTTTTAATGGTTAGAGATCCGACATAACTCATTCTATGCCACAAGAGATCGGGTATCTCATGACTTACAGCAATGACCAGAATCTCAGTAACTTGCTCTTATTTAATGTAGGACATGTTTCTTGTGATACGTCTTGTTTTGACTCTACCACCGGTTCAAAAATAAAATTCTACTATTCATCGGTTTCTCTTCATGTCTTCTTTGTACCATCCATAATATTACCATTTTCACCAGTAAAGCATATTATGATGAAAGCACATATTTTTTCCATTGAAGATTTAGTATGTAAATAAAAACATAATTTCATAGCACAACAAGCAATGGATAAAAAAATAATCATGTCAGTGGTTTTCATTTTTTAATACCAGCCTAGTTCGAGAATAAGCAGGACCTACGCAATAAACGACCTAAATCAAGCAGCCCATAAATCAATCTCGAAAAAAGGAAAACGTCCGTCATTTAGCATGCGAGTATCACAAGACGGGGTGAGTGAGGAAATTGTGAGCTCGTAAATCGTGTCGTGAGCCAGAACATTAGGTAGGGGTTATTTATTTAGGCGAGGTGTACAGTGGCGCGCCGCGACTGGTACAGGCTATAGGATCGTCACTTATAACTCGTTTGATTTGATGGTTTAATAACTGTTATGGAACATGTTACACAACCAATGGTTAAAGTTTTATTTAATTTGGTCACAACTTCCTCGCAAACCACATTCCACCATATAGGTACTTGGACTAAGTAATTGTATAATGAACAGAGGCCTAGTAAATTGATAAACTCAAACTATTTTTTTCTTCATGTATCTCTAACTTATGTCATTTAGCATGCGAGTTTCACAAAACGGGTAATATTACTGGTATACAGACTACAGAATCGTCACTCGTTTAATTTAGAAATAGAATAGATATAGATAAATCTTTATTATTGGAATCAACTAATGTACAGAACAATGAATTTGTGACCCCTAAACTAGGAGGACCCGTATCTTAGGGAACAGATAGTTAGACGTGGCAGTTTAATAACCATCTTAGATCATGTTATACCTACAACCAATATAATATTTTATACATAAATCTTCATATTTTTTCTATTTATTGTATTACTTAGAAGAATATCTAAGATAGTACTTTTTGGTGACCTAAGTAGTACAAGAAGTAGTAGAAGAAGTAAATAGGAAAAGAAGTGAAACAAAATGAATAATAGCTTCTATAAGCAATCAAGGCTGCATCCAGACGTCACATAGCCCAGCCCTGATCCGTGACAGTCATGAGAAAGAACTTTGAAGAAACCTACGCAACAGAGGATGTCTATTGGTTGTCGACGATGACGACGACGACATGCCTACCTTCTGGCAATGTGGTCCAAATAATTGAGCATCCTCTGGAAACAGATCCTACGCCCCTGTATGTCTATCGTCCCAGTATGCTGAGACGATGTAATTCAGCGACATTTTTTTATTAACAGAACATAAATTACATCTGAGTCCATGACACATTGGTATGTGACACAAAACACGAGTACTCCCTTAAGTGTTAACGACGGGGCCTTTCAAGCGTTAATAAACTCCGATAGGCCGCAACAAGCCGGCTCGTGTACGACCTCCATTTTTAACGAGCACACACCGTCCCCGCAGAAAGTAGCCTACACATGAAATCACGTATGAATGAGGCTTTTTTCAGTTTTTTCGCGTGTAGCCAGCGGCGTGCCGCTTCAGGCCCCATTAAAGCTTACATGTCACTCTCCTTCCCCTCGCCCCACTCCCCCGGACAGGGTGGAAAAATCAGAAAATCGGTATTGGCTGCATCCCACAGCGCGCGGCCAAAGCGCTTCACAATACAGCTTTGACGGACGGTCATTTAATATTAACTGTGGTTTTTCCGCAGATGGAAATGTTTTTTTTATTGCCGGCGTTATGCTGTGATGAAGTGGTCGGCCTGTTGTTCGTGACGCGCTCTGATATGTTGTGGATGAGTTGCTCTTTTATGCTCTCCACTTTGATGCGTCATTTCGCGTCAAGTGCTTATTTGTTCGGTATTTTAATAGTTGGCTGTTATTGCAGTTGTGATGGCCATTACGATAATTTAATTTATTACTCGGCGCTCACAGAGTTTGGAACTGTAAATTATACTTGATATTTGTCGTAGACAACCTTTCGGGATTGAATTTTTGATTCGATGCACAAAAATTTAAAACAAACCTGCAATAAATTTTTAATTTCGAACAAGTGATCAACATCGAACTATAAAAAAGTGGACGCTGGCGAAAAGAGTAGCGACCACAGATTAAATTTATTGCTTCCACTCATTCCGAGTAAAAAGTTTGCACAAATATTTCACGGCTTGATCGAATTCATAGTTCAATTATAATATAACGAAAGGGAACAATTTCGATCGTAGTAGCTGCGACTTTCTTTCTTAATCTTTCTATAATAATACTATATAATAGATCAGCCTCAGTGCATTTGGTTTGCTTTGATAGATGGGTGATGTTATTTATTTTACCTACCACGCGGACAAAGTCGCGGGAAATAATAAATAAAAAATGTCGATGTTTCGACCCAGTTGCAAGGAAAGTCACGTCATGTCACGTCACGTCGGGTCTGTGGTGCTGCGAGACGTCAAAGAAGGACTAGAATCCAGAGCAGTTAAACCAGTTTAATAAAATAAAAAAACAATTTCTAGCTACCTACCATCGTGATCATAAAATATTAAAATAGTATGGTAGAGTCTATCTTGGTGGTCATTTAGTTCTTTTGGAAGTTGGAGCTGTCACGGGTGGTATCCAACTGAGCGCATTCTCCTTCTTTTAGCGGACATTTCATGAGCATTCCGCTAAAACACACTCACAGTTTCAATTAATTCAATAGAATTTATTTATTTTATTTTTATTATTTTTTACAAAATATGTCTTATAACTAACAGAAAATAAGTGGACAAAGGATTATCTCTCGAATATAAATTTCTTGCAGCTATCCTTTAAAGTAAGTAAGGTGAATATTAACTTTATGAATACGAAGTAATTCTCAAATATTTTTTTGGATTGTTGCAGGCAAATCATTCACGTTGACGATAACGGTATCAACATCGCCGCCCCAAGTGACGACGTACAACAAAGCGATCAAAGTCACCGTGGACGGGCCGCGGGAGCCTCGCTCCAAAACCAGTTAGTATTCATTCATTTATTCGTTGCCCACTCGGAGTAGAAAAGCAATTTACAATAGGTAGTTTTTTTATACCTAGTAGTTTTTTTTGTTAACGTCTTTTATTCCTATTTATTTCCCACTTACATCACTGCTTTTCCTACGTAGTCATGGATTCAGATTGCATATTTCTCTAAGATACCAGGTATCTTTAAATAGTCTTCCATGATGACCGTTTCCTTATCAAGTAGGTAATATTAGCGGTAACCCGATCATTGGTTTTCAACTTTTCTATTGTTTCTCTTAAGATTAAAAAAAAAAGATTGAGAATTTATTTGCACGCCCTGAATTTAATATTTTTTTTAATTCATCTGTTTGTTTGCTCGGGCTTCGAAACGATAAAACTTGTTTAAGTACAGTGTTTATTTACTTATTTAATTGCAAAAATCTTATGCAGACTGCATAAAATTTTTTCAAGGTTTTCGAATTCCTACATAATCAGCCTTAGTTAAATTAGCTTAATCACCACTTAGTTGATTTTCCCGTATGTTTTAAACATCTCCCTTCTATGTCTCAATAATTAGGAGGTATTAAGGAAAACTTCATAGTTTTAATACGGTATTAAAAAGAATAACAGTTAAAATAATATTCATTACAAACATTGTTTACATTAACGCTTGCGGTTATGGTTAGTAGTTTTGTTGAAAATTAGCAGGTACCTACATTTTTACGACAGTGTTATACCTAATTGAAAAGTGTTTGACTAAACTAAAAATTGCTTCTAATAATCTATGTTCAAAAAAAGATATTATTGTGCACCGTTATCGATACGATTAATTGTATCTGGCTTTACAACCATATACAAAATGTTTCTGTCTTTTTGTATATAAAGCGTGATTATTTTGTTAGGTATCAATTTGACTCATTCCATGTTTTCCATGAGATTATATTTGCGGTCTGGACGTCATGTTGAAATAATTGGCATATAATACGAGTTTCACGGAATATCAAAGTTTTCCCTGTTTTTAACCGACTTTCAAAAAAGGAGGAGGTTCTCAATTCGGCGCGTATTTTTTTTGTCAGGTCTAGTTGAATGACAGAGGCGGTTAAAGTTACTTTACCGTAACCGTTAAACGCAATATAATATGGGTTGCACAATTCAAGGTTGACCATATTGCCCAAAATTTGACTTTCTTCACCTCAGTAATGTACGAGTAGGTAGGATGTGGGCCACATCTGTGGCTCACACTACTCACTTTTTATGGATAGTCAAAGTTTAACGATAACCATAGCGTTACTTAAACTGTCTGTTATTCAACTGAGCCCCAATAGCTCAAGCTTTTGCTAGAATTGAGTCAGAGTGAAAGAGGTTGTGAAGCAATCTAAATAGTTGTAGCTAGGTGACGGAAACAAATGACTATAAGGAAATCGCTGCTAAGCCTGCCCGTTAAATGGCATTAAAATAATTATCGTGCCTACCCAGTTGGAATAGTTACAACTCACAACCTTTTGTACTTGCAATAGGCATTCTGAAGAAATGGTATACTTAGTTCACTATTTTCTGTCTGTCACGATGTCTGTCTATTCTGTCACGCATCCAACATCATTAATGGTAGGTAGGTTCTTTAAATACCTGGTGACCAAATTATGTCTTATTTATTTTTCACTGGGATAGTGACTAAATGGAACATAAACTAGATGGTTCGCATATCTCAGTCCACGTGAACTTAGGTACTTTAAAATTCCTTGGGAATTCTTTGTGTCGGGGATAAAAAGTAGCTTTCTGTCCTCGGGATTCAATGAAGCTGTGTCAATATTCCTAAAAATTTATTTAAGAGATAGGCCGTAAAAAGATAAAGGGCAGACAGACAGACATTTCGCATTTATAATACGGATAATTTCAGCTAGTGCTAGACCGTGCCGAGCTTTTGGCTGAGCCGGGTTGACGTGCCGAGCATACGAGTATTTACAAAACGACAATCGATTTACAAAATAAATTACAAAACCTCTGACTGTACATTTATTATAATACGTCGAACTTACCTAAATAAGGTTCGTCTTTCTACTAATCGACTACATACTATCTCGCCGTTGAAAAATGTAAAGGATCTGTAGTCTGTACCCCTTCACCAGACGAATGTGAGGGCACAAAGGAAGGCTGTAATGAATCGGTTGTTTAATTAATTAGTCAAGAAAGGGCCCGGGTTAACCCCCCTCCTGCCCGTGTGTGCATGCCCTGCATATTGATTTATTATGCCAGCCTCCGTGCGATAAATTATTTAATTCTAAGTTCCGAAGGTTCACATCTATGCGAACGTGTGGGGATATTAATGACTTGAAAGATTCCTGTAAATGGTCCGTGAAGGAGGCGCTGTTTTGGGTGCTCTATCGCGATATGCGTGTGTATATACGAAATAATTGTTTGAAAACGATTTGAGTGAACCTATTGAATAATATAGTAGGGAAAGATCGTACATCTAAGTGTTAAGTCTTCATACATGAGTAATTACTTTCTTGTGACCATGTCCTTTAAAATCCTAATGACAGAAACGGCACCAATATACTTAAGACCCAAATACTAAAATATCAAACTAATAAATGTTAAAAAATAAAACTAAGATACCCTAAACTTACGTTTCGTCCACCGAAACATAAAATATCGTTTGGTGATAAGTACGAAAAGAAAATAAATTCTACAGATTTATTCTTGAAATCAGGCTAGATCATAGAAATCGTAATTAAAATGCATTTAGATTTCTAAGATCTTCTGAAAATTTAACCTAAAATTATAAAGCACTGATGCCTCCCACAAAATAATATATTTTAGCCATTTTAGCAAAGAAATTTAGTAGGGTCACTAATCGATCGCGATTTGAAATTAATACGGACAAAAAGTATTTGTCTCTATTCATTTTTATAGATACGCATAAAGTATAGATACGCATAGTGCAACAGGACAAAACGACATTACCGTGCAAAACGGGCGTGTCAGTCAAAAATTTTGTCCTGTCCGGTCCCTAGTGTTTTCTCTCTAAATAGTAAAAACAGTTGTCGCGGTCTTCGCAGTCCGCACATATTCCAATATTTATACTACCGATAGTTTCTCTTCTCTCTAAACTACCAAGAAAGGAGTCAGATTCGCTACAGCGGTGTTGATCTATTGGATTATATCACCTGTTCCCGTACACAGTCTTACCAGAAAAGCGACACATTTTACTAAACCAATGGTTTTTAAAGAATACAACTAACATAATCGATCTAAAATTTATAACCAGATACAAGCCCGCTGCACATCCCTTCCCTATTTTTACCGTTCCGTGGGTGGCTCGCTTTACGGGCGCAGTAGCCGCCTACAATTTAATAATCGGGCGGACTATTAACGATGTTTTTCTTAAGGCAGCTATTTCGGATGCGCCGGCACCGGACCACCCGCGCGTGGCGGTGTGAGTTTGGTTTACGCGACTAACTTGATTGTTTACTTCACACGTACGTATATGAGGTGTTATAGTATTTGGGGTATTTTACCTCGTATGTATGACTACTGCAGTTATCTGTCATCGTTATTCATAGGTTTATATTCCGTGGTTGAATGTATCTTCCAGCCAAGAATGCTTACTTTAGGGTCCCTTTCTCAAAAGGATCCAATTGTGATTTTTGGGTATGCGCTAGTTTATAATCAACATTCTAAAAAAGTCTAAAGCAGCTTATAATAAAGCCAGGTCAAAAATCGCCAATTTTAAATATTAATTTAGTTATATCAAGAGTAGAATGTGACCTTTCAATACTCTACCATATCTATTATTCTTCACTTTATTGTCACCTATTCGATGTTTATTTAGTTGACACAAAATTATTTGATTAGAAATTCATTTTATATGCAGAAATAAGTACAATAAACTATTATTGGGCATATTTACTTACAACTTTCTAATGCAATAACTAAGGCTTCGTATGAAAGTCAAAATGTGCTCAGATAGAACTCCACACAAATAAAATTGTGCTACATTTGCTCTGAATTCTCAAACTCTCTCTCTCACTATTAAATTACTTAGAGCAATTCATCCCCAAGCTTAATATCTACTAGACTGGACAAGTGACTGAACTTATTCGAAAGCAAGACTAACTAGTTGAAAATACTTGGAATAATAAATCTAACTAGACCGGACGCCACCCCTGTGTAATCCTTTAATCAGGTCCACAGTAGCCCTTGCCGGCACCCTATTTTTCCCTCCCATCTATAACATACCCCCCCTTTTCACCCATACGACCCCTCGAACGGTGCAAATGACAGTTTCTAATTCCAACTTGCCATGAAAGTGTGTAATTGTTGCGCCGTTGATTTATACATTGAGTCTTTTACGCGGAAAATAAGCGTGTGTGTGTGTGAGGTTGCGTGTGTGTGAGGATCAGATTTCAATTGTTTTCTGATGCGTGTGTATCAGTCACTTTAATGTCAACTCAAGTTTGAATTGAATAGTGAAGTTTTTGTATCAAGTAATTTTTATTACAATATGGTAGATAAAAACAGATCAATATAAAATATTGTTATAAATGTCAATAAAGTCCGGATATTATAATTGCAAAGATTTTTGAAGTTGCAATAACTCATATAACACAATATTATTGATAAAAGTTATGAGATGGTAAAAGATAAAAGAAAGTAGGGGTCTTCTTTGATACATAAGCCTTTATTAGGAGACAAATACTATAACATGATTGTGTCGATACCTCGTAGGTGTCACCCTTTCGCATTCCGATCGCGCGAAACGCGGGACGAGACTGTTACAGGTAGGTACAATAAAGGTAGATACGACAGATACATGCTATATATGATGGCAGATTCCTATAAATTATTCCGCCTATACATGTACCATCCGCAACCTACCATTAGCTGTAAAGATAAATGAGTGTAACATGGGTAGATAATTACTGTTGGTAACGGCATTTTGTAATGGTGAAGAATGGACCTTGATCATTCAATTTATTTCGTACCAGGTTTTACACTTTGTTTATTACTAATCTTATTTAATTGCGGAAGAAACCGGGAACCCACCGCATTATTATCACAAGAAAACCCTTGCCATTATGTGATTAATGGAATGAGGCTACGACCCTCAGGCATACGACGCAGAGAGAGAGAATTACTAATCAAATTTTTAAAGATAAAATAAAATCTAAGTTAAAACTAAATTCATTAACACATTTAAATAGACTAAACTGTGAAATCTTTACTAACTTTAATGTTTGTAAACTCTTTAAAGGTATACTTTTGCACATCAGCACTGGCAGTAAATTGTGAACGGCATAAAAAAACAAGCTATTTGGCTATTGGCAAGTTAATTGAGTTTTATACTGCAATAGATTCCCACGTGTCTTACTTGAAAAGTATACTTACATATTTTACGCACAATGCACAGTAGTTCAAAATCAACTTTTATTTTAGCCGCTTGATGAAAATATTGAAGTTTTAACTACACAAATCATCCATATTTCCCCATCCATACTGATATTATAAATGTGTCTGTCTGTCTACAACGCTTTAACGGCCTATCCGTGCGATCGATTTTGGTGAAATTTTGTACAGGGATAAGTTGCATCCCAGAATAATGACATGGCTACGTTTTATGGACGAAATCGCTGGGCGAGCATCATTCGTAGGCTAGGTTAGACTTTTTTTTCTAATTAATCCACTACAAGCTAGCCCTTGACTGCGATCTCACCTGATGGTAAGTGATAGCGTAGGTTAGGTAGCACCGATAGCTAGATGGACTTACTGCGTGTCAACTGTAGGTAGCATGTTTGTCAACATGTATGACCTCGATTGGGATTGTCGATTAGTTTGTAACGTAATTCGGAAATGCTGAATCAAAAGCAGGGGCGGCATTCGAGTTGCACGCATATCGATGCCGATTAGTTTGCTGTTAACTAGGTATAATCGATATTTTATCTCTCCATGAAAGGGTTTAGAAGCTTGTCACAATGCAAGAATGGAAATTGATCGTGAAAATTGTGTTTTTGTTTACTCACAGGATTTTAGGGTATAAGTTTTAAGAATACACAATTTAAATCGTTAAAAATAAAATTAATATTTTTAATTACGATGGGCACTGTAGTTTTTTAGTGTGAGGTGTCAGATTTGGTCACAGATTACAGAGGATTATTAGGAGGTACCTACAGCATTTTTTTTTTCAAATTACTATGGTCTGGCGGAGGGCTTTATTTATGAGGCTGATAGGCTACATTTGTAACTAGTTACCACGCTACCGCCATAATATATACTAATAAGACCAAGAGATTTCATATTGATACGACGCTGTGAAGAGGGTTATGTACAACCTTATTAAGGGCGTTTCAATAAAAACTACTAGCTTACCTGTTAGTACTGCTGATTCCATTAGGTACCACTTACGACTGAGATCGCAGTAAAAGGTTATCCACCTTTTCGAATAATACTTAGACAAAAAATACGTACAGAGCGTTATCCTATAAACAATAGTAAATTTATAATAATTGCCTACAAATTTAATGTTGTCTCTGCCATGTCAGTAATGCCAAATCAACAAACAATTGACGACCTCCGTGGCGCAGCGTGTAGCGCTGTTGCCTTAACGTGCGGAGGTCCCGGGTTCGATCCCCGGGTCAGAGGGTCAATTTGGGAATTTATAATTTCTGAATTTTCCCTGGTCTGGTCTGGTTCGGCCGTGGCTAGTTACCACCCTACCGGCAAAGACGTGCCACCAAGCGATTTAGCGTTCCGGTACGATACCGTGTAGAAACCGAAGGGGTATGGGTTTAATATAACTGCCATGGCCCGCTACCATCTTAGACTGCATCATCACTTACTTAGGTGAGATCGCAGTCAAGGGCTAGCTTGTAGTGGATAACAAAAACAGCTTTTGTTCCCCTTCTTAATATTGTAAGCATAATTCCAGAAGTGGGTGAATAATGAAAATTACTTTTTAACCGACTTCCAAAAAAGGAGGAGGTTCTCAATTCGGCGCGTATGTTTTTTTTTTTTGTATGTTTGTTACGCGATTTCTCCGCCAATTATGAACCGATTTTGATAATTCTTTTTTTGTTTGGTAGGTCATACTTCAGAGGTGGTCCCATTTTAATTTGGTGAAGATCTGATGAATATGTCCGGAGATGGAGAATGGAACTCCTCAATGGATAAGAGTAAATTGCTCGCGATCAGTGTGATAGTTTTGTAAACAGTATGTTTTAACCATGCATAGCATATCTTTTTTTTTTTAGGGTCTCTTTCCGTCTGTCACAGTAGATTATTTCAGTAACTATTAACTATTGACATGAAATTTGGAATAGTTGTATATAATAGTGGCCCAATATCATGGAAATCAAAAAAATTTAAAATTATTTTCAGTTTAATTAAAAAAGTGGGGAAAATCAGGGGTTTGAAATTTCAAAGTAGGATAACTATACCAAGTGGGGTATCATATGGACTTTGTACTTGACTTGTCTAAGTTAGACAAGTCGACGAGTAACGATTAAACGACGTTATTCTTAATAACGCTAAGTTTTTACTAGCGTTCTGGTTATTAAAACTGTATTTTAAAACAGTGGGGCCACTAAAAATTGTGAAATAAAAAATTTTCGAAAAAAAAAAAAAAACCGACTTCAAAAACCACAAACACTAAAAAGTAAAAAATAATTTAATTTATTATGTATACAAGAGTTAATGTAGTTCTATAATAACATTTTTTGGAGTCGGTGCCAATGTGGAGTCACGTCAACAATAATGAAGAGTAGGTAGACGGTTCATGCGGCTAATTGGTACCGACTCCAAAAAATGTTATTATAGAACTACATTAACTCTTGTATACATAATAAATTAAATTATTTTTTACTTTTTAGTGTTTGTGGTTTTTGAAGTCGGTTTTTATTTTTTTTTTGAATTTTTTTAAAATAATATGTTTGTACTCTCTTTAAAACGTGCACGAATAAATGGTTAAACGTGTAGCAGTTTCACGAGAGATTTAATGTAAACAGTTAATTATAAAAACTTGGCCAAAGCATCACAACAACAATAAATTAATCATTTGATCAGGCTGCAGTTGCTACTGCAAAGCTCTAAAACAAATTGCGATCTAAACACAAGAGTATTCAATAATCGCTGAGTCTGTCGGCAACAGACTAACTCAACTAAGTCAAAATACTCGTATTTATTTATTAATCCAATATGGCGTATCCCCGCCAAAGAACAAACCGAATGAAATACATCGAATGAGTCAAATATCGGTTTAATTAAACCTCCATCAATAAATAAATTAACAATCATTTATCTTTTCTAAAAATTCTACTTTAATTTAAAAGCAAAGCTGACAATATGTAGCCCTAACTACACCTTTAATATGACCGCCAATGCTTAGTACTAAGAGCAGCTTGTATCCTACTGATGTAGTGTTGTCTTTGCTAGGACAGCAGCAGCAGTTTCACTTCGCGTTCGGTCAGCGCCCGTTCCCCTTCCCACCAGACCCGCTTGGAGGCTTCAGGATGCCACCCATCACTTCATGTCAAAGTAAGTAACTAGCTATCGATCTGCATATAAGGTGTTAATAATTGGGAAGTTGGCAGTGAGGCGATATTTAACTTAAAGTTTAAACAACAAGTCCGTAACTTAAAGTTAAAACAGTTCGTAAGGCACGGAAAATAAAAACTGCATATGTACAACGATTTTCAAAAAATCCCGGTCAAATGTAGCGATAAAGGCCTTAAGATATAAAGAGAAACCTACGAAAGAACTGCAGTAGTGACGTAATATTAATATAATAGTTCAAATATGGGTTAAGAAACTTGAGATTCTGTGCAAAGGTTTTCCTAATACATTAGACGTCACTAGAAAAGGATTTATAGAAGTTCCACCTGAGGAAATTGACGATGCGTCTTAGCAAGACATACTTTTAGTATGATGTGACCACCACTCTAACTATAGACGGGTAGGTTTATTGAAGGTTTTGTGGCAGGTTGATGGTCAAAACTCAGAATAGAGCAAAACAAATGACAACGCAATCGGACAATCTAAATTGGAAACCGCACACAAACCTCATAACGCGTTTGATAGCTCAAAAGTGAATGAGTCACCAAAACCGCGCGGCGATACGCTAAACTACGTTCACTAAAGCGCGGATTCAATCAGTCGCCGAAAAAAAATTCAGATGAAAGCCGACTGCGAACCCAATCGAACAAGCATGCATCGAGCCCGCTAAAATCCACCGGCCTAAAACAACTCGAGCGGGTCAAAACGTGAAAAAAACATTCACAAATCGACGCGGCGAGCGCGTATCGTATAAAAACCGAGGCCGCCGATCGTCGGCCAAAAACGGAACCGTGATACCGAAAAATAAAAGCCTGTAATACTCCGGAAAAAATAAAGTGGACGCAACGTATCTCGCTGGCGTGCGTTTTGTCCACTCCCGAAGCCCGATATCTTTATAAGTGCCCGCTCTTCCATTATTTCGGCTACTCTGTGAGCCGAATAAATATCGAGTTTGGCCTTTTTAAAGGACTTTTCAGATTTGAAACATTTGAAACTGTTTTGTGTTTAGCATTGCACCGTTCTATTATAAAAGATGAACAATTCCTTCACGCTTTTTTATTTTTCTGTCACCGGGTAATGTTAAATTTAAGTTCTTCAATTAAACCTGAAGCAAAATATGTGAGAGAAATTATTGTTGATCATTGATATAAAATAAGGTTAACAACGGTTTTTGACTACATCACTT
Organism: Erebia aethiops; assembly: GCA_923060345.2. Lineage (NCBI taxonomy): Eukaryota > Metazoa > Arthropoda > Insecta > Lepidoptera > Nymphalidae > Erebia > Erebia aethiops. Next base: position 10,512,782 of record OV281096.1, on the reverse strand, counting down.
CAGGCGTCGTCATATAATCCTTACTAATATTATAAATGCGAAAGTATGTGTCTGTCTGTCTGCTACGCTTTCACGGCCCATCCGTTCAACCGATTTTGATGAAATTTCCTATGAAATTTCTGTCCGGTTGTCTGTCTATGATAATGGATGCTGATTTTTCTATCCTAACTACTTCCTTTCTTTATATAACTCTTCCTCAAAGTACATAACTCTGGACAACTCAAACTATCTATATTAAACCTATACCTCTATATAGATATCTTCTAACTAAACCTATTACTAGAAATTATTATTTTAATAAGAACTATACCAGCCTAATCTAATATCAGCATTATTTTTCTAGATATGAGCCAATTTGGACTAAGTTCGAGTAACTCCCACTGGGGCTACGGCGGCGCGGGCGCATATCCTGCGTACCTTCCCTCCTGTGCCGCGCCTGCCGCCTCACAGTTCAACCCTCCTGCACTCGGCTTTGCTGGGACCGTACCTGACCAGACTTCTACACAGGACTTTACGAATAACACAGGTAAATTCATAAACGAGTGATAGTATAAAATCTACTTAAATACGCCAGCTACAGAAATCAGATGCGTTACATCCAGACCTAAACGCAGTACTTTACGAATAACACAGAAGATAGCTTATCTGTACGTAAAATCTCGGTAGCTTAGATGAGTACTTAAGAGGTACTTTTTTGTGTACACCCAAAAAAAATCTAAGACTAAGCCAAGAAGGATACCTAATCGATCTAGGAACTAATTATGGAATTAGGAGAGGAGAAGCTCGATGTATTTGCGATAATTTTATTAAAGCAATAAAACCTATCATATAACATATCATTTTCATTATCATTAGCAAGTACTTAATAGTGCTTCCAAAGATTGCCATTATTAGACGAATAAACCACTATTCGTAGGTACGTACTCACACAGAAACAAAACAATTAAAAAACAACCACCGTGAATGCACCCTGATATCGATTTCATCAGGGTTTCAAATACCTACTGTTTCCATCAATGTTTAACCATAAAAATAATGGAAACAATGTTTGGCGTATGATAGTCTATAAACTATCAAACCAGCATGGTGAAATTAAATGTACGAACATGGTTTACGACTGACATCCTCCTTAAAACCGTACGGACAACGCCTGCCCGCCGACGCAGCACGCACAAAAAGTTATAATACCCCTCGTTGTAGGGAGAGGTGTCATAACGCAATGTTCCTCTCTGCCAAAGTACCTGACCAATAGGTCTAAATTTATAAGAACCTTTCTTATAAATTTATAATGCCCGTGCCTCTCACTTACCCCCTAAGTAAGGAACGGGTCTGATAAGGTGTCAGTAAGTTTGTCACACATTAAAGTTTGCATACTTGAGCTTGTTAAAACGCAACGCTTATTGTTCACTGCAAAAACCTACATATTAAACCTAATGGAAGTCTCACAAACATTTAATTTCATCCACGCTTTTTTCCAAATGTTTGATAGTTATTTGAGTGGTTTATACTTTTTAGTGAATGGTATTATTATGCTAAACTATTCGTTGCCTTCGTATATCCATATGAATCACAAGGAATCACCTAACATTTTACATTTATACCTAATGACCGTAGGACAACGCTGCATTGCAGAAAAGAGCCATCCGTTCTATTATTGCAGAAAAAAGCTATCCGTTCTATTTATAAACTCGGATCACGCAAATCACTTCGTAAAAATTTAAGGAGATTGGTGTTCTTACGGTGCCTTCACAATACAAATACAATAATATAGTCTTTGTTAGGCAGAACATTCATAATTATAAGCACATTGGTGATACTTACAGTCTATGTACTAGAAACCGCCTTAAGCTAGTAACAGCGTCATATCGTTTGCGCAAGGTGCAGAAATCGTTTGTGGGGTCGAGTGTACGTTTTTATAACAAGGTTCCAAAAGAGTTTCTAGATTTGCCATTACATAAATTTATAGACTGTGTCAAACAGCATTTGTTAGGTCGAGGTTATTATACTATCGACGAGAAAAGAGCAACTGCTGAGTTTCTTGCCGGCTCTTCTCAGTAGAATCATTTTTCCGAACCGGTGGTAGTCTTGACGTATCATAAGTGACACAAGTTGTCCTATGTGAAATAAATAAATCATTTATCATTTATATCCCCCCGTAGACGTATTGTTCGATGAGCGCACATTAAAACGGCTCTCATTATAATTTACAGCGGCTCGGACGCGTCCGATACAGGCGATGAATTTATTGCCGATGCGTGCCCGCGCAACACGAAAAATATAGCCATATTAAAACAATGTAAACATTCTCTCAAATAATATATTGTATCCGAATAGATTTAGAAATCTGTCTCTATTTTGTTAGCGCCACCGACATTAGTGGTCGCTTTTAATTAAAGCACTTTCTCTAACGGCAATGATAATATAACTGGGCAGGATAACGTACGCCTTAATCAGTCTTCGTGAAAAAAATTAGATATTATTGTATTAGTTAATTCAATAATATTTTATGTTAATTTTGTAGAAGATTATAGAGTACCATCGAGATGTCTCACTTTGGCGACCAATTTTTCACTGAAGCATTTTTTCTAACATCACCAATTCTGGAAAACCCATTCTTTCGTAAAACTGTATCATTTTCTACAAACGCTTCCCTATTTTAAACTTTATGACATTTTTATAACGATACAATAGCCGTTATCTAATGTATTGTAATTTTGTTTGTACAGTTCTCCCGGATACGACAGGCGTTGATTTGGATCAACAGCTGTCTGGGCTGGTCGGGTCATCGCCTTCCCACCACAGCAGTCTCTTGCCGCGATACAACAACAACACAGACTACAGCTTATCAACAGGACCTAGATCGCTGAGCGACAATAGTTCCCAACCCGAATCACCAGTTCAGGACGACTTACTAACCTCGAACACAACAACAAATATTGGGCACAACCATTCAAACACGAACTTTCCTTCACTAATGGGGTCCCAAAACTCGTCGTACGGAAGTAGTAACTGCAACAATTCACTCTATCCAGTACTCCCAGCTAGTTTGTTGTATAGTCAGTTATACACGGCAGCTAACCAAACGCACAATTTTCATCCTTTACACTCGAACTCGATTCATTCGACGCAGAACCATCACAACGAGTTGCAGACCATGATGGATCAGATATCATCTACGACTAACAATCATAGACAGCATGGTAGCCATGGTCAAGGAGAACTGTTGTTGGGTGGTGGGAATTCTTGTGCCGCGGCAGCAGCTAGAGGAGAAGACGGAAGAGTTAGTCTTGGCCAACGAGGTAACCCTCAACCAGATAGCAACACTGTATGGCGACCGTATTGAACATTTGCAGGAAGGAAAAATAGTATTTGATTACGACTTGAGTGGAAAACAAGCTAGAACAATTACACTAAATGTAGACAGAGTAAATGCAAGGTAACGATTTATTAATTGCGAAATGTTAAATACCATTGTTGCTACGTATGATTTCGTCTTATTGCAACGAAATAGATATCGTAATTATTCGCATAAAGTTAGATAATGGTTTAAATCGCTCCCGTCCTAATTATACGAGTTTTTTATGAATCAATGATATTTTTGGAAGCGCGGCGACCGGTCGATTTAATTTTCATACCGCTAATTTAGTTGACCTATTCTTCTAAGATACCTAACCGGAGAAAGCCCTACAAAACTGTTTCGTAGCTCTTTGCTACGGATCTTCAAATGAAACCGAAGTTGTATTTACTTTGTGAGTAATCGTCAATTTTATATATATATAGTAAGTAAAGTCATTTTGTAGCACCTCAATTTGTAGGCGTGTGATTAAAAGGTTTCCTTTGAATAGAATATGGAAGTATTGCTTGATTATGAAGGTCAACTTCTTTTAATTTAATGTTTAATTTTAAAAGTTTAATATTGCCTCTGATTGTAAAGTTACGGAAAACATATTAACTATCATTTGTAGTAATTTCAAAAGAAAACTATTGTAAATAAAATTGTGAATAATTTGTTGTAAATGCATCTTGTAAAGTGCAATAGTTGTGCAATTATAAAGTTGAGTAGATGTATACAAAATTAGGTTTAAGATACATTATTTGTTGATTATGTGAATCTGTCCATTGTAGATAATAGATCTTAGGGTTCTATTGAAAATAGCAGGTTAATTTGTGTTAGGTTTTATAGATTTTTTATATTATGTACTTTTTATATTATTATTATTATGTTTTTTTAAAGTAAATATTGGCAACAAAACTTCATACATTGTTTGAATCCAAAGCGCTTCCTATAAATAGGGTTATTTAAGAATTGCTTCAATTCTTAAATAACCCGTCGGAAAATACATAAGAGTGTTGGTTGGTTGAATTTCACAAGCACCTTGCTTTTTTTCTGCATTACAGCACTTTGGTTTGCACAAGTCAGAATTCTCCAACTTTTAATCAAAATTCTTTGACTTGTTAAACAATTTTGAAAAGTTTAACATTAACAGTGCGTTAACTGCCTTGTAACAAGGACTTAAATGTAAGAGACAAATCTAGGGGAATTTCGTTAGCAGAATTTCGATATATATGCTATATGGAATTAATATAAACTTGCTTTTTCTGCATTGGATAAAACGCGAAATGAAAGTACCACGAGGAAATCCCCTTGCAATTTTTCTCTAGATTAGCTGAGATACCTGAAATAACGCACGTTTTAATTTCAACTGGTTATTTTAATTAGGTTTCTTTGATTAATCTTCTGGAAGTTTGGTGCCAAATTAGTAAAATATTGGTGTTTATGATATTTATCACTTTCATTGTCACACACATTGCAACATTTTTTAAATTTAAAATCCTTGAACTAGTGACTATGGTTTTCACCTGAGCAATGGTCACTTAAGCAAACATTTTTTTAAATTATTAAAAATGGTTGTGAAACCCTTTAAATAAAAAAAATCTTTCGACTAAAAATGCCAAAAGTTAATTTTTAAATAAAATATATAATTTACATCTAAAATGGTTTTTAATTATATTTAGGTAGAATATTATTATTTTATGAATTTTATTATAACAATTTATTAATTCTATGGTTTGAAAATTGTAAAACTTGCGTAGCAATTTATTTGAGAGAAAGCTTATTGTTATAGTTTTTGTTGACTGTAAGTAGCGGAAGTTCACTTTGTATAAATAAATTCTAAATGAACGTACCTATATTTGTTTAATTTTATCATCCTTATATAAACTCGTTTTCTTCCTGTTTCAATTAATTGATAATATTATGCAATCTAACAGGCTTACTTGAAATGAGTAAAGAAAAGAATGCCTTTGCATTTAAGAATCATCAGTAATTAGCAAATAATTGATCGATTTTATTCGAAAATTCGGTCAAGCTTCTGCCCAAACGGTTGAACCAAACAACGGGAAGTACTCAAAAAGTCGAACAACATTCTGGCCGTAAGTTGAAAATGTAGCTGTAGGTAAGTAGGTACCTACAATACACTTGACAAAAAAATAATTTAAAAATAGCCTGGACCGAATTTGGATAGGCAACCTATTTTAGGTGTATTTATCTATTATGAAATAAAAATAAAAAGTAGGATTCATCCCTGTGGTTTCATCCATTAAACAGCTTGGTGAAGGTCGTGGTTATATATGGATCTATAGACTAACTACTGTCTATGAAATGCACGCATGCACTGACTCCGTATAGTAGTTTGTCAAGTGCGTGGGACCAATGTTTATTGGAGTCATACTAAAATTATTAGAATCTGTTAGCATGATAATTTAGAGACGTTTTAATCAATATCCATTGCCCATAATATTATTATAAATTTGGAAAAGTGTGTCGGTTTGTTGCATTGTTGGTTAGTTATTCAATTATGGATTGACGTAATTTTCTGAATGTTTTTTTTTAATTTTAAAGACCTGGAGAGTAATTTTTAACCGGAAAATCAAAGAATTCTCACAGGTTCTCGCATTTTTTAGGATTTTATATCCAGGTGGAAGAGGTCGCACATAATAATAAATAATGTGATACCTATTAACTTCAACTTTCCTACGAAAAATGTAGCATTTCAATGGCATGTCCAACTATTAGGCCGAAAACACACTACTGACAATGTTTATTGTCTTACTGACATAAAGTCCGCGCGCACACTTACGGACCTTAGCTAGACCAGTATTTTTGTCATTTTTTCTTTCTTATTTAGCTACCTACCACTTAAGTTTATACTTGTACTACATTTCTTTTAAAAAAAACAGTGTATATGTGAGTTTTCATGAATAAATAAATTACTAATTACACTTGGGTGACTCACGCCAGACCGTGCCGTGTCCGACCCGAGCGTCGGCCGTAGCACGGTTAACACACACTCACGCTTTACCGAGCGGCAACCGAGTGACAGCCGAACATTGGACAATGCAACGTGCTACGGCCGACGCTCGGACCGGACCAGACACGGCCTAGCGTGAGTCATCCTGTACGGAGCTGTACAGACTTTCGCGTCAGAACAACTGGTTTTGCATAAGACGCCGTAGTTTTGCCCTGCCCCGTCCGTAATGTGTTTTCGCCCTAAAATATTAGCGGGAAACTTCTATTAAAATATTGAGTGTCACTTGCATCGATCAGTGTCAGGCGAGCACTAATCCTCATTAATTACCTACTTCGCAATTTTAAATCTCATTATTGCCAAAATCGCTCTGCCATCGATTTTTCGCGCAGTACAGATGCTGGGTGGGCTGGCATATATTATCGTAGGTAATCAGGTGACACGCTGGTGTGGCCATATTTTCGTTAATTATTTCCCTTTATTTTTATCTTTTTTCTTTATGCCGACGACCCACCTCATTTGATTTCAATAGGGCCTCTAATAAAGAGTTTGTTCTGGGCTCTTTTCAGACCAGGGCGCGTTTGGAACCCACGTAGCTGTAGTTTTAAGATACCATCGTTAATTATCACCATCACGTCTTATGCTTTGTATAGGTTGTTCATACATTTCACCATAGTGATATCGCAGGCATCATTATGTTTGTCGAAAAAATTTGAATCTGAGTCTACTGATCAGACTGCTGTCTCTATATTTCCCGCAATAGCCTGGTCCACCTCGTGTAGGCGTCCGTCTGTCCATCGTTTCGCATTGGCGCAAATTAATGAGGGTGGGATATTTATTCCTGGGTTTCGTTTGCCCGACAAAATATCAATTCACCTCGATTTGTGTGTCTGTGTGTGTGAGTGTGACGTCAGGTGATATGCAAATGTTACGCCCGACGGCGGGGCTCAGTAATGAGCTCATTAAGCCTGATATACCTATTGAAGTTGCGGCTCATAACGGCTCAACTATTTAACTGCAGGACTCTGGATCAAGCTATCAAATTATTCGGGCGTGTGCAGTTGACTTATTTGTATAGTTACATTGAGTTGTAGGCTAAATTTACCATACAGTTAGAATCCTTTTTGTCCGTCGGTTGAGTTTCGTTTACTATTTTTCTCGAGTCGTAATTTTTTTGCTGAGGTCGTTAATCCTTTCTATTCATCAGTTATCATAAAATTGTATTTCGATTGAAACTAAGGGCCTTTGTACACGGCGCATTTTGTACGCACAGACAACGCACGTTTCAGAAACGCGCAGTCATGTCTGCGCATTTTCAGTTCAAAAGCGAGTTCAAAGGCTCGTCATTGGATCGCGTCTTAAGTTTGACTATGAGGATTGGGTAGATAATGACAACCGAGACCGGATAACCGATATTAATTATACGTAGGTACCTACTGACAATTGACATAAATAATAATTTACTATTTTACTAGATTTAGATCCAGTAAAATAGTAAATTATGGATTCAAGTCTTTAGAAAACAAGTGATAACTTATACTTGAAAAAACCCGTCTGTGACCGTCTTTGCGGTTCTGTACCAGATTTCAATAGTAGTTAAACAGAATATGATTCGTGAAACAGACTCGCATTTAAAATACAGTCTGCGTTATAAGTATAACTTGGGTGAGATTCTCGGATGAGCAAAACAATTTTTTACACACACAAAGACACACACTTTGGCGAATTTCCGATTAGACACGACTTTAGGTTCACAAGTCTATTTGGACGTTAATAACGAGATTTAAAATTGCAAAGTAATTAATGAGGTAATGTGCAGTCCTGGCACTGATGAATGCAGGTACGGGCGTATTCAATATATAAATGCACTCCATTAAATAAACTAGTCCATATACTTATTTAAATTTGAGTGTAGTGTGGTGGAATGGGGAAGCATTTTGTGTGATATCCAGATTGCTAAGTAGGTACCAATTTCATGAAAGCAATGATAGGTAGTGGTTAAGAACTCCACCTCTTTTTTGGAAGGTCCGGGGTTCGATCCCCAGGTACGGGCCTCTTACTTTGTATAATCTTGTACGTTTAAACATTAAAGTTGTGTCCGAGTTTTCAGTAGTACCACAAGGACTTACAACTTAAGAAGAGTAATAACTTGTTACATAACGTCATGTATTATCTAAATAATAAATAGTTTAAAAAAACTAAAAAACACGCTTTTGACGCATACACTCCGGGTCTCAGGAAAACAAAAAATCGCTAATCCTGATTATCCTAGTAAGGATAACGGATCAAACTGTTTAAAATATTGAATTGTCATCGGTCCTTAATAAGTATGCCAAATTTCGAGTTAATCCGACGTTTTAAAGAGGGTCAAAATCGTGATCAAAGATTCCGTTACATACTAACATACATACGTCTGAAGCTAATAAAAAGCGTTTAATATTAATAAATATTGTAACATTTTAAAAGAGCCATTGCTGAGATTCTTATCAGCTCTAAAAAAAATTGATTCTGCTTTCCAAACGGGTGGTAGAGTCCCTACTTATTTTAAGTGCCACAAGTTGTCATACATTTCACTTCATCATAAAGCAATAAAATATCACTGCTAATGGTGAAGCAAAACATCGTCAAAACACCCATAGGTATATTTTTGATAATGTTTTCAAAGGCGAGTGAAGTATGCAATCTGAAATTGGCCAAAACCCTCCTCATTCTGAAAACTCGTGCTCAATATATCCAATATACTGATCTCAGATGTTCAAAATCATTATTTTTCCGTAGGTGGTTTGACGACCTCCGTGGCGCAGTGTGTAGCGCTGTTGCCTTAACGTGCGGAGGTCCTGGGTTCGATCCCTAGCAGGGTCAATTTGGAAATTTATAATTTCTGAATTTTCCCTGGTCTGGTCTGGTGGGAGACTTCGGCCGTGGCTAGTTACCACCCTACCGGCAAAGACGTGCCGCCAAGCAATTTAGCGTTCCGGTACGATGCCGTGTAGAAACCGAAGGGGCATACCCCTTGCTAACCTAGCAAGGGGTTAGCCATAGCTTTAATATAACTGCCATGCCTTTAACAGGTTAGCCCGCTACCATCTTAGACTGCATCATCACTTACCATCAGGTTAGATCGCAGTCAAGGGCTAGCTTGTAGTGGATTAAAAAAAAAAAGGTGGGTACGTACCCACCTACTTTACTATTTATTTTAAATAATATCGAATAAGTTGTTGATAATTTAAAATTGATATTCATTTTATCGCAGTGTTTGCAATTAATTACAACAATCAATAATTTCGCGCTCGGCCGAGCGAAAACTACAACAGTGTGCCGGCCAGATAACGCGGCAACAAAGCTATCTTGCTGAAATATACGCTCATTATCCATTATAAATTAAAATATTAAGCACGAAATTTGATTAAAAATAATACCTAACCAGTAACTATATGAAAATTAGTAAAGCTGATAGAAGATCTAATTTAATTTCATGTAGCATAATACCACTTATCAACAGCTGTTTTTAATGCAGATATATTATTTACTAGTGGGCCTGGCAGACGTTGTCCTGCCCTGAGCCTTAAACCCGATTGCAGCGCCCCCTACTGGGTCCAATTATGAATTTAAACCATCCCTGGAATCACCCACTCAAACACACACAAAAAAATCCATCTAAATCGGCCCAGCCGTTCTCGAGTTTTAGCGAGACAAACGAACAGCAATTGATTTTTATATATCTAATATATAGAAGATTAGTCTACCCAAATCTTAAACTTTGTAAGTAGGTATCCCTTCAAAAAGATTTTCTAAATTCTGTATGTTATATTAAACCATACAAATGCTTTTAAACTTTTACTACACCAAATACAAATAGGTATAATGTAAAAACAATTTTTTGGTGATTTTTAAATTATTATCAGTTGAATACCAAATGTTTAGAAAGTACCTTAGTATTTAATGCCCTTTGTACGCGCTGTTCAGGCATATTTGCGGAAGGATGTTAGGAATGTAAAAGGGGCCTCGGAAGTAGTTCCACATTTTTATCAAGTTACTCACAGTTTTGGACTCAAAACATTAACAAATACTATACGTAACACCTACGGCAGGTGTTGTATTATAAAATAAAATATACAAAATATAATAATTTAAAGTACGTACGTAACATGTAAAGACATTTACACATAAGTGAATATGTTCCAAAGCTGACTAATTGTATTCATTAAACTCATTTGTTCCCCTTAGACAAAGCAACGTCAAGACAAACGAAGCGAACTCGGTTATTGCAATAATTGGCGTTTTCACATAAACAAAAGCACAAAGGCCGTAATTAAGGGGGAATGGGAATATGAAAAGGTACATAAATACGAATACGCATTAGTCAATATACAAATGTCTGATGTGATGGGAGTATAAGAGTAGATTCATTAAAGTTACAAAGCTACAAATAGGAATTTAAAATTTTATAGTTTCCAACCTTGAAGCTGTGATAGCCCAGGGTTCTATACGGGTTTTTTTTAACCACTACAAGATAGCCCTTGACTACGATCTCACCTGATGGTAAGTGATGATGCAATTATAAATTCCCAAATTGATCCTGCCGGGGATCGAACCCAGGACCTCCGCACGTTAAAGCAACAGCGCTACACACTGCGCCACGGAGGTCGTCAAATCGGAGGAGGGTTGCGGGTTCGATCCCCGGGCAAGCACCTCCAACTTTTCGAAGTTTTAGAATCAAATATCTCAAACGGTGAAGGAAAACATGGTGAGGACACTGCATGCCCGAGAGTTCTTCATACTGTTCTCGAAGCTGTGTGAAGTCTGCCAAACCACACTTGACCAGCGTGTTGGACTATGGCCAAACCCTTCTCATTCCAAGAGGAGATTCTTGCTCAGCCGAGTTGATAAGACAGTGTTCAATTTTACAAATTGGATCGTATCTAGTACTAGTAACTGATGCCACGACTTCGTCCGCGTGGTTTAAGTTTTTTGATTCCCGCGGCAATTCCTTAATTAACCGAGATAAAAAGTAGCATAATATCACTCTCCAGTTCCTCAACTATACCCGTGCCACAAATCACGTCGAGCCGGTGCTCCGTTGCGGCGTGATTGAAGACCAACAAACCAATAAACCAACAAATAAACACACTTTCGCATTTTTAATATTAGTATGATTATTAGCACAAGCTTTACAAGTACCTAAAGTACTTAGAAACATAATTGATTGAGTCAAGTTGGAAAATGAAAATTCTTTTCAAATTCTTATTAAGGCTGTTTAGAAGGTTTCTGATTTTCGTGGGCAATACTATAGTTGGGTAAATAATTCTACTGTTTCATCATCAAATAAATGGTATTGTTGTGTATAGCACCAAGCTACGGATATATAGTCGTGTGATTGGTCACACGACTATATAATATCCGTAGTTCCTGCGGAAACCAAAAACCCTCAAACCACGCAGACAAAGTCGCGAGCATCAGTTAGTACTCTATAATATAATTGGACACTCACGACTACCAATTTTAAACATGGGGGACTGTTATATAGGGATTATAGGTACCTACTATTCCATTGTTCAGATAAGGTATTATTCTACTTGTGATTTCGGTGTTGAGCACTACAAGACAATGCGGCCAATTCTGTATACTTAACACAATCTCTAAACTAAACTAAAATGACAGATTCAAATCTAGTTCCGTCCCTTTCCGCAGGGAGTATTGAGAAAGGGTTAACAATATTTTTAATGCTGTCATTGTAGTTTAGTTTGTTAACTACAGAATCAGCCCCAATGTCAGTATACAAGCACTCGAGACATCGATGCCTCGCCGATTCTTCGCGCCTTATTTATTGACGGGCATTACTTAAAGTACGGTATAAACCGCGGCTTAAATATTGACGGTGTACATAGCGTGCATGCACAGGCCAGGGCGACACGGTACAAACTACAAATGAAGCTTCACAATTAAGGCGGGCACACACGGTAGGCACGCCGCATTTGCCGGTGTCACGTACCGACCGCCTCGCACTTAATTTAGCAAGGGGGCGCGGGGGTTAGCGGTTTTAAATTACGCCCGGTCCCCCCCACGATTGCAGTTCGACGGCATAGTTACAGATAGTTCGATGATTTAGTTCCGGGAGTGCCGATTATTTAAAAAAGTTTTTGTGAAAACGCTGCCTCATTACGGTAAAATGATTGCTACAGTATGACGATCGCAATTATCTCTGATAATCATTTGACAGCTTAAAACGTATTACTCGAACTATATTAGGAGTTCATAAGTGCTTTTTGACGTGCAGACATCTATGAACTCCTTAAACAGAGGTGCAATCATGTAAGTATCGCCGATCAAATCGTTAAAGATCGGTTTCAAAGTAAAATAAACCTTAATAGCATTGAATTAGAGCTCGAGATTTCGTGTATTCATTCTCTTGTATGCAAGTCTGATTGCAGCCAAGCGCTAGCCTATATATATATATATATATATATATATTATTGCAAATTTCTAGAGGATACTTGAAGAAGAAAGACCAAAAAGCTCTCCTGGCACATTTATTTGTCTGAACATGATAAAAATATTACAGCAACAAATAAAATCACACAAGAACAACACGCGATGACGGTTGACAAGGAAGAAACGTGGCAGCAGCGCACGCATCCTTTTATAAGCTCGTCCCTGACGCAGCAGCATTGTTTTGAAATTCATTCCATACTTGAATCATGTTTTCTTCTTCACGAATGAGTATTACTGTGGACAGAAGGAAGGAGTATTATATGGAGCTTCTGCAATACGGCCAGACTGACCCGAGACCGTCCCCGGGCTCCTTTATTTCAGCTCCTCTAGTTCAGCAGTGGCATTGCTCAGACCCCGTTGCACACAGGTCACGATCTTGAAGTTCTTGGAATGACAGGCGCAACAGAAGCACCTGCAGGCCTCTGCACCTCAGACCGTTGTTGTTTGCTGGCAGCCCGAAAGACCATCTCATGTCCTTTTCTGCACCTGCGTACATAAAACAACAAATTTCACACATCTTCTTACGGCAATTACCGAAAACAACGCTTCAAATTACAGTAGACACGTTAGTCGTATAAATTAAATTTGAAACGTTAAGGCCACTGGTTAAGTCATTAAGCGCAACGTTAGCATGACCTACCACGACAACACAGTGGCGAAACGTTATCCTATCTGGTGAACAGTATTAGAACAACTTGGGCCTAAGTCATTAAGCACGACGTTAGCATGACTTAGCCCGGCAAGACAGTCGCACGACGTTAGCTTGTCTGCCCGATACGATGAAAAGTACACATCTAAGTCATAGGCACGACGTTGGCAATAACTTAGTACGGCAAGATAGAGGCCCGACGTTAGCTTTTCTGCCCAGAGTGTACAGACACCACAGGCCTAAGTCATTAAGCCCGACGTTAGCATGACTTAGCCTGGCTAGACAGAGGCGCGACGTTAGCTTGTCTCGATATTGCAAATTTCTAGAGGATACATGAAGAAGAAAGACCAAAAAGCTCTCCTGGCACATTTATTTGTCTGAACATGATAAAAATATTACAGCAACAAAAAAGGAGTATTATATGGAGCTTCTGCAATAATATATATATATATAAATAAATAACAAACAGTAGTAACAAGTAGATATTATGCCACTGTTTATTAAAGATTTTACGAAAACAGACTAGTTTTCTTTAGAAAGAGAGTGCCAATTAGTTCCAATACCTACACTGTGACTAGACAAAGCCTAACTTTCAGCTGTATTATTTCAGCCCGTAAAAAACTATTACAAAGCTCTACCTAGTACCTACTCTAATTAAAATTCCCGAATTAAAGACCCACCTAATTTGGCCGATCCGGGTATCTTTAAATAAAAAGTGAATAGGCAGCAAGCGCGTCCCATCATCACTTCCCGTCAGATGTGATTGTGGTCAAGCATAAGCCTATAGTGAATAAAAATATAAAAGAGTAGGTAAGTAATCTGTGTGACTCTAAAAGGGTTAACAAGATATTATAAACCCTGTAATGCAGGTTGTCTCATTTATTTTCATTTACCCGACTCGTACCCGTTACCTTTACTTAAAACATCATGTTTGGTGACTGGTGCCTGGTGCAGTCGGGTGAAAACTGACCATGTGCGTATTTGCAAATTTCATTCACCTTTGAGAATATTATTGAAAATTCTCAGGCTTGTACGATGTTTTCTATCACTGTTAAAGCAAATTAAAATGTGTGCATTCACACACGGCAGAAGTGAAACTTCAGAAAAATAGCCTACGAGAGAATGAAATAAATATAACTTGTATTCCATCTCATTCTCTCGCAGGCTATCCTACTATGAATATGTTAGTCTCTTTTTCATTTCATCGAATTTTCAAATCACAACGATTCTAAAGAAGTTTCACTTCAAAATCATTTACTTAAAACTTGAGTTAGATACCCGCGATTTGAATCCCAGACCTACTTATAGGAAGCTGACCTCTTAACACCTATAGGCTACGTAGGATACAACCTCGTTCATTAGTGAAACATACAGGTACGTCCATAATGGTACACGAACGTTACGCCTTATCATCGTCATTTTCATAATGCAGGGGCTCGTGTATAATGCATGCGTGCGCTGGAAAGCGGCGTATTAATTACATATATCGCTTAATTATTGATTTTTAGCATTAAATGCACGGACATTTCAGCCAGCCCGGCCAGATTTATGACTCACCGGTAATATACGCCGTCTAAATAGCTTTAATAATGAACTCCGCGGATGAGGTGAAATATCAATGGTGGAACATGAGTGGAACGTTAGGTGTTTTTATTTAATTGGTGCATGCTTTTTAAAGTTCAAATAATGATGTAAGGATAATGTGTGTATTTTGTACTTTTGTTTACGATTTTCTCGCTTCTGACTTAACTAATTTTGATGTAGCTTTTAGTGATGACATAGATGACGATGAGTACGGTTGTTTTATATGATCTATCGTGCAAGATCATACCTAAGTTGTGTACTGTAAATTATGATGCAAATTGTAACATTTTAACGAAATTATTTAATCTTTTTAAAAGTAAATAAAAAAGTTAAGTATTTACATAGGTATAGCAGGTAGTATTTATGAAAAAAAAACCACTTTCGTATTTATAATATTAGTATGGATTCTAAGCTACTTCAAGCCCTTCACTTCGATCTAACCTGGTAAGTTATGATGTAGACCAGGGATTCCCAAAGTGATGGATATCGACCCCAAGGGGTCGTTATCGGTTTCCCGGGGATCGACACAAACGAAAGCTGATGTTGGGGGTCGACGAGGTCTCAAAATCGACCCATATTTTAACGTTTTTTTTTTTTCAAAAAATAATAATCCACATAAGTATTCGCAATTTGTATTAATATTTATTCATTACACTTGATATATTTACTGAATTTAATGTCTATTTATTGTGATGAGAAATTGATGTCAAGTTTAGTCACTTAGTTAATTGCTAAGTATTTTGTATCAATAGGACAAAAATTAGAGATAGGATTTTTAAAGTAATTTGGCTATGGGGGTCTGAGGTATCAGTGCATTTTGGAAAAGGGGTCTCTTACCCAAAATAGTTTGGGAATCCCTGATGTAGACTAAGAAGATAACGGGATAACCTATTACCCACCTCCACTACTAAAGATGGTACGCAACTGCAGCATATACTTTAGAAGTTTCAGCGCACAACTTTCTGCATTGGACTTTCTAACAGATTTAGTAAAAGCAGTCTGCTTTGTACACAAAAGATGCACCGCGTATAAATTTTTTGGAGGTAGGCAACAACTGATTAGGGTTGCCGTTTAATTAAGGCGCGGCGAGCGCAGTTGCAACATGAATGGGAATATTTAATTATCGCCGGGCGCGTAAATTTCCCACGGCTGCGATAAAGAATAAACATCGGCATTGTCTTTAACCCTCCTTAGAATTACTGCTTCTAGGGCTGTCACTAAGGAGTTTCAGAAATAATTCGCGCCATTACAACGGACAGCCTTCCTCTGTTGGTCAAAAGTCTCTTATAATATGTAATTTCCACATTTCACGGAATGTTGTTAATCAGACACTGTTACGGGCACAGCATTCTTGAGACTAACGAAAAAAATCTTGTGTTATTATTGTTTCTATTATACCCAGGATTTTTTAAAAATTTAAAGTAACTCATTCATCTCATCAGGTTTTAAAGAATTATTTTCGAAACAGAAACTGATTTCGTTTTGTAAATCTGTTTACAAAAATAATCATAGTGATAAATTCAATAGCTCCTACATTTTTGACCTCCACTTCATAAATCCGATACCGATATTTATACGGTATCAAAATCATGATATGATATGTCGCAATGATATGCTTGATGTGGTTGCAGCTCGCATGATACACTTCAAATCTTTATCATTTTGCTCGCGACCACACTCGAACATGGAAATATTTTGCACAGATATCTGTGCAAAATATTTCCATGGAATTAAAAAGGGTTAGTAGTGGATCCAGATTCCTTTTAATCGACTTTCCAATTTGACAGTTAGTAAGTAATTTGAAATTCGTATTTCGTGTTTTGACGAGCTTCCTGGCGCAGTGATGATGATTGCGTTTGCTAGGTGAAATATTCTGGGCTTAATTTATCGTACAGGAAAAAATGTTCTGAAGTAATAGATCTTGCCGTGACCATTTTAGAAGCCTACCATTAATAAGCCATTTACTCTACGACACGTGTAGTAACCAAAAGTGACGACCTCCGTGGCGCAGTGTGTAGCGCTGTTGTCTTAACGTGTGGAGGTCCCAGGTTCGATCCCCGGCGGGTCAATTTGGGAATTTATAATTTCTGAATTTTCCCTGGACTGGCCTGGTGGAAGGCTTCGGCCGCGGCTATTTACCACCCGCCAAGCAATTTAGCGTTCCGGTACGATGCCGTGTAGAAACCGAATAGGGTTTCATATAACTGCCATGCCCCTAACAGGTTAACGGTTAACCCTTCTACCATCTTAGACTGCATCATCACTTACCAGTTACCATCAGGTGAGATCATCGCAGTCAAGGGCTAACTTGTACTGGATTAAAAAAAAGGGGTAAAATATGTATTACTTAAGTATATGTAATAGGTTATTTGTTTAGTAAAACTGTCATCACTTCTAGGTTAGCCCGTAACCACCATAATTTGTATTCACCTTTTATCAACAGGTGCGATCGCAATCAAAGGCTTAATTATTATAATGAATAAAATTCATTCATTCCTTCATTAAAAAATATATTTATTTCGCTTTAGCACAAAATAAATACACCAGTTTACGATAATAGTGTCAGCCCTGGCAAGCAATGCCTCAAGACGTCGTGCGTCCCGAAGGGACCATTACGCGGTCGCCGGCTGATTACCGCCCGCCTTGATTTCAACCCTTCGCGCATCTACCACCTTTTACACTCTCACAGAAGTACAACATAATATTAATTATCTACAAGGATATTTTTAAGAGTAGGTAACTGTGACAGTGTTATAATATGGATTTATTTATATGGTTAGGTAACCGTCGTCAACTCAGGTGGATAACCTGATGATAGGGGATGGGTGTTCGGTAGTCTTCGTCTTTGTCTCTACCGATAGTCGCCCACGGCTGGACAATAAATTGCATGGAATGTCTTTTGCTGCTTGCTTCCAACAACTATTACTCAATTGAATATCTAGTCTTAGGCAAACCTTTCAAATAATAAATCTATAATTTAGATACATATTATAATATGAAATACACATTATATTATTATTTAAAGGTTGTCAAAAATCATTATAGGAAGGTATAACAAAATAAATCATAACGCTGATTTAACCACGTTAACTCAATATAATTTTAAGCGTAGCATTGACTCGTGTCGTTAACTCGATAGGTCTACGTCTTAGAAAATAAAACGATCCAATTTCAAAATTCAAATAGTGCATGAGATACCGAAAAAGAGTGAAAACATTTTCCCAGTATGTTTTGTTCTGGGATTGAAAAATTATCCGTAAAGAAACATCCGAACAACTTCAAGTTATACCTATATTTTGTTTGTGTTTGCCGAGAACATTCTATATTTTCAAAGTTAAAACCCTAATATTGCCATCTGTCGGGATTTTCCTGCAACTTGAGCACATTAGCGCCACAAACACCCATACTACAACTCACAAACATTTTATTCACACAAGCAGAAATTTACCGAAAAGATGCCAAAAATGCTACTCGCAACAACTATGCTAACACGATTTTATTTTGCATTGAATAGTCTACTTTACACCCATAGCTTTAAGGTAGATTTTCAAATGTAGGACTTTGGTGTTTACGATGTTTTCGAATCTTCATAAGGGTTTCATAAAATTTTGAAATTAGAACTGTAATGTCGTAAGTTCCTTGTCAGAAACGTTTTGTTTGCAATGTTTTAAGAAGCAAAATAAAGATTCCTAGAGCGCGTTATGACCTTTTGAGTTTATGACGCTTCGCTATAGGGTATGGCTTTGTGTGGAGAGTAGTAAGGATGTGTGCGTGAGGAGGGTGAGTATACGTGAACTTTCTTAAGGCGTTTGCTTTCTTAAGAAGGCGAAGAAAGTGATAAGGTTCGCACTTGAAGGAGTTTCGTTAAAAATGTTTGCGTCAAGGTTCCGGGACAATTCGTAAGAGGGCGCGACTACATTTTTTTCTATCATTTTAGTAGATTTATTTCAGTTATCTTGATTAGTACAAACTACTTTTGTTTAAATATTTTTTTAGATTAAGCTGTATATAGTTTTAAAAGCATGATTCAATAGCTTTTGATGGCAAGTAAATAACATATTAATAATTAAGTACTTAAAAACTAATTTATTTGTAAACATAGTGTAGGTAGGTACAACGGTTAAACATTTCCAAGTCACACAGCTATTGGAGGAACAAATTAGATTAGCCACCTCCAACCGCAGCCGCGCAACTTCGACACGCGCCAAATAAACCGAATGACAAACGAACAAAATCCTACCAATTGCGCTCACCACCCATTATCTTCTTAGCGAATAGCATTCCGCGGTTAACCGCAAAATCATCGCAATCAACCAATAACAGCGCGCGCCTATATTTTACTCTATATATTTTTCCGCGGGGTGAAAATCTTAGAAACCACACGGCTAACCGCAAAGGTCAGATGATCGGCCAATGGGGATCGTAAATATAACCACAAACCACGCCCACTTAACCGCAAACCAACCACAAAGCGAGACGTTCACATCTCGCAATCGATTATAACGGGCGACGTTCTTTTTTAGAATTACGATCCTCGGTTGGCTATTTAGAACCGTGAGTTTTCTTTACAGCGTTCTATGTTTAAATTGTAGATGTGGCTGTGCTAGTAGGAACTTGTTCTAAAATAGAACGTCCTGTTGTGTAATAGAGTCTGTCTTGAGAGATATCTAGCAGGAAATAAAAAAAATAGTCAGGTATCTCCAAATTGTACTAGATTTTTTTGATTTTTTGTTAGCCGTGAGTTTGTATTGGCCTCAGTGTTGCAGTGTGTATTAGTATACACTGTACCGACTGTACTGTAATGTACTTAATTGTAGAACTTAGAATTATTCGTAGGTACCAAACGATCGAAAATTAAATAATTTAATGATATAGGTACACTTAGCTGATGCCCGGGACTTCGTCCGCGTGGAATAAGGATTTTTAAATTCACCATGGGGGGAGTCCCCATGGTGAATTTAAAAATCCAATTTAAGGACTCAACTCCTCAACGTTACCCATGGAAAATCCGTCGATCCGGATCTCTGTAGCGGCATGATCTCTGTACCCAATAAACAAACACACTTTCGCATTTATAGATAATTATAATAGGTATAGTATGATATTATGATTAAATAATGTTCGTTTCTTCGTCTACGTGGATAATATAGGTATTATTATTTAGGTTTTTTTTTAATCGTGTGGGAAGGCTTTGAATTCCTGGGATATATAGTAGGTATACCGTAAACAGTATGCACCAATACGTATAAAAATCAGGTATACTTTCGCGCTTTCGTTAAGTACATTATCGAATATTTTTTACTATTTGACAATTCGACAGATTTCATTTTCAAACCTGTCAATTCCAGTTAACAATTATTACAATTAATAAAATTAATTCAGTCTGAATAGAAAATTAATAATTTATTATCGAAAATCGTTCTCAAAAATATAAAGTTTATAATCTGTCACAATATACTTACCTATTTTATGAATTCTACGAATTAATTTTATACTTACTACTTAGTCAGAAAGTTGTAGCACCGCTATAACAATCAAGATTAAGCTAGATTAAGGTATTAAAGATAATAAGTCGACCCTAAACTGGTCATCGTCCTTCATCACAAAGATGAAATATTGATTCACCGTCGTGAAGGCAACTCACACATCGACACCGAGCGTGTACATACGCACGGACACAGCCGCAACCACATTATATTCATAATGAATACAGCTATCCCACTCGTTGGTCGTCTTTGACTTTGTATAAATATGTTTCGTCCCTTTCCCTCGGCACTTGAGCGGGCCTTTCTGCCCTGGGGTGGAGGGGGTGGGGGTTAGGAGTTTGTCTTCGGCAGCCAATTTCTATTTCATTAAGTGGCGCGGCTGTGACCGCAGCGGATCGATGGCAGTCGGCCACCTGAAAAAAACGTTCCTCAGACTAGACTTGAATAAAAAAAGACCGCCAAAAGCACGTAAATATATTATAATAGGTTTTATTCAACAAAAAGCTAAGGTATTTAATCATAGCTTTTATGATTAAATACCTTAGCTTTTGAGTAAAGTCGGATAGGTACCTCTAATTGTTATCAACACGGCATCGTACCGGAACACTAAATCGCTTGGCAGCACTTTTTTCTGGTTTTTACTAACCAAGGCCATAGTCTCCCACCAGATCAGACCAGAGAAAATATTTTAGAAACTATACATTCCCAAATGGTCCCAATTGCGGGAATTGAACCTGGGACCTCCAATTATAAGACCACAGCGCTGCGCCACAGAGATCGTCAATCCTTCTACTGTTTCGACAAAAGTGAACTGCTAAGGTTAGCGTCCCCTTCAGCAAGCTACAGTGTGTGCAGGTACAGAGTGCAGGTACCTACAGTGTTTCCATAAACTTTTTTTTAATCGACGAGAAGTCAAACGTAACTCCTTTTCTTTTCTCCTTCCTTTTTTTCTGGTTGAAGGTAGGTCATTGGTACTAGATCCTAACTACGGTTTTCTATTTTATGTGAAGGTAGATACATATAAATGGATGTATAGTCTGACCTACAAGTCAATATAGTACCATAGAATAGGTAATAGTTTAAGGCGAGTCACCTGCAAGATTTTAGGAGGTGAGGTGTGGGGTGCCGCCCGCGCGTCTCGTGGTACGTTTCTCGTAGTGACTGGCGGGGAAGCGGGCAGCGCGGTATATTCTGATACCGCTTGTCAACGTTCAAGTTCTGTGATTAATTTGAATTAAATAAATATAGGACTTCAGTTTGAAATAAAGTTCAGCAGGTTCTAATAATACTTCAAGAGGAATTTATCCATATAAAAATGATGAGCAAAGTCGAAAATTTTATTAACAAAAAATTGGTTTTCAACTTTTAATTTAGCCTGTTTCAAGATTTTTTTGATCGAGTAAAGTACATCCTATCGTGTAACAAATTAGCACATTCTTTAGACAATATCTTTAAGTGTATCGGATATTTTTTGTAGGACCGTTATTTAATAGTAAATACCGAAAAAATTTGATCTAGCAAACCAGTTTTCACCACTGAGCTGAGGTGACTCGCCTTAACTACGGTTCGCGCGCTACACTCAACTGATACGAGTGCCGTCGGACGTCCACGCAGCAGTAGTTAAATATCTCAGGTCACGTGACAAGTGGTATTACCACAGAATAAGTAATAGTACAAGTTACATAATGCTGGAACTTGGAAACTTCAGATATTGCTTGTACGTATTTTTTCAAAAGTAGAACCCTACTCAGAAACGATTTTCAGAATTTTACACAAGCGGAGCTAGGGCGGGTCAACTAGTTACATAAATAATCATGTTCCAAAAGGCTGCTTTATTCCCTAATCCCTACCATTTACACGCAGACTGCTAAATTATTCACACTGTCATACAAACACTCTTTGTACATACATATTACGTGGAAAGTAGAAGCGGGTTCTTTGAAAGTATTCTTATTGTGATTTGAGTACCTACTACGTATTAAAGATTCATTGGAGGACGTTTTGAGAGATTTCTCATACAGCGTACTATTTGTGCGCATTATATGTATAAGGTATTTAGGTACCTACAACCTGTTTGCATAGATCGATAGGTATGTTTAGGCAGGTACACGATCATTATTATATATTTTTTTTTAGTAGCATTCACTACAAGCTATCCCTTGACTGCGATCTCACCTGATGGTATTAAGTGATGATGCAGTCTAAGATGATAGCGGGATAACCTGTTAGGTACATGACAGTTATATTAAACCCATACCCCTTCGGTTTCTACACGGCATCGTACCGGAACGCCAAATCGCTTGGCGGCACGTCTTTTCCGGTAGGGTGGTAACTAGCCACCTACCAGACAAAACTTATATAGTCTTAGTTATACCTATAGTTCGTGCGCGAGTTGAATGCAGAGCAAATGTATGGTGACACATACATTTAGTCTGCATTCAACTCGCGCGCGAACTGTACGTATGAACTGTGTGTGAACCCGAGATCTCCTACCACGATTACCACTGTGCCAGGGAGGTCGTCAAAATGATAATATTAATTTCATGAGGTGTTTAAATGTTGTTTCTTATCAAAAGCATACTATAATATTATATAAAAAAATGGGTCTGTCTGTCTGCTACGCTTTTACGGCCCATCTGTTCAACCGATTTTTAGAACCGCTCAATATTTATATATGATTAGAATTCTAGTAGCAGGGCTAGGCGCACACAAGGAATTTTTCAGGACTGAAAATTCTATCGGTAGAGACTATGTCTCTATCAAATTCAATGCTTTGAAAAGCATACCTATACCTTGGCAGGTACGTACTTTTAATTTATATTGTGTGCCTTTACTACTAACTGCCTCGTTGGTCTAGCGGTTAGCATAGTCGACTGCGGATCACGAGGTCCTGGGTTCGATTCCCGGTCGGGCAAAAAATTGGTATTTGGTTTTTCAATTCAGAAATTCTCAGTGCCAACCCGGAGTTGGAAGTTGGCGGTGTTTCACCCCCGTGCCTCGGAGAGCACGTTAAGCTGTCGGTCCCGGTTATTATCACTAACATGATAATAGTCGTTAAAGCCCGCCAACCCGCATTGGAGCAGCGTGGTGGGTCTAAGCTCTAATTCCCTCTCTCCTATGAGAGTGGAGCCCTGTGCCCAGCAGTGGGACGTTAATAGGCTGTAGTGGTGGGTGGTGGTGGCCTTTACTACTAAAAATAAGCCAGCAATAAACCATCTACCTAACTGAACTTGATACGAGTATCTATAAAGATATTACAGATAATGTTGTATTCCTTGAAAGCACTAGCTGTCTACCTTTAGCGACTACTGAATAATGAATGTCCCGGTCACCTCTGGGACTCTTCAAACATATGTAAATCTGCCCCTCTAACAAATGCATCGGGCGATCTTACCATACATTATGTACGAAAGAGAGTACATTACAAAAAATACCTACCTAAAAGTAATGTATATCGCGTAAAAGAATAAGCCTAAAACACACTATAGAGGATAGAGATGTCAAATCGTCGGCTTACAAAAATTGCCAGTCAACTCCATTAGTTGCTATGTACTAAATGTTTTGGATTTATGAATATGATGACGCAGAGATCTATTAAAGTATTATTATAAATGCGAAGTGTGTCTTTCTATCAAAGTGAAGAATATAGAAGAGTATAGAAGTGTGTCTGACCGTTTGCTACGCTTTCATTCTGGCGAAATTTGGTACAGAATTATGTTGAGTCCGGGGGAAGTATATGTACATACTTTTCATCCCGTTCAATCAAGAATTCCCATCGCGCTGGGATGGAGTCGCGGTCATCATCTAGTATTCAATTAAAATGGTATAGATATTAATATATGGTTTAATTTCTAAAATTTGGATTAATAATTCCGTATTATATCATAATATATTAGTTTTTCATTATATCAAAAATTGTAAATACCTGGAAATTACATAATTTCACATGGAAATCTAGATCAACTCAAAGTAGCAACAAGTCACAGCAACAGTCTAGAAGCATACTTTTTTTTAATTTATAGACCAGCGCTTGGCTGCAAACAGACTTACTGGCAAGTAATAATGCAGCCCAAGGTGGAGGTGGACGTGTTTATTTTAGAAAAATAGCTACAATTTGAACCTACGTCCTCGAACAAAGCAATTCACGTTTTGTAACCACTAGCCCATAAATAAAACGCAAATAAGCGCTAACAGGCTGTAAATTCGCGACCCCGTTCAGCCCTTATATTAATTAGGGGAAATATTTTGGTATTATTGCTATAAAGCCTCATTTAGGATCCCCCAAATGAAATATAAGCCATTGAAGAGAGTAAGTACTTAGTATGGTCGTTCTTACGCCTTCGGTTTTATTTTATTTGACTAGCTGATGCTTGCGACTTCGTCCGCGTGGTTAAAGTTTATTTTTTAATTTCCGCGGGAACTTTTGAACTTTCCGAGATAAAAAGGAGCCTATGTCCTATCCAAATTTCTAAATTGATTTATAAAATCTTACAGAAAACGGCTTACGTATTTCACAAAAAAGTAAAAACCTTTCTAAATCGAATCAACCAATTTCTAACAGACACAAAAAGTCGACACACGCATTATTTAAATACAATGGTCGTTCGTTAGGCAGGCCTCAGGAGTTCGATGCAAGATTTAATTAAATCACCTCCCCCTTGCCTCTCGCCCTCGTCCCTCCTCCCCGTCGGCAATTTCCTCGAGGCTTGATTTATTACAAGTCTGGCCGCGAGGTGCCGCCTGCGATCTCTGACGTCGTAAAGGATTGCGGGTAGTTTTTCTTGCACGCCAGCCACAAATCTTGGGAAATATTCACGGGTTTCTGAAGGAGAACTTGAACGCGATATATCTGCTGACACAGATTTCACTACTTCCTAGGGCGAGAACACACAATGTACAAACATTTCTTTGGCTGACAAAAAGTCCGGAATTGGGTGGACTTCCCTAAACTGCTTACTGTCTAATATTGTGTGACTAGCGGCAAGAGTGTTAAATCCAAGAGTTTGTGCAATAAAAAAAACATCGCTCATGCAACGGAATGATAGTTTACTTGCGATGCTAAAACTGCTAGCTTTAATCCTAATATATAAAACACAAAAATGTTTCTACCTATATCCGTTATAGAGTCTGAAACCATCCAACCGATGTGCCCCAAACGATTTTCATTAGAAAGGCATTAATGCGAAGATGGTATAAGACCACTAAAATTATTTTTAAATTTCCGTCTTTTAGCGTAATAACTAGCACACGCCGTATAAAATTGTTAAAGAAATATAACATTATTAACAACGTATATTTTATTCTTGCTATTTCCCAATGTCTGTCTTGACTCTAGTGAACGTTCTAAGTTCAAAATGGCGGCAAATTAAAAAATATAGTTCTGGTGGTATATTATAAAGAACTAGTTTTTTTGTTTTGCCTTTAGTTTTGTATTGTTAGTTCCCTCAGTGATATCAGTATGTAAAAAGTACTCTTAGCTTTCACAAGACAGACTGAAACTGATAGACAAACAATAATTATATAGCTATTGATGCTGTGTGTATCGAGATACTTTAGCCTTTTGTATAAGGAGTTTTGGTATACAACACCTCACAGTCTGGCCAGTAAGTGAATTTCCCTGTCCGGCGGGATCAGGTTACTTTTTCTCGCAGTGTATTAAGACGAGATAAGTTCATCCCCTGCGACCAAAGAGGGATAGGGGTGACTATGATTTATAGTTTCTTGTACCTAAGGCTACTTATTTTGGATCTTCAAGAAGTTTTGCGAAAAATCGTAAAGATAAATGCGTTCAATAAAAATGCGTTGTTAATAATATTTTCTTTATAAATTTGTTTTTGTGTATAAATTTCGACACTCCTGTAATGTGTAGGTGTAATTATTACGTGTATGTGCAATTACCTAAATCTGTTAGTCAAAATCATGGCAAAATGCTAATTAATAAAGATACCTACTAGGATATAAATAATATTCTTATTATTGATCAAATTAAAAAGTAATGTTGAATCTTGTTAAGCATAAAATAAAAGTCCTTAATATTCTTAATTCTATGTCAAATTAATTTAAGGCTATATAAAGATTAAAGATGATCGTACTACAAGACACAAGACCCGTACCAGCTGCCAGAGCCGCAAAAGCCGTAAGAGGTGCATTTAATAAATAAGTAGTTAAACAAGGAATCTCTAAAATTTCGTTGTTTGTCCGTCTGTATGTCATAGAATTTTGAAAAATCAACCATAAATGAGCGGTATTTGAAATTTGATACAGATCCTGGGATCAAGATTTCAAAGTTATCGGGCGTTTTATAAAATATAATTTACTATAACGGTGAAGGAAATATTGCAAGGAAACCTACCGCATAATGTTTTCTGGTGTGTAAATTATGTCAATCCCGACTAGGGCAGCGTGGTGGACTATGACCTTTGGCTTCATATTTTGAGAGCAGACCTGTCCTCAGTTGAGGGCCGTCGATAGGTTAGTGATTTATTTTATAGTGCGCCCGATGCTACTTACGCGTATGTCGTTGAAATGTACGCCTCTTGCGGCTCTTGAAGCTTCCGTCTCCACCAGAACTTACGATTCTTACGGCCGCGTGCAATGTGTTGAAAAGTACTCTTGCGGCTCTTGACGCTTGCGTCTCCACCAGAACTTACGATTCTTACGGCCGCGTGCAATGTGTTGAAAAATACTCTTGCGGCTCTTGAAGCTTGCGCCTCCAGCCGATCTTGCGAGTCTAACGGCCGCGTGCAATCTCAAAGACGTTTTCTAATCCCGGCCTCTCTTCAAAGAGGCTCTGAGCTTCAAAACGACGAACTTTATTTATTAGACAACAAACTTCGGAAAGCTCTTCCACATTTTATCCCTCCTAATTAATCAGAGTCAAACAAAGTATCAAAATACAACCGAACTGTTTAATACCATTAATGAATGGAATTTTACTTTTCTGTCTTATTTAATTTCCATTAGGTAACTATCAAAAATTGTACTTTTAAAAATAATAGATGCTTTTTATTTTCAACATCAGTCTTTTTACTTTTAGGTAGATTCTTTAAAAGGCAGACATAGCACATGATTGTTAAACTTGTATTCCTCGAATTCAGAACAAATAATTAAAAGATGATTAACAGTTTGAAATTAATGGTCAGGGGCCATACTTAAAAGCAATACTTAAGCAAAATTACTCAAAATGACAGTTTGATGTCACGTACCTTGACGTTCCTAAAATAAGGATTATATTTCTAAACAGGAAAGTCAACAATAATGAAACAATTTAGCAACACTTTAAGCGTTGGCAGTATGACCGCTGCTCATACTGCCGTCAGTCAGTATTATAAATGCGAAAGTATGTCTGTTTGTCAGTCTGATATGTTTTCAGGGACCAATTCGCCAGTGGACTACTTTATAACCCCGCAGATCAATGAGATCCTACAAGATTTCCAAAAAATCAAAGAAAATCCAAGCGGACGAAGTCGCGGGATGAATGATGTTCTAGTTAGATCAAATCGCAAGTACAAATTGTAATAATTTAGACACAGCGTACAAAGATTTTGGCTACCAATTTTCGCGTAACCAGATAACAAAATCATACAGGCAATAAATAAAACTCTCGCTGAGTTATAGCATCTCGAAGGGTCATGTCGACTCCATAAATCTCTGGGGGTGGACAAAGAAATGATAAATAGAGAAGAGAGTGTGAGATATGACTCTCGGGTGATGTACTGCGTGGTGGACCCTCGGTACATAAATATATTATGTGTGTATGGGCCCTTCTGTGAAGGTATACCGAATAATTAATGTGAATTAAGTAAGTAAGTAAAAAACACTTTATTACATACAAAAAGAAATGATACACACTCCATGACACATTTACAAGTTGTTATGGTGTAAAGCCGGCCTTATCACTGTGAATTTTATTAACTTTATTCTATATCTAGTTGTCAGCATACTCAAGACATATAATATTATAATAAAATTAAATAGATTTTAATTTATGTATACCTTACGCGATGACCTTACGCGGAAAGTATTTGATAAATATTTTCAACAGTTTTGGTAGAAGAAAAGGTAAACCCATCTATGAAAAGTCAGGTTGGGTTATCCATAGTATATAGCCGAGCGGGTCAGCTAGAAATAACAAGTCATAGGGAAGTCTCAGATATTTTATCCTTTAAGAACGCAAAAAATCTAAGCTCGATCTAAAGCTATGCAAATGTACAAAGGTCTTAAGGGTCGAGACGCTTACGGCTGAAAGGGGACCAGGGGTCAGCGGGGCGAGACGAGGGGGGAGGGGAACGCTGGACAAGGGGCAAGAACAAAATGCCATCGCTTTGTGCCCGACGTTAATCCTTTAATAGCAATCGGGTGGTGCACGCTAATAGTAGCCTTGTGGATACCACTCAGACCTTTGTCTTTTATAATCAGATCGTTAAACTATTCAAGTAATGCTGTCTGCTTTCCGTTGAGGATATTCCCCTCCTGTTTTGGAACGTGTACCGGATACATAGAATAAATGTTGGCTGAGTTTCCTTCACTTTTCTCCAATTAGATCTATATCTAATGTATGATGTCGACTTGTAGGTACTCTAGATAGGTCCTATATGTTTTACTGAAAGAAAGAAAATTATATGAATTTTTCTATTCGTATAGAATGACGCTCATAATAAATTAGGCTACAGAACCGGCTTGTTAAATGAATTCAGAATCAATACAGCCTTGTCGTTTACTAATTGTGACTACTGATCCCTACTCCCTACTAGGCGCAACAGTGAAGCTTTGGTCTGGTCGGCGTGGTTCGAAAAGTAGTTCCATCGAGCTGAATTGACTGAGAAAAGTGCCTTTGCCTCAATCTAAGTTTCCACAAACTTTTCTGACCCGGTGACAGCATCGCTAAGATAAGTATCAAAAATAAAATAAAAACAAAAACTAAAGAGGCATAAAAATTTGTTCCATTTTTTGCCCTACACATAAGTTGGTGAAACTGTACCAATCTATGTTAGCCAGCCACGCGACCGTGAAATGTAATTTCAGGAAAAAAGTTTTTTTTTAATTAAAAAAACTACCTATCTACTGAGCTTAGTGGGAATTCAGCTATCGACATCTTTGCAGTGCTGACCCAGAGTTTGCTTAGCTCTTGCGTAGAACAATCCGAGTAAAATAACCTAACGTTCTTTTAGTAAGTATACGTAGGTATACGGAAATCTTATAATGCTATGATACGTACGGGTTCCGACAAGGATTGACATTGCTCAACCAACGCAGTAATTGAATACCAAAATGCTGCCGTAAACCACCCTCACCTGCAATGTTAGACATTATTGGATCAAAGAGTATTACCTCAATATAATACGCAACCATGAAATCTACTGACCAGCCGCTAAATGAAATGCGACACGTTTTATCACTCACAACTTTATTCATCCACATCTAACATTCGTAACACCAGGCTTTTAGGTTCAAAATAGCGAATTCAGGTATAGCTAAACTTTGCAGACGTTATTGGTCTGATCACGGGGTTGACACGTGGGACGGCACATATAAACTTCGTCGATGTCTGCTGCAGAGTTAAGATATTTCAGTAAGTTTGGCATGCCTCCTGCTTTAGTAGTTATGTACGAGTATATCTCGAAATACACTTTAAAGTTCATTAAATGTTTCTATACCAGAAAGTTTTTGAATGAATTATGTGAACAAAATACATTATCATCTGCCACGCGTGCTTAGTAGCCCACTAGTAAGCACGGGTTTCATCTTGGAATATGAAAGATGAGAAGAGCAGTGTGAGAAAGAACTTGGTGGACTATGACTCGTTGCTTATGCTCATGCACTTGTTCACTTTCTCCGTATCAATGAGGTTGTCTGGAAGAAATCGTTACTTAGCAATAAGACCGCCTTTTTGTACCTACGTTTTAAGTTTTCATGTTTGTTATCTGTTTATTTAGTGGTGTACAATAAAGAATATACATACATACTAACCAATTGTAGATTGGTACACTTTATATTTATATCTTAAAGAACCTATACACAAATTAGGAGAATAAAAACAAGGCTTATTAAGGCTTTATGCCTACTAAAAAATAAAACTATTTTGTTAGCATTCAGCACACTTATGATTAAATTACAGACCAGATTTGGCTTCAGACATTTAAATCCTGTGGCTGTGGCAAGAAAATAAAACTAAAAAGTCGATTACTTTTTAGTTTTATTCGTACCCAGCCTAGGTTTTTATTTAGCTACTAGCTGACCCGGCGAACTTCGTACCGCCTTAGTATGCAAAATTAAATGTATATTTTTCAATATTTCTGAGAGATTTTCTTAATATTTTTTTCCGTAAGAACCTTCTCCTAATAATAACAAATACAACAAAAAAAGAATTAGTGAAATCGGTCCAACCATTCACGCGTGATGCCGTGACCAATGAAAACGGGTTTCATTTATATATATATATAAGAAAGATAATAATATAAAAAAAAAAAAAGACAATCATATATCTGATGAAACGAATAATGAAATCAAATCCGCTGGTCTTGAAGCTTTGTCGTATGTTGAACTGATTGTTTGACGCTAAGAGAGATATGCTAATTAAATGATGAGTATACATTCTGTTAATTACACTGTTTCACTATAGTGGTTCGATGTGCACTAAGCTGTAGCTTAGCAGCGAACTACATTATGTTGTCTGTTCGCAGATTGACATCACCCATCGGAAGTTCCATAAGTCAAGATATCACAATACTTTAATTCGAGATAACAATATAAGTATAATAGAATCAATCTTAGAGAACTTAACCATTAAATTCTGTACAGTTGGCGCCAATCAAAAAGTCATCTCTGAGGTACGAGTACTCGTTTGCGCGCTCTCAGTGAGAGCTGCTCAAACGAGCAGTTTGCGCAATCACGTACGCGCGAAAATACGCTATTGCGAGGCGTCTTGCGGTCAACTTCAGACGCGACTTTTTAATTGGCGCCAATTATACCAAATGTAGTATTGTTTAACGTCACTCTGTGGCATCCGGCGGCTGTCCCAGCCGATATTAAAATTCACAGTGTAGCGTCCGGCGGCTAGCCCAGCCGCGGGGCACTAAGCGTTTTTCACGTTAACAAAAAGCGATCGTTCTGGACACGCCTTGAATTGTCTTATTCGAGCCAGTAAGCTTTCTTTTCATAGTGTCGTTCACTCTGATAGTGATTTGACTATAAAAATGGAGAGTAAATCAATGCAGGTATGGCATATCATAGATAACACTTAACAGCTATACCTCCGTGGATGACGATGATTCGCGATAGCGGCACGCGGCAGAATTCACGCAGCGGCGCGCGCCTTGCGTTCCCGCGACTCATGGCGAGCTATTCGAGCTATGCGACTCTAGGAATGCGCTGGTATAACGTAATTATATTATGGTTACTATGTATAATAATATAGCTGTATCTCTATCAAGTACCTATTCTTCCTTAACATATACAAAGGGTTATGACCTGTAACCTGTGACCTGTATGAACGCGTAAGAAGCGCTCTTTGCACGGTTGACACTGCATTGGGCGTTGCTACCACAAAATAACGTTGAAATCGTAATGCGAATGACAAACCTAATCGAGCACCTCTACAGGGCCGGACTAATAAGATTTCAGCAATATACCTTTTGTATACTCTTACGAAAGCTATAGTCTGTACAAGTACATCTTACTCGCATAAGTCAAGTGTCCAATTTTTTTTTTTAATCCACTACAAGCTAGCCCTTGACTGCGATCTCACCTGATGGTAAGTGATGATGCAGTCTAAGATGGTAGCGGGCTAACCTGTTAGGGGCATGGGAGTAATATTAAACCCATACCCCTTCGGTTTCTACACGGCATCGTACCGGAAAGCTAAATCGCTTGGCGGCACGTCTTTGCCGGTAGGGTGGTAACTAGCCACGGCCGAAGCCTCCCACCGGGCAAAATTGCTGTGGGTGCGTACACGCGCAAGCGCCTTGTCAGAGCTAATATCTGTATCTTGTTTTGGTTCTGGACACTTAGCTTGTTTGTTAAATGAAATTTATCTGAGATGACAAACATTAACATTCTGAATATCTCTATTGATTGAAATCTACACAACGTAATCAATGCATACTTTACACGAGATGATGCCGCCGAAGTGGCAGATTTTTTGATTCCCGCAGAAGCCTATATCCTTTCCCGGGATGTTACCTACATCTATACCGAATTTAATCAAAATCGGTTGAATAGATGGGCCATGAAAGCCTATAGCAAATAGACAGACAGAGAGACAGACTCACTTTCGCATCTATTCTATTCTATTCTATTCTATTCTATTCTATATATATATAAAAATGAAACCCGTTTTCCTTGGTCACGGCATCACGCGTGAATGGCTGGACCGATTTCACTAATTCTTTTTTTGTTGTATTTGTTATTATTAGGAGAAGGTTCTTACGGAAAAAAATGTTTAGAAAATTTCTCAGAAATATTGAAAAATATCAATTTAATTTTGCATACTAAGGCGGTACGAAGTTCGCCGGGTCAGCTAGTTTATAATATTATAGTATCGATCAAGCGTGTATTTAAAACCTACCTCTTATTTCTTATGTATTGGTTCTAATTTCAGCATTCACAGATGAAATATTCGTGTGTTCGAACATATTTCGTGCTCAGTCGTCAGTGCGCGCTAATTTAACACTACAGCGAACATGGCTCGGCCCCTCGGTTATAGAAAAACTTGTACACTTAACGTAAGTAGCGTTTGAGTCCGTCCGCCATATAGCAGGGAGATATAAAACAAGAATGATAAATGCGGCATCTTTCTTTTTATAAGAACTACAATTTTTTTTTGCGACATGGAAACATTCACATTATCATCCCAAGAATACTCCTGCCATGTAATTAATAGAAAGGGGTCACGACCCTCAGAAATGAGGAATACGACACAGATAGAGAGACCAGATTTTATCTACAACTTGTTTTCTTTGTTTACTTGGGTACTTAAAACCATTTCCTGAAAAAAAAATTTGTGTAGTTACGTATTTAGGATACAAAATTTGTACACTCTCGCAGTGGCAAAATTCATCAAAATAATTGTGACTGTGGTTTCACACATTTTATTTCACATTACTTCCTTGCTGCGCGAAATTCGTATTTGTCCGCGCTAATCTCAGAAACCGATTTTCATACGGTTTTCACTATTATTCGCCCTTATTTAGGCCTATTAAAGGGCTTTTTATGAAAATTTTGAGAAAATAAGCTACATAATTTTGACTTTTTTTAACTCTTGCTCGGTCGTGCTTTTTGCTCGGTCAATCTTTTCCGCTAGCTCTTTGTTGGTGAAAGTGCATGTACCTATGCAGTTCGTCTCTGCGAATTAAACGGAGTCCTTACGTGGAATCCCCGCTTCAAAAATACAAGAATGTATTATAGAATATATTATATTATTCTATAAAAATCTTAGTAGCTCGTGGTTGTTATTGAATTAAACGCTCGTCTGCACACATAGTCGAGATAAAAGGACACAAGAATTAATATCCAGCAATAGAATCTGCAATCACGCAAAATGAGGGCGCAACGGGGGTTTGACCTTTGAATGACCCGCACAGATTTTATAGATTTATACATAATAGGGAACTTTCCTACTTTCTTTATAATTGTTGTGAATTGGTAAATTCTCTACCTACCAAAAACAACCTTTGCAACAACACTTTCAGTAGACACATCAGCGATGACTGTACTTACTATAAAATATACTTAATGTAAAATATTTTGAATGTGAAAGTATCTCTACAGCCGTTTCACGGTCCATCTGCTTCGCTGTTTTTTAGACAATATTTGATATAGAGATAGAGTCTTTAAGAGTTCCCACGGGATTTTTTAAAGCTTAAATCTATACGGAGGAACTCGCGGGCATCATCTTGTTAATATTATAGTAATTAGTAAGTTAGTAAGTAGTACTAAGAAGACTTCAAAAAGTTTTTACTGTTTAACCGACTTCAAAAAAAGTAGGAGGTTCTCAATTCAAATTAAAAATAGCGATTTTTTAATGGTGAATTCATACTTAAACCCAAGTCCCAACTCCTCGACTCTGATGCTGCAGGGTACTGCACTCCTAAGCCGTGGGGCTTTAAAGCACACTAAAAATTAAAAAATTCAAATTCTTTAAAATTTTAAATTCTTAAAATTTAAAAATAAAAACAGGGCAGGTATAACAAAGATAGGCAAAGTTGACGCGTGAGGCTCGCCCGACTTCAACATAGTCTGTAGAAATCAAAATTATTTTTTAATTTACAGTGGCTTTGGAAGTCGGTTTTTTGGAGAGTTTTTCTAAAAAATAGGCTTGGGCTTGACACTGGTATTGCAACAGAATGAGTGTATTGATGAGGTATTTTTTTAAAATATCCACTACAAGCTAGCCCTTGACTGCGATATCACCTGATGGTAAGTGATTATGCAGTCTAAGATGGTAGCGGGCTAACCTGTTAGGGGCATGGCAGTTATATTAAACCCATACCCCTTCGGTTTCTACATGGCATCGTACCGGAACGCTTAATCGCTTGGCGGCACTTCTTTGCCGGTAGGGTGGTAACTAGCCACGGCCGAAGCCTCCCACCAGGCCAGACCAGGGAAAATTCAGAAATTATAAATTCCCAAATTGATCCTGCCGGGGATCGAACCCAGGTCCTCCGCACGTTAAGGCAACAGCGCTACACACTGCGCCACGGAGGTCTAGGTTGGAACGCGCTTGCCCAGAAGGTGCAACCGTGAATACTCTTGCTTAAAAGGTATGAATGAATTAACAGCATACGTTCTTCCTTCGGTAGCAGTTGGAAAAATATAATACCTATTTCTTTTTATACAGTCCTTCAAAAACCTGACCCTTCTGTCAAAGAATTTGCCAATGAAATTAAGCTTTCGAATGCGCATTTTCCCATGGGGACATCTAGAGTTGTAACTCAAAATAGATGTTTCCTTAAGTACATGTAAAGGGCATAAGGGTCTGCGTCGAACGTCTTAAGTGGCTGAGAAAGGGCTGGCTGGAGGATATTTATATTCCCAATATATCCGAGAGGCTAAAGTTGTCGACAAGTTGGAAGTTGTTAGCCGAAGGGGTGATGCGATGCGTGATATTTTGAACCGGTATCGATTATATTGTGATTTGTGACGTCACTTTAAACTTAGCAAGCGATGGATAAATTCGGGTTAAATCCATCGAAATGTTTCTTCAAACCGATATTTTATTAACCTTCTTGAGCTGTCGTAAATTAGGTATACCTATTGTGTATGTTGTAGAAAGTTGCAAACCATTTGTATTATTTTGAGTTTTACATACAATTTTTGTCGGCAAATACAAAATATAAATTTAAAATATTTAAGTATAGAAAATTAATGAAATTACTGATCTATTTCTTTTTGTGTTCCTATGCTATTCATATTGAAATTTATCATAAGTATTAACGTTACTTACTTAAAGAAAAATCCTTTAGCCCAATCTGAGACTATTTTTTGTCCAAATTATATTTTCGCTTTATACATCATCAGTCGCGGGCATCACCTACCAGATGATGACCGCGACTTCGTCCGCGTGGATTAAAGATTTTTGTAATAAAAAATATAAAGTAGCCTATGTCCTTCCCCGTATTACGAACTATCCCTATGCCAAATTTCATCAAAATCGGTTGAACTGATTGGGCCGTCAAAGCGTAGCAGACTGACAGACATACACACTTTCGCATTTATAATATTAGTATGGATATTATCTTATTTATGATCCATACTCCCAAAGTTTTGGACTCCAAATGCAATTTCAAATTTTACTCAATCAAGTAGATTAAGTGGTAGATAATAAAATCGTACAAATCCGAAGATGAGCATCAAACCTAAAACGACACTTTTGATAGTTATAGTTCACGTTGTTATCTACAAGTTTGACGATATCCGGACTAACGAAATGTGTTTTATGCGCCAGAACGGGAAACATTTCGCTCTTCCTAGTTTTGACGTCATTTATAGCTAGGAAGCTGGTGGCCAATTCGGTACGTACATGATTAATTCACTTTTGAGTTTTGAGATTTGATTTTAAGTCCTAATATATTATCGATGCATTTAAATTTTATGTTTTAGTTTTATTTAATATTTGCAAAGCGAAATTACACAAGTATTTCGTTTATTAAGTAAATAATAATAGAAGGACTAATTTAGTATTGCTAAAATAAGCTTACGATCGAAAGTGTAACAATATTTCATGATATTTATTATAATCTTCTGTCTGTAAACTTTAAGCGTAAGTTAGCCTTTAAGTATCTCTATAATTAAGTACAATATTTGTAAAATTTCTACAGAATGTTAAGTAAATTGCCAATAAAAAATTTATAAAAACAATCAATCAATTGAATTTAAAAATCCTGTGCCCCAAACGAGACTTCCCCAACGTTATATATTATATTATAAACGCGAAAGTGTGTCTGACTGTACGTTTTTCTATTATCAGTCTGTCTATATGTTGCCTTATCACAGCTCATCTGTTTAACCTCATAGTCAATACCAAAATTTGCTACAAAGATGATTAAAGGGCTCGCACTTGGTTTTTAAAAACCTAAATTCACCCTTCACATCCTTTAGTTAGTATATTGATTTGGTACTGAATTTTCTCTACATATTTATATGATTTGAGGCCTATTTATTTATATAAACTAACATCAAAACAAAATGTCAGTTACGAGAACACTTTTAGAACAGCATAATTAAAAAGTTAATATTAGGAACACCTGATCCTGCTACGTAATTCATAAGCTTAGTTTGATACTTCTGCATAAGTACTACTATTTTATTTCTCACCAGCTCCTAAATTATGAAAAGGATCCGGATGAAACTGATAGGTCTTGCCTGTGTGGTCGGGATATAACCATGGGGTGTGTTTTTGCTTTATGTTGCGTGAAATTTTATCGTCGCGGACGCTGGCGTCGCGTCGCGCCATCGCGTATAGCTACGAACCATCTACGCGTAGATAGAGTTAGCTAATGGTTAGCAATAACAAACTGGGAGTGGGTAATCATATTGGATTAACTTTGGCTTGTTTCGACGGCCTCCGTGGCGCAGTGTAGCGCTGTTGCCTTAACGCGCTGTGTCTTGGGTTGGATCCCCGGCAGGGTCAATTTGGGAATTTATAATTTCTAAATTTTCCCTGGTCTGGTCTGGTGGGAGGCTTCGGCCGTGGCTAGTTACCACCCTACCGGCAAAGCCGTGCCGCCAAGCGATTTAGCGTTCCGTTACGATGCCGTGTAGAAACCGAAGGGGTATGGGTTTAATATAACTGCCATGCCCCTAACAGGTTAGCCCGCTACCATCTTAGACTGCATCATCACTTACCATCAGGTGAGATCGCAGTCAAGGGCTAGCTTGTAGTGGATAAAAAAAAAAGATATTAGGTAGGTTAGGTTAGGTATTAGGTAGGTTTATTGGATTTTGGGGCCTTAACGCCTTTAGTACACCTACGCGTTCGTATGCGGCAGCGAATCACTGCGAAACTACTGCGGTATGTCCGTGTCACGAAAGAAGACTCGCGGCGATTTGTGGAACTAATGCATATTACATACAATAACTGCATAAACATGCGACTACTAGCGCCGCCAGTAGGGGACTTCTTTCGTGACACGGGCTATAGCAATTATAGTGAAACACTGCTTGCGTCTGTGTAACGACGATTTCGCAGTTCCTTGCGAAACAATAACCGACAAGGACGCAACTATTTCATGTAGCTAGTGCTAGAGTGAGACATAGCGTATGCGAAATTCTGCCATACAAACTGACAGTTTTTTGTTGTTTTTCATTCGCATACGAACGCGTAGGTGTACTAACAGCGTAAAAGAAAATTGGTTTAAAAAGTATAGGTGTACCTGATTATAACCATCATGCCATGACGCATAGTAAACTTAGAATAGTTACTAAATTAAATAGAAAAATTATATCTTTAGATATTTCGTTCAAGATCTTTATCACAATAAAGTTTTTTTATACACTACAAGTTAGGTCTGGCTACGATCTCACCTGGTGGTAAGTCATGATGCTAGGGCAACCTGTTGAGATACTCGTACAGCATAACGGTAGTTGTATTTAACCCATACTTCTAGTTGCCCGCTTGCCTTCAACCGAATTCAGGGACCAAATTATTTTCCACCAAGACCAAATTACACTCAACAGGGTAAGATTATATACTTATAGGTAATTTT
Source organism: Erebia aethiops (assembly GCA_923060345.2). Taxonomy (NCBI): domain Eukaryota; kingdom Metazoa; phylum Arthropoda; class Insecta; order Lepidoptera; family Nymphalidae; genus Erebia; species Erebia aethiops. The sequence continues at coordinate 10,474,060 of OV281096.1, read as the reverse complement.
TTTTTATCCACTACAAGCTAGCCCTTGACTGCGATCCAGTGGCGTGCAGTTCATAGAGGCATAGAAGCACTGCTTACCCAAATATATATACGTCAATGCTCATTTTTCATCAAAACAGCTAGTAAATAGGTATTCTGACCAACAGATGCCTACCCTAGCTTCAAAACCTGTACACGCCACTGCTGCGATCACACCTGATGGTAAGTGATGCAGTCTAAGATGGTAGCGGGCTAACCTGTTAGGGGCATGGCAGTTATAATTTTGTGTAAATTGTAACTACTATGACCCTATGTGACAAATGAATTCATGTATTTCATTTTAGTTTCAAATCAACGTAATGTAATAAAGTACAGGCCAAAACGGAGGTTCTCTGCAAGAAAAATCGTTTAGCGGGTATATTATGAAATCGGAATGTTTGCTTAGCATTACCCAAATGAGACGCGGCCTTACCAACCCGGAGGTTTCCTCTAACTTGTTAAACGAGAGCCTTACTGAGTAAACAGGGAGCGGCGACTGAGCAAATAGTGTAATACCGTAATACCTTCAGTGTCCGGCACAGGGCACGACTTTATATAAATGGTTACGTTTTTGGTCAATCCCAGGAGGTAGTATTCCGTCAGATGGAACAGTGAATATATTTTGAAGGCAAAAACATTCGGGTCTACATAAATTATAAAAGTAAAAAAATATTTATTGATCCACACACACACACACACACACACACACACACACACACACACGTCTTTATAATTGTATTTTATTTTGCATGATAACATTAGCTTACAATACATAAATAAATAGCAATTTATGTAAGCAAAGGACCTATGTAATAGGGAAGGCACTAGCTCCCATAACACAGTTTTTACTTTTTTGGGAGATAGAGGCCAAATTATTATTTGCAAATAAAGATATTTTATTATTATTTATTTTATTCAAATTCAAAATTATTATATTATTAATACATTAGTTCAATTTAACCAATTAACTTATAGTAACTATGTACTCTGCTTAATTTAAAACTAGCGACGTCCCTGGCACAGTGTTGGGTTTGATTCCCGGCAGGGTAAATTTGGAAATATACTATTTCTGAATTTTCCCTAAGCTGACCTGGTGGGAGGCTTGGGTCGTGGCTAATTACCACCCTACCGGCAAAGATGTGCCGCCAAGGGATTTAACGTTCCGATACGATGCCGTGTAGAAACCGATTAGGGGTATGGGCCTAATATAACTGCCGTGCCCCTAACAGGTTAGCCCGCTATCGTCTTAGACTGCATCATCACATACAATCAGGTGAGATCGCAGTCAAAGCGTGGTCAATGGGCCACCTCCTCAGCCTGTGCCACAGCATTAAAGCATGTACAGTTCCTATATACCTACCAAGTAGAATTTCTGTCTAACGTTGATCAAATGTAATAGATTTATGATAATTCGGGTCCACAAAAATATTATTATTGGGTCCATTTATAAGGTCAGTAAATCTACACCGTCAAACAAGAGCTGAAGTCTCTAGCCTCTTTGACGTGACTAAGTTTCAGCGAGGAAATTAATTTCGTGGCCAAACTCCAAATAAAATAATATTATTTTCTCGCTCTTATCTACCTCCTGTCATCCATCCAGTTACGTGGCGTTTTTTCGTATAATTTTAAATCAATTTATACCCAGGAGACAGTTCGATCAGCGTCCCCAGCCGAAGAGCGTGAGCTTTTGTGGACGGAATCAAACTGCTTTGTTGCGCTAACTAGATTGGAGTGAGTAAGAGATTTGGATAATCGATTTTTAGCAAGATTGATTAAGGTTCACCATCAATACGGAGTTTTAAAAATCTGTTTTGATACCTGCTGCTATATTTATTTAGTTTCTGCATTGAATTCGGATGGCTACTAAGATCATCATATAATAGAGGGACAGGAACTGTTGCTGATAAGTTTGGTTTCATTTATCCATTTAATTAAATGCAAGAATATAATTTATAACTATTTATAACTAAGTAGCTGTGGGGAAACAACGCAGTTGTTACGAACGTGGTCCTGTAGCATCGAACGTTTCTGTATGTTGCTTTTTTGGTAGGTAGAGCCCTTGGACGTATTAATCAGTTTTGTGGTCAGGAGAGTTAGGGACCGCCGCTTATTTCCAGCGGCTCCCTGCAGCTACACGCTTGAGATCGTCCGTCCACCTAATGGGAAGTCGTCCAACGCTGCGCTTCCCGGTGCAAGGCCGCCATTCAAGCACTTTGGGACCCCAACGCTCAATGGCAACGCGCAATGGTAACAGTAGTTTTAGTTTAACCATCTGCCTATATATAGCTAGACGTAAGATAATCTTGGACTATCATCTTGTGTAGATGTCGATATTATAGTGGAATTCTTCAATGCCGTGACAAGTGACATTCCCAAAAGGCGTTGAACTGTCTTCATTACGGGAACCAATCACCGTGTATACCGTGTTGCTACAATACAACACATAGTCTCAAAGCTTATAGCCATACTATCACGGCCCTATATTACGGTCTAACGAGCTACAGCTGCATATATTAGTCGATACATGCAAATGTGAAGCTAGGTTTACAATGCGACTAAATTGTCGGGTTTACAAAATTAAACGGCTGATAAACAGCTAGATTGTCACCTGTTCCACAGTTGCCACGTGTTCCTACCTCTTCTATGTTATCGTATCTCACCTTGTACTACAGGATTATAATTCAATATAACTACCTCTTATGTCCAAGAGAGATAGCTAGCTCAAAAATATCTAGACTAGTAAGATTATAATAGTGGAGTTTTCAAAGGACTAAAGAATCAATATAAAAATAAATCGTAGAATCCATTCGTGTTGGTGCACAGAAATATTCAACACAACACTGAACATAGAAGCCACTGGACTATGTAAGTAGACTTATCATTTGTAACTGACTTAGTCCATACAACGCAGCTGTTTAGCTGAGCGTAAAGTTTTTGAGGTACGAAGATAAACTTACCTATTAGTAGCCCAATAACCTTTTTGGCCTATAGGCCAGGCCTAACCCAGATGATGTAGCATATATTATGGTTCGTATTGCTGTCGTGGTGTAAACGCGCCACGAAGTACCGGTCCATTCTCATTAGGTAAGTCAATCACCGTGAGAACGCATATCGCCTCCAATGTTGATCCCTGTCTATTGAAACATAACTGCACACGAGGGGTTAATACTGATGAATTTACGCAAGGTCTAGGTGTAATTAGTAAATTATGTAATCAGTGCATACCTGTTTACATATTATAGCGCACACTCCAACTCGTCAACCATATGACAAAATAAATTTAACTTATTCGTATTTCTGGTTTAATTAAATACTAGGTCGTGTTATAGACGTCCACTGCTGGACGAAGGTCTCCTGCATGGATCGCCACAGAGTACGGTCTTGTGCCGCTTATTCCAGCCTATGATCTATCTCTGTGCCAAACATCCAGATCCGTTCAGCCGTTCTGACGTGATTGCGTAACAAGCATCCATCCATCCATCCAAACTTTCGTATTTATAATATTAGTAGTCTACATTAAACACTAGGAGCGATCAAAGTCCGGTTCCCGTTACCACACCACCACAACAGCCCATTAACGTCCCACTGCTGGGCACAGGCCTCCTCTCTCTCATAGGAGAAAGGGAATTAGAGCTTAGACCCACCACGCTGCTCCAGTGCGGGTTGGCGGGCTTTAACGACTATTATCATGTGCCCTAGTATCCGGTGCCCGTTATTGTTATTTGACGTTCATTTATTTTTTCTCTAATTGGGACTGTCTCTGGTAGTTGTCACCGAGTGAAACATTGCAATTACTTTCTGTGCTTCGCGATTTTTTTTTAATATGTGAATCATAGCTATATGCCCCTGTGTTCTATTTCATTAAGATATTGTCCCTCGCTGCCATAAGAATGCAGGGTTTCAATAATTGATGGAACACCCACCACATTCACCAGACCTCGCTCCTTACTCTCCTCGATTATTACTTATCCCCTAAGTTAAAAGAACACATCCGAGGCAACAAATTCGAGAATAATGGCGAGGTAATGACTGCGGTAGAGATGTAAAATCGATATTCCAAATGTGTTGAAGTAGATTGAAAAATAAAATATTTTGCTTGGTACAGGTTCTTGTGGTTTTTATAACATTACCGGAAACTTTTTGGTCGCCCCTCGTATAAAACAAACAATTAATTGCTTCAGAATTCCGTCTGACTGATTTGTAAAGGGTTAACATGAATATTTCTCAGCTAACCCTGGACGGTGCACAGCAAACAATGGGGCCGGAAAGATCATTTTACAAAGACACCGCCCGAGGGATGAATAGTTAGAGTTCCACGCAGGGAGGCGAGGGTAAGAGGGACAGTGGAAACGTCGTTACTGTATCCTTGAAATTATAAATAGGTCACGATGACATGATTCTACTGAAGCGAAAAGATTCAGCACAATTTTTATTGTAATTTCGTAGAGTACTACTACTAGTAATTTATGTTTACATGACATATGTATGATAGTATAATAAATAAATTAATAAATAATAAATAAATTGCATTACATTGTTGCAGACTTAAAAAGAATATAAATAAAAAAAATTAAAAAAACCTACGACTAGCAACAACACAATAGGTCGCAAACTCAGCCTAGTATATTATATAGTATATATATTATATGATAGTAAAATCGTTAAAAAAATACGCAAAGAAATAGTTTTGCGTGTTTTTACAATAATTGTGGTACCTAATAGAAATAAATAAATGCGAATACAATATTTTTACATACATACAATATTATAAATGCGAAAGTTTGGATGGATGGATGGATATTTGTTACTCAATCACGCCAGAACCGCTGAACGGATCTGGATGAAATTTGGCACAGAGATAAATAATAGTCTGGAATAACATATATTCTCCTTTTTATCCCGGAAAATTAAAGAGTTCCCGCGGAAACCAAAAAACCTCAATCCACGCGGACGAAGTCGCGGATAACAGCTTGTAATATAAGGTATAAATGCGAAAATTAGGCTGGATCTGTAGATGGATGGATGGATGGATATTTGTTACTCAATCACGCCAGAACGGCTGAACGGATCTGGATGAAATTTGACACAGAGATAGATTATAGTCTGGAATAACAAATAGGTTACTTTTTAGCCCTATAAGTTAAAGCGCTCGAAGTCGCGGGCATCATCTAGTTTGGAATATGCAAGGAACCTGCTTAATATCACTTCAAATCAGTGAGAGTGAAGACTTAAGTTCCAGTGGGCCGAGTCTCCGTCGATGGTTGCGTCGGCATGGGGTGTAATCTGAACAAATGAGCGGCGACGCTGAACCAAATTAGATTCCCTTCGCGCCGTACCACACTCGCCCCGCTCTCCTCACCTTACTGGCCAACGGAACCTACCCTTATAACGAGGTTGTACATCTTAACAACGTTGATATATTTTATAGAGGCCCCGCGCACGCGCAACTTAAATTTTTCTCTTACCCACTACAATGCATCCCTTGACTGTGATCTCACCTAGTGATAAGTGATGGTGCAGTCTTGGATGGTAGTGGGATAACCTGTTAGGGGCATATATTAAACCCATACCCATACCATTCGGTTTCTACAAGGCATCGTACCGGAACGCTAAATCGCTTTGTTTGTGCGGCACGTCTTTGCCGGTAGGGTGGTAATTAGCCACAGCCGAAGCCTCCCGGCCAGACCAAAGAAAATTCAGAAAATTATAAATTCCCAAAATGACCCTGCTGGGAATCGAACCCAGGACCTCCGCACGTTAAGACAACAGCGCTCATCACTGCGCCAGGTCGTCAAAGTGAAGTTGTCGGGGCATCAACTCAAACAGTTAAAGCTAGTGATATTTAACTGCTCCAAGCTCATCTTATGCTCTCTGAACACTTAGAAGCGCGTGCCCGAGAAAATAACTCCAGAGGAGGGGGGAGAATCTACACGAGGTCAAAGTCTAAACTTATCTAATCGGCTGTCACCACTTGGTAGGTATCGTATTTCCTAGGTATGTACTATATTTACTAATCGTAATAGATCACCCTAATATTATAGACCTTGGTTGCGAGTGGTTATGGATCAAGCTGTTGTTATATTGTTACATTTGTATTCTTATATTGCTTCTAAAATGACCAAGTATCTTTATTACATATTATTGTTAGTTTGCATCTTAAAAACCCTATCCATTGCACCATTCGCAAGTAGATCTTTAATACTAATTTCACAATGACTGAATAGAACAAATCATGCTACTGAGCCATTTTATTTTCAAAACTATTCTAAAATACATATATCAAAAACTTAAAAAAAAAACAGTTTTGCGAATAAAAATACTTAGAATTTTGTACTGTTCCCAAAAGTATTACAAAGGCACAATATAAAAGCACAGTCTCTAAACAGCACACTCTATATAAATCAAATCAAAATCTCTATTGACCGAATGCAAATAAAAAACTCCTGTAATCCGGTGTTTGAACAGTGTTTCGGAGAGAGGCCACGGCCCCTAATCAAAAAATTGAACTTTCAATAAAGGGAATCATTAATTCTACTTAGGGAGGGCAAGATCCTAACGAACCCGAAGAATCCCCGGATGTTTTTCCCGGATAATTATTTGAAAGAAATACTTAGATACCCGGGGGATTCTTACAAGACTATTAAGGTTTTAGTAGCCTGCGTAAGCACCTGTTTAACTGGGTACAAATCAGCTTTTACTAATTAAACGTGGCTATACTGTAGCCAGTTTTTCTTTATGAAAGACAATGGTACTGATTTTAAGTAGGTATATTTTGTATAGGTACGAAAATATTTATTTCTTCACACAGATTCATCAACCCAAAACGTAAGTTAGCTATCAAACCAAAATTCACAATCCAACTAATTACTCCAATTAATTCACCGCGGTTAATTGCCTCATCCGGTGACAGAAGGGCTGGCTCATTTTTTGCGCTAAGGATCAGCCTGGCTGTCCAGCGCGGAAATGCCGCCAGCATTCTTGCCACCATTCTACGCGAGCATGATTTATGTAGTAACTAGCGGATACCCGCGACCGCGACGAAGAGAGAAATGAATTAAAGAGAATTAAAGAGGTGCCGACTCTTTAATTTTTCGGGATAAAAAGCCTATGTGCTATTCCACACTATAATCTATCTCTGTGCCAAATTTCAGACAGATCCGTTCAGCCGTTGGGGCGTGATTGAGTAACAAACATCCATACATCAATCCATCCATCCATCCAAACTTTTGCATTTATAACATTAGTAAGAAGAAAGATTAGGTTAGGCTAGCTTTAAGCTCTATTGTTTTGTTTCCAATAAAAAAGGTAACACAAAGCACCAATAATATAATCAGAGCAGATAAACGACCACAACAAACGCTCCGGTCGGCTGCCGGTCGTCCGGATCGGCCGGATATTGATCCGTTATTTTTCTCAGAAGCTATTAGAGTAATGCAGGCAATCCCCCGACAAGCGACCGGCGAGAATTAATGATGTCCCTTATTGGAAGCACAATTTTTTGATTCTACCCGTCTCCCTCTATGTCTTTGTCATAGAACAATGATGTCTGAAGGTTCAACCGCTCACAACATTTTAAAAAAATGCTGGTTCACAGGTTTATCACAAACTCAATTGAATCTTGCAAGCATTATCCTTTCAAATCTCAAACCAAATATCTACATTCCTGGAATGAGGTCAGGATTTTTCTGAAGGTATTAAATTATTACCATTGAGTAACCATAACGTTTCAGTTTTGTCAAAAGTATACATTTTAGAGTCTAGGCAGACAACGCGCGTTCACAATGAAGAATGTTAATAGGTATGCCAAATCACTTGAAATTTTGCCTCAGTAAAGCCTGTATGTATATAAATACACTAGTTTTTGTTGCAGTCAAAAATACCTAGTAGTTTTGATTTTATAGGCATTCAAAATTTCGAAAAATATCGAGTCCCGCTACCAGTCACGTGACCGCTTGTGACGTCATGTCACAACGCGCCGCGGCCCGCTTAGTATCAAATCGCCAGCGGTTATGTGTAATTTCGACGGCACGGGCGCGCGACCGCGAGCGGACTGAGTGAGCCAGACAGAGCGTGTTGTGCGATGACGTCACACCTCACCGGCAGCCCGCGTCGTGCGGTTACAACTTGTTTTACTTCTAAATCGGAAACTAATTGACTATCGAAGTAATTCTTTCACTAGTATTTTTTATTTTTGACAGAGAATATGGAGTGCTAATAATCAAAACAAGTTAACATTCTTCATTACGCAGTGTCTACGCGTTTTCAGTTCAAAAAGTAGATTGTACTCGTAGCATTTGTATCGATAAAAACGCGCGCATTACGCGCATCGACAGCGCGTCTGTATCGCATTTTACGCGCGTTTTAATTCAAATTCAAATATTTTTTATTCAAATAGACTTTTTACAAGTGCTTATGAATAGTCGAATGACTCTACCACTGGTTCGAAATGCCGTTCCTACCGAGAAGAACCAGCAAGAAACTCGGTGGTTGCTCTTTTGAAACAAGTAATAAAATTAAAAATTTTAAAAAACCCACGACGAACTTCAGAGCTCCATTGAAACAACAATTAGAACTTAGCAAAAGTATATATGTATAAAATAATATCTAAAACACAAAACTGCATATATGAGCCGGCTCAGTAGTTCTTTTGACCAGCGTGGTGGACTATGGCCAAACCATTCTCATTCCGAGATAAAACTTGGGCTTAGTAATGAGCAGAGGTGACAAATAGTGTTAAATTTTAATATTCTGATAAAAATTGTTTAAAAAAATGTGATCACTTAAGGAGTTCCCATGACTACCTCCTGGCTCCATCATAAGACCCTGAGCAGCATCTAGGTACAAAGTGCTAGTCAAGACAAATCAAAAGAGTCCAAACACGACGGGTTTACGATAAGAACTTAAGGAGTTCCTATGACCACCTCCTGGCTCCATCATGAGACCCTGGGCAGAATCTAGGTACAAAGTGCTAGTCAAGACAAATCAAAAGAGTCCAAATACGACGGGTTACGATGAGAACTTAAGGAGTTCCCATGACTACCTCCTGGCTCCATCATGAGACCCTGGGCAGCATCTAGGTACAAAGCGCTCGTCATGACAAATCAAAAGAGTCAAAATACAACGGGTTTACGATGAGAACTTAAGGAGTTCCCATGACCTCCTCCTGGCTCCATCATGAGACCCTGAGTAGCATCTAGGTACAAAGTGCTAGTCAAGACAAATCAAAAGACTCCAAACATGACGGGATTACGATAAGAACTTAAGGAGTTCCTATGACCACCTCCTGGCTCCATCATGAGACCCTGGGCAGCATCTAGGTACAAAGTGCTAGTCAAGACAAATCAAAAGCGTTCAAACACGACGGGTTTACGATAAGAACTTAAGGAGTTCCTATGACCACCTCCTGGCTCCATCATGAGACCCTGGGCAGCATCTAGGTACAAAGTGCTAGTCAAGACAAATCAAAAGAGTCCAAACACGACGGGTTTACGATAAAAACTTAAGGAGTTCCTATGACCACCTCCTGGCTCCATCATGAGACCCTGGGCAGCATCTAGGTACAAAATGCTAGTCAAGACAAACCAAAAGAGTCTAAGCACGACGGGTTACGATGAGAACTTAAGGAGTTCCCATGACCACTTACCAAATCACTAGCTCAGCTTGATTGTCTATGGTCCTCAAATATATCCAAGAACCTTCTCACAAGCTATACATATCTGATGCAAAAAACCGCATCTCAATCGGCCCAGTACTTTTTGAGAAAAATGGTAACATATTGAAAAATTAAAATCATAAACTACAGCTCAGCTTGGTTGTCTATGGTCCTAAAATATATCTAAGAATCTTCTCACAAGCTATCCATATCTAATGCAAAAAACCGCATCTCAATTGGCCCAGTACTTTTTGAGAAAAATGGTAACATATTAAAAAATTAAAATCATAGACTATAGCTCAGCTTGGTTGTCTATGGTCCTAAAATATATCTAAGAACCTTCTCACAAGCTATCCATATCTAATGCAAAAAACCGCATCTCAATCGGCCCAGTACTTTTTGAGAAAAATGGTAACATATTGAAAAATTAAAATCATAGACTACAGCTCAGCTTGGTTGTCTATGGTCCTAAAATATATCTAAGAACCTTCTCACAAGCTATACATATCTAATGCAAAAAACGGCATATAAATCGGTCCAGTACTTTTCCAGGAAAACGGTAACAAAAAAGTGCACAAACAAACAAACAAACAAACAAACACACAACCTCTTAGGGCAAACACATATACCGTCTCCGTTTCGTCGAGGGTAAAAATAAATAAAGTATATTTACAATTGCATTAATCCAAAGATACATAAGTAACAGCAGTCCTGAGCATTGCTGGAGCGAGTCAAATCCATGGGCTTTAATGGTCACACAATCTTCTTTAGTTTGTACCTGAATGGATCACACGCGCGTCCACATTGTGTCGATGTGTCTGCGCGTTTGTATCGATACAAACATGCGTCTGAATTTGTGAACGCGTGCAAAGGTTCTTAGCTGCGACTGACGCGCGTATGAATAGCGTTTGGACCGCGTCGTCTGCGCCTAGTAAATACACCGTGTACATAGACTCTAAAGTATAATATTGAGAAAGATATCTATATGATATCTATCTATATGTATAAAAATCAGTTGCTGTTTGTTTGTCTCGCTAAAACTCAGAAACGGCATGACCGATTAAGATGAATTTTTTTGTGCGGGTTTTAGTGGGTCCAGATATGGTCTGCCGGGCCCACTAGTTCTATATATAAAAAATGTCTGCCTTGTACCTATACCTACTACCATACCAAGTGATACCAAGTGTTTAAATAATCTCTAAAAACGATCTCTCCCGTGATGTCAACCTTTGGCATGAGGAACTGAGAAAGAATGGATTAGCAAAAAATATACTAAATAACTGTAAAAAAATTTGATTTTTACCTATGCAACTTTTGCATTATTCTTTGCCCCCGCCTTTGGCGAAGGAAGCCAGAGACAGCGTTGTTTACACGAAGCCGGCTCACATTAAAACGAACCCCAGTTGCTTCAAGGCATTACGCCTTTGTCGTACATTGTACTGCAACTGATTCAGAAAATAAATCTTTTATCATAAGTCATAAGATAAAGACCGCTAAATAAAATATGGGGTATTGTGTAAACGTTATTTAAAAATAAAAAAATAAAAATTGCCATCTCTCATCTTTTTTCAAATGTATCTTGATTTATTTATTTATTGAAATCTATAATTAGCTACTACCTTAGAAATTAGCTTGCTTGGAAATGTAATTAATACTACTATATCCATAAGCTAATCAGCTCCTGTGATGCTGTGAACATACAAATACGACTAAAAAATATGCAGGCTTAGTGGGAGATTTTGTTTTTATATTCGATCGCGTTAAAATTAACTAACATCTTGTATGCAATTGACTTTGTGACTTGATCGAAGGCTTATCTGTTGATGATTCCATACAAATCGAAAAAAGAATCACCCACTAGGCCCCTCGTCCTTAGTTTTGATTTATTTATAAACTGACGACTAAATGAAAAATTCAACCTTAGAACACTGAAGTAGTTTCTGCACCAGCAAAGCGAAGCCTAAAACCTGTAATTTACAACGGCTTAGCTTACAACTGAAATATACAGTTATCTACATTTCGGTAGTCTAGGTATACCTATACAAGCCCCTGAGCAGTCAGTCAAACATATTAATCTCAGGCCAAACAATGTAGTGACAAGGCGCCGTACATTTCAATTAGTCGGCATGTCGACATTTCACGCCACTATCTTCACGTAATCTTGTTAATTACCGCTCAGGAATCGAACTCGCGACGCTCCCCTACGTCATTAAGGCGTAATTAACATTAGATGCACTTTTACTGCCTTCGGTAAGTGTTTCAGTGCCTATAATTATTTATAACTAAGAAAAAGTGTAATCGTGTTTTCCATAATGGTAATTGCTTTTCAACAACTAGCTTAGGTGAAGTTCGTTTCGTATATTTGTATATTTTATCATCGATTTAGGCTTATAAAAGCGCTTACGAATGTCAGATCGGTGCATAGTCTACTAGTTAATGAACATTAATAAAACACATATTTTTTTTGAAAAATGATAATTTTTGGTAACGTAGCACTTCGTAGCATCACATCGTAGCTTAGTAAGATTTGTAAACTTCGTAAGCGTGTACGAGTATACCAAAACTATATTTACCTGCGACACAAAGCTAGTTAGACGAGCAAAATGCCAGAACTAGATAGTAAAGTACATGTCCATTTCAATCAATCTCGTTTGTCTACAATTAACAGGACTACGCTCGTCGACAGTCCAAAGTTGTACTGTAAAAGTTGGGCGGCTTATTCTGTTCCAAAAAACAACATCAATATTATTTCTTTGGAGATGGGATCAGGAAGATATAATATATATCTATTCACTAGTGGAGACTGATTAATAACTAAATAAATAAATAATATTTTATTTGCCGGAATATGGGTACAGATATTGGTCTTAACATATTATTATTTTCCTTGCATATTCTACCATACAATGGTGTGCAAATTGTTAGGATTTATCATACCTTAGATTATTTATCTAGTCAAGTTAAAAGTATAATTAATTAATAATTTATCTCATTACCAAAGCATCAGAATATACTCAATAACATACAGGCAACACTTAATACAATTAACAGTCAAAATAAACTATAAGTCAGTAATAAAATATAAAATAAAGGACAGAGAACACACAAGATCACTGCTGTCAGCATATATAAATAATCCAATATAAAGTACCTGGGCTATGCAGCAATATTTTTGTCTGTAAGATAGTCGTTTATTTTGTAGTACATTTTATTTAAAAGTAGATAACGCACGCAAGTGTATGTGATCGCAATATTAGAATAGTAAATAAATTGTGTTGTTACTAATTATAAGATATGACGGCGCGTCGATATTTTTAAGGTACCCGCGTGCCTTTTATCACAGAATAATATAATAGTACTAACGTACAGAAGTCTCACTCCTTTGATGTTGACTACTTGCCGACGTTTTAATAGCCTACATAATTATTATTAAAAAGATAAATCACGCACGCAAGCTAAATTAAACTTTATCGCCGCGCGCGAGTGTCCGTATTGCTTTGCATCTTTTCCCTTTCCTACGTCACGGACTACATTGCGAGCTTGTCTAGGGCTGTCAGCAAACAGTACCTACAACAATACAGTAGGTTTTTCGAATTGGTAAGTAAGGTACCTACTCTGACTATGGTCGACTGTGTTTACTGTGTGTCGCTACACAGTGAGTTCTTCACTACGCACGCAACTTGCAAGGTCATTCGTCGCGGCGAAGCAGTGCGGCGAAACATAATATTTCGCTCGGAGAGGTAGGTACACTTCGATCACGGAAATATATATATATATATTCCGTGCCCTTACTCTAAATCGGCAAGGTGTAATAAGAATTAGGGAGTAAGGGCCTAACTAGGGCGAGCGTATTCCCTGCGACTCGTTTGTACTACCTACAGCTCGTGCCTCGATTCAAAAAAATTACTTGAAAAGAGGCTCATTTAAGTTTGACATGCATGAATTGTACCTGTTCCGTGATAGAAGTACTATTGACTACTTATTATTGTATTGACTACTTGCTGACTTGCTTGCTAGCTTTAATAGACCATTATATATACATGAGTTTAAATGTCTACAACTATTTATCCTACAAATAATTAATATGCTAAACTAAACTTAAACTATTAAACAAATATTTTCAAAAAACTATTTACGAAAACAGCGTTAAATTCACTAGCACGTCGCTCGCTTATAACGCGCCAGCCCCGACTGCGTAAGCATTCCGGGAATGAGCGCGATCGTCGGTATTTTCGTCGCGCAAGTACCAAGAGTGACACAGGCCTGCTTTTATATAAATTGTGGAAATTTAATTGAATTGTGGAAGTTTAGTGATTGGTTTGAACTGTGTGAGTGTTTGACTTCGAATCACCCAACATCTACAGTGAACCTTGTACTTTTGTACTTACCTGTAAACCTTACACCCCATAACTATAATAAAAAAATTGACAGTCATGGGGCCTGCCGATAGAAGTGAAAACGAATTTTTTATTAAAATTATTAAAATATAAACCTTAACACTAAGGCATTAAAGTTTAATTTCGAATGTAATATATTTATATGTTCGCAAGCATGTCGGTCACGCGAGCATTTCGGCCACTCAGTCCACACGTGTAAGTTTTTTCAGTGTTTTCCTCTGGTTTGTTCACAGGTATTCAGTTTGCAAATATTATTTACTAGATGATTCCCGCGACTTCGTCCGCGTGGATTAAGATTTTGATTTCCGTGGAACTCTTTAATTTTCCGGTCTAAAAAATTAGCTTATGTCCTTCCCCGCAATTTCAGCAAAATAGGTAGAAAAAATGGGCCGGGAAAGCGTAGCAGACAGACAGACAGAAACACTTTCGCATTAATAATATTAAGTATGGATTATATACCTACATAAAAAAAGGCCGTCCAGAGTAACACCGCGTCGGCTATCGTGATTGCGATGGCAGACTGACGCCAACACGTAGCTGTCGCGCAGTTTTCTGCCCGCGGTTTTCTAATCCGAGACCGAAATTTGTTCATGTACTCGTTTCTACTCCGCTCAGTAGCTGAGAGCTTATTTTATTTACTACTCCTCTGCCAACTGCACTTTCAGTGAACATCCACACCTTAATTGACTGACTCTATTTAAGTTAGAATTTCTGATTCGCTTCTATGGAATATATACTTACCTATAGCTTCGAGCAATTATTTGGTAAAATATTCGAAGCTTCTTACATAAATGTGTGTTTTTCTAACTCTTTAAATTAACAGATATTTATGCTTTAAAATTTTTATTTTGCCTATTAGGCATTCAAACTTATCTGACCCGGTGGCCAAAATTCGAATTAAGTTTGATGCGGGTCAAGTGACGCTGTCACCGGGTCAGTTATGTTTGTGGGACTATAGGTATCATAAAGCATGATTTGTCCTCTTGTGCATTTCTAATTTTCTCATCGCATTTCTAACTTGAACTTTTGAAATAATAATTCGATAATGGTAGGTGTTATCTTCAGATGATATTGAAGTGGGCTCCCTTATTTAGCATATTTTTTTAAAAGCTGGAACTTGGAAGCTGGAACACTTGAATAACGATGAGTCTCTGACGTCTTGTCAGAGGATAAATGAGTGCGGAAAAAAAAAAAAAATAACGATGAGCCAGTGAGACCTTTGAGACAAAGTTTGAGACGTATCATAACTCTATGCGAAGAACTAACTTCATAGACAATGATTGGACAATAAAATATGAGTTTTTAAAAATCTATGAGCAACCAACTGGTCATTATTGTTGTCACCTTTGAAACATTTCACTTTCACATACCTACTATCAATTTTTGAATAACAAAATTTCTGTGATAAATAAGTACTTACCCACTCTTTCAATATCGGTAGAAAGAAACTAAGCAATAATTTTGTGTTCCAGTCGGGTACAAATGTAGTTTATTCGTGCATTGAAATTCTCGGTATCTTACCAATGGAAGGATGGAGATATATAAACCCCAACTTGTGGCTGTCGAGCAACGAAAAATTGACTTGTTATACAGCGACGAATCCTCGGAAGACAGTTACAGCGCCGATAAGTCCAATAACGGCACGCAGACAAAATTTATTCGGCGTCGAAGCAAAGGTAGATCTAAAGCGTTCAGCTGTAATTAAGGACTGTTGATTCGGTAGATTCAGGGTAGGTTTAACATAAAAAGATGCGGCTGGACAAGTATTTACTTATTAGCTGATGCCCGCGAATTCGTCCGCGTGGTTAAATTTTTTTTCATTCCCGCAGGAACCCCTTCATTTTCCAGAATAAAAAGCCTATGTCACTCTCCAGGTCCTCAACTATACCCATGCCAAAAATCACGTCGATCCGTGGCTCCGTTGCGGCGTGATTGAAGGACAAACCAACACACTTTCACATTTATAATTTAAGTATGAAGTATGATAGTATGATGATGGGACTCACCAAACCTATCCACGCGGAACAGCTTTATGTTAATGAGGCATTAAGAGTGAAATAGCGGCAAAACGCCGTTTCCGCGTGGGTAGCCGTCGCGTCGCGTCGGCCGGTGCAGGAGATGTCTTTTTATACGACTGCCTGAAAAAAGGAGTATATTGTTTTCAGGGTTCATGTATGTATGTATGTATGTATGTGAGTTTGTATATTCCACCATAACTTCTATACGCCTGAACCGATTTTGATAAATGAGGTAGGTATCGTTAGAATTCCTAGCTAGCTATTCCGGGTGACATAGGCTAGTAAATTTTTTAAAAATTGATGGGGTGACCATGGTCCCGCATTAAAGACTAAAGTTGAAAAAAAATATTCGAAAATAAGATTAACTATATAATCATCATCTAGAAAATGATGAGTAGATTCCAAAAATATATACCTAACGCTATTGTTCAATATCCAGTGATTCACAAAAAAATATCATTTAATAAAAATGTGAATAAGATTCCAAAGGTAATTCAATACGGGCTACGGCAGAGCAGTCGTATTTTTTAATAATTTTAATTATATTCACTTGTTCACTCATAATACCATACACAAAAAGCTTTTTCTGATCGGTTTGATCCGGTTCTTTAATGAGTACATTAGCAAATTGCCTTGGGCTAATGTGATAAAGATATAAGTCCAGTTCCTTACTGCTTTAACGAAGGCTTGGTTGTACTCTTTATGTGTTTTTTTACTTTTAAATTACAGGACAACTCATACCAAGTGTTATGTTCAGGAAAAGTTTAAGCAAGAATATTAAACAAATAATCCCATCGGAAAAGCCAGCAAAAAGAAAAGGTTCCTAGCATACGTGTATATTCCTCATATATAAATCTGATGTGCAAAGAAAATAAAAATATAATAATTTCTTATAGTAAAGTTCATGGATTGGAAGAGATTTCACAAACTCAACGTTATAAATTCGTTTATGGACGAATTGGAAAAGGATTTTCCGGCCATATGTACAGTTTCAGTTATTGGCAAGTCCGTGCAAGGAAGGGACATTAAGGTACTGTCCTATGTACTAAGAAATTTTCCAATGAAGCATCTTAGGGTAAAAACACGTGTCATTACAAACAATAAAAATCTCACAAAAAGCCCGCGTGCTCATATGGAGTAGCACAGACTAGTGCGACAGGGTAGTAACCCATATGACTCAAGCATTTCGTGTGGACGTTGTACCGTCCGCACAGATTTTTCGTCTTCAATCATCATAACTAATAGAAACTTTATTCACATGTTCCTCCAATATTATATTACAAATCTTTACTTTACTAATATTATAAATGCGAAAGTTTGGATGGATGTATGGATGGATGGGTGTTTGTTACTTAATCACGCCAGAACGGCTGAATGGATCTGCATGAAATTTGGGACAGAGATAGATTACCTATACGCTGGAATAGCACATAGGCTACATTTAAATCTCGGAAAATTAAGAAGTTCCCAAAGGAGGAGGGAACAAAAATACCTCAGCTAGTAATATATATTTGAGCAATTTAAAGTAACTTTGTTATTTTAAAATAACTAAGTTGCACTTTCATAAGTAATAGAAACTTTAATCAGATACTTTAACACATTTTTTATGTTAAAAATAATACATATTCGAGCAACTTAAAGCAACTCATTTTAAAACAACTAAGTTGCACTTTCACAGTGCCAAAATACGCCCGTATATTGGAGTTAGCGTTTACCAACAGATGTTAAAGATATCCAACAGTGAAGCCGGCAATCCCGCCGTCTGGCTAGACGCGGCAATTCACTCGCGGGAATGGATTAGCACAGCCGTCGTCACCTACGTCGCAGATTATATCGTCAGAAACTTCCAGAAACTCTCCGAATCCATCACTAATAAGGATTGGTAATTTTTATTCGATACGTAATACGATCCAGCTCACGAAAATGATAAAGTTGTCATTAGAGAAAATGTAGTTTTAATTTCACTTAAGTATATTGTTTATTTTTGTTATTGTTTGTTTATTTAATTGAAACTTAATTAATAGTCTGTTTTTATAATTTTTGTATTTATAGTGTTTTTGTTTGTCATGTATGTGTAAGCTTAGTAAATTATATGTAATATTGTATCCTGATAAGACGCATTGGGAAACTATTAAGTCTTATCGGGTATGTCCTTTCAATAAAAAAAAAAATAAAAAAAAATAATAAATGCGAAAGTGTGTCTGTCTGTCTGTCTGCTACGCTTTCACGGCCCACCTGTTCAACCGATTTGATGAAATTTGGTACAGGGATAGGTTTATATCCCGGCTAACCACATAGGCTACTTCATATCCCGGAAAATTAAGGAGTTCTCGCGGGAATCGAAACAACTTAGTCCACGCGGTCGAAATCGTGGGAATCATCTAGTAATATTATAAATGTGAAGGTGTGTTTGTTTATCCTTCAGTCACGCCGCGACAGGGCAACGGATTCCCGAAGATTAGGTAGTTCCCGCGGGGATTAAAAAACTCAAACCACGCGGACAAAGTCGCAGGCATCAGCAAGTTAGATAATAATGTATTCCACTAGCAAATAATGCCAACTACTTAGTGGATTTTGTGTTTTACTCGACATAACAGCACTGCTTACCCAAATTGAAAGACGTTAATGTTCTTTGTCCAAACAGCTAGTAACTAGGTATTCTGCTAAGTGCTAACTAATGCCTACCCTACCTTCAAAACCTGTGCACGCCACTGGTGAAAAGTCAGGCAATCTTCTTCATTAAATCTTGTATAATCTACTGCCGGACTTAGGTCTCATGTAAGGAGTTTAAAACACCGCCGTGGTTTGTCTACCAACGCTGCTCAATTTGTTATCGTCAAACATAATATATCGATTCTTCGTACGATGTGTCCCGACTTTTCACATCAGCTTCAAACCATGTTCTGCTATGTCGATTGTCGTGTCCTCTAGTTTTTGTACAGATCTCATTACTGATCACATACAGAAGACTCCAAGCATAGCCGTATATCTCTTCACTCGTAAAACTTACGTCGCAGATACTACGTCATATATTCAGGAAAATATAATGTTTCGTTGGCAGGTACATCGTGCCTGTATTGAATCCTGATGGGTACGTGTACACACATACAAAAGATCGCATGTGGAGAAAGAACCGAGCGAAACAGAACGGCCAGCGTGTCGGAGTCGATCTCAACAGGAACTTTAGGTGACTTAACATTGATATATAAAACCAAAGATAACCTTAAAACACGACGACGATAAACGAACGATACAATTTTGAAATAAAGATGATCATATCTGTATACCAATATTATAAATGCGAAAGTGTATTTGTTTGTTGGTTTTTCCTTCAATCACGCTGCAAGGGAGCAACGGATCGACGTGATTTTTTGCATGAGCATAGTTGAGGACCTGAAGAGTGACATAGGCTTTTTATCTCAGAAAATTAACGAGTTCCCGTGGGAATTAAAACAAATATTCCACGCGGACGAAGTTGCGGGAATCAGCTAGTTAAAAAAAGAGGTTTATTAAATAAAGTGGCATGTTCTCTTTATTGATCATCCATCCAATGACCTCACCAGGCTTTGAAGGGGTTATTGTCGTCGTACTATTACCTATTCTCTGCTATTGTACACTTTCTCCCATCGTCCTAGCAGTGACGTCACTACGTAGTGATGCATAAAACTGTGTTGAACTATAGCTGTTTAAGTGTAACGCGGCTAGTCCCTGTCCTTTCGGAAATTGAGACATTCTTTTGGTTGAGATTGATTAAAAACAAACCACAGTAAAATATACAAAAGTAACTTAAAAGGCCCCAATCTATTAAAAATTTTATATCTCGGATTTCTATATCAGTGCCACTTGCGTATTGATCCACTAAAAATATATCTCCAATTGTAGACATGTTACTCTAATTTGAGAACAAAACTTATGTTTCATTCAACTGCTTTTTATTTAAACAAGTTATACAGATACCAACTTCTGTTCCATTTGACATTTTTATATTCTAGTAGCTGAGGCCCGCGACTTCGTCCGCATGGATTAAGGTTTTTTTTGGTTTTCGCGGGTACTCTTTAATTTTCCGGAGTAAAAAAGTAGCTTATGTGTTATTCCAGACTATAATCTATCTCTGTGCTAAATTTCATCCCAATCCGATCAGCCGTTCCGGCGTGATTAAGTAAAAAACATCCATCCATCCAACCATCCATCCATTCATCCATCCATTCATCCATCCATTCAAACTTTGGCATTTATAATAATATTATATAGTATACCAGTGGGCCCGGCAGACTTTGTCCTGCCCTGAACCTCAAACCCGATTGCAGCGCCCCCTACCGGGTCCAATAGGTGGCGCTGCACCATGCAATCATCCCGGGGTCCAAACAAACACAACAAACAGAATTAGCGAAATTGGTCCAGCCGTTCACGCGTGATTGCGTGACCAAGGGAAATAAGGATTCATTTTTATATACATAAAATATAGTATAGTTTAGAAGATTCTTTTAAATGTGAGCTTGCTATAGATATAGCTTGGATAACTTTTTTACTTTCAGCTATCATTGGGGAAATAACGGAGAAGAAGGATCGTCAGATTTACCCAACAATGTATTTTATAGAGGACCTGCGCCATTTTCGGAACCTGAAACTTGTGCCGTCAGGGTAAGTACCAGATGGCGCCAGAAACGTTGAGTTTAACAATCTATTACCTCCTTCGTAGCTTTAATTTTAAGATACTGTGTCTAATTATTATCATTACGTTGTTAATTGTAAAGTACAGTCCACGCACGAGCTCCGAGGAATCGCGGTCTGAAGAAACGACGGCTGTACGCCACTCCCGATCGTCGCTCCATATCCAGCTCGCTCCCAGCACTAGTTTCGAGCTTGACGGGTGTAATTTTGCAATAGCAGTATTGTTTTGTACTGTAAACATCTCTAGGTCATTACTTTAACATTCCATATGATTCTTCGGAGCTCGCGCGTGGTTAGTTATTATTTTAGTATCCTATTGATGTTCAAAAAGTGTACGATGATATCCTGCAGTTTGAATAATTTATATAAATTATTAATCATTTTGAGTTTGAGTTTATAATCCAGCCAGTTAATAATGTCAATAATATAACTCCATGCACATTAAAATCATAGCATTTAGAGCTACTAATTGGAGCTTGAAGTCAAAAGTATTACAAAATAACAAAATGTTATCTATCCTGAAAGAAAACTAATCTATTTTGTATGGACTGAAAGAAATTAACCGCTACAGGAAATAATAAACTTTACAGGACACAATACTAAGCTCGCAGACGCCTTTTAAAGTCTACCTCTCGTTTCATAGCTACTATGAGCTGATCCTATTCCCTTGGGGCTACAAGGCGGAACCGTGTCCAGACTACCTCCAGTTGCTCGAAGGTGGTGCGGTAATGGCAAGGGTAACAATTTCACGTAAGAAACTATAGTAGGCTAGTAACGATGATTGTAGAAATCTGCTAATGATATCTATGGATTATGGAATTAGTATTTATCTATAGCTTCACTTTTTTCTCCAATGAAAACCGAAATCTCTTGAAAGATTGACTTATAAATGCAAGAGAGGCCCGAGACAAGATTGGTGCATAGGCAAAGGCAAGCGACTCATTATCTTGTCTTATTTAATATCTCACAGTTAGTTGAACTTATATTTTCTAAATAATGAAAATGATAATTTTAGTATTACTTAATCAAACATTTCCCGCAATACTTCCTTTCCATATTGCATCACAAAATGAAAAAGCTTCAAATTCACAAAAAAAATAGTTATTTACAATAAATTATATGTCAAAAAATATTTTCAGGCAATTTATAACAGCAGTGGAATGCTTTATAAAGTGGGTAGTACAAAAGATCTAACATATTTTGCGTGTGGAACCAGCATAGACTGGAGTTACGGTATTGCAAAGATCCCATACTCATATATGATTGAACTGCGAAGCAGGAAACACAGATTCAAATTACCAAAGGACCAAATCTTAGAAACCTGCGAAGAAATTTGGCAAGCCGTGAAAAGTTTAATGGCTTTTATTGATCTACCAAGAATAAAAGAATGAACAATAAATGAAAAAAAATGAGACCCAACGGATTTATAGCGATTATTTTATTTAAATTCTACTTTAAAAAATCAATCATTTAATAATTATATTTTAATAGTCGATGTATCTATGTGTATATAGCTAATTAAGTACCTATAATAATTTAAATAATAATGCATATTTTGAAATATATACCTACTATAAATCTGAGTGAAAGTGTTTGTATACTGGTAAATCTGTGTAGGTAATTGAGAAAATTAGCCGCTCGTTGTAATTAAAAAAGATCCAAAACGAAGCTTTTGCGAAGTCGTTAAAAATGCGCACTGCATTATGAACCTTTTTTGTAACCAATGAAACAAATAATCTGTCTTTATCTTTTTTCTGTGTTATAACGGAAATAAAATATGACTAAAACTAGCTGATGCCCGCGACTTCGTCCGTGTGGAATAAGTTTTTTTTAATTCCCAAGGGAACTCCTTAATTTTTCGGTATAAAAATGCCTGTCACTCTCTATAGTTGAGGGCCTCCTCAACTATACCCACGCAAAAAATCACGTCGATCCGTTGCACCGTTGCAGCGTGATTGAAGGAGAAACCAACAAACCAACAAAAACACAATCTTTCGACAGTTTACAATCTATCGAGATAAAAAGCGTTAGATTACAATCTAACGGTTTTTGCAATTTTACGCTGACAGATACCCAATCCACTACAGCCCATTAACGGCCCACTGCTGGGTACAGGCCTCCATTATCATAGGTGATAGATACATAACACCGATATTACTTAGGTAGCTTTAAAGAGTCAGATAAAAGAAAATAGTACGTTCAGTTCCAAAACATCATAGGCAATTTTTATTGTAAAACATGGAACAATTCAAACATTTCTTTTTATCCACAAATTGCGCTAAAGCCTGAACACCACCGAGAATTTCCTTGCAACAATCCAATATCTCGTCCTTGGGCAGTAAGAACTTGTGCTGCTTGCTTCTTAGCTCGATGAGGTAGGAGAAGGGTATGCGAGCTGAGCCATAGCTCCAATCGATGCTTGTCCCTGTTGCGTGGTACATTATATCTTTGAAATTACCGACTTTGTACATACGGTGGTTGACGTCGTAGATGCCCTGAAAACAAGTGTTAAAACTGGTTTTTTTTGCTACAAGCTAGCCGTTGACTGAAATCTCACCTGGCGGTAAGTGAGGATGCAGTCTTAGATGGTAGCGGGCTAACCTAACCCATCCGACAACTGATAACTGATTTGACGACCTCTGTGGCGCAGTGTGTAGCGTGCGGAGGTCCTGGGTTCGATCCCCGGAAGGGTCAATTTGCGAATTTATAATTTCTGCATTTTCCCTGGTCTTGCCTGGTGGGAGACTTCGGCCGTGGCTAGTTACCACCCTACCGGCAAAGACGTGCCGCCAAGCGATTTAGCGTTCCGGTACGATGCCGTGTAGAAACCGAAGGGGTATGGGTTTAATATAACTGCCATGCCCCTAACAGGTTAGCCCGCTACCATCTTAGACTGCATCATCACTTACCATCAGGTGAGATCGCAGTCAAGGGCTAGCTTGTAGTGGATTTAAAAAAAAAACCTGTTAGAGGTATGGCAGTTATATCAAACCCATACCCCTAATAGGTTTCTACACGACATCGTACCGGAACGCTAAATTGTTTGGTGGTCTTTGCCGGTAGGATGGTAACTAGCCATAGCCGAAGTGTCCCACCAGGAATTTGTTTTAAGTATGCAACCTGCAATCAAATATTCCTGAGCGTTGTATCTGACGGATTCACTCGCGTATAATTCCGTCACTATGCGAGCGCTAAACGAGGGTAGGCGCACAAATAATTTGATATTTTTGTTTTCGTGAGCTGTTGAAATGAAAAGAGTTAATAATTGTGCTATGTGTGTTTTTATGAACTGAACAGGTTGCACTTAATAAGCCTTAAGATAAGCGGGAATTGGGAATGATATAAATACAGGAAACTAGTAAGGAGTCAAATGACCAAATTATAACGTAAGTTCAACATTTATGTTCATTTTATGTTATTATGTTATTTTATTATCATATTATTTGTGTTACGTGGGTTAGTTTTTATTTATTTTATACATAAATGAAATGAAATAAATTGAGAGTGAACTAAATTCAACATAGAACAAATTATTATATCAAGTAGAAAATTAAAAACAACATTATAAGTACTCACTTTGGCCATAGCAGTTGCGCCCTCTAATAAGTTAACATAATCGGCACAGGGCTCCGATGTGAAGCACCAGGGAAAAGAAATCACTTCGCTGTACGCATGTAATGTAAGAAATATCTTGAATGGAACGCCAGAATATAGAATTAGATCCTGTAAACATTTTATAATAAGAAAATGTACCTAAAGTTGGTAAAATATAGCTTGATACCTGTGACAGCTGTCAGAGTGACATAGATAGGGCTAGGACAATCATGTTGAAAATCCATCATAATATTATCGATATTATTGGTAGTTACTAGCTACAAATGTCGATTTATTTATAATTTTTTCAATTACTCAAATAATAATATTAATTATTTAATTATTTCCAAAAATGTATTTAAATTGCTATTGTTTTTTCAATTACCCAAATAATAATATGAATAAAATGTTAATAACTAGATTTTTTAATTTAAAAAGTAACAACTTATTCTGATTTAACGTATTTGTAGTGACCATAAAATAGACTTTGGTTACGATAAAAAAAGGAACGTCACTATTAATCTGCAGAAACCTATAAAGTATGACATTTTTCGCATACATTTTTCATACATTTTTACGATGACATAAAACTGAAATTCATAGGCGTCATTTGGATGACATCAGTCACAGGAATCAAGCTATATTTTATCAACTATAAATCAAAAAACCAAGGTCAAAATGCGTGTCAGGCTATACTAATTAAATATATAATACAGTTGCAGGACGAATGCCAATCTTTACCTACATTATCGAGTCTCTTCTATTGTAAAAATATGATACCTTTACCGGTCTCATACTGTAATAACGTGTACAAGTCTATTTTATTGTAAAAAATATCATACCGTACTTGTCTCACACTGTAATACCGTGTACAAGTCTCTTTTAATGTAAAAATGGTCATACCGTACCTACTCCCTCATACTGTAACAACTACCGTTTCCAACAATCTACTACTACGTTCTTACATTAGAATCCGATGCAAACTTATATACAAATTTGTGTACCTTAACTGCTGCAGTTTCGGGTTCCGAAAATGGTTCAACTCCACGATAATTTAAATGAGAAGGATCATCTCCATGGCAATCGTTATCTCTTGGTAGCCACCGGTATCTGAAATCATCATGGGAAAAAATGTACAAAAATAACTATAATAGCGAATTCTCTAACTGCAAATCTACAATTCGCGCACCAATTATTGTACTATACAGATCTTCCACTGCTAAAGAAAACGCGTTTACACATTTACCCCCTCAGCCAGAACGTGATCACTTGGCATTCCTTTATAATTTCTTGATGAGCAGTTTGCTTGGCTTGTATGTTGTGGATTTTGGACATTTATATATCAAAGAAATAAAAGAAGCAATTCGCAAATAGTCATGCACTCAACAAACACATTGGTCCAAACTCCAAAGCCTTCAAAAGTATCCTCTATTGAAAAGTTGCAGATGTAAAAAAACATAATAATTGATGCACAAACATTTTTAATATGCAGTATGGCCAAAATAATTGTATTTACAAAAGGCAAAATTGATTAGACTGACATACTAACGTCCAGGTCATACCGGGTCTTAATAAGACTTGATATTTTGCATTACATCTCTATAATATTATTCTTTAATAGAGATCTCAATACTTTTTTCTGAATCTTAATCTAAATAATGAAACTTGGGTAAAACCGGAATGGGTAGGCTAATAGGTCACAATTTACATCATTACCCAAAATTCCGATTTAAATCGACACCAAAAATCGTGTTTCCTATACGAGCTCTATTTTTTCGCCACATTCGATCGCTAGTATGGGAATAGTAGTAGCCATCCGGATTCACAACAGGCAGGAAATACCTGAAACGTATAAAGATATATTCTCCTAGATCGAACCCTAGAAATAAAATCTGTTTTCTGTAAAAAAAAATATAAAATTGAATAGATATGAACACTAGCTGATGCCCGCGACTTCGTACGCGTGGATCGAGGATTTGTGGTTCCCGCGGGAACTCTTTAATTTTCCGGGATAAAAAGTAGCCTATGTGTTATTCCAGACTATAATCTATCTCTGTGCCAAATTTCATCCAGATCCGTTCAGCTGTTGGGGCGTGATTGAGTAACAAACATCCATCCATACATCCATACATCCAAACTTTCGCATTTATAATATTAGTAAGATAAGATTTGTAAGGTACGTAAGTTGGAGCGTATAAAAATTATTTTAAAATTTGCTCTGAAGTGATACCACTTCAGAGCAAATTTTAAATTTCACTAGAATGCATAAAATTGCATCAAAATCCGTCCAGTAGTTTTTGATAGAACATCAAAAGAGTAAATTAAATAAATGGCACGTCTACAGCAGACCTTTTGGTGCATGCATGTCTTGAATTCGTTTTGACTTTTGAGATTTAATTTCAGTTCTCCTCAGATAATCAGTTTTCTCCTTATTGTTCAAGAACAAAATAAACTTTGATATAGTCTAGACTTCTAGAGTTTAGACCCTGAGTTCATCAATGTATAGTAGTTGCAGACTCCATACCACTTTTTGCCAAGGAAAGGTTTCATACTTACCAATCCTTGTTAGTAATGTATGCTGGCAGATTTTCCATATTCCTCGCCAACTGGTCAGCGATGTAGGTTACTACCGCAGTGGATATCCATTCACGTGCGTGTATACCACCATCGATCCACACACCAGTGTTGCCGGCACCACTGTTCGAAATTTTTAACATCTGTGAACAATAACTTCCCCCGTTAACTGGTGGTGATTTATAAGTGTAAAGATTACATAATAAATTTTTCAGTAATAGTTATAGTTCTCCTTTTCGAATATAAGTCTCAGTACTAACAATATAAGGCAAATAGTTAACATTGACATATATTATAAAATCGTTTCAAGCCTGCCTATTAATCGTATCTCTTGGGTGTCTGAGCACAGCTATGTATAATAATTAAAAGTGATTTGTAATCTCACGCTAGAAAAGAAGCGTCTTTACCAACCTTTATATCTCGTCCTTCTACCGTCTGGCCTATACTTGAAACAGTACACGTTGATGGATAACGCACTTCTAGACTATCCATGAAGTAATAAATATTTTTTAGAGGGTAGTAGTCTCTCCAATCGATTAAACTTCCTGAAATAAAACGTAATCTTAATATATGTATAAAGAGAAACGTGTCGACTTACTCGGTCGCTGACTGATTCATTAACGGCCAGGCACCTTGGACTAAGAAAGTTTCGCACTTTCCCTTGAGCTACCCTTCATATCTCTCTCTCTCTCTCTCTCTCTCTCTCTCTCTCTCTCTCTCTCTCTCTCTCTCTCTCTCATCCCATTTACGGCGCACAGTGAGCATGAGTCTCCTCTCAGAATGAGATGGGTTTGGCCGTAGTCCCCCAAATGCGGATAGGCAGACTTCACTCAACTTCGAAAACATTATGAAGAACTCTCAAGCATGCAGGTTTTCTCACGATGGTTTCCTTCACCATTTAAAGCAAGTGATATTTAATTTCTTAAAACACACAACTTAGAAAAGATGAAAGTGCGTGCCAAGGAATCGAACCCACAACCACATACATACAGGAGGTCGGCTTTCACCGCTTCACCACCCGTACCCTATAATATAGACAAAAAATTAGGCTGGATTTTTCAAAATTCCCACAGAAGCGAAGCTGCAGGCTTGTTAAGTAATAAATCTTAGAACTTAAATTCCGAGATGTATTAATGACCTCTCCAGATCGAAGTTTACACTAAAATTACTTACTAGGAGATCTTGGTCTCGGTCCAATGTTGGCAGGGCTTCTGCTTCGAGATCCGTTGCTATCGGACACTTCAAAGGGAATATCTCTGTCTTGGAGCAATTTTTGTATCTGTGTAACACGGCATCCATCTACGATCACTTCCATGACGTTTGTTCTTTCTTTAAAAATGTTAATAGCTGGAATAAATATGTTTAAATGTTAACACTACGTTAGTAATACTTTTATGGAAAAACTGGATGTCATTAAACCACTTAATTGATTAAATCGAAAATTACTGAATAAGAACAAAAAATTATAATAATTTAATAATAAGCGCGTCCCATCTTGGGCCGCATCATCACTTTCTTTTTTTTTTCTTAATAACAATGCCGCACAATGTATGGTGTCTATGTTCTTCTGTTTTGTATCTTGTTTGGTGTTCAATAAAATAAAAAAAGGAAGAAAACCCAAGGCTTAAGACTTTAATAATACGTCTTGTACCCATCGACATCGATGCCTGTAACGTACCAACGTGATGATGGTGGTAAGAACGCGCGAAACTTCTCCAAAGGATGATTTTTCAAACCAGTCAAATAATTATGTCTGGTAAGTTATCGCATAACTGACTAAAGAAATAGAGATATATACCTAGTTCTAATTATAATTAGTAATTGGTCATTTTTTTAAATACATTAATATACTAAAATCTAAAAATTAAACTAATATAACAAATTTAAAATAAATCCTTATGTACCTACTAACAAAAAATAAAAATAAAACTCTCATGAAAAAGACCACCCCTGGTTGCCCTTGGGCCAAAGGTACTCATCAAACTTACACCTTTGAACCAGATAGGAATCAGAACGTGGGTTGCAGCCCCTTTCCCCCAAACAAAATTGGTCAACTCACAACCCTTATTGTCTAAATTTCTCAAAAACAGTCGTTGTCCTTCTTTCATACATTTTACGTCCCATATTTGATATTTGCTGCTTTTGCGTGCCACTTTGGTGGTTTATTTACACGAATTTGGATACAAAACATTTATTTTACTAAAAATTTAATCAAGAAAATATGCACATTTTAATTTTATGACAGTAGTTGATAGTTGACTGGCCTAAAATCATAAGTCGATCAAACATCAAACCGAAGCATTGGTCATAGAGTTAAAATTATTATCTTACCTTCTTGCCTTGTTATTACATTATTTTTGGCGGAAAGAGGTAGGTATATAAGAACACAAGAAATGTAAGGATAGGAAGGTTTGGACTTAGTAATAAAAATATTATATTTTCAATTCAGTAGAAAAACTGGTGGTGTAAATAAAACTCATCAACAAGACGATGAGTTTTATTTCTATCACCATACTCTCCACTAAAACCTAAATATCTGCATGCCCTTGAGATCTTCATAATGTTCACAAGGGTGTGAATACTATCCAATCCGCATTTAGCCAGCGTGGTGGACTATGGCTCGACCCTTCTCATTTTGAGAGGGGACTCGCACTCAGTAACTTGTGCCGACTTGAGGTTTAAAATATTTAACGGTGCCCTAATTACTTTATCTCCATTTTTACATTAGATTATACTAGCTTAGAAATGATACGTTAGACTAGCTTCGAAATGAGAAACACAAAGTCTCCTGAATCTCAACATAGTATTCTCAAACATTTGCGCAAACAATGGCCCCGTAATCAAGAGAAGCTCAAAGAGCTAAGGCGCTAAGAGGCGCGCCACTCGCTCGATAATTAGATGTAATCAGATATTTTCAGTAAACGCCTCTCCCTCCCCTATGCACTCCCTTTTAATGAAAATACCCTACTATGTATATTTCACTTATTTCTCACCATTTTCTCACTTTATTTTCACTTGCTGATCGTATCCATACTAATATTATAAATGCGAAAGTGTGTCTGTTTATCGGTTTGTTCGTATGTCTGTCTGTCTGCTACGCTTTCACGGCCCATCTGTTCAACCGACTTTGATAAAATTTTGTACAGGGATAGGTTGTAATCCGGGGAAGGACATAGGCTACTTTTTATTTCGGAAAATTAAGGAGTTCTCACGGGAATTAAAAAAACAATCTACGCGGACGAAGTCGCGGGCATCATCTAGTAACTAAGTATATATTTTTTTTCAATATTAACATTTACAATGATGAATTATAAAATATTCAGAGGTAAGAAACATATGAATATTATGGCAGCAAAAAGCAAATTGGAGGCTCAGTTAATGTTAGAGCTGTTTTAGATTGAGGCACTTTAAGATGAATACTTACTCAAAATATTTTCATAATAATATCTTATTCCTGTCGTTTGAAAATTACTGGGGACTTTCCATCAAATTTCAAGATCAAATTTTCTTTTCGTTAGTTTCATTTTTTCGGATCAGCTATCCGAAAAAATGAAACTAACGAATAGAAAATTTGACACCGTATCTCAGGTGCGTGCTAGTGATTAGTGACGCTAGTAGGTTTTAGTTTTGTAATAAACAAATTTATTATAGCGTTTTGGGTGGTTTTGCTTCATGACAAACAACAAACAAATTAATTGAGTAACAAATTGATAAACAGAGAAACTATCAAAACATTATAATGGTAGACATAAAATGCCAATCGCTGGTGAGCGATCCCGAGACTCGCCGGAGAAACAGTGGATTGACATCACAGGTGACAAATCAGCGCCATCGAACGTGTAAAGGCTTCAAGGCAATGAAGAATGCAGTCGATTTTGAAAGTAGTGTAAGTAACTTAGCAGGATGTAGGTAAGACCGTAGCGTAATAATGAATAAATGCTAGAAAGAAGAAGAAGATGAATATTATGATGAGATTCGATGGTAGGGGCACGTCTCATGGTAACCCGCTAACCAGACGGCGGTCCCCGACACCCCACCCAAATGTCGCCTCGACTTCGTCTTACACGCGTTTATCTTTTTAATTGCGCCCCCTTCTTGTTACTCGCTTGTTAGATTTATCGGGATCCTTATAGCTATTTATTTTTAACTTTTACGAACGGACTTTTACAAAACCTTCGAGGGACCAATAAATGATCAAACGGACCGATTTAGAACCTCAGTCTTTTATTTTTCAGAAAATTGAAATATGTAAAACGGTTAATTATAGGCTTACTCATAAAGTGTCGAGAAACAGCGCTGCAAACAAATTCAATCTAAACTTTTTAGTAAGGGCTCGAAGGTTTCAATATTTCATATCATAGCAACTTAAAATCAAAGCAAATTCAAGTCTAGAAGACATCCGTGTAGGTACCAAGTAGATTCCCATTTATGTGTATTAATACTTCATGAACAGCAATGTGAATCAAAGAAGTTGTTCCACGATGCTTGAAATACTTTTTTCACCTACCACTATCGCACCTTCTGCCACAATTCACAGTGTGTCAAAGTTAATCATAAACCTTCAAACACGTAACCTTAAAAGTAGCAAAGCAAAAAGTAATATTTTGAAAATGGTTTAAAAAATTCTTCAAAAAATAGTAATAAAGTGCGTTCATAGTAATATAATTCAATGTTCATTTAAGAAATGATTTTCAAATTAATTTTTCTACTTTATTTGCACACCGATGTATCAACATTACACGACTTAAAAAATATGTTTAATCTTAAGAAATGATGGATACCGAGCACGATTTTATCACCCAAACTTTCAGCAAACACAAATGTTCAGCATCAAGTTTCAATCAATCACATTCAGATATCCTTGATGATATAGAATTTCATAATAAAAGCGAACATGGTGATCAATGTAATTTAACTAATAACATCATCATTAACGACAGTTACGAACGCTTTCAATATGAAATTGGATGCCAAAATCATAAAATCATCCATGAAGTAAAACACGTACAAGTAGATAAACCTGAATATTTAAAAGAGCTTGCCTTGGTTAAATCATGCCCTGAAGATATTGAAATAAATGAGTCCTCGAAAATACTCACTCCAACCAGTGTACCAGAAACACTGAATAATGGTTAGTAGGTTATATAATTAGTATTACCAAGGCCAAAACCCCAAAGTGCCGTGATTGGCTTAGACAGTCGTATTCAAAACCTTTCGCTTCCAAGCAACGAAGCCAGTAAACTCGTTGGTCCTCCTATCTTATTCCACATAATATATAATAGGACTACGTAGGCATCAATAGACGTCCACTGTAG
The DNA here is from genome assembly GCA_923060345.2 of Erebia aethiops. NCBI lineage: Eukaryota > Metazoa > Arthropoda > Insecta > Lepidoptera > Nymphalidae > Erebia > Erebia aethiops. The sequence continues at coordinate 10,441,822 of OV281096.1, read as the reverse complement.
GACGTAGGTCTCCTCTTGCTACGTAAATGCTAATCTAATACTGTCTCAGTTTACAATGTTTTTTGTCAGGATCTAAGAAAGAAAAGCCTTCACGCATGGACTGGAATGAATATCATCGTCTGGATGTTATTCACAATTTCTTAGATGACCTTGATTCTGATTACCCTTCCTTATGTACTGTTGGAATTATTGGTACTTCTCTGGAAGGCAGAGAGTTGAAGGTACCTACCCTGGCTATGCTTTTATTGTTAGCCTTACTTTCTATTAAATTATTGGTTTTAGGAATGTCTGTAATTTTTGTGTTACTGGTGCTAATATAATTGTAATTAAACTAAATTGACTTGTGAATGAGAAATGTCCATCTCTCACATTATTATAGAGAAACTGTTATTTTATAAATTAGTTTTAGATTTGTTTACAACCTGATTAACACCAATAATTATCACACTAAATATGCCACCGGAATAAATGCATACCTTAGTTTCCTTAAATCGATTACTTGTAACATTTACCTATACTAAGTTCTATAAATGTCTTTGTCTGCAAAATATGTTAAATAAAATGATGAGACGAATCATAATATAATTAGATATTACTTGCCATTTGTATCTCTCTATTCTGGATTAAGAAGTAAACTCTTCAATTAGTTATAGTAGCGGATAGTCCGCTACTACATTTCACATCATGTACTTAAGGCCCTGTGTAGCGTGAAAGGGGTTTTTTAAAGCAGTGTATCCATCAAACGGTGACATAATGTATGCTTGTAATAAAATAATGTGCTGTGTTCAAGACCTTTGACGCATCTCAAAACACAATTTAAAAAAAATCTCTGCATTGACATTTATTTTAAACATACCTCTTAATTTAACTTTTAAAGCAATTTTTCTCCTTATTGAAAACAATAATTAGCTCTAGAAATATAAGATAAAATTCATATTTCTAAATCAAACACATTGTCGGTTTCATTTGTATTGAAAAGTAAATATTAATTTTTTTACAAATTATTTCATGCATTTTTTGCGACATGCGCTTGCTCGATTTCACCCCCGCGCGCCTGTGTTTTTCATCTCGTGAGCTCACGGCGCCTTAATGCAAGAGCATGCATTTATGTACGTAGGAACTCCTTTACAATTCTATTTCAATAGGTTCTGAAGATATCAAATAGCGACGCAAGTAACCAAGCAGTGTGGATGGATGCCGGAATCCATGCCCGCGAATGGATCGCCCCGGCTGTAGCGACCTACATCGCCAACCATATCGCCCGTAACTTCTCAATCTTGCCATCCAGCGTCACCAATAAGGATTGGTAATTTATATCTGTCACTGACTTTTGAATTTGTTACCGCTTCTATTTAAAATTCTTTAGTATACCAACTCATTCGTGCGTGAAGGCGAAAGTCTATGTAATGCTACTATGTTGATGTTGACTATGCCTAGTCTATTATTATAGCCTACTATAATAATAGACCATTCTGTGTTTCCATACCCCATGGACGTATACACTATAATATACACGTTCCTCGGGTATGAATAAGGAATAAAAAATGCAGCGTATAATGCGTCCGTGGGGTAAATGCGTAATGATATTGTCGATATCATTATTTCGTGTGATTTGTAAAATTATATCGTCCTGTAAAAATAAATACTTTAAGCAGAACACATAATTTTGTACAGACGATAACGATGCCTAGAGGCATTGTTATTTTTAATAAGAACAAATATTTCCATGTCTTTTCCAACGAAGCTTATGACTAGAACTGAGTATGATGAACATAGAACGGGCACAGTTTGAATCATCAATCTTTCGGATTTTTGTAAACTCCCTGCTCAGGGTTCTTGAACACTGAGCTGATTTAAATTGAAGCGGAATTTTTGGAACGGAGTTCCTTATCGCGCGTTGCGAAAGGGGGCTAGACGGAAGAAATTAAGACCAAAAGTTGTAACGACACTTTTTACGAAAAGATGATTTTGGTTGCTATGCCTACTTAATATGTTGTTGACTTCAAGTTGTTGAAAATAAAAAGGCGAAATATTTTTAAAGAATTATGTTTTCAATAGTTGTTTCGTTTCGTCTTTCTATTTCGCATTGAATAGTGTGGTGTCGCGACGATTATTTTTGTTGAGTGTATACAGGTTTTTTGTACATAATAAATAATAAAAAATAATAACAATAATGAATCCTGACTGTGTTTCTGCACAAGTTCCGGATATTGCTGATGGAGTTAGATAAGTTGAGATTTTATACAGACATAAAAATATTATTATAACTTAAACAAAATAAATTTTTATTACAATTCCTTCACTAATTAATTGAAAGGAACTTCGTTCCATCCGGGTGTCCCTTGACACATCTCAAGTTTTTTTTTTTTTTCAAAATTCTCTAATATCACTGAAAAATAGTTGAGATTGTTTCAAAAGGTAAACTGTAAAATCCAATTATCAAAAACAACTGAATATTTTAATTATTGAAAGCGGAAAGTTTTGATGTTGTCCTTTATCACTTCATAGGTATTTTCACCCAGTTGTGAACCCAGACGGCTACGAACATTCCCATACATGTGACCGTATGTGGAGGAAAAACAGAGCAAAGCACAAAGGTGCATACGTGGGTGTTGACCTTAATAGGAATTTCAGGTATTCACACATTCGTATTAAAACTCTCTTGTTATATGACGTTTCATAGTGCCCCAACAAAAAGCCCTTGCTATGTTGCCTGTGTCTCGAGTAGTTTGAAGGACGCTTTATTATACCGTAAATATCTTGAAACTCATTTTAATATTTATAAAGCAGCTTACTTTTGGATTTCGTTTTGGCCGAAATTGACACTGACCTTATAACGTGAATGAAAATAAACGCACAAAGTACCTTTTATTAAACTACTTATTGATTTATTTCCACTTGTCTCTTTCTATATTTACACAGCTACGGTTGGGGAGGCAAAGAGTCATCCAACAATCCCGGAAATGCATTCTATAGAGGTCCTGAACCATTTTCGGAACCTGAATCAAGAGCCATAAGGGTAAAACAAAATTGTCACTCTATATAATAATATAAATTAGCACCTAAACATAAGTGTAGTGTATCTACCTAAATTGAATAAACATTATTTTGATTTGAATTATGTAAACCACCTCTAAAAAGCCTACATAGAGTCTTATATTATTAAAAATAGTATATTTAATCTGTCCGTCCAGTATATTTGGCATACTGTTTAATAAAAGTACAAAAGTAATATATAATACTAAAAGTATAATATAATACTATCTTCTCGTAAACATGAAATTACAAACAAATGTTACTGTATCAGTTTACAGTTAATTAATGGGATCTTTTAACCGAACTGTTTAACAATATAAATAAAACAGTACACATCAAATAAAGGCGTGTAGCAAATAATAATATCCATTACACGGTTTAATGTAAAGCTGTAATGTGCTGTTGATACCGAAATCGTGACATCGACGGTGCACGCGGAGATTAAACTGCAAACAGGTTTTAGTAGTAAATCAATTTCGCTGCAGCGATTTTATACTGTTGCGTTGAGTTTAATTGATTTATTATGTAATTGTTCTTAATTGATAACTTATTTTTGTTATTAACTCAAATTTATTATTAAACTTCACTCTATAATCATCACCTGTACGATTATACCTACCTCATTTTAGCTATTAGCTGCTTATTTTAATATTCCTATAATGGTAGTAGCCCACAGTAAGTTTTTACTATCCTTCAGTGCCATCATACAAATTGCTATACCTCATATATCATAGGCTAACCAAATACGCCTACAATACCTCGGTATACACGTCTCCAAATTGCATACTAAGTTTATGCTGGAATGACTGAATATTGTAACTACTGAAATAATATCTCCAAGCTAGCAGCATTCCCCCGTCTAGCCCCTGTCACCTCGCAGCTTTGCTCTGTATAGACTTCTCTGTCTGGGTGACTGGTAGAATAAAAAGTATTATTAGGTTTTGCTAATGGTATTGCTTGCCAAATCGGAATTCAGAATCCATTCGTACTTTTCAGGACTTTATCCTAAACGCCGGGATTCAATTCAAAGTTTACATTACTCTACATAGTTACGGACAAGTCATCCTGTTTCCTTTTGCCTATAAAGACGAACCCTGTCCCGACTACGTGCGTTTGCTAGAAGGCGCGACTATAATGTCGAAGGTAAGATAAAATTAGAATATTTTTTTTAAAGAATCTCCTCATTATTTCCTTAGTATTTACTTTCTTAGGAAACCAAATAGGGCATCGTACCTGAAACCTCTTGTTTACTAGCCGTACAAATCAGCCAGAAATGCGGTCAAACACAGATGAAGTAAAAGTTTGTCGGGTGTCTCAAAAGTTTGTCATTGAGTCTATATTATAATGATTATAATATCTTTATATCGACACCACATTAGTGCACATACTAATTTCTTCGCAAAATGTCTGTCTCTTTCTGCGGGGGACGAGACAACGCACACAAAAAATATTAGTCATAGTCATAGTCATTTATTTATTAAATATAGGTACACTGTAGGTACACTTATTTTCGTCTAAAAATTACATAAGTACTTAGTATTTTAGCAGACACTACCTTACACAAACACATTCCCACGGATGTGCTATAATGACACAGGACATTTGACATTTTATATAACAACTAGCTGATGCCCTTGACTTCATCCGCGTGGAATAAGTTTTTTAATTCCCACGGGACTCCTTAATTTTCCGGGACAAGAAGTAACCTATGTCACTCTCCAGGTCATTAACTATACTCATGCAATAAATCATGCTCTGTCGCGCCGTGATTGAAGGACAAACCAACAAACAAACACAATTTCAATTTATAATATTAATATGATGAGTGACCATAGAATGAAGCTCTGTCTTTTACAATTTGCAGACAGGGTTAGGCACGTCTTGCCTACTCCTGTTAGTTAAATGCTCGAAGCCACCACACAACCATTGATTGCTTTCAGGCTATTCATGAAACCAATGGCAACACCTATAAAGTGGGCATCTCAAGAGATGTAATGTATGGCGCAGCTGGCACAAGTAACGATTGGAGCTACGGTGAAGCTGGTATCCCTTACTGCTACCTGATAGAGCTTAGAAGCAAAAAGCACAAGTTCATGTTACCCAAAGACGAAATAGAAGAAACCGGTAACGAAATATTGAACTGTGTAAAAGCTTTAATGGAGTTTATTGATTCTAAGGAGTCGATTTTGATACGAGAAAATATCTTAAAGGATGAGGATAGAAATTAGGTTAGTACCTCATAAAACTACTTTTTATGATCTGGCTAGATTAATACAGAAGTGGGGAGTGGCAGCAGACGTAAGTACAGCATCATCGTCACCACTTCATATATACAGACGGATATTTAGACTTCCTGGAAAAGTCTCAATCGCAGGCTCATGTATTGCGTTTATATTTCTTACAAATTGCTTTTGTTTTTTACTGGCAACACGCAATAGGTAGACAAAAGCACATAAGTTAGATATGTTGATCTTTTTGGTGGTCAGTGAGACGAAAGTCTAAAATATAATCGACTAGATGATGCCCGCGAACTCGTCCGCGTGGATAAAGGTTTTTTTGATTCCCGCGGGAACTCTTTCAAATTATAGCAAATTGCATCAAAATCGGTTGAACAGATGAGCCCTGAAAGCGTAGCAGACAGACAGCCACACTTTCGCATTTATAATATTAGTAGGTTTTTTTTTATTCCACTACAAGCTAGCCCTTGACTGCGATCTCACCTGATGGTAAGTGATGATGCAGTCTAAGATTGTAACGGGCTAACCTGTTAAGGGCATGGCAGTTGTAATAAACCCATACCCCTTCGGTTTCTACACGGCATCGTACCGGAACGCTAAATCACTTGGCGGCACGACTTTTGCCGGTAGGGTGGTAACTAGCCACGGCCGAAGCCTCTCACCAGGCCAGACCAGGGAACCCAGGACCTCCGCACGTTAAGGCAACAGCGCTACACGCTGCGCCACGGAGGTTGTCAAAATAAACCGGAGGATATAGGAATTTGTTTACAAAAAAAGATCATGTACGTTAAATTAATTTTTAAAGATATTATGTATATTATAAAGATTTTTATGTATATTTTTAAGATATACGGGTGCCATAATGTTTTGTTGCATCAGTTAGTCTAATGCTAAAATATGATAGTCCGTCATAACATAGAATGCTTCACTGCAGCAATCACATTCGTTACTGCCCGCGCCACTGTAGTTTGCTTTGGATTTAGTTATGCGATGCGTTACTGATGGTAATGCGCGGTTGAATAATTCTGTGAACTAAACTAAACCGAAAAATGATATTAGGGATTAAGTGTTTCCTAAAAGCTATTCAGATATTATGGTAGAGCCATAGATTTAGCATAAAGACCAATCCTAAATCTATGGGTAGAGCAAAATTTCAAGGCACCAAGAAATTACAGATTAAATTAATTAAAGATGCCTGCACTTAAACTGCAAGAATATGCTCCCACAAAAAAAGGCTCCAACCTTTTATGTGTTAAAATAATGTACCTAGATGATGAAAATAAACTATTTTTATTATGATAAGAAAACAACTGTTGTTACCCACAATTTGGCAAAATAAAAATTATGATTATGATTATGATACCACTACAAAGAGGATCATTTGACAATATGATAGTGATTTGAATAGTTTGAATTTTTGTAGTTTTCCACAAAAAATTCAATGGAATTATCCTTTACTGTAAATTCCTTGTAAAGTCGGCTTAGCCTGGGTACAAGGGAGTGATAGCCAAGATTAGTTTTGTGGATTTGATGGGTTAGCAGTGGGATAGGATATAAGGTATCCGAGAGGGGACTTTGAAGGATACAACCAACAACAGTTCCAGTTTCGAGTTATCCATGGTACCGTTTATAAGTTTGTTTATAGATTCGTAGTCTTTGATCTAGTCTGATTAGTGACCAAAAAGTTTACTTAAACTTTTTAATTAAAGAAACTCAAAGTCAGAACTGACAAAATCTTTGATTTATAATCGCAAAATTTTGAGTGAATTTTCTTTCGATCAAATTAAATACAAATGAGAAATTATTAATTATTTTTAAAAGGAAAGTTTTATGTACAAAGTGGCACCAACTTACAATAGCACACAAGTATGGGAAATCAGGTTCACTGATGACTCCCAGCGATATTTTGTTAAGTCACTCGATACTTCGGGAGGTATTAATTTTGTACTACATGTATTTAGCTTAATTTTTGTCTTCAGTGGATAAATGTCTACCACTATAGCCCATTAACGTCCCACTGCTGGGCACAGGCCTCCACTCTCATAGAAGAGAGGGAATCAGAACTTAGACCCACCACGCTGTTCCAATGCGGGTTGGTGGGCTTTAACGACTATTATCGTGTTAGTGATAATAACCGGGACCGACGGCTTAACGCGCTCCCCGAGGCACGGGGGTGAAACAATGCCAGCTTACTCCGGGCTAGTACTTACTGAGAATTTCTAGTCAGAAAACCCCAATACTTAATTATGGCCCGACCCGGGACTCGAACCCGGGACCTCGTCGGCCACAGTCGAATATGTTAACCACTAGACCAACGAGGCAGATAAATGTCTACTGCTGCACTTTTGTAGGGACTTCCACACACTCAGATCTTGTGCCGTCTAAATCCAACCGGTCCCTGCAACTCGCTTGTTATCCTCCGCCCACCTATGAGTCCATGTGCTTGATTCTCTTCTGATATTTTTTTGAATATATTTCTTGGAATAAGCTGAAAAGTTTGAACTTAAGAAACAATAGTCCGCTAAATGTACATATAATTATTATAACCCATGTTCAGTATATGGCATAGGTATTTTGTAAGGATAATAATATATTCTGTAGAAGACCCGGTCTTGTCCTGCATGTGACCAACTAGCGGAGAAAATGAAGAATGAATATGCACGTACACAACACAATAAACAACACAGAGACCCAAAAAAAGGCTCAGGATCACTCTGGAGAGAGCTATGCTTAGATTGTCCCTACGTGATCGAATCAGAAATGAGGAGATCTGTAGGAAAACCAGAGTAATCGACATAGCTCGAAGAATCAATCACCAAGCTTAGTGGCAATGGGCACATAGTTCGTAGAACCGATTTAAATCATTACTCAGAAAGTTAGAAGTGCGTGCCGGAGAATTGAACACCAGAATTTCATATAAGAGGCCGAAGTCATAACCTACCACCTATTTACTATCACAGCTATCACCGCTGTGATAGTAAATAGGTGATAGGTTATAACATCAATATAGCTAGCGGTATATCAATTTTAGCGATTAACATCTGGAAAGAGGAGCTTAGCACCATGGACATCATGGTGGAAGGTCCACGATCCGCCCAAGTTGCGGGCATGTTGCACGAGAGGGACATACCGTACGCCATAGCTATCGGAGATGTCGACCCAATGATTAGAAGAGAGCAGGGGAACAGCTTCATAAAGAGGAACTCGGCACGTAAGTTTGGTAGCCTTACTAATACGATAGATACGATTGTATGTCTGTTTGTCTTTCACCTTTTCACGGACCAGCTTGCATTGCAGAAACGGACAAAATTTAGGTACTTTTAATTACATCGCGGAAAAGTAAAGAATTCTCACAGGGTATTTAAAAATCTAAATCCACGCGGACGAAATCGCGGGCATCATCTAGTAAGCAGTATAGTAACAGTTTGGTGACATTGTTTTCGGTATTTTATTTACTCATGATTTCCTCGACTCCGCTCAACCCCACTGAGGCGTTTTGATAATAATATAAGACTGCGAAAAACGACTCTAACCTAACTTAAGGCTCTCCAGGACAGTTCTGACACCTTTCGTGGATGGGGTATCATACAGTCTTAGCAGTAAGAACCTATATTGAGTACCCTCGGTCATCCAGAACTCATTTTTAAACCCAAACATAAACAGATGACGATGTATTCATGATAATTATAAAACCATTTTCTCAATAAAAGATGAACTCGAAATAATTTTGTCTATTTCTTTATTCATACCTACATAGTTATTGTAAATAATTATTAAATGATGATTTTATTCGAAATGACCGGACTAATTAATTATTAAAAAGAGTTATACAATACGTTCTCATTATCAAATTAGTAAAAAGTTAAATAATTTAATTTTTTATTAATTTGATAATATAATTAGTGATTTTTTTATTGGACTTACTTAATTAGTTGATAACGAAGTGAGCGTTTAAGTAGGTTTACCTATTGAAATTATTTAAAGTAGATAGACAGATAGTGTACGCAAAACTTAGTTCATTATAAAAACAATGCCTGTGTTTAAAGGTCGTACATTGGACTGGAAAAGCTACCATCGTTTGGACGTAATATATTCATTTATGGACGACTTGGCTGCTGCATATCCATTTTTGTGTACGGTGCATGTTATTGGTCAGTCAGCTGAAGGCAGGGATTTAAAGGTAATTATATTTTTAACAAGCTATTCCAACGAATGTTTTAAATATAGACCTAAATTCACTTTTTTTAAAGCGTCCGATTGCGACATTACTCCCTTGGAATTAAATTGGGCTTCATTCCTTGCCTAAATTATGAAAGGAACATATTTTGTGTTTCAGCTTTCTAGATCTAAGTATATGTGTTGAGCGTTGATTATGAGTCAGTGATTTAGCGTGTTACGATTTTTCTTTTTATTCTATCACAATAAAATGAGGGTACGGGTACCCCAGTTTTTAAGCTCGGTAGACGCCTGACTTTTGGAGTCCAAGTAATTCGATTTACCAAGTTTTTTGCTGGTTCTTCTTGGTAGGAACGGCATTCCAAGCCAGTGATAGATTCAGTCGACGATTCAAAAGCACTTGTCAAAGTCTACTTAAGGCGCTGTGTGTGGTCAGGGGGGGGGTCTCCAAAGCAGTGTATCCATTAAATGGTGGCATATGGAAGATTGAAAAAAATATATGATGTTTTCAAGACCTTAACTCAGATATTGTTTTATCCCAAAACACGATTTAAACAACTTCGCTGCATAAAAAATAAATTCAAACATACCTCTTATTTCAGTTTTCAAATCAACACATCTCCAAATTGAAAACCTCAATTTACTTGAAAAATATATCATTAAATTCCAAATTCTAAATGACATCCATTGATTTATTAATATTTATTAAAATGTACACATATTTTCTGTTTTCCATTGTATTCCGGTTTTTCGAGAAGCGCTAGCTCATTTTCACCTCCGCCAGTGTTCGAAAGAACTTCACAGACGATGGATCTGTGCTCCTTTGCTCCAGCGTTTAAATCGATATTTTGAAATGGTTTTCAAACATAACATGAATAAGACTAATGTTTATTCAACATGAATTGACAGAAGACGTGGATATTACAACTTTCGTGAGCTATCTTCTTTTATATAACTAAAAATACATAATCAAATAAAGTATGAATATGTGTTCTCTGACCAAACTTTTGACAGCTCGAAATAATGATGCCGTAATGCGCTATCCATTCGATTTTTGACAACAATCGACTTCATTTACGAAGAAGTTTTAATCGATTTGACACATTGATATTACAACTTTTTGTATTGTTTTATAAACATACCCAGGCGTCTAAATGTCTTTTTTATGTATTAAAATAAATATTTTTGGTGAAGCAATGCTGTAAATGTATATTTTATTATTTGGCAACATCAATAAGGCAGGTCATAGAAACCATCCAACGCCAAAGATGACGCTACTTAAATGACAATCAAGTGAGCTTGTGTTGCAGCTTCGTAATTATTTTGAAAACTATTTTCAAAATTAAAATCGTACTAGTAATTACTAGATTGACATACGAGTTGCGAAATATCGCATAAAAAGGCACGTCGCTTCACTATTTAAAAAAAAAACTCCTGCTGGTTGTAACAATGACGTCTTTTAATATTTCCAAGAAGTAGGTAAGTTGTCAAACATCCAATTACTGTCAGAGGGTTCACTGCCATCGCATAGAGCAGTATTACTTAAAAATGTCAGTTTTATGTCACGTACCTTGAAGGTCCTAAAATAAGGATTATAATTCTAAAAACAAGAACGTCAACAATATTAAAACAATACGGATTTAAGCGATAGTAGTATGCCTCCAGTGCAATTTTTGATATGAATGGAAAATAACAAAACAGTGGTAAGACAGAAAGGAAAACTGAAAATCAAGCATTGCCACTTCAGCTTGCTACTGCCTACTCGTCCGCTCTCATTGGACCAGACCGACCAGATAATATTATTATATCGAAAGCTTGCTGAGTAAGGACCTAGTAGTGTCTCAAATACTTCAAATAAGTGCCTATTGCAAGTTTTATTACTAATTGATTGGATATTAGATACCCTTAGGGTTTCGTTTCTGGGACCCGGGAGTTAGAAATTTCCGGGAAATACGTCGTTGGTTTTTTTTGTGATTTCCCGTTTTTGTGTACAGAGTATTTTTTTAACTTATCTCTTGAGAAATATTTGAGAACAAGTTGATCTCTTAACTTGTTTATTATAATTCTCCCTGACTACTAGGGCATGCATTCGGTGTTGTGTTTGAGTACCGGGAAATTTTGGACCGATATTGGCACGGAACCGGGAATTCCCGGGACTTTCGATACTTTCGATACTACCTTAAATTATCACAAAAACACGGCTAAGACATTACAGAAAGTATGAAATAGACCAAATATTACTGTTCATTAGGCGTTATACAAAAATTTATCGCATAATATTTCACACAGGAATATACTGAATATTACTATTCATTAGGCATTATACAAAAAATTATCGCATAATATTTCACACAGGACTGTAAATTCATGATTTTTTCATGTACTTGTACCATAACTCGCTTCGTTACAAATTTCAAAGTTTTATTGTAGTTCATAGGTTTTACAGAGATTGCGTCTTGTATGAAAATACACTTTGAAAAGTTGAAATTTTTTTTATCGTGATACGCTCATATGTAACTACTTTTATAGCAATTAGAAGCCAGTGCAAATATAAATTTACTACATCAAGCAGTTTATGAGAAACAAGCCTTGAGGCTTGGATACACGGACAACAAAGTGATCCTTTACGGGTCTTTTTTTATAGACAGGCGTACGTAGTAACCTCACCTCAAAGAATTACAAATGTTAATCTAAATCAACAATATTTTCCAACCCATACTCAGTATTCCCAAGAGAATCTCGTGAAGATGTTACTCTCTCCTATTCTGTGCCGTTTTTTGGTTTTGCCGCACGCTGATTTGGTCTCTACAATTATATTGGATATGGTACCTCTTAGTATTTTTGGTATCCATTCACCGTCCTCCCCGTACGTATGGAGGATCCTAGGATCGAGGGCCCTAGGATTTTCTAAAGACGTTTCCTATCAGCCATAAAGAGCCTCGTTACTGCTGCGTTACTGTCCAGGATTCACATCCATACATAAAGATTGGACTGTTCACAGTCTTGGTTTTTACATAACATTGTATGGAGAACTCCTGAGCATCTTAGGGAATTATGGATACGGATATCCATATTTTCTTTCCCTCTGCTATTGGTATAATTGACAGTGGAGTCAAAAATCAAAATTTAATAGCCTCGGGCTTATGAGGTATATTTTATATTACAGTCTATCAATATTTTCCTGTCAATCTTCATGTGAAATTTATGAAAGTAACGATACAATTAACAGAATATAGCATAATCTACTGTAATTTTTTATGGCTGAACAAATTTTATTCCAGTGACAGATCCATCAATTCATTGATCTTCAAAAAAGCTCTTCTCTGCTGGTAAATAATACTTACCAGAAAGACTAACATACGAAACTGTACGAAGTGGCAGTAAAATAATCGTTATAGCCAAAGTAAAAATAAGGGTTTTTAAACTAATACCTCGAATTTGTGAGCATTAAATGCAGTATAGTGAATTAAATTATTGTTACATGCAGAAATATCCACACTTTATTAGAGAAGAATCGACAGAATGTATGTACTTCGAGTCTCAAAAGTATCAAAAGTACCGGTTTTATGGTGTGGAGAACCGGGACTGAAAATTATTCAGAAGTACCGGGAATTTTTGGTACCAGGAATTATCGGGAGCATGCCCTATTGACTAGGTACCTCACTCGCGCAGTGCTGAGCACTATTGTCTTAACGTGGGATGTACCGGGTTTAATCCCCAGCAGAGTGAATTTGGGAATTGGGCGTATTTTTGTAAAATTGTACATGAAATAAAATCGATGTTTTTTTTTCATCATGTTTTGTTATTTTATTGATAAATTTGTGTTTCTTAGTTATTTATCTTTATGAGCAGTAGCACTGTTTACAAATATTATGTTAAATTATAGTAAAAACAATCATTTTAAAATTAAGTGACGGAGAATTATTCCATTGAGTAACTAAACTTTATCTCACAAAAGGCACTTAAAAAAACAACTTTAGATAAGATTCACAGAAGTGTTTTACTAGTCTTACCAATCATGCCAATCACAAAAATAGGACAGCAAACATAAAATAACAGAAACACTATCAAAATTTGATAATTTTAGTTCTTTTGACTAACGTAAAGGCAAATTTATGTCATAATTTATTATATAACTTCTGAAATAGACAATGCTTTTTATTTTTGTTTTTGCAAGTAAGTTAGTTTACGATAAAAAATATACATTTAAATATAACATAACAATAACTTATATTAATGATAAATTGTCAATATTATAAGTATTCATGCAATACTAGCCGATGCCCGCGACTTCGTACGCGTGGATCGAAGTTTTGTGGTTCCCGCGAGAACTCTTTAATTTTTCGGGATAAAAAGTAGCCTATGTGCTATTCCAGACTACAATCTATATCTGTGCCAAATTTCGGCCAGATCCGTTCAGCCGTTGGGGCGTGATTGAGTAACAAACATCCATACATCCATTCATACATCCATACATCCATCTGTCCAAACTTTTAGGAGGATTTTTTGTGAGGACAATTTGTCAGTGGAACCTTGACAATTACTCAAAGGAAAAGTAAGGGCAGTAACACTGATCACAATGTTAAGAATTATTGTACTTTCTTACCATAAAACTATAATAGTCGTAGTAGGTACTTTTGAGTATTTTAAACTCTTTATTCTTTATTTTGTACTTAAATTATGTAAAATGTCGTCTATAAAATATAAGTAGAACTTCCAACCAATGTATAGTATGTTAAATCACATTGTAAGAATGATTATAAGTAACAATTTTTTTTTGCGTTTTGTCTTCTTCGATTCTCCCTTTCTGATATTTTATCTCACCTCGGATATTTTTCTTGTTCTAGATTTTACGAGCTCCAAGTGTTATTTTCTTATATATTATTGTTTGAACTTTTAAGAGTCCCTCTTTAATTTCTCTATATGCCGCCTTGTTATTTCACCAGATGTCAGCGCCATTGTTACACCTGAATAATTTAATATATACAATACTCGTTTCCAATGCAAAACTCGGGGCCGTAAAAGCTTAACCGTGTACAAACCTTTAGAAATCCATTGAGTACCAATTTGTTCAATTGACTGACAATTTCGAAAGAGTTACTTAAAGGACCGTAATGAATACAAGGCAACAATATTTTCTTGCATTGTATTTCAAGAATTTAAATATTCTGAATTTTCTCTGGTCTGGCCTGGTAGGAGGCTTCAGCCGTGGCTAGTTACCAATTACCACCCTACCGCCAAAGACGTGCAGCCAAGCTATTTAGCGTTCCGGTAGGATGTCGTGTAGAAACCGATTAGGGATATGGACTAGGGTTTAATATAACTGCCATACCCCAAACAGGTTAGCCCGCTACCATCTTAGACTGCATCATCACTTACCATCAGGTGAGATCGCAGTCAAGGGCTAACTTGTATTTAATTAAAAAAAAACTGGATATAAGGTACATAAAAGTAGCAATAACTATTTTTAAAAAAATCCCGATTCTCGGGAATTCCCGGGAATCGGCCAATTTTATTCCCGTTTCCTTGAGTTGAAAATTTGCCGTTCCCGAGATTTATTTTTAATTTTGATTGAGTGGGATTTTTAAAAAGTTAATTTGTTTAGTTTCACCCAACCTAAGTCCAGTTAATTAATATAATAGGTTTTGCTTCGGACATAATATTGTCAATCAAACTTATAATTTTAGAGTACGGAAACAACGTACAAATTTTAAATTTTACATAAATTGGCTAATTTGCGGTTTTGGCTCTTACGAAGTTCTACCATATAGATAATTCTGTATGTAAAGATAAAAAACCATGACACCAAAATTGTATGATTTTCTTAGTTTTTTATTTTTGAGTATTTTTCAAACACTGTAAATAATACTATATGTCTGCAAAAGACTAGAAATTGATTTCAATGATCAATTTCCAACATCTTTTTGCTATTTAAATTTTTGAAATAACATCTGTATTTCTTGTTTCTGACAAAAAATGAATATCAGACTCTTAGTCGGTAAGTACATTGTATATACGTATGATATTGATTTATGCCACAATTATACTTGTAATTAACTCACGTAAGTAGTTTATGTAAATAAGATACTTATGTAACTCTAGATGATGCCCTCGACTTCGTCCACATGGATTAAGATTTTTTGACTCCCGCGGTAACTGTTTAATTTTCCAGGATAATGGTTCCGGGTAGCCTATGTCCTTCTCCGGGATGTAATGTATCTTTGTACCAAATTTCATCAAAATCGTTTGAGTAGTTGGGCCGTGCAAGCGTAGCAGACAGACAGACACACTTTCGCATTTATTATATTTTGTATGGATATTAGTATGCTGGGCTAACTAATGCCCGCGACTTCGTCCGCGTGGTTGAAGTTTTTTTTATTCCCGCGGGAACTCCTTAATTTTTCGGGATAAAAAGTCACTCTCCCTCAACTATACCCACGCCAAAAATAACGTCGAACCATTGCTCCGTTGCGGCGTGATTGACGGGCAATTCAATTAACAATCACACTTTCGCATTTATAATATTAAGTATTAAAATGGATTTGCACACCATAAGCGATTTACAATAGGTATTTTGTCAATTACCTACTCATGTAAGAGACTTTGGTACGTGATTTACTCACTTACGTTATTCTATCAATTTCACAAATTTTGAGTTACCGTGTTTTGTCATCCGAGGGCATCCGTGACATGCTATGACAAGCGCGCGAAAATAAAGAAAACCGCGACGGGAGCGCCACCCGGCCGAAGTGGGAATAACTGGCGTGAGGGGTGAGGACTGAGCAGAGCCAACCTCTCGATTTGTGTTTTGATTTTAAGAGCTGACAGCGCCTTAAATAAAAAAAAATTGAATTTGATTTTTTTCTTAAGTGCTTTGGAGAGCATGTAAAGCCAGTGTAACTATGTAGTAATTTTTCGTCAAACTAGTCAAAATAGAAACTGGATTATGAATCATTACAATCAGAGGACGACCACTGTTGAAGATTAAGGTTTTCCCTAGTGAGCACTTAAAGTCGTTACCAACCGTGTCTTATATGCCCTTCTCATCCAGACCCTTTCCACTATACTCTGTATATCTTTTAAATTTGACATAGAAGTGATGGCCGCTGGAGCCGATAGGTTCTTGTCAATCTAGTGTTATGATTACGTACCTACAAGGTGGTAAATATCCTGTACCACTACGTAGTAGGTAAACGTAGCGTGGGGCGCCTACCTGCACAATCATTGGACGTCATAATATGGATTATTATAAAGAAATAAATATTTTTATCACCTAGATGCTAAAGATATCAAACGGCAACAGTGGGAATCAAGGCGTGTGGATAGATGGATCGATTCACCCCCGCGAGTGGATCAGTACAGCCGTAGTGACATACCTCGCCAACCACCTCGTGAGGAGCTTCCATGAGCTACCCGACTCCGTGACTGATAATGATTGGTAAGACTTTATTTCATGTTATTTTTGTAGATGGGTATTGACTTAGCATTATTCTATTTCAAATCTTACCTAACTATATAGAAGAAGGAGATGATGCTCGCAACTTCATACGGGTGGATTTAGGTATAAAAATCCAGTGGAACTCTTCGACTTTTCTGGATAAAACCTAGGTCACTCTCCAGGTCCTCAACTAAGCTCACGTAGAACAGCTCGGCAATCCGTTGCTCTGTTGCAGCGGGATTGAAGGAAAAGCCCACAAACAAACGCACTTACGCGTTTATGATATGTAGTATTACCGCGCTAGTAGCTGTAGTACGTGCGGAGGTCCTGGGTTCGATCCCCGGCAGGGTCAATTTGGGAATTTATAATTTCCGAATTTTCCCTGGTCTGGCCTGGTGGGAGGCTTCGGCCGTGGCTAGTTACCACCCTACCGGCAAAGACGTGCTGCTAAGCGATTTAGCGTTCCGGTACGATGCCGTGTAGAAACCGAATAGTGGTATGGGTTTAATATAACTACCATGCCCCTAACAGGTCAGCCCGCTACCATCTTAGACTGCATCATCACTGCAATCAGGTGAGATCGCAGTCAAATTCTAACTTATAGTCGATAAAATAAATAAAATAAAAATAAATGCTTCTTATTTTAAATCCTAGCAAACGATTTGTATTGAAACTTTGTATCATTGTTCTAGGTACATACTCCCAGTGTTGAACCCAGACGGTTATGAGTACACGCACACAACCGACCGAATGTGGCGTAAAAACAGAGCACGTTATGGGGAATGCGTGGGTGTGGACTTGAATAGAAATTTCAGGTGACTATTTTATTCAGACAGTCACGCACTATAACTCAATATAAAACTATAAAAAAAATTAAGTACTAGAGGTTCCTTGTTTACACCTACTACTTACATGTTTGTTTTAAAAACGAAGTGTGTATTTTTTAAATGTGTGACTTTTTTTAGTTACGGTTGGGGTGAGAAGGGCGAGGAAGGCTCATCAGAGGACCCCGGCAATATATTTTTTAGGGGACCTGAACCATTTTCAGAGCCGGAAACAGCGGCTGTTAAAGTAAGAGAGGTTTGATTTTCAAAGCTTAGAGAATTTAATTCTGTAACATCATAAAGGATCTTATTACATTGTAATGTTACAGACTATACTCAGATACTTAGACTTATTTCATTTTCTAACTTCCTTAAAATAGTCTTAGTTTTCTAGGTTTTAGCAGAATTCACGACGTTCAATTTAGTTTTATTTGCCATCATTAATATGCCATATAATCCTTATTATAGCACCACTTTTATCTCCAAAAGGTCAGATAGGTACGGAACATAAAAGATAGAGAACTGAAAGATCATTTTAGTCATAAAACTAACTTTTTTTCAGCGTATAATACTCGAATCGGGGGCGAATTTCAAAGTGTTCCTATCGTTGCACAGCTACGGAGAAGTGATAATTTTCCCATGGGGCTATACGGGAGACCCATGCCCCGATTATGTGGAGCTACTGGAAGGAGGCACTGCCATGGCTAAGGTAGAGCTTAAATTCTAATCATTCCGTTTTTGTTACCAATACTTAACGATATAAATTACAATAATTATAGTTAAATTTGAATATGATAACGGGTCTGAAGAATTTGTGTTTATTACTTACCTTTGAGAAAACAAGACACCTATTTTTTTTCATTTGTGTACAATACTTACTTAAAAAATTTCTAATTCCTTGATTAAAACCTTGTTGGTTCTCCAGAGATGGAAAATTCACACCATGGTATCTAGAAATTTCTAAACAATAAACTACAACCATTTATGATTTTTGGCTGCTACTGGAGCTCATTTATTTGAGACCTGTCATTTAAACAACCTTTATTAACTTCGCAGGCCATCTTCGAGACTAGTAATCGCACCTACAAAGTTGGCAGTACAAAAGACCTCATGTATTACGCAGCTGGAACAAGTATAGATTGGAGTTACGCCGTTGCCAGCATTCCGTATTCATACATGATCGAACTAAGAGGCAAGAAACACAGGTTTTTACTGCCTAAGGAAGAGATAGTTTGTACGGCGAGCGAGGTTGTGAGTGGAGTCTTAAGGCTTATGGATTTCGTGGACAGAAAATGTAGAACTTCGACCTCGTGCATATGTCCTAAGTGAAATCATCTAAGTATCTATCTGTCTATCTTTTTCTATTGAAAACTAATTAACGATAAATTAAGGTCTGTGGATTTTGAGGACAAAAGATTGTTATACCCAGTCATAGCCTAGCTTCTGCTAGCCTAGATATATCATAAAAAGCTAGATTTTGCCTATTTAAAATCAAACTCACTGAGACATCAAAATTCAGTGACAGCGTAATACGATTACTGATTCTGGACAATACTTATTCTTGAAAATATAATTATAATTTATCCTTATTTATTACCATAAATTAAACCATGTCAATAAACCCAACTTTATGAAGAATCTACATAAAAATCAATAAAGTATTATTTACTCCGAAACTAATGAAATAGCTAATTATTAAAACTAATATTAAAAATCACCAAATAAATTATATTGACACTATTGTTTTGCTGTTTTCGTCTTCTCTTTCTTCCATTACCTCTGCTTTTCTTATAGAGTAGGCAGATGCGAATCATTTATGGTATGAATAATATAGCATATGATAGGTATTCTTTCGATAAAACAAATAACATTACGTTAACAAATTGTATACTTATTTCTATATTAGCTAAGTTTACTATTGTTTATTTTACTTTGTGGTGTACAATAAAAGTATATTCATTCATTCATTACGATTATAGAATGATTGTATGAATTATAATTTAATTATTTTCAATTTGCAATAAATTAATTAAAATACTCAAACAGTAATAAAAGTATGCAGCGTGTATTTTGTTCATTATGAACGTAAAGGCCATACGTTTCGCTGCGGTCACGAATAATATGGATGCAATCCAAAAATGTATCCTCACACCACGACATCAAACGAGCTCCAATACGCCGGTTTATTGTTTCACATCACTGCTTGCCAAAAGTTTAATTTCGATAATATTTATTTTACAAATTTCCATATCCCTTTATTTATGTCCGACCCATTTAAAACTGTAATAGCTCTAATGGTTAGAGTACGTGCTTCGTTATGTGTACCTTATGGTAGCAGTTTTGTATTCGAAACTTCTGATAATATAATAAGACTTTTTCATTAGTTTCGTTTCATTATTAATCAAAAAGGAGGAGGTTCTCAATTCGGCGCGTATCTTTTTTTTTACTTTAAGCCTCTTTCTGTAATATATATATATATATATATATTATATATATATATATATATAAAAATGAAACCCGTTTTCCTTGGTCACGGCATCACGCGTGAATGGCTGGACCGATTTCACTAATTCTTTTTTTGTTGTATTTGTTATTATTAGGAGAAGGTTCTTACGGAAAAAAATATTAAGAAAATCTCTCAGAAATATTGAAAAATATACATTTAATTTTGCATACTAAGGCGGTACGAAGTTCGCCGGGTCAGCTAGTTCGTTATAAGAATGCATAGTTAATGTACCTTTTAGTATAGTTTTAAGTTATATAAGTTAAAACTATATTTGGGAATATTTTGACTACATCTGTAGTTAGAACTAAAAGATGATTAAAAATTTCGAATAACTTTATTTACAGACCTTGCATTATAATACAATCAACAATTATTTAAATACAATTTGGAATTCACATTCATTTAACTAACGTAAAAACACCTATCGACAATTATCACTATACCGAATTCGTATCCAAATCTCTTCTACGCAATACTACTTTAGGGTCCACCTGCACATCGGACGGTAGAGGCCGAGCACTATACAACACTTCCTGTAATATTTGAGAACTGACTGTTTGACTAGTAAGGACGCCACACATCGACTGGTCGTCTTTCTGACGTTATGAGAGACTTGCTTCGGGTTCTGACGCCCTGGCCGGACCATTCAGGTGACGCTGGCCTTTTCTTTGAACTTGATGCGGTTGAACCGGCTTCTTCTTCTCTGTCAGGACTTGAACTTGAATCTTCTTGTGGCACAGGAGGTCTGAGCCACCAATCGTAACCGCCGTACAACTGGGAATATAGCCATGCGGGTGGTGTTGGTAGAAGAGGTGAATTTAAGAAGAGTTGCGCTGCTAAAGCGCTGTGGAAGAGACTCGATGGTGCTGGAAGCGGTTGAGGGGGTTTCCTTGTCCTCGTGACTGAGGTGAAAGCTCCTGGTCGGTCGTCAGGTGGCGGGCTACTTGATGCGGTCACAGATATATCGTCGTCGTCATCGTGCGGGGAACTCGGTCGTGAGTTGGCCGGACTCGTCGTGCTGTGCGGATGCATTGTTGCCGGATTGTCTGAAGTTATATCTGCGAATGAAAAGTTGCGTTGTTAATAAAGTTTCTATAGTGAAATCTATATTGTTAAACGCTGGATATGGGATCGGATACGGTTCAGTCAAGTTAAGCATAAAGATACCCAACTTTGACTCTCGTGCAAGACTTCGTCTGGATTTTGTAGTAAAACAATAGTTTTGTCCAGTCCAATTGTTTTCACAAGCAATTTATTATAGAAATAACTTAACTACACTAACTTTAGTTACGTCAACAGGATTTATCTGTTATAAGCTGTTACCCACACAGGCAAATATTAAAATTTTTAGTATTTAAAGTAACATGTATGTATGTATGTATATACTTTATTGTACACCACAAATATACAAAAACAACATGTTACAAACAAGAAAACAACAATAAGTAGGTACAATAAGGCGGTCTTATCGCTAAGCAGCGATCTCTTCCAGACAACCTTAACGTTAAGGAGAAAATGAATAAGAAGATAAAGGGAGGTGGTGCAAAAATAATAATAAACATAAATACTAATAGCTAAACAAACTAACCAATTCCATATATTATGATAAACTAATATATACAAAATAATAATAATAGACATACATAAACTAAATAGACATACCAAGTATAAGAAAGAAAACAATAAAATAATATGTCGTTACTAATGATAACAAAGAGATAAGTAATAATTTTTAACGTCAATTTTAAACTTATTAAGGGTTTTAGTACGATGAATATGTGAGGGAAGTTCATTCCATAGACTAGTGGCCCTGAGTGCGAAAGAATTTTGGAAATATAACATGTAAAGCGAAATCCATAAAAAAATTAGTTTAAACCAATTTTACCCCTCGAGTGAATTGAATAGGTATTTTAAAATCATCATGAGCAGTCAAAGTATACAAATCGACTACGAAATCCTTCAAAATTTCTAGCACCAAGCAGAACACTATTGAATATACGTAAATGAACAGTGCTAGTTCTGAGACACACTTGACCAGCTATTTACCTGTTTCATGGGGTGGTGGTGGGACGTGGTGGTGCGTATGCGCCGGTGGCAGGACGTGCGGTGTGAAGTGCGCATGCGTGGGCAACAGCGGCGGTGGGTAGTGCCTCGCGAGCGCACCCCACTCGCCGCCCGGAAGACCAGCCAGCTGGTGTGCTATACCTGCAACAATTAAAAACGGATAGTTAGTTTTTTTCATTCTAAACGATTCATAACTAGGTGATGCTTGCGACTTTGACCGCAAAACCTTGAATTAAGATTTGTATATTCCCGCGGGAGTGCCTCAATTTTCCGGGTGAAAAAGTGTCATTATAATTATGTCATACTCCATGATGCAACATAACTCTGTACCAAATTTCATCGAAATCAGATGAAAAATATTTTCATTAATTGATTATTTGAATCTCGGACCTACAATTTTTCGGAATTATGGACGTACGGTCTAACCTACGCTTTAACAGTGTAGGAAACATCCGGAAAAAACCTGCATGCTTGTGAAAACTATTAAAATAATTGAGTTTTTGGACATAACTGTGATATAGTCGATATCGACTGCATCTGACCACTCGGAATATTAATTCCCGTAACTCAGACAATTTTTTTTATTTATTGTTCAAGATAAACATACAAAATAATATTACAAATATATACACTAGCCATCCTCTAAAAACTTTAACGTTTATGCGAGAACTAGCTGATGCCCGCGACTTCGTCCGCGTGGATTGAGGTTTTTTTGGTTCCCGCGGAACTCATAAATTTTCCGGGATAAAAGGTAGCCTATGTGTTATTCCAGACTATAATATATCTCTGTGCCAAATTTTATCCAGATCCGTTCAGCCGGTCTGGTGTGATTGAGTAACAAACATCCATTCGTCCATCCATACATCCATCCATCCAAACTTTCGCATTTATAATATAAGTATATAGATGGCGAATAGTATCACCACCCCTCACCAGTCTGGCCACTGGGACGTACTGGGAGTTTTCCATAGATCTTAAACAAACCTCTGTAAAAAAATAATGGAGTAATAATTCCTTACGCTCTACTAAAGTGAACTATTGAACCTACTCGTCGCGGAATATTAAAATAATAAGTGAGTGCCTCCCTCCGAACGTGTTTCAATTCGCGCCTTATCTCCTTCGCAACACTCCTTAATTGTTACCTACCGACAATGATTTCGGTTTTCAATGTTTGAATGATGTCTCTTGCTCAAATTTTAAGCGCCTTAATTCGAGTTTAATTTTGAAGGTTTCGTGATAAAATACAAACTCTAGAAGTTACAATTATGTGTATTATGTTTCACATTTATGTTTGTATTTTTAAGAAGTTACTTGTGTTTATAAATTATTATTAATTATTTATTCTGCTTATAAACATAATATATTATTGTGTCAACTCACGTGTTTTGTTTCAAACCCGTCCGGGGTCCTATATAATATAACTTAATTTATAAATATAGAATTAATTTTACAAATAACACCAATTACTGAATCATATTCAATCATTTATTTAGTTATAACAGACACGCAGAAAGATGAGTTACGAAAAAATACATGAATTAATATTTTTAAAAAAATTCACCTTCCAATTTCCAAGTGATTTTTAATTTTCATTCATTAACGGAAGTTTAACAGAATTAGTGTCTAAGAGACAGGTCAATTCCCAATGATTTGTAACTGGAATCTGTATTATAAAAAAAGTCATGTAAAACACGTACGCAATTAAAATAAAACACACCGTATCATCATAAGCGCATTAATGAAATAGGAAATGTGTTTCGGCGTCATAATTTCCAGTTGACATTTTTAAGCGCATAAATTAACAAAGTTCGCCGGCGCGACCCCGTATATTCGGCTTAACCCTTTAGCACCCACCTTGGGTAATTCCCACCCCGCACAACCCAACCCTTTCAGCAATAGAATAAATTACAGGGCGTTTTATACCCGTTGATACCGTCGCTGCGAAAATGTAAAACACATTATTTTGAATCCGACCGCTTAGCGTTTATAGGTAGTTCATGAATGCAATTAGACAAAAGCCTCTTTTTGAGGATTAGTTTAATCATTACCCTGAAGCTTTTACGACAACGGTACGAGATATTGAAACTTTGTTGAACGGGGTTTGAAAAGCCTGTGAAAGCGTACAGTTTGATTGGTATTAAAGATTAAGGTTATGGATAGGCTGATTATGTGATCTACTTTAGAATATAATCGACGACGACGACCTCCGTGGCGCAGTGTGTAGCGCTGTTGCCTTAACGTGCGGAGGTCCTGGGTTCGATCCCCGGCAGGGTCAATTTGGAAATTTATAATTTCTGAATTTTCCCTGGTCTGGCCTGGTGGGAGGCTTCGGCCGTGGCTAGTTACCACCCTACCGGCAAAGACGTGCCGGTAGGGTGGTAGCCAAGCGATTTAGCGTTCCGGTACGATGCCGTGTAGAAACCGAAGGGGTATGGGTTTAATATAACTGCCATGCCCCTATCAGGTTAGCCCGCTACCTTCTTAGACTGCATCATCACTTACCATCAGGTGAGATCGCAGTCAAGGGCTAGCTTGTAGTAGATTAAAAAAAAAAACCTACGTTTCCTCAGTCCAGGATGTAATCAAGTTACTGAATTCAAAGAGCTGATAGAGATGACTTTTTCCTCGCAAAGTAGAATCTGATAGTAACTTACCTACCATACGTAGCCTTTAACAAGGCAATCTATCCGGCATATCTGAAACAATGGATTAGATATGCCGGATCCTTGAACACTTAGTTTATTAATTTTTACTTTTTATTTTATCATTTTTGCACCTCCCGAAACACTTATTATACTTTGTACTATGTTTGTGCAAGGTTTTTCAATCGATAGGTATTGATAAAGTTTTGATATTAATTATCGATAAAGTTTCACATAGAAATAGATTGTATATGTCACCGTAAGATTGTAAAATCCGTTAGATTATAATCTAACGGTTTCTATCCCGCGAGATTATAAACTGTCGAAAGATTGTGAACCGTTCAATGTTCTGAGTATTAATTTATGAAATATTTATTGTTTTTACGTTTTCTTGTCTCTTTCTTGTACAGTTCGCGTGCGAGTTGAATGCAGAGTAAATGTAAGCATGTCACCATAATTTACTCTGCATTCAACTCTCGCGCGAACTATAGGTTAGGTTAGGGTTTGACATGAACATTCACTTAGGTTCTACCGGGTTAATATACCTAATATATTACAATTTACCGAAAAATAACGCGTTAAATTGTAAGCAGTATGTTACGGTTGACAATCTGTCGACAGTTTATAATCTATCGAGATAAAAACGTTATATTATAATCTAACGGTTCTTACAATCTTACGGTGACATAATATATAAACGAGGCGAACATAATATTATTATCTCGCCACCATCTTTGTCGTCAACCAGTTGTCGTTTTCTCCTGGACTTGTCTCTTGTGAAGGTTCCCATACTGCTACGTGGTTGTGCCACTTGTATCTACTGGCTCTATGGGACTCATTGGTTGTCTCATCTGCTTCGAGCATAACTACAGCTTATTGACAAGCGGGGAACCTGCCAACATTTCGCTTTTCAGTACGATGCACCAATTTCAGTGACTTGGATAACATGTTACATGTAACAACAAATTTTTCTTGTTTAAATTCTATATTCGCGAATTTTAAAAAAACAACCCGTATACGCCATAATACATAATGCGTCTATCCGACCCTAAAACAAGGGCATTGTTTCATTTCGTATTCGCTGTTCAAAGTTGCAGAAGAAAGGGTAGCGCCAGACCATTTGCATTCGTTAAAAATGCTGGAATTCTTTGCTCTGTGTTCACAGTGTGTAATCGGCGTGTAGGGCGGTCGAATATGCAAGATCCAAGTGTAAATTCCAGTTTCATAAAAAAAAAACTATAAAATCATAGTAATTTTTAAAATATTTTTTCCATATTGCCTTCAAATTATTGTTGAGCTGTAGGGTATATTAACAGCTCAAATGAAATAATTTTTAACAAAAATTTTGTAAAGCTTGGTGAAAATTATTTATTAGAATAAAATAAATATTTTTTATTCCATACATATTATTATGTATAAATTACCGATGAAACGCTACCTACCTTAACATATTATATTTCTAGGCAGACCGGTATTCTTAAGTTGTTCCCTTTCAGAATAGTAATCCATACAGGATTCAAAAACAATCGATATCTCAAATAAAAAGAACCACAAAAGAATTAGCTTATCTCCTCTCCAAAAAATCAAACAACAATTATTTATCAAAGTAAAGTAAAGTATCAAAACGTCTCAAACGCACATTTTTTCAGAGCGGGCGCCTCCCAAGACGTGCCAGTCCGCTACATTACTCCGTTCGAAGGGATTTTTTTCAGTTTGAAAAATAGTACCGCGAAGAGAGGGTTGAGCCCAAACATTTTAATGCCATTTGCTAGATTGCGTCTTGCATTTTTCCCTGCTTTTCCTGCTGTTAATCCGCGAAGACGATTCGGATTATGCGGATAAAAGTGTTATCGTCTTCAGTGTGATTCCGATGGCCTGGGATTAGGGTGAAATTTTTAACGGTCCTTCGGTGATTAGGACAAGGCTTAAAAAGGGTTAGAGCCATTGGAACACTTTGGAATAATTATTTTACATCTCTTCAGATTTTGTGAGAATCTTTTTAACAGTCAGTGTATTTGACTGATTGATTTTGAATTGTATTCAATATGATGCGTTTTTATAAACTAAACGAACTCAAAACTACAATAAGGGGCTATTCAAGGGGTGGAAAAATAAATTCCTTAAAAGCCGGCAATGCATTGGCGGGGTTCCCCTGGCACTGTAGGTGGATTCATGGATAGCGGAAATCACTTCACATCAGGTGACCACTTGCTCGTTTTCTTTCTATTTATATACTAGATGATGCCCGCGACTTCGACCGCGTGGACTAAGATTTTATGATTCCCGCGGGAACTCTTTAATTTTCCGGTATAAAAAGTGCTTATGTCCTTCCCCTGGATACATACTATCCCTAAACATGCCTATACTTACCTTTTATCAAAATCTGTACAAGGGATTTTTTTTGATTCACGCGGGAACTCTTGAATTTTCCGGGATAAATGTAGCCTATGTCCTTCCCCGTGATACAAACTATCACTGTACCTAATTTCATTAAAATTGTTGTACAAATGGGCCGTGAAAGCGTAGCATTCAGACAGACAGACAGACACACTTTCGCATTAATAATATTAGTATGGCCTATTATTTCCCTGGGACAGTATGCACATAATAAAATCTACAAAATTAGAACAGATTTATAAGTCCTTTGCACAGCAACTGGTGCAGCGGACCTAACTTATTCTTCACTTCCAAAACTCTCTCCCAACTTATATTTCAGTGAAAGCGCAACCACGTCGGTAGCCTCTGACGCAAGGCAAGACGGATGCCCTCCGTACATCATAAGGTTAATAAGAGGGCTCGCGAACTAACGAGGTCGCTTTGTCAACGCGCCTTAACCCGCCGGCGCCATCTTGCGCGCCATGTTGGATTTCAATCTACTTAGCACTTAATGAATTTGCCTCTATTGATTTTGTTTAACCCCTTTTTGTTTATCTTAATTAACCTTTCGGTGTAAAGTCTTCGGGGACGGCTGAGATTGTTAAGGTTGCAATGTCATATTTTTGGGTGTTTTTGCAGGTTTAAATTCTATGTACCTACATAAAATTGCCTGATTTTAATGCGTAAATAGGTAGCTAATAGATTAAATGTATTCCTTGTACAAATAACAATGACCACTACTGTTATTGGGCAAAAACATTCCCACCCCACCCAGTCATACGTTTATTGACAACAATCTTATTACTGTTGCTCAAAAATACTTCATTATGCATAATTTAGCTTGAGTGTAAGTATAACTGCCTCGTTGGTCTAGTGGTTAGCATGTTCGTCTGCGGCCAACGAGATCCCGGGTTAGAGCCCCGGGTCGGGCCCTAATTAAGTGTTGGGTATTTCTGACTAGAAATTCCCCGTAATTAGGCAGTTGGCGGTGTTTCACCCCCGTGCCTCGGAGAGCACGTTAAGCCGTCGGTCCCGGTTATTATCATGATAATAGTCATTAAAGCTCGCCAACCTGCATTGGAGCAGCGTGGTGGGTCTAAGCTCTAATTCCCTCTCTCCTATGAGAGTGGAGGCCGGTGCCCAGCAGTGGGACGTTAATGGGCTGTAGCGGTGGTGATGGTGGCGGTGGTGGAGGTAAGTAGGTATGTGTAAATAAATAAATAAATAAATCGACAAACCCCAGCGATAATATACGCATACACCTATGTACACAATATTATTACCAAAATGTCGCGTTGCATTGTAGTGTTGAGAATCGCAGATGCTGTATTCTGTAGGTACGGCCGACATAATAATATTAGTAAGTACGTTCGATAAAATTTCACCCATTAAATATTAACCAATACATCCTATCTATAATGATGCTCATACACCTACCAACACGTTACCAACATGTCGCCGTAAAATTGTCGCATTTAGAGTTAATCGAGCTCGCGTCATCATCATACGAATTCATTTCAAAGCGTTTAAAGGCACAGTAAAACGCGAATCACGCCATACAAAAGGCTGTATGAGGTGGGTGGGACATTTAAAATTTACAAATGCGTAATTATGCACCCGCATTGTCGCGCGAAAGGGTTATGCCCCTGCTCTTTCTTCCCCCCTCCACCCCCATCTATCCGGGGCTTCCGGGCCTAATGCTATATTTAATTTTCTCTAAGGCTCCCTCATTAATAATGTGAGGGCTGCGACTTTAAGTGGCGCTCACACGGTGACGTGCGACGTGGATGTACAATATGTGTAAACAAACAACCTAAGCTTTTGAGCTAAAATCAAAATATACGTAGTATTTGGACCCATCTTCGACATCTTCTGCGAACAGACCGCTATCTAAGCTTTCAAGGATATCATTTTAACTTTTCCTTGTTTCCAAGGAAGACATTTTTTCCGTTACGTGAAAGGATACGCAATAGTTTTTAATACGCCTATCTACCTTAAATACTACTATTTAATATTATTAATGCGAAAGTGTGATTGCTTGTTGGTTTGTCCTTTAATCACGCCGCAACAGATCAACGTGGTTTCTTGCATGGGGGTAGCCATAGACATAGGCTACTTTTATTCCGGAAATTAGGAGTTCCCGCGGAAAATAAAAAACTTAAACCACGCGGACTAAGTCGCGGGCATCAGCTAGTATTGAATACAGAAACTTAATACAGCATTCAATGTTTTCACTATTTAATTATCCATAGATACAAGGAAAAACTGCATTACTGACATATTATAATATTAACACAGGTTTAGATTTTGTTAAGAGCACGGAATATTATTTTACTTAGCACATCCAGTGCTTCTCAATTCTAAAGTCAAGTTACCACGCGGCTGTCAAACGTGAGCGTGGATCATTTATCATGATTTCCGAAGTGTAATGGCAGAAAATATTGCAGTCTGTCGATCACATCACTCGGAGGTCTAGAGTTGAAAAATCCGTGATGCAATGGTTTGGATGTGTACTCGTACAAAAGTATTTGAATGTTCACTTGTATTTTTTTATTCTAGCAACAATTTAGGCCTTGAACTATTAGATCTGATCGCAGATCTTACGTAAATCATCGTTAAATCATAGTCAAGTGGGTATCTTGACATAGTTAGAAAGCGGACCCGGTGTATAATTGAATTTTGAACCTCTTGACACCCGCTTTAACAAGGTTTGTACCACTTCGTCTACATCATATTTTAATGTCCTACGTACATCGATATATTTATGTAAGTACTAGATGGGCCCTTTCATATAAAAAAGTTGGGTGTCCGACTTGCAGAGCACGTTCCTCCCCTGTCATAAGCCTGTCTTTGTCCCCGTCGAAGCGTCGTCACGGTCGCTCGTCGCTAGTCGTCGTCGTATATTACCTAAAGTTTGGCACGGTATAATTTTTACTTTAAGGTAAGTGTTTCAATTCACAATTATACATTTCCAAAAAAACGTTATTTAATCTTCCTATTTAATATTTCTATCCAATAAGCAATCATTTAATTTCCGCGGCAAACTGTATGATTTTTTTTTCTAACTGGCCTTACGGCTTCTATGGCTATGACCTATATTATCTATGACCGAGTCATACGTTTTCAAGCTTTCATTCAAGATGGCGCATATGTTGCAAGCAAGTTCCCGCTTTTCAGACTAGAAGGCGTTAATAAAAATACGCCCACATTCTTTGTTTGATAGGGCCCGTCTATGTAAATTGAGGTCGTTGCCTACCTGCAGAAATTACTGTAGAAAACATATGTGGTAAATAGAGTTAATACAGTAGCTTTCTCTGAGATGTGGTACCTACCTGACTATTTCCTGCGTTAGTTGAACCACGACGTTTAGTAAAGAGGCTATAGGATGATAATTGAACGGCTAATTAAACTGCAATACACATATACTTACTTTTAAATTTACTGTAATAAAAAGTAGCAGAAATTATGCTGATGCATGATGATGAATGCGAAAGAGTCTCTGTCTATTAAGACAGACACTCTTTCGCATTTATAATACCTAATAGTATGGATGCCTCTGAACGTGTGTCTATCACGTACAACATAATCGAGTGTCTTGGCACAGTGTAGTAGGCGCGAGGTGTGTAATTGAGTTACGGGGCCTTTGACGCCCGCCCTAACGACGTTTGTGCCACTTGCGTAGCTCCTGCTGGATTTGTAGTAGTCGCGGTGTCGGCGTGGCCAATAAAACGCTTGTTAGGACTACCACTATTATATTAGAGATAAGTATGTACAGACGGGAAGGAAACACAATTAAAATTAAAGACTATGAGCTAACAGTGATGAGAAAGACTTTTACGATCTTATAATAAGTAGGTACGCGCCTAGCGTTCGACCACAAGGCGAGCGCGGACCTCTCGTCGCGACAGCGGTTAGGTAGCCACTGAGTAATTAAATCTATATAGCCGTTAGGCGCGCGCGCATGGCGTGATCGTGACGTCACACGGGCCGACTTCACAATAGGTATTGACAGGCGGACGCATGTACCGATGAGAGCGCGCGGCGCGCGGCATAGAAATAGGTAAATATAATTAATTTGTATATCTGTATGTATGTATGTGTTTTATAAATATTATTACGTATATATTAAATATTAGGTAAGTACACTACTTAGGCGACTACTACAGATTCTCCGATACAATGGAGGTGGCTAACCGTCTCAATAACTATAGGTATGTTATGTGATTATTCGTGTCATATAGTTTATTTTGTTGATTTAGAAATACAAAGTGACAAAATGCCTTTAAATATTATGTATTTTAAATAGTAGGTGTTCGTTGAAAAGAATTAATAAAAACAAAATTACATGCTAGTATTTAAAATAGAGATGTACTGTGTGTACCCATGGTGTACCCCATAAACGTAGGATTTTAACTTTTTAAGAGTATCTTCATGACGTTGTATACCCAAATACATACCTATTTAATTTTTAAAAAATTGTATCGTTAAACTACATAAAGATAACATTGTAAAAACAGTTGAATAGGTTACGTACATAGAAAGTATACTATAATAGGCCTTAGACTATAGTTGCACATGAGCCGCTGTATCCAAAAAAATATAAGTCAAACATAAAATATGGATGGAAAAGATAATAATATACCTAGGGAGCTGGGAGACCATACAATATTACCTACTTGTATTACTAATTTCTGACGAGAATAAAGCTGTAGTGGATCTGCTAGACTATACCTGACATAAAATAGTTACATAATTTGGAATTTAAAAAATTCCATAAGTCTCGTCGCGGATTTTTGAGATGTAATAAACACGTGATCTTAGATTTTAGGGTGATGCTAAGCAACGACGGAACTTGGGGGTTGAGTCACTTGTATTGTTAAACTTTGAAGCTCAGAAGGTTAACTTTTACAATTATCATGAAGATTATTACAGAGTATTAGAGTAGGTACACTTACTCAAAGGTAAAACTCTCTTCATTCGTTTAGAATTTAGATGAGTGTCTATTAAATAACTAAACAGCCGCTACAATTAAGATCTACGAGTATGTAAAATCAATACTCATATTGAAAAATATGCAAAAGTGTGTTTGTTAGTTTGGTTCTTCAATCATGCCGCAACATGCACTGTTGCGATAGATTGTATTTTTTATATTATGGGTATATTTGAGGACCTGGAGACTAACATAATTAAGCTACTTTTTGTCCTGGAAAATCAAATAGTTCCCCTGAGATTTTTTAATAATTAATTAGAGCAAACTTTAATAATAATAATATATCCTCTTTTGTGTTTCTGCTCAGTAGAATCTTCTTTCCAACCCAGTCGTAGAGTTAAAATAAGACGTATCAGAGACACCAGCTGTATCCCTTATGAGAAAAAGAAAATTTGAGTTTACAACCTGCGTTCACCTACATTATAATATTTTGAGTACTTACCATAATACATACTAATATTATAAACGCGAAAGTGTGTCTGTATGCTACTCTTTCATTCATGCCCATACATTCAACCTATTTGGATGGTACAGAGATTACAAGTCGGGGAAGGAGTTAGGCTGTTTATTCCGCAAAAGAGTCTTTGTCGGAATCAAAAAACTTTAATCCACGCGAACGAAGTCACGGGCATCACCTAGCATTCTCATAAATATGGCTATAAGTAAATAATAAACGGCGTGTTTCTTACAGGTGTCAAAAGAGGGGTTAGGGAAATAGATAATTAATTGTTGCGCAAAACTTTTGGGCCAAATGAAATCCCCTCGAAGGCGCCGGGCGTCGGCGTCGGGCGCGTCGGCGGCGGCTGACAGCGGTCCGGTGACAATTTAATATCCTCGAGATCGACTGCACGGCGGGGGACCGAGCTGTTATTAACTGCTCACTGCTCACCTTGACTCGCATTACCTACTTCCATATCTTTGTACAAAAATAGAGACATTTTTCAGTTCAGGTTCAGTTTCTTTATTATTGCAATTCCATAGTTACATTATTTCTTAATTAACATATTATAGTCATTAGTAAATAAAGCATGCTATGGATACCCAGTTTGGGTGTGGCAACAGAATAGTACATGGTGGTAGGGAGACCGATTTAATTAGTGTTTGTCAGTATCATTTAGGAATTCATCAATATTGTAGTAACATTTTTCAATCAGATAGTTTTTTAGCGTGTTATTAAAGTCTTTTTCCTTTCCGATGTTCCTAATGTAGTCTGGCAGATTGTTAATTATTTTTATTGACATTGAATAAGGGCTTGAGCTGTGCAGTGCCAATTTTGACGGTGGGAGAACCGGCGAGCTTTGTCTTCTTTCTTGGTGTAAAAGTTTATATTTTTCCTTACAAATTTACACATTTCAAATATATAAATAGAAGGTAAGGTCAAGATTTTTAACTCTATTTGGTATTATTTTTGTCTATTGGCACAGATTAAATAATAGTTAAGTAACGTGCAGGCAGATTTTTTTTACCAATGTGTCTCAGGTGTTTTGATCGATATTTAAAAAAATATTTTTGAAGCTTTAATTATGATGAAAGTTTTCAATGTTTCTACCAATCACTACCGGTAGATCTAAGTGGTTTTTCTTTTCACTTATCCCTACCAAAAGGGAATCCTAGGTCACACATTAAAAGTAACTAAAGCAAGCTTTTACGAAGCTGATTTACAAATGGCTGGTCATGGGCTGATCACCCTACTTTTCAATAGTCAATAGATATAATCACATAGAAAAATTAAATAGCCTAACAACTATATTATTTTTCTAAACGGCCGGCATTCAGAACAGAAAAGCCGTATGAGATCACGCTGAATTCTAGGGTACTGGTTTTCTGATGGCGAATTGGTTAGCCACCAAAGGTTAACTGGAAGAGAATACCTGTAGGTATTAAGTTCGCCTTTGTGCATTGTAATTGTATGTGCAATAAAGAATTTAAAACAAATTGATTAATTATCACACCAGACCTTCTTCTCAGTCTTAACCAAAAAAACACATTTTAGTATGAACATTCCCAACTTACCTGATAATTTAAAAGGGAGAGAGCCCATAAGTGGATCAGGCGCGAATCTTGGTCCAAAATGGAAGGGGTGGAAGCCATGGTGTCTGGTCTTGGATCGGGGTTCCCTGGGGCCGTCGACTGTGACCTTGATCGCCTTCTGGTACGTCGCCACTTGAGGGGGAGAGGTCGCCAGCATTATTGTGAGGGTGAACGATTTACCTATCGACAAAAGATATTTTCTTTATTTACATACATCTGTATAGAGATGTTCTAAATAAAAATTGCACAACTTACTACTTCTATACTTACTAATATTATAAATACGGAAGATTGGATGGATGAATGGATGGATGTTCATTACTCAATCACGCCAGAATGGCTTAACGGATCTGGATAAATTATGGCACAGAGATAGATTATAATCTGGAATAACATATAGACTACTTTATATAACGGAAAATTAAATAGTCGTAATAATAATGGGGAAAGTTTTAATATCTAGTAGTACCTAATAAGTGAGGTGTGGTGAATATATTGTGTACATGATTATACTTTTTCCTATAATATTGTTTACGCACTGAGCACACTAACGCATTCGCATGTGGAAGTCGTTTTACCTAAGAGAAACGCAGAAAGAAAACGCCCGTTCAACACACGAATGAGTCTAAATGCGCAAAGAAACCCGCCAGAACTGAAGAAGAAGAGAAAAGCCGATACACAGAATCCGGAAATCTATGGAATTTAAAACAAATGGAGATTTTCCTCAGACATCTAAAGCACGCGCCGAGAGAGCGCAAGAAATCGTCAACAGCCACCGTTGATTTGTGGCTGTCACCCAGCAATGCGCATGCCGGCACGACCCTACGAAGCTTCGAAAAAAGGAAATTCACGAAAACGGCTATAAAAACCCATTGAATCTTCACGTAAAGTTCTGAAGGATTTCAAACTCTTAGAGGAATAAAATTGCCGATATTTTTTGTTTCGAAATTTAGCGGATAGGTACTTGGACTAAGCACAGGCTAATCTAAAGTATCTATATCTATAATATATTAAAGACTGATCAAATGTTTCAACTCATGCCAATTCAATGCCAATACGGTTCAAGGAAAGCATTAAATTTTTCAAAAACAAAGTCAAAGTATGTTTATTCAAAATTGGTACCTACATAGTGCACTGTTTGACGTCAAGTACATACAAAGTAACCTAATGAATAGGCAGTTTTCAGTGCTAAAAACCGTAAAATATTACCGAAACGTACCGAACATCGTTCGTTTAAGGCGTAAGCTTACGCAACCTGACTTCTTACGAAATCTGAAAAATAATTAGTATTATTGTGGTGTAAAATTTTGTGTGGACTTTTCGTTTAACATAACCAGAAAACCGTACATTCAAAATTAGTCTCCCATTCACCATTGCGTTTCATCACAATCTAAATGATACTCAACCGATACCGCGGTTCGACCTATCACTTAACAAGTGTTTAGAAATTGTGTCGCAACAACAATAGAGTCAACCGACCGCGAACTGTACGCATCCATTGCTGGATTGGTTTAGATAAGTTTAGTTGTAATGGTACGTGAAGAGTAGTGTATGTATTGTAGCGGAATTATTGACGCAAAATTAAGGTAATGAGTATCGGGTACGGGAGCAATGACGCAGTGGAATTGCCATCGTAACACATCCACCACAGAGCGGCCGCAAACACGGCGGCAAGCGTTTGAACAATCGCTGCCATATCGACACATACCTAATGGTAATTCTGGTGAAATTCATGGTCGCAATCCAGGCTTCATAAGCGGTGAACTGATACTGACTATGCCATTTAGTACGTAAAATTTGTGGTATTGACGTGTTAGATTACTATGGTCGTGTTTATGGCTTGGCTGTCTGGCCTGTTAATACCGATGATACCTTGTAGGTAATTTCAGGATGAAATAGCTGATGGCCGCGAATTCGTCCGCGAGGATTAAGTTTTTTTTAATTTTCCCTAATTTTCCGGGATAAAAAGTAGCTTATATCCTTCCCTGGGATACCTACCACCTACCTCTGTACCAAACTTCATCAAAATCGGTTAAAAGGATGGGCCGTTAAAGCGTAGCAGACAGACAGGCACATTTTCGCATTTATAATACTAGCCAGTAGCGAGGTCGCTAAATATAATTCTTGGACCTTGGGACCGATCTTTGTAGTAGGATTGCTTTCATGGATAGAATAGTTGGATAGATCATCTAAATAAATTGTATTACTCTCCCAATGCCACTAAGTAACGACTTTTTACTTGGCATCTTCTTTTATATGCAAATTAACTATATAAGGATGTTGCCTTAAATTTCATAATTAATATTTTGGATTAGAATGGATTGAGAAAATATATATGCACTCTACGTTGCGAAGTATAAACAAGTAGAGACAGCCACATCTAGAATCCAGCCAGCTCCTAAGATATAAAAGCGACGTAAACACCACCCCACCCCGGACCCGAAATGAGCGGCCTCCCGCTTATTTTCATAAAACGGACCACTAAATAACGACTTTTTACTTGGCACCTTCTTTTATATGCAAATTAACTATATAAGGATGTTGCCTTAAATTTCATAATTAATTTTGGGTTAGTATGGATTGAGAAAATATATATTCACTCTACGTTGCAAAGTATAAACAAGTACCTACAGATAGCTACGTCTAGAATCCAGCCAGCTCCTAAGATATAAAAGCGACGTAAACACCACCCCACCCCGGACCCGAAATGAGCGGCCTCCCGCTTATTTTCATAAAACGGATATAAATGCGCCAACTTGAGATGAGAAAAAATTTCCTTGTCTCCACGCAAAACAAGGCTATATTTTTCGTGTGTATATCGTATATTAGAACTCCCTTACTTATTCTATGTATGGAAATATAATACTTACCTATAGTGTAAATACTGTTTGAGAATATTGGAAGGTTAGGTATGTTCCTTCCAATATTCTCAAGTCATCATCGCAGTATGATGGCCTATAACAAGAAAGTCGTATTTTTGACGTCCTTCCTTGGTATTATAAGTGTGAGGGTCTGGGTTCGATTCCCATCAGGAGCAATTTGGGAATTTATGATTTCTAAATTGCCTCTGATCTGGAGGGACGCTTTGCCTGTGGCTAGTTCTTACTCTACTAGCAAAGCCGGTACCACCTACCAACCGTGCATAACTGGCATAACGTATCTTTAACGACTGCATCCGCCCTTACCGCCAGGTGAGGTCGAAGTCAAGAACGAACTTGTCATTGAATGAACAATGCCTCTGATATATTTTTATTATTTCCTGCTTAGGCTTATGACATCAATTCCTGGTGAAAATACACTATTATAGATTATTTAAGAATTTGATACGCGTATCACGAACGCGCCGTATCTGCGCGCCTGGCACGCGTTTGTATCGCGTCGTCTGTACGTATTAAATACGCCGTGTGCTTAGGATCTAAGACTTATGTTCGCTTGCCTAGAAGCCTTTTCATCCTTGTCTTGAAAATGCTTAGATTGTGTGATACGCCATAAGTTGTGTTTCTATTAATTTATTATGATTAATTTTGGAAACGATGAAAAATCTCTTTGTACAAGTCGGTTAAACTATACCAATGCACTCATTATCTAGGTTTGGCTAATATCTACTTAGTAGTTCATCTCGTAAAAGCTGAACAAAATGCTCTCAATAAAAAAATATCTACGAGATAAAATCTATAAGATGTGTTTGCCTAAAAAACATTTGATCTGGCCCCGTGTTATTCGGTGCAAACAATATTTTTATGAAGAGTGGCGCCCCCTCGGGATCAATATCCGCAGTTTATGAAGCTTGTCGCACGTGCACGCTGCAATATGTTCACGGCGGGGAGACGAAAGTCTTTTTATGAATAACTTAAATGATTTATGAAGTGTGCTTTCACTACGCTACGACCCTTTGATACAAACGTGGCTCGGGAAACGAGGAAACGGTGTGAAGAGTATGAGAAAGGTCAAGATGTTTATTTTTGATACAATTTCCTGGAGAGCTTATACAATTAAACAAGCATTCGCCCATAATTTCGTCGACGCGGATTTAGGTCTGTACTAAAAAACAGGTTCACGGGGCGCGGGGAGACGAAAGTCTTTTTATGAATTACTTAAATGATTTATGAATTGTGCTTTCACTATACGCTACGACCCTTTGACACAAGTGTGCGTGGGTCAGGAAATGGTGTGAAAATTATGGGAATCACCAAGATGTTGATTGCAAGTCGTGGCCCGGAAAACTATTTTTAGATTCTCTGGACCTCATCTAAGATAGAATGTATTTGACACACAGTCACAATATAAACGCTTATTTAGCTTAATTTTAGGATTAGAACACGATCTGAATAATTGAATTATAGGGTAGTCAAATACAAATAAACTCAAGTTCAAGTGCAGTGATTCAACTACAAAAAATCAATTACCTAGCAATAAAAATATGATTTAAAACCTCCTCCATTATATTATAGAGTTGTTTGAAAAATTCAAATTACAAAAATCTGCGAAATCAGATCCGAACTCAATATGCAATTTCCCAGTCCCCGTTAGATTAAAAATCAGCTTTATAACGTCATAAAGTAGGCGGGGGCGTTAAGATAAGAGTTCCGACGGCTAAATAAAAAATGAGCCACAATCGTAATGGCTGCCAGCTCCTTTGATCTCGGTTTCATGGCTTACTGGGGATTTTCAGCTTAGAGACGAGCAATTTGGATATAAAATACGTAATGCGGCCCGATACGCTTTAGGGACATTAGCGGATTGGCTGCGGGCGAGCGTATGTGTGCGCCTTTATAAATGCGTGCCCGTATACCGACCTATTAAAATATCACGGTTTATTGATTAATGCGAAAATTTAGCACATTACTTACTACATTGGTTGTGGGTATCAATCTTACTAATATTAAAAATGCGAAAATTTGGATGTATGTATGGATGTGTATGGATGTTTGTTACTCAATCACGCCCCAACGGCTGAACGGATCTGGCTGAAACTTGGTGCAGAGATAGATTATAGTCTGGAATAGCACATAGGCTACTCTTTATCCCGGAAAATTAAAGATTTCTTGCGGGAACCAAAAAATCTCAAACCACGCTGACGGAGTCGCGGGCATTCGCTAGTTAAATATAATGTTGATATTTGTACGTTTTTGATATAATTTATATAATTTTGTTTTGATAGATATTTGAATTGTAAGAGTAGATAGTATAGTACCAATTAAAACATTATGCAAGTACTATTAGTACCTATAACCTGTCCAGGTATATCATTTTGTTTTATTGAGGTGTATAATTTCGTATCACATATTTTGCGTTCTAATATTAACGATTATGAGGCATTATGATAGAGATCAGCATAACGTTTGTTACCAGCTTAGGCTAGTTTATAAATGTTCCTATTGGAAATACTTACCTAATCGAAGCACTCGATAAGTACCTACTTGCAAAGTGAGCACTTTTCCTGCCGTTTTTTGTCGAATTATAATACCGATGAAATATC
This sequence comes from Erebia aethiops, assembly GCA_923060345.2. Classification (NCBI taxonomy): domain Eukaryota; kingdom Metazoa; phylum Arthropoda; class Insecta; order Lepidoptera; family Nymphalidae; genus Erebia; species Erebia aethiops. The sequence continues at coordinate 10,402,023 of OV281096.1, read as the reverse complement.
CACAAGAAAGATGCAAGAAATGTATTATATTACAACTAATTGAATAAAACAACTTTGAAAAGAAAATAAATTTAAGCACTAAAATATTCGCATGCAAATAAGTAAAAATAAAGAAACCCAAGCAATAAAAGGGCGTCCGTCTACAAGCGAGACACCGTAAAATTCAGGTTTATTGAAGCGTCTCAAACGAACAAGAGAAAAGTCAAAAGCGTGTACAATTAAAAACCTCCCCCAGAGACGCACCTCAAGCCGAGCGGTCAATATTGCTTGGAAAAGACCCTCAATTTTCACCACTCCCCTGCCCTAATAATAATAATTAGGAATGAGTGGTTCAATAATTAAAAACGGAAAAGAGAACTTGCAAAAGACGGCCAAAGGAAATCTGATCTCCCTTGCTACCGGGTCGCTTCGCGAGAAGATCGCATTCCCTCCTCATCACAGCTATGCCTTTCATTACGCCGTCTCGTTTAAATTAATAAAAATTGAAATAAATGCACACCTTAATTTGGGCTCAGCTACTTAGCATTTTTATAAGGAAATATGTCTAAAATACTATGTTACACGTACCGGCTTCGCACAGCAAGATGTAATAGGTACCTAATACCTTCCTAGAGAGGCAAATTTTTTCAAAAATTTTATTTTCTTCAATTCTTTAATTCGTTTAGCACTTTCAAAACTTGAGACGTGTGACAACACTAACATTAAACGTGTGTCATCACACAGTATGAATATTGGAAAAATAAGGTAAACTCAATACTAATTTCTTGATAGTATATCACTTCATGGATAGTGTTTCACTTCTTTGATAGTGGTACACATTCGATCAACATCAGTCTTTTGATATTATAAGCGAGGCGGGAATATTTCAACCACAAAAATTAGATTACAACCTTCTTCTCAAGTTGGGTATCAAAACTACAGATTAAAATTATTAACATCTCCACAATGATACATTATACACCACTCGCATACCATTAATTATGATTACACCCTACAAGCGATGCGCGCAATCTAAAACTCGTTCCCTAATTTATAATATTCCCATTCCATTCTAAATAACAAGGCAAATTTAAAACCATTAGCCGTTAAGGGCAACCATGCAGTGCATCAAAGGGGAACCTCTCCAGTTAATAAGGAAAGGTGAGGCCGAGATCTTTTTCCGCAGCTCTTATACAAAAATAATTTTCCACCTCTGAGGGTGGCTAGGGTTGCCATGACAACGGAGTTTCTAGGACAGTCCTATTCGTGGGTTAAAAATTTATCGTATCCATACTAATATTATAAATGCGAAAGTGTATCTGTCTGTCCGTCTGTCTGTCTGTCCGTCTGTCCGTCTGTCCACCTGTTCAACCGATTTGGTACAGGGATAGTTTGTATCCCGGGGAAAGACAGGCTACTTTTTATCCCGGAAAATTATAAGGACTTCTTATTAAGCTGAGATTTTGTTAATTCTCTATTAATATTTAATTTAGAATTCGTCTTACTAACGATGAAATGCAGTAAGCTTACTCTGAGTTTTTAAATTGCAAATACGATTGATCGACGTGAGAGCTCACCACGCCAAGTGTAAGCGAACGTTAAAGTAAAATGAACCTTAACTGCATTGGTTTAGAGCTCATTTCATTCAGTCGTGTATTTATTCACAGCCAGCGCTCCAAACGCTGAATTTTTGACTTTACTACTTTTAAAGCAAGAGCTTTTGGGTCCATTTTACTTTGACGTTCGCTTACACTTGGCGTGGTGAGCTCTCACGTCGATCTATCGTTTTTGCAATGTAAAAACTCAGAGTAAGCGTACAGATATCAAGCATTTCTGCTTCCTATCGTTTGACACTAAAGAACAACAGAGCTCAACATGAAGTTTTCCTAACTTCATGTTGAGCTCTGTTGTTCTTTCCCGTAAAAAATATATCCCATAAAAAATAGCTTTATGGTAGTTTTAGTAGGGAAGGAATTTGAGGGGTGTATTGTGTGCGATGTTTGACTAACAAGCCTCTTTCAGGTGCCAACAGAACAATAGTGAACACGAGTTATCTATGTATGACGCACGAATGTGACGAGAATACTGTGTGAGTTGTGACCCTTTTGTAACACTACGCCATCTTAAACTACCGTCTGTTAGTTGGATCTGGCTTGAAGGCTTTTATTCCATACGTGAAATATATTATTTCATTTCATTTCATCTCGCTAATGCCCGGTAATCGTTGCAATGCGACTCGCGCTACCAGCGTTTTCACTCATCATTACTTCGACCCATTACACACACTACAGAGTACGAATCTCTACTCAGAATAAGAATGGTTTGGCCATAGTTCACCACGTTGGCAAAGTTCACAAACTTTGATGACCTCTGTGGCGCAGGGGTGAGCGCCGTGGTCGTGGTAGTAATATTAAACCCATACCCCTAATCGGTTCCTACACGGTATCGCACCGGAACGCTAAATCAGCCACGGCCGAAACCTCCCAACAGACCAGACCAGAGAACATTCAAAATTATGAATTTCCAACCCGGGACCTCCCACTATTACATACTCCTAACAGGATACCCCACTACCATCTAAGACAGCATAATGTGGTGATGCCATACACGTTTCCTTGGTCAGAGTAGAATTTTCTTTGCTTTTTCTTAGACTGTACACGCTAAGAAAAGCAAAGAAAATTCTACTCTACGTTCTACGTTATTCAATTGTAGTCTACGTAGAAACTAAACTTTATAAAAAAAAAAAAACTTTCAGATAGTTCTCCAAATTCTTTAAAAAAATCGTTACGATCTTTGATTATAATAGCAATGTTCTAGTTTAATATCGTACGTATTTGAGAAAGTCTTGGCGAATTTAAAAAAGCTGAGCGTGGGGAATGCGGGGACACAGGGCCCTAGGGTATTTTTGTATCGACGATCGCTCTAAAGTGGGGTCAATCAATCGATTAGCAGATGTCGCCTCTTGACTATCTACTGGTGCAGTAAATTGGTCTCTTATTGCGGAGGACATAATAAGGGAATCACATCCACCTTTGCCTATGTATTGTGTACCTATACGTAAGCAGCTCACTACTATAATCCATATTATAGTTGGATTTCTGTACTTTTCCTCGGGCTGTAGTACCTACCTACCTTACAGTGTTTTTGGCATAATTATCATCTGATAAACTAGTATCCAAGCTTTTCATATTCTTAGTCTTCTAAGGTCTTCTTTTCAATTGTCAAGCAATGTTTAAGGGCGTAAACACACTATGGATCAATACTTAATCATAATCATAATTTTTATATTGCCAAATTGTGGGTAACAACAGTTGTTTTCATTTTATCATTAGTCCCGTTCACATCGTTCATCTTAAATCTGTGTTAAAGTCTAACACATAGATTTAGTCGCGGGTGAAGCGCGCGAGCCCAATACTAAATCTATGGTCTAACAATTTAAAAAGTGTCAATATAATAATGTATGTTGAAATGAATCTTTTTTTTTAAATTTTTTTTCAATGTCAATTAGTAAATAAATTAGAAAAATTTGATTAATAAATTATACTTGATATCTGACAGACAAAAAATCGGCATTCGCACTTTTATATGGAATCGCAAAGATTACTGCGACACGACGAAACGTGATTCCCATACGATGCGGTTATGTCGCGCAATCGTTTCGTCCTGTCCTGTTCGTCGTGTGTTTTCGCCCAAGTAGAAAATGAAATTCACGTTTAGGCAGTTTTTGCATGGAAAAATCGGACAATAAATCGATTAAAAATAAAGGCACCAAACGTTAAAAACAATAAGATAAACTTTAATAAACAATTTATTAAACTATAAAAATAACAATTTATTACTATAAAACGCATACAATTAGATATAGAGTCTTAGATAAGGAGTCAAATCTTTAAAGTAGCAATAACTAACAATCCTGTACAAAAACAACTACCTCACTTCCACCCTAATTCAGCAGAACTTCCTTTCAACTTAAATAGAGCTGACACGGTAAAACCGAGCAAAAATTGTTCGGGTACCCTCATTAAATTTTTCGCTTATTAAAAATTCCCCGCGCCCTGTCCGTCAGAATCAGGAAACTTTTTTATATCCGGAGTAACAGAAGTTGTGTTCCCGATCCCCCTTCGTCCTCTTGCCCGATAATTTGAGTGAGATTTTCTCGCAATTTAAGATAAACAAAGAGAGCGCTTACCCTTAATTGGAAAGCAGAACGTTATTCACGAAGGAACGTGACAAATAGACACCTCTTAACTTCTTTTCCACTTTCCCGTTTAGGGCTATATTGGTTTTTTACAGACGCCGGCCAAAGCTTTTGTTTGTTTAAGGAAATGTTAATGAGTTATCTCTGTTTGCCGGAGAGTTAGCAAATGTGTTCTGGTTTTACAAAGGAAACCGATCCCTGTTCAACGAACGTAAGCTAAATATCATGGGTAACAATATCGCCGTGTACTTTGAATAATTTCTATCCCATACAGTGAACATTATATTAATTAATCGTATAACGGTTAACCACTGACACCGTCTTTTTGTCATATTAATATTATAACTATATATATATTAGTAATTATTAGGCAAAATAAAAAAAAAAATTGCCATCTTAACGATGCATCGGGAATACACCTACTACTGGTATAAAGACCCCTACAATATTTGCACGGTTACAACAGAGCCATTATTATTATGAATTTTTTTATGAACCAGTGACTTATTCCTCGTAGAAAGTATGTCCGTCTCCAGGATGCTAGAATTGTAATAGAAAAATTTCTATTACTATCCTCGAAATATTTCTGTGTTTCCATATCTATTCCAATTTCACACAAAGTTACAAATAAGATCTAAGTGACATGACATGCCTCCCTCGACTGTTGATGTTTCTTCCTGCCCGCTTCGTTAGCTCCCCCCTACTATTTGAATATGTGAGTTTACAGTTCGTGTTCCGTTTTGCCCCATTTTACCCCTAAACATTTAAGTTTTACATGCGCTCTGTTTGTTTGAGTATTGAATGGAAATAGTTTCGCGAAACCCCCCACGCGTAATAACTTTCATGTTGACAAGACGAAATGTAAATAGTACTGTGTTGCGAGTTATTGGTGGCACGGTACAGATCTTCAAATAGAAAATATGACTCCATTTCGTATTTGGGTCCCTTTAAATAGCTTACAAGTTGGTGCTTGAGATTTAAAGGTGTTACTATTTAAGTATAGTAAACGTGACATGGTCGTTGAGGTAAGTCAGTCGATCATTATATACAGAAGACCCAATACTCATTAAAAAATCAGATAACATTTTAAGATTTGACGACCTCCGTGGCGCAGAGTGTGCCTTAACGTGCGCCAAGCGATTTAGCGTTCTGGTACGATGCCGTGTAGAAACCGTATGGGTATGGGTTTAATATAACTGCCATGCCCCTTACAGGTTAGCCCGCTACCATCTTAGACTGCATTATCACTTACCATCAGGTGAGATCGCAGTCAAGGGCTAGCTTGTAGTAAAAAAATAATCCTCGAGAAGATCTCGAAGGCTGGATTTTAGAACTCCATTTTAGATTGTCAGATTAACGCAACTCCGGTATCATCTCTCTTAACTTTAAAACATGCACTAGGGTTCATACTTCATGTCATAGAAATTCTAACAATGTACTCAACTGCAACAACAGGAAGCCATAAGTGTAACGCATTAATATGAGTTCGATATAATCACTTATGGTTCTGGCAAATTTTTAGATTAGTTTTATTATTCACATAAAAAAAGATCTCTAACTCTATTATTTTGACATAGGTTTACGGAATGCGAGTTATCTTCGGCCACGGCTTGTTCTGTTCACCCTACCTTTTGCACGCCGAACGCCTTATCAGAAGCCATAGGACATTATAACTTTATTAATAAGAAAAATTTGCTTACTACGTGTTCCGGCTAGGCCTTAAACAAAAATTTTAATATTATTAAATGCACAACCAAAGACAAAATAAAAAACAAATAGATAGAAAGTTCGAAGTAAAATGTTACCAATATATAGTTTTTTTGTATTTTTTTTCTGTCTGTGCTCAATATAAGCATAACAAAATACTGATTGATTTGAAACTTACTCAGAACGAAAGCATTTTACCAATTCTATGTAATAGATTACGTTTGATCACAATAGGTCCTCTACATCGATTTATAAACCAGAACTTGACCCGAATGTTTATGCTTTAGGCATAATAAATGAGTTCTTAGCTCTTTGTTGTTATAGCCAAAGAGACTTAAAGATTGCGTGCCCTCTCAACCAATGAAGGGTTAAATTGTATAAGTGTATTGTTTCCACACGGTAAGGCGACACTTAATTGCGAAGTTCTATAAGTGCAGTGTCAGTCTAAAGTACTAGACTTAAGTTAGTTAAACCTTTGTGCGTATTAAGGTGGTATTAAGTTAAACGGGCAATTATTCCTGATCTATTAAGCTGTCCGCACACACATAAACTGCTGACTGTGTAATCTGTCTAATTATTTAATAGTATGTTAAAATTATTTAATGAAATGTATTCAATATTCATAGACCATTAAGAGTTAAGGCAATTTATTAATTTGATGTTACAAATGAAGAAAATTAACGCTTATCACAGAACGGTATAAATACGTTATTATAGTATATATTATATAAGTATAAACGAATAACATAAATGCGAAAGTGTGTTTGTTTGTTGGTTTGTTGGTTTGTCCTTCAATCACGCTGCAACGGAGCAACAGATCAACGTGATTTTAGCATGGGTATAGTTGAGGACCTGGAGAGTGACATAGGCTACTTTTTATCCAGGTAAATTAAGGAGTTCCCGCGGGAATCAAAAAAAACTAAAACCACGCGGACGAAGTCGCGGGCATCTACTAGTAGATTATAGGTACATTTTATCTATACGCATTGTTTATAGTTTATACCTTGTCAACGTGATGAGCTCTTGCCCTATAATAAAGCGTTATAAAGCGACTGATGCTTCGGTCCTAATGCAGTAGATCTTCACAGATCAATTACCCCCATTGACTTAATATTCCAACAAGGAGAAGACCTGTTGAAATATTCAGCAGCAAAGGCGAAGCTTCGTTTTGAGTACGCACTCAGGGGGAGGGCGCTTTTTTATGAGTAGATGTCTGCATTATCGTAAACATTCAGATATATGTACGGTGTATGAAATATTTAATATGTTTTCGGCATTGATTTTCGCGAGAGTGGAAACGTTATGGGGTGAATATATTGCTCTTTTTTAGTGTAAAGTGTTTTGTTGAAAATATTTGAATGATTGATTCTAGGTTTTCTATAACGCCGATATTTAATGATATCAACAATTATTAGAAATTGAATTTTCATACATTTCGTGGAATTTCGAGTTGTTTTCAATATTGGTAAGCATTATCGGAATCTATTCTGTATTCAGTACTTCCTTGCTCACTACTTTCCCCAACTGACTTAGATTAAGGTACTAGGTACATCTTGCGAACTAATATCCGTTGCTTACGGCAACGAAGTCTCTTGTTAGCCCAGATTGGCTCTTAGAAAAGGTCACGATAAATTTAAAATTTAAATCTGCAAAGATAAGTGTATAACTATAGATTGTTTTAAGTCAACATTGAGTATGGATTATAGATCATCTAAAATATCCTAGCTAAATTTAAAAGTTTAAACACATGATAGTAGATCGAAATATGTATATGTAACTATAGAAGAGATCTAAAGCCGTACATGACGGCTTTAGATCTCTTCTTAGATTCAAGTAATCCATGGATAGAAATAACCCGGTCAATTGCCTTCAGCATAAGTCGATATTGCGACGTCTGCACTTGAGGTGATTCTGAACACGGACAACTAATACGTTCACGCGAATACCTAGCAGTTTTCTTCGGATAACTTTGTTTTCCACCTATTTAAAAGTATGCTCCTGAATAATCCGATTATAGTGACTGATAAAAGAGCGTGGATTTGATCTGTTTCAACAATGCTTGGAACTGCAATTATACTTGTACAGGCAGCAGCAGCTACTTACTTAATAGGTGCGAACCTAAACTTAACTAATAAAATTGTTATGTTTTTAAAAAGAGCACCAGCCAAGATTCCTTCTTTCTTCTTCATCTCGCTAGGAATGACATTCCGTGTCATTGAAAATAAGTTTTCCTTGAAATAAAGGTATGAAGAAATCCTACTGAGTTTTAATAACTTTTAAATTTGCTGTAGAAATTGCAGGCAAAATCAAGAAATAAAGCCAAAAATAGACAATAGGGCCTAGAAATTATGTATAATACAATCGCTAAACTAAACTAAAATACCAGCTTTAAATCTAGTTCTATCCCTTTCCGAAGGGAGTATTATGAAAGGGTTAGCAATATTTTTAATGCTGCCATTTTAGATTGTGCACTACATAGAATCAGCCAATATGATTTACTCACCTCTCCCACTTCTGCCGACGAACCTCAAGTCGTTAAACTTCGCAACCTGGTTCTTCATAACGGCAGTACAATTTCTCAACTCCGCTGAGCAGTTCTCGTCGTTTCCCGCTCTCACTGTGACCAGGGTTCCATCTCCGACGTCACCTAGCGCGACCACTTTGAATGCAACTGGCAATGTTTTGTTCGACCGCCAGTGTGGGGGCAGCACTGTGCAAACCTGGGAAAACAATACATTTGAATGACTAAAATGAACCATTTCATACGAGATGTTTAGTTTCTGTTTAGTTTAGATGCTAAACATCTTGAAGAAGGAATTTAAAAATACAGTAAGTACCATAGAGCTGTAGAATACGATGTGTAACATTAACACATTGACTCATACTTATTACTTGAATATCTTATCTGATTTTACATTCAACCAAGGATTGCGTGCAGCCAATGGTAGTAAATAATTTATAGATCGTTTTCAGTTCCATTTTCAAAATAAATTCAAAATATGTAAAAGTTTCGTAAATTTTTTTCCAAGAAATTAGTTCAAAAATGGAACATAGAAAAGCAGATTCTGTGTGGATCGTATTAACATAGCGTAACTATTTATTCATTTCATACAGTGGGTTGACGCTCATTCAAATGGCAGACCTGACTACCATCATGTCATGACAGTTTTAGCAGTCCTAAATGTACGGTACTGCATTAGAGTTATAGAATTTTGTATTATAAAAACTCTGCTAGTTGCCTTCGTCACGCCCCTGTCACCCCGCAGCTTTGCCTTGTCCGTTGAACGACTGGTAGGAAAGAACGTATCTTCTTAGATTGTGTCTGTGACATCAGTTTGCTTTGTAAGGATAGTAACCATAGACTATAAAATTTTACTACCTAAAATTAAAAAAAATGACTTCACTAGAGGCTAATCCCTTTAGTCCTCTTACGCTTTAATGACATCTTTTTAGAGCATGAGACGTGAAAAGCTATATAAACGATCCTAACTAAGCTACAAAGAAAATGCGTGACCACTTACAACATGTGGACAACCAGTCTTCACAAGCTCGCCAGGGTGGTCAGCCAGCAACCCTTCCAGCGTCCTTTCAGCCAGTAACTCAGCAGTCAACGGTTGGCTCGGTAAACCGCCGTAACTGGATGATGGCGCCTCATGTCCAAGGCCGTTCGTAGTAGAACTCACTTCACTCGATAAATGCATCGTCCATAGATATCGTATACATGTAACGGGTAACTTATAGTCTGCATATAGTTCACTGTATCTGTCACATAATTTTAGTTAAACGTCGAATTGTGAGGTTGAAATCACACTTATGTGAGTGTACACTGATTTGTATGGGCACGACCATCGTTCAGTCGATACCTGAAAAGAAGAAATGGATACCATTAACCAAAAATCAAATAGACAAGTACGCAATTAATTATTTTTATGAACAGGCACATATCACAACAGCAGTATGGGATGGTATAGTATAGTGTAGTGTGATGTGTCATGGTATGGTTTAAAAGCATCTTGCCTGTGACAGAGGGCGACGTGTGAGCAGTTTGGTTGTATGCTAGGGCAGCAGCGACTACTGCTATTTACCATCTACGTACGTACCGTAGTGTAAACACCACATAACAGGGAATCTGCTTATTAGGTATTATTCTTCTGTTCTGTGGTAAGCACCGTCATAATTCATAATAGTTCCTCGTATTAGAACATCTAAAGCCGCTTTACATCACACATAGCTGCTATCCCAGGTTGTCCAAGTATTTGTTTATTGTTTGAAGAAGTACTTCATTAAAAATTTTTGAGCAGGTAGAGCAGAATACTATCGAAACATACATTACGCAAAAAAAGTTCAGATAATATATTTGGTTTCTTAAAAATATTGACAATCAACTAGAAACAAAATTTTACAGCAAATCGTACACGGTGTATGCTTTGCAATTATGGAATTCACTACCCAAAAATATTAGAGACTTCAAATCCTTACCTATTTTTAAATAGTCTCAAAGAATATTTCCTTAAACAAGTCGTGCCATAATAACTAAATTATATTTCAATAGTAATTTGTTACTATGCTTATGTAATATTATTTATATTATATGTGTAATTTATGTATGCATTATGTATGTTTATGTATAATATATATTGTTATCCATATTTATTTATTTTATTTATATGTAATGTATAAATATATAATACGTCTAGTATGATTTAAATTATTTGCTCACCTATTAATAATAACGTGTATTCTATTGCCACACTACCCTACACTGCTTGTTCTATCCTCTCACCAAAGGTTGCCTGGTAGAGATTGCTTAGTAAGCAATAAGGCCGCCTTTGCATACCTAGTTATGATTAACTTTACTTTGTATTTTACTCTCATGTGTGCAATAAAGTATTTATATATCTATCTATCTAGAATCAGAGGAGCATTATGACATCACATGTTCTCAGAAGTCAGTACGGCTTTATTGACAACGTCGCAGCATCAAAGCTACTCGCACAAAGGGTTCACACAATCAGGCAAGGGTGCGAGCATACGGGGTGCCAAATCACGCGGACAAGATAAAGTATGCCAATTTTTCACGATCTGCACCGCAGATATTGATTTCAGTATGTGACTCTGGTTTAGAATCCATATTATAAATGTGAAAGTGTGTCTGTCTGTCTGTCTGCTACACTTTCACGGCCCAACAGTTCAACAGATTTTGATGAAATTTGGTACAGTGACAGTTGTATCCCGGGAAAGGGCATAGGCTACTTTTAATTCCGGAAAATCAAGGAGTTCCCGCGGGAATCAAAAAAACTTAATCCAGTAAAAAAACTTAATCGGACGAAGTCGCGAGCATCATCTTGTATCTTATATTTGGATCCGTGTTGACAGTTTCGTCAGTCTAAGGAGATATACTATCTTTTCTACCAGCCATCCGACGGTTACGCTTACGTCTAAGCAGAACACTGTTGGGTGACAGGAGCAAGACGAGTAAGGGTATCTCCAAGCTGGCAAAATTTTCTGTACAATTTTCTGTAATTGTACCACAAAATTTGTACGTAACTTGGAGGTGTATTCGAAGGTGCAGGAGTGGAGCCTGTGGTCTGCAATTTGTACTATGGTTGTCGAACCACTGTAAGGATATAATAATATACTTACACTGTGACCGTTTCGTCAGTAATGAAACATAATAAGTACATTATAATGAAAAATAACGATAAACTTGTGATCTGAATACTCAATTAATACCTACAAAATTACAAAACAATACTCGTTACTGCAATAGTATATTCTTCAGGTAGGTATACCTATTAAGTTTTCATTATCGCGATGCTAGATCGATAAACATCTCAGTTTTATAAGCAAACCTTAATACGCCTGGATATCCGGGAAAATACTCTTTAACCTATACCAATTACTATAAAATATTTTCCCCTTTCCCATACACGAATAGGCTGTTAGATGTTTGCGAAACGCGATATGTCGATGGATGTTAAACTTAATTCCTACAAGGGATTCGCCCTACACGCCTTTTACTGCCTTGCCTTGTTTGCTTTGATTTCGACTCGATAAAGCCTTCTGCCTTCTGGTGATGTTTTCGGCAATAACGCTTGATATATTTATTACAAATCCAGATAACATTTGCCTTATAAAGATTCAGGAAGTCGAATTTGTAGGGGTGATAAATTGTGAGTTTCCCACTGCGTTTAGTTTATTGCAGTTTGTATTGAACTAAAGTGTTAAGTTTTAAATGATCAAAACATGACTTTACTGAGGAAAAGAGTGTTTACTAGAGGAAAACCAACGATTGTTAAATTATTATAGAGCATAAAACATTAATTACAATTTTACCATCGTTGACTATTTCTTAAACGGGGAAAGTAAGGTGCAAGTAAAATAGCAATAAAACAGCCCAGTGCAGCCGCCTATAACACACTGCCGAAACTGATTTATTAATTTTTTTTGATGCTGTCACTTTTTGATAAGTTCATTGCAGGGTTGACATGAAAAGAACAGGTATAGAAATTAAACTTGAAAGCTTTTAAAAATTAACTTAATAGAAAGTTCTCAATAATGCTTTGAAGGTGTGCAAAGTCTTCTATTCCACAATTAAGTACCCAGTTACCCGTTATGAATAACGGCCAAAACATTTCGCATTCTGAGAGATTTGACCCTTCACTCTTGCTCAGTATAGGTAATAACTTATATTTTTTTTTATCTTTTTTTTTATTCAACTACAAGTTAGCCCTTGACTGCGATCTCACCTGCTGGTAAGTGATGATGTAGTCTAAGATGTTAGCGGGCTAACGTGTTAGCGGCATGGCAGTTATATTAAACCCATACCCCTATTCGGTTTCTACACGGCATCGTACCGGAACGCTAAATCGCTTGGCGGCACGTCTTTTGCCGATAGGGTGATAACTAGCCACGGCCGAAGCCTCCCACCAGGCAAATACTGTCATAATACCTACTTAGCATAAATATTATAATACCTACTTAGCATTAGTTATGCATCAATAATATCTGAAATATTCAGAAAAGATAATTTTAATAATAATAATAATGTTGACTCAACGATTGTTGTACCGATGGTTGTATCAGTTAATGGTCTTATTGCGAAAAGTTTCGATCAACACCTTAAGAAGCTTTCGCTTGGTTGTTGGCTTAAGGGTCGGGTACAGAAGGCGGTTATCCTTGAGACGGCACGAATTGTGAGGAAGTTCCTCTCTCTGGAGCCCTGACCACCGGCTGCTTGGGTCTTTAAGACCCCGCAGTGGGTGAAAGTTTTATAAGGTTATTTTTAAATGTGTTTTGTATAGTATTTTATATATTTATGTAAAACGTGTTTAGAAATAATTTTATAAATTTGTACAAATAAATGAGAGATATAATAATGTAAACATATAATAAAATTTTTAATTCAAAAAGTGAAAAATATAATCACTGCACCGTGTTGAGCAGCACGGCGGATTTACTCGTATCTCATGAATAGGGCGGCAATAAAATCTTAGCTTTAAAACATACAAATAGGGCGGAGGTCGTAAATAATAAAGCATGTAGGGGCCAAGTGGGCAATGCTCGTTACCCTGCACCCTTCCACAAAGGACCGGAATGGGGTAAAGATACATTACACCAACCATTTCTGTTTCACTGCTCTCTATTGTGTGAAATTATTTTTGTAGCGGCTCTACAATTTCCTGCAGCTTTTTAACTAAACTACAAGTTTGCCTTTGACTGCAATCTCACCTAATGGTAAATAATAATGCAGTCTAAGATGGTAATGGGCTAATCTGTTGGGGTTATGGCAGTTACACCAGAATCGGGATCTACTCGGCATCGTATCCATACTTAATATTACTAGTGGTTCGCCCCGAACTGAGACCTCGCGGTGCCATCTATTGACATCATTGTGAAGTTGTGTTATAAATACTGAAGCTCATTAAAAATGAAATAATTTCGTTTCGTTATAATATTTCTGGTCTCTATTCCTAATTATCTTTAAAATGATATACCGCAACCCTATGAAACGCTATAAAAAATATTTTACTTCGCATTCGCTTCTATGAGAGCCCACCTGAATTAAAGATTTTTATAACTGTTTAAGCCATATTCGGCTGGAGGCCGTTGGTTTACATATTATATTCAAATTTGAAGTAATTACATTCAGTAATTCAGAAGTTGTAAGGCTCTGACAGAAGGACGGACGGAAGTGCAAATTCACTCAAGTAGACTCAGAGACCTTCGCTTCGCTCGGTCAATAAATGCGAAAGTTTGTATGGGTGAATGGATGCTTGTTACTCAATCACGCCAGAACGGCTGAACGGATCTGGATGAAATGTGGCACAAAGATAGATTAAAGTCTGGAATAACTTTTTACCCCGGAAAATTACAGAGTTCAAGTTCAAAAACCTTAATCCACGCGGACGAAGTCGCGGGCATCAGCTAGTTTTTCATAATGATAAATTCCGATCAAGAATTTTCGAGCGACAGAACAGTATGATGTTTTCAATCGCAACATCCATTACAAATGTCCTAGAAGTGAAAATGTAGGGAATCAATATAGGGGCACAAATTCCTGAGGGAGCCCAGACCTTTCGGACACGGATAATGATCGCCTGGCGACGGTTACAAATAGGTTAGCAAATGTAATATCCGGACCCTACGTGAGATATTCAAATGGAGAAGAGTCTCGGACATCCTGATTTCAAAGTAGATGTTGCCCCTTTGATCAACAGAACTTAGAAGGAATTTACATCTTAAAAGTTTCTACTTGTGTAGTCAACATAATTTTATTTATTTCCACCGATTGAAAAACCCCGTAAGTACTTCATTATTTCTTAAAAAGTAGCATTTGTCCTTCGCTGGGATACAAACTATCTCTGCACCAAGTCAAAATTTGGGTTTGATTTAGTTTGAATATACATAGACTAACAAAATATGCATCTTTACCTTTAGAGGGCGCAATGCTTCCGCGTAATCAAACACATTACGAAACACTTTCCGAACCGGTGGTAGAGTCTTGACGTATCATAAGTGACACAAGTTGTCCTATGTGAAATAAATAAATCATTTCATTTCATTTCATTTACGATTTACGTCACACTTAGGGCAATCGTTCGCTAATGGGGCCAATTCTGTTTAGCACAATCTCTAAACTAAACTAAAATGACAGCTCAATTTCATAATCTATACTAATATTATGAATGCGAAAGTTTGGATGGATGTACCTATGGATGGATGTTTGTTACTCAATCACGCCAGAACGGCTAAACGGATCTGGATACATTTTGGCACAGAGATAGATTATGGTCTGGAATAACTTTTTACCCCGTCATTTTAGTTTAGTTTAGAGATAGTGCTTAACAGAATTGGCCCCATTATCTTCATTTAAAGGGCGTTAGTATAGAAGACTGACTGATAATAATAATATACCTAATAATAAATTATTTATTGTTTGTATTGAAAGATACACTTGTCTTGAGTCTTGACCAATACCAAGACACTTTAAAGAATACCTATTACATCTATGCGCTATGTGATCACTTATGACAGCGCTTTTAATTAATTAAAATAATTCTAAGAAGCCTGATTTTTACTAAAAAAAAATCTTTCAGCAGTCTTACGTCACCAAAGTTATCTTTCTTATAACAATTTCAGCGTGATATCATAAGCGTAAAATATCATAATGACCCAAATTATGTCCCGTTCCCATTTTCATTATAACTGAGAATGATTCTTCATGTTTGAAAGGCACAAAAAAATATTTTTATTATCTGTTTTTGCTGTTCGAATTCCAGACGACAGTTTGAGAATTTCTAAAACTCTATATTCTGTGCCATTGAGGGGCGACCCTTGCAATATTGGTGACAATAAACAACACCAGGCACAATCAAGCACTTAAGCAGGATACGCGGAATGCGACGGGTGACGTCATTTACAGCGATATTAAAAAAAACCGCCCAAACCTTTTAAATTAAACCAAGGAACCTCAAATAAAATACATATATTGATTTTTCGACAATATTCGAATCCTTAATCCAGAAATTTAATCAGCTTCTTGGAAACGGATTTAACGATTTTAATAAAAAATTTCATTTACCTATACGCAATGTTGTTACTGTCTAAAATCTAGATATTTAGATAGCTGATGTCATACCTGAGTTTCAGTGGGAAGGAAATATGCTACTTTTTATACCGGAAAATCTATGCTGATTAAGTCGCGGGCATAACTACTAATCCATATTAATATTATAAATGTGAAAGTGTGTGTGTCTGTGCTTCTGCTACTCTTATTAAGTAGTAGATTTGTTTACACTTAAATTTTTCGGGATTTCTTATCCCGAAAAATTAAAGTGTTCCCGCGGGAATTAAAAACCTTAATCCTCGCGGATGGAGTCGTGGGTATCGTCTAGTAATTTATAATGATTACCAACATAAAGTTAGAAATATTTTGTAAGTAATTAGTATTGTGAAGCTTTTTGAATTAACAGAAATTCAAGAATCGCGAAAACATCAATACGCCGGCAAACACTGCCACCCTCCTTCGACTTTCAAAGGAATTAATGAGTTCTTACTTCTAACTCCTAAGTTTATTTGACGTATATTCCTTTTAACTGATAGAATTAATTCTAAAGACTTGTATAATATCTATAAGGTACTTTAAACAATGTTATTACGTTTCAGTTTGTTTCAGACTAGGTTTTTCCTGCGATTTTTTTTAAAAATCCGTTTGGAAATTAGTATTTACATAATAATATAATCCCTAATATAGTCAGGTTTGATTTTTTACATTAGGAACTTTCGGAATGAAGATCACCACGACTGTGCTTCATTTACTGACATTCTCGTTGACGTCACGACATTAACTTTCTCGGGTAAGTGAAAGGAAAAATTGTTCTTCACTAGATGATGCCCGCGACTTCGTATGCGTGGATTACGATTTTTAAATCCCCGCGGGAAGTCTTTAATTTTCCGGGATAAAAAGTAGCCTATGTCCTTCCCCGGAACCCATTTCTGTACCAAATTTCATCAAAATCGGGTAAACAGATGGGCCGTAAAAGCGTAGCAGATAGACAGACAGACACACTTTCGCATTTATAATTAATATTAGTATGGAATATCTTTTATTTCTTTCCATTTCTAGATATAGTATGTTGGTTGATTAAAAAGTACATGATGGTAGAGCTCAATAGAGAGAGTTGAAAATTTCAATTAATTTTCCTCTTGAAAATATTTTTTCGAAGTGCTATTTCATTACGGTGATTGACTTAATAATTCCCCCGTCTTTGATCGACACTCTTTTGAATCACAACCCTTGAGTCAAGGGGTTGCGTGCCTTACCAAATTCCTCTTCAATGTTCTGTTTGTTTAATGAACAGAAAATCGTTCTAAATTATTAAAATTATTAAATTATTATTCCTATCATACTTACTTTTCATCTAATATTATAATTTTATAAATACCAAAGTGTATTTGTTTGTTGGTGTACTGGTATGTTGGTTTGTCCTTCAATCACGACGCAACAGAGTAACGGATCGACGTGATTAAGTCGCCGCGTAACTTACCGCTAAGCGTTTCAGCGTTCCGTGCCTGATGCCGTGTAGAGATATTGGGATAGTTTGGGTTTAATATTTAAAGTAGGAATTTGTATAAGTACTATATTTAGGTACTTACTAATATTATAAATGCGAAAGCGTATTTGTTTGTTGGTTTATCCTTCAATCACGCTGCAACAGAGTAACGGATTGACGTGATTTTTGTATGGGTTTATTTGAGGGCCTGGAGAGTTACATAGGCTACTTTTTAACCCGAAAAATTGAGGAGTTAAAAACTTATGCCACACGGACGAAGTCGCGGGCATTAGCTAGTAAAATATAAACGTGTTTTTGAGCGATTTTCTTTGTGATAAGTACATGTAAAAGTTGAAAACGTAACAGATTGGACATAAGTGCGTAAACGACAATTAGGCGCAGGTGGAAGTTAGGGGACCGGGAGCGTCTAATGGGAGTTCGCACTTACTTTTAACAAGTCCCGCCAAGGTTACCGAGGAAACGCGAGAGCTCATAATTTGAAAGACTTATTAATTCTTGTTAGGGATGGAAATGTCAAGGTTTTAATTCCTATTAATGAGATTAAGTTTTAGTTGTATGAGGTAAATTTTAAAGATTATGTTTATGATGTTAGTTTTCAAACAGTAGCACCGTTTTGAGTTTTCCAATGAGCTTAATAGAAACAGAGTTTTTGAAATTAGGCACTTTTTCATGCTTTTTTGTGTTCTCTTGTTTTTTTTTTGCATTTATTTTCACATTGAAAATTTTTATCTTACATAAATCATTATAATATTTCATTGTTATATTATTTATCAAAAAGTTAAGTACCTTAATATTTCCAGGTACTAATATCAACCCGGATTATTATTCATGCGAAAACAAAACCATCCAAGCAGGCTAGGTAAACAAAACTTTAATTAATCGGGTACAAGTAGTAAAGCTTCGCTCGATGTTATCACAATATACGCCTATCTCGTTCAAGCCTAGTGTGCACGCAGGCTAATGAGGCTGTGGTTTCGTGAAAACAACACGCATCTCGACGCCCGCCCAACTTTGCGGACTTACGCAAACTTTCCATTAATTAAATCCACAACTCGCTAACAACTATTTATCTATAACATTTGTAACCAGCAGCATTACTCATACTTACTTTTAAAACAAAAGAAAAACTAAAGTCCAATATTTTAATTACACTTTCACTAAAAACACTTGAACCCGAAGCGCGCTCAATAAAAAAAGAAAACCGCGAGAGGCGCGCGTTCGCCACCGAAACGTGGTCGACATTAAAACCTTAGCGGGAAAGAAACGGTCCCCTTATTACGTCTCGAAAGAAATTCGCCCGCACACAGGGGCACGGAAAGAAGTCCACTCACACAGGCGCAGGCTGCAACGACACGGGGGGACCCTGGCTATGTGTGCGGGGGTACAAATAAGTATTAAAAGAGATAGTTAGGTGCGGGACAAGTACGAAGTGTGTACATTCTACGTGCCAACATAATGGGGGTCGCCTCGGAAAATTCTAGACAAAATTTCGTTTGCATTAGAAAGGCTTGCAATGCAACAAAAATAATTATAAATGCAGAGAGTTACGTAACTATTAAGATGGCATATTAACGCCATGTTTATTTTACAAAAATATCAAAACCACACAAGAGCCAGACAAGTTGGCAAGGCATAAGGTGGATAAGCACGCAAGTAAATGTAAAAGTGTTTATATTAATAAATTAATTAAATTAATCAGTGTAAATCTAGAATTGTATGATTACCTACTTACATAGTTTTTCAAGTACAAACTAAAGGTAGTAAAATTAACTACTGAAGCATACCTAAAGACTTTACTATAGATACCCTTTCAATAACGCATTTACTCATCTGGCACGGCAGTCGACGCGACGTCCCAAGTCCCACATGAACCAAGCCAACGAGTCCTTATTCTTACAGAATAGTGATGATGCCTTTAAATATCATAAAAAAATTGGCAGTCAGAAGGACTGCCGATAGAAGTGACGGCAATATTTTTATTTTTTATTTTTATTAAAATTATTAAAATATAAACATTAACACTAAGGCATTAAAATTAAATTTCGAATGTAGTATATATGTTCACGAGCATGTCGCTGTTCACGAGCATGTCGGTCACGCGAATCTACATTTTTACCCCCAACCAAAAAGTGCTCACCGTGCCTAAAGAAGTTTTCACTTTAATAAATTGTTTCTAACTGATTATTAAACAAAGGGTCTTCCAAAAGACCTAAAATTCACATTCTCGGTTAGTTTTAAGTTTGATAACCATTTAAAAATATAGATTAAAGAAAAAAGTGTGTTGAAATTTGATGACGTCACTATGGTGATTTTCATACAACTTCCACACTAGAAGTGCGTTTTTAAGTTTGATAAGGAGTGGCTGATTTGATTGAGTTGTCATCATCCCTATTGTTCTATTCGTACTTGCGGTGTTGCGACTACAACATCCCAATCTTCAGAGAGATATTCAAACGCGAAGGAAATAAGTAGGCACAAGTACCTACCTAATAACATTCTCGTAGGCACGCCTTACGGAGACGCTAGTTACGTGAGTCATGGCAAATGAACGCTGCTGCTTCCAGTATTTAAATCCACAATCTATATTAATTAATGAAACCGCTGCATGCACTTCTTGCAACTGGGTATTTGACTACTATTCAAATAAATTATTTTTTAGTGATTTTTGAATAGAGGAACTCCCAAAAGTCGTTATATCCAATGATAGTTTTATGTGGAATAACCATTTTAAACAATCGATTAAAGTAAAAAGTGCGTCGAGATTTAAAGACCTCACATTTCAGAATTTCATATAAATTCCAAACTTAGGACGCGTTTTGACGTTTGAAAAAAAAGTTGCTGATTTGACTATTTGTCAAATACCCAATTCTGCCAACATTCGATTTAACCGAGTAGAGGCACACCGAAGGCGAGGCAAGGCCAGGACGCCACATTTAGGTACGCTCTCGCATCGCCTCATATCGCCTTGTGTAGAGAGAGTAGTTGCTCGGTTATAGTATGTAGGTACTAATGAAGTAAAGTTGAACGCTATATTTCAGACTCTAGAAGCTTTCCTGAAATGTTGAAATTAGAAAATTCTGAACGAGTTAAATGACTTTTGTTTAGGTAATTGCGTTTGCATTTTTTTAATAAACCCACGGATAATTTGTGTTTACCAGGTTCAACAGTTTTTATGAATTATTCTATTTGTATGTCACACTTCATACAAATATGTTCAGCCGTTCATACTCGTACCTAATTGTGTAACAAACTGATTCATACTTATATTATAAATGCGTAAGTGTTTCTGTTCGTCTGTCTGTCTGCTACGCTTTCATACAATCCATCTTTTCAACCAATTTTCATGAAATTTGGTATAGAGAAAACAAAAACTAAAAAAAAAGAGAAAAAACTTATACACGCGGACGAAGTTGCTGGCATCATCGAGTAATAATTAATTAAGGAATAGAACAATAAAAAGATTTTCTTCTATAACTATAGTTGCAAAAAATCCAAGGTAACTCAACATAAGTATAGTGCTAAAGTATACTTTTAATAGCTATGCTTGGATATAAATCTACCAATTTTGAGCACATTGGGGCCTAAATGCTACATTAATTAGAACCAAGTTAATTCTAATATGTTACTCGTTCGAAAACCGCAATCAAGACCTTGAATTAGTTGAAGTTGGATAAATCCTTAAGTTTTAAAGATCAAGTTAACCCTCGATAGCTCAGTGGTTGGACTGACATCCTAAAGATCGTCGGTTCAAGTCTCATCGAACTCGAAATATTTAACCGTCGTAATTGTTCCTAGCGAAGAGCTTATGCTTAGTTGGAGAGGGAAAGGGTACATTAGTACTTAGTAATGATGCCTATTATGACGTAACATTAAAAAAATTAAGCTAAAAAGATAAAGGGCCTTTACAAACTGTTACTTAAGAGTATACGCGAATCAGTCGGCATATATAGGAGCGAACGAAACAAAAGCACTAGTCTTCTTAACGGGTCTGGAAAAAATATTGAGTAATTTTACTTTAAGTAAATCATTTATAATATGAAATTTATATCAACCTCGTGAAAAAACTTAACTAATTAAGGTAAAAAGTTACAGAAATTAACGTAGCTTTTAATTAGTTAGTTCTAACTTCTAAGAGGCTCATTACAATAATTGCATTCAAGAAAATATTGCATATTCCAGTCATAATAATAATTGGAACTTGTATCGCTGTAATATGGCAACCCGAAACCCTTTAGCGCCTTTCACAAAGCCGACAATGGAAATTTATATCATCGTAAAATTTAAGTGCGCACTTTAATAACTAAGCCTCAAGCGTCGTATCGCGGACAAAAGGAAACCTCTTGGCTCATGCCTCGTCTTACACCCACACACCTGTAACCGCATAGCCACGAGTACGTACACCAACGCACACATGTACACATCACCACTACTAAACCAAAACCCACACGCCCACCCGCAAAACACGCCCAACGTCTTGGGTTTTCTTATAAACCACGTTGTGTTCGACGTCCCGTTCTGTTTCAATGCACTACGCTCTGCCTCTCGCTCTGGCGCAATGACGAGGTTCACATAAAGCGGGCCACATTCCCGCCTTTTTTCCCACTCCATTTTGACAGCTCGTGGCTCCATATCTGGCTAGAAACTAAGACAGTGTTCACAACACTACAAATAATAAACCTGAACATGTATTTTTCTCAAATTTTCCCAGCTTAAACATACTCAGTTGAAAAATTACTGTAGCTAGCAGGAATGCGGCGCACATGAAAACATGCTTAAAGATTCCATAGTTTTTAATCATTTTTCTACATTTTCTACAAGCATTTGCAAAACACTCAAAACTAAAAAGCATTTTTGCAAACTTCGGTCTCGATAAACTATCGAATTTTATATATAACTTCAACGTTTTACAATATTATCTAAGTGTTAAGTTAAAAGCCGTTTTATTTTAACTTCAAACACAACACAAACTTGTTTCTTTTTTTTAAAATTCAATGGTGAAAAAAAATAATACACCTATTCCAACCTGGACCGATAATATTTCCATAATAATTATTCGTCCTATTCTTACCATTCGAGAGCCTACCTATTATTAACTTCAATCGGTACCTTATATTATTAAATAACCCGTTATGCGCTCTGATATTAATTAAGGGGCAAAGGAATCTTCTTGACCCCGTTCTAAAGTTTCAAAATTGGAACAATGTGCTCGTCGTCTTACCGACTAAGTGGCTCAAGACGCGTTAGCGGGCGCGGGTGCGCTGGGCGGGGTCTGCGGAGACGCGGCTCTCCGCTATCGGCACACCGAAACACACATTTTTCCCGCCGCAAACCTCGCGCTGAAGGTTAGCCGCGACCCGCAGACCTCGTTGGGGCAGACAGAGATAGCATCTTATAGCTTTCACGCGCCTGCGCGGTTTGTAAGCGCCAGTTTTGACAGCTGGATTTTCCTTTCCGCCGACGCGGGCGTGAGATTTCATACGGCTACGAGCTACGAGCTACGTAGCTCGTAGCGTACAGCTCGTAGCCGTATGCAATGTTGGCACTGCTGCTACAGGGAGGTTGGTATTTACGGGCAGCGTTCTATGTATGAAAATTTATTTTTAACATGGCTCAAATTGATTTTTTTATACTATATTGAGACTGAATCTTAATTTTAAAACTAAAAAGCTTCTTAACTAAATATCATGCATTCGTGATTTCAAAAGCACGAAGCCGTCGGTTCTGGTTGCTACTTTTAAAAATTTAAGCTCGCTTAATTTGGTGTACGACATCGAGCAGACTACTTAACTGCCGGAAAATTGGCTAGGTCAAGGCTGGCTACAAGCTGGCTATGTTTCATCATAGAGTTAAGAGTATTAATAAACTAAGTCGTAAATTGTTTAATGAATTAGTTATTTTTTAAATTGTAATTAGTTTAGATGTTTACTTGTCTGACTGTTTACGTGTACATTATCCGTAGATTTAGTAATATCTCTATTATACCTATACCTAGTGGTATTTTTCACTTATAAGCAAGAATTAGTATTTAATAGACGTAACATTGAGTTTCTATTTAGTAAAATAATAAACTTGAAACCAATTAATATTTTTCTTCAATTTGTATCACCACGCATATCGTGTATCTGTATAACCAGTCCACAGTTCAAGAATTTCAGTATACATACGAACTCACCTGCAGGCTGGCAAAAAGAAAATAGTTTTTCTTAATACTCAAGCTTAATTAAATAAATAGCTATAACAGTATGTAGTTTTTCCCCACTTTGACGAAGGAACATGCGTATGGAATCATACAACATAATAGTGGTGTACCAAAGATCCCGTCGCCGGGCCGCCGCAACAGCGGTCGCGCGGGTAACCTGCAAATTGTGAAGCGCAACCACGCGATTAGCTCACCAAACTCACCCACTCTCGGCCGTATCGCTCACCCATTTTGTTTTGATTAGGCTGTGGTGGCCAGCTTTACCGTACTCCAAGGGATATTTCCAGAATGGTCCTAATATTTATATCGTTATTATTTTCATACAATTGAAAATGTGAGACTAGGATTATTAAAGTACATACTTTAGATGTCATCATTTTAAACCTAGTACTAACATGCTTAATCAGAACCTTGACGGTGCAATTAAAAAATATATAAGTAATAGATAGTGGTGTGCTGAAGATCCCGTCGCCGAGCCGCCGCAACAGCGGTCGCGCGGGTAACCTGCAAATTGTGAAGCGCGACCACGCGATTAGCTCACCAAACTCACCCACTCTCGGCCGTATCGCTCACCCATTTTGTTTTGATTAGGCTGTGGTGGCCAGCTTTACCGTACTCCAAGGGATATTTCCAGAATGGTCCTAGTATTTTTACCGTTATTTTTTTCATGCAATTGAAAATGTGAGACTAGGATTAATTTAAGTACATACTTTAGATGTCATCATTTTAAACCTAATATTTACATGCCTAATCAGAACCTTGACGGTGCAATTAAAAAATATATAATCCGATCCGAGATCTATAGAGCGTACTTTGACTTGGCTCAGACTTTACTTAGAGTTAAAACGAGATGGACTTATGTGAGCAACATAAATCTGTCTCGTTTTAACCATGTCTTAAGTCTAAGCAAAGTCAAAGTTCGCTCTATAGATTTCACACTAAGATTCATTAAGTAGGTACATACTTTAGATATCATTATTTTAAACCTAGTATTTACATGCTTAATCAGAATCTTGACGGTGAAATTAAAAAATATATAAGTAACTAGCTGATGCCTGCGACTTCGTACGCGTGGATCGAGGTTTTGTGGTTCCGGCGGGAACTCTTTAATTTTCTGGGATAAAAAGTAGCCTATGTGCTATTGCAGACTATAATCTATCTCTGTGCCAAATTGCAGCCAGATCCGTTCAGCCGTTGGGGCGTGATTGAGTAACAAACATCCATACATCCATCCATACATCCATTCAAACTTTCGCATTTACAATATTATAAGATAGATAGTGGTGTACCTCAGATCCCGTCGCCGAGCCGCCGTAACAGCGGTCTCACATGTAACCTGCAAATTGTGAAGCACGACCACGCGACCACGCGACTATTATAGCTCATAGCTCGTGATAGTCATACAAAGCACTAGCACATAGCTGAACTAAATTGGCAGGTTTTTCAATAATGTTATCCTTTTTCGCAGTTAATATTGTCCATAGCATTTATCAATATTTTCATAGAAGAATACCACTACTTTTGGACAATATAGTTTAAATTTTGTCTACAACCGAATTAATACTAGTTTACATACAACTTTAATGATGATATCGGAAGAGTCCGAGATATAATGTGAAGTATGGTAAACTTATTTTGGTATACCACCTCACTCACACCCACCCAAGGTGCGGGTCACTATAACCTCGCAATAACGACCGTTCTGAGGTCACCAACAAGTCTCTTGCGACGAGTTCGCTTTGTTACTTAAGTATGTATGAATTATAAAATTATGGACGGATTTGTGGTTGGATTATAGTTAAAATGATAAATTACTGTATATTTCAGTTTATTGTAAATTTTTGCGGTTGTCGAATGTTACAATTAGCCATGTCGTTAATACAACCCAATTTAATCCATATCAATACTAATATTATAAACGCGAAAGTGTGTTTGTCTGCTACGCTTTCACGGCCCATCTGTTCAACTGATTTTGATGAAATTTAGTACAGGGATAGGTTGTATCCCGGAAAATTCAAGTTTCCGGGGGAATAAAATACCTTAATCCATGCGGACGAAGTTGCGGGCATCACTAATCATATCATATCATACTAATATTATAAATGCGAAAGTGTGTTATATTTGTTGGTTTATTGGTTTGTCCTTCAATCACGCCGCAACGGAGCAACTGATCGACGTGATTTTTGGCATGCGTATAGTTGAGGACCTGGAGAGTGACATAGGGTTTTTATATCCCGAAAAATTAAGGAGTTCCCGCGGAAATAACAAAAAACTTAAACCACGCGGACGACGTTGTGGGCATCAGCTAGTTCTTTAATATGCTTATATTTGTAGATTTTAAAAGTACTTAATAAAATTAAAAATCAACGGCCTCTTTGTTGTTGGTTGGTTTTTCTGAATAAGGATTTTCATTTTAAGTTGGTATTAATTAATGATTGATATACCTAATATCAACGTGCAGCTCAAACCACTGCGTATATAAGCTCAACCCTCATTAAGAACGAATTTTTGGAAATCCACACCAGACACACACCTGAGCTTGGCTGGGACTGATCGGAGTTTTATTTATTTATTTCAATGTCAAATGTTAAATTGCTCAAAACTTCCAGTATTCATTGTGATATACCGGTCATTTTCCTTTTATGAGATGAGAAGCTTACTCTATCGGCAAATACGTGCCGCCAAGCGATTTAACGTTTCAGTACGTTACCGTGTGGAAACCGATTAAGGGTATGGGTTAAATATGTATATATGCCCCTAACAGGTTAGCTTTCTACCATCGTCGACTACATCATCACGAAAAAAGGCTCCATTATGTTAGTAAAAATGAGTCAACAGGGAATCGAAATCGAATCGAAAGCATTTACTTATCAGACGAGTATCCACTGCGATGGAGAGGTCTACACACTTACCAGAAATCATGTAACGATTACAAAGGTAGGGAAATAGGGAAACAGCAAACAGCTTTAAAATTGGCTGTCAGAAAACATAATGTCGGGAAGCTAAAGGAAAAGGGTTGGCCCGTGCTCGTGCCCTTTCCCTCTTCTTGACATTTTAAATTGTTTATTTGCAAACAAGTGTCAAGTTATTTATTCAGTGATGTTGGTACTTTGATACGTTCGTGTAGGGATGTTAAATGTTCACGTGAAATCAATTTATGTTCTGCTTTATGTTGATAAGGCCATATTGTTTCATTATCGTTGACTTCCGTGTTTTACAGTTATAATCCTTATTTTAGGAACGTCAAGGTACGTGACATGAACTGTCATTTTTCGGACCCGATTGGCAGGTCCTCGAAATTTAGCAGGTAAGTGGAAAGGTTAAATCAAACCCAAAGCTTGCAGCGTAGTAACAGTTAATTTGAAATTCGTATATATACAAGGATGAACCATAGACTTATTAATAGACAATAGTCCTTTAAGTACTCTTTACATTTATAGTCCTCGTTTTAATAGTCCACGCTATGAACCTTTGTTGTTGGTCGCGGTTTGAGTTGCGTATTGGCCGCCAACGCAATAATCGGCGTTAACATAATATTGCTATAAGCGTCGGCAGTACGGCCCCTGTTATGGTATTTTAATTTTGATCTTTACTATTCGACACGAAATTCGTTAGTTACCCAAGTCTGGGTTCATGTAGCAAATTGGAGCCTAGCTTTTGGTACCACTTCCTAAACTCTATGTAATTTGATTTTCAATACACTTGCTAGAAAAATGCACTTACAGAGGCAGTAAACAGGGCTTGTAAGTTAAATTTACTGCCCTCGTGCAGTAAATATTTACCGCCCTCATGCAGTTTTTTTTTAATTTTTGTAAGTCCACGTTACTTCTAAATAAAAAGTTTTCTTGCAAGAAGGTTCATAATGATATTGACCTTTTGTATGTAGAAAACCTAAAAAATAATGATGACATTTAGATGTGAATTGATGAAATTAATTCATAAAATAAAAAATTGTATTTAATATGATTAAATAAAATTGTTTTAGGTTTTATAAATCAAAAAAGTAAAGGCTGAATAGTTCAGGCTGTTACTGAGTTAAGAACTAGAACCTAGGGCCATGAAGCCAATTTAA
Organism: Erebia aethiops; assembly: GCA_923060345.2. Taxonomy (NCBI): domain Eukaryota; kingdom Metazoa; phylum Arthropoda; class Insecta; order Lepidoptera; family Nymphalidae; genus Erebia; species Erebia aethiops. The sequence continues at coordinate 10,374,292 of OV281096.1, read as the reverse complement.
AAAAAAGCAATTACAACAACGCGCCGTAGATACAATTCGTACAAATCTTTAATTTGTGCGCGCTATTTTTAAAAGTTTCATTGAGTATTTCTCATAAATTATTAAATAATTTATGTGGTTTAAGTGATGTGGGATCATAAAATTAAATCAACAATTAGGTATTTTAGCTGTTTGAAAAAAATCGCGCTTGTAATAGCCGCCAAAAATCTCGACTAAGTATGGGCGTGAAAAGCCATTTTACATTTAGCCAAAGCCAAAGGAAGGTACTAGGTACTCACTAGAAAAGCCATTTTCTAGTGAGTACCTAGTACCTTCCTACTCGACTTTTATTTTCAAGTTTTCTCACAAATGTATTGAAAAATATCGTGTGATACACGGGCGTTATGGTTTCTACATACTCGTGACGATGGTCAGCCCTCGACTGGCGTCATCGGGCTGACATTAGTCAACTCGTATGTAAAAACCTATTTACCGCCCTTATATCACAAACTACTAATGTAAGTATACGGCTAAAATTGGTAAGTACTATAATGAATACAACAGTTTACGTCACACGTTACCACTGCACAGTTATAACAAAGTAAGTAGAGCTTAGTAAGTTGTTAACAAAAGAATGTAAAAAGATCCTTTCTGCTCTACTCCACTTTGCCGGCGTGCGTTGCGCCTTAATATTCATACCTTAAGCAGCTTTAAACTCGTAAACCATAATTAACATTAACCCTAAAGTTAATCTAGCGGTTTAGGTATATTTCATCGAATTAAATATTTTCAAACTAATATAGAAAATAAGTATTTTAATCACATTAGCAATAATAATACAAGTAGTAGGTATGTAATAATGTAACGTTCAATAAGTACTTGTTTCAGTAAGTTCGCCGAGCTAGGTATAATCGGGTGTTGTGCCGTGCTGCAGCTGTGCCTGAGGAATGAACGAACAGTGACGTGCCACATACACATCGATAAAAAATAACAATATCGATATATTACAATTATTAAGTACCTAGTTATTACCCATTACACTAATTATTACCTTGCAAGATCTTGCATCAGTCTCGACAACTCTTTAAGAACATAATTTAAGTTATTAAAAATTTTCGTGGATCAAAATTCAAAACGCATTGGGCATGCGCTGATATAAAGGAAGTGTTTTTTAGGTTTTTCTTTATTTCGATTAAATTTTGTTTTCTTTTTGTCCGTGCTCATCAGCTATGTCCAAGTTGATCAATAGGAGAACAAGAGCAGCTGTAGTCAGGGTACTGCTGCTCAACATATTGTACTGACATTGAGTACGCTTAAAATTCGTAGATGGCTACAGCAAAATTATAAATATTTATTTTTAGCTTCTTTAGCAAGTTCCCATCTGTTTTCGTGCAAAAACCTCGCGTATTGGAAATTCGATATCGATACCTTTGGGCACGGCCCTAGCCAGAACCCTTCCGCTGCTCGCCATATGCCGGCATTGAGCGCCCTTAAATTACAGAACTTCCCGCTCATAATAGAGAGATATGCCTTTAATATCTGCTGAAACGGCGCGGTGTTTACTTTTTGCCTCGGTTCTTATATTAGAAATTGTGCAGCAGTACTTTATCTTGAGATACGGTTATTAGCACGCATCCGCATTCATCTCTAAGGTTAATCAGCCACCACCATCATATTCATAATTTGTATTACAATTAGGGCTGTATTACAAGTATTAAAAAACTCGATTATCCACTTATTTCATTTTATTAGAGGCCGTGATACCATGTACAGCTCGCTTTAATTTTCCATCAAAAATAGGCGATGATAGTCCGTCTCCCCCCAATTCCCGGGCACGCACATTTTTCAGTGTGAGTTTCAAAGAAAGAAAAAATATTTTTATTTGGCACACCGTGTTTACACACTTTTCTAATCTCTATAAGTAAACTAAAAAGAATAGGATACAATTAAAAAGTCTGATATGTTATTACTGATTTCTCTACATTTACCTATACGTAGATAAACTAAAATTCACTGCAATGATGTCCAATTACGATCCCGATCCCTCCACTTCCACATACGTAAAACGTACAATAGATATCATTGTCCCCTAAAAATTGACCCCGGAAAAGGCGCAATTTCAATCACAATTCCAAACGATATTCCGTAACGCACCTGCTGTCTGAACACGTGCCCCACTAAGAATCTACTTAACTCGAGTGACCCCACTTACTCGGTCCCAACTGAGCCGTCTGAGAAACTTCAATGCTGCCGATTATTGACTAAAAAGCAGGCAAGCCGCACTTTGCTGATTTAGAGAAAAGGATGATGACCGCAGTAATTCGGCAGTCCATTGACGTTTTCAGGACGTTTCACGAATTTCAGTACTCAAAATGCGCTGAGCTGGACGCTAGACAATGTACCTACTACTAATTATTCTGTGGTTGGACCTAAGCACTTTGAAATCCAGTCTTGGTATATTTTTCGTGTAACATCTAAACTGCAGTTCTTTATTTCTTTTATTCAATTAAACAGCGACAATTCTCGGCTTTCAGTCGTATTGAAATTATTTCCTATGAAGGTAGGTATACCCAATGTATAAGATTTAAGAACTTTACGTAAGTACTCGTAGTTACATAATATATATTTTATTATCTGCCTTCCTGTAAGAATCTTATCTTATACCAAAAATAAATTATCTAAATGCCTAGGTATCTGGTTAATTATTATCTAACATGAAACTCATTCAAATCAATATATTCATTTCTTCAAATTAGGTACACTGACTTATTGACGTCCAATTATTTATAAAACATGATGGTGATAATCAGTTACGGTATGTTAAAACTAAAGCTACGAGGGTTTCAAACGTTTCAAACTGGTCTGAGAAGAGCCCAAGATAGACTCAGCCGGTTTATTTTTACTTTACATTTGAAGTTCATGTTTCGAAACTTACCTTTTGCACTTATCTAGGTTTTACTGACGGACGGCAAATAACCAGCAATTTCACGTGGACCAGACGCCATCTGCGACATCCAAAAAATAACATTTCCCAAAAACATTTGCGAAAGAAAGGTATATTAGTCTCCGCGGGGCAATAATCGAAGCCAATCGGCTCACCGAACGCCCCGACATGACACTTTTTTATATTTATACGGCCATTTCTTTAATGTGAGAGCTGGTAAAGTGGTGTATTAAACCTTCTGATTTAACTGTTCAGACATTACTTTTGCTGTAGGTAAGCCAAGTTGTTATTTTTCCTTAGCCACAAAAAATTATCAATAAATCGCTGTACTAGAAATTATACAGAAATACGCATTAACGCAGTGAGTACTTTTTTTTCAGTTATAATAAAAATAATTAAATAATGTTTTTTTTTATTCCACTTTAAGTTAGCCCTTGATCGATCGATCGATCGATCTCACCTAATGGTAAGTGATGATGCAGTCCAAGATGGTAGCAGGCTAACCTGTTAGGGGTATGGCAGTTATACGGCCCATTATCCCGGTTTTTAGCGACTACGCCACTTTTCAAACCAATTCAAAGTCATGAAAAAATAGTTTTTTTTCACTGTTAAAAATACATATTAAAGATACATGCCTTATCTCTTTAATGTACTCATGAAAACACGATAAGTTAAACTTGCCTCGATCATAAAAATTTTTGAAAACAGGTTGTTTTTGTTCATTTTTCTAATGGCATTTCCAAAGCTTTAGACTAAAGTTCATAAAAATTATACGTAAATTAAGCTCATTGTATTAGCTATTCACTGTACAGACCGATTTTAAATAAAAAAATTGCTGCAAAATTTCGCCTAACAGAAGTCATAAAATGATCTAACGCATCGAATAAGCGATGTACTCAGTGGCTCACGAGCCTCTATACGAGAAGGACCTGCGCAAGTTTTCACGAATCACGCTCCTTTCGCGCTAAAATTATTTATTTTTTAATTATTTGTAAATAAATTCTTTTGCTACATTTAGTGATAAAATTAAAATAGTTTTAGTTAGCCTGTAAATATAGTGTTTCTTTGCTTGTGATTTTTATTTAAAATGGGAAATAAAAGTGCCGGAAAAAAAAACTATCTGACAGGAAGCGAAGGAGAAATAAAAAAAATATATGGTAAGTGTTTCTTGAGTTTATCAAAATACCTAGTCCTCAAAAGCTCCGAAGAAAATCTGATACGAACTAAGAAAATTATGATAGGTAGAGTAAATTCCGCCACGTGCAAATACCATCACGCGTAACCACAGTTTATACAGTCAGTAAGGGAGACGAGGTTTTTTTTGTTTGGCTATACTGAGTTTCTCATGAATACATGATATAATAATATCCTATCCTAAGTCTCGACTTTATTTTGGCCATGGCGGTCAATAGAAATTTACCAACTGCGCGGGAGATATTTCTGAACTTCCAACCCCTAGTTTGGTTCATACTAAATAGAAATACCTCACCTACCTACTAATTAGTTTTTAGAAAAATACAAATAATATTAATGAGCCCAAACCCGGGGATAAACCCGAGACCTGCAGTCGAAGATAGTAGTTACCATAAAACCAACGAGACTCTGTTAGCGATTTTGTACTATCAAAATAATAATTCTTTAAATTTTTATTTCAGCTCAGATATCCCTCGTAAAGGAAATCGTTTTGCATCAAAAAAGAGAGACGACACACCGCTTGAAAAAGATGACATGTGAGTAGTTTCCATACAGATTATATTTTGTTTGATACGTGAGAAAGTGAGACAGTAGCGGACTAAGGGCGATAGGGCACACCGGTGGCCGGACCCTTGGTGTAGAGTTCCCCAAGAACCTTATATACCTAATCTATACCTAATATATCGAACCTATAATAATTATATTTTCAAGGCTTATAAAATTTACATTATATTGTGCTCGTAATTTAATTATTCACTAAAAAATAAAATATTTGTGCTAGCTTCACTCGCATTTCTTTGAAATACTAAATTCAATTTGCTTAATTTTTTTTAAAGTGGGGCCTCCAGTAACTCACCCTGTAATCAAATTATATTCAAGTTCACCACCTCACCGTAATATTATTTCACCTTTATATAATTTCAAACAGTGAATCTGTAGATGCAGTTAGAGTTTAAGGTGGTTTAAGAGCTTTTGTCAATATTTTTTTTCATTCGGTAACAAATACCTACTCTGTGAATTTTATCAAACCTAGAAACGTACCTAAAAATATTTTTGTTGTTTCAGGAAAAGTGTGTCTGCTTGGAATCTGGGCAGGCGAAAATGAGCCTTTATATACAGAGTACATCGATAAAGATGATACTTTCTGGTTTAAGAACATGGAGCCAAAGATATTACAATTTTATTTAAAATACCTACTGCCTGAAATTATAGATAGTTGATATGAACGTGGCATGCCTATACGAGACCAGGAAGATATAGAAAACGTGCAGCCTAAAAAACATTCATCTAGTACACCCTCTGATTTGCAACCAGATTTGCAGCAACCAGGTCCAAGCTCACGCGTGATTTTTTACGATGAATTTTGATTGTTTTTGTAATAATAATTTTATAAGTATGTAGGCGCTTTTCAGTGGTTTAAGTTTGTTCATTTAAAAACCAAATAAAAATGTGTGTATTTTATTTTAATAAACTTAATTAAAATTTTCTTAGCACAAATTAAAAAAACAAAGTCTATATTAGTATAGTTAGTTAGTTTAGTTATAGTATTGTTGCATACCAAAAAAGTGTCGGGTAAAAGTAAATTAGTGAATCAGTAACAAAAGAGATTTTCACCAATGTATTTACAATACAGCAACCCCCACTGAGATTGCCGCCCCGGGCTCCCAATGGACTTAGTCCGTCCCTGACCACTGTATACACGATATTGACAGCTAATAAATTTAAAAATGCTTGATGCAAAAAAATCTGTCAGTAGGTCTATCGGCTTTAAATTATAAAGAGATTATAAAGATCTATAGAAATTGTGTTGGAAAATCCCCTTTTAGTAATAATTATTTATTTTTATTCCCTTTTAGTATTTATTTAATAAAATTGGGGATGACAATTAAAATGGGGAAGTTTTAATATTTTTACTCTTATTTTGAAATTTGGAATGTAACTTGGCTGGAATTTGCAATATAGATACGAGTAGATTATACCCTGAATTTCATTTTATATAGTCTAAATCAAAATATAGGTAAAAACGCAACTTCCGACATGTATTTCGTGAAGCGAATTATAATGTAAATAGTCCAACTGTAACAGTTCATACTGTGACGCAAATATTTATGATAGGGTCACGGAGTTCATTTGAACTGCGCGACTCACGGCAATGATCGGTAGGTATCGTAGCGCGGGTCTGAGTGAGCTACAAATGCCTAAAGTGCTGGGATATAGTAGCCTTAAACCCATACCACTAGTCGGTTTCTACACGGCATCGTACCGGAATGCTAAGTCGCTTGGGGGTACGTTTTATTTTCTGGAAGTTAAGGAATAAGGAGTACGTGGTATCCACTACACTTACAATACGTTCATATGACGAGTATTGAGTAACTACATTTAAGCATAATATCGTCTGTCGAGGCCAATCATTGAATCTAAGGCCCGTATTAATAAGCCGACATCCGTTGAGAACACGTTCTCAAGTTGGTACCGGCCAATCTATGCTTAAAATCGGTAATAAGCATATTGCTCTTATTTATTGATGAGTTCCGTCCTCCATCTCGAGATATTCATCAGATCTTCACCAAATTTAAATAGGGTCAACCTGACGATATATTCTTTCAAATAATTTTTTTTATTGAAATATTTTCAGATTTCACGGAATTAGAGTAACATTGCCAAAAAAAAACCGCGTATGCAGCAGAACTAAGCCTGTTCGAAAAGTCATTTATGTGATGGCCCCATTGGAGTTTAGCATCTAACGTTATTCCGAGAAAAACAGCGGTATCCACTAAATCTAATTCCTCATGATCAAGTTGTACAGTGGCTTTTACCTGTTTGACATTAGGTAATGTAAATTTGATACACTTTGTCTTTTTTCCATTGAGGAGTTGGTTATTAGCTTCAAACCACTGTACCACTTTAGTGAGAGAATTGTTTACTTCGTCAAGAGTTGTTTCGTAACGATTTATTTTAAACAAAAGTGATGTATCATCAGCAAACAATACTATCCCATGATTATCCTTGGCAAGATAAGGAAGATCGTTAATATAAATGAGGAATAGAAAAGGCCCTAGAATTGAACCTTTTGGAACCCCCATTTTTATAATCGATCCGGGAGACCGCTTTCCATTGATGTCTACCTTTTGTATCCTACTTTTTAAGTAGGAATCCCTATTCGATACAGACGTGTTTATTACGAAACCTCGATCCACGCGGACGCAGTCGTGGGCATCAGCTAGTATTTTAATATCCCCCATTTTGTAGCGGGTTTAAAATAATCTAGCGACACTCGGTAGTCGCGTATCACTGCCGTGGTAGGTATGTATTACGATCTACATGAAAAAGCAATCAAATCGCGAGAGCGCGTCAAACCAACGCAACAAATAACATGGGTTGTATTTTTAAGGAGGAGGGGTGATGGTGGTATTTCCATACAAATGTTGCATAATTTAGAAAAAGAACGGTTTTGATGCGCCTTTTGCTTCATAGAGCTGTTGTTTTATGCGTTTCTTTAAAAAAATAGGCTGGTTATACTTCTGGGGGTTTGTAATTATGTATGGAAAGTAATTTCTTACGTTACAAGGAGGGATTTTATTATAATGAATACAAAGTAGGTAAGATACTTTTAAGTTTCTCTCTAATATCACACATGCTACGAAGCTACCTACGTGCTACGAGTATCAGTATGTCAACAATCAATTGACTACCTTATATTAGTATAACCTTATTTATAAAGGTGCCTCTGCTTAGTTTATTGCCAGTCTAAGTAGAATCTGACTTGCAAACTACTACTAATAAAAATGTTGGTAACATACATACTGATAAACATTAAAAACATACCTGTAGTAAGGCCTACATGAAATCAACGATTTTTCAATTCATAGCAACCTGACATTTAACCGTTGAGCTATTGCGGCTTATATCATAGGCTTACTCTCTTTACATTTAATCTGTTTAGACTCGCCGTAAAGCGAGGCCGATAAAATAAACGGCAGCGCGAAAGATCCTTGTCTTATCGCCACCAAGCAAGATTACACATAAAAATGTTAAATGATCTCGAACGCGTATTGAAAAAATTGAGGGGAAATGGCTGGGGAAATTGGCCGCCCCAGACGAGTTTTATGCGCGTTCGTGATATAATGACAGTATTTGTTTATTTTTCTTAAATTCTGTTTGCATTTGGCGTTATATTCTTACATCGACCATGCAGTTTAAAATGGCAACAAACTACCTTGGTGTGGTTTGCCAGTTTTAAACTCATACTAGCTCTAATTTTCTACACGGTAAGGAAACGAAAGTAAGTCGTAAGTCGTAATTCTTCGGCTGGCACAGCTTTGCCAGTATAGTGGTGGTACATAAGTAGACACGGCGCAAGACTCCGTGTCCCACCAGATTCTCCGGTCTGCTCTAGAGGGTAACGGAGGAGATAAAAAGAAATAATGATTTTTCAAAGCCGCGGTAATCGAACCCTTCACCTTCCACTTTATTATTTTCAGATAGTATATAAAATTCCTTCCAGATTTATAAAATAGGGCCATGATAGGTAAGTAAAAACTCTACCACCAGTTCGGAAAACTGATTCTATACTGAGAAGAGCAGGAAAGAAACTCAGTTGCTCTTTTCATAAAAAGATCAATGTTACACTTTGTAAATAATATGCAATGTGTACCTACGTCATCACACAACTTTGTCATGGAAGCTTTGCCCGGCTTCGCATTAGCAAAAAAATTTTGAAAGTCTGGTTTACTGAGCTCACCAATGCGTCAGGGAGGTCTTTGGAAAGTGATGTTGTAAATAATGTCACATATGTTCGTTATAAAATAGTGTAAAATAAATACCATTATTTCGTTAATCGGTGTATGTTTCACGCCATGTTGTAAGTATGAGCAAGTAGGTATCGAGAGGGGAAGTGTTTGTGACACCGCTCACTTGTCGCCCGTCGAAATCTAATCTGACGCCTTATCCCGTTTTTTGTATGAAACACCCATCACAGCACCCCGAACATTCGTATTCGGGGCATAATTATTATTGTGTTGTTTTAGGGTAGGTACGAAACCGTACACTGCTTTTTGAGCCTTTTTTCGGATTGTGTAAGTTCTAATCATCGTCGAGATGTTGAGCGTGAGCCCTAGGGCTCGAAGACATCGGGGGGCAACGTTGTGAGACTCGGACCCTGGCTTAGGATATCTAGAAAGGAAGCGTATGTCAAAGGATCTTCTCCGTTTGGCCCGTAAGGGCCAAGCGGGGGTACGGGCCTCGAGGCTAGGCCTCCTTTGCCCCGGTGAATATCTTGAAGCCGAGTGGAAACCGGCTAGATCCTGCCTTGTAGGCTGCGGGCCTCTAGGTCGGGTGTCATGTCCGGTGTTGGGTCCGCACTGCGGGTGACGTCATCACCTCTGCGGTAAGTGTATGTGGTTGTGTGTTTTAATGTCCAATGTCCCCCAGTGGGGCAGAGGGCGCCAGTGTTGCGCCATCTCGAGCGGTTAGAAGCTACACCCTTGACCTCATCCCTATCCTCGCGACCTCCGCTAGAGCCGTACGCTGCCAAGTTTTTTTTTGGGTCGGCAACGCTTTCTTTTTCCCCGAGGATTCCAGGCGATATTGCCTGGCTCTCTACGTAGAGTGTGGCCAATCCAGTCTATTGGAGCTTCCGTGTAAAGTAAGTAAGAAAGTAAAAAATACTTTATTACACACAAACAATCGTATTGTGATACACAATTCGTGACACAATTTACAAGTTGCCATGGTATAAAGGCGGCCTTATCACTGCGAGTGATCTCTTCCTGACGAAACGAGATAGATTGCATGACGAGTGGGTATTGCACACGTGTGAATTTTAAAGGGAAAAGGATATTGAGTACTTACCTATTATAATCTAATAAACTTACATAAAAATGTCCATCTTGAATAAATATTACCGTCATAAATATAACGGCTAGATATTATTAACCGTGCGATAAGCTAGATAAGCTTTCATAAAATCGACATAAACTAAAACTGGTTATAGAGATTAAAGAAAACGTTAGAGTTTATTTTTTTCTAGTACCTAACCACTTAGAAAGCGACTCAAAGGTTAACAAGATAAAAGTTTAATAATAATTGTAACCCGGCTTCGGGCAACAAAATTAAAAATTAAAATTAATTTAAAATTGTTTTTCTGTCGCTTGCGTATGTTTTAATATTGTACTATACCCATATTTATGACCTCAGAAATATTCTCCTCTTGCATTTGACATCGATCAATACAATAGCAAAATAACAAAAAAAAATTATAGAGACCCTCACTTTTTTGCATGTATCTAACATCCGTCATATTATTATCAATTTAGTTCGTGTAAAACAATGACTAAGGAATTGGTGTAAAATGTATACAATAGAGAATTGACATGACTTATTTATCAAAATCGGCTTACTATTGTAGGCGCTACGGTGGAACTAATACAAACATATTATTTATACAATATGTATGTTATATAAGAATGGAGAATGGAGTTTTCAAGGCCTTTTGGGAAATAAATAGGTATAATTGCTATGTAGCTAACTATGTGGTAGCCACACAGGTAGCGTAGCTAGGTGATACCTAGTGCCAGCAAAGCCAGCAAACATTGACGTTGGCGATTGCTGGCTCCGTTTATATTGTTTTTTTTTTTTTTTTTTTTTCTTTTTTTCTTCGGGGGAGGAAAAAATCCCTACGGACTTCTGCCTAATGGCAGGGCATGTCCGACTTGCACGGACTAAAATAACCTCCCCCTGTCTTCGAGGTCAGCACGGAACCGCCGCTGCATTACTTCATGCTGACCCTCTATTCTATTTTTATATTGTCACGGGGTGGAAACCACCCTGCCAGTGGCCTGAATCAGTGGACTTATTTTGTTTACTGTTTTCCGTTCAACCAATTTTTTTAGAACATGTTTATTTTCGCCATGATAAAACACGGTAATCTGGACCTGGAAAAATCGTACGTGACAAAAATGCGTTAAACCGCGTCTCTTTCCTCTCTAGTAGGCCTATTGACTATTGACTCTATCCTATAGAATGTAGCCTATAATATTATTTTTAACCGACTTCCACGAAAGGAGAAGGTTCTCAGTACGGCGCGTATGTTTTTTTTTTTTTAGTCAGTGTTGATGAAAACATTAAATAATCGCGTCTAAATTATTATTATTAAGCATTAAATAGTCGGAAAAGAGCCGTGCCGAAAGCTAGATTTCGCAAGTTCGAATCCCACTCACGAATTTGGCTTTTATTTGTAAAATACCTGTTAAATATTGGAGAAACAGGCGTTGCTTTGCGGAAGTTCATCTTATTGAAGGAAAACTCGTACCTACGTTGAGAGTATTTTGGAAGATTTCTGTGGTGTGGTGAATATCGCGGGCTATGAGTGTAAGTACGTATACGTGTGTATAAGCACATGAGGTATAAGTGAGATACACACTTGACTGTACCACATAGATTTACCTATTGTCGCGGATTACAGCGAATTAAACTTCTAGTTCCTTCACCTTTTAAATAAATGTTATCCCAGAAACCTAGCTATGAGTGTGCCAAATCCATGTAGCAAAAATAGACCAACGAAAAATCTAAATAAAGTGTTTTGGGTTCTGGATCGATATTTTCTCAAATTATATTTTGAAACATACCAAGTTTCAGTAAGCACGTCGTTAATGCTAGGCTAACCTTATCCCTCGAAGAATGGTTGGTAAATTTTCAATACTCACTTTATTAGGGAGCGGAAGGAGGGTGGAAACGGGTCTTTATTAGATTTTCTAGTAACGTGAGTAGGTATACAGCCAATTGCATAGGCTGCAACCGACACCTTGATATTGGAAATTTCTAAGAGCTCAATACATATTAGGTATATGGACACCATTATCCCGTATCCGCTGATTGCAATATTTCGCTGCTTCGACATAATTTTGGATGTAATTAGAATTTTACGGTTTAAAAGCTAAAAAGGTAGGTTACCTAAGGTAGGTAAAGGTAAGTAACCTATTACCTAAGTAATAATTACAGTTCGCGCGCGAGTTGAATGCAGAGTAAATGTAGGTATGTGTCACCAATCACCATACATTTGCTCTGCATTCAACTCGTGCGCGAACTATAGGTATTCCTTCATAACACACGATCAATTAATTAGATTTGAATAGCTGGATGGAAAATGGATTTCATTTTAAGTTTCCCATTTTATCTCACCACCAGCCATCAATTATAATTATAATTTAGGATGATTAATTTAAATAAATAACTAGCATTGAAAGAATAGCCCATCATTTTACTACTACTTACGCGTAGGTAGGTACGTAGGTACCTACCTACAGTTGCGTTATTTAAAAAACGTGATCTGTGTCTGTGACTTGGATAGTTTCTAGAAAAAAAGCATCTAAGGCACTAGGCAGACCATCGTCATTAAAAAGGCAAAAGGTTTTATTGACACAGAAAATCTATAATTTAGAACTACTATTTTACAGCGTCCATGGTGTAGTTAGAGTGTAGACCAAAATAAACCGCAAATGAAGTTTAAGGCCTAGGCCGCACTACGGCTAAACCGCCGTGGTTTTTAACCGTGTGATTTTGTGAGTCAAGCAAACGTATACAATTTTTTTCCGCGACTGATTTTTATGAGTAGTTAAATAAATAAAACTGCGCCATCTATATGACTTGTATGAAACTAGTTCTACATTCGCTGCCAAGATTGAATCCCGTCTCAAGTCCCGTCTACGATTCGCTGACTTAATAATTTCAACATATCACAGATGGCGGTAAACGAAATAAAAATATTCTAAACTTTGCAAAATCCATATTTGACGCTGATTTTAAGCTTTTGTTAAAATATGTATAATTATATACCTAGTAATTACACAAAATATTATTGTCACAATCTTTATAATCAAAAGTCACAATGATCTCTATTCAAGTAAGAACTTTTTTTTGTATTCTGGCTTGGATCTGTATGGTCTGTAGTCTGTACCATAATCTGTGCTGTGTACAACACATAAGGCCGGCCACATACTATCATAAAAAATCTGCCAGGGAGTTCAAGCATAATAAGTAATAAGTATTATTATTATTATTGTTTTCAATTATTACAAAACTCAAGGAGGTGTGTTGAAGAAAAGAGGTTGTTCGTTTTGTATTTAGTTTTTATTTAAAATATTGTCTATACTATATTATGTCACTTGCTGTCTTTTACTGAAAAATATGAATATGGATATACGTTAGATTAAGCAAAATAATTCTAATAGTCTGAATAATTAATGCATCCTAAAAGTAAGAGGGTAAAAATGTTCTTTAAAGATAAAATACAAAAATTGTATTCAGAACAGAATGCTAGGGCACGCGTCCGAATTTTTCTGACTGACATATTATTATTATTTCACGTCAGTGGCCGGCCTAAGTGACATAAACATAAACCATAGACCGCTTAGCATATTGTCCACATATTGTCAAAATCAGAAAATTTTAGGTTAGAATCATAAAGTGTCAACCAGGTGTCAACGTAGTCAAGCATATTAAAATTAGATAAAAAGTTAAAAACGGCAAACGCAACGGCAATCACGTAATTTATGTGAAATGGTGATAGTTTAACATCAAACATAATGGCAGTTGTCATAGAAACAACGCTCGGAGATATTACAGTAGACCTTTATTTAGACCAGCGTCCCATAACATGTTTGAACTTTTTGAAGCTTTGTAAGATGAAATATTACAATTTCAACCTGTTTCATACTATACGCAGCGGATTCATCGCTCAAACTGGTGATCCCACTGGAGAGGGTTCCGGTGGACAGTCAATATGGGGCATTTTAGAAGGACCAGACAAAAGATTTTTCTCTGGAGAGAAGAGACCTAAAATTCGTCACACAGGTGCTGGCTTAATCTCAATGGTATGTACTGATGATATGATGGTTGGATCTCAGTTCTTTATAACTCTGGCGCCAGATTTGGACTCATTAGATGGAACACATTGTGTCATTGGCGAAGTCACTGAAGGGCAAGAAGTATTGACTAAATTGAATGAAGTGATCTGTGATGAATCTCATCGTCCTTACCGAGATGTAAGAATTACCCACACTGTTGTACTTGAAGATCCTTTCAATGATCCACCTGGGTTGAGAGCTCCGTCGAGGTCACCGTCGCCTAACCCTGAACGCCTCAAAGGTGGCAGAATTGCCCCTGATGAAGACATAGATGAAACTCAAGGAAAAAGTGCTGCTGAAATACAGGAGATGATTGAAGAGAAAGAGGCCAAAGCTCGGGCAACAATATTAGAGATTGTAGGTGACTTGCCTGACGCTGATATTGCGCCACCAGAAAATGTGTTATTTATTTGTAAACTTAACCCTGTCACAACAGATGAAGATTTAGAAATTATCTTTAGTCGTTTTGGTAAGATTGTTAGTTGTGAAGTTATAAGAGACAAAAAGACGGGTAACTCTCTTCAATATGCATTTATTGAATTTGAGAATAAAAAGTCATGTGAAGATGCATATTTTAAAATGGATAATGTGCTGATTGATGACAGACGCATCCATGTTGACTTTTCTCAATCTGTTTCCAAAATGAGATGGCTTGGTAAAGGACGAGGAGTACAGTATTTTAATGAGGAACCCAAAAGTACATTAACAAATGAAGACGAGAGGGGTAGATATGAAGAAAGAAAAGACATGAAAGATGAACGAGACAGCAATGGTAAAAGGAATTATAGAAGAAATAACAGTGATAGAGAGTATAGAGGTGATATTGAGATGAATAGACAGCGTAAAGATGATAAAGAAAAAGACAGATCATATAAAGAGGATAGAAATAAAGATAAGTGTCAGCATAAATATGAAAAAGAAAGAGACATGCATAGTAGAGATGATAAAGAATCCGACCTGCAAATTAGAGGAAAGGACAGGCAACATACAAAAGTAGAAAGGAAAAGCAGCAGTGATCAAGAAATTAGTAGGCAACATAAAGGCTATACAGAAAAAGACAGGCAAAATAGAAACGACAGAGAAAGAGATAGGGAGATTAGAAATGAGAAAGATGAAAGCAGGCAAAACAGAGATGATAAACAAACCTACAGACAAATAAAAGATGATAAGGAACTGGAATGTCAAAATAGAGATGGTAAAGAAAAAGATAACCATTCTTTAAAAGACAAAGATAAACACGATAAAAGTGATAATGACCAGAAAAGACACCAAAAAAATGATAGAGAAAGAGACTTAAAAAATAGGGGAAAAGACACGCCAAATAGAGATGGTAGAGAAAAACAAAATAGAAATGACAAAGAAATGGACAGAAAACAACGAAATGAAAGAGAAAACGTCATGCAGAACAAAGATGACATACAAAGGGACAGGCAAAATAGAGGTGATAAAGAAAGCACCAGACACCGAAAAAATGATAGAGAAAGAGACAGGCAAAGTATTGATAAAGGAGAAATTGGTAGGCAATATAGAGATGAAAGAGAAAAAGAAATGCAGAATAGAGACAGAAATAGCCATAATAGAAATTATATAGAAGGAGAAAGGAGACATAGAAATGACAGACAGCAACAAAGAGATGAGAGAGAGAACATGAAAATAGATAAAAATGACCACAGAGAAAGAAGTAGAAGCAGATCAAAAATCAGTCACTCTTATGATAGAAACAGTAAAAATGATAGAGTAAAATATACTAAAGAAATAGAAGATGATAAGAGCAAATCATATAAGTCTATGTCACCCACTAGGAAAAATGAAGATAAATCAGAATATAAATACAGTAGAGATGATAGACGAAAAGAACGAAAATCTAGTAACAGCCATCAAACGTATAGAGAGGGCAGGCATAATGATGAAAGCATTCATAGAGAAAGAAACAGGGATGACAAAAAAGGTAAACAGGGACAAGATCTAGTTCCAAAAACACCCTCCCCAGTGACTGTAGATAATAAAAAAAAGAATTCAAAACAAAAGAGTAAGAAAATGATTAGTAAGAAACCAAATAAAAAGGGTAGTTCTACTACCAAAAAGAAAAGAAAATCATCTACATCTTCAGATGATTCATCGGAGTCTAGTTCATCTAGTAGTGAATCTAGTTCTTCGAGTGATAGTGACAATAATAAAAAGAAATTGAGGAGAAAAAAGAGGAAACATTCTACATCAAGTAGCAGCACCAGCAGTTCAAGCAGTTCTTCGAGTAGTTCAGGCAGTAGTAGTGAATCAAGCTCAAGTTCAGATAGTGATACTAAAAAAAAGAGTGTGAAAAAAAACAAGAAACCAACAGTAAAGAAACCTAAAAAGAAGCTAAAGGAATAAAGTTTGAGTAATTATTATTATGGTTCCAATAGTTATGTAACCTAATCATAAATTAATTATTTATTCATAGATTTCTGACGAGAGACTTATTACAAAGTCAGCAATAAAAGATGGCATATGAGCTGAATTATTCAGTATTCTCTGCTATTTTTTGGTACTTCAGCTATTAATTAATGCTACTGACTGAAAATTTAAGTGAGATATAAGATCAGTTGTTAATAACCAATTAGTACAATATTTTGCCTTATTAAACTATGATAATATGATACAATTGCAAGGTATGATAAAGTTGTGGTTATGTTGATTCATATTTCCAGCAATATCCCATTGCTAACTTAAATTAATTTTTTTGCTATATAGTTAGGTACTTTATTATTAAACTTATGAAATTATTATTAAGTATGTATTAAATTAATATAATCTAGCCTGTATTTTTTATCAAGAATGTGGTTATAGATCATAGGACCCTGTAATTTTTTTTATATATTATACTCTTAAAATAAACCAGCCAATTGCGAGTTGGACTTGCACTTATAGGGTTCTGTACCATCATACAATATTTAAGACATTGTTCTTTTTACATACTCTCTTAAAAAAAGCAGGAGTGTCGTTTAAAAATCATTTTTCTTGTTATGCCAGCTTATTAAATATGTGATTTTATTTTTATTATTTGTTGTTAAAGCACGGACAAACGGACGGACTGTCCGTCTGTTTGCCGACAGTCGATGCAGAGGCTTAGTAATAGGGTCCTGTTGGCTCTCTTTGGGTACGGAATCCTAAATACAACTCCATAAATCCTTTACTAATTTATCACTTTTCATCAATAATATGTCGCTATTTTAAATTTGATTGAAAGGATAAGTAACTCTTACTTTGGTCATCACATTAATTATGATTTTAAAAATATTGATTTTGTAAGTATGGCTAAAATTACAAGGTTGTCATTGTATGTATTACAAAATGTTTGACATATTGTTTTAATAAAATGCAGTAATGTATGTACTTCACATAACTTAACTAATTTATATTATGATATTAGATATAAGTGTGTATAAAGTTTTTTAAACAGGCTATTAAATTGATATTATTCAATTGATATTTATTGGGTTTTAATTTCAGTTGTTTGTCTTGCTTTTACCCAAATTAAAGTAGTGTGTTAAATTAGTGAAAGCCGAGTGCAAAATTATTTAAATTACATTATAAAATAAAAAAACGTGTGGTGTCGTGGGACACCTGTAGGAACGAAGTTCCTTATTACATAAATATTAATTTCAAGTTCTAATCGAGGTAAAAATAAAATAATTATTCAGGTAGGTTTAAATTTTTTATTATGATTTTTGAAGTGTGGATTCGCGGCGTCATCTACATGCATGTCGCCGACATGCTCGCGTTGTTACGAAGACAAAATGTCTTATATTAATATACTACATTCTAAATTAAACTTGAATGCTTTAGTGTTAAGATTTAATTTCGAATAAACTATACATATAAATCCTACTCCACGCATTATCATTTTTCGTTATGGACGTTTTTCGCCGGCTAGGGTACCCCTCCGCATCGTCCCAACGAAGTTCCTCGTTCCAAAATTGTTATACGAAATAGATTGATTTTATTTGCATACCTACTATTTTCCGTGAATTTTATTTGAAACATTTAGATATTTAAGAAAATCATAAATATAACTTTCTTAACCTTACAAAACAACGTTGATTGCCGCAAACTGCATTAAAATCGGTTGATTTAGGCCGGCCACAATATATTCGAAATTCCGTTTCGGAATCCCAACTCGGAATATCGCGACTCGATATTCCGAGTTGGGATTCCGAACTTAGTTACATCACACACGTAGGTACGTTTATTTACGTTCAGAATAACAAGGCTCAGATGTTGGGAGACGCTATCCTCTGAATTCAGATATTCTGTCAGCGAATATTGACGACGATTCTCTCATAGCGATTGCATTGTTGCTGTATCTAGCTAAGAAGAAGAATTAATACGTCGCCGTAACTGGGTGCATCCCCTTAAAACGAGTTACGACAGCCGTTTTTTCCGTTCGGAATTCCGAACGCACAGGCTCCCATTCGGAATTCCGAAACGGAAATAAATTCCATCGGAAACTTATTTGGGATATATCATTGTCGTAAAATTTCAAAAGTGTTTTTTACATTATTACATAAGTTCGAAAATTCTTATCGGACCTTTTTGAGTTTAAAAACTGCAACGAAAACCATTGCCATTCCCAAAAAAGTGTTTGAACTTTGAACGAACGCCCACGCGACTTCATATTCAATGTACTCTGTGGCGACTGGCGACTTCTTTCGTGACACGGACTACTGAGCGGACTAGACTACTACAGCCAGAGAATCATAGACATAACTATCAAGAAAAAAGAAGTTCGGGTTATTTAAAAAGAGATGTTTTTTTAGTTTAATAAATTTTATTGAGTTTCATGATAAATACTTAATGAATAGGTTGACTTTTAAATTTAAATTGATAGGTATGCGAACAAAGTTTAATTTATAGATGTCATCGTAAAATTGTAAAAACCGTTAGATTGTAATCTAACGTTTTTTATCTCGATAGATTGTAAACTGTCGAAAGATTGTAAGTCGTTCAATGTTCTGAGTGTAAATTTTTGAAATATTCATTGTACTTACCTACGTTTTCTTGTCTCTTCTTGTAGGTTAGGTATGGGTTCGTATATATATAATCAGGTAGGTAGTGGCACTTAGGTTCTATCGGGTTAATATACCTAACAGATTACAATCTACCGAAAAATAATGCGTTAAATTATAATCTTTCGACAGTTTACAATCTCACTAGTTAGATTATACATACCTAGTTAATCTAACGGTTTTTACAATTTTACGGTGACATAGAGATTTAATAATTTACATAGACGGGCCCTGTCAAACAAAGAATGTGGGCGATTTTTAGCAACGCCATCAACGCCATCTAGTCTGAAAAGCGGGAACTTGCTTGCAATATCCGCCATTGCTGAATGACAGCTTGAAAACGTATATGACTCGGTCATAGATTAGTACAGATACGCTTGTTGAAAATAATACCTACATCAGTGTACTCTCTGAGGTAAACGATAAATGATAGTATGATGTTGTTATTTTTACCACTTTTGTTACAACTTTCCTGTAAAACTATTGGACCGATTATAAAGCGGTTTTTTGCATTAGATATGTATAGCTTCAGAGAAGGTTCTTAGATATATTTTAAGGTCAAAGTCCACTGAATGGGGAGTTGCAGTACGTCGTGGGTTTTTTAAATTTTATTATTTTTTAGTTATTGATACTGAAGTTTTGTCGAAAATTGACAGAAATAAAATCAGTTTTAAGGTTGCGTACCAAAATGATAAGGAAACAACCCTTGTGGCGCGACATGTCCGTCCGTCGCACTTTGCATAATTCAGTAACTACTAATGCTAAAAACTTGTAATTTATTGTAGTTAAAAATTTAATTCACGTCAATAATAAATTTTATCATATTATTATTATAATAATATTAAATTAAATTTAAATATAGTTTAATTTTTAATATTAATGCCTATTGTACGGTCTGCCCGTCTCTAATCTTGATTGCATTTTTTTATCGTACTGGGCTGACTATTCTACGGCTGGAACCCAAAGCCCAAAGTTTTTACTAACTGGCCAGTTAGTAAAAAAAAAATCATACAGTTTGCCGCGGAAGTTAAATGATTGCGTAATGGATAAAAATATTAAAAAGGAAGATTAAATAACGTTTTTTTGGAAATGTATGATTGTGAATTGAAACACTTACCTATAAATAAAAATTATACAGTGCCAAACTAATTGAACTTTAGATGTTAACTTAATAATAACAAATTATCTGCACGACGAGCGATCGTGACAGCGCTACGACGGGAACAAAGATAGATGCGGAACGCGTTCCGCATCTCGGCGGCCCGGCGTTTTTCTATGAAAGGGCCCATCTAGTACTTACATATATATCGATGCTTAAAGGTTGCCCAGTTCAAATAATTAATTATGTACCTACTTTGGTTACTAATATGGTTCATATTGGTTTGCTTAGGTAAACTGTACCTGCAGGAAAAGAAAAGTTAGTTTTGAGATCCTAAAAAAACAATGTTTTTGAAACGCTCTGATTAATTATTATAATATATTTATATTTATCAATAAGAGTTTATCATTTATTTTTACAAAATATTTATTACCAACTAGGGATGTGCATTGTGCATTCCTAATTCTATTTCCGGCCATACAATGAATCCGTGAATAACCATTGGTTCCTTTTTTGATATCCGGTCAGTAATTTCAAATGGTTAAAGAAATCTCATCATGAATAATAATCGTACATATTAATAGAAAAATGTTGTGTAGTAATTATGCGTGTTTTGCAAAATTACAGGGTAGGTATTTGACAAGTACTTAGTTAATTCAACAACTTTTAAAACGTCAAAACGCGCGCTTAATGTGGGATTTTGTATAAAATACTTGCTTGTGACGTGATCAAAATTCAACGCACCCTGGTTTGGTCAAACATAAAACTAAAAGGGGACGTGAATTTTTCGTCTTTAGAGAGATCTCTATTTAGATAATACTTAAAAAATAATTTATTGACATAAGCAACACTCCAATTATCTTATTTTAATCACAGTAAGATTCCAAATCTAGTTCATAAAGTGAAAGGAAACTATAAAACATGTCAAAGTTTCAAATGGTCATCACCTGATAACAGGATGTCGACGACTCGCTGCCCGGCGAGAATATTCTATTGGGTCACTTAGCTTTTGTGAAAGAATTAAAGCGGCGAGAATGGAACTCGTTAAATTTTATTGTATACCTTTGAAATTTGAATACAGACTAGCATAACAATCACTAATATATACCGTTTGCAAAATTGTATCTTACTGAAGCAATATTTAATAACATTTAATAATTAATCTTTCAGGCTTATTAATTTATTTGCCTACTTTCCTGCCTAGAGAGTACAAGCTAATTTATTCTGCATAAAAATAAAAATAAGGGGAATGGTTATATTGTACACTAGCTGATGCCCACGACTTCGTCTGCGTGGTTTAAGTTTTTTGATTTCCGCGGGAACTTCTTAATTTTCCGGGATAAAAAGTAGCCTATGTAACTCTCCAGGTCTTCAACTGTACCCAAACCAAAAATCACGTCGATCCGTTGCTCCGTTGCGGCGTGATTGAAGAACAAACCAATATACCAACAAACAAACACACTTTTGCATTTATAATATTAGTATGATTAAGCTTCTTTACCTTCCTTTCCTTGGTTTTTAGCGACTTGACCAATAAAACTATTGTGTACCTATGACCCTATATGTTTGCATTTATCTGCTATCTCATAACATTTACTGGCGATGAAGCCACAGTCATATTATGCGGTTGCATAAACTACCACAAGATCTTGGTTACGGCATGTGTCTTCGAGCTTCTTTACTGAGGATTCCGTTCCAGAAGATACTGCTGTTGTAATGTATATAATATCATTGGCTGCAGATAACACTTCTGTAGCAAAGTTCGTTATCTGCCATTTCAAGCTACTTAAACTCTGATTCAGACTTCAGATTGAGTCACGACATTTTTAATACACGAAATTAAGTCCACATATCACAGGCAAACATTTATGGCATCGAAATATTATGGAAATACCGATACCATTAAATTATTTTGACGGCTATTGGCAGATTTTCTCTTGGTCGCAATTTTTTATAATTAATTTTGTTTCCTTCAAACGCCACCAAATAGATATTAAGTCCTAATCAAGTGAATTGCTGTTATAAAACTTCTGTACATACCTTCTAATAAAGAAAGATTTATTCAAATCAGTTCAGATTTGACAGAATTATGGGGTAAAATCAACAAAAAACCCCTATACTGGAGGAACCTTATTTTCTATCGGGATAAAAACTACCCTATATATTGACCAGAAGTATCAGCTACCGCTATACCAAATTCATTTATATCCGTTCATTAGTTTTCGCGTGATGCGCGGCCATACAGACAGACAGACAGATAGACAAAAATTAAATAAAAATCTGTTTTGGGCTCAGTATCGATAGTAAAGCATAACCCGATTAAAATTTTTAGAATATATTATTAAATGTACAGAAATCTTCCAGTTAGGTACAGTTTTATTATCTGTATAGATAAGCTCATAATTTATGAACTGAAACTCTCTTGTTTTTTGCTAATTAACTATATATTGATTTACCGAATTAAGTATAGAGTTTTTTATTATTTTTTTATCTTTAATTATATTATGTTTGATATATACAGAAGAAGTTTCCCTTATATAATAGGTTAGTATTTTTATTTAAAATAATATGTGATAATGCTTAATGCAGGTAATAAATGGATCATTATTATCAATTTTTGCTAAGCAAAAGTTATGTAAGTAGTCAAAAAATATATAGGTATTCAAAAATATTTCAAGGAACACCTAGTAGCTAACGGTAGACATAGACGTCATGAAACCAGGGTAGGACTATTTGCAAAAATTCACATAGAGGGAAGTCCAAAAAGAAACACGATCTAAATTCGGCGCGTAGGTACCTATGTATACCTATTTAAGTTTTATACCTATCAATTTACTATAATATATAGGCTAGTATAAATTTCCATATACTTAGTTTAGGTTCTGCAGTTACTGCTTTTTAGTAAATACTTGAATTGAACGTAAGTTTCTGGTTTTTTCGCTTTTACCTCTATTAGGTAGATATTTATTAACACATTTTTAGGGTTACGTACCTCAAAAGGACAAAACGGAACCCTTATAGGATCACTTTGGTGTCCGTCTGTCTGTCAAGACCCTTCTTCTCAGGAACGCATGGAGGTATCAAGCTGAAATTCATATCAAATACTCAGGTCTACTGTCTCTTAGAGCTGTGAAAAAATCAAACTTCTAAGCCAACGCAATCAAAAGATACAGCCGTTTATGCTGCAAATTTTCGACACTCGCAAGGGAATCAAAACCTACAGGGTACTTTAACTAAAAGTCCGGTCGCGGAACAGGAAGAATTTCGTACATGTTACTACCTGTACCTGTTACTACCTGTCTCTGTCACTTCCGCGTCAAAATAATGCGTCACGCTCGCACAGAACGCGGTCATTGCATCTCAGAAAATCTTCACTTTGAAAGCCCCATGTCGTCAATTTTAGGGGAAACATTTAAAAAAATATTTTTGGACTCTATTCCTAATTATCTTTAAAATGATATACTGCAACCCTATGTAACGCTATAAAAATATTTTACTTCGCATTCGCTTCTATGACTTTTGGTTCCTTTTGGTTTTGGTTGGTTTTGGTTCCCGCAGGAACTCATAAATTTTCCGGAATAAATAGTACCTAGCCTATGTGTTATTTCAGACTATATTCTATTTCTGCGCTAAATTTCATCCATATCCTTTCAGCCGTTCTGGCGTGATTGAGTTATAAACATCTATCCATCCAGCCATCCATACATCCGTCTAAACTTTCGCATTTATAATATTAACATATAAATGCAATACTTGTTGAAATGTCGGATACGTCCCTGCTCAGTTCATTGCGCATGTCGCGAATGTATTGACAGAAACTCTGCTTTTCTCTCCAGTTCGCCCCGGTCCACGACACTCGTCCTCTGAGTGCGGCCCCCCACCGTCGCTTTTCGGACCTTTTTGCCGTTTGCTTTGTCTTATTAATTAATATCACCGGTGAATATGTTAACCACTTCGTTAACCGCGTTCATCGCGGTTTTGGTCGTGACCAGCGCAGATTCATCAACGAACCCCAAAGGTAATTTATTATGATCAATAGCGAATAAGGCTTGCTTGTTCTGTTTTGAAACGTAGTATTGATTAGGCGGAGGGTCGGGCCGTTCTATATTTAACAACAGGTGGCTCCGGTGCGCGTTATCTAGCTGCGTAGTTCTTTCTTTCAGTTCAACTATGACCTTTTGAACTTCACAAAATTGATTTCCTTTTATGTTGTTGAATTATGTAGCTCTTATATTTTATTTTTGTTTAAATTTTATTTTTTATACTCTAGAAGATTACAAAACTGCAAGTGAATGCGAAAAATTTGCAAAGCTGGACATTTTTATAATTAAATAATTTTTTAAACCCACAATCAGGATTAGGATTATTATTATTTATTCACAAGACTTTAAGACATAATAATTATTCACAAAATCACACCTTTCTTAACGCTTGACAATTAATTTTAGATGACGGTCGTTTAGCTGAACTGCCAGAGAATTGGGACCAAACAAAAGATGACACAGAATCATTATTTCTTAATAAAAGTGACAAAAACGATTTGGAACCCTATCCTCTTGCATTGAGTGAAGAAGGTAATGAAGACTCTGACAGTCAATATATTGATTTTTGATGAAACATATTTTTTGTTAAAATTATTTTCACTTAGGTACATATTAGAGGCGCAGGAGTTGACATTGGGCATACGTTATAAATTTGTTTCTTTAAAACATTAAAATATATATATAAATATACTTTCTTTATCTATAGGTAATTCGGAAGGATACGATCAATCTGTGCAACAACGCTATGACTCGCCTCAAGCCACTGGAGAGCTTGACAATTTAATTATGAGGCCAGAGTTATATGCTGAACCGCCAGCAATGGATGGGTTATCCGCGGGCTACGATTCTCGCCGTCGAAAGCGTGGTAGTGGTACTAAAGTTGGTGGTGCTGGCGCTGCTACTAAGGTGGCGACTAAAAATGGATCGGGAAAAAAGAATCTCAAGTAAGCTTTCTTATATGTAACAAAGATATTTACCTAAAACTTTTGTGGAGGTTTAACTTTTGAGGTTTTATACCATATCATTCACAGGGCAAATGATGCACCGTTGCCTGTTGATTCAGTAATACAGGAGCACGACTCAAATCGGCGAAAACGCGGTAGTGGCACAAAAGTAGGTGGAGCAGCTGCTTCCGCTAAAACTGCTACGAAAAATTCCGGAAGCAACAAAAAGAATTTCAGGTAAATCACTACTCGCATGCTGGCTTTAAGTAATTTATGAACTTTTTTTAATATTGTCGTTTTGTCATTCAGGCCTATCTCAGAGCGCCGTAAACGTGACTCTGGGTTAAGTGCAGCTGACGTCAGAGCCCTTTTAAATTTGTGGGAAGCTCAGGAACGCAGAAAACAGGAATGGAACGCCAATCAATGGGCAGATCGCTATTATGGTCGCGTTAATAGTCTAGATGAAGATCAACCCGAAGTAGATGAGAATGGAGACGTATGGTACAATGAGCCGGCAGTATTAGGGCCTCGTGAAAGAGATTATCCAAGACATTCATATTTCTCAGAACAAAATCGAATGGCTTTAGCTCGAGGAATACCTGATATTTATCAAGTAGATCCCAACGAATTAGCACAAGTAGAGGCCCGCCGTAAAAGGATGTACATGAATAAAGTAAAACGTTTTATGGTTGCTCGGAAACGTTCCGATATGCACCAGAATAATTATCGACCTCGCGACGATCTTTATACTCTAGCAGAACTTCTACGTTCGGCACCTCGCGTTCAAGAACAAGACCTCCCTGTTTATCGCCGACTGATACTTTAAAGTAGTTTTTCGAGAAAAAAAAATAGTGTCCATAGGACGATCTGTAAGACAGATACCATTAAAAAAACATCAGGCTCTGTTCCAAATATTTCACTTATAGTAAGTTTGGCTCAGTACGCACATCCCCTTGTCCGTTAGCTGACGGATGAACATGATAATATAAAAAGATTGGAGCAAGAGATTGTCTAGCATTTATTTCGCAGTGTTAGGATTAAGTCTAAATAGTTTAGAAAATAAAATTAATTGTTCGTAATTTATGATTTGGATTGAATAAAAAATATGAGGCCTAAGATTTAAACCACTTTTGGTAGGAGCTAGGACCTAGGTACCTAAGTTTATAATTTTTTTAAACTTTTCTACTCTTAACTCGATTATAACAAACATGTACTTTCCTACCTCTGTTTTCCGGTATCTAATAAAATATATGATATAGGTATATAGTTTCATCCATACTTCTCGTATTTCAAATACATTTTAGTATTACTAATTATAATTTATGTATTGTATAGTGAAGTTGAACTTCACATTTTATCGTACGAAACGCCTAGACTTAGAACTTATGTGTAAATGCCAAATGGTATAATATAAACTTGCTGTATTAAATTAGCATTACATTATATAAGTTGTTTCTTTTCTAGTTCTAATCTTATACTAATAAAATACCTACCTACGTTAAGTAAAAACTTTTATCACCTAAAGCAAAAATAAGATTGATAACTGCACTTCTAGTTCTAACTACTGTGATATTCTGATGCCTGCATCACCTTAATCATACCTAACTAAGCCCATTCATTTAAAATGAATTCGGTACCCCTGATTGCTATGAAAACTATTTAGGTATTTAATTGAAAATTAACGAAGATTTTTTCTGATTTTTATTGGATTTATAAATTGTCAGTTATGGAATACTGATTACTGTCATAGATTTTTATGAGCTAAGTGAGAAAATATTAAGCTGAAGTAAATAATAAGATAATATGAATGGAGAAAGTAATTCTAGATTAAGTAGAACATCGGAAAAAATATCAGTCCATTCCATTGCATCTACAAGCAGCTCACAAGAAGTAGTTGTCGTTGAAGCTGATGTCCAAACCTCGACACGGTCGACGTACGAATTATTTTTTTTATTTGTTATGTTACATTAAAATGTTTATATTTCGTTTAGGCCGAGATTTATTCCAATCCGTTATGTTTTACTTGTTCTCGGAAAGGGTTCTTCCGAGTCATATAGTGGACTTAGTTAATGCCCAAAAAACAATACATTTAGAAAATGGATTAGAAACAGCAATTTACAGTCGATACAATATAATCAAGTGTGGGAACCATTCTTCTGCATCGAAAAACCATCAAAACAAAAATTTCTATCAGTTGCGGAAAAGGTCATCAATAGCGGAACGCACAACTAACACTGAAAAAACTCCACAAACTATTTAAGTCATATATTCTTTACAGTGAAGACGACATCAATTTACAATGTACATCAGCTTGTATATACAAAAATACCAACAATGATGATAGAGAACCGATGTTTGTTATTGTGGACTCAAATTGTGAAAGCAATCCTAGTTCGAGAGAAATGCTTATTAATAAGAAAAATGTAATGATGGAAAATTCATTGAAAAAAAATAAGCGTAATGTAATACCAGAAGATATACCATGTACAAGCAGAGATCAAACAAACTTCATGCTGCCGATTCGCGGTCTAGACGGAGAGTCCAGGGAAGAATTGGAAATGGTAGATATAAATTTACAAAGTGAAAATGAAATCGACATTGACGAAGGTAATAATGAAACTGAACCAGAATCCATAGTTATTGCTTATCTTCGAAATAAAGATGCCATCTCAGATAACGATGGATTAATTACTACCAAGAAGAAATCCTCGATACTAGAAAATGTACCCAAAATGGAAACGATCCCTGAGGATAAACAGTTTACTTCATTTTCAGGACAACTCAGAATAAGTGATTCGACAGAATCGCAACATACTGTAACAATGGAAAATGAAGACAATCCAGACTAAACTACAATTGGCGCCTAAATAATAATGGCATTAATTATTATAGAAGTACCTACCTACTTATAAAATATTTTGTATTTTAAAATAAATTATTTTTAAATACGTCGAACTTTTTATTTAGTAAATAAAGAAATGTTTGCTTCACATACGACGATTGACAAGTTTTATTGGTTTATATTGTGGGTGTAGGTACTGGAGCGAAAAGTTCTCTTGAACACAAATAAGGCAAACACTCGTAGGTTATATACCTACTCGTAGGAGAATATTTTTAAATCGTGGAAGTACAAAAATGTTTATTTGTACAGAGTTATCGGAAAATTCACTGGACGTACATATCCCATCCTATCCTGGTTCACCGCGATCACTTAGCATCGGGCCTGCCCACTCTTCGGAATCATCAATAATTCCTGAAGAAGACCCGGTTTTACGAGGAGCTGTTGAATTCTTACACCAAGACAGGGATTTTCTTATAGCAGCTGAAATCGGAAATGATAGACTCTTAGAAATTCACGTAACGTAAGTAAAACATATTATTAAAAATATATATTATTATCAATACTTAGTTAGTTGGCGATATGTTTTATTTTTTATTCTTGAATTTTGTTCAGTCAATTAATCATAGAATTAATGATTTTTTCTTTGTAAAATATTGTTATAGGAGAGGTACAGATGTTCAACAAATCGATCACCTTGGTCGGAATGCTCTCCACTTAGCCGTTTGTTCAAATAATATTCGAGCCGTTCAAGTCTTGTTAAATGCTGGGGTAGATCCAAAAATTAAAGATAACGTTGGCATGACTCCACTTTCACTTTCACTTATGAGAAGGTTACAATTTTTGTATCATTATCATGGCTTCCAAGTTTCGATGTTTTTTTTTATTCTCGATAGTTATAGCTCCATTTTTAGTCCTGCAATGATGAGTGATTACTCTGTCGTATTCCTCATTGCTGAGGGTTGTGACCCCATTCCATTAATCACGTAATAGCAGGGGTTTTCCGGGGATAATATTTTTTTGTACAAATATTATCTTGAAACTAATAGAAAAATAGTGAACAAAGGTGAAAAAATAATGCGGTTGTCCTTTTTCCGCATACGACTCATCTATTTCAACTCCTAGGTTACTAACGATTGTTAACAGATTTATGTGATCATAACCGGGACCGACGGCTTAACGAAATGAGATGAGACGAAAAGGCCAAATACGGGTTTCCCAATTTGGGTCACCTATCCGGTTGCTGACTTGGGTCAACGTTGTATAAAAATCGTAATCGACCGATATGCAGCATTGTCGCTCGTCCCTCAAACTAGGCCTAACAGCAGGGCGACCGGCTAAAAATGACAGCTATATTGTAACGATCGCAATCACCTCTGATTGGTTAACATTCTTCCACTATTGGACAAAATCCATTGACGCAACAAGAATACCGTAAATTCAGCCAATCACAACAATTGGCTACTTGACAGCTGTAACTATAAAATATGAAATATGTTAGATTTGGTAGCTTGTGGGTTAACAATAATTATACAATATGTATTTTGCATTAAAATAAATTGTAAATATTTTATTTTTGCAAAACAAATTTGAGATTTTTTATATGTGGATTACAAGAAGCAAAACGCGGGCGGTCATGATAGAGCCCCGTGTGACGTCACATTTCAAAAAAAAAAACGTCGTGTGTACTAACGTTTGCGTATTGTTGAGAAAATTAACAGTAATATACTTCGATTTGTGATTGTGAGCGGTTAAATGAAATGGGATTATATATGCTTTACAGCTGATAGTACAAATCTGCCTAAAGTCGATTCATTTATGGTTGCAAATTTATTTGCGTGTAAACTTTTGCACTGCCGAATTTCGTAATGTATTATAACTTCCATGTAAGTACCGAAATAAACAAAGTAAGTAATAGTACTTAGGTCTCGTGTTTAAGACCTAAGAAAGTGCTGCTGTAAAGTGACAGAAATATAATTTATTTTAATTTTGTCATGTTTTATGAAGAAAATGTCAGGTTAGGTTAATTCATTTTTGGTAGATCAGAGTTTTAAGTTGATTTCTTCAAAACACGAACATCAAAGTGGTCTTCACAAAGTAATACCGCAGATATTTATCCGATTTAAATTCCGGCTCTCGGCAGATTAACTCTAACCACTGCTTTCGACGTTTAAATTATGACATAGGTAATATAGTATATAGGAATGTGTTTATACAATTTGTCAGGATATTAATTACTTATTATTTATTGTATTGTATTGTTCTACACACGTCTTGTAGCTTGTAATTTCCACAATTGCATTAAAGAAGCTGTAAACTTTCCACTTAAAATTAAATGAAACTTGGAGCGTCGTATAGTTAACTTTGTTTTATTTTGAGCTGAGCTGTGACGTCACAGCTAGCAAATGTCACGTGACCGGCTGTTTTCGCGCGAATTTAAAATTAATGTATTAAAAATGTATTTTTTTCTAATAAATAACGCTTTTTTTGAGAAAAAGTTAATTGTAAGAGGTATAAAATGAACCTACGTACATTTTTAAGTATTTTTCCGAAAACTGTCAAATAGCCAATTGATACTGTAACAATGATTGATGCAGAAGTTACGCGGTCGCCCTGCTGATTTTATATAATACTCTAAGTTTAATATTTACAATATTGTATCTTACAGACCATCATTGATTGTAGCTAATCTTCTCTTTGACCACGGTGCCAAAATTATGCCACGCTCTGATCCCATGGACACTGGACTTTTCATTCGTTAGTACTTAACTACCATGTCAATTTTAACCATTTTATTCATAAGAATGCACTACTAAAGGGTACAAAAATCTTTATAGAATTTGTAATGATGTGCATACCGACCGAAGAAGAAAGCGGAATACTTAAACTTCTTGTAGAAAAGGGAGCTATTATAAACGATCCTCATGCGCCTGGTGGTCGTCAAGCTCTTCATTTTGCAGCTATGAGTAACAATACAACTTTGATTCGTATACTTGTATCACTGGGTGCTGATTTGAATATGAAAAATCACAGAAACGAAACACCGAGAGATGTAGCGGAAACGTTTGGATGTAATGCTGCATACGAGCTTTTGTGCGAGTTAGAAGAAGAAGAGTCTATGTCTTCATCTGACGAACTTATTTAATAAAATAATAACTTAATAACATTTCTATAATTCCTTTCAGTACTAAGAGAATCTCAGAAGGGGACATGTTTAATTATATTGAACCCTTTATAGTTTAGATATTTATTACAAATAAAATGTGGGCAGAGTTCATTGTCATAGAGAAGGTAAAGTTTCATATTTTGTAAATTAGGTAGAGTTCTTAATACAGGGTGTAAGAAGAACGCTACCGCTCCTAACCCAATGCTATTACACAGTGCTATTAGGATATTAATACTAGTGGTTCGCCCCGAACTAAGACCTCGCGACGCCATCTATTGACATAAATGTGAAGTTCTGTTAAAAATACTGAAGCTCATTAAAAATTAAATAATTCCGTTTCCTTACAATATTTATCTAATTTTAGTATTTGTTGTTCAAGTACAGGATATAATTGAAATAATTGATCAAGTTTCAGGCTCATCCTTTCAGAAACTTTAGAGTTCTGAGGTCATCTTTGGACGTTAGAAAATCACCACTTTGAAAGCCCCCCATTTCGTCAATTTTGGGGGAAAAATTAAAAAAAAAATATTTTTGGACTCTATTCCTAATTATCTTTAAAGTGATATACCGCAACCCTATGTAACTTTATAAAAAATATTTTACTTCGCATTCGCTTCTATGAGAGCCCCCCTGAAATAAAGATTTTTATTATTTTTTAAGCCATATTCGGCGGGAGGCCATTGGTTTACATATTATATTTAAAGCTGAAGTAATTGCGTTCAGTAATTCAGAAGTTATAATGCTCTGACAGACGGACGGACGGACGGACGGACAAGTGCCAATTCACCCATGTAGACTCAGAGACCTTCGCTTCGCTCGGTCAATTAATTATCCTTTTCTCTTCAATGACTGTAATCATAAGAGAAAAGACCTATTTTTATCATCCTAATAGTATCTGGATTGGGTTATACCTACTGCCTAAACACGGTATGATTACAGCACAGGATTAGTCACTCCAGAGAGGCTATTAATCAGAAGACGTATCCTATCCTCTATCGTATAGCGGATGGCCATGGGTTGGCTGAGCTACACCTCATCTCTCTCCGGTCGTGTCGGATTTCCGTTTCATCGGATTATCCTTTGAGGATTATCAAAGATCGGCTTATTTTATTATTAAAATGAATTTTGGCTTATTGAATAGAGCAGTAATAATATTTTTGTTTTCAAATTCAAAATGTTACGGTTTTTGCTCCATTTACAACACAAGTTCACAAAAACGCTGATTTATATTTGTGTGATTTTTACTTGTGGCACATCACTATCGCGCGATGTGACATTTCAAACACTTAGTCTGTGTCGTGTGACATTTGTTCTTTAGTTTCAAAGATGGCGGCCTTGTCGCAGTTGCTATTCTTTGCCAAACAATAACGAGAAAATTGATTTATCCTACTATTTTTATCACTTTTCTCATTAATTTGGTCAAAAAGCAATATTAATAATTATAACTTATTAGGCTAGTTATTTTGATAATGTGATATTAAGAGATCCCATGGCTTCCAATGTGCAAGATTCGCCCGTCGTTCAGCAGTCGTTCGTTGAAGAGATAGATTACAATGAAATTCAGGAATTACAGGTATTTTCAGTGTTTACAATAAAATTGCGTGTGACATTTTGTTAACTTTCTGTTAATCGTAAGTCCATGAACAGGTAGTAGGTAAGGGCGCGTTCGGAGTAGTGTGGAAAGGCCTATGGCGGAACAAATTTGTAGCTGTAAAACATATAAACTCGGAGGCCGAGAGGCGAGAGTTTGCCATCGAGGTCCGTCAGCTATCGCGCGTCTGTCACCCTAATATCGTGAGGCTATATGGAGCATGCACCCAAGGCGCCCAGGTTTGCCTTGTTATGGAGTATGCTGAAGGTGGCTCTCTGTACAATGTTTTGCACATTCGCCCGAAGCCGAAATATACAGCAGCACACGCTATGAGTTGGGCCAGACAGTGTGCAGAGGTATGTTTACTAAAAATCCTATTTGTTTATCGATTCGCAATTAACTTTTGCAATTCTAATCATAAATTCTCTTTGCAATAATAATATGAGAACTGATATATTAAACTAGATGATGCCTGTGACTTTGTCCGTATGGATTAAGTTTATTTCATTCCTGGGGAAAACCATAATTTAACGGGATTAAGTCATAAGTCTAAGGTTATGATATAAGTCCATGTGATGTAACCTACCTCCATACCAAATTTCATCAAAATCGGTTTAATATAAGGGCTGTTTTAGTGTAGCAGACAGACACAAGCACTTTTTCCCATTTTTAATTTATTTAAGCTGATAACTGTAAAGATTAAAGAAAAGCCATTCACTACTCTCTACATTACTCTCTAAAAGTACTAATGGGTTTCACATTGTAAAACTAAAATGCCCTGGTTGCATTTAAAGTATTATTGTTTTATGAATATTTTCAGGGTGTTGCCTACCTCCATGCAATGAAACCAAAGCCATTAATACACAGGGACTTAAAACCACCAAATCTGTTGTTGGTCGCTGGTGGGCAGAAACTGAAAATATGTGATTTTGGTACTGCTGCTGATAAAGCTACGTACATGACTAATAATAAGGGCAGTGCTGCATGGATGGCACCTGAGGTAATGCATACTATCCATACAAACTGATATTAATAAATGAAAATTTATCTTCATCTCTGTTCACTTCACTGCTCAACTGCTGAACAAATCTTGATCATTTATAGCCCACATATAGCTTGCACAGTTATTCTTCTTTTACTTGCACAGAGTCCTTGTTGCTTTGTATTTATCAAGCCTTTTTATACGTGCTCATTTGTACCTATATACAATAAATATATAAATAAATAAAACTTTATTATGAAACATTAACCAATTTGGATAAATATGTTGTATATGTCACCGTAAGATTGTAAAAACTGTTAGATTGTAATCTAACTAGCGATATTGTAAACTGTTGACAAATTGTGAACCGTTCAAAGTTCTGAGTGTCAATTTTTGAAATATTCATTTTATTTACGTTTTCCTCGTTGGTAACAAATTTGCAATATTGAAAACAATATATTTAAATATTTCAAGGGAAGAAAACTAACCAATCTAAAAGGTCTTGTCATAAAAATAGTCAGGTCTAAAGTGAACACGTACCACCAGTAACCTTGCTAATTAACTGGTCTTCCAACTTTTAGGCGCACACTTTTCTTCTTTCCTCATCAGTACGTGTGCGCTTTTATTATTACATTTTAATCCACAACATTTAAGCAAATTTAATTAAGGCAAAAAAAAGTATGGATTATTGAAACAATACCAGCGACGATACGACCCCTAGCGGGATACATTGGCAGTGTGTCTCCCCAATGGTCTGTATAAAACAAAAACATAGGCACTAAAACTTTGTTTGTTATTAATTTTGAATCTTAAAGTCCCAACTCAGGTCCTCATACAGCTTTTAATATAACAACCACAACAATCTTTATAATATTGAATTGTTGTATAGGTTGAATTTGTGGCATTCTTGCTACCACAATGCATTGCAGCCAATTGTAATTTTACCATGACAGCCAAACAAATAGAAAATATTTCTACATTTACAATAGATACTGTTGGTATATGAGCTCGCAGGGAAAAGAAAAGACGTCTGCACTGTACGACTGTCTGTTTAATAATGAATAAAATATTTTACAGGCTACAGCAAAGAGCAAATGAATAGTGAATGATTGTTTAAGAGAGTGAGAAGAATGTATGAGAGTGACTGAGGGAATGAAGTATGAACTACGTTCATAGACAAGTATTATATTGTGTCATTACAGACTTTTGTATTATAGACTAGTATTTTTGCTATATTCCAACAGATACATTTGATTACTCTATATTTCAGGTGTTTGAAGGTTCATCATATACTGAAAAGTGTGATGTATTCTCTTGGGGCATAATACTATGGGAGGTCCTGTCCAGAAGAAAACCCTTTGAGGAAGGTGGCTCAGCATTTAGGATAATGTGGGCAGTACATACAGGTACCTTAATACTTGTTATTTAAAACGCTAACACTATTTTGTATGAATTTATGACATTATTGATCAAAGCAAATAAAATTAAAAAAATAGTTGGATGGGTGGCCTCGCTTAGTGTGAATGTATAATGTATAATGTATAATGGCATAGTTGTGATAACGTGCATTCATTGATGCCATTATTATGCAACTTAACCTCTTCAACCAAATTTGGATTTTGCACGTCCTTTACCCTTTTTAGTTCCTCTGTTCCTAGAGAGCGCTTTATGCCATTGATCCTAGTTATGATCACTAACTAACACCTATTCATAAAATCTTAGATGTGTTAAAAAGTAGCCTGTGTACCAAATTTAATCAAAAATGGTCAAATGTGTAGCCCATGAAGATTTAGCAGGCAGATAGACAGAAATACTTTTGCATATGTTATAATATTAGTAAGGCTTTCAATATTTTTGTATTGAGCCTATTTACCGCTCTGCCATTTTAATTTTTTTCGAAACTTATAAAACCTGTATTAATAAATAGCTGCCATCAATACAAGCAAGAATTATATGATACAAAATCTAAGCATCAGGTTTTCGAGATAGGTATAAGCTTTCAAAGCTGTGCTGGTGGTGCCATCATCAACTACCTACGTTATAATTTTGATAAAAAGTCAGCTTCAAAACTCTAATAGGTAGACACATGAAATTTTCAAAGAGTGAGTAATGCTGCTATAACAACAAATAATGAAAATAAAATGAAGTTATTATTTAAAGGGGTCCCCATACAATAAACTTGTATTTAAAAAGTATAGTGAGTGTGTGAGACTCGTACTCCTTGCGTGGACACTTGGTCGGTTTTTTTTTATTTGAGGGTCATGAGTCATGATTCATGAGATTAACATTAACAGTGAATAGACTATTCACGAAAAATAATATCTATTGAAGGATTGATTTTTTAACAAAATAATGCTTTAAAATATTTTTATACTATTAGGATTCTGACATAGCAATATACTATTTGTCTGGTGGAAGACTTCGGCCGTGGCTAGTTACCCTACCGCCTAACACTTACCATCAGGTGAGATCGCAGTCAAAGAATAACTTATAGTGCATTAAAAAAAATACTTCATCCTGACTATCGGCTCGGATGCAGTCCAAAATGGTAGCGGCTTAACCTTTTAGAGGTATGGCAGAATCTATGATACGAGATCGATAGGTAAACATTTCGATACGGTATGTTATCGAGGAGTTGTGAATCGGCCTGCTGGTTAGATTACTTGGACGCTTAATAGCTTGGCGAATGGCGGCACGTCTTTGCCGGTTCGATGGTAAATAGCCACGGCCGAAACCTTCCACCAGACCAGAAACCCGCGGAAACCGGAAAAAAACCCCAATCCACGCGGACAAAGTCGAGAGTATGAGCTAGTTTAGTAATTATAATTTCCCAAATTGCATCTGCCAAGGATTAAGCCCAGGATCTCCTAATAATTATAAAACTATGACGCTTACCAGGGAGATGGTCAAGTTTCGTCAGAGTTTTTCTGAATAATATGAGTCATAGGTATGAGTCAAAAGTTTTTACTTTATATATCATTAAAGGATAAGGTCCTGATGTCATTTAAACCATCGATTTCACAGTGGAAACATGTTTGTGTGACGATCAATATTAATTTTTGTGTGGTGATGAATATAGTTTTTTTTTTGCAAAGTACATTATTTAGATATAAATAATTATTGAAATAAACATCTGGCCCTATGGTCTCAAGTTAAATCAGAAAGGTAAAATATAAACTTTTTTTATCTATACTCATTAAAGTACATGCCTACCGTACGTACCTTGATGTCGCCTAAATAAAGATTTTAATTCGAAAACAACAATATTAAAATAATACTGCTTTAAGAGGCCGGCGAACGTCGCTTGCAACTTCTATTCGAACCGCAAATGTAAATTTGCCGGTATATTGCTATCTCTATTTGGCTGATGACACATGATCGCGTGTAAACTCGATAACAATATGAGCGTACAGAATTTGTTATATAGTCTTGTTCCGTGAATACCAAAAATGATGAATGAAAAATTGTTGTGTTTTTAACTTCGTGTTGTTATTTTGTAACTTGACAATATAGGCTATGTTCCTGATCAATTAGTACGTGAGTTATCGTTAGTTGTAATATGAAACAAATAAGGAGAAAACTTGTCAGTTATGTCGTAAAAACATGCAAAACGCAATGTGCTTACATTTAATTTTGGGAAAGTATTTTGAAAAAATAATAATCCAGGGACCTAGATAAATACAAGTTCAATCTTAATAATCGCATAATATAGTGGAAATATTCTCGAATTACAAATTATTTTGGTATTACGTTTGTATGGGCAATTCACTGTCCGCTGGCACCTTAAGTGATGGTAGTAAGCCCCCTGAACAGAGGCCAAATTGTCTAAACAAATCGAAATCATTTGCCGGCTTAAAACGTATTACTCAAACTGTTTAAGGAGTTAATAAATGCTTTTTGACGTGCAGGCATCTATAAACTCCTCAAACAGTTCGATTTATCCGTTTCACAAACGATTACGATTACGATTTCCTTACACAATCGGGGGCTGATTTTTCATTATCTTTCTGACGATGAGTGGCGTGCAGTTAGTTCATAGAGGCATAAAAGCACTGCTTCCCCAATGGAACTAAGTCAATGCTCAATAGTCAGTAAATAGGTATTCTGACTAACTAATGCCTACCCTAGCTTCAAACTCTGTGCCCGCCCCTGCTGACGATTGACCATCTCTTCAAACTATCTTATTACACTAATTATACTTTTCTTGCTAGTACATTTTGGGCTCTTGTCTTACAGCATTGAATAGATTTATTGACTCACTAGGATCAAAATTCCTTCCTTCAAAAATTCCTTAAAATAATTAAGATTCAAGATTCAAGACATTTATTCAATACTAGCTGACCCGGCGAACTTCGTACCGCCTTAGTATGCAAAATTAAATGTATATTTTTCAATATTTCTGAGAGATTTTCTTAATATTTTTTTCCGTAAGAACCTTTTCCTAATAATAACAAATACAACAAAAAAAGAATTAGTGAAATCGGTCCAGCCATTCACGCGTGATGCCGTGACCAAGGAAAACGGGTTTCATTTTTATATATATAGAAGATAGGTACACTGTAGGTACACTTATTGTCGTTAAAAATTACTTACTTAAAAAGCATGATGGCGATAATGGTTAACGGTATCTTAAAATTAAAGCTACGAATGAACAGCGAATTGGATATGATCATCACCAGCATCATCACTTCAACTTTTTGGGAGAAGGTTTCGGCCATAGTCCACCTTGCTAGCTAAGTGCAGATTGGCATATATGATGAACATGACGCTTTCCTCGGATGTTTGCCTTCATAGTGAAAAGTGATAATATTTAATGGCTTAAAAACGCACCTAACTCAGAATAAGTACATGCCTGATGATCTAACCCTGACCATCCGTATAAGAGTCCAAACGTCCACAGTTCTACACCAATGAGCTATGGCCGTGTTGAAAACTAACATACACACTACGGTAGAAACTTGGACAACGTGAAAAACACTTTTTAGAACGCACATAACTTCGAAATTTTTCGACAATAGAAAACTGGGCGTCTAAAGCACTAGTTTAACACTGCTTTTCATTGGAATATCCCCACTACAGTCCATTAACATTCCACTGCTGGGCACAGGCCTCCACTCTCATAGGAGAGAGGCAGTGGCGTGCACAGGGTTTCAAGCTAGGGTAGGCATTGGTTAGTCAGAATACCTATTTACTGACTGTTATAATGAAAATGAACATTGACGTATTTCCATTTGTAAGCAGTGCTTTTATGAACTGCATGCCACTGGAGAGAGGGAATAAGAGCTTAGACCCACCTCGCTGCTCCAATGCGGTTTGGCGGGCTTTAACGACTATTATCATGTTAGTGATAATAACCGGGACCGACGGCTTAACGTGCTCTCCGAGGCACGGAGGTGAAACACTACCAACTTCCTAACTCTGGGCTAGTACTGAGAATTTTTATTCAGAAAAACCCAATACTCGTCGGCTGCAGTCGTACATGCTACTTACTAGACCAACGAGGCAGTCTTATCGGAATATACTGTATCTTAATTTGGCATGTCTTGCTATATTTTCAGGTCAGCGGCCAAACTTAATAGAAGGTTGCCCGGAACCTATAGAGCAGTTGATGACACAGTGTTGGCATAAAGTGCCGGCGGAACGACCTAGTATGGCTGAGGTAGGGATTAAATTATAGCAAGAGTCTTATATTTTGTTGCTATAATATTAGCATGAAATTAATATGTTACAAGAAAGCCATTTTCACTAATAAAAATTCTTTAGTCATAATATTTTGTGCATGTCAGATGTATAACAGAAATGTATTTAAGTCATATGTTTTTAGTAGTGCGTAAATTATTGGCATGGATGTAGGAATATATAAAGGGATCTCGTACTAAAATAAATAAATCATTATCTAATTCAAATTTTATCTATTAGCATCAGTGAGTCTGAGTGAAACGAAACGTGGCTGTTTGTGTTCATTGGATTATGAACTCGTCACTAAGTTCAAATGTCAAATGAAACCTTTTATATTTTAATATTGTCAATTCTGAAAATATTGCTGATCTAACTGCACGTGACGTTCCGTAACTTAATTTT
The DNA here is from genome assembly GCA_923060345.2 of Erebia aethiops. NCBI lineage: Eukaryota > Metazoa > Arthropoda > Insecta > Lepidoptera > Nymphalidae > Erebia > Erebia aethiops. The sequence goes on along the minus strand of OV281096.1, from coordinate 10,334,483 downwards.
GTCGCATAGTATTTGTTGCCTTAAAATTTTAGATTGCTGAAAATCTGCCTTGTTATTGCTGAAATTAACTAGGAAGATTCAAACTATTGACAAACTAAATAGACAATCCTGTATTTATTTCTTTCTTAATCTAAGATTATTGGCTTTTTTGGCAACAATCACTTTGGCAAAATTTTGTAATAAATGAAAATGAAAAACGAAATGATTTATTTCACGTAGGACAACTTGTGCCACTTATGCTAAGTCGTAAGAATCTACCAAACACGGTATATGACAGTCAAAAAGTTAGGGCAGATCAGTTTCAACGATCGTAATTGTTCAATACCTATGAGCTACGATAGCAGATTTAAGGGCAAACACACAAGGGACGGGCGCGGGCCGGGATGGGTGTAATTAGTGTAAGGCTACTATTACACTTGTAAGTTTTTATTTAAGTAACTTCCATACATCTGCAAACGATCCGCGACTTTCAGGACTGTTTTCACTATTTAGCTTACAATTTTAATTACGTCCTAAACATTTTGTAAGTAGTTCTTATACAAAAATGCACTTTCAGGTAGTGGAAATAATGAGAGCGCTCTGTGAGTTCTTCCCGGGCGCAGACACGCCAATAAACTACGACGACCTCGAAGAGGACGATGAAGAGAGCGTGGAAGATGATTACCTTTTATACAGCACACGAGACAGTTTCGACACAGACAACATCGCCCAAACACACAACACACACTTCACTGATGAAACGTCCTCGAACCCCGTCCTATACCGACCGGCGAAACCTCATTCACCCAACACATCTCCGCGACCGCGAAGCTTTGTCGAGTCCCAAGTCAGCCGCCTACAGAACCTAATGGCAAATGAAAACCAACCAAAGATCAACGACCCCCAAGAGCAAAGAACATCCGTCAAAATCCCCCAACAGTTCAGAAAGGATTTAGAACCCGGCAGTTCAGTAACAATCAACCGCACATCTAGTTCCCCAGTACCGTCTGAAAGGATTCAAATGCCGAGTGAAGGAAGCACGCCTCAAGACACTTTACGGGTATTTAGAAGCCCTGTAGTGTTCAGCGAAAGCTCTTCCCCTAGAGGGTTGTCCCCTATAGTGAATTTTAACATTGGTAATATAAATCCTCGGCATATAGACATAGATCAGTATTGGAATAGAGAGAATGAGAAATTGTCGCCCTCTAGTAGGACCCCGTCGGCATTGAGCACTAATTCTACTAGAAAGGAGGATTACAATCAGAACTACTGTGATAGGCTCAGTGCGGTGAACAGTCCAAATCCATTGCAGTACAATGGGAACTCCTCCCAAGGGCTACCAGTGGATCCTCGATATCAAACTCCATTACAAATTGAAGTTGATCCTGTAAGTATCCTTCAATCTATACTAATACTAGCTGATGCCTGCGACTTCGTCCGCGTGGTTTAATTTTTTTTTTATTCCCGCGGGAATCTGCGGTTCTCCTTAATTCATTAATATCTCAGGGGATAAAAAATAGCCTATGGCACTCTCCAGGTCCTCATCTATACCCATACCAAAAATCACTTCGATCCGTTGCTCCGTTGCGGCGTGATTGAAAGACAAACCATCAAACAAACACTTTCGCATTTATAATATTAGCATGATTATAATTGCGAATGCTATGACCTGATTGATGTTGCCAAATAATCTATACTAATATTATAAATGCAAAAGTTTGGATGGATGGATAAATGTTTGTCACTCAATCACGCCAGAACGGATGAACAGTTCTGGTTGAAATATGGCACAGAGATTGATTATAGTCTGGAATCACAAATAGGCTTCTTTTATCCCAGAAAATTAAAGAATTTCCGCGGGAACCAAAAAACCTCAATTCACGCGGACGAAGTCGCCGGCGTCAGCTAGTAAAATACATATTATTTACTGTACCACTTTGCATAAATGATTTATTTTTAATACATAAAATATTGTAACTTAAACACCTAGTTATGTTTATAAAACAATACAAAATGTTGAGCAAAAATAAAATATCAATGTGTTGAATCGATTAAAACTTCTTCATACGATTGATATCGAAAATCGAATCAATAACGCATTAGGACATTAACTCGAACTGCCGAAAGTTAATTTATTTTTGACATAGGCAACATCCCAATTGCAAAACCTTCCTCACTCCCTTTTTGTGCAGACAGCAGACCGTGCTATTTTTCTCCAAGCAGATACCTATATCTTATGCCTTTAGGCCTTTTGCGCATTATAGGAAAAGTTATTGTGTCTTATGAATAATTGTCTTATAAGAAACTAGCTGATGCCCGCGACTTCGTCCGCGTGATTTAAGTTTTTTGTTATTCCCGCGGGAACTCCTTAATTTACCGGGATAAAAAGTAACCTATGTCACTCTCCAGGTCCTCAACTATACCCATACCAAAAATCACGCCGATCCGTTGCTCCGTTGCGGCGTGATTGAAGGACAAACCAATAAACCAACAAACAAACACACTTTCGCATTTATAATATTAGTATGAAGTATGACAGGGCGCAGTGGTTGTTGTATGAGACCATACATATTACAAGATATTTTTTCTAGTGTCGGATCAGACACGCGCATTAAAAATATAAGACTAGCGAATGCCCGCGACTTCGTCTGCGTGGGTTAAGGTTTTTTAGCCTATGTGCTATTCCAGACTATAATCTATCTCTGTGCCAAATTTCAGCCAGATCCGTTCAGCCGTTGGCGCGTGATTGAGTAACAAACATCCATATATACATCCATCCATCCATCCAAACTTTCACATTAATAATATTATATTAATATTATTATATTGTTTTATTATGGAATGGTCTCCCATTAAACATACGACAATCAAGGTCACTGGAAATATTTAAAAAATCTGTTGGGAATTTCTACAATTAGTTTTCATTGTTATTTATAATAGTAATACTAAATACATAATATATATTAGATTATTTTCATATATTAATTATTTATTTTATTTTTATTTATTTATTTATTGTATTTAGGTATACCAACAGCGAGTACACAAAGCTTAAATTAATAAATAGTACATAGGGTCTATAACCGTGTGGCACGCCACTTAAAGGTATACACAGCTATAGAAAAAAGATAAATATAAAAAATAAACAACCGATCACAAGTATCTACTTAACTACTTACGTGATAAAAAGAATATACTTAAAACCAAAAGAACAATGAACCTACTATTACTACACTGATAAGTAAATTAATCAACCAATTTAGAAAAATAGAACCTTAACTCTAACTGACTAAAATAACGAACTAAGACTGGTCGATCTGTCCCTCAAAGCAGAGACTGCCGAAGCTATAACTTTTTTAAAAGTTATTATTATGAGTATTATGTTATTTGTGTAAATGGTTTATGTAATAGTATGTAGGTATTTGTTTGTATGTTTATTTATATTAATACACCGCCCGCAATTTAATCTCCTTAACTTCTCCTAATCCTAAGGTTGCCTGGCAGAGATCGCTGCTAAGCGATAAGGCCGCCTTTTTGTATTCTACTTCCTTCTGTGTATTTGTGTTCCTTAATTATTATTTTTCCTTTTTGTGTTGTGGTGTACAAATAAAGTGTAAAATAAATAAATAAATAATATTAGTAAGAAGTAAGATTGTATCAATTTAATTTGTGTTCTTTAGAGCAAATTTAAAAGCACGGTGCTTATTTTTCAGAACACGTGGGAACTAAAGGACTTCCGAGACTCGCTCAATAATTACGATGGATACATAGAACTTAAAAACCATGGAGGCTTTGATAAGTTTATACCAGTGGGTGAGTACTTTTTGCTTGTTATTTACATTTGGTGAAGTGATTTTTGCTATTTAAATCATGAAAATCTTGTCAAAAGCCTTTCCTTGATGAATATGAGTCGAAGTGTGAGATCTATAGAGCGAACTTTGACCACAGTAAACATACAAAGAGTATGGAAACTACCTACAAACGTTCGAAACAGCTCACACAAACGTGCGCATCGAACATGCGACGACGCGGCACTCACTACTGACGGCACTGCGACGAGCGTTTGGGGTCTCGTCGATGCGCACGTTTGTGTGAGTGAGCCTGTTTCGAACGTTTCTAGGTAGTTTCCATACTGGTTGCATCTGTTTACTGTGCTTTGACTTTGCTCAGACTTAAGACATAGTTAAACGTGACACATTTATTTTACTCACATAAGTCCATCTCGTTTTAACTTTAAGTAAAGCCTGAGCAAAGCAAAGTATGCTCTATAGATCTCAGTATTAGGGCTGCCTCATACATTCGGAAGTCCGTATTGAAATATCAATTCAATTCAATTCAATTTATTTCAAACATGTAGGACATACAGGTGTCTCTTATGCTACGTCATGTTTTGACTCTACCACCGGTTCGGAAAGCAGATTCTGCTAAGAAGAGCCGGCAAGAAACTCAGCAGTTGCTCTTTTTTTTGTGTAAGTTATTATACTATCCTGTGGGGAGCTGGACCCAAAGTCGGTTGCTTCCATACAACTTTGTCATTATCGAATCGGGATTCCGTAAATACATCACACACGTTTATTTCCGTTCGGAATAACATGGCTCGGATATTGGGAGACGCTAGCCTCTTAGTTCAGATATTCTGTCAGCGAATATGGACGACGATTTTCTCATGATGCGACTCATATAAAATCCATGGAAGACTTGCGTTCGGAACGGCTTTTTTCCGTTCGTGATACCGAACACACGGGCTTCCATTCGGAATTTCGAAACGGAAAGCGGTCCGCCCCGGCTTCACAAGGGTAGCACTAATCATCATAATAGTCCATGCCTAATAATAGCCAGGTGGCATTGGGCAGCACATAAGGTTTTACATTAGCACTGCGATAACTTTTCACCCCGCCTGCCATTAGAGATCGCGGCCCCGTTTTCTATCGCGCGTTACATTATTGTCGTTCTGTTACGAGGGCAGGGTCGACAGTCTTTTTATTAAAAAAAAACCACGAAAGCTTTCCACAGAATTTAATAAAATTCTAAAAATGGAAATACACAAGACACAGTTCTTACTAACTACGCGCTCCAGCAACAGGAAGCTGGGTTTTCGAAACGGAGTTCTGATTGATGGCTGACTGGCTGGCCGCATCATGAACCGCCAGTTTTAAAGCGCAATAGTGCTGATGCAGCGATGCGTCAGTGGACATAGAATAATAATTTATAACAGTTCGCGTTGGTCTGTGACGCCCGTACATTCTATAGCAACACGTGCGTCGGCGTATGTCTCCATGCAAGCTCTGCACAGAGGGCTGTCGGTGACGCCTGTAACTAAGAGGTGTATGTTTGATGGGCTGTGCCCTGTTATGAATCCCACCACCTTCCACTACACACTACGCACTACACACTACACTCAAAATCAAATGTTTTTTTATTCAAAAAACTTTTACAAGTACTTTTGAATCGTCAAGTGACTCTACCACTGTCACTTATCACTATACACTAACTTAAAAGGTTTAATCCTTTTTAGTCTTCTCACTACGTTTCGTTACGTCGAGCAGCTGGATTGCCTCAACGTTAACGTGGTGATGAAGCCGAAATATATCAAATGTCATTTCTGACAGTCACTGTCAAAATAACGTGTTTTTATTTTGAAAACGTCAAATACATGAATCCGCCATTGTTACCCACTCATGTCTAATGTGTGCTAAAGCTAAATATGCTCTATGACTCAGTGGGCATGTCCTGGCACAGGACATCGTTCCGATGCCGTTGCTCATTCGCGCATGATGCATTGGTTTAACTTTAGACCACGTTTTTGTTGATACACGCCGGCAATTTTTTACCATTTGCACTGAAATAAAATACTGCATTCAATATGCAGACTTCCAGATATGCATGAAAAATTTACGAAACATGTTCCCACTGTACTTGCCTAGCTGTACCTACTTCATTTTTAACCAGTCCATAATATTACCAAACATGAATGTAACTTGAAAAATGAAGGAATATCACATAAGCTTTTATCCCATATTTATCTATACTATTTAACGTTATAAATGAAGTTTGGATGGATGTTTGTTACACAATCACGCAAGAACCACTGAACGGTACTGGTTGAAATTTGGCAAAGAGATCCAGAGAGACATATGTGTTATTCCAGATTATAATCTGCTACTTTTATCCCGGAAATTTAAAGAATTCCCGCGTTAACCGAAAACCCCAATCCACGCGGATTTAGACGTCGCTGGCTTCAGCTAGTTTCCTATAATTTGAGAATTTGGTTTGTAGTGACTATTTAGGATAGTTATAACACTATATAATATAGTTATGTTAGGCATAGATGGTAAGATAGATATAAGCATGTACGAGTATTAAAATAAGATTTACTAATTAGATGCTATCTCCCCTTTTGGCACAAATTACTATATATATGACATATAACAGTTTTGGCATAGCACGCGCCCATTGCATCGTGCATTGCATTTCCTTTTATTTGGCCAGGTGCTCGTTTATATAACAACACTATGTATAAAATTATCTGTGGAGGGAATACTGTAATGATAAAAAAGTATGAACTTCATATTGAAGTAAAACTTCTTTACGCACGCTTGACTTGGGGAGTAAGCTGGTAAATGCGTGACGAGAGCGTTACGAAAAGTGAGATCGGGCGAGGCGAACGAAAATTGAGAGGGAGATATAAGTTAGTGAAGATAGAAAGAGAGAGAATTACGTTTCGTATATTACTGTAGGAGCAAGAGAGAGAGCGACCGCTGTGTGCTGTATGCGAGCACACATTTTCTTTCTCTCTTTATCTCATAGCCAGTTACGTTTCGTGTACGGTGTATGTATGTTTCAGTTACATATAGATAGAGCTAAAGAAGATTTAATTCAGTCGTGTGGTCTACTCATGTGGCACACTCGTTTTTTTTATAGTTACATCTTATATAATTAAAGGGTCAATATATTCTGAAGACAGTGACAGCTATAAGGGAGTTTAGATAGTTTTTAAAAGAACGTTACTGTAATATAAATTATTAATGTTCAGTTTAAATGCTCTCCTGGAATTTTATGCTTACGAATATGTCACTAAATATATATTGCCTATAATAAAATTTATATATAGAAACAGGAAATCTTTAACTCGCTAGTTTAATGTATTATATTAACTTATTGCTTAGTTTTATTTCGTGCAATACTAAGACGGTTGGAAGACGGCAGTTCTCAGAAGTGCAGCAGGAGTGATTGCCTGCAATTTGATAACAAATAACAGGGCAAAATATCGAACGTTGCTCATCCGTGTTGTGTCCTATTTAAGGCGAGTCACCTCAGCTCAGCGGTGAAAACTGGTTTGCTAGATCAAATTTTTTCGGTATTTACTATTAAATAACGGTCTTACAAAAAATATCCGATACACTTAAAGATATTGTCTAAAGAATGTGCTAATTTGTTACACGATAGGATGTACTTTACTCGATCAAAAAAAATCTTGAAACAGGCTAAATTAAAAGTTTAAAACGAATTTTTTATTAATAAATTTTCGACTTTGCTCATCATTTTTATATGGATAAATTCCTCTTGAAGTATTAATGAGAACCTGCTAAAATTTATTTCAAACTGAAGTCCTATATCTATTTAATTCAAATTAATCCCAGAACTTGAACGTTGCCAAGCGGTTTCAGAATATACCGCGCTGCCCGCTTCCCCGCCAGTCTCTACGAGAAATGTACCGCGAGACGCGCGGGCGGCACCCCACACCTCACCTCCTAAAATCTTGCAGGTGACTCGCCTTAACTTCATTTTCTCTCGCTTCTTTCATCAGTCATTGCCGGAACGCACGATTTGAATTTGTCAGTGACAATAATTGTAATTCCCCGTTCTTTAAAATATTAGTTATGTGTTCTGATAAATAATACTTATTTAACTATGTCAAAAGTTTAAAATTGCTTGCAGCACCACCCAAATGTCAATTTGCGCTGTAAGCTCATGTTTTCTGCGCATAAAACTACACGCGACCTATTTCCACTGCCCACGCAATTTTTCTTACAGAAAAATGAATGAACGAAAATCCATTTCTACAAAGATATTCGGCCGAATAGAGGAGTTATTTTTAGCTCAGCTATTCATACAGTATGACCATAATAGACCGAACGTAGCGCTTCATTTTAGGTGCATTTAGAATTTCAGCGTTTATATAGAGCGGTGTTCTGTCCAGATGTGGCTCGGGAGTAGGGACGGTCCCGTATGAGTCACGCTTCTCGGAAGAGGCCGCGACTATTTTAGACTGTGTCCGCTTACCTTCTAGGAACCGGGTGCTATGGGACCAACGACCGATCGCAACACTAAAGTATTGTTAGATCGCGAACCTCGTTCCTTTTGCTTATAGCAGTTCCTTGTTGTATTCTCGCTACGCCATTTCTGTTCGCCTCCGAGAAAATTTAAACTTCCTCATAAACTTGCGATTCCAAGATCTATTATATTACTCGGAATTCAAAGCAGCTTTATTCAGTCTACTAGCTGATGCCCGCGACTTTGTCCGCGTGGTTTTAGTTGGTTTTATTCCCGCGGGAACTCCTTAATTTTACGGGATAAAAAGTAGCCTATGTCTCACTCCAGGTCCTCAAGTATACCCATGCCAAAAATCACGTCGATCCGTTGCTCTGTTGCGGCCTAATTGAACGGCAAACATACTTTCGCATTTATAATATTAGTATTCGAATTTGATACATAATGCGAAGTTGATACCGCTTTTCCATGCTTCAGAAAAAGACTCGCAATGTCAAAATAGGATATGCGTACGTGCAGACTGCAGTACGCTTACTCTGAGTTTATACATTGCAAATACGGTTGATCGACGTGAGAACTCACCTCGCCAAGTGTAAGCGAACGGTCAAAGTAAAATGGACCTGAAGCTCTTGCTTTAAAGTCACAAATTCAGCGTTTGGAGCGCTGACTGTGAATAAATACACGAAATGATGAAATGAGCTCTAAACCAATGCAGTTAAGGTTCATTTTACTTTAACGTTCGCTTACACTTGGTGAGGTGAGCTCTCACGTCGATCAATCGTATTTGCAATGTAAAAACTCGGAGTAAGCGTACAGATGTCTTGACGTATCCTATACCTATATATGTTGCTTCCGAATCGCATCAATATACCTACTTACAAAAATAAAATGAGTGAATTAGCTTTTACTGTTTAACTTCCAGAATTGAATTTTATTTTTCATTAGAGAAAAGAAAACCAGTTAACAATAATCTAGTAGGTTTAAATAATTTAAATCTCATTTAATGGATATAACCATAAGCGTACGCGTGCACGTTTATTACTTTCCGGGTGGGAAGTTTATGGTGATTTTAATAGTTTTGAAGTGAAGCAAGCGGCATACCTCGCGGCGCGTGCCCTGCTGAGTCAGGCCCAGGCCGCATACGTCAATGCGGTAAGAACAGCACCGCCGTAAAGTAAATAAGTCGTAATATTTTCATGGGTGCCGCCGCGGCGGGCAACTCGCCCGTTATGCGCTGCTCAAATAAACAGACGTGTTGATTTTTATACAGCAAAAAACTCGCTTTTGAGAGCCGCTCTACCCTAGCTTTATCGAATCACGCCAACGAACAAACAAATTTACGAAGAGGTACAATTCTATCGAATCAAAAGAAAAAAATCTTTTATCTGGATGACTTTTTAAACAAAATAATGATTTTTTTCGAAAATATACTGGCTAATTTCATTATCTATTATTAGTATGAGTATTAGATATAGACCTGTTTACGTAAAAACATTGCGGCAATCTTCAGTCAAAGAGTAAACAGTTTGCGCGAAACGTCCCAATCGATTAGTCACACTATGTATTGTTAAATTAAGCCGACACATTTGTGCGATGTCAACAGAAACGCATCGCGAGTGCACGCATGAATCAGCTCGATACAATTAATCTAATTTAAGGTTATCGGGGAGGCATGGGACGGAGCTGGTCGTCGCACAGTCTCGCGCCGCCGTCGCGACCGTCGCTTCTCCCGCTGCACTCGGATGCACGCTAGAACGCACGCGTCCCCTCACTCCGTCGTTTAGCCCGCGATCTATCGCCCGTATGCGAATGCGTATGCGCACGTAACCGATGCGTATGCTATCAAGGACGATCGATGTTATAGCCTAGTGAGATGCCGCAATCGGACTGTTCTGTTCAAGTTTCAATAACAGTGCAACCGAATCGTAATAAGTTACAAGTGTTTGTTGACGTTTTCATGAGTGAGTGTTTTTTTTTAAATTTTTTATTGCTTGTAATATTTTAGCAACTTAGTACCTACTGAACAAGAGCTAAGGTATATTCCAGACTTGTATGTAAAATCAATTAAATAACAAAAAAAAGCGATTCCTCCATTTTGAGGGAAAAATTCTTGCATATATATTATATAATATTGCATTAAGTACGGGACTTGCACGATATCATTTAAAAATTCTCCATTTAACGCATATTATTTTAAGATACTAAATTCTATTAATACAGAAGTTTAATCAAAAATCCAAAATTATTATCTTGGATTTGTTTCTAACTAGCTGATGCCCGCGACTTCGTTCGCGCGTCGTAACTAACAAATTTTTCCATATTTTCTCGCGGTTTAAACCTTCCCTGGACTACGATAAACATTTCAAAACCAAAATCAGCTAAATTGGCCCAGCCATTCTCGAGTTTTAGCGAGACAAACGAACAGCAATTGATTTATATATATATATATAGATTTTCTTCACTTGATACACACACTGTGTATCAAGTGTGTGTATCAAGTGAAGTGTGTTCACAGCTTGATAGTATTAAAGGTGATAATAAAGTGGCAAATTAATTACCACCATACCGACCTTTGATGATCAAAAGAGGTTGTAAATGTCTAATTCGATTGAGTATATTTTGATTTGGTTTCATTATAGATCGTTAAATGAAACGGTTGTTGGAAATCGTTCTCATATTGTGTTTAAATCTGAATCATTATATATTTCATGTTCGTAATATATTCGAATATAATGTACATTATTATCATCCTTTAGCGTACCTTTTGTATCGTAACTTATAAAAACCTACTAAAATTCCTTCAGGTATTTTTTCTTGATGACTGATGAGCATACAAATTATTAGAAAACAGTTTACTTACTTACAGTTATCTAATATATACTTAATATTATAAATGCGAAAATTAGGATGGATGGATGGATGGATGTTTGTTACTCAATCACGCCAGAACGGCTGAACGGATCTGTATGAAACAAGCACAGAGATAGATTATAGTCTGGTTTACTATTGTTGGTTTACATACTCTACTTTTTATCCCGGAAAGGAGTTCCAGCAGGAATCCGAAAATCCCTCAATCCACGCGGACTTAAGCTAGGTTTTTATAAATATTTTAATTGTACCATTGGTAATCTATCTATTGATGTTGATTAATGTATCTATTGGTGTAGGTAACAATAATGTAATGGTTCATGTATACAGACAATTTGCAGTAAAGCAATACCCTCTTAAAATCGAGAAACATGCGGCACATTTATAATCCCAACAAACGATAGCTGACAGTGAAATAATAGGCTGTCAAAATGCATTGCCAAATTTTCTCGGCTAGTGGCTATCTAGCGTCGAGTAACGCTTTCGACGGCCCAATGAGTCATTTCTAATTATTTTATGACGGTGGCTATTGCGTTAGTATGAGATTTTACATCTCGTCAACTGTGGTAGAATTCGAGCATTGAGACCAGGGACTGACAAACAGATTCATAAAGGTTACAGAAATAAAAGTGTAACAGGTGGAATTGATAACAGAATCAAATCTGTAACCGTTTTCAATGTTTTTTTAAATCTGTTAACCCAAAACACTTATATTTCTGTAAGAGTAATAAATCTGTAACAGAAATGAAAGCGTTTAACACTGTTTTAAAGTGTAACCGGAATAGCGACGTTGCCAAATTAATTGTTGACGCGTATTCAAATTTGAACCTAAGATGAAAGCACCGATGGTTGCAATTGTTTTAAGAAAAACATGCCCAATGTTGTGTCATTGTGTTAAGTCCAATGAAGTGAGAAGACCGCGTTGTTACACCGTGCAATTTGTTAGGGCAAGTACCTAATAGGTACTTGCCCTACAAATTACAGGGTTACAAATTACAGGGTTTAATTATAAAAACACTTATTAACAGAAATAAACGGTTACAGATTGATTGGGTTACAGTATCGTTTCTGTTTCTGTTATAAGTGTTTTTGTTCTGTAACATTTTCAAAAATCAGTGTTGAAAACACTTATTTCGGTTACTGTTTCAGTTTCAGTCCTTAGTTGAGACAAAGTAAACAGTTACAACCAGTATGGAAACTACCTAGAAACGTTAGAAACAGCTCACTCACAAACATGCACATCGACGAGACCCCTAAGCGCTACTCACTACTGACGGCACTGAGACGGGCGCTTGAGGTCTCGTCGATGCGCATGTTTGTGTGAGTGATCTGTTTCGAACGTTTCTAGGTAGTATCCATACTGGTTGTATCTGTTTACTGTGGTTGAGACACTGGAACGTCAAGCTTGACATGGACTTTAATTAAATAAATAAAATAAAAATTAAATAAAATCTCCAAGACGAATCCTTGCCAAATAATCATCAGTGGCAATGAATACATGACTTTAAATCAAGGATATTAAGTTCCATTTCACTCTGACGCTATTGTTTTCACGCAGGAATTATATTATCTGCGCTGGCTAGACTAAAATCGCTTACTAGCCCTACTGAGCACTTTGTAGTAAACAATTATCTAGTTGCTATCGATTGGAAATTTCTGCGTCGCAAAGGCAGCCAACGTTGACTCAGCGGATCACTAAAATATCGTCCGCTCTACATAATATATATTGGAACACGCAGATGTCTGCTATTCTCCCGCTTACCTGGAAGTTGTAAAACACCACAAGTTTGTGCCACATATTAATTTAAAATACGAATTAAGGCGTTTAATGTACAAGCTTACATCACGTCAACTTCACCTCCGTTCAGGTGTCACCGTTTCTTCAAAATGATTCTGATTTTGTCATCAAGGCATCCCTCTTGTGCCTGCAACCCATCAGTGATTTTTCAATTCGCACGTTCTTAACTTTACTTTAAGACTTCTTCCTTGTCCTGGGTTTCTTCTCCGCACCAAAGTCAATGTGCGACCCTTTGGTGAGACCGTTAATGCAGCTCTCCGCCGGATTACTCCAGCACGCCGACTTCACTCCAGAATCCAAGCAGGCAACCTGATTAGTGTTGCTGAGAAAGCAATATAGGCTTCGCCTTGGGTGGAGACACGACCGCATTTAATAAGAATGTATTCTGGTGTCTCATTGCTCTAGTTATAGAGAGTCGCTAGCAGGTAAAACTACATTACCGACATAATCTGTCTGTCGTTAGTATAACTACTATCACTAGAGATTTAATATAATTTGTTTACTTTCAAGACATGAAAGTTTCACGCATTTAGGTTATTTTATGTTTTACCTTGCATCGTCAATTTGAAGCCTATTTCTTGATCATACTCGTTAGAAGAGTGTTATTTAAATAATGCACAGGCATCGTGCCATCGCCCCTCTTGTAACATTTAATAATAAATAGGTGTTACTCCTTTGCTATACTGACGAGATCTCCAACGACGTAACAACCGGTCTTTGAAGTTCCCAAAATAATATTGTTTACGTTTATCAGATAGACCCTTTGCTCTTAAAACTTGTTTCTTGATCTCTTCGGATTTACGTTTGTGTTCTTAAGCCATTACGGGATCCTTTGTAACGGTACTATTTAGCTGATCGCAGACTACAGCCGCATCATATGCGTCTCTCGCAAAATTCGCATGTGTTTTCCAGCTTAAGAAACTCGAGTAACGTCAGCGGCACGTGTCAAGTGCATCAGACGCTCGAAAACTTCGTATTCACTTGTGACAGCCGTTAGAAAAGGCCGCGACTCAACTCGTTGCTGTTCAAGTGCTGGAACCAGAAGCTTAATCGCTATAATCCGCTATAACTAAACATGCAGGAAAAGCAAGCAACAAATTCGCACCGCCACAACACCACACAAATCTTCTATATTCGTCAGTACTCAACGTACGTTTCACTCCGACACCATCAATATATATGTAGGTACTAGAAAGGCCGTTTCATAGAAAAAAATTGGGCGTTCGACCTGTAGAGCGCACTCCACACCTGTATAAGCCTGTCTTTGTCCCCGCCAAAGCGCTGTCCCGCTTTTCAGACTAGATGGCGTCAGTAAATTAGTCCACATTCTTTGTTTGACAGGGCCCGTCTATGTAAGTTGAGGTCGTTGTCCGACACAGCATCCTCAGGAGGTATTGACTTGATGATTAACTTTATAAATTATGTATTGCGTTCTTTCTGGGTCTTCTGGTTCCTCATTACTGGCTGGTTCTTGTTTTTTTTTCTTCGTTGCCATCTCTTCGTTCTTATGTGCGATCAACTTTATTACTAAACTAATGCTAAAGCTAAACTTCATTTGATCGTGGAACTGTTTATCATACTACAATCAAAACAATAAGTGTATAGAAAATAAATGGGGAGCGGTGAGACATTTTGCAGACGGCGCTTAGCGTGATTCAGTCTGGAACACGATTGCCTTTATATCGTTTGATGGTGGTGCGCAACCGGCCGTTGGCATCACTGGGAGGAATGACTAACCCGGCTCTCTCGGGCCGCTCTAGATACAATCAAAATATGTGACAAGTTTATTTCTATTCGGAACAACAAATCTATATCTGTATTATTACTATAATGAATCTGAAAAACATGTATTTCTGTACATTGATTTATTTTGGTATAAATTATTGTAATAACTTAGACCTAGAAGACATTTGGTTGATAATAGTTAGAGAGATCGTGAGTAATTTTCAGGTGTTTGAAAAGGAAAATTTGGTTCCTTTGAAATTCCTGAATGATGTCAAACTAGACTGATCACAAAATCTCATACAATAAAAAGAAAAGAACTGACTCATTCACTGACTGATTCATCAACGTCCACCCCAAACTCTCGTACCTAGAATGCTATCTCCATTATAATGTAGAGACAAAGGTTAAAAGGCCGGATTTTTAGAAATTTACACGAAATCGTTACAGGCGAGACGGTCATAATAAAACTTTTTAGGATGAAGTTTTATAATATTGAATTTTAGAGAAAAACAAATACATACAGGTTTCTGTTGTTACAATGTCAAAGTGCACGGACACATTGATATGACTGTTGAAAAAGAGTGTCTATTTTTTTTATTCCACTACAAGATAGCCCTTGACTGCGATTTCACCTGATGGAAAGTGATGATGCAGCCTAAGATGGTAGCGGGCTAACCTGTTAGGGATATGGCAGTTATATTAAACCCATACCCGTCCTGTCCCAAACCTGTCGGTTTTGTCTTTGCTGCGGAGATATTGCAAATGTCTTTTACAATGCACCCACGGACGATGTTGCGAGCTTTTATTAGTTGTCGTTATAACGCTTCTCAGCGATGAACATCTGCTGATTTTTTGACGACATAAGTAGGTCGGGGCTTGCGCCTGCGTCATTTGCCCGGTTGCTTACCACCGCTTACGTTTACGCGAAAACGTTACTCCTATGACCTCGACGCTCATATAGCATCTCGTTTACTCGTGTTCATGCCGACAGAGTAATATATTATTATTTTTCCCCTCAAGTTAATAATTACAAATACCTTTTTCCTAAAAAAAATATTTGCATTTCTGTTCTGCAGAAAATCTCTAAAAATATTTATTTATATTCTGACATAAGCACGCCAAGTTACATAAATAATTATTATTGACAGGCAATCATCGACAAAAAAGAATTGTTATTGAAAAAAAATTGACGACTTAATGATATTTTATGCTTCACTTTAATCGACCGATTTTATAGATACATTAGATTAATTCGAATTCAATCATAAATCTTCAAATAGTTTTAAGGCAAGAAAAAAAATTTATTAGGTTGTATCTTTATTTATACACTTTTTAAGATACGATGTTCTCGAAAAAACCTCGAAAAGCGCGTGATACGCATCTACGTCTAAAACGGCATTGAAATATTCGATTGAGGATAGTATTTTATTAATTAGGTACCCTATTGAAAACTGTTATGGTCTAAGTGTAATGCTTTATTTTACTTACCTATTGTGTGTTATGTTACTGTATGTTTTTCAAAATAAATAAATAAATAAAAATAAATTGCAACATCACATTTTATGTATGTTGTCCAAACTCGTAGTAGATGCCTAGGCGCAATATATTGTGATTTCAACAGCATAAATACAGTCTGAGTTTGTCAAGATTCTTTAATTTTCACAGACTAAGTAAATAGCGACGTCGATCAGGTGTTAATTTCTTATCACCGTGATAGGTAAAACTTATTAGATACGCCTTTAATAGTATACTTAATTTACATTGAAGTACTTCAATCACATTTTTCGCATACATCCAAATAAATCCATGAAGTTTTACGACCTGTATATAATATAATATGTATTATTACTATTTAGATTATAAAACTGCCTTTTCATTATCTAATAATTTGGGCATCATACCTACTTTAAAATCACAGCGCTGCGCTGGATTCTTGAGCAAACTATAGCAACACGTTTGATCCTTCCATCTACATTCTGATCTAGACCACGATCCATGAATATAATTGTTAATAAATAACTATCCGCAGTTTATTCATAAATATAGTCATTATGGATCAAGATGGAATCCTACCACTACAATTTGGAAATTAGTCATAGAAATAGCATCTGCACAAAGGTGTATCTATAAATACAACGGTGAGTCAGTAAGGAGATAAAACGCTAATTTCGAACAATAGAGTTTTAATTTAGCTAAGTTGAGAGGTAACGTGTACGCCTGTGGAACAGTTCAGGAGCACACCTCTAAAATACCCGGCTGAGTCACGCGCTGTTTCACAAGTCACAGCGATACTTCTGCCAATCGATTGGTTTAGCTTCCTGTTGCTTTTAATGTTCTTATTTCTTTTTCTCTCCCACAAAATAGGTGATAAGTGATAGGAACGCATGAGTAGGTTCTTTCACAATTATTGATTTCAATATCTTGTAGCTTCACGAATTATTTTGGCTTAAAAACATTTACCGTTGTGGAAAGGTTAGATATTCAATTAAAGTCTTCAACTGCATGTATCATTTTGTAATTATCATTAATTGTTTTCATGATGAGCAGCATAGACAACTTGCTATTGTTTTGAACTTGGCAACAGTCCCTTCCTTTCATTCTTTATTAGTTCCGATAGGAGACACAATCTATTCGACTGTTCACATTATTATTTTTCGTCTGATGGCATTTGCGTACCCTGCCTTCACCAAAAAGGTGTATATCATAATGTTAGTACATTTCGCCTGCAGGACAGCAAACTGTTTTTAGAACAAACGCTGTACTCAAAAATAAAACACTGAGTCACTAAGGATTAAACCGATTTGACTATGGATGAACTTTTAAAGTTGGTATTGCAATGACATGCATTGATGAAAAATTGTTTAGGGGCGTATTTTTGCAATATTTGTTCATGTCAGTAATAATATTTTCTCACCACATCCTCGACAATGCCGAATTATATGTCATGTAAACCTTACCGAAAGCAAGACATTATATCTCTTGCCTTTTTTATTTATTTATTTATAAGCCTGTATCGGACAATAAAATATTTTTTGGACAGTAATTGTTATTATTCTATTCCTATTTGCTAGTCCGTGTGCCCTTTGGCAAAAGCCTCCTCCAATCCTTTCCAATGACTCCTATTAGTTGCTCGTCTCGTCCATGTTCTTCCTGCTATAGCCTCGATTTCGTCTTGCCATCTCTTATTTTGTCGCCCCTTCCTCCTCTTTCCCTCTCTAGGGTACCAAACAGTGACCGCTTTGCTCCATTTATCCTCACCCCGTATGGTGTGGCCAGCCCATCGCCATTTAAGCAGCTTTACCTTAAGCGTTACATCTTGGGTTCGAGTAACTTTCCTTATGTTGGCATGAGGTGTTTTGTCCAATTTACGCTTACCCAACATGCTTCTTTCCATGCTTCGCTGGCAGGTTCGGAGTTTAGATAAATGAGACTTGGTGAGTGCCCATGTTTGGCATCCGTATGTTAGTATGGGGAGGATACAGGTGTTGAACAGTTTTCCTTTCACTATTGCACTCATTTTGGGATCTTTCATTATTTCCTTGAATGACCAATATTGTTTCCAGGCGTTAGCTATTCTTGTATCAATTTCTTTGGTTGTTATTTTCGTTGTTGTGATCAGTTGGCCAAGGTACATGTATTCATTCACATACTCAATTTTGCTATTATTTACTGTTATTGTTTCTTCCTTTCTATTTGTCATGACTTTAGTTTTGAGTATGTTCATTTTTAAACCGACTTTCGTACTATGGTCATCTAGATCTACTAGCATTTCTTGTAATTCTTGTGAAGTCTTAGCAAAGAGAATAATGTCATCAGCGAACCTTAAATTTGTTAAATATTCTCCATTTATTTTAAGACCATGGTACTTCCACTCAATTTGTCTGAATACTTCTTCTAACACTGCGGTAAAAAGCTTAGGTGACAGCGGGTCTCCTTGACGTACACCTCGTTCTATGTTTATCCTTTCCCCTTCTCTTTCCAATTTTACTGTTGCTGTGCTTCCAGTGTAAATATTCTTTATTATTCTTATATATTTACCTTCTACGCCTTGTTTTTTTAATGCGTTCCATATTTTGTCGTGTTCCAAAGAGTCAAAGGCCTTATAGTAGTCTACAAAGCAGCAGTAAAAAGGCAGACCATATTCCTCATATTTTTCCAGCACCTGTTTGACAACGTGAACGTGGTCGACAACTGAATATTTGCTTCTAAATCCAGCTTGTTCTCTAGGCTGGTTTTCATCCAAAACCTTTTCTATGCGGCTTAGAAGAACTTTAGCAAATATTTTGTACAAATTAGACATCAGACTTATCGGTCGGTAGTTTCCCACGTCGGTTCTGTCACCTTTTTTATGTATTAATACTATAGTGGATTTCGTCCACTGAGTGGGGACTTTTTCAGATGTCAGTATTTCGTTAAATATCGAGGTGAGGGTTGGAATTAATGCACTTCGTGCTCCTATCAGAAATTCATTAGTGATATTATCAGACCCTGGGGCTTTGTCTATTTTTTGCGTTGTTATTGCTTTCTCTACCTCCATTTCAAGTATTGGTGCAACTTCAGTTTTGTCTTTGATCGTTATGCTATTTGTTTCTGTTTGCTTCGAGTATAGTTCCTTGTAAAAATCGGTAGCTATGTTAATGATATCCAGTCTTTTGGTGTTTAGTACTCCTGTTTTACTTTTAATTTTTGGGATCCAGTCTTTTTTGTTCGTTAAACTTTTTATCGCTTTTTTAATACCTCCAGTTCTGATAATATTTTCTTCGAATAGTTTTTGTCGCTGATTTATGCGTTCTTTCCTCATCTGGGTTCTCAATTGCTTCGAAATACTTGTGATTTCCTGTCTGATAGCTTTAGTTTTATTATCTATATTTATGAGTCGTGCTCTTTCTTCCTGTAACCTAGAGATGTGATCTGATATTTGGTTTTCCTTTTCTGCTTTGTCTCTTTTTCCAGTCGATACCTTATTGATTATGTTTTGTAAATAGTCGTACTTCTCTTGGAGACTGAATCGTTCAGTTTCAGTGTTATAATTTCTAAGTTGATGTTTTAAGCTTGTGTTTATTTGTGGTAGAGTTTCTGTTGTGGGGCGCTGAACGATTTTTATATGTTTTCTGGAGTTTTTGTGTGGATTTATTCTGAGCTTAGCTCTTACCATTCGGTGGTTTGTATTGAAATTTAAATTGCATATCACTCCGCAATCATCAAATACCTTGCACTTATTTGAGAGAATGAAGTCTATTTGATTCTTGTGTTTGCCGTCAGGAGAACACCAGGTCCATATTTTGTTTTTCCTCTTTTTAAATACACTGTTTAGAATTGTAAGGTTGTTTTCAAGACAAAGATTTACCATTTTTTCACCATTTCTATTTCTTTTACCAGTTGTGTACGGTCCCATTATATTCTTTTCACTCTGGAGACAACCTCCTATTTGGGCATTGAAATCGCCCATTAGTATCAAATTTTTGGATCCATATTCATTTATTGTTGAAGTTATTTTATGATAGAAGTTTTCTATTTCCTCCTTTTTTGCTTGTTCTGTTGGTGAATAGATCTGAATGATAGTCCACTTGTCCTTAAAGGAAGGTAATTTTATGTTTAGAACTGCAATTCTTTCAGAAATTCCAATTATTTCCTCAATACAGTGCTTTAGGTGCTTCTTTATTAAAAAACCCACACCGTGTCTTCCCTTTGTTTCCCCTTTGTAGTAGAGAATAAATTCATCATACTCCTGTATCTGATCTCCCATTCTTCTCACCTCACTGAGTCCGATTATATCCCACTTTATGTTCTTTAAAGCTAATAACAACTCTTGCAAGCTCTCCTCGGTTCTCAGTGTGAGCGTGTTTAGTGCATTTATGTAGAGATATTCTGATTTGGTTTTAATTTTCTGTTTCGAATTCTTAAATGTGGATGGAGGGTGGTGGTCTGAAGTTTCCTCCTCGGTGACCGGCCGGTATGGAGGAATTGGGTTAAGTTTTTTAATTTCCGTAGTTAGATTTACATTGATTTTCCGGTTACCGAGGTTGTTTATTAGTTTTTTGGAGTTACGGTTGCTGAGTGTGATCCGTATCGGGACAGGTAGTCTGCCATATTTGTTCTGTTTGCTCTCTTTGTTTCTTCTTTTCTAGAATCTTCTTTTGTATTCCGCATCTTTGGGGTTTTAGGAGGGTCCGAGGTTTCTCGCTTTCGTTTTTCGCGAATATTGTCGGTAGCATTTTTAACTATCAGCTGATCATATTTTATATACGCAATATTTCCTTTTTTCCTTTCTTCTTCTAGTTTTGGTTGTAACTTTTTTCGAATCGCCTGCACTTCCTTAGGTAGATCTTCCTTAATATTAACGTCTTTGGGAAGATGCCGTTTGTTTCTCATAATGAGGTGTTTTTTCCATCTAGTTGTAAGGCATACAACCACAGGTCGCACTCTGTCTGATTTACCGCCGATCCTATAAGCTTTGTTGATTTCCTGACTTTCTATGTTTACGCCTGTCTCTTCAATTAACTCCTTTGCTCGATCTACTAGTTCCCATTCATTTTTTTCTTTTTCATCTAGTCCAAATATAACAATATTGTTTTCCCTCTTATCTTTTTCCAATGAGCTTATTTTTCTTTCAAGTTTTACGACTTTATCTTTTAGGTGTTTGTTCTCCTCCATAAGATATTTCATCTTTTCATCAAGTGCTTCCATGACATTTTTGGTCACTGCATTAGTTATTGTGGTTGTTTGTACACTCATTTTTTCTTCGATTTTTTCTAGCAAAATTTTCATGTCCATTTTTAGGGAAAAGTTTTATATATGGCAACACCTTTGATCCAGTATTTTGGATACAAGTTGGATTGTCTATGGTTTGATATAGTTTGAAGTTATCTCTGACAAGTTTGTTTGGTTGGCACTATTGTCGTGTTTGACATTTAACTTCAGTTACAACGTATTATTTTGTATTTTAAAGTTCGATTTTCAGCTATTATTTCACTTTATGTACTGTGTTTTTTCACTAAACGGACACTTCGCGCGTAATTACTTCTTTTCACCCACGCTTTTGTGCACTGTTCGAAAGATTTACAGATTTTTCGAATTAAACTCGCGAGAGACTCAATCGTACGTATTCGCTCTTCTATTGCCGGAACCTTCTCTTGCCTTTAGCCGGGTTATAATGTTCTATTGAATTTCATTATAACCCGCTGGTCAATAATGTGGTTTTCACTTTCATAATTCTTATTGCTATGCCCATAAAGTCTAATTTCACTAAACAGAATGTGTCCTCAGCGGGCGCGGCCAACTCGATTTTCTAAAACCGAAGCCGTGGCCCACTAGATTCGCACTGAGACGAACTTCATTTGTTTGTCAAATCGAGTTACGAGTAGGCCACGCCAGCTGAAAGAAGTGGCTATATTATAGGCCGTGACCCACTAGATTCGCACTGAGACGAACTTCGTTTGTTTGTCAAATCGAGTAGGCCACGCCAGCTGAAAGAAGTTGCTATAGCCGTAACTATAGTAGTACCTTTAGAAGCTTCTATCACAACTCAAATAAACTCTAGCTCAACCTCGATAAACGTACCAAATAAAAATATAACGTTATCTTTCCATAATTGGACTAATGTCTCCAATATCAATTTGCACTTTTAATTTGCTGTAATAAACACTATCTACTAAGCCTGGTTTTTTATTATCTCGCATAAAGTGAGAAAAGTAGAGTATACACCACCAGGATAAAACTGTTTTTTCTTGGGCGCTTGAATCCCTCACTGCACTCAGGACTCAATCTTAATTCCCTCGCTTTGCTCGGGAATTAACTTATAACACAATCGCTGCGCTCGGGAGTTAAATTTGGAGTCCTTCGTTACGTTCAGGATTCAATGTAGCGCCCGTGACATAAAACAGTGCTTTATCCCCTTGGTGTATAATCTACTATTAAAATGTATATTGGAAGAGAGATATAACTCAGTGACGATTTATTTACATGAGCGATTGTGTAAATTTATGTAACCAACCCCTTTGAACGTTATGAAAACGCGCAGTTTTTTGCAATATTTTTTTGTAGATCAACTAGCCATGTTAATCGCACATATAAGCATTTTGGTACTTACAACATACGAACGATCGGTTGTATATCTGCACCATCTCGCTACAATCTTAGTCAAGCAAATCTTTGATGTGATCTGGATCCGATCACGAAGGAATATAGCACATTAACAGAGACTGCCCCAGATCTGATTTTACCGTAGAAGTTGGCACGAAATTGTAAACTGCCCTCTTTACAATAGGCTCTAAATATCATGTAGTGTTTCGCTGACAGCGAGCAGACCTCTTTAATGGGCTATATTTTACTAAGACAAGACCTTTTTGAACCGCTACGATGAGGCGTTAAGCCGACAGGGAATCAGTTTGACAAATGTTACGTTCTCTTTGTATCTGCTATTAAAAATATCTTATCCTGTATAAAAGATCTAGGCATTAAAAACTATGTGAAACTAATAAAAGCCATAAAACAAAATAAAAAGAAAAAGAAGTAGATAAAATTAAAGTTCCAACGAATTGAGACCTTTTTTTGTAGTCGGTTAAAAAGGCCCGAACCCGCACCTTTTCACGCACCGCACGTTGGTCGTAACTCGTAAGTAAAGCCATATAGTATTTAAATAATACATCATATAAATAATGATGCGGGTCTTCGAACGCGCGCTAAAATTCTTATCCACATTTAGCAGTGCATAAATCATACGCATTTTCTCATCGCTAACTTGACCTTCATGTATTACTAGCGAATGCCCGCGACTTCGTCTGCGCGGTTTGAGGTTTTTTGGTTCTCGCGGGAACTCGGGAACCAAAAAAACCTTTTATATTTTCCGGGATAAAAAGTAGCCCATGTGCTATTCCAGACTATAATCTATCTCTGTGCCAAATGTCAGCCAGATCCGTTGAGCCGTTGGGGCGGTGATTGAGTAACAAACATCCATATATCCATCCAAACTTTCGCATTTATAATATTAGTAAGATTGTACTTTATTATTTTAATTTTATAATTGTACACAAGGACGCCTAAATCCGTGCGTCAGATATTTCCGGATCGAATGAAACTGTCTCTGATGAATCAGACTTTTTTAAAGGCTTTGGATGTACGACGTAATTCCCTGTCACCCGTTGATTCGAACATTAAAAGTTTGGACGTTCTGTGGATTTTTTGGCACTCGACTTTAAAGTAAGCAAGACGGCATATACCTGTCATGATAAAATATCTCGATTTCTTTAAGGCGCTGTCAGCTCTTAAAATCAAAACACAAATCGAGAGGTTGGCTCTCCTCAGTCCTCACCCCTCACGCCAGTTATGCCCACTTCGGCCGGGTGGCGCTCCCGTCGCGGTTTTCTTTATTTTCGCGCGCTTGTCATAGCATGTCACGGATGCCCTCGGATGACAAAACACGGTAACTCAAAATTTGTGAAATTGATAGAATAACGTAAGTGAGTAAATCACGTACCAAAGTCTCTTACATGAGTAGGTAATTGACAAAATACCTATTGTAAATCGTATATCGTGTGCAAATCCATTTTAATACTTAATATTATAAATGCGAAAGTGTGATTGTTAATTGAATTGCCCGTCAATCACGCCGCAACGGAGCAATGGTTCGACGTTATTTTTGGCGTGGGTATAGTTGAGGGAGAGTGACTTTTTATCCCGAAAAATTAAGGAGTTCCCGCGGGAATAAAAAAAACTTCAACCACGCGGACGAAGTCGCGGGCATTAGTTAGCCCAGCATACTAATATCCATACAAAATATAATAAATGCGAAAGTGTGTCTGTCTGTCTGCTACGCTTGCACGGCCCAACTACTCAAACGATTTTGATGAAATTTGGTACAAAGATAGATTACATCCCGGAGAAGGACATAGGCTACCCGGAACCATTATCCTGGAAAATTAATTAGTTACCGCGGGAGTCAAAAAATCTTAATCCATGTGGACGAAGTCGAGGGCATCATCTAGAGTTACATAAGTATCTTATTTACATAAACTACTTACGTGAGTTAATTACAAGTATATTTGTGGCATAAATCAATATCATACGTATATACAATGTACTTACCGACTAAGAGTCTGATATTCATTTTTTGTCAGAAACAAGAAATACAGATGTTATTTCAAAAATTTAAATAGCAAAAAGATGTTGGAAATTGATCATTGAAATCAATTTCTAGTCTTTTGCAGAGATATAGTATTATTTACAGTGTTTGAAAAATACTCAAAAATAAAAAACGAAGAAAATCATACAATTTTGGTGTCATGATTTTTTATCTTTACATACAGAATTATCTATATGGTAGAACTTCGTAAGAGCCAAAACTGCAAATTAGCCAATTTATGTAAAATTTCAAATTTGTACGTTGTTTCCGTAAATTATAAGTTTGATTGACAATATTATGTCCGAAGCAAAACCTATTATATTAATTAACTGGACTTAGGTTGGGTGAAACTAAACAAATTAACTTTTTAAAAATCCCACTCAATCAAAATTAAAAATAAATCTCGGGAACGGCAAATTTTCAACTCAAGGAAACGGGAATAAAATTGGCCGATTCCCGGGAATTCCCGAGAATCGGGATTTTTTAAAAAATAGTTATTGCTACTTTTATGTACCTTATATCCAGTTTTTTTTAAAATTAAATACAAGTTAGCCCTTGACTGCGATCTCACCTGATGGTAAGTGATGATGCAGTCTAAGATGGTAGCGGGCTAACCTGTTTGGGGTATGGCAGTTATATTAAACCCTAGTCCATATCCCTAATCGGTTTCTACACGACATCCTACCGGAACGCTAAATAGCTTGGCTGCACGTCTTTGGCGGTAGGGTGGTAATTGGTAACTAGCCACGGCTGAAGCCTCCTACCAGGCCAGACCAGAGAAAATTCAGAATATTTAAATTCTTGAAATACAATGCAAGAAAATATTGTTGCCGTGAATTCATTACGGTCCTTTAAGTAACTCTTTCGAAATTGTCAGTCAATTGAACAAATTGGTACTCAATGGATTTCTAAAGGTTTGTACACGGTTAAGCTTTTACGGCCCCGAGTTTTGCATTGGAAACGAGTATTGTATATATTAAATTATTCAGGTGTAACAATGGCGCTGACATCTGGTGAAATAACAAGGCGGCATATAGAGAAATTAAAGAGGGACTCTTAAAAGTTCAAACAATAATATATAAGAAAATAACACTTGGAGCTCGTAAAATCTAGAACAAGAAAAATATCCGAGGTGAGATAAAATATCAGAAAGGGAGAATCGAAGAAGACAAAACGCAAAAAAAAATTGTTACTTATAATCATTCTTACAATGTGATTTAACATACTATACATTGGTTGGAAGTTCTACTTATATTTTATAGACGACATTTTACATAATTTAAGTACAAAATAAAGAATAAAGAGTTTAAAATACTCAAAAGTACCTACTACGACTATTATAGTTTTATGGTAAGAAAGTACAATAATTCTTAACATTGTGATCAGTGCCCTTACTTTTCCTTTGAGTAATTGTCAAGGTTCCACTGACAAATTGTCCTCTCAAAAAATCCTCCAAAAAGTTTGGACAGATGGATGTATGGATGTATGAATGGATGTATGGATGTTTGTTACTCAATCACGCCCCAACGGCTGAACGGATCTGGCCGAAATTTGGCACAGATATAGATTGTAGTCTGGAATAGCACATAGGTTTTTTTTATCCCGAAAAATTAAAGAGTTCTCGCGGGAACCACAAAACTTCGATCCACGCGTACGAAGTCGCGGGCATCGGCTAGTATTGCATAAATACTTATAATATTGACAATTTATCATTAATATAAGTTATTGTTATGTTATATTTAAATGTATATTTTTTATCGTAAACTAACTTACTTGCAAAAACAAAAATAAAAAGCATTGTCTATTTCAGAAGTTATGTAATAAATTATGACATAAATTTGCCTTTACGTTAGTCAAAAGAACTAAAATTATCAAATTTTGATAGTGTTTCTGTTATTTTATGTTTGCTGTCCTATTTTTGTGATTGGCATGATTGGTAAGACTAGTAAAACACTTCTGTGAATCTTATCTAAAGTTGTTTTTTTAAGTGCCTTTTGTGAGATAAAGTTTAGTTACTCAATGGAATAATTCTCCGTCACTTAATTTTAAAATGATTGTTTTTACTATAATTTAACATAATATTTGTAAACAGTGCTACTGCTCATAAAGATAAATAACTAAGAAACACAAATTTATCAATAAAATAACAAAACATGATGAAAAAAAAACATCGATTTTATTTCATGTACAATTTTACAAAAATACGCCCAATTCCCAAATTCACTCTGCTGGGGATTAAACCCGGTACATCCCACGTTAAGACAATAGTGCTCAGCACTGCGCGAGTGAGGTACCTAGTCAATAGGGCATGCTCCCGATAATTCCTGGTACCAAAAATTCCCGGTACTTCTGAATAATTTTCAGTCCCGGTTCTCCACACCATAAAACCGGTACTTTTGATACTTTTGAGACTCGAAGTACATACATTCTGTCGATTCTTCTCTAATTAAGTGTGGATATTTCTGCATGTAACAATAATTTAATTCACTTTACTGTATTTTATGCTCACAAATTCGAGGTATTAGTTTAAAAACCCCTATTTTTACTTTGGCTATAACGATTATTTTACTGCCACTTCGTACAGTTTCGTATGTTAGTCTTTCTGGTAAGTATTATTTACCAGCAGAGAAGAGCTTTTTTGAAGATCAATGAATTGATGGATCTGTCACTGGAATAAAATTTGTTCAGCCATAATAAATTACAGTAGATTATGCTATATTCTGTTAATTGTATCGTTACTTTCATAAATTTCACATGAAGATTGACAGGAAAATATTGATAGACTGTAATATAAAATATACCTCATAAGCCCGAGGCTACTAAATTTTGATTTTTGACTCCACTGTCAATTATACCAATAGCAGAGGGAAAGAAAATATGGATATCCGTATCCATAATTCCCTAAGATGCTCAGGAGTTCTCCATACAATGTTATGTAAAAACCAAGACTGTGAACAGTCCAATCTTTATGTATGGATGTGAATCCTGGACAGTAACGCAGCAGTAACGAGGCTCTTTATGGCTGATAGGAAACGTCTTTAGAAAATCCTAGGGTCCTCGATCCTAGGATCCTCCATACGTACGGGGAGGACGGTGAATGGATACCAAAAATACTAAGAGGTACCATATCCAATATAATTGTAGAGACCAAATCAGCGTGCGGCAAAACCAAAAAACGGCACAGAATAGGAGAGAGTAACATCTTCACGAGATTCTCTTGGGAATACTGAGTATGGGTTGGAAAATATTGTTGATTTAGATTAACATTTGTAATTCTTTGAGGTGAGGTTACTACGTACGCCTGTCTATAAAAAAAGACCCGTAAAGGATCACTTTGTTGTCCGTGTATCCAAGCTTCAAGGCTTGTTTCTCATAAACTGCTTGATGTAGTAAATTTATATTTGCACTGGCTTCTAATTGCTATAAAAGTAGTTACATATGAGCGTATCACGATAAAAAAAATTTCAACTTTTCAAAGTGTATTTTCATACAAGACGCAATCTCTGTAAAACCTATGAACTACAATAAAACTTTGAAATTTGTAACGAAGCGAGTTATGGTACAAGTACATGAAAAAATCATGAATTTACAGTCCTGTGTGAAATATTATGCGATAAATTTTTGTATAATGCCTAATGAATAGTAATATTCAGTATATTCCTGTGTGAAATATTATGCGATAAATTTTTGTATAACGCCTAATGAACAGTAATATTTGGTCTATTTCATACTTTCTGTAATGTCTTAGCCGTGTTTTTGTGATAATTTAAGGTAGTATCGAAAGTATCGAAAGTCCCGGGAATTCCCGGTTCCGTGCCAATATCGGTCCAAAATTTCCCGGTACTCAAACACAGCACCGAATGCATGCCCTAGTAGTCAGGGAGAATTATAATAAACAAGTTAAGAGATCAACTTGTTCTCAAATATTTCTCAAGAGATAAGTTAAAAAAATACTCTGTACACAAAAACGGGAAATCACAAAAAAAACAACGACGTATTTCCCGGAAATTTCTAACTCCCGGGTCCCAGAAACGAAACCCTAAGGGTATCTAATATCCAATCAATTAGTAATAAAACTTGCAATAGGCACTTATTTGAAGTATTTGAGACACTACTAGGTCCTTACTCAGCAAGCTTTCGATATAATAATATTATCTGGTCGGTCTGGTCCAATGAGAGCGGACGAGTAGACAGTAGCAAGCTGAAGTGGCAATGTTTGATTTTCAGTTTTCCTTTCTGTCTTACCACTGTTTTGTTATTTTCCATTCATATCAAAAATTGCACTGGAGGCATACTACTATCGCTTAAATCCGTATTGTTTTAATATTGTTGACGTTCGTGTTTTTAGAATTATAATCCTTATTTTAGGACCTTCAAGGTACGTGACATAAAACTGACATTTTTAAGTAATACTGCTTTAAGCGATGGCAGTGAACCCTCTGACAGTAATTGGATGTTTGACAACTTACCTACTTCTTGGAAATATTAAAAGACGTCATTGTTACAACCAGCAGGAGTTTTTTTTTTAAATAGTGAAGCGACGTGCCTTTTTATGCGATATTTCGCAACTCGTATGTCAATCTAGTAATTACTAGTACGATTTTAATTTTGAAAATAGTTTTCAAAATAATTACGAAGCTGCAACACAAGCTCACTTGATTGTCATTTAAGTAGCGTCATCTTTGGCGTTGGATGGTTTCTATGACCTGCCTTATTGATGTTGCCAAATAATAAAATATACATTTACAGCATTGCTTCACCAAAAATATTTATTTTAATACATAAAAAAGACATTTAGACGCCTGGGTATGTTTATAAAACAATACAAAAAGTTGTAATATCAATGTGTCAAATCGATTAAAACTTCTTCGTAAATGAAGTAGATTGTTGTCAAAAATCGAATGGATAGCGCATTACGGCATCATTATTTCGAGCCGTCAAAAGTTTGGTCAGAGAACACATATTCATACTTTATTTGATTATGTATTTTTAGTTATATAAAAGAAGATAGCTCACGAAAGTTGTAATATCCACGTCTTCTGTCAATTCATGTTGAATAAACATTAGTCTTATTCATGTTATGTTTGAAAACCATTTTAAAATATCGATTTAAACGCTGGAGCAAAGGAGCACAGATCCATCGTCTGTGAAGTTCTTTCGAACACTGGCGGAGGTGAAAATGAGCTAGCACTTCTCGAAAAACCGGAATACAATGGAAAACAGAAAATATGTGTACATTTTAATAAATATTAATAAATCAATGGATGTCATTTAGAATTTGGAATTTAATGATATATTTTTCAAGTAAATTGAGGTTTTCAATTTGGAGATGTGTTGATTTGAAAACTGAAATAAGAGGTATGTTTGAATTTATTTTTTATGCAGCGAAGTTGTTTAAATCGTGTTTTGGGATAAAACAATATCTGAGTTAAGGTCTTGAAAACATCATATATTTTTTTCAATCTTCCATATGCCACCATTTAATGGATACACTGCTTTGGAGACCCCCCCCCTGACCACACACAGCGCCTTAATACTAATATTAGCTCACTCTACGTACATTTCCACTATCAATACAATGTGTCAAAGTCGAGATTAGTTTGTTAGACGTTTTCCTTGCCTTCAGCTTCAAGTCTTTAAATACCGTCTAGAAAAGAAACTGTCACTTCATGGCCAGTTTCCGCGAGATGTCAACTTCTGACGTAATCAGCGCTGTCTGCGTCCCGTCCCGACGCCAAATCGAAAACATATTAATGCCACCGATCAAAGAGATCTCTTCTACTTCATTATATGTATTTACGACATCTGCACTCAATCGATACAACGCACGTGGCTCTGGTCGTATTATAAGGATCTTACCTAAGACTCGTCTGCTTCCATTTCACGGAATTAAAAATATAAAAAATGGCAGAAAGACTGCCGATAGATGAAAATGAAAACTATTTTAATTTTTATTTTTTTATTTTAATGAAAATTATTAAAATATAAACCTTACAAGGCATTAAAGTTTAATTTCGATTGTAGTATATTTATATGTTCGCGAGCATGTCGGTCACGCGAGCATGTTGGTCATGGTCACGCGAATCTACATTTTTACCCTACGAAAATGTGCTCAACGCGCCAAAAGAAGTTTTACACTTCAATATAAATTACCAAAAAGTTCTCAACGCGCCTAAAGAAGTTTTCACTTCAAAAATACGTTACTCGTATCATGAGCGCCCGAATGAGTAATCCATATTTGATGGATTTTATTGAAACATGCACGATATAATCTGCCACACCAACGCATCTCATAAGCTTACCACTTATAATAATTTCGCTCACGTGATTATCTCGACGCAACCTGTCTGTTCTCAAGGTATTGGACTAGTCAGAGATAATAAGAACAAGAGTGCAGTGATTTATATTACAGTGATATAAATAACGTAGCTAAATTGCACGATGCGATTGTTTAGACTGTCCATCTTGCCAAAATAAATTTCATTGTCATTTTCGAGCCTATCTAAATCGTTGAGTGTGTGACACCTGAGGTATTTCATCCCGATTGACGTTCGGATGTTGACGTTAACGGTAACTATTTGTATCTGCTTTGTAAGTTGTAATTAACCGGGTGGCCACTCTACGTAATGTGTACCAGGTTTGACCAAACATGATAAACGGAACAGATCAGATTCCAATAAACAAAATTTAAAAAACACACAAAGTTAGTACGCTCCTGAACTAAACTACTATAGGCTCTAATTGTTACTGACACTAATATTTCTTAGAGCGATGCTACTCAATGCATTTAAAATGCAAAATACAAGATCCATGACAGATCCAAATCTAAGACTAAGACCCACTTGCACAAGGACTCTTAAATTGATTTAGTTAAATATTTTAATGCTGTCCCTTTTTGGCAACTACAATATGCATTTGCCAAAAAGGTACAGCATTACAAAATACAGAAACAAAACGGCCCTTAATAACAGCATTTAAAAAAATCTTATGTTCCCATCTATCTTATTTTGTGGAAGACGGTTTACTTTTTGTGACAATAAATCGCTTCAGGCTATTGATAAAGCCGAGTTTAAATCATACTGGTTACAACTTCTGCCGTTTTAGGTGTGTTATTTATTTTGCGGAGTTTTGCTGAAATTCGGTGTGTACCTATAACATATTATGAGTCATCCACCATAGATGAACGATCGTCCGGAGACGATCTATCAACAACGTCTCGGGACTACGCCTCAACCCTGTCAGCGCTTAGCGAGTGCGCGTTAATTAGCACACAAGTGTCGCAATTATGCGTTTATAATAACGAGCGAACCATTAAGGTTTTAAAATAAAGTCTTACGTTACAACGCTGAAATTGTTTAGGAAAATAAAAATGTTGTGTGACAATGTAATGTTTAGACCACCTCAAATACCTACTCAGTGATTGTCCTCTACCGTTTGATGTGGTGAAAATACCCATTAATAAGCCAAAATGTAAGGATCCCTTACATTTTTGAGGGCTTTCGGCATGCTTTCTGTAGGTATCAAGATGTAAGTGGGTCTGTCACGAGATTCGTCGTCTGTCTTGTTTGTTTTGGGCATCGATGGTTTTGGGACGCAACGCCTCCCGTTCGAAGCTAATTCACTAACCAACCACCAAACCTGAATACCACTTTGAATAAATTTCCGATCGTTTCTTGTCATAAAACCGTTTCTTATTTGTTGTTGAATTTGGTACGCAGATATAAATGAAGTCTCTTCTGAAATATTTTAAGTATACAACAGGTTTAAAAAGCCATTCGGTTTGGCGGTTATATTAAAAAAAACGACTCTACTTCCGATTTCCATTAAATTGTAAGCGTCGGATTATTCTGGGCAGTATTGAAGACTTGGTAAGTTATACACCGGGAGTAATGAGCTATTAAAACGGCGAAGTTGGCACGCCAGCCGGCTCTATTATTTTCTAAGGGCATGTGCTATAGTTTCGATATAGTTATATCGATGTGCAATAACACGGAACTGATAAGGTCATGTATTGCTCCGAAAAGTTGTAAGCTAGGAAATGTTAAGTTCTATCCCTATTTTTTGAAAAATCATCGTACCCACTCCCAAATTTTGACATTTAGGGGACGTGGGTGGATGAAAAAGATGAAGGACCGTGTGGGGTGGCGCGCTCTCGGAGAAGCCTGTGTCCAGCAGCGTACATACGCAAAAAAGCCGATTGAGGGTAATTCCATTTTTGTGAGAACCTTCGCAGATTATGCACCACTAGTTTTGTACAATTTCTGCCTATCAAATGGTATCCACTAGGTACCATTCCAGTGCCAAACTTGAGCTTGTCACATTCTTGTTTTTATAAGTACCAATACAATACTCATCAATAGCTCAAACGTGAAACGTTGAGACACTTTTACTTGTCTTTAAGACATGTCAGCTGTCGACGAGTAACTCGTAAAATGTCGGAAGTAAGTTGTTTTTGCGCACTGCACTTTTGGCCAGAGCTTGCCACAACTGCTTTGTAAATTAGGGCCGCCTGCGATGCTGCAATCGTCTCAACGTGCTTGCCCTGCTTTCGTCCAATACGATAAAGATGTGTCTGACGGCACTAACAAAAACACCTTGAGTGTCGCGTGTAGTTTATGGAATAAAATTGTTATCTTATTGCTCAATCCAATATCTTATTAAAGCGTCAGTTGCATTCAGTAACGGGATAACTTGGGACGATGAAAATAGGGGACGCGGAAGATGGTTGCAATCTGATGGTGGCGTCTAGGAGTGCATGAGGCAGTGACGGAGGAGGCGGAGGTCGTCGACCGCCGCAGAGAGCGCTGCGCGCGCCCTGCCGTCGAAAACGGCAGAAAACCTCACGAAGGGCGGCAGCACACGGTATCCGCATTTAGCTCGGGCTGACGTGGCTGAGTCACCGTACCGCGAATAGCGGCGATTTGTTTGTTGCACCGCCCGCTCCCGGCTCTCCCGCC
Organism: Erebia aethiops; assembly: GCA_923060345.2. Taxonomy (NCBI): domain Eukaryota; kingdom Metazoa; phylum Arthropoda; class Insecta; order Lepidoptera; family Nymphalidae; genus Erebia; species Erebia aethiops. Next base: position 10,300,765 of record OV281096.1, on the reverse strand, counting down.
GATTATTTCGAGCGCGCGGCGTGCGCGGGCAGTGCTGGCCGCGCGCTCCCGCTGAGAGGACGCGCTATGCCCCCGCTGCCCGCGCCGCCCGCGCACCCCGCGCGCCTGCGCTGCCGAGACGTGTGTGACGCCTCCGGAATCGTCACCACCATCAGGGACACGGTCAGCTGTAGTTGGATATTTTACAGTGAGTGTCGCCCGCCGTACCGTCCTGTCGTCTCCATCGCGTCTGCTTCCTACGCGGAAGTGTCGTGGCCGCCCTGAGTCGTAGGCAACTCGCGTCACTGCGCCCTGACCCTTGCTTTCTCGTAGCCCCGGCAGATACTACGAGCTTTCGTAATCCAGTGCTATCGAATAGTTCGTTGCCGAACGCCGCGGAGTTCAGTATCTGGATAAAAATTGAAAATACAGTAAACAATTTGTTCCTTCAACTCTATTGTGATAAATAAATAATTGATAATTCGAGATAAATCTTCCACCACATAAACACAGGTCTCGTTAATTGCCCATTGTGCCACAAGTGTTAACAGATGAGTCGTTCATCATAATTGACTACTTTGTTTATTTAGCTGCTGCCACCTATTTGTGGGAGAAGGAAACACGCTGAAAGCTGAAATCTAGGTGAAACTTCTGACATCAGCAAGCCAAAGTAAATTTAACTCCTGACGTATTAAACCTTACCTCAGTATTGCGACTCGTTTGAGAAAATCCAAACTTACATTGTTAACACATAGTTTCGGTTTGAAACCTGCGAAAATTATTTTAGTTCAATAATAAATATCGGCTCGGGGTCAATCAAAAGATTGCACAGTTATAACCGCTACATAAGCTCAAGGTAAACGAGTGTTTAGAATATCTAACCATCGTAACACAAACACTGATTATAATGTTCGTATTAATACCTAACCAGGGCTGAAATTATATCTTGTGTATGTGGTTTAAGATATTTATTGTCTCAGAAAGAATTTTACAATTCACTTATTTGAGACTTACAGGCTAACATTACTTATTAAGTACAAGATGTATCCGTATGTGTATCCGTGCATTACACTTAACTATTAATTTATTTAGTAAAAATGCCAAACTGAAGTACTCTAACCTAGCTTCTAAAAACTTCATAATTTATTTAAGGAAATTCAATATTGTGACAATTAATTTTTAGTCCTAAACTATAACAACACAATACTATATCGAAGATTGCAATTCAACAAACAGTAATTTTGTAACAGAGACGTTTTTACGTGTCATGAGTCAGACTCATGAGCAATGATGGGAGACAATAATTAAATTGACGCGTTTATTCCTCACCCAGCAATTTTCCACCTCCCCCTCTAAATATGAGGGCTCCCCCAATACGTTAACATGTATGTACCATATTTAAATACTAACCCGTGACTTTACGGCTCCTGCTGACTATGTGTCTATAACACCTCTTTTTACGGTTTTTAAGGTTTATATTAACAGAATAGTTATGTCCAATCCGACAAAATTCTCAGTCAGCGGTGTACCTAATACAAAATATATTAAAAGAGTGTCTTTCCGCGCGCGTCATATTTTTCTACACAGCCCATTTCAACTTGTTGATCGTTTATTTTGTGATAGAGATTGAGGTATCTCGTACCTGAGCACGTGCCCTAGAAAGCCAAATTTTGTCACCTTGCCGGTGCCCAATTTTTTTCCCGACATACTTGTGACAACTGAATAATTCTTACTCTTATGGACCGATCCCAACTGAGAAGGGCACGGTGCCTCAAATGTTTCTCTTTGTTTTCTTTGAGACTTCCCAAAGTGGTGGTTCGCGACTGAATTTAATAGTAGGGTATATGTTGTTGCAGGCAACAGCAGCGGGTCCCCCGCGGCGGAGGGCGCCGCGCCACCGCCGGCCGCTCCGGATCCGGACCTGGACTCCATGCATATGATGCTGGACCCTCACCTGCGCCCCATCTCGCCCGACCTCGCCAACGAAGAGTCCAAGCGCATCTTCGAAGAGCACAAGCAGCTGGCGCAGGAGTACCTTAAGGTAAGAACCACCACCACAACCATCACCTCTACAGCCTATTAACGTCCAACTAACGAGAAATCACGTTCTCATTCCATCCGTCTGTTTTAAAAGATTGAGTAAGTGTCATCTACTGATTGGTACATTGAACCACCTCGCTCATGCATCAAATATTCTCTACATGTTATGATAAAAAGCCAGTTTTTGTCTACTCATTTCATAGGCCCTCATGTACATACGATGCTTCACCATCCACCAGCTTGCTGTCACCTTGTTATGGTTATCAATCTTCTGAAAATTGTCTTACATTGCGCTTACCCTTATGCGGTCTCCATACATGTAAATCGAAATAGAATTTCTTAGTAAAGCCTTTACGAACTGACAAATCCTGGTTGTGTCCCAAATTTTCCCGTCGATGACATAGGAACATTAAATTATAAGTTCAAATAGCGTTGTCGTTATAGTCTATTATTGGCGATTGTTCATATATTGCACGTCGGTATTGGGTTATGACACGTGCATTCTAAATTCTAGCTCGCTACTTTGTACTCACATTCTATACAAACTGACATGAGCTATGTGCAAAAGCCGCTTTTGCTTGAAAACGACTCCGTTGCTATGGAATAATTTCAACAACGCTGGGCGCGTGTTTAGAGATCTAAATGATCGTGCTCGTAAACTTAAAAATGTATGTCTTTCAAACGAATTTCCGCCGAACGGACAAAACAACATAAACTCGCGTCCATCAGCAGGCAATATATGCACACGCTACCCAATTTCTAAGAACGCTATCCCGAGAAGTATAGATAAGAGTAACATTGAACGAAAGGCGCACTTACAGAATTTGGGCACGCGTGAAGACAAAAAAATACACGTTAATGTATTTTGCTGTATCAAGACACGTCAGAAGGCGATCAGAGTGATATAATGTCACATGATTCTGTCGTGGCGCACTGAAGTTTGCGGCGCGATCTGCTTGCCGCTCCAGCGTGCGTTTCTACCAGAGATGTGCTATGATGCTACGGTTACGGATGTGTACCCACCAATAGGAGCGCCTGATCTAACATTTAGCGACCTAAGCTATGAAAATCAAGCGCTCCTTTTAGTTGTAGACACATCAAAAACACTAAACCCTTACGCCAAATTGCGTTACGTCACACCACAATACAGTAATGTGTTTATGGTATATGTCTGTTACTCTTGTGCCTGCTTGGTTTTTACTTAGTAGTCAGGTTTACTTATACTTTTAAGGCTTAAAATTGAGCTTTAAAATTCAAACGGATTATTCTGAAAAGCTGATCCTGAAAAAAAAACAGGAATATGTCTCGACAAAAAAGGTTCCAAATTCAATGTATACGCGCGGGCATATAATATGCCTTACTAAGCGCTAGTTTTATTCACGAGCGGGATGTCCTCATAAATTCTAAATTGTTCTAATATTTTAATATTTTCTCATTTACGAGTATTTGAATAGCTGCATAGAAAGACTATATAAAAGTTGTTAAAATGAAACGGTTTCTTTTGTATTTCAGATACAGACAGAACTTGCCTACCTGAGCAAGCACAAGTCCGAGCTAGAGGAGCAAATGGACGATGAGGAGCTCCGGCAGAAACGGGAGATCATACAATTGGAAAATGAAAAGGTTAATTTGAGTATTTGTACCTAAAATTGTTTTTCTAAGAATTTTTTAATATGTGCTTTCGAATAGTCAAATGAATTAACTCTATTAAGGAAGTGGAAATGCATCCGAGCATGATAAGGATTTGTGAGGGGCGTGTGTAACCAACCAATGTAATCGATTCATTTTCTTAACCCTATTGGAAAATAAAATGATGCCCCCGGTGACGGCCATTAGGATTGAGGTTTTTAAAATCTCGTGAGAACTCTTTGTTTTTCCTAGATTAAAAGTGGCCTATTTCTTTAAAAGTAAACGTCTACCTTGCGCCGCAAACGGTTTAGCGCATAGACTGTAAAAAGGGAACGGACATACAGACAGATAATATCACATCGATAATCATAGTATGGATATTTTCAGTAGGGCTAGCATGCGCACAACGAGTATAATTTTGTCTACCCGTTATCTCTATTTGTCTACCGTAGCTAACATGGTTACTTGTCTGATTACGCCAAAAGTGATATTTATTGTGTGTCGTTATTTTTTCTACGAACCCTTACATGCTGACAATTTTTTTCTTGTAAAATACCGCATTTGGTGCATGTTAGGTTAAATGAAAAATTTGCCGGCAACAACAACATCTCTATCTTTCTCTCGTCGCGAGATATCTCGTTCTGCGCATGCTAAGCCTGCTGGGCAGGTTTTGAGAATTCCTTCTCTCTTTTTCAGGATTCGTTAATCAAACTGTACTACACACTGAAGAAACAGTTGTCGCGACCTGACAACGATGACTGGCTCCTTCAGGAGGACCGACCGCAGTGACACTATTCGCCTTATTTGGTCGTTGGTCTAACCACGAACAAGCTGTCGCGAACGACTGAACATGGATGACCACTGTTAATGTGAGAAAAGATTTAAGGCCCTATTGTCTAAGCGAATCGTAATCATTTGACAGCTTAAAACGTATTACTCGAACTGTTTAGGGAGTTCATACAAGCTTGGGTCAACGTTGCTTAACATTCGCAATCTGATATGCGTATAACTAGACCCTTGAACTTCTTAAGGTGCCAGCGGAACGTGAATTGCCCATACAAACGTAATACCAAAATAATTTGTAATTCGAAAATATTTCCACCATATTATGCAATTATTAAGTTTGAACTTTCATTTATCTAGGTCCCTGGATAATTATTTTTTCAAAATACTTTCCCAAAATTAAATGTAAGCAAGCACATTGCGTTTTGCATGTTTTTCTCCTTATTTTCATATTAAAACTAACAATATCTCACGTACTAATTGATCGGGAACATAGCCTATATTGTCAAGTTACAGAATAACAACACGAAGTTGAAAACACAACAATTTTTCACTCATCATTTTTGGTATTCACGGAACAAAACTAAATGTATAACAAATTCTGTACGCCATATTGCTATCGCGCTTGCACGCTATCATGTGTCATCAGCCAAATAGAGATAGCAATATACCGGCAAATTTATATTTGCGGTTCGAATAGAAGTTGCGAGCGGCGTTCGCCGGCCTCTTAAACATGTCGAATTATTCGTTTGACAAGCGATTACGATTTCCTTACACAATCGGGGGGGTTGGTCTGTATTGCCCTAAATGAGATAATGTAATTTAGATAGCTGTAAATTCTTTTGTATTGTACAATGAGAAAGCTATGTCATACAGTTTAATTGGACATTCCTAGCTTTCACCGACTATTCCCTAAAGCAGTAGCAGACTCACTAAGAAGTACTCACTAGTTCTCGATACCAAAGAAAATTGTACCACAATTGGTATAAACACTGCTAGCCATAAAAACAAGAATTGAATGCGAAGATATGCACAATATTCTTTGCTGCGATCTTCAAAGTTATTATGAGATTTTACATCTCTAAAAAATTCATTGGATTCGAATGCAGAAATGTACGTAGTAGTGTCGAAAGACCTTGAGGCTATCGAATTAAAGGCCATTCATTCCTTGATTTGGCAAGTTTTCGCGTGATGGTTTTCGGTTGAAGATTTATTAACAAACTTGATATTCAATAGCACATAGATAACGTTCATTTTATTTTACCGCTAAGTGTTTTGACGTGTATTCTATCAATGTTGGTGAGATGTAAAATCTTATACTAACCTTCCGTATTGCATCAAACGTCAAACAATGCGGTTATGTATCTGGATTAAGAACAGTAAACAACATTCAAACTGGTCCATCTATTAGAGCTACAGAAAAACAAAGTCGTAAGAGATATTATAAAACCCATAAGGGTTTTAAATATATAAGAACTCATAAGGGTTATAAGGAGGTCGTTCATCTCAAACAACGGTCTTAGAGCACAACGATGCGCGTCCGCACTGTGACGTCACGCTCGCACTACGCACACATTCCGCGCTCGACGTGCATGTATGTTTGTGTGGCCACTGTCAAATAATAGACGATTGCGTTTTTTAAAATATCGTTTTAATTATCGTTTATTGTCATTAAAAACTACCTCCGTAGTAGGGAATTACTTTTACAGAAAATGATTAATTAAATTTTGTTGTTACGTAAGAAATTTCTTGAAAGAGAAGTTGAAAAAAATCATATAACCTGCATTGAAAATGCGAGTTTCAATGCCTGTTGAGCCACCTGAAACTAGTCAATTTCAAATGAATAGGTACGTCATTCAGCAGGTAAAAAACCATTGACACCGAAAGACGTAGCAGCTCTCCTTTCAATCCTGTCAGAGTATTTTTTGTTTATTTCAAACTTTTTTAATTTTCATTTTACCCATCAACTGAACTACCAGATTTGATATTTGTAAACAACAACCTAGCAACTAAAATAAATAAGAATTACAATTTTAATAAAACTCGCACTTTTAATGCAGATTATATGAAAAATTATGTGTCACAGGATGAAACACGAATTCAGATGAAAATGAAGTTGCCTGCCTAAGCAAAGCGTGTGCTGGCATCATCTTGTTTCACCTTAAGCACACAATATACTATTTCAAGGAATATTTTGACATAACTAAATAGAAATGCAGATTTTTCAAGCGGAGCATTCTATTTCCGATGCTCCGTTTTCTGCGAATAGTCTTAGTGTTTTTGATGTTACTATTAAATGTGCAACCTGGTTTATGAACCATCATATATTTGTGGTATCGGGAAAATTATAGTCAAACGCTTTATTTTTAATTCATCAAAACATTATACCTGGTATGATTGTTTTGTATATTCAAACTTTTTTAACATGGCTATAAAGTCAACGTTGTATATGGCGTATATCAAATTCATTTATCGTTTAACCAAATCTTTCTAGTCATAATGTTATTAAACAATGACCGTCGTCGCTTTTAATGCAAAAGTTCAGAAGATTTATCTCTTTATTATCGGATATTTACTTCTGTTACATACTTACTTTGTATATTTTATCTGGAAAGTAATATTTAACGACCTCCCTGGTCGTGGCTTAGTTAGCATAAAGAAAAAGATTTAAAAAAATTAGTTTAGACTTGAGTAAAATTACAATCTAGCCTAATAATTTGACTACTAAGTAATTTATCTTTAACCTAAACTTATAAATTATCTTATATGCTAAGAAGGAGTCAACTGACGCGTCTTAGTATTTCTTTATTCTAATTGAAGACCATCGATAGGATGGGCCCTAGATGGGCCCTTTTATAGAAAATGATGCCACTTTTCAATACCTCTTTTCCGTTTGATTGCATTAAAAGTGGCTTTAATTTAATTATTATTGTAAGTAAGCTGTAATTATGTGTAGTGCGATGCGAGGGTCTTACTTACTTTAGTGAAGGCATACTTAGGGTCTATATAATTAATTTGTTAATTTTGACATAATTTTGACTCTTACATAATTTATTAATCAAATTTTTCTAATTTATTTACTAATTGACATTGAAAATGAAATTTAAAAAAAAATGATTTATTTTAACATACATTATTATATTGACACTTTTTAAATTGTTAGACTTTGACACAGATTTATAAACTTTTCATTAATATGTCTGTGGACTTTGGGGAATTATTTTGCATATATATTATAAATAATTGATAAAAAAGGTTGTACATGTACCTATATTGTTGCACACTGCCACTGGCAGTAAATTGTGAACGGGACTAATGATAAGAAAACAAATGTTGTTACCCACAATTTGGCAAAATAAAAATTATGAATTATGAATTAATATTGATCTCATGTCGCCAAACGAGCCTCCATCGATTTTATATGCAAGAAACCGTTTTATCCCTGACACTAACAATAGGGTGATGCCTATGTCAAAAATATATTATTTCTTACTGATTATTAAATAAAGGGTCTTTCGAAAGACCTAACATTCACATCCTCGATTAGTTTTAAGTTTGATAACCATTTTAAACTATAGATTAAAGAATAAGTGCGTTGAAATTTGATGACGTCACAACTATGTATTTCATACAAATTCCATACTAGAAGTGCGTTTTTAAGTTTGATGAGTTGCTGATTTGATCGAGTTGTCATCATCCCTATTGTTGCACATTAGTTCTGGAATAGATTTATTATTACCATGAATTGAATAAATCAGATTACATTACATACTTTTGACGTTTAAAAGTCACCCGTTGTCCTAGGTGAGCGGCAGAAGTGACGCGACGCGATGCGACGCCTTAGAAAATAGACATATCTACGCCGCGACAGCGTAGGTCACGTGAAGGGTCAGCTACTGTTTGATATTGTCGCGTTATCGTGTTTGTCGCTCACCTAGGATAACAACGCAATTTTGTTCACCGACACATTTGCAAGAGCTACGAAACGATAAGCACCTTTATGTCTATTGTGTTAAGGCACACCTACCTGTCCTGTGTACGACAGTGTGCTAAAGGCATAATGGAGCCCTTCAGTGGTCCAAATATGATTCTGCAGTACTTACTATTTATTTATTGCAAATAATATTGTGTCGGGGATTTTTTTGTAGTTTATGTGTGTATATGTCCGAATTATTTTACTCATAAACGCTTTGATGAACTAGTTCATTGTTTACGAATTAATTTTCATGTATTGTTTGTACTAATCACCTTATTGTTGATCGCACTTTACAATAGTCAAACGTCATAGTGAAATCGACCTAAATAGCCTAGTTTAAAGATCCAAGTTCTTGTTTACCTCTATTATATAATTAGGTAGCGCCCCAAACGAGACTAATAAAAATAGGTAGTACTGAATAAACGGCTTTAAAACAGCTATGCTTAGGTCCATTTTACTTTGGCGTGACAGTGTTTGATATTCGAAATCTACCAACGCTGTCGAGATGTGCAAACTCGTTCTAAGAGTACAGTAATGAAAAAGCGTTGCTTACGCCTCGTTTCGTAATGTGCGATCAGCTTTATACATATTTTTTGCCTACGAATTTGCAATTTCTTATAGAGCACGTTTTAGTGCTGTGTGAATTACAATCTTCAAGGGTTTCTATTTTAATGTTCATACATAATGTATTTCTTATTTTTGCTATAGATGTATTTGTAAAATAAAGATCAAATTGAGTACATTTGAATAAAAAGTATATTGTGTAATGTATATTATTTGATTTTATGTAAGATAGTATTAATAGTATTAAGTATAATTGTTAAGTTTAATAAATGATAATTATGAAATATTTTAGTTTTATTTGCTTATTTGGAAGCCGTGCCGATGATTTGGCTTTGAATCAGGCGCCGTCCAATGAATGATATTCCATATACAAAAAAGTGCTGTCTCTCGATCACATCGATATTATAAATGCGAAATTGTCTGTTTGTTGGTTTGTCCTTCAATCTCACCGCAACAGAGCAACGGATCAACGTGATTTTTGGTTGGGTATGGTTGAGGACCTGGAGAGTGACATAGGCAACTTTTTATTCCGGAAAATTAAGGACTCCGTGGGAATTAAAAAAACTTATTCCACGCAGACATCAACTAGTTCAACATAAAAACCTGATTCGTATCGGACGTGCGCAAATATTATATTATACCTGCGATGTTTTAAGTATTGCGGGATAGATGCAGGTTCTGTAAAATAAAACAAAGTCAATCAGTCGTAATATTTATAATTTTCAGCTTTATTTTTCATCGTACCTGTCTATTGGAATGGTGAATGAGTCACATAATACAAAATTAAGATCCCAGAATTTGGCACTCACAAACTTCGATCAAAACAATGCATTCGAGATTCTGTGCTTAAAAAATAAATGCATTTTCGATGCAATACATCGATTGGACGAATATTTATATAAACAATTATTTACATTCAAACTTTCTGCAAATGACTTCACATGACATTATTTTGGACAATTATAATTATTGTGTTTAGTGAATTGCTTCGTCAAACATTATTTAAAACTATATTTATACATAAAAACGTTTGTGATAAAATAAACATGCCAATTCTTCTAACCTAAACATTATATTATTAATAATCTCCTATTTATTTATTGATATGATAGTAAAGTATTAAATAATTAATAAAATTATGCCAAATTCGAAATTAAATATTTTTTCTAACTTGAAATATAATTTTTCAACATAAACAACAATTCGTCACCAACAAGACAAACTGCTTTAGAGTGTCTGGTCACTGACGCGAAGTCGAGCGGAGATGTATTCAGTAGACCAATTAAAGTATTGATAAAATAATGACTTGATTCTCTAATCCGATTGGTCTGCTCACCACTTCAACCCGCTTCAGTGGACAAGCGCCCTAATCCTGTCCAAGACACTGCAATATTAAACTTACTACATAAAAAGTGTCCCTGTATCACTGAGGTTGTGAAAATGCAATAAAAAACCAAAGATCCATTCCACTACTAAGTAGGAACATGGATACAAAAGAGAAAAAACATGTGCCCTTAGATCTTATCCTAAATTGAATGTTATCCAAACAATATACATAGGGGATATTTAGAATGACGCAGAATTTTAACTAATAAGTCAGTGAAGTAGATCTCAATATTAAAAAAATAACAAAAGTGACGGGAAGACAGCTGCTATAACATTAGAATATTTAAAAAAAAAAACAATATTAATTATTTATCTACCTCAGCGCTACATTAATACTTAACTAGTGGTTCGCCCCGAACTGAGACCTCGCGGCGCCATCTATTGACATAAATGTGAAGTTCTGTTAAAAATACTGACGCTCATTAAAAATTAAATAATTTCGTTTCCTTACAATATTTATCTAATTTTAGTATTTGTTGTTCAAGTACAGGATATAATTAAAATAATTGATCAAGTTTCAGGCTCATCCTTTCAGAAAATTTAGAGTTCTGAGGTCATCTTTGGACGTTAGAAAATCACCACTTTGAAAGCCCCCCATTTCGTCAATTTTGGGGGGAAAATTAAAAAAAATATATTTTCCAACTCTATTCCTAATTATCTTTAAAATGATATACCGCAACCCTATGTAACTTTATAAAAAATATTTTACTTCGCATTCGCTTCTATGAGAGCCCCCCTGAAATAAAGATTTTTATTATTTTTTAAGCCATATTCGGCGGGAGGCCATTGGTTTACATATTATATTTAAAGCTGAAGTAATTGCGTTCAGTAATTCAGAAGTTATAATGCTCTGACAGACGGACGGACGGACGGACGGACGGACGGACGGACGGACGGACAAGTGCCAATTCACCCAAGTAGACTCAGAGACCTTCGCTTCGCTCGGTCAAATACACATATATATTTAAAAAAACGCATTATTATATAAATAATGTTATTACTATATAATAGCACGTTTTTACATAATTATTATTCGTTGTGAAGAGCTTACATTTTTTATATAATCTTGAGTCTGGTAGTTGATAATAATTAATTAAAAAAATAATACCTATTCAAGCCCTACTATTACTAGAAACGATATGCACTAAAATATCATTCAAATTGTTTCCTATAATCAATAACATTTAAAATAACACAATACCATATTTTTGAGATATTAAGGCAAAATACAATGTAAAAAATCTTTAAAATGCAGCAGTCGAAAATGTAAGTAGGTAGTGTAAACCCATTTTTCCATCCCATCAATTTTGTATATGTGGGATTGAAACCACACATACAAAATACACAACTATACTATATACACAACTATCGAATGCCTGCGACTTCGTCTGCGTGGTTTGAGGTTTTTTTGGTTCCTGCGGGATATCTTCAATTTTTCGGAGATAAAAAGTAGCCTATGTGCTATTCCAGACTATTATCTATCTCTGTGCCAAATTTCAGCCAGATCCGTTCAGCGTTTGGGGCGTGATTGAGTAACAAACGTCCATACATCCATCCAAACTTTCACATTTATAATATTAGTATTTCAATGCGCGACATACAATGGCGATATTGTGTTTCAATAATATTTTAATTAGTGAAAGTAGTTCCCTATATTCAACAATCAACATTATAAGATTTCGAACTCTAAGTGCAAACTAAGTATGCAATTTACTGTATGAGTAAAATAGAAAAACTATGTGACGTCGATTTAGAGTTACTAATTATTTTATCATTTATGTGATGAACAAGGCAGATTAACAATCCTTAATTGCGACTATAAGTGATCACCCCGGTGATAGTTCATTAATCATCTCAACCACCCCTGCTTGTTAACGTATACAAGTTCTAATGCCCAATGCATAATATTTTATGGCATACCTAAGGCAAAACTGTGACAGTTTTCAATTTTCACCTACAATAACTGTCACTAAATGGCCTTAGGTGTACACTAATATTGAAGCATTTTTGGTGGAACCGGGCATTAGTCTGCCATGTAATTACTAATTAAGTATCCATTCGGGGTCTTTATCAAAATTCCCAATTTCTTTTTCGAATTTATCATATTTGACACTCCATTACAAAGATTTTCTGACACAACACACGCTTTAATTGAGGAACTTAAATATGGAAATAATATTTATTAAAACGCTAGTTTAATATAAGTCTGTCAAAATAAAGTCTAGCTAAAATCTTATACAACAAGAAGGTAAGTATGTAGAAGAAATAAGCTCTGAAGAAATAAAGGTATATGTGGCAATACACAGAGGCACTTGAGTCAAGTCTTAAACAGATATATAAAAAAATAAAATAAAATATTTACACTAAATATAGGTAAATGAATACTTACCTATAGTTTTATAGCGAAAAATCTTTACTACTAGAAGTTTCGAACGTTTTGTCTCTGTGTGTATTGACCCATAGACAATCAGGACTGCCCCCATCTCTAATACAGTTATTTAGCTGATATAAAATATAATATGTAGTGCAATTTATAACTAAATAAAAGAAGCACTGTCTAATAACAAATCCATTTAACATATTATACTATAATCCATCTATTGATTCAACAAATGTTAAATTATTGCTAGGATCTGCTATTCTACGTATTAGATGATAATCTTCAAAAGTAAAAATAATATGTAGTAAAAAAATATGAGTGGTAGGTTTCTAGTCAAATGTAACGAAAATCCGTACTTTAATAATAATATAATAATCTCAATGCGTTAAAATCCAATCGTCATGGATAGGGAGTATTGTTGCATAAAAAAATACTATGAAAAGTTTTTAAAAAATTTCGTCAGATGTAAACATGTCACAATATTTTTATTATTTATTGTTTTGGAAAAACAAAATTTTCATCAATTAAAAATAAATCATAAGTTAAACAGCTCTATACAAGTTGGTATTTTTCATTTTCAATTCATTTACTAAGTCGCTTTTGAGGTGCTAATGAAAGCAATCATTCAATCATAGTACCTACTTAGGTATATATCAGTACGATGTTACTTATTTGTTATTGGAAAACTAATTAAAAAAAAAATTGTGACTTTACTGTGGACACGCAAGCTGCATATGAAGTTCCAGGAGCCACCAAGTGTAGCTTAGACATACACGAATATAAAAGGACAATCTATCATACATACAATTTCGTCAAAATGGTCAATAACTTACGCCTAAGTAACTATAGTATTATTCACGAAGTCTCTTTTGGCAGTTGACAAAAAAATGAGTGTGCTTTAGACCACACGACTGAAGTAAAATATCTTTAGCTCCATCTTATGGTATGAGAAATATGAAACATAACTGAAACATACATATTATACGAAACGTAACTGGCTATGAGAAAAGGGGAGAAAGAAAATGTGTGCTCGCACCTCTCTCTCTTGCCCCTACAGTAATATACGAAACGTAACTCTATCTTCACTAACTTATATCTCCCTCTCAACTTCTGTTCGCCTCGCCCGATTCACACTTTTCGTAACGCTCTCGTCACGAATTCACCAGCTTACTCCACAACTCAAGCGTGCGTAAAGAAGTTTTACTTCAATTAGATAAAAAATTAAACTCGATTTATTAATACATATTTGATATTATCGAAAAAACATATGGAAAAATATCGAATAAATCGATATTCAAGTGCAAAAATTTACAATATTGATTTTAAGATGACAAATATGCCAAAAGAGACTCTGTGCAAGAAAACCACTATAGCAGAACAAATCTCACTCTACGACACGTCAGACACAATCCTAAGTTTGAGCAACGTTTAAAGTAAACTTATTACAGCGCATGTATTGTCAACAATTCACAGTACCTTCCGTGTCAATACAATCTAATAGATATAAAATTTCAGATATAGGAATAAGGAAGTAAATCTTTTTTTAAACTAACGACAGAGGGAAGACTGTTATGGTCTATCGTTATCGATCCTGTAAACAAAAAAAACTAGTATTAGCATCTATCCATAAGATTCATGTTTCAGTCAAAACATCAAATTTATTATGAAAAATATGAAATTAAATAATTTATTTCACGTAAGACAACTTGTGTCACCAGACTCCTTCTTTAAAATAATTATTAGCCATTATTAGTCACGTTGATTGCTAATATAAATATAATGGAGGCGTAAAATTAATTGCTACAGTTAATTTTACGTTTATCACGTCTTTGAGAGGTGATAATATCTAGTGAACGGCCCGATGAATAGCGTCAGTTTTTATACTGTTTACATAGGTACTGCGCATACTTCAATACTGTACAAAAGTCAGCCTTTCTATGGTTCATTTTTGGTAATCATAACACGTCTTTGAACGGCCATATCTAGTGAAAGGCCCATCCGCATGCGGGCCGACCTTCACTATTGTCATCTGTGGAGAGCGCTAAACCCACCTAATACTGAATCAGACTTCCTGGCGATAGTTACCAAAAGTGCAGCTCTCTCTTAGTCTATTCATAGCGAACAACATAGATGAAAGGAATGACAGTATAAGAAGCAAAGGAGGGCAATCCTGTTGAGCGCACTCAATGAAAATACTTATAGCCTTGTCACTGATTTGGCGATGCCAAAGTATCAAGTGCCCCTCGAAAAAATATATTATTATTATTGGACAAACATTTTACGCCCAAGCGTAAAAATACGTAACACTCCTTTCATAACGCTTCTGTTATGTGTCTGTAAGGCATGGGAACATGGTTGAGCGTAATATGGTGGGACAGGGTATGGCGCGTTTACCTACTCGTCGACCGTTCGCTGCACACCAGCAGAACGCTTTCTGAGTCGGGCACAGGCGAATGTGTGTAGTGTCTCACCTCAGAGGGCGTGGAGGTGTGGACTAGCTGCCGGGCAACTGCTGGCGGCGCGCCTGCCACTTGAAGTCAACCTGCATGAGCCACTGCTGCGAGCGCGCGCGCGAGCACGGCCGCAGCACCGGCTTCCAAACGTCCGACGACTCGGGCTTGTCGAGACACATGCCCGTATTTGTGTGCTTTATCGTTCGCGCCTGTACACACAAAAAAGGACCATCAAACATCGAGGAACATCAAACAATCAACAAGACCTAACTGTACCATATTCTTGCAAATAAATTATTCTATTCTATTCTGTGACGATTAATGAACACACCGAAACCACAAAAAAACTTCGCATATTATACAACAAGGGTGAGAACGAGACACCAAAAGACCTTCTGGAGCAAAACTGAGCCTTAGAGCCATTAGGCGACGATTAAATTACTTTCGTTTCGACCTCAAGCTTTATATTTTAATTACTTCTTAAGTAGCATTTAATACTTTTTTTTTTATTGCGTGATAGGCTTGCGCTTGACTACAGTCATGCTTAGTGCAAAGCAATGATGAGCAACTTACTTTTTCTCAAGCTATTTCTATCTTGTCTACACATACATAAATTATATCTGTGAAAACTTTTAATTGGTATTATACTTTCTTATATATTTACCTATCCACTTTTTTATATGCAAGTTTTCCGAACAAAACAAAATAAAATAAAACTGAAACCTAGGATAGAATAACGAACAATTAATTTAAGCAAGCCAGTAAATTAGGAATGAAGAATTTACCTTAGTATCGTAGGTCCATTCCTGGTTGCCACGCATGCCGTGGCATCGGATGAGTTTGATGGGGCCCCGAGGATGCGCGGCGTCCAGGCAATTGTCATCTGACATAATCTGCTTGCGCTTCGTGTATGCGAAGACCTGGTTACCGCCCATACCGTGGCAGTATCCCATGCCTAGGGGCTGGCCTGCCTTACCACCGAGTGTGTCGAGACAGTTAGAGGTTTCTGCGTTGCGAATCTGAAAAGACCAGGAGACTTTTTGAATTTAAAACTGTCACCCATTGATGCCCTTCCGCTATTCGAACATACAATAACCGCAAGATCGGTGGGTGCCAAAGACAGAAGGGGGTTTTCCTCCAGCTCGCAACTCTTTGCAAGCTTTGTCAACTGTTTCTGTTACGTTTTCACTGCCTGTTTAAATGATAAGATAAATAGGTAAAAAGTAAAAAGATAGGTTGCATACCTGTGTCGCTTTATTTTGTAATCAAATATTTCCCACACGGAGTTGATGCTGGATGCAAAATGTAAAGAGAAAGATCTATCACGTCACATGTAAAGGGTAAAAATGTTTAAACAAATACAACGTACCTCTCCAAGATAATAGTACTCCAATGGCATTTGGCTCTCAGGATAAATGTTCTCGAGGTACCACCTGAAGCTCTTGCATTTGAGGCGTTCTCGCAAAGCTTTTCGCTCTGTGACGTCACCCACTGGCACGTTCAACGCGCCTGGACAACCCAAAGAGTTTAGAATGAAATCAAGATATTTGGACAAATGTTTTATGCAAATCTATTAATAAGTATTCAAATTGTTTGTCAAATATTTGGCAATAATATGTTTGTGTCGGACGTGTTTAACGAATCTTTTGGATTTCGCTGTTTCTATAAATACTAAAAATTCAATCAAAGGATCCCTAATCTATCGAATAAGTACTTTGGTCTAACATATTGATGACTAGCTGATGCCCGCGACTTCGTCCGCGTGGGATAAGTTTTTTGGATTCCTGCGGGAACTCCTCAATTTTCCGGGATAAAAAGTAGCCTATGTCACTCTCCAGGTCCCCAACTATACCCATGCCAAAAATCACGTCGATCCGTTGTTCCGTTGCAGCGTGACAAACCAACAAACAAACTGACTTTCGCATTTATAATATTAGTATGATTTGAGAATGCAAAGTTTGTAGCTGAATCAGCTATGAATAAGATGAATTTCTAAGGAAACATTTCATTTTTATAAAACAATGAAGTTATATCATCAATTATTGGATATGTTTAGCAAATAATAAAAACTCTTTAAACAAAAAACGTTGATAAACACAAGTATGTGAACGAACTGGATTGAAATGAATGAATTGTTATTATAGTTATTCAACAATGGGATTAATGTGAAGCGTTACGCAATAATGAATAATATGTTATTGATTATATTTTTTGCAGCCACATTTCCCATAACAAAAAGCTACTGGTTCCAATGTATAGGTGATGAAAAACCTAAAAATAAAGGTTAGCTCCACCATAAAAAATACTAATTCGGTTGTACAAGACTTAGGGCCTCTTGAACAAGGACATTTTGTAAAGGACTTAAAAGTTAAATTTTGTAATCCTGTCAGTTTTTGGCAAGAGCGGTTTTCAAAAAGTGACAGCATTAATAAATTTAACTAAATCGATTGAAGAACCCTTGTGCAAGTGGGATACATTGGCTTAAAAATCATGTAGTTTTTACAAAAAAAAATTCGAGAAAAGAAAGAATATTCGTCAACAGAATTCAGTATAACCGAATGAGTATTAATGTCCTATTTACACAAATACCATAGATAAAATATTATTGAATTCAAAAAGAAAGACGATCTTTCCTCCTTTGTTTTTGAGGAATAGACAAATCAAAAGCGAACGTAAATAGGACATTTAACCGATTAGTAACACAACATATTAAAACACACAAATAATATATAAATTCATAATACAAATATTATAGCGTATATACCTTGTCTATTGTTAGGACGGCTAAAAAAATATATAATATAAATAGCAATTAAGTTATGATACTAATATTATAGATTATAAATGTGTTTATTATTTTATCGTCTTTTCAAGAAAAACGACATTAGATTAGTTTCAATAACGATGCCTGTATCACTATGAACCATAAACGATAAAATACAGGAAGTACTATAAATTATCGTCGTAATTTCAACCCACTATCGACCAAATACTGCACGCAGTTTACTCTAATAGAGAGAAAGGCTTAGGTCCACCACGCTGGCCAAGAGCGAATTTGTAGACTCCACACAAGTTTAACAAAACATTATGGAGAACTTTTGGGTTTCATCACAATGTGTTCGTTACGCGTAAAACAATTTTTGTTCAATGGTTGAAGAGCTCTAGATCCGGCAAAACTAAAGTTTTGGCCAAATGCCTGGTTTGAATTTACTAACGTCGTTAAAAGTCAACTCTATACGTTTATGGGTCAATTGACACTATAGGCATCTTGAGGCTGTCGCATATTTAGGTGGGCGCACTTGGGATGCATTGCATAATAAACTTGAACTGAAAATTCTCGTCCCTGTAATTTCTAATGAAAATTGATAACGGTTAACACTGACTGATTTGTTTTGTATTTTTTTAAATTAAATTACAGCCCGGGTACTTTTAGTAACAAAACCAAGATGAGCATTGTAAAATAATTTTGCCGTAAACAAATATCTAAACAAAAGTAAATCTAATATCTAATAAAAAACCTGCGAAGTAGGATAGCACTACTTGAAGATCTGAGAAAGTTTAGAGAATTAACAGAATATTAAAATATACGACACACAAGAGTATGATTCGGATTGAGCTGGGCGAATCCCACTAAGCCCGAAAATAATATGTAAAAAATTATTTTTAAATTAAAAAAAAACCGCCTTCAAAAACTAAAAAGCAAAAAATAATTTTTGAAGGCGGTTTTTTTTTTATTTAAAAATAATTATATTGTTTGCTTTTTAGTGCTGTAAATATAAATAAAAAAAAGAAAAATAGGTTCTCGAAAGGTAGACAGACCTGTACCTAATAACTATCTGGGTTCGTGTCCTTATAAAATTTAAGTTCCTTTGATTTCCCCAGGATTCCATCATCAGACCTAATGACCATGGGACCACCTGGAAAGTATACCCTTTCAAAAAAAAAAGAATTTTCAAAATCGGTCCAGGCGTCTTTGAGTAATCGGGGAACATACATAAAAAATAAAAAATAAAATAAAAAAAGATTCCGACGAATTGAGAACCTCCTCCTTTTTTTGAAGTCGGTTAAAAAGAACTCTTTATCACGCAGTGGGTGTTTTATAGATTAATTAGGTAATACGAATATGAGAGGCGCGAATAGCAGCAATGTCTATATGACTTTGTGTCAACAAATTGCATAAGCCTTTACAGATTGAGAACTTGCATATACAGCCTTTGAAGATATATATTTTCATGATACGTACTGCTCTTTTGATACTATTCGTTTGCATGCAGCCCGCCTGAATATGCTCCAAGATGAGTGCTCACTAGGGAGGTTTAACCATAACCTAACTTGATCTACTTTTTTATTGTCACGTCACGTCGTATCGAGTCGCGTTACAGCGTTTCTCACTAGCATAGGACGATCTGACAATGCAACCCATTCCTAAACGACGAATAATGAATAGGCATCTTCTAGGCAAGCGCGTTCCAAAGTACACCTGAACATTGCTATGCACTAACTTTACACTAACATTATAAGCATGATTGCCGTCATACGCAAGCCTATTTTGCAATAATAAAAAAATATATAATTTTTTTAAATAATTTGTTTTTGTTTTCTAATTTAAAAAAATAAATAAAAATATTTTAAATATAAACCTTAAAATTAAGGCATTTAAGTTTAATTACGAATGTACTATATTTATATTTAAGACCTTTTGTCTGCGTAACAACGCGAGATGTCGGTCACGGTTCCACAGCACTTATTAATATAAACCTTAAAACTAAGGAATTAAGGTTTAATTACGAATGTACTATATTTTACTTAAGACCTTTTGTCTTAAGAAGGACGGTGTCGGTCACGCGTTTTCACATTTTTACCCCTACCAAAAAGTGCTCAACGCGCCTAAAGAAGTTTTACACTATGATTTGTGGTAACAGTAAAGTACAACGGTCACGGTTACGGTTCGCTAGTGAGCACCCAGCAGCCGTCACAAGCGGAAGCGTTAAGGACCTGGGTTAATATTGTAGTAGAAATGCTTCCAGTCGTCAAGCCAGACTTCGGCGAGACGCGCATTGTTGTGGTTGACGACGCGGCCCGTGCCCCCAGGGAACGAGTAGGGCGTGGTCTTGCGGAACACGTGGCCCACGTGCGAACACGGAGCGATCTCCAGCGTGCCGCCGCACATCCACACCTGCCCACCCCCGAGTGTTGAGTGCGTTTCCAACAGAAATGTACCACGTAGCTACGCTGTACATGTGTGGCAAACCCACCGATAGGAGCGCTTGATCTAAAAGCGCAAAACACACAGGGAGCGAGCGCGGGTCGGGTCGGGTGTCCAGCGAGTTGAATTCCTTGTATTTATATGGAGATCACACAGCATCACCCGCCACGCGCCTGATCCGGGCCCGTGTTCTGTGTGAAGTCGTCCATATAAATACAAGGAATTCAACTCCGTTCCCTCCGTTCCGCGCCCGTTCCCTGTGTGTTTTGCCCTTAAGCTATGAAAGTTAAGTGCTTCTAATGGTGGGATTGACACACATCCGTAGCTTAGCAACGTAGCACACCTGTGGTGGAAACGCACCCTTACACTTGCAATGGTAATATCTCCAGGCCAATATTATGTTAGATAGCTTTTCTAACTAAATTTATTTAACATATAGATAGTTTTATTTTTTCGTTATTTTAATATAGAAATGATCATTACAAAGCTTCAATTGTCGGTTACATCATATATGGAGAACACTTAATAAATTTTAATAAGATGGTGCGGATTTGTGTGTTTTATTCCCGCGGAAACATCGTCTATACTCTAAATTGTAATTCATGGTAGAAGTCATCTATCTCTACTCCAAATTCCAGGTAAATCAGTTTAGTTATTGTGGCACAATGGAGTAACAAACATCCAAATTAAAACGCAAACTTACATATTCATAAAATAAAAAATAAGATAGATTCATTTTTGTTATAGATAAATATATAGTTGTTTTGATATATAAATTATCAGTAAAAAGCTTTAATTGTGGGTGATATGGCGAACACTTATGATATGTATGTTAATAGCCGATCTAATATAGATTATCAACCGATCCTAAATATACTATTAACTACCTACCTTTATGGTATGGTTATAAGTTATTCTAGCATTTTATTTAAAAAATCTTATCAGCCCAATTTTTCTGTATCTAGTAAATAACACGTCATATATAGATGTAAATGGACTTTCCAAATCTCAGTGTTTCATTTTATCAGGAAGGTAAGTATTAGTCATCGAGTCAGTTGGGATATGTATGTACTCGTACGTATTCAAGGTTAATAAAGTAATAGTAAAAGAATAAAATATGGACACGAAGATATTACCATTGCAAGCGATTTTAACGCTTTTTCACCCAATATAGCAATTTTGTATTTTAGCTGTTACAACACAAAATAGTATCTGTTAATAGATTATCTCGAAAATAGATATCCACCAATACTGTAAGCCTGTAAGGAATGAGAAATCAAGTTCTAAGAGAATTCGTAGGTTGTTTCTCTTAGATCTTAATTGAATTTTAATCATTATTGGCGTTGAAATAAATTATATTATTGTTAATACGAAAGTTATAAATTAGTATCCCATAGTGGACATCTAAAAACAATTCGATATGGTCATTCATTCCCACAGCCTGTTTTTAGTTACTATACAATACACGTACGCTGTTACAATAAAATACAAAAAAATTAACATTCCCTGTAAGATGACCATATTATATGAAAAAATATATATATGTGGCTGTTATCAGCTATATTATATTTTAAGAGTTTCACTATATATTCCGTTACGGTGAACACTTTACCATAGATATAAATAACCATATCGCCAAAAATATATTAGTTAAAAATAAAAGGTTACGGATTAATTTTCACTCAATCTACTCATAAAACATGACTGATTAGTAGCATATTGATACGATATACCAAATTTGACTACGTATATTTATTATATAAATATGTTTATATTATTTTGACCCATATTTATTCTATTAAGCCATGATGAGTTGCGACAGATATATTTAGAAATATATGATGTTAATACCCCGAGCTTGTTCTAAAAGGATAATTAATAATAATTTGCATACAAATAAATATACTTATAACATAATTTGAATAAATATATTATGTAAAAAATCGTGACATTTGAGTCAGTCTATCGGTCCCTAATAAAAAAAACATGTAAAAATATGTCATGATATGAACGTATAAATAAAATATAATTTATTCTATCTCAGCATGTCAAATATTCGTAAATACATCTGCCAACTCATATAAAAGAATTGCTGTGGATGATCACTCAAGTTTTTATATTCTTCTTCAACACAATGGATAAAACTTCATTGCTTCTGCATTTAGAAGAAGCCAAGTGGAAAGGAATCAAAATCAAAAGAAAAAAGAAAAAAAACAAGAAATACGAGATCATTTACATCTAAGTGCCACGATTTGTTGTTGTCCTAAACAAACTGCAGAATATATTATGTTTAGTAAAAAGCGTTAAAACCAGAGCAAAGTGGTCGATTGATCATTTTTGCTTTAAAAATATTTATCCAAGCTCAAGTGTCACTAAAATTTTGTGACACTAGAGATAACAATATATTTAGCGACTAAATATATTATTATAGTGAAAACCATGACCAACACTAAAATGTAAATGAACGACGAGAAACGAAAACACTAAATGAAGGCACGCTACCTTTAAAAACACATAGACAAAAAACAGAGTAAAAACAAAGTTAGTAAAAAGGGCATGCGCAAGCAGTTCCAAATACATTATGTATTACCGATGTTTTAGTTCTGTCTCACCCACTTTTAATCACTGTGAAAGAGAGAGGACCCAATTTTCCCAAAATACATAATGGATTTAGAATAGGTAAAAAGAAATTATTACGAATGCAGCCGCAATGGTTAATGCTTTGTTAGGAAGCCGACATTTATTAAATTACTTATTAATAATGTTAATGACAGGCGCGCAAAACATCTGATGAGGTTATTATTGGTTATCCCAAGCCACAACAAAACTTTATTACTGTGCCACGATTGCTAAAGTTTTGCAAACATTGTTCTGGTTTTATCTAGCAACACACAGTGGAAAGAAACGCAAGCCGTTTTGTTTAACGCGCTGGGAAATACCATTTTGTATAACTGAGAGATATAACTATCATAATCGAGTTATGTCAACAACCGAATACGGAAACATATCTGTGTTCGGTCATTGTTACTGTTACCTAAATTATGGTTCTTTGACGTTTTCTGTACACATGAAAAATCCAACAACACATCAGTTAAAATTTTAAATATTCATTTTTAGAGTGTGCCTCGAGAATATTGAAAGTAATTTGTGGTTTATTCCACGTATTTTTTAACTTGTTCACAAAATGTTCTGTATGGAACCATTACTTTTCCACTTTGCGTCCTCATTTGATATGCAAAACGTTAGCAAATCCAACACCATAGTCCAACATCGAACCTGGGTTCATGGCGTAATAGAACTCTCCCCACTCGTCCATCCACACTTCGGCCACGCGGGCCGCGTTATGCAGCACCACGTTTTGCACGCCGCCGGGGAAGGAATACGGCGACTTGTCTCGGAACACGTGGCCCACGTGCGAACACGGAACGATCTCAAGCCGACCGCCGCACTGCCACACCTTTACCCCAATTTCACGTTTAACACCCAATTTCAAGGAACCTTCTCAAATAAGTTTGTGGCAACGTAAGAACATCTCTAAGTGGACTTTACGCTTATTCAATGTATATGGACAGAGCATTTGGGTTGGATGAGTACTGCGGCTTTAGTTTTAGCATTCAGCTTTGCCGATTCCTGGTAAGACTGGCACAGATTTTGCTTAGCATATGGCAAAAAACTGCAACTAACTGTTGCATGCATATAAAAATATTAGTTTGAATAATACAAAACCCCAATACAGGGATAGAATTTAACGTAAGATCTCACCTATGTGCAAGGGAATTAAAACACTCTAAGTAAATAATTACGTAATCCAATTTCTTTCTAAGAAGTTGTAGCAAGTATACGATACCCGGAAGCTCATTTCGAGGTTCTCTCCACCCCAGATGTCCATGCCCTGGTCATAAGAGCCAATCTTGTAGAAGTAATCCTTGTCGATGGCGAATAATCCACCGGCCATTGTGGGAGTGCGAAGAGGCGCCGTTCGGTCCCCTCCACGTCGAGACATTTCGCGTTCTGGCACTCGATACCTTCGGAAAAAATAACGAAAATTATACTTTTGAAAATCCTAATATCGTTAATAATTAACGATATTAGGATTTTCAAGCGCTTAATAACTAACGATATTAGGATTTTCTTATATAATAATATAATACTATCCTATACTATAATTATTATAGTATAGGCCACGGTAGTGTAGTTACTCTAGACACGAGTTTAAAAATTTATTTTTACAGTTTTTCCTCATTTTATTCAAGTCCAGGAAATCTCAAAAGCGTAATCCTGATGCCTCAATATTTTGCCTTAATTTTTTCCACATATCCTAATAATAGCACTATGGTAACAATTTCGACATATAATATCGACAAATATAGAAACAACTGAAAATATTTATAAGTAATTTCCGATAGCTAACGCAATAATATAATATACCTCTAAACCTATTTATTTTAGTAATTACTAAATTAATTCTAGCGCGATAACTGTTTTAGGTGCAAATGGAATTTGTGGCAATCAATCAATTATTACAACATTAATAAATTAAGCCGATTTCGATCGTTTAATTGATGTTGTATCTTTCTTATGAAACATGTTACGACAAGAGATTCTATTAGCAGATACGTTTTATCACCGTTTGCATTTTTTAATACATATAAAATACTAGCTGACGCCCGTGACTTCGTCCGCGTGGATTGAGGTTTTTTGGTTCCCACGGGAACTATTTAATTTATAGGGATAAAACTGGAAAGCGCAGCGTTGGCAGACCCCTGTCCCCTATTCGCTGGACGGACGACATCTGGCGAGTCGCAGGGAGCCGCTGGATCGAGGCGACGCAAGTCCGGGGCGTGTGGAAATCCTTGTTAAGAGGCCTATGTCCAGCAGTGGACGTCTAACGGTTGAGGACGATGATGATGATTAGGGGCACTTCAGCTACTCCATTAATTTATTAATTTGACGACCTCCGTGGCGCAGTGTGTAGCGCTGTTGCCTTAACGTGCGGAGGTCCCGGGTTCGATTTCCGGCATGGTCAATTTAGGAATTTACAATTTCTAAATTTTCCCTGGCCTGGCCTGTTGGGAGGCTTCGGCCGTGGCTAGTTACCACCCTACCGGCAAGGACGTGCCGCCAAGCGATTTAGCGTTCCGGTACGATGCCGTGTAGAAACCGAAGGGGTATGGGTTTAATATAACTGCCTTGCCCCTAACAGGTTAGCACGCTACCATCTTAGACTGCCATCATCACTTACCATCAGGTGTGATCGCAGTCAAGGGCTAGCTTGTTGTGGATAAAAAAAAACATTTCATTGGCATTGATTTTTCCAAAAGTTTTTGATTAAACACTTTTGATTGGTATAATTTCAATTAATAATTCACAACAGTGGATCTTCGAAGGATGAACTAATGTGTTTTCATGATGTAATATATTGTTAGGTAAACAGTAGACAGGCACATGTTTTATCTTTACAACATGTCTCTTACTGTATATCACTAAGCTAGATCAGACACTTTCCTGTCGTCGGAAACATTTGTCTCCAACTACGGCGATATAGCTGTTGATAGGCGTTTCGTTTTGAATTGAAACTATGAAAGCGTTATCAACGGAACTAAGACTATTTAAGTATAGCTACACGTTACAGTGGAGCAACTAGCTGGGGGAAAGTATCTCATTAAAATGTTGACAGTTGACTGCACTCCAATTTTTTTTACAAGCGATAAGTAATCGAGTGTTGGGAATCCCATTATACACAAAATATATGTTATGTTTTGAAAATAAATTAAATAACTGACTGACTGACATCTTTACTATCAAAACAAATATATTGTTGTTCTTACACTTATAACTCTAGAACGGCTGGGCCGATTTTCATGATTTTTGATTTATTGTATTTGTCTCCGTTCCGAATAGAAGAATAACTAAAAACATTGGAAAAATGACGAAAAAATAAAATAAAAGAAAAAGATTTTCCCTTAATTTTCAAATACAATATGAAATAATAAAATACAAAATGTTCATGGGTTTCGTAACGTGATTTTTGGTATGGGTATAGTTGAGGACCTGGAGAGTGGCATAGTCTACTTTTTATCCCGGAAAATTAAAGGGTTCCCGCGAAAATCAAAAAAACTTACCACGCGGACGAAGTCACATAAGCTAGTATTAATATACAGTTCAAACCAAAGGGTCTTGACTCTGGAAACAACGGTTTTAACTATGAAAATTGCATGTAGGGTCTACGATTTTCAGTACCGGTATATGCACAAGTTCCAAATCTATAATATACAACTAGCGCTTTCGTCCGCGTACAATTTCTGATTTCCTAAAAGATTATGAAATTTTCTAGCTGCAAGAGGCAGCCTATCGATAAAAGTCCTAGTAAAATAGCCGCTAGTAAAAATCGCGACTTCGTACCCATGGGGTGAATATATTGTTTTACCCGACGTTTTAGAAAAAGAGTTTGCATATTTTTTGAAAACTTCACTGTAAACAACATTTCAAATTTTCTTATAACTGGAATGGGACTGCCCCCAGGAAAATCCATTGTTTCAATCGTAAAATCGACAACACTTGATTTAATATATATTTTTAAAATATAATACTATGTACAACAATCGATTTTTCTCATAAATGCGAAAGTGTGGTTACTTGTTGGTTTTTACTTCAATTACGTAAAGTTTTGTAGTAAAGTAACGGAACGACGTGATTTTTTTGCACGTATAAAGATCTGGAGATAGTGTCATAGGCTTATTTTTAAAACGGAAAACGCAAGGGTCCCAGGTGAATAAAAAAACCTGAATCTACGCGGACGAAGTCGCCGCATCATCTAGTCATTCATAGATTAGAGTATCTACGAATAGTTACCTGCCATCTCTATCGATCGTCATGATAATTGCTATTTCTAGGTATGTGCGTGCAGTTAACCTACATGATAAAGATCTCTATCTCTATATTGGTTACCGACTTTATCTAATAGAGTCGGTCTAGTAAAACCTGAGAGTCTAATATACATAACATACTGGCTAAATTATGTTGGCTAAATCCATATCCATACTAATACCTATTATAAAGGCGAAAGTGTTTCTGTCTGTCTGTCTGTCTGTCTGTCTGTCTGCTACGCTTTCCCGGCCCATATTTTCAACCGATTTTGCTGAAATTTGGTACAGGGGTAGATGGTATCCCGGGAAAGGGACATATACTTTTTATCCCTGAAAATTAAAGAGTTCCCGCGAGAATCAAAAATCTTAATCCACGCGAACAAAGTCGCGGGAATCATCTAGTCATCTAGTTATATAATGGATAAGTTCTGGCGACATCATGGGGCCATACAAAGCAAAAAAAATCTAGTAGGTACATTCGGGAATATGCAACCAATTTATTTTTAATTTCCCACCATTTAGCACTCAGCTTCCTAGTACACAGACTCTAGAAATTAATTAGTAAATGCATTTTGTTTTTGTTGCCCCGTCTGATATATTATATTTTACACAAAAATCTAAACAATGTCGTCCTATACGGCAGAGACAATTAGAAAAGGATAGTGCTATTTATAGTCATATCAATTGTGAAGTTTGTAGACGATTATGATATTATGTAAGTCCTCAGTCCTCACTTAATATCTATAAGAGACTTATTACATCATCATATAGGCAATATATCTGTCACCGTAAGATTGCAAAAACCGTTAGATTATAATCTAACTAGCGAAATTGTAAACTGTCGACAGATTGTGAACCGTTCAATGTTCATGAGTGTCAATTTTTGAAATATTAATTGTATTTACGTTTTCTTGTCTCTTTCTTGTAGGTTAGGTTAGGGTTCGACATAAATAATCGGGTAGTGCCCGGCCTTTATCGGGTTAATATACCTAACAGATTACAATCTACCGAAAGATAATGCGTTAAATTGTAATCTGTTGACAGTTTACAATTTCACTAGTTAGATTACAATCTAACGGTTTTTACAAGCTTACGGAAACATATCTATATAACTAACTACCTAGCTAATAAATATGCTTGCGTTTGATATAATGAATTCTTAAATGTGGCAGACGAATGTATTGATTAACTTAGTGAATCATTTTAATGATTTCTCAATCCCCGTTCACCTTCCACCTTTAAGCGCTAACTTCTATCGACCTTCGGTGCTTTTTATAGACGTAACTCTCACTAATAGATACATGTATTGTTATAAACAGTCTTTTGCGGTCCGATGCTTATATTTAGTAACATCTTGGTCACCCCGTTCAGGGGTGTCGGTTTAAATTATGACAATATCAAAAATATTTTCAAAGAACCTGAAATTAAAATATTTGCATAGATTATAAATCATTGGTTTCCCGCATAATGCACTTAGGTTATGAAATACTACTTGCTGTTGTTGCTGTGTAATAAATAAATAAAAAATAAAAAAAAATCGAAGACCTACTATTCAGAGAAGATTGCAAACTTTGTATTTTTCTTCTCTAAAAAAGGAAAGTTGCACATAACTTTCCTGATTGGCTTAGAATTCATCGGCGCAACATTCCTAACGCGTACGGCTTATAGCTTATCATAGCAAAATAAAATCAGCGTACAAATGTATTTTCGCCTATATGATAAAATTTTATCTGGTTATCTACAAATAAGTTTAATTGATTCAATAATTATCTCAACAAAATCAGTTTAGATCACTTGGTAATTGAATCTAATCCGATAAATTCCCAGAATAACGGTACTCTGTCTTTTACTAACAAATGATTATGACTAATATGTCATTTACTAAAAAAAAAGTAGGTATAATAATGGACGTTAATTTGCAAAATCACCTCACTTTGTGGATTAATGGATTAGGTGATTATTCGTTAGGTAATAGCCGCTTAGAAGTAAAAATGGGATTTGAAATCTACACGGTCTATTTCTTTATGGTTTACATACATAGATTAGCGATAGATTGACATCAATAATGGTGTACTATTCATTCATTAACAGACCTATAAATTTACTTTATTTAAGAGATTTCGTGTTCCTACACTGTACACTAGAAAAGTGGTGATGTAATGCGCACGCTCAAAATGCGCCCATTCATTGTTATGTAAAAATATATGATCTGTGAATTCTGATTCGAGATGAGACATTTTCAGTTATTATACCAAAATTATTTGACAGCTCCTAATTATTTGACTTTTTTCCTCCTTGTATTGAAACTGCAGTGTACCCTACAGCTTTATTTAAATCTTGTTTTGAATTATGTTT
The DNA here is from genome assembly GCA_923060345.2 of Erebia aethiops. Lineage (NCBI taxonomy): Eukaryota > Metazoa > Arthropoda > Insecta > Lepidoptera > Nymphalidae > Erebia > Erebia aethiops. The sequence continues at coordinate 10,271,148 of OV281096.1, read as the reverse complement.
TCTCAAAATTAAACAAAACGTGACCATCTTAGCAACAATACTAAATTTACTACACTACCCTTTTCTGACGTTAAATGAATCGAAGGCTAGGTACACTACAATACTAAATTTACTCCACTACCCTTTTCTGACGTTAAATGAATCGAAGGCTAGGTACAATGTGAGAGAAGAACCCTATTATGTAAAACCTGCAATTACTATCTCAATTGTTTTGATTGTATGAATTGATGATTGATGATAATATTCTTGTTGAATTGATTGATTGATGGGATTCTCCCTAATAGTGAGTTTTGGCGGAAGAGTCAACTGATTGCCGATATTCCTTTAGTACTAGATACAAAAAATACAATTACTTTGCATTTTTTGTATTGTTACAGCAAGAATAAGCCAATAACAACAACAAAATGAGTTTCTGGCAATTATTGATGTAGCTTTTACATAATCGGCTCACTGGCATATCACGATTCACGACCATCTATTTTAAAAGACAGACATACAGAAAGTTCACGTTATCTAAAAAAAATATACGATAGTTCAGGGCTTCAAGCCCAGAGTCTTAAGCAAGCAAGCTTGGATTACATAAAGTTATGTAAATAGATCTTTTATTCACATATTCACGATTTTTTTCTCAAGACTATTAATTTATTTATTTTATGCAGACATTTTGTAAATTGTTATTTTGATCTTGTTTTATTTCATTTTTTTATAATGTTATGATCTTGTTTCATGTTTTTTTTTTTTAATTTTGTAATCTTATTTGATTTAATTGTTATTTTATATATGACATTCGTAAGAGATTTAAACAAGCCAAAATCTAAATAAATAAATGAATACGACGCGAAATTATCAAACGGTAGCTGACCCTTCTAGAGGCCAACGTTGTCGCGTAGACAAATTTGTCATTTTCTATGTTGTCGTATCTCATCGTGTCGCTTCTGCCGCTCACCTTTGACAACGGGTAAATACTAAACAACTAATGGCGAATTAATGCGATTCGATTCAACTCGGCTCGGCGAGCAATAAAGGACTTTCATCGATTTGTTTACGTCATAATGACATCATAATTAAGTGGTAATGGAAGAAAGTGCCTAATCTACGGTGGATGGATGCGAAGGCAAGGTTAGGGCTCGATTGTTACGCGAGTGTTTTGCTTGCATAACCCCCGCGTCCCATTGTTCTCGCCGAGCCGGCAGCGACGCCATGTAGTTCAAGTACAACGAGTTATACGATGCCAATGCGATTTATTATGTAACTAGCAGACGTCGGCGACTTCGTCCGCGTGAAATAAGTTTTTTAAATTCCCACGAGAGCTCCCTAATTTATTGGGTTAATATAATATAGCCTATGACACTCACAAATAATGTGGCTTTCTATTGGTGCCAGAATTTTCAAAATTAGTTCAGTAGATCAAGAGAATACACCCTCAACCAACATCCTCACAAACATTACCTCTTTATCTATAGTATAGATAAGTTTCCAAAGAAATTTTCGACTCAAATGATTTGAATTTTACTAAACAGTAGTAGTTTGTCCAGTTTACGTCACAGGATATATGCACTTAAATCCATATAAAATGACTTGTCCTCAATACAGTCAGTCGACTGAATCTATCAACGCACAGTCTAAACAGCTAGGAGTAGAAACTTGATGGCAATATGTTCCTTGACCGATGTCCTTGACTAATTAAGACTCACACTTGAAAAGATTTCTGAAAAATCCATTATTTCAGAATTTCAGAATTTCCACAGAAAGCTCTCTGTAGCAAGTTATTTGATTTAAAAAAAAATTGGATTCGTCTGGATTGCTTATCACCATTTATCATTTAAGATTCCTTTATGATAAGATGTAGTTTTTTTTTGTTTATTTATTTGTTTAGATATCCTTATAGCACACACAAAATATACAGTATACAGTTAAAAAGCAGTAGTAAGACTACATAGAAACGTGCAAAGGCGGTCTTATTGCAAAAGCAATCTCTTACAGACAACCTTTGGTGAAAGGATAAATATACCGCAGCGCGGGATGGTGCTGTATTTTAAAAAAAAAGTAATGCATATGACACCGTAAGATTGTAATCTATCTAGCGAGATTGTAAACTGTCGAAGGATTACAATTTAACGCATTATTTTTCGGTAGATTGTAAACTGTAAGGTATATTAATACGATAGAACCTAAGTTAAGGGCACTACCTGGTTGTTTATGTCGACCTAACCTACAAGAAAGAGACAAGAAAACGTAAATACAATTAATATTTCAAAAATTGTCACTCAGAACATTGAACGGTTCACAATCTGTCAACAGTTTACAATCTAACGAGATAAATAGCGTTAGATTGCAATCTGACGGTTTTTGCAATTTTACGGTGACACATACATTAGTACATACATACATTTGTTATTATAATCAGTTAATATCGCAACTTATTAATGCAAGTAAAATGTATAATGTAAACCAGTAATGTATAAGCCATATATTTTTTTATGACAAAAAAGAATTTTCAAAATCGGTCCAGGCGTCTTCGAATAATCGGGGAAAATACATAAAAAATAAAAAAAAAAGATACCGACGAATTGAGAACCTCCTCCTTTTTAAAAATCAAGATAAACTCACCATCTGAAGTTCAATTTCCAGTTGAAGCCACCCCAAGTCATGTCTGAAGCCTGGATGTACTCGAAAGTGGTATCCGATATGACGTCGATGATGGGACACACCACGGTGCTCCTGTCTTCCACGATCCTCGCCAGGAGTGGTTCCAGCCAGCCCTCTAGAGAAGTTAAAGATTGTTCAGACTTCTATACTAATATTATAAATGCGAAAGTTTGGATGGCTGGATGGATGGATGGATGGATGGATGGATGGATGGAGGGATGGATGGATGGATCGATGGATGGATGGATGGATGGATCGATGGATGGATGGATGGATGGATGATGGATGTTAGTAACTCAAACAAGCCAGAACGTCTGAACGGATCGGGATGAAATTTGGCACAGAGATAGATTATAGTCTGGAATAACACATAGGCTACTTTTTATCCCGGAAAATTAAAAATTTCCCGCGGGAATCAAAAACCTCAATCCACGCGGATGAAGTCGCGGGCATCAGCTATTGTTTTATAAAATACGCCTGAAAAAAAGAAGCCTAACGCAAAGTATTCTAATTCTATATCATTACTTTGCTCTTTGGTGAAATTGCAGTCGTAACTAAGCTAATCAAGTTAAGTGCTTTAATAGCGAGGAAACCAGCATGCCTGCCTGTTTATAAGGGCTGTGTTAGGTCTGATGAAACTGAAAGACAAGAAGGGCCCTTCTCATACTGAGAGGAGGCCCGCACTCAGTAGGCAGAAGTGGGCCAGCGGGGTGATGAGACAATCACACATTAAGTTAAAGTTTAAACAAACAATAGTTCCTTCCAGCGCATGTATTCCCTGCCACGTATTAAGTACCTTCAAGGCATGAGAGAAACTGAATAGGCATCTTCTAGGCGGGCGCGCTCCAACCTAGACCTCATCATTGCTGCGTGATTGTCGTCAAGCGCATGCCTATCTTGCAATAAAAAAAATAATTAGTTAGTTCTATCTTAGGTTTTTAGGAACATGATGTATGTATGTCACCGTAAGATTGTAAAAACCGTTAGATTATAATATAACGTTTTTTATCTCGATAGATTATAAACTTTCGACAGATTGTGAACCGTAACATACTGCTTACAATTTAACGCGTTATTTTTCGGTAAATTGTAATATATTAGGTATATTAACCCGATAGAACCGAAGTGCCCGGCCTGCGGGTGCACTACCTGAATATTCATGTCAAACCCTAACCTAACCTATAGTTCGCGCGCGAGTTGAATGCAGAGTAAATGTATGGTGACACTTACATTTACTCTACATTCAACTCGCGCGCGAACTGTACAAGAAAGATACAAGAAAACGTAAAAACAATAAATATTTCATAAGTTAATACTCAGAACATTGAACAGTTCACAATCTTTCGACAGTTTATAATCTAGCGGGATAGAAACCGTTAGATTATAATCTAACGGATTTTACAATCTTACGGTGACATGTATAAGGCGTGCGTCAAGGTCGCACTGAGACAAAATATATGGAGCGCGTCGGACGCTGGCTATAATTTACATTATTATTTGGGAAAGACACTGTACCCTTATATCAATCCTTTTTTAATTCGATGAAAAGCTAAACTTTGATATATTTTACAGCATAATCTGAACTGCCCTTTAACATTGTGATTAATGTTACAGGATAAACCTAACAAACTTACCTGTACATTCACAATGTGCGTCCAAAAATGTGATAACGTCGCCCTTCACGTGTTTAGCGCCTAACAGTCTTGCTCGGATCAACCCTGAGCGGTTTTCCGTCCGGAAGAGATGCGTAGGAACCGGTAATGTCTTTATGTAGTCTTCTAACTTCTTGCCCAAGTGCTCTGTTCAAAAAGAATTTGTAGATAATTTCAACTTATTTTATATATCTTACTAGATTTTAATGAAAGTGGAAGATAATATAATTATTATTCTTATCTAAAGATAATTCAATAATAATTCCTCTGTAAGTTAGTTTTTTTTTATTTGTACATGTTTTACACCAAAATAATATATAAGCTAAGCAAGATTAAAAGGACTATGTACGAACACTGAAAAAAAACTGTACATTTATCTCAATCATCAATTTTTTTTTTAAATTCAGATTCAAATAAGGAACATTGAGGGATAATGTGATTTTATTTCAAATGACCAAAAAAACATTTCTTATTTGAATTAAGAAATAGCTTTTACCTTTTTCACTAGCGTCGTCCACGAGTATAATTTCCTTGAGCAGCGGCCGCGGAGATCTGTTAATCGTACTCCATATGGTCCTAATGAGGGTAGTCCACGCCTCGTTGTGGAATACTATCACTACACTGGTCGTTGGCAAGAGTTGTGGGTACTGCTTATCCTTACACCTAGAGGACAGGCCAGGGATGTCTAATTTGCCCTGATAAGTTTGTCAATCACCAAAAGCATGTATCTCATGATGGGCGAAAGAAAACAGAGCAATTTCAGTTGCTCAGGTTTGGAAATAGTTTCTAATTGGGTTATCTGTTAAGATTTTATTTCATAACTTATGAAACATTCATGCACAGTATAATGTAAATGGTACAGACCCTACAGGGGTCTAACAAGGTACATCTAAAATACATAATTATATAATATGGCATATGACATTGTAAATTTTTGGTAAAAATCTTACAGTTACGAGGTAAGATTAGAGGTAAGGTAGATTTACAAAATGCTTTTGATTATCTTTCATAAAGAAACAAGTTATGATAAAAGCAAATCGTCATAGATTTAGAGGTTTATGCGTTTTAATTAGTTTTTTATGACTATTTCAATCCATGTAAGTATTCTTACGAAATTCTCTTCTTACATAATGCCTTAGATTTTATGGCATTTATGTTTGTTTATGTTTTTTGCTTGTCATGTGCAAAGTGATTCCATTAATAATAATTAATATTTATTGCAAGTAAAAAAACTGTAACTGCCAGATAAATAGGTAATGGCATTTAAACTGCACTTAAAATACTATTAATAACAAATTAAAATGTGCAGGTAAAAGTCGTATTTACTGTTAGATACATTCATGACAATGTTCAGGAATTTTAATACTTAATATTTTATCTTAGTAGTCAATTTATTATCTCGATATTTTGATGACTACCATAGTGTAGTAGTAAGCACTGTGGTCTTACAAGTAGGAGATTCGATCGCCGGCTGGGTCATTTAGGAATTTATAATTCTGATTTTCTCAGCTCTAGTCTGGTGGGACAGTGGAAGGCTACGGTCGTGGGTATTAACCACCCTACCGGCAAAGACGTGTTGCCAAGCGATTTAGCGTTCCGGTTAGACGCCGTTTAGAAACAAGTAGTAAGTAAACCCATACCCCTAACTGGTAAGTGGTAACTGCCGTAACCCTACCAGGTCACTCCGCTATTATTTTAGACTGCATCATCATTCACCACCCGGTGAGATAGCAGTGACGGGCTAATTTGTGGTCTATTAAAAAATTTGACACTAGATTAGAATAGTTAGTTCGAATTATAGATTCTCAATACTAAAGTACAACTATAGACAGAGAATAGAGAATAACTCACTTTTCAAATCTGACATCCGTAAGAGATCTGTTGAGTGAGATCATGTCGCTGGCCAATAGGTTAAACTGGTTCTCTTGGAATTTTTCTAACATCAGCTTTTCTTGTTCTATTGGAATATTTACGGCCTTCCCTGAAAGTTTCAATTAAGTTATTGTCGGATGTCATACAAAAATAAAGAATAACAAAGGTAATGTAACATCAAAATAGATATATAAATTCTTTATTCCCATAAAAATATGCAGATTTTTCTTATCACTAATAGTGATCATTTCCAGTGGCTATTTTGGCCACAACATTAGGACATCACTTAAGGCCTAGCTTCTTCATAATAAATGGGTTGTCTGCCACTGAGGGGGGCTGATTTAAAAGTCTATTGATAAGTATTATCAACTTAACTTTACTTCATCATTTTTATTCTAAAGAAAAAGTATATGATGCATAATATGTGAGCATGTGTATTACAGATTGTATAAAAAGCAGTAAATTGCAATTTCTCTTATCTTTAAAATCAATGTCATGGTTTCTTAGGCAAGGCTAAAATGTTATGTAACAAAACTTACAAGGCGAATAATATCATTTTTTTAATATTTGCCACAAATTTTTTGTTTTTATTAGTTGGAGTTAATTTTTATATCACATACATCAAAGTGGCATGGAAACATAATCTATAGATAGATATAAATATAAAATACAGTTCAAACCACTTGAGACTTAAGGGTACATACGCTTGTAAGTTCTTTATATTATTTAAGCTGTGAGAGCAAGTATGTCTTTGTTAAATCATACCCATTTCACCAGGTGAATTCCCCACAGGTTTGACAAATGGGGCCGGTGACCACCTCTTCAGCCGAGACCGGGGATATGGAGGCAGCATCACACCATCTTCTTCAACATTATGCTCTATCTCATTCTCCTCAATATTTGTATCTTCATCATTTATGTCTCTTTTTAACGCTGCTGCAATTGCAGCTTTCTTACCTCCTATCACTTCAATAGTCTGCCAACAAATAAGCAGCTCATAAAATTTGGTATGAAGTTCTAATTAACAATATACCTGATTTTTATAAAACAAAAAGTTTCTTAACTGTGTTAACTGAAAGTTTGTTGATAAATTAGGACTGATTTTCTAATTGTCAAACAATCTTTAACCAGTAGGGTGATTGTGTAAAACCTGCATCAATCATTGTTACAGTCTTGATTGTTTTCATTGGCTGAATTTATGATATTTTTGCTGCGTCAATGGATTGATTTGTTTGTTAATGTTGTTTACATTAACAAACAAATAAATGTTAGCTAATAGTTTGATATGAAAATTGAGAAAAATATATCAAAATGGCAAAATTACTCTTGCCATTTTATAAATCCAAATTATTATTATTAATTCAGTTTACATTTTAATTTATTTTTTAATTTAATTTGAATGATCAAGTAACTATAATAGTTATGGAAAGTCAGAAGTCTTAAACAGGGTTGTGTACCTAAAGGTATGAAAGTAACCATTATGGTGCAACTGTCTGTCCGGTCACAATTTGCATATTTTAGGAACTACTAGCTGATGCCCACGACTTTGTCTGTGTGGATTGATTTTTTTTTGGTTGCTGCAGAATTTGTCTGTGTCAAATTTCATCCAGATTCATTTAGCCTTTCTGGAGTGATTGACTAACAAACATCCATCCATCCATACATCATAGTCTGGAATAGCACATAGGCTACTTTTTGCCGCAGGAACCAATAACCTAAATCCACGCAGACAAAGTCATGGGAATCAGCTAGTGACTAATAACATAAATAGCCACAAAAAAATAGTCCACTCTTATTGTGTTAGTTGGGCTACATACTAACTACTGGGCTAATTATTATAGCATTAATTTATACATAAGTAATTACTTGTAAGTACTACTGGGAGTAATAATTTAAGTCATCACTAACAAAAATAATTCCTGAATATCGTGTATGTTTAAACAGATCGGATTATTTTTACTGATGTAGGTTTAACCAATTCAAATTCAAATTCAGTTATTCTCCTTGTTTTTATCAAGAGCAAAACAAGCAGCATTTTATTAAACTTTCAAAAAGTATATCACCAAAAAAGTACAAATAACTTTAGGTTTAAGACCAGAAAAATGATAAAAACCTTACCTTTTCCGGAGCATAGTCACTATGAGCATTTTTATTTTTACTGCAGTCCCATCCTTCTCCAATACAGTCTGAATAAAAGGTCAAGAGTGCAACATCTACTAATAACCACACTAAGGATGTGAGAAGAATTATACGACATGTGTGTATCCTTATCTTGCTTCTGAACATAGCTAAGCTGAATAAAAGACCGCTGAACTAACTTATTTTCACTGCCACATGTCAATTATACAGAATTGACCTTAGGTTCTGTAACAAACAAAGATCTAATGAAAAAGTAATTCGCTGGCGAGTACATGCGACGGATGCTCACTTCTGAGAATTAAAATATTTTTATCTCTCATTTTAGGTTTACATTTGCATTTACTCAACGTAATAATAAGTTTATGCACGATTATAAAGTAGGCTCCCGGATTCCGCCTTCAATGGAGTTAATCTAAGTAGAAAAGTTATACGTACACATTTAATTTAGTGCAACAAAAATTACCAATGTTTCTGTTTTCTGCTTAGGTACTTAATTATTAAATTCTAATGAGTAATGACTAATTAATTAATTAGTCGATACGAAAAGCCAGCAACCGACCAACCGACGTCTATCCGCGCACGTATACGTCAATAGTCAATACGTCAGTCAATCGTCAAATCATAGCGTCAAACCATGGTCAAGCCCAAACTTTCTATCTACAGACTGCTACAGACCCACAACACCTCAGATTAAATAACTATAGATGAAACGATACTGCTCGGTCGTGAGACAGCCATATTTATAGATACTATCTTTGAGAGGTATATAGTTTCCTTAGTCATTGGAGGTATAATATAATAAAATGTTGCCATATTTAGAATTTACTCCCGTGGTTACTCCTGTCAGATAGGATAGGAGATATCGTACTAATAATAAAAATGCGAAAGTATGTTTGTTTGTTGGTTTGTCCGTCAAACGGAGCCACGGAGCAACGGATCGACGTGATTTTTGCATGGATATAGCTGAGGACCTGGAGTACCCGTATATAGTATATTATCTATGACCTGGAGAGTGACATAGGCTATAGGTTTTTTATCCCGGAAAATGAAGGAGTTCCCGCGGGAATTAAAAAAAACTAAAACCACGCGGACGAAGTCGCGGGCATCAGCTAGTAGGGAATTGTTGAATAAGGTTTTATATCAATTTATATCACACTGGCTGTTAGTTTATTTTTGTTTTTCTTATTGTTATTCCTCTATGTCTTCTTGAATAATATTGTTGTTTTCTCAAGTATGTTTATATTTTATTGAATTTATTAGATCCTTTTATCAGACTCTAATATGGTAGCAGAGCTAAAAATAAATTCAAGATTTATTTAAGAGCAGAAAATATAAGCAAATCCTAATTTCTATTTTCTTGAAAAATTCTAACAAGACTTGTCAAAATGTTGTCTCCATGGGCTTCGTCCACGAGCTTCAAAATTGATATTGGTCGTTTAGATGGCAAAGAAAATTGGGAAACATGGCGCTGCAAAGTGATGTTGATGTTAAGGGGTACTATTGGAGGCCTAGATGCTATTAATGGCAATCTAAAGGTACCAAAAGAACCAGATAGTAGCAAAGCATCATCAGAAGATATTGCTGCTTATCAAAATGCTCTAAAAACATACAATGAGATAAACAATGGTACAATGTTCATTTTAATGGCTAATATGTCAGATGCTACTCTACAAAAAGTGATGAGATTCACAAATGCTAAACAGGTATGGGATGAATTACACACTCTGTTTGATGGTACATCTGAAGATAAAAGCTATACACTATGCTACAGTTTCTTCAGCTATCGTAAAGATCTTTCTCATGACATGTCAACGCATATATTATCTAAACTGAAAAATATATGGCATGAATTAAACGCAGAACTACAAAAATTGGAAAAAGATGTTCAAGATAAAGGAAAATATGATCTTCCAGAGATTTTACTCATCTGCAAGATTTTAGAAACTTTACCTGATGAAAGCTATTTTCCATTTAAGTCTAGTTGGATGCTTATGTCTAAAAAGGATCGTAATATTGATAATTTGACAGCTCAAATTTGCTCTTATGAACGATCGCTTAAAAATAAAGAAGAAATTAATACTGAAGCACTAGTTGTACATGGTAAAATGGATAAAAAGAAGACATGCGGTTATTGCGGTCTTACTGGACACAAAGTCAAAAGTTGTTATAAGTGGAAATTGGATGGTAAACCTCCTAAACCACAAAATCCATCGACAAGTCAAGCTAAAGATGCAAACTTTACACTTTCACTAATGCAGGTTGAAACTAATGAAACAGTTAATGTAATTGAAAGAGATGATGAGAATTGGTATGTTGACAATGGTGCAACTAGTCATGTCACCTGTTGCAATGACATATTTTCTACATTTAAATATTTTACTGATAACAAATCGGTTACAACTGCAAATGGCGCTCAAATACAAGCAATTGGTAAAGGTACAGTTGATTTAATAGCAGATGTTCATGGACAGCAATTAAATATAAGGCTATGTGACGTATGGTATGTGCCTGCAATAAAAAGAAATTTATTTTCCGTTCTTGCCGCTCAAGACAAACTAGAGGACAGTGTCTTTATATCTGAAAGAGAATCGTGTATTCTGAAAGTAAAAGGAAAAGTTAATTTAATTGGAAAACGCGTTAAAAATGGAGGTCTTTATAAGTTGAATGTACAAGCAATTAAAAGACAAACTCCTGAATTTAACAATGTATCTAATGATAACATCCTACAACTTTATCATGAACGATTTTGTCACCAGAATAAAAGACATGTTAAACTGTTGTTAGAAAAGGAACTTGGTATCAAAGTCAAACTCGATTCTGAATTATGCACAGGATGTGTATATGGCAAAACACACAGATGTAAATTTGGAACAAGAGAAAGAGCTAAAGTACCAGGAGATATTATACATACTGATGTGTGTGGTCCATTTCCAAATTCTTTCAGCAAATTTCGCTATTTTGTTCTTTTTAAAGATGATTACAGCAAGTATCGTCAAATTTATTTTATCAAAAACAAGTTTGAAGTTAAAGATAAGCTTGTGCAGATGATTAATGAAACGAAGACTGCTGGTCATGTAATTAAAACAATTCTCAGCGATAATGGTGGAGAATTTCATAATGTGGCTGTTGAAAATATTTTGAAGTCTCATGGTATTCAGCAACGATTGACAATGCCATATACACCAGAGCAAAATGGGTGTTGTGAAAGAGATAATAGAACTTTAGTTGAAGCTGCTCGTACATTAATTAAAACTTCTCAGAAGTAGGTATGCATATTTAAAACCAAAAACAGCATTTATGTCAGCCCAGTTGTTTTTCAGAAAAATGGTAATCACGATCAGGGGACCTCTTGTTGGCCAGCGTAGTGGACTATGGCTAAACCCTTCTCATTCCAAGAGGAGGCTCCTACTCAGTAGGGGGCGTCGGCTGGGTAAACTGATGAGTAAAAATATAATCATGATGCAACGCCCCCGGTTTGGCCAGCTTGGTGGACTAGGGCCAAACCGTTTTCATTCCGAGAGGAGACTCATGCTTAAGTGCGCCTGCAATGGGTTGAAGTATTCTGTATTCTGTTTTGAGAAATATCGTCATTAGTTTCTGGACACAAATTGAGGTTCAATTACCTGAGATCGGGTGTCTTAATCACTAGGTTATCATCGCTTCAGCCTAAAATGAGCATGGCAATATTATAAGTAGAAGCTGAATGTTTAATTTCATCTCTCTACCCGTCAGAGTGAGAAACAGTAAGAATGATATGAAGTCTTAATTTTATCGATATTCAATTTATTTGTAAACAATACATTGCCCACACTATATATACACTCCAACCAAAAACTAATGAAATAATCCAAATTTTTGGGGACAACGCAAAAGTTTACGTGTTTTGGATTCAGTAAAGAAGAACAAAGCTATAATTAGTCGAAATAACTTAAAATAATCTCACCAAAAAACTAGACGACTTTGTTACTCACCTATGAAATGAAATTCCTGGACGTTTTAAATTATTATTATTATGACATCCCACAACTGAGCACTTCACCATAGTTGATTACATAAAACTACTACAAAATACATGAAAATATTTACAAAACAGATAATTAGTCACAGCTGAAACACCAGAAGTACAATAGACGCTATTTATAGCATAGATTTATTATTGGGTTCGCGCGCTTCCGCAGAAGCGAATTATAAATCTATGATTTATAGTTAACAAAAAATTTGCTTCAATAGCTAAATTTGATGACGTCATATGACAATTGCTCGACACGTTCACGCAATAACATATTACAACTGTCTCATTCTAATAACGTAGGTTTCAGTAAATCAGAAAAGCCAAAACATAGTTTGGGGACTATCGTTTCTTTGCTCACCAGTTGGCGCCACTGTTGACTAAGGTCCAGAGGTATAGCTGTCAAAGGCGACTTTATAAGATTGGCGCCGAAACAAAGTTTTAAAACTTGAATCTCATTAAGTTTATTAATTACTAGCGATCCGCCCCGGCTTCGCACGGGTAGCACTAATAATCCTAATATATACCTACCCAATATAGCCAGTGGGCAGTGTGGGCAGGTTACATTTTAATATTACATTGTAAGAGTACGCCCCGTCCTCATTATTTCTATGATATCTCTTAAGCTATTCATCTAAATTAAATCGTGTAAAGGACAATTTTTATCTTAGTAAAATACTTGAGATGATTAATATATTTATTTTGATAAGGATTAATACTATGTCGGTAAAAACACCTTCGCAAGTAAAGCATTGGTTTAGACCAAATTTGAAAATCATAAAAATGGTTATTGTGAGTCAACCTTAAAAGATAGATATATGCTATCGCGGACTTTTTTTTAGAACTTTTTAAGAGGAACAATTCCACCATACATTGTTTTCGTGTAACTTTAACTATTTACGCAGCGCACGCCGTGTGCGCTCTCAGAAGAGACGATTTTTTCCGACTTAGTTCCCATTATTGCAATTTTCGTAAGGATCCCAAATGTTTTTGAAAATAAAATATAGCCTTTGTTACTCGCTGATAATGTAGCTTTCTACAGGTGAAAGAATTTTTAAAATCGGTTTAGTAGTTTTTGAGTTTATCCATTACAAACAAACAAACAAATCTTTCCTCTTTATAATAGGTATTAGTTTAGTTAACTAAATAGTTAACTATGTATCATCATATCGAGTAGCTATGCCGCAATGTTGTGCAGTTCCGTTTTGTTCGGAAAAAAGAGGAGGACACATGTTTCCAAAAGAGAAAACTGTTTTTAAACAGTGGCTAGTGGCGATTTGCAGGAATAAATATACCCCGACAAAAAATTCTCGTGTTTGTAAAAAAACATTTTAACCCCGAGGATTATGTGTTACCCAAAGAATTAGAAAATCGTATGTAATTATCTTTCTTAATCATCTCCTAAATTAAAGCCAAAGTTGTACCTACCTAGTCAAGAGAGAAGAGAGAAAGGAAATTAAAAGAAAACGTGCAGAAAGAGCTCAACAACGTCAAAAAAAGAAATTTTTGCGCTTATTTATGCGCCTCTTTTTCTTAATTCCGCCTTCAAAACGTTCACTATTAATAGCTAAATAATCCATATTTACGATAATTTCTTTTCTTCTTCTTTCTTTCTTTAATTTACCTGTTGAAAGGAGATTACTTTTCAAGAGATGGAGTCGCGGGCATCAGCTAGTTCATTATAAAATACGAATACTAGCGTTTTTCAAAAAATATTTTTAATTATTTAAGTATACCTGGTTTATGTAATAGTATGTAGGTATTTGTTTGTATGTTTATTTATATTAATACACCACCCGCAATTTAATCTCCTTAACTTCTCCTAATCCTAAGCTTGCCTGGCAAAAATCGCTGCTAAGCGATAAGGCCGCCTTTTTGTATTCTACTTCCTTCTGTGTATTTGTGTTCCTTAATTATTATTTTTCTTTTTTGTGTTGTGGTGTACAAATAAAGTGTAAAATAATCTATATATATAAAAATGAAACCCGTTTTCCTTGGTCACGGCATCACGTGTGAATGGCTGGACCGATTTCACTAATTCTTTTTTTGTTGTATTTATTATTAGGAGAAGGTTCTTACGGAAAAAAATATTAAGAAAATCTCTCAGAAATATTGAAAAATATACATTTAATTTTGCATACTAAGGCGGTACGAAGTTCGCCGGGTCAGCTAGTAAATAATAATAATAGATCATCATGCTAATATTATAAATGCGAAAGTCAGTTTGTTTGTCCTTCAATCACACTGCAACGGAGCAACGGATTGACGTTATTTTTGGCATGGGTATAGTTGAGGACCTGGAGAGTGACATAGTCTAGGAGGAGTTCCTGCGGGAATCCAAAAAAACTTATTCCACGCGGACGAAGTCGTGCGTATCAGCTAGATTGTGATAATTTTATATCGAGTATATATTGTAAGTATCGATAATCCAGCTCTAATTCCGCCCATTACGCCGCGATACTTACGCGAACTATAGAATATTAAATCTATGCTTGACAGCATAGAGTAATGCCTGAGATTCTTAAAAGTGTCACCCAGAGACAAGTTGGTGGTCTTGTTTTTGGCGGGAAACAAGAAGCGCGTATTTTAAATTGAAATTTTAAAATACTTCTTTTGTTTTCGACTTCTACAGGAAAATTAACTAATTTTCATTAATAAATAAAGAAAAATGCCGTCCGATAGTGACGGTTTGAACACAGGCATGGATAACGACGCGGGCGGGAAAAGGAAACCGCCGAGGCGTAGTCAAGACCAGCAGCAGGAAAATGTCGATTTTTACAAGCCATACCACAAATTAAATTATAAAAGAGTTTTCCCTGAATCAGTAGGAATGGCTGAATACACGGTTTTTATTGAGAGTCGTAAAGAAGGAGTCAAACTAGGCAATACCAATCCCTTAATGTTGGCGGGAGTTTTTAAAAATGAAATTAAAGGAGTAATTAATATAAGACGAATAAACGCATCTAAAGTTGGGGTGGTGTTCGCGCGAGCAATCAACGCCAATGATTTTTTAAAAAATGAAAATTTCCTGGATAAATACGAATATAAGGCATTCATACCAGCAAGTGCGGTGGAAACGATTGGGGTACTCAGATATGTTCCCATAAGTATAAGTAACGAGGAATTATTCAAAAAACTATCATCAAAATATGAGGTTGTCGCTGTGCGTCGCTTCACCAAGAAAGTTAATGGTCAAATTAAACCGTTTAGTTCAGTAAGTATAACTTTCTTATCAACCAACTTACCTGAATATGTACATCTGGACTTGTTCCAATATAGGGTGCATCAGTATGTTGCCCCGCTCTTACAATGTTATAAATGCTTCAAATTTAATCACGGAGCAAGAATTTGTAAGTCAGTGCAGCGATGTTCTATATGTGCAGAGGAGCATCGTTACACTGAATGTGAGGAAAATGCGGTAATTAAATGCATAAATTGTGGTGGCTCTCACGTTGCAATATCTAGAGACTGTCCGATAAAAAAACAAAAAATGGAGGAAAAGTATAATAAATCTTCTTATTCAAAAGTTTTACAAACAAAACAAATACAAAATTTATTTAACAACTATAATGAAAACTTCCCTGCAATGAATAAACAAACAAAAATAGATACAGTTACAGTAGATAAATCACAAGTTAAACCTAATAACACTCCTAAAGTACAGAAATCAAAGACAGAAACTGCCCAAACTAATACCACAACTAATAATAATGAAACTCTTATTGAACAAATTATAACAAATGATACTATCTTGAAAGCACTTATTGGAGCATTGGTGGCCATGGGTAACTCAGGCCGTAAACTTACTACATCAGTTGTAAAAGAAATGCTTATTAATAATCTTAAAAACAATGGATAAACAATTTATTAGAATTTCACAATTTAATATACAATCTATTAATAATAAAAAACCTTTGCTTATTAATTACCTAGTTAAGAACGATATAGATATTTGCTTGTTAAATGAAACATGGCTGCGAGAAAATAGAGCTATCAACATTCCTAACTACAATTTCATTAATCAGAATGGAAAAATTGGAAAAATTAGTTTTCCAGCAACTCAGCCTATTCCTTAATAGACACTCACTCCTTAATCCTTTGCAATCCGGATTTCGTCCCGGTCATAGTACGGTTACTGCTCTCATTAAAGTTACTGATGACATTCGATGGTCGATGGACAATAAGCAGCTTACAATTCTGACTTTACTTGATTTCAGCAACGCTTTCAATACTGTTGATCATCATATTCTGGTTAGTCTGCTGCAGTCTATTAACATTTCCCCGTTGGTGATTGACTGGTTTCGGAGTTACCTCAGTGGCCGACGACAGCGCATACGAGTTGACGAGACCGTTTCGTCATGGTGCGATGTTACGGCTGGGGTACCTCAGGGTGGCGTGTTATCTCCTTTGCTTTTCGCTATTTTTATTAATTCTATCACCAAAAACATATCTTCTCTCTATCACATGTATGCAGACGATATCCAAATATATCGCTCTACTCCTCTTGATAGCCTTAGTTCTGCTGTTTCTGCTATCAATGAAGATTTAGCTACAATTTCCGAATGGAGTAGGCGGTACGGACTCAAGGTTAACCCGATTAAGTCTCAGGCTATCATTATTGGCAGTCCTAGGATGATCGTTCGAGTTGATTGGCAAAGTCTCCCTCCTATTTTATACAATGGTGTTACTATACCTTACTGTGCGTGTACTAAAGACCTTGGCATATATTTGGATAGGGATTTATCGTGGTCCACTCAAATTAAAGAGTTGAGTAAAAAAACATTTTTTGCAATGAGCTCCTTGCGCCGTCTTCGTTCTGTTCTGCCAATTCCAACCAAAGTTATGTTAGCACATTCCCTCCTACTTTCTATTCTCGATTATGCAGACGCAAGCTTTCTTAATTTGACTGAGGACCAACTTAACAAACTTGAGCGACTCCAAAATCTTGCTATTCGGTTCATATTCGGCCTTCGTAAATATGACCACGTATCTGAATTTCGTCAAAAGCTCAAGTGGCTTCCTATTCGCCGTCGCCGGGATCTTCATGTTCTTTCACTTCTGTACCGTGTGCTATTTGACCCAAAAACTCCCTCTTACCTGAAGGAGAAGTTTAAATTTCTGGGAGAGCAGTCCGAAATACGAACGGCCCGAACATTAACTCTGAGCATACCATCGCATAAGACTAAGTTTTATACGCAGTCTTTCACAGTGCAAGCTGTTTTATTATGGAATGCTCTCCCATTAAACATACGACAGTCAAAGTCACTGGAAATATTTAAAAAATCTGTTAAAATGTTTTATTTAACACCATAATATAGACGACTAGTTTTAATTTTTTATTTAGTGTAATGTAAAATACATAATATCTATTAGTTTATTTTGATATATTTATTATATGTATTATATTATTTATGTAACCGTTTATGTATTAGTATGTAGGTATTTGTTTGTATGTCTATACTAATACACCACCCGCAAGTTAATCTCCTCAACTTCTCCTAATCCTAAGGTTGCCTGGCAGAGATCGCTGCTAAGCGATAAGGCCGCCTTTTTGTATACTGCTTAGTGTTTTCTATGTATTTATTTGTGTCCTTTATATTTTTGTGTTGTGGTGTACCAAATAAAGAGTATTAATAATAATAATAATAATAATAATGGAAAAAATGGACATGGTGGAGTAGCAATTTTAATTAAAAATAGTTTCAAATATTTTGTTGTCCCTACACCGTTCTATGATTATATGCAGTCAGTAGCTATAACCCTTACTACAAGCCTAGGCAATATGTCCATTTTATGTGTTTATGCTCCACCCAGTGGGGGTCGCTTTAAGGTCCGAAGATTAAAACAAATTATAAACAGTTTACCTAAGCCACTTCTTCTTTCGGGTGACTTAAATGCTCACCATATTGCTTTTGGATGTCTTACAACAAAAACTAGAGGCACTGATATTTATAACATGTTGGATGAATGCGATCTTTGTATATTAAATAACGGATCTCCAACTACAGTAGGAAGTATTAATTTTAATCAATCTTCTATTGATGTTTCATGTGTTAGTCCTTCTATAGTTCCTTTATGTGATTGGCATGTATATGATGATCCTATGGGTAGTTATCACTACCCAACCATAGTCGACTTATATACTTGTGTTGAAAAGTATGATGTAGGAGAACCGTGTGAACATTTTAATTATAAAAAAGCAGACTGGTCAAAGTTCCAGGCTGAAACAAAAAAAACGTTTGAAAACTTCACAATTGATACATCTAATCTGTTGGCTACTTATGAAAACTTTTGCACTTTACTTCTAGAAATAAGGAGAGATTGTGTACCTTTAATTACCAAACCTAATATGTTTGTTATGAGAAAACCAGTTCCTTGGTGGGACGCAGACTGTTTGGAAGCTGTAAAGAAAAGTAAAAATGCTTTAAGATTTTAAAAATTAAACCCGACAATAGAAAGTTACATAGAATATAAAAAAATTGATGCCTTTAAAAAGAGATTAATCAGTGAAAAAAAGAAAGCAAGTTGGAGACGAATTTGTGATTCATTTAATAGATATACTCCAATAAGTTATATCTGGAATTATATTAGGAGATTTAAGAGGATACCTGTACATAAGCCATCAAAAAATGATGATTGGATTCCTTCTTTCTTAGATAAATATGCACCCACAGTAGTACCATCTGAAAAAGAAAGCAATATTATAAATTTAAATTCAATATTTAATCATATAGGTAGTGACAGTAGTTCTTTTCTATTGAAAGCATTTACTTGGCATGAATTTACTGCAGCCATCCAATCAAGGAGAGATTCCACTCCGGGGTTAGATGATATTCCATACAAACTTATTAGCAACATGCATGTTAATGGACAAAAAACTCTCTTAAAAATCTTCAATTTGCTTTGGGACAATCAATGTATTCCAAAGTCTTGGAAAACGCAATGTGTGATACCTATTTTGAAACCTGATAAATCAGAACATGACTTTAACTCCTACAGACCAATTTCACTTTCCTCTTGTGTAGGGAAATTATTTGAATACATGTTAAAAAACAGATTAGACTATTACATAGAAGCAAATAATATTTTACCTGAACAGCAATTTGGTTTCCGGAAAGGAAAAAGTGCAGCAGACAGTTTTGCCTCTTTGATTTCAGATATAAATCATTCATTTGCCAGTCATGCAACCACAGTTTGTGCATTTCTTGATATACAAGGTGCATTTGATAATGTAGATCCTTACATACTGGTCAATATTCTGTGTGAGATTGGTATTCCTGGAAAAGTATGTAAATGGATTTTTAATTTTCTATATGACCGAACTATGTATGTTAAATTTAATAACATTATACATGGTCCTAGAAATGTATACAAAGGCACTATGCAGGGTGCTACTATATCTCCCTTGCTATATAATATATATATACATGTTTAATAAGTAAATACATTACAGATAGAAATATAAACTTTCTGCAATTTGCTGATGATCTCCTTGTATATACTGTAAATAAAGATGTAAATATAGCTGTAAATAATTTAAATTTAGCATTGGAACAAGTCCACGATTATTATTCAAATAAGTTAAAATTAAATATCAGTCCTAGTAAAAGCGGAGCTCTAATTTTCTCCAAAAAAAATAATTCATGTGATAACTTTGTAAAATATAATAACACAAGATTACCTTGGTTATTGGAAAAAAAATTTTTAGGAATATTGCTTGATCAGAAGTTAACTTTCCAAGGACATGTAAATAATCTATGTAAAAATGCCTTTAGGAGTCTGAATGTTTTAAAATCGTTAGCAGGTGTGCATTGGGGAGCTGACCCACAGTTGTTATCAATGCTTTATAAAAGTATAGTTAGAAGTCATTTTGATTACAGCACATTAGCATATTTAAATGCTAATAAATTGGTTTTAAAGAAATTAGACATAATTCAGAATAAAGCCTTGCGTATAATAACTGGGGCTATGTGCTCTACACCAATTCATGTAATGGAAGTAGAAAGTTGTATTCCTCCACTTTTAATAAGAAGACTTGAAATTGCTGAACGATTTTGTGTTAAATTAATAAGTTCAAAAAATAGTTTAGTTTTAGGAAAAATACTTCCCTATGAAGTTGCTAACTTTGATGATAGCTACATTGATGTAAATATGCTTTTATCTGGTCGATTACCAGACATTCTAAGGATTGTTTTATACTCACAGACCCAAACCAAAAATATGTATAAAAGCAAACCATGGCCTTTATATAAATTAGAATATGATGCTTTAATGAATGTCAATGTTACTATATGTCAAGAAAAAGTGAATTCTCAAGTGGAAATGTTAAGATATTTAGCTGATAATCACTTTTATACAATTTATACAGATGGTTCAAAATCTGAAGAGCATACTTCTTCAGCTTTTTATGACTCACAAAAGAAAATATCTAAAACTTTTAAAATTCATAATTTATGCTCTATTTTTACAGCAGAATGTTATGCAATATACTTATCTCTCTTGTACATTAATAATATTGTGAATTCACAGTTTCTCATTGTAACTGATTCGAAAAGTGTTATACTAGATATTGAATCTAATAAAATAGATTACAAAAAAAATTACATTATATATAATATAAGAAATATGCTATACAATCTTAATAAAAGAAAGAAGATTGTTACCTTTATGTGGGTCCCTTCACACTCTGGGATAACTGGGAATGAGGTAGCAGATGTTGCTACTAGAGATGTACACTCATCAACATGTTTAGATCACTCCTCAATGCTGGAAATACCATTCACAGATATATATGCCTTGTTAAGCAATGATTTGAAATCTTTATGGAAGTCATATTGGGAAGAAATAAGCAAGTCCAAAGGAATTTGGTACTATGAAATACAAAAAAGCCCGCCAGCCACTCCTTGGTATAAGAAAAAAGGGATTAATAATAGAAAATTCATTACGACTATAAACCGAATGAGATTTGGACATAGCAGAGTGGCCACCCACCTACATCGCTTGGGAATGAAAGAAAATGCAGATTGTGAATATTGTGGCGAAACGAATGGCGACTTAAATCATCTTGTTTTTCAATGCCGTCAATTTGGTCTAAATAGATTACTACTCATTATCTCCATTCAAGATATTAACGATGGCAAAGTTCCTGATACTCTTCAAAGTTTATTAGCTGATAAAAAGTTCTTCCGGCCATTATATTCCTTTATTTCTGGTGCTCAAGATATATAAAAACAATGAAAACAACAAACAGAACCGATGCAAACTTTTCAAACTTATTTGTAATTTTTTGACTTTTTGTGACCAAAGCTAAAAGATAGACTATAGAGTGATAGTGAGACTTGTTAATTTGTTATTGTAACTTCAGCCCGCCTAGGGTAATATTTTATGTTTATATTGTTCTGTGAACTTTAGGCTCAGAAGGACTGGAATCCAGAGCCGTTAAACCAGTTAAATAAAAAAAAAAAAGTAATGCCTGACAGTCATATGTTACTTGTCTGTCAACTGTCAATAATGTCATTGATATTTGATGTGCCAATAATTAATTGTTGAACTCGTTGAACTTTTGTCGAATGTCGATGTCGAAGATATTTTTGTCCAATACTCCAATACAAGTGCCCTAAAATATGTTTCTATTTTTACTTAAAGTTTTATAGTTACTGAGTGGCCGAGACAAAGTTCTAACGGGTATTGTTGACGGACTTGTACCTACTTTGAATTTAGTTAATTGTTTTTTTACTATTCGAGGTTTTGTAATTACAACAGCTAATTGATGAATTCATTTGTGATGAACAGAGCTAAGAATAACAATCCTAAAATGGTGAACCATTCAAAGTTAATCGCTGAATCAGTTATGAATTCGGACGCGTATCGACTTATTACGAATGAAGAAAAACCGCCAGATATTAAATATGACAAAGAAAATTCGTGGATTACCGGTGTGCAAATGTTCGTGTCTCTCCTACTTGCTGGATTTGGCATGGTGGGGGCTAGTTTACTGCTGGATGTTGTGCAACATTGGCCAGTCTTTGAACAAGTGCAAGAAGTGGTAATTTTAGTGCCAGCTCTCCTAGGATTAAAGGGAAACTTGGAAATGACATTAGCATCTCGACTGTCTACTCATGCACATTTAGGACATCTTGAAAAAAGCTTAGGTACACTAGTCATTGGAAACTTGTGTCTTATACAATGTCAGGCTATTTTAGTTGGTTTTTTAGCTGCTATAGCAGCTGTAACTATGGGCTGGATACCAAAAGGAATTTTTAATGTTAACCATGCCATGTTGCTCTGTGCATCTAGTGTACTTACAGCATCTTTTGCTAGTTTTGTCCTTGGTTTAATTATGATAGGTGTAATTGTTATGTCCAAGAAGATAAATATAAATCCTGATAATGTTGCAACACCTATAGCTGCTAGTCTTGGAGACTTGACAACATTGGCACTGTTATCTTGGATAGCTTCACTGTTGTTCCGTTCTATTGATACAAATACTCTATTGCCATCTATTATTATCACAATAGGTGCTATACTAGTGCCGCTGTGTGGTTATATTGCATGGAAGAATCCCTTTACCCAGCAAGCATTAGATGAAGGCTGGGTGCCTGTTGTTTCAGCCATGGTTATTAGTAGTGCTGGTGGTTTAATTTTGGACTACACAGTGATTAATTATGAAGGTATAGCTGTATTCCAATTAGTTATAAACGGCATAGGTGGGAACATGGTTGCACTTCATGCTTCAAGATTGTCAACTTTGTTGCATACAGGTCAAAAGGAAGGGGCTGTAATGGGCAATGCCAGCAAACTATTATTGTTAATGGTGATCCCTGGACAGTTGATATTTATCTATACAATAGGCTACATAAAAGCTGGTCATACATCTTTGACTCCAATTTTTACATTAGTTTACATGACTGCTGCCTTATTGCAGGTATTTCTTCTACTTACTATCAGTCATTACATGGTTATATGGATGTGGAAATTAGGTTTAGATCCTGATAACTCTGCAATTCCATATTTGACTGCTTTAGGGGACTTACTTGGAACAGCATTATTGGGTATTGCTTTTCACATACTTTATGCTATAGGCGATAAGGACAAAGATGTTGGTGATTAAGTTTTATGCATAAGATTTTTTTTAAATATTATTATTTCTTTTTACTTAATTGAATTTTATTGTCGCATGTACTTAAAAAAATTACTGTACAGTTTTTATTTATATTTCCTATTCTAGCTAAGCATATTTTATTATATCTATTGAACTTTAATATGTACATAGGATTAATCTTTATATTGGTGCTATTATAAAATACTTGCATATCTCTAAGATATGAATGTAATTTTTTAACAAAAAATGGGTTTATAGCCCTAGACACCAAATAATTATATTATTTTTATAAAGATTTGTGTTGTGACAAATTATGTACAACAAAGGCCATTTTTTTCAAAATGTTTTAATTTCAAATGTGTTTTGTTTTTCAAAATAACATTTTAATTAGACACCTGATTGTGATTCAAATCAAATGTTATTATTGTTTCATGCTGATGAAAGGATTCCAATATGACAATATCAATAGCATAATATTGTGGTTTATCAAAGACTGAAATTTAATAATAATTAATAAAGACATTAAAAACTATAATGATAAGTTATATTTATGAAAAATCAAAATGTAGTTATTAAGAAACTGCCAATATTTTAAACTAGCAGTACTTGTTATTGAATCTTAATTGCTATTACCATTATGGTAAAGTTAATTAAACTCCTATTTTGAAGGGTTCTGTTGTTTACCACATATTTTTTTATTATAATTTGCTTCAAAAACTATTTATTTACTAATCCATGACCATACAGTAACAAACCGGTGAGACCATTCTATTCATGACCAATTCTGCAATAAACAATTTTAAGTTTAAAGATTAGCCACTAGCAGTCAAGTATCAAAAAAATAATGGTCATTTGTGATTATTACATTGATGTCAAACTGGGGTTCTTTGCCTTCAAGTCTACCTCTGGAATATTATAATCAATGATGGTAAATAAAACAAATTAATAATGAGTTTTTTGTTTATTTCCTTAATCTAAATGTTTACTTGACTTCACGTAACCGTCTGACAGCTGACCTGCATGAAGAAGCTGCAGTGGTAGAGAAAACCCAGGCACCTCCTGCTACTGTCCTCTTACAACGTTTGCATGACCAGATGCCTACACAGCTGCGCTTCATGGCATCCTAGAAAAGATAAACTTGCAATCAGTATTTATTCACACATTATATCCAATTATGTTTGATGTCTGTCCCCTGCAGAACAGGACATCATAAAATTTTAACAGTACTAGAAATACAATTTCAGTAATTTTGTATTGTTTTGGCAATCTTCTCTATAGAAAAAAACAGCATGAATTTATTTTCAATTGGTTTGACTTCATTAATTTCTAGATCTAATTTAAGTGTTAAGTTAGTGACAAGTTGGAATCTGTTATTATAGATATACATTATGTAATCTAATGTATTTAGAATAGTTTACACAAAACAACTAACAGTTCATAGAGTGGGCCTATAATAATGGTATGCACAATTTTCAGTAAGTAAATTAATAATAAACTATTAAAGATTGCCTTTTAGTAAATTCACTTCTCTTGAAATATTGACACCAAAATATTACCATTATTTTTTGGTTTTACAACAAATTTGCTATGGGTGCAAGCCTACAATATAACATAACATTGTGGTAGGCAAGTATCATATTATTACAACGATCTAAGTTATTATCTTTGAATAACACTAAACTAACCTTTCCGCAAAAGGAGCAAGTGTACTTGGCGTGTTGGGTAACTTCCATCTTTTTGACCATTTTACGGAGGGAGGCACCATATCGTGTGCCATATTTCCCAGTAATTCCAACCTTTTTCGTACGTTTTGCCTGTAAACATTGAAACAACCATTGAAATAACCACAATAACACAGTACCTACCGGCGAACTATCGATCGCGTGTGGAAAATATCTTTCACTTATTTCCAACCAATTCAAATAAACAAAATATAACTTTTCAAATTCACTGTTGGTAAAAAGATTGCTTTAATATTTAGAAATTAAATTCTCACCATTGTGAAATAACCTGCCGAACACAACAGTTGACAGAAAAAGAGATATGTCACTTTGACAAACGGCCATTTTTTATAGGGTATGTTCCTATATACACTGGGAGTACTGTAAGGTGTGACGTCAATTTATTATTTTTGTAGTTAGCTGTACTGGTTACTGTTTAAAATGGAACGCAGTCAGCACTGAGAGCACCTTGCCTCGAAAATGCCAGTGCTCACAGTACAAAAATTGCGATTGCGGTGCGATTTATGACGTATAATACTGTGGCAGTATAATGTCAGTCAAAAACCGAAACGAATTTCTCCCCAGTTAGGGCACTAAGCAGTGCTCGCAGTGTATATCGGAATATACCCATTTTCTTAGAAGCTGTCAAATAATCTATGTTTGGCACAGATAAAGTAAACAAAAACCAGAGCATGAAAAATATTGTTTTTTTATTATTTACCGGTTTTTCTGCTCTGGCACGATTACATTCTTTGCATAATTATCTGTTATTTTTGAGATTTATCAACAAAGCAAAAACATTGTTGTTAAACACGGTTAAAACGACAAAAATGTTTGGACGAACCTTTAATTTTATGTAATAAAATCAAAGAGACGAACGGTGTTTTGTGTATGTCACCGTAAAATTGTTTATGTTTTTGTTGAATATTTCTTTTTTTATGTATGTCACCGTAAAATAGTAAAAACAGTAAGATTATAATCTAACTAGCCAGATTGTAAACTGTCAAAAGATTACAATTTTTCGGTAGATTGTAATCTGTTAGGTATATTGACCCGAACTTGATTATTTTTATCTACTACCTGATTATTAATGCCGAACCCTAACCTAACCTACAAAAAAGAGACAAGAAAACGTAAATACAATGAATATTTCAAAAATTGACACTCAGAACATTGAACAGGTCACAATTTTTCAAAAGTAAGCCTTACATAAGGCTTACTTTTGAAAAAAAATTCGCAATTTTTTGGCTCTGCAGGAGGTCACGTGGGTGTTCCCGAATTGCGCGGCTGTATCTGCGTGTTCCCGCCGGTCACGCAGATATTATAATTATTTATAACTCGTATTACTTGTTCGAGCTACGTAAACACACGTGACACGTCATTCAAATCGTTATGAAATAAAGCTATAGATTAAAGTTAAAAAGGTTATCGCTCTTCTTTATTGAATAAACTAGAAATTTAATTCCCTATAAATCGCCAAAGACAAATCCATGTGGTACAGTGCGTTTCTTTCACCTACAACATGCGACAACCACCACCCAGTAATTCGGCACGCTTACTGGGTGGTGGGTTAGATTCATTGAAGTTTAGTTGCCGGTCTAAAGTTTCGTTTTACGTATTATAATCCGTTCCAAACATAATATATCCCCTCCCCCCCCCAACACCCCCGTCGCGGGGAGTATACTAAAGCCCAACCGACACGGCTTCTAACGGACCATTTGACGTCTTTAGACTGTCGTTCCGCAGAGATAAATACAATAATTACAATCTATCGAGACAAAAAGCGTTAGATTACAATCTAACGGTTTTTACAATTTTACGGTGATACGGTTATTTTACAGTAAATGTCACAGCCTGTAGTGACCGTGTCCAGAGACAACTTATCCGTGTCAACTGTCAAGTGTCATTTGTCATTGTCATTTGTCAATAACATTTCCCTTTCGACGACCTACAAGTTGGTAAAGGTCGACCCTTTTACCTTTTTAAAATAACCAAAATACCGTCCCAATTATCTGGACGGCTTAAATTAAATTCAGAAATGCTGCGAACGATTTTAGTACGAAACCAAGTTTTGAACGATAGCGTGAAGAAAGCTATTCGGTGTAACATTACGAGATGCATAAGCACAGAGTTGGCTCGAAGGAAACAGCCAAAAAAGTAAGTTGGATGATTTTTATTTAGATTATGTTATTTTAGATTTCAACTAGCATCATAACAAGGTTTTAGTCGTTGCGTTTTATTAGAAAATTATAGTGGTGGTAATGCAAATAATCGCAAAGTGATAACTCTTACTTTTCCGATCGAATTGCATAACCAAACCTAAACGTCAAGTTTTACCTTGACGATTATCACGGGCGAAACATGTGCAAAACGCCGGTCTCTATATTTCATTTTAATGACTGGTCCAATGCAACAAACAGCAACAATATCAAATAAACAAGATATAAATTGTATATATTATTATATGTTTTATTTGTAAAGATAAGATTAAATTATTATTTCACAGATATTGTTCAGTTACAAATTACTTAGGCTTAAAACACAGCTGCAGGGTGGAGTGGCGACAAATGCAGAATCTTTTATGATAACATGTAATATTCCACAGTCTACATAGTATTTACAAAGTATTCTGGACTGAAGTAGTATTACTTACAGGGTGAAAGCTAACTCTGTACCAAATGTCAAAATTGGTAAAACAGATGGGCTGTGGAAAGGTGACAGACAGACATAATTTTTTGCCTAGTGCACGAGTAAAACCATTCACCTAAGAAGTGAAGTGAAGTGACATAATTTTTGCAAATTTATAATATTAGTATGGATAAGTGTTTTCTTTGTATTTATGGCTTACTAGCTGATGCCCACGTGTTCGTCTGCGTGGTTTAAGTTTTTTTATTCCTGCGTGAACTCCTTAATTTTCCGGGATAAAAAGTAGCCTATGGCACTCTCCAGGTCCTTAACTATACCCATGCCAAAAATCACGTCGATCTGTTGCTCCGTTGCACTACTGTACTAACTAAACATTGATGTTGTAGACTTCTTAGCCCATCACAAAAGAATATAGTGACCCAACAATGGAGCATCCAGATGAGATACTACTCCAGTCTACCATCACATGTAAAAGTCAATCTCCCTGCACTATCTCCTACTATGGAAAGTGGTTCTATTGTCAGTTGGGAAAAGAAAGAGGGTGATAAACTTAATGAAGGTAAGAAGTTTTTTATAATATTAAAAAAAATATATGTAAAATACAGACAGACACACTTTCGCATTTATAATATTAGTACATATTTATAATAGTAGTACCAGTAGCAAATTTTAAAAAGTTAAGCCATTCTTTTTTGAATAGAGTGTAATCCTAACTGGCAGGTTTTATGACTTTAATCTTTATGTTATCTTTGTTATCTTTGTTGTATTAATTACATTCTGTGAGTTTAGATAAATGCAAAAATACTACTTATATTAAATATGACAGCTTCACTCAACGTATTATTAATATAAAAATATTATATAGACCTCATCCTTGCTTTTCATAAGCATGATTGTCATAAAGCGCAAGATTATCTTGTTATAAAAAGCTCCCAATATATTTTGACTTTGATAAACTCCAAGTGACATTGGCAAAGTGCATTGTGCTGGTGTGGCACTACTAAAAGCCATGAAACAATAAAAGTAGACTTTGATAAAGAGTTGCTGATTTGAGTGGTTGTTGAATACTCAAGTCTTCCTTTTATTTCAGGTGACCTTTTATGCGAGATTGAGACAGATAAAGCAACAATGGGATTTGAAACTCCCGAGGAAGGGTATCTAGCTAAGATACTCATACCCGCTGGCACCAAGGGTGTGGCTGTGGGGAAACTGCTCTGCATCATTGTTGAGAATCAGGCTGATGTTGCAGCGTTCAAAGACTTTAAGGATGATTGTAAGTTCAATGTACAAATATTAGGCATGATTTTTTTTAATACCTACCTTGAGTAAAACATTGTATGTAATTGCATTGCACCTATCGGTAGGTGCACTTTTTGTGTTTTACTAATTTGTTCCATTTGAATATTTTTTGTAAAAATGGAATACTAAGTTTAAAAAAATTGCATTTAAAAAAAGGGAAGAACTTGATTTGAATAATTAAAAATAAGGGGAAAATGTAAAATCTTCAATAAAGCTTGCATACCTGCTTATAAAAAACTCGGGTATATATACTTATTATTATAATTATGGTAGTTTGTTTTGCTTGTAATTTATCACCTCAATAACAATAATCTCTGTTGAAGCTAATTGAGTTAATTGAATAATTGAATTGTGTGTGTTAATGTCTGATTACCAGTTGCCTGATTTCATTAACATTTCTACAACCCACAGCCACAGGAGCTCCAGCAAAACCGGCGCCAAAAAAAGGTATATTTTCTATTATAACCTAGATTTTAAAATAACACTTTATTTTAAAATCTAGGTAAGAAAATTGTATAGTTTCAAAAAATCAATTAATACCTTTTTATTCAAATAACACACATGTTTACATCTTAAGAATTTAGTGTAATCTATTTTCTATACTACAAATTGAGGGTTTTTATTGATCCCTTAAAATGATGCAATGATTTGTAAATTACATATGTTTGGATGTTTTATTATCCTTTAATTTATAAAATTGTTGCTTATTTGTTTAATAATGTAGTACTCATACCTGGTTATTATTAGCTACTCGAATTTCAGCTCATTTCTGTCATCTCATACAACTGATATTGACAAGTAATCGTCAATCGGCAGTTTTGTATGGATAATGATGATTAATGAGCTACAAGCATCTGTAAAGACGAGGAAAGTTGTACTCCTCGACTTCCCGCACCTTTGTTTCCGCGGGAAAATAAGTAAATCCAGGGTTAATCCTTTCTTAATTATCGTAAAAGAAACCTTTGTGCAAAATTTCCGTTTTCTCAGTCCAATGGCATAGGTTGTTTACTAGGCTTTACAAATTTACAAAGTTAACAAACAAAAAACTTAAAGTTTACAAAGTTTACTAGGCTGGGTTAGTTAGTTACTAGTGCGCAATGCGCGGGACTGCGCATTGTTAATTTTTAAAAAAAAGAGCAACCACTTAGTTTCTGTCTTCAGTTACGTCTGGTTCTTCTCGGTAGGAATGTGCCAACGCAGTGGTAGATTCACTTGACAATTCAAAATCACTTGTAGTAGTTTATATGAATAAAAAAAAATTGCCCGTCATAGGGACTACCGATAGAAGTGAAAACGAATGTAAAAATATTAAAAAAAAACTTAAAATAATTATAATATAAACCTTAAAACTAAGTCATTAAAGTTTAATTACGAATGTAGTATATTTATATTTAAGACCTTTTGTCTTTGTAACAACGCGAGCATGGGGCAGCGAGGTTTCGGTGACGCGAATCCATAAGTTTACCCCGTACCAAAAAGTGCAAAACGCGGCTAAAGCAGTTTTCACTTCAAAAAATTTTGAGTTTTGAAAGTGAGGTCTTTTTTCTATTATTTAAGACTAGATGATTCCCGCGACTTCGTTCGCGTGGATTAAGATTTTTGATTCCCGCGGGAACTCTTTAATTTTCCGGGATAAAAAGTAGCCTATGTCCTTCCCCGGGATACCATCTACCCCTGTGCCAAATTTCAGCAAAATCGGTTGAAAAGATGGGCCGGGAAAGCGTAGCAGACAGACAGACAGACAGAAATACTTTCGCATTTATAATTTTAGTATGGAAGTATGGATTAAACATGTCATAATATCAACAGCTGCTGCAGCGCCAGCGCCCGCAGCGCCGGCGCCAGCGGCAGCGGCACCTGCTGCCCCTAAACCAGCGCCCGCGCCCGCCGCCGCGCCTGCAGCAGAGCAGCACGGCAGAATCTACGCCAGCCCCATGGCCAGGCGGCTTGCGGAGCTCAAGAGCATCAGACTTGGTGGTGAGTTCCATGTCACAGGTCCACCACTACAGCCCATTAACGTCCCAATGCTGGGCACAGGCCTCAATCATAGGAGAGAGGAAACTAGAGCTTAGACCGACCACGTTGCTCCAATGCGGGTTGGCGGGCTTTAACGACTATTATCATGTTACTGATAATAACCGGGACAGACGGCTTAACGTGTTCTCCGAGGCACGGGGGTGTAACACCTCCAACTTTCTAACTCCGGGCTAGTACTGAGAAATTCTAGTCAGAAAAACCCAGCACTTTCTAATCGGACTCTAACCCGGGACTTCGTCGGCCGCAGTCAAACATGCTACCCACTAGACAACGGGCAATCAACTTGTAACAGGTCACTTAGTATATTATATTCTGTGTCATGAAACAAGTCTCGCGACACGTAGTGGAACTATCATTTTAGATTTTATATACAAAAATTGCATTATCAAGCGACTAGCACTGTCTTCAAGGGACTACTTTCGTGACACGGACTAAAATTGGCGGTTCACCTCACCTATTTCGGAATATACCTGTTTCGGAATATGACGGACTAGTTCCATAACGAACCAAGACCAGCAAGAGCCGTCGGGAAATGAAAATGAACCACCTCCCCCCAACCGCAACTCTTCCCTCATTACGCGCAGCGTCTTTACTGCACGCAGTCAGCGTTACGCTGCGTCGAGTGAACAGGTTCGAAGTTAGTCAGACATGTTCTGACTAAATAGGAGTTCAATCATTCAAATAAAGACACCCAATAAACTGTTGTTTTTTAAAGCTATTCACTTATTTCTAACTGACTTCCAAAAAAGGAGGAGGTTCTCAATTCGGCGCGTATCTTTTTCATATCAAAAATAATGAACTTAGACACAAAATTTCCGTCCTTTTCCCTTATGCCCTTAGGTGATGATTATAAAAAACCTTTCTTAGTTCTTACCCTCATATAAAAATCTCTTGCACATAATTTCAAGCTTCCAAACCGGCTGGTTTTGAGCTGTGTGTTTTTAGTCAGACACTTAGATGATCATTCAACAATAAATTATTAGTCGTCGATATTTTTTAAAAATTACTTAATAGTTTAGAAAATCACCTCTTCTGGCGAAACTCCAAACATTGGATCACCGCGGAAAGGTACCTGGCCTATCGGTATTCTATAGGATATATTTCGGTGAGTGCGCTCAGGAGCTTTTCGATCTTGTTCCTCCTTCACCTTTCTACCATCGTACCGCAAGACGCCGTGCGAGTTTCCACCCCTATGTCGTCAACGTTCCATCCACACGTACGAAGCGCTTTGCGTCTTCATTCCTTATTCGCATGGGCTAGGGTCTGGAACACTCTACCAAAAACTGTGTTTCCAACCAATTACAATCCGGGTATCTTTAAATCAAGAGTGAATAGGCATTTTCTAGGCAAGTGCGTCCCATCTTAGGCCACATCATCACTTCCCATCAGTTGTGATCGTGGTCAAGCGTAAGCCTATAATGAATTAAAAAAATAAATGCCTAAAGTCAGAATGTTCTTCTTATTTGTTGCTATATTAAAAGTAATCTCATACTGACCGGCCCGTCAGAGCCCTCTAACTCTACCAATCAACAGGGCAGGGTTCAGGACTGTATGGGTCAATAAAGAGTGGCGATCTCGCAGCGGCAGCCGCGGCGCCCGCGCCCCTTCCCCCGCCGCCCGCGCCCGCCCCCGGCGCTACCTTCACAGACATCCCCCTCAGTGGTATGAGGGAGACCATCGCCAAGCGCCTGTCAGCCGCCAAGCAAACCATCCCACACTACCAGCTGTGTGCCACAGTTAATGTGGAGAAGCTGCTGGCTATGAGGAAGGAAGTCAACGATCGGTTGGCGGCTGAAAAGTCTAATGTTAAGG
Source organism: Erebia aethiops (assembly GCA_923060345.2). NCBI lineage: Eukaryota > Metazoa > Arthropoda > Insecta > Lepidoptera > Nymphalidae > Erebia > Erebia aethiops. Next base: position 10,238,211 of record OV281096.1, on the reverse strand, counting down.
TCGGTATTTTTTGCAATCTTGCAGGAGCTAATAGTATTTTTACCTAGAGTAACTTAAGTCAAGAGCAGATGAATCCTAACTACATGTCATCTCTAATGTAGTGATACTAGATAATACCTGTAACCTTGATTAATAATATTTGAAATTATACATATAATAATTTATTCCTATAGGTACCTTAAATTAATTTTTGATAAATTTTAGTGACTAAAAAGTATAGATTCACAACTTTGTAAAAGGTTCGGAGGAAGGTGTCGACACTCGTAACACAAGTTACCTTAGCACGTTTTTTATGGAGTATAAAGTAACAGTGTATATTTTTTGGAAATAAAATAAATTGAAAAATAAGTTCTTTGTAGAGTTGGTGCAGTTGTAGCACCCTAAATGTTAAAGGTTTTCACGACACTATATTTTTTGACAAAACGTGATGCTACAGAATGTTTTGTGTTTAAAACGAATTCATTTATTCAGGTATCCGTAAACGACTTCATCTTGAAGGCTGTCGCTGCGGCTTGCAAGCGAGTGCCGACCGTGAATTCACATTGGATGGAAACGTTTATTAGACAGTAAGTGGGGATATCTACATTTTCATAATTTTTGAAAACTTTTTGCTCCTACATTTTGTTACATTGTGAATATTAATTACCAGAAAAAGACTTTAAGGTGCACTTTAATTTTAACGAGCGGAGACTCCTATACTTATAGTGTCCGACCGAACTTTCGGTTACGGTTTCGGTTAAAAAACGGGTTTCGGCTTCGATTCGGTTTCGGTTGCCATCCAGCCGAAACTACGACCGAAACCGAAACGACATTCGGTATTCGGTGAATATGTTCGGTGCAGTGTCATTTTGCCACATCCGTGTTCACAGTCGGTGAGTCGTATAATGACTTGCATGTTAAAAATAAAAAAATAAAACTGATTACGACAAATGGTAACATTAACATTATTTTTCCCACAAAAAACATGACCCTACATGGAAGTTTCTGTTTCGGTTTCGGCAGTAAAAACTAGTTTCGGTCGGGCCCTACCTACTTATAATCTTCTTAGTCGTGCACTCTTGACAGAGAGGTCGTGGCTGCTGGGATGATGCCATCAGTCTTCTTCAATTTGGGCCGCACGCGATTCTCCTCCACTTGTTTTGGTTGGTAGCGATGCGGGAACACTCCACCACAGTTGTCTAGGTCACAGTTTTTATCAGGTCTGCCCATCGAGTAGGTGAACGTCCTCTGGCTCGCTTTCCTTCAATCTGACCATTACCACCAGACGCTCAATTGACCCTTAATTTCTGGCGATGTGGCCAAAGAAGTTCACTTTTATAGTCTATAGGCAAATATTCAAAAAGTCGTCTCCTTCACGATTCTCGTAGCACCGTCTTCTATATACCTACAACTGGTATGTATGTGTTCGTCTTGGTCTCTAGAACACGAAACTGTTGGTCGTAGAATGCGGAAGCGTGCACATGCTTATCTGTGACGTCACAAAGATGGCGGCCGACCGTTGTAGATTATTGATGATTTCTCGAGTTATAATTGTACAAATGGGTTGTGTGAGGTGTCTTTGGAAAGCTTATTTAATGACCTATAATTGCTTCTTTGAGACCTATTACGTAAATATAATAATTATAAAAATATTCGAAAAAGATTGAATTTTTTACCTTCTGCATTTGCATATTTACCAATTTAAGTCAATAAATCGAAACGAAATCGAAGAAGTAGCTGAATAAATGTTATTATAAAAAATATAGAGTATTTCTTTAGCTTGCTAAATATATGTATAAATAACATTTTCATACAATAGTAAACAAATAAATTATGAACATTTCCGTAAAACAAGTGCCACAGAGCGCGTGAGTTACGCTACAGCGAAGTTCGGGCCACGCGCCCGCGCTGCTCGTAGTTTTTGAAGATTTTATTTTAGGAGCCTCTTGTTTTACAACAGAATCATAAAAACGATGCAGATATTCAAGAAAAATATCATCTTTATTTTGAATCACTAGCGAATGCACGTGACTTCGTCTGCGTGGTTTGATTTTTTTTGGTTGCCGCAGGAACTCTTTAATTTTCCGGGATAAAAAGTAGCCTATGTGCTATTCCAGACTATAATCTATCTCTGTGCCAAATTTCAGCCCGATTCGTTCAGCCGTTGGGGCGTGATTGAGTAACAAACATTCATTCATCCATCCAAACTTTCGCATTAATTATAAAATTAGTAAGAATATTATTTATGCAAACACACCAACACACTCAAATCAAGAAAAAAATGTCAATTTACATATTATAGTAACTTACCTACGTAAAAAGGTCAAACACTTCCTATAGACTTAGACCTTTTCTCTCTAACATTATTTCCGATTACGCTCATATTGAAAATCTTTATAACTAATATCAGTCACATTTTAAAATTGTTTTTTATACTTTAGCACACGCATTGATCTTTGGTAACTTTTTTAATCTTCCACCACCACCACCTACAAAGTTGTTTTACTAGTCGAAATGATGTTCTATCAAGCATTTTTGCTTATTGCTTACACAGCCGCATCTCGCTGTTCGGCAGTCTTTCTTACACTGGCAAGATATTATGAGATGGAGATCTTTCATGGATATTGGAGGTTTCAAATTAGTTATTGGAATTAAAATCTTGTTATCCAATCTCCAGCCACAATCTTCGGGTGAGGGTAAGTTTTGAAATGGGATATTCGCAGTTTTCCAAATAAAAGCCTGGTAATTTGCTTGGTAGTGCTTTTAAACTTCTCGAGATGGAAAAACTGCGGACCTTATGTCATCAATGCTATCGAAGGCTTGTAGTTGCGGCTTTTTTACTGAATAAATTGCGATGACAAACTTTTCTCCGTTTCTCATGGTTTCTTCTGATAGTTCCCTGTCGGTACCAAACTCTTCCAGAAAAAAATAAAGTTAAATAAAATAAAATATATATATTCATAGCCAACAAGGTTTACAGAATTTTTTTGCTTTGCTTCCTTTGGCTTTTGGAAAACTACGAATATCCTAATTCAAAACTTACCCTCACCCGAAGATTGAGGCTGGACATTGGATAACAAGATTCATGAAAGATCTTGAACTCATACCTTGCCAGTGTAAGAAAGACTGCCGAACAGCGACATGCGGCTGTGTAAGCAATAAGCAAAAGTGTATGATAGGACTATGTCACATTGGAAAAGAATCTTGTTTTAATCAACATAATTTCAAACAACTTTTTAGGCGGTGGTGGTAGAAAGTGGATGATAAAAAAAGTTACCAAAGATCAATGCGTGTGAATAAACACTAATTTTTAGAAACAATAGTTATAAAGATTTTCAATATATCGGTAATTGTACCATTTAATAGGCAATGATAGCAGCAGTGAGCGTAGTCAGAAACAATGTTAGAGAGAAAATTACTATAGGAAATGTTGGAAATCATTTTAGGCATTTATTTAAAGCATAATCCAAACCTACCTTTTTATGTAAGTTACTATATGTAAATTATCATTTTTACTTGATCTGCGTGTTTGTGTGTGCGCATAAATAATAATGATTCAAAATAAAGATAAAATTTTTCTTGAATCTGCATCTTCTTTATGATTCCGTTGTAAACAACAAATTCCCAAAATAAAATCTTCAAAAACTACGAGCAGCGCGGGCGCGTGGCACGTACTTCGCTGTAGCGTAATTCAAGCGCGCGGTGGCACTTGCTTTACGGAATTGTTCATAACTTATTTGTTTACTACCGTATGAAAACGTTATTTATATATTTAGCAAGCTAAAGAAATACTTTATATTTTTTATAATGACATTTATTTAGCTACAGCTTGGATTTATTGAGTTAAATTGGTAAATATGCAAATGCATAAGGTAAAAAATTCAATCTTTTTCGAATATTTTTATAATTATTATATTTACGTAATAGGTCTCAAGGAAGCAATTATAGGTTATTAAATAAGCTTTCCAAAGACACCTCACACACTCCATTCGTATAATTATAACTCGAGAAATCATCAATAATCTACAACGGTCGGCCGCCATCTTTGTGACGTCACAGATAAGCGTGTGCACGCCTCCGCGTTCTACGACCGACAGTTTCGTGTTCTAGAGACCATGACGAACACATACATACCAGTCGTAGGTATATAGAAGACGGTGCTACTAGATTTCGTCAAACTGCTCGATTTCCTCCATACTATTAATAAATGTATAAAATTTTTAGGTACTCAAACGTAGATGTGAGCGTGGCAGTAGCGACGCCATCGGGTCTGATCACACCGATCATCTTCAACGCGGACTCGCGCGGCATCCTCGACATCTCCACCAGTATGAAGGAGCTCGCCAACAAGGCCAAGGAGGGGCGCCTGCAGCCGCACGAGTACCAGGGCGGCACCGTCACTGTGTCCAACTTGGGCATGTTTGGTGAGTTGATATTGGACGGCAATAGCGACATCGGGTCTGATCACGCCGATCATCATCAACGCGGACTCGCGCGGCATCCTCGACATCTCCACCAGTATGAAGGAGCTCGCCAACAAGGCCAAGGAGGGGCGCCTGCAGCCGCACGAGTACCAGGGCGGCACCGTCACTGTGTCCAACTTGGGCATGTTTGGTGAGTTGATATTGGACGGCAATAGCGACATCGGGTCTGATCACGCCGATCATCATCAACGCGGACTCGCGCGGCATCCTCGACATCTCCACCAGTATGAAGGAGCTCGCCAACAAGGCCAAGGAGGGGCGCCTGCAGCCGCACGAGTACCAGGGCGGCACCGTCACTGTGTCCAACTTGGGCATGTTTGGTGAGTTGATATTGGACGGCAATAGCGACATCGGGTCTGATCACGCCGATCATCATCAACGCGGACTCGCGCGGCATCCTCGACATCTCCACCAGTATGAAGGAGCTCGCCAACAAGGCCAAGGAGGGGCGCCTGCAGCCGCACGAGTACCAGGGCGGCACCGTCACTGTGTCCAACTTGGGCATGTTTGGTGAGTTGATATTGGACGGCAATAGCGACATCGGGTCTGATCACGCCGATCATCATCAACGCGGACTCGCGCGGCATCCTCGACATCTCCACCAGTATGAAGGAGCTCGCCAACAAGGCCAAGGAGGGGCGCCTGCAGCCGCACGAGTACCAGGGCGGCACCGTCCCTGTGTCCAACTTGGGCATGTTTGGTGAGTTGGTATTGGACGGCAGTAGCGTCATCGGGTCAGAGGCCCAAATGTCTAAGCAAATCGTAATAATTTGACAGCTTAAAACATATTACTCGAACTGTTTAAGGATTTCACACATGCTTTTTGACGTGCAGGCATCTAGGAACTTCTTAAACAGGTCGAATTACATCCTTCACAAACGATTACGATACGATTTCCGTACACAATCGGGGAGCTGATCCATTCCACCCAAAAGCGACCTCGAAACAGAGGAAAACTTTTTTGTGGCTGAAAGCAAATTTTAAGCTTTCATGTAGATTATTTGGCTTTGCCTACCTGCAACACGGCAAAAAACAATATTATATCTACCTTTGTGTGGACTACAATGGCAAATAAGAACAATGGGACTACAATTAATTGATTGTGTGTTTATTTCTAGGTATCACAATGTTCAACGCGATCATAAACCCGCCTCAGTCGCTCATCCTGGCGTGTGGCGGTCTACAAGATATTGTTATACCAGACAAAAATGAGCCGCAAGGGTGAGTTAATGCACTTTATAACATTTTCGTTGGTATCGCAACGTTGTAATTGCATAAATTCTGCCGGTATAGTGTGCCTCAGAAAACTATAGCGATAATTTAAACAAGCCTTTTAAATTTGAATAACATTACTGTTAACTTAAACATTACTTTTTACTTTTGACGACCTCGGTCCCGGGTTCGATTCCCGGTTAATTTATAATTTCTGAATTTTCTCTGATCTGGTCTGGTGGGAGGCTTCGACCGTGGCTAGTTACCACTCTACCGGCCAAGAGATTTAGCGTTCCGGTCCGATGCCGATTATACAGAAACCGACTAGGGGTATATGTTTAATATAACTGCCATACCCCTAACAGGTTAGCCCGCTACCATCTTAGACTGCATCATCACTTATCATCAGGTGAGATTGCAGTCAAGGGCTTACTTGTAGTGGCGTAAAAAAAGCAAATAACGAAATAATGACTTGTATAAGGTTCATAAGACGAACACAAGTTACCTACGAGTTAGTACGAGTGTCTAAGCACGTTACGGAATCAAAATGCTGTCTAATTCAGAGGTTTTAATTTCTGAATAAAATATAATAAGTAATTGAGATATTATATAAAACCACTAATCCCGTTTTTGCGTTTCAGTGTTTGTATTGCATGTATATGGTTGTGTTACCAGTTTACAAACACTTGACACTTTATTCTGTTGACATGTTTAATGGTTTGGATGCCAGTGACAGCACATTCCGCCTTAAAAGGACAAGACTGGCCAACATCCATACTTCCATACTAATATTAAAAATGTCTGTCTGTATGTCTGTCTATCTGTCCGTCTGATACGCTTTCACGTCTCACATCTGTTCAACTGATTTTGATGAAATTTGGTACAGGGATAGGTTATATCCCAGGGAAGAACATAGGCTTTTTATCCCGGAAAATTAAGTTCCCCCGGGAATCAAAAAAACTTAAACCACGCGGACAAAGTAGCAGGCATCATCTACTATAACTTGTTAAAGGATGTCATGTTGTATGTGCAAAGCCTTAACTTCAAATATAAAGAGTACAGATCTGTTTATAGTCGAAGGACTGATCGCAGATAGAGAAAAAAAAAAGTTTAATGGTTAAAGCGCATGAGCTGCTAAAGTTGTGTGTATTTTAATATTTGTCTTGTATTGCAGATTCCGATTGGCGAAGTTCGTAACATTCACAGCGTCCGCGGACCATAGAGTGATAGACGGCGCGGTCGGCGCGCAATGGATGAAGGTTCTCAAAGAGAACCTAGAGAACCCCGCTAACATCATACTGTAATCCTGCATCCATCTTATTTATTCAGTAGGATTCAAACTTAATGGCGACTGAGAAGCTAGTCGCGTCGCAATCACATTTATTTGTTCATTGACAAAGCGAAGCTATGGAGGGTAGAGGTAAGGAGAATCATCTATGTATATGAAATGTGTCCATCGAAATGCATTAAATTGGGGGAATTAGCATCAGGGTAAATTTAAAAGGAAGCGCCAAATATTATTAGAGTAGGTTTGAGAAATAAACAAGGAAAGAAAACATTCATCATTATTTTGTACGACGTAAGTTGTTGAAATTTTTAATAAATACCTGCTTTAGTCGGCAATAATTATATTAAATCTTTTAACTCGGCATACTTCACTTTATCTACAATTGCTACATTTATACCATACCCTATGTCTACACCAGCGCCATTGTGGGAGTTTTGTGAACTGTTATTTATAGCAACCACTGGACAATTTTTCAACTTTTCTCCCATAAGAGATGATTCCCCTTACCCCTACCCTCTATACTTCAAAGTTACACGCACTTTTTCTTTCCCAACTTGCATCTAGCGTTACAGGGGCTACCTAAATCTAAATAATTTAATATTGGCTCACTGTTACATTTTCGGTCTATGTCTTTTTGTACTGAGGCCATATTGCCAACGTTTAAAGCCATATTGTTTCAATATTGTTGACTTTCGTTTTTTGTAATTATAATCCTTATTTAAGGAATGTCAAGGCGTCAATCATTTTGAGTAATATTGCTTAAGTATTGGTTTAAGCGTTGGCAGTATTGGCCCCTGTACCTGGCGGAAAAGATCATCGCAGCTCACTTCTCAGCCGCCAAAAAGAGAGAATCGAACTTTACATACCATTGTTACAGTCGAACCTGGATTAGCCACCACGACTGAGGGTAATGGGCAGGCCCCGGCATTTTTACACGAACTCTTTATGTCATAGAGCCAAAACTATTCGTCTTTCACTTTAAATGAGAGCTTAGATCTTCATTAGAGCGAGCGCTCTTGCTATTTATTCACCATCTTTAAGCGACAATCTATCAAAAAGTGTAAAAAATATATCAAGCACTTTTTTATCGTCTAAATTACCTACTGACATGACATTATTCATTTTTCAATTACATACCTGTGTAGTGAACGTGCGTAACCAAGCGATCTTTGTTTTGATGTTAAGGTGGAAGACAAGGGTCTGCCCGCGAAATTCAAATTTAATTTGGATTTTCGCGATTTGTAAAAGTGTCCAGTTTAAGAAATTAGTCAAAATAATGAGTTTGACGTGAGTTACTCACAAATTAGTCATTATTTTGACTAATTTCTTAAACTGGGCACTTTCAAGTAAAGATTTTTATATAAACCTGTGAAGATGATATTCCTAGGGGCGCAATTTGAATGCCATAAGCCTACTTTGTCGTATTAGTTTACAAATTGTGAAAAACCAAATTAAATTTGAATTTCGTGGGCAGACCCTTGTCTTCCACCTTAAGGTCATTGAAATTGAAGGAAATAATTAGTGAAGCTTTTAAAATTTTTTTTGAGCGTGATATTATTTAGCTCGACTCTCATAGCACAACACTTTAAAGAAATGAAGAATTTAAGCTCTGTAAACGAAAGACTGGGTTAGTGTGAAAATATCCCGGTCATTAGAACTATCGCTTATTCAGGTTTGACCAAATATACATTCTAATTCGCTGATTGATGTCTTCTTGTAAAAGAGGCTGAGGTCGAATTGCAATTTGCAACAGCTCATTTATATTCCAATGTAATGCCTGGTTGTCGATCAGAAGCTAAGTTTGAGCTTCATGCTAGACTCTTAAATAAGTCTAGAGCCTGAGATCGCGAAAAAAATAATATAATTTTTAAAATAAATTGGGATAATAATCCTAAGCAATCGAGTCTCTTTTAATCAGCAAATTATAATGAATGAAAACTATAAATAACTGCTGTATCCTTTGATTCAATAGTTTTTATTTTGGACGACTTCATTCTGTATCTAGTTGTAAATTCATTTTTCTACACTTAAACTTACATGTAAGGATAACATACACATTTTTATAATACAGACGTGTTAGTTTCGAAAGATATGCGATAAAATAAGGGATTATTTATTTAGTATATTTTAAGTAATGCAATCAAATAGTTCAAATGTATGATTATCACGAAGAAAATACCTCAAAATCTTTATGCCACCTAAATGTGTTTGAAATTCGTGATTGATCTATAAGATCGATTGGTGTTTTTTTTAGTATAATTTATATGAATCATGCGCTGTTTTTTTTTTCTTCTATAAGTTAAAAATGTATGCTGCCATATAAAAAAAATGTATAAAAAAAGTTGACAAAGATAAGTTTTTATTTTTACGTATTCACTATTATGTGAAAATAATCGTAACTTATTGCATTTTTTGGTAGTTTTGTTTATTTTTGGAATAGAGATCTATCTGTATATAGCATAGCTATCATTCTGTTTTGTATGTCGGCTACCATTTTGTTTTGTTTCTTAATAGTTTTGTATTAGTATGGTACTTTGTGAATCACTGGCTTAATATTATTTCGCTGTAAATAAATAGTTGTTACCATCTATACTGTTTGATTTAATGATGCTAGATGATTTAATGAACGTTAGTGAATATATATTATTTATAAACAGAGCTTGTTTTTTTTTTACCTTTACCGACCTGTATTAGGATATCTCCAGTAAGATGGACCGATGTCGATGAAGACCGCGTTTGGTTTCGCTAAACGAATAATTGAAGATTTTTGTGGACTAACCGACAAAGGCATTAACGAATTCGTTTGTGCAAATATTTTAGTTTATTAATTTGTGTCCTTAGAAAAACGTTCACTACCATTTAAACTGGAATCTGCACGATCGAATTTGATCTAAGTGGATCTTAGTTTGGTTCCATGAATTCTGATAGTCCCTAGCATAGTCCCCTTTAATAGGGGGTAACATAATAAAAAATAAATACATTGCGATCTTTTTGGGTCATGGCCGGAAATGTTTGTTACAGTTGCGTGCGAAAAGAAATGGCAGGCGCGTCACCCAAGTCACGGAAGAGCCGTCACGCCCCTGAAATTGTTTAATTTGATAAATTATTAGGTAATTTAGACTCTTTACTTTATAAATAGTAATAGGTACATTCTTGTAATATTTGCGCTCTTAGGTATATAGGTACTTAACTCTACACTCGTAGTAATTAGGCCGTAGTTAGATCGAAAGCAAACCAAAAGGCCTTAAATAGGTTTGGACCTTTGGAATCGGAGGCACATTGTAATTTGTAAAGTTTGGATGTATGGATGGATTATGTATGTTTGTTACTCAATCCGCGGCAACGCTTGAACGGATTTGGCAGAAATAGATTATAATTTTATCCCGGAAAATTAAAGAGTACCCGCGGGAACCAAGAAAACCACGCAGACGAAGTCGCGGGCATTCGCTAGTCAACTATAAATCGATGCTAGCAACGAATTATTCTATCAGGCTTTCACAACATGTAAGCTCTAGGTGTAGCTATAGAATAGCTTGATTCGTAAGCGTCGGCAGGATGGCTGGACCAAGAGAGATTTTGGAACTTTGAGCAAAATTTGTACCTACGTAAGTGGTACTTGGCTTCAAATAATTTGTACCTAGCTAAAGTCTTAAGTGGTAAAATTAATAGATACCCTTTAGGTACGTCGATTAGTCCCTAATGGTGTAGCCATTCTGACACTTTTCTTTATTCAAACCTTAGTATCGTTCAATTTTAGTTCTACGACATCGATGGTTCTACGTTGTACTACCGTTGATTTATATGAATTTCATTCATTTATAATATTAGTTTCATTTTATGCTACTCGTACCGTTATCATTGCATTCAAGAAATGAAATGAACTTCGCTATGAAAATGAAATGCAAGTACCCATAAAAAAATACACTTTGGATTGGAATTTTAATTACAAATAAATCAAAACTGGGAATTTTTATTACCTATAATATACAAAATACATCCATATACTGCTGACAGTTATCACCAGCCTTAAACTTTTCAATAGGAAGGCTTTAGTAACTAGCTAGTTTTAAGTATTTAGATTTTAGATAGGTACCTATGTTGAATTTGACAAACATTTCAATAAATATGTATTTGCTTAGCGTTCATAATCAGAAAAAAAAGAATATAAAATGGCCGAATCAAATATGGAAGGAGAGTCGGAGCTGGAAACAAAACCCTATAAGGATCTCCCAGTCATCAGCGACCAAGGAGTTTTTCAACACGACACTGGCGACACCTATGACGGATTCTTCGAGGCTAAGAAAAAGGATAGGAGCGTGAAAATGCATGGTAAGTTTTATAAAGTCGACTTTATCTAGATACTTCTTTAGTACTCTGACATACTAAAAAAATATATACAGCTAATTATTTATTTATAGACAAAAGGTTTTCCGAAGGTACTGTTCCATATGTAACTTTCGGAAAAAGTAAAAAAAAGGCAAAATCAGCCTGTAATCGAACTCGGTACTTTGTCGAGTCCACGCGGATTTTGAGCGCGATCAAAGAATGGGGTTGAACTTTGAACCGTTTATGCCAGAGAAGCTTGTATGTTAGACCAAAATATCGTGGTATGTCAATAATTCAAACCTTACAAAGTAGGTACTAACTTCATCTGTGCCTTCACGATGATTCGTCAGCAGCTACCGTTTCAAAAATAACGAGATTTGTAATTTGTGCAGGTAGGTAGTAACTTGCTTATAAAATACATCAAATGTATTCGGAAATCCTACAGTTTCAGTTGAAACAACAATAAAACATTGCGTTTGCCTATCGCACTCGTTTGATAAAATAAATTGAAGGGACGTGGTATTACCGTAAATACCAATTGTTTACTTAAACCATGTTAATTTCAAGAGCCAAACGGCTCTCCGAAACCACTCAAGCATTACAAAACGTTTTTGTCTTTCAACGCTAAGCTTAATGGAGTGTACCGTCGTACCGTCATTCCGGACTCGGGCCATGTTGAGCGTTACGCCCTGATTGCTCCAAATGATGTTTTATATCCCTTTCGAGAATGCCGCTGTTTCAAAATTAGTGTAAAGCTGTCTTCGGAGAGATTTAGACACGAAATTCGTGTGTTAAAGGAAAACAAATAATTCACTTTATACGGAGTTAACTATTAGAGTTCGTTAACCTTTTATTTTCCGATTGTTTAGTAGGTAACAATGACCTTTATGTATGGTAGATGTACCTAATAAGTTATAGCACATACATATAGAGTTGAACACCTACTTATTCGTACTTCTTGAACTAGACGTCGGATTAGCCCCGAGTGTTTAAGGCTAACGCTATTGATATAATTAAATTTTACTTGTGATTTCCGAATAGTACCTACCTAACACTTATGGCCTAGGGTTCTCACTTTTCATGTGACTTTAATTAAAAGCTAACCGTGCTAACGGTAGGTATAGTTATACACCTACTTTAAGATTGCTATGTAATAAATGTACTTACGTAATGTTACATACACCTACCGATACCTCCTATTCTAGGAGGTATATTGGCACAGTACGTCGTTCTTTCCTACCAGCCAACCGACGCGACTTTAGCAGAATTTTCAGTGAACATTCATTTAAGTATCTACTAGATGATGCCCGCGACTTCATCCGCGTGGATTGAGGTTTTGTGGTTCCCGTGGGAACTCTTTAATTTTCCGGGATTAAAAGTAACCTATGTGTTATTCCATGTAATTGTCCATTGTAATTTATATGGCTGTCGCTGTCGATCCACTGAAAGGACAATAATATACCTACATACGCTGTGATATAGCCTAGAATCTAGATACTGCATTCACCCTACATCCAAACTTAAAAAACTGAAATCTGTATTTCTAATTCCAGTTAGTATATTATCTCCAAAATCTCTACTTTCACTTCTTAAATAAATAAGTTTTTCCTCATAGGTCCTGGCACGTACACAACTGCAGAGGGCGACATTTACACCGGCACCTGGGAGAATGATCGCCTTGGAAGCAACGAAGAAGTCACCATCACATTCACAGACGGTTCCAGATACGAGGGCCATTTCAAGGACTGGTCCTACAACGGGAAAGGGAAATACATATATCCGGACAGCAGTGTTCTAACGGGCGATTTTGTTGATAATATTCCGGTGGGACAGATGACTTTGACGGATCCCAACGATCATCAATGGCTTGGGAAAGCCGACCACGGCTTCGCTTGGTTTGACCCTGTCAATCATTTCTATGAAATGTTAGAAAGGTCTCGAGACTTGAAGAGGCTCAGACGGTCGGATATCAGCGCTCGTTCCACGGTGTCTAAAATCAAAACGGTACAATCTATGATTAAAGAAAATGTAGACAAGTTTGATCAAGTGGATACTTGACTATTTATAGCAATCTATGTACAGATACATAATTATGTTACTTGATTAGAATAATTAAATATCGATTTACCTATCTAGTTTGTTTGATTTGTTTTACGAGGTATACAACTTTGACTTACGCTAGCCTTGACTAGGTACCATCTTTTGTGATCTTTTCTTACTTTTGTGGTGAAGAGTGTCTTTGTTTGCGTAAGGACAGATTCTCAGAAAGACGGATTCTAAAAGGACAGATTCTCAAAAGGACAGGAATGGTACAGTTTCACCCAAAATACTGGCAATTAAATCTGGAAACGAACTGATATGGATTTAGAATGAAAGTTGGAACCTTTTTTAACATAAATAGTAGGTTCCGGACTCGTGTCTCCCCTGATTTGCCCCCCTCGGGGAGACATTAGGAATTTTCAGTCCTGGTGTCTTCCCTAGACCGGGGGAGATAACAGAACTTATTTTAAAATGATATTTTAAGTATTCTTGTCTCCCCTGTCAAGTTCAATAGGATCGAGTTAGTTAATACCTAACCTAAACGTAAACATCTTATTTCTAAAGATGGATCACAGGGATACGCCCATTTTACCAATAATAACTAGGTATAACCCACCACAACTTAAATCCTTCTACCTCTTCTAAGCATCGGAATAAGTTATTAATAAAACACTGATATACCTATCCCACAAAAACTATAAGCTTTATACAATTTCAGGTCCAGTGGTATAGAGTCAAAATAGACGTACTTAGGTATCATGAGTTCAGTAGGATCATTAATATACAAATGTCTGCATATCCTAAGGAACTAGGTATCCTTACTTCCATAATCCATACTATCCATACCTACTAATATTATAAATGCGAAAGTGTGTCTGTCTGTCTGTCTATTACGCTTTCCCAGCTCATCTTTTCAACCGATTTCGATGCTTGCTGCATTCTTAAAAAGGTAAAAAAATCCAAACCATAAAAGGTTTTTGAGCGTGGCAGATGAGCCATGTGAAACAACACTGCAGACTGTAGAACCATCTTTCTTGATGATGATGATGATTAATGACGAATGATAAGAATCTTATCATTCGTCATTAATCACATAAGCTGTTATCTTCCAACATTTCAAAACAAAGCATTGTTCAGAGTTACTTTTTATAAGCTTCAGCTTCCATCTTCTGTGTTCCCTCATGATTATAATATGGGGTTCTTCAAAGGGCGGATACATAAATACCTTAAAAGCCAGCAATGCATTGGCGATTCCTCTGGTGCTGCAAATGTTCAAAGGCGGTGGTAATCACTTAACATCAGGTGACCCGCCTGCTCGTTTGCTCGCTATATAAGTAAATATATTTTTAAAAAACTTGCAACCAAATAGCATTTAAAGTATAAAGTTAAAAGCGTTCGTTTGAAGAGTAACGGTATAACAGTTCTATGGCCGTCCAAAACGTGACGGGAAGCGTCCATCCAAAATGCATATTACAAATTACAATGTTCACCATCCATAGGTGACTTCCGTCATTCCATCAACAGGACCGACAAATTAACAAGGTACCATTATTTAAGGCTTGGGCATTCAAAACGCATTTCATCTATGTCGGTTCAAAAGATTCAAGACATGTGGCACCGAACTGCAACCAGCGCGGTAGCCGCAGTAAAATATAGTATAGGACAGTACCGTACGTATATCGTTGGGTACGTTCCTACTACTATAAAATCTATCTAGCGTAGAGGTATTTCATACGTTACCTACGAAAGACTTCTACGCTAGCAGCTAGATAAACGCTAGATAGGTTTGATGACTTTTAGCTTAGATACAACGATTTTGCGCGACACTAAAGAGTCGCGTGATACACCGAATTCTATAACTTGGCTCGCATCGTGGTTGCTAATCTAATACTCTATACTAATTTGAAAAACTATACAAAACTGAAAACCCTATGCAAGTGTCACCTATCGTCGCGTCGCGTTTTGCTGCTTCTACGTAGGGCACGGTTTCCCTGAGCTGCGTTGGACGCTTTTCCGTGTTGTGTATGACTAATTCTTTAACGATTCAAGCACACAAGATCGATTGAGAAGTGTTCAAGCATTGGACTTGAGAGTAAACAAAGGAAATGCACAGTTGTGAAAGAGGTTGGGTCGTATGTGTTAAGTACTAAGTAACTTAACCAGTTAAAGATACAACTTAGTGACACTTTACCATTTGAATCCACTTATTCATTTTGTGTATTTTACGTACCTACTACTACACCTGTATAGTCGTGCTCGTATTCAAGAGTTTTTAGTAACCTACCTACGTATTTTGAACTCTCCACTTCAGTAGGTAAACACTAATTTTGGTAGAACTAATTTATTTTTAGCACTAACTAGTGGGCCCGGCAGACGTTGTCCTGCACTGCGCCTAGAACTTGATTGCAGCGCCCCCTACCAGGTCCAATTGTGAATATAAACCATCCCTGGAACCACTAACAACCGCACAAAAAATTTCATCTAAATCGGTCAAGACGTTTCTGAGTTTTTAGCGAGACAAACGAACAGCAATTGTTTTTCTTACTATAATGTTATAATTTCTTACTACCTATATACTATAATGTTATAAATGTGAAAGTTTGGTTGGATGTATGGATGTATGGATGTTTGTTACGCAATCACGCGCCAACGGTTGAACGGATATGGCTGAAATTTGGCACAGAGAAAGATTATAGTCTGGAATAGCACATAGGCTACTTTTTATCCCGGAAAATTAAGGAGTTCCCGCGGGAACCAAAAAACCTCAACCCACGCAGACGAAGTCGCGGGCATTCGCTAGTTATATATATAGAAAATTTAGGTAGTTAGGTAGTAGGTAGGTTATATGGCAAGAGGCTAAAATTTTTAAATGGTCATCTTTAGACGTATTTACCTACGTGCCTATAAGTTTAATAACCGAGGTAGGTACGTGATATTGAATTAGGAATCTTAGTACTTGACGTAATAACCTAAGTAGGTTTCTATAACAAAAGCTCTACGTCAGGAAGTAACGGTATGAAAAACTTTTGGTAGCCATTATTTTCTATCAGAGAAAGTATTATGTCACCGTATAAGATTGCAAAAACCGTTAGATTGTAATCTAACTAGCGAAATTGTAAACTGTCGACAGATTAAAATTTAACGCATTATTTTTCGGTAGATTGTAATTCGGTATATTAACCCGATAAAACCTAAGTGCCCGGACATCGGATATCTACCTGAAATAAGTATTTTATTTTACCAAAGCTTTGTAGACGATATATATTTTTATGGAGTATTCCAAAATATAATGCCCGCGATGATGCCCGCGATTTCGTCCGCGTTTCGTTTCGATTAAGTTATTAGATTCCTTTGGGAAAATTCTTTGTCCTACTCCGGGATGTAACCTACCTCTATTCCAAATTTCATCAAAATCTGTTGAAAAGATGACAGACATGTCTGAAGAAGACAGACAGACAGACACACTTTCGCATTTATTAGGATTCACATTCAAAGCATATTTAGCTTTATCTAAAGTAGCGCGGTTTTCCTAAAAGGAGTAGGCAACAAATAGCAGTCGTGATTCGCCCACGAATAAAAACCTAAATGTGGCTGTGAAGTGAGGTTTTGGCCTCGACTGTACGCCTACAAGCAGCATTGACTCTCAATAAAAGGCCTTTTTGGTGTGAAGAAATCCTTTGATATATTTAGCAAGTATACTCTACTCAATAAATTCCACTTGATGTTTGTTTTAGGATGGCATTAAAAACTCAAAATTGGATAATGGATTTGGTATGGCTAGCCCAGTATAACTGAGCACGAGTCTTTCTATCAGAATAAGAATCTACCATCCTGGTCAGGTACGGATTGCCAATGCCAGACTACGCGCGTCTTTTAGAACATGTTTCCTCTAAATTCTACTTTTTATTGCTATATTTAAATTTAAAAGCTGGGTTTCTTTCCATCCCTTTTTAGTATTTAATTAATATGCTTTCGGAACCGTTGGCAGAGTCTGGACGTAGCGCAAGTGATAGGTACAGAGGGTAATTCTGTTGTAGGTAGGTACTTACACATTCTCTTAACTTTAAAATTACAGATTAAAAGAAGTACCTAAATATTATGTCAATGCACAGTTTTACTTATAAGATCATTGTGTCAATGTATCTATTATTGTTCTTTTTCTAATGCTCCCTGTGGAGAAAAGAAATAAGGATAGGTACTAGGTATTACATTTAGACCTGACTATTAACTTTTGTTTAGAAATATTTGACAGTGTACAACAGCCGTACACAAATTAAATTAGATACCTAATGTAGCCCTAAACCCTACTGATTGGTTCCGCGTTCCGACTTCCGGGCTTTTGATAAAAATGTCAAAGCGTGCTTGTAGCAATTAAGAGAATTAGTTGCCCACTAAATCACTATCGATCTCATTTATTACAGTGTCATTGACCTATTTCCTGTATAAAATGAATTCATCGAGGCGTGACGTTTTCGAAGAAATGCTCGTGTTTCAAATTTAGTTTTTAATCTGGTAAATTCCTGGTATCTAAACCCACGGACATGATAAGTTTTCTAATCCATACCTATTCCCTGTTCCTTATTTTTACCCGACTCCAGTTGCGCTTAGACTTAAGCAGTTGGCAGCAGTGGCAGTTAACCTGTTCCTTCGAGTATTTTCCACTTTACTCCTTCATTAGATTTTGTAGATATCGTTTTGTTGGCTTTGTCTGAGCGTTCCGTCTCATAGCCTATAATGTGACGTCATGACCAATCCAATATGGTCGACAAAAACTTGTTGATATACTTAGGGATCGCGCGAGTTTGGTAAGTATCATAATAGATTTGGTTTCAACTTTTTATGGCATGTCGATCACTTTGTTTATCCTACGGATTTTCAGCCAATAAAGCCGTTTCATAGGAAATTATAGTAGAGGTGTCTACTTACCTTACGGATTTCATCTCTGAACGGACTGCACGTTAGTGGTAATAACCGGGATCGATGGCTTAACGTGCTCTCCGAGGCACGGGGCTGACCGCCAACTTCCTAACTCCGGGCTAGTACCGAGAATTTCTAGTCAGAGAAACGCAACACTTAATTCACGGCCCGACCCGGGACTCGAAACCGGGACCTCGTCGCGCGTCGGCTGCAGTCGAACATGCTAACCGCTATCATCATTCTACATTTAAAAAAACTTTTAATTATTTTATTATAGAACCAGAAATAAATATTAGTAACCACTCCCTTGTCCGTTCATAAATTAATCAACATCAAATACTTAATTATTACGCGCGGTCAATGCCCCAGAACTTGAGATGTAATTATAGAAGACGTGTGATTACATCTATTTAACTATCCTAGAACAGTAAACAGTTACGAGCAAGAGCGTCGATCTTTTTAAAAGTAACTTCCTGGTTGATAACGCTGAAAAACTGTGTTATCACGCTGCAATTAATTCACGCAACGCACCGTAAACACAGAGTGAGCACCTATGTTCATTCATAAAGAAAAATGTAGATATCTTATCATACACATTGTCCATTACAGGTATTTTACGTAATCGTTGTAGTGACTCTGATATGGAAGCAGCGATGTATGATAAACCTGTTGAAGCGATGTATTCGAACCCCGTAGGTTTACGTTACGTTTTCCTACGCGGCAACAAGTCGGCATAGCACCGTCCACGGGACGTACTCGTAGATTAGAGGTTCGGCAGATGTCGGACGAGGGAGTCGTAAGGCGAACGGCGCGGTCCGCGCGCCGCTCGCGCCCTTATCTTATCAGCCCTTATCAATTGCTCATCGCGAAACCGATCGCGTTACGCCAGTTGGTTCAACGTGCGAATAGTGATTGAGGTTCGATTAAACGATCATGTTTTGGAGATTTTTTGTGATCACACTGTTTAAATTGTGCATAATTTCCATTGTTGGTTATGTGAGCGGTCAAGGTGAGTTTTCCATATGTTGCGCCGATTTTCCGATAAGATTACCTACAGTATTATTAGTATATAGAGCAAATGAGTTCTGTTTACGCTAAGCGGCTAAACTAACAGTGACACTATGTGTAAGTATTGCAATTTCCAATGCTACAACCCGTTTTAAGAATTTCAGTTTTTAAAATATCATGATTCATGATTTTTGATAATGATACGTCACTATTTTTAACCGACTTAAAAAAAAAGGAGGAGGTTCTCAATTCGTCGGAATCTTTTTAAAACAACGTATTGGTTCTTTTATAATTTACTTAATTACTTCCTTACTTTCCATTCCAACTATAGATAGTATACTTCAAATTATAGTCTTTGTACCCATGTTACTTCATGTAAACTTTGGGCTTAGGTGGATTTTCCTGATTTATTAAGTCTACTTGGTAAGTAGGTAAGTACTTAACCTTAACCGATTCCAATGTAATTTAGCGTAAAGAAAGACTGCATGTTGGAAGCAGATAATGTATATTTTTCATCCATACGAACCGAATTGAAAAACCTTCTCTTATTTCTCTTCTTCTTGGAACTTCTTATTTGAAGTCGCTGAAAAATAAAATATCATTGATCTAGGGAGTATTTTTTTTCGCGATTCCAATGGCTAGTGAATGGTGATAGCCTAACAGACTTTGCCTTCCTGCTCGGTGGTCGGGGTTCAATGCTGGGCATGTACTAAAAGCTCGGGTACATGCCATGTGCATCTGACTTTTGTGCGTCTTCAGCAAGTAGGGTGAATATGTACCTAATTACTACTATTGCTTTAACAGTGAGAGAAAATATTGTGAAGAAATATTCGTACCTGAAAATTTTCCATAACGTTCTCAAAGGATCACACTACTAAACTGCACTCTCAGCTAGGTAGACTATAGCCTAAACTTTTCTCATTCTGAAAGGAAATGCTCAGTATTGGGCCAAAGAATGGTTTAAAATTAAATGAAATCCCGTATGAACAAATATGGAATTAAAAAAAAACACGTCGACGAATTTAATCGCTGACGAAAATTTTGTGAACAAAGTCGCGAGAAATAGCTACTCATTATTATTTATTGGATCAATAAAAAGCACAGATAAAAGCTCTTTGAAATATGAGCCTTTAAATTAACCCGCGAGAACACGTGTTAAATTATCAAGTAAAACCAAAATCAAACCAATCAAAACTAATGCAGCATCATCAATCGTGATAATTGAAGTTAACTTCTTATCAGTCCATAAAAGCACATCTCGCTTCAAAAAGATTTATTTAACGTACGGCGTAAAATAAATGTACACGGAAATAGAAAAGCAGGCGAGGCTTCTGAACCCACCTGCGTTGTTCATTAGTCACTGGTTCCAGTTTAAACGGTACAGAATTCTGTATTTTAGAGTTCTGCGTTCACTTCTTACCACTATAGACAAATAGTAGAAAACTTTTCAGAGAAAGCCAAAGCAATGCTCGTTAACAATTACTACAAATGAAACTTCTGAACGATTTCAAGATTTGTTATTGGTTAGTTCTCGAAGAGACACTAATATTCCCAAATATTCCTCTATGGTTCTCGGCTCTCGGTAAGAAATCCATACTAATCAAATAAATATTATAAATGCGAAAGTTTGGATGTATGGATGTATGTATGGATGTTTGTTACTCAATCACGCCCCAACAGCTGTACGGATCTGGATGAAATTTGGCACAGAGATAGATTGTAGTCTGGAATAGCACATACTTTTTATCCCGGAAAATTAGAGAGTTCCCGCGGGAACCAAAATACCTTAATCCACGCGGACGGAGTCGCGGGCATCAGCTAGTATTATATATGCGAAAGTGTGTCTGTCTGTCTGCTACGCTTTAACGGCCAATCTTTTCAACCGATTTTGATGAAATTTGATATAGAGGTAGGTAAATGGTAACATCCTGGGGAAGGACATATACTTAGGCTACTTTTTATCCCTAAAAGTTAAGGAGTTCCCTCGGAAATCAAAAAAACTCAATCCACGCGGGCATCATATACTAAGAAATAAGAACGTCATGTGCGTCGCTTATGCGTTTGTATATAACATTACATAGCTGCTTTGGAACACTAGACACTAATATAACATACTAGAGACGATGCCGGCAACTTTGTCTGCGTATTTTTGGTTCCCGTGGAAACTCTTTCATTTTCCGGTGTGCTAATTCAGGCTATAAGCTACCTCCATTCCAAATTTCAGCCCAATCGGTTCAGTCATTTCAGCGTGAAAGAGTGACAAACATCTAAACTTGCACATGTATAATACTAGCAAATGCCCGCGACTTTGACTTTGAGGTTTTTTTGGTTAACGCGGGAACTCTTTAATTTTCCAGGTGAAAAGCCTATGTGCTATTTCAGACTATAATCTATCTCTGTGCCAAATTTCAGCCAGATCAGTTCAGCAGTTGGCGCGTGATTGTGTAACAAACATCCATACATCCATCCATACATCCATCCAAACTTTCATATTTATAATGTTATATAGTAAGAGATTGGTAAGATAATTGTGCAGCATATTTTAATTTGCAAAATACTACTATGTGAGTAGAAATATTCGCATGTTATAAAACTCAGAACTTTAGACCGTCGCGTCGGCGGTGTGGGATCGATGCCTTTATATTCCGAAATAGAAAATGGACTAAATAAGACTGTCAGTTTTATTTACATTGCGAGATAGAGACAAATGCGTTCATGTTTGCATTCCTATAAAGCTTAGGGTGAAGACATACTTAGTTTGGAGTTGTAAGCTTAACCAAGATGGTGCGGGCATCATATTATGGGTGAGAAGAAAGATAGAGTTTACGAGTACTTATGTCTCTTTAAAGGTTTGGCAGCTGTCAGTCATTGTTTTCGATAGCTATAGAGGCTAGCTAGCTATTTCCCATTCTATTTTCCCCCTATGCATATATTTATATTTACAAATTAAAAATACTCTCTTGTGTGTTGTTGTGTGTCTTGACTCTTATTTTTTACCTATTTTTGTATTTTCACAGCCACTTAAAAATCGCTGTTCTTAAAAATTGCCGAGTTTAGAATCTATCTATCTATCTAAACCTACCCAAAATAAATAGGTATTATTATTTTTTTTTTTTTATTCACTACAAGCTAGCCCTTGACTGCGATCTCACCTGTTGGTAAGTGATGATGCAGTCTAAGATGGTAGCGGGCTAACCTGTTAGGGGCATGGCAGTTATATTAAACCCATACCCCCTGCGATCAAAAATACTTTTGATCGCAGCATACCCCTTTGGTTTCTACACGGCATCGTACCGGAACGCTAAATCGCTTGACGGCACGTCTTTGCCGGTAGGGTGGTAACTAGCCACGGCCGAAGCCTCCCACCAGGCAAAGTAGTAGTATTAGGTACTACTACTTAGTTAAATACATTGTATGTATCTACTTATCTAAATTAAGTTATCTTATTAAGGTATCTTATTGAAGTTATTAAATTGTTGCAAATATTTGAACACTGAAGGCGGGTAAAGTCGCAAAAATAGCCATTCTATACTCACCGAGTAGGTTGTATGGTCTGTGTCTATAGTATTCGTAGTCGAACCTATAATGAACAAAGCGAAGGCCATATATAATAAACCTGGTGGTTAAATTTACTACCACGATTTCTGTTAATGTTTATTCAAATGCAGGAATTCGAACAGATCTGAATTCCATACCCAAGATATTTAGAATCTTTTGCCTTTCTACATAGGTATTATAACTTCATCTACTATTTACCTCCTTCTTTCTAAACTGAACCTTCTAGTTCTAGGTTTTAAAGGATAGCTAAAAACGTAATCTTTAAGAAAAGTATTGATAAAATCTAAACTACCTATATATAGGTACTGGATACAGGTTTGTAACTAAACCTTTGAAAACTTTTTACAAAAGCTGCTCTCACTCGAGCAGTCGTCCCACTTAAAAAGATTTGCATAATTATGTGGATTTCAATATGATATTAATTTTCATCTTTAATCATTTCCCGTGAAATGTTATGAACACAGACTAGATGATGAGACTTTAAAGCCTAGGTATGTGCCGGAAAGGACAGATGGAAATGCACACTACCCTATTTGCACTATTAGTATGGATACAATGGTAATTTATGTAAATTCAATGTATTTCATGTATGAAACACAGGTAGAAAGTAATCAAATACAAATTAAAATGCAACAGGGACAAAATGTAGAGTCCTGAACTGAATAAATTTATTGAATGGGCTTAGTTAGAACATTACGTGATCTAACTTCTGAGTTCCATGCTCATGAATCAAGACGTAGACTGATATGGGTAAAATGACGTGTAATGAATAAGTAGTATGACTTCAAAGAAAAAGACGTCGTTATAATAATTGAAACACAAGTGAGTTGTGATTTGTGACTCCTACAGTTCATATACTTACATACGAATATGAATAGCCCAATCAACATAATTATGATAGTTCTGCCTACTATGTCCTCAGGAAAATGTATTTAATTTATTTTATGTACGAATAGGTAAGTTTTAAATCATAGTTTAATATTATAAATGCGAAAGTGTGTTTATTGCGAATCGGAGCAACGGAGCGATTTTTGGCATGGGTATAAGTTGAGCTGGAGAGTGACATAGGCTACTTTATATCCCGGAAAATTAAGGAGTCACGGGAATCGAAAAACGTAAACCACGCGGACGACGTCGCGACCATCAGCTAGTCTAATATATTTAGAACATATTTATATTTGTTAAGAGAAAATGGGTACCGTTTTTCAATAGGTACAAAAGCGTTATTCTTCATTCTTTATTATGATGTCTGGTACATTCAAAAAATTACAAAACTGGCCCAGTTTTACCGCCACTGACAGACTTCCCACAAACTTTGCCGAATATAATATTAAAAAACAGAAATAAATAGAAATAAAAAATATATTTATAAATAATTTTGACCGGCTAGATCGGCAAAATACCCCTATGTGCGACGTGACATCGATGTGATTTTTCATGGGTATCTAACTATCTAATCTAAATATAGTTATGGAAGCTCAAACTATACTTTTTATTCCGGAAAATCAAAGAGACGCTAACGAAGTCGCCGGTATCATTTAGTTAAAGATACCTATAATTAAACTGGACCACAGCACGTGCGGCCCAATATGTCTATATTTGTGCAGATAAGTCTGTTTAATGTTCGAACATAATCTGTATACGCCCACATGGATTTTATCACTTAGCGCTTTTAATGATATCCGATTTAACTCTCAAAATTCAAATGCTTTTTATTCAAATAAACTTTTACAAGTACTTTTGAATCGTCGAGTGAATCTACCACTGGTTCGGAATACCATTTCTACAGAGAAGAACCAGCAAGAAACTCGGCGGTTGCTCTTTTGAAAAAAAAAAAATTACAATTTCATTAATTTGTAGAATACATAAGTAACAGCTGTCCTTAGCATTGCTGGAGCGAGTCAAATCCATGGTCCTTTGAGGTCCTTTGTCATTTACGTAATCTTCAATAGTATAATAAACTTTTTTCAGGAGCATACTTTTAATGGTTTTTTTTCACTTTCTTTTTCAAAAATGCGAGTAGGACAAAAATAAAATTCATTATTTTCGTAATCAGAGTATAGCCAAGTATTTATCACTCAAGGTCAGATGACATCATTATGAACCTATTTTCCAGTCGGACAAGTATCAGCACCGCCTAAATTAAAAAAAAAATATATATGATATAGTCAGGCGAGGCGCATGATGTTTTCAGACGTACCTATAGGTACCTAAGGCGGTCGTAGCAACAATTAGGTCATAGGCCAAACGACTGACCCACTACTTAGCAAAATAATTAATTATAGTTTGTTCTGCCGGGCCCGGAGGGTTCCGTACTTTGAAAGGAAATCTGCAGGTACTTAGTTGTTACTTGTTACGTACAAGATTAGATTTTTAGTCAAAATATTCAAGTTCTTCTCAGTGCTAGCCCGGTGTATTATCACTTATTGGCGGTTTTTGCCATAGAAAAAATCTCCCTTTATCTATTCCATGGTTTTTGCCATTCCTCGGACAGCTTGCAGTCCTTCGCGTGATTTCTCTCCGGTGACGTCGGATTGCGGTTCCATTGGACTAATAAAGTTAAGGTAAGGCGCCTGTTTTGCACACAATTGTGCATTGAAAATCTCCTGTACAAATAGCTGAACAAACATAATGGCTTCATATGCGCTGTGTCAAACCAAGATTTACCGTTTAATACAAATATGTAAATACATAATAAATATAATTTATGTAGTATTCTTCCAATACAATGTGTGACATACAAATAAGTAATCAGTGGCAGTAAGGTATAGTAGTTCTACGGTAGGTTTGCGGATGGATTTGGGTCACGCTGTATAGTAAATAGTAATCTGTGTCACTTTACAGTCACAATAGTAATTACTTGTACTATTGTTGTTATTTCTAATCTTTATCTATGTAGGTAAAACTGATCTTGCATTAGCCGCTCGCCGCAGGAGTCGCAAAGAGCCGCTAAAACTAGCGACTCTATACTATGAGTTATGACTGTACTGTCTTGACTATTATACTATCATGGGTAATATTATCCAGCTCCTATATGGATGACAGTTTGCATCCTATCCTTTTCTCTCGAGTGATTGTAATCATAAGAGGAAAAGAGATATACTTATTTTTATTATCTTATATGTCAAATTAGCCATATGCAGCTGAAGCTCTTACATACGTTTACTAGATAGCGTTTTTTGACTTTGATCTGGGTATCGAAAAACACTCTTTTAGCTAGCGGTGCTGCATAGTGGGGTTGCACCATACATAAATAACACAGCATATGGCCACTGCCATGGAAAAACAGAACTTTAGAGATGCGGCTTCTGCCGCTATAACGTTACACGCGATTGATGAGTGCTCCATTTAAGGTTCTGAAAAGAGCACCGCGAACAGCGCGCATCGCCGCGGCGCTTGCGCTGCAGCATCTGCGACCAGCTTAATTTCGAACTTTCGTTTCATAATACAGTTTCATCTTAATAGAGCTTTAGGCGTTTATATATTTTGTACTTGCGATATCTGAATTAAAGATCTGAAAACAAAACAAACCGCAAAGGGGCTTAGATTCGGAGCGTACAAAATGTAGGTCAGTAAAAAAGAGAGATTTAAATCAGATACTTAACAGTAACAGTGCCAAGCTTTGTTAAAGTTCCTTAAAAATTCAAACAACAAACAAGGAATTCCTGCTACTTTGATATCGGCTGCGGTTGTCAAGACAAAACAAAAACCCAGCAGATATAGTGTGCTCTTCTTGTGATACCTACATAGCAAATTCTGTGATAAATAGCGAGTTCAAACTGCAAAATTGCATATTACGCACTCTTAAATGAAAGCTCTTACGTCGCGTCGTTACCTACTTATTAAATTTAAAAATTTAAAGTATTTTGGACATTGTCGCAACTTGCAGCTGAGACATTGAGAATTCCGAACGAAGTAGACATCCTATCCATAATATTTTATTTATACAACTGACAAATTTCGGCGGCTTTCTCTCTTGATAAATAGCTTATTGTTTTATGTCGGCTTTTGATTTACCAAAGTTAACCATCAGACTTTGTCATAATGGCCTAGCTATAAATAAAACCATCGTGCCCATCATTCTAAGGTGAGGCCTCAAGCATGTAGTGGCGGAGTTGAATAGAGTTGAGGGAAATTATACATTTGATTTGATTTCACTCGTGATGCGGCTGTGGCAGACTTTTAAAGTTTTCTACTGTTATAAATGTTTCCCCACCCCTTTTCTCTCTTATGTGAGTTTTATGGTTCCGAGGGGGATTTTCGCATAGCTTTAGATTTATTTGCGAATTTAACCATGATTTTGTTGTTTAGCTAAGCAATGCTCTTCTGCTATTTGTCAAATTATGATCTCCGATCTCTGCTCATTTCATTTTCATAAATTAATTTAATTCTAATCTCATATCTAATTGTATTTCATAATACACTCTATTTACTTTAAGTTAAGTAAATTTAAACATTTGTACTTATGCCATATTCTTATGGCTGGTTAGGTATAGCGTGTAAGGTTAACTGAAGCAAATAAATGATTTGGTTTGATTCATCAGAATTTTCTTCTTCTACTTAGAGAATTTAGTAGTATAAACTGTATTGGTACATTTGAAGAGTACGTATGCTGGTTTTACCAAGTAGTAAAAATGAAAGCGTTATCAAATATATTGTGTTTCTCTAAGGCCGTAAACGACGCGACGGTACAAAATAGTTTAGCCACTTTCTATGCCATAACCATCTATTCATTATTTAGACGCCTGCTGTTTTCCTATTGTTGTGTTAACCTTGGACAATATTTTGTATCGTAAGAAGAATGGGTTATATTAAAGATCTGATGCTATTAAATATCTTTAATGGTAGCTTTATCACATTTTGTGGCATCTTTAAACATTCATTCGTGAGTTGATATCGGGCAAGGTGCGGTTTTAAGGTAATATACATCGATATATATGTAGGTACTAGATGGGCCCTTTCATAGAAAAAAATTGGGCGTCCAACCTTTAGAGCACGCTCCTAACCTGTATAGCCCTGTCCTTGTCCGCGCCATAGCGCTGTCCCGCTTTTCAGACTAGATGGCGTTAGTAAAATAGGTCCACATTCTTTATTTCACAGGGCCCGTCTATGTAAATTGAGGTCGTTGCAAGTGGTTTATCAAACTTTTTCTTTCTCAGTGCAGCAACAACTGTTAAACAAATTGGCATGCATCGAACACGAGGAATGCGGCCCGTGCTTGTCAGCCGCTTCGCATTGCCGCTGGTGTGCGGACCCCTACTACAGCTCCAATGTACCGCGCTGCAACGATGATGAAACGTAAGTTTATTATAATAATGTACTTCCGACCGAATTTCGGTCACGGCGGCCAATTTCCACTGAGATTAGCCATCGGCGCAGGAGATATTATAGTGCACAAGTGTGTACGCAAACACAGGTGCAATCTCTGTTCCTTTACTCTCATAGCCCGATGGGATGGAAAATTCGACACGACCGGAAGAGGTTAGGCGCAGGACCGACGGCTCTCTGAGGTACGGGGGTGAAACACCGCCAACTTCCTAACTCCGGGCTAGTACTGAGAATTTATTGCCAGAAAAACTTATTATGGCCCGACCCGGGACTCGAACCCGGGACCTCGACGGTCGCAGTCAAACATGCAAACCACTAGACCAACGAGGCAGTTATTATAATAACGTACTTCCGACTGAGTTTCAGCCACGGCGGCCTGTCTCCACAGAATTAGCCATCTGCGCTGATAGTGCACTAGTGTGTGCGCAAATACATGTGCACTTTCTTTTACTCTCAAGTCTCGTAGTCAGATGGGACAGAGAAGAAGACACGACTGGAGAGATATCAGGTGCAGGACCGCTTTATAACCGAGGCAGGCTTTATATGCTTAAAAATTTACATTATCTAGGACTTTCCTAAACTCGTGTTCCTAAATTTTCTCTTGCACACAGCACAACCGTAAGGAAAATTGTGGTTGAAGTTTTCCAACGGTGAGCCTCTTAGTCTCAACTAATCTGCTTAATGCAGTTAACGACCTCTCTGGCACAGTGTGAAGCGCTATAAGTTGGAGGTCCTGGGTTTGAGATTTTTCGAGCTTTTTAGGTTTATGGTCTCAGGTCTAGTCTAGTCTGGTGGGAGCTAAAATATCTCCTTATAGTAAAAAATGTTCTCGGTTGCCATCACATACACCATTCACCAGCTGAGATTGCCTTCAAAGGTATTTTGTGATCTAATTTTAAAAAAGCTTCCATATACTGCAAGGATTCAACAGATACATTTATGCATAAATTCATTTGCACTCATTTCCAGTCCTGAAAAATCTGTCACATGAAATGCGATGTAGAATATGCGAGTAGCTTCATATAGCTCTTTTTTATATCCACTACGAGTGTTAGGAATTCTCGTAAAGGCTTATATATATCCCATGACTAAATACAACCTAAGACCGATTGGGTAAAGTTCTTAAAACTACACGTGGGCATATTTTTGGTTAATACCGAATCAGCTTCGTTACCCACAATGTAACTTATTGAAATCCTGAAATATCACACTAACATAATATGTGTTAAATAATAAATAGACAATAAATTGGAACGACACAGCGTGACTCACCGCATTGCAGCAACACCGTCTTAACCACTCAACGATCACATCCGAACTAACTCTGAGTTAGTAACTCCGATTCTGCACTCCACAACCTCACTCACTTTTGCCCCACTACTTTCAGCGCCATCTTGTGAAAATACCCGCGTTCATTCGCCATTGGTCCAATTATCCATGTGTACCAACTCTCGATACAACAATAATGCAATACCAACATGAAATCAGTATTGCCATTCTATAAATAATAAATATATGTTGCCAGTCGAACCCACGATCACGACACGAGTTAGCCCTTGACCGCGAACTCATCTGATGGTAAGTGATGATGCAGTCTAAGATGGTAGTGGGCTAACCTGTTAGGGGCATATCAGTTATATTAAACCCATACCCCTATTCGGTCAGACCAGAGAAAATCCAGAAATTATGAATCCCCAAATTGACCCTACCGGGGATCGAACCCGGCACCTCCGCACGTTAAGAACTTAAGACAACAGCGCTCAACACTGCGCCAATGAGGTCGTCAAAATAAATACTTGAAAACTAACACTTGTTGTTTGAAAAAGTTGATTACGTTCTCCACTCAATACTTGTCCGTAAGACATACTTAAAAACAAAACAATGCTTTATGATGAATTCTAATAGCATACAATTCAGTTTAAATTACCGTAGTCATCGTGGATTTGTATTGTTCCCGCACACGACTGGCTTTCATGCCTGATTCATGCCTACATGAGCGATCAAGACGTCTCTGACTGTGATTGATTACGAACTGATCACGACAGGAGGCATGAATACTTTTCAATTTGCCTTGTTTTTAGGGTTCCGTACCAAAATGGTAAAATGGAACCTTATGGTGCGACTTTCTCCGTCTGTCTGTCCGTCTGTCCGTCTGTCCGTCCGTCACACTCGATTATTTCAGTAACTACCGAAGCTATCGACATGAAATTTGGAATAGTTGTGTATATTAGTGGCCCAAGACACTGGAATTAAAAAAAATTGGAAATTATTTTTGTTCTTATTTAAAAAGGGGGGAAAATCGGAGGGTTGAAATTTAAAAGTGAGATAACTGTACTGTGTGGGGTATCATATGAAATGGTTTACTTTGTACATTCTAAAACAGATTTTTAATTATTTTTTGTTATGATAGTTTTTGATTTATCGGGGAAAATGTCTAAAAAAATACCGTTCCCCCTCCCTTATCTCCGGAGTTTACCAATCGAAAAATTTGAAAGAATTATGGTCAATAGGAATTTACGTATATTTTACAGGAAAACTATAGCCAATGCTCTAACTAGCATAGTTTTTTTGATATTAACAATAAACCTCTACAAACAAAGTTAGTCTTGCGGTTCATTAACAAAGGTAATTATTTATTAATAATGGTACGGAACCCTTCGTGCGCGATTCCGACTCGCACTTGCCCGGTTTTTATTTTTATTCAATCTCACGCATAGATCGCACGTGAGTGTTAATATTATCATTGACAGACAGCGAGGCAACTTTGAAACCTTTTTATTTAATAGGTAATATGTTAGTCTTTTACCAGTGATAGTCTGACAGGGTTGAGCTTTTACATCATGGTAATGTAACTAATTGGTAATTGATGAACTTGAAAAAGCGGTAATAAGTAGTTTAGTAAGTAGTACTTAGCCTAGTAGTTAAGACTTTGCCTTTTTATTTGGGGGATCGAAATCCAGGTACTAAATTCTTAACTTTCCGGTAAAAGTGAAGAAAAACATCGTTAGGACATCTGCATGCATGATGAGAGCCTATGGTCGATGTCTTCCAACAACTTCCATACTCTATAATTATAAGACAAAATATTTCTAACTTTTCCTTTTCTAACTATGTAGGTAATTATTATACTTCGTGTGAACTCAGAAGTGGGCTGGCGATGAATTGACATATAAAGATCATTGCCTCCACCCAGTTGAACTAGTAACAAATAACAATATAAATGAAACTAGCTCTTAAAATATTAATTTATGTTTATGCAGTTTGGTGGCAGATGGGTGCGCTCAAAGCATGATCCAGCGTCCGTACAAGCCGATATGGGAGGTCGCCGAGAACCACACTCTCCAAGACATGACCCCCGACAGTCATGACGCAGTTGTCCAAATACAGCCGCAGAAAATTAGGCTCTCGTTGAAACCACGTAAGTTTACTCAGTCAATAGGTTTGAGCCAATAATAATTAACCATGTCACCTACTTTTTTTACCTGTGCTTAAAGAAACTTAAAATTGGTTGTGATAATGAAGTTACTGTCTTACGAGGCAGTCTGTCTATCTCATGAAGGAAAGGCAAAGTCTTTCTATTTATTTGCGCGTGATTCAGCCAAAATCTACCTGTTGTCACAAATTAAGATGGTATGTCTTAATGTTTACCCAAGTATTTAAACCTACAGTATTTCACCTATTTGTACCTAATATATACCTGTACTTATTGCTGAAGCCTGATAGGGCGTAGAATATAAAGATTTAATATAGGTACAGTTCGCGCGCGATTTGAATGCAGAGTAAATTTATGTGTCACCATACATAAGCTCTGCATTCAACTCGCGCGCGACCTATACATAAAATAATACATATGTAAATGTGACGTACCAGTACACGTGTTTTTTGTACCTGATGCATTTTCGAAGCTCGTATAAATATATCTTCTCTTTTTTCTTTTTCAGGTGAATCTAAGAAAATCAAGTTCTCCTACAGACCTGCAAAGAATTACCCCTTGGATTTGTATTATTTAATGGATCTCACTTGGTCAATGAAAGATGATAAAGAGACCCTAGTTTCTCTGAGAGACGATCTGCCGAGCTTGCTGAAAAATCTCACTGATAATTTTAGGTAAAGTAGTATTTTAAACTTTAAACAATGCCGTGTAATTTTACTAGACGAGGAGCTGCTGGATAATTTAGAGTAGGTGCTTGATAAAAGTAAAAAGAAAGGTGTTCTTGATTATGGCATAATAGCTTATATTGCAAAGCTAATCTTAAAAGATTTCGCCCTTTGTTTTATAGAATGTATGATCTTTAATTGCAGTGCGCGAAGCTCTTTAAGTTTAGCATATATCAATCCTCCTGGCTGTCTTTGTTATCTAACTGCCTTATTTTTAACTTGCATTTAGCATGAAAGTAATTGCAGATGAATTATCACCTTACCTACTTACCTAAGTTTATTAACTGAGAAAACAGTAATAAGTTTTTAATCATTTTATTTCAGGTTAGGCTTCGGCAGTTTCGCGGATAAACCGATAATGCCGTACACCAGTGTTGATCCTCGGCGATTAGCCAACCCTTGCGCTGTAGAAGAGCAGGCATGTGAAGCAACCTACAGCTACAAACACCATTTATCTCTTACCAATCAGGTAAATATCTTTTCTACATAATTGTAAAATTGTAATCATTTATTGTCTACAATCACTAAACTTAATAAAGCTAGAGTAGAGATTTAATCTAGCGAAATTTTGGCAAGCTTTTGTAAACATATTTACGTATTTAAGTAAAGAAAACATTACCTGATACCAGATCTATGCACAAAATAAAAACATTTTGTGTCCCAAAAAAAGTTCAGTCACACCCTACAAATATCTTGCTGTGCCGTAAATGTGTATTAAGAAAGCCGACGTAATACAATACGTTATACAGTTAATTGTATTTGTGTCGTCAAGACTCAAGCGTTGACGCCATCGATCTAATATAATATATATTATATATTTTTAATATTCGTGTTAAGAATACAATAGGTATAGGAATAGGTATAGGTTTGTAAATATAGATTGAGTATCTACGAAACCAGTCTCTCTTACAGGGTCAGTCCATTGAAGTGTAAACTAACAGAGTACACTGTGTAAACAAGAACTTTAGTATAATGAAGCTTTTGGCCAAAGTAAAGGCATTGCACTAACGTCTATCCTCCTCAGGCTATCAGATGATTTCAACAACTCACATCACAACGACAACACGCGACAGGGCGGCATGCTACAAAAGCGGCCGTGCATGGAGCATGCGGCAGAATATTTTATGCCGAGATAATATTAACAGTCTGTCTACTATTGTTGATACATTTTTTATAATTAATGTACCATGCGCAGGGTTGGGCAGTATTTGAATTACAATTAAAGCAAATAATTAGGATTCATATAACTTTGTTCCCATTCAATTAATCTGTCTGGTCTTTTTAAGGTAAATGAGTTTATAGAGAAAGTGAACAGCAGTTCAGTGACAGCGAATTTGGATAACGCAGAGGCGCAGTTAGACGCGCTAGTGCAAGCTATCACATGCGACAAGGAAGTGGGCTGGTCGCTTCATAGCCGGAAAATTGTCATACTGCTATCTGATGGACTGCTGCATACCGCGGGAGACGGGAAATTAGGTGAGCTATTAATAGTAAAGTCCTTGAAGTCTTAGTTAACCCCTAAAAGATCTATGTAGACTGTCTCAATTGGATTGCAACTCAGCCGCAAAAATTGTGGATGTAGTTTTTTTGAGTTGTGTTATCTGCATTGAAAATGTCAACAGATAGTCCGCTTGCTTTTGACATCGTGAATTCGTGACCGTACTGATTGCCTGCAACTGCGTGCACGTACGCCAATAATGCACGCAGTCTACACGCAGACAGTGCAGTCAGTCCACAGTTTCTCTGCAGTTATATTAACTGTGAAACAACCGCGTAAAGCCTGCAACTTTACAGCAGTCCACTGCCTACACTACATGCGAACCAACTAAATAATTTAATTCTTGTGCCTCTGGCCGGTCATTCCGATTATATAGTTCAAAATAAGTTTGGCAGTTGAAACCGTCTTTCGTTATTTAATTGATTTCTACCATAATGCACTAGAACGGCAATGTTGCTGAACAGTCTTTCTATCCAAACATATCTCGTACTCATAGAGCTCTAAGCGATCGCTAAACTATATACGTACAGTTTATAAACTAAAAATCCACTTGTTGTTTTGAAACAGGTGGTGCCTCACTGAAAAACGACGAGAAATGCCATCTAGATAAATACGGCTATTATTCCGAGGCCGGTACCTTCGACTACCCGTCCATAGCGCAAGTGTACCGACTCTTAGATAAGTACAAGGTAAATAAAACATTGTTTGAGAATACAGATTAAGTTGGGCTTGTTACGCAGATTCATAGATATCGGGAAAGTAAACTGGCTATGTTTACTTATGTGTTCTTTGTTCTAAGAGATCGCGGTAAATTTTGAGGAGATGCTTGGTAGAATCTGAAAGTTAGTAACGTTCCACATGAAATAAATAAAACATAAACGAACCAACAGGCTTACAGGAATTAATATTACTTACTACTTAGGTGTAAAGCAGAGGAACCATTTATTCAAAAACAAGCTAACTCCCTCGATTTCACCCGCGAGGGATTTTTAAAACGCGTGTGCGGCTGAGCCGTAAAAAGCTAACACTTTCGCATTTCGCAAAGTAAGTAGATATGGATTTTCGGCTATTATTAAGCGCTTCCTCAAATTTTCCCACAGCCTCTCGGGCCACTTGTTCAGTGCCTTCTAGCGAATACGGAATACGTTCCCTTCTATAGAATACAAATCTAAAACAAATCTATTCATAACATTGCCTTATTTGTTGGTGAAAGCAGAAACAACGCATAACTTCAGATTATCATTTTAAATAATAAAATGAATGATATTCAAAACTTGGCCCTGTTCGTGTTTTGGAATGATTAAACGTTCTTATCAACAGTTTTATATTATTATGGAGTTCTCTTTCTTACCACACTGCACCTAATACTTAAAACAAACAAAAAACTGCTTGCACTAAAACGTAGTAATTACAAAAAATATATCCTAACTTTCCTATCTTATCCTAACAATTGAAGATTGGGATACTACACAGTTGTTTCGCTGGCTATCCAGCGAGTAGGTACAAGGCAAGGTTTAGCCGTTTGGCTAAATAGCCCTCTTGAGTCATTTTGAAGTGCCTACCTAGGTACGAAGCAATAAAAATGTATTATTTTGTTACGCATTTTCAGGTGAACGTAATATTCGCGGTCACAGAAAATGTTAAGAGCCATTACGACAGTTTACACGAACTGTTGAGCGATTTCACGTACGTCGCTAAATTAGAGAGCGACAGTTCAAACATACTGAAGCTAGTCAAGATGGGATATGAAGACATCGTGAGCGTCGTCAATTTTGAAGACGACGCGGCTGCCGGCCCTATAAAGGTTAAATATTTCACCGATTGCGGAGTGAAAGGAGGTTCCATGGTTGAGGCAACACGTTGCACCGGCGTCGAGTATGGCATGACGCTCAATTACGAAGCTCATGTCAGTTTGGAATCTTGTCCGGAATACAAAAAGGTAATCGACTTTTTTAGATAAGCTTACTTTGACATATCGAGAAATCGCCTACCAAACTGGTCGCAACTGGAATTTGGATAGGTCGACAGAAAATTACTGATTCCATTGATAAAAGCGTCTTTTGATGTTGCTAACGGTGAATGACAGGTATTTGTATGCACAAGTTGGTACGCAACGCAGCGTTGAAATCAATGGGCAGATTTGAACTGATGGGCAGAATGACTTAACTTCTAGTATGTACTTATATATACCTATTTTTTTTAAC
The DNA here is from genome assembly GCA_923060345.2 of Erebia aethiops. Lineage (NCBI taxonomy): Eukaryota > Metazoa > Arthropoda > Insecta > Lepidoptera > Nymphalidae > Erebia > Erebia aethiops. The sequence continues at coordinate 10,202,211 of OV281096.1, read as the reverse complement.
CGCTACAAGTTAGGAACGCTAAATCGCTTGGCGGCACGTCTTTGCCGGTAGGGTGGTAACTAGCCACGGCCGAAGCCTCCCACCAGGCCAGACCAGGGAAAATTCAGAAATTATAAATTCACTATTCCCCGGATCCAACCCGGGACCTCCAGCGCTACACACTGCACCACGGAGATCGTCAAAAATATCAGGGGGAACAGAAGTAACAGATACTCGGAGAACATATTTGCCTTTTCTTCGTTTTGAAAATGGAGCTTTTGCTATAAGAAAAGCTCAAAGAAAGTCAGTGTCGCCCCTAAGTAATCATCATAAAAATATACTCCACTTAATTCTCTGTTAGTTATAAGAGGTATTTTGGAATTTTTCCGTTTGGCGAAGGATACGACATTACCTTCAATTAAAGTGGAGAGGCACAAGAAGAAGATGCAAAAATTATTAAAATATAATTTTGATCATTCAATGCGTTCTAAATACTACCTAGTCCTACCATGTGAAATACGCACATGAATGCAAGGAATTCGAACCTTAGAAATACAATTTTTAATTTGTAGTCGCGTCACACGATCACAATATCGGAAAGCCAGCTGGGCCAGGACTCGCTGACTCTGGAGGTAGAGATCCAGTGCGGATGCGAGTGCGAGGGCAACGTGCAGGAAGGCATGATCCTGTGCCCCGCCAACTCGCACCTCGTCTGCGGCGTTTGCCAGTGCAACAAAGGATGGTGAGATCAACAATCACATAACTTCTCTGTTGCTTTCACTATCAGTGCAATATTTAACCCCTAATGAATGAATAGAGATGTATTATTAATTAGACGTGTGTATTTGTGTATGTCTGTGGCATCGTAGCTCCCAAACGGATGAACCGATGTTGATTTATTTTTTACTTTGAAAGGTGACTTGATTGAAAGTGTCCTTCGCTATTATTCAAGAAAATCTGTTCAGCCGTTTGAAGATCAACTCTTGTATAGTTGATGTAGGGGTGCGAGCAACTGACAGAGGTCCCTAATAGTCGAAATTTGGTATCCTATTAATTCAATGTCAAGAGTTCTTAAATAAATAAATTTTGTTTAATGTTTTCATAAGGTTTTTGGTTTTAATAATACTATACCTACTGTGTTATGATGTCATATAGTTATGACACTGAGATTTTTCAACTTTTATTTTTATACATAAATCTTCGGAAAATAATTCTGTTAATACGCTATGCGCCGAATTTCATCAGAATCCCAGGCGAGTAAGCCGCGAAAAAGTAATAGACACATTTTCGCATTTTTATATTAATAGATTTTTTCAGGTCAGGCCCGTATTGCAACTGCTCCATCGAGGATGTAACCGCTTCAGCTGCGTTGTCAGCTCAGTGTCGTGAGCCCAACATAAGTCGCGCCATCACGTGCTCGGGCTCCGGAGAGTGTCTGTGCGGCAAGTGCGAGTGCGACCCGGGCTCCACTGGCCGCTACTGCCAGTGCAAATCTTGCCAAACAAGTAGGTGAGTCGATTGCTGAAGATCTGACTACAAATACTGGAAGATATTTTCTTAAGGGAGACTCAGTGGCGTGCAGTTCATAGAGGCATAAAAACACATCTTTGCAAATTATAAATACGTCAATGCTCATTTCATTATAAGAGACAGTAAAGAGGCTTTCTGAATAACTAATTCCATAGATGAAGATCGTAAGAACAGATTAACAGATCGATAAGAAAAGAGTCCCTAAAGTTCTCGATCCTCGTAAAAATACATACGTAAGTAGTGTTTTCGTATCATATTTGTGTGTGTTTTCGTGTGTCGGCGAATTTTAGCTGTATGTGTTTTGAACTTGGTTTTGATTATCTATTATGGAGCTTAATTCACTCCTGAATTAAATTCGCTATAATCCGCAAAAACAGTCTATGTGGTTGCATGCTGCACATTGTACCACGTAGTTAGATTTGTCTGTTTTAGTGGATTTATAGCTTCTTGTCCCTTGGTAATTTTTTTGTATGGTTCGCACTCAGTTATCCTCTGACATAATGTCAGAGATCTTTTTAATGCGAGTTTTGCTCTGAATTTTGTGCCACTCACGATGGTCGTTTAGTGGTGGTGTTTTTTTTAAATATTAGTTATTTTGTGACCTGTTTTTTTTTAAATATTAGTGCGAGAGCCCTGATTAAAAAAAAAAATTTTAGAAGTTATTTCAGGTAATGTTTTAGTAGTATCAACGCCTCATTTGTGCGTTCTAGGTAGGATAGGTACTCTATGGTAAATGCTTATAGTTTTTCAACGATCATAGAATAAACAACGTAGAATGCGGCGGCATCGAGCACGGCGTGTGCGTGTGCGGGCAGTGCGCATGCGCCGAGGGCTGGAGCGGCGACGCCTGCGACTGCACTCAGAGCAGCGACACGTGCGTCGCGCCCGGCTCTGAAGAAGTTTGCTCAGGACATGGAGACTGCGTTTGCGGTAAGTTTTGAATGACTTAGTACAGTACACAAATCTGGATAAAGCGATCTTTAGAATCGTGCCTTGTCGAGTCAACATCTCCTATAGATGCTCCGGTGTCGGAGTGAAACGAACGTTGAGAGTGTTTTGTTGGATTTGTGTGGTGTGGTGCTGTGCCTGTGCGTATTGCTGAGTGGTGGGTGTCACATGCAAGTGAAAGACACGCACTGTACCACACAGATTTGTCTACTGTAGCGGATTATAGCGAATGGAGAAGTTTACCATTTTTTTTTTAATTTAATATGAAAATTAAAATATCTCAACAAATGAAAAAGTTGTGGAACTTTAAAGTTGCGCTTGCAAGACGGGAGACGTGACGTCATAATTCCCAACAGACTTTATAAAGTCGAATAAAAGAAACAAATGGACTTAACGTGACTTAATTGAATTAAAAGCACTTAATTTGTGTGTGAAGATAATTTTGAAGTATTAAATCTCGGCTAGGTATTAAAACTCACCCACAAAATTTCTCAGTCGAGTAAGATACAGCAATCGGTGTACATTAAATAATTAAACTTTTAAATCGTAATTTCACAGTCATTTATTGATGGATTTGTAAAAAGAAACCACTGATTTATTAGTTTTAATCTATATTTTACTTCCGTTGTGTTAAATATGATATTCACAACATCATGAAACTTCTTCATGAAACTTCTAGTTCATTCATTATCATGGACTTCCGCAAAGTAACGCCTGCTTCTAGTAAGTTTTGCTTTCCACGCCGTACTGTGCAGTACCGTGCTGCCAAAGTGGGTTTAGGCTGCCTCTGTGAATCTGCCGCTACGTGCCGCGCCTCTGTAGTGGGGTCAGACCTTTACCCTATGCGAGATGATGTGTTGTTGTTACATAGTCTAATTTATAAATCTCAGGATCTACTATTTGCACATTGTTGCTGAAGCGTGTCAGTCGTAACTAAACTTCGTCCACGTGGTTTAAGTTATTTTTGATTCCCGTGGGAAAATTTTCATTAATTTTCCGGGATAAAAAGGAGCCTATTTCACTCTTCAGGTCCTCAACTATACCCATGCCAATCACGTCGATCCGTTTCTCCGTTGCAGTGTGATTGAAGGACAAACCAACAAACAAACTGACTTTCGCATTTATAATATTAGTATGATTATTAGTATGATGCCTTGACGCCTGCGAATATATTAGCAGCAGAAAGATTTATTAATACGAGATTCTTGAGTAAAAATATGAGCGCGACTCGAAGTCGAGTTCGCAAGATATTCAATGGTGTTTAATTGTGCCATGTTCTCTAAGTTTTGAAAGTTCTACTCATACAAATCACGCTGAATTTCAGACCATTAATTATTCTTACGAGTATCTTACTGATTATTATTTCCTCAGGCCGATGTCAATGTTACAAAGCCAACGAAACTGATACAGAATACTTGGGCGCGTTCTGTGAAACCTGTGCAACCTGCGAGAACCCTCTCTGTGCCAATTCGGAGCCATGCATCCTGTGCCATTTAAACAGCAGTTGCACAGACATCTGCACAATTGGCAACATCAACTATACGGTCAGCGAGAGGATGAACTCAGGTATATTTTCTGTTTTTAAATAAACCTTATCTGGTAAAGATGCTCAGGGGCCATACTGCCAAAACTTAAAGCACCTTGACGTTCCTAAAATAAGGATTATAATTCTAAAACACGAAAGTCAACAATAATGAAACACCATTTTCTATAAAATCTATGCTATCGGTGAGCATGCTCTGTATGCCAACTCGGAGCCATGTATCCTGTGCCATTTAAATAGCAGTTGCGCTGACATCTGCTCTCTTAAGTCACCCGGACGTGGTTTTAACCCACGGCCTCGGGGGAGTGTGGACTAATCTAGTCCAACCGACCTCCCATTCGTCCCAACGTCATCCTAAGCCGAGGTCCGAGCCTCATAGGAGGCGCCCTTAGGAACACGTTGCCCCTCCCGATGTCATCGAGCCCTAGGGCTCTTTTCTCGGCGACGCCTAGCGCTCGTCCAACCCCCCGGTGACGCTGTATAGCGGCCAGTAGGGCCTTTGCAGCATGTTACTCAATCCGAAAAAAATATATCTGCGCTATTGGCAATGTCAACTATACGGTCAGTGATAGGATGAATCAAGGTAGGTTTTCTATAAAGAAACCCCTATCTGGTTTAAAGATACTCAGGTGTCATCTGTGAAAACTGTGCTGTCGGTGAGAATCCTAGCTGTGTGCCAACGCGAAACCCTATACAGGATCCGGTGCCATTTGAGTTTATAACTAATTGACCTATTTGATAGAGATACCTAGTTACTTAGAGGAAAATTAGTTGACCAAAAATAAAACGTTTACTTCTGCTAATAAACACACAACACAATTACTCAGGTCATTAAGAAAGACGTGCATTTAACCTACTCTGGAGGTAGGTTAATTTGCTCCTATTTTGTAGTTTGCGGTTTACCTAAGTATGAAAGCATAGCGTCTTTTGTACTTACCTCATTATAGTTAAACTTGCGGTTGGGTGTCCAATTATAAGTACCTATAGCACCATAACCAACTAATAAATTAATTTAAGGGTCTCTTTGCGTCGTATTCCTCATTACTGAGGGTCGTGACCCCTTTCCATTAATCAAATAATGGTAGGAGTTTTCTTGGGATAATAATGCGGTGGGTTCCCAGTTTCCCACGTCCTTCCGCATACGACTCAACTAAGAGTATTTATAACGGTTTTTGTAACGATTATTATCAGGTGTTAGTCATAATAAGCGAAAAGGCCTTTTTTGAACCTCCAAATTTGGTCACCCATCCAGTTACCGACTTGGGTCAACGTTGCTTAACCTTCGCATTCGGCTGATAATCGTTGTCACAACTAGGCCACTCGTCCCTCCAATTTAAGATCAAGCACCTAATAATTTCTTGTTATTACAGCAGCCCCAAATATCGACGATACGTCCTGCATACTGCGTCAAGAAGAGAACGGCATGAATTGTGAATACAGATACACATACAGAGCCGGCGTCAAATCCATGATTGCTATGGAGATGGTCATCACTGCCAAGGAATGCACGCAGCCTACGAGCGCTCAGATCATGACATCCGCACTCATTACCATGGCTTGCGTCATAGTGGCTGGTCTTATAGTAATTTTAGGGGTCAAGTCCGCCCAAGTGGTTTCAGATAGACAAGCCTATGCCAAGTTTCTGCAGGAAGCCCAAGAGAGCAGGATGCATATGCAGGAGTTGAATCCACTGTACAAGTCTCCGATTTCGGAGTTTACGTTACCAGAGTCGTATCCGAGGGATCAACGCGACTTATAGATGAATTACACAGTCAATTGATTAGGAGTAATTAATTTTACTATTTGTACGTAAGTAAATACAGAAAATTTAATATTTAGTTTTAATATTTTTTTAACTAAACGAAATTTCTTTCTGCGATTTTTGAAGCAGGTAAAGCCTAAAGAAAATCAACCTGAATTGCTTTTTATTGATAGAAAGTTCCTGAGATCTTTACTTTTTCCGATTTTGATGGAAGTTTTGCAGTTTTCCGATTCGCAATCCGAAAATCTCCGGAATTTTCTCCTCATACAAATGCAATGCTGGTTGGAAATTTGAATTTTGAAACTGATAAAACAAAACTATAGATAGATATGCCTATTAACTAAGTACCCACCTAGTGATAAGATGACGGGCATTAAAGTACTTAAACTAATATTATATTTATTTATATACAAAAAATCTGTTGTTTTAAGTTACCTAATGTTTTTTGTTTGTTTATATGTTTACGGCTTCTGCGTTTGTACTTACTTTTTTGTTAAGAGATTTTTTTTACTTTATACCTAACTGTTATTTCTTATTTTAACAAAGTAAGGTTAAGTATACTAATGAAAACTACTGTCAAAAAAACTCCATCAAATGGCGCCCAACGTGGGACCAGTTATACCGAGTATCGACATTGTTTATTTTCTATCGCATTTAACATTTACTAGTCTTAGAAACATTAATATTTCGCAAATAGATCAAAAAATGGTGTCCAGAGTGTGTATGTATTTTTTCATTTTATTTGGGGTTCCGTACCTACCTCAAATGGAAAAAGCTGAACCCTAATAGGATCACTTTGTTGTCCGTCTGTCTGTCCCTTCTTCTCAGGAACGCATGGAGGTATCAAGCTGAAATTCATATTAAATACTCAGGTCTACTGTCCCTTGGAGCTGTGAACAAATCAAACTTCTAAGCCAACGTAATCAAGGATACAGCCGTTTATGCTGCAAATTTTCGACACTCGCAAGGGAATCAAAACCTGCATGGTACTTCCCGTGACCTCTGAATCTTGAAATTTGGTACGAAGCAACGTCTTTTAAGCACAGAGAAAGGAAAAATTGCGAAAAGCATAAATTTTTAGTTACATCATATAATATTTTTATATGATGTAACTAAAAATTTAATTAAATTAAAAATATTTTTACTAATTTTAGACTTACTAATGTTAAGGATTTCATTTAGCAATAAAAATGCCATAACATTTACTTATATACCTACAGGTTTGTACGGAACCCTAGGTGTGCGAATCCGACTCGCACTTGTCCGGTTTATTTTAATAGTCCAAGCTAAGCCGAGTAACAGAAAACATACATACATACATGAAATCGGATGACGTTACAGCTCTTATGGAATCCGGAGGAATCCGAGAAAATACAACTGCTTAGCGCCTGCTATATTATCCATTCAGACCATTAAATGGTTTGAATGGATAATATTATAGCAGACTCCAGAGAGAATACTTGTCTATCTCAAATTTTATTTAGACTAATATTCTCCCCGGAGTTCTGATTTGAATCGAATGTTATATTATAGGATGTAGGTATGTGTGATTGTGAATTTCGAATTAATTATGTAAATAAAATATTGAATATTATGTATTTGTTTGTTAATTTTTTTATGTAAATGCCTACTATTAAGTTTTATTAATTTTATCGCTCTACAATTTAATCAATGTTTGTAATAAATAAAATTCTTGACATGATTTGCATAGTATGTTTATTTCGTTGAATTATTTATATCTCAATTGCCCAAATATTTTTTACCTTTAAACATAGTGACGAAGTTTTCAATAACTAATATAACACTACAAGTTAAGAGAAATTAGTAAGTATAAAATAGTAGTAATAAATAATTACTGTCTTTAGATAGGTTATTCTGCCAAAATAAGTTCTTTACGCTATAAAATGTACTGGAGGCATTCGAAAATACAAAGCACGAATTACCAAAAACCGGCAAATAACCTACATTAAGAAACGAATGCTTATTCAAACCAATTTTACGCATCGGCAAATAATTATGCACCTTCCTCCACTTTTAATAGAGAATGGAAGACTAAAATACTTATATATTTTTTCAACAAAGTAAGTAAGATTAACTATTAACTATAGTAAGATATGGTGATGCAAATTTTTTATATTATGTACAAAACAGTGGGGCTGATTCTGTATAACACAATCTCGAAACTAAACTAAAATGGCAGCTTTAAATCTTGTTCTGTCCCTTTCCGTAGGAAGTATTATGAAAGGGTTATCAATGCTCTAATTTTAGTTTAGTTTAGAGATTGTGCACAATGACCTTATTGATTGTGCACTACAGAATCAGTCCCAGTACCTATATAAGGCTGGGTATCCACTATGCTCGCGAACCTCTTGCGCTCCGCGCATCTGCAACCGATCTGATGGAGACGGTACGCGCATCTCCATTAGCTCGCGGCCACGAACAGAACGAGCTCCCCTTTGTGTTCGCCCAAAAACCGCCACCGATTGGAGCGCGCACCGTTGCACGCTCCAGGAGCGCGAACGTATCCACTTGTGGAGCAGTTGCAGGAGCGCGGAGCGCAAGAGGTTCGCGAACGTAGTGGATACCCAGCATTAAACGTTGTAATTGAGCAGAGTCTAACCTACGGTGTGATTCGAGCATACCTTAATAATACGAAGAGGTAATTATTGACATTTGGGATACAGTGAAACCTAACCTTTTATTTAATTTCGCTTTAATTTTTAAATCTATCACAATAATCTTATAAATAAAGGAATCACCCCATCTTTAACGAAAGTAAATCATTGACATTGTAATTTTCCTAAGTACATACCATAGTTTTTTGCAACTCTAATAATAATTAAGTACAAGTTAAAGATACTTTACAGAGAAAACATATAGCTCGAGTCTTGGCGCGTGCCCCCCGAATATCACATCACTTTAAGCTGTCTGTGACACATTATTTTGACTTAAGTATTAATATGCCTGTTAAAAAATGAAAAAATAATAATAAGTATTTTAAAAAATCGAAAAATTTCATACCTATAGGTACATAGGAGAATATTATATATATTATGTACTCAGATATTTTTTGATGATTTGATTTTAGCATTAAAATAATGATCTGCGTGTGGTTGCGGTAGTTTTCCCAAACTTATAATAGGAAAACCATAATTACACCAACCAAATTAAATTATCCTTAATCTACGTAACTTAATAAGCTATTGAGGCTGATTCTGTAGTGCACAATCTCTAAACTAAACTAAAATTAGAGCATTACAAATATTGCTAACCCTTTCATAATACTTCCTACGGAAAGGGACAGAACTAGATTTAAAGCTGCCATTTTAGTTTAGTTTAGAGATTGTGTTATACAGAATCAGCCCCATTGCATTGCAACGATATTTTTTCACGAAGAAAGTATTGAGAGAATGAATACCACCACCAGTCGTAGCCGTATTCTATCGACCTCTATATTCATATTATTATAGCCGCGTAATTTTTATTCACATATCTACGAAACAAATTATTTGGCTCGTTCAATTAGAATGCCTATCCATAATCATAATATCATAACATTAATCAGAATCCATTACCTATTATCTATTTATTATAAGGCATTGTGATTAAGGCAACTTCACGTGGTCCTTGAGATATGCTTACACATTAATAATATCACGTTATCATCGAAATAATTAAGCCTTGAATATGTACAAAGCTTAGCTTCGATTACTTCACCAAAATTCGCAAAATATTAACCTAATAGTTCCGCGAATAGTGTGTAACATCATCGTCATTCCTCAATTCTATTTTAATTTTAAAATAAATTTGAAGAACAATAATTTACATTTCATATTTTCGTACTTAGGTAACACTGTGTTACACCGCTAATTTTCCCTTGAGGCTCTCCCGTGATACGCTCGCTGCACGACTGCGTAACGCAATAGTGTCTACAGGCACTATTTACCAGAACTATTCGCGTTTAACAGCCGTGCGTCGCTCGTATTACTGGTGGTGTTACATGAAACAACCTTTACTTTGAAATGAGTACCTCTCAATGTATTATTCATAAAACCTTAATAACCAACCTCTTACCTCGAACTATAAAATCGTCTAACACCCCACAATTGCCCTAACGTTGGAAGTAAAGAGGTATGATAGGTACAGGCGCGGTCAAACTTGTCTTTCATGCCTTGCTGGAGGTACAACGGTCATCGGTCGGGAATCATTTTTCACCAAGTCGTGTATTTCGTCAGCTTTGTTCAAAGCGACGCGATGTGATCGACGCATTGGCTCGGGTACCGCATCTGGCACTAGACCGCGTATCAGTTCAGATATGCACGGCCATGGCACGATCCTGTAATAAAATAGGTTAAATGTATATTTGTTTCAAACAAGCTTTTCTCTAATCATCGGATTTCGATCACCATCTAAGTACCTATTTGTCAAGTCAAATTCAACAGGCCCAAACACGACGGAGTAACAGAAAGTGTGTTTATTGTTTGTTTGTTGGTTTGTCTTTCAATAACGCCACTGTGGAGTATTTGCGACGTAATTTTCGCACGTGTCGAGTGACATAGGCTTATTTTAGGCTTTTCCCAATATCCCATTGGAGCTCTTTGAGCTTTCTTAATGATTTCTAGGTAATTCTTAATGCAGATTGATCGAAAAAACGTTGATCGAAATTGGATGGTACCGCCGTACCCGTGTTGTTTGTTTGCTAGTCTTACTGTAGATATGATTGTAGATAAATTTCATTATTAACACTATTTTTACTAAAATCGATGCTTGAAATCTTTTGTTACCTACGTAATAAATACCTTAATACGGCGGTTAAGGTGGCTGATATACATTTTCAGAACACGACTGTACTTACCTACCTACTAAGTATAGACACATTACAATTTACAATGCAAGATTTCGTTTTGTTTTAATTCTCATAAAACTTGGTTTAACAATGACTTTTTTGATTACATACAATCTCAGACGGTTTGCTCATAGCATGTTAAAGTTTTAATTAATCTTTGGGTGTGAACAGGTTAATTTACTTATAGCCTGAACTAAATTCTAAATACTAATTGGTATACTATTATGCTATAATTATGTTATGAACATAATTCTATATCCACTACCTACCTACCTACTGTATGAAGTAATTTTTCAAAAATATTGATGTAATCCTAACACATTTTACCCAAAGTTGGTGGGCGGTGGCTAACATTTTAGGTAAGTTTCCCTTTAATTAAAGCTAAGTAGCTGAAGTGTTATAGAGCACGCAAAACACTGATTCATTTTAAATTATTTTACTTCTTATGTATTATAATACAGATACCTTGACTTCTAGATATCATCGCAATTTTAGGTCAAGTATCAAGAGTTTTTTAAATAGATTCTTGAACATTTACTAATACTGTTGTTAAAAAAAGCCAAAACCAACGAAATATTCTTAATAAGTGGTACTAAACCAATTTTATATAGGTAACACTAATTAAGTATTGTGGTGGTAGGTGGCTTAATTACCCTTGATGAATAGGCACTTTTTTATTACGTAAAAAACAATGTTTCAAAAATAAAAAATAACCTAGTACAAAAAAGTGTGTGTGTGTAATTCACACACGGCAGAAGTAAAACTCCAGAAAAGTAGCCTATGAGAGAATGAGATATTATATAATTTGTATTCTATCTCATTCTCTCTCAGGCTAAATCCTATTATGTTTATCTTTTAAGAGTCACTTTTTCAAATCACAACGATTCTAAAGAATACGGTAGGTATTTTTGAAGTATCGAGGTAGGTACCTACTTAGGTATACTGAAAACATCCGCTCGATAACTGGAATTAGTGTTCATGTAATTATTCTAGTACCTTGACGTTCCCAAAATCTATATCTACTAATATTATAAATGCGAAAGTTTGGATGGATGGATGGATGTATGGATGTTTGTTACTCAATCACGCCAGATCGGCTGAAGGGAAATTTGGCACAGAGATAGATTATAGTCTGGTTTAGCACATAGGCTACTTTTTATCCCGGAAAATTAAGGAGTTCCCGCGGGAACCAAAACACCTCAATCTACGCGGACAAAGTCGCGGACATCCGCTAGTAAGGATTATAATTCTAAAACTCGAAAGTCAACAATTAAGAAACAATAATTTGGCTATCAGCATTGGCAGTATGGGCCCAGATCATGCTCGCTACGTCAGAATCATTAAAAAATCTACATATATTTTTTATATTTATTCTATATATTTTTTCTTCGCTAGAGTAGGTAGATGAGTTCGATCATAAATAATTACATATATATATGAGTTGTCCTTCTGTGGTTATTAACCTACATTTTCCGCGGAAACCCTCTTTCGCCTAAGCCCGTCAAAAGCCGTCTACGCGTCCGTGTGCTCACGCCATTGTTGGGACCGATGCTAATTTTTAAATCCACACGTTGGAAGAGTAGCACTGGGCCTACGTTGGTGCCAACGTGTAGAGCTGTCGTAAAAAAGCAACGTAGATATGATTCCCACTTGAACGGTAGCAACAGTCGGAAGTAGGCAGGCATGACGGCGACAGGCTCGTTGGTATTTTACATACACACGTTGGACTTGGAAGAGTAGCATTGGACCAACGTTGGTGCCAACGTGTAGAGCTGTCGTAAAAAAACAACGTAAATATGATTACCATTTGAACGGTAGCAACAGTCGGAAGTAGGCAGGCATGACGGCGACGGGCTCATTGGTGCGTATCGCCAGCACCACGCGGTCCGCCACCTCGTTCGAACTCAGCGTTGGCACCAATCTGGAAATAATTGGCACACGGATAATGCAGGAAGTGAACTTTAGAATGGATCCATAAAAAGTCCCCCTAGCTAACAGAATTGAAATCTGGTACCTACCTACTTAACTTTTTTTTACGGACGTATGTCCTCTTTGGAATTAAACTTTTCTGCAAAGGAAACTACTTAGGCAGGTCTGAACCTACCTATATATCTGCTCTAAAATCGGTCAACTTTCCTGGGTCCTTATGAAAATTTAATTACCTAGAGCTTACCTACCTATCTGAGTTTTACACAAATATTTAACTAACAGGTAGGAAGTCATACCTACCTAATTAAGGAACTTACCTATTTAATTTTATTTACATGCATCTACTCGGATAAAGGTAGTTTCTAGATTTAGCCTTTAAATAGCCTAATATATAATCTTCATAGCGCTACAAAAAAAAATTACTCGAACAGGTAATTAAATAAGTAGAAATATCTCCTTATTTGTGAAACAAAATAATACGAATTTGCATTTGCACTAATACCTATAATTTGCCCCTTCTAGAAGGTTCCAAAAACAAAATAAATTTAGGTTTGGGCTTGTACGACAAAAACTTACCTTGAGTTGACCTCTTCGAACATTCCAGTTGCTCGGATAAAGTACGGGCATATAAGAGATGTGTGGACGCCCTTGACTCCTTTGACTTCTAACTCCAGTCTTAGGGCTTCGTCGAACCCGCAAGCCGCCGATTTTGAAGAGCAGTAGTCCACCAACTTCGCAACTCCAACATGACCGGCCATGGATGCTATAGTAACAATGTGCCCATCGTTCTCCTCGATCATTGCTGGCAAGAATGCTTTCACTGTCTGGAATTAGGGATTTTAAAGACAATGGTAAAATTATCAACTTACATAAACATATTTTGAATGTCATTTTTTTATTGCTAGATAGGCTTGCGCTTGACGACAAGCAATGATGAGGATAGGTTAGAACGCGCTTGCTAAGGAGAAATGTGGCAGAAAATTAGCGTGAATGCTCTAGCTAAGCCCTTGACTGCCACTTGAAGTGTTGGTAACGGAACGGTTAGCTGTATGAGTCCTAATAATAATTAGCCACCGCCAGAGGAAACCAGACTAGAGAAAATTAAGAAATTATAAACCCCTAATGACTCCTTTTGGGATTCGAACTTTGCACCCCAGTATCTCAGGGAGAAGAGGAGAATTTATGTAGTAATAAGGTTCTTTCCTATACATAAGTATAGCTATATATATATTAAAATATAGTTACTATATGTATGTTAAATAATTATGGGACTTTGATACCACTTTACTCAGTTTTATGATAGGTTGAGCTATGTCTAATGTTTATAATTAGAAGACAATATTTATTATCTTTGCTTACAGTACATAGGTATACCAACATAACTACATTATTATTATGTAGATATACACTGATATATTTACGCATCAGCTCATGCCTACCTATGTAATAAAATCTTTTAATCAATTTTATTTTTTGTTCAAATTGTAACTACATAACTAGTTAGTATATAGGTAACTTATAATATGATTATTATGTATGGGACTTTGATACCATACCAGTATACTCAGTTTTATGACAAGGTGAGCTATATTTAATGTGTATAATTAGAAGACGATTATCTTTACTTACATAACATACCAACATAATTACAATATGATTATTATGTAGATATACTGATATATTTACGCATCACGTAATAATACGTAATCATTGTGAGTAATAAAATCGAAAACGGTTCTATTTTTTGTTAAAATTGTAACTAGCCTGTAGGTGTCTAACTGCAGTTTAGTTACATAAGTAGGGCCTATGTATTAGATAGGAAAAAATATAATGAAAACGAGTTAAAGAAGTAAAACTATTGAACAAAAGGAGTGGCAAACAATTTTATGTAGAGCTCTATTAATTTTATTTAAGTATTTTAATATACTTAAGAATTCTTACCAATTATTAAGAAATAGGTAATTCTGACGAATTATTATGAATTACGAATTATTTGCGTTTGCCAAACATAAGTTATCATCATCATTATAATGGGACGCCTGAAGCATTGGTTAATTTTTCTAAAGCCTGGCTGTTATAAAGGGCTCATCTTAAAAGTATACGTCACACTAATTTCGTGACTTTTTTACCCCTCCCCCGTCCTTGTCACAGTTGGTCACATTTGTGAGACTTGTGAAAATCAAGGGTTCCCTCGCGTGAATAATGTAGTATATTACCTATGTACTTACTAAATACCTACTTACTAGCCAAATCTAATCACTTACCAATAACCATTACAATTTTTCTTAACCCAATATAAACATTCTGTTAGATTTTCCGAAAATTTATTTGTAAGTTCTTATTCGTTTCACTTTTTAGGGTTCCGTACCAAAATGGTAAAATGGAACCCTTATGGTGGACTTTCTCCGTCTGTCTGTCTGTCTGTCTGTCCGTCCGTCACACTCGATTATTTCAGTAACTACCGAAGCTATCGACATGAAATTTGGAATAGTTGTGTATATTAGTGGCCCAAAGACACTGGAATTAAAAAAAATTGGAAATTATTTTTGTTCTTATTCGGAGAAAATCGGAGGGTTGAAATTTAAAAGTGAGATAACTGTACTGTGTGGGGTATCATATGAAAGGGTTTACTTTGTACATTCTAAAACAGATTTTTAAGTATTTTTCGTCATGACAGTTTTTGATTTATCGGGGAAAAAGTCTAAAAAAATACCGTTCCCCCCCCCCTTATCTCCGGAGTTTACCGATCGAAAAATCTGAAATAATTATGGTCAATAGGAATTTATGTATATTTTACAGGAAAACTATAGCCAATGCTTTAACTAGCATAGTTTTTTTGATATTAACAGTAAACCTCTACAAACAAAGTTAGTTTTGCGGTTCATTAACAAAGGTAATTATTACCGTTTTACATCTTTGGTCGTTACAGTTTTCAGTACGGAACCCTCGGTGCGCGAGTCCGACTCGCACTTGGCCGGTTTTTTTGAATATGGTTCGCTTCAAAAAAAATATTACATTGACACTAACGCACGCAAAAACGTGAATCCAAGCGTGTTAATATACGATTAGGAATGTTTGACTTGACTTCTTTGACCTCACCGGATTTAGAAAAAATGACGAAATTAATGGTTTTTGCACATTTGTGTACTTAATAATGTGCAAATAACATTTTATTTTTTGTCGTCTTTTCAAATGAATATTTTGTTCGTATCAGTATGCAATAAAATTTCAATAAGTACCTATACTTGATGGAATGAATCTTCCTTTGACTAGGTAGGTAATACTAAAACTGATGGTAATACTATAATATGGTGAACTCGACAGATATTCCTTGTTCACTATTATAAACACTAGCAGATGCCCGCTACTTCGTACGTTGAAATAAGTTTTTTTAATTCCCACGGGAACTCCCTAATAGCCTATGACACTCACAAATAATTGGCTTTCTATTGGTACCAGAATTTTCAAAATTGGTTTAGTAGATCCAGAAATTACCCCCTATTACTATACCTCACAAACTTTACCTCTTTGTCTTTATAATATTAGATGAATAATATTGACGGACGGGTTTGAAACTAGTCGGGCATTTTCCGACAAAACAAGTGAGTTACAACCGGTGAAATTTATAGTAGGTAATACTATAGTAATTATCCGTTGTCCATTATATTATATGCTTCTTTGTTTTCGGGAAAAAGAAAATATCAGTCTCGTTTTGAAATACACTCGTAGTTATGCTCCATTTGTATGTTTTCCTGTTATAACTTGTTTGTGAAATGAGATACAAACACTCAATACTAATTGTTTAGCGATTACATAGTACTTACCCAAAAATGCGCTAGTATGTTGACATCAAAGGTCCTCTGTATCAGATGATCCGGAGTGTCCAACAAATATTGTCCGGACACCACCCCGGCATTGTTTATGAGCAGGGACACCTGTCGTGGAAGAATATCAAAATTATATTTTAAGATTTTAAACACCCTTTCATTTTTATAAATTAAATAGTCGTACTCGTATCTTTATTAACAAAGACAAGGTTAAATTTAGGGTTCAAATGGACAGTTTATTTCCTAACATCTTTTATGACCACCATAGTATAGATTATTGGGCTTGTTAGCCCAATCATGTTTTATTCATTAATTAATCACGTGAGGCTCGAAAGGAAAAATCACGAAATAACACAAGGGGGAGGGGGGTGTATTTTTTCGTTGAACGCGCGATTTCTGAGCCGAACAGCGCGGCGGCGCGTGACCTCGACTCACCATTGCCAACGATATATATATATATTATATGATATGATAAGATGCTTAATTTTCCAGAATTAAATTAGATTTTACCTGTATTTAAAGATAATATTATTCTGAAAACGTTTAAGATACTCGTACCTACTTTGTACCAAACAAATACACGCGATATTGGGTAGGGGTTCGTCTTAAAAGTTAAAACATCACCACGTACCTAGCACCAGTGGGGAAGGGGGTAAAAAAGTTGCTAAAAAACGCACGTAATTAATGATGCACTTAACTTATTTGATGTATTGAATTTTTTTTTTTGGTTTCTGTTATTATTATACTATTGGTTGTGTTGAATTAGACGATAATATTCTTTACGCTTTAATGAAGCTGAGAAGTTAGGTATTGGATATTTATGTACTGGGTACCTAACTCCGAAATTCGACCCCGAGGTTATCGTCTTTGGTTGTAATGATGCTATTAGCATATAAATATGCTCATTCTTATGTTTCCAATATAAAATTCAATATTTTATTATTCACTAATTATACTATAGAATGGATACAGCGATCTTTTATACTAGTCTGTGATAATTCATTATTAATGGATAAGTCTAAGTGAAAATCGTTATACACATAAAGATGGATAGGTACCTTGAGAACAATGGACGGTTCGAAATATATCGCATTTAGCGAGTACTTTGGGTGAATATAATACCTGCTACGCTGCTGGCGTAGTTGGTCTACGACATTTTAGGGTTCCGTAGTCAACAAGGCACCAATATAGTGTTGCGGCAAAACTACAAGGGTTTTCGCCATGTCCGACGTCCGTCCGCCGATTGTACATCCGCAATTAGCTCAGATTTGTGGATATTTGGAAAAAAACATGGAAGTAGTAGGTATATATATAACGAAGTTTAAAAGAAAACTATCACAGCTAAGTAGACTTTACTAGTTTACTAGTAATAGTCCAACAACGTATGAAAAGTTCTCATCAGTCCGGTCAACTACGGAACCCTACTCTGCGCGTGGCCCGACACGCATTTGGCCGGTTTTTTTAATCTGGTTAAGTGCGTAGTTAGCCTGTGAAATTATGTCTATTTTTGCTACTGTGGCGTCATTATATTTAGGTACCTACATGTATACTTATTATAGATATAATAGACTTATGTTAGGTGATGTCCGCGACTTCGTCCGTGAGGACTTAGGTTTAAAAATCCTAGAGGAACTCTTTGATTTTCTATATTATGATACCCATGATTTTGCAATGATTTATTGTGTACGAGGTACGTGATATATGATTATTCGTAATATACCTACCTAAGTATAATAATAATTCATTGTGTTTCCTACCACATATTATTATTGGCAGCGTTTCAAGTATTTTAAACAATTGAAAAACTTGCACAAAGAATCGTTAGATATTTAACCACAATGTATATAACATATTGTATACTCGTATGTACCTTTTGTACAGCATTATCATTTGGTATTATGCTCATATTTTTTATTGAAGTTTATATAATCTTCGCTTATAACCATAAATCCGAATTAGTATCTGATTGCGAAAAATATTCAGCAAATGGCGTATGTAGTCAGAAACCATATCTAATAAATTACAATTATAAAATTTGAGACGTTCATTAAAGATTTAATTTTTTTATATTACGTTGCGGCTATATCGGCCACAGATACCTTTTATACCTAACGATATTTACATAGAATTTTGGTACTAAAAGATATTTTAAAATACTGTTGAACTCTCACCCAGCAGATATTTTCGCGGTTTTAAGACTTTTTAGGTACTTACTAGACCTACTATCATGGGCGTAGCTACAAAGGCAGCGGGAGGTGAGCGCCTGGAATTCAAGACAGAATCAAGACGCCGAAATGGACTCAAAAAATTACCCAAAAATAAATGTGTTTTAGGGTATGCAAAACCTTCACATAATGACACAAGCTGATGCGTCCGCGTGGGTTGAGTTTATAGGTTCTCGCGGGAACTGTTTAATTTTTCGGGATAAAAAGTAGCCTTTGTGTTATTGCAGACTATAATATCTCTGTGCCAAATTTCATTCAGATCCGTTCAGCCGTTTTGGCGTGATTGAGTAAAAAACATCCATCCATCCAAATTTTCGCATTTATAATATTAATATAGATAGCTCAAAAGTCCTGATTCACTCGCTCACTGACTATATCAACGATCAGTCTAAGCCTAGACCTAGAAAGCCTAAATTTTGTACAGTACATGCAGACAAAGAATAGAAGGCCAAGATTTTCGAAATCGCCACGGGAGCAAAGCCGCAATCGGCCGGCTAAAGAGTAAGAAGAAAGGTATAGTAGTACTGTAAATACTTACGATTAGGTTTACAAGCGTTACTCTAATTTAAAGAAGATTTATAGGTGCTTACTTTACCGACGTCGTGGTCGACTTTTTTCGCAACTCGATAGATGTCGTCCCGTTTAGTGAGATCCACCACGTAGCCGAAGCATTTACCTCCTACTCCTTTCACCAATTTCACTGTATCTTCTAGCCCTGAAACAAAGTAAGTGATAAGTTTATTAATGGAAAAACACCTTCTTGTAGTGTGCCGTCTCCTTGCGAAGGTTGGCAATCATTAGGACGATTTCAATTTTCGGACCGCTGTTCTAAAAAGAGATCTTGTGCTCTTTCCAAACCACTGGCGTAAGTTTTTAAGCCATCATAATATTATTCTTATGCAGCCAGGCATCCTCCTGCCTTCCACTTTTCCCTGCACGATGAGTTGAAGGAGTTCATATTACAGGAGTTAATATATAATACCTATTTATCTGAAATAGAGTTGTAAATAATCACCATCATCTCTATGGACGGCCCTCTGCTGAACATGGGTCTTCCCTTAAGATAGCCAAGTATGGATTGTTAGACTCACACCTTTGAGAACTCTCAGTTGCAATTTCCTCACGATGGTTTCATTCAGTGCTCATAATAAGATATAATTTAGGTAAATGCGCCTTTAACCTATGCATATTTAAACTCCGAAAAGTTAGAGGACAGAGGTGAGTGTTTGGGAATCAAACTCCAAAACCCAGAGCATCCCATTTACTATTACTATTCACCACTTGTGTAAATATTATATTAATCACGGTATTTATTTTTTCTATGATATTAATAGCCTATTTCAGATCAAGTTCCATCAAAATTTGAATTTCTAAATGACAAAGTTGTATGGAAGCAACCGATCTTGGGTCCAGCTCCCCACAGGATAGTATAATAACTTACACTATTGTATTTAATTTATATACTTACCTAAGTATTGTAATATATTGAAAAAAAAAGAGCAACTGCTGAGTTTCTTGCCGGCTCTTCTCGGTAGAATCTGCTTTCCGAACCGGTGGTAGAGTCAAAACATGACGTAGCTTAAGAGACACCTGTATGTCCTACATGTTTAAATAAATAAACTAAACTAAACTAAAATTTATTTTGCTAAAGTGTGTCTGTTTATTGCGTCATGGTTCATTTACCGATTTTGACAAAAAATCTTTTAAAGATAAATAAAAAATCCATGCTCATGCAATTGCGTCCTTAATATTGTGTAAAATAATTATGAGATACTGCTATGCGATAATGCATATTATTTTATAATACCTAGATTTAGCACCTAAGTTGTCATTAACATCTATTAAAAGCCTTAGCGTATAGTTGATGATGATTTTTATGTTTTACATGGAAGTGTTATCTTGCTTAATAGACAACTTTATGCTAAAACACTATTTTCACATCATTTACCTATAGTCCTATTATTTGTATTTCCCACACATACCTACCTATTAATTTAGGGTTGGAAATTATAAGGTACCCCTTTCTGTAACGTTAGCCTTAGCAGAATTGGGCGGAGTAGAGGTACAGCATCTTCTATCATAAAAGCTTTAATTTTTTTTATTGATGCCGTGTAGAAACCGATTAGGCCGCTATAATACCATCTTAAAATTACAGACGTCGCGTTGATACGTCTGTTTTCTATGGCGTCGCGTCGCGTGGCGTAGCTTCTGTCGCTTACCTATAGGATAACGGGTCAAAGTAACTTGTAGTGCAGTAAAAATCCTTGTGCAATCTTATGATTTCGACGACTAAACCTAATGTGCACTTAAACATCTGTCACGTAAACTCAATAAATCATACAGTCTATGTAATATCTTTTCTCGAGAGCTCAATTTACATCATTTACAACGATGATTATAAAGTAACGGTGCAGCTTATGACGAGAGAATTTCCATTAGGGAAATCAGCAAAATAGTCAAACGGTTGATCGATGGCATTCATTGTACAGATTTCCCTGATATATTTTAGAAAAAGTTGGGTGCCTCTGTTAGCATGATTAAGAAACAAACCGAAATGTGTACAAAACAGACTGGCATCCGAAATGTGTAATCTAGTATCAGTTTTCACGCGTTGATAAATATTTTATACGAATATAGATACATTTTCCGTTTTCGCTAATTCGGATGGAAACAGGGTTATTAATTTAGCAAGAAAAGATTACAATTATTTTGCTATAATCCGCCAACAGAAAAAAATCTGTAAGGTCAAGCATGCAGCTATAAGCGAAGCACCGTTTACCTTCACAACCAAGCAAGAAAGCCAAGTTCCCAAGCAAGCAATGCCACCACCACTCACATGCACCATCACACAAGATTTTTATACTATTCTCGACGCACGTTTCGCCCCGACACCGGAGCATCTTCAGGAGATGTCGACTTTACAATGCAAGATTGTCTAGTGACGTTCGTGTTAAATGCGCGGTGCATTTTTTCTGTTGGCGGATTATAGCAAAATAATTGTAATCTTAATTGTAATCTAAATCATGAACTTCCGCAAAGTAACGCCTGATTCTATCCAATAGGGTTATTAATTATTATTAACAGAGGAGAGGAGGCCGACTTGTGCCACTGGAAGTATTTAACTTCCAGCAACTCCCAGCATCGTCCGTCTTATATCAATGAATAAAGAGTAAGTACTAATATTATTTATAATTGAATATTTTTTTATCACCAAGCCAATTAGTTGGTCACGTAGTACCTACGAACACCGCTATACTTAATAACCTCTCTATTTTTTATTCTCTTTAGATAACTGTTTCTTTAATTATATTAATTCCTTATCATCTATAAAAATTTTACATACTTACAAAGTTTAATATATTGTTGTGTTTTGGTTTGGATCCTGTTAATATTTTTTCATTAGCCCTCATTAGCCTCCTACGTAACAAAAAACTTGTATCTATCAGTAAAAATCCGCATCGATTTTTTTATATTATTTGAATGTTAATTGATAATAATTTGTTGATCAAGGTTTTTTTTACAGATTATATACTTTTTTATTGCTCTTTTTAGGGTTCCGTACCTCAAGAGGAAAAAAGGAACCCTTTTATGATCCCTTCGTTGTTCATCTATCTGTCTGTCTTTTTCTCGGGAACGCGTGGAGGTATCAAGTTGAAATTAATATCAAATACTTAGGTCTACGATCCCTTGGAGCTGTAAAAAAAATTAAGCTTCTAAGTCAACGCAATCAAAAGTAACCGCCGTATATTTTGACACTTGCCAATAAATCATATGGTACTACGGAGCCCTTTGTGCGCGAATCAGACTCGTACTTGACCGGTTTTATGTTAATTTGCAAATGATCGCATAATTTTAGCGTAATAAAGTTTGTGATTCATTGATGTTATTCAGATTGGGAGTTACATGTTTTATCCGGATCTTTTGCTTAAAAATTAAAAAAAATGCGAATAAAATAATATTTATGATAGACCTATACATGTATCCATTACATATCCATACAATACCTCTCCTTAAATTTGTCCAAAATAATATTTCTTATTTATTTTTATTAAAATACTAGCTAAAATAATACCCTTAATACTTCGTCCGCGTGGATTGAGGTTTTTCGGTTCTCTTTAATTTTCCGGAATAAAAAGTAGCCTGTGTTATTCCAGACTATAATCTATCTCGGTGCCAAATTTCATCCAGATCCGTCCAGTCTTTGGGGCATGATTGAGTAACAAATATCCATCCATACATCCATCCATCCAAACTTTCGCATTTATAACATTTATTTGATACCATACAATAACACAATCAAAAAATTAAGATTTTATTAAAACGTAGGGCTTTTGGTTAAGAATGCCTTTCTCAATTAGGTATTATCCTTAGCCGGGCACAATTTCCAATGATATGTGTTCCATCCTACAATACGCACCGCATTTTTTTCGAAACTTCCTTATTCCTTATTACCTTCAATATACTTATTTTCCCATACAATCCTATAAAAGGTAAGAAGCTTGTTAATTAGTTTTTTATTTTACAGTAGGTACTTAAGTATCAGCAGAAGCGTACGTCAATCATTATTATTAACTAGATGTTCCCGCGACTTCGTTCGCGTGGATTAAGATTTTTTGATTCCCGCGGAAACTCTTTAATTTGCTGGGATAAAAAGTAGCCTATGTTCTTACTTCTTCCCCCAGATACGAACTATCCCCATACCAAATTTCATCAAAATCGATTGAAAAGATAGGCCGTGAAAGCGTAGCAGACAGACAGGAACACACTTTTGCATTTATAATATTAGTATGGATCCTTAACGATTTTGAAATTACGATCTGCATCTTTAACTCTTTTTTTAACCCAGCAAGAGGCTGTACCGGTTAAAAACTACGTCACAAGTCTGAAGTCACATAAAGTTAAAACTCATCGTGATTCGTGACTTTCTTCTGAAATTATTCGTGGTACCGACGCGACGTGTCTGCACCTTTATAAAATTACCTTTAGTATGGTAGATTTACGAGTATCTTTAGTAAATGGTAGACTTATATTTATATAATTTGTAAGTAGCCGAAAATTATATGATGCAGCTATAGCAATTTACACGAATGATTTATGTTAGGTAGTCTTCATCACCATTACAACCGTGCCAGTTCACTACGGAGCAATAAGTCTCTCAGATTGAGAAGGGTTAGGCCATAGTTCACCGCTCTGGCTAAGTGCGGATTGGCAGATTCACACACTCTCAGGAACGCAGGTATCATCACGTTTTCCTTCACCGTTATAGCAACTGTTAATATTTAATTTCTTAAAACGAACATTACTCCGAAAAGTTGAGGTTCGTGTCCGGTGATTGCCCCCGACTAGGAGACCGATTTCTTGCCTAGAGGCAAGAAATCGGTCTCCTAGTCGGGGATTAATAAATCTAAACTATAGAGTTACTTATGTGATTCGACTCTAAAAATGGTCATGCGCAACTGTAAAAAACAGTAAAAATGCAATATATCTAGCGACCGTCGTGGGAATATCCAAAAATATACATCCTTATTTATTGGCTATATTATTATAAAAGGAAATTCTGTCGAAATAATAGCTTTCTAGGTGCAAAAGTTTGTGGCTTGGATTGATTGGAATTGATGGGTGAATGAGTGGGTTTGGAGTCTGGACTTTTCTTTTTGTAATGTACCTAGATGAATATTTCTTTGAATCGAGCTAAGTATATTATACGTCGTTGGTGTAGTGGTTAGCGTGTTCGACTGCGACCGACGAGGTCCCGGGTTCGAGTTCCGGGTCGGGCAATAATTAAGTATTGGGTTTTTCTGACTAGAAATTCTCAGTACTAGCCCGGAGTTAGAAAGTTGACGGTGTTGCACCCCCATGCCACGGAGAGCACGTTTTAAGCCGTCTGTCCCGGTTATTATCATGATAATAGTCGTTAAAGCCCGTCAACTCGCATTGGAGCAGCATGGTAGATCTAAGCTCTAATTCCCTCTCTCCCATGAGAGTGGAGGCCTGTGCCCAGCAGTGGGACGTTAATGGGCTGTAGTGGTAGTGGTGGAAGTGTATTACTCTTGACCGACTACACTTGAAAACAAGTGGTAGAACCATTTGCACATTGCGTGACTTGCCGGAATTCTGTTCACCTTGACTGACCACTATCATTCGGTTGTGGGGCAGAGTTTTGCAACCACATGAAAACAAAGCAAATTCGCAAAATATTCAACCAAGTAATACCTAAGTAAGTACCTATTACTTATTAGGTACCTACCTAAGTAGTTAAAAAATGTGAAAATCAGTGAATACACTTTTATTACATAAAACGTAACAGATTTATCAAATACTAAATTCATGACGGCGGGGGCGGCGGCTAATGCAGAAAGAGCCAAGAGGCGCAAATATGAAATTATAGAAAATAATTTCGTATTTGTGCCTTTTGGTGTTGAAACCATGGGGTCGTGGGGCGAAGATGCTAGATCCTTTTTTAAGGATCTATCTTCTCGTCTCACAGAGTCCACAGGTGACCGGAGGGCTGGCAGTTACCTCGGCCAACATATAAGTTTGGCTATTCAGCGCGAGGTAACGCAGCCAGCGTTCTGGGCACTTTGCCTCATTGCAGCGGCATAGATTATATTTTTAATGTTTAGTTTTTAGTTTTTAATTTAGATTTTAAAGATTTTTTTTAAGAAATTGTATATATAATTCAAATCTTAGATCCTTATATTTTTTAACCTTAGTGCATAACAAAATATGTTTTAGAGGAAGCTACTTTTGATTTAAGTACCTACCCTACATCTATTGGATAGAAGCGGCGTTACTTTGCGGAAGTACATGATAATGAAGGAGCGTGGAAGTGCTTTACAATCATGAAACGTACGTTGAGAATAATTTGGAAGATTTATGTGGTGTGGTGTTGTGGCGGTGCGAATTGCTGGCTTATTGGGCAGTGAATATCGGAAGCTGCCAGTACAGAATACACACAGTGTCTACTGCGGCTGATTATAGCAAATTAAACTTCTAGTTCTTTCATGACCCTACATCCATAGATTGACTGTTCTTGACATTGATATAGAATTTTAGTATGGTTCTTGATAAAATAAATGTTCTTCTTTTTCTTAATTTGTTTTATGACTTTTATTAGTGCCACACCAGCACAATGCACTTTGCCAATGACAGGTGGAGTGGAAGATGTGGAAAGGAGACTATGTAAAAAAAAAAATTAAAATTATGAAAAGTATGCAATAAAAGGATTTTATTAGTCACATTAATTATTTACAAAAACACATAGTACAAGGAGGGTTTAAGCGAGGATATATACATACAGTAAAATAAAGCTATTTACACTTTTATTTTGTTAGTATTAATATATTTACAAACAAATTTAACGTAACGACTAAAGACTAACATAAGGAAACACTCAGCATTTAAGGGGCGGGGAATGTCGGAAGGGAGAACGACATATAGTTTATGAACGAGTTTCGGGCAGGAGAAAAGGATGTGAGTGACCGATCCTTCATCAAGACCACACTCGCACAATGAAGTCTCTTCTTAATTTTGCAAGATGAGCAGGGGTACATGCATGGCCAATTCGTAGGCGGCAGTTATGTACTGCTCAAGTTTTTATACAATGGCTAAAGTGCACTGTGACAAGTAACAATATTAGCAGTGTCAATGCCAAACAAATATAACTTTCACACTGTACTATCTACTCAGGTATTAGGTTAGTTTCTAGGTCATATTTGTTATTAGTTTAACTGTTTAACCATTTATTATTGACTATTAGAAATGTTCAATATTGTATGTAAGATTTGCTTTGCTTCTACTTTTTTTTATTCACTAAAAAATTAGCACTTGCCTGCGATCTCACCTGGTGAGATACACAGTAAATAAACAGATACAACCAGTATGGAAACTACCTAGAAACGTTCGAAACAGCTCACTCACAGAAACGTGCGCATCGAACATGCGATGACGCGGCACTCACTACCGACGGCACTGCGACGAGCGCTTGGGGTCTCGTCGATGCGCACGTTTGTGTGAGTGAGCCTGTTTCGAACGTTTCTAGGTAGTTTCCATACTGGTTGCATCTGTTTACTGTGTGAGATAAGTGATGATGCAGTCTGTGATAGTAGCGGGCTAACTTGTTGGCATGTCTCATACCCAGTACCCTTAGCCTTTGGATAGTTTCTTTTTTTTTACACGGCATCGTACTGGGACGCTACTTTGCTTGGCGGCACGTCTTTGCCGGTAGGGCAGTATCTATCCATGGCTGAAACTTCCCACTAGACCAAACCACAGAAAATTCAGAAATTAAAAATTCCCAAATTGATCAAGTTTCAGGCTCAGCCTTTCAGAAAATTGAGAGTTCTGAGGTCAACTTTGGACGTCAGAAAATCTTCACTTTGAAAGCCCCCATTTCCTCAATTTTAGGAAAATTTAAAAAAATATATTTTTGGACTCTATTCCTAATTATCTTTAAAATGATATACCGCAACTTTATGTAACGCTATAAAAATATTTTACTTCGTATTCGCTTCTATATGAGAGCCCCCCTGAATCAAAGATTTTTATAACTTTTTAAGCAATATTCGGCTGAAGGCCATCGGTTTACATATTATATTTAAATTTGAAGTAACTACGTTCAGTAATTCAGAAGTTATAAGGCTCTGACAGACGGACGTACAGACGGACAAGTACAAATTCACTCAAGTAGATTCAGAGACCTTCGCTTCGCACGGTCAAAAATTCTTTCGGTCTTCTTCGTTTCTTGAAGTCGGGCTATCTTTGTTATACCCGCCCGACTTCAACATAGTGTGTAGAAATCAAATTTATTTTTTACTTTACAGTGGCTTTGGAAGTCGGTTTTTTGGAAATAATTTTTATTTTTAACTTTTTAGTGTCAGGGTTGAGGATTTGGAGTCAGAATTTATCATTTATCACTTCGGGAGCTTCCTCTAACGACTGAAAATTTGTTTTTTTCAAATCGGTTCAGAAAACACGGAGATATGCACCCACTACCACTACCACGACCACTACAGCCCATTAACGTCCCACTGCTGGGCACAGGTCTCCACTCTCATAGGAGAGTGGGACCATAAGCACAGACATACATTTAAAAAAAAATACGCGCCGAATTGAGAACCTCCTCCTATTTTGGAAGTCGGCTAAACACAATTTTCATATCGATACATAGTTATAGATGATCTGTGTATCTAAATAGTGGTTACCTATCTTCAAGTAAACCTTACAAAAAATGGGTTTATTCCAAAATTGAATGATCGTAAAATCTATGATTTGATCATTAGGGATGGGTATGTAACAAATCAAAGTTTTAATTTAAGTATTTCCACTATTTATTTGTTTCTGTTCTCTAAAGAGGGATAGTTATAATCTAGGCCCGTATTAATAAGCCGACATCAACTAATAACACGTTCTCAAGTAGACCGTATCGGTAATTTAGACGGCCTTTAGACCGACTGTCGGCCCTGTCCTGTCCGATCGAACCAGTTATTAACTGATGTCGGTTAATTATTAGAACGATTAGTTCGATCAAAATCGAACGAGTGAAGCAAACCAAGGAATAACTTCTTCATTCTAAACAGGTTAGAGCGTTCTTTGGATTAGCAGTCATAAAGACTCGTTTTAATTCTTGAGGAAAAAACGAACGGACATGTACCGTCATGTAGTAAAATTAATCCATACTAATATTCGAACACGGAGTATGTCACTTTTCATACCGAAAAGTTGAAGATTTTCATAATAGATTAGAAATTCATGCGAATGACGTCGCGGTATACTAATATTATAAAGAGGTGTGAGTTTGTGACGTTGTAGAGGGTAATCTCTGGATCTACTGAACCGATTTTGAAAATTCTGGTACCAATAGAAAGCCATATTATTTGTGAGTATCATAGGCTATATATTAACCCGAAAAATTCCGAAAGTTTCCGTGGTAATTTGAAAAAACTTATTTCAAGACGAAGTTTCGGGCATCTGCTAGTAAGTATTTTTATAAAAACAAAGAAATAATGTCTTTGAGAAGATTAGAGTATGCAATTCCGAATTTTATGCCCATGCGAACCATCACTTCAGTGTTATAATATTATTGTTACATAGATAGTGTGTCTAGCAAGAGAGCTGTGTATTTACGAGCTTGCTTTCTCTCAATTTGCAAATAGTAAAATGAATAGTGTTTAAATTGGTGAAATTGTTGACGACCTCCCTGACGCAGTGATGAGCGCTCTGAAACTTATAAGTCCCGGGTTCGAGCTCCGGCAGGGTCAATTCGGGAATTTATAAGTTCTAATTTGCCTCCTAATTCGTCCGCGCTTAAAGTTATGCATCACGCTACGGGGCGACATCTCTAATCAGGTTATGTGAGATTTTTACCCACTAAAAGCCTCTCGGTGGCCAATGGCCGTCCTAAGCCATTAGGTATTAGGCATTACCATACCTAAAATACATTATTTAGATTTATATCACTCTAGATTATTCCCGCGACTTCGTCCGCGTGGATTAGGATATTTTGATTCCCGCGAGAACTCTTTAATTTTTCAGGATAAAAATTAGCCTATATCCTTCCCCGGGATTAGGCAAATTTCATTAAAATCGGTTAAAAGGATGAGCCGTGAAAGCGTAGCAGACAGACAGGCAGACAGACTCACTTTCGCATTTATAATATTACTAGACGATTGCCGCGACTTCATCCGCGTGGATTGATGTTTTTGGATTCCCGAGGGAACTCTTCAATTTTCCGGGATAAAAAGTAGTCTCTGTCCTTCCCTGGGATACAACCTATCCCTGTACCAAATTTCATCAAAATCGGTTGAACAGATACAATTTTTTGATTCCCACTTGATCTCTTCAATTTTCAGGGATAAAAAGTAGCCTATGTCCTTCCCAGGGATGTAAGAGATAGGTCTCTGTACCAAATTTCATCAAAATCGGTTGAGTGGTTGAGCCGTGAAAGCTTAGCAGACAGACACACGTTCGCATTTATAATATTATATAATATAGTACCTAGGGAAGTATGGATATAACCAAGGCGTAGCCCTTTATACTATAGGCGTAGGTCTTTATACTTGTACGAGTTATCCTTGATCTCTTTAGGCCAAGTATAAAATTACCTTTAACTTCACTGATTTAATAGAGCTATATTATTATTTAGCTCCAATAAATTACAAATTAATTTACGTCGCACTAGGTAGGTACTTTGTCAACATAATCATCTCAACCCATAGCTGGCCCACAAGTGAACACGAATCTTCTCTCACAATAATGATTTTGGCCATAGTCCATTATGGCCAAGCCAAGCCAAATGTGGATTGGCATACCCAATTGATTCACATATTACCCATTATGAAGAACTATCGAATGTTCCCTGAAATTGAATTACTTAACACGCACATATAACTCTGAAAAGTTAGAATTCCTGCCCGAAGAATAGGATCGAACCCCCGATCACCTGACGTGTAATTTAAACCTCTAGACTACACCGTTTTACTTTACTTACCTACCTATGGTATAGTACCATAATACCTATGTAAGTATTTGTACTTTATAGTAGGTATCTATACTAATACATATTATAATTGAAAGTTTGGATGGATGGATGGATTGATGTATGGATGGATGGATATTTGTTACTCAATCACGCCATCCATACATCCAAACTTTGACATTTATAATATTAGTAAGATTTCGAGCATTATAATATTTTGTAAATTCTTATCACTAAAACTACTAAGATTTACGAAAAAAGCCAGAATTAATTGTCATAGAACACGACTAGAATATGTAGGTAAGTATATATAATAGTATAAACTTACCTATATAAAATAGGTAAGTTTGAGCAAGGTAAGTTGAGGTAAGTTTGTAACTCACTTAAGTTTGAGCATTTTTTGTTCGTTTTAAACAGCCGTTTATCTGTTGCTAAATATGTAAACTTTCATGGCCACTACCCATAAAGTCAAATGCAAGAAATAACGGTTCTCGTATGTCGTACCTATATGTAAAAACATACTTCCGCAAGATAAAGTTTGTGTAGCAAATAGTAATATATAAATGAACTAATTAATTATAATGGAAGTCACACACGTAAACACTGCGAAAGACGTATCAGGTTAATTGACTATTTATGTATTTATAAAGTCCTAAGTAAGATCATAAACATGATCTTACTTAGGACTTGATAAATACATAAATAATTATTGTCTGTCATGCTAACAATAAATTGATTATAAACATTACTAGACCTTATAAATAGTTGCAAAGGTGTGGAAGTATTGCAAAAGTTCTCTTTTAAAGCAACGTCATTTTTTAAAATAAGTGGTTTATTTTTCTTCCGGTACCTATAAAGATACCTACTTAATAATTATTTTGTAGTTATCTGTAAATATATTCAAACGTTTCCTCATAAAATTTGTGCGTCAGATCAGAAATGATTAGATATTTATTTTTATGGATGCATTAACTAACTGATTTTTTAAAATCAAATACTATTGGTCCCGGCAGACTTTGTCCTGCCCAGAGGTGCAATCATGTAAGGATTGCCGATCAAATGGTTAAAGCTCGGCGTAAAAGTAAAATAAACCATATCAGCATTGATTGAAAGCTCAATTTCGTGTATATAATTGAGCTTTAATTCAATGAGGTTATGGTTTAATTTACTTTGAAACCGAACTTTAACGATTTGATCGGCAATCCTTACATGATTACACCTCTGAACCTAGAACCCGATTGCAGCCTGCAAGTCCAATTGTGAATATAAACCATTCCGGGACCCACTAAAACACACACAACATTCCCTCAAAATCGTTCCAGCCGTTCTTAAGTGATGCGAGAACATACCTCGGCAATTGATTATCGGATTAAAGATTAATATAAAAATTAATTGATTAAAAATTAAGAGTTAATTAAGTTGGACAGTAAGATGACCGAATTCAATATAAAAGAGCGTGCCACATGTCACGGTCCACGGACTCTTGATTATTTTGTAATATAAACAATAATCAATTAAATTATTTAATGGCATAATCCATTACTAACCTTTTAACCTTAATCTCCTAATGCTACTCGTATATTATGTGTGACATACATGAAACCAATCTCATAGGCAAACATTTGTTTTAATAATGTTTAATGATTTAAAACAAGGTTTTAACGAATTGGTATAGATAGACCTACCTAGATTTTAATCTTAGCCTTTTGATTCTTCCTTACCAGTTTATATGGCAAAGCTTCGTACATCAGCTTATATTAATTCCTGAGCAATACCGGGTCGGGTCATCAGTCAGTTTTAAAAAATTTAGAAAAAAATTACCACCTGTACCGAGGTAACAAATCATACCAATAAACCAATGACCTTCTAGGTCATTGCAATAAACCAACAAACCAACAAACAAACACACTTTCGCATTATAAAATTTCTTTATTTTATTAACTATTTAAATATATGTATATAATTACAAGATATAATAAAAACTTATAGACTAAACGTTAATCTAAAATCCTTATATACCTACTAACAAAAATAAAAATAAAACCCTAATCAAAAAGACCACCCCTGGTTGCCTCTGGGCCAAAGGTACCCATCAAACTTGCAGCATTTATAATATTAGTATATGATTATAAATGCGAAAGTGTGTTTGTTTATTGGTTTGTCCTTCAATCACGCCGCAACGGAGCAACGGATCGACATGATTTTTGGCATGGATATAGTTGAGGGCCTGGAGAGTGACATAGGCTACTTGTTATCTCGGAAAATTAAGGAGTTCCCGCGGGAATCAAAATACCTAAACCACGCGGACGAAGTCGCGGGCATCAGTTAGTACCTAATTCATATTTCCAAAGGCATCGCAAATAAATACGCAAAAACTTAAAACCGAATGTGTAGAGCGCGCTTTAAATAAATTATTATTCACATCCAAGTTCCAATTTTCGAGTCGATGATGACGACTTTATAGATTTTCGGCCATACCAGTTTAAACAGGTTCTATTATGATGTGTGACTACGTAGGTAGGTACGCAGATAGTTTGCTCGATAGATGCGTACTTAATACTTACACCACGATAAAATTAATTATTTGAAATCCTAATAACTTGCAACTATGTCATGGCCAAGTCATGGCCTAAGCATTAGCTCTATTGAAGAATGACCATGACAATGACCATCATACTTCATACTAATATGACAGAATCATACTTCATACTAATATCTACGTCCTTTTGTAACTACAAAATTTTATTTTGTTTTGAATGTTTGTCCTTTTAAACCATTGGTTGCCTGGAAGAGATCGCTGTGTAGCGATAAGGCCGCCAAATTGTATACTTACTTTGTTATAAGCTAAGTTTACTATTGTATATTTTCCTTTGTGGTGTACAATAAAAGAATATTCATTCATTCATTTCAAACTGGCATTAATTTTATATTTGTTGATTCTTAACTGAATGATAACCTAAAATCGCAGCTGATACAGATATAAAAATTCTTTCCAAAAAACCGACTTCCAACGCTACTGTAAAGTAATAATTTTTTTTAATTTCTACTCACTATGTTGAAGTCGGGCGAGCCTGATGCGTCAACTTTGCTCAGCCTTGTTATACCCGCCCGACTTCAACATAGTGGGTAGAAATAAAAATTATTTATTATTACTTTACAGTGGCATTAGAAGTCGGTTTTTTTAAAGAATTTTTATTTTTAACTTTTTAGTGTCAGGGTTGAGGATTTGGAGTCATAATTTTTTATGGGACCATCTCGAGAGCTTCCTCTAAAGACTGATAGAAAAAAAATATCAAATCGGTTCAGAAACCACAGCGATATGCACCGACATACATAAAAAAAAATACGCGCCGAATTGACAACCTCCTCCTTTTTTGGAAGTCGGTTAAAAATATATTAAAGTTACGGGGCCAAGTAGCACTTATATTCACAACGCACATGTAGTAGGTATAGCCAATTGACGTACGTAGATATTACAATATTCAGCAAAAACTTTTATCTAAGTAGATAATCAAAGCTTGAGTCATCGAAGAAGCAAGTATCTGTTCTAGAGACCAACTACATGATGATCATAAAAGAGATGTCTGATAATGATCGTAAGTGTAGAAAAGCAATTAAAACTGCAAACACTATTACCTAACGACCTAATAACATTGTATTTTAGCGTAGTGGCTACTGGCGACCTATCACTAGACTAATAGAATTGGGTATTTGACAACTAGTCAAATCAGCAACTTTTTTTTCAAACGTCAAAACGCGTGCTTATTATGGATTTTGTATGAAATTTTAAGTTGTGACGTCATCAAAGTGCGACGCACTTTTTTTACTTTAATCGATAGTTTAAAATGGTTATTCAAAATAAAACTATCAGGGGACGTGGATATTACGACTTTTGGGAGATCCTTTATTTAATAATCACTAAAAAATAATTTATTTCACTAGTAGTCAAATACCCAATTACCTAAGTACTATTTTTTACTTTTGGGCATTTATTCTAGTCTCTCTAGTATTGCAATATGACCGTGTAATTAGAAAACATAAGGCTTTAAATTGGCTTTTATATTCATAGAGCCAACAAAGACTTTATTCAAGCGTGCCACTGAATAATTGCTATCTATCACTCAATGCATCACAGCTCTGGGTTAAGGTTTTTACTGACCTTGTTTATTTATGTCCCATAAAACGACGACGCAGCCAAGCCTTGCCAGCCTCAGGGCTATTAGACTTCCTAGACCTCCTCCGCCGCCAGTAACAAGGGCTATGCTACCTCTGAGATCTTTCTTTGGGATTCCAATAATTGACCTATATATTCCTTGTATCACGTATCCAATCGCAACCATTAAAAATGCTAGTACATCAAAAACTGTTTGTATCAAGGAGTACTTGTCTCGCATGCATTCTGGTATTTCCCTTGTTAGTGGACCAGGCCTCATGCCATTCATATATTCTTGGGTTTCTGTTGACATTTTGTTGGGTATTTTTTATGTTCTGAATTATTTTATCTATTGAGCATAGCTCGCTATTCGATCAACGAGTATATCTTCTTCGGTTACCTGGCCCATCAACGCTTCGGTTTAAGAAACCATTTATCTGCAAAGAAGAAAACCATGCGTTAATATTTGTATGCAAATAAATATAAATATTTTCAGTACTTTAAAATACATAGAGCATTTTCAGTTTATCTAAATAAAGTTTATCCTATTAATTTTTTTTTTAATCCACTACAAGCTAGCCCTTGGCTGCGATCTCACCTGATGGTAAGTGATGATACAGTCTAAGATGGTAGCGGGCTGTTAGGGGCATGGCAGTTATATTAAACCCATACCCTTCGGTTTCTACACGGCACCGTACCGGAACGCTAAATCGCTTGGCGGCACGTCTTTGCCGGTAGGGTGGTATAACTAGCCATGGCCGAAGCTTCTCACCAGGCCAGACCAGGGAAAATTCAGAAATTATAAATTCCCAAATTGACCCTGCCTGGGATCAAACCCAGGACCTCCGAACATTATGGCAACAGCGCTACATACTGCGCCACGGAGGTCGTCATTTTATTAGCCAGAGTATTTTCGTTCATCATTTTAATTTGATACACCGATAGTAATTACAACATGAATTATAATAACATATAACTTTAATTAGCTATTTATGCAACTGTATCGTAATGAGGGTCATTTTAATTCGAGTGCTGTTTTTTGATACGAGGCTTGCCGAGTATCAAAATAGGATAGTACGAGAATTAAAATGACTAATTACGTACAGTTGCATACAAGATTTTATCTACGACAAGGACGTCTTTATAATTTTTTACTTTGTAAATTAATAAAAAAGTCAAATCAATTGACTGGTTGGGAAAGTGCCAGAACCCAGAGCCGCTAAGCTATAGGTATCCTATTTATGAAGATAACCATATCGATACAGCTACGACTCATAACGATACAGCTCCCATACAACGAACTGTATCGTTATGAGAAGCAAACACGAAAGAGGGTTCAATTCGATATAGTTGTCAAATTCGAAATTGGAACTTTCGATGCTGGAGTAGATAAAATAATTAATACAATAACACCTATACACCAACAGGTTTACTTTTAACGATAATTATGATATACTATTTAATATAGGTCGATATAGATGGTGTAATTGAACGATTATTGAAGGCAATTTCCATAGTTCTACAATGTTCTAACATTTAATTGGTCATAAATTATATATCTTACATATAACTTAATCCTATCACCAACTTTAAATTGCTATCAAACAATTATAACATATTCCATGATATGAAAATAGCATTGATACATTTATGTTAGATCAGAGTTTGGTTTTGCCAATTTTTCGTGACAAAACTTATACCCAAAACATGGATTAAAATTCCGTTGCAGAATTATAAAAGTTGAAAACGGAAAAGTTGTACTGAATAGGTTTAAAAATGTTAGGTGACAAAATATAGGTTGATAAGCGCTAGCCCCGATCACGCAAACAGCTTTAGTTTATGGAATTGTATGAATGAGTTGAGATACATGAGTTTATGATCGCTCCATCATGGATTTGATCACTCCAGCAATGCTAAGAACAGCGGTTACTTATGTACACATTGATATAATAATTGTAAATGAATTATTTAAAAAAAGCAACCACCGAGTTTCTTGCTGGTTCTTCTCGATAGGAATGGTATTCCGAACCAGTGGTAGATTCACTTGACGATTCAAAAGTACTTGTAAAAGTTTATTTGAATAGAAATCATTTGATTTTGATTTAGATTTATGTAATTGGCCACAAAGAACACCTTCTTCGCCGCAGCATCTACTTATAAAGAGCCAGTGACTTTAACCGCGTGGATTTGGGTTATGAAAGATCGCGTGAACCTTTTGAATTTCGGAGAAATAAAAGTTTATTTTATTGGGAATCTCATGTCACCTATCTCTGAACCCATGAACCGTGAAAACGTAGCATAGACAAACAGACGAATGTCACTATTAGTATTGTAATATAGTATGGATTTTATAAATCAGACATTCGTATACAGCTATGGCACATTTGGTCTGCGTCCGGTGTACAGTCCATTCGCTTTTTAATAGCTCGCAGGCATAATAATATCATATTACCCAACTCTTGCAATTCCTGTCCCGTTAGTCATCAGAGGCTGTGATACGGGTTTATATTACAAACTCCTGTAATATGGCTGTAATGATTGCTATTATATCGTCTATCCCGTTAGAAACTGTTAAGGTAAACAGTTCCATAGTACCTCCTGTTACTAATAGCGGCTGACTCTATAGGTAGAGAAAATTCTACACCGAGGAGCAACTAATATAGCAAAAGTTTGTTTTCACACCACATGCTCGACAATGCCGAATTATGTCATGTAAACCTTACCGAAAGCAAGACATTATATCTCTTGGCTTTAGCCGGGTTATAATGTTCTATTAAATTTCATTATAACCCGCTGGTCAATAATGTGATTTTCACTTTCATAATTCTTATTGCTATGGCTATAAAGTCTAATTTCGCTAACAGAATGTGTTCTCAGCGGGCGCGGCCAACTCGATTTTCTAAAACCGAAGCCGTGGCCCACTGATCACGCGATCACTGTGGCGTGGTTCGCACTGAGACGAACTTCATTTGTTTGTCAAATCGAGTAGGTAGGCCACGCCAGCTGAAAGAAGTGGCTATATAGGCCGTGGCCCACTAGATTCGCACTGAGACGAACTTCGTTTGTTTGTCAAATCGAGTAGGCCACGCCAGCTGAAAGAAATTGCTATAGCCGTAGCTAGTAGTACCTTTAGAAGAGTCTATCACAACTCAAATAAACTCTAGCTCAAGCTCGATAAACGTACCAAATAAAAATATAACGTTATCTTTCCATAATTGGACTAATGTCTCCAATATCAATTTGCACTTTTAATTTGCTGTAATAAACACTATCTACTAAGCCTGGTTTTTTATTGTCTCGCATAAAGTGAGAAAAGTAGAGTATACACCACCGGGATAAAACTGTTTTTTTCTTGGGCGCTTGAATCCCTCACTGCACTCAGGACTCAATCTTAATTCCCTCGCCGCTACGCTCGGGAGTTACATTTGGAGTCCTTCGTTACGTTCAGGATTCAATGTAGCGCCCGTGACATAAAACAGTGCTTTATCCCCTTGGTGTATAATCTACTATTACATGTCAGCAAAAAGCTATCTTAGCCAAAATCAAGGCGATCCTTACTCTTCCGTTTATCGTTATTAGCTTAACTCATTGTAAAATATCATACAAACCCCAATAGAAGTAGAAAAGGCAATATTTACTTACGGTAATTTGAGTAGGTAGTACGAGTAAGTTTCCCTTCTCTATAATAATGTTTTTTAGCGCTACTGTCCAGCAGCACTTAAGTGGTGAAAATAAATTATTACTTATTATAAATCGAATTACTTGTCATTATGATTACCATTACCTACAGCTGCAGGCTGTACACTGTAGGTGATTTTATTACATTGACCTTGATTGATGGTAGACGTACTTCTAGCGAGGTATCTAACTAATAATTTCAGCATTCATTTTTATTTTTGTCTTCATAACTAAACTTCATTCAATATAATAAAACAATACTGTTTACTTTGTTTTCCTTTATTTTGATTTATTTCACGCTTTAACAGCCTATCTTTTCAACCGGTTAAAATGAACTTTGGTACAGAAATTACATCCAGCGGAAGGGCATAGGCTAGATTATCCAAAAACGTAAACTTGTATGTTTTCGGTGAAAAGTATAGAAGTCTACTTGAGTGAATTTGCACTTGTCCCTCCGTCCGTCAGTCTGTCAGAGCCTTATCCCTTCTGAATTACTGAACATAATTGCTTCAGCTTTAAATATAATATGTAAACCGATGGCCTCCCGCCGAATATGGCTTAAAAAGTTATAAATATCTTTATTTCAGGGGGGCTCTCATAGAAGGCGAATGTGAAGAAAAAAATTTTTATAGCGTTACATATAATTTTAAAGATATTTAGGAATACATAGAATCAAAAAATATTTTTTTTTAAATTTTTCCCCTAAAATTGACGAAATGGGGGGCTTTCAAAGTGGAGATTTTCTTACGTCCAAAGTTGATCTCAGACCTCTAAATTTTCTGAAAGGCTGAGCCTGAAACTTGATCAATTATTTGAATTATATCCTGAACAACGAATACTAAAATTAGATAAATATTATAAG
The DNA here is from genome assembly GCA_923060345.2 of Erebia aethiops. Lineage (NCBI taxonomy): Eukaryota > Metazoa > Arthropoda > Insecta > Lepidoptera > Nymphalidae > Erebia > Erebia aethiops. The sequence goes on along the minus strand of OV281096.1, from coordinate 10,163,453 downwards.
GAAACAAAATTATTAAATTTTAATGAACTTCAGTATTTTTAACAGAACTTCACAATGATGTCAATAGATGGCGCCGCGAGGTCTCAGTTCGGGGCGAACCACTAGTTTATCAATGGTCGTTAGTACTTAGTAGTTGTATAGTAGGTATTTGTTATTGCATTGACCTTGATTGATGGTGGTACACCCAGCTCTGGCTTGGCTGTTGCAATACGGTTGCGTTCACCGACCGATGGCTTGCGACATCCACCTGATGTATGAAGGAATAAAGATTTGTACACATATCCGACCAAGATATTGTAAGTAACGTGCTATTGGAATTAGAAAAGTTCGAGCTTCAAAACATTTATTTACATGGCTTCTGCTTCCTTTTTCCTATAGAAGTTTTGGAGCCCTTTTTCGCATTTTTTTGTTTTTGTCATAATTAGGTACTTAATTTTGTAATAATTAAATCCTTAGATTTGTTTTTTTTATTCCACAAATAACTTTTTCACAATACCTACTTCATGTCTTTACGTTTATACCCAGGAATAAATTTGAAATTTTGACAGAAGTTTTATACAAATTCTGTCAAAGTTTATTATTATTTAATAATAAAGAATAATTATTGATAATAAATAATAATTTAAACCAGGAATAAAATTGAAATTTCGACAGAAGTTTCATACGAATTCTGTCAAAATAGCAGCTAACTCTGAGTTAAAAAAATGATAACCCGGCATTTCTGCAAGCGGGCCAATTAATGTAATATCAATTTCATCTATCATTTATTCATTAACTTTTACAATCCTAATAATGTTTTCTTGCTGGTTACGTGTTTAAGTATTGTAATAGCATACCTACTTTATGTTGATGGTGTGCGCAAAAATTTAGGTACATTCAAGAATCGAAATGCAGTAAAGTAAGTTTCTAGTTTTATCAACAAATTCTGCAATTCGTTCTTAATCTACCACTACATAATTTGGGTACCTTTGTACCTAAGTACTTACACATACAACATTCTGTGTAAAAAAAGTACGTATACTTACTTTATAAGAAAATCGTTGATGCATCGCCGAGTAAAGGCCTTTTCTTACCACAATAACAATCAGAGCGTAATCTGATAAGTTGATAAGAATTACGAGGAAGAATTCCTTTTTAAAATGAAAAAGATAAAAACCGAGCCAGGCGTTCTAAAGTGATGCGACTTGCGAGCAATGGATGCAAGAACATACATTTCGACAATATGAATTTTATTTAGGAGAAGAAAAGAGATACACGCTATTGAGCGTGTTGAGGGTCAATTTGGGAATTGATAATTTCTGAATTTTCCCCTGGCCTGGCCTGGTGGGAGGCTTCGGCCGTGGCTAGTTACCACCCTACCGGTAAAGCACTGCCGCCAAGCGATTTAGCGTTCCGGTACGATGCTGTGTAGAAACCGAATAGGGGTATGGGTTTAATATAACTGGTTAGCCCCTAACAGGTTAGTCCGCTACCATCTTAGGCTGCATCATCACTTACCATCAGGTGAGATCGCAGTCAAGGGCTTATTATTATAGTTTATCAACTCACATTCTTAGTTAATTGCATAATAGCCATCAAAAAATCATCTTTCGTGCAAATATATAATCGGTTATGTACGAAAATCGTCCGACCAGTAATGTCAGTGCGCACTATACAATTGATGTATTGGAGCATTGTCTCTTTTGAATAGTGTCAAACAAACCACACCTATGATTGCTGTACAATTTATAACTTCATTAAACCGAGACAGTCGCTTAAGGCGAGTCACCTCAGCTCAGCGGTGAAAACTGGTTTGCTAGATCAAATTTTTTCGGTATTTACTATTAAATAACGGTCTTACAAAAAATATCCGATACACTTAAAGATATTGTCTAAAGAATGTGCTAATTTGTTACACGATAGGATGTACTTTACTCGATCAAAAAAAATCTTGAAACAGGCTAAATTAAAAGTTTAAAACGAATTTTTTATTAATAAAATTTTCGACTTTGCTCATCATTTTTATATGGATAAATTCCTCTTGAAGTATTAATGAGAACCTGCTAAAATTTAATTCAAACTGAAGTCCTATATCTATTTAATTCAAATTAATCCCAGAATTTGAACGTTGCCAAGCGGTTTCAGAATATACCGCGCTGCCCGCTTCCCCGCTAGTCTCTACGAGAAATGTACCGCGAGACGCGCGGGCGGCACCCCACACCTCACCTCCTAAAATCTTGGAGGTGACTCGCCTTAATCTCCGACACATTGGAAATATAATGCATGATTATGATTACAAAATCATGTTTGTACCAGCCTATTACTCTAATCGACAGTTCATACGCTAATGGTGGTTTATATTAAGAGTTTAAGATTAATCCATACTAATATTATAAATGCGAAAGTGTGTCTGTCTGTATATCTGCTACTCTTTCACGGCCCATCTATTCAACCGAGTTTGATGAAATTTGGTACAGGGATAGGTTGTATCCCGAGGAAGGACATATAGAATACTTTTTATCCCGGAAAATTAAGGAGTGCAGGGAATCGAAAATACCTACTTAGTCCACGCGGACGAAGTCGCGGGCATCATCTAATATTTTGTATATGTATACTAGCTGACCCAGCCCGGCACCGCCAGGTCAGTAAAATCAATGTAAATACAATTTCGCGTACCTATATAAGTAATATTGGTTAGTAATCCCGTTGTCACCCTGGGTACGGAATCCTGGAAGTCGTAAGTAGTCAACCTTCAGGTTGAAAACGATATGGAGTTTTTTTTCTGAGAGACATCCAAACGATCTTCAGAAATAAATAGTGTTTCCAAGAATAAATCTGTTAGATTATATTCTAATAAACTTTGATGTGAACATATAAAAATATTATTTAAAAAGGTAGGTAGGTACACACCCAGTAGAAATATTTTGAATTACCTACTCCTAATCGAAGTCAATACAAAATAAAAAACATGAATCGACGTGTTATGAGTTATCATGCCGCAATCTGTGATCAGCATACGATCGTCTAGGTATATGATGCATGGAGTGCGTTCAACCGATTGTCCTATACAAGGCTCAAGGACGCAACAACAGTGTTAGCCACGCGTAACTATTATACACGAACAATACTAAAGAAATCACAATATAATAAACTTTATAGTATTACGATTTACGTCCTATACCTAACACAAAAACTTTCAGATTATAGTACTGCTCCAAGGATTAGATACATACATATATTAATCAATGGTATTCTGTAACAAAATAATATACAAATGTATTTTGTAAAGTCTGCGACTTTATTCTTGCTACCGTTGTTTTTTTGAAGTGAAAACTTCTTTAGGCGCGTTGAGCACTTTTTGGTAGGGGATAAAAATGTCGTGACCGACATGCTCATGTGACCGACATGCACGCGAACATTTAAATATACTACATTCGAAATTAAACTTTAATGACTAGTGTTACGGTTTATATTTTAATAATTTTAATTTAAAAAAAATCCTTTTCACCTATATCAGCAGTCCCTATCTGCGTCCCAGTGACTGCAAATTTTGCTTTATTTTGTACCCATGGATGTGTACCTCTACCTAAGCTATAAGTGATTCATTCATATATAAAATAACAACTTTAAAAAAACAGTTCTTTGTAACTTAAATGAATCAAGCTTGGTAGAGTCGGTAGAGCCTTGAGCTTACGCAGTAACTAAGTACCTATATTATTAATTAATCCGTGCTAGAGTCACTAAGTATTCGTAAAATATAAAAGTGAAGTATGTACCTACTTATTCAGATTTTAAATAAATAAAACAAAAACCTACCTTATGCATTTTAATTAATGATTTTATTCAAAGAATGGCTAAATATTTATTACATTTGATAAGACATTTGTATAATGGCATCATTAATTTGCATAAACCGACATTTTTAATTAACAAGAGATGTTTTCTTAACTTGATCTCGAAGGTTGATTGTTAATTTTGTGTTGCATGGATGAATCAATGATAAATCAGTTTACTGTTCTATGTACTATGTATGTTCACTCCTGTTTTAGTTTAAAAAACTCAATCCCATAAGTAAACACTGAAACGTGTATTAATATTATCTACAATATTATCAATAAAATCGGCCAAGTGCGTGTCGAGCCGCATGCAGTGTGCGGTTCCGTAGTTGGCCGTCACAATATGCGGTCATTTTTAACAGACTTCTTTGATTTTTTTAAAAATAGTCCTTATAAAATGTTCGCTAATTGTAATAAGCGCACATTTTAAGCCTATGATAGTTTTCCTTTTAACATCGTTACTTATAATAATTAAATACTACTGCCATGAATTTTTTCACGCAACTTCCGTGTCACAAGTGAAACACGTTTTGTCCTACCGTGGTGTAGACAGTGCAGCTCCTTAAATATTGTGTGTTTTCGCCCTTACAACGTTCAGGCGTCAGTTGCAACACTGCATGCTGCAACATCCACATTTTCTACATGACACATTTTTAGACCTCACGACATACTGTACATAAATTCACAGCTACGAAAGAATTTTGAAATTATTAGGTATTTTTAACCTTTTCATAGTAGTGACTTTGTTGAGAAACACCTTAGGTTTAATATTATCTCATCATTATTTTAATATATCGATGTGTTATATCGCGTATTTATGAGGACCGCCCTGGCGCGGCGGTGAGTGCTGTCGTCTAATAAGACCCGGTCACGGGTTCGATCCCAATCAGGGTCACTTCGGTAATTTATAATTCCTTCATTTTCTCTAGTCTGGTCTGGTTCTCACCAGTCTAGCCAAAGAGAGACTTTGCCAGTGGCTAGGTGTGTGAGATATGTCCGATATAGGTAGGTACTTGAGTTACGGCCTCGCTCTGGAAGCGCAGCGTTGGACGATCAGACGATCTCAAGCGAGTAACTGGGAGTCGTCAGGAGACCTTCGTCCAGCAGTGGACGAAGGTTGAGACGACGACGACGACAAAAATGATGTAGAGACTCTAGAGTGACTTGACGACTGTACTGGATGCAGAATAGGTTGCCTATGACTACGTCTGTTTGAAATTATAAGCTCGACACCAGAGTGATGGTTTTTTTGTCCACTACAAGCTAGCTCTTGACTGCGATCTCACCTGATGGTAAGTGATGATGCAGTCTAAGATGGTAACGGGCTAATCTGTTAGAGGCATGGCAGTTATATTAAACCCACACCCCTTAGGCTTCTACACGGCATCGTACCGGCACGCTAAATCGCTTGCCGGTAGGGTGGTAACTAGCCACGGCCGAAGCCTCCCACCAGACCAGACCAGGGAAAATTCAGAAATTATAAATTCCCAAATTGACCCTACTGAGTACCGGGGATCGAACCCGGGAACTCCAACTAAGGCAACAGCGCTACACACTGCGCCAGGGAGGTAGTCAAACCATTTATTTATTACACATAATATCGTGTAGTTTTAGGCGTTGGCGCTTGTGATGTAAAAGACAGCTATTTTTTGTCTTTCAGCAAAACGACCTTGAAATCGTCGTGACGCTAAAAACTGGTTAAGGGCGAGCCTGGCCTCGCTCTGGTAGAGTTCTGTAATCCATACATAGTATGATAGACAACTTATAAAACAAATTAACTTTTTTAATCAAGTAAGTATTAATAAGATAAGATATGTCTTAGATTTTCTAATTGAAACCATTTTGCTAAAAAAGTTGTCTATTTTGGTCATGTATACTAATAAAAAGATATAAAGAGGTAAAGTTTGTGAGTTTGTGACGTTGTAGGGGGTAATCTCTGGATCTACTGAACCGATTTTGAAAATTCTGGTACCAATAGAAAGCCACATTATTTGTGAGTGTCATAAGCTATATACTAACCCGAAAAATTAGGGAGATCCCGTGCGAATTCTTAATAATAATCTTTATTTCAAGCAACTGGGGCTCAACGCCCCATTCTATTCTATTCTTATTTCACGCGGACGAAGTCGCGGGCATGTATCCCAAACCGCCCCAAACAGGCTCAGGGAGTGTGTACGAAGCAAAGGAGGCCCTACCCGCTATTAAATACTAAGTTTTTTTTATTAAATACTAAGTTTTTTTAGGGATTAAATGAAAGAGTTTGAAAATCAGTGTTAGGTTAAACATTATGATTTTGTAGATAAATTGTTATTATTTTTGTTTTTGTCTGTAATTTAAAAAGAAATAACTTTTTTTCAAACAATATTGTGTTTGCATGTTTCTTATTCCCTATTTTAAACATACCAATTTAAAAGAAATACAGAATTTTACGTATTTTGAGATTATAGTGTAAAAGCATAGTGGGCCCTATTTTGTTTTGAGTAGTATATAATATGTCATCGTAAGATTGCAAAAACCGTTAGATTGTAATCTAACTAGCGAAATTGTAAACAGTCGACAGATTACAATTTAACGTATTATTTTTCGGCAGATTGTAATCTGTTAGGTATATTAACCCTATAAAACCTAAGTGGGCACTTACTGATTATTTATGTCGAACCCTAACCTAAACTACAAGAAAGAGACAAGAAAACGTAAATACAATGAATATTTCAAAAATTGACACTCAGAACATTGAACGGTTCACAATCTGTCGACAATTTACAATTTCGCTAGTGAGATTACAATCTAACGGTTTTTGCAATCTTACGGTGACATATATACTCGTATTAAGGTACGTACCTATCTCTTTTTGGTCTGTTTATACTAACTAACACATACATATATCATCATATCATAATATGTCTGTTCATACATATTATATTTTTTTTATTTGAAACGAATAAGAATCGGTTCATACATCTTTTGAATACACCTATAGCTATTAAATTCACGTTATTTTCTTGAACTCAATTTGTCTTGGTTTATAATGAACATACCTTGTTAAGTATTTTTCGTCACGTCTGGTATTACTTATTTTGTACAAGCAGGCCTTATTGTTAAACATGAAGTATTACAAAAATTCTAATTATATTTTACGAGAGAATCGTTATCAAATACCGACACAATAACAGCGACCTTGCGCCACATTACAGTTTTCTGATCATATGACACGATTTCATTAATAATAATATCTACTATAATTTTAAATTACCATAACCATGAATGATACTCCAAATTAATTATTTATTTATTTAGGAATACTTTTGGAGGCCCAGACTTAAAAAGTTAATTTATATTAACTATTACAGGGATTGAAAAGTTGAAGAAGTTCAACTCTAAAGTACAATTTAGTTTCATGATAGAGTTTAATAATAATAATGATGTAATTAATTTAATAAGATATCTTTCATAAGACCAAGTAAAAAACCAGAAAATTTTACACGGGTCATACACCACGCTAAATGTATAGAAGCGCACGCTAAGCATAAAGAAGCAGAAGGTAATGTAGAAAAGCCAGCGCTAGATACACTCAACGATTCAAAAGTAGTTTGTAAAGTTAATTTGAATAAAAAACGTTTGAATTTAATCTCAAGTAAGGATCCAGTCATGGTTGTCAGATCCAATGTTTTTTTTTAAATTCCTCTGCTTAAAGAGGAAGCAGGAAATTCCCCCGATGTGATGGTCGGAGACCTTTTTTGCTAATGTTTTTATGCGTCTAATTTTATTATATTAAGGTGTAAATATGTTGATTTATTAATTGCAGATCCAATGATTGGATGGAACCCTGGCACAATGATTTCAGGAGGAAGGTATATTACATAATGTAAAACATTCAGAATTGATATTTAAGCCTCGCCTAGTATTGGTATTTATATCATAGAGTCATAGACAATGTTGCTGGTGAAAATAAACTATAGAGATAGACAATACCATAGTCACAAATAGGATGATATCATTCATTTTGATGTTCATTCTAAAACTGAATATTCATACACCGCTGCGTTTGCTCAGCATTCTAATGTAACGCTATTTGTAACTAAGCCGGTAGTAGGTATAATGTTTACATCATGCTCCATCATCGTCATTATACTGTTTTTACTCCTAATGCTATTCTTCATAGTTGTTACCCGCTAATTTATTCGTGTGGAAATAAGATATGTGGAATTTTATTTTGTATTTAAAACAAGTACAAGTCATACCTACTTGAGCTACTGTCCTATGGCTGTATCAGTATTCAGTAATGTATAATAACCATGCAGGCATTTTTTTAAGCCTATTTATTAAGATTTTTTTCGAGGGAGGCTTCGCGGCCTCTCGTGGTCCGGTTAAATTGTATCAGAATTTAAAAAAATAAGGTAAATACCACGGTAAAGTTTAAAGTTCACAAATTGTGGTAAGTAGACATACGACACAATGAATATTCAAGATAATAAACTCAAAGAACAAACACGACATGTCACAAACCTGTTCCGTCTAGATGCCGGTACCGTTGACCGGCAATTTGGGTATTTCTCGTGGCGTCCTTTTTTATGCTTTCTCTGCTTTCACTGCAGTCATTGGCTTAAAGTTTGGTCTTATCATTTTAATGCCAGCATATTTTATCGTCAGAACACATTAACATGTAGTCTGTAATTTTTATTATTAGAAGTTCGCTGGGAATAATCCAATTCAAGAAAAAGTTTATAAAATTAAACAGTCAAGTTGAATGTGTTTTATTCATTACTAGCTGATGCCCGCGACTTCGTCTGCGTGGATCGAGGTTTTTGGTTCCCGCGCGAACTCTTTAAATTACCAAGATAAAAAGTAGCTTTTGTCACTCTTCAAGCCTCAACTATACCTATGCCAAAATACACGTCGATCCGTTGCTCCGTTGCGGCGTGATTGAAGGACAAACCAACAAAAAACACACTTTCGTATTTACATGATTGTATGATTTATTTTATTTTTATTTTTTTATGATTTTCATTTAGTTAGTTCACTTTCAGCCCTGTTAAGCTAATGTTACAAAAACTATTACGTTACCCAACGTGGTAAATTGATACGATTGATTTAATTCTCAAATTGCTTATACAGTTTGGAAAATTTTAATAATAATTATATTCATAATAGTATTAGGTACATAATATTAATTTACTGGTTTATTTAAAAATATTATTATTTATAAGACATAATAAATAATCAAACTTTTAATATAATGCTGATAAAAAATATTATGTCTAGACAGAAGGAATAGGAAGTAATACCTAAAAGATAAATAATTATGATTTATAAAGGTAGGAAGTTAATTTTATAGTGTTGTTTGTTTTGCATACCCACCCGATCTACTAGCACAAAATAGGTAATAATAGTACTACTACTAGGAAGTCGATGAGTGTACCTAAGTATTGAAAAGCGCAAATTTTTTTGAACTAGATAATTCCCGCGACTTTGTCTGCGTGGATTAAGATTTTTTTGATTCCTGCGGGAGTTCTATAATTTTCCGGGATAAAAAGTAGCCTATGTCCTTCCCCGGAATACAATCTACCTCTGTACCAAATTTAATCAAAATCGGTTGAACAAATGGGCCGTGAAAGCGTAGAAGACAGACACACATTCACATTTATAATATTAGTATCGATTTTATCAATGCATCGATTAAATTATTTATTAAAATTAACAACAAGAAATAATGAAGATTTCATTTTCAGTCAAGTCATATCTCGTGACTTAAATGTTTTGACCATCATTTCCGCCATTTTGGATATGTCGTGACGACGTAATTATAAAAAATCTTTCCCTTAGTCCTTTATAGGTTGTAGGTACATCTAAACGTACGTAACCAATAAGGAGATAATAACCTTTGAAGATTTGTCAAATGTCACATTATCGCTACAGTAACATTATACGAATAAACACCTAATATGTACCTACCTAAACACAACTCGCTAAATAGTTATAGGTAGGTATTTACCACAACTGAAGTTGACAATGACCCAGATTCTACCGTTTATCGAAGCATAAAAACACACTAACATACCTACATATTACCTATCTGCCAACACCGGGCCAACGTTGTAACCGGGGTAATTGATAAAAATAAGCATCATAATTATTAACATAATTTTATGCATATTTTTAATTCATCAATTTCACTGCCATCTTAGATAGATGGCAGAGAAATAAAATTGTAATAATACATTTTTACAATTGTTATATTACAAATAATTGTAATAAAACTTTAACGGGTCCAATTCTGTACATTGAAGATATTTTGAAATAATATTTTTTTGGGGGGCACTCTATAATCGATATTCGATACTGAAGGTACTACAAAATATTATCGAGTACCTATTCTGTGACTGAAGCCAGAACTATAATTTTTATCATTTTTGTTTGTATGTCTATCTGTTTCTTGGCTGCGCATCACGCCGAAACTACTGAATGAATTCTAATGAAACTAGGCATGATTTGAGTTCATACTACGAGTACACTGGATATGTCACAGTAAGATTGCAAAAACCGTTGGATTGTAATTTAACTAGCGAAATTGTAAACTGTCGACAGATTACAATTTAACGCATTATTATTCGGTAGATTGTAATCTGATAGGTATATTAACCCGATAAAACCTAATAATCCGTAAGTAACATAACCCGATAAATAATCAACAGATTCAAGATTCAGATCAAGATCAACAGATCAATAAACAGATTATTTATGTCGAACCCTATCCTAACCTACAAGAAAGAGACAAGAAAACGTAAAAACAATTAATATTTCAAAAATAGACACTCAGAATATTGAACGGTTAACAATCTGTCGACAGTTTACAATATTGCTAGTTAGATTACAATCTAACGGTTTTTGCAATCTTACGGTGACATATATATAGGTAGGTAAATTATTTTACTTATCAGGAATTCGCTAAGATGTATTTTGGCTTGAGATATATTTTCTTTTTGTTTACATTTTATAGTACCAAGCGACGGACTAGTATGTACACTTTTAAATATGTATTGTATATAATACATATAAGAAGATAATTAATAAATAATAAACAGTTTTGAGATCGCCGAGTGATGGAAGTCAAGAACCGGCATGGACCAGACGGCCTTCCGAAGTATTTCCCAACCATGCAACGTCGTGGCTCGCCTAACTTGATTACAGCGCACTGCACGTGGTACGTACATTCATAAAGACAAGTCAATTATGAACTATATGCGTTGGATTGGGGCCTAGGTTCAGCCAAGGCCCGAACACAGTAGGTACAGCAAAAACTATAGATAGAGCGTGACTTTAAAATTAAAAATAGTAAAAATGGGTGAAAGGTTTCGGGCTCTTTCGGCAGTCTGAGAATCGATTCCCAGGCAAGAACCTCTAGCTATGTGTCGTAATTTGTAAGCATTGACCCGGGGTCACAGCTGAAAATCAGCGCCTTGCTTTGTATGCATGGGCATGCAACGCAGGGCAAACGCTGAGCTGTACACCCTTTCTGGGTGGTGTCACAGACGAAAGTGTTACGTTTGTATCTACGAGTAGTTTTGTCTGTGACACCACTGGTGAATAAAATGTTTTTCTTTCTTTTCTTTAACTATAGCGTTGTAACTAAAGCAACTAAAGCGTGGTAACCTGTATGTCAGAGAATTCTCCATGATGTTCTCAAAGGTGTGTGATCTATATCAATTCTCAATTAATCAGCGTGCTAAATTACGGACGATGCTTTTTCTGAGAGGGATGATAGTGCTTCAGAGGTAAACAACAATTTAACAGCTTTTTTACGTAAGAATATAAGTATAGTTCGAAGCGAGAGTTGAATGCAGAGTAAATGTATGATGATTGTTGACACATACATTTACTCTGCATTCAACTCGCGCGCGAACTGTATGTGTGATACGTCCCTACTTATAACGTGGGATAAGACGTAAGCCGTTACTCTTCTTGTACAAATCCATACAAGCGTAATGTGAACCATTCGGCCTTCCGATGAATTACCCAACGTTGCTACTAACTCGACTGACGTTTTGACGACCTATGTGGCGCAGTGTGTAGCGCTGTTACCTTAACGTGCGGAGATCCCGGGTTCGATCCCCGGCAGGGTCAATTTAGGAAATTATGATTTCTGAATTTTCCCTGGTCTGGCCTGGTGGGAGGCTTCGGCCATGGCTAGTTACCACCATACCGGCAACGACGTGCCGCCAAGCGATTTAGCATTCCGGTACGATGGCGTGTAGAAACCGAAGGGGTATGGGTTTAATATGGGTTTAATATATAACTGCCATACCCCTAACAGGTTAGCCCGCTACCATCTTAGACTGCATCATCACTTACCATGAGATCGCAGTCAAGGGCTAGCTTGTCGTGGATAAAAAAAAACGTGACCATTGCGTATCTAGGCAATATTAGCACGTGTTCCCATCTTATCATTTTCGAGTTTAATACAAATAAGATCATCGGAAACTACTTACTTACTTTAAGCTGTTTATTCTTCTGTTTTTATTTTTGAGTAATACAAAGGACAACTAATGAAATATAACAATTATAAAAACAAGTTCGACATGCCAAAAATCACGTCTATCCGTTGCTCTGTTGCGGCGTGATTGAAGGACAAACCAACAAACCAAAAAACCAGCAAACAGACACACTTTCGCATTTATAATATTAGCATAATAAAAAAGAAACATCTTGCTATTTTCTGCTCTTTTTCTTCATAGGTCTATTTTTGTCCGAAGCTTTCTAAATGACTAAACTGCCCCCCGAACCCCGATTGTGTAATAGGAAAACCGTTATCGTAAAAGTTTTTAAACAAACACAATTCGAACTTCGTAGAATACGTAACAATATAATTTGAATATTTCTCTAGAATCAAGATAGACTGGTATTTTACTATAAAATAATTCGATACGCAACTGCGTCAAACTTGATATTCACCTTGAATAAAAAAAACGAAAGCATTCAAATGACATTGGAAAATTTTCAAGACATTTATTTCGGGTATATCTTCGAATGGCAAATAATTATTTTATAATATTTAACCTAGTAATAATTAAAAGATATTTAATTTAGAAACAAAAGCAACCTTATTTCTGGTTCTTCTCGGTAGGAAAGAAAGACATTTGATTTCCGAACCAGAGGTACATTCACTGAATGATTCAAAAGCTAAATGATTTTTTAAATCTTTATTTAAGGAGTTTGTTCCTTAGAGAATACGTCACTCCAAAGGGCTTCAATAAATTCTACAGAACATCTTAATTAATAACTACTTGTAAATGATGCCCGCGACTTCATCCGTGTTGATTGAGGTTTAATATTTCCAGCGGGATTCTCCATTTACCTACATTCTAAGTTTCAGCCAAATCGGTTCAGTAGTGGTAGCATGAAGGCATAACAAACATTCACACTTTAGTAGGATTAATTAGTTACGTAGGGTTTTCTTGTACAGCCTAGCCGTAACGTAATAGGTTGTAGCTAGCACTAGCCTCCTCTGATAGGGGCTACTGTTACAACCGGAAATCTGCTACAGTAGGTATGGGAAATTTGGTAAAAATCTCCCATCATATATACTAATATTATAAATGTAAAAGTTTGGATTTATGGATGTATGTTTGTTACGCAATCACGCCCCAACGCGGCAACGGTTGAACAGATCTGGATGAAATTTGGCACAGAGAGTCTGGAATAAGACATGGCTACTTTTTATCCCGGAAAATTAAAGAGTTCCCGCGGAAACCGAAAACCTCAATCCACGCGGATGAAGTCGCGGGCATTAGCTAGTGTTTATTAAAATATTGAATCTTTCCATTCTTCTTTTTCAAATTACAGTAAATTAGGACATAGACTTTATTATAAGGAATTTCATTGAATCTTATTATTTTTCTAATTATAGCCAAAGTTATATAGAAAACTTATATAAGACGTTTAACAACAATCCCAGATCCTAGGCCCATCATAATTATGTTTTGCAAGTTTTCCTTTCATTTGTAAGATGAACATTTCATGTTTATTTATTTATTTACAGTTTTCGGGAGACCATAATGTGTAAGAACCCTTGCGCTAGTTATACTTGCGTAATAATAATTTTTTCAAGGTTTTCAATATTTGTAACCAATTTAAATGTCAGGGTGCTACTTATTTCCTTTTTACAAAAAAAATATGATTTCGATAAAGTTATAAAAATGTTCGCAATAATAAAATATATGAACTAGCTTTAAACGCGTTGAATTCTTTTTAAGGGATTTATAGAATTCTTCAAAATTAATAAATACTTTTTCTTAAGATTTACTTAATTATTCTCAATAATTAAATATAAAGTATTTATTACTATAGCAATTATAATTATAACAAAGGATATAGTGGTATAGTCGTTTTTTCTTTTTTTTTGTTTTTTTTCAGATGTATAGCACTTTAATTTGATAGATATAATTAGATAGATATATTTGCTGTTTACTATAAGTATAGCTTTAAGTAGATTTTTAAGTATCCTACCAGCTTGTAGTTACGTAGTTTTTATTTTCCGTGGTGTCACCTGAATCAGGGTTCAGGCTGAAAATCAGCGCTGTATGGTTAGTGCTTGCGCTAAACATACAGCATTATGCTGAGCCTGGGCCATTTTTTGGGTTGTGCCATACGTGATATAGTTCATCCCTGCGCCTCTTCTACCTCTTTAGGTATGTTTGTCATGTATGGCACAATTTGGAAATAAATGTTTTTTTCTTTCTTTCTTTCTTTCAATTAATAGAGCTGGCTAGCTGCAGTATGCCTTATAAATATATGTATATATATATATATATATATCTATAAGGCATATAATATATTATGCCTTATAGATATATATATATATATATACATATATACGTATACCGGCAGAAGAGCAGAGAGAGACCCTATCTTTGTGATAAAAATTCAAACGAAGTTTTATTCATAACAATTTCAAAAGTCGCTGCAGCACCTTGGCTCCGCTCTACTTCTTAGGCACAAATACTTTTGTATTGATTGTAATGATTTTATTTTCGGTTTTTTTTTAGGTAACATGGAAATCCTTTACCTAATCCGTTGTAATGAAGATAATGACAACATTTTAAGAAATAGCTTAAATGAAAATAAGTGAAAAATGTTATTTTATTTTGCATTAATTTTTATATATTTTTGTCACTTTTGTCAAAAACAAGGTTTAGAGTGAGTGAAGTGGGTACCGACCTGACAAGCTATTAATTAGCATTTTGAACGTGTAAAAGTATCAGTATTCTTTAGATGGGAAGGCATACAAATTTTTATGAAGCATGAAGATAAAGCTACGAGTGGTATATTGCGAAAATAGTTCAAAAGACTAAATAACCTTCCGTCTTTCAGATTTCAGCTCTTTAACTGAGTTAGCTAAACAAAGAAGCATGTTATTTTTAAAATTATGAAAATGTTATTCAAAATATACATATTACTTTGGCAATGGCCTACAGAAGATTCCGTTCATATTGTAACTGGTTGCACAATTTCACAAAACATGGCTGCGATTGC
Organism: Erebia aethiops; assembly: GCA_923060345.2. Taxonomy (NCBI): domain Eukaryota; kingdom Metazoa; phylum Arthropoda; class Insecta; order Lepidoptera; family Nymphalidae; genus Erebia; species Erebia aethiops. The sequence continues at coordinate 10,148,109 of OV281096.1, read as the reverse complement.
AAATAAACGAACAGAACAGATATTTTGTAATTCATTGATATCTCGCTCGCCTTGTGGGACTCATTAAATGTCCAGATAGGTAATTATCGATATTGTTTGGACCTCCAATCCCTGAAAATCATTTTTATGTGACGTCATTAATGCGAACTTTGGATAAAATTTATTAACTACTAGCTGATGCCCGCGACTTCGTCCGCGTGGAATAAGTTTTTTTGGATTCCCGCGGGATCTCCTGAATTTTCTGGGATAAAAAGTAGCCTATGTCACTCTCCAGGTCCTCATAGCTGAGGACCTGGAGAGTGACATAGGCTACTTTTTACCCATGCCAAAAATCACGTCGATCCGTTGCTCCGTTGCAGCGTGATTGAAGGACAAACCAACAAACAAACTGACTTTTGAATTTATAATATTAGTATGATGCTTTCTATAATACCTACAGGGTCATTGAATGGAGCAGTGGTTGCATTCACAATTTTATTAAAGTTGGTCCTAAAGTTATCTATAAAGATACCATAAAAGATGATATGTAAGACAATGAGATGACGTAATTTTGTGATTTCAGTAGAGCTAAATGTTCACCTTTCATAATCAGGCATACAAAATGAGTACTAAAATACTTGTTTAAAATTTAAAAATTCTTTCAGTAAGTTCCTTTTTTATCGCTTTGGACCAGTATGCATTTTTTTATGTTCTAAACGACGCGTCTGTCTTAGATTCTTATAGCAAAAATCATTCAGTACGTAAGATTTTAAAGTCCAAATATCTTCGAGCATTTAATTATATATTTACCTTTGTACATATCTACATATTATATTTATTTTCATATACTTGTCTTCGCATAACTTGTTTCCTAATATATAATGAATTAGCAAATAAGATGTGCATAAGCAAGCAAGAAAGATAAAAAGTGAAAAAAATCTAAAGTTGATACGAAATTTCCAGGGAACAAACCATAGGCACCTTCTAGAAAAGTATTGAATAAAATGTTTTAAGAAATTTAAAGTTTCTGTGATAATTAAAGCTTATTACTCTTATTACACAGTAAACTTTTTATTGACACAACCAATAATTGTCTAAGCCGATTTGATTTGAATCAATAGCAAATCTATGACGACCATGGCGATCCAACCGAGATATTTTTTGTTGAAGTTACATATCAGAAAATCACGTCCCGTTATAGTAAATCAGATTACAAGTACTGCTACTTACTATGTACTACTAAATAATACGTGTTTTATTTTAATATTTTGATAGGTAAAGTATAAAAATACATGTTCAATTTAAAAGTTGATAACCTTCTCCCTGCTACCATTCAAAGGGCCTCTACCTTGATATGGTTACAAAAAGGTCATACTTACACATTGATGTAGAATTTTAGTACCTATACTTACACAAAACAAGTGAATATAATTAAAATTATTAAAAAATACGACTGCTCTGCCGTAGTCCGTATTGAATTACCTTTGGAATCTTATTCACATTTTTATTAAATTTTATTTCTTGGTGAATCACTGGATATTGAACTATAGTGTTATATATTTTTGGAATCTACTCATCATTTTCTAGATGATGATTATATAGTTAATCCTATTTTCGAATATTTTTTTCAACTTTAGTCTTTAATGCGGGCCCATGATCACCCCATCATTTTTTTTTAATTTTACTAGCCTATGTCACCCGGAATAAGCTAGGGATTCTAACGATAACTCATTTATCAAAATCGGTTCAGGCGTATAGAAGTTATGGTGGAATATACAAACTCACATACATACATACATGAACCCTGAAAACCATATACTCCTTTTTTCAGGCAGTCGTATAATAATGTATGTAATTCGTGATACCTTTGACACCTCTTGATACCTGTTGTTAAGTTCACATCACAAGTAATAGTGTGTGTAAGTCCGATTTGGAATAGCATCCCTCCTCCTTGTACCTACCTAAGGAATCCATTAAAAACGGTTTAAGATTTTAAAACAAAAAGGCCAGAGGTATGCCTGTGCTCTTAATCAGAAGAACAGACGCAGCAAGTTGCTGATTGGAGTCGATATTGAGATCAGATCTACCGTTCTTTTTATAATTTTTGAACTATTCTTTTATCTTTTGTGATTCTGAATATGCCTGAACCTAGTTTTTTCTGTATAACTCCCTAATCAGGTTTGTTCATTTACCGTGAAGCTGACTTGATTTCCACTTTTTACTTTCTTGTTAGTGATGATTTCCAATGAAAATAATAGATATTATATAAAATCTGATTACATCGTAAGCGATATGATTCAGTTTTACATTTTGCTTTCACAAAAACTGTTCCAACTTTCTATTTATAAATGGGTGCCATTATAAAAAAACAAAATTTTCTTATAAGATGCTACCATGGATTTTGAGCTAAACATCGGTTTAACATTGAACAAAATGCGGATCTATTGGAGGAGTTTGTTTATTCTGCGAAAAATTAAAAATGACAAGCAGAAGAATTTACACTAAATAACATGATGACAAAATGTATGTATAAGTACATTGACAAGGTTTCAGAAAATATTAAAATTAATACAATTAATAATAAAGATGATAATAATAATTATTAGGATGATTATGTGGTACTTCTGAAACCACAATCAATTAAGTACTTAACACTTAATAAGACCGCTAAAGAATAATATTACAAACTAAATTATGGTGGTTTGCTTTATAAAAATCAATTTCATTCAAAGTCAGAACACCACGAACCACGATCGCCTTGAAATACTTTCGAATCTCTTGTGAACTATGCGCAAAACGTTTACCTAACACAAATTAACGTTTAATCAACACTAAAACGTTGGGGACAACTCACCAAATGTTTGCACTATTTAACACCGGACTAGAATCAGCTGATCACGGTCACTAAGAGTCACTTCGGGGTCTTGGAATCCGTTGTTCGGCGAACGAGCGCGGAAAACTGGTAATTATGAATGTGATTATGGTTTAATTTGGAACGCGTGCCGCGCGCCAGTTGCGGGAATGTAAAAATTTGTTAGCTCAGTGACGGCGCGCGACGCTGATGATCGACTGAACGTAAACTGAGCGTTGAGAGTGCGCGCGCAGACCCTCACGGCTCACACCCTCATCTTGATGCGACCTTCGCGGCTTCGCGCCGGCGGGTTGCCTGCCTTTGACAACACAAACAACCTGTGATTAGCGAAACAATGGTGTGAATGTCAGTAATTTTACTGTGAACCAAGCGTTTGTAATAAGAAATACTTAAGACAAAAATCGCTACAAAAAATTATGAGGTTAAGCTAATATAAGCTCTGTAATACCATGTACTACCATTTAGTTTCTGAATAATAAAAAAAAGTGTGACACACGGCAGAAGTGAAGCTTCAGAAAAGTAGCCTACGAGATAATTAGATAAATATGGTTTTCTATATCATTCTGTCGCAGGGTAAATCCTTTATACATATATGTTTGTCTCTTTTGGTGTCGCTTTTTCGTTTCATTGAATTTTCAAATCACGATTCTAAAGAAGATTCACTTCATTAATGAATTGTCATTTGTTACCACTTACCACATCCAAAGTTGTGATCAAGAATTATTTTCAGTAGTCTTCACGTTGTATATGTCACCGTAAGATTGCAAAAACCGTTAGTTTATAATCTAACTAGCGAAATTTTAAACTGTCGACAGATTGTGAACCGTTCAATGTTCTGAGTGTAAATTTTTGAAATATTCATTGTATTTACATTTTCTTGTCCCTTTCTTGTAGGTTAGGTTAAGGTTCGACATAAATAATCAGGTAGTGCCCGGCCGCGGGTCAGGCGCTTAGGTTTTATCGGGTTAATATAAGTTTATAACAGATTACAATCTACCGAGAAATAATGCGTTAAATTGTAATCTGTCGACAGTTTATCGGGCCTCAGAGGTGATCGCGATCTTTGTACTGTAACAGTCATTTTTAACGTATCAAAGTCTAAACTGCTAGCGATGTAGGGATTAAACTAAATCATCAAGATCGTATTTGTCAAAATAAAAAGGCAGGTAATTTTTTGGTCTTTTATTTTTTTTGTGTAAGTGACGCCAGTTTTGTTAAAATTAGAAAAGGTTCTCCAGGTCTTGTTTTTTGTTTTAGTTTTTAATCTGCAATGATATATGTATATACTTTAGACATTCTTTTATTCCTTATTTTTAAATGAACTCGCCAGGTACCTACATAAGTTTATTTACTGCAATACATTTCAAGCGGCGTGGGGTAAGCGTTATTTAATCTGGCAATCCATTTTTCTTTATTATTAACTTGTTGGTCTTAATAAGTTTTTAATAGGTACCATAACTAATATTATGGATCTAATAAAGAACTTTGTAATACTTTATGTGGCCTAGTTAATTAGGTACCTAAAATAAAAATGAGTTTCATATTTTATGCCCTTCCAACCTATTTACTTTGTACATATTTTATAATTTGTAAGTTGAAGGTATCTGAATGTACTCACCTACACATGTGATCGAAACCTTAGAAATATTTTTTCATATTTGAAAGGCAACGTTACGGTGGTACTAGACAAATTTTGGGTCATATTGAGTAGGATTCAATTAAATTCTCGTATTTGTTTCACATTAAGCTAGGTTTTATTGGAATGGTTAGATTGAGCAGAATGCAGAATAGTTTTACTATGGGTAGAACTTGATTGGATTAATTTTTCTATATCAAAGGCAGGCTTAATTAAGATTTTTTTCCATTTATGTCAGACAAATGAAATAAATAAGGGTCATATTGCCTCAATTTAGAATATTATGAAAGATACGCTATGAATGCCTTGACATATTATAAGATAACTACCAACCTACCTACCTACATAGTAAGCATATCATGGCAAAAATTCAATATTAGGCACGTACCTACTAATTTTATGCTACAAGTCATTTTCCTTATAATTATACGTATTAATAGAGCGTGAGTCGGTACTAACATTAACCAGTAGTCATACCAGTAACCAGTTTTCAATTATAAAAGAAATAAAATATGCCTAAAGGCCAATGTTAATGGATGAATATCAGTTTATCTATAACAAAAGACTGTACGTCTTTCATAAAGTTAGAGTCACATTTAGGGTTCTTTAGTCAACTATAGGACCCCTAGTTTCCCCATGTCCGTCTGTCCGCGGCTTATCTTAGAGGCTCTTTTTTTAGGTACCTCCCCTGCACCGAAGCGTACTTTATGAGATCTTGGAGCCTTCGAATGTATGCAGATGGTGGCCACCTAGTTTTAGTAGGTAGGTACAAATCCTATATCCCAGAAGTCGGGTATATTAGGAAGATTTCCCCCTCCAAAAAAAAGGTACACGTAAAGTGGGGATGATTTTTTCTTATCTATCCCACACTGTGGGGTGTCGTTGGAAAGGTCTTTCAAAAATATTGGGTGGGGCAAAACCACCATTATTTTTGTTAGAGTCAAGTGCACACCCCTACTTGGCCGATTAATTTGGTTCCATTACAAGTTATCTCGAAAAAAGTGTGTAGGTATAGCTGTCTATATGCTACGCTTTCCCGGCTTTTTTTCAACCGATTTTGACTAAATTTGGTGCCGAGGTAGATAGCATCCTGGGATTATTAGGATACTTTTCAGAAAATTAAATTCCCTCCAGATTCAAAAACCTTAATCCACGCGTCCTACCTAATATTACAAATGCGATTTTTTTTAAATATTTTTTTTGTACTAAAAAGTTATAAAATGTGATGAAAACGGAAACGTAGTAGACAAGGAAGCACTTATCTCTATAAGAGATCTCTACCGGTGACCCTTGGCAGTGAGAAAGGTTGTGAAGGAAGAATAGGTACCTACAACAAGATATGAGATGGAATGAAACGAGATATTATAAATTATAATATAATAAACTTACACAAATAAACATACTAATGACATAAATATATAATACGTAAAAATATAACTACATACGTAAAATAATAAATAAATATGTCTGTCTGCTACACTTTCATGACCCATCTTTTCAACCGATTTCAACCGAAGGCTTTTTATCCCGTAAAATTAAGAAGTACCCGCGATAATCAAAAAAATTAATCCACGCAGACGAATTCGCGGGCATCATCTAGTATACCATATGTCCTGGAAAACATCCTGGTTTTAATAGTCAAAAGTAATAACCAAACACTTATACTGCATAAAACCAGTAAGTAACTAGTTTCGTTTCAATTAACCTTGGAAGTCTTATTTATCAGAAGTAGGTAATACTTTTTTTTTCTCGCGAAGTAAAAACAGTCATTTTAATTTGCAGGTAGAACACTTACCAGGTCAGTTGATCTTTACTGAGTCACTTAATTCATAAAATATGCTTGTAGGTAGGTACATATACATACATACACACAGGCCCCTCTTTCCCACTGGGCCCCCGCGATCGATGGGGCCCCCCTAGTTACTGCCAAATCACCAACCGATAGATTAATAAAATGTTATTGATATGCGAATTCCCCTTTTCCTAATTATTCAACCATAATAGTTCGACTGTCGATATTTTTTCTGACTCATTTTACAAGTTCCGAGAAAAGTTATTTAAATCCTGGAGGTCTTGACAGGAAATAAATAATATCCTACTCACAAAATTGTAAAATTTAAACATTACTTAAATTAATTTATTATATGTTTATTGGCTATTAAATATTTATTTATTAGCCTCGTTTTTTAGGGTATCATTAATTATTTTTGTTGTAATTTATTTTTTAATCTACCTCTTTTTTCCTTAATAGTCGTTGCTTTTGTTTAAGTCCATGCTGTGTTTACTTCTAAGTACCTAATCACTACACTTAGCTTGTATTTACTTATATGATGATATTTATTTAAATAAAATAAAAAATAAAATATATCTGTTCTTTTTTCATTCCCTTCCCTTTAATTGGACTTGGTCCCATCTGCCCCGCTGGCTCTGCCCCGCTAGCGGGGCAGTTGGGAAAAAAAGTGCCATCGGCCCCGCTAACCTCGGCGTCGTCGCTTAACGGGGCAGATGCAACTTTTTCACACAGATCAAGTGTCATTTGCCCCGCTACGCTTCCGTAAGAAACTTACGAAAAAACTAATTTTTGTTTTTTTTACCTATAAATGAAAAAGTTTAAATATTATAATCAGCTTTCACTTGTTGAACAAAAATAATATTAAGAAAAAGAGTTTGGCAAAATATCAACACTATAAAACATTATAAAATAATTTCCTAGTCTTTTTCGAGACTTGGTGGACTACTTGGTCGATTTTACGATGAAAGTTTTCATTTCATTTATTTATTTGCCCAGATTGAAGATAGCAGGATAGATGTATTACTATTAACATAATATATAAACAATACAATATACAATAACAATGAAAAATAAAATGAATATTAATTAGTTTTGGTCGTTTTTATTCCATATCTCGGTCAAATTGGAGCCAATTTTAACAATTCTTTCTTCATAACAAAGCTTATACTGACAGATTGGTTTCAGACCACTCAGGTTGACAGAAATAGTTCGGCTGATGGGGGCGAAAGTGAAACTCCTCAACGGGTAACAGCAAATCCTTTGATAAAAGGTAGGTATTTAATGTATTTAACCATACTTATGTAAAAAAAAGATATACAGGTGGTAACCCGTGTGAAGCTGGGGCGGGTCGTCTTGTATAATTAGAAATAAAATGATTAGTATTTACAGATCTACATACCTAGATGATTTATATATCACTTAAATTATATCTTCAATGATAAATATATTTTAGAGGCGTTACTTTTGACATCCTCAGTATGAAGGATTTTGAAGCAATTAATTTATATTTCTGCTGTTTAATTTGACCAACTGTGATATTTATGAGTAATAGGATCACTATTTGAATAATTAAATTTTTCAACCGTTTTTTTTGTATAATTAATAAAAACTTGTCACAAATCTGTCGGAATCAGAGGTATTAAAAAATTCTACATCAATGGAATCAGAGATCATAATTTTAATGTTTTTTTTAAATTTGTTATTGCCGGGTTTAAAGACAATTGGGACGTTTCCTCATCGAACAATCTTTAACAAAGAACATTTTGGATTTTATAAGACTATCGGGTAGAACACAATAGGTAATTTTTATGCTTTAATATATTATATTATGTCTTAACAACAGAACAATCTGAAGAACATTATATTATGTCTTGGTCACGACACGACCGTGACATAATATGAATGTCAAAATAACAAAAAATATAATGATTCTTCCGTTACCGTACAAAGTCATAAAACAAATTGTTATTTTTTGCACTTATTGTAATGCAATGAGTAAGTTATATTTTCACTCACTATTTTCACGCACTCTGTCAATCTATTGTGTTATACTGCATTGAAACATGGGGAGGAACTGCTAAGTCAAATCTACTGCCACTAGAAAGGGCCCAACGTGCCGTTTTGAAAGTCATGTTAAAACTACCTAAGAGATTTCCTACATCTGACTTGTATGCTCAAGCCCAAGTCCTATCGGTCAGACAACTTTATATCCTGCGTCTAATACTAAACCAACATGGCTCAACTGAACAACTAGTACCTGACCGAAGTAACAAGCGACGTAAATTTAAAATTTTTAATATTCCGCGTTTTCGCACTCGTTTTGCTCAACGATTCCAATGCTTTTTAGGGAAGACGTTATACAACAAATTAAATAAAACACTTTCAATATATGAAATGAACAGATTTAATTGCAAAAATACTGTCACTAAATATTTACAAAGTCTAAGTTATGATGAGACAGAAAACTTACTAAAACCATTGTTGTAAGGAACATTTTTTATATTTACAATTATCTTTTTTACATACACACACACACATACACACACACACCCACACACACACACACACACACCTACTCTAATAGTTCACACACTTTTGCATATAATAAAACTATGTTAAACATTATGTTAATTAAATATTTATCTATATGTTGTAATTTTAGTAACTCTTTTTCTAGGAGGGAAAGTCACTGCAGCCTAAACCACAGGGTATCCTACATTAGGCTACAGAGACCAACCACACACTGTATTGTACTCCTAAGTCTTACTTTTGTAAATTTTGTGTGAAAATAAATTTTTATTTATTATTATTTATTATTATTCTTACGATTATGAACATATTACACAGTGTTTATTGAATCAGTACTTAACCTTACCTAAATTACCTAGACTCTAGAGTCTATAGATCTATGAATCATAAATAATAATGTCCTGAGTCCCGACCGAATATCGGCCACGGCAGCCTATCTCCAGAGTCCAGGGAGATTAGCCTTCTGCACGGGATATAATTATAATGCAAAAGTGTGTGCGCATACACAGGTGCACTCTCTGTTCCTTTACTCTCATAGCCCCATGGGATAGAAAATCCGACACGACCGGAGGGAGATCAGGCGCACAGGACCGATGGTTTCAAGTGCTCTCCGAGGCACAGGGGTGAATCACCGCCAACTTCCTAACCCCGGGCAAGTTATTATTCTGTGCCCCGAGCTAGTACTGAGAATTTCTTGTCAGAAAAACCCAATACTTGTTATGGCCCAACCCGGAACTCGAACCCGGGACCTCGTCGGCCACAGTCAACACAATGTTAACCATAAGACCAACCAGTTACGAGGCAGTCTACAAAATAATAGCAAGTGCTTATAGGTACATACAGTTCGCGCGCGAGTTCAATGCAGAGTGCATTCAACTCGCGCGCGCACTATACCTACTATACATAATATAATTAAAACCTAGCACGAAACAACAAGCTCATTAGGAGACTAACATCAGTATTTTAAATCCCGTGAAAACTTTGATTTTCCGGTGTCAAAACTAAAAAGTAACTAACTTATGTCAATTTCTAGGATGCAAGATACCTATGTCTAAGTCTAAAACAGTTAAGCGTGAAAAGGTGACAAGCATACAGACAAACTGAGCTACTTTAGCAATTATAATGTAGTGCACAATCTCTAAACTAAACTAAAATTAGAGCATTACAAATATTGCTAACCCTTTCATAATAATTGGTACGGAAAGGGACAGAACTAGATTTAAAAGCTGCCATTTTAGTTTAGTTTAGAGATTGTGTTATACAGAATCAGCCCCCTTATCGATTTTGTATAGTCCCAGTCACCAATCTGAATCTTGTCTACAGCGACATCACACAGTTTGATCGAGAACCTCTTGTTAGAGTCGTATATAGAGTCGAGACGTTCGATAGCTAGATACTTATAGTGAGTAAATAATTCTACCAGTTACCTAAAGATGGCACTACAGGTGGAACGTATATTATTTCCAAATTTCCACGTCAAACATTATTTTTACAACGTAATCATACTAATATAATAAATGCGAAAGTATGTTTGTTTGTTGGTTTGTTGGTTTGTCCTTCAATCACGCCGCAACAGAGCAACGGATCGATGTGATTTTTGGCATGGGTATAGATGAGGACCTGGAGAGTAACAAAGGATACTGTATATCCCGGAAAATTAAGTTCCCGCGGGAATAAAAAAACTTATTCCACGCGGACGAAGTCGTGGGCATCAGCTAGTAATATAATATTGAGATGGATGGATGGACGGATGTTTGTTACTCAATCACGCCAGAATGACTGAATGGATCTGGATTAAATTTGGTCTATAAATTAGATTATAGTCTGGAATAACACATGGCTACTTTTTACCCCGTAAAATTAAAGAGTCTGGGAACCAAAAATCCTCAATCCACGCGGATGAAGTCGTGGGCAATAGCTACTCTTTCTACTTTTTAGGTATTTTCATGTAGTTTTCACTAATAATAATCATTTATCTAATTCACTGGATGTGCTGATTCTGCAAAAATATTTATTACTCAAATAAATAAGGTACCTACTTAAGCCCACCCGTGCGAAGCCGGGGCGGGACAGCTAATAATTACCTAATAGTAGGTATGCACTTAAATGCATACTATAACCATGAATAGTCAAGTAACTTATATTTAACCGACTGCCAAAAAGGAGGAGGTTCTCAATTCGGCGCGTATTTTTATTTTTTTAAATGTTTGTCGGTGCATATCTCTGTGGTTTCTGAACCGATTGTTTTTTTTTTCTATTAGTCGTTACAGGAAGCTCTCGAAGTGGTCCCATAAATCGGTGGTCCAATTCTGACTCCAAATCCTCAACCCTGACACTAAAAAGTTAAGAATACATTTTTTTCCAAAAAACCGACATCCAACGCCACTGTAAAGTAAAAAAATAATTTTGATTTCTACCCACTATGTTGAAGTCGGGCGGGTATAACAAGGATAAACAAAATAGAGGCATCAGGCTCGCCCGACTTCAACGTAGTGGGTAGAAATCAAAATTATTTTTTACTTTACAGTGGCGTTGGATGTCGGTTTTTGGACAGAAATGTTTATTTTTGATAAAAGATATAATTTTATTGTGATAACACCCATACCTCGTGTGCCCATACTAACGTAAAAGTCGTAAGTAGAGTAGTCCTATCCTATACCACAGAATAGGTTAATAGTACTAACCTGTACTAGCCCGACGATATCTTGTTAGCGTAAAAAACCTTTAGTAACTAAGATCATTAGAATAAATTTACGGTCTTAGAAATTCACTTCTATTATACAGTTAATCGTTCAGTTATGCTAATGACGCAATTTGTTAAAGGTTATCCTTCTTACAAAATCTAACAAAAGTATTGTATCTCGTATACCTCGTATATAATAGAGCTGCTAGCGCATAATTTACATGGCAGTAAAGTAATTTCAATGCATTGCGTCCACACTTAGAATGAAGGGTTGGTATGTATGTAATTTACCTTTGTTCTTCAGGACCACTTTTTTTTTGTTCAATATGTATAGCGAGCAAACGAGCAGACGGGTCACGTGATAGTAAGTGATTACCGCCGCCCATGAACATTTGCAGCGCCAGATGAACCGCCAATTATCCGCCCTTTGAAGAGCCCCATATTATAATCATGAGGGAACACAGAAGATGGAAGCTGGTTCCACAATTTGCGGGTACGTGGCAGAAATGACCTGGAATAACGGGTGGTGGATGAGGACCACCGACCAGGCATCCAGGTGGTGAGGATGAAATTTGTTTCTGCGACGTAGGGTGCGACTGGAGAACACGGAAGGTGGTATTAGATTGAATAACTCCTCAGAGCACTCCCCATTGTAGAGACGATAGAACACACAAAGATAACTAACGTCTCTTCGGTGCTCTAGGGACTCCAGCGTGCAAGTAATTTTGGGATTATCTACGAGTCGAACTGCCCGCCTTTGTATCCGGTCTACCACTGCTTGCAGCCAACCTATATGAACTGATACGATTGTTTCTTGTATGTGCACACATCCGAGTTCCAATTGTCTAAGCAAATCGTAATCATTTTTGACAGCTGCAACGTATTACTCGAACTGTTTAAGGAGTTCAAACATGCTATTTGACGTGCAGGCATCTATGAACTCCTTATACAGGTCGGGTTATACGTTTGACAGACGATTACGATTTCCATATACAATCGACGTGCCGGCTAGCCTAAGATCCCTTTTTTTTATCCACTACAAGCTAGCCCTTGACTGCGATCTTCGGTTTCTACACGGCATCGTACCAGAACGCTAAATCGCTTGGCGGCACGTCTTTGCCGGTAGGGTGGTAACTAGCCACGGCCGAAGCCTCCCACCAGACCAGACCAAGGAAAATTCAGAAATTATAAATTCCCAAATTGACCCTGCCGGGGATCGAACCCAGGACCTCCGCACGATAATTAAGGCAACAGCGCTACACACAGCGCCACGGAGGTCGTCAAATTTATTATTTATGATGATGTATGAGACGGTGTATGTTTCGCCAGATTTCTGGGAATGGTAACTCCCATTATCCCCTTCTTGAATACGTGTTTGCCTATCATTCATGAATACAAACATCTCAGCCTGCAGATATCGTTATTATTATGTTAGAATCGATAAATACTCTGTTATACGTAACTACCTGTAGTTATAATATAGAGTTGTTACACAAATATACTCAAACTAGGTATCAAAACCTAGTTTTAATATATTTGTTTATTTTTTCAATTTATTTTGTACCAAAAGTTATAAAATACGTAGAAAAACTGAAACATAGTGGACAGGGAAGCACTTCTCGCATCTCTTTAAGAGATAGACTCTACCAGTGACCCGCAGCTATACCTAAACGAAGAATAGGTACAACATAATATGAGGTGGAAATTGGAATTTATGAAAATGCTTGAAATGAAATATTATTCTAACTACATAACTTATGACGCAATTTTGTATTCCAGTGACATAAATAAATACATACTTACATATTATGACATATTATTATTATTTATCATCATCATCAAAAAAAGATTTTCGTTATAGAATATTATTCTAATAACTAAGTAAATAAAATTCCCAGACTTAATATATAATTAGGATACAAAATATTTTATAAAAAAATCATAAATTAAGAAAAAAACTATTACTAAACTAAATACAACTTTAAATTCCTAGGTGTGTATGTTCTGTTCTTAATGGTGTGTTATTTCGATGTTTCTACAAAAACAAATCTACTGCAGAGCAGAGCTATATCTGTCTTTGCCATGTCTGTGTCAAACTGCATCAAGATCGGTTCAGTGGTTAACCGTGAGACCATTACTAAAATTATACAATCCCTGAGACGGTAATAAGCAGACACAATTTTGTAATTATATTCTCTAATGTGGATATAATAAGTACCAGCGGATGTTTGTAACTTATATCATACGAGCTGATGCCCGCGACTTCGTTCGCGTTGAATAGGTTTCCACGGGAACTCCATAATTTTAAATTATGGAATATGGTATAATTGGGGACTAGAGGCCCAATTGTGTAAGAAAATCGTAATTTGACAGCTTAAAACGTATTACTCGAACTGTTTATGGAGTTCACACATGCTTTTTGAAGTGCAGGCATCTATGAACTCCTTAAACAGGTCGGATTATTCCTTTGACAAACGATTACTATTACTTTTTTTTTTAAATCCACTAGATGGTAAGTGACGATGCAGTCTAAGATGGTAGCGGGCTAACCTGTTAGGGACATAGCAGTTATATTAAACCCATATCCCTATTCGGTTTCTACACGGCATCGTACCGGAACGCTAAATCGCTTGGCGGCACGTCTTTGCCGGTAGGGTGACTAGCTACGGCGTAACTAGCTACGGCCGAAGCCTCCCACCAGGCCAGACCAGGGAAAATTCAGAAATTATAAATTCCCAAATTGACCCTGCCGGGGATCAAACTCGGGACCTCCACACGTTAAGGCAACAGCGCTCAACACTGCGCCACGGAGGTCGTCATTTCCTTACACAATCGGGAGGTCCTCAATTATACCCATGCAAAATATCACATATTCCGTTGCTCTGTTGCGGCTTCTATAAAAAACTAAAAAAACTAAACCTACAAACCAACACCCTTACGCATAATATTAAGTATTCTCTTTGCCGTGGCGTAGCATTAAATAAGTAGGTACCTGTAGCCATCACAATTTCCTCCGTGTCAGTGTCACGTAACTAGACTTAGGTCGAAATCATACTGACAAAAAATATATTGCGGACAAAAACTCTTTCATACAAAGCTACCTAGGTTTCACAGGCAGCACCGCGACAGGGCTAAAGGTGTTTTTCATAAGACGCGTGGCGGGTCTGTCGCGCGGAAGTTTTCCTGTCTTTAAGCAGTGTGTTTTCGCCTTTCTGCCCTGTCCACACCTACTGCCTACAATACAAACGCCTGTATAAGCCATTTGACGATGTATTTCAATCACTCGGCCTCGATTAATGAGTTTTCTACGAGGAATGAATACAGATGCACTCATTGGCCCGTGGCCACTGGCAACCTCCAGCTCTACGCATGTAATATAATATGTTACAGAATACCTACTAAGTACTTAGCTGCTAGGCTGCATGGAAATTAGCTACATAGAGCCACAGAATAGGTAGAGCCGCTTGACAGCATTGCTGAGCCACAGAATAGCCGCTTGACATAATAAATATTATGCAGCATTGCTATTTGCTGTTGCGCTCTTTTATAACAATAGGGTCGCAATCCATACCAGATAATATTATAAATGCGAAAGTGTGTCTGTCTGTCTGTCTATCTGCTACGCTTTCACGGCTCATCCGGTTAATCGATTTTGATGAAATTTGGTACAGGATAGGTTGCATCCCGAGGAAGGACATAAGCTACTTTTTATCAAGGAAAATTCAGGAGGTCCCGCGGGAATTGGAAAAAATCTTAATCCGCTCTAACGAAGTCGCGGGCGTTGCTTATTTAGCCATTTTTTTTTTGAAGTGAAAACTTCTTCAGGCGCGTTGAGCACTTTTTGGTAGCGGGTTAAAATGTGAATACGCGTGATCGACACCATTCTTCTTAAGACAAAAGGTCTTAAATATAATAATATGGTACATTCGTAATTAAACGAATCTGGTCGATCTCTCCGCTCTGAGGATAATCTAATTCTTAGAATTCCTTCTCATAGCACTGCCTTTTACTCCAAGTCCTTTTCCATTAAGGCTGTTAGTCTTTGGAACTCTCTCCCTCTTAATATTAGGCAGGCAAAATCTTTGTCTATTTTTAAGAGTCTCTTAAAAAAAACACTTTTTTCCTCCTTAATTTTGTAAATCAATTCCTTACATTCTTTTCCTTAGATAGAAAGCAATTATATCTAAATATATACCTATTATTTGTTATATATTATTTAAGTTGTGTGTATATATTGTATGTATGTATGTATATGTATGTATGTATTTATGTATGTATGTATGTATAATATTTATGTATGTTTTTATGAATTATATGTATTTTATATGTACAGATTTGTGTATTTTATATTATAATAGTCTTTAATTACCTACTTTGTGTGCACCCTCATTAAGTTTTTTTTGTTATTAGTTCCTTTCCTGGGTTGCCTGGAAGAGATCGCTTCTCAGCGATAAGGCCGCCTCTTGTACAGTTTTCCATAATTTCTTGTACCTATTCTAAATGTGTTTTATGTATGGTGTACAATAAAGTATATTTTCATTTCATTTCATTTCAAACTTTAATGCCTTAGTTTTAAGGTTTATATTAATAAGTGCTGTGTTACCGAGGGCGACACCTCGCGTTGTTACGAAGGTCTTAAATATAAATATAATTCATTCGTAATTAAACTTTAATGCCTTATTATTATTTTTTTTATTTTTTTTATTAGAAAAAAAAATTAAATATTCATTTTCACTTCTATCGGCAGTCCTATGACTGCGAAAATACTTACCAATCATTTTGTACATACATAACTAAGATTAATTCATGCTATACCTTATTGTGATAAGATCATATTATATGTGATTTAGAGCGTTAAGAATATGTAGGTATACTTTGCAAATACTTGTGACGGAATATGTCTAGACTGTCTAGGATGTTGGAAAGAATAATTACTTCATCCATCAGCCTGTATGCGTCCACAGCTGGACATAGGTCTTTTCGAGAGCGCGCCACCAAACACGGTCCTCCTCCTTCCTTATCCACCGCTTCCCGGTACGCAGTCTTCACTCCAGAACACGTCAGCTCGGCCATGGGTTCTGCGACAGATATGATCTGCCCACTGCCACTTCAGCTTTCTAACCCTCAAAACTATTTTGGTCACTTTTGTTTTTCTACTTTCCGAATTTTATCCCTGAAAGAGATTCTCAACATAGCCCGCTCCATAGCGCGTCGAACGACATTTAATTTGTGGACTAGGTCCACCGTCATTGGGCCATCATAATAACTGAAATGTGATTATTATCTTGTTACATTACTACTACGATTGCTACATTGAACATTAAAAATAACACAAGACGTGTGCGCGTGTAACGCGCGTGAAATACTGAATGGGTATTAAAATCTAATTTGAATATCAGTAAATTAATGTTTCCAAAACAATTTAGAACAAGTTTTGCTTCAGACCTTGTCAATGATCCAGTTAAACATATTATGTACGAGTAAAATCGTTTAAATGAGTTTTTCGATTTGATGACAAGATGACAAATGCTGATGCAGCCAAACATAAATATCTAAGGCCAGCTTGCAAAAACGTAGCCTGCTTTTAACCTAGATTTAGCTGCTACTTTGATATAATTAGTATAAAAATTCTGTCATTTCAAATTTATTCCTGGGTTATACCACAGGTTAAACGTAACCCGGCGTGTAGACATGACAGGCTGCGTTTAACACGCCTAAGCACTGTTTCTTGTTAAGGTTCTGTGGCATTGTTCTCTACAGAAGTATACCTAACTATTAAAAACAACGCGAGCATATTGTTTTCACTTCAAAATCTTACGCATTTTCGTTACGGACGTTTTTTGCCGGCTAGGGTACCCCTCCGCATCGTCCCATAAGGAACTTACGTTCCAAAATTGTACTCTTTTCTTAGGTATCCTTACAGTATAGTAGGTAACTCTGATATATCCTACTGACAGCCTTTAAGTTATTATAAACAGGTGGGCGGCAACTGAACGCGTATTTTTTTTATCTTAGAATAACCAAATCTCACCAAGAAGAAGGTGTGAAATGGTTATTGGAATGTGAAGACATTTAAGTGATGATGATGATATCTTATTTTATCTTAATTAATTAAACTTTTATATAATTGTAAAAAAAAAAAGAATTTAAATAAAAAAAAGTGATGATGTAGATAATATTTTATAATATTATCTACATCATCACTTATTATAATATAATATGTAGGTATATGTACATAATATTTTGTTGAATCAATATTTTTGCAGTGATAGGTAATTGACCGAGCGAAGCGAAGGTCTCCGAGTCTACTTGGGTGAATTGGCACTTGTCCGTCCGTCCGTCCGTCCGTCCGTCTGTCAGAGCATTATAACTTCTGAATTACTCATCGCAATTACTTCAGCTTTAAATATAATATGTAAACCAATGGCCTCCCGCCGAATATGGCTTAAAAAATAATAAAAATCTTTATTTCAGGGGGGCTCTCATAGAAGCGAATGCGAAGTAAAATATTTTTTATAAAGTTACATAGGGTTGCGGTTTAACATTTTAAAGATAATTAGGAATAGAATCCAAAAATATATTTTTTTTAATTTTTCCCCCAAAATTGATGAAATGGGGGCTTTCAAAGTGGTAATTTTCTAACGTCCAAAGATGACCTCAGAACTCTAAATTTTCTGAAAGGATGAGCCTGAAACTTGATCAATTATATCCTGTACTTGAACAACAAATACTAAAATTAGATAAATATTGTAAGGAAACGGAATTATTTAATTTTTAATGAGCTTCAGTATTTTTAACAGAACTTCACATTTATGTCAATAGATGGCGCCGCGAGGTCTTAGTTCGGGGCGAACCACTAGTTATACTTAGTTCATAATATTTACAAACAATAGGCTCGAAGTTGCAACAAATACTTATAAGGGCTTAAGTATGTTAATTCTTTGATAAACAAACAGTCAGTCAAGAACAGCTATAATCTGCTTTATGTGACAATGAGAATTCCAATTAGCATTGAATTGCTTCTTGCTTGAATTTTAGATTGACATCGTTGCGTTTATTGTACTTTAGAGAGATTGAATAATATTTAATGATTAGATATTATATTTTAATATGTTTAATATGCCAGTTTAAAATACCACGATCTCTATTGTCCTTTCATTTATTGAAATTAATGAATAAATCCAACAACATTGAAATCAATGTTATAATGGTAATGGTATAATGTATGAAATCATAAAGATTGAATTTGTGTATTGATGAATAATTAGTCCGCGTGGATTGAGGTTTATATTGGGTCTCGTGGGAACTGTTTAATTTTCCGGGATAAAAAGAAGCCTATGTGTTATTCCAGTCTATGACCTATCTCTGTGCCAAATTTCTTCCAATTTCATTCAGCCGTTTTTGCCTAATTGAGTAATAAACATCCATCCATCCATCCAAACTTTCGCATGTAAAATATTAGTATAGATTTTTCAATTCCAAAGTAAACTACCCCTATCACTTACGTGGTCTTTCTTACAATTCGCAGAATTCTGTGGGGTCTTACCTGTCTGGGGTAGTACCTAACTTGGTAATTACCTCGTCTCATGTATAGGAGATGAGTTTAAGTTTGCGTACCTAAAACTTAAACTCATACAGAATCAATGAGGACCTCACTTGTGATACGTCTTGTTTTGACTACCACTGGTTCAATACTCAAATTGATTATTTATAATTTATATGTCTCATAAGCTAGATAAGCTAGATTTGTCTGGTGGGAGGCTTCGGCCGTGGCTAGTTACCACCCTACCGGCAAAGACGTGCCGCCAAGCGATTTAGCGTTCCGGTACGATGCCGTGTAGAAACCGAAGAGGTATGGGTTTAATATAACTGCCATGCCCCTAACAGGTTAGCCCGCTACCATCTTAGACTGCATCATCACTTACCATTAGGTGAGATCGCTGTCAAGGGCTAGCTTGCAGTGGATAAAAAAAAATACTTCTTGACTAGTTAGCTAGACTAAGTAGCTAGTTACTTTCTTTCTTCTAGATACTTTTTGACGACCTCCGTGGCGCAGTGTGTAGCGCTAGGATCAATTTGGGAATTTGTAATTTCTGAATTTTCCCTGGTCTAGCCTGGTGGGAGGCTTTGGCCGTGGCTAGTTACCACCCTACCGGCAAAGACGTGCCGCTAAGCGATTTAGCGTTCCGGTACGATGCCGTGTAGAAACCGAATAGGGGTATGGGTTTAATATAACTGCCATGCCCCTAACAGGTTAGCCCGCTACCATCTTAGACTGCATCATCACTTACCATCAGGTGAGATCGCAGTCAAGGGCTAACTTGTAGTGGATTAAAAAAAAAACTTCAAGTCTTGACTCTACTGGTGGTTACGGTTAGAGGTTGAAAGTAAAAGAAATTACTGAGCCGGCAAGAAACTTAGCAGTTGCTCTAAACTATTTTAATCGATAACATTTTTGTATAATATAGATTTAAATATAGGTTTTATTTTTATTTTTTGTTAATTGATATATTTAAAGTATTTACCTATTTTAAATTTATTTTATTGTTAGTTTAATATTTAGATTTTAGTATATTAAAAATATTATGTTTATTATTTTAGTTTTTATGACTTATAATCAATTACTAAGTAATAATCACAGGTATTACCTAAATAGGTTACGCGGTACGCCGTACGCGACATCATTTGATGCAAATAGCATTTTCTCGCAGTCTTCAGATTTTCGGACTAAAGAAATAAAAAATAATCCAAATGTTTGGACTCTAAAATCTAAAGAATTTTTCACTTGAATTCATTAGACATAGAGGTGTATGTGTATACTGTATGTAAAGCAGTAAAAATCTGTATAATGGTGAATACCGTTACCGGAGAAAGCTACATAGAGCGGATTGTGAGCTGTACGCAGTTGTAGGTCGACCGGCGTATGCGCAGCGCCTTCCAGTCTAATCAGTGATAACGTGCGATAGTTTATACTTTATCGGATTTTTATACACGAGAAAATAAAAGGTTAGTTGTATCCGTATTTATATTTAAGTATTAATTTTATTTATTCAATTGAAATTTTTAACTCAAGTATAGAAATAATTATGTACATATAAAAACAATTAATGTACTTAAAATAATTTGCGCTTATTTATTGATAGTGTGTTGTCAAATAAATTGTACCTACCAACTTAATTTTTTCTGAATTAAATAAAATTTAACTTAAAGTTAAACTTTTTTTTACTTTAAATTTAATTTAGATTTAATTTATATTTTAATTTATTTGATATTGGTAGGTGTTTGACATTTATAATTTTCATGAATTTTTGATTCAATTTTCCAAAATAATAATATTAAGTATAATAACTACAAGATTGACATCATAAATATATCTAAACCATTCTGCAAAATATTATGTATTAAAATTAAAAAATAAGTGCTACATGACTTTAAGTTAAATTAATAGTAAATACCTACTGCATTAATTTTAAAGTTCCACTAGATGTATTTTGAGATCTCAAATTGCAGGGAAAACATTGATGTATAATTTTAGTACCTCGTATCTAGTAACCTAATTATAAATTAATTAGTTAACTACGTATTAATTTCAAAACCATACACTTCATTTTGATAAGTAACTATACAGTAAACATGAATAATTTCGAATCCGTGACCGCTTTCTTAGAAACTACTTTCTATATCAACTATAGAAGTGGGCTTTTACTTTGTTCGGTTTGTTTGTATACATAATATATATTGAGTTTGGTACCTACCTCTCATGCCCATATGGAAAATATTAAAAGAAAAATACAATTGAAGATGCTCATATCATGATGCATTTCCACGGGAGCGAAGTCACCAAAGGTCGCTAATCCCAATTAATTCCATTAGCCAAAGAGCATGAAGAAAACCTCAATATAACACCTATCAGTCTTTTATGCTAGAACCACATAGATTTTCAATAGTTTCCAGTGAATTATTTTGAATCGTCCTAAATAAATTATATTTATTTTGCAAAATTGTAATATAGATAGGTTAAGTAATTACTACCTACTTTATTGTCCTCGCAAAGTATGGACAACAATCTATACCTACTGTCAATGTACCTACAAGCGAGTGAAGGAGGCTAACCTTCTGACTAGAACTTAGGTCCGTAAATAAGCCTTATTTATGTATATTTTTGTTTTGTGAGTTTGATAGTTATAACAGAAATATGTATGATTTTAGCGTTAAATATAATTCAGCTATACGCAACTGATGTGTGCAATGTGCGTGCTGCGTAGGTACCTATGCTAGGTACCTAGGTACTAATATGATTATTATAGAAACGCAATATAATATGAAATATGCATAAACATATATTTTTTGTAATTTGTTCTATAAATAGGCATTTTAACAAGGTACCTACAGAGTACAGCCTTAGAACAGAGTCTAAAGTGTTTTTATCTCAGTTGAAATACATAATTGAACAGCAAATATGTAAATACTGGCCCAGTAAAACATCAAAGTATCTAGTAAAATATTCCCTCGCATACACAGCGTGCGGTAGGCCGCAACTTGGCCTAGCGCACTGCCGTACGCCTATCAAGGCGCATTAATAAAATATTGTTTTTGTTTTCGTAGAAAAAATGTTGGAAGGCACGAAGATAAACACCCCATCGCAAATGTCCAGCATATTTGACATTGCCAAAGACACGGTCTTGTTCCTTGTCCTATCATGCTACTACATTTTGGAATCTCTGTTTTGGACACTAGTTCCAAATGCCTTAAGGCCTATGAAAAGCCTGAACGGTGATATAATTCTGATCACTGGAGGTGGCGGAGGAGTTGGTCGACAGTTGGCTATCAAGTTGGCAAGGCTTGGAGCCAAGGTTGTTTTGTGGGACGTTAATAAAGAAGGTAAGAAATTTTAAATTTCCCAATTTTTTTAACTTAGGTACCTACTTTGCTAAGTACCTTAGGTACCTAGTCTATACGATTTGTGGAATTCAGACCTTGTATATAAATCATAGCCTCTAAAGTTGAGGCTAATCAATTCTAAGTACTTACCTTTGTAATTAGCTATTGAGTTGTAGGTAGGTATATTTACGATTTCACTTAGCAAGGTTCGTTTTTACATCAATTTATTAATGAATCGGGAAAATTTATACATACTTCCCGAGCACTATATAGGTAACTTAGATAATATTTTAAGCCTATAAATAGTCACATTAACTTTGCCCCATGCCTTCACCTAGTATTACGTAGGTATACCTAGTGCATCGAAATGGATTATTTAATCTCCATTTAAATAAATGTACTAAGTCAATAAGGTCATTGTACTAAGTAAATATCTAGAGATTTCACGGCAATCCGCAATACCAACTTTATTTTTCTCCAACAAGAAATTAAAAAAAAGCCAGTAACTACCATAGACTAGAGATATAGGATACGATGCGTTACATAAACACAATAATGACGCTGCATACATCTTTCAGTTCCATTTTAAAAATAAATTCAAATTAAATACATATAAAAATTTTTCTTTCTAAAATATTATATTTTTCCAAGAAATTATTTCAAAAATGGAACGTAGAAAAAAAAGCAGAGATATGAATCTTATTAACGTAGCGTAACTATTTATTTCATACAGTGGGTCGACGCTCATACAAACGACTAGCTAAGACCCAAGGCTAGGTACCATGATAGTTTTAGGAGTCCTAGATGTACGGTAGTCGGTACTGCATAAAAAATACATCACAGTGACAGAATTTTGTACTATAAAAATCTGATACGAAGGATCGTCACGCCCCTGTCACCCCGCAGCGTTGCTTTGTCTAGACGCCTCCGTTGAACGACTGGTAGGAAAGAACGTATCTCCTTAGTTAGACTATATTAAATTTGTGACATTAGTTTTTAACTTACTTATTATACTCACCTTAAGGCCAAAACCACTGACTACAAGGTGAAATTTTGTGGCTTTATTGCCAGGGGAATCATCTAGACAACCCAAGAATAGAAATACCCAAATTACTGTAGGTACCATTGTTTCCAATATTTTATTTTATTCGTTAATATATAGACGTAACGAATCTTTTTTGTGCTATAAAAATACAGTCAAAGCATTGGAAGTTTTTCTACTGTAAATAGGTGGTACTGTACTGAATTAAACTTATACATATGAAGACATTGTTGTTGCGTTTCACCAAAGGCGTACTCGTTTCTGGTTAATTTTGAAACTTGCAACACATTAGAATTCACAACACAATAATGCATCTGCAATCCAGCACCTTCAAGGTCTAAGTAGGTAGGGTCGGTAGGTTACGCTTCCGGACTGCAAAGTTTCATCTCAATCGGACCTGCTCTATCATGATGCATGACCAACAATATATTCATCGTCAATCCATCGCTGGCCCACTAGTTACTAAACACGGGTCTCCCCTCAGAACAGATAGTCCATCACGCCGGCTAAATGCAGACTTCACAGACCTTTGCGAACATTATAGAGAACCTGACGGCCTCCGTGGCGCAGTGTTGAGCGCTGTTGTCTTAACGTGCGGAGGTCCCGGGTTCGATCCCCGGCACTGCAGGGTCAATTTAGGAATTTAAGTATAATTTCTGAATTTTCCCTGGTCTGGCCTGGTGGGAGGCTTCGCCCGTGGCTAGTTACCACCCTGCCGGCAAAGACGTGCCGCCAAGCGATTTAGCGTTCCGGTACGATGCCGTGTAGAAACCGAACAGAGGTATGGGTTTAATATAACTGCCATGCCCGGTGCCCCTAACAAGTTAGCCCGCTACCATCTTAGACTGCATTAACACTTACCACCAGGTGAGATCGCAGTCAAGGTCTTAGGGCTTGTAGTGGATAAAAACTCACATTACTTATACCTATTTAACAGTTTTCAAATGGTGGAGATGGGATAGGTAAAGTGGATCTCGAAAACGCATAACTTTCTATGTTATGGAGTTACAACACGTCCATGTTAATGGCACAATCCGAGCAACGCAACGGACACCCTAATCAAAGATGTGTAATGTTTGTTATTTTCCGTTGCTAGCGAGCTCTAGTAAGGGAAAGGTCAGACGAGGTTATTTTGTAATGTTACACGATTTATGCTTTTACAATGCGTTTCGAATGTAAAGGCCATTACAATTTATTAAAAGTTAAAATTAAAATTAAGTTACCTGTGGTTTTCTTGATAGGAACCGTTAGTACAAGTCATCGACCATATAACCTAGATGGTCGATGGTACAAGTATTACCGTGGTCTTCACATTTGAAACGCATAGTAATTACGTGTAACGTGACATTTTTTTTTTTTGCCAGCATTAATTAAGACCTGCGCCGTTCTCAAAGATGAAGGATACACAGTGGTGAGCTATGTCGTCGACCTGGCAGATCGAGAGGCTGTCTACAAAACAGCAGAGAAAGTTAAAATAGAGGTAAGTAAGAACATAAATAAATCTTTTACTTACTTCTATTCGTTTTGACGACCTCCCTTGCGCAGTGGTGAGCGCTGTGTTCTTATTGTGGAAGGACCTAGGTTCGATTCCCAGCAGAGTTAATTTTGGAATTTATAGTTTATGAATTTTCTCTGATATGGTGTAGTCGGAGGCTTCGGCCGTGGCTAGACGTACCGCTAAGCGATTTAGCGTTTCAGTACAATGCCGTGTAGAAAGTAGAAACCGATAGGGGTGTTTAATATTATAACTGCCGTACCTCTGACTAGTTAGTAGTTATATCGCTACCATCTTGGACTGCATTATCACTTACCATCAGGTAAGATCAAACAGATAAAAAAAAACTTAAAAAAATAACCTCCACTAAAAAGTATTTTCAGAAATTCCACCCAAGCAAAGCAGAGGCGAATAAATAAATAATACTTAAATTTTCAATTTTATTCGTGACAAAATTAGTGCTTAGCTGCAATTTGACGTGGTATGTTAAATGTTAATGACGGTTGTTTACCTGTTGCAAGTAAAGAACATAAGATAATAAGCTAATGATTATTAACAAAATGTTCACTATTAAACTAATATCAACAAAATATTATTTATTATTTCAACATTAGGTACCTATTTTAAACAAATGAGAACTAGTACCTAAGAGTTACTTATTTGGTAATTAGCAGAATCCTTTTTGTGTGGTTGTAGGTAGGTAGTCATCTACGACAATCATGCCATGGACAGCAATTATGTGGTCTAACCGTCTAGGTTGGAGCGCTCTTGCCTAGAAGATGCCGATTCATTCTTGCCTTGATATAAGACGCTGGAAAGACATTCCAAACGTTAGAGGTTCGTTTCTGATCGATTGAACAAAATCTTTTCGCCGCATCGCAATAAAAATAATATGGAAATTAATAATTATCATTATTTGTACTTACTCTACAAATAGAAACTGCTTTGGCACATCTGAGATGGCGTTGTTTATTAATTTAATTGAGACGTAACACAAACACACAGCTCAAGTAAAAAGAAAAAGGTAAATACTTACTTACGAATAAGAAACTTAACCTTCCTTTTTTTTCTTTGTAGGTGGGGAAAGTAGACATACTTATTAATAACGCCGGGATTGTCTTTGGAGACACTCTGCTAGATCTAAACGATGCAGCCATCGAAACAACATACAAAGTCAACATTCTCTCTCATTATTGGGTAAGAAGTAAGAACGCCTTAAAACTTTAATGAAACGAAAAGAAAGCCTTAGATGATTATGGTAAATTTGAAAATGGCACTAAGAATGAATTAGTTCACGTACGAATACATACAGAACCTTACATAAAATGTTTTCTTTATTAATTAATAACTATCGAATAATAATATACTTACATAAAATATCTAACTATGCAGATACTTGTCGAAAAAAGAAAAATAACTGCAGTGCTCAATATGTATCTAACCACGAGGTGTAGGTATCTAACTTGAAAAGAAAATTTTAAGACCAATTTCAACTGCGCACACGCCTCAAAGTTTTTCATAGTTAATTTTCATAAGTACTTACTTTAAGTTAGGTACTTAATTTCCATATTATAATGCCTGCGACTTTCATCCCTGTGGATTTTGGTTTATAAAAATAAAATAATCTTTACCTAAGCACGCGCAGGCAAGTACAGTAAAGTTTTCAAATTGTCAATCTAAATTCATTATTATTTCCTTTCTTTGCAGACGGTCAAAGCGTTTCTTCCCGATATGATAAGTTCGGGTAAAGGTCACATAGTGACGATGGGCTCCGTTGCCGGACTCCTCGGCACCTACCGGTGTACAGACTACAGTGCCACAAAGTTCGCCACCGTCGGCTTTCACGAAAGTCTATTCACAGAACTTCGGGTAAGTCTGCGAGACAAGACATCTACATATAAGCCTATAGATGATAAGGTAAAGGTCATGTATCTAATTTCAAAATGAACGAGCTTCACTTAACTTTCATGTCATTTACTATGCACTTGTTGACCAACTGATCCGGCCACCGGTTACTGAATAAGTGCGTACTGACCATAATGACGACGTTCAATTTGTGACTAGGTCATTTTTAGATTAGATGACTTCTAGCTGCGCGAAGTGATAGCGTTAACGTAAGACGTTATAGTTAGGGCCTGCAAAGTCGAGGGACATCTGCGTGATTTTGTAGTCCAACCAAATAGATTTCCCTATTGGCTAAATTCACGTCGCAGCAATACCATAAATTCTGCGAATTACATTAATTGATATTGGAATAATGATTGATGTTTTGCTACGCTACTCCCACTATGTTTTGTTTTTTAAACCCCTTTCTAAGCTCTGTGCCTTTAAAAACTAAATAAAAGACTTCATTTCCTCACTACTGAGGGCTTGGTCGACATCGAAGATTTTTGTTTTAAAATAGACTTCTATTTCCTGTAAAGTCCTGCCTTTTGTTTCTGGTAACCGAAACCACATGAAACCAAGACATACTGTCATTAACGCTGCCTTTAGTAGGAAAAAATTGTGATAACCTATATAACTTACCACAAATGGAAACAAATAGAGAGACAAAGCCAATAGAACAGACAATAGTAGCCCTGTTATGCAAAAACAGTAAACTTTTAATTCTAATGGAAAAATTTCACCTAGTAATGCCTCAATTGATGGAAACGGCCCACTATTCAAAATAATAAAGTAAGCGCCAATTAATGTTACGTTTATCCAACGAATATCTTGCCCGATCTTGAAATAGAGACATATAGACAAAGTCACTAAAATACTGTTCGCCACAAAGCCTGTTACAAATATTAATGTCCTTATTGACATATTCCTGACTAGTACTAAAGATATACATGATCCTACAATAAAGAATGCATCCACCAATAATGTGTATAATAAAACATCAGGTGTACCGGTGATATCTTCCAAAATAACAGTTGCAAACACACTAAAGATCAATTTTCCACTCGCAGCAATATAAATGTACATAAAGGTACTCAGCAACACCAACTCCCAGAAATATTTCCTCCGAAAAGCTAAAAACAACCTCTTTAGAGTGGGACGTGAATTCGTCAAATTGGCTTTTTCTAATTTATTTTTTTCTACTTTGATCAGCCAATGTAATTCTGCTTTAGTATTGGAATTTTTTGTGTGAAGTTTCCAAAACGCTTGCTCGCATTCTTCAAAACGTCCTTTGGTAGCCAACCAATATGGACTTTCAACCCAGAAGTACGGTACGATCATACCAAAAGCTCCTGGAAAAATTCCTATTAACGCAACCGTTCTCCAATGTAAAATTAATCCGAGTACATGGCCAAGCCCGGTGCCAACAGCTGAACCAACTGTTATCACTGTGTGGAGGTAAAAAGCTCTAGTTTTCGGCGATGTATATTCTGAAGTTGTTACTATATATAAGGCATATATTGCCCCAAAACCGATGCCTCCACAAACTCTTGAGAGCATAAACATATACATTTCTTTTGCTTGATATAAAATTATCCAATTCAGTATAATTATTGCGGCAAACATCATGACTGAGCGTCGTCGTCCAACTCTGTCTGTCACAACAGCTACCATGCCAATTCCAACGTTGGTCATGATCGTTACGGTTGAAGCTAAAAAGACAATATTAATATTGAGATGGTTTATTTTATTGCACTGAGATAAATTTCCTGACGTTTCTTTTAATATTTTTCTTTCAGAAACGATCCCTTTGAAAAATCAAAAAGGAGTACTTTTCCTTTACCAACTTCGGTAAAGGAAAAGTTCTCCATTATAAAAGGATAGATGATCTCAATATTGGATGAAAGCATCAGAATGGACGTCAGGAAAATTCTCCCAGTATGAACAATGGAACTTTTAAGATCTAAAGTCACTCTAATACTACTTAATGTACTACTTACTCATTATTGAAATTTCATTGTCAGTCAGAGATATGCCATCCTCTTTATTCCTCAACGCGCGTACCATACCAGTCATCTGCCCGAATAGAATCCCATTCGTTACTGAGAGCAAGATCATAGGCACGATTACGAGAGCCTGAAATAAATATATCTTCTTCTATCTTACTTCTTACTAATATATATAATATATAATAACCACAAAACCTCGATCCACGCGTACGAAGTCGCGGGCATTCGCTAGTATATAAATAAGAATGAATGTTGCTAAGCGCAAAACGCGAGAACGGCTGGACCGATTCTGATAGAATTTTTGTGCGTGTTCGACTAGATGATAGATCTCGGGATGGTTTATATTCACAATTGGACCCGGTAGGCGGTGCTGCAATCGGGTTCTAGGTTCAGGGCAGGACGTCTGCCGGGGCCACTAGTACGTACATAATATTTATTAATTTAGTACTAGTTTATCTTGGTGCGTACAAATAATCGCGTTATAGATTCCACCCTGGATAGAGTTTCACCAGTTCCAGTAAAAATTAATTTGCTATTTGTAACTAAGTAGTTATTAAAAAAACTTACCTTTTGAAGCACCGGATTCGTCATTTGGTGTCGCTTGCCATTGATAATGTAAACTGGGGACTGGTTAATTAAACCTATCAATATTGTAGTAGGTATTTAGGCACCGTATAAATTTAGGGTCCCGTGTAAAAAAAGGCTTTTTAGTAGAATATAATAAGTGTACCTATAGATATACAATTACAATACAATAGGTAGGTACATTATAAGACGTACATATATAGAATATATACATATATAATTCATTAATCTATACTAATATTATAAATGCAAAAGTTTGGATGGACGGATGGATGTTTGTTACTCAATCAAATTTGACATAGAAATTATAGTCTGGAATAGCACTTGGCTACTTTTTACGCCGGAAAATTAAGGAGTTCCCGCGGGAACTAAAAAACCTCTTCCACGCGGACGAAGTCGCGGGCATCAGCAAGTAATAATTAAATTATTCTAAATAATATTATAATAACTATGGAGAAGAATGACATCATTAATATCTATTATAAACTAGTTATTATGCGAATTATTATGTACCTAAATACTAATGAATGACTTAAAAATGTCTAGTGTAATGTTTATTTAATCGCATGTTTTTGGAAATCATTTTTTTATTTTATTTACGTACCTAATGAAAATTTTGAAATACCTAACCACCACGGTACTTTGATACGAATATTATCAACTTAAGTAAAATTTCCATTTTTATCAATTGTTTAATTCAATTCCATCATTTTAATGGTACAAATTGCATGGTACCTATTTAGGTACCATGCAAATAAAATGCATGGTATAAATAAATACTAAATAAATAGCCACTTCCTAAGCCCAAGACAAGACCAGTGATTCAGCTAGGATTGGAATCTTTTCCGCATAGACCGCTTACGGTCGAATTTCTATACCTATTTAGGTACCTACTTACTTATCAAAATCCATACTACCTAATATTATAAATGCGAAAGTGAATCCGACTGTCTGTTAACTGTTTGTCCGTCTGTCAGAATATCTGTTGGTTACCTACCTTTTCACTGTTCACAGTCCCTCTCACGATAAGTTATATCCCGGGGAAAGCCAAAGGATATTATAATGTTTATAAATGCACGCCGACGCAGTCGCTGTCAATTATTAGCATTATGTCACGCCTCCCTATATCAAGATCATAAAATATCTGCCTGCCTACCTACCATAGATTCAGTCAAGCACAACATTCATTGCGACAGCAGCAGTGTGATATCCATACCTAATATAATAAATGCGAAAGTGTGTCTGTCTGTCTACGCTTTACCTGAACATTTTTTCAGCCGATTTTGATGAAATTTGGTAAAGGGATAGGTTTTAATGATGTAATGATGTATCCCGGGGAAGAACATACAGTCTACTTAAATCCCGAAAAATACAAGAGTTCCCGTGGGAATAAAAAGCTTAATCCACGCGGACCAAGTTGCGGCCATCATCTAGTACTTCATTTGACATTCTGTCACAACTACCTATCCGGCCAACTAATTTCCGGCTTCCGTTTTTCCCTCCTCTTTTAATACAGGTACCTTCAAATCAAGAGTGAATAGGCATCTTCTATACAAGGGCGCTCCACCTTATGCTGCATCACCACTTGCAACTTGCAAGCAAGTCTAATTGCAGCGAAGCGCTAGCCTATAGGTATAATTTTTTTTAAACTCTCGTGTTAAAGGTGTAATCAACCCATCCGTTCCTTGCAGGCTCACGGTCACAACACGATCCACGCGACGCTCGTGTGCCCATCCTACATCAACACCGGTATGTTCGACGGGGTCACGCCGCGGCTCATGCCGATGTTGGAACCGGACTATGTCGCTGAAACCATGATAGACTCCATCCGCAAGAATGAAGTCAACTGCGTCATGCCCGGCTCGGTCAGATACTTGCTGCCGCTTAAGTGGTGAGAATTATACCTATTTACAAACATCTACGCTCAACTAAGCATTTTTTTTTTTTTTTGATTTATGAAAATGATTTATTTCCAGATACAATATTAACAAGTTATTGTGGCTGAGGCCTTCTGTTAAGCATAAGAATACCTGTGTCAGAAGGATTGAGCATTGACGAATTAGGGAATACGCTGATCTCTGGCTTTGACGTAGGCAAATTCCGTATTCACTACGCAGGTGGTCTTAAGTCGAAGCGATTTAAAGTTAGACAACCGATAAGAGATGAGGGTACTTTCCTTATCTCTGACCCGACCTACCGATACCGACCGACCTTAACTTTTCGGAGTTGCATAGGTGCGGTTTAAGAAATTAAATACCACTTGCTTCAAGCTGTGACGGAAAACATCGTGAGGTACCTTCCATGCCCGAGAGTTCTTCATAATGTTCTCGAAGGTGTGTCAAGTCTGCCATTCCACACTTGGCCAGCGTGGTGGACTATGGCCAAACCCTTCGAGACTCGTGCTCATTAGTGAGCCGACAATGGGTTGAAATGATGTCTAGGCAAACACTACCTACCTACCTACCTAAAGAAATCCAGGTCAGCTGTCGAACGCATTTTTCAAAGACCTACCTCTATCCAAACACTGTAGTTTAACATAACCAATACTAAGTTAGCCTTCTTTTTCAATTATCTTGGCGCCTAGGTAGGTACTGCACCAAATTCGGACATGAAAAAGAACAATTGTACAAGACCTCTAAAAAATCTCATCTGTTTTTGTGTATCGTTTATCCAAAACCGAATTATGAAACCGTTTTTGTCCATTTTAGTTTACTCCCAGCAAAAATGTGCTGGGACCTAATGCACAGGGTAATGAAAGGACCACAGTCAATGATGGAGCTCAAGAGGAAAACTAGAGTGGAATGAAAATATTATAAAACAACCTATGAGTAGTTATAGTATAAGTAAATTACTATTGTTAACTTATTTCAAAGAAGAAATGACAAACGTTTTATATTTATTTTTACGTGAATGTTTAAAAATTTAACAGAAACTACTAATTTTAGAAGAAATAAGTAAAGCACCGTTTCATTCAATATCGCAATGATTCTTTTACGGACTACGGTAGTTAGAAATTATAGTTTTACACGTACCTACCTCCACTTACCTACTATGTATCTAAGTAGACAACAAAATACAGTGGCTAATTATAAGACTGAAGATTATGTATTATTTTCTTATTAAATACCAATTTTTATCACACAATTATTGTTTTAATCATGTTTAAATATTTACCTACTTGTTTAAACATGCTCTACTACATATATGTATATGCATAGTGGATACCCTTTTTTTTTTTTTTTATCGCTGGGAAATGCGTTTAGGCATCCCTCCCGGACGCAGGCAGGTGAACTGCCGTGCCTCCGAGAGGGTATGTGGGACTCACTGGCACTCCAGAATACCCACTAAAACCCAGCGGCGCTTCTGCGCATCGCCTTAAGGCTGGGTTACGGGAGCGCCAAGGGCATAGTGGATACCCTAGCCTAAGTTGCCACTTGCACGTTTAAAGTACATAGTTACTAGTGCTTTCAAAAAAGAGTACTTACGAGTACTTTTGCAGAAAAATAAATCGTTAATCGATCAATCTAAACACGGCACTCGTATGTCTATTATTGTTCTATATCACCAAACTGACAAGTTCTTTATCCAGAGGTCAATCTATGAAACTCTTCGGAGCATCTGATTCTTTATAGACTTACCGACCACGTCCAGACTTTTTGTAGGCCGTTAATCGGCCCGATAATTTCGCCGAATTTTATCACCAAATTTTTGAAAGACTCAACATCAGAAACTTTCATTTTCCATCGATAAAATCGAATCGTGCGATTTCGTTTACGACAGACTTTTTTAAGGACGTGAGCGTTTCAATATTGCAGATTGCAATATTGAATCGCTGTATGTTTCATTTCTTGCTGAAAAAAAAATCGGTCACCAATTGCCTGACGTGGCCGGAGCCCCTTATTGTTACAATGGTAAATTATTCCGTGATATTATTAGCACGGGGATCTCAAAAGATTTTATCTAAGGGCTAATGCTACGATGAAGGACTATCGTTTAATAATAAACAGATTGTTACAATAAATTAATTATTATTTATTAATAATATCACACTAGAGTAAGTCGTAAAAGTATGGCAAGCCTTGTCCCAGCTCCCATATAGCAACGCCCGTGCCGAACTCGCGCGCCAGGTCTAGCCTCTTCTGGATCGAGTAGAGTGTGGGGAAGAATATCTTCTTCGCGCCTTGTGATGATCTACAGCAAAACAACAACGTTAGTTTTCCATGACTACAAAAGTCTCATTGGTCAAGTGCATTAGGATGTTCGACTGCGACCGACGAGGTCCCGGGTTCAAGTCGCATAATTAAGTGTAGGGTTTTTCTGACTACAAATTCTCAGTACTAGCCCGGAGTTAGGAAGTTTATTATCACTAACATGATAAGAGCGGCGGGGTGGGTCTAAGCTCTAATTACCTCTCTCCTATGAGAGTGGAGGCTTAAGTCGAGCAGTGGGATGTTAATGGGCTATACCGGACTATAAAAGTGTAGTCATTTTAGGCTTTAGCACTCTTTGTTTGTGAGCAAAACATGTGTTTCTTTGTAGCTTAAAATCTAAACTTTTTGGAAATTGTATTTTCACTCATTTATATGGACGGAACTAAAAATATCATCATCATCAAGTAATGAGCTCACAATTAGCTTTAAAACTAAAGAAGTATTTGTGTTTTCAAATATTCCAATTTTGGGAAATATGTCTACAGCCCAAAATTGTGAAACCATGTGCTCCACCCCTAAAGGGGTTAATTCCAAGAAAAGAAGAAGGGGTGGACGTAAATCCATCATTTTATAACTTATTGCCATGTATTAATGGTATTTGGGCTTTCCATTGACGTTTCAAATGATATAACACAAATATTGTTATAGGTTTTTCAGAAATTCTACCCAAACAAAGCAGAGGTGAGTCACCTAGTAGTGGATATAGCAGAAACCTCTCTTAGAGGAAAAATACTTTCGGTCTAAAGCTAAGTAATCTATTAAGTAATTCTAAATAAGTAATTTAAAAAATCTGTTAGGAATTTTTATTTATCCTAATACAGACGATTAGTTTTCATTGTTATTTATAATAGTAATACTAAATACATAATAATATATATTAGTTTATTTTCATATATTAATTATTATGAGTATTATGTTATTTGTGTAAATGGTTTATGTAATAGTATGTAGGTATTTGTTTGTATGTTTATTTATATTTATATACACCACCCGCAATTTAATCTCCTTAACTTCTCCTAATTCTAAGGTTGCCTGGCAGAGATCGCTGCTAAGTGATAAGGCCGCCTTTTTGTATTCTACTTCCTTCTGTGTATTTGTGTTCCTTAATTATTATTTTTCTTTTTTGTGTTGTGGTGTACAAATAAAGTGTAAAATAAATAAATAGGTAATCATAATTATTTTTGTTTATAATTTAAGTTTTAAATTATAGAAATGTAAACTGTTGTTTCACCTACCTAACTTCAATATAATTTTCAGCAGTATTATTATTGTAGGTCAGAGCTTGATTGGCTTTGGCATTCTTCAGAAGTTCAATATACTCCATGCCGACTATAGGCCCACCACCATTTGCCGTGTACGAATTCCCATAGAAATTGAGGCCTAGTAATATTTTTGAACTTTTTGATGGATTTTCTTCATCACCTAATAATTTTTCTAGGCATAACTTCATCCAATATAATGGTGCATTTGGACCTGCAAGACAAACATGATTTAACTTTATAAACTTATATAAGTTAAATATAAACTCCTTATACCTAATGATGAGATCTATAGAGTTGAATTTGCTTAGACTTAAGACATGGTTAAAACGAGATAGATTTATGTTACTCACATAAGTCCATCTCGTTTTAACTCTAAGTAAAGTCTGAGTCAAGGCAAAGTACGCTCTATAGATCTCGGCAAAATAATCTGAACACAGCGTCTTTTAAACGCGCTGACAACTCGCATTTCACAAACTAACGTTTTCAGTTCAAACAGCAGATTGTAGCATTTGTATCGATACAAACGCGCCCATTAGGCGCTTCGACAGCACGTCTGTATCGCGTTAAAGAGGTGAGAGCTGCACTGTATGTACTGTAAATGGACCAAACGTGCGTTCCGCGTCTGTATCGACCTATCTGCGCGTTTATATCGATACAAACATCTTATAAGTCGTGTATCGTAACTTACATAACTAACGTCATATACGTACGTACTTACTTAAAAATTTACAAGTGTAATTGTAGCCTAAGAATTACATTAAAAAAGCTTACCAGGTTTTTGTGGATTAGAGAAATCATAAGTCATAACAGATACACCATTGACATATGGATAGATTTCATTGAACGCATGTAAAAAGAACTCATCACTGGGGTAGCCTCTGAAAGGAGGGTATACTAGTATTAAATGTAGATTTTCTTCTGTCATCTCCATACCTGTAAAAAGATACATAACTTTAAAAGCTCTGAACATACACATAAATACAGGATTTAGTTATTTGCTGATTATTATTATAAAGGCAAAAGTTTGTATGTTTGTTACTCTTTCCCAGGTTTATAGCCCAGGAATAAATTTGAAATTTTGACAGAAGTTTTATACAAATTCTGTCAAAATAGCTGGTAACTCTGGGTTAAATTTTGCTAATTTTTCTGATTTGAAACAATTATTCAAAATTAGCTCAAAAATACAATGATATATTTAGATTAAGCTAGCAATTTGAGCCATTAGCTCGCTTTAGTCTATAGGTACATGAGTTTGCTTAGTTACTGTCAGCTGCTTGTGGCTCAAGCTACCGACTGTGATAGTGAACTTAGAATAAAAATGTACATACCAAACTGTTGTATAAATTTGACAGACTTGTCAATATACTTTCCAATCTGTGACATTATTTCTAAAACAACCCCATCAAAGTTCCACTGTCTGCAAGCCCTCTTTACTTCCTCAATGAGAGCCTTTTGTTCTGTTATTGATGTGGGCTCCACGAAAAATGCTTTGAGATCTGATGGTTCCCAGTTTTCAAAAAGCAGCCTTGATACAACTGTATTATAACAAATGATTTCATTAGACATTTATAGATTGATTATTAAGTAATTCTTCTTTGTGTCCTGGGATTATTTTCTGCACATGGAAGTAGGCGTCCACTGTGCGTGATTATTACATAATATAAGAAAGCATAAAATAATAATTGTTAAGAAAGGACCCATAAACACATAAGTATGTCCTCCTCAAGAAAACCTTTAAGATATAGTGGCCACACTACCATTGCTATAGAAACAGTAACATGCTGTTTTGTTTTTGAGTTTTAACTAGGTAATATAGATAAATCTTCCTCGCTTCACTACAATGAACATCAAGAGTGATATCAATTTGAGTAATGAATTAATGAGTAATGAATCCCTGAAACAAGGTTTGTTTACATACTTTTTATATCACTAGCTGAACCTTTTTGCTTAACAGTTTTCATCCACGCATGATCCACATCATGTAAGCCAGATATGATGTAAATGTGTTGGCTTTGTCGTTTGATCTGCAGCCATACTGGAGAGATGTAGTTGAACTTTGATGCCCATGTTTTTGCTACATCATATCCTTTATTATTCCACTAAAAAGTAAAATAAATTTCATTTAAATAATTGTGTTAGACGATTATCGCTCAAGTGTCTGAAGTTAACCGCAAGATGCATCTCAATAGCTTAATTTCGTTTGTAGTACGACGTTTACCTCGACAGTTTGTATGAGAGCTGCGCAAACAAACACAAGAACTGTACCTACTGTAAATTTTAAAACAAAACTGTTCAGCTTACAATAAGGATTTTTAGCGTGATCTCAACCAATAGGCTCCCACAATTACTGATCAAAGGTCTCCTAGAAGGATCTTCCAAAATACGACCGTGTGCCGCTCACGTCCAGAGGTTCCCAGCTTCTCCCGTCTGTCAGCGACCCCGTCAATATGTACCTATAGTGAATCAAACAGAGTACCTATAAAATTAATATTAAATTACCGGCGTAACATAACCCAATACAGTATTCTTGAAGTTCCGAAACGATGTCTCCTGGTGGTATGTGGCATGATATTTAAGGATATCCTTAGCATACGGGGTCTCTACGACTAGTTTACGATCCAAAACATTGTTCTTCCGAGGACCCTCTTGAGGTTTTACACCTTTTTGAGACTTTTTATCAGACGGAGGCGATAATGTCGCGAGGCAAAGGTTTGATATCAATAGGACTTGTGTTAGTGTAATAATACATTTCATCTTAAACACAATTACTGATCAATAAATTTGAAAAATTACAAAATATGTAAAAATCGGAAAAAATACACAAGCCGGCGTCCGCATAAAATTGACATTGACATTTGACATTTAGCCATAGACAGTAGATGTCAGATGAAAATCTGTGATGAAGATTCAAAAATCAAAATGTAGACTTTGTAGTTTTGTTACTGGTTATACAGCTCTGGTTCTAGTTTTTTTGTACACAAAATTATCCTTTGGATAACCGCCTGTTCAATCTATGGTTGATCTCCTTAAAATTAAAATACAAACCTTGTAGCAACTACATAACAATAAGAATTTTTTTCCAGAGACTAGTCAGTCAATGTGAATCGTGAATAATTTTAATAAGACGTATACCTTAGGAATCTCTCTTTGAAAAACCAATGTCCGCCATCCGTTATCGTTGTGTTCGAACTTTCAAAGTAGGACATTAAAGTTATTAATTTATGGACTATTTAGTTTCTAATTCCTGTGTGGATTACCAAGTTATTATTCTGTTACAAGAAAAATGTATTTTATTTTATTATACCTACTTAAGTAGGTAAATATTTTATGAATAATATTTATCTATGTCCTACGGGACTTCTAAAATACCAGCACACATAAACGAAAACGTGTACATCATCAAGTCTTATGTTTATTTTTAGTACGGAAATAGGTATGGATTTAAGCTAATTAATCAATTAATTATGTAAGTCTTCATTATTTTTAATGCAAAAAAAAACCCGGCTGAGTTTGTTGTGGGCTCTTCTCAGACCAGGGCGCGTTTGGAACCCTCGTAGCTTTAGTTTAAGATGTCGTACTGATTATCACCATTATATTGTTACTCGTATATGTTATAAATAACCGAACGTCAATGTAGTAAGTATATTGTACCTACCTAAATTGAATAAACGTTCTTTGACTTTGAATTTAATTAAAAATTGAACTCGAATACCCCGATCCTCAAAGTACTTCTATGACCCCGATCCAGAATTCGACGCAGTCTCAAGCCTGGGAGCTTGAGACAGAGATCGAGAGTCCCGTATTGTAAAAATAAATTGTGATGAATTACTTTTTTTTTGTATGAAGAAAAGTGATTGGCCAGTTTAGTAGCACCTACTTAAATCTTGAGAGATTAGAATATACTTACCTATGTATAATTCAAGAACTTCTACTAAAAGAGTTCAACGAAAGCGAAGCTGCACCCACTTTTAAATTGCTAAAATACAAGTTTATAGATAATATTAGATACTGTAGCTTTTACCTTTTTCTTTAGTTATGATCGTTTTAAAGAAAGCTGAGTTATTTACGATGACGACTCAGTAATCGAGCGGAGTCTGAGCTTGTAACATGGCTCGATACCTTTCACGTCTTCAAATCGTATTTACGTTAGTCGTTATAGGTAGCCTACATTTTATTTAGACCAAATTTAAATTAAGTGTTAGGTACATACTTACCTACTTATCTGCAAAAAAATTAAATCGTTATTGAACACCATTAAAACAAATCAAGTTCATTATAGAAATATAAATAGTTACAGTCGTTGTGAATTAGTGAGAAAGTTTCGTGCAATAATAATTATATATAATTCAATATCATGTGTAAATGTGCATTTATTTTTTATTTTAGGGACACAAGGAAAACATGTTAGCAAACGAAGTTTGGACGAAATAAAGTGCTATGAAAATGGACGATTTTACCGGTTTGTATTGATGTTTTCTTAGTTTGACTTACCAAAGGATGTGCTTTATAATATATTGAGTATATTGAGTATCCCCTCTAATATGGAATTTGACGTATTATGAAATTGTAATTAAGTAGGTACTATTATCATTATTTTATATTATTTTCTATTGATCTTAGTTGTAATTATTTTGTATGACATTCTGTTAATTTAATTTACTAATGTTAAATTTTAATTGAAATACCTACAAATTTGATGACTTAAACCAAATATTCATACACCATTAATTGGTAGAATGTATAAGGCTCTCAAACTGTAATCATGTCAACTTTATATTATCACCTACATTCTCATGAATAAATTATTATTTATTTATTTATTTATTTATTTATTTATCTAAAAAAATAGCTCTAGAGAGCAAATTAGGATTTAGGTACTTCTACAGTACTACTAAGTAGGTACTATAATCTCTACCTGTGATCTGAATTCTTTAATCTCTACTACTTAACATAAGAGCCGCGTAGGTTTAAAAATCGGTTTAAACAAACGAACCGCAGCAGGTCGTCATCATCAATCAATATTTGTTTATTCAAATTAGGTAATCTGTACACTTATTGACGTCCAATTACTTATAAAACATGATGGTGATAATCAGTTACGGTATCTTAAAACTATAAAGCTAGGAGGGTTCCAAACGCGCCGGTCTGAGAAGAGCCCACAACAAACTCAGCCGGGGTTTTTTTTTTTTACTTATCACCATCTCAAAAAAAATATTGCCAAGCTTCCTTGTCCTTTACATGGGAATAAGATTTATCATTCCTCATTTTTCATCATAGGTAACGTCTTAGAAGAGCCTGTAACTTTATTAGACCTTCCTAAATTAATTAGGTATCCTGATCACAGTTCCACGTCTGACAAAAGTTGCTTCGGGCATAAATGGATTATTTTTGTCTGGTTAAACAGTATTGCAAGATCTTTTTAAATAAATTCAAAAAACAGATCTTTTAAAACTGCTTAAAATAAGTAGGTAGTGACGACCTCCGTGGCGCGGTGTGTAGCGCTGTTGCCTTAACGTGCGGAGGTCCTGGGTTCGATCCCCGGCAGGGTCAATTTGGGAATTTATAATTTCTGAATTTTCCCTGGTCTGGCTGGCCTGGTGGGAGGCTTCGGCCGTGGCTAGTTACCACCCTACCGGCAAAGACGTGCCGCCAAGCGATTTAGCGTTCCGGTACGATGCCCTGTAGAAACCGAAGGGGTATGGGTTTAATATAACTGCCATGCCCCTAACAGGTTAGCCCCCTACCATCATAGACTGCATCATCACTTACCATCAGGTGAGATCGTAGTCAAGGGATAGCTTGTAGTGGATTTAAAAAAAAAAGGTACATATTATAAAAACTGGTCATACCAGAGAAACTTCTTAATAGTCTTGGATTAGGAAAGTTGGCTAACAGACTAGCGAAACTAGAGTCAAATTGTATAATGTTATGTTAGCTTACGAGTGCCAACTCTTACCTAACAAATGGTAAGCGTGTGAGATGATTCCTGTGAAGATATCGCAAAAAGTAAGCGTGGATGAAACAAGTAATTTAATGGGTCATACCTACTAAGTACTTAGGTACATTATGTCCGACCCTAGATTGTTAAGTAATTATTAATTGAGGGATTTTTTAAGGTACCTAGGTAGCATAGGTTACGAACAATGTGAATTCGAAAGACCGCTTGCTTCGGGACAAGATCAATGTGCATCGCGCGGTGTAGATAGCGTTAGGTATTATGGTATTTTATTTTGGAGCTCCCGAATACACATATTATACACGCTGAGGCTGAGCACAGCTATATCGAGGGTGAGACGTTAGTAGACGTTAGTAGCTAAAATTCTCACTAACTTTATTTCTCCCACAAGAAATCGTGTATCTTGAGATTTCCGCTACGTTGCCAAAAAGTAGCCTATCACAGGCTAACTCTTCGGAGATGCTTGAAAAATGCAATCTTTCTGTGTGCGGACGCAGTAGCGGGCATCGAAAAAAGAGTTGTCATTCTTATTATATTTCCGCAAAAATCGGATAAGTAAGTATTTGATTTATATAACTAATTAAGTACCTACGCGTGTTTATAACAATCAATAACAACATCTTTCGCAAAACTGTAACTACAAAGTCAAACGTAGAATCTAACGAGTTCCGCTAAACGCAGTCACGCAAACAATTAACGCACGAATACAAACGGGGGGACTTAATTTCCTCCATTCAGCTGTGAGGATATTGACCCGCACTTTCGCCGCAACCTTGACAACGGCTACCGAGCTGTATTTCACATTATTATCATTTCCTGCTGCGTCTTGAGAAATCCACTTTCGCTGTTATTGTATACGGATACAAACAGGGCTGCCAATAC
Organism: Erebia aethiops; assembly: GCA_923060345.2. Classification (NCBI taxonomy): domain Eukaryota; kingdom Metazoa; phylum Arthropoda; class Insecta; order Lepidoptera; family Nymphalidae; genus Erebia; species Erebia aethiops. The sequence continues at coordinate 10,106,411 of OV281096.1, read as the reverse complement.
GTCCTCAGGCACATTTCTCGAGAATTTCGATTTTGCAGAATTATATAATTTTATCTATGTACCAAACCATAGAAATATCTTCCTCTTGAAATATCGTTAATTCAATAGTTTAATCTAATTCAATGTAGTTGTTTAAGAGGAATGTGAAATGTCCAGATAAACTCACGAGTTTCAAGCAGTAAAGCTGTAATTAGTAAAAACCTATTTTTGTCGAATAGAGAATTTAAAAAATAGGACAAATTATACTAATTACGTATATTATTTTACTGTTTACTCACTGAGTAAATGAGTAGTCGGATAACTACGCTCAAAACGGATGTACCTATCTATAAAGTTACAAAATTATTCAAGGATGTCCTTGACTCATTATAAACTATTTTTTTGAACAATATGTTCAGCTGAAACTCAAAATTGAGAAACACTAACTTAACTTATTTAGGTTGTCTTCATTCATTGAATTAATTTGTTTTTCTGATCATTCGACACCCCTACAATGAGTATAGAAAGATCACGTTTGCGATAACATAAACAACTGCTTAGTACCGGACATCTTAAACATGCAAAGAACACATAAACTTTTTTTTTAGGTATTTTAAAATAAATATCAGCTATATAATAGTGTAAAGGGCGTCAATAATAGACGTAATTAGGTACCCATTACAGAGTTGATATAATGTAAATACGATTTATGAGCTTATTCAGGCTTAAAGGACCAATTTTTTTAACTGACGTCAAATACTTAAACGTTAATAACAAAAACTAAAAAGGCAAAATTAATTTAATTTATTACCTAATTTATTTATCATCATCATGGTTGATGGGTAAAAAATAAAATAGTACCTATTTTTTGGGAGTCGGTGTCAAACCAGCGTGCCAGCGCGCAGCGTCCAGACAGCAGACGTGGTTGGCGGTTGGATCTTTGTTTAGAATTTTTTTTTCTTTCAAGCGATGTTTGGCACCGACTCCGTGCTTTAATTTCATATTTCGTGTGATTACCATTGGTCGAAATTGCAGTACTTTTTGGTAGGGTTCGATGCTATCTTTTTGGCGGCTCAGACCAACATAAATATTAGGCTAAGGTATATACGAGTATTTATTTACTCTACCACAGAATACAGAATACATGACTCTACTTTTGCGGACTGCGAACCCGCCTTCACGCCCGTCTGGCTTCTCAGCTTCTCAGGCGCTTCTATAATTTTGCACGGCAACAGAACCGAATTTTTGATAAGTGCTGGTTCTAGATTTGCCGAGTTCAGAGCAAAACTACTCAAAGTCAAAGAACTCAATTCGTCCATCAGCATCAAAAACGAATAGCCGTGCGTTTGCCGAACGTGATTAGTACAGTATTTAGTCATGTTGAAATGATATAATTTTTCCACAGAAATCCCGACCGTGCAGACGACGTGATATGGACGAGCGACGAGTGTTCACGATACTATCTTTGCTTGGACGGGGACGTGTTTGACTTCCAATGCACCAAAGGTTTGCTGTTCGACGTCGATCGGCAGCTGTGCGACACTCCACAGAATGTGCATAACTGTGAAGTAACAACTGGTAGGTAAGAGGAGCAGTTGACCGTTGAACGACCCGCTGGATTAGAAGTTGGCCAACTATTCAAACGGCGTCAACACTTGTACCTACATCTCAATTGGGTATTTGACAACTATTCAAATAAATTATTTTTTAGTGAAAACGATCTCCCAAAAGTAGTAATATCCACGTCCCTTGTTAGTTTTATGTTGAATAACTATTTTAAACTATCGATTAAAGTAAAAAAGTGCGTCGAACTTTGATGACGTCACTATTCAATATTCAATGTTTCATAACGTTTTGACGTTTGAATAAAAGTTGCTGAATACAGTTAAAGTAAAAGGATTGATAGTAGAATTTAGTAGAACTCGTAAAATACGTAACCTAGTTTACCAACGGTTAATTCAGTTTAGGGCTAAAGAACGGTTTAAAGTTTAGACATCAATAGGTCAACAGCACATGAAAGGTTAAAAGGGGTCGTCTGAAATCCGAAAGGTTACAGATACCAATCTCACCCGCCATAGGTTGCCACTTCCCAGCGGATTGCAATAGGTATCTTATTTACTAACCATTAACTTGTTATATATATATAGTTATACATAAATGTGTACGTATACACAATACATAAGTAGATGTATGTATAACATTCATAAATACATAAATAATAGGATTAAAATAGTATCATGATTCGACAATTTTGCAACCTGTGGCTGTGGAAGCTTAGCCAATGGTCCATGTTTTTATCGTTCCGAGTTTGATACGTGCCAATGTCAATGTTTTTTTTTATTCCACTTCAAATTAGTCCTTGACTGCGATCTCACCTGATGGTAAGTGATGAGGCAGTGTATCAGTGTTATCATTTCTGTGTATGGTTTTAGAGACAGTGATTCCAAAGCCACAACTAGAGAGTGCTCTCTGCGCAAATGAGACCCATCTCGGATGCGCCGATGACGTTTGCATCCCGGCAGAGTACTTTTGCGACGGAGCTATGGATTGCGACGATGCCTCCGATGAGGTAATGTTTTAAATGCATTTGATCTAAAACGCTAGGTAACATTCTAAAAGCTTCGGTCAAACTGGTGAGGTAAGGTCAGGCCACTCGAATATGTGTGTACTTTACATAATATATATGTCACCGTAAGATTGTAAAAACCGTTAGATTGCAATATAACGTTTTTTATCTCGATAGATTATAACACTGTCGACAGATTGTGAACCGTAAAATACTGCTTACAACATGCTTACAATTTAACGCTTTTTTTTCGGTAAACTGTACCTAATCTAAATACAAGTAAATACAATAAATATTTCATAAATTAAAACTCAGAACATTGAACGGTTCACAATCTTTCGACAGTTTACAATCTTGCGGGATGGAAACCGTTAGATTATAATCTAACGGATTTTACAATCTTACGGTAACATATATACTACGTCTAAGTGCAAATCTAAGCATGAAGACCTTTTGTCTTTATCTGGATATACATACAGAAGGTGGGCTGAAGGTCGACTGTATATCTACACAAACATAACACAACAATACATAAACACAAAAGGACAGCTCTAAATTCAAACTACCGTCACTCACGAATTCGTTTCAGATCGCGATTTTGAGAGCTTTTGAGAGATTTAGATTTTCAGAGAGAGAGAGAGAGAGACACAGGTGCTTTGCCAGAAAGTTAATTAGTGTAATTTAATAAGTAAGTTAGTTAGTGGAAGTATGTATATGTATTTTGTGATACTATAGTAAATTGCTGCACGATCGCTTGCCGCATACCGCGCGGGATTTGCTTCAGTTTAACCAGACCGTACCTTCACAACCTACCGTGCTGGAGAGCATCAAAAAAAACAAACAGCATAATCTACATAGAATATACCCATATTGCAATATATAAAAGATGGGATAAAAGTACAATTGCTCTGATTTTTAACATGTACTTTGGCTGCTTACATAAGCATGCGGTATAATTTTATTGACTGAAAGCTGCGGTTACCGCATCGTATTAACGTCATCGTAACTTGCAATTTAGCCAAGCTACTTATAGTAGGTAAATTGGCGAATGTCTTCATTAACTTTTACTGCCTGCGAAATTTTCATATTTCTACTCAATTACAGTCATTTTTAGCACCGCACATTATGGATTGCCTAACTAGGAAACAGGAAGGCATTTTCGACAGTGGTGTTAGTTTGAATTACTAAGTAAGCAGGTAGTTATAAACTATTCAATAATTTAGTCGATTGTTGAGGTGCAAAAAATCACTGTGTTGTGTTGCAACGTGCACGTTGTAAGGCGAACAAAAGTGATGACATGAAAGCTCAGTACAAAATGAAGGCTATAAGCAGATTCATAATTTCATGTGAAAACTCAAGACGTGATCTGATTGGACGATACTTGCGCCAGATTGTGTTGCAACACAAAACACTACAGTAACATATCTGCAGTATTCAATAGTTTTTATAAATTGTCGTATTCTGACACACGATATTAATGAGAACATTTAATGAGATATTCTTTCTCTGCAGGGATGGTGCGATGTCAGATCCGACCCTAATGCTGCGGCACCGTGTGATCCCGGGCTGTGTCATTTGCCGGATTGTTTTTGCACAAAAGATGGAAAACAGACTCCTAACAACCTTGTTCACAGTCAGGTGAAAAGTTGTCATTATTACATACATACATTTATTATTATTATAATATTATATTAGATCATATTTTTAGCAGAAAATCCTACAATCAGTTTTGGAACCTTCAACCTATAACTACAGAAAATTATGCCCTAGCAAAATAGCAGTAGATATTTGCTAATAAAGCTGTATATCATTAATCTATAATTTTCTTATTTTTGTTTGACGTAGGTACTTATTAAGTTTCCCAACTGTCGTATACCTACAATGATTTAAAACAATTTCATTTCATTTCATTTCATTTCATTTATTTATTGCATAAACTGGGTTACAGTAAAGGTCTTATCTAGAATATTATTGCACCTACAGTTTGCCAATTATGGCGTGCAACATATTTATAAAATTAATCTAATTTAACTACTATAAAATTTCAAAATTAACTGTCACTATAATATATCATGATTTTAGTCTCAATACATTTCATTTGAGTACATATTATAAAATAAATTTTAAGATGTCATTTATTATATCCTTACGCATTTAATCAATTATTTTTCTTCAAAATTCATCATAATGTCAAATTACTTATATATCAATGATAATGTCGTGTTATTGAAATATGTACTGTGTTAATGGGTAAGTATATAATAATTAATATACAATATATTGAATTTAATCATATTAACTAGTAGGTACTTATTACTTGACACAAAAACAATGTTAATATATCTTAGAATATTTAATTAAGGTATTCACTAATTAACTAATTAATTAATTATTAATTTAATTAATTAATTATTAAGGTATTCACTAACAAATAAAAAAATCGCATTTGATCCAATTTTTTACAGGCATTGAACTAAATTCAACGACGATTTTGGTCTTTTTACAGCTTAAAATGAGGAAATACTTTCATATTTCTATTTGCCAAGATCTTCTTTATCATTCAATAAATTGTTAAAAAAGAATACTAAGCTAGATCTCTTTTGCACCACGACCTCCATGCGTAGAAATCTAGCCAATGAATTCTTTGAATCCCACAGCCTGAGTTGAAGTAGTTTGCTGGCTGGTAATCCTTATCTTAATAATGTCTCAATTATCTTCTCTTGTATTAATTCATATTCTTAACTATAAGTTTTTTTATTTTCTAATTACTTCCTATGTAGTATATATTACTATTTATTTTTCTACCTTTGCGAGCTATTTTTATCTCATGTAAATTCTATCTGTGAAAACTTGTAATTTACGTTATATACTTATTCTTTATTTATCTATTCATCTCTGTTGTAGCTGTAAGTTTTCTGTACAAATAAAAAATAAAAAAAAGTAGTTGCATTTAGATACCAAAATATCATTTCAGCATTAAAATTATTTCCAGACACCGCAAATGATCACCCTCACATTCGATGGCGCTGTGAACCACGAAAACTGGGACATCTACTCGCGGAATTTGTTTACCGCGGACCGCGTGAACCCCAACGGCTGTCCCATCAGAGCCACGTTCTTCGTTTCACACCCCTATACCAACTATCGGCACGTGCAGAGACTGTGGAACGACGGCCACGAGATTGCGGTACATTCCATCACGTAAGGCTTTGGATCACAAAATTTGGTTACATTTTTACTTATATTATGTTTATACCTATTTCTATGGGCCTAGTTGCCTGATTTAAACAAATTTAAAATAGATAAAAAATCAGGATTAGAATATATTGTGTAAGGATCATCTCAGAAATAGACACCAGTTAAGCCCCCCTCAATAATTTTGTTAAAGTTAATCTAATTAAAACCTACAAGATCATTGATAAGACAGAACCTACTAGGACATCAGCTACTTACAATGGGTACTCGCGGACGTGCAACTATAAAAGAACTCGGAAGTTTTTATTTACGGCGTAGCGCAAACCCTAACAAATGTGTCAACTGTCAATAGACCCAAACCATATTATAGAGCCAAGCCAGAAGCCCATATATTAATTCCACAACACAAATCCCAACACATAACGTGACATCAGAGCCACGTTCAAAAATTCACGAATTAGGATGATTTCTTTTAAATCCAAAGAAATTCCTCGTACTTGGCTAACCCAATCATCAAATTCTCTTTCATTTTCGTCATGACCGTCTGAAAATCTTAAAATACCCTTTTCATTACAGACATCGTGGTCCAGAAGAATGGTGGTCAAAAAATGCAACAGTTGAGGATTGGTTTGACGAAATGGTAGGCCAGGCGAACATAATTAACCGATTCGGTCGAGTTTGGATGGAAGATTTCAGGTAAGTCACAATTTCTTTCAGTCCTTCAGTCAGGCTCTAGGCTGAATCCAGCTGGTATTTTTCTCTGTCTTCGTTGTTCTATTTCAGTTGCTTGCAGCGTCCAGTGCAATTGATCCCAAAATGGACTGTCGTAACTAAGCCGGTTACCACGCATAGAAATGTTCAATTTCTTTTTTTTTCTATTTGCTTGTTAATATGGCTAGAAAGACAAAAAATCTTTTTACAGAGGATTGCGGGTCCCGTATTTATCAGTGGGCTGGAATAGGCAGTTCCTCATGATGCAGGAGTTTGGATTCGTGTATGATGCTACGGTGGTGGCGCCTTTAGCTGATCCTCCATACTGGCCTTACACGCTGGATTATAAAATGCCTCATTCTTGTTCAGGTAAGAAGATATTTCTAAAATAATAATTAAACAAGGTATCTTAAACATGATTTATGTCCCCCTTTAACTAAGCATCAAGCTTAAAGTAGTCGTATGAAGGTGGATAATTAATAATTACCTATTATCAAACCTTGAGCCCTTTCATTCGGGTTATTTTTCGATACATATTTTACTGATCAGTCTGGCCCTGGTAGTTGACCGTTTGGTAGTCCGTAGCGTGCATTTGTAATTAAACTGTCGGCGTTATTAAAACCTTCGCTTAGGCTTCGGCTACGACCTTATGCAGCAAGCTAGATATGAAAAATGAAATGCTTTCACGAGTGTACCGAGTCAAAGTATTAAAGGACACTTATGAACTTTTATTGAACGTAAATACCAGCTTTTATCGTCCAAATTACTAACGTAACTAGCTGATGCCCACGACTTCGCCCGCGTGGAATAAGTTTTTTCAATTCCCACGGGAAATCCTTAACTGTCCGGAATAAAAAGTAGCCTATGTCACTTTCCAGGTCCTCAACTATACCCATGCCAAAAATCACGTCGATCTGTTACTCTGTCGTAGAGTGACTGAAGGACAAACCAACAAACCAATAAACACACTTTCGCATTTATAATATTAGTATATGAGTATGATAATAATATGGTACCTACCTTACCTTTTAACGTTACATCACAAGTAGATACAACATAACGATCGTGTTGTGAACTTGGGGTTATACCTACGTGTATGATTATTATAGAGCTAATTATACCTACAGATTTATTTAAACGAAACCGTATTGAGTATTGATTGACAACCATTTTCTCGCAAGAAACTGTTATGTGACTTTCTAATGCGCGAGTATTATTAGGAAGGTACATACGATTATGCATACGACAGTTAGTTAAAAAGAATAACGACATTTTAAAACGATTATGTTACTTCTTATGAACTGATTACAATGCCAGGTAGGTACAATATTTAAATAGCATAATATTCGCGCCTGTTTTCTTTCGTGTACTTTCAATTCTTATGGTAGGTACCTAGTTACCTACGCAACTATTTGTTCTTAAAGTAATAAGGTAAGTATATTATAATATTGCTGATTTGATTGGTGACTGTGAATCAAAATTTAATGATCATACATACTCATTTAAGGAACTATATCAGAACATACGGAACATTAAAAAATGTAGGAGTCTAAACCACCTAAAAACGCTCTTCTGTGTCGCGTTACCGTGCCACAACAACACAGTTTTTTTCCACTACAAGCCTTTGACTGCGATCTCACCTCATGGTAAGTGATGATGCAGTCTAAGATGGAAGTGGGCTAACCTGTTAGGGGCATGGCCCTACTATACTAACTCTATGGGCATGGCAGTTATATTAAACCATTATTAAACCCATACCCCTAATCGGTTTCTACACGGCATCGTACAGTAAAGTGTTTGAATCTTTAAGCATTAAAATAAAACAAACAGACATACCACAGCAAATTATATGATTGGTATAAAAGATGAACGTACTTTGATACTTCTGATAGACAACAAATGGGTCGTGCGAACGGTTATGTAAAAATGATAATAGTTTTTGTTATAAAAGATTCCACGCCAACAGCGCAACACAAACACTGATGGCCGAGCACCTTTAGCCACAGTTTATTTATTGCTAACGAGATTTTATGTAGATCCAAATTTATTCAAATCATAGATAAAAGCTAGAATAGTTACCATCATACTAATATTAATATAAATGCGAAAGTCAGTTTGTTTGTTGGTTTGTCCTTCAATCACGCTTCAATGGAGCAACGGATCGACGTGATTTTTGGCATGGGACCTGGACCTGGAGAGTGACATAGGCTACTTTTTATCCCAGAAAATTGAGGAGTTCTCGCGGGAATCCAAAAAAACTTATTCCACGCGGACGGAGTCGCGGGCATCAGCTAGTACCAAATATTTTAAAGATATCTTGCTAATAATTCAACCGCGATAGTTTGTGAGGATGAATGGATGAATGTCTCATTCACGCAAAAAATACTTTATTTTCTAAACAGGAAACAACCAATACTGCCCAACTAGGAGCTACGCTGGTCTTTGGGAGATGGTGATCAACCCCCTTGTCAACGGTGACCACACGTGCGCTACCCTAGAATACTGTCCATCGAACCTCAGCGGAGATGAAGTTTATAACGTGCTCATAGAAAACTTCAAGCGGCATTACTTGAAGAATAGAGCGCCGTTCGGGATTCACCTCAATTCGACATGGTTGAAGAATAATGACTACTTGAATGCTTTAAAGGTTAGTAGGCATATTTAAAATTCAGTAACAAATAAATACCAAAATTACTGTAGAATACTCTCAAATAAGTTTTTTCCAGCAGAATATTGTAAATATTCTAACTTACATTTTACATAATATTTTGTGTTGTTAGAATCTGAAACTATCAAATTGGCGAGCCTATCTGAAATACTACATACTAATATTGAGAGAGTAATATAAAAATTAATTTACTAAAATTATGTAACAAGTTTTACGAGTATTTTAAACATACATTTTACTGTTATGTTACAGAGATTCACGGACGAGCTACTGAAGCTTTCGGACGTTTATTTCGTTACATACCGCGAAGTTATCGACTGGATAAGGCGGCCGACGCCGGTCTTACAACTCAAGAAGTTCCAACCCTGGCAGTGCAACAAACGACAATTTGCGGAGTCCGAAATCGCTTGCGCCAAACCAAATACTTGTAAACTACCCTCCAAAGTGTTAGAACATGACAAATACATGATAACCTGCATGGAATGCCCTAAAAGTTATCCGTGGATACGAAACGAATTTGGATTTGAATAACAACTAATGAGTAATTTTTAATTTCTCAAAGACAAATATTCTTTAGACAAATGTTAAAGTTACCAATATTTTTATAAGATTTGTAAATGCCTAATTTATTATTTAGATTTTAACTGATTATTTATCTTTCTAAGTGTAATATATGTGTATGATTCTTGTATGATTGATATTAGTGTCCATTTACTGTTTAGTATCCTTTGTAAATAAACATTTGACAGGTTTAAAAGTCTATCATTTTAACTATAGTCCCCACCCACTAGCTAACTATTTTAAATGAAAGTGATTCTGTTTTACTTCAGAATGATATTAAAAAGGTTATTGATTGGTGCACAAACAATGAAATGGCTTTAAATTTGGACAAATGCATGCTTATAAAATTCACTAGAAAAAAGTCTAAAACCGATTGTCTTTATTATGCTCATAACGTTCCGTTGAAGGAAGTTGATGTTGTCCGAGATTTGGGGATTCTTATAGACTCCTCACTTTCCTTTCGCCATCATTTTGACGCTATTGCAAAAAAGTCATCTAAATTATCTGGATTTATATCGCGTCAGATGAAACTGTTCCGCGATCCGAATCTGTCCGTCACTATTTATAACTCTCTCGTGCGGAGTATCCTAGAATACTGTAGCCCAGTCTGGAGCCCATCGTATAACGTTCATTGTGACAGATTGGAACGTATTCAGAAGCGCTTCATTTACCACTTAACCTACAACAACAACAAATGTCGAGAATTAGACTCGTATGATTTGCGCTTGCGTTCATATAAGCTTTTATCACTCAGGGACAGACGTAAAATGCTGGACATGGTCTTCTTTTATAAAATTATCAACGGCTATATTGATTCGCCGGAGATATTAGAGCGCCTAAAGTTCTCCGTGCCTCGGTCTCGTAGTCGCCTGCAACATCGCAAGCCATTTCATTTGCCATCATGTCGTACCAATGCAGGCCAACATGCGCCTGTCTACCGTATTTGCAATTTTATTAATGCTCACAGAAATAGTTGCGACATATTTACTAGTTCTTTGACCTCATTTAAAAAACAGCTAAAATATATGTTCAAGTAATTTGTTTTCTTTTTTTTTTCTTCTTTTCCAATGTATTTTAAATTTTCGTACTGCAGTTACTATTAAGCTACTATATTAATGTTTATTTATGTTTTGTTTGTTATTAGTCTGTTGGTATAGCGACAGCTTAATTTTGCATGTTGTGGTCATATCTAGAAGGTGCAATCTCATTCTATACCTAAGCCTAATTATAAGTTAAGACATGATTGTTACCAGTTTTATGGCCCAAATAAAAAAAAAAAAAAAAAAACTAGCTAACAGTTACAAGTTGAGATCAACTAGTTAGATGAATAAAGGTCGTTATTGACTTTTTAAAGCTAAATAAGAGGCAAAGTGGAAACTTCTGGCCTATTTAACCAATAGTCTATTTAAAAAACTACTTTTTACAAAACCTCAAGAGTTCAACATGGCCATCATATTGTGCAGCAGGTTTATTTTTAGTAAATGAAACCTAGTAATGTCAACATTACCTAAAACCGACGTAAACAATGTCCATACTCTAGTGATAATATTATAATATATATATACAACAGTAAATAGGCACTATTTATAGATATTATTTTTTGTAATAAACAAAATCAAAAATAAAATTTTCATTTTGTTCATTATTCACTGATGACCTGGCACACACCAGTCACATAGCACTGTCACCTGCTACTGATATTTTTTATGTCTTGGGATCATCAATAACCCAATTTACCCAACTGATTACTAATAAATAAAAGAAAACGTTATAAACCTTAGCGTTTACTTATCTTCTATCTTAAAAACTAACATATAAAAAATAGTAAAGTTAGACACAGCTATCCCTCCTGAGTGATGAAAGGGTTCGGGATTGCCTCCATTCCATCCATGGGACAAATCAGCACCACAGATGTACCTCTGCATACAACTAGACCTAGTGCTCTTGTATCGTCTAATAATTTGTAGGGGTCATCTGGATCTGCAATGAGGAAAAGTTAGAGATTCAGTTAGAAAATAGCAGGCAATTGTGGAGTTTTTGAGCTCCACATCTTTCAGTCTAATAATAAAACTAAGCCCTGCATTGATTACAAAATATAATACTAGTAATAAGAATTAGTAGGTACAAAATATACCTAAGGACCCAATTACAGCCAATTTTTGTTAACTTATTTTAAAAATCATTACAAAATAAGCTTTCACAAACCTCTAAGGTATTCCGTAGTATTATCCAGCACCAAATTTAGAAGCGGATCATACCCCTTAAGAATACCGGCTGCTTCTCGACCACCGGCGAATTTTACGCGTATACTTTTTTCTAGATATTTACTGAGGTCTAAGATGGATTCTTTTCTGCGTTTTTCTTTATTATCCCCGGCGCCCTGGGAAGTCTATAAGATCATATTAAAACAGTTATAAGTTTATAAACCTGTGGTAGAAACATGGATGAGTTGTGGGATGAGTTCCAAACTTACTTTATTCTTTTCACCTTCTTTAGAAGCCATATCTTGGATTGACCAGTACTATTAGACTATTTACGCAAGACCTATAGAAGTTAGAACTCCAATATCAGAGACAAGTAACATAAAGGATATCCAATATTGATTATTGATAAACATTAATTTCCGAAAAATCAGTAAATAAACAATTTTTTTCTTTTTAGGTTATGTTCACAGACCACCAACAACAGACCAACAACTACCAACAAATAACAATCCAAATTCAATTCAACAACGTCAATCACGTCAATTTTTTTTTTGGCTTACTTCGCAGCTCTGGTCTCCGTGGTGAAAAATAAAAAACCTGTTTGGAGGCACCACTATTTCATTTCTGTTTTTTTCTACAAAGTATTATCATTTTCCCTGTCTTCGCTATCATTTATAAATTTTAAGCTTTTTTCCGCAACATGGGCCATGGCGAGGTTTTTATAATTTGGTCAGGCTATTTACGACCGTAAATAGCCTGACCAAATTAGTGGTATTGATAATGGTTTCTTTTCCATATAGACTTATTTTTTATATTCTTTAATTAAAAGTTACAATAAAAATATAACAGCCGTAAATCTAATCCATAAAAAAAATTGTTGAGGCTAGAACCCAGAGCCGTACAGACAATTTCGTTTTGTTTAACTGTCACTGACTTGACACAATTGACACTGTGATGACTGATGACACTGACAAATGACAATTGACAAATTAATCACAAAACAGCAAACAGCAAAACACGAATTAAAATAACTGGCAATACGCCAACACTTGGCGTGTCAAGTAAAACGCGGGGCCGGCAAAACGCCAAGACGTTACGTCGCTAAGTATGGGAGCGCCGGTTGTCCGCAGTCTATAGTTTTGGATTTTTATTAAATATAAATATTATTGCTATCCCTCTCAAATTTTGGTATAAACTAATATGATAGACAAGGAAACTGTATAAAGTTTCTGGCGGGCCTAATCTATGGACATAAAGCTATGGGTGTATGTTCTGTGAGAGCATTCGGCGAACCGTAATTTGATACTGTAATTTGATATGCCTGTGGTGTGAGAATTATGTATTAGAGTCTGTATTTTGTGTTTTTATGCTGTAAAATGACTTTCCATAGAGTAAAACAAAGATTAAATATCCAAATACTGGTTATATTTTTTTTTTCGTAATTTTTTTTGAAAAAAGGTGTCATTTTTTTTGTCTTTTCTTGTTATTTTTTTTAAATCATAGAGAATAGGCGCAATAAACCCATTCGGACTTTAATCTATAGCCTGGTTCATAGAGTTTCAATCGATATAGAATTTTGGTAGGAGTTCCATAGAAGATTCACGAGATATTATTTTTTTAAAAGCCGCGCTCGGCGAGCTCGGCTGCCATTTTAACTTGGTAAAAGAGGGTGCCATAGGCCCTTGTGTTCAAAATGGCGGCGGCCATCTGAAGGGTTATATGGCTGACACACTTGTAAGTTTCGCGTATTAATTAATCTACTGCGATATCAATGCGCTCTTCAGTGAGCTACATACTATCTCACGCGCCCGGAGAGTCTGTGATGTCGCACCCGGACTATGGGCAACACGCCCAGCACCACGCGTGCCTGTTGGTGCTCGTCAGAGGAATTGGGGGCGTGCTGAAAAATTTCAACAAGCTTTGGGAGCGGATACAGCGCATCAATAATATTAAGGTCACTGGTTAGTATTATAATTACATGGTAATTTGTAGATTCTACAAACATACATTAACAGCAGGTGAAGGGCGCTGTTTTTAAGTAATTAATCCCTGCTAAATGTACCCTTTGCATGAAGTGATTATAACATTGATTTTAGGGCTTAAATGAGGCTTTTCGATACTGTAGCACATCAGGGATGTCTAATGCCAGAGTAGGTTGTCTTTTTGCAGTCAAGTGCAAAAAACCCCAGTACCCTACCCCAGTACGCCAGATCCGGGTCATATAAGGTATATTATAAATGTGAAAGTGTGTCTGTCTGTCTGCTATGCTTTTACGGCCCATCTGATCAACCGATTTTGATGAATTTTGGTACAGAGGTAGGTTGTATCACAGCAAAGGACAAAGGCTACTTTAATCCCGGAAACTTAAAGAGTTCCTGTGGGAAAAAAAGCCTTAATCTAAATGAATTTTCGGCTTTTGCACATCATCTAGTTGTGAATAATTTGTGACAACTGCAAAGTTGTAGCTGTGCATTGGTACCATGCATTGAATCCATACATTAGTTTGCTTGAAAAGTTTTTTATTTTACTTATAAAATTTTGTGTTGTCTTTGTGTACAGAACAATGAATTCCTGACCCCTAAACTAGGTGGACCATATCTTAGGGGCCAGTGCCTTCCCAAATGTTACTTACTTACTTAATAAGTTATGCTCTTATGGTTATATTTATCACAATTTTTAGATTCATCAGGTCAAGTAAGGGATATTTGGGTGCGGTATGTCAGAGACTACCCAGTTGAAAATAATGACTGGGGAGACTTCCAAACTCATAGGTAAGTTGAATGTGTTCACCACAAACTCAATAATGTAGCAATTAATGGTTTATTTAACACTATATTCATTAAAGTAAACTAGAATGTTTCACTATGTTGTAAAAACCATTTACCATGTTCATTCTACATTTTCTTTTGATGAAGTAGGGTAGGATATAAGGTTTTGCTACTATTAAGTCAGATTTATTAATCACCATCTACCTTTTTTTTATATTCTAACTTATTGTTTAATATGACTTGTATAACATTAAACTAAGAATAGTACCAAAATTCCTCCATATTTTGATGTCATAGCAAGAATTAGTTTTTGAATTATCGATTTTGTAGTAACTACTAAAACTTTGTCTGCATAGTGTTCATACTCGTATGTATAGCCCGACAAACATAAGTGACCCTGTGACAGCCCCACTACTTAGCACTAGTAGTGCTGTATATAAATTAAAAAAAACTAAACAGGAATAAAAAATTGTTCCAATTTTGGCCACCGCTTCAGATAAGTTTATAATACTGTAAAGTTTTTCAATATCTATTCTTTGCAAACTCTAATTTTCGAATGACATTTTAAACATTTAGTTCGAACACATGGCAATATACTGTTATTTTTTTTAATTTTAAGGAGACTACTTGGTCTTATAACATTGAGTAAGTTCACAAACCAAGTAGAACTGAATGAAGTGTGTCGGGTGCATGAATCACTCAAAGTGAAGTACTCCAACACTCTGTATGACTCGCGAGCCTTTATGTTTGGTCCTGGCAGCAATCTTAAGAAGCCAGAGCAGGAACCTGAAACTTATAGCGTCTTTGAAGATGATAAGACAAAAGAAAAAACCAGTTTGAGTGACAAGTAAGATTACTATGCAAATATACCTAATAATTATTTTCTCTTTAATTATTGTTGAGATTTAGAAAGAGTATGGTTTTCAGAGAAATAACTTATTAAAAACCTATCTAATCATATTTATAACTAAGTCCAAAAAAGAAGGTGTTGAACAATTGGGTATTTGACCACTATTGAAATAAATTACTTTTCAGTGATTATTAAATAGAGGATCTCCCAAAAGTCCTAATATCCACGTCCCCTGATAGTTTTATGTTCAAGAACCATTTTAAACAATCGATTAAAGTAAAAAAGTGCGTCGAACTTTAATGACGTCACATTTCTCCCAGACTTAGGACGCGTTTTGACGTTTGAAAAAAAGTTGCTGATTTGAGTATTTGTCAAATACCTAATTAGTATACATTAAGAATGAAATTGTAAAATTGAAATTAAAAGTTATCTGGATAAATTACCATTAACATTTTAATTAGGTATTATTTTTTGTCAAGTAAGTTTTATCCCAAATATAAATTTGAGGTTTTCCCAGCTTTTTACAAGAACTTTCCAAAGCTCAAATGTTTTGGTCACATTTCGACTATGTTCATCTATGTATTTTTGATAATCATAGCCCTAAACCTATTTCCTTCTTTAAAACTAAATTCCATTATGTTTTCCAGGATATCTCTGCCCAGTGAGCAACCAGAAAGCCTGTCATCATGCGAAAGTTTTCCAAGATCTATATCATCAAATGCATCGTATTCAGTACAAGAGGAAAATTTCACCACTCCTTCCAACTTCAAGACCCATGCTCTATTCTATGGAGAGAATGACCCAGTGCCGGATTTAGAGCAGCATGTTGCGGATCTTATCAATTCCTTATTCTGGGTAGTGGAGTCCAAGAGATTAGAGAGGTCAAAGGAAAAATTAGAGAAAGTGTCTTTGCTTGTTGCACCGTTTGAGAAAAGGGATTTTGTTGGTAAGTTTTTGAAGAGTAAATAAAGTATTATAGCTACATTTTTATTTATCTTCTTGTGTTTTTAAATATCAATGCATCATAATGGTTATTTTAATGATGGTAATGGTAAAAATGAAATGGTGCAATGTATGACTGTTTTCATCTACAACCCCCTAAATAAGGAATGCCCTAAACCTGATTAAGTGAAAGAAACATGAAAACTGTCTCATAATGGACTCAGATGTTGTATGTGGTTCACGCTCCAATTCATTGTTTTCTGTTAACACAAAAATATATAATTTTTCAGGTCTCGACATGGAATCACGCAACAATAAAAAGCGTTGCATGGGTCGCGTCACTAAAAACCTAGCTGATTTGACATTGCAGGCTGGTCTAGTAGCAGAAGCCCTTAGTTTATACCATTCTGCTGCAGAAATACTCAAATCTGTTACCGATTGGCTATGGTTAGCTGCTGCTAAAGAAGGTTCGGAAATTTCAATGAATATTTATGTGTCTATACAAAAACCATTGATATTGTGGCCAATTCTGTTGTACACTATCTCTAAACTAAACGTAAATGACAGCTATATTACTATCCCTTTCATAATATTCCCTGAAGAAAGGTACCACATTATATTTAGAACTGTTTTAGTTTAGTTTTTAGATGATGTACAACAGAATTGGCCTCAATATGTACCTAAAAACCACAATGATTTAATGTTCTTTTGCTCCTAATATTTGAAAATTTCTAAAATATTACACTTATTGTTTGTGATACTGTTATTGATTGACAAGTCGAAATCTACTCCTAGGCCTCTTTTGAGGTATGTTTATAGTACTATTACTATTAATAAATATGTGTGCAATTTGTTTTTTTTCTCACACAAAAACTGGCTGCAAAATCCAGAGTTATGTATTCAGTATTTTTGTTACAGGTCATTGTGCAACATCTGCGATCCTCTTATATCCGAATCTCAGGAATCCAATGCCTTTACAACGCAACGCGAGTTTACAGGAGAGCTCTCCCAACAAAACAAAACCTCTCTCCCTTTACCAACCGACGACCGATCCTTTTCGAAAGTTTAAAAACCTTTCATCCCCATTACGATCATCAAAAACTTCCAGCCCAGTCAATCCACCAAGCCTACAATTAACTCCTTCGTCATCCGAAAGTGTAGAAACATCTTCACGTCAATCCGAAACCGATAATGCAGATTCTGAATCATTAGCTTCCTCAAGTGATGTGGACTACCAAAGTCAAAAATCCTATCTAAGTCCCGATCTCCCGTCCATACCAAGACAGCCATCCCAAATTAATTACCAATACCTCCTAAACGGCGAAGAAATAGCTGAAAAATACCGGAAAGCAATCATACATTACAGCAAATACCAGAATGCGGGTATTATTGAAACTGAGGCATGTTTCAAGGCCGCTAGGATCGCGGTCGAACAAAACAATAGCTTGCATGCGTCGGGTTTCCTACAGAATGTTATATTTATCAACTTGACTTTGAGCGAACAGGAGAAAATTCAGAGATTTGATACACTCGCTGAACTCTATAAAGAGATTGGTAAGAAAAGAGAATTTAAATATATAATCTAGTTTTTTTACAGACTAGTTGCTTTGCTAGTGTTCAAATAATATAGAAATTCGCCCCAAGTCGCTTCGATGCTCTGGGGGACTAGTAGTTGTATTGACTGATTTTTAACCGACTTCTTAGCCAGTTAACTGGCATCGACAGTTAGACTGTCGGCAACTTTTACAACCGTCAGCTGGCATCGACAGTCTAAAGGCCGCGCTTGCCGCCCGGTCGGCCCTAGTTGTGTTTCGTTCTAATTTCATGTAAATACCATTGCCATCTTTGTCTAGCTTGGTAAGCCATGCTTACACAATCCGAAGCGTACTCTATGACAAGTTTCAATCGTAAAAATCGATGATCTCATATATACAGAGGGCTTTATAAAACGGGTTTGCAGTCTGTGCTCACTGAGACGAAAGTGTTATCGTGTTTGTTTCTGTATTTTATTAAAGTTTATTTGCTTTAATTTTTATTATCATGGAGGGGTAAGTAGACAACAGTTTTTAATTAGCTGTATGTAGAAATAATAACGTTTTTGCGATAAATTAATTATTTCATCAACATGCGCATTCCGCTCCATTACAATTTCGTCATGATTAAGGTAAGAATACTAAGGTAGATATGTACTGACAAGTATACATTTAATTAAAGCCTAATTCATGATAATTCTATCAATACTTGGTTAATATGTAAGAGTAATACAAAATTTTAGAGAAATCATAGTTTTAATAGCTCGCGGCGATTTAACCTTGACCACCCACGACGGCCCCGGCGGGCGGTGTCAGATGGCAGGCTCAAATTACAAAATGGCCCGTGCCAGCAAATGGGATAAAAAGGAGGAGGTTCTCAATTCGACTGTATGTTTTTAATTTTATTTCTATGTTTTGCAAAGTCGATAATGGTTTGGCAGTAAGAAATACTCTGTACTGCGCCTCGCCAGATTTGCGCCGGCCCTAAGACTCGAGATCAAACTGTATGTTTGCTCTCATGCCTTAGATGAAATTAGGGCGGTTTTAGTAACATTGTATTTGGTCACGCAATAGCGGGTAGTCCCGCTGCGGGCTAAAAGAAAATCTGCGCTCATATTATTATTACCTTTAAAGAGGTGCACTGCGGGTAACAATCTCGCAAATCTGCATGACGTTAATGACTAAAGCCGCCCGTAGGGATACTTTAGCAAGAAATTAATATGTTTTGACGACCTCCGTGGCGCAGTGTTGAGCGCTGGTGTCTTAACGTGAGGTACCGGGTTCGATCCCCGGTGGGGTCGATTTGGGAATTACATAATTTCTGAATTTTCCCTGGTCTAGCCTGGAGGGAGGCTTCAGCCGTGGCTAGTTAACACCCTACCGGCAAAGACGTGCCGCCAAGCGATTTAGCGTACCGGTACGATGCCGTGTAGAAATCGACTAGGGGTATGGGTTTAATATACTGCCAACAGGTAACGCCCGCTACCATCATAGACTTACCGCACTTGCATCGCACTTACCATCAGGTGAGATCGCAATCAAGGACTAACTTGTATAGTGGATAAAAAAAAAGTTCATTTGTAGGTTTCCTCCGCAAAGCCGCATTTTGTCAGCGGCTTGCGGCGACGCGGCACGTGAGCGCTAATAACCCAAACCCGGACTGGCAAAGATGCTACTATCTCATGTTGCACAGCTTCCCTGGACACAAGCTCAGCCTTGACCCTAACTACGTCATACAGCATCAAGTTGGTGAGATTGTCTTTAATGCTTTCTTTTGTTTCCTATTACTTATACAAATAACCTTTCATTGAGAAACAAAAACAAATAACTTTGTTCAACCTTGAAAAAATGAAGATGTCATATTGCTAATCGCCCCGAAAAAATCAAGGAATTGAAAAACAATATAGAAAATAAAACTTCACTCTCCTTCTATCTTATCTCTATATACTCCTATTATCCTGTTTTATTACTTTAATGAGAACATCAAAATAAAATCTGTACCTTTCACTTTAGAAATGTCAGAAACGTCTGATCTGACAATAAGCGGCATGTCCGCTGAGTCTAGGTAAAAAATATATCCGGCGTGCGTCCAATCTTTTTCTTTTCGGACAGAAATTTCTGACAATATGCGTCCCTTATGATTTTTAACATTATATTGACACTTGGTCTTCACTTTTATTAATTTGATGAGAAAATCAAAATAAAATCTGTACCTCTCACTTTAGAAATGTCAGAAACGTCTGATCTGACAATAAGCGGCATGTCCGCTGAGTCTAGGTAAAAAATATATCCGGCGTGCGTCCAATCTTTTTCTTTTCGGACAGAAATTTCTGACAATATGCGTCCCTTATGATTTTTAACATTATATTGACACTTGGTCTTCACTTTTATTACTTTGATGAGAAAATCAAAATAAAATCTGTACCTCTCACTTTAGAAATGTCAGAAACGTCTGATCTGACAATAAGCGGCATGTCCGCTGAGTCTAGGTAAAAAATATATCCGGCGTGCGTCCAATCTTTTTCTTTTCGGACAGAAATTTCTGACAATATGCGTCCCTTATGATTTTTAACATTATATTGACACTTGGTCTTCACTTTTATTACTTTGATGAGAAAATCAAAATAAAATCTGTACCTCTCACTTTAGAAATGTCAGAAACGTCTGATCTGACAATAAGCGGCATGTCCGCTGAGTCTAGGTAAAAAATATATCCGGCGTGCGTCCAATCTTTTTCTTTTCGGACAGAAATTTCTGACAATATGCGTCCCTTATGATTTTTAACATTATATTGACACTTGGTCTTCACTTTTATTACTTTGATGAGAAAATCAAAATAAAATCTGTACCTCTCACTTTAGAAATGTCAGAAACGTCTGATCTGACAATAAGCGGCATGTCCGCTGAGTCTAGGTAAAAAATATATCCGGCGTGCGTCCAATCTTTTTCTTTTCGGACAGAAATTTCTGATAATATGCGTCCCTTATGATTTTCAACATTATATTGACACTTGGTCTTCACTTTTATTACTTTGATGAGAAAATCAAAATAAAATCTGTACCTCTCACTTTAGAAATGTCAGAAACGTCTGATCTGACAATAAGCGGCATGTCCGCTGAGTCTAGGTAAAAAATATATCCGGCGTGCGTCCAATCTTTTTCTTTTCGGACAGAAATTTCTGATAATATGCGTCCCTTATGATTTTCAACATTATATTGACACTTGGTCTTCACTTTTATTACTTTGATGAGAAAATCAAAATAAAATCTGTACCTCTCACTTTAGAAATGTCAGAAACGTCTGATCTGACAATAAGCGGCATGTCCGCTGAGTCTAGGCAAAAATATATCCGGCGTGCGTCCAATCTTTTTCTTTTCGGACAGAAATTTCTGATAATATGCGTCCCTTATGATTTTCAACATTATATTGACACTTGGTCTTCACTTTTATTACTTTGATGAGAAAATCAAAATAAAATCTGTACCTCTCACTTTAGAAATGTCAGAAACGTCTGATCTGACAATAAGCGGCATGTCCGCTGAGTCTAGGTAAAAAATATATCCGGCGTGCGTCCAATCTTTTTCTTTTCGGACAGAAATTTCTGATAATATGCGTCCCTTATGATTTTCAACATTATATTGACACTTGGTCTTCACTTTTATTACTTTGATGAGAAAATCAAAATAAAATCTGTACCTCTCACTTTAGAAATGTCAGAAACGTCTGATCTGACAATAAGCGGCATGTCCGCTGAGTCTAGGCAAAAATATATCCGGCGTGCGTCCAATCTTTTTCTTTTCGGACAGAAATTTCTGATAATATGCGTCCCTTATGATTTTCAACATTATATTGACACTTGGTCTTCACTTTTATTACTTTGATGAGAAAATCAAAATAAAATCTGTACCTCTCACTTTAGAAATGTCAGAAACGTCTGATCTGACAATAAGCGGCATGTCCGCTGAGTCTAGGCAAAAATATATCCGGCGTGCGTCCAATCTTTTTCTTTTCGGACAGAAATTTCTGATAATATGCGTCCCTTATGATTTTCAACATTATATTGACACTTGGTCTTCACTTTTATTACTTTGATGAGAAAATCAAAATAAAATCTGTACCTCTCACTTTAGAAATGTCAGAAACGTCTGATCTGACAATAAGCGGCATGTCCGCTGAGTCTAGGTAAAAAATATATCCGGCGTGCGTCCAATCTTTTTCTTTTCGGACAGAAATTTCTGATAATATGCGTCCCTTATGATTTTCAACATTATATTGACACTTGGTCTTCACTTTTATTACTTTGATGAGAAAATCAAAATAAAATCTGTACCTCTCACTTTAGAAATGTCAGAAACGTCTGATCTGACAATAAGCGGCATGTCCGCTGAGTCTAGGCAAAAATATATCCGGCGTGCGTCCAATCTTTTTCTTTTCGGACAGAAATTTCTGATAATATGCGTCCCTTATGATTTTCAACATTATATTGACACTTGGTCTTCACTTTTATTACTTTGATGAGAAAATCAAAATAAAATCTGTACCTCTCACTTTAGAAATGTCAGAAACGTCTGATCTGACAATAAGCGGCATGTCCGCTGAGTCTAGGCAAAAATATATCCGGCGTGCGTCCAATCTTTTTCTTTTCGGACAGAAATTTCTGATAATATGCGTCCCTTATGATTTTCAACATTATATTGACACTTGGTCTTCACTTTTATTACTTTGATGAGAAAATCAAAATAAAATCTGTACCTCTCACTTTAGAAATGTCAGAAACGTCTGATCTGACAATAAGCGGCATGTCCGCTGAGTCTAGGTAAAAAATATATCCGGCGTGCGTCCAATCTTTTTCTTTTCGGACAGAAATTTCTGATAATATGCGTCCCTTATGACTTTCAACATTATATTGACACTTGGTCTTCACTTTTATTACTTTGATGAGAAAATCAAAATAAAATCTGTACCTCTCACTTTAGAAATGTCAGAAACGTCTGATCTGACAATAAGCGGCATGTCCGCTGAGTCTAGGCAAAAATATATCCGGCGTGCGTCCAATCTTTTTCTTTTCGGACAGAAATTTCTGATAATATGCGTCCCTTATGATTTTCAACATTATATTGACACTTGGTCTTCACTTTTATTACTTTGATGAGAAAATCAAAATAAAATCTGTACCTCTCACTTTAGAAATGTCAGAAACGTCTGATCTGACAATAAGCGGCATGTCCGCTGAGTCTAGGTAAAAAATATATCCGGCGTGCGTCCAATCTTTTTCTTTTCGGACAGAAATTTCTGATAATATGCGTCCCTTATGACTTTCAACATTATATTGACACTTGGTCTTCACTTTTATTACTTTGATGAGAAAATCAAAATAAAATCTGTACCTCTCACTTTAGAAATGTCAGAAACGTCTGATCTGACAATAAGCGGCATGTCCGCTGAGTCTAGGTAAAAAATATATCCGGCGTGCGTCCAATCTTTTTCTTTTCGGACAGAAATTTCTGATAATATGCGTCCCTTATGACTTTCAACATTATATTGACACTTGGTCTTCACTTTTATTACTTTGATGAGAAAATCAAAATAAAATCTGTACCTCTCACTTTAGAAATGTCAGAAACGTCTGATCTGACAATAAGCGGCATGTCCGCTGAGTCTAGGTAAAAAATATATCCGGCGTGCGTCCAATTTGTTTACTGACAGAAATGTCTGATAATTTGCGTCCGTAAAGATTTTCAACATTATATTGACACTTGGTCTTCACTTTTATTACTTTGATGAGAAAATCAAAATAAAATCTGTACCTCTCACTTTAGAAATGTCAGAAACGTCTGATCTGACAATAAGCGGCATGTCCGCTGAGTCTAGGCAAAAATATATCCGGCGTGCGTCCAATCTTTTTCTTTTCGGACAGAAATTTCTGATAATATGCGTCCCTTATGACTTTCAACATTATATTGACACTTGGTCTTCACTTTTATTACTTTGATGAGAAAATCAAAATAAAATCTGTACCTCTCACTTTAGAAATGTCAGAAACGTCTGATCTGACAATAAGCGGCCTGTCCGCTGAGTCTAGGTAAAAAATATATCCGGCGTGCGTCCAATTTGTTTACTGACAGAAATGTCTGATAATTTGCGTCCGTAAAGATTTTCAACATTATATTGACACTTGGTCTTTCAACCCTCAAGGTTGGCCGCGACTACAAATTCAGCTTTTACAAGAGCTGGTAGTAGCGGCTCGCAGAATGGGGCACCCCGCGCTCGCCACGCGACACATGACCTTCCTGCTTCAAACCATGTGGCCGCATCTGTCGCGGAAGGATCAAAAAGATATGGCCATACAATTACAGGTATTTGGGATATTATATTACATGAGAAGGGGGAAGGGGACAAAATTTTTATCCCCCGATTATGTTCACTGACAAGGGATAAAATTATCTTACCCCTATGTTAAAGCATGGCAACAGAGGAAAGGAGAAATATATATCCCCAGTTTGACATTACACGTGGATAAAATGTTCCCCGCCTAGAGCATGGGGCATGACATTTGAAAGGGACAATTTTATCCTATATTGTAGGTGGGTTTAAGTATATTTTCCTACTACTAAATTACATAAATCGCAAAACTCAAAGGGAGCGGGCGCGGGTCGGGTTGGGTGCGCGGCTGGTTAAATTCACCCAACCCGACCCGTGCCCCTGTTTTTCCGTTAAAAGATGTCTCGAGCCTACTGGAACCTCATTTTTGACAGGGCTGACACCAAAATCTTGTTGCCAATTACAGGCTCTCTCAGCCCAATGTGAAGGTGGTCCGGTCCCGCTAGTGCTCGAGACAGGCGAAGTGATCCCACCAGCGAACCTAACCCATGTACCAAGCTGCTCCCACTTCAACCCGCGGCCCTTACCGCCCGCCCGAACGCCGCATCTCATCAAATGCAAATCCACTCAGGGACCGTTTATATTCACCCCCATACACTTCGGTAGTCTTGAGAGGAAAACTAAAAAGGATGAAGGGAAAATGGGTAAGAATAACCAAATATTCAAAAGGCCTGATATTCAGAAGGGACAAGTCTATGAGTATCACAAAAATGTATGCCTCTTCCCTAGCTCAATGTATGTTTTAGTTATACTGGGTGACTTTTTGGCGTCTGTTGGCGTGATATAAGGCATATACGGTATTATTTATTTAATATCGTTGGTTTTACTTGGTTGGTTGGTTGGTCTGTCATATCCATAAAATTACATAAACGCACTACATACTAGCACGCCGCGATGAATGTATATGTGAATAGGCATGTTAACTGATTTTGAAAAATGGTCAGATTATGTTCGGAAGTATCTACTGTTTCGAAAAAATATCTTATTTCAGCAGAAAAATAAGGTTAATAGATAAAATTGGCATTTGAAATTTAAATTTTAACGCCAAATAAGTTTTTAATAATCCTTGAATACTATTTCATTAGATAAATTCATAATTTTATTGATCCTTGGTTACTCTCATCATGCCTATTGAAGCCCTACAATACGGAAAAGTTACTCTATATTGGAGCTACGATTACTGGCTGAGTACCCAAGTATAAGTTCTGAGTTATACAGCATGCGGTCAGCATCAGAACAGAAATAAAGCGGACATTGATTGTACTATCATATCTAGATGCTATTAGGATAATAAAAACTAATCTCCACTACTCTTATATACCACTCTTATGTACTCTTTTATAATCTCTCATATCCTAACATCATCTAGATAATATGATTGTACTGGATGTGTTTGCCCTACACTAACAAATTATTAACTATTTAGAGTCCACTTTAGTAGTAGACACACGGGGCTTTCATTTTTAACGCTATAATTTTTTTCAGAATACCTTTGGGTGGAGGAGGATATATGCGAAGTCCAAATGAAACTGACAAATCCCTTGCCATTCGAGCTGAAAGTATCTAACATGCGTCTTTTAACTTCTGGGATTGTCTTCGAATCCATTCCCGAAACAATAATCCTCCCCCCAGATTCTCCCACCACTGTCAACCTTCATGGAACACCCAAAGAAATCGGTGAACTACAAATATTGGGATACTCAACCCATACTTTAGGCGTGAAATCGAATTGTAGACTTAAAAATATGCCAACGCCTCATAAATTCCCCTCTTCCTTCTCAATCGAAGTCATTCCCAGTCTGCCAACAATCACTATAGAAACTACCTTATCCCTTTCTGGCAACATAAACCTGTGTAATCCGGAAATATCTGGAAGTATTACTAACATTTCCCTTTACAATGGAGAAAGCACGGAGTGTACGATAAAAATCACCAATACGAGTAACGTCCCTATTGAATATCTCGAATTGTCAATTCAGGTAAGATTATTTTAGACGAGTTTTTAATATAGGTTCCTTTCACGTATATTAATGTGTGTTGTATATTTTTTTAAGTTGTTCATACCATATTTCTTTTTGAAAAATATAACGGTAAGAAAAGTTTACTTTTTTTTATTCCACTACAACTGCTGACTGCGATCTCACCTGATGGTAAGTGATGATGCCGTCTAAGATGGTAGCGAGCTTAGCTGTTAGGGGTATGGCAGTTATGTTAAACAATAAACCCATACCCCATACATTGCTATAATGTTATTTAAAAACATTTAATCGTTGGTCTAAAGTTAAACAAAACAATATCTTCAATTCACATTTTTTGTAGATTATAATATATTATATTACAAGAAAAGAACACAAAATAAACTGCATGATTTATTTAATTAGAATACCGGAGTTCAGTTGTTGACAGTAAAATTGTCTTTCCAGTCAAACATGGATAATCAACTGCAAACCAAAGTATTCCAATGGTCCAATGAGGAAATCCAATCCCAATTACCAATCAAACCAAATGAAGTAGCCACTATTGTCATGAAATTATACGGAGAAGCAGATTTCCTAGACTTGGGCGGTGTTGGGGAGAATATATTCCCAAACAGTCTGACGTCAAATTATCCTTCGCGAGTGGGATCGCCGGTACCTAATGCGCAAACATCTCTGCCTACGCAGAGTTCTAACCCCCAAAACTCATTGAGCAGTGGACTTATTGTGAACAGGACGTCTGGGAGTTTTAGGTGGGTATTGAGGCTGATTCTGTAGTGCACAATCTCTGAACTAAACTAAAATGACAGCATTAAAAATATTGCTAACCCTTTCTAGTTTAGAGATTGTGTTATACCGAATTGACCACATTTTTTCACTTTACGACCTTAAAAATCAGTTTCAAATCAACCATGAGGTTATTACACCAGTAATTTTAAGTTATAAGGTGAAGCAGATTTTTTGACTGCGATTTCACCCATATACTAAGTTCAATGACTGTTTTTCGTCTTTTTTTCTTACCCAAACATTTATTTTATTTAGCAAAGTTTGGATTTATCATTTCACAATATTTTTAACCGACTTCAATACAGATTCCCAATCAACCTTCACCAATGTCTTGTTTTAGGTCTACAAATTCGCAGGCTACAAGTTGGTCAGCACCTATATCAATAATGCCACCATCTCGAGGACGGCAAATTGAAGCACAGGTATAATCCATACTAATATTATATCATTGCGAAAGTGTGTCTGTCTGCTACGCTTTCACGGCTCACCTATTCAACCGATTTTTATGAAATTTGGTTGGATAGGTTATATCCCGGGGAATTACATAGGCTACTTTTTATCCCGGAAAATTAATGAGTTCCCGTGGGATACGAAAACACTTAGTCCAGGCGGACGACGTCGCGGGAATCACCTAGTTTCTTTATAAGCGTCTTCACATTACCTGATTTCATTATCGGATGCTTTAAATCCATTACACGCAGATAGAAAACGGAAAATAGAAGAACATCATCAAATGAGTAATATCGAGATATATCGAAGGGGTGCTCCTCCTCAACGTTGAGGGATTGAGGCAGAAAGATGATCCTTTATAGGTATTGGTAACATTTAAGAAACGTGAGCTGACTTTCAAAGTATCCATACAAACAAAATAAACAGTAAACTATAAACAAAATGCTTATTTATGTGACATAAACTATAAGTACGCACGCGAGTTGAATGCAGAGCTTTTGTATGTGTTAAAAAATTGTATATTGCAAAAAGGATTGGCATCATAACGATGCCAATTAACTGATGAAACATTGATTTTTCTACAATCTTATGTATTACTCTTTTTCTAAAATGAAGTTAGACTGACAATCCCCAGGCTGAAAAAGCCGATTTAGCTCCCCCGTCTTGCCCCTGTTTAATCTAGATTCTAGACTTTAGAAAAAAATCTTATCTTAAGTTAAGCCTCGAAAATAACTTATCTCCTTAGACCGTATTTTTGGTACACAAATCAATATTCATCTGACATTTCGAGCCAATGTATGCGAGCTTTACATAATTTTCAGCTTTTAATAAGGTACTCGGGCGGCGTGGATAAGGATACATACTGTCGACAGTCCACTCTTCAAATGAATCTCGAGCTGTTGCCGAGTGTATCCATCACACACTGGGATGTGCTGCCCGCGGAAATGTGAGGACATATTATTATCTTTAAAAAATAACAACACAGCACTTAATAATAAAAATATAAACCTTAAAACTAAAGCATTAAAGTTTAATTACGAATGTACTATATTATTTATACTTATTTTTATTTTTTATTTTTATTTTTATTTATTAGGGACGATAAACAATTACACATTAAAATCTTATTATCTAAACACAAACAAAATTAATAAACAAAATAAAACAAATGTGCAATACACCACACCATCCACGGGTTAACAGTTTAAAATTTTGAATATGAAGGCGACACAATGTATCAAACTTATCTAAATTAAATATATGTTATACATAAAATATAAAATAAAATGCTAAAATAATATATATGCTAAAATAATATATAGGTATGCTAAAATATAACACTAAAATTTAAATTTACTACTAACAATAAAAAATAATAACAAATAAACAGAAACAATAAGAAAATGGAATAGAGAAAATATAATTGAGGTACATATAATATGGTTACAATCTCTTGTCCAATGTAGGTAAAAATTCAATCCTTATAAAAATTGTTTTTCCTTCAAGACCTTGATGACAGCCTCTTTATATCTACCCTCAGACAGAGCAAAGATATCAACACTGTCGAAGCTTCTGTTGTATTCGTCAACAAGTCGACGCATAGGTGAACGCTTGCCCGCATTGTTTCGGCAGAATTTGACAGCGAACAGATTATAAGCACGCACCTGTCGTCGACTTGCGTTCCTGACAACATTAAGAGAAACCTTGCTAACCAAGTCAATGCAGTCATATTTGTTGTGGAGCAAACCATGCAATACCATTGCTTCGAGCTGCTTGCGTCTAGAGTCGAGTTTTAAAAGATTGTATTTTTTAAGTAGCTTAGCATAGGGAAGTCTAGAATGATGACATCTATAATGCATTGAGCGGAGGAACTTCTTCTGAACGGTTTCCAGCTGGTTTTTATACTTGTCATACAGAGGGTTCCATATACAGCTGGCATATTCCAGCTGGGGCCTTATTAGTGATCTATATAGGTGCAAGTAAGTGGACGGTTTTGAGAAGTCCCTCGTAGAACGCATCACGAATCCATAAAGACGGTAAGCATTATTAACGATTTTGTTTATGTGTTCATCTAGGTGCAGTTTAGAGTCAAGATGAATACCGAGATCACGAAGAGAAGAGACTTTTAATAATTTTGCATTACTTAGGGCATAAGAGAAATCTGTGGTGTGTTTGTTTTTGGTGAAGGTAATTGCATTACACTTAGGTAAACTTAAGGTTAATTTATTAGTTTTGCAGTATTCCGTTAAGCGGTGTAGGTCTTCTTGTAGTAAATGACAGTCTGGTTCTTTTTTGACTTCTAGAAAGATTTTTAAGTCGTCGGCGTATAGTAAGAATTTTGAATGTTTGAAACAGTGTTTAATATCGTTAATAAATATGACAAATAGTAAGGGCCCTAAAATTGAACCCTGAGGCACGCCAGATGTTACAGATACAAGGTCGGACCTAAAGCCGTTCACCACAACGCGTTGAGTTCTGCATGCAATGTATGATGCGAACCAACGCAGGAGGTTACCACGAATACCGTTGTAAGCAATTTTTTTGAGCAATAATTCGTGGTCTACTTTGTCAAATGCTTTGCAGAAATCGGTGTAAATTGCGTCAACTTGTATCCCCCTGTCAAGACTTTCGAAAAGGTGGGTAGTAAATGTTAGTAAATTAGTGACGGTAGATTTGTACTTCACAAATCCGTGTTGTTCGGGTATGATGATGTTATGAAGGAGCGGGTATAGTGCATTGTGCACAAGTCTTTCAAGAACTTTTGATAAAATGCATAAAAGGGAAATAGGGCGGTAATTGGCGACATCGTTTTTCGACCCGCTTTTGTGAACAGGCATAATATTGGCTTGTTTCCAAACGCTGGGTACAACAGCATCTTTTAGACATTTATTATAGATGAAATGCATGGGCTTACAAATGGAGTTACACGTGTTTTTAAGAAATAGCGCTGGAAGGTTGTCTGGTCCTGCTCCCTTGGACGCATCCAGGGATTTTAATGCTTTGCGCACTTGTTCCAAGTCGAAGCGCAGATTGTCTATCAACAAATCACTAGAGGAATCTCCGTCCGGGGGAGACCATTCCTCAATACACAGTGATGAAGGTTCGTAAACGGACTGAAAGAACTCTGAAAACATATTACAAATAACTTCAGGATCGCGAGAGTGCTTAGATTTATACTTTATGTTTGAAGGAATTCCTGCCTTCCGTTTACGATTGGAAACATAAGTGAAAAAGTATTTAATGTTTGAGCACACGCTGTCCTCTACAGACTTGGTATAGGAGGAAAAGCATTTAGCGCACTGAATTCTGAACCTTTCTCTGAATGTGGAAAATTTTTCGTAGTCAGATATGTTATTGTACTTTTTCCATTTAATCCATGCATTAGTCTTATTCTTGAAGATCCGAATAAGTGAAGGAGTGAACCAAATCGGGAATGTATCTCGCGTTACTTTGAGAGGAACGTGTGATTTTATAACATTGTAAATTTGTTCATAAAAGATTTCGAGAGTCCCTTCAGTATTTTGGTTTTGAAATAAGGACTGCCAGGGTATTATTTCTATACTCTTGTTAATATCTTCAAAATTAGCCTGTCGGTAGTTATACCTGGGAGCGTTATTTCGTACGAGAGGGATGTCTAACTCGGCGATCCTAACTGTAAGCGGTGGATGATGTATTGATTCCCCAAGCAGAGGGACATCAGGTTTATTAACGGTGCAGTCGCTAGTTGACAATATTAAGTCCAAGATTCTACCTTGGTTATAAGAGTTACGAATATGGTTAAATTGTGAAGCATCTAATGTCGACATTAAATTACGTAATAATGTACAAACAGGGCTGTTGCTGTCACATTTCAGGCCATTACCATGTTGAACCCAAGACGCGTGAGGTAGATTAAAGTCACCCGCTATATAAAAACTATCGCCCTTAGCTTCATCAAATAGATCCAATATCATGTCAAAATAGCACCTGTATGCATCTATACATGAGTTTGGTGGAATGTATACGCCTGAAAAAATAATACGCGAGGAGGACCTACTACAGGGTATTTCTACATTGACATTTTCCAAGTGATTAAGAGCATTACCCTGATTCGATATAATTATTTCAGAGGGTCTTAAGCTCTTCAGCACCGCCAGTAAGACGCCTCCGCCATCCGCTTTTTTAGTGGCCGCACGGTCACGGTCGCATCTAAACACGGCGTAGCGCTGGTCGATGAATTCACTGTCGTATATTTGAGGTATAAGCCATGTTTCCGTTAAAATTATAACATCGTACGAATTTGCAAGAATATTCATATGCAGTGTCTGTAATTTACTACGAATACCCCCACAATTTTGATAGTAAATTATTAAATTGTTATTAAACACTGTTGAGATGTATTTTATAAATCAATATTACTACTACAGGATTTTGATAAGGTTTGGTATAGGGGTACACTATGAGTAACTTATTATGCATGTCATCATAGGTTTTAAAGGAAATAGCATGGCATAAAGTATAGCAAATAGAAACAGTAATAATTATTGAGTTAGTTACAATTGAACAGATTAATTGAAACAGTGGCATTGCAGGTTTACACAATGTGAATATAAGTTGATACCTTGCTGACAATAATTGACCTGATTGTTTATATCTATGTGTTAGTGTATGTCTGAGGAGGATTTGAGAAAAAAAGCAGTCATCAGATATCTTGTTTAGGTTTAATTTTAGATAAAGTATGTTTAGTCTAGGACATAAAAGGTTTATATTATGCCTTGAAATTACAAGAGTTATATAATTTAATAGTATCTTTATATATCGAGGTCTATAATAGTGTTTTAGGTATTTGTGACAATAGTAATGAGTATGGCTTAAATTGTATGTTATCATAATTTTCGCATTTAAATGCATGTAATTTAAAGGAAAAACAACTTTTATTTTGTAAACAAAAAAATACAGTAAAAAAATATAGTAAACAGTCGTAGTGTAAGTGTGAATGAGCGTACATTGGAATGAAACATAATATATCAGTAGATTTTCAAGTTTCCATTCTACTAACCGTGACCGGACACTTAAACTTAGTAAAGTCGTTTCTAGAACGCACAGAAAACGCTGGTGAAGTATCATTCTGTCTGACGAGAATAGTCGCGTTCTTGATCCACACGTATTTGTAATTACATTTTTTCGCTTCCTCTCGACATTCGCGAAAAAGTTGTTTATTTTTCAGCGTGAGATGCTCGTTCATATATATGTCGTGTGATTGGCCGGAGATACCCAACTGATCGCTTTTTACTCTCTTAGCTTTACGAAAAGAAGCTAGAATGTTGTCCCGTAGGATACGTGTGGTAAATTTAACGATGATGTTTTTTGGTTTGTTGGTTTGCTGGTGGGCATGAGGTACACGGTGGATTGAGACGACGTCCTTTTGTACAATAGGGTATTTAATAACTGTTCCTATAGCTTCCAAAATGGAAAAAAGATTTTCATTGCGCTTATCAGGCACGTTGCAGATTTCTATGTTACACTGTCTTGCCTGTTGTTCCAGGCCATCTATTTTGTATTCCAAGGATGATACAAGGTTGGTGGATTCCTGCGTATACTTCTTGAGTCCCTCGAGGTCGTGGAATTTCTTTTCTAGGTCAGCGTGTTGCTCAGCTTGAAAAGTCGTGGATTCTTTTAGGTCTGTAACGTCAGTGCTTAAGCTGGCCAAGCTGCTCTTCATGTTATTCTGCTCTGTTCGCAACGATTGTATTTCATGCTTCAGTTCGGTTAAAACAGTTTTAATGTCCCCCCTGATTTGGCTTAAAGTACTGTCGATATCTTGGCGCCACGCATGAAGCATTCCCTGTAGCTCTTGTGCGAAGGTGCGCCAGTCTTGATCCGTATGAGTAGTACTTGGCTGGGGGGCGTTCGAGGAAGTGGTCTCATCGATGGGTGGAACTGCAGAGATACGAACCGGAGTATTTTCACGGTTACCTTTGTGCCGGCGAGACACGTTACAGCAGGCAGGGCACTGCCAGGTGGCTAGGTAGTCCTTGGTCAATGTTGAATATTGATGTAAGTTTATGTTTAAGCACTCGCAATGATACGATAGTTTACACAGACGACACTGCATAAGCGACTGTTCCGATAATGGACGTCCACACCCACTACTGCACTCAGTACTACAACGGGGCATGTTCAGCAGCCAAATATAGTGTTAAGTATATAAGCTGTTAGTAGATATTACGCGCTGTGATCGCTTAGTTGTACGGGAAACGATCGGTGTGTTTACAGTTTTGCACTTCGAATGTTGCGGGTGGGTTGACAAAACACAAATTGAACTATTGATTTAGGTAGGAAATAACAGTTATTAGTAATAAAATATGTTTTTCTATTGTTAAGCACTGTTCACTACACTCCAGGATATTACCTTTGAGTAAGGTTTTATAGTACCTATTACTGCTAAAATACAGTGCGACGTCAAATGAATCAATGCGCCGTAGTCCGTTCACGCACTATTCTACAGTTTGTTTTTGTAATCACTAGAGCTTATGGACACTTATTTGCAGTGATATGAAGATTTTTACGGATTATTGGTTTAGAAAAAGGCACTAATTACAGTGTTAGCACAGAAATAATATTTTTAAAAGTAAAAATTTACAGGGAAACGTTTGAGTAATAAGTTCACATCGAGCCGCCCTCTAGCGGATTAAGACCTTTTGTCTTAAGAAGAATGGTGTCGCGTTGTGTCAGTCACGGCTATACATCACTTTTGAACATAAACCTTAATACAATGGTATTAAAGTTTAATTACGAATGTACTATATTATTTATACTTAAGACCTTTTGTCTTAAGAAGAACGGTGTCGGTCTCGCGTTTCCATATTTTTACCTCCTACCAAAAAGTGCTCAACGCGCCTAAAGAAGTTTTCACTTCAAAATTTTAATGAAGAAACTAGAAATTTAATTCGCTATAATCCGCCACAGTAGGTAAATCTGTTTTTTTTTTATCCACTGCAAGCTAGCCCTTGACTGCGATCTCACCTGATGGTAAGTGATGATGCAGTCTAAGATGGTAGCGGGCTAACCTGTTAGGGGCATGGCAGTTATATTAAACCCATACCCCTTCGGTTTCTACACGGCATCGTACCGGAACGCTAAATCGCTTGGCGGCACGTCTTTGCCGGTAGGGTGGTAACTAGCCACGGCCGAAGCCTCCCACCAGGCCAGACCAGGGAAAATATCAGAAATTATAAATTTCCAAATTGACCCTGCCGGGGATCGAACCCGGGACCTCCGCACGTTAAGGCAACAGCGCTACACACTGCGCCACGGAGGTCGTCTAAATGTGGTATCAGTGTGTATCTTGCGATATTCTTCACCACTTGGTTGCCTGGAAGACATCGATATGTAGCGGTAAGGCCGCCAAATTGTATACTTACTTTTATTAGCTAAGTTTACTGTTGTATAGTTTTCTTTTGTGGTGTACAATAAAAGTATATTCATTCATACAAAGACATACTTACGTTATCTCTCTTACAGTCCAAGTCAACTATACTTAGTATTAGACATAACGAATCTAACAAACGAAGAGATGGATTTCCACTACGCGTCGAGCAAACACGTCCTTATCGAGAGTAAAGAGTCACGCAGAATTCCCGTACCACTGGACCGGTGCCCGTTTATTGTCGCGCACACTAAAGTAGAAGATGGTAAATTCCTATAAATATCTTATTTCTAGCTGATGCCCACGACTACATCCGCGTGGATTGAGGTATTTTGGTTCCCATGGGAACTCCTTAGTTTTGCGGGATAAAAAGTAGCCTATGTGTTATTCCAGACTATAATCTATCTCTGTGCCAAATTTCATCCAAATCCGATCAGCCGTTGGGGCGTGATTGAGTAACAAACATCCATTCATACATCCATCCATCCAAACTTTCGCATTTATAAGTGGTTAGCATGTTCGACTGCGGCCGACAAGGTCCCGGGTCGGGCCATAATTAAGTATTGGATTTTTCTGACTAGAAATTCTCAGAACTAGCCCGGAGTAAGGAAGTTGACGGTGTTTCACCCCCGTGCCTCGGAGAGCACGTTAAGCCGTCGGTCCCGGTTATTATCACTAACATGATAATAGTCGTCAAGGCTTGCCCATCCGAAATGGAGCAGCGTGGTGGGTCTAAGCTCTAATCCCCTCTCTCCTATGAGAGTGGAGGCCTGTGCCCAGCTGTGGGACGTTAATGGGATGTAGTGGTGGTGGTGGATTACGTACAAAGTCTAGTTTTAGTAAAGTAATACATACTGTAATCGCAAAAGGCTAGAACTCAGAGCCGTAGAGACAAGAAAATTTTTCGTGTCAGCTGGCACGTGATTGGAGAGAACAAAGCGCTTGCGGGAATTGAACAAAAGTTTCAAGGCCGCCAACTTTTATTTCCTGAAATTGTGGGCTTATTTTTTAAAAATGGAATCCTGCTTCGACCACAAGTAACAAACACATCAAATTTTTTTGTTCTTTTTTTTTGCAATTGTTGATTGGTGGTCCCTAACAAATACCTATGGCACTAATGCAAAAAAACTTGTATTTTTTATCCCTCAACACTCCACTTTAACCCATATAATTTTTGTTTTGTATTTCCCCAGAAACCTTAGAACCAAAGTCCATTAGTACGGGCACTTCAACCAACAGTCTGGAACTGATGTGCTCAGACCATCTGACGAAGAACGTAGATCTGCGATGGCATCTGCTTCAGTCCAACATAATGGGCAAGGCTTCCGTTAAAGGCATTACACTGTCGCAAACTATGATGGATATTGTCAGAATGTCGCCATTGACCTGGGGTAAGTTGTTTTTAGCCACTACAAGTTATCCCTTGACTGTGATCTCACCTGATGGTAAGTGATGATGCAGTCTAAGATGGTAGCAGGCTAACCTGTTAGGGGCATGGGAGCTATATTAAACCCATACCCGGTTCGGTTTCTATACGGCATCGTACCGGAACGCGAAATCGCTTGGCGGCACGCCTTTACTGGTAGGATGTTGACTAGCCCCGGCTGAAGCCTCCCACCAGGCCAGACCAGGGAAAATTCACCCCCGTGCCTCGGAGAGCACGTTAAGCCGTCGGTCCCGGTTATTATCACTAACATGATAATAGTCGTTAAAGCCCGCCAACCCGCATTGGAGCAGCGTGGTGGGTCTAAGCTCTAATTCCCTCTCTCCTATGAGAGTGGAGGCCTGTGCCCAGCAGTGGGATGTTAATGGGCTGTAGTGGTGGTGGAACAGATTATCACCATCATATTTTTATGTAACTGAACGTCAATAAGTGTAGTGTACCTACCTAAATTGAATAAATATTTATGACTTAATGAAATGTTACAGATTGTGTGAGCATTAAATTATTAATTAGTAGATGATGCCCGCTACTATATTTCGCGTGGATATAGTTTTTTAATTCCCACGGAAAATCCTTCACTTTCCGGGATAAAAATTTGTTTATGTCCTTCTCTAGGATACAACTTATCTCTGTACCAAACATCGCAATCGGTTGAAAAGATGGACCGTGAATCGTAATTCGTGAAAGTATAGCAGACACCCATAAACTCATCCATCTTAATATCTTACTTCTTACTTTATCTTACTAAACTAATAATATTATAAATGCGAAAGTTTGGCTATATGGATGTCGGTATGGATGTATGGATGTATGGATGGATGTTTGTTACTCAATCACGCCCCAACGGCTGAACGGATCTGGATGAAATTTGGCACAGAGATAGATTATAGTCTGGAATAACACATAGGCTACTTTTTATCCCGGAAAATTAAAGAGTTCCCGCGGGAACCACAAAACCTCGATCCACGCGTACGAAGTCGCGGGCGTCAGCTAGTACTAATATAAATGCGAAAGCGTGTCTGTCTGTCTATCTGCTACGCTTTCACGGCCCATCGCGATGGGCATGCCGATGCATCGGTTCAAACGATTTTGACGAAATTAGATACGGGTATACTTTTTATACTGGAAATCTAAAGGGTTCCAGCGGGAATCAAAACCCTAAATCCACGCGGACGAAGTCACGGGCATCATCTGGTATTCTCATATATAAAATTCGTATGGATTTTTGATTTCTAATAACTTTATAATTCCGTAGAAGTGAGTGTGAACAAGCAATGCATCAAGCCTCAAGAGGAGTATAGCTGTACAGCGGGCGAGTGCCTTTCCCTCGGCGTGGCCGTGACGAACCATCTAGACAGGCCCTTGCACAAGCTGTGCCTCTCTGTGCAGTTCTACCAGGACTACAACAACGGCGTGCTCAACTACAAGCTCGACAACCGCGTCGCCACTGCGGGTAATAACAAGTAAGTGTCTACAACAGCTGCATAACGGTTGAATGTCTCCCTCAGTGTGGCTATGAGGAACCATCTAGACAGGCCCTTGCACAAGCTGTGCCTCTCTGTGCAGTTCTACCAGGACTACGACAACGGCGTGCTCAACTACAAGCTCGACAACCGCGTCGCCACTGCGGGTAATAACAAGTAAGTGCCTACAACAGCTGCATAACGGTTGAATGTCTCCCTCAGTGTGGCTATGAGGAACCATCTAGACAGGCCCTTGCACAAGCTGTGCCTCTCTGTGCAGTTCTACCAGGACTACAACAATGGAGTGCACAACTACAAGCTCGACAACCGCGTCGCCACTGCGGGAAATAACAAGTAAGTGCCTACAACAGCTACATAACGGTTGAATGTCTCCCTCAGTGTGGCTATGAGGAACCATCTAGACAGGCCCTTGCACAAGCTGTGCCTCTCTGTGCAGTTCTACCAGGACTACGACAACGGCGTGCTCAACTACAAGCTCGACAACCGCGTCGCCACTGCGGGTAATAACAAGTAAGTGCCTACAACAGCTGCATAACGGTTGAATGTCTCCCTCAGTGTGGCTATGAGGAACCATCTAGACAGGCCCTTGCACAAGCTGTGCCTCTCTGTGCAGTTCTACCAGGACTACAACAACGGCGTGCTCAACTACAAGCTCGACAACCGCGTCGCCACTGCGGGTAATAACAAGTAAGTGCCTACAACAGCTGCATAACGGTTGAATGTCTCCCTCAGTGTGGCTATGAGGAACCATCTAGACAGGTCCTTGCACAAGCTGTGCCTCTCTGTGCAGTTCTACCAGGACTACAACAACGGCGTGCTCAACTACAAGCTCGACAACCGCGTCGCCACTGCGGGTAATAACAAGTAAGTGCCTACAACAGCTGCATAACGGTTGAATGTCTCCCTCAGTGTGGCTATGAGGAACCATCTAGACAGGTCCTTGCACAAGCTGTGCCTCTCTGTGCAGTTCTACCAGGACTACAACAACGGCGTGCTCAACTACAAGCTCGACAACCGCGTCGCCACTGCGGGTAATAACAAGTAAGTGCCTACAACAGCTGCATAACGGTTGAATGTCTCCCTCAGTGTGGCTATGAGGAACCATCTTGACAGGCCCTTGCACAAGCTGTGCCTCTCTGTGCAGTTCTACCAGGACTACAACAACGGCGTGCTCAACTACAAGCTCGACAACCGCGTCGCCACTGCGGGTAATAACAAGTAAGTGCCTACAACAGCTGCATAACGGTTGAATGTCTCCCTCAGTGTGGCTATGAGGAACCATCTAGACAGGCCCTTGCACAAGCTGTGCCTCTCTGTGCAGTTCTACCAGGACTACAACAACGGCGTGCTCAACTACAAGCTCGACAACCGCGTCGCCACTGCGGGTAATAACAAGTAAGTGCCTACAACAGCTGCATAACGGTTGAATGTCTCCCTCAGTGTGGCTATGAGGAACCATCTAGACAGGTCCTTGCACAAGCTGTGCCTCTCTGTGCAGTTCTACCAGGACTACAATAACGGCGTGCTCAACTACAAGCTCGACAACCGCGTCGCCACTGCGGGTAATAACAAGTAAGTGCCTACAACAGCTGCATAACGGTTGAATGTCTCCCTCAGTGTGGCTATGAGGAACCATCTAGACAGGTCCTTGCACAAGCTGTGCCTCTCTGTGCAGTTCTACCAGGACTACAACAACGGCGTGCTCAACTACAAGCTCGACAACCGCGTCGCCACTGCGGGTAATAACAAGTAAGTGCCTACAACAGCTGCATAACGGTTGAATGTCTCCCTCAGTGTGGCTATGAGGAACCATCTAGACAGGCCCTTGCACAAGCTGTGCCCCTCTGTGCAGCTTTACTAGGACTATAAACTCCACGAAATATTTATTCAACAAGTAATAGCACTTCCCTAAATAGTAGGTCAAGTTAACATGTTAATTGTTAAGTCATAAAGAAAAATATGATGTTCATTTTCAATTTGAAGATTGGTGGACG
This sequence comes from Erebia aethiops, assembly GCA_923060345.2. NCBI lineage: Eukaryota > Metazoa > Arthropoda > Insecta > Lepidoptera > Nymphalidae > Erebia > Erebia aethiops. The sequence goes on along the minus strand of OV281096.1, from coordinate 10,066,512 downwards.
TACATTTTTTTTCATAAAAGGTTATTTTCGCTTTGTGTTTTATTAAACATTTTGTGTATATTTTGCAGAGTTGTGCTATCAACCCTACTGGAATCGGCAAAGGCGTTCCACGAGTGTACCGTCGTATTCCTGACCCCTGGGGATTACAAAATAGACATTCAGTGCTCGACCACAGAACCGATACTGGTCGAAACACCAGTCATTAGGGATACCCAACCCACTGCTCAGTCCTGCGCCGGCGAAGTCAGTCATATCTGGAGATTCATCCCGCCTGTAGCAATAAGCGTAACAGATTAAAAAGCAAAATGTAATTAATTCTGTATAGTCAAAATGGATAACATTGGAGCCAGCTAAAATGTAATTCCGATCAGAAGGACCGACATCTGATCACCAAAATCCATTGATTTTACTGATCAGCTGCGCTAGTCGAACACACTAAAATTTATGTTCATAATAATATGTCAGTAAGTCAACATGTGGATCTAATGTTCCCACTTTGACTTCAAACTATGTAATTTTATTTATTTAACCTAGATTTATTCAATATAATATCTAAATAAAATAATTTAAATAAAGTCGCACATTTTATTGAATCCATATTAATATTGTAAATGCGAAAGTGTTTCTGTCTGTCTGCTACGCTTTAACGGCACATCTGTTCAACCGATTTTTTATCCCGGAAAATTAAGTAGTTCCCACGGGAATTGAAAAATCTTAACCAACGCAGCCGGAGTCGCGGGCATCGTCTATACGAGCAAATAAAAATAATAATGTTCTCAATCTCATTACATGTAATGCGTAAAATCTTTGGTTCATAGACTCAGTATAATATGTAGGAAGAGGAGAAATTGTAATAATATACTCGTACCTACCACAAGTGAGCGAAATAAATATACGCTAATGTCAACGAGTGACAGAGCGAGAATAGTAGATTGTATTATACCTATGGGAGCAAAATAATATTTTTGCGGCGATGGCGCTTTTTTGAAGCCAGAGCGAACTGACGGATTCTAGAGTAGAATTCCGAGCGTAGCGAGGGATTCTTTAGTAGAATCCTGAACGTAGCGAGGGATTCAAAGTACGTCGCCGAGCCAAAAAAATTTGCGCCCGAATGATACACTACTTTTCATCACCCTGTATGAGAACATAAAGGGCGCCTCATAATTCATATTTTATTGTAATATTAATATTTAATAAAACATAAAGTAATTCTATACTTTCACTGTCACTTGAAGAACTCATTTTTCAAAACAAAACCATGAATTTTTAACAATCCGTGAAAATTTACGAAAACATGAGCTGTAGTTCGCGCGTTTATAATTTGATTTCTTTTTTTTTTTACTCAGCCGGCGCGGCGGTGCGATGGGCCGTCGTACCAGCCAGTCTTTATTCAAACAATATTTGCGTTCGATTTCTTTGGCGCTGAACACTAAGATGTTCTAAATTAAAAAGTGCGCACGTGTGCTGGGGTTAGAAACTAAAAAGTTTGACTGAAGGTTCCTTTTAGGACGTCGGCGCTCACTAAGGAAGGATTTTTCAAAATTCCATCCCTAATGGCGTGAAAGTTTGTATGAAAGTCCGTCGCTTCGTTATGCAGGTGTTGTAGGCACTTACTTGTTATTACCCGCAGTGGCGACGCGGTTGTCGAGCTTGTAGTTGAGCACGCCGTTGTTGTAGTCCTGGTAGAACTGCACAAAGAGGCACAGCTTGTGCAAGGACCTGTCTAGATGGTTCCTCATAGCCACACTGTGGGAGACATTCAACCGTTATGCAGCTGTTGTAGGCACTTACTTGTTATTACCCGCAGTGGCGACGCGGTTGTCGAGCTTGTAGTTGAGCACGCCGTTGTTGTAGTCCTGGTAGAACTGCACAGAGAGGCACAGCTTGTGCAAGGGCCTGTCTAGATGGTTCCTCATAGCCACACTGAGGGAGACATTCAACCGTTATGCAGCTGTTGTAGGCACTTACTTGTTATTACCCGCAGTGGCGACGCGGTTGTCGAGCTTGTAGTTGAGCACGCCGTTGTCGTAGTCCTGGTAGAACTGCACAGAGAGGCACAGCTTGTGCAAGGGCCTGTCTAGATGGTTCCTCATAGCCACACTGAGGGAGACATTCAACCGTTACGCAGCTGTTGTAGGCACTTACTTGTTATTTCCCGCAGTGGCGACGCGGTTGTCGAGCTTGTAGTTGTGCACTCCGTTGTTGTAGTCCTGGTAGAACTGCACAGAGAGGCACAGCTTGTGCAAGGGCCTGTCTAGATGGATGTCCGCATGTCTAGCTCCGCCACCAGAGAATGCTCAGCAGATACATACATCAGCAGAAAGTCTAAAAGATTGTGTGCCTCACGCACGTATTATTATATTACTCGGCAACTTTATTTCCAACCTGACAGTAAAAATGTAATATTGTGTCTAATTTTGACTTTTAATAAAAGAAAATCCATACTAATATTATGAATGCGAAAGTGTCTGTCTATTCGTCTGTCTACGCTTAGCGGCCCATCTGTTCAATATATTTTGATGAAATTTGGTACCTATAGAGGTAGGTTATATCCCGGAGAAGGGCTTATTTTTATCCCGGAATAGTTGCCGTGGAAATGAAAAAAACTTAATTAACGCGAAGTCAGGGGCATCATCTAGTCAGAAATATGCAAGAAATAATGTCTGTAATGTCAAGTAATAATTAATGATGCTGAAACTTACTGTAAGCCATGCCAGTTCAAATGTGCATATAAAAGTAATCTCGTGAGACATATTATGAACTACTAGATGATTCCCGCGACTCCGTCCGCGTGGATTAATGTTTTTGGTTCCCGCAGGAACTCCTTAATTTTCCGGGATAAAAAGTAGCCTATGTCCTTCCCCGGGATACCATCTACCCCTGTACCAAATTTCAGCAAAATCGGTTGAAAAGATGGGCCGGGAAAACGTAGCAGACAGACAGACAGACAGACAGACAGACAGACAGAAACACTTTCGCATTTATAATATTAGTATGGATGAAGAGATGAGAAAAATATATCTCGTGAGATAGGTAGGTATATGATCGAGGTGTATTGCACTTCAATACATGTTTAAGACAATTTAATACAAGAATCTATTAAATCAATTTTAACTTTGTTATTTTACATAGTAAGTAATCTAATAATCTACTTCATTTTGTAATTCAATTCAATTCAATTTATTTCAAACATGTAGGACATACCTACTCTCTTATGCTACGTCATGTTTTGACTCTACCACCGGTTCGGAAAGAAGATTCTGCCAAGAAGAGCCGGCAAGAAACTCAGCAGTTGCTCTTTTTTTTTTCTTTTTTTTTTTAAACAATCTATTACAACACATAAATAAGTATGTAAGTTAAATAAAATACAATAGTGTAAGTTATTATACTATTGGGGAGCAGGGCCCAAAGTCGGTTGCTTCCATACAACTTTGTCATTAAGAAATTCGTCAATTGTATAATAACCCCGACTCAACAAGTGTTCTTTTACGGTTTTTTTGAATTTGTGCAATGGCAAATCCAACAGTTCAAATCAAATCAAATAATGTTTTATTCAACATAGGTACTAGGTATACCTACTACACTTATTGACGTCTAGTTATTTATAAAATCTATTGGTGATAATAATCAGTAACGGTATCTTAAAACTAAAGCTACGAGGGTTCCAAACGCGCCCTGGGTCTGAGAAGAGCCCACAACAAACTTTTGGAACCATATTATAAAGGTAATACTCGACCCCACAAAGGATTTCTGCACCTAGCGTAGACGACATCGCGGCATTACTAGTTTATGCCGGTTTCTAGTAAGTCGATTTTGTGTATCCCCTCTTTGTCTATAGAGATGAATATTTTGTTTCACAAACATTATATTATCGTAATATGTACTGCGATGCAACCGTAAGGATGCCAATTTCTTTAAATTTTTCACGAAGTGACTCGCGTGATCTGAGTTTATATATTGATCGAATCGCCCTCTTTTGCAAAACAAAAATTGTTTGGATATCAGCTGCTCTGCCCCACGATAAAATGCCGTACGACATGGCACTGTGGGAGTAGGCAAAGTAGACTAGCCTAGCCGTTTCAATATCGGTAGGTAAACTGTCTAATTTTCCTGACAGCAAAAGCACCAGAGCTAAGTTTTCCCGCTAGTGTCTCTATATGAGCCCCATTGAAGCTTATAATCCAAGGTCTCCAAGAAAACTGCTGCTTACAATAATTGGAAATAATAAGAATAAAAATCCCAGTCTGAAAAATAGTCTATGGTTCTGAATATCTATTTGTTATTAGTCTGTGTTTCAAGTTTTAGAATTTTGACACTAGATAATTAGAGGACAAACCAATGACTAAGGAAACTGAAGGACTTGTCATACCTACGAAAAAAAGCTGTATACCTAAACATTAACTGTTGACTAAAATGGCGACTTACCAAAGTGATGTTACCTGATGACTATCGATAATATTTATCGATGTGGTTTATTACGAAGAGGTAAAGTTTGTGAGGTTGTAGGGGGTAATCTCTGGATCTACTGAACCGATTTTGAAAATTCTATTACTAATAGAAAGCCACATAATTTATGAATGTCATAGGCTATATATTAACCCGAAAAAGGAAAAGACTTTTTCGTGGTAGTCAGATTTGCAAAGTAAGTCGGAGAAAAAACGGTCGAACGAAAACGTTTCTTACAAAAGCTGCCTTAACAATGATATTATGATTGAGTTCTAGAGAAAAGTTGTAGAGTTTGATAATGTCTACAAAGAAGTCATTGACAGCATATATATCTAACTTTCATATTTAAGTCACAAAAAGATGAAAAGACTTTTTCGTGGTAGTCGGAACCAAAAACCTCTTGTAGGACACATTGGTAGGAATATGGACTCAACAAAGGCTAAGACTCCAAGCTAAAGCTAAAGTTAGAAGGGCTAAGAGGGAAGCCAATATAGTGTTGTGTTGAATTAAGGAGCAATGAAATAACTTACAAATCGCTGAACAAAACATTTTTTCTCTCATTTATTTTCATGTCATTTTTCAACAATATTTTAAAGTATGTAGAAAATGTTAAAACATGTTTATGAATATTAAAAACCATCGTAGGCTTTAGAATGATTACAACTTTTTTTAAACATTTACTAATCACTAGTTGACCCGGCCCTCACCCCTGCTTCGCACGGTGGGCCTGCCTGTTGCATAGACAAAAAATCACCCAAGTGCCGAACTCGATGCACATTGGTCTTCTATAGGCAGCTGTTGTTGTAGCAGGAAGATGACTGTAAGAAGTAAATCTTATGTACAAAACAAAAACTAAATATAACATTTAAAAATTAGTTAACAGAGATGACTGAGTCTACTTGAGTAAATTTGCACTTTTTCGTTTGATCGCCCATCCATCAGTCTTTCAGAGCCTTATAACTTCTAAATGAGTGAACATCATTACTCCAAATTTATAATTATAACATAACATGTTTAGACCGATGGTCTCGAGCTGAACATTGCTTATAAAGTTGATATAATAATTATTTTGATAATTGATATGAAACTCCTTTGTCATTGTTGCCTGCTAACTTTAAATAATGAACAATAAGCGTCAATAATATTGTTACTAACGTCATTCAATATTATTGTGAAATATCGTATGTATAATTTTAGTAAATTAAAGCCTAAATCTATGATTTGCGGTATTTCGTATTATATCAATAATAAAATATCAAAATTATTATTCAAGCAAATATCGATATCGATGAAAATTTCCTCTTATGTAATGTCTAGTAGGTACTTATCAAATGCTTATCAACAGGTAAAAATCTAGCTTAAAATCAAATATTTACAGCAAACTAAACTAAAATATGTTTCTTCGTAGTGTAATAACTACTATAAAGAATCAATATACGAGAAAAATTGTTTACATACCGGTGAAATGTAAAATTTGTCAGATTTTTCTTTTTCTTACGCCATATCCCACAATATTACAACTAGGCATTGTTGCAAATTGTTTTTGACGCTATACACGAAAATAACACTTATATATTCTCCGTAACAAATAAATACACAATTTTTCAACAAAACACAATTACACGCTAACAGGCGATGACACTTGATGTACTCAAGAAATGGGTGATTACAATGGCGGCTAGGCACGCTCAAGCTAAAGGGCGATTACAGGTTATGTCAGTTCCTTATGTTTCCTTATTCATTGGGACAAACGACGACAATTATTTCTAAACGTCAAAATATCTGGTCGGAGTGGTCGGTGCATAGATAAATATGTACAACCTGGTCGGTGTTTCAAACCAACTTCACCGATGTTGTATGTAATTATAATTACGTTTGTTTTCTGTGCGTTTAATAACTAAACAGAGACATGTAACAAGATTTTTAATCCAATATTTACTACAATCTCGGCGACGCGAAGTTAATAATAAAGTGAAATTATAAATCGTTCAAAAGATAATAATAACAATGTCACACACGCACTGTGCAATACAAGGGTGTAAAATGAGCATTTATAACAAACCTGTTGGCGTCTTTTTTCATCCGTAAGTATTCTGCTAGTTGCTTCGAAACATTGAAAATGTTAATGCTGTAAAGTCACAAAACTGGTAAACCCCTTTTTCCCACAAGTTTTGACCTACAAACAAGGTTAGGAAATAGAACAATACTGGCGCGTTTTTGACAATAAGGTTCATACTGCATTTCTTATTTTTATTTACATTTTATTTTTTTCTTACTTATCAGTTGAAACAATAACACTTGTGTAGAAACCGTTTAGGGGTACATAGGTTTGATATAGTTAACTGCTTTAACATAAACAGGTTAGCCTGCTACCATCTTTGACTCCATCATCGCTTACCACCGGGTAAGATTGCAGTCAAGGGCTAACTAGTAGTGAAGTAAAAAAAAACTTACTTTAATGAGTGCACGGATAATGTAGTTTGCTAACTACTTTATGCTGTTTAGTGTTGCACACCCATCTGTCATAAGAATAATATCATATCATCACAACATTGACCAATCACAGCATCCCATTCAATTCTATGAGTATACAGAATAGGCCCTTTGAAATGAATAACTTGCCATACCTAACTCACTGAGATATCTTACTTATCATTGATCCCATCCTTATGAACACTAATTATTTGTGAATACAGGTGTTATCTTTCAAGAATGGTAATAATGCATAATTATATTATTATACTTTGTAGTAATGACTATTCTTTCCTATATTTTAGATGTCCTGCTTCAAATGATATGAGAAATAAGTGGTTACATGCATTAAAAAATAAATGTGCTGTACTTGACTGGAGCAAAAGTCGAATTTGCTCTAAGCACTTTGAAAATAAATTTTTTGATGCTCAACGAAAGCTTAGAGATAATGCTATACCTACACTGTTTCCAAACAGTAAAATCCAAAAGGTAAGTATTTTGATCTTGTATCCCTTCTTGTAAGTGACAATATTATTGTTATTTTTAACCAACTTCCAAATCAAGTCAAAAGGAGAAGGTTCTCATTTCAGCACATATCTTTTTTAGGGTTGCATACCTAAAAGGTAGGTTTGCAATCCTTATGGTATGACTATGCTGTCCGGTCAAATTTAGCATATTCTAGTAACTATTCGATAAATTGAAATTGTTAATAGTTTTAAAAATGCTTACCCAACCTTATCACAAATGAAATAATTCAAAAAATATTATTACTAATACTGAAATGGGGGAGTTGAAATTTTTAAAGTGGGTTTACTACATCCAGTGAGGTATCATATTATGAAAGAGCTTCATTTGCACATCCTTAGACTCTTCATCATTATTTGCTCATCTTAAGATCTTTTATTTCTTTTTAAGTTTCTTACTTTTTGACTTATGGTAAAAAGACTGAAATTCTACCATTCCCTCCCAAGATTGCAAAGTGAAAAATCTGATATAATTTGAGTTGGTAGAAGTTTATGTTAACTTTACAAGAAAAATAAAAGAAAGCCTTTAGCTAAGACATTTATGTATAAAGCAGCGGTTAACTGTAACATAGTATCGTAAAGTAATTTTTTTAACTTCAATAATTTTAAATTTGTAGCACCGTCTTCAGTCTAGGTCAGAGGTCAGTCAGAAGTCTAAGTTAAACCAAATCTTTTCAAAACAATAAAACTTGCACTTGGCCGATTTTTATTTAAGGATAAAATTATTAATGTAATTTTATTTTCTTTTCAGATTGACATCTCTAAAGATAGAGTGAGCAAGGTTTTACATCGACAAACCCAGGCAGATCTTGTAACTGATATCAAAAAAACCTTGCTAAGACTAAAAGAGCCTGCGCACTTTGACAGGATGATATCAGATGAACTGAAATGTAGATCTGATGCCCCAGTTGAGGTCCAACAGTGGCTCTTAATCAAGAAGCAAAATCATTTAAATACAAGATTGTTGGAGCTTGTAGCGCAGAACAAAAGACATGCAGAGATCATGCAAAAAAATATGGAAGAGACTAAGAAAAATGTAGATTCATACAAATATGTCATAAAATGTCTTCAGGAAAAATTGGTACATCTTGAGGAGCAAATCGAAATCTTAACTGCAGTTGAATCACGGTAGTTTTATAATATTGTGTCTGTTTTCGAAGAAATAAATAATACTAAGATTGAATATATTTTATTATTCTTATGCCATTGTTGGTACGAAACATACATGACTGGAAAAATAAAAATAAATAAATAAATAAATGACGTCTTTATGGAAATAGCATAAACAAGAAGAATAAATATATAATATCTAGACATTACAGAATTGACAGATATATATTACAGATTTTCAATTGTACTAAAAGGATAAAAATCTATAAATAATTCAGTCTTGTGAAATCATCAGTTACTTTTTTCTTAATTGCTTTTCTAGTATCTCTCGAAGTTTCCCTTTTTTATTTGTCTTGTCACATAGATGCCTACCTAATGGTATTATTTCCATTTGTTGCAAACGTCGTCGGAATCTCTGGTAGAATTCTAAGACATCTGGATTGGCCCACACATGACGTGAATCGAAGTCTAAAACTCTTAATGTATCTAAACTTTGGGCCCTGCTGAGAGCTACATATGCTTGTCCAGCTTCAAATATTTTACCCAGAGACATTTCTACACAATCTAGTGTCAATCCCTGTGACTTGTGAATGGAGAATGCCCAAGCCAGATTAAGTGGTATTTGTCTGCGACAAAGTAAAGTGCCATTTGAATTCTTAACATACCACCGTTCTGTTCTTGCTGTATATTCTTTTTTGTTCTTAAACCTAACAACTGGAAACCCTTCATCAAACCTCACAACCACTCCTCTAGCTCCATTTACTAAGCCAGCATTAACATTGATATTCTTGAGTAACATGACCTGAGCTCCCAATTTGAGCAATAACTTAGAAGGAGCGATTGTTTGCATGTCAAGAGTGGTAGAAGCATTGTCGCTGTCTTGTGCTGCAAATAATTTTTCTTCTCCACTCAAATCTTGCAACTTAGTGTTGTTAATCATTTTAGAATCATTTGTATGAGAACATAATCTTGTAGCTAAGATTCCATCACTTTCAATTTTTTGTGATGCAGTTTTCACAAGCCTTTCACTTATTTCTTTTGTTACTCTACCAATTCGTATGCTATTGAGTATTGAAATGAACTCTTGATCAGTTTGTCGGTGAACTTCCTTTAATTCAAAACATAGCTCAATGCATTTCTCCCAACATGATGTTTGAAAGCAAAATCTCTTATTTGATTTTCCTTTGTCCACTACTGGAGGAAGCTGGAGAAAATCCCCACAAAGAATAAGCTGAATGCCACCAAAGGGTTTATCATTCTTCCTAACATATCTTGCAACTTCTTCCAATTTCTGGAATAAATATTTACAAATTTAAGTTTCTACTTTTTTTAAGGATGAAAGGTTCAAAAGGATGATTTTGTTGATAATAATATGAGACAAACCTCAAAATAAGTTCCATCAACCATAGATATTTCATCAATAATCAGATGTTTGCATTTTCTCCACTTTTGCGCCACTAATGGTGTCTTAATGGCTCTCTCACATAGCTTCTCTACAGATGCACTTCCGTCTCCAATGCCGGCAAATGCATGAAGAGTCGTTCCACCTATAATAAAATTTTTAGTACTGGTAAATGCCCTGTGGACAAATTATATGTTGGAGCATTATCAGTCAGATTATAAATTATTTGAATACAGTTAAATTCTGTACAATATCAAATAGATATAATTAGGACACAAAAACATTTGTTGTAATAACCAGTGTTATTTTAACGTCAATATAAAACTTACAAATGATTTTTGGTCATTAACACCCAATGACATTATAAATTATAATATGTATGTTGTTGTAAATAGTTTTGAATCAATGAATCACAATCTGACCAATTTTCAACGTTATGATAGTAGAGAAATAAGTGTTACAGTATGAATGCATACCTATATGACAAGCAGCAACACCTGTTGATGCTGTAGGCATAGTAACCTCTGGTGGTAAGGCTGCCACAATTCTCTTTAGAAGAAAACTCTTCCCTGTACCTGCAGACCCAGTAAAGAAAATATTCTTGCCACCTAGACAAGCTTCTAACACCCTTTGTTGCTCAGAATTTAAAGAACTAGATGTAGTCAAAGGTGATGGAGAGTATAACTTCTTTGGAGCAGGGCCCCGAGCGACATCCTCTGATTTACGTTTTTTTGAAGGTGGTGAAGGCGTTGTTGTAGTAGATTTACTAATTTTACTCTTCGCTTTACACACATCTGCAACTGTTACAGGACTGATATCCTCAAAAGCTTGAGCCTTTCCACTTAGTAATTTAGCACGCATGGTCTTTTTAGTAGGGGTCTTAGTATCTCCTTGGTCTGTATCACCAGTTATCTTTACGAATATAGTCCGTAGAAATGAGACCAAGTTCGTTGGCGGGGCGTTAGATATGAACATCGTACAGCCAGCGTCTTGAAATTTTATACTCGATTTTCCCTCTGCCATGAACTTTTTGAAAACATTTATGTTCTTTACAGCTAGCCGAATTGGCGCGTGTTTTTCACTCGTTATTTCCGTAAACATTTCACGAAACTCATTTCGAATTAGCCGGAGAGAAGCGGTTTTGTAACTCACTTTTCTAGTAACAGATCCTTGTGCGGTCATCCATTCTACCGTCACTGCACAGGATAGAAAAGTTTCTCCAGATTCCATTTTGTAAAAGGGTTTATGATACTCACTTTAATTCATAATTTATAAAATAAAATGGAACAAAAACAAGCGTAAGCGCACCAAAATAAAAAAGTTCGTTCAAATCAATCAAACGTGAAAACGTCATCTACAGAGGTCATCTATCAGCAATTTTTTTTCTAATTAACTGGACTACCAGAGACAAGTAACTAATCTTCATCTGATCTGATCTACCTTACTCTATAGTCTATGGTCCTCTGTCAAGTTCTCAGTTGTAAGCAATATTCATTGGTTGTAAGTCTGTCTTTGGTCTGTCTATTATCCTCCATGGTCTAATACTACGGATGGTCGTAGTATTAGACATTAGTATTAGTCGCAGAGACAAGTAACATATGTCTACGGCACGTCTACGGTCACGATTTTTAATCTGAGGTCACGATTATGAAATTACATGGAACTAATAAGTACTACGTACAACTGGAATGCGTACTACAAACTTATTTAACTTATTTTTAATCAAATTTCTGTAATATGCAGCAAACATTTCGTGCCAGAGGATTATATTCCTAATTTATCACGGCCCGTTTTAAAAGAAAATGCTCTTCCCTCACGATTCCTCGTGGTAAGCAAGATCAATTTTATATAGAATAGGTACGTTTACAGATAATGATAAAAATCCAGCCCGTAACTGTTCCACTACTGGGCAAGGGCCTCTTCTCACTAGGAGAATGCATGAGCATTAATCACCACGCTTGCTCACTGCAGGTTGGTGATTTCAGACTGTCAAGTCCAGGTTTCCTGACGATGTTTCCTTCACCGTATGTGCTGTATCACCGTACTTCAACAGAATGAAATTAAAAACATTTTCAAACATGGAGACTGGCATAGTGATGAAATGAGTTCAGGACAAAGAGTTAAAAATATTTTTTGTATGAAAAATTTGAGCATGTTGATAATTTTATATACCCAGTATGTTCGAAAAGTCAAATATGTATGGCTCGAAAAGCCAAATATGTATGGTTCGAAAAGTCAATTTATGTTTCGCTTTAGGTACAGCAATACCAGTTTTATTGAATTTTTAACCGAATTAAAAAAAACATTTTTTTGTTAAACCATCACCGATAATTATCTATTTTTACCTAAATGCTTCGTAATTATCGATCCTAAATGGATCGCTGGATCCAGGCGGCGCAAGACCGTGGCTTGTGGAGGACCCTACAGGAGACCTATGTCCAGCAGTGAACGTCCATCGGTTGACGACGACCTAAATGCTTACTTGTGTAAGAGACTTACTTAGAGGCAATAGGCACTACATATAAAGTATTGTCAACATCATTATAAATATAAATATTTTAAAATTATTTGCTGATTTTTATTTCTTCATAGAGGTATATTTATATCCCGTATGTTGAAGTATCCCAAAATTCAAAAATAGTGTGGTCACTTGTGGAAAAGGGACACAAGGGTCAGTATGGTATCTCTCACTCGGCACACTTTATTAACAAGAGCTCATTCCGGTTGTACGTAGTACTTATTAGTTCCATGTAAAATTATGAAGTTGCTCTCAATCTTTCTTTTTATTAACTGGCTTTACGGCTCTGGGTTCTAACTCCTTTGAGCCTGCATCAAACTTCAGATTAATTTTCACAGAGTAGGTACATATAAGATTTACTTTTCTGTGCCTATGGTCCTCCATAGGCAAGAAACCCTGACTCCCTTTTTAGTTTTTTTCTCTAGGTGCATGACAAGGGTCTGCCCGCGAAATTCAAATTTAATTTGGTTTTTCACAATTTGTAAACTAATACGACAAAGTAGGCTTATGGCATTCAAATTGCGAGCCTAGGAATATCATCTTCACAGGTTTATATAAAAATCTTTACTTGAAAGTGTCCAGTTTAAGAAATTAGTCAAATTAATGACTAATTTGTGAGTAACTCACGTCAAACTCATTATTTTGACTAATTTCTTAAACTGGACACTTTCAAGTAAAGATTTTTATATAAACCTGTGAAGATGATATTCCTAGGCTCGCAATTTGAATGCCATAAGCCTACTTTGTCGTATTAGTTTACAAATTGTGAAAAACCAAATTAAATTTGAATTTCGCGGGCAGACCCTTGTCATCCACCTTAACTCATTAGAGAGAAAAAAAGGGAGTTGAAAAAGTGTCCAGTGGTTGCTTTAACCACTTACCACACCGCAGCCGTAACCCGTCAGCCGTAGCCTAATAGCATACCTACCTACTTCATAGTTCATAGTGTTCATACTAGGTACCTACCTTTTCAAATAAAAGATTTTTACATACTGCCACGTAGACTGCTCTACTGCATTTTAAATATATTTAATTTTTGGTAATATTTAATATTACTTACCACAAAATGCGGTCAAGCGCAATCGAATAATATTAGTAATTCTGAATTCAGTGGAGTTATACGAGGGATACCTACGTTAATTTCTATATAATTTTATTTCATAGCCGGAGACAAGCTGTCACTAACCGGACAGCTAATAATTCATCGCGGACCGTAAAAGCGTCTAAAGATAAACATACTGTTAGAAGCAAAAATAAATACACCATTATGAATTACACACAATGAGCGTATGCGACTGCGCAATTATGCATTTTCTACTTTTCCAGAAAGCAGCAATGGTGTTTGGTCATAAACGATTTTTATGCGTAACTCGGAAGTGATGACTTGTATCAGATAACAGAATCACGAGCAGAACATAGACATAGATATAGCGAAAGCCAAAACGTGGTTGCACCCATCTATTCCGTGGCTTACCTACTTCAGGTACACAGCTTCACACTGCCGAAGTGGCCTGCTGGTCATGATTCCGCGTCACCTCCCTTGAGTTTGGAAATCTTGTTGCTTTATTAGTTTCATACATAAAAAGATAATAATTAGGTACTTAATTACTATCGCCGTCGTCGTCAACGAATAGCTGATAGACGTCCACTGCTGACTGGCTTGTAGGGACTTCCACACGCCACGGTCTTGCACCTTCTGATTTACCTCAGTTTCATTTAGGTACAGCCTCCCTTTATCTATATTCCGTGGGTACAGCTATATAGGTACCTGTTGTAGGAACCTAATCATTGACAAGCTTTAACAGATTTTATCTACTCCAGCATCGAAAAGTTCCAATTTCGAATTTGGCAACTATATCGAATTGAACCCTCTTTCGTTTTTGCTTCTCATAACGATACACTTCGTTGTATGGGAGCTGTATCGTTATGAGTCGTAGCTGTATCGATATGGTTATCTTCATAAATAGGATACCTATAGCTTAGCGGCTCTGGGTTCTGGCACTTTCCAAATTTTTTTTTTATTAATTTACAAAGTAAAAAATTATAAAGACGTCCTTGTCGTAGATAAAATCTTGTATGCAACTGTACGTAATTAGTCATTTTAATTCTTGTACTATCCTATTTTGATACTCAGCAAGCCTCGTATCAAAAAACAGCACTCGAATTAAAATGACCCTCATTACGATACAGTTGCATAAATAGCTATTTAGTTCCATGTCTATAAAGTAAGGTACCTGTCCACTTTAAAATATATCAAATTTATTTAGACCAGCTAACTAGTTAACTACTTACCAACGTAATACTGTACCTACCTAACCTACGTGAGAAGTCTGTATTATATATATAAATATGATACTGGAGCTTCTCAAATAATTGGGTCATCCTCTTCGCATTCGGTAACTTGATCCACTTACAAAGGCAACTGTTGAGTAAATTAACTGTAGGATTTACTGGCCCCCGCGGCTTTGAATCAGTACACAGCTGACAGCACCTACGAATACTGATAACGTGCAACGTGGCAGCGTAATATAAAATCCGATTTCTCAAATCACTATATAATTATGCTTAACTAAGTACCTACTTAGTCACAGAAGTGTTTGGTGGCGCGCTCTTGAAAAGGCTTAGGTATGTCCAGCAGTGAATGCATACAGGCTGATGGATGGAAGGATGGATGGATGAAGTACTTATATTATACCTAATACTAGATGATGGCCTTCCGTGGGAACTCTTAGGTACCTACTCTTTTATTATCTCTGTACCAGAAACCAAAATCGGTTGAATTGAAAAGGTGGGTCACGCTTTCGCATTTATAATATTAAAGGTACCTAGTAGGATGGATTTCCATCAAAATAAATCAATTAGGTTAGTATTCAGGCTTTATTGCTTATGAGAAGCCAGGAGATAGTAGTGAGGATGATGATGATGTTGACGTTTTTTAGAAGTCATAAGTACCTACCTACTCGGTGGTACCTACCAACTGATTGTACTTAAAAGAAAATTAGCTGGGTACGGTACAACTTTAAACCACAGGGTACCAATACATACCTATTAAACGACCCTGTTAAGCGTTGCAATTTGATCGAATTCTTTCATAAATAAGGATCTGGCGAACAAAGTAAGTAGTATCAGTAATTTCGCGAAATTTAATGTTACAGGAAGAGCAAACTAAAGCAAAGAACTTAGGACTCAAATTTTTTATCCTCTACATGTTAGCCCTTAACTGCGATCTCACCTGATGGCAAGTGATGATGCAGCGGGCTAACCTGTTTATGGCAATTATAGTAAACCCTATTCAGTTTCTACACGGCATCGTACTTGAACGCTAAATCCCTTGGCGCCACGTCTTTGCCGGTAGGGTAGTAACTAGCCACGGCCGAAGTCTCCTACCAGGCCAGACTAGGGATAATTCAGCAATTATAAATTTCCAAATTGACCCTGCCGGGGATCGAACCCAGAACCTCCGGAATGACAAAATCAAAGCAGATAATTGGATGACAAACTTAAAAATCTCAACGCGCACCGTTTTGTTTACCAGCTCCTCAAATCATCATCTAAGGATATTTGCAAGCCGAGCCAAGCAATTGGTACTTACAAATCGCCTCTATCTCTTTCAACGCTGAGTATTTTCAAATGAACGTGAAAATAAGCATATTTACTTTGAAATCAAGCGACGTTGATACATTTAGGAGCGCCTTCCGTTCAGATTTCGCATGTAATAAAATATTATGACTGCGATACTCAAAACAAATGCGCCAAATTATATCAAAATTCAGAAATACCTTCGTTATGAATTCGATTTTATGAAGCAGTTGTCAACAATGTAATAGGATCCATTAATATTGAGCCAATGCGTTGAAACAAATCCCGGCGAATGAGTAAACGCTGTTGTTAAATTACGGCAAGAAATGGGCCATGGCTACTTATGGGGATTGAACACAATATGCAGCCAGAAACCTGCATATTCGCCAAGTGCGTTGAGTCCTGGGCCCAATGTAGGTATAATAATAATGTAATGTATTCATAGATTTAGGAGTACATATAGTATTTAGGATTGGGTATCGGCAAAATCACTTAAATGGTCCTTCGAGCCGGATCCGTTGCGAAATCCTGAAGAAAATTCGGCTTGAAAACTTCGTGGCACTTCGAGAAAATTCTTCGCGATTCGTCGGGAAGAACTTGGGGACAATGATAATTAAGTAGATAGAATAAAAAGTTTATAGTAAGTGTACATTGCATGGTACCATCATGTGAGATCGCAATCAAGGGCTAACTTGTAGTGGAATAAAAAAGTAAGCTGTTTTTCTTATAAATCCACTATAAGTTAGCCCTTGACTGCGATCTCTCCTGATGGTAAGTGATGATGCAGTCTAAGATGGTACCGGGCTAACCTGGTAGGGGCATGGCAGTTATAATTAACCCATACCCCTAATCGGTTTCTACACGGCATCGTACCGGAACTCTAAATCGCTTGGCGGCACGTCTTTGCCGTTAGGGTAGTAACTAGCCACGGCCGAAGCCTCCCACCAGGGCAGATCAGGGAAAATTCAAAAATTATAAATTCCTAAATTGATCCTGCCGGGGATCGAACCCGGGACCTCCGCAGTCACTAAAAGACAACAGCGCTACACACATTGAGGTATAATGTACTACGTAGTACCTACAAATTACTTCAATGGTTACACATTGCGCCACGGAGGTCGTCAAAAGTAAGTAAGTACATACCTACCTAAGAGTTAAACATAGTTATCTACTTTCAGTACCTAGGTATCTTTTTAAGCTCAAAATTTACACTTACCTAGAGCTCCCCTACAAATTACAATACATAGTGGATTTCGCAGTCCGGTCGTTGAGATCACCCGTCGAGAAGACATGAAAGGGATCCATGCAGGAAATGAAAACACATTACGCACGCTCAGAATTAGCAAACCGCCTGCATCTGAGTTTACAAAACCGGCATAATTAACACGACAGTATTATTATGACACATTTTGTACCTACCTATTAAAAGACTTGCAAGCGTTACCTCACCTAGGTTTTGTAGAACTTAATTTTGGGCATTTCGGGTTCGATCCTCGGGCATGCCTCTTACTTTTCGGAGTTACATAAGTGCGTTTAAGGAAATTACAATTCCAGAGTGTAGTGAGGGATTTAAAGGCAATAGAAACAAAAACCTTTGTCCTGTGATACGGTACACACACCTTTTCACCCCAATAGAGAAAAATACGAACAGATTCTGAACGTTTCGTGGACTAGGTATCTATGTTATGAAATGCCCAATCCACTGCGTTCTAAATTCAAAATACATTTTCTCACTGATTGAGCAAAAACAAGTTTTGCTCACTCAAATTGTTTTAAGCAGTAAATACACGTTTTTAGAGCTAGAGAGGCGGAAATGATAAAAGCGTATATAAATCTGCGAAACTTTGCGTGAGTAAAATTCTATTTGCATTTTTACGCTAACTTGGCCCAGGTTCGAAATGTACGAGCCATTACAATTTTAGCTAATTTTTGTCATTTTGACTTGAATCGCTCAAATAAAAAAACATCATAATATCTACCTACTACCATCACGCCGTGAGTTTATAGAAAGATCGTATCTCCTTAGGACCGAAATAGTGTAGGTACCTACTTACTGCCATGATGATTTAACAAAGTTTAGATCCTACCGCTTTTTTTCTTTTATTTAATTTCAATTGTAATACAAATAGCTGCTCATTGTTTATATTAGCCTATGTACCCAGTAATTGGGTAGTTGGCATCGTTCCGAGTAGGTAGCATCGCGCGGGGTTGCGTTACCTACTGCATCTGCTGAAACAAAACAATTCGTGTGAACCGGACAATGCAGGGTGATGCTACGGTGACAACAAGGCTCATCTTATTAGGACAATCCATAAATAATTGATGTTTACCTAAAAGTCACAATCACCTTTGATAGGCTAATTAACATTCGTTCGCTAAATTCCAATGTCCATTGTAGGCTGTAGCAGCCAAAATGTCACCCACCAGGTATGTGGAGTATCGACTAGTGGAGCAGGCAATAAATTCAGCCAATAACAACCATTGAGATAGTAACGTACTAGTAATTGATGACGCATTTTAGGAATAGGGCTCCTGGAAATTTGTTTACCAACTGGTCTATTTTATCAATAATTTAGGAAAAGTAGAGATACACCTATAGATGATTTTTTTGATCCTAAAAGCATATTTTGTCGTGTGCGTAGGTTTGTACCTACTACCTGACAACTATCTTAGTATTTTGGTTACTTTGTCATGATGATCATGGACAGCTAATTGTTGAAACATTTACCGAATTAAGTACTTAAATAGACCGTAATAAAATGATCATTAATTAGTGAAACATCCGATCCCACGGGAATACTCTTAAAAAGGGAACAGAAGAAAACACAGCTAGCTTTAAACTATTATAATCTGAATCTTCGTGCAACGACAAATAACAATCATTAATGACACACATTAGCTTTTTTAACCATTCCCAAAAGGTTATACCTACATTACACCCTCACACTTAAACTAATACACGCCAAATTAATAATATACAATAAAAATAGTAATTACTATAAGTACTAATCTATATCTAGGCCATATATAGAAACAGGCTTCACGGTACGGCCCGAGCGAGTCACACGCAGAGGTGTCGAAACGGCCTCTGCTCCCGCCCCCACGCTATTACCTTTTTCTCTATTATTTTGTTCCTGCCCGCTTTCATTCCGCTCCTGACCAACCCTCGTCCTTGGAGTGACCGAATCATTATTTCCCTCAGCCGACCCCACTTTCGGATTAGGCCAAACCGGTTTCGATTTTTTTTTTCTCAATTTTAACTGATCAACGTGTTTTATTACCAAAGTACCATCAGACCCCCTTACTAGATAACGACGAGACCCTAGAGGCTCCTGAATCCACCGATCCGCACTAGCATGTTCACGAGCCCAAACTTGATCGCCCGAAACGAATGACCTATCAACTCCGCGCGCGTTTTCTACTTGTCGGTGTTGTGCACGCTTAACCTTATCCTCTAGCCCGCGATAACCTCGTAACAAATCAAGACGAGAACGCAACACGCGCCGCTGCAGTAATTGTGCGGGTGCCTCACCCGTCGTGCTATGAGGTGTATTACGATAGGCCATAAGATAGGCCTGAAGAGCGGCATCGACGTGTACCTTTAGTCGCTTGGCTTTTTTAATAGCCTTCTTGCACAATTTCACTGCATTTTCCGCCGCGCCATTTGAAGCAGGATGATACGGTGGTGAAAACGATTGCTTGATGCCATTTAGTTCTAAAAACTGTTTAACCTCCCCACACGAGAACGCCGCAAAATTATCAGAGACCAGCTCCTTAGGCAACCCAAACCGTGCAAAGGTTTCCCGCAGGACTCTAATAACCGCCGCAGCTGTCATCCGGGCCATTCTAAATACCTCTATCCATTTAGTCGACGAATCAACCAAAACTAAAAACGTCTCCCCATCCACGGGCCCCAAAAAATCAATATGGACCCGGGTCCACGGCTCTGGAGAATACGGCCAGGGTTGAGGTGGTACAGCTGGCGGGGCATTGCCCTCTGCTGCGCATGTGCTACACTCGCGACTCGTGTCTTCAATGTCCTGATCCAACCCCGGCCACCAGACATAGCTACGGGCGATACTCTTCATTTTCACCACTCCCATGTGTCCAACATGAAGCTCTTTTAAAATGTCTCCTTAAAATTTCCGGAATAACTACTCTATAAAAAGGGAACAGAAGAAAACACAGCTAGCTTTAAACTATTATAATCTGAATCTTCGTGCAATGACAAATAACAATCATTAATGACACACATTAGCTTTTTTAACCATTCCCAAAAGGTTATACATTACAATTAGAATGAAACATTATTATGTTATGCCTTTTTTCGTGTACGTTTATATAATACCATACCTACCTACAAACATTTTGGATAGGTAAAACCTGACCCAAGAAAAACGAATTTAGGAATTTTTGTTAAGTTGATGAGAGACTGTCCTCAAAGTAAACTATTGATGGTGTTAGTTTTCGGGCGTCGGCGTCTCGGAGAGAGCACCACACATGGGACGCATCTGTGCTCAGCTCGCTGGAGGTGTACCCTGAAATCCAAAGCCATAGTCGCATCTTCACTGTAGAAAAAAACACAATGTTTTATAATTGAAGTACTAGATGATGCCCGCGACTTCGTCCGCGTGGATTAACGTTTATTGATTTCCGCTGGTACTTAGTCCTTAATTTTCCGGGATAAAAAGTGTCCTATGTCCTTCCCCGGGATGTAAAGTACTTCTGCAGACTGACATACTTTCGCATTTATAATATTGGTATAGATTCTACTAGATGAGATGATGTGTAACTTACAATTGAGTAAGTACCTAATTTTTTTTAAAAGTAGTCTGTAATAATTATTTTTATCTAGATTTCGGTCAATAGATGCATCAGTAGGTAGGCCTAAGTAATACTTTAGTAAGTAGTGCCATGGTTCAAGAAAATCCTAATCCTTTTCTTTTGTCCATTAGCTAAATTGATTCATAGCTGATTACGATATTTGTACAGCTGGTTTTGCTGAAAATTCCAATTTTTGATCAATTTTAATCTTTGTCCAAAATGACGTAGTTACCTACTTAACTGCTTTTTCGTTATGTTTATTTCTTCGGGGGAGGAAAAAATCCCTACGGACTTCTGCCTAATGACAGGGCATGTCTGACTTGCACGGACTAAAATAACCTCCCCCTGTCTTCGAGGTCAGCACGGAACCACCAATGCATTACTTCGTGCTGACCCTATGTAGGATTTACCTATCTCTATTGTACTGTGCGATTGTCCGGATAGGCATACCTAACTACCTAATGAACCTTTATCATACCTAATCGCAAGATTTAAGTATTATAAAATGAGTATAGGTATTATGATCAAGAATTTCGGATATTGATCAAAACTAGGATTATTAAAACAATACCAACGACTAGCTTAGTACCTAAAACGTTTATCTTTCACTGGAAACAAGAACAACCGCAACATGTGTTCCACTATGCAATTCCGAAAATTCGCCCTAACTCCTTTTATTAAGCCTTTCGACGCAGATGTTCACTCATTGATACATTTATCAGCGAATTAGTAATTAGGCAAACAATAGTACAATAGCTGTTATCAGTGCTAGTCGCAACAGGTAGACTCGGCCTATGGATGCGGCACACGTGTGACGTATTTTCCTCGCCACAGCTGCAGAGGCCTCGCAGATGTTTTATGGCACTGAACATTTCCAAGACGCTTTATTTATTACGATATTGCCGTTTAGAACCTAATCTCCGTTTTTATTAAGAAACAATGGTCATCACGAACACTATTTTTGGCATATTGCACGCAGCTGTGGGGTTGATTCTGCGTGGGAATGGATTGTCTTCTCTATTCTGTTATTACATACCTAAAGGAAAAGAAAGAAACCTTTTTCAGATATTGGATTTTACAAAACAAGAGGTCCAATATTATAATATTGGACCTCTTGTTTTGTACTAGTTTTTAAATTTTGACATGTCCAAGTTACTTACTTACGCTTGGTTCAAAAATACTGTACCTAAGCTTTTTAGTTTTTAGATAAAGGCCAATACGAGCGGAAATTCTAATAAGGGTGAAATGTTAATCTAAATGGATTTTGGATGCCTAAGTATTCGTAGACGAATAGACGTAGGTAAGTAAAAGCCTCAGTAATTATGCGAGGTCCATGCGTAATACCTATTACCGATCAACAATCTAAAGTTCACCTTTTACCTAAGCTGTGCTGTGCCTAATACTTATCTACGGTGTGCTATAAAAAGAGGACATTTCTCACTGACACACATTTCCACTTACCCTTTCTAGAGATTAGCCTATTTATCTCAAACAGGTGTCACTTACACAGCAAACTGAAGTATTTTCGAAAATAAACCACGGTGTCGTAAAACTCTTAACCAAATAAACTCCGCTAGGCGTTAATCTTCAGCTAAAACATCTGCAGCACACTCTAACAAGGGGATGACGTTTTATCTGAATACATTTAAGGGGATTAAAGATAACCGATACCGACTTACAGTATTCATCATATCGTGTATGAAACTCGAAGTTTTGTGCCCGAGAAAAATATTGGTAGCATATTTCTAAGGTACCTACATAATTAATATATCTACAGAAGAAAAATCCATATCCATACATACCTACTAATATTATAAATGCGAAAATGTGTCTGTCTGTCTGCCTGCTACGGTTTAACGGCTTTAAATTATTTCAACCGATTTGGATGAGGTACAGTACAGAGATAGCGGTGTATCGCGGAGAAGGATATAGGCTACTTTTTATCCTGGAAAATTACAGAGTTCCCGCGGAAATACAAAAGACTTATCCACGCGGACGAAGTCGCGGGCATCGAAATCTAGTATCAGAATAAGTAGAAATTTTATACATACTTAATTTAAGAAAAAGTGAGATATTACAATAAAATGTGAATAAATTTAAAGTTAGGTACCAGTAGGTATACAAATATCACGATAGATAAATTTGCTATCAGTAGGCTTTAACATCTGTATTAAAATGTATGTTCTTTAAATTACGAGCTTTCTCCCTTAAGGGGTTCATCTCGTACAGATTTCCAGTAGGTACCTAGTATCTACTTAGGTAAAATTTCTCTCAGAAATCTTAAATCTAAGTAAACGCCTATAACTAGTGTACCTACTAGGTACCCTATAGTACCTACTATCCTACAGAGAGTCTACGGTAAAATAAAAACTACCTTGGTACTTAGATTTTATTTTAGCTACCGTAAGATATTTAAGTTCGATAATTTACCTATGCCTATAATTTGAACGTACTCGTAAGTAAGTTATTTTTATTTATTTAGGGTAAGTAATTACTAATTAAATGGGTGACAATTTACTACAATTTAGGTACATACCTACCCATTATCCAGTATTCTGGCTTCTAATACAGGGTTTGGTTACCTTATCCGGCACGAGGTATCTATTGTGCCTCTTTTTTTTTTATTCACTATACAAGCTAGCCCTTGACTGCGATCTCACCTGATGGTAAGTGATGATGCAGTCTAAGATGGTAGCGGGCTACCCTGTTACCATACCCCTTCGGTTTCTACACGGCATCGTACCGGAACGCTAAATCGCTTGGCGGCACGTCTTTGCCGGTAGGGTGGTAACTAGCCACGGCCGAAGCCTCCCACCAGACCAGACCTTAGAAATTCAGAAATTATAAATTCCCAAATTGAACCTGCCGGGGATCGAACCCGGAGCCTCCGCACGTTAAGGCAACAGCGCTACACACTGCGCCACGGTGGTCGTCAGAGAGGCCTTAAGGCTACTATATCCCAGCACTTTAGGCATTTGTCGCTCACTCAGACCCGCGCTACGATACCTACCGATCATTGCCGTGAGTCGCGCAGTTCAAATGAACTCCGTGACCCTATCATAAATATTTGCGTCACAGTATGAACTGTTACAGTTGGACTATTTACATTATAATTCGCTTCACGAAATACATGTTGGAAGTTGCGTTTTTACCTATATTTTGGTTTAGACTATATAAAATGAAATTCAGGGTATAATCTACTCGTATCTATATTGCAAATTTCAGCCAACTTACATTCCAAATTTCAAAATAAGAGTAAAAATATTAAAACTTTCCCATTTTAATTGTAGCATTTCTATCTTCTGCTTATGGTACGTTTAAGCTCTTTGGGAATATTATAAACCATTCATTAGGTTCCATAGAGCCGTCGTATTTGGCAGAAGCTAGAATTGCTTTCAATGTGGCATGTCCTAGTAAGGAACCGGTATCTTTGTTCTCTCAAAGACAATGGGACGACGCACTGTGTTCGGATGTTTTGCAGGAACTTATAAATTCATCAACTACTGCAAGCGACCGTGCTCGCCTTCTTGCGGTGTCTACGAGGGAATCAAGTTACTGGCTTCAAGCTCTCCCCTCTAAGCATTTAGGCACTCTGTTGGACCACCTCACTCTGACGATTGCGGTTGGTCTTAGACTTGGCGCCAAGTTACAACAGCCACATCTATGCCAATGTGGTGGGTCAGTGGACGCGTATGGTCATCACGGGCTTTCTTGCATTAAAAGTGCCGGTCGTCTATCGCGTCATGCTTCCCTGAACGACATCATTCGTAGGTCTCTTGCCACCGCTAAAGTGCCTGCAGTATTAGAGCCAAATGGCTTGGCACGCAGTGATGGTAAGAGACCAGACGGGATGACTCTGGTTCCGTGGAAGCTAGGAAGGTCGCTTGTTTGGGATGCCACATGCGTGGATACGCTGGCGTTGTCCCACTTGCAGGCGACCTCCATGACGGCGGGGGCGGCGGCCACTAATGCAGAAAGAGCCAAAAGGCGCAAATATGAAACTATAGAAAATAATTTCATATTTGTGCCTTTTGGTGTTGAAACCATGGGGTCGTGGGGCGAAGATGCTAAATCCTTTTTTAAGGATCTATCTTCTCGTCTCACAGAGTCCACAGGTGACCGGAGGGCTGGTAGTTACCTCGGCCAACATATAAGTTTGGCTATTCAGCGGGGTAACGCAGCCAGCGTTCTGGGCACATTGCCTCATTGCAGCGGCATAGATTATATTTTTAATTTTTAGTTTTTAGTTTTTAATTTAGATTTTAAAGATTTTTTAAGAAATTGTATATATTATTATAACTTTTATTTAATATTTTAATTGTCATCCCCAATTTTATTAAATAAATACTAAAAGGGAATAAAAATAAATAATTACTAAAAGGGGATTTTCCAACACAATTTCTATAGATCTTTATAATCTCTTTATAATTTAAAGCCGATAGACCTACTGACAGAATTTTTTTGCATCAAGCATTTTTAAATTTATTAGCTGTCAATATCGTGTATACAGTGGTCAGGGACGGACTAAGTCCATTGGGAGCCCGGGGCAGCAATCTCAGTGGGGGTTGCTGTATTGTAAATACATTGGTGAAAATCTCTTTTGTTACTGATTCAATAATTTACTTTTACCCGACACTTTTTTGGTATGCAACAATACTATAACTAAACTAACTAACTATACTAATATAGACTTCGTTTTTTTAATTTGTGCTAAGAAAATTTTAATTAAGTTTATTAAAATAAAATACACACATTTTTATTTGGTTTTTAAATGAACAAACATAAACCACTGAAAAGCGCCTACATACTTATAAAATTATTATTACAAAAACAATCAAAATTCATCGTAAAAAATCACGCGTGAGCTTGGACCTGGTTGCTGCAAATCTGGTTGCAAATCAGAGGGTGTACTAGATGAATGTTTTTTAGGCTGCACGTTTTCTATATCTTCCTGGTCTCGTATAGGCATGCCACGTTCATATCAACTATCTATAATTTCAGGCAGTAGGTATTTTAAATAAAATTGTAATATCTTTGGCTCCATGTTCTTAAACCAGAATGTATCATCTTTATCTATGTACTCTGTATATAAAGGCTCATTTTCGCCTGCCCAGATTCCAAGCAGACACACTTTTCCTGTAACAACAAAAATATTTTTAGGTACGTTTCTAGGTTTGATAAAATTCACAGAGTAGGTATTTGTTACCGAATGAAAAAAAATATTGACAAAAGCTCTTAAACCACCTTAAACTCTAACTGCATCTACAGATTCACTGTTTGAAATTATATAAAGGTGAAATAATATTACGGTGAGGTGGTGAACTTGAATATAATTTGATTACAGGGTGAGTTACTGGAGGCCCCACTTTAAAAAAAATTAAGCAAATTGAATTTAGTATTTCAAAGAAATGCGAGTGAAGCTAGCACAAATATTTTATTTTTTAGTGAATAATTAAATTACGAGCACAATATAATGTAAATTTTATAAGCCTTGAAAATATAATTATTATAGGTTCGATATATTAGGTATAGATTAGGTATATAAGGTTCTTGGGGTTCTTCTTCTCTACACCAAGGGTCCGGCCACCGGTGTGCCCTATCGCCATTAGTCCGCTACTGTCTCACTTTCTCACGTATCAAACAAAATATAATCTGTATGGAAACTACTCACATGTCATCTTTTTCAAGCGGTGTGTCGTCTCTCTTTTTTGATGCTAAACGATTTCCTTTACGAGGGATATTTGAACTGAAATAAAAATTTCAAGAATTATTATTTTGATAGTACAAAATCGCTAACAGAGTCTCGTTGGTTTTATGGTAACTACTATCTTCGACTGCAGGTCTCGGGTTTATCCCCGGGTTTAGGCTCCTTAATATTATTTGTATTTTTATAAAAACTAATTAGTAGGTAGGTGAGGTATTTCTATTTAGTATGAACCAAACTAGGGGTTGGAAGTTCAGAAATATCTCCCGCGCAGTTGGTAAATTTCTATTGACCGCCATGGCCAAAATAAAGTCGAGATTTAGGATAGGATATTATTATATCATGTATTCATGAGAAACTCAGTATAGCCAAACAAAAAAAACCTCGTCTCCCTTACCGACTGTATATAGGTATAAACTGTGGTTACGCGTGATGGTATTTGCACGTGGCGGAATTTACTCTACCTATCATAATTTTCTTAGTTCGTATCAGATTTTCTTCGGAGCTTTTGAGGACTAGGTATTTTGATAAACTCAAGAAACACTTACCATATATTTTTTTTATTTCTCCTTCGCTTCCTGTCAGATATTTTTTTTTTCCGGCACTTTTATTTCCCATTTTAAATAAAAATCACAAGCAAAGAAACACTATATTTACAGGCTAACTAAAACTATTTTAATTTTATCACTAAATGTAGCAAAAGAATTTATTTACAAATAATTAAAAAATAAATAATTTTAGCGCGAAAGGAGCGCGATTCGTGAAAACTTGCGCAGGTCCTTCTCGTATAGAGGCTCGTGAACCACTGAGTACATCGCTTATTCGATGCGTTAGATCATTTTATGACTTCTGTTAGGCGAAAATTTGCAGCAATTTTTTTATTTAAAATCTGTCTGTACAGTGAATAGGTAATACAATGAGCTTAATTTACGTATAATTTTTATGAAATTTAGTCTAAAGCTTTGGAAATGCCATTAGAAAAATGAACAAAAACAACCTGTTTTCAAAAATTTTTATGATCGAGGCAAGTTTAACTTATCGTGTTTTCATGAGTACATTAAAGAGATAAGGCATGTATCTTTAATATGTATTTTTAACAGTGAAAAAAAACTATTTTTTCATGACTTTGAATTGGTTTGAAAAGTGGCGTAGTCGCTAAAAACCGGGATAATGGGCCGTTAAGGTAGTAATCCATACTTAATATTATAAATGCGAAAGTGTATCTGTCTGTCTGCTACGTTTTCACGGTCCATCTGTTCAACCGATTTTCATGAAATTTGGTACAGGGATAGTTTGTATCCCGGGGATATAGGCTACTTTTTATCTCGGAAAAAGGTAGAGTTCCCGCGGGAATCATAAATCTTTATCCACGCGGACGGAGTCGAGGGGCGTCATCTACGTACCTAGGTACTTAGTTAGTTAAATGTTTGTTTCCTACCTCAATAATATTGCTCTTCAATGATTACCACCCTGTTTTTAGCAGGTTTCATTCATAAACAAGTCTTATCGTGATGGTAAATTTTGGCGTGAGAATCTTTGAACTTCAAAGTTAAGAATAAGATAACGGTTGAGTATTTTAGTTATGAATGGAGGAAGTATCCTACAGAGTCCCAAATCACCGAGTGTTCAGCAGATGTTGACATCCTATACTTAAGTGAGTCATACCCAATTAAAAGGAAGCTTTTGAAATATGTAATGCCGATATTTTTTAGAATTAAGGTCTATTTCCTATACTAAGCTGATAGGTACGTAACTAGGAACTACTTACCTCTTATTAAAAAAAACTTGTGACTTATATATTATATAGACAGTAGGCACAGATAGACAGAGTAAATAAAGATTAATTAACGCAATCTATGACGTAGGTAAAATTATATGAAAAAAAAAATATGTAGATACCAGATGATCTACGACCGCGTGGATTAAGTTTTTTTTATTCCCGCGGGAACTCTTTAATTTTCCGACTGTACCAAGTTTCATATAAATCGGTTGAACGAATAGGCCGTGAAAGCCCTAGTAGACAGAGAGACACACCTTCGCATTTGTAATATTAGTCATAGTCATAGTCATAGTCATTTATTTATTAAATATAGGTACACTGTAGGTACACTTATTTTCGTCTAAAAATTACATAAGTAGGTACTTAAAAAGCATGATGGTGATAATGGGTAACGGTATCTTAAAACTAAAGCTACGAGGGTTCCAAACGCGCCCTGGTCTGAGAAGAGCCCACAACAAACTCAGCCGGGTTTTTTTTTTTAATTTTATTATCACCATCTCACAAATATTCTTATAATATTAGTATGGATTACATTCAAATTTAAATATATGTCCTTAATTTTTTAAGCTGTAACTATTTCTGAAATTGGTTTGAGCTTTCAGCTGAAAACTAAGTAAGTTTGAACGTAGCAATTCCACATGAGGGTATTAAACTATATGCATTATATAATATTATATGCATTGAAGTAATACGCTATTAGGTACATAATTCTTACCACTACAGCCCATTAACGTCCCACTGCTAGGCACAGGCCTTCACTCTCATAGGAGAGAAGGAATTGGAGCTCAGATCCACCACGCTGCTCCAAAGCGGGTTGGCGGCTACAATTAATTCTTATGGGTAGATTAATGGCAGTTCGTTGTCCGTTAAGTTATAGTCACAGATGTAGTGTTATAGTCATGAAAATTTAAACTCTTTCAGTTAAAAATTAAAAGTCCTAAGTAGGTACGTGTTTCAAAAATATATCGGAAATAGGTAGGTAAGGTACTTACGGGTAGTTTTTATCGATATTATACACTGATTTTTAACCGACTTCCAAAAAAGGAGGAGGTTCTCAATTCGGCGCGTTTTTTTTAAAAATGTATTTCGGTGCATATCTGGTCTATCTGGTTTCTGAACCGATTTGAATTTTTTCTATCAGTCTTTAGAGGAAGCTCTCGAGGTGGTCCCATAAAAAATTCTGACTCCAAATCCTCAACCCTGACATTAAAAAGTTAAAAATAATAATAAATAGGCTCGCCCGACTTCAACATAGTGGGTAGAAATAAAAATTATTTATTACATTACAGTGGTGTTGGAAGTCGGTTATTTGGAAAGAATTTTTATCTATAAATCTAGACGAGTGGGTCAGCTAGTAGCATACGTACACAATCCATACTAATATTATAAATACGAAAGTGTGTAGATGTCTGTCTCCTACGGTTTCACGGCCCACCTATTCAACCGATTTTGATGAAATTTGGTACAGGGATAGGTTATATCCCGGGGAAGTATATCCCGGTATATTAAGAAGTTCCCGCGGGAATCATCTAGTAATAGATATGTAAGACGCGAATAAGTATGAGCAGCAACATCTAACTATAGGTACAAAAGCAATAAAATTACTAAACTAAGTTGCGCGTCCTAAGCCCAACTGAAATTTTTAAAGTATGGACAGAATAATGAGCCTATTAATAACTCGTCGGGCTCGTCACTGCCGCGGTTGGTAATTATTCCCGAAATAGGTACACCACAAAAGTTAAATAACCCTTCACTTGGACAAATCTAATCTATTTAAATCTTTATCTAAATATTTAGAGAAGCTTTTTCTGCCTACATAGGTACCCAGTACCCACCTATTAAAATATTTTTTGGTATGTATAGGTAGATATATTATTAAGTAAGTAAGTAAATTGGTTTGATATAATTTTTTAGATAAGAAATTATAGCTCGGATTATATCAATCAAAACCTAATACTGTACCTACATAATAGGTATACCTAAATTATAAATATCGTATTGATTTTATAAGAATATTTTACCAATTAAAATTAAGACCGCTAAGCTAACTCAGTCTTCTTAGGTATTCTGCCTAAAGAAAAAGATTTTCCCAACCCCAAGAAATCATACCACCGATTTATTAGAAAAGAAATTTTTTTAAGTTCCCCAAAATAGCAGATTCGCAAAGTTAGTACTCATTGGTTTTTATTATAGTGCAATAAAAACCTTTTGAGTTTGAGTTAGCGAAATAGGCAGCATTGCATGTTTATGCCCAACCAGCCGATGCCCGCGAGTTCGTCCGCGTGGGTTAAGTTTTTTTTAGTCCCGCGGGAACTCTTTAATTTTCCGGGATAAAAAGTAGCCTAAGCCACTCTCCAGATCCTCAACTATACCCATGCCAAAAAAGACGTCGATCCAATGCGACGTGATTGAAGGACAAACCAACACACTTTCGCATTTATAATATTAAAAAATAGGTAGGTAGGTATGTTTACCTAATCAGAAGCTTATTTTCTTATTTGATACCTACATAAATAAGGTAAACTGTACTTAACGATATGATCCGTAGTCCAAGTCACAACGCACACATCGATTCTCTGTTATGCCAATGACCGACGTAACATATTTTTTTGATATTATCCAGACTCCCGTCAGAGCGTCGAACGTTAGACAAATATGTAGATACATATATTAAATATTTATGTTATTCCTGTAAAGGCTTGAACGCGTCGGGTCTGCCCGTGGGATCCAGACTCCTTTGGTCCGATTACGTCAAGGATATTTTTAGTACCAATACAGGCGACCAAGAGACGCGCCGCAACGACATAAAAACTTTTAAGCAAGGGTGGCACCGATATTTTTGTATATTGGCGTGACTAATATACATATTAAAAACCTAACCAGAAAAACCCTAGCCATGTTGCGGAAAACCAATGGAACTATTTTATACTAGATGATGCCCGCGACTTCATCTGAGTGGATTGATGTTTTGTAATTTCCGCGGGAACTCTTCAATTTTCCGGAATAAAAAGTAGTCTATGTCCTTCCCCGGGATGTAAACTATCTCTGTACCAAATTTCATCAGACAGACAGACAGTCACAGACAGTTTCGGTTTCTTAACAGTATCAATGAATGAATTTATTCATCAATATACCTAAATGTCCCTTATGGTCCCAGCGTCAGGGAGACGTATGTCTTTACAAATATTCCAGGAACCAAATACCCAACAAAGTCGGTGAAATCTTACAGGATGCACATTTACCGATGCGATCAGTTATGGCGACCGAACCGCATACATATCTATAAATCTACCTATGTATAATCAGTAAATACATTTCTGAGATGACAGACAAGATAAACACAAAGCGATTGACTGGGTTTCAATATCCCCATCTTTGTCTAACGCACACGAAGCTGCAGCGGTGGGTAGGAGGCGGCGAACTGGGCGGGAGGCGCATCGGATCCCGCGCACTGGAAATGGTTATTTTTTTGTATCTTGTCAATGAAGGGACGGGTAGGGGCGGACCGCGTCTCAGGACATTCAGTCCGTTGTTGAGAGCGCTTGCGCCGACATCCTCCGCATGTTACAAGACATCACCAACCGTCTGCCGGTGAACGGATCTCGAACTATGAGTTACGAAACTTGTGATAACAGAGTGCTTATAAAACGAGAAGAGGAGTCCGAGTACATAGACGAAGACGACCGCTATTTCAATTACGCACCAGTAGAAATTAAAAGGGATGCGGAAATGCTAGGCTTCGCGCCATCCTCACCCACGCATCTAATGGACCTGAGCAACGGTCCCGATCGACCCCCGCAAATCCAACAGTCCTGGACCTCAAACGTTATATTCGATGGAGACGAAAGAGATTATTCGCAGACCCATTACCCTTCATACGACCAAATGTATATTCCAGACCAACGGCAAAGGCAGTTTACGCGAAGTGTTTATTACGATGATTCAAATTCACAAGACAGAGTTGCGAATTACTACGAGGCGAACGGATTGCCGAAACTTGGTGAATCTGTTTACAGAGCGTCCACAGAGGAGCGCAGTGATGAAAATGAAGACCAGCGGCCGTCAAAGAAACGATCGTCGAAGTCATCTCGCAAGAAGGCGCAGTCTTTTGAGGAGATGCAGATCCAACGAGTGATGGCCAACGTGCGAGAAAGGCAAAGAACTCAAAGTTTAAACGAAGCCTTTGCGAGTTTACGACAAATTATTCCATCGTTGCCCAGCGATAAGCTATCGAAGATACAAACTCTTCAATTAGCCACACAGTACATTGAATTCCTGTACCAGGTTCTATCGAACAGCGAGTCTTCGTCAAATAGTGATATTAGTAGTGATTCGGGAAGTGAACATGGAAAATATCTAGCCCAAGATAAGTTAAGTTATGCATTTTCTGTGTGGCGGATGGAAGGCGAGTGGAATGGACAAACGTGATAGTTTTCTTGTTGAATCAATTCTAAAGACGCTTATTTTATTCCATGATGTTAAATAAAGATTTTTTATTGACTATTTGTAAAGATTCGAAGTTTAACCGTAGATAACTATATAAGTATAGATAAACAATATAAGCTAAGGGAATTAAGTAATTAATAGCAATTAATAAGAAATTGTGATACTTTGTTAAGGTGATTGTGCCAAAACTAATGTTATATAATATTTCTTACAATACAATACGGAAATATTACATAAAAACATCAATTAGGTTAAAATATACAGCTGTATACCAAAAATATGTTGTAGCTATACCGTAACAATTGAATTCCAATTTTGTACATTTGTACTTATGTTAATTAAAACATGATTTATAAATAAATATTACCTTAAGTATAAAATTGCCCGATTTTTATTTTTACACAAATTGAAAACTTAATGACCGGTGCGACATTTGAATAAACATTTAAATAAATTGAATAAGGCTAGGCTACCTAGTTCAACTTAATTTCTATTCACTTATGTACCCAAACGTACCTACATATTATTATAGGTACATCTAATAAACGAGTTCCATCGTGTAAATTGTATTGAAAACTTATTCATATACAAAGTCTCGGCATGTAATATAGCTTCTAATCCTACTATGGTAATCCATTTTACTATAATGATAATGATTTGGTTCTACTTAACAAACAAGTTCATTCCGTTTCCATTGTATAAAATCAAAGAAATACCAAAACTAATATATTAGGTAGGTAGTTACCTACCTGTTTAGGTTTTCTTGTAAAGTAAGCAGCTGTATGGTATTTTAATAAATTATTTTAACGATCATACGTCATTAATCTTAAGAAATCGTAGCTAAAAATTAAACCTAAATACAAGTATACGTATTTAGGTTTAATTTTTAGGTACGATTTCCTCATCTATAATTTAAATATTAGATTTCATAACGAAGATCCAGCAGTATGGGAACTGAACTTAGAATCTCTCCCTTCATTCTAAGATGTGAGTTTACAATAAAAAGAAATCATAGTAGAATTAAAACCTCGGACCACAAAATGCAGCAACCCGGATCACCGCGTGTGATCGCACACAATATAGCTTTTAATCTACTATTCCCGACCATGACCAATATCATAGTATCATAATGTTTAGCTAAATATGTACTTGGCCAAAAATACGTCTGTCCTCAACATTTTGTCATGTTCAGATCTCTTCTTTACCTCTACCAATCATGTACAATGTACCTAATACATAAAACATAATTTTCCTCTAAGTATATCGTACGCGCGAGTAAACAAACGAATCGTTGAAATCGTTAGGGCGCTAATAATCATTCTCTTTCACTCGCACGGTATACCTGGTTTTGTCACACTTCTGCGTGCAAAAAAAAAGGATATTTAATATACAAACCGCCATTTTCAATTCTGCGAGCACCTTTACAGTACCTACCTGGCACTTAAAGTTACACATGGATATGAAAGAGATAGTCGGCTGCTTTGACTTCGTAGAGCGTGGTCTCTGTTACTCTTGTGTACTTTTGTGCCGTTTTCGCTGACTTGTCAATTTGAATGACAGATATCAAAGATACTCTACAAAGTCGAAGCTGTCAATTAACTCTCTCTAAAGCTCGATGTAGCTATTTATAGTAGGTAATAGCGGGTATTGTGCTAAGATATTTTGTACCTATTAATGTTGCGGAATTGTTAGTGAAAATATTAACACATTAGTTTGATTTATTTAAAATTGATTTATTGTCTAAAATTTATACTCGTACGTATAATACAATAAAACTTACAGCGTAACTACATATATTTAGGTCTGGCAGTTAATATATTGATTTACCAACCAAACCAATCAAAATAGTTTTATTTTTCTAAACTTAGGCTGGCTTACTTTTATCAAATGTTTCGTTCGTTTGGTATCGTACAATTTTATGTAGGTATAAGTGCCTAATACCTATACAATTAAAATTATTAAGCATACTAACCATAACAATAAAATAATATTATAAATATAAATCGTTTATTTGCTGGAAATATTGTACAATAGGATGACAAAGACTAAATTTGACCATACATGTTTCGTCATTACTGACATGCAAATTAAAAACATGAGTTTAATGTACTCCTATTATGTAACATGTTATAGAACATTCGTTAGAGGTAATAATTACAGCTTTTAACATGACGTTTTATAACATGCTACTAAAAATACGTAACGTTGCGTGCAACAATATCTGAGAATTATAAAAAATTATAAATAATATATAATATGTTTTGTTTAATAGTTTATTTATAAAATTATTTCTATAGACATTTATCATATACAATAAATCATTATCTTGAACTGATTTTGGTTTTATGAACTACATTTAATAATTATTGTAACTCAAATTCTTTGTCATCTTAACTTCTGTACAATATGTCCAGCAAATAATCGGTTTATATTTCTACAAATATTGCTACATGCAATAAAATTTATAACAATTCATTTTTAAGTTCAATTATACAATTAAAAAGAAAAGACCTATGTACAATTTACAAGCCTTAAATGTTACTGTAAATATACTGTGAGTTACTTGAATTTATTGTTTGACAAAAGTAAGCCATTTTCTTAAAAGTAGATAGGTACAAAAAAACGAGAAAATAACGCTACATAAAAGCCCGAAACATTCCCATTTACAAATAATAATATAAACATGTTACCGACCATGATTATTAAAACGGATGCAATATTATATCAGGCATTCATCCACGAAATTAATATTTTTTTGAAAAGTCATACTAATACTCCGTCCAATCATTTAATTTACTTTTGACAGCTCGAGTCAATGATGTTCTTATGCGTTACTGATTCGATTTTTGATAACAATCGACTTTCTTTATGACGAAGTTTTAATCGATTTGGCACATTGATAGTTATTTTTGCTCAACATATTTTATTGTTTTATAAACATACCCAAATGTTTAAATGACTAAAAATATTAATGTATGTATTAAAATAAATCATTTATGTAAAATAGTACAATAAATGTAATTATGAATCACAGGCTTAAGAAACAATCCATCGCCAAAGAGGTGTGGTGCTTAACAATCAAGACAATCAAGAGAGCTTGTGTTTGGAGGAAATTCATACTTTTAAAAGGAAATACTGGTTATTACTAGCCTACTAGGTGAGTATACGAGTTACGAAAAATCAGATAAAAGGGAACGTCGCTTCACTATTGTATAAAATAAATCTGCGTACCTATATGAATTATTGCCTTTTTTTGTCGATGGCTGCTTGACAATAATTATGAAACTGCCTAGGCGTGCTTATGTCTAAATTAAAATAAATGGTTGGACAGAATATTATTATTACCAACAGTATTGGTCACGCACTGCGTGCATTCAAAGTCAAGATTATTCTTATATGCACCAACTGTTAAGTTGACCTTCCTTTCCGGCGCGGTTATATGAATAGGGATGATGACAACTCAATCAAATCAAGCAACTCTTTAACGCACTTCTAGTATGGAAGTTGTATGAAATTCGCAATTGTAACGTCATAATATTACAACGCACTTTTTTCTTTAATCTATATTATAAAATGGTTACTTATCAAACTTGAAACTAAACGAGGATGTGAATTTTATAAGGTATTTTTGAAGACCCTATATTTAATAATCAGTTTCGAAATAATTTATGTTTGTTATAGGCATCATCGTCTTCGTGCGGACAGATGTGTGGAATTGGCTATTTGACAGTTTTCGGAAAAATACTTAAAAATGTACGTAGGTTCATTTTATACCTCTTACAATTAACTTTTTCTCAAAAAAAGCGTTATTTATTAGAAAAAAATACATTTTTAATACATTAATTTTAAATTCGCGCGAAAACAGCCGGTCACGTGACATTTGCTAGCTGTGACGTCATAGCTCAAAATAAAACAAAGTTAACTATACGACGCTCTAAGTTTTATTTAATTTTAAGTGGAAAGTTTACAGCTTTTTTAATGCAATTGTGGAAATTACAAGCTACAAGACGTGTGTAGAAATACAGTAAATAATAAGTAATTAATATCCTGACAAATTGTATAAACACATTCCTTACTCGTACTATAATATTACCTGTCATAATTTAAACGTCGAAAGCAGTGCTTAGAGATAATCTGCCGAGACCCGGAATTTAAATCGGATAAATATCTGCGGTATTACTTTGTGAAGACCACTTTGATGTTAGTGTTATGAAGAAATCAACTTATAACTCTGATCTAGCAAAAATGAATTAAACCTAACCTGACATTTTCTTCATAAAACATGACATAAAATTAAAATAAATTATATTTCTGTCACTTTACAGCAGCACTTTCTTAGGTCTTAAACACGAGACCTAAGTACTATTACTTTGTTTATTTCGGTACTTACATGGAAGTTTTAATACATTACGAAACTAAGCAGTGCAAAAGTTTACACGCAAATAAATTTGCAACCATAAATGAATCGACTTTAGGCAGATTTGTACTATGATACTATCAGCTGTAAAGCATAACCCCATTTCATTTAACCGCTCACAATCACAAATCGAAATATATTACTGTTAATTTTCTCAACAATACGCAAACGTTAGTACACACGACGTTTTTTTTTTGAAATGTGACGTCACACGGGGCTCTGTCATGACCGCCCGCGTTTCGCTTCTTGTAATCCACAGATAAAAAATCTCAAATTTGTTTTGCAAAAATAAAATATTTACAATTTATTTTAATGCAAAATACATATTGTATAATTTTTGTTAACCCACAAGCTACCAAATCTAACATATTTCATATTTTATAGTTACAGCTGTCAAGTAGCCAATTGTTTAGGATTTCATACAAATATCATCATCACAAAATAAAGGCCGTGTTAAATTCAAAACATGATATGGAGATATCATTATGTATATATTAATATATATGATTTCTATCTACGGGATGATCAGTTCAGCGGCGTGAATACCCAATTCGTTTATCTGCAAATAATAAATGGGCATGAGAAGATATTTTTATACTAAAACATTACAAAATGATTGTTCATATTAAAAGCCGAACTATGGCCAACATCGTACATAACGTACGAGTATTTTTCAGTACTTTAAATGCCCGAACGGGTTCGAAACTAGTTGGACATTTCCGATATAGCACGTGAGTTTATCCGGGAATTATGTATATTTAAAATTAATATCTCTCACGATAGTTTAAACGTTAAAACAGGTTACTGATAATAACCATAACCTAACTTTAACCACTTGTAATTATTAAGATATTATACAGGGACGAATTTTTATGTGATAAAATGGTGAAAATGGTGTCATTTTGAAGTTATTCTCCATGTATATATTTTTTTGATTCCCACTGGTACTCTTTGATTTTCCGGGATAAAAAGTAGCCTATGTATTTCCCCGGGATATCCCTGTACCAAATTTCATCAAAATCGGTTGAACAGATGGGCCGTGAAAGCGTAGCAGACAGACAGACACACTTTCGCATTTAAATTATTAGTATCTCCTAACATGTGACGTACTTCCTTTACCATAGTTAAGTACTTACATCTTGGGACAAGTCTTTTTCATCGAGGGTAATTGCATCTGAGTCAACGTCTGCGTTTTCTTGAACCATCCAGCCTTTCTCTTTAAGTAATGACTGGAATAAAATCACATTATCTGTATAAGTTGAAAAAACATAAGAGCATTATATTATACAACTTGTTACGTCTGAATAGATCTGTGTAAATATTGAAACAAAAAAAATAGAGTAGGTACCCTTAATTATTTCAAAATCATTACGGAGTCTTTTAAAATGTTTAACGAAAAATTCGTCAACGAAATACCGAGCGCCGAAGTGGTACTTCACAACAGCTGTAATATTACCTATTCTGTGCATATACGAGTTTTTTTTATCCACTACAAGCTAGCCCTTGACTACGATCTCACCTGATGGTAAGTGATGATGCAGTCTAAGATGGTAGCGGGCTAACCTGTTAGGGGCATGGCAGTTATATTGAACCCATACCCCTTCGGTTTCTACATGGCATCGTACCGGAACGCTTAATCGCTTGGCGGCACGTCTTTGCTGGTAGGGTGGTAACTAGCCACGGCCGAAGCCTCCCACCAGGTCGGACCGGGGAAAATTCAGAAATTATAAATTCCCAAATTGACCCTGCCGGGGATCGAACCCGGGACCTCCGCACGTTAAGGCAACAGCGCTACACACTGTGTGTTCTAACTCTTGTGTGAGTTACAATGAGTCTAACTTGAA
Source organism: Erebia aethiops (assembly GCA_923060345.2). NCBI lineage: Eukaryota > Metazoa > Arthropoda > Insecta > Lepidoptera > Nymphalidae > Erebia > Erebia aethiops. The sequence continues at coordinate 10,027,446 of OV281096.1, read as the reverse complement.
CTCTAACTTGTGTGAGTGTTCTAACTCACAATACATTCCCTAGCTATCATATTTCAAAATCTCATGTCACCTACCTCAGGTTTCGTATAAAAAGTTTCACAAAATCTAAAAGCGACCATTTTGTGAAAAGTTCTTGTTTACACACCGAAACCGTTTTCGGTACATAAACAACGACAAATTGTAAATATTTTATTGTTAAATAGTACAAAATGTTAAGTTGCAAAATGCAACTTTCCGGAATTTATTTCAACGCACATTGTTTGAATTCCCTGTAGGGATAGAGCACGAGTAAAATTATGCCTACACGTTATCCCTATTTGTCTACCGAAGCCAACTTTACTGGTTACTTGACTCGTTACGTCAAAAGTATAGATAAAAGTAATATCTCTATACGAACACTTACATGATGACTATTTTCTTCGAACGAGAAATTAAGCGGCATCGACAACATCTCCATCTCTCTCGTTGAGCGCATGCTAAGTCTGCTGGACTATCTATTAGTCTTTATTCGGCCAATCTAAGTACCTACCAAAATGCAATATTCACAAAGATGAAAGTACCCTACAGATAGCAGAATATACTGACCACATTTTCCGTCGTGTCGAGATCCTGTTTGTGCGCCTGTTTGACGTGGTCCTTCAACGCGAACGCTCGCGCGTAACTCGCGCCGCACAAAGTGCAGGAAAACTTCAAACTGTTTTGCCGCGTATGGATCTCCATGTGAACTCGCACCGCGTACAGAGACGCGAAAGGCCTGTTGGCAACGAATAACTGTCACGTATCGGCAACACTACGTTGCCTCTCTCTCTCCGCGATTATTATCAGATGCTAGTAATACCAAATAAACCTGTGCTGATCGAGTGTTTAAGCTTGTAATGTTAATGTGTATCCTACTATCCATACTAATATAAATGCGAAAGTGTGTCTGTCGTCTGTCTGTCTGCTGCGCTTTCACGCCTCATCTATTTAACCGATTTTGATGAGATTTGGTACAGGGATAGGATCATAGGTTGCATCCCAGGGAAGTACATAGACTACTGTTTTATCCCGGCAAATTAAGGAGTTCCCGCTTAAATAAAAAATATTAATTCACGCGGACGAAGTGTTTGTCTTGTCGACGGTAAAAAATTCATCAAAATCGATTCACTGGTTCGGGATTCAAAATCGGGTTCTCTGAGAAAATCGCGAACCATACGTAATATATAAGGGTCGAATACAAAACATTATTTTTTTCATCTGTTATAAGGATATCTGCGATACACTGTGTAGTAACAGCTAAAGGGGACCACACACATGCAGCGATAAAATATGAGCCCACTTCAGACTTCCACGGATGACTTCGAACTTTCCAAATGAAGTGCGTTGTATGAATTTACGCATATCTTCGATAATACAATAAGTCTGAATACTATTAAAGTGTGGAGATAAAATCATGTACCTATACCTAGTTACTTACTCTTGGTGTGACTTTGCGGAAGTCCATGATAATGAAGGAACTAGAAGTTTATTCGCTATAATACTGTGGCGGATGAAATGAATGAATGAATGAATGAATGAATGAAATATTCTTTATTGTACACCAAAACAAAAATAAATAAATAATTAGAAATAACTAAAATGTGGCGGATCATAGCGAATTAAACTTCTAGTTTCTTTAATACTAAATTATGATTTTGTTGTGATAAATTAAAAAAAGGACATTTCGGAAACACTAATTATAGTTTTCTTTTTTTTTTAGATATTTTGTAAATTATAACATTGTCCAGAAATAAGTAATTATTATTACCTAGATTCATACCTGACTTTTTGACCTGACCTTTTTACCTGGTTTTCTGTTAACATTGTCATATTCTTTTAATTGGGTATTTGACCAGTAGTCATAAATCAGCAACTTTTTCCCAAACGTCAAAGCGCGCGCTTAGTATGGGATTTTATATGAAATATTGAATTGTGACGTCATCAAAGTTCGACACATTTTTTTAATTTAATAGATAGTATAAAATGGTTATTCAACATAAAACAAAGAGGGGACGTGACTTTTGGAAGGTCCTCTAATAGGGATGATGCCTATATCGAAAATAAATTATTTCCAACTGATTATTAAATAGAGGGTCTTCCAAAGACCTAAAATTCACATCCTCGGTTAGTTTTAAGTTTGATAACTATTTGATGACGTCACAACTGTGAATTTCATACAACTTCCATACTAGAAGTTTTTTTAAGAGATTTTGATATAGTTGCTGATTTCATTGAGTTGTCATCATCTCTATTAATAATTTCTAAAAAATAATTAATTTGAATAGTAGTCAAATACCCAATTCAGTCGATCATTTTGTCAGCCCTAACGCAGACTGTAATTTATTTGTATGTTTGTAAATTACAATCGCCTCCCTGTATTTTATTCTATTGCCTTTAAAATAATGACACCACAATTATATACCAAAGTATATAATTGTGGTGTCATTATTTTAAAGGCAATAAATAAAATCCATACTAATATTATAAATGCGAAAGTGTGTCTGTTTGCTACGCTTTCACGGCCAAACCGTTCCAACCGATTTTGATGAAATTTGGCACAGGGATAGGTTGTATCCCGGCGAAGGACAAACGCTACTTTTTATCCCGAAAAATTAAGAGTTCCCGCAGGAATCAAAATACCTTGATCCACGCGGACGAAGTCGCGGGCATCATCTAGTAATATATATATTTTTTGGTCCATAATTGCAATGTAATTTTTTTTTAATTAATTTTGCACAAAATATCGTCTTTAAAACTAATAGAAAAAAGTGGATAAAGGCAAGATAAATTTTGTTCATTTTTAAAGGCAATAAATCATCGATATATATGTAGGCACTAGATGGGCCCTTTCATAGAAAAACACCGGGCGTCCGAGTTGCTGAACACGTTCCGCACCTGTCTTTGTTCCCGTCGTAGCGCTGTCACGATCGCTCGTCGTGCAGATAATTTGTTATTATTAAGTAAACATCTAAAGTTTAATTAGTTTGGCACTGTATAATTTTAATTTTAATGTAAGTGTTTCAATTCACAATTATACATTTCCAAAAACACGTTATTTAATCGTCCTATTTAATATTTTTATCCATTACGCAATCATTTAATTTTCGCGGCAAACTGTATGATTTTTTTTTTACTAACTGGCCTGTCGGCTATGACCTACATTATATTCTATGACCGAGTCATACGTTTTCAAGCTTTCATTCAAGATGTTGCAAGCAAGTTCCCGCTTTTCAGACTAGATGGCGTTGATGGCATTGCTAAAAATACGCCCACATTCTTTGTTTGACAGGGCCCGTCTATGTAAATTGTGGTCGTTGCAATAAATAAATACCTGTTACACTGTTGGCAGGAGAAGGGTTTCGTGTGCGAGTTCTTATGCCCAGCCAGTTGCACGGACGTCTTGAACGCTTTGGGGCAGAATGGGCACTTGTACGCGCGCACTTCCGAATGCGTCAGCAAGTGGTGGTTGTAGACGCTGTGCGCTTTGAACCTACGACACAATCCATACTATCATATTATAACCAAAAGAGCAACCATCGAGTTTCTTGAACCGAGAACGGTAGGAATGGCATCCCGAACTAGTGATAGATTCACTCGACGATTCATAAAAATTCTTTCCAAGAAACCGACTTCCAACGCCACTGTAAAGTAATAAATAATTTTTATTTCTATCCAAGTTCGAATTAGTGTAAAAAGTGTTTAAGTGCTGTGTCAGTGAATCAGTGCTTGTGCTACTTATCTAGGTCACAAAAACATAGTGAACACTAATGCCCGTTTGCACTAAACTTAGGAATCGCCTAATTTCCTGCCCAACTTGTTTAGGCTTATCCTAGCGAAAAAAAAGCTTGCACTAACCTTAGGCCATTCCTAAATCCACTTAGGAGATGCCTAACTTTATGAGCCCGATTAGTAAGCGCCCAAGCGTAGGCGATACTTAAGTTGTATTTTTTGTAGTCTGTGGACCATTTTGTTGTCATTAATTATGGTGTCACGGTTGATATGTACTTTGTGGTTGATAGGTATCACAACCACAGAGTACCTACATTGTTATTGTGATTGTTAGAACACTACACTGATCACAAGCAAAATGGCACAAGATTTATTAGATTTCCTCGAAATCTTAGAAGTAGATTTTCATACTGATCGACACTCGAGGACTCACTTAATAAGATCGCGGCCAAACTGGTTCCAAATTTTGATGAAATGGACTTTTTCAAAAGATATAGGAGGTGCAAAAAATGGATGGATGTGTAAAATTGGCAGTTCTTTTTCGTTTATTTATTTGTCTTTCCATTTTAATTGCTGATTTATAAAATCCCCTAAAATATATAACCTTCAACTCCACGTACTTAATGTCACCTGTGCAATATATAAACCAATGAAATAAAATACACCAATGTTTTAGCTTTTGTCTCTATTCAACTCATGACAAGATAAGGTCAAAAAATATTCTAGTGTTTACATTACTTTGCAACATATATTTAAAAAAAAAACATAAACAATCATCATGGAACTAATAAGTACTTGTACGTAGCACTTATTAGTTCCATGACAATCATTCATTCCATTCGTTCCTAGAGATGCCTAACTAGGCAATGCTTATGTTACGACACAGCAAGGACAAGACTGTCAGTGCAAACGAATTTTTTTGCTAGGCCGTTCTTATGCCTAGGTGTATCTTAACTAGGACAAGCCTAACTTGAGTTTAGTGCAAACGGGCATAAGTATATTAGAACAAACTAAGGACAGTTAATGAACTGTAAATTAGACGTAGAAATTAATTTTAGGTAGAAGTTTAAGTTAAATTAATATTACTTATTAGCCCATAGGCTCTAGGTAGTAAATAATTGTAATGGAACTTTATGGCAAGGAAAAAAAAAAATTCTATCCACTATGTTGAAGTCGGGCGAGCCTGATGCGTCCTTTGCTTATCCTTGTTATACCCGCCCGACTTCAACATAGTGGGTAGAAATAAAAATTATTTATTATTCTACAGTGGCGTTGGAAGTCGGTTTTTTGGAAAGAATTTTTATTTTTAACTTTTTAGTGTCAGGGTTGAGGATTTGGAGTCAGAATTTTTTATGGGACCACCTCGAGAGCTTCGTCTAAAGACTGATAGAAAAAAAAATTAAATCGGTTCAGAAACCACGGAGATAAGCACCGACATACATTTTAAAAAAAAAATACGCGCCGAATTGATAACCTCCTCCTTTTTTGGAAGTCGGTTAAAAAGTAAAAGCTTATTAATTGAATTTTTCTTTTGAAACACGAATGTATATTTATCTACTACGCTTTCACGGCCCATCTTTTCAACCTGTTTTGACGAAATTTAGTACAGAGATAGGATGTTTTTTTTATTCCACTACAAGTTAGCCCTTGACTGCGATCTCAGCTGATGGTAAGTGATGATGCTGTCCAAGATGGTAGCAGGCTATCCTGTTATGGGCATGGCAGTTATGTTAACCCCATACCCCTATTCGGTTTCTACACGGCATCGTACCGGAACGCTAAACGCGTCTTTGCCGGTAAGGTGATAACTAGCCACGGCCGAAGCCTCCCACCAAGCCAGACCAGGGAAAATTCAGAAATTATAAATTCCCAAATTGACCCTGCCGGGGATTGAACCCGTGACCTCCGCACGATGAGACAACAGCGCTCAACATTGCGCCAGGGAGGTCATCGCCCTTGACTGCGATCGAAATTATCCCTGCTGGGTCTACCACTTATAAGACCACAGCGCTCACCGCTACGCCATGTAGGTCATCAAAGCGGCTGGCGGGCAGTATTTTTTTAATTTTCCGGGATAAAATGTAGCCTATGTCATTCTCCAGCTCCTCAACTATACCCATGCATAAAATCCCGTCGATCCGTTGCAGCTTGATTGAAGGGCAAACAAACAAACAAACTTTTGCGGTTATTATACCTCTTATTGCAGTGCGGACACGCGTAGGGCCGCGCGCCGGTGTGCGTGCGCATGTGTAGTGTGAGGCAGTACGACACGCGGAACGACTTGCCACAGATCTCGCACGAGTGCGGCTTTTCTCCTACGCAAATAATATAATTAAAAAGCAGTCAATAAGTAACCCGCCGTTAGTAAGCAGTAGTTATCAATTGAAAAAACTGTAACCCAGTTACGGAAAAAAACCAGAAACTTCCAACTTTTTGGAAAAAAAACCTATATTATATTTTGTCCAACCATTTAATTTACTTTTGACATAAGCACGCCTATGAAGTTTCATAATTATTGACAGGCAACCATCGGCAAAAAAGGCAATACTAGTGAAGCGACTTTCCATATTATCCGATATTTCGTAACTCATCTAGTAATTATCAGTACGAATTTCTAGATAGTCATGGAGCTGCTACGCAAGCTCTCTTGAATGTCTTTTAAGCACCACACATCTTTGGCGATGGATGGTTTGTATGACCTGACAGATTCATGTACATTTATTGTAGTTTTAAATAAAATAAATAAATAAATAAAAGTTTACTGACCAAACACTACATTATACTACGTATAACTAAATTTATACAAATACAAATTACACATAAACTACGCGTGGCCAATGGGCCACCTCCTCAGCCCGTGCCACAGCATGAGAGATAGGTATATACCTACTAAACATACTGCAACGCTGATTTTCAGGAGGAGGCCAAGAGTCAAAACGTCTCGGACCATCACTTACACCTACTAAAATTTAAAATAAAAATAAAAATAAAAATTTATTTAATTTAACTTAAAATAACATCAGTGTGTATCATTCATTATACTGTACTAATTTTCTACTTCCATGGTTAAGGTATCTGTGTCTTTGATCTGTGCGGAGTGTGTGGTTGTGTGGTGTGGTTAATGGTGTGGTGTGGTCTGTGGTTAGTCTGTGGTTTACATAAATGATTTTTTTAATACATACATTAACAAACAAATCATTTTTTTGGGACTGCAAAATTAAGTTAGTTTGCAAAGGTTTATCGTTAACTAGCTTATGCCCGCGACTTCGTCCGTGTGGAATAAGTTTTTTTGGATTCCCGCGGGAACTCCTCAATTTTCCGGGATAGCCTATGTCACTCTCCAGGTCCTCAACTATACCCGTGCCAAAAATCACATCGATCCGTTGCTCCGTTGCAGCGTGTTTGAAGGACAAACCAACAAACAAACTCACTTTCGCATTTATAATATAAGTATGATTCCCAAAAAACCAGTGCCTGTTGCCAGTTATGACCTTAAATAATAAAAATATGGCTCACCCGTGTGTATCCGTTCGTGTTTCACTTTCTCGTGTGGTCGCGCAAATTTTCTAGTACAATACAAACAATTATACGGCAATAATTTGTCAGATTTTTCTACTGGTACCTAAAAAGAAAGAAATTTTTAAGCAATTTTCTCATAAACTAGACGTGAGTCCGACGGGACTTCCCATCTGCATCATTTTACGAACCATCCGATGACCCATTGATCTAAAATGTATTATCCTTAACTCAAATCTAAACTGATGTTCTTCCTATACACTTGCGTTATTCTACAAATTCTTCTAGACACAAAGTGAGTTCTAAAAATTAGAGACTAGCCAGCCAGACTTTATCCTGCCCTAAACCTAGACCCCAATTGCAATGCTCCCTACGGGATCCAATTGTGCATATAAACCATCTCGGGACCCACAAAAATACACACAAAAAATTCCATCAGAATCGGTCCAGCCAGGAGTACCAAGTGTCCAAGTAACCAAAAATACTATTAATTAGAATATAGTTATAATAGTGTAACAAAATGTTACATATTTTATTATAATTCATATATATATTGATATTTTAAAAGAAATATAAATATTTATATATAAATTTAAAACTTAAGGTATATGCGAACTATTCTCTATTTTTAATTATTATTCCACCCCAGCAAAGTAGGGTAGGGGAGACATCAGTACTGGAAGATTCTAGGTATCACCCCCAGGGGCCCCAGGGGATCCACAAGTCATTATTGAAAAATAACCTCTTTTCTAACCTTATCTACTTTATGTACACTCATATGCATTTCGAGATACTCTTTGGAATGGAACTTCTTGTTGCATATATCACAGTTCATCTTGTTTGTGGTTTTGTGCGAGTTCTGGTGGATGATTCTATAGTCTATGGGTATCAGCTTATCACAGACGCCACAGAGATACTTGTCGTCGCTCGCTGGCAAACCTTCCGCTGTTTCTAATGGAGGTTCTATTGGTCGGGATCTGTCGAAGATTCCAAATACACTTACTATATTAATCCAACCATTTGTTTTACTTTTGGCAGATTCAATGATGTTCTAATGCATTACTAATTCGATTTTTGATAAAAATCTACTTTATTTATGATATATGATACATTGATATTTATCTTTGCACAACATTTTTTTAATTGTTTTGTAAACATACCCAATACGAGTTACGAAATATCGGATAAAAGGGCACGTCGCTTCACTATTGTAAAAAACGATATGCGTCTATGGAGAATTGCATTTTTTCATCGATGCCTGTCAATAATTATGACACTTTATAGGCGTGCTTATGTCAAAAGTAAATTAAATGGCTGGACAAATATACTTGATAACTGTGACCTCATTTATTCCCACAGGAACTCTTTAATTTTCGGGGATATAATGTAGCCTGTGTTAATTCCATTTCAAATTTGAGCGAAATCGTTTCAGTCATTATAGTGTGAAGGAGTAACAAACATCCAAACATACAAAATTACAAACATCCATACATTCACATTGAAAAAATTTGTAGGATTAGTTTAGCAAATGGACTGTGAAAAAGTAGCGATGTCCAGTTTGCGATTCAATGGGATTCGTGCGCCACCTATTGCATGTTGATAATGGTTCAAGCCAATGCCAACAACAACTATACAAAGTTTCAACTCAATATAATTTAATGAACTAACAGACAAACAATATTTATATATAAAAGATTTCATACTTGATAGGGTCATGCATTTTCTTGTGTAACTTTAGTGACTTGCTGGTAGGAAACTGTGTATTACAAATTTCACATTCGAATTTAGTTTGAAATATGGCGGTGCTTAAGTCTGAAAGAAAAAAAAACTTACTTTCCATAATCTACATAGGTATTAACTATCTAGTTAAATCTTTAGAATTTTATCATACCTGTATTTCTTAGTTTATGTACTTTCATATGTGCACACAATGATTTTGAGTTTTCATAGGAGACTGTACAGTGTGGACATTGGTACTTCACTGCAAACAAATAAAATTTATATCTTAGTTTCAATAGAAATAATTCAATTTTTTTCCAATGAAAACTAGCTGAACTCGTCAAAATATGTATTTAAATAAGCGGCGAAATACAGGAGAATTATACGATGTATACGCTGTGTACGGGAACAGTTTCTCCAGAAGAATGGTTACCATGTTCCATTCCAGCTTGCCCAAAACTTGTACTTTGAAAATTTATAGCAGTTGTAGTATAATATTACGTGGAAACTCTGTAATCGCGATTTAGACTTGGTTTATATTTTGTTCAACCATTTATTTTACTTTTGGCAGCTCGATTCAATAATGTTCTGACGCGTTACTGAATCGATTTTGTTAAAAATCGACTTTCTTTATGAAGAAGTTTTAATCCATTCGATATAATATCTCTGCTCAACATTTTTTTATCAATATACTCCAAACCAAATTTTTAGGCTTTGTTCGGACTATTTAGTAGATGGTATAAGTGAAGTTTGCACAAAATCGGTCGAGCGGTTCTTCATTTATCACATTTTTTGTAAACGATTTATACGTAGCGATGCACGTACCGGGCCGCTAGTTGTTTTATAAACATCCCCAAGCATTTAAATGACTAAGTATATTAATGTATATATAAAAATAAATCATTTTTATACAACAGTACAGTAAATGCACATGAATCCTGACGGTCCTATATATATGTATGGTGCTAAAAGGACTATCAAGAAAGCTAATTTTGCAGCTCCGTGATAATTTTGAAAAGGAAAGTAGTACTTGTAATTTACTGGATGAGTATACGAGTTACAAAATAAAAGGAACGCTTTACTATTGTAAAAAATGATATCATAAAGTTAAGTCCGTCTATGGAGTATTGCATTTTTTTGTCGATGGTTGCCTGTCAATAATTCTGACTCTTCATAGGCGTGCTTATGTCAAAAGTAAAATAAATGGCTGTACAAATTACAAGTTACTTAGTCCGGCCTTTTTCTACATCGCTACAGCGACATCTAGTGGCTGTATGTGTGTTGTCGACATCGCCACACACTGTTTGTGCCTACAAACAACTTACAGACTTTGCACGGATGCTTTTTGAACTCCGCGAGCGAGGTGACGTAAAGGTTGCATGTCATACAGTTGTATAACTTCACCTTGTTGCCACTCGTCGTCTGCATCTCTTTCATAACAACTTTGTGGTATATGCTGTTTTTATCTGGAAATAAATCTATATTATAATAATTAATATTATAAATGCGAAAGTGTATATGGATGGATGGATGTATTTATTTCACAAGTAATCAATAAAATAATAAATATTATAAATGCGAAAGTTTGGATATATGGATGTATGGATGGATGTTTGTTACTCAATCACTCCCCAACGGCTGAACGGATCTGGCTGGAATTTTGCACAGAGATAAATTATAATCAGGAATAGCACATAGGCTACTTTTTATCCCAGAGTTCCCGCGGGAACCAAAAAAACTCAATCCACGCGAACGTAGTCGCGGGCATCAACTAGTATTTAGTAGCACATATAAACGTAGGTAATGTACGATTTAGATATGGTTCAGCGCACCAGACCTCATCTGAGTGCAATAATTGACAATGGGATAAAGAGAATTTTACATTTAAAGTTCATAATTTGCATGTAACTCAGAAACGTTTTTCAAGATCAAGAAAAGCTATCCAACTAGTAGGATAGCTTTTCTTGATCTTGAAAAATTTTATTTACATTTTGTGTTATAAGCACAATAATTTTAAGCTTCTAAATAGTTCAAGATTAATTACCATGTAACCCTAAATGATTGAAAAAAAAAAACTATTTATTTATTTAAACTCATCATGTGACAGATTAATTTGAGGATGCTCGGCTCTACGTCGGCATCAGCACTGTACCTATATTCTCTTTGCATTCTTGTAACTTTTTTAAAAAGCAACCACCAAGTGGTAAATTCATATGAAGATTCAAGTATATATATTTAATTTCGCCAGTCTCCTGATGCAGAATGCCACATGTTAGCCAGGCTCGAATGTCATCAAAGAACAAAAGACTACCACTGCCCACAATCTTTATTATATTAACTGTGACGCGGCAATGTCACCAAACTTTTTGTGCTCGGATGCCGGCTCTCAATACATTCGTTTACTACTCTTCTAATCGCATTGCTACAGCTCGATACACTGCCCTAATCTGAATCGTAAATTAGAGTGCACAATACTAGACCGATAAACTCGCACCGTTAAATTTGTGTATTTCGAAGATGCTTAGTCACACAACAAGCCACATACAATAAATAAAAACACACGCCACAAGTGAAACTTCAGAAAATTCTCTCAAGAGAATGAGTTAAATATGACTTGTATTCTATCTCATTCACTCGCAGGCTAAATCCTATTATGAATCTCTTTTTGGTGTCGCTTTTTCGTTTCATTGAATTTTCAAATCACGATTCTAAAGAAGTTTCGACCATATTCATTCCATAGACCAAGATTAACAACATAGAAACAACATAAAAATATACTTAATGCATAACTTGCTTTCAGGTTTAGCCTTAGGCGCTGAGTTGATCTGCAATCGCCACATAAGCATTTGTCCCGATTTGTCATTTGGCTCAATTTTTATTTGATCCTCACCCACCATATTTTGAGTTTGAACTGTCAATAAAATATAAGATTTTTTGTATATTATACAAACTGCCATTACCTTAACCAGTTAGAATCTACCATAGACTCTGTTAGACTGTATCATGACGTCACAGTCAAGGCCTTACTTATAGTGGAATAATAAACTAAAATAACGGTGACCGATCATTTCATAAAAAACAAATTACAAATTTTCATTCCACAAACAACGTTTCGCAAAATTATGAATCATATATTAATCGTTATAAAACTTTTGGTCCTATAAATAATTCAATTGATAAAACAATTAACAGATAAATTATCATTTCATGAAATATAATTTGACAAACTATTGATTTATTAATCGTGTTATTTAATAAAACAACGTAAAGCGTATTTATTTTTTGATAAAATGAATTGTTTGATAAATACTGTAAGAGTCTTCTGGCGTAGCCCGTTTTAAAAAGTTGACATTCTTGGGTCGAAATCTGAGCACTCAGACTCCGCGCAGTCTTGTCTGTCCTACCCCTAGAGTGTTTTTGTAAAGCACGTAGGCAGAAGCTCGCGAAGGAGGTCCAATGAAGCGAGCCTACGAGGCCGAGTGGAGCGAAGGGAGGAGCGGGCGAGCGAAGCGAACCGGCGACTTCCGTAGCGAAACGAAGGTCGAGTGGTTTTCCTAGCTTCTCCACTTCCTTTTTAGGCACCACTCCTACTCATGCAAGAGCGAGCGAAGCGAGCTCGGGACTGGGGGCACTCCGACTCGGATGGTTTAGGTGACGAAGAGGATGGCGGGGTCTGAAAGACCCCGCCATCCTCTTCGTGGTTATTTCCTTTTTATACCACCCAGAAAGAAGGAGCCCCGCGAAGCGGGGCTCCGTCGACCGGGCCTTGGAGGGGGTGAGAGGGAGAGGGAGAGAACCCATATCCCTAACATTATCCAGCCCATTATCTATTCCGTGATCCAGCCAGAGTTGGGTAGACCTAGGTGAGTAGGTATGGGTAAATATATAAATATAAATTTAAATTTGTTTTACTTATCTTATCTTATCTTATCTTATCTTATCTTATCTTCTATATATATAAAAATGAAACCCGTTTTCCTTGGTCACGGCATCACGCGTGAATGGCTGGACCGATTTCACTAATTCTTTTTTTGTTGTATTTGTTATTATTAGGAGAAGGTTCTTACGGAAAAAAATATTAAGAAAATCTCTCAGAAATATTGAAAAATATACATTTAATTTTGCATACTAAGGCGGTACGAAGTTCGCCGGGTCAGCTAGTATATAAATATAAATTTATTTTACTTATTATTCGAACTTTACCCAAAACTAAGTACAACATCTTCTAGCCTTACCCGTAACATATTATATATATTGAATTCATATCATAAAAAATCTCAATCTCATAAGAAATCAGAGATTGTACGCGGACGACGCTGCGGGCGACCTATAGTTAGTTTTATTTTTCAAATAACAATTTATATTTTAATATTTTGTAAAATTATAAATTTGAAGAATGAATTATTTTATGAAATAATAAATTAGTAAATGACAATTTTACATTCAGCACGTTTGCAAAGTAAAGTATTTGTGAATTGAGTATTTGTCAAATGATCTTTTAATAAATTATATGTTTGCGGAATACGACGTTTGTGAAATGATTAGTTTTTGAAACGTTTTTTGTGAAATGATCATTTGTTAAATGTTTTTTGCGAAACATTAGTGAACCTAAAATAACACACCGATGATATATGCAGAATCTAAATTATAATACCCTAATAAAAGTTCGAATACTTCATTGATTTTTAAGGAACTAACTTCTTGAGGGACGAATGGCCTAGCTGGCATAACGCAATCAGTCGATTGCGATTATTCAGCAACGTTGACCCAAGTCGGTAACCGATTTTGGATGTTCAAATTTGGCTTTTTCGTTTCCTCCGTGCCTCGGAGAGCACGTTAACCCGTCGGTTCTGATTAATATCACTAACATCCGATAATAATCGTTACAAAAACCTAAGAGTTTAAATACTCTTAGTCGAGTCGTATGTGGAAGGATGTGGGGACCCACCACATTATTATCCTAAGAAAACTCCTACCATTATGTGATTAATGGAAAGGGGTCACGACCCTCAGTAATGAGGAATACGACGCAGAGAGAGAACTTCTAAGACAGAATAAAATAATACCTGTATTATCCTGCAACACTGGTGTTTCTACAATGTCGCCAGACTCAGTTATCATTCTGCGCGAGGACTGTTTATCGACCACCGTTTCTTCAGTCACTGCCGATTCGGTTTCATACGGTAGATCTGTGTTGCCATTGTCCTAAAAATAATATAAGTACTTATTGTGTTGAAGTATTAAAAAAATTGTTACTAAGACACACTATTGGTCTAAATAAAAAAAATACATATTGCAATCATCTTGACGACCTCCCTGGCGCAGTGTTGAGCGCTGTTGCCTTAACGCGGGAGGTCCGGATTCGATTCCTGGCAGGGTCAATTTGGGAATTTGAATTTTCTCTGGTCTGGTCTGGTGGGAGGCTTCGGCCGTGGCTAGTTACCGCCCTACGGGCAAATACGTACCGATAATATAGATATTTAGCGTTCCAATCAAAGACTAACTAAAAAACTTCTGCAACTGAGCCGAGCCAAACTCAGCATAGTTGCAGGTATGAAAACAGGACACTGCCCTCTAAACAAATACCTATCTATTCTAGGTATCACTGACAGCCCTCTATGTAGAGCCTGCATGGAGAGCAACGAGACTCCGAAACACATGCTGCTCGAGTGCAGTGGTGTTTCCACCCAATCAGACGCCTACATTGGTTCCCCAGCAACACTACTGGAAGTCCTCGCCAACCTGGGTGGCCTGCTTGGATTCTGGAGTGAGCTCGGCGGGCCGGAATGATCCAGCGGGGAGTGGCACCAGCGGTATTCACGCACAGCGAACACCAAAGATAGGATACAAAGAAGGACAGTTCAGTTGTCAAAGGAAGTTGCGTATTTCTAGTAAAATATAAGATAATCTTGTACATGAACAACAACATCTTCATCTGTGTGATAATTCTGTATGTGTTCTAAGACTGACGAGAATGAAACACCACATGTGTTGCAGGTATAGAGCTCTTCAACGGTTTTATCATCTCCATCTTCATCACTTGGAACCAGTTCACTGTCCATTTCTGTATCTCCATTTGGAACATCACACACATCCTCTGTATCTGAAAAACAAATAATATTTTTTCCAAATGACGGTCGGAACAATACATTCTCTTTTATTTAAGACAAAAAATTTAAATATTAACCTAAGAGGATTTAAGTATAGCTATGAAATCTATACTAATACATAATATTATATTTTGAGAAAGTTTGGATGGATGGATAGATGGATGGATGGATGTTTGTTACTCAATCATGTCAAAACGACTGAAACGATCTGGAATAACACATTTACTACTTTTTATCCTGGAAAATTAAAGAGTTCGCATGGGAACCAAAAACCAACGACGTCTCGGGCATCAGCGAGTCAGCTATAAGAACTAAAAATGAAGCTGACGCCAGCGACTTAGTCAGCATGGATGTAGTCAAACTCCTTGAGAACTCTTCGTTTTTTTGGGGGGAAATGTAGCCCAGGTCTTCAACTATATCCATGGAAAATATCACCTCATTGCAGCATGTTTGAAGGGCAAAAAAACACAATTTCTCACGTCTTATTATATTCTTTTAAATAATTAAATTAAATGAATTTAAATAACATTAACTTACCTTTCAGTGCAGACAAAGATATAGTCCCATCGTTATTTTGCTTAGTGACTATAGTTACAGTTTCCGGATTCAACAGGGTCTCATTATTGAGAATGACATAACGGCTTTGCCCATCTTCCTTCACAAGTTTCATTTCCTGAGTCTGCAGGCATGGCTTGGTTAACTGCTGCCTTAACAGCTCTACATACATTTTACCATCATCTGCCTCTTGATCTATATTTGAATTAGATGTTTCCTCATTGTTAATTTTTAAAGTCTTCTTTTGTGAAGTGGCATCTGTAAGAAAAATAATGGTAACTAGTACAGACAATGCTCTCGAATTAGTCTATGTGGATTTAGGATTTATAAAAAAATCCTATTGAATCTTTTTTATTTTCCATGATAAAAATTAGCCTGTCTGTCAATCAGTCTTTTTTTGTTGGTTTGATGATAAACTGGATTTTGTTTCCTTTTAAACAAAAAGCAGTTAGAAACCAATATCTACATTTAAATCATTACAATAACTTGTTAGAGTAACTTCTAAAAATACAATGGTCATAGGCACAAAACACATGTGCAACCAATGCGGTTGAAAATTATTATTGCTATCACCAGTCAATATTTTTGTGAAACTATTTCAAGAAAAGAAAACATTCTAAAATGAAGAAAAATTTTGTAGTAGGTAAGTATATCACGTTCTCATTTAAAATATGCATTTGCTAGCTGTTTTTTTGAGTAACTAGATAGACTTTGTCCGCGTGGATTAAGATTTTTCTATTCCTGTGGGGACTCTTGAATTTTCGGGGATAAAAAGTATCCTATGTCCTTCCCCAGGATAACCTATCCCTGTACCAAATTTCATCATAATCGGTTGAAGGTTTCAAGGTGGGCCGTGAAAGCATAGCAGACAGACAGACAGACAAACTTTCGCATTTATAATATTTGTATGGATTGAGCTGATGCCTGCCACTTCATCTGCATGGAAAGATTTTCAAATTTCCGCAGGACCTCCTTGATTTTCTGAGATAGCCCATGTCACTCTCCAGGTCCTCAACTATATCCATGCAAAAAATCACATTGATCAGCTGCTCTGTAGCAGCATGATTGAAGGACAAAGTAGGTATGAAGTATGATTTAACAATCTAATTACTGGTTCTTAAAACAGCTATTGGCAATAAGATTTTAATAAGACTTTCTATTGATATAACAGTTTTTGTTAGTATGCTTTAATTTTATAGGCATGCTTAGTTTATTTTGCTGAGATCAGCAAAAAATATGTTTAGTATTGTCTGTAAATAGAATAAAGATAGATAGTTTTTGAGAAATTCCAATAGTATCCTAATTAACCAAATTCCACGTGGACAAAGTAACAGGATTAAGCTAGTTCTAAGCTAGTAATTTTATAAGGTTTAATACAAATTTGATAGATCTAATCATAATTTTATAATGTGTTCAGTGATTTATTTATTACCATAGTCCTGAGTGGAATCCGAGTTTACCGAGTTAGGGTCTTGTTCAATTTTGACAATGTTACTCATGTCATTTCCAAGGGCTACATTCTCATCAGTATTTAGAGCTTCACAACTGTCAACCTTAAGATGCTCTGTGAGCGTTTCCAGTGAAGAAAAGCTTTGATTACATATGGAACATACAATATTCAATGATATATGAATCAAATGTTCCAAAAGCGATTGCTTGGAATCGAATGTATTGTTACAACAAAGTGGACAGCTATAATATTGAAGTGAATCCATGATGCGGAGTCGTGCAAATCGTATTAAATTCAAATGAAAAAGGGTAAGGTTTGGGGCAAGGATGAGACTGTGCAAATATTAAACATAAAATTAGTAATTCATCTTCCCGCTTGACGTTATGTTTGTATCTAAATTCTCATCACTGATGTACTTTTGAAGAACTTCACACTAATTTACAGAAAGCAAAGCACAACACGGATATCAGAAAGAGATCATTTCCATTTTACGGCAGACATTTTGATTTTTGTGACATTTTTATTTGTGACATATGTGACAGTTTTTTGTATTTATCAGGTTTTACGGCTCTGGGTTCCAGGCCGCAAAAGAGTACAAAGATGACCAATTCCCGTCGTGGACGGACGCATTGCCATAGACAGAGAATCAACGTCAAGGAACATATTTACTACAGCGAAAAAATTCTAAGTCTATGTTTACTACGGATCAACGTTATTATGTAATGTCGTCAGACGTAATGTCGAATGCCATTGCCTTTTGGATTTCAATGGAACACCAATGGAAGGAATCTCAGGCAGGGGGGTTACTGTACCATCGCTTAGAGCCATGGAACTAATAAGTACTACGTACATAACTTATTAGTTCCATGCTTAGAGCAGAATTATTCCAAAATGACGGTTCTAAGTCACGTACATTGACGTTCCTAAAATAAGGATTCTACAACACGAATGTCAAGAATATATTTATTCTTCTCATTACAAGATATAATAAAAACTTATAGACTAAACGTTAATCTAAAATCTAAAATACTAGTGGTTCGCCCCGAACTAAGACCTCGCGGCGCCATCTATTGACATAAATGTGAAGTTCTGTTAAAAATACTGAAGCTCATTAAAAATTAAATAATTCCGTTTCCTTACAATATTTATCTAATTTTAGTATTTGTTGTTCAAGTACAGGATATAATTGAAATAATTGATCAAGTTTCAGGCTCATCCTTTTAGAAAATTTAGAGTTCTGAGGTCATCTTTGGACGTTAGAAAATCACCACTTTGAAAGCCCCCCATTTCGTCAATTTTGGGGGAAAAATTAAAAAAAATATATTTTTGGACTCTATTCCTAATTATCTTTAAAATGATATACCGCAACCCTATGTAACTTTATAAAAAATATTTTACTTCGCATTCGCTTCTATGAGAGCCCCCCTGAAATGGATTAAAGTAAAAATAAAAGCAAATAACAAAGCTCAATTTATTCTAGTGAACGATTTCAACATATCACACACAAAATAACCAATAAAGGAACACTTCAATCCAAAAACAATTATGACTCATTGCGAGTCTCTCAACTAACAACTTGACAACTCAAAAGGTGACGATAGAATGCCCGCCCGACAATACAGCGAGCGCTTTTATACACGTTCGTGCGGTGGCGCCACGATCTACCGGAAATTAAACTAATTCTCCTAAGTCGGCCTCTCCTGACTATGCGGCGTCCTCGCTGCGCTCTAGTTGAACGCCTTCTTCTGGAGCGTCCACAGCAGTCTGGCGCACGGGCAGTCAAAGGAACTGCGCCTGCGTCATCATTATCACTGTCGGAACCTGTTAAGCAGACGGAAGGCTTTAGTGCAATATCAAAGCTTCGTAGCCTTCATTCAATATTACTCAATTGTCGTGTAAAACTCCTCACTTTAAAAGCTATTCGTAATTATTCAAATGAATTTAAAACTATTCCAACGAGTCCAAAATTATTTCAAAGAATTCAAAACTATTTCTAAAGTTTTCAAAAGAATTCAAAACTATTCAAAAGAAATCAAAACTATTCTAAAGAATTCAAAATCAATTAAACCATTCCAAAACTATTCCAAACCCCTTCAAAAGAATTCAAAATTATTCAAAGGAATTCAAAACCATTTCAAAAGTGTTTAAAAGAATTCAAAGTATTGATCAACTGTAATCAATAAAAAAGAACAAGAAAAGAGCAGGGCTTTCATTTAGTTCTTTCAAACTTCTCAAAGTCTGTCTCTGTGGACTTCAAAATAATAAAAAAGGATAGGGCAAATCTTACAAACTTCTCGAACTCTAGATAGACGTATCAAAAATAATTAAAAATTAAAGTAGGAAAGGGCAAGGCCCTGTTACGAAAACTTCTCGGTGTCTGCAACCCTCCAGCGCGCTGCCATAGCGCACAGCTGTCTCGTCGCCGCCAGCACCGTCAGCGCCGCCAATGCGCCACTTATGCGCTGCGAATGCGCCACTAGCGCGCTGCCAGTGCGCCACCAGCGCTGCCAGTGCGCCACCAGCGCCGCCAATGCGCCACTAGCGCTGCCAATGCGCCACTAGCGCCGACAATGCGCCACTAGCGCCGCCAATGCGCCACTAGCGCAGCCAATGCGCCACTAGCGCTGCCAATGCGTCACTAGCGCCGTCAATGCGCCACCAGCGCGCTGCCGCTTGGCCGCCAGCCACTCAGCACCCGCGTGTCTCGTTGCAGAAATTCTTCTTTAGTGCGTTCACCCATGGACCGCCATACGGCCATGCATCCATGTCAGTAGATGGACCGCCATACGACCTTGCGTCCATAATAGTCAGATCGACCGCCATACGGCCATGCATCCATCAGACTCATCAGTAGATGGACCGCCATACGGCCTTGCGTCCATAATAGTCAGATGGACCGCCATACGGCCATGCATCCATCAGACTCGTCAGTAGGTGGACCGCCATACGGCCTTGCGTCCATAATAGTCAGATGGACCGCCATACGGCCATGCATCCATCAGACTCGGGTACTGGTCGATGAACTAGGAATTTGAGGTGACGATCATTAGACCTCCAGACTCGGGCAACGGTCAATGAAAGTGTATTCCAACCAGCCACCGCTGAACTTCCCTTGAGGGGTAAAGCATTACCGTGATTGGTAAGTCATAGCACGAAAATAGATGTCGTAGGTCAGTCCATAAGTAGGTAGGTACCTAAGGGGTAGGTAAGGCCTTTTTAGTTAGAGGGGTGAGAGTTACTGGAAGCTATGGTTAACACAATCACGACTTTAATCTTCACAACCACAAAGTAGCCAACAGGCTGGACTTACATTCGAAGAAAGCAGCACACGCGTCCGGGCACCACTCTCCTCGCCAAGGCACCATGTACTCCGCTGCCGCCTGAGTGGTCTTGCCATACGACCCACTCAGCAGCTTGAAGAGCGCGCCACAAACACCGAAACATGGCTTCGAGGTACCACTCCAAAGTAGCTCTGCTCTAGATACCACCTCATGGCACCACTCCAGAGTACACCTCTAGAGCACCGCTCTAGGAAGCCACACCATGGCACCACTCCAGCGTACCACTCCAGGGCACACCTCCAGGGCACCACTCCATGGCGTCGCACATGTAAAATCACTAACGAGCAAAAAGACAAAATTCTGTAAGGTAGGTATTTCAACTCATATAGATTTGAATGGAATCAAACTTTAACCATCCAATGAGGGTAGAAAAACAATACTTCTGTAATCAAAGCGGAATGAAACTTTCTAGCTATCTAAGCTACGTAATCAGGTTCGGTAACATTAAGGAAACCAACCAAAACCTAAGTTACGTTTAACTTCAAAAATCCGCTCGTCTATACCTGACCACAACAATTTTTAATAAAATTGAAAAATATCTCATTGGACATGATCTGTTTTATCAGGTATTGGCAAATCCGTTCACGGTAACTATTCACAAACGCATTGATATCTCGGGAACACACAACCAACTTATTTTGAGATACTTTTTCTATGTAACACGACATGTTTAAAACAATGAAATCGTAAAGTAGGTAGGTAACAATTTTACGTATCGCAATTCAATTCAATTCCCAGAATCATACTTTTAGTTATGCTTACGCATGTAACTCTTGAATTGCGATTGATTTGTGCCCGATCGTAACTAGGTCATGACTTTTAAATAACAACCCTCATTTTAAAAACAAAAAACTAAGTTACGCAAAAACATTTATCTGTACAGCATGTTTTAGCAGAACATTACTTTATGTCTCAACACTCGGCAAACTTAAAGGGTTCAAGTTATGCACTCAAAGTTAGGGGATGAGTCACATTTTTATCACAAAAATATTTTTGTACCCGGTCGGTACCCACAAAGGCTCTACCTTTCAACCAGAAGACACTTTATACTGTTCACAAACTAGCATTCAGGGCAATTCAGGGACTCAAATGTATGCGTTATGCCAATCACAACCACTGAGCCAACACAGCTCGCTAATTTACTGGGAAATTATCATAAAAATGGAAATCTTGTAAATACAATTGCGCAAATTCAGTAACATTAATTTCTGGTCATTTACTTTGTGGCTACGCTTGGTGGGTATCACATTGTTAGACAGAGTGTTGGTTGCTGCAGTGGATTCCACGTGTCGTCGCAGAAGAGAATCGAAATAAAAGCGTGAGATACTATTATGTCGTTTTATTTCTTCATGAAATAAATACACAGACATCAGCGTCAATGGATTAAATTATTATAACTCGATAAAATAAACTATTACATAATTTAGTTATCTAATACAAATAGAGACGGCACAAACACACAAGACGGTCAAATTAGGAATGAAAAGTAAAGATTTGACAGGAGGCTTGTCAATGTCAATTGTGTCTTAAGTCAAAGAGTCTGAGGTAGAGCATAGACAAATAATACATTTCTAACACTCCTCCTTATGCTCTACATCAGATAAAGTTAACTCTACTAATATGAGACGACTCTATCTAACATGATGAACAGATCTTATATGTACAGAACAATAAACACACATAAAAAACTGCAAAGCCCTATAAAAAAAAACACATAACAGCTAGTTAATACACATTAGATTCAAATCAGATACACAATTATTATGTTTAACACTGCTCAATGGTTTTGTTAACACATCTGCTACCATTTTGTCTGTTGGTAAATACTTTACATTTATTAAACCTCTTTGTACAAGGTCTTTAACAAAATGGTAGCGCAAATCTATATGTTTTGTTCTTTTATGTGAGTATTCCTTTACCAGTAACAATTTCTGAGCACTTTGGCTGTCATTGTATACTACAACATTTAAAGTTTTGCTAACAAGTTCTAACAAGAAACTCCTAACAAAACAGATATCTTTGCACACATCGCTGATTGCCAAATACTCAGCTTCCGTACTAGACAAAGCTATGCAACGTTGCTTTCTAGATTCCCAGTTAACAACGTTGCCACCCATTTTAATGACAAAACCTGTATAAGATTTGCGATCACATAGATCATTGGCCCAATCTGCATCTGCATAGGCACTTACATTTAAATTATTTCCTTTACAGAAATAAAGGCCATAATTTATTGTCCCTGCTAAATATCTTAACACTCGTTTAGCAGCATGCCAATGATCCATATCAAAGCACGTACTATATTGGCTAAGTTGACTACAAGCATATGATATGTCAGGTCTAGTACAGACGGATAAGTACATTAAAGAACCTAACAGCTGTCTATACTTATAGATATCTTCATCTAAACATTCCTTATCTGACTTATCAAATTTGGAATTTACAGCTAGTGGTGTAGTTACAGGCTTACACTCACTCATTTTAAACTTAGCCAATAGACGTTTGATATAGTCTGACTGATCTAAAATTAAAAGGTCTTTTTGCCTAGTTACATTTATACCTAAGCAATTCTTAAGTTCTCCTATATGTTGAATTTCAAAATGTTTTTGTAATGATGATAAAACATTGTCTATACAATTGTTATGGAATACATAAAAATCATCAACATATAGAGCTATTATGACAAATTCTTTATCAGACCTTTTTATATAAATACAGGGCTCGCATTTGCTCTGCTCATATCCATTTGCACATAATACTTTATGTATTTTAGAATTCCATACACGGCTTGCTTGTTTCAAGCCGTATATGCTTTTCTTTAGCATACAAACTTTGTTATTATTGAGGTTATTAAAACCTTTTGGCTGCTCCATAAAAATTGTTTCTTCTAATTCACTATGTAAAAATGCTGTAGTAACATCTATATGATTACATTGCAAATCGAGCTCTGTGGCAAGAGAAAACAAAATTCTTAATGTAGAATGCCTAACTACAGGAGAATAAGTATCAGAGTAATCTATTCCCTGTTTTTGGCTAAAACCACGAGCAACCAGTCTAGCTTTAAACTTATTAAATGTACCCGCGGCGTCAAACTTTCTCTTGAAGACCCATTTGCATTTAATAATGTTACCTTGCTTTGGTGGATCTACTAACTCCCATACATGATTTTTAATAAGAGCATCGTACTCACATTTCATAGCCTTGCACCATTCTTCTTTGTCTGGTGAACACATGGCCTCCTCGTAGGAAGTAGGATCGTCCAGTGAACTAGCCTCAGCCAACATAGTAGATAGGTCGTAAAAAGAATATTTCTCTGGCAATTTACCTCTGGTACTACGTACAGGGCGCTGTGAGCTAGACGCATCGGTAGTACTTTCCGATGTAGTCGGCTCTCCTCCTTGACATACAAACTCCGGTTCCGGCAGAGAAAAAACTTCATCACCTTCACCGGAAGAGCTGCCTTGGCCAGTACAGTACTGGTCAGATAGCGGGGACCACGCAGGTGGCGTTAAGTCAGCATCTGAAACATCAGAGGATCCATTAGACCTATCACTAATCTTATCATTAATATCACAGTTATTCTCATTTAATTCTAATAAATTTGGAATGTCATTATCAATTAAATTATTTGACTCATTATTATTAAAAGTACCATTATCATTAGAATTTAAATTGTGATATAAAATTGAATTATTTTGATTCCTTAATTCAACCCCCTGTGTGTGGTTTACATGAAACTCGCTTTCAATAAAGGAAACATTCCTAGAATAAATGATAACGCGAGGATCAGATGGGTCACTAAGCCTGTATCCCTTACAATTCTCACCATAACCTACAAAAATATAAGGTTTAGCCTTGGCATCGAGCTTTCGTCGTTTTTGTTTAGGAATATGAGAATAAGCTACACAGCCAAAAACGCGCAAATGACTTAGATCTACAGAAGATCCAGTCCAAACACACTCAGGAATACCGCTTGATAACGCGGTGGTAGGGCATCTATTTTTTAAATAAATTGCTGTCATGACAGCTTCCCCCCAAAAGCGATTAGACAAGCCAGATTCCTGCAGCATAGCGCGTACCTTCTCAAACAATGTCCTATTGACACGCTCTCCCACCCCATTCTGCTGGGGGCAGTAAGGCACTGTGGTTTGATGTATGATACCTTCCTTCTTAAGGTAGCTAGTAAGGTCATTATTGCAATATTCCGTGCCATTATCTGTACGGAGTATCTTAATAGGCAAACCAGTTTGTTTCTCAACCATATTCTTAAAAGTAATAAAGTGGGAACTTACTTCATTCTTAGACTTCATGAGGTATCCGAAGGTCTTCCTCGAATAGTCGTCAGTAAATGTCAACAAGAAGCGGGCTCCGCCCCACGATCTGACTTGCAACGGCCCTGCGACATCGGAGTGGACCAACTCCAAAAGAGAAGCAGCTCGCCCCACACTTGCCCGAGGAAACGATGCCTCATGCATCTTGCCTGACAGGCAAGAAGTGCAGCTGCTCAGGCAGCCGTCTTCCTTCTGAAAGACTACACCTGAACATTGGTCCGAATCCTTAAGTATATGCATACCTGCAAAATTCAGATGGCCTAGCCGCTTGTGCCACAAACTTGATGACACATCGGCAGCACTGTGAGCAATCTCTGTCCCCTGCATACACCGAAGGGGAATGGAATACTCTGGGGGTAAGAACCTAGCTTGCTTAGACTTATACTTGTAAATTCCATTAATTTTACTTGCATAGAATAATTGGTTGCCAGTAATTTTAGCTTTATCATAAACTGTACACCCATCTTTGGTAAAAACGACAACATAACCATTATCAGTAATTTGATTAACTGAAATTAAATTATTAGAAAGACTAGGTACAAACAATACATTTTTCAGCTTAACAGATGAAGAAAGTGAAACATCACCAACAGACTTACTGCACATATTTTGGCCATTTGCCACAAAAATACTACAGCACTTATCCCTGGCATGCATGACCAGCTTCTCGTCCTTAACCATGTGGCACGATGCACCAGAGTCCATTATAAACTCATTAGAAGCCGCTACAGTTGCTGAGAATGCTGAGGCAAACATAGTGCGGTCCTCTTTTGCATTCTTTTCTTCTTGATCTCTTCTCTTCTTAAAGCATCGCTTCACACTGTGGTTCATCTTTTTACAATAAGAGCAGCCGGTATTCTTCTTCATCTTGTTTGCTACATAAGCCGCTGAATTGGAATCAGTACTGCGTCTGTGGTCTTCTTGTAATAACCGCGTTCTGACAATCTCGCTTGTGAGAGTATTGGTTAGACATGCTGTTTCTAAGCTTGAGACTATAATGTCATATTCTTGAGGCAATCCTGATAACAAGATTTCTGCCACTTCAGCATCTTCAATGATTTTTCCAATATCAGCGAGTTGCTGGACCAAGCGCATAACACCTTCAATGTAATCTGACATCGTTGGAAAATGGCTATACTCCACGCGATGTAACTGGCGTAGAAGAAGTACACGCCGATACAAGCCTTTGTCCTCAAAACTGTCAGCTAACTTTTGCCATGCTTCTTTTGCTGTTTTGCAGCCCCTTACATATTGGTATAAAGCCGGTTGTAAACTAAGGCAAATTCTAGCCAATGCTTTACCATCACGAACAACATCTGTATCAGTGCCCTCCACGCAATTCCAGAGACCTTCTAAGACCAATACCATTTTTACAGCAAATTTCCAGTTAATGTAGTTGGATAAGCCCTCAAGTCTTTCGATTTGGGTTATGTTAGTCACACCATTGTTGCCGCTCATATTTGATGACGCTGATTGAGACATCGTGATTATAATTAGTACTCACAACAAATCCGTTTGTCCTTCTGCGAATTTCTGGGTCTCGTAACCTGTTAGACAGAGTGTTGGTTGCTGCAGTGGATTCCACGTGTCGTCGCAGAAGAGAATCGAAATAAAAGCGTGAGATACTATTATGTCGTTTTATTTCTTCATGAAATAAATACACAGACATAATAAACTATTACATAATTTAGTTATCTAATACAAATAGAGACGGCACAAACACACAAGACGGTCAAATTAGGAATGAAAAGTAAAGATTTGACAGGAGGCTTGTCAATGTCAATTGTGTCTTAAGTCAAAGAGTCTGAGGTAGAGCATAGACAAATAATACATTTCTAACACACATCCTCTTACGTAAGTAAATTAAACGGTCTTACCGATGTCGCATATAACGTCATATCACCAGAGGCTCGATAGTGTCATCACCTCACCACCATGCCAGGCGAATGGCAGCCGTACCACGGGAAAGCGCGCAGCAAGGCACAACAGCGTGTCGCGCAGACCACTCCCTTGCTCCGCTCCGATCGCGCCCTCGTGTACGCTGCCCAGAGCGCCCACGTGGCATGCACACCCAAGCGCACTCGTGAGGCGCCTGAAGCACACGAGTTGTGCAACACCACAGCTCGGCCACGCTCCGCGAGTCAGCGATATTATTCACATGAAAACAAAACACAACTTTAGCACACAAAGAAACACTGCGCATTACGCGAGTCACCCTTCGAGTACCGATATCTTGATCGGTAACGTGATCTACTTTACCGATCCGACTTTAAATTTGGGTATGTTCCTTCTTGGTTTATCTCTTACGTGGGCCTATTTAGCGGTCCTTTATCCCGCTTCTGAATTTAGGAACCAGAGGTGGATTAAAGTAAAAATAAAAGCAAATAACAAAGCTCAATTTATTCTAGTGAACGATTTCAACATATCACACACAAAATAACCAATAAAGGAACACTTCAATCCAAAAACAATTATGACTCATTGCGAGTCTCTCAACTAACAACTTGACAACTCAAAAGGTGACGATAGAATGCCCGCCCGACAATACAGCGAGCGCTTTTATACACGTTCGTGCGGTGGCGCCACGATCTACCGGAAATTAAACTAATTGGCTATTTGACAGTTTTCGGAAAAATACTTAGAAATGTACGTGGGTTCATTTTATACCTCTTACAACTATCTTTTTTTCAAAAAAAGCGTTAATTATTAGGAAAAAATACATTTTTAATACATTAATTTTAAGTTCGCGCGAAAACAGCCGGTCACGTGACATTTGCTAGCTGTGACGTCATAGCACAAAATAAAATAAAGCTAACTACGACTACGACTCAAATTACTTATCACTTGGCGAGCCAAGTCATAAGTAATTTGAGTGGAAAGTTTTTAATGCAATTGTGAAAATTACAAGCTATAAGACGTGTGTAGAAATACCTACTATAAATAATAATTAATTAATATCCTGACAAATTGTATAAACAATATTAAGTCATAAAAGTCGAAAGCAGTGGTTACAGTTAATCTGCCGAGACCCGGAATTTAAATCGGATATATATGTGCGATATTACTTCGTGAAGACCACTTTTATGTCATTATCAAGAAGAAATCAGATCTAGCAAAAATGATTAATTCATTTTTTCTTCTCTAACCTAACCTAACCTAACATTTTCTTCATAAAACATAACATAAAATTAAAATAAATTATTTTTCTGTCACTTTACAGCAGTACTTTCTTAGGTCTGAAACACGAGACCTAAGTAATATTACTTTGTTTATTTCGGTACTTACACAGAAGTTTTTGCATTCCGAAACTCGGCAAAGCAAAAGTCGGTATTACATGCAAAGAAATTTGCGACCATAAATGAATTGACTTTAGGCAGGTTTGCACTATCGGCTTTAGAATAGCCTGACTCCATTTCGTAAAACCTTTCACAAGCTCAAATCGAAATATTTTATATTAATTTTCTCAACAAAACGAATACTACTAATTAACACCCGACGTTTGTTTCGCTAGGAGTTTATAAGAGATAAGAGTTCCGTGCGATTGTTTTTGAGATGTGACGTCACACGATGCTAAATCAATGGCGTTCGCGTTTCGGGTCTTGCAATCCACAGATTAAAAAACCCAAATTTATTTTGCAAAAATAAAATATTAACAATTTAATTTAATGCAAAAAAGATATGGTATAATAATTGTTAACCTTTGAGCTACCCTAAATAACATATTTTATATTTTATCGTTACAACTGTCAAATAGCCAATTCTCCTAAGTATATTATATTTAAAGCTGAAGTAATTGCGTTCAGTAATTCAGAAGTTATAATGCTCTGACAGACGGACGGACGGACGGACGGACGGATGGACAAGTGCCAATTCACCCAAGTAGACTCAGAGACCTTCGCTTCGCTCGGTCAATTATACAAACTATACAATAAATTTAAATCAAATCCTTATATACCTACAAACACAAAACAAACAAAAATAAAAATAAAACCCTAATCAAAAAGACAAAAGAATATTAAAACAGTGAAAACAATACGGCTTTATGCGCTTGTAATATGGCCCCTGTGCGGTAGAAAGTAGTATATTCTTTGCCCCTGTGAGATGTTTAGGCCTTAAAGGACTAGTATCCAAGGCCGTAAAATAAATTAAAAAAAAAAAATTATTGTAAGGTGTGAACCAATGAATAAGGAAACAAAAGGAACTGACATAACCTGTAATCGCCCTTTAGCTTGAGCGTGCCTAGCCGCCATTTTAGTTGCCCATTTCTTGTGTACTTCAAGTGTCATCGCCTGATAACGTGTAATTGTGTTTTGTTGAAAAATTGTGTATTTATTTGTTACGGAGAATAAATAAGTGTTATTTTCGTGTATGGCGTCAAAAACAATTTGCAACAATGCCTAGTTGTAATATTGTGGCATATGGCGCAAGAAAAAGAAAAATCTGTCAAATTTTACATTTCACCGGTATGTAAAAAATTTTTCTCGTATATTGATTCTTTATAGCAGTTATTACACTACGAAGAAACATATTTTAGTTTAGTTTGCTGTAAATATTTGATTTTAAGCTAGATTTTTACCTGTTGATAAGCATTTGATAAGTACCTACTAGATATTACATAAGAGGAAATTTTCATCGATATCGATATTTGCTTGAATAATAATTTTGATATTTTATTAAAAAAATAATTATTATATCAACTTTTTAAGCAATGTTCAGCTCGAGACCATCGGTCTAAAAATATTATGTTATAATTATAAATTTGAAGTAATGATGTTCACTCATTTAGAAGTTATAAGGCTCTGAAAGACTGATGGACGGGCGATCAAATGAACAAGTGCAAATTTATTCAAGTAGACTCAGTCATCTCGGCTAACTAATTTTTAAATGTTATGTTTAGTTTTTGTTTTCTACATAAGATTTACTTCTTACAGCCATCTTCCTGCTACAACAACAGCTGCCTATAGAAGACTAATGTGCATCCAGTTCGCCACTAGGGTGATTTTTTGTCTATGCAACAGACAGGCCCGCCACCGTGCGAAGCAGGGGTCAACTAGTGATTAGTAAATGTTTGAAAAAAGTTGTAATAATTCAAAAGCCTACGATTGTTTTTAATATTCATAAACATGTTTTAACATTTTCTACATACTTTTAAATGTTGTTAAAAAAATGACATGAAAATAAATGAGAGAAAAATGTTTTGTTCAGCGATTTGTAAGTTTTATTTCATTGCTCCTTAATTCAACACAACAGTATATTGGTTTCCAATAGTCCATATTCCTACCAATGTGTCCTACAAGAGGTTTTTTGGTTCCGACAACCACGAAAAAGTATTTTAATTTTTTTGTGACTTAAATATTATAGTTAGACATATATGCTGTCTCTGACTTTTTTGCAGACATTATTCTACTCGACTCTACAACTTTTCTCTTGAACTCAATCATATCATTGTTAAGGCAGCTTTCGTAAGAAACGTTTTTGTTCGACCGTTTTTTCTCCGACTTACTTTGCAAATCCGACTACCACGAAAAAGTCTTTATTTTTCGTGGTAGTCTTTTTTTTTCTCTTAAGTTGCAATCGTCTGATAATGAGATATTCGATGTTGACGTTGAAATCGCTAAATGTTCGGTTACTATAAAAACTATGTTGGAAGACTTAGGAATGGACGACGACGAGGAAGAAGTGGTTCCTTTACTGAATGTGAATTCTGCTATCCTAAAGAAGGTAATCCAATGGGTTAAATAATGTGGCTTTCTATTAGTAACAGAATTTTCAAAATCGGTTCAGTAGGTCCAGAGATTACCCCCTACAACCTCACAAACTTTACCTCTTATCGTAAGAATCCGGACTTAATGCCAGCATCAAAACGCATACCATAGCCTCAGAATATAGAACAAACTGTATTCTGAGTACCTATGTAATAAACCACATCGATAAATATTATCGATAGTCATCAGGTAACATCACTTTGGTAAGTCGCCATTTTAGTCGACAGTTAATGTTTAGGTATACAGCATTTTTTCGTAGGTATGACAAGTCCTTTAGTTTCCTTAGTCATTGGTGTGAACCCACTGTGAACCTAAGGATGTTAGATTTTAACCGCATCACCCAGAGATTGAAAAATGTACTTTGTAGTTTGTACTAAAAATCATATTTCATAAATTGATTTCCTATTTTAAATATCAACTTACTCTGTGTTTTATTATTTTCTAATTCTATGGTCTCTTTCGTGGCAGCCATCTTGTTTTGTGATTTCTTCCGTTCGAGACCGAGTATCACCGACCAGAATTTCCTCTCTGATTCCTGTTATAGCTGTTTTTGTAAATTTAAAATAAATAAATAATTCGTAGTGAATTTAATTCGACGTAGTTCATACAGGAGCTGCTAGCTGTTGATCTTGTTAATTCCTAAGGGAATTTGGGATATTTCAACATTAAACAACCGCAAACTTATTGCAATTTTGTGCTTGTAGTGCGTCCACAATTTGTATGTGTGTGTCAGTGTTTACGCGGGTAATTTTGATTGAAGGAAAAATATGATGGGAAAGCGGATGCACCATAACAGCAAAGGCAGATTAGCTAGTAAAGGCTATGATAGCGGTAAACCTTCAAGTCCTGGTGTGTCACCTTACAATAAACCCAAGATATCCGGCGGAGTGTCTATAGGTAAAACAAAAGTAGATAATAATTTGTGTCCAATACCATACATAAGGCAGCAAGATAACGCCGTTACTTTACCAAGGCTAACTGGAATCTTAGCAAGATCTGCTGATGAACTCATTGGCATGGATGAACTGGACGCTTTACAGCTAGAGTTAGAATCACTTTTATGTAACACAGCATTGCGAATCCGATATTTTCAGGGAGAAATCGAAAGCATCGATACAAATGAATCAAAGAGAGAAAAGAAAAATAAAGCTGCTGGAAAACAGTTACAATATCCCATGAAACGAAAATTCCCAGAAGACAAGTTAGTGAAAACCAAAGAATATACTAAGCTATCCAACCTACCGAAGGTTCCTAAACTCAAAAATTTTGGTGGATCTGGTGGTTCTAATAACTATTTAAATGATAATATGAACTCTGATAATTCTGTCAAACTGGATCTGTCTCAACTAACATTGCCAAAGAATAATATCCCTTATAAGTTCTGGAATTCAGTGGAGCCATACTGTGCACCTGTCACTTTGGATGATATTAAATTTCTTGAATCACTTTTGGTTCAGAGCAGCAATACAACTCTTCCGCCCATCCCACCTCTGGGAAAACATTATTCAGAAGTGTGGGCCGATGAGCATCTTACTGAAGACCAGAATGCTTCAAACCCTAATAAACAAAAAGGCTCTGGATGGTCTCCTGATACTTCTAATTTAAGAAAAAAAATTGAAAAATCTTCAGACAATAATATGATCACTGGGCCATTGACACAGAGGCTTGTTTCAGCTTTGATGGAGGAAAATGTGATGCCCTATGAAGTCCCTGATATAAAAGTGAAGCAAACAACAAACACTAAGAATACTTACAAAAATTCATTGACCTTAGAAAAATGTTTGAGAAAGGAGTTAGTTGAGCAGGGTATTTTGGACCCAGAAGATTTACCACCTCTCACAAACCCAGCTGATGACGAAATATTGGCAGAAATTAAAAAATGCCAGACAGAATTGACTGCTGTTAGGAAAGAAAATTGTAGAAATCTCAAAAATCTGATTGGTCTGTGTAAGCAGGAAATGATAAGATTGAATCTGAAGAAACAGCTCGACCAAGTAGACATGGAATGTATTGACACATATAAAAAGATGGTTGCAGCTAAACAAAAGAAGAGACCCATTACCAAAAAGGAAAAAGATGATGCTTGGCGAGCTATCAATGAACAGATAAGACTAAATAAAGAAATTAATGCCCTGCCATTAACAGGGCCAAATACAAGTTAACTTAAAATATTATTTGCGAAAGCGACAACCCTATTATGTTTATGGGCTTGGTTATTAATGGTTGTAGATTATTTGATTAAAATTACTCATGAAAGTGTGACTTTTTTTTGTGATTACCTTTACTTGTAATTTATTTGTAGAGTAAAATATTAATTGGATATATGTAGGCAATAATAAAATATTGATAGAAGATTAAAAGTAGTTGGAGTAGGTAGGTCATGTTCTGTTGAAACCTGAATCAGCACCACTATCCTAGGAAGAATTTTTTGGTCCAACCCATAGATTCTTAGTAAGTGTATTATTATTTTAGAACCAATCAGTATTTTGCTCAAGAGTTGGCCAAGATATTGTAAATCACTTGGTATCGATATTTATGTAGGTACTATAGGGATGGGCCCTTTCATAGTAAAACATTTGGTCTTCCGACTTGGGGTGCATGCACCTCACATGTCTTAAGTTTTTTAAGTCGGTTTTGGGTTCCAACCCTATTTCCTAGAATAATATAAAAAAGCAATAAGATAAAGCTTATCTACAAACGTAGGTAATAATCAAAGGATAATATTATTACACAATTAAAATGTTATGTATGTTTTAATGAGTTTAATTTTTAACTGTGATCAGTGATCCAACTTAAAAATATCTCTGGGTAGAGGCACACTGGCACAGGTAGAGGAGGGTGTGGGATATATAAGGTCTCTGCACAGATTTTTAACTGTGGGTCTCTGGTAGTGATCTATGATCTACCATAGATGATTTACGAATTTGAGCTGTCAAATGTCAAATTTGAATTTTGTTTAACGGCTTTAATTGAGTGTACAAGTTTTCGAAAGTTTATTATAAAAACAAAACTTAAAACTATGGATAATCCTTTAACCCCGAATAAAATCCAGCGTTTGATGCATCTTGCCGAAGACAAATCATTTAATTTGCACCGCCGAGTGTTAACAAACGATGAAGCTGAGAGGTGAGAACTTTATTTTTCTCCACTACAATAATTCCTACTTATTTTCCGTTAAGTTTATGAATAGGTATATATAAGATTGATATTGTTTATATTTAGCAGTGTCGGGCGGGATCAGAATACTTTTAATCAAACAGGCACAAACTGTGTATCATCTGGAATACTTGACTTAGAAAATATCGAAGGTAATTTTTTGCTTTATTCTCTGATGATAGTGTTTCACATCTATATTCTATCAATTTTAAAATTTTTACATAGTGAGAATAGCTTTTTACAATTGAAACAACATTAATTTTCAATACCCACCAATACTATCCCACTCTCCCCAAAGGTTTTCTGGAAGAGATTGCTTTAGCAATACTAGACCGCCTTTGCACCATTCTGTTTTATCTTTTAATAGTTTTTTATATTTTAAGTGTGTGCAATAAAGAGTTTTATCTTGATCTATTACGTTTTTTTCATGTGCGTTATTTTCGCAGGTTTTGGTGAATCTGGCCTTGCAAGTATTTCATTGAGTAAATCTGTAAGTATTATGTACTTACTTATTTATCTAGAACTACATGATGCCTGCTTGGATTAATGTTTTTAAAATCTGGCTAAACTCTTTGATTTAGCAGGATTAAAAGTTCGGAGGTTTCACAAAAAACCTGCTTACTAATTTTACTTTGTAAAATTCATTTGTCGGTAACAGTATATGTTTTTATAATCCCAGCAAATGAAACCTCGGGATCATTTTGTTAAGATTGGTTGGATATTGTGGAGTTGGGTTGACATGACAGGCTTCATGACAGAATTGATCTAAATTGATGATGACTATACTTAATTCCTTTAATTGTATAAATTTTTAATTAATTGCAGAGTGCCTTCAATCCTAGTGAAATGACAGGCAGATCCACAGAATCAGAAAACACCCAAAGTGACCCTGCTTCCTCGAGGGCTTTTGAAGAGTATGGCCGTCACTCAATGTCCTTAGACAATATCACAAGCCATATGGACAAGCAAACTTGTGAAATACAGGATCTGATGAGACATTCTATTGCCACTAACTATTCCTTTCACTCTAAGGTACACTCACTATTTTAACATTCAATTTACTGACTACTGTTAGGAATTACACCTAATTTACCCATTACCCATTATACCCATTACCCTCCTTCCTTCACTTACAGCCGAAATTAATAATCAATCTATCAGTAGTCTGTCGATAAGTTGCTTAGCAACATTGTTTTATGACGAAAAGCACAATATAAATAACAACGTTGCTTGGGAACAAACCGACAGACTACAGATAGATTGATTATTAATTTCGGCCTTTAAAGGTCTTCGCACATTACGCAGATTGGACGTCAACTCCACTTTGACTCAACTCACAGTATAGCATGGAGCTTTATGACAGTCCTTTAATTGGAATTTTCAACATATAATTGAAAGAAGTGGACAATATTATATTGGATAGAAGCAGTCATTACCTTGCGGAAGTACATGATAATCAAGGACCAAGAACCTTCCAAGTTACTCTCAACATATATAATATTATTTACGTTTGTGTCGACGTACGTTGACACTAATTTGGAAGATTTGTGTGGTGTGGTGTTGTGGAGGTGCAAATTGCTGGTTTATATGCATGTCACCGTAAGATTGTAAAAACCGTTAGATTGTAATCTAACTAGCGATATTGTAAACTGTCGACAGATTGTGAACCGTTCAATGTTCTGAGTGTCTATTTTTGAAATATTGTATTTACGTTTTCTTGTCTCTATCTTGTAGATTAGGTTAAGGTTCGACATAATTAATCAGGTAGTGCCCGGCCAGGTTTTATCAGGTATATTATACCTAACAGATTACAATCAACCGAAAAATAATGCATTAAATTGTAGTCTGTTGACAGTTTACAATATCGCTAGTTCGATTACAATCTAACAGTTTTTACAATCTTACGGTGACATGCATATTGCAAGCTACATGTTGTACCTCTTAGATTTGTCTCTTTTGGCGGATTATGGGGAATTAAGCTTCTTCTTGAGAATCCGCCAACCCGCATTGGAGCAGCGTGGTGGGTCTAAGCTCTAATTCCCTCTCTCCTTTGAGAGTGGAGGCCTGTGCCCAGCAGTGGAACGTTAATAGGCTGTAGTGATGATGATGATGATCAAGCTTCTTGTTCCTTAATTAAGAAGTGGGCCGCGTCCAGTTCGAACTTTATAGACTTAAAGTCATTTCCAACTTGTTTCTTAACTTAATGTTAAAAAGTCAGGAAAGGAACGTAAAGCTCACACATACATCCATACTTTACTTTTTTACCACTACAAGCTAGCCCTTGACTGCGATCTCACCTGATGGTAAGTGATGATGCAGTCTAAGATGAGTAGTAAGTAAGTATACTTTACTGTGAGAGTAGGAGTTGAGTGGGTGTCGAGTCTGTATAATTTGCAAAGACCTTTATGCTAATACATTACTGGCATAATACAACTCGCGCGCGAACTATAGAAATTGTTAGCTGGATCAAGAAACTTAAAATTATGCATAATTAAGTACTCTTATATAATGTAGATCCCAACAAAGAAAGGAACTTAAATTTATGCTGTCAAATCTAAGTTAATAAATAAATTACAATTTCAGAAAGACTTGACTGCTGCAGAAGCATCATTTGTAATGAAGGAAGGTCGCTTACCTGTACAGCAGAGCACTCAGGTCAACATTCAAGACAGCATGTCGTAAGTTTCTTTTGTTTGCTGGTTACGGAGGTAACAATTAAATGACAAGGAAGCTTGGCAATGATTTGATCTAATGGCTCTGATAGTTAAGGAACTAATCTTAACTAAGGAGTTAAGATGATTTGTGAAATGTTGATAATGAAAAAAAAACCGGCTGAGTTTGTTGTGGGCTCTTCTCAGACCAGGGCGCGTTTGGAACCCTCGTAGCTTTAGTTTTAAGATACCGTTACTGATTATCACCATTATATTTTATAAATAACTAGACGTCAATAAGTGTAGTGAACCTAACTTTAATGAATAAACATTATTTGACTTTGACTTTGAACAATTATTTGTTCTTAAGAGATCTTGGAACCTTCCAATATGTGTGTGGTCACAGTGGGAGTTTTCCTACATGAACCAACTTTTCCTACAGACAGATTTCCCCACCCCCTCTAAAAAAAAGGATGGTAACATGTCACAGCCGAAGTCTCCAACTACACTCTTTTGTTTTAGTATTTGGCTATTGTCTCAAAATTCCCTGACTCAGCAATCATATTTGATGATACCAACTGATGCCACACAATACGTAATTTTTATAGGAACATTTGTGTCCTCACTGAATCTCATGCTGAGATCTATAGAGCGTACTTTGACTTGGTTTTTTTTTTTATTTAACTGGTTTAACGGCTCTGGATTACAATCCTTCTGAGCCACTTTGACTTGGCTCAGACTTTTCTTAGAGATCAAACGAGATGGACTTATGTGAGTAACATAATTGTCTCGTTTTAACCATGTCTTAAGTCTATGCAAAGTCAAAGTTCGTTTTATAGATCTCACACTCAGTCGCTAGAGTCCTAACCGTATTATTATGCATGTGTGATTTGTTTAATAGTTAAATTAACAATATCTTAAACTTTAAAATTGACAATATTTGAAACTTTAGGATGACCGGTTCAAATATATCAGCATATTTCAAGAACAGATGTCCCGAATTTGGAAAATATATACTTGGTCACACAGACAGTCCAGATAGGCCAAGCATCACAGAAGGTAAGTAGAAGTTTTTATCATTGTTTACAATCTATACTAATATTATAAATGCAAAAGTTTGAATAGATGGATGGTTGGATGGATGTTTTTACTCTATCCCACCATAACGGCGGTTCTTGGAAGTTGTTCTCATTATAGTAAAAGAAATTTACCATTTTTCATGGTAGTGTGTTTATATTAATAACAATATTTTACATAATCTTTATACTGCAATAAATTGTTACTGTCATATTTCAGTATCATCAATGGGACTTCCAGATGCCTTACAAATTAATCCTAATAGTACCTACAAAATGGATGAAAACTTAGACTGTGTGCCAGTAAGACAGCCTCGTGAAAAGGCAACGACAAAGCCTATTGCAACCAATTTGTTCCCTAGCAAAGAGGATTCACCTGTCTTTGCTGTGCCGAAGTCTCCACCTAATAAAGTGATAAATACTGTTCCTAAAGCACCCATTGTGGATAGTAAGAAAGTAAATCAGATTTCAAATCATAAACCGTTCATGAGTTCGACCAAGCCTGCTGATATGGTGATTAGGAACTTGCATTCAACAATGAACTTGAATGACGACACTGATTATTCTATGGAGAATTCTTTGAGTATTTCCAAAATTGCTGACTATTTAGGTAAGAATTTTATACCACTTTTGTTTTTAAACTTAATTTGTATTTTTTTGGTTTTATTTTTAACCGATTTCCAACAAGGAGATGGTTCTCAATTCAGTGCTTGCTTTTTTTCTTATGTAGGTACCATTTTTATATTTCTTTGACCATTAAGGACCGCTGTTCTATGTTAAACTGATGGAGTATTGTAAGTATTGGGCTAGAAATTTCCGACTAGAAATTCTCAGTATAGCCCAGAGTTAGGAAGTTAGCGATGTTTCACCCCCGTGTTTCGGTTAATACTCGTTAAAGAACGCCAACCCACACTGAAGCGGCGTGGTGGGGCCAAGCTCTAATTCCCTCTCTCCTATGAGAGTGGAGGCCTGTGCCCAGCAGTGGGACGTTAATGGGCTGTAGTGGATTAAACACTGTTGTCACAGGCATTCGCTAACTTTTTTATTACGCGAATTATTTTTACATAACTGGGGGGTTCCCAGTCCCCAAAGTTCCCAGTTAAAAATTTATATGTAGTCATACCTTTTTTCAGGGAAGGAATCAAACATTAGCATATCCGAAATGCTGAAACTAAACAATCGCGCCAAACAAGTGAACAAAAAACAACCACTCACAGAACTTCAAGTCAACATTCTAGAGAATAAAGATTCTAATAAGGACATTTACGTCACCAATCTCAGAGACACTAAAACTGCTGACACAGCAAGCTCCTCTGGTACAGTCAATACTGTGATTTCTGTTGAACAACTCAAAATCACTGAAAAAGACGTGATTCCTACTGTAATTGTCACTCGATCTTCTACGCAAAGGCAAAATGACGATGAAGAGTTAAGAAGCCCTAGAATGACCCATTCTAAATCGCCCTCGAGCAGAAGTCAGACTACCCTAAGTACTGTTCAAGATAACATAGCTAGTTTTAAATCTGGCGACAGTCCACTATCTATGAGCAAAGGTATTTATAAAATAATCCATACTTCCATACTAATCCATACTAATATTATAAATGCGAAAGTGTGTCTGTCTGTCTGTCTGTCTGTCTGTCTGTCTGTCTGCTACGCTTTCACGGCCCACCTGTTCAACCGATTTTGATGAAATTTGGTACAGGGGTAGATGGTATCCCGGGGAAGGACATAGGCTACTTTTTATCCCGGAAAATTAAAGAGTTCCCGCGGGAATAAAAAAAAACTGTCTCTTCACCCGATTTTGATGAAATTTGGTACAGGGGTAGATGGTTTCCCGGGGAAGGACATAGGCTACTTTATATCCCTGAAAATTAAAGAGTTCCCGCGGGAATCAAAAATCTTAATCCACGTGGACGAAGTCGCGGGAATCATCTAGTAATATTATAAATGCAAAAGTGTGTCTGTCTGTCTGCTATGCTTTCACCGCCCAACTGCTCAACCAATTTTGATGAAATTTGGTACAGAGATAGTTTACATCCCAGGGAAGGACATAAGCTAAGGACGTGAAGAGTTCCCACGAGAATTAAAAAACATCAATCCCCGTGGGCGAATTCGCGGGCATCATCTAGTATAGTATAACTTAGAGTTCTGTATTTTTGAAATATCCCGATATAATATGACTGTATATTTGTTTAACTTGATATACTTCTTCAATATTGTAGTTAAAGTTTATTTTCTTCAACTTGATATATTTCTTCGATATTATAAGTGCTTTTGCTGTCATTGTTTTTTTAAAGCTGAAAGCTGTGTGGTATTGTATTTATACTTTATTACGACTTGTCCGCTGTAAAACATCCGCCTGTCAAATTATATGTCTGAAAAATGAAGCTTACGTTAAACTCGGCCGTATATTATCAACAATTTCTGTCAGTAAAAATTCATAAGTGCGCCATTCTGCTCGTCTATTTTGTGCTCAGAATGTTGCCAGATCGGACATGTTTTTCTGATGTTTGTAAAGTAAGATTGACCCAATTAATTGGAAGTTAGGAGGTCCAAATAGATTAATCTCTTGATCTACCTAACCATTCCAGTTTAATCATAGACATTAAAATATAATTATTCCAATATGTTTTGCAATATAATAGGAAAGTACAGTATGCACAAACCTCCTTCAGAGCTCTTAACCTGGCGTCATCTGTACATAGTGATAACGCTCAGTTTCAGGCGACTCATCTCGCATCCCCTCCCCGAGCATTAAGTATAGGGAGTTAGATAATTCCGTAAACTGGGAGGAGGTGCTTTGTTGTAAGCGCTTCACTGAAGAGGGGATGGCTAAAGGTTCGTGGGACTTGCTTCGCTTGCGTGGGGATCACTAAAACTACTAATATTTATTACTAAAACTGATTAAAATTTGGGTACTAATGTTACTAATTGCTAACAGCTTGTGAACACAAAAAAAACTGAAAAAATACGGTTGTCTGTAAAGTCGGTTTACGGACGATAGTTTTACGTGATAACTAGAAGTTCTTGAAGAAGCTCGCGTGGCGGCGTTCCAGTAGCAGAACTATTCGAACTGCTAGTCACAAGCCAACGCTTGGGCCGATCGTGCCTCTCTATCGTTTGTTCCGCGCTCTCCCTTGCACGCTCAGGCTCAGGCGGAACGTGACACTTCCTGCGTGCAGCCGGTGTTCAACGATTTATAAAACGTTATCACGTCAAAATAACGTAGCTCCACCTAACCCTCGTAGCTTTAGTTTTAAGATACCGTTACCCGTTATCACCGTCATGCTTTTTAAGTAAGTAATTTTTTGGCGAAAATAAGTGTACCTACAGTGTACCTATATATATTTAATAAATAACTTGAATCTTGAATCTTGAATCTAACTTTATCCTTACTTACTTCAATATAATTTATTTGCGCGAAATATATCACTAAAAATTTAGTATGAAGTCCTACCAAAACAATTACCAAAATAATATGATTATTTATTGATTATTAAATAATATTTATGTGAAGTTGGACAATGCAGATTTGATGTAATTTTTTGTAACATTTATAAACAAACATTACTTAATAACATTTTATAAAACAAAGAACATGTGTCTTTATGTTTTATAAAAATAATTATCATTTTGCAGAGCAATGGGTGGAAATCACGGCGAGTCATGTAAAAGGATTTGTTGGTAAGTTTCTTGCTTAGATTTTTATAAACACACTATTTACTGTCCTCATATTATAATTACTAGATATTATTACTATTTTTTTTGATAGTGCCATTTAACAATTAATGAATTTAAGGTATTATAAATAACTTAACGCAGGTGTAAGCGTTGCGGCTACGATCTCGGTTACAACACTAACCGACAATTGGCTGACTGCAAAATTCCATTTCGACGATTTGCCCAACATCAGCCGAGACCTAACTATCGAATTACCACGCTGCCCTGTACTCTTATCGCCGAGAAAAACCGAACAATTCACGATAAACATCACTTCTAACATAGAAATGGATAGATACTTACCATTTACATTGTACATCAAAGATACTTCGATAGATGGTGATGTCGAATATAAAGGAAAAGTAGAAGTTAGCTTCAAGTTGCCTGTAATTCAAGCATTATCATGCGATGGAGTGAACATAGTTACCTTCCCACCGATACAAGAAATATCTTCATTATCAAAACACTTTGTGCTTATAAGCGACTGCCCAGTGGATTTACAACTGGAATTATCAATTCCTATGGGAGAGAGCATGTTTTATATCAAGTCTGTTCAAGAAATTAAAAAGAATGATGTTAGTAAGGTGCTCATGGACCGTTTGGGATGTGTTGAGGACAGTCAAGTGAAGGCCAAGAAAGGCATCAATAAGCAGTTGTGTAGATTGAGCAGCGGGAATGCTATTAAAGTTGCTATAACATTCAGCTCACCGAAATTGGCTGAATTGGAAATGAGTAAGTATATTAATTTTGGCCCTCGCCCTAACCCCACCAGCCGCTGCCGGCCGCAGCCGCGCCATTTTCTGTTGCACGTTAGTTTATTTCTATGATATCTCATAAGATATTCATCTAAATTAATTTTGAAAGCAGTTGAGTAGTTTTGAGTTTATTACCTTTATTTTGAGTTCATCCATTACAAACAATCAAATCTTTCCTCTTTATAATATTAGTTTAGATTAATTCGAGATATATCTAAGGGTATATCGATATCTTCTTTCAGTGGCGAATTATATACCGGGAAAATCTTACAGGTTGTGCTTACGCCTATCATCTATATCACACTGATTGCTAAAGTGTGTTTACGGTGGTGCAGTTGAGATATGCACAAAACACACTATTTTGTCATATGGCTAATAATTTTTAAAAATAGATTCATAAAGCCGTCGTCAATGGGGAGGGACACTGCTAATTTATCCCGCTAGGTGTCGCATCGTCGCTGGTGTTGTTAACCTGTCAAACATCATATATTTTTTACGCGATAGTTTAATTTTCTTAGATTAATCCATCGTAATGCTTAAATGTTGTGCATTCAAATGTGATAATAAAGGCGCACTCCGTTTTCCTACTGATGAGGAATTAAGAAGACTATGGTACAAAGCCTTGCGCCAACAAAATTGGAAACTTAGTTCATCGGCTAGGTTATGTAGCGCTCACTTTAAACCAGAGTATTTTTATGGTAAAAGCACTTACACTGGATTTTGCCCAGTTTCATTTAAAATAGACGCCTAATTACCTAAAATATGTACGCAAATGAACCTGACAGTTACCAGCGAGGGTGGCGCCATCTGAGATTAGCTTTGCCTGTCCCTCCCCATTGTTAGTCATCCACTACGGTCTCTTGTAGGGACTTTCACACTCGGCGGTGGTAATTGTGCCAAGCCAAACTTGCGAGTGTTGGAATTGGAACTGATCTAGAGTGATCTAAGGGTCACCTATAGTAAACCACCCGATTAATCATAATAAAAATTATGTGCCAAGATATTTCTATAGCTAATCCAAATTGAATAATAATAAAAGCAAAAGTGTATCTGTCTGTCTGCTTTGCTTTCAAAGTTGTAGCTATTCAACCGAATTTGAGGAAATTTAGTACAGAGACAAGTTGTACCGTGAGAAAGGATTTTTTTTTTCGGAAAATCAAGCAGTTCCCACGTAATTTTTCGAAGACCTAAATCTACGCGGCCGAAATTGCGGGTCTAATCATCTTGTTAAGTAAATAATAGGTCCAAAATTAGCAAATGAAACTTTTTTTTGTGGTATCGATAATGGGGCTGATTCTGTAGTGTTACTAAAATGACATAATTATAAATCTTGCTAAAAATGTTGTTTTAGTTTTGTTTAGAGATGATGACAACTCAATCAGATTAGCAACTCTTTATCAAACTTAAAAACGCACTTCTAGTATGGTTGTATGAAATTCACAGTTGTGACGTCATAAAATTTCAAACGCACTTTTTTTCTTTAATCTATATTTTGAAATGGTTATCAAACTTAAAACTAACCGCGGATGTGAATTTTAGGTCTTTTGGAAGATTTTATTTAATAATCAGTTAGATATAATTTATTTTTGATATAGGCATCATCCCTATTGCCCACATTATCAGTTAAAGTTATACTTGTGATGTAAACAGACGAGCTATCGGTCACGTTCACCGGCACTCTGAATGTGGCGATGATTGGCATCGGCGCCGTGCTGAAGAAAGTCAGCCTCGTGGCGGTCGTGGGCAGCGCCAGCCTCGCCGTGCGCCCGCCGGTCGGCAAACTGCTGCTCACTAATGGTGAGTATTTGTTAACTTATCATCATCACCATCCCCATCATCATAATCACCATCCCCATCACCGTCATCACCATCCCCATCATCACCATCCCCATCATCATCATCACCATCCCCATCATCATCGTCGTCGTCGTCGTGTGCCTGTTTCAAATCGAAGTTTTAATGACATATCGTCTAACCACTTGCGTCTGGCGAATCCTTCCTTCCAACACTAATCTGTGGAAAGAATATTGGGCTCCCCTTTGTTAATGTCTTTTTTTTATTTTTTATCCACTACAAGCTAGCCCTTGACTGCGATCTCACCTGATGGTAAGTGATGATGCAGTCTAAGATGGTAGCGGGCTAACCTGTTAGGGGCATGGCAGTTATATTAAACCCATACCCCTTCGGTTTCTACACGGCATCGTACCGGAACGCTAAATCGCTTAGCGGCACGTCTTAGCCGGTAGGGTGGTAACTAGCCACGGCCGAAGCCTCCCACCAGGCCAGACCAGGGAAAATTCAGAAATTATAAATTCCCAAATTGACCCTCCCAAATCGAACCCAGGACCTCCGCACGTTAAGACACAGCGCTACACACTGCGCCACGGAGGTCGTCTAATGAAATGTAATGTCCCGACGAACCATCTGTCCATCCGCGTTTGATGAAATTTGGTACAGGGGTAGATTGTATCTCGGGGAAGGACATAGGCTACTTTTTATGCCGGAAAATCAACGAGCTCCCGTGGGAATCAAAAAAACTTAATCCATGCGGACGAAGTCGCGGGCATCAGCTAGTAGTTTCAAATTCAAATGTTTTGTATTAAAATTTTACAAGTTCTTTTGAATCGTCGAGTGAATCTACCACTGGTTCGGAATTACATTCCTGCCGAGAGGAACCAGCAAGAAAAACTACCTTTGTTTCA
Organism: Erebia aethiops; assembly: GCA_923060345.2. Classification (NCBI taxonomy): domain Eukaryota; kingdom Metazoa; phylum Arthropoda; class Insecta; order Lepidoptera; family Nymphalidae; genus Erebia; species Erebia aethiops. The sequence goes on along the minus strand of OV281096.1, from coordinate 9,982,849 downwards.
GAACCCACAGTACTAAACCTGTGCAACACTGGTACGATACCTGGCGTATGGGCGGTGAAGTTCCGGTGTAAGACCAGTACCGAAGGGCAGTTTCCCTTCAAAGTGTCCACCAACAAAGTGGAGATTCGTCCGGGAAGTGTTAGCCAATTGAAGCTGGTGTATTTTGGCCCACCTGACACATTGTATGAAGGGTAAGTATTAATTATTATTTTTTATTATTTGCAGCCTGTAGTGTCCCAACGTTGGCCTCCCTTTCCTCTTTCCATTTATCTCGGTCCATAGAAGTTTGGGGCCCCCGTAAAGGCATCGAGTTCATCGCGCCAGCGGCGCCTCGGCCTTCCTCGACGTCTATTTGACGTCTTTTTTTCTTTATTGTGCACCAAAAAATAAATAAACCTAGATCAATAAAACTAACCTATCAAATAAAAAAGTAATGTTATGGGTTTGAGTTTTGACCATCCCTTTAGTTTCTTTATGGTTGAACTAGCGTGTCACTGGCCAATTAACACAATCTCTTAACTAAACTAAAATGACAGCTCCAAATATAGTACTGCACCCATAGATAATACACTATATACTAGAGATAGATGCGCCACTCACATTTCAAGTGTCTAAAAAGGTGTACCCTGTCCGCTAGATGTCGCTGTATCATGTACATCGCAGCTGGCAGTACCACTAATTTCGTTTTTTTTTATCTCAATAAAATAGTGAAAAAGCTAAATTTTTTTTTTAAATACTAATATTAATATTATCTACCAGGAGAACCTACGGTACATTTACATAAACGCAAGTAATACTAATATTGTAGATAACATTAACATTATTGTTAAATAAAAACTTAGCCTATTTCACTTATGAAATAAGGTTTTTAAAATTAAAATCAAAGACTGAACATACATTTAATTATTTATTTTTTTTCTTTTATGAATATTATAATATTTTATTGCTTGAGCTTTAATGGTATTATTATCTAAGTTATCACAAGTTAACTTTCCCTTTAGCAGCCTGTTAACATTGGTGCACCAACTGTGAACAACTACATTTATGGTTAAATTTAGTAAATAATCAAAAAGCTTCTTATTATGATTTTCACAGGAGAGGAACGAAAAATCACAGAATATTTTTACTTTTTGCATTATTACGTCTTTAATATTCTTGATTTGTGGTTCTTCATTCAATTGTGTTTGGATTACAGTGCAAACTTCATTTAAGAATGCACACAACGCCTCAGATGGATATCTACAAGACTTTTTTGTGTAGTCCCTTTCTAAAATATAATCATTCTGGGCTGGAGGCGTTGTGCTTAACAATTGCATTTTACATATATTACAATTTATACACATTTTTTTAAAACACTTATGAACTAAGTACCCAGCAATATAACGTTTTGCTTCCTTACTGGTTAAATTGCTGGGTTCTGAAATGTCCTTTTGCTCAAACAAATTGACTAAAGAATCCACATTTATATTTGCAACTGGTTTCTCTTCTGTGTTTACTGTTTGTGAATTAATTAAACATTTAAGTGGCTTTAAGACTTTGTCATTGTCCTGTTCACAGTTTGCACCAATTGAATGAGGGGAAGTTAAATTATTAACTAACAAAGTTTTATATGCTCCAGTAAATTGGCAGCATGTTGGAGATACATTCCGGATCCCATTGCTCCTGATACTGGAAAAGAAATTTTCTAGTGGATCCTGGTTCAAATTTCTTGTTAAAAGGCTGCTTACACTATGATTAGCATTTAAATAAGAAAACATTTCTTTTACAACATGGATATTTTGGATCCAATTTTGAATTGATGGAACTTTTACAAATTTACTAGTGCCATCTTTTTGTACTTCAAAACCCATGGAGTTTAATATAGGAAGAACTTCATCCCAGAGTTTAAAATGCGTTGAGTTCTTTCTCAAAGCTGATTTATATATTTTGGCACTGTCTTGGTAACTATGACCATTAAATGAGTCAAATAATTTATCTAATAGTAGCAGCAGATCAGCAGTTGCGAGACACTCTTTAGGCAGAAGATTATGATCTGAAAAAAAACCAACTTATCAAGCATTTAAAATGTGTAGCTTATTACTATTTACTATTCATACTAATATTATGAAGCAAAGAAATAAATGGGCTCACAACGTCAAAACATAGACATTGTAGGAAAAACTTGGACCAACAAGAACAAGAAAAATTGATAAAAATAGACGGGTGAAAGACGGGAACCTTGTGAGAGCTGAGACATAGAGAAAAGTTCAAAGTTTAAAGATCTTGCTCACGAGGTTCCCGCTTTGTGGCATATGGAGTCTACTGAAACAATCCTCATCTTTATATTTGTAAAAAAATGGTTTAATCCCAGCCTCACCAACCATCTGAGGCGACTGCGGTTTTGTGATAATTCGCTCACAGCCAAGATGCACAAATCGATGTTGTGAAAGTATGTCTTCCCATCAGTTTAACCAATTTTGATGACATTTGGCTACTTTTATCCCCAAAATAAAACAGTTCTCAGAGGATATTTAGAAATCTAAATCCACATTAACAATATCACATGCATCATCTAGTAAGGAAATAAAAATACAAACTTGCTAAGAAGCGTAAAGCTGCAGATACCCGTTGGCTGAAAACTTGAGCTGCAAATTTCACTTTCATCTTAGGTACTTTATCCTTATTCACATGTAGCTCCGTTAACTTGTTAACCAAGCGAATGTCATGCTCTCCCACATCAATATCGAGTAACATTTGTAAATGGTTCCATTTTGCAACCTTTACTTCTCCATTTTGTGTGTATTTTAAGTTTTTGGTCATTAGATTATTTCTCAATCCTTTGAGTATATGTGGAGGATCAAAAATTGGAAATATTTTGCTATTTTCGATTTCAAATACCAAGCTTTTCCATTCAGATCCTCTTCGAAGGTATTTTTCCTTTGTTTCAGTAACCAGATTCTTTATTACTTTCATATTTGTTGGGGATTGGTCACAGATTGTAGACACAATTTTTAAGCCAGTGCTGTTGACCTGTACTATGACATTTTTAATTAACTTTTTTAATTCTGCACTGTTTGTTGCACTCTGGCAGAATGTAAAGCAAATTGATTGTTTGAATTTACCTTTTATACTTTTCAGCATAAACACTAAAGCGTGATCAGCAATTTTTGAGGTTCTATGTCCCCCAAAATCTTCAAAACCCCCAATCACATCAGGGACTTTTTGAAAATACAGTCCTGGAGACAGTGCCACCTCATCAAAAATTAACGTGCACAGCTTTTTTTCTTCAGGCAACTTTTTCACTGTTTTGGCTAAATGCTTCATTATATTATTGTTTATGCCTGGATTTAAAGGTATGCTGCTTAGCATTTTTTGCATGGTTCTTTTTGAAGGCAAACCAAATGTCCTTTGCAGGAAATTATAGGCTTTTTGACTTTGTTTGAAAATTGTTAAACACAAAATTTTCTCTTTTATGCTGAATCTCCTGCCTCTCGGCTTTTTCGATGATTTCTTAAGTTGCATATTTACAAAAATGGCTGCTGGTTCCGGGAGATTTTCTACAGCATTTAAAAATGCCTGACTCTGTGACAGTTTTTTAGCCTGTCTCACTCTTTCATTCAATGTTTTGCACTTACTTTTTAAATTCAGAATTCGAGTTTTTAATGTCCTGAATTCCTTAGAATATTTTTGTGTTTTGGTATTAACTGAAAATAGAAAAAGAAAAATTTAGAACACTATAGAAAGATTTTTATTTGAATAAATTTTTGTGCTTTTAATTTTCAAGTGAATCTACCACTGGTAACGAATGCACTATCGAAAAGAAATAATTAAAAAATTAATCATGGTATATCGCTGAAGAATATTACTATTTTTAAGAATACATACCTTTAGGAAATCGTTTTTCTTTTGGATATGAACGTTTGCAAGATTCTGAGTTGTCTCCTGTTTGCATATCAACATCCATTGCAGTCTCAACAGCTGCAGATGATGGTAGCGCTATTGAAGAAGTTAAAGCTGAAAAATTAAAAATTGAGTAAATTAAAATTTACTTTCTACTATCTAATAAGCTCTTCCAATAACTATATACATATTGGGTTGAGATCATGATGATGATCCAAAAAATAAAAAAAATATTCCAAGAGCTTGCTGTCACCATGTTTAACCTCAATCAAATACAATCAAATCAAACTATAAGGGTTCCTAGTAGTTTTACTACAGAACCCTAATAATGATTAATAATTTATTTGCTTTTCATGTTAAAAGATCATGCTTGTTATTTAGTAGAAGTATAAAATGACTTGAGCAAGTTAAGGTACTTACGTATGTTCAATGTTGGTATAGCGTTTCTGGTGAGACGTTTACTCGCAGAACGGTAAAAGTTTTCAAAGTGATTATCACATATTCTTACATTATTATAAATGAAAAAATCCCCTTTTCCTTTCACATCTTCATTTAAAACCATTTTCCATTGTTCAAATTTTTCCAAATTTGGGTAATCTGGTTTTGGAAATTGATGAAAAGGACCTTAAACAATATAGTAAGTTCTTAATGACACAATGGACGTTATGATAATAAAACCATTTTGCTATTAGTATGGTAGGAAATGTTTTCAGCATAGATAATACACTATACTTTTCAGGGTTCCACAAGTAGGTACAGTGTAAGAACTCTTATTTGTTTGATCTTCAAAGATTAAGGTCAAAATCATGATCATACCTTCAGTCACACATCCAAAATAACACTTTCTTGCTGATTTTCTCGGCATCTTAGCCAAGTTCGTTGCGGCAAACAAAGTCCGGTAGGGAAAAGCAGGGTCGATAAGTTGGCAGCGGCAAAGTCCAGTTAGCAAGAGCAGGTCAATCGTCAAAGGCAGGTAACACGGGTCCAGGGCTTATAAGAGGTCTAACGTTCAAAGAAGATACAACAAAACAAGCAGATAATCCAGAATTTTCAAACTAAAATACACAACACAACGCAAGAGCACATCAACGGAATATATTTAAATTTTTAAAAAACTGTCAAGACAGTCAAGTCAACCACAACCAAGTTCTTTTTTTGAATTTTTGGGCTCTGGATTCTAAGATTTTGACTAATAAACGCCATCTATAGTACACTCTAGAAAAATAGCTTAAGAGTTTTTGTTCCGCGATCACCAGATGGCAGTGTTTTCTACGGAATATTTGTTCACGTGAATTTGTACGGCAGTTTCACCCCCCTGACTGCACCTTTCCGCAGGGAGTATTATGAAAGGCATAGCAATATAAACAGAGGTGTCATTTAAGTTTAGTTCAAAGATGGTGTTTAACAGAATTGGCCTGATTGTTTCTTGAATTTGGTCATTGACAACGTATGAGTACCTAATGTATAGCGCCTGGAGTAGAGGCGTGGTGCGCCGTGTGGCCAGGGGCGGCCTCAGCCATTGCGAGGCTCTGGGCGGTAGATTTTTGCGAGGCCCTTAAGCTTTGTGGAATTTATGTGAATTGAAAGTATTTTTATTCATGATGCTTGACGAGAAATGCAGAAGTAATAAATAAATTTAAAGTTTTAATATTGTACACTAACCTTTGCCCGCAACTTCGTCCGCGTGGAATTAGGCTTCTAAAAATCACATACAAACTTTCATCGTCTATTTCACCCCTTTAGGGGTGGAATTTTCAAAAACTGAATCACTAATTTATTCATTTTAACCAAAAGCCCAAATACGCTTACGTCTAGCCACTTAAGGCAATACACTCTTCTTTGCAGGACTCTGATACTAGAAGATACATCCAATGGCAAAATAGCCGCAATCGAAATCACAGGAGGTTCAGACAGACCCAAATCCTTCCCAATCAAAACCAATTACAACAATATGTCATGGGTTCGAGCTGGTATGAAGGAGCTCAGTCTGAAGAATTGTACGAACCAGAAGATTCAAATCCGCTGCCAGATCATGGGGGATGGATTCATGTTGGATAGCCCGGGGGTCGAATCCAGAGGGACGTATGTGCTTTCGTTCGGTCCCTGCGAATGTAGGCCGCTGCCGATCGTCTTCACCCCGAAGTCTTGTCTGCCACACGCGGCGGCTTTGCATTTAGTGTTCGATAAGAACAGTGATTACTCTAGAAAGGTGAGTCTGAATATACAAATACTAGCTTTAGCCTGCGTTTTTAGGGACCTGTACAGCAAATATTCAGAAGTTTATTTTGCTTAAGATATAAAACAAATGTTTGCTATATTATGTAAGATCTATTTCATTCTTTTATTTTACATACTGACTTTGTCATCAGATCCCAAATACTTAATTAGAAATTTTGATAAAATAGAAATCGTTTCCGTTTCGTTTCGTTTCGTTGGAAATGTAATAAATATGCATTTTTCAATAACAAGTCTTACTGCCATCTTTAAATCTTCAGATAAAATCTAGTTTTTTTCTTTGCAATAGGTTCCACGGATGGGTAAAAGGTATCATCAGACACACTTTGTTAGTTATAATATGAGTACATACTTTCAGATAAAGCTTCACGGCTGTGCCAGCAACGACAGTGTCCGTTGGTCGGGACTCATGACGTATGGCGACACGGCGCTTGTACGCGCAGAGTCTCGCGCCGACATACAGCTGAAGCTCTTCAACAAAGCGTCTGCGCCCGCCTTCCTCTCCGCTCGCGTGCAGTTTAACTGTAAGTAATGACTTGTAAGGACAGTGTCAGTTGGTCGGGACTCATGACGTATGGCGACACAGCGCTCGTTCGCGCAGAGTCTCGCGCCGACATACAGCTGAAGCTTTTCAACAAAGCGTCCGCGCCCGCCTTCCTCTCCGCTCGCGTGCAGTTTAACTGTAAGTAATGATTTGTAACGACAGGACCTAGAGACTATCAGAGTAGGGATGATGCCAATGTCTAAAATAAATTACATATATATATCTTACTGATTATTCAATTGAGGGTTTTCCAAAAGACCTAAAATTTACATCTTTGGTTAGTTTTAAGTTTGATAACCATTTCAAACTATAGATTTAAAAAAGTGTTAAATTTGGTGACGTCATTTCATACAAACTTCCATACTAGAAGCGCTTTTTTAAGTTTGATAAAGAGTTGCTGATTTGATTCAGTTGTCATCATCCTTAATTCAAGTTTCTAGCCTCGGCATAGATAGACTGTCAGGACAAGTCTCTTTATAATATGCTGGTATAGATTTTGCGTGATAAATGTAATCTGTTTCTGCAGTACAGTACAGATTCCTGGCAGCGGAGTCTGTGCTGGCTGGGCACCGCCGCGTCATGAGCCGTCGCTCGCAGCACACTGTGTCATTGCGGGTGCCGTGGCCCAAGCTGGAGCGCCGCGCCAGGAGTCTGGACGCCACGGCGTTGGCCACCGTCACCGTACTCACTGGGCCCGAGTTCACGAGGCGTAGGATACTGAGGTACACCAGCCTTAGTATAACATTTTACCATCATTTATTTATATATTTTTGAAGTGAAAACTTCTTTAGGCGCGTTGAGCACTTTTTGGTAGGGGGTAAAAATGTGGAATTTGCACCGTTAAATTGCAAAAACCGTCAGATTGCAATCTAACGCTTTTTATCTTGTTAGATTGTAAACTGTTGACAGATTGTGAACCGTTCAATGTTCAAGTGTCAATTTTTGAAAAATTTATTGTATTTACGTTTTCTTTTCTCTTTCTTAGGTTAATCACCTCACAAGTAAAAACCTAGTCCTAACTGATTAGCGGTTTTCACAATCTTACGGTGGCATATAACTTCAAAATAATATGGCTCTATACATTGTCACATTTCTCAATTCTATTTTCACTAGTGCAGTCAAATGTTCAAATAAAAAATGCACGTAGGAAAATATTAAACTACATTTTTATTTTATATTTGCAGAATACTCAAAAGTGAATCGGACGGAGCGATGGATGTGTCACTACTACCCGAGAACTTGAGGACGTTAGCAGAACCTTTTGAAGGCGAAGACGCTGCTATGGAAAGCTATCTGGAAGACTTTAACGAAACAAAGGTATGGTATTTCTTTCTGATTGAGTTGGTAATTTGTACGGTTGTTGCTAGGACACGCGGGAAGGTCTCTGAGTTCGGTCATATAATAAGTAACATGCAATAGTGAGCAAGTCATAAGTATGATGCATGCCAGGATAATTATTTTAATGTCCAGCTCAGAATATTGTTCATATTTCTTACAATTTCTTTAGTTAAAAAGTGCGTCGAACTTTAATGACGTCACATTTCAGAATTTCATATGAATCCCATACTTAGAACGCGTTTTGACGTTTGAAAAACAGACAGACAGAGGTGTTTTCGCGTTTATAAAACTGCATATATAATACTAATATTATAAAGAAGTAAAGTTTGTGAGTTTGTGATATTGTAGGGGGTAATCTCTGGATTTACTGAACCGATTTTGAAAATTCTGGTACCAATAGAAAGCCACATTATTTGTGAGTGTCATAGGCTATACATTAACTCGAAAAATTAGGGAGTTCCCGTGGGAATCTAGAAAACTTATTTCACGCGGACGAAATCGCGGGCATCTGCTAGTAATATATATTATGCTATTCAAAGTTCTTCAAACACTCTGTTCAAAGTTTAATTTCCTCCACAGGCGTCACTGAACGAGCTAATCGAAGGTTTGCAAGAGCTCACAGCACAAATCGATCTGCCGCAGGATTTTGCAGAAGATCACACGATCCTAATCACCGACGATACAGTTGTCGAACACCATACCCTGTGCGATTGAGAGCTTTTACTGTTTTAATTTAGTAATTTGTGATATTATAGTATTAATTTATAATTTAGTGTAGTTAGAAAGTCAAGCTTTATATTGTACTTAAAAATGTAAATAAATAAAATTTATCCGTCCTATGAATTTATTATTATTAACTAGATGATACCCGCGACTTCATCCGCGTGGATTGGGGTTTTTTGATTCCCGTGGGAACTCTATAATTTTCAGGGAAAAAAGTAGCCTATATACAGTAGTATGTGCTTCCCAGGGATACAAACTATCCCTATACCAAATTTCATCAAAATCGGTTGAACAAATGGCCGTGAAAGCGTAACAGACAGACAGACACACTCTCGCATTTATAATATTAGTATGGACTAAGCAATTTCGTTAGACAAAACTATTGAACCAAAAATAACAGGCACATTATGAAAAGCTTTCTTGCTTTCCTTAGTAGTCTTGACGTATCATAGGTGACACAAGTTGTCCTATGTGAAATAAATAAATCATTTATCATTTATGTGGTGCTGTGTATCGTGCACTTGTAGCTTGCTATATTCACCACACCACACTAATCTTCCAAATTAAATTAAATTCGGAGTGAAACTGAGAATATTTAAGTCCTCGGCTTCGCCTCGTCCTTCCAATATTACTCAGCCGTGAATTACTATTTCCGGCGTGTGCAGTCATGTAATATTAATGTTATCTAAGAAAGGGGATAATCTAAGGTATAAATACAACAAAGTCGGGTTGGTTATTTATAACTCTAGAACGGCTGGACCGATCTTAATGATCTCTGATTTGTTGGATTCATATCCGCCCCGAATAGCAGAATAACTATTAAAATATGGGTTTCACGTAAAAAAAATATCTAGAAATATATCCAAATACATAGAAAATATTGAATAATCATACAACTACCAGGGCACATGTAATGTCGTACATCACATTGAAATAGTTTATTTATGTACTGTGCTTTTAATGATTTTTTTTTATTTTCTTTATTTATATTATTATTTATTATCCTAAGGAACTATTGAACTAAATATTTTTTTGCATTCATTTTATTACGTTAATTAAAATCATAAATTAAATTTAGCTAAAAGTTATCACTACATTCATTTACTGTTAGGCGGTACAAAGTTCGCCGCGTCACCTAGGTTCTAATAAAAAACTATATTTTATTTCATAATCATTTATTATTTTCTTAACCAGTATATTTATTCCAATCGTTTTCCTATTTTTTTTTAATTCATTGTATCTAAGAGATTCCGCTGTCAATCGCAGTTGTCTGTTAGAAATGACTTTAAAAATATTGCCTACTACTTACAAAACTAAAATGCAATTTCCACTTACAATAATTCATTAAACATCGCAAAATTATATTTTATATACAGGACTAAGACGGTTTATAAAATTAAAAGTCATATTTCGCTAATTATACCTTATCCTTTCGAATGAGCCCCTGTCTGTTAATGTATTAATAATAAATTAACACTAGTTTGGGCATAAAAGAATACATTAAAACAAGTATGCATCTCGCGGAGCTCATTCTAAAGGAATTTACGTCAATTTCATCGAGCTTGGTGTATTTGTTACCATGAATCTATCTTTTACACAACAAAAATATTCCTTAACACTCGGCTCACTCTCTCTTCATTCACACACCATTCATTCGTCATTCCTTTTCATTCATTCGCGATTCGTTCACACGCACATGAGACGCTCATACATGTCGCATTTGGCAGTTAATTGTAGTTACTTCACACACGTCAATATTCACATGAAACCCCTAAAAGTTTACAAAATAATATACTACTTGGCGCTTACGTTAAAAGTTCAAACAATTACACTGTGATATAAAAAGCTAGTGGTAAAATGTGAATATCGACGGCATATTAAAGTGAGCACTCGGGATCTACTTGCCGTACAGCCTACATACAAAGAAAAAACTTATTGAAATGGAAGTACTTATTTTACACATTTTTCTTAACTAATTTGCGTTAAAAATGGCTGACGTATTCATTTATTAGGAAACGGTGCTTTGAAAATACTATTCTCAAAAATTATTGCATTACACCTAATAGTCTAACGTCAAAAGAAGACAAAGAAGAGTAATAGGAGAGTTTCTAAAGACTTGAAATATTAGGTACATCGCTTCCCTGACATGTGGCATTGTTAAGCCAGATTTCTCGAAAATAGACAAGAACACTACAACTTTTTAAATAAATTGAACGGAGCGCTTTGTTTTTGTCAACGCGAGTTATGTTTTCTTTAGGTGAAAATCTGGCCTCATGTATTGCATATATTTTTGTACACGAACACAAAGGATATAACGTCGAGAAAACGCTTTAAAGCGTGCCTTCCACTACAAGTGAAATCCTTAGAAGACAGTACTTGGAGATTCCACACTGTTGATATTATTTTAGGTTAATTTACTTATATCTAGGTTGTTTTGTATTCGCTAGCGATGGAAGGCATGATTTTACACGCTATGGAAAGCGCTTATTTGTATTCTGAGATTTACTCTTAAACTAGCTGTACTGGATTGAGAACAGTAGTTATAAGTTTTACTCCTCTATATTTTCAGTAGCATTTATTTAAGAAATAATGCACGTCCTCATATATATTTATATACACATCACACAATCACACGTTTTTTACAATAGGAATTAAAATCCTCAACTAAAAAATAAACCAGTCACTTAATGAGCTATAATAAAATAGTATGTAAGATTGCCAACGATACACTGGCCTAGACACGAGCGGCGCACTCGGTGAGAACGATCGCGTTCTAACATTAGACATCGTAAAGATAACCGTAAAATTGTAGAAACCGTTAGATTGTAATCTAACGGTTTTTATCTCGACAGATTGTAAACTGTCGAAAGATTGTAAACCGTTCCATGTTTTGAGTGTCAATTTTTGAAATATTCATTGTATTTACGTTTTCTTGACTCTTTCTTGTAGGTTATGTTAGGTTCTTAGGTTCTGTCGGGTTTAATATACCTAACAGATTACAATCTACCGAAAAATAATGCGTTAAATTGTAATTTTTCGACAGTTTACAATCTCGCGAGTTAGATTACAATGTAACGGTTTTTACAATTTTACGGTGACATATATATTGCTGTCGATCATTCTATAATATTTCTTAACAAGTTAAATACGATGTTCTGCAGTGACTAGTTCTATTCAATGCAGATATTCATATTATTCGATAAGAGATCATATGGCTTTCAAAACGTGCGGCTCGCATACGGATCCGATTTCAACACAAATTTTGGTCATTATTTTCTGCCACATTTAACTTAATATTATCGTATATAAACGTCCATAATTTGATAATATCAGTAACGGAATAGTACCTACCATTCTAATAATCGCCCACCACTAGAAGCATCAAGTTATATAAAAACTAACCCATTCATAATGATTGAATGCTCCACATAATTCATATGGTATGATTCGACACGAATGTAACAATTTCACATACAAAAATGCTGGTGTTTCCTTTAAAATATAAATATCACAGATAGTGCAAAAATAAATCATAATGTTCACATCGGAATTTGTAACGTGTTGAATCAGAACATCCTAAACCCGGTACATATTTATATGGAACTGTGTAACTTAGTTATTTATAATTACGCATTTTTGTAACATGTACAGCATTGGAATTATAATAGTCTTGTATTTCTTATGGAAGCTTCGTATGCTACAGCTAAATTTGGAAGCAACATTTTATACAATTTTGAATGCTTAACACTTTAAATGGACAAAGAATTCCTCGAACAGTGGGATTACCAAGAGATATGAAATATTGAGTATTATATTTATAGAAAGTTAGTGATTCTAATTTCTTTGGCTGACACACTTCATAATTAAGTTTAAGAGCCGATTCACACAACATCGAAGCTTCATTAGCGCCAGAGCAACATAGTGCGACATTGAGGCAAGCCCATAAGTAGCATGCAGTGTTGTTAATACCGTCATTTGGTAGTTTTACTTGGAAAGTTACTCGGGAGTTTTGAAAATTGATGTATTTTATAGATTTCGACGTGTTTTTTCCGAATTTTCACTTTGCCACCTCGTATCTTTGCCGTTCGCGCCGCCATATTGAAAAAATGGCGCCCAAAATGAAATTTTGAAAATTGAACCCCCTTTTGGAGAACAAAATTACTGGGTTATGTTGCACATTTTTGCTCGGGCGTAAAACAGCCAGACAAGGTAAATGCTTACACAGAAAGTACGTAGCAAAGCATATTCACCGTTTTATGCAGAATAGGCTGCATAATAAAAATAGTATTGTGAAGTTATATGTATAATGTTTAAATAGTATATGTGAATTATAAAAGTAAAGCAGTTCAGGAATATGTGATCATAAATCGTAAATTGAATTTAATTAATCAAATCGGCTCTTATCACAACTTGTTTGTACCTAATTTCACTTTGCGATAGTAATTTTTTTGAAACTTTCAGCTAGTAGATACGTAATACATAATTCTGTGGTACACTAACCCTGTAATGTTTGTGGGATTGACACAAAATCCTAATACCATAATTTTTTTTTCTTCTCACAAAGAGCTTTCGAACATAATAAGATAGGATAAGACACTATATTATCAAGGAGTTGTTCGAGGTAAGCTTTAAGTTTTACAGTCCGCATCCATGAGAACGAGCTAGTCGAATCTATATACATTCGATCATATATTTTTAGTTGGTAAGCATGCTGGCCCAAATACCCGAAGAATATTTTGAAGAGGTGATTGATAAAAAGTCTGTTCTTTTGCATTTCCTGCTAAGTTTCGGATCAGCTCTTTAACCCCTGGTTGACCTACATAGATTTATTGAGTTTTACCCGTGAATTGTAAACCATGGATCAGTTAACCACTCGACATAATAATGCGTCCAAACTAAAGAATAACTTTACCATATCGCGATGGTGTTATTTTCCTTAATTCGAATGCATTAAGGTACATTTTGAGTCACCGATGCTGAGATCTATAGAGCGTACTTTGACTTGGCTCAGACTTTACTTTTTAGTTAAAACGAGATGGACTTATGTGAGTAACATAAATCTGTCTCGTTTTAACCATGTCTTAAGTCTAAGCAAAATCAAAGTTCGCTCTATAGATCTCACACTGACACATGTCACTTCCACATTTCAAAAGACGGTCAGCTCCTGTTTGATATTGTTGCGTCGCGTCGAGTCGTGTTGTTACTGTGAGCTCAAAATACACCTTTACTTAGCGCAAAAACATGCCGAAGACGCAGTAAACAGATTACAACCAGTACTGAAACTACCTAGAAACGTTCGAAACAGCTCACTCATACATACATGCGCATCGACAAGACCCCTAAGCGCTGGTCGCAGTGCCGTCAGTAGTGAGTAGCGCTTAGGGGTCTCGTTTCTATGTAGTTTCAGTACTGGTTGTATCTGTTTACTGTGCCGAAGATGTCTCACAGCGATACCTCGCGGTCGCGGTCTTGCCTACATCGATGTTACCACCGTTCAAAACAAATGTATGCAAAAATATGCAAGCACGAACATACCTCTCTCCGAGTCTCTTCGGCGTGTTCGCGCTTGTTTACTTGCACGCATTAGTTTTTGAAGTGAAACTTCTTTAGAATCCTTGTTATTTGAAAATTCGATGAAACGAAAAAGAGACAAACATATTCATAATAGGCATGCGAGAGAATGAGATAGAATACAAGTTATATTTATCTCATTCTCTTGTAGACTACTTTCATGAAGTTTCACTTCTGCCGTGTGTGAATTGTGTATTTGACTACTATTCAAATAAATTATTCTCTAGTGATTATTAAATAGAGGATCTCCCAAAAGTCGTAATATCCACGTCCCCTGATATTTTTGTGTTGAATTACCATTTTAAACAATCGATTAAAATAAAAACGAACTTAAATGACGTCACATAAGACGCGTTTTGACGTTTGAAAAAAAGTTGCTGATTTGACTAGTTGTCAAATACCCAATTGTACACGCACTTTTTTTTTCAAATGGATCAACTTCGGCATGTGTTTACCCTAATACTCGGCTTGTGTCAAACAGGTCGTGTCTCCGGGTTGTTCGGGCGCGGGACGTGTTGTAGCGGGCGGGGTTGCGTGCACAGTGAGCGCATGGCCGGCGCGGCGCGGGGCGGGCGCGGCTAGGGTGCGCGGTACAGCAGGTAGGCGGTGAGCGCGGGCGGCAGAGCGAGGCGCGAGGCGGCGGCGCGGAGCCGCGCACGCCCCACGCGCTGCCGGATCACGCGTCTGCACAGCTCCATCAGCGGCAGCGGCTCCGCTGGAGGAGGAACACACGTGCTCTGATTATCAACTACAACCATTGACCACCACCACCACTACAGCCCATTAACGTCCCACTGCTGGGCACAGGCCACCACTCCTCCCCACGTCCGTCTCGGGGATCCAAGTATTCTAAAGTAACCAAGTATACCAAATTTGCCCACCAACCGACAACCCAATGCGGGTTGGCGGGCTTTAACGACTATTATCATGTTAGTGATAATAACCGGGACCGACGGCTTAACGTGCTCTCCGAGGCACGGGGGTGAAACACCGCCAACTTCCAACTTCGGGCTGACACTGAGAATTTCTTAATTGAAAAACCCAATACCTACAATTTTTATGCCCGACCGGAAATCGAACCCGATTGATCCGCAGTCGACTAAGCTAACCGCTAGACCAACGAGGCAGTCAAACATTGACCATCTTATATTAATTAATTATTTGATCGCCAATAACAGTGATTAACAAAATGAACACCACAACAGAAATGATAAATTGGATACATAGTGTGGAAGATAAACTACGAAAAATTTGAAAGCTCTCTTCATAGAAGGAGGCAAACAATAGAGCCCCATGGAAAAAAATATTGTAGAGGAGGCCAAGACCAACCAGAGGTTGCAGCGCCGAAGGTTAGAGGTGGTCAGACCAAATTCACTGTCTCATAGTACAGAGTAGGGCTAACTGATTTTTATTAAATGGCAAAGTTCAATATTAATCGATAACTTTATTTCAAAGGTACTGAAAACCCCAAATCTACTGGTTACCAACAATGACATGATTGTCGTGATGTAATTTTACGAAGACAATAGGTACTTTAACAACAGGGGGTTACCGATGTGTTTCTTGTGGTTGGAGGCTAGCAGAGTTTTGACAACCTCCGTGGCGCAGTGTTGAGCGCTGTTGTCTCAACGTGCGGAGGTCCCGGGTTCGATCCCCGGCAGAGTCAATTTGGCTGTGGCTAGTTACCACCCTACCGGCAAAAACGTACCGCCAAGCGATTTAGCGTTCCGGTACGTTGTCGTGTAGAAACCGAATAAGGGTATGGGTTTAATATAACTGCCTTGCCCCTAACTAGGTTAGCCCGCTACCATCTCAGACTGCATCGTCACTTACCATCAGGTGAGATCGCAGTCAATTTGTAACTTGAAGTGGATAAAAAAAACAAATTGGCAGTCGGGACTGCCGATAGAAGTGAAAACGAATATTTTTTTTTCTCATAAAAAAAGTAAACATGAAATATAAACCTTAAAACTAAGACAATAAAGTTTAATTACGAATGTACTATATTTATACTTAAGACCTTTTGTTTTCGCAACAACGCGAGGTGTCGGCCACGGTTACATAGCACTTATTAATATAAACCTTAAAACTAAGGGATTAAAGTTTAATTACGAATGTACAATATTATTATACTTAAAACCTTTTGTCTTAAGAAGAACGGTGTCGGTCTCGCGTATTCCAAATTTTTACCTCCTACCAAAAAGTGCTCAACGCGGCTTATAAGTTTTCACTTCAAAGAAAGTGTGGATACGCGCGGACACTCACGGTCAAGGCCGCCGATGTACTTGATGGTGATCTCCGCGTGCCCCCACACGGCGGACACGACGGGGTAGAGCGTCTTGCCGCGCAGGCCGCGCGCCGCCACGCCCAGGTAGCGGCCGTCCGCGCAGAAGGCGAGCGTGCCCTCGTCCATGTCCAGCACCACGAGCAGCCGGTCCGGCACCAGGAACTGCTCGTCCGGCCGCAGCAGCGCCGGGTACGTGGCGCCGCTGCTGCCCGTGCCCTTCGCGTTGTGGTACACCTGCGCCGCGACACGCACAACACTCATATTAATAACTTAACGCCATGTGTAGCGTAAAAGGGGGTTTTTAAAAGCAGTGTATCTGTCAACGTATGCTTGTAAAATCCGTTAGATTATAATCTAACGGTTTCTATCCCGCGAGATTGTAAACTGTCGAAAGGTTGTGAACCATTCAATGTTCTGAGTATTAATTTATGAAATATTTATTGTATTTACGTTTTCTTGTCTCTTTCTTGTAGAGTTCGCGCGCAAGTTGAATGCAAAGTAAATGTAAGTGTCACCATACATTTACTCTGCATTCAACTCGCGCGCGAACTATAGGTTAGGTTAGAGTTTGACATGAATATTCAGGTAGTGCCCGGCCGCACTACGATGCCGTGTAGAAACCGATTATAGGGGTATGGGTTTAATATAAGTGCCATGCCCCTAACATGTTAGCCCGCTACCATCTTAGACTGCATCATCACTTACCATTAGGTGAGATCAAGGGCTAACTTCTAGTGGATAAAAAAAAACTACTTAAAGACCACAGATCTGTTTATAGTCCTAGGACTGATCGCAGATGGACAAAAAATTAAGTAGCATGGGGTGGCGTGGAGTGGCGTACCTTATTCCTGCCCAGGTCCCAGCCCCAGCTCTGGTCGGTGGCGCCGACGAGGCTCTGGTAGCCGACGGAGTGCAGCGGCGCGTGCGCGGTGGCCACGCCCACCACGGCGTGCGTGCCGCGCTGGCGCGCCGGCCACACCACCTCCCAGCAGTGCAGCCCGCGCGAGTAGCCCACGCGCCCGCGGATGCAGTCCGTGCTCTGCGCCACCGGGTGCCGGTGGAACGTCAGCGCGTCCTCCTCCTTCACGAATATGTTTAACGATCTGAAACCGAACGCGCACATTCCTTGGTGACCAATACAGCAATGGGCAAAATGGTTCTTATTCCAGCCACTTCTGATTTCCGAAACTAGTTTAGATCCGATAAATGTTATGAGAATAATTCTTCTACTGTGTTATTTATTGAAGACTAGCTGATGCCCGCGTCTTCCTTCGTCCACGTGGATTGATATTTTTGGTTCCCGGGGGAACTCCTTAATCTTCCCGGATAAAAAGTAGCCTATGTGATATTCCAGACTATAATCTATCTCTATGCCAAATTTCAGCCAGATCCCTTCAGCCGTCGGCGCGTGATTGAGTAACAAACATCCATACATCCATCCAAACTTTCACATTTATAATATTAGTAAGAAGTAAGAATGATGTTATAGACATCGAAACAGAATAGTTCTTATAATATACCAGTGAGTAATGCAATAGTACCCAGCATTGTTTGAAAGTTTTTTTTAAAACTGAGTCAGAATAGCTGGAGTAGGTACCTATTAGAATAATGCACATTCAGAACATGTTTTAAAATGCTTTTAATAATTAATTTAACTAAATCCAAATGCAATAATTTTAAAGTCACCTTGCAAATTGCAATACGCAGTCCGTCTGCATTGTTGCAAACAAGTTTTTTTAACATAATTGACGTTTTCACTTGCGTTTTCTACGTTATAGGTACTCTTTTCCTGAGAGAACATGATATGAATATGATAAAACATACTTCTAAGTGGTTTTGCTATTAAAAAACAATACGGTGTAAGCCCAAATTAATTATACAAGTACCATTGGATCAGGTATGAGTATGAGCTATTAAGATTTCATTACATAACATTTCAAATTATGCAACATGACGTCAGTGTTGCTTATAAACATAATTACGCAGATCTATTGACCCGCAATTTTATCGGTAAAACAACCTTGTTCCGTCAAATACGTCTATGAGTCGATTTGCTCCGAAAATGGCAACCAACAAGGACGCCTCGTGAAGGTTAACAAGCCATAGGATTGCTTTTACAACAAGTTTTTGTCAATAAACGGCAATAAGGATTCGTATAAATCCTTGGGGGCTTTAATTGAATTAGCTTGTGCTATTAGCAGACTTTTAAAAGTTAGAAGTATTCGACCAACATACGTGGGAAAGGTCAGTCGACGCCGACCTAAAAATAGTGTAACTAAAAGTATTCTGCATACGTGTCAAGGCTATAGTCAGGAAATAAGAACAGATCAACACAAGATCAGCTGGAAAAAGAAATATTGAACATTGCAAACTTGCAGAAGGCGGTTCTGGCAAGTCACCTAGACTGTCTAAACAGCAGAAAGTTAACTTCAATGTTGGAAAGAAACTTCTGCAATTTACCTTCTGAAGTTTTATTGCTATATAAATGGACAATGGACACTTGGCTAGTAAATTTTTAAGATTATTTATTGAAAGTTTGTCATCCTACTCCATGATTTTATGCAATATAGTTACGTCAACGATCATCGTAGTTTATACTTTTTTTCAATTAATAAAAACGAAATCGTGTCAGCGATTCCACTAGAAAAATTGGACGCAAAAACTAATCCAATTCAAATAAGATCAGTTTTCGTTACGTGAATAATAATCGATACGTTCACTTTTTACTGTCTCGTAGAACCAATTTATTCAGGGAGCATCGTAATCCGTAATTTGTTCTTGAAACTGCAGATTTTGGATATTACTCATATATGCATTTCGACGATATCCCTGGTCTTATGAGAATAATCTTGGGTTCGATTCCCGGCACGGACAACCCTCCAACCACCCATGGCCCCACCAACCTCGCGGTTATATGAGCCGAATCGCAGAAGGGCGCCCGTTCGGTACTTGCTCTTGGCGTGTTTCCGGGGCGCATTCTTGACTCCCTACAAATTGCTTCCTTGTCTTTAATGTCATTCTCCCCATTTTGGGGCTGACGTCACGAGCACACGAAGAGATCCCCGCATCTTCCCCGTGGCATCGCCTTCTATCTGCTTCCTGCGCTTCCCTCCTCCTCCTCCTCCTCATCCTCCGTTGCATCCACATCATCGTCCTCACTTTCCTCCTCCTCCTCATCCTCACTGTCCTCCTATCCGTCGCCGCCGCCGTACATCTGAGCCGCTTCGCCTCCTGTGCCAAGCGTGCGCGAACTTCCGCAGTCCTCGGATGTTCGCCTCCGACGAGACGAGGTCCCCGTAGTATCTCATCCATCATCTTGCACCGGAGGTCTTCATACAAACTGCACTCCCAGAAAACGTGTTGTGCATCCTCATCCCCCGAAACCCATGCCGAAAGCCGAAACCCATGCCGAAAGCATCCGTGGCTCGTGAGGATTTGCGTTGTTTCGTAGTCCGGGTGGACCCAAGTCGCCTTGAGCCGCTCCGTCACCACAGGGAAGAATCGCCGGAGTTGACTGCCTCTCCCATCGCTCGCCCAGCGCTGCTGCCAAAAGTCGATCATCTGGGACCCAATTTCGCGCTTCCGACTGCTCAACTCCTGCTTGGTCGCGATCTTGCGCGCCAGATCCACCTTGCCAGCGGATTAACTCCAGGTCCGCAGGCAAAATGCCCGCTAAATTAATAATATCTAAGCTGTCTCTCTCTGGTCTGGATGGAGGTTTTAGTTATGGCTAGTTATCCTATACAAACGTAACGCCAAGCGATTTAGCGTTCCGGTACGAAGCTAGGTAGAAACCGGTCTTTGGTGACCTACCCCTTCGATTGTGTAAGAAAATTGTAATCGTAAATGTTTGTCAAACGTATAATTCAAACTGTTTAAAGTTAAATAGTTTATAGACCTGCATGTCAAAAGCATGTTTGAATTTCCTAAACAGTTCGAGTAATAAGTTGTATATGCAAGCTGTCAAATGATCACGATTTTCTTAGACAATAGTGCCTCTTAACAGGTGAGATTTGTGGTCAGTATCGCCTTTAAATTATGTGTATAGTTTCCCCCGATTGCTTACATCACCCGGACGGCGACTCACGTCACGGCCTTAGGAGTGTACGGACTAGTCTAGTCTAACTGACCTCCCACCCGTCTCAACGTCAACCTGAGCCGAGGTCCAAGCCTCACAGGAGACCTCCTTAGGATTTACGTTGCCCCGGCAACTAGCGCTAACTTATCCGGAGACGCGGTAGCGGACAATCCGAAAAAAAAAAGTGTGTAGCTAATAATGTTGTCTTACCGGTCATCTGGATTCCAGGCATGCTTGATCTGTGTGTCGGGGTGCGCGGGCGGCGCGTCGAGCAACGCGTCGAGGCGCGCGGGCCGCGGCGGCTCGGGCGCCAGCTCGCGCGCGACCACCGCTTTGAACGGCGCCGTGCAGTCGCGCGACACCGACTTGACTCCGCCGGAGAGCTTTTGCCCCATGTTCATGCCCCTGCAGCGTGTGCGGGCGCGTTTCGGCAGCGCCTTGAGGCCGCCGCGCCGCGCCTCCTCCGCGCCGCCGCCGCCCCCGCCCCTCACTGAGCGCACCCCGCTCTTGTACCTGCATCACACAAAAATACTCTTTCAAATAACTGTCAGCCCTTCCGCAGACTGCGGTCTATTTTGGGTTGCACCTTACAATGGCTCAGATATTTATCAGTGCTCAGTCGTATTCATATTGAAATGCATTTTCACATTTTTTTTAGTAAATAAATAAATAATGTCCATCCTTATATAAACGCGAAAGTGTGTCTGTCTGTCTGCTACGCTTTCACGGTCCCTTTTTCAAACGATTTTGAACAAATTTGGTACTAAGATAGGTTTCATCGTATCCCGGCTCGATAGGGAGGGCTACTTTTTAGCCCGGGCCTTAATCCACGCGGACAAGTCTTAGACATTGTCGAGTAGGCACTTTAATCAACTATATTGTCATCATCATCATCACACACAGAACAAAGGGCCGCCGCCTAAATTTATAAAAAAAAAATATGGTTTAGCACATATTTTAACTCAATGTAGTCTTTATCAGATAAGTTTGAAGAAAGCTATTTATCAAATGTGGTTTGGTACTTCGGTTGTGATTTTCACATCATTAACGATTAATTATTCAAAGGAGATTTTTTTGGTCACGATTAGTCGTTGAGACCAATGAACACAGTGGCAGAAATATGCTCGAGGACACTACAAAACACCACAGAATCCCTATTAACAGGTCTAATATATTTTTTTTTATTGTGAGATACGCTTGCGCTTGACGACACTCATGCTTGGTGCAAAGCAATGATGAGGTCTAGGTTGGAACGCGCTTGCCTAGAAGACGCGTCCACACCCTAGCGGTCGGATCAGAAACGTCGAGCAAAAACGTTTCGTGCGGGCAGGTTGGACATCAACCACATTAGGATGCCAACGCAGACGGTTTCTCGCTGTTCTGTGGTAGAACGAGGAAGGAGGAACATGGTTTTGAAGTTCCTGAGCACACTCGATGGTATATCCGATAATAAAGTGAATCACGATCCCGAAGAATACAGCTAAATGATTGTGATTTGTGACGATAGCTCGCAATAGGTATCAAATAGTAGAAACTTTTAGGAACCAATATAATATAATACCTTGATATGAATACCAAATACAATGAACTGTTGCTCTGACTGCATAATATCGTTTTTTATAATGGACTTTTACAATTTAGGCCACAAATCTCGATTGAATAATTGCGTAATTCAATACAAGTAGGTAATTGCTGTTGTGATACTTTCTTTTTATTGTTGTTAGTTCAAAAAACTGGTTTTGTAGTGGCAAGTAAGTGGTTCCGATGTCATCACAGCAGATGCCGGATCGCGGGCGTGTCGGCGCGGCGGTATAGAACGCGCATCTTATGTAACTAAGCGACCGTCTAACCGTGAAAGTCGCCGTTTAAAAGCCAAGGTTAGCACGGCCCTGGAGTCTCGATCTAACGCACGCAAATGTTACCCACATGAACATAATAAGTATTCGAGTTTTTTCTTCACTATGATCTCATATAATTGTACAGCAAATCTTTAATTAAAATTTAAAATTAGTCGATGCATCCGCGTTGAGCAGGTATAGGTATGGAGTTCCATAATCATTAACCACTAACAAACAACAATGTATTTACAATAGGTACAGCTCATGGATTTGCCTAATTGATTAGGCCAAACGAGCATTGAACATGATGTCATTCGATGGTGGAGCCTCGAGTATCTACTATGTATGATGGGAAGGGACGGCTAGAAGGCACGCAAGCTACAAGGCCATCTGCCTTTCCGTCGCCTAGAGCGGCGGCCTAACAAAAGCGGGAAGTGAAAGGTAGTGAATGTCCCCTCCGAGGCGTCACCTCCGACCGTATCCAACTTCTTCATCGACCAAATTGCCCCAACTTGAACTTGTAATCGAGTTACTAATTGACTTACGATGTTACGAAATTCATTCAACTACAGACAATTTGTTGCTTTTACTACTAACTAATATTTTGATTAAAACACACACAAGCAAATTAATGAATGCTAAATAAAAAGATATTTTTCCGATTCGACATTACGGCAAAGATTAACCTATTCGCTGACTCACTACAAGTTTTGAATCGTGGGAATCCAACGATCCGTCTGGACACATCAATCGTGCGCCAGATAAGTATCAAAATGGAAATCGTTGGCTTATAACGTTCCAATAAACACCAGAGGCCCAATTGTCTAAGCAAATTGTAATTATTTGACAGCTAAAACGTAGTGCTCGACTTGTTTAAGGAGTTCATACATGCTTTTTGACGTGCAGGCAACGACCTCAATTTACATAGACGGGCCCTGTCAAACAAAGAATGTGGACCTATTTTACTAACGCCATCTAGTCTGAAAAGCGGGACAGCGCTATGGCGGGGACAAGGACAGGGCTATACAGGTTAGGAGCGTGCTCTAAAGGTTGGACACCCAATTCTTTTCTATGAAAGGGCCCATCTAGTACCTACATATAATATATCAATGCGTACAGGCATCTATGAACTCCATAAACAGAGGTGCAATCATGTAAAGATCGCCGATCAATAGGTATGTACGATACTCTAAACGTATAAGAATGGATACACGAAATTGAGCTCTAATATAATGTTGTTATGGTTTATTTTACTTTGAAGTCGAGCTTTAACGATTTGATCGGCGATCCTTACAATGATTGCACCTCAGGTCGGATTATCCGTTTGACAAACGATTACGATTGCGATTTCATTACACAATCGGGGGGCAGAAATGAGTGCGGCCGCGTTCACCATAGCCATTCGCGCCTGGTGAGAGGTGAATGGATTCGAGTGTTGCTAGGCCGTTTACATTACCGTGTGCCAACTGCCAACGTGCTCGAACAATGAACTAGACAAAATGGGTTCACTAATGTTTCGCAAAAAACATTTAACAAATGATCATTTCACAAAAAACGTTTCAAAAACTAATCATTTCACAAACGTCGTATTCCGTAAACATATAATTTATTATAAGATCATTTGAAAAATACTCAATTCACAAATACTTTACTTTGCAAACGTGCTGAATGTAAAATTGTCATTTAGTAATTTATTATTTCACAAAATAATTCATTCTTCAAATTCATAATTTTACAAAATATTAAAATATAAATTGTTATTTAAAAAGGAAATAACCACGAAGAGGATGGGGGGGTCTGAAAGACCGAAACCATCCGAGTCGGAGTGCCCCCAGTCCCGAGCTCGCTTCGCTCGCTCTTGCATGAGTAGGAGTTGTGCCTAAAAAGGAAGTGGAGAAGCTAGGAAAACCACTCGAACTTTGTTTCGTTACGGAGGTCGCCGGTTCGCTTCGCTTGCCAGCTCCTCCCTTCGCTCCACTCGGCCTCGTAGGCTCGCTTCATTCAGGACCTCCTTCGCGAGCTTCTGCCTACGCGCTTTACAAAAACACTCTGGGGGTAGGACAGACAAGACTGCGTGGAGTCTGAGTGCTCAGATTTCGACCCAAGAATGTCAACTTTTTAAAACGGGCTACGCCAGAAGACTTGCAGTATTTATCAAACAATTCATTTTATCAAAAAAGAAATACGCTTTACGTTGTTTTATTAAATAACACGATTAATAAATCAATTGTTTGTCAAATTATATTTTATGAAATGATAATTTATCTGTTAATTGTTTTATCAATTGAATTATTTATAGGACCAAAAGTTTTATAACGATTAATATATGATTCATAATTTTGCGAAACGTTGTTTGTGAAATGAAAATTAGTAATTCGTTTTTTATGAAATGATCGGTCACCAGACAAAATGACGTAGGTATATTCAGTATTAAAAGTATACCAGTTGTTTATAGTGTTATACAGTATACTCCTAACGAGACAGCGCAACTTATTGAGTTTACTCGTGAGTCTGTTTAACATTCATCCGCTTCCTAAGTTTCAGATTTGATAGCTAACTCAAACGTAAATAAGGACTTAAAATTTTTAAAACATTTTTGTGGTTTGCAGCTATATTTTGTCAATGTCAATTCTGCTCGTGATCGGGTCTGCTTTCAGAAAACAATAAATGTCAATTTCGACCATTCTGTCTCTGAAGTCTGATAATTATATTTGTTCCGTTTGCCGTGGAGAACCTGCGGGGTCGTGGAGCTGGCTCATTTTTTGCGAAATTGCGAAAGAATCAGCCTGGCTGTCCAACTCGGAAATGCAGCCAGCATTCTTGCCCTTCAATTAGGTTAGGCTAGCTAGCTTTAAGTGCTATTGTATTGTATTCAATAAAATAAAATAAAATGGACAAGAGTAACAAATTGGTCATTAAAATGAACGTTGTTACTTCAAAGTTGTTGAACATGTAGGACATGGGTGAGATTAAGACGGGCGATATACCCTATTCGACAGGGACAGCTATCGGTAACCAATATTAGGGCAGCGAGGCCAGACTTTCGGGCTGATTCTGTAGTGCACAATCTCTAAACTAAACTTAAATTAGAGCATTACAAATATAGCTTACCCTTTCATAATATTTCCTAGGGAAAGGGACAGAACTAGATTTAAAGCTGCCATTTTAGTTTAGTTAAGAGATTGTGTTATACAGAATAAGCCCCATTGTGTGAACTAAGCCCACACATTGAAAGCTTAGCCTTATTGACTGGTTTACGACTCTGGCATGCTACCACCTAATAAATCTCGAACCACACATGAATTGTTTCTATTGATTATGCAGATGCTATATGATGAAACGCTGTGAATATGAACACAGTTTTAACCATTATGTTTTCAAAAATTGGCTAATTCTGTCGTACAAATCTTGAAAATAATCTAAACTGACTGAAAAACTAAATCTAGTGATGTCCCTTTTCGCAGGGAGCATAATATAGGAAATGGACAGCAATAAAATTAGACGTGTCATTTAAAGTTTAGACTTAGAGACAACATAATTAGCCTTGTTAAACTTGGCGGCATTAGGATTTTAGGTCGCTATTCAATCATTGCGCTCGAATTAAAATAAAATATGAATACCAATTACTAACTAATAACTGACGCAGTAAATTCCGAGAATTGGTGGCCTAGATGATTTAATTTGTACCTACGTCGTTTCCCAGAACTGCCATACGTATCTTTTGATAGTAGATTGGTTTAATAGCAATTTTCCAATGACTATAAGGTGACTTAGGCTAAGATCTATAGAGAGTACTTTGACTTGGCTCAGATTTTAAGTAAAGTCTGAGCCAAGTCAAGGTACGAGTTAAAACGAGATGGACTTATGTGAGTAACATAATCTATCTCGTTTTAACAATGTCTTTAGTCTAAGCAAATTCAAAGTTCGCTCTATAGAATCATCATCATCTCACCCTTAGTGTTTCATGTGTTTCCTGCCACATATTAGGTATAACTTATGTAAGTACCATCAAGGCAAGAGTGAATAAGCATCTTCTAGGCAAGTGCGTTCCAATCTAGACCTCATCATTGCTTTGCAGTTTGCAATAAGCATGATTGTCGTCAAGCGCAAGCCTATTTCGTAATTTAAAAAAAAAACTTTTTAAATCAATACAATAAGCAAATGGACGCAAAATATTAGCTAGATAGAGGGTAACATACTAATATTATAAATGCGAAGGTGTGTTCGTTTTTTAGTTCGTTGGTTTATTGGTTTGTCCTTCATTCTTCAATCACGCCGCAACGGAGCAACGGATCGACGTGATTTTTGGCATGGGTATAGTTGAGGACATGGAGAGTTACATCGGCTTCTATTTATCCCGGAAAATTAAGGAGTTCCCGCGGGACTCAAAAAACTCAATCCACGCGGACGAAGACGTGGGCATTAGCTAGTAAAATATAAAATGGAACAGAAGTTGATTGGCACCGTTTAATTTGTATACCTAACAAATAAAAAACACAATTTACAAACGAAATTGAAACGTCCTGAAACTGAATTGAATATCGGACAGCCCGCGAGGGAGGATTAATTTTATTAATTGAAATGGAGCACGCAGATTTATGAGCCGTTATTTAGTTGCTTTTGATATAACAACGTAGTAAAATTTTATAACGATTCTATTTTCAAATTTATTGTTTTTATGTACTCTAAAAGTTTAGGCATGTATAGGAAGGTTATTTTAAAAAACAGTAAGCCGCGAAACGCAAATATTGGTAAAGACATCTCAAATAAGAGCGACGTCTTCAGTATAGTGTCCGATTTTTGGTATATCATTTATTTTTTTACAAAAAGACATCTCAATCATACAGAAGATCATCATCAAGAAAGCATAAACTATAAACTTGTTTATTGTGTGCGACAACGAAATTAGTTTGTTAAGTTACTGAGTAGGTTAGGTACATGGCGCAACGTCTCACACTTAGCTCTGAAGACTCATTAACAACTTTCCGTGCATACGCTCCTAAGAGTTTAGCTTGCGAGTTGGAGGAAAGTAGGAGGCTTTCTGTTAAACACGATTTGACAAATGAATATGATATTATTAGATACTTTTTGTATATTTTGTTTAACTATTTGTCTCATCGAAATTAGAATGACGATGAGGGTAGTTTACATTAAAATTTCAAAATGAATAGGATCAGGTATAGCAATGACCCTGGATATTAGTCTTAAAAATACAGGAGAAATTTTAGATGTTCGTAACTTAATACATACAATGAAGTGGAAAGTTCAAAGTTAAAATTGTTGTCACCCAATTCACATAATTCGAAACAGCCGGAGAAAGTGTCGACCCGACCGTAAGGAGCGCCTTGCGAAAGAGACCTCTTCAAGAACTTTGCCCACACCTTATAAGGACTGAGTAATGGAAAAAATTCGAACCGCACTTTCGATAATAAAATACATTTATTCGGATCAACAAGCTCTACTGGCTAGTGAACCACGAATTTATATGTAAAATGTAGTTTATAGTTAAGTACAATAGTTAACTACAAACATCGTTACGCATTTTAAGCAGCACTTTCTTCCTCCCTAAATTCCTAAATTAACTGTGTTCAACAAATCCATCTTACTGTCTACGTTAAGTCTTGTGGCTTCTATTTTTATGTATTTTACTCGTATATATATATGCTTTTAAGTGTATGTATATGTCACCGTAAGATTGCAAAAACCGTTAGATTGTAATCTAACTAGCGAATATTATATAATATTTATATCTATTGAATTTTATGTATATATGTATGTATATATTGTTGTGTATGTATGTATTGTATGTATCATTTGTGTGGTATTTACCTATTTATGTTTGTGTGTATATAACTAATAATATTATATTGTTCGTTTGGTGCCCGATTTTTCTTATTTGTTAATTTTACGTACACCTATATCCCTCTATCGCTGGTTTTGATTTCTGGGACTTGGTTGCCTGGCAGAGATCGATTTAAAGCGATAAGGCCGCCAATAATTGTACCGACTTGTATTTTTTGTTTCTGATTATTTATGTTATATCTTTGGTGTACAATAAAGAATATTTAATTTATTCATTCATTCACTTTGCGTTTTAAAATGTAGTTAATTGAATTACAAGTTTAATATTTATGTTTATTGGTAAGTATTTAAATATAATCTCAGTGTTGAAGAACTGTCTCCAAGTGAAATAATTTAAATAACAATTAAATAATCGCTAGGGCGTGTCACAGTAACCTTGTAACCGTTGCTGTGGTTGCAACAGGCCTTGTGTCAAGGAAAAATCTACTTAGCAGTTTCCCTGGCCCTGAACAGGCATTTTGTCAAATTGATTTATTTCGCAAGAAATTTTCTTAATACGCATTTTTAAAACTTTCATTCATGAATCAATTAGCTATTCATAGTGTCATAGTTATTCAAACTCAAACTTATCATTTTTATTCAAATGAACTTATTACAAGTGCTTTTGAATCGTCAACTGAATTTACCACTGGTTCGGAATGGCATTCCTACCGAGAAGAGCTAGCAAGAAACTCGGTAGTTGCTTCCTTCGTTCTGGTTGGGCTTTATTATTTTTAATAAATTTATTTTTAAATCTTAATTGCTCACAAATAAAAAAGGATTTCAGACGAAATTGAAATAAGTAGGTATAGGAAAGTATAGTAAAGGCGGTCTTATCGCTAATGGCTTTATTCTCTATGTTTAGAATAGACACTGTAGTTCAAGGCTATCATGTCCTGTAATTAATTAATGATAATGAATTCTCCTTTAAAATTTTAATTCATTAATATTATAATTAAACGAAACAAACTTAAAATGACACTCGTATGTATTCACTTTGTCTCTAAGGAGGGAAGAGCCTTTTTAAGTAGAGGCGAAACCATAAAATTAAAAAGTTTTTGACATAAGTATTTTATAATTTCGCCGCATGCAGGTTTTTTGGTAATTCGAAGTCTTAATTGCTACTAAACAGTTGTATTTCCATTAAAAGAGACGTCTATTTGGAGATCTGATGAATCTAAATTCCAAGTATTCTCTATTTGGGCCAGCTGCTCCACTTCTCTCAGCCAGGGAGATCATCATACATCTGTCTGAGTTCATCAGCTATATCTAGATGGAGATTTATAAAAAAATCTCGATAATTTGTATAAATAAGCGCGCCGGTGTTTACTCGGCGTACGTACGATTAACGGATCGGAATGCTCAGATGATATAAGAAACATTGCATTATGATACGGGTGGTTGCATAACACGGCAGTGACGCGTGCGCATGTCACTGTATAGAACATGTCAAGGATGCGTCAACGGCAGCTCATTTAATGTTGGTGATTAAAACCACGGCCACACGTTTTAAAAATATTATTACTAATTTACCTAACATAATTAAGTAATAAGACGAAAGACCCAGTTGAATTATCACAAAAAAACATCTCAATAATCAAAGATCTAAGCAAGCCGCGGAATATAAGCAAAAAATTGGTTTGAAATTATTTCTTGGATGGTCTATGATACAAAATAGCAACTGATAGAATAATAATAAGCGATAAATGTTTGGTAGTCCATTTTGAAATCATGGTGAATTTTTGTTAGTAAAGCCATAACCGCCATTATTAACCGAAGGACCATACCTATTATGAGGTGTATTCAAAACCTGTGGTTGGTCATATTATTGCTTTGTCAATTTCGGTTTAAACTGGCGATTTAAATATCAGAAAAACTGTAACGGGGAAGTAAAAAGATCTTTTCAACGCTTCCTCTAATAAGAAATACATAGGTCTGAAGTATTTAGACAAGTACAATAGAAAATAGTGGAAACACAAAGGCTTATTATTGTATGTATTTATTTTAGTTCTACTCTGGCTACTGATATTTGTTGTCTTACGATGTAGGTACATGAGATGACGTGAAACCTTGGCGACCAAGACTGACTTGACAAGACTTTCCCGACTTTCGCGCAGAAGTCTCACAACCGGTCATTTACTTAGATCTCAAAGGCAAACATCGACACATTGCTGCTCGAGCAGATATCGCGGATCCTTGTACACAACATGAATAGACGCATCAGGAGACACAAACCGTTCGCCGTGACAGCCTCGCGCACTGTAGCGCGTGCCCACTCGCCAATCCCTCGCGCGCTCTCTGGCATCAATGCTGTCCTGGGGGCCTAACCTGATCTCCATGTGTTTCCGGAAGAATGGAAGATGACTATGCGAGCGTGTCTGGAGCTTTGCGAATGTCGGTGTGAATGCAGCTTATTTTCTTTAGTTTATTCCTTGTGTTTGCAATTTCAATATAATCTCTTTTCTATGTACCTAATAATTTTATTTAACCTTATATTGTAAATATATAAATAATAAGTGCAATTGGCCTGTGCCGTTCTAGTTATTCTAAAGAAATAATAATAAATATTATTATCTTTCACTAACCCAGTATAGTTAAAAGCAAAAGGTAGATGTTAGGCAGGAGGTAAAAATCTAGGTTTTATATAGTAAAAATGACTTACTATTTCATTAAATTACAAGAATTGGTTGTATTGCAATGGATCGCCGAGCTAAAAAAGGTTTTACACGTGTTTGAATAAAATAACAAACAAGGTAAACAAAGGGATATAAATGGCAGTAATTAATGATTGAAGTGCAGAGAATACGAAATCAAACGTGTCAGATTGAAGTTTTATGCTATGAGTTATAGTTTGTTTGTGTACATTTATACTGATTGCTAATTAGTGCCCTGCAGCTAGAATGAGCGGCTCCTTTAAAGATTTTAATGCGGAAGCCTTAAGAATAGTTTGTGACATAATAATATGAAAATCATCAAAATTAGTTCTGGTACTTTTGTAAATCTAACTTCTCTAACGATAGAAAACAGCTGAAGGCTAAATGTAAAAAAATTCTAAACCAGGATAAAACTTTTTGATTATTCTTGTCTGCGGCGGCAAATATTTATTTTGCATGAGCACAGTTCAGGAGATTTGTGAAATTCCTCACTTTTAATTTAACGTGGAAGAACATATGGAAATAAAAACATATTGTGCGGGGGTGCACTCTTATACAATAGCCTACCTGATACTATTAAAGAATGTAAAAATACTCCGCAATTTAAGAAAAAGCTATGTAGCGGATAATATTGTGTAAATATACATACTTAGCTCATTAACATCAGAAAATTAAGGCAATAATGTAAATTAGTAATAAGACAATTAAATTATAATATTAGTATATAATGCATGCTTCTGTGTAACTACTAAACTTATGTTTCAATCCCTTGATAAGTGAACAGTGTTCTTTTAAGAAAAATAAATATCTTTAAACCGACATGACAAAGATGCACATAATTGGATTTGTGATCAAGGTGCCTACACAATTATATAATTTGTATATAACAGGTGATATTTCAGAAATCGTTTTTAAGGGAACCATAGGACTGTCTCTGGCACTAAGCGGTTGGTTGGCGGATTCCATGCGTCCGCGCTGGTAGTCGAGGGCCTTGACAGCAATGCGCGCGCGCCGTAGCGTGTCAAGGGAGCGCTGCTTTCGCCGCCGCGCCTGCATCAGGCCTACATAAACTGAACATGAGGGTAAAACCTGAATACCGCTTTAATCTTACCATATAGGTATATCAATGACTTAACGAGAATTAATTAGCTAGATAAAGCTATCTAATTATGCTTTAAAAACACCAGACAATTATTTTCATCCGAGGCGTAGTGCTGAGTGCACCGTAAATAAATAAAGAAGATCGTGTCACGGAACTTATTGTAAAATATTAAGAAAACGAGGAAATAAAGCTTGGACAATAGAGAAGTAACTAGGTCATTGAGTATTTGGCTGAACATTGGCCTACAATAGGTCTTAACAACAGACTGAAGGTAAAAACAATTTAAACATGGCCTTCGCACAATGGAATTGTGTAGGCTTTTGACGCGTCGTATGAATTATCCGTGCAGCCGTGCCCATCGCAAATGCAGAAATACTACCTTGTTGCACATGGTGGCCTCACTTTATTTAAGAGACGCCTACACGTTTTAATTCATATTATTCATTAATTTAGCAAAGAAACTGTTAGAACCGGTTAATTTCGCAACAGCTTATGTAAGTTTGCTGGAAGACTCATCGGTTGGAAAGCACTTAATAAAACAAGAACATTAAAAAGACAAAAGTGTCATCGACAATCTGCAAAAACATTAACACCAAGCTACAGTGGCGTGCAGGGCATAGAGGCATAAAAGCACTGCTTACCTTAGTAAATTATACCCCTTACAAAATATTGAAAATAAAATTCATTCTAAGCCCACTCCTTCAAATAACTACATCTAGTTCCCGCACGGCGTAACTCGCGTCAGATAAGTGACAACCGATGAACGCCATCTATCGTTAGAAGAGATCGCGCGAAGCCGAAAAGCTTACGAACTATCTGCTTCTTTTGCGCGTCATCGTAGGCAGATATCTTTACTCTACTCGTGTCATTACATCGCGATTCCGAGTAGAATCATAAACGAATGACGCGTATAAGAGGCAGAGCTTCTTGGCTTGTGATTGGTCAATCGCCAGGGTTCACCCTTGACCAATCACAAGCCGCCGCCGTAAGTGTCTGCCGTCTATTGAATTTTCAAAACCGCGCGCGTTCGAAAGTTAAAACAAATGAAGGTTTTATTTTCGTGTTATTTTCTATAATCCAAATAAGTAATCTTGATTTCTTATAATTATAAACTTATTTCAATTAAATTAATTTATCCACATTTTTTCCGTTAATTTAAGTACGGTTTTAGATCTTAAAAAATTATTAAAAGTGATTTTTGACTCAAATAATTATAGACTTTACAAACTTTTTACGCCATATTTGATAATTCTCGTATTACTTGCACTTACTTGTCAGTTGTCTATGCACATAGGTATTCATATTGTTTACGCGTTGTTTACTTTCGTATCAGTTCACAGTGTTTTGATTTAATTTGTGAATTATAATGTTTTTGCGGGAATAAGTGAAGTAAATAAAAAACCAATCGGATTTGTGTTTGTGCTTGTGCGTGCGTGCACTTCATTATTATTTGGAAAATGGAAGAGTATTCGTGCGAAATCTGTATAGGCGCTGTGTGTAAAAGGTACTTAGACAAAACTTTTGTTCCTTTCCCTGTAATGCAAAATTAGATATTATTCGCAAGGGAAGGTGTTTACCTTTGTATACATTAATTGATATTCTCACAAAAAAAAGGTGGAAAAGTAACTCGAGTAGGTATGATTCTTTCAACTGGTTGTGTTCACACTAACAGTTTGTTTTGTTTTTCTTGCGTCTTATTTTGTACGTAATGTATGACATATATGAGTACCCTAATGCTTACCCTAAGCCCAAACCCTGTGCACGCCACTGCCAAGCTACGACCAAGAAAAATCTGACTAGCCTAGCTGGAAGTATTACATATTTTAGTTTTAATAAATCAATTAAACACATCTAAAATGGTAAAAGCAGATATCAAAAATCTGACGTTGGCATGAAAAAGTAGGTACAGCTGTAGCTTGAAGACAAAGCCGAGCAATCATTTAAGTGGCTGTAGATGCCGCGGGGCGAACAAAGACTGCCCCCCTTAACCACCCCGTTCCCGAGTCCCGACAGATAAGCACACCCTCCACCTTAAAAATGCCTTCGTAATACTCAACCATCTCGCCTTCCAATAAAATAGCGATATTTCTACGCGTAACGTTTCCTAATGTATATCTAATGAGAAATAAATAACTCAATCGAAAAAACCCATTTTAAAAAGCAAATCGGGAACATCTGTAATTTAAAAACCCTCTGGGGGGAAATAAGCGACGTACCACCCGCAGAGTTGTAACTTTATGTTCGTCCATCGCTTGCTCACGGAATTATGTATATTTATAGACACGAAGAATTACAGACAAAGTGAAAGTATTAACGCCATTTTTCGAATATTATGTGTAAATAAAATGAACAAAAACAAAAAGTCTCGTGGTTTAAGTAGGACTATTGCACTACACGATCAGAATAGTCTGGTACGACTAGTAGAATATAGATCGCGCGTGAGTTGAATGCAGAGTAAATGTATGGTGACGCATACATTTACTCTGCAATCAACTCGCGCGCGAACTGTAGATTAGCATAAGATAGTGGACCATGAGATTGAAAGCTACCTACCAATTTGAAAGAGGCTCACTAAATCCTTGGTATATAAGGCGAACGTAATGCAAGATAAGAATAATGAAAACGAAATAATATAAGCCGTAAATGCAACCTATTAAAAAGCAAGGATAAAAACAATACTATTAACTCTGGAGTTAAATTGGTAGCTGTTGTTTTCTTTATAACAGGTAATAATTACGTTGTTGCAACAGTGAAAATGAGCTGAATCCGCATTGTTTGAATGGCAGCGTTTAAATAGTTTCACTCAGAATTCTTAACTCAATAAAGTTCATAAAGGTTCTGCTGTTGGATTCCCGGGCATCAAAGTAAATAGCAACAGAGCAAAGATCGTCAGACTCGGGCTCAAAAAGGAAAACAAGCAGTGAGCAGTCGATTGTTTCATTTGTTTTTCTGTGGAAGGATCGACGTTGCAGTTGGAACTGGAAACCGGTATAATAGCGGGGCGATGAGACGCTCGCGGGTGTCGGCCGTAATGTTTCTGTATTATCACAAGTTAATTAAGATTCTTTTAGTTGAACAATATTTACAGAATAAATTTATGTGTCACCTTTTTTATTACAAAGGACTGGGTTGCAAAGGTGTGTAAACGAAACCATGTCCATAACTAATACACTATGTGATTAATTTAAATAAGTATAATGCAGTACGCAATAGATATGCTTCTAGGATTACACGAGAATGAATATTCAGTAGGTTATTAATGACGTCCGTAGCAGATATTCCGGTATTCAATGTACGGTGACCTCTTGAGGAAAAAGATTGGTTATTGACAATGAGTTAGTGCATGGTATAAAACAACACTGTGATTTACATCAATAATAGTAACCCATGTATAATTGATATTAGGCACGGATAATTCGGATGCGTATAAATGAGAAATGTGCGTGGTTGTTATAACAAAAATCTATAAATTACGAAGAGCAACAAAGGGCAAAGGATAAATCGTGTGGCATATAATATGTGCTGCATGGGGCTGCGAGTGGGGTCATTGACACTCACCCCGGCCCACACTGGGGCACAGATACAGGACGTGCGTGAGTCACTAGTGGGGTACCAGCTGCCAGAAGCAAAAACTACCCTCGCGACCACGTCGGCGCGTGTGCGTGCATTAGCAACTCTTTGAACTAATCCTAATTGTGTAAGACATTATTTTTATAGGGCATACATACGCTTAGTAGGACATTGATGTTCCAATTTAATTTCAAATTTAAAGACAAAAGCGAAGTAATATTATGTCAGCGTAAGATTGTAAAAACCGTTAGATTGTAATCTAACCAGCGATATTGTAAACTGTCGACAGATTGTGAACCGTCAATGTTCTGAGTGTCAATTTTTGAAATATTCATTGTATTTACATTTTCTTGTCTCTTTCTTGTAGGTTAGGTTAGGGTTCGACATAATTAATCAGGTAGTGCTCTTAGGTTTTATCAGGTTAATATACCTAACAGATTACAATCTACTGAAAAATAATGCGTTAAATTGTAATCCGTCGACAGTTCACAATATCGCTAGTTAGATTAAAATCTAACGGTGTTTACAATCTTATGGTGACATATATAAGATAATTTAAACGAACTTAGTGAAGTTTGAAAAAGGAATGATTTGATCAATATATTTTTGGCATGCATGCAAATTGAAAAGAAAATATATTTTTCATCTCAATATAATGTTAAGTTTAATGCAATCTGCATTGTAAAATGTGGAAGTTACGGCAGGTATACGTATTTAATTTCATTGGACGAGCATTTGCATGGTTGCTTTAAACGGATACAAACATATCATTCGAATATGCACCTATTTATAAATATACGTAATAGCGATTGTGATGTAGGGAGTGAAAGCGGCAACATATGCCGACCTCATTCGCTTTGGAGTGTCGATCTGTCGCCATATGGTACATTCTGAATTTATCTGATTGTAGGTCGT
Organism: Erebia aethiops; assembly: GCA_923060345.2. NCBI lineage: Eukaryota > Metazoa > Arthropoda > Insecta > Lepidoptera > Nymphalidae > Erebia > Erebia aethiops. The sequence goes on along the minus strand of OV281096.1, from coordinate 9,946,274 downwards.
CCTAAATTATCGATACCTTATCGGATTCAAATGTTTGAGTTAGTAGATATTTGAATAGGACTGACAAGTTAAAGTAAAGTACAGTTGCAGTTAATAGTCAATGGGAAGCTGTGTTTAAAGGGCGAGGAACTAAAACAATCGGCCTTCACCTAGGACTCGCTGGGCATCGATCCTACGCCCGTGCTTGCTTGACGAGTGTATTTATAGACGATGCTCGCGACAGTAGAAAGCTCAAGAATATACAACCATACGAGATAATATATAAAATATTTATTTAATTGCTTTAGCAATTTAACAGGATATTGCACTTGGTGCATCTTTTATGAAAGGACCTATTAAGTACCAAATAATATATAGAAGTCAAGTTATGAGCAGTGTGCAGTTCGTGACTCACGTCGTTAACTATGAAACTTCAAACGCGGAAAACCAGCTTAGGAGTGACGTAATAGGTGTTGTGGTTATTCATTAAAACAAGATCGACGTGAGAACAATCATTTCAAGGAGAAGGCGAGCATTAGAGGTGTCAGTGGTCGTGGTAGGTACTAGTAACGTATTCTCATGAAAAGAATTGTTGTGTCTCGAGACGTCAATAACCTCGCCGGTACGGATCGTGGAGGTTGCAATAAATACAACATCGGCGACGCTGGCCTGGTCAAGAGCCTTTCAAGGCCGGGAGGCGAGGCGGGGAGCGCCCCACATCTGTGTCTGAGGCATTAATTCCCAGCCGTCTGCATTCCACCAGAAAGTTGTTCTTCATGCTGTAGCTATGGTTGACAAGGCAACTTTAGTTGGTTTTCCTGTCGATAGTGATATTAATAATCTGGGTAGATGCACCCACTCCACTTAAGTCCAGTTTGTCCAAAATTGCATACCTAAGCTTCTAAATAAACAACTCTTAATAGTAAAGAATAGAGGTTTAACATGAAAAATCCAATAATTACTTAGAATTTGAAGGTTAAAGACCTTGAAATGTTGGGACGGAAAATCACGGCCACTAATTTTGTTAAGATTACATGTGCTCGGATCGCTGGTTTCGTAACTTAGTCTTTCAAGGTTACACATAATAGCTTTGTGCTTCATGTTAACTTTACCAACTGGAAACGTATTGTTTAACAACTTCTTGAAAAATCCTTGGAAGGAATAATATTAGCATTAATAATTATTTCCTTAAGCGATTCCGCAGATACTTCGACACTGCAATGAAATCAGGCTATTCTTGTTAGAATATTCCGACAGTCAACTGAGACACGCACTTCGAGCATATGTTCGGTTGGCAGGTAAACGCGTTGAAAAGAGACGGACACACGTCATAGCGAGGATTCAACAAAGGATTGGTCGGTCGTGACAGGAAGCTTGATGCGGCGAACTCACCGCAGCTCGAGGAAACGGGCGGCCTTTGTTCTCCTTTCACAGGACATATCGTCTGTTGTTTGATGCACTAGGATGACACTTCACAAGCTAGGCGTAGAGCGCATGCTCGCGGTTCGCGCGCGTGCGTCCGCGCACCTTGGACACTACCACCGGCGGCGAGAGAGCGCGCGCACTGAGCACTAGACAGCCAGTTCAGTTCGCTACCTGCTCGTGGCCGTTTCCGTGGCGAGGTGAAGCGGAGGTGCGCATCGCGGCACAAGCAGGTACGCGACCGCACACCCGCACCATTCTTGCCGGCTGGGAATCGAGAGAGGGGAGAGGGACTCACTTTCCTTAGCAGTTAGCCCGTAGCCGTAACATTCGCTTGCCCTTTGAGCCTCCCCCATAAAAATAAATCAGATATCTTCATTTAACTTAGGCCCTCATATATTATAATCTTAAGCACGTGGTTTTTATTTTTAATTTTTTTATCCACTACAAGTTAGCCATTGACTGCGATCTCACCTGATGGCAAGTGATGATGTAGTCTAAGGTCGTAACGGGCCAACCTGAGTACGGCAGTTATATTAAAACGGGGGTATGGGTTATGGTATGGTAAACGGTTTCCAGACGGCATCGTACCGGAACGCTTAATCGCTTGGCGGCACGTCTTTGCCGGTAGGGTGGTAACTAGCCACGGCCGAAGCCTCCCACCAGGCCAGACCAGGGAAAATTCAGAAATTATAAATTCCCAAATTGACCATGCCGGGGATCGAACCCGGGACCTCCGCACGTTAAGACAACAGCGCTACACACTGCGCCACGGAGGTCGTCAATTAATTGTACTTAATTCGAGTTGAAGGTATGATTAAATAAACATATATGATATGGATGATAACCTTTGTTTTCAAGAAGAAATTGTTGTTAAAATTAGGAAGAAACGTACACGCTTAAAAGTCTATCTAATCTAGTAAACGTATATCTAGCTAAAAAGTATATCTAGCTAAACTTTTCATTGTTTTCATTTTATACACTTGATTTGTACCTGTTCGTTAAAGTTATGACCATGAGTCATTTCCGAAGACTGGTAACTTTCACCGACGCTTGTTCTCGACAATTAATAAGAAAATTTACTGTTTAGTCCCTTCACTGACGAACTTATGAAAAAAAATTACTGTCTATAACGTTAATCAAAATTAATGGCTTTGAGTACAATCAAATAAATATTATAAATGCGAAAGTTTGAATGTATGGATGTTTGTTACTCAATCACGCGCCAGCGGATCTGGCTGAAATATGGCACAGAGATAGATTATAGTCTGGAATAGCACATAGGCTACTTTTTATCCCGGAAAATTAAAGAGTTCCCGCGGGAACCACAAAACCTCGATCCACGCGTACGAAGTCGCGGGCATTAGCTAGTACTAGATAAAGCAGTAAACAATATAAATAAACTTGATAATAACCCTGTGCGTTCCGCAGTCGGGTAAAAAGCATGAAATCCTGCAGATTTCAGAGAAACCAGTTAACTTTAAGACACAATGGATAATGTTCAGTCACAATTTATAGCTTGACTATGTCAGTCCTGAGCGTTTCGTTTCCTACTGTGCGTATAGAATACAGATCCTTTTTTTTTATGAAGTCTTATTTTCCGGATTTTTTTATAGACTAGCTAGGTTAGAATAGAAAAATACTGAAAAAATATTTTTAAGTAGGGCAGACTAGGTATGAAAGTAACACGGGATGAACGTAACAAATGAGTTTCTGAACTAGTTTTGTTGGCTACACTGATGGCTGTATCACCAAAGTGCGCAATTCGCAATCTATAACATCAGTTGCATTTGTGCTGGTGGTAAAAGATAGCTGAAAGACCAATCTATCTATATGTACTGATAAGAATTTTGATATTCAACAAGCTCTGTGAGATATTACGAGAAAAACGAAAATTGTTACGTTCATCGTGGTCTCCCCCTATACATACGAGTATTACATATTACGTAATTTTATTTTACAAGCCTAACCGCCGCGGATCGGGATCTCAAAATCCCCTTTGTTAGCCACATCCCAAGTTTATATTTCTTTGTCTAAGCTGCACGTTGACATTTCTGTCAGTCAAATTAATTTTATATGCATCGATATTAGATATGGTAAACCATAACATACATATAGGTAAAGGCTAGTGATGTTCTTACTTAATATCAATTCAGGTGTCAATTTTGTCCGAGGAACTAGTTTAATAAATGTTTTATCTACTCCAGCATCGAAAAGTTCCAATTTCGAATTTGACAACTATATCGAATTGAACCCTCTTTCGTGTTTGCTTCTCATAACGATACAGTTCGTTGTATGGGAGCTGTATCGTTATGAGTCGTAGCTGTATCGATATGGTTATCTTCATAAATAGGATACCTATAGCTTAGCGGCTCTGGGTTCTGGCACTTTCCCAACCAGTCAATTGATTTGACTTTTTTATTAATTTACAAAGAAAAAAATTATAAAGACGTCCTTGTCGTAGATAAAATCTTGTATGCAACTGTACGTAATTAGTCATTTTAATTCTCGTACTATCCTATTTTGATACTCGGCAAGCCTCGTATCAAAAAACAGCACTCGAATTAAAATGACCCTCATTACGATACAGTTGCATAAATAGCTAATTCAATTTACTAAATTGCTGCTCCGATTATATTACGTTTAAATATCTGCCAACACTATTCAGCGGATACAAAATGGGATAGTAGGTATGGCAATTCCCGCCGGATCCCAAAACGACCCGTTTGTTTTTTCCTGCGCCGAAATCTCATTGTTGCCTCGGCGATGTTCTCCGAGTAATTTACTTTAGTATACACAAGTCAGTGACTGAGCTGGTGTGGAATTCTTTAACAACTGGCAGACCTCCGCTCAAATATTTCTTCATTAAGAAGAATCTTCTTTAGAATTTGTATTCCCTATGTAGTAGTATACTACTACATAGGGAATACAAATTCTAGCAAGCGCGCTTAGTCTTCGCCTTCATCATTGCTCTCCATGAAGTAGAACTGTCGTCTAGCGTAAGCTTAATATTAACAAGAAAAAAAAATGGCAGTCATAGGGACTGCCGATAGAAATGAAAACGAATATTTAAAATAATTAAAATATAAACCTTAAAACGAAGGCATTAAAGTTTAATTACGAATGTAGTATATTTTATATTTAAGACCTTTTGTCTTCGTAACAACGCGGTGTCGGTGACGCGAACCCACAAGACCCATTAGGGGGTAACCCTACCAAAAAGTGCTCAACGCGGATAAAGAAGTTTTCACAACTATTAGCTTTACGGTTAGGCTATGAGAAAGCTGCCTATTGAATGTTAATTTCTGTAGAAAGATGCTACTAGGTTACAAATATCGGTAATTTAGGAAAAGATCGATCAGGTTTCCTTGTGGAGCAGTAAAGTAGCAAAGAAATATCTATAACTAGCTGACCCGGCGAACTTCGTACCGCCTTAGCGTAGCAATGATGCACTACTTTATTTTGTAATTTTTCAATATTTCTGAGAGATTTTCTTAATATTTTTTTCCGTAAGAACCTTCTCCTAATAATAACAAATACAACAAAAAAAGAATTAGTGAAATCGGTCCAGCCATTCACGCGTGATGCCGTGACCAAGGAAAACGGGTTTCATTTTTATATATATAGATTTTTAAAAAACTAATCAGGGTTAAATATGGGAATATGCAACGTAGATAAACATAAAAAAAGTGAAATTGTGTCTTAGTGGCCGCAGACCGCAGTTAAACAGAATCACATTTCTTAGTGCAAAATAAAATAAAATTGTTAGAGGCAATCCGAGATTTTACTCGGAGACAAAGTTTTGTTGGTCTGATAAAAATGCAGTTAACAGTTTCAAAGCGATAAGAATAAACAACAGGTTTAAGTACTTTAGTAAATAACACCTTTGTTTTGCATACCGCATTTTAAACATCTTTGATATTTAAACGTTATACAGTTTCCAGGAAGTTTATTGTTTTTATCTTCCGTATTTTTTAATGTATGTCGGTGCATATCTCCGTGGTTTCTGAACCGATATGTTTTTTTTTTCTATCAGTCTTTAGAGGAAGCTCTCGAGGTCCCATAAAAAATTCTCCTCCCTGACACTAAAAAGTTAAAAATAAAAATTCTTTCCAAAAAACCGACTTCCAACGCCACTGTAAATTAATAAATAATTTTTATTTCTACCCACTATATGTTGAAGTCGGGCGCGTATAACAAGGATAAGCAAAGTTGACGCATCAGGCTCGCCCGACTTCAACATAGTGGGTAGAAATAAAAATTATTTATTAATTTACAGTGGCGTTGGAAATCGGTTTTTTGGAAATATGTTTTTTGTTTTTCATAATGCGTCATTCGTAATTTACTATAGTAGTTATTCAACGAAAAATAGTTGTCCAAGTATCACTACTACTAATAAGTAGCATAGCAGTATTATTCGTTGGTTTGTATTAAATGTTTGTATAGCTGATAAGTTCGTTGACTGTTTCAATTTTATCTGTTTTATAACCTTGTTCAGATAAACCAATTAAGTAATTTTATTTCAATGAAAAAAATGACTTCGTTTTCATATCAAAATAATAGCGACTTAACAAGCACTAACCTATTGATTATGTATTTCGGTAGTTAGGGCAGTTCTTAATAAAAAAGTAAGTTAGGTATCCACTAGGTTAACAGCAAAGATGTTATAAAAGCTAGGTGCACGCTATTCAGCTATTAGGAAATGGGCGAAGTATAGCGCAGACGTTAACGACTTCACGGCGGCCGTACTGCTAGTGGCTACTGAATGGAGAAAATTGCGCTTTTCAGCAAAGTGAAAGCCCGTTATGGTTGCAGGATTCCTTTTAGATAAAAACGGCATAAATTTTCGGGCTCATCGCCTCTTTGACACATTTTGCACACGGAAGCCGCAATAAAAATGGCTCAAATTTATTTGGATCAGATTGTACGGAAACTCGTGTTCGACTCGTTATTTCTTTTACTTCTTCCCGTTAATCCAAATGAAAAATCATTTTCATTGTACATTCTTTTTCTTCATTTCATAACATAACATGCGAAAGCGTGTTTGTTTGCTGGTTTATCCTTCAATCACGCTGCAACAGAGCAACGGATCATAGCATACCACAACGCAACGCATAGCAACGGAGCACAGTTGAGGCCCTGGAGTAGTGACATTGGTTACTTTTGATCCCAGAAAATTAAGGAGTTCCTGTGGGAATAAAAAAACTTATTTCACGCGGACGAAGTCGCGGGCATCAACTAGTTATAAATAATTCCTTGCGTTCGTATTTACTGCAACTTACTATTTAAATATACTGTGATGCGAATGATACGATCTTTATTATTTCAACGTAATATATTCACTACATTTTACTAAAATAATAATATCATAGAATAGAACATCAAAAGTTTTTTGTCCAGGCAGCGGAAGTAGGACGCCAGGCTGTGAATAGAGAATAAGGAAGAAGAATTGACGTATCTTACAAAACAAGGCCGCCGAGACAACGCCAAAAACCCCCGTTGATATTCGCAAGCATGTCGTTCCACCGTAAAGAAAATGCTTGGTACATTTTCGTTTATTTACTGAGGGCGGTTACACGTGCGCGAAGTTTTGAAATTTATTTTTATATTCGAAAATTTTAGATATAAACCAGGAAGTACCTACACTCTCGCCTAAAGCGTACACGGGGTAGGTATTTATCTGTATTTAGGGGTATTTATCTGATCTGTGATGTTAAAGATATAATATTGTCAACAGAACTTGGGAATCTAATATCCTAACGAACTTCTAGTTTTGAGTTCCGTAACAAACGCTTTTATTTACTTAAGAACAGGGCATTGCTGAGTTAAAACGTAAAGGACTGCAGGTATTTTGAACTGAAACTGAAATTTGGTATAGGTTTTTTTTTTTTTTTTTTTTAAATTCACTACAAGCTAGCCCTTGACTGCGATCACACCTGATGGTAAGTGATGATGCAGTCTAAGATGGTAGCGGGCTAACCTGTTAGGGGCATGGCAGTTATATTAAACCCACACCCCTTAACGGTTTCTACACGGCATCGTACCGGAACGCTAAATCGCTTGGCGGCACGTCTTTGCCGGTAGGGTGGTAACTAGCCACGGCCGAAGCCTCCCACCAGGCCAGACCAGGGAAAATTCAGAAATTATAAATTCCTAAATTGACCCTGCCGGGGATCGAACCCGGGACCTCCGCACGTTAAGGCAACAGCGCTACACACTGCGCCACGGAGGTCGTCAAAGAGGTTTGGTTTGTACCCCGGGGAAGGACAAAGGCTACTTTTTATCCTGGAAAATTAAAGAGATCCCGCGGGAATCAAAAAACCTTAATCCACGCGGACGAAGTCGCGGGCACCATCTAGTACTTAGTAAATGCAGAATTTTACCTAATACAACATTTCCGTGTATGGCGAACGTGCTTCTTACATTCTCATTACTGTCCTGTTTTGATAACCATTTAATGTCACACTCAAGTCATCATGTCCGCTAAAAAAATGTTTTCTTTGATCTCTAATTCCCACTTCAGAACGTCTTGAAATAGATCGTGCTTATAAATTCATTAAAACCTTTTCAACGTTCTCCCTTTTGTTGTAATAAGTGATCGTGGAGTGTCAACTGCCTGCCTAATATTTATCTATTTAAGAATTCTTGATTTTTCTGTGTTGTGCCTAAGTATATTATGATTTTTTTAATGAGAGTAGCCATTTTAAAAGTTGGAATCAACCTATTCCGGTCTTACAAGGATCTTAATTTGAAATCATTAATAATTATGATAATTGACTATATCCATTGATATATTTGCAAATGCAATATTACTTAAGAGCAATGCGAATGAACGGGCAAAGTTGAGAGTAGGTATTCAGGTAGGTATATTGCCGTCGCGCTGCTCCGGGAGAAGACCGAACGCTTATTCAATGCGCATGTATGCGTACGCACGACGCTCGCTCGAACGAGTTCCTAAATAAAATTAAAATATGTGTTTGAGCTACTCGCAGTCGGCAAAATGATATAGGTACCTAGATGTGTTTTGTGTTTCGTATATTTTTTGCTATTTAATAACTCTGGCCCTGGACTTATTTGACTTATTTCTCTGTTTTTGATTCCTTTTTTACCCTCGACGAAACGGAGACGGTATATGTGTTTGCCCTAAGAGGTTGTGTGTTTGTTTGTTTGTATGTTTGTTTGTTTGTTTGTGCCCTTTTTTGTTACCGTTTTTCTGGAAAACTACTGGACCGATTAATATGCGGTTTTTTGCATTAGATATGTATAGCTTGTGAGAAGGTTCTTAAATATATTTTAGGACCATAGACAACCAAGCTGAGCTGTAGTATATGATTTTAATTTTTCAATATGTTACCATTTTTCTCAAAAAGTACTGGGCCGATTGAGATGCGGTTTTTTGCATTGGATATGTATAGCTTGTGAGAAGGTTCTTAGATATATTTTAGGACCATAGACAACCAAGCTGAGCTGTAGTCTATGATTTTAATTTTTCAATATGTTACCATTTTTCTCAAAAAGTACTGGGCCGATTGAGATGCGGTTTTTTGCATTAGATATGTATAGCTTGTGAGAAGGTTCTTAGATATATTTTAGGACCATAGACAACCAAGCTGAGCTGTAGTATATGATTTTAATTTTTCAATATGTTACCATTTTTCTCAAAAAGTACTGGGCCGATTAAGATACGGTTTTTTGCATTAGATATGTATAGCTTGTGAGAAGGTACTTAGATATATTTTAGGACCATAGACAACCAAGCTGAGCTGTAGTCTATGAATTTGCACTAACAGTTACCTAGCCTTAGAGTGTGATCTTAGCTGACGGTAAGTGATGATGCAGTCTAAGATGGTATCGGACTAACCTGTCAGGCATAAAGCAGTTAGTAACATTAAAGCCCTAAGTAGCCTTCATCGGTTAGTTGCTACCGGAACGCCTAATCGTTCGGCAGTACGTCTTTGCCGTTAGGGTGGTAACTAGTCACGGCCGAAACCTGCCACAAGACTAGAACTGAGAAAATTCAGATATATAAACTTCCAAATTGAACCTGCCGGGAATTGAACCCGTGACCTTGCGCTTACATGACAGCACACCTCACACCACTGCGCCAGGGAGGTCATTTACTCAGTTGGGAACTATTTTATATGTTTTTTTTATTCTACTACAAGTTAGCTCTTGACTGCGATCTTACCTGATGTTAGACAAAGTCAAAGTCAAAAAACGTTTATTCAATATAAACTACACTTTATTGACGTCAGGTTATTTATAACATATAACATAATATAATGGTGATAATCAGTACGACATCTTAAACTAAAGTTACGAGGGTTCCAAAGTCCAAACGCGCCCTGGTCTGAGAAGAGCCCACAACAAACTCAGCCAGGATTTTTTTTTCACTATCACCATTTCACAATCATCTTAACTAAGGAACTATCAGAGCCATTATAGAGAACGATGATACAGTCTAAGATGGTAGCAGGCTAACTCGTTAGGGTTAGTTATATTAAACCCATACCCCTAACGGTTTCTACACGGCATGACGTATCTACACGCATCTACCGTAACGCTAAATCGCTTGGAGGTACGTCTTTGTCGGTAGGGTGGTTACTAGCCACGGCTGAACCCTCCTACCAGATCAGAACACAGAAAATTTAAAAATGATAAATTCCCAAGTGGACCATGTTGGGAATCGTACCCGGGGCCGGAACCTCCCACAATATGACCACAGCGTTTCAGGATTGCTATAATGTCCTCTCAACCGAATTTCGGCCACGGCGGCCTATCTCCAAAGAGCCATCTGCGCAGGAGATAATTATAGTGCACAAGTGTGGGCGCATACACTGGAGCACTCTCTGTTCCTTTACTCTCATAGCCCGATAGGACGGAAAATCCGACAGGACCGGAGAGAGATCAGGCGGAGGACCGATGGCTTTACATGCTCTTGGAGGCACGGGTGTAAAACACCGCCATCTTCCTTACTCCGGGCTAGTACTGAGAATTTCTTGTCAGAAAAACCCAATACTTGTTATGGCCCGACCCGGGAATCGAACCCTCGTCGGCCGCAGTCGAATATGTTAACCACTAGACCAACGAGGCAGTCAAGAAATAAATTAACGCGCAATAGAAATAGGGGGCGGCCGGCAGTGCGGAGATATCGCAGTGTTAATATAACAGGTTAGCCCGCTACCATCTTAGACTGCATCATCACTTACCATCAGGTGAGATCGCAGTCAAGGGCTAACTTGTAGTGGATTAAAAAAAAAAAAAAAAAAACTGCCATGCCCCTAACAGGTTAGCCCGCTATCATCTTAGACTGCATCATCACCTACCATCAGGTGAGATCGCAGTCAAGAGCTAACTTGTAGTGGATAAAAAAAACCTGACATGTGCTGCCCACTACCGACTGGCTATTATTGGATATGGATTATATGCTCACAGAATAAGTAAAAAGTTAAATATCGATGTCGATAAACAACACTAGATTATCGATAATATAATTATATCGACTACGCTTGAACTCACTAACTATGTACATATGTGTGTGTGTATACGTATTTAACCTCCCCGAATAGAGGCCGATACAACCCGATAGGGACAACTGCAGCTTGGACCGATTATACCTATGAAAAACAGTAGAATTCTCACTCTCGTATTTTTCTGTTTCCACCTTCAAAACTGAACCGATTTTAATTCTGTTTTTACGAATAATTTAACAAGGGCTCAGGCTATGTCGGTATGTTTTTCTTTTTTTTATTATATCCGTCAAATTTATTTGCGGGATGTCTGATGATGGCACGAAAACTGGGCCATTTTTTGCAGGTTGTGAAGGTTCCATGTTCTTAAAATTATTAATTTATCGAAAAAAGGAAAACATAGGGGCATGGCACGGATACATGTGGATTTTATGGTGCAAGAATATTTTCAATATTGTAATTATCCACAGAGGAAACAGACAAATGTTTTTGTATGGAGAAATCTCCGGGAGAATTCCTCTTAATCATCGACTAATAGAGGCATAATTTAGATAGACTCCAGTGTCCCTAATGGCTGGTATCATTAGTATAAATTAGTAAATACTACAGAAAAATAGCAATAATAAACACGATGGGGTCCGGGTTATATTTTAACGAATAAACATTCTAATTACGAGCAAATAAAGCACGAATAAGCTCACAATTAGTTTAACAAAAAATTACTTTGAGCGATGTCAGAGTGACAGGAACAAACATTACTCACAGCAACAAAGTTTTCACTAGGTAAACACTAAATATCCTGTGGGAACTGATTTTGCAGGAGAAAATGTACCCCACGTCCGTCTCGGGGATCCAAGTATTCTGATGTATTATACCAAATTTGCCCACCAACCCGCATTGGAGCAGCGTAGTGGGTCTAAGCTCTAAATCCCTCTCTCCTATGAGAGTGAAGGCCTGTGGCCAGCAGTGGGACGTTAATGGGCTGTACCTAGTGGTGATGGGATACCAAATTTAAACTTGCATAAGCCCTTGTCCAGTAGTGGACTTCAATTGGTTGAGACAAACGACGACTACGAGTATCAAACTCGGTTTAATAGATAGGCGGCGAAAAGGTAACTGACACTTTCATAACATTACTAGCTGATGCCCGCGACTACGTCAGCGTCGATATACTTTTTGGTCCTCACGGGAACTCTTTTAATTTTCCGGGATAAAGGCCTATGTGTTATTTCAGACAATAATCTATTTCTGTGCCAAATTTCATCCAGATCCGTTCAGTTGTTCTGAGTAACATCCATCCATTCATCCATCCAAACATTCGCATTTATAATATTAGTAAAGAAGTATAAATCTACTAAGTAGAATGCGTCAGTTAATTGAGCTGAGATTCATATTTATTTAAAATAAATTTCAATGCAGAGATTTTTTAAAAATTGTGTTTTGAGATGCGTCAATGGCTGCTTAAAGGTCTTGAAATCAGCAAATTATTTTTACAAGCATACATTATGTCACCGATTCATGGATACACTGCTTTTAAAACCCCCCTTTTACGCTACACAGGGCCTTAAGTTTTTATTAAAATTTTATTTTGCATGTCTACTAGCGACGCTGTCACCGGGTCAGATAAATTTGTGGGACTATACTAAATTGTACAATACAGAGAAAAAAACCCAGATGCATACTATGTACATAGCCATTTAAAACTTTTAATTTTGACATAATAGGTATGTACCAAATGAAGCTAATGGAGGGACGTTAATTGGTGAAGTTCAAACTATTTGGTTAACCGAGTTTGATTTAAGGTTTAACACAAACAGCTAATTGATGCTAAAACGTGAATGTGGAACAAACTGATTAATGATTCAATAAAAATAAACTAGTGCGCATCGATCGCAAATTATCTATACTAATATTACAAATGAGAAAGTTTGGATGGATGGATGGATGTTTTTTACTCAATCACGCCAGAACGGCTGAACGGATCTGGATGAAATTTGGCACAGAGATATAACACATAGGCTACTTTTTATCCCAGAAAATTAAGTACCCAAAATTCACAATACACACGGACGAAGTCGCGGGCATCAGCTAGTCTTCTATGTTTTTTTCTATGTTTTGAATTCATACTTTCTTTGATTGATGATTTCACTAGTTTCCATGGCGACTTGTGCATTGAACTGAACTAAATGAAAAATATATGCCCGTTATCGTTGGTACTTGGTACCTAGTTACTAGCTACGTACCCCTTTATTAAAACTTATTAACCATAAAATTACTGTTACTATCATATTAATATTATAAATGCGAAAGTCTGTTTGTTTGTCCTTCAATTTGTCTACTTTTATGAGGTGTTTCTATTCTTTTTTTGAAGTCAAGATGTTTGACAACTTCGGTGGGGTTTTCTTTATTTTTATTACTTAACTTTAGTAGAAATTAAGATTCCTCCAAAAAGAGACTCCACTCCAAGAAACGACTTCATTAAAAGAAACGCTTTAAAAAGGAAGAAACTGAAGAGTAGCGCAATACGGATGCCGTTATAGGAGATAAGAATAAAAAACTGTCTCTTTCTTTAGATCGATGCAATTTCTATTACACTGTTACAGATGAAGACAATTGCTCTGTTGTAAAATCTACGAGTTTCTATTTCCTAGTCATGCAACAAAGTAACCTTCACAATAGATTAATAACAACAAAAGGTTTCTTTTAATTAAGTATAATGGAATCATATTAAGAGTATGTAATGTCCATGCCTAACGACAGTAAATTATATTTTTTGTGAGAAAATCTAAATTTTCTTTTTTAAAAGAGTTTAATGGTGTTTGCAGTTTGGGCTTACATTTGATGTAGACCACCTAGCTAGTATGATAAACTTCTCAGAAGGTATACCTCGTCCATTCTTATAGTTTAACGGCCGGTGCATTACAGTGCGCTTAGTTTCTTAGAACAGTCTACAAACACATAATTATAGATTCACGGAATTCAGACCTTGAATTTTCCTTGTGTGATATCAATCTATCAAGCCCAGACACTAAATACGCTATTTTGTTACGATAATTATACAAAAACAGTTAGTAAATTAGTGGGCGTAAGAGTCTAAAGTGGACAGGTGGACTTATAACATTGATATTCGCATTTTGGTAAGACGTTTCCGTTTGCAGGAATGGGTCTCAAAATAAGACTCAAAAAGTTATTCAGTCAAAATAAATTAGAGTAGACAATATACATTGATCAAAAGAAGTACAATGTACAATGTTTCTTGCAAATAAATAAAAAATAAAATAAATAAATAAAATAAAGTAAATCAGTAAGAATGAAAAAGTGCCTCTTAACCTGAAGAAGACTGAATCACTGAAACCTCACATGGTGAAGCATATTGAACTATATTAATATAATACTATTTATCTAATAAGTACCACTGGGATTTATCTGCATAAATCAGGATTCAAGACAAAACAAGTACTTAAGAGACGAGTTCTTATTTTCGTGCCTAACTGACGTCCGTCTGTATTTAAGTGATTGCGATTCCTCGCTTCAAAAATGGTTACCCTCATACCGTACAAAAGTAACTTTGGAAGCATGCGAGGCATCCGTGATCCGTAAACCGTATCCGAGTAAAATATTTTAAAATATATTCTTATTTTTACTAAGTAGGTAAATAGAGATAACTTGACATAAAATAAAGCACCTTCAGAAGAATTCACCAGACTATTAAAGATAAGCAAATTGCAATTCCTCAATCCAATTCAATTTTAAATAAACGCCACTATCTGAGCACAACCACAGGCATAACTGTGACTAGCTATCATTAATAACTTGTCCTATCAAGTCATTAGGAGAAGAGTTAGAGATAAATAATTATTTAATATTATGTACTACAGTATTACTATTATGTACTTACTAAAATCTAAATTGAAATTAGGTACTTTTTGGTCACATGTAAAATGACCCATTATAAATTAATTAACAAATATAGCGGATTGCAAAATATCTAGTTATGTTCTACAAAATAATAATTGTAAGAATAGACAAATGAGTTAAACTGTCTGACAAAAATAAACAATGCACCCATCACTAACTAGGGATGACAGATAAATGTGTAGTTCAGTTTCACATGGTGTCAAGTTACATACCTATCTAATGGAACGACCGGCGTTGTCAGGGTAGTTGCCCTCAACTTCATACGTTTAAAGTACAGAAGTTAGTTTGTTAACCACTTTAGCAGCATGCAAAATTAATTGAGAATAATGAGGCAAGCGCACAAAACGTTAAAGTGGAGTATAATATAGAGTACGAAGACCGTCTTTTCGTACCTTATGCATGCATTATTATTTATTAAAAAACTCATTAGAAGCTACCAAGCGGTAATTTTTTGTCCTTTATTTCTTGATAAATATTATTAAATAAATAAATAAGCCTTACTAATACAATCATTTTTAATACATCCTTTGTCACAACTATACCAATTAATATCATATTTTTAACCAACCAAATTACAATAAATAAATTAACTAAATTTACAATAGAAAAATTCTTATCAATACATTTTTTATATTTGTTAATTTTTATTATTTACTTTTAACATTACATAATATACTCGAATATTAAATTCTTAAATTACTGAGATATTGTATATGTATATTATTATATATGTATAGTATGTTATATATATTATTACTTAAATTATTTTTTAATAACAATAAATTACATTAAACAATTATTTATAATAACGTATATAATGCACTAATTTAAAACTTTACTTTATTGATAAATATTATTAGAGAAACGTAAATGAGAAAAGTAGATGTTAGTTTTCGAATCTATGTGTGCTAGGTAGATCTATAATTTTAGAACGATTACTTTCGTAGAACCCAAAAAAAAACTATTTCGCCTATTCTGTTTTTTAAATATTTTTATTCACGTAATAATTTGTTTCAATGATTATTATAAAATTCACAGCAGGATATGTGCAGGATGGGATTCATACTCCCTATGCACATTAGTCCATCAGTAGCACTAACCGCCTTAAGTAGGTTTTTAACTCATTAAGATTTTCTTTAAAGCCTGTAATGGAACACGACTCTTAATATTGTTTATCATAAGCTTCATTGATTCGGAATTAAGTAAATCTAAACAGGACACTTTATTTGATTTTATTTATTTGGCAACCAAAACAGATTACAATAAATTTTGCTCTAACCTAAAAAGTCTTATCTATAATAACTTTTCGAACCTATCATAATCCTAGAGGTTCGCACTACATGATTAAGGTTACCGATTTATATAAGTTTTACTTGAAAAGCTAAATATCTCAATTTTAATTAATAATTTGAAAAAGGATAAAGATTTTGAACTTGATTCTAATTGACTAGCACAGTCCGTGATTGAATTATTAACATCATCACATCAAGACTAAAATTCCAGCAATTCGTCAGTACAAAATTTTGAATTGATGTACAGCATTTGTTTCAATATCGCACTACGTGCATAGACTATTTGTTAAGTCAATCTTCTTGCTAAGTAATTCATATAAATTTTTGCTACTCAAATCTAGTAGAGCAGAGAGTCAGTAGTTATCGTTAGTTCGATAGTAATTTTTATTTTATAGTGTGATAAATGTGATTTGAATAGGAGCTTCAAGAGAAGAACCATGAATCAGCTATCTAACGTGTAATATTAGATTTAAGGATTTTTATACTTTTTATTGTTAATGATAAGAAGTTAAGTTCATTTAGTCATTCGTATGTAATTAGGAACTACCCACTGGCGTTTAATAGGTGTGTAAGTAAGTCACTCAACGATAATACCAAGGCTTTCCACTTTCAATATCTACGCATGTAATAAAAAAAACGAAGGTATATTAGGTACAACTGAAAATAATAAAGTGTTTCATAAAATTATTAACTAAGTAAGTACCTATTTAAATATTATTACACAAAATTACAAAACGACCAAAGCTTTACACAGAACCCCGAGGTACATATCTAAATTTGGTTATAAGTGTTTATAAGTAACGTATCAGAATATTTTATCCTCAATGAAAAAGTTTTCGCAATTACGAGGTCTCAGCCAAGTGAGCGGCTTGGGAAAGAATTTGTCGTTGAATGTCAATACCACCACGTCGACTAGTTAAGAATTATTCATAAAACCTCGATTTTTAAATTTAAGTATAATTTGAACACTGCAAATGTTAAAATTGAAAATGATAATGTGGTGACGTCGGCGAGGGTCACACGATTTCAATGCGTTATGCGTAGTGATAATATCGAAACTAGAAGCATTTGCGTATTCGATGAGTTATAAACGTCTACGTTTACAAGTTTTACGAAGAGGTCATAAGATAACGCTGTCAGGCGATTCAATTATTACAGTACGATAATTTCTTTGTATTGATCGGAATCATGGTGCGTAAGACTAAGGGGTAATCTGAGTGACTGACATCAACTTAAGTACCTACGCACTACGCACAGCTCTAACCTTTGGGTTAAAAAACTAAGATTATGCCTGAAGGTTATTTCTACAACCCCTACTCAAAAAGCTCGAGAGATTAATAAATATAATACTAGAGAGAGATAGAAGAGAAGATTTATAAAAATTCTACCCGAGCAAGGACAGGACGGGTCAGTTGGTATAAAATACGGCAATTTTGAGACCTTCATTCGACTTACTCGACCCACTTTGTATGATTCAAAATTCAAAGCAGTATAAAATCAGTCCTTTCAAGTGTAGACATTGCCATTCCATATGTAAATCATTCAAGGCTTTTGCCAATGTTACCTGAGAAAATGAACGTTGTTTTCCTGTTACATTAAATTTACCCTTAACTCACACAAATTATGTTCAACAATCAATTTTCTTTGATAAAATTACAATGTTTTTAACAATAGGTCAGTGTTACATATTGATTGTTATTCACGTATGATAATGTCTTGGTAATGATAAATAATTGAACAATATGTTTTGTATATGTTGAAATGACGTACCTTAAGTAGCCCAGTGCAAATGACGTACCTTAAGTAGCCCAGTGCAACGCTATTCCGTACACTGTTTCCATAACGCAATACAGTAGACGTGGTCACAGAGCGTCATAAGAGAATAAATACTCTCATAAACATTGATCACATAAACAAGAGTCCATACATCGAAATGGTTGCAACACTGATCAACAAAGCACGTGAACTCAGCAACGCGCCGAAACCAACTGGGACGGACGATCTATTAAAGCGGTGCGCGTGCGCAGACTCGGTCCATTTCCCCCACGCAACTTACTCCGTTAGAATTTGTCGCAGCGATAATGTATTTCCCCTTATTTCCTTTTGACCTGCAAGTATCCATAAATGCGTAATGTCCCTCTGTCAATCTTGTCAGCTGTCACAAATCGACGTCCATTAGGGCTAAATGCTCGTTAAATTGACAGGTTTTCTAGGTAGTATAATATAATAGGTACAATGGCCTAGTCCAGTATTGGTCCTTTATTTTTATGAACACGATATTTAAATAAAATTCATTAATGTTAGTGTTATTTCAAACGTTTATCAGGTAGAATTAAATGAAGTCACCAAATAAGTACTTAAGTATATCTTCTCTGTAGGTATTAAAAATGATATTACCAAGAACAGTAAGTAACTATGTATTATATTATATAGAAAAATAATTACAAATATTTCGCTAAGATTCTGGTTACATTGTTTCTGGTTTGAATCTTATTGCGTGCCTCACGCAGAATTTTCCATAATATAATTATTAGGCACTCTTTTACGATTTTACAGAATTTTCTATACTTACCCAAATAAAAATGGTTTTCATGTGGACCTTGACTAAAATCTGGTCACGCCACTTAATACATGTTACCTATCTTTTTTGGTATGATCATGAATTAATGAAGTAAGCGTCAACTGGTTCAATAAGCTTTACATTATACAACTGTCAGCATTAACTAAGTAGGTATATTACATTATTATATTCATTACTTGTCTCTAGTCAAGAGGTCCCAAGTCCCAACTCCCAAACCATATATATTATTTAATGAATATGTTAAGCAAGATGCTATGAAACTTATGAAAGCTTAGCAGTACATTCGCGTAAACGGTAAACACAAGCATCGCCATGGAATTATTAAACAACCATTTTACCACACGCAAGAGTTTGATATCCGAGTGAATTATTTATTATTATGTTGTCTTCGGGGAATACCGGATTAGATTATGTCCTATATGAATAACTGTTATTGTTCATTTTGTCACTAATATGAGAGATTGGTTTCATGACTTTTTTGTAGAAATAAACTTGTGAATCATTTTATGAAATTTATAACAAGGAAAAATTACTGTTAAAATAAAACTTATTGTTTCATTGAAATAATCAAATGAAAGACAAGAAAGTCAAAAATAACTATATTAAATGCTTTTAATACAAGAACGCTCCCGAATCCCAATCGTAACGTTATAATTATATTTAAAGGTACCAAAATGAAGAGTCTGGCCTAGAGTGAAAGTTAATTTTATTAAAAAATATAAGGCGCGATTTATTCTTTTGAGAGAATCCGAGAGCTCTGATAAGCTTCGAGATGAAACATTAATTCTAATTTAAAAGTGACTTTCTTACTGTCTGGTATTGCATTGACGAAGTAAAAAATTCTCACATTACCAAAGTTATGATACCACAAAAAAAATTACAGATAAAGTTAGCAGTAGTAAAAAGTCTAGAATATGAACCTTGTCATAGGTCAAAACACCTTAACCACTACTTACCATAGAAGAAGGCCATGTAACCATCATTAGTGTGAAGGTGATCCGTAGTTGAGATCTTGACCTTTAGTAAATGACCTTGACCAATAGTCAATACCACGTTAACATGATAACATTTTTCGTATCCGTGTTCGTTGTTGAATCGGTTGCATAGCATACGAATAACAAATCCCTATACTTGATAAAATATAGCTTGATACCTGTGACAGATGTCATCCAAATGACGCCTATGAAGTTCAGTATTAGGTCATCGTAAAAATGTATGAAAAGTGTATGCGAAAAATGACATACTTTATTGGTTTCTGCACATTAATAGTGACGTTCCTTTTTTTATCGTAACCAAAGTCTATTTTATGGGCACTACAAATACGTTAAATCGGAATATGTTGTTACTTTTTAAATTAAAAAATCTAGTTATTAACATTTTATTCATATTATTATTTGGGTAATTGAAAAAATAATAGCAATTTAAATACATTTTTGGAAATAATTAAATACATTTATCCCTTTTGTTTGATTTCGTTATAACAAGTAGTTATAAATTATTATCCTATTATAGTATCAATGAAAACATAATATAGTAACAATAAAATCGACATTTGTAGCTAGTATCTACCAATAATATCGATAATATTATGATGGATTTTCAACATTGTCCTAGCCCTATCTATGTCACTCTGACAGCTGTCACAGGTATCAAGCTATATTTTACCAACTATAGTTACTAAAATTGTTAGGAAGCTGATAGCAGAAAAGGTGGAAATCATTTTACCTATTTTCATAGTGTTATGTCGTATGGCATCTTATTGTGGGGCAGAGCTGCTGATATACAAACAATTTTTGTTTTGCAAAAGAGGGCGATTCGATCAATATATAAACTCAGATCACGCGAGTCCCTTCGTGAAAAATTTAAAGAAATTGGCATCCTTACGGTTGCATCGCAGTACATATACGATAATATAATGTTTGTGAAACAAAATATTCATCTCTATAGACAAAGAGGGGATACACAAAATCGACTTACTAGAAACCGGCATAAACTAGTAATGCCGCGATGTCGTCTACGCAAGGTGCAGAAATCCTTTGTGGGGTCGAGTATTACCTTTTATAATATGGTTCCAAAAGAACTGTTGGATTTGCCATTGCACAAATTAAAAAAAAACGTAAAAGAACACTTGTTGAGTCGGGGCTATTATACAATTGACGAATTTCTTAATGACAAAGTTGTATGGAAGCAACCGACTTTGGGTCCTGCTCCCCACAGGATAGTATAATACCTTACACTATTGTATTTTATTTAACTTACATACTTATTTATGTATTGTAATAGATTGTTTTAAAAAAAAAAAAAAAGAGCAACTGCTGAGTTTCTTGCCGGCTCTTCTTGGCAGAATCTGCTTTCCGAGCCGGTGGTAGAGTCAAAACATGACGTAGCATAAGAGACACCTGTATGTCCTACATGTTTGAAATAAATTGAATTGAAATAAATTGAATTGAATTGAATAGAGGGTTTTTTTATTCCTAATTCCTATGTTACGAATAATACAATATAATATTGTGATACAGCTGGCGATGAAAAGATATATGCTCGGAATTTCTCTCTCTGGTCGAAGACCGCGGCGTGTGGAAGTCCCTAAAAGAGATCTACGAGTATGTCTAGCAGCGGTCAACTGTCGGTTGACGAAGATGCAAATGTATAGAACCATCAATATAAGTATAATATGTTAAGGCTAAAACCAAAACCGTTAGTGACAGTTGTATATTCTGCCAGTAGATAGCATAATCGTTAGCAATTATATACTATGTATGCCGGCGTCTATCAGAGCAAGCCGTTGCAAGTTGCCGTTAGACACAAGATAGTTCAATTTTTTCTTATGCATTTGCGATGTGCGGTGGGAGGCCGTTATTCACCGGTTCCGAGACAGGTGTCACGTTTATCGTCACGTTTGCAACGACATCGTATCCAATCTCCGGACATTTTCAAAGACCACTTTCCTATTACCGTTGCAACTTGCAGGGCATCAAGGCGACAGCAACCTGTTTTCTCTGATTCATTTCTGATGTATGGAAGGTTTCAATGGTACGTATCTACTTCGCCAGTCAACTTTATAGGTGAGCTTATTATTAATGGCATTGTTAAGTTACATTTATTTGGCACATTGTATCCTTATATAATATTATGTATCTATGCATCTGCATAGCATGATGCACATCAATCTTATTTTATTCAAATTCAGTAAATGTACATTAAACAAGTAATGCAAAATCAGAGACTTTCAAGATTTTAATATACATATATATACAAGAAAACCTTGTCAAACAGCCTTGGTTTTTAATAATTATGTAGCTTTCGGGGTCTAGTTATTCTTGAAACTAATGTTTAACCTACATAACTCTTGGTATCTACTAGTTTCTGCCTCAAATCTACGCAATATACGCAATATTATTTATGACTATACTAGTTAGTTAGTTTAACTAAAATTTGTATTCGTCCGGAGTAGGGCTTCCAATACCGGGATCCCGGTATTGGCTAATACCGGGATCCCGGACTTTTTTTAATACTGGTATTGAAATGTCTAATACCGGGATACCGGTATTGGTGACACTATAAACGAAACAGTGACTATTGCATATATTTCTTGGTACATGCCACTGTTTTTATTCGGCTAAGTTTAAAACTTGTATCTTAAGCACATTAGCTCAATAAGAGCATCTTTATTGCTTAAAATAAGTGAAGAAATGTCATTTTTGATCACTCAGATAGAAAAATTAGTGTGTGAATTTAGAACCCTGTGGCTTGGCATTTCTATTTCATTGACTCATGAAACGTTCAGAAATCTGTTTTTTATCCAATGCAATTTTTTTATTATGATTTATTTTCTTTTAAAAAATAACTATTGAATTTTTTATTAATTTGGGTTTTCACTAGTTGTATGTATTTTTACGAGTAAAAAAATGGCTTTTATTCATTGAATTTAAGCAGAAAAGTGCTCTGTTGGAGTTAATATGGTGAAAAAATATTTTTTATGGAAAACTGTTTTTTATGGTGCAGTTTCCTTCAGATAAGACTAGTTTTAAGTTAAAAACAATCTATCTAATTTTTAATTTTTTTCTATACCGGGATCCCGGTATTGAAAAAAATCTTTCCGGTATTAATACCGGTATTGAAAAAAACCGGTATTCGAAAGCCCTAGTCCGGAGTGCTACTGTTATAGCAACATAATGCGGGTCCTCTTTACAGTTTCATTCAATTTAATTAGAAGGTACTCACACTGATTGAGAGGGATAATCTCGCACCCATTTCTAGGGCTTACCTGTAACAAAATAAATTTATTTTTTATTAATGACTTATATAAATAAAAAAAACAAGGAGTCATTTCTATTTATATATATTAACTAGCTGATGCCCGAGACTTCGTCCGCGTGGAATAAGTTTTTTTGGATTCCCGCCGGAACTCCTCAATTGACTTTCGCAAACAAACAAACTGACTTTCGCATTTATAATATGAGTATGATTGTGCTCCTATCTATTTTTTTCTGAACATAACATGAATTAAATAGTTAAGCAAACACTTTTTTGTTTGCTCAATCTGGTCCAAATTGCATTTGAGGCAAATGCAAATTTATGTACAGTTTTTTAAGTGAAGGGAATCCTAAAACCTAACCTAGCTTTTCAGCAAAATTAAAACCATAAAATACGGCCGACATGAAATCGGCATCATCTGCGCTCTACTTCGCCCATTTAGTAATAGTGGAATGGCGTGCACCTAGCTATTACTACGTCTTTGCTACTAGTTAAACTATTACTTACTTATTGATTAACTATTTGTCCTCAGCAGAAGTGTTTATTAATTACTGTTTTGAAGGATTTTAAGTAACAATACAGGTAACTAATAACATAATTATTTATTATTCAACAATTAAATGAAAGACAACAGAAATTACTAGATAGACAAGAGTAGGTACCGCTGGGTAATAAATCGGTAAAGTAATCAACTAATTTTTTTTTTAAATCTACTACAAGCTAGCCCTTGACTGCGATCTCACCTGATGGTAAGTGATGATGCAGTCTAAGATGGTAGCGGGCTAACCTGTTAGGGGCATGGCAGTTATATTAAACCCATACCCCTTCGGTTTCTACACGGCATCGTACCGGAACGCTAAATCGCTTCGCGGCACGTCTTTTGCCGGTAGGGTGGTAACTAGCCACGGCCGAAGCCTCCCACCAGGCCAGACCAGGGAAAATTCAGAAATTTTAAATTTCCAAATTGACCCTGCCGGGGATCGAACCCGGGACCTCCGTACGTTAAGGCAACAGCGCTACGCACTGCGCCACGGAGGTCGTCAAATCTACTGTAGATAATAAAATCCTTCTACTAATAGACCACGGAAAGGTGAAATATCGGTAAATTGCTAGTTTGAAGTAACTAAACGCGCTGAGATTATGGTAATGACGCACCATTGCTATTAATGGGCGTGCTTTCGTTTCGTATACTGCATTGTACCAGTTATCAGTTACCCAATCAGTTAAGGTTATGTTTTAATTTTAAGTCAGTTATGATTTGTATAAAAGTTCTATACCTAAGTTGTTGTAGAGTAAAGTGCAACGACCACATAAACTTATGAAAGTTGCAAGATGTGAAGTTGTAAAATTAATTGTAAAAATTAAGTAAGTTATTAATAAAATAGAAATAAGGGAGGGAAAAACAGCTAACTATTTATCGGAGTTATTGTTGGTTTTATTAAAAGATACTTCATAGTAGGTACCTTTTTTTTATCCACTACAAGCTAGCCCTTGACTGCGATCTCACCTGATGGTAAGTGATGATGCAGTCTAAGATGATAGCGGGCTAACCTGTTAGGGGCATGGCAGTTATATTAAACCCATACCCCTTCGGTATTTACACGGCATCGTACCGAGACGCTAAATTGCTTGGCGGCACGTCTTTGCCGGTAGGGTGGTAACTAGCCACGGCCGAAGTCTCCCACCAGACCAGACCAGGGAAAATGCAGAAATCATAAATTCCCAAATTGACCCTGCCGGGGATCGAACCCAGGACCTCCGCACGTTAAGGCAACAGCGCTACACACTGCGCCACGGTATCTCCGTACCTATTCTATCATCCATTCACAATTTTTATAATAGAATATAAACTATTAACTAACGTCCATTCAAACGTACTAGGTAAAAAAATTCAATAGAACGCTGAGCGCGACTCTTCACAGTAAACTGCTTTATTTATTATAGTAAGCCAAACAAAAGTACACGAGGGTGGATATTTTGAAATTGTCGTGGGCAGACACTGCGGAGATAAAACGCTTCTGAGATATTATCTTTAACTAGTAAGTATATACTAGAATACTAGCAATACTAGAGTACTAGAATAATAAAATCAATAGATTTAAGTCATTGCAGCTCACAGGGTCATTCAAAATAGTTAATCTATACTAATAATTACTAATATTGTAAAGAGGTAAAGTTTGTGAGGTAGTAGGGGGTAATCTCTGGATATACTGAATCGATTTTGAAAATTCTGGTACCACATCATTTGTGAGTGTCATAGGCTATATATTAACACGAAAAATTAGGGAGTTCCCGTAGGAATTTAAAAAACTTATTTCACGCGGACGAACTCGCGGGTATCTGCTAGTACTTTATACTGGTACGTGACTCAAAACACATTAATCGCAACACAAAGTGAATTTATTTAAAAAGCACGTATTATCTTAAGAATTTAGTGTATTCATAATAATATGTAGATACGTAAAACAGCAAGAAATAATACCGTTGTTGCGATTATGGAAAAATACCATGCGATGCATGCTGTCGGAAAATAAGTTTCTGTATAATATATTTTTCTGATCAATTTATGCCAATAGCTGATATTCATTTGCTTAATTAAGGTAATTATAATACGGAAAAGATAAAAATGCATTAGGAACCTTGCTAATTTTCTACGGAGCTCGCAAGTAAGCTCAAAGCCACGTTGGCTTTACTGTCCCCGATTTCTGAACAATGCAACTGCTGAAATTTTGCTGCAACTTTGCTGATGTTGCAGAAGTATGTTGTGGGTCGCAAGCTCGTATAGGTTCAGCTCTGTAGGGCTAGCATGCGCACAATATGTAAAATTATGTCTACCCGTTATCTTTATTTGTCTACTTACAGAAGCTAACATGCTTACGCACATTATGACTTGTCTCGTTACATCAAAAGTAGAGATAAAAGTACCTAATACATATTTCTTATCTGTCAATTTTTCTCTACGAACCCTTATGCGGACTATTTTTTCTTGTAATATACCAGATTTTGCTAATTCTGTAGGCTAATTAATGCATGTTACCCCAACATGCACAAATAAGCCGTCATCAACATCTCTCTCTCTCTCTGTCGTCGCGAGATATCTCGTTGTGCGCATGGTAAGCCTACAGGCGTCTTTTATCGGGCGCTACTAATCCGCACATCATTGACAGTAATTATCTCTGCACAACGATTGTCCTAATCCGTACAAAAATCGACGTGCAGAGGTCAGAGTCAAACAAATACTCGTAGTACCTACTACGGATAACAGACTATAATAATTATACCTAGATTATAGGAACTAAGATGAGGAATTTACCAAGATTATAAGAACTTGACCATGAAGGTCGATCATTGCAATTCATACCTAACTACTGTGAGAAACCATTATAATTATGACGTAGCACAAATTGCATAATAAATTACGTATAAAATTGATTTTGTTTTGCGTAAGGGGGTCAAGTTCACATCATATCGATGTCGTCTTTTAGGGCTATGTAACGACTTATGACTGAAGGATGTGCTTCTTCGACAGTGCGTAAGTGTCGTAACAACGATATTATGATCACATTATCTTATCGCCGACGCATGAGTACGTTTAGAAAATAATTACTCAAAAACTTGGGAATTGTGAAAATTCTATGCTGTTACATATGGTTTATTTTACGTTGACGCCGAACTTTGACGATTAGATCGGCAACTTTTAGACAATCGGAGGCCTGTTCAAGCAATGATTCCATTGTTGTGAACCTATTAACAGTCTTTTGGTATGGTTATATCATCACTTCGTCGTCACATATTGTTAAACAAACTAGTAGTTCCGCGGTGAAACCTCCGGGATGCCAATTGTTAATCTCGACGTAGGTAGACGTCGCTTATCGCATACATTTGGAAATCAGGCAACACGTTGATATGGTTCTTAAATATTATATACCACGTCAGAGGCAATAGCGACTGTTTTTAATGTTATTTTTATGTTGTTATAACGTAATAACTATATTACGATATAGCTTAGCATAATTTAGAAAAAACGTGATGCAACCAAATCGCTTAGCCCTGAATCAAACGTAAAACTGGCAAAGACCTTGTGAATGACTAACGAATAGACGAGGAGCGAAGACAATGATGTAACATTGGATTAGCTAGGAGTAGTCAATGTATAGTTTAATTTTAATTTAGTCTATGTATATTTAGTATATGTGCATAAAAACATGTAGGTATAAATTCAAGAATAAGTGACTGTCATAATGTTAATACAAGAAATAAGAATAAAATTGTAGTGCCCGCTTCTAGACTTTATAAAATTAGTAATTCATTTGTCGGTAGCAGTATACGTTTTTATAATAAACTCACAGAAGACATATTGGAGATGTCTCTCAACAACTTCAAAGTTTTTGTAAAACGTAAATTAATTGAAAAGTCTAAAAGATTATTTGAATGATATGGGTATGAATTGTTCCAGCGGCTAATTATGTTTAAATAATTCTAAATATAATTAAGTAATCTTATCCTATATTTGCGAGATGGCGATAATAATAAAAAACCCGGCTGAGTTTGTTGTGGGCTCTTCTCAGACCAGGGCGCGTTTGGAACCCTCGTAGCTTTAGTAGTAGTACATACCGTAGATAATTATCACCATCAAGTCTTATTCCTTGTAAACATGACGTTCAGAAGGTGTACTTTGTACGTACGTATTTTGAATAAAGATGCTTTGACTTTGACTTTGATTTATGCACACCAGATTTATTAAACGTACTATGGTCCAACTTAGTAAGTTTTTTCAAATATATACTACTACTATTAATGGATTACTATTAAAAACGGTTACTATAATAATATACGGATCACCTCGATTTAACTTTTCGATTTTTAGTTTTTGTTAGGGCTTTTAGAATAATATATTAAACCTATGCCTAAGTGACCTCTCAGATGATTTCACCTGAGTGAAAATTAAAGTACTACATATTTCATGATTTACATTAAATTATGTAATACCTAATATAATATTGTTTACCGAAACGGTTTTACTCACAAATTCCAATTTGGGTTTTACTTTTTAATCTAGCACTTATTGCGTACCACGATAACAAAACTGAAAACAATTATGCCTGGGTATTCCTGCACAAAGAGAGGAATAGTGTAGGTAGTAGGTATGTTACTTATGTCACGTCTGTTTATATTTTAACAGGAAATAAAGTTGTACGACAAAGCGAAACGCATCACTATATTTGGCCGTACGGTAAAGAACACAATGGCAAGTGACAACAAATAGTTTTTTCGAAAAGTTGTTTTTTAACACTGCTGTGTACGGAAATTGCGTTGTCAGTAGGGATGTAACGTAGCTTCATACTCGGCTCACGATAGATTGGAACTGTAGATTGAAAAACAAACCTTCGAATTCGATTTGGTAGAGATTTAGGTTTGGAATGTTTTCTACTTTTGAAAACTAGTAATTTTTCTCAAAAGTTTCATAATTTTACAGTTTTATCTTCGATATTACAGAACTTTTAGATATTTTGAATTTTCATATTACATAAAACACATTAGCCAAGAACTTAACCACCATCAGAATCATATCAAAATCAACGTCAAAGTTACGTCAACGTCAACGTTAGATTTCACTCAAAATTGGTATTTGAAAATTATTAATAAAATATAAGACGTACTTAATGGTTGTAACTAATGTACTCAGAGCGTGATGGTACAGGTAATGGTGCTTCTTTTCAAGCTAAAGCTACGAGAGTTCCAAATGTGCTCTGGTCTGAGAAGAGCCCACAACAAACAGCCGGGCTCGATTCCAAATCAGATAATGTGACGACCTCCCTGGCGAAGTGTTGAACGCTGTTGCCTTAACGTGGGAGGTTCCGGGTTCGATTCCTGGCAGGTTCAATTTGGAAAGGAGACGGTTCAGATTTGTATGGGGCGTAGGCCAAGTATTGTACAAGCAGAGAAAGGAAGGAAAATAAAATACTAGACCAGTTTTATTGGGCAAATCTACGAATTCGTCATAATTTTAGTGGTAAAATTATTTAATCTTTCCAAGTTATGGAGTGGGTGGGTAACAATGGCGGATTCATATTTTTTGACGTTTTCAAAAGAAAAACACGTTATTTTGACAGTGACTGTCAGAAATGACATTTGATACATTTCGCGCCTACTGCCTTCTCTATGGCTGAAGGTTGCCATCTTGGAAACGTATAGAAAACTTGAAATACATTTTAATTTTTTTGCTCGTTATTTACTTTACTGTTCTAAATTATTATATTTTAAATACAATCTATGTATTTTCCTCTATTCATGGTAGAGTGTACAAGAGTAGGCCTAAAATGAAGCTTTTCCTTTATAATTTCCGAATTTTCTCTGGTCTGGTCTGGTGGGAGGCTTCGGCAGTGGCTACCGGCAAAGACCTACCGCCAAGAGATTTAGCGTTCCGGTACGATGCCTTGTAGAAACCGACTAGAGGTACGGGTGTAATGTAACTACCATACCCCTAACAGGTTAGCCCGCTACCATCTTAGACTGCATCATCACTTACCATCAGGTGAGATCGCAGTCAAGGGCTAACTTGTAGTGGAATAAAAAAATGTCCATATAAAACCTTAGTAACATCCCTAGTAGCACATACGGTTACATCCACATAACATATCTAGGTACGAGTACATTGCGGCCCATCGACGACGGTCGTAATGCGCTGGCACAAAATGCTCTTTATTGCCGTTGATAGCTTCATAACACGGTCATTGTCGCGGCATCAATTAACTACGATGAATTGGTCGTTTCGCTACCGATGCAATATTTTCACTGTAAAATATATCGCATCAAAATTAATAGGATATTGGCGTAAACGGGCAACACGCCTCGCTATATTTTACACGGATATAGAGCTAGTTTAATTAATGCACTATGCGTACAAACAAAAATAAAAAGGGTCAGGAATCGGCATTGTTGGTACCTAACTGGTTCGTTAATTCCGCAGAGGATTGAAAAGCTTGCGGGGTAAATGGTGTAGCTTTTATTCTTATCATGATATAGCTTAATGAAATACATACATATAACATTCTCATCCACTGAAAACATGTTGGGTTTAGGTTACCGTAGATTTGATTCCTAATATAATTATTGTGGCCAATTCAGTCTACCACAATCTCTAAACTAGACTAAAATGACAGCTCTAAATCTAGTGCTGCCTTTTTCCGCAGGAAGTTTTTAAAGGGATAGCAATATGAATAGACCTTATTAGCTAATGCTACTGAGGATAAGGCCGGCCTTACACGAACTGCTCGAGCAGTTAGCCAGTGATCTAAATACACGGACCGCTCTTGCAGTCATAGTCAACAGCTTGAAGCTACCATTGATAACTGCTGGCAACCGCCCGAAGCAGTCGCAACTGCTCGAGCGGTTCCATGTATGTGTGTACGTAGAAGACTGTAGTTCACTATGCACGGAACCGTCCATCCTGCCTGCTTCAAACTGCCCGTGTATGGCCGGCCTAATTCGGTAACCAGATTTTGTTGGTAGGTAAAATAAGACATCAATCTGAATGACAAAATTGCATGGAAGCAACCGGCCTCGCATCCAGTGACCCATAAGTCAGTGTAATACTTGTAACGTATTACGTAATGTATGTTGAATTGTTTACTTATTGTAACCTTTTTCTTTTTTAAGAAAAGACTTAAT
The DNA here is from genome assembly GCA_923060345.2 of Erebia aethiops. Lineage (NCBI taxonomy): Eukaryota > Metazoa > Arthropoda > Insecta > Lepidoptera > Nymphalidae > Erebia > Erebia aethiops. The sequence continues at coordinate 9,915,684 of OV281096.1, read as the reverse complement.
CAAGTCGTCCTACATGAAATAAATAAATCATTTATCATTGGAATGTAAAACTCTAAGCCAATATAAGTACTATGCTAGAAAATCGTATAAACAAAACGGTATATTCTTCTATTAAATTCGACATCGAATTACAATTTTGGGTTCCAAAAAAAGCGTCACATACTCGTAAGTCATAACTCACATCACGTCACTAGTAAATTGTTGCATTTATGCAAAAAAAAAATCAATTATTATCGTATTCATTACGTGCGTGGAAACACGTTAACTGAGTTTAAATGAAGCATAGCGTTATTTAAGGCCATTGCAAAATATAAACAAGTCTATCGGAAGTAAATTGATTTATTTATTTGTTAAGCGTCTCTGCCAACTAACTATAAAAAAAAAGTATAGTGACTAAGGTTCAGACACGTTACGAACGTGCCACGAGATTCTGTCACAGTGTGCGTATTCTGTGGCGACGAGTCGTTTGATCGATTGCAAATTTAATGAAAAGCCTTTTAGTATAAGAACGGTAACTGGATTATAAAGTGCTATTGCAGAACTTTTTTTTTTTTTAATCCACTACAAGCTAGCCCTTGACTGCGATCTCACCTGATGGTAAGTGATGATGCAGTCTAAGATGGTAGCGGGCTAACCTGTTAGGGGCATGGCAGTTATATTAAACCCACACCCCTTCGGTTTCTACACGGCATCGTACCGGAACGCTAAATCGCTTGGCGGCACGTCTTTGCCGGTAGGGTGGTAACTAGCCACGGCCTCCCACCAGGCCAGACCAGGGAAAATTCAGAAATTATAAATTCCCAAATTGACCCTGCCGGGGATCGAACCCAGGACCTCCTCCGCACATTAAGGCAACAGCGCTACACACTGCGCCACGGAGGTCGTCAAACAAAAAGTCGTCGTCGTAAAAGAACTGTAATAATAAGTATAACTTTTGTTTTACCTGAGGAAAATAGAGTACAACACCTGTAGGGCGATTGTGTAAAACCTGCATCAATCATCGCGTTCCAACCTAGACCTCATCATTGCTTTGCACTAAACATGATTGTCGTCAAGCGCAAGCCTATCTCACAATTAAAAAAAAACATTGTTACATCTGTATTCTTGCTGCGTCAATGGATTTTGTCGGATAGTGGAAGAGTGTTAACCAATCAGAGGCGATCGTTACACTGTAGCTGTCAGTTTTAGCCCGTGCCCTGCTGAAACAAGATGATTGGACCTTTCTACCAAAATTTAACGCAGTTAGTAAGTATACAGCGGATAGCCCCAATAAACTATAACAGCTTATTGTTCTACATAGGTAGTCTTAAACTTCGTTAAGTGTTCGTAAGTTCTAGTGATATGCCGGATATCCGTATCCCCGGATATCCGAGGGATAAGAAAGATTACGGATCTTTCTTATCCGTAACTTTTACCTTATTAATTTTCAATGCATAGATGATATTCTATATATAAGTGATTAGGTAGCAATGAAAAACTATTAAATACTATTCTGATTATGTTTTACTTCTTTAAATTTAATATTTGGCACCTTTATATTGCAAACATTTAAGTGAGTTTCAAGGTCACGCGCACCGACACCGATTGAGTAAGAAAGTTAAAATCCGTATCCGCGGATCATGACACCAAAATTATCCGTATTCGGATCTGTATCCGCGGATATACATTATTAACGATCCAGCTCATCACTAATTACAGACTCATCAGTGGAAGCCCGGAGTAGTGTTCGAAAGAGTCCGAGATTCCGCAGGACGATTAATCACATGGGAGGACTACACTAAGCGGGAGATACACTTTACGTTCGAGTTTGTTCCGCTCTTTTATCTTCATTTCTTATATAATTTGATAGAGTTTCGCTTGATTGAGCAGGTTTGCTTCAAAGATTTACTTTGCCTAGAATGATAATAAAGCAAAGCATGATGGCCCAGAGACATAGACATTTTTTCAAAAATCCCGTGTTTTTCAAAAAAAAAAAGCTAAGTCTTATAGTACTGAAACAGCTGTAGATATCCGTAGTTTTACCTTTCAAAGATGGCATATTGCTTACAATGACAAAAAAAGACGCAGGTAGGTATAGTTTCAGAGAACATCGTAGGACCTTCACTGGATAATCAAGAGATCCTTGATTATTAACATAAGGCCTGAGCTGTCGATGACACTCTGACGGGAAGGAATAAGTGTTCACTTCAGTTCTTGTGGCATGCCGCCGAAACGCTTGAACGATCATCTGTGTACACTTCGGAAAAACTTGCGCGCGCATTAGATCGATATCCTCGGCTGCGTCGGTCTCGCGCCACGCGAATTCCCAACGAAATTAGTTAGACATCATTTACATCAATGCAATAAGTGACAATTTTCATAGTCTCATCACATTAACCACCAATAGGTACATCACTAGTGCTGCCTGATAATACTAAAAGTTTGGAACTATAACAGGAAAATGGACATTGCATTGGAAGTTTTCCGATACATTAAGCTTATTCAAAACTACAGATAAGTTAGCTATGGTTAAATACTATTCATGAGTCACATCGATATTGAAGTATTGCGACGTAGGCACTAGTTCATACTTCAATGTGTAGTTACGAGTATGTTGGAGAGGGAATCAATAGACCTACTTAGTCTAGCACTAGTCGGCTGCGTTAGCACGCCACTTACCCTAACAATCCACCCTGCATTTAGTTAGTCAAGTTTTGCACGTTTAATCTTTACAGCGAATCTCTACACAGATTTCATACTGTGTATTGTTAACAAAACATATCTGCAACGTTACTATTTCAGAAGAAAAACTAAACTAAACCTATCGAAAAACGCCTCCAGGGATTATAAAGGGACCGTAAAAATTTAGAACAATTTAACAATCACGGGTTGTTCGTGTTTTTTTTTAAACGTATTAGATAAAAGATTTAGTCTAGATACCTATTATTTGTGTTTAAGTACCTATTTTAAAATTGTACGAAAGTACTTATACATACAATTACAAAGATCTATATTTAATTATTTACTTATTATTTGCCTATTTAAATATAGTGAGAAATTGAAAACTTAGATATTTGAGCATAACAATATAGTTTCCAAAATATCAACAACTTTTCTATAAAAATTTAAATTGCAATAGTAATGCAAATAATTATCTTGTGGTAACTGCAATAGGCATGGCTTTTAAATATTGTCGTTCAAACTAGTTAATAACGTAATAACGACGCTCGGACTGGAATATAAACGTTACGTATCATTAGTTACGGGATACGAGCGTAGAATACAGATTTTAAAGTGTGCGGTGCATTAAAATAACGTGGTACATTGTGTTTTCATTCTGTTACAGGAGTTGACATAACATGTCTTTCTTCAATAAGGGAGTCAGAAGCTTGTAGGACATTATACTATATATAGCTCGATTACCACTCACTCACTCACTCACTCATTGACATAATTGTTCTCCTAGAAAGAGACAGAAAATGATAGAATGATGTACGGGAGATGTGTTCGGGTGCGGGAGTCGAGTAAGGAAAAATTATGACATTTGAACAAAACAAGATGGCGGCCGACGTGATTCTTGCAACTCTTTTGTTTTCCAACCGATTTTGTTACAACTCGCAACGATTGAAGAAACTAGGAAACGATTTATAGAAAAAGTAGAAAAAAATGGAAAAACAAGATGGCGGCCGAGCTGTAGCGTTTTGAAAATTTTGATTTTTCGACCCCGAATCGCGTTGCCACAGATCCGAAACGGCGTGGTCGAGCGTAATAATTTTTTCTATTTTCGCCTACAATTATCCTGTATTTTGACAGAACGGGAGTGGTTTTTAAAAATTCAAGATGGCGGCTGTCGCGGCGGCCGTTCGGTCTGAGGTACGAAAAAACGCAATTTTACAATTCAATTTTCTCACAGTTGGCAACGTCGGAGTGTTTCGACTTCTATGGGGCGATTGTGCGTACCGACTCGAAGAATGGATTGGGGAAAAAAAATTACCCCATTTCTAGGGAAATTTTCAAGATTTACCCCAAAATTTAAAAAATCGAAATACCCATTTTTTGCAAAATTCGAGTACGAGCAACCACGTGTCCCACTTGTACTAATGACATTTGGGTATTTTCGTCGCCGAGATCTGGCAACACTGGAATTTATCAAAGAAAAAGTGATTTTCGAAAGGGTCTTTTTTCAGGAGCAATCATTTCGGCTGGGTGCGAGCGAGATGAAAAATTGAAACGTCATCAGGAGCGGTATATCCTGTAGTTTACGGGAAAATTATGAAACTATGTAAAATGCTTCTGTGAAACGAGGTGGCGGCCATTTTGTATTCTTTTTGTGTTTTTGAAAATTTCGATCACGATTTTGAGGCAGTTGGCAACATTTGGGAAAGTTGACATGTATGGATCGATTGTGAAGCTCGACCGGCAGTATCGAGATAACTAAACAGTGTTGCCACATTTGGGGTAGTTTTCGAGATTTTCCCCAAAAATGTCCTCCTGTAAAATTTTGTATGAAAAATTTTTTTTTCACTAATGGCTTCGTATAGAAGTCAAAAAATATGACTTTATGAAAAATATGGAGACAGCTGATGATTGAAGATTTCGGAGACGGGTAAAGGGCACGGCCAAGGTATTGAAGATAGGTGGGGGGTCCTCGAACTAATGTCACTCGGAACCTCATCCAATAGACAAAGAGCAAAAAAAAATTCAAAATGGCCGATTTAAGATGGCTGCCATACAAATTTGTTTGGTGTCTATCTCAGAAAGTATAAAAGATGGAAGAGTGGTTTCTTGGCAAAAGATGATCAGGACCTGAAGGTCTACTTGATGAACAGGAAAAAAATTCAAGATGGCGGAATTTATTTTTCTATAGAAAATATATGGCCAATATTGAAGAATACTACAAGACTGTGTAAAACTATGCAAGATTTTGATACGGTTCCGTTTTACCCACGACGGGGCTCCCTGCGATTACAAAACAGGAAACTGGTACTAAAATTTAAAAAAATCAGCGCAATTTTGAAATTCTTTGTTAATTGACCGATTTCGATCAAAATCGATATTTAAGACTCCCTGGAGTTACAAAACAGGAAACTGATACCAAAGTTTTAAAAAATCAGCGCCATTTTGAAATTCTTTGTTAATGGACCGATTTCGTTCAAAATCGATATTCAGGGCTCCCTCTGATCACAAAACAGGAAACTGATGCCAAAGTTTAAAAAAATCAACGCCATTTTTAATAATTTTGCTATAATCATAATAAATGTCTGTACTACTTTTAAGTCAAACCACAACCCGTGAGCTGCTTTAGCAGCTCGCGCACAGGGCGAATTATACTATATATAGCTCGATTACCACTCATTCACTCACTGACTCACTGACTCATTGACATAATTGTTCTCCAAGAAAGAGACAGAAAACGATAATATGATGTACGGGAGATGTGTTCGGGTGCGGGAGTCGAGTAGGGAAAAATTATGACATTTCGGAAAAACAAGATGGCGGCCGACGTGATTCTTGCAACTCTTTTGTTTTCCAACTGATTTCGTTACAACTCGCAACGATTGAAGAAACTAGGAAACGATTTATAGAAAAAGTGGTAAAAATTGGAAAAACAAGATGGCGGCCGAGCTGTAGTGTTTTGAAATTTTTGAATTTTTCGACCCCGAACCGCGGCGCCACAGATCCGAAACGGCGTGGTCGAGCGTAATATTTTTTTCTCTTTTTGTCTACAACTATCCTGTATTTTGACAGAACGGGAGTGGTTTTTAAAAATTCAAGATGGCGGCTGTCGCGGCGGCCGTTCGGTCTGAGGTACGAAAAAACGCAATTTTAAACTTTATATTTCTCACAGTTGGCAACGTCGGAGCGTTTTGACTTCTAGGGGGCGATTGTGTGCACAGACTCGAACTATGGATTGGGGAAAAAAAATTACCCCATTTCTCGGGAAATTTTCAAGATTTACCCCAAAAATTAAAAAATTGAAATACGTAATTTTTGCAAAGTTCGAGTATGAGCGACCACGTGTCCCACTTGTACGAATGACATTTGGGTATTTTCGTCGCCGAGGTCTGGCAACACTGGAATTTATCAAAGTAAAAGTGATTTTCGACATGGTCTTTTTTCAGAAGCAATCATTTCGGCTGGGTGCGAGCGAGATGAAAAATTGAAACGTCATCAGGAGCGGTATATCCTGTAGTTTACGAGAAAATTATGAAACTGTGTAAAATGCTTCTGTGACACGAGGTGGCGGCCATTTTGTATTCTTTTTGTGTTTTTGAAAATTTCGATCACGATTTTGAGGCAGTTGGCAATATTTGGGAAAGTTGTCATGTAGGGATCGACTGTGTAACTCGACCGGCAGTATCGAGATATCTAAACAGTGTTGCCACATTTGGGGTAGTTTTCGAGATTTTCCCCAAAAATGTCCTCCTGTAAAATATTGTATGAAAAATTTTTTTTCACTGATGGTTTCGTATAGAAGTCAGAAAATATAACTTGAAATAAATATGGAGACACCTGATGATTGAGGATTTCGGAGATGGGTAAAGGGCACGGCCAAGGTATTGAAGATAGGTGGGGGGTCCTCGAACTAATGTCACTCGGAACCACATCCAATTGGCGATGTGTTTAAAAAAAACTCGAAAATGGTGGATTCAAGATGGCCGCCATACAAATTTCGTCAGTGTCTATCTCGGAGAGTATAAGAGATGGAAGTGTGGTTTCTTGGCAAGAGATGATCAGGACCTGACGGTCTACTTGAATAACAGGAAAAAAATTAAAGATGGCGGAATTTATTTTTCCATAGAAAATATATGGCCAATATTGAAGAATACTACAAGACTGTGTAGAACTATGCAAGATTTTGATACGGTTTCGTTTTACCCACGACGGGGCTTTCTGCGATTACAAAACAGGAAACTGGTACTAAAATTTAAAAAAATCGCCATTTTGAAATTCTTTGTTAAGTGACCGATTTCGTTTAAAATCGATATTGAGAACTCCCTGGGGTTACGAAACAAGAAACTGAAACCAAAATATTAAAAAATCAGCGCCATTTTGAAATTCTTTGTTAATGGACCGATTTCGTTCAAAATCGATATTTAGGGCTCCCTGGGATTTCAATAGAGGAAACAGTTACCAAAGTTTTAAAAATTCAGCGCCATTTTTAAATTCTTTGTTAATGGGCCGATTTCGTTCAAAATCGATATTTAGGGCTCCGTGGGATTTCAGTACAGGAAACTGTTGCCAAAGTTTTAAAAAATCGGCGCCATTTTGAAATTCTTTTTTAATTGACCGATTTCGTTCAAAATCGATATTAAGGGCTCCCTGGGATTTCAATACCGGAAACTGTTACCAAAAATTTTAAAAATCAGCGCCATTTTGAAATTCTTTGTTAATTGACCGATTTCGTTCAAAATCGTATAGTAAAGTTTGTACTACTTGTAAGTCAAACCACAACCCGTGAGCTGCTTTAGCAGCTCGCGCACAGGGCGAAACACTAGTTATACTATATATAGCTCAATTACCACTGACTCACTGACTCACTCATTGACATAATTGTTCTCCTAGAAAGAGACAGAAAACGATATAATGATGTACGGGAGATGTGTTCGAGTGCGGGAGTCGAGTAGGGAAAAATTATGACATTTCGGAAAAACAAGATGGCGGCCGACGTGATTCTTGCAACTCTTTTGTTTTCCAACCGATTTCGTTAAAACTCGCAACGATTGAAGAAACTAGGAAACGATTTATAGAAAAAGTGGAAAAAATTGGAAAAACAAGATGGCGGCCGAGCTGTAGTGTTTTGAAATTTTTGACTTTTCGACCCCGAACCGCGGCGCCACAGATCCGAAACGGCGTGGTCGAGCATAATTGTTTTTTCTGTTTTCGCCTACAATTATCCTCTTATTTGACAGAATGGGAGTGGTTTTTAAAAATTCAAGATGGCGGCTGTCGCGGCGGCCGTTCGGTCTGAGGTACGAAAAAACGCAATTTTAAACTTCAAATTTCTCACAGTTGGCAACGTCGGAGCGTTTCGACTTCTAGGGGGCGATTGTGTGTACAGACTCGAACTATGGATTGGGGAAAAAAAATTACCCCATTTCTCGGGAAATTTTCAAGATTTACCCCAAAAATTAAAAAATCGAAATACGTATTTTTTGCAAAGTTCGAGTATGAGCGACCACGTGTCCCACTCGTACGAATGACGTTTGGATATTTTCGTCGCCGAGGTCTGGCAACACTGGAATTTATCAAAGTAAAAGTGATTTTCGACATGGGCTTTTTTCAGGAGCAATCATTTCGACTGGGTGCGAGCGAGATGAAAAATTGAAACGTCATCAGGAGCGGTATATCCTGTAGTTTAAGGGAAAATTATGAAACTATGTAAAATGCTTCTATGAAACGAGGTGGCGGCCATTTTGTATTCTTTTTGTGTTTTTGAAAATTTCGATCACGATTTTGAGGCAGTTGGCAACATTTGGGAAAGTTGACATGTATGGATCGATTGTGTAGCTCGACCGGCAGTATCGAGATATCTAAACAGTGTTGCCACATTATGGGTAGTTTTCGAGATTTTCCCCAAAAATATCTTCCTGTAAAATTTTGTATGAAAATTTTATTTTTCACTGATGGCTTCGTATAGAAGTCTGAAAATATAACTTGAAGGAAAAATGGAGACAACTGATGATTGAGGATTTCGGAGACGGGTAAAGGGCACGGCCAAGGTATTGAAGGTAGGTGGAGGGTTCTCGAACTAATAACACTCGGAACCTCATCCAAAAGACAAATAGCAAAAAAAAAATTCAAAATGGCGGATTTAAGATGGCTGCCATACAAACTTCGTTAGTGTCTATCTCGGAGAGTATAAGAGATAGAAGTGTGGTTTCTTGGCAAGAGATGTTCAGAACGAGGAGGTCTATTTAGCAAAATGGAAAAAAAATTCAAGATGGCGGAATATTTTTTTTCATACCAAATTATATGGCAATTAGGAACTTTATAAGGACTGGGTACTTATAGTTCCCTCATTCTAACGAATCTTTGGGGGCAAAAATGTGAAGCGAGTTGATGATTGAGGATTTTGAAGAAAGAGGTGTGTTCGACCAAATGCATGAAAAAAAAAACATAAAACTACCAACATGCCCGCATAATTGTTCTCTTAGAAAGAGACAGAAAACGATCCAATGATGTATGGGAGATGTGTTAAGGTGCGGGATTCGAGTAGGGAAAAATTATGACATTTCGGAAAAACAAGATGGCGGCCGACGTGATTCTTGCAACTCTTTTGTTTTCCAACCGATTTCGTTACAACTCGCAATTATTGACGAAATTGGTAAACGATATATACAAAAGTGGAAAAAATAGAAAAACAAGATGGCGGCCAAAGTGATTCTTGCAACTCTTTTGTTTTCCAACCGATTTCGTTACATCTTGCAATTATTGAAGAAATTAGTAAACGATCAATAGAAAAATTTAAAAAATTGGAAAAACAAGATGGCGGCTGAGCTGCAGTATTTACAAATTTTTGATTTTTCAACCCCGACCCGCGGCGCCACAGATCCGAAACGGGGTAGTTCATGTATTGGAGATATGTTCGGCTGCGGGACAGGAGCAGGGAAAAATTATGACATTTCGGAAAAACAAGATGGCAGCCGACGTGCTTTTTGTAACTTTTTTGTTTTCCAACCGATTTTGTTACGAGGCGCAATGATTGAAGAAATTAGTAAACGATCAATAGAAAAAGTGGAAAAAATTGGAAAACCAAGATGGCGGCTGACGTGACTCTTGCAACTCTTTGGTTTTCCAACCGATTTCGTTACAACTCGCAATTATCGAAGAAATTAGTAAACGATCAATAAAAAAGTGGAAAAAACTGAAAAACAAGATGGCGGCCGAGCTGCAGTAATTTCAAATTTTTGATTTTTCGACTCCGATCCGCGGCGCCACAGATCCGAAACAGGATAGTTCATGTATAGGAGATATGTTCGAGTGCGTGATGGGAGTGGGGAAAAATTATGACATTTCGGAAAAACAAGATGGCGGCCGATTAGCCGAAATGAACCGATCGAAGCATTCAAGATAGGTGCTCGATCAAATGTCATTCGAAACCTCAGCCAATAGACCGTGAGCTGAAAAATAATTCAAAATGGCGGATTTAGGATGGCTGCCATACAAATTTATTTGGTGTCTATCTCAGAAAGTATAAAAGATGGAAGAATAATATCTTGGCAAAAGATGATAAGTACCTGAAGTTCAACTTGATGAACAGTAAAAAAATTCAAGATGGCGGAAGTTATTTTCCATAGAAAATATAATTATGGCGAATATTGAAGAGACTACAAGTGTAGAAAGAACTATGCAAAATTTTGATACGTTTCCGTTTTACCCTGGGATTACAAAACAGGAAACTGTTACCAAAATTTTATAAAATCAGCGCCATTTTGAAATTCTTTGTTAATTGACCGATTTTGTTCAAAATCGATATTTAGGACTTCCTGGGATCACAAAATATAAAACTGATAACCAAGTTTTAAAAATCAGCGCCAATTTGCAAATTCTTTGTTAATCGACCGATTTCGTTCAAAATTGATATTTAGGGCTCCCTGGGATTACAAAACAGAAAACTAATACCAAAGTTTTAAAAAATCTGCGACATTTTTAAATTCTTTGTTAATTGGCCAATTTCGTTCGAAATGGATATTCAGGGCTCCCTGGGATCACAAAATAGAAAACTGATACCAAAGTTTTGGAAAATCAGCGCCATTTTGAAATTCTTTGTTAATCGATCGATTTCGTTCAAAATCGATATTTAGGGCTCCCTGGGATTACAAAACAGAAAACTGATACCAAAGTTTTAGAAAATCAGCGCCATTTTGAAATTCTTTGTTAATTGGCCGATTTCGTTCGAAATCGATATTTAGGGTTCCCTGGGATCACAAAATAGAAAACTGATACCCATGTTTTTAAAATCAGCGCCATTTTGAAATTCTTTGTTAATTGACCGATTTCGTTCAAAATCGATATTTAGGACTCCCTGAAGTTACAAAATAGGAAACTGTTACCAAAATTTTCAAAAAACCAGCGCAATGTTGAAATTCTTTGTTAATGGACCGATTTCGTTCAAAATCGATATTTAGGGCTCCCTGGAATTTCAATACAGGAAACCAAAGTTTTAAAAAACCAAAGTTTTAAAAAATCGGCGCCATTTTGAAATTCTTTGTTAATTGACCGATTTCGTTCAAATTCGATAACTGGGGATCCCTAATATCCCAAAAACCACAACCCGTGAGCTGCTTTAGCAGCTCGCGCACAGGGCGAAACACTAGTTTATAGATATAGCTAATTTGTTTCTATGTTACAGGCAAATTATAATTTGTAACTAATCTAGAATATTTGAATATCGAATGTCTAATGATTTGCGTGAAGCATGGACGAGGTAAAAGTCATAAAAACTGGCATAATCAAGGTAAAAAAGGCAGTTTTATACCGATCCCGATTAGGTCATTGATGCACCTTATAAAATAATACAGCGTCGGTTAGGTAACACTTCTGTCTAATCTTCTAAAATGTTATATGTTATAGTTGTAATTTACACATTATGTTACTGGACCAATAATGAATCCATGCTAAAATTATACTTAAATGCGATAGTGTGCTTGTCTGTTACCTTTTCCAGGCTTTATAGCATAGTAGAAATAGATTGCAAGAATTCTGCGAAGAACATAAATGCATTTATCCCCAAGAACCCAAAAAAGATCCCCGGGTTTTTTAAAATCCAAACTCGAAAGCCGAACGAAGCCCACCTGATTAGTCAAGAATGAAAGTCAAACCTAATTATAAACGACATTCCATTATGTAACCGGTACTTTAAGACTTGATACTGTCATTACAGTTTCGGTATTAGTCTAGGCCAGGGATTCCCAAAGTGGTCGATTATAAAATATAAACGAAAACTGATTTTGGGGGTCGATGAAGTATAAATATCGATCCCTATTTTAATGACTTTTTTTTTTCAAAAAATAATTACCTGCTTAAGTATTTATTAATTACACTTGATATTAACTGAATTTTATGTCTATTTATTTTGTTACATTTTGATGAGAAGAAAATGATATCAAGTTTACTCACATAACCAACCGCAGTTTTTAAATTGGTAAGTATTTTGTATCAACACGAAAAAAACTAGCGATAGGCTCTTTAAACTAATTTGGATATGGGGGTCTGAGGTATCAGTTCATTTTGGAAAAGGGGTCTCTTGCCCAAAATAGTTTGGGAATCCTTTGGTCCAGGCAATAAAGCTAGTCGACCCCAACAATAATTCCTCAGGTGACGAAACTTTAATAAAGTATCATTAGTTAAACGCATATTATAAATACTCAATAAAAAAACAGTAAGGAAGTAAGGTTTCTTATGCTATACCTAATTGTTAAAGCAGGAACGTACAATATCGCGTAAACGCAGTTTAGGTTTGATAATTAAATCGGTTTAAATATCGATGTTCTGCATGATTATTTCGTTTGATATTTCGGTTTTGAGTGTAAATACCTACTATTATTTTAAAAAGAAATCGATAAAAAATTCAATCATAAATATTAAGTTTTAGGTTTAAATACCTAACTTCCGGATGGATTTTTTGTTGGATAGTTTTGTATAATGCCATACTACAACCCTGCCAAATTTCAACGACTGAGGATTTAATGCGGGGGTCTCCATACAACAAACCGCCCCATTGCCTAGACTGTATTCTCAATAACAGTGTTTATTACTAAGTATGGATTTTCTAATTAAGCTAAGTGGGTACAAAAAGATACAGGACAAGTGACATATCCTTATCGAAAATTTGTATACTTAATAAAAATGTAAAGTCTATTAGTGCTTAGAGGTACTTAGCACATACAATAATTTTAAGTACTTAACAGTTAAGGTCAAGGTTAAAGTGACTTAGTTTAGCTTCCCCGCATATCATGAATACGTATTTACTTAATTTATTTATTAAGTTATACCCAAGATTTATACTCGTCTATAACAGAGTTTCAATATACAAATAAATAATGCATTTAGTTATTAGGATGTTTACGGATATGAATGGTAATTCAATTATGCACTGTGCATTAAAAGAGTGGAGATTACGGAGAAGCAATTAAATAAAAAAAAACTTCAAAGAAGACAAGCTGTACGCTTATTATCTTAGACTATGTTGAACGGGTTAAGAAGTTTAAGCACAGAATAATAACTAGTACTAGGTACAGAAGCTTTACTTCGCAATGGTTTTTAAAGAAATATGTACTCAATTTGATAAACAATATGATTTAATTTAGCTCGCGTTCCAGTCGAGCACGTGTTCATTTACATACCTACCAATTTTTTTTTGAGGGAATATGGGCCTTAATTCACTGGACTACGGTTCATAATAAGTTATACGTGGTTATACGTATTGAAAGAGCCGCGGACTAGGGTTGCTTGCTTCGAGAAACTACTTACGCCATCTAGCGCACAGCACGAGCGTTTACTCCTACTATAGTACTTTGTTCAACAAGGGGAGAAAGGGTTTGTAGTTTGAATTAATTTCATTTCAAATAGGAACATAATGTAATCCAATCAAAGTAGATTTTACCTGTCAGCGTCTTTAGGCATCCAAAAAAAAGTTAAAATTCGATCACGATCCGTATTTAAACAATTAAATACTGTACAGTATCTTTTTGCTTTTTTTCGGTTTGTGTCCATCTTGCAATTATCGAGAAAGTTGAACGTGGTCGAACAACAAGCGCGCGCGCGTGTCTTTTTCGCTTGCGGCAGCCTACTAGATTGGCCCTTGCGCAAGGGCCGCCGCCTGTAGGTATGTTTTTAATACCTACACGCGGAGTGACACAGGCCTGGTTTAAGGTAATATTTTTACCTTATTCTCTAAATTGCGGAGTTCGTCGTTGAACTTAATGTTGAAACATAATGATTCTTTTTAGTGAAGGGCAAAGCTTGACTACGTGTTCACGTAGAACACTCGAACGCAAATAATTCCAAAGACTTCAACTAGTAGTTCAACTTGAGCTTGTTAGTGAATATTTTGATATTGTGCGACTGCATTCTGCTCCAAATAAACTAGCTGCACTCGAGAGTTAACGTCGAAGAGGCACTATTAGACTCAAAGATTGATATAAATCGCCGTTGTCACAGCGTTGAAAGCGAGGCGTTTAGAGAATAGCACAGCAGACTTTTCTAAATCTTGGCAAGAAGGTGAAGTAGCCGGCGACGTTGTTATTGTACACAAAGCGTACCATCTAAAGTTCTAAACGTAACATGCTTAGGAAATAACAATAGGATAGAAGTGTTCGCCAAACGTTACAATGACATGGGTGGGCGTTGCATGGGGTTCATTGAACGCCATTGTGGATCTTCAGGTAAAGTGAACGCGGAATATACATTTTATGTCACCATTTTTAAAAATGCTTTATGTGAATTTTTCTCCGGCTTAAATTTAGCAAGCTTTGTGCTTTCGAAAAGAGAAAACATGGTAAAGTGAAGGAGGTATTTTATCGATTCACGAGTGACATTTTCGGAACTTGTTGTGGTAACCTTTGAGGTGATATCAACTGACATAAAATATGCTTTATTAATTTTTAAATGGACGGTACAAGTATTCAAATTTGGGGTATTTTTAGAATCGCAAGTTAAGGCTTTGCATCGCATCCATTTCTAATACAATGGAAGATTCCAATGACCAACTCACCCAAATAATTAAAAAAACTAGCTGATGCCCGCGACTTTGTCCGCGTGGATTAGGGGTTTATGGTTGCCGCGGGAACTCCTTAATTTCCCGGAATAATAATGAACCTATGTGCTAATACATACTATAAGTATAATCTATTTTTGTGCCAAATTTCATGCAGATCCATTCAGCCGTTCATCCATCCATCCATCCATCCATCCAAACTCTCACATTTATAATATTTCAGCCGTTCAGGCGTGATTGAGTAACAAACATCCATGCGTCCATCCATCCATCCATCCAAACTCTCACATTTATAATATTTCAGCCGTTCAGGCGTGATTGAGTAACAAACATCCATGCGTCCATCCATCCATCCATCCAAACTCTCACATTTATAATATTAGTATAGATAACCATTGCTTGCTGGCTTCATGGCCTAGCTATTTTACCAATGTACTCGTAGTTTCTGCAGCACAAAATTTTTTACCAACGGATTGATGGGTATTTCATGATACAATTTTTTTTGTAAAAACATAATGCACGCTAACCCTGTCTCGGTGTGTGTCGTGTCGTGTCAGAACGCACACGTGTCGACATCGTGGTTAAATATAACTGGCGGTTCAATGCACGAGGGGGACGCATACGCATAACCTACTACTATTGCTGTAGATACATCCATTATCGTTAATACACGGATCTGTGGCTTATATCTTAATCTGTATATCCTATGCTTTTAACTAGCAATTCTTGTTTGGTTTCTCTGTTAGATCCCTTCTTAGAAAGGGTCTTCGGAACCCCATCCCAGCGATCCAGGGGCGGGCAACTCTTTGATAGGTCTTTGGTAATGCACGGATCTGTCACTTAAATCGTATTAGTATGATATATTATTATGTACTTAGATATGGAATCAAAATAAATTTAAAGCAAGATTTAGGGTAAGATAATGACAAAATAAAGTACTAACTACAATTTTATTTAGAACATGGTAGATTCATCAGAGAATGGAGAAGTGATTTAACGGTGCTGTACTTAGTTTCAATTATTGTTGATCCAATTTCAATCACGGTATTGAGCAAGGTAAAAAGACATTACAAAGTTACGTGAATTTCTAAAAAAACAATGGTATTTGATACCTATATCAAATAATATAATAAATATTATAAATGATGCGAAAGTTTGGACGGATGGATGTTTGTTACTCAATCACGCCCCAACGGCTGAACGGATCTGGATGAATATTGGCACAGAGGCAGAAGATTGTCTGAAATAACACATAGGCAACGTTTTATCCCGGAAAACTAAGGAGTTCCCGCGGGAACCAAAAACCTCAATCCACGCGGACATAGTCGCGGGCATCAGATATTATGTTAAATGTTGATGACACTGAACTAGAGCAAAGGTAAAGACGGACAATAGTCGATATTGTTGGCCAATCGAGTTCTTTACCAAACGTTCTTTACACAGGCGTGAGAATATTGCGTCTTCAAATAAGAAATTCATTTATTCAAAGACAGAATAAATAAACTGCACACTGCAGTAATTAAGGAAATCACAGAAAATAGTAATAGAGTTAATGTAGTACTCGTAATATTCCCGTTTTTATTGTACTGTACAAAAACGGTTAGACGTAAGGGAGCACTTATATTGCTTTGTAAAAGAAATCTAGTAAATTAATTCGGGTGCTCTGTACGTAAAGTACGTATGCCAATTAATCCAATTATACAGTTAATTAACTGTAAGGGTATTAATATACACTCAGTTGATTTTATAGGTATTCGCGTTCTAAATTCGTTTAACTATTCGTACAACTTATTTATGTAGCTTGTTGAAATGCCGGTGACGTCAGTCGGAATTTAGGTGTACCTACATAGGAAATCAAACTTATCAACCTAAAATTTATCTAGATACAGCTACTTTTTGCATATTAATTAGTAGTAGCTACGTATATAGTATACTAAATGTAGTCGGTTTGACATTCAGAAGACTCGCTTCTTCGTCATTTACTTAACTTCAACCACCCACAAGGCACACCTTGTGCGTGGCGCAGTGTGTAGCACTGTTGCCTTAACGTGCGGAGGTCCCGGATTCGATTCCCGGCAGGGTCAATTTAGGACTTTAGGAATTTAGACTGCATCATCACTTACCATCAGGTGTGATCGCAGTCAAGGGCTAGCTTGTAGTGGATAAAAAAAAAAAAACCTACATTATCGCGTGCCTTCTTTGAATCGAAATGAAATTTATTTGCTGAATATGAGTATGTACAGATGTTTACAATTTTAATGAGATTAAGAGATCTGAAGTTTAGAAGCTTCTCTATTTTAAGCAGCATCTTTTAAATTTGGGTAGCTAAGTGCTGCTCATCCCCTTATACAATTACAAACCTAACATTCGTCCAATAAAATGTTGCTAGAGAGTAAAGTCAGACGCGTTCTGAATTCTGACGCAGCAAATGATTGCTGTTATCAATAGTTACATACAAGACGCATGTACACAGAATTCTGACGCAGTGATATTATGATACCATTATTTTATATTTTGCAAACGTGTGTATGCACGTTTACGAATCTAAATAAATGTGCAATATGAATAAAAGATTTCATATTAGAATATATAATTTTGATATAAAAATATTTTTTCTGTGTGGTATAAAGCTGTGTTACGATTTAATTAATAACTAATTAAATCTCGTTACAGAAATAACTAGAAAAATCCAGTGTCTGCTGGAGACAAAGCATTGATTGCTAATAAGATAATTATAAGTGGTTTTGCATTCGTCGAATTGTCACCATACCTGTGGTCAGGGACTCGTGGCAAGTGGCTAATTTTACCAGGTGCTTGGCTTTTCGTTGTGTCCAATTTTTGGATACGGAACAGACTGAGGAGTGGTGAATTTTTGAAATTGGGAGAAAATGTTAAATAGAACTAAATAAAAAAAAAAATCATTTATTGTCCATAAAAAACAAAAATATTACAATCGCTAGGTTTAGCGTCTGACTTTAAAAAAAAAAACTGGACTTTGAAACTGGACTTTAAACAA
Organism: Erebia aethiops; assembly: GCA_923060345.2. Classification (NCBI taxonomy): domain Eukaryota; kingdom Metazoa; phylum Arthropoda; class Insecta; order Lepidoptera; family Nymphalidae; genus Erebia; species Erebia aethiops. Next base: position 9,897,967 of record OV281096.1, on the reverse strand, counting down.
ACGATTCCCATCTCAAATTTCATCCTCACCACCTGCATGCCTGGTCTTCTTCCACCTCCCGTTATTCCAGGTCATTTCTGCCATGTACTTGCAAATTATGGAACCAGCTTCCATCTTCTGTGTTCCCTCATTATTATAATATGGGGCTCGTGAAAGGGCGGATAAACAAAAATCACAAAAGCCAGCAACGCATTGGCGGTTCCTCTGGTGCTGCAAATGTTTATGGGCGACGTTAATCACTTACTGTATATATATATTTAAAAAAAAGTATTTCGCATTCGCCACATCGTCGATAGACCTGTGGAGAGGCTAGACTGTATGAGCGGAATCTAGGATATACAAAACCACTGGTGCTGGACTCGTGGCAAGTGAATTGTGAACTTAGGTGCTTGGCTTTTCTGAGTGTCCAATTTTTGGTAACGAGCCGACGAAAAGGGGATGAATTTATAGCTCGGGAGAATTGCGAGAAATGCTAACTAATTCAGTTCTATAAATAATAAACAAACTTAACTGACAGAACTAAAAGACACAAGGACTTTTTTATAGACTACATGTTAGCCCTCGACTGCGAACTCACCTGATGATAAGTGATGATGCAGTCTAAAATGGTAGCGGACTAACCTGTTAGGGGCATGACAGATTCCCATACCCCTAATCGGTTTCTAACCGGCATCGCATCGGAACGCTAAATCGCTTGGCGGCACGTCTTTGCCGGTAGTGTCTAGCCACGGCCGAAACCTCCCACCAGGCCAGAGACCAGGGAAAATTCAGAAATTATAAATTCCCAAATTGACCCTGCCGGGGATCGAACCCGGAGCCTCCGCGCGTTTAGACAACAGCGCTCAACACTGCGCTAAGGAGGTCGTCTAAAAGGGGAAGACCTTTTCCACAATGAAATTGCAGAGGAAATTAATGCGAAAGTTCAAGATTCAGTCAAGACTAGAGACTTGTATATGTCACATCGAGCAATACAGTTGTCTTATGCTACTAGAGGTTTAGTCAAAACTCCTCGATTATTTAACAGAATGATATGAGTATAAAGTTCAAGTTCAAATCAAAGTCACATAGTTACGCCTAGCTATTTAAGATTTTTTTTGAAACGGTATAGTATTTTAAACACGCGCGGGATGTCATTTCTTTTTGATAAAGGGTTTTAAGTAAGCAGCGCTTTGTTTCCCACGTCCCAGTTTTATATGTCATCCATCTCTTTTTAACCTATATCATGGCTGGCAACAATAGTCGTGGCCACAAAATAGAGACAAAGAGGTTCGCACAACCTTGGCGGCGTGTGCCTCAGTGACGAACGCGGAAACCACTAACGAACTACCGCCTACAGCCTTACGAATCCAGCGCGCTGTGCGTATATTCTGCCTGAGCTGTTTTTTTTTCTGTTTTTTACTTCCCACAGCCTTAGTTAAAGGCTAAAGATCGGTATCGAAAGCTATTTTGTTAATTTGCCACTTATATTCGTTTGTTTATTTTAGTTATCAGCACATTGTCGGATATGATAACAATTACATATTTAAATGGTTCTGTGTTTTATTCGTCATTATTATAACTAGGGGCCGCTTGCTCAAGGATATTTAAACTGATTTATTTAAATTTCGTAATGGCAAATGCATATTGTTGCCAAAAAAGGGCAGCATTAAAAGTGTTTTGGAAATCAGGGCAACGTTGATTTCAGATTGCTTTGTAAATTTAAAATACCCAAACGTAACTGAGGGTGTGAAAAGCAAGATAACGTATACATTGTTGTTGTATCTATTTTATTGGTACTTTTTGAAAGAAAAACAAACATCTTCACTCTATAGGCGCGTTATTGTTATTTTCCGTTTATTATTAATTTAAGAGCAACAACTTAAGGCGCTGTCAGCTCTTAAAATCAAAACACAAATCGAGAGGTTGGCTCTCCTCAGTCGTCACCCCTCACGTCAGTTATGCCCACTTCGGCCGGGTGGCGCTCCCGTCGCGGTTTTCATTATTTTCGCGCGCTTGTCATAGCATGTCACGGATGCCCTCGGATGACAAAACACGGTAACTCAAAATTTGTGAAATTGATAGAATAACGTAAGTGAGTAAATCACGTACCTACCAAAGTCTCTTACATGAGTAGGTAATTGACAAAATACCTATTGTAAATCGCATATCGTGTGCAAATCCATTTTAATACTTAATATTATAAATGCGAAAGTGTGATTGTTAATTGAATTGCCCGTCAATCACGCCGCAACGGAGCAATGGTTCGACGTTATTTTTGGCGTGGGTATAGTTGAGGGAGAGTGACTTTTTATCCCGAAAAATTAAGGAGTTCCCGCGGGAATAAAAAAAACTTCAACCACGCGGACGAAGTCGCGGGCATTAGCTAGCCCAGCATATTAATATCCATACAAAATATAATAAATGCGAAAGTGTGTCTGTCTGTCTGCTACGCTTGCACGGCCCAACTACTCAACCGATTTTGATGAAATTTGGTACAAAGATAGATTACATCCCGGAGAAGGACATAGGCCGGAACCATTATCCTGGAAAATTAAACAGATACCGCGGGAGTCAAAAAATCTTAATCCATGTGGACGAAGTCGAGGGCATCATCTAGAGTTACATAAGTATCTTATTTACATAAACTACTTACGTGAGTTAATTACAAGTATAATTGTGGCATAAATCAATATCATACGTATATACAATGTACTTACCGACTAAGAGTCTGATATTCATTTTTTGTCAGAAACAAGAAATACAGATGTTATTTCAAAAATTTAAATAGCAAAAAGATGTTGGAAATTGATCATTGAAATCAATTTCTAGTCTTTTGCAGACACATAGTATTATTTACAGTGTTTGAAAAATACTCAAAAATAAAAAACGAAGAAAATCATACAATTTTGGTGTCATGATTTTTTATCTTTACATACAGAATTATCTATATGGTAGAACTTCGTAAGAGCCAAATTAGCCAATTTATGTAAAATTTCAAATTTGTACGTTGTTTCCGTACTCTAAAATTATAAGTTTGATTGACAATATTATGTCCGAAGCAAAACCTATTATATTAATTAACTGGACTTAGGTTGGGTGAAACTAAACAAATTAACTTTTTAAAAATCCCACTCAATCAAAATTAAAAATAAATCTCGGGAACGGCAAATTTTCAACTCAAGGAAACGGGAATAAAATTGGCCGATTCCCGGGAATTCCCGAGAATCGGGATTTTTTTAAAAATAGTTATTGCTACTTTTATGTACCTTATATCCAGTTTTTTTTTAATTAAATACAAGTTAGCCCTTGACTGCGATCTCACCTGATGGTAAGTGATGATGCAGTCTAAGATGGTAGCGGGCTAACCTGTTTGGGGTATGGCAGTTATATTAAACCCTAGTCAATATCCCTAATCGGTTTCTACACGACATCCTACCGGAACGCTAAATAGCTTGGCTGCACGTCTTTGGCGGTAGGGTGGTAATTGGTAACTAGCCACGGCTGAAGCCTCCTACCAGGCCAGACCAGAGAAAATTCAGAATATTTAAATTCTTGAAATACAATGCAAGAAAATATTGTTGCCGTGAATTCATTACGGTCCTTTAAGTAACTCTTTCGAAATTGTCAGTCAATTGAACAAATTGGTACTCAATGGATTTCTAAAGGTTTGTACACGGTTAAGCTTTTACGGCCCCGAGTTTTGCATTGGAAACGAGTATTGTATATATCAAATTATTCAGGTGTAACAATGGCGCTGACATCTGGTGAAATAACAAGGCGGCATATAGAGAAATTAAAGAGGGACTCTTAAAAGTTCAAACAATAATACATAAGAAAATAACACTTGGAGCTCGTAAAATCTAGAACAAGAAAAATATCCGAGGTGAGATAAAATATCAGAAAGGGAGAATCGAAGAAGACAAAACGCAAAAAAAAATTGTTACTTATAATCATTCTTACAATGTGATTTAACATACTATACATTGGTTGGAAGTTCTACTTATATTTTATAGACGACATTTTACATAATTTAAGTACAAAATAAAGAATAAAGAGTTTAAAATACTCAAAAGTACCTACTACGACTATTATAGTGTTATGGTAAGAAAGTACAATAATTCTTAACATTGTGATCAGTGCCCTTACTTTTCCTTTGAGTAATTGTCAAGGTTCCACTGACAAATTGTCCTCTCAAAAAATCCTCCAAAAAGTTTGGACAGATGGATGTATGGATGTATGAATGGATGTATGGATGTTTGTTACTCAATCACGCCCCAACGGCTGAACGGATCTGGCCGAAATTTGGCACAGATATAGATTGTAGTCTGGAATAGCACATAGGCTACTTTTTATCCCGAAAAATTAAAGAGTTCTCGCGGGAACCATAAAACTTCGAAGTCGCGGGCATCGGCTAGTATTGCATAAATACTTATAATATTGACAATTTATCATTAATATAAGTTATTGTTATGTTATATTTAAATGTATATTTTTTATCGTAAACTAACTTACTTGCAAAAACAAAAATAAAAAGCATTGTCTATTTCAGAAGTTATATAATAAATTATGACATAAATTTGCCTTTACGTTAGTCAAAAGAACTAAAATTATCAAATTTTGATAGTGTTTCTGTTATTTTATGTTTGCTGTCCTATTTTTGTGATTGGCATGATTGGTAAGACTAGTAAAACACTTCTGTGAATCTTATCTAAAGTTGTTTTTTTAAGTGCCTTTTGTGAGATAAAGTTTAGGTACTCAATGGAATAATTCTCCGTCACTTAATTTTAAAATGATTGTTTTTTTACTATAATTTAACATAATATTTGTAAACAGTGCTACTGCTCATAAAGATAAATAACTAAGAAATACAAATTTATCAATAAAATAACAAAACATGATGAAAAAAAAACATCGATTTTATTTAATGTACAATTTTACAAAAATACGCCCAATTCCCAAATTCACTCTGCTGGGGATTAAACCCGGTACATCCCACGTTAAGACAATAGTGCTCAGCACTGCGCGAGTGAGGTACCTAGTCAATAGGGCATGCTCCCGATAATTCCTGGTACCAAAAATTCCCGGTACTTCTGAATAATTTTCAGTCCCGGTTCTCCACACCATAAAACCGGTACTTTTGATACTTTTGAGACTCGAAGTACATACATTCTGTCGATTCTTCTCTAATTAAGTGTGGATATTTCTGCATGTAACAATAATTTAATTCACTATACTGTATTTTATGCTCACAAATTCGAGGTATTAGTTTAAAAACCCCTATTTTTACTTTGGCTATAACGATTATTTTACTGCCACTTCGTACAGTTTCGTATGTTAGTCTTTCTGGTAAGTATTATTTACCAGCAGAGAAGAGCTTTTTTGAAGATCAATGAATTGATGGATCTGTCACTGGAATAAAATTTGTTCAGCCATAATAAATTACAGTAGATTATGCTATATTCTGTTAATTGTATCGTTACTTTCATAAATTTCACATGAAGATTGACAGGAAAATATTGATAGACTGTAATATAAAATATACCTCATAAGCCCGAGGCTACTAAATTTTGATTTTTGACTCCACTGTCAATTATACCAATAGCAGAGGGAAAGAAAATATGGATATCCGTATCCATAATTCCCTAAGATGCTCAGGAGTTCTCCATACAATGTTATGTAAAAACCAAGACTGTGAACAGTCCAATCTTTATGTATGGATGTGAATCCTGGACAGTAACGCAGCAGTAACGAGGCTCTTTATGGCTGATAGGGAACGTCTTTAGAAAATCCTAGGGTCCTCGATCCTAGGATCCTCCATACGTACGGGGAGGACGGTGAATGGATACCAAAAATACTAAGAGGTACCATATCCAATATAATTGTAGAGACCAAATCAGCGTGCGGCAAAACCAAAAAACGGCACAGAATAGGAGAGAGTAACATCTTCACGAGATTCTCTTGGGAATACTGAGTATGGGTTGGAAAATATTGTTGATTTAGATTAACATTTGTAATTCTTTGAGGTGAGGTTACTACGTACGCCTGTCTATAAAAAAAGACCCGTAAAGGATCACTTTGTTGTCCGTGTATCCAAGCCTCAAGGCTTGTTTCTCATAAACTGCTTGATGTAGTAAATTTATATTTGCACTGGCTTCTAATTGCTATAAAAGTAGTTACATATGAGCGTATCACGATAAAAAAAAATTCAACTTTTCAAAGTGTATTTTCATACAAGACGCAATCTCTGTAAAACCTATGAACTACAATAAAACTTTGAAATTTGTAACGAAGCGAGTTATGGTACAAGTACATGAAAAAATCATGAATTTACAGTCCTGTGTGAAATATTATGCGATAAATTTTTGTATAATGCCTAATGAATAGTAATATTCAGTATATTCCTGTGTGAAATATTATGCGATAAATTTTTGTATAACGCCTAATGAACAGTAATATTTGGTCTATTTCATACTTTCTGTAATGTCTTAGCCGTGTTTTTGTGATAATTTAAGGTAGTATCGAAAGTATCGAAAGTCCCGGGAATTCCCGGTTCCGTGCCAATATCTGTCCAAAATTTCCCGGTACTCAAACACAGCACCAAATGCATGCCCTAGTAGTCAGGGAGAATTATAATAAACAAGTTAAGAGATCAACTTGTTCTCAAATATTTCTCAAGAGATAAGTTAAAAAAATACTCTGTACACAAAAACGGGAAATCACAAAAAAAAACCAACGACGTATTTCCCGGAAATTTCTAACTCCTGGGTCCCAGAAACGAAACCCTAAGGGTATCTAATATCCAATCAAATAGTAATAAAACTTGCAATAGGCACTTATTTGAAGTATTTGAGACACTACTAGGTCCTTACTCCGCAAGCTTTCGATATAATAATATTATCTGGTCGGTCTGGTCCAATGAGAGCGGACGAGTAGGCAGTAGCAAGCTGAAGTGGCAATGCTTGATTTTCAGTTTTCCTTTCTGTCTTACCACTGTTTTGTTATTTTCCATTCATATCAAAAATTGCACTGGAGGCATACTACTATCGCTTAAATCCGTATTGTTTTAATAATGTTGACGTTCATGTTTTTAGAATTATAATCCTTATTTTAGGACCTTCAAGGTACGTGACATAAAACTGACATTTTTAAGTAATACTGCTTTAAGCGATGGCAGTGAACCCTCTGACAGTAACATTGGATGTTTGACAACTTACCTACTTCTTGGAAATATTAAAAGACGTCATTGTTACAACCAGCAGGAGTTTTTTTTTAAAATAGTGAAGCGACGTGCCTTTTTATGCGATATTTCGCAACTCGTATGTCAATCTAGTAATTACTAGTACGATTTTAATTTTGAAAATAGTTTTCAAAATAATTACGAAGCTGCAACACAAGCTCACTTGATTGTCATTTAAGTAGCGTCATCTTTGGCGTTGGATGGTTTCTATGACCTGCCTTATTGATGTTGCCAAATAATAAAATATACATTTACAGCATTGCTTCACCAAAAATATTTATTTTAATACATAAAAAAGACATTTAGACGCCTGGGTATGTTTATAAAACAATACAAAAAGTTGTAATATCAATGTGTCAAATCGATTAAAACTTCTTCGTAAATGAAGTCGATTGTTGTCAAAAATCGAATGGATAGCGCATTACGGCATCATTATTTCGAGCTGTCAAAAGTTTGGTCAGAGAACACATATTCATACTTTATTTGATTATGTATTTTTAGTTATATAAAAGAAGATAGCTCACGAAAGTTGTAATATCCACGTCTTCTGTCAATTCATGATGAATAAACATTAGTCTTATTCATGTTATGTTTGAAAACCATTTTAAAATATCGATTTAAACGCTGGAGCAAAGGAGCACAGATCCATCGTCTGTGAAGTTCTTTCGAACACTGGCGGAGGTGAAAATGAGGTAGCGCTTCTCGAAAAACCGGAATACAATGGAAAACAGAAAATATGTGTACATTTTAATAAATATTAATAAATCAATGGATGTCATTTAGAATTTGGAATTTAATGATATATTTTTCAAGTAAATTGAGGTTTTCAATTTGGAGATGTGTTGATTTGAAAACTGAAATAAGAGGTATGTTTGAATTTATTTTTTATGCAGCGAAGTTGTTTAAATCGTGTTTTGGGATAAAACAATATCTGAGTTAAGGTCTTGAAAACATCATATATTTTTTTCAATCTTCCATATGCCACCATTTAATGGATACACTGCTTTGGAGACCCCCCCCTGACCACACACAGCGCCTTAAAGGCTAACTTAGTATAAATAAGTGTGAATCTCATTTTACACATGTTCCTAGATGTTATTTTAGCCAATAGAAACTGCGGTATAATTGACCGAGCGAAGCGAAGGTCTCTGAGTCTACTTGGGTGAATTGGCACTTGTCCGTCCGTCCGTCCGTCCGTCTGTCAGAGCATTATAACTTCTGAATTACTGAACGCAATTACTTCAGCTTTAAATATAATAACCAATGGCCTCCCGCCGAATATGGCTTAAAAAATAATAAAAATCTTTATTTCAGGGGGGCTCTCATAGAAGCGAATGCGAAGTAAAATATTTTTTATAAAGTTACATAGGGTTGCGGTATATCATTTTAAAGATAATTAGGAATAGAGTCCAAAAATATTTTTTTTTAAATTTTTCCCCAAAATTGACGAAAGTGGTGATTTCAAAGTGGTGATTTTCTAACGTCCAAAGATGACCTCAGAACTCTAAATTTTCTGAAAGGATGAGCCTGAAACTTGATCAATTATTTCAATTATATCTTGTACTTGAACAACAAATACTAAAATTAGATAAATATTGTAAGGAAACGGAATTATTTAATTTTTAATGAGCTTCAGTATTTTTAACAGAACTTCACATTTATGTCAATAGATGGCGCCGCGCGGTCTTAGTTCGGGGCGAACCACTAGTATAAAATTAATGACACGCTAAAATGGACTGAAACCAAAATCACGTTCGTTTTATCGTTACCTCATCCGTTTTGCGGCGTATGTTCTACTGAATTTAGCTTATGATAAGTAAATAATATAAGCGGTAATAAGACTTCGGCTTTTTATTCGAGGAGTTCTGCCTCAGACTTTAAGCCAGGTCTTCAGGAGTCGTCGTCGTCTCGTCGTCAACCGATGGACGTCCACTGCTGGACATAGGTCTCCTGTAGTGTCCTCCACAAGCCACAGTCCTGCGCCGCCTGTCAAGACTTTTCGCTCGTAACTTTTCGGAGCTAATTTATGTGCTTCTTAAATAAAAATCGCTTACTCGAGAACTCTTAGGCTTTTAACCATAAAGCTTTTCTTATAAACAATATAAACATGCTTGACTCTTTGGAGAGTCAGCAATGACTATATGATATTATGTTCTTTGTAGTTTCATACTTTCATTTAATTAAGCTTGAATTTCCCTTCATTAGTTTAGTCTATGACACTCGAAATAAGATAGATACTATGTACTTCCTCCAACTTATCATAATTGCTCTTAATATAATGTACTGCAAATACTCCAACCACTTAAGTATTATGAAAATGCCGAACGAGTCAGCTCTCACATCAACCATAATATTATCAAATCGTCGCTACATACGTACGGTACGTACGTTATACATATACATTACCTAACATGGCGAATTTTACAGAACTAGCTCGCGATATTGATTCAATTAATATCGCGAATTCTTATATGGTTGATGAAGCTGAAATGTGTGCCAAACTTTTAAAAAAGGTAAATGGTCGCTGTTTAACAGTAATTACACAAAATATCCGGAGCATCCAAAAAAAACATTGATAATTTTTGCGTCTTACTAAGAAGATTGGCGACATCCAACTTTGATATTCTTGTAATGACAGAGTGTTGGCTATCTAAGGATAGTGATGGGTCAGACATTCCAAACTTAACCGGTTATCAGAAATATTACACCAAAACTAATTATAACCAGAATGATGGTGTGGTGATTTATGTTAGGGATAGTATTAGTCCTATTCGCGTTTATGAGCCCCTAGTACAAGAAGCAAACTGCTTGGCAGTACAGTTATATGCTAATCTTACATTAATTGGATTATACCGACCGTGTGCATTTAAAAAAGTTGACAATTTTGTAAATTCCTTCGACCTCTTGCTAAATGAACTAAAGGATCAAAGTAATATAATTATCGCTGGGGACATGAATATTAATATCGTACCACCGAAAGATACTAGCTTGTCCATCGATTACCTTAACGTGGCTGCTTCCCATGGTTTAATGGCTGCGCACACACATCCCACTAGGTCTGACACATGTTTAGATCACATATTGCTGAAAAATGGCTCAAAGTCTAAAGCATTAATAATCGTGTGTAAAACAGATATCACAGATCATGATACTGTAATTCTAAAACTTAAATTAGATAAAGATACTGAGCCGAAAAAACATTATAAAAAAACGTTTAAAAAGATTAACTATGATGACGTTTTTAAAAAACTAATGAGCATAGATTGGAGAGTCGTAATTCAACTCTCAGATCCAGAAGAAGCTACCCACTTATTCATAAATATGATTAAAAGCACCATGAATGAGTTCACGACCTATTTTTCAATATCACGGAGGCAAAGAAATTTAAAACCTTGGATTACATCTGGAATTATCAAATGCATAAATAAACGTAATAAACTTCACAATAAAGTAAGAAAACACCCAAATGACGAGGATCTAAAGACAACATATAAAAACTACAGGAATACATGTAACAATCTGCTTAAAACACTTAAACGTAAATACTATAGACAGCTCCTTAACAAATATCACAACAATCTTAGACATACCTGGATTACCATTAAAGACATTTGTCAATTAAGTAGTACAAAAGAAGAATCTGCACCACTTCTTGAATTAAAACACCTCCCTCAGGACTCTATTAATGATGTTAATTTATATTTTACAAAAATAGGGTCAGAATTAGCTAATAAAATCCTAACTAACAATAGCCTTGATCATGATCTATTACCGAAAAACATACCATGTCAGACAACTTCCTACCACTCTCTAGCTCTTTCGCTTACCGACGAATACGAAATTCATAAGATAATAACATCTCTTGATGAGAACGTAGCAGCTGGATGGGACAACATTCCAATAAAAATCATAAAGATGGCTAAAAACAATCTTTGTCATCCTATAGCTCACATTACTAATCTGTGCATAACATCTGGAGTATTCCCTAAACCTCTTAAAAAGTCTATAATTTGCCCAATTCATAAGAGTGGTGATAGAGATCGTGTAGCTAACTATCGTCCAATTTCGCTCTTACCCGCTTTATCCAAAATAATAGAAAAAGTTATTAATTCACGCTTAACATCTTATCTAGAACGCAACCACATATTCTCTCCGAACCAATTTGGATTCCGCTCAAATAAATCGACTGAAGATGCGGTGTCAGCGATTATCGACGATCTATCAATTAATTTGGATAAAGGTCAAAAATGTTTAGGGGTTTTCCTTGATTTGGCGAAAGCTTTTGATACGGTCTCTATCCCTATTCTCTTAGCTAAACTGGAATCATGTGGCGTTAGAGGTCTACCGCTAAAACTCTTTGAAAGTTACCTATCAAATCGCACACAATCAGTTAAAATTCTTGACTATATAAGTAACGAAGAAAAAGTGATTTTTGGAGTACCTCAAGGTAGTGTGTTGGGCCCAACTTTATTTTTAATTTATATAAATGACCTTTGCAATATGAATATCAAAAATGCCAAAATATTTACATTTGCCGATGATACAGCCATACTTTTTACTGGAAACTCGTGGTCAAGACTTAAAACAAACGCAGAAGCTGGCTTAATTATGGTCCAAAAGTGGCTAAATAATAACCTCTTGACCCTAAATGTTCAAAAAACAAAATTCATGACATTTACATATTCCAAACGTACCCCATTGGAACAAGATCAAATAAAGTTGAAAATCCATTCGTGCCCAACTAGCTACATGCCTGACAATGAAAATCCATGCAATTGTCCGGTACTTAGTCAGACTAAAGAAATTAAGTACCTCGGAGTCCAACTAGACCAACACCTAACATGGGAAAATCATATTAATAGGCTAGCACCGCGCATTAGGAAATTAATATTTATATTTAAAAACCTTCGTTTTATCGCAGACGGGCCCTTAATAAAACAAATTTATTTTGCCTTAGTGCAATCAGTACTTGCTTATTGCATTTCAGTTTGGGGTGGAGCGGGCAAAACAGTTATGCTGAAACTTGAGCGAGCGCAGCGTGCTATATTAAAGGTTTCACAGTGCAAACCGTATCGTTATCCGACGTCGCAGCTATATCGAGAATGCAAATTACCTACCGTCCGCCAACTTTTCATATGTCATATACTTGTAAAACAGCACACCAAACTAAATTATAAAGAAATCACTCAAAAACTAGAAGGATTAAGACGGACTTGGAAGGTAAGTATTATTCCTCAAACAAGATTAAGCTCTTCTCAACGTCAAGCAATTTTTATAGCACCTTACCTCTACAATAAATTAAATAAAACTCTTAGCATATTTAATAAAACAAAGGCAGTGGTTAAGAAAACAATAATTAATTACTTAATGACCTTAGATTATGACCAAACCGAAAACTTACTGACCATTATGAATTAAAAATAACAGTGATAATTCAAACCTTTCATACTATTCTCCCTTAAAAATATTGAAATATAACAACAAATGCAAAAAAAAAAAAAAAATTACCTATAAATTATAAGACACAATTAATAAATACAAACAACTTTTAAAAGATATTTCTAACTTAAACTCATACGACGACGACCTATTTATATATAAATAAACCTACCTACCTACCTACCTACCTACCTATTTATGTATAACTAGTACAACACAACAAACATACATATTATATATTCACGACATTATGCATACCTACCTGGAGGAACAAAAATAAATAAATAATAATAATAGATAACAATAATAATACCTTAAATACGGGACATACCAACGACACAATGATTAAATATTACTAAAATAAACTCCGTAATTACGTTCAAAATATAAATTAACTAAAATCTTACTTATAGTTATACACATTATAACAAGGTTCGCCATTCTACGTAAGTAACAAGTACGCTCAATGTCTCTTCTTGCAAAGTGAGTCTAATATCTACGTAAAATATCGCAATGCTCGCGTCATGTCGTGTTGCGTCGACCGAGCCAGTATTTTTTGAGAGCGGGTAGGGCATACAATTTCTTCGGCATATTTTATTTAGTGTGGAGTTTTAGCTAAGTTTTCGTGCATTTTTAGGAGTATTTATGTGGAGTAAAGTACCTATCTTAATATATAATAAACTGGATAAACTGACGAGCCGCAAACCGCGATGGAAGTGGGCATGAAATCCTAGTCACAGTCAAACTAGTTAGGATTCAGACCCAGCCACCCACGCAAATGGCCAAATTATTCCGTTATAGTTTACTAGTAAGTTAAATGTAATTTATATTTGATATTGGTGTGGCTAGTGTGTAAGTTTTTTGGAAATAATAAATTGAATTGAAAAATTAATATATGCCCAAGGGTTCTCCATGATATTCCCCACTAGCCAGAACAACGTCCAAAATCCTTCTCATTCTGGGGGAGTCCCCTCTGGGGGGCCTGGGGAATGGGGATTAAATAAGACGATTTTAAGTATCTTTTGCAAAAACAACTAAATTATACTTCTAATAAGAGTCAAGTAAACAAGCAGTATGAAAAATTTTCCATAACTAATGTGCGATACAGTTTTATATTAGCTGTAACAAAAAATCAAGTCAAGTTTGGTTAATTGGCATTTTTCGTGTATTCGAGAAGTAAATTCTTCGTTAAGGTAGCTATATGTTACCCGAAGCATAGTATTTTTTATATCACCAGTTCTTTGTTGGACTCATTGACAGTAATATGGTACTTATTCTTGCTGACACAATGAATTTTGGCCAATAGCGGCAGAGTCCCAACCAATCAAGAGGAATTGCAATCGTTACATTGTAGCAATCATTTTTACGTAATCAGGCCCCAAGGCTCTTGTGGGGATTGTAAATGGATCACTTGATTTTGTCAGTTCACCTAAGGGAGGGCTGTTAACGCCAATCTAGCGCCTTAGGGCCCTAAATTCTACCGGTTCGCATACCGTTAGCTATGTTGGAGGTATTCGAGTAAAAATTGGAATTCATTTGCCTCTATTTTAATCTAAATCAGCAGTTACATAATATTATGTCATGTTATGGATGTAGTAACGGTCACGTGGAAGGCACCGTGTGTCATTTGCCGCTTTGAAATAAGAAACACGATAAATTCCATCATACCTGTTTTAAATAATTCGTTTTACGTTGTTTACTTTGTGAAATAGGTAAGCACCTTTTTCACCGCATCATGTAAAACATAAAAAAGCCAAATAAAAAAATGCTATGATAAAAATATTGCTTTTATCCTCAAGGTTGGAACTGCCGATAGGATACAATAAAAGCTCCTAAATTCCATGTAAGTTTTTGCAAAAGGATCTTTTTTTGGCGTAGCGATGCGATTTTCGGATTTGTGGCTAAATATAATAAACAGGTAAACGGTTACTTATTTATTTAAATTATCAGCCTTCAATAGTACGTAGTACTGCTTAGTTACATTGAGGCTCCAAAAAAATGTTTTACAAGCTAATCAAGGTTGAATGTGCCTGAACAACTGTAGTGCATTGACTACCTTCGTTTTAGAATCTAGATTTACGCGTCATTACCATCCGATGATATCGTAGTCGAGCGTGAAGCCCGTTGTAGATAAACAAAGCTCGTTTGTAAACATATTTAGCTACATAATGCAACATATTTCGACGTTAATATTATAATCATTGGGTTAATGTTACAGAGCATCGGGCGTTTATTGCCGTTTTCGACCATACATCTGAACACAAGTGCAGGGAAGTGCCTAAACGTGGGCCGTCTCAGAGTGGTCCTCTGAGTTCCGGCACTCGCTACATGTTTACTTGCTCGGACACTGAACCCTGTCTCAGATAAAATGATGACGATTAGGAGAAACGGGACGGCGGCTGACCGGACGTAGGTAGGTAGTAGGTACACTACTTTAACGCGCACCTATTTAGACAGTTGCTTACTTATTAATAGGTTGATGTTATTCTCTCTGTATGTTAGTTGTTACCTTTATACGGCTGCTTGTCCACTGAATTCTGAGAATAATGAGATGCATTCTGCACACACAACTGCGTTACGTTTCAATGGACAGCATCTCGATTCTGCCCCTCGATTGTGTAAGAAAATCGTAATCGTTTGTCAAAAAGATAATTCGACCTATTTAAGGAGTTCATAGATGCCTGCACGTCAAAAAGCATGTATGAACTCTTTAAACAGTTCGAGTAATACCTTTCAGCTGTCGTATTACGATTTGCTTGGACAATTGGGACTCTGGTTTATAAGGATAGCGGTTACGACTAATATGTCACATAGGGGCTAATGCCCACAGCACAGACACCGATGAGGAGGTTACAGTTTCAAACAAGCAACGGACTAGAGGCTCTACGAAATTAATTGGTCTTGTATCAATAGACAATTTTTAGTGACGTCATTGGATGCCATATCGGTAGTATCACATTCAAGCCATAAAGGCTTTCAGATGCCCGTAATCCGAATACACCGCTGAGTTAACCCTGCCAATGTCACGTAGGTATGTATTTAGATTGGAGGAAACTGGTTATTTTGGCGAGGTGTTTAAAACCTTTTTGTTTGTTTAGGCACGTTTTAATGTCAAAGTATGAATAACATTGTGCCATTAATGTTGCGGAATTGTATGTACCTAAACAAACTAACACAACAGATACCTAAACTAACAAATCAGTCCCGCTTTTAATTTTGGTAGCAAAAAGACAAAACGGACTCTAAGCTACATTAAATCAGAGGTACTATTAAGTATAATGTGATTAAAGTTCAGACAAAATAACCATTTAAAAAGTTGGAACGTAGCTACAATCTGGTACATATTTAATGTAGACTTTAAATGTAGAAAGGCGGAGTCTTAATGAGGTCTTGTAACACTAATTTCAGTTCTACGCTGATGAAGTCGCGGAACTTTTAGTATAAGTAATAGATTAATTAAATAAATAGGCATGGAACCAGTGTATGTTCACTTGACGATTCAAAAGAACTTATAAAAGTTTATTAGAAAAAAAATTGTTATAATTTACCTAATTGCAAATTGGTCTAACTTCACGGAACTGAGCGTATATTTACTTAAAACATATAAAATATGGAATTTGGACTAGAAGATAACATGAAACTAATGACTCTACAGTGAATGGTAGTTTGTGACTCCTCTGGCTCGTCACTAAATGCCCGATTGCCCGATTGATGATTCCCTGTGCCCCCAATAACAGGTGTACGTGAGACAGAGTAGGTATTGTATGTTTTTAATGAATAAATACTTATCAACAATTATCTCGACCAACCGCATTTGGTTTTTAAACACAGCACGGGTTTCTTTTTACAATGAGGAAGGGTTTAGGGCTTGACCGGTCCAATATCCTGGTCAAGTGCAGATTGGTCAGGCTGGAGGTGTCCAGTCTATGGATGTTATTGTTCACCGGTAAAGCAAGTAATATTTACTTAGTAATATAATTATGTACTACATATAACTTCGAACAGATAGAGGTAATTGACTGGGATTTGAATCATAGACGCCCCGAATAGGAAGTCGAAGGCTTTAATCACTAGGCTTCTTGTTCTATACCAAGTATTAAAATATAATATAAATACTTACTGCAAACAACATCGTTATTTAAGTATTAAGGAAATTGACTCATCACTGAAAACAACAATAATTTTGACAATAAGTGCCCACCACAATAACGGTGATAATAAAATTGTCAAACAACAAGCTATTCAACCAAAACTAAATTACACATTTAACATAATCAATGGTGTTGGGGAAAAGTTGCGTGTTAACATCCACTTTACGGAATGCTTTCATGTTAAATTATAGGACTTCCATGAATTGACGTATTATGTATAGGGGTATATTAGTTGGCAACTGATTGGTGGCTATTTTAACGGTTAGGAATTTAAACATTTCAAGTGTTTTCCAAAATAATTAATGAAAACCGCGATCGCAGAAAATTTTAAAAAATGTTGGTAAATATTATTGGGAGGTACAAATTGTGTTTGTTAAATTCAAAAAAGCAAGAGTTGAGTTAATTCTCAAAACAAAGACCAGGAAAATCTGGTAATTTTATTTAGGTAAAAACACTCGTTCGCTTTACAGTTACATTAACGGCATCTGGTATATTATGTAGTAGGTATTGTTAGACATCGTTAATTACCCTGCTTCTCTGGGAGTTCACTATACCTAACGTTTTAAAAGGTGTGTGAAGTCTGCAATCCGTACTTGGTCAGCGTGGGCGTGGATCATAATTCAAAAAATACCTTTTCATTCTCAGAAGAGAACCATGCTCAACTGTGGCACAGTAAACAGATTCAACCAGTATGGAAACTACCTACAAACGTTCGAAACAGCTCACACACACAAACGTGCGCATGGAACATGCGATGACGCGGCACTCACTACTGACGGCACTGCGACGAGCGCTTAGGGCACAGTAAACAGATACAACCAGTATGGAAACTACCTAGAAACGTTCGAAACAACCTCACTCACACAAACGTGCGCATCGACGAGACCCCAAGCACAGTAAACAGATACAACCAGTATGGAAACTAAATCAAAATACACAGAAACAGAATACAGGACAGAAACTGTAAACGCCATGTATTATCTATTGGTAATATAACTTTATGCGTCTGAAGTTATTGTATTTACTAAAGCTAAATTTTATTAGCCAACTATTTTTTTATCAAAAGAATACGCAGGTTTTATGAACTCATCAATACTCCTTAGAGTAAACTATGAGTACATATATAAGGTTAAGCTAGGAAATATCGCATCTTTGTCTGTCTACGATTGAAGTTGGTCGATGCCAAACATCGCCTTTGGAACGTGTACCAGACTACAATGGAGATGACTCTTTAGAGATAAGTACGCGTTACATTTCTTTAGTTTCACATTGGTACGGTTCTACTAGAAACTAGAGTCGTATTTAAATCAACCGGCCGAATATTGTTGTTCTTGTATATTGTTCAGTAATACAAAACCCTAAAAAAACTTAATTTACTACAATCAAAGTTGTTTCTGCGAGTGACTCCGGTAAAATCCGGATTATCTTGGTCGTCTGTAGCTCGTTGGTGAACTGAGAACTCAGTACACTGTGTTAGCGCTCCTGAATTTTTTATATTTTAATAGTGTCGTTTTGCAGTAAGAAGGGATGCTTAGGAAGTAGGAACAGTTAAAAAAATGTTATAAGATTTTATTAATTATTTAAAGACAGATATCGAGGAGATTCCGTAAGTGTTTCTAATACGGAATACCTACTAAAAAAACATTTTTTGTGTGATAAATAGTCAAAGGATGTATCCAATACCCGTTAGATTGGAATATATGAAGCGTACAAAACATTTTGCCACATGTACACTTGTACACGATTTCATCAAAGAAGATGTACCGTTGTGAAGCCCGAAGTGTAACAAGATGTGAGCTTAACGTATCATAGGTAATACGTCCTGACTTCATTATTTTCTGTCGAATACATTCAGCAGAATATAAAAGGCTGTTTACAAGATAATTCATATGTATGAAAAATTACAATACATATTACATTACGTTGTTTATTTGGGTTCAGCAGCGTAATTAAGATTAATTCCTGCATTAATTATTATTGCTAATGTGTAGTGTAATGTTTTCAGTAGATGTGTGTGTGTGTATGTGTTTTAAATATGTTCAAGCGTAAACATAATTACATATTATATCCTTCATTCATCTACACTATGGATTAAATCGACAGTTCTCATATTGTCCTGACCTGATATGCCTCGAATGTATCGAGTTTATCATAAAATAGAAAATTGTCTACATCATAACATAGCAAAATCCAATATAACTAACGAAGTTACTACGAACGAAGTTAGTGTATGATACGGTGCTCCTCTGGGGCTGGTAGCATACTGAAATGAACATGTCTTTCGAAATATGAGTTTGAAATAACATTTATATGTTATTGTACGTTCAGATAATACTGTGCATTGAAATCATTTTCATAATAACAAAATCAAACTATCTTATTTGTTTGTGTTGTGTCAGTTTGTGTTTCACTAAAAGGGTTTAATTTTTGAGTTGGATTAAATTTGGTACCAGTTGATTAAATTTAATGAAGGCAAGATCGAGGGTCGGCGTCAAAGAGAGATCAAGGTTGTATTTTGTGGACCAGGTCAAGAAGAAAATTAGGGTTGGATTATACATAATATATAGGTCAGATTCATAGAGCTATAAATAAAATTAAGAATGGAAAGAGCTACACTGACAAGACAGCTTTAATAATTATTGAAGAAGAACATTGCACCTTTCGTTTTAAATGCCACCGCATAAAGAAACTAATCACGGGAATTACGGTTTAAAATTTTCAAACACGAAACGGTATACAAAAAAAACCAGTGAGGTATTACTTGTTAGTAAAGCTCATAAAAGGGTAGAGCGTTTAATTTCTGGAAGAATTACTACGAACATCTCAGATTCCGCCGCAGCCGGGCGTCTGAACGACGTGGGTGGTGCGGCCCGTTGAATATAAACGTCCGGTAAATATTGCGCGACTGCTCGCGTTTCAATGCCATGACTTCATCGTTCGTCGATTTAGTATCTCTTTTGGGAAGTCTAATGCCGATCGTAGAACAACTACGATTCATATTCATGACATGTTGCAATGTCGTTTTGATTATTAATTGTTACTATTTTATTCGACTGGATGAGAGATGATTTCCATCTAACTGGTAAGAAGGGCGAATGTTGAACCAAGAGCATGACCACCTGTTCCTAGCAGCAAAGTAGTATTGGCCAGGATCACAATAGATCGGCAACGGTCAAAAGTAATACCGGGTCTCTAACTAGAGCCCTGTATAGCCACATCCCCCAAGAAGATAACTACCTACCCCCTTTCTTAAAAATGTATAGACTACTTTTGACATGGTCTCATAATAATTTTGGAGAATATGAATTCATACAGTTAGATACCTAAATGTTACTTTAAAAACTAAGTAAGTAATATTTGAGGCATCACAGTTTAACTACTTTTTTTTTTAATCCACTACAAGCTAGTCCTTGACTGCGATCTCACCTGATGGTAAGTGATGATGCAGTCTAAGATGGTAGCGGGCTAACCTGTTAGGGGCATGGCAGTTATATTAAACCCATACCCCTTCGGTTTCTACACGGCATCCTACCGGAACGTTAAATCGCTTAGCGGTACGTCTTTGCCAGTAGGGTGGTAATTAGCCACGGCCGGAGCCTCCCACCAGGCAAACTTACTACTTACTTACTTAGTCCTTTTTGCGAATCTTCACAAAACTTCCTACTTGTAGTACAATATTTATTTTCAGCAACGTTCATCTTTAAATCCAGCTATGGGTGTAACGAGGACTTTTAGCAAATTGGATCCTGATCGCGATGAAAAGGATACTTTTCTTACTTTTAGTTTTAAAGGAAAAATTATTGTGAAGAAACTTACAAGCGCTCATTATACCAACTTTCTCGAATGAAAATCAAATGATAAAATAAATCGAATGGAACTTACTTAATTGAATAGCTTAGAATATTATAGAGTTTAAAAAATAGCTCTCAAACTTCAATTTTAATGCTTACTTTACTAATAATTATAAATGAAACATATTTCTCACTTATATTATAAATTATAATGCATAACCATAATATACAATATTATCATAAATTGTTTTGCAGAATGTAATAATATTATTTTAATTAAAAACTCAAATCTCTAAAATAGTTTTCAGTACTTTATCATTTTACTTAGTAAAACTACCAGACAAAATTATACTATCAATTACGCTTAGACTTGTTTAAGGTTGGTTTTTTGCTATCCCATTGTATTTTTAAACTAACCCATTTAAAACGATTCGTGTATGATGTCATAGTCTACATGATGTTAATCATAAGGACTATTAATTTTATATTCAATCGTTCACAGCTCGATTTATTATTGTTTTGATTACTCAACATTTCATGTTTAATAATAAACAATAATAAAATGTACGGATTGCTAATTACATAATATATACCATTACCACAAGGCGCCCAACTTCCAAGTAATTAAATTTATTGGTTTCATTAGCAATTATTCACTCCTCCAAAGTGATTTGTCGCTTTGTAAGTGCACCACCTTTTAATATAACATTATGATTCAAACTGGCAATGGTGTCACACAAGTGACATTACTTGCTTGCCTAATGCTGCACATATTCCAGCTGATAAAGTCAATAATATTATAATTCATAATAACACGTGCATTTGCCTGGTGGGAGGCTTCGGCCGTGGCTAGTTACCACCCTACCGGCAAAGACGTGCCGCCAAGCGATTTAGCGTTCCGGTACGATGCCGTGTAGAAACCGAAGGGGTATGGGTTTAATATAACTGTCATGCCCCTAACAGGTTAGCCCGCTACCATCTTAGACTGCATCATCACTTACCATCAGGTGAGATCGCAGTCAATGGCTAGCTTGTAGTGGATAAAAAATAAAGTTTATTTAGGTGTTTTTTTATTTATTAAATATATTTGTTTATAATTAAGTTATCTCTATGTTATGTGTGGCAATAAAGAATTTATCTATCTATCTATCTATAAATAAATTAAACTAACAAAATCGAATCGATTCTTATGAATAACAGTTGTTAGACATTACTTAATTATTATTGTGATTTGTGGCTATTAAGTGTATGATAAGCAACTAACCGTCTTATCTAATGAGGTCCGCAACACATTGAAAGTATAGAAATAAGTAGATTGTAGGACAATTTACAAAATGCGACCGTTTTTCCAAAAAGTTAGATACAAGTGTCTAATCCTCTATTATATCGGTGGGCTAAACTCGGATGTAATCTTAACAAAATCAACAGGTCTAAAATCAATGCTTTCCTTACCAGAAAAGAACAACGAAAAGGATACCATTGTATTTAGACCTGTCCAATTTAGTTCAGTAGAAAGATTTTGTGCAACAGAATTGGGAATAGCAGGTATGCTGCAGACAGGTTCGTACTAAGCAGGTTGGTGGTTCTGTGGATGTAAGATAAGAAAAGGATTCTTAATTCTAATCAACTTTATTATGTCAAACAATTAACTACCATTGGTGGTGATTGGCAATGCTGAGGCTTTCGAAAATATTTCAAAAATAATATGCAATTAGTTGGATTCATCGATGAGTTGGACTATAATATGAAATACATTTGGCGCAGCATTCTTGAGTATGATAATATTATGACGGATGTATGTACCTATTATCACTTTACGACTTTGACGCTATTTATATTTACGTTATTCGTACGTAAATACCCGTATACGCGTATGGGAATTAGGTATGTATAGGTATTATAAGGAAGTCAAAACATTTCAACTGGGCTAGATTATTTACTGCTTCTTGACGTCAATAAGCTTGATAGGTATTACGTCAGTAAATTATGCTAATTTTATTCATTGTTCTATGGTGGAATATTTAGAGATAAAAAACGATACAGAAACATTAAGTAACACCTATTTATCCATATATACCTACAATAGTATAGTCCAATATTCCTGTTAAGCTTCAAGTTTAGTCTGCATTATTATGTCCATAGCCCTTTGAAACTATAATCGACACGTGAAACGTTTTCCGAGAATAGTTAGCCTAAAGACATTAAATTAGAAACAACGGGATTCTGGGAAGGGTATCATATCAATCATAAGTGATGTGTGTATGTATTTAATTCGAAGATTCAGAGAAAAAGTTATGTTTAATCCATACCAATATTATGAATGCCAAAGACGGTCTGTCCGTCTGTAAACTACCTTTCCATAGAGGCCAATCCATTAAACCTATTTCGATGAAAAGAGTATCTACATTATATATAAATTTAAATACATCAGCAGCTTTTAATCCTAGGAAATCAAAGAACTACCACGGCACTACGTTATGCAGGGTGCCACGCTCACGGATTCAATAAGTATACTTAATTTTAATTTAATCTATACTAATCTTAAAAATTGGAAAGTTTGGATGGATGGATGGATGTTTGTTACTCAATCACGCCAGAATGGCTCAACGGATTTGGATGAAATTGATGAGATAGATTATAGTCTGGAGTAACACATAGGCTACTTTTTATCCCGGAAAATGAAAGAGTTCCTACGGGAACCGAAAAACCTCAATCCAAGCGGACGTAGTCGCGTACGTACGTACGGACGTAGTAGCCTATGATTCCAGACTATAATTTATCTCTGTGCCAAATTTCATCCAGATCCGTTCAGTTGTTGGGGCGTGATTGAGTAACAAACATCCATCCATACATCCAAACTTTCGCATTTATAATAATTTATATTTGATTTGGTAATATACGGTACCTAGTTAGGTCAAGAGCAGCTGGCATTCCAGCCGGCACGAACAACCAGGGCGGCAGCGGCGTGCACATCCGCTGCGGCGGTGCACTTCACGCAACCATGCACTGGTCCAACGTCTCTTCAGTCCAACTTCAAGACACACTCACATTCACTATATACGCACTCGAAAGGTGGCAATGTCAACGCAGTGTCATGGTTAGATGCCTAATTGACCTGGTTACAGATAACGGCGACGCAAAACTGTATTACGTATGAGCTTTGCTGCTTCCTTTTCAGAAAAATAGATGGATGAACTAAATTAAAGAGATTTAGAATAGTCGTTATACCAGAAGTAGAGCAGTAATAAAAATAATAAAGCAATAAAATCGAGAGCGTCCGGAATTTTCAACTAAGTTCAGGGGGAGTCCATAATAAGAGGGAGCGACAGACTGAATGAAAAGAATAAGGGTTGTTATAGCGGCGTAGGGTCGATAAACTTTTTGACGGAGGGCCGAAAAAATCGAGTCGATAGTCGCAGCAATTGGTGGGTCGGATGGGCTACTTGTAAGGGTAGGTTCGCGAGAAATAAACAGCGCGTGACGGAGCGAAGCGCTCGGTTCGTGCGTCGTTCCGATTTGAACTGACGTCGCGCGTCGTCGGTCGGGAGCGCTTCTCGGTCCAGTAGCGCGCGCGTGGCACTCCGCCCGCCCCCGCGCGGCGCGCCATGTGCGCCGCCCTGTGATAACGCGTCCCGATGCTTCACCAAAATGCGTCGAGACGAAATAACATCCCGATAAACTTACAAAGACGTAAAACTTCGGTGCTTATCAATTGATACTAGGTTCTTAACAAAATGTAAAAGGTTATCGTTCGGCATAATATATTGGATGTATCTCAGGAGTCCAAACATATGTTAGATTTATTAACATTAATATTTATTTGTACTTTAAAAAAATATACTTAAAATTAAAATGTTATTACTTATTATCGATATTATTTCTGGGTGCCAACTTTGTAAAAACTAGATTTATCTCTACCAAGATGTAAGTAACATCTTCGTAGACTCAACTTTTACAGTAAACGGCAAAATTTGCAGTAATGCAGTAATGCACAAAGTTAGGGATTGAAGCAAAAAGGAACGCAGTTCGACGGTGGCCCCACATATTATTCGAAATCAACTAAGGGCGACTGAGAAATCGCAACCCCTGGCACGTACGTACGGCAGTGCACATAAACTATCCGAAATCGGACGTCGCGTCACTGAACCGTACTATTAACGTTTCCATAGGAATTGAGATTCAGAAAACTGACAAGAGGAAAATAACTTCTACAGCCAGTGATACTTTATGATCACGGATTAGTTATGTCTGATAATATTTTGTAACCCGTGTTACAGTTACGCGATACAGATAAGTAAATAGGTATTTTGCTGTATGTAGTAACTAGTAATGTAAAGATTGGCAGCCAATACGGGGAAGCTCAAAAGAAAGGATGGACTCAAATAATTGAAAACCAGGAACAAGGGAAGGTCAGGGATAGACAAAGAGTAATAAACGACTGTGCGGTAGTCAAAGAAGAAGTAATGGATATTGATTACGGTTTAGCTCAAGTTTTTTGTGCAGCAGAAAAGGTCTCCGTAAATTTTTTGCTACATCAACAATAATAATGTGACATTGATAAAGAAGTAATAAGAGGTCAAGACGGTACCAATTTGTCCTCAGATAAATTAATGAAAAACGTCACTGATAGCTAATAATGAGGTTTCTATAACATTTTTTTCTCTACCAACAATGCAGTTGTGACATTGAGCTAGAAAGAATATCGGCCTCAAGATTAAGTAGGAGAAAAGGCATTATTAAATCAGATTATCATCGTCTCATTAAAATTGAACTACTAAGCCAATATTTCATTATTTCACAGACTTCATTAATAATGTTATGCTAATATTAAGGTGTTTTATTGTTTACGTTGTTGATAATCGTAATTAGTGTCAATTACTCTATTAGTAGGTATCGGTCAAGGATAAAATGTTGAAGCAGTCGTGCAACACGGCAAAACATCTAAACAACTAGTTTTAAACGGTTTACAAGTTATACGAATTACGAGTGCTGAGAGGTGGTAGTAGCGTAGTGATGTGCCGGATATCCGTGTCCGTATCCACGGATATCCGAGGGAGAAGAAAGATCCGTATCCGTATCCGTTACTTTTTTGACGGATTTTTTACAGATATTTTACCTTATTAATTTTTAAACGCATGAAATCATACTAATATTATAAATGCGAAAGTGTGTTTGTTGGTTTGTCCTTCAATCACGGCGCAACGGAGCAACGGATCGACATGATTTTTGGCATGTTTATAGTTGAGGACCTGGAGTCCCTCTCCATAGGCCACTTTTTATCCCGGAAAATTAAGGAGTTCCCGCGGGAATAACAAAAAACTAAAACGACGCGGACAAAGTCGCGGGCATCAGATAGTTCTATATATATAGGTGATTAGGTAGCAATGAAAAGCTATTGAATTTCATTCAAATTATTATTTATTTTTAAAATCAAAATTTTTGGCACTTTTAAATTGCAAACAATTATCGTAGTTTCAAGGTCACGCGTACCGACAACGATTGAGTCAAAAATTTATAATCCGTATCCGCGGATATACATTTTTAACGATCCCGCACATTACTAGTAGCGAGGAGCACATAGTTGTTAGTCATAGTAAGCGACGGGTTTAGTTTTCAATCTAAAAGTTTGAACTGTCGAGCGATATCGATCTTGTTGGATTTTAATTGCTCCACTAATTTAATTTCTGTAATACTAACTAACCAGCTAGCTCGGAGAACTTTATTTGATAGATCCAACAAACTTTTAAAGATTCAGCAGAGTTATTAAGTTTATAAAGTGTTTGTTGGTTATTTCTCACGATGTTTTAGCGGAACATTGTAGAGGAATTTTCAATTTATTCAGAAAAACGTTTACATGATACTCATTTAGTTGAGCATTACGCAACGCAACTGAGGTCAGAGGTAATACTTATACAGGACAACCTAATAGATACAAGCACAAGGTGAAATGCGGTCCAAGTGAATGGCGTAGGGAGGGATGTAACGACTAATGAAGCCTTGAATGTATAGTATTGGCCATTTAGAATTTTTTACACATAAAAATGTAAATGTGTATTTTGTACTGTCACTAGTAGCCTTTAAGGCCTTCCTGATACTTGTATCTGCATGCATGCATACCTGTGCAGATGGCATTGAGAAAACCTGAAAGGGAATGTGATTAAAATTTATGAAGTCAATAACATTATCGGTCAAGAATATATTTTTTCAATTCACTGGCCGTGCTCCGCAGTCCTAATATCAATATATTCTTATTTTATTTTAACTCAGGATTATGTTTTAGATTAATTTTGCCATTTTAGCCGACAACTTTGATTTGTTAATATCAAAATTGCCGGAATATGAAGGGACTCAGAATCAAAATATTTATCAATCAAAGTGATAATTTGCTTGGCACGATCTTTTTAACGAGATTAACCTTTGCGATTAAGTAATTAATCAATCATTCTTCCTCAATACTATTTCAGTGTTGCGCAGTAAATCATTGTTACGCTGGTTGAAAATAATAGCCTTATTTTTAAATTAGCAAAAGAAGTGTAGGGAAAGTGTTTTAATTTGGATTATTGTATTATTTTACTGGCAATTTGTTAATTTTACTCAGCGTACCTCACCTCGACTATCACACAACCTTCAGGACTATCTACTTATAGTTACTAGTTGAACATCGCGAGGGCATTACGAAAGTTGACAACACACTACGTGTTCTGGTTACAGAGAATTGTTATTCTGATTATGTTGTCGTTTTGCATTTAGTTGCCTTTATGCCTTGAATTTGTTAGGCGGGTGCGGGTGCTTCGACTTAAGACATGGTTAAAACGAGATAGATTTATGTAACTCACATAAGACCATCTCGTTTTAACCCTAAGTAAAGTCTGAGCTAAGTCAAAGTACGCTCGATAGATCTCAGCATAAAACAGGGCACAATATAGCCTTAAAATGCAATTTCCGGATCCACCATAATTTTATACATATTTACTTAAAATTTCCTTTGACACACACAACTCTAATGAATTTCTTATTCTTACATAAGGCTGGTGTTACTCCAAAACTTTAAGAATGACGTTGGTGCCATAACGTTAAGGACAATTTCTTTCTTACTTCTGGGGATCCGATCACATCCGGAGCTACGGGGAAATTATAAATGTAAATGATGACTTAAGTTTTTACTTAACACACAGTTAATTAAGCTTAACTATTGAACTAAAACAATCAGGTTAAGTATTGAATTAGACCCAACCCAACCCGTGAATTAAAGGCATATTCAGCTAACAGACACCACCGCAGCTCTCTCGTAAGCTAAATTAATTAATAAGCTAGGGATTTAGGATGTGTATATTAATCCGACCAAGAATCAACGGATTACTAATTTTGACGTAGAGAGATTGCTAACCATCCGCCCGTTGCAATTAGAGGTGAAGCAGTAACGTACTCGTATAATGTCAAATAAATAAATTAACATCGTGGAATGATTGGAATCAGTTATTGTTTTAAAAAAATAGTCCATTGGGCTTTAATACGAGTTATATTGTATTTGATTTGTGTTGGCATAACAGTTTGATCATGAAATCTGAGGCTGCATGATCGAGTAACATACAATTTGGATTATAATTAGTAAGAATTTATTTAAAAATAATCAGCCCCGATTTCCGACGTAATACAAAATGACATTCTATTACCCACCATCTTCCTGTTCGAACATCAGGACTTGATTATTATGCGCCTACCAACTTCGAGACTAATTCAACGAGCACCAATTGACTTACGTTTAACTACTCGTACTCGTATCTACACAACACAATTTTAAAAACGAAGCTTGGTAACTTTCGCAATGAAACATGTTAGCCTTTTACTTTATCCAAAAACATCGTTGTTTTTGTCATCGGCTGACAATATCATGACGTTACGACTTACGACTTACGACGACCCACACGGAGAACATAAATACAGAATTATGTCTATACTTAGTAAGCAAATGTACGCGTTCGCAAGGTTGCGGTGTGTGTCGTAAGAGAACACAATGGTACATGTAAAACGAAAGAATCGCGGCGGACCGAGTAAATGGGACGCGGATTTACATAAACATCTTTATATAAAACTCGCTCATCCTTGTTGACAGCCTTCACTTTTGAGAAGACGGGAGATTGTTCTAACAAGGTCAATCGGTATTTTTCTCGATTCTCGCATTCATAATATAAGCTACAATACCTAAAAAATAGTTGAAAAATATTATTAAATATTATGTATCTATATTTGCGAAGCATTTAGCGTTAATTACTATTGATATTTTTAATTTATTTTTATCGAACCAAGCACTAATGACACCAAGTTAATTTGCTACTGACCAAAATAGATAAATGAATCAAAATGCTTTCAATTTTAAATTATTATATCATCGACAAATCGGTGCTACAGATAATATGTCAGTGTGAGACTTAAATTATTTGGAATTTGTATCTATAAATTACGAGTAAACTACTTTCAAATGACATCGATAATGTCAGAAGTTGCTCTTTGAATTTGTCGTATAACACATAATATACTTATATGATTTGCATATTTTATTCCTTTATTTCTTCTACAGTTCGGCAAATATAAGGCAAAGCATGTTATTTAGATTTGTCTATGTTATTGTAATTGAAATTGTTTACTTTGGAAATTGAATTGATGACGTCCCTACACCAAAAATCATGGTAAATCGTCAATTTAATGGCGTTAAAAATTGTACAGTGCGACCCACTTTTTATTTCATTAAATGACTTTTCATATAACCTGCATTGAAAATGCGAGTTTCAATGCCTGTTGAGCCACCTGAAACTAATATTTCAGCCGAATACGTCATTCAGCGGGTAGAGACCCATAATGGTTTTCTACCCGCTGAATGACGTAGCAGCCCTCCTTTCAATCCTGTCAGAGTATCTTTAGTTTATTTTAAACCTTTTTAATTGTCATTTTAGCCATCAACTAAACTGACAGATATGATATTTGTAAACAACAACCATAGATTTAATATTGGCAATCCCAATTTAAATCTATGACAACAACCCAGCAACTAAAATAAATAAGAAATAATTTTTTTATAAAACTCGCACTTTAAATGCAGATTATATGAAAAATAGTGTGTGCTACGGGTGCTAAATGCTACGGGATGAAGATTTCGGGTGATGCCAGCCCTCGCTTCGCTCAGGCAGGCAACTTCCCCCTCATCTGAAATCGTCTTGTTTCACCGCTAAGCACATAATATACTATTTTGCCAGACAGTCATGGCTGTCTAGGATCTTTTGGTTTGTCTTGATTTTTAAAAGCTTCATAAAGGGCAGAGTTTATGCCACTGAATGCATTCTCTACCAACTTCTAACCTTGAGGCTTTTGAGAAATTTTTCGCAGCGATATGCTAATAAGGATGTTCAAACCAAACCTTACCTAGGTACCTGCCTACAAAAATTAAATATATTTTGTGCAATGCATATTATACGCCTCTACTCTCTACAATATTTTAATAATAGCTGATGCCCGCGACTTCATCCGCGTGGATTGAGGTTTTTTGGTTCCCGCGGGAACTCTTTAATTTTCCGGGATAAAAAGAAGCCTATGTGATATTGACTATAATCTATCCCTGTGCCAAATTTCATCCAGATCCGCTCAGCCGTTCTGGCGTGAAAGAGCAACAAAGATCCATACATCCATAGTCACAAACTTTCGCGTTTATTATATTAGTAAGATAGCAAGATGGATGGTTGCAGTAATGGCGTTTCGAGCATCTCGACTTGTAAATGCGTGCCAGCGTGTTGCTTGCATTTACGCGCGTGCAATATGAGCATGTTGATGGAATGTAAGGTTTTGTAGTATCTCAAAATAGCGCGTACTATGTAACTACTTTCAACAGGCACTTGTAACACATCGACTCTTCGGAAAGGTAACTAAGGTAAGGTAGGCTAGGTAGGTTCGGGATAAGGTTTTTTTTCAAGGATTTACTCTTAGAAGAACGTCAAGTTTCAATATAAAAACTGCAATCATTATCTGAATTTGAACTCATTGCCGGTGCATGTGCACGGGTCTCTAGCTCTCAGAATGAAAAGGATCATAATCAGTGGCGTGCAGTTCATAGAGGGATAAAAGCACTGTTTACCCAAGTGGAAATACGTCAAATCTCATTTTTTAACAAGACAGTAAGTAAATTCTCAGTAAGTAAATTAATTTTAAACATCTCTCCCAATCTCAATTTCGGAAAATGTATCGAGTCAAAGGCCAAAACAGCTGCCAAAAAACTTGGCATCCTGAACAAGGTGAAGCGATACTTCACGCCAAAACAGCGCCTCGTTCTCTATCAGGCACAAGTCAGATCTGGCATGGAGTATTGCTGCCACCTTTGGGATGGATCCGCCAAGTACCAACTCGATACATTAGACTCTATAGATCGCCGGGCCCGAAGGATAATAGGCGATCAATCACTTACGCAGGCGAAATTGCTCAGTTTACAGCACCGACGCAATGTCGCCTGCTTATCGGTTTTTTATCGGATATACCATGGAGAGTGTGCTCAGGAACTTCACAACCTTGTTCCTCCTTCCCCGTTCTACCACAGAACAGCGAGAAACCGTGAGCGTTGGCACCCTTATGTGGTTGACATCCAATTTGCTCGCACGAAGCGTTTTTGCTCGACGTTTCTGATACGAACCGCTAGGGTGTGGAACACCCTCCCAGCGCACGTGTTTCCTGCCACGTATAACTTAGGTACCTACCTTAAAATCTGACTTATCAATGCCTACCCTAACTTCAAACCCTGTGCACGCCACTGATCATAATCTAGCACGCTGGCCAAGTGCGAATAGTTAGGTAGACTTATTTTATTACAAGAGGCTTGCGCTTGACGACAATCATGCTGATGAAAAGCAATGATGGAGCTTAGGAGGGTCGAGGTTGAAGTGCACCTGCCTAAATATACATATTCTCTATTGACTTAAATGTGCTTTTAACTCATTCGTAGGAAACATGGACGCTGGAATTTACGCACTTAAGTTAAATCACACGGTGTTTTCCTTCAACGTTTAAAGCAAGTGATATTAAATTATCAAATAACGCACATAACGCCGAAAATTAAGATGGCTTCGAGCCCTGTACTCTTCGAATAAGAGGTCGAAGTGTTAACCACAAGGCATCACTGCTTAAGAGGAACTGCAATAGTAAAATGATGCAATCTACAAAGAAACTGCAATAAGGCTTGAGCAGCTTTAATGCGCGGCGGCAGCTGTAGGACGTTTCACAAAGCCCAAGTGCATTTATGATTTCTCCCCTTTTCTTTATCTATCTTCTAGTCGTCGTAATGCAACTGCGATCTATGCCAACTTTTTGGCTAGTTAGTAATTTTAGATTAACCTAAAGTTTATTTTAAGTTATAAAGTTATTAAGAAACTGCCTAATGATGCATCGTATCTTGTTCACGAGTTCTTTCAGCAATTTCAGTATGAGTACATACTGCATAGGGACTAATCACTAAGCACTTATTCAAAAGGTTCCTGTTCAGTCTTCTCACTAACTTCGTTACGTCGAGCATTGCTGTATTTCCTCTGCCCTCAACTGACGAGTCGGTGAGCCGGTCATATTTTTGTCAACAGATTCAAATTGGACAACTACACCACCACAGGCACTGCTGATTTCAACAGTAGGAATTGAAGCACATTCACAGCAGTTTTTTTTTTACATACATAGGCTAGCGCTTGGACTTGCATGCAAGAGGTGATGCAGCCTAAGGTGGAGCGCGCTTGCCTAGAAGATGCCTATTCACTCTTGATCAGTGTGCAAAGGTCTGCAACGACTGTGACTCCACCTCTCCAGTGAGAACAACTTCATAGAGTCCCTTGAATCACAGTTATTTATAGGAACCTCGTAACGCGTCCGTCGCGCGTCATGTGTGTCCAAGCCTTTAAACGTGGAGTATACTGTACAATCTATTGTTTACCCATTCCTAGCTTCACGCTTAGTTGGAAGAGAAGGGGAATATTAATCGCGTATAAAAACCATACCTGATAGTTATACTTTTTTAAATAGTTCCAGGAAGTAGGAAATACGTTTGAGCACGCAAATATCTAGGTACTAAATATTATATACACATTATTTAAGTAAATAATGTTATATGTAAAATATTTATAATGTAATGTTATTTACACCTGCGTTACCGGTTTGCCGTTTTCGCAGGGTCCTTCATAATCGCAAGAAATGAACAATAGTTTCATTCTTAGTAAAAGAACCGTTGTTACGCATTGGGTAACAAGTTACAACTTACAGATCATGGAGCTGCAGAAGTGCAGAACGTTGTGCATCGAAACTTCGGAAGTGAAAAAAGGGACTTAGGAACACTTACAAGAAAATCTGTGCTCCAAACAAAAACACCACATCTTGTGTACAAGACAAGACACGTCCGAAAAGTGGTAGACAATTAGATTGGTGAACCAATCACCAGTCAAGCAATATGGGGCAGTTTAGCAGAACATTATGTCAGTAGTCAGTACAAGTAGTAAATAATTACTCCGGTTGTATACTATGGGTATGGAAGTTTTGTTACAAACTTGCATTAAAATATATAAAATCATACTAATATTATAAGTGCGAAAGTGTTTGATTGTTGGTTTATTGGTTAGTCCTTCAATCACGCCGTAACGGAGCAAGGATCGACGTGATTTTTGACATGAGTATAGTTGAGGTCCTGGAGAGTGACATAGGCTACTTTTTATCTCGGAAAGTTAAGGAGATCCCGCGGGAATCTAAAAAACGTAAACCACGCGGACGCTTCAGCTAGTATGTAGATAAGTTTGTTTAATTTACTTAATGCAAATGTAGTTACTGGAGTTTATACCATTTGTTCTCAAAGTAAAAAAAAATACATATAATAGCTGAAACTACATAGACACAAAGTACAAACTGAAGGACCGTAACTATCCGGAAATAAAGGTTATTATTTCGCTCAGCCCAAACTTATTAAGCGAAACCACGCATCAATCATCATCAAATCAGCAGCATGATTAGTTTTATTGTCTATTTGATTTGTGTTGAGAACTCATGAGGGTTACCTACAACGCACGTTAAGTAGGTACTATATAACGCACCTAGGCAATAAGTAATATAAAAAAAAAATTAAAGAATATACGAATACGAATTGAACCTACCTAGTACTTGCTAGTACCTACCCATTAGATGATTCAGTGTGTGTCAATTACGTTAATAAACAGTGGTGTCTGATAGAGCAGAGAATTATCCAGCCACCACCACTACCTCCTTTTTTGGCAGATTTTACTATAACCTCTATCGCCTTTCGCCACGCTATCTTGGTATGTACCTAAATGGCAAGTAATCTGGTGGGACAGAAAAGTAATCTGAATATTAGTTATCTGTTTAGCCACCAGCAAACATCTAGAACCAAATGAACAAACCATAGCCTGGAATCAAAGCCGTTCGCAAAACGGTAGTCAGAATTTTATCACAACGGAATTCCATTAGGTATATTATTGTATTGTTTGTGTTCACATAAACGTTTGTTATGCGGAAACCAAGAGATACACCATTGTGTATTTTTCTTAGTCTATTCGACACCGTAATCTAATACGCGAAACATCAATTTATCATCGTCGAAGCGGCAGCACGAGAGTTGCCAACGTCTATAGGATCGTGTTGCGGAATCTTATTATTATTATTAAGCAGGCCCACACCGCCCGATTGTTTACCAGTCATTGTAACAATTTACAATTGATCATTAATTGTACGCCCTGTCGGCAGCTAGATTAATAAATTATTATTACGACCATGTAAAGTGATTTGCTATTACTGAACACCATAAATGTTAAAGACTTGGCAGCCGAGTCTTTTGTTAGCTGAAAGTTGTCCAGCAATTACTACCTACTTGAGGCTTAAATAACATTTAACGCTCGACAGTATTGTCATATTGGAATGTCTTACTTTGTCTGGTACTAATTGTGTAGAATTAAATCGCCTTTCACAGAAACTAGTCGCTCAAATCTAAGCTTAATCCAGTTTTTGGTCTTGTGAAATTTTAGCTATTACTTTATAAAAACTATATAAGTAGGTACAATAGACGGTCAAGGAAACATGAAGTTTGGTTGATTCCAAGAATTTACAACTATAAATTATTTAGGACAAGAATAGAAACCGTGAAACCGATAGAGTACCTACCTAGAAACGTGTAGAAACCGAAGGGGTGTGGGTTTAATATAACTGCCATGCCCTAACAGGTTAGCCCGCTACCATCTTAGACTGCATCATCACTTACCACCAGATGTGATCGCAGTCAAGGGCTAGCTTGTAGTGGATTAAAAAAAAGAGGTCTGAAGGTACTAATATATGACATGACAATATGACATTTAATATGACATTAGACAACCCAAATCTTTAAATATGTTCAAGAATCGTTTAAAGGATTATTACCTAACTAATGCTAGTATGCTATAGAATATTTAAGTATTGTATATGTAGGTTTATAGGTATATCTATTTATGTTTATATGTATTTATAAAATTATTTATGAATTATTAGTATGTAAGGTATATGTAGTATATTGTATGGCTGTCTATATTGTTGCACTATCCCGCTCCTATCATAAAGGTTTTTAATTAATGGGTTGTCTGGAGGAGATCACTTTTAGTGATAAGACCGCCCTTGCGCACTTTGTTTTGTTTTCTTTTCTTCGTATTTTTATTTCCTGTGTAGCAATAAAGAGTTTATCTATCTATCTATTGAGTATTTTATGATAGAGGAGGTAAGCGTTGAAAAGGGTAACCAAGACTTTATGGTGTAGTTTAAGAAGTAAGTCTGGGTAAAATATAATGTTATTATAACATGAGTTTAGGTAGATGGAAAAGAGCGCCATAGATAGACAAGTAGTGAAATAGCAATACCTACAAGTGACAACAGTTTATTAGGATCTGTATCGTAATTTATAAGGGGCCTTAAGTTGCAATATATTTAAAAATAGGAATGCTATTAAATTACTATCCTTAATGAGTACAGAAATGCCAATATTTAATACTGGTATTGTAGCAATTTAATAAATTAACACAGACATTGGAATAACTCTTTATAATTTCAATTAAAAACCCCAGTGAATCGCAAATAAGATTTTGCATGAAAAAGGCTTAAATTTTTATCATCGGAATTGGTTAAGCTGGTTAAATATCGCAAAGCCGTAATACATGCGGAGCATTTTTTATCTTATTTTATAATAATAAGTTATGATGGTATTATATTATAATATATTCCAGCTGATACTTAATTACTTTTGTTTTTATCCACTACAAGCCAGCCCTTGACTACGATCTCACCTGATGGTAAGTGATGATGCAGTCTAAGATGTAGACGATTCAAAAGTACTTGTAAAAGTTTATTTGAATAAAAATCATTTTGAATTTGAATTTGAATTTGATGGTAGCGGGCTAACCTGTTATGGGGCAAGGCAGTTATATACCTATAACCCATACCATTTCGGTTTCTACACGGCATCGTACCGGAACGCTAAATCGCTTGGAGGCACGTCTTTGCCGGTAGGGTGGTAACTAGCCACGGCCGAAGCCTCCCACCAGACAAAACCTAAGTAAGTAATATTATTTTTTATTTTCAGATGATAGGTATGTGATGACTCACTCGGACGCCATTTCTAAAAATACTTTCTAGTGGAGGTAGGTATACGTTATATTTTAAAACTAAGTGCATAAATCCACGGGTTTAAGGGATACTTTACTGTAGGTACTATAGGCCGACCGTTTAACTCGCCTATCGCCTGCGCGGTAAGAAGGGAGCGGGGGGAGATGTTAGCGGATGGGTGGGTGATACTTATTATTTTATTCTTTACCAACAATGTCTATCTCGAGATAAATCTTTGGATTATTGACTCCGTGTGTAGCGTTACCCGCCCCCACTCCCTTCTTACCACGCAGGCGATACGCGAGTTAAACGGTCGGCCTATAGAACTTAATTTACAGGAAGGATTGATCTATTATCATAAAAAAGTCAAATAACTATAAGTAATAAAAAAGATGTATTTAAAATAAGATCTTCAAACATGTAACACAGTCAAACGATTTTAATAAATGAAATTGAAATGATAATTTTTTTTTAAATAGTATGCACATAAATAGAACAGATTTTAGACGAAAAACGTCTAAAAATGTGAATAACATAGCTCCAGCTAACCTTACACACAAGTGATATAATGTTGTTCTCATCGGGATGTAGTGTGTGAAATAGCATTTGGATGTTGGACGGGGTAATAACTAATAATACGAATCGCGAAAATTTGTAGGTGGGCTGGTATTTTTTATTATATTTTGTAGTTCTAAATGATATGTAAACGTATACTCACAAAATTATTCATGGTTATTATATGTAAGTTTCCTGCTCTTTAAATCATCACAAAAAATATAGGTAGAAACATAATATATGAATCTTGTTGTTCCAAATGTTTTTAGTCAAGTAAGAATCGTTAGAAACAAATTAAAATTAATGAGTTGCTGGTTTGAGTCTGACAAATGGAAGAAGTCATTTGGATACCACAAATGTTAAAGCAGGATTACCTATTTGATTTACATATTTAACCATTGTAAGTTTTTAACATTTTTAAACAGCCAGATGCATAGATTTGTGTTTTTTTATCCGCGTAGATTTAGGTTAGTAATTACTGTCCTAAATATTTCTTGGATGAAAGCTGTCTCTGTGCCGAATTTCATGAAGATAGGATCGGTATCGGTTCAACGTTTGAACCACAGATAACAGAAACAATGTTTGAACCATGAAAACTTGTGAAAAAGAAACACTTTCGAATGGTTACCGTAGATTTCGTGTCTAATTTCGTTCTTATTTTATTGATTCCCGCAACAATGTTACATTCAAGCTATTTAAGGTAAAAAAATTAAAGCTTGCAATGCTGCCATAATATAATCAGCATTTTAGTTTCAAGGTAGTCCACCATAGGTTAATACGTTATTAAATCGCGTTGTTTCGATGAATAAAACACATTCTATAGAACAACGACTATCTCCAAACTATTTCGGTTGAATGTCCTAGACGCACTCAAGGCCCAGCTCGAGAGCCGAGAGGCAAGTTACCAGCTGAGTGTTGTGACCGTCGACGGTTCAAGGGCATCGGGTGAATGCCACCACTCATATTTTTTGCAACCGTCACTTGCTTACGTGATGGTTGGGCTTATCGAAGCCGGACGAACACCGACAACCGCCTAATATCTAATAAAGTTTATAACTTTAGTCGTTTCTTATCTACTATCTACCCTATAACCATTTTTTTAAATCAACTACAAGCTATCCCTTGACTGCGATCACACCTGATGGTAAGTGATGATGCAGTCTAAGATGGTAGCGGTAACCTGTTTGGGGCATGGCAGTTATATTAAACCCACACCCCTTCGGTTTCTACACGGCATCGTACCGGAACGCTAAGTCGCTTGGCGGCACGTCTTTGCCGGTAGGGTGGTAACTAGCCACGGCCGAAGCCTCCCACCAGGCCAGACCAGGGAAAATTAACCCTAAATTGACCCTGCCGGGGATCGAACCCGGGACCTCCGCACGTTAAGGCAACAGCGCTACACACTGCGCCACGGAGGTAGCTAGTTATTTGGAGGATCAAGCTTCACTTGCAGTCTTAATTTTACGGATACAGATTGACGATGGTAATCTCTAATTGGTTGAAATCTGCTTTAGTGGCTAGCGTATCATGCATTACTGCTTAGGGGATAACTTTAAAGAAATTGTAATGAACACAATAATCTCTATTTATTTTACTATCACTCAATAATTATTATGTACACATATTATGATTGACACTTAAGAAAAGCAGGATCCCCGCCTGTTAACTAATATTGCGAAATTGCGTTTACGAGTAATTTATATACGAGTACGTCTTGTCCCGTTGTGCAGCAATCTGCAGGGAGATTGTCTCAAAATGATTCTTTCACTATTGGCCGAAATCTATTGACGCAGCCAAAATACCATAAATTCACCCAATCAAAACATTTGAGACTGTAACAATGATTGTTGCAGGTTTTACATAATCGCCCTACAGAATTCAGATCTGCGCCTTTTATCACAAATGTTGTGATTATAACTATGTTTAGAAATTGCAGTAAGAATCAATAAAAAAAAAGACAGAATAGCCAATTAGAGCTCAGAGGAAAGGTCCTCACACTGTAACTGTCCAACTTGGGCGGTAGGCCTGGAAGTTGTAACCTCACTACACTGCCTCTATTCAAATCAAATCAAATCAAATCAAAATCGTTTATTTTCCATCATTTTGTTACACTATCCAGGATGATCTTGAACAATTACAAATATAATGTGCTTAATTTAAATTTGCGGCAAGTTGCAAGATCAAGAACTGGCTATCCTAGCTAGATTTTTTTAGATCTGTGTTAAGGATAACCAG
Organism: Erebia aethiops; assembly: GCA_923060345.2. Taxonomy (NCBI): domain Eukaryota; kingdom Metazoa; phylum Arthropoda; class Insecta; order Lepidoptera; family Nymphalidae; genus Erebia; species Erebia aethiops. The sequence continues at coordinate 9,858,938 of OV281096.1, read as the reverse complement.
CCCTCTCCCTCGGTTTACCAAAAGTTGTGTGCTTGGCACATAAGAATACAATTTACAATTTGCAAAGAGTGTTTCTAACATTAAAATAAACATTATTAGGCTTGGAAATAAAAATAAAATGTGTGTGTGTGTGTGTGTGTGTGTGAGTGTGTGTGTGTGTGTGTGTGTGTGTGTGTGTGTGTGTGTGTGTATGTGTGTGTGTCTAATTAATTAATTATAAGTTGGTTGTCAATTTTTGTAAACATTATAGTATTTGTTTTTCTTTTTCAAAAAAGAAGAAAAATAAACTAGGTTATTTAACAGATTGTAAGAAATCTTCAGTTTCTTCATAAGTTTTATCCAGCAAAAAGGATATGACTTTATGTTTACATTGAGTAAGTGACAAGTTATAGATGGGTAATTCTGCATTAAGCTTGTTATATAGAAATGGACCGAGATAGAAAAAGAAACGTTTGGTAAAGGCTAGTTTAGGTGCACGTAAAGTACAAATCTTGTCTTTACGCCGTTTTTCAATAGGTCGATATGGTGTTATTTTGTGCTGATGCAGAATCACGTTCAGAATAAACAGTTTTCTAACACTTAGGACGCCACAGTTTTTGTACAATAAGGCGGTAGGAAAGAGTATTGGCCTAAACGTTGACACCTTTAGTATGGCCCGCTGTGCAATTTCAAGGGGCTTTAGTGTAGTTTTGGCAGTACCACCCCAACATGTGATGCAGTATAGGATAATAGATTGACACAGGGCATAGTACACATTACGGATCACAAGGGGATTGGCAACGTTTCGAAGATTTTTGAAAATAAAAATTAGTTTACGGACCCTGTTTGTAAGTATGTCAATATGGTCTTTAAAATTCAAATTTTGATCCAATACAATACCAAGATATTTAATTTTGTCAGTAGAAATTATGGATTCGCAGCTACAATTAGAACTCAGCCTATCAGTGCAAGAATGTACTTTAAGGGTTAATGGAGTATTAGGCTGGGAAGCATTACGTATAGAATAAGTTATAAGTTTGGTTTTAGAGATATTAAGAGTTAAAAAGTGAGAGCGTAGCCAATCGTTAATAGTGTCGAATCCAAGTTGAGCAGCTGTTGTAACTTCAGACCAAGATTTAGCGTAAAAGGTGATGGCTGTATCATCAGCGAAGGAGACTATTTGAGCGTTTGGAATGCGAAGGTTGCAAAGGTCGTTTATGAAGACGAGAAATAGAGTTGGGCCAAGAATACTGCCTTGTGGAACGCCATACGAGATCGATAACTCGTCACTCAAGTTATTATCGATTTTAGTCATTTGTGTTCGGTCAGTAAGGTAACTGCGGAAGAACTTAAGTTGAATACCACGGATACCCATTCCTTCTAGCTTATCTAAGAGTGTAGGAATAGGCACCGTATCAAACGCCTTTGCAAGATCCAAAAATACTGTTAAAACTTTATTTCCATTGTTTAGGTGGTTTATGATATTATCAGTTAGTTCCAGAACAGCATCATTAGTACTTTTGCTTTTCCTAAAGCCAAACTGTTGAGTAGAAAGCAATTTAAAGTGTTCAAGGTAGAGAATAAGTCTTTTGCAAACCAAGCGCTCAAGAACTTTTGACAAGGCCGTGAGTATAGCAATTGGTCGGTAATTATTTATCAATGTTTCATCACCACTTTTAAAAATGGGAATTATAATTGCTTTTTTGAAGGCCTTCGGGAACAAACCCAAAGTAAAGCACTGATTAAAAATATGACACAGAATAGGAGCCAAAGTTAGTGAATACCTTTTTAGTATTGTTGGGGAAATTCCATCCCATCCAGTTGCAGCGTTAGGTTTTAAAGATTTAATAATAGAAATAATTTCTTCAGTGTCAGTAAATTCTAGAACAAATGAGGTCAAACAATTTACTGCAGTAAAATGTTTTTGAAACGTTGTACAGGGTGAATTTTGTCTAATTTTGTCAGCGAGCTCTTTACCTATATTTACAAAGAAAGTGTTGGCATTGTTACAAGACTGAAGTGCAGAACAATCACTTGTCAGCAATTTAGTACTGTTTTGTTTAGGTTTTGAAGTGAAGCATATATTCTTGAGAGTATCCCATAACTGTTTTATATTATTTCCTGCTCTACTTATTTCTTGTGAGTCATATAACTGTTTTGCTTTTTTTAATACCTTACAACAAAAATTTCTGTACCGTTTATATGTTAGTTTAAGGACTTTATTATCTGGAAACATTTTGACTTTTTTGTGCATCGAGTCTCTGTTACGCATACATCTTAATAAACCTTGGGTAATCCAGGGTTTTAAAATTCTCTTTTTACTCGGTACCCTCAAAACAGTTGTGTTTTCACTGATAGCTTGTGTTAGAGACTTTACGAGGCAGTCAATGGCAATGTCAGGACTTGCAATAGCAATGATAGCTGACAAATCTAATTTTTCAACAGTATTGTCTAAAGTTTCATAGTTGATTTTTGTGACTGTATAAAATGTTGAAGATAAGTGTATTTGTTTAGGGAGGTTAATTAGGGTTGAAAAATGGTCAGTTACAGAAGTATCTAAAATAAGTGTGATAGATCGTGTTTTAGATCGCATTATGACATGGTCAAGACAGTTATTTCCTCGAGTTGGTGTTGTATGGGCTGGTAAGTAGCCATGATAGGCAAGGGTGTTGAGGTAATCCTGAGAGCGGGAATCCAGAGAACCGGGCTTAATATCTAAGTTTAGGTCGCCTGTGATCACTACTGTTTTAAATTTAGCAAGCGAGGAAAGAATAATGTGACAACTCCGTGTTCGTCCCAAACTGTGTACCCAAACTCAATACGTTTTGAATATATCGACATCGCGTGACACAAGAAGTAATGAGATTAACCAAATTATTATCAGCGCTGTACCTGTACAAGTTAAGGCGAGTCACCTGCAAGATTTTAGGAGGTGAGGTGTGGGGTGCCGCCCGCGCGTCTCGCGGTACATTTCTCGTAGAGACTGGCGGGGAAGCGGGCAGCGCGGTATATTCTGAAACCGCTTGGAAACGTTCAAGTTCTGGGATTAATTTGAATTAAATAGATATAGGACTTCAGTTTGAAATAAATTTTAGCAGGTTCTCATTAATACTTCAAGAGGAATTTATCCACATAAAAATGATGAGCAAAGTCGAAAATTTTATTAATAAAAAATTCGTTTTAAACTTTTAATTTAGCCTGTTTCAAGATTTTTTTTGATCGAGTAAAGTACATCCTATCGTGTAACAAATTAGCACATTCTTTAGACATTATCTTTAAGTGTATGGGATATTTTTTGTAAGACCGTTATTTAATAGTAAATACCGAAAAAATTTGATCTAGCAAACCAGTTTTCACCGCTGAGCTGAGGTGACTCGCCTTAAGACTTAAGACCTTAAACATGAAGACGGCATTTATTTTGTACGGTCTTTTTAATAAGTAAATATGTATTGGTTTGGGTGTTGACTGTTGAAACAGGCAAACATTCCAATCTACTGCCTCTTGATTACTCGTGTCGAATGATGTGCATTAAATAAATATGCACTTCCGCATAGCTGCCGCTTGCCGGACAAGTTCACATTACTAATGAACGAGCTTTGCGCTGTCTGTGCAGTGGAGCTTAACGTATAATAGCGTATTATACGCATAATATTATATGTTTTTTTTTATCCACTACAAGCTAGCCCTTGACTGCGATCTCACCTGGCAAGTGATGATGCAGTCTAAGATGGTAGCAGGCTAACCTGTTAGGGGCATGGCAGTTATATTAAACCCATACCCCTGCGGTTTTTACACGGCACCGTACCGGAACGCTAAATCGCTTGGTTGGTTGTATCTGTAGCGGATCTGACTCCTTGTTCTTAGGTTGCAGAGAAACACTCGGTAGTATGGTTTGCAATGGAAATGAATTTATTGGGTAACCTTAGCCTAATTTATAGTAAAATTTACAATGTCAAACTTAGATTCTAACTGAGTAAACCAACATATCAATGACGTCACGGAATGGTGCAGTGGAACTGCGCACGCGCATATCTCCGCGTCCCCCGGGCCGCACCGCGCTGTGACGTAGGCGAGTATAAATTATCGTCATATAAAACTCCATGCGCAAGCCGCGGACCGCCAGTCATCGCCGGTCTTCGTTGAGTGAAGACGTCGCCCGTCGTTTCTGCGCTGCCCGCTCGCTCATTGCCAAGCGGTCGCCGTGAGGAAAGGTCGTCGCTGCAGCTCGTCGTGCGATGCTTGAATTCAGCGCGCCGTGGTGATTGGTGTCTTCGATTCTCCGTAACCATCAGCTTGTGTGTACAGTGCAGTGATACATCAACCGTAGTGCTTAATCATTAACCGTAAGTCCATAATTCATCAGCCGTGCTATTACACACCCACATTTACTATAATATATCATCAACTATGCTTTAGCTAGGTAGGTAATCCATGATCATCAACCGTGCATCCGCTAGCTAGGTACACATAATAAAATCTTGTTCAGTGAGGTAGTGTTTCATTTCTGTACTGTGTTTGTTGATATCATTTCCTTGCCTCCTGGTAATTCCCGTTCCCTTAAGGTAAAGTAAGGTACCGGTAAAGGTTGTGCGAAGGTATTCGACGGGCAGGCGATGCGCTGGATTTCGTAAGTATTCGTAAGTATGATATTATGTATCCATAGTACCCCCCTTCAAGCGAAGCGTACTACATTTTTCACGACTCGACCGCTTCTCGTGACGTAAGGACGGGGTGCAGGTGCCGGTGTTGTTGTGCTTGTTTCCACTGTCGTATCGACGTCTGCACTTGACGGGTCCTCTTCGTTCAGGATATACGCTGGCTTCAGTCGGTCCAATGTTACCACGGTCGCTCGAAGGGGTAGCTGTATCTGGTAGTATTTTGGGTGTCGCTTCAGTACTTTGAAGGGTCCGTCGTACGGCGGTGTTAGTGGTGATTTCACGGTATCGTTGCGTACGAAGACGTGCGTACATGTTGCTAGATTCTTGTATACGAACGTTGATCTCGTTGCTGGAGTGCGCTTCGTTGGGGTTAGCGATGCCATAGTTTCAGTGAGACGGCGCACGTAGTCTGCGTCTTCAATTTTGGACTGCGTTGGTACTAGAAAATCCGACGGTACGCGTAGCGTTGCTCCATAGGTCATTAGGGCAGGACTGAGGTTGTTGTCCTCTCGTAATGCTGTTCGTAGACCCAAGAGTACAGTTGGCAGTTCCTCTGACCAGGTTGTAGTGGCGCCACGAGCCATGAGCGCTGCTTTCATGGTACGATGCCATCTCTCAATTTGCCCGTTCGCCTGAGGGTGGTATGCCGTAGTACGTATTCGTGTGACACCCAGTTTCTTCATAAGTGCGTTGAAGAGTGCGGATTCAAAGTTTTTGCCTCTGTCCGTTGTAATCCTGAGCGGAACGCCAAATCGAACTATCCAGTTTTCGTATAGGGCCTTTGCGACGCTTTCTGCTGTAATATCTTGAACTGGAATAGCTTCCGGCCATCTGGTGCATCTGTCTATGATGGTGACGCAAAACTTGAAATCGTTTGATAATCGTAGCGGTCCCACTACGTCTATGTGTATGTGTTCGAAACGTGAAGAAGGTGGAAACTCCGCCAGAGGAGTGACGACGTGACGGTGTACCTTGCTGCGTTGACAGCTGATACATGCTTTGGCCCACGCTGCTACTTCCATGTTCATGGCTGGCCAGAAAAATTTTGACGCTATCTGCTTCCGTGTGGTTCTAATCCCGGGATGACATAGCCCGTGTTGCGCTTTGAATGCGGCATAACGGTATGTTTTAGGTAGGTACGGTCGTGGAGATGCAGCTGAGAGTTCACACGTGATGGGTTGCTTGAGTCCAGGGAGTGATATTTCACCGAACTTCAGGTTGGGTTGGGACTTCAACTTTGCCAATTCTTGATCGCTTGCTTGATCTTCAGCTAGCTGCGTGTAATCCAACACATCTGGACACTGAATGTCCTCAATGCGTGACAACGCGTCGGCTACTGGATTATCTTCGCCCTTGATGTATTTGATTGCTGTGCAGAACTGACTGATGAAGTGTAGTTGGCGTTCTCGTCGAGGTGTGTCGCTGCTGCTGGCTGGTCTGCTCATAGCGTAGGAGAGAGGTTTGTGATCTGTGTACAGCGTGGTGTCGCAGCCTTCGATGAGTCTTCGAAAATGTTTCACTGCCGCGTACATCGCTTGTAGCTCTCGATCGTAGACAGAGTAGCGGCGCTGCGTGTCACTTAACGTTTTTGAGAAGAAGGCTAGGGGTTGCCAGACGTTTTCAACTCTCTGTTGTAGAACTGCGCCTATGCTGTGGTCCGAGGCGTCAGTCATAATGGCAAGTTCGCTGCCAGGAACTGGATAGTTGAGCGTTGTTGCTTCCGTTATGCTTTTCCGGCATTTCTCGAAAGCTTCATCCGCCTCGGGCGTCCATTCGATCGGCGTCTTGTCGTTTTTCTTTTTGTTGTGCAGGTATTTGTTAAGCTCGTGCTGATGGTCCGCTTGACGAGGTAGGCAGTCTCTGTAGAAGTTGAGCATTCCCAAGAAACGACGTAACTCGACGATAGTCTTTGGTTTGGGATATGTTGAAATAGCCTTGATGCGGTCTTTGGTGGGCTTGATTCCGTTTGCAGATACCTCGTAGCCCAGGAAGTTGATTGTGTCCACTCCGAACTGGCACTTGTCGACGTTTAGTGTAACTCCGTATTCGTCTAGGCGTTGCAGGACTTGATGAAGTAGCTTTTCATGCCTTCCTTCATCTTCGGAGAACAGGAGGATGTCGTCGACAAAACAAAAGCAGTCTTCGATACCTCTGAGCACTTGGTGCATGAACCGCTGGAAGGTTTGGCTTGCATTGCGCAGACCGAAAGTCATGCACGTGAATTCGTACAGGCCAAATGGAGTGATAATGGCTGTTTTCTGTGCATCTTCCGGGCTGGCCATTGGGATCCAATAATAAGCCATCTTGAGGTCGAGCTTCGTGAATATCCTCTTCTTATGTAATGCGTAGGTGAAGTCTTGTATGCGCGGTATCGGGTAGCGATCCGGTTGCGTAACTGCATTCAAGCGTCTGTAGTCGCCGCAAACTCGAAGTCCGCCGTCTTTCTTCTTGACTACGTGCAGAGGACTTGCCCATGGGCTCTTCGATGGTTTGCAAATGCCCATCTCCACCATGCGATCAAATTCAGCTTTTGCGGCATGGTATTTGTCGGGTGGCAGTGGGCGAGGTCGTGCGAAGAGTGGTGGTCCAGTTGTTTCAATATGGTGAACCACGTTGTGTTTGGCTGGCTGCTTCAGTGACATTGGGCGTAGGACGTCTGGGTATTGTTTCAGAATGTCGTGGTAGGCTTGATCTGAGCTGACGACGCGGATGGATTCGCCGATGGTCGATACTTCCAGTGCGTTTACGGTGAGCTTCGTCTCGTCGTCAATTAGCCTCTTCTTGTGAAGGTCCACGAGCAGCTTGAAGTGTTGCAGGAAGTCTGCTCCCAGGATGGATGTCTTCACGTCGGCGATGATGAAGGTCCATGAAAAACATCGCCGTAGTCCCAAGTCCAGCTTCACAGACTTCTCGCCGTAGGTGCTAATTGGTGTGTTGTTTGCAGCAAAAAGCTTGTAGGTGCTTGCAGTCTTCCTTTTCGTCTTTGTTGTAGCAGCCCAAACGGATATGTCTGCACCAGTGTCCACGAGGAACCGTTCGTTACTGACTCGATCGTGAACGCATAGGCGTTTGCTGTTGCTGGGGACACCGACGTCCGCCACCGTCGGTGTCGAAGTTAGTTTTCCGCTGGCTTGTTTTTTCGCGAACATGGCGAGATGCAGTTTCTTGCCTTGCTCCCGAATCTGCGGTGGTAGAAGCATTCCCGCGTTGTATCGCCAGTCTTCGATCGTGCTCGATGTGATCGGGATTGTGAGCGGCTGCGTGCGCGATAGGGATGGCGATAACCTCGTTGTCTCGCTCGACCACGTTCTCGTAGCTCCGCCACTTCCAAGGTGAGTTTGTCGAGCTTCGCCAGTATTTCCGAGTGTGTTGAGTCGTTGCTGCTGGTCACCGGTGTCGCTAGGGTTCTACTTGTTACTGCTGCCACGGTGCTTGTGGAAGTGCTTCCCGAGTATTCCATCATTCTGTCGGCCATAGCTGCGAGTGTATCGAGTGATGCTTCGTTGTTAATGGAGAGCACGCAGCGTGACTGGGGTGATAAGTGGTTGAGCCACTCAATCTTGAGACCCTCTTCGGTAATGAGGCCCTTGTTTAGTTCCCTCATCTTGCGCAGGAGTACGCTGGGCTTCTGGTCTCCAAGCTCCAAACCGCTGACCAGTTTTTGGAAGTTTTCTACTTCGGACTTTTCGTAGACAGTGAGGAGACGGTTCTTTATCGCGTCGTACTTCGCAGTGTCCGGCGGGCTGTATAGGAGGTCCGTTACATGCTGCAAGTCCGCCGGCTCCAGCTTCTGCAGGACGTAACGAAATTTCTGGTCATCGGAGGTCTTGAGAGGGTCGACGACGGCTTCAAATTGGACGAACCAGGCTCGTGGTACGGCTCGCCAAAATGGGAGGAGCCTGGATTGCACAGAAATTGCTGCGAGGTCGGCGATTTTGGTTTCCGTGGCTTCCGATTCCATATTGGCTGCTATGTGTTGGCTTCAAGCGTCGGGATCACCACTGTAGCGGATCTGACTCCTTGTTCTTAGGTTGCAGAGAAACACTCGGTAGTATGGTTTGCAATGGAAATGAATTTATTGGGTAACCTTAGCCTAATTTATAGTAAAATTTACAATGTCAAACTTAGATTCTAACTGAGTAAACCAACATATCAATGACGTCACGGAATGGTGCAGTGGAACTGCGCACGCGCATATCTCCGCGTCCCCCGGGCCGCACCGCGCTGTGACGTAGGCGAGTATAAATTATCGTCATATAAAACTCCATGCGCAAGCCGCGGACCGCCAGTCATCGCCGGTCTTCGTTGAGTGAAGACGTCGCCCGTCGTTTCTGCGCTGCCCGCTCGCTCATTGCCAAGCGGTCGCCGTGAGGAAAGGTCGTCGCTGCAGCTCGTCGTGCGATGCTTGAATTCAGCGCGCCGTGGTGATTGGTGTCTTCGATTCTCCGTAACCATCAGCTTGTGTGTACAGTGCAGTGATACATCAACCGTAGTGCTTAATCATTAACCGTAAGTCCATAATTCATCAGCCGTGCTATTACACACCCACATTTACTATAATATATCATCAACTATGCTTTAGCTAGGTAGGTAATCCATGATCATCAACCGTGCATCCGCTAGCTAGGTACACATAATAAAATCTTGTTCAGTGAGGTAGTGTTTCATTTCTGTACTGTGTTTGTTGATATCATTTCCTTGCCTCCTGGTAATTCCCGTTCCCTTAAGGTAAAGTAAGGTACCGGTAAAGGTTGTGCGAAGGTATTCGACGGGCAGGCGATGCGCTGGATTTCGTAAGTATTCGTAAGTATGATATTATGTATCCATATATCCATTCTCGTACGTTTAGGGTATGGTACATACCTAAACGTATGAGAATGGATACACGAAATTGAGCTCTAATTTAATGCAGTTATGGTTTATTTTACTTTGAAGCCGAGCTTTAACGATTTGATCGGCAATCCTTGCATGATTGCACCTCAGATTGGCTAAAGCACAATGGAGTAACAAAGTCTAATGGTCCGGTAGCCTTAGTAACCTAGTTAGAAGATGATGATTTTGATGCATAGTTAGGAGTGAGTACGTGAAAAGTAGAATTGGTGGGATTTCAAGCGCAATTGCGGAATTCAGACCACCTTCCAAAACTTAAGTTACTGAGGCTTCAAATATTGCCACTTTCAACTCAATAGATAAATTTTTTTGCTTATTACGCAGACAAAACTTAACTTCTCATTACAATTAAAGAATGAAGAGATGAAGACAAATCAACATTGTCCTATTTTATAATCATAATTGCTCAAATCTAATAAAATTAAAACAATCAGAACTCGAGCACAATGTAAGAATTCCTCGGAGTCCTGTAGATACAACGAAAAAGTTTTACGACGTTACTTTCGCGCTGTAAACGTTTTCAACTAGGATCGTGAAAGAAAATAAAGGAATTCCATGTAAGAGATAACAAGTTACACCTGCGGGAGGCGAAATAACTAGCTATAACTAGGTAAGAGCGTAAAGCCTTTGTTCTTTAGTCCGTGGCTCGACGAAAATTATCTTTTTACTTTTATTTTTTGCCGCGTAGCTCCCAGAGGTGCGGACCTGAGCAGGTAGACTGAGTACAATAACGTTACGTACACAGTTAACTACAGGGACTTTGAATGATATTTTGACTAAGCATTTAAACCAAAAAAATATAATAAGTCTATGGTTCAAACTTTGATAGACTTTCAGCCAAATTTGGATACGAGCTGGAGTACTTCAACTGACATTAATTGATTATCTGTTTGTAAGGAAAATACTTAGCACGTTCATAGACTTTTGCATCCTTTAACTTCTTAATTAGTAACACTAGTTTGTTTTTTAAGTATATAGAGAAATAACCCAAAAAAATATTGAATCAAAATCTTAATATTTCCATTTTCCAGCTTAAACATCGCAATATGGCAGAAAGACGGTGCTATTCTTAGCCTGAACGCATAAGTTATACATTTGAGGGTTGGAACTTGGAACTGAAACTGTCTACAGATATAAATATTGAACTTTAACCCCTGAGGCAAGTACAAGACTATAGTTAAGTATATAAAAAACCAGACCATAATATGCCAGTCAGTATTGGTTACAGAATCTTTGCAGTTTTTTTAGGTGTATCTTAAAACAAGGGCTTCCAATACCGGGATCCCGGACTTTTTTCGTCCGTTTTCAATACAGGTATTGAAATGTCTAATACCGGGATACCGGTATTGGTGACACTATAAACGAAACAGTGACTATTGCATATATATTTCTTGGTACTTGCCACTGTTTTTATTCGGCTAAGTTTAAAACTGCACATTAGCTCAATAAGAGCATCTTTATTGCTAAAAACCGGTGAAGAAAAGTCATTTTTGATCACCCAGAGGAAAAATTTGTGTTTGAATTTAGAACCCTGTGGCTTGGCATTTCTATTTCATTGACTAATGAAACGTTCAGAAATCTGTTTTTTATCCAAAGCAATTTTTTGATTATGATTTATTTTCTTTGAAAAAATAACTATTGAATTTTTAATTAATTTGTGTTTTGACTAAACTATGTATTGTTTCAAGTAAAAAAAATAGCATTTCTTCATTGAATTTAAGCAGAAAAGTGCTCTTTTGGAGTTAATGTGGTGAAAAAATATTTTTATGGAAAACTGTTTTTTATGGTGCAGTTTCATTCAAAAAAGACTAGTTTTAAGTTAAAAACAATCTATCTAATTTTAAGTTTTTCCTAATACCGGGATCCCGGTATTGAAAAAAATTATTAATACCGGTATTGAAAAAAACCGCTATTCTAAAGCCCTAGCTAAAACTGCTCTTACTATACTTTATAGGGAAACCAGAATCTAATGGCAAAGGACAAATCAAATTTGTATTAAATTTCTATAGTGCCAGTAACATTTTACATGAAAATTGCATTACCTCGTCAGTATCTGACCCAAGCCTGACTTCCCAGTAAGTATATTATGATAACCAGATCTTTTATGATCTTGATTAAATTTTCTGTATCTTATTTGGAGATTTGAATACAAGTGACAATAGAAAATTAGCTTAGGCGTGACTAGAAGCAATTAAATCCACATGACATCAGAATACAATTGAATGTAGCGATGCTATCACAGAGCTGTACAAATGATCTTTTTGTAGAGCAATCTGCTGAGGTCATCAAAGTGTTAAGAGACATCTTGAGACCAAGGTCGACTGCTTCGTTCAACTATTTCCTTACCCAAGCAATATTTTATGTAGTTGCAGACTGTCCTAGGTAATTTGCTTGTGTAGATTGAGGCACTTGAGAATAATATTCTTACAAGTTTCAGATTATGATGATTATGTAAATATTATATTACTAGATGATTCCCGCGACTTCGTCCGCGTGGATTAAGATTTTTGATTCCCGCGGGAACTCTTTAATTTTCCGGGATAAAAGTAGCCTATGTCCTTCCCCGGGATACCATCTACCCCTGTACAAAATTTCATCAAAATCGGGTGAAGAGACATTTTTTTTGATTCCCACGGGAACTCTTTAATTTTCCAGAATAAAAAGTAGCCTATGTGCTTCCTGGGATACCACCTACCCCTGGACCAAATTTCATCAATATCGGTTGAACAGATGGGCCGTGAAAGCGTAGCAGACAGACAGACAGACAGACACACTTTTGCATTTATAATATTAGTATGGATAAGTTACTAGACAATGCCCATGACTTTGTCCGTGTGGATTATGCTTTTTGTATTCTGGTGGCCTAAGGACCACCAAACCTACCAAATATTCTATTTATTTAGCTATTCTATCTATTTATTAAAGATGGGACAGGAAAGCGTAGTAGACAGATAGACAAGACACACTTTCACATTTATAATATTACTTAGTATAGTTTATAGTATTTTATAACATTACTTACTATGAATGCTGGATATTTGAAAATAGTAACATATTATTAAGATTTTCAAAACGTTAAGTTCAAAAAATTAACTTCATGTGAAGCTTACTAAAACTTAAGTACTTTTTAATTTTCTGCTAATCTTTATTGCTAAACAGCATATTAAAAGTAGATGCTTGATGTTAAGTACTTTTTGTTAAAATAATTCTTATGTACCTACTTCCATACTAACTACCTACTTAATATTATTATAAAAATGCTAGATAAGTGTGTTTACCTCTCTCTGTTATGCTTTCACAACCCATCTGCTCCAGGAAATTTGATGATAGGTTGCATTATGATGCAAAAGGGAAGGCTTTTATCCCAGAAAAACAAAGAGTTCCTGTCGGATTTTTCAAAATCCTAAATCCACACAAACGAAGTAGTTGGTTGTAATTTATGTATAAGCTAAATAAACACACTTAAAATATAGCTAATGCAATAAACAGCACTGGATAATGTTAACCAGTTTAATCTAGTAACCATGAAAATAAAATGACCATTTATATCTAATATATCTTAGTTTTTAACACATAAAATCTGTATATTGATGAACCATTTGCATAATCAATGTTTTAAATTGAATGGATTTGTTAGTAGGTAATGTAGCTTGAATGGCATTCCAAATGTTCCAAATGTGGTGTTGGTATTTAATATTAATAGAAAAAATTACTTGCATATTTTTAATCAAGCATTTAAGTAAGTACCTACTTCACTAAAGTATAGGTTATCATTTTTATTAGGTAAGTATGTAGGTACGAAGTCTAGTTCAAAATGCCTTTATTAGTATAAACAGTATCTGTTATTTAATGGGACCGTCTGGTTGTTTACTTTTCGATGTTAAAATATTGATCTATTTCTCTAATCAAGTAGAGTAGGTACCTACAATAATCAAGTGTTTAAGTTCTAACAACTCAAAAATGCAAAGACCGCTGGCTAAGTAACATATTAAACAAATGTTGCGACTGCACGCTTTGCTGGAATCGATTTCCAATTTTTCTTTCCAACCGAAGCGTCTGTAGAAACAATGAGAAGTTTTTTTACCTTCGTTTTCGTGACTCCACGATGCCGCTTTAGTTTCCCAACGCTGAGTACTCACAGCACTTATCATCACAGTACAATAAACAATTAAAATATTATATCTACCATTAAACAATAGTTTTCTTTAATTTAATATACAATTAATTAAATGTTAACTTAAAATACACAAGCTGAATTTTACAAGCGAGGATTTGGATTTTGGGCATGACACAAAACAAACCAATAGAAAAAGAGAAGGATTTGTACGCGACGCGCATGCGTCCAATTAGCGCAATGTCGGTAAAACAGTATTTCTCTCTAGTCTATGGTATATAGTAATATGGCCATCTTGTGCAATCGATTTTTCATCAGGATTTTGCATTGTTTGATTTAAAACATAATTTAAATGAATAAAATAATAATTCCTATCACATTTGTTAGATAGTTCAAAAACATTTTCAAGAAAAATAACTATATATTTTTTTTGACGAATTTGGACTGCCATCTATGAGTAACATTATGTATTACGTTACGACTTGTTAAATAGTTCCATAAAATATCGCTAGGTAGCGCTGAACTTTGAATTGTTTCCATTGTATAAAGTTAGATGGTGGTGTCAAAATATGATTCTGCTGCCCCGGGAGATAAGTTTGAGAGGGTCTATCCATGTCATCCATACTTTTTTTTAATACTATAGATGCGAAAGTACGTCTGTGTGGTTAGGTCCGCAATCACGCCTAAACTACTGAACGGATTTAAATGAAAGTATAAAGTATAATTACCAAAAATAAAGTAGGATACGTTATTTACGTTTATTATAAAGTATGGTTGGCAACTCTAGGTATGACCGAGTATCAGATCTCGAAAACAGTACCTAGTGCCCTGCTCTACTGGGATCGGTTGGTTATCACTGACAGGTATATTTGCTGCCAATAGATTCTATCGGTCAAATAATAAACGGTCAAATAACATTGTCAGGTCTAATGGCAATAGACTTGACAGTGCTGACAGTGTTATTTGACCGTTCAGCCCTCCGAGAAATAATTGTTACTATTCCACATGATGATAACCTGGTGAAAGCAGAAAAGGAAAAAGTAACGAAATTAATTTAATAGAATTACCGCCATGTGGAGTGTTGACTCAACGATTGTTGTACCTACCGATAGTTGTATCTAGTTATGGTCTTATTGCGAAAAGTTTCGACCAACACCTCAAGAAGCTTTCGCTTGGTTGTTGGATTAACTAAGGGTCGGATACAGAAGACAGTTATCCTTGAGACGGCACGAATGGAGAAGTTTCATGATGTTCTGAATATCATATTTAACACAACGGAAGTTAAATACAGATTATATATAATATAGAGAATAAATCAGTGTTCTTTTTTTACAATCCATCAATAAATGACTGAGAAATGACGATTTAAAAGTTTTTTTTTTTTATCTACTACATTAAGTTAGCCCTTGACTGCAATCTCACTTAATGGTAAGTGATGATGCAGTCTAAGATGGTAGCGGGCTAACCTGTTAGGGGCATGGGAGTTAATTAAACCCATACCACTATTCGGTTTCTACACGGCATCGTACCGAAACGCTAAATCGCTTGGCGGCACGTCTTTGCCGGTAGGGTGGTAACTAGCCACGGCCGAAGCCTCCCACCAGGCCAGAGTCCAGACCAGGTAAAATTCAGAAATTATAAATTCCCAAATTGACCCTGCCGGGGATCGAACCCGGGACCCTACACACTGCGAAAAATTAATAATTATTTAATGTACACCGATTGCTGTATCTTACTCCAGTGAGAAATTTTGTGAGCGAGTTTTAATACCTAGCCGAGATTTAATACTTCAAAATTATCTTCACACACAAATGAAGTGCTTTTAATTCAATTAAGTCACGTTAAGTCCATTTATTTATTTTATTCGGCTTTATAAAGTATGTTGATAGGGAATTATGACGTCATGTCTCCCGTCTTGCAAGCGCAACTTTAAAGTTCCATAACTTTTTCATTTGTTGAGATATTTTAATGATTCTCTCATATTTTTGTTTTATTTTGTCTTAATTTTCATATACATAAAAAATCAAGTAAAACATGTTTAGAGATAATTTTATGGAAATCAGCTTACAAATAAATGAGAGATTAATATAATGACATACTTAATTTATTTTGTCGAATTGCCTTGAATTTAATGCCCTCATTTCGTTTACGCCAGGAAGCCCAAGGAGAGTCGGCCATGTTTTCTTGAGTGGCCTTATTCGAATCAGTCTCTTGACTTTGTTCGTTCAGTAGACTTTATTGTGGCTAATATAATAAGTTTATGAATAATTGAGTCCACATTTTGTCTACTCATTATTTTTCAATTAAGTAGGTGTACCTGGTAAACAATCAAAAATACAAACCGTTGCCTCTACTAACGAAAAAAATCAAGGGCGTTAACAACCTAAGGACAAATAATTTTTGTCTGGCGGACAAAAAGTAAACATGCTCACTTTTAAACGGAGCTATAAACTCTATAGGTAATTAGGTTAAATACTCGGTGATAAGTGAATCCAAAGATCTAGAAATAAATTGTTGTTCCATCGGAAAATAAATTTCTTCTTATTTTACATTTTATCGAATTGACGCTACGCGACGGTAGCGTTTACAAATTGGCTTCATTTCTGTTACATCAAAGGAAGTGAAAAGGCAAGACTCTCGAGTGGCCTTATTAGGTCTAGCCTCATTCCTTTGTTCAGTGGGCGGCATCTGACCTGCCTTTTACACGATAATTGAATCGATGTTTTGGCTGAACCGTCAGTAATTTATTTTTCTGCTTGTATCTTATCTAATCATCATCATCATTACAACAGCCCATTAACGTCCCACTGCTGGGCACAGGCCTCCACTCTCATAGGAGAGCGGGAATTAGAGCTTAGCCACCACGCTGCTCCAATGCGGGTTGGCGGGCTTTAACGACTATTATCATGTTAGTGATAATAACCGGGACCGACGGCTTAACGTGCTCTCCGAGGCACGGGGGTGAAACACCGCCAACTTCCTAACTCCGAGCTAGTACTGAGAATTTCTAGTGAGAAAAACGCAATACTTAATATGGCTCGACCCGGGACTCGAACCCGGGACCTCGTCAGCCGCAGTCAAACATGATAACCACTAGACCAACGAGACAGGTCCTATCTAATACTACTTACTAATAAGAAGTTGTAGGTCTAGCCTCATTCCTTTGTTCAGTCGGCGGCATCTGATGTGCCTTTTACACAATAATTGAATCGATGTTTTGATCAAAGCTTTAATTTTATTTTTCAGCTGGAAGCTGCTGGCAGAAAACTCATCTAACAGATTCCTACTAGATCTTGCCCTTAACTTTTCCGCGTGGATTGAAGATGCAGGGAATTACTCATTGATTTTCCTGAATAAAAAGTATGGAAAAGAAAAGTTGTAACCACCTATCACTGGATGGGCACTGGGCTGGATGGATGGGCCCTGAAAAGGTGAGGACAGACAGATAGATACATACAAACCAACAAACTCACTCCACATTTACCTGTAATACCTACCTATTATTATAGATTAGGTACCTTCTTTATGAAATCAATTACAAATTAATAATAACGCTCTTTTTTCTTACAAGAAAAATAAAAATTATTTCTTTGACCTAAAAAGAAATGATGGTTATGATTTACATTTTTACCTTTTGTAGGTAGGGTACTTTTAAAATTGCCGTCATTTCGATTATGTCAAAGGAAGCCAAGAGGGCGAGTGCTCCGAGTGGCCTTATTAGGTGCAGCCTCTTTCTTGCCTTTGTTCAAAAAGCGGGCCGTGACGTGTCTTTCAGATAAGAATTGGGTCGGCACGACGTTTCTTTAAGAGAGAAAACACACTATGGACAAAAGGGATTGGTCTACATCACAAAACAAGGAATCTGTTGTGGTCTACACTCTACATCACTTATACAGAACGCGCGCACACTAGGCGACAGGAGAAGTTCTCCTGGAGAACACACCGTTGCTTTCCGACAAGAACTTTTTGACCTTTCAGATCCAAGTGTGTTGTATCTGTCACCGTAAAATTGTAAAAACCGTTAGATTATAATCTAACTAGCGAGATTGTAAACAGTCGAAAGATTACAATTTAACGCATTATTTTTTGGTAGATCTTATCTCGGTTATCTGTTAGGTATAATAACTCGATAAAACCTAATTATTTATGTCGAATCCTAACCTAACCTACCAGAAAGATACAAGAAAACGTAAATACAATGAATATTTCAAAAATTGACACTCAGAACATTGAACGGTTCACAATCAGAATCAATTTGACAGCTTACAATCTTTCGAGATAAAAAGCGTTAGATTACAATCTAACGGTTTTTATAATTTTACGGTGACATATCCAAGTAACTTTGTGGATAGTAAAAAGGTACCTACTTTGTACTTACCTACAAAATTCTTGCAAAAAATCTGCAATGCAATGTAGAGCGGTCGTTGAACTTATATCTTAATTTACTGTCAACATAGATATAAAATTGAAGTTGGAAATATAATTTCACTAGCGGATGCCCGCGACTATAATCTATCTCTGTGCCAAATTCGTTCAGTCTTTGGGGCGTGATTGAGAAAAAACATCCATACATCCATAAAAAAATTGATCACAGGTATCTTCACAAAATTTGGACCTCTAAGCCATAGGCCTCTAGCCATGTGCGAATTGGCCGACATCACACCCCTTTGAGCAAATTGTGAAATGTACTTGAATCGTGAAGACAGAAGAACATAGCTCTATGAAAAGCAAGCAGTACCTAAATACCTACCTATTTGTTTTCGTAAAATTTCAGGTTTAATACCCTCAATTGATAAGTAATGTGTTTACTGCTAAAAGTTAATAGCGTACCTACTCCAGTATGAGGCGTCGTCACACGAGAGCATAAAGAAAATTAATTAGATCTGACTTCACTGTACTTCGGATGACCTGAATACGGGAGGCTGCATCGGGCGGGGGTGCGGCGAATCGATGTGTTGCCATGGCGACCGCGACGTCTGCCGAGGAGCCTGCGCTCTACTGTCCCTTTCTGTCTCGCCTCGATATCATATCACACGACCCTTGTAAGAAAAGCGTCTGAAAATCTTACCATAACATTACAAAAACCAACTCTAAATTCTAAGCTTCAAAGTTGATATTGAAATGATAAGGGAATCGCTAACGGTCTTTATGGATTCAGATCTGAAATCTTACGATATAATATAAGGAAGAAACTGTTTCTACAGTCGATAAAGACAAAAGGACTGGTGCTGTTGTTGCAAAAGCAATCGTGTCTCAATCAAAATTGGGTTTAAATTTGTATGTATCGTGTTTGCATGTGTTCATCTCACCTGTGCATGTGGTATGGCGTATGGTCGGTCGTCGGTGGGTGGTTTACAAGATATTTGGGGCTTGTTCAGAGTCTGTTAACATCCTGGTCCCCTAAAGGAAGGGTAAAGTCTGCGCTTCAGGACGTTGTAATTAATTATTTATTTTTGTTTCGGTTTGTTTGCGGGCATAATTAGAAAGGGTAAGTAGGTACAATGCAGAGTAATTCTGAGATTGAATTTGTTTAACAATTAAAGATGACAGTGTCTTGTTCCTTTAATATATTTTATATAAAATGTAAGCTTAAGCATAATTCGTGTTACCACAACAACTTTATGCTGGTCTGACAATATTGATTTCCATGGTCTGCAACAGGCTCGTTGGTTAGCACTTAGCACGTTCGACTGCGGATGTGGAGGTTCTGGGTTCGATTCCCGGCTCGAGCTAAAGTAGGTTTAGTATCCCGGACAGCGGTGAGAGCCTAGTAGTTAAAACTTAATAAGAACCCGGCTTCCTAGTCGGGGGTGCGCTATTCAATTCCCAGGCAAGAACCTCTAACTTTTCGAAGTCATGTGGGTTTTAAGCAATTAAATACATATTTCTCTTTCTAACGCTTTTTATCTCGATAGATTGTAAACTGTCGACAGATTGTGAGCCGTTCAATGTTCTGAGTGTCAATTTTTGAAATATTCATTGTTTTTACGTTTTCTTGTCTCTTTCTTGTAGGTTAGGTTAGGGTTCGACATAAATGAACAGGTAGTGCCCAGCCGCAGATTTTTTGCAAGGTTTTTGTAGGTAAGTAGGTACCTTTTTACTGGCAACAAAGTTACTTGGATATGTCACCGTAAAATTGTAAAAACCGTTAGATTGTAATCTAACGCTTTTTATCTCGATAGATTGTGTTCTGTCAAATTATTGTGAACCGTTCAATGTTCTGAGTGTCAATTTTTGAAATATTCATTGTATTTACGTTTTCTTGTCTCTTTCTTGTAGGTTAGGTTAGGGTTCGACATAAATGAACAGGTAGTGCCCAGCCGCAGATTTTTTGCAAGGTTTTTGTAGGTAAGTAGGTACCTTTTTACTGGCAACAAAGTTACTTGGATATGTCACCGTAAAATTGTAAAAACCGTTAGATTGTAATCTAACGCTTTTTATCTCGATAGATTGTGTTCTGTCAAATTATTGTGAACCGTTCAATGTTCTGAGTGTCAATTTTTGAAATATTCATTGTATTTACGTTTTCTTGTCTCTTTCTTGTAGGTTAGGTTAGGGTTCGACATAAATGAACAGGTAGTGCCCAGCCGCAGATTTTTTGCAAGGTTTTTGTAGGTAAGTAGGTACCTTTTTACTGTCCACAAAGTTACTTGGATATGTCACCGTAAAATTGTAAAAACCGTTAGATTGTAATCTAACGCTTTTTATCTCGATAGATTGTATACTGTCAAATGATTGTGAACCGTTCAATATTCTGAGTGTCAATTTTTGAAATATTCATTGTATTTACGTTTTCTTGTCTCTTTCTGGTAGGTTAGGTTAGGGTTCGATATAAATAATTAGGTTTTATCGGGTTAATATACCTAACAGATTACAATCTACCGAAAATAATGCGTTAAATTGTAATCTTTAGACAGTTACAATTTCGCTGGATAGATTACAATCTAATGGATTTCAAAATCTTACGGTGACATATACAAGAACTATTAACAAATATTTACAAGAAGAAAAACAGCTTGAAGAGACGTCTGCCTGCCTCAGAATCGGTGGTTCCAGCTCCACCCGTATACCTACTATAGTCTGTACTTTTTATTATTTCCGTATGATTTGTTTAGCTACGAGTACCTAGTGCTCATATTTTATCAATTTCGTGCAATATTTTATATTCATATAAATCTTACTTCTTACTTCTTACTTCTTATCTTACTAATATTATAAATGCGAAAGTTTGGATGTATGGATGTCGGTATGGATGTATGGATGTATGGATGGATGTTTGTTACTCAATCACGCCCCAATGGCTGAACGGATCTGGATGAAATTTGGCACAGAGATAAATTATAGTCTGGAATAACACATAGGCTACTTTTTATCCCGGAAAATTAAAGAGTTCCCGCGGGAACCACAAAACCTCGATCCACGCGTACGAAGTCGCGGGCGTCAGCTAGTATAAAATATTGCACGACATAATTACAATGTAATCAACAACTTAAAAATAAAATAAAATACTGTGTGTATACTCTCACAGGACAGAGCGCGGACAATATTAAAACTTTTCAAAAAGTTAAACCTCAAGTTACCGGAAAGCGTCAGTGAGTTTGATTATTCTCATGGTCTAGCTAATGTGTCATACAGGTAAACGCCTGTTTTTTAGGGTTCGGACGATTGTGTTAATTAATCGTATGAACGATAAGTATATTTTCCCTTTTGGAGTAGAGGGAGGAAGAGGCTAAGGGTGGCGGGATGGAAACCCCCATAGCTTTTACCTAGTTGAAGCTAGGCTAACAGGTTTTATGTCTCGTTTACAATGACACGCCACGGACCTAACTGCTTACCTGATAATTATACGTCATACCAACAGCTTGATACCAGTGGCGTGCACAGGGTTTGAAGCTAGCGTATGCATTGTAGGGGGGGTAGGGGATGAAAAATGAGCATTGACGTATTTCCATTTGGGTAAGCAGTGCTTTTACGCCGCTATGAACTGCACGCCACTGCTTGATACCTAAGTAAAGTTCGCGCGCAAGTTGAATGCAGAGCTTATGTATGGTGATACATACAAAAGCTCTGAAAATTTCATCAAAATCGGTTGAAAAGATGGGCCGTTAAAGCGTAGCAGACAGACAGGCACACTTTCGCATTTATGATAGTTATTAGATATTAGGTACTAAGTATAGACATGTGTGATAAAAATTATGGATTGCTGAAGGTAGTCCGTTCAGTTATTAACATAAGTGCAAATAGCAACGTAGTATAAAGCGACATCCAGGGGCGTGTGAGTTTTTCAACAAACAGAATGTGTATTTTTTTAAAAAAGTAGGTATATTTCAAACCAATTCCGGTCAATCGAATCCATTCATCAGCAGTAGTTATATAGGTAGACTACGGGTGCTCACTACCATCGCTTAAAGCAGATTTATTTTAACATCGTTGACGTTGTTGTTTCAGTATTATAATTAGGTTATAATGATATAAAACTGACATTTTAATACTGATTTATGCAATTGTAGTATGCCCACTGTTATCTAGTTCAGACATTTTGTACATCCGAATTAGAGTCTCTACTAATGTAGAGGAAAAAGAAAAATATAAATTTTATATTTTGACGACCACCCTGGTGCAACGGTTAGCGTTGTGGTCTTACAAGTGAGAGTTTTCGGGTTCGATCTCCGGCAGGATCAATTTGGGAATTTATAATTTCTGGTCTGGTGGGAAGCCTAGGCCGTGGCGAGTTACCGCTCTACCGGCAAAAATTGACGTGCCGTTTAGGAGTGCGGGTTTATTATAACGACCATACCACTAACAGGTTAGCACGCTACCATCTTAGACTGCATCATCACTTGTTTTGACGACCTCCGTGGCGCAGTGTGTAGCACTGTTGCCTTAATGTGCGGAGGCCCCGGGTTCGATCCCCGGCAGGGTCAATTTGGGACTTTATAATTTCTGAATTTTCCCTGGTCTGGCCTGGTGGGAGGCTTCGGCCGTGGCTAGTTACCACCCTACCAGCAAAGACGTGCCGCCAAGCGATTTAGCGTTCCGGTACGATGCCGTGTAGAAACCGAAGGGGTATGGGTCTAATATAACTGCCATGCCCCTAACAGGTTAGCCCGCTAACATCTTAGACTGCATTATCACTTACCATCAGGTGAGATCGCAGTCAAGGGCTAGCTTGTAGTGGATAAAAAAAAACTTACATACTACCAGGTGGGAAGGTTGCAGTCAAGGGCTTACTTGCAGTGGAATAAAAAAATTTGTACAATACGTCCTGTTACCTAGGTCGGAGATTTTATACAACCGAATGCCTTCTAAGAAGGAAAGAAAGAAAAAACATATATTTACCAGTTCTCCTTACCTCAAGTGTATGCTGACCCGGCGCCTCCATCACCACCACCAACAACAATGAGCTAAACTGCACAAGTCACAGAAGCGCCGAGACAACAATGAGTCATATTGTGTGGCACAAACCGAAAAAAAGACTCCAACTCAGCATTAGGCTGAGATTCCGGCTCTCCTAGTGTCACCAGGTCAGGATGTTGGATATTGAATTACACGAATAAAGATTTATAATTCACAAAGTTTCCTATAATGAGAAAATGTAGTCTCTAAGTACCTACTAATGTATAGAATAATAGACTGAAATCATTAACCGGCATGAAAGTCGAAAAATATAAATTTTATAACATAAAACCGAGCTAATTATTATTTTTAATTGTCTTTCGTTGACGACAATTAAAAATAAGCAACAGAAATCCGCCCGTGTAACTCCCCATGTAGTCACGTAAACCGTTCTCCGAAGCAAGCCCGAGGAAGGAAGCGCCCCCCCTTTGGGGAGGGGGTCGTAAATATGATTATCAGTGGGGGAGGCGACACGACTAATCATATTCTCCGCAATTTACATAAATATTACTGTGTTACGTGACACGGACGGTCGTTAGGAGCCTTGGCCATTTTTTAATGACCCGATGTAGATATGAATATGGGGGTAGGTAAAGAAGGCGCTTTGTCTTTTTTGTATGAATGATGATTGCTATTTCACTGTACATGCATATTCATACTTACCACCACAGTAGATTTTCATATAGCTACTTTGAGAGTGGACTTGAATACTTATACTCAATACTCAATTTATTTATTAAACAATATCTAGGACATCCAGGTATCTCTTATATTACGTCAAGTTTTAACTCTACCACCGGTTCGGAAAGAGATTCTAGTGAGAAGAGCCGGCAAGAAATTCAATAAGTAGTAGTTAGTTGCTCTTTTAAAAATGCAAAATATTACATTAAGTAGCTACAATATAAAATAATATACAGTAGTGTAACTTATGTTAGCATTATTTCTATTTGTCATTATATCTCATGAAACAGGAGGTATAATGACTGTCAATTTGACTAGTTTCAGGTCATTACGGACGCCATGTTGAAATGGGTGGTATAAGTACGAGTGTTTGGACGATGGTAAGTCAATCTCCCGCAGACAGACTCAGCGATTAATGGATACTTTTGTGTTTAGATCGCATCTAATTACATTAAATCTCTCGTGGAACCTCTACACGATTAACCATTTACTCGTGCAAGTTCAATTGAGAGTACAAATATATTAAAACTGCAGTGGCGTGCACTGGGTTTGAAGCTAGGGTAGGCATTAGTCAGTAAGCAAACATAATATTTCCTTGCTTTTTTAATGAAATATGTGATTTGACGTACTTCCGTTTGGGTAAGCAGTGCTTCTATGCCTCTATGAACTGCACCCCGCTGATTGTCTTAATACCTACTTCTGTAGTACTTACGGGTCAAAATCCGCGTGGACATAGGTAAATCAGGTCCAACGCATAGAAGCTTTACGAGAGATTTAATCTAAAATGTAAGTGTAAAATGTAGGTAAATGCCAACCCGCATTGGAGCAGCGTGGTGGGTCTAAGCTCTAATTCCGTCTCTCCTATGAGAGTGGAGGCCTGTGCCCAGCTGTGGGGCAGTAATTGGCTGTAATGGATGGATGGATGGTAAGTATAAGTATTATTATAGGTATTTAGTAGTATTTATGATGAATATGGGATGGATGAATATACGCGAATTTGTAACTTCCTCTGTCGTAGGCCTTATTTCCCAGTAGGTACATAATTTATGATATTAATACAACGTATCTACATAATGAAAACTCTGATCTCTTCGAGCATAGTAGTTCAATAAATGTGTTTTATTTGTTTCTTATCATGTAGGTACACAAACTAATGCATATAAGGTATTTTTATCTTTGTTATATGGGTAGTGTAAGTAAAGGAGAGAGAGAGGTAAGTGGCGGAGACATCGTTCGTGTCTTGAAGCTCATTGGCCAAGTAATAATTTCAATAAAACGTGTCACGCAAGGTGAAAGACTAGTTGGGGAGCTAGTGGGACTTTCTTCCATACCCTAACAGTCTGAATTTCACGAGATGCAAAGTAGCGTAAATGACTCCTTGTATAGTCTCTGACTTCGATGGCCATATCAAAATAATTAGTCCGATCGGACAAAAGTTTGCGTTTGATAACTACGGTACAGGATCCAAATGAGATGACAAAATGCAGTTATTTCGCAATCATACATAGATACTCAACATTTATTTATATGAAGCATCAATCCATACTCCATACATAATATTATATATGCGAAAGTGTGTCTGTCTGTCTGCTACGCTGTCACGGCCCATCTGTTCAACCGATTTTGATGAAATTTGGTACAGGGATAGATGGTATCCCGGGGAAGGACATAGACTTTTTATCCCGGAAAATTAAAGAGTTCCCGCGGGAATCAAAATCTTAATCCACGCGGACGAAGTCGCGGGAATCATCTAGTATAGAAATAATAAGAAATCCATGCTACTTAATATCAAAAATGTGAAGTGTGTCTGACATCTGTCTGCTACGCTTTCACAGCCCATCTGTTCAACCGATTTTGACGAAATTTGCTTCCCAGAGAAAACATAGGACATATTTTATTGCAGATAAGAAATAGAGTTCCCACGGCATTAATAGCAACCACCGAGTTTCTTACTCGTTCTGGGTAGGAACGGCATTCCGAACCAGTGGTAGATTCGGGTGGGTAGATAGACGATTCAAACACTTGAATATGTTTATTTGAATAAAAAGATTTGAGTTTGAGTTTGAGATATATAGACACACTTTTGCATTTATAATATCAGTATGGATATGGATTTCATTAGAATTATGAATATCGCCAGAATTTAATTAGAAATTGAACTCAGCGATATCTTAACAATAGCCTCATGCTGCCATGCCCCTAACAGGTTACCATCTTAGACTGCATCTTCACTTACCATCAGGTGAGATCACAGTCAAGGGCTAACTTGTAGTGGATTAAAGAAAAACCACCACCACCACTACAGGCTATTAACGTCCCACTGCTGGGCACAGGCCTCCACTCTCATATGAGAGAGGGAATTAGAGCTTAGACCCACCACGCTGCTCCAATGCGGGTTGGCGGACAAAAAAAAATCGAAGCTTAAAAAAAACAATTGAACAAAAAGCAAAAAGTGAACTTCTGCCACTCAAGCTCCTGCTTTAGAAATTCGCCACTATAGC
The DNA here is from genome assembly GCA_923060345.2 of Erebia aethiops. Lineage (NCBI taxonomy): Eukaryota > Metazoa > Arthropoda > Insecta > Lepidoptera > Nymphalidae > Erebia > Erebia aethiops. Next base: position 9,832,719 of record OV281096.1, on the reverse strand, counting down.
CATGACTATTCTATGACAATTATACCACTAGCTCTTTAATAAGAAATGCTAGTGGCCACAAGAGGTAATGAGTCTCGCAACTCGTGGACATGTAGGCGGCGGCCTGAAGTCTCCACTGACAGTTGTAAAGCGGCCGCGCTCGAGACACCGCGGTCACTATCGCGTTTCCCGCGTGAAAATCGCTTTCCCCGCGGTCGCCGCAGCTTATAGCCTTATACCTAGCACGTGAACGCAGTGTCCCGTCGACCGCTCGCGTGACACGCCGCATATACAAGTTACAACCCGCTCATCCCACGGGGCCTTGCGAGTTGCGAACTCGACGCCCGCCCGGACCACACTGCGCTTGATCTATCTAACTCGCGCGCGCATGGACGTTCCAATTTGAAAATTCAAACTTTTTTTTTAATTACTCACCCGGGTGACGGGCCATCGATTTCTTATTACCGCGGGTATCTTATTTACCGAAGAGGTGGAGGCGATGCGGTCAAAAGCGGTCGCGAGGCGGCTTCAATCGCAAGGTAAGGTTTCTTATCACTTCCCTTAGGTATAACATAGACTGTAGAGTTGAAGACTAACGGCAGATAACGTAACACGTCACTAACATTGAGCATGAGTTTTGAGCACACTTCAAAAACAAAGTAATGGTTCTTTGATTTTTCTTTCTTAGCCTTAAAGCGAAAATTACTATGCCAAAAACATCTCAATTTATAAACTAAGTAGGTACTATACATGCCAAAAACATGTCAATTTATAAACTAAGTAGGTACTATCGCGTACCGCGTGAAATGCATAGGTATACCTAACTACCTTTTTTATTTCCGCTAGGGACTACAATATTTTTCCGGGATATGGAGTATTCTATATCCATCACAAACAAGTACCTAAAGTATTTGTGTGTGTGGTAAAATTAGTCGAGTTTGGTTCAGCCGTAATATGGGACTGAATATACCCATATAGTTACAGAAGCATTGTTGGCTGTTGTATCAGGAGGCAAACATGACAAAAGCCAACTCAGATAACCTTGCAGGCTTTAGATCGGTTGAGTTGAGATGAAATAAGGGATTAGTCAAACAGACATCTATATAATACTAGCTGACCCGGCGAACTTCGTACCGCCTTAGTATGCAAAATTAAATGTAGGTAAGTATATTTTTCAATATTTCTTAGAGATTTTCTTAATATTTTTTTCCGTAAGAACCTTCTCCTAATAATAACAAATACAACAAAAAAAGAATTAGTGAAATCGGTCCAGCCATTCACGCGTGATGCCGTGACCAAGGAAAACGGGTTTCATTATACTATATATAGCTCAATTACCACTCACTGACTGACTGACTCACTCATTGACATAATTGTTCTCCTAGAAAGAGACAGAAAACGATATAATGATGTACGGGAGATGTGTTCGGGTGCTGGAGTCGAGTAGGGAAAAATTATGACATTTCGGAAAAACAAGATGGCGGCCGACGTGATTCTTGCAGCTCTTTTGTTTTCCAACCGATTTTGTTTAAACTCGCAATTATCGAAGAAATTAGTAAACGGTCAATAGAAAAAGTGGAAAAAATTGGAAAAACAAAATGGCGGCCGAGCTGTAGTGTTTTGAAATTTTTGATTTTTCGACCCCGAACCGCGGCGCCACAGATCCGAAACGGCGTGGTCGAGCGTAATATTTTTTTCTCTTTTCGCCTACAAATATCCTGTATTTTGACAGAAAGGGAGTGATTTTTAAAAATTCAAGATGGCAGCTGTCGCGGCGGCCGTTTGGTCTGAGGTACGAAAAAACACAATTTTAAAATTCAATTTTCTCCCAGTTGGCAACGTCGGAGCGTTTCGACTTCTATGGGGCGATTGTGTGTACCGACTTGAAGAATGGATTGGGGAAAAAAATTTACCCCATTTCTCGGGAAATTTTCAAGATTTTCCCCAAAAATTAAAAAATCGAAATACGTATTTTTTGCAAAGTTCGAGTACGAGCGACCACGTGTCCCACTTGTACGAATGATGTTTGGGTATTTCCGTCGCCGAGGTCTGGCAACACTGGAATTTATCAAAGTAAAAGTGATTTTCGACATGGTCTCTTTTCAGGAGCTATCATTTCGGCTGGGTGCGAGCGAGATGAAAAATTGAAACGTCATCAGGAGCGGTATATCCTGTAGTTCACGGGAAAATTATAAAACTATGTCAAATGTTTCTGTGAAACGAGGTGGCGGCCATTTTGTATTATTTTTGTGTTTTTAGAAATTTCGATCATGATTTTGAGGCAGTTGGCAACATTTGGGAAAGTTGACATGTATGGATCGATTGTGTAGCTCGACCGGCAGTATCGAGATATCTAAACAGTGTTGCCACATTTGGCGTAGTTTTCGAGATTTTCCCCAAAAACTTCCTCCTGTAAAATTTTGTATAAAACATTTTTTTTTCACTGATGGCTTCGTATAGAAGTCTGAAAATATAACTTGAAGGAAAAATGGAGACAGCTGATGATTGAGGATTTCGGAGACAGGTAAAGGGCACGGCCAAGGTATTGAAGGTAGGTGGAGGGTCCTCGAACTAATAACACTCGATACCTCATCCAATTGACAAAGAGCAAAAAAAAAATTCAAAATGGCGGATTTAAGATGGCTGCCATACAAACTTCGTTAGTGTCTATCTCAGAAAGTATAAAAGATGGAAGAGTGGTTTCTTGACAAAAGATGATCAGGACCTGAAGGTCTGCTTGATGAACAGGAAAAAAATTCAAGATGGCGGAATTTATTTTTCCATAGAAAATATATGGCCAATATTGAAGAATACTACGACTGTGTACTAACTATGCAAGATTTTGATACGGTTCCGTTTTACCCACGACGGGGCTCCCTGCGATTACAAAACAAGAAACTGGTACTAAAATTTTAAAAAATCGCCATTTTGAAATTCTTTGTTAATTGACCGATTTCGATCAAAATCGATATTTAGGACTCTCTGGGGATACAAAACAGGAAACCGATACCAAAATTTTAAAAAATCAGCGCCATTTTGAAATTCTTTGTTAATTGACCGATTTCGATTAAAATCGATATTTAGGACTCCCTGGGGTTACAAAACAGGAAACTGATACCACAATTATAAAAAATTTGCGCCATTTTGAAATTCTTTGTTAATGGACCGATTTCGTTCAAAATCGATATTTAGGGCTTCCTGGGATTTCAATACAGGAAACTGTTACAAAAGTTTTAAAAAATCAGCGCCATTTTGAAATTCTTTGTTAATCGATCGATTTCTTTCAAAATCGATATTTAGGGGTCCCTGGGATTACAAAACGGAAAACTGATACCAAAGTTTTAGAAAATCAGCGCCATTTTGAAATTCTTTGTTAATTGACCGAATTCGTTCAAAATCGTATAGTTAAGTCTGTACTACTTGTAAGTCAAACCACAACCCGTGAGCTGCTTTAGCAGCTCGCGCACAGGGCGAAAAACTAGTTATACTATATATAGCTCGATTACCACTGACTCACTGACTCACTCATTGACATAATTGTTCTCCTAGAAAGAGACAGAAAACGATATAATGATGTACGGGAGATGTGTTCGGGTGCGGGAGTCGAGTAAGGAAAAATTATGACATTTCGGAAAAACAAGATGGCGGCCGACGTGATTCTTGCAACTCTTTTGTTTTCCAACCGATTTCGTTACAACTCGCAACGATTGAAGAAACTGGGAACCGATTTATAGAAAAAGTGGAAAAAATTGGAAAAACAAGATGGCGGCCGAGCTGTAGTGTTTTGAAATTTTTGATTTTTCGACCCCGAACCGCGGCGCCACAGATCCGAAACGGCGTGGTCGAGCGTAATATTTTTTTCTCTTTTTGCCTACAACTATCCTGTATTTTGACAGAACGGGAGTGGTTTTTAAAAATTCAAGATGGCGGCTGTCGCGGCGGCCGTTCGGTCTGAGGTACGAAAAAACGCAATTTTAAACTTCAATTTTCTCACAGTTGGCAACGTCGGAGCGTTTCGACTTCTATGGAACGATTGTGTGTACCGACTCGAAGAATGAATTGGGGAAAAAAAATTACCCCATTTCTCGGGAAATTTTCAAGATTTACCCCAAAAATTAAAAAATCGAAATACGTATTTTTTGCAAAGTTCGAGTATGAGCGACCACGTGTCCCACTTGTACGAATGACATTTGGATATTTTCGTCGCCGAGGTCTGGCAACACTGGAATTTATCGAAGTAAAAGTGATTTTCGCCATGGTCTTTTTTCAGGGGCTATCATTTCGGCTGGGTGCGAGCGAGATGAAAAATTGAAACGTCATCAGGAGCGGTATATCCTGTAGTTTACGGGAAAATTATGAAACTATGTAAAATGCTTGTGTGAAACGAGGTGGCGGCCATTTTGTATTCTTTTTGTGTTTTTGAAAATTTCGATCACGATTTTGAGGCAGTTGGCAACATTTGGGAAAGTTGACATGTATGGATCGATTGTGTAGCTCGACCGGCAGTATCGAGATATCTAAACAGTGTTGCCACATTATTGGTAGTTTGCGAGATTTTCCCCAAAAATGTCCTCCTGTAAAATTTTGTATGAAAATTTTTTTTTTCACTGATGGCTTCGTGCAGAAGTCAGGAAATATAACTTTAACAAAAATATGGAGACAGCTGATGATTGAGGATTTCGGAGACGGGTAAAGGGCACGGCCAAGGTATTGAAGATAGGTGGGAGGTCCGCGAACTAATGTCACTCGGAACCTCATCCAATTGGCGATGAGTTTAAAAAAAACTCGAAAATGGTGGATTCAAGATGGCCGCCATACAAATTTCGTCAGTGTCTATCTCAGAGAATATAAGAGATGGAACTGTAGTTTCTTGGCAAGAGATGATCAGGACGAGGAGGTCTATTTAGCGAAATGAAAAAAAAATCAAGATGGCGGAATATTTTTTTTCGTACCAAATTATATGGCGATTAGGAACTTTATAAGGACTGGGTACTTCTAACGAATATTTGGGAGAAAAATGTGAAGCGAGTTGATGATTGAGGATATCGGAGACGGGTGAAGAGCACGGCCAGGATATTGTAGAAAGAGGGGGTGTGTTCGACCATATGCATGAAAAAAAACAAAGATAAAACTACCAACATACCCGCATAATTGTTCTACTAAAAAAAGGCAGAAAACGATACAATGATGTATGGGACATGTATTCGGGCGCGGGATGGGAGTAGGGAAAAATTATGACCTTTTGGAAAAACAAGATGGCGGCCGACGTGATTCTTGCAACTCTTTTGTTTTCCAACCGATTTCGTTACAACTCGTAATGATTAAAGGAATTAGTAAGCGAACAATACAAAATGTAGAAAAAATTGTAAAAACAAGATGGCGGCCGAGCTGTAGTATTTTCAAATTTTTGATTTTTCTACCCCGAACCGCAGCGCTACAGATCCGAAACGGGGTAGTTCATGTACTGGTAATACGTTCGGGTGCGGGATGGGATTAGGGAAAAATTATGACATTTCGGAAAAACAAGATGGCGGCTGACGTGCTTTTTGTAACTTTTTTATTTTCCAACCGATTTCGTTACAACTCGCAATAAGAAATTAGTAAACGATCACTACAAAAAAGTAGAAAAAATTGGAAAAACAAGATGGCGGCCGAGCTGTAGTGTTTTGAAATTTTTGATTTTTCGAGCGAGATGAAAAATTGCAACGTCATCAGAGGCGGTATATCCTGTAGTTCATGGGAAAATTATGAAACTGTGTGAAATGTTTCTGTGAAACGAGGTGGCGGCCATTTTGTATTCTTTTTGTGTTTTTGAACATTTCGATCACGATTTTGAGGCAGTTGGCAACATTTGGGAAAGTTGACATGTAGATATCGACTGTGTAACTCGACCGGCTGTATCGAGATATCTAAACAGTGTTGCCACATTTGGGGTAGTTTTCGAGATTTTCCCCAAAAATGTTGTCCTGTAAAATTTTGAATGAAAGTAGTAGTTCTTATGGTTCCCTCATTCTAACGAATCTTTGGCAGCAAAAATGTGAAGCGAGTTGATGATTGAGGATTTTGAAGAAAGAGGTGTGTTCGACCAAATGCATGAAAAAAAATACAAACATAAAACTACCAACAGGCCCGCATAATTGTTCTCTTAGAAAGAGACAAAAAACGATCCAATGATGTATGGGATGTGTTAAGGTGCGGGATTCGAGTAGGGAAAAATTATGACATTTCGGAAAAACAAGATGGCGGCCGACGTGATTCTAGCAACTCTTTTGTTTTCCAACCGATTTCGTTACAACTCGCAATTATTGAAGAAATTAGTAAACGATATACACAAAAAGTGGAAAAAATAGAAAAAAAAAATGGCGGTCAACGTGATTCTTGCAACTCTTTTGTTTTCCAACCGATTTCGTTACATCTTGCAATTATTGAAGAAATTAGTAAACGATCAATAGAAAAATTGAAAAAATTGGAAAAACAAGATGGCGGCTGAGCTGCAGTATTTTCAAATTTTTGATTTTTCAACCCCGATCCGCGGCGCCACAGATCCGAAACGGGGTAGTTCATGTATTGGAGATATGTTCGGCTGCGGGACAGGAGCAAGGAAAAATTATGACATTTCGGAAAAACAAGATGGCAGCCGACGTGCTTTTTGTATCTTTTTATGTTTCCAACCGATTTAGTTACAAGTCGCAATGATTGAAGAAATAATTAGTAAACGATATATAGAAAAAGTAGAAAAAATTGGAAAAACAAGATGGCGGCCGAGCTGTAGCGTTTTGAAAATTTTGATTTTTTGACCCCGAACCGCGGCGCCACAGATCCGAAACAGCGTGGTCGAGCATAATATTTTTTTCTCTTTTCGCCTACAGCTATCCTGTATTTTGACAGAACGGGAGTGATTTTTAAAAATTCAAGATGGCGGCTGTCGCGGCAGCCGTTCTGTTTGAGGTATGAAAAAACGCAATTTTAAAATTCAAATTTCTCACAGTTGGCAACGTCGGAGCGTTACGACTTGTATGGGGCGATTGTGTGTACAGACTCGAAGTATGGATTGGGGAAAAAAAATTACCCCTTTTCTCGGGAAATTTTCAAAATTTACCCCAAAAATTGAAAATCGAAATACGTATTTTTTGCAAAATTCGAGTACGAGCGACCACGTGTTCCACTTGTACGAATGACATTTGGGTATTTTCGTCGCCGAGGTCTGGCAACACTGGAATTTATCAAAGTAAAAGTGATTTTCGACATGGTCTCTTTTCAGGAGCAATCATTTCGGCTGGGTGCGAGCGAGATGAAAAATTGAAACGTCATCAGGAGCGGTATATCCTGTAGTTTACGGGAAAATTATGAAACTATGTAAAATGCTTCTGTGAAACGAGGTGGCGGCCATTTTGTATTCTTTTTGTGTTTTTGAAAATTTCGATCACGATTTTGAGGCAGTTGCCAACATTTGGGAAAGTTGACATGTAGGGATCGACTGTATAACTCGACCGGCAGTATCGAGATATCTAAACAGTGTTGCCACATTTGGGGTAGTTTTCGAGATTTTCCCCAAAAATATCCTCCTGTAAAATTTTGTATCAAAAATTTTTTTTTCACTGATGGCTTCGTATAGAAGTCAGAAAATATAACTTGAAAAAAAATATGGAGTCAGCTGATGATTGAGGATTTCGGAGACGGGTAAAAGGCACGGCCAAGGTATTGAAGATAGGTGGGAGGTCCTCGAACTAATGTCACTCGGAACCTCATCCAATTGGCGATGAGTTTAAAAAAAACTCGAAAATGGTGGATTTAAAATGGCCGCCATACAAATTTCGTCAGTGTCTATCTCGGAGAGTATAAGAGATGGAAGTGTGGTTTCTTGGCAAGAGATGATCAAGACCGGAAGGTCTACTTGATGAACAGGAAAAAAATTCAAGATGGCGGAATTTATTTCCCCATAGGAAATTTATGGCCAATATTGAAGAATACTACAAGACTGTGCAAGATTTTGATACGGTTCCATTTTACCCACGACCGGGCTCCCTGCGATTACAAAACAGGAAACTGGTACTTAAATTAAAAAAAATCAGCGCCATTTTGAAATTCTTTGTTAATTGACCGATTTCGTTTAAAATCGATATTGAGGACTCCCTGGGGTTACAAAACAGGAAACTGCAACCAAAATTTTAAAAAATCAGCGCCATTTTGAAATTCTTTGTTAATGGACCGATTTCGTTCAAAATAGATATTTAGGGCTCCCTGGGATTTCAGTACAGGAAACTGTTACCAAAGTTTTAAAAAATCAGCGCCATTTTGAATTTTTTTGTTAATTGACCGATTTCGTTCATATTCGATAACTGAGGATCCCTAATATTATCCCAAAAACAACAACCCGTGAGCTGCTTTAGCAGCTCGCGCACAGGGCGAAACACTAGTTTTTATATATATAGATTAAAAACACACAATGTGTTTATAATATTTTTGACGACCTCCGTGGCGCAGTGTGTAGCGCTGTTGCCTTAACGTGCGGAGGTCCTGGGTTCGATCCCCGGCAGGGTCAATTTGGGAATTTATAATTTCTGAATTTTCCCTGGTCTGGCCTGGTGGGAGGCTTCGGCCTCGGCTAATTACCACCCTACCGGCAAAGAAGTGCCGCTAAGCGATTCAGCGTTCCGGTACGATGCCGTGTAGAAACCGAAGGGGTATGGGTTGAATATAACTGCCATGCCCCTAACAGGCTAGCCCGCTACCATCTTAGACTGCATCATCACTTACCATCAGGTGAGATCGTAGTCAAGGGCCAGCTTGTAGTGGATAAAAAAAAAATATATTGATACCTACTGATGTATGAATCAGATGTACTTGTGCATCATGGCTCACTTCAAACATTACAAACGTTATTGAAGAAAGTTTTATGGTAGATTTTGAGATTGAGATCAAGGTTACAGCGACAGAAGATTATCTATTTTATCTATAGTTATCCATAGTATTATTGCTATATATGCTACGCTTTCCCGGCCCATCATTTTAACTTATTTTGACGAATTTGGTACGGAGGTAGGTTGCATCCCGCGGAAGGACATATGCTATTTTTTATTCTGGAAAATTAAAGAGTTCGCATGGGAATAAAAAAAAATCTTTTTTTTTAAACTTTATTTTGTGACGGGGCTTTATTACCAAAAAAAAAAAAATCTTATCCATGCGGACATCATCTAGTTATTACTAACTAGCTGATTCCCGCGACTTCGTCCGCTTGGTTCAAGTCTTTAATTTTCCGGGATAAAAAGTAGCTTATGTCACTCTCCAGGTCCTCAACTAAACCCATGCCAAAAATCACGTCGATCCGTTGCTCCGTTGCGGCGTGATTGAAGGACAAACCAACAAACCAATAAACCAACAAACAAACACACTTTCGCATTTATAATATTAGTATGAAGTATGATATGATGGGCAAGAAGATGGCTTAATACCAGGGCTCCAACAAGATAAAAGAGTATTGTTCAACTTTTCAGCCTTTTCTGTAGACTTTACTGTCTCGAGCTTTCGTAGCAATGTTTCGTAGTATGTAACTACGTAGAGATGCGCAGTAGGTATAAAGATAAAGACAGTGCGATGCGCTCTACGCGGCTTGCCATTGGCCCGCGCGTTCCCCGCCTGACAAGATAGCGAGGGACATCCTCCGTACACCGCCGCTCTATTATGTGCCGTAAACAAAAGTAACAGAGTACATATTCCGTTGAAACGCTTTTCGGAGGGACGATCCCTCCGGTGTCACTTGTCATTGGATGAGTACGGAGGAATTTCATTATTTATTTACATTATGTGTTTGTTTGAAACGTGTTGAGCTTCTGTTTTTGTATACAGACATTATGATTTATATTTAATGTTTAGGTACTTGTATGATGTAGGTACCTAATAATTGTTTCAGCTACTTTCAAAGCAAGAAACAATTTACTTTTTACTAGTTTATAGTTACTCAAAAAAATATTATAAATTGCATTCATATTCATATTCATTTATATCCCGGAGATTCCCGGGGAAAATTCTTAATTTTCTTGGATAAAAAATAGCCTATGTCCTTCGCCAGGATTTAACCTGCCGCTATACCAAATTTCATCAAAATCGGTTGAATAGATGGGCCGTGAAAGCGTAGCGGACAGACAGACAGACAGACAGACGGACAGACAGACAGACGGACACACTTTCGCATTTATAATATTAGTGTGGATATGGATTTGAATTCAGACATATTATTTGGTGGCTTGTTATCAGCGTGATAGTCCAAACCCTGGGTTGCACAACGCTATGTGGAAGCAATCATCTATTTTACGATGCGGTTTATGGCACAGTATACAATGACGATGTACATACTTGCGCACCTCTAAAAACTTTTCCTGTTGTGCATGAATTCATGAAAATATTTTTCTCACTATCTCTTTTGCTCCCTTTTCTATCTCTAGGTCTCTATCTACTAGGGTTCTTCTCAGTAGAAGCCAATTAAATGGTAGATTCACTTGACGATTTAAAAACACAAACAATAACATTTGACAGTAAAATCATTGTAAGAGCTTTTTAACCACTATGTTTTTAACTAAGTTCGTCTTTTAGAAAGAAGGATAGGTATTTCAAACCAGCCGGTGGTGATTAGAAGTTCAGAAGCATTTTGAATTGAATAAAAGTTTTATTTATTTATAAGTAGGCATAGTTTTTGTTACCTATAGGAGAATGCACTGTTATTTCTGTAATTGACTTTTTAAAATTAGATAGATAGATCTCTCTATTGCAATAATTTCAATATTTTCAAAATGTTTTCTGAAAAATAAATATTAGGTTTTTTTTTTTTAAATTGAAAATAATACAATAGAACTTAATGCTAGCTAGCCTAACCTAATTACTATATAAATCATGCCTGCGTGGAATGGTGGCAAGAATGCTGGCTGCATTTCCGCGCTGGACAGCCAGGCTGATCCTTTGCGCAAAAAATGAGCCAGCCCTTCTGTCATCAGATGAGGCAATTAACCACGGTGAAATATCTCGTAAAAATTTTTTGCCACTAAGACTCCATGGCCCCAGGGTCTCCACGGCAAACGGAACAAATATGTAACTCTCTATGAGAGAGGCATACATCCGCCGCTTGCCGGTTTCAGCCTTTTCTGCTGCGGCTCCCGGCCTTGATGCTGTCTCCCTGATATGACACGGGGCCAATGTGTCTACGCATGTTGCGTCCCACATTAGCGCCCGTCCCCGTTCCCAGGGAACCAGCGTCAATCCATCAGGTCTCTTGCCATCATCCCGACTAATCCCTGCTGGCTCAATGAGCGCAGGAATATATAGATATTCCTGCGCTCATTGAGCTCATTGAGCTGGTGGCAAGAGCCCTTTTGATCGTATCATATTAGGTACCTATCTTGAGCCCCGTCAAATTATTTTGAATATAATAATTGATAGCATTGTTGATAGGTGCCTACGTTAAATACATAATATAACATTATCTATACAGTTCGCTGCTTTGTGTCCGTGATTGGGTCTAATTAAATATTAATTAACAAGCCGTAGGCACTATGACTGGTGACCGCATTCAGCGCCAACCATAGTTTGGACATTATAGATAACTATACTAGATTATACCCGGTTAACAGGTTAGCCCGCTACCATCTTAGACTGCATCATCACTTAGCATCAGGTGAGATCGCAGTCAAGGGCTAACTTTCCAGACTATAATCGGTACAAATTTCATCCAGATCCGTTTCAGACTCATCGAAGTCATCAGACTTTCCAGACTATAATCTGTACAAATTTCATCCAGATCCGTTCAGCCATTCCGGCGTGATTGAGTAACAAACATCCATCCATCCATACATCCATCCAAACTTTCGCATTTATAATATTAGTATAGATATTAACACGCTTAAATTACTAGATTCGCATGTAAGTATCTAAACAGGGATTTAAAAATCAATAATCTTGAAAGTTGTTTAAATTAAGTTTGTATTTAGAAGTTGATTAAATTAGTAAATCAACTTCTAAATATTAATGTCGTATCGATTTGAATTTGAATGTACCGACTATGTACTGATAAAATACACTAATTTGCTTGCATCGAGCTGATCTCATGATGGAACAGGAGGTGGATAAGGAACTCTTCAATGACTTCTAATAAACCCACCGAGTTTGGACTCCTTTGATTTATTTTAAACCTCCAATGTGTTCCGTTGTGTTCCAATAAGTAACGTGGGTAGATCAAAAGTGACGAGAGTCTGATGGTGGAACTGGGAAGCAGTTACAAGCGCTTCAAAAATTTCCTTTTACTCCTTGAGTTTTGGGTCATTTGGTGTGTTTTGACGAGTCCCATTCACAATATCGGTAGTAGGTAAGTATTTTATACCTATACTGAGTATCCTTTTTCAATAAACAGGCAATATGAAGTCTAGACTAATACACTTACCCTTTATAAAGACTGAACTTCTACACCCTCGCAAATTAGATCTGCTCTTTTCTGACAGCTTAAATACTCAAGAAATCACTTGGCCATACAACACTAATAGGACAGTCTTATCGCCACAATATATTATCGGCAATGTAGAAAAGCTTTGTTTCCTCGCAAATGAGAAAAAAGAGAAAAGTATGATATTCAATACTGCAATTCTCGGCCGAAATGGCTTCTTTTAACCTTCGATTACTTAAAAAGGCCTCGGCTGGCGCCTCATACTTTTAAATCACTTGGGCTGTCCACGGCTTCGCCTCATCCTTCCAATATTACCCAAATGTTAATTGATTTATTTGCGGCCTGGGCAGTAATGTAGATAGGTACTATTAAATTTAATTAATTAGCAAAAGAGAGTATATAGTTATAATGTATTCATATCAAATTTTCACGGTGTTCATATCAATATTTCAGTGAATAAATTGATATTTACAATATCTGGTGTTTTTATCGTGTCATTAAACTGAAACCGGAATAGCTGTTTCGAAACGCGATAGTGAATTGTTAGTTTTATGTTGATGGTGGAAAATATTGAAATGGATTTTTGATGATCACTAAGGTATACCTAGTCTGTTGTTGCTCGACTAGGTAAACCGAAGCATAAGAAGGTACTTTTAATGCATGAATAATTAATATAGTGGTGATGTTACACTATCACGGGTCCTGGATTTTCTATACGATGTTTTATTGTCAATCAAATGTCAAAGCAAAAACTCACATAGCATAGTTCAGCAAAGTCATATTATGTGCAGTGCCCGAGTAACGAACCCCTGACCACCCGAATAGGAGAACGTTTAAACCACTAACCCCCGCTATAACTACACAAATTTAGTTAACTTATATATAATAAGGTATCAAACGTAGAATTACGCAAGCAAGACGGTTAATTTGTCAGGTTAGTTAGTAGGCCATCCAAATATTTACAGAAACAATTTTCGTCCTAAAACGAGTAAGTTCTAGAAGAAATTTCAAGATTTGAATTTGTATTGCTTTAGCATTGCAGGCAAGTTGTATAAACACATAATATTTTGATAGCTGTAAGAATAGGATTGTGCCAGACTCGTTTGATATCGGACCACGTCCACGTATATATACTACGTATTAGGTACGACGCTCGTAAACTTTTAGGATAAAAGGCCGTCCATGGCCAAATTGAATTGCTGGATTCATATCTTTTCATTAATCCACAATGAAAGCGTTGCAATAAAACTTGTAGCGACAAAATTTAAATATATAAAAGAAAAAGGTGACTGACTGACTGATCTATTAACGCACAGCTCAAATCACTGGACGAAACGGGATGATATTTGGCACGCAGATAGCTACTATAACGTAGACATTTGATAAGAAAGGATTTTTGAAAATTCAACACCAAGGGGTGTATTAGGGGTTTGTAATTTGTGTAGTCCACGCGGACAAAGTCACTGCATGGCTGTCTAGTGCGGAAATGCAACCAGAGATCTTTCCATCATTCCACGCAGGCATGATTTTCAAAGTACCTACCTTATAAGCTTAGCTAGTTTTAAATTGTTATTATTAGATGAGGTATCAATTCATTATTTGAGTGTAAACGTCAAAAAGCTCGGATTTCAATATGGAAAAGTCCCCGATGAATTCTGAAACCAACTGTCCAGACTTCGGACAAAGACGCTGTCCTCCATAAATAACCTGAACAATATTCAATAAGCCCGAGGTTTATTCCTCCAGGAATAGCGGTCGTAAAGTTCGCAGACATACCTATGGACGGATCCTCGAATCACAATAACGCTGGAACTCAGCAGAATCCATAATCTTATTTTTGTACCGCACCGCGAAGCGTGAATTTCGCAATTATGAGAGGTACAAGAACGATAAGCGATTATTGCCCTACAGTCTATATTCTTAGGTGCCACTGTCCGTTGGAGAGGCTTTCTCAAAATAAACATTTCTTGTCTGTACACGTGCGAATGTGGACTTTATCTCGGAGACGGAGAGTTACGTGGCGGGATCGGGCAGGTGGTGTGTGAAAGCGGACTCTTTGCGATGGATGGAGGGCAGGTTATGCGTCGCAGATGTCGCACGGCGAGATCCATTGTGTTCCCTCCTATAATTTTATCGAAGCTGATTTACGATCGATTGTTCGGCCGGTGGACAGTCGGCGAGGCGTGGTGTGCGTGCGCGCGCGCATGTGTGCGCGATAGCTCCGTGCGTGCTTCCTCGGCCGTCGCGAGTTACCTGCAGATGGCGCTCGGAATCTGCTCTCTCGCCGCACAACGCTCTCGTAAATTAGGAAACGACGTCTCGGACCGTGTTCTTTTCAGCTTTATTTTATGCATCGGGAAATTACCGAGCCGTACTTAGGTTCAGCGCTCTTAACTTCCTTTTGTTACGAGTGCGTGTAGCGAAAGCTCTCAATCATCATGTTTATATTATTTATTCAGCTTAGCACCCTGATAAAAGTTCTATAAAAGCGTTATGTTTGCAAATTGTTTTCCGGCACGGTTTAGATTAAGTTTCAATGCTCAATAGCCACTTGTTGGGCGCCTATTCGTTCAATCGATAGGGCGTAAAACAAGGAATTACAGGTGGAAACATTATGCGACCGTCGGTTACGTTTTGACAGACGTTTGGAAACAATAACAATTGTGTTTTCATTCCCGACAACTCAACATTTTGTAAACATGGCTTCATTGTGTAACTCGGCAGAGTTTTCAAAGTTCGATGAAAATTCTGCTTAGTTCGATTCGGCGCTTGAATAACTTAATGATAAAGAGATGACTTACAAAATTCTTGAGCAAATTGACTGAACTGAAAGTAAGTTGCATTCTTAGAACAATACAGATTATTCGTTACATAACTGTATACCTACTTGGTTTTTAGGATATACTTCAAGCTACTTAGCTTTATTTAATAATAGAGATTTGTATAGATATTGATGCGTTAGAAGCTATATAGTTTACTGTGTGGAAAGAATTTGTTTATGGTTTATATGGTACATAAAACAGGAAATAACTACAACATTTCAGTTAAGTATTAAAAGATAGGATCGGTTCTAAGTTATAACCCAAAACATGTGCACACATCATGATTAATTATACACAAAATTATATAACATTAGGATAATGGGGCCCCTAGGAAAAGGCATAGGTATAATGCCTGTTTTAACAAAATAGTCCTTTGTCTATTTTGTTAAAACATACATAAAGAGTAGATAAGCAATATTCCAGATTGATTCAAATGTTATTTTCAAAGGTAACTGTAAAAAAACTTCAAAATCAATTTAAAATCTGATTAACTATTGAGGTATATTTAATGAAACGTAATATAAGTGAATGGTTATCGTTAATGAATATCGGTTATCTATCGGTTGGTGATCTGGCAGTAACTAGAGGGCCCCAATAAATCGCGGGGCCCTGGGCACTTGCCCAGAGTGAGCGTGAGCCAGAGCTTAGTTTATTCATTTATTGCATGATTGTAAGTTTTACATACATATACTTAACTACAGGTTACTTAATAACAGGTGTCATTTTTTCTCGTTGCTAATTGTCACCTAATTGTGCTTAGTTGGTCCCTTTAATTGTCGGTGAAAACGGGCTATAGAAAATAAAATAAAAACACTGTTACGTCCGAATATGTCTTATATTGTCTTATGTCACAGAATCTTACGTGATGTCATAACCTCACCTGACCTCACTTGACGCTGAACAAAGTTCCGTAGGTAATGTGGGTGAAGGCGAGCTAAAATTATTGTGGAGCCAAGGGAAAGAGGCCACTTCGCGGATTTCCGCGGTTGTTATGTAACTCTTAGGGAACACTTTCCAAAGTTTGTTAATTCAGAGACTAAATACTTAGATGATATCTACCTGCGCTTTATTCACGTAGATTTAGGTTTTTGAAAGTCCTGTGGGTTTTCAGAAATAATGTAGCATATACTCGTATGTCCTTTATCGAGATGCAAACTATCGGTGCTCAAATTTCGTCAAAATCAGTTGTATAAATGAGACGTGAAAGTGTAGCAGAGACACCCAGATAATCAGTCAGACTTCCGCGTTTAATAATATTATTATGGTTATCTCACTGACATCTAGATACGAATTCGAACTGCTTATAAACTTTTCGGTCTAGAAGCTTGAAATTTTAATTGTAGGGCCGATTTCTCCGTCTTGGAGTAACGTTTAACTGACGAATAATCGTCATTATGTACGACATTGCACAGAATAAGAAGCTTTGTAGCTCATACATTTTGTATTAGATCCAGCAGACACGCCCGTTGCGCACGCACACAGAACATTGTTTCTGATGTTCATAAAGCGAGAGTGAGAGAATTTTTCTGGCAGAAATTTTTCATAAATATGGAATAATATACGGCCGGTGTTTAGTATTAATGTTTTTTTATTAGTGTAATTGTTGAACGGCAACCCCAAACGTCAAATGTCACTCGCATTCTGACAGATGACGTTGCCTGTCATTGCTTTGATTACACTTGCACCTTTCGGTTGGTTTCGAATAACCTTTTTCGGCTCCCCATTTGGAATATATTTTCGGCATTATTTATCATAATATACTACATACATTCACCCACCTAACTACTCAATACATACACAAAGTGAAGTGCAAACTCGGTAAGAAGAATCGCCTTATTGGCTGTTGACCTTGACTAAGAAATAACTAAACACTACGCATATCAATATCAATAGGCATAACCGAATAGCAGTGGCAATGGTCCATCTCACAGCGGGCGCGGTCACGACCTTACTTAAGGAGCTGGTGCCACTCGCTCTCTTAATGTCAAGGGCTCGGAAGAAATTAGGAAAACGAATAACACTAAAAGAAAAAGTTATATTATTATGTAGATACGCCATTTGTAAATCGATACATACGGTTAGCAGTCTGAAGTGATACTTTATTTTCTACCCGTCGCAGTTGTTTTACGCAGTCGAAATTCCGAATGCTCGTACGAAGATTTGCTTCCTCGTTTCTAATTCGAACAGCTAGGATATGGAATGCACTTACGGCTTCCGTTTTCCCCTCCTCTTTTATAATAGGTATCTTCAAATTAAGAGAGAATAGGCATCTTCTCTAACCCGTATTGGAGCAGCGTGGTGGGTCTAAGCTCTAATTCTCTCTCTCCTATGAGAGTGGAGGCCTGTGCCTAGCAGTGGAACGTTAATAGGCTGTAGTGGTAGGCATCTTCTAGGCAAGCGCGCTCCACCTTAGGTTGCATCACCACTTTTAAGCAAGTCTGATTGAAGCCAAGCGCTAGCCTAAATATTTAAAAAAAAAGGTCGTCCGACGGAAACAGCAACGGATGGGATGGGAAGGGTATTGCAGAGCTGGCAGAATTTTCAATACACAATTTAGTCACTCCTGAAAATTACTTTAAATTACAATGCAAAATTACTATGCAGATCGTTGTGGTGGACGTTGGTCAACTTTAAGAATACGTGTAGCAGAAGCTGAGGCGCAGCATGTTTTTGTATAATTTGACGACCTCCCTGGCGCAGTGATGAGCGCTGTGGTCTTATAGTGGGACGTCTCGTGTTTGATTCCTGTCAGGGTCCATTGTAGTGGAACTAAAAAAATCTTTCAGGTAATGTCAAAAACAATACAGCGACGATCTTAAAGATACGCGACATAGAATTTAAAGTTTAGTGTATATATAGTATAGGCTATTGAATAAAGAAATATCCATTTCTAATCAGAGGTGCAATCATGTAATCAATCAATCAATCGTTATAATATATCAATTCATAAACGTTTAGGTATGTACGATACCCTAAACGTATAAGAATGCTAATTTAATGCTGTTATGGTTTATTTTACTTTGAAGCCGAGCTTTAACGATTTGATCGGCGATCCTTACATGATTGCACCTCTGTAGTCAATAGGTCTTTATAATCTTAGGGTTATTTTGTAAGAATATTTTTTCCAGCTATAGATAGGCGAAATACTTAATATGCGTTTGGTATACACTCAGGTGAATATGATTTTATCAAGGATTGTCTTGTATGAAGAGATCAAAGTCAGAAAGAGTTCAGGCATTATTGCACAAAACTCCGCTAGAAATCGTCGTTTCAAATAGGCAGCATTGATAAGGACTAGTTTCTACAATATAGCAATATCATGAAAATATCTAATACCGGTACGGCTATAAAATGCTCTTAAGAGAGGTATGAAACAGCGCGTGAGTCAGAGATAAGGATATATCGTTGAGATCACCTACTTGCTTGGTATCGGTTATAAAATACCTAACTCCGTTTCCATTGTCTACATTTCCCTGCATTTCTCTTTGTTTTGTTTTCAACAATCATTTTCGTAGCGTTAAGCTATTTAGGGCGAATTAACATACCGCTTTATATCGATTTTAAAGGTTTCTATGAATTAAGTTGGATGAATTGACGAAATCAAATCACATGGATCTTGTTAGAAGTCGTACATTTGGTTGTGCTTTGTACTAGGTACTTACTGCTAAACCTTATTATATTCTAGAATACTAACTAGTACTTATAATTGTTATATTATGTTGATACGAACTGATACTGAACTGGTACTGATTGATATTATCTATTAGTTAGATTAATTGAACTATCAACCAAAAGTAAAGTGCGCACTATTAGGTAATAGGTACTGTAAGCATTATTCCAGGAGTGGGTGAACAATAAAATTGGTTTTAAATATGTTTGTATTGTACTCTCCTTAAAACGTGCACGGGCGAATGGTCACAACGTAGCGGTTTCACGAGAGATTTAATGTAATTAGGCAATTATAAAACTTGGTTAAACTTAAAGAAATATTCATTTGATCCGGTTTTGTCACGATTGCTATCGTTAAGCCCTAAATCAAATTGCGATCTAAACACAAAAGTATTCAATAATCGCTGAGTCTGCCGGTAGGAGACTATAACTTTTAAACGCCAAAATATTCGTATTTCTGCAAATTATCCCAATATGGCGTTATCCCCGCCAAAGAACGAACAGAGTGAAATACATCGAATAAGTCAAATATTGGTTTAATTAAACCTTCATCAATAAATAAATTGACAATCTTTTATCTTTTCTAAAAATTCTACTTTAATTTAAAACGTAAAGCTGACCCTAGTAAAATTTACATGTTCTAACCGAAAACTCCAATTTGTGCTAATAATGATAATTCGGATATACCTACACTATCCTAACTTGACAGGTCATATGTGATGCTAAGTTATAAGTATATCCATTTCCCAATTATCCCTGTAGAACTGGTACTACCTACTGTTAAGCCTGTCAATTTAGTTCAGTTTAGAGATTGAGCAAATCCGAATTAGAACCAACTTAGTCATAATTATAACAGTAGATATAACTATTGAATAGAGTACGTGTAGGCAAGTTACGTGGGTCTTGAATCGGTTGTGCCGTTCTGCGTATGTTTAGTTTTGGCGTGTGAATTGTGTATGAAAAGTCCTCCAGGAAATGCTTATGTAGGATTGAGGTAGCCGTACATGTTACTTGTTGAACACTTCATTAATGCAAGCTATTTTCAAGCTTAAATCAAATCAAATCAAATCAAATATTTTTTATTCAAATAAACTTTTACAAGTACTTTTGAATCGTCAAGTGAATCTACCACTGGTTCGGAATGCCATTCCTACCGAGAAGAACCAGCAAGAAACTCGGTGGTTGCTCTTTTTAAATAATTCATTTACAATTACTATATCAATGTGTACATAAGTAACCGCTGTCCCTAGCATTGCTGGAGCGATCAAATCCATGCTCCTCTATCATTTACATAATTTTCAACAGTATAATAAGCTTTTTTCAGGAGCATACTTTTAATGGATTTCGTAAATTTGTTTATTCAATTCATGTCAAAGACGGGCAGACAGAAAGTAGCCCCATTCCCGCCGGTGGCACCCGTTCACGAGCATGACGCATGATCCAGCCATTGCTTCGCTCGACCATATTTGAGGGAACGTAACTTAAGAAGATTATGTGGTTATCTTAAACTTAAGAAGATTATGTGGTTATCTTACTAAAGATAGACTGTGGGCGCATGAAATCCTCTCAGAAAAGTTTTAGGATTACATTATGGGTAGGTAGGTAGTACCTATTATTAACACTGTCCTCCATTTTCTACATTTAAAGTGAAACACCTAAATATTTCAGATTCTTCAGTAAATAAATTCAAAAAAGTGTATGTGTGCAATTCACACACGGCAGAAGTGAAACTTCAGAAAACTTGTACTCTATCTAAATCAACAACAGTTAGGAGAGTTCAAAATCATACGGCAAAATAAAACCTTAAATAGATAGATACTTATTTTTTTTTGTATTTCATGTTAGAAATTCTTCAATCTACATTAAACTAAAAAAAAACGCAATAACAATAAAAGCTTGAAATAGAGGTGGCCTACATTCAGTCCTTTGTAGCAAAGGCCTAGAGCCCATAGAGGAAAGCCAATTACGCAATCCAATCATTATAAATCAGACACTTTGAGGTCAAAAGTTGCTCATTAGCCGCAGAAAAAATATCAAAAGCCATATCAGTGCTGTGTATTATGCTAATTATTATAAATGAATGTTCGTAAGGGTTATTGTCCAGTGCGCGCGATCCGATAGTATCTGCTTCCGAGCGTCGCGCCGCTGTTGTTATGGTAATAGCCTTAAGACACGAACTTTATTATGAAGGGTAGTATTTTGTGATCAATCGGTTTTAGTTCATTATGTCATGTATAATATACAAAGCGATTTTGCGGTTTTTTACCTCTTTCTATTTTTTTTGAGTCCACGGGCAAGTAACTTCTACAATTTCTTAATAACGGCATTAAATCAAGTTTGTGTGCAAAACTTGCAGAAATTAACATCCATCTTCTTATTATTTTATTTTATGGCTTCTTATAGTGCCACACATACAATAACAACAGACATAAACACACATGAAAGTTATTAATACCAACTTCTGCTTCATTTAAACTTACAAAAAAGTGATCCAACTTCAGAAGCACTGAAAAATTATTTACTCTTAGCCGGTAAACAAAAATCTAAACTTAAAAATAAAATCGCTTTAATGCCAATGCACTAAAAAAATCTTACTAATATTATAAATGCGAAAGTTTGGATGGATGTTTGTTACTCAATCACGTCCCAACGGCTGAACGGATCAGGTGTAAATTTGGCACAGAGATAGATTAGATTAGATAGAGATAGATTAGAGCTTAGTCTGGAATAGCACATAGGCTACTTTTATCCCGGAAAATTAAAGAACCGAAAAACCTCAATCCACGCGGACGAAGTCGCGGGCATTCCCTAGTTACACATAATTCAATAAATTTACGAAATTAATAAAATCCAAATTTTATTTTTGCATTATTTTACAAAAAAAAACGTACTTAACGCAATTTGAAAAAGCCTTTTTCTAAGGTTGATCATAAAAAATTAACAATTTAATTTCGTCGAAAAATAAAATAAAAAGTAATACGTGAAGAAAAATAGAGTTCGTGCGAGTGAAATCCATCCGTTTTCCACTATCTTCATTGAAACGTGTGGGATTGTAGTTACGGGTGAAGAAAAGACGTTTCATCTCGGCCAACAATGGGCGCAGGGACGCTATCACGTTATCGTTCAGGCTGTTATCACTGTGATAGATGGGGGACTGAGCTTTTGTGCCGTGACAGATCGATGTCGACGCGATTGACCTTCAGTCCGAAAGAATCGATTAATCGTGAATTGATAGCTGCTACTATTGAATTTCTTTATTGGTATAGCAAACTGCCTTCAGCCTTAGCCATGCCATACCGCGTCCTATGTAAAGAAAATTAAAAAAAAACCCCTCTGAGTTTGTTGTAGGCTCTTCTCAGATCAGGGCGCGTTCAGAACCCTCGTAGCTTTAGTTTTAAGATTTTTATTTTAAGAATAGGTTCAACATTGTTTTGCAAGAATGGTCTGTAAGCAACAGTGTACTGGCTTACCCCTTGTCTAAGGAGGTCAGAGCTCTGTACGAGATTTATAAGTTATATGTTAAGCGTAGGAAGTAAAATGATGATTTTGTTCCCATGAGGGTGACATGTTCGATGTTGAACAAACCTATAGTAAATTAAGATTAAAAAAAGATATCGTAACTGATTATCACAATGCTTTATAAGTTATTGGACGTCAATAAGTATACAGTGTACCTAATTTGAATACTGCAATTATTCTGTAATGGTACAGGGTAAAGCTGAAAAAGGGTTCTTCTTTTGTTCACTTGGTAGAGTTCCAAGTAACGCAGTTTTTAGAGCTAAAAAGGTGAATAATTTCGGTAGCACAAGTGCATCGGTAGCATTACACTCGTCTCTTATTTTCTAAAGTGCGGAGAAAGTCGTAGGTACGTATTTCTACCTATCTAAAAATGATCGTTGGTCCAGAAATCCTTTAGGTTTGAAAGTGGACACTACGGACCGAACATGATAAAAGTCCGCACGAATTAGTCCGCGACAAAACCTCATTTCGTTTGGACGAATTTTATTCCTGTCGGGACCGTAGTTTGTTTAGCTCATTCTTCTATTCAAGTTCACTCCAGCCTTCAATCTAGGAGGTCTAGACTGGCGATTGCTTTACATAAGGCATGATTGTCATCAAGCGCACAGCTATTTTACAATAAAAAATACCTATACCTTATCCTAAAAATAAGATAACCTAATAAATCTTTTTAGAGAAGGATGTATTATGGGCATTTGCAGTGGCTATGGGCACTAATGTCCTCTTATTTATGAAACACATTCATATTTTGATATTATATCAAACCACTACCGCGTAACTTTATCCCGTACGAAAATATTTTGTAACAAAATCAGAGGTCCCTTAGTCCTCCACACATAAGTGCGTGCTCGGTAATTAAACATCGATTGTTTTGACTCCAAATGTCAAACGCTCTCATTGTTTTGCTTCTGTGGGTGCTGTACCTTAATTCTGCAATTTGATAACTCAGTTTGATACGCGATTCATAATAATTATCGATTGTGTATTATTTTATCTGTGATGTCATGATGTCCTCGCCAGTAGCCTTATTATGCATCCATAAATCATTGTAACAAACTCAATTGATGTGATTGGGTGAATTTTTAGTATTGTTGCTGCGACAAAGGATTTTGGCCAATAGCGGAAGAGCGTCAACCAATCAGAGGTGATTGCGATCGCTTAATCAATGAAACAATATTTTTTACTTATTACGGCTCCAGACAGCGCGTATAACGTCAGTAAGACGCAACCACAAGTATTCTATGTTTATGGACGCTGTCCCAAGTAAGGGGATATCGTGAGGTTTAAAAAGCCACAGGTAGGATCAAGGCAGGTAGGTTGCCGAGACACCAGTTACCGGTGTCCTAACACGGGGAACTGGATGGAATGGCTTTAATTAAAGACTGATCACCCGTCTGGCGACGGCGGACGTCCTCTCTATAAGTAATAAGTAAGTAGTGGGTTTAATATAACTGCCATATCCCACATCTGTGCATATCCCTAACAAGTTAGCCCGCTACAATCTTAAGACTGCAAAGGCTAGCTTGTAGTGGATAAAAAATGTACATCCACCCAAGTAGGACCATCATCGTACCTAACTCTATGGTTATTAGCTTAGATATAGCGAATTAAATTTTCACCATGCCTAGTAGGTACTTCGCCTCAACGAACTCAACTTTCCGTGCAGGAAGGCGCGCGGAAGCAATATTCTGAGATTTTTTGTCTCTAAAAGCTTTCTATCGTTCTTAGGACTAAATATTTTCTGCCCACTTCAACTAAGCTATCAGCTTGGGCTATGGGCACAGATTATTATTTTGGCATTGGGATTAGTTAATTATTTACTCATAGCAACGTATAGGATTCTACATATTATATGTCATGTTATGTTTTCCCTAATATAGAACTTAACTTTTTATGTATTTCCCGCATTTACACAATAAACAACTATTGTTCTGATCGGAACGGTGCATCGTAAAGAGCTAATTGGTGATAAAGCCGGCTAATTGGTCGCGGTTATCGGCGCAGGCGCACTAATGGAGTTTCTTTACCTCCCTTAATAGTCTGTGGCCGATAAAAGATATTTGCTTGATTTTTGTTTCACGCATTTGTTTGTCTTATGTTATATTTTTATGCCTTAATTTATTTGTGCACGGCGAATAAAGTAGTCGAATGCAAAAAACTAAAATGAGCAATTAAATTTTTGTTTCCTTGTAGCTTCCGAAGACTAAATAGGAAGAAAGCAAGGACCAGGGGGGGTTACGGACTACGGTTGATTCTATTTTTATGCCTTAATTTATTTGTGCACGGCGAATAAAGTAGTCGAATGCAAAAAACTAAAATGAGCAATTAAATTTTTGTTTCCTTGTAGCTTCCGAAGACTAAATAGGAAGAAAGCAAGGACCAGGGGGGGTTACGGACTACGGTTGATTCTATAGCGATTAAAAAAAAATTACAATTGTGAGTTTTATTTAAATATTATAGAACTCAATTTCTTTTATCAATCTTTAATTTTGGTTTTATGTAAATTAAAGTTCATTTGATTTAAAAGCACATTTATTATCTAAAAATATGAAATTAAAACTATGAAAAACATTAAAATCTAATAGTCATAACAACTTAAAAGTCATAAAACAATTCGTAGGTAGGTATGTAAAGTTCCATTACGTAGGTACATTCCACATTTATTGAGGACATGAAATGAAATAAATTCAACATCAACAGAAAAGCATAAACCTTCCAAGACGAAAACGAAATAGGTTAAATATTTTTGATAAAAGTTATATCGTTATAAATGCTTATTAAAGGCCATAAGGCGGAGTCACTTGGGCTTCGTGACTTTTGACTTATGGCTGACCGATCTCCGATGCGTGGCCATTCTAACCATTCTTTGATACGGATCAAAAACTCGTGGAATGAGCAGCGAACGATAAATAAGACTACGTATTTAATTATAATCATTTTATTACTAGCTTAAGTACCTACTTACTTTGTGATATTGTACGAATAAAAGCTTAGAAGACATTTCAAGAAATCAACTTGCAAAGATCACATGAACTATAAACACATTTGTATAGAAGCAGGCGTGGCGTTACGTTGCGGACTTTCCATTATCAACTCGCATTAAAAATCTCTTTTGAATCGACCTATCTAGCGCGTAGTAGTGGTAGTATCATAGAAATACGTGGGTAGTAGCATTATCTACGTAGAAATCGTTGACTCTTGTTTATGCGAGGACGAAGGAGATGAGCAGGTGTGGAGAAAGAGACTAAGTAGATACGTCTCAGATGAAAATGATATCACTTTGAAAATTAATGTTACTTTTCACGTGAGTAAAAATCCTTCGAGCTTTATGTACTTTAGTTTCGAGTTTGTACTGAAGATACCGTACATTTATATAGTTTTTTTTTCGGATAAAATATAGATTATGTAATATTCGGTTTACAAGCTATATCTGTGCCAACAGGGATGATGACAACTCGATCAAATCTGCAATACTTAATCAAATTTCTTCTTTTTATTTTGTTTTATGGCTTTTATTAGTGCCATACCAGCTTTACCTTTAAAAAAGCACTTCGAGTATGGAAGTTTGAATGAAATAGGTACTCGTACCTAGTTGTGATGTCATCAAATTTCAACAAACTTTTATTTCTTTAATCTATAGTTAAAATTATTATAAAATTGAAAACTAACTGAGGATGTCAATTTAAGTTCGTTAGGAAGACCCTCTTTCAATAATCGGTAAGAAATAATTTATTTTTAACATAGGCATCATCCATATTGTTGTCATTTTGACATTCGGTTAAGCGAAGGAAAGGTAACAAATATAAGGATTTTTGTATGGATTATATAAAAAGTCTGCTAAAAGTCATAAAATAGACAATTCTTATTATTCAAAAAATACATGTTCATGCTACGTGCGGACAAGACAAACGAAAACGTTTAGTATGCATTGCGTCGGTTCACGTGAGTAAGGGTAGTTAAGGGACCAAGAGCTGGCTCGGCTTTAATGGCTGTAGCTAAACGCTAAGTATTTGCTGAAGGTGAAACGGGCTGTAATTAAAATTCAATTTGCACAAATCAACTGAACAAAGGAAATCTCTAATGACCGCCTTTCTTTATCCCTGATTAGACAATTTACGGTCGAGGTCTGAAAATGTTTACCAGTTTTCAAATTAGATTCTTTGTAACACTGCGTGCGGTGAGGTCTAAAACGCCTTAGCAAGATATTTCTTGGGTGTCAAAGGTGTCATTGGCGCCCCACGTTGGGCGCAAATGTAACACGACGATTAAATATTAATAATTCGTATCACTAATAATACAATGGGTGACTTTATAACGCGATGATACCCTATATCGCGGAGTGAGACACAACTTAATATCGCACGTCTGAGGGTGAAGACGGTGCAGTGTCAACTAACTATCTCACTGACTATCGCCAGGCGCTCAGCCTAAGGCATCTTCCTGGGTCCAGCCCCTTACAACGGGGCTGTCCCCCGCACCCCTTGGGCTTAAACCCCTTTGCCTCCCTACACAATCCTTTTTTCCCCGTGTGGTTTTCATTTCAAGTTTGACGCCTTAGCATCATCGCACTTGTTAGAGTGACATTTTAATACAAATTAAATTATCATAAAAAAAAGGTTTTCTACATCTCTCCTATCTAGTTGTCCGGTGGCAGTGACCGAAACATGTTAAAAAATCTATGATGTATGCCTAATCAAATCACATATCGACATTCTGACACAGATGTGTGCAATTACGAACTTTAAGGTGGTAAACATTTTCAGACCGCGACTGTACCTATTATGTGACTGTCTTGTGAGATGTGATTCATGAAGAAGTAGAACGCGAAAAGCTGTTCCGTTCCGTTCCACCTCCGCTTCCGTTTTCCTCGCCGACTTCAATTTACACTTACACTATACAATTTACAATTTAAACTTTCAAAAGAAGAATAAACACTAGGCTACATTACCACCATTTTGGCATGAAAGGTGATACAATTAAAAATCATTTTCTTTATCCTGCGGCATTTTATAGCCGTAATATTTATTACTTTTGAGGAGTTTACTGTAGGTACCTTTACCTACGGGTTCTTATTTTGTAAAATTGCAATGCCTTCTGGATTGTAGGAAAGTAATGATTTAAAAGCTCTTATGAATCTTCAAAAGTTTGTTTAGCCGTAATATAGGCGTGCAAATATTAATTTATACGTCTAAAGTCACTAGAATACCGGACACATAATTTTATTACATCTTATAATGGTAGACCGGCCCTTATTTTTTTAAAAGTTTAAAGTAAACAGGTACAAATGGCAAAACACGTTAAACAATAGTATGAGATGTCCTAAATAGTTTCAATACTTAGCTCTGATCTCAGATTTCATCTTAAAGCCATACATAATTTTATATTCCGTCGCTTATAAGGCGTCTTTTCACAAGATGTCTCACAATTGTATAACTTTTTTTTTAAAATCCACTTCAAGCTAGCCCTTGACTGCGATCTCACCTGATGGTAAGTGATGATGCAAAATTATAAATAACTATTATGATGTATATTTCCTCGCATCGCAATACCAACCCTCTATACAATTAAGGCTTCCTATTCAAATTGAATATTTTCGCGCTGTTGAGACAGTAGCTTTGAGGGCCTGTCTACCATTTTCCACCTTCGTGCCGAAATTCCTAGGATTTCCATTTATTCTACTTGAACGATTGTTTATTGAGTGTGTACACGAAAGGTGAAGAATTTATTTGAGGTTATTATTTAAGATATTTAGTTGACGTATTCAGTACTTAGGTAGACTTTTATTTTCCTTATCACAATGTTAACATAAGTATAGTTTTCACCGCGACTTCGTCTACGTAAATCCTCCAGCGATTCCAAGTGTAGCCAAGAGTTCTGTGGCAAGTACCTAAGATAAATATTTTATTTTGCAATTGCATATTTTAATTATAAATATGATTCTAATTAATTTATTCTTTTCAAATTATTTTTTATGAACTTTGGTATGGAGACTGGTTGCATCCTGGGGACAAAAAGTTTCCGCGGGAATCCAATAACTTTAACGAACGGGGGCGAAGTTGCGAGCATCCAGATCCGTTTAGTATAGTAAAGAAAAAAGTAGTTCGAGTAGACGTTTAGACAGTGGTTATGAAGGCTTATCTGTTGACTCATTCCGCTCCACTTTCCACTTTCGTGTCGGAATTCACGGAGTTTCCACATAGCAGGTACAGTCGAAATGATTGCCTATTGACTGTGTACACGAACGGAAACGAGCTTCTTTCGGACATTCCGATCGTTGGGTTGTATTTCTTACTTTTTCCGTGGCGATAGAACTTGAACTCGAATTTTTGATGAAATTTTTTACAGAGATAGGTTGTATCCCAGGTACGTGTATAGGCTATATTCCGGAAAATGAAGGATTTCCCGCGAGAATAACAAAAATCTTAATCCACGTGGACGAAGTCGCGGGCATCATCTAGTACTTTATAAGTAGGTACAATAAAACAATTTCGTTTGCTACGAGTTGATGTCTAATTAGATGAACGCATAAAACACTCAAATAGGTTAATATTTTCGTTACACTCAAGATGTTATCGGCTTTTAACGAAACCCGAACGTCAAACAATAATTTCATTTTTATTATATCTTATCAGGATCTAAGGCGAGTGACTTTATTTATCATTGAATCAAAGCTAGGCCAGCGCATGGCACTTAATTAGGTGGCAGCAGTCACGCATGTCGCTGTTACACTAGTACCACAGTCTAAGGAGATATGCTCTTTTCTATCAATCATTTGACGTCACCAAGCAAAAGCACGGAGGCGTCTAAGCAACAGCAACGGGTGACGTGACGGAGGAAACTAGCAGAATTTTCAATACAAAATTCTGTGCAAAAATTGTATTCAGTTTCCTACCGAGAAGTTTCATAGACAGATACCGTACCTCATGGTACTACAACTGTCACGGCATCTCGGTTTGTCATTTGTATGGGCGTTGACCTACTGTATAATAAAGGTTTACTTACGCTGTGGACTTACTAGTCTACCACAGCGTAAGTAAACCTATCTAAGGAGTCCACCACACCACGACCTGTACCACAGTCTAAGGAGATACGTTATTTTCTATCAATCATTTGATAGAGGCATAAGCACGGAGGCGTCTAGGCAACAGCAACGGGTGACGTGAATGAGGATATTGGCAGAATTTTCAATACAAAATTCGGTCACTTAAAATAAGTGAATTCCTATTCATTCCAAATTTGTCTTCAGTTTTCTACCGAGAAGTTAAAAGGAAACTCGGTTATCCATTTATTATTATACTTTTATTCAGCAATTCACAACACAAACACGGCAGCTATAATTTATAGAGTTCTCCAGACCAGTGCTGCCACTCTCAAGAACCTTACGGACATACCCGCTCATGCCATGTACAGCTCGCTTTAATTTTCCTTCTAATACTAGAGAGATAATGTCACGGTTGCCCGGTTTGTCATTTATGTGGGCGTCAACCTACTGTATGAATATAGGTTAACTTACGCTGTGGCATTGCCTATCTCAGTAGCGAACACATTTTCTTCATTAACCTGTCCGCCTCCTATGTTTTTCAACGTCGCCGTAATGATATTAGAATATTCGCGTGTGTGCCGGCGTAAATCACTGCATTGTCACTGTGGCGGACTTATAATTTTATTGTCGGACGAAGGCGACACGACAGTGTGTCACGCGAGGCGAGCACCTCACACGACACTGCGGATCAGCTTTTATTGTCCGACCTCTAATTACGGAGTTGTTTCGAACTAGATCTCGACTTAGATTGCGGTCTAGACTCGCTATTGGGCGGTCCTTTCGTGAGAGATTAATTGTGCTTGCGGTATTAATAAGTGGATTGGATGGTTATGTTTTTTGATGGCTTGCGCTCGACTGGGCTCACGTCGACAATGATTACAGAAATTTATTCTTATAATTAACTAGATGATGCCTGCGACTTCATCCACGTGGGTTGAGCTTATTTGTGGGTGTGTTGTCTGGTGGGAGGCTTCGGCCGTGGCTAGTTACCACCCTACCGGCAAAGACGTGCCGCCAAGCGATTTAGCGTTCCGGTACGATGCCGTGTAGAAACCGAAGGGGTATGGGTTTAATATAACTGCCATGCCCCTAACAAGTTAGCCCGCTACCATCTTAGACTGCATCATCACTTACCATCAGGTGAGATCGCAGTCAAGGGCTAGCTTGTAGTGGATAAAAAAAAAACTAAATTCTCGGGGGATCTCCCTAATTTTCCGGGATAAAACGTAGCCGTAAACGTAGCCCGGAAATACAACCTGTACCAAATTTCACCAAAATCTGTTGAAAAGCATCGGGGTTACGTCAGTGTGCCAAAGTTATCTTACTGAGTTAATTATAGGGCTATTACAGATTTTTTTTTAATAATCACGTTAAAATTTTTAATGTCGTTAACGAAAAAAATGTTATTTTTTCTAAAGAAATATTGAGCTACGCAAAAAAATGTTACTCTAGACTTATTTGAATACTTTCTTAACCTTTCGAGCTTTATTGATAGGACGTTCTTACCTATTTGTATTTTGTTTTCAAATACAATGACTTGTCTTCAATGTACTATGTATCTTCTAGGCAAGCGCGTTCCAACCTAGACCTCATCACTGCTTTGCACTAAGCATGATTGTCGTCAAGCGCAAGCCTATCTCACAATAAAAAAAAAACTTTGCAGTTACTCGTATACAACTTTGTACATAAATGTCTTTTCAATGTTAATAACTATTCCGTGGAAGGACTATGGCGTCTGAAAGTAGGCTGTCCACGCCCCTCCATGCGGTTATTATGCGACAGGATGTCGAGCGCTCTACATAATAGGTGTCATTACTGTGTCGGTCAGAAATTGCTTCACTATCGGAGGAGTTATCACGGCCACTTTATAGGTCCAGATTACAGGCTTTTTATATTGGCAGCAATACTGCATAGGCTTCGCTATTAGTGCCCATGTTATTACAGGCAACTTTCTTGTTTCGTTATACTAAGAAAAAAATTGAAACGAATTTTTAATTAATCGACCGGAAATTAAATTGCGACCTGAATATATCTACAGTTCGCTCGCGAGTTCAATGCAGAGTAAATGTATGGTGACACATACAACTCTGCATTCAACTCACGCGCGAATTATTTGTTATGATGAAATTAATATTTTTTTATTTACACGCTTTTTATTAGCTTCAGACGTATGTATGTTAGTATGTAACGGAATCTTTGAACATGATTTTGACCCCCTTTAAAACGTCGGATTAACTCGAAATTTGGGATAATTATTAAGGACCGATGACAATTCAATATTTTAAACAGTTTGACCCGTTATCCTTACTAGGATAATCAGGATTAGCGATTTTTTGTTTTCCTGAGACCCGGAGTGTCTGCGTCAAAAGCGTGCTTTTTAGTTTTTTTAAACTATTATTATTATTTGTGACTAAACTTCAATGTTTACTGCTAAAGAGCCATATCGAGATTAGAAAGAAGTTACTTTTATATAAATACTAAATGATGCCGCGACTTCGTTCGCATTTTTTTTGTTATTTCCGCAGGAACCCCTTAATTTTCCGTAAAGTAGCAATCTCTATATTTCATAAAAATCGTCTTCATAGATGGTCCATGAAAGTTCCTATGGGTTTTCGTAAGTGCAATAATTGTATTCCACAGACATTATTGTTTAAGAGGAATTCAGGCACGAAGGGAAAGGGGTGAAACTAGTCAGGTATCTTAAGCCATGTGGCTGCTATCACAACACTCATTATCATACCTGGAATATGAATGAAGCATAAATTAAAATTAACGCGCCTCGAATTTCGTATCATTCATTTCATATTCATTTATTGCATGACAGGTAGTTGTGTGGTCTGTATTTATAAACTACTTGTGGTATCTGTTCTGTGGCAGGAATGATCGAATCCAAGGTATCTCAAATAGGTAAAATATACCTATATCTTGAAATATGGTCAAAGTTTGAAAAGTTCATCTGCGTTCATCGTACTTAATGGATGGGTTTACTTTGAAGGTCTGAATCTAGCCTTTTCTTATCCTCCTCGTCTCGAAGCGTCCGTTCAATAGGACTTCAGTCCAGTTTATTCATCTCGAGCATCTGTCCTTTGTCGAAATTTTGTAATAAGTACTCTAAGTTGTGTATTGTATGTGGAAGGTTTTGGGAGTCCATCATCACATTTTATTTTATATGTACTATGAAAAGCCCTGCTATTGTGTGATAAAACTGACAATAATTTAAAAAATAAAACTGATGACGTCACTACGCACAATAATGAGAGAGACCTACCTTTAACGCTAAGATAGAGATATTCTTTGCACCCAAGAAATCTTCATTTCTAGTTGGAATTACAGAAATAATTTAACAATTAATGAACAGACAAACTATTACATTACAATGGTATTAATAAAACTTAACACCCTGTGGTTTTTCCTATTAAAGCAATCTCTATCTCAAATGTTTCGCATGACGTTGTGCATTTATTACACTTGAATATTATTCGCAAATCATACACGTATTGTTCCAAAGTGTTGAAATAAATCTATTTCAAGAATATTTACAAACTGGAAGCGACATATATTTCCTTCTATCAATTTAGGTACGTAAGCAACTACGTGCTCAAACTAAGAGCAACCTGTCACGGTCACCATCGGTTATAATGAGTTGAACAGATGGACAGTGCAGGCGTAGCAGACAGACACGACACACACACATTCGCATTTATAATATATGTATGGATTCAGAATATGTTCCGTCTTTGTACGGATAGATAGTAGGTACCTATAGTTAGATAAGGTTGAAATATAAGTATAATAAGTAAGTACTTGTAATTTATTTTTTATTCACTTCAAGTTAGCCCGTGACTGCGATCTCACCTGATGGTAAGTGATGATGCAGTCTAAGATGGCAGCGGGCTAACCTGTTAGGGGCATGGCAGTTATATTAAACCCATACCCCTATTCGGTTTCTACACGGCATCGTACCGAAACGCGAAATGGCTTGGCGGTACGTCTTTGCCGGTAGCGTGTTAACCAGCCACGGCCGAAGCCGACCCACCAGGCCAGACCAGGGAAAATTCAGAATTATAGATTCCCAAATTGACCCTGCCGGGGATCGAACCCGGGCCCTCCGCACGTTATAGCAACAGCGTTACACACTGCGCCACGGAGGTCGCCAAAATAGTAATCGTAATTTTTCTTACCATAAGGAATTTAATTTTGATAATGTGTAAATCAAGTGGAACCTTTAAAACAATATATTATATTATATACTGGTAACGTGTAAAAAACAAAAACAATTACATAATCATGATGATGTATCCGTAAACTGTGAAGATTTATTGTAAAATTCTCTGACAATATTTTGTAAACTGTACAAGCGTGGCAATGCTTGTTTGAAACTATAAATAACTAGATGATGCCTCTGATTTCGTCCGCGTGAACTAAGGTTTATTGATTCACTCTGAAACTCTTACATTTTCCAATAGTAGTAGTATAGATGTGTCTATTCAGGGTAAATAAACACATCAAAGACCGTTTCAAATTTCAACCAAGTCGTTGTGTCATAAAGTAGTGACAAAAATCCAAACTTTCACAATTATAACATTTGTAAGATAATCGTTTCTAGTAACTCTACATTCCTGTTTTGCCCATTAGTTCATTTTAGGGGTAGATGATGTATCAGATAGGGAGGTCAAGTGTCCCCCGGGGGGTGAAATGTCCATAAAAGGGGGTGATTTTGACCGCGCAGTCAGATCGAATATGAAGATAAGAGCTACGGCGGAAAACAAGACAGCAATTTTATGTACGACTCAGAGCTCCTTAATTGACTCGCAGATAAACATCACGCAACATTACGTATTGAGTTTTAATTATTTTTAAGGGGGAAGCTAAGTGGTTGTTTACATTGGCCGAGGGAATTGAATTTTCTTTGTAAAAATGGAGATAAAATACTTCAGACACACACCATTCGTAAAAAAGGAAATTTATTGAAATAGATTTTAACCAACTCTCCATTTTCTATTTACACACTTACATATACTTTTTATCCTACATGCATTATCATACTACAGTCACCTATGGGCCGAATATTAATTATAAGTTGGCTTTTTACAACCGATCCGCTTATCCGGTGTTGATGAAAATATTTGATGAGCACAGCATTGTCGTACATATACTCGTAGCTACTTCAATGGAGCACAGTGATGGCTTGCATCCCGGAGTTGGATATAAGCCACTTAAAATAAGATATTTAAAAACCATAATATAAGCAGATAAAAAATACATGTTAACTTGCTCCAAAAACAATGTCGTGGGAAAAGGGGGAAGTCTATCATGGTCATAATTGTATTTATCTCTTCTTATTTTTCATTCACACAAATTTAGAAATATTTATGTTATCATCACAATATTCCAATAAGATCTTTACGTTTACTACGAAAACCTTATAATTGCAATTGTATTCGGTTTTGTATTCGTTTGTAGTGAGGTTAGGGAAGTACCTATAGCTAGTAGCTACTTAGTTGTACCGTTAATTCCACATCCTAAAGAATTGGTAAGAAAAGTACTGTATAAAAACTATTCTTATCATCTCAGTGGAAAGTTCAGAAAAGCGCCCTGTGTAAGGCTTCAACCCAACAAGAAAATATTCGTTCCCACTGCCGAAGAGGGTAGTTTTATTGCCGTCACCAGATGGCGTGTGTCATTTAGTGAACCCATATCTTATAGTTCCTTTGACCTTTGATTTTCTTGACACCAACTTGCTGTGAACTCTCTCACCCTCTTCCGTGTTAATGGACGGGGGGACACAGAATATGATATGATTATGTAAATTGTAGTATTTACATAATCATATTTTAATGCAGGTGTATTTTTAATGACATATAAATGAATTTAAATTCTAAGGGATATTTCAAAGAAATTCATTTGCATAGGTAGATATATTTAAATCTCTCCTTTCATACGATAAAACAATGTACAAAAATAGCGTAGATTACACCTAGGAAAAAAGACCCTGACTACCGCATGCGTATTTTGGATGAACTGTTGATGAGGATAATATCATGCTACAACATGTAATACCCAATAATATTACCGTACCGTAGTGTAAGAGACAATCCAGAAGAAGGAAGAATGAAACGCTTTTAATATATTTGTCCTCTCATTTGAAACTCGCACGACTAAATGGTTAAACGTGTAGAGGTTCCACGAGAGATTTAATGTAATTATAAAAGTTGGCTATACTTAAAAACAATTAGATTAAATCAAATGACATGAAACGAGTCAAATTGATGGATATTATACTTCCTGTTTCATGAGGTACAATGACAAATCGCAATAATGCTAACAGTTGTATATTATGCTCGTCTCGCGCACTCTTGTAAAAAATTTCCCCCTTCCAAAGGTTGTCTGGAAAAGATTGTTTTAGCAATCAAACCGCTTTTGCCTTTACCTTTGCACCCTTCTAAATAATCTTTTTACCTCTTGTATGTTGTTTTTTTTAAGTGTGTGCAATAAAGAGGTTTTCTATTCTATTATTTTCTTAAAACAGGGATCATAGATAGGTATTGGCGATAAGTACTCTATATAAGGTCAGATGTCAAGAAAATCTGTTACGCTGTTGCAATATCGATAATTTTGCGTAATAAATCGTGCGCCATAACAATATCATCATTTACTTGCAGTCTTGGGGGATCGTATTGGACAACGGTGATAAATGTTAGGGGTGGAAACATTCTTATTTGAAAACAAAAATATTAATAAGAACTGATTATTCTTATAAGAATTATATTATCTGTTCAGGCTAAGTTAATAAAGAAAGAAAGGAAAGAAAGAAAGGACGTTCTAATTCTTAGATTACAAAAAAATCTAAATTTTTGTAGTTTAGTAATTTAGGGCCACAAATTAAGAGCCTCGGCGGTTATCATCTAGTTTTTAAATAATAAAGATATATAAACGAAAATAATTTTACTGATGTAATTTTTATAATTTTTAGAACATTTTTCCGAAACCTAACCCGTAAGTGAAGGAAAGACCGTCTTCGAAATACGGTTGTGTTTCGAATAGTGGATAACGAGGTAATTTACATAGTACTTTGGTAACCGCCAACTGAAATTCGGACAATTTCGGCTAATGACACCCAATTTTAGCTTTCGAATAGCAAGGATAACTTCAAAGCTCTGCAATTATCATTGCAGTACAACATTTGTTGAAAATACAGTCTTACTTTTAAAGTTTGGACTAGTACCAACTACCAAGTGATAACTAGTAACCATTTAAAATTCAAAATTCTTTATTTGCAGAAACATTTTTTACAATGAGATGTTATTTGTTAGTTTTCCAGTAGAAATATTTCACCTTATAATCAGGCATGCAAAATTACATTTGTTTATATTAATACTTATTTAAAATTAAAAAATTCATCTATTGTGTAGAATTTGCATCTACCATTTACATCTCAATTTATTGAATTGTAGTAATTTTATGATTTTGTATATTTTTGTTTTCCTGTAGAACAGTGTTTACGCTAAAGTACGCAAGTTACACAACCAAAAAACCCACAACAAAAAAGTTGTCTTTATACATGATGTAATAAAGCTCGCCTACGCCGTAGCCATAAAGGCCGGACCGCATAACAGCGCCGCTGCGCGGCAAAATATTCTCGGCTTCGTGCCGCGTCGCGCAGCGCCGCTGTAATGCGGTCCGGCCTTTAAGCTACACCACCGAAATTAGAACTGACTTAAATAACTAGGTTTGATAGCGTGGTGGTGGCTTCTGCATCCTAGTCGGGAGGTGTGGATTCGATCCCCGGGTGTTAGGGCTTTTCTGAGTTATATGCGTTTTAAGAAATTAAATATCACTTACCTCCTAAAACGGTGAAGCAAAACATTGTTAAGAAACATGAATACCTGAGAGTACTCCATAATGTTCTCTTTGTGGAAAACTCTCAGGTATTCAGGTTTTAAAAACTTTGCCAGCGTGGTGGACTATGGCCTGATTTTTCTCATGACAGAAGACTTGTGCTCAGTAGTGAGCCGAAGATAGGTTGAAATAATGAATGTTGTTTTCTTAAATCCCCCTAAACCTATATAACATGTATGTTGTATGTACTCGTAGCACGTACTAGACGTGACTGAATTATGTACCGATTTTTTTTGCAGGCTATACCTATCTGATTTTTATGATAACTTGATAACCAAAGTTAACGGAATAGTCGTTCTACTGAAATGACCCGAATTTAATAAAGACACGGACACATTCTACCCAAACTTTCAAAGTTCCAACATCTTACCAATCATACCCAAGGATTTAAGCTCGCTCTCTCTTCGATAATTATAGCAGAAATAATTTCATTTTCCATGAAGCGCGTTTATAGTCGATTTCTCGGGCGACATCTGGCGGATCTTGACGACAACTCGCATTCGAGTTATTGTTATTAATTAGAGGCTGGGATTAATTAAGTAGGGCGCCGATCACGTCGTCATCCGTTCGCCCGATCCATGCCAGTCTTGCCGAACGTCTTTGTTAACATCGTTCCATAGACTAGCGTAAGAATAGACAGTCCTGACTTTATTGTATACATTTTTACTGTTGAAAACACGCTTGGGACCAAAAAAATTGTGTGTGTCAGCTCCGATGCAAGACTGGAGTTTACTCCTTACGAACGAAAAGTGTTTAAGACATACATTAAAAAAAAATTAAAAATATACGCGCCGAATTGAGAACCTCCTCCTTTTTTGGAAGTCGGTTAAAAAGGAGGTTCTCAATTCGGCGCGTATTATTTTTTAATGTGTGCATATCTCCGTAGTTTCTAAGCCGATTTGAAAAATGTTTTTTTCAGTCGTTAGAGGAAGCTCTCGAGGTGGTCCCATAAAAATTCTGACTCTAAATCCTCAACCCTGAGATTAATAAGTTAAAAATAAAAATTATTTCCAAAAAACCGACTTCCAACGCCACTGTAAAGTAAAAAATAATTTTGATTTCTACCCACTATGTTGAAGTCGGGCGGGTATAACAATAATAAGTAAAGTTGACGCATCAGGCTCGCCCGACTTCAACATAGTGGGTAGAAATCAAAATTATTTTTTACTTTACAGTAACGTTAGAAGTCGGTTTTTTGGAAAGAATATTTTTTTTTGTTTTATGGCTTTTAATAGTGCCACACCAGAACCATGCACTTTGCCAATGTCACGTGGAGTTCGCATGAAAAAAAATATCTAAAGTAAAACCGTAAAAATCATTTGATAGGTCATGTCTATAACATTTTCTACTCTTCCCATTCGAGACGATAATGAAGTGGTATAATTTTAATCGTGCGCGAATTGCCGCCGTAATGTCGCAGCCACGTGGCGCCACGTTACTGCTCCTATCCGAAACTCATGCTTCAGCTCTCAAGAAAAGTTTCTCCTTCAAACAATATAATATTATATAATGATATAATATATTATATAATGATAATAATGTATTCGCAACCGAATTTCGGCCACAGCGGCCAATCTCCACATAGATCTGCGCGGTAGATAAATAATTACTTATGTTTTTATAATTCACTAGACGATTCCCGCGACTTCGTCCGCGTGGACTAACTTTTTTCGATTCCTGCGGGAACTCCTTAATTTTCCCGGATAAAAAGTAGTCCATGTCGTTCCGGGGGATACAACCTATCCCTGTACCAAATATCATCAAAATCGGTTGAATGGATGACACACAGATAGACAGACAGACAGAAACACTTTCGCATTTATAATATTAGTATGGATTACAAAATTAACGAAATGAAGCTTTCCAGTTTTTTTTTTGAAGAAACCGCATAAATTTCAATAAATTGTAGCGTTTCAAATTAGGAGTTTTAAGTAGGATAATTAATATCGAGTTACAAAAAGTGGTCACACATTTAGTATTAATTATCGTTCTTTATAATTTACACAATTAAAATTAAGAACTGACATAAAAACTAAAATAATTAAAAAGCAAACAATAGTACGCGACAATACTAGGCAGTCTTTCAGTCGCTTTAATTGTTGAATCACGCCTCCCCCTGTACATCAGGCAGTCACTTTAAAAACGAAAATTCTTTAATTCCTTGTGCAATTAACATCCAGGCCGACTTGAGGCAACGCCAAGTGTCATCGTAAGTTTCAGAACGCGTCATTAAGGGCATCTGCAGCGCGGTAAATAACGAAAAAACTCCACTAGAGGGACGCAGGGGGGTAGGGGAGAGATGAGAGATTTTATTTAACAAAGTCTATATTAACCCGATGCAATTAGAGAACGTTAACGAGCTAGCCGTAATGACGGGGGTGTAGTCTCAAAGCGCTCGCTTTGCGTTTATCGGGCTAGGAAACTGCTGTGTGTAAGGTTACCGTGAGAAATATACCTAGTTAAAAGCGGACTATCTCGTCGCCTGAATCTATACTTAAGCGCGTGGCTTAAGTTTTTAATTCCCATGGGCCCTCCTTAATTTTCTGGGATAAAAAGAAGCCTATGTCACTCTCCAGGTCCTCATCTATACCCATGCAAAAATCACGTTAATCCGTTACTCTATTGCAGTGTGATTGAAAGATAAACTTTCTATACCCATGCTAAAAATCACGTCGATCCGTTGCTCTGTTGCGGCGTGAGTGACGGACAAACTCTCTATTTAACGTCCTTGGGGATAGAACGCACGTCACGTCATGCACGAACGGCTGAGCGGATCTGGATGAAATTTAGCAAAGAGATAGATTATAGTGTGGAATAACACAGGCTAGTTTTAATCTCGGAAATTTAAAGATTTCCCGCAGGAATGAAAAAAACTTAATTCGCGCGTACGAAGTCGCAGTATCATCTAGTAAAAAATAAAGCTTGCAAATGTTACCTCTAGCAAGACGTAGCAAGACGCCTACTATAAGGCAAGGTGGTATTTTTATTTTTATTTTTATTTATCAGGTCTACTAACGGACACTTACATTAAAACATACTCGTACAAAGGTAAAATTATCCTATAAAATAAAACCCACTTAAAAGTAAACACAAAGAATAGTTATGGCAAGGTTCATGTTCTGATTTTATGACGGAACTTAGGTAACGAGTCAAAGTGAATGCCAAGATTAGTGCTGTAGTGGTCTTGAAATAAATAGTATATGAAAAGCAATGACACTGATATGATACACATGTAAGTTATTCTACAAATACAACCACTACAGCCCATTAACTTCCCACAGCTGGGCTCAGGCCTCCCCTGACACTCTCATAGGAGAGAGGGAATTAGAGCTTAGACCCACCACGCTGCTCCAATGCGGGTTGGCGGGCTATTCGACAAATACAACAAAGACGAGGAATTCGAGATTGTATGCAAAAGTCGCACGGTTTTTCCTCGATTTGAGAATAAGCCCCACGCGTTTGCGTTGACACATTACCAGAGAGTGATGCGAATTCAAAGCTGCCGCTTTTGAATATAATAATCGTTAGAGCCGGCTATTTATTGTTTAATTAGCCCCGCTGGCCGCCATTTGCCTGCTGGCCATTGTTTATACAGTTTCAAGACGGCAGAATTGGAAAAGTTTAAAAAAAATGCCGCTAACGGTATCGCGTATTGGGCGTTTGGTGCAAAAAAAACAGCGATTTATATATTTTTTCGTCTAATTATCTAAATACGTATATATAGAAAAGGTAAAGTTAAGGCAAGTACTGACTAATATAGGTAATCCCCAACTTAGATATGAATAGCCTTTGATGTAGAATATCAGTACCTATACCTATGGAATAGCTGTTAGCATACAGTGCTGTAAGAAGGCTTTTACGTAATGTGCCCTTTGTGTGTGTTTTAATCTCACCCAGCTCTGAAT
The DNA here is from genome assembly GCA_923060345.2 of Erebia aethiops. NCBI lineage: Eukaryota > Metazoa > Arthropoda > Insecta > Lepidoptera > Nymphalidae > Erebia > Erebia aethiops. Next base: position 9,791,457 of record OV281096.1, on the reverse strand, counting down.
TCTGAAATAAATGTCTATGTTTCGACAGATTTTAATGAAATTTGGTATAGAGACAGGTTGCATCCCGGGGAAGGACATTTTGGCAAGGCTACATTTTTTCCCGGAAAAATTAAGGACTTCTCGCTGGTATAATAAAACTTAAAAATGCGGACGAAGTCGCGGTCACTATCAACTAATAATGGATAAAATATTATGTGTTTCATTGAACAAATTGAGATTTTTTAATTTTCAGATTATAAAAGGCTTTTATTAAAGTACTTGCTCATAACACCATCAGATTTTCCAATAATTTATTAGGTACGCAATTTAATTTTACAAGTTCACAAACAGGGACTAAAGAAGCCATCTCACTTTGTTACGTAATAATTATTTATACAATAAAGATTTGTCTCAAGCAAATTGCCGACGACCTACAAGTGTTAAGGGCGTGAGATCAAACGCTTCTTTGTTTTATCTACGCTGATATTACAAGGCTTCTCTTTACTTTACCTTTGCTTTGTGAGGTTAAATAGAATAACTTAATATGTTTTACTTGATGTTCAGAAATAGATAACTTACAAAAGTGGGGGTGCGTCGTCTTGGTTTTTTTTGGCGATTGCTGTGTTATGAGTAATGACTTGTCATAGTGACACAGGTCCTCTTAGGTTTACTATTATTTATTATCAGAACTCTTAGCTTTACGATGATCATTAGAATATGCTTAGCTATAACAGAATAGTTGGTTTTTATAGTATTACAAACAAGCTGATGCCTGCGAGTTCATCCGCGTAAATTGAGGTTTTTTGGTTTCCGGAACTTTTTCGTTTTTCGGGATAAAAAGTAGCCTATGGGTTATTCCAGACTATAATTTATCTCTGTGTCAAATTTCATACAAACCTCTTCAGCCGTTCAAGCGTGATTGAGTAACAAACATCGATCCATCCATCCAAACTTTCGCATTTATAATGGTATAGATGGAGGCATTCACTCCGCTTACTCACAAGTAGGTGTCATGAATAGAAACATTACTTAACCTTATATGCCTATCTTTGAAATAGGTACTAAAAAAATTCTACATCAATGTTGAAATGTCAACACTGACGAAAAAACATTCTAAGAACTAAGTGTGAAGCATCTGTCAAGTGGGTGCCTTTTTCGAACTAAAATGTGTTAATTATAAAGTGAGGACAACGTAGCTGTGTACTTTGATAATATTGCATAAGTGTTACCCTTCATAAGATCGGAAGGGAGTTGTAGAACGTCGTAAAGTAGCAACTTTACGAGCTAAACGACGACTGCGACGAAAACAACGAAAACGTTTAACAGGATGACGGATCGTGTCTCCGGCTTGGGGGAAAAAAAATAATACAAGAATCTTTGGAGTGGACCACCTTAAAGATAAAGATGAAGTGTTCACGTAATAGATATCATAATTTAGGTCACTACAGCGCATATTTGTTTTTCTTCAGGATTTGCCAGATGTGCAGATGTAAGTCATTTTATTACTAAGTACCTATGTTTACAAAAAATGTTTGGGAAAATGACAATAGACTCTATCAATAAAACACTTTTGAATTTTTGTAAAAAGTGTTTTATTGATACACAATCTCTGAATTACAATTACATTAATTATAATATATTTCTGTCCCCTTCATAATAATTCCTACGGAAAAGGATAGAGTTACTAGATTTAAGCCTGTCACTGTAGTTTAGAGATAGTGTACAAAACCATTAACTTAACTATTCTACTAATCTAACTATTCTTCGCTGCATCGTGCATAAAAATCGCCTGGCTGTACGAATTTGTCAGTAGGACAGCAAGAAACAAGTTTCTTACCACACATTACAAGAGAAAATTCTCCGGCTATAATACCACTGCGCTCAGTACTGCCAGGAAAGTAGTCAAAGCCAGAAGCATAGAGACATCAATATCTCATGTTAATCTACATCGGTATAAAAAACATCATAAAAGTTAACACCTCCACTGCTAATGGGGTCATTACAGATAATAGCGAAATGCAATTTATTTCATATCTATATTTGCGCAAACGTAGGTCGGGGGACATGTGTAACTCAATAATTTTATTGTGCGCGGGGATTTGGCGTACAATTGCGTGAAATATTATCTGTGGGCGAGGTCTATGACATATGCTGCGGAACCCCATTGCGACGCGCGGCGGTTTAGTCACGGTGTGGTGTAAACTATAGTGTCTGTGATATTTAGAATTTTGACATCCTGAATATTATAAATTTTAAAGAAAAAGCAATAACAACTCATGAGTTTCTTCACGGCTCTTCTCAGTAGAATCCATTACAGACCATTATCATAAGCGACCCAAGTTGTCCTACACGAAGTAAATGCGAAAGTGTGTTTGTTTATCCTTCAATCACTCCGCAACGGAGCAACGGATGAGATTTTTGCATAGTTGACGAGCTGGAGAGTGACATAGGATTCTTTTTATCCCGGAAAATTAAGTTTAAGACGGGCGTCAGCTAGTAATTAATACATTACCTAAAGCGTAAACAAGATATTAGTAAAACTAAAAAGATAATATTTTGTTTTTAACACTATATTTTAGTCTTGGGTTACTCTTGTTTTTTCATTGATTCTTTAGCGAAATGTAATAACTTTAAAAATGTAACCGGCCACCTCTGGGTTGGTGTCAAAGTACAGGTTATAACTAAACAATTTGCACTAATAACTTTGTCTAATGTTTTCAAACCAAGTGGGTTCTGGGTATGACAACAGATGAATTTTAAGCCTATTGCCTAGCAGCTTTCAATGTTCTTTAACCATTGAAATAAGAAAGGCTCAATGATAGTTAAAATATAATAATTTTTTACTATTGTACGCGACGCAATATCACTTTGAACTGTGTAATGTTCTACTAATTTAGTGTATGCAGGGGTGGGCCAACAAAGCCCTGCGTGCGGCAGAATGACAAAAAATATAACATCTCTATAATATTGTGCAGCGCTGGGATAAATGTATTTTAATGATTTATACAATTCGTGAATAAATTATATTATACTATTAGCTGATAAATGCGACTTTGTCCGCGTGGCTTGAGTTTTTTTGATTCTATGTTGAGCCTATGTCACTCTCAAGGTTCGATCCGTTACTCTGTTGGGCGTGATTGAACGAGAAACCAACAAATAAACACACTTTCGCATTTACTATACCTGCTAGTATGATGATGAAAAACAGCTCCTGAAATTTTTCAGACAATTCCTAAAATATCTGCATTTATTAGGTACTTAATCAAAATATTTAAGTTTAGAAAATGTTATGTGTTTTGAATATTTGCGTGGTTTTAAGACAAATATAGTTTTTCAGATGATAAAAGATATTTAAAAGATGCGCAGGACATAATATTGCGTACACCAGTTTGTTTAAGACTTGGATGTAAATATTTTCGGTCTGACATACCAATAAGTACATCAATATATTTTCAATGTAACATTGAAAGTGTTAACACATCGTGCCTCAATATTTTTTTTGACACACATCAGATTTTCTTCTACTTCTCATGTAATTTTTATGAGAAATAACGTATTTCCCCTATACAATGATGCCGCAAAATTAATCAATCTAAATTGCAGCGTCTTAAATCCGTGACAATTAAGCCAGTATCATTACTCTAGCTAGCGGATCTAAATCGAAAATATCTGTATCGTCGCGTGGCAAGTAATCCCTTGAACGCCCACTGCGTGAGAAGTGAAACTGCGGGGTCCTATCGACCACTTAGTTGATCGCTTTCGTGTCTTACGATTGATATAGGGGGTGCTGTTGAAAGTTAATTCATGTTTGATGTCACTGCGAGTTTATTATGGCGGAGGAGATGCAGTTTTCTTCGGAGGGTAGAATATGACGGAATAAAGGAGGGAATATTATCGGAGCGTCATTCCTTTTTTTTTTTAATCCACTACAAGCTAGCCCTTGACTGCGATCACACCTAAGTAAGTGATGATGCAGTCTAAGATGGAAGCGGGCCTGTTAGGGGCATGGCAGTTATATCAAACCCACACCCCTTCGGTTTCTACACGGCATCGTACCGGAACGCTAAATCGCTTGGCGTACACGTCTTTGCCGGTAGGGTGGTAACTAGCCACGGCCGAAGCCTCCCACCAGGCCAGACCAGGGAAAATTCAGAAATTATAAATTCCTAAATTGACCCTGCCGGGGATCAAACCCGAGACCTCCGCACGTTAAGGCAACAGCGCTACACACTGCGCCACGGAGGTCGTCTCAAGTCCTTTCTATTTGACCTCTTGTATGTGAGCAAAAAGATACCAAAAATGCGTATATAAAATAAGAATAGAATAGAATATAATTTATTTGTCTGAATATGTGTTACAATGATGGTTACAGTATGAAAAGTTGCAGCATATCCAAACTAAAAAAATATTTTCTAATAAGAAAAATATCATGGATATTTTTCAAGCGTAAGGAAAATTCGTTATTCATCATAGTAAGATGTAATTATGCTCAATTTCATAATTTTGATAATTGTGATTGTTTTCAATCCCTTTACGAAGACGACCCTATGTCGTATTAACCCTTAAACGCTCGGGGGCGAAGCGACACGCGGGCTGTCACATTCACAATACTGCGTTATAGTTTATTATAATATTTTCGTTCTACATCGCCCCTGTTTTACCCCTGCTCTACATTTCACACTACGCGATTTTGTAGTCCAAATTATTTTATGATCCAGATTTAAATTAGTCACGAAGCCTAACTGGCAGAAAGCTTCAATTCTACCTGAATAACTTTGCAATTAAAAAAAAAATCTGATGCCTACGACTTCATCCGCGTGGATTGAGGTTTTTGGTTCCCGCGAGAACTTTTTAGTTTTCCGGGATAAAAATAGCCTCTATGTTATTCCAGACTATAATCTTTCTCTGTGGCAAATTTCATCCAGATTCATTTAGCCGTTCTGGCGTGATTGAGTAACAAACATCCACCCATCCATCCAAACTTTCAAATTCATATATTAGTATAGATAAATTATTAAGTTTATTATTATTCATCAATTTGTTTTTATTTACTTTTCTTTTCTCGTAGAACTAAGATATTTTCGGGATCAAAGTTTCTATCATATTATGCCATAAGAATGGTGTCATCGGTTTAGCGATTGGGGTACGAAATTATAGACACACAGGCAGAAAAATACCATTTTGTTTATATTGTCGGTTAAAAATAGTGTGGATTTTATGTCATCTATAACCGTAAAATATAAATAGATACAAAAGCGACCCGTGTGCACTCGGTCGCGTTCAGTTATTGCTGCTTGATCCGAGATGACAATAAATCATCTAATTTGGCGACGAAATGCGAATTCCGGCCTCCACTGTATCAGCGCAGTGGATTTACAATGTTCAAATGACAGCTACACGGCTATTACAAGAATTACACATATATGACGATTTATTCTTCGGAGTATATTAAATTTCTGGCGTACGTAGTATTTCCCGCTCTTGGATTTTAGAAGCACGTATGACGTATGTGCATGAATGATTGTAATGTTTCGATATTTTCTTGAGTCCGTCTAGTGAAAACTGATACATTAATGTATACTTTTTTGTACACCACAAAAAAAACAAGATACAGGGAAACTTAAAACATATAGCTTATTATTAACTAGTCTATGATTCCCGCGAGTTCGTCCGCATGAACTAAGTTTTTCCGATTCCCGTGGGAGATCCTTAATTTTCCGGAATAAAAAGTAGCCTATGTCCTTCCCTGGGATATAACCTATCCCTGTACCATATTTCATCAAAATCGGTTCAATAGGTAGGCCGTGAAAGCGTAGCAGACAGACAGACAGACAAACTTTCGCATTTATAATATTAGTAAGGATATGGATAATCAACATTCAAGTAGATTTTTTTTGGATAGTAGAACACTGGGGCCTTGCGAAACTCAAAGCAAAATAAATAAAAGAAATCTAGTACATCAGGGGAGAAATCTATTATTTTAGATTTTCCGTCATATTGCACTTTCAGCTTTCACAATACAGAGTTTACTTCGACTATTGTTAAGTAAAGTGGTTTAAGTTTTTTTGATTCCCGCGGGAACTTCTTAATTTTCCGAGATCAATAGTTGCCTATGTCACTCTCCAGGTCCTCAACTAATTCCATGCCAAAAATCACGTCGATCCGTTCCTCCGTTGCGGTGTGATTGAAGGACAAACCAACAAAAACACGCTTTCGCATTTATAATATTAGTATGGAGTATGAATTGATCGATTGTCAATTCAGTTATTGGTCAAGAATAACCCAGTAATTAACAAGAATTTCCTAGCTGTTAATATTCGAAGAGGGTAAACTCTGAGAAGTACATAGCATTGTAAGTATACATATATGCAAGTGGATCGATGTGGCTGGCTCACGAAACAATGCCCAAGGCGTCGACACAATGGACAATGCCCGTACCTCTGATACGATAAATACCCATCTGTGTCTGTGTGGGTGCGATATGTGCTTTCATATTGTGTAATACACAGTTGGTAAGGTTTCAGTTATTATTCTAACATCTTACTTATATTATAAATGCGAAAGTTTGGATGGATGTATGGATGTATGGATGTATGGATGGATGTATGGATGTTTGTTACTCAATCACGCCCCAACGGCTGAACGGATCTGGCTGAAATTTGGCACAGGGATAGATTATAGTCTGAAATAGCATATAGGCTTATTTATACTTATACATACTTTTTATCCCGGAAAATTATAGAGTTCCTGCGGGAATCAAAAAACCTCAAACCACGCAGACGAAGTCGCGGGCATTCGCTAGTAGCCTATAAATAGATTTCGAATTGGAGTTTGGAGGCGACGTTAAGATTTCTATGTTACAGCGATGTTCGTCTATGAGACTATGGTCTTATCCCGAGTCCTGTGTTTGATTCTGGTATTATGGTTAGTTAGGTTGAGAAGGCATCTGTCCCTAATACATGGGGTTTCCTAATTTAGGGGTCACGATTTCAATGTATTGTATTTTCTCTTTGTGATCACAGCTTATAACGTATTACTCGAACTGTTTAAGGAGTTCATACATGCATTTTGACGTGTAGGCCTCCTTGAACAAGTCGAATTATCCGTTTGAGAAACGATAATGATTTCCTTCCACAATCGGGAGGTTTATCTGGTATAGTCGGATAGCTAGGCGAATTTCTAAGGTAGAAAAAGTTTATTCTGTGATAAATATTTAACGTTACTAAATTAAAATTGTAAAGTAGATTGTCTCCACAGCTTTATTACCTAATCTACGTTTTTATTTAACTAAATAGAGTATGAAGCGATTTAGCGTTCCGGTACGATGCCGTGTAGAAACCGAAGGCGTATGGGTTTTATATAACTGCCATGCCCCTAACAGCTTAGCCCGCTATCATCTTAGACTGCATCATCACTTACCATCAGGTGAGATCGCAGTCAAGGGCTAGTTTGTAGTGGATAATTAAAAAAAAAATAACAAACCATCAGAAAAAAAAACTTAAGCCTGATGACCTCAGGATAAGCTTAAAGCCGTGGAAGAATAATGTAGCTCGCAGATGTCCACCAAGCTAAAACTCATATTATCGAAGGCGTGGTCCTGGTAGATAAGTAGATTTGTGACAGCACGGTAACGACACACATAAATTTGTGAGTTCAAACACCGTTACAGTAGCTTAGCTTCCGTGCAAACAAGGGTCCGAATGACACCAGCCGACATTCGAGGGTTAAAACCATTTATTAGCTAGCAATACGCTTCTAATATTGAATAAACTGGTGAAATGCGCTGAACATTCCCTAGTTTGGATTGTGGCGTGTTATTTTGACGTTTAGTAAGGAAATTAACATTCTAGGCTAAATTAAAATGAAACAACGCGTTTCTTTATCACATTATGAGTTCTGTGACCTGGTATTGAGGCAGGCGGATTGACCCCATAAAGATGGAGGTTACCCTAAAAATCAGCATAGAATTGCAACGCCGGCGCGTGCGCAAGACGGGTGTACCATCACAATGCAGCGGAAGACGCCGCGCGCCGCCCTCGGCAGATGGCGACCTCTTCGACCATCTTGAAACTGGTTTCTAATGAACGCAGTTTTATTGACCTTAGCTTTAGTGAATTTTTTGATATGAATTTTTAATCGTCATTGATTGAAGCAGCTTATGCACTTGAGGGGCAAAAAATCAATATCCTTCATAGACAAATAAGTAAAAAAGATTCTAACAATGGTCGTCAGAGTCCAACATTTTTGCTGATAGCGATTAAAGCGTACCCTTTAAAAAAATGCAGATACTTTCACATTGAATTCGCTTCAGGTTTAAGCTGGACATTGATGAGTAAATCAGTGAGTGGGTGGAAGATAACCGCGATTTACACCTTCCAAAATTTAACTAGACATCCATAACTTAATCCATGCAAAAAAACTATTTCGATATTGCACCGAAGGATGAACCTACAAACAAATAAACTTTCACATCTAAATTAATAATCAGTAAGAATACACAGTGAGATTTCAAATTTAAAATTGGAACGTGTTTGTGGCGAAAAAGTGATGAAAGAATAAGTGTTTCCAGATTGGGAAATTGATTACGGCAACATTATGACGTCACAGCGAGTTATTTCAAAAGAACAGTAATGCGGCCTCGTTATTAGACGCAATCCCCCAAAATATAATTTCCAACCCGTTTCCGCTTATCATAGAAAATACCGCGTCGGCACGCGTCTGGTCGCCTCCACGCACACAGACTTGATAAATACTCAGTTTATGAACACACAAGCAGATAAGAACACGCGCCAAATTGAGTGCCGTAATGAATGAGCTCTAAAATAAACCGCCGTACAATGCGAACATCTTGTATTACACAGTTTTGTATGGAAAGGAAGTAGGAAGGCAGCTGGTCCTGACTTCTTTTTCTTCGGTTTGGTAATGATGACTGTAGTGCATTCGCCTTTGTTCCGGTGTCCTGTCGCGTGTCTCGACTATTATTGGGACTGTAAGTAGTAAAGGTGTTCGTGTACCGTTGCTAGTCAAGATGTTTTGATAGACTAGCGCATGGGTCGTAATTACCCCGCGTTGGCTTGTGGGGTGTTATAGCAGTACTGACGAGGGCGTTAGCGGTAATTTTATATTTTCTTTAAAAAATTGCTATTGCGTTGTTGGACAAGATGTTGCTTTTGTACTTCAAACAGCAGTGGCAATGAATAAATAAATGAATTAATTTCTATTAGTACATTCGAATTTATTCACAAGTTTGTAAAAGGTTCGGAGGAAGGTGACGACACTCGTAACACAAGTTACCTAAGTACGAGTGTCTAAGCTTTCCTTTGCACACGATGATCACGAAATTTATTTATTTATTTTTTGGAAATAAATAGATAAATTTTAAAAATAAATTCCACGGCACTATGCTTTAAAAATTCAGCTTCACGATAAGTTAAAAGTCACATTTACCAACACTAGCAACTAAAAACCAAGGCGTTGATATATTTTGAGAACTGCGATATATTTTCAACAGCATTAAAAATTTTCATCATCATCATACACTCACGGTGATACCATTTATAACATTATACTACAGAATAAGTATTATACTCGAAAGCATTACGTCCATGCTCGAAATTGGAAAACCCAAGCTGAAGAAGGGTTACCTATCGTGCCTATAATAAATTTTCCAGCTTTTCTATACCATGTTATGTAAAATTAGATAATTTCTTGGGGGATGCGTGCACGCAATTAGTAATTAGATCAATTTCCAACGCAATAAGGAACCCTCTTCAGTGCTGGTCGGTGCCAGTACTTCAGACAATCACCAGTTAATTGTTTGTTTAAAGTTGGTGTTTTACGTTATAGAGTTCAAATGCCAATTACCTAACAAAAGTATCACCTAATATTCGCTGTTTAGCCCAGCGAAGCGGTGATAGCCTAGGGGTTAAGATTTTTTGTCCTACCCCGGAGGCCCGGGATTTGATTCCTGGGTACGTACCTCTAACTTTTTGAAGTTATGTACGTTTTAAGCATAAATTCGTATCACTTTCTACAATGGTCAAGGAAGGAGATTTATCCTTCTATACTAATATTATAAATACGAAAGTTGGATGGATGGGAGGACTACTAAAACTTTCTTTTTTTTCAGGCGGGGAAGAAAATGGCGACCAGTCAGCAAATAACGACGAAAACGCTGGTAATAAATTCCTTATTAATAAAATGTAAAATCTCTTTAATAATAAACCAGCTGTTAAAAATCACAAAAAAGGTTAATACGTAGACTTATCTACTTCTTTTTGAGATTTTTGAACGAATATTAAGTGAGTTAACAAAATATTATAATAAAAAGCAGTAAAAATTTTATTGAATTTTCATGCAGGTTTCTTTTAGCATTGATAACAATTTACTATCAATCTAAACATAACATTGATCATGATGCTATGCATTTATCAGTCAAGATAATTCGGACAATTGCTATCTTTTTGTTCATGTACACCTACAAATTCACGCGGTTTTCTTCACGTTTCACTTTATAGGAATAAAGTTAATTTAAGTTAAATACCTATAGTCCGCGCACTAGTTCCGAGGAATCGGGGTCTGAAGAAGCAACGGCTGTACGCCACCCCCGATCGTCGCTCCATATCCAGCTCGCTCCAAGCAATAGTTTCGAGCTTGACGCGTGTAATTTTGCGATAGCAGTATTGTTGTGTATTTTAAACAACTCTAGGTACTCTCTAATTCATTACTTTAACCACAGTAAACAGATGCAACCAGTATGAAAACTATCTAGAAACGTTCGAAACAGGCTCACTCACGAGGTGAGAGAGGACTAGATCCCAAGCGCTCGTCGCAGTGCCGTCAGTAGTGTTGCCGCGTCAGCGCATGTTCGATGCGCACGTTTGTGTGAGTGAGCTGTTTCGAACGTTTCTAGGTAGTTTCCATACTGGTTGTATCTGTTTACTGTGCTTTAACATTCCATAGGATTCCTCGGAGCTCGCGCGCGGACTATACCTAAGTTACATCTATGTTTTCTTAGTAAGTAGAGTCGTTGCTTGTTTTGATGGTTGATAATATTTTATAAGCTTCAAGTATTCTGTTTATTGATAAATATATCGGAAAATACAGACATTATTCGGTTCAATGATAGATAGTATTATCAAAATTTATTGTTTTTTCATATCTCAAAGATATCGGGGTGATGTTCGAAAGAAAATTTTGGGTTTGTAGTGCTCATACAAATGGCCGTAGCGGTGCGACTCAGTGTCATATTTGGTGGAATGCTCCATTTATCCTGGATTTCAGAACTGATCGTTGACTATCAAGTTTTAAAAATTGGATACGTAGGGGTACGTATATATTTCTTTTAATTCCTTATTGTGCCTGTTTTCTTTGATATACTTACTATTACTTAAATCGTGTATATTGACTTTAATTTGAGAAAAATAATAGGTACGCTAACGCTGAGCGGTTCTGTGTGTAAATTCATTATCGCATTAGGAACCCCTGTAATAATAATGTAAGGTGCTGAACAAACACAAGTAAATCCATACTAATATTATAAATAAGAAAGTGTGTCTGTCTGTCCGTCCATCGGTCTGTGTCTGCTACGCTTTCACGCCTCATCTATTTAACCGATTTTTACAGGAGAAATTTGGTACAGGGTCAGGTTTCATCCCGGGGAAGGATATAGGCTACTTTCATCCCGGAAAATTAAGGAGTTCCCGCGGGAATGAAAATACTTAATTCGTGCGGACGAAGCCGCGGGCATTATCTAGTAAATAAATGAATAAACAATGTTAGTTCGGTGTTTCAAGGTGACTGAATATTATATAATATTTGACAGTTAACGGAGCAGATCTGGCAGGCTTTAAAATATGTTTTAGCAAAGTCAGATAAAAGCCATGACCACAGCTTTACATTTATATTTAGAATGCTGAAAGTTTCTCGAATTAAATACATATGGGTCAAGAGTAGATACTTGTTAACCGACTTCTTTGTATGAATAGGAGTTATGTTCAAGTAAGTGCTAAAATGCAGGGATGCATAATATTATAATGGGGGTCCCACATGTATATTCTTAGGTTACATAGTTTATAACTTAACTAGCTGATGCCCGCGACTTCGTCCGCGTGGATTGCAGTTTTCGGTTCCCGCGGGAACTCTTTAATTTTCCGGGATAAAAATGTGTTATTCCAGACTATAATCTATCCTATGTGTTATTCCAGACTATAATCTACCTCTGTGCCAAATTTCAGCCAAATCCGTTCAAGTGTTGGGGCGTGATTGAGTAACAAACACCCATCCATACATCCAAACTTTTATTGTTGTAGCGAGTGAAAGAAACTGGGTGCTGAAATGTCTCCTTAGAACAAGTATGCCATTAAAACTAAAACACAGTACGGTCAAAAGATGAAAAGACAAAATGTTCAGTTTATATGGAGGATCGCACACTAACGATCGTGACAGGACAAAGCGTAGTTCCTCCCTAACGCGGACGTTTCGCGCAGACATTCTTCCGTCTTGTTCGGTACCCAGAATATTTTTGCTCTTGTAGGTAGTAGTTCAGTCAATTGGTGCTCAAAAAGGAAAGAAAGAAAGAAAGAAAGAAAGAAAAACAGTTTATTCGACAATGGTGTCACAGACAAAACAAAGATTACATATGTAAAAAAATTCTGTCTGTGACACCACCCAGAATGGGTGTACAGCTCAGCATTAAGCCCTGCATTGTATGCCAATAAATTGCATACAAAGCAGGGCGCTGGTTTTCAGCTGTGACCCGGGTGACGTCACAGTAACAAAAAATATTAATAATAATAAATTAATATCTATAATTTAGTATAATATAGTAATAATGTGTAATAAATTTTGAATAGGAATAAAAGTAACACACAATTTGATTTCTTTTAATTAAACAATATATAATAATTAAGGCGTTATACTTGTATATTCTAATAAAAATGTTTGCAAAAAAGTCTATACAGGCAATCGAATCATAATATCTATATTTAAATGTATAATAGTAATGATCTGTAATAAATCTAAAATACAAAATAGTTATGTTTTTAATTATCTTATATATATAAAAGCGAAAGGTCACTCACTGACTGATCATCACGATATCTCAGGAACTATAAAACATACAGACTTGAAATTTGGAAGGTAGGTTCCTTCTATGGTGTAAACGTCAGCTAAGAAACGGTTTTCGGAAAATTCACCCCTAAGGGTTTGAAATGGGGGTTGGAAGTTTGTATGAAAGTCCTTTGTTTTTGAAGTTAGACACATGAAAATTAGCATTTAAGTTATAAGTTTAAAATAATAATATTTAAAGCCATTTTACGAACAAGGTTTAAAAGGAAAGGAGGTTAACAAACTACCAAATGACTGGACTATAGATGCCTTACGAGGGACGTGGTTTGGGGACAGTCTCACTTTCCAATAAGCCTATCCCGATGGTAGCGAAAGGTATCGTGTTTTAAGTTTTGACCACATCCATCAGCTGCGTCCACTGCTGTATATAGGTTTTTTCAAGAGCGCGCCACCTCCTGTCCTCGTCATACACAATTACCTCCTCACATTCATCACAGTTTTCATAACAATCTGGTTGTCAAATTGTCTGGTGGGAGGCTTCGGCCGTGGCTAGTTACCAAACTAGGACCTAGGACCACCACCGGTAGGGTGGTCCCTACCGGCAAAGACGTGCCGCCAAGCGATTTAGCGTTCCGGTACGATACCATGTAGAAACCGAAGGGGTATGGGTTTAATATAACTGCCACGCCCCTAACAGGTTAGCCAGCTACTATCTTAGACTGCATCATCACTTACCATCAGATGAGATCGCAGTCAAGGGCTAGCTTGTAGTGGATTAAAAAAAACAATCATAATAGCTTATGTTCAATCCTTTTTCTAGTTTCATGCCTTTTCTATTTTTCTTATAAATCTCGAAAATTATCTATTACAATGTTATCAATCAATCACCGATATAAGTTTATATGACGTGAAGAAGCCACAACGTGATAAGTATAGTCTGTTTGAGGATAACATCGGTCTCCGATAGATAATAAAGAAATTACGATCAACCAAAATAGCGATGATTTATTACTGTGACGTCGTCGTATCATATGATTGTATTTTATTGTATCTTCTTGCCGGTTCTTTCCGATAGAATCTGCTTTCCGAAACGGTAGTAGAGTCACAAACATAACTTAAAACGCACAAGCTGTCCTACATGAAATAAATATTTCATTTCATTACTTACCTACAAAGATCCATAGAGTTTGAAACATATCAGTTTGTCCTGAATGAAGGATATCTGATATCTACATAAACTTTTATATCAGTGTAACCTGAATGAATTAATGGATGTGTTAATACGGGTATAAGATTAAACTGGATGATAGATAAAAAGATTCGAATCCTGCCGGTTCTTTTTAAAGTTTTGAGATTTTTTATTTAATTTTATTTTTGTTAAGGGTATTAGATTAAATTGGACTGGATGTGTAGCATTGATTATTGACTTATCTCTACCTCTCTTAGTCTGAGATCCGGGTACACCCCGACCTTCACTGAGCTGGTTAATGGATGAAACCTATTTTTTATTTTATTTAATAATAGACAAATACGCCTAAAATAGGTTGACTATCAAAATCCGGTCCAGGCTATTTTTGAATTAATTAATTTTAATTTTTTTGACAAGATTATTGTAGCCAATGCCATCGAGTTTGTTATAAAATTACCTATATTTTGATATACAACTCAATCGGTTAACAGATCTGTGAAGTTACCTGTGGACTATGGTAACTTACCACAAACTTACCAACTCACCATAGTCCACGGATTTGTTATAGTCTGTATGGATTTTGATAGTCAACCTATTAAAGGCGTATTTATCTAATATTAAATAATAGCTATTTATGCAACTGTATCGTAATGAGGGTCATTTTAATTCGAGTGCTGTTTTTTGATACGAGGCTTGCCGAGTATCAAAATAGGATAGTACGAGAATTAAAATGACTAATTACGTACAGTTGCATACAAGATTTTATCTACGACAAGGACGTCTTTATAATTTTTTACTTTGTAAATTAATAAAAAAATCAAATCAATTGACTGGTTGGGAAAGTGCCAGAACCCAGAGCCGCTAAGCTATAGGTATCCTATTTATGAAGATAACCATATCGATACAGCTACGACTCATAACGATACAGCTCCCATACAACGAACTGTATCGTTATGAGAAGCAAACACGAAAGAGGGTTCAATTAGATATAGTTGTCAAATTCGAAATTGGAACTTTTCGATGCTGGAGTAGATAAAATTTTTTAAGATACCGTTTAGTTTTAAGATACCGTTACCCATTATCACCATCATGCTTTTTAAGTAAGTAATTTTTAGACGAAAATAAGTGTACCTACAGTGTACCTATATTTAATAAATAAATGACTATGACTATGACTAAATGAAAATTAGGTTTCATCGTGGTTTCATCCATTAACCAGCTCGGTGAAGGTTGTTCTACACAGGGATCTTAGGCTATCTCAGAATTTCTCTCTCTTTTTTCAAAATTTCAGTCAGAGTCAGTGAAAGCTTAGTATAATATTTTTTTTATTATTAATTAATTAAGTATATAGAATCATATTCAATGGTGTTTCAAGGTCACAGAATGAATTCTGTAATTATTGTAAGTCAGTGGGACAGGGTCATAAATTCCAAGTCAGAGTTTCGTTGAGTCTTTCAGTGCTTCAATGTCGTGTCATTGTGTCAGGTGCGAGCACGTAGGCGAAAATGCAAATTTTATTTGATACAAACGTAACGTTTGATTTTGCGACAAAATATTTCACTAAATATTATTTAAAAATTATTATTTATTTATTCATTTAAAACAAAATTACAAGATATAATAAAAACTTATAGACTAAACGTTAATCTAAAATCCTTATATACCTACTAACAGAAATAAAAATTAAACCCTAATCAAAAAGACCACCCCTGGTTGCCTCTGGGCCAAAGGTACCCATCAAACTTGCAGCATTGCCGCGCTGAATGGCGATGGATAACCTTTGAACCAGGTAGGAACCAGAACGTGGGTCACAGCCCCTTTCCCTCAAAAGACAGCCGATCTCTTTTATAAATTAAAAAAAAAAAAAATGATAATAATTTAATTTTTATTAAAAAAAATTTATATTAAGTAGATACATTCATTTTAGACAGCTTGTTTCAAAGCAGTTTATATCTTAGTGTCAGTTTTTATGCACACAGGCGATAAAGGAAAATATTGTGAGACAATAGTGTCTAGCTAGATCTTTGTCAGCTGCTTTTCTCTGAAGGTTTTTATCTTGCTATCAAGTGTGTGCACGCAAGCGACAAGTTGTAATATTGTGATCCAAAAGTGTCTAGAGCGTTGACAAAGATCTTTTTCAGCAGCTTTTCTCTGAAAGTTTCTATCTTGCTATCAAGTTTGTGTAGGCGACAAATCATACAAACATCAGGTAGCCCTAGAGCTAGAGTGTAAAACCTTCATCAATGGTAGTGAAAATAGTATGTTATTCTTGCATTTTGGACAATATCGGAAAATTCTTAACAAATCAGAGGTGAATGCGATCCGCACTGTAGTAATTACGTAATTAAGCACCAGACAGCAGACTTTTTTTAATTCTTTTATTCACTACAAGCTAGCCCTTGACTGCGATCTCACCTGATGGTAAGTGATGATGCAGTCTAAGATGGTAGTGGGCTAACCTAACTAGACTAGACACTTTTATCTTACACTAGCGAATGCCCGCGACTTCGTACGCGTGGATTGAGGTTTTTTGGTTCCCACGGGAACTCTTAAGCATTAAAAAGTAGCCTATGTGCTATTTCAGACTGTAATCTATCTCTGTGCCAAATTTCAGCTAAATCCGTTCAGCCGTTGGGGCGTGATTGAGTAACAAACATCCATACATCCATACATCCTACCAAACTTTCGCATTTATAATCTTAAGTAAGATGTATTGAAAGACAAAAGTGTCTTACAATTCACCTTACAATATGTATATAAATAAAAATACAATATTTTTCGATCCCCGGCAGGGTCAATTTGGGAATTTATAATTTCTGAATTTTCCCTGATCTGGTCTGGTGGGAGGCTTCGGCCGTGGCTAGTTACCACCCTACCGGCAAAGACGTGCCGCCAAGCGATTTAGCTTTCCGGTACGATGCCGTGTAGAAACCGAAGGGTATGGGTTTAATATAACTGCCATGCCCCTAACAGGTTAGCCCGCTACCATCTTAGACTGCATCATCACTTACCATCAGGTGAGATCGCAGTCAAGGGCTAGCTTGTAGTGGATTAAAAAAAAATATGGTGAGACAAAAGTGTCTTGTCTGATCTTAGTTAGCTGCCTTATACGAGAGCAAGTTTATCGTCGTCGTGCGTGCCTCTACGCGCATTCCGATCGCACCGACCCGCGACCGCGCTTTACGACACCATTAATGACATACGAACGACCGGGAAGAGAATCGATTCACGATCCGTTTATTATGGAAACGTATCGAGGAGATTTTAATGTCAGTATCGTATTTCCTTGTACCGACCCTGTTACATTGTTCTGTCACAGAATTGCGAGAAACCGTGAGTTTGTTTTTGATACGAATCGTGTACATTGCCCTTCAAGAGTCCACATGTTTTCTGCCAAGTATATAGGCAAAAGTGAATAGGTATCATAGTATAGTGCTAATGTATGGAAAATGATAGCTTTGACTGCAAAGGGTAGACAGATGAGAAGGCGTAAATCCAATTAAGTCGTCGTGTAAAAACTGCGTAGCGCGCTTATAAGAGCTAAGGCGGGCTTGCATAGTGCTCGAAGGCTTGCCAGTTTTTTGTATTTGATGTCGTAGTAGGCGTTGTCTCCGACACCGTCATCCATGGTGTTTGCTTACCCTTTAACATTTTGATTCATTTTAGAAAGACACGTCTCGTTACAATATACTATAGACTGGAGTAAACGAGTGACAATTATTATGTGAGAGAGATGTAAAAAGAAAACTCTACTTAGCGATACAAATTCATTGACTCGATTGATAAACGTAAAGGATATCATCCATCCATCCGCCTGTATTCGTCCACTGCTGGACATAGGCCTTTTGGAGAGCGCGCCACCACACACGGTTCTCCCCTTTCCTCATCCACCCACTTCCCGCCAACTTTTTAAGGTCGTAGGTCCAGCGGGCTGGAGGACGTCCCACACTGCGTTTACCGGTACGCGGTCTTCACTCCAGAACGCGTCTGCCCCAATGGCCATCTGTTCTGCGACAGACATGACCTGCCCATTGCCACTTCAGCTTACTAATTCTTTGGGCTATGTCGGTGACTTAGTTCTCCGGCGGATTTCCTCGTCACGGATTCTAACCCTCAGAGAAACACCCAACATAGCCCGCTCCATAGCCCGCTGAGCGATTTAAGGATATACCTAGTTATTATTTATTTTATTATACCTTTAGATATGTGATTCATATAAGGAAACGCATTGGATTATACACTTTAGATTTTCTATGTTGTACATAGGGGTGGCGCGTGCAACAGTTTTGCATGAGGGCCACCACCAATTAGAAGCAATACCAAAACCATCGGCTCAAGTGCCATCATTATCTCGAATGGTGCGCGCAAAGTTGGCCTCTTTACCCCTCGCCATTGGACACAGAATCCAATAAAATATTCACGGATCTTTGGAGACAAGTGGAGTGAGCAATCCTCAAGTATGGGGTTGGGACATAGTTAAAGCGTTTAGGCTGAGAGTCGTTGAGGGCACAGCCTTTTGTAGATTTTTATATCGTTTTACCGTATTTGTGGGCTCGAGCTATTTTATCAATTCGGAGGGGAATGGGATCCGTTTCGACAAGTCTCGAACGCGGAAAATTGGTGTTTGTGTCATGTACTTACATAAAATCCAATACGGAGCTTTGCGACTCTTTGATCTCTTTCAGGAGGAAATATAGGTACGGTATATCTATTTTGTGTAGGTACCGTACGTACCCATAATTTTGTATGACTTCGTTTACCTGGTAATTTCCAGTATTATTTTTGTCTAGAAAAGACTCCTGAAGACGTCTCAACTCTCAAATCTCAATGGAACAGCTTTTCATCGTTAAACAAACTAATGGTTTTCCTAATATTTCAAAGTGAGAATTTTGTTTGGATTTAGTATTTATTTCTTACTTAATTTGAGTTCTTATAAAGTTTTGCTGTCTTGGTTTATAGCAATCAAGAGATTAATTCATCTTGAGCCACGCTGCTCCATTAAGTTTTGGTTGAGATATAATTTTTACACACTCAAATGAGTTTCAGTCCAACTTCAGTCCTTAAGCAATCTCGGCTTGCAAAACGATGCAAATTTCGTACCCATTCAGGAAAATTCATAAACAGTAAACGGGCATTTACACTTTGAAAGCACCTACACGGAGATACTAGTGTCAGATGTACCTCCTGATTCGCTTCTTCCAAAGCGTTTCCTTTCAAAAGGGAGACCGTTTCCTTTGCTGATTTTAGTATAATTTCATTCTAAGTTTTCCAATTCGGTAGATAAAATCGGTAAAGGGAAAGTTTTCCTTTATGAAAGAAAAGAATTATTACATAGGTAAGTATATATACCTACGCACTACTCAGAACACATCCAATACTTAATATACCTATGTTAAAAATAAGTTTTAATATCAAATGGACCCTCATTCCAAATCTGTCCACACAGCCGCAGCCATAACAACTGCGTAAATGCAATGAAGCATTGCGACCACTGATTGGATAGCTATTTCTGATTTAATATGATCTGCATGTTTAGATATGATGCATGTGGATCGACGTCTATTATAATTTAATGAACGCAGCTACTTTATCTGTGACGAATCGACGAATCCATGAAATATTTGAATTGTACAATTTTAGATAAGATATTCAAGTAATTTTAAAAAGTAGTTTTATTAGAGATATTTACGTGAAGAAATTCGTAAAGAAAAGTTTATAATTGTCGTCTTATCTGATAGACGTTCGCTGCTGGACGTATGCCTCTTGAAGGGATTTACTGACTGCTGTTTGTGTCATGCAAGGTGACCAGTGTAATACCTATTGAATAAATCATCTTTGACTTTGGCTCGCTGAGTATCACGTATATTTAAATTTATTAAGACGAGAGATTTCCTTTAATAACAATGATTTAAGGCTAATTTCGTGGTTAAACGACATAGTATTATGTAATAAACAGGTACATACCACGATAAATATGACGACCAATTTTTTGTCGATATAACCTATCGAACAACAATAAATTGACAAATTATTATTACGTAGCCTACATTCATACATCACGACTCACGACACTCAAAATTGAATGGCGATTATAAAATATTAATAAACGGTCGGTAAAATAAAGAATAGCTTCAATTTCCATGATTTCATCTGCACAAGAGTCTTCCCATATTCAAACATAATGGCGGTGAACTCTCACATTAAACTGTGACTATTGTTTTGAACTTTTGTTCTTTTTTGTTTTAAAACCCCCCTTTCGTTTACCAGAGTGCGTTACCGAAGAATGATAATGCATATTCTGTTCTCTACATTGTGCCATATTAATATAAATGATTGTGTGGATAATTGACTATTCTGATTTCGATGAAAAAAATAATGATAACATGAAGATACTCGTATATATTTTTAAAAATGGCACAAATACGGTTTCCGCGGGAACTCTTTAACTTTCCGGGATAAAAAGTAGCCAATGTGTTATTCTAGACTATCTATCCCTGTGCCAGATTTTATCCAGATCCGTTCAGCCGTTGGGGCGTGATTGAGTAACAAACATACATCCATCCAACAATCTTTCGCATTTATATTATAATATTATTAAGTATAGATTCGCGGAAGTAGTAAAAATACGTATCTTATTTTTAACCTCGTTCGTTTCTTGATTTTACATTATTGCAACCAAAACCAAAAAGCAAGTACCTACGTAACATTGTACCACAGTTCTCCGTACAAAAATTAGCTTATTCAGTCGCAATCTATTTTCGCCCGAAGCAAGTACTAAAATATGATTATCCAAGCACGTGTCTGTGGCCAGGAAGCGGGTTGTTCCCCCCTTCCCCCTCCCCCCTCCCTCCTGCCCGGAGGCTCTATGAAATTAATTTCAAGTACCTACAACCGGATTTGTGTACATTTCCCCACTGAGATCCAACTTGCAGGAATGAGTAACTGGTAAAAAGGATTCGAAGAGGTGGAATTTTTTGACGCTTTTTTCAATACTCTTACTTGTAGTAGGTATAAAGTTTATACGTGTCGCATTATTAGAAAAAGTGTATTTTTAGAGATTTTTCTTACTTAGTATTTAAAATGTAGTCCAAATACCTATCTTTTTATAAAATGATTTTATTACGACGAAAATAAAAAAAAGAATTGTTACATTATTCCTACTATTTTATGTCTAAAAAATACATAATTTTACTCAGCATTATCAGAAGTCTTTGCATATTACATATTTTATTTACATCTCTACTTATAGTTTGCGTTGCATCATGAATGCTGAATTATAAAATACGTATAAGGTCTATTAACTGAATCGTACATCATTAATAATTTATTATCATAATAAAAGTTGAATTTGCCAAAAATAAATCGAAAATGTAAAATTTTAAATTTCGAAAAGGGCAGATGCAGTTTTTTGTTGCACAGTAGTCAGTACTGGCGGCTTACATGGCCGCGGGGTATTTGCTCCCGACTCGACGTGTATTATCCGCAGATACACTTTATCTACTCACTGTTGACTTTGCCCTGTTTGATGTTCATAATTGATACTTAATAATGTTCCTTCCAATAATAAATGGAGATAATTCTGATAAGTCTGACTGATAGTTCTGTTCCAATCGCTGGGTCTAGAAAATTGAGATTGTACATGTAGAGATCCCGATTGCAAAAAATCTTCAAAATTCAGGTCTTCACAAAGAAAGGATTTCCAGAAAATCTATGTGTTGCAGGATTGGGTCAGCCCGTTAATTATATACTCTGAAATATAATATAATGGAATTCAGGCCATGTTTCACAGACTAAACTAATGTAGTTTTTCGCATAATCATATATTTTAACGGCCATGTGCAAGTGGGCCTAAGAATAACAAAAAATAATGATATAGAACTACGATAAACATGGCCTATGTGCGCATACTTTTTTATTTTGAAACAGCAAAATATACGTAAGACTATTACCAGTTTCGATATGGTTTGTAGAAATTATGCAATGAGGAAGCTAAAGACAGTACACTGTAAAAAGAAATTCATGCTAAGTAGACCGTTCAGCTTTGACCCATCCATGCAGGGTGTAAAGTAAATCTACCCTTATTAAATACATAAAAATATGATGATGAGATCATAAAAACTCCCACGAAACCGCCTACGCGCGCTACGCCGTAGACACAGATCGATTTGCGGCTACAAGTGACAAAGTTTTTCAAGATGGCGCAGAGGGTGGGTGGGTGAAGGGAGGGATGCTCATATTTTTTACTGTCGCCAGGGTGAGCAGTGAAGCCGATCGCGACAGCGCTCTCCACTCGGCCTCTTAAAAGCAGTTTTCTAAGGGACGGTTTCAGATATGCGCTTACATGGGTTAGGGTGCGGTGTCACTAGGCGTAGGTATATTTGACGACTGACTATCCAACTGCTTGTTTTAAGCTTTTTATTTTTTACTCAGATTCAGAGCTAAAATGGGCTAAACTTGTTTGATTTCACTACTAGATCCCATTGATGGGAGTGCTACACAGTCACATCCATTGATCACATCATATAGACCGGCAGAGTGGTACCTAGCCACGGCCGAAGCCTCGAAGACTTGAACAGAGAAAATTCAGAAATTATAAATTCCCAAATTGACTCTGCCGGCGATAGAACCCGGAACGTCCCACGTTAAAACAACAGAGCTCAACACTGCGCCAGGTAAGTCGTCCCCTGGTCCCCACTGTAACAAACTAATTGTTACAGTTGAACTGTCGCTCTACCATAAACTTCACAGAGTAGCCTCCAAGTCAGACAGTCAGTCGTAATCTATACGTCTGGTGAGATCGTACCCTTAGGGACGCAGATATGCGCCTATATGGGTCGGTAAGTGTCAGCTGAAGGTAGGGTAACTACCCCAGCCTTTGACTCTTGTGCCGAGCATAAGTGGGAGTGGAAGCAAAGGTTCCCGTGTATACGACTTATGTATTCTCTTCTCAGTTAACTTTGTAATATCTTTAGTAATTGCATTTTCATAATCTATGTGTACCTAAGTCGTAAATAGCTTGTTAAATTCAAAATTCAAATTCAAAATTATTTTTATTCAAATAAACTTTTACAAGTACTTTTGAATCGTCAAGTGAATCTACCAGTGGTTCGGAATACCATTCCTACCGAGAAGAACCACCAAGAAACTCGGCGGTTGCTCTTTTGAAAAAAAAAAAAATTACAATTTCATTAATTTGTAAAATACATAAGTAACAGCTGTCCTTAGCATTGCTGGAGCGAGTCAAATCCATGCTCCTTTGTCATTTACGTAATCTTCAACAGTATAATAAGCCTTTTTCTGGAGCATAATTTTAATGGACTTCTTAAACTTGTGTAAAGGCAAGTTTAAGATAGGTTGTGGAATTTTGTTATAAAATATAATGCTTATTCCCACAAACGACCTTCGGACCTTCTTGAGGCGGAGCGATGGAGTCACGAGCTTATGGCGGCCTCTAGTTTGCCTATCATGCAAATCGCATATTTTTTTGGATGAAAATAATGAATTTCAGTTTTTATGAGGTATGACAGGTGATGCTAATGTAAGTCGAGATTTATCATTTTACAAAAAAATGTTAATTACTAAAGGATTATTAACTACTTAAATGCCGAGGAAGAGTTTCAGCTACTGATTTAATTATTTCATACTGAATTTGCAATATGGTTTAGAAAAATGCCTAGCTACAGTCCTTATGGTTGATAGAGTTATATACATAATATTATATGTTCACAAACAATGGCTCTACCATGTACAAAAGATTATTATGTTCAGTTCTTTGTTAAATCCCCTTACATCTTGACTTTTATTGTCATTTAAATGATAATCACTAAAAGGATTTGGACAGAATTATTCACATGACTACTTTGACAAAACAGATACGCCCTGTGGCTACACCGTTTATTGTCCATCAACTAACAAAATATTGAACTCTGATTAAATAGAAATAAAGTTGATAATGCTTTGCGTGTTTCTATCAAAAACGTTAAATGGAACACCTATGGGTCACAGTAGGTGTTCTTACAATTAGTGCACGTAATATCTATGTTGTTTGCTCATTCAATGTATGGCCATGGAAATCTTGTCCTTGTACCAACATCGCATTTAGTGAATACAAGTTCAGTCGAAAAACATACCTAAGTCTGTACATTTTGTACAAGACTAGATAAATACACATTAAACATACTTACTCATGTATATACCTACCTCTTCTTGTATTACTTTGTATTTTTTTCAGTTTATTTATAACACCTATGTCATAAATCCATTTTTTTATAGTAGCATTTAGGTTAGTCGACATCACAGGAGACCGAAGAGCTGGCAGCTACCTCGGACAAAGAATTAGTCTAGCTATTCAAAGGGGGAACGCTGCCAGTATCTTTGGAACCTTGCCTAAAGGGACTCCTTTTAATAATATATTTTAGTTATTATATTATTATTTATTTATTTTTAAGATTTTTAGAAAAAAAAAGTAGCATTTATTACTTTATAAATCTAACTTTTAACACAGTGACATCGTTGAGGGCAAGTAATAAATCTTTGATTAATTTTCGAAAAAGATCACAGGAAATCTTCCATTGAATGTAACAATAGGGGTTGATTAAGCCCATCTTCTGAAATTCACACATTCCAAAAAATTCAACCCTTATGTCAGAGGTCAAGGAAGGCGTTAACCCATAATAAACCCCTTTGACATCTCTATAAAGACAGGTAGAAGACATTTTTTAGAGATAACGCCGTTGTCAAAGCCATCTGAAGGGCTAAAAAACCGAAATTAGGATTGCATTCAAATAAACTCTGACACCCCGATTGTTATAACAAACCGTGCGAAATTTGTCACAAAAGCATGCACAATTTTTACATAAAAAACTCACAGATACGGAGATTTTACCCAAAAAAAATAAAATGTAAAAAAACGGGGCGAAAGGGTAAAAAATATGGCGTGACCTATTGTGTCTTGCTTTGCGTGAAATTGTGGGTTAACGGTTTGTTCCGTTTCGTTTTGAAATTAGATTAATTACTCATATTGGCATACTATACTATAAAATCTAGTTTATTACGTTATTATTGTTTTATTGACTTGACTAGATCACTGTTTTTAAGATAAGCAATTCATAACAAATATTTTGGTGAGTCAGCGAATGAGCTGATAATATTTGTATATCTGGATAAAAAAGATTAAAACGATATATTAAAATTGATGTCTTTATAACATGATAAGTAGGTACTTACAGCTACTTTAATGTACCTACTAGTGAAATTTAGACGGTTACTCATTAAAGACTACCATTTAAATGAATGAATTCTTGCATATTTTTAATAATCATTAATTCCTTACTACTTTCAATATTAGTCAATTTTCGCTTTTATACATATTTTAAGAAAATACTTCTTACTAATATGTATAGAATTTTGACATGGAATTTTGCAAATAAACTTACAGGCATCTGCTAGTTAATATCAATGCAAATAATAAAGTCTAATACAAGTTTCTCAAGCTTTCGCATGAAATAAACGAACTGTTATCGAATATGATTTTTATCAGGACATCCTTTGTCCTAGCTCAGGGGCAGGAACAATTGACGTGAAAGTGGATTCGATTCCCGGCCTCGACTTAGCACAAATGTCTGCCTTTATAATTTCAAGGACTTTATCAAGTTTATGTATTGTTTTGGAATGTAAATGGTGTTTTTTTTCTTATTATTTATGAAATAATTAATCTACCCGATATGTTCTGGCTTTGCACGGGTGCAATTTCTAAAAATCCATGGCAGTAATCCATGTGTTGCATATAATATTAGCACAAAATAGGTAATAATTAGTCTCAATCTTCGTGGAAATAATCGTAAATAATGTAATAAGCTGTACGATAACACCTTTACCTTATCTAATAATTTATCAGTAATAGAACAACATCCATACTTATATTAGAAAAGCGAAAGTATGTCTGTCTGCTTATCAGTTATCTTTTCACGACCTATCTGTTTGGCCGATTTTGATGAAATTTGGTACAGAGATAGGTTACGTCCCTGGGACGGAAATAAACTACATTTAACCGGAAAATCAAAGAGTTCCCACGGGATTTTTGTAATAAGTCACGGGTATTATCTAGTTGGTAGACACAGTTGAATAATTTATTAATAAGCTTTTGTATTACTGAACCCTGCATTAGAGCAGCGCGGTGGGTCTAAGCTCCAATTCTCTCTCTCTTATGAGAGTGGAGGGCTGTGCCCAGCAGTGGGACGTTAATGGGCTGTAGTGGCGGTGGAGGTGGTATTACTGAAAACATAGATTGAGCGGATTTCAATCAGCTTTCCATTAAGAACCGCTTTTTATTTTAACGTATCTCTGTAATAAGATCACTCTTTGCAGTCCTTATTAATAAATACCCATTGTTCGTCTTTAAACAATTGTTGTCTCTAAACTTATTAATGTGTTTTTACCCAAGTGGATTTCTCAGACGGCTCTTAACCCATAGATAGTGTTTTGGATGTTTGAATAAAAAATTAAGTTAGCCGTTCCTTATAGAACACCCTGTTTACGGATAGAGGGCTCAGATGTAGGGCATTAATTTAACTATACCTTTGTTTATCGACGATTTTCTTTGCTAGACACTCGACTTTCAATAATGTTACTGCAATCAATCAATTTTAAAATGAGTCCTAGTTACTGCTATAATAAGGTTGTATTTTGTTTGAAGTAAAGTTATCTTAAGGTAGGGGTAGGAAAGAATAGATATGGGGCCCGACTCCGTGGATGGAATTCTTTTGACTGTAAGGATCGTAACGGACCCTAACGTATATTTGGACAGCAACCTGAGAGGTTTCGAGTGGGCCCGTGGTTTATAATTACGATAATTTGACGGCAGATGACGAAAACTGTAATATTAATATTACTGGAGTACAATGATTATAAGAAATTCTGTCAAGTGCGAGACCAAGCTTGACATCGAGTGTTTCACGTCTTATCAATATCTGAAACAAAAATATGATAATCTAAGTGCTCTGGTAAAGCCCTTTCGCCTCTATAGAGGTTTCTGCCCGGAAGGCAGAAATCAATAATTAAAACAAAATAATTTAATTGGGTTCTCTCTTCTAGAGAAAAGAAAGTATTCCTCCATGTGAATAGGTACCTTCCCACAGTTCCTTCAATTAGTATTTCCAATTATAACTGTTAACTAATTGCCACTGCATTGGTAACTCGTATATATTTCAAGCCTTAATTATTAAATTAATACAATCAATTACGTATGTCTTCCATGCCATTTATCGAACTGCATGATAATAATACCTAAAATATACGTATGTATATTGTATGGTATGTGCTTGACATAAAAGTAGCCATAAATTAACAGAAAGATCTTTTTTTACAAATAGGGATAGCCTGCATATCAACACCAGTATAGGATTCAAACGGATTTTATTAAAAACCTGATGAGCTTCGCATGATATATGGACAGACTTTTCCATATAAACCGGTACAAAAATGGTGTATGCAGATTTGACATTTTTGTTAAAATTCTTAGACCCGTAGGAGATCTCTTTTAGTGTTCACTTGGTTTTTGTATTTAAGTTTTATCTATTATGAGGCAATATAGAAATTATCTATCTGTATATCTTTGTCTTAACTAATAAGGGAATTCCCATTCCCTTATTACGTTACATTAACGCTTAATTTTATTATATTAATGCCTATCTCACTGATTGAATTAATTATCCTTTTAACTATAAATAACTACCGGATAAAACTCACGTGTTATGCCCGACTAGTTTCGAACCCGCTCGGGGCCCTTATTCATGAGCTGCTGCTCGCGCGACACAGTCGCTGTCTGACTGCGGGCCGCGTACCGTAAAGCTCTCTGCGAGGTAGTTATCCTTTCGTTAAACTTGAATATGTATTACCTACTTTGTTTAAACACAGTCAGAAAAGAGTAAGCTATAGAATTTAAAAGAAGCCACAATTTTTGAATCGCACCACGTTTGTACACTGATACAGTTTTGCAATGAAGGGAGCGACAGAAAAATTGCATTTTAAAAATAAGCAATTTTTCACGGATCACGCGCCGCGCCGCCATGAATCCAAGTGGAATTTAAATTTGATTTACTGCCCCAAATGTGCAGGCAATATCTGTTTTACTTACTGCCTTATGAATTCAGATAACGTTGATTGTTTTATAACTGAAATATGTTTTTACGTAACGATTTTAAAGTCAGATATCACTTGTACAAACTTACCTAATTGAATGTCAAAGCGATCTGCTTCACAGTTTCATTTAAGTTCGATAGTTCAGTTCAGTTTTGTTTTTAAGGAATAACAACTTTGTCTAGTTTTAAGGAGTATATGATTGTTGTATTAACAATAAATAAATTGAATTATTTAAAAAAATTAATTTCATTACTTGGTTGCATCACCACTTGCTATAGCAGGTCTGAATCCAGCCAAGCGCTAGCCTATATTTTAAAAAAAATATGTATAAACCTTGGGTACAAACAGAAAAATGTCATTCCCTCCTCGCCAGCCTCGTCAGAGACAGCCTCGCTTCAACTCAAGCGAGGCCGGTTTAGGTTAAGCTAGTGGTTAATAGCTTGTTATTTAAAAAAAACAGATTGATCAAAACTATATTTTTTTAAACTATATTTTCTATTTATTTAACTATATTTAATTAAAAATTTTAATTATATACTACAAAACCATAAATACAGTACCTACAGAGATTTTTTTCTGTTTTTGTTTATGGGCGGCTTCAGTTGTGTAATAAATAATACTCCAACGGCAAAGACGTGCTGCCAAGAGATTAGCATTTCGGTACTATGACACGTGAAAAGCGTTTATAACTGACTACAATAATGGAATCAACTTAAAAATTGGACACGATTCACAATTCACATTTTAGGGTACCGAGTATAAAACGATTATTAACTACAGCGTAAATAAAAAAAAAAAATCAATAAACATATGATTAGGCTAAAAGTGTCAGACATTTATTTTTAATGGTTGGGATACTAAAACCTATCCACCCAGTTTCCTGTCTTTTGTATTGTATGCATAATTTTGTACCGATGTGTTAAGATGCAATAAAGACTTATACTACTACTACTGCCTATTCTGTGACTAAGACAAAAATTAAAAGGACCCTAACTACTATGCCTACCAAAAAGTAAAAGGGTTAAATAATAAGACCAACATATCAAACAGAATATAATATTACCTAATGTATTCAATTTGATATACCTAATAAGCAATTAATTGCATTTCGGTTAGTGTAGGTAATTAACGTTCGGTTATTTCAGTAATAATGCCTATTGCCTGTAACCGACGCTCTTTGATGCACTATTGATATGTCAGCAATGTTGTCGGACCTTAATTGAATTATTGGTAGGCACAATCGATTTGTGTATTCATAGTAGCCTTTGTAGGTATGGTGCCGAGTAGGCACTTATGAATAGTTTACCTATTTGCTATTTAGATATCAACCCTCGGGTTCTATACCTATTGTTAGCAGGTAATACTACTACTAGGTACTTACTCATTTATTTTTTATTTTTTATACACGACAAGTTAGCCCTTGACTGCCATCTCACCTGATGGTAAGTGATGATGCAGTCTAAGATGGTAGCGGGCTAACCTGTTAGGGGCATGGCAGTTATATTAACCCTATTCGGTTTCTACTTACACGGCATCATACCGGAACGCTAAATCACTTGGCGGCACCTCTACGTAGTTGGAGTAGTTTCGATGTACTTATGTAGAATACAAACACCCTTCTAGATGGGTACTTACTAAATTTTATATATAACTAGCTGATGCCGCGACTTCGTCCACGTGGATTGAATTTTTTTGGTTCCCCCGGGAACCCCTTAATTTATGTGATAAAAGTAGCCTATGTGCTATTCCAGACTATAATCTATCCCTGTACCAAATTTCATCTAGATCCGTTCAGCCGTCGATTGCTGGTACAATACTATAAAAGCATTGAAATGGGGTGGTGTAAGTACAATATACTCCTTCACTTTACCGTAACAAGCTGATTCCCTGTTCTGGGGCACCTACTCTACTTTACCCTCTTTCTCTAACGTACGAGAAACTCTTATAAGCGTGTAAAACTTGGAAATTGAAAACATCACCACAAAATGTAACTTATTGAAAAGTGTCAGGGATACGCGACAGAAAGAAAATTAGTATGTGACGCGTCAAAACTTCCAAACCAGGCCATCAAAGTGACGTTTTAGAGGGATGCCGCCCCCGCATTACACCTCTCTCATTATTTATCACATTGTCGCCGAAATTAATGGCAAACCCTCGTCAAATAATTTTTATTTTATAAATGAACCCGGTCTCTGGCAGTTTAATCATATCTTTGTGCTCTGAAACACGGAGCGGCGGCGTCGCGTCGTATCCGACTCTTTACTTTTACTGTCCCTCATAAAGTTGCTCTTGTAATGACAAATGCATATCAAAATAGAAATTATCTCAACAAAAATCCATACTAACATTAATGTGCGAAAGTATGTCTGTCTGTCCGTCTCTGTCTGCTATGCTTTCACTGCTAATCTGTTCAACCGAATTTGATGAAATTTTGTACAGGGATAGGTTGTATCCCGGGGAAGGACATAGGCTACTTTTTATCCCAGAAAATTAAGAATTTGCCGCGGTAATCGAAAAAACTTAGTCCACGCGGACGAAGTCGCGCGCATCATCTATTATTTTATAAAAAAAAAATATAGCTAGCTTTATTTTTAAAGTAACAAGTAAAGACAAGATTAGTACATGAGAGATATATTAAGTAGGTAAATTAATCTAAATACACCATAATTATTTCAGCGTTTTTAAAACCGTTACCAATCATCAGTTCACCGACCTGATTTTTGTATGAATTTCAATCAGCCAGTTTCTCCTTTGGACCCGCTTTTCAACCAGGTCTGTGCTATAACGAAGCCTCCTTAAAAAAAGAACGAATTCCTTACAGTTCCATCTGAGCGTAGCCAGGGTGTCTCAACTAGTCACGTATCTATATAACTCTTGGAATGTAGGTATATACATAGTCGAATATAAAAAAAAATTAGCAATCATAGGGACTGTCGATTGAAGTGAGAACTTATAACTTAGAATTTTAGTATTAAAATTTGAAAATAATATAAAATTTTCGTATTGTAACGAAGGCATTAAAGTTTAATTACGAATGTAGTGTATTTATATTTAATACCTTTTGTCTTCGTAACAACGCGAGCATGTCGGTGATGCGGAGCATGTCAGTGACGCGGAGTTTACCCCCTACCAAAAAGTTTTCACTTCAAAAAGTGTCGATCCAATTTTACGATTGTCTTTCGATTTAAAACAAAACCCATAAATGGTTAACTGCAGTCTGCAGCGTCCTATTGTAGTTAAATTTAGCCGTAATAAAAATGGCGTAAAAATTGATAACAATGGCCAGTTAAATTTAATTAACGGGAATACACGAGTATCTAGTGTCAGAGGTCACCCACAAGGAAACAGTTTAGTGCTACATGTTATGGAATAACGTAAAAACACGTCGTTAACTATATGATTGGTGCCCTAATTATCAATTTTATCTTTTTAGCTTTGACAAACAATTTTAATTACAGGAAACGGGTTAGTGCTCCGCTAATAAACTTGAAATATCCTATCAGTTTTAGTTTGGAGGAAATACTTTATGACACAAAAATTTGTAAACAAAATTGAAGCTTTAGAAGTTTGACCTATGATGCCAATACCAATACCAATACCAATATTAACGTCCCACTGCTGGGTACAGGCCGCCACTCTTATAGGAGAGAGGAAATTTGACCTACGATACTCGTATACCCACTATATTATGAAATTTTACATCGTATGTCATAAATTTTCCTTCTAAGTACATAAAAACTAGATACCACAAACATATGAGTTCGAATACGATAATTTTATTGAAAATCAAATTTTGAATAGGATACATTAGTTAAAACTGATTTCCCAATTCACAATTTTCAATTAGTTAAAATTATACAAAAAAGAAAACTTTCAGCTGTTCCTGCGGTTAAGGATTGATTATTTTTTCAATTGTCCTAATATACTTCAGCAATAGAGTTCACATTATTGTTGTTGCCACTTGCCAGATGGAAAATTTATAATTGAAGGTCGTAAATTAAGGTGACATCGACAGTTGTGGCTCGCGGGAGAGAGATGCGGCGGAAGGGAAAGTCTGCCAATATTTTACTGAGGAGGTAATTATTTTATCAGAGTGGGGTGACAGATGAAATTTCGACCCTTACTTTGTTTCTATTGGATTCGATTTATGATTGATTGGTGTAATTTCTTGTCTAAACTTCATGAACTCACTCGAAATTACTCAAAGACAACAGAATAGGTAGTAAGTAGTAACATAGTATAGTAAGTATACATATAACTACTAGATGATGCCCGCGACTTCGTCCACGTGGATTAAGTTTTTTCAATTCCCGCGGGAACTCCTTAATTTTCCGGATTAAAAAGTGTCCTTCCCCGGGATCCAAAATATCCCTGTACCAAATTCAATCAAAATCGGTTGAACAGGTGGGCCGTGAAAGCGTAGCAGACAGACAGACAAACAGACATACGGACAGACAGACACACTTTCACATTAATATTTATAATATTAGTATGGATATGGATAGATATACGTGCTAATTCTAAGTAGGTACTTATCAATAATTCTATGCTAATTCACTTTGCTACTAGAGAATTTTATCTACTAGAAAGAAGCTTTTCGAGCGGTTAGCTCTGCTTTTAATTTGCAGCTTCTGTCAGATTTAGTATATAGGGACGTTGTAATATTAGTCCTATTCTAGGTTATGTTTAGATATGTACCTAATGCTTGATGTTTTTGATAATATTGAAAAACTGCAACAAATTGGCGACAAAGTCGCGGGTAATAGTTAGTAACGCATATAGTACAGTGTACATTAATGAGTAAGAATACAAAGCGGATGGAACTAGTTCCCGATCAATTGCGCGTCACCTCAGAAGCCTCCCGCTGGCCGATTTAATTCGCGCCTTGACAAAAACCCTTTGACGCGTTCGCGGGTGACAGCTCGCAGTCGGGCGCCATTCGCGCCGTTGACGACCCAATTATCACTTGAACAGATTTTCACAACTTGTTAGTACACTTATACCTTACGGTAGTAAATATAAAATTGTTCAGAATACATTTACCTGCGTTGCGGTAGTAAAAATAAAAAGTCTATCTATGCATTTATCACTTGTGTGAACCAGCATGTCTTTAGTAGGAGATTTCATAATTTTCGAAAACAAAATGTGATGTTGCGGTCCTACATAATATAGAATACTAGATTATGCCTACGACTTCGCGTGAGGTTTTTGATAAAGCCTGTTGGAACACTCTTTTAACGAGATAGATAGAAGCTATGTTCTTCCCCAGGATACAACCAACCTCTGTACCTTTCGAACAGAACACTGGCTGTTTGGCACGTACAAAGGACGCACTATGAATGAATTATTTTATGAAATAAAAATCGGAATATCATACATATACGTATTCAAATAATGATTGTGTGTGTGGAAATTTTTGATCTGCTTAATTCAAGTTTCGGAAATGATACCACATACCACGTATACCTTGTGACCCCTAACAAAAATATCTCACGTTTCTTTTCTATACATTTTCTTTCTTCTTTTACTAACATTTTTCTTTTACTAACATGGTAGCAAACAAAATGAGTACCTATGTATATTAAAAGGACTTGAAGGTATTCAGTTAAAACTTAAATACTAAGATATTGCTATGGGTTACAGAAAAATGTTATATTTTAAGTACTTACCCTTTTCGCGAGACTAAGCTGAATCAATCTTTGTAGCGACCCTTCACGTAACCTATTGTTTTAAAAGTGTTTGTAGGCAAATTCACGTAGTTCTATCACTATTATAAAGAAAAATGTACATTTATGAGAAAGCCCTGATAAAAAGATTCACCTATAACCTGGAAATGAGATAATAATATAATGCGATATCAATAAAAGGCGCGGGACACTAATTTTGTTAAATTAGTATTAATTAGTACGAAATGGTTGCACAATGGAACTTGTTCTGTGAAGTTGTTAGGAAGCGAGGCCGAGGTCGGGCGGACGATCTATCAGTTCTGAGAGTCGGGCGGAAGGTCATCTTACAGTGTTGACAGATAACTTTATCTAGCCGACAGATAGTGTAACTATGTTACAGTTTTTATTAAGCTTCGGTCATGTGGCAGGGCATTTATATGTTGCGTAGGTCACGTTATCATGTTAGTCTATATTTTTAAATAATTTTTCACTTTGTGCTGGGCCCTTATATTTTTAATAATTGTACTTTTATCACACGACACGACGTTTTGATGTCCTTATACATTTTTAATTTTTTTAATTTATTTAATTTTGGTTAACGAAGACTTTAGTCTACTAATTAATACCTGTATTAATTTAATAAATAGAGAATTGGGATCGACAAGTTGAAGTCCAGGAATATCGAACAAGGTTCAGTTGCTACGGAATCATCATCGCAAGATTATAAAAATTAATAAATCGACAAGATTTTCATCAAACCAATTATTTCACCCAACAATTTTCTCGAAATTCTCTCACACCGTACCCAAAAGCTAACTGTATCGTGTTTCGCAAAAAAACTCCGATCATTGTCATACAAATGTATCTGTTGTTAGAGCTCGTAATTGCTGCCCTGGTGTGTAATTTGCGAAGGACCATTGTGCGAGTCAAAGCGAGGTAACTTTGTTTGTTATCGACTTCACTCGAATACGTGGTAGGGGCTACGATTTTAAAGGACTACGAAATGTGCTCGCGTAACTAAAGGTTATGTGAAGAGAATGTTTCGTATCAGCGATTGCGAATGACAGCTAAACTAAACACTACTATTACTATATTATAATATTAAACGTAGTTCAGGAAAAACATTATATCCCATAAATAATAATTTTTATCACTCGAGGTAAGTCACTGTAAAATAATTAGTGAGGGCATAGTAGAGATTTTAAATTAGCAATCTATATTTCTACGCCCTGGATTGGCATGGGAGAGAAGAGAGAGTCTATCGTTATTCACAGAAAATAGAGAAAATACTCTACGTACACATATTGTATGAATCAAGTTTAGGATTTAAAGCCGTGCCTCCAACTGTACCTTACTAATTTGACCAGGCGTAAGGCTTTCTTACCAAAACAATAGTAAACAGAGATAAGAGGCGAATAATAATTCAATTTAATTAATATATTGTTATTTGTTACAATTCAATAATATATAACGGATACATTGTAGCAAAAACGGGAACTGTTAAGTGGTAGCTTCTAAACTCCCAAAGTATCATGTCAAATTAAGTAATCGTGGTGTAATTGAGCCGGCGATCAGAACAAGGGCGTCTCATCAATCAACCTACCCTAATACTGCGTAAAATAACGACTACAATTCACAAGCGCAAGCGTGTTACATTTCTTACTATAATGAACTGAAGGAATCCATGCACCGCGGCCATTTACAACGGAAACTACTATGCTGAGTAAGAGTATATTATAGTCAATGAAAGAACTGGAAGTTTAATTGGCTATATTGCACTTGCGATATTGTACTATTTGCTGATGATACGTCCTTGATTTTTAAAGTCGATAGACATAAGGACAACTTTGACGACGTAAATACTGCAATTTCTCAAGTCACGAACTGGTTTACGGTTAACAATCTACTTTTAAATACAAAAAAAACTAAATGTGTCGAGTTCGCATTGCCGAATGCCAGATCCACAAGTGATATAAAACTAATGGTAAATAATGACATGTTGAAAATAGAAGATACTACTGTGTTCCTGGGGGTGACCTTGGACGCTTCAATGGGGCACCCATATATCAACACTTGCTGGCAAGCTTAGTTCTGCTGCTTACGCTGTCAGAAAGATTCGACAGTTAACTGACATCGAAACTGCCAGGATCGTATATTTTGCTTATTTCCATAGCATTATGTCTTACGGAATCTTACTGTGGGGTAAAGAAGATTATTATTATTATTATTATTATTTGCGAGTTGCGTTATAACGCAAATCGCTTCTGTCTCATAACTTAGATCTGAGGTTTCCGAGTTAAAGCCACTTACAATGTTATCCTCACTTCTGTTTTAGTAGTCATTAGAGGAAATCCCTCTAATGTGTTTTAAGGTTAGATGGTGTTAAGATGATGTTTATTTTAAGGGAAAGTAGATATGGGTTGATCGAAATGTAGAGACAAGAGATTTAAGTACTTAGTATATTGATATTATGGGGTCTGGGGATAACTATGGTAAAATACTGCTATATTGAATTAACACATTACATATTAAAACTTGAAACAGAATCAAATACTCATAACATAGGGAAAGATTTTTAAAAACCTATAACCACGTGAACGTAGTCGCAGCTAGTAAGGAATAAATAAAAATCCACACTCAAACTCTAAGTATATATTTTATTCAAAACAGGTACCTTCAAAGCTGTACACCTTCTGAACGTCACGTTTACAAGTACAAGAGGTGATGGTGATAATTAACTAGGGTATCAAACTAAAACTACGAGGGTTCCAAACGTGCCCTGATCTGAGAAGAGCCCACAACAAACTCAGCCGGGCTTATATTTAGAATATCCATCACGAGTTGTCTATAGCCGTTACTTTCTAATGCCATTTTATTGCCGCTATAAATTCGATGGATCGCCCCGGGAGGTTCGCAAGTGGCTATGAGGCGATCGCGCCTTTCGATTTAGAGCGCTGCCCAAAATTGAAATGGCCGCCCCTTTTATCGGTACAATTTAAATTGGACGTTTTAAACACGACGGGTTGGGGAGAATTAATCTTAGCTCTTATCTAGTTTTTATGACGATCTTTACCTTAACTATAGGAAGTTAGGAGCAGGGTATATTTACATTGCGAACAAAATGCTCCTTTCCTAATGTCTTGATAAGTTATTTTAGTAGAAGAGGGTTAAATTACAGATTATGACATTGAAAAAAAAAAATAGATTTGATGAGAAAATGAGAATTGAGAATCTCCTCCTTTTTTGGAACTCTGTTAAAAAACCTTACTAATATTTATTGATGAAAATAAAATAGCATAATCAATGATATTGAAACTTTGATTATTTGAGCATTCTTACAGGGACCCGTCTGTTTTCTACCTGTCCTTTATTATAAGGAAATGCCTAGACGACGTGACAATGTTCAAATGGGTAGATGACGTGTATATACTTCTGTTCTTTAAGCTCTACGCAAACTCTACGGAGGTTCTACGGAGAAATTTCTAAGAAAGACCTGTTAAGTAAATAGTATGCTATAAAAACAGATACAACACTGATGAAGCTTCACCAACACCATCAAACATGAACGGCTGGTATCAGCACGTCTCCAACATATTGCTTATATACTCTTATACTTATATACTAATAATATGCGGAAGTCTGTCTGTCTGTCTGTCTGTTACGCTATCACGGCCCATCTGTTCAACCGATTTTAATGAAATTTGGTACAGGGGTAGATTGTATCCCGGAAAATTAAAGAGTTCCCGCGGGAATCAAAAAATCTTAATCCACGCAGACAAAGTCGCGGGAATCATCTAGTTGCTTATAAATAAATCCCCAATCGAAACAACATTCAAGGTGGCGTTCGGGGACACCGTGCCGAATTCACAATTACCGCTTTGTGAGAGTAGCGATACTAGGATTAATAAAATTTCTGGTCGTGACCTGATCTTAATAAGACTAACTGTATTTAAAGGACAAAGTGTATTTCATCTTAAATGTTTATTTTGTTGCTATCAATCAATAAATAGGAGACGAAAGTGGACCTAGCTTTCGATTAAGTAGAAAAAAGAATAACTTTAATCTGAGTTCCAACCAATTGTATTTTAACACATGTACGTAGAAAAGAGAGTTAGATATCCTTATATGTATGAGACATTTTCTGTTGAACTTTGAAGTAAATGCAAAAGTAGCTAAAATACATACAGACTGTTTATATTCAAATGTGGTCGATTAAAAATATTTTAAAATGACACAACCAAATTTCTTCGTATACATTGTTACCCTACATAAGACGTAACTTCTGTGGCGACAATTTTATTTGCGGACTACCCCCCATTTGGCACCTCCCTTTGTTGGGAATTCGCGATAGTCTCCCTCTACGTAGGTGGAATGCTTGAGCAAAAAAGTTACGCCAACTTGGCTCGGACGTGGCTATTTATGTTGGCTATTACAGTGTAATTCACGTTTTCACTTAGTGCCTCGCATACTAACTAAATTGCTCCTTTTTCTTACAGTTGTTTTCGCATAGATAACAGTGGTTGACATTACACTTATTTTATTTTGTGCAAAAATTGTACAAAACTTTGTATACTTATAGTTCTTGCAGAATTGATTGAACAAATGGGCTTTGAAAGCGTAGCAGATAGAACGACGAACGCACTTTCGCATTTATAATATTAAGTATGGATTTCATGTGTGTTGACTAATTCATTACGTAATATCTCGATTAAAGAGAGAATTTTTTATATATCAGATCGAAAATTAACAGTAGGTTATATATTTCATAGGGTTTTTTGCAGGGTATATTATTTTATTTTATCCTCATATAATGAACTAAATTTCAATTAATATAACTGACGTTCAGTAACTAATATTTTAATTCAATTGACCATAATTTTAATTTTTTTCTATTTAAATATTGTTTAAAAAATGTACTTACTTATAACCTAGGCTTTTTCTAATATGCAAAGTTTGTTTCTCTACGTTGATAAATAAGCTGCGCCTTTTATTGAACTTACTTGACGAACTATTCGCATCACAATGTCCATTTCATCTGATAATATTTCAGATTTAAATTTTAAACCGATCAGGCGTATAGCCAGTCGTTGAATCGAAGTGGAAACGCTCAACCCAATTGAAAACTGATGCTATCAACTCTATTCTACTCTGTTCAAAGAATACCCTTTTACGAAATGTCCATTTATAGCAAGATACCCGCATTGGTAACTTTGAAAACTTACAAGCGTAAGCGACGCCAGTTTTTAGTTTCCTTTTTGTTGAGATACATATCAGTTTCAGTTATCAAAATAAGTATGTATATTCTATCAGAGATCAGACGCGGTCCTGAAGTTAGTGAAATAATTGAGTCAGGTTTTCCTTCTAAATCAAAATCTAATGGGCAATTTGGTAAAATTATCTTTAGAGAAATCGAAAAAATTACAAAGTTTTAAGTAGGTACGAGATCTTTGGGTGTATCTAAGTATTTGGATCTCATAAAAACCAAATGTATGTGGACATACTTAGGTAGATATTATAATGATGTCGTTTCTGACCGATAGAAAAATCCTTTGTGGGACCAAGATGGCAGTTTGCACGGGAGCTATACCCCCCGTTGGGAAAATTCGCTTAACATTTCTTTAGAGAGTGTATTGAAAACCAGACAATGTAAAACACATATTCGTTGATAGGTATTATTCGTTCGTATTTTCAACAACGTTTTTTTAGTTGTTAGGAATATATTATGAAGATATGTATGGAGTCTTGTGATTGATTAGATTATTCACCGCTTAATTTGTCCAACTATGCGTGAAGTGACTTTAACGGTCCCAGTTATTATCTCTTGACATTTGCTAACAAACGTGCCAAATCTCAGATTCAAAGTAGTAGTCGGATCCATTCAGTTTACTAGCTGAGGGTCTAATTTTAGTAGCTTACACTTAGGTACATCAAATGACGGCAGCTCTAGCGTTCAGCAACTCTACAACAGCTATTTTTGGGTGCTGTGGACCAGCGCAGACTGTGCATGGCGAGTGGAGTCTTAATGCATGGTGGTATAGGTTAGATTCGCCTGACACCCCACGCGGCCTGCTTGTTTGAGCACTCTTAATTTAAAGGCTGAGCTTAAGTAAAGATATAGAATAGAAGACATACCCCGGCAGCACTCTTTTCCGTCCTTGGCCTTGCGCCTCAGGTTGCTACAATAGATATACTTACGTCCAGATCTATGTACACACACACACACGTACACAGTGTCCACCCTACCGGCAAAGGCGTTCCGGTATGATGCCGTCTAGAAACCGAACAGGAGTATGGGTTTAATATAACTGCCATGCCCCTAACAAGTTAGGCCGCTACCATCTTAGACTGCATCATCACTTATCATCAGGTGAGATCGCAGTCAAGGGCTAACTTGTAGTGGTTAAAATAAAATAAATGAATAAAATAGTCTAATTCTGAAGGCATCTTTGTGCTTCAAAAAACATACAAATTTATACAATTAAATATACTTATAATTAACAGTACCTACCTAACATAGATGTTGTATTAGCCAATATCTTCTTGTGCCAAGCGCATAAATATCTCACGCTCTTATTTCAGTTTTCATCTATTCAGAGAAAATCTTACAGACTCCAAGCCAAACCTAATAAACGTACGAAACACGCATTGCAAACGATAATGTATGAGGCCACCAAACAGTTATTTTAAATAATTTTGCTGCAGCGTGTGACAGCATAATAAATTTACAACAATATTACATCATATAAATTCTCATACATTAAGAAATTTGATAGGCATGCTTAGGTACGAACCTTTTTAGGTTTTGAAAACCTACACACGAATAGTTCACTTTGAAAACAAAATAAGTTTGTATGCCTATTCTATTAGAAGTGCTGATAACCAGTGGTTAAAACTTCGGCCTGTTAGTTATTGTTACCTACATACAATCAGCATTTTAAATTTATAACTATCTACTAGCTGATGCCCGCGATTCCGTCCGCGTGGTGTAAGTTTTTTTGATTTCCGTGGGAACTCCTTAATTTTCCGGGATAAAAAGTAGCCTATTGAAGGACAAACCAAAAAAACAAAAACACTTTCGCATTTATAATATTAGTATGATATGATTTAGCATGCGACTGAAATGCGAATGTTGAGATGGATGTGTGGTGTGACATGAACGGATAAGAATAGGAATGAATATATAAGGGGAAGTTTGAAAGTAGCGCCAGTGATAGAAAAGATGAGGAGTAATAGGCTAGCATGGTATGGGCATGTAATGCGGAGGGAAGAAAGGCATATTACGAGAAGAATGATAGATATGCATGTGGAAGGAAAAAAGAGTAGAGGGAGACCAAAGAAAAGATGGATAGATTGTGTGAAAGAGGATATGCGTACTAGTGGTTCGCCCCGAACTGAGACCTCGCGGCGCCATCTATTGACATAAATGTGAAGTTCTGTAAATACTGAAGCTCATTAAAAATTAAATAATTCCGTTTCCTTACAATATTTATCTAATTTTGGTAATAATTGATCAAGTTTCAGGCTCAGCCTTTTAGAAAATTTAGAGTTCTGAGGTCAACTTTGGACGTTAGAAAATCTCCACTTTGAAAGCCTCTCATTGCGTCAATTTTGGGGTAAAAATTAAAAAAAAAATATTTTTGGACTCTATTCCTAATTATCTTTAAAATGATATACCGCAACCCTATGTTACTTTATAAAAAATATTTTACTTCGCATTCGCTTCTATGAGAGCCCCCCTGAAATAAAGATTTTTATAACTTTTAAGCCATATTCGGCGGGAGGCCATTGGTTTACATATTATATTTAAAGCTGAAGTAATTATGTTCAGTAATTCAGAAGTTATAATGCTCTGACAGACGGACGGACGGACGGACAAGTGCCAATTCACTCAAGTAGACTCAGAGACCTTCGCTTCGCTCGGTCAATAAAAGGAGTGAATGATAGGTTGACGGATAACAGAAGTGAGTGGAAGAAGAAAACATGTGCCGACCCCACGTAGCGTGGGACAAGGACACGAAGAAGAAGACCTATCTTTAGCAAAGTTCAATAATTTCCAATTACTTTTTCAATTATTTCCCACTTCAACTCATAACAACGTGACAATTTTTAATACCTATATGCGAATCAAATCGATTATCGCATCAGTTGGAATCGATTATATCAGACGTGTCTGTGCAAATCGATTCTGATTATCACCTGTTTGAATGACACATTTAATAAGAAAAACATTGGCTTCACCAGATAAAATCATGAAAACCCATAAAATGCACTGAATGCTAGACGATCTCGCGACATCGTTCGCGTAGTTTGGGTTTTTTAAAAACTACGTAGGTAGGTATGAGACTTCGTCCATGTACGAAGTGTGTTTTTGTTGCATTTCCGTTAAAGGTAGGCATTAGGTATATTGTAATCAGAGATCTATCCTTTGAGATAAAAGCGGAAATGCGAAAACTCGTTGTTAAGAATCAACGTGTATAAATTAAAAATCCGTGTAAAAAATCTTGTCGCTCCGTTGCTCTGTTGTGACGTCAATTGATGGACAAACCAACATCTTCATGTGCATGTTTTATTTGAATACTAGCTCATTCTCGCGACTTGATTTTTGGTTTCCGCGGGAACTTATTAACTTTACGGGATAAAAAGTAGCTTATTATACAATACCTTACCTACCTTTTACGAAAATTCAAAATAGCAGCTCCAGTTTTGAATCTGTATCTATAACCCCTAGGGTCCCGTTCCAGCACTCAGCAGCTAGTTCATACCAAGACCAGTTCTACAATGAAGTTTATTGGCAGGCTTGCAAAAGTTGAATAAAGTTGAAGCGATCTAAAGAACTTTCGAAACCTGGAGTTTTCATTTATTTGCCTTTGTGAAAAATCGGTTATTGCATCGATAATAATATACGACGTGTCTGTGCAAATTGATTCTGTTTGTCACCTTTGCGAATGATCATAATTTTATGACTCGTTTTTAGAGTAGGTAGGTCCTACTACTAATACCTACAGAAAATAATTGCTTACAAAGGAGAAACCAATTAAAAGCAAAATTTATACTCATATTATAAATGCGAAAATTTTTATGTATGCATGGATGTTTTTTTACATAATCACGCCAGAACGGCTGATAGGATCGGGATGATGTTTGCCATGGAGATAGATAGTAGAGGCAAAAAAAAAACTAAAGGCAAATTTATTTATTTTAGAGAGTCTGGAATAACACATAGGCTACTTTTTATCCCGGAATATTATTGATTTCCCGCGGGAACCAAAAAACCTCAATCCACGCGGACGAAGTCGCGGGCATCAGTAGGTAATAATTTTCACATTCCTTTTCTTTATGAGTATAACTCTATCATTAGCAATTTCAAATGCTATCTTTTTAAAATCGGTTAAGTATTTTATTAATTCTATGAACTTTTTATACCTACCACTCATAGCTAGCGGGGAAAAGTGGAAAAGTCAATGAGTTGTCTGATGCGAGGCACCTGTGCCCGCAGACTCCTCTGGCAGACAAAGACGCAGATAATAAGGCGCATCCCATTGGTGCATCCGTCGCCAGCCCCGCCCACTGCCGCCATCGACCAATCGCGACTCCGGGCGCTGATCTCAAACGTTATCTAGTTATCTGCCGTCTCACTTTCCACACTAGCTATTTTCAGAAGGTGTAATGCAACGCTGAAAACATCAATT
Organism: Erebia aethiops; assembly: GCA_923060345.2. Taxonomy (NCBI): domain Eukaryota; kingdom Metazoa; phylum Arthropoda; class Insecta; order Lepidoptera; family Nymphalidae; genus Erebia; species Erebia aethiops. Next base: position 9,747,727 of record OV281096.1, on the reverse strand, counting down.
TTCCACCGTCCACGAATCTCGCCGACGCGTACGATGTTCTAAATTCGAAATCATTCCTTTTTCAATATTAAAATGTCATATAGACTACGAATTTGTTATTTCGTATTAAATTTACATTAGCGCAAATGATCTTTGAACCTTTTTGTAGTTAAATTTTAATGTCTCAATGGGGTAATCAATTCTGTTCATTGGTTGAGAAATTAATGCAAATGAGTAGCGATTGGCTTCGGATTCGTGTTTGTTTAGGTACCTACGTAAAAAATGCTGGTACCTTGTAGGCATTAATAAATCAATACGTTCCTTTGTTTTACTTTTTAATACACTTGATTAAAATCTTCGATCATAGTCACATACTTTTGTGCTTGAATGAATAAGGAAGCTCATTGCAAATGAAACAAAAAGATCGTGTGTCGGTACCTGGAATTCTTGCGAAGCCGATAACTGGGTGCCATTGTTTAAACGTTATCGATGTAAATCATGGTAACAGAGGTAGGTACAGCCGCGTCATCGATACGATACATAAGAAAAACAAACATTTTGGTATCGTAACCAGAAGCCAAAGCTCCTGTTTGAAGTTGGTACGATAGAACATGAAAATAAACTGTCAAATCAGTTCGGAAAAAATTGATTGGTACAGTGTAATTAAAAACCAGAGAAAGAACATTCGCGTAAACATTAATTCGTTTAATATAAATTCAGAAAAAAATATTCGCATCAATGTTTTCAGATAACCTTGTATTAGCGTCCCCGAAACTCGTATGAAAGAGAGGGGTGCGGTACAAAGACAAGGCGGGGTGTGAGGGGAAGGGGCGGCCCGGACGAGGGTATGATTCGGGATTCTAGGGATGAGCTCTCGCCTCCTCTCGTTACTCTGGGAGCGCTCGTCGCGGCCGTCGCACATATCTTGCGATTACCGACGGCACTGCACTATCGACGTCGAATGGGTCGAATGTAACGCGTTCACATCACTATAGACAATTCCTTATTTAAAACGTAAACGTATATTATTTTTTTCAATTTTTAATTGTGCTGTGCTAAGGATTTGACTGTGATAGAAAAAAATGCCTATTCTTATATCGAACAATATGATTTGATTAATTAATTGAACAGTGACTAATAATAAAAATTTAATTCGGAAACTTTCGGTTGATGTGTTCACGGGCCTGAGATCTAGAATGCTGTGAGAAATTTTACCGCTGACGGAAAATGAAGATGTCCGGTAAGCTTTAAGTTATAAGCCTTACGAATTTTTTTTTATCATTTTTTATTTGTTGATGATCTTTTTACTTTTACCTGACCATATTCATGCTAGTATATGTGTATGTTTTTTTCATGAACTCTCTAAAGAACCTCGTACCTATTTATTTAAAAATACGCGTTCAAGTTTTTTTTTCAAAATCTTCTTATTTTTAATTTTTAAAAGGCTGCTGGCAAAGCACGGGTAGGCATACAGACATGTACAGAAAGGTCCTTTTTTAAACACATAAGTACTTAAGTATAAATAATAATATAAATAGCCTTAGGTACTATGTACTTAGGAATTATCTATTAGGAGTGAAGATAATTAAAATAAGAATAAAATTATTACTAAAAAAATTAATAGGTACCTAATCAATCCACTTACATACTTATTACTCACTTATTACTTTAATTTATTAATTAATAATTATTAATTATCAATTAAAACCTACATACTTCCGGCAATTGAAGAGAATAATATATGAGAGGTCTTCCTCAATTAAAAGTTAGGCAAAAAAACTATTTGTAACTAGGTAACTAGTTATTTAGGTTAAAATATAAGGTTATTTGGAAAATCCATAAATAAATTATTATTAAGCGATTATTAAAAAGAGAACCTGCCAAAAGGCGTAATATCTACATCCACGTATTATGCAGTTCGATAACTAATTTATACTATCATATTTTAAAGTAAAAAGTGCGTTGACTTTTTTACGTCACAAATATTTCATGCTAAATCCAATGTAAAACTGTGCCCGTACTAAGCGGCAGTTTTTAAAGATAGTTGGTGTTCCGCAGACGGACAAAGTTACTTTTTGTCCCGGAAAATCTTAGGGTTCCCACAGGATAAAAAAAAACTCAGACCCATGCTGACAAAGTCGCGGACATGATCTAGTAGTACCTACCTAATATGCATAATTAATTAAAAATAACTCACTTCAACCAATTGCCGGCTCAGTACAGCAGAGCACGAGTCTCTTTCAAACGTGAGAAGGCCAGAAGGGTTTGGCCTTAATCTACCACGCTGGGATAGTGTGGATTGGCAGATTTTATATAAGTAGGTACCTTTGAGTTCATAATAAAGAACTTTCAGGATGCAGGTTCTTCATGATGTATTCCTTCACCGTTAAATCAAGAGAATTTATTTATTTATTTATTTATGATTGTCGTCAAGCGCAAGCCTATCACGCAATAAAAAAAAAAAAATTTAAAACACAACTCGGAAAAATTAAAAATGCATGCCCGGGGATCGAACTCACGACTACTTGAATAGGAAACCGGGTAACCACTAGCTTTATCAACCCTATAGTAAAAAAATCGCTGGGTATCAATTCCCAGGTATAAATAAAATTAACCAACACAAAACCAAAACCTCTGCTTATGTGTGTTTTAAGTTTTTTGTAGAGCCAATCGAGTGTTATTTAAATCTGTTAAGGGTGTGCGAAACCTCAGAAAGAACCCAAAATTATGACAGATTATAATCTGTAAATTTTATCTGTGGCAACTTGAAGGTGCTGGCTTTTGGCGGGCGCCGCCGGCACTGGAACGTTGTTTGTATTTCTTGTTTGATACAGCTTAAGTTGTTAAGATTTTGTCAAGGGTTTGTTTACATAATCAAGATGCAAAAGTTTTTGTCTTGTTCGTGGATGGTTTGTGGTTCTCAGGTGCCAAGTTATATGGTTTTATTGCTTCTATGCTTCTATTGTTGTAGTCGCTGATAGATGTATAAGAATTTAATGAGAAAATGTGGGAAATCTAAAGGAAGTAGGACAGTCACCTATTTAAAAAGTTTCATATAATATTACTTATTAAAAATACCTTGATAATAATTTTATAGGTTTTATAAAGTCCTTTATATGTAATCATTTTAGTTGTGCCCACTTATTGATTTTTCATTAAGTCCATGAAAAAACTTTTTTTAGGTATAAATGAAAAAATTCGATAAGTGACGATTCAAAAGCTAATACCTATAAGTTTATTTGAATATAATCGTTTTTGAATTCGCCAAGGAGTACCTAATATAAATCAAAGAATGTCATTTTAAAAATATACATAAGACTAGATTATGCCTGCACCTTCGCGTGGGTTAAGTTTTTTTATTCCCGCGGGAACTTAATTTTCCGGAATAAATTTCCCCCGGATACAACCTATACCTATACCAAATTTTATCAAAATCGATTGAATAGATGGGCCGTGACAGACAGACAGACAGACTTCGCATTTACAATATTAAATATGGATTAGGTATGTAGATACTAAGATATTTTATTATTAGAAAGTTTCGCTTTCAACACTTGCGGTCGTTAAATGAGTACCTATTTTGCAAATGTATGTCCGATGAGGCATGCAGTTTGCACGCCTGCTTAATTTTCCAATACGCACACAGCATTTTGACCCTTATTACGTACAAGTAAGAGTGCTAATTTATTATAATGAGTGTCATTGTAGTTCTGAGAGAATTTTATGATGTTCGCCCTGTGAACTCCGCGACAGAGTCGGTAAGTTGGATATTGTCAGTCGCCGTAGCTAACACGTGAAATCGTCTTGCCGTGAGGTCTTCGGACATAGTCTGTTGTATATTAAAATGCTAATTTTGCTTTAGCTTCTCATTAATGTTCTATTGCAGGCGATAAACCTCTTTTATCATAGTACAGTAAAGACATCGGTATTTGGTCTCAATATTTTGTCATACTTACCGGGTGCATGAGTGTCATGCCAATTAAACTTACTGTGGCTACTGACAACGAAACGAGCTTTTGGCCTATGGGATTACTATCGCATAAAGCATATCATACGCATATCTACGGAACCAAAAAACCTCAATCCGCGCAGACGTAGTCGCGGGCATCAGCTAGTGACAATTTTATTCTGAGGCAATAGTAAATTTGAATTTAGAACACATTTTCTCGACGCATCTTTCTATCACATTCTTTCTTTTAAATCCAGCACAATTGGACATAATAATTATTTTTGTCGCTAAATGTCTCCACGCCATGTCCTGTTCCTATCTTCTTGTTCTTATTTTAAATCCGTCACAAGTTTCTGCGGAAAACGGAGATTTAACGACGACTCCTCCGCATTGTCCGTGCACGCAGCCAACATTCACAAAACTCCAAACGATCTACGCGATGCCTAATTTGAATTTGAAATTCGAACGCATTTTTTACGACACCTCATTCTGTCCAGCCAGATTTAAATTTCGTTGCAGTTTATGTACAGTACCAAATACCTACTATGATATGTCTGTAAGATTTGGTAATGACATTGTAATTGTTATATTTGTGCTGCAGGTGAATATTTATTTTTATTTTTAGTAGTATACTTTTGACAGAAATTGTGGTATATTGATACCAAATTATCATTGGTAAGGCTTCATTTATTTATTATTTTTCTTTTTTTTAATAAAGAAAAATAAATCCACACTAATATTATAAATGCGAAAGTATCTGTCTGTCTGTCGGGTACGTTTTCCCGGCTCATCTTTTTAAGTGATTTTGACAAAATTTGGTTCAGAGAAAGGTAAGTACATCCCGGGAAAGGACATGGGCTAATTTTTATCCTGGAAAAATTGAGGAGTTCCAATGAAAATCTAAATCCACGCGGACGAAGTCGCGGGCATCATCTAGTAATATATTATTTGTAGCGACAACGTAAAGTTTAAAAATTAAAATGATCATAAATGTCTTTAGATATATACCTAGACCAAACTAGACACTGATTTGTAGTAAGGTTCCAAGAAATATAATATAAGCTATTCAATCATGGAATCGCGTCATTTGAATATGTGCATTATGAAAATCTTTTAGGAGTTTTAGGGTAGGATTGACTAAAAAGACGTTTCCTAAAAGTGAAAGAAAGCCTTCTCGGGTGAGGGAGGGTAAGATTGACTAAAAATACATTTCATAAAAGTGAAATTATTATATTGCGACAGGTGAACTGGCATAGCAACCGAGTTAAAGGACCACAGTAAAGAATGCAATGGTGCTTTGATAAAAAAAAAGGGATTCTTAAGACACGTTCACGCATATCCTGCTTATTGTACGGAACTGCACTTTTATAATGCTAAGCAGTTATCATTCCTGCTGTAATCTCATTGTGTTTGAGGTCTATCGAGCGTCTAATTTTATGGGTTTTTTTTTACCGCCACGTGGCATTAGATGTAATGGACAAGATAGGGGTTGTTTTGGTCGACTACAAAGCAATAGAGTTGTAATTTTTGCTGAGTTACTCCGTACTCTATAGTAATGATGGGTTTGTAAGGACGAGTGACGATTAAGGCATTGGTAGATGATAGATCAGATCCTGTTTAGGGGGTCCTTTTACTTTTAGACTCCTTCAAATTTCAATTCAATTTCAATTTTAATTTATTATTTCCAAAAAACTTACACACTAGCCACACCAATATCAAATATAAATTACATTTTACTTACTAGTAAACTACAACGGAATAATTTGGCCATTTGCGTGGGTGGCTGGGTCTGAATCCTAACTAGTATGACTGTGACTAGGATTTCATAGGAATATGTCAGGACTCAGAAGTACAGAATTTGAAAATCTTTGAAATTGGTTGTGATTATAATATTACACGCTGATGCCCGCGACTTCGTCCGCGTGGGTTAAAAGTTTTGATTCCCGCGGGAACCTAAGCCTACCTATGTCCTTCTCGGGATACAACCTATCCCTGTACCAAATTTCATCAAAATCGGTTGAATAGATGGGTCGTGAAACCGTAGCAGACAGACAGACAGACACACTTTTGCATTTATAATATTAGTATGGATGTTATACGAGTAAAGGGGTTAAATATAACGAGTTTTAATAATTATTGCTGGAACTTATAGATAGATAGATAGATGATTTATTTGTTCACGAAAACAACTTTTATCGACACTTTTACTATCTAGATAAGAGGAAAGGGGTATTGTTATTAGTTAAGTTTGAGGGGTCTTCCTTTTTTTGAAATTCATACAGTAGATTTATTAAGATTGATGATTGATGATGTTGATTTTTTTTTATCCACTACAAGTGAGCCCTTGACTGCGATCTCACCTGATGGTAAGTGATGATGCAGTCTAAGATGGTAGCGGGCTATACCTGTTAGGGGCATGGAAGTTATATTAAACCCATACCTCTATTCGGTTTCTACACGGCATCGTACCGGAATGCTATATCGCTTGGCGGCACGTCTTTGCCGGTAGGGTAGTAACTAGCCACGGCCGAAGCCTCCCACCAGGGAAATTCAGAAATTATAAATTTCCAAACCCTGCCGGAGAATGAACCCGGGACCTCCGCACGTTAAGGCAACAGCGCCACACACTGCGCCACGGAGGTCGTCAAAATTCATTAAATTAGCAAGATACTAAAGTCAGGTTTTAGTTTTAAAACTTTTGTGTTACTGCCGCCACGCGCTAGAAGACGTATGGACAAGATAGAGGGGTTGTTTTAACAAGTATATTAGTAGTAATGGGGCGGTTATGATTTATGGAGTGTCTCTTTCAGCTGTATTTGCCTGGGGGATGTAGTTTATTGATGACACGCGTTGCGTAGCTTCGCGCCGTAATGAATTTGTTTCCTTCGCTAAACACCGTTGTTAGCTGTTTGTCTTTGTACTTTTTTTTGTTGGTAATGGGTGAATAAATCATCTGGTTAGTGGGAAAAAATAGATAGCTTTTTATTATAGATATCTATGACGGATATTTTATTTGCTGTATGACTCTTTTGCGCTCATATTTTTTTCGCTTATAATATTTTTTCAATACAGTGTGTTATTTTTTTTGCAAGTTTTTTTATTTTGATTCAATACTTACTACATTTTTTTAAACTCCTCAATGAACATTCGGGTAATCAAGAGTGAATAGGCATCTTCTAGGCAAGCGCGCTCCACCTTAGGCTGCATCACCACTTGCAAGCTAATCTGATTGCAGCCAAGCGCTAGCCTTAAAAAAAACATAATAGGAGAAACGGGTGTATAATTAGCCAATACTTAGATCGAATCTTGTGACAAGCAATACAAACCTTAACGTAAGAGTGCAGAACCATTAGCGATGCGGATAGTCTCTATATGTACTGATTTAGCATATTTATGTTTTGCTAATCGCTACAGACGTAAAAAGACGAAAATAAAAGACAAAGGCATATCTTCATGTTGATTTGCATTTCGGAGGGATGCTCTGAGAGACAAGAGACAAGCGGAAGCTCTTTGTGGCGGGCGGAAACCAGGCATAATGCGATCACCGTCTTGCATTCCATAATTTTTTTTATTTACGTCTGATATAAGACAGGTTCGAGTTGTCAAGGCGCAGGAGTTGCTCGATTTAACTACTTACCTATAGAAACAAGGCACTCTGCTGGAGTCTGGCGCATCTGTACCTAGATTAAAACCTATTTACGGTAATCGGTTACGGTAGGAACAGTGGATCGTATTTTAACTTAATTAATTAAGTTAAAACATGATAGTTAATTGAACTGCCTACATGTTCATCAGTAGATTTTTTTTAACTTATATATTAATAGGTTAATACTACCATATATAATAATAGGTTAATTAAATAAATATTATAAATGCGAAAGTTTGGATGTATGGATGTATGGATGGATGTTTGTTACTCAATCACGCCCCAACGGCTGAACGGATCTGGCTGAAATTTGGCACAGAGATAGATTATAGTCTGGAATAGCACACAGGCAATTTTTTATCCCGGAAAATTAAAGAGTTCCCCCGGGAACCAAAAAACCTCAAACCACGCAGACGAAGTCGCGGGCATTCCCTAGTACTACCATATTTAAGTTTTCCTGCTTTTACAGTTACGTCAAAAACTGGAATGATGTGACGCGCATTTTCCTTTTCAATTACACTAGAGTTTATAGGTTTGGAATTCAGTCATTTTGAATTCATTTCACCTTTAAGCTTTAGAAGGAAAGAGCGTCAAAATATATAAATATATTTTAATAATCGTTACACAAAATAACTATCTTAATCCTAAAAAAAGACATTTTGGTTAACTGAGTTTATTTTTCTACAGCGGCAGACAGCCAGGAGTCTGGCAGTCCACCAGCAAGCCCAACAGACTCCGCAGCATCAGAATCTGCACCCACCCTAGTCCACATCAAGCAGGAGACTATGGCCCCTGGCACTGATATGAAGGAGTACTACAACGCTTTGGACTTTGGCCTGAACGACACATATCTCTCGAGCTACGACTATACGCGCAACTATTTACAAAGGCCTTTAGATTTACCGAATCAAAGGTTCATAGAGTCCAAAAGTCCAGATAGAAACGAAGATTTTAATGATGAGAATGAGAAGACAGAGTTGAATTTGCCAAGTGAGCTCATGCTCAAGTCTGGTGGCGTATTTTCTAGAGTGAATATTCCTTGTGGAACCATATATGGACCATTCCTTGGAAAATGGGTCGGGCAGCCTTTGGACAGAAGATACGCGTGGGCGGTAAGTTTAAACTTTTTGTTAAAGTTTACAGATGTTAAGGCTTAAATTAAACCTGCACACTTCACTTGTGAAATTTTCATAGACTCTAAATTAATATTCTAAAATAAAACTCAAAACTTGAGTTTGTCTGAGATATCGCATTCAAAACTGAAAAATAAAGTTTAGGAGAGGGCCGAGTGATTTTATACTATTCCTAATACTCTTCCTCATATAGTTTGATATATTTTTTTATTAAGACCTTTGCTTTTTAGATCTTTTTCATTTAATAGAGAGTACAACTTTTCTGTGTTATTGAAAGATAGGCAGTTAGTTAAATTAGTATTAACTTTAGAAATTCATTGTAAAAATAAGACTATATTATCATTTCCTATAGAATTAGGAATGTAATTCTATGGAAAATATTTTGCACGCTCCAACCTAGACCTCATCATTTTGTATGAAGCATAATTGTCGTACCTAAGTTAGCCTATCTCGCAATAAAAAGAATAATAGTAGTATTATATGGTCGTTTTCTTACGTTTGTTTAATTAGACAACCTCGTTAAGGCAGATGGTTTGGGTGTCAATCTTTCAAAAGAACCACTTGTACCAGGGTCAAGTGAGGATTAAGTGTAAAAAATCAGTGAGTGGACTCGTTAATAAATAATACCCTAAAACTGAACGGTTGCATTGGAACAAATGTCAACGTCGGTAGTAAACTGTTTACTTTATTGATGTCCTTAAGTAGCACTGCTCTTTTCACTTTTTTTTGTTTTTTGTGTCACACTTCATTATATTTTAACAAATAGGTTGTGTGCGCTGTCTTGTTTTTATAAAAGTTACGGTGTTGAAAGTTGTTCATAAGCTAATTGACATGTGGGAAAACCTCTTAATAAAAATCTTACTTCTAATTTCTTACTTCATACTAATATTATAAATGTGAAAGTTTGGATGGATGTATGGATGTTTTTTACTCAATCACGCCCCAACGGCTGAACGGATCTGGATGAAATTTGGCACAGAGATAGATTATAGTCTGGAATAGCACTTAGGCTACTTTTTATCCCGGAAAATTAAAGAGTTCCTGCGGGAACCAAAATACCTCAAACCACGCAGGCGAAGTCGCGGGCCTCCGCTAGTACCAGATAAAAATCTTAGCTCCAGCTTTGCTTGGGACTGCAGCTCCTTATGTATTACCTACGTATTTAATTTATAATCATTATTATTATAATTTATCATTTTTTTTTCTCTAAAAGAGCTACCGCCAACTTCTCGCTAGGAACGTCATTTCGAACCCGCGCGGCGGTAGATTTATTTGCCGTATCAAAAGCACTTGTAACAGTTTTTTTTAAATAAAAAACATTTGCATTTGTATTTAAGCTTTGCGTTAGGAGTTAGTTACATTATATTGATTTTTATTAGGTTCAAGTGTGCTGTTTGAATTTTTTTTTAAATATTGGGATTCAGCCATGACAGCGTAACTCTGGCTTTTACACGGATATCTGAGTTACTGGTATAGCGACAGCTACCTTAAAAGCTTGCCGTTCCTTAAGTTTTAAGAGATTAGGAAATACGCAATCCAAATACATTTCAATAAGGTTAGTCTAGTGTGAAGATTGCAGCAGATATACCTAAACCAATATCTATAATATGAATAGAGACATCTTTACAAACGAATGAATCAAGTTTCGGGTACGGGGTGTGGCGTTATCTGCCCATAGGAAACGGAAATCAATTGTCTGTCTCGATTCCAGGATTACGCAAAACTTGATCGGTAAAAGTTCGAAAATCTCGGATTTCGTGCACAATTATAATTCTACATTGTGCTATCAACACTTTGATGCTCATGTTTTCACTGTCAAATTCTGTGAAAAAAAAAAACAAGATTTACTTATAACAGAAACAGTGAATTGTGTCTTAAAATCAAAACTTAGAATCAACAGTTCTTTATTCTTTGGTACACTTTTTGAACAACAATATGGTGATAATTTAACTAGTTACGGTATCTTAAATCTAAACAAACCAAAAATAAGAAAAAAACATTCGAATTCGTAGATAGTATTGGAATAATGTTCGTAAACCATAAAAGGCCGGACGCATCGCAAGGTTTACAATAGGATGTACTTATAAATGATGATATATGCAAAGATGCTCAGGCGCCTATCAAATGCTTATTGATGTTACTGTTTTCAAGCGATGTAAGCGCTTGATACATCACTTGAAGAAAAACCATTACAATTTGAGATGAGTTTTATAACTTTATACATTGCTTTATAGTTATACATAGGTTAATATATAACATCATTGTACATAGGTATCAATATTTTTGTTTGTTTGTGATTACGTTGTTTTTTTAAATACCTCTTCGAAAAATGGTTTCTGTACCTATTCCTTCCATCGAAAAATTTTGGAAAGAAGAAAATAACATAAAACATATACTTATTTAATAAAGGGAATGTAATAATAATTTTAATATATAATTGTTTAATTCAACTACTCGTAATCGTAAACCTTTGCTTTCGAACTACATATTTAATAAAGAGTTCATGAATGCCTGCGAAGTGCGAGCTGCGTGTCAACAAGCATACAGTATGAACTCTCCTTAAAAAGTTCGAGTTTAAGCTCTCAAATGATAACGATTTTCTTAGACAATTGGGCTTAACTCCATACTACCAACGCTTTTATTATTGTTGACTTTCGTGTTTTACAATTGTAATCCTTATTTTAGGAATTGGAAGGAAGGATTCAAACTATCATTTTATTTATTTATTGCTTATGTATTGCTTTAAGCGTTAGCAGTATATGGCCTCCTGATCTATTATGACAGACTATTCGTAAAGTTTAGGATGCAGTGCTTTATCGCTTCAAGTTGCGCAAAGTAGGCAATGCACAAGTGATATCGGTTGAATCCGTAGTTCTTACAATATTGCGGGTGTCAAGTTTCAGTCAAACCGCGCTATTGTGATCATGTGAGGCGTTTAGTTCCGGCTCTTAGATGGGTATTCGGATGTGCAAATATTGGAGCAGATAAAATGTTTATTGAACTATGTTTGATTGATGTATTTTTGGTAGCTTGGGATAAGCAATGTCCTTTTTTTACTGGGTTACTTTACTTTTGGTTACTTTAGGTATATCTTTAATTGTAATAATTTAGGCCCTTATTTAGATACTAACTGATGATCGCGACTTCGTCCGCGCTGTTTCCTGAAATATCGTCATATATTATTTTCTCTTAATACCTACTTAATGGGGGTAAAGGTGCAGAGAGAAACTACCGCATTATAATCGGTCCAATATTTTTCCAGGAAAGTGATAACAAACAAACAAACAAACACACAGCCTCTTAGGGCAAACACATATTATAATTTATACCGTCACCGTTCCTTGGTGGGTAAACAGGATTAAAAATAGCACCTAATTTAAAAAGATAATTTAAATATTTCTTCATATTTTAAAATTTGCACCCCATTAATCTATTAATGTTTTAAATTTAATGATGCTTATGTTACGAATTACGATGCTCCACATTGCATAAGACGGAGTGAAGAATAATGTGGTTCCTACTTCTAGAAAGGTTTAAATTCTTAGATACTTGCTAACTTCTCAAGCTTCATGTACTTTAAAAGCAAACTAAATATCGCATGGCAAGTCAATCGATCTCGTACGTGATGTCAGGGTAAAGGAACCAATTGCGGGCACGTCATTATGACGCTGGAATCTAAACGCTGACCGCACTACTTCCGTTCCATCGGACGCAAAGTCTTTGATGTGCTCTACCCTATTAGAAGCAAAATCTTTTGTGTATTCTATGTTCTTCTTTTTTAGACGCTTTCACTTGATTCTTAGCTGTATTACGTGTCAAAAGTCTTAAATACTGGTTTATATATTTTTTAACAAGTACTAACTTAAAAGTTAACAAAAATAGAACAAAAAAATACTTAATGTATTTATTTAATAATTTAGATAGCTTTATTGCGCACAGAAAATATAAAGTATACAGTTAAAAAGCAGTAGTAGACTACATATAAACGTGCATAGTTTTGAGAGGTAGGCAAATAAAAAAATAAACTTTAAAGTCATCATCATCAACTTATAAGCATTTTTTCTCATCTCACGAATTCCAGAAAAATATAAAGGATTAGATTAAACCGATGCAATGTTCACATGTCTACTTAAACTGAAGGGGTTACGCCTATTGTTCATTCCGGGACATGGTAACGTTATCTAACCACCATTTCACAAAATTTTGATATCTCAATAAAAATCTTCTGCGAGAAAAAACCGATCCGGGTAATCAAAGAATTCTTTATGCGATCATCCCGTGTCAAAGTGCAATAAAAGGTTGCGTACGAATACACCTTAATTTTGGTTAAGGCGTGACCCCCCCGTCAACAGATTTTTTCTGACAAAAATTTACACTTTTTTACCGAAAAAAAACCGAAAGTAACGGAAGTTTTAACAATAGGAGACGTCGCCGAATTCTTATTTAAAAATTAAAACTTGATTGGCCAGGTTTTTTATACAATGAAATTGTCACAAAATCTCTTGAAATGCATCTCTTCCTTTTGAATTTGTTATTGGCAGTTGTTGATAAAGCTTCCCTTTTTGGTTAAAATTGACGAAATGTTGAGTTGAAAAACGTTCTCACAAGCTTCAACTTTTTATTATTAGTTGTCAGAGTTCATCTTAGGTTTGCTATTTAATTTTTTCAGATTTTACTGGAATTCCTTTCGCTAAAAATCTCTATAAATTTCACATAATGTGCTGTAAAAAGATTGAGTTTAACCTTAAGATTGATTTGTCGGTAGGTACTATGTTATCGTGTTAACAAAATATCTTGAGTAGCAAATAAAATTTTTGAATTGAAGACCGAAATAATATATTATCTTTTTATATAATGAAGTATAGAAGACTTCTCCTCAGAGTATATAGTATACTTAGTATGTAGTATAATAACGTAACTAAGCAAGTTATAGTCATGAACCCATGCCTAATTATAATTCATAGTGATCCATGGTAATAACAAATTATTTATTTAAAGTATCTGGGAACTCATCCGACGATTGAATATCTTATGAGATAAACTTGTTTCTTCTAATGGGGGTCGCATCGGCAAATGTCAATCAAAATATGATTTTTTTTCATTTGCATTAATTTTGAATTGTTCGTATAGACGGGGCGCGTCAAAATTGATGCGAATTTGGCAAGTAATGGATCCCACTAATTATTATTGCAATTTTTTGGTATTGTATTTGGATAAAATCGAGTTACACATCAATGTTTGCTTGGGACTTGACAAAGGGAATTGGCAATGAATGTTTTATGACTCGTTATTTTCGATGCGAAGCGTTGAACCTCGTAAAATACGTCTGTAATATTCATGATTAAATTTCGAGCATCATTGCGTATATTCACAGAATACATTATAGTTCAGGTATAGTTTGGTTACGTCCTGTGGTTACGTCTATGAATATAATGAACTACTTACATAGTTAGCTATATTTTAGTATCTATTGTTAGTGTGGGTCACTATTCACGACGCAGAGTATTGAGTATTGACATAGAAAGCGACCTAATAGTATCTACAGTAAAAATCGTGCCTTTACCCTATTCAGTATTCAGATAAAATAAATATAAATAAATAAATCGGCCCGAAGTCACATTTTGCAAATTAATTCGTTGATATTATAAAAACAATTTAAAATTTTAAACTCCGATTTTAATAGTTACCAAATTTTTAAATTAAAACCCCATTCATAATGTTGCTAATTGTTATTTTAAAGCTTAGTCGAGTCCGTTGCATTACTGTCAAAATATCTGTCATATTCGTGTGACATCTTTTGAAAAGTAGCCACCCCCTTCCAGCAAAGGATTAACAGCGTCCCTATTACATCTTCATTACGGTAGGCGGCTGACATAGTCCCATTGTAGTTTGCAATAATAACATTTTTTTATTGTTATTATATTTATTGACGCCATTGATAGTTTCATCCGAGGATCTCCGTTTACAGTGCAGATGCGTTGTATCAATGGTTCTTCCATTAAATAGATAGCTACTGTACGTGATAACATCGTACGATTTGGGTAGGTACCTACCTAAATTCAGATAATGAATCCATACTAATTTTTTTTTTTGGCATGGGTATAGTTGAGGACCTGGAGAGTGACATAGGCTTTATGTATGTTACGCTTCCATGGCTCATCTATTTAACCGATTTTAATGAAATTTGCTACAGGGATAAGTTGTATTCCGGGGAAGGACATTCATCCCGGAAAATTAAGGAGTTCCAGCGGGAATGAAAAAAACTTAATTCACGCGGACGAAGTAACGGGAATCATCTAGATCACTATCGTTAAGAATTGATATCCTTTTACGCAAAGTATACTGTGAAAATCCACTGATAGAATTACTTAAAGTAAGCTAAGTTTAGCAGTAAGCAATATTGATTTTGAAGTTGAAAATATTTGATGACCGTCTTTTAAGACTTGAATATAAATGAACTGAATATAAATGATAGGATTTAATTATTCAAAGTATACAATGTATTAATAATAATTTAAGTTTTATTTATGAAATTCTGTAATATTTTGTTTAAATTATCTAGAATGTCGTTCAATGTCAGCGATAACATATTTATTCATTATCGATCAGCATTGCAATTGAGTCGATATTGTGACATGCAAAATTATATTTTATTTTAAAATTTGAACTCCATGTTTATTAATTCGGTTATTAGACCAAATATCAGGATGTATTTTAAATAGTATGCAAAATGTACAAGCCATTGAATATGGATAGGATCTGGGTATTCTGTTATTATCGTACCTTCCTAAATTTTGCTTTGAATACACTAAGAAATTATACTTCGTCGCTTCATCACCGCGTGCCTTCTTCAAAACGAAGTTAGCCGGTCATCATGCGAAAATCGTCTCTATTATGAGCCTCATCTTTTAGCCTTGGATAGCCCTGCCCACCCCATTTTATCGTCCAACCACTTGCGCCTTTGACAACCTGCTCTCTTCTTGCCTGCAATCCGATAATCCGATTCATTCTTCAGATACTCACGACATAGCGCGATCACTGCGCATGAGTGCTAAGTGCTTTGAAAAACTGAATTATAGTACCTATTTCTAAAGCGGAACGCCTACTAAATGCAATGGCGTCGAGGCGCGTATAAACTTAATCTCAGCTTACTCTGATCTACCATTGAAAATATTCATGTGAAAAAGGCGCGCTCAAGGTGCACATCTCTCAGTCCCCGCCACACTGCTAGCCGCGTCACTTGGTACTTTACGTACCTGTTGGTGAGCGACAGAAGCGACGCGATGCGACGCCATAGAAAATAACAGACGTATCTACGCGACAACGTAGGCCACGTGAAGGGCCAGCTACTGTTTGATACTGTCGCATTTGTCGCTCACCCGTTGTCCTAGGTGAGCGACAAAAGCAGCAAAGCGACACGATGCGACGCGACGTGACAATATCGAACAGTTGCTGGCCCGTCACGTGGCCTGCGTGGCGTAGACAAGTTTGTCATTTTCTATGGTGTTGTATCGCGTCGCGTCGCTTCTGTCGCTCACCGTCGCTCACCTAGGGCAATGGCTTAGCTAATCGCTTCTATTGACTCGCCTAGAGTCTAGACTCTTCTCACGTCTCTCGGTTCGATCGGTCTGTGGTGGCCCTAAGAGTAGGTTATATACTACAGAACACGTACAGGTATACGACACTCAAGTATAACATTTTTGCTGTGATGTAAGGGTATGTTAAGCTAGGTCATAGGTTTAAAATTAGATATCTCGGAATACTTACTCTATCTAATGCTCTTATCCTCACTTGTTTATCATCAGGTGATATAGCGTCATCGACAAAACATATTTATTTTCTACATGATGCACGTATCGTTTTGATGAAGTAGCGGTATAAATAATACAATAGGGTAGCTTCACCCTAAACGTACACAATCCAAACATTTTTATTATTAACAATCATGCACTTATCAGTTAATCTTACACCGTTGCACAATAGCAGCTAATCTCCAGGCGTGATAGAAATTTATCTTCGGTAGCGGATCATTGTCACTTTGCCCCGGCCTCCCCTCCGTTGCGCCTGTTAAAGAAATATTTTGCTATACTTAGGGTGCATGTTTCTATATTTGTGACGTATGTTTTATAATTATTTATCTTTTGCCTTTGATTAAGGTGCAACTTAGAGTAGAAAATTAGATGGAAAATTCTTTACAGAAAAGCTCGAACGCGATGTTAAACCTATTGAAATGCTCAGAGTTTGATAGTGAAGATCAACTTCACTTGGAGTTTCGTTTTATTTTATTTTAAAATGTATCATGTGATACTAATATTATAAATGCGAAAGTGTGTTTGTTTGTAGGTTTATTGGTTTGTCCTTCAATTACGCCTCAACGGAGAAACGTGATTTTTGGCAAGGGTACAGTTGAGGGCCTGGAGAGTGACATAGGCTACTTTTTATCCCGGAAAATCAAGGAGTTCCCGCGGAAAGAAAAAAAAATTAAACCACGCGGACGAAGTCGCGCGCATCAGCTAGTTTGAAATAAATTTGGACTCACAGCACGTATGTCTGCGGCATCTTATTTCCGCCAATATTTTTACCAACAAATTCGTGTTCGCAAAAACATTACGGGCGTGCACAGTAGGGCAATATTTCATCTGAGCTGGCCAGAACAATAATAGCCCGTGGAGTTGAAGCCACGGCACGTTCGCGCCACAATGTTGGTGAAAACCAATTTACGACGACCTCCCTAATGCCGCCCGAGAGTAATAAAAGTCCAAGCTGCTTCAAAAGTTATGGGTCCATGCTCACTGGCCGATGGATATACCATCGCCAGCATCCGTGTAGACAAAATAATGAAATACCCCGAAAGCAACGCGATATATGCATTCGTTATTGGGTTAGGTTATGACGTGTTTACATAAGGAACTAAGCAGAGGCGAATGTTGATGCGTTAGGATGCCAAGAGGCTAAATTTTGACGCTGTATTTTACGCGATGTGTTTTTGAATAAGCAGCGTAGATGTGTGCCTATTGAATGTCAAAATGTTATTCAAACGGTACGTGCTATTTTCGCGAATCGTACCGCCGCTACGCTTCAGCCCATCTTTGGAATTTCCGGTAAAGGAAAATGCTTTGTAAACTTAAGTATAACAAGTAACAATAAGATTGAAAATAGAATAAAGCTGCCAGATCTTGTTATCCATCATTGGACCTTAAAAACCTGCCAATCAAGGATTAAGGTACATAATAATAGTAAGTACTTAAAATAATAGTTTAAAAAAACTAAAAAACACGATTTGACGCAGACACTCCGGGTCTCATCAAAACAAAAATCGCTAATCCTGATTATCCTAGTAAGGATAACGGGTCAAACTGTTTAAAATATTGAATTGTCATCGGTCCTTAACGAGTTAAACCGACGTTTTAAAGGGGGTCAAAATCATGTTCAAAGATTCCGTTACATACTAACATACATACGTCTGAAGCTAATAAAAAGCGTGTAAAATATAATTTGTCATATCGTCATCTTACTTATATTATAAAATATAAATGCGAAAGTGTGTTTATGTGGTTTGTCCTTCAATTAAGCCGCAACAGAGCAACGGATTGACGTACTTTGTTGCATGCGTATGGTTCCTTAACCATACTCATGCAATATAGTACGTCACGACGTAGTACGTACGTAGTATACATTACATATACTACTTCTTGTCTCGGAAAATTAAGGATTTCCCGTGGGAACCAACAAAACTTATTCCACGCGGACGAAGTTGCGGGCATCAGCTAGTGGGAAATATGAATGAATTATAAGGGACAAATCACCCTATCTTTTTAGTATAAAAATAATCATTGCAGTATAAGCTTTGGCTCTATATCTAGAGCACAGAATACTAACTATTTCCAAGAGGTTATTTATTTCTGTCCAATATAAATTATTTTACAAACTGTGGAACATTAATTGGATGAAAAACGAGCCATAACCAAACATGTTTCCAGGAAAACAATAAAAATATCCTCACCCCACTGCTCTAGATTCGATAAAAAACAGCAATGATAGCCAAAAAAACACGTAACTAACCGAATAATTCCGTGCCCCGGCAATCGTCACGGTGACAGCCGCCGGTGTCTTTGTCAGGAGGTTTTTTTCGCTTGTAATCTTCGCGCTAATCCGTTTTAACGCAACCAGATGTGAGACTGCGTTTTGAGACGGCTTTTTGATAGTGGAAAACGAGTTGGCATTAGTATCTATGTTTATGATAGCTCACGAGTCAATATAGTAAGTATATACGTATTCACAAATAGTCTTCAATCTGCTGAACCTCTCAAAGCAACGTTTCAATAATATGGTGATGGTTTGTTATGCAGTTGCGTTTGTTAGAAATTTGGCATTTTACAAACCTATATTTACGTCACGGTCTTACGTCTCGTTCGCACGGAAACATCTTTATCGAAAAGGATTTTTGCAGAATTCCGTTAGTGGATGACGTCCTTGTGGAGCAATAACCCAATTTGATTGAATTTTTCTATCCGGTTTTGCCATCACAGATTAGATCCCACCATCCCACAAAATCATGTTCTGATCGAATTTCAATAATTAAAGTAGTGAAAAAAGTTTAACATTAAAAACGAAAAACCTAAACTCCATCTGCTATTCCTGGCGATGGCAATTAGGCATCAAATGCACACTGCACAGGAATCCAGACTGCTCTGTTACCGTCATTCCAAAAAAAAACAAAAATATCTTCAATTGACAGCAGCCTGATTGTTTACCGATCACCGAACGAACTGTTATGGGATGCCTCGGAAATGTCTTTTTAAAAAAAAGATTTATTTCACTAAAACTATTTAATGTAACTTTAATTACAATTTCAAGATAAATATAAATAACCGGTACGAGTACTGTTAACTCTCGCGACTGCCCGTTGACTGGCTTCTATTAGGAATAAAATGGGTATATAAGATGTCCGAGGGGCAAGGGGTAGAGAAGAGCATCAGCACATCTGCTAACTAAGAAGGGGTATAACACCTCCCCCTATAAGGAAAACTTCGGACTATTTTCCGAAGTTTTATGGAAATTCAAAGATCCCGTTTGAGAGTTGGAAAAGTGACTGGTCTGTCTGTTGGTTCATCATCAATATCTTGGCAATCAATTTTAACATCTAATTCTATATTTTCTTGACCTCTGACCGGTGATTCATATTTTTTAACATTAAAAATCTTAACTACCTTATTGGTTATAATATAAACTATACCAACAATAATGATAATGAAAACAATTATGGTTATAATCGAATAGTGAGTCCCATATTTGATTATATGAGGAATTTCCTCTTCTAATTGTGTATTTAAAAGTTTTTTAATTAACATCTCTTTTTGAGGTTTCAAATTATCTAAATCAATCTTTTCTAAACGAATAGGAGACACACTATTTTTAATCTTATCAAACTTAAACTTATCACAACAAGTATCATTTATGAGGTTATAATCAAAGGTAATTGTCGGTGAGGATATATTTTTATTAAATTTATTATTCACTAGTACTGTATTCTTATTATATCCAACACATGACTCAGGCAGGGTTAAAATGCCTGTTCCTGACAGAGTGTATTCTTGGTGTATTTTCAAATTTGAACATTCTATAATAATCTTACTAGATTCTGATTGGACAAATATCCATCTGTTATAATTTAACTTTTTCCAAATGTTAACATTACCGTATATAAATTTAGTTTCACACTGGTTAGGAATTTTGTTAATAACCTTTGATAATAACTCGCTTTCACACGTAATTTTAGCATCAGTTGCATACACATTTGAAACATCACATATATAATGTTCATGATTAACAGTCAGACAATTATTCAAACTGTCCAGATCGAAATAGTGATTTTTATCAATAGTTACGGCAATATACTTCGAGCTAGGAATTATCAAACTGAAAGACTCTGGGTTATCAAGAGTGTGCGGTGTAGGTAGAGGAATGTTATGATATAGCTTATACTGTGTATTAGACACTAATGGTATTTGTAATACAAATATTAATTTGTTTTTCATATAATAGGACGATACCTTTGATATTTTCATGATAATATGTATCATGGAGATTTCGAGTGGAATTGGTAATTCCAAACCTTGAGGTAAGTGTCTGAAGCAATCAATAAGTTCCCTGTGGAGTTGTTTTGGTGTCATTATTGCTGGGTGCAATATATTCTGACTGCTGAACATAATAGCATTAATAATATCTTCAAGCTGGAATGATAAGGTAAGTATAGACATTTCAAGATTAGTGAATACGTCATTAATATTTAACTGTAACTGGATTTTATCTGTAGCGACAGATAAGTTTTCTATTTCCGAGGAGAATTTATCAATGGCTTCATTTAAATGATGTTCGTTTAATTGAACTTTTATAAGTGTTTCATTAAAATTATTAATTATAGAATTAGTAACTAAAATATTTTCTTTAACTAATGATGACATTTTCTTTTCATTATTTAATACAGATTCTATTGCATTATCAAAAATTATGGCATCGTCTTCGTCTAAAGTTCCAAAAATATGTTTCATTATTGAACCGATTCCTGCAAACCAGGCGCTGCGTTTATTCTTTGTATCTAACAAATGAGATATAGCAGAGAATTGTTTCACCATATCTTTGCACCGCAGTGATAAAGGCTCAAAAATGTTGTAACATTCCTTATTCATTGCTGTTCGTTTACAAGTATCTTTAACTGTATTCATTACTAAATTAATATTCTCTATATGTGGTTTAACAAAAGATATATCTACTGGAATTAAAACATTTAATTGTCCTTCATTTATTTTTACATTTCCTAGGTAATCAAAATAAATACCGGAGCTTGCGGAAATTTGTTGAATGTATTCCCGATGCAGTTGGGCGCAAACGCTGAAAAATTTCATAATGTGTTAATTATGATTAATTCCCTTTTATTTGTATTTAACTGATTACTAGTAACTTTTCTTTCTTTCCTAAGCCTAAGGTAAGTAAACTAAATTATATTTTATAATAAAGTGAAGACTAATACTATTCTATATCTATTTATCTTTTAATTTACTGTTTTCCAGATTATTACTGTATGACAGGTAAGTTTTCCAAATTATTAATATGTAAAAATGAGATTTTTATATTATTACTGTGCAAAAGGTAAGGTTTTATATTTATGTATATATATAAGTATATGTAACTAATTCTTATAAGTAAGCTTAATTAACCTACTACGCATTATTAGATATTTCGGCCAATTTCACCTGATCGTAATGATGAGTGACATGCCGTCTATTAATTAATAATGATAAGGTATTGTTACCCAAAATTTTAATTACTTTATAAGGTCCTTTCCATAATGGAGATAAGGCCTTACGTAACCTTAAGTGGTTTTTCACGTAAACATAATCGCCTACTTTGTATTGTTGTGGTCTACTATGACTATCGTAATAGTTTTTGGATACAGTTTTGGAATTTCGTATATTTTGTGTAGCTTTTTCTTGTGAGAATTTAAGACGATTTTGGAGCATCTTTACATATTCAGGATAAGTGGCTCCAGGAGATTCTTCAAAAATGGAATTTGGAATAAATGGTTTATGACCATACATCAACTCATAAGGTGTATAATTAGTGGTGCAATGTACAGCGGTATTATATGCTAACATCGCAGTGTAGACATAACGAGGCCAGTCGGTTTGACCTTCATTGACATAAGACTTCAAATATTCTTTTAGTGTTGAATGACTTCTTTCAAGTGCGCCTTGTGTTTGTGGATGATATGGTGATGACCAAAGTTGTTTGATCTTTAAAAATTTGCAAGTCTCCTTGAATAGTTCTGCAGTGAAGTTTGTCCCTTGGTCTGTCAGAATCATTTTAGGAATTCCAAACATGGAAATGAAATGGAGAAGACAATCAGCTGTTTCTTCAGCGGTTGTGCTGCGAATGGGGTATGCTACTGAGAATTTTGTCAGATCATCTTGTAAGGTAAGTATGTATTTTAATTTAGCTGTTCCAGATTCTGGAAGAGGTCCTACTATATCTAAACTAAGGCGTTGCCAAGGTGCAGTAGAAGTACTAGTTATCTGCATAGGAGCTCTATTTATTCTTCTCAAAGCTTTATTCTCCTGACAAGATTTGCATGCTTTAACATATGTTTCTATATCTCGGCGCATTCCTTTCCAGTAATACATGTCTTTTATTCTGTTATACATGCGGACAGTTCCTAGATGTCCGGCGACCGGGATATCATGATTATCATGTAGAATCTTCTTTATTTCGGTAGGAGAAGGATAAATTATGTTGTTGTGATATATATTTATTTTAATACCAGTATTATTAAAAAGAAACAGAAGTATATTGTATATTTTCGTAAAAGAATGTTTTTCAAATGGGTTTCTGAAATCAGAAATTCCAATTTCATTTATGTCTCCAAATATTAATAATCTATTTCTAACGTGTTTCAGGGTTTCAAACATTTCATTATATCGTGTTTCATCGAAATGGTGCACTTTTGTGAAAAGAAGAAGATAAGTTTTATTGTTTGACTCTACTTTATAAAATGAGTGTAATTGTTTTTCAGCTTCTATGATTTCAGCTGAGTTTCCAATGTTTCCTAATATTTCTTCAACGTATGGGTTTGATTCATCGAGGTCAATGGAAGTAGGAATTAATAGGGTTTTAACTGATGATTTCATCAAACTTTCATTGTGTTCTATAATGTGTGTATTAAAACTTTTATTTCTTTCAGATACGGTTTTCAGAAATGTAGAGTAATCATCATTGGTCGGGCTTAGTTCTCTACTTGGTATATCGATTTGTTCGATAGGTGGTGAACTAATGGGTTCAAGTGGAGATGTAGGTGGTACAGAAGGTACAGGTGATGATTGTACAGAAGGTACAGGTGGTGATCGTACAGAAGGTACAGGTGGTGATGGTACAGAAGGTACAGGTGGTGATGGCACAAAAGGCACAGATGGTGATGGTACAGAAGGTACAGGTGGTGATGGTACAAAAGGCACAGGTGGTGATGATTCTGGAATCAATGGTGTTTCAAACATTTCTGGAAGATTTTCAGCAATCGGTAGAGGAGAGAAATCTTCAATTTGAGGATTTGTACTAGGGATGACCTGTTGGTCCTCTGTATCAGATAGAATCTCATCTAGTCGGAAGGAGGGTGGAGAGATAAGTAATTCTTCTAGATCTCTATCTAGATTTGGGTCTTCCTGTCCAGGTATTAAATCAGCATTTGTTTCTTCTGGGTCAATTGTAACAGGATTAACCGGGTATCTTGATAAAGCGTCAGCATTAGCATTAATTTTACCCTTTTTATATTTTATGGTGTAATTGTACTCTTCCAGTTTGAGTCTCCATCTTACTAGTCTAGATCCAGGATCTTTGCAGTTGAAGAGCCATTGGAGTGGCTTGTGGTCTGTAACGATGGTAAATGTATTTCCATACAGGTAAGGTCTAAACGTTTTGGTACCAAAAACAATGGCAAGACATTCCTTCTCTGTTGTGCTGTAATTGATTTCAGCTTTATTAAGGGTGCGTGATGCAAATGCAATAGGACGGTCTTTTCCTATCTCACCTTGGGATAAAATCGCTGAGATAGCGTAATTTGATGCGTCACAGGTAAGGATGAATGGTTTTGTAAAATCTGGATAGGTAAGTATCGGTGCTGTTAATAATTTACTTTTCAGGGTTTCAAAAGCAAGTTGTTGTTCGTTACCCCAGTTGAACGTGGTATCCTTTTTCAGGAGTGAGGTAAGTGGTTTCGCAAGCAGGGAAAAATCTGGAATGAACCTGCGGTAGTAAGAAACAAGACCTAGGTAAGATTTTATATCCTTTTGGTTCTTTGGAATAGGGAATTCTTTTACAGCTTTTATCTTTTCGGGGTTTGGTCTAACTCCTTCGTCTGTGATTGTGTGTCCTAAATAATTAACTTCTTTCCGGAGAAACTCGCATTTGTCCGGTTGTAGTTTTAGATTGGCTTGGCGTAACCTGTCAAATACCTTTTGTAATTTTTCAATATGTGAATTCAGATCATAAGAATAAATGACAATGTCATCCAAATAAACATAACAATGAATGCCCTGTAAGCCAGACAAGATGGTGTTCATCATCCTTTGGAAGGTTGCCGGGGCATTCTTTAATCCGAATGGCATTCTTTTAAATTGGAAGTGTCCTTCTGGAATGGTAAATGCAGTCTTATCTGCGTCTTCTGGTGCTAATCTGATTTGGTGGAAACCTGAGGCTAAATCAAGGGTCGAAAAGTATTTGCTATTGCCTAATTGGTCCAAAATTTCATTGATTTGTGGAATGGGGTATGATTCACCAATAGTAATGTCATTAAGTTTTCTGTAGTCTATTACTACACGCCATTTTCTTTCACCTGAGGCATCAATTTTCTTTGGTACGACCCAGATGGGTGATGACCATGGTGATATAGATGTTTGAATTATATCTTGATCCAGCATTTTACCTATCTGTTTCTGTACTTCTTCTTTATGACATTGCGGGAACCTATAGGATTTAACATTAATGGGAGTATCAGAGTTAGTTTTGATTTGATGTTTCAACGCATTTGTATAAGTTAATTTGTCATCAGGTAAATGGAATATATCGGAATATTGCGCACAGATGTTTGCGAGTTGTTCACTTTCTTCACTATTTAAGTGAGACATCCGGAGTGAACTAATTACCTGTTCAGTTCGTTCTAATGTGCTCTGGCAATTGTTAACTAATTTAATATTATGATCGGGAATTTCATGTAATTTAAGTTTTAAATTAGAATTAATTTTAATTGGTTTCTCTGACGTGTTTAATATTGTTACGTTGATTCTTTTATTAGGTTTTACTTTTACGATGCAATTTGAAATAAGGACTTCTTTAGAGATCTGTTGGTCTATTACTATCCCTTCCTTTATTCCAGGATTTTCTACAGTGCATTCTATAACAGTCTCTGACCTGGGTTTTATGATGTAATCAGGTTCGTTGAAGAGTAAATATACTTTACGTCGGTTGATTTCGAGGCTATTTGTGTTGTAATTCAGTTGACAATTATATGCCATAAAAAGATCAGTGCCAATAATTCCATCATAGGGAATTTGTAATTCATTAAATACGTGAAATTTATGGTGAATAAATTCATTTCCAATTTTTAATTTTAAATTTACATATCCTAAACTTTTCAAAGGTAGACTACCCTTAGAGTCTATTCCTTTGACTGTTATATTGTCAGGATGTACCTTAATTGTATTCGTGAGTGATGAACTCTTAATGAGGCAGATTGAGGCACCTGTATCTAATAGTAGTGATAGAGGTCTAGAACTTCCAGAGGTCTGCAATTTTATATGTGGTAAGTATCGATCATTATTATTTATAATTTTGTAAACTCTATTCGTGCCGAATTTATGATTATGTCGCGTCCGACACGTCGACGGGACATTTATTCGTTTAAATTATTTTCCGTTAATTCAGGATCAAAATTGTCCTCATCATTATATTCCTGTTCATCAGGGACAGAAGGTCCCGGATAGTAATCTTCTTCATAAGAAGTATATGGTTCTTCACCTTCTTCTTCATCTACGAAATTTACACGCGGTCTGTTAAAATGAGGAGGTTGTGGAAATCTATTTCCCTGGTGACCTTGAGGTCTAGGTGCAAAATTATTATTCAAATTTGATGGACCTTGAGGAGGCCTATAAAAACTTTGTTGACCTTGTTGGCCCTGAAGGGGTCTTGGTACAAATTGACCTTGATAGTTCTGAAAGGGTCTGGGTATAAAGGAACTATTTTGACCTTGAGGAGGTCTATAAAACTTTCGTGGACCTTGGTGACCCTGAGGGGGTCTGGGTATAAACTGACCTTGATGACCCTTCTTCTCCTTTTGAGAACTTTCTACTCTCCTATAAAGAGTTTGTTGAATTTTCTCTTCCGAAATAGCGTAACCAATTGCTTCATTAAGGTTTTTGGGAGATTTACACCTAACTATATTAGATATCCTTGGGTGTAAGCCCATCAAAAAGTGATGGAGGGCTAAATCTTCCATCGCGGCTGTACGACCGGGGATCTCGGATTTTTTATTCGAATTCATTGTTATTTCTGTCAAAAGTTGAGTCAGAATTGACTCAATCTTAGTTGAAAATTGTACTACACTATCTGTTGATAATTGTTTCGTTTCTTGTAAATCTGTTATTAAATGGGAATAATGTTTTTTCTGACTAAATTGAGTTTTTAGGAATTCCTTAAGTTGCTCGTAACCTGTAAATTCTTTTATGGAAGCCGCAATTTCTGCCTTTCCTTGTAGCTGGCTTAAAATATATTTGAACAAAATATACTTTTGCGAATCTGTCGCTAATTCAAATGCATTGTTGCAATTCGTGATAAAAGAATTTATGGTTTCGCGTGACCCATCATAGGGTTTTATGAATTTTAATAAAATATTTAGATCAACCTCCATTTTATTTCTAATTGTTTTTGAAAAAACTGGGGATGGTGACCTTTCACCTTCCGTGGTTCCCTGTGGAACTTCTAGATTTACCTTTTCCGACTTTGCCATTATGAAGCTTTAAATAAACTATAGGTACTCTATAAAATTTCCGATCTGGATATTTTGATGTTCAAATAAAACACAAATAAAAATACCTAAAAGTACAAGACACAAAAGTACAAGACACAAAAGTACAATACACAAAAGTAAATAAAGTATAAAAATATGAAATAAACCTGTATAAAAATAAAATGTCAAATAAAATGTAAATATGTTTCTCTTAAAATTATCTTTCTTTTAAAATTTAAGTTTACTTTCTGTTAAAATTACTTTCTTCCGTAAAGTAAAATATATAATAAATTTTCAATGTTTTCCAACACTTTTCTTTTGTTTGAAGTATGACTTTCAATTATAAAACAATAACTTCCGTTATATTATTCTTTCTTGTAGAAATATAGTTTGTAACGCGTAGCCTTTAATAAAATAACAAGATAACACTCACAGTTCGCAGAATGTTAATATAAACAGGACGCTCGCCTGCATTCTTCGCTTATCGCTGAAGATTGTTTAAATGAACGGCCGGACCTCGCGAGAATCCCAGCTTTGTGGAGTCAGGGTCAACCCCTGGTGCTGTTCCGGGCGGGAACAAACACTTCACGCGCCTGAGGTCGTCTGCCAGAAACAGGAACTCGTGCACTTTTCACTTCACTTTTCCACTTTTCACTTATTTTCACTGATTTCCTTTCACTACACTATAGCACTTTTAACGAGTCCTGATTTGATTTTTAAAATTTTCCTTCCGGAAAAATAGTTTGGTCTACGCGGAGTCAAGGGAGCGCGGAGTTTTTCTTTTTAGGCGACCGGAATTTTCGGGATCCCACCGCTGCCACCAATTTGTTATGGGATGCCTCGGAAATGTCTTTTTAAAAAAAAGATTTATTTCACTAAAACTATTTAATGTAACTTTAATTACAATTTCAAGATAAATATAAATAACCGGTACGAGTACTGTTAACTCTCGCGACTGCCCGTTGACTGGCTTCTATTAGGAATAAAATGGGTATATAAGATGTCCGAGGGGCAAGGGGTAGAGAAGAGCATCAGCACATCTGCTAACTAAGAAGGGGTATAACAGAACGATAGCC
Source organism: Erebia aethiops (assembly GCA_923060345.2). Classification (NCBI taxonomy): domain Eukaryota; kingdom Metazoa; phylum Arthropoda; class Insecta; order Lepidoptera; family Nymphalidae; genus Erebia; species Erebia aethiops. Next base: position 9,719,394 of record OV281096.1, on the reverse strand, counting down.
GGTCTTTGTGACGATCAATGGGGTGCCGTTAATACAGGATCAGTGGGACATGTAACACCCACTGATTGTGACCAACAAAGCTTTTTTATTATCCAAAAATATTATAAACCCTTGTATCATTAAACTTAAGGTTCAAAATTGTTTGCCAGCGAATTAATTGACCGTAAATTAATCTTAGTCATTGATGTTTTTTTTTGCGCAATGATAGCAACAGTTCGTGAATATTTTGTCGCGTCAGGAATTAGGCCGTTTTGTCTCCGTTAATGGTCAGAACGTGATCGTGAGGCGATATCCTAATTTCTCAATAATTTGTTCGGGATGCGGTGACAATGAGCGGTAATATTGAAAAGTGGTATAATGGGAACGTGAGAAAAGCGCTAAAAGGATTTCGGATATAAAAGATAGTTCCTATGTGATAAGTGACTAAGTTTTGGAGGTGCAATAGCAGTTACTGATTCCAAGAATCATGAACTTGCACATTTCAAAGGACCTTTTTATTTAGGTATCCGGTAAATGAACTACATATTTAAACTCAAGACCAATGAACAGTAAGCTTTTTTGGGCTTTAGAAGTTAATCGAAGAACGGATACGGACATTATAAATGGAACTTCTGTATAACTAAGTTAGCATTCGCGACCCACTAATGCCAATTTACAAGTGCCAATTTGTATGCGAAACAAAATTTTACAAAGAACTGTCAAAAGAGCTACCACCTCTAGTTTTTTAATATATAGGTTAGCGCTTGGCTGCAATCAGACCTACTTGCAAGTGGTGATGCAGCCTAAGGTGGAGCACGTTTGCCTAGAAGATGCCTATTCACTCTTGATGTGAAGCTACCTTTATTAAAAGAGGAGGCGAAAATGGGAGCCAGAAGGGCATTCCATATCCTAGCGGTTCGAATAAGGAACGAGGAAGCAAATCGCTTCGTATACGAGACCGCGGAATTTCGACTGCGTAACCAGCAGACCTTGTCGATACCTTGCGGTTCGATGATAAAAGGGGACGAAGGAACCAGATAGAATTGTTCTTGAGACCTCATGCCTTATACCATTCATTACCGTTTCATGTAAAATATAAGTAGGCCTCATATCAATGATAGGCATTACTCGTGGTTGAAGACAATCGTAGGCCTATCTTCGTAAAGAAGTATAATACGCAAGTATTCAGTTTGCTCACGTCACACTCGTGTAAACAATTTAAATCCCATTTAGGAAGCAATTTAAAAAAGCAACTTGGTAATTGCAGTTTAAAAAAAGGTCCTGAAGATGCATATTTCTTTTCTATCCTGTTCGTGCGCTAACCAGATAGTCGGCTATTAGGTAAAGTAAAAGGGCAATAAAACAAAAGAGTTTCCTTATAAAAGTGCGGTTTATAGTATCTGTTGACAGTGGCGGAAGTAATTCTTTTTCCGACTGATAGCGAGGACGGCTCGAGGAAATGTGGCTCCTCAGAACACGGCTTGATGTGTCGGGGATTATGGAAAAATTCTATGAGGGTGCTTTTTATATTTAGCGGGTAGGAATCTATTGCCCGAATGTCATAATGCTATTTTGAGTAGGAACATACATTATACAAAATCAGTGCGATATTTCAAAAGCCATCGTATTGGGGTTAGTACTCATCTGGGCCGGTGGGCATTTTTAACGGTGCGTTGCTCTTTAATGATATTTTTTATAACTCTTTATATTAAAAAGTATGGATTTATGGTTGGGTCCATCGATCCATCCAAACTTTCGCATTTATAATATTAGTATAGACATAGATGAAAGTAAATAATAAGTAGAAACGTTTGTGTTTAGCTCAAAAGGGCGTAGGATATCCAAACATGTTAAACTGGAGCACAATTTAGCTAATCATTCTCATTTAATTCCATTTCCATTTTCTCATTTATATATAGGCTATGTAAATGCGGCATATACGCGATCCAATTTGGCGCAGGCACACGGTAGGTACGGTAAATAACCGGGCACAAATTGTTATCTTGTGAAACGAGACGTGTGATTCGCGCAACGACGCGTGCTCGCCGCAACTGCGCTACGGTACGCTCTTCAGCTTGTTGTAGGGATGTGACGAGTTTGTGTCGATGGTTTTTTCGTAGCTCATAACCTACTTACGAAGTTTGGTTTTTTTTTCAAGATTAACCATTGTAACTTTATGATATTTTGTAGACACGCTTGAGAAAACAAAAGATATGACGTGTTAGCTAGATTTCCAGAAAATGTCGAAAGATTACAATTTAACGCATTATTTTTCGTTATATGGTAATCTGTTAGTTATATTAACCCGATAAACCCGATAAAAACCAAACCTGCGGCCGGGCACTACCTGATTATTTATGTCGAACCCTAACCTAACCTACAAGAAAGAGACAAGGAAACGTATATACAATGAATATTTCAAAAATTGACACTCAGAACGTTGAACGGTTCACAATATTTCGACAGTTTACAATATCGCTAGCTAGATTACAATCTAAAGTTTTACAATTTTTCGGTGACATCTATAAGCTTCGAAACTACTTACTTTCTACATAATTTACTTTATGCTTAATGTTTTAATTTTTTTTACTCATCGTATTACTGGTACTGGCTCGATTTTTCAACGTTTTTTGTTTTAATTCTCTCTTTAGCTATTATTATTGGTAGTAATCGAATCGATGAATTTATTGTGCTTAATTAATTAAAATTTGTCTACCAGTAATAGAGCCACTGAAATATATTCCAAATGTTAGGTTAGGTTAGGCTAGCTAGCTATAAGTTATATTGTATTGTTTTCAATAAAAAAAAACAAATGTTATCGATAAGAAAATGTTCACGTCACTAAAATTCATGAAATGTAATTTTCCGACGGTAGCTCGCGAACATTTGTAGCTTTTCCGAGTATTCCGGGAAATTGCGATCTCTGAGCGCAAAATATGAGATCTACAGCAGTAAGTTCGAATTAAAAACACATTTTTTTAATAATCTGCAGTGCAGTCGTTTTATTTCGCCGCCTAAACCAGCGGGATGAAAATATCTAGCCTTTTGAAAAATTCAGAGATGGTATTTTATTTTAACTGTGGGATTTTAAATACTTTTCGATTATGTTTTATTTTAAGAGAACTCGGCTTTATAATTTTTCAGTTGCTTTTCGTTTTAAACATTGTTTCAGTAGGTAAATACTTAAACGAACATTTATGTACGTAGTATTGAAACATGACTAGAATATACCTAATTGTTAATTGAATAAAAGCTTAGGTACCTTCTACGCTTAATTTTAACTCATAGTTGAGACTAGCTGATGGACGCGACTTCGTCCGCGTGGTTTTTTTAATTCCCGGGAATTTTCCGGGATAAAAAGTAGCCTATGTCACTCTCCAGGTCCTCAACTATACCCATGCCAAAAATCACGTTGATCCGTTGCGGCGTGATTGAAGGACAAACCAACAAACCAATAAATCAACAAACCAACAAACAAACACACTTTCGCATTTATAATATTAAGTAAGTAAAATAAAAAAATAAGTATGACATCTAATCCTAAGTTTCTAATACAAAGCATCTAAAACTACAAGTGGTTGTCTACTTTACGTATTTTTGGAATTTTACTTTGCGTAAAATAGTCGGCAACTATCCATGTAACTGAGTGGTATCCATTGAAATAGAAAGGTACCTACTAAAATTCTACATCAATGGTGGTATCGATTATACAGCTCTTTAGCATTAGGATACGTTCCAGCAAGCATATTATTTTTAATAGGTACATTTAAAATTAAGAAAACTAAACTTTAATACATTTACTAATATTATAAATGCGAATGTGGGTCTGTCTGCTACGCTTTCACGGTCCATCGTTTCAACCAATTTTGATAAAATTTGGTATAGAGCTAGGTTCTAATACTTCTATCCCAGTGAAGAATATAGACTAATTTTTATCCCGGAAAATTTTGGAGTTTAATAAAAAAAAACTTAATACACGCGGAAGAAGTCACGGGCATCACCTAGTACTGTATATTTCAATTTAGTAGCTCTGAAGAATGAAGATACATGGACGTCATATTTCAGGAGGACTGACCCCTGTGGATTGTCCGCTCGATTCGCATCCTTCATCGAGCTACATCGATGAGTGATGGCGAACATGTGCTGCTTGTCGACAACCCTCGTCTAGGGCTGATACCTCAAAGCATTTACAATGATAAAAAATTACTTATAGTGGGTCAATTTAAAAATAGCTTTTAAATATTAAAAATATATCGCCTTATAGACAGATAATTATATTGTATTGAACAAATGAGAAGTTCGCAGTTACCACTTACCAGCTTTTATGATTATATTTTTCCTTCTATTTATACCTACTATTAGTTTACTATAATTACAATCCACAATTTTAATTTTAATAAGTCAGTCGTAAGCCGTCGAAAGGTTAAGATGGTAATGTAGTAATTTAACTATTTTCGAAAACAAAGGTACAATTCGCAAAACAAAAATGTTTCTTTTTCAAAAGCGCTCTGCTCGCGTAGCGCCTCTTCAAAACGATGACTCGACTCAAGTAGTGTTAAATCGAACGCCCAACAAATTGAGCATGAAAGCGCAGCCCTGGCTCAAGACGAGGGTTGCTAAGATAATTATCTTTTTTACCGAACGCACCCAACGCAGTTTTAATAACGTGATAAATGCCGCGGAAAGGCTTGTCGGTGACGCGTAAGGAGGGTTTCCAGACTTAGCTGTGATTAATACCTTACTTGTTACTTTATTACGATACTTTTATTGTGCAACGGATGCTTTTTATTTTTGCTACATAATTTTCTTCGCGTTTTTTTCTACGCGACGAGCATGGGGGATAAGCGTTTTTAATTTTACGCCGAATTAGATGCACCTTGTTTCCGTGACTGCTCTGTTTAGAGATGATTGTTTGTGTGGGGTAGACACTTAACAGATAATTTATGACTCCGACTTCTGAGTTGTGATTTAGTGTCACAAAAATTGAATATATAATCTGGATAGACGATTAGCTTCACAAAGCTCATGTTGAAAAATTAATATTCGAGTTTTATGCGTTAAGCAAAAGAGAATAAAGTACCTACTACATATTTATTGAACTACTACTAATTAACTACAGCAAGCTAGTCGGGCAAAGGAGATGGGATTCCTAAAACACCTATTAAGAATATTCTTAGGTAGAAGTGGTTGTAGATACCAAAAGCCAGCTAGAACAAAGGAAAAAGAGTGTAATTTTCTTTAGGTATCCCATTTTTTTATTGGCTACATATTCGCTTGATATCTGCTCTAATTTTTTTTTTATCCACTACAAGCTAGCCCTTGACTGCGATCACACCTGATGGTAAGTGATGATGCAGTCTAAGATGGTAGCGGGCTAACCTGTTAGGAGCATGGCAGTTATATTAACATACCCCTTCGGTTTCTACACGGCATCGTACCGAAACGCTAAATCGCTTGGTGGCACGTCATTGCCGGTAGGGTGGTAACTAGCCACGGCTGAAGCCTCCCACCAGACCAGACCAGGGAAAATTCAGAAATTATAAATTCCCAAATTGACCCTGCCGGGGATCGAACCCGGGACCTCCGCACGTTAAGGCAACAGCGCTACACAATGCGCCACGGAGGTCGTCGAAATCTCTCCCTTACTGTGACGTATTTCTTATTTCTGAGTGCCATGACCCATTCCCGTTAGTAAAATAATATTCTTAAAAAGCTAGATACAGCGAGCGGGGTAGGCTAATGTTTTCCAACTAGACTACTTCACATTAAGGCCACATTTATCGAGCTAATAGATCAACTTAAACCCCCTAATTTAACATCGAAAAGCCCTCAATCAAGAAAGTACATATCTTTAAACAATATTGCCCGTCAAATTATGACTCAATCGAATACTTTCATACGCTAGACAACTTTGTAAATCGACGCACATGAGTACAATCAAATCTGATACCTAAATTAAAAGAGCTTAGTCCTATTTTTGTTTAAAATCCTTTGCTTATGGATTAATGTGTTGGCTACTGCTCATACGTGAATTATACGAAGTGTCTGCTAAAAATTGTAGGTTAGGCACCCCTTATTTCTATAACGGGTGAAACAATAATATGCTCCCTTGTTTTCGATTTTAACTGGGTAAATTATGTATATTGAGGTGCTCAGTAGACATGATAATATATTTAAGTAAGTTGTTTTATGAAAATAAATGCTTATAGAGAGGAAAAAACCTCCTATCCTATACTTAAGTATTTTGGGTTGTTTAAACCCTTCTGTACCTAATTGTTGAAAAACTTTCTGCTTAGAAATTTATATAGAGTCGGGTACCTAGAGTCGCTTAACCTGGGCGAACCTGACACGTCAACTTTGCCTATCTTTGTATACTCGCCCGATTTCAACATAGTGTGTAGAAATCAAAATTATTTTTTACTTTACAGTGGCTTTGGAAGTCGGTTTTTGGAAAGAATTTTTATTTTTAACTGTTTAGTGTACTCTAAATCCCCACAGCATCACAGTTGAGGAGTTGGGACTTGAGTTTAAGTATATAGTCGTTGCTTGACACCTATAATATGACTTCACCACAAAAAAATCCTAAATCGCTATTTTTAAGGAGTTCTCTACCCTGCAGCATCAGGGTTGAGGAGTTGGGACTCAAAGTTGAATCGTATACACGTGACTTGAAACCTACTATATGAATTCACCATCAAAATTTCCTAACTCCCTAGTTTTGAGGATTTCATGTAGTACGGTACACCTACAGCATCAGGATTGAGGATTTGAAGTCAGATTTTTTTATAGGATCACCTCGGGAGCTTCCTCTAACCACTGAAAAGAAAATTTTTCAAATCGGTTCAGAAACCACGGAGATGTGCACCGACATACATTAAAAAAAAAAAGATACGCGCCGAATTAAAACCTCTTCCTTTTTTGGAAGTCGGTTAAAAATAGACTATTAATAAAGGTGCATAGTGCTTTGAAAGAAAACTAAATCTGTCGACCTGAAAATCTAATTCCAAAAAACAAAAGTATTTTAACAATGACATAATTATTCAGTTTTTACAAATTATTAATAAGACATGACAAATACTCGAGCATTACACGAGTGAAAATTAAATTATTGGGGGTGGTCAATGATAAATGTCCAAGCTGTGACGATCCCGCAGACAAAGCTTGGCGATTACTAATAGCGCCATCTATCGTCAAACCGCGATGTACGCTTAATGTCAGATGCCCACTGTTGCCGTGAGATGACGCTGTGATATAAATGTAATGCCCGAATTAACTTTGATTAGAAGGTGAAATGAATAAAAAACTGCGTTTTTTCATGAAAATTTTATTGAACTTAGCTAAGACTTAATTTTTTAAGTTTTAAAAGTAACCCCAACGTAACAATTATTGTTAGTTTTATAGAGACAGTAAGTTTATTTTTTGGATAAGGTTAGGTATCCTCAAACAAAAAACTTCTATTAAGAAATTAAACATCATAAATCTATTATGTTTAATTTTATATTAATATCGAATTAAAAATAAGCTTTTTAATGTTTCTTTTTTGGGGACTGGTGGCCAGTATTGATCTAGTTCAGTGATGTACCAGTAGATGGCGCTTACAAAAGCTTTCCTGAAAATTCTTTTAAAAGTCCTACTTTAGCAATTAAGCAACTTTCAAATCAATTTTTGATTCAAATCCAGCATTTGATTTTAATCAAAAATTGAAAACGTATCATTAAAGTTATCTGCGTATTGAATGGAAAACGATTTAAAAATGTTAAAAGATGCTTTTAAAAGGTAATCATAAACCACGAGATGACTGGCAAAATCTTTCTTTCATTGCATCGTCAATTACCTACCCCCAAGGAGTCAAGAGCTAACTTGTCAGTTGGTATCAGATAAGATATCAAGCAGCACGAGTCGACTGATTTAGCGCATCGAAGAAATTAGAGTGGCCTTTACTCGCAATATACTCGTCAAAAAATATAACGGCTTTTGCAGCGTTGGCGGGTTTTTCGGCCGTATGCTAAAGGGTTTTCTTTTTTTTAGGTTGTCGGCAAGAATGGAGTCCGGGGCTGGCTGGACGGCAGCGTGGACAAGTCGAACTGGATGAAATTCGTCAACTCAACCAACTATCCTCACGATGTCAACATACAGCATCTACTGCACGCTGGCCAAGTATGGTCGTTTACCGTGATACTTATTTAATTTACCTGTATTCAATATTCATACATTATATTATCACGGTTGAACTCACGTTTTTTTTTAATGACAGGCTCGATGAATAAGGGCCCTGGATGGGTTCGAATCTAATCGGACATATTCCTACAAAATTCGTGAGTTCAACCGTGTTAAGTATATAAAAAGACCCGTGTAAGTATATGTATTTACTAGCTGATGCCCGCGACTTCATCCGCGTAGTTTAAGTTCTTTGTTATTCCCGCGGGAACTCCTTAATTTTCCGGGATAAAAAGTAGCCTATGTCACTCTCCAGGTCCTCATTTGTTATACCCATGCCAAAAATCACGTCAATCCGTTGCTCCGTTGCGGCGTGATTGAAAGGCAAACCAACAAACCAATAAACCAACAAACAAACACACTTTTGCATTTATAATATAAGTATGATGTTTTAACGAATATCACTCACGAGTCACGACAGTTGTATGTTATTATTACATTGTTATTGGTGCTGATTCTGTAGTGCACAATCTCTAAACTAAACTAAAATTAGAGCATTACAAATATTGCTAACCCTTTCCATAATCTCAAAATTTAGATTAAGTACTTAAATCTCTCGTTAAGCCACTACGCGTTAGACCTGTAGTTCGCGCGCGAGTTGAATGCAGATAAAATGTATGGTGACACATAAGTACATTTACTCTGCAATCAACTCGCGCGCGAACTGTACATATTATTATGTCTCTACGCAAGCGATAGCCAAGTTGTCCTAGATGAAGTCCATACTAATATTATAGGTAAATGCGAAAATAATGTCTGCTTCACTTTAACGTCCCATCTCCTCAAACGATTTCAACGAAATTTAATACAGAGATAGGTTACATCTCAGGGTAGGACATAACTGAGCTACACTTTTCCTGGAAAATCAAAGAACCCACAGGATTAAAAAAAAATACCAACTCAACGCGGACGAAGTATCATCTAGTAAAAACATCAAATAAAAGCATAAGGTCAAACATTATAAGGATAATCGCGTATTATCGCCTATTGTATTAAGAGCAAAAAAAAATTTATTCAGGTAAATAAAGTAGAATAAAAAAATATAATTATAATATTTCAAAGTTGGGTCGGTTTTGTTAGGCTTTTCCACCAAACGCGGCGCAATGTAAAAACTGACGAATCACAACCCTCATTAAACCGCGTCTTTGTCACTACCCCAATAAAATTTGAATGTGGAACGTTCGCAACTTCCGGTGACAGAAAATCGTTCGGCTGAACAACTGTGTCCCACTTCCGGTCAGGGGGAACAGATGCGGTGATTAGATCCACTCACCCCACGGGTTAAACGCTATTTGATATTTTGACCCGGTGTATGAAAATCAAAGTCGACTGATCATACCTATTATTTTGCAAATTTTTTTATTTTAATTTTTAAAATTTATTAACTTATTGTAATTAACTTATTTTTACACATTTACTTACTATACTTATTTGCAGTAGGTATGATAGATAGGTAAATGTGTGTACCAATTAGGATGTGAGATATACGCGTAACTGAATTACCTACTAATTATAGTTCCGGGAATCGCACAGTTTTTTTTATTCATTATAGGCTTACGCTTGACCACGATCACACCTGATGGGAAGTGATGATGTGGCCTAAGATGGGACGCGCTTGCCTAGAAGATGCCTATTCACTCTTGATTTAAAGATACCCTGATTCATTGCGATTAATTATTTATTTAAGACCCGAAATATAAAAAAAACCTTATCATGTTGCGGAAAACCAAATAACAGTTTTTGTTATACGAGTTATACTAGCGAATGCCCGCGACTGCGTGTCTGGTTTTTGGTTCCCGCGGGAACTTCTTAATTTTCCGGGATAAAAAGTAAAAAGTAAAATAAAAAGCCTATGTGCTATTCCAGACTATAATCTATCTCTGTGCCAAATTTCATCCAGATCCGTTCAGCCGTTGGGGCGTGATTAAGTTACAAACATCCATCCAGACATTCGCATTTATAATATTTATTTGATAATGTTCCTGGGGGCTCACTATCATCACTTAGAGCAGTGTTATTCTAAAATTGCGCTTTTAATGACGCACCATGATCAAGGATTATAATTTTATTATAATTCTGACAAAAGAGCGTCAAAAAGATTAAATAGTATAGTCGTACAAACATCCGGTCACTAATAAAAACAAAAACTAAACAGGAATAAAAATTAGTACCAATTTTTGCCACCGGGCCAGATAAGTTGGTGGGACGAGTGTTTAGTACGACGAAAATTTATGGGGAGTAAAATCTAAATGGATATCAGAAATAAATATAAATTATATAACTAATATAAAGAAATGTATCAAGCATGCTTTCAGAAATATAAAAAATTCGCTCATTTACCCTCATTTACTAATTATATTCTAATTATATTTTATTTTATAGTCGTGCATCGGAGCTGATACACACAATTTTTTTTCTTGACACTTAAGACATACATAGTTAATTTCATAGTGATGATGCCGTCCAATATGATGATAAGATGAAAAGCATAATATAATATTAAAATTTGTGCTCAATCCTCTCTCTTTATAGTGATGTGCCTTCAATCATTTTAGAAACTCCCTAATCCGTCATAACGTTTTTCCAGGTATATTATAAGGTGACGAGAGATATCGCATCGGGTCAGGAGCTATTGCTCGGTCCTCGGACGCCACTGCCACTGCAAGACATCTTTACTCCACCAGGTTCGCTGATTCCTTTGTAATCTACTTAAACCAATACCAACATAAACCAATGTTCAGACGTCGGTATGTCGAATTTTTTAAACGTTAGCTGTACCTAAAATTCATGAAATAACTAGAAGTTTAATTTGCTATAATACGCCACAGTAAGTTAATCACATAAAAAAATAAAAAAATGTGGTAAGTACAGTGTGTATCTTGCACTTGTATCTTCCGATATTCACCACACCACACAAATCTGCCAAATTGTTGAAAACAATCGTGCTTTGCCGAGTCAAACCCTCATGAAGATACTCCGGTGTCGGAGTGAAATATACGTTGAGAATAATTTGGAAGCTTTGTGTGGTGTGGTGAATATCGCAAGCTGCAAGTGCAAGATACATACTGTACCACATAGATTTACTTACTGTGGCAGATTATAGCAAATTAAACTTGTAGTTCTTTCATTATCATGGACTTCCGCAAAGTAACGCTAATTTCTATATCCAGTACCTTAGCTGTAATTACTGGCTGTAAAGTGGTAATACGAGGCTGAAATAAAAGACCCTGTAGAATATAAAATTACTAGGTATGATAAAGAACACTTTCGGTATAGTATATTTTTCAACACACTTGCTCATAAAGTGGCTCTAATTACACCGCAATTAGGCACATAATTAAACTGTGACTTTTTCATTACTATATTATTCACAAGTGAGATAGAGTTTTTATTTTATTTTATCTACTAAATAAAATATTAGTATATATATCATTACGGTCCTCGGCTATATTAAGACCCTCACCTGACGGCTCGGGTCTCAATGGCGCCTCAGCGGTAATCACTAACATTACACACTAGTACCATAATTTACTAATACCGAAAGCCCTTAAGTCCTTAATCGTAGCTAGGATCTCAAGTGACCTAAACCAATATCTATTGACAAACCCGACAGATACTTAATACTAATCAATTCACGATCTTATCACATCGAACTTTTAATAATGTGATTCAGATTCTATATACAAATCCATACATCACTCAAAGTAAAGTTTACTTGTATGCTTACTGTGAGAGTTCGCAATAGTTCGGTTCCGTTGAATCACAGACGTCGTCACGCCCTGCTGACTTCGACAGTTAATTGGAGTCACCTGCCCCACCTACACGTGTGACTTTTGCCCCCATGCGTTCTGATATAGGCTGATACTTTTTGTTTCAAATTTAATATTAGTAGTGGGTAGACTGAGTATGTCACGCTCTCTTTAAACATTTCTGTGGTGGTGTCGTGTGGTGCGGGTTGTTACGTTCCCTCAAATATGGTCGAGCGAAGCAATGGCTGGATCATGCGTCATGCTCGTGAACGGGTGCCACAGGCGGGAATGGGGCTACTTTCTATCTGCCCGTCTTTGACATGAATTGAATAAACAAATTTAAGAAATCCATTAAAAGTATGCTCCTGAAAAAAGCTTATTATACTGTTGAAGATTATGTAAATGATAGAGGAGCATGGATTTGATCGCTCCAACAATGCTGGGGACAGCGGTTACTTATGTACACATTGATATAGTAATTGTAAATGAATTATTTAAAAAGAGCAACCACCGAGTTTCTTGCTGGTTCTTCTCGGTAGGAATGGCATTCCGAACCAGTGGTAGATTCACTTGACGATTCAAAAGTACTTGTAAAAGTTTATTTGAATAAAAAATATTTGATTTGATTTGATTTGATTTGATTTATTGCCGTGATTTTTTAAAACTAAGTATGTACTTAAAAACTACTAAGTAAGTACTTACTTATGTACAACGAGTCTTGTTCAGTATGTCTTAATTCCTATAAAACGTGGTTGTCTGGAAGAGATCGCTTCAAAGCGATAAGGCCGCCATTTGTATCGATTTTATTCTTATTTTTATTGTTGTTGTTTAAATGTATTTCTCGTGATTTTGGTGTACAACAAAGAATATTTCATTCATCCATTCATTACTACTTAGTATAATTTTGTCACCTTGTTTGATAACGGGTAACAACATAAAGAGAGCTTTGATCCAGCGGATCTGGGATCAAAGCGCTGTATTTGAAAGCCCCGGTAAGAGACTTATGTTCAGCTGTGTCAACGTCTGTCGGTTGGCAACAACACAACATTTAGCTTTTTCCTCTGTAGACTTGCAGCCTTGCAGCCAAATACACGTTTTCTCGCGACTTTTCTCGCGCCTTTTCAATGCAAAACCACGCGAGAGCTGTATCGCTTTAGCTGCTGACATAACATGTTCAAAATTATATACCTATAACTGTAGCGTTCCTAATTCGAATCGCTAGAAGATATGGAATGCCCTTCCGGCTTCCGTTTTCCCCTATACTTTTTGTATTATAAGGTATCTTCAAATCAAGAGTGAATCTTCCACTCCGATCCTTCCCCTAATCTGCATGCTGGCTGCATCACCACTTGCAAGGTCTGATTGCAACCAAGTATAAATTTAAAAAATAAAACCGAAAGCGGAGCGTATGTGCCTGGAAGATTTAACCTTGTTTTGTCTTTTGTGTATCTGAATACTGTACGTATTTGATATGTTTGAAATAATATTTGACAAATTGTATAAGAACTAACGTATTGCAGCAAATTTTCTTTGTACATTGAGAAATATTCAAAAGAAAAAAAATGTAAGAAATAAATTTTCTATTCTACCATGGTGGTTGTAACAAATATATCATCGCTGAAAACATAACATGAATGCCACATGTGTTATTAGAAAAATAAATAGCTGGATATTTATTATCAGGGCAAAGTCAACCCGCTCATGCTGTATGTAAAAAAATCATAGGGCGCGTACACACGGTGGCACGCGCGCATACGATATTTAATTTAGATAAATCGCGACGTGCGACGGTCGATGTGAAAACTCACGCATATGCTTTATTCCCATAAGGGGATCAAGTATAGATTTTATTTTTACTGGAAATGATTCGTTTTCATACTTAGAAGAATGACATTTCTTATTATATGTTTTAGAAAATGACCTATTTTATGGACGTTTGTTATGTCATTATAATTTACTAAATTATTGAATAAACCATGAGTAAAGCGTGCAGTGAATATTATAAACGAAGTACGAAAAATGTTAAAATATGTATAATAAATAACTACAATATTCTATAAAAAATTGCCAATAACATATTATGCTCTTTCTTACTTATTATTTAACCGCGTGGATTAAGGTTTTTTCTAATTCCTGTTGGAACTCTTTTTGTGGGATGCAACCTAAATTGCACAAGTTTCGTCAAAATTAGTTGAACAGATGAAATTGAAAAGTTGCAGACAGACAGACACGCCTTGGCACTTATAAAATTAAGAATGGAAATCATAAACAAATCATACGTTAGACTAATATTATAAATGCGAAAGTGTGTTTGTTTGTTGGTTTGTAGGTTTGTCCTTCTATCACGCCGCAACGGAGCAATGGATCGACGTGATTTTTGGCATGGGTACCTATAGTTGAGGACCTGGAAAGCGACATAGGCTACTTTTTATCCCGGAAAATGAATGAGTTTCCGCGGCAATTAAAAAAGAACTTTGTCACGGGCATCAACTAGTACGTAATACTATAAAAATGAACTTTTGTCCATTTTATTTTATACTCAAGTTTAAACATATTTCTTTGTATATTTCCACAAATTCTAAAAATAAAGCTCACGTCATCATAACTCGGCCAGTGTTCATGTAACTTGTCATATCTAGTGAAATAAATAAAGTGAAGTAGTGGTCTCCGAGGCTTCCTGCGTCGCTTCCGGTAGACGGCGTCGTCGCACCCGGCGCGGCGTTGTTCAGTGATTTATGCGATTCAAATTGTCCATAATTACCGACTTGATATCATATTATCCGCTTTTGACTTGCTATCTAGTTTGGATAATTTTCATCTACATATATAATAATGTTATAAAATCAAATAGAGACACGAAATAAAATATATTTATACGTAAAACATGATAGTGAATGTTATAATTAACCAAATAGATATACAGTATTTGTTATTTATGGTGGCGTGTAGGTACCTACTATGCGTTCTTTACTTTATAAATTAATTATTATATAAGGTAGTAAACGATGTTCGCAACTTCGTCCTCGTGGATTAAAGTTTTGCATTCCCTCAGGAACTCTTTAATTTTCCGGGATGAAATGTAGGCTGTGTTAACTCAGGCTATTTACATTTAAAATTTTGTCAACTTGTTTTAGTCATTGTAGCATTAAGGCGTAACAAATATACAAACTTACAAACAAAATTTGAACATTAAGTAAGACTGTATTTCAATAAAAATAAATGATGTATTAGATTCTTAATAAACTATTCTGACGCTCGGAAACAAATTATTCTCAAGTCACCCTCGACACCCACATATGAGTTTATTTATGGCTGACCAAACATCAGCTGCATCACAATATTACACAATTCCACAATGACTCTTAAATATTATCCCTAATTAGAGTCGATTTGCAGTGGCTCCATTCAAGCATTTGTCAAAATGCTCCGGGCTCTCTTGCACAAGACATGATTGATGAGGCCTGAACTGAGGCCACCTATCGCTCCTTCCATTCAATATTTCGATAACACAAAATTTTGCTAAAGGATTAATATGTTCCACGTCAACTGTTCAAGATAAATGCCGACGAGGATCGCAAAGTAAAAGCTTGACTGACGGAATTTTGATAAGATGATTGATCATTGTTTTTATGAATAATTTGCGTATTTAGTCAGTTGTTTTGTTTTTGTCCTTACTTTTAAATTCATATTAATATTATAAATGCGAAAGTGTGTCTGTTTGGCCCATCTTTTCAACCAATTTTGATGAAATTTGGTTACATTTTAATTAAATGAAATTATTCCACGCGGACGAAATCGCGGGTATTATTAGATAATAAATGCGAAAGATTGGATGGACGTGTGGATGTTTGTTACTCAATCACGCCCCAACGGCTGAACGGATCTGGCTGAAATTTGGCACCGAGATAGATTATAGTCTGGAATAGCACATAAGTTACTTCCGGAAAATTAAAGAGTTCCGGCGGGAATCAAAAAACCTCAAACCACGCACATGAAGTCGCTGACATCCGCTATTAATCATTCAAATAATCAAATATCAAATAATCAAATAAATATTATAAATGCGAAAGTTTGGATGGATGGATGTATGGATGTATGGATGAATGGATGGATGTTTGTTACTCAATCACGCCCGAACGGCTGAACCGATCTGGAGGAAATTTGGCACAGAGATAGATTATAGTCGTGAATAACACATAGGCTACTTTTTATCCCGGAAAACTAAGGAGTTCCCGCGGGAACAAAAACCTCTATCCACGTGGACGTAGCCGTGGGCATCAGCTAATTGATAATATGTTGAAATTGTTTCTGAACGTCTTGCAATTAAAAAAGATCTGGCTTGGGTTGCCGGTTGTTTTCTTGAGAAATTTATGTGTTCTTTAGAACTACACAGGCCAAGATGTAAGCTTCGGCTACTGTTAAGTAACCAAAATATATTACATTCCGGAACTATATGTATCAACATTTTTATAATAATATTCTTTCACAGAAACTTCATCAAAAGGTACCTAAATAATATTTTTACACAGTTTATAATCATGCAAATTATCAAAATATAATCCAGCTACTGTCAAATAATAATATTAAGTTAACCCTTTATTAGCCGGTCCTTTTTCGGAGGCCGCGTGCGTTCGTGCGCGTAATGAATGAGTGTCGCGCGTTGACATTTGTCATCGCGCAATTGTCGCACAGATTAAAATTGATGACGTTGCTTTGTCCGACGCAGCGTATGCGCCATTGTTGTGTGGAAACCGTATTATCACGCCGTTAATTTAAAATCTTTTTTTGATCTGATAAAAGACAAAAGAGGCGGCATTTGTTAGTAACTAAATTGACTTGTTAGAAATGAGTTTTATTATACTATGAAGATCAAATGCTAAGCAGTTCTGGTTAAATAAACTTTTATTAGATTAGACAGACATACTTTCGCATTTATAATATTAGTATGGATTTTTTATTTAGCTAAACTTCTCATGATTTTTAGGTGTGTATGCTATTGTGACAAAATAACGAGTCTTATTCCAATGGGACG
Organism: Erebia aethiops; assembly: GCA_923060345.2. Lineage (NCBI taxonomy): Eukaryota > Metazoa > Arthropoda > Insecta > Lepidoptera > Nymphalidae > Erebia > Erebia aethiops. The sequence continues at coordinate 9,702,417 of OV281096.1, read as the reverse complement.
GATACAAACGTAAGGACAAAGGAGTATATCATAAATGACCATAATAATTTTATCAACATTTTTGTAATTTATGGGGTTCAAATTAAATAAGTTCATAGAGTAGAATATCTTTAGCTGAATAGAATACCCCCGCGATATTACAAGATACGAATCATTTGCGCAAAACCATATTTTACACAATTGCGACGATTCCCCCACAAATAGAATGATTAATCAAAAAATTAACCAACGACAATAGTCTCACCCTCCATTAAACCAACTACAATCGCTCAGCGTCCCACATCGCGTATTTATTTAACAATCAAATAAATATTACCGACAATAAAATAGAAATATTTCAATTTAATATTCCCGCCCCCAGTGAAGGGTTAAATCTGGTACGGGAGATTCAACAAAATTTTTTGTTTGCAGATTAGTTGGTACTACTATCTTGATGGGACGCAAAATTAAACTAATTTAACTGTAGAATTGATAAAAATAATAATATGATCTTACGGTAAATTGAATTTGCGATTGAAACTATCACAATTATATCACCATCTGATCCGTTCGTATGTTCGGTAAATTAAATTCGTTTTAAAAACTATACCATGATTGATTATTTATGATTAATAAATGTTTATTTCATAGTCTGGCTTATGATCTCTCATCTCAAGCATCTCGTATCAAGCTTAATATTCAAAGCAGTAAATTAAAAAATATGACAATATAATCTTTTATAATAAGTAATTATGTAACTTGATCTTTGAAATATAGTTTTATCTATTAGTTATTATAGATTTGAATCGGTCAGCATCCTGCAACATTTGATATTCCTACCGGTAAAGGTCCGTTTGGACCGCGGGGCGTAACGGTGAGCGCGCGACGCACCTGACGCGCGTAGATTCAACGCCGCAAGCGCTGAAGGGTTAATATCAACTTTTGATATCAGTTTAGACTTGGAAATTTGCACTCTTGTATTATTGCCATCAATTTGTCTGGTCCGCTCTGGCGCAGTGATCTGCGCTGTGATATTTTGCCTGATGGGATGCTTCGGCCGTGGCTACCAGCCTACCGGCAAAGACGTACCGCCAAGCGATTTAGCGTTCCGGTACGATGCCGTGTAGATACCGATTAGGGGTTTAATACAACTACCATGTCCCTAATAGGTTAGCCCGCTACCATCTTAGACTGGCATCATTACTTACCATCAGGTGAGATTGCAGTCAACAACTAACTTGTAGGCGTTAAAAAAAATTAAATGGGAGGCACTGAGTTAGACCTGAGCAAGTTATAAGCTAACCTAACCTAACTTAAAAATCCATAATTTCTAAATTGTGAATTGTCCGTGTCGTCTAGACTAGATGCCTTTTAATAAAACGAAAATGTAGCCGACTGTTTATAAACGTTTTTATCAGGTCTCTATTATTAGTTGCGTTACTCTACAGTCATTCTAAAAACATAAGCATATATAAACTGAATTTAAAGGAAGATCAATTGATTAAAGGTACTTTATGCTAACCATAATTTTTAAGGAACTTTATTAATCTATAATTCCAATTAATTTTACACTCATTTTTGTTTACTAATCAATTAAGTAAATTATAGGCACAAATATGTTTCTCACAGGATTCTCTATTATATTGATGGGCATTATTAGAAATTGCGAAAGATAACAGGTGAGCAGTGTGGCAGTTATAAGGGGCAGTGAAATTAATTCGAACGATCGGTAAGGCACCGTCACGGTGCGCGACCGCCATCTACACCATTTGGTGACGTCGTGGGAAAACTTAACGTACGCGCGACCTGTCGGTGGGTGGGGTAGGTGAAGTTGTAATTTTGTGATAGTAATATTGGTTTTGTTTAATTTTAGCTTCAATCTATAGCCTTAATCCACGCAGACGGAGTCGCGGGCATCAAATAAAATAAAAATAGCCTTTATTTCCGAAAGCATGCGATTAAATAAACATTACATTTATAAAGAAATAAATACATTTTTACGTCATACATAATAGTTTTAGAAGTGTTTTTAAGTCATGTAGTACTTATTGTTTAATTTTAATACATAATATTTTGCAGAATGGTTTAGATATATTTATGATGTCAATCTTGTAGTTATTATAATATTATTATTTTGGAAAATTGAATTAAAAATTAATGAAAATTATAAATGTCAAGTTTACAAAATGTCACGTATTTCGGATTGCCTGTTGGCAAAGGCCTCCTCTAGCTCCCGCCACTGTTTTCGGTCGTGCGCTACTCTTCGCCAGTTCATCTCTTTGCGGGCATCAGCTAGTAGTTAAATATTTAAAAAGCGTTGATAACTTAGTTGCGGCCGACGAGGTTCCGGGGAGTTATTAAGTTGGCGGTATGTTACGTGCCTCGGAGAGCACGTTAAGCCGTCGGTCCCGGTTATTATCACAAGATAATAGTCGTTAGAGCCCGCCAACCCGCCACCACCACGGCGGGTCTAAGCTCTAATACTCGTACCCTCTCTCCTATGAGAGTGGGGGCCTGTGCCCAGTTTTGGGACGTTATTGGGCTGTTAGTGGTGATGGTGAATAACTTAGTGGTTCAGGCGGCCGGTTTCCTATTCGGGTGGCCGGGGGTTCGTTCTCCCGCTGTTCCGTTCAACCTCTAACTTTTCTTTATGAATATGAAGAAAAACATTGTAAGGAAACCTGCTTGCCCGACAGTTTCCAGACTTAAAGGTGTATGAATCCGTACTTGGCCAGCGTGGTGGATTACGGCCAAACCTATTGCATTATAATAGAAGACTCGTAATCAGTAGAGAGCCGACAATATATTATTGAAGTAAGTGAGTAGTAACTCACTCGGAGGTAAACATATATATTGAAATAGAAAGCTCGTTGGTTCAAATTCCGCCTCTTTAAAAATTTCAAGTTCTTACAACTGTGGTATAGGCCTTTCTTCATCTTCTTCTTCTTCCTTTCTTCATTCTTATACACCTATAGATAGATAGGTCAATCTGTTAACAAGTCATTGCATATGCATAGATTGGAGAAATAATGACTTCCCCAGAGTGGGTAAGAGAAAATCCTAGTGGAACCTATTTTACCGGGGTAATGATTACCATTCCGCATTGTGCCTAACCTTGTTGAAATCGCTTGAGTTGTAAAAGACGACTAAGAGTAAACGTCTTTTAAATGAATTGATTTTTAAAGATTAAGCCAAAATTCAAACTTGGCATGACGTTTCTTTAGGACAGCAGTAAGGAGAGTTGCAGAACTTCATTCTCAAAGTTCAAACATTTATAACACAATATTGTATTAAATACTTGGCTCTTGATTATTAATTTATAGAATTCAAAGCATTCTTTGTATAACAAGAACTATTTATTGAACTCCACCTATCTACACAGCGATTAAAAATTTACTTTTCCTGATTCCAACAATTTTAGATTGCGGACCGAATGATAGATGCTTGTGAATTTAATGTAATTGTTGGTATGCCGGAATTCAACAAGCAAATTCTATAGGTTGCAGTTAATATGATCAATAACATATTTTATAGTTTATGACCAGGAATATAGGTTTTTTGTACCCATTCGCAAGAGAGTGGTTTATAAATAAATTTAGGGTCAATTGCATTATTGATGTTCATGGTTAACGCTCAGTTTTTCTACATAAAAAACACTTTTGGCTGCAGAAGTCAGTTTCTCTACCTTTTATTAAAATTTGACTTTAACCTTCATTATGGATGTGACGAGAAAATTTACAATAAATAAACAAACATACTTATATACTGGTCGAATACAGAACATCCTTTTAAAAGTCTGCTAAAAATACTGACTTGTGCCACTCAATTTGCTTCATTTTTTTGATAGTAAAATTTTATCGATGGTACAATTGACTCTTTGTATTTTTAACCGACTTCCAAAAAAGGAGGAGGCGCGTATATTTAAATATATTTTTTAATGTATGTTACCGCATATCTCCGTGGTTTCTAAGCCGATTTGAAAAATGTTTCATTCAGTAGTTAGAGGAAGCACACGAGGTGGTCCCATAAAAAATTGAGTTGACGCATCAAGCTCGCCCGACTTCAACATAGTGGGTAGAAATAAAAATTATTTTTAACTTTTCAGTGGCGTTGGAAGTCGGTTTTTTTGGAAAGAATTTTTATATAGGTTTATATAGGAGTTAGTCCGATAGATGTAGATAGCATAAATGTTTTACAAGAGGCTTATCAAGACTTTCGTACTATGTTATTGCGGAAACTTGAATTGCCAAGTATGCCAATTTAAAACAAAAAAAACGGCTAGTTGGAAAAAGTGACCTGTATCTATCTATCGTATCGATTCTTGCACCTGTTTGTTCTTGTTTGAGTTTCTTCTTGTTTGAATCATTTTTGTATTGTGTTTTTAGGGTTCCGTACCAAAATGGTAAAATGGAACCCTTATGGTGCGACTTTCTCCGTCTGTCTGTCTATCCGTCCGTCACACTCGATTATTTCAGTAACTACCGAAGCTATCGACATGAAATTTGGAATAGTTGTGTATATTAGTGGCCCAAAGACACTGGAATTAAAAAAAAATGGAAATTATTTTTGTTCTTATTTAATTATGGTCATTTTATTATGGTCAATAGGAATTTATGTATATTTTACAGGAAAACTATAGCCAATGCTCTAACTAGCATAGTTTTTTTGATATTAACAATAAACCTCTACAAACAAAGTTAGTTTTGCGGTTCATTAACAAAGGTAATTATTACCGTTTTACATCTTTGGTCGTTACAGTTTTCAGTACGGAACCCTCGGTGCGCGAGTCCGACTCGCACTTGGCCGGTTTTTTCTTTTTATGTGTGCAGTAAAGAGTGTGCGGGTATTAATCTACTTCTTGTACCAATCATTCATGCCATTTTGGTTGAGCTTACATATAATTTTGTAATAATCCGTTGGCACTTTGCAGTAAAACAAGGTTTATGTTTTACTAACAGATTAAACTAATAAATTCTAGCTTAAAACTACTAATACCTACTAATAACTTCTCGATTTATAACATTTCGTCCCATAAATGTTAAATTCAATTTGCATTTAAAATAATTAATTTTATGACAGGTTATTATAAAATTCATCATCACACCTTGCAAAATATGTTTTCCTGGTGGATTTATTCAGTTGCAGCTTTTGCCCTCGATTTTGTATTTTTAAACTGACCAAGTTTAACTGAGTTCAATTCCATTTTTTTTCCAAATAAACTCTAAGTCAAGTAAATCTACCATTGGTTCGGAATCATTCCTACCTTACAATAATTATCCTACGGATAGAAACAATTTTATATAGCATGGTTTTAACAATAATCTCCAATTAACCACATTACCTATATCAATTAGGCCGTAGCTTTCTCTCCTTACATTATTACATTGTTAACTGGTTTGAGCTTCATTGCAACCTCGCGCCATTGTATGTGATGTAATCTACTTTGTATTTAAATAGAATGAGCTTACTTGGAAGAAGTAATGCATTTTACTAGTACCTAAATAATTAAATCTAATCGATTACGCCCGTAGGCGTCTTATTCCGTTCAAAATTATATGTAATAATGCTTTTAGAGCTTTGATGGGGCTGCCCCGTTTCTATGGCGCATTCAAAATATCTAGCGCATCGCACTCCTTGAAGTCATGCGCAAGAAAATGCGTATCTTTGGTTAAATCCTGGTAAGTACTGGCCTGAGGTCACAGAGCCCTGAGAATTTTTTTTATCCACTACAAGTTAGCCCTTGCCTGCGATCTCACCTGATGATAAGTGATGATGCAGTCTAAGATGGTAGGCTAACCTGTTAGGGGCATGGCAGTTATAATTAACCCATGCCTCTAATCGGATTCTACACGGCATCGTACCGGAACGCTAAATCGCTTGGCAGCACGTCTTAGCCGGTAGGGTGGTAACTAGCCACGGCCTAAGCCTTCTACCAGGCCAGACCAGGAAAAATTCAGAAATTATAAACAGCAGGCTCAACTTATGTTATCTGTTTTCTTGACCTATATTATATGTAGCGAATGAAATGATATACGGGATTTTCATATGCAAGTAGAGAACGTCGCAAAAAGATCATCTGGATAATCTGAATCCGTTTATCCTGGAGTCTTAGTTATTACAGAAGAAGTTGTTGGCAACTGAAATAAGAAAATCAGATCATAAACTAGATGATACCCGTGACTTTGTCCGCTTTGATTTGGGTTTCGAAGATCCCGATGGAATTCTTTGATTTTCCGAGATAATAAGCAAATTTCGTCGAAATTTTTTTTTTCTTCTTTTTTTTTTTATCCACTACAAGCTAGCCCTTGACTGCGATCACACCTGATGGTAAGTGATGATGCAGTCTAAGATGGTAGCGGGCTAACCTGTAAGGGGCATGGCAGTTATATTAAACCCACACCCCTTCGGTTTCTACACGGCATCGTACCGGAACGCTAAATCGGCCGCTTTGCCGGTTGGGTGGTAACTAGCCACGGCCGAAGCCTCCCACCAGGCCAGACCAGGGAAAATTCAGAAATTATAAATTCCTAAATTGACCCTGCCGGGGATTGAACCCGGGACCTCCGCACGTTAAGACAACAGCGCTACACACTGCGCCACGGAGGTGGTTGAACAAATTGGCCGTGGAAGCGTAGCAGGTAGACAGACACGCTTTTACAATATTACTATGGATTATTGGATTATAAAAACGATAATAATACCTACGCTTTGATTGAAATAGTTATTAACACATTAGAAAATACCACAAAAAGTGGATATGTCACGCATAGATGGTTTCCAATGGGAATGGGTCAAGTATTTACCCTATGTCAGGTGGGGTGGGGGTGTGAGCCCCTGGTAATTCGTTACCAGCACTTCAGTGTTGTGTTGACATCCTGTACAGTCCAGTTGACCTCTCACCTTCGCTGGTGTCTTCCTTGTGATCCGTGGATGGTGAAATTTTCGGAGAAAACTTCAATATTCCGTTTTGCATCCTACTGATAAGTTTTGGTGAGTGTTTAGACTTTTACCTACTCGAGTTTAATTGATTAATTTAATTGTATAATTGTAGCCCCATTATTTTGTTTGGTTAGTAGCGGTTTTACATTTGGACCATAGGAAACGGTTTGATTTTCTTTCGCATTATATGTATATTGACATTAAACAAACATCGTTGTAATAATCCGGAAAAGTTTAAATATTTATTTCTCTTCGTCGAATTATATTTTTTTAATCTCACAAGGATATATCTGGGCTTAATCTATACGAACGGGCTAATCTCAGGAACTACTGATTCGAATTGATATATTATTTTTGTATTGAATAGTCCATTTATCGAGGAAGACTTTAGGTTATATAACATCACGCTGCGACCAATAGGAGCGAAGCATCAGTGAAAAATGTTGCAACAAAACAATGTACCCAAAAAATATGTATGAAATAATTATTCCTCTTTAAATGATCTAAAAATGTCCGCGACAGTATATGTCTATCTTTTAAAATATCATTTACGCAGAAGTACTTTAAAATTTATTCTTTTAAAAACTTCTTAATCGCGATCATAATAACAAAAATTGACGCGGACGAAGTCGCGGGCAACAGCTAGTCTATATATATAAAAATGAAACCCGTTTTCCTTGGTCACGGCATCACGCGTGAATGGCTGGACCGATTTCACTAATTCTTTTTTTGTTGTATTTGTTATTATTAGGAGAAGGTTCTTACGGAAAAAAATATTAAGAAAATCTCTCAGAAATATTGAAAAATATACATTTAATTTTGCATACTAAGGCGGTACGAAGTTCGCCGGGTCAGCTAGCTTTTTATAAATATGGAGTGAGTACCTACAACTAATAGCTTTTAGTTGCATAGAATTGCATATTTTTCTGATTTATTAGGTACACATTGCATTTCGTTCCTAGTTCATTCTAAAGCGATGATATCACTGGTTTCTTATCGCGGATGCGGGCGTTATACAATGTTTGAGGCGTGGTTTCACTTGTCGTGACTCGAATTAATGCTGCGTGTGTCAATGTAAGATATTTCATACTTCCGACGCCCTGCTCGTGATCTTCGAATCACATTTGACGTATTATGGATGATGTCTTTGTTCCTTGCGAAATAATAATTAGTCATGTATGGATGATTATGTGGAGTGACAGTCAGTGCTCTTTTGGAGTCTACGTATCGAAATTATTGCGCTAAGCTCGGGCTGGAATAGTATTTTGAAAAAAGATTCTAGTTCAATTTAACACTTCCTTAACATCAGTTGGATAATTATTTATTAGAAAATCTGAAATACTAACTATTTAAACCGCCTTCCAAAAAAAGAGGAGGTTCTCAATTTGGCGCGTATTTTTTTTAATGAGTAACTTGCTCAAGGGATGATAAAGCCTCTTAAGGCTTTAAGAAGAGAATACATAAACTCTCGCCGACAGACGATGCAGCGACATGAATTATTTTGCTTTATGGAGTGCTCTATTTAGAAAGTACATTGCAGTTATATCATATAGTTGTTAATAGTTCTCTTGAAACCGAAATAATTACTGGTACATCGTTTAGCACATAACGCTTTTGCTTTTATTAAAGGTGTTACTAAGATTGGTGCTAAGCAAGGTTTTTAAGTAATATACAACTTAACAATAAATAATTATTGAGATTAAAACCGTTTGGAGTCATTATTTGAGATATAAGTACCTACTTAAAACCATCACAAATACATCAAGGATAGATATCTCTCTATGTTAAAGCTAGTACAGCAAGATCCCAGGGCCGCCAGATCTTATTTATTTTCTGAGTAACAAAATGTGTGGGATATTGTAGCTTTGGTACGTACATTGAACGAACGCATGGATATTACGGGGTGGCTGCAGTAGCAGCGCTGCAAAAATTGGAGTTAAATCTAATTCAGAGAAAATTATATTGTGAGTTTTTTAATTAAAAGATGCACTGTTTAATCCGACTCTGAAAAAATACATTAATTTGCTTATCTATACGGCTATTTCAGACTGTGTTCAGATGGGGCTAGTGCTCAAACGTTTTAAGAGCTCTAGGAATAGGTTTTAGTGTCTTTGTCTGAATCGTAAGACTGTCTTTCTAGGCTATTTTTTATCAACTACAAGTTAGCCCTTGACTACGATCTCACCTGATGGTAAGTGATGATGCAGTCTAGGATGGTAGCGGGCTAACCTGTTAGGGTTATAGCAAATATATTAAACCCATCCCCTAGTCGGTTTCTACACGGCATCGTACCGGAACCCTAAATCGCTTGGCGGTACGTCTTTGCCGGTAGGGTGGTAACTAGCCACGTAGGTATGCTAGTTAGGTTTGGTATTAGGCTATGTACTATGGCCAAACCCTTCTTGCTCTGAGAGAAGACTCGTGCTCCGTTGTCGACCCACAGTGGGTCGAGATTTTTAACGCACGTTAAGACAAAGTCTCAACACTGCACCACGGATGTCATCAAAAAAGATGATGATCATGATACTTCTATCTAACCAAGCCAGCTATACGCCAAGCAATAGCGTTCCAGTACGATGCTGTGTAGATTTGTTAAGGGTTTAATTTAACAGCTATATCACTAACAGGCTATAAGCCCCCGCTACCATCTTAGACTGCATCATCACTTACTACCAGAAATTGCAGTCAAGGGCTGACTTTTAGTGGAATAAAAAAACGAAAAATCTAATTGTGTGACTTAAATAATCTGCAATGGAGTATGTATATTTATTACAGGTCGTGATGGTTCCAGCGTCAACTCATCAAGTTCCCAGCCTTTGACTGAAGACGAGGAACGGGAGGAAACTGAACCACGTTGCTCCTTTTGTGATGCGCCTTATCCTAATATTGATGCGTGAGTACCATTAAAATGTATCATTGGATAATTTGTACAATGATCGAAAAGTTTTCTTAAAACGTAGAGACGTTACAATCCGTGTAAAATGTGGTATTTGATCGAGGAGAAATTGCTGAGGTTGAGTAATGTCTGTAAATGCGCTGAAGTTCACTTGTAAAATGAGCAGGATATCCAAAGTATAGCATGTTCCTATAAAATTCGCGGACGCGACGGTAGAGTCATCTTCTGTATAGAATCGCTTACGAGGTAGGGGTATACGCACAGGGTATACGTGAACACTCACATTGACTCTCAATATATCTCTCCGCCTATGCAGCGGCTAAATCATACTTCATATTAAAAAAAGTGTGTTTGTTTGTTGGTTTGTCCTTCAATCACGCCGCAACGGAGCAATGGATCGACGTGGTTTTTGGCATAGGTATAGTTGAGAACCTGGAAAGTGACATAGGCTACTTTTGTATTCCGCAAAATTAAGAAGTTCCCGCGGGCATCAAAAAAACTTAGACCACGCGGACGAAGTCGCGGGCATCAACTAGTTATATAAAATGGGAACCCAAATAAAAGATGGCTTTTCATTAATGGACCAGTTCTTACTGCTTCACTCACTTGAAAATATATAGATCGTAATATGAAATACAATAGATACCAACAGATTAAAAGTGATCGATTCAATCCTAATATATCATACCTTTTAGTTCTTATCGCTAACATCCGTTGAGGAACTTCGATACTAAGTTATCAATCAATTTCAAACGTCTTTGAAACCATTAACCTAATATATTATGTAGGTAACTATTTGGTCATCTGAAAAGAGCTGAGCTTAGGGTGGATTCATACTAGATTCAAACTACTAAAAAAACACTTTAAAATGTGCTCTGTTAGTTAGAAACATTAATTATTCCTTTAATTTCTAGTACCTACCGGTAAAGCTAATGCACGTTTATTTTTACTAAAAGCTCTTACTCCTACTCTACCATCCGAATAAAGAAAGAAAGAAATAAAGTACTACTAAATAACAAATAATTTAACTACTAATAAATAATTAAATTGAATACTGAAAAACTTTAAAAATAAAAGTATCATTTTATTTAATAAAATATGTAAAGATTTTATTTATCATTTTACCCTTAAGAAAAATCTAAAATAACCCAGTAACTAAAAATTAAAAAAGGTAAGGTCAACCATACGTATAGTTGACTATCACCTGATAGTCCATACGTACGTACAACAATTATATCTAAACTATGATGTTACGTCAAAAGAAACTGTTCGAATGTGGATCGCCCGCATAATGTGCTTCTACACTTTAGATTTTCACCATCCAAGAGATGTACTCCTTCGATAAGACACGCGTCGATAATTTGTTGCAGGCACGCGAAGTTGGAACATCGTATATTTTTCAAATCTCCATAACATCTGAAGTACACATTTATTTTGAAGGATTGCTTTGGCAGAATATAGCTTAACAATTTTAGTTTGACTTGTGGTCAAGAGATTGTCTGTTTAGCCTATTCCATTTTGAAACCATTTCATGATTTTTTTGTCTTAGACGACGGTCTAGGAAACTCCGGTATCGTGTTCCAGTTAGGTTATTCGACGAATATAGCGGCGGTTATACTATGAGACCGCTACATAGAAAAATTGAATAAATTACTTACAACACACATCCCAAAATATTTCATCGAAGTAAACAATTTGGCAGACGGTGTACATTATAGCGTGTGTCGTCTATCAAAGCGTCGCATCGCCTCGTCAATAATGCAAAATCTTGATTATCGACATGCAGCTATCGTGTCATCACTATTTGATGGGTAGTTGGAAATATTTGTGGGAAATCAAGGACTCGTGCGTTCTAATGGGTCAATTACGTTAGCACACGGTACTATTATAGTTTAGGTACTGTATGATGAAATATACACCTTTTTTATTAGAATCGAAACAAACAACTTAATTAGATGATATTATTTATGTAGGTAATATAAAAACTGCATAAGATTAATAAAACTCATAGTGTTTACATATATATACGCATATCTTTGAACCACATATTATTCGTAACTGATTATATTCTGGCATGTTATTATTAGAAGGATAGTAGGTAATAACATATTTTATAATTTGTATTAAATTTCCATATTTTGAACGGTAAACGTAAAGATTATGATTAATAGTCACAAAAATGTCAAGGTCATAGAGACATACTAGAAGATACATAATCTGAAAGTTTTTTTATTTATTGAATATTATGTTATAAGTTGTCCACCAAATATCAATAAATGTTATTTATAAGTCGACCTAGTTTAGCGCATATTATTGATTGAATATTGAATTTAAGTGCCTTTTCACGCGTTGATATTTAATATAAATAATATTTATACTATATAATATTATATAGCTTTTTGTACCGTGAAGATATTTCAAGTTTGATAGGTTGCATGTGATCGAATTTACACATAATGAATTGGCTTGTCTCATAAAATTGATTTTAAAATTATATAGATCAACATTCTTCATATATTTTTTTAACTCGCGCACAGGGCAAAACACTAGTTCTTCATATATTTTTTTAATAATTTATATCGTTGTGTAACAGAAGCTGTCATAGTTACTGTTGAACCTGTTTAAGCCGATCATTTTATTACGAATTTCTGCTTAAATAATTTCTGCTCCCTTTTATGGGAGATTCAAGATTTTTTTTTTGTAAATTTTGTACAATTCCACTTCGATTCCATTGCCACCTACAATTCACAAGATAATTTAATACAAAATTAGGTCAAAAACCGCTTTACATTATAGTAGTATAAAATACCTTAGTTAGCTATCCGCAATTTATGTCAAACGGTACTATTCAATCCAATCCCCTAAAATTAGGATAATGTCCACGGATTATACTTATTTTATTATTATCATTCATGATACTGTCATCCCATAACCGGAGTCCACAACGCTGGCCATGCGCAGGACTTCACCTTTGAGAACATTATGAAGAACTCAGGCATGTTGATTTCCTCTCTATTTTTTCGTTCACCGTTATATTATATTTGGCAATGTTGTTCTGTCTTACGCGGAATTTTTTTTTGTTTACGTTAAGTATGTCCTTAATTTAACATTATCTATGTACCTAAATGTTATTCACCAAATACCGATGAAGGGCGTGATCGATTTGCAAATAGACTCAAAATACATTGTGATTGAGAACATAGTTTGCAATAGATAATTAAAACGTAAGCGTTGTGGCCTACGGTAGTACGTCATTAGGGTCTTGTGGCGCTAAAATGTCACTACATAAGTTATCTTTATTGGAATTAAACTAAAAATTAATTTTTACCTGTCTGTTAGTTACCTCTATATTTGCGCATTGTTCATCCCATTGAGTTGAAACTTTGTACAATTATTGTTAGGACTTTCGTAATGGTTTCTGATATTATCTAATTAACCCATCGTAAAAAAAATTATTAACAGAAAAAAATAAAAATTACTTATTATACTGAAAACATTTTATACTTAATACTAATTGTGGTGTTAAGACGACCTTAACTATCTTAATAATCTTAATACAATAAGCATGATTTTCGGCTCATCTAAATGGATTATTTCGATGCTTGATTTTGTAGATTTCCTAATTAATATTATGCAATAGTGTCATTTTATCACTCCATCCCGATCTCAGTAGTCCATGTGGGTAGAGTTAAATAGATCGGCTTCGGACGAAAGTTGTTCACTGGATGTTATCAATCGCATAACATGCAGATCGCTTCTACGATCAGCATCTTATAATTGACTATTCTCTGTATGTTCTAGGCCTAATTTACATTAGAACATGGATGTTGTAGAGCAAAGGAACTAGATTAATGGCTTATTCATATTTCATATCCACTTTTATGTTGTTAGTTTATGCTTCTAAAATGCTTAGTTAAATTAAGCGCGATGGTACTTTGTGCGAGAGAGGCTCTTAGAAGTTGTAAATCTCATAAGGTTTATTATTAAGAAGGCCGGATTTTAGACGTCTCTCCAGACCTTTAGTGAATAAAATTGATTTGCATATCTAAAATAGGTACATAACGTTAAAACACAGGCAAATACCCTCAATTACTGTTGATTTCGCATAAATCCTTTTCTTATCTAAAGGATTTATACCATCGTATACAGATTGAATTTTATTAAGATTTTATGTACTACTTACTTAGGAATTTTCAACAAATTTTAATTTTTAACGTTTTTTGTTTTACTTAACTGATTGGCAAGCTCGTAAAACTTATAACCATTGCAATGTTCTGCATTTATGATATGTTAATATTACTCTGACATCTATTATTAATAATAAAGAAAGTAGTACTAGTCACATATTTATCATTGGGAAGGATAGCCGAAAAACCTCATGTCATTTAAATAAATAGAATTTAATAAAAAAGGCGAAACCAAATAATCGAATGCAATTATATAATGTAATACACTTTTGTAATCTGGATTACTTAGTACAGGACGAAAACTACGCAATCGACAAGTTACATGCAACCGATAGAACCATTACTGACGTTATTTTATTTCTGAGATTAATTAAAAGATACGGCGGCACTGAGAAAGAAAACGTCTTATCACATTGACAAGAACGGGTATAGAGCTACGGGGCTATCGAGCAGGCAAACATTGTATGGCCTTTCTCCAAAGTCTTCTATAAATCTGTACTAGTCGTAGCGACGTAATGCTGTTTGTAGATTACCATGCGAACCGAACGCGGCAACTACCGCTGCGTTAAAATCAACGTTTGTAGCAACGCAAATTATATCATCAGCGTGCCAAATTTATCGAACAGTAGTGATCACACCTTATGGTGTAATTTGCATGCTAGATTTGAAATTAGAAAATTTTGTTGAGGTCATCAGAAGAAATACAAAAAATGTGTTATGCGACAGCCAGTCACCACAAAACAAGATCTAATTAATATCAGCGAATTGGTTACCTTATGGGTACGAAGCATTTTATTTCGAACAATGCTGTTACAAATATATTGATACCTCAGCACGTACCTTTAAAAAACGTTGCTTGCTACGTGGCTCGTGCGGCTTTTTCAGTTTACGTTGCAATGTGCGATCAAATTAAACCGTTCAGTAACCATTTTTATTATGCAATACTCAACAGGTGTAATGGTAGCTAGAGGCGGTAGGGGTTGCGTGTGACCAGTTAGTGCCAAATGGACGTTGAATTCATCATTTGACATGACATGAAAGCGAAAAGTTAAACCAGATCTGCGACTCTTGCAAACCGCTTCTATGCAACTTTAATGAGACATAATATCTACAGCTCTTATATTAGATATCAGTCATACTGTTGTTTTATTACATGATCAAAGTGGTCTTTAACGTTATTCTGCTATTGTTTATTAATTTCAAACAGTATAAAAAATCACTAACCAACACCTGGCTATTAAAAACCAATACTCAAAAATGGACCTTTTTAAAATTTGGATATAAAATAAAACCTTTTATTTAATAATTATTAGTCGCCAGTCTTTTTCATTTCAATAATAATTTATCGCCACCAGACCATATTGGATTTCCAATGACGTCACACTTATCACAAGTTGAACGCTTCAAACGACGCGAACAAAACCTCATTTACCAACATCTAATAAGTACCTACTCGTAGCATGGGAGTTATCAAAGAGTAGTCGATGATAGTTGATAAGTAGATGACAATAAATCAATCAATCAAAGAGACTGGTAATGACTAAACTTACAACTATGTAACTTTTTGTAATCCTTTAAAAATTACGATCTAAATTTCAATAAAGTCTCTACGTATGGGCTCTTACAGAGTAAAACTTGCTCTTACAGAATGGGCTAGCAAAGTAAAACAAACCTATGAGTAATAGAGTACTTTCGTGTATGATATTATGCTGACACGTAAAACATGTAGGATTTATGGCAAAAATGAATTGGAACATTTGCTGGGTGGAATCAAAACACGTTTGAATTATGTATGAGCCGGGTGGCTGTAACTCGTCTGCGTAGGCGATCTTGGGTCTAGATATAGATATTATTTTGTCTTCCTGTACTTGCATCCGAGACATTTAATGCAGCTTTACCGATACCAGTTCGTTAAGCTTATCTTTCACTTTCTATTATGGATATTGACGGAATCTTGTGTTGCGCTGAATGAATATTAAATCAAATTGCACAATTTGGTTTGCAAGAAATACAATAGATGATTCGATTTACATAAATCCTTTTGCCATAGGCTTGACGAAGCTAGTGCGATTAATCGCAAAGTAAAATTAAACAAAGTAAATTTTTCAATGTGATAGTTAGACTAAACTGTTTTATAAGTCCCACCAACTTATCTGGCCCGGTGGCCAAAATTGTTTTTAAACAATTTTTATGCCTTTTTAGTTTGTTTTATTTTTATTTTTAATATTATAAACAAGCGACGCCGTCACCGGGTTAGATTAGTTTGTGGGACTTATAATATTATGTGTATATATAGCCAAAAGAAAGCATGACAATAGGTGCAGTCTTATGTACTACGGAGAAATAAAAGTGTCTATTGTCTATACTATCGGAAACAAATTTTACTGTGACCTGATACATGAGCTCTTTCTTTTTCAGTTTTTAGTAAGCCTTTGTAAAATACCAGGAGTTTGCGGGACATACTCACTTAGAGCTCCCTAAAATTTTGTCGTTACTTAAGGAGACAATGCTCACAATGCAATTTTTTGGTGGATTTGTTACTTAAATTATTTTTTTCTATCTTATTCCAGACTAGACCGCCATTTGGTCCAAGCTCACGCGCAGCCTGCATCAGCATTTCACTGTGAGCTGTGTAACCGAGCTTACAGCACCCGCGCGCTTCTATTACGACATCGGGCACTTACACACACCGACATAAGAAAATACCCCTGCGAGAATTGTCCAAAGGTGCGATTCTTTTCTATCCCTTGAGAAGTATCCCTACACATCTACTCAGTGTCTAGGACATGCCAGAGCCACATGGTGCCTCCTTTTTGCCTCGATCCCATGCACCAAGTTTCAGGTTACGAAAATAACAATTGAAAGACGCAGATAGGCAGGTATAGCATGTATTAGCAATGTGTGGTTGTGTGAGGATAAAACTAAATTATAATTATCCACCCCTAGGATTGATCTCTGCTGCGCTTCTACACGCAGCGCAGACAAATCCTAAATCTTAAATATTAAATAAATAATTAATGTAAAATAAAATATTAAATAAATATTTTATACCTAATATTTAAATATTTTTAACCAAGCTATAATAATAATTTGTCTTTTAATAAAATTAAAGTAATTTTAATTTTTTTTTGTTTCATTTGTGTTGAAAATCAAATTCTTTTCCTTGAGAATATATTTTTTTTGTATTAAGAACCAATTTCTTTGTATTAATGAGTTAGTTGTAATCTAAAGAAGTATAAAATTTACCACGTTCTTCGAAACCTGATGTTATTTCAGGTATTTACCGATCCTTCCAACCTCCAGCGCCACATCCGCGCGCAGCACGTCGGCGCGCGCAGCCACGCGTGCCCCGAGTGCGGCAAGACCTTCGCGACCTCCTCGGGCCTCAAGCAGCACACGCACATCCACTCCAGCGTCAAGCCTTTCCAGTGCAAGGTGTGCTTCAAAGTGAGTACCATATCCGTTGCATGATAAAACGTAGGCGCGCAGACATGCGTGACCTAATGCTGGAAGACCTTTTTGATCTCCTTCGGCCTCAAGCAGCACACGCACATCCACTCCAGCGTCAAGCCTTTCCAGTGCAAGGTATGCTTCAAAGTGAGTACCATATCCGTTGCATGATAAAACGTAGGCGCGCAGACATGCGTGACCTAATGCTGGAAGACCTTTTTGATCTCCTTCGGCCTCAAGCAGCACACGCACATCCACTCCAGCGTCAAGCCTTTCCAGTGCAAGGTATGCTTCAAAGTGAGTACCATATCTGTTGCATCATAAAACGTAGGCACGCGGACATGCGTGACCTAATGCTGGAAGACCTTTTTGATCTCCTTCGAAGGTGTGCTTCAAAGTGAGTACCATATCCATTGTATGATAAAACGTCGGCGCGCGGATATACGTGACCTAATGCGGGAAGACCTTTTCCATCTCCTTCGGCATCAAGCAACACACGCACATCCACTCCAGCGCCATTTTAGTGCATGGTGTGCTTCAAATTGAGTCCCCATAGCCTACTTCTCAACTCAAGAAAGAGTAACATCATCTTTTGGTATTTTGACGATGATGGGAAAGGGCAACTGAAAGTGTTATCATGTTAACACTTTCAGCTGCCCTTTGTGAAATCAAAACGAAAGCTTTTTTCAGTTAAATTTTACAATTTTCGTGAGAATTTAATAATAATTATGTGTGTTTTCCCTTTCCAGGCTTACACACAGTTTTCAAATTTGTGCCGTCACAAGCGGATGCATATAGCGTGCAGAGCTTTGGTAGAGTGTGGAAAATGCGGACAGTCATTCAGTTCCTACGCCTCTCTCACTAAGCACAAGAGATTTTGTGACACAGCAACTGCAGCAAACGTTAATCTTCGAGGGCAATTGCCGCAAGGATTACCACAAATACCATCTTTACCCAACGTCATGAATAATCCAAACAATACCAACCCTTTCCCGATGTACAGAGGACCAGCGTTGCCTTTACCGTATAACACATTTGCTCACTATCCGGCATTATTTTCTGCTGCCGCGGCTGCTTGTCCCCCAGAATTCTTAAGCCCTCTCCTTTTCAATGTTCAAGGAGCAAGACTGGCCATGGAACATGACATGGCTATGAATGCTAATTACGCAAAACAGGAAGGACGAATGTCAGTAAAGAGCATGGACAGCTCGACCTCGCTGGAGGACATGAAGAAAAATATGGACTTAGATATTAAGATCAAAAAGAGAGACGCTGATGAAGATAGGGTGACCACCCCACAGAATATTTATGTAAAACAATCACCACCCTCCGCCGAAGAAGCATCCTCTAAGCAACGACCATCGCCAGTTATGCCCATGTCGACGTCCATCGCTCCTTTTAGATTTTCGAGAGATGAAATGAATCGTAATTCTCCCTTCAATTTATCAATGAAACATGAAGTTGGAATAAAATCTGTTTCACCGAAGCTGCCTAAAGATTTGACAAAAACTACGAAAGGGGACAACGACACAAAATCTATATATTCAGACGTCGAAGAGGAATCACGGAAGGAGCAAAATGACCAACCACTCGATTTATCAGTTACACGGAAGCAAACTAGTAAGGAATCAGACATGGAGAACGATGATAATGTCTCCATTCATAATTTGTCGGTGAAATCTTACTCACCTCCAGAAAGTCCAGTAGATAGAGAGAGTAAAACTCCTGAAAACGATACCACAGACGTTGACGTGGAAGCAGTGGAACCAAAAAGGGAAGACTCTCCTATGGGATCGCCCGCGCTAGCATTTCCGATGCCAGTTCATCCTCAGCACAACAACAGTCTCATCGACGCAATGTATCGCCATCGCACACCTTTCCCACAATTTCACGCTCCTTCCGACTCTTTATTGAGCGCTTCGCATTCACCTTACGTATCGAGCCCGTTCAATTTTTTATCCCCACTTCTCGGTGCTGACGGTCCGGATAGACAACCGAGTGCGTATGCGAAGTTTCGCGAACTAAGTGCTGGTTCGGGAAAACTTCGAGATCGTTACGCGTGCAAGTTCTGTGGAAAGGTGTTCCCTCGGAGCGCTAACTTGACTCGACATCTCCGGACTCATACGGGAGAGCAACCATACAAATGCAAGTACTGTGAGCGCTCGTTCTCGATATCTTCGAACTTGCAGCGCCACGTGCGGAACATACATAACAAGGAGCGGCCGTTTCGTTGTTCCTTGTGCGACAGGTGTTTCGGACAGCAGACGAACCTCGACCGGCATTTGAAGAAGCACGAGGCTGAAGGCGGGGATTCCCCCAGTTCAGCTGATACTGAACAGGACGCGAGCTTTGACGAAATTCGGTCATTCATGGGCAAAGTCACCTGTTCTCCTGGAGCGGGTTCACCGGCGGGTACTTCCCCCCACGCCCCGCACGCTCCACATCGCCCCTCCGCTTTGGCGATATCCACATAGCCCTCGCCTTTCCAGCTGCCGCCGCCTCCACCTCTTTGGCCCCAGCCTTTTGAATGAATGAGAAATAAAGGGTTTATCAAAAGACTTTCAAGTACGTAACGGTGACGTCTCCCAGATAGCAATAGATCTTAGGTTAATCTCCCTTTCTTTAAGTCCTAAATAAAATATATCCCAGTGAATATTTCATTTTAGTGTTCATGACAATTGTAAAACTGCTAGTTTTGTAAATTGATTAGGTTAGCGATTTAATGCGTTCCTAGATATAATTGTGATTGAAGATTTCGCTATTAGTGAAATTCTACGCGTAGGTAGGGAATTGTAAAAATAAATAAATAAGTATAGTAACCATTTTGGATTAATTGGTTCGTTTAGACTTTAGGTGCATTTGTAAATTATTGTTACATTGTATTGGCGAAAATTAAATTAAGAGATAATTTTTGTAATGATCTCTTGTTAGTCAAAAAAACTACCAAAGCAATTTCTTAATATATTAGAGAGTTGGGTTTAAATTGGGATAAAAATTAATATAAATTTGGCACTTTAAAGTCGTTATATTATAAAAACAAACATGCATGGCAGATGCGTATTCAATTATTTTGTTAAATTAATTTGTTATTGTAACGTTATTGTAAATAAATACGAGTAATTTGAATACTTCGAGCATATCATCCATAGAGCCGTAAGTCCTCTAGGATACCCATTATAAATTTTTCATATATAAAATTATAATAATATTATTACATGTTTAATAATTCCAGTGTATAAGGGTAAGATTAAGAAAAGGTTTTGATTTTATCAAATTTTTCTATCACATCAAGAAACACAATTTTCTCGTGTATATGGCAGATAAATAAATAATTAAGTAGTAATTACAAATTGTGCTCGTTACAGAAACATATTAGTCTTTTTGCATTTCAAGTGAGAATTATAAAGCTTTGGATATTTCTGAAACTTGATGTTTTAAATTTGAGATCAACGTAAGATCAAGTTTCAAAACTAGATTGCAATTGAAATTGGTGAATGTTAATATAGATTTCAACGGCAATGTTCCATATTTAATAATTTTTGTTTCGTAGTCAGAACTTCTCTAATTAGGCACAACGTAAACCATCAGAGCGGAGTACGCCAGAGTACGTCCGCGAGCGACCATCGCAGTGTTTCTTGTTTTCATTATACCAATTGACTGAAAGCAAAATTATGCGGAAGGATGTAGGAACCCACCGTATTATTATCACAAGAAAACTCCTACCATTATGTGATTAATGGAAAGAGGTCACGACCCTCAGTAATGAGGAATACGACGCAAAGAGAGCAAGACCAATTTAAACGGTATAGTAAATTAATAAAGCAGGAATTCATTTGTTATGAAACTAGGAGTTGCGTCTTCACTCTGCTGGTATGCTCTAACTCCCTATATTTCTTGAATTTAAATTCCTAAAACAGACTTGTAAAATATTTGGAAAAACGCAATACTTTAATATTCGTACTGTTATCATATCACTTCGTGGCACTAGTAAGAATAAGGATATTGTCACACAATAATAAACGCGTCTATTGTTGACATTTTTGTTTTATTTTTTTCTGTTAATAAATAGCTAACGAAATCTAGATAAGTAACTATACTACAGAAAGTATTACTTAACTAGATTTCGTTAGGTTGAAACTTGCTCTGTACCATTTTTTGGTCAAAATCGGTAGAACAGCAGATGCAGTAGGCTGACAAACATATTTCCGCTTTTATAATTTTGGTATGGATGACAATTTCTTTTCTGTATATTTCACTACGGATAGGAAAGTACAAAATGTCCGCCGTCAGCAGCGTTTATGGAACACGTTTCGTTCTGTTGCAGTAGCCTGTACAGCTCCATATAAACTGAAAATTTTGTCAGCCAGACAAAAAATTCTTGCGTTAATAGAGCGTTTTGGCTCTGGTTGTGCTCAGGCTGAAAAAGGATTCTAAACCAGTTGCCAGCTATTTAAGTGGGCGACTAAGCTCCGTGACAGAGCATTAGCTAATGGCTAACGTCTAAGGTGGTACGTAGGTATTAACTTAATTTATAGGTCCGTCTGTGACATCTTTATTGTAGGTTCTTGGCAAATCTTAATTAATTTGGTATTGCGAAATTATAAGATTTGAGCTTTGCAACTTGATTGTCTTTGGAATTAACTGAAGCTTACTAACGTAATTATAATATACTAGAAGACGCGACTTCGTCCGCGTGTGTTCCGGTTTTTAATCCCGCGGGAACTTCTTAATTTTCGGGGACAAAATATAAACCTAGTCACCCCGGGGTGCAGCCTACCACTATACCAAATTTCATCCAAAAAAAGATGGGCCGTTAAAGCGTACTAGACAGACGGACACACTTTCGCATTCATAATATTGGTATGGATATGGATTGACCAAAATGTTCGCGTCGGAGGAGAACGTCTTGAAAGTAAATGACGCCGACTTTTTGGTTAAAAGTGTGTGTAGAGTTATCTTACCGCGTGATACTAAAATAGCATCTCGCCGATACTAGTCAATGTGTAGGTACCTACTGATGACTCGTTGGTCTGGTGGTTAGCATGTCCGACTGCGGCTAATGAGGTCCTGGGTCCGAGTGCCGGGTCGGGTCATAATATTAAGTATTGGGTTTTTCTGACTAGAAATTCTCAGCACTAGCCCGGAGTTAGGAAGTTGGCGGTTTTTCACCCCCGTGCCTCGGAGAGCACGTTAAGCAGTCGGTCCCGGTTATTATCAGTAACATGACAATAGTCGTTAAAGCCCGCCAACCCACATTGGAGCAGCGTGATTGACCTAAGCTCTTATTCCCTTTCTCCTATGAGAGTGGAGGCCTGTGCCCATCAATGGGACGTTAATGGGCTGTAGTAGATGACAAAAATATTGTAGGAAACAAGTATTACGCATCTATGAAGTTAAAGAACATCTTTAGATCAGGAAGTGGGCACAAACCACAGTTGCTTCCAAATCAGTATATCTAAATTGAACTCTGAAATTGAAAGAAAGCCTTCGGAAGAAAATTTGCTCCAAATGAAAACTTATACGAAAAAAATTATATTCGTCGCAGGATTGTTATTAGCAGTTGATACGAATTGTCAATGCTCCCACACGTTTCTTAAACAAAATGTAGTGACGTGAATCCGCTTTTTAAGCGGGATTCTTGGTCGCAAAATCGGGACGGATTTAAAATGAATGATAATTTATATTTTCCTTATATGCTAACATTATTAAATGATATTTATAAATTTTTAAACCATTGTTTTGTACATCTGTTGTACCTCCGAAAAGGAAATGTATTAATGCTATAAATGCCTTTTGAATTTGAATTTGAATTTGAATCTTTATTGTTCAGAATAGTGAGCTGCTATTGGTGCATTAATAATAGCAATTAGAACATTAAAAAAAATTGTTATTTGTTCGCCTGTTGGATTGTCCTTCAATCACGCCGCCGGTGTAATAAATTAGCGCAATTTGCATGGTTAAAGACCAGTAGTGCAATCATGTAAGGATTGCCAATGAAATCGTTAAAGCTCGGCTCGGCTCGAGAATGGATACACGTTTATTTTACTTTGAAGCCGAGCTTCAACGATTTCATCGGCAATACTTACATGATTGCACCTCTGGAGAGAGACCGGTTAGTTCTTATCCCGCAAAATCAGAGAGTTTCCAGGCATCATGAATTTAAATTACAGATTGCACGGGGATTAAAAAATTGAGAATATTTAAACCTTCTTGTTGTTGTTTGTTTGTTTGTTTGTTTGTGTGGCAGGGAGTGAATATAACTGTCCATCATAATTGTGGTCTAGAAGGAACATTGACACGAATTATAAGTAGTACTTTTTAAAAGCGGGACATAGCAATTCGTAAAATCGGGACGTCCGTACCGAATAATATGTCATTATAAATTGTGACAGCACTAGCGACTGGCGACTGGCGATACTTGACGTGACTTGTAAGCTGTACAAAACCCGATTCGCGCAATTAAATCCATTCCGGGCGTATATTTTGTGTATTTTTTCGATTTAACCACCTGTCATTACCTTGACGATAAATCTTTCCTTTGTGCGTCCGTCGTCGTTAAGAACTTCATTAACTTTGCTCTCACATCAGTTTTTCAATGGAAACCATGAGAAGGGAAGTTTTAAGAATTTTAAAATTGAGATCGGTATGTGCCAAAGCGCCAGGACATTGGTTTTGAGAGATTTAATTGCAGTGACATTTTGCCTTTTGGGGTTTAATAATAATTATTAATAACTAGATGATGCCCGCGACTTCGTCCGCGTGGATTAAGGTTTTTGTTTCCTGCGAGAACTCTTCAATTTTCCGGGATAAAAAGTAGCCTATGTCCTTCCTCGGGATACAATCTATGCCTGTACCAAATTTCATCAAAATCGGTTGAACAGATGGGCCGTGAAAGCGTAGCAGACAGACAGACAGACAGACACACTTTCGCATTTATAATATTAAGTATGGATTAGTATGGATGTGGATAAAAGAACTGTAATATTAATAATTAATTACAATTTAATTTTCCATTTTTGATATCCACTGCAGCCCATTAACGTCCCGCTGCTGGGCACAGGCCGCCACTCTTATAGGAGAGAGGGAATTAGAGCTTAGCCCACCACTCTGCTCCAAAGCGGGTTGGCGGGCTTTAACGACTGTTATCATGTTAGTGATAATAACCGGGACCGACGGCATAACGTGCTCTCCGAGCATATATTATTATATAATGTAATGTATTAATATATTTTTGATATAATATTCTTACATTATAACAAACATAAATGAAATATCTATAGGTACTTATACTATAATTAATATTATAAATGCGAAAGTGTTCTGTTCAACCGATTTTGATGAAATTTGGTACAGGGGTAGATGGTATCCCGGAAAAGGACATAGGCTACTTTTTATCCCGGAAATTAAAGAGTTCCCGCGGGAATCAAAAATTATAATCCACGCGGACGAAGTCACGAGAATCATCTACTTTTAAATAACATTAATAGTACAGTATATATTAAGTCGTTTCAAAATTGATAGGGTAGGTATTCAATATACATAATCCTTTCTCTTTATCACTTCCTGTAAATGACTTACATAATAATAATAAATAAGAATATTATTTTATTAGACGGCAATTAAATTCAATATCGGCTGCCTAATCTAATTATTTGAATAATTTATTCGATAACCTTGCAGTTAAATTACGGTTATAATCAAATCAGGTGTATGATTTATTGAACGATTTTTCGTTTCATTTAAACCGACTTATTGGAGCTAGTCGAAGTTCAATTTGGTAATGCTCAACGTTTTGGTAATTTACTAAGCTTGACCGGAACGATGATGTTTAAAATGGTTGTAGCACAGTTGTTGTAATAATAGTGGTAGGTAGATAGTCCTTCTTATTTAATATACCATATACATAATAGACTAAGAGATAGCTGCACTTTTGGAAACTATCGCTAGAAAAGCTGAGTCAGTCATAGGTGGGTGTTACACTCTCCACTGATGATGATAGTGAAATTCTGCCCGCATGCTGATGGACCTTTTACTAGATATGGCCGATCAAAGACTTGCAATGGTTACCAAATATGAACCATAATTAGAAAAGCTGATTCTTGTGCAGTATTAAAGTATGCACAGTACCTATGTAAACAGTATAAAAACTGGCGCTCTTTATTGGGCCTTTCACTAGATATCACCTCTCAAAGACGTTATAAACTTACAAAGTATAAAAAAAATATTAGCAATTATTATGGCGTCACGTTGATTGCTATTAATGATAGATATGATTTTATTAGATTAGATAATATGATTGTACCCACCTATTACTGAATCAGCCTTTCTAGCAATAGTTACCAGAAGTGCACCTATTATAATATAATATGATGCCCATAAATTTATCTAAGGTGCGTTGCAGGTATTATCGACCCATTGCATTAATTTGCATTTTTATTATTGATACCTATTCCTATCAAAAATATACGTGTTTACTCTTTGATTATCATAATAAGTAATTTAATTTACTAAGCATGGCAGTCCGGAAAAGAGATAAAACCCATAATTTTGTGAGACGAGAATGTAAACCCAAGTATTTGTATGTACTCGTATTTCATAGTATAGCTTATTACTTCAGCTAGTACGTAACTTTACAATTAGTAGGTATTTTTTTGAAGTTAGAAACGTACTATTTTGTAGTTAGGTATACCTACTATAAGCCTTTCTATATAAATATAAAAGTCAGTTGCCTAATGCATTAGCTTCTTTAGAAATTTTGCCACTAAACAAGGGTATAGAGGGTAAGCATTAGAGGCGAATTTCCATCCCTTAGTTCTTTATGGAATACATTTTCAAAACCAGTCTGATACAAATTCCATCTGGCACATGAGTTAAGTTCACATCTTTGGTCTATTTTCTACAATCTGACATTTTGTGTGACAGTGTTATCGTATAGAACTAGATGGCGCCACAGGCAATTCACCTCACACTGTGATTTAACTCGAAATCAGACGCTAAATATGCCCATCTACCAATGCGAGTTATGCGTATGATGACACTATAATATTATGAGATTGTAATTTTTGTAATAGGTACCTTTAAATACCTACGATAATTGTTGAATTGGAAGAGATTATTAACAGAGACCCCGCAACAGTCAACAGAATGTTTGTTGTTGGAATGTGGATAAATAAATACTTATTATTATTAAATAAAGTCCCCTGCCGCATCTGTCTGTCTGTCAGAACACGATAAGCTCATAAACTTCCAAACCGATTTTCATACGGTTTTCACCAATGGATGTAGTGATTATATTGTGTAGGTATAAATAATTCATTAATTATGTCTTGAACAAAATTGGATTGTGGAAAATGTGGCAAAAAATCAAGCCAACTGGGAAGCTTTCATCGAAAACACTATCTAATTCCCTTTGTATGGTGGAATTGTTCCTCTTTTTTATGTCTACAGAAAACTCCGCGGTGGCATATGTCTATCTTTTAAGGATAGCTTAATAGACCCATTTTAAGGTTTAAATTAATTTTTACATATAATGTGGTAAGTAATTGGAAAACTTGTAACGGATACGATATTATTTTTTATCAAATCACTAAATCCAGTCTGAGATAAGGTTTTAGAATTAGGTAGTTTTAGATTTATTTACTAACATTAGGTTATTATGTGTGTTCTTACTAACAAAATTTATAATCTATATGGTCGAAATAAATGATTTTTATTTTGATTTATTTTTTAAATTAAATGCGTTAGTTACATTTAGCTTTTCACGCACATAATTGTCTTTTACACCATATAGAATTTTAAGTAAAATGTATCTCAGGAGTTATCGTAAAATTAAAACTACCCAAATTTAAGGGAGTGTCATAAATTCAAGCGGTCTCACTTCGACGCAACACTCGAGTGATGCAACCGCTACCCGTATGCTATGCTATCCGTGCAAAGCCGGGTTTATAATGTTTTTAATGATAAATCATTTATTCATCATCATCTAGGTATTTGTCTGTACACTTGATATATTATTGTCGAAATTTTGTACTTACAGATATACGGTTAATCCCGGGAAAGGAAATAGGCTAATTTGTATCCCGGAAAATCAACGACCTAAATCCAGCGGGCGACAGCGCTGGCATCATTTAGTCAGTAAGTTATTGTCATCTCGTAGGTATATACAGTTCGCGCGCGAGTCGAATGCAGAGTAAATGTATGTGTCACCATGCGCAAGCTTTGCATTCAACTCGCGCGCGAACTATAGATACGAATGATACCAGTAGGTACAATGCGTTGTAATGGAGCGAGTTGGACCAATTCGATTGGTAATCGATTTTATTAAAACAGTAAGCCTCCACCCACTGTCGGCATAGTAGGTATTAATAAAATAAATCATCAATATCACCGCGACATCCGTTTTGATTAGAGGCACACTGAGTAATGACGTAGGTAGGTACTATATGATATTACGGATATTGGTTAAATATAGATAACCAATGGTGGACCGATAGGGTGCTTACACACAATATTTGCAGAGACACAATCGACTTGACACCTCAATTGTTTTATGAGTACATTTTCCTAATTGGGAAAAGACTTGTCTCACTGAGAAATTTCTCTATGTAAGCTACTGTTATAATAAGTAGGTCGTCGTCGATTTACTTATTTTATTTTATTTTTACTTGGACTAACAACAAAATTACATGTAAATTAAACTTAGACAAGCTTGGGGTAGCGGAACACACATAATTTCACTTATAGGCAGCCACAACATGCACTTATGCCGCTTACTTCTAGCAGCTCCTCAATAGAGATCGTTGGTACACCGAGTTGGGGTCTTTAGGACTCTAACGCATATATTTAATAATAACGCGTTAATAAGTAGACAGGTCAAATCTGTAGGAGGACCAAATTGACACTTCCAAAATCACCTTACTCAATGGAACAACCTCTAGCCTAATTGACTGGCAAACGAAAGAAGATTTTTTGCAAAATAGGCTTGCACTCTTCTGTGTTTACCAAGTTTTTAAGCTTGACGATAATAAATGATAGAGCAATGATATTATATGTCATGATTGAAATTCGGATGCCTTGAAGATGTCTATTCAATCTCGCCTTAAAGGTACTTATAATTTATTTATTAAGACGAAGAAGATGGATAACCTCAGAACCTTAAATTTAGTGGTATTTCTTTGAAAGTGCCTAAAGTTCAGCAGTCGCTGCGTATAGGTTGATAGAGGGATATAATGTGATCCCTCGGGCTTGTTTCGTATATTATTACTTATTAGATATCATTGCCAAAACTTGTGTTAATTTTATTTTTACCAACCAGCCAGCTAAATCTTACTCGTAGTAGGAAGCATAAGACGTTATAATATTGTTAGTAGTTAAGAATCTTTTTTAGTATCATCAGTATTTCCCATTAGAGCTTTGTGGTAATTTCACTCGCTGATCATCTTTATGAAATCAAAAGATCAGAGAAAAAAACAACCATGGAAAAAATACCGATGGCTATACCGTTTATAAAAATTGTGTTATAGCTTGAATAGCTATGCTTCTAAGCTATCAAGTCAAAGTCAAAGTCAAGTCAAGTCAAATAATGTTTATTCAATATAGGTAGGTACACTACACTTATTGACGTCTAGTTATTTATAAAATACTAGCTGACCCGGCGAACTTTGTACCGCCTTAGTATGCAAAATTAAATGTATATTTTTCAATATTTCTGAGAGATTTTCTTAATATTTTTTTCCGTAAGAACCTTCTCCTAATAATAACAAATACAACAAAAAAAGAATTAGTGAAATCGGTCCAGCCATTCACGCGTGATGCCGTGACCAAGGAAAACGGGTTTCATTTTTATATATATAGATAATGGTGATAATCAGTAACGGTATCTTAAAACTAAAGCTACGAGGGTTCCAAACGCGCCCTGGTCTGAGAAGAGCCCACAACAAACTCAGCCGGGTTTTTTTTTCATTATCACCATTTCACAAACCATCTTAACTAAGGAACTATCAGAGCCATTAGACCAAAAATCATTGCCAAGCTTCCTTCTCATTTAAGTAATCCTTTACATGGTAATAAGATTTTTTAATGAGTTTACGTTTTATATTAACTTTGAACTTATTCAGAGACATCTTCAACATGTCTTCTGGAAGCTTATTGTAGAAGCGGACACTGTTTCCAACAATTTATCGTTAAATAAGATATTACCTATGAGAGATAAGATCTCTTATGACAATAAATTGTCAATATAGTGTGTGCAGGTGCTTATTGTTAAACAATTCGTATAAATTATTTATTAATATCTAATGTTATTCAATAAGCCGGCCATTATCGGCTGTTAGGAAAAGCAATATATTTATTTCTAGTTTTGTTCACGGTATTGACTAACAAGATTAGATTCCAATGCTTTTTTTCTATTAAATATTATCATGAGCATATTAATAGTTAACTGATGTTGCTATATTGTCATGTTTTAATAGTAACTTGGAATGTTTAAGTTCGCATGCTAACTTGCTTTTTGAGCTTCTAGGGCTGCCCCGTTTCTGTAGTGCAACAGAGATATTAATTGCTGACCCCAGATACTGTTTTTTGCCGTTATGCGAGTTATGCGCTATATTAAATATTGTACATACCTCATAGGACACAAATTTGAGGTGAAACAGGTTCACTTTTAAATGAAACGATATCTAACAATCTAAATATTAAACTAACTATAAATAAAATAAATTTAAACTAAATTCTTATATACTAAAAACCTTATCAAAAAGACCGCCCCTGATCGCCCCTGGGCCAAAGCCTACCTATCAAGCTTGCTGCATTGCCACATATCTAACAATTAGTGTTTCTAGTTAGCTTGTTTTAGTGTACATTTTACTTCTTAGCTATAATAAAACGCAAGCCCTACATACATTCATTTTTGGTGCGTTGCGTGTGTGTGCGTGATTGGGATTTAATATTTACGTTATTATTGACTAAATCACATTTTAATTAAACGAGACAAGTGATAATTTAAATTATTTTGATTAAAGCTTTTTAATGAACATGACCAGTGCTTATTTTTATGAATAACAATAAATAATTGCCTCATAACTCTTTCTGTACGCGACAAGACGACAATTACTCGAGAATAATGAAGATTCATAACAGTTTTTTCGATCATTAAAGTGTAATTTTCATACGTGATTCATAAATTCCCCATAAGTCATTTATCCATAAGTCTTTACTTGTGTATTTACCAGAAAAACATGGATCCGTATTCCGTTAAACGAATTGAATATGTCTTGACTTATATCTGGGGTGTTCCCATACCGGATATTAAACTGACTAATTAGTGTTAATTGGTATTGATTAAGAGCATATTTAATGGGCTTTAAACATCGAGATTAAGGTGACTGATTGTTCTGAACCTGTCTTATTGTTATTTTCGAATTTCGATCGTTCGACCAGGAGTCAGGACTAAATTAATTCAAAGAAATCGATAATCGTAGTACTTTTTAATTTTCAAAACAACAGTTAAGTTTTAACTTATATTATATAATAAACAATACTTATTTGGTGTTTGATTTTTTTAAGTAGAGTAAGTAATATATGCTATCGATAATTTAATTTATTTTAGTTTATTCGAGCACTGAAAATGTACGCAATGACCAAAGGATCTCGGTATGGAATAAGCTAAATAAAAAAGGGACAACTTAAATCTTAAACCTATTCCAAGTCCTAGTTTAAATTAGACCTAGTTCTAATATGTAAGGCATTAAGGAGGAAATACATGTCAAATATCCAGTCTATGGTTTCAAAATAACAAACGATAAACCCGAATTCATTAATTAAAAAGTAGTCCTATAAAAATTGTAATTAAATGTATAATGAATAAGCTCATTTCTGTATGTAGGGCTGTGGATATATGTAGTACTTACTTCGTTCTTAACATAAAGCTTGAAACACACAAAACGTGCAATGGAAAGGCGTCCAACGCCACTTCTAAAAGTTAAGGCCAGCCACATATTATCAGAAAACTTTTGGTCACAATCATTCTTCTAAAATCTAATCTAATCTAAGTGTGCGGGGTGAAGCACGGAATGTTTGAGCACAGTAGGTACAATCTTCAGGCGCGTGTCAGAGGTCAAACTGCTTTTCTGACCGATTTTCTGGTTATGATATGCGACCTAGATCAGTATGAAAGCGCTCAGATTGCGAAGCGTATATAGGAACTATACGCTCGTGTAGACATACATCGCTCACTCTTCTTTGTTTATCAAAACGTACATGAGTACGCGCGCGGATTGTCTGACGTCAGACAAAACGCGACGACGAGACGCGACGAGGACTGTTGCGCGTGGCAGCCATTGCGTTTTGTCTGTTCAGGCCTTAAGATAGAGGTAGGGTGGCGCGTGCGCTGCCTTAGCTTTAGAATACAAACATCTAATTGTGCTATCGCTATGTCCTTAGTGATGTAAAGTTGCCTTAAATTTGATATTATCGAAAACGATATTACTTATAATAAATATTTTGTTTAAATACATTACTTACCCCTTAATTTACGTTAAAGTAGTAGTTTCTAGAAGTTAAGTAAATTAAAATAGTAAAAAGTGCCGCATTTGCACGTTTGATTTCACCATTCTAATGAGATCTTCACTAGCTTCTTACTAAGAGGATCCCAGTAACTGAGGAGTAAGTAAGTGAGGAGGTTCACAAAAAGTATAGAATAGCAGTAAAGTAAAGGAAAGAAGTTAGTTACGACTGCGTCCAATAAGTATCGACTGACTGACATGACATAGTATCTATTTGTAGTAATATTTATATACAGTTCATAGAAGAAGAAGTTTTTCGGATTTCGATGTCAGAACCCGGGGACAAATATCAATAAAAAAAATGTGCCTTGGTGGTTTTAATATTTTCATGACAAATTGTTTTCCTGGCACATTTCTAAGTGTTACTTTCATTATGTGTGAGTTTAAAAATTCAATAACATAAATCACTCCTTCATTATTCCTCCTAAAATGTGTATCGATAGTCGATATTTAAGTACTTGGAACATCCCTAGTTGGGCGCGGCCGATGTCACAACCTGGGCACGCGAACTCGTGTGCAGCCGAGCTTGTTTCGATCTTGTCATGGTGCTCGAATTGTTTCCACCATTTTTGCTCCCATTTTACTTTTCCGTGTTGTAATTCTGCTATTCAGCTATTTTATTAGGACTTCACGATTCGTTGCCTAAATTCTCCATGAGTAATAAGGATAATAATTTTAAAATGAGGTGGGTTATTTTGATTTGATTTATTGATATGGTTTCGTAATTTTTGATTTCATTTGTGTACAAATGAAGTTGCTGCAGTTGCAGCTTAATAAAATAGACAATGGGGCTGATTCTGTATAACACAATCTCTAAACTAAACTAAAATGGCAGCTTTAAATCTAGTTATGTCCCTTTCCGTAGGAAGTATTAGCTTATTATATTATATTACATATATGAAAGGGTTAGCAATATTTGTAATGCTCTAATTTTAGTTTGGTTTAGAGATTGTGCACTACAGAATCAGCCCCAATATTTGCTTAAAGAACGTTGTGCGAAGTCAGTATCACTGAAAATTCCATTCGTCTGACTGACTGGCTGGCTTCATCATCATCATATCAACGCACAGCTTAAACCACTGGACGGATCGGGCTGAAATTTGGCATAGAGATAAATATAATGACGTAGGCATCCTATAAGAAAGGATTTTTGAAAATTCAATCCATAAAAGGGTAAAATAGGGCCATGAAATTTGTATGAGGATGTATCAGTATGTAGTAAACCTGCATCTCAAGTGATCTCAAATAAAATAGGGTTAAAAATGTGTAAGAAACTTGACGTGAACGAAGCTGTGGGCAAAGGCTAGTTTCGCTTGAAAAATTAAACGAAATTATTTCAAATGCTAGACCTAAATAAAATGTTTCCATCACAACTTTATTTGGCGTATCAAGATTCTATAACCATCACACACATAACAAAGTAAGTATCCAGTGAAAAAAATAAACATATACCTACTCTGACAAGTTATTTAATATTTTCCATTCCGGTCACGTAGTTCTAAAAGTGAGATTATCGTTCGGAATCTATTTTATCATAGTTCCATCTCTCGTTCGCCATTGTCTGTAGCAGCTGGTGTGCAGCATTGATCCAAGATAAGGACCGGTACCGAGTTCCCTTGCTCAGTTCTATACAAATGCAAATGGCTGACCCGCGGTTCAATGCAGAATCAAAATATCATTAATTTATTCAATTAGACTGCTAAGGTTTCAACCGTAGTAATAATATTATTAATGCGAAAGTGTCTCCCTGTTTGCTACGTTTCTTTACAACCGATTTTGATGTTGGTGTAAAGATAGATTGCATCCCGGGGAAAAACATACGTTCCTGTACATTGTCCACGTTGATTACGTTTTTTTAATTCCCACGGGAACTCCTTTATTTTACGGGATAAAAAGTAGCCTATGCCCTTTCCCGGAATACAATTTCATCAAAATCGGTTGAACGGATGCGCCGTGAAAGCGTAGCAGACAAACAGACAGATAGCCAGACAGACAAACTTTTGAATTTATATTAGTATGGATTACTAATTAGTTTCATTTAAATAACATTTAATTTGTTCATAACAATACCGTTCCTACGTCTGTCCGTCCGTCTTTCTGTCTTTTAATTTTGGGAATCTCTCTAAGGGATAAAATCTGAAATTCGAGAAAAAAAAATTACCGACATAACTATACTGACAAAGGAGTAAGCTGAAGTGGCAGTGGCCAGTGTGCTTAGCATGCGCACAACGAGATTATCTCGCGACGAGAGAGAGATGTTGTCGTTGCCGGAAAATTTTTCATTTACCCTAACATGCACAAAATGTCGACATGCAAATGTTCGTAGAGAAAAATACCACAGATAAGAAATATTACTTTTATCTCTACTTTTGACGTAACGAGACAAGTAACCATGTTAGCTTCGGTAGACAGAGGGAGATAACGGGTAGACATAATTTTACTCGTAGTGCGCATGCTAGCCATATTGGTCATATTATCTGGGTGCAGCGCAATGACCTCCACCCCGCTGGACCGATAAAAGAGAAGTTGGGAAGCGGATGGATGAGGAAAACTGAGAGCGCGCTCTCGCAAATACCTATGTCCAGCAGGTCACACATACAGGCTGATTATAATTCGACGTGGACAATATCGCGGACAACTGCTAAATAAATACTGTTAATATATTTTTTATATAGGTTTTTTATTTATTATGCTTTTTTTAATATAACCCGGTTGTTTGAATTTTTGATAAGTACCGTCTTGTTTTTGTCAGGAACGATTCAGGGCGGAATTATTATTATGTATGTTTAGAATTTTATTTTGTAATTTTCCATTTAAACGATATGGTAAGTATAGTAATTGGTCTCAGCTTAGCATGTAATTAAATCAAGGAAGATAAATTGACACTATTAGATTAGTATTGCAAGTAAGCCTATGCAAGAACTAAGAAACTATGAGTTGCAATTTTTTTTTTGTCTTTGGGCAAATCCTTAAACTGCCTCAAGTACCTATGCCTATGCTTATTATGCTATTGAGATCGTTGGCACGCTGGTAACAGATCAGGTACGTATCAAGGTTTTTACGTAGGATAGGCTTGCACCTGACGACAATCATGCCTATGTAAACAATGATGTCGCCTAGGTTGGAGCGCGGTTGCCTATAGGTACAAGATGCCTATTCACTTTTGCCTTTGAAGTTACCTTTGTAGGTTGTACGTGGCAGGAAATACACACGCCGGAATGACATGTTCTATTCTTAAGCGGTTCGTATTAGGAAAGTTGAATAAAAATGCTTCGTCGTGGGTGGTTTACTGAAATCCACCTCCACTTACCGCTCTATCTTTAAAGTTACAACGCAAATTAAACCCCATTGTACCAAATTATACAGGTAATAGTAAAATTATTATTATTGTTATTTTATTATCATAGTACGACCCTGATTGAAACCGCGATCTTTAGGTATGATATTTTTATTGAAGCCCAGGTAAATGCATGTACGTAATTTTTATCGCTAGATACCAGAAAATAAAAATAAAAGCTTCTTTTATCATTCATGTTATTTTTTTGGTGAGTATTCTTTATTCAATAAAAAAAATTATTCAATAATTTAAAAAAAAAACAGATTTCGCAGTCCCCGCAAGAATAGGAGCATTGAAACTGAATACAACAATTTACGAATAAAAAAAATTCTTTAATAAAAATCTCTTCAAAATTTTTCTAAAATTATTCTTATTCTTAATTATACTTATTTTAAAAATTCCAACTCGAATGCACTTCTCTTTCAAAATTCCAAGAAGTTACCAGCCGATTTTCAAAATTCAAACACTCGATAAATATGTCTCGATAAATTCCTCAACTCATGGTAGGTACTGTTCCCATTTCGATCCTCTCAAAATCCTCAGAGCTATGGTTAAAAATACGTCTCAGGCGATTTGCATCTGATAACCATTTTCAATGCTAAAAACTAATCTCACAGATATACTCAAAATTTTAGTATGCCTGATATACAAAAATTTTGTGCCTTTAGAGGAATTTATAAATCATCAAAGGTAAAAATGCCTATATATTGAGTTAGATATTTGTCCGACATATTAAGTATCGCTTCCGTAATGTCTAGACAATAGATATTACTAGAGAAGCTATTGTTGAGTAACCACATGTAGCTAAGTAATGAGAAAAATATTTTTATGGCCTATTAGCCTTCTGTAATGACGCTTAATGAGAACGGATCAATATCGTTCAAAGGACATCGCTTTTATTAATGATAAATAGCTTAATTAACGCAATGATACCCGTTGTTCTTAATTGATATCCTAAGCTAAAGGAACTGAGTAAACTGTCATCAATGTGCAGCTTGGATCGATATCTCATGATTTGAGAAAACTTGAAGTGGTTTGAGCTAAGACCTTTCCATGTATATGTATTATAAAAATTTTAAATAGTACTTAGCGTTAGTGTAGAGATTACTAGACGATGCCTGCGACTTAATTCGTAGGCGTGGCTTGATGTTTTTCAATTCCCGCGGGAACTCTTCAATTTCCGGGATAAAAACTATCTCTGTACCAAATTTCATCAAAATCGGTTGAGTAGTTGGGCCGTGAAAGCGTACAGACACACTTTCGCATCTATAATATTAAGTATGGATTAACGTCTGTATTTAATTGCAAGGAAAAGTTACATTTTATTGACATTCAAAAAGGTTCTTGACTGAATAAAATTTTTTTGACTTCCTTCGTACATAGTGACAAAAATTAACCGATTATCTACTGATTTAGATTTTCCGAAGTGCAATGATGGAAAATAAATCATGACTTGTGTAATAGTAAATTATATATTAATTTGGTACTCATCCTGACCCACCTTTACGTAATTTCCGAATCCAAGACGTAATATCCTGTGATCCTTATACGTAGTTAATTACAATGATAAGTTGGTATACAATACATCAATTAATAGTAAATGAGGGTATTATTGGTTCGTTCTGACTAATTAACACATTGTGTGTTGATTTATCTGTAAGTGTTCTAAGTATTGAATACTGTTATGCTTTACTCAATATTATGAATTCTTTTGAAATGGAGCCTTTCTTGAACTTATCATGATTCATGCTTATACCAGCTTCCTATTTTTTTATTATGTTTTTTTTTTCATTTCACTAAAAGTTAGCCCTTGACTGCGATCTCATCTGACGGTAATCAAATCAAATCAAATCAAATATTTTTTATTCAAATAAACTTTTACAAGTACTTTTGAATCGTCAAGTGAATCTACCACTGGTTCGGAATGCCATTCCTACCGAGAAGAACCAGCAAGAAACTCGGTGGTTGCTCTTTTTTAAATACTAAATCAATGTGTACATAAGTAACCGCTGTCCCTAGCATTGCTGGAGCGATCAAATCCATGCTCCTCTATCATTTCCATAATCTTCAACAGTATAATAAGTTTTTTTCAGGAGCATACTTTTAATGGATTTCTTAAATTTGTTTATTCAATGATACGTAAGTAAGGTAAGTGACGATACAGTCTAAGATGGCTAACCTGTTAGGGGTGTGGCAGTTATAAACTTATTTTAAACTCATACCTACCCCTAGTTGGTTTCTACACGGCATTTTACCGGAATGCTAAATCGCTTGGCGGTACGTCTCTGCCGATAGGGTGGTAACTAGTCATGTTTTCCTTCACAGTATTAATTACATTTATATGGATACCTACTACCACCAGGTAACATTTCCACAGCCTTGGAGAAACCAACAAAGAAATATGATTAACGATGTTCTATTGCCATGTTGGCTTGTAGGCATGCTATGATATTCTTCGGTTATGGTCATAAGTGTTTTATTATTGTAAATGTATCTGTATTTAATTATTTTATTAGAAAATATATCACAGGAGTAGGATTTTATGTCTTGTTTATATGTCATAATTCTTGTGACCCGTGGGAGAGTGGACTCATAACTTAGTAGTACCTACGTGATTGGATCATAAAGAAATATAATAACAATAGCTTAGTGTCTCAATTACAAAGTCGGAAGTGCTTATTTTAGTGACTACATTAGTAGTTACTTAAATTCCATCGTCAAAGAACTTGGACCCTACCAGGTTAGCCCACCGCCATCTTAGACTGCATCATCACTTACCATCAGATGAGATCGCAGTCAAAGGCTAACTAGTAGTAGATAAAAAAAATAGTGCTGGCCCAATTTTATAATAAACTAGCTGATGCCCGTGACTTCGTCCGCGTGGATTGAGGTTTTTTGGTTCCCTTTTAACTCTTTAATTTTCCGGGAATTCTTAAATTAATTAGCCTTTGTGCTATTTCAGACTATAATCTATCTCTGTGCCAAATTTCATCCAGATCCGTTCAGCCGTTGGGGCGTGACAACAGAGTAACAAACATCCATCCGTACATCCATACATCCATCCAAACTTTCGCATTTATAATATTTATTTAAAGTAAGAAATATATACTACTTACAACATAATATTATGTACAGCAAATAGTGTTTGCCTGTTGATATTATTGTAGTTGCCTCAATCGAACACCAATCCAAGATCTGCCTTCCTCCTAATTAAGAGGCGAACATTCACAATTCTACTTCGTCCTTTTTGTGAGTCATAACATAGAAATGAAAAGTTAATATTCAAAATTGGTAATTTCCTGGTGAGTCACAGTATCTCAGGACCTCGAGCCCAGAGAAGGTGACGGAAGCGGGGTAGTGGACCTCGTAAAAGTGGATCGTAAAACTATCAATAGTTAGTCACGTGTAAATACTCAAGCTGTAAATGCAGATTTCCGACTTTAACGACTCACAACGCTAGGAAGTTTGCAGATGTCCCAGAAAAAGTCCATGGAGTTATTTTCAGATCAGTGGGTAAGCCCACCACCAGTGGGTACCATCGCTTAAAGCAGGATTATTTTAAAATTGCAGATATATATTCTGACGTACCGTGATGTCCCTAAAATAAGGATTATAATTCTGAAACAAGAAACTCTTGAGTATTGTTAAAATAAACAAAATATTTTTGACGTTCAAAAAATGTACTAAAATGTAAGATGCCAAGTTTTAGTAAATTAATTTAGATTTTTCCACTTCTCGCGGCAAGCGGTTAATTATATTAATTTCTACTACATTCAATTAAATTAATGTACAATTATATTATTAGACCTCTTTTTGTTTGCGGCAAAATTTGAACAGCAACGAGTAGCAATCATGATGTTGAAATTAAATGTATTAAGTTTTTGGAGTTTTACCTCCTTTAGAATCAATTTGCATTTATAAGCCTAGGGTATGAAAATTTATGGGGAGTAAAATCAAACTTTTTCAAACTCACACACAATTTTTTTTAACACCCAATATTATTCCATTCAATTACGACGGTTACACAAAATGAAGTTCAACGCGTTCATTTCATAAAAGGTTGTCGCCCACTCGACGACGCATACCTAATTTATTCCTCTTAATTACTCCTCATTTGGACTGGGGTTCTAGCAATGTAAGTGCTCTTGTTTTATTTATATGATCTTGTTTGGTACATGACCGTTGCCACCAGTTTTTTTTGTAAGTAACAACTTTCACTTTTTAATGAATGAAGTTCGATCGTCATTGGCATACCGAAATTAAAGCAATTTTTATCATAATTTCCGTGGAGTTTATTTATAAAATAATATAATTTTATACCGACAAAATGCACGATGACTAGTAACAGTAGTAGTAGTAGTAGTAGATTTAAGTTAACGGAATGTAAAATAATAATGGGAAATACCCTGAAAAGGTACAAAACTATGTAGAATGCGAAGCATTGAAATAAATGCGTGTTGGTACGAAGTTAACAAGAAGAAAAAAAATTACAAGCCATTTAGAAAATTTGAAAATAACTTGGTCTATTACCTGAATGAATTACTAACAAAAATCTATTGAATAAATTTTGGTAGTATTTTCATAGCCAAGAAAGACTTATCTGCAGGCTAAATTTTAAAAAGTAGATACACTGGAGACATCTGCTGTCCCAACCATAAAATTTCTACCCAAACACACATCTGATTGGGCAAGACATATTTTTTTTTTTTTTTTTATTTTTTTTCTTTGGGTTCACAAACAACGACACAGTGGGTATTACATAGGTCTTAGTTTAACAATAATAACTGTGGCGTCAACCACGTAAACCACGAATTATAAAGATAAGTACATTTCTAAGTGGACTTAGTGCTAAATAATTATAATATAGGTCGGTATGTTTAAATAAGCTAATTAATTAGT
This sequence comes from Erebia aethiops, assembly GCA_923060345.2. Lineage (NCBI taxonomy): Eukaryota > Metazoa > Arthropoda > Insecta > Lepidoptera > Nymphalidae > Erebia > Erebia aethiops. The sequence goes on along the minus strand of OV281096.1, from coordinate 9,662,169 downwards.
TAGGTTAGAAAGAAAAATAATGACGTTAAATATATTAGTTAGGTTAGGGAAAAAAAAAACAAAGACAAAATGGAAATTTTCAGTTAGTTAGTAGGTAAGTAAAAATAATTCAAAGTGATTATTTTAAATGATCTATAACCAACCTCTTAAAGGCGCCAATACGCGTTGAAAAGATATCGATATTATTAAAAGTCTCATTATATGATTGCGTCATTCTATATAATGGAGAACGCTTACCCGCATTAGTACGACATTTTGTAGTGGCAAAGAGTTGATGTATACGATTACTTCGTATGTGTGTTCGAAAAGGTACTCTATAACAAAGTTTTCTGGTTAAATCAATACAGTCGTATTTATTATGACATAAGTCATACAATAACATTGCTTCTAGTTGTTTACGTCTCGACTTTAAGTCAAGTATGTTATATTTTTTAAGAAGTTGGTTATATGGGAGGTAACTTCGATTACATTTATAATGAATCCTGCGCAAAAATTTTTTTTGTACAGTTTCAAGGCTCTTATTATATTTATCATAGTATGGGTTCCATATACAAACGGCGTATTCTAATTGAGAACGTACTAAGGACTTATATAGGTGTGTATACGTTGTGGCTCTTTTAAAATTATTACTAGCTCTCATTATAAAACCATACATTTTATATGCTTTATTAATAATATTTTGAACATGCGTGTCTAGGTGTAATTTACAGTCCAAAGTGATTCCTAGGTCTCTAATATTGTCAGTTTGTTCAAGACTAACGCCACACAGTGAGTACGCATATTTGCTAATAATATTTTTTTTAGTAAAAGTGATATGTTTACATTTATTCAAGCTTAAATTCAATTTATTTTCTATACAATATGCTGTAAAACTATCTAGGTCAGCTTGAAGTAGGCTATGATCACCAGGTGATTCAATGGTTTTATAAATTTTGAGATCATCTGCATAAAGAAGAAAATGACTATGCTTAAAACATTTATGGATATCATTTATAAATAAAATAAATAGGAGAGGTCCAAGAATTGATCCTTGCGGAACACCAGAGGTAATTACAACCGTCTTCGAGTCATGTCCATTAATAACAACTTTCTGTGTGCGATTTGTTATGTATGATTTAAACCATCGCCACAGATCACCACGTATACCGTTATATGCCAACTTTTCCAATAACCGTTTATGATCTACCCTATCAAAGGCTTTTTGAAAGTCTGTATAAATGGTATCTGTTTGTTTATTATTATCAATGTTTTCAAATAACCGTGAAGAAAAAACAAGAAGGTTAGTTACTGTGGACCGTTTTTGTACAAATCCATGTTGTTGTGGTATGATAATATTATGTAGTATAGGGTAAATGGAATTATGCACAATCCGCTCAAAAATCTTAGAAGGCACCGGTAAGATAGATATTGGTCGGTAATTTTCCACATTTTTTTTGGACCACCTTTATGTACTGGCACTATACGTGCCATTTTCCATTTGTTTGGGAAAATACCTTGTTTCAGACACATATTGTACAAGATGTGCAGCGGTTTGCAAATGGTAGGGGCAGTGGACTTGAAAAAAGCTGGGGGTATATTATCCAGCCCCGACCCTTTAGTAACGTCTAGTTTATTTAATGCTTTACGTACACTTTCTTTCGTAATAATAACACGACTGACAATATCACATGTTATTTCAGCTTCACCTATGTATTCATTATCACCCATATTAAAATCATCAGCTAGATCCGACGGGACAAATACAGAGTTAAAAAAGTCGGAAAATAAGTTACATACCTCAGTAGGATTATTAGCTATATTGTTTTTATAAAAGACATTTCTTGGTATCATACTGTTATTTTTCCTATTAGTAAAGTAAGTCCAAAAATATTGTGCATTAATTTTAATATTATCCTCAATCAAGTTCATATATTCTTTAAAACGTTTTTTAGATTCTTTTTTAAATCTTATACGTAATACACAGAAAACTGCATAATCCGATATATTATTAAACTTTTTCCAACTAACCCAGGCCTTTTTTTTGTCATTAAAAATGTGAATTAAAGAAGAGTTGAACCAAGCTGGACATATCATCGAATAGACATCCTAAGTATGGTTACTCACTTGCAATCCATCTCATAAACACGTAAGTAAAAAGCGTTCTAGGACGGAAACACAAAAACGCAACTGAGGATAGGCAAGCCAAGGGAAACATTAAAATAAATCGATGGCCAAAACATGCGACTAGCGCCTCTTTAGGAGGAATACACGGCAAATATTGCGTGTTACGTTTAATCAACATAGTAGTAGGGTATAACTGCGTGTCTTGAATCGCGTCTTGACACAGTTTTTTGCTAGCGCCCCAAAAAGTTGTCATTAAAAATGTAGCGTCGTTAGATAAGCATCATTTAGGATAAAAGTTCAATTAAATGCTTGTAGTTCACTATTTTGATTAGCAAAATGGTCATGAAGCCATACCATTATTTTAATGTGTTAGTACGCCTGCCCGTCTGGCTGTCTGTCCATTTGTATATATCTTTCTGCTACGTCTTCCCCGCCTATTAAATGATTTATTTAAATTCTACTGAGAAGAGCCGGCAAGAGACTAAAACAATGAATGTCTTACAGAAAAAAAAAAACCAGCTGTCTGGGCTCAGTATCGATAGTTTAAAAAAAATTCAACGTACAGGAATCGTCCAGTTGCCGTTTTAATATAAGTATCTGAGATAGAGTTGCTTGGTTGTCACCATCTCCACCGTTTGATGTCTGCTTTAGCACATAATGTCCTCCAGATCGAATTTCGACCACGGCGGCCAACCTCCACAGAGATTAGCCATCTGCACGGGAGACATTATAGTGCACAAGTGTGTGCGCATATACAGATGCACTCTCTGTTCTTTACTCTCATATCCCGATGGGACGGAAGATCCGACACGACCGGAGAGAGATCAGGCGCAGGACCGACGGCTTAACGTACTCTCCGAGGCACGGGGGTGAAACACCGCCAACTTCCTAACTCTGGGCTGGTACTGCTCGAGAGTGGCTAAGGACAGAAAGCAATGATTGCTAATGGAGGAGGCTTTAATCGCAATAGGCGGTCCTTGCAATGATTTAGTTTAAGAAACAGTTTACTAACCTACTAATTCTTTATTAAGTAACTTGCATTTAATTATTGTATTGTAAGAAAAATATTGTAAGGAAATAAATAAAGCTATATTAATTAATTAATCATTTCTTTGATGGTGAAAGAAAGCATTGTGAAGCAACCTGTATGCCCGAATGTTCTGGTTCTGGATACAAAAGTGTGTGGCTTTGCATACCTTTGAGAAAATGAGATGACATTGACATGTCAACAGGGCCTCGGTGATAAGTAGAACTTACCAATAAAATTGATATTATAGCCAGCTTAATAACATTGTAATTAGAATCTGCATTCTCACGAGATCAGCAAATCAGTAAACATCTCTATAAGGTGTGCACGTCGTAATTAGTTGGATGAAAAACTTACTCCATAAAGTGGATGGCATTAGCACTTTTTACCATCGGATTCCCCTAGCGGAGAACGTTTCCACGAAGCTGGTTTCATAATGCTCTAGCATGCCGTATGTGACATAAAAATTTAACCCCACGTACGTTAACACAAAAAGATTTGGTTTCAGAAAAATATCGAAGAAACTCTTTCATTTTCCGGGATATAAATTAGTCTATATCCTTTCCCGGGATGCAATCTGTCTTTGTATCTACTTTCGTCAAAATCATTTGAACCGATGGATCCTGTAAATTTAGCAAACCGACAGAAAACAGTCCCACTTTTTGCATTTAAAATATTAAGTATGGACATGGACATAGATTATGATAATATAAGACCAAGTTCCTGCTCATGCTCTGTGGCATGGATGTACTAAAAAGGGTAAGAAGTACAGTATGAACACTCATTATTGCTTTTTATCTCAATATTCATCACTGTTACTATTTACCATACTTAACGCAATGAAATATAAAATTGGTATTTAATATGGACTGGCAAAGACTCTGAGTAAAGACATTATTGGATGATAAAGTTATAAATTAATCATTTGGTTTTATTACATTCTTTGGCATACAATGACTCGGTTTTTTTCTGCGTCACTGATAGGGTATAAAGCTTATCTTTACTCTTGATCTGATACCTTTGCTTTGTTTACAATAGCTTATCTAGACATCTTAAGGATTGGCCAAAAAACGTCCGGGGGACCATATCACTGACCAACATCACGCGGGACAATTGAGGTATGCTAAAAATGGGAACATTAATTTTTTTCACCACTAAGCCGAAACTACATCATTCTACAGGAATTGGAATATTATGGTACAACAGTCTACCAACGATTCTTGCTCTATTCCAAGTTATTGTACCATGAGGCCTCATGGCATGGCTATGAGACATTTCATGGAAATAAGAGCTAGACCCTAGGAACACTAGGGACGTTGGCGCCTTTTGTTCGCCAGAAATTATTTTTTGTCCGGAGTGTGTTTTCATTTCTTAGCATGTTACCCAACGTGATGAGGCTGAAAATACTCCACAGTGTGAAAATACGTACAAACACTTTCTTGTAGCACAAAAATCCTACGAGCCCTGGTGAACCTGTTATCGTTACGCGTTCTGTCTGACCAAGCCTTTACTGAGATGTCCGTCATTACGATCTTATTCACTCATGGAATATCTCTGGCTTGCGTACGTCATAATATACTAACTCAGATCGACATTCCATAATATTGTTTGAATATATAATAATAATTAATCAATGTTTATAGGTCATCTCTTCAAATAAATCTAGTTTTTATGTCTCTCATATAGGTAAGTCTTCTAAGTATCTATAAAGGGTGAGAATCTTTAAGGAAAATTAAAAATATTCTCAAGCTTGATCAAGATTACTAGTAATTATTGTCTATTAGGATACTAAATTGTCGCCCGTCTTTCGACATCCGGCTGATGCGACATTTTCTAAATACATTCCATCTTACATATGTTTCAGATCTGCAGACGAGCGTCTAGACAATCGCAAGACAATTTTGTCGTTGTATTTAATAGCGAATTAGTTAAGTTTTAAATTTCATATTACTTTATTTTATTTTATGGGATAAAATTAATAAAATATATCATTGGGACCATACAAAATGCAAAGCAAAACAAAGAAAAAAAACGAATAAGTACATTCGGGGATACCAGACTTTATTTCTTTTATTTTACCGCCATTTTGCACTTTCAGCTTTCACTAGGCATTAGAAATTAGATAGAGACTTTATTTAATTTACTAGCTGACGCCCGCGACTTCGTACGCGTGGATCGAGGTTTTGTGGTTCCCGCGGGAACTCTTTAATTTTCCGGGATAAAAAGTAGCCTATTTATTTATTTTTATTTATATATTTAGTACCAAACTTAAAAACTAAACATAAAAATTTAAAGGACATGTACAAGGACAACTTATCTCTAGAAGAGATTTCTTCCAGCAGCCCTAGAATGTGAGAATGGAGAAAAATAGATAAAACTGAGTAGGTACTTATAAACTAAAGTAAAAACTTTTAATAAGACTTATGATAATTGTCATAAACATATACATATAATATGTGTTATTCCAGACTATAATCTATCTCTGTGCCAAATTTCATCAAGATCCGTTCAGCCGTTGGGGCGTGATTGAGTAACAAACAACCATACCGACATCCATACATCCAAACTTTCGCATTTATAATATTAGTAAGATTATCCTTGAAGATTTTTGAAAGTGCAAAGAAGAGCTTTGAGTTGGCATTGCCAAATACTAAATCCACAAGTGAGAATTTAATGGTCTATAACGATATTATGCTGAAAACAGAAGAGACCACTGCGTTCCTGGGGGTGTCAACCTTAGATGCAAACCTTTCATGGAACACCCATAAAATATCGACTCTTGCTGGTAAACTCAGCTTTACCATAGTTAAGCTTCCAGTAATATTCAACATTTAACTGACATCGATATTGTCTTAATTAAATAAATAATCCTTTATTCAGCCAAAAAAAATTACATCTAAGTGAAACATACAGTGCCACAGCCCACAGCTCTCATGGAACCAAGGTGACTTACGGAGTCTTACTGGCAAGATAGGTATAAAAAAATATTACAAAGCGCAAGCGCAGAGTTTTTCTCAGTAGAAATGGCATTCCGAACCAGTGATAGAGTTATTTGACGATTCAAAAGCACTTGCAAAAGTTGATTCAAATAAAAATCATTTGAATTTAAATTTCAAATTTGTGCTGTATGTCTGTTCTGCCTTAATTAAGAGGGTGCCATAACATCTGACTCTCATTTCATAAGGATGTAATGTAATTAGTAATTGATTGTAATTAGTTTCATTGGAATACCCTATTTGCATATTTTTGCGAAGGATATGGTGACATAAGTGGTATTATTTCTGTGAAAATTTATTCTACCATGATTATGATTAAATTACGTCGAGATGGTTTTTTATACGAAATAATATAAATAGTAAGTATACTTAATATAACGTGATGTATGCAATATAGGTTTCTTAAAAATCGATCACGGCCTTCAAATGCTATCCATCGACCATCATAGAGGCATCCACAACAGGACAGGACATGACAAAACGTCTATAAAACCTAAAATGTCGCTTCGTAGAGGAAACACGTTATATCTTGTTAAAATAGTCTGTCTAGCTCGATAAATATTATATTACTAGCTAATGCCCGCGACTTCGTCCGCGTGGTTTGAGTTTGTTTGGTTCCCGCGGGAGCTCTTTAATTTTCCTGGATAAAACGTAGCCTGTGTGTTATTCCAGAGTATAATCTATCTCTGTGCTGCCGTTGGGGCGTGATTGAGTAACAAACATCCATCCATACATTCATACATCCATCCATCCAAACTTTCGCATTTATAATATTAGTATAGGTAAGGCGATATTGCATGTTTTGGCACGTAGTAGGTCCAATGTCTTCTGGCGTAATTTTGCAGGGGTTCGATTTCGCGTAGAGATGTCGCGCAGTAGATTGGATATAGGCTAGTGAGCAAAATAGTGCCTGCAATAGGTCCAAAGTCAACATAATATTTTCATATGCGTGTGCACATATATATTTGAAGACTTGCATTGGATTGTATGGTTAAGTAGCGAGGATAAATTTTAAAATAATTAATTAGTATTGACGATTGATCGATTGAGGACCAATCCATCTTTAATCGATTAGGAAACTCGATCAACTGGTATATGTATTAATTGAGTTAATCAATACCTATTTATCCTATTTAAACATTGAGAAAATACTTGTTTGAAGATTAATAACATTAGAGGAAAACCTTAGACCGATAAGGTAAGGCGACCTTACAATATCTACCTACTAACTTCATGTATCAAGTGAATTATAATTTATACATTGAATGTATGTTATATTTATATGACGTGTGGATCAATAAATCAGATCAAAATATTTAAACCCATAATTTCAAGTTTGTTATATAGTCAAGTATTTCTTGCATTAAAACGTCTTCACTAGGACTTTTATCGTTTATCCAGCGAAAATGCATCTCAAGTGTCGCGCGGCACTTAGCGACAAATAAACTTTGTATGGTTTGTATGGGTATTGCTGCGCCGCGCAGTACATCCGCCTGCCGAGTCGCTTAAATGGGCCTAGCTACAAACGCATACAAACGCATACAAAGAATATTTGCCACTATGTGCCGCATGCATCTCTATTGGGGCTAGACCTTTATGTTTGTACTGAAAAGCTCTGCATTGCCGTTGCACGTTGGTATAATTATATACTTCTATACTAATATTATAAATGCGAAAGTTTGGATGGATGGATGTATGTATAGATGGATGTTTGTCACTCAATCACGCCAAAACGGCTGAACGAATCTGGATAAAATTAGTCTGGAATAACACAATCCTCTCAGAAGAAACTCAAAACTTTGGTCATTTAACGGTATAACTATGCATACAGTAGGTACCTACTGATAGCCTGTCTACATTTTCATTATCCTAATATTAATCATTCACTCAAAAAGAAGAGCACAGCTTATAAAAAGTATGTACGCGCTAAATTAGTTCTTTATTTTGGAAGTCGGAACGAAACAAAATAATAAAATATGCAAAACGGACAGTTAAGTAAGGCCTCTCTGGTAATGCTGATCCTTTTCAAGTTTTGAAACATTGCGCATTTTTCTTACACAAAAATTAGAACCTCTTTTTGAGTTCTATGCCTAAAACATAAGTTGCGACTCTACAATTTCTTAATATACCTAAGCTTTAGTATTCCTTACTGGATAAACAAATATAAGAAAGTGGGACACATAAATATAATATAATCTTACAGTTAGATGATCTCCAAGCCATCTTTAGACGACAAAACAGAGAGCCACGCGGACAGTAACAATAAATTGTGCTAATCCTAACTAAGTGGTCCATTCAATTGAAACGTTGCGAAAATGCCCCTTGTTGCGTTACAAATTGTGCGAGTTGGCGAAACGTAAGAAAGGGGGAAATCTAAACGCAGCGTGTGCTTCTAATTTAGAGAATCGCTGGTACAACCAGTCGCATTGGGCAAGGTGTCCAGTGAAGCGTACGAAATATTGCTTACTTTTATTTTTAGCTTTATTTTAATAACATTATTACGTTTTGGGTCTGATTATCATACTATACTTTAATATTATAAATGCGAAAGTGTGTTTGTTTTTTGGTTTATTGGTTTTTTCTTCAATCACGCCGTAACGGAACTACAGATCGACGTAATTTTTGTCATGGATATAGTTGAGGACCTGGAGTGTGTGAGTGAGAGTGACACAGGCTACTTTTTATCCCGGAAAATTAAGAAATTCCCGCGGGAATCAAAAAACTTAAACCACGCGGACGAAGTCGTGGGCATCAGCTAGTTGCTTAAATTTTTACTATACTTAAATATATACAGTCTCAAAAGCTGATCCAAGCATCAATTGATCCAAAAGCTGGCGCTTATTTGTTCCAACGGCTTAGCCTTGGTATCCAGCGAAGCAATAGCGCCAGTGTATTTGGGTAATCTCAAAGGGATCCCTAATTGATTATATAGTTTGGCTTGACAGTTATTGTTAATATTATTCATCGTATTATTATACTTAATTGTTTATTTTTATTATATTTTTTGTTGTACTAAAAAGATTTTAAAGGGTATTTTGAAATACTAATTTCGACGTATATTTTATCGATACGTTCCTTTGTATAAAAAGTGTTAAAATAATTAACGAATACATAATAATATCACGTAAAACTTAGAATCAATTTTGTCGTGGTACGCAAGCTTTACTAAGCCAGGCTTGTGAGGTTTAGAACCGTAGGGTTCTAAAAAGGTTTGTGGTGCAGTTTTGTCATAGTTTTGTCCTACACAAATCTTGTCAGGGAAGTCTCACACGGTTAAAAACAGTGTTTCCAGCCTCTACAATACCGTAAATAAGTCCAAGTGAACCTCGCGAAACTACATATACCCCACTAAGTATCTTTTGGATTTTAATACTGTGTTGTTGTGAATGGAAGCTCCTTATGAATATCAGATGTTTACAGTGTTATTCTATTACACGGTATCTCGTTTTTTTTAAAGCAAAATAAACGAATTGGTATACAATCCATACTAATGTTATATTAAATGCGAAAGTATATCTGTTTTGTCCGTCTGTGAGTAGGCACATCTTTCTGTCGATTGCTTTTGCACAGTTAATAATAAATAAATAATAAATAAATAATTTATTTCTGTTCATAATACAATTGAATTACATTGGGGCTGGAACCTCCTTTTAAGTATATTTAAATACCTGTATCAGGAGATTCCGCTCTTCTATAACATACAGATTCATCAAAATTCTATTAAAAACATAATATTTATAATTGATAAAATTACTGACATTAATTACACAAACATTTTTTTTTTCTAAATTTTAGTTTTAAATCTCTAATTATTATTAACAATGTAAAAAGGATAGTGTGTCTGTGTGTTTGTGTGTGTGTGTGTGTGTTTGTGTGTTTGTGTGTGTGTGTGTGTGTGTTTTGTTTGTATACATGCGTGTGCGTCTGTGTGTACTTGTTTGCGAGTGTGCATAGTGTGTGTTTTTAAATATTAATATATAATAATAAATACAGTTCAACCGTTTAAGTGACTTTGACGATATTTCGGGACACGGAGACTAAGTAGGCTTTTTTTCATCCAGGAAAATAAATAATTCCCACGGGATTACTTATTATCTAAATATTATCGTCAGAGTATAAATCTCTATTAGAGAAATAGCGTTATGACATAAACTAACTTAATATGACTATATTAAATTGTGTGGCTAATACTGTTGCAAACACTTTATTAAACTAAACTAAATGTTTTGTTCATTTCCACAGGGAATATTGTGAATAATATAACATTCAATGTGTCATTTTAGTTTAGCTTTGAGATTGTGTACAATAGAATTAGCCACATTAAGCCATTTTCTAGTTTACGTATTTAAATTCAGATTGCTAAACTCATAATTATTATAGGGAATACATTTCAATTAATTAATTTCGGTTGTACATGACATTCTCTGTTGTGTTCCTGTTCGTATAATCGCAACGGCCAGACATGTTGTAACGTCTTGTAGCGAATGAATCATTATAATTTCAAATTCAGTACGGCATATTCAAATCGGTAATTGCAGTGATGTCGCAGGCGACGATTAGCCAGACTGAGTAGGCTTCTAATGGCTAAACAATATTGGCCAATTATGCACATATGATTTTGTAAACAGGTTGCAGAAATATCTTTCAGATATGTATATGTCTGAACTTTATCAAGAAAGACGAAGAGAGAATATCTGAAAGTGCCTACATACACCGACACTTTTATGTGACCTGAAAAACATTACTAATGCAATATTGTTGTGGTATTTTGTTTTCTAATCAGAGTAAATTTTCTGTTTCATTTAATAAATTTATTTAAAGTATTAATTACTAGCTGATATGCTGACACAGTCAAAGTGGTTGAAGATTTTTTGATTCCTGCGGGAATTCCTTAATTTTCCAAAATAAAAAGCTAGCCGTGGCGTGGATAGGTTTTCAACAAACTTTCTCATTTATAATATTAAGTATAATTCTAATAAGATATTAAAATGTTGGCAAATCGTTTCGTTTCGAGAATAGATAGACAACCCAGCAAAAACGATTGCTACATAAAATTTCAGTCTTACGTATTGGAATCAGATAAGAATCGTTAGATCATGAAAGATCACTTTCAACTGATCAGTTGATAAGATTTTTAAATCAATTCATTTCTAAGTGACATGCAGGTATGGGCATTTACCTATCTAGTATTTAAGTACATACATATTGGTACTTTCTACTCACAGACCAATGAAAAACATAGACAGCAATCGGACTGCTTCTAAAGTAAAACAGGTGGGAGGAGCCGATACTGTCTAAGTCTGTCATCTACCAATATGAATGCTTGCGTGACGTTATGCTAGAGCGTGGTATCCGTCATCTTGAATTATTTTGAGTATGTACTAGTTTATATGCGAAAGAAAATAACATTTTAATTACAGAAAAAACATGTAAGGAAAGATTCCAAGAAGCCAATATAATTTAGAATTTTAGATGATAACACATTATTAGACTGTCTCTTGATTCTACGAGTGCATTCTCCCTTTTCCCATACTCTTATCGCACGTTAAGATCAGGATAAGAAAAGGTTAAGAATCCTTTTACGTGAGCGAAGACTAATTTATACAGACCCAGTTTAGTTGCGAATTCAAAGATGTATGCGAGGCTTAATCAATGTTTCCGCTGAGCCGAGCCGTATCATCCCAATGGTGCCATTTACACCCAATACCCGACCGTTAGCGGTGTTCAGAAGTCTCGATACGAGATTTGACGGTGTATTAAACGCAGTCAGACGTGCCACACTATCTTCCAGTTTCACTAATTTATGGACAATTCCAACAAAGACAATAGCACCTTAAACGATGAAGTCTATCCATCCTTTGCCGTAGTCTGAGGCTACTACGCCCTGTCGCCTACTGAGTACAATCGGTCCCGCTGGGCCGCGCCGTATCGAGCCAACGGTGATATTTCAAGTGCTGCGGCTATCGCCTGTCAGATCGAACAAGTGTTTCTGCGCACAACCCATTTTAATATCTGCCTTTTACACGCAAACACCCGTCCGTTAGCGGTGTTCAGGAGTCTCGGAAAGACACTTGCTGTGCGGCTCTTGACAATAGATCATGATGCCAATAATTTACGGATGGTTTGAATAAAATAAACGTGTAATAGAAACGCTACGATTCATACTAGTATATTTCCGTAACTACGTTTTGTACATTTGAAAATTATTATTTTATCATATGCTTAGGTCGTAAATAAGTCGGTGCATGCGTTTATTCAATATTACAGCAGATGATGAATTTTTTATCCGTCATCTTTGAATTAATCGCAGTTTAAGATTTTACACCGTTTTTTGAAGTGACACTTCTTTAGCATCGTTGTGATTTGAAAATTCGATGAAACGAAAAAGCGATACCAAAAAGAGACAAACATATTCATAAATATAAGATAGAATACAAGTAATATTTATCTCATTCTCTCGTAGGCTACTTTTCTGAAGTTTTTCACTTCTGCCGTGTGCAAATTGCACACACACTTTTTTTCGGGTCCGACTGTATATTGTAGGATTACTTACCCACCTTATCAAGGGAGGGAGAGAGTACCTACACCCAACTTATGGGTACATATTATGGGTTATTATTCTACTGCGATCTGACGTCGACGTTAAAAAGTAGATATTATAATTATTGGTAGAAACCTTCTCAAAGAAAATCGCGTTCCTCAATGTACCCTGTACACAAGTTCACGTGTGGAGGCATTTTTAAGCTACCTTCACTTCAACTGATATTCCTGAGATAAAAAACGTTTTATTAGATTGATTTCTATGACAGTCTAAGAATCTATTTGCCTAATAGAACAAGCTACTGAACAGTGTTGAATGGAAAGTCAATGTACGCGAATTCAAAACACATATTTCATAACAAGCCTACGCTTTACATACATTTACATACACCACGGCACATAAAGCATCTAGAATCAACGCGTGTCATCCGCCCGAGCTTTGAAAACTCATAGTTCTACTCGGAGGAAACATTTATAACTCTTTGTATGCAAAATGTGTTCAGTATACGTTGATCGTACGATGCAATAGGAGATAGTTTACACCTGTAAAATCTATGTTTAATGCAAATAAGGATAAATATTTACACGTGATTGTATAGGTCAATTGTATTTTTTTGGGTGGGAGAGTCGCTGGATCCAAGCGGCGCAAGACCGTGGCTTGTGGAGGACCCTACAGGAGACCTATGTCCAGCAGTGGACGTCCATCGGTTGACGACGACGACGACGACGAGTGTTTACCTAGGGTTTGGTCTTTCCTCTATTTAAGGTTTCCATTTCAGCACCCTAGATGCCCAAAGTATAACGGTTCTTCGATCTAAGTTTATGATCCACACTTCGAAGCCTATTGCGACCTTACCAAAGTACATATTATATTATTTTATTTTTAAAGTAATACAGGGCAAGCTGTAAGCATTATAAAAAATGGCGAGGAAGTCAAGTAAGAACCTTATAGCTTTGATATGCATGTCGTATGGCTATTTCGTGCGTATAGAATTTTGCACGGTTTTTGTCTGCGAATTTGACTTGTTCCAGCTATGCTTGGGACTGCAGTTATTTGTATCTTAATAATAAATAAATAAATAAATAAAATGAGTCTTTATTGCAGCGCTAGTACAGTTTTTACTAATTTTAACTTAAAATATAAAACTTAAATTATTCTGAGAATTGCTCTGCGTGTCTTTCGACATAGGGGTCCTCTAAATTTTTCCAGACATATTTGGCTAACCTTGTCTACATACTACCAATCAAGTTCCTTAAATCGTCTTCCCATCTTTTAAATAGTCTCTTCTTCGTTTGTTGTTCATGGGTATCTTAATAATACATTTGGGTAAATCCTTTGGGGGCGTCTATGTCAATGCAAATTATCAGATCAAGGATTTATGTTTCTAATATTAAAATGTGATTCGGATGTGTCATCGGTGTGAAAGGTGACGATATGGTAATCAGGCGCAGCGTGTTTATATCTGACATGAGGTTCGGATTGTCTTGACATTTCAAGGCCTATTTCACTATTGACATGTTTAATACCTTATTGTCTGGTGTTAAACTTCGTGTCAATGAAATTAGTTTGTTTGATATTTTGTGTATAGTCACGTTGTTTGCGATATTGTAACATTTGTATTGTAAATTGGCGAATGGAAACTATAATGTGCAACATGGAAGATAATAATTGAAGTCATCGAAATATCTTTGTTTATTTTTGAGTATGCAATCCAGCACACCCATTGTCGTATTTCGAAAAAATTACAAACCTATTCATTGTCTTATTTATTTTCATTTATTGAATTTCGGTAGGTACACCAACAGCGTGCACATAAAGCTTAGTTTTTATTCGTGTGACACGAAACTAATAGGTATACACAACTATTGTAAAACAAAATATATAAAGAGGAACAACCGATCACAAATTACTACATAATATAAAAAATATAACTCCAAAGGAACAATGTACATAAAAGTGCCACCTAAAGGTAGTATAAATTAATTAATTTACTAATATCTTATCTTACTATATACTAATATTATAAATAAGAAAGTTGGGATGGATGTATGGATGTATAGATGTATGTATGTATATACTTTATTGTATACCACGAATATACAAAAACAACATATGGATGTATGTTACTCAATCACGCCCCAACGGCTGAACGGATCTGGCTGAAATTTGGCACAGAGATAGATTATAGTCTGGAATAGCACATGGGCTACTTTTATCCCGGAAAATTAAAGAGTTCTCGCGGAGAACCAAAAAACTTAAACCACGCAGACGAAGTCGCGAGCATTCGCTAGTTTATAAATAAAACCTTAACTCTTAAAATTATGAACAAAAACTGGCCGATTTCTCCCTCAAAGAGGTGATAGCTGATGCTTAAGCTTTTTAAAATTATTTGGAGCCTGACAAACAATATCGGTGTCTTCTTTTACGAAAGGGAAATTTTCAGCTTTCTAGATCCTAGGGCTGCTAGCTGGGAGTAGATGAGTGAGTCAGTGAGTCAATACTTTTCTTTTTATTGTATGATATCATGTTTTACTGAATCGTATAGGTAATCAAAACTCAATAAATTATTATAAAAACACATACTTACTCAATGAAAATAAATGTAATATTATGAATGAAGTCATTGAGCAGATCGTAAATAATACGAAACGTGAGAAAAGTCTGACACATTAACACACTCGCTGACAGAAAATCTGTGCACTGATTTTTATTTTCTTTTATGGAACCAGAAGTCATACAATGTGGGAAAAATAAACCACAATCCATCATGTGATTGACACGTATTAATATTAATTCCAAATTATAATATTATGTCGGTGAAGAAACAACGCCGTAGCAGGTTGTGCGGGTTTTACAAGTTAGAGTACTTAATCAATTCATCCTTGTTTAGACTACATAATTTATATTCATAATATATGATATGTATACTAGCCAGCCGCCCCGACTTCGCTCGAAAGGAATGTATGAAAATCAATGAGGGTGGCATTTTCAAAAATTCTGAAACCCATATTTCTTCATTTTAACCGAATTCGCAATTAACAATTTTCACTGTTGCAGCTTAGAAGCAACGGAGTTTCCTTCATACAAACGTTCGTCCCCTATTCAATTATTTAAGGGCGGAGTTATATTTCCATCAATCATTTCTTTTTTGAGAAATAAAAGAGCAACTGCTGCTGAGTCTTGACGTATCATAAGTGTCACAAGTTGTCCTTCATGAAATAAATAAATAAATCATTAAATCATGTATATTTATTTAAAAAAAACTTCAAATAAAAATTGTCATTGTCAAATCATGGATGTAAGGTACTAACTTACTTAAAAAATTTCAAACTTTTGAATTCATAATGTGAGATATTCAAAACTCAATCAAGTGTCTATGTAATAAAAGGAACCTACTGACAAAGTTTTAAGTTTCTAACCCGTAAGTTTTGGCCATGTAGGATAAATCAGTCACCCAGTCGGGACAAATATCTCTTGTAATAAGTAGTAGGTATTCATACATAGGGCCTACCACTTTTTACGAATCTAAGCACTATGTAGACCGTATCACTGACTCAAGTTATCCCAAGTAAAACGTAACATCTTGAAATGACTACATTCGTAATTCTCACTTAAGATTCTTAGCAGCGTACCAAAGGCTGCAATATATCAAGGTGCCGTCTCAACGTCTGTGGCCGGTCTTTGTTTCGTCCGCAGAACATCACTAACATTCTATTGAATGTGTACCTTACATACCTTGAAGCTGCAAAAGGTGTGTTCGTGGTCTATACGCATGTCAGCGGGGCCGCGCGTAACATCTCAATAGCCAGAAAGGTCCCCTTATTCTCTATCAGGCATTTATTGATTCGAGAGACTGTCGCCAGAAATACTTGCTGAGAGAGCATTAAGTACCAGATATAATATGCTGGCAATAAGTACCTATGTGCCAGAAAAAATCTTACTCTTACTAATATTATAAATGCGAAAGATTGGATGGATGTATTTATGTATGGATGTTTGTTACTCAATCACGCCCCAACGGCTGAACGGATCTGGCTGAAATTTGGCACAGAGATAGATTATAGTCTGGAATAGCACATATGCTATATATTATTTTATCGCGGAAAACGAAGGAGTTCTCGCACGCGGACGAAGTCGCGGGCATCATCTAGTAATATATAAATGTGAAAGCGTGTTCTGTCTGTCTGCTGCGATTCAATGGCCCATTTTTACAACCGACCTTGATGAAACTTGTACAGGGATAGGTTGTATCCTGGGGAAGGACATAGGCTACTTTTTATCCAGGTAAGAATTCCCGCGGGAATTAAAAAACATTATACACGCGGACTAAGTCGCAAGCATCATCGTGTTGAAAATATCCCGTTGCATATAGAAAAGCTTTATCTCTAAACAGTCGTCTCTTGGTCTACGTGTCTTGGAGGACGTATTTTGCGTACTCAGGACTCCTTGCTAACATGTTACGGAGCATTGCGCAATTTATATTAGCGAAGTCCAGTTTGTTAGCTGTGTTACCGCTCTTTGTGTGTTTAGGTACTACTCATTATTTAGCTTCACGTATCTTTATCGGGCTTTCACGATCATGGCCATTTAGGAGATTATATTATAAAATAGGATAGCTAGAGCTGCTCCTGTCTTGCTTCGTTATAATATTGTAAAAAAATATATATGTTTTCTTTGTATTGACTCTAGCGCGTGGCTGTCTTAGAGTCTGTAATCACACTAGGGGCGTTATTACGTAAAGTTATTGCTACAGTGAATCGATCGCAATCACCTTTGATTGGCTACACTCTTTCGCTATTGGCCAAAATCCATTGCAGCAGAAAAAATACCAACACCATCTTATAATAAGGCACTGTATTACGTAGGCGACAAACGAAACAACGCGACTCGATACGATGCGACGAGACAGTATCAAACAGTGACCCTTTACCCGGCGGTTTTTTTTTAATTTTTTCGACGTGATGGTGAGTTGAGTCTGTTTCGAACGTTTCTAGGTAGTTTCCATACTGGTTGCATCTGTTTACAGTGGTATAGACGAAGACCTGGAGAGTGACATTTTACAGTTTTCTCATTTAACTAAGCCATCAGGATACCAAGGTGGGTACTCATTTTCTCAATTTAATAGGTACCCACCACGGAGTAATTACGTATGTAAGTTAACACAGCAAACAAAACCAACCAAGGTACAATGAGTCAGGGCAATGCACTCGTATTATTATAATACGGTACAGATAAACTGGTTAAGTACCACTAGTGTGTTCTTTATGGTATTGTTTGTTAGGTACTTCCTAGTTTGGTTGGCGGTCGGGACAGATGCGCGGGATGGCGGGACAAAGGTGCGGGACTGAGGTAATTGCTTATTCCCGGGGTTATCATGTCGGTCTACGTAACGAGCAGAATATATACGTTACGTGTGACTTGTGAGAACTTGTGAATGTATTGGCGTCAATGTTAGATTTATGGAGGTTTTGTATCGGATGTGCTTGGAGGGATTTATGGATTCATAGTTCGTTTCTCACCAGAAATTAGAAAGACGAAGGCGAACTAAATCAACTCGTCCGGGTTGTTTATGTGTAGGAATTTTGTAAGGTTTTAACTACTCTAATTTATAATAACATACAGCCATCTTGGTGTCTTAGCCAATGGTGACAATTTCATAATATGTATAAGTAAAACAGTGCGCGATTGGCTAAAAAAATGACAGTTACAGGAACGATCGCAGTCACCTCTGATTGGTTAACACTCTTCCACTATTGGACGAAATCCATTAACGCAGCAAGAATACCATAAATTTAGCCAATCAGAGGTGATTGCGATGTATCAATGATTGATGCAAAATATATGCGGTCGCCCTGCTGTATATTCAAAGACAATCAAAACAATTGAGGCTGTAGATTGATGCAGTTTTACACACTTAATTAGGCTGCCGGTTGAGACTTAAAACAGTTTCCAATTTGCATTACTGTAGACGTTAACGTTCGTAAGCGTGTAATCCGCATGATAATGTCGGTTGCCATGTGCAAAGGTTTGAGGTTGAGTTACAGCTTTATAGTTTAGTAATCTGCTTATGCGGGGCTTTTAAAGATTTCTATTCTATTTCTATTATCGACGAGATATTGATTGGCGCAGATTGTATTGCACCATTCAAGGACATGTAATATTAACAGTAGGAAAAGAATACAGTTTGAGATTTAATTTAAAATAAAATGAGTTGCATTAAATCATGAAACCCTAGGAAGTATTTAACGGTGCCCCGCGGCGAGTCTCGCTAGATTTGTATGTGTGCGTGGGCTGCTAAAATCTTAGCACACGGGTTCAGCTCCTGACATTGATCCATTCTTTTATTTACACTTCGTGAAGTGTTGGCTTCTATGCGGACCCAGACATAAACTACGTCACTAGCTATCAGAGATTCTAGTGTACAACGTGTTGAGGTCTACTTAAGTGAATTTACTCTTATGTATCGTCTGTTCTTTCGTTTATTGGTTTATTGGTTTATTGGTTGATTATTATACTCTGGCGACATGAAAACATAGAATTATTGGAAATCCACTTAGTGCCGATTTTAACATATCCGTATAATATTTAACCTAGGAATAAATTTCAAATTGTAACAGACTTTCCACACAATAGGTCAAAACATTTTAATTCCTAGGTCAAACTGAGGTTTTGTCACGGATGTGTAATGAAATGATAGGAACATGGTTTGTGTGTGTTGGCGATAGATTTTTTCTTGCTTGACAAAAATACTTTTTTTTTTAATAATACAAAGTTGAGTGGCCCATAGAGGCACAAAATAGGAAGACTTGAAAAATCTCGGAGGGAGGCCTTTTCCCAGTCGTGGGACAGTACAGGATTGATTAGATTAGATATAGGCTAGCACTGAATGGTAAAAATTGGTATTGGGTTTTTCAATTCAGAAATTCTCAGTACTAGCCCGGAGTTAGGAAGTTGGCGGTGTTTCACCCCCGTGCCTCGGAGAGCACGTTAAGCCGTCGGTCCCGGTTATTATCGCCAACATGATAATAGTCGTTAAAGCCAGCCAACCCGCATTGCGGGTGGCGGGCCTAAGCAGCGTGGTGGGTCTCTAATTCCCTCTCTCCTCTCCTGTGCCCAGCAGTGGGACCTTAATGGGCTGTAGTGATGAATACAAAATTGAGTGGCCCATAAAGGCACAAAATAGGTTGACTTGAAAAATTCGGAGAGAGGCCTTTTCCCAGTCATGGGACATTACATGATTGATAAGAATCGATATAGACTAGCGCTTAATGTTCTTCTCTCCAATGTTGATGATGATACGAGTCAAATGGCAAGAAGGTTATCTTTACCTTTGGATTCAATTTATGGAAACCTAGCGGCGACTTCAATCGGCTTACGTGGGCTTCGTAAGTCACGTAAAGGCTTGTTAAAATAATGGATATTTATGTACCTAACAAACATATCGGAGCCGAACTTACGACGGTTGTCTGGCAGATTTATATCATCGTTTGGTCCTTAGTTAAATAGGACGATGGATTGATCAACCTGTGTTGTGCGATTGGTGGGTTGACTTCTAATTTGAATTAACGGAGCCAGTTACTAGGCCAACATGCATGAAAAACTAAAAAAAGTGTGTTCACACACACGGCAGAAGTTCACTTCATAAAAGTAGCCGACGAGAGAATGAGATTGAAATATAAGTGGACTGCTGGTTCGTAAATTAAGATGACGTTGATGGAGACGAGTTTATTTGTCGAAGGATAAAGATCTTATGTACTAACATTATCATTAAAGAAATCTTACATCCTATTGTTTTCATGTGCTTGCTTAATCTAACCTACATACGTTTTGGTGCCATCTTTCTTCCAAATCCCGACGTATGCAACCTACTTTAAGTTATTGGCGAGTTGCATCTTTATGTTACTGTTAGTGTGAAAATGTTACGGTTAAACTGAGAATTCATACATATTACAAGATAAATATAACTTGTATTGTATAACTTGTATAATTTGTTTGTCTATTTTTGGTGTCGCAATGATTCTATAGAAGTTTCACTTTAAAATTGTCACATAATAACGATAAAATCTATACATATAATTTGTCATACGAAACTGGCATACTGAACCTAAAATTCTCTGCTTCAATAACTTGATAAGTAAAACTACTTAAATTAATCAAGTAGCTTAAGAGCGAGGACATATTGATAAGGGGTATGGGTTTAATATAACTGCCATGCCCCTAACAGGCTAGCCCGCTACTACCGTAGACTGCACCATTACTCACCATCAGGTAAGATCGCAGTCAAGGGCTAACTTGTAGTAGATTTTAAAAAAAACTTACCACGAACAGGACAGGAAAAAACATCAGCGCAAAACTTTGCCCCGCGCACTGTTGTATGAAGCTGCACAGACCTGCGCGACATGACGACACGAGTTTTCCATACGACACGGGTGTTTCGCGCGGACGTTTTGTGCTGTAGTGAATTTTCGCCCTTACTAGAATACTTCACTAACCTATCAAAAGATTTTACTCAAGTAGAAAATTCTATAGGAATATAAAATTATTATTAAATCGAAATTGGTCAGAAAATAGAAAAACTATACATTGTTTAGACCGGGTTACCCTTGCCATGATTTTATACAATAAAGAAGCAAGACACAGATAATGGTTCCGATAGCGAAGCAAGTGTTCCGATCTATGGCTATCAGATGGTGCACTCCATATCTGATGCTACCACATCCATACTGTTATGGTATCCTAGTGGGAAAGACGACAAGAGGTTACTTTAATGCTTTATTGAAAAACGCTACGGTATTTAGTGTTTCTGTACTTACTTCACAACATTACCAAAATTACATTAGGTATGTTCACTATCTACCCTCTATTTACCACTAACTCACGCGCCCCAGCTTCGCACGACTGGACTTACCTTAATGACCTACTGCAGCCAATTAACAGCCTGTATCTTTTTAAAAAGCTATTACACTAATAGCAATCTGGAATTTGCGGTTACTCGTAGAGAAAATTCGCACTCCATTTTCTACATGGGACTAACCTGACAGTATAAACTTTTTATTTGGGCCACTAAACTGGTTACAATCATAAGTCAATCTTAAAATAAGTCTTAATACGAAATACATGCGACTGCAACATTCTCGAAACGACCATAACATGCGTACAAAACAAAAAAGAAAACTGAAGTTAGAGTGGGGTAGAATAACAAATACTAAATGCATTTCAATGTATAATTTAAATAAACTTAAAAAAATAGAATTATCGAGAATAGCGGAACTAGTACATACAAGAATTTTTAGTATTTTACATACTACCTTACTACATTACATACATTACCTACCTGTTGCATAACATACTACAGCGCCGTCTTTAGGTGACTTCTTTCGTGACGTGAACTCTACAGTTGATCATGTCTTTTATTTTGTCCCGAAGGAAACCTATTATTTTTCAGCCCTATAACCCCATAGCCCAAAATATCCATGATGGATAATCCTCAAGGAAAAAATACATTATTTGAAGTGAGTTTTGCACTTAAAATTAATTTGCCAGCAGCAAGTTTACTTCTGATATATCAAGTTAACACCACCACCACCACCACTACAGCCTATTAACGTCCCACTGCTGGGCACAGGCCTCCACTCTCATAGGAGAGAGGGAATCAGAGCTTAGACCCACCACGCTGCTCCAATGCGGGTTGGCGGGCTTTAACGACTATTATCATGTTAGTGATAGTAACCGAGACCGACGGCTTAACGTGCTCTCCGAGGCATGGAGGCTCCGGGCTGGCACTGAGAATTTCTAAATTGAAAAACCCAATAAGTACCAATTTTTTTGCCCGACCGGGAATCGAACTCAGGACCTCGTGATCCGCAGTCGACTATGCTAACCGCTAGACAAACGAGGCAAGTTAACACATTAAGTATATAATATTATGAATATACTTATTCATATTTAAATTATCTTGTATATAAAGTTAAAACATTGACGCTAATTGCAATAAAATAACCATTAAACATGCTTGTTATCTATTTATTACAAACACTAGGACAAGGAAACTGTATTTTATAATAAAAGTCTCATTTGTAATGATCTCAGGTATTCTAGAGATAATCCGTAAAATATAACCAACTTGTTATGATAAAGTTATTTTATAACATCGTAATTGGTCTCCTTGGTCTAGTGGTTAGCATGTTCAACTGCGGATGACGAGGTACTGGATTCGTTTTCCAGGTCGGGCCATAATAAATACTTATTGGACCGAAATTAGGTCGGGAATAATTAAAAAAAATATATATCACTAGCTGATCCATGCAGGCTTTGGGCATGAATGTCTTACGACGTATTATATACATACTTAGACAACCTAATTCATAATTCTCCTGACAACAAACAACACAACAAAAATCATTTTCTGTGTGATCATAATCACAGCTGGTATAACGGCATCGGTGCGAATGGAATCAAACCTGCTACCTTGTTGGTAGACCTCATGCTGGGGATAGACAATGTCCCAGACAAAGATATCGCTGCTTGCTAAGGTGATCTGGGGCATTAAAGGCTTGGGCAGATAAAGTGCGACGATAAAACGCTAAAGTACGACAGATAACGCAAGTACGATTAAAACGCGTCAGCACTAAGTTTTAAGAAATCTGTTGCTCAAAATGTCCGCGTCACACACTCAAGCATGTTCAATGTACCTTCAAATCAAGAGTGAATAGGCATCTTCTAGGCAAGCGCGCTCCACCTTAGGCTGCATCACCTCTTGCATGCAAGTCTGATTGCAGCCAAGCGCTAGCCTATATACTTAAAAAAAAAAAAAAAAAAAAATAGCGTGACGGGATAAAACGTTGTAAATCGTGGACGTTTCGCACACCTAGATATTTTGTCTGGTACCTAGTTCACCTATTTGTGCTCAAAATCTACATATTATACTGAAAACCTTACAATGAAGTTTTATAGAATTTTAATTTTAAATACTTAATTAATTTGGACTTTGTATCGGGTATAGTACTTTAATCAGTAGTAGGAAATGAATTTAAAATAGGCCTAAAAATATTATAAAAATATAACAATGTATGTAACATTATAATCTATAAGCCGATTATATAATATAACCCGCCCGCGACTTCGTCCATGTGGATTGAGGTTTTTCGGTTCCCGCGGGAACTCTTAATTTTCCGGGATAAAAAGTAGCCTATGTGTTATTCCAGACTATAATCTATCTCTGTGCCAAATTTCATCCAGATCCGTTCAGCCGTTGGGGCGTGATTGAGTAACAAACATCCATCCATACATCCATACAAACTTTCGCATTTATTATATTTATTTGATATATTGATATTATTATTATATTTGATTGATAACTTATGTAAATAGTTTAAGGATTTAGGTGTACGTACTATCCTTGATCGCCTCATTGCCGTGTAAGTATCTGCGTTCCTTCGAATTTTTAACACTTGTCTTATTTTTTCGCTTCACACATATTATTGATACAACAAAAAAAATATCTGTATGATCGGTCTTCCGATGTCGTTGTGCGCATATTAATAAGCTCTAAATTAAATTAGAAAGCCGGACGTATCGGTTTTGTGTCTATTCTGCGTAATTAATGCGCGTAGGCTAATTGTTGGTGGCCGGTCATCTCTATTATGGTGTTACATTGATATAGAAATTGGCTGGAAGTGTAATAACAATGTGAAATTTTCATTTCAGCCCCTTTGTCTTCGTTGCAGCTGATTAGACGTCCACTGCTGGAAAAAGGTCTCTTGCAACGATCTCCCCTCCACAGAAAATCCTCTTATGCCACTTGCTTCCAGCGACTCTATGTTGTGATGCTGCGAGCGATTCCTAAAATGCAAAACACATACACACTTTGAGAAACAAACTTCATTGCTCGATATAGAACGCGCTCAGAGAGCGGGAGACTTCTAAAACTTTGGAGTTTGGTTTAATATTTCACTTAATATCGTAATTTCACCTGCAGGGAATTCTTGCTTGCTCTGTATCGACCGAATTATATTTTTAAGCAAAAAACAGTTCCCCTTCCATTGCAGTCCGGTAAAATGGAAAGTCCTAACGGAATAGCTGAAATTTTGCAGTGATTTTTCTTTTAAAATATACAAGGAATAAGGTCGGATTTTTTTAAATTCCTATAAGAGCAAAGCTGCGGACGCTCACTAGTCAACCCATAAATATGATCCAGTCAGGTAACTATCTCATCCAGCAATTCTATACGCAATTCAAGTTAACTAAGCCCACACATTCGGTTGATAAATCTATAGGCAGATTCGCTTAGAGGTAATAAATTTCACAAGATTACCGTGCGCATGATTAATAAATCTGTTGCTAACAAAAATGAAGAGAGCCGATCGATCAACGTGGGTGTTTAATTGTACGCTCGTTCATTTATCTTTGGCGTTTAGCGTTCCCTATGTTACGGTAATGATTCGGGTAATAGGAGGGTACGACCTCATCGGTAGGATATTGCCTTCGTAAGCATCTTGGAACTTGTGTTGTGTTGTTCTTACAGTAGGTAGGACATATTTTATTGTCTAACTAGCTGATGCCCGCAACTTCGTCCGCGTGGATTGAGTTTTTTTATTCCCGTGGGAACTGCCAAATTTTCTGGAATAAAAAGCAGCCTATGTGTTATTCCAGACAGTTATAATCTCTCTCTCTTTGCGTCATTTTCCTCATTACTGAGGGTAGTGACCCCTTTCCATTAAACAAATAATGGTGGGTAATTTCTTGGGATAAGGTTCCCACGTCCTTCCGCATACGACTCGACATAAGAGGGAGTGTTAGTGATAATAACCGGGATCGATGGCTTAACGTGCTGTCTGAGGCACGGAGGAAACGAAAAAGCCAAATTTGAACTTTCAAATTCAGTAACCCATCCAGTTACCGACTTGGGTCAACAATCAACTGATGTGCGTTGTCACAACTATGCCTCAAGTTAGTCTTAGTCAGTTATTATCTATCTCAGTGTCAAATTTCATCCAGATCCATTCAGCCGTTCTGGGCTCTGGAGTAATCGACTAACAAACAACCATATATCTAAACTTTCGCATTTATAATATTAGTAAGATATTTTTCACTTAATATTATGGAATTTTTCCACGTCCAGCAGTTCACGTCAGCTCTATTAGTTGACAACGAAGATTTCTTGTCCTACTTATAATATAAGCAGTACAAAAAACAAAGTATTAAATAGCCAAAAGGAAAAAAATCTGATTGTATTAACAATCAATAAACCGTCCAAGTGCGTGTCGAGCCACAAACAGTGTGTTCCGTAGTTGCCCGTCACAATATTATTTTCACTTATCAAAAAATAACCATTTAGCTTGCATGTATTCACTGTCCCCACACTTGGGTTTAACAAAAATTAGCACTTTAAAGTGATTCGAAAAATGGTTTTCACACACCCACAATATTTTAGAACGATCTATCCAACGACACCCCATACTATGGAATAGACGAGAAAAACATATCCTCCACACTTTAGGTGTAAAAATATTATTTTTTTCAAATTTTTATTTTGCCACTTTGTCCATGTTACCCATGCCTTTTATAGTACTAACAACCTCTGAGTATAGCCGCAGGAAGAGAGACGGACGCAAATGGCGAAAGTATGAGGATCCTTCTTGACTACGAAACTTAGCCTACGTTGAAATGATATATTCTCAGTTATCTTTGGGAAGAGTGAAAAAGATTTTTCTCACTCTGGCTCAGAGCGAAAACACTAGGAACCGGACAGGATATATCCAACAAACAAAAACCAACCGTGCGAAATAGCCGTGTCTATTATTTTTCATATGAAGCGCGCACAGGACAGGACAAAACGTCATTCCTCCTACTCCAACTAGGACGTCTAAAGCAAAAAAAGTTTCTTCTGTTAAGCAATCCGAAACAAACAATCAATTGTTAATTATTTTCTTATTCATAGTACTTACAGTTATTTCGAAGGCTATACCTATATATTCAAGCTCACTTGAAAGTGCAAGCGATGATAAAATCTTTTCAACAGTTAATTTATCAGAGGCAATTGTCGAAGCGAAATTAATTGAAATACCCTTGTTCTGTCGAACGACTAAATATTAACATTGAAATGTCATTTTGTCATACTCCAGTAGCTGAAGTAAATTAATCGTAAAAGCCATCCACGATCAAAACAACGATTACTGAAAGTAATGAAGACGCAGATGAAACAAGGTTACCTGTGTTAGATATCCATCATACTTAACAGCAAAACTACTTTGGATATACTTACTTATAGATTTTTTTAGGGCAATCGATTGGATATTTATTTATGGAAAACTTATTAGCAGACCTACTTGCGTATGGTGATGGATAGGGTTTTAAAGATGCAAACTAACAATATATAAGACACAGTCTCGGCCATTTCACGTCACGTCATTAAACATAGCTGCAACATGAGCGGAAACTTCTCTGATTGGCGGAAACCTCGCGTAACGACTGCTTTGCCGCCTCACAGGTACAGTGCCATCTGTAGTCATCGAGCAGCGCTAACAAACTTTACAATAAAACTTGTAGCTGGCTAGCCAAATCTAATTACTGTACAATCACGCCTTCTCATTCCTCGGAGCCCAGGTTAATTTTCACTCGTGCCCCCAGGATTGAGCCGGCAATAGATTGCGAAGATGAAGAAGATGCTTACTTTGCTTGTCATTAATAAAACTGCCTCGTTGGTCTACTGGTTAGCATGTTCGACTGCAGCCGACGAGGTTCCGAGTTGGAGTCCCGGGTCGGGCCATAATAAGTATTGGATTTTTCTGGTAAGAAATTCTCAGTACTAGCCCGGAGTTAGGAAGTTTGCGGTGTTACACCCCAGTGCCTCTGAGAGAACGATAAGCCGTGGCTCCTGCGCCTGATCTCTCACCGGTCGTGTCGGAGTTTCTCTCCCATCGGGCTATGAGGGTAAAGGAAGAGAGACTGCACCTTTGTATGCGCATACACTTGAGCACTATAATATCTCCCGCGCAGATGGCTTATCTCTCTGGAAACAGGCTGCCGGAATTCGGTCTGGAGGACCTTAAATTAAAATGATACAGTTATACCTACCCTTGGGTTTGTATATATATTGCATGTTAACAAGAAAATAGGTCAGCTAATGCTTATATCTAGAAATAATGGAGTCTTTATGTTGATGTAAGCGCTATCAAAAGTCATCAGCAATATCAATCAATCAAATATCAATCAACAGTCATCGACAATGCGTTGCTGACTCCCGAAGAATTTTGTTTATATTCATCTGGTTGAATATATCGATATTCAATCTTTGTGAATACAAATATCAAACAAGGAATTTGAGTGTATAAGAAACCTGATAACTTATTGGAACTAAGTGTTGTAACTAACAGTTCAACGTATATTTCATTCATGTAAAGCGTAGAATTTCATCTATGCGGACGAAGTCGTGGGCATCAGCTAGTTCATAATTAATCCGGAATCAAATCAATTATCATACCTGAATAAGCTGTTACCCGCGACTCCATTCGCTTGAATATAGGTGTGGATGGGAACTTTTTGATAATATTTCTGGGGTTAGTCTATATCCTTTCATTACCAACGCACCCTATCTCTATACCAAATTTCGTCAAAATTTGTTTAAGATAGGCCGTGAAAATTTGGCAAATATACTGAAGGCAGACACACTTTCGCATTTATAATATTAGTATGGATTGGAAAGTAAACGTTATAACTATAAAAATGAGTACTAATAAGTATTCGAAAAACTCATTTATGTAGACGTATATATTATTATGTTTTATCACTGGTTGAATTGTTTCCGAAATACCAATACATCACATGCTTGCAATAATCGCGTATCACATGTTCTCGATGCGAGGTGAAAGGTCCAATTCGATTGACCTCAATCCCTTAGTCCCTGCTGACTTTAATGTTAATTATTTATTAAATAACAAGAAATATTTAATTACTTTACAGTTTACACAATGTACCAATGGATGTAAATTAATAAGTTACGTCTGATTCTGTCAAAATATTCCGCTCATGTTTAAACGTGGATGGTACAACTCCACTGATATTGTTATTTTTAATTGAAATTCGTTTTATTCAATAATTAATATTAATCAAATATGTATTTAATTAATATTTTTTGTAATATGTAATTGGCAGCGGTTTTCCACGTTTTTTGACGAAACGACTCAGTAAAAAAGTTTATTTCTGTTAATCGATTACGAAGTTTATGATTTTCAGTATCTTTTGTAACATGTCTCTTTTCATTTAGTTGAGTGCGCTCTTTTCGGTGCGTTTCTTTATAAAATAATATCTGTCCTTAAAAGCATTTATTTACAATAGCAGGGAAATCATCCGCGTTTTCTTACATTTTTAGAAATCCCGTGAAAACTCTTTATTTATCCGGGATATAAGTAGCATACTTCCATTTTCTGGAAGCTGTCTATGTCGCTGTATTTGTGCCCAATATCACTAAAATCGTTGATCGGATGAGCTGTGAAAATATAACAGACAGATCGGCCGACCGACAAATTTTTCATTTATATTGGATAACAAAGCATGAAGTACCTATAACAAGGTGTTTCTGTATTCCTAATACAATAAACGCATCGATTTTTCAATCAAATAAACTTATGGATATATTATCGCATACAAATTAAATGATCACTCAGTTTGATAAACAGCTTCAGTCCTTCTATCATCATTTTCTGTACTCGTGTACTATGTAGTATATCTCGTATTTACAAGTAGTCGCGGGGCGCAGACGCACGGCCGAGGCTCGTGGCACGCGCACCGCTCTGCGCGCGCCCGTTCGCTCTAATTTCGCAACGAGCCGACGTGCACTATATCACCGCCGATATTTAGAGCTAGGGTTGGCCCTAGCGTAATTTCTTTATAACATTATCCTAACTACCTTTTAGTGCGGTAGCAATAATAATCACTCATAATCGCACAATCATAAATAGCTTCAGCACGTTTAGGCTAGGGTGACCTCTTTTATAGTTTCGCTATGTTATCTTAACTACCCTTCAATGTTATAGTAGTTATTTAAAATAGTCAAAATGGCTTCAGTATATACGACCAGTATTATTATCTCTAGTTCTAAAGCATATTTACTAGTAATCGTGGGGATCATAACAGGCACAGTCTAGGCAAGTAGCATGTAGGAGGCACGTGCATGAAAGGCCAGATATTAGTCATTAACTAGTTATTTAGCTTCCGTGTTTTTTTTTGTATTATCGTAACAAGAAGACCTATACGTGCACTTAGATGAAGTGTTATATAATACAGATCTACCGGGACTCGAATAGAACGTTTAATGTATCGAGTATCTTCAAAAATACTGTAGAGTCAAGGTTGGTCATTACTCTACAATATTTTTGCACAGCTATACAATAATACTATTATTCAACCATTGTAATTAAAAAAATGCGCAAATTAAGTTACACTGAGGTGGCAACCCTGCTAACCAGCCACCGCCCTGTCGTCAGTGACAGCCTTATCTGTTATCAATATATGGATATACCTTAAAGCCTGTGCTATCTATAGTACGCTCACAAACCTTGAGAATAGTACATTCGGAACGGATTCGATTTATACTGAACAGTGACTAGGTGTTCTATCTAGAGTTAGAATTTTTATTACTTCCTAATTAGTTACTTTGTTACTTGTCATCCGCGGGTCAGGAACAAATTCAAGCCCTGCAGGTATGTGAAGTATCCACACTGAAATTGCTTCATGTTCCGTGTTAGATCTAATGTTAATTTAGTTGGGTTTAATGTAAGGCTTTTAAGCAGCTTCGTGTTAGGAATTATACCTATAGAATTTCTGTCTTAAATGATTATATTAGACGAATATCGAAAAACATTCCTGAAGCGAGCAAGTAATTTGATTTATTTAAAATTCCTTGCAAATTACTTTGATATGGCAATGAAATTTTGGAATGTTGACCATACAGAAAATAGCATAAATGAATTGTTTTAAGTAGCGTGCATAAACTTTTCAGTAGGTAAGATGTACTACATTAGTGATGATGTTGCACTGATGTCCGCGATTTCTCGAGCGAGGTGAAGTTTTTTTAAACTATTCTTTATTTTTTCTAATCTTCGTTTGTCATTGTGGTTTTGGAAACTCCTAATTAGAATTTTTAAAAAATATTTCTCACTAACTACTTTACACTACTATATTATTACTAAATGTAAAATCTCAAATTTCAGGCCGAGCGGCCATGAAGTTATGAGTACTATTCACGCATCAATCGGAACTACAGATTTTTTGCATCAGTAATTAAATTTAACATAGACTATTTTTTATCCAGGACAAATAATACGGGATAATCTAATTCTACACCAACAAACCTTCGGGAACTGTTTTAGAATATTGAAAGTTTGGTTTAAATTTAATTTAAGAGCTGTGTCCACAGCCACGGCACTGTTACGCTAGTGAAAGGGAGGGTAGCCATCTATTTTACGAGAGGGACAACTACACCTACATCTTTTATCAGTGCGCTTGTGTGCGTGCTCTGGGTGCATAATGGTGCATATTGCGACAAGGGTTAGTGCCCTGGGCGTGCCCAAGGCAACGGGGAATTGATAGCGGCTTGTAACACCACGCAAGATCACACCAACGACATTTTCTTGCGATAAAAAGCTATAAAATAAAATAATAAAGCTTTATTTGATATCCTTTGCCAAAAAAATAAAATATGGACGAATATATATTTATGCCGTCAGTACCTTGTTTTTTATATTAATGCCCAATTTCATATAATTAGCCTAAAAAATGGGAAGAATCCATTAAATCCATTAAATTTCATATAGGTATTTTATCATTCAGTTTCATATTTAAACAAATGAAATTTGAATGTCAATTTTTTGAATGTCAAAAATTATATAGCTTATAGCTAACTTTAACTTACTACTATACAAATATAATTGCCACCTGGAAAGAGGCTTACAACTTTGCAAAATAGTGCACGGCTTCCAGCCAGGATAAGTTGTTTCAATTTAACCATCCTTTCGTGATGATAATTTATTCATGATTTAATGTAGGTATATTCTTATTTCAATCATATTAAAATTGGACAGATTATTGTCTTTTTCCCAGCCATGAGCTTGGGTACATTTGGCAACCATTTTTAGAAAGGGGACAGGACAAAAAGTTGCAAGACAATAAGTCTCTGCTCTGGTCTTACGCTAGCAGCTACATCACATCTATTCCCGACTCTTGTACAAAGTCTGTAAACCTTCTATATTGGGATCGCTTACGCGGAAGCTTCGCATGGAATTAACTAACCGACTATAATCCTAATGTTGTAATTCCTCTCGATCCTTGCATACCGTTTTGCCTTAAACATGAAGATAAATTGTCTTATCTTCCTGCTACAACGACAAGTGATAGCCTACATGATTTAGTTTCACCTAATAAGGTATTGATGAATAATGCGCTGACTTATTTGAATGGAAGCAGATGTTCCAATCGTGTTAATTACGACTAAGATGTCCATAAATAATAGAGATCCTGGATTGGTCCTCTATTGGATTTTATTGTGATCATTTTTTTGAGAGCATTTCACCAGAATGCTATCAGAGAATATAAATATTATTTGTATTTAATTTGGATGTCATTAGTATTCAGCTTCTGATTCGAAAATAAGAAAAAGTTCCACATTGAAATAACATCACATGCAATAATTGTTAATTTAGTGCATAATTATACACTTTTAATTTTTTTTTTCATCTATTATATTATGTGCGGTACTGCACAGATGTCGTTGGCTGTTCTGAATCTACAGCAATTTCAGGGCATAAGATTATGAATGGTTTGTTTTTATGTGTAGTTAATTTAGTTAATTAAGCATCGAATTAGTATCCTAAAAATAATTCTGTACCATTAGGAATTAAAAGAAATGCTCCGCAATGAGGATCGTTTTAGAGGTTCTAGTGACCACAGCGCAGAGATAAACATATATATAGATAGAGATGGAGATATAGATTCTTGCATAAGGATAGATCACTGGTAGAAAAGATATAAACGCGCATTCGGCTCCTCAACCTTATGAACTACCTACAACCAGCTGTCATCAAGACTATCAAAATTTCTTACGATGAAAGCCAAAGAACAAACGCAAGAGCTACTTCTCATTAACGTTTTTAAAATTCACGTATTCAGGTCAGAGCAGAGACAATTTTGCTGTTACGGTTTTGGTTATTATGACGTTTGTGTACAGTAACATGCTCGAGGTGGTCGGTTCGTGTGACGCAGGATTTGTTAAGATATTTCAAATTAACATTGGTTACAGATAAGATATGAAAGATGATATAAAAACAATTTGTTCGCTATTGGTCTCGTATAGCCAAGCGCTGCACCACGAACTCACCTGACAAGGGTAGGTTAAAATGCAGTGATATAATATTATACAGTCGCGCTCTGAAAATATACATGTTACGCAGTATTGTACAGATAAACACCTTTGTCTGGGTCAATTTTAATCCCACTAGGGTTTATTATAGGTATTACTAGCTGATGGCCGCTACTTCGTCCGCGTGGATTGAGGTTTTTTGGTTCCCGCGGGAACTTTTTAATTTTCCGGGATAAAAGTAGTATGTTTTATTTGCATATAGTTATTTTATATTTTCCAGATTATAATGTATCTCTGTGCCAAATTTCATTCAAATCCCTTCAGCCGTTCTGGCGTGATTGAGTAACAAACATCCATCCAAACTTTTGCATTTATAATATTAGTAAAGATGAAATAAGGGTTGTATAATATTACGCAGATTCAAAGAAGTTCAAGTTCTGTGTTCTATTTCGTCAAATCTTCCGCCATCCATAAGGGGGACATTTTTACAGACCCTTTATGCTTTGCAGTACTGAAACAATCGCTCTGGAAGGGTCAGCCGCTCTACCTTTTAGGGTTTAGGTAAATCTCTGTGGCTTGTAGTCATTTCTCGCTGGCGGCATCGTCTTCACGCGGGCACCGTTCACCCGCTCATTAAAATCGCATGTCAGTCCATCAGTGAGATTATTGCAATTATTTAAATTCACACCTTTGGTACGCGAAAAATACTTTTTTTTACATTTAATATTTCGTAAGCGCAAGGAAATGACGTCTCATTCGAAAGGTATAATTAGGGACAACCTTGTGCACCAGGGTTGGACCGGATTCACATAATATGTGTTACAGCTAATGTATTTTAACTAGTTACTGGGTTAAGCGATCTGTTTAATTTGTGGATTTGTGGATACGAGCACCTGAGTTGAAATGCGAAATATTGAATTTCAGCCAACGAAAAATCATTATATTGTGTAAAGAATACGTTTTTTGCTTTATTCAATCACTATCAGACGTCGTAAACATGCATTACTTAACAAAGCTGCATTGTGACGACTACAGTCTGGCTGCCTTACAATCTTATTATTGGCTAAATGCATTATTTTAAAGAGCATAATTATTATAAATTCAGCAAATGTCCAAACATTTGTAAAACGATTATAGCATTGAAGCAGTTTTTCTGTAATTTAGTTATACCTGTAGCCCGTAGACTGTCTAGACATTGGGTACATTAACTTATTCCTCGTTTTAGCAGTAACATATGCGTTTCTGTCTTTCTGACATTGTAACGATGACGTGATAATTGTGAGATGTTTCGACATGCATTATGTTCGATGCGAAATCTTTAATTGACGTCGATATTTGTGCTGAGCGCGTCATAATTAATGTTGCCATCCGTCATTAATCAAACCTGGGACAGATCTTAAAAGTCGTCAATTCTGTTGTTTCTTTAGCAGATAATATATTAATGTAATTCATGTTAAGGGCCAATCCACACTGAGACGATTGAACGTGGCGGCGGAGACGTGTCAGTTTTAAGTTTTTGTACAAATATTTTGCAAGGACAGGAAATCTTTGTTCTTTAGCTTCCTAAATAAATGTAGTCCCAAAATTAAATTTGCAACTGTTCATTTTATTAAAAAAATATGCATCTTGTATGTATCTTTTTGATATATTATTTTTTAAATAGATTCTTATTCCGATGCAAATGGTCACGTAATCTAAAGTCGGATTCAAGTAATGCTCACTAGTATTTTGTGTCTTCACTCACCACACTAAATAACACTGCACAACACTGTTTGGTATAAACTTTATTATGAGACATTACGATTTCCTATATAAAATGAGCACTATGAAATGATAGCGCGAGACAGAGTACATGTGGTGCCATCTATGATGCACCAAGTAAACTAAATTGACTTAGACACAAACATTCCGGCGCCCAAAGGACGGATGGTCCTTTAAAGGCAAAAAGTGAGGTTAATCAGCAACTTGATTATGACAATATTAAGAAAATTACGATATTATCATGTAAGAAAAAATAACAAATTACAAACAAACTCTTTTGACTATGCAAATCATGGTAAGTAAATAAATCAATATACAAATAAATCAAACCTAAAGATTGACAAAAATAAAATCTAATCACTCAAGAGCAGAGTGCATAACTTCGCAAGTGTTTGTTAAAATGCTTTATATTGTAATGCTCGTGTAATGCTGTCTGCTCCCGGATGCTTAGCAGTGATAAGTCCAAAATTATTTGTAGGACAAACTAGTTGCAAATTTTACAAAACATTGAAACATCTTTTGGATCATACTCTAATCTACAAAACTAAGTTTTAAAACATAAACTTTCCTTAGCTATAACTAGAGGAGCCCTTTAGGTGAGAAAATGAACCAATGTGAACTTATACACCTTTCCACATTAGTCAGAAAGGTGAAAAACTCTTGACATGTGTATGTTTAGCTAACTGACTCTCTTGAAGTGACATTGATAAGTTCTAACAGTTTCTTACTAGCATTGGTACAAGTTATGATCGTTTTCTATAACTCTTAGGAAGGTAGCACGAGATTCATAACATATTACAGATTGACCTAACATGGATTAAACCAGTGATTGTGATAGAAAATAAACAGTTTTGTTAACTAAAAGCAATTTCGACATTTGATTCAAGGTAAGTTTATAGTGAGCTACTTTACAGAGGTTCTTGTGAGATTTAAAACTATTAATATCTTTTTCGATTAAGAAAATTAATGAATCTATATATATAAAAATGAAACCCGTTTTCCTTGGTCACGGCATCACGCGTGAATGGCTGGACCGATTTCACTAATTCTTTTTTTGTTGTATTTGTTATTATTAGGAGAAGGTTCTTACGGAAAAAAATATTAAGAAAATCTCTCAGAAATATTGAAAAATATACATTTAATTTTGCATAGATACTAAGGCGGTACGAAGTTCGCCGGGTCAGCTAGTACTAAATACAATTTGTAATTTCAGATAAGTAAAAACTCCTGAATTAGCTAGTAAATCATCATTAGAAAGGTAAGAATTTATAGTTAACAATTTACCTTTTTTGTGAACATATTTTTCATATAGTAAGTAGTTAGTAGTAAGTAAATTTCATCATCAAATGCTTTAGATTGTAAGTTGTGAGATATTAATATTATACGTTTTAATCTTATTTTTATTTCAGGTGCTGACAGTAGCAGGTAAGTACGAGTATATTTTTCTGTATTTAATTTTATTTCTAATTTACAATAGAGTACTATGACTCTCAAGCAGAATGTAATAACGTAAATCAATCGTGAAAGCTTCAAATTAATGCAAAGGTAAGTAAAATTATCATCGTTAGTATCATCTGTTACAATCTTCAA
The DNA here is from genome assembly GCA_923060345.2 of Erebia aethiops. NCBI lineage: Eukaryota > Metazoa > Arthropoda > Insecta > Lepidoptera > Nymphalidae > Erebia > Erebia aethiops. The sequence goes on along the minus strand of OV281096.1, from coordinate 9,625,798 downwards.
TTCAAATTTAATTTTTGTTTTAGGTACATCATCGTGAGCATTATTTGGTTTTCGTAAGTAGTCGGGATCGTTCCACCATGGTTTTGACTCCCGTAAGCTGGATGAGTATACATCGCGACAAGGTAAGTACACCGGGTCACTTGCAGATTCAACATGATGCCACGGACTATCACTTGTAACAGTAAGAATCTCCGCAGTGCGGCCAGCTACAAGAGTTATACAGGGTCTTGGAGGTTTGCATAACCATTCCAAAACGATAGTGGATTCTTTCCGACACACACATTCATCATCAATTTTTAACACAGTTTTTACAGAGTTCAACATCTTGGCCGGTGAAACTGAATCACAGAGTTTCAGATGAGTGACTGATATTTGGTTTACAAGAGACACTCTGGCGATTTTCAAATTCAAATAAACATTCAAGTGATCGCATTCCCAAACTCTGAGGTACAGGACAAAGACATATGCGGCGCAAAATGTATCACTACAGACTTGAAGTTCAACCCGCGAAATGGCATTCAACAAAACAAGCCATTGTGGAAACTGAATGTTTGGTATATTAGTGAAATCATCAAGGTAAGTGAACCATTCAGTTTTCAGTTCGGGTGTCAACTCTTCGTCCCAAACCAAGCCAGCTAGCCACATTCTTTGCATGAAAACCATAAGTAAAATTATTAGAGATGAGGCCAGCCAACCCACTAGAGGGTCGAAAGTCTTTGCGATAGTAGACAATGCGGTAAAAACATTTCGTTCAATTATAACATTACTACAATTTTCTAGATTTAGTTTCACTTCAAACTTGTATGTCTGTGAGTTCCAGTTTGTAATACCTAAACCTTTAATTTTATATTTGACTTTTATGTTCACTTCACTTTTTAGCTTTAAACTGTCATGTGAGATTTGATTTAACACTATTTCACTATAACACCACCTGGACCACTTGTGCACAGGAAAACCATCTCGATTTAATTCTTCAGCTGAATTGTGTTGCAGCAAGATCGCATCGTCTTCGGTGGAGTCATCCGTCATCAAATCATCATTAAGTAAGTATTGTAGTAGTGGAGGTCTTATCCACAATTCTTCATTAATTATTTTATTGTTTTCAGGAGGAGCCGTCCCGTCATCAACTTCTATTAATTTTGTGCTTGGACTAGTCATCCGGGGAACAGTCTGAGTGTGAGTTTCATTTTCGCTTTCAGGGTGAGTTACATTATAACTGTTCGTGTGAGTTTCATTTCCGGCGTCCGTGTGAGTTTCATTTGTGGTATTGGTGTGAGTTACTTTTCGTGGGTCTATGTGAGTTACATTTTCACTGTTAGTGTGAGTTTCATTGCAGTGATTTTCACATTTCTGATCTAGTAATGTTAAGGGTTTATCCTTTGGTGAAAGTTCTTCGATCTCCCAAAATCTTCTAAGCAAATGATCTACCTCTATGATTGAAGTGTTAACTGTGATATGGTAATCAGGAAGATCATCTGATGATTTAGTGCTGCCAGAGACTAGCCAGCCTAATCGTGTGTTTTGTGCAATGAGAGATCCGTTTCTGTGTAAGCCTTCTTGTAGGATTGCAGCATAAGCATCAGCTCCTAGTAACACGTCAATTTGTCCAGGTCGGTTGAAGTGAGGGTCAGATAGTGGGATACTAGTGAGACCTGGCCATTTCTCTGTGTTAAATTGTCTGGTGGGTAACAATGTGGTTAACTTGGTGAGTACATGAGCATTGACTTGCATCACGTGTTGTGTATCAATAGCTGAATAAATATCTAAGAGGACTGTATTTTGTGATTTGACAGCGCTGTGTCCTATGCCAGTCACCTGTACTTCAAAGTGCGTTTTCGTCAAGCCCAGTAGTTGAACGGCTGATTCTGTTATGAAAGTGGCCATGGATCCTTGATCAACTAGTGCTCGAAGGTAAGTAATTTCTCCTTTCTTGTTCTTAATTCCTAAGCGAGCAGTAGCCAGAACCACGAGGTTGTTGTCAACAGCTACCTTCATACTAGTAACTTTAGTTTCAGTGCCTGTCGATGAATCATCTTTTTCGTCTTCGGATTCAATTACTGGCTTGGCAACCAGTTCATTCTGGTGCAAAAGTGAGTGATGTTTCTTAGTACACTGACGGCACCGCGTATTTTGCCTGCAGTTCTTAATGGAGTGACCTTTAACTAAGCAGTTAAAGCAAAGGTTATTGTTCTTGGCAAAATCTCGACGCTGTTCAACATTGAGTTGTGTGAAAGTTGTGCAGTGGCAGATGTAGTGGTTTTTTGTGCAATAGGTGCATTCGGTATTTAATTCACTAGTGAAGCTCTTAACATTCTTGGCTTTTTGTGGTTGTGCGAGAGACGGAGGAGTAACTTTTCTTGAATTGCTGACCATTTCTAAAGATCTGAATCTATTTTCTAAGTGAGACGCTAAGGATATAAAGGAAGGAATGTCTGTGGAGGATCCTAGTGATTGTTCCCATAATTTGTGAGATTCCATATCCAATTTAGAAACAATCACATGAACTACTATAGCATCCCAAGTGTCAGTTTCTATTCCTATATTCTGTAAAGAATGCAGACATTGTTGTGTTGTGTCCAATAATTCCTTGATTCCGCGCGCACATTCGACATTCAACTTTCTTTGAGTGAGTAGACGATTTATCGTATTATTAACTATGACCCTTTTGTTATTGTACCGATCTTCTAAGATCTTCCAAGCCTTTTCATAATTCACAGAGGTAAGAGCGAAATGCTTCAGAAGTTGCTCAGCTTCTCCCGTTATGCTGGATTTTAAATAATGATATTTTTCTATGGTTGATAAACTATCATCATTACGAATGAGCGAAGTGAAGATATCTTTAAAACTTATCCATTCCAGGTAATCGCCAGAAAATTTAGGTATACTAATTGGCGGTAGTTTTGCCTTCCGTTTCACTTGCTCTGTGGGATCACTATGACAAGTTGCTGAACTTTTAGATTTTTGTGTTGTAATATCTAATTCACCCAAACACTCCTTTAGTAAAGTTTTAAGTTCTAAGTATGTATCTTCAGTTGAGTTAAAATTATCTAATGGGTCAAATTTAATTTGTTCACACGCCTCAGTGGGAATGTTTAGAAGAATGTCTGTATGTTGTTTCTTGTACGACTCCCAATATTCCGTTAATGTTTCGATTCTAGTTTCCAAGAAACTCTGGGTGTACCGAGACTTTGAGGTTTTCTTAAAGTTAGTTAATTGCTTCGAAATCCGTTCGCTGAGTGATCTTTGTGCTATACATAATTGTAAGTTATATTGAGGCATTGTCACTTTCCAAGGTTTTTAAAATTTAAGAAAAGTTTTCTAAGTGTTCGTTCAATCCAGATTTTTCTATGTCCAAAAATTGTTCGAAAAATTTCAAAGTTCTTTTTTTACGAAAATTTTCTAAGTTGTAAATTTCTTCAAAATTAGGCTATGTCTTTTTTCAACGTAAATTTTCTAAGTGTTTTTTTTACGAAATTTTTCTAAGTTGTAGAATTCTTGAAATTTGGCTATGTGTTTTTTCTATGTAAATTTTCTAAGTTCCAAATTTTTTCAAAGTCTTTTTCACTACGTTAATTTGACTATGTCTTTTTCACTAGTAAATTAGTTAGAGTCTTTTGCACTTCACTTTACAACTTTAATGTACTTACAGTTTATCCGGCTAACGAATAGGACCAATGCTCACTCACCACACTAAATAACACTGCACAACACTGTTTGGTATAAACTTTATTATGAGACATTACGATTTCCTATATAAAATGAGCACTATGAAATGATAGCGCGAGACAGAGTACATGTGGTGCCATCTATGATGCACCAAGTAAACTAAATTGACTTAGACACAAACATATATTTTTACACAACTGACGTAGTGTGTGGAGTGTTTTCATTCATTAGCTTGTTCACATGACGCGGCGCAGTGACAAAACCATAAGTTAAATCATATAATATTTATTTAAAAAATTGGTACAGAGATAGGTTGCATACCGGGAAAGGGCATGGCAAGGGCAAGACTACTTTTTATTACTGAAAATCAAGGAGTTCCCACAGAAATTTTTAAACACCAAAATCTACGCGGGCGAAAATTATCATCATTTTGTTATCTATAGCTTCTGATAATCTAAGCTTTTCAGGAGCACAAATATTGTATTTGGCTGTCATATTTAGTTATCTTGCGATCAACGAACGGGAACTATACCTGTCATTAATATAACTAATAACTATAGATCAGGTGGTTCAATAATTCAAATTCATATACAAGGACTTGTAGATAAATGATAAGTAAACCACTAGAAAAATATGACAGGTCCGGCTTCGCTCCTATTGCGAAGGCTAATTGAAGGCGTATACTGATAAGAACAAACATGATAACAATTATGCCTACTGCATAGTCATTTTCTTTGTGTTGATACTCTTAGACAGTAAGTTCCCATTGACCAATGGCTATTTTTCATCTATCACTCGTCACCGTTAGACGTCTACTGTTGGACCTAGGTATCTTGCAGGGTCTTTCACATATCACGGTCTTGCACCTTGCCGCCTGGACACGGTGTATAGATACCATTACCGTGGCCTGTAGGGCGATTGTGTAAAACCTGCATCAATCATTGTTATATTATCAATTGTTGTGATTGGCTGAATGTATGCTGCGTCAATGGATTTTGTCCAATAGTGGAAGTCTGATTGCGATCGTTACACTGTAGCTGTCATTTTTAGCCGATCGTCCTGCTGGATCCAGCGGCTCCCAAGTGGGGGTCTGCTACGCTACGCTTTCCAGTACCTTGGGACCCCAATAATATTATTAAACAGGTTTAAATGAATGAAAAATAATAACTTAAGATACATTGGGGCTGATTCTGTATATAATAATAATATAATAATAAAGCCTTTATTACTGAAAAAATACAATACATAATATACACTATTTTACATACAATAACTTAATTGTTAAATAACTTATCCTACTTATTTTACTTATCACTCTATTTATTCATTTTACATTTTATTTACAATTTTTCCCTTATTTTCAGTACGCCCTTTGGACGAAGGCCTCCTCCAGTCGTTTCCATACTTCTCTGTCTTGTGTCAGCCGTTGCCATGTTGCTCCCATTATTTTAACAAAATCGTCACTTCACTTAATTCTTTTCCTCCCTCTTGATCTTTTACCATCTCTTGGGTACCACTCTGTGACTCTTTTAGCCCATCTATCTTGGTTTTGTCTGCCAACATGTCCAGCCCACTTCCATTTAAGTTTCCTTATTTTTCCTTTCACATCCACTATGTTAGTTTCTTTTCTCAATGAGTAGAGATTGTACACTACAGAATCAGCCCCACTGTACTAGAACAATGTTTATGGAACAAATAAAAATTTTATTTATTTATTTGTTATCTATGAATTCATCTTTATTTTAATTTTTAATAAATAAGTGGAAATTATCGGAACATTTTTCTAAAAAAATCAATTATGAATAAATTAAAATCTAAATTAAAAAACTAAAAACTAAACATTAAAAATATCATCTATGCCGCTGCAATAAGGCATTGTGCCCAGAACATATTATATTTATTATACATAGATATTTAGTTATTTTAATCTAACCGTAATTAATTAATTATACCTATTATTATCTATGTATCTTCCACAGCTTTGTATTCCTCATTCACTTGTAACTAGATGTTTCTTCAGTCCAGTAGGCAACATGAACTGCGGATGACGAGGTCCTGGATTCGATTTCCGGATCGGACCACAAATGTACAGTGCCTAGAAACGATATTTCCATTTTCAGGTTTTGTTAGCATAATAAAATATTTACAGAGGTAATTTATGAGTGTATATAATTTGAATAATAAACGTAAACTATCCAAGCGTACAAGTAGATACTACAATGACTTGCAAGGCACCAAAAGTTATGCGTATTTTGAAATATTTACGACTCTCCCCGGTGGTCACTTGCGGGGAATTGTAATTCTCATTTAGACATATTCGAGGCTCGAGACCCGTACTTTTGCAATTGTAAAATTTTATAACCGCGAATTTTCATCAATTGTGGCCAAATATTATTCAACTAGATGATGCCCATGACTTCGTCCGCATGGATTTATGTTTCTGAAAAATTCCGTGGGTATTCTTTAATTATACAGAAAAAAGTACCATAAATGTCCTTCTCCGGGATTCATTTTGTCTCTTTACCCATCAGAATTGTTTCAAGAGATGAGTCGTGAAATCGTAGCCGTTAGACAGACACACTTTCGCCTTTATAATAATACTAGAGGATGCCCGCGACTCCGTCCGCGTTTATAAGGTTTTTTAGTTCCGGCGAGAACTCCTTAATTTTCCGAGGTAACAAGCCTATGTCCTTCCTTGGGACACAACCTATCTCTATCCTAAATTTCATCAAAATCGGTCGAAAAGGACTATGAAAGCGTAGTAGATAGATACACTTTCGCATTTATAATATTAGTATGGATTATGGATTGACGTATAGACTACGTGTTGTTCAAGGCTTTTATGTTTTGACCTTTCGATATTTTTGATTTTGCGACATACGAGTATTATTCTACATCATTGAATCGGGCTTTATAGTGTGTAATATGCTGTAATGTGTGTGTGTTGGTGTGTAATAACCCTTAATTTTCAATTTACACTTGTAGATCCAGAATATCAGTCGTAAAAGAAATTCGCAAAGCATTATTTTACGTCTGTGATGCGCTGCGTGTGTGGCCGAGCATCGTTATTTTCATGGATTTACTTGTGTAAGAGGAAATCCAGAAGTAGGTATTTATAAGACATTTTTAATATATTTGTACTCTCATTTGGAACTTGCACGAGTAAATGGTTAAACGTATAGAGGTTCCACGAGAGATTCAATGTAATTAGAATAAAGTTGGCTAAACTTAAAGGTAATATTTATTTGATCCGGCCACGATTGCTATAGTTAAGCTCTAAATCAAAATGCGATCTAAACACAAAAGTATTCAATAATCGCTTAGTCTGCCGGCAGGAAACTGAATTACCATCGTTCAAACACTCGTATTTATATTAACTATTTTCAATATGGCGTCCATATCCGCAGATTAAGGTGGATGACAAGGGTCTGCCCGCGAAATTCAAATTTAATTTGGTTTTTCACAATTTGTAAACTAATACGACAAAGTAGGCTTATGGCATTCAAATTGCGAGCCTAGGAATATCATCTTCACAGGTTTATATAAAAATCTTTACTTGAAAGTGTCCAGTTTAAGAAATTAGTCAAAATAATGAGTTTGACGTGAGTTACTCACAAATTAGTCATTATTTTGACTAATTTCTTAAACTGGACACTTTCAAGTAAAGATTTTTATATAAACCTGTGAAGATGATATTCCTAGGCTCGCAATTTGAATGCCATAAGCCTACTTTGTCGTATTAGTTTACAAATTGTGAAAAACCAAATTAAATTTGAATTTCGCGGGCAGACCCTTGTCATGCACCTTAAATTGAATGACATGAAACGAGTCAAACTGACAGATATTATACTTCCTGTTTCATGAGATATAATGACAAACAGTAATAATGCTAACACTTGATTCGTCTTGGATTCGGCTAATAAAATCTTTTTCTTATGTCATCATTAATTCCAGTCTTTTTACCTCCTGATGCTAAAAGTGGAATGGTTTACTGAGTGTGTGTGTCATCACAGAATAGGTAAGAGTACGGTGTCATCGTAGAGCTCGAACGAATAGAAATATTTAAATGCGGTTTTTTATTTTGAAGGCGGGTGTACCTGGGATGTTTCTCAGTTGTGTAGATGAACATCTCAGTTCCAGTGATTTAAGGATTATCTGCTTTTTGACCAGCCGAGTCATACCAAACGAGTATATTATTATATTAAATCTGTGGTCATGCGTTACTATTGAGTATACTGTGTTCATACATTATGATATTTTTAAGATACCGTAGTCGTTGCCGTAATTTTAAATTAAAAAAAAATTTTTTTTGAGCGTGAACTAACATTTTTAAAAATATTTTTTACCAGCTTAATAAAAGTGGTAGCTGTCACCGCCATTAAACTATTGTATTATTCAATCTGGGGTCATACGTTACTATTGAGTATACTGTTCATACATTATGATAATTTTAAGATATCGTAGTCGTTGTCGTAATTTTAAATTTAAAAAAATTTGTTTGAGCGTGAACTATAATTATTTTTAAATAATTTGGCAAACATTGTAACAGCGTATAGGTAAACGCTATGATTTTTAAAATAGTAGGTACCTTGAGGACGACCTAGTAATATAATAATAATATGAATGGCCAGCAATATTACGAATTGTTACTAATTTTTAAATTTTAGCCGATGGGCTGGGCAATGTTAAGAGTAAAATAATTTTGTCGTATTTAGAGTTGCAGCCTATGACGGTAAGTAATCATAATTTTCATTACCAACTGTAACCGGTGGTACGTAATACCTAACTATTTTATATGAATAGGTAGGTATCTGTTTGAGTATAATGGTTATTTATAACGTTTAACCACGGGAAAGTGATTAGTTTTATCGGGCGTAATTTACAGTGATCTAAATGCATTCAACTGGTGCACACATCATTCATCCACTCCGCATGGCACTCAACAGAGCCGTCCGGACCTGTCCGCACACACAACCGCCGCTGTTGCTACCACAAATGATGAATGCGCCGGTCTAACCGACTTGACAACTCATTTTCTCGTTACGAATTCCATTACCAAACGTTCAAATTACATAGTAGAAGTTACCTTCGCAATACCGCAGGCATAATAGTAGCCTTATTCATACAACCATCATTATTTTCTGTCTCGCAACAAGGCAAAAACAATCAATAAAAATAAATCATTTAAATAACCATAAACACGTATTACAATGCGCCGACATTACATCTCCTAATGATTTTGCTAACGAATCATTGAAAGTGGCCAGATCGCGTGCGCGTACTCATGTTCGCCGCGATCTAATCGTGCGCACTTGTGTGCGTGTCTGTGTGTCTGTGTGCGTGCAATGCGGCCGTAATAATATGAAAGTGTTGTCCGGACCCCGCCCTAGCCTCGGGCGAGCTCGGTGCTCCATTTACATCTGCTCGGATACTTTATTGAGCCTTCTGTAGAGAAGCAAGAAACTAGAGCACTTTACTCTAACTTGTCAAACTGAAAATACTTACAGAACATAAAATATACCGTACCTATTTAGAACTTATCATTAGCAAAGCTCGATCAAACCTCAGTAAGAGCGAGAGCACACTGCGGACAGGATAGGACAAAACTTGGGCGCGATACGCCCAATTCTCATGGGAAACACGTTTCGTAGTGTCATGGTGGTCTATGCGATTCCATTTAAAAACGCGTGCGCAAAATTTTTGTCAGCCAAGCAGAAGTTTTTGTCAGTAGTATATTGCCCTATTAAATGCGTTAGAAACAATCTGAATTTGTTCAAGGTTTTTAAATGAATCTTTTTTTTTTTTTAATTTATTTAGTACCAAAAAGTTATAAAATACGAAGAAAAACAGATACATAGTGGACAAGGAAGCACTTATCTCTATAAGAGATCTCTACCAGTGACCCTTGGCAGTGAGAAAGGTTGTGGAGGAAGAATAGGTACAACAAGATATGAGATAAGATATTATATCATAAACTTACATAAAAACACACAAATATACATATACTAATGACATAAATATATATATACATACTAACATACATATGACATATTATATAATAAGTTATTTAACAGATACATATTATTAATTTATAATTATGATAGAGAAGACAGATAATGCTGTTTTAGACGAAGTTTAAATGTGTGAATAGATGGATTATTCCTAAAAATACTATCAGGTAGTGAATTCCATAGGCGCGTCGCAGCTACCGTAAAAGATTTACCATAATATATATAGTTTTATAAGCTGGCACTGCAAGTGATTTTAATTTGACACACGATCGCACTGGCATCACACGAGGGGGGGCCTCGTGGAAGCGCTCATGTAAGTATGAAGGGGAAGATGAGTTTAAAATCCTAAATAGTAACGTGAGAATATGAATATTCCGGCGAAGAATCTGACAAGTAACATTTAACTTCTATTCGATTTTTCCAAAAATAAGTATACACACTTAACGTGAGACGTTAAGTACCGGATTACCTTCGTTTTCTTATTTAGTTAGACACAAAAAATTATAAGAATAGAGCAAAATAGAGAGAGACACAGAGAGCACAGAGATGAGCAAAAAATTCCAAAGTAGCGAATTGAAGGAAATAATATGTTTCCTTCAATTCTCTCCTTTTTACGGTTGTATTTTATTCTACTGGATATTTTACGAATTAAAATATCTTGGATTGATAGGTCTATTTATTTATCAACAATAAAAGTCCCACAAACTCATTTGACCCGGTAACAGGTAAGTTTGGCTACGAGTATTTTGGTCTATTTTGATTGATTATAAATTTCAAGATCGAGTTATAACTTATGAGTTATGTTCGCTGACACAGACGTCTTAAAGGTATGTCTATGCCTTGTATTTAGTTCACGGTATCGAAAATGTTGTTCACGTGTCTTTTAAGTATTTTTGAGTTACGAGTGTCGTGAGGTGCAGACTTCTACAGTGTTGTACTGTTTAAATTTATAAGGCTATTATAACAAACAGTTTAATACTCGACTCGTGGTTATAAAGACGAACGAAATCGTTCTATTAATATTAATTATTTTGTAAAAGCTGATCCACGTAATTACTAAGAATAGCAATATCCTTATCCATATTATAAATGCGAAAGTTTGTCTGTCTGTCTGCTACGCTGTCACGGCCCAACTACTCAACCGATTTTCATAAATCAGAGACATTTTACATCCCGGGGAAGGACATAGGCTATTTTTTTTCCCGGAAAATTGCACGGGAATAAAAAAACAATCTACGCGGACGAAGTCGCAGGCATCATCTAGTTAATAATAACTTCCCTCGTTGTTTATTAAACTTTCCACAAGGATTGTGCTATTGTATATTCTATTATTTTTATTTTTTATTTGGATTTGTAATCTGAAAAATTTCGTTAAAGCGTATCCCAAAGGGCGTAAGGGCGCGCGATGGCTGCAATAAGGCATCTACACACAACTCGACTTTCATAAGTATAAAACTACTTGTAATACAAATTATACGCCTAGCTACCAAGGTAAGTTTTGTGTGTCTAGTGTTTTAATGGAATGAGATTCATTGTCGTCGCGTCAACATGCACATATCTGCACAGGTGACCTGCAAAGACTCAGGCGCCGAGATTTTTTGGCAATTGTACCTACCCAGTCAATCTCTGCAACTTCTTTTATGTCGTCTGCTCATCTAGTGGAGGGTCAACCAACCAGTTTTTGGGGCGACTGTCATGCAAAGTGAGATTCAAGGTGGTGTCCATATAACAAATTATATTATCTACTAGCTGATGCCCGCGACTTCGTCCGCGTTTATTGAGGTTTTTTGGTTCTAATTTTCCGGGATAAAAAGTAGCCTATATGTTATTCTCTCTACTTTATTTATTCTCTCGACTCTAATTTATCTCTGTGCCAAATTTCATCCAGAACCGTTCTGCCATTCTGGCGTGATTGAGTAACAAACATCCATCCATCTATACATCCAAACTTTCTCATTTATAATATTAGTATAGAATTTCATCCTAACAAAATCTCAGTTTCCACCTACTAATAAAAAATATTAATTTTCAGATTATCATCTGCTTAATTTAATTTATTACCTACTCGTGCCAAGTCATCAAGCTTTGGTTAATAACTTGGAACATTCAAGACAAGCAAATTACAAACAAGAGCAAAAGAAATTACACGCTGCGAAGTAGCTTAATTATTGAGCCCCGGGGAATCTTAGAGCGCCTTCACACTATCCTGTGCAGTTATTTAGGCCGTAGCCGTATGAGCAGCTATACTAGCACTCTCAAATTAGTAGATACGTCGTTTGTCTGAAGAAGGCTTTATTTGCTGCAGTAGTACAGTAGGAACAATTTTTTTATCATCGCCTGTAATATTTTTCAATAAAAAAATGATTTTTTTATTGAAAAATATTGTGAGTAATGAACACTGTAATCTTGGTTAATGCTCCGATTTTTGAAGTGAAAACTTCGTTAGGCGCGTTGAGCACTTTTTGGTAGGGGGTAAAAATGTAGATTCGCGTGACCGTGACCGACATTCTCGCGAACATATAAATATACTACATTCGAAATTAAACTTTAATACCTTAGTGTTAAGGTTTATATTTTATTAATCTTAGTTTTAAAAAGATCGTTTTCACTTCTATCGGCAGTCCCTATGACTGCTATTTTTTTGTGTGTTTAGATATAAATAATCTGACTGGTGATATGTTGTGGTCATTTTGAAATGATATAATTGATATTTTATTACTAGGTACATGATGCGACTGTGTGGTTTTAGGATTTTGATTCGCTGGAACTCTAATTTACTGGGATAATTTCAGTTTCAACAGATAAGTATCTACATAGGCTGTGACAGTAGTAGCAGACATACATACAGTCAGAAACACTTTCGAATTTATAAAATTGGTATGGATTGGGTATCTCAAGTTCACAAAAGTGTGACACGACCTAACGAAGTGCGCTTGAAAAAGCTACCTAGCCTACCATTGAAAAAAAAATTGTCGCGGGCCATGAATTCCCTGGGGCCTTATTTAACATTATTTAAATGCGTTCATGAAAATGTGTTTGTCTTTCCTTTTCTAACCAAATATTGTATTCAACCAATTTATTTGTACAGAGAAAGGTTGAATCCGGGGAAAGGTTATACGTTTTTTATACCGGAAAATCAGAGTTCCTACGGATTTTTCAAAAACTTAAATCCATACGTATGAAGTCACGAGCATTATCTGGTTATTAATAATAATACTAGATAGGTTCTTAATGTTTCACAGATGTATTTTATTCAAGGCAAAATAACAGGGAGGGAGGGAACCTAGTAAAACGTAGATCATAAGCGTGATACTCTATGAGGTAAAAATGAACTTTATTAAAATAGATTTTTCAAGATTAATTCTAAGATTTTATTTTCAATGGTCTTCAGTAAGGTCGTTGGTATTGAATGTACTTATTCAACATTGTAGAAGCTGGATGGAACTTGACTCAAATAATATTTTTAATCAAAATGGATTAAAAATATTATTTGAGATTACCATGATCCGTTTGATGCTATGCGTCCGATGCGAACGATGTGGACAAGTGGACGCTTAGCATTAAAGGCGCAAAACGGGTAGCTCCTGACAAACAATTCGACACCATATGAATAAGGAACCCTAATAAACGATTATCAAAATGGCCAGGTAAAAATGTGTAGTTTTGGTCTTATATTGTTGTGAAACAATACTAGAACTTTCTGTGAATTTAAATAATAAAATAAAATATATTTTGAAGTTCAATGTCATTATTTCCATGTGTAGAATGCGAAAATGAACGAATACGTGTGCGTTGGGTTTTTGAAAATCCCATGGGAATTCTGTGATATTTCGGGATAAAAAATAGCCATTGTCGGTCTCCAGGATCAAACCTACTTGTCTCTGTACCAAACGTCAGCCATTAAAAATAAAGGCAACAGACTTTCAGATACACTTTCGCATTGAGTATGGATTCAATTCAACACTCAAGGTCTCGTAAACTATACCTAAAGAGACTGCTGCTTACACAATTAAATGAGATTGCCGTTGTCTTCAAATTTTGTGACATCTCTTTGAAAAAAACTGATGTCGAGGCCGTAGATGTTTCACAACGGATTTCCGATCACCTCACGAACTCCGAAACAGTAGATTCGGATAAAATCTATGAGCATCATGCTTGTAAACCATAATGGCTCGAGCTCCCGTACACGATATTGTGTGGTTACAAAAAAGTGATGTAATAAGTTTATTATAAACCAATACAGAATTAGTTTCACCTGATTGCTGATATAAAAATTGCGTGTAATATTTTGAATGTTTCTTTACAAACTTTGGCGAAGATAAGAAAAAAAAGGTTATAAAAGTGAAAGTTAGTTTTTTGTCCTATTTGTCTTTCAATCACGCAAAAATTTCAACGTGATTTGCACGGATATTGTAAATAGACCTGACGGCTAAAAATCAGCGCAGTTTTATGCTCTAGTATTCAATTACGAGGTTACATACTTACAGCATTATGCTTATTACATTTTTTCAGGTTGTGCCATATACGTTACGCTTTATCCTGGCGCTTTTTACTTGAGCTTTATGAATGCTTGAATAGCGGCAACAAATACCTTTCTTGATGATTGATGTTAATTTTTTTTTCTTCTTTTAATAAAAGAGAAGAATTTTGGATGCTAATTCATAAGCAGCTCACAGGCCCTTATAACTTGTATGGATATTGTGATGATTGATTCAAAATTCAAAATTCAAATGGTTTTTTTTCAAATAAACTTTTACAAGTACTTTTGAATCGTTGAGTGAATCTATCACTGGTTCAGAATGCCATTCCAACCGAGAAAAACCAGCAAGAAACTCTCAAGATTGAGAATAAAAATAACTTTCATTATATCTACCAGCTTTGGTCATTATCGCAGATTATTATATGGACAGACAATAGCTCAATAATACTGATATAATATACTGATTCTCGACCCACGTGTATTAAAAAAAGACAAAACAGAAATGGATTTTTTTAAATGTAGTATCTTCATCAGTTTGATAAAGCTACGTAAGTCGGTAGCACTTTTTCGTTGTACGTGGGCGCTGATGTATCGTACGCCTTTGTCGCCGCTGACAGGTAAAATAATAAATAATATTTATTTTGCATCGCCGGCGCTCGCTTGAGAGCTTGATAAATGACAAAATGCAACTGAGATCGTTAACACTTGTATCTTTACTACGCGTAGCGACAATTTTTTTGTCTAATGGTGTGGCTACATCTTAATAATGCTCATAACACTGAACAATGTTCTACGTTTTTTTAGCCTGCTAATAACATGTTTAACATGCAGTTATTACATCCTAGAACTAGATCATTCTATAGATGGTGGTACTCGTACTTTAAACTAGCAAGCGCGATGGTTCGGTTTTATATTTTTTATGCGCGTAACAAATAACAATATAATTACTACTATTACGACGTCTATAAAGAAAGTTAACAATAAAATATATTACTACAAAATAAGTATTGAAAGGTTACCAAACTTATTAATAACTGAAATTGTTGCAAGAACTTTTTTTTTATTGTGAGACAGGCTTGCGCTTGACAACAATTCTTAGTGAAAAGCAGTGATGAGTTGAAGCAGCAAATTGGAACGTACTTACCTAGAAGATGCCTATTCACTCTTGTCTTGAAAGCTGCTACAAATCTTTAAAAAAAATGAGTACTTCACTAATTTAACTCATAAAATTGATCGGCATAACATTATTAGTAAATAGAATAGTGAAAATAAGTTAACCACATCTATCTGCTCTATTTCTTCGGTTGGGCAACCGCACGCATTTCAAGACAACCTTTGGTGTCTCAACTGACGACGTGATCCTGAGTCGACTGCTGTCAAGCATAACCAGTGCGACACATCTCTTTCGAGACTTGTACAACGTTTTTCTATGAAAAAACCGCGAGAAAGCCCTGCTCGCTTACCTGTGACAAGCGGCTTTAATCTACAACGTTTTTTCTAGCGGGATAGCTTTGTCATATTGATTGTTCTAGGACTGTAGTACTGACTGAATAGAATCTATTGCGTATAATAAAATATAATTGAGGCCAAGATAAATAATATAATATGAGAATTGTTCGTAATAATCGTCATAATAGTGCAATTATAAAATACTTCAAAATAAAAAGTTAAAAAAATACATACTATTAAAGATTTAAAAGAAGTATAATATTTATACCATCAGACTCACGACTTAAGTCAAGAAAACCCTATATTTTTTACAATGGTCTACTTAACCCAGTTAAGGGTCTGCTTACTTAACCCACTTATTGACAGGTTAAAATTTTTTACGATAACCATCTGACTTCCGCAACTAATAATAATCATAACGAATATATCTTACACAATCTATCTTCGAACATAATCTTTTTCCCATGACAATGGTAATTGATAATGGTTTAAACTATTGATCTGATCGCATTTTTTTTTGTACAAATATTATACAACCTTTTTGTGTAGGGGCATGAATAAACTTGTAAATAAGACGCAGCTAGATCGATTTCCTGCTGCGTGATTTTTGAACTGTATTCTATTTCCTCGTCTTGCTTGGTCATTGTAATGAAAATCTACAACTGTGGCTAGTTAACACGCAAGAAAAATAATTGTAGCACCAAGGAAAATTATGACATTCCAGATCATGAAAATACCAGCTAAAATGCAGGCTTTCGGCTGAAAATCGTACTGCTAAAGTAATGATACATGATAAAAAAAAAGTAAAAAAAAAATTAATAATATGGTTACAAAAATAGCTGCTTTATAAAAACGAATTGCGATGGAATGGGTTGCGTATAGCTACGAGTATATGGCTCGTTGATTGTGACAAGACAAAGTAGTATATGTGAATAGGTAATAATATGTAAGACCAAAGTGTATTAAATAAGCATTTTTTTGTATCAATAATGCCAAAAAGTGGCTAAAATATTACCTGTCTTAAACCTAATGGCCTCAAATTCATTAAACCACGATTTAAAGCATACAACACGTTGCTATAACTTCTTGCCCGAGTCCTGCAAGTCCCCGCAATTCGAGTGCGGGCACTTTCATAGGGAGGTGTAGACCTGCGTGACTCGACGAAATGTGTTTGCCAAACAATACTAGTGCTTTGATAGCACAAAATATAATGTTATTTCATAACAATGTGCTTTTATCTTCATGGCGAAGTGAACATGATGTGGTGCAAGCTGATTTATGAGCAGGATAGCGTTTCGACCTGACGTGGGCGGTGAGCCTTACAACATCATAATATTCGACGAAGATGCTTATTTTCAGCCACAGTACGTTATGATGAGCTATGACGACCTCATAATATAATGCTATCCTTACCAGGGCTTAGTACCAGGCCCCTCTGTAAAAGTGAATAGGGGATGCCTTTCAACGAATATGTTTATTTTCAGCTGTATATTATGACGACCTCCGTGGCGCAGTGTGTAGCGCTGTTGCCTTAACGTGCGGAGGTCCTGGGTTCGATCCCCGGCAGGGTCAATTTGGGAATTTATAATTTCTGAATTTTCTGAAAAAAAAAATGACGCAATTCTTAAGTGCTATAATGACTTTCGCAGGGCATTTGTATAAGTGATGCCTTCAGAACGAGGCAGCTGATCAATCCTATATCCTGCGACGACCACCTTGGCGCAGTGTGTAGCGCTGTTGCCTTAACGCACGGAGGTCCTGGGTTCGATCTCCGGCAGGGTCAATTTGGGAATTTATTATTTCAGAATTTTCCCTGGTCTGGTCTGGTGGGAGGCTTCGGCCGTGGCTAGTTACCACCCTACCAGCAAAAGACGTGCCGCCAAGCGATTTAGCGTTCCGGTACGATGCCGTGCAGAAACCGAAGGGGTATGGGTTTAATATAACTGCAATGGCCCTAACAGGTTAGCCCGCTACCATCTTAGACTGCATCATCACTTACCATCAGGTGAGATCGCAGTCAAGGATTAGCTTGTAGTGGATGAAAAAAAAAAGATATCTTACTCTTTATTATTTACACTACTTATTACTAGGGCACTGAACATGGATAAATCGGTAATGGACTAAGCCAAGAACAAAATGAGAGTATCAAAGATCAATGGTCATGATTAATTGTATAATTGAGTATGTTTACCTTGTTTTATATCTCCGTTGACATATTTTTAATATGTCGAGAACCAAATTAATCAGTCCGTTTACAAAGAAAGATTAAATCTTTTAACATAAATTAAATAAGGTGTACGAGCCTGTATAGTAAAAAAAATACATATGTCAACTATGCTTAATTCACACATAAACAAAAAATGCATGCCTGAAATGACTCGTAATTAGGCAAATTGAATAAAATGTACTCAATGTAAAATAAAATGCTTTTTTGCTATAAGGATTTCTATTTTTTTTATCACCTACAAGTTAGCCCTTGACTGCGATCTCACCTGATGTTAAGTGATGATGCAGTCTAAGATTAATATATCCCTTACTCCTATTCGGTTTCTACACGGCGTCGTACCGGAGCGCTAAATCGCTTGGCGCCACGTCTTTGCCGATAGGGTGGTAACTAGCCACCGCCGAAGCCTCCCACCAGGCCGGACCAGGGAAAATTCAGAAATTATAAATTCCTTAATTGACCCTGCCGGGGATCGAACCCGATCTCCGCACGTTAAGGCGCTGTGAGCTCACGAGATGAAAAACACAGGCGCGCGGGGGTGAAATCGACCAAGCGCATGTCGCAAAAAATCCATGAAATAATTTGTAAAAAAATTAATATTTACTTTTCAATATAAATGAATCCGATAATGTGTTTGATTTAGAAATATGAATTTTATTTATTTTAAAGCTAATTATTGGTTTCAATAAGGAGAAAAATTCCTTTAAAAGGTAAATTAAGAGGTATGTTTAAAACAAATTTCAATGCAGAGATTTTTTTAAATTGTGTTTTGAGATGCGTCAAAGGTCTTGAAAACAGCAAATTATTTTTACAAGTATACATTATGTACCGTTTGATGGATACACTGCTTTTAAAAACCCCCTTTTACGCTACACCGCACAACACTGTGCCACGGAGATCGTCTATTCAGCTGGATTGTCCGCCCTGCAAATAGTTAATCACGTATAAGCTTCTAATTTTATTACCCGAACATAGAATTAAAAAGACATTCAGACACTGACAATAAATCAATTTGAATCGTATGTAGGTAAGTAATATGGTAATTGGCAATACCCGGGGCGCAGCCTTCGTAAAAATAAGATTTTATCGACTAATGTATTAAAATAATTATATTTACGTGCCTGTGTAAATGCGCGTAATTATATGTATTACTTTAACACCTACAGGAAAGGGAGATAGATTGTTAAAAACCTGTAATCGATTTGCTAATTACAGTATTGCATTTTCTTTTTATACAAGATACGTTTTATATTGAGAACACAAGGAATATGAGCTATGAGCCATTGGCTTTGGGAAATCTTAATTCAATAATCATTAATATAAAAAGGAAAAAAGGTAAAATATAATTATAGGTACCCGACATCGTCGTGCGTTGAATAAGTTTCTTTTAATTCCCACAGGAACACCTACCTTCTGGAATAAAAATTTGCCTATGTCTACAGAGATCCTCAACAATATCCATGCAAAAAATCAATTCGATCCGTGACTCCGTTGTGGCGTGATTGAAGGACAAACCAACAAACAAACACACTAGGTGACTTCTGAGTCTGAACTTCTCCTTTTCTTCTTCCATCGGGATAATTTTTTTGAAAGATCAATTTGTGCAATTCAGTGGCAGTCCTAATTTTACAAATTCTAAAAGCCGCGATGGGCATGTTGCTATCACGTTTTGCTGGACGTGTGTGTGCTCACGCAGTGTGTGCCAATGATGAGTTAGTTCAATCTAAAAATGAACGCGCGTCCAGTAATAGGGCGGTTTCAGACTATTCAGACAGCGTATTTTTTTGCACGTATAAGCTCGTATTGGCTAACGCGCTTACACGCGCGCAACATTGCGCTTCAAAAAACTAAACGAGCGTATCGCGCTTATTCCGGCGTGTTCGCTCGAACTCGTGGGTCAGTCAGAAGTAGTAGTAGTAGTCAGTAGTATACGAGCTTTTAAGCGCGTCAACGCTCGTAAGATGCGTTACGAGCGTTGCGCGTAAGATGGCAAAGGGTGCATAGTGCATACGCGCCTAAACGCACTTCCATAAAATAGCTTGTATATTATGTTCGCGCACGAGTTGTATGCAGAGTAAATGTGTCACCACACATTTACTCTGCATTCAACTCGCGCGCGAACTTTAGGTGTATATAGACACAAAACGGATGTCGTCATTGGCCATTCAGAGGCAGGCTATATAAATAATATGAATCCAGTGGGCTTACAAATACATTAATCTGTTGGCCAAATAGTACTCAAATGACACGATTGTTTACTGAGGCACGTTCAATTTTAGATTAGACAACTTCTACACCTGACGACTTCTAGACGACTGTGGCAAGTGGTCCATTTGCATGGAGACCAACACAACCTCAAAGAAGGATCTTGGCTACTGATGTAGGTACTAGATATAGTGTGTTTAGTGGATTTTAGACAAACTAATATAGCCAGGCGTATTATTTTCACAGATACTGCACAGTCCTTGTACTTGCTATTACGAATAATTGTAAATCGTGAAATATGTTATCAGACTTACATAATAGGCCATAAAATCAAGGTTGCCGCAAAGAATAGAAGATGTTATCAGTTAATTGCCCGGCTTCTGTGGTAATGGGTTAAGGCTTCGCTATTATTAAAATTATATGGTAAATCCGTCTTTCCCTAGCTGTATGGCTATGAATAGTACCTACTTACTGCATTAACATTGAGAAAGACCCGTTGTCCTAGGACCTAGGTGAAGCGACAGAAGCGACACGATACGACGCCATCGAAAATGATAAACTTGTCTACGCGACAACGTAGGCCACGTGAAGGGTCAGATACTGTTTGATACTGTCGCGTCGCTTCGTATCGAGTCCCGGTGTCGCGTTTGTCGCTGACGTAAAACAACGCGTAGGTATACGCTCTACATTTGAAATGTAAAAAACTAGGTACTCTTAGCACTATAGGTACTAGTTTTCGGCTTTGTTAAAGGAGTAACGATGGATCCATTTACTTAATATAATAAAGGCTTTTTTTTATCCACTACAGTCCTTGACTGCGATCTCACTTGATGGTAAGTGACGATGTAGTCTAAGATTGTAGCGGGCTAACCTGTTAGGGCATAACCATGCACGGAGTTTCCGCAGGAATTATAAAAACTTAAAACACGCGGACGAAGTCGCGGGCATCAGCAAGTCGCTTTCATTATGTAATAACCTCTATAACATTTTGAATCAAAAACACTTCCTAGAGATTTCTCCAGCTTAATCTATAGCGGTTAATCTGTAAAACGAAGTGACACTAATTCGATGCGATTGACAAACGCGCATATTAACATCGGACAATTAATTATCATTAAAAAGGCACAAAAAGAACTGAGATCTTCGTGTTTGAGACGGCATTGAGACGACAACTATTAGTGTTACTCATTAACCACTTACAATGGAGCCTTCAGTGCCTATTTTTTCATAGAGCGATAAGGGTTCGATGGGTCTTGTTAAGCTGGACGGCCGGAGTCACGTTTGTTCGACCGGCCACGACCGTCGCCCTACTAGCATTCCTACTGTCAAACTAACCATCAAATTGAACGGAGAAAAAAATACCTAGAACGTGCAAGGACGTTGCGTAGTTCTACGAAAACTGGCGCTCGAAGATGTTAAAGAAAGATACGCGGAATCGGTTTTTCCATTACACGTCTGGGTAATCGTAAAATGTTTGCGTATGTTGCTGTAATTGACGACTTGGTGAAATAAGAGATGGCAAATTGGAAATTTTCATGACGCACAATAAAATGCTATTTATAGTTTTGTAGAAGTGAAGGATTCCGCAATCAAATTAATGAATGAAATCCCCATATTTTTTGTGGCGGTTTTTGTTTCCCGCGGAAACTCTTTGCTTTTCCGGAATAAAAAAGTAGCCTATATGTTCATCCTCGGTATATTAACTATCCCTGTACCAAATTTCATCAAAATCGGTTGAATAGATGGGCAGTGAAAGCGTAGCAGACATACAGATGGACAGACAGACAGACACACTTTCACGTTTACAATATTACTATACTGGTTCGCCCCGAAGTGAGACCTCGCGGCGCCATCTATTGACTTCAATGTGAAGTTCTGTTAAAAATACTGAAGGTCATTAAAAATTTAATAATTTCGTTTCCTTACAATATTTTTCTAATTTTAGTATTTTTTGTTCAAGTACAGGATATAATTCAAATAATTGACCAAGTTTCAGGCTCAGCCTATCAGAAAATTCTGGACGGACGGACGGACGGACAAGTGCAAATTCACTCAAGTAGACTCAGAGACCTTTGCTTCGCTCGGTCAAATATGGATCACGTATGGATTCTATACTTCGCCTATTTAATAATGGTGATAATAACTATTAAATTGATAAAATTCGTTAACAATTTTGTTAAACTTTTGTTTATGGAATGGTGTTCACAAAATACCAACACAATAAATAACATAATTATTAAGACGAATTCCATAAATAATTTATCTGTAGGTCAAAATATTTATTAAAAAAGCTTTATTATGTCCATTACGCCGAAATCAGTGTTACTAATATTTTTTTTTTACAATAAAAATTAAACCAGTTAGTGAACTTTGAATATAAATCCTTTCAAAAATTACGAGTGTATTTTAGGGTTTAAATGAATTGCACCAATCAGAAGAAAGAAAATTCACCAAATTCAAAATGTCAGCTACAGACCTCGCTCCAATACAGAACACTATAATTATGTGTAACATTTAACGATTGTGGGTCTTTTGCATTTTAAGGGTTCCGTTGACGAATGTCTTAGTAAAAACCTTTATATATAACTAGCTGACCCGGCGAACTTCGTACCGCCTTAGTATGCAAAATTAAATGTATATTTTTCAATATTTCTGAGAGATTTTCTTAATATTTTTTTCCGTAAGAACCTTCTCCTAATAATAACAAATACAACAAAAAAAGGATTAGTGAAATCGGTCCAGCCATTCACGCGTGATGCCGTGACCAAGGAAAACGGGTTTCATTTTTATATATATAGATACAAGTACAACAAAAAAAGAATTAGTGAAATCGGTCCAGCCATTCACGCGTGATGCCGTGACCAAGGAAAACGGGTTTCATTTTTATATATATAGATAGATAGATAGAAGACAAGATAAGTAATGCCCGCGACATCAATCTTGTGGATTTAGAATCTTTGAAAATTCCGTGGGAAATCTTTGACTTGCCAATCAGCCTACATCCTACCCCAAGACAACCTACTCTTTAACAAATTATGTCAAAATCGGTTGAACTGATGGCACGTTAAAATGCAGCCTGCTGCGCTTACACACGAAAAAGATATATTTCGCATGTATCTATGTGATATATATATTATATGATAATATAATGTCCTCCCGACCGAATTTCGGCCACGGCGGCCAATCTCCAGAGAGATTAGCCATCTGCGCGGGAGATATTATAGTGCACAAGTGTGTGCGCAAACACAGGTGCACTCTCTGTTCCTTTACTCTCATAGCCCGTTGGGACAGAAAATCCGACACGGCCGGAGAGAGATCAGGCGCAGGACCGACGGCTTAACATGCTTTTCGAGGTACAGGGGTGGAGCACCACCAACTTCCTAACTCCGGGCTAGTACTGAGAATTTCTTGTCAGAAAAACCCAATACTTGTTGTGACCCGAGCCGGGACTCGAACCCAGGACCTCGTCGGTCGCAGTCGAATATGCTAACCACTAGACCAACGAGGCAGTTAATAATGGATAATATATGAACGATGAAAACAACGAGCATATTGAGAACCTTACTGTATCAAATAAATATTATAAATGCGAAAGTTTGGATGGATGGATGTATGGATGTTTGTTACTCCATCACGCGCCAACGGCTGAACGATCTGGCTGAAATTTGGTACAGAGATAGATTATAGTCTGGAATAGCACATAGGCATACCGAAAAACTAAACGAAGTCGCGGGCGTTAGCTAGTATTATTATATTATCAGGTAGAGCACTCTGGGAGCACAACATTATAAATAGGTATATAATGTATGACAAGTCAGAATACGGTCGGCGTAGTTTGCAAACGAATATCCTGTAACTTCTACTTTTTCAACGTAAGCTATTTTCGTCAAAGTACGGAACTTATAAAGCTTGCCTTACTTTTCGCTTAGTAAATATTTTTGCAAATTAATTTTCTAGTTTAATTTATTTTTAGCGACCTTATTGTGTAATTGTCACCTTTGCCCTTTGCCTTTCTGTGAATGCAATTTCAGACTCTCGGAAAGCCTTAATTAAGTTGAAATAAATGTCACATATTTGGACCAGTTAGCAAGTGAGAGATTAATTATTGTTATCCATTAAAAAAGTTACATAAATTTTTAGCAGTGTATTATTTTAACTGCTTTATGTAAAGAAATCCATTTATAAAGGTAAAGCAATTACATGATAAATTACTTTGTGACTAAAAATAAACGAGTATGCTTATGCTTAAATTTATTAAAATTATTTTAGCTTATGGTTAAAATAATAATAAAGGTTGGTAAATCTTCTGGAATAAAACTTGGAAGCTTTTTATGTAGTAGGTACCTTTTCGGGCGAGCATCTTTTTTTTATCATCTAGATAAAAAAAAGATGCTCCCGAACAATTTGGCCACGTGGATTTTAGTTTTTAAAAATTTCGTACGAACTCTTTGATTTTGTGACGTCTCACATAAAGAGGTACTCGAGTTAATACTGAAGGTCCCAAACTCATTCCAGTTAGGTACATTATAATTATATCTATAGTTGTACAAAGCCACTTAATTCTGTTTTACGATAAGTATGTACCATTATAACAATTTGCGAACTAATTACAAAACCAAGAACACATTTAATCAACGAAACAAGACCCTGCTATTAGTTGTTATCGCCAGTCTCCACACAATAATTAGAAGCAAATACGACCTTAATTACAACGTTGTTTTTCCAGTAGGTACGATCGCCGACTGGCCTCGCTGATCCGCCCGGGATGTCAACCACATAATCATTACGATATGAAACAAATATTGTCGGCGGCAAGGTCGCCAAATTTGAGTTATTGAGTTCGAGGCTGGCACCAGTGGACTTTTCACTATAAAGGCACATTCAGAATAGACAACGAAACAGCGGCGTGTCAAAGGCTTAATAAGAGAGGCGCTAATAAGTCGACAATATCTCCCAACCCTAGCAGCATTGTTTGGACTTTTTCCAGAAGGAGGACTGAAGAAGATGATCATGTCCAAATAACAGCTTACAAAGTATGACACAATTATAAAGTTACATAATCTATATCTTTTAAACTAATATCATAAATGCGAAAGTGTGTCTATCTGCTACGCTTTCGCGGCCCATCTGTTCAACCAATTTTGATGAAATTTGGTATAGGGATATTTTGTATCCAGGGGAAGGACATAGACTACTTTTTATCTGTAAAATTCAAGAGTTCCCGCGGGAATCAAAAAACTTTAATCCACGGGGACTATTAATCATCTATTAAAATTTAAATATCTAGTCCAATTAATTTATTTATATTCGGTAAATGTTGAAAATATGCTTTTTTACTTTTCTTAAATAATGTATAGAAAGGAAAAAAGCTGCTGCTATAAATATATTTTAATCCATACGACCGCTTAGCAGAATTCCACAGCCGCCGGGTTTATCGAATTCTAGAGTGCAGATAAAGTTCTGCGAAAAAATAAAGGAATTCACAAACACGCATTGAACACATGTGGCGTAAAAAAATCAATTGCGTCGATGCGATGGCTAAAAGAATGCGGATAAACCGCTTTCTTTGTGGACCCGATTTTAACAAGATCGACTCAGTGTAACAGACGACTTGTTATTATTTTTTCGATATGCGCAATCATAAAAGTGTAATATTTTATTTGTTGCGCAATCGAATTTTTAGCTGATTATAATGTACTTGCATATTTTAAGACCAGTATCTACTAGTGGGTAAAATTCCTGTTTATAAATGTGTGGTAAATAAAATTAAGGCCACATAGTTTAAATACGGATGGATCTGCGAGCTCACGACATTTATATCTTATGCCCTTACTTATAACAATATGATGAATAGAAATAGAAGATGCAGTCTAAAATGGTACCGGGCTAACCTGGCAGAGAAATGTTTCTACGAGTACATGGCATTGCACCAGAATGCTAAAACACTTGGTGGTACGTATTTGCTGGAAGGATGGTTACTAGCCACGGTCGTAGCCACTCACCAAACCAAAGAGACAATTTCGAAAATATAATTTCCCAAATTACACATACCGGAGATCGACCTCGGGACCTTCCATTTATAAGCTTTTTGCTTTACTATTTCGAATACTATTATAGTCAGGAATATTACATCCACCCATCCATCCATCAAATGACGAGTTATTTATACGTACGTTGTAAGCTATTTACGTCAGTGCACGTAAATTCTTTTCGAGCGAGCTTTCGATAGCGTAAAAGCCCAGCATTTATGTCCGATGTCCGTATAATTAAAATACAAAAGCGTGTTTCCTTATCAACACTATTAAATTAAAAAAATATTGTATCGTTTTTAACTACGCAAAATACTTTTTAACTCTTTGGAAAATACTTTTTCCAATTTCGATTGACGTAAAGACCCGGTGCTAAAATTCCCAGATTCAATTCCAGAAATACTTTTATGGTTTTATTAAATTGTTCTCGTAGATTGACGACAGCCAATAAATTTTTATTTTATTTTTACTTAGCTGGAAATGTACCCTGGGTTTTTAGCTTCAAACTGAATTCATTAAAGAATATGATTATTGAGCAGGTAGTTAGTAGACATCAATCATAAAGGTTTTATGGTTAATATTAGTAGAGAAATGCTATCTTGGTATACCAAGATATATTAGCACTATTACTGTTTGTGTCTGTCAGTATCCTACCGGCACACTCAGCGATTATTAAATACTTTTTTTAACGTTAGCAATCGTGGCCGGATCAAATGAATATTATCTTTAAGTTTAGCCAACTTTTATCTAACTACATTAAATCTCTCGTGGAACCTCTACACGTTTAATTATTTACTCTTGCAAGTTCCAAACACCTAATTCTGGATTATCTCTTACATATATATACGATAGCACGATAACATATAGCCGTAGTTCCATTTATATGAAGGGTTACATTAGATCTGAATTTCGTTTAGTGCGCAACCCCTCATACAAATAGTACCACCAACCTATTCTGTGGTACCTACTTTAATTCATACCTAAATTATCAAATGGAATAAGTATATTTATATATCTACATCGGCTCAAAGTACATAAAATCAAGTTTTCGTAACTTTATGTTTTAGCTCGACGTTTCTGATACGAACCGCGAAGGTGTGGAAATTTTCCTGCCACGTACAATTAAGTATTTTCAAGGCAAGAATGAATTATTAGACATCTTCTAGGCAAGCGCGTTCCAACCTAGACCTCATCATTGCTTTGCAAAAAGCGTATTTGTCGTCAAGCGCAAGCCTATTTCGCAATAAATGTAAAAAAAAAACATTTATTTTCTAATGTAATGGTTTTTACCATTAGATTAGAAAATAAATGTTTTTTTCCTTTTGGAAAACTTCTGACTAACTCACTCACTGACTGACTCTCAGCCTTGCCCTTGCTCTTGAAAGCTGAGAATTTGCACACAGGTATTTTTTAACCCCCGACGCAAAAAGAGGGGTGTTATAAGTTTAACGTGTCTGTATGTGTATCTGTCTGTGGTATCGTAGCTCCCAAACGGATGAACCGATTTTCGTTTAGTTTTTTGTGTCATAGATAATTTTATCCCGAGTTTCCTTAGCCATGTTTCATGAAAATCTGTTCAGCCGTTTAAACATCAGCTCTTTAATAGTTGATGAGGGGATCTGACTACCTTCCATATGTCCTATCGATTCGAAATTTGGTACCGTATTTACCTACTTTAAAAAGGACAAAATAAAAGTAAAATTAAAAGTTTTAAAAATCCCCCGTCACAAAAAATAAACTCTAAAAACGAACAAATAATATTTTATACCTATTATTATGTAAGATCATTTTTTTTTTCCAAGTGTCGTCGGGACGGGGGACCGGGGAAATATAATTCGTAATAATTAATTAGGTGTTGTTGGAAAAATACTTTATAAACTGTAGCGGTAGTACGTAGTTTATTACGTAGTTATAGTAATTGTTCTGTGGTAAAACTAAAGGTAATTTTAGCCATACATATGTAGCAATAATGAAATTATTAGAGTCTGTTACATAAGAAAAACAGATAAACAAGCATTTTTTGCGCACTACACTTTGTACATCGACCGAAACCCGACACATATTATTTTTATAAAGTCATCTCCTTATTAATTTTTTGTATATTTTTTTTTGTACTTTTGGTTATAATACTTTGTATCTTTGACGACGTTTCCGTAATGTCAACGATGATATTGTGTATAGAGTAACAAGTATAATACATCACACAAATATCACTTGTATCTGCTCAGACATAGTGATATTTTTTGAATGAAAAAAATCTTGCGTTTGTATTAATATAGCGATACAGCGACCGTATCTTTGGCAGGCTATTAACAAAAGGCAAAATGATAAGTGATCTATACTTGATATAAAATTATAAATCATATCTACTTATTATACTATTCAGAAGTAGGTACGACTAAAGTATTAACTAATTCAATATACATAAAATTCTCAGATCCATTACTCAGAGGTAAAATAAATAGCAATAAGACATTAAATATCTTTTAAGCATGATATTAAATCTAAAACAACGAGACGTTTGTGTACGTAGGTGATTTTAAGGTTCCACAAATACTTAATTAATGGGCTGTAGTGGATCTGCACAGTACACAATAGTGGAACAGGAAAACGTCGTTCGTTAGGTTCGATGTAAGTACCTAAGGTTAAAAAATTTCATCTAAGCAAAGCCAAGTAAGTATTGGCCGACCGTTTAACTCGCGTATCGCCTGCGCAGTAAGAAGGGAGCGGGGGGAGATGTTAGCGGATTAAAAAAAAGATACTTATTATTTTATTCTTTACCAACAAATCTTTGGACTATTGTGTAGTGTTACTCGCCCCCGCTCCCTTCTTACCGCGCAGGCGATACGCGAGTTAAGCGGTCGGCCTATAGTCTATACCCGATCTAGATTCAATGAAAAGAATCATAATTACTTAAATCTTAATTCAAGATCACTTAAAGCAGAACGTTGAACTTTTTTTCTAAAATTTTCCTGCAAAAACATTGTCCACGTTTTCTCTTTGAAAAAAATAATTGGTAAATTGAATGTAATAATCACAAAAACCGATGGTTGCACAACTGTGTATTGTAGAGCACTTTATAGAGGCTCAAAACGCAACGACATTTCTTTTACTGTTTCTTCTTATTTTTATTTTAGTTCTAATTTTTTTCACGTTTATTACGCGACAAAATGAAAAGTTTAACCTGTTAAGTGCAAGTCGCAATTGTGTGACTTGTGTTGCATAGAAAGTTTAATTTGAGGGCAGGTTGGTATGAAAGCGACTAAAAGCTAAGCATTTTGTAAAATTACGTTGATCTTAGTATCCAATAATTAAGACCCATCTTAAACTTATCAGAGGTTGACGCACCGTTGGCTAGAGTGGTCGCATTGTGGCGAGCGGCTACGCGATGCCGACCTAATTTTTCTGTTTATTTTGTAAAAAATATATAAAAAGTAATTATGGCGCAATCAAAGCGCTCAGATACTGTTGTTGTGAACGAGTGCCTTGCTTTCGTGCAAAACAAGATCGACGTAATGGATGAGGTGAGCCTGGGGCAAATCTGTACGTCGAGTTTCACGGAGGCTGATATTTCAACAGCAAAGAAGATTTTGGCCGACACCGCCGTGACCACCATACGCTTGGCAACAAGGCAGAAGGATGGACGTGGCCTAAAGGACCTTCAGGACATCATTAGAGTGCTGAAGCAAACTGATCCAGATGACATCCCAACGTATGTGGTGCAGGATCTCAACAAGCTGCCGCCTGTGACATTCGACCATGTGGATGTTACCCGGCTGCTTAAGGACATCCAATTGTTGAGAGCTGACATGACTAATGTTAAGAATCAGTTGCAAATTTCAGAGCAAACTGTTTCGACGCTAAGTAAGGAATTGGCTGACTTACGCCAGAAAGTTGCTGACAAGAACAATACGCCGTCGCCGTCACAAAATGTGAACACGAGGCGCGGCGGTAATGTACGCATGGATCCAATTTCGCCACTCTGCAGTGAGGCATTTGCTTCACCTAAGGAATCGCTTAAGGTTGTTGACCGCGCTAATAAATCAGTTTGTGTGGAAACAATAGCGAAGCCTACGACAACAACTGCTATTATATCAAAACAACGGCAAAGAACGTATGCTGACGCATCCCGAAAGCAGACGGTTCGAGAAAACTCTTCACATCCAGCAGCTGCACCGACCGCTACTCAAATCTCAGCGGATAAAAAATGCGACGCGGATGGTTTCACACTAGTGGAGAAGAAAAAGCGAAGACCGAACCGATTTCGAAATATTCGTGGTACAGCGCAAACGACAAATACCACTTTGAAAGCGGCGGTACCTAACATTATGATTTATGTTTCCCGCATAAATTCCGAGACGTCCAAGGCTGATATTATACGGTACATTCTGGACACGTATAAAAATCGCCATGGAACAGCTGCAGAAGGTTCGCGAGAATCTGTTTGTTCGCAGATGACTGAGGTGCAGCTGACCCTGGATAAACTTAAGTCCAGTAGGACAACCTACTTCAGCTCGTATGTCCTTACTGTTCCGGCTTCGTGCAAAGACGTATTCCTCAGCTCAGACTTTTGGCCTGAGGGCATAGTTTACCGTCGCTTCAGGGAAGCCAGATCCAGAATCCCTACTGTTTCATAATTATGTATTAATGTTATTTTATTGTATTATATGTTATATTATGTATACATTTCTATGGGCCTAGTTGCCTGATGTAAACAAATAAATAAAATAAATAAAATAAAAATAAAAAATAAACTACTAATACTAGCTGATGCCCGTGACTTCGTCCGCGTGAAATAAGTTTTTTTCATTCCCACGGGAACTTCTAATTTTTCCGGGATAGAAGTAGCCTATGTCACTCTCCAGGTCCTCAACTATATTCATGCAAAACATCACATCGATCCGTTGCTCCGTTGCGGCGTGATTGAAGGGCAAACAAACACTTTCGCATTTATAATAATATTAGTATGATACATCATTTCTAACACGTGTCGTGATGTACACGTACGTATTTGCTCAAACTGAGGCAAATCCCGGGACGCGACACGCGATCACTCGCGTACACATTTTCTTTACACGTTCATATTACATTCATACGAGTTACTTGATACAATCGGCGCGATTTCCGTCCCGCGTGCCGCGCGGGATTCGCCTCAATTTGACCGAAGCTTTATCAATGCTTACATGCCAATGCCAATATAATCAATCAATCAATTTATTTTGCACATTTGGGTTTACATGGTATTATTCTAATTAGTAAGCGAGGGTGATTTGGATTTGTGCTTGCTCAAAGTGATCAAGTAAAAAAATAACCTTCTTTAAAATTATAGCACGTTACTTGTGCGAAAGTTCCGATGGATGGATGGATGTATGGATTGATGGATGTATGGATGGGTGGATGTTTGTTGCTCAATCACGCCAGAACGGATGAACGGATCTGAATGAAATTTGGCACAGACATAAAATATAGTCTGGAATAACATATAGGCTACTTTTTATCCCGGAAAATTATAGAGTAATTCCCGCGGGAAGCAAAAAACATCAAATGGATGTCTGTTACTAAATCTGGATGAAATTGGTGCTGGCACCCTTATGTGGTTGACGTCCAATTTGCTCGCACGAAGCGTTTTTGCTCGACGTTTCTGATCCGAACCGCTAGGGTGTGGAACACCCTCACAGCGCATGTGTTTCCTGCCACATATAACTTAGGTACCTTCAAGGTAAGAGTGAATAGGCATCTTCTAGGCAAGCGCGTTCCAACCTAGACCTCATCATTGCTTTGCACTAAGCATGATTGTCGTCAAGCGTAAGCCTATCACGCAATAAAAAAAAAAATTGTCACAGAGATAGAATATAGTCTGGAATAACAAATAGGCTACTTTTTACTGGCCCCCGGGCACCAAAAACCTCAATCACACGCGGACGAAGTCACGGGCATCAGCATCAAATAAATCGTTCCAAAGCTGTGCAGCGGTCACCCGAAGGTCGCACAACAATAGACATCTATTGTAATTATCATTGTATTACCGATACTACTACAGATAATGTAACTAATAAAAGTTGACCCCTATCAATATTGCCATTTAGAACTTAATTAAAAACGAATTGGTTGTGTTTATTTTTATTATAAACTTGCCTTTACACAAGTTTAAGAAATTAAAAGTATGCTCCTGAAAAAAGGTTATATAATACTGTTGAAAATTATTATGATAAAAGAGCATGGATTTGACTCGTTCCACCACTGCTTAAGACTGCGGTTACGTCTTATGTATCTAGACATTAATGTAATATTATTGTAAATATTATTTTTTTCTAAAGAGCAACCACCGAGTTTCTTGCTGGTTCTTCTAAATAGGAATGGCATTCCGAACCAATGGTAGATTCATTCGACTATTCAAAAGCACTTGTTATGTGACTACTTGATTAAAAAATATTTGATTTGACTTTATTTTATGCAAAACATACACGAAATGTTCTGAAGGTTCGCTGTCAGAGCACCGGATGGCGTTCTATAGGCGACCTGTGTCTAGACGGTAATATATTTAGGTATGTAATTGCAATTGAATTAAATTGTGTTCCTATTTAAATAATTAGGAAGTCATTTAGTACAATGAGAAAATAATGAGAAAAACTAATTTGTATCACTGAATGGTTTATGGAAAAGTTCAGGCAATTTAGGGTTTTTACAGGCTTAAAAGAATAGGCATAACCTGACATCTGCACCTACACTGTGTTGTAAACAATTAATCTTATCGAGAAGGTGGGCAATCCAAGTTACCCTAAATTATTATTATTTACTAGCTGATGCCCGCGACTTCGTCTGCGTGGTTTTTTTATTCCCGCGGGAAATCTTAAATTTTACGGGATAAAAAGTGGTAGGTATATGTGTTATTCCAGACTACAATCTATCTCTGTGCCCAATTTCATTCAGCTCCGTTTAACAGTTCCGGCGTGAATGAGTAACAAACACCCTCCATCCCATTCATACATCTGCACCATTCATCCAAACTTTCGCATTTATATTGTACGTATACCTACAGAAGCTTTTTGCGTGATAACCGCAAAACATCAAATTCGAAGAAGCCACTGCATGATATTTCGAGTTCGAGTTCATGACGTTCTCGGCGGAGTTCCTTCGCTCGGCCAAAACCATATGGTACCTACAGGGGTAGTCTTCACGGATATAAAATTAATATATAGACCTAATGAGAAGTTTGACGTAGCAATATCAATTCAAGAACTTTCTAAACCAGCAAGTCGAATAGGAGTCGTTAAGATTTTCAAGTCAAAGTCAAACAATATTTATTCAATTTAGGTACTATGTACACTTATTGACGACCAGTTACTTATAAAATATAATGGTGATAATCAGTTACGGTATCTTAAAAATAAAGCTACGAGGGTTCCAAACGCACCCTGGTCTGAGAAGAGCCCACAACAAACTCAGCCGGGTTTTTTTTTACTATCACCATCTTACAAGTTAAAACAGTTATGTGCAAACGAAATGTAACCCTCGCGGTGGCACAAAAACTAGACATTAATTAA
The DNA here is from genome assembly GCA_923060345.2 of Erebia aethiops. Classification (NCBI taxonomy): domain Eukaryota; kingdom Metazoa; phylum Arthropoda; class Insecta; order Lepidoptera; family Nymphalidae; genus Erebia; species Erebia aethiops. The sequence continues at coordinate 9,592,190 of OV281096.1, read as the reverse complement.
AACGCAAACCGATTTCTTAGGTGATGTAATAACACTTCCTTGCAAAGTGCGTCCGTTCGTGTGGAAACAGCTGTCTTGGGGAGGCGAGGCCACTCTTAAATTGCGTGTTCGAGCAATAAAAAGACTGACCGAAATCTAGTTTTGATCGTTTTCGATTCGATATCGATTTCATTGTTAGTGTTGTACACGGAAGGCAATTGTCGATAATTACACTCTAGCACGTAACCATTGTGCAATAAATGTCATGTTACCAACAAAAATTGACAGCCGCCACAAAAATCAACTTGATAAGATAAGAATTATTACTAAAACAAAAAAGACCAAAAAAATCAATTGTCTACAGGATTAAGTGAAGAATATTTGTTTTAAATTAAATCCAGATATTACAATTTTAATTTAGATTTCACTGGTCTCGATTTTATTTTTTATTTTGATTGATTTAACGAGATCTGATCACTGATCGTAAAATTATTTTGTTTGTGGGAGTCGTTCGATTCGTATCTATACCCATATTCTAAATGCAAAAGTTTGTAAGGATGAATGGATGTTAGTTACTCAATCACGCCAGAACGGCGGAACGGATCTAGATTAAATTTGGCACAAAGATAGATTATAGTCTGGAATTACACATGAGCTACTTTTTATCCCGGAAAATTAAAGCGGGAAACAAAATACCTAAATCAACGCGTACGAAGTTTCGGGCTTCAGTTAGTTAATTTATAATTATCGTTTTCAATAAGAGCGAAACCTGGGGACCCTATATATACTTACTCAATTGTGTCTTTTATGTTCAGATTTACACACGCATACAGATTAAAGCCACATACAGTTATTTTGTAAAGATGTTAAAACTTTGACGATAACTCCTCATTTCGAAACATATTATCCTTTCTTTTGTAATGAAGCCTTTATAATAATATAACATCAACTATATTATGGTACATAGATAGCCCTTGTATACGTAGGTATGATAGGTAAGTACTTAATATTTTGCCTTTGATTCATACAAAAAATATCCTATTCATTGGTATAATCAATAGTCATAGTACACTACAAGGTTACTATTACATGTAAACAGCAATTCCTATTATTGGACCTAATTTACTTTTTGCCCTATACCTACTTTGAAAAGCAGTCTCACTCCATGTCACAGTGTAGGTATAATTTATAAAATAAAATATCATCTTGGACAGTATCGAGTATATTCTGAGATTTATAGTTACTTTTATTTTTGGACACACAAAGTGCGCGACGGAACCGAAGCGACGGTTGCCAGAAATGTGTTCAACGTAAACAATGTCTGTTTTCAGGGCAGATGGAATTTCGGTCACAGACATGAAAGTATTTTGTTCCGTTTAGTTACAAAATATAAATTGCACGGTAAAAATTTTGAGACCAATGTTGTAGAGTTTGTATGTAAACTGAAAATAACCTTCCGAAACAATCATCCGTTTTTTTCACCTGCCCTACAAACGGACTAAAAGTAAATTAATTTATGTCTAGAAGTTGTACCTACGAGTATGAGAGCGTTCAAATTAACGATCGCGCACTCGCAGCAAAAAGGTCTCTGACACCTAGTCAGAGGATAATTTGAGTGCGAATAAAAAATAAAAATTAAAAAAAAAACGATCGCGCACTTCAACGCGATGCTCTTCTTATAATTCATTGTATTTGTGCCATCCAATAAACAAATTCTGATCTTGAACTTGTGCAATGTTTGTTTTGTAGTTTATAATTTGGGAATTTATAATTTCTGAATTTTCCCTGGTCTGGTCTTGTGGGAGGCTTCGGCCGTGAATAGTTACCACCATACCGGCAAAGACGTGCCGCCAAGCTATTTAGCCTTCCGGTACGATGCCGTGAAGAAACCGAAGGGGTATGGGTTTAATATAACTGCCATGCTAACAGATTAGCCCGCTACCATTTTAGACTGCATCATCACTTACCATCAGGTGAGATCTCAGACAAGGGCTAGCTTGTAGTGGAATAAAAAAAAAGAAAAAGTCGTAGAAAGTGATCAGTGACTGACGGTCAGTCAACCTTTCCTATAGCAGTCCATGCGCAGAGACATCTTGGTGCGATATTTGCAACAAATCATACACGCGTACGCGTGCGCTTAGTGTGACAACCTGCTGTACTGCTACCGTCATACTGTGTTTGATCTGCGATGTGGGAGTTGTTCTTAGTAAGAAATCGTTCCGGCTTCGCCCGTAATGAGAGCATGAGGACATTCAAGGCCGGTTCACAAACAAGTACTTAACTTAAGTTATCAATTGAATCTACTATAGCTAAGCTACTATACTTATTAAAGGCTGTCATAAATAATATGATATAATAATTATTAGAACTAACTAACTATTAAATATGCCTTATTTTAAGTCTTATAGGTTGGGCGTTGGTACTTGAAATACTAAACTAAGTTATTTTAACTCATTGGGAGAAATCATTTTACTTTCTGATGGTAAGTAGACAAGTGACTTGCTCGAGATGTCTTTTGCAAGTTTGAAGGCTAGTGGTTTGACGATCTCCCTGGTGCAGTGTTAAGCGCTGTTGTCTTAACGCGGGAGGTCCCAGGTTCTATTCCCGGCCGGGAAAATCCCTAATTGAATTAATTAATTAATTTCAGAATTTTCACTGGTCTGGTCTGGTGGGAAGCTTCGGCCGTGGGTACGGCACTTCGGTACGTCTTTGCCGGTAGGGTGTTACCACCCTACCGGCAAAGACGTACCGCCAAGCGATTAAGCGTTCCGGTACGATGCCGTGTAGAAACTGAATAGGGGTATGGGTTTAATGTAACTGCCATATCTCTAACAGGTTAGTCCGTTACCATGCAGGACTGCATCATCACTTACCATCAGGTGAGATCGCAGTCAAGGGCTAACTTGTAGTGGATAAAAAAATGGTTACTTTGATTAGACATGATTAAGTCTTCGAAGGGAAGACTCTACATTCATTTTACATAAGGTATTTTTACACCCTCCGCAATCATTTCGCTTTATTACGGCGAAAGCACACGTCAAGGAAAACACACACAAGGAAAAACGTCCGCGCGTAGCATCCGCGTCAGGTCCTCATAAAAGTTAGTTACACGGACTTTTTGTCTACCAGATGTTTGTTTATTATTTTCCCTCTTAATCCAAGCCGGCCTCTGTTTCACAACAATTTAGACTTCAGTCTCAATTGACCTCAATAAAGCCTAGATCTGTGACCTGAGTATTCGTTCATTAGTATTTATAGACTCATTTGTCTAGCTCTACATAACAATAAACAACGCGATACCATCAGTAAACATACGTTTACTCCAATTGATTACTTATTCATATCATTCACTGTTTCTCACTTGACACATATTATGTTTTAAACTGACCGTATTCAAAGAAACATTAGCCTTTTCTTTACAAAAAGCTGATAAAGTAGAGTCAGACCTGCAGTGTTGGTTCCGCATGTTACTCTCAAATAAATCTAATGCGACTTGATTTTAATCTTAAATTTGTCGTACAGGTAATTATGGTTTGTATTAATCAGTCAATTATTATTAGACAAACAACATGTATTTCAAAACTAATTTCTAATAATTAAAAAACCTACTTATTTTTGAATTTTACATGTCTGAAATCTCTGTCAAAAACTACTTCTTGTATCAATCCGCACCAGCCTAAACTCTGTAGAAAAAGAAACAGAGAAACGAATTCGTTGATATTTACTAAAAATTCCATAAGAATACATACAATGGAGATTTTTTTTATCGACTACAAGTTAGCCCTTGACTGCGATCTCACCTGATGGTAAGTTATTAGCATACATCATAATATCAACCTATAAACGTCCACTGCCGAACATTTGCTTGTCCTCAGCCTTCCTCATCTAGCCACTTACTCTATTTATAATCCGTTCATCGTGCCAGAAAATGCTTCACGCTTCTCACTTATTACGCGCTCTCTACTCTAGGACTTCTCGACTCCAACGGCCATTATCCATACTAGAAGAATGACAGGCCCATTACCATCGCAGCTTGCTCATAATTCGGGCGTTTTTTTTAAATATATAGGCTGCGATCAGACTAAGTTTACATAATGGTTAAATTAAACTATGTATTTCGTATTAAGTTACCTCCATTTTCACTGGTTATTTGCGGAACCCTGTAAAGGAATTGATTGACTCATCGAGACACAAAGCATCAGACAGTTAATTAGACTGCCAAAGGCAGTTTAATTACTTCCTAATATTGACAAAGCCACTTTTTGTCCTTCCCGGATCGGTATGTTAGTAAAAAAACTCTTTACTGGTTGTTCTCATTTGTATACAACCATTATTTAAAATCAAGAGTGAGTTTAGATATAGGTACTAATATTACAAAAAGTGTCTTTGTTGTTTATTAAAGTTTTACTAACTTTAAACAACCAAAAAGTGACAAAGGCAAATTTTTATCGTGTGGAATTAAAAACAATCTGCGGGATTTTTAAAGATTTTAATACACGTGGACGAAGTCGCGGGAATTTTCTAGTTTATATTTATATAACTAAATGTAAGTAAATGGACGATTTAGAAATGGTAACATTGAAAATTATTTATTTATGTTTTGGTATTTCGGTTTTAACAATGCAAAGTATTTAATAATATAAGATTTCTATTCTCTAGTTTATAAGTACCTACTTAAGCATTATCTATTTTTCACTACTCTCACATTCTAGGGCTGCGGGAAGAAAAATCTTCAAGAGTTAAGTTGTCTTTGTGCATGCCCTTTAAATGTTTGTTTAGTTTTTAAATTTGGTACAAAATATGTAAATAAATAATAAAATACATGATGTAACATGAGTACGAGAATATTGTGTGTTGAATTTTACAAGGCAATTCAATTAAGTGCATTTCAGCCGCTTACAAGTTAGTAAGAGTGCTGCAGTACGTAGGAATGTACATCTGCACTGCCATTGGAGATGCGATCTAACGCGTAATATTTGTGTGGCTCGTGCGCGTAACCGTTTGAATAATACATGTATTCAAACAGTTACGTTAAATGTATTCCGCTTTATGCTGATCGCACACCAAACCTCTCACACCGTAGGCACATATTTCCAGTGCTCAAAATTGGCATTAGTCACATGTACTGGGTCTGATAAAAGTCCATTGAGAAAAATTGAATTGAACTGAAAGCATGCAGTGCGTCGGGCACCCGACTACTTACCTAGACGTTGGACCCGCAAGGCCACGGCCTAAGCAATTGTGCTAGCTATTTTAGATAAAGCTAAAAAATCAGCCTCCTTTGCGGTGAGATGAAGCACCGAGGCGTCTGATAGTTTGACTGTAACATAGTTTGACTGATAGTTGGTTAATATTGAAAGGAAAGGTTCAGATTGAGGTTGCAGACGCTTAAGGCGGATCTTGTGTGAGTGTGCGACCACCTTTATGAGAAGCCTACTCGTATTTTACATATGCTGGAGAGATAAAAATACCATACATCTAAATATTTATATTATATAAGGAATCCTTGATTGACGGACCAATCTATAATCACAGAGCCCATACAGCTAGACATGGATAGACGTATCAAGCTCGTCCCTTATACTGCCGAACCCAAAAAAGGAATACACGAATATGAAGGACCGTATATTATACCTACTCGTATTTATAGGATGACCAATTACCACACTTATTTTGATATCACTGAGTTATATACTTGTTGGCGTTTTAAACTTTAACTAAAAAACAGAACTATTTGTTTTTATTAAAGTTATTTGTTCTTGTTTTCGCTCTAAGAGAGCCAATTCCATCAATTTGGGCGTGTCTCTTTCAATCAATAGGAATGTAATCTCCTGACCGAATTTCGGCCACCGTGGCCTATCTGCAGAGAGATTAGCCATCAGCACGGGATATATTATAGTGTACAAGTGTGTACATACACAGGTGCACTCTCTGTTCCTTTACTTTCATAAAATTGGACGGAAAATCCAACACGACCAGAGAGAGATCAGGCGCAGGACCGATGGCTTAACGTGATCTCTGAGGCACAGGGGTGAAACACCGCCAAAATCCTAACTCCGGGCTAGTACTGAGAATTTCTTACAGAAAAAAACTTTCTTGACAGAAAACCCAATACTTGTTATGACCCGACCCGGGACTCGAACCTGGGACCTCGTCGGCCGCAGTCTAGTGCTAACCACTAGACCAACGAGGCAGTTAATCAATCATAGTCAATAATCAACAAAGGAAAATAATAGAAAATTTACCTATTCTAGTTATTAAAACAAAGGTATCATATTTAATATTCGCAGTCCCAACCACGTGTCTCGAAGTCACAGAGACCCATTTTTCTTATACACACGACACGTAATTTAAACACTTTTTTTTTCTTTCACGTGGGGGAATTCTTCATAAGATACCTGGCTTCTTGGGGTGAAGCCAGGTTATGTGAGATTTTTTTTTTATATTTGATTTTTACTAATTAAAACCCCCTCGGTGGCCATCCTACGCGCCAATAATATTTATTACCCGACTTCCAAAAAAGGAGGAGGTTCTCAATACGCCGCTTTTTTTTTTTTAATGTATGTCGGTGCATATATCTGTGTGGTTTTTGAACCGATTTGTTTTTTTTTTCTATCAGTCTTTATAGGAAGCTCTCGAGGTGGTCCCATGAAAAATTATGACTCCAAATCCTCAACCCTGACACTAAAAAGTTAAAAATAAAAATTCTTTCCAAAAAACCAACTTCCAACGTAATAAATATTTTTTATTTCTACCCACTATGTTGAAGTCGGGCGGGTATAACAAGGATAAGCAAAGTTGACCCATCAGGCTCGCCCGACTTCAACATAGTGGGTAGAAATAAAAATTATTTATTACTTTACAGTGTCGTTGGAAGTCGGTTTTTTGGAAAGAATTTTTTTATTACGTGTCGGGAAGCTCCGAGATCTCATAAATGAACGCAATCGGAGCCTCCCTAGCGCAACGCTACAATTTACCGCCACGTAATTTAAACAGCTACCCACTTAATAATACAATACACTTGTTGATATCGTATTCAGAGTTTCCAAAAAATTGTACCTAATGAAAAAAGTGGTTACCAGCAAACGCGACAATGAAGTCTGTGCTGCACTCTAAACGGTAGGTTTAATTGAATTAGACAACTTTAGGGTTCTGCAGCATTCACTTTAATATTTTAAGTAGATCCTTAAATGATTATTTTGGTATACAAATCTAAACCTGAACAATAAAAATACAATGCTCAAATTTAAATTTCAACCAGCTTCTTTTAAATTACAAATTGAAATAAATAATTTGTAATAGATAGGCTCTTTGCAAATTTTTATGACGTAATTTAACATTGTGGCCAACTCCGTTGAAAATAATCTCTAAATTAAACTGGGAATTAAACTACAAAAGTATCGTGTAAACACATTCCATGGCATTATAAAATTTAGTTAAAAAATCAAAAGGCGGACACCAAGGTGATTCCATGTTTTCCGATTCCTTACAATTGATTAAAAATAACCTAACCTTCCCTTGGAGTAAAAGTTTGCTACGGAACCTTAGTGATGCATAAACTGCACTATTTTTCTTTATGACAAAAATGACACTTTCTCGTAAATATATTTAATAAGACTGCAATAAATACGTTACGAATGATTTCGTGATGTTATTCAATCTAAAGCGGCTACAAGCTATGAAAGTCATTGTAAAAAAAGTTCGCAATATAGTCTTGTTGTGTGATACGCTTGGTTGATTATACAAATTGTACTTTCATGTTATCGATGCAGTAGTTTTATTAAGCTTAACTGAAATATTGTGCACATTTTCCTATTTTCTAAATAACGATAGTTATGCCATATAAAATAATAAAATAACATACATAAATTACAATTCAGGGTAAATGGTTATTATTTTTCCAAAATTAAAAAGGTACTTACTCAATAAGTATCTAAAAATAGTATTTTTAAAATACATTTTAACTTAACTTTTACAAACAAATTAAAGCAAGTTCTAACTTTTAACCTTTTTTCATAATAAGTCATAATAAAGCGAAAGTTTTGTGCATTCAGAAAGAATATGTATAAACATAATATAGATAGTCATCACTGCAATGCGGCATGCGTTTTTTTTTGTTTGTCTTGTCATTGGCATTGGGCATACATGCTCTTAAATATAAGTTTACTGTAAGTTTGGCACAATGTTCCCACGGGAACTCCTTAATTTTCCGGGATAAAAAGTAGCCTATGTCACTCTCCAGGTCCTCAACTATACTCATGCAAAAATTCACGTCAATCCGTTGCTCTGTTGCAGCGTGATTGAAGGACAAACCAATAAACCAACAAACAAACACACTTTCGCATTTATAATATTAGTATGAAGTATGATATGATATGATGCATTATATAATAAAAGCAAAACAATTTTGCACAATTAATTTCCTTGAGACCCTAGGGGGTGGTCGTCGTGAGCTCCGTGGCCCGGCCTTGTGTATCAGACATTGAATTAGACACAAATGTAACAAGCCACGCATACAAAGCGTTCTCTATTCCTTCTAAATGGCTATCTTAATAAAATCGTCTAGTGACCACAGCTTTCTTCCAGCGCCCACCTGTCGCCCGAAGGCCGACGCGTGCGCAATGCAAAGTACAGCTTTTATTTCACGGTAACCATATAATTTCCCCGGCTCAAGTCTTATCTATTGAATTCAACAGTCCTAGAAAGTTGCGCGTACGGAGCGCCTATACAATAGGGATGATGCCTATATCAAAAATAAATTATTTCTAACTGATCATTAAATAGAGGGTCTTCTAAAAGACCTAAAAATCACATCCTCGGTTAGATTTAAGTTTGATAACCATTTTAAAATATTTTAATCTTTAATCTTAAAGAAAAAAAGTGAGTTGAAATTTGATGACGTCACTATTGTGAATTTCATACAACTTCCATACTAGAAGCGCGTTTTTAAGTTTGATAAAGAGTTGCTGTTTCGATTGAGTTGTTATCATCCCTATTCCTTAAACATCAGGAATCACCTTTTCAGGGCCCATGCGGCTTACTGATAGAGAGATAGCTGAAAAACAAAAAAAAGTTTATCAAGTAGTGCAAACAGAAATTAATAAAATCCAAGGTTAAGGACGGTTGAATCAATATCACCTATATTTTTTTAAACAAGATGGATACAATTTTTGAATCTGTGGTGCTCCTCTAGCTGGCCTCTTTGCTTCGCACCGGCCAGCGCATACGTCTGCGAGCTATGTATTGAAGTTCGAATATCGAATCGCTCATTGGCAGAAAGCAACGTCGAGTGGCCGGTGACACATTCACTCGAGATACGCGAACAAGCGTGGACCTCTGGCAGCACTGCCAGATCCACCTTTCTTTTACCGTATACCTATACAGTGTTGTTATACAATATGTCGTTATTATTATAATATATTATCGTGTTAGTCATCATCGAGTGTATTATTTCAACGCCTACAATTAGGAAGTGAATCCTAACTAGGTAGTTGTTTGTAGCAGGCAAGGAAGTCATAACGCCCTACAAATCTAGCGCCAGGAGGAAGCTGAACAAAAATATAGAATTGCAAACACAAAATGCGGGAAATGAAATCTTGAATGGTTTCTATAAACTCTCAAATTAGGTCATCAATCAAAAATCATCAAAAACCACCCAACATAACTACATAAATTGTTTTACTCGGGTCTTTGTCAATCGAGTAAACTAAATTAATCACGTAAGTTAATCGTCAACGAATCAATAAATATTCGATACCTTGTATGTAGGACCGTGTCAGGTGTACATGCATATTTATTATTTCAACGTGATTAACATAATCGGATTGAAACACATTTGCAACCCACGACGGCGCACTGTTACTGTCCAGTTTACAAAAATAGCAATGCAACTTATCATTTTAGGATGGACAGATTTCACTGCACCTTATTAAATATATTTAACTAGCTTTTGCCACGTCTTAATGTAATTTATATTAGAGTTTACCCCTTAAGAATCGATTTTTCATATATAAGCTCGGGATATGAAAATTTATGGGGAGTAAAATCAAACTTTCTTCGTTACGTTACGTTATGTTTGTTTCATGGTAACACTTTTTGTTAGTAAGGAGTAAACTCCAATTTTTTTTTCCATAATATAGAAACGTTCCCTATCGGAAGTAGGTACCTAAGCAATTAGCAAATAAAAATTAGAGCTATAGCTGCATTCTGGACGCTAATGCGGGGAATAAAGGTAGGATAATGGCTGAAATCATCCTTTCTTTTGCCTTCTTGTCTACTCCGTCGACAGATATATTTTAACAATTTGATTTTTTATTCGTATAGCTGATGCCGTATAGTGGAATAAGCTCCCACGGGAACTTCTTAATTCAGGTCCTCAATATAGTATACCGATGCAAAAATCGTTGATTCTTTATGGTGTAATTGAAGTACAAACCAACAAACAAATCAACAGTCTGTGCCAAGTCAAAAAACACTATTGACTGATCTCAACCTTTTAGTCCAGTTGACCGACCGCGCTTAATCAGCTTTTTCTCTTCAATAAAATTCAGAGTAACAATTTCATATCAGGTATCGCGGTTGACATTTAAATTGTAGTTTCTCTATCGATATAAATATTAATTATTTCAGCACTTTGCATGCAACTTTCAAAAGCATTAATTAAAAATATTACTATCGCATTCGATATATTTGAAACAGTGCATATAACAGCGCAATCTTGCTTTCCCGCTAACTGAAATAGAAATGCAACATGTAATTTACCGATAAAAGAGGTTTTACAATAAATTTTAAATTACATTTTTATATTAGCAACTGCCCAGCAGGTAGGAAGCTTTGTTGTGTAGCCAGCTCGAATCATAATAAGCCTTCGTTATCAGATACTAAAACACTTTTAATTTTGCTCTGACCTTAAGATGTCGGCCGTTCACGAACAGTGAAAACGAGAGGCAGATAAGCAATCTCGCGATTGTGCCCCACCTACCTACAATGTTGATGCAAACTACAGACATTTTACTGGAGATATCGAAAATAGCTACGCAATTTTTTTAACGAAATGATGCTTCAATATTTGGTTTTATGATTTAGGCAATAATTGAGTATCAGCTATATATTATATCAACTTAATATATTAGGTATAGTTTTATGTTACATTCATGCTAGTTATGTCTAAAATTACTTGTATAATAATACTAGTGTTTCGCCCTGTGCGCGAGCTGCTAAAGCAGCTCACGGGTTGTGGTTTTTGGGATATTAGGGATCCCCAGTTATCAATTTGAACGAAATCGGTCAATTAACAAAGAATTTCAAAATGGCGCTGAATTTTCAAAACTTTGGTAACAGTTTCCTGTATTGAAATCCCAGGGAGCCCTAAATATCGATTTTGAACGAAATCGGTCCATTAACAAAGAATTTCAAAATGGCGCTGGTTTTTTGAAAATTTTGGTAACAGTTTCCTGTTTTGTAACTTCAGGGAGTCCTAAATATCGATTTTGAATGAAATCGGTCAATTAATAAAGAATTTCAAAATGGCGCTGATTTTTTAAAATTTTGGTATCAGTTTCCTGTTTTGTTACCCCAGGGAGTCCTAAATATCGATTTTGAACGAAATCGGTCAATTAACAAAGAATTTCAAAATGGCGCTGATTTTTTTAAATTTCAGTACCAGTTTCCTGTTTTGTAATCGCAGGGAGCCCCGTCGTGGGTAAAACGAAACCGTATCAAAATCTTGCATAGTTCTACACAGTCTTGTAGTATTCTTCAATATTGGCCATACATTTTCTATGGAAAAATAAATTCCGCCATCTTGAATTTTTTTCCTGTTCATCAAGTAGACCTCCTCGTTCTGATCATCTCTTGCCAAGAAACCACACTTCCATCTCTTATACTCTCCGAGATAGACACCAAACAAATTTGTATGGCAGCCATCTTAAATCCGCCATTTTGAATTTTTTTTTTGCTCTTTGTCTATTGGATGAGGTTCCGAGTGACATTAGTTTGAGGACCCCCCACCTATCTTCAATACCTTGGCCGTGCCCTTTACCCGTCTCTGAAATCCTAAATCATCAGCAGCTGTCTCCATATTTTTTTTCAAGTTATATTTTCTGACTTCTATACGAAGCCATCAGTGAAAAAAAAAATTTTTATACAAAATTTTACAGGAGGATGTTTTTGGGGAAAATCTCGAAAATTAACGCAAATGTGGCAACACTGTTTAAAAATCTCGATACAGCCGGTCGAGTTACACAATCGATCCCTACATGTCAACTTTCCGAAATGTTGCCAACTGCCTCAAAATCGTGATCGAAATTTTCAAAAACACAAAAAGAATACAAAATGGCCGCCACCTCGTTTCACAGAACCATTTTACACAGTTTCATAATTTTTCCGTGAACTACAGGATATACCGCTCCTGATGACGTTTCAATTTTTCATCTCGCTCGCACCCAGCCGAAATGATAGCTCCTGAAAAGAGACCATGTCGAAAATCACTTTTACTTTGATAAATTCCAGTGTTGCCAGACCTCGGCGATGAAAATACCCAAATGTCATTCGTACAAGTGGCACACGTGGTCGCTAGTACTCTAATTTTGCAAAAAATACGTATTTCGATTTTTTTATTTTTGGGGTAAATCTTGTAAATTTCCCGAGAAATGGGGTAATTTTTTTTCCCCAATCTATACTTCGAGTCGGTACACACAATCGCCCCATAGAAATCGAATCGCTCCGACGTTGCCAACTGTGAGAAATTTGAATTTAAAAATTGTGTTTTTTCATTCCTCAAATAGAACGGCCGCCGCGACAGCCGCCATCTTGAATTTTTAAGAACCACTCCCGTTTTGTCAAAATACAGGATAATTGTAGGCGAAAACAGAAAAAAAAATTACGCTTGACCCTACCGTTTCGGATCTGTGGCGCCGCGGTTCGGGGTCGAAAAATCAAAAATTTCAAAACACTACAGCTCGGCCGCCATCTTGTTTTTCCAATTTTTTCCACTCTTTCTATTGATCGTTTCCTAGTTTCTTCAATCGTTGCGAGTTTAAACGAAATCGGTTGGAAAACAAAAGAGTTGCAAGAATCACGTCGGCCGCCATCTTGTTTTTCCGAAATGTCATAATTTTTCCCTACTCGACTCCCGCACCCGAACACATCTCCCGTACATCATTGTATCGTTTTCTGTCTCTTTCTAGGAGAACAATTATGTCAATGAGTCAGTCAGTCAGTCAGTGAGTCAGTGGTAATCGAGCTATATATAGTATAATAATAATATCCAATAGTATTGTTAGTGACATAATATTATATTTTTATCTACTATTAACGAAATATTTATTTCATGTAGGACAATATGTACCCACCTATAATGTGTCAGGACTCTACAACTACTCGTATATATATCTCTATAGTAACTGATATTCATTAAAATTCTTTGATTTAGTATAATTATGCAAGTTAGTAATGTCTTAATGTACTGAGGGAAGTTGTCAAAAGTAATTTTTTTTGTCTTGTCTTATATTTGCGCTGACTTCATATCTGGATGACTGTAATGTTGTACAATGACGGCAAAAATGTTATAAGTGGTTACAACTTCTTTTTTATTAGACAATACTTTAGTCGTCGATATTGTGTGTCCTTTATATAAATAGATAAATATGACATACCGCAAACATTTGCCATTGTCATAATTATTAATTGGAGCTGTTTTTGCACGGGTGATCCAAAAGAAGTTCCTTATTAATAAAATAACTATCAGAACACTGGAGCTATAGTTTTTTCATCGCTGATTTTTGGGTTACTGGTGGTGGTTTTTACGTTTTTTATGAACCTCCAACTGAATCTGAAGTTGAACTATTTTTTTTTTAAAATAAAATATGAGTGCAGTGTCTTAATGCAGGGCCTCGGGGGCTTTTCCTATATTTTATGATTACCATGCACGTATGTGTGATTTTACCAAGCATCAAGAAGGAAAAAAAATGAAATATACATACCTACCACAACCAACTTCCTTTATGTATTCTGTTAAATCAACGCATTTCAGCCTTCAACCTTGCAAACAAATGTAATTTATAGCCTCAAGAAAGGTATTATGTACTTTAATAGGTAATTTTGTAACCCACATAAAAAGGTGGACAAATTAAAGAAAAGCCCGCCCGGACATAAAATCTGAGAATTATTTGGTGATAATGACTTGACTTTTTAACATTTATAATCGTGCGCAAGGTTGATTTAAACAAGAGCAGATATACGTTTAAAATAAGGATAATAAAACCACGTAGAACGGTTTGACCTCTATACATTTGTAATCTTTCACTTGAATTTATATAAGAGACATATTTACTAACTCGTTACGTTTCTTATACAATTCACGAGTTACAAGCCTGTACAATCGACTGTATGTAAGTTGACCCAAAATGGCGGTCGTCTGCGCAGGTACACTGTACTACAGAGCCGAGCGGAGCATGCGCGGGGAGCGAAGGGTATGGGTTTGCGGCGCAACTCATATCGCACTTCGTTTGACACCCGAAATGTGTTTCTACGCAGAGTTCAACTTACGCCGCCGCTATTAAATTTATTTACTATTATACTATTAAAATTTACAATAAGATGTTACCTACCGACGGTGTACCTACCTAACTGTATTGTTAGGCATGCAATTAATTAATTTTAGGTAGGTAATTAATCAATTTATTACCTTCGAATAATTGAAATAATTTTATTATCCTTAGTAATTAACAATAACCTGGCTACATAAAGATAATAACGGCTAAAAACTGGTCAAATCTGCTTGAAGTTGTAAGTAGAACTACTAAAATATAGATTTTTATATTACTGACCAAACTTTATTATCCTCAATGATCCTAAAAGCCAGTTTCGTGTGATTTAGTTTTGAATAATAACAAATGCTTATAATTGTTATTAAGAGAGAAATCCTAAATAATTTGGATATTGTTAGAACCGTTTATTATCAATTGAAACAATTTAAAATGAATATAAATATGCTACATAATAGTTAAGTTACCTTTTCTAGTATTGAAGCGTGTGATTGAAGTCAGTGATTATTGATTGGTTTCATACATATTTTTTAACAACAACAAAATGGAAAATTATTATGAATTGTTTTAAAGGATTTTTATTTTTAACTGTGAGAATTTAAAACATATTTTGGTTTAATACAATTTACGTATTACATGTTAGCGTAGTTTTATCTATGCATGGTGCCACTGTGGCTAGTATGTCCAACTTGAATTTATAAAATATCCATTTAAAAAAAAAAACTACTTACCGATTCCGATTCCGATTCTCCAAGAATCGAAAGTCATTAATTATTAAGAACGTCGATGTTTATTTTAATACGAAAATGTTTTTTTATAAGTATCATTTCCTTTTGTGCTAATAAAAACTAGTGTGCTAGTGTTGTGGATAATTTGTTAATTCCATCATTATTTTTATAGCAATAGGCGTAGATGAAATGATTAATAATAAATGATATAAAGTTAGTAATATTAAGCTTAGTTAAGTAAATGTTAAACACTAAATGTGAATTTGCGTATAGTGATTTATTTCTAAAGATACTAATACGACTAATCTAACCTATTAAGTAATGAAAAATAGGTCAATATTGCGCAGCGGCAGCGCGTGCGACGAATAGGTGCGGTCGCGACCGGCACGCTCGCTCTCTAGCTGTGTACGGAGACCGAAAGTTTTTGATACTTTTTTTTTTTTTAATTTTTTATAAAAAATCCAATTCCTTTTGGGACGAGATGCCTCGTTTTGACAACGCGTTCGATTGTGATTGTTAACCAAGGTTGGCAATATTTTGTAACTAATTAATTGAGTAAATTGAATTTGGGGTATTTCGTAATATTTATCAATAGCTGTAATAGTGTAGGAGAATGAGTAGAGTAGACTAAGAATGCCACTCGTTTATGATATTATGTAAAGGAATATTAGTGATATAACGAATTCTACACAGAGAGACATTGTATTCGTCAATCACGTCTACAAAGTAACACTACATCTCTCTGCTCTCATACATGTAAAGGCAAGCCACTAATGGCAAGCTCAATGGAGATCAAATGTGTATACCATATTGTTGTTTTTTTTATGTAAAAAAAAAATATAATACATACATAACATTTACAAAAGTAACAATATTCCAAATGCGTGATGGAAATTAGCATTCGGATTTATGAGGTAAACCTTATCTTACAACTCATAAACTGCTTATGATCTAAATCCTTATAGGAGTTAATAACAGAACATTGAATTTAAAGAAAATAAAAATATTATGGACGTACAATTCAATGAAAGTCTACTGTCATTATGACCACGCCATGCTCTCATCTAATAAATTAAAGGATTGAGCATGTATCATGGGCGCGTGCGGCTTTTAGCTACACTCGCTCCGCCTAATTCTACATGGATTGACCGCTTTTGATACTTGATCGCTTCACAGGTAGTTTATTATTAATTATCAATGTTCCAGAACATACGAGTAATACCAAAACAGATGAATGTTTAGAATATGAATGAATATTTTATAATGATTGAAAAACTTAACATCATTTTATTGCAGGTAGATACTACTGTAAGTATAATATTACTTTAGAACAGAATGGGTATCTCCGGTCATATCAAACTACGGCATGCACAAAGGATGTTATGATTTTCCTCACTAGCCATTATGCCTCACCGACCCATTGCACTTAACCTAATAACACCTGCAATCTCGGTAAAACCTAACAAAATTGCGGGGTCATCCATCTGGGCACTAATTGAGATAGTTTAACTTGAGACACTGCCCGGTCGGCAGGCATCTCTAAATTGGCCGTTTATGGTGAAAGTCGAGAACATCAGCCAGGTGGAAATGTTAAAGTTCAGTGTAGCTCCTGATATTACTGCCGCTTTATGGGGTTTCGCTTTAGGGCGCTCTTTGCAGTCTGGATACCATACTATGTATCGCAATAAACATCATCATTTATAGCCGAGTAATATAGGAAGGACATGGTACCCATCCGCATTATTATTCCAAAAAACTCAGGTCCTACCATTTGACTAATGGAAAGGTGACCAGTTTTCGTTTCGACTTTCAGTATAAATTAAAAATAATTAAGACGCAGAGAGAATATTAATTACTAAAACCGAAGAAAAGTACAAAAATTATAAATTTCACTAAAATAATAAAATAACGAGTCTCGTAGAAGATTCTTATTGCAAATCTCGTGCCGTATACGTGTCTGTAGTTCTGTATAGACATAACGAGTTGACGACGGTACATATAGGCTCCACATAACAAAAAAAAAATTGTCTTTAAAAACGTAACTGTCTTTTTGTTCTGTCAATTTTAATAGAGATTCTAAATAGTTAATATTTTAAGTACAGTTGCTTTATTAATCACTGTCAATTATCATTACAGGAAGACATTCTTTAAAATGATAAAAACTTAGCATCTACTCTTATTTGGGTGTGTTTCGAGGTTGTACGAGGTCGAGGAAACATAACCAAGGATGTGTGTGAAAAATAAAGTCTTTTAATTATCATTGCTTAGCTTTTCCATAATATTCTTTTCCATCAGAGAAATAAATAATAAGAGCTCAAAATCTTTGAAAAACTCTAATAGAGAAAATCTATTGTAGGTAGTAATTTTGAAGTGAAACTTCTTTAGAATCGTTGTGATTTGAAAATTCGATGATAGGGATGTTGTCGCCACGGTACAAGTGGCGCCACCGGATGAACTTGTATATGTACGTTCCATTTTTGTCATTTTTTTTTTGATTGTTTAAATGTAGCAGTAGAATGCCTGATTTGTTTATTACTTTTATTTTAATCCGCCTCTGGTTGATAAAACACCAAAAAGAGACAATAATCATAATAGTATTTAGCCTGCAAGAGAATGAGATAGAATATAAGTTATATTTATCTCATTATCTCGTGGGCTACTTTTCTGAAGTTTTTTTTTATCCACTACAAGTTAGCCCTTGACTGACTGTTTCACTTCTGCCGTAAGTGAATTGCACACACACACTTTTTTTATAAAAAAATCACTTTTAGGTATATACAAACACATTTTACAAGACCGCGTGCCGATAAGCGTAGTAGCACCAGCCCGCTGGACCGATAATGACCTGAAGAAGGTGGCAAAAAGCAGCTACATGAGGAAAGTGAAGTGTAGGAGTAAGTGAGGGTTGATCAATTAGTCAGCAACCGACCGCTGAGTTCGACTCACGTATATAACAGAAAGGGTAAAGCCATGTTTAGTGCAGCGCTGTTGAGTAGGCCTTTCGAGAAATGGACGCATACAGGCTGATGAATTAGAATAATTACTTACAAAATACGACAAAAAATATACAGAAGTGGTTAACTAACTCAAAAACTAACACTAAAAACTCAAATACAAAAATAGACCGAATGACTAGCAGACGCCTTTGTAAAGTTTGGCAAGGTTATTCTCCAAAAGCGTTACACTTTCAGTCTTAGTTGCTACTCAATTTTATTATCAACCAGTCTAAGATGGCCTCTAGGACTTTTTACAATACTTCTTGAAATCTTTTTATTTTATTTGGAATTACCTAAAAAGTGTTATTGTCACTGCGTATTTAGTCTATTTCAAAATGAGATAAGAACTATTGCTTGTTAGTCGTTACGCCTTTTTAAGCACGTTTTTTTTTTCAATGTATTTGCAACTCACCCGATTTGCAGTTTAATTAATGATTGCAACAATAATATCTATGTAAAAGACAGTTAATCTTTACTAGACGACGCCCGCGATTTTGTCCGCGAAGATTTAGGTTTTCTTGAGTTCCAAGGTTAAGTACTCTTTGATTTTCCCGGATAAAAAGCAGTCCATGTATTTAACTACATTTATGCAAAACATTAATTTAAGGTGGTTTATGGGATAATTAAAAAGAAATACCGGTTGAGTTTGTTACGGCTCTTTTCAGACCAGGGCAGAGCGCGTTTGGAACCTACTAGTAGTTTGAGTTTTAGTTTTTATAGATACCACAATATTATTACCACCATCACTTAATTTATTTTATTGACGTTCAAAAAGTGTAAAGTGCTTCCTAATTCGGATAAATTGCTTCTAACGCAGATTAATCACGCAAATTAATACACACAGGAAAACAATAGTACCTAGTATAATTTATATAAATATTCGATATTTTAGACACGTCTATTAGAAAATGGAAAAATATGTTATTTTGATCTTGCAAGGATTAAAAAGGTCTAGGTTGAACTATATTATTGTCACCAGAATACTGGACTTTGTGTAGATTTACACAAAAGTAGCCGATAGCCGCGACTAAATCCTTGTGGAGTATTGGTTTTATGGGATAACGACCCTATGTTCGCTTCCGGGATGCAAGCTGTGTCAAGTCAATTTATGTTAAGCAGGTGAGCATTTATAGCTTAATTTCGCGTTTTTAATAAGACATTAGTATGGATTATGGATTTCTAAATATGTTTTTAACTGGTCTGATACTGATATGAAACAAATTTACTAAGTTTTTGACTTGTGCATAGCGAATAAAATAAAATAATCAGAGATTCTGATTATTCAGAGTGTTTTGAATCGCAGCGACCTTCGTAATATATTTAATACTAGATGGATTGATGTTTTTTGAATCCCGCGGGAACTCTTAAATTTTTCGGGATAAAAGTAGCCTATGTCCTTCCCCGGTATGAAATCTATCTCTGTACCAAATTTCATCAAAATCGGTTGAGTAGTTAGGCCGTGAAAGCATAGCAGGCAGACAGACAGACGGACAGACAGATAGACAGACATTCGCATTTATAAAATTAGTATGGATATTTTATAGGTACCAAATTTATTGCTCAAAAGATTTTGTCACTAACTAAAAAAAAATATTAATACTCAAAATTTTTAGGGAACTTACTTATTACCATTAATAAATCAATTTTACTGACCAATAATGAGGCAAGCCTTTTTGTAATAAATAACCAAAATAGCTGTTACAGGTTAGTTGAATTAAAATTAAATTTATCAAAGCCAGCAAACTAGCAATAAATCTTTAGAAACTTAAAGCGCTCCTCGCAAAATAGTTTTTCACAGCTAAATACATTTTCCTGTCTGATTTATCGATTTTTCATTTTTAAGTTTAAGAATCAATATCACGTTCTTATTGGACTTCTATAAGAGGCCTTTTTTATCCATTATTGGACAATGTTGCTAAATACTCTTTATCAATTTAATTAAATATTTTATATATAATATATATATATATATATATAAATATTATAAATGCGAAAGTTTGGATGTATGGATGTCGGTATGGATGTATGGATGTATGGATGGATGTTTGTTACTCAATCACGCCCCAACAGCTGAACGGATCTGGATGAAATTTGGCACAGAGATAGATTATAGTCTGGAATAACACATAGGCTACTTTTTATCCCGGAAAATTAAAGAGTTCCCGCGGGAACCACAAAACCTCGATCCACGCGTACGAAGTCGCGGGCATCAGCTAGTATTTTATAAATTACAAAACTGATGATGAAACAAATAATACAGTCAATGGTGGTGAGAATCCTAAAGTAAATATATCAATGTCAATCTCTCTCATAAACTATGATTTTGAACAATTAGTAAGGAAAAATTGTAAAAATAACACTTTACTGCCAATTAAGAAAAAATTAGCAGTCATTGGGACTGCCGATAGAAGTGAAAACGAATATTTAAATATTTTTATAAATATTAAAAATACTTAAAATTAAGGGATTAAAGTTTAATTACGAATGTACTATGTTTATATTTTAGACCTTTTGTCTTCGTAACAACACAAGGCGTCATTCACGGTCGTGTCGGTCACGGTGTCGGTCACGCGTTTCCACATTTTTACCCCCTACCAAAAAGTGCTCAACGCTCAGAAATTTTTATTTCAAAAATATAACTTGGCCCGCCCCAAAGACCAAGCTGCCGCGCCTTGATAAGTCTGCGCAAGGCATCAAATATTCCTTGATATTTAAGAACACATAATATTTGAGAACAACTTGAAATTCAATGATACCTTGCTCTCTACGAAACTATCAAAAAGAGTACAATTCAATCTGACTAACGGGAGCAAATATTCCCTTTGGTTGGACTAGTGTAACCACCAATTTGACCACTGAGAAATACTCATAAAAATCACTGATCGTTCCACGTTACCCACTAGTTACGGCAATAATATACAACTTAGTACTTATATACAATAAAAGGTTCGAGTATAATATCTAGGTCAATTGATTCCACGATGATTCCTTTATAGATCAAATGGAATCAAATTACCTAGGGAGAAAACGTATTGGAACTAAATAACTCTTATAATATAATTAATTCCTTTATCTAACACTTACTACTTTAACCTTATTATACTATCGAAGATCGTCCTAAGTATTACCATAGAAGCTATAAAAGGTCATATTAGACTGGTTAATATTATTACAATATCAACTCGTTAATTCGGAAACTGGTATAAAATTACAGGACCACACGCTGCGCAGCCAATTAAAATGCATGTTTTTTTTTCTGCCATAATACTATAGACAGTTTATAGCCGTTTATTTCAAATTAGTTTTTAATTGAAGCGTTCACGAGGTGCGATTGATTAGAATGAAATATTTATGTAAATTATTACGTAATGTGTTTACCGTTGTTTTTAACTAACGTCATAGTCATAAATAGAAAGATATGATATTTATTCCATCCGATTTTCATTTTTAACATTTCAACCCAGCGCTGACCCACTGGTGAGCACTCGCTTCGCTCGTACGTGGAACGTCCTACTGCAGCTAACCAATCGTAATCGGCTATAGCATCTTATCCCGCTTAATGCTCATGCATTATATGCATTATACATATCGCTTAATGTTTTGTCTAGTATGTATTTATAAACAATTAATAAGATATAAACAGTAAATCCAAATCACGACAAACTTATTCAAACTGATTGCTCAAAGGTGGAGCGCTCTAGTGACCTCCAACGCAGATTGTTATCGCGCGACCGAATAGCTAACGTTGCAATTAAATATTAGCCTTTGTGAGGAATACCAAGCCCACAACAAATTGCTAACATCAACAGATTTATACTAACACTAGATGATTCCCGCGACTTCGTCCGCGTGGATTAAGGTTTCTTGATCCCTGCTGGAACTCTTTGATTTTCCGGGATAAAAGTAGCCTATGTCCATCCCCAGGTATAAGACTATCTCTATACCAATTTCATTAAAATCGGTTGAACAGATGAGCCGTGAAAGCATAGCAGACAGACAGACACACTTTCACGTTTTTAATATTAGTAGAAAAAAGCAAAACTGCCGAGTTTCTTGCCGGATTTTCTCGGTAGAATTTCTTTCCGGTTGATAGAGTCAAAACATGACGTGGCATAAAATACACCTGTATTTCCTATAATACAAAATAAACAAATTGAGTATTGACTATAAAGAGCAAAGTTCTAACTGACTCATCGATGTCCAACCCAAATCCTTGAACCTCGAAAGCTGAAAATTTGCACAAAGGTTCTCTTAAATTTCACAAGGATTTTCCGAAAGATTTTCCGAAATTCCCATGAGAGCGTAGCTGTAGGTTGGCGCTAGTCATGAAATAAAAGAAAATGGATTTTGTGATTCCCTATTGAACGATTTAGACAGGCGTTATATTACACAGCCTGAAAAACATTTTCTCACTATTCATAGATACCTTATAACGAACCGAAGTCAACCGTGCAAGAAATTTTTAAAATTATAATGAAGTTGAAAGTACTAAAAATACTAAATACCTATAGTTCGCGCGCGAGTTGAATCCAGAGTAAATGTATGGTGACACATAAATTTACTCTGCATTCAACTCCCGCGCGAACTTTACTGCAAATACCAAAACTAAAAAAATCAATACTATTATTATAAATGTAATAGTATCTGTCCGTCTAATACGTTTTCACGACCCATCTTTTTTGACGAAATTTTACAGGCTGCTGTCCGGACAAAAAGCATAACCCAATTTTATCGCAGAAATAGCAAGAGTTCCCACAGGATACAAGAAATCCCTAAAGCACGCGTACAGAGTCGCGGGCACCATTTAGTTTATTTGTAAAAAGAAAAAAAAAACAATGGAACCTATCACAAAAAAGCTTCAACGAAAATGAAGTAGCGACCTCAAACATAATAACCATTAACCACAGACGGACGTCTCAATCATCTATGTGGAAACATTTGGCGATAACCATAAACATTTCTTATGGTTAATTTTTCTGTGCCGTGACTCTGAGGTCAAGCGTTGTAAATAATTGCACTTGTGCAAGAAGGGTGTAGCACAGACTTTAGACAAACTATTTCAGTCCGTGGTAGCAACCGGCCTCGCATCCAGTGACCCACAAGTCTGTGTAATACCTGTAATGTATGTGTTGTATTGTTTACTTATTAAACCCTTTTTATTTTTTAAGAAAAGAGCAACTACTGAGTTTCTTGCCAGCTCTTCCGAACCGGTGGAAGACTCTTATCGTATCATATGTGACACAAGTTGTCCTACATGAAATAAATAAATCATTTATCATTTAGTGTTCATCCGAGTGGGAGTGAAGCTTTACCGCATGACTTGTATTGTTATTACGTCATTGTATGATTATTACATCATGTCCATGCCCAGCAGTGGGACAATAATGGAATGTAATGATGGTGGAGGAATCTGTTTCACTATTCTGCATTTTACTACCTATAACTTAAAATGAATCTGATTTGCCAAGCAAGCATTCTAGTGCATCAGTATAAGTAAAGCTCGTAAATTTATAATAAATATGTAACAAAATATGAGAAACAATATTTTAGTTATGGATATTCTAGGATTGATGTCCATTTTCATCGATTTCAACTGCTTTTTTCAGGAGACATTTTTTTTAATCAACTACAAGTTAGCCCTTGTCTGCGATCTCGCCTGATGGTAAGTGATGATGCAGTCTGGAATGGTAGCGAAACCAAAGGGTAGGAAACCCATCCCCTAATCGGTTTATACACGGCATCGTACCGGAACGCTAGATCGCTTGGTGGCACGTCTTTGCCGGTAGGATGGTAACTAGCCACGGCCGAAGCCTCCCACTAGGCCAGACCGAGAGACAAACAATTCAGAAATTATAAATTCCCAAATTGACCCTGCCGGGGATTTAACCCGGGAACTCCCACGTTAAGGCAACAGCGCTCAACACTGCGCCAGGGAGGTCGTCGAAACAACAACGACATTTTGTCGCAGTCTTAGGTCTGCGCATAAACTAATTGATTAGGCTTTGTGCGGTCATTGTTTGATTTAGTGATTCCACCGACAGTGTTTCAATAATGTACTGCAAAGTCCTTGAAAGTTACATTCTTTGTTTTAGGTTGGAATGCTACTCTAATTTACGTTAAAAATTGCAGTGTCAAAGATACTTATTTTAAATAACATTGGCATAGCTTCCTACACCAAAAAACTAATACCTACTTATTATGTTTTGGCAAGTGGTATTTCATTTTCACGGTCTTTAAATTAACCTTGTTTTTGCCACATAATAAAATCAGCATAGACAATTTCAGAAACAAGTGCCGTAGCTTATTATTGCTTACATATAAATATAGGGTACAAAATTTGATAAAGATTTATATTATCAGGTTTTGTAGTGGCGGCGACGCGACGCGACGAATGTCTGTGAGCTTATGAATACTTTAACTGTCATAATGGTCTAGTGGTTAGAATGTTCCACTGCGCTACGGATGACGAAGTCCCTGGTTCGATTTTCAATTTTAATTAAGTATTGTTTTTTAGATGAGAAATTCTCTACTAGCCCGGAGTTAGGATGTTGGCGGTATTTCTTCCAGATGTCTCGGAGAGCACTTAAGTCCATTGGTCCTGCACTCGATCGTCGTGTCGGATCGTTTCATTGGGTTATAGGAGTATGTAGGTAAATAGAGAACGCAATTTGCGCACACGTCACATGTCTCCCGCGCAAATTGACTAGTTTCAGGTGGCTCAACAGGCATTAAACTCGCATTTTCAATGAAGGTTATATGAAAAGTGAATTTTATATTATTAAATAGCTTTTTAATAAATCTTAAACTGGAAGCTTTATTTTTAACCAGCTAAGATCTTCATCATTTGGCTTCAAATTTGTCTGCCCACCTGAAAAACGTAATTATTATTGAGACAAATCATACTTGTATTATAAATGCGAAAGTGTGTTAGTTTGTCCTTCAATCAAGCCACAACGGAGCAACGGATCGACGTGATTTTTGGCATTGGTATAGTTGAGGACCTGGAGAGTCACGTAGGCTTTTTATCCCGGAAAATTGACGAATTCCCGCGGAAATAAAAAAAAAACTTAAACCACGCGGACGAAGTCGCGAGCATCAGCTAGTATATAGTAGCTATCCCTATAATCCTCATTCAAGTGAAAGATCATACTTACTTTTCTTTAAAGAGTTAACAATATTTAACAGTGTTGGGGTGTCGAGACTTATTTTTGGTGAAAGAGGCATCCCATTTTTTGTTTCTTCTTCGTTACAATATTCTAAAACCGAAACTTAATTTAATTTGAGAGGACGTTGTATGAGGCGATATTTATTGCATCAAAATACTTACTTTCACCTTTAATACCTGTAACAAAAAATAGAATAAACTACTTATTTTATTTGTTATAAAATAATTGAATAATTTCTGTGTGTGTGTCTATGTTTACTATGTGTTGGGTTCACTAATAAAAGAAATTATAATATTATATTCTAAATAAATGTTAAACTTTGTAATAAATGTTAACATTTGGTAAACTATCTGAAAAAAAATTATTTATTTATTATTTATTTAAATCTTTATTGCATACAAGTAAAAGGACATGAAAAAGACAATAAAATTACAACTAGGACAGCACAGTATGCAAAGGCGGTCTTATCGCCAAAGGCGATCTCTTCCAAACAACCTTTGGAGAAAGGAGAAGAGAATACTAACGGGAAGGTGCGCAAACTACAAATAAAATAAACTATAAATATCATCTACATACAATACTACCCCAATACAAAATATACATACATACATAAGATTAATATACATAAGCTAACATATACAAATATATATATAAATATATATATAAATAAATATAAAATGTTAAGCAATACACATAAAATGACTAACTATGTAACTACTGAGATAGGTAAAAATTCTTCAAACGACTTTTAAAAATATTAATTGACTTAGATTGTCGGATTTCAGCTGGAAGAGAGTTCCAGAGCTTATAATATTATATATAATTATATTGTATATTTTATATAATATATAATTATATAAAATATACAATCTTTTCCATGGGTTTTTGTATTGTTAGTTTAAAAGTTACGTACCTACCTGTCAATAATTTCTTTTCAAGGCCTTCTAATGCCTTATTTAAATCGTCCAAGTAAATAATTTGTTTGCCAGGATCTTTAATCAAAATAATTTATCAAAATATTAAAATCTTATATTTTGTAATTTATTATAAAATTTAAAATTATAATTAAATTATATTTTACCTAAAGAGGAAACAGGCGTAGTAACCGACACCGTCGTAGATGATGTAGTAGTTGCTATGATAAAAATTATTACTTTCATATTCACATCAATACTAACTGTAGGTAAATATAAATTAATTAAATTTAAGATACTTACCAGAACTTGCTACATCGTTTGATCTTCCTAAAAAAAAAATATTATTTTCTATAATTAAGAAGAAATGTATGATTTAAATATTGACACTACATTATAAATTTAAGTTATTCCACTAGGCTAATACTTATTCCATTAATTGGTAAATCCTTGTTTAAGACGCCCGTGTCTGGCTTGATTGACAAAGGCGTGGAGAGACTAGCTCTTCTAGTAGCTATATCTAGCCTCCCGAAATCATTAGTCCTGGCTGCGCTATTTAGATATGCTGAATCGTCTATCCTGACTCGATTAAGAGACTTTAACAGCCCAACTGGTTCAGTCGGATGATATTGCGTCTGCTCTATATCGAATTGCACTTCAATATCATGGTTGGGAAATATACCTGAAAGTAATAACTTTTATCATGATTTAATTTTTGAAACATTTTCTTAAAATACTAGGCGCGGCAATATCAATCAACTCAGAAGCGAGATGAGAAAATTCTAACACTGTTTTAAGAATGTTGAATGTTTTAAAAATATTGGACTAACAAACAATTTTTATTTAATCAGTGTTCCTTTTTAATCTGGACTAACGTAAATATTATGAGTTGGTGGGTTGTAGTAGAGTATTCGAATTACCCACTTTTTCGACTCATGTTTTCATCGTTAGACGCGGTCCCCTGAGACTATAGACCGATCGTTTAACTCGCGTATCGCTCCCTTCTTACCGCGCAGGCGATACGCGAGTTAAACGGTCGGCCTATAGCACCGCGCGAGTCGAGTGTAGGTACCTATTCGGGTGGAATAAAACCCACCAAAGAAAAAACTGGAATTTTATATTTTACGAGTATTCTTATCATATTTTACATATTATCATTTATTTTAATTCATAAAAATTATTATTCCATAACTAACCAGACAATTTTTTTATAGGTTTAATTATCATCTCCATATCATTTTCTATTTCATTAGCTTTTAATCTGTGGTCACCTGTGAAAACCAAATTTTATTATCGCTAGCTATATAATTTTGTTGGAGGGACTGGCTACGATTTTGAATAAAAGATAGGTATAACTCACGAGCTAGATTACACTTGAATTTATGAAAACATGTTACAAGCACTATAAAATAAAATATTGCATACATTTTGTTCTACATACTATTCGCCTATAACCTTAAACCTAATTGAAATGGAGTAATAAAATGTAAAGGTAATTTTGTTAGAGATCACGTTGCAATAAACTTTGTTCATACAGGAAATCATAAATGTTTTCATACTTACTATTAGCGGATTAGATCGTGTGAATTAAGTCATGAAATATCCTGACCTGATATACTAATACAATATAAATGTTTAGTCGTCATCGCGAACTAATAGACGTCCACTGCTGGATTTCTATGATCCGCGGTCTTGCGCCTCCTGAATTCAGCGGCTACCTGCGACTCTTTTGATGTCATCTGTCTACTTATACTTTCAAGCGCAGGAAGAACTCGGTAGAAAAGTGATTTTTGGCAACCTAATTCTTAAAAAGTGAGATGAACGAGTGGCGATTTAAGTACGTCATTGGCTCTGTAAACCAAATATTCTATGGTGTATGGGGTGATCCAATCAGAAAAGTGTTTTGACAGATGTTCCATAATATGCCATACCTTCTATTTTGTTGTCCTATCTTTTTAAAGACCTGCAAGCTGGTAGTACAGAGTTTTTCTTGAAGCGCCTCCTACCCTGCGGGATCTTGCGACCGGGTGCAATCTCTGCGATCTTTTTTAAAAACGGAAAGAAGGTTCGCTAGTTTTTGTCAGATCAGACTTATTTTTATCTGTTTTAGCAGACATTACAGAAAAAACTAGATACTCATTACATAATTGATTTTATTGGACTATTTGACCTTGTACTGTTTGAAAGTATAAGGTCAGACTTCAAGCCTGAAGTATGTCTTATCAAAAACGATATCATCGTCAGAATAGATGTAGCTGAAAGATAAGCACATAATAATTATATGGTTACAGTTAAGTATATCGAGCAGTTCGTAGGTATTAGGTAGGTACCTATTAATAAACCACTCGATATAAAAGCTAAGGATTTTGCATGTTGACTCGACTTCATTCAGAAATGAAGGATTCTTAGGAACTTCAATGGGATCTTAAAAACTCATAATCATCTACTCACAATTGTCATAATCACTGCATCATTAAATGTAGAAATTTTCTAACATAAAAAGTAACCAGAAAAGCAACCCAGGTAGCTGAACCAAGTACCAGTGACCAAAATGGAGGAACACATTAAAAAATACACAATTGCTCTGGTTTCTTAATTCTCACTTCTAGTTAAACATTGTTAATTGCCATCATGAACATCTGCAGCTCCAGAGGAATTACCAATCCGTTTCCGGCTTTTAAGGTTTTTTATTGCACCCAGAATAAACACATATTAATACATTGGATTAGAATAATATTATAAAAGAAGCGACTGCACTGAGAGGCTTCTTACTGCACCGAAGCATGAATGAGGTCAACCCGCGTCACGATCTTGACCATGCCGGACCGTTTTGGATGCACTTGTATCGCCATAAAACTGTCACTGATAACCAAAACCGTGTGCTAATGCGACACAAGTTCCGCCAGCTCCCTAAACCGAATTTGATACACCTTATAGAATATTAAAGTTCCCTTTTACTACCCACGATGAAACGGAGACGTTATTATATTAGGTATGTGTTTGGCATAAGTTAAATGGTGACATGTGTGACTGTAACGATCGCAAAATATAAAATATATAGTAATATTGACAAAATAGGATACCTATGTTCAGCCGTAAATATGCCTGTTTTTACTTTATTCGTCGTTGTCGTCGTCGTGAACCGATGACATCCATAGATGAACGTAGGCGTCTTCTAGGGACTTCTCTCCCTGGATCAAGCATTTGCCTGCGAAACGCTAGATGTCTCCATCTATCTAGCGGGATTGGGGGGTCTTTACTTTTCTCTATACTTTCATTCCAGCATCTTGTTACCCCAACGTCTATCGGTTTTACGATAAGTGCCCAAGTTTACTTTAACTTTAAATTCAATTAAGTCATATCGTATACTTATTACTTTAGTTTTTCTACTGATCTTCTGATTTTTGACTTAAACACGTAATCTGCAGGTTCTTAAACAAGTTATTAAAGGACTATAGTCATGTTTTTTTTATTTAAGTTCAAACAATTTTTCATCATCATCATGACTTGTGCCACAGAATAGGTAATAGTGCTAGTGCTTACCTGCTCCAGTTGATACTAAAAATATTTTTTTTATTTTTTATCCACTACAAGCTAGCCCATTACTGCGATCTCATCTGATGGTAAGTGATGATACAGTCTAAGATGGTAGCGGGCTAACCTGTTAGGGCCATGGCAGTTATATTAAACCCACACCCCTTCGGTTTCTACACGGCATCGTACCGGAACGCTAAATCGCTTGGCGGCATGTCTTTGCCGGTAGGGTGGTAACTAGCCACGGCCGAAGCCTCCCACCAGGCCAGACCAGGGAAAATTCAAAAATTATAAACCTTCGCACGTTAAGGCAACAGCGCTACACACTTTGACGACCTCCGTGGCGCAGTGTGTAGCGTTGTTGCCTTAACGTGCGGAGGTCCTGGGTTCGATCCCTGGCAGGGTCAATTTGGGAATTTATAATTTCTGAATTTTCCCTGGTCTGGCCTGGTTCTGTGAGGCTTCGGCCGTGGCTTGTTACCACCCTACTGGCAAAGACGTGCCGCTAAGCGATTTACCGTTCCGGTACGATGCCGTGTAGAAACCGAAGGGATATGGGTTTAATATAACCGCCATGCCCCTAACAGGTCAGCCCGCTACCATCTTAGACTGCATCATCACTTACCATCAGGTGAGATCGTAGTCAAGGGCTAGCTTGTAGTGGATTTAAAAAAAAAAATACTGCGCCACGGAGGTCGTCGAATTAATTTTAAATCTTGTTTAATTTAAGAGTTTGTTTAATTTAGTGTATTGTTTTCGAGTCTGAACAAATAGTCTCGCAGTATCACACATGGTCGCAGTCTCACGATTGTCGCCGGCGGTGGGCGATAAGGGCAATATTAGGTACAGACAAACAGTTATCGAGATTCACGAGAGCTATAATTCCTCCCGCTTTAAGCTTTATCGATTCTCTTATTAAATTTTATAATACGAAACAACAAGCATTAGGTATTACTCTAATTGTAGGTTTTTAAAAGCTTATTATATGAACAAATATCTAAAATAATTTCGAATACATTAGGTACCAGTGACCTCGTTGTTGAGTTAAGGGGCTCCCTTCAAAGTTTGATCTAAAATACCTGTTATTCAACTTGATTCAGCTGGTGCAAATGACTTCATAAAATTCTGAAAAAAATATATTATGTGCTACTTTCGTTCATCATCTTCAATTTTGTACAATTATTTTTTCAAAATATTATTTATCGAATTAAATACAAACCGCGCCAACAAAAGTGTTTTTTAACTAATAATCTCTTATAACTTTTATAGCTTTGCAAGTATTAAAACGAAATTTACATGAGTATAATGAAAAAATATTTGTCCTCAATTCTGTAGAAGAACTTTATTTAATTTCGATATCCCAACAAAGTTATAGCGTATTTATTTGTTTTTGTGAAATTATAGTTCAATGTGTTCCTGTCGCACCCACATACTGTGCTCGCAAGAGTGAGGAGAGGAAATGCTCAAGGTCGTTGGCGTATAAGCCTTAAGGCTGTTAAACATTAATTGACGAATTTCTTAGGGACAAAGGTGTATGGAACCAATCAACTTTGTGTGCAGCGCTCCACAGGATAGTATCATAACTCACACTACTGTATATTGTAATATTTTTCTTTTTTAACCGACTTCCAAAAAAGGAGGAGGTTCTCAATTCGGCGCGTATGTTTTTTTTTTAATGTATGTTTTATAGAGCAACTGCTTGCCATCTCAGTAGAATGTCATTCCGAACCGGCGGTAGAATAAAAAAATGACGTAACATAAGAAATCGTACCGTACCGTATGTCCTAAATCCTAATTAAGCCCTCAGTAAGCGTAAACTTACCGCGTACCTTATTCTAGGTATATTGAGCTATATCGCTTATCGATACAGTTTCTCTCTCATTTCTCTATTAAACTCATTAAACAACTCAATTAACATGTATAAATAGATTACCTATATCCTAAAGGGAAAATATAATTTCTCTACTATCTTGTAGACGTAACTTTATAAACTAGAAAATGTATTTCGATAACAACTTTATGGGCTGTTACATGCATTACAGAAGCTCTATATAGTAACTTTATTTCAAGGCTCTAATTTAGATATATTTCTATGCTAATTTAATAACAGATAGATAATATAAATGCGAAGTCTAGTTTACATTACATCTATTTGTAGGATAATTTTGCTGTTTCGACAGTTTCTAATACACCAAAATAAAGATATAAGGTGTTATATAAAATCATACTTATCTAGTATACTTATTATTGTTTTTGCAATATCTATTTTTGGGTTGGTTCTAAGATGGTTCCCACGTTTACATTACTTTGAAAAGCATCACGCAATAAAGAAAACCTACAAAAACCTAAACCTATCGCAAGTTCTTATACTCAGTGGTTAGAGCTGTTCGTTGATATTGCAAACAGATACTCGTAGATCTCACTTTGAAACTTCAACATAGGTATAACTTGAACCTAAATTGTATAGGAACAAAATTATGTCTGATGTCCATCCCTACAAAATGTATTTGGCGGATATTACCTATTTAAATACCAAGAAAGTATAATAAAGATACATTTTTGAAACTTTTCC
This sequence comes from Erebia aethiops, assembly GCA_923060345.2. Lineage (NCBI taxonomy): Eukaryota > Metazoa > Arthropoda > Insecta > Lepidoptera > Nymphalidae > Erebia > Erebia aethiops. Next base: position 9,559,755 of record OV281096.1, on the reverse strand, counting down.
AACAGATTCACACACACACATCCACACACCCACTCTCTCTCTCTCTCTCTCACACGCACACACACACACACCTTTGTTATTGCTATTTTTGTTACTATGATGATATGTTCTTACTTATTCTCCCTTGTATACTTATATTATTATTGTAAATAATTGTTAATGTTATTCTGTGTCGGTCATTGAAATATAATGAGTTACTAAAATTCTTCATCAATGGTGTCGGTACTTATTCCGTGAGGTAGGCGTTGCGCATCAGTTCATACTATTGCAACCACTATCGTTCTATATATCTAATATTTGCTATTTATTTATGTATGTATATGTATGAATCCATTATGTTTAAAAAAAAAAAATCAAATAGTTACGAATAACAATAATAATTATATTGTAATGGTATTTAATGTTGTAATTTAATAATTTATTGAAATAAACGAATTGATTATAATAATTACATAATTAAATAAATAAAGGAATGTAATAGTGCTTAGGATTCTAATGGAAACATTTCCATTAGAATCCTAAGCACTATTACATTCCTTCATAAATTCATGGATATAGTCACTTAACTGCATTAAGCTTAAACATTTTATATATTCTCATCATTACATCAGATAATATCAGATGTATGGATGCATAAACCAGATAATTTCTTCGCATTTCAATAAGGTACTTTAAGTTCCGCATGAATAGGACCTGAGTAAATAATTGTCACTTACGAATCGAGAAGTATTCTTCGACTGGTTTAGAAGTAGGCAGTAGCGTCTTTAAACATTTTTAAAGATAAATTATACAAAAAAATAAATTAAATAAAAGATAGCCTTCAGTGTTTCGTAAATTTAGCCTATGATAAGATTAATTAAATTAAAAGAAAGAACATAAATAGATATTGATATGTGTGTGTGTAATTTAAGCTATTATGTTTATGTCATCTAGAAGATTTTAATCAAAAACGCTTTTAAAAATCTTTGAAGCCAGCTTTGCTCCAGTTTTGCAATGTAAAGTCGGTTGAAATATTGGTCAGAGTAGGTCAGTCAATTCTTTCATTATTTCAATTTAAGATATGCGTACTCAAAGGTTAACGTAATAATATGAATCTCCAAGTCATAAACAATTTGAACCCAAAGCATATTCAAATAAGACAATTCAAAATTGGCTTATTATGGGCCCGAGTCGCACCGTTTTGGTAGGTACAGCACAGCCGTCGACACCATGTAAGTCCGGCGGCTAAGCGCATTAGATACCACTTCCTTAACAAAAGAGGCTCCGAGCCTCCCATTCCAACAATTGTATGAGCTATTTACCTTATCTGTAGCAAGCCGCAATCACACCCGCTCCCGATGTGTAGTACAACCAAGCAGGTTTGATAGTTCGCTCGAAATATCACACTAAGTTTAACAAAATATTGTTGTTTAATATGTTCATGTTACCATCCTTTCAATTATTATTTGTGCTAAACCAAATAACTCCATAAGCTATATAACACTATTACGTATGTTCCTGTACGTGCTGGTAAGGAATACTTATCTTTATTCCTGAGTTTACTGAGCTCTTATACCTACTATACCAGGGATGGCAAACCAATGGCACGCGACACAATATTTTGGGCACGTCACTGATCACAAAATTCAGTATGCACTAAGAAAAAAAAGTGTGAAGTACGAGGTATTATATGGCGAGCGAACGCGAGTAATATAAGTTAATTGTCATCTAATCTGCAACAACTGAAGTCACACAAATTTTACTTTAATTTAAATTACGCGTATAATGGAGACGTTGCAAAATGTATTTTTATCCCAAAAATCACAAAGTCAAAATTATTTGATGGCACGTACATGACCTCAACCTATATATCGGCAACCGACCCGCCGGCGGGCCGGTCCGAGCTATTTGAGACTGTATTTTTTTAATGATAGAGTTTATATTTGTTTGAACAACTTTGGATCATAGAGAAGTTAAGCATTTCTTTAGAAATAATGGCACGTTGATACATAAAGGTTTGCCTACCCTGTACTATACCATCATGTAGAGGCGCGAAATCATTGTTTAAAGAAGCTTCATTATTCATTACAAAAAATATATAGGTAGTATTTTTAAATCGAACTCCTTTACACCTAAAATAACTCAATGTGAATAGATCAGCGTACTGGTGTTAGGTACTCAAATTAATTACACCTTCAGGTGTTATTTGCATAGACGACATGGAGAAAAAACAAGAGATTGTTACAGAAAAATATAGCGAATAATAATGATGAACCTTACTAATTTTGAAGATTATGTATCTATTGCAAGTACCAAAACTGTTGGCACTGTATACAGAGCAATATCAATGCAGTTGGTAGGAGCTCAGCCGTGGGGCTTGCGTTATTACAGTGATAGCGTTATGTGACCATAGCGGGATGCTCGCTAGGAACACAGAGCTAGGTGCCTGCCTATTGCAGAGGCTTCTTTGATTATTACTGTTGATCTACAAAATTTACTGCCTATTATTAAAATTAGTTTACAATCCGGGTAGATTTAAATCAAGAGTGAATAGTCATCTTCTAGGCAAGCGCGTCCCATCTTAGGCCGCATCATCACTTCCCATTAGGTGTGATTGTGGTCAGTAAAAAACAAAGTTTAGTAAACAGTATTAAGAATCATGATTTACTAGGTCTTCCTACATCAAAGCCATATAGTGTCATACATGATCAGTACATATATTATTTGAATTGTTTTGCAACTAAGTATACTGCGTGATCGAAGCCTTGAGTAAAAATGCAAAGTAAGCTTTAAAAAAATAATTTCTTAGTCAAGCAAACCGAATACAGGATCTATTGTTTGCAAACGAATAGAGGATCTCGATTTTTATAATCCATACTAAATTAAAATATATAAGTACCTAGAAAAAATAAAAAAAATAAAAATTTATTTCTAAAAATTAAAGTTTCTTGTAAAATGCAAATAAATAATTTGGCTAACCATAAAAAAATTGTGAAGTTCTGTTAAAAATCCATACTAATATTATAAATGTGAAAGTGTGTCTGTCTCTCTGTCTGCTTACGCTTTAACGGTTCATTTTTCAACCGATTTTGATAAAATTTGGTATAGAAACAGGTTGCATCAATTTAATTCTGTGAGTTTCTGCATTCTCTGCATTGTCTTTCAACCTTCCTGGTTCAACCTCTTCGTGAGTCGTAGTTGAACCTTGCTGGAGGGTGCCTACTACTACGCTTGAACGTGGTTTTGATTCTTCCACACCGACCTGTAAGTATAAGGAACTACTTGACAAAAATGTCTACAAATTGCTCAATTACATGATGAACACAAAGTACCAGACTGATGCGTTTAAAATTTTCGCATCTCATAGTTTATAATTATTTCCGTGTATTTATGAGTTATCCCGAAAAGGAGAAGCGGAAAGATTTACATTCGTAATTTCATTCAATTATAACAACAATTTATTTTATTGCACCGTCCACAATACGATGGCAATCCTCAGATCTGATAACCTGGAGGAGTATATGAAGTTTACTTTTTCAATTGTACTTTATTTTTAGCCCATAATAGGGGCATTTAAACGATGTAGAATCTTTAAATTTATCTCATTTTTACACTTATTCAGAAAAGAACCCGTCGTGAAGTCGGATTGGGCAGCTTGTGTCTCACTAGGTATGTTTTATCAATAAAGATTGAATTTATCACCGCTTAGTACCACCGCCATTACCACAGAACAGCGTCAATAATAATTGGTGGTGAGCACCACCTAGTATGTAGCAAAAATCATGCTTCAAGTGAGGTAAATATGTTAACAATTTCCTAAACAGGCGATGATTTTTGGAATATCCATTCCTACACCGATCTATTAGGGTTCTGTAAACCATCTGCATAATGATGTGTTATTGGGGCTAACCCCTATAACAACTTGTTATCGATGTTTCCAGGCTTCCATTTTATTTGATTTGAAATAGTTAACTCAAAGTATTCGTAACTTTGCTTATTTAAGCAAAGACAACACAAATCTGGATTATGAAACTCGCAGCACGTGCTGCTTAACCTAACTAAGGGCTTGCACAGACGGTGTTTAGAAAGTGAACATAACATAGTTAGAAAATTTAAATTATATGTACTGGTATAGTATTCTTCTCAGTTCAAATTAAAACGGTTCTTCTATCACGTTTCATCTATTTCTTAACTTATCAAATTATATTCACATATAATTTTATAATTTTTTTTTCAATTACATTGGTTTCACCATATTGTGATCATTAATTGATACACCAACAAGAGGTTACTACCATTGGTTAATGCAATATTATTTAACTTTTTTTTATACTATATACAATATATATACAAGATAATATTATATTATATTTGATGGAAACGAAATTATTGACTTTTAAACTTTTTAATTTTCAATAATAATAACTTATTTCTATGGAACAATATAAAATTTACGGAGTTTGCTTTAGGGGGTGTTGCTTGATGCAATTTAAGTAATGTAATTAGAACTTTACCGGTAATTACCCTAATCCCGCGCTCCCGCGCTTCTTGGCGGGAATAATTTAAATATCGCGCGAACACTACATATTATGTAGAAATATTTTTTTTTTTTTTAATTTATTTAGTACCTAAAAGTTATAAAAAAACGAAGAAAAACAGATACATAGTGGACAAGGAAGCACTTATCTCTATAAGAGATCTCTACCAGTGACCCTTGGCAGTGAGAAAGGTTGTGGAGGAAGAATAGGTACAACAAGATATGAGATAAGATATTATATCATAAACTTACATAAAAACACACAAATATACATATACTAATGACATAAATATATATATACATACTAACATACATATGACATATTATATAATAAATTATTTAACAGATACATATTATTAATTTATAATTATGATAGAGAAGACAGATAATGCTGTTTCAGACGAAGTTTAAATGTGTGAATAGATGGATTATTCCTAAAAATACTATCAGGTAGTGAATTCCATAGGCGCGTCGCAGCTACCGTAAAAGATTTACCATAATAAATAGTTTTATAAGCTGGCACTGCAAGTGATTTTAATTTGACACACGATCGCACTGGCATCACACGAGGAGGGGCCTCGTGGAAGCGCTCACGTAAGTATGAAGGGGAAGATGAGTTTAAAATCCTAAAGAGTAACGTGAAATATTCCTACTTATTTAAGCTGAATCTAGATTACTTTTTGAAGAGTTTGCGTGATAATGATTAGAAAATGCGTTTGTAGTTGTCCTAAACAAAACAGAAGTGTCCGGAGCGTAAGCAAGTCGTGACATAACTCCGGCGGGCGGGCGTAATCTCGAATAAATTGCGTACACTTAGAGACTCTTTATAGACCTTTTAAGGCAGAAATTTTGAGATGATAATCGACACGCTTATAATTAAGATGATTTTGATTGTGAACTCGTGACGGGGTGTGGGTGGTTCCGCTTCCGAGGTCATGGGTGGCCATTTTTGGCTACATCAGTGATGTTTCTAACCGTATATGGATGTAAATAAAAAACGAAATGGAGACGCTTTTTACCTAACTTAAGCTCAGATTGTAACTAGACATGATTTCTTAAACAATATAATTGCCATAGCTTAGCTTAATGGTTTACTGGAAGTACCTACTTGTGGATGTTTACGATACAAACATTTATACCGTGTAGAAACTGATTCGGGGTATGAGTTTAAGATAACTGCCATGCCCCTAATAGGTTAGCCCACTACCATCTTAGACTGTATCGTCACTTACCATCAGGTGAGATCGCAGTCAAGGGCTAACTTGTAGTGGATAAAAAAAAATTAAACAATAAAAAATCATCTCAACCCATCGCCATGCACTATCTACTGTGCACGAGTTTGCTCTTTATATAAGTCATTTGGCCATAGTCCACCACGATGACCAAGTGTAGATTGGCAGAAGGTATGTGTAAGACCTTTGAGAACATTATGAAGAACTCTCGGGCATACAGGTTTCCTCACGATGTTGTGATATTTGATATTTTAAAACGCACATCAATACTTAATATTAAAAAATTACGAAAGTGTGTCTGTCTGTCTGTCTGCTACGTTTTCACGGCCCAACTATTCGATTTTGATGAAATTTGGTACAGAGATAGGTCACATCCCAGGGAAGGACATAGGCTAGACGAGTTTCCGCAGGAATCAGACATATCGACCAACGCGGACGTAGTTGCGGGCATCATCTAGTCTAGTAAATTATAAAGTTAAAAGTGCGTGCCCCCGGGTGCTACTAGTAGGCTGATCATCTAAATAAGTAAGGTTATATAACAGCTAATAAATAAAAAGTCGATTGTGTCAATTACCTGTCTTTTTTTCTGCATACTTCACAGTATTATAGTCGAGCTGAACCATTAACGTAAACGAATTAAATTAAACTCCACTGCAGGATACAGGCTTCATACAAATAAAGGCATATGTAAATGTGCGAATAAATGTTTCCACGAAGATGTTTATGCCGGAATTGGCTTAGAGATGCAGCTAAAATCCAACTATATTCTAGACATCGCCACTCCTCTATACGGTAGCTTCGTGTGTGGCGTCTACTACTTTAAATAATATACGAGTGCCGGACGATCCTCATATCTCAGAGGGAAGTATTTTGCATGCAGCCACCACCTATCTTTTGGAATAATCTGGAAACGAAACAACATCATTGGAAGATACATCCTAAGTAAACGTAAGCTTTAATTGAAAATCAACCATAAACATTAAGAAATAGGGACTAAGTTTAATCATTTTCATAATGGTTTAAGTAATTTAGTGGCGTCAGGAATTATGTGTAACGCATAATTTATCGTAAATGCGTAATTGTGTATCGAGAACGAGGAAGAGGATATTTGAAGATTGTAATGTTATACATTAAAAACTACGCGCACGCTGTTGATTTAGGCTTGTATGAAACGAAATTGAACCTTTAATGTATTTTTCACTGTAGACCACCGTAATGGTTCTATACTATAACTGTACTATAAGAATATGATCAGTTGATTGAACGAATTATAGTATTCGCAAGCCTTTTTTCTTGAGCCTTATATAATACCTACTGTGAAGGTAAGTGACTGGACTAGGTTTTTTTTTTAAACTCACGTCTTTCTCCAGGGTAAGTAAAGAAGTAGGTAACAAACCACCACCACCACTACAGCCTATTTACGTCCCACTGCTGGGCACAGGCCTCCACTCTCATAGGAGAGAGGGATTTAGAGCTTAGACCCACCCCGCTGCTCCAATGCGGGTTGGCGGGCTTTAACGATTATTATCATGTTAGTGATAATAACGTGCTTTCCGAGGCACGGGGGTGAAACCGCCAATTTCCAACTCCGGGCTGGCACTGAGAATTTCTGAATTGAAAAACCCAATACCAATTTTTTCCCGACCGGGAATCGAACCCTCCGGGGTTATGCTAACCGCTAGACCAACGAGGTAGTTAACAAACAAATAAAGGAAAAACAGAGACCGAGAGATTACCACAATAACTAAAAACAGAAAAAAAACTGAACTTGCTGAAAAAACTGTTAACTAAAAAACAAAGACACCGATTTATAACTCACGTAAGTATAATTTTAATGATAGTATTGAAGGAGTCCACGGCACCATAGAAATAAACTTTAATTAATGTTTTCCAAGCAAAGTGTTCAGTGATCGCCGCGACAGATGACAGCATGGCAGAGGTCAGCGACGCCTCGTGCTAACTGCTAATGTAGCTAATGTATTGTTACGATTTTACTACGCCTTCTGACTATTCCTGGGGTAAGTGTTGCGGAAGTATTGAGCCTGGTTAATTATTAGTGAACTAAGTAAATAGCTAAACTAAACTAAATTAAAAAACTATTTACTAACGCAACAAAAAGTTACAGTTTGAAATTATTAAGTGTATTTATCGTTTCAGCACTTATGCCGCATTGTGTCACTAATGTTGTTAATTTCATTATGCCTGTTTAACTTAATTATAATTTTAGTTCGTTTTTCTTTTTATTTTTATTTTTAATTCTTACATAGTTGCTTTGACTCGAACTTTATTCTATAAATAATGTAATACCTATATGTGCTTACTACTTAAACTAATAGATCTCTATAAACGTATTAGAATAGATATTGCACTCGTAGTTTGTCCGTGATTTCACCAATTAAGGTTTCCACTGAAAACCAGCGCTGCAGCCTGCTGTAGCATAATGCTGAGCTGGAGACCTGTATTTGGTCACACAACTTGGTTGCTATACCTGATGTGATTGTTTCTTGACTAGTACTAAGATTGTGATCAAATAAAAAACATTTTCTTTCTTTCTTTCTTCGTGCTTCGAATTTTCGTAATTTTCGTAAGTAATTCCATCCCAAGGAAGTTTAATATGGGGTGAAAGTTGTATGAAAGTCCGTCATTTCTCCTCAAGTTATATCCATGAAACTTGGTATTTTGGCTTTTGGTCGAATGAAGAAATAGGTGTTTCACAGTTTTTGAAAATTCCACCCCCAAAACGGTGGCTACACAGGGGATTAATGTTTGTAGAAAGTCCTTTCTTAAACTTATAAATATGAAACTTAAGATTTTGCCTTCGGTTTAAAAGTGGTAAGTACGTATTTCACCGTTTTTAAAAATTCTACCCGTAAAATGTTTAAATGAGTGAAAGTTTGTCATTTTCCATCATCATTTTCAATAACTATATAAAAGGCTTTGTCCTGACTTACTGACAGACATCCTACAGCCCAAAGGGCTGAACGTAGACATTTTAAATTTTGAGAGAATATTCCTTGAGCTCCTAGGTGTACTAAGAATTCCGAAAGAATTTACGAAATCCATCCCCAAGGAGGTTAAATACGCAATTCAAGTTATGTCCATGTATCTTGTTAGATATTTGTGCTTCCGGTGAAAAATGGAGAATTTTGTGTTTTTCACAGTTTTTTGAAATTTTCTATTTTAAGAAGCTTATTCCGCGCGGACGAAGTCGCGGGCAAACGTTAGTAACTTACAAAGCACTAGTTTTTTTTATACGAAAAATGTTTAGTTTACAAACAGCAAGTAAACAACATGTCACTGCCAACACTCGCTAACTTGCGAATTCCTGTATCTGACAGAATAAGATTGATAGGTTCCTTTCGAGTCTTCAAATGGTCCTTGCAACTAAGTGCTCGTATTCGATCGGTACCTTAATTAACAGTTACTTTGCCGGACTTTTTGCTAAACAAATATTCTGAGTCTAATTGGCTATTAATAAAATAAACGTCTTTATTACCAAGTTCTTTATATGATTTAAACTAACAGATACAACAATGTTGCGCAAATTCAAATAATTAAGCATCATAATTCGTTAGATACGAGATGAATGTTAATAAATAACATACCAATATGTATAATATGTACTTAAATTCTGCTCTCTACCATCTATGCTATCTATTTTAAGTGTGCAAACACGCTATAGAACGGAGCGGACAAAAATTTAATCGTCATTTATTTTTATATTGAGCTGGTACTAAAATTCTACAACAATGGAGCTGACAGAATGAAAGACTAGCGGACGTTTCCCGCGAGCTTCTCATAAATTTTGTCATGTCACTTTACTAAAGGGATAAATATGTGATAATATTCTTTTTTCTGGAACCTCTTCACTGCTCAACGGTTCAACCACTAAAACAAAGATTTTTGAAATGAAAAATTCTTTAGACGCGTTGAGCTCTTTTTGGTATGGGGTAAACTTGTGACTTATCGGCGACGGTAAATTTGTGACCGTGACCGACATGCTCGCGAATAGCAACATGCACGAACGTTGTTTTACATTCGAAATTAAACTTTAATTCCTTAGTTTTAAGGTTTATATTTTAATTATTTAAAAATAAAATCGTTTTCACTTCTATCAGCAGTCCCTATGACTGCCAATTTTTTATTTATTTAAAAAGTTTCAACACAAACAGTTTTTACAGATTTATTCTTCTGTAGAAATTGGTCATCCGTGAAAACAGAAAGTTTGTTGATTGAAGTAGTTTATTTACGTATATTTTAGTGATGCAGCTTTTTGGGCATGATTTTTTTCACATATCCTGCTATATGTTGGCAAAATTATAATTGGCCTGAGTTTTTTTCTAATATATATAGCGAGCAAACGATCAGACGTGTCACCTGATGTTAATTGATTACCGCCGCCGATGAACATTTGCAGTACCAGAAGAACCGCCAATGCGTTGCCGGCTTATAAGATATTTGTTTATCCGCCCTTTGAAGAGCACCATATTATAATCATGAGGGAACACAGAAGATGGAATATTATAATATTATGCGTATTATCTTATTGCGTATTATTATGCGTAGGTATCTACCACCAGGTCTAGGTTGGAACGCGCTTGCCTAGAAGATGCCTATTCACTCTTGCCTTGAAGGTACTTAAGTTATAAGTGGCAGGAAACACGTGCGCTGGGAGAGTGTTCCACACCCTAGCGGTTCGTATCAGAAACGTCGAGCAAAAACGATTCGTGCGAGCAAATTGGACGTCAACCACATAAGGGTGCCAATGCTCACGGTTTCTCGCTGTTCTGTGGTAGAACGGAGAAGGAGGAACAAGGTTGTGAAGTTCCAGAGCACACTCCCCATGGTATATCCGATAAAAAACCGATAAGCAGGCGACATTGCGTCGGTGTTGTAGACTGAGCAATTTCGCCTGCGTGAGTGATAAATACCATATTACCATAGATTTACCTACATAGATTAACCATAGATTGACCGATTTTGAAAAGTGATCATACCGATACATTTTTTATGAGGCCGGGAAAAGATCCTGAGTCTACGAACTCGCTAAAAGATTTTATGACATTATATTATCTAATGATAGCCAAAAAAATATGTAAATTAGATTAGCCAAGTAATTTAAATAATGTCCTTCAAGTGCCTACACCTGTTTAGAGAATTGGACCGTTAGACAATCCATAATGAATAAAAAATAATTTGTGCTTAGTGTATTATTCAATAAAAAAGGTACAGTTCCGTTACTACCAGACAAAGATTTTTTATTTTTATTAGTCCTCAAAACTGACAAGAATTGTGCAGGTAAAAAAAAGCATGATAAATTAAATTATAAACTAAACAATTGTGTCTTCTAGATGAGGACATGGCATGCATAGAAATTAGAAGGGCACCTAGTTAAGGTGCCCTTCTTCTTTTTTCTTTGAATTTTTTGTTTGCTGTAGTTAACAGCAAACAAAATAATATTAACAAAACCTAACAAAACAAACAAAATTACTTAAAACTAAAATAAAAATTATTGACTGAAAATTTTTAACTGAATGAAAATTTATTGAAAATTAAAAATAGATGTCATACTTCATAACGTTATGTCGTGCGTATATAGCACTACTACTTTCACAATATACGATCCGATATTGAACTGTTGAACACTTGCCTATAAGGGCGAAATCACGCCAGGGACCGAAATGGACAAAAAATCCGTGTTCGCGTCAGACGACGCGTTTCGACGTTTTGTTCTATCGCCCTATGTGCGCGCTCGATATAAAATCAAATCACGTGGACATTTTGTCATGTCTGATCCCTAGCAAAATTTATTTTTATTTATAGATTTAAGTAAATTGTATGAAATGTGCTCCTAATTCCACTCCTAGTTGTTTTTATTAGAGAAATTATATTATAATTTTTTTATGGCTCAGCTCTGTCTACCATATAGTTTGTAGTAAGTTTCTTTAGACTCTACTAGAAACTAACTGTCGAAGGATCGATGGAAGTACAGTTTGGTTTTAGAGTACGCGTACGTTTGGTTCGTTTGATCTCGCGTTTAATTTGGCAAGTAGAGTTTTGGATAACACTTGACCAGGTAGGTATAGCGATGACAGCGCACTCTTGTGCTATCATTTGATTACATTAAATCGATGATCGAATGAGTTGGCGTTGCATTAAAGAAGTCTATTCAACAGTGGATACCTATGGTCTTAATAAGAATACGACAATAATATCGATATCGGATCGGATAATGTAAAAATGCTCTTACTTTCACCGTGAATAGCGAGCGGAGACATCTGCCAGGGGGAAGCGAATCAATTTAATCTTGTGCCATTTCCCGCTATTAACTGCCGCACAGGGGACAACCGTTTCCACAATCGACTTAGAAACGTGAACAATTAGATAGATGTGACACTTTATAAAAGCAGTTTAACGGCCTTAAGTTCCTTCCTTTATTGGGTTTAATTACTGACCGAGGAAAGTGAGATCTTCGTGGTTGCGAAAGTGAATATTTTACAGTTTAAAGTGCAAATTCAACCAATATTTTCACTTTGCCAACAATATTGATTCAATTTTGGGATGCTTCTGTAGTATTTTTCAAAGCATAAATTTAGTTTAAAAAAGGATTATATGATGCCTGAATCCATTTAGGTTTTTAAAAAATCCATCAATTTTCCTGGATAAAAGGTAGCCTATGACACTCCACTCTCCAGTTCTTTAACTATCCACGCAAAAAATCAGGTCGATCCGTTGCTCTGTTTCCGCATTGGGATTGAATGACAAACCAACAGACTAATAAACAAACCCACGATATTCTCATTAATAATCCGAGTAGGGATATTTAGGTCATTTAATATTGCTCCGTAGGTATATTATTTTTTCGTATACCTACTCGTAATCATGAACAAAACTACAATATTATACGTAGCACCGCATGTGGGCTAAATATAATACGAGTGTTTCTTTACCCGTATAGCGGCAGTCTTATTTGTTTTCAGTTGTCCTATCTAGAATACTTTACGTTTTAATTAAGCTTGCTATGTCACGAAACCTCACGTGCGCTGATTGAGATACTCGGAGATTTATCTGATAAAGTCGTGTCCTGCACCAACGACACCTGTCGATCAGACTACGGCGACGCTCCCTACGAATACTAATTTATTCCAATTTCTGTTCAGGTACCTTGTAACTTAGAGAATTATATTGTTACTAGATTATGCTACTTTGTAAGCGCGGATTAAGGTTTAGTTCCGGTATAAAAAGATCCTTCCCCGGTATACAACCTATATCTATACCAAGTTAAATAAAGATGGGCCGTTAACGCGACAGACAGACAAACAGAGAAACTGACAAACTTTGGCATTGATAATATTATAGTAGTTGTCCTATGTGAAATAAATAAATCATTTCGTTTCATTTCATTTCAATATAAATAAATTAAGGGTAGTAAGTTACTATAAAAGCTCAATATAGAACAGATCAGTGTCTCAAATATATTAAGAAACAAAATGAATGCGTACGTTCAAATAATACGTTGTAAATTAATTGAGTGTTATGTCGGAGGTGAACAAGAAACACCTACAAATCATAAGGAACTGATTTGACAAACAAAAAATACACGTCTATGCTACTTTCGAAACATGATTGATTCAGATTTAAGCTTGAAACACAAAAAATGCGACGCGATAAGTTAGTAAGTTAGCGAGTTCAACGTGGGCCGTGGGCCGTGGCTGGCGAATCTAGTGTCACATCGGTGGTACGTCAGCGTGTTCAACGCTGCTCTTAGAAGTTTTCATATAAAGGAAGTCACGATGATGTAGATCTAATGCGCCTTTTTTAAATTGATGGAAAAGTGGCGGAATACACCGTCAGTTGGTTCCCGTCGCTTCCACGCCGCCGTCGCCACGCCACCGCCCGTGCATCGCTCAATCGCCCCGCGCCGCTCTCGCTCGTTTCGTGCGCGTCGCTACCGATCACCGTCGCTTCGCACCCGTCATCGCTCGGCCGTCGCAAAATTCGTGCCTGATGCCTTCACTGTTACACTTTGTATGCATACAGTTCGTTGCATTACATAAAAAAGGATGGGCTAGCCTGTTAAGGGTACGGCGCGGGTATATAAGCCCATACCCCTAAACGGTTTCTACATGGCGTACTGGAACGCTAAACTGCTTGGCGACACGTCTTTGTCGGTAGAGTGGTACGGTAATTGATTAACCACAACCAAAGCCTTCCACTCGGGCATCATCGACTGGGTAGGATAAAGTCCAAAATTACTGCCAGTGTTGTTTTTCGTTCCGCCACGTGTGTGTGGTCAAGGTTTAAAACATTACTTAATTGCGGAGTCGTTACAAGTTGTATTACCTATTTTCAGTTCAAAATAGGTAATACAACTTGGGTTTGGTGCTATTTTTATATTTAAAACTATGAATTGATTTAAATTTTTAATTTTAATTCGAAGGAAGGAATTATATTTAGACAAGGCAGTATGAATTAAAAAAAAAACTGGTTGACACAGAGATATAATAGATAGTCGAATAACTAATTATAAGTACCTATAACCCTTCTAGACTAGGTTGTTCATTCGACTATGACCTCGAAACCGTTATCTCATTAATTTGGATACAGACTTTTTTTTTAAAGTTGTTGTCTTTTTATTTTTTATTTGGGAAATATTTAAGCAATCAACGACACTTACCTTTGGCCATTAAATCATTAAATTTACATATTTAAAATACATAATTGCAAGGTACCTACATCGCAGATTAAATTATAGATCAAATACATATCAATTACTAGATGATGCCCACGACTTCGTCCGCGTGGATTTTTGATTCCCGGGGGAACTCCTTAATTTTCCGGGTATAAAAAGTAGTCTATGTCTTTCCCCGGGATGTAACCTATCGCTATATCAAATTTCATCAAAATCGGTTGAATAGATGGGCCGTGAAAGCGTAGCAGACAGACAGACACACTTTCGCATTTATAATATAAATATAGTATGGATTACAATATTTATCAAATACATATCAATTATCCTAATACATTGCCTGATTTATTTTGTACTAGCTCAATCACCCGGGCTTCTCACATACTTAATATGAGCTAACCGGTGAATTAATGTTTATATTTATAAGTTTTGTGAAATCTAAAAGCTTTATGTGGTGACTACTTATTAAAAATACTGTGCGTAGCATAGTATCTATGCTGTTTAGAGACCAATTTTAGGAATGACATAAACATAAGGAAATCTATGCAATAGGTTGTAATCGCTAAGGCTAAAAAAACTAAAATGTAGCTGTCAAGCCTACTTAAAACCTACTATATCTAAAGCCTCAAAGCTTATTACCTAGCCCTTACAGATTAGAATTAACATAATATCAGGTAAAAATGAAGTTAAATCATAGATTTTTGTTTCAATTTTTTTAATACAAAGATTTTTTTTCAATAATCATAGAGAACAATAATTTTCTAATCAAAAATTAATTAGTTATTAGGTAATTGAATGTTTAACCATTTTTGTATCTTTGATAAATGATTTTATAACTATTATTACGAGCGTAAAAATCGATCAATACTAATTTAACAGACACACAAGATCGTTCTTTTATTTATTGAAATAAATGATAATATTTTGTACATAATAAATTTATATGAATATTCAATATTCGGCGTTAGTCTAAAAGTAGGTACTTACATAATATGTAAATACTATACATTCACATCTGTTACCTTCGAACCATAACAGTTTAAAAAAAATAGATAAATTATTATTCTAGTCTAGTAGCACAGAATATTAGAGTAGTCTAGTATGTTATTAAAATACAATTTGTATGCAAAGCAACTATACTTAAAATTACAAAACTATACTGAAACAAAATATTCGTTAATTACGCCGTACAAATAATGAAAAAAAAACATGCATGCATCGATTCTTACGACATAACTTTTGTTTTAATCTGTAATATTCTTGACGAATCCCAGAATTTACAAATTGTGGAAATCACTTTGGTCCCTTAAGAGGAAGGATTCAGAAATATGTATTATAATTTATGTGCGCTTACAAAAACAACGCAAAATGCTATATTTTAACATAAACGCAGTACATCATCTATTATGATTCCCTAGTACCAGTAAGAAGGTTTCCAGTTATCGCTTGGAGCGAAGATTTAGTCGGGTCGTTTTCAAGTAAGGTTTTCACAATCTAAGTGTTTCTGCACCAATAAATAAATTCAAGGAAGGCTGGATGCCTCGTTGTGGCGTAGACACGAAAACGGCAAATCGTCAATGTTTATTTCAAGCTAATGTCAAATATATCCGCGGGCGACAATAGTGCTGCATCTACAATGGGCACAATTTAAATTAAGTAGATAAAATTTACAGCAGGTGCATTTTTATGATGAAAATTTTCTCAAAGTTAAACTATAATTACAATTATTAATAAGTAAATTATTATTATTATTTCGGTACGATAAATTTTCAAATGCGGCGTTTTCTGAAAAACAGCTGCTGTGTCAGTGAGATTAGCCTCAAATAAATTAATTTTCGTGAGGAACTATTTCATTTTGAATACATACTAACTTGCATTACTAACTGGAAAGTCGTAAAGAGACCACATATTATATTTAATTTGTGATTTAATATACTTAATTAATAATAAATTGTGTCACAATTAATATGATTTAAAAATTTTGTAATGAGACTATATTTTGAAATGATTTGTAAAATTGTAATCAGTCTTTCAAAACTTCACTTATTAGAAGTAAATACATAAATTAATTGATTAATTACAAACATACTCACTTATATATATTACAAATGTTAAGATAAAAAATATCATAACATTTTAGTAAGATGAAACTTGGGATTTCAAACATTAAGATCCTAATTGTAATATTTTTAGATGGTTTTATAACGTTTTATGTTGTACTAGCTGATGCCCACGACTTCGTCCGCGTGGATTAAGTTTTTTGATTCTCACACGGATTTCTTAAATTTCCGGGAAAAAAGTAGCCTATGCTACTCTCCGGGTCCTCAGCTATACCCATGCTAAAAATCACGTCGATCCGTTGCTCCGTTTTGGCGTGATTGAAGGACAAACCAATAAACCAACAAACAAAAACACACTTTCGCATTTAAAATACGCACCAAAACAAAAGAACTCAGACAAAATATTCTAAGCCAAAACTACGACCTAATTTTAATCACAGAATCATGGTTAACTAGCGGTATCTATGATCGCGAGATTTGTGACAATAGGTACGATGTCCTGCGATGTGACCGGAATCAGGAAACATCTACAAAAAAAATGGGGGGTGGAGTCCTACTATGCGCCTCAAAGACACTTCATATCCAACATCGTCGGGAATGGAGCTGTGCTGGTGTCGAATCGTTGTGGGCAACTATACCAGCAGAATCTCTTAAAACTTCAGGGAACCGCAATGTTCACATCGGATTAATATATGCACCACCAGACACGCAGTTACCTGCTCGTCTAGAGTCAATATCTTTTTGTCTTGCGGAAGTTCTGGCGACCCACCCCAATGACTACTTCATCTTAGCGGGTGATTTCAATTTACCGAACGTTACGTGGACTGATTCGGGCCCTGTAGTACAAAAACGTGGCCCAGTGGAATTACAAAACGCTTTTGTGAATATTGTAGATATATGTAACCTCTCAGGCCTGAAACAACATAACACTATTCTGAATAGTAAACATAATACTCTGGACTTATTGTTTAGCAATATTGACTTCGATGTTCGCCACTGCCCTAATCCGCTCGTTACGGAAGACGTATACCATCCATGTCTTGAATTTAACCTCTCGAATTTATTCATCCGTAATATTCGCCAGAAGCCCGTCAAAAGACCCAACTTTTTCAAAGCAGACTATGTCACAATAAATAATTACCTTTCACAGATTAATTGGCATGAATTATTAGTAGCTGACTCAATTGATGAAATAGTAAAATTATTCTACTCCATTCTCAATGAAGCCATTAATAAATTTGTTCCCATCAAAGTAAAACTTAAATCTAATTTCCCAGCATGGTTTTCTAAGTCTCTTATACATATTATTAAAGAAAAACTCCAAAAGCACAGGTTATGGAAGGAAGGAGGCAATCCTCGTGATTACGATGAGTTTACTATACTCAGGACACGACAAAAATTAGTTCAGAACCAGTGTTATACCTCCTACACGCAGCGTATGCAATGCTACATTCGTAAAGACCCTAAACTTCTCTTCACTTACACAAAAGCTTTGAGAAACAGCGAAAAAGGATACCCCGCAAAGCTTACGCTCGGACATACTACTTACACTGATGAATCTTCAGCTTGTAACGGTTTCAGTCAGTACTTTGAGAGTGTCTTTACACAACCGGCTGATTCGTACGATCAATCAAGTTCCTCTAATTTTAACCATAACGAATCCATTTGCAAAATTAATATTGGTGCAGAAGACGTTTATAAACTGCTAAAAAGTTTAAAAACAAATAAAGGAGCAGGTAGCGATGGCATTCCACCGATTTTTCTGAATAAGTGTGCAAAAAATTTAAGTGTACCTCTCTCCATAATTTTCAACCTCTCCATTAATGTTTTCAGCAGTTTCCCTGATATATGGAAGGAAGCATTAATAGTACCTATCCATAAAGGCGGATCAAAAACTCAGATGGAGAATTATCGGCCTATATCAATCTTAAATGTGATGAGCAAAATATTCGAAACAGTCGTATATAGGCACATATGTCCCGTTGTTACTAGGTCTATTCCCTACGAGCAGCACGGTTTTATGAAAAACCGTTCTACCGTTACTAACTTGTCTGTTTTCACAGATTACGTCTTACAGAGCATGGATGACAGATGTCAAGTGGATGTGATCTACACGGACTTCGAAAAAGCGTTCGACCGCGTGGATCACGTAATCCTTCTTCAAAAACTTAGCGTTTTAGGCATAAATGGGAGCTTGCTTCGGTGGTTCACATCATATATTAAAAACCGTATGCAAGCTGTAGTAACGGGTAGTGCGAGAAGTGATTTTGTGACAATACCTTCAGGAGTGCCCCAGGGATCCATTTTAGGTCCTCTTCTATATAACGCCTACCTGTTTGATATTGGCAACTGCTTCCGCAATTCACAATATTTAATGTTTGCTGACGATAAAAAAGTATTTCTCAAAATACGCTCAATTGAGGACTGCTATAATTTACAAAAAGATCTGAATGCTTTGTCAGAATACTATGCAAAAAATAGAATCATAGTTAATGTTAAAAAGTGTCATCACATAACTTTGACACGGAAAATAAATTCTATTGAATTCGAGTATAAAATTAATGACACATGTATTCCTAGTGCAACTACAGTTAGAGACCTGGGTATCCATATTGATGTTAAGCTTTCCATGAATAACCATATTGATATTATTGCCAATAGAGCCTACAAGCAATTGGGTTTCATCAAACGAGTAACCCGTTCCTTTAGCGATGTAAACTGTATAAAAGCACTATACTTTGCGTATGTTCGAAGTATTCTTGAATACGCGTGTAATATCTGGTCGCCTCAATACATAATACACACCCAACGGCTTGAAAGTATACAGAGGCAGTTTTTAAAGTATTTAGCTTTTAAAGACTTTAAAAAATTTAACAGTTATCAGGAAGCGTGTACGCACTATGGAATTGACTCGCTCGAACAAAGAAGGTCACAGAGTGATATGCTGTTACTGCAGGCAATTTTAACCGGTTCAATTGATTGTCCCAGCTTACTGTCAGCATTTTCACTCAGTGCTCAATCTGTACGAACACGTCACACGCGTCTTCTCCATGTTCCCAAGTCCAACACGAATTATGCTCAACATTCTATCATTCCACGCCTAGCACGAACTTATAATAAACAGTACTCTAATTTAGATTTATTTTTTCTATCTAAATCACAATTTAAAAAGGAGATGAAAATAACCCTACACCGCAAGAAATAAACAATTAAATAAAAATAAAAACACACACACAGTACCATCTTATCACGCGCACGCACTAAGCGCACATACACACACATACACGCACACTCATACACACACACACGCATACTCACACACACATAATTATTATTACTTACTCACACACGTACTATTACTAAGTTACAAATATTCATTATTATTTTACTTATATGATCTACATACAAGTGCACTACTATCTACTCTGTTAAAATATTTTTTGTATTCTTATACTGTAATCGTTTAAGGCCTTATTTAAAGTCAAGCTATATTTTTTTGTTAATATTAGTTGTAACGCTGTTGATTACTGGAAAAATAAAAAATAAAAAAAATAAAAATAAAAAAATAAAAAATATCAGAATGATGATATGATGATGTGTTGTAAGTTTTAGGTAAATAATATTGCGCACATTGTGGAACGAGCCTAAGATTGGCAGCGATGCGGGCAGGCGGCAAACAGCGCGAGCCCCGAGCGCGAAGATAGCAGCAACGAGGTGTAACACTCGAATCCGACTCAATTATCATACCCCCGGGATCCGTTGCGTCAATTTGACCCGCGATCATAGGGATAAAAGGTAAGTATAGTGTAATGATAGAGGTTCGGTAGAAGTGCAGCAATAACCGTTATTTTGTTACGTAGATGCCCTTCAGTGAGCTAAAGGTATTTCAGGGATGCCTAGAAAAATACCGATTTCAATTTCAGTGACATACCTACCAATAGCAAGGTGTAACGAACAAATCCGGCTCAATTATCATACTCCCGGGATCCGTTGCGTCAATTTGACCTTCGATCACAGTGATAAAAGGTAAATGTAGTAGAATAATGGTAGGGGCACGGAACAAATTCAATAATAACCGTTATTTTGTTACGTAGATGCCCTTCAGTGAGTTAAAGGTATTTCAGGGATGCCTAGAAAAATACCGATTTCAATTTCAGTGACATAACTACCAATAACAAGGTGTTTTTGTGTGTTACATACATATCCGACACAATTATCATACCCCCGGGATCCGTTGCGTCAATTTGACCCGCGATCATAGGGATAAAAGTTAAGTATAGTGTAAATAACCGTTATTTTGCAACATAGATGCCGTTTAGTGAGTTAAAGGTATTTCAGGGATATTTTAGGGATATGGATGCATTAGAAATAAACAAGTTATCAATTTGAGTGTCGTACCTACCCAGCAACGAAGTGTAAAAGGTAAACTCGACTCTATTATCACACCTCTAGCATAGAATACTAATTTTTCTTCGATTCGTGGCGTAAAGTTATCCCGAGATTTTAGGGATATAAATTATGCAGAGTTATAGTAGGTACCCTAGAACTAATGGTAAATTCCTAACGTCCCTAGAACTAATGGTAAATTCCTAACGTAAATGCTGTTGGTAGTTCATGCAAGATATTACTATATTATAAATTAATTATAAAAAAACACTATTTCATCGAATAATAAGGCCGTATTAAATAGAGTCGGTTAAATTTCCAAATGCATTGTATCTAGAAATTGAGATGCAAACGTAGGCCAAGTCAAACTAAGCAATGCCCACACAGACCAGAGGTCCCAATACACTATCGATGGAGGGAACAGCAAACATTTGCATGCACGAGAGACTTGCGTGTTGACGCCCACGGCACGTGCAGTACCGGACAATCATCTAGCGCATCTGCATTACATTAAAGCGCTGTAAGCGCTATACGGATTCACATAGTTCAATATGTTTTTAACATAATGTTCGAAATTCCTCTCACAGGTAAAGTCATTCAAAAGTTTGCTAGGGATTTCACAAAATTTTTAAGGAATTTTCTGGAATAAAATAAAATAATAACGCTCATTGTCATGATCACTAAAATATGCTACATCCTGTAGCCACAGCTTCAGGATAACGGGAATTTTAACTAAAATTCAGCAATACAACAACACTTTATATTTTTACACCAATTTTACAATTCTTACGAATTGTCGCGTCGTTAGCCATTACCAATTATTACCATACCTATCATTCAAGAAAAAAACAAAAGACGATCTCTCCCCTCTGATTGGTCGATATTCGAATTCGCATACCCTTTTATCAGTAACTTGTTGGCGCCAAATTCAAAATATACAGTTTATACGAACTTATTTTTGTCATAAAAATATTAATAATGAAAACTAATAATATTTGATACAGGATATTTATAAAATAATAAAACAACAATTTAATTATAGCTGAAGTACACATGCAAGTATTAATTAATTATTATGTAATAATATGATTAGAAATTAGTAACCTCCTTGACCACTCACTAGATGGCGGTAGAGGCCAGTTTTTACAGAGGTTCTACGCTTAGATGATAATATAAATCTATAAGTGGGCTTACAATCCACACCAGCTAATATTGTAAAGGCGAAAATGTGTCTATCTGCTACGCTTCCGCTGCCCAACTTTTCAACCGATTTTGGTGAAATTTGTGAAATAAGACGGGTATGTAATTATGTATAGTCCCACAAATTTATCTGGCCCAGTCGCCAAAACTGGAATATTTTTTATGCCTGTTTAGTTTTTGCTTTTATTTTATTAATAATATATTATACTAGCGACGCTCACACCGGGTCAGATAAGTTTGTGGAACTAATTGCAACCAAGACATGGATTGCTTTTCATCCCGGAAAATTAGAGAGTTCCCGCAGCATTCAAAAAACACAGACGAAGTCGGGGATATCATCTAGTATGTGGTTTGTCTGACTTTGTTATTTAGTGGTAACTGGTATCTGAAGTAGGTAGGTATAAATATGTTTTTATTAGTAAAATTTATTCTACTTTGTTGGACGATTAGTGACAATGATGTGGCTTTTATGATAAGTTTGTTTTCTGTAACAGCACTATTTCTACATTTTTAGTGATCGGGCGAGTATCGGGCGAGGGCCGGGTCGGGTGCACGGCGGGTGTAATTCCTTTTATACCATGGACGACGTCACACATCACACGCCCGACTCGCGCCCGCATTGTGTTCCCTGTGTGTTTTGCCCTTAACGTTGCGTCGGCTGAATACTTTGTTGGTTAAACGTTCTCAGGCCGAATAAAACTGTATTCTTTACAAAATTAAATTAATTTCAATTTTTCTTAATGCATAAATCCACTCAGTGCAAAATACTTGACATTTGTTTTAAAAAAATTATGTAAAGCGTTTTACGGCTTTATGTTACAAAAGTAACATACACACAAATTACATACCCTACATACAAGTACTAGGAGTATTTCCAAAGAATGGCAGCTAACCTGATACGCATGAGACGCGTATTCCGTAAGCGCAGCCCCAAGGCCCCGTGCTGTATCGTCGCGGACACCGATCCATATCGTATGACAGATGCGATCGCCTTACCCATCGACCGATCACTGACACTGATCGCACATTAGAAGAGAGCCGACAGAACTATGCACAATGAATGTTTTTTTTTTGTTCTTAAAGGTCAAATGCTGTCATTCGTTTTCATTCACATTTCTCATAACAAAGAAAGAAATCAGAAATCGGGGACGGTGCAGCCTAGTGACCGTATTCTCAGTGTATTATCAACAAAATTAATATCCTGGCCGGTCTTTGTCATGCTCTGACTTCTGTATGTTTAGTGCTTAACTGCGGTTGCTTCGTTAACGTCGTCTGAATATCTTATGCGGTTGCATATTATGTTCATCGTTTTGTGTCATATGCAACTGATGTTAGTCGCATTATCAGGGGCCATATTGCCAACGCTTAAAGAAATACATATGCAATATTACTCAATATGACAGTTTGATGACACGTACCTTGATGTTTCTAAAATAAGTTTTATAATTTTAAAACAAGAATGTCAACAATGACGAAACAATATGGCTTTATGCGTCGGAAGTATGGCCCCAATATTAAAAAATGAATTGCGATTGACATGCGGTTCTTGCGCTGCGGCTGTGCGATCAGCGATCTGTGATCAGCTTTATTTTGATACACTTGGATAATTTGAGCTAAAATAGAGGATGGTTCGGTTAACTGCTCTTATTTTAAGTAGGTACACTTAAGGCACGAATATTGCAAGGTCACCTGTAGTAGCAGTATAATAT
Source organism: Erebia aethiops (assembly GCA_923060345.2). Taxonomy (NCBI): domain Eukaryota; kingdom Metazoa; phylum Arthropoda; class Insecta; order Lepidoptera; family Nymphalidae; genus Erebia; species Erebia aethiops. Next base: position 9,535,963 of record OV281096.1, on the reverse strand, counting down.
TCTTTTGTTTAAGGGTCAAACTATTGGATGGTTCGACTCCACCTTTGCTTCTCAGGTCAGAATATTTTAAGGGTCTCAAATAAAATTCAAGTCATCCGTGAGGCGATATTATTTCGACAACTCTTTGTGGTAACATCATTTCATTGATAAATAACATAAGAAAAACTCAGATTATTAAATTCAATCGTGTAAGTACAATCAATTTGTTCACACAAAATTAATCAGAACCAATTATTCAAACTGTAAACTTGTCAACGGTTTTTATAAAATAAATCATTTATGCATTGCATATCTTATTTTAAATGTTATCGAAACTTCCATAATTAATATGAAGAATAAGTCGTTTATAATATTATTCGGATTCTATACCAAATATAAATATTAGGTATATTATGCATTTATTCATATTATTATAACAATAATTCTAAATTAATTTAGGTATCAATAGACTAAGACTACTGTAACTAACCTGACGGGGTCCCTAAGCATCTATACCTTTCTCTACTAATAAAACTCAATGTTTCTTTGTAATGGCTCATGAATCATCTAGCAGTAAAACCCTCATCATCGTTGCGTCCATAATAATCCAAGATCTTTTAGAGTTTCAGAAGCTTCGAATTCAATCAACCCAACGACTAGTTTAAGAACCGATTTCAATGAATTTAGTTTACATAAGACTGGCTTAAGTTACGCGTTCGAGTTATAGAAAAGTTGTAAAAATGATCAAGTATAAATCAACAAAGTGAAGGCAAGTGCTTTGTTACGTGATCGAGTATAGAACTAGTATACAACTATGACACACGTTTTATATGAGAGTTTTATATTTAACGTGTTCGAGTATCTAAATAGTATTCAACCATGACACACTTTTAGAGGTGTATTTTTGCTATGCGATCCTGTTCAAGTATACTGCGCTTTGTTCGTTTTAATGTTTTGCCTATTAACATACACAGCAAGCCAGATTTATGTTTGCCTCTTAACATACACAATAAGTCAGTCTTATGTATAGGATCAATCATATTATATTTCTATGCGAAATATATTTAAAATCAAGAGAGTTGACCTTATATATGGATAGTCACTCAGAGTTTCGATTTCTATCTTATGTAACATACATTTAAGTTGTTCCATAAGATTCCATAAGGTCACACAGTGGTGAAGCTAATTATCCCTAGTGGCAAGCATCTTCCTTTTATAAAGGAAGGTGCTTTGTTTGGCATCATATACTTTAACTAACAAAATATATGATGGTTGACTGGCTCCGCCCCGCCATCAACGGTAGTCTTCTTCCCACTCTTGGTATTCCAAAAGACATATCGATACATGAGAACATGGGCCAATAAGCCTCATAAAATACCAAAAGCCAACAAGCCTCCCCCCCCAACCACTAGGCATCAACCGCGAAATGGCGCAACGTACACGAGCGTACTTTAGAGTGGTGCGTTCCACTTATGTCAGCATAAAGCTGGATAATTACATTTTTAAAGTGGTGTAATCCCACATATACCTGTAATAGGTTTCAAGGATACACCAGGCGCACTGCAGGGATGTTCGCCGCAACGAAACAGAGTCCACAGGCGTGATGCAACCTTCAGTAATAGTATATTAATCAAATATAGCGCGCAACCATCATGGGTAGTAGAACATTGTTTGGAAGTAAGTTTGATATTGGTAATAGTAAACATAGTCCTTCCAACCATGATTAGTTATTGTTCGATCATAGCGAACATCGTAGTAATTTTGTATAATAATTAGTTATCGTTCGACCATAGCGAACATCGTAATTGCATATAATAGGTATGTTGTTACAATAAAATCGCATGGTAAAATCAGACGTACTGTAGAACATAGAAATGCACACGAAGTGTACTACGCACAGAAAGCAAGCTCTCTGGTTCAACAACAACCTATCCCATCTTGACGTCCTACCGAGGTAAACATCAAGACAGAACCAGCCGTGCCGATGCATCGCCGGAGCGAGTGATATATTCTACAGGCCCAACTCAACCTGCAATGATAATTGTATGTTATGGGTATATATGTAATATGTTATATTTATATATGTTATTAATCCACCATAGGTAGATTGAATATCGTAGGACGCCATCCAGCCAGGTTCACGAAGTACAAGTACTAAGGCTCCCTTACCAGATTGCATCCAACAACTAGTATGTATGCAATACAATATTGGCACAACGAGCGAGCATACCCACACTCAACATGAATCGGTCTCAATGCCTCAATAATGCTCAGCACACATACACGTCGCAATCCTCGTTCTGCCGAGTGGACCGGACGCCGGGAAGCTCATTAGTAAGTTTCCATGCTCCCTCGATTAGATCATATATACTACTATGTACATATAGTATGTACTATTATTCTATTATTGTTTTAATATTATTTTACTATTATTTTATCATTATAATATATTTTAAATTTTTTTTTCTAATAATAAATTATTTTATTCTGAATAGTAAGATACGTATAGTTACATTCAACCCCCTAAATTCTGTGATGCGTGCAAATAGTTGTTCTATGCAGCATGCAGAACAGAATTTACTAAACTAAAACTCTTTGCAATATTTTATACGTACGAACATCGCAACCCCCAGCGTCTACAATTTCATAACAGCTTTAATCTTATCTAATTCTATCTTTATCTTTATAACCCATAATTATCATGACTACGTTATTTCTTATGCAAATAGTTGTTCTATGCAGCATGCAGAACAGAATTTACTAAACTAAAACTCTTTGCAATATTTTATACGTACGAACATCGCAACCCCCAGCGTCTACAATTTCATAACAGCTTTAATCTTATCTAATTCTATCTTTATCTTTTAACCCATAATTATCATGACTACGTTATTTCCTATTCTTCCTTCTACAATTCACGTATTCAAATCATTACCTATTAATTTTCGTTGATGACACATGTCATAACCATATCAATAGCTTTTGCAGCATAGCAACTTCTTACCCTAACCTTCTTCAATTCTTGTATTTTACTTTTCCCATCCATCCTTTTATGCAAACATACGTCATTAAATAATGCAAAGCATAAAATCAATATTCTGACTGTTTTCCTATTTCTTTTACCTCGAAAATCATTTAATCATGACATCTTCACAAGTGTTTTATCATTAATCTAACATCGGCAACCCCCCGATCTTATGATTTTATGACGTAAATACAGCTTTTAGTTGTCAAACATGACACATGCTCTACATTTCCCAACTTGATAGTCCCCTATCTCATATGTTGAGCCCTACTATAACTATTCTACTCCTAATTATATTGTCTTTTCCCTAATATATATAAGTAGCAAAATATCAATACATAGTATCCTAACCATTTGACGATCATCGACCACCCTTCGATGATATGATTTTATGACTAGAACTCGCTCCTTCTTACATTAAGCAGACCTGAGCATATGCTTACACCCTCGCTTTTGTTCTTCTTCACAACACTCCATCTTTTACTTACTCTTATTACCTCTTCCAATTACAATTAATTCCAATATGCATGTAAAATACCTTGCTAAACATCTTCACTTGTACTCCCCCTACATACTCCATCTTTTACTTCGTCTTTCTCTCAATATCTCCATTTATTTCCTCTTTCAACTTACAACTTATTCCAATGTGCGTACATTTACCTTCCTAAAATATACACTTTTGCTCCTTAGAATTATTCATATTCTTTCAATTTTCACTAAATCTACTTGGAATTCAATTAATTTTACGATGTTTAATATATTTCTCGTTCCTCAAGTGACTTACTTATTTTGAATTTAACCTAACTTGTAACCTAACTGTAAATTGTTAATCTTGTACTTTTCCAGTTTAAAACTTCATTTGGTGTATCCTATCATGTAACGTATTATTATATAATTCTTTTATCTTGGATAAATCCCTACTCAAATGTTATGCTTTTTATGACAATAAGTTTTAAACAATCTATCTTCCTAATTCTTTATTATCTCGTTCACTGGCGTTAAACCGTGGATTCCTCACTATAATGTGTATCGTCTTAATTCCAAGACGACTCAAGACCTTCCTTAAATGCCCTACTAATGAATTGAGAACCATTATAAGTCTCACCTTTTATTTTAATTATTAAAATGCTTCAGTTTTATTAAACAAAACTAACCCGTAGCTTTTCATAATGCATATAATTTTATAAATTTACTAAAAAAAATCTTATACTCCTAGAATGTATGTATATCTGAATAGTCCTACTAATAATGTTCCATATAAGTTAGCCATAACAAATTCACCTACGTCATCTTTTATTAAAATTCACAAAGTCCTATTTACTTTATTACATTATCGTTTTTTAGCGAGTTTACAAATACGCCAATTCCTAATAATAGCCTTTAAATTTCCCAAACTTTATATCTTACGACGCGTCGATATTTTTAGAACGACACGGAGCGCATCCGACATTCGTCTTTATTCTGTGGAATTTGACAACTAACGCTTTTTGACACTCCGGAAGAATTCCGAGCGCTAGCGACTCGCGCGTGGTGAATCGCGAAGAAATCCATTTGCATCACGCGATTTAAACTACGTGTTCGGTGGAGTGCTAGTTGGAAGTAAAAATTAACGTGATTGTAACTCAAATTATATTTCTGTGATTCTGTACAGCATTCTTCTTACCCGTCTACTCACAATGTATATAGTATGGAATCGGCCACTGATGATGCTATGACCCATTGCTATATGAATTTGTTCAACAGCTTGTTTAATCTCGATACGCTACTCTAACCGATTTTGAATTTCCTAACTTCTCTTCGTAAATAATTTTATTTCTACTATAATTCATGCGAAACTGTGGATCCCCGGAAGACCACCGTTGTGCCTGTGCTCGTACCAGAGTCTCAATAAAATGCTGAATGTAGTCCATTTTTGGAACGTAATTATAACTCGTATTTCTGTCACATTCCTTTCTACTATAATTATTATATTGCAGTAACAAATAACCGCTCTTTCTTTCTTTCTAACAACTTCTCCTTGTAAACAATTTGGCAAATATATCTCCTTGGTTAGTTCTATTTTACACAATGACACTATATATTTCTATTTTTATAATGAGCACACTATATCCACTAATACTTTTGTATTCCTATATCTCTTTTTTTTTTTTTTTATGCAATTGAGGTAAAGTCTTAATCTTTGAATTAAGCATGTTATTCACTTTACATAAATAGTAACTTCCAGGCATAATAGAATTTCCTTTTTGAATTTTATAACTATCGGCCGGATACCTGGATAAGATATCAGCAAACAAATTATCCTTGCCTGATAATGTTCTATTTCAAATTAATTTGTTCTAAATAAAACAGCCAACGTGTGACTTTACTATTAAACAATTTCCATGTTTTACAAATAATAACCTTTATGATCTGTTTTTATAACTACCTTTGATCGTCGTAAATAAGTTCCAAATTTATTTAGACAACTAATTACTACAAAGAATTCTTGTTCTATAACTCTTCAGTTCAATTCAGCCCTCCAAAGCTTTACTCATAAACTTACATTTTTCTATATTACACTTCATTCACTCTAATTATTTTTCAACGCTTAACAGCACACTCTCCCAATAATAAGACAAACTCTCACACATAGACACCACAACCCCCGGTCCATAAGACGTTTACACATCCTCTAACTCTTGTTACTTCTTCCACTTTCCATACAACATCACACAACCCCCTGTCCATAAGACGTTTACACATCCTCTATCTCGTGTTGCTCCTTCCACTTTCCATACAACATCACACAACCCCCTGTCCATAAGACATTTGCACGTCCTTTATCTCGTGTTGCTTCATATCACCTTCTATACAATCTCCCGTCAACCAGTCGTTAGGTCTTTTTGAACTCGAAAGCTTCCTCTGACTCTTTCCATTTCACGGTCAACATATTGTAGGCTTTCGCCTACTTTAGTTAGCCTATCTAATTTACTTTAACCGGGACCCATGAGATAACTTGCCTTGAACCAAGTATCCTGGTCACGGCACCATATTGTAACTAACCTGACGGGGTCCCTAAGCATCTATACCTTTCTCTACTAATAAAACTCAATGTTTCTTTGTAATGGCTCATGAATCATCTAGCAGTAAAACCCTCATCATCGTTGCGTCCATAATAATCCAAGATCTTTTAGAGTTTCAGAAGCTTCGAATTCAATCAACCCAACGACTAGTTTAAGAACCGATTTCAATGAATTTAGTTTACATAAGACTGGCTTAAGTTACGCGTTCGAGTTATAGAAAAGTTGTAAAAATGATCAAGTATAAATCAACAAAGTGAAGGCAAGTGCTTTGTTACGTGATCGAGTATAGAACTAGTATACAACTATGACACACGTTTTATATGAGAGTTTTATATTTAACGTGTTCGAGTATCTAAATAGTATTCAACCATGACACACTTTTAGAGGTGTATTTTTGCTATGCGATCCTGTTCAAGTATACTGCGCTTTGTTCGTTTTAATGTTTTGCCTATTAACATACACAGCAAGCCAGATTTATGTTTGCCTCTTAACATACACAATAAGTCAGTCTTATGTATAGGATCAATCATATTATATTTCTATGCGAAATATATTTAAAATCAAGAGAGTTGACCTTATATATGGATAGTCACTCAGAGTTTCGATTTCTATCTTATGTAACATACATTTAAGTTGTTCCATAAGATTCCATAAGGTCACACAGTGGTGAAGCTAATTATCCCTAGTGGCAAGCATCTTCCTTTTATAAAGGAAGGTGCTTTGTTTGGCATCATATACTTTAACTAACAAAATATATGATGGTTGACTGGCTCCGCCCCGCCATCAACGGTAGTCTTCTTCCCACTCTTGGTATTCCAAAAGACATATCGATACATGAGAACATGGGCCAATAAGCCTCATAAAATACCAAAAGCCAACAAGCCTCCCCCCCCAACCACTAGGCATCAACCGCGAAATGGCGCAACGTACACGAGCGTACTTTAGAGTGGTGCGTTCCACTTATGTCAGCATAAAGCTGGATAATTACATTTTTAAAGTGGTGTAATCCCACATATACCTGTAATAGGTTTCAAGGATACACCAGGCGCACTGCAGGGATGTTCGCCGCAACGAAACAGAGTCCACAGGCGTGATGCAACCTTCAGTAATAGTATATTAATCAAATATAGCGCGCAACCATCATGGGTAGTAGAACATTGTTTGGAAGTAAGTTTGATATTGGTAATAGTAAACATAGTCCTTCCAACCATGATTAGTTATTGTTCGATCATAGCGAACATCGTAGTAATTTTGTATAATAATTAGTTATCGTTCGACCATAGCGAACATCGTAATTGCATATAATAGGTATGTTGTTACAATAAAATCGCATGGTAAAATCAGACGTACTGTAGAACATAGAAATGCACACGAAGTGTACTACGCACAGAAAGCAAGCTCTCTGGTTCAACAACAACCTATCCCATCTTGACGTCCTACCGAGGTAAACATCAAGACAGAACCAGCCGTGCCGATGCATCGCCGGAGCGAGTGATATATTCTACAGGCCCAACTCAACCTGCAATGATAATTGTATGTTATGGGTATATATGTAATATGTTATATTTATATATGTTATTAATCCACCATAGGTAGATTGAATATCGTAGGACGCCATCCAGCCAGGTTCACGAAGTACAAGTACTAAGGCTCCCTTACCAGATTGCATCCAACAACTAGTATGTATGCAATACAATATTGGCACAACGAGCGAGCATACCCACACTCAACATGAATCGGTCTCAATGCCTCAATAATGCTCAGCACACATACACGTCGCAATCCTCGTTCTGCCGAGTGGACCGGACGCCGGGAAGCTCATTAGTAAGTTTCCATGCTCCCTCGATTAGATCATATATACTACTATGTACATATAGTATGTACTATTATTCTATTATTGTTTTAATATTATTTTACTATTATTTTATCATTATAATATATTTTAAATTTTTTTTTCTAATAATAAATTATTTTATTCTGAATAGTAAGATACGTATAGTTACACTACGCATATATGATTCAACTCTATGAGTCCCAACTCCTCAACCCTGATGCTGCAGGGTACAGAACTCCTTAAATATAGCGATTTTGTTTTTTTTAAGGTGAATTCATATTGTAGGTGTCAAGCAACTACTTCATACTTAAACCAAATTCCCAACTCCTCAATTTGATACTGCACTCCTAAGCCGTGGGGATTAAGAGTACACTAAAAAGTTAAAAATAAAATTTCGTTTCAAAAAACCGACTTCCAAAACCACTGTATAGTTTTTTGAAAAAAAAAAAAATTCAGGTCCTACTGTTGCATAATATTATTACTACATATTTTTTTTTTGTATTACTATTCCATTATTATATTAAGTTGTAGAAAGGCTAACCACAAACGTTCGAAAAAGTTTAATGTATTGGATTTAAAAAAGAATAGCTGATATTTGATATCAGCTATTCTTTTTTACTTTTATAAGACTGATAAAGGCGGTGGATAGAGTTAGAAAAAGTCGGGTGCAACTTATGTCAAACTCCTAGGGCCAGAGTTGCCAGACCTGCACTGACCTGCGCGACTTGAAGAGACGTGTTCACATAGGACGCGAGCGTTTGGGCTGAGTGACGTTTTGTCATTCAGGGGGCATACTACCGTCGTTTGAAGCAGTATTGTTTTAATATTGTTGACGTTCTTGTTGTTGAAGTATAATCCTTCTTTTGAGGACGTCAAGGTACGTTACATTAAACTGTCATTTTTTAAATAATACTGCTTTAAGCGATGGCAGTAACCCGCCAGTAGTGTGTTTACGCTCTTAATACTGAAGTAAATAAAAAAACTTTCTTAAAGTGATTTATATTTAGGTAAGTATACCTATTGGTTAGTGTTTTAACACTATTTAGTATTTAGAAAAAAATATCCATAATATTTTATTTGAAGTCTGACCTTCGCTCACTATTTTCTACTTGTATATCCGGTGCCTTTCTCAAATTAAAATATTATATTATTATCATATTTTACTATCCTAATATAAAAATTGATATCGATAAAAAGCATTAGATTATAGTGTATATGGACTTATTGTATCGCTACCTATTTTGTCAGCTGATCGGTACATGCAAATGTAAAGGTGCATTTACACGTTTACAAACTAGGGTGCGCGGAGTTTAGCTAGCCTACCTCGCGAATCTCTACTTTGGCTATTAAAAAACTTCGACTCCACTCCACCTCAGTAGACGCACCCATTTCACACGAGGGCAGACCAGCGAGACAGAAGGGTGAACAGAACTGTTCTGCTCACTACAATGTTTGCAGCTCGTTCGAAACGAACAAGGCTCCTTACCCATCAGTAATTCATGTCAATATAAAGTAGTTAGCTTTTGTAGTATTATATTAGCAATGTTTATTAGTACAGCAGATTACCGCGTAGGCGATATAAGTTATAGTGTTGTTAACAACTACCATACGTTTATAAATAATAATGAATTCAAGTAATTACGGACATATTTTCTTAGATATTTATGTTATAATATCAGATGCGGTAATTTGTTGCTAGGCGTGGTCTTTAGTATATAATTATATTAAGTTTATTACAATTATAAAGCAGAATAGTTAAGTTACTTAATACCTTTCCAAAGAATCTAAGTTTACGTTCTGTTTCATAAATGGGTTCCCAAGCACAATTATTGCAATTTCCGACATATCGCCCTCGTGGTTTTCGTAAGGCTCAGTTGATAGAAAAAGTCACGATAAAAAAATGGTGTCGTGCTTTATAGTGTGTACAAAAGGTCTATAATAAGGCTTACAACTATCTATTATGTCAACTGTAATAGAACTCTTACCGGTGACTTCGTTTTCGTTACGTCCATTCAGGTTGCAAAATAACATCCCTGTGCCTTTTATAAGCGGTTCAGCGATGGAGCCGTATGGATGTAGCAGACAGGCAGAATAATATTGGATGATGCCCGCGACTTTGCCCGCGTCGATTAAGGTTTTAAAAACACTGGCGCCACCACTTTGATTTCGAGGGATAAATGACATAATTATGTGACTCTCCTTATCTATACTCATGCAATAATCAGGTTGATCCGGTCCTTTGTTATGGAGTGATTAAAGGACAAACAAACATACTTTCGCATTTATAATATTAAGTACCAAGTAGAATTATGGATTAGTAATGAACAAATTAGGTATGCTCACATATTAAAACGATTTATAGTACATTGCGTTACTATACTTAGATATATCGAGTAGATATTTAATGACATGCCATCTGCAAGATCACAACAGAAAATGAATTATGCAGTTGACGCAGTGATCTTACGTGGTGATGCCTTATTTGTGGAACTAGATCTCGGTGTCTTCCCCGATAATTACGCCTCAGTGTGAGGCGGGTTTAATGATGAATGATTGCGAATAAGTGGTATTAATTGCGGAAGTCCTTTATGACGTATAAAATATACACTTTATAATATTATTGTACTATATGAGATATTATGATCGACGTATAAAGTATAACAGGTAGGAGGTACCTACTATTTTGTATTAGCATAATTTTTGTAAAATTTTCTAACTACTTAGTGATATCTTTGCAGCGTATGTAAAACCATGAAATAGGAATAGGCTTTTTCTGAGATTATCTTTACTTTAATGCGAAAGTTTGGATGGACGGATGTTTGTTACTCAAACACGCTGGAACGGCTGAACGGATCTGGATGAAATTTAGTACATAGATCGATTATAGTCTGGAATAACACGTACGCTTCTTTTTATCCCGGAAAATTGAGGAGTTTCCGCGGGAATCAAAAATACTTAAACCACGCGGACGATGTCGCGGACAACAGCTAGTGAATAAAATAAACCATTCAGTCAAAGCCTACATTGTACCAGCATACCTCAGGATACACGGTAGGACAATCGTAACAATACATCAGCTGCATTAGCACGAGGTGTCGCTGACCCTGCCTTGCTGTCATCGGTCTCGACGATCACAGAAAACTATGCTAAGGAACTTTGAGTACTATTAATTAATAAAAGTTTATAGCAATGTCAAAGTTCATCAGTTTTATTTAAAAGCCTAACGTGTCGTTAAGGGTGCGTTTATTTCCATAGATACGAAAAATATATTGACATTAAAATTCCGTGCAAATAAAATACGCGTGACATTGAGAAACACATACTCGTAATTGCCTGGTGGAAGGCTTCGACCGTAAGTAGTTACCACCTTACCGATAAAGACATGCCGCCAAGCGATGTGGCTAGCTTTAGCGCTCCAGTACGATGCCGTGTAGAAACCGATTAGGGGTATGAGTTTAATACAACTGCCGTACCCCTTACAGGTTAGCCCGCTACCATCTTAGACTGCAACATCACTTACCATCGGGGCTAACTTGTAGTGGATTTAATAAATACATCCTCTTTTGAAGACGTCATTTATTGTTATTTGGCCTCCCTCGTTATTGTAGTGCTTCGACAATGTTCACTGTGGGTAGGCTGCATGGTTTCTGGACATTAATGCGGAAAAGGATCGCGAATACTTGGTGGAGGTACCTACAAAGTGAGAACAGTATTGTAAAAGCCTGTATGCAGATGAACGTGGGGTATTTACTTAAGCATTGGTCCCAGATACATTTAAAATTTCAAGGAGTGTGTTAGTTTTTTAAGTAGGTTAAGTTTAAATGATTTGTGTAATTTGTAATTGGAATTTCTTCTGGACAATAAATTGATTTATTTTTTATTTATTTTACATTCGTGAAAAGTTGGTGGTCACTCATGACCCAAATAATAAAGGGAAATGCAACAATCTGAAGTAATCCAATTCAAAATGTCCATGCCTAAAGCAGCCAAAACAGAAAGTTACTAAATCTTGTCTTACACAACAGCGACATGCGGGACAGTACCTAGTCTATTCTAGACTAAGAAATATCACCGAGCCTAGGAACATGTAACAGATATTACGCGGGCCCTAGTTGCATGCAGGTACTGATATATTCCGCAGGCTGATAACGGAGCGTTATCACCGCGCCCGGCCGCTGTACAGTCGCAACATTCACTCCTGATACACTGCGACTGACCTGTTTTGACACTTGAGCTATTTTTAAAGTGAAAACTTCGGTGTGATTTGAAAATTCAAGGAAACGAAAAAGCAACACCAAAAAGTGACAAATATGTATAGGATTAGCCTGCGAGGGAATCAGATTGAATACAAGTTATATATATCTCATTATCTCGTAGACTACTTTTCTGAAGTTTCGCTTCTGCTGTATGTGAATTGCACACAGACACACACTTTCATTTGATTTTATTGTCTGGCCTAGCACTGTATTATGAGTCGTCGCATTTAAAATCTTAACCGACGTAACGCATTTATATTTAAGCAGATTACTAATATTATATTAGAACAAAAACTTTTGATGGTAAGAAAGCCCATTATAAGTTTGCTTGGCCATTGTGCAGTGACTTAAGCCAGACTAAGAAATATCAGAGAGAGAGATAATATAAGAAATATAAGAAATATCGTAGCAGGTGTTATTACACGGATCTCAGTTACATGCAGGTACTGATATATTCCGCAGCGTAGCGTTATTATCGCGGTCACCCTATTTTGATACTTAATCTTATTGCTGTTATAACAGAAAACTTACTAAAAGTAATCAACCACATTATAATAATTGTAGTGTGTGCATACCTTTATAATTATTATTGCTTACACATACATGCATGTATCTAGTAATAAGTCTATACCAATAAATCAGTCCATTACCAACTCTTGGGTTGTATACTCATTTTCCGTCGCCTGGTCCCAACCAACCTTAGATGGCGACCCTGCCAGTCGGACTCACTGGACTATGGCCATGAAGATTAACATAGGCTAAAATAACAAGTAAAAAAAAAAAAAAAATAAAAAAAAAAAAAAAATGTGCAACTCTAAAGTCGAGAAGGAAGATATATTTATTAATCAAAACGGACAAAACAACGCCAACATCGAGCAGTTACATTGGCACATAAGTTCAATAAATATAATATTGTTTATAATCTGCACAATTTTGCTACTTGGAGTACTCTATTTGGTATACAAATTTTATAAAAATTGCCACGAAGGCTGGATTAGAGCCCAGCTCGGTCAACATGTACTCAGAAGGTCGATTCGGACCTCTCGAGGACCTCGAAGTGGAGGACCTGCAGCACCAGTAAGTTCCTGTGAAACCTGCCACGCTCCCAAGCATTGTGAATTGTGAGTGATTGTGATAGATGTAAGAACTAAGAACTAGTGAAAGTGCAAAGTGCAAAATGGACAGTAATGTATGACGACTTATTGAAACTATTCAACGAACTTTCCAAAATAAAAGTATATTTAGTTAAAATTGGTCCCACTCGAAGAAAAGGTGAAATTATATCTAAGAAATTAAATGAAGCGGACAATATAGTAAGTAATTTTAATTCGATTATAGAAAAATTAGCTTCGCTATCTGTATCTTTTAAAGGCGATGAATGCCTACGATTTGATAAGTTAAGAAATGATTTTTTCGATGTATATGACGACATTTTAAAATTGTGTAGTACCCATTCTCATGAAAAAATTAGCAAAATGGCAAAATTTGAACTTAAGGTGGCATTACAATTATTACCAGTCATCGATGACTCAGAAAAATCAATAAAACAATTAATAGACAATATTATTTACTATGATTCTTTGCTTGCTAATGCCGATTGCAAAAACAATCTCATTCAATTTATACTTAAAAGTAGACTGTCACAAAATGCTAAATTGCAATTACAGTCAAATTACACAGCCATCAATGACTTGGTTAGCGATATGCGGCGTGTGTTACTGCCACAAAAATCGCCTATAGCTATACAGAATAAGATACAACAGTTAAGGCAAAATAATAAATCTATTCAAGATTACGCGAAAGAAATGTCTGAACTTTTCGTTGACCTTACGATATCGCAGGCAAAAGGTGATTCAAATACTTATGCGGTACTTAAGCCTTTAAATGAAAAATTTGTCATTAAAAAGTTTGCCGACGGGCTGCGAAATCGAACACTCAGCACAGTTATTACAGCCAGGAACTACGACTCGTTAAAAGATACGATTCAAGGTGCTCTTGATGAAGAAATCTCGAGCCCTTCATCTTCAACAGGTGATTTACTAACTATGAAGCACCATCATACATACTATCGGTCTAGGAATTTTAATAATTACAGAGGTAGATGGAATACAGGTAGGTATACAGGTTCAAGGCCATCATATTATACGCCAGGCAGACGAACATCGGAGCATCAGGCCGCAGCGCACTATTATTCCCCATCTACGAGAGCAAACCAGAACGGCGCTCGGGGGATGACACGAGGCCGCAGAAGTAAGTTTCCCAATCGTTTTTATAGAAATCAAGCTGGAAATGTCATGCATATTCTGACTGACTCGGATTCTCAGAACAAAACTACTCCCTCTGAAAATCAAAACCAGTTTTTTCGAGACTAAAAGTATTTTACTAACTTTACAGAACAATATTAAATACGTAGAGCTATATTTGAATAATAGAAGATGTCTCTGGTTATTAGATACCGGAGCTTCAATATCAGCGGTTAGTAACAAAACATGTCATAATACACCCATTAGCGACAGCCGTATTGTAATCAACGGCGTGGGGGGTCAAATCCAAGCGAAAGGCTCTGTTTATTTAAAACTATCTGCTCCAAGCGGTGTACAATTACCGCACGAGTTCTATGTATTCGATTCATTACCTTGTATGGCTCATGGAATATTAGGTCTAGATTTTCTTTCTTTGTACGGAGCTCATATTGACTTAGAAAATTGCATTTTAACATTGAACTATAATGGAATAAAACACGTATTACCATTGTTAAATACTTTGGAGGTTGAGAGACCCGACTGTCTGACTATACGAGTACCTGCTAGGTCTGAATCTATACATTATATTAGTACTAGTATGGCTGAAGAATGCGTAGTCTGCGCATCCGAATTAAATGACGGAATTTTTATTGCGAGCATGCTAGTTACGCCTAAGGACGGGAAGATACCTATAAGAGTGTTGAATACTAATGAAACCGATTTTTGTTTGCAGAATATAAAGCCTATTATACACAAAGCTAGTGATTATGATATTTGTTTGTTTAAAAGTCCCTGTAGAGACTCAGATAGAGTGAAACGCTTATTCAATTTATTAAATTTAAATGATTTAAACTTGGAGGAACAAGTTAGTATCGAAAATATATGTGCAAAATATAACGATATATTTTATCTTGAAGGTGATCAATTCACCACGACTAAGCTTTATAAGCACTCTATTTCTTTAAAAGCTAATACGACACCAGTGTATTCCAAGCCTTATAGACTTCCACACTCACAAAAGGGTGAAATGGATAAACAAATCAATAAGATGCTTAAGCAAGGCATTATAGAACCATGTAACAGTGAATGGTCTAGCCCTGTTCTATTAGTTCCAAAAAAATCGAACTCGAATAGCACGGAGAAAAAGTGGAGATTAGTTATTGACTATAGAAAATTAAATAACTGTATTATTGACGACAAATTTCCCCTACCTAATATGACAGACATATTAGACTCTTTATCAGGCTGTATATACTTTACTCACTTAGATTTAAATCAAGGATTTTATAATGTTGAGCTGGATCCTGCTAGTAGGAAATACACGGCTTTTAGTTCAGGCCAATATCAAATGACAAGAATGCCTATGGGCCTTAAGACGAGCCCAAGTTCGTTTCCCCGAATGATGAATATGGCAATGGCTGGTTTGTCCTATGAAAAATGTCTTTGTTACCTTGATGATTTAATTATTTTTGGACGGAATTTATCAGATCACAACAAAAACTTAATCGAAGTATTTGAAAGAATACGTAACGTTAATTTAAAATTAAATCCAGCAAAATGTGATTTTCTCAAAAAAGAATTACTTTATTTGGGACACGTAGTGTCAGGCGACGGCGTAGTACCCGACCCTCAGAAAGTTAGTATCATAAAAAACTACCCTATCCCGAAAAATGCTGACGAGGTAAGACGATTCGTCGCATTAGCTAGTTATTATAGAAAGTTTATACCTAACTTTGCCAAAAAGGCATACAACTTAAATCTTTTATGCAGAAAGAAGGTTAAATTTATTTGGGATGATAATTGTCAAAAATCTTTCGATATTTTAAAGGAATGTATGATGACGCCACCAGTTCTACAATACCCTAACTTTTCGGAAAGCAATCAGTTTATTCTTCAAACAGACGCATCAGGTTACGCGATTGGTGCAATTTTGTCAAACTCGGATGGACGTCCAGTCGCTTATGCAAGTAGAAGTCTTAACAAAGCTGAACAGAATTACCCGACTATTGAAAAGGAGCTTTTAGCTGTGGTCTGGGCAGTAAAATATTTTAGACCTTACTTGTACGGTCGTACTTTTAAAATTCTTACCGACCACAAGCCTTTAATTTATTTGTTTAGTATGAAGGACCCTTCGAGTAGGTTGCTTAAATTCAGATTGACTTTGGAAGAGTATGATTATTTGATAGAGTATGTGAAAGGTAAAGATAACGCGGCTGCAGACGCATTATCTCGAGTGATTATGAGTTCTAAAGATTTCAGAGAGATGAGTGATAGCGTATGTGTGATGACGCGTGCGCAGAGAAAACGATTGGAAACAGCTTCGTCTCCGGATGATATGGTCTCTACCGATGACAGGTCTGATCAGCCAATAGTCGTAGAAACTCATATTAAACCGAAGAACGCAGTTGAATTAAGATTTATAGACTCGAAAAATTTAAATAAATTACGACAAGAAAAGAAAATTAATTGCGAAAATAATATTTTTTCATATGACAGTAGTCAAATGACGATACTTATAAACCCTGCATCTCAATCGCAATTGACGCGAGCCGCATTTGTGAGAGAGCTAGGTGAATTTTGTGAAAGAATAAATATAGAAGAAATATATTTTATAAAAAATAATAACAATAATATATTTCTTAAAAAGTTAGTAGAGGAAATAAAGAATACAATTAAATGGAACGGACCTCGTTTATGTATTTTAGAGGACGTTAATAGAGTAGATGATATAGATGACAGAAAAGTTATATTAAACGACTTTCATCTTTTGCCCACTAGTGGCCACGCGGGCATCAGACGAATGTTAAATAACGTAAAGAAATATTATTTCTGGCCGGGACTGGAAAAAGATATAATTAATTTTGTAAAAAAATGCCCCAAATGTCAAAAACAAAAATATACCACTACGGTAAAAGAACCTATGGTAATTACTTCAACAGCTCATTCAGCTTTTGAAAAAATATTTTTAGATATAGTAGGACCCTTAGCTAGAGATTATAATAATTATACGTATATTCTTACGCTACAATGCGAATTAACGAAATACATTTGCGCGTTTCCACTCATTACAAAAACAGCTACAGAAGTTGCGCGTGTTTTTGTAAATAATTTTATCCTTGTTCACGGAATTCCAGCTATTGTGGGAACAGATAAAGGATCCGAATTTATATCGGAAACATTTAAAGACGTTTGTAAATTACTTAATATTTCTAAACTAAATTCAACGGCATACCACCACGAAAGTATAGGTGCGTTAGAGAACTCACATAAGAACTTAGGAAGTTTTCTAAGAATACAGACAGACGGTAGACCAGATTTATGGAGTACTTGGCTTCCTTTTTGGTGTTTTGCGTATAACACTACTGTACATTCATCAACTAAATTTACGCCTTTTGAATTAGTATATGGAAAAAAATGTAACCTACCAAGTAATCTTTCAACGAAAATAGAACCTCTATACAATCACGATAACTATCCACAAGAATTGAGATATCGTTTACAAGTTTCTCAAACAGAAGCACGAAATAATTTAATTACTAGTAAATATAGACAAAAAAATAGATACGATAAATATATTAAACCTATTATATATAAGCCTAACGATTTAATTTTAGTAAAAAATGAAACAGGCAATAAAATATCAGATTTATATTTAGGACCATATAAAGTAGTTGAAGACTTGTCACCCAATGTTAAAATAGAATATACCAACGGAAAAATAGATATTATTCATAAAAACAGAACAAAACTATACTTAACTAATTAACGTTAAGAACATTGTATTGTGTGGAAAAATAAAAAAACAAAAAAAAAAAAATTGTAATTAGTTGTAAGAAATATAATTGTTTTTTTATATTTTATATTTAGCAATTATGAACAAAAAAAAAAAATTATGTAATAGAATATTAATAATTTTTTTACCACCCCATGGGAGGTGTAGTGTGTGCATACCTTTATAATTATTATTGCTTACACATACATGCATGTATCTAGTAATAAGTCTATACCAATAAATCAGTCCATTACCAACTCTTGGGTTGTATACTCATTTTCCGTCGCCTGGTCCCAACCAACCTTAGAAATTCTTATTAATACACATTTTCAAAAATACTTCGGTTATTTACACATAAGTGACTCAGATATGACTCTAACAGGATAAATTTCTGTTTTATCTGTAAATGTAGATTAAGTATCAAAAAATAATCACCGCGCTATATTAGAGATCATGCGATGCTTGACGCTAGAGTCAAGGCGAGCGGCCGGCGCCGACCACGCCTTCCCCGCGCACCCCGCACCCCGCGCTCACCTACCACCGCACATCGAATAGATTCGACTGCACCGTAAGGGTGGCTGCACATCAGGAGTACACAAGAATTCACAAAATCTAAGCTTTTATTCACATCGAAATAGTTTTTATGCTTGATTCATGAATGTTTGATGTCGGAACTAACAGCACTTGTGTGAAGTATATATGTAGTACACTAATATTATAAATGCGAAAGTTTGGATGGATGGATGGATGTTTGTTAATGATAATAAATGATTTATTTATTTCATGTAGGACAACTTGTGCCACTTATGGTACGTTAAGACTCTACCACCGGTTCGGAAAGCTGCTTCTACTGAGAAGAGCCGGCAAGAAACTCAGCAGTTGCTCTTTTCTCAAAAAAGAAAAAGGTTACAATAAGCAAACAACATAGGTACATTATTTTACAAGTATTATACCTACTGACTTGTGGGTCACTGAATGCGAGCCCGGTTGCTTCCATGCAACTTTGTCATTCAGAAAATCATCAATAGTGTAAAAACCAAATGCTGTTTAACACACGAGTTACGAGTACGTAATGGCAAATCTAGAACTAGGTTACTTAATCACTCCAGAACGGCTGAACGGATCTGGTTGAAATTTGGCACAGAAATAGATTATTTCTGTGCCTGTCTGGAATAACTCATGGGCTACTTTTTAACTCGGATATGGGTTTAATATAAATTCCATGGCCCTAACAGGTTAGCCCGCTACCATCTTAGGCTGCATCGTCACTTACCATCAGGTTCTCACCTGATGGTGGATCGCAGTCAAGGGCTAACTTGTAGTGGATTAAAAAAATAAAAATTGGGTCGATCATAACTCATCAGTTACGTAATATCAAGCGTCGGGGAAGACTTCTTTTACGAAATGATTATACAAAGATAAAATTAAAAAATTCAAAATCAAATGTTTTTTATTCAAATAAACTTTTACAAGTGCTTTTGAATCGTCGAGTGAATCTACCACTGGTTCGTTATCTACCAATTACCAATCTACCATTCCTACCGAGAAGAACCAGCAAGAAATTCGACGGTTGCTCTTTTGAAAAATCAATTTACAATTTAATTAATGAGTAGATTAGGTACTAAAATTCTACATCAATTAGTAGATACGTAACCGCTGTCCTTAACATTGCTGGAGCGAAATCCATGCTCTTTTGTCATTTACGAGTACGTAATCTTCAACAGTATAATAAGCTTTTTTCAGAAACATACTTTTTTAAAAATATATATACAGACTAGCGCTTGGCTGCATTCAGACTTCCATGCAAGAGGTGGAGCGCGTTTGCCTAGAAGATGCCTATTCACTCTTGTTTTGAAGGTACCTATATTAAAAGAGGAGGGGAAAACGGAAGCCGGAAGGACATTCCATATCTTATCGGTTCGAATTAGAAACGAGGAAGCAAATCGCTTCGTTTGAGCCCGCGGAATTTCGACTGCGTAAAGGTGCAGAACTTGTCGATGCCTTGCAGTTCGATAATAATAAGGTGACGGAGGAACCAGATCGAATAGTTCTTGAGCACACTCTCCGAAATATATCCTGTAGAATACCGACAGACAGGCAACTTTGCGCCGATGTTCTAAGCTTTGCAGCTTCGAACTGACCAGCGCTTTGTTGCCAATAAGTCTCCTGGCGCGACGATCCACCGAATCCAATGCGACCACCGAATCCACTTTTAATGGATTTCTTAAACTTGTATGTTTGATAGAACTTCGAGGCAAGCGCTCTCCGATCTCACTCTCACTCTCCCCATCATTGCTTTCTATAAGGCATGATTGTGATTGTCATTAAGTGCAAGCCGAAGTTGTCAGCCAATGTCCTTAGCAGACTACGTTATACTTAGTTATCCATAAAATTGACAAATCAGGTTTTTCTAGCGGGAAAAGTTGGCAAAGTTTACGACTTCCGTAACTAATCAATCCTAATGTGTGTATAGCCTTACGGATACTATGGCATTATGTCGCTACGAAATGTATCACAATCCTCTGTAAAATTAATAGGCATAAGACGTCGATGAATCGCTGGAGTATGGGTTGGTTAATAGTTTTGATTAATTCAAGGACCGGAATCAAGGATGTACAATAGGAAACAAAGTGAAATTATAAATCGTCAACAAACTGATTCACCTCCCCTATTACAGCTATGAGGACCTGCTAAGTATGACGTATGTATACCTAACCTTAAAATAGCTGTGTGTTCGTCTGTATTTCTGTTTGAATTTCAATTGATCTATTTAGACTGGAAATCCGAAGTTAAGAACAGCTATAGTATATACCTTAATTGTTTTAGGAGTAACCTTCTTACGACATTTTTTTTCTAAACAAAATTAAATAGCTATGCGATTTGTGGATGCAATTTAGGAATACGGATTTTCTAAGGAGTTCTTTCATTTTCAGTCCATTTCTTGAACATTGAGTAATAAAAATATAGATAGAGGTTTCAAATAATTGTTCGATTTCCAGTTAAATTGAAGTTAACTGACCACAAAAAGCTGCAAATAGAATAATTGAATTTCTTGTTATCTACTAAAATACAATTAGTTAAAGAACATGTTCACATCAACCTAAAAGACTAATACAATTTAAAATATCGCTAGTTAGGTACAAAGTCAGCTATGCCCAAAGTTGATTTATAGTGACACATATTGATTTATATTTTATACAATTAGATGTTAAATGATCTTGCTCCGCTGAAAGCGTGCGTTTTTGGACAAGCCCTTACAATTTAAGTCGATTTATAAACAAATATCTAACAAATATTGTACTAGTTAATGCCAGGGCTTTGTTCGTGAAAATAAATATGGCATTTTGTATCTTGAAGTTATCTATCTGTACATATTTATGACAAAACTGTAACTGGACTAGAGGAAGATTTATTATCAACTAGATGATTCCCGTGACGTCGTCTTCGTGGATTAAGATTTTTTGGAACGAAGCCTATGTCCTTTCCCGAGATACAATCTACCTCTGTAACAAATTTCATCAAAATCGGTTGAGCAGATGGGCCGTGAAATCGTAGCAGACAGACAGACACACTTTCGCATTTATAATATTAGTATGGATAGAGAACCCAATTTTTGTGTCTGTTGTTGCATCACAATGAAACTACTGAATGGATTTGCGTGCATCTTGGCATACCTACTTAGCTCTGAGTTTACACGTAGCACAGTTTCTGAACCTGCTTCGTATATTTTTGTGAATCCACCACAGACTAGCAGTCAGGGCGACGCAGAAAACCTACCATGCCTACTTTCAGGGGTCAGATCCCTAAAACAAACTCAGAGCTCTCAGTCTATAATTTTCTTTATTGACCAAGTCAGTTCATCAAAAGTAAAGAAAACTCATAACATCGTGGTGTAGGGTTGTTTTATTTTTTCTTAGTTTGAAATACACACTAGCGCAGTTAGCATGCAAATTTTATTCAACGGACAGACATGACTTAGTTTATCTTTTATTATATATACTGGTATGTCTAAATTATTCAAATTAACGACATTCCCGTAATGACAAAGTTTCAATTATAGTGAGATATTTTAGGATCTATTTCACACTAAACTATGAGCAATATCACTCTAAGTGCCATAAACTTCATGCAATTATTATTTCTTGGCGTATTACAGCTTTTATAATTAGGCCAACAATATTAATGGGTCGCAAGTGTGAGCGTAACTGCGAAATATGAGTAGCTTACACCTGCGTGTTTTTATATTGCGAAGGCTCTTAGTAAATACTATTTCTAAGTAGTTTATTGATCAGTGCACATAGCTATAGTACTAACTAACGTATGATAATTTACTCCCGTATAATCCGATTTTTTTAAAGTCAAAGTCCATAATTATATTCTATGTAGAGTGTAGACCCTTTAGGCCTTTAGGCCATACATGGACTGCTCGAGCACTTGGCCAGTGCTCAACATACACGGACTGCTCTTGCAGTCATAGTCAACAGCTTGAAGCTAGCATTGAAAACTGCTGCTAACTGCTAGCGGTCCCATGTAATATTATGTGTGTACGTAGAAGACTGTAGTTCACTATGCAGTCGGAGCTATGAAGCAGTCCATCCTGACTGCTTTAAGGTGTCCGAGTATAAAGGCTGTCATGGCACTTTCGATAGTTCGTAAATCCGTCTTTTCTGGTTTATAATCTAGGGTAAAGGTTAGGATTTTGACGACCTCCGTGGCACAGTGTTGAGCGCGTCGCCTTAACGTGTGGAGGTCCATCCCCGGCAGGGTCAATGGGAATTTATAATTTCTGAATTTTCCCTGGTCCGGCCTGGTGGGAGGCTTCGGCCGTGGCTAGTTACCACCCTACCGGCAAAGACGTACCGCCAAGCGATTTAGCGTTCCAGTACGATGCCGTGTAGAAACCGAATAGGGATATGGGTTTAATATAACTGCCATGCCCCTAACAGGTTAGTCCGCTACCATCTTAGACTGCATCGTCACTTACCATCAGGTGAGATCGCAGTCAAGGGCTAACTTGTAGTGGATTCTAAAAAAAAAAGTGTAGGGTGTGCCGTGTGCATTTCAAGCATCCAGCGGGCCACATGCAGGATGTCCGTTGCATATTCTATTATATAGTAAATTTAGGTTAACGATAACACGCATAGGTACCTACTGTGTACCTTATCGAGTTGATAACAATTAACAACGCTTATAAGTAACAAACAATCAACATTCTATAGCGAAATAAAAATGATTTATCTTCCATTATGATAGCCATGAATCGGTGTCCTACAATTTGTAGTACGAAATTTATGTAGGTAAATTGTGATAACAACCCGGCGATTTACCCATTTATAATGAACTGTTCGGCGCGACATAAATATCCGTGATAAGTTCGCGGTATGTACCACATAAATTATTTAATCAGATCACCAGAACATTACGGATCTGTGGTATTACATAGATACCTTTCCGGCTGGCTCAAGCGGATACTTTGTATCTACTAATATTATATTACCAAAGTGACGTAACCCGTCCAATATTTTTTCCCGAATCTTGAAAAAACGGTTGAGTTTTGTTTTAGTTGAGTGCCGTATAATCTTTTATCTTGCTTCAAAATATTTGGCATTCAATTTGGTAATTTCTTTTTCATAATAAAATGAATGAATCTATTCGATGGTACTGCGATTGTGTAAGGAAACCGTAATTGTAATCGTTTGTAATCGTTTCGTATAATTCGACCTGTTTAAAGAGTTCATAGATGCCTGCACGTCTTAAACTATGAACTCTTTAAACAGTTCAACTATTATTATTATTTTTGTTTATTGATATGCCAACAAATATTGTAAAAACAATTAATAATGTTAAAATAATACAATTGTCTAGTTCTAACACAATACTTAATTATAGGCATATACAGCATTAAAGATTATCCGGTCAATTTATATTTTTTTTTCATCTTTTTAAGTACAATAGAAAGAAATAATAGTATAAAGTTAATTTAAATTAAATTAATAAATTAGGTACAATATAATAAAATTAATAATTACAATTAAATTAGATCCTACTATACAATACAAATTAAGTTAAAGATTGAGTCGGCTTTAATAAAAAATAAAAACAATAAAAATAAAAAATAAAAAATAAAAATAATACGTTTTAAGCTGCCAAATGATTACGATTTGCTTATACAATTGGGCCTCTGATCAAAGATGATACTTAAATCGTCTCTTATTTATCGCGAAATTCACAATTATTGGTGGTGGTGGTACTTGTACTGGAAAGCGCAACGTTGGCAGTGGTGTAAAATTCGGTGAAAATTAGATATTTTGCATTAGTACTCGTTGTACGTGTACCTGGGACACAGTGCAGCTGGGTAGGTCCAATTTCGAGAAGGAGGTCAACCGCCGAATCCAACTCGGCTGGGCTGCGTTCGGGAAGCTTCGAGATGTCTTCTCGTCCAAAATACCTCAGTGTCTGAAGACCAAAGTCTTCGAACAGTGCGTGTTGCCAGTGATGACTTACGGATCCGAGACATGGTCGCTGACTATGGGCCTGATAAGAAGGCTCAGGGTCACTCAGCGGGCGATGGAAAGGGCTATGCTGGGAGTGTCCCTACGTGATCAAATCAGAAATGAAGAGATCCGTAGGAGAACCAGAGTCACCGACATAGCCCGAAGAGTTGCGAAGCTGAAGTGGCAATGGGCGGGGCACATAGTTCGGAGAACCGATGGACGTTGGGGTCCCAAAGTGTTGGAATGGCGACCCCGCACTGGAAGGCGTAGCGTCGGTAGACCCCCCACACGGTGGACGGACGACATCAAGAGGGTCGCGGGGAGTTGCTGGATCCAGGCGGCGCAAGACCGTGGCTTGTGGAGGACCCTACAAGAGACCTATGTCCAGCAGTGGACGTCCATCGGTTGACGACGACGACGACGACTCGTTATCAAAAGAAGTGCAACTCATTAAAATTCTTGAGTCATAGACTCATAGCTTATCTTGACAAGTATTATTTTTGACAAGACCTCGGATTTTAGTTCTAAGCCATCGTGATTTACTTACATTATTTTTTCTAGCAGCCGGAATGAGGTAGCTATGCTGTAATCTAATGAATTAAAACCGACTGCCCCGCAAAAAATATAGGTTCATTAAGTTTAGTGTTTTATTTGTTTGTAAATTAATCTTGTCGTATTTATATTAAATTTGAAATAAAATGTTACTTATATGTTATACTGTATATTCCGTTTAATCGACTAATAAGAAATGCCCATATTCGATGTAACCATATTTGCTATAGAAAATAGTTATAAATATTAGGTATGTTGATTAAAAGTAAGAAGACATAAAATATGTGGTATGCTGATATACTCAAGTATTATTTAAATATTTTATTATTTTTATAATAAACGTGACTAGTCCATAATATAACATCATGCAGGCTTTTTCTATGTATCTTAAGAAAGTAGCTCTATCATTAAGCTTGTTATGGCCCAATGTTTGTGAATTTATGAAGTGTTAATTACAATTAACATTAAATTGATTAATTTCACAGGTAAACATATGACATTCTGTTAAATAAGCCATAAAACTTAACGATAAGATCACCAAAAGTGTACGCATAAATTATCATAACGTAATTATTCGAAAGAAAAGCTGTCGAAAGGGAAGCTCGGTATGGCAAGACCCCAATCGACATTTAAGCTCTCAAATTCAAGGTGGACAATAGTTTTCAGACCTTTTACAGGATAATCCTCAAAAATTTTAGGTTTTTTTTATTACTGATAATACTAATAGCTTTATGGGCAGAAACACACTACGGACAGGGCAGGAGAAAACGTCTGCGCGAAAGGCCTGAGTCGTAAGGGAAACACGTTTCGTCATGTCACGTTTGTCTATTCAGGTTCATATTATTAAAGTGCACGTGGACTAGATGAAATATTTGCACTGAACAGCTAGGCTGATAGTTATAGTATGTACTTAATTATAATTTCAAAAATGGTATATCACCAGTGTGTCTCTACTGTCACATACAAAAGTATAAGGAACATTGAACAAATTAATATGTAATAGACTCGAACGGATAAGCTAATAATGCAAAGCTACATAAGACATGACACAAATCTGACACATACCTACTCGTACCTTCTAAAAAAGCATGTGCATGAAAATTGCTGCGTGCAACAGGTGCGCTCTCTATTCTCTTAATCCTATAGCCCTGTGGGATGAAAAAATCCCACATGACCGGAGAGAAATTAACCACAGGACCAACGGTTTTACGTGTTCTCCGAGGCACGGGGGTAAAGCACCACTTCTAAATCTTACTATCTCCGGGTTAGGATTAAAAATTTCTAGTCAGAAAAGCTCCAATGCCCGATCCCGGGACTTCCTCGTCCATCAAACATCAATCAAATAATCATATAAATATTATAAATGCGAAAGTTTGTATGGATGTATGGATGGATGTTTGCTACTCAATCACGCCCGAACAGCTAAACGGAATTGGAAGAAATTTGGCACGGAGATAGATTATAGTCTGGAATAACACATAGGCTACTTTCATCCCGGAAAACTAAGGAGTTCCCGCGGGAACCAAAAAACCTCAATCCACGCGGACGTAGTTGCGGGCATCAGCTAGTCATACTACATACTAATATTATAAATGCGAAAGTGTGTTTGTTTGTTGGTTTGTTGGTTTATTGGTATCGGCGTGATTTTTTTATGGGTATAGTTGAGGACCTGGAGAGTGATATAGGCTACTTTTTATCCCGGAAAATTAAGGATTTCCCGCGGGAATCAAAAAAACATAAACCACGCGGACGTAG
This sequence comes from Erebia aethiops, assembly GCA_923060345.2. Lineage (NCBI taxonomy): Eukaryota > Metazoa > Arthropoda > Insecta > Lepidoptera > Nymphalidae > Erebia > Erebia aethiops. Next base: position 9,508,991 of record OV281096.1, on the reverse strand, counting down.
TCGCGGGCATCAGCTAGTATCTATAACACTGACTTCTAGACAACCGAGTCAATTTTAACTATAATGGACAACACGGGTATGTCCCGTCCTGCTTTATGATTCTGGTAACCTGGACGCCCTGATAAAAATACTGAACCAGTTGGGCATATTCGGCAGTAATGATTATTATTTTCGACTTTAATTTCGGCTCAGCGGCCGCCGTCTGACCTTTTCACTCAAGCGATATTTTTTATTTCAGATGCGGTTATCATCAAACGTTGATCTGGAATGGTGGCAGTGGCGGCTCGAACGAGGCTGCTACATCCGTTCTCTAAGGTCTTTGAGGACCACGCCCTGTTCGATGCCTACTCTACTATAATACGCGCTACTGCGCAATCGAAGGTAATTCATTTGGATATACTATTTCGCGTTTGAACGCTAAATATGTCTAGAGGCTTTTTGCTACAATCTTTATAGGTATCAACATCGAGATACATTCTTATGGAGCAACAGAAATCGTACATCAGTCAATACAGCGCCCCCGCTAAGAGCGACAATCATGGGCGCACACAAAAACACACAAAGGACGTAAAATGACATGAGAACAAGAGTCCACGTCATATACTTATAATATAGAGCGCGCGCACTAGCGTATAGGGCAAAACGTTGTACTGCATATACGTTTTATCATATTCGGTCCCTATTGCATTTCCGCTCTAAGATCACAGAGACGTATATTAGAGCATATTTAATTTTTTTTTAATCACAACATAATATCTACCACCCTAAATATAAATATTAAAAGGAACTAGTGGCAATTTACCGATTAATTAAAACCTACTGCAGATTCGAGGCTAGTTTAGGGAACGTTGCGCTCTCTAGTAATACAGACCTCTATGTAATTATATAAAAAACGCTAGTGATAAATATAGTAACCAACCTTATAGAGGCTGAAAAAATGATGGTCTACAGTAGTTTGCCTTTTGTGTAAAGCCTCGTAGATTCCTTTGAAAAGAATATCATAAATCGATTAGTTTTTCGATAGCCTTTTCAATGCTGCAATAATATAATATGAAACTAGGGATACATTCCTTATGTTTATTTTGTTCTCTAAAATGCTCTTTAACCAAACAAAATATGTACATTCTAAAGTTGGTAATATCGTTGTAGTAATAGCGGTATTTTTTTTTAAATGTAGTGTTTTGGTTTCCTTTCATTCGTTTTTAAATTAAATTCTATTATTATATTATATTTAAAATTACTAAACCTAAAAGGTATTTATATGCTGACTGATGCTGAGTATGTAACAACTTACAGCCTGCCAACCCGTATCGGAGCAGCGTGGTGGGTCTAAGCTCAAATTCCCTCTTTCGTCTGAGAGTGGAGGCCTGTGCCCAGCAGTGGGACGTTAATGGATTATCGTGGTGGGTGGATGGGAATGACTTATGACAGTTGAATTTTTACCTAGCCTTGATGGGCATAATATATGTTCTTCACAATAGCATGCATTAACAACGTAATGTGCTTATTGCTGGCATCCGTTAATTCAGGATATTGGCTAAAAGCACTATTTAAAGTTTTTTTTTTAATTTAGCCTTTAGCTATCGATAGTTTATAGATAGCAATTTATATTCTGTGGTTATCATGTTCTGTGTGGTAGGTATGTTATTTTAAAATTATTAAATATGGAAAATATTTTTCTTCGAGTTGATACTAGGGGCTGCAGATTTCCTCCGATGAGACTGGATAGACTTTAGTATAACTATATTTTATGTGTATATTATACAAGTAAGATTTATGAGAGTATAAATTAAAGTAAAAATACATCGGTAACTGACCGGGCACCGTGTCAATTCTTCAAATTATCATTTTTAAACACCTTATTAGTGATACTTTTGGTGATAAAAGGTAAGTGATAATTACTTTTAGCATTTTAACAAAATAAATGAGTTTTATTGCCAGCTTTTTTAGCATCAGTGTTAAATTTACTAGAAATATAAACCAGTTAGTTATTCGCATGAATTTTTTTTTGCGCTTAAATTAAGTTAAGCTGCAGTTTATGTAATATTAATTGTCATTAAACTGTAACACAAGGCAATCTTGACACATGCAGTAAAATTTGACCCCCGCCAATTTTGTCCAATGCCGTGTTTTTTAAAAAATAATTTTATACTTAGCTATCAGAGACTAAGGACTATAGTAGACCGTACGTTTGGTTACTACGGATAAAATTAATTGTATCATCCGGTCCGAGGTCGTATTGATTTTACCGTGAGAATATTTTGCATGAGTTACTTGCATAAAAATAGTGGTAACTGCAAAAATATACAATTCCAAAGGTAGACTTTTATTCGGTACCTTGGACGCTTACGATTGACTCATGTATGTTTTCAAGCAATACTGATTTATATAGAGGTTGTGTTTATGGCTGTGTTGATTTTAACATAATTTACACCATAATTTCCGAATAATCATAATATTTATTAATCGGAATCCGTGTTCACTTTATGTATAAAATTAAATGAAAATGATGATGATAATTTTTATTTAAATTTTTAAATAATATTTTGTCGCACTTGTTTTATATGGATTGAAAATTAATTTCTGCACAAATATTATAATAGCCTTTTAGTTTCCTTAATAAGTAATGCTATATCTACATATAGATAACTAGCTTTAGCACGCTTTTTAAAGGGCTTCGATCACGTTAATTTCGATTCTTATTGGTAGATTAATTAAAACCCCTATTTCACCCACTTAAGGATTTTTATTTCAAAAATTCTTTCTTTATGGATATCTACGTCATAATTTTTTTTTTATCCACTACAAGCTAGCCCTTGACTACGATCTCACCTGATGGTAAGTGATGATGCAGTCTAAGATGGTAGCGGGCTAACCTGTTAGGGGCATGGCAGTTATATTCAACCCATACCCCTTCGGTTTCTACACGGCATCGTACCGGAACGCTAAATCGCTTAGCGGCACGTCTTTGCCGGTAGGGTGGTAACTAGCCGCGGCCGAAGCCTCCCACCAGGCCAGACCAGGGAAAATTCAGAAATTATAAATTCCCAAATTACCCTGCCGGGGATCGAAGCCAGGACCTCCGCACGTTAAGGCAACAGCGCTACACACTGCGCCACGGAGGTCGTCAAATAGCTATCTCAAGTCTAGTATCTAGGTATATCTATCTAGTCTAGTAGTATGAGCTAAACCTTGATAGATTATTCAGTCAATCACTTCTAGATATTGAAATGGATCAAATAAAAAAATGCGTAATTAAAAATATTGCAAGTACCTACATACAGTCTAAATGACTGAATAGGTTAGGACCTATTCAGTCAATAAGATTTATTCAGTCATAAGAAGGATTGAACAAGTAATGATGAACAGTCATATCGACATGATCTGCTTCTTGAAAAACAAAACAAGATTTAATTTACGAACTCACAAAAATTTACTCCAATCCCGTGAATATGATTTAATGTCATGACTTTATTCAGAAACAGTATCTTAGTTGAAGAGCTGTTGGCAGTTTCGATAATATTAAGATTATTTTGACGTTAGCTCTCATGTACTATGAATCAATCAATCGATTTATAATAATGAATGGTCAAGCTTTGTAGCGTGTGAAATATTATTATGATAATAAGAAGAGTACAATTTTGTAAGTGGCTAACAAAGTTAACAAGATGACATGGTCAAGCGTAGCAGACTTTTCGAATAAAAACGATAAAATTTTAAAAATATAATTTATATAAGATAAAATTTTATAAAATAGAATTTATAGAGGATGTGTTTTGACTCTTAAAATTTTGGAACTAATTCTTATATCTTTCAAATACATTTAAAAAAACTAACTAATAACCGTTTCACAACATTTAAAAAATTTGGCCATGACTAAGTCTTGCCAAATTAAAAAAATTGTAGGACATATTTTACATGTAAATACTGATTACTGTGATTCGTCTTTTTTACCAATTTCTACCAGCTTCTTTTTTATAACGAACGGAAATATCCTCATGATTCTCAAGATCTCAAGATCTCAAGATTAGGTTAAACGCGAGATTTTTATCCACTCTCTAAAACTCAAAGCTATAACTGGCCACAACGCGAGCTCCGAGATCTTCCACATGACATGACCAAATCAATGCTCATTGTGCTCATTAACACGAGCTACTCATTCAATAATAATATATTCTACCTCTAGCTCTCTAACTACAAGCATCCGTATGCCCGCGGCCGTCTGCCCGTACCCCGGTATTTGGTTAAGGCAACCGCATTTTTATTTAATCAAAACCAATTTATCCACTGCGTCACAAATTACGACATTTATCGGTTTTCGAGAATCTGTAATTACGGGTTAATTTTTTCCCGTAACGAATTTTTGTTTGTACAAAATTTTTAAACCATTAATTTTAAATTAATGGTAATAGTATGTATGATTTGCCTGCAGCTTTTGCAAAAAAAGACAAAAAGTTCTATATTGAATAATGAATATAAGACTAATGAATATTTATGAATCTTATAACGTATTTGGAAAAAATAACAAAAAATATTTTCCTACTATTTTAACATTAGATACTTTCGTAACGTCTGCTTTCCGATAACCATTAATAAATTAATAAATTAAGTGCAATTTTACAGGAGAACAATTACAAATACATAAACTTGAAAGATTCTATAGATACCTAATACAATAAAATGTGATTTAGACTAAAACAGTAATATTATTTCCTAGAACAACATAAAATATAGATTTTTAGTGAATAACAATTACATAATAATATTTGAAACTACTCGCACTAATTAATGTGAAATTAATAAACTTACCTCTTAATTTAAATAAAATAGAAAGTAGTGATACCTCAGATAATAGTAATTCCATATTGTTGAGTAGTACTTTCAACTTCAATAAATACAGCATTGTGAAATGTAAATAATCTCTATTCCGCAATACAAACTAAGTAAACACTTAAGCATGATAATAATAAGTAGATGTGTGACAGATATATATTCAAATAAGATTTAAGGCATAATATAGGGAATGTCGAAGGCACCAAATCAAGTGGCAAATGGCCTATGAGATGGAGGGATCGAATAAAGACCACATTAGTGATCCTATTACACGGGTGTAAAAGAAAGACGACCTTAAGAGTAAAGTGGAGATAGAATATAGTTTATCCTGAACAGAAAATTAAAGGTTAAATACGTGCCCTAGTCATGGCCGTATTCAATGCGCATTTTATTTTTTACTAGCTGATGCCTGCGACTCGTACGCGTGGATCGAGGTTTTGTGGTTCCCGTGGGAACTCTTCATTTTTCCGGGATAAAAAGTAGCCTATGTGCTATTCCAGACTATCTCTGTGCCAAATTTCATCCAGATCCGTTCAGCCGTTGTGACGTGATTGAGTAACAAACATCCATCCATACATCCATTCATCCAAACTTTCACATCTTATTATTAAAATAATGCATAATAAGTCGTCAATAGTAAGTTGTTTGCCGTGCCAAATTATCAAATTTCATTTTAATTTGTATATATATAATATTTAATAAACGTCTATGATTATAGCAAACAGTCCCAAACAGTGATAACAATAATATTATGATCTACATTTGAAACAGTGCATACAAAAGACATCAACGAACGTAAAGATACTTTCAGATTTTTTTTAATAATAATTAAGGAGTAGATTTTGTATAATTAGTAAGAATTAAAGTAAAATAATAGATGTATATTACTTAAGTATTTATGTCTTTATTATATCTTTCATTAAGATATTTATTGTATCTTCAGCAGGTATCATATAAAATATGCATAACTTTATATCGAAGCTCTACAATCCAAAGTCCATGTACATTTCTGAAATAATTTTCGTCTAACTATTAGTTATTAATGCCTCAATAAATCCAATAAATTTAAAATACAAGGAAATCTATTTAAAGTCATATTATACTTGTAAGTATACCTACACATAGAACTGCAAGTCTCTCCGCTTATCAGTAACAATCATCCAACTAGACCATATCGGTTGCGATGTCAAAGACGTAAAACGGGTAAAAGCCTTAAAGCTCTTTCGATTAATGCGGCGTATGTACGGGGCGGTGTCAGGCCCGCGACTGCTATCGTTCAAGCCTCGAGTACCGTTAGAGGGAGAGGGAGCGAGATGGAGTAGGGCGTGCGAGCGAGTCAGCCTCGCCCCGTCCGAGCCATCCGGAAGCCTCGCTGAAACTGGACCGTTTTCTTTTCTTGTTATTATTGAGATCGGCCCGCAAGTTCTGTTGTTGTCGCGCGGCGCGCCACTCGCGCTGATAACACGATGCCTCGCCGGCCTGCGCACGCGCACGCTCGACTTTAAGCTCCCGCGCTCTGGAATGGATATTCGATGTGCTGTGGTATATTGACGATATATTGTGATTTTTTTATACAATCTGTGAGTGATTTATGACCTGAATAACGCTATTGTTTAAAGGATTATTGAGGATTTTTTTTCGTCGGACTTTTGTGATTTGAAAGTAAAAGTGCTGTACTATTTTTTACGAGCTGAAAAATATAGCCAAGGGATATAGTTCAACTTTTTTCAGACAAGGTAGGATTTTATTTTATTTTATTAGTTTTTAATTAAATTACTTGAATACAGTGCAAAATGTGTGACAAAAAAGAAAATTAAAGTCTCCGTGAAAAGTTTTGCGTCTTATCACAATATGCATTGCGACGGCGCGATTGCTAAGTAATTAAGGCATAGAATTTTTTTTTAATTCAACTAGACTTATGTTTTAAAAAACTTTTCATTAGTGTAATAAAAAATTTTTTCACTCCAGCGTAACTAAACAAAAAAAGTGTAAAGAAATTTCTCAAAAGCTAAAGCTAGCTCTTTTTAAAGCTTATGATTTAGCAAAACAAATATTTGAAGTATGAATAAGTTACTTACACGACTTCACCAAATTTAAAGAAAAGTGTATATTAATTGTTAGACAATGGTCGTATACTCATTCTATGCAATAAAAACTCGGGAAAACCGTAGAAAACCGCCAATCTGAGGTTGATTGCAACGCTGACGCACGATCCAGATTCTTTAACAAATAATATAAAGAATAGAGTCAAATTATGAAACGATTATTTTCATAGAAAAACTTTTTTATTACTTATAATTAATACCTATTCGTACTAACCGGTCCCTATTTTTCTTATATTATTATTTAATTTATCTTTTTAACAAATCTAAAATACACAAATAATAGATCAAACAAATAATTTATCGCAAATCCATATCATTTTTGCCAACTTGTAAAATCTACTGAAATTATGTCTGAGTCCAGATAAACCTTGTAAGATTTTCAATTACCATGATATTTTAATATTAAATTACATTATATTCCTTCTAGAAATATGCATTTTATGTTAATTTCATGAAAAAACCTAATTATACATGAAAAACTACGCAGCTCCAATAATATTGGGGAAAAAACAACCTTGCCCTACGCGGTAATAAAAAAAACACAAACAAAACCGCGGAACAGTTTCACTGCAATTTTCACTCTATAACAATAAAACTAGAAGAATAAAAAAAATAAACAAGATTATTCGACCTAGTAAACCAGAAAGTGAGTTACGCTACCACCGCGCCGGCCGACGGTGTTTTTTTTGCTCTTGGTTTGCTTATTGTACCCGCACAACGATTTCGGGATGTGGTAGACTATTAACTAATATTCTTTCTATTATTTACCTATTTCCACCAAAATTCTTGGGAATTATATATAAAAAGTATGAATTTTATTCAGAATTTAGAGCTTCAATTTGAACACTTAATTTAAAATATATATGTGGAAATTACTTAAAGCTAATAAGATTATATTGTAAAAAAAACAGACATATAACTTCTTTATATAAGTAACATATTTTATCATCATATACAATTGTTGTTCAATTATTAATTATAGTTAGGAGTAAAAGAAAACTTAATGTTTAAAAATGTTTAAACCTTTATATTCTTATAAATAAAGCAATTAATTATAATAAATAATTATTTATGCATTAACTTTTTTATACAACTATTTTAGTTGCATTTAAAAGTTAATGCTGTAAACCATAACTTTACAATTTAAAAGATGTAGATTATTTAATTAAAACTCTAAATTAAAACGAAAGGCTCCTTTTATTATATTATCAATTGTTGGCAATAATAAAATCAATGTAAAAACACTAAGAAGAAATACATTTTGGCAGTCAATGTTATAAATTCGCTTATCTCCAATACAACAAAGTAAGCGTGATACAGAAATTAGGACGTGCGCGTAATTTTCGTATCATTTTGCAATCATGAAACAATAATAAAGATACGAGTTTATAGGATTATCGAAGTTATATCTTAATTAGCACTATCAACTATATAATTTTATAGTTTTTAAAGGTCTCTGTAAAACGTTTTTTAAACCTTAACCTTTAATTATTTTATTTATTATAAAAGTTACTTGGGTTTTTCGTCAAGATATTCTCAGGAGTAGACCTATTCTGTGGTAGTAGATGCCGTAGGGAAGTATAGGCGGTGTTACACCCCAGTGCCCCAGAGAGCACATTGAAGCCGTCGGGACTGCGTCTGATATTTCTTCTCGTTCATCTCATATTGCCATCCTATGTGAGTGAGGGAATCCAGTGTTTGCTAATACACGCTTGCACTATAATAATATACCCTACGTAGGCTATTCTCCGCCAAGAGCTAGAACACACTTTGGTTAAAAAAAAGTGGACAAAAAAATAGCATCATTCACTTTTAAATGGAGTGCGCATACTAACACAGTCATAGTCATAGTCATTTATTTATTAAATATCGGTACACTGTAGGTAGGTACACTTATTTTCGTCAAAAAATTACTTAAAAAGCATGATGGTGATAATGGGTAACGTTATCTTAAAACTAAAGCTACGAGGGTTCCAAACGCGCCCTGGTCTGAGAAGAGCCCACAACAAACTCAGCCGGGTTAAACAGACACAACAGGTCACAACATCGCTCCTCTCTGACGCGGAGTTTTCGCATGAAATTTTGTTAGATCAATAAATACATACTGAATGTTAACGGGAAAAAATTGCAAAATATAAAGTTATAACGTAGTCCTTTTTTTGTACGAGAAAAGCTATTGAGAATGTTAGCTTAACAATTTTTAACAGGCAATTCATACGCAGGTCGATACTTACAGTAATTTTACTGTCCGTCTTAATCAATAAGCCAAGAGCTATCAATGCTAGACTTCCTATTCAACAACAGCTTTTCTTTCTGAACTATAATAGAAAGTGAAATGCTAATCTCGTGATATAACTACCAATATACGTCTACAGTCTAAATAATTACCAGCTTAATAGGAACTCTGTTATCACAGATCGTCTCGCGAGCTATTTATGCATTCCGAGCACCTCTTTTATTTTTAAAGACATAGACACCGATATTTTATGAATCGAGGCAATGCATCGATTGCAATCATTTTACACCGTCAAAAGTCAATCAGACTTTTTTTAATCATTTCACACTGATCGAGATTGTATCCCGGTTGGGAGAAATAAGAATAAGACCACTCTGCCGCAGCGAAGCGCTGTGTCATCTGTGTTATTATAAAATAAAAAAATAATTAGACATTTCGCTTTCACTACTATAGGTGCGTAGAGTTAGATAACTGACAGACCTGTCTGGTTCAATTTCGATCAGGTGTATGACAATATTCCGGTTTATTATCTGTAGAAATATCGATGTTATGTCCCAGTAGATGGATATTTTTTAAATTTTTTATTTAACGTTTATGTAACAGACGCTTCGGGGTATTTTTTAATCTGTGGGCGGGTGAAGTTTTTTTGGAAAATTGATAATTATTAAATCAGATAACAACACAATTAATTTTAGTTTATGTAACATGATCATTGATCATATAAATTGTTAGTGTTGTCTAATACTGCACATTTTAAGTTTCATATACCTAATTTGAATATTAATAGCGACTGAGCTAGACACAAAATTACATCGGGTAGGTGTGACAACGGATGATTTCAAAACGATCCACTCCGTACAATTTGCATATAATCGCAGTTCGCTTCTAATTATCTACAAGACCTGCCTTGATGAATTACAATATTTATAACGTTATACATATTTTCCATTATAATAGAAATACTCATACTCAAACTCAATAATATTATTCGCCTGGTGGGAGGCTTCGGCCGTGGCTAGTTACCACTCTACCGGCAAAGACGTGCCGCCAAGCGATTTAGCGTTCCGGTACGATGCCGTGTAGAAACCGAATAGGGGTATGGGTTTAATATAACTGCCATGCCCCTAACAGATTAGCCCGCTACCATCTTACACTGCATCATCACTTACCATCAGGTAAGATCGCAGTCAAGGGCTAACTTGGAGTGGACAAAAAAAATACCCATAAACATAGTTATTAAGTATGTCAATTATACAATCGTAATATAAACCATACAATACAGAAATGCTCTTAATATTTTATGGCTGTGCATGGCATAATATTAAGTATTGAAAGAACGTGCCAAATTTTGAGTTTTGTCTTTAATTATTAAAAAAATTAGAATTAATTTTATTTATGAAAGAAAAAATAACGTAGCTAATAAAATTTATTAACATAATTATTAATGTCCATACTAATATTATAAAATGCGAAAGTGTGTGTCTGCTAAGCTTTCATGGCTCATCTGTTTAACCGATTTTGATGACATTTGGTACAGGGATAGGTTGTATCCCGGAAAATTAAACAGTTCCCGCGAGAATGAATAAAACTTAATTAACGCTGACAAAGTCGCGGGTATCATCTAGTAGACATATAAATAATATATAACTAGATTTAATATAACTGCCATGCCCCTTACAAGTTAGCCCGCTACCATCTTAGACTGCATCATCACTTACCACCAGGTGAGATCGCAGTCAAAGGCTAGCTTGTAGTGGATAAACAAAACAAAATATAACAAAAAAGTATTAATAGATAAATATGTCGAATTCGTAACACTTTTTCGTAGTCCAATAAAAAAGCTTGATGAAACTCTTTGTTTTGTATTGAATGCTGGACCTGTATTAGCGTATAATTTATTTAAGATAATAATATTACCTAAAACACAAACAATCCGTAACGAATTATCAAAAACATTGCGCTTTTTTCATAGTCCGTGCAAAAACAGACGCGACGCGACGCCTAGATTCGCTACGGCGCCGTTAACTTTCAACGAATTGTACCTATTTTGTAGAATTCCTTCGCGATTTGCTATAGAATTGACGGATATGATAAGCATAGTCTTTTGATCTACAATTTTTCTAATACTTCTATCAATAACTCTAGAGTCACTTTTCTATTCGCCATATTATAAGTAGCTAATAATTATCAGGCGTTGGCCACACGCAGCAAATAACTTAATCCAGTATTATGCCATATAGCCTACACGTTGGTTGAGTGCATTGGCCGAGCTCGTTGAGTCAATGTGTTCATGGCGCTTGGCTAGTTATATACAAATAGAGATTTTAAACTAGATAAACTGCGCTAAAAATAAATAATACTACTTATATTGAATATGAAATGAGCTTGAAGTTCTTTTAGATAGATTTGATGGTGAATGCAATAATTTCTCGATACAAAAAAAAACTCTACGTAATTGCTACATTTGATTTGAGCTTTATTTGAATAGTCTAGATGCCAAATAAATAAGCGAGCCATATGCTTATCACAAAACCGCGGTCTTGTATTGATCCAACAGCGATCTTTACGGACAAGCCATCATAACTGCGGTACAGCTTACGTCCAAAAGTAATTAAACTCATCTACTTTTCTACACTAATATTATAAATGCGAAAGTTTGGATGGATGGATGGATGGATAAGAGCTGAACGGATCTGGATGATATTTGGCACAGAGACATATTATGATAGTCTGGAATATGATATGGAGAACCAAAAAACCTCAATCCTCGCGGGTAAAGCTAGTACTGAATATAAATATCTTGCACTGACTGTGCATGTTAGTTATAAAAGGTGATAGTTACGATTATTCGCTACATATCGCATGCATCTTGGCAAGACACAAACCAAGAAGATGATCGTATCACGGCAAATGGGTGAATAGTACTTAGCATCGAAATGTCCCCCGCGATACCATCTTCGCATTGTGGCTATTGAATAACTAGTTACCATCTCTCGCCCGTTAATTTGTAGTATTAAAAGCGGCGAACGCGTTATCGCGGGTATCATAATGGTTTGTAAACGAAACCTCCACCTTTGCATTGTTAGGATGACGGCACACTAACAAATATACGCGTTAAATTGCTTGTTAAATTGGAGAGTTAAACGGAAATTATATGTGAATACCTTTTTTTTTTTTTTATTGACGGGGGGAAATCTCCTTAAGATACCCAATCTAAAGGGGTGGGGAGGTCAGGTTATGTGGGATTCCTACCCACTAAAACCCCCTCGGTGGCCACCCTCTGCGTGTAATGAGCGGCTCCGGGAACTCTTAAAAGCTTCTCCAATATATGTGAATACCTAGTCTAGTAGTTCAGAATTCGGTATTTTATCCACTTAATTTTGTTTCAATACTTAACGGCAAACTAGTGACCCGACTATGTTTCCATAAAAAATTTGATTCCTCGTACTATAATATTGATTTCCTTAACATAATATAAAATTTATGTTTACACAATTTTTAGACAGTAGTGATAATAATATAACAAAATTGTCTACGCCAACAGTTCGTAGCGGATTCGTAGTAGAAACCAATTTACACTACGACAGCAGAAAAGAACCACAATTCTAAACTTTCAGACTTGATACCGTATATCAGTAGACTACGGTAAGCTCGATATACTCGTATCGTTGTATTAAATAGTTAGCATGGAATTAGATTTTTTAAAGATCTCGTTGGAGTTTTTCAAAACCTTCTTAAGATTTTTTGGTCTTAAGTGGAGAAATATTATAGAATATAATATAATATAATAATATACTAGAAACTTACCACTAGAAACTATTAAAGGTTATTTACCTAGGTATAACATTCCCAAGTTTCTAGTCTAGACCGAGTGGTTTCAGTTAAACGTTGATATATCAGTCGGTCCGTTTATCCTATAGATGAAAAAAAAAATTGAATTGAAAATTCATGGTAACTTGCATGTGCTGTAACAAGCTACACATTTTAAATGATGTCATTGCCAAAAATACTTTTGGCTCGGCTAAAATGCACAAAAAAGTATGAAATCAAGAATAAGTTAGCAAAAAATCAGTCGCTATGTGAGTTTGATATGCTAAATTTATTCGTCTGCTGCATCCAGACACATGAATCACGATGCAATAAACCAATTCGATTCTGGGGGTAACACGACACATTCGGTACTGCATGCGAATTTGAATCCATAATGTAACAACTATACGGTGCCTTCAACAAAATAGGTACTGTATGCGTTCAGAACATTCGTGCATTTGAAGAGAATTCGAGACATAGACAGAGATGTCTGATAAAAATTCAAGGAAATTCGGAATAGTCTGCACTGAAGTACATCACTCAGATTGTAAAAAATGCACAGACGTAGACGGGACGCATAATTTTCAGATTCATTTTCATAATGTGCAGTCCAACGTCTGAGGTCAACATCGCAAATGTTATTATATTATTATTATATCAAATATTTTATGTTTGCTTTGCCTGTGATGTCACTTATCAAGGAAATCGGAATATTGGATGCATTGAACATAACAGAGCGCATAGACATAAAAATGTTTTCCATGTGTAAATTAACCGATGGGCATTTATAGTTGCTGGACAGGGTATTTGGACATCAAGATTTTTGCACTGTAAGAAAAGCATCTTGGGGCAACTACTAGAAAAACGCCCAGTTTTTTGACGTCCCTAGCATTCGCAAGATTTCACTATTGTCGTCAAGTTTACCTATGGTCTACCATTGGTATTGGATATCAGTATTTTGGACGGACGGCATCAAGCGAGTCACAGGGAGCCACTGGATCTAGCATTGGCTTCTATCGGTTTAAGGCGAGGGATGTGCGTCTATATAATTGCCTTACCAAGTCCACTGAATCATAACATACCACTATTAAATCGTGTACGCCCGAAAACCTGTCATGAACAAAAAATAAATTAAAATAACATCCTTAATCAGTGTCACAATTTTAAAGGAGTGAATTCCAAACACTTTTTTTATAGTATCTTCATAGCGATTAAGATCTCGATGCAAAATAGAGTAACCAGAATTACTAGTGACATATCACCCAAACAAGCTGGCTCTAGGTACCAGATCTTGTGTGACAATGCAATTCCTCATATTATGCAACACAAAGAATAACATTTAAGCATTTATGGGTACACAAAAAAATGCTATTTTTAGCCCAGCCGTATACTACCTATCAGAAATTTCTAACAGAAAAAATTCAGAATTTGGAAATACTTGCGCCCGAAGACACTTTCCATACTCTGCTTATTCATATATTTTGTACTAGACCAAGCAGATACGCCGCAGACTCAACAGACAGACAAAATTTAGCCGGATCGCTCGTACGCCTTAATTTTCTTATAGTGAAAAGGCCAGAAATTTATGATAATAACACTGCCAAACGTAGCAACAATTTTTTGTCGCTTCATTTTAACAAATACGTTTAATTTATAATAGACCTAAGAACTTGTTGTGCACTGGTACAGATAGACGTCATACCCTAAAAGGTACTATAAAGCAATCAAAGAACCTTTTATAAGTTCAAATATGTCAATCGTAGGTACACATGAAAGGCGCTCTACATTTTCCTTATCTGGTTGATTAAGAGATCGGTTCGATGGAACAATCAAATACGCCTTTCTCCGATATTGAACGGACATCCGTTTTACATGTACTCTTAGCAAGTATCACCGGGTAAGGATATCATCGCTCAAACTTGATACCTTAAGGGGAAGCGCTTCCTTAAGTTTCATAAGCTTCATTAGTTCAGTTCAAAGTAATGGACCAAGAAAATATTTTTTATTTACTTTTCGGAAAACTTAAGGATTTTTTTCATAAAGTTTAAAACGCAATCGAAACATGTACAGAAAGACGAATAAGACAAAGAATAATAATTTTTGTATCCAGATGAAACGACGATCTCCCAAAAAAAATTGTAAAGCCTAGCCAACTTAATAAGTAGATACTAAAATTTTTATTTAATCACAATAGAAGTAAATCTAAAATCTAAATATTAAACAAACTATTCAATAAATAATAATAAGTTAATAATTATACTTAATAAGATGGGTACTATTTAAATAAATTACATCATCATACGTATCATGTCACTTTTCTTTTCTCTAAAAAAAGCCTTCAAACGTCGTGTGGGTACTAAAACATCTGAAGAAGTCATAACCCGTGTATAGTTAAAATTTTAGTAAGTATCTACTTAAACTTCTTACAAAATGTCGCAACCAAAACTTTTCCACTTTACGCAATCATCGGAGATATTATAAAGACAAAAACAATAAAATAACAGTTAAAATTATTGCGCGAACAGATAAAAACTCGTAAACGAGAAAATTTATTTTAATGTAAATAAAATGTCTTAATTTTTAACTTCTTTTTATTGGTGAACATAAAAAAGAGAAGGCTACAAACGTTTTTTAGTGGTTTGGGGGTGGAATATTCCGCAAGCATATTTCTTGTTTGTTGACAGTTTATAACGAAACCAAATTGTTAGAATAATAGTAGTAAATAATGAGAAATAGGCGGCCATTAAAGCTGTTTTAGCCGTAACAGGAGCAAAAATTTTCATTGTTCACTTTTAAAAATAATTAAACTAATATTGTAAATGCGAAAGTTTGGATGTATGGATGGATGTTTGTTACTCATTCACGCCCCAACGGCTGAACGGATCTGGATGACATTTGGCACAAAGATAGATTATAGTCTGGAATAGCACATAGGCTACTTTTTATCCCGGAAAATTAAGGAGTTCCCACCGGAACCAAAAACCTTAATCCACGCGGACGGAGTCGCGGGCCTCAGCTTGTCTATGAATAATTAGCATAATTTAATTTTAAAAAGTTCAGAGGTGCAATCATGTAAGGATCGCCGATCAAATCGTTAAAGCTCCGCTTCAAAGTAAAATAAACCATAATAGCATTGAATTAGAGCTCAATTTCGTGTATCCATTCTCATACGTTTAGGTATGTACGATACCCTAATCGATGATTATCGATGATTATCGATGATTTGATCGGCGATCCTTACATGATTGCACCTCATACTAATTGGCTACTTTATCCAAATAAAACAAAAAAAAAGTACTTAGAACCGTTTTCAGAATGTTCCGCTTTGAGTCAAACTAATCCATCACTAACCAATAGAAATAGAGCTTGTTTAGAGATTATTAGAATAATCACTTAAAATTAAATCGTTTAATTTTAACAATTTGATGATATCAAATTAGTGCGAAAGTGTTACTTTTAATGTTAAATGTTGCGAAAGTATCGTATGCTTGGCCTTAAATGATTGAATAGATAGTATGAATAGATTGTAATATAGAGAAACAGTTACGTCCGCTGCGAGCAAAGTAGATCAGAATATGATAGTAAGCACTTTCATAGGTAGCTACACATCATTTATTGCATTTTTTAAATCAATGATAAATTAAGTAGGCAGTTTAATTCGTTCTTTCTTCGTTACAGACACACACACACACACACACACACTGATACACACTCACACACGCATTTAATTAATCTGTGTTCTTCAATGTAGATGTTAAGTAGTTAAAATATTTAAAACAAAAATCTGATCTAACTTACCTTCAGGTTTCATCTACCTATGTAGATGTATAAATGAACCATTTATTTAAGGAGAGCGCTGTCGCCTAAAACACAGGTCTATACCTATCTTAGGGACAGCTGGTTTTCTTTATGTATACATATTTTTACTACTACTTTAGAATTTTATTAAGTTTTACCTTGTAAAACGCAGAAATGTTTTTGTAATTGTAACATTTGTATTTTTGGAGCAATAAACAATTTATTTATTAATTTATTTAAATTATGAATAAAAAAACCAACATTGATATGTGCTATAAGTTTAAAATGCACAATAAACTATCACAATCCGTCCTCTACGTATAAATATTATGTTGGTAAAAGACCTATTATAAATTTTCATGGTATAGGTTCATTTGTTAAATAAAAGTTTCAAACTATTACAGTTTAACTATAGAAGGTGAAACGAAACAGGTCGAGAAAAATAGCAAGCACAATATGTATCAAGATCCGATATTGCAAACTTTAAGCCACATGGGACCTTACCTACAGACCCAGTTATCTAGGTTCCATATTGTTCGTTCACACGTCTTTTAACGTACAAAAACATCACTTTCATTATCTTTGCGTACATACGTCTTCTAGCGTTGCGTAACATACATAAGTTAACCACGTAGATGGCAATCGGTGTATGGGAATCCAATTGTTTAACACAAAACATGTTCACACACGTGAATGCCAGCTTTAGGTTTATATTGCACGCCTTGTTATGATCAACTAATTCCACACGCAGAAAAACTAATTAGTTTTAGCATTTGTAACGCTGCAACCTAAGTCTAGTGCACGATATGTACTCGTACGTAGGTATACCTACACCAACTACACTAAATTTCCTGTGTATTATGGGCTCACCTACATTTAACCTTGTTGGTGTTTTCACCGACTAGGTCTATATTTTTGGAAGCACCTAAGTCCAATTACTTAGGTGTAAGTTTTCACCTTAATTACGTTAACTGTCATCTAGGTCACCTTCCTCCACCTTCTTTCGTGTTTCCTGACACGTATAACTTAGGTACCTTCAAGACAAGACAAGTGAATGGACATCTTCTAAGCAAATGCGTTCCAAACTGGACCTCATCATTGCTTTGCACTAAGCATGACTGTCACCAAGGGCAAGCCTATCTCGCGAAAAAACTTGTTTGGGTTTAGCTGTTGTTGGTGCAAAAGGACATTAATGTCTCAAAGATAGGCATATTTATTACCTTGTCATCAATTCGGAGTATACAAAAATTTTGACAATTAAGTCATTACCTTTTTTTTAAATCCACTACAAGCTAGCCCTTGACTGCGATCTCACCTGATGGTAAGTGATGATCGGCTAACCTGTGTAAGTGAGCGGGCTAACCTGTTAGGGGCATGGTAGTTATATAATATAAACCCATACCCCTTCGGTTTCTACACGGCATCGTACCGGAACGCTAAATCGCTTGGCGGCACGTCTTTGCCGGTAGGGTGGTAACTAGCCACGGCCGAAGCCTCCCACCAGGCCAGACCAGGGAAAAATACAGAAATTATAAATTCCCAAATTGACCCTGCCGGGGATCGAGCCCAGGACCTTCGCAGGTTAAGGCGCTGTCAGCTCTTAAAATCAAAACACAAATCGAGAGGTTGGCTCTCCTCAGTCGTCACCCCTCACGTCAGTTATGCCCACTTCGGCCGGGTGGCGCTCCCGTCGTGGTTTTCATTATTTTCGCGCGCTTGTCATAGCATGTCACGGATGCCCTCGGATGACAAAACACGGTAACTCAAAATTTGTGAAATTGATAGAATAACGTAAGTGAGTAAATCACGTACCTACCAAAGTCTCTTACATGAGTAGGTAATTGACAAAATACCTATTGTAAATCGCATATCGTGTGCAAATCCATTTTAATACTTAATATTATAAATGCGAAAGTGTGATTGTTAATTGAATTGCCCGTCAATCACGCCGCAACGGAGCAATGGTTCGACGTTATTTTTGGCGTGGGTATAGTTGAGGGAGAGTGACTTTTTATCCCGAAAAATTAAGGAGTTCCCGCGGGAATAAAAAAAACTTCAACCACGCGGACGAAGTCGCGGGCATAAGCTAGCCCAGCATACTAATATCCATACAAAATATAATAAATGCGAAAGTGTGTCTGTCTGTCTGCTACGCTTGCACGGCCCAACTACTCAACCGATTTTGATGAAATTTGGTACAAAAATAGATTACATCCCGGAGAAGGACATAGGCTACCCGGAACCATTATCCTGGAAAATTAAACAGTTACCGCGGGAGTCAAAAAATCTTAATCCATGTGGACGAAGTCGAGGGCATCATCTAGAGTTACATAAGTATCTTATTTACATAAACTACTTACGTGAGTTAATTACAAGTATAATTGTGGCATAAATCAATATCATACGCATATACAATGTACTTACCGACTAAGAGTCTGATATTCATTTTTTGTCAGAAACAAGAAATACAGATGTTATTTCAAAAATTTAAATAGCAAAAAGATGTTGGAAATTGATCATTGAAATCAATTTCTAGTCTTTTGCAGACACATAGTATTATTTACAGTGTTTGAAAAATACTCAAAAATAAAAAACGAAGAAAATCATTCAATTTTGGTGTCATGATTACAATTTTTTATCTTTACATACAGAATTATCTATATGGTAGAACTTCGTAAGAGCCAAAACCGCAAATTAGCCAATTTATGTAAAATTTCAAATTTGTACGTTCGTACTCTAAAATTATAAGTTTGATTGACAATATTATGTCCGAAGCAAAACCTATATATTAATTAACTGGACTTAGGTTGGGTGAAACTAAACAAATTAACTTTTTAAAAATCCCACTCAATCAAAATTAAAAATAAATCTCGGGAACGGCAAATTTTCAACTCAAGGAAACGGGAATAAAATTGGCCGATTCCCGGGAATTCCCGAGAATCGGGATTTTTTTAAAAATAGGTATTGCTACTTTTATGTACCTTATATCCAGTTTTTTTTTAAATTAAATACAAGTTAGCCCTTGACTGCGATCTCACCTGATGGTAAGTGATGATGCAGTCTAAGATGGTAGCGGGCTAACCTGTTTGGGGTATGGCAGTTATATTAAACCCTAGTCCATATCCCTAATCGGTTTCTACACGACATCCTACCGGAACGCTAAATAGCTTGGCTGCACGTCTTTGGCGGTAGGGTGGTAATTGGTAACTAGCCACGGCTGAAGCCTCCTACCAGGCCAGACCAGAGAAAATTCAGAATATTTAAATTCTTGAAATACAATGCAAGAAAATATTGTTGCCGTGAATTCATTACGGTCCTTTAAGTAACTCTTTCGAAATTGTCAGTCAATTGAACAAATTGGTACTCAATGGATTTCTAAAGGTTTGTACACGGTTAAGCTTTTACGGCCCCGAGTTTTGCATTGGAAACGAGTATTATATATATTAAATTATTCAGGTGTAACAATGGCGCTGACATCTGGTGAAATAACAAGGCGGCATATAGAGAAATTAAAGAGGGACTCTTAAAAGTTCAAACAATAATATATAAGAAAATAACACTTGGAGCTCGTAAAATCTAGAACAGTAAAAATATCCGAGGTGAGATAAAATATCAGAAAGGGAGAATCGAAGAAGACAAAACGCAAAAAAAAATTGTTACTTATAATCATTCTTACAATGTGATTTAACATACTATACATTGGTTGGAAGTTCTACTTATATTTTATAGACGACATTTTACATAATTTAAGTACAAAATAAAGAATAAAGAGTTTAAAATACTCAAAAGTACCTACTACGACTATTATAGTTTTACGGTAAGAAAGTACAATAATTCTTAACATTGTGATCAGTGCCCTTACCTTTCCTTTGAGTAATTGTCAAGGTTCCACTGACAAATTGTCCTCTCAAAAAATCCTCCAAAAAGTTTGGACAGATGGATGTATGGATGTATGAATGGATGTATGGATGTTTGTTACTCAATCACGCCCCAACGGCTGAACGGATCTGGCCGAAATTTGGCACAGATATAGATTATAGTCTGGAATAGCACATAGGCTACTTTTTATCCCGAAAAATTAAAGAGTTCTCGCGGGAACCACAAAACTTTGATCCACGCGTACGAAGTCGCGGGCATCGGCTAATATTGCATAAATGCTTATAATATTGACAATTTATCATTAATATAAGTTATTGTTATGTTATATTTAAATGTATATTTTTTATCGTAACTTGCAAAAACAAAAATAAAAAGCATTGTCTATTTCAGAAGTTATATAATAAATTATGACATAAATTTGCCTTTACGTTAGTCAAAAGAACTAAAATTATCAAATTTTGATAGTGTTTCTGTTATTTTATGTTTGCTGTCCTATTTTTGTGATTGGCATGATTGGTAAGACTAGTAAAACACTTCTGTGAATCTTATCTAAAGTTGTTTTTTTAAGTGCCTTTTGTGAGATAAAGTTTAGTTACTCAATGGAATAATTCTCCGTCACTTAATTTTAAAATGATTGTTTTTACTATAATTTAACATAATATTTGTAAACAGTGCTACTGCTCATAAAGATAAATAACTAAGAAACACAAATTTATCAATAAAATAACAAAACATGATGAAAAAAAAATATCGATTTTATTTCATGTACAATTTTACAAATATACGCCCAATTCCCAAATTCACTTTGCTGGGGATTAAACCCGGTACATCCCACGTTAAGACAATAGTGCTCAGCACTGCGCGAGTGAGGTACCTAGTCAATAGGGCATGCTCCCGATAATTCCTGGTACCAAAAATTCCCGGTACTTCTGAATAATTTTCAGTCCCGGTTCTCCACACCATAAAACCGGTACTTTTGATACTTTTGAAACTCGAAGTACATACATTCTGTCGATTCTTCTCTAATTAAGTGTGGATATTTCTGCATGTAACAATAATTTAATTCACTATACTGTATTTTATGCTCACAAATTCGAGGTATTAGTTTAAAACCCCCTATTTTTACTTTGGCTATAACGATTATTTTACTGCCACTTCGTACAGTTTCGTATGTTAGTCTTTCTGGTAAGTATTATTTACCAGCAGAGAAGAGCTTTTTTGAAGATCAATGAATTTATGGATCTGTCACTGGAATAAAATTTGTTCAGCCATAATAAATTACAGTAGATTATGCTATATTCTGTTAATTATATCGTTACTTTCATAAATTTCACATGAAGATTGACAGGAAAATATTGATAGACTTTAATATAAATTATACCTCATAAGCCCGAGGCTACTAAATTTTGATTTTTGACTCCACTGTCAATTATACCAATAGCAGAGGGAAAGAAAATATGGATATCCGTATCCATAATTCCCTAAGATGCTCAGGAGTTCTCCATACAATGTTATGTAAAAACCAAGACTGTGAACAGTCCAATCTTTATGTATGGATGTGAATCCTGGACAGTAACGCAGCAGTAACGAGACTCTTTATGGCTGATAGGAAACGTCTTTAGAAAATCCTAGGGTCCTCGATCCTAGGATCCTCCATACGTACGGGGAGGACGGTGAATGGATACCAAAAATACTAAGAGGTACCATATCCAATATAATTGTAGAGACCAAATCAGCGTGCGGCAAAACCAAAAAACGGCACAGAATAGGAGAGAGTAACATCTTCACGAGATTCTCTTGGGAATACTGAGTATGGGTTGGAAAATATTGTTGATTTAGATTAACATTTGTAATTCTTTGAGGTGAGGTTACTACGTACGCCTGTCTATAAAAAAAGACCCGTAAAGGATCACTTTGTTGTCCGTGTGTCAAGGCTTGTTTCTCATAAACTGCTTGATGTAGTAAATTTATATTTGCACTGGCTTCTAATTGCTATTAAAGTAGTTACATATGAGCGTATCACGATAAAAAAAAATTCAACTTTTCAAAGTGTATTTTCATACAAGACGCAATCTCTGTAAAACCTATGAACTACAATAAAACTTTGAAATTTGTAACGAAGCGAGTTATGGTACAAGTACATGAAAAAATCATGAATTTACAGTCCTGTGTGAAATATTATGCGATAAATTTTTGTATAATGCCTAATGAATAGTAATATTCAGTATATTCCTGTGTGAATTTTGTAATATTTGGTCTATTTCATACTTTCTGTAATGTCTTAGCCGTGTTTTTGTGATAATTTAAGGTAGTATCGAAAGTATCGAAAGTCCCGGGAATTCCCGGTTCCTTGCCAATATCGGTCCAAAATTTCCCGGTACTCAAACACAGCACCGAATGCATGCCCTAGTAGTCAGGGAGAATTATAAGTACACAAAAACGGGAAATCACAAAAAAAACCAACGACGTATTTCCCGGAAATTTCTAACTCCCGGGTCCCAGAAACGAAACCCTAAGGGTATCTAATATCCAATCAATTAGTAATAAAACTTGCAATAGGCACTTATTTGAAGTATTTGAGACACTACTAGGTCCTTACTCAGCAAGCTTTCGATATAATAATATTATCTGGTCGGTCTGGTCCAATGGCAGTAGCAAGCTGAAGTGGCAATGCTTGATTTTCAGTTTTCCTTTCTGTCTTACCACTGTTTTGTTATTTTCCATTCATATCAAAAATTGCACTGGAGGCATACTACTATCGCTTAAATCCGTATTGTTTTAATATTGTTGACGTTCGTGTTTTTAGAATTATAATCCTTATTTTAGGACCTTCAAGGTACGTGACATAAAACTGACATTTTTAAGTAATACTGCTTTAAGCGATGGCAGTGAACCCTCTGACAGTAATTGGATGTTTGACAACTTACCTACTTCTTGGAAATATTAAAAGACGTCATTGTTACAACCAGCAGGAGTTTTTTTTTTAAATAGTGAAGCGACGTGCCTTTTTATGCGATATTTCGCAACTCGTATGTCAATCTAGTAATTACTAGTACGATTTTAATTTTACAAATAGTTTTCAAAATAATTACGAAGCTGCAACACAAGCTCACTTGATTGTCATTTAAATAGCGTCATCTTTGGCGTTGGATGGTTTCTATGACCTGCCTTATTGATGTTGCCAAATAATAAAATATACATTTACAGCATTGCTTCACCAAAAATATTTATTTTAATACATAAAAAAGACATTTAGACGCCTGGGTATGTTTATAAAACAATACAAAAAGTTGTAATATCAATGTGTCAAATCGATTAAAACTTCTTCGTAAATGAAGTCGATTGTTGTCAAAAATCGAATGGATAGCGCATTACGGCATCATTATTTCGAGCTGTCAAAAGTTTGGTCAGAGAACACATATTCATACTTTATTTGATTATGTATTTTTAGTTATATAAAAGAAGATAGCTCACGAAAGTTGTAATATCCACGTCTTCTGTCAATTCATGTTGAATAAACATTAGTCTTATTCATGTTATGTTTGAAAACCATTTTAAAATATCGATTTAAACGCTGGAGCAAAGGAGCACAGATCCATCGTCTGTGAAGTTCTTTCGAACACTGGCGGAGGTGAAAATGAGCTAGCGCTTCTCGAAAAACCGGAATACAATGGAAAACAGAAAATATGTGTACATTTTAATAAATATTAATAAATCAATGGATGTCATTTAGAATTTGGAATTTAATGATATATTTTTCAAGTAAATTGAGGTTTTCAATTTGGAGATGTGTTGATTTGAAAACTGAAATAAGAGGTATGTTTGAATTTATTTTTTATGCAGCGAAGTTGTTTAAATCGTGTTTTGGGATAAAACAATATCTGAGTTAAGGTCTTGAAAACATCATATATTTTTTTCAATCTTCCATATGCCACCATTTAATGGATACACTGCTTTGGAGACCCCCCCCCTGACCACACACAGCGCCTTAAGGCAACAGCGCTACACACTGCGCCACGGAGGTCGTCAAAATTATTAAAGAACCTAATTGAAGGTAGGTAATTATGATCACGATCACAATCCCGATCACAATCAGTGTAATACATTTATCTCTTTCGCTGCCGTTGTAACGCTTTATCGATATTAAAAATTCTTTCCAAAAAACCGACTTCCAACGCAACTATAAAGTTTTTAAAAAAATTTTGATTTCTACCCACTATGTTGAAATCAAATTTTTTTTTTACTTTACAGTGGCCTTGGAAGTCGGTTTTTTGGAAATAATTTTTATTTTTAACTTTTTAGTGTCAGGGTTGAGGATTTGGAGTCAGATTTTTTTATGGAACTCGAGAGCTTCCTCTAACGTCTGATAGAAAAAAAATTCTAATCGGTTCAGAAACCACGGAGATATGCACCGATGAAACGTTGTTGCACTAATTATTGTCTGCAGGTTAACACAGACCAATTATTTCGTGGATGTCATTCAACATGAAAAATACGAATCCGTTACCTTAAAAAGTCTTCTTCTGAACGACACAGCCGTAAATCTGTGAAAGTAGCCACTCATACAGTGAGCACGGCAAGACAAATAGTAGCACACTGCTCCAGTTTCGAGCTTACAAAATCACGAAATTCCATAAACGATCGGTTTTATAACAATCAGCCACGCCAATCAATGTGACGCAACATTAATTTCGCTCGATTTCGCACGCCTATGGGAGATATCGGGCTTATTGTTAAAAAACACGGCAATGCCTAGCCTGCCCCACCCATGATTCTACGGTGCGTTAAGCGGAGCGGAGAGCGAAATACAAAAGGTGCACCGACTACCGCGACAGGATGAAACGTGTTTTCTATAAAGCATTGTCATTTTGTGCGGCCTTTTTGTCCTAACCTGTCCGTAGTGTGCTTTTGCCTTAACCCTCATGACGGCTATCCATATTTTAGTTAGTCTGCTATGGGAGGATAAGTCTTAGCTCCTGCTTAGTTAAAACGCACCTTAATGGCGGTAAAATTACTACACGATGCCTATCGAAATATCTGACGATGTAATTGAGAACGACGCTTATTTATTTTACTTCTTTTAGGTTCTAAATTTAATTTTATAGTTCACTGGAGCCTATGAAATTATCTGATAAATCATAATTACAGATTTGCAATCAAAAATTACACTAATAAAATGAACAAAACATCCGATCATTACCGCCGTAATAAAATCGCTGAAAATATAAGAAAACTTAAACATTTCGAACTTTCTATGTGGGGTAGGAATAATTTGACGACCTCCGTGGAGCAGTGTGTAGCGCTGTTGCCTTAACGTGCGGAGGTCCTGGGTTCGATCCCCGGCAGGGTCAGTTTGGGAATTTATAATTTCTGAATTTTCCCTGGTCTGGCCTGGTGGGAGGCTTCGGCCGTGGCTAGTTACCACCCTACCGGCAAAAGACGTGCCGCCAAGCGATTTAGCGTTCCGGTACGATGCCGTGTAGAAACCGAAGGGGTATGGGTTTAATATAACTGCCATGCCCCTAACAGGTTAGCCCGCTACCATCTTAGACTGCATCATAACTTACCATCAGGTGAGATCGCAGTCAAGGGCTAGCTTGTAGTGGATTAAAAAAAAAAAATTATACCAACAGTTTCTATGATTATGAATCTACAATTATGACAAAAAATTGCCATTTTAATTACACTTTTACGAGACACAGATCGCTATCTCTGTATCTATCGACAAAGATCTATGATACCTATACCCGCTTTAATCAGCGAACAACAAATTAACCATGATTCCTACGCGCGTACTTATCGGGATTTTAATTTAAAATTTTAAGTGAATTATCGCAGATAAAATTAATGAAATCGTGTGAAATATAAATCAGTAGCGATTAATGGCGCAAGGTTTTAATTGGTCGAAATGCCTCCGCATATTTTAATATGCTTTGAATTTAAACCGTTTTAAATGAATTTCGGTCATGGAGATAACGAAATGAAAACCAATTATCTTGAGGGTTGCGGCTACCGAATTAAAGGAAAAATACACGCGAATTATTTGTATCTTTCTGATAAGCTTCACGTCAACGTTGAGGTATTTGCGTTTCCGTTGATAAAATTTAGAGTGAAAACACACTACGGACTAAATTTTTTTTTATCCACTACAAGCTAGCCCTTGACTGCGATCTCACCTGATGGTAAGTTATGATGCAGTCTAAGATGGTAGCGGGCTAACCTGTTAGGGGCATGGCAGTTATATTAAACCCATACCCCTTCGGTTTCTACACGGCGTACCGGAACGCTAAACGCGCTTGGCAGCACGTCTTTGCCGGTAGGGTGGTAACTAGCCACGGCCGAAGCCTCGCACCAGGCCAGGCCAGGGAAAATGCGGAAATTATAAATTCCCAAATTGACCCTGCCGGGAATCGAACCCAGGACCTCCGCACATTAAGACAACAGCGCTTCACACTGCGCCACGGAGGTCGTCGAAATTAATTTGACTGGCTGATAAAAGTCCGCGTGAATCACTTTTTTATGCTCAAACTCAAACTCAACATATATTCAAATTATTTATTCAAAATATGTTCCTACACCTTCTAAACGTCACGTGATGACGCCATCGTCACATAAGACGTGATGGTGATAATTAACCAATTAAATTCTATCTAAAAGCTACGAAGGATATGGAGCGCGCACACAAGGCGACATTATTATAAAACTTCGCTTTCCTGTGACGCGGACGTATTATTCTGTTTTATCCTGTCCCTAATATGTTCCCCATAAAATATCTACGGCGCGAGGCCAGTCCCATTTTGGGCAAATATTTTTTTTACTTGTAAAACTTGAATAGCTGAGAAATCAAAAATTTCATTCTCGTTCAACACTTAATTTATCAAAAATTGTAAAAAGTTTCTTACAAATGAATACTAATATTATAAATGCGACAGTTAGGATGGATGGATGGATGTTTGTTACTCAATCACGCCAGAACGGCTGAACGGATCTGGATTAAATTTTGCACAGAGATAGATTATAGTCACACATATAGAGACGCATAGGCTACTTTTTATCCCGGAAAATTAGAGTTTCCGCGGGAACTAAAAAATCTCAATCCACGCGTTTGAAGTCGCGGACATTAGCTAGTATGATATAATATTTAATATACCTGCGTATTTACGAAGCTCTCTATCTAGACCGGTATTTAATCTCAACTCGCGATCATTTAATCATAAACACCATTCATTACTAGTGTTTCTATTAAATCTCTTAAACGTCTATGAACCAAGCTCAACCAGGTTACGAAATATGAAATAGAAAATGTTTTCCCGATAAAACATAATCATACCTTTGTAAGATCGATACCGTTTAAATATTCAACGAGTCCTCCCATAAATCATCAAGTATTAAAATTCATTTATGCATAGTAGCGGTCATGATTATACGGGACTTAATTCTTCGTCCATTTTGCACGTGGAAAGGGCTAAGAATCTTTGCATTACTACACGTGAATACCTGTTTGAAGGATTCCAAACTGACGCACATTACGAAACGAGTCGCAGCGTTCATCGCTGAAAATACGTGTTGTTGTTATTCACAAATGTTAAGTGAATCCTCTATAAAAAACTTGGACTCCTTACTTAATATTATAAATGCGAAAGTGAAATGAAATATTTAATTTTAATTTCATGTAGGACAACGTGTGTCACTTAAGATAAGTCAGGGGCACCGCTGATTCGAAAAACTGATCCTACTGTGTGTGACCTTACCTACCTTTACCTTTTCAATGAAAATTTGATTGAGCCGTAGCTACAGTATCCCGGAGATGGACATAGGTTACATTTTATGCCAAAAATTCAATTAAATCCAATTTTGTCATAGTCGCGAGCATCTACTTCTGAATAAAAATTTGCCACAGTTGATATATCTGTGAAGTGCAAGTAGCATTAGATGCTTTAACAATTTCATAACACATAATATTCTTAACAACAGTCGCTATACCAAGAATAAAGGAACAACATCTGCAATTATATTATTAAATTATGATATCAATTTATCAAACTGGTATTTGATAAGTTTATAAGTCCAGAACACTATAGGTACATCAATTTGGAAATAATAATTAACTATCTAATTCTCCGGTAACATTAGCGGAAGTATGATACGTACATTGCTTTAATAACTTCATTTGGACCAAAACAATTGATCATGCAGTCGTTAAGAACCATCTGTCTTGATAATATTCACACCAGTCATTACGCGGTTGTCCGCCAAAATTTACATAAGACCTTCAGACCAAAACTAGGCCAACAAAATTGTAGTTAATGTATGTTTTGTACGAACGATGACAGAGCGTTGTTTTGCTTCTGACATTTGACAAGATGCATTATAGTCGTAATCCTTGAGTTTGTACCTACCAACACATATTATTTAAAAAAATAAGTAGCATTTTTGTTTTTTGCATTGTTTTATTACCGTAGAGCTATGATTTAGTATTGCAGTAGTTAAGAAAACGGCAGTCAAAAGTAAGTATGTACTTACTCAAGAAATGCTTTGAATTTTTCTATGTCCATTCACCATCGTGAACTTATTATGGTAAAGTATTTTCATAAGCGGTGCGTAGCTGGTACAATTATTATTATTTAAATCTTTATTGCACACAAGTAAAAGGACATAAAAAAGACAATAAAACTACGACTAGGACAGCACAGTATGCAAAGGCGGTCGTATCGCCTAAGGCGATCTCTTCCAGACAACCTTTGGAGAAAGGAGAAGAGAATACAAACGGGATGGTGCGCAAACTACAAATAAAATATACTATAAATATCAGCTACATACAATACTACCGACATACATACGTACATAAGTTTAAATATATACGGTTGAAAAAAAAGAAAAAATTCTACCACTGAGTTTATTATTACGTTTAATAAAACCGTATTTCATAAAATACCTTTGATTAGTTTCTAGTAGAACTTTTGTAGTTTTAGTAAATAATAAAGAACTAAACTCCGTACTACGTAAACGTAATCATATAGGTACGGCCCGTCCAAGGAATGCGTCTATCAAATCCATAACAATCGCGGCGAAAATCCCACGGCACATAATAATGAATAGCTAACGACGAAAACTAGGTGGATCTTTGTGCAATAGCCTAGTGTCTTTTAAAAGAAATATGATCATTTTCAATTTCACAACGTTTCCCACATAGATGAATGGACTGCAGGTTGTCATAGGCTGACAAATAAGCGTAATCTAAAACACATCGTATTATTATTTCGCTGCACGTGCCGCTTGCGTGCGTACTTACGTGAAATAACATGGTGTTATTATGTTATTAATGAAAAGAAAACGCTTCCATTAAACTATCGTTAGGCGGGATTATGAAAACGATGCGGCTTGCTTCATATAAGTCGAATCTTTTACGATTTCATGAACTGGTAGGTATACTTGAAATGAACTGGTACGGGTACTTGGAGCGAAAATATACTTGGGATTAAGCATGACAAAACGACAGCGTTGGGCGGCAATGATTCTTTGTACTGTCGTGCTAGTGTGTGCGCATCATCTGTGTTGATTTAGGTTTTTAAAGAA
Source organism: Erebia aethiops (assembly GCA_923060345.2). Lineage (NCBI taxonomy): Eukaryota > Metazoa > Arthropoda > Insecta > Lepidoptera > Nymphalidae > Erebia > Erebia aethiops. Next base: position 9,478,754 of record OV281096.1, on the reverse strand, counting down.
TCCCGATGATAACATTTTGCTTTTTCAGGATAAAATAAATGGGCCTATGTCCTACCCTGGCGAAAATTGGTGAACGGATGGACCGTGAAAACGTAAAAGATAAACAAATAAGAAAGACTTACAAACTTTTGCATATTAGTATAGGATAATAGAATTTTATTTTTCGTACATAGAGGTAGTTTTTTTAAGTTTTGTGGGGATCAACCTACATGTTTGAGTTAAACTCAAGTATACATAACAGCTGATAGTTTAAGCTGTGCATACATTGATGTGTCAATCATTCAGTTTTTCCTTTAACTTAAGTATATATAGATTAACACAAATAACTTAATCTGACTAATGTTAAATTTGAATGAGAGAAGTAGATATTTCTTTTGAACTCTTAAATGAGTTGAGGTAATGAGGTCGCGAACATCTAACAATATAATATAATTTAACTAGCAGATGTTTCGAACCTTCGATATAAAACCATTCAACCGAAAAATTCTCAACTCGAATTAGAATTATGAGAATTTCATCGAAGCTAAAAGTAAAAAATGGTAACAGTGTGAGTTTGGAACAGAGAAAGCCTTTTGTGCTACTCATCGTCAAAAAGAGCGAAAAGAGCGAAAGTGAAACAGTAGTTTTAATAGTACGAAAAACACCGAACGTATACAGACATTCAAGGATAAAATCATTTTTTCAACCACATTATTTCAACCACATTAGGTCTTGAGTAAAAAGTTACCGTCAATTAGCAAAATTTAACAAACATAAAAATGTCTAGACGTAATTAGTTGCAACGCTTGTCGCTTAGATGTTTGCTGTTTTCACGTTTATTTGTTTGTTGTTAACATGGTATTATGACTAATTTTTACAATTCTTTATAATTTATTTATTCGAGTTCACGATGATACATAAAGATAAGATCTGATAGTGGCACACTTCTCACGGTCTAAGTTAAATACTTTGGCATTATAGTCACAGCCGCTCCTCAGTGTGAGATGAATTAAGTCACATTTTGTGAAACTTTACTCGTGATTTGTGTAAAAACGACATGACTTTGACTAATCTGGTGATATGTTTTATGGTTATTTTAGTGTCTGTTTATGTAATTTACATGTTACATCTTGTATGAGTCATGCTAGAATAATATGGCGTTTTATATAAGTAACTTTTTTTTTTTGCTAAGTATTAGAACTTGAATGTATACGTGATACGTGACAGAATATAGTAATATGCTCTAAGATGGCACTTTGTGACCTGTACGCTTACTCCGAGTTTTTACATTGCAAATACGATTGATTGACGTGAGAGCACACCTCACCAAGTGTAAGCGAACGCTAAAGTAAAATGAACCTTAACCGCATTGGTTTAGAGCTCATTTCATCATTTCGTATATTTATTCACAGCCAGCGCTCCAAACGCTGAATTTGTGACTTTAAAGCCAGAGCTTTTGGGTCCATTTTACTTTGACCGTTCGCTTACACTGGGCGAGGTGAGTTCTCATGTCGATCAACCGTATTTGCAATGTAAAAACAGAGTAAGCGTACTGTACAGAAAAGATGATAGTACTTTAATGCAGTAGATGCTCGTATTTGTAATTGATATAGATCAGTGATATCTTGTCTGAGCAGGGAGAGGGCCTTACCTACTTGCAATATAAAGCTTGACTTTTAACAAATATATGCGCTAGAAGCTAACTATGTGCCCAAACAAACCCTTAGCAAGTCATTATCATTAGCCGTTGTGCATCCACTATTGGACATAGGCCCCTTTCAAGTAGTGCCAGCATGCTCTTTCCTCGGCATTTCGCATCCAATCGATGCCAGCTACCCACCGGATATCATCGCTCCACCTTGCTGGGGGGCGCCGTACGCTCCGTTTACCAAGACGCGGTCTCCACTCGAGGACCTTTTGACTCCAACGTCCATCGGTCCTCCGACACACGTGACCAGCCCACTACACCGCTAAAAGCTATGTGGGTCACTTTAGTTATTTGGCGAATCACTTCGTTCCGGACTTTATCTCTCAAAGAAATTCCGAACATAGTTCTTTCCATAGCACGCTGAGCGACCTGTAGTCGGTGTAATACCTAGTCTCGCTGTCAGTGTTTTTTTTATACACTACAAGTTAGCCCTTGACTACGATCTCATCTGATGGTAAGTGATGATGCAGTCTAAGATGAGAGCGGGCTAACCTGTTGGGGCATGGCAGTTATATTAAACCCATACCCCTATTCGGTTTTGTCCACGTTTTGGCACCGTAGGTCATTACTGGTAGGACGCGTTAGTCGAAGACCTTAGTCTTCAGGCACTGCGGTATGGGCGACGTAAAATTACTTAGCAAGTAATCTATTTTATTTATGATATATTATTTAGACAGCCAGATTAAAATCAGCTTAAGACTTTTAAAATTGCATGCGTAACGTGAGAAATAAATTTAAGCCTATACTGTAACGCGCCTACCTTCGCAATACGCGGATTAGTAATTGGACTTAACGCACTTTTTATGTAACATAAAGGTCAAATGAATTAGTTTCCTTATCAAGGAACCCGTAATTGTCGTAATGCGATGGTAATCGTAAATGTCAAATCTAAGTGACACAAATTTTGACATTGACGTTATCAAAACGCATTAATTAGACATTCGGAAATTACGAAATATCCCCACAATACGCATAACACTACAGCATTTAATTAAACGTGCTTTAAAAACACTGCTGAGTTTCGTGCCGGTTCTTCTCAGTAGAATCTGCTGGTACCGGTGATAGAATCATGACATTTCATAATTGTCCTACGTAAAATAAATAAATCATTTATCACTGCAAAGATCTATTTAATAAATAAATACAAGTTACGTTACTAATAATACAAATGTTGAATATCCCAATTGGATACAATTTTTATCCTACTTATCCCTCTCAAAAAACGGATTAGTCGCTTTAAGCCCTGACAGACTTGACCAGACAAAGTCGGTAGCACCTGTTACTGACAAAACACGAAATCACTTGCATGTATTCTTCATTGTTATGATATCATCCCACAAAACAATGTCGAGACCTTTAAAACGCGAACGAAAACGTCTCAAGAACACACGCTCAATGCAAATTGGCCGAATGTCAAACTAAAGTAGTATAAGTATAATAACCTTACACAACATGCATCTTGACATTCCTTTTTGTTCTTCAAACATTCTCAGTGATCGTGCGAATTGTTCCCACATGTTCGATGGTAGTAAAGATAGCGTGGTCACCGAGCCGGTTAACCACTGCTAAAGATTACAAACTATTAGCGCATCCGATAATAAATTCACACCTTTCGTTTCGTTTAGTTTGAAAACCTCCGTGGCGTGTGTAGCGCTGTTGCCTTAACGTGCGGAGGTTCTGGGTCAATTTGGGAATTTATAATTTCTGCATTTTCCCTGGTTTGGCCTTATGGGAGGTTTCGGCCGTGGCTAGTTACCACCCTACCGGCAAAGACGTGCCGCCAAGCGATTTAGCGTTCCGGTACGATGCCTTGTAGAAACCGAAGGGGTATGGGTTTAATATAACTGCCATGCCCCTAATAGGTTAGCCCGCTACCATCTTAGACTGCATCATCACTTACCATCAGGTAAGATTGCAGTCAAGGGCTAGCTTGTAGTGGATAAAAAAAAAAAAAGATTTAATACTAATAATTTGCTTCACTTTGTAATTTAAGTAAAATGACTAATTATGACAAAATACCGTACCTAATTTAATTATAAGTAAGATATGATGAATCATTTATTCATCATATCTTACTTTTTTATTTTATTTTATTATTAATTAATAGCATCTCCTTTAAGATTCTCGATGTAAATATAAAGATATTATACGATTGTATAGGTAGGTACATAATCTGTTAAGTTCATTTTTATAGAGCCCGCGACTTCGACCGCGTGGTTTAAGGTTTTTGTTATTCCCGCGGGAAATCCTTAATTTTCCGGGATAAAAACTGTGTCACTCTCCAGGTCCTCAAATATACCCATGTCAAAAATCACGTCGATCCGTTGCTTCGTTACGGCGTGATTGAAGGACAAACCAACAAACAAACACACTTTCGCATTTGTAATATTAGATTTGTATCGACGCAATACTTAGTACTATTACCTTTTCTGTGGTAAAAGTAATTTCCAAAATCAACAGGTAAGGTCAAATTCGGATTTCACGCTGGCACAGCCGGGTGTATAGGCATAGAATACAAACTACTACGGTATAGTCTTGTGAACTAAAAAGTTGATACTTAGCAACACCCAGGAAATAAACATAACAAGTGTTTCAAATACGTAACATTACTTAAGCTAAGCGGGTCAGCGTATCTTTATCCGACGTTTCCTATCTCGGCCGTGATCCAGATATTTCCTGCTGTCAGCCAAACGTCATTAATTTCCTTAACAAGTCATCGGACGTTTAGGTTATTCGCACTATAATTTATCGCGGGAGCCTCGCTTCCGCCGAACACTGATTTGTGACATCCACGGCAAATATAGCGAGATTATTTCGTCCTAGTACGCCGCTACCACATCCACACTAATATTTATGTAACAATCAAGTGTCTGTCTATCAATCGCCCTTTCTGGGTGGTGTCACAGACGAAAGTGTTACATTTTTATCTAGACTTGTCTCTCATACCACTGTTTTCCTTTCTTTCTTTTTATATATTTTTAAGACGCGAGGAAAAATTATAATGCATAATATTATTGCCTTTGTGCCTACGATCCACAATCATTTTTTAAGCTCCCGATTAAATCCACACACATTGTACGCGCTTAATTAGTTTTATTGTATTCCTCATTGAAGTATATTATATCCCATATTTTAAGACTACAATTTATCGCGGTATTGGACGAAATTTAATACAGAATCATACAGACGTTCTTATGACGGCCTTTTTTATCATATCAAATATGGCCCACCCCTAAGGGATGTAAAACCCTACTGCAATATTTTCAAATAGACAATTTCTACACGGACGAAGTCGCGAACGCGGGTATAGCTAACAAGCAAATATTTCGTCCTCGTATGTGTACCTGTCGAAGATAGATTAGCTAATAAAGGATGTAAATTACAACGCATCAGAAGTAGTGGAGGATGAAAACAAGTGGCATTTAATGCTCGGTGCCGTGTACCGCTATTTTTATTACCATCCGATTTGTAATAAAACTTAGAAAACCTTTAATTTACGCCGTCATTTATTTGAAATCTTTTTTAGTACAGTTATGGCATGATTACATTAGATCGGTTTGGCTTGATTCTACTGCAACTGCTTTCAGTCACTGACTATTGTAAACTAAAATTCAGTTGGCCACATTTGATCGCAGCCTGTTTGCGGTGACCGACAAAGTGTAAAAGTTACGGTTAAACTTACGGTTTAAGACCGTATTCGGTCATAAACCGACTAATGGAAACTTGCTATTGACCCAAACCGAATTCAGCCGATGCATTCGATCACTGACAGATTTTCTCTACCCTTCTCTCAAATTCGCTACATAATATGTGCTGCAGAACCTGAAAATTTGCCTCAAAAATGCGTACAATTCCTCCAATATACGTAGTTAATTTACGTGATTGTTTCTTTTTACCATCTCAAATGCATTAACAGACCGATAAGGTGTCACTAGTTTCCCGTATTTACATAACGTAAATAACGTGTACCTACAAATGAATAGATAAAAACTCGTTCAAATTACGTCCGTTTTACAGCGCCTTTTTGCACTGTAACTTATGTTTAAATTTACGGATTCCTTTTTATTATATATTAATTATAATCATAATGCAATGAGAATGTTGGAAAAAAGCTGAACTTAGTTCTCCAGTACGATTCTGAGCTTTATATTTATGTTCAAAAAGTGTCAATTGCTACCAACTTTATACAAATGGGGCTGTTCTTTTAATTTTTTTAAGCTTTTATTCTGCCTAAGCACTATTGATTTCTCATAATATTGAATTTAATGATTTTGAACTAATAGAACGTCGTCTTAATCAAAGGGTTAATAAATTATCTGCTCTAGTTTAATCAACCTCTATGAGATCAACTATACACAAATAACATTATAATATTGATTGCATCGTTTTTTTATGATAGCTCTTCTGATGTGGCGTGCTGGTCATGGAGGCGTAAAAGCTTTGCTTACCTTATTTAAAAAAGCTCACCGCATGGCTTAAAATAGCGCATTTTTTATTATAACGGACCAGTAAATAGGTACCTATCCAAGTGATTCCTAACCTGACGTTGAAAGTTGGTGAATCACGGTGAAGCCGTTAGTACTATTTAGTAGCTATGTAGCGAAAACACTAGAAGCTACCAATATTTTGAGGTCTCATAAAGAGTATTGGGTAAAGACGCCCATCGACTTATTATTTCAAATGAGAAGCACATACGGGCATGAATCGAAGCAGATTTACGAGCGCTTACGAAAAGCAATCAGTGGAGGCGTGACCACCAGTAATTATTTCTTAACACCATGCCCAGAATGCGGCTACCGAACGCTCTCCATTAGACACTGCCTCTCGTCTCATAGTCTAAGGCCGGCATTAATAAATTGACATCAGCTAAGAATACGTTCTCAAGTATCCGTTAATCGACGATAGCTGAGAACAGACTATTAGCTGAAGTCGACTTATATAAGTACGCGTCAGAGGGACGCTATTCTGTCGCACTAATAATGATTGTAGATGATTTTAGATCGAGGATAATTATTAGTAGTATAATAGTTAGTGGTAGAATGCATGAATTATTTCTATCAAAATAATATGTTTAAGTGTTGTAATTGTATTGTGTATGTGTAATAATTTGCACGCCATATAATTGGCAGATTGTCGCTCGGAACTATACTACGAGTATTAGTATTGTAACAACTTGTTATGTACTTACCTACAATCAACAAATAAATGATTATGATTATGATTTTATAATCTTTTTACACTAATGAGTGCAGATGCTTCTAAACTATTTTTGTGTTATGCCAAACAAAAGTTTTTATTCCTTGAAGACCGACGTTGAAATACGAATCAACATAGAGGCAAATAAAAACGAACACTCACTTAATAATCCTAAAATAATATGTATTGTTTATATTTGTATTTTAAATATTGTATAACGGTATAGCAACGGCGACTACACAAAACTTAAACTAAAAATAACCTAACATTATAAATGCGAAATTAAGTTTGTTTGTTGATTTGTTGGTTTGTCCTTTAATCACGCCGCAACGGAGCAACGGATCGACGTGATTTTTGCCATGGGTATAGTTGAGGACCTGGGGAGTGACATAGGCTAATTTTTATCCCAGAAAATTAAGGAGTTCCCGCGGGAATCCTAAACGACGAAGTCGCGGGCATCAGCTAGTGGTACATAAGGTCTTTATCCGTTTGGCACGCCACTACATAAGTATACACACCTATTACGAATGTATTTAACTAATACAAAATCTTACCACCATCTCTTGCACTATAAGACAATCCCTCTGATCTAATGGATTTGATTGAGATGCGGTGTAACTAAAGAGTTAATTAGATCGACTTAATTGAACACGGCCCATCGGATATTTCGGCTTTCCATACAAATATTTATTATTTAATTGCATTACAATTTACGACCACTTAACAGGTAATAACCATGAAGGTCGAGTTGTACTTTTCGTCAAGGGGCCTGTACTACCATTTCTCATATTTTAAATGCAATATTATGTTTGTTTGTTGGTATATCCATCAACTAGCAGGCTGAGTTTGTTGTGGGCTCTTCTCAGACTAGGGCGGACTAGGTTTGGAACCCTCGTAGCTTTCGTTTTAAGATACCGTAACTGATTATCACCATCATCCATAATTCCATAATATTCCATAATAATATTATTATAAATGTGAAAGTGTGTCTGTCTGTCTGTCTGTCTGTCTGCTACGCTTTCATAGCCCATCTTTTTAACCAATTTTGATGAAATTTGGTATGGAGGTAGATTATATCTCGGAGAAGGACATAGGGTAAGTTGTATTAAAAATAAAAATTCCGGAAAATTAAAGAGTTCTTGTGGGAATAAGAAAACTTAGTCCACGCGGACGAACTTGAGGGCATCATCTAATAGTTTATAAGGACATTTATAATTAAGGTACAGTGTACAGGAGGATATTTATAATTTAGGTACAGTGTACCTAAATTATAAATATATTTTGACCTTTGACTCTTGATTAATCGACGTGATTTTTTGCATGAATATTATTGTAAAAGCCTGGCCATTGGCTACTTTTTAACTCGGAAAATCTAAAAATTCTCACGGAATGCTAAAAAAACTCTTAATTCACGATGACAAAGTCACGAGCATTTTGCAGTAGTAAATAAATCAATGATTAAAGGGCGGACTGAGATTTGAAAGGTCACGGGTTCGAACTTCGTCTATTGGACTGCTGTTATGTCCACGCCTAGCAAAATCTACACATTCACTCAGAAGAGAAGGGGAGTGTGGAATTTAGCATGTCTACTACAATTGAGTGAAATAATGAAGTCCTTACTAATTTATACCAAAAGCAAAATCTAAGCTTGCTTGTCATTTAAATCATTTACAATGTAAACAGTATATATACCAAACCTACAGGCCAAGATGTAACAGAGGAACGCTATGAACTATGAATCCAATGTAACTTAATTCATCAAAGTTTAATTAGTAGTATTTGGAATTGGAACTGATAAATATACATACATATGTATTATGTATACATGTATGTATGTTTATCAGTTCCACTTGTAACTTTTACCCTCCTACAAACTGGCATCTTGAGACGCTTCTACGGTATCCTAAAAAATATTCAAACCGGAGCGTATCGAATCCTCTTATTATACAACTTATCTATGGTTCTCTAAAGACCATTTTATATGGAAATCATTTAATAGCTCTATAAAGGATTTATTACATCTCAAATGAATGAAATCACTCGAGGATGGTTATTGTATGGCCCAATAAATTATAACTAAGCTTATTCCATTGACGAGTTGAGTGCGCTTGAAACGCGTTGAAGTTTTTTGTTAGAAACCGTGTGAGTACGGCGTTAACTTTTTTTATTTAGACTTTTATGAGTTAATAATTGGATTTTTATGCAGCCAAATTTTATCAGATAAAATAGTATGTCTAAACATGATTTATTCCAATTATTCCTCCAACGTGTAAAGCTCTGTGTTACTATATGTATGTACCGTTGGCGTTGTAGTGCAATGAGTAGTGCCGTTTCGCGTTAAAGTTTAAAATATAAATAACCCAATTTTATTACACGATGCAAGGTTTTTAATTTAATGGTTTTGGTTCAGCTGTAAATAAAATAAAGTCATTTTTTCTTGCAAGTTTTGCATATTACTACCTACGTATCTAAAAACAAACGTTAATCCGAAGTATTTTACATGAATATTCTTCATAGAGCGATTTAGTAAACAGCCTCGACAGACTATAAGATCGATTTGAATGAAGCAAATCGTAGATAATTCGGCACAAGTCCAAATTATTGAATAATATTCGAGACATTTATAAATCGGAATGCATTATGCTAGGTGCGTGACCGTTTTCAGCATAATATCAAAGGAAATGCGCTCACGTACGGCCTTCGACCGGCGACAAGCGTAGTGTACGCTTGCATTGTTCGGTGACATTTTAGCCTTGCTAATCACAAGCAATTTCGATTTTGAAACACACATTAGACGAATTCATATTACCTATTAATTCGATTCGGATATCTCGATTATGGTCTCGAATGTGACTTCCAAAATTCAAAACAAAGAGTTTTATGTAAAATCCTTCAATATTTTGATGCTTTCAATTTTTGAAATCAATTTATAGTTGTTTTTTTAAAAATATACTGCCCTTCAATAAGTACATTATTAAAAAAACCAAATACTTACTCCGGACGATATTAAAAGATACAACATTACAGTACCACTTATCATGCATCACATCTTTATACTTAGATTATAATAGGGATAGTCTGTGTACAGTGAATACCATCGAATTAAATTACTTTTGATTTCGGATTTGACCTTGGTACATACATACAATTTTATGTAACGACGATATAACGAGAGTAAAGGTCCACAGACATGCTTTAAATCTATTAATATCATCAATCCTAAGCAAGATTAGTTCAGTCGTAAAAGGTAACGGTCTTCAGACATCTGCCACCCAATACTTTTATCTCGTCATCGCATAGCCAGGCACTGTCAGATGAGCTGTCAAACCACAGTCAAAAGTGGTCAAACCAGTGCCGGTGATATGACAATGACAAGTCACCGTGACAACATATCGTAGCATATTGATGATACAGTAACATCCGAGTTGTAACTTAGCTCAAAATTAAGCTTGAATAGGTACAGAGCTAGCAAGCAGTGCTTTAAAAATAATAATAAGGAGATAAGACGAAGAACAAAGTTTAAATATAGCATTTAATAGATTTCATTCGCTGCTTACCTTATTATATAGACTTTGTTTCCCCGTTATAAAGATAAAAAACACGCGGTTATCTGGAAAGCCAACATGGATAACAAGAGGACTTCGAATAAGTTGTAAGACAAAAAGAGCATTGCGATATTCAGTATTTAAAAATAATGACAACAAGAGTAAGAATAACTATACTAAATATGCAAGGACATTAAAATACTGTATAGCTACTGTAACTAACCTGACGGGGCCCCTAAGAATCTATACCTCTCTCTACAAATAAAATTCAATGGTTCTTTGTAATGGCTCATGAATCATCTAGCAGTAAACCCTCATCATCGTTGCGAACATAATAACCCAAGTTCTTTTAGAGTTTCAGAAGCTTCGAATTCAATCAACCCAACGACTAGTTTAAGAACTGATTTCAAAGAATTTCAGTTCACATAAGACTGGCTTAAATTACGCGTTCGAGTTATTGAAAAGTTGTAAAAATGATCAAGTATAAATCAACAAAGTGAAGGCAAGTGCTTTGTTATGTGATCGAGTATAGAACTAGTATACAACTATGACACACGTTTTATATGAGAGTTTTATATTTAACGTGTTCGAGTATCGAAATAGTATACAACCATGACACACATTTAGAGGTGTATTTTTGTTATGCGATCCTGTTCAAGTATACTGCGCTTTGTTCGTTTTAATGTTTTGCCTATTAACATACACAGCAAGCCAGATTTATGTTTGCCTCTTAACATACACAATAAGTTAGTCTTATGTATAGGATCAATCATATTATATTTCTATGCGAAATATATTTAAAATCAAGAGAGTTGACCTTATATATGGATAGTTACTCAGAGTTTCGATTTCTATCTTATGTAACATACATTTAAGTTGTTCCATAAGATTCCATAAGGTCTCACAGTGGTGAAGCTAATTATCCCTAGTGGCAAGCATCTTCCTTGATTAAGGAAGGTGCTTTGATTGGCATCATATACTTTGACTAACAAAATATATGATGGTTGACTGGCTCCGCCCCGCCATCAACGGTAGTCTTCTTCCCACTCTTGGTATTCCAAAAGACATATCGATACATGAGAACATGGGCCAATAAGCCTCATAAAATACCAAAAGCCAACAAAGCCTCCCCCCCCAAACCACTAGGCATCAACCGCGAAATGGCGCAACGTACACGAGCGTACTTTAGAGTGGTGCGTTCCACTTATGTCAGCATAAAGCTGGGTAATTACATTTTTAAAGTGGTGTAATCCCACATATACCTGTAATAGGTTTCAAGGATACACCAGGCGCACTGCAGGGATGTTCGCCGCAACGAAACAGAATCCACAGGCGTGATGCAACCTTCAGTAATAGTATATTAATCAAATATAGCGCGCAACCATCATGGGTAGTAGAACATTGTTTGAAAGTAAGTTTGATATTGGTAATAGTAAACAGAGTCCTTCCAACCATGATTAGTTATTGTTCGATCATAGCGAACATCGTAGTAATTTTGTATAATAATTAGTTATCGTTCGACCATAGCAAACATCGTAATTGCATATAATAGGTATGTTGTTACAATAAAATCGCATGGTAAAATCAGACGTACTGTAGAACATAGAAATGTACACGAAGTGTACTACGCACAGAAAGCAAGCTTTCTGGTTCAACAACAACCTATCCCATCTTGACGTCCTACCGAGGTAAACATCAAGACAGAACCAGCCGTGCCGATGCATCGCCGAAGCGAGTGATATATTCTACAGGCCCAACTCAACCTGCAATGATAATTGTATGTTATGGGTATATATGTAATATGTTATATTTAAATATGTTATAAATCCACCATAGGCAGATTGAATATCGTCGGACGCTCTCCAGCCAGGTTCACGAAGTACAAGTACTAAGGCTCCCTTACCAGAAAGCATCCAACAACAAGTATGTATGCAATACAATATTGGCATAACGAGCGAGCATATCCACACTCAACATGAATCGGGCTCAATTTCCATTGCTCCGCATTAGTAGTCAGTATACGAGCATTCAAATCACAATCTTCGTAGTCTTTCGAGTACACAGCGAACGAGAATAATCACACTCAACAACACACCTGATGACAACAAGCCACGCGCCGCGTTGCGCACCACATATAGCGTTAGGTCGCCATCCTCGTTTTGCCGAGTGGACCGGACGCCGGGAAGCTCATTAGTAAGTTTCCATGCACCCTCGATTAGATCATATATACTATGTACATATATATATAGTATGTACTATTATTCTATTATTGTTTTAATATTATTTTACTATTATTTTATCATTATAATATATATATATATATTTTTTTTTTTTTTTTTTTTTTTTTTTTTCTAATAATAAATTATTTTATTCTGAATAGTAAGATACGTATAGTTACATTCAACCCCCTAAATTCTGTGATGCGTGCAAATAGTTGTTCTATGCAGCATGCAGAACAGAATTTACTAAACTAAAACTCTTTGCAATATTTTATACGTACGAACATCGCAACCCCCAGCGTCTACAATTTCATAACAGCTTTAATCTTATCTAATTCTATCTTTATCTTTATAACCCATAATTATCATGACTACGTTATTTCCTATTCTTCCTTCTACAATTCACGTATTCAAATCATTACCTATTAATTTTCATTGATGACACATGTCATAACCATATCAATAGCTTTTGCAGCATAGCAACTTCTTACCCTAACCTTTCTTCAATTCTTGTATTTTACTTTTCCCATCCATCCTTTTATGCAAACATACGTCATTAAATAATACAAAGCATAAAATCAGTATTTTTGACTGTTTTCTTATTTCTTTTAATCATGACATCTTCATAAGTGTTTTTATTAGACAACCATCGGCAACCCCCCGATTTTATGATTTTATGACGTAAATACAGCTTTTTTGTTGTCAAACATGACACATTCCCTACACTTCTCAAACTTGATAATCCCCTATCTCATATGTTGAGCCCTACTAACTATTCTACTCCTAATTATATTGCCCTTTCCCTAATATATATAAGTAGCAAAATATCACTACATAGTATTCTAACCATTTGACGATCATCGGCCACCCTTCGATGACATAATCTTAATTTATATCTTTGCCATCTAATACGTCTAATTGCATCGTGTTCCTCTTGATAAGTCTAGGACTTGCTCCCTTTTACATTAAGCAATCTGAGCATATTTACACCCTCGCTTTTGTTCTTCTTCACAACACTCCATCTTTTACTTACTCTTATTTCCAATGTGCGTACATTTACCTTCCTAAAATATACACTTTTGCTCCTTAGAATTATTCATATTCTTCCAATTTTCACTAAATCTACTTGGAATTCAATTAATTTTACGATGTTTACTATATTTCTCGTTCCTCAAGTGACTTACTTATTTTGAATTTAACCTAACTTGTAACCTAACTGTAAATTGTTAATCTTGTACTTTTCCAGTTTAAAACTTCATTTGGCGTATCCTATCATGTAACGTATTATTATATAATTCTTTTATCTTGGATAAATCCCTACTCAAATGTTATGCTTTTTATGACAATAAGTTTTAAACAATCTATCTTCCTAATTCTTTATTATCTCGTTCACTGGCGTTAAACCGTGGATTCCTCACTGTAGTGTGTATTGTCTTAATTCCAAGAGACTCAAAACCTTCCTTAAATGTCCTACTAATGAATTGAGAACCATTATAAGTCACAACAACTTTTATTTTACTAAAAAGCTTCAGTTTACTTAAACAAGACTGACCCGTAGCTTTTCATAATGCATATAATTTTATAAATTTACTAAAAGAATCTTGTACTATCAGAATATATATACACCCGAATAATCTTATTAACAATTTTCCTTATAAGTCAGCCATAACAATTTCACCTACATCATCTATTATTAAAGATTCATAAAGTCCTCATACCAAGGCGGTACGAAGTTCGCCGGGTCAGCTGGTAAATAATAAAGGATATATATAGTATGAAGATGAGAAGCGAGTATGGTACGGTCCATAGACGACGTAAACAAAAGTGACAGATTTGACAATTGAAGTTAGCATTCATTATTCATTAATCATTTTATTCTGCGTCTGCCATTTTGAAATTTGTTCTTTCACGGTGAGCAGCGTTGGTTGTAGGTGTGTACTCGCTATGTGGTTTTCTAACATTAATTAAATTAAAAGCATGAATTTAAAATACATCGTAATTAGAGCTTATCAAGTTATACATTGATGACCAAAGCAGTATATTTTCCCCAATACTCTTGTTATCAGAAGATTATAACCGATTTCAAAACATAACCTTCAAATGCAATGCTTCTGATGATAGTTGCACTAAGCACCCTTTCAATACTCATGTCTCTTCCTTAGTAGATCCATCCGCCTTAAATGGGTGATGGAGGGAAAAAAGAGGCGACAGTAATGTCACGTGCCACGATTCCCTAATGTTTCCAATCCAGGAGCAGGTTGTTTGTTCATGGTAATGCACGTTGCAACGGTTAGTGGCGACAAACTTTCAAAAACTAGTCTTTTATATATAATGGTGCGTCGATATTTTAGAACGACATGAAGCGCTTCCGACATTCGCCTTTATTCTGTGGAATTTGACAACTAACGCTTTTTGTCACTTCGGAAGAATTCCGAGTGCTAGCGACTCGCGCGTGGTGAATCGCGAAGAAATCCATTTGCATCGCGCGATTTAAGCTACGTGTTCGGTGGAGTGCTAGATGGAAGTAAACCATAAAATTAAAGTGATTGTAACTCAAATTATATTTCTGTAATTCTGTGCAATATTCTCCTTACCCGTCTTGCTCACAATGTATATAGTATGGACTCAGCCACTGATGATGTTATGACCCATTGCTATATGAATTTGTTCAACAGTTTGTTTAATCTCGATACGCTACACTAACCCATTTTGAATTTCCTAACTACTTTTTCGTAAGTAATTTTATTTCTACTATAATTCATTCGAAACTTGTGAATCCCCGGTAGACCACTGCTGTGTTTGTACTCCCACCATAGTCACAGTAAAATGTTGAGTAAAGTCCATTTATGGAACATATAACTAGTATTTCTGTCACATTCCTTTCTACTATAATTATTGTATTGTAGTAACAAATAACCGCTCTTTCTTCCTAACAACTTCTCCTTGTAAATAATTTGACAAATAACTCTATCTCCTTGGTTAGTTCCAAAATACACTATGCCATTATTTATATTAATCATATTTTTATAATGAGCATTATATCCACTAATACTTTTGTATTTCTATATCTCTTTTTGCAATTGAGGTAAAGTCTTAAGCTTTGAATTAAGCATGTTATTTACTTAAATAGTAAATTCCGGGCATAATAGAATTTTCTTCTTGCATTTTATAACTATCGGCTGGATACCTGGATAAGATATCAGCAAACAATTATCCTTGCCTGATAATGTTCTATTTCAAAATTAATTTGTTCTAAATAATACAGCCAACGTGTGACTTTTCTATTAAACAATTTCCATGTTTTTACAAATAATAAAACTTTATGATCTGTTTTTATAACTACCTTTGATCGTCGTAAAAAAATTCCAAATTTATTTAGACAACTAATTACTACAAAGAATTCTTGTTCTATAACTCTTCAGTTCAATTCAGCCCTTCAAAGCTTTACTCATAAAACTTACATTTTCCTATATTACACTTCATTCACTCTAATTATTCGTCAACGCTTAACAGACACACTCTCCCAATTTTAAATTTGTATTTGTTATACCTCACACATAGACACCACAACCCCCGGTCCATAAGACGTTTACACATCCTCTATCTCGTGCCGCTTCATACCACCTTCCATACAACCTCCTGTCAATCAGTCGTTAGGTCTTTTTGAACTCGAAAGCTTCCTCTGACTCTTTCCATTTCACGGTCAACATATTGTAGGCTTTCGCCTACTTTAGTTAGCCTATCTAATTTACTTTAATCGGGACCCATGAGATAACTTGCCTTGAACCAAGTATCCTGGTCACGGCACCATATTGTAACTAACCTGACGGGGCCCCTAAGAATCTATACCTCTCTCTACAAATAAAATTCAATGGTTCTTTGTAATGGCTCATGAATCATCTAGCAGTAAACCCTCATCATCGTTGCGAACATAATAACCCAAGTTCTTTTAGAGTTTCAGAAGCTTCGAATTCAATCAACCCAACGACTAGTTTAAGAACTGATTTCAAAGAATTTCAGTTCACATAAGACTGGCTTAAATTACGCGTTCGAGTTATTGAAAAGTTGTAAAAATGATCAAGTATAAATCAACAAAGTGAAGGCAAGTGCTTTGTTATGTGATCGAGTATAGAACTAGTATACAACTATGACACACGTTTTATATGAGAGTTTTATATTTAACGTGTTCGAGTATCGAAATAGTATACAACCATGACACACATTTAGAGGTGTATTTTTGTTATGCGATCCTGTTCAAGTATACTGCGCTTTGTTCGTTTTAATGTTTTGCCTATTAACATACACAGCAAGCCAGATTTATGTTTGCCTCTTAACATACACAATAAGTTAGTCTTATGTATAGGATCAATCATATTATATTTCTATGCGAAATATATTTAAAATCAAGAGAGTTGACCTTATATATGGATAGTTACTCAGAGTTTCGATTTCTATCTTATGTAACATACATTTAAGTTGTTCCATAAGATTCCATAAGGTCTCACAGTGGTGAAGCTAATTATCCCTAGTGGCAAGCATCTTCCTTGATTAAGGAAGGTGCTTTGATTGGCATCATATACCTTGACTAACAAAATATATGATGGTTGACTGGCTCCGCCCCGCCATCAACGGTAGTCTTCTTCCCACTCTTGGTATTCCAAAAGACATATCGATACATGAGAACATGGGCCAATAAGCCTCATAAAATACCAAAAGCCAACAAAGCCTCCCCCCCCAAACCACTAGGCATCAACCGCGAAATGGCGCAACGTACACGAGCGTACTTTAGAGTGGTGCGTTCCACTTATGTCAGCATAAAGCTGGGTAATTACATTTTTAAAGTGGTGTAATCCCACATATACCTGTAATAGGTTTCAAGGATACACCAGGCGCACTGCAGGGATGTTCGCCGCAACGAAACAGAATCCACAGGCGTGATGCAACCTTCAGTAATAGTATATTAATCAAATATAGCGCGCAACCATCATGGGTAGTAGAACATTGTTTGAAAGTAAGTTTGATATTGGTAATAGTAAACAGAGTCCTTCCAACCATGATTAGTTATTGTTCGATCATAGCGAACATCGTAGTAATTTTGTATAATAATTAGTTATCGTTCGACCATAGCAAACATCGTAATTGCATATAATAGGTATGTTGTTACAATAAAATCGCATGGTAAAATCAGACGTACTGTAGAACATAGAAATGTACACGAAGTGTACTACGCACAGAAAGCAAGCTTTCTGGTTCAACAACAACCTATCCCATCTTGACGTCCTACCGAGGTAAACATCAAGACAGAACCAGCCGTGCCGATGCATCGCCGAAGCGAGTGATATATTCTACAGGCCCAACTCAACCTGCAATGATAATTGTATGTTATGGGTATATATGTAATATGTTATATTTAAATATGTTATAAATCCACCATAGGCAGATTGAATATCGTCGGACGCTCTCCAGCCAGGTTCACGAAGTACAAGTACTAAGGCTCCCTTACCAGAAAGCATCCAACAACAAGTATGTATGCAATACAATATTGGCATAACGAGCGAGCATATCCACACTCAACATGAATCGGGCTCAATTTCCATTGCTCCGCATTAGTAGTCAGTATACGAGCATTCAAATCACAATCTTCGTAGTCTTTCGAGTACACAGCGAACGAGAATAATCACACTCAACAACACACCTGATGACAACAAGCCACGCGCCGCGTTGCGCACCACATATAGCGTTAGGTCGCCATCCTCGTTTTGCCGAGTGGACCGGACGCCGGGAAGCTCATTAGTAAGTTTCCATGCACCCTCGATTAGATCATATATACTATGTACATATATATATAGTATGTACTATTATTCTATTATTGTTTTAATATTATTTTACTATTATTTTATCATTATAATATATATATATATATTTTTTTTTTTTTTTTTTTTTTTTTTTTTTCTAATAATAAATTATTTTATTCTGAATAGTAAGATACGTATAGTTACACTACGGCAAGAAAACTTAGCAATACTAAATATATTGCAAAAAGTAAAAACATATGTTACGCCACGTGGCAAATTATTAAAAATGAGACAAAAACTGACAACAAAGACACCTACATACAAGCAATAGTACTGAATAACAGGGAAATTAATAATTCGAAAGATATAGCTAATAGTTTTAATGATTTCTGGATAAATCTGACAAATAAAACCAATAAAAACTCAATAAAACATGCCGCTAAATCCAGCATAAACTGTAATATAAACCAGAATAAAACAGGAACTAGTATTTTTCTTACTCCTGTATCTGAAACCGACATGATAAAAGTAATACAATCATTGCGCAGTACTAAAGCAGTAGGTTATGATGAACTTCTTACACAAATTATCAAAACATGCAAGAATGAACTTGTACCGGTTCTGACGCACTTAGTTAATATGTCGTTCGTACATGGTGAATTTCCAGATGCTCTAAAAATATCGATAGTCAAACCATTACATAAAAAAGATGATAAGAAAAACATCAATAACTACCGTCCTATTACACTTATATCTATCCTCTCAAAAATTTTTGAGAAAGCAATGTATGATAGACTATCAAATTTCCTGACAAAAAATAATATTATTAATAACCAACAGTTTGGATTTCAAAAGAATAAGTCTACGACCTTAGCTGCATTTAGACTGACTAACAGAATATCGGAAAACATAGACTCTAAAAAACCCACATGTGTCATATTCTTTGATATGAGCAAAGCCTTTGATTTTGTATCGCATAGCATCTTGCTAAATAAATTAGAGCAAAATGGTATCAGAGGACCGGCGCTCAGCTGGTTAGAGTCATATTTAACAAATCGGAAACAATGTGTGGAAATAAATTCGGTGGACGACAATGGTACTGTAATTTCCCATCGTTCGGACTTTAAGTTCAATAGATTTGGTGTTCCACAAGGAAGTGTCCTTGGACCTTTACTATTTTTGACTTATATTAATGACTTACCTTGTGTGACAAAAAATGATTGCTATTTATTCGCAGATGACATATCTATAATTGTAACAAGTAATAAAAATACTGATACTAGAAAATATGAAAATGACATTAATAATGAAATAACTACTATCGTAAATTGGCTCCAGGATAATAACCTCCAAGTAAATATCAGTAAAACAACTTACATGCAATTTAGTTTAAGTAATAGATCGAATAATTTTAATCTTAATATAAAATACAAAGACTCTCCAATTGAAGAAGCCCTGCATACTAAATTCTTAGGATTATTACTGGATAAAAATCTTAAGTGGAAGGAGCATGTTGACACGGTATGCAAAAAAATTAATCGTTATGTTTATGTGCTATATAGGTTGCGTAAAACGGCTTTACCAAATGCCGTTCTTGCAGCCTACCACGGCTACGTTGGGTCAGTTCTTCGATACGGACTAATCCTATGGGGAAACTCTAGTGAAGCAAACAGGGCATTTATTGCTCAAAAAAGATGTATAAGGGCGATGACAGGAGCTTTCTACCTAGATTCATGTAGACCACTGTTCCAAAAATTACACATTCTCCCACTTCCTTCTATGTATATCTTCGATATTTGTGTATTTGTTAAGCAACATGAATATCTATTTAGTAAAGCACGCGATATTTACCCGAGAAATTCAAGGAACAGGGATCGATTAGTACCAACTTATAGGGCCAATAATGCGGCATACGGAAAGTGTAGTTATGCCATGTGTATAAAAATATATAATAAACTACCCCCAGGCTTACGCCAGTTAGCTTTGCAAAGTTTTAAGAAAGGTCTTTTTTCGTGGTTGATAAATAAATGTTTTTATTCAATAAATGACATGCTGACAGAGTAAAAAATACTATAATTTTAATATTGACATTTTGATTTAATTTGGACATTTTTTATTCAATTATAATTATATTGTACTTAAATTATTTGAATTGAAATACCTACTATTTGCGTCTGTGTCATAAAATGGTATTTTTGAAAGATTAAATTGTCATATAAAAATAATTCAATTCTCAAGTTGTAAAATTTTGCATTTGCATGCCAGAAATGGCTGATTACATTGGATCATAAAAGAATATAAGTATCACCCACTGTACCTGTTTTCATGCAAATAAAGAATATTGTATTGTATTGTTGTATTGTAAAATTTATTTAAAATAATTATTTTATCGTACATAAAGAAACTATAATATTATTAGAGCAAGCTAAGTTACTATCAGATATTATGAACCACAAAAAAATACTATACATGGTACGTACAAACATGACCCAAACTACTTAAATATTCTAAATTTATCAAGGGATGCCTCGAATCAAAGCCTCTTGCCTCAGTTTGTTAAATATTATGTATATTATTATCAAAGACTAGTTAATATCAAAAAGAAAGGCGTAATGATTGATTTATTAAATAGCCGCAAACCATTGTAATTAAATTGATATTAACACAAAAAACAAGTTTAAAAATACTTCCAAATCATAAAGCCACTTCTTCTTTTGACGGTTGAAGTTGTTATAAGCGGTAATGCAATTTACTCCCAACAAGACTTGTAAGAGTTATTTTGTAGTCTTCACGATACATTGAAAGCTTGTTATGGTTTAAAATATTCTTAGCACGAAGTTAATGTTAAATGGATCGCGAAAGATTGTTTACTATCGATGCTTCACATGCGCTAGTTTGCTGAATAAACACGGCATAATAGAGAGACAAGAGGCTATTACAAAACGATGAGTGTTCACTTTCGTTCAGCCAATGAGGAGAAGCTACACGTGTCTAGGGTCAAAGGTGAGCTTGCGCCTCAGGGATCAAGTCAGGAGCGCGTGCCGCTATTGTTAAAAACTAACCGATGAAATAAAACTCTGCACGATTAAAAAACTGAAGGCAATAGAAAAAACGTGTGGTGTCGTGGGACACCAGATAGGAACAAAGTTCCTTATTACATAAATATTAATTTTAAGTTCTAGTCGAGGTAAAAATAAAATAATTATTCAGGTATAAATTTTTTATTATGATTTTTGAAGTGAAAATTTATTTCGTTGACTTTTTGGTAGGGGGTAAAAATGAGGTTTCGCGGCGGATAAAACTTTAATGCTTTAGAGTTAAGGTTTAATTTCGAATAAACTATACATAAAAATCTTACTCTATGCATTTTCGTTGCGGACGTTTTTGCCGCCTCGGGTACCCCTCCGCATCGTCCCATAAGAAACTTCGTTCCAATAACCTCGCTTACTTCATGTATTTTATGCTTTATGTATTTTATGATTTTATGCTGCTGACTTGCTATAAATGAGGAATGACACGGTGAAAGGCTATCATTGTATTTGCTTGGTTTGTCCTATTAGGGATTTCGCGGTGATTTAATCGGATATTTAATTCAAATATAAACATGTTGGCAACATGTCAATTTTGCGCCTATCTATTACCTTAGTGCACGTGGGTTGGGCAGATAAATTGTAGCAAATAATGAAAACCGAAATGTTTATGATCACCATAGCGTCAATGTTATTGTAGATAATGCAAATACCTGTTACATTGCAAATGATCAAACAACTATTTACATAGAGGTGTCAGGTTTTAATCGTAATGATTGTCAGCAACTTGACGCAAAGTGGCATTTAGGATAAATTGCTGAAGCGTCAAATGTAATCGTGAAACTGGTATGCACTTCTCGACAAATTTTCAAAGCAATGTTGAACATGAAATTATTTTTAAGCAGACCCTAATTCAATCAGACGTGAGCTTAAAGATAGCTGTATCTTGCCGTGTCACAAAGGGGGCGCGTCGGCCAATAAATCGACGGGCGCAAGCTTGGCGTGAAAGATGAAGTACCAGTTTAACATACAATGACTCTGCACTATGTTGCAACAGAACTTAGGATGGCGTTAGCTCGAGACTCGCTTAGACTCTACCTAGTACTGGCGCAACCTCTGAACCACATTCGACTAAACGACTAAAAAGTTCGTAACTATAAGCTATTTCTCGCTCCTGACATTTTGATGTTATCTTTACCAAAAAAACATCAATTGCATACACTTAAAAAGCTTTGCTTGCACTAAATACGCTGCTGAATGACACTAAATTAAATTTCCAGATGTAAAGATAATTTTTATGCCGCAGAATGCGCGAAATTATTGCTAGGAAGTAATTTAAGCGGAGTCATTAAAGTGATACGTATGTCCACTGGAGTTTTGCAAAACTGGATCATAAATATAAAAAATCATATTATATTCATGAAATAAATGACTTCCTGGATGCTATTTGTAGTCCTCTGTAGCAGCATACACCTAGCTCAGGTCAAAGTTTTATTGAGTTACGTAAGTTCAAAATGAAAATAGCCTTGTCTAAAATTCATTGAGGACATTTGAACGCAGCATGAGATTAGCCTTAGCTATCTAACGAGTCTGGGTGTGTCTTCTGCACCAAATAGCGCCGGTAATCATAATTGTGGGTGCAGTTAGGTGCAGTTATTGGACAATGTATACAACTGTCGGGTGACGACGGGTGATGAGCGTTCGAACTTACAAAATCAATTCAAACTCACCGATTATATTTATGTGGCTATCGCACGTGGGCTCAAATACCATGCGGAGTATTGAGTAACCATCGAAACATTCGTTTAACCTTAGAGATGCGATCAGCCAATTTACTAAAGATGATCTATGTAATATGAAGATAAATTATTATGTTTAGTTTTTTGTTGATGGGTTTGCGCTTCTACTGATACTATCTTACTCGATATTAAGTGATCCTGCGAAATATATACTTACTGGTCTAACGGACCGAAAGGAACAGACTCAGAGAAACTGCTTTAGATTTAGCAAAGAAACTTAAAAGTGGTTCTCCAATTATAATTTATATAAACGCTAGCCGATAGATGCTAAAGGCAACAAAATTTTACACCCATTGAGACGAGAGATCAACTGGTCTATCAGAAAGAAAGAAAAACAGACTCACTGAAACTGCTTAGAATTTGGCATTTGAGCAAAGAAACCTTATTTTTTTGACAATACCATAGATAAGCGTAAGCCAATAGATGCTAAAAGCAACAACGAAATTAATTACACCCATTGCAATGAAATATCAACAAGTCTATCAGAACGATAAAAAACAGACTCACTGAAACTACTTAGATTGAATTTGGCATTTGAGCAAAGAACCCTGAAAGTTGTTCAACAATTACATAGTTAAATTTTAGCCGATAGATGGTAAAAGCAATAATGAAATTAATTACACCCATTGCGATGAAGATCAACAGGTATTTATTTATGTATATTCTTTATTGTACACCACAAGCACACAAACAGATATCAAACAGGTCTATCAGAACGATAAAAAACAAACTCACTGAAACTGCTTAGATTGAATTTGGCATTTGAGCAAAGAACCCTCAAACTTGTTTAACAATTACATAGATAAACGTTAGCCGATAGATGGTAAAAGCAACAACAAAATTAATTACACCCATTGAGACGAAAGATTAACTGCTCTTTATCGGAGCAATTACGGCTGTCAAAACATCAGCCTTGGAATTTGGAATAAAGAGAACATCAGCACGAGCTCGGGTACTTTAATGATCGTATTGTTGCACTCCAGATGCGTACGAGAGATAATTGCATGCGAAAAACGTAAGCTGTTTCCATTGTATTATAATAATAACTAGTGAACTTGTGCTTAATGTTTCAATGGGCTGTAAAGAATCCAAAATTAATGCAAAATCTAATTTTACAACAAAACTTTTACTAAAAAATTAATTATTTTTACTATTTAGACTTGACTTAGTTATCTGTTATTAAATGACGATATAGTCTGAGATGAAAGTGGGCTAAGCTTGGAAGGAGTTTCTTTACCCTATATCCCTAATTATTATTCATCCGATACGTCGTGAATATTTTGTAATGTGTTTGAGCTGTTCATAGGTTAGATCACTAGATGTTAGATCAAACACTCCTATTGGTGGGTTTGACACACATCCATAGCTTAGCAACGTAGCACATCTCTTTTAAAAAGGCACCCTAAGTGAGACGATGCTAAGCATGCCTTAAAATGTCATCGTATTATTTTATCTTCAGCAAAGGGAAAGTTTTTAAAGTATGTTACTTACTGTATTTAATTAAACACAGTGTCTCTTGTTCGACTGAAAGTGATCAGTCAATGTAGGTACGCATATTAAATCGACGTGCAGGTCCGACAACAAATAGAAAAGGAATGCTATTTTATTTACAATCGTATTATCTATATGCTTAGAAACTTCCCATAAGGTGTTACTCAGCGACAATTTTTCAACTTGACTATCATCTTGATTTTGTAGCGTGAGCTATTAACTTGTAAATTATACTGTGTGTATTTATTAACTGGCCAATTCACTGCCTTAAGTCTGCAACTCAGTTTAAAATGGCAATGGTTTTATATTAGTAGGATGGATGGATAGGATTAAACCTATTTGTTTGAAAGATTCTCAGAAAGAAGCAATTTTTACACCCTTAATTACTGTGCTGATGATTTTGGCCTCCGAAACAAGCAGCTGCCACTCTTTCCTATCCATCATTCGTAATACCAGCGATACCTAGGACGTCCAACGGTGTTTTCTCATTAAGCCTAAATATTTTTTCCCGTTACATCAGTAACAGTTACACTTAAATAGTGTCACAAAAAAAGCCGAACAGTATCTGGAACTTTCTAAGTGAACAGACTGTAGTTATATAATAGTATCGAATACAAATGGGTTGCAGTGAGCACCATCTGATTGAGGATACCGAGATAGGGAGATAGTATCTTTACATTTTAAGTTTATTGTAAGT
Source organism: Erebia aethiops (assembly GCA_923060345.2). NCBI lineage: Eukaryota > Metazoa > Arthropoda > Insecta > Lepidoptera > Nymphalidae > Erebia > Erebia aethiops. Next base: position 9,453,296 of record OV281096.1, on the reverse strand, counting down.
AGCTTCACTTGCCTAATACCATCTTGATAGGTAACTGATTGAGATAAACGTTAAGTGAGACATCTAACGACCCGTTCGAGTTTTATTGTAGTAATAATTTTTACGAAACCAAAATAGGTATCTACGTCGACTTTTGATTTGTTTATTTTTCCTGTAGAAACGTTTTTCTTGTTATACAGTGTTGTATATTTGTGATAAGAAACTAAAATCCCATACTAATATTATTTAAACTCGTAAAAAACTTTTTACTTAATTTAGATATTAAAAAATACCATATATTTATGATAGGTCAAATAATAAGGACTAAAACGTCATATAGTAGCGAAATTTAAAATTATAAATACAAAATATTGAGTTACAAGTACTGGCAGAAAGTTACTTCTTTGTTTTAAGAAAATTGTGAAACTGATTATGTTAAGATTTATGAACTACAAATCGGTTATAATTTAGGATAGCCTAAAATAAGACGTTATTTTCATTATTGTTATACCGCTAAGTATTCGTAACTTATGAGACGTAAGTCTATAACCTATTCTAATGTCAGTCAAATATTATATTCTAAATTGTTATGCTTATTCGATGTTATTGACGCTAAACATCTAACTTCAAGTACCTAATTTATAAGTTGTTATTTATCACGAGCTCAACTTATTGCCTACTTAACTTAAGTGTCCCGCAATGAGATTTATTTCTGACTTAATTAACTTACACGCTAAATCATAATGTTATGAATTGCTAAGTTAGTTCTTTGGACGGCATGCTTAGAATTGAGCCCCTTTGTCATAGCGAAAGGTACTGGCATACTCAAAGAACCAAGAATACTCATATTTCTAACTAAATGATGCCCGCGACTTCATCCGCGTCGATATAGGTTTTATCAAAATTTTCCACATTTTTGTACTGACATCACCTTAAGCAATACTTACTTCAAAATGACAGTTTTATGTCGTAACTGGACGTCCCTAAAATAAGGATTAGGTATAATTCTAAAACCCGAACCTCAACAATATCAAAACAATATGTCTTTAAACGATGGTAGTAGTGGTGGTGCCCTGGATAAATAGCAATCAGAACTTCATCCAAATTAGGTAATTTTACTAATTTTGATGAAGTTTGAAGTTACCATGAAATCTAACAAGCATACAGACACACTTTCACATTTATAATTTTAGTAAGTATCGATCCATTGGTCATGATTTTCATCTATTTCTAGCTCTTGCTTTGTATGTGTGATTTCAAGATAATATTTACTATTAGGTGTTACAGGTAGTACTAGTGTAGTGACCGATTTTCACAAAAGTCGGAGCACGTGTTTTTTCAACTCTCTATCATTCCCATCATAAAACTCTAATCAGTCCAGTGGTATGTGTGCGAAACAAATGGACATACAAACAGACAAATTATAAATTCATACTTACTCAAAGAAACTAATAAAACATAGAGATAGTTATTATTATTACAAAGTCGTAAAGGATGGTTATTATACCCTAAGGCCGAAAAGATGCTATTATTATGTTATTACCAAAAATTTATAATGTCGATACTCGAAACCATACCTACATTTTGCAATTCTGGCTGGGCGGTACCCATTAAGTTCAGTTAACGTATAACATAATATGATATCGATATATTGTAATAAATGACTTTTTTAACATTACATAGTTTTTAAATGTATGGTTTATGAATTAGAAACTAGCTCTTGTCAGCAATTTCGTCCACGAAAAGTTTTCTACCTAAGTTATTAAATTTCAAGGAAATTCAATAATAGGCATGATGACTGATTTAGAAAAATGGTCAGATTATGTTCGGAAGTATCTACTATTTCGAAAAAATATCTTATTTCAGCAGAAAAATAAGGTTTGGTAGATAAAATTGGCGTTTGAAATTTAAATTTTAAAATTCACACCAAAACGCTCGGCATTGTCATGGCGTCGTTTGTGTCGTCACTATTATTTTTACCAATGTACTCTGTGCAGTGTGCAGTAAACAATAGTGTGATTCTCAAAGCTCGAAAACAAACAATTGTGACGTCATTCGCTTCTTGGTGTTTAATCCATTATGGCGGATTGCTGTATTTTATACTTTTATTTTATCAAAATAAATAGCAATCTCACTCGAAATAGAAAAATAAATACGTTTTTTATAATCCATGAATCCTATTTCATTAGATTAATTCATAATTTAATTGATTCTTGGTTACTGTCATCATGCCTATTGATTTCATTAGGATTCAAATATTTCCCGCGGAGAAAAACAGCCTATATAATATATGCCCGACTTCAGAAAATATGCTTTAAATTTCTACAGTTTAAGAGTAAAAAGCACAATTTTCAAATTTTTTTCACATTCACATAATATGATGCCCGTTACTTCACTCACTGCTTGGAATCATATTTTATAAGTGCCCTAGGAACTCGTACTAAATTTCGTTAAAATCGGTCAAACAGATGTGCCGTGAAAAGGACAGACAGACGCTTTTGCATCTATATACTAATAAAATATTATAAACGCGAAAGTTTGGATGGATGGATCGATGGATGTTTGTTTGTTCATCAATCACGCCAGAACAGTTGAACGGATCTGGATAAAATTTATATACACAGAGATAGATTCTAGTCTGGAATAACATATAGGCACATTTTATCCTGGAAAATTAAACAATTCCAACGGGAACCGAAAAACCGCAATTCAAACCACGCGGACGAAGTCGAGGGAATCAGCTAGTTTAAAATATTTGTATGGATTATAAAATGATAAAATATGAGTTTAGATGAATAATTTAAAAACGAAGTAGTCAAAATAATACGTTTGGTTGTGATCGTATCCGATAGCTAAGTGGTTTTCGTAACGCCCCCCGAGCGGTCGCGATACAATCGGCGCGTGCACGAAACAGCTGTGCATTCGTCCGTGTTTTGTTTTATCTACGCCTTAAGACAAACTCATGCAACATCTGGACCGGAATTTCTTAGATTGAAAATCTTTTTTTTTTTAGGTAGGATCTCATCTCAGTTTTTTATTCGCAGGGCAAATGCATCTTGCTTAAAACGCGTATGGGAAACTCACTGGCTCTGCCAAAACATTTCCTGAACATAGATAATATCGTGACACTTTTCACATAAGTGATAAACCTTAAATAAAATTAAATATGTTGTTTAGATTAAATATGTTGTGTCACTTATGATAATTCAAGACTCTACCACCGGTTCGGAAATATATTCTAGTGAGACGAGCGATTAGAAGAAGAGACATTAGCAAAATATAATCTTGGCGATTGTGAGGAGAGCTGTTTTGACGACTTGCTAAACCGCGGTGATTATTAAAATAATATAATATGTATAATAACATATTAAAAATGATATTCATAAGATGAAATATACTACTTACATCCTGCTACGGCCTGCAAAACCAGAATCTGACGTAGAATAATTTTCCTATATCGGTAATCGAACTGAAAGCTTCTTTTCTGTATGCAACTGGGTACTACACCTAAGAGATGATCAAAAAGCTTTTTCTGATAACTTTATAATTATAATGTAATAGGCCTTATAATAACAGTATCTCGTAACACAATATAATTATTTTAAGCAACAAATACCAATTATTCGATTTAATTAAAATCCGATAGTATCTCAAAGCTTTATCAGGTGTTCGAGCAAATCACGGCCCGATCAAACAAGGTCACCTAAATAGCTATCGAGATGCGCGTTACATAGATATATAAGTTACGAAAGAGATCCGATATCTTGTAACCGTTCATTGAAAGCGAATGCGATTCTACTCCTGTCATGCGTCGCAAGCGGTGCTAACGGCATAGTTGGGCGTTTTTATGTTGCGACGACGACACGGTATTGATAGGTCAAGCAATAAATAAGCTATAAACAAAAATATTTATTATTCCGAATAAGGTCAAGGTTAAAATATCTAAAAAAACAATAATTTTTATTACACAAACTTAAAAATGTGGCTTAGTAACTAAGGGCACAACAAAGTTGAGATGCAATGGCTTGTATAATATTCTATAAAATTATGCCATTTCCCGATGGTTGCGACCTCATCCGCGCGGATTTAAAAGTTCCGTGTGATACTTTTGATTCTCTGGAATAAAAAGTAATCTATGTACTTAAGTCACTACTCTTACTATACCTAAATACCATGTGGTTTGTCATGCTGCTACAGAGCTACGGATCGATATGATTTTTTAAACTGCCTCGTTAGTCTAGCGGTTAGCATAGTCGACTGCAATTAAGAAATTCTCAGTGCCAGCCCGGAGTTGGAAGTTAGTGGTGTTTTACCCCCGTGCCTCGAAGAGCACGCTAAGCCGTCGATCCCGGTTATTATCACTAACATGATAATAGTCGTTAAAAGCCCGCCAACCCGCATTGGAGCAGCGTGGTGGGTCTAAGCTCTATTTCCCTCTCTCCTATGAGAGTGGAGGCCTGTGCCCAGCAGTGGGACGTTAATTTGCTGTAGTGGTGGTGGATCGTTGAGTTAAAATAATAAAACCCTTTAAAATAATTTATTTTTGTGTTAGTTTATGATATAAAATATAATAATATTCAAGCATTTCACAAATTCTACCTCATATTTGTTGTAGGTACCTACTTATTCTTCGCTAACAACCTATCACACTGCCAAGGATCACTGGTAGAGATATCTCGTAGAGATTTAAAGTGTTTCCTTGTCCACTGTGTTTCTCTTTTTCTACGTATTTTATAACTTTTTGGTGCTAATAAGTTTTAAAAAACGTGGGTATAGTTGAGGACCTGGAGATTGACATATAAGCAACTTTTATCCTGCAAAATTAAGGGCTTCCCGTGGGAATGAAAAAAACTTATTCCACGCGGACGAAGTCGCAGGCATTTTGGCAACCTCCGTGGCGCTGTGTGTAGCGCTGTTGCCTTAACGTGCGTAGGTCCTGGGTTCGATCCCCGGCAGGGTCAATTTGGGAATTTATAATTTCCGAATTTTCCCTGGTCTGGTCTGGTGGGAGGCTTCGGCCGTGGCTAGTTACCACCCTACCGGGAAAGACGTGCCGCCAAGCGATTTAGCGTTCCGTAGAAACCGAAACTTATGGGTTTAATATAACTGCCATGCCCCTAACAGGTTAGCCCGCTACCATCTTAGACTGCATCATCACTTACCATCAGGTGAGATCGCAGACAAGGGCTAGCTTGTAGTGGATTAAAAAAAAAAGCATAAAGGCGTTCAATAATGAAATAACAGTGTCGCTTTAGTCATCGATCAACGAATTAAGTTATAATTAGTTAAGAATGTTGCAAGCAGATCTTTAGATCAACATTTGTAACAATGCGATCGCTGTGACTCAGCCGAGGTGAAGGCGTCGGCTATCCCTTGACCGCTCCCAATAACCTTGCTTTCGACATGATCATATGATAACAAGGATTGTGTTCTATTGAACATGATTGAAGTGTATTGAGGTACGATTTGCGCGGACCCCTACCTGTGACTAGGGTTACCAAATTCATTTCTTTTTCGGGATACATCTAAGAAGATTTAAATAGCTTTTAGTGAAAACGCATAATATGTTAGTTTATAGTGCCTACAAAATATAGACGGACTGGTACGGATTGAATGAATAAACAAATTTATAGTTTACTAGATGATTTTCCGGGATAAAAAGTAGCTTAAATAAGCAAAGTATCTCTGTACCAACAATTTCGTAAAAATCGGTTTTACAGAAATGGTCCATGAAAACGTAGCAGATAGACGGATGGACACACAGAAAGACACATTTTTGCATTGTAATATTTTAATGAATTAAACTAACAAGCGTTATTAACCCTTGATTGATAGTCATATTTTAAAGCATGCAACAAATCATCTTTTAAAAAAGGGGTCTACCATTAAGTTCAACTGTGGGCTTGTAGAAATATCCCGCGTTAATCTGATAGATGGTGACTCTTTTTTTGTACGAGTAAAGAATCAAGATTGATCTCATTAATTGCAATCACTATTCTTTGGCAAACGTTCTGGGATTAGCAAACATAAAGCAATTTATTATTATGTAGCAGTTTATTAGTAACCAGATATTTATCTAGCATAAATACTTCACTTAACTTATCTTTTCAAAGAGCCTGGTCGAATATGGTATTCAAACGTGTAAGAAAAAAAAATCAACTTCAATGTTCATTGTTATTTCAACTCCACTGACAAAATATACTAATCTTTTTTAAAATTATAGAGAAACAGAATATGACTATGGAAGAAAAAAAGGAAAGCCTTGTAAAAGTTTTATAAAGCATTCATTAATCAATAAAAAAGGGGAATTAAATCATTGCACTAACTGCACCAAAATTGCAAAGTAAGAAGCTTCAATCACCCCAAAGATTATTAAAATCCATTAAAATTGAATACAAGAAACAACCTCGCTCTTTGAATCGCTGCTCGTCAAAGTTGACACAATCGAAGATGCGATCGATATGTAAGTATCGAATCGAAAGTAATCGATATCACAATGTGAGTCACTCGAAGGTCAATTACATCCTTAAGGATTGAGGTTAATGGTTGTCCTTGTATTTGATCGATATTGTAGCCATTAGGATGACTCGATTTTATAATAATATAAGCTAAATAAACACTAGGGCTGGATGCATCCAAATATCATACGCTTCGTTTCAGTAATATGAAGATTAATGATGTTTTAGAAACTTCTCTACCTTACGTCCCTTCCTACCTCCCCTTACGTACCTTCTCTACGTTTATATCTACTACATAGATACTTAATATAATTTTTTATGTTAAGTATCTATGTAGTAGATATGATAAAGACATTATATTACATATACGTATCGGCCTCGTATTCACTAGGGGACAAATGTCCCGCCACGCGTATCGCCAGCGATGTCGAGCCACGTCGCTCGACTTCAACTGACATAGCACAACAAATCTGGTATCAGGCAAGTATAGGAAAAGACGAAAGAAAAGATATCTGGCGACGTGAGGCTTAAACGACCAAAAGTTTTTCCCAAACGAGTATTCATATTATTCATTGCAAACTAAAAGATAAATTCATTTCCTACACTAGATAATTGCTAGTTAGAGGTACCAAAGCATAAAAAGTGACAAGTAAAATGAAATCAGGTCTACCCTTAATCCATCACCGTCAAAGAAAAACAGACAGAGACAGGCGGAAATGGCGAAACTTTAAGTTTAAGCCCTAAGGGATCTGTTTTAGCCAATTGGCTCCGGTGCTCTAAAAACTGCAAGCTGCCGTAATTAAAAACTACAACTGTAAAAGGATTAACCAACAATACGACATTTCTAATGGTTTGAGGTGCGCTGTAGAAGGCGTGTAAGTGAAACGGGAACACGTTTTTGTTTTAATAATATTTTATAGTTACTCCATAACTGGACGATGGCTGATCGGCTTTCTTGTTAGAATCGTTCTAGAGCGGTGTCTACACCGGTGTTTTTGTTACACATTCTGTTTTGTTAGGATTTGCTGACACATACCTGAATTGATTTTATTATTGTTTCCTGTTATAATAATCTTCTGATTAATAAAAATACAAGTTCGTCTGTCAATCTGTACGTTCACCAACAAAATACAATAATGTACGATTTGAGTTGACACTTTCTACAGTTGTTGTTGGAGTTTCCGTTGGCTTTAATCCTCACTTGCCATGCGTAGTTTCATCAACCCATTATAACATTTAGGTAGCGTGCGAGTTGAATAGGGATCTCACCTGATGGTAAGTGATGATGCAGTCTAAGAAGGTAGCGCGCAAACCTGTTAAGGGCATACCCCTATTCGGTTTTTAAACGGCATCGTACCGGAACGCTAAATCGCTTGGCGGCATGTCTTTGCCAGTAGGGTGGTAACGGCCGAAACCTCCCACCAGGCCAGAACAGGGAAAATTTATAAATTATAAATTCCCAAACTGACCCTGCCGGGTATCGAATCCGGGACCTCCGCACGTTATGACAACAGCGCTCAACACTGCGCCACGGAAGTCGTCCAATAAATAAGTTGTACTACATTAAATCAATGTTATTTGTAAGTGGTTACCCTGATTATTTATCATCGTTTATGTGTCCGAAGGTTAAGCCAAGCCACACGCACACATAACCTCAGTTTCTCTGGAGACAACTCACAGAGGCGTGGTCATATTTACAGTTATGACCGGCTCATACAGATTTTATTACGCGCTCCCTATCGAAGGTTGTAGCCATAGAAAATCGATTAGATGTGATATATTCGAGCATTATGGTCCATAATAGAATGGAATTCGTTTATCCGCTCCTTAAATAATTACTTAGGTAGGTATCCCTTGTCACAGATTATGGAAATGCCAGAGATAAAAGCCCGAATTTAAGGAAGACAAAAATCCCACGTCGTTTAATCACTGAAGCGAAAATAGAAGCCTTACTGAAATCCGTGAATGTCTGTGGAGAGAACAAAAAACAGTCTACGAAGTCTTGTAACGCGATACGCAAGGCAAAAACTACTTGCGGGTGGTCTCCACCATTACTGCATATTCAACGCACAGACTTAAGAAAATAGACGTCGGTAGGCAAGCCATATCAAGACTAGAGAAGCCAAAAAGCCCCAGTTAAATGCAAACTATTCAATGAAGTCTAGAGAAGCAAAATACCCCTAAATGAAAACTATCATGTAAATAACCCTTTTAATTAAAGTTACTTCTAGCACAGATTTTACACGTCTTGGAGAATAAAAAATAGATTATATTTGACTTTTCTAAATATTGAATTTTGTAATGCGGATCAATTAAAATTACCTACTGCTGTCTCACATAATAATATGATACAGTACCATTATGATATTATCAACGATTCCTAATCCAGTTTCTTCCATTAATCTTATTGCGTCATACGAGAATTTACAAAACTGGCTTGACTTTAATGAACATGTTCGTCCACGAATGCTCCATCTGTTTTTTCTTTTAGTCTGCAATTCTACCTGAGGACGTGAAATTGCTCTGGATATGCAAATTACTCGCGCTATTCAAATAGGATGTTTTTTGTTAGGAAGTGGACAGTTAATGAAGAATTCTTGATGTTTCCTTTTTCTTAACATGCATAAATAAAATGTTGTTGATTGGATTGGGACGCAGGTATCTTGATACCATCCTGTGTAGTTAATTAGTAACTTAAACCCCTAGCTTTATATGGATAGGCGGGAATGTAACAATTTAATTGTACCAATTGGTTAGACTTATACGAGTACATCGTAAAACATTCGTAACCAGTAAAAAGTAAATACGAGTTTGTAGCTTGAATAATGTACTTCTACCCTTTCGATGTGAAAACTGGTTTAGGCGCGTTGAGCACTTTTTGGTAGAGTGTAAATATATGGAAGCGCGTGACCGACACCTCGCGTTGTTATGAAGACAAAAGGTCTTCAATATAAATATAGTACATTCGTAATAAAACTTTAATGCCTTAGTGATAAGGTTTATATTTTAAGTATTTCAAATATATATATATTTTTTTAATTATTTTAAATATTCATTTTCACTTTTATCGGCAGTCCCTATGACTGCCAATGTTTTTTGAATAAGGCGTATACATGTATTGCTCAGCTGTACAAGAAATTGTTATTACAAATTAGCTATAACAGCTGAAATCTGGATTGTTTGAAATAATTAATACTATTTTCATTTGCTATTGTTTCGATAGAGGTGCTTATTAATTAGATTAAAGATCTAGCCGACTTCCAAAAATCATTAAAGGTCCTTAAATCATTTCTAGAAATAGATCCGTTATGCAAAAAAGAATTGCATCGGTTATGCAAAAATATGATTTTGATTGCTTGATTTTCAATTGAGAAAATCTCTCTTGTAATATCATTTATTGATTTTAATTGGGTTTTCTCTCTGCGACATTGGATTTTAGTTAATTGCGAAAGATCTGTTGCAAATGATTACGATCGTAGCATTAATAATGTCCTCCTGACCGAATTTCGGCCACGACCAATCTCCAGAGAAATTAGCCATCTGCGCGGGAGATATTATACAAGTGTGTGCGCATACACAGGTGCAACAGGTGCACTCTCTGTTCCTTTACTCTCATAGCCTGATGGGACGGAAAATCCGACACAACCGGAGAGAGTTTAGGCGCAAGACCGACTGCTTTACGTGCTCTCCGAGGCACGGGGGTGAAACACCGCCAACTTCCTAACTCCGGGCTAGTACTGAGAATTTCTACTCAGAAAAACCCAATAGGTAGGTACTTGTTATGGCCCGGCCCGGGACTCGAACCCGGGACCTCATCGGCCGCAGTCGAACACGCTAACCACTAGACCAACGAGGCAGTTTTATAACAAGTGTTATCAATTAAATGAATGAAAATATTTAACCAGACACATCACATAGTATACAGTCGTAGCATTACACAGTAGCCGTCATTTTACCGTAATTACAGATTAAGCCCTGTCAAATACAAAATTGTGAACAAATTGTTCACGAGAGCCAAGACGAGAGACATGGGCCAGTATAAAAATAAATAAGTAAACGCAGTACCTAATTAATATTTTACCATAAAAGTTTTCATAAAAACATTTCAAGATATTATAATAAATAATTTATGCGATAATAAATTTAATTCCGATGCCTAATAATCATCACGATTTTCATTAGCAATCTCAAAAGGATGGAGTATTTTATTGATATTGACACAGAATACCGGAACTTATACTTAATAGTTATTGTTATTCAATTGCCCCAGATTTCATTTATAAAATAATTGGTCTACTTACATTTAAACATAATTTCCTCTCCCGTCGTTGTCACATTCCGTTAAGGAGCTTTTACACTAAACAGATAACACACCAACCGCGAGTATTACACGAATGCACATGGAAATAACTTTATTTATTTAAATAGATTTAAGTTATAAAAATAAAAATAAAAAGTTTTCGAGTACAAGCTATCTACTGCGATCACACCAGAAAAGCATTTCGGTATAAGACGGATGAAAAGGCTTGTAGTTGAGCCCTTTTATTAAGATTCTTAGCCATAGCTCTTAAGCCTTAGCATCACCTTATTATAAGTAACTGCACTTGCAACTACTTAAAACTCGTATTTCCAGATTTACCGGCTCTGACTTTGCATTGATGAGCCAGTGTCCTCCCATGTCAATTTCATCAGTGATCTGTATTATAAAAGACTACTTGTATCACCATAACTAGTCCTTCATCAGTGCATGCCTAATATCGTTATCGATAAACCGATATACCGTACTAATATCGATATGCCAATACCATAACCGTTCAAAGAGCGTATAGTGTACAAACATCTCAACATAAGCCTTTACATTGAAATTAATTCTCACGGATCAAGCACTTAAGATGCCCACTGAAGACCTGTTATTATTAAAAGGCTTCTATCAAAAATACAATAGCATTTTCAATCTTAAAACTATTGGATCAGAGTTTATATTTCTTAGTAAACAAATGTATTACCACGGACGGATCAAATCAGCTGTCAATTCTCTCGGGGCTTTAGTTTGATCTTCGTGAATGTCTCCATCTCACTTGATAATTTAAAGTGATCGTATACCATGAGATGACCCGGAAGAATTGCTTGAGCAACAAAATAAATTCAGCAATGTTATCACTAGAGGAGCTGCGACTTCCTCCGCGTGGATATAGGTTTTTGAAACATTATTTGCCTATGTTCTACGGCGGGATGCAACCTATCTCTGTACCAAATTTAGTGAAAGCTGTAAGGTACAGAATAGCCAGACAGACCGACAGACAGACAGACAGACAGACAGACAAACTTTTGCATTACTATAGAATATGTACAGATCTTCTTCAACTGGGTCTTGATTAGTGAATTATAATTAAAAACTGAGATACATTTTCTTAGCATTGATGTACAATATTTAACTAAAACATTATAATAATTTGCATCCGCAAAAACAATATTAACATCGCTTGCACCTTATATTTGTCACGTATGACGTAGATGTCGCTATATTTATCGTCGAACCGCCTCAACAATACAGCCATTTTATAGGCTCTTAACACAATAAAATGCCGTATTAAGGCACTAAATAATATCGTGCTCGTATGCACAATAATCCAGAATTAATAACGCGGAACAACAATAACAATTGGAGAATCTCCTTTTTAAACATATAAAAACAAAAGATTTTACAATAATTGCATCGGTAAGTTACGAACATAGCACACTTTTGTCTGTAACCAAACCTCTTCTGTCATTTTGCGCTTACAGGAAATTGATAAAAATACTTCTTTTTAATAATATCTACGAGTACTTATTAAACGGCGTTAATACCTATCAGATAACCACTTCAGTCAGTCGGGACTTTCCTTCTTATTTCATGAGATACGTGACGCCACTGGCAATCCCTCAGGTCCATAAAACAAAAAAATATTTAAAGTAATATGTGTTACATATTATTAACTAATATCGGATTTTCCAAACTCATGTAGGTAAATGGATTATAACAGGAGATCAACGGTTGAACTTGTTTAAACCTAAGATTTTTCGGATTTGAATGAGCTTTTGAGGCTATTCACTGACTTCTTACCTACTATCTAGCTAAATCTATTCGTTAAAATCTTAAAGAACTTACAAAAGCTTAACCTCTACAGTTCAGACACCTTCATTGACCTAAAGCCTTATCAAACGCTATAATATACGCATATATAATTATAATGTAACCGATGTATTCCAATATCATTGGTCATCTATATGTAACAGGACAATTATTATTGACGACCTCCATGGCTCAGTGTATAGCGCTGTTGTTTTAACGTCCGGAGGTCCCGGGTTCGATCCCCGGCAGGGTCAATTTGGGAATTTATAATTTCTGAATTTACGGCTTCGGCCGTGGCTAGTTACCACCCTACCTGCAAGGACGTGCCGCCAAGCGATTTAGCGTTCCGATACGATGCCGTGTAGAAACCGAATAGGGGTATGCGGGTATAATATGACTGCCATGCCCCTAACAGGTTAGCCCGCTACCATCTTAGACTGCATCATCACTTATCATCAGGTGAGATCGCAGTCATGGGCCAACTTGTAGTGGTTAAAAAAAATTAACTCAGGTATTTAACTATTGAAACAGTAATTATTTTGACATTGAATACGACCACTGAAGCAATCAATCACGCCTCGCAATGACAATAATATGTGTACGGTGACTTGATTACAACTTAATGAAAGAACTTACTTTGATCTACATATATGTCACCGTAACATTGTAAAAACCGTTAGATTGTAATCTAACTAGCGATATTGTAAACTGTCGACAGATTACAATTTAACGCATTATTTTTCGGTTTATCTGTTAGGTATATTAACCTGATAAAACCTAAGTGTTTAAAAAACCTACCTGTTTATTTATGTCGAACCCTAACCTAACCTACAAGAAAGATACAAGAAAACATAAATACAATGAATATTTCAAAAAATGACACTCAGAACATTGAACGGTTCACAATCTGTCGACAATTTACAATATCGCTAGTTAGATTACAATCTAACGGTTATTACAATCTTACGGTGACATATATACTGTACCTGTGACTATAGAATAGGTGCTTTATAATTTTCATTCAACTTTAAATAAAGAAATTAATTAACTTTCGTTTATTTCCAGGTATGTACGCACAATAACAACTCTACAGTTTACTAAGACGAAACTACGGAAACTTCTGCGATAAGTTTTAACAAAATCGGTTAACCAAATTGACTTGGCTCTCAAAGTCTTAACAAAATTAGAATTGTTAGAGCGAAAACACAGTAAGGACCGAATGAAATGTCCGCATGACGTTTTTTTCGGTCACTTAGTGTGCGCGCAATATAAAAGGGAATGACGGAGATTGTTGTCCGTCTGAGATTTTCGTCCATCGTGTGTTACTGCCCTGACAGTATTGGTAAAATTGGTTCCATCCATCCATCCTCTACAGCCTATTAACGTCCCACTGCTCTGCACAGGCCTCCACTCTCATAGGAGAGAGGAAAATAGAGCTTAGACCCACCACGCTGCTCCAATGCCGGTTGGCGGGCTTTAACGACTATTATCATGTTAGATTATCATATTGATAATAACCGGGACCTACCAAATACATAAAATTGGTTTTATATGCTAAATTGTGCCTTTGCCAAAATGTAAATATGACGTGTAAAACAAATATTTTTTATTACTTGATGAATAAAGGCGTGATTAATTGCTTCCATAAAAACCACTTTAAAACATACTTTCTGAGATAAAACATAACTCAAACTGATTTATTTCGTACTTTTAAGCACTTTCTACACATAAGTGAAAGCCTAAAATCGAAGCACATCAACCGTGAATCTCCGTACACTCGATATAACGTCAGGCCGGCCATTAAAATTATCTCCGCGGCAACGTCCACTCTAATCTGTTTAAAACTAAAGCTAAGTACACATGGAAGCGACAAAGTGGCATGACCAAGGGCACGAAGCGCAAGCAATAGCGGAAGCGGGAATCGAAACGTGAGAAATAAATTCACGGTACCTTACATCCTGACGCATAATTTAAAGCATTTCAAAATAAAAAATGTTTATTCTAATAATTATTAAAATAAAACCATGCTTATAATAAACTATCTGATGCCCGCGACTTCGTCCGCGTGGATTAAGGATTTTTGGTTCCCGCGGGAACTCTAATTTTCCGGGTAAAAGGTATCTTATGTGTTATTCTAAACCATAATCTATCTCTGTGCCAAATTTCATCCTGATCTGTTCAGCCGTTGTGACGTGATAAAGTAACAAACATCCATCCATCCATCCATGCATCCAAACTTTCGCATTTATAATATTAGTATAGATATTAGATATACTTAGTGAAGCGCAAAATCGGCATGGCCAAGGACGCAAAGCGTGAACAGCAAAGGAAGCAGCAATAGAAGCGTGAGAACTGAGAACAGTTTTAACGATACTCTTTCTGATGCAATTAGGTTTATGCAAGCAATTTTACGATCACTACTTCGCTGCTATACAAAAATAACTGTAATAAAATAATGTTTCCTTTTTGGATTTTTAACACAGTTTATGTCTACGTGAGAAATTCAATTGATCCATAATATCAAAATGTTCAAAAGGTCGCATCGCTAACACTCATGTCTTGTCCCTTTATAGTGTGTGCAAAAGTTAAAGGCACAGCGACGCACAATAAATAAACCAGCCTCTTTGAAGTCACCGACCATGTTTAATTTAAGGTACTCCGCTCATTTGGGCACCCAATTAAGCGCGAAATATATCGCAACTTAAGTTAGTAAGGGGTTCATCAAAATTTCTCATTTTCATTGTTGCCTTTTTTCCGCGGTCAGCGATATGGCTGTTAACATTTTTGTCCCAATTTCGCATAACTTTGTTGAGTTTTAAATTGTTATAGCATAATTATTTTGTCGTAACGTCGTGTACAGTTTAACATAAATTAAGTAAAGATTCCGTCTAATTGATGAGTGACATTTTTCATCGCATGTGATCAAAGAAATCGCCTAAGTAATTTAAATATGTAACTTTGTAAGATAAATTGCAGTTCGCCGCGACATCATTTGCAGACTTGTAAATTACGTCAAAATTTCGTAACATGGGAAACGGTAATGGATGGGTAAGGATTGAATGCTTCTCTTTAAGATTTATCTGGTTTTTAAATCACAAACCAGCTTCGATGTAAGTAAGTTTAAATTTATCTATATCCCCCTCAAAGTCTTCCTTTTAAACGATGACTAAAACAGGAGTTACATAATCTTAAGAGAACATACTAACTGCTAACGAAATAATAATTCGATATCCATCTTTATTATTCATCGCTGTATCTATTTCATCACCGGTCCACTCCTTACTTCATACAGATATCTCATTCACGCATGCGTCACTCTTATTACTATCTCTAATATCAGTTTTGGATCACGATTGATCTTCTGACCCCTGATTTCGGCTACCGTAGACACGATTTTTCAAATCACAACCTAACAAAAAATAACTTTATGATCTTGAAATAAAGTCGGTTATACAACAAAGTTTTGTTATTGCCAGAACGTCTGAAGCACTGATGTTAAACAATCCAAAATTAAAATGTTACATATTATATTAAATAGCGATGTCTTCTTATTAGTGTTATGTGAATATTGATGTAACAAATTTGCTACCATTTGGTGGTCATTTAAATGTTAATGACCAAATGTGGTATAGCATTAACACATAATCTTTCTTGTAGCTCATTATTGATGGTCTCAACTTGAACTTGAATCAGATTTAGCTGATTATTAATGAGCATAATTTTCAGAATGTTAAGATTTATTTGACTGAAATTTCTCCTTAATTTTTTAATCGCCCAAAGAACATAAATGTTTGTCAATTTACATCCAGTTAATTGCATAAAAGATAAACTGCGTACAATGCACACTCTCTCTTTTTATTGGTTTCCGTTTATCTTCAATTGAGGAACAATGAATAAAAAAATAATTAACGCATTGACATTTTGTTTGGTTAAATGTTTCTCTTGCAGGAGGTATTCAGATGACATCGTGATGTGACAATTCTGAATTTTAATTTTAAAAATGGAAGATCTTTGGACGGCAATGATTTTTTTCAAGTCTGGAGTTTAATGAGGCAGTACTCACTCAGCAGGGCCCTCCCAATAATTACCTATTTAAGCATCGAAGTCAATATTATAATAATCGTTTTTTACTAATTTAAAAAAATTACATATGAAAAATAATGAAAATAACGTGACTTGTAAAAATAAATAATGTAACTGTATCAAGATTACATTTATTCAATTCATTGCTCCGGGCCGAAATTTCGTAATATAAAAATGATCGTCAGTCCAAAGTCATTAAGCTAATGAGTGGCGAATATGGGCCAACATCCTGAGTACGTAGGAAGTCGGACCAGTTTCTGACTAACGGCGGAGATGAGTCGAAGATGTGTGTGATAAAAAGCAGCGTAATCGACAGCACGTCGATTCAGGTTTTGAGATAAAAGACCATTTAAGGCTTTTATACATTGCAAACATTAATGAGGTGAAATTATAATAAGTGCCTACCTATAAACGTTCTGATTTCATCGTCAGTTGGGTAAACAAAAATAAGCAGACCATAATAATATACCTATTGCTACAAAAATAAGCATAGGTAAGTATGTTAACAATATGGATGGAACTAAATAAAGAGATATATCAAACTAAATAAATCAATACTTTACTAAAATCCCATTCTATTTTCCTATAGTTATACATACGACTAAGTTTACTGAGTCAATTTATGGAAAAAGTTACATGAGGCTTTGCTACGGTAGCAAACAATACCATAGAAGAGATAAAACAACAGATGGAATTCCGTTGAAGACTGCAATATATGTAGGTTTCGTTCAATAGTCGTTCTAAAGACTGTCTTATCGAGAGTGTGACCACACCCTTACAATGATGGCGCACTGCAAAGTGCAAGGATAAACATAATGCACACCCACCTATAAGTGCACGTGTAAGGTCAGGCGGTGTAGTGATTTTTTTAATAAACAAGTGTTTTTTATGGCTATTTCGGAAATTGTCCGCATATTTCTGAAGATGGTAGCACTGAGATTACCACTAAGTTTAATTGCTTATGTGCTTATAATGACACTTGGAAAAATTCGACACATAAAAAGTTATTTAAGAGCTGGTGGGAAAATTTATGAGGATACAATATTATGTTAAACCAAAACCATTAATATTGAATTAGTCATTTCTTGCTTAGTTTATTAACTCCTTTTTTTATTTATTTTTGTTTATTTCTTTCTTTCACATCCTTGAAATGATAGAAAAGTTTTCAGTTTTGTTCAAATCAAAATTCACGCATAATAGGCATGATGACAGTAACCAAGAATCAATGAAATTATGAATTTATCTAATGAAATAGGATTCAAGGATTATAAAAAACGTATTTATTTTTCTATTTCGAGAGAGATTGCTTTTTATTTTGATAAAATAAAATGATAAAATACAGCAATCCGCCATATAGGTTAAAACACCAAGAAGCGAGTGACGTCACAATGGTTTGTTTCGAGCTTTGACAATCACACTATTACTTACTGCACACTGCACAGAGTACAGTGGTAAAAATAATAGTGACGTCACAAACGACGCCATGACACCGGGCAGCGTTTTGGCGTGAATTTTAAAATTTAAATTTCAAATGCCAATATTATCTACCAAACCTTATTTTTCTGCTGAAATAAGATATTTTTTCGAAATAGTAGACACTTCCGGACATAATCTGATCATTTTTCAAAATCAGTCATCATGCCTATTATTGATACTATATTTCTATGCAAATCAACTCTGAATACCTACTGATGAACAATATTGGTAGGTACTGTACCTACTGTATAACTGTATAGCTGCTTATAATACATACAAAAGTAGCAATATCCAATAAAACAATCAATAATTTGACTGTAGATGTTATCTTAATTCCAATACTAATAGTAGATTATACACTAAGGGGATAAAGCACTGTTTTATGTCACGGGCGCTACATTGAATCCTGAACGTAACGAAGGACTCCAAATTTAACTCCCGAGCGCAGCGAGGGTGTTATAAGTTAATTCCTGAGCAAAGCGAGGGAATTAATATTGAGTCCTGAGTGCAGTGAGGGATTCAAGCGCCCAAGAAAAAAACAGTTTTATCCCCGTGGTGTATACTCTACTTTTCTCACTTTATGCGAGACAATAAAAAAACCAGGCTTAGTAGATAGTGTTTATTACAGCAAATTAAAAGTGCAAATTGATATTGGAGACATTAGTTAGTCCAATTATGGAAAGATAACGTTATATTTTTATTTGGTACGTTTATCGAGTTTGGTACGTTTGAGCTAGAGTTTATTTGAGTTGTGATAGAATCTTCTAAAGGTACTACTAGCTACGGCTATAGCACATTCTTCCAGCTGGCGTGGCCTACTCGATTTGACAAACAAACGAAGTTCGTCTCAGTACGAATCTAGTGGGCCACGGCCTATAAAGCCACTTCTTTCAGCTGGCGTGGCCTACTCGATTTGACAAACAAATGAAGTTCGTCTCAGTGAGAATCTAGTGGGCCACGGCTTCGGTTTTAGAAAATCGAGTTGGCCGCGCCCGCTAAGAACACATTCTGTTTAGCGAAATTAGACTTTATCGACATTGCAATAAGAATTATGAAAGTTAAAATCACATTATTGACCAGCGGGTTATAATGAAATTCAATAGAACATTATAACCCGGCTAAAGCCAAGAGATATAATGTCTTGCTTTCGGTAAGGTTTACATGACATATAATTCGGTATTGTCGAGCATGTGGTGTGAAAATAATATTATAATACACAAATCCCCAATCACTGTAATAAAGTAGCTAGTACGCCGAATTACACAGATATTACAGGTATATTCCACGTGTTCACTTTATCATGTATAAATCACTAATAGGAACGAATTATTCATGCGCATAATAAATACTGTATAGATCGTGAGTTAAGCCCTTAATAATAACATTTCTGCAGCGTTCTGCTATCGTATCCACAATTTACCAGATTCAGATATCGTTAACGAATATTGTGAAAATTGCATAAGTTACCCACTTTTGCCATTTTCACAATACATAAAATATGGTTTCGATATTGATAGTGACCATAGCAATAAATAAACAAAGATATTAACTTTGGATTGACTTAAAAAATGAGCAAAAATAATTTTGATAATTCCTGAAACTCTCGAAATAATTAGCTGTTTTAATGACTTATCAATCGTCAAGAAATTACAAATTGAGTTTTTGTCAAATATGTTGATTAGGGAATAGCAATTTAGTCATTAATTTAATGTCATTCTATCTACTGTGTAGGTTGATCACAATTTCGGTATAATTAAAAAAATTTAGAGGTTCGATGTCTACAACGCATCATTAGTGATGTTAATTATCAATTAGTCTTTATAGCATTATGTTTTCTGTGTTTCTAGCGATAAATTCTTCTAAGAGAATAATAAGTCAAAGGAGCTTTTTATTAAATAACTAGCCCGCGACTTCGCTCGCGTGGATCGAGGCTTTTCGGTTCCCGATGCTCTTTAATAATAACAAATAAAGTAATTTCTGGGATAAAAAGTAGCCTCTGTGTTATTCCAGACTGTAGTCTATCTCTGTGTCAAATTTCATCCAGATCCGTTAAGTCGTTCAGGTGTGATTGAGTAACAAACATCCATCAGTCCCTCCATCCATCCATGCACCCAAACTTTCACATTTATAATATTAGTTTAGATATTTAAAGGATGTAGATTTTATAACAGGTAATAAAATATTGCACAGCCGCTAGGGTGTGGAACACCCTACCAGCGCATGTGTTTCCTGCCACGTTTTTGACGACCTCCGTGGCGCAGTGTGTAGCGCTGTTGCCTTAACTTGCGGAGGTCCTGGGTTCGATCCCCGGCAGGGTCAATTTGGGAATTTATAATTTCTGAATTTTCTCTGGTCTGGCCTGGTGGGAGGCTTCGGCCGTGGCTAGTTACCACCCTACCGGCAAAGACGTGCCGTCAAGCGATTTAGCGTTCCGGTACGATGCCGTGTGGAAACCAAAGGGGTATGGGTTTAATATAACTGCCATGCACCTAACAGGTTAGCCCGCTACCATCTTAGACTGCATCATCACAACAGGTGAGATCGCAGTCAAGGGCTAGCTTGTAGTGGATTTAAAAAAAAACGTATAACTTGTAGGTACCTTCAAAGCAACAGTGAATAGGCATCTTCTAGGCAAGCGCGTTCCAACCTAGACCTCATCATTGCTTTTCACTAAGCACGATTGTCGTCAAGCGCAAGCCTATCACAATTAAAAAAATATTTGTAACCAATGATCCTCCTTAAAAAACAAACATTATTTGCCTATTACAAAATTATTGTTGTGTATATGTGCAGTACGCTTACTCTGAGTTTTTACATTGCAAATACGATTGATCGACGTGAGAGCTCACCATGCCAAGTGTAAGCGAACGTTTAAATAAAATAAACCTTAACGACATTGGTTTAGAGCTCATTTCATCATTTCGTGTATTTATTCACAGCCAGCGCTCCAAGCGCTGAATTTGTGACTTTAAAACAAGAGATTTTGGGTCCATTTTACTTTGACGTTCGCTTACACTTGGCGTGGTGAGCTCTCACGTCGATCAATCGTATTTGCAGTGTAAAAACTCAGAGTAAGCGTACAGTACACATACAATGGAATTGCTTATCAAAACTGTTTGATATGCAAGAATGTTGACATTTGACATTCATATATTGTAAACTTAATCATTGTAATTGAGTGCTAATATGCGTATCGTCATTGTAATTAAATTATTATTCTAAGTTACCCATATAGTATGGTATTCGATATCTTATAATATTATTATCATAGACAATCAATTTATATACAAAGTCTGTGGTTACGAAATAACAGCAGTTCATAGTAAGGTTTATTTTATACATTTAAAACCCAAAAACTATTCAAAATTTTTGTTTCCTAATGATCTTTGAAACGGCAAAACTAATTGTGATGGAGTTTTCATCAAAACAAAACAAAGGGACTAAGACTTTTAGAAAACTAAACCGTTATGAAAGCTTGAAAATTTATTTAACTTCATTTTTCTGCTTTTCATAAAACCCATACTGCCATGCTAAAATTATAAATGCGAAAGTGTGTCTGTCTGTCCGTCTGTCTGTCAAGCTTTAATGGCCAAAATTTTTAACCGAATTTGATGAAATTTGGTACAGAGATAGGTTGTGACCTATAAAATTAAGGAGTTCCCGCAGGAATGAATCAAAACTTAATCCACGCGGATGAAATCGCGGTCTTCTTCTTCTTTCCCTGGGCTTTTCCGCACTTAGGCAAGGTTGCCCGTTGTGCGTGAGACCTCTGGTGCGACTCCCCGCCGGATCATTCCAGCCAGCCGAGCTCACTCCAGAATCCAAGCAGGCCGCCCAGGTCGGCGAGGACTTCCGGGAGTGTTACTGGGGAGCCAATGTAGGCTTCTCGTTGAGTGGATACAGCACTACACTCGACTAGTACGTGTCTCGGTGTCTCCTCGCTCTCCATGCAGGCTCTGCACAGAGGGCTGTCGGTTATGCCTAGAACATAAAAGTGTTTGTTAAGTGGACAGTGTCCTGTTATCATGCCTACAGCCGTCCTGAGGAAATCGCGGTCACCGCCTAGTAAATAAATAATGCTGATAATATGATAACAGCCCGCCAACCCGCATTGGAGCAGCGTGGCTGCTGCTAAGCTCTAATTCCCTCTCTCCTTTGGAGTGGAGGCCTGTGCCCAGCAGTGGGACGTTAATGGGCTGTAGTAGTAGTAGATATCATAACAGTTTCATCAATTTATAAAGTGTTCCAAAGTTTTAGAACATCATTGTCAATTGTCATGTATATTTTACCACGTCAGTATAAAATAAGTGTGCATGTCCCAGATCACCTCAACGTATAGTTACAAAAAGCAATCTTCGGTGTTACGAATTACGAGGCAAATGACTTTAGACTTCCTTATGCGACATATACGGAAAAAACTCGAATGCAACTCATGATTTCCATGAAACGTGGTGATGCTGAGTAATTTTCTAAAGGTTCGAGTAATTTATTTCGTTCGGAGGCGCCTTTAATGTCCGATTGTTGTGATAAGTATAACTTTATCGAAATGAATTTCTCATGGTGATAAAGTAGCATCAAGTTTTGGCGGTAAACCCTTAAAGTGTTGTTAAACGAGTAAAAATATTTTTCGTTTGTTGAGGAAATATCAGCGTGTGTGATTCAAGACAAAAATAAAAATTTCTGGTAACTGGCAAATTAGTTGGCGCCAACCATCAGACTTTTGTATAACGCATGCAATTGCATGATCTGAAAGGTGGTTGGGCATATGGGCCATTTTATTATGCCAGTATACAACGAGTACAACGAGAAAAAAGTGAGACCTCTGATTTCAAAACAATATAAAAATTTATAAAAGGATAAAAATCACAACAATAATAATTATTATGCCGAAGAATCAGAGAACCCATCGAATCATGGGATCGGTCATGGGGTCAGCGTCGAAAAAAACAAACAATGTATTGTCTTTTTTTATCCGCTACAAGTTAGCTCTTGACTGTGATCTCACATGATGATAATAGATGATGCAGTCTAAGATGGTAGCGGGCTAACCTGTTATGGGCATGGCAGTTATATTAAAACCATACCTCTATTCGGTTTCTACACAGCCTCGTAAAGGTACGCTAAATCGCTTGGCGGCACGTCTTTGCCGGTAGTGTGGTAACTAGCTACGGCCAAAGCCTCCCACCAGGCCAGACCAGGGAAAATTCTGAAATTATAATTTCTTAAATTGACCCTGCCGGGAATCGAATCCGGGACCTCCGCGCGATAAGACAACTGCCCTAAACACTGCGGCAGGGAGGTCATCACACGTACATTGAAATAATTTTTTTTACTAACATTGGTCACACAATTCAACCTAATTAACGCCTACCTCATAAATTGGTTTAAATTTTCGGTTACGTAATGTTTCACTTTCGAAAGTAGTAAAAAAATTGCCGCATCACAAGGACCCTTCTCCACGTTTCATTGGTCGTAAATGTTGCCAGGGTACGCAATTACCTCCGATGATATACAGTTTTGTTACTTTAACGTTTTATTGGTATTTCTTTCGCTTTTGATTTCAATTTTTATTTATCTTATGGCTCCTTTTTATCTGGCCGCTACCTTTAAAGAGTCACTTTTGAATGATCAAATCTGTTGGTTTACTTAAATTATTAAATGGGAAAATTGTGACTGATTAATATGTATCAATTCAGTAGGTACCTACTGACAACACAATGTCTATAAAATTGAGATTTTTCATTTATAATTATTTTCACAAATTTCACCTGAGTATAGCCGGGTTGTTACAATTAGTTTAACTAATAAGTATATGACCAATAGCTACAAATAGGTAATTTAAAACCTAAGATGGAACAAGCGAAAGCAAAGTTAAATCAGCTTGCGACAGAGTGGGCATGATGCTTATTAACTTTCCTGCTATTTAAAAAAAAACGTTTCCTAAATTACCAAACCGAGCGTCCGATCCAGGATATCATGCTTGCAAAGAGGATGTCCTCACCGGTGGTCTAGTTTTTTTTAATTACAAATTGCAACATCTTTCGTGTGGCTTTAAAAGTGTAAAACTTATTCTAAGACATGAATAGAACTTGCAAATTTTCTTTTAATCCACCTTAAAATTACCAACGCTATTTAGCTTTCCTTCATGGTAGGTTAAATCTAAATGCTATACGATCTTCCCGATAAGTGTATGCTGGTTATTCAAAGAAACTATAAAAAAGCAACTCTGTATGTAAAAAACAAAATTCAATTAAGCTATCCAACACGTACTTACTCAAATTATCACGGCTCTAAAATAAACTGGTCCACTTAATCATGCTTCCGAGTCAAAACAAGACGGCCAAGTGTCTCAACTGGTCTCCAAATCCGACCATTACAATAACGCGAGCAATTGAGGGCAGAATAAACTACATCGAAATTACTATTTGAGACAAGATGGGTACGGCTTAATTATTATTATTTCTACCTAACCATCGACCGTATAATATATCTAACTACATGTGCGAAAACAGTTCCTATTTCTAAGAATATAGAGATCATAATTTTCCAAAAAAATTGCTCTTTGTGCGTCTACCGCCATAATTGCAGGTAGTCAGTAGATTGTCTACTGTCTTGGAGCCATAATATTTTGTGTAAACGAGAATTGGATTTTTTCAACGGCCTTGCTTACGATGTTACGTAAAGTCGATGGCCTGAGACCTGAGTCATCCAGAAAAGTTACGTTGTGATTTAATATTTTATTTAGCAACGTGGCATGGTTGTTTCAGGATCTTTGGACTGAGAACTGACGATTTGAGGTTCAATTAAAAAAGTTACAGCGACTGGTTTCTGTTGCTGGTATAACACCCGCCATTAGCGGTAATAGTCCGAACTCTATACCTATTTACTGCAAAATACCGTTGATTAAATTGGTTAATATTCACACAATATTTCCCAATTTTGAGGATGTTGATGGATGTGAAAATGTAAGTATATCTTGATCAACATTTGCGGATCAACGGATATGCAAATGAGGTATATCCGCAGCGTCGTGAGTATGAGAAAATATAAAATACGCGATATATCTTTTTAATATAAAAATCCGTCATCGCACGATCTTGCAAATATTTTATAGTGACGAAGTCGTAGAGCCCTTTGAGCGAGATGGTTTAGCCTTACTTTTATGTTTTGATGTAGCGTTCATGACTTGCTTTAGAAAGAAGTCAGAAAACACCTCAATCTTACAGCCCTTTATTATATTACTAGATGATGCCCGCGACTTCGTCCGCGTGGTTTAATGGTTTTTGATTCCCACGAGGACTCTTTAATTTTCCGGGATAAAAAGTAGCCTATGTCCTTTCCCTGGATACAAACTATCCCTATACCAAATTTCATCAAAATCGGTTAAAGAGACAGTTTTTTTTATTCCCGCGGAAACTATTTAATTTTCCGGGATAAAATGCAGCCTATGTCCTTTCCCGGGATACAACCTATCCCTGTGCCAAATTTCAGCAAAATCGGTTGAAAAGATGGGCCGAGAAGAAAGCGTAGCGACAGACAGACAGACAGGCACACTTTCGCATTTATAATATTAGTATGGATATGGATTGACCCACAAAAACGATCAGCTACCGTATACAATGGCCAGAATAAAATTTAGTACTGTCAGTATTGCACCACAATATTAGTTACCTATTTTCTATTTCAAAGCCCATAAAAATGCGCTAGTGATAATGCATCTCGAGCTGCTTTTATTAATTATTGAAGATATTACGATATTCCATTGTAAAAGGATCAATATATTGTTAACTCGGAACCTTAACCTACATAAATAAAGGTGTATTACATCAGTGTAGTGTCACATCAATCTTCAATGACGATTAATAATCGAGGCTCCCATTGCTTTGTACCAGAATCATCGCCTATTGTGTGCGATATGTAACGCGTGATACACACAAGCTTCAAGAACGAATAATAAGCAGATGCCTGGGATTAATGACAAATTAAAATTAGTAGATCTCAGCAGAGTTAGTTATGTTTTAGTTTTAATTCTGTTTTATTGAAGAGCAAGACTCTTCGAAATTTAAAAATTTAAAATCTTACACACTTAACTGAGTATATATTAGTTTATTTTAGAAATAATTAGACATAATGTTAAGGATGCTGCTTAATATAATTACATATTTTCATATAATTTCAAAACTTAAATGTAATTGAAACAGTTTCTTGTCTAATGATATAATATTTAACAATTGTTATTTATTTATAAATAGCTGATGCTCGCAACTTCGTCTGCGTGGTTTAAGTTTTCTTTAATTACCGGGGGAAGATTTTGATTTTCCAGGATAAAATGTAGCCTATGTCTTCAGCTAGATCCATGAAAAAAATAAAATCACGTCGATCCATTGCTCTGTTGCAGCATGATTGAATGACAAACCAAAAACAACTCTCGCGTTTCACTTTCGCGAATGAGAGTTCTATAACCATGATTTTATAAGACAACATTTTATCAAAGAATTATAACTTAAAACTAGTAATTGGTAACCAATTAGTATTGAATACCAGTGTAAAGTAAATAGGGGTTTTAACTAAAAATTTAAGCAGGTTACCATTGGTATCACTGGTATAATTACTATACTAAAATAATTTAAAAAATGATCATTTTAAGGATTTTGATATAACGTTTGCTATCTGAACACCTTAACCGTGTGTATCAAAACGGCACGAGCTTTTTCAATAACCAAACCTCTAATGGTGCCCGCAAATTGTTTATACCTTTGTTTCGGAACATGAGAATTAGACTCATTCATGCACATGCTATATAAAAAAATCCGTCTTGTTAAGCAATCATCATCATTTGTTACGAAAGGCTGAGATTGGATGGAATTGAAGTGATTTGTTATGGAAGACCTTATTCTATACACGGACCTATGTGGATATTTACTATGATGTGCGTATCTACAGAATATTCTTACAAAGAATCAATCGATCTCACGAGCGCCCGGCAATGGTTTTTTTTTGTTGGAAAAAATAAATTCTATCTTAAAGCACGCCATAAACACCTTTATGTCAGGGATGTTAAACGTTTTACTTTTGTAATAATAATAAAATAGTTTAGAAATAATTTTATAAATATCAGTATACGAATAAATGAGAGAAAATGAAATGGTTTTAAAGTGAAATTTGTTTAACTTTCAAGGAAAGTTCAATTAATCAAATTAAATGCATAACATAATAATTGTGTCCACTTAAAATCGTAAACAAAAGAAAAACTACCAACATTTAAAGGTTTGGTTTCTTTAATCCATTAAAATTAAAACAAACATTTCACATTTACGACGAATAATAAACTGCCGAAGTGACAATAAGGTTTTGCAATGTGTCAGCTTAATTTACGAGTTAATAAAGTTATCTGTTAACTATATATAATATTATAAACGCGAAAGTTTGTGAGTATGGATGTATGTATGGATGTATGGATGTTTGTTACTCTTTCACGCCATAACGACTGAACGGATCTGGATGAAATTTGGCACAGGGATAGATTATAGTCTGGAATAACACATAGGCTACTTTTTATCCCGGAAAACTAAGGAGTTCCCGCGGGAACCAAAAAACCTCAATCCACACGGACGTAGTCGCGGGCATCAGCTAGTATTAGTATACAAACGGATAATCCTAACCATTTTATTATATTATAAATGCGAATATAACTTTGTTTGTTTGTTATGCTTTCCAGGGCCCACCTTTTCAACTGATTTTGATGATATTTGGTACCAGACATAGGTTATATAGTTCTGTGTTCTCGCGAAATTAAAACAAACTTAAACCACGCGGTCGAAGTCGCGGACATTAGCCAGTAATAAAAATAATATTTTTCCGAAAACTTATTTTTATTTAACGCCTTATTAGAAACTACAACAGCTTTAGGAGCAATAAAATATATTCCGTCGGTCGTGAATCAGCCATTTAATTAAGCTTTCCTACTAATCCAACAACAATACAGGGTTTGCGAACATTTGGCAACAGTTCAAAGATCACGCAATTAATTTCAAAAGCCAATTTCTAGAATCGGATCTGCGGCCACGGATCACGATGCGACTAATTTAGTGGTTATTTTGCAAGATCATAGAATAATTGTCATCGGGTTGGCGCAATTGTTTGAACATTGAAATATTTGGGGAAGTCTAAAGAAATGGTTGCTCAACCCTGCTACTAATTATGGAGGTCGAACCTTGGATTATACATTGCAGTTTTAAAAAAAGTTAATTAATTTAATAAGCTGATTATCGATGGCAGTGCGCTGCGGGATGGAACCTTTACAATTGGGTATTTGACAAATAGTCAAATCAGCAACTTTTTTTTCAAACGTCAAAACGTGTCCTAAGTATGGGATTTATATGAAATTCTAAAATGTGACGTCATTAAAGTTCGACACACTTTTTTACTTCAATCGATTGTTTAAATTGTAGAATACAAAAAACTATCAGGGGACGTGGATATTACGAAATTGGGAGATCCTCTATTTAATATTCATAAAAAAATAATTTACTTGATAGTCAAATACCCAATTACTGAAAACTGAAGGAAACCAAGCCTTGCGCGTCTGTCGCATTGGACCACATTATTGCTACGAAACTATGAAGCATAGCATAGTCGAAACCTAAACATGCATACTATGAAATGCAAATGTAAAATTAAATATAAATTGTAAATATGAAATTTAATTGTAAAATGCAAATGTAAATAATGGAAATTATGTGAGGAATAATGAAATCTATTTATTTATTTACCTTGTTGCTATTATTTTTTTATATTCGTTTTAGATACTTGCTTACCTACAATGTGGACACATTGTAGGTAAGCAAGTAAGTAAGTACATATATTTTGTTTTCATAATGATTTATTTTGTTTCAGAGTTGAAAAACCGCCGCCAAACTGACTACCGCAAATGAGATTATACCCAGTCACCACGTCCAAGCGCTAATAGGTAAGGAAAATTTTATGATTTTATTACAGTGCTTCACACAAGGAAAGTTTCTAAATTTACTTAAATACATTATCAAACATTCTCGGAACCGGCAGGATTTGAACCTGCGTCTCTCTGGGAATCGCGCCCTGAGCGCCTTGACTACCAGGCCACGGTTCACTTACCAGCCAGTGCCGAAATTTGAGATATGCATCTTTTACTCCAGTCTTCTAACGCGACTGTTTATGCCATCCAGTAGCGATATATTTCAGCATCGAAACTACTTTCAAGGCCCATATTCTCTCTTCCCAGAGAGACACAGGTTCAAATCCTGTTCCGCGGTTCCGCGAATTTTTGATATGTATTTAAGTAAGTTTAGGTAAGGAAAAGATACATTATACACGGGGATTCAAAGATCTAGCTACCTGCGATTTTACTCATAAAAGTATATTAAGAATATTATTAACACTCTTACAACTTTTTGAACACAGCTATATAATTAGTGATTAAACTTACAAAGTGAAATTCTATCATAATTATATGAGTCGCTTAATTCGAAGATTCTATACTGGCTACAAGTATTCTTTTGATAATAATTATTTATTATTGATTGGATATTTTTTTTCTTATTCTTGAAGTTGTTATAATTACGGAGTTTAAATAAAACACTCACAGCGTTTTGAAAAAAAACTAAACAAACTGAAACGGACTACTGCAAGTTAGTAGTTACTTTATGACGGGTGGTAAGTACAGCACTCACACAGAGCTATGAAAAGAAACTTGAATATCATTAAAAGCTATTAAAAGCAAACTGAAACGCGCTTGTATGCTTGCTAATAGGTGGTAGGAAGGTAACATAAAGGTGGTACAAGGGCATTGAAATAATTGCCAGTAAGACACTGTGCTTGCGAGATAAAATTAATTCCGCCAGTGTAACGCGAGTATAAAGGGCGATGGCTAAACTTTATAATGGCTTATTATAATAAACGTGGTCCGCTGTTACACGGGTTGACCCAAGACTGCGATTAGTCGGCTACTAGAGGGGCTATCGCTTTGGAACAACACGCTAAGGTACTAATGTAGAGCCACTAGATGAGCGATCGAAAATGAGTGATTTCTCGATCTTTTTTCCCGCCACTCCAATAAAATGATTTTCAACAAAAAGAAAAGAAAAACCTTCGAAACAGATGTTCAGCGCAATACCTGTTAGTAGGTACTGTGTTAGCCCATCTGTAAACTCGGCGTAATGCACTAGATATTTATTGCACTTAATAAATATAACGCACTAGATGGGATTATTTGACGAAATCCCTGGCGCAGTGATGAGCGCTGTTGTCTTAACGTCAATTTGGGAATTAATAATTTCTGATTTTTCCCTGGTCTGGCCTGGTGGGAGGCTCGGCCATGAGTAGTTACCACCCTATTGGCAAAGACGTACCGCAAAGCGATTTAGCGTTCCAGTACGATGCCGTGTAGGAACTGATTAGGAGTATGGATGTAATATAACTGCCATGCCCCTAACAAGTTAGCTCGCTACCACCTTAGACTATACATAGTCACTTACCATCAGGGCTAACTTGTAGTGAATTAGGAAAAGAACTACACGGGATGACACTAAAAATATTAATACCTAGTAGTATCTAGTAATAAGATGATGAAGATTAATCATTCCTATTGGTCCAAGATTCAACTTTAGATTAATCCAACTTGGATTTGACTAGGTTAGGATTACCAAACTGTTTTTATTTGTAAAGTGTTATTTTGAGAACCCTTAGAATGTTATTAAATTGTACTGTATTTGCTATGAATGATGCATTGATTTTGAATAGATCTGTTTTTTTTTCTTTAATATCTACTTAATTGAAATTGTATTAATATGGTTTAATTATTATTATCAGTTGTGCATGTTGTGATAGCCTATTATAGGTTGAGCATTTATCATGTACTAGCTGGTGCCCGCGACTTCGTCCGCGTGGTTTAAGTTTTTTTGATTCCCGCGGGAACTCCTCAATTTTCCGAGAAAAAAATTGCCTATGTCACTCTCCAGGTCCTCAGCTATATCCATACCAAAAATCACGCCGATCCGTTGCTCCGTTGCGGCGTGATTGAAGGACAAACCAACAAACCAATAAACCAACAAACAAACACACTTCGCGTTTATAGTATTAGTATGATAATTCGTATGCGTCTTTAATATAAATATAAATGTATGTAGTGTATCAACTGTTGGCGGTCCAAATAAATAATATAAGATTCCTGAGCTTACTTATTTTCTGAGTAACAAAATGTGTGTAATATAGTAGCTTTGGTATATATACCTACGGGTATATCTCAATAATGTCACTTCTATAGAGACAATACTATAGAATATCGTTCACGACTGTCGATGTAACTGCATACGCGTAACATATTTCGATGCGCTGTGGCAAATGACCGTCGCGTGGACATTTCTCGGTATTCCAACGATTTTCCACCTTAATACCATGCAAATTAAAGCAAATTATACGACATTCTTGTACATTAAACGCATGCATAATCCGAAATAGGGAGGCGACGTGTTAACAGGCCTAGCCCAAATGGAAGTAGGTTCTTCCATGAAAAGCTACATAATTTCTTAGAAGATCGTTAACTGGATACTATAAATTAGTTATTCTGGGATGTGCATATTGGATAAATCACACATTTCTTACCAAATTGTAGAGAATCCTCTATTAGATTTGGAATTCTAACTCTACCGTGAATATTTGAGTGCTTTAATTACCTACATTTCCCTACTATACATTTCCAATTTTTATAACAGTGGAAACATTACTAAAAACGTTTAGAAGTTTTGACTTTGCCATGCATGTACATATTCCAAATAGCTGTTTTTGTTAAAAATAATATACATCAATTCAAAAAAGCCAAAGATATTTATATTAGAAATACAAGGAATCCCGAAAGATTGGTTCTGGGCAGAACTCCTAGAACTGCGACTTATTTAAAAAGTTGTCATGCTATGTGTATTAAAATATTTAACCTGTTGCCTAGTGATATCCAGACCTTGCCTATTAAGCGATTTAAGCCTGCCCTCAGAAAATGGCTCTTGAATTATACATTCTACTCAATTAAAGATTTTTTAAATTATAAATCATTAAAAAAATAACTTACCTAAAATTTATATAATGACATGTGTACCCTATTTGTATTTAAATATTCAAAGAAGATTTGTTAATTTATATAGTTGTCCATTATTGAGTGTAAAAATAATTCTGAATTTAATTTACCAATTTAATTTTGTATATAATTTAATTAGTAAGATAATAATGTAAAATGTTAGATATTAATAATTCTAAATGTTGTACGCCAGAAATGGCAGAATGCATTTTTATTAATATTGTGTTCACAACGAATAAATCAATAAATCAATAAATCAATAAAGATTTTTAAGCCAAAGTACCTTCGCTTGCTATATTATATTATACGTTAAGGTATGGTTTAAGGTAGTACCATATAAAATGTACCCCCTAATGATATTTATGAAATACAATTTGAATTCCTCATTAAATTGATATCATAGCATAATTTTGACACTCGTCTTATAATGACTCCGAGACACGCCATACCTACTCCGTAGTAAAGGCAAGGTAATAATAACTTTTACGTCATACTAAAGATTAACTTAACTTACATCCCGACCGGTCCGAAACTCACAGGTGGCGCCCTTATCAATCAATCAATTTTATTGCACACTAGCGGACCCGCCCCTGCTTTGCTCGGTTCAAATTTCTGAAAATTGAAAAATCCTTCCTCAGTGTGTGCCTACGTCATAAAATAAACATAGATACTGTCAAAATTTCAAATTTCTGACCCCAGTGGTTAAGGCTGTGCGTTAATTCGTTTGTCCTGGTCAATCAGGACAAATCACAAACGATTTCATATAATTAGATTTGGGTAGGTGTACGTAGTGGTCTTATATTCACCTTTCAGGAGAACATTACTCCCGATCTTCTTTGAATCCTATGTTCACCTCGCTTGGCAGAACTTCTGCGCTCGTCAAACCGTCTAAACAGTACACAATTCGAAAAAAAAAACTACGTACATATCAATCTAACATCTCATAATGTAGTAATTACCAGATGATGCCGCGACTTCGCCCGCGTGGACTAAGATTTTTAAAGAACTCCTTAATTTTCCGGGATAAGTCTATGTCCTTCCCAGGGATACAACCTATCCCTGTACCAAATTTCATCAAAATCGGTTGAACAGGCGGGTTGTGAAAGCGTAGCAGACAGACAGACAGACTGGCAGACATACACACTTTCGCATTTATACTATTAGTATTGTTAGGTTTCGTTAGTTATTTACTATTCGTCTGTTTATTGATTGAATGTAAAATTAACAACTCGGAACCCAGGGCGTGGTTTTTGTTTTAAAAAAAGATAGACTGAACTCTATGGTCGACGGTGGGGTCGAGGAGTATGGATTGACATGGCGGGAGTGAATTATGCATAGAATAATTAGAGAATAAAGGCTTAGAAGAATGGTGTGTGAGATTATTGCAGAAATGATTAAATGAATAGATTAACAGGTTTGTCCTGGAAGTATAGTAGACGAGAATTAGTCTGAAGCACGCAACAGGGACAGACGTTTCCTATATCAAAGGGACGAATAAGTATTATAGAATGAAGACAAATAAAATATGGAGATCAGTGCCGGTGTTTTCATTATGGACCCATGACTTGGAGGGTTTTCTTACAATTCAGAAGTGGCAAGTACACGCCTCAATTTTATGAGTACTTCTTCGACCATTCTATACCTATTTTTTCAGCTATCATGACCATCTATATGGTTATTTTACTCGTATGATTTCTTGAGTTATTTGTGAGTGACGAAACAAGTTTTTGACTTTGGTTATTAAAATATATCGGTAAACTATAAAGATACCTATTAATAGCGTCGATTTACTGTTGTCATCCACTCGTAAGATCAAAGATTCAAATGTAAAGCCTGTTTAGAGCAAGGACATAATATAATTCTATAACTAATTTCATAATAATTATGCTTGCTAAAGTACCAACCCATTCAAAAGTAAATCTCTGCAACATTCGGGATAAAACAAAATTGAAGTAAAAATAATTTGAAGTTATAGTCCGTTTAACTTCTTACTTTTACTGTTCATACCTACTGCCTGCATAAACAGTTTATTTCAGTACATACAATTATAGATATACAACATAAACACCTGGGTATGTTCATAAAACAAAACAAAATGTTCAGCTAAACTAAAACATCAATGTGTTGTCTAAACAATTATAACTTCTACACTTATAATATAAAGTTTGAATATTTGTTTGTTGGTAAATATATGCAAACATATTTGGATGCCACAATGTCACTCCTTCACTTCACAATGACTTAACCAATTTTAAACAAATAAATCAAAATCAAAGAGTGACTTGTGACTACTTAGTACTACCTTAATGACCAAGATATTCGTGCTTATAATTAAAAAAATCAGATGTGCTAATTTTGGCGTGATCAATTGTAATGTTTTGTTCTTGACAGGTTGATACAGTGATGTCGGATTAGTTTTCCTTTTCAATCATTAGGTATTGTCGAAAGCAGTTTTTGTTTTGCTACTCGCACCGATAATTAATCTCATTGATGCACACTTGCTTTGTGGCACAACAAAAAAAAATAACTGTCATCTCATTAGAGATAAAGATAAACTTACAGTGACCGTTTCTGGGCTAGACGAACATGATAATAATTAATTCACGGGCAATTATAGTGTACATAGCTAAATCTATTGATTGGAGTATTATATACCTTAGTAGTGATTAGGGTTACATTGTACCTATACATATATAATTTGAAAATATTTTAATAAGTTGCATATCTGTCACAGTTACAATGGGCCAGGCGTATTCTGGAGTGGAGAGTGGAGACCACGCGTGGTGAGCGCAGTGGAGAGCGACCTCCAGCTCGCTAGACCGATGACCTGGAGAAGGTGTTGGGAAGCAGGTGAAGATGTACCAATGCGGAGGACCGTATTTGATGGCGGCTCTCGTGGTGAACGCATATTGAGAAATGGATGAAACAAGAAGTTGCATATTATCGAGAGAAAACATGAGACGTTCATTCGTTGGACAGAAGAAATGTATCAGAGCAGTTTGCGGAGCCAGAGCTCTAATCAAAATCTTTAAAATTTTCTCATTGCCATGCTTGTACTCGTAAATTTATGAGAAAAGCGTATTTGTTCGAAAATATGTCGGATTTCCACACAAAAAAAAGCCAGGTAAAATGTAACATGAGGTACCCAAACGGACTCATAATACCCTAATATCAAACTGCAACTTTCAGCACAACTTTAGTATGCCTATCTATATATATAAAAATGAAACCCGTTTTCCTTGGTCACGGCATCACGCGTGAGTGGCTGGACCGATTTCACTAATTCTTTTTGTTGTATTTGTTATTATTAGGAGAAGGTTCTTAAAAAAAAAATTAAGAAAATCTCTCAGAAATATTGATAAATATACATTTAATTTTGCATATTTAAAAAAAAACGCGCGTAACGACTGTCAATGTCACTACGCTAAGGCGGTACGAAGCTCGCCGGGTCAGCTAGTTAAAAATAAATAACAAATTGCATAAGAATTGAAGGATTTACCACTCAAGGCTTTTAAAAGGAGACTGCACTAAGCACTTGCATGCACTTAATAGATAAGTGTTGTCCCAATGTTTTTTTTTAAGATGCAAATTTATTCATTATTACGAATCCTTCTAATATTTTTGAGATATCATTTTATTGTCGTAATTATAATCCAGACTATTTTCAATTTTTAAGACATTTGAGAAACAAAACAAAAGCATGTAAATTCTAAGGGAGTAATAATAAATTAGTGGAAATTGGTATTAAGAGATCTGGCATATTTTCTGTCATTTATGTTTTATACAGTTTTAACATGTCATAGGTACTTTTGGACTTATTCAATGCTGTCTTAGAAATAATTGTACAGTTTTTTTTATTGTTGTGGATATGTTAATGACTCTAAAAGTTGCACATCATGTTTGTTGTTTGATAAATGATTTATTTATTTTTATGTGGGACAACTTGTGTCACTTATGAAACGTTAAGACTATGCCACTGGTTCGGAAAGTTGATTCTACTGAGAAGTAGACTTTAATTAGTTTGTTATCTTAATGGTACAATGTTTCTTGCAAATAAACGAGAGAAAGAAGTAGGCATCACAAAGCGTACGTATAGTTTCGACGCAATACGGCTGACTGTTGCGACCAGGATTAATGTGTAGTTTATGTGAAAGGATAGATATCACAAACGTGCATGTGATTTTGACGCAATACGGCTGACTGTTGCGACCAAGATTAATGTGTAGTTTGTGTTAAAGAGAAGTAGGCATCACAAACGTACATATGATTTTGACGCAATACGGCTGACTGTTGCGACCAGGATTAATGTGTAGTTTGTGTTAAAGAGAAGTAGGCATCACAAACGTACATATGATTTTGACGCAATACGGCTGACTGTTGCGACCAAAATTAATGTGTAGTTTGTGTTAGAGAGAAGTAGGCATCACAAACGTACATATGATTTTGACGCAATACGGCTGACTGTTGCGACCAGGATTAATGTGTAGTTTGTGTTAGAAGGAGTTATAACAAAACGTATATATGGTTTCGACGCAATACTCGAAACCATATGTATGTATGTTTGGTTAGACTGCATCATCACTTACCATCGGGTGAGATAGTAGTTGGGGACTAAATTGTAGTCAATTAAAAAAAAAATGAAAAGGATTTCTAAAAATAGGTATTACAAATCTATGTCCTACATATATAATAAATAAGTTGAGTATTGAAATAATAATGTTACAGCGAATATAATATGTATTATGTCATTGAACGTGAATTTTTGTAACATGATATTGTAATGATTGTGGAATCTTTGTCAATGATGCGTGCAAGCAGCTTAACCGGCCGAATGTTAGGTTGAGGAGACCGACTGACTGCG
Source organism: Erebia aethiops (assembly GCA_923060345.2). Lineage (NCBI taxonomy): Eukaryota > Metazoa > Arthropoda > Insecta > Lepidoptera > Nymphalidae > Erebia > Erebia aethiops. The sequence continues at coordinate 9,416,223 of OV281096.1, read as the reverse complement.
TGCATGGGGACATGCACGAGGTCAGGATGGTCGAATGTTAGGTTTCGTTAGTTATTTACTATTCGTCTGTTTATTGATTGAATGTAAAATTAACAACTCGGAACCCAGGGCGTGGTTTTTGTTTTAAAAAAAGATAGACTGAACTCTATGGTCGACGGTGGGGTCGAGGAGTATGGATTGACATGGCGGGAGTGAATTATGCATAGAATAATTAGAGAATAAAGGCTTAGAAGAATGGTGTGTGAGATTATTGCAGAAATGATTAAATGAATAGATTAACAGGTTTGTCCTGGAAGTATAGTAGACGAGAATTAGTCTGAAGCACGCAACAGGGACAGACGTTTCCTATATCAAAGGGACGAATAAGTATTATAGAATGAAGACAAATAAAATATGGAGATCAGTGCCGGTGTTTTCATTATGGACCCATGACTTGGAGGGTTTTCTTACAGTATGGATGTTTAGTATTAGCCAAATGGCCTTAAATAGTCTACCTGTCTGCGCAGAAGGCACCTTCACATACTTTACATAGCTTAATGTAAATACGGAATCGTGCAATAAACTTGTTGGGACGCTCATTATAAGATGCTTTTACACTTACACTTTATAGAACAAAAACATGTTCGTTTTATACCCACGTGTTTAATGTTTTTCTATCAAGAGGCACGAGTAAGCTCGCATAAAACTGTTTTATGAAACAGTAATCGTAACAAGTGTCTCCATGTCCGGATTATATGACTTGATTTAATTATCATAATAATTTTCCTTCCAACCATCTAGCCATTATTTAACATACAACTATTCTTCGAGTGTGGATTCCCCCTACACTTGATGTACCACCTTCATCGTCCACCCAGCTAGCGCTTTCTTTTGCTAATTTTCTTTTAAATTAGGAAAATCCAACCGAATACATACCTACTAATATTATAAATGCGAAAGTGTGTGTGTCCGTCTATCGTCTGTCTGCTACGTTTTCACGACCCAAATGTTCAACCGATTTTGATGAAACTTAGTACAGAGATAGGTTATACATCCGGAGGAATTATATAATTTTTATCCCGGAAAATTACATAGTTCCCGCGGGAATCAAAAAACATAAATTCACGCGGACGAAGTCGCCTGCTTCATCTTATAATCTTACAAATGCAAAAGTGTCACTGTTTGTCTATGCTACGTTACTACGAATAGGTTGCAACATGTTTGCAACCCGGCATAGGCTTTTTATTCCAAAACATCAAATAGTTCATACAACATTTTCAAAAAATCGAAATACGAAGTAGGTACAACATTTGGTATTAATTAATAAAATAAATATTCAAACATTTGGCAATAACTACGAGTTTATTGTAAACAAGTTTTGTTAGTAAATACAATCAAAGATGTAATAAAAAAGAAAGAGCAAGATATAGCTATTTTTATCTCATCTCTATAAAAAATCGTCCAAGGCTGCAAAGTTAAAACTTAACCTAAATTGTGTGGTAACAAAATATTGCATTAAGAAGATTGTATCTAATCATTTGAAATTATAGTTCAGGCATTAAAAGTGGTCCATAATGTTATACTTTTATTAAGTAGGTATTGCGTTTGATTAATCAAATCTTCTGGAGCACATTTTGTGCGTTACATATTTTTATGATAGCAATTTCAAAAATTAATTAATAATACTTTCTGTAGCACATAATATAATAGTTTCTGATAGCTAAACAATGGATGCAAAAATTCTAACACAAAAGTACTTATGAATAACCGTTGCTAGTCACAAAACAAAGTTATCTTTAAAACTTCCAACTCCTATTAAGGGCTTATCCGCGAGTTCGAACCGGCATTCGCCTTTAATTTTTTTGAGCTATGTGCGTTTGAAGCCATTGAGAGTTCTCCTTAGTTATTGCTAATATGTGTGAAGTTTGCGAATTGAACATAGCCGACGCAGTGGCAGACTGTGAATGCATAAATACTTCTCAAAATCCTTCTCATTCTGACAAGTATAATGATAGGGAATAGAGAGAAAAGAGAGAATAGAAATAGAGGGGCCAACTTTAGCTCAGCAGAGTTTTTGATGATTCTTTATACCTACAATACCTAGGAATTTTAAAAAATACGAGTAGTGTGATGCAACCTCATCATCTCCACTTAATTATGCAAGTAGGTAATAACTAATATCTATAAAATATTTGCTTTGTCCTTACATTCTAAAGATACCACCACCACCACCACTACAACCCAATAATGTCCCACTGAGGCACTAAAGATGCATTAAGTAATAATATCGTTAATCTATTACCATACACGATGCATTATAGAATATAAATAAAGGAGTACAGCATATGTTATTGATGTATTTTAAGCATTACGGCAAGATTACAGAGTGTTGAAAAGTTTATTTTCAAAATAAAAATTTATATCAAATTAGCCGATGCCCGCTACTTCGCCGTGTGGTTTTCTTAATCCCGTACACACTCCTTAATTTTCAGGATAAAAAGTAAGCCTATTATGTCATTTTACAAGTATATAATTAAATGCACGAAAAAATTACGTCAATCTTTTGACGCCAGGAAAATATCGGGAGAACAATATTTGTATGTAGCTTGTAGAATAGATTTCTGGAAAATAATTACAAAATCTGTCACCATAAACATATCTGTCTCGTATCTAAAACTATATTCAACTAATACATGCAAAGGCTAATTTATTAGTGTCTGCAGCAAATAGCCGAGAAATAACGTGTCACGAGGATCTAACATTGTACACACTATATTCCCATGTCCTACAATAAAACTGCCTGTTTATTGGTCTGAGAGAAGAACTGAGTAAATATTGCATTCGATCTTGTAAACTATTCAATCCGTTGCCGTAAATAAGAGAAAGCGAGATTTTATCCGTACATTGATTAAATAATACTAAGTAACATTGCCGCGAGAACTCCTTATCCTTTAAGTTTTATTTTTTTACTATTTGCTAGACATTAATGAAACTTCGTGCTGTAAATGTAACTATAATATATATCGAATAACTGAGATATTGTAAGAATGTTTTGTAAGAATATGACATAAGTAAACAAAATATCAAGTATAGGCCGACCGGTTAACTCGCGTATCGCCTGCGCGGTAAGAAGGGAGCGGGGGCGGGTAACGCTACACACGGAGTCAATAATCCAAAGATTTATCTCGAGATAGACATTGTTGGTAAAGAATAAAATAATAAGTATCTTTTTTTAACATAGCTAACATCTCCCCCCGCTCCCTTCATACCGCGCAGGCGATACGCGAGTTAAACGGTCGGCCTATAATACCAGATACTAAGCGAATGATACACTCACGACCACCACAGTAGACAATAGAGAATAAAAACAAGAAGAATAAAGTAGGAACCGTCTTACGTATTTTAAGATTACAAGACATACAAGCATATTATGTTATTCTTTATCATAATTATTCATAGTTTATGATAGGAGGTTGTGTAGTTTTGGTGCTACAATTTATTTTTATTTATTTATATGTATGTATGTTATGTACCAGTAACTTAAAAATAAAACATAAACATTGAAAGGACATGCACAAGGACAACTTATCTCTTGAAGAGATTTCTTCCAGATGCCCCAGTATATACTCGTACAATATTGTACAATGCGTTAAAAAGCTAAACCCCCGACAAACTTACACTTTATTCCCAATTACAGCACGACTTATGTTTCATAAGAAACGTCTTAGACTTTACCATTTACAGATTTCCGTCTGCAACCTTACCGGCGGTGCATCAAACTCTTCAATCCTTAAATACTCCGGAATGCGATAGTATCGCAACAAGTCAGTAAATAAAAAAAGATACGTAGTAGTTGCCCGTTTCACTTTTCTATAAAGGCGTCTCAGCACGCGACCAGCTTTATCAGACAACATTGTGGACTAGCCCACTTTCCCGATATATCGAAAGCAGCGGATCCATGGTATTTGCGGTTTCCTACAATCGAATACCACGCGGTTTTGCCTCGCCGCTAGGGTAGCCAATAGCCATATCCCAACTGTTATGATAATCCCGAATAGCGAAATAAAAACAAAAAAAATCGTAAACTTTTTAAACTAAAACTTTTCACTAAATAGATTTTCTCTCGCCGTGGAAAGGCTTTTTTCTTCTTAGATTACACGTACAAATTTTCATGGGGTTTGGATACCCCAAACATGGATACAAAATGGATTTCAAAAATATGTATTTCGCGGTATCTACTTTGCAACGGTTGAAGTATTTTATAGAATATCCCATGAAAAAACTAAGAAACTACAGATTCATATTTCATTGTGAGACCGTCCAACTGTACTGTAATATATTTGGTGATTACATGATAATATAATGAAAAATTACAGTACTCGGCTACACAACTTATAAAAGTTATGTAACTAGGTCCTAGCTTCTGCATGACAGCTGGTTAACCTATTCACCACCTACTATCATCGACTCTCCCTTGGCCGTCTTTGTTTATTATATTTAATTTGCGTATATCACTTGGAGAGGAAATCTCGAAGGCTTGTTTATAACCCGACTCGTTAAGCTAACTGAAATTTACTAGGTGTTTTACATGGCAATTCCATTAATGTACGCACATTATTATGTATTTGAATATTTATTTAAACGCTTTTGTTCATTGATTATGGCACAAATCCAATTTAAGCTTTCGTCACTCTAATAAATAATTTATTTTATCCTCTCCATGTCAAAAATAACATGGAAAATACCTATATATAAAAAATCAATAATGATGGAATTTCTACAGAATAAAGAAAAACAGTTTATTTTTTCAATCGTGATCCATATTAATCTGTATTATCTGAATGATCATGTAATAATAAAATAATTATGAATATCTTGCAGTGTATTTTAGAGAGTTGACACACAAAAGATGATGAATAATTTCTTTGCCTTTGGGAATGTTGACACCCTATTTCGGTAATAAATTACCTGCATTTCAAACACTGGTTAGTAATCTCATACAGACATAATTCAGCAAGTCTATTAATGAATGTCTAGAGTACTTATTTGAATACAAGTTTACCTTTATAAAATGGCATTGTAAAGGCAAGAGGAGCGATAAATTTTCATTAGGAAAATCTATGGCAATAAAATAAAAAACATAACGGTCCGCGTCCTCATATTATTCTAAATCTACAACATTTATTTCCTTTTGAATTAATTAAAATAATTCTACCACTATTCCTTATCGTAAGTAGTAAAGTAAGACCGACGTGATCCCTTATAAAGTCATTGGAGGCGTCAAAACGCGTCCAATGCAATAAAATATGTGGATATGCAAATGGTTAGATAAAAGAAGGTTGTAATATGCAAACCTAATGATACAGACAGCACACTCCGGGAAAATATTATGAACTGGTTTAGTGTCGCCGAAGACATGGCTTACTTCATTGCGAATGTTTATTTTGAACAACTTCATTGAGATCGCGTAAAGAACTGCAATCAGACTCATAGACAGCATAAACACACAAAAAGCGATAGTCGCTACGAAGGCATAGCATAGTTTAGGTATAGCATTATCTGTAATTAACTGTTCAAGTCATTATGAAAATTATTCAGACTTACGAAGTGTTATTCTAATACTAGAACACACTTGTACCTACTATGTTATTTAAACATCTAACTACAAAAAAAAAAAAAATTTTGTACGTCAGGGTTGCCTGATTGGATATGCTGCAACTTTTCATACTGTAAACATCATTGTAACACATATTCAGACAAATAAATTATATTCATATTCATATTCATAGTGTGACTGTAAAAGCGAATACAGTAGCGTTCACCTGGGTAGGCATTAGTGCAACATAACAATTGATTTTTTTTTGTATTGGTCGTTAAACTAATAGATTTACTAGCGAATGCTCGCGACTTTGTCTGCGTGGTTTGAGGTTTTTTGGTTCCCGCGTGAAATCTTTAATTTTCAGGGATAGCCAATGTGCTATTCCAAACTATAATGTAATTCTGTGCCAAATTTCAGCCAGATCCGTTCAGCCGTTGGCGCGTGATTGAGTAACAAACATCCATACATCCATCCAAACTTTCACATCCATACTAATATTATAAATGCGAAAGTCAGTTTGTTTGTTGGTTTGTCCTTCAATCACGCTTCAACAACGCAACGGATCGACGTGATTTTTTGCATGGGTATATTTGAGGACCTGGAGAGTGACATAGGCTACTTTTTATCCTGGAAAAACAAACAGTTCCTGTGGGATAGGATGCTCTTTTTCTCGCATTTTTCTTCAATTAGGCAGCAACGGCACACCGGGTCGACGTGATTATTTATATGGGTATAATTGAGGAACGGTAGAGTGACATCGGCTACTTTTTATCCCGGAAAAACTAACAGCTCCTGTGGGATAGTATGCTCTTTTTCTCGCATTTGTTCTTCAATTAGGCGGCAAATTTTTCGATAATTTTTCATTTTTCGTGCATGAAAAACCCAGCTCTTGCCTTTCGATGAAATACGTCGATACTGAACGTCTCAGTATTCTTCTCCATGGCATCCTCTTGCATGCTTAATTTAAATACAGTTTTCTAACAAAAACGCATTTATTGTTCCCTTGAGCCACGCGAGCGAAGCCGCGGGTAATAGCTAGTTTATAATATTAGTAAGATTTTGACCAATCTTGACATTGCCGATTTAGGAAATTAAATATCACTTGCTTCAAACGTTGAAGGAAAACATTGTGAGAAAACCTGCATGCCGGAGAGTTCTTGTTAATGTTCTCGAAGGTGTGTGAAGTAAACTCTTCTCATTTCTAAAGAAGACTAGTGCTCAGATATTTTTTATTTTTTTATCAACTACAAGTTAGCCCTTGACTGCGATCTCACCTGATGGTAAGTGATGATGCAGTCTATGAGTAGGATGGTAGCGGGCTAACCTGTTAGGGGCATGGCAGTTATATTAAACCCATACCCCTTCGGTTTCTACACGGCATCGTACCGGAACGCTAAGTCCCTTGGCGGCACGTCTTTGCCAGTAGGGTGGTAACTAGCCACGGCCGAAGACTCCCACCAGGCCAGACCAGGGAAAATTCAGAAATTATTAATTCCCAAATTGATCCTGCCGGGGATCGAACCCAGGACCTCCGCACGTTAAGACAGCGCTACACACTGCGCCACGGAGGTCGTCAAAAAGATAGCCTTTAAATTAGGCGAATAAAAGGCTGTTTTAATATAATTTCAAATAGATACCTGAGTATTTTTTCAATTCTCAAGAGCATAATACAAACATATTATAAATGCATTATCATAATACCTAGGTATATCAACAGAACTTGTTTTAAATACAATCAGCGTATTTCCAAAAAGAATATTAAACTAGCTGATGCCCGCGACTTCGTACGCGTGGTTTAAGTTTTTTTTGATTCCCGCGGGAACTCCTTAATTATCCGGGATAAAAATGTCACTCTCCAGGTCCTCAACTATACCCATGCCAAAAATCACGTCGATCCGTTGGTCCGTTGCAGCGTGATTGAAGGACAAAGCAACAAACCAACAAACAAACTGACTTTCGCATTTATAATATTAGTATGATTCATACACGTCTCACTTAATTTGAAGCATTTATAAAAACTCAAATTTCGAATAAAGAAATATTTCAGAAGTTTCTCTTTTATATAATTAACGTAAAAAGTACCCTTTTAAATTATATAATTTGGTAATAACAGCACAATAACATCCCGCGGTTTCATAAACCAAATCTAATAAATTCGTAAACAACCAAAAAACGTGGCCACCTTCCAAAGCATTCGAAGTAAAGTGAAACACAACAGAGTGCTCACTACCATCGCTTAAAGCAGTATTATTTTAAAATGTCAGAATTATATGACGTTCCTTGACGTCCCTGAAATAAGGACTAATTCTGAGACAAGAGTGTCAACCACATTAAAATAATAATAATGTCCTCCCGACCGAATTTCGGCCACGGCGGCCTATCTCCATAGAGATTAGCCATCTGCGCGGGAGATATTATAGTGCACAAGTGTGTAACTGCCTCGTTGGTCTAGTGGTTAGCATGTTCGACTGCAGCCGACGAGGTCTTGGGTTCGAGTCCCGGGTCGGGCCATAGCAAGTATTGGGTTTTTCTGAAAAGAAATTCTCAGTACTAGTCCGGTTTTAGGAAATTGGCGGTGTTTCACCCCCGTGCCTCGGAGAACACGTTAAGCCGTCGGTCCTGCGCCTGATCACTCTCCGGTCGTGTCGGATTTCCGTCCCATCGGGCTATGAGAGTAAAGGAACAGAGAGTGCACCTGTTTATTAAAGTAATACTGCTTTAAGCAATGATAGTAAGCCCCAGAAATACCTTAAATCACGACTCACTCACGCGTAAAATGGCCAGCAAAAAGCACTGGCCAGAAAATTTTCTTCTTATTTTATTAATTTGTTTAACACAATTTATCGAAATCTACTTTTACTTCTATTTACTCGGAAGCCGAAACGGTACACACTAGATACGTATCTATGTACAATTATTTTATAGCTTTTAGCTTGGTTGACGATGGTTTTTTTAAATATTATATTCTGAAATCCGAGAATTAGGTTTGTATAGTTTATGAAAAATTATCATGTAGAATAGAGGAGCCATGAATACAAAGAGCCAAAATAGACCAATGAAGTCGTCGTAACGCAACGCAACGTAACGTAGTCGTTATATTGGTCAGTGTCAAGGTACTAAAATTCTAAATCAATGGTATCAAATGATATATTTTTGTACTTTTAAAGAAATAATAACGGTGACTTAATAGCAAAATCACACAATTCTTATAATTGCGAAAGTGTGGTTAGTTCGCCCTTCATTAGTTTGTCCTTCAATAACACCGTAACAAAGCAACGGATCGACATGATTTTTGCATGGGTATAGATGACGGACATAGACTACGTTTTATCCCGAAATTATAGAGTTCCCATGGGAAGTAAATAAATTTACTCCACTCATGAAGTCGCATTCATTACATAGATATATTTTAAGGGTGATTTTACAAAAAGTCTAAACACAAATTCATCCAATGCCGATGCCAATATAAAATTTTCTTCCTTACAACATCTTATTTAATACATCAGCGACCGAACAGCAGCGTAAATCTCTCAAACAACATTCACGCATTTAATGATCTAATATCTGGAGCAGTCGTAAGTTGAGTGACGGATAAGTGATTGTGGAATTTGTTACCATCGTAAACATGCTCGTTATCACAATATTGGATATATTGAGCCACACCTATATCCCACTGTAATTTTTTTTTTATCCACTACAAGTTAGCCCTTGACTGTGATCCCACCTGATGGTAAGTGATGATGCAGTCTAAGATAGTGGCGGGCTAACCTGTTAGGGGCATGGCAGTTATATTAAACCCATACCCCTTCGGTTTCTACACGGCATCGTACTGGAACGCTAAATCGCTTGGCGGCACGTCTTTGCCGGTAGGGTGGTAACTAGCCACGGCCGAAGCCTCCCACCAGGCTATACCAGGGAAAATTCAGAAATTATAAATTCCCAAATTGACCCTGCCGGGGATCGAACCCAGGACCACCGCACGTTAAGGCAACAGCGCTACGCACTGCGCCACGGAGGTCGTCAAAGTAAGAACAAAGTAAGAACAAAGTAAGAACAAAGTAAGAACAATGTAAAGTAAGAACGATAACACACGTACTGTTCGTTAATATTATATATAAAACTCCTACCGTATATTTGACCAAGATCGGTAGCACTTGCCCCCATTAGCAAAAGCTGCATCAATCATTATGTTTTTTTTTCATATAATAGATTTATGGTATTATAATTGCTGTGACATAAAATATTACGTACCGGACACGGGACACACGCACATAAGGTCTTCAAAAAATAACCACGACAAAGAGATGAAAAAATTAAATTACCGCCGCATCATTCAACAAGTTGCGTTATTCTTGTGGTTTGGCGATTAGCCATAGAATCGAAATCTATCGAATTTGGTAATTAATTCCGATAAATTCGCGAGAAACTGCGCCTTCGAGATAAAAATTTGGCAATAGTAACTCAGTTGTTTACTCCGATTCGCGTATTTTCAAAAAGAAAAAAAGAAAATGTGAAATAATAAATTACAACTGAACTAGGTCATGATACCTACCTCAGAGCAAGTAATTAAAAATGTTCTCCATTGTATGTACTCTGTTTTATTTTTTATCTGTTCTGTAACTTCAAATAGTTTTTCTAATACAATATGTAAAACGTTAAAATACGTTAAATACACTAATCTAAAACAATCACCAAAAAAAAAGTAAATTTTGCTTCTCTGACTGTGTATTCAAAAATGCTAGTTATGCTACTACTTTCTACGCCTAGAAAGGTTTGTTGACATTGGTATATTAATAATAACTACTGCTGTTAGCGTTACTCAAACTAGTGTTACGCCTATTTACCATAAGTACTCTACAAAAAAGATGTATATAAAACGCTTATTAGTTTCATCACGAGCGTAAAAAAGCTGCTCGAACTCATACATCAGTGCTATAATGAAGCGTGAGCTTTCAAAGTGAGAGAGTCTGTTCTATTTGGATACAAAACCAGTAAATATTATTTGCATAATTTTTTTAATACTAGTTATTTCATTCCAGTGACATTAGTATATTGTATGCATTAAATAAGTGATTTTATTCCTTGCTCTCGTAGGGTAGGCGCTCTGTATGTTGAGATCTGTTTCACGGTGTTATTTATGTTTATAGGTAGTGCATCGAGCTATCACGACTTCGTAAGTGATGCACTAAAACGCGTGCCCAAGTCACGGCTGCGCCATAAGTGCCTTGAAGTATTTATTTCGCCCCAGTTAGTCATGTTCCTCTCTTGCATGCTTACACAATTTATTTTTTCGAACAAACAACAATTCTCAGTTTTTTTTCTACCCAATATAAGTTAGCCCTTGACTGTGATCTCACCTGATGGTAAGTGATGAGGTTGTCTAAGATGGTAGCGGGCTAACCTGTTAGACAGTATCCCACATCACGTTTCCAATTATCGGCAGGTAAGGATGCAGCTTGATAAAAAAAAAGAAAGTTTTAGAAGTTACCCTTCTTTACCTAAATTGTTTAGATTCTTGAACTTCTCGTGAAAACAAAAGTTTAAAGAACGTATTGTGCAAGCACCAATTAGTATTTTAAAGCTGGGACGAACACCACGGGTGAAGACGGAACAGATCACCCGAAGCACTTATAACGGCGCAGTGGCTTCGGCACGCGCGAGAAAGCATCAATTACCAGGTCGTGATCGCTCCCGACTACTAGCTATATAAATAAAACAAGTAGAGTTGAGTCTTACCTACTAGGTTAAATGATATTATGACCGTGACTGTGACTTCATATAATGAATACCGGTGACAAATACCTGTGTCAGAATTCTTTAGTAGTGCGATCTCTACATGGGTGAAAGTCATAGTTTCGGTATGTATACAGATGCGTAAAAATAGTAACATATTATTATAATGGGCCGTATTGAAGTGTAAACTTCTTCAGCCGCGTTGAGCACTTTTTGGTAGGGGGTAAACTTGTGGAAACGCGTCACCGACATCGTGACCGACACCGTCACCGACACCTCGCGTTGTTACGAAGACAAAAGGTTGTAAATATAAATATAGCACATTCGTAATTAAACTTTAATGCCTTAGTTTTAAGGTTTATATTTTAAGTATTTTAAATCTTTTTTTCTTTCTTTTAAATATTTGTTTTCACTTCTATCGGCAGTCCCTATGACTGCCAATTTTTTTTTTACAAGCAGTATACAGATATATGTTTTCATAGCAAAGTAAAGAGAGTTTTTAAGCAACAACATTTTTTAATGTAAGGTGAAAAACTAGAGACGTGAAAATCTGTTTGAATATCAAGTAGTGACGGGCTGTGTTTATTACATTAGTATTTCTACTGGTGAAGATAAATACCTACGTCTCACCTCTGCAACTGGCCATACCACGACAAGGTGGCACAATTGTGAAATGCTAGTCGAAAAGGTCTTCGGTTCAGGCTGGTTATATGCGATGCCGATGATGATTCACCGGTGTAATTTGAACTAGATTAGAATATCGAAGAAGTATGTACGATTATTGCTATGTTGCAACTTTTTAAATTACATAATCCAACTAACTGCATCAGATACGCATATTATATTTTATAGTGTACAAACAACTTTAATAATTTCCAAGATTATAGTACGGAGAAATTATTTAGTACATGTGGTTGTTTAATTGGGCGACTTCTTTCCTAATACAAATACATAATCATTAGCAATCATAACTACTATGCTCGTAGAGAAATTTGATTTAATACTGTAGGCGAAATTATAAATGGCAATAATAATATTTAGTTTCCAATCTTCTATCTCAAATATTTTTAAAAATTAACTTGAATAACTAGGTACATACTACATTATCGATACCTTTTATATGAAAAGAAAAGTATTTTCTAAATATCTTATACCCTTGATTCACTTGACGATGCAAAAGCTAGACTCGTAAAAGTTTTATTTGAATAAAAACATTTTTTTTTGTTTTCAGAAATCTCTCCGTCAATATCCGTATCATATTATGTGGGTGCATACTTATCTTTAAATCATAAGAAAATAATTTAAACAGAATCGTGCGTAACGCTATTAACAGATTCGTTAGAACCGCTACCGACTTCTCCAATTTAACCATAAACGATAGAAAACTAGTATATAAATGTGGATGGCGTTGAATGGGCACGCTCGGGCCACTCGTGACTCAGTAATGTGAGAGCAGCCACGCGCCGGCTGACATGTCATGTCACGGCAGAGCTGTAAGGGTGCCTACAAACGTTCCAGTTGGTAATACTAAAAAGAAAATACTGGTATAAGTAGTATATATGAGGATGGCGTAAAATGGGCATGCTCGGGCCACTCGTGACTCAGTAATGTGCGAGCAGCCACGCACCGGCTGACATATCATGTCACGGCAGAGCTGTAAGGGTGCCTACAAACGTTACAGTTGGTAATACCGAAAAGAAAATACCAGTATAAGTAGTATATATGAGGATGGCGTTAAATGGGCATGCTTGGGCCACTCGTGACTCAGTAATGTGCGAGCAGCCACGCGCCGGCTGACATGTCATGTCACGGCAGAGCTGTAAGGGTGCCTACAAACGTTCCCGTTGGTGATACGAAAAAGAAAATACTAGTTTTAGCAGTATAAATGAGTATGGTGTCAAATGGCCACGCTCGGGCCACTTGTGACTCAGTAATGTGCGAGCTGTGGAGGGCTGACACATGTCATGTTTCGTGTGCTTTAGGGATGACTACAAACGAACTAGTATAATAATAAGAAAATACTCTAGGATGGTGATTGGCATACTTGAATAAATACGCAATATCAATTTTCAGGTCTCATACAAATTAAGTGAAGCTATATTTTGACCGCCAAATAAAAAAAAAACATAAACGCTGTGTGGTCATCTATCATTCTAAGATCCAGTTAAACAAATTATCTGTTCATAATATGTACTGTTATACAGCCTGAGGCCCAAGGCGGGTGCTACGACCGCTGGTCTTCCTTTTTTTCGCATCCGTCCTATTTTCGCTTTCCTAACAATAGCCTTGGTCACGCAGAAGGCGATTGATTCGCTTTCGCTTCCCAAGTGATGACACCCGTTAGGCCCTTGTTTTGTGACTAGCGACGCGGAAATTTTTTGATTCTTTTGTGTTTTTTTAAATCTTCAATTGTTTTTTTTTTTTCATTTAAATAATATGACCTTACTGTGCAAAGGTAGTGAACTGATCCAATTTCTATCGATAAATACGCTACAGTTATGTAATATAAGCCTCGTTGGTCTAGTGGTTAGCATGTTCGACTGCGGCCGATGAGGTTCCGGGTTAGAGTCCCGGGTCGGGCCATAGTTAAGTACATATATGGGGCTTTTCTGACTAGAAATTCACAGTACTGGCGCGGAGTTAGGAAGTTCGTAATGTGTCACGCTAAGCCGTCGGTCCCGGTTACTATCACCAACATGATAATAGTCGTTAAAGCTCGCCAACCCAACCCAACGCATTGGAGCAGCGTGGTGGGTCTAAGTTCTAATTCACACTCTCCTATGAGAGTGGAGGCCTGTGCCCAGCAGTGGGACGTTAATGGGCTGTAATGGATAGATTCGTGTACCTAAGTAAAACGAAGTTTCTTGGATATCATATCAAAATTATTTTTTAATTTCAGGGCCTAGTATTATCTGTATCTTCTAGGTACGTTATGGTAGGGCTTTTTTTTTAATCCACTACAAGCTAGCCCTTGACTGCGATCTCACCTGATGGTAAGTGATGATGCAGTCTAAGATGGTAGCGGGCTAACCTGTTAGGGGCATGGCAGTTTAGCTTATTAAACCCATACCCCTTCGGTTTCGACACAGCATCGTACCGGAACGCTAAATCGCTTGGCGGTACGTCTTTCTCCCACCAGGCCAGACCAGGGAAAATTCAGAAATTATAAATTCCTAAATTGACCCTGCCGGGGATCGAACCCGGGACCTCCGCACGTTAAGGCAACAGCGCTACACACTGCGCCACGGAGGTCCTCAAAATATATTATAATAGGTATAAATAGCTTAAGCTATAACGTGCTATAACATAATATTAAACTAGTAATGGTTGGTCAACTTGTGTTTACCATGGGTAGTATAAAAGCTTATGATAGGTTAATATACTTAATAAGTTTATATAATCGGCTTCTCACGTCGTCAAATCCTTATTAAGATGCTAAGTGTGAAGTTGATATTACATTGAGCTCTGTTCTATTATATGAATAAAAAAGTCATTATATTTGACAAAATATATGAAAAATCTTTTACATTGACAAGACATTAACAGCTTCTTGTAAAGTGGTAGTCCTACGCACGGCAATAACAAAGAATGCGTCTTAACTAAAATGTCAAAACATTAACGATTCTCTATGTGATTGGACATATAAGTAACATTATATTATGTAATTACGCCTCGAGGCTATGTATTATTTAAGCGAGACGATGGCAATTTAGCCACAACAGCTACGAGATCACTAGTTTTCCTTGTCTTCTCATTTGATCTAGAAACAAATTATATAACATTACCTTGCCGGGTTTAATGACGATTATTATTATGAAAAATGTATTTGCCTATCGGTAGGTACTTAACTTAGGTTGTCTTCATTACGAATTTGATTGCCAAGATGAAGCACGTCGTATGTGCCATATACCAAATTACGTCTACGCGCTTTAATTCAAATACAATATAAAAATAAACCATGTGAAAACAATGAAAAAAAAGAGAAAAATAAGATAATTAAGTAAACCAATTTGAGTGACAGTTGTGACATTATGATAGTAATACTGTTTATACTTTAGGTTCATGTAGATTTCACCTGCTACATCGTTTTACTTAGCCATCTGCTTATCTATATCTATATCTATGTACTATTATGTATTCTGTGACTCTATACTAATATTATAAATGCAAAAGTTTGGATCTATGAATGGATGTTTTTTACTCAATCATGCCAGAACGGCTGAAAATCTGCGGCGGTAGATCTGAATATAGTTTAGCACGAAGATAGATTATACTGTGGAATCACACATAGCCTATTTTTTATCCCGGAAAATGAGAGAGAGTCAAAAGCCTCAATACACGTGGATGAAGTCGCATCAGCTATTTATATCTAATTTCTTATCCCGGGATTCACATAAACTCTGCTACAAAACACATACTAGTATAAGTAGGTGATTTATTTTATAATAAATTTTATCAATATTATTTCAGATTTCAAATAACATATCATTTTCAAATTACATTAAATTTTAACGATGTGATAAAATTTTATTGGTTCATCTTATGCGAAAGCAATAATAATTTGCTTTATGCTATTACATTAAAATAAACACCTTTAAAATAGGCAAATATTATATTTACGTTTGAATGAATGACCAAGCACACGTTTTAGTTTCGTTATACTTTTTAATTATTTCAAAAATTAATTCATTAAAATATTGTTAAGTATTCACCGATGTAATAAAAAGTTAAATTCACAGATTAATTATTGTTAATTCTGTTCAAATATTTTTTTATTTTTTACGGTTTTAAATTTTATCCACATGGTTTTGAAAAAAACCTATCTGCCATAAAATAAGGCTAAAAACAGGCGAAAATAAACTAAAGATAAAAATTCGCTCGCACTTTTGTATTGACGGACCAACACGACAGGAAAAAACGTGTTTCCGCTGCGTAAAATTAGTCCCATTTTGTCCGTAGTGTCTTCATACCCTTATAAATAAACATGCTGAAATTAGAAAGACCCTAACTGGTAGCAAAAGGGTTTTCTCACACTCAATACATTCTGCGTTGAGGCTGACGCTATAATAGACAAATTAAGCTACTAAATTAATAAAATATGATACTCAGATACCGGCTTTCGGTAGACGATCTCACCCAGGGGTCAGCTCACAAACAATTGGTCAGCTTACCCCCTCAGGCAATCTCCCATTATCGGTACGAAACAAACAAATTCAATTAGGACTAAGAACACCGTTCAAAGAAGCCGAAAACCACCGATCTTATCCCAACGGGGTCATCGACATATCGAGTTACGTATAAAAACATATTCGCGTTTAAAGACATTCAATATTCCTTTTACGAGGTCATCTTCATGTGTTTTATAATTAACGGAACTAGATATTACATAATATGGTTTTTTTTAATGATTGCTTCGTTGGTTAGAGTGTTCGGCATGGATGAAGATGTCTTAGGTTCGATTCCTGTGTCAGACTGAAAATTGCTAAAAATTTCAGCCCGTAGTTAGTAAGTTCCCCCCGTGGAGAGCACGTAAAGCCGATCCTGCATCTGATCTCTATCTAAACGAGTCGGATCGACTCGAAATCAGGTCGGGCATTAGGTTGGGAAGAGAATAATATGTTATAGCGATTTAATGACTTTAAACAGTCGTAATATATACACAAACGATGGACATCTTCGCTACCCGACTGTTTTCCAGGTTTGACAATATTTTCAACATTAACCTCCATTATTTCATTTTGACGACCTCCGCGGCGCAGTGTTGAGCGCTGTTGTCTTAACGTGCGGAGGTGGCGGGTTCGATCCCCAGCAGGGTCAATTTGGGAATTTATAATTTCTGAATTTTCCCTGGTCTGGCCTGATGGGAGGCTTCGGCCGTGGCTAGTTACCACCCTACCGGCAAAGACGTGCCGCCAAGCGATTTAGCGTTCCGGTATACGATGCCGTGTAGAAACCGAATAGGGGTATGGGTTTAATATAACTCCCATGCCCCTAACAGGTTAGTCCGCTACCATCTTAGACTGCATCATCACTTACTATCAGGTGAGATCGCAGTCAAGGGCAAACTTGTAGAGGATAAAAAAAAATTAAAAAATTAAACCTAAACTTAAGACTTATTTTGGCGCACTACTATAACAACTCTAGCAATGTGGACAGTTAATTCAGTAGCGCACGTTTATGATACAGTTTTTATGGTGTGAACATTGTAAGACAGTTATTTTTGGTACATCTGCGTGATATGGGTTTCCCAGAAGCTAAGTGCGTGAGAACGCAGAACGGTAGGTTTTGGACAACCTTTGACATGACCACCGCTCGGAATTACCGCTTAGTGTACGAAAAAGTAATGTTAAACTTCCGATGACACTTTTATGAGGACCGTGTTCACAACAAATTATTATAAATGTTGACAGTATAAAATTTAAAAATACCTATTAAAATCTTTTTTCCACAAAAAACCTGTTTTCCCTTCTATACACTTCTTCAACACTTGCTTCGTGATCTTCATGTTATTTTTTCATGGTTTTTCTGTATTTGCACAGACTTTTATGTAGTTGCAGCAGCGTATATAAATAAAATATATAATATCAGTATGAAAATTATTAGTATTTTTTACAGTTATCATATTGGACCTAGTTGGTATTAGCAATACTTTTTAATAATACAAGTGTACACCTAACTGATTATGTCAGCAGCAGGAAAAAAATCAGGCTCTCTTGATATCATGCTTTTAAACGAATTTTTATGGTATAAAATCGCTTAATGTAAATTTATGTGATCGTAGCTACTTAGTTTAAAAACGTTATAATATGGTGCGCGTTGAAATCTTTTACTTCGATTGAAGATAAAGTTCGTTGATGTCTTTTAAGTGAAGTATAAAAGGGCTATCCGATTTTAAGTTTTTTGAACCAAAATTTATACCTACTCAATTAACCAGCCTGTTAAATGTTCAACTAAAAGATGCTCGTGACTTTATCAACCAGGTTTTAGGTTTTTTAGAATCCCATGAGAATTAATTGATTTTATGTAACTAAAGTCTGGGTGTGACTGGGGTAAAAATATGAGTCTCTTGGTTTATATCTAAAACCTGCGTTCATGAGTGTGATGAATAATCTGGTGGCTGGTTACAAACAGAAAGACATACACATTTCCGAATTTATAATAGGTATTAACAATTAATTAGTTTGAATTTGCCATCAACTATAAGTTCATGTTCGTACAAATCTGTCATTAATAAAAAAGGAGCCACAAAAAATTGTTAGCTCGTTATACGAGATTCGATAATAAGGTGGTAATTACCGCCTTAGCTTTCTTCGCTCCATCTAACGTGTTTCAAATACTGCTATCACTGATAACATGCTGTCAGCGATAAACTAGCAAATGATAGCATGACGTGACATAAACAGTAACGTGGCATTATCTAAAAGGGGCCGTCTACTTTCCTCCGGTCGGGTTTTCTAGACTAGTTCGAGATCAACGGAAACTGTCGTTTTCATCT
Source organism: Erebia aethiops (assembly GCA_923060345.2). Lineage (NCBI taxonomy): Eukaryota > Metazoa > Arthropoda > Insecta > Lepidoptera > Nymphalidae > Erebia > Erebia aethiops. The sequence continues at coordinate 9,397,417 of OV281096.1, read as the reverse complement.
GAACCGGACCGATGATTCCTCTTATCAAATTGTGAAAATGTTCCCACCTCGGAATTCTAGATGAGATAGAAATGGTATCAACTGTGTTGCCTACCGAAGCTTATTCTGATTTTAAGCCGCTCACTCATAAAAAACAGATACAGACCATTTTGATTGAGCGTGATGAATATAATATAGAGATATGCAAGCATTTAACAATAAAATGCCTGACTTGTGAATGTCTTTTGCCTTTTATACGTAGAGTTTACCAAACCAAAACCACTTTTACAATAGTTTAGATGATACATTTCTTGCTTTAAATGCTAGAAATATTTCTTTCTTACGTACCTAAGTCATATTTTAAATTGTAACATTATATAAATACCACTAATTGAAAAATAACGCATACTTATATATGGCGCGAACAAACAAAACAAGCGTGGCAACAAGCACACGCTCGTTTACCACTTCTATCCACCACCACCACCACCAATACAGCCCATTAACGTCCCACTGCTGGGCACAGGCCTCCACTCTCATAGGAGAGAGGGAATTAGAGCTTAGACCCACCACGCTGCTTCAATGCGGGTTGGCAGGCTTTAACGACTATTATCATGTTAGTGATAATAACCGAGACCGACGGCTTAACGTGCTCTCCGAGGCACGGGGGTGAAACACCGCCAACTTCAAACTCCGGGCTGGCACTGAAAATTTCTTAATTGAAAAACCCAATACCTAACAATTTTTATGCCCGACCAGGAATCGAACCCGAGACCTCGTGATCCGCAATCGACTATGCTAACCGCTAGACCAACGAGGCAGTACCACTTCTATACTTATTCCTAATTCTTTGGTTCCCGCATTTTCTCGCGGGGATCGCTGATGATATGAATCAGGGTGAAATTGTCGGTTGCGGACGCCCAAGGCTGATAATGATGGGCTATTTTGTAAAGTTTCACTGGACGTTACGCGCTATTGAGTGTAGCCTATACCATTAACTAGATTTCTTCTGTCAAAATTTGCGATTGATTTCCCTACTTGATAGAAACAGAGGATAAGGAACTATGATAACAGAATTTGTTTCTTAATTATGGCTTATGTTTAAGTAGTTTTAGATATCCACATTAATACTTTTAGTGGGAAAGTTCGTCTGTCTACCTGTCTGTCGGGCTCGACTGTTGAACCGAAATTGACGAAATCGGGCACATCGTACTTATAGTGTAGTAGTGTGACGACCTCCGTGGCGCAGTGTGTAGCGCCGTTGCCTTAACGTGCGGAGGTCCTGGGTTCGATCCCCGGCAGGGTCAATTTGGGAATTTATAATTTCTGAATTTTCCCTGGTCTGCCCTGGTGGGAGGCTTCGGTCGTGGCTAGTTACCACCCTACCGGCAAAGACGTGCCGTCAAGCGATTTAGCGTTCCGGTACGATGCCGTGTAGAAACCAAAGGGGTATGGGTTTAATATACCTGCCATGCCCCTAACAGGTTAGCCCGCTACCATCTTAGACTGCATCATCACTTACCATCAGGTGAGATCGCAGTCAAGGGCTAGCTTGTAGTGGATAAAAAAAAAAAGTGAACGTACCAAAAATGTAGATCTGGTGAAATCTATGACGGATTCATATTTCGCTGTGCTTTATAACATAGGAACTTAATCATTTTACTTACGTTTTAATTAGTTAAAGAGTGGAAGACTTAATTTTAATAACTTTTTACACTGCATACTAATCATTCGACGGAAGCACGGCTCTTGTAATGTGAAGTCATAATATTAACAGAGAAACGCGTAAAGTAGTTAAGCTCTTAATTGCTTGTTTTATTAATGCTGATGACATTTAATATTAATAAGTGAAAGCGAAGTAACTGTACCGAGCTGTGAATCATCAAAGGATTTAATGCCGCGCTTACATATGTCTTCTTCTTGCTTAGATATATCGCCGTAAAACCGTACTAATACCATTTGCAAAAGCGCGTTTGTTTGTCAATACTTGATAATTATATTGGTTTACTGGTTGATCCTTCAACGTTGATCGGTTGACGTGATTTTTTGCATGGACGGATGGAGTTGTCATGGACAGTGACATAGGCTGCTTTTTATTCCAGAAAAAGTTCACCTGAGATTTTTAAAACCACAAAAATGAAGTCGCTACCAGTATCAGCTAGTTTATACAAATATTATAAGCGTCTTTTTCTTTCGGAGAGTGTGCTCAAAAACTATTCGATCTGGTTCCTCCGTCACCTTTTTATTATCGAACCGCAAGGCATCGACAAGATCTGCACCCTTACGCTACTTTTTACAAAGGATACTCTGTCCTGTTACGCTAGTGTTTGCGGCTCCATATTAAAGAGCAGAGAAGTGTATTACGCGCTAAGGAGGGCCATGAGTAATGACGTAACTTATAAAAAGTTACCGAAATCATTTAAATTCACGCATCTACTTAGTATAGTTTCGTGACTCAGGTAATGCCGGGCAGTATGCTTTGTTTAATGTGCCTTATGAATTTAATTTTCAATAATAATAGTTTGAAATATTATATGATACATAATGGCATAGAAGCAAGTAGCCATAGATTTTATTACCGCCCGATAGGGTAAAGAGAGCGGTAAACTCATTATACAGCGCACGACTGGCGCGCGCCGCGGGCGCCGTTCAACTGAGGAAGTGATACCGCGCCCCAGCGCACGCGCATCTAGTGCAGGGCTGCATCGCTACAGTTTAGATTTTTACACCTATTTTCCCATATATTCATAAAATTTTATAACATATTAGGTATCTTTGGCAGAACTAATCCTTCTTTCTACAATGGAAAATACTTATACATATAAAATTACTAGATAGAATTATTGACTTCGTCTGCGTGGGGTAAGGATTTTTGATACCCGCGGGAACTCTTTAACTTTCTAAGATGAAAAGTAGCCTATGTCCTTCCCCGGAATATAACCTATCCCTGTACCAAATTTCATCAAATGAGGTTGAACAGACGGGCCGTGAAAGCGTAGCAGATAGACAGACAGACACAATTTCGCATTTATAATATTAGTATGGATAAATTATATTGATAAAGCAAGTGTAATTAGCTGTGCTAAATGTTCTATTGCGATAGCTTTTTATTATAGTAGTTTTATGGGTACACGGGATAACGCAAGTCAGTACCTACCTAGTATCATGACCAAACATACTGCTATAGGTACCTACCTCTGCACTAACCACTATTTTCAAAGATTGTCACTGTCACGTTATTTTACATGACGTCACGACAATGCTTTATCAGGTTTTACTTACTTCGCTCAAATCAGGTATTGTACAGACTGTAATTGTCGAACCGTTGTCTCACCTCAGTGTTCTAGAGATGTACTGATCATCTATAGCCATAATTTCCCCGTACCATTCGGTTAAGTTGCGGCGCCATCGAATGCAATCTGAAATATTACAACGGGCGTGTTGACCTCAAAGATATTAGCCATTCTGAGGTTGGCCTACTCCCACACACCATTGTAGGGCATACCAAAATATCCCTTTGCTATGTTTTATCGGGTGTGTCTAACATAATGCAATACCTGATGCGTTAATACCCGTTCTTAGGTATTTATAAAATAAAAACGGCTTATAAAAAGTACCCCTTAAAGGTAATAGGTATGGGGGAAAAGGGATTTTATCCGATTGAAAGGGTTAATGATGACGTATTTCGTCACGTAAATGGCGACACATTAGACGCCATTTCCCAAGTTAGCGTGAAATACGATGTGTGATTTTTTAATTGAATGAATTGTTTAATCACACTACCGATGCCGCTTAACTTTTCCCGTGACGCGTACTAGCAAGAGCTAAAAAAAACCTTTATGATAGGAAACATCCATCGTTTAATAGTGTCCTTGTAACGATAATGATGATGATGACTTATTGTTTTGGCTTATTCTGTAACTAGCTGATGCCCGCGACTTCGCCCGCGTGGTTTAATTTTTTTTATTCCCTCGGGAACTCCCTAATTTTCCGGGATTAGAAGTAGCCTATGTCACTCTCCAGGTCCTCAATTATACCCATGCCAAAAATCACGTCAATCCGTTGCTCCGTTGCGGCGTGATATAAGGACAAACCAACAAACAAACACACTTTCGCATTTATAATATTAGTATGATATGACTTTTGACTATTCGAAGCAAATTAGCAAGTTATTAACCCGATTAAAGATACTTCCCTCAGCAACAATAGTCATCCATAACACAATGGCTGAAGGCGCAGACGCAGATACGAGGTATTTGCACAAAGCGGAGCCGACGCCCGCGGCCCTCGAATGTCATTTCGAAGCTTAACATTAGTCGCATCATGACAGACACACAATATCCCCCGTTTCCGCGGCGTAATTGCAAAATACAATCTCGTCTGACTGCGAGACCACACATAACAAGTATGGCAATTTAAGTTCTTAAAGTGCTGAACCATTTTTTTTTTATTCCACTACAAGTAAGCCCTTGACTGCGATCTCACCTGATGATAAGTAATGATGCAGTCTAAGTTGGTAGCGGGCTAAACTGTTAGGGGTATGGCAGTTATATTAAACCCCTAGTCGGTTCCTGCACGGCATCGTACCGGAACGCTAAATCGGTTGGCGGTACGTCTTTGCCGGTAGGGTGGTAACTAGCCACGGCCGAAGCCTCCCACCAGACCAGACCAGAGGACATTCAAAAATTATAAATTACCAAATTGACCCTGCCGGGAATCGAACCCGGGACCTCCCACATTAATGCAACAACAACACTGCGTCAGGGAAGTCGTCAGTTGTGTATGCTACAATGTGGACGTGTTAAAGGGAGTTATTAACACTTACACTATAACCTTCTCTTTTCTGTAATAATGCCCTATACTGCATTTTTTTATATTAAGTGCCATTTCTGCCATTTCTGCCAGGCACTTGCCACCTGTATAAATGGCTGCACAAATTGGGGTCTATAAAAAGTGATTTAAATAATTATTTATGGCATGGAGTGTTTCCCGCTGGGGAAGTCTTCCCTGCACGCCAATTTCTCCTTAAACTAATCTGCTCATAGTCTATCGACTGAACGCACGATAAAGCCCATACAAAAAATAAAAAAATATTTAAAACCTGGCAACGCAATGGCAAGAATTAGTAGTGGTTTGAAATGATACTGATGATTATAGACGCATTGGCAGTTTATCTATGAATGCAAATCTTTAGGAGCGAATTAAATGAAAATTTGCATGTTAATGCTACAAGGTGTCTGAGTCAGCGAAAAGCTTACAATCTCAGATATAAATGAAAAATCTAAACAGTCAAAAGGTTAACGATTTAAATCATAATTAGAATAGTTTACCTAGCGGATAAGGTAGGTAGGATTCAAAGACCTTGTACTATCTGATAATAATAGCACTGACTAATCATTAAGTAATGCGGGAGAGGCAGCTATTTCAACCTGCATTCTCAAATTCCTGTCAAATAGTTAACGATCTCGATATTCGATACCATCTGAATACAGTAAAATTGCGATGCCTGAAACAAGTATTCAATTATGCCGTAAATCACTTATTCACAAATAAACCCTCAGTAAATAAAGGTCGTATTGAACTAAATCGATAAACGGAACCGATTTTTTGCTGCAATCAAAACTCATGACTTTCGCGTACGGTTTTTGCGCATTAAAGTTGAGTGTTAAAAATAGAATCGTGTCAAATTATTCAGCACCATATTTTGTATTTAAAATGTATTTTTTAAGCAACTAAATCTAAATTAAAGGGGGGAAATATGAACAATTGCTAGCAAACGTCTCTATCTCAAATATATATTACCTATGTTGCAGTCATAATGACTTTAAGTGAAGTTAAGTGAAAAACATTATCTTTGCAAAATTGGTGCGACGTGTCGCTAGAAACGAGATTTTGTTAAGTATTTAGTGGGGGTCTTAAAGTCCGTCGCCATCTAGGCGTATAATGCATTAAATGTTCTGCATTAATGCTATGCGTGGGCCGGTCCGTCCACATTTCTATGATGAATCGGTCCCTGGAACTCGAACGTTACGAAAATTCGCCTCAATTTACATATAGATACGATCCCGTGACATATTCGAGCTTAAACCAACGATAGTTCAGGGTACTGTATTGTTGTTGTACGAGATATTTATTGACCACTGCGAGAGGCTATTATGAAGCCAAACAAAGTTACATAAGTGGCAAATGATCTAAAAGGTCCGCCGCGCTACGGTTGTTGCGAAATTAGCAATACAAGAGCCGAATAAACAATGTTAAAGATAGTGGGCATTGATAACTTAAATAATATAATATACCAATTTCTTTCTGAGTAATGACCGTTGAGGCCATAGACATAGGATTTTTTCGCTGTACATTCTAAGTCTATGGTTGAGGCCAATATTTGCCATAATTTTGGCGTCAGTGGCAAAAAAAATTGTTAGTAAATTATCTACATATTATATTCATATTATAAATAAGAAAGTTTGGATAGATAAATGACTGTTACGCAATCACGCCAGAACGGCTGAACGGACCTAATTGAAATTTGGCACAGAGATAGGTTATATAGCCTGGAATAACACATAGGTTACTTTTATCCCCGGAAAATAAAAGAGTTCCCGCGGGAACCAAAAAAAACCTCAATCCACGCGGACGAAGTCGTAGACATCAGTTTTAAAAAAAGGCAAAATCGACATAAGCATAAAGACCCTAGAAAGTGAACATCAAGATTAATCTGAAGAAAAAATTATGTACGAGTATACAAAGTAATTTAAAAATAAAGGCAGTCATAGACTGCCGATAGAAGTGAAAACTATTTTTTTTATTTAAATTAAAATTATTAAAATATGAACCTTAACACTAAGGCATTAAAGTATAATTTCGAATGCAGTATATTTACCTATATATTCGCGAGCATGTCGCTGTTCGCGAGCATGTCGGTCACGGTCACGCGAATCTACATTTTTACCCCCTACCAAAAAGTGTTCAACGCGCCTAAAGAAGTTTTACACTTCAATATAAATTACCAAAAAGTGCTCAAATCGCCTAGAGAAGTTTTCACTTCAAAAAAAACACAAATAGAACTAATCAGTGAAATCACACAAGTAGCACCAGAAGCGAGCGCGCAATCAACAAAAACAAAGAGCCGAAGCGCTCGTGACCCCATCACAGTCATAACGTAAAGACAATGCGTCCAGACGGTCAAATGTTAACCCTGCATTGCGAAACATTAGAGGCATTAGAATGTCATGTGGTAAAGAATGGCCCACCGGGTGATTGATGGTGTACAGGCGCGTAGGCGTTGGCTGAAAACACTCGCTAAATTACACCGTGCCATGTTGTGATTGGATAATTTTAGATCCACTATATGGGGATCATCATTGCCATTGTTCAGATGAATCATTATTTAGATGAAACTATAATTTATTACATGCGAAACCGTAAACATTGCTTAATTATACAAAGAAACTAATATAGCCCGTGTTGTGGAATGCGAAACATTAAATCTCTCGTGCTTGATACTTTCTTAGGGTCAAAGCACACATGTATTATCCAGTTTTATCACTTGAAGGCCTATTTGCATTTTAAGAAAATGTCTTGTGTCTTGTAAGTTATATCTTATATTTTGTCTGATAAGACACCAGAAAAACTATCTTGTGTCTTCAGACACGCGCATACAAAATATTTTGATATTAAGTTACTTATAAGACATAAGAAATTTTCTTATAATGCGCAATAGGTCTTAGGATTTTAGAAGTTCCGATTGAACTTACATAAAAAAATATTTTATACGCGTATTCATTTAAACTAAACAGTCAATTTCTCATGCGACCCGTCAATACTTCCATTTATGAAAATATTATATTATAAACATGTTTGACTTTTTTGGCTATAGTTTTTAAGTTTTACCTTCCCACATTATTTATTATTCTAAGAGATCGAAAGCTACACTATGGTTATTTAAGTTATCGGTCGAATTTGTTTAATTTTTGGCGAGAATCTATCCTTAAGATATTACACTACATAACCACTGAAAAACCACTGAAAAAAAAGTTTTTCAAATCGGTTTAGAAACCACGGAGAAATGCGGTAACATACATTTTAAAAAAATACGTGCCGAATTGAGAACCTCCTTTTTTGGAAGTCGGTTAAAAAGCAACGATGCAGTGAGAAGTCGCTGCATACTGACGCTAAGTGCTAAGCACAGTATCGCGTGTGTGATAGCCCTAATACTGTTTTATTTTATAACGCAACGACCGCACGCGCATCGCACGCGCCGCTAATGACCTGTCGGTCTATTCTGCTATTTTCCAATTACGATAGCACGACCGAATAATATTAAATATAATATATGAAGTTGCTTTATTTTTGCTAACTATGCTTATGCTAACTCGTTTTGAGAAAATATTATCATCCTAACTTGAAATAATAATGACTTGAAAATAAACATGATTTGAGTTACTTTATGATCACTTTAAAGTTGTAAAATTATCTCTTTCTCTTTCTATCACCATTTCTAACATTATTTCTCTATATTTGTGATATTCATAACGTAAACATAGGCCCGTCACGTAACAAGGAACATACAAACATATATAGACTGATGAACACATAAGCCTGTGCGTGCCGCAGTCGGGTAAAAAGAACGCTGAGGGACAGTGGAGGGAATCTGTCTGCGCACCGGTATAGTCGCGTTCTAGCTACCTATCATTCTGTATAATTATTGTAGGTTTATTCTATTTACTAGCTGATGCCCGCGACTTCGTCCGCGTGATTCAAGTTATTTTTGATTCCCGCGGGAACTCCTTAATTTTCCGGGATTAAAAGTAGCCTATGTCACTCTCCAGGTCCTCAACTATACCCATGCCAAAAATCACGTCGATCCGTTGCTCCATTACGGCGTGATTGAAGGACAAACCAACAAACCAATAAACTAATAAACAAACACACTTTCGCATTTATAATATTAGTATGATAATAGGTATCTTTCTCCCATCGCGCCCCCTTCATACACCACCAATCTGATCGATAAATCGCTCAGTGCACAGGTAAACGGCCAACGTTATTTTTACGTGACAGGACGTAAAGTAAAAGAATGCTTATTAATTTACATTTTCAGAAAATAATTAACCGACTTCCAAAAAAGGAGGAGGTTCTCAATTCGGCGCGTACGTTTTTTTTTAATGTATGTCGAGTATACAAAGATAGGCAAAGTTGACGTGTCAGGCTCGCCTGACTTCAACATAGTGTGTAGAAACCAAAATTATTTTTTACTTTACAGTGGCTTTGGAAGTCGGTTTTTTGGAAAGAATTTTTATTATTCATGCCCTACAAGATAAACAGCTACATTACTGTTTCATTGATGATTCTTCAATGCAACACACTTGGATTTCATATTATCATTAAACCATTATCGGTAACCTTACTGTTATTAATTTTGCATCTACATGACTAAGAGAGAATGATTAATGTTTAATAACGTCGTTTCATACGGTAATGAAAAAAGATTAAGACACTTGGAGATAAGCATTTGAGTGGGCATGCTAAAGTAATAATTTCATTGACCACATTAGATGTAATAAGGCTTAGCACTATTTAGCTAATAAAACTTTATTTCTACTTTACTTTAATATGCCTACTGCTCTCCAGTAACTATCCAATAAAATATAGCACCCGATAAGAAACGGTACGTAACAGCTCAAATGAGTTCAATTTCTGCTATGATACAGATTGCGATCTTTAACTCATTTTACAGATTGCGATGGTATTCGAAATTAAAACCTTATGAAAAAGAAATAAGAACTAAAAACGCTTGCCGTAGAGAGTTTAGTATAATACTATCGTTAATAAATTGTACTAATGCATACATCTGAAGAAGCTGTGTAATTAACAACGTTGCTTGCGGGCGTATCTCGTAAACTGACAAATGGGAAATATGGTTATGAGTGGGTACTTATATTGTTTTAAGTAATAGGTTCGAAATATTGATTCATTATTATTTTAATCTTAGTAATTATCTTAAATGCCAACTTCTATGATAGTTGCCGAAGAAAAGTTATTTTTTATGAGAATTATAACATCTTGAACCGTGGGCCAACCGTGGGCCAAGGGCCAGACTTCTAAGTGACGGATGATTTTTTAAATAAAAAGTGATTTTTTAATTTTCTAACGACATTGAACTAGACGCTGCGCCATCAGGTTATAATGTCTGTGCGATTGCTTCTTTATAGCAACATATCCAAAAAACTTTCATCGATATGCTTGAGTGCGACTTGGGTGGCCGTGCGGCAGCTTTTGATTGTTTCTTATCTGATCTGAAAAAAATCTGGAGCCTCTTCTATCAGTATACAATTACTAATTGACGAACGATTGTGTCACAGCCTATGAAGAAAACAGTGAAAAGAGACCAAACTACCTCAATTTACATATACCTGTTCCAATATTTAATAGGTTGTAGATATAGTTAAGTGCTGGACGGCTAGAAGTACTCACTAAAGTGCTGTTGAAATACCAACCTGCGTTCATAACGACACTAATGTCAATTTATCCCGCACCATTATTCCAATTGCATGCATCATTCAATTAAAGGCTACGGACATCGAACACGGCCCGCGATCGAAATGGCCCAGTATTTTATATCTAAAGGCTTGCCCACAATCATATTTAAGATAGACACGCAATGAAACGTAACAGGGTTTTAAAGCCCAACACACACATTATACTTTTAGCATGAGCGATCGACAAATCATCTTTTCGTGATTTTACTTTAATTATTTAGACTTTAAATATCTCGAGGTAAGTATGTAGCAAAGGCACGTTTCTTCGATGTCATTAGCGTCGTTTTATAGTAACTTTTAAAAACTTCATAGATAACTTGGTCGCACAATACAACCTTCTGCTGCCGACCAACACGCGTTGTTGCCTTTCCTGATGTGCTAACTGCTAAGTGGCTAAGCTACAGATGAGTCCGATTCATAACTTCGAAATATGGTACACCGAATACATCACCGAAAGTAAAAGAAGCGACGAATATCGTAACAACGAATACATGTTATCGAACTGCAAGGCATCGACAACGTCAGCACTCTTACGCAGTCGAAATCCCGCGGGCTCGTATGAAGCGATTTGCTTCCTCGTTTCTAATTCGAACCGCTAGGATATGGAATGCACTTCCGGCTTCCGTTTTTCCCTTAATAATACCTTCCAATACTTACACCCGACCCAGCCCGCGCCCGTTCCCTGTGTGTTTTGCCCTTAAAACCCAGGCACGCAACGAAACGCAAGAAGGCTATAAAACGAGCGTCCCAGTGGACACTAAGACGTTTACCGCATTGATGTAGTGCCGCATCAGTTTCAGCTTAGATCGCGACAAGATTTACTGTTCTGTAAGTCATGCGGGCGATTTGAACGTATTTTGCGCCACAAGTTATATGCGACAACCGAGATATATTTATTATGTAATAATACTGTCCCATTGTTAGATGTTTAAGTGATAATAATATGGCCGATTTTTCCATCGATAAAATAAAGACGTAAAAAAATCAAACGCCACAAAAATGTAGTCTGTCCTTTTACAGAAAGCTTTTAAAACCAATGGATGTCTACGGCTGGGCATGGCCTTCCTGATCTAACGCTACTTACTATCCAGCGACTCCCTGCAACTTCTTTCATCTATCACCTACCTTTTTTAAAAAATAAAATACTAATATTTTAACTAAAACTAAGAAATAAATTTAAATCTAAATTTAAAAAAAACTAATTATATTTACAAAAAATACACGCTACCTTGTAATTTTGGCCTATTAAACATTATGTACCGTAGTTTAGGTGTTAATTGTTTAGTGTACTCCAGTACATTTTACTCTAGCATCTAACTAATCATTTTACTAGATATTAATTAGATGTAGAATCGATTGAATAATGCGCATAGTTAAAGCTTAAACATTCGTATTTTAATATTAGTACTGACGTTTAGTTTTTACCATCTTGTTTCCCAACACTTGCACCACAAACCCATGTTTGTGACGATACTAAAGAGTGGCTAGGTATATTATTTAGCTGATTGTGATGCATGAGGGGTCGTGCGCATAATAGCCGGATAAGTTCAGAATGAGACGCTTTGTGTAAATCCTATTCGCAAACTTGTACTTTGCACTTAGGTTCCTATTGTGGTTGCTGAATGAGATTTGAAACAGAAACATTATACGTATAAAGATACTTAGCTAGTTCAGATAATTTTTTTTGGTAAAATAAAATAAATTCCTGTACAATCCGTAATTCTCTGGGTGACACGGGCGTTTTATGAAATTTTTAGCAATTAAAAAACAATTTAACTGCTTAGCTCTTGCCAGTAATCTTTTCAATGATGCTTATTTTGTTGTAGGTAAGTTTACCTGTTATAATATTTGTAATAGAAGCATGCTCCTGAAGCTATAGCTATATTCAGCTATAGCTATATAGCTATATTCAGGCATGGTGCATTACGTATATGATGACGAAGAGCTGTTTACAATATTATTATATTATCTCGAATGAATTTAGTGCTGTGCCAGGCCGTGCGATTTAAGACGGGCTCAGCGGCTCCCTGCTGTCCGTCCAATGAGTGGGCGGTCTGCCAACGCTGCGCTTTCAAGCGAGCAGCACTTTGGGTCCCAAACGTCCCAAAACGGACCAAATCGGTTCCTCGAACTATGTGGAAGGACTTGGTAACCCACCGCATTATTATCCCAAGAAAACTCCTACTATTATGTGATTAATGGAAAGGGGTCACGATCCTCAGTAATGGATGGAATGAAGAAATACGATGCAAAGAGAGGGAGTTCTTCTACGTATCTCCTCATTTCCGTAGAGACACTCCGAGCATAGCTCTGAGCTTCCACGCTTAGGCACGGGAAAATGTAAATCATGCCTAATAGTATCAAATTCATTCGGCTTTATAACTATGCCTAGTTTAATTTACTATTGACAGTACTTTATCCACTAACAGGAATCTCATAACTTTTCATCTGAACCACATAAAATCTCATTGCCACGACACAAGACTTGCTTTTGTAACGTAACACTTATTACCATACTATAGGACAGATTGGTAACGATGTAAAATAGCCTTTATTACATTCCTGTTGAAGCTACACCTTTGTTTCGTGGGTGGTCATGGCTATAAAGGTCATTAAATATATTATCATACTAATAGGTAAATTTTAGAAAACAGCCAATGTTGGACCTTTATTTACATAGGACATTATTCGTAGGGTTGTATTACGTAGTACGCGATTAGGTATTTGCTGACATAAATTCGAAAAGCTTTAAATTTTTATTGTGTTTGGCACAGATCTAAATATGAGTGAAAAATTATAAGTATTTTCCCTGAGTAAGACCATTAAACTAAACTTACTGAACCGAAAAGTAAATTGAACTCAATTTTTACCATATAAGTCAATCTTACAACAAGTATGAGTTACTAAATACATTTTGCGGAATATTTTTTTATTTCTGCCATTGATGTAGAATTTTTTTAGTACCAATTTAGTAACTCGATAGCATTTATTTTTTAAATATACTTAATTATATTTTTACGAAATAATAAAAATAAATCGTCTCCTTTGTTAGTACAAATTATGTGACGCCTGTTTCCAGCAGAGTAAAGACGGACGGTTTAGCTAGTTATGCATAATTTAAAAGTCATTACAGGTGAAATAAACCTTATTGCGAGGTAATTTGGTCGACCGTGATCGGTGTCCGCGGCAAAAAGACCGATGTGTCCTAAATGCACTACCGAGTAATTGAGGTAGTTTTTTTCCGATGAGGTAGGCGCTTTTATATGTATATATGTATGAAATAACAACAGCTCAATTTGTTTCGCTCAAGTAAATAGGGCTGGCAGATAGTCACTGATTAATTAATAGATAGATTTTACACCAGTACAGTTTTCATGACATGTCATTTCTTTATAATTAATTGCTATGAAATTGAGAAAAAAAGAAAAGCAGACTTATGCTAAACTGAAAACTAATAATCTAAGCTATATAGAAATCGTATAAGTAAATGAGAATGTGTTAGGAGTTATACTAATTTTTTCATAAATTATGTAGAGACTAGACATTTACTAACTGAAATTATTAAGTTTTGCATTAAAAGCTGGTTATTTTATAGTTGTATTAAACTTAAACTCACGGGCTAACTTGAAGACCAAACATAATAAGTAGAGTACACATTTAAATTTACCAACCCTACGAAAACAAGGTATCAGGATTCACACGCCGAGTCTTATAAAAAATCTTTTGAGTCTCGGACAATATTTCAACTAGACAGAAATTTTCATATACCCAATGAATGATTTATTACACCATTCAATACGACGTCTTCATTTTGGTAGCTCCGGGCGGGTCGTGAGTGGGTGTTTCGGGTGACCCAAAATATATTTTCAAAGGAGAAATCCCGATAAAGCCTACCGGACACGTCAGATTCACGAAACGGCACGGGCAATAGACCCAACTGAAAACCTATCTATTACTTTTTTTCCCGCATCAATATTCCCAAACCATTATTATCATTTGTGTCAGCTCATCTCTATCCATTGGTGTGTCAGTTTTTCAAGACCAAATATGTGATAGACAAACTTTACGATCTGCGTTCCTCGTTTTTCATGCCACCTTCAGGCTTCACGATGTCTATTCTACTTTAAAGTTATCCCATTCTTCGCAAAATAAGAAAACTAGCAAACTAGGAACTTTCATAATCAAACATAGTACCTATCGTAGGATGATGTTAATTGGGATATGTGTACCTATGGAAATTACAACGACAGTCACTGAAGAAAGTTGTGCTCACATAAGTTGGTGTTTCGTTAAAAATCGATGGTCTGCAATAGTCCTAAGGCAATAAATCAAAATTCTTTGTACATGAGCCTCTTGCTACGATTCCTTTAGCTCGGAGGTACATTTATCATTGCGATCAACACAACACGTTCTTAAGAGTGAAAATTTCGCAGGTTATCTTGACAGGAGATGAGTAATATAAAGGTACCGACCAGTTTATATTGGTTTTGGTTGTTTTATTTTTATTTATGCTTCTTTAAATTCATGAATTATTATTTACGAACAACTCTTACGAGTCTTTCACCTTTGAATGACTAATTTGTATCGAAACACTTTTAGTATGACGTATCGTACTCTATGGAATACTTACTATTTTTAAGTAAACGATACTATGGCAACACTTTCCAATATGTTAAATGAGCAAATGTAGCAACAGGTAGGCCTGTCCAACAGAATTACCTGTTGCTACATTTGGTGATATATTAGAAAGAGAGCCACCACATTCAGCCCTCGACTTTCCTCATCTAATCCTTTCCAGCCTCACTTTCCCAATCATGCATGGAGGGATCCCACGTCACGCTTACCATAGTGCTCGGTCTCAACTTTTTGATTCCAACAGCTTTCGCATTTAGGATAAGTTAGGCCTACCCACTTCTACTTAACTCGATGTAAGAATGGTTCATAAAAAGCAAAGGTCAAGGCAATTTCAATACAAATATATCGTTTAATAATAATAAAATATAATAAATCTTTTTCAAAATCACTGACCAAGGAAAGTATTAACTAGAAATTCCTTGGATAGCTTTTTGCATAGTAACGCTCGCTTCGCATTTCTATTTTAAGTTGTTAGTTGCATAAATAAGCTAAGGATCCGAAGTACGTAAACACTCGAACGCACTCGCAGTACATACAAGGTTTTGCAAGAACTAAATGTTTTCTTAAGTACGAGGAAGGGATCGCAAATATCCAGGGCATATCACTTTCGTATTGGCTCTAGTTATGTCAATAACGGTCAGTATCGTAATAGAAACGTATCTAGTGTTATTTCACAAAACAATGGCTGACTGCAACGAGGAAGCTGTATCAACTCATCGGTGATAGTGACAGCGAACACGATTGCCAGGAATGTCGTGAGACTGTATTGTCTTAAGCTCATGCTCTTACTATACTGATTGTATACCCTATAGAGTTTTCGTTTATACCCCTCATTAATATAACAGTATATATACTAAAACGTATAAAAAACACATCCAAGCGTTCTCATTTGCAAAAGAATGGCTGGTTTAAAAATACACCTAAAGATGACTTTTGATCAGCTCAAAAAGCTAAAAAGGCTTGAAACAGTTGTACAGTTTATGTACGTATCAAAGAAGAAAAACTTGCATTGTGTAACTGAAATTAACTGACTCTCGAAGAAGCTATTTAATAAGTTTTTTTTACAGCTGGTCAAGCACAATCAAGTCGACAGCGGTTCCTCGCGGCTTCTTCTCCTTTAAAGCATTGATTGTGTGACACTCAGACTGAAGAACACCATAATATGACTAATATTTAGACAACACTTATTTCATCGTCGTTAGACGTCACTTGTCACGCGATAGACGTCCGCAGCTGAAGCTGGTCTTCTGAACGAACTCCCAAACGTCGTGGTTGTGCTGGTACATCAAACGAGTCTTTAAGCGGTTCCCTAAGACGGGTTTGATGTCTTCTGCCCTAATGGGGTATCTCCTAACGCAGTGCATTCAAGCGCGAGTACCTTAGAACCCGTACGTCTTTCGGATCTTCGAACTGCATGCCCTACCCATCATCTTCAGCTAAACATATAAGAAAGCTATAGAGTTTTCGTTTATACCCCTCATTAATATAACAGTATATATACTAAAACGTATAAAAAACACATCCAAGCGTTCTCATTTGCAAAAGAATGGCTGGTTTAAAAATACACCTAAAGATGACTTTTGATCAGCTCAAAAAGCTAAAAAGGCTTGAAACAGTTGTACAGTTTATGTACGTATCAAAGAAGAAAAACTTGCATTGTGTAACTGAAATTAACTGACTCTCGAAGAAGCTATTTAATAAGTTTTTTTTACAGCTGGTCAAGCACAATCAAGTCGACAGCGGTTCCTCGCGGCTTCTTCTCCTTTAAAGCATTGATTGTGTGACACTCAGACTGAAGAACACCATAATATGACTAATATTTAGACAACACTTATTTCATCGTCGTTAGACGTCACTTGTCACGCGATAGACGTCCGCAGCTGAAGCTGGTCTTCTGAACGAACTCCCAAACGTCGTGGTTGTGCTGGTACATCAAACGAGTCTTTAAGCGGTTCCCTAAGACGGGTTTGATGTCTTCTGCCCTAATGGGGTATCTCCTAACGCAGTGCATTCAAGCGCGAGTACCTTAGAACCCGTACGTCTTTCGGATCTTCGAACTGCATGCCCTACCCATCATCTTCAGCTAAACACATAAAAAAGCTACTGTATAAACGGTTGTACTACATACAATGTATAAAACCTATGCACGTGTGCGCATGCTCCAACCCTAGTTGTTCTAGTGGACACAGGGCAGTGTCGCAGAATTCACCGTTGTGTCTCGTGCCCTGCTCGCATACTTTCACCCGCGCCTGTTCAGCGATTGTACTGCACACGGCTCCAATGACCAGTTGTATTGATAGTAGCTGCACTTTATCAAAGCTTAATATTATTATAAGTAATCTGACACGTGCTTGACGTGTATCCTCTTTGTTATCTTCAAACCATTCAGACCTTTTTTTATCGCAATACAATGTATCGAAGAGTGTTTGGGATGAGAGTTTATACCAAAAGTAAACGAGTAATCTTATCTCGACTTCGGAGGATGCGATTGAAAAGCGTACTGTCCATATGAAATATTAAACGAAATTGTGTAGTCAAAGTAACCTCAAGAGTTTTTTGCATTTAATGCACCGAATACAAAGCCATCAATTTAGAAAAGAATAACCACTATTTTAATTTCTTATTTAAATTGCAAAAGTTTTAAAATCGACTAAAATCCTTATCGTACCGTATCTCTGGAGGTATATAATGTTACTTTTAAACCACATAACTTTACATCACATAAAAAAATAATTAAAGAAAGATAAAAAAGGACTAATGTTTTCGGACACTTGAACAGTCGAAATCTTATTCCGCACAGATAATATGGTGATGGTAATTGCAATACATTGCGCTATTGCTCCCTTTTGCTTGGGACAAAGTTGTCAGCGCAAGAGTCTAGACCTCTAGAAGCTTGTACCATTGAGCTTTCATTCCTGAAACATAAAGACATTAAAAAGGTAAAGAGACCGCTGGCTGTGACCGTATAGTAAAGTACCAGCATTATATCACTTGGCCGTAGAAAACAGGACAATTTACTATGCCAACGCATGCATTCAAATGCACCTTCACAATATTTTCCGCGGCGAGCTCTCAACTTGGTACATCCATTGATATACAACACCAAAGATTCCTTAGACTACACATTACACAATCACGTAAGATTTGTCCCGAGTTTGAAGATTAAACTACTTCTTCGTGTCACGGAGAACACGTTAAACAGCCAATTCCGGTTATTATCACTAAATTCTGATAATAATAATTGAAAATCTATGAGTTTAAAGCCACAGCATTAGTATCCCAAAAAAAACTACCATTAAATAATTAATAGAACGGGGTCACGAGTCTTAGAAATGAGGAATATGACGCAGAGAAAGAATTAAAAGCAGCGAACTCAGGGATGACCGGTATCGATATAAACGTCTACTTTGTCGCATTTTGGATCTACCATAATAATTATTTCGTAAATATCTGCATATCTTTATTTTTCTATATCAGTGTACACGTTATAGATCTCTCATAGGAAACACTGCGTCGCCTGAGGGCTATCTTTATTTACAGGTCCTATCTGTATGACTAGATACGCAATTTACTAAGATAACTGCCTATTATTCTTGACCATTTAATTTCCTTTAACAAGTTTTACATGAACACGGAAGAGATGTGAATAAAATTGCTATAATTTTTACTAAACACTGTGTTAATGTAAAACTTTTGATAATATTCACTAACATTATAAATATCTGTCTGTCTGTCGTAATGACAATCAATGCTACGCTTTCACGTCTTTTTTGTCCAACCGGGTAGGTTGCATGGAATATACCAATACTTCTTTGCATCGCAATTCTCACTAAATGTTAATGAGCTATATTTCGATATATATAAACACTATAAACAGTAAAAAAAGAGTATCATATTACGCAAGAGTAGTACACAGTATCAACATAGCACTAAAGTCTCAAATTAATTTCTCCACGCGCCAGTAAAACCTCCCACTTTATGCGATTCACTTTTTTACTTTCTTCAGAGTAACTCGAAACTTTATGATGCGATAAAAATGTTGGCAACTTCTGCAACGTAACCGTGCTACCACACGACACCTCTGTGGCACTGAATCACCGCTTTGGAGGCTTTTTTAAGCTATCCGATCCGATATAGGTATCAGACACTGAATCAATTCCGGTACGACCTACCTACCTAAAATGCTATCTGAATACGTTACGGATAGGTTGAAAACTATCAGCATACAAATTATTATTACTTCCTATTTTCTTCTATTATATTCTGTACACATATCTATTGAGAGATGACTATTTATTAGCTATTCAGTCTTTAAAACAATAAATTTTAAAGTTTTTGTTTCTTAAAATATATAATACAATCCAATACATTAATAAATAAATAATCGTAGGATTGTCAATATTGGAAATTTGTACACCCAGTACCGTTATACTAAAATAACCAATTTATTATGTCTTTATAATATCGGACAAACTACAAGCAAAGTGACCTTGATCTCTATCATCGATATTCGATACAATTCTTGTAGAAGTAGTGTAAGGCATGCAATATACTGCAAAACTTACAGCCAAGGATGCGGAAATACGGTTCGTTATAAATGTTGTGTTAACAACCAGCACGCATTTGTTAAATTATTGTTACATGCAAGTTCTTGGTATGTTAACATTAATGCACATTTTATGGTAGCCCCATAAATAGTGATGGGAATGAGCGAATGGGAACCTAAATTTCACTTGCAAGGATATTAATTAAAGTAGCCTATGTCCTTCCCCCTGATACAAACTATCTCCATACCAAACCAACCTAACCTAACCTAACCAAACATCATCAAAATCGGTTGAATAGATGGGCCGTGAAAGCGTAGCAGACAGACAGACGGACAGGCAGACAGACACACTTTCGAATTTATTATATTCATCATCATCGTCATCGTCAACCGATGGACGTCCACTGCTGGACATAGGTCTCTTGTAGGGTCCTCCACAAGCCACGGTCTTGCGCCGCCTGGATCCAGCGACGGTCCTCCCAGTGCGCGGTCGCCATTCCAGCACTTTGGGACCCCAACGTACATCGGTTCTCCGAACTATGTGCCACGCCTTTGCTTCGCAACTCTTCGGGCTATATCGATGACTCTGGTTCTCCTACGGATCTCCTCATTTCTGAATTGATCACGTAGGGACACTCCCAGCATAGCCCAACCATCGCCCGCTGAGTGACCCTGAGCCTTCTTATCAGGCCCATAGTCAGCGACCAAGTCTCGTATCCATAAGTCATTATTGGCAACACACAGTGCGTTTATAATATTAGTATGGATTTTTATTTTTATAAATAAGTACATTATTTCCTTAGTAAAAAAGAAGAATTAAAATGCTGAGATAAATTACTAATGATTATGACTCGTAATCGTAGCCTAACAAAAGAAAATATGTAGTTTTTTTCTTGTAGATACGATTTTTTGTAGTATACACTGAGGTAAATGCTTATTGCGTACCTATTAGCACTTCCGTAGCACAGCCTCTATTACGGTAATTTTACGTGTGAATGTGCTGTCGAGGTTTTTATATTCGTTTTTATTTGCATATTGAAGTTCCTCAAAATAATAAACAAGCGGAACTATAGCATCATGACCGCGTCGGTCATCCTTACATTTTCTAAAATTACTTGAGACCAATGCTACTTCCTACTTTATTTAGGTAAAAAATATGCTTTTAAAGTGTGTATGTTAAGGCGCTGTGTGTGGTCAGGGGGGGGGTCTCCAAAGCAGTGTATCCATTAAATGGTGGCATATGGAAGATTGAAAAAAATATATGATGTTTTCAAGACCTTAACTCAGATATTGTTTTATCCCAAAACACGATTTAAACAACTTCGCTGCATAAAAAATAAATTCAAACATACCTCTTATTTCAGTTTTCAAATCAACACATCTCCAAATTGAAAACCTCAATTTACTTGAAAAATATATCATTAAATTCCAAATTCTAAATGACATCCATTGATTTATTAATATTTATTAAAATGTACACATATTTTCTGTTTTCCATTGTATTCCGGTTTTTCGAGAAGCGCTAGCTCATTTTCACCTCCGCCAGTGTTCGAAAGAACTTCACAGACGATGGATCTGTGCTCCTTTGCTCCAGCGTTTAAATCGATATTTTAAAATGGTTTTCAAACATAACATGAATAAGACTAATGTTTATTCAACATGAATTGACAGAAGACGTGGATATTACAACTTTCGTGAGCTATCTTCTTTTATATAACTAAAAATACATAATCAAATAAAGTATGAATATGTGTTCTCTGACCAAACTTTTGACAGCTCGAAATAATGATGCCGTAATGCGCTATCCATTCGATTTTTGACAACAATCGACTTCATTTACGAAGAAGTTTTAATCGATTTGACACATTGATATTACAACTTTTTGTATTGTTTTATAAACATACCCAGGCGTCTAAATGTCTTTTTTATGTATTAAAATAAATATTTTTGGTGAAGCAATGCTGTAAATGTATATTTTATTATTTGGCAACATCAATAAGGCAGGTCATAGAAACCATCCAACGCCAAAGATGACGCTATTTAAATGACAATCAAGTGAGCTTGTGTTGCAGCTTCGTAATTATTTTGAAAACTATTTGTAAAATTAAAATCGTACTAGTAATTACTAGATTGACATACGAGTTGCGAAATATCGCATAAAAAGGCACGTCGCTTCACTATTTAAAAAAAAAACTCCTGCTGGTTGTAACAATGACGTCTTTTAATATTTCCAAGAAGTAGGTAAGTTGTCAAACATCCAATTACTGTCAGAGGGTTCACTGCCATCGCTTAAAGCAGTATTACTTAAAAATGTCAGTTTTATGTCACGTACCTTGAAGGTCCTAAAATAAGGATTATAATTCTAAAAACACGAACGTCAACAATATTAAAACAATACGGATTTAAGCGATAGTAGTATGCCTCCAGTGCAATTTTTGATATGAATGGAAAATAACAAAACAGTGGTAAGACAGAAAGGAAAACTGAAAATCAAGCATTGCCACTTCAGCTTGCTACTGCCATTGGACCAGACCGACCAGATAATATTATTATATCGAAAGCTTGCTGAGTAAGGACCTAGTAGTGTCTCAAATACTTCAAATAAGTGCCTATTGCAAGTTTTATTACTAATTGATTGGATATTAGATACCCTTAGGGTTTCGTTTCTGGGACCCGGGAGTTAGAAATTTCCGGGAAATACGTCGTTGGTTTTTTTTGTGATTTCCCGTTTTTGTGTACTTATAATTCTCCCTGACTACTAGGGCATGCATTCGGTGCTGTGTTTGAGTACCGGGAAATTTTGGACCGATATTGGCAAGGAACCGGGAATTCCCGGGACTTTCGATACTTTCGATACTACCTTAAATTATCACAAAAACACGGCTAAGACATTACAGAAAGTATGAAATAGACCAAATATTACAAAATTCACACAGGAATATACTGAATATTACTATTCATTAGGCATTATACAAAAATTTATCGCATAATATTTCACACAGGACTGTAAATTCATGATTTTTTCATGTACTTGTACCATAACTCGCTTCGTTACAAATTTCAAAGTTTTATTGTAGTTCATAGGTTTTACAGAGATTGCGTCTTGTATGAAAATACACTTTGAAAAGTTGAATTTTTTTTTATCGTGATACGCTCATATGTAACTACTTTAATAGCAATTAGAAGCCAGTGCAAATATAAATTTACTACATCAAGCAGTTTATGAGAAACAAGCCTTGACACACGGACAACAAAGTGATCCTTTACGGGTCTTTTTTTATAGACAGGCGTACGTAGTAACCTCACCTCAAAGAATTACAAATGTTAATCTAAATCAACAATATTTTCCAACCCATACTCAGTATTCCCAAGAGAATCTCGTGAAGATGTTACTCTCTCCTATTCTGTGCCGTTTTTTGGTTTTGCCGCACGCTGATTTGGTCTCTACAATTATATTGGATATGGTACCTCTTAGTATTTTTGGTATCCATTCACCGTCCTCCCCGTACGTATGGAGGATCCTAGGATCGAGGACCCTAGGATTTTCTAAAGACGTTTCCTATCAGCCATAAAGAGTCTCGTTACTGCTGCGTTACTGTCCAGGATTCACATCCATACATAAAGATTGGACTGTTCACAGTCTTGGTTTTTACATAACATTGTATGGAGAACTCCTGAGCATCTTAGGGAATTATGGATACGGATATCCATATTTTCTTTCCCTCTGCTATTGGTATAATTGACAGTGGAGTCAAAAATCAAAATTTAGTAGCCTCGGGCTTATGAGGTATAATTTATATTAAAGTCTATCAATATTTTCCTGTCAATCTTCATGTGAAATTTATGAAAGTAACGATATAATTAACAGAATATAGCATAATCTACTGTAATTTATTATGGCTGAACAAATTTTATTCCAGTGACAGATCCATAAATTCATTGATCTTCAAAAAAGCTCTTCTCTGCTGGTAAATAATACTTACCAGAAAGACTAACATACGAAACTGTACGAAGTGGCAGTAAAATAATCGTTATAGCCAAAGTAAAAATAGGGGGTTTTAAACTAATACCTCGAATTTGTGAGCATAAAATACAGTATAGTGAATTAAATTATTGTTACATGCAGAAATATCCACACTTAATTAGAGAAGAATCGACAGAATGTATGTACTTCGAGTTTCAAAAGTATCAAAAGTACCGGTTTTATGGTGTGGAGAACCGGGACTGAAAATTATTCAGAAGTACCGGGAATTTTTGGTACCAGGAATTATCGGGAGCATGCCCTATTGACTAGGTACCTCACTCGCGCAGTGCTGAGCACTATTGTCTTAACGTGGGATGTACCGGGTTTAATCCCCAGCAAAGTGAATTTGGGAATTGGGCGTATATTTGTAAAATTGTACATGAAATAAAATCGATATTTTTTTTTCATCATGTTTTGTTATTTTATTGATAAATTTGTGTTTCTTAGTTATTTATCTTTATGAGCAGTAGCACTGTTTACAAATATTATGTTAAATTATAGTAAAAACAATCATTTTAAAATTAAGTGACGGAGAATTATTCCATTGAGTAACTAAACTTTATCTCACAAAAGGCACTTAAAAAAACAACTTTAGATAAGATTCACAGAAGTGTTTTACTAGTCTTACCAATCATGCCAATCACAAAAATAGGACAGCAAACATAAAATAACAGAAACACTATCAAAATTTGATAATTTTAGTTCTTTTGACTAACGTAAAGGCAAATTTATGTCATAATTTATTATATAACTTCTGAAATAGACAATGCTTTTTATTTTTGTTTTTGCAAGTTACGATAAAAAATATACATTTAAATATAACATAACAATAACTTATATTAATGATAAATTGTCAATATTATAAGCATTTATGCAATATTAGCCGATGCCCGCGACTTCGTACGCGTGGATCAAAGTTTTGTGGTTCCCGCGAGAACTCTTTAATTTTTCGGGATAAAAAGTAGCCTATGTGCTATTCCAGACTATAATCTATATCTGTGCCAAATTTCGGCCAGATCCGTTCAGCCGTTGGGGCGTGATTGAGTAACAAACATCCATACATCCATTCATACATCCATACATCCATCTGTCCAAACTTTTTGGAGGATTTTTTGAGAGGACAATTTGTCAGTGGAACCTTGACAATTACTCAAAGGAAAGGTAAGGGCACTGATCACAATGTTAAGAATTATTGTACTTTCTTACCGTAAAACTATAATAGTCGTAGTAGGTACTTTTGAGTATTTTAAACTCTTTATTCTTTATTTTGTACTTAAATTATGTAAAATGTCGTCTATAAAATATAAGTAGAACTTCCAACCAATGTATAGTATGTTAAATCACATTGTAAGAATGATTATAAGTAACAATTTTTTTTTGCGTTTTGTCTTCTTCGATTCTCCCTTTCTGATATTTTATCTCACCTCGGATATTTTTACTGTTCTAGATTTTACGAGCTCCAAGTGTTATTTTCTTATATATTATTGTTTGAACTTTTAAGAGTCCCTCTTTAATTTCTCTATATGCCGCCTTGTTATTTCACCAGATGTCAGCGCCATTGTTACACCTGAATAATTTAATATATATAATACTCGTTTCCAATGCAAAACTCGGGGCCGTAAAAGCTTAACCGTGTACAAACCTTTAGAAATCCATTGAGTACCAATTTGTTCAATTGACTGACAATTTCGAAAGAGTTACTTAAAGGACCGTAATGAATTCACGGCAACAATATTTTCTTGCATTGTATTTCAAGAATTTAAATATTCTGAATTTTCTCTGGTCTGGCCTGGTAGGAGGCTTCAGCCGTGGCTAGTTACCAATTACCACCCTACCGCCAAAGACGTGCAGCCAAGCTATTTAGCGTTCCGGTAGGATGTCGTGTAGAAACCGATTAGGGATATGGACTAGGGTTTAATATAACTGCCATACCCCAAACAGGTTAGCCCGCTACCATCTTAGACTGCATCATCACTTACCATCAGGTGAGATCGCAGTCAAGGGCTAACTTGTATTTAATTTAAAAAAAAACTGGATATAAGGTACATAAAAGTAGCAATACCTATTTTTAAAAAAATCCCGATTCTCGGGAATTCCCGGGAATCGGCCAATTTTATTCCCGTTTCCTTGAGTTGAAAATTTGCCGTTCCCGAGATTTATTTTTAATTTTGATTGAGTGGGATTTTTAAAAAGTTAATTTGTTTAGTTTCACCCAACCTAAGTCCAGTTAATTAATATATAGGTTTTGCTTCGGACATAATATTGTCAATCAAACTTATAATTTTAGAGTACGAACGTACAAATTTGAAATTTTACATAAATTGGCTAATTTGCGGTTTTGGCTCTTACGAAGTTCTACCATATAGATAATTCTGTATGTAAAGATAAAAAATTGTAATCATGACACCAAAATTGAATGATTTTCTTCGTTTTTTATTTTTGAGTATTTTTCAAACACTGTAAATAATACTATGTGTCTGCAAAAGACTAGAAATTGATTTCAATGATCAATTTCCAACATCTTTTTGCTATTTAAATTTTTGAAATAACATCTGTATTTCTTGTTTCTGACAAAAAATGAATATCAGACTCTTAGTCGGTAAGTACATTGTATATGCGTATGATATTGATTTATGCCACAATTATACTTGTAATTAACTCACGTAAGTAGTTTATGTAAATAAGATACTTATGTAACTCTAGATGATGCCCTCGACTTCGTCCACATGGATTAAGATTTTTTGACTCCCGCGGTAACTGTTTAATTTTCCAGGATAATGGTTCCGGGTAGCCTATGTCCTTCTCCGGGATGTAATCTATTTTTGTACCAAATTTCATCAAAATCGGTTGAGTAGTTGGGCCGTGCAAGCGTAGCAGACAGACAGACACACTTTCGCATTTATTATATTTTGTATGGATATTAGTATGCTGGGCTAGCTTATGCCCGCGACTTCGTCCGCGTGGTTGAAGTTTTTTTTATTCCCGCGGGAACTCCTTAATTTTTCGGGATAAAAAGTCACTCTCCCTCAACTATACCCACGCCAAAAATAACGTCGAACCATTGCTCCGTTGCGGCGTGATTGACGGGCAATTCAATTAACAATCACACTTTCGCATTTATAATATTAAGTATTAAAATGGATTTGCACACGATATGCGATTTACAATAGGTATTTTGTCAATTACCTACTCATGTAAGAGACTTTGGTAGGTACGTGATTTACTCACTTACGTTATTCTATCAATTTCACAAATTTTGAGTTACCGTGTTTTGTCATCCGAGGGCATCCGTGACATGCTATGACAAGCGCGCGAAAATAATGAAAACCACGACGGGAGCGCCACCCGGCCGAAGTGGGCATAACTGACGTGAGGGGTGACGACTGAGGAGAGCCAACCTCTCGATTTGTGTTTTGATTTTAAGAGCTGACAGCGCCTTAAATATTTTGTTGTTTAGGTTGTTACGTTCCCTCAAATATGGTCGAGCGAAGCAATGGCTGGATCATGCGTCATGCTCGTGAACGGGTGCCACCGGCGGGAATGGGGCTACTTTCTGTCTGCACGTCTTTGACATGAATTGAATAAACAAATTGAAGAAATCCATTAAAAGTAATAATAATAATAATAATAATAAGCCTTTTTATTTCTAATCTCATGATATTTACAATTGTATATAACTACTTTTTAGATGAAATAAGTGTTAGTTGTGTTAGTGTTTGTCTTATTCTAGTTAGTATTGTTATTTGTTGCAGTATTTGTTGGTTTAAAAGTATGCTCCTGAAAAAAGCTTATTATACTGTTGAAGATTATGTAAATGATAGAGGAGCATGGATTTGATCGCTCCAGCAATGCTGGGGACAGCGGTTACTTATGTACACATTGATATAATAATTGTAAATGAATTATTTAAAAAAAGCAACCACCGAGTTTCTTGCTGGTTCTTCTCGGTAGGAATGGCATTCCGAACCAGTGGTAGATTCACTTGACGATTCATAAGTACTTGTAAAAGTTTATTTGAATAAAGAATAATTTGATTTGATTTGAAATTTGATTTTTTGCATGGATATAGTCAAAGACCTGGAAGTGACATAGGCTGGGGCAAGAGGTGCCACGGATTTTGGTGTGGCAAACATTTCAGTATGATATTATTAATTTAAATATAATAAAAGCGAAAGTATGTCACAGCTCAACAATTTTTAATAAATTTGACCTATCCCTGTACCTAAGTCTGCTTTTTATCCCGTGGAATACCAAAGATTTCACACAATTTTTTCTAAAACCTAAATCTCAGACGGACGGTGTCGCAGGCTATTGTATTATCATATATTGATCTTAGATCAGTGATTCAACATGATACTTCAATTTAATTAGGCCTTATTTGGAAACAAGTAAGTAACTTAAATTACTGTCATGAGCATAAACTATATTTAACGAATGCATCATAAAAATTAATTACCAAGATAGGCTGTATTTTGGCATTGACTATGAAGGTCTTCTCGTTACTTAAGATAAAAAAAATAATTAGTGTGACATCTATTAGTATCGGTAATTAATGATGACCAATTAACATTTATGCGAACATAATATTTAGACCCGGTTAACTTAGAAATATAGGAGAATTGCTCTTGCGAATCCATATTCATGCTACCATAATTCACCATAATTACCTGGAAGGTACGATAAAGTTCTAGCTGTATCCATAATAAGTATTTTTTTCATAGATTTAATTGCATAATTTTAATTGCATAATTTTTATACAATTTATCCGCTGAACTGATATTTGAAGTAGAGTGCATAATATAGGCTATTTATTCTGAAGACGTAGAAAGACTTTTTTTATCCCAAAAATCTCTGTCTCTTAACAAAACAAACAAAAAATAATTAGATAAAACACTTTGTTACACACAAGCCTACATGATACGCAAATCATGACAAAGTCATAGTAGGTACATCATATGTTAGAATATAAAGGCAACTTTATCTCTTCCAGACAACTGATATGAAATGAGATAGATTGCATGGAGAGAAGAAAAATCGCTTGCATTAAGTGGTGAATATCACTTTAGTTAAAAAAGAACTCTCTCGGTAGAATAAAGATCTAAACTTGTCCTTCGTAATTGTTCATACAAAAACATATTCCAAGTCCTCTTTACCTGCCATTACACATACTTTATCACGTGTAAGGTATCCTCGATTATGTGTGGAACAAATCAATTGAAGGCGATGACCACCCATTGTTTTTGAATCAACCGCCTCGTTAAGGCGACGTTCCATCAGAAAAACAGGACCCCTTTAAATTTATGGCTATCATTAACATCTGGGTATATTCGCGCCCTGTGAATATATACGTATAGGTTTTTGCTTAACTCAGGGTACTAAGGGCTCACTGTGCACCGGACGTCTTCTTCTCACGATAGTTAAGAACGCCATATTAGAAAAGCATATGACGCGATAAATTTTCATCATACCTACAGCATCCTACTTATGTTTTAAGAGTCCGTATTTCATATAGCAATTGAAGTACAGTACTTCAAAGTAACTTAAACCATAATCACAGGAAGGTAAGAGTTTACTCAAATAATTTAACTTCTAAAACCTAAGTTTTATCATCAATTTAATCTTGAAATTTTGATAAAAATCAAACTTGTGAAATATCTAGAAAATACACAAAAAAATGCTTTGCAATTCTCGACTCTCTTTAGATTAGAGCTTTCATACGAATTGGATCCGCATTAAACTTGTCTGCTGGAAGAACCAGCTCAAAGTCATTGCATCCTTTCATTGTTTATTCCATCCAAACTTTGTTGCCAAAAAGGTCGCCAAATGAGTCGCCGGCAAATGAGGCAGTTTTCGTGACTGCCTCATTACGGGCCTCGTTTTCACTCTAATTTAATTGGACATATAAATTGTATAGCACTTTCCGCTCGATTTGCGGCACGCCGTTATTGATTGAAAGAGCGCATGTGATTTAACAGGCCAATTATTTCTGGACTTTGGTAATTAAATTGGGTGGAAACGCGATGAAATTCGCGAGTAACAAGCATTGTAAAGTGGGTAAATTTTCATCCTTACAAAGGCAGTGGTTAGCTGTAATCACAATTTATAAAGTGTTACTTTAATAAAATCTGCCTAATACATTTTCATGTATGAAATGTGCAGCACCCAAATAAGTCGACAAGGCTGAAGGGTGCTAAGAATCAAATAAAATGTATGAATAAATATTCCTAAAATTAAAATAATCATACACTACACTGCCTATCTGCTTTTCCAATTTTAGCAAAGGCAAAGAGTTTAACCGGAATTTTTAAGAAACCTTGGTAGTTGAATGTAAGTATATGAATTCGCGGGCACCAATAATATAAAATAGTAGCCTATTCTATCTATATATCTATACATAATATTATAAATGCGAAAGTTTGGATGGATGGATAGATGTATGGATGTTTGTTACTCAATCACGGCTGAACGGATCTGGATGAAATTGGCACAGAGACAGATTGATCTGGAACTCATATCCGGGATATGAGTTCCAGATCAATCTGTCAAAATTAAAGAATTCCCGTGGGAACCGAAAAACCTCAATCCAGGCGGACGAAGTTGCGGGTATTAGCTAGTTAAAGAATAAATTAAAATAATAATTTTGCAAATTGATTCTTAATATTTTCTTTACTGGTGGTACAAAGGTGTATCATTGTTATTACTTTATTAAATAAATAAATAAGCCTTTATTAACTGAAAATTGTTAACATTTTCCGTAATTGTCTTACACAAAACTTAGTCTTTAACACATTTTTAAGTAGCTTAACAGTACATATTCACACACACGTATACAATATTTATGTACTTTTACATGTTAGATTGTGTTATTTATTGTATTATGTGGATTACTCGTGTATAATTCTTAGTGTACAGAAAATTTATGTATCTGACACAACTAAACAATATATACATTTACTAAATTTAACACATGCGAACTGAAAAATTTATTACTTTATTACTGATGGAATTTTCAAACCTACTCCAGATAATTCCTTAAGCTTACACTTTAAATTAATTAATTTAAGTAAATTACAAAATAAAGTAATTTACTTAAATTAATTAATTTAAAGTGTTTCAATAGTCAGTTGAGTACAAGTAAGTAGGATAGGAAGAGAAAGCTGATTAAGTTTACCCTAGAAACTCGTAATTAATGTCATTTACTGCCCTTATAAAATATAGCGGATTTATAATGTACGGAAAACATAAGTAACTAATCAAAATAGAATATTAACGCAGATGTATTCGCAAGCTCCTCAACTGGTGCCATCAATAAAGTTCGACAGACATCCGGTGACAACCTATCTTGTAATAGCGGATGCTGGAATCCTATTCATATTTTATACTCTGCTATTTTCACTTTATATGTTTCAATAATGCTTTAAATTTCTCAATTACCGTGATCGTAGTCAACCAATAACCATCCACAGGTGGACATAGGCCTGAATGAACTTCCAGACGCCTGGCTCCAAGCTGCTTGTTAAAACTCGTCCTTTTAGTTACTGATTTATTAGGACTGAAACAGTAACCGAATTAAGTGTAACCGTTTATTTCAGTTAATAAGTGTTCTTATCTGTAACCAAAATAGGTACTTGCGCCAACAAATTGCACGGTGTGACAACGCGGTCTTCTCACTTAATTGGACTTTACACACACTGACACAACATTGGCCATGTTCTTCTTAAAATAATTACAACCATCGGTGCTTTCACCTTAGCATCAAATTTGAATACGCGTCAACAGTAAATTTGGCAACGTCGCTATTCCGGTTACAATTTAAAACATTGTTAAGCACTTTCGACTACTACTATACCCATGCACAAAATCACGTCGATCCGTTGCTATGTTGTGGCGTGATTGAAGGACAAGCCAACAAACATACAAACGAACAAACATACAAACAAACTAACTAACTAAGTTTCGCATTTATAATATTAGTATGATACCTATGTGCATTTACTATCACTTGAAATCATAACTTGTTCTCTGGAATAAAAAAGATGAATTTAAAATAATCATAACATACTATGAACCAGATAGGACGAAAAACTTCTGCGGACGTTTCGCGCTAACGATTAGACCTGCCCAGTCCATTGTGTGTTTTCGCACTAAAATTATAGAAGAGTAAAGACTACATGGTTGCATCCAGTACGTTTTATATGTATTTTATAATGAGGCTCATTAAAATTACTGGAAGCAACGAGTTCTCTTGTAAATTTTTAAGTTTTTGTGATAAAAACACAATATAATATTTTAAACTGTCACATCGTTCGTCGTGGGGACACTTCACACGATCAGACGATAACTTCTTTATATAATTGAACATGAGTTATGGGTTGAGTTCTTTTGAATCAGTTTCAATATCGAATTAAACAATACAGAAATGATTATAGATCTTCATCGCCATAAATTTTAAATCACTCGATGTTATTGTTTTTATTTTGTCCTGGTGCGTGCTGATTATTATAAAAGACTAGCTGATGACCACGACTTCGTCCGCGTGTAAAAAAGCCTATGTCACTGCTCATCTTTTTAACCGATTTTGATTAAATTTGGTACATGAATAGATTGTATTCCCGGGAAGGACATAGGCTACTTTTTATCTTTGAAAATTAAAGAGTTCACGCGAAAATAAAAAAAAAGTTAATTCACGCGTACGAAGTCGCAGAAATCATCTAGTTTAATATAAAATGAAGGTTATCATCGTCGGCATCAGTGCGAATGAATGAACTGCCTCGTTGGTCTAGCGGTTAGCATAGTCGACTGCGGTTTACGAGGTCCTGGGTTCGATTCCCGGTCGGGCATAAAAATTGTTAGGTATTGGGTTTTTCAATTAAGAAATTCTCAGTGCCAGCCCGGAGTTGGAAGTCGGCGGTGTTTCACCCCCGTGCCTCGGAGAGCACGTTAAGCCGTCGGTCCCGGTTATTATCACTAACATGATAATAGTCGTTAAAGCCCGCCAACCCGCATTGGAGCAGCGTGGTGGGTCTAAGCTCTAATTCCCTCTCTCCTATGAGAGTGGAGGCCTGTGCCCAGCAGTGGGACGTTAATAGGCTGTAGTGGTGTAGTGGATGATAATGCCTTTTTAAATAAATTTAATTAAATTACCAACTATATGAAGTAAATAATGAACTGTGGTCCCCGGAGTTACTACCATCGCTTGCATTATTATTTACAAACTAGATGATTCCCGCGACTTCGTCCGCGCGGATTAAGATTTATGATTCCCGCGGGAACTCTTTAATTTTCCGGGATAAAAAGTAGCCTATGTCCTTCCCCGGGATACCATCTACCCTTGTACCAAATTTCATCAAAATCGGGTATAAAGACAGTTTTTTTTATACCCACGGGAACTCTTTAATTTTCCGGGATAAAAAGTAGCCTATGTCCTTCCCCGGGATACCATCTACCCCTGTACCAAATTTCAGCAAGATCGGTTGAAAAGATGGGCCGGGAAAGCGTAGCAGACAGACAGACAGACAGACAGACAGACAGACAGAAACACTTTCGCATTTATAATATTAGTATGGATTTCAGTTGTATGTCACTTACCTTGGCGTCCCAAAAATAAGGGTTATAATTCCAAAAACTAACGTCGACGTATTAAAAATACGGCTTTTCTCTAAAGTTACATATTATCTGGGTGAGGTTATTCGATTCCCGCGAGAGCTTCTTAATCTTCCAAGATAAAATGAAGCCTTGAGGTTATTATCAACAAACATCCAAACATACCATCCCGCTACAATCTTAGACTACATCGTCACTTACCATCAGCTAAAATCGCAGTCAAGGACTGACTTGTTTAAAAAAGACAAATTAACAAACATCCAAATTTTCACATATCTATATCAATATGATAAATGCGAAAGTTTGGATGGATAGATGGATGGATGTTTGTTACTCAATCACGCCAGAACAGCTAAACGGATCCGGGTGAAATTTGGCACAGAGATAGATTATAGTCTGGAATAACACATAGACTACTTTTTTCCCGAAAAATTTAAGAATTCCCGCGGGAACCGAAAAACCTCAATCCACGCGGACGAAGTCGCAGGCGTCGGCTTGTATATTATTAGTAGTCGTGACAACACATATTCAGAACTTAAGCTAATTTTATTTAATGCTATCAGAAACTATCATTCACCAGGTGATAAATAGCAATATGTATGCATTCATTAAATGTAAATGTTGTTCGAAGACGCGTTTAGTATCTAATTAAAATATACACGTTAGATCGAAATGATGATAAATTGGTACATCTAGTTAGAGATATTTAATTTCGGCGGCGAAGCAAAAAAGATGAAGCGATTTATAATATAGATACGGATGGAGCATCGTTTAGATGAAATAAATTTTATTATTTTGACCACCAATAGATTAATTATTATTATCTCAGTTTGAGCACCTAACCGATTATAAACAGCTGTTAAAATCTAAATTAGATCGCGTTTATTCGTTATGGTCTATAACATCTTGTTTGTGACTTTATTCGGGTTAATATTTGATTTGTAGGTGAGTGTATTACGAAGTATTTTTTGTTTCCTTGTTTTTTTCATTCAGTTATTTAAAATGTTTAAACTCTAAAGAAAATTATGGAAGTAAAAATAAATTACTATTTATGAATCAAATAAACCTAAATTATACTTGATTTTTTAACATACACACTTTACTTCACTTTAATTTATACTGTTGAAATGTTTATTACTTGAAAAATTATTTCTTTATAAGACTTTGAAAATAGATTTCCTTTAATCACACATTCATAATATATAAGAAAAGAAACTAAACACTTAGGGCCGCTTGCACAAGGACTTAAACTGATTTAGTAAAATTTTGTAATGCTGTCCATTTTTGGCAAATGCATATTGTAGCTGACAGGGACAGCATTAAAATATTTAACTAAATCAATTTAAGAGTCCTTGTGCAAGTGGGTCTTTAGTATTATACATTTTAATTCAATATACGTACAAACATGACGATATGTTTGTACTGTATGTATTGTTATAGACCGCTAAGACCGGAGGCCGTGCAGCCGGAAACGCAGTCCAGTTTCTACGCCACTAGTTTTACAAAAAAAGAAGTTATAAATCAACGAATAAACTCCTAAACCAGAACAGATTGACGAGAACTGTAAACAGAAGATCGTTGTTTCAAAACGAAATTAATTACGAGATTGGATGTGGTCAATTTGAGTCTCTTTTATTTGGTGTTGGATTATTTTTATTGCGTAAAATATATTCTTTATGGCATGATTACAGCTATTGTGAAATAAATTAATCTCTTTTTTTTATTTCAAAAGTTTACGTGATAGAAGCATGCGTTACTTTTTTTGTTTTTTATCCA
This sequence comes from Erebia aethiops, assembly GCA_923060345.2. NCBI lineage: Eukaryota > Metazoa > Arthropoda > Insecta > Lepidoptera > Nymphalidae > Erebia > Erebia aethiops. The sequence goes on along the minus strand of OV281096.1, from coordinate 9,362,316 downwards.
CTACAAGCTAGCCCTTGACTGCGATGACACCTGATGGTAAGTGATGATGCAGTCTAAGATGGTAGCGGGCTAACCTGTTAGGGGCATGGCAGTTATATTAAACCCACACCCCTTCGGTTTCTACACGGCATCGTACCGGAACGCTAAATCGCTTGGCGGCACGTCTTTGCCGGTAGGGTGGTAACTAGCCACGGCCGAAGCCTCCCACCAGGCCAGACCAGGGAAAATTCAGAAATTATAAATTCCTAAATTGACCCTGCTGGGGATCGAACCCGGGACCTCCGCACGTTAAGGCAACAGCGCTACACACTACGCCACGGAGGTCTTCAAAACTTACTTACTTTGCGGAAGTCCATGATAATGAAGGAAGTAGAACTTTAATTCGCTATAATCCGCCAAAATAAGTAAATCTATGTCGTACAGCCAACCCGCATTGAAGCAGCGTGGTGGGTCTAAGCTCTAATTCCCTCTCTCCTATGAGAGTGGAGGCATGTGCCAGCAGTGGGACGTTAATAGGCTAATATTAGTAAGATAATTGTAATATTAAGGATCTGTTATAATTTTTTTCTAATTCTGATTTGATTGCAACGCACTATTTATGATATAAGTAATCTGTGTGAAATTTTATATATTTAGCTACCTAATAATTAATAATGTTCCTCGTAAATTTTACGACGCAATCATTTATGTCAATTTCTATAATAAGCTATCTATGAACATTATAACATGATAAATCTCTATGAGTTAATATAACCATATTTTTAGTGGCCATTCCATAAATTACTTAACACCTTGATTTATAGCTGATCGACAGCAAAATGTAAACGTAGTTATACTGTATTACATTTTAAATGCTTCGTAATTTTTGTCTCCACTACAGTAAAAAAATATTACACAGCATATTTTTAGTGTTTAGTGTTTATTTTACGATCTTATTTCTAAAAGGTCTCAAACGAAAGTGACCAAGTAACGTATTTCAACTTAAGCTACTGACCACTAGAGAAATCTTGCAGTAGTCAGCAACCTAAAACATTAACAATAAAAAATATATTATATGTCGTTACATCGTCATCGTTTAAGACGGGTCTGAGTTCTGACATCGCGTCGCTGGTTCCGCTGGAAACAGAAAAATCAGACATGAATTATGTGACGTAACGAAATCTGGACGATTAAGTTAACTTTGTAAATTATAGCAAGCTCAGTATTCACGAGAACTAATGAATGGTACAGATATTTACAAGCCAAATAAAACCAAACATTATGCTTTTTTTATTGTGAGATAGGCTTGCGCTTGAAGACAATCATGCTTAGGTGCAAAGCAATGATGAGGTCTAGGATGGAGCGCGCTTGCCTAGAAGATACCTATTCACTCTAGCCTTGAAGGTATATATATAAGGCCTGTTTATTGATAACACTATGTAAGTTCCATGGATAGATAAAAATAACTAAAACCTAAATTTTTTGTTACAGGTAATATTCAACCGGGTTCTTTCTACATTTAAATAATTTGGGAAAATGCATTCATAAACACGAAATGTAAGTTGTAACCAATTACTACTAATTATGTGATATATTTTACTCAATAAGCACTCTGTAACAGTAACAATAACAGTTCATATATCTGCTGATTGGAAACTTGAAATATGTCATACATTTCAACCATCCAAACCTGTATTTCGCGTACTCCAGTCCCAGTTTCTTTATTTTTTATTCAAAAAATAATAATAATTGAAAAATTTGACTAACTCCAAATGGTTGACGAGCCCTGTCCGTTTCACCATAACAACCAGTCCACCGTCGCGGATGCATCGATCTTTGCCGATCGTAATTAACGACAGCGCGCCGTGAAGTCGAATTATGACGACCACTCGATTATAGGGCATCAGTCTTCATAACTATTGATTTGCATTGCTTATTTATTACCGTTTTCATTCGCCTAATATATTATCTATACTAATATTATAAATGCGAAAGTTTGGATGGATGGATGGATGTTTGTTACTTAATTACGCCAGAATGGCTAGACGGATCTGGATGAAATTTGGCACAGTGATGAGATTATAGTCTGAAATGAAACATAGGCTACTTTTTCTCCCGGAAAATAAAGAGTTCCCGCGAGAGCTAAAAAACCTCAATTCACGCGGACAAGGTCGGGGGCATCAGCTAGTATTTTATATTTTTTTAAATATGCAAAGTATGTCTGCTTACTTTGCAGCTTTAAATAATAAGTTAAGAAAATTAGAAAAAAACACAATATGGACAAGTAAAAAGTGTTCAGCAGGCAAAAAGAACGCGATGGCACGTTTATATGGAACTAGCTGATGCTCGCGACTTCGTCCGCGTGGATTGAGCTTTTTCGGTTCCCGCGGGAACTCTTTAATTTTCCGGGATTAAAAGCAGCCTATGTGTTATTCCTGACTATAATCTATCTCTGTGCCAAATTTCATACAGATCCGTTCAGCCGTTCGGGCGTGATCGAGTAACAAACTTCCATCCATTCATTCAAACTTTCGCATTAAAAATATAATAATATATATATTAGTAATATTGCACAGACTAGCGCGACAGAACGAGATGTTTTCTCCTTTGAGTTTGACACAGGCGTTTCGCGCGAAAATATTAATATAAGAAAATCCATACAAATCCATACTATACATACTAATATTATAAATGCGAAAGTGTGTAAGTCTGTCTGTCCGTCTGTCTGTCTGTCCGTCTTTCTGTCTGTCTGCTACGCTTTCACGGCCCATCTACTCAACCGATTTTGATGAAATTTGGTACAGGGGTAGATTGTATCCCGGGGTAGGACATAGGCTTTTTATCCCGGAAAAATCATCGCGGGAATCATCTAATATCAAAATAAATATTATCTTCAACAGATAGGTTGGTATTTTAACGATAAAATAACTACATAGAAAAATCATATTTTATTTACGACGATACATTATCGATCAATAATGTGCTTATAATCTACACAACTTACTGCCTACTTCATTATAATTAAATGTGAGACATTCAATTCAAATGAAGATATTTTTTTTTTTAAAAAACATCTTATTGTACTCTAAAAGCATTGTAAACAAAACGGTAGCCATATTCAAACTTTGAATATTGAAACACACTAACGCCAAAGGTTCGTTAAGATATAATTCTTTCCATTAGGCTATCTGTACATTATTAATCCATATGGACTCTTTCGTTAAGTACTTTAGTGCGATCGTTAACCACTAAGTGCATAAGATTGAAACTTAATAAGGAGCAGTTTAACCGTTAATGGTTTAACTGACGTCTCCGCAACCGACGTGCGAAGATTAACACCGGTTACCCGGTAGAGCTTTTGACGCATCTACGAGTTTATCGATATTTCTCTAAAACATCTCTATTGACGGCTCTATCTTCAACATTTTGCTAGTTGTAAAATGCGACCATTTCCATGCGGAGGCATTTTTATCGACTAAAAGTTAGCCCTTGACTGCGATCTAATCGTAAGTGATAATGCAGTCTAAGATGGTAGCGGGCTAACCTGTTAGGGGCATGGCAGTTATATTACACCCATACCGATAATCGGTTTCTACACGGCATCGTACGGGTACGATAAATCGCTTGGCGGCACATCTTTGCCGCTAGTGTGGTAACTAGCCACGACTGAAGCCTCCCAGGCTAGACCAGGGAAAATTCAGAAATTATAAATTCTCAAATTGATCCTGCGAATAATCGAACCCGGGACCGCCGCACGTTAAGACAACAGCCGGTCGTCAAACTACTTATAGTTTATTAATATTTTATTTTATTTTAGAAACTTCAAGGTTAGGGACATCTATGACAAATACGAGTAAGTTTGCTAATAAAACCAGCAATATTTTCAATAAAATATTTCTATCATACCTAAAATGGCTCTCCCTTATATGGCCGTGAATAGTCAAAAGCCAGGTTTTCGCTCGAGCTATTCAATAGTCAATATCAACAATTCAAAGCACATTTATCGATAAGCGTGCAGCACATCACTCTGAATTGGTGCACTCCCAAGATGTGTATGCAAAACAGGTGCGAGGCCGGGCATGGCATAATGATGTGCCGAAGCTCTCTTCGAGTGAAAGCACGATCGAAACGCTTGTAATAATCAGCTGTACCTATTTTGATGGTGACGCAACCATTGAGCGTTTAAGTTATCAGATCGACGCAATGGATGCTTGTTTATAATTGCGTATTGTGTTGTCCGTGCGGTGTGTTAATGTTTAGTAAATAGATGTACCTGCAAAGGTATTTCATACCACGCCTACGATTTTATTTAAGGTGAATTAGTTGCATTATATTACAAAATTCGTGCCACTGCCGTTCGTCGTTATGTTTGACCAGCGCTGAATTCACTTATGTCGCGCAACGTAATGATGTGCGCTGTCATCTTAAAAGTGGGAGATCCCGGACTCGATACCCAACCCGGTAGAGGCAATTTGGAAATATTTTATTTCTAAATTGTCTCTGGTCAAAATGATAGCGCGTTAAACTTTCAGTTTAGACTGATTCGTCACTTAACATCAGGTGAGATCGCAATCCAGGGCTAACTTGTAGTATTATTAAAAAACTTAGTAACGCAAAATGTAGTGATTATGCCGTCACACTATGTTTCTGTCCAAGCCCTTACTTGTTACCTTTTACATAAATTAGAACAGTTATTTATCCATTTCAATTATTAGACTAGGTCAGTAACAAGTATCCAAATTATCGAACAAGTAATATGTTATTTCCGTCGATAATTTTCATAAAAAGCTCCATAAATTATGATTAATCACCTAATCTGATTTAGAACATAATCGATAATTTCATAGCTACCAGTTTTAAAACCACACAGGAAGTAGTCTGGCCCAAGATGAAACTTAATTTAAATATTATTATAAACTTCGTAAGGAACGAAAATTACGGGTTACGAAGCTTGGAGTTTAATTAGATGGAACATCTGCGCCTAGTAAATCAATTGAAAAACGATGTAGGTACAAGGTACCTGTACAGCAATCATCACCAAATTAACTACATTGATTTAACAAGTTACTAATTTTTGGTAACGCATTAAACTACTTTAGTGTTCCGTAGTAAACAATGAACCCTTAAGGCGAGTCACCTCAGCTCAGCGGTGAAAACTGGTTTGCTAGATCAAATTTTTTCGGTATTTACTTTTAAATAACGGTCTTACAAAAAATATCCGATACACTTAAAGATATTGTCTAAAGAATGTGCTAATTTGTTACACGATAGGATGTACTTTACTCGATCAAAAAAAATCTTGAAACAGGCTAAATTAAAAGTTGAAAACGAATTTTTTATTAATAAAATCTTCGACTTTGCTCATCATTTTTATATGGATAAATTCCTCTTGAAGTATTAATGAGAACCTGCTAAAATTTATTTCAAACTGAAGTCCTATATCTATTTAATTCAAATTAATCCCAGAATTTGAACGTTGCCAAGCGGTTTCAGAATATACCGCGCTGCCCGCTTCCCCGCCAGTCTCTACGAGAAATGTACCGCGAGACGCGCGGGCGGCACCCCACACCTCACCTCCTAAAATCTTGGAGGTGACTCGCCTTATTTTTTACTTACACTTACCCATAGGTAAATGTATCATTTTTTAAAATTTTTTTTTTATATTTCATGATACGTATCTCCTAAAGTCCAGACTGCCTCCTGATCAGCGGAAACTGAAATAAAAAATAATTTACCTTCTTGAACAGATATTTCAAAATCATATTATGGTTTCTTAATCAGTTTCTTCGAAAAGGTAGGATATAGACTATAGTCATTGAAATAGAATGAGTAAACTAAAATTCTACATCAATGGGTATAGTCTTTTTCCAATATATTCATCATCATTAATGATCGTCCAAGATTTAAGCAAATTTTCCAGTATTTTTTATTCAAAAGGCAAGTTTTAGCCATGTCAAGCGATGGGTAAAGTTTGGCTTTACATATTTCCCTAATATTTTGATTCCATCGTAAAAGTTGAATTAATTATTCAACTTTTACGATGAAATCAAAATATTATTCATTTCACAGCCGAAACACATCAAAATTCAAGCGCTCAATTTTGCAATCATGATAATAGAAATGTGTGCTACATTTCTATTTCTCAATAGGCGAGAGTTGACTGGATCTCGATGAATCAGTAAGATTTTATGTTTGATGTCCATGTTTACGACTTTGACCGTACATTTGTTACGTTTATGCGATATTAAATGGATATGGAAAATACAAGACTATTAATTATTGGCAGTAGCCGCTACTGAATCTTAGACGTAGTTTACGAGGAAGCAAAACTGGTACCTATATACATTTACTTTAACGCTAAGCATAAACTTTGTTCTAAGGTTTGCTTTCGTTTCGATATCCATACTTTCTAACAAAAGATAAACATGTTAAAGAATATTTTTGAAAAAACAAACCACGCTTCAATTAAAAAGCATCGTAATTTTCATTACATTCCTAGATTCTATACTTTTATCCGCTTAAAAAAACAAATTATCGAAATCGGATTCAGGTTAAACGAAAGTATGGATTTTTAAGTCTATCCCAAAGAAGTTTAAATTTTCTTCGATATTATGTCCTTAAGTTGAATGGGTAATTTATCGGACCTACCTCCATGAACTGAGTTCTTACAGTTTTCAATACTGAATTTTATAAAAAATATTGCCCGATTTATTCTTCGTACAATGAAGACTAATTTTATAGAAATTGTGCATAAAGCATACAATTAAGCCAATTTGCTGTATTTGACTTGTTAAAATAAGCATTTACCGTGTACGGTCAGCACAATGGAGATAGGTTTACTGAGATTACTCGAGAAATTTCGTAAGTTGTCCATCACGCAACGTGTTCGGTGCCGAGTAACAATGTGGTCGGCGGGCGATCGGATGTTAATTAAAAAAGCTCTGGTTAAAGGGCCAATGCACACACAATACATTTGGCATCGACTCTGCAATTGAACGGATTGTGGCGATGCTGCTTACAAGAGAATATGAAGTACTAGATGATGCGATTTCATTTCAAATTTCATCCAAATTGGTTGAACAGATGGGCCGTGAAAGCATAGCAGACAGATAGATAGACAGACAGATAGACACACTTTCGCATAATATTAGTATGGATGGAGTTACAAATTCAGTAGGTATGTGAATACACGAAATGATGAAATGAGCTCTAAACCAATGAAGTTAAGGTTCATTTTACTTTAATGCTAATGTGATCGAACGTTCAATACGATCAATCGAATTTGCAATGTAAAAACTCAGAGTAAGCACACAGTGTCCATGTTTCACTATGTTGCAGCGATTGAGTGACGATCTTATATCTTGAAAGATCCCACATGCAGACTTAAAATTCGCCAAACTATTAATTTTGCACCAATACAATTATATGCAGCACTCGATTCAGATAGTTATCATCGTTATCTGTATCGATCGATGCAGACGCAATATCACTGACGGCTGATGCTAAAAGTATTGCGTGTGCTTTGGCCTTTAATTAAAAAAGCTCTTGTTTAAACGTTCACATGAGCCCCGTATTATTTTTTCCGTTGCCTTAATGAAGCCCATACATGGTGCAAACGACCGCTCCAGAATTTGCATTGATCTTCGGCGATAATTTGCGGCCCGATTTTTGGTACTCGAACCGCGTCAGGGAATTATACTCTTGGGCACTTTTTAACTACCATTGTTTTAACAATTGAAAACGATAGCAATTATTTACTACCTAAAGTATGTAGGTACTTACCCACTACACTACACTACACCTATCTACCTTGTTATTATCTTACTATAATATTATAAATGTGAAAATTTGGATGTATGAATGTTTGTTACTCAATCACGCCCATAGGTTTAGTATTGGGTTCGCGCTCTTCACCGCGAAGCCAATACTAAATCTATGATCACGCCCCAACGGCTGAACAGATCTGGCTGTGGCACATAGATAGATTATAGTCTGGAATAACACATATGCTACTTTTTATCTCGGAAAATTAAAGAGTTCCCGCGGGAACCAAAAATCCTCAATCCACGCGGACGTAGTCGCGGGCATCAGCTAGTTTTACATATAAGCTGCATTAAAAGTGCGAGTTTTATTAAAATTGTATTTCTTATTTATTTAAGTTGCTAGGTTGTTGTTTACAAATATGATATCTGTCAGTTTAGTTGATGGTTAAAATTACAATTTTAAAGGTTTGAAATAAACAAGATATTTTGGAGGATTGAAAAGAGGGCTGCTACTTCATTCAGCGAGTAGAAAACCATCAGCGGGTATTCGTCTGAAATTGACTAGTTTCGGATGGCTCAACAGGCATTGAAACTCGCACTTTCAATGCAGGTTATATTAAAAAATACGTGTTTTCCAGTGACGATATGGAATTAATAATTAATATGGATAAGCAAATTAATACACATTTTTATTACATAATAAACATTTAGACAATGTTTTGACAAGTGGATAATTGAGAATGTGATTAAATATTTATTCAAAATAGTTCAAATACTATTATAGGTTAATTATTTATTATTTTGCATCAGAGTCCAGCACTATTGATTACCTACCTACTGAGAAAATTAAACGTTGGAATATTTATTATGATTTCAATATAATAAAATACTGGGCGCAATAATTATTGTCTGAAGCTGTGTGGTCTTTATTTTGTCACGTATATTTAACCGCAAACTAATAAAATGCAAATATTGCAAATAATTACGTTGACGCATATTGCCGCTTAGGTTTATTAAAAAGAATTATCTATTTAAAAAATTTCCACACAATTTCATATTTATACACTTTGTGATGACAAATAGGTCGAAAACACACTACGTAATGTAATTATAATATCTGGCCGACAAAAAATTCGACACAATACTATTACGAGTCGACATGTTGTTTCTTGCGATCTTTTTTTTTCTCTCCTATCGGTAGTGTGTTCTTGACCTAAAAGCCGAGATTTCCCACACTCTTGAGCCGGACATAACCTTCCTTATGCTGAAAAATATTGAAGTCCCACGGGCGAACAGAAATAAAGCAAGTTCTAGTGCTAGTAAAATAATATTTCTTCCCACTTGCTAGTTATTTGCCTAGTCAATAGGAACATTTGTGCATTTCAAAACCCATTTGGCTCTGTCGCGTAATTCAAAACCCATCTCGTTACAGTGAGCTCTCGACAGATAACGACACCCAATAAACAATGAAATCGCAAACACGTCAACAATAATAACTAGATTCAATACACGTGGGCTGGTGGATGGATATTATAATGCCAAAAGTTGTTGCTCAATACGAATTATGATTGGGATACACGGAACTACGTTGCGTCAAACATACCAACCCGTCGTACACACGGGCATACGGGACCATACGGGTTAAAATGTAGTGATTTTGTTATTAATTTTCTTATTTTTTTTGTGCATTTTTTTAATGCACGTGAGTCAAAAGGCAGTTGACTACCATTGCACTACTACTAACACTTACACACTACCACTTTAACACACACTTTTGTAACACTTTTAACAAAACAAAACTGATTTGTGATACTTTGAGGCTAAATATTGAAGATAAATTCTCCTATTAAAAATAAAGCGTCCTGTAAATATAATCTTATAGAATTGATTTAGAACTTTTAATATACGATAAACATTTTTCATTACTATACTAAGTAATTAAAAATATTTATAATGCCGAATTCTATCTAAAAAATTCGTTTATATTTTATTGTTGGCCGGTAAAATAAAAGTTAGCCCAATCTGGGTGATCTCCTTTCAGCTATCATAGTTTATTTTTGAAATGGCGGTGACACGGACAGTCATTGTAACAGACGGATAAACTGAATAAAATTATATGGGTTCCTTATATAACTGCCGATACTTGATTCAAGATTCGAGATTCAAAGTTGTTGTCACGATTCAATGTTTGAGATCTAAACAACTAATTAAGAATATCAAGTAATAAATATTATCATCAACATCTCAAAGGAAATTGTTTCGATAAATTACAAAAATTAACATACTAACTACATTTAAAGATAGCAATAAAACGCAATAACGTCCACTGCAATATCATTCCGACACTATTATTTTGATTGATACGTCTAGCCTTTACCTCAAAACCGTCCTGCAAATCAGTACGTAATAACATGTCATCTGATTGTAATTTTATGCTATTCTAAACTAATTGCAATTAAAATAACGACTTGTGGAATTCATAAACATGAGCGACTATACTAAGTCTCGACTAAATTGCTCGGCGCTCGGCACGTGGAATTATGAAGCTGTGTGTTTACATACTCATCAAGTATCGAGTGTCGTCTACTTAAGCATTAGCACTTAACAAACCGCGTCCATATCATCCTTAGGAATCGCCCAGACATTTCGCTGTAATGCCAAGGCTTACGGAATTAATGTGGGCAGCCATTGTACACTTCGGCATTGTCAATTAGTATTGAGGAATATTCGATTACTTCTATTTGTTAATCGCTACAATAGGTCATCTGCAAAGGCGTTTGAGGCAGTTCCGTAAATCACTGGTAGAGTCATCAATCAGATTAAAGGTTGTTACATTTGTTTTATTGTTAACATAAAGGTTACAAATCGATATATACGTATTCTGAATGGAGTTATAAATGCTCAACTACTATAACATGTGATAGTCACTTTGGATCGGCCTTTTAAGTTATGTTTAAGCTAAATAAATAATTTGTCATCTGAGGAATTATTGACCCGTACCTTTATTTAGGAAGCAAACCTACCTGGCATCATTAACTACCCAAGAAAGCCCGCCGGTGAACCAGAGTCAAAATTGGCAAAAAGTTGTCTTTAGGTTTGCTCGTGCTATAATATGAATTATATAGTGCTTAACCGTATTATTTAAGAGGCATAATATTACCCGTCATCATTAAACATCCCTCGTTGCAGCGGCACTGCGATCAGCTGTAATGACAGTGCGCTGGTGGACCAGTTCTGTAAGAATTGTCAAAGGTCCTTGTATGCTTTTGAAATAAAATTTTGCCGATTACTCAATATCGTACTGCACTGGCTACATGAATTGTAAAGATCTTGACCGTTTTATCCAAGAGGCATAAGATTACCCAGCATCAATAACAGTGGCTCTGCGATCAGATGTAATGACAGTCCAGTACTGTACTTTAAGAACCAGTACTGTAAGAATTGTCAAAAGCTCCCTGTATGCTTTAGAAATAAAATTAGATAGTTACTTAATATCGTACTGACGAGCACTTGCTACATGAATTGTGAAGATCTTGACCGTATTATCTAAGAGGCATAAGATTACCCAGGATCATTAGCCGCCCTCGTTGCAGCGGCACTACGATCAGCTGTAATGACAGTCCGCCGGTGGACCAGTTCTGTTATCATTGGCGTGGAAGGTCGATTGCCTGTAATGAAGCCGATTAACAGGTGGGTCGTTGCGCTCGTGCTCTGTAATTTTGCCTCGATGATTTTGTAGCTTGATAGATTCGAACTATAATTACCAGTTGGTATATTCATTTGCATTTACATTTTTTTTATCTATTATGCATCAGTGGAATTTTTTTTGTTGCGTAGGTATACTTAGTATTCATTATGAAAGTTTAAAAAAAAAGACATTTTTAATAATGTTTGTTTAAGACTTATTAAGACTATTTCGAGGGAACTGGCAGCCGCTGGAATTATGCGGCACAAGACTATGTTCTGTGATAATAAATAATCAATACGACTTTCAACAGTGGGAGTCTTCCGGTTTTTCGCGCTGAATTGAGAACCTCCTTTCTTGGAAGTCGGTTAAAAAGAAAAATTATTCAACACACTAACTGTTATTTTTTTTGTAAAACAGACTCAATAATAATGATATTAAACATGCCAGGGTCGAGTTCAACTGAATCCTCCGCAACAATGCTAACTGGTTTATTATCATAAAGCTTTAACTAGAACAAATGGAAGGCTGAGATAGATAATCGTCGAATACCGATCAATAGAAATTTAACATCACAACAAGTGCGTACTGCGTAGGCTACATACTTACGACATTCACCAACTATTCACAAATAGTTCATTAAAATATTAAATATTACGACACTTACTTCGCGTGCACTTCTACGACACGACACTACGGAACGTGTTTCCCATAGACGCGGGCGTTTCGCGCTGTCTTTTTTAATCGACTTCTAAAAAGGGTTATATTTTCGGTGCGGATTCTTAGGTTTCCGTAGATACCTCATGAGGAAAAAAAGGAACCCTTAAAGGATCACTTTGTTGTACGTCCGTCTGTCTGTCTGTTTGTCAATCACCTTTTTCTCGGGAACGCGTGGAGGTTGAGATATCAAGTTGAAATTAATATAAAAAAAACTTAGGTTTACGGTCCCTTAAAGCTATTAAAAAGTCAACCCAATCAAAAGATACGGCCGCTTTTGCCGCATATTTTGTATTTTGCCTATATTTTCACACTCGTCAATAAATTAAAATCTACTTACTTTCCGTTGACCTTTGGCAAGAAGCTATGTCTCACAGCACAAGTACAAAAAAAACCGAAAATAGTTAATTATGATTCCGTACTAATAGAATGTCGAATTGTTTGTTAGGCGCTACCAGTTTAGCGCCATATGCAATTTATTCCACATTACGTGTTGTTATGACATCTTTCTTGTTATTTTAAAAGAATTTATATTGTGTGGTGGTATGCTACACTTGGTCGGGTTTTTTAGAGTAGGTACACCGATTTTTATAATCAAAATCTGAAATGTCGAAGAAATCAGAACTCCCACCATAGGGATTTAGGAAATGTTGATGCTGGGTTATAAATAAGGTACCATCTAGAAACTGCAAGATTGAACTCTCAGTCATAACTTAATCTTTTTCCTACTAAAGTGTGCGCATGCGCTTTAGAATTCCATAATGTCAGCAATGTGATTTATAATCGTCATTAATATTTTCTAAGTGGACATCCACACACACCCTACAAGGCACGTTGGCCAAGAGCATAACAAAAACTTGCAGCTATTAGCGATCATAACTCATAATTAATTTAATAAAAAATGAAAAAAAAAAACTGTGTAAGACTTAATTGTAGCCCTATAAGTCGGTACTTATGCCAGATTGAGAAAACGCGTATTCTTTTTACGCTCTCAAAACAGATATGATTCTAATTATAAGGAAAGAACATGCCAGTAAGATGATTCGTCATCATCATCATCATCCTCAACCAATAGACGTCCACTGCTGGACATAGGCCTCTTGCAAGGATTTCCACACGCCGCGGTCTTGCGCCGCGTGTATCCAGCGTCTCCCTGCCACTCGCCTGTACGCTTACTCTGAGTTTTTACATTGCAAATACGATTGATCGACGTAAGAGCTCACCACGCCAAGTGTAAGCGAACGTCAAAGTACTGATGTCGTCCGTGTCCATCGTGTAGGGGGTTTGCCACTCCAGCTATTTGGGACCCCAACGTCTATCGTCTTATTCTAACTATGTGCCCCGCCTATTGCCACTTCAGCTAAGACGCTCGCTCGATTACTTGACGTGAAGGGTAAGATGATTAAAATGATGTTAGTGTTAAATAATTTATAATTATATTTGCATTCGAGTCTTAACATCAAAAGGCCAACACATTAAAGATAATAATCGTAAAACTTTAATCAAACTACTAAATCGCCGTAAAATCATGAAATAATATTATTTTATTACGATCAATATATTTATTGGTATGCTAATCCAAAAAGCCAGCAATATTTTTTTTTTCGATGTCCAAAATTGGATTTGAATTATTATTACGTCACTTTTAAATTTATGCCAACACATAACATCTAAGAATTGAAAAAAATAACATTAATATCAATTAAACCAAAATGACAACCAAGACAGATTACACTTTCGCTCCTTATAAACATTTTACTTAACTATAAATCATTCAACTCTCATGTACTTAATCTTTTTATTTTACAATATCACTTATTCTTATTATTTTAGAAACTAGATTAGCTTGACTTTAATATAATTACAGAAGCAAAAATTGCATCACAGAGGCCAATGTAATTTCATGTTTGGTTAATTCATTATATTATGTGATAGCCTGTGACATTTACTTCCGGTCGATTTCGGTTGTTGGAGATATATAAATATGTGCCAAATGCCAACTACTGTTCACTGCACAATATTTCATAATTATAGTTTTGAGATACATAATAACTCAGTTATCTATCAATCTCAAATTTCTTTTACTAATTTTCAGCTTTTATTAAACATCACCTGTCATTTTTTTTATTTTACCAACCGTATAAAAAATAACTTCGAAAATAATTATTATGTCACTAATATGTACACTATTCAAATCACTCTTGTAGGGATTCTACGTTATTTTTAATCGACTTAAAAAAAAGGACGAGGTTCTCAATTTGGCGCGTATCTTTTTTTTATTCTAGCTGATGCCCGTGACTTCCTTGAGTGAGCTTGGGTTTTAAACAAACCTGTGGGGGCCGCTTTGATTTTGCCGAATTGAAAGTAGCTTTTGACAGTTTCCAGGTTTTTAACTATATCCATGCAAAAAAACATGTAAATCCGTTGCTCTGTTGCGGCGCTATAGAAGGACATTCTACTTGACAAATAAACATACTTTCGCATTTACAATATTGATCAATGGGAGAGGATAATATTGGTAGAATTATAGTTTCTTCCCTCACGTTACAACTGTACCTACTATAGCTACATAAATGGGCCCTGTTAGTGAACGTGTTAGTTTCACCCGTGATAAGAAGTTGGCGGTGAATTGGCAGCCGGTACAAATAAGCTCTAAACTACACTTAGCTACAAGTGTAGCACGCCAAGCTACTTGTGGTAGCTGATCTACCTGTCAAATATATTGGAACCGAGAAAGCAGAGGTCGGGTAAGATAACCTAACCTCGTATAACTGCATACAAAATATAAGCACCTAAGTAGATATCTAGGTTGTGACTTGTGTTCAGTGTAGAACTAATAGGTATTTATTTTAAAACAGTGATAGACTAGTGGTTTAAACGGTAAGACCTGTTAATCACGTTCAATCCTCGGCCACGCGTGAAGCATCCTGTGAAGTCTGCCAATACGCACTTAGTCAGCATGGTGGACTACAGGCAATGGGTTGAGATTATAATATGAAGATGATGAATATAAATGAATATTATTATTATTAATAGTAGGCTCATTTTTTGCACAAAGGGTCAACCTGGCTGCCCAACGCGGAAATGCAGCCAGCATTCTTGCCACCATTCCACGCGGGCATGATTTTTTATAGTAATTAGGTTAGGGTAGCTAGCTTAAGTTCCATTGTATAGTTTTCAAAATTATTTCTTTTATTTTGTTACCGTTGCATAGGTATTCCATGATGGGACGTTGTTTTATGGTTGTTAGAGTAAGGCAAAATTATGAATCGAAGGATAGATCTAATTTATGGTTTTCTAAACAAACTTAACTAAATGAATCTTTAGAGTAATTCTGAAATTGATTTTAAAGCTTAAAAGAATATTTCCATGCTTTGCTCAAATATATTAAAATTAATACCCGAGGCATAAAAAAATGCGGTGAATTTCTAAAGAGTATTACAAATACATCAAGTACGAATAAATAATTATCATGTTGACATTTTAGATGTAAAACTTCGTGTGAAATAACAGACACACATGAAATTGAAAAAAAAATACTTGTTTATAATTAAAGGCATAAGATTTATGAACAGCGTATGATCTAGTTTTGCCATTTCAATTCAATTTGCGACGAGTCGGCTACTTTCATGACCAAATATGATAAACTAGATGATGCCCGCGACTTCGTCCGCGTGGATTAAGATTTTTTAATTCCCGCGGGTACTGTTTAATTTCCGGGATAAAAAGTAGCCTTTGTCCTTCGCCTGGATACAAACTATTCCAATACCAAATTTCATCAAAATCGGTTGAAGAGATAACTTTTTTGATTCTCGCGGGAACTCCTCAATTTTCCGGGATAAAAGTAGCCTATGTCCTTCCCCGGGATACAAATTATCCCTGTCATCAAAATTGGTTGAACAGGTGGCCCGTGAAAGCGTAGCAGTCTGATAGATAGACAGACAGACAGGCACACTTTCGCATTTATAATATTAGTATGGCTGGTATGGATATAGTAAAACCAGTTTGCAGTTTTTACAATCTAAATCTTGAATATATTAATGAGATGAGTTGGATAAAATTCTTCTTCTTATCTCAACTTGAAGTCCTTCGGCGGACGGCAACAGCTGCGGCCAAAAATATAATTAATAAAATAAACTATTGGAGTTTAAACAACATGCCGACAGCAATAAAAGTCCTGTATAAATAAAATTAAATGCTTATAGCCCGTGAGCCTCGTATATTAACTTTGTCACTACTTGGACCAAATAATAATTACAAAAGATCTTATTTATGAAATAACGTAATATGTACTCGTAGCAAGAAAATAAATGCTTCGAATTGGCCTTTTTAATGAACTGAATATCAATAGCATACCTATTATTGGGAAACAGAAAATAGTATTGTAAAGCAGATTATTTTTGCATGCTGGTGGAGTTGCCCCACAAAAATCACCAAAAATACATTACCCTTGGTATAAATATCATCATCATAATCGGCCTGTAGACCTCCACTGTTGGGCAATATACCCTAGTGAGCGTCTCAGCCTTGCTTATCCAGCCGGCAGCCACGTGCCAACTCTTTATATCGTCGGTCCGTGATGCTAGAGGGCGCCCCACACTACACTTACTTATACGCGGCCTCCACTTTTAAGCTCGTCTTTATAGCTCCAACGGGCATCGCCCCTACGACAAGCATGACCTGCCCGCTGCCGCTTCAATTTGCAGATGATAAATTATAAATGATTTATTTATTTATCTGTGATTTATCTGTGATTTATCTGTGATAAGCTGAGATCTATTCTTAGTAGACTATACGTACTTAAATTTAAACTTCCTTACAAGACGCTGAGATTGCTTTACTTGGCACTGGCTGACTCAATCATTGGCTATGGCTTAAGTAGCTACGGTAAAACTTTCAAAACATATATTATACGTATATATAAACTACAATTAAAAATGTTAAAAACTATTGTACCTAGAAAAATTAAATTAAAATATTGTGAGGACTATCACAAATTATTTACATACTGCAATGTGTTGCCAGTGCAAAGTAAGGTAAAATTAGCCATACTTAAGGAAGAATTTAATAACTTACAATATCTAAGACGTAAAGAACGAGGCAGTAATTTACGCAAATTAGCGAATTATACAAAGTTCACCCTACCGAAAACAAATAATATATACGGCAAAAGAAATTATAAATATATGCTTCCTAAAATTCTCGAAGATCTCCCATCGTTTCTACAATATAATAGCAAAGAAAAAAAACATATTTATATAAGAAAGTGTAAAAGATATTTATTAGGTAAATAATGATAATACTTACTAACTAATTCAATAACCTAATATAGAACATAATATGTATTATTTGTCTGTGTAACTGGTAAGTACCTACATCCAAATATTCTTATTATTATGTATTAGTTTTTTAAGGCGAACTCGCCATCCTCACCATAAACGTCAAGTTTTTTAGAGGATGGCTCCGATATTAAGATTTGTATATTGTAGTTTGTTTTGATCAATAAATTAAAAAAAAAAAAAAAAAAAATTCATGTAGGACAACTTGTGACACTTATGATACGACAAGACTCTACCACCGGTTCCCAAAGCTGATTCTACTGAGAAGAGCCGGCAAGAAACTCAGCAGTTGCTCTTTTCTTAAAAAAGAAAAAGGTTACAATAAGTAACAATACAACACATACATTACGTTACAAGTATTACACTGACTTGTGGGTCACTGGATGCGAGCCTGGTTGCTTCCATGCAACTTTGTCATTCAGAAAATCATCGACTCGACTCAACAATGTTGTTAAACACAGTCTTTAAATTTATGTAATGGCAAATCTAGAAACTCTTTGGGAACCATGTTATAAAAGCGTACACTCAACCCCACAAAGGATTTCTGCACCTTGCGCACACGATATGACGATGTAACAAGCTTATGGCGGTTTCTAGTAAATTGATTGTGAGTATCACTTATTTGCTTATAAAGATTAATGTTCCGCCTTACAAAGACTATGTTATTGTAAATGTATTGTGAAGGCACCGTAAGTATACCAATGTCTTTAAATTTTTCACGAAATAATTCGTGTGAGCCGAGTTTATAAATAGAACGGATACTAATTATAAACTCGGACTACGACGAACGACGACGAAACTACGACGGCTCTTTTCTGCAATATAAAAATTGTTTGGATATCAGCTGCTCTGCCCCACAAAAAATGCCGTACGACATGACACCGTGGAAGTAGGCAAAGCAGACAAGCCTAGCCGTTCCAATAACGGTAAACTGTCTAATTTTCCTGACAGCAAAAGCAGCCGAGCTAAGTTATGATTTTGGCTACGTCAGTGACCAAGTAATAATAAAATCTACACATACAGAAATATAATATCAAATAATGTAGGTACCTATTACTAATGTTATGTCGCGTAGGCGAGAACAAGCCAATCTACTAACAAAAAATACGTCAATGTGAATTTCTATATGTTTCGAACAAGATACAGAACACTTCCGCAATGTATTAAGGATACTTCTAATAAAATGCAGCAGAGTCGCCAGTTCTTGATAAAGGCATGACCACCTACATGCGGAGACTGCGTTGGCGAAATGGCGTGTCGGGACTTCAGTAAGATTATTATGGTATGCTGTTGGTATCAGTTTACGCCTTGCAACCTGCCTCTCCATTGTTTATTTAGTGGGTTGTTACTGTTAACTTGTTTTAATTTATTTTAGAGATTTGCTAATTAAGAATTCCTTTTATTACAAGACCGATCTCTTCTGATATCGATAAAATCACATTTTATAATTTGATCACAAATAAAAAATGATTTCATTAAAGAAATCTGTTTTAATTCGTTTATAGGTGTGTAAAAATTATATAATAAGCGGAATTTTAATCGAAGCCTAGCTAGATGTGTATTCTACGTAATGCTAGGCGATCGGTATGAGCAGTTATTAATATGATCGGATTAAATGAATTTTCATTTATGGAAACACGAGGTATGCCTCAAGATACCTGTAGGCATTTATCTCGAGAGATCGCGTTTTGAATTACAACTAGGTGGAAACTGGAAACGTGTTACAAATAGTACCTAACCTTTCTTAATGTTTTTCTGTCGATGTAGTTAAATCAGGCAATTTTTATGACATTGCTCAATTTGGCTTAACGAGATCCACTTTAATATGTTAAGTAATAAACATTTAAGTCAAAATGTAATTAAAATAAAATGATATTTCTTATTTTATCACCTTATTATGAAAAAATCCACTACGTTTCCGTTTTTCTTCATATTTTATAACTTTTTTGTACAAATTAAAAAAAAACAAAGATTTCCGCTTCATGCATAAATTCTTTTCCTTGTTTAAATTTAAAAAAATGTTTGTCTTTCTGTATACATGTCTTTTTGTTTCCTACGTATTAGCAAGTAGCATATCATTCATCCGATTGAATTGATTTCTTTTTTAGTTTACCTACCGGAAGATTTCTAACATAGTATTAGCATTTAGTCGTTCACATAAAAATTTTCAGAAAAAAAATAAAAACCGACTTCAAAAACCACAAACACTAAAAAGTAAAAAATAATTTAATTTATTATGTATACAAGAGTTAATGTAGTTCTATAATAACATTTTTTGGAGTCTTTTTTTGGAATTTTTTATTTCACAATTTTTAGTGGCCCCACTGTTTTAAAATACAGGATGTAACCAGAACGCTAGTAAAAACTTAGCGTTATTAAGAATAACGTCGTTTAATCGTTACTCGTCGACTTGTCTAACTTAGACAAGTCAAGTACAAAGTCCATATGATACCCCACTTGGTATAGTTATCCTACTTTGAAATTTCAAACCCCTGATTTTCCCCACTTTTTTAATTAAACTAAAAATAATTTTCAATTTTTTTGATTTCCATGATATTGGGCCACTATTATATACAACTATTCCAAATTTCATGTCAATAGTTAATAGTTACTGAAATAATCGACTGTGACAGACGGAAAGAGAAAGTAATAAGGGTTCCATTTTTACCATTTTTGTACGGAACCCTAAAAAAAAAAGATATGCTATGCATGGTTAAAACATACTGTTTACAAAACTATCACACTGATCGCGAGAAATTTACTCTTATCCATTGAGGAGTTCCGCTCTCCATCTCCGGAGATATTCATCAGATCTTCACCAAATTAAAATGGGACCACCTCTGAAGTATGACCTACCAAACAAAAAAAGAATTATCAAAATCGGTTCATAATTGGCGGAGAAATCGCGTAACAAACATACAAAAAAAACATACAGTCGAATTGAGAACCTCCTCCTTTTTTTGAAGTCGGTTAAAAAGGGGCATTTCGACGCAGTTGTTACTATGTATACCTACGCAGAAAAGAAAACACTCCTGCCGCAGTGTGCATCGTGCACCCACACCCAATAGCAACACATCCCGAGACCGTAATCAGGGTCCCATACATCATCTTAATACTGGCTGCGTCACCGCAAATCCGAATCACCAATGCAAATGTGCCTGCTTTCTTGCCTTCATTCTAATACTGCGCCATAATTTATGTGACAAGTCCAGCTATCTACCTCCCGTACAAAGTTTTGCGCAGATTATCCGCTGAATAAATAATGAAAGTGCATTATTATATCTGTTTTGTAACGATCTCAATCGTTAACCTTTATTTCGATGACAGTAATGTACAGGTTTTCGATAGAATACTATCGGTGGTGTTACATTTCCTCTTGACATCGCTGGGAACAATTCTTAGCTAATCAATAGACGTGAATAACTTCCTATTTATTAACTTAATCTTTTTCCTTTCAGTGCTGGATTCCTTCTTTATTTACTTCTGCTAAATTTCAGCTCACTAGTAGCTACTAGAAAAAAAGTTTAATTAATAAAGCTCTATTACTTATGACATTATGAAACGCGGCAACCTGGTAAATCGTATTTAACAAAACATCGTTAAGCTCTGTGTCTTTCCCTCTAGGATACATGGAGAGAGACAGAGTACCCGTACGTACCGATAAATAATTTGTTTTTCACTCTTAAATAGAATAGCGAAAGTAACTGTGTTCTTACCGGGTGTCCATTAACACCATATAACTTATTTTCACACGTTGCCTGTCTTTAGCTGATAGATTAGTTTTTATTTATTTTAGATTTATTTTATTCCTTAGTGTGATTAGAGCTTTTTCATATCATTGACTGAGTTAATACGGCCCAAGTAACTAAGTATCTACTTACCTATGTATTCACGCGGATTTTGCAGCTGCAAATGTCGCTTGTTGTTGCTTTGGTTGCAGAGTGTAGTTAACATCGCCGACAACCGCATATGTGACATCGATAAAAAATTTAAATGTCTTATAAATTCTTATCCGCCCAACTATGGCCACTGCGGGGACTTTGCATTAAATTCACATTATCTTCAGATATCCAAAGAATATCGTACGATACGTTGAAAACATCCATATTTTTACAATTTGCAAATAGATGACGTTAATGCCACGGCATATAGGAATCTTGTTTAGTAACCTGATTTACTGATAAGTGCTTTAGAAGTATTTGCTACAAAAAAAACTGAAGAAACTGTACCAGCTCTGAGGCGTGGCAAGTACGATTTCGAACAAACAATAAAAACATTTATTTATCAATATCAGATTAACAGGGATGATGCCTATGTCAAAAATAAATTATTTTTTATGGCCTAATGTCTTCCAAAAGACCTAAACTTCACGGCCTCGGTTAGTTTTAAGTTTGATAACCATTTTAAATTACAGATTAAAGAAAATAAGTGCGATTAAATTTGATAACGTGACAACTATGTATTTCATACAAACTTCCATACACAACTTAATACAACTTGTGACAATGTCTTTTATGATATATATCGAGACTCTACCACCGGTTCGGAATAATTAATCTTTTAGCTTTCAATGCTCGATTCCTTCTTTATTTACTCCTGCTACACTTCAAAAGAACAAATAGTCCATCCACAAACCAGGTATTTGTATTTTTATGTTTTTTTTAGAACTTCCACAACTCTGTTCATAAATTCATCGAATAACACTTAAATCTAAATATTTGATTTCATAGAAGATTGCTGGTAGGTATAGTGTTTTCATACCATCAAGCCTATATTTAATTAATATTGCACTAAAGACAGTTTAAACAAATTTTCTTTAACGGTTCGATGTAGCTAATAAACAGTTTACAAAGTTTATAGGGGAAATCGTGTAGTTTCCCAGTAATAGTCGTTTACACAGATTTACGGCCGACTCTGATCTAATTACCAGCGTCTCATAAAACCCGAGCACGCGCCTCGAAGTGCAATACGTTTCAATACGTCTTAGCGTGAATGTTTCCTAGATACTCCGTAACTTATATCCTAGTAAAAATATCCTTGGGTTAACACGTACAGGGATCTATAATAAAATAGTTAGGGCATTGCATTTTATGGTGGATATAACTGTCTAGTTTGTCGCTACGGAATACCCTTAAGTAGCCCTTAAGCCACAACCATGACAGTACTCCCCACTATGGTATCTTCAAAAAATCTCCTAATCTTCAAAAAATTCTCCTAATATATTCAATGGAATTCGTTGTTGGCTAGGATTCCTTCAGTCCTCCAAATCGTTGCACTGTACAGACACAAACTCTCTATTAGCCTATGTGGTCATGTCAGTTTCCTCCAATAACTCTTAGGTAACCATTCCTTCAAAATTATATATTCTAGAGTCTAGCTTAATCTTTGGACTGTGAAAATATTTACAGCATTTGCTACGTTTTTTTCTATAGGTACTAGGTAGCTAAATTATCATTAAGTAGTTCCCAGAGGACAAAAAATACTATCTACTAACTCGTATAATAGGTAAGTGGAAAATCATCGACATGAATTGAGACGAACTGGAGTATAAATGTAACTGGACTAACAACTGGCCGTGTTACGTTACTGTTTAAGCGATAAGTGCCCATCAAACTAGCATAATATCCGTGGGACTCTTCCCTACCGCCCAGTTTTTCCAGCGATTCACAGTAGGTACAAGTCAATATAACATGTCCGCGGAAATAATCGATACATCTCGGGTTTAGACACATTTATGTCGAGGGTTCGTACATCGGATCGCAATTTCATATCTCGCCATAAGGTGGTCGGCGCGACGCATTTCCTAAAATAGTGATGTGAAATAAATCAAAGAATATGGATGTCGATACGTCGCCAAAAAAACTAGCAGGGCGTGTGAATCTGCTCCGGCCTCAATCTTATGAGAGAATATGTCAAGTATTTGTGCGACATACGAGACTGCCCGATTTGATTTTACACGCGCTTTAGCAAATGCAACTAAGTACCAAGAGGTTGCGCGTTGTATGGAACGGAAATATTATTATACGAATAAATTCATAATTCATACCGACATTTTGTGTCCAAATTGGGAACGTTTTTTAACTTGCGAATTTATTTTCCATTGATGGATAGTACTTTGATAAGTTTAGGCCATAATTGAATATCTGACTTTTATGTTTTAGTTTTTATTTCAATTAGGGCCGATTTCACAAGGACATTTAAACTGATTTAGTTAAATTTTGAAATGCTATCTCTTTCTGGCAAATGCATATTGTACACATCTTAATAATTAAGTTGCCAAAAAGAGACAGCATTATGTCCCTTTTTGGCAACTTAACTTAACAAAATATTTAACTAAATCAATTTAAGAGTCCTTGTGCAAGTGGGCCTTGGGTGTTCTAAACTAAAATTTATGGCCTGATTTAATTTTAATAATTTATTATTTAGTAATTATTTTTATAAAAGTTTTGCTTCAAATGATACACACGGTCATAAATATTACTTTTTTAAAGCACTATCATAAAACTAATCAAGTATCTGGAAATTGGAATCAAATTATGGTTATTACAAATTTATTAGGTAGATTTTAACCAATAGAGCAACCTTAATTGCTAGCAACCAAGCTCTTGCAACTTATAACGCGATCTTTACTGCTTTTGTAGGTACTTATTCTGCCAATATTACATTCCAATTAAATAATCAATACCTAAACACATTATCCACATACTACCTACACTAAATACCAACAACGTAAGTGGGTATTCAATGTAAGGTCAGTCTATGCACGTGCATTATTCCATCAATGAAACGATGCGCCACCCATATGTTCCGCACTGTTAACCATGCAAAACGCGTATCATTGGTGGTTACTGTTTACATCTTTTCTATAAACTGTAAAACTTTATGCAACTATAGGCTCTATTATACCCACGTTAATGCTAATTTAGGTTGATCCTTAGAATCTGATGTTTTCTGTAGGCTCTGTAGTCAATGCTTACCTATACTTTACTTAGCCTATCGTGATTGATGAGCGGACGTAGTAAATCACGAACATAATTATACCTACTAAACGCTTATGGTGGTTGCCGTGATGATGGATTTATGAGTCGGATTAGGTAAGGTCTACTTGTATTGACCCTTTGTCGCAACTGGAATTTGTCGTGCGCCTATAACTCGAACCGAAACAAAACTATTATGTTGGCAAAGCGTAAAATGATATTTTGTTGAAATGTTTCGGATAAGTATCTTTAGATTGTTGATTTAACACGCTATTATTTAAACTTGTAGCTGTAATTCTACTGAAATAAAATAAACAGTTATATGTATAGTTATGTACCAATTGGTTGAAAATTTATCAAACTAACGATACATTTAGCTAAATCAAAAATTTCTCCAAAAGCCAGATAAAGTTATTATTTCTATAATTAATTCTTTCTAAAAAACATCGTATCGTCGTGCGTATCTTTAGTAAATAAGAAGTAACAACTATACTACAAGAAGTTTAACATCAAATGAAATCATTATCGATAAAATTACGATGTCTCGTTTCTCGCATCTAACATAGAATATAATACTTAAAATATTATTAGCTGATAATGATAAACAAAGTAATTTATCGACGGCACGCTCTATCGGCCGCCGCCTGTATTACATTAGAACTCGATAGTCGATAGATACGTTCTCCATACACACTACTGAATATGGTAATTTATTGAACTGAATGTTACATAACTACTGGGTAGTTAAAGAGCCTGTTCGATATGCTCGAAAACGAACATAATAATACTAATAATAATTACGAATGTATCTGTCTATCTGTCTTATTTCATCGCTCAATCACTGAAATAACAAACCCTATTCGTAATGCATAAAATCTACAAACGTCTATACTTAATACTAGATGATTCCCGCGACTTCGTCTGCGTGGATTAAGATTATTTGATTCCCGCGGGAATTCTTTAATTTTCCGGGATAAAAAGCCTATGTCCTTCCCCGGGATACAATCTATCCCTGTACCAAATTTCATCAAAATCGGTTGAACAGATGGGCCGTGAAAGCGTAACTGACAGACACACTTTCGCATTTATAATATTAGTATGGATTTTTAAGTAATGATAAAAAATATTAATGTCAAAAATATCGATACCAAGCTCTACGCTAGGGATACGCTCTATCGCGCGCAACCAGTAAGTATAGAAATCGATAGTCGATAGATACGTTCTCCACACACACTACTGTATACGGTAATTTATTAAATTGAAGTTTACATAAGAAACCTATAGTGGGACAAGTTGATGGGCCTATTCGAAATGCATAAAAGCCCACAAAAGTCAACAGCTGAACCGTTAGAGTGGTGCCCGTAGCGGCAAGAACGAATAAACGATTCAAATGCTAATATATCACAAGGCGGCGCGGCGTGACGGCGCTCATTGGCCACGTTATTTACATTAACATACATAACCGTGTTCGCTCCGCCTACCACGGAATACGTCACGTCGCTTCCGAGCGTCGTTAATTAAACGCAATTAGAGGATCGTGACTCGACTCGTGATGGGGATCACACAAATATGCACTAAACGCTAAGCACTGAACGTGCGAATAGTCGGACGTGTGAAAACAGCGCGCGATTCTTTGATAGTGCCGACAAATACAGTCTAGTTATTGGTGTACGTGCAAATATCGCACCTACTTACTCAATGCTAGTTGAACTGATAGTTTCTAGGCTAAATTATAACATACGCGATAGCAGGATGTTCATCGCAAATCCTAGAAGTTTTTATACAGGAAACTATTTTACTCTTCGTCATCGACCCACGCTGCAGTATGATTATACTTCCTACAGATATTTTTTAGTGACAAATTGCTGTTATTTACTACCGATGAGCTGTATCATCACCTATGGGTGACTATTAGTTATTATTATAGAAAAGCGCTAGTCTATAGGT
Organism: Erebia aethiops; assembly: GCA_923060345.2. NCBI lineage: Eukaryota > Metazoa > Arthropoda > Insecta > Lepidoptera > Nymphalidae > Erebia > Erebia aethiops. The sequence goes on along the minus strand of OV281096.1, from coordinate 9,335,909 downwards.
AGGTATATAACTAATTAAAAAGTTCCATGGTATCCATCACACTGTGTATTTCAGGTTTAGAGCCAAAATACACTACTGAAAGGACAGGATAAACGTCTATGCGAAACTTCCTCATCGAAGATAACGATGTTTTGTCCAGTCCAGTCTAGTAAAAGTAAATGACGCGGGGATATTTTCCATCAGACAGGTTTTTTGTTCATATTGTGTTTTCGTCCTTAAACGTGCAATTATTTTCCCAGTTTCTCCGGGGGCTAAATAGCTCGGCGAGAGACTCTGGTAACAAATCATAAACAAGCGGCACCGGACTCACGAACTGACCAAATAAGGTCTCTAAAATGTCGATGCTTGACTCTCGTTCTAAGGATTTATGTCGTCTGCTTTTGGCACAAATTAGCCGCGTGGCCAGTCGTAGGCGTGAGTTAACAAATTTGTACTGGCACCCTTGAAAATGCTATAAATTTATGAACAAAAATATTATAGAAACCACGAGACGAAGTAACCTAAACAGAAACCCACATTATTCGCTCCAGCTTCGCAAAAAATAACAATGTTACTGATATAAATTTAACACTACGACTTTTGCGGCAGAAGTAATTTTATTTAACGACTTAACTTTAAAGACACGATATAAAATTATAAAATTTATAATATTTGTTCTATCCAAAGAGTTTCACAGAGTCCAAACGTCACAGACTACCACAAAAATACCACTGACAATATACTACAGTAAAAAATCTATTCTAGACATTAAGTAACATGCATAAAACAATCTGTAACACGTAATGCACATTGAAATCACAACATGCCAAAAAAAAAAACATTTTTTTTTTTTTATGCACTACAAGCTAGCCCTTGACTACGATCTCACCTGATGGTAAGTGATGATGCAGTCTAAGATGGTAGCGGGCTAACCTGTAAAGGGCATGGCAGTTATATTAAACCCATACCCCTTCGGTTTCTACACGGCATCGTACCGGAACGCTAAATCGCTTGGCGGCACGTCTTTGCCGGTAGGGTGGTAACTAGCCACGGCCGAAGCCTCCCACCAGGCAAACATGACATGCCAGATATTTATGATTGTAACACAACAAGCGTGTACGTGGGAGATGTATATATCATATTGTATAAGCCGATCCACCAATAAAGTTACACATATAGAGGAATGAGCACACAAGATACTTTAAGTATCGGCAATCGGCGATCTGGCTTTTCGGAAGCCATAAGTTGCGATTGAACCATTAAATCGAGGTACACGTTTGATCGTTAGCTATGCAACGACTGCATGTTTTACTCCTTCGGTAAGTATTTTCATACATTTGAAAACCAATTGCTGCAATATAGCGAGGTTTTGGATGCCAATTTTAAATTTAAAAATGCCATGATGTGCCATCAAAACCGTTATTCAAAACGCGTGATTTCAACGCCACATTCAAAATATACCTAACTCATTTTTTCACACGTACATCACTAGTTTGAATGTCGATAAACATAATTCAATTTGAGAACTAAATACAGATTTGATGTGATGTGCTATGCAGCATCGATATATTAGTTAATATATAGTTGCGATATGCATAAAGTATCGTGTGTTTTGTTCTAAAGCCAATCGATCATACACCGATGAAGTTGTTCAGTGGAAGTGAGACGACTTTTTTACAAGTATCTGTATGCGGTGTGGGCAGAAAACTAGACCAGTGAAAGGGACAAGGAGCGGCGACATAAACTAGACTAGTTTTTATGTAAGATGATATTCATGTGCATTATTTAAAAAGAAATTTTACGGTCATAAAATTAATAACTCTAATTATATATTCGTTACTAGTTTTTGCCCATATTGGTGTAAACGTTTTAAAAATCATGTGGCACCAGAATATTTTTCTGGGATAAAAATATACTTTCCCTCCTTTCACTCCTTATGCCCCCTATAAAGATTTCAGTCAATATCGGTTCAGTCATTTCCAAAATTATACCTACCGAATTTTTTTATGTTTGTACCTATTGGTAGGAAAAAAGTGTTATTTCGAAATCACAGGGAGGGATTTTACTAGAAAATTTTAAAACATAAGATGAACCTAATTAATTACATCATCTATCGATAACAGTATGATACTGCAAGCACTGTACTATAAAGATCAATATCATAAGAATCTATCAGCATTGATTTAACGTTCGCAATCTCGTCCGTAAGAAATATGTATTTACCTCATCGTAAAGTACCCAATAAAGTAGCTATCGTTAATAATTAATTTAAAAAACATCGTTTCTGTATCAATTGCTCTAGTTTTCGATGTCGCAAGGCTGTGGGCGTGCGTCGAAGGCGAGCGTAGGAGCTCGATCTGATGCCCTCTCCCCTGCGCTAAGCGGTCACGCTGCTGTTTCGACATTTCAACAAACGGTCGAACTTAATACGAACTCTATTTGTAATAGACGAAAGCTCTCCTCGTATTGAAAACCGTTGTGAACTACGTATTTATATGTATAGGGAGTTCATGAAACGAAGAATATTTTCATCCTTCTATGAGAATATATTTTTCATCCTTACCCCTTTAGCTAAGCTTTAAGCTAGTACAAGAGGTAGGTACGAGAGTAAGTAAGATTTATGGCGAAAGCACAAATACGGACTGGTTTGCGTCGTATTGAAATTACGTTATGCCCTGTCACACTAGTCTGTGCGGCTCCATTTAAAAATGCGGATTATTTGTCCGCCAGATTTTTTTTTTGTCCGTAGTGTTTTTTCGCTTATGAAGTACGAACTCTCGTGTTCAAGTCCGCATTCTAAACCGTTGCACTAATGAGGCTGTAGTGACTGTTTATTAATAGAGCGTTATGTTGTTCCAGGTCGGTGGCGCACGAGCCCGATGAGCGCGTGCGCGGCGGCCGCCATGCGCGAAAAGCACGCGGCGCCGCGCCGCCTCGCCTCCCCGCCCTCCTCGCCCCTCGAGCGACATCCCAGCCCCCTGGGCTCCCCGCGTGCCGACGAGCCCCTCGACCTGCGAGTTACGCACAAGCGCCCAACACGGCTAGAAGATGAGAACTGTAACCTTATCGTCCCGTCACCGCCGCCGCATCCGACACATCCGGCACACCCAGCGCACCCGGCCCTGCTGCAGTTCTGCCGGCGCCTGCCGCTTGCCCTGCCGGCCTCGTTCGGCCGCTACCCGTTTCTCCCAGCGGCAGCCGCAACCCTCCTCGCACCCGGCGCTCCAAGAGCACCCCCGGTTCCTCAAAACCCAGGAGTGAACAGAGCCCGCGACCGATACACTTGCTCCTATTGTGGAAAAGCGTTTCCGCGTAGTGCGAACTTGACGAGACATTTACGGACACACACGGGCGAACAGCCCTACCGCTGCAAGTACTGTGAACGATCCTTCTCAATATCATCCAACTTGCAAAGACACGTGAGAAACATTCATAATAAAGAAAGACCGTTTCGATGTCGTCACTGCGACCGCTGTTTCGGCCAGCAGACTAATTTGGATAGGCACCTGAAGAAGCATGAAGCGGAGAACGGGGACGACAACCGTCGGAGGTCTCCGGAGGAGACTTACTTTGAAGAGATTAGGTCGTTTATGGGACGCGTAGCGCCCGCACGTCGCGCTGCCACGGCTGCTAGTGTCGCGGACCACACCTGATAGTAAAATGTAACAAAATACTCCAAAAAATAATCTGGTCGATACATCCAAATGACTCTTGTGTGTAATTACAAACGTACGTCTGCCTTGGTGAGTTGACGCTTGATTGATTTGTAAACCGCGCCATTTAAAACAAAAACTGTTAATTTACAAAAACATTTCATTTTGGCTGTACAACTCTGTATTACGTAAAGTAGCATTTACTTTATACAGAGATATTAAAATATATTCCTAGTTGTTACCGCTTTTACTTTTCTCCACAAAAAATGGCGCAAATACTAATGTGAAAATAACGTTGTGTCGGCTATAAGGTTATGAACAAGTGATATGTATACTTTATGTAAATATAAAGCTATTGTTCAAAGTAGTTTAGTTAGAACTCGTACCGAATTTTTACTACCGATAAAGATATACGAACTAGAGTTTATTTTGTATTCATTGTGCATAAAAGACGTAAATATAAATTAAGTGTTCAGAGAGTGTTCGCTATAATAGATTTAGTTATAAATAAAAATGTATGAATGTAAGTAGTTATGTAATATTTTTTTGTAAATTTTGCTTAATTTGATGTTATGTTAGTATTTTAGTCTGAGAGGAAACGCCGGTTACCAATAAACATATAACTTGTTGCTTATTGATGATATAAATAATTTTATAAAATGTTAGAAAAGTTGTTTGAAATTGATCTGATCGATGAATATTGTACTGTGTGTAAATTATTATTGACCATTTATGTTCAAAATATTGTAATAACTGAAAGAGGTAGACAATTTTAACTTAGAAAAACCGCAAGGAAATCTTTTGCATCGGGCGTTTGACGACCAAGTGGAAATAATTTCGGATATCTAACTTATAGTAAGTACCTACTTAGGATATAACATAGCAAGCGCTAATGACCGTCCGGTCGGGTTGTTCCCACTAGTTCAATTGATGAACGAGGCGGAGTTTTTTCCCCAGTAGTTTAAACTCTTGAAATTAATTGTTATTATCTGCAGTTGTATTACAGAGAAAAATAATCCCACTAGTTCAACGATAGAACTAATCAGCTGAACTAGAGGGATCTACCCCCTGGGTCGTGCACTAGTGCCGCAAATGTATGGTATGCCAAATCGGCAATTAATTTTAATCAAATATGAATTTTTGTCGTAAAATGCGCCGTTATGACTGCTACCCTTATCTCAGTCAGTTGTACAGACAACGCTTTTCATAAATGGTTTCTTTTAGTGTTTAGGGCAAAACCACAGAGTAATTATTAATATTATTATTTCTGTGACGACACTGCGTCGTCGCCCTGATTGTTATGTTTAAAATATTACGCAAATTAGGATGTATTTTATATTTCTGAGAATTTAAATATTTAGAAAATTTTATGTAAAGTCTATTGTAAATCTATTGACAAACTATCCGATTGATTCAAAATCGTTAGCTAAATTAAGATTAAAATAACTGTGATTTTATTTATTACTTGGCCGCTATTGGATCCACGAAATATGAATATTATATCAATTTTATTGACGAAGTCTCTCAAAGAACTAATGTAAACGTTCCTTTAAGTATAGATAGATCTCTATTATTGTTACGAGTATAAAGTTTTGTATAAATGTATCCTTAACGTCCTATATTGATTACTTGACTCCTATTTTATTGATTTCTTTATAATGTACCTACATGCACTAATATGCCTAATAGGTACAAACTTTGGTGAATATAATAATTAAAAAAATAAACAATATAATATGGCGTTATAATAGTGAATATAAGTAATAAATTATAAAGGAATTTATTACATATATACACTAGAATTTTATATATAACGCCATATTAATATTCACCAGAGTATTTCATACGTACAGAATATGATTCTATAGAACTGTCACCATGAAATACGATCATCGTTAACCTGAAATAGATACCTATATCTAATTAATTAATGATTAAAATTAAAACTAATTAAATGTCCATCTTGCCATCTTAAATTTGGTCACAACATAATATTCCTCTTTTCTATATTTTTAATAGGTATATTATTATTTCTACATTCTTTGCATTATGTATTTTTCTTATTTTCATATAAGTATTTATAATTCTTCGTTTGTTGATTACAGTGTCTAAATAACTGTTTTGAGATCTAACACTATATCTAGGTATAAATTCTAAGACATTTATTATTTTGGTTAGCTTAACTGTTATAATATTATGTAAAATTTGGAAAAACAGTAATGTGTTGCGATTTCTATTACACTCACAGATAACAGAATTATTATTGTTATGTATAGTATATCTTAAAACGATAATTCTTTATAATTTATTACATACATATATTAATCTTTGGCGTTTACACTATTTCAGAGTCATTGTTACCTTTTATAATAAAACATTTTGCCATGTCTTTACTGTTTAGTATACTTGTACCAAATCTATTAAACAAGTAAGAGATGCTATTTAACTTATCACTAGATTGTGTAAGAAATAGAGATTATTACCTTTTCGTTTTTGTACTTTTGATACTTATTAGTCGTTGGAAGGTCACCAATTACCTTGGTAAAATGAAATAAATAACATTAAATCAAATCTCTGTATTTTTATTCCAACAAACAACCCCATCTATGAAATGACCACGAAACCACGGTTTTAGAAAAGTATCATCAACAACATAATACTGAATCAGAATAATTATTGAGAAGAATACCCAGTCATAACAAATCTACTTGTACTTCTACTTCTAAAGAGTACTTCAAATGAAGGGAAAATCCAAATGATCCAGAGGAAGTAGATACTATTGCCTATTCTGTGGGTGCTCTACGCGGGCGAATTCAATTAAAAAACAAATCGCACTGGCAGTACTATATTAATATTATCTAGTTTGTATTTAATAACATATTTTATTAGATACTAATTAATTAATGAAAAAATATATAAATTTAGGTTTTATTTGGGTAATTTACGTTTTAGAAAAAATATAGTCAACTGCTAATGCCCACACTTCGTTGTGGGATTGGATTGAGATTTTTGGATCCCGCGGGATCTCTTTAATTGTCCGAGATAAAAAGTAGCCTATGTGTTATTCCAGACTATAATCTATCTCGGTCCGTTCAGCCACTCTGGCGTGATTGAGTAACAAACATTCATCCAAACTTTCGCATTTATAATAGATTAGGCTTGACCTATTTTTAGCTATGAAAGAAAAATATTGGCATGAATGAAGTATTACTCGTAAAGCGTAGCTATGACCTATCATCTCATTTCCATAATATAGTCATCTGGACGAGGTCTATATACACCCAAAAACCGCCGAAAATCTTAAGTATATGCTGGATGTAATCGAACTCATTCTTACAAGAGTACCCATAGGTACAGTTAAGTTCATTTTACGCCCGAAGGACGCCAGAGGCATTCTAGCGCGCCGCCTCACGACCGACATGGCGTTTACGATATGATTATACTTTATTACCATTAATTTGAGACAAACGTACCTCCCAGATCCGAGGCAGTTTCATAAACAAACTATTGAATTTATTGTGCTAATTAGAGAAACCTGAGCTTCGGACTTGTATATCTATTTAGTTTTATAACCAACCAATCCTATTAAATTGACTTCCTCAATAAATGAAAATTATTTATTTCTATTCGTTGTGTGTTGCTAATTGTTTTACTGTAATCTAATCTAGGTTTAACTAGTACCAGTAGCGTACAAGGGCAAAAGGGCATTCCCTACTCTGAGCTTATTTTACTTCTTTCTTATCTAAATTCTTGAAAATTGTTCCAATATTACATTTAATAGTTTATGATATCCACTATCTCGAAATATAGGTACATTTTATACATCCTAGTTAGTTACTTAGATTTCTTGATATGTAGGTAAGTGGATTTATAGATATTCAGTGGTAGTGAACTTGGGTAACTGAAATCAAAAAATATTAGCTGTATTGAATATCTATAACTAGATGATGCCCGTGACTTCGTCTGCGTGGATGAAGTTTTTTTAATTCCTGGGATACTTCCTAATTTTCCCAGATAAAAACTTCCCCAGGATGTAACCTACCTCCATACCAAATTAACATCAGAATCAGATGGACAGACATACACTTTCGCATTTATAATACACTAGCGGCACGCTATGATGGCCGGTTTGAATCATCAACGCTCATGAAGTTCCGTATATCCGATAACGACTTTGAAGGAAATAATTGTATTACTTTATTGACGATAGTGATGTGCAGAGATTCATAAATTTTATCGAATGTAGTTTTAGGTTTAGGAGCTTTATTAAAGGTTTAAATTAACCGGTAACCGGCCATCATAGCGTGCCGCTAGTGTAGTATCGATTATTTCAAATTGTATTGAAAATATGTACTTTATACTCTACTTCCATGCTCATAGATAGTAAATATATTTCATAAGAAACATACTTATAGACTTACCTATAGATATATAGTAACGACCCAAAATGAAATCCAAGATACAAAACGAAATAGGATATTGCTATTTCAATAGGAAAGTTTGATAACAGAGCGAAAGATTACATTTAATTACACAATAAATTTTATTAAGTAAGCGCCGCCCTATTCTAGTCTATTCCTAGCAACAAAGTATAGGTTTCTTTATGTATAGAACCTTAACGGAATCGTTTCTTAAATGTTTGTCTCAAGTTATAGAAGAAGAGCTCTTAATTTTTTCTACAGCCATATCCAAAGGTTATCCAGAGGGTATAGGTGAATACCCATTCACCTAACAGCAGTTTCAACATCATTGAATGGGATATTGGAGCTAGATATGTATCATCCATCCATCAGCCTGTATGCATCCACTGCTGGACGTATCATAGGCCTTTTCGAGAGCGCGCCACCAAACACGGTCCTGTGCCTTCCTAGGTATGTATGCCACCTAGGTATCCATCCACCCGCTTTCCACCACCTTCTTAGGTATGTATCTATAGTTTTTTATGGTAGAGGTATATGGATAGCATACGTAAAAAAAAATAAGCCGTGTAGGTAGCTTCGTATGATATCGAATGTGCCTACTTTTTGAAGCACGTCCTAGTATTTTTCAATTCAATTCAATTCAAATGATTTTTATTCAAATAAACTTTTACAAGTACTTTTGAATCGTACATTCCTACCGAGAAGAACCAGAAAGAAACTCGGCGATTGCTTTTTAAAAAAAAATTACAATTTCATTCATTTGTAGAATACATAAGTAACAGCTGTCCTAAGCATTGCTGGAGCGAGTCAAATCCATGCTCTTTTGTCATTTACGTAATCTTCAACAGTATAATAAGCTTTTTTCAGGAGTATACTTTTAATGGACCTCTTAAACTTGTGTAAAGGCGAGTTTGAGATAGGTTGTGGAATTTTGTTATAAAATAGAATGCTCATTCCCACGAACGATCTTCGGACCTTCTTGAGGCGGAGCGATGGAGTCACGAGCTTATGGCGGCCTCTAGTTTGCCTACCAATTGTACAATACAATATCAATGGCGTTTGTTAAATAATGCTAAAATAAAAAATCTATTTTATTATAATAGCCCCTATCTGAATACGTGCTGCGCACTTGCCCCTCTGTCTGGACACGCCTTAAAGTTGGTATCAAAACGAAATGCTCTTTAGTGTTACCGATGGATTTTTTTGAACAAAGAAACCGCTAATCGCGCTCTTCTATACATTAGAGCCTAATCTAGTGCAAGCTTTACTGGGTGGGGCAAGTTGCAGTTGCACAACGATGACACGGCCGGGCGCTTGTTAGCGCGCGCGCGTGCCACCGTTGCGTTGCAAGCGATATTTATTGCTTATTGAAAAACTGCCGATCGCTTTCGCAGAATTATGACTTTTGCGGTTGACTCCTAGACTTTTTGCGTGTATTTCAACTCCAAATTGCATCGGTGCGGCATCATGACGCAAATCGTCAAACGCACCAATTATGAATGTGGTTATCGATTTTAGAAATCGCAAGCAAAAAAACAGTATGCATGTAACAACTGTTACGTTTGCACTCGTTTTCGAGTTTCGACTGAAATCATTGCACGGTGAAAGTGTAGTAAGTATAAAATATTGTAATCGCTCCTATAATGAGCTTCTTATTAATTTAATAATGACATTTACCGAGCGAAATAATTATAAGTATAAAACGTAGAGATAATGTACATTTTAAAAGGTCGCTGTGAGGTACGCTGGGTACAGATAAGATGAAACCAGCGAAATCAACCAGTCTGTGGTCAGTTGCGTGATTTTGAGAGCATACTTGCGGTGACATGTTACCACGGATATAAAGTTAAACGGAGATTTTATACTGTTCACTTCACGTCTCTGTCACACTGATTTACAACACATGGAAAAGGCTTAAACATATTTTCAACTAGGTGATGCCCGCGACTCCATCCGCGTGGTTTAAGGCTTTTAGTTCCCGCGGGAACTTCTTAATTTTCCGGGATAAAAAGTAGTCTATGTCTATCTCCAGGTCCTCAACTATACCCATGCCTAAAATCACGTCGATCCGTTGCTCCGTTGCAGCGTGATTGAAAGACAAACCAACAAACAAACACACTTTCGCATTTATAATATTAGTATGATAATATCCTATTACCTATATTTAAGTTTTTGATAAATTCCATGAGATCTCTTTAATTTTACGGCCTATGTCCTTCCCCGGGATGTAATCTATTTCTGTACCAAATTTCAGCAAAATCTGTTGTACATATTGGATGTGAAAGCGTAGCAGACAGACACTTAATCGGATTTATAAGATTATATTTATAGTACTAAATGCATTTGAATTAGATACATTAGTTAGAACTAAAGCAGATGTAGGTAACTACAGTGAGAAGAATCCTTCTGGTGCCATGTTCTAGAAGAAGGTGAAAATCATGCCGTTTAGTTACACCGGCCGCGGTTGAGTTTCTGATAGTGGTTGAAATGCCAAGCTGCTTATTACGCCCAGCTCACCAAGTAAGCTCTCAAGTCATTGAAGATGCTAGATGAATACAAAAAAGGATACAATATATGACTAATTGTGTCACCGTAAGATTGTAAAATCCGTTAGATTATAATCTCACGGTTTCTATCCCGCGAGATTGTAAACTGTCGAAAGATTGTGAACCGTTCAATGTTCTGAGTATTAATTTACGAAATATTTATTGTATTTACGTTTTCTTGTCTCTTTCTTGTACAGTTCGCGCGCGAGTTGAATGCAGACTAAATGTAAGCGTCACCATACGTTTACTCTGCATTCAACTCGCGCGCGAACTATAGGTTAGGTTAGGGTTTGACATGAATGTAGTGCCCAGCCGCAGGCCGGGCACTTAGGTTCTATCGGGTTAATATACCTAATAGATTACAGTTTACCGAAAAATAATGCGTTATATTGTAAGCAGTATGTTACGGTTCACAATCTGTCGACAGTTTACAATCTATCGAGATAAAAAACGTTATATTACAATCTAACGGTTTTTACAATCTTACGGTGACATATGCACCTACCTGCTATACATTAATACATTATTATGTTTACTTATCAAACTTTTACTTACAGAATGATCTATCCGATCCTAAATTTTGCTTGAGCCTTCCATATAAAAAAATAACTCTGTGTACAATTCACACATGGCAGAAGTGAAACTTCGGAAAAGTCACCTACGATAGAATGAGATAAATAAACTTGTATTATATCTCATTATCTCGCATGCTAAATTCTATTATGAATATATTTGTCTCTTTTTAGTGTCGCTTTTTCGTTTCATCGAATTTTCAAATCACAATGAATCTAAAGTGGTTTCACTTCAAAAATATTTTTTGTACCTAGCCGATTCCAGTAACTTTACAATCAACGGCCCAAAACAGGTGACCGATCCATCAGCTGTGCTCAACGAGGTGGCTAATTAAAGGAAAGCAAGGTCGGTTGATGAAACCAGACTAGCACCCACTCTAGCACGCCACAAAAACAACGACGCTTACGCAACGCGTTTCTCCTGCGAGATCATTGTAGACACTGAATAGTGGACACTAATTAATTATTGATATTCGACATTAAAAACAATCAATTAATCGTTAACGCTAACAAAATTAACAAATACACCTAAAAACTTCCATCCATCCATCCATCAGCCTGTATTCGTCCACTGCTGGACATAGGCCTTTTGGAGAGCGCGCCACCACACACGGTCCTCCGCTTTCCTCATCCAACCACTTCCCGCCGCCTTTTTAAGGTCGTCGGTCCAGCGGGCTGGAGGACTTTCCACACTACGTTTACCAGTACGCGGTCTCCACTCCAGAACGCGTCTGCCCCAACGGCCATCGGTTCTGCGACAGACATGACCTGCCCACTGCCACTTCAGCTTGCTAATTCTCGGGGCTATGTCGGTAACCTTAGTTCTCCGGCAGATTTCCTCGGAGCATAGCCCGCTCCATAGCCCGCTGAGCGACTTTAAATTTGTAGAGAAGGCCAGCTGTTAGTGTCTACGTATGTACGTTTTGTGTCAAAAAGAAACTACCACTAACAAAAAATATATGCCTTCCAAATGCCTAATACACTGGCGCTATTACCTCGCTGAATAGCAAGGCGCCTTTAGGATAAGTAAGCGCCAACTCTTGGGTCACCTATAGCATGGATCAGCTTTCGGGAGGCGACATTTGCGAATTCGTCGTCGTCATTTTCTTCGTGTCTGATGACCATGGAACAGAGTTGATGACATTAAAAATACTTATCAAAATAAATACACGATCTAAAAGTCTTGTGATCATTCACAAAAAAAAATGATTTTTTGTGTACAAATTTCCTGTTTATAATAAAGAAAATTTTTAATGCATGCAAAACCGGACAGAGACTGTGCAAAATAGTCATCATCATCATCACTACAGCCTATTAACGTCCCACTGCTGGGCACAGGCCTCCACTCTCATAGGAGAGAGGGAATTAGAGCTTAGACCCACCACGCTGCTCCAATGCGGGTTGGCGGGCTTTAACGACTATTATCATGTTAGTGATAATAACCGGGACCGACGGCTTAACGTGCTCTCCGAGGCACGGGGGTGAGACACCGCCAACTTCCAACTCCGGGCTGGTACTGAGAACTTCTGAATTGAAAAACCCAATACCAATTGTTTTGCCCGACCGGGAATCAAACCCAGGACCTCGTGATCCGCAGTTGACTATGCTAACCGCTAGACCAACGAGTGCAAAATAGTATTATAATATTATTATGGGAATTTTACAACAATAAATAGTTAGTTCATTGGAAATTCATATACCCAGGGCATTATAATGATATCGCTAAGCCAGATATAAGCAAGCTCCAAAGCTAAATAAATGGGTTATACTTAGAGTACATTTAACTATTCAAATGTCAGAAATGACGAGATCTGCAAATAAATCTATACTAATATTATAAATGCGAAAGTTTGGATGGATGTATGGATGTTTGTTACTCAATCAACGGCTGAACGGATCTGGGTGAAACTTGGCACAGAGATAGATTATAGTCTGGAATAGCACATAGGCTACTTTTTATCCCGGAAAATTAAAGAGTTCCTGCGGAAACCAAACAACCTCAAACCACGCAGACGAAGTCGCGTGCATTCGTTAGTAAATTGTAAAAATCACCAACACAGCTTGAGAAGTTGCAGATGGGAGAACAGCGAGGCAAAGTTGGCAGAACCGATGGACGTTGAGACCCCAAGGTTCAGGAATCACGCACATGTATAATGTTAATGCGAGAACATACATACAGAATCCGTCTCGAAGTGTTAGTAGACCCGTTCCAATACTAGGTAAATATACGACATCGGACGTCCACGGTCCAACGGTAGATAGACAACGACGTTGAAGTCAAAGTAGCAATTTTTTGTTATGACTTTCTTTGTAACGGCTGAAGTTTCTTCACATTATAATCAGTTTGTCCTGATCGACGTTCGTGTGTTGCCGCCCTTAGGTATGCACAAACTTGCTTATCGATTCGGAATATACAGATGGAAGGTGGTTGGAAGCATCGTTGGTCACGTGTACCTATAATGATCTCTCATTTTGGAAGAATGCCTTATATAGCGTGAGTTGGTTACAGTAAGGATATTACGTATTACGTGGGCAGCTATACACTTTAATGGCTTAATTAGGAATGTAATTAATCGGACGAGACTTACCTACTTTGATATTTGAGAATAAATTAACAAGTTCTATTGACTTAATTTTAATAAAGATTATTTTAGAGAGGTGGCCGCAAATAAATTATTACTGTCGATAATTAATTAAACCTAACCTACCGCTTAAAGGTAAAAATACTTTCTTATAAAAAAATCACTATCATTAATGGGTATACATATAGGGCTACTCATAGGTCTATGCGGTTCTTATGGCGAAGAGATCACCTAAAATATGTCGATAGCTGTTATCATTGCACTAATATTAATATCAGTAAACAATAGACCGTGCGTATACTTATTTTAAGTTGATAATCGAATCAGTTTCGATTAAGTCATTACGTTAACGAATGTTGAAAATATAATTTCAAGCTTCAATTATGTGGCATCTGCATACTCATATACGAGTACGACGTTGTATAAGAAATTTTTCTTACAATTTCCCACCACAATTATTGAAATGACCGCGAGCTCATTCGATAAGTGCCTTACTTTAAAGCGATGGACCTCGTTATGCCTCATTTAAAAGCAGTTACGATCTGGAAAAGTTCTCGATAACTGAATTAAGTGGAACAGTGCATCGAATAAATGTTCCATACATCGATAATTGTACGTTGACCGTGATGATAAGTTGCAACACTATTGTGTGTAATTCCGCTCGGTATTACTAAATTATACAGTGCCTCTCTGTACCTACACCAACCGCCGTTAACCGGTCTTGACAAAATAGAGATCCTTCATTCGTGTTTAAAATGGCTAAATTTGATTTAAAGTTTTCAATTTCTTTTTTAAAATAAAATATTTAAAATTAGACGATGCCCGCGACTTCGTCCGCGTGGATTGATGTTTTTTGATTCCCGAAGGAACTCATAAATTTTCCGGGATAAAAAGTCTATATCCTTCTCCGGGATGTAACCTATATCTGTACCTCATCAAACTCGATTGAGTAGTTGGGCCGTGAAAGCGTAGCAGACCGACAGACACACTTTCACATTTATAATATTATAGTATATAGTATGGAGTACCTATAGATGGTATGTAATAAACAATGTTATTTCCAGACACCATCTGAGCATCGAATTTGGTTATTAATTTACTTCATTTTAATTAAATCCATCGCGTTAATAAAACAAGTTTACATATCTTGAAATTAAGTATAAGTTGGTATAAGTCAGACCTTGTGAAGTAATAATGTCAATTATATGTTAAAATGTACATAGCTAATTACTTACCATATATCAAGGCTAGACGATGGTATAATTTCCTATATTTTTTCTATTGATAGATACTACGCTGTCTCAACTCTACAACTTTTTGGCTCTAGCGGAAATCGCTCCTATGACGATTTTACACTGACGATACTGCACTTGCAACTTACTTACTGAAGGTTTGTCAGCGACCTCAGTTCTTCTGTGGATAGATCATTTCGAAACTTATCAGAGAATCTCCTAACATACTAATCACTAGTTCAGTTATGGACCTCCATAGCTAAACTGAACCACTTTAAATAAAATTTATTGATCAAGCCCAAAGTCAGTATGCATGTTTCAATGCAAGTTAATTATTATAAGCCTACAAGACCCTCTACGCTCAATCTAGATGCCCTGACAGGTCGACTCGTCAGCCGCCGCCCGTTACATTATAATATATTCGGAGCAGGCACAACAAGTATGTTCCGATTTGACCTAAAATATCATGTAAAATTTAATCAATAAGAGTCGTAATATCTGAAATATTAAATATATTATTTTTATTATGTTATTTTATGAGAATGGACTTCGCAAAATTGGGAGTTCAAAGTTTGAGAGCCGCCTTCTATCGAGACACTCGATTCAGGACTATAAACGTCCACAGTAAATATATTGATGTTTGCATGAACTCTATCACAGCACTTTATAGGTTTATGAAATCCCGTAGGAGCTTTTTAAATAGATTCACGAATAAGTAGCTATCCTGTGTATGCCAAAATCAGATAAATTGAGATGCATCGTCAGATCAGGTGTTGAGTGGTGTAGAAAATAATATGGTAGAATAGAAACAGTCAGTCGTACGCGCAAAATGTAGGTATACAGATAGGTTTTAACACTCGTGAATTGCAAGAACTTTAACAGAGAGGTAGTCAAAAGAAGTTTGCATTTTTAATATTATGAATACAAAAATCGAAGTACCTCCTTGTTTTTGGAGCAAAGTGGAGCGCACCCAATGTAAATCAGCGGCTAATTCTGGTCAAGTTTTTCGCAATAAACTCGATCACACTCGATTTACCCGCATACTTTTGCCGCTTCAAATTAATTTGCTCCGCCGTGATATGATTTAAGAAAGCGGTTACGAAACATGTACGAATATGCTCGCAAATTGATCTTGTATGCCTCAGTGAACCAATTTTATTTAAAGTAAGTACTTTACAATAAAATTTCTGTTGCCAATACCTACTTGCGCTTTACGAACTTTAGAGTCGTACTCGTAATAGGTATGCCTCGTAAACAAGTTGCAATAACTTTCTCTATGAAAAAATATAGTTTTTTGGTTATTTCATAAATACAGGACGAATTTGAAATAGTCGATAAAGTGGACGGTAACATAATCGGTCGGATTATGAAAATCTATCGAAAATCAATATTTATGTTATTTATCTTTGGCAGTCTTCGGTGTGCAGTTTTGTATGGACGAGAACTATGACAGTATTTGTTTTTTCGTTTGACTGATCAAATTTATTTATTAAGAATTATTAGTAGGTACAGAAATATTTAATCGTTAAAAAATAAATAAACAATTACACAAAAATAAAGTGAAAAATGCTTATTATTATTCTCGTAATTATATAATTGTGTCGAGCGGGCCGCGAGTGGGCGAGAGAAATGCGGGAGTACATACTCCGCATACGTCTGTTTAATTAATCAGATCGCGGAGGATACGCGGCCGCGTCTTCCGCAGCTCATTATTGCGGTATTCGCTCGAGTTTCGTTACTTTGAACCGCTTTTTGTTTTCTGTGCCGAATTCTGTTTAAGTTTTTTGTTTCTGGACGCGGAGTAAAGGTGAAAACAAACTTCTGACAGGACGAGACAAATCGCGTTGCAGGACGCAACATTTCGGTGCAGGCACTGTTATATTTGACTTTTAGCGTACTTTTAATGGACTCTAATTAACTGGTCTGTAAGCATACGTCTTGTCCAAATTACTATTTTTATAATACCCAAAAATATATGCGCAAATCAGCATTACGTCTCTTTAATTAGTCAGGACCCTATTTTATAAACGTGACATTTCACAGGCGTCAATTTCATAAGTTATTTTACAATTTCCATGTTTTTTATATTCGACAGGCAACGAAAATTTGACTGCAAATTTTTCACAATTTGTCATAAACTTACTTTTCATTTTTATTAACAACTGTCGTGACATGATCGTGACCATGAAACAATTTTGTTTGATTTTTAATTATTGCAATGTCAAGTTTTTTTTTTGTAATAGTTTTATATATTGTTATAATACATACAATTTCTTAAAAAATCTTTAAAATCTAAATTAAAAACTAAAAACTAAACATTATTAATATAATCTATGCCGCTGCAATGAGGCAATGTGCCCAGAACGCTGGCTGTGTTACCCCGCCAAACTTATATGTTGGCCGAGGTAACTGCCAGCCCTCCGGTCACCTGTGGACTCTGTGAGACGAGAAGATAGATCCTTTTTTAGCATCTTCGCCCCACGACCCCATGGTTTCAACACCAAAAGGCACAAATATGAAATTATTTTCTATAGTTTCATATTTGCGCCTTTTGGTTTGTTTATTAAATACTTAGGGAAATCGCGGAGGACACTCGGCTGGTTTGTCTCGACCTTATTATATTCGCTCGACTTTCGTAACTTTCAACCGCTTTTTGTTTTTGGGAGTGTAGCTTTTTGCGTGAGAACTCGTTACTAGATTTGACATTAAATACAATACATCAACGACATTTTTTAATTGGAGATCTCTAGAAAAGGTAACTTATTTCCTCGCTATTTTAATATAATCTGTTTATGTATGAAAACTCCAGTGAAGGGTTTTAGAACATAATATTATATAGGTATATACCTTGTTCTTGTTTTTATTTACTTTTTAAACACCGGAGGCTGCAGATTATCAAGAATCAGACTTTCTTAGCACCAAATAAATATTTCTTATTTTTAGGGTCACATTAGGCCTAAGAGCAGTTACATACATCATTCTAGCTAAAAAGAAGAAGTAAAGCTTTATTTTCTCGTACACTAAGTACCGAATGTTCAACTGAATCTATTTGAACCTTTCAACGTAACCTATACTATTTAGTTTTATTAAAATCAGAACTTAAGTTTAATTGAGAATTTAATTGTATCAACTTAAATTATAATCAAGTAACAATAACGAAATATATCTACGACGGATGTCTAGTTAAAACCATTGAGCTAAAACAGTCGGTCCAGTAACCCCGGCCGTTTTCACTCTCTATGCCATCCCGCTAGGTGATTTTCTACGATACAGTTTTTCATTTGGTCACTCACTGCGAATGGCTTCTGCAACTGGTTTCACTGATTGGCCAGCGAGTTCAATTACAAACGGATGAGGTATATTAATTGTTTATCTCCTACATTAGTACTTACTACTTACCCACGACGGACGATGGACGGTTTGACTGCCTCGTTGGTTTAGTAGTTAGCATGTTCGACTGCGGCAGACGAGGTCCCGGGTTCGAGGGCTGGTTCTTGCCATAACAAGTATTGGGTTTTTCTGACAAGAAATTCTCAGCACTAGCCTGGAGTTAGTTGACGGTGTATCACCTCGGTGCAACGGAGAACACGTTAAGCCGTCTGTTCCGCGTCTGATCTCTCTCCGGTCGTGTCGAATTTTCGGAGTAAAGGAACAGAGAGTGCATCTGTGTATGTAATGGAGATATTATAGTGCACACTCGTGCACTATAATATCTCCCGCGCAGATATCTAATATCTCTGGAGATAGGCCGCCGTGGTTGAAATTCAGTCGGGAGGACATTATTTATGTTACGACGGACCGGAAGACCGTATGAGTGCAAAATTGTGTCTGGATTTTGAGATGTATATTGCATTTTCGTCCAAAACTAGGTATGTACACGAACAATTTAACACCAGAACAATTTTTCAAGTCGCGGTCACGCGTTTGTCCCTCTCGTAGGACAATGCCTACAGAGTAGGTAGTTAAAAGAGGCCTTGCACCTACATACTACACCAGTAACATAGTATAGGAACGAAATATTTTATTATTTATATAGCCTGATTTATTTTAACCAAACATTATAAAAAGCAGAGTTTAATGTTAAAGATTTTAAATAGTGTCATTCATTAACTGAAATCTTTTTATCTTACAGTTTCACTTTTAATGCAATAAAATTGCATTTTTTACGTAACAAAGCAACCTTCGGTGGAAATGCAATGCTCAGTACTTATACCTATACTTCTTATTTCTACATTCATGTAGTGACTTGACTTTCTCGCCTCAAGATGATATGCGTAAGTTTTTCGTAGCAAAAAAAGCAGTTAAGGCGAGTCACCTCAGCTCAGCGGTGAAAACTGGTTTGCTAGATCAAATTTTTTCGGTATTTACTATTAAATAACGGTCTTACAAAAAATATCGGATACACTTAAAGATATTGTCTAAAGAATGTGCTAATTTGTTACACGATAGGATGTACTTTACTCGATCAAAAAAAATCTTGAAACAGGCTAAATTAAAAGTTTAAAACGAATTTTTTATTAATAAAATTTTCGACTTTGCTCATCATTTTTATATGGATAAATTCCTCTTGAAGTATTAATGAGAACCTGCTAAAATTTATTTCAAACTGAAGTCCTATATCTATTTAATTCAAATTAATCCCAGAATTTGAACGTTGCCAAGCGGTTTCAGAATATACCGCGCTGCCCGCTTCCCCGCTAGTCTCTACGAGAAATGTACCGCGAGACGCGCGGGCGGCACCCCACACCTCACCTCCTAAAATCTTGGAGGTGACTCGCCTTAAGGCAAAAGTACAAAACAAGCTTGACCTGAAGGTCCGTAACTGATTGATGCAACTTTATAGGGAGCTCAAATTTATGTTTTAATTTTCTTTCCGCTCTTTAATAATATTTATTATGGTAAAATGTGTGGAAGGTGTGGTCTGATTAGAACTGTTAGGCTGTTACCTACACAATCTAGGTACTACTACCTGCTGCTTACCAAACGATCAGCCTCGCGGGAATATATCCTCGCAAAAAAGTGACAGCTGATTTTTTTGTACGATTGAAAATTTTATAAAAGAGATTTACAGATATTAGTACGGGAGATTATTCCTAGTCCAATTAGGGTTAAGCCCCTTATCGACTTTTATACGGCATCGTACCGGAACGCGAAAAACAGTGGCGGCATGTCTTAGCTTAGAACTAGCCACGGCCGAAGCCTCCTACCAGACTAGATCAGAGAAAATTAAGAATAAGAATAAGAATAATATGTATTTTCAATAAACGAGTGACATAATTAAATAACAGCATGACGACCTCCGTGGTTTAGCGTTCCGGTACGATGCTGTGTAGAAACCGAAGGGGTGTGGGTTTAATATAACTGCCATGCCCCTAACAGGTTAGCCCGCTACCATCTTAGACTGCATCATCACTTACCATCAGGTGTGATCGCAGTCAAGGGCTAGCTTGTAGTGGATAAAAAAGCCGTTGCCCTCTACGCTAGGATAACCTGTATTGTAGAGGTGGAAAACTGAGCGTATCTGCGTGTGTATGTGCGTGTGTGTGTGTGTGTTTGTGTGTGTGTGTGTGTGTGTGTGTGTGTGTTTGTGTGTGTGTGTGTGTGTGTGTGTGTGTGAGAGTGTGTGTGCGTGTGTGTGTAAATATATTTTTAAAAATCGGGACCTTCCACTTATATGCCCACAGCGCCAGGGCTACGTCGTCATATTAATATTTCTAGCATTTGGTTCAACCTGGCTCTAACTTTACAAACAAGGTGATACAATTTATCATAGTATCTTTTATTCATCTAACGAATGGATTTGATGTCGTAAACTCCAATGGATCGTGTTTTTGCTCACTCAACTTTCGATTATAGAATATAATTAATATTATAGTTTATCAATGCTATACAATATATACTAATACAAATATTTTTTTATGAAACCAACAAATGCAGACCAATAGCCTATATTTGAATACAAAGTGCTTACAATGATTTGAAATGTACATCATAACAAATATTTTTGATGAATATAACAAAGTCTACAATCTTAGCAATTAGTAAGCCACTTCCAGTAGAGCCAGCGGTCATTTTTCGTTAATTTTTACAAATGATAAAATTCACAACATACCCCATGATATGGGTATTCATTAAAAGGGTTTGCTGAGAAGAATACGAAAATCAAAATCACGTCACACAATGGCGGACCATAAAAACTTGTTTTTAAAAATGTTTTATAATTATTTAAGACTTATTTTGTTCAGACTTAAATTTTCTATACGCCAGTATCCAAGCATCGAGTCTCATTCTACTTACCTTGATATTCAAACTACACAGTTTTCAAAAAAGAACTTCTAGGCTGGAATACCTTACCTTACGTATTCTGTGCCCTTTATAGCATTTCCATTTAGTATTACTTTCATAGTCTAATTTCATTAATTTAATCATTATCATCATTTATTAATCGTCATCATCATCATTCATTCATTCATGATTATCATTAAATTAAGAGAATTTAATGATCATGGTCATTTAATTTAAGAGAATGATTGATAATAAAACATACCATACCGCCAACGCTTAAAACAATACTTAAGCAGTATTACTCAAAATGACAGTTTCCTGTCATGTTCCTTGACGTTCCTAAAATAAGGATTATAGTTCTAAAACACGAAAGTCTATACAATAATGAAACAATATGGCTTTAAGCGTTGGTTGTATAAGCCCCAGTAATATGCCATCCGAAATAAGATACAACCTTATCATTTGATAAGCATCTCAACCCATTAAGTTCCGTGGATGTTTAAAATTCTTCGTCTCTTGAAGCTAGAGTCAATTCATTTTAGAGTAAATGCCACATTGGTATTTACAATGTATGTTTTGCTTAAGGCAGTGAAATTATAATGTAGATAGTCATTTATTATTATTAATATAGTCTTATTGAAATTTTTGAAATTGAAATATTATATTGTTCATGTTTCAATCCTGAAACCCATCTGACTATGTGTACCTATAGGTCTTATAAAAAAGATGTCATAAGCTAGTCAAAGATCTGACTATACAAATAGCCCATTTACCTAATAACCGTAATCAATCATAATTATTAATATTCATATTTTAAAATTTATTTATTAAGTATCTTTTAATATTTTTATATAATTTAATTTTTATATTTTTAATTTTCATTATCCTTAGATCGATTGTTCATACTACTTCCTGGGATTTTTGCAGTTCAACAAGTCAAAGATACTAATATGTTAAATTATCATCAAGTATAAAATTATATTGGTTCAATTAAACTAATTATATAAATAAATAAGTAAACAAGTGGACATAATAAAAAAAATAAACACACTGCTATATTATTATTTTTTTAAATGTATAGCCTGTGTCACTTGGAAAGATGTAAGGATTCTAACGATACCACATACATACAAATCTGTTAAGGCATTTAGAAGTTATAGTGGAGTAAAGAAACTCACATACACACATGAGCCCTGAAAACTACATTCCTTTTTTTGGGCAGTCGCGTAAAAAGAGTTGCTCCGTTGCAGCGTGACTAAAGAACAAACTACACCAACAAACAAACACACTTTAGCATTTTTAATAGACCTCATCATTGCTTTGCACTAAGCATGATTGTCGTCAAGCGCAAGCCTATCACGCAATAAAAAAAAAAAAAAAAAAAAGGTATTTGTTGGATACGTCAGCATGCCCCGTGATCTAGAGCACTATTTACGAAACCAATAAGACGCGCTGCGGGGCGTGGAGACAGTAATGTGGACTGTTCTTATTTAATAACATAATTATAATGCGAGCACAGAGCTAGTAGTAATTACATCCAAGAAATTACTTATAGGGAAAGAGATGCAGGCTCCGGTAGGGGAGGGAACGCCCATGAGGTCACGAGAGGTAGGTACATCATGTCTTAATTTAATTGTTATCAGCCACGGCGATCTGCGGTAATTGTTAACATAAATCTTGTGCGTGCTCTTTTTTCTGGAAAAAAGATTAAGTCTCTCGCCAAGAAATCTGTATTTTATACTCATTTAAAGAGCAGATCGCACAGTAGCGAAAATTGATATAAAAAACGAGCTCATTCGCAAAGAATTTATTTTTATCTCTTTGTTATGTATGCCGGTAAGATTTAACTACGAGAATTTTTATTTTATTTAATAACCATTTTAATATCCAAAATATTCTATGCTAGAACAGTAGTTTTGGAGCTATCTTAATTTGAACCTGAGCAATTGCGTCATAGAGTAGTGTTGTCAAAGCTCTCTACCGCGATATTATCGAGAAGAATTTCAAATATTATGTTCTGGTACTATTCAAAATATCAAACAGACAGCAAACAAAGATGAAAAGGAATAATTACGTAGAACGCCCAAAGGTGACTATTTTGTAGAAGCTCCGGTTTACAATACGCTCGAGGCGGTATATGTAAGATGTAACAATGCTAACACTCGTTCCACACACGGCTATTCGTGACCAGCAATAGCACGGTCGGCAGCCGCATATTTATGCATTCAAACACAGCATCAATCATTCTAATGAACGTCGGTAGTGCTCTGGGTACAGCGTGAGCGAACCTTCATGTGAAATGCCTAGTGTTGTCAAAACTCAGAACTGACCATGACATATCGAGTAGGCTCGAACCTGAACTGTGGTATATTATGGCATATTTGGTAGCATTTTTCTATTGAAAAAAATATTATTACTATTTTCTAGGGAGCTCTTAAAACATCTGAAATATAAAAGTCACTGAACAGTTATTATTTTTTATAACTTTGAAAAAAGTGTACTAGTAGGTATAGGAACTGTTTATCCTGACATTTTAGGAGCAGGAGCAGGATCGTCTAAAGAGAATCTTTTATTCATCAGAAATGTAATTATGTCAACTGGGTATAAAAAAAATAAGATTGCGTTTCAAAATTTTTCATCACTTCTAAATCCACAAACCACCATTTATGGACCAACTGACTTAGCTCAAATTTATGTATTCAAATAGTATCAATCATTGTAATGAGCTAAGCCGGTAGGCAGGCTCGGGTGTAAGGTTTACGGTAGGTACGCGCCCGCCGGCACAAACCATCATACGTTATCCATTAGATATTAGTGATGTCAAAAATGACCGCGGAATATCGATTATTCTAAAACATTTACGTCAAAAAAGCGTTTTTTTTTTAATATTTACATAATATGACATTGTATTCGAAGATAAATAAGCACTGGATTGTGATCCCCCGCCTAATGGTAAGTTATGACGCATTACAAGATGATAGCTTGCCTACTTTTTAAAACTATTTTGTGAAAATTGGAATCGATTGGATTAGTAACATTATCTGTACGCATTGATGTAGAATTTATTCTATTTCAATGTCTGTACGTGATTTTAAAACAGCACTTTTAGTTGCAATTTAGTCAGGATTACCTGTAATATCAAAATATCTATCGATGTAAAATGTCTATTTTACTTTAAAATATATACAGTTGTAATAAATCGATATCGATGACGCAAGTAAAGCAATAGGCCCTATTTAACATAGCAGTGATATTCAACTAACAAGTTTAGCAATTGAGGAAAGAAAGCTGCCTGAAGCGTCCGCTGCTATTCACAAATTGGCACGAGCTAGGCACGCGTACTTTTCACTTTCCAAAAGATCTTAACTCCCATAAGAGCTCATAGAAATAGGCACTTTATGTGTAAGTAAAACAGAATATATTTTCATTAGTGAAAGTAATTTCACTTAGATAAATGTTTCGTTGGTGATAGGTTACAGAGATTGAATGGTGCAGCGCAATGATACCACAGAGCCATTAGTTAAAGCAAAAAGGATAGAATTCTTTTGATGGTATCGTGTTTATTTTCTTCGAGCTTAGACAGTGCTGCAGGGAAATAAGAAATGCATTTAATCAATTCGCCTAGAAAGGAAGTCTTGGAGTTTACGACAAATGGGGCTGCTCAATTAAAATAGTTTACGTCGCATCGCATCTGTGCAAAGTTAATCTGCGTGGTAGGAAAAAGGTTTTAGTAAAATGTTCGATTATATTTGGTGTAGTTAATGATTTTTCAATTTTAATAAACTAATGTTAAATAATAGGTGATTTTTATCATTAAGAGGTGGGATGTAAGTTTTTATAATTTTAAGAGGTGGGGTGTAAGCTTTTAGTGTAATCAATCGCATTACCAATTGAGTAATTTTTTAGCGAACCAGTTTTAAAAATCCAACTTCTTATAACAGATAATCCCCATATTAATCCATGTGTGTAAAAATCTAGTAATAAGCTTAAAATATGGATTTTCTCAATACAAATAAGTGATTGCTAGGTTTTTATATTCTCTACAATCATAGTAGGTACTTACCTAAGTGGAAATTGCAACAGATAGATACCGTTTATTCGTAAACATGTAGATATAACGGAAGGGTGGTAATTTTCGCTATCACACTGATGCGGTAAATACAGTCTTCGAACAGTTATTGTATTCTAGTCTAGACAGTCACGATTCAACGCATACAAGGGCGTACCTACGTATAATATACGTTTTGTATAAGTACGAAAGCCAGCGCCAAAAGTGTCTTCTCTAGTTCCGAATATTGGTCACGGCAGCCGATCTTAATGGAGATAATGCTCCTATCCACCACCACCACCACTACAGTCTATTACTGCTGGGCACAGGCCTACACTCTGTTAGTAGAGAGAGAATTAGAGCGTAGACCCACCACACTGCTCCAATGTGGATTGGCGGGTTTAAACGATTGTTATCATGTTAGTGATAATAACCGGGACCGGCGGCTTAACGTACTCTCCGAGGCACGGGGGTGAAACACCACCAAGACCCTAACTCCGGGCTAGTACTGAGAATTTCTAGTCAGAAAAACCCAATACCTAATTATGGCCTGACCCGGGCCTCGAACCCTGGACCTCGTCGGCCGCAGTCGAACATGCTAACCACTAGACACGTTATTCTTGCTGCTACAAAGGGTTGATAGTGATTAGAGGTGATTACACTGTAGCAATCATAAATCTATACATATAAAAAGACGTCTTGTCTATCAACGTACAGCTCCTCACCTGAATGGTTCAGAATGCTATTATGTCATAAGCCTCCATTAAGAAAGGATTTTTGTTTTAGCCCAACTAACTTAGCGTGAGGGAAACCGCGAGCAAAAGCTAGAACGCTATAAGGCCCCGTATAAATGCAAGAGACAGGCAATCTTACGCCAATATTGGCAGCTGACTTCAGTCGTGGTCTCTCAATCTATGCAAGTATGCGTCAACATTCAATTAGGTGTAATCATCTCGTCAACCCGCGGGCTCTACGCAACAACGTCAAACCGACGAGTGATATTCATTTTTCTATAGTAATTAGCAAGAGCGTGAGAGGAGCATTAGTGGAAATTACACAAACCGTTTATTGTGCTGGTGATGACAGAATTAATCATTGACTACAACATGATTAATTGACGTGCAACGTCTTTTTGGGTTATTCGATAAAGAGGTTCGGTTGCCCAAGTTTGTGATTGTTGATTGCCCTGACAATGGTGACGTACTTACCATCTTAATAACTTCATGCCTTATTGATCTAGTGGCTAGCTTGTCCATCTTTTGATCATGAGAACCTGGATTCAAGTCCCGATACTTAGACTGATAAAACTTCCGTTTTATATTAGGGGATTACCTACAGGGTTCAAATAACAGGCACGCATCTCTTATTCACTCTTCGGAGTCATGCGCATAAGTTAAATTAAATCCATACTTCCATACTAATATTATAAATGCGAAAGTGTGTCTGTCTGTCTGCTACGCATTCACGGCCCATCTGCACAACCGATTTTGATGAAATTTTTTACAGGGATAGATAGTATCCCGGGGAAGGACATAAGGATACTTTTTATCCCGGAAAATTATAGAGTTCCCGCGGGAATGCGGATGAAGTCGCGGGCATCATCTAGTTGCTTATAAATCTTTCAAATAACAAAAGCAAACACAGCGAGATAACCTGCAAGCCTGAAAGCTCTCTATAATATCCTCAATGGTGTACTGTGAAGTCTACCAATCCACACTTGGCCTATAGTGGACTATGGTGACAGACTACTTACTGAGCACGGATCTCCTCTCATTTTGAGTGACCTGTGATCAGTAGTGGTGAAGATGACTAACTAATTTGAAAAATTCACTGAGGGCCCTGATCGCATGTATAGGTCTGATCGCACTGCAGAGGCATGGTGCGGCGCGACACGTAGCGGCAAGTATTCTTTGTACAATTATATCGCAGTTCATTTCCGTGCTGTCGCTTAAGTGGGCCCAGCTCCACACAAACTCATACAAATAATATTTGTCGCTACGTTCCCCTTCATGTCGTGCATCTGTATTTTTTTTAAATTTTATTCTACTACAAGTTAGCCCTTGACTGCGATCTCACCTGATGGTAAGTGATAATTTTTTTTTTTTTTTTTTTTTTTTTTTTTTTTTTTTTCTCTTGGGGGGAGGAAAAAATCCCTCCGGACTTCTGCCTGTCGGCAGGGCATGTCCGACTTGCACGGACTAAAACAACCTCCCCCCACGTCCAGGTCCGCACGGAACCACATAGTATTACTTCGTGCCTGACCATCTGGTTCTTACTCTTGCTTCTGTTTTTCCTATCTTTCCTTCTCTTCTCTTCGCATCATTGTTGCCCTGAGCATTTGCCCATAGCGTTGCCATGCTTCCTCGCTCGACAGCATCCGTGCTATTAGGTTTTGGGCGTTGACAGCTTCGCTCGTTCCCTGCTCCTCTGGTCGTAGGTCTGCACAGCCAGAGCATTCAAAGATTGCATGTCTCGGGGTGTCTTCCTCTCCGCAAAAGTAGCAGTTCTCTGTTGGTGATTTTCCTATTGCGAAGAGATATGTGTTGAACACCCCGTGACCGCTCAGCGCCTGCGTCAGCCACCTGTCTACCTCCCCGTGCTTTCTTTTGTGCCACTTCTTCAGGTCCTTGATTAGTTCTCTCGTCCAGGTACCTTTTCCGACTCCCGACCACTCATTTTCCCACTCGGTTAGAATTCTCTCCCGCACTTCAATTGCCGTTTGTTCCTTGCTCGTGAAGAGCGCGGCGCGTTCTTTTACCATCTTGTGAATGGGGATGAGTCCTGCGATCACTAGCACCGCATCGGTGGAGATAGTGCGGTACGCTCCACTGATGCCTATCGCCATTCGCCTTTGTACTGCTTCTAACTTTTTCCGATAAAGTGCCACCGTCATAGCGCTCTCGAATATCGGTGCCCCATACAGGATAACAGAGTGGGCCACAGCAGACAATACCCTTCTTCTGCTTGCCCTGGGGCCTCCCCTGGTCGGCATTAATCGGTTTAGTGCCTCAGTCAGGTTTTGTGCTTTTTTAGCTACCTCCTCCACGTGTTTTTTGTAGTTCAGGCTTTTGTCTAACCATACCCCCAGGTGTAGATGGTGGGGTGTAGATGGCAGTTGCTACGCTCAGGAGGGCGAGCTGAGCTACAGGGCACTGGCATAAGTCGAACCACACACGTCCCCGAAGCTAGTCTGCCTACACTCGCTGGTGCATGGAGCAATCTGTGCAGGGGTGGGTGTGGGTAGCCCAGTCGTACACCCTGGGCAATGTTGCAGTCATCAACGAGCTTGCCCCGTCTTTTACATCTACCTCGGGCTGCAACAGCCAAGTGTGGTCACGGCGGTACGGGCTACGATTTTCCCCCCGTAGTTCGTGCGTCCGCTATCCCCGTCCTTGAAGTCGTATTTTCCGGCATCGGTTGGTGCTCTTGTCTGCCGGGGATGGCTGCTGCGCGCAGCGGGCCTTTCCGGTGGGTGGGACGCGGGCGGGTGTTGGGGATTCGACTTCATACCCTTAGTCCCATGGTATCCCTCCATCCCACAAATCATTCCTTCTCTACCCCCCCAAAAAAAAAAAAAACACAAATGGAAGCAAGTCAGAAAATAGATAATTCACTACTCCAGAGGGGTACCGAATCCAACGGAGACGGAGAATCCCCTGCTGAGGCGACTGATCGGTCGGCCCGAACAGTCGCCTCAGGCCGCCCCTCGTATTCTGGAGAGGGCACTGCCTCGCTTGCACGTGTGTTGCTTGCCGATAGAGGTTCGGCTATAAACCTCCCATTAAGATTTGAGAGGACCCTCCACATGCGGGAGGAAGAGGAACTTCTGAGGTCCCCATCACCATGCCCGTCAGGGCAGGGTGATGGAGGCTTCACTACAATCCGATCTAAAAGAAGCATAAAGAGAGAGAGACTGAAGTTAAAGAAGCAGCAGGCAGTGTCGGAACAGCCACTGGTCTTTCAGCAGCCAAAAGGGACTACCCCGGAGGCAACTGTAGGATCGGGGCCGGTACGACCGCCTAAAGCTAAAAGACAAAGCACTGACCCAGAGGAGCAAAGGCCAGCGAAGCGTCACCACCAAAGGGCCCCGGATGGACCGCGCAGCTCTGCAAAAGAGCTGAGCGATCTGGCCGTGGCTATCTACCGTGCTGACGGAGTCCTGGTCGATGCGAACCTGGCGGACGTTATAAGGACAAGACTCAGCGACCTTATCCTGAAGGCCGGTAGAGAACAAGTAGATAGCGATAAGCTGAACTTTGCCACATCGGGGTTGGTGTCAGAAGGATTCTTCCTGGTGACACCGATGAACGTTCTGGCGAGGGACTGGCTCCTTTCCTGCGACTTGGGTCTCTATGAAGGCGTCTCGATAAGGTTAATGAGAAGGGATAGAGGCAGGGTTGCAATTTGGATTCCGGGGAATAAAAAACTGGACAACCCACTAGAATACCTGCAAGTACAAAACAGGAAAAGGACTGAGCTGCAACTTCCAGAGTGGGATCTCATTGTCAGAGAGCCCCTCCCACTGGGGGAGCGACTGATAGTGGGAGTCCCTCAGGAAGTCTGCCATCTCATTGAAAAGGGGGGAGTCTGGCTGTGCTATGAGCTCACTCGTGTGCATGTCCAGCTCCTTAAACATAGGACAAAAACCGGCATACCGGACGTGGTCATTGATGACACTACACAGTGCCCACCAACGGGTGCATCTGGTGGCGACTCAGGGCGGGCATCGTCGTGTAAGGCAGACCGAAGCAGTGGATGTGCCAGTGGGGACACTAGGAAACCCCCACAGTGCCCTCCTAGCGACGGAATACCTGGAGCTGCGGGCCCGTCACGAGCCGACACCACTACACAAAAGAGTCGACACATGAGCGAGGCCGAGAAAGCTGCGGGTCCCTTTACGGAGACCCGTTGATGGACTTGGCATCGACATGTGTTGGAGAAGACACTCCACGAAGCATACTACATCAGCACACACTCTCCAAACATGAATAAACACACAAACAGACAGACACACACATACACATCACACACGATAAGGATCCTCCAGTTGAATCTGCACCACTGCAGAGAAGCCACGACTGAGCTCTGTCAATTCGTGGTCAGAAACAAGGTAGACTTGGCTCTGTTACAAGAACCATACGCTATTAAAGGGCGCGTGGCGGGCATGGGCTGTCTGGGGGGGGATGTGATTTACCACAGCGATGGTGAGTCCAATCCCAGAACATGTGTATATGCAAATAACAGAATGAAGTCTCTAGGACTAATAGCATCTGAGTATTACAGAGACCTGGTGGCGGTGGAAGCAGTCGTACCACTGGTTGACGGCAAAAAGGAAAGAGTGGCTTTCATCTCAGCTTATATACCCAGTGAAACGGACTTCGCACCACCAACCAAAGAACTGGAAGATACTGTAATCAAATACAGAGGTAAGAGAATTCCCATTATTATTGGTTGTGATGCAAACTCGCATCACGAGGTGTGGGGAAGCACTAACACAAATAAGAAAGGAGAACTACTAATAGAATTTATTTTAAGTAATGGTCTTGAGATAATGAACATTGGTGATATTAGCACCTTTGTTACAAAGTCAAGACAAGAGGTACTAGATATTACACTAGCAACTGAGGACATTTCCAATTACGTCAAAGAATGGAGCGTTGACCAAGAAGAGTCCTTCTCGGATCATCGCAGAATAACCTTCCACATTGACAGCAATTTGGAAAATGTACAAGTTAGGAACATAAGAAGAACGAATTGGGAAACATTTGCGTCAACACTAAGCAAGTGGAAACCAAGTCGTATAACCTTTAGTAATGTAGAAGAACTGGAAACTGGAGCTAGAGAATTAGAAACAGCTCTAGTCGAAGCTCACAAAGATGCATGTCCGCTGAGAGAGATCAGACCGGGGAAAGGTCAACCCTGGTGGAACAAAGAACTAAAGAAAATCAGGAAAAAAGCACGTAGAGCCCTCAGAGTTGCCTTGAAAAGGGATGACGAAGCAAGCTGGGGTAACTACAGAAAGATAAGAACCGATTTTCGCAACAAATGTAGGAAAGAAGACAGGAGCGGCTGGCACTCGTACTGTGACGGGATAACAGATTATCCTGAATCTGCCCGTCTCATGAGAGTGCTCGCAAAAGACAGAACTTGCAAACTTGGCAGCATCAAAATAGATAACGAGCTAGTATCAGACCCTAAATTGGTCCTGTGTAAAATGATGAAAACACATTTTCCAGAGTGCCAAGAGTTAGGTAATGAGACTAAAGATAGTGTGGTGGTGCCAAATGCTGACTTCGATTGGTTGGCTGCAGAAAACATCATCACTAAAGAACAATTAGAATGGAGCATTCAATCCTTTGCTCCGTACAAGGCGGCTGGTCCAGATGGCATTTTTCCAAAAATGCTCCAAATTGGATACAAACACATAGAAGCAATACTATTAGCATTATTCAAAGCGAGCCTGGCAAGTGGATATTTACCTCCTAACTGGCGGAAAGTCAAAGCGGTATTCATACCAAAGCCAGCAAAGAAAAATTATCAAGAAGCAAAATCATTTAGATGCATAAGTCTATCATCTTTCATTCTGAAATCTCTAGAAAAGATAATAGATGGGCATATACGGACGAAACTAGACTTGAGTCTCAGGCCACTGCATTCCAACCAACATGCATACATGGCAGGCAAGTCTACAGAAACTGCCCTTCATAATCTGGTGGTAAGGATTGAAAGATCAATTAGCAATAAAGAATTCGCTCTCGGATGTTTCTTTGATGTTGAAGGGGCATTCGATAAAGCGAATCGGGAAGCAATAGCTGCAGCACTACATAGGGACGGTATAGGGCGTGCTGTAGAGAATTGGATTATGAATATGCTACAGCATCGCTCTATATCATCTGAACTAGGAGGAGAGGAATATACCATAAAATCTACCAGAGGCTTCCCACAAGGGGGATGCCTATCGCCACTGTTATGGTGTCTCCTATTAGATTCATTGGTAGCAAAAATCAATGACATGAAGATCTACATGCAAGCATACTCCGATGACGGTGTGCTTCTAGTAACTGGCAAGGATTTGAACACAGTTAGAAACATTATGAGCACTGGTATTAAAACTACAATTAAATGGTGTCGAGAGAAAGGACTTAACCTGAATCCCTCGAAAACCAAACTAGTTCTTTTTACCAAGAAAAGGAAAACAACACATCTAATACCAATTGTATTTGAAGGTGTTGAGATGGAAGTGATCAAAGAAATTAAATATTTAGGAGTTATGCTAGACAGCACTCTTAGATTTAGAACCCACATAGAAGAACAATGCTCCAGAGCTAAAATAGCCCTTTTTCAATGTAAAAGAGCGGTGGGCAGAACATGGGGTATGAAACCGTACGTAGTAAAATGGATATATACGGCGATCATACTACCCAGAATTCTGTACGGAGCAATTGTTTGGTGGCATAGAGCAACTACAAAAACAATTAGTAAAGAGCTGACAAAAGTCCAAAGGATGGCAATGCTGATGATCTCTGGGGCCATACGGACCACTCCATCCGCGGCTCTAGAGGTTCTTCTAGGACTATTTCCTTTGGACCTCGAAGCCAAGAAAAAAGCACTGGAACACTGGTATAGAATGAAAATGTCTAAGCAGTGGAAAGGCAATTTTATGGATAAAGGACATACAGACGTTGAGAGCATATATGGAGATAAGCTGTCAATGATAATCACACACAATGACCTTATCAAAAGACAGCGTATCTTCGACAAGAAATACAGAGTGCACATAGGTTCAAAGGAGACATGGAAGATCGAAACCGCCAATGAAGACAAGATTGTTATCTGTTACACGGACGGATCAAGGCGGGAATCAACTAAGCTCAGTGGTGCTGGAATCTTCTACAGCACCAATCCTGATAAAGACCAAGTAATTTCCCTAGGTAAATTTGCAAGTGTATTTCAGGCCGAAACGTATGCGATCATGGAGTGTGCTTTCGGCCTGATGGATACTGTAAGTATAGAAACCGAAGAAGTGATCATATATAGTGACAGTCAGGCTGCTCTCAGAGCATTAGAAATGAAGGATACCACATCAGCTCTAGTGAATGCAAACGCATCTTGAATTCACTAGCTGAGAGGACAAAAGTCACAATTGCCTGGGTTCCTGGACACCAAGGAAACGAAGGAAATGAAAAAGCAGATGAATTAGCAAGAATGGGAGCAAGCACTCCATTCTGTGGCCCCGAACCTTGCTTACCCATCTCATACTCGATCACTATGAAAGTGATTGAAGGAATGATAGAAAGAGAATCGAATTCAAGATGGAACAACTCTACACAATATAGACAATCGAAGTTGTTCTTGAAATCGTTCGATAAAAAGAAGACAAAACAACTTATGTCGCAAAGCAGAAACAACATAGCACTAATAGCAGGCATAACAACAGGACACTGTCTGCTAAATAGACATCTCACAATAATGAGAATCGAAGATGACCCATCATGTCCAGAGTGCGGCGAGGAAGAGACCAGCTTCCACTTCATAGCTGAGTGCCCCATGTACTCATTGGTAAGGTGGGAATTAATAGGCAAGGACAGGATCAGTGAAGAAGACCTAAGACATCTCTCCATAGGGGATATCGTAAGGTTCACAAAAGCTACAGGTAGGTTCGGGGGGGGTAGGCTGCCGGGACACCAGTAACCTGTGTCCTAACACGGGGAAATGGGTGGAATGGTTCAATTAATGGACCGATCACCCGCCTGGCGACGGCGGGCGTCCCCTCTATAAGTACATTATCTCATACCCCCAGGTATTTGATATGCTCCTTTGGAGTAACTGGTGCGCCTTCCACTACGAATTTAATGGGGTCCAACTTACGCTTTCCGCTAAAGACAATCGCCTCTGTCTTCTCTGGCGCTAGTGCAAGTTTTTTCCCTTTCATCCACCCGTTGATTAGGTTAAGCGCCTTATTTGCCTTTGTCATGAGGCTCCTCTCTGTTTTCGCTACAACTACTAGTGCTAGGTCATCGGCAAAACCCACTAACTCGACGCCCTCCTCTTGTTTTAGCTGGAATACCCCATCGTATAGAATATTCCAGAGAGTTGGGCCAAGAATTGAGCCTTGCGGCACTCCGCTGGTGACTTTTAGCATTTCTTCCTGCCCTTTATTGTCCTTCACCTTAATGAATCTGTCCTCCAGATAGCTACTAACCAGGTTTTGCACATATGCAGGAAAACGTCTCTTCCGCAATTCCAGAATTATCTCTCGCCAGGGGGCAGAGTTGAACGCGTTCCTGACGTCGAGACAAATCAGGGCGCATATTTTCCGGGTTTTGCGTGTACCCTGTCTAGCCGCCGCGGCAGTGTCCACCACTTTCTTGATCGCCATTAAAGTGGAACGGCCCTTCCTGAAACCGTATTGCTGGTTAGAGAGACCCCCATGATCCGGCAGGAGCTTTTCAATTCTATTAAGGATGACTTTTTCCAGCAGTTTTCCATAGCTGTCTAGCAAGCAGACGGGTCTGTATCCCCTCGGGTCATCTACTGGCTTGTTCGCTTTCTTGAGCAGCACCAGGCTGGCTATTTTCCAAACCGATGGAAATGTTCCTGATATAAAGACCGCATCCATTATGTCTTTTATCTTTTCCGGGATAGCTTGAGCTGCGATTTTGACGACCTCCGGGTATAAGAGGTCGGGTCCCGGAGCCTTTTTTGGCTTCAGGCTTTCTGCTGCTGTCTGAATCTCTTCTACTGTGACTTCCGTCTTTTGGGATACGTCTGCCAGGATCCGACAGAAATCGTCGTGGGATGGAAATAGCACGTCTACCACGGATATGATGAGGTCCATGTCAAGGCTAGGGGGACTTCTCCGCAGCTTTTCCGTTACTATTCTATACCCCAGGCCCCATGTATCTCTATCCACTTCTTCACAGAGTTCTCTCCATTTCTCTTCTTTTGACCTTATAATTGCCAGTTGCAAGGCTAGTTTTGCGGCTTTATATACCTCTCTTAAGTTATCAATTTCATCGTCTTTCTCTTCTTCCTTTGAGTCTCCGTTGCCCTTTTTTCGCCTTTTCCGCGTATATTTTCGGCGGCATTTAGTGCACATCTCTCTTTTCTCTCTTATTTGATCGTTCCACCAATAGACTGGAATTTTTCTGCGAAGTACTTTCCTTGGCATCGCTTTGTCGCAGGCTTTTTTAGTTTCCTCTACTAACTCCTCTGGTGTATTAACCTCCCTTTCCTTGAGAGCGATTTCCAATACGTTTCTGTCTATCTTGTCTAGTCTCCATCCCACTGGTGGCTGTGTCAGTGGTTTTATTTCGTTTTTAAGTACATGAAATTTTATGTATCTATGTCCACTTAAGCTGTCATCTTCCAGGACCTTCCAATCTGATATTTTCTGTGCCAGACTACAGCTAACAAAAGTGATATCTGGGGTGGAATTTTTAGCGCCTCTTTGGAATGTGGGTGCAAGTCCCACATTCACCACAACCATATCCAAACTTGCGATCAGCTCCATAATCAGGCGTCCTCTGGCGTTTTCCTCCTTTGCTGACCAAACACTTGATGCTGCATTGAAGTCACCGGCCACTAAAATATCTCCGCGTTGTGACTCAATACTTTCAAAGAGTTCGCTTAGATCTTGTTCAAACTCTTCCAGACTATAGTTTGGGGAAAAGTAGCAGCTATATACGGTGAGTCCAGACATACCCATGGCAATAAAACCGTTTCCCTGGGCTACTAGTTTGGTACGGAATCCTCTGTTAAGCGCAACTATAGAGGCATCTCCTCTCCGGTCCACCGACCATTCTCGAGCTTCTGCTATTTTCCTATTTGGTTCTGCTACGATAACCAAGTCTATGTCATGCTCTTTTGCTGTCACCTGGAGCAGGTCGTGAGCGGCTCGTGTTCTATCAAGGTTTATTTGTAACACCCTGATGTGCGAACCCAGTGCTTCACTACCTGCTTCTACCCCCCGTTTTTTGGCTTCGTATTCCTTATTCCGGGCACCTTTTCCTTCCATGATGGACAGCTCTTGGAGCCGATCCGGTGGTTGGTGTTCAGTAAACCTTTATCCCTGCATATAGCACATACCGTCTCGTTCTCACAATCTTTGGCCCTGTGGCCATCTTTTCCGCAGTTGTAGCATTTTCTGCTTCGATCCTGGCCTGGACACCCTGCAGAAATGTGCCCGTATTCCAGACATCTGAAGCATCTTTTCTTCTCCGCTAAAAGACCCACTGGGACCCTCATCCATCCAATCTTAATTTTCCCCTCGTTTACTAGTTTTGAGGCCTCGTCCTTTGGTAACTCCACTACCGCTGTTTTGTTGCCGTAACCATTTTCCCAGAAACTTCTTATACGAAAGTCTTTAGTTTTTTGTTTTAGAGCTTCCTCAACTTCCTCCTTTTCAACTGTGGCATCTAACCCTCGTATTATGACGTTGGCCGACTCCTTCAGTGCTCTCAGCGTTAAACTCGGGAAGAGTCCTCCCACTTTCTCTTTTAGTTGTGAGACGCCTCCATCCTGTCCTTTTTCAAGCTCAAGAAGTATGTCGCCTCTCTTGGTTTTCCGTACTTTGGATAAAACGACTTCTTCGTTCGTCAGTCCCGATTTAACCTCCCTTAGCACACTGGCATAATCTCGTTCTTTGACTTCAACGAGCAGTGCTTCCGGCCTTGCCATCAGTGTTTTCCTGCTTTTGCCCTTCCGATTATGTACTATTGGCTTTTCCAGGTTATTTTTTGTTCCTCCTAGTATTTCTTTCTCTACGTGTTTTCCAAATACTTTCTTCTTCACTCCTCGGTCCTCCTCCTCGGGATTTCCTTTTGGTTCTTCAGCTTTTTTCTTTTCCTTTCGTTGTCGCCGCTTCCCTTTCGCTTTTACTTTCTTCCATTCGTTTTCCGTCCCTAAATCATCATCACATTCTAGTCCTTCCATTTCACCTCCGGTTGATGTGTTTGTACCTCTTTCTTCTACCGCCACTACTCTTTTAGCCCTCTTCGGGGTGCTCTCCTGTTCCTCATCCTTTTTATCTGCTCTCATTCTTCGAACATCCAGAACTCGTCCACATAGTTTCTGCAGTTCACGCAGTCTTGCTTTGATCTCGTTGGCCGTATTTTTAAAAGGCCCTTGCCTGTCCACGAGTGAATTTATCGAAACTATATTATCAAACAGTCCATTTATCAATCGCTCTTCCTTGTCTTTCAGGGTTTCCGCCTCCTTACTGACTGGTGACTTTTTCCTCTTCCATTCTCCTCTATTCTTCGGTGTACTCGCCATTGGCGAGAAAAAAGTTAGGGGGCTTGCGTAGTGTGTTCGTCCTCCTTGTAACCCTTCATCTCCAGTAGATACTCCGTCATCCGTCTCGGTTAGCTCAATTTCAGTCCGTGTCCATGCCCTAGTCGTTGTTTTAGGTGGCGTGCGTTGTAGCAAACCAGACCTAGCAAATGTTTTATCACACTCAAGCAGAACGTCGCCCCCCCCAGAATACGAGGGGCAGCCCCTGTCAGCCGAAACTGTCAGGGGGCGGGATTCCCCGGCACCGGTGGAGCCGGAACCCGCCTGGGGTAGTTTCTCTTTTTGTTGTGCTTTCATGTTACTTTTATATCTTCCTCCTCTCTCTCACTTCCACCTCACTTCCTCCTCTCTCTTTCTTCTTCCTCTCCCTATCCTCCTCCTCTCCTACTCACATCTTCCGGAAAAACAGCCGCCCAATGTGGGACAGACGCTGACCAGACAGCCGCTCGCTCCGAGTACAGACGCTGCCTGGATTTGGTTTGCTTGCTTTTGGTCCACGCTGAGTATTTTATTTCCCCAGTACCCGCCAGATAACACTGGTGGGGGAATTCCCCAATCCGCCACCTGGGGACGCGTCCGATGGGAGAGCAAGCCAACTCCACACGGAGTAAGGTAAGTGATAATGCAGTCTAAGATGGTAGCGGGCTAACCTGTTAGGGGCATGGCAGTTATATTAAACCCATACCCCTATTCGGTTTCTACACGGCATCGTACCGGAACGCTTGTTCGCTTGGCGGTACGTCTTTACCGGTAGGGTAACTAGCCACGGCCGAAGCCTCCCACCAGGCCAGACCAGGGAAAATTCATAAATTGTAAATTCCCAAATTGATCCTGCCGGGGATAGAACCCGGAACCTCCGCACGTTAAGACAACAGCGCTACACACTGCGCCACGGAGGTCGTCGGCGATTTTTCATGGCCAATTTTTGACCATTGGCTTCTGACAAGAGCGATACAGCAAGGAAGAAGAGCTCGTGGTCGTGTTCGTCACTTTGGTGTTGTGGCACGCTTAACTATCCGTCTCCACTCTTATCTGTGGGATCTTGGCGAGTGCATTCACGTACGGGGACGTCCACCACAGCCCTCACTTGGTCCGTCCACCTCATGGGTGATCTGCCTCGTGCCCTACCAGCCCTCTACTCGTCCTTGAACAAACAGACGCTCATTGAAGATGTTATCGTCGCGTCTAGTTCTCAAGGAGCTTAGATGACATAAATAATGTAGAGCAAATACTAATCTAATAGTCCGAAACAAAGATATATCAGCAAATTATAAATAAATCAGATTGTCAATATGTATTATAACTCGATTATAGGGCGTTAACAGATAGAACACAATGGCCGATTTGATAATCTGAAGTACTAACATGACATTGTGTCAGTAAATATATTGCTTACATTAGCTAATTGTGATCTACTCCGGATCGACAGGTATTGATGTTGGGAGTGGTGACTGATGAAACAATGAGTTTACGTCACAAAATTATAAGCGGAGTTGAAATTATTACCCACTGTTTAGAAGTAGTTACCTATGTGTTATTTCAGACTGTAATCTACTAGATGATGCCCACGACTTCGTCCGCGTGGATTAGAATTCTTTGATTCCCGCGGGAACTCTTTAATTTTCCGGGACAAAAAATAGCCAAGTGTTATTCCAGACTATAATCTATCTCTGTACCAAATTTCACCCAGATCCGTTCAGCCATTCTAGCGTGATTGAGTAACAAATATCCATCCATCCATAGATATTTGATGGATACATCCATCCATCCATCCAAACATTCGCATTTATAATTTTAGTATAAATAGTATAGATGTAGGTACTCGTATATAGGGCATTTGTTCAATTTCTTCCATTTCTTCAATTTATAGTAGTCACGAGTAGGTACAATAATGAACTGCATGCGTGTGTATGTACCTACCTACCATCGATGTTAATGGTAAATCCAATTTCCCCACAATATTAAAACATAAGGAGCCGCTATACCGAGTACGTGCATAATTAAACAAACTTGTAAAGCAATTATTAAATTATTCATGCATCGTTATTATAATTAGCTCGTGATGTTGGAGATTAGCTCGGGCTATCGTGAAAGTAATTTTCCCCTACTTAATAGAGATTGACTTCTGTTTCTTTACTGCTCGAGCGTTTATGTTAATATAATAAAGGCCACGGGCATTCCTGTTAAATCGTCTTTATAGGAAAGATAAACAATCGGAGAAATCTTCAATCAGTTTTGCGGCTTCATTTCTCATACGCCTACGTATGTGCTAGGATTTGAAAAATCCTTCCAGAATTTTTGGACACTACAATACTTGACATTACAAATAGTTTAGGTATGAGGGAACTTAGGAAATTATCCTTCTTCCTACTGGGCTGGTTTCCGCACTTAAACCTCCAGTTGGAGGTATGTTATGCGTGTAGGAAATTATCTTGGTTAGTACTAATAGTAGCCGAGTGACGTTAACTCGTCTGCTTTTCCTTCACTAGATTCGAACACGTCCTTCCTATAGTAGTGTGGTGCGACGAGCCCTAAAGCGAACTGCCTCAGTTTATACCAAATGTTAATAATAATTAAATAAATTAATGTATTTAATTGAAATTTTTAAATTTAATTATATAAATAATTTAATTTTAATTAATGTTTTAGGGAGTATTTTCAGAAACTCGTACAATTTCGTTCTTTGTGGACAATAGGACATACTTGAAACACAAATTGCTAATCGAATACTTATCTAATTTGAGTAGCTATCTTCTCTGCCTCGTAAGTATCTATTCCTATTTTATTCTTAACTCTCAGGTTCAACTCTCTCGATATTGAGTGCATTAAGTTCACTTAACAAATTCATAATTGTTCAGTGCGAGTACCTGCAGGCTGTACCTAAATTTAAAGTAACAGGCATTTAAATCAAGCTATCATTGACTATGTTTAGATTTCTACCGCCTTCAGTCTTCACTAGACATTAAGAATTTTTTATCAAGACAATATGTGACTCCAGTCCAGCGATTACTATGTAAATTTATAATGGATGGATCATCGTGCGCTTATCATGGCGGTTATTGCTTAATTCTGGCACGCAGAGATTTCGTCCCATCAATCTTGCATTTAAATGTTACATGCAAAAGCTTTCAGCCTTTCTCAAGCTCCATAATAGTCTATAAATTGGACAATACAATTAAGACGCGACATTGTTAAGGGAGCATTATACTATACTATACGAGCCTTTTTGTATAAATTGTCGTTTAGGTATCTTATATATTAACCCCTTTTATCATTAAAAAGGCTTTTCAGTGAAAAAAAAGAAAGCCGACACAACAACAGCAAACGTTTTTTTTTTACAAGGCCGATCATATTGTGATATTATATCTATATGTATGAACTAGCTGATACCAGCGACTTCGTCCGCGAGGATTTAGTTTTTAAAATCCCTCGGGAACTCTTTGATTTTCCGGGATAAAAAGTAGCTTATGTGTGTAGGCGACAATCCAGAAGTAGGCATTAGTAATAAAACACTTAATATTCGTATTCGTATGTCACTCTCCAGGTCCTCAACTATATCCATGCAAAAAATCAAGTCAATCCGTTACTCTGTTGCGACGTGATTAAGAGACAAACCAACAAACGTACAAACCAACAAACAATGTTTCGCACATTTCTCATCTGACTAACTTTAACAGTCAGTCGTGCTATTTATTTTAGCACAGGCAATGTCTCTCTCAGTTATCAATCCAAAAGTTAAAAAACAGCCTCGAATTTATTCCAACTTTAACAAAACAGGAGACGTCACGTTGTTACAGGGCTTCAGACGTCAACTTCCGTAACTTTACGGATAACCTGACTCCTGAGACTGACCTTAATGATGTCAAAAGGCACCATAATGCTGTACCCTTAAACGGAGCTCTCAGTTCGTTACTGTCATCTCATTCTCCGTGACGTCTCACTGCCCACAACGCATTAACATCAACGCTACCACTTTATACACGTAAAACGACCAAATAAAGGTTTATCTCTTTGTGATACACAATATAGCCTCACGTACGTCCTTATACACAATTACACAATTGTTTATTTTAGTTTAAACGGTTTCTACCTTTGAAGAAGTGACTAAACAAAACATGTCATGTAGAGCTACTACGTCTATTGCTGGAGTCCATAACCTATAATAAAATAATATAATCAAATATAATACTTAATAATTAGCTAAAGTTACCGTTATCTGACTGAGCGACATTTAAGCGAAACAGATCAGGCGACTGTCTGAAATTCTTCCAAAGAAGGTCCTATAAAAGTTGGACTTCTATTATAATTAACTTGATGGCAGAAAAGTCATCAAGCAAAATGCTCCATTTTAGTGTGACGTGACTGTACCTATAGGACGACCTATTGAGGGACAAGTGGCCTAGTCGTGACAACACATATGAGTCGATAGCGAATGTTAGGCAACGTTCACCCAAGTCGGTAACTGGACGGGTGACCTAATTTGGAGGCTCTAATTTGGCCTTTTCGTTTCCTCTGGGCTTCGAAGAGCACGTTAAGCCGTCGGTCCCGGTTATTATCACCAACATCTGATTACTCTTAGTCGAATGACGAGGGAACCCACCGCATTATTATCATGAAACTCCTACCATTAATGGAAAGGGCTGACATCCCTTAGTAATAATGAATATGACGCTGAGAGAAACCTAGGATCTAGGACCTGTTAATTTTGTTTGGTTAATTTTATGATTCACAACGAAATCATCCACTATAGAAAGGAGAACAATGACTTTAGTTGTAAAAACTGTCGTGATGCAATACAAGAGCCCAATAAAGCGGCGTCCATGATTCAGTATGTCCTCTCGCAAGTTCGCTACAATCTTAGGCTGGGCACCCATTGGCAGCTATCACCTAATCGAACGCTTCAATACGGCAGCTTCATCACTACAGCCCATTAACGTCCCACTGCTGGGCAGCGGCCTCCACTCTCATAGGAGAGAGGGAAATAGAGCTTAGACCCACCACGCTGCTCCAATGCGGGTTGGCGGGCTTTTAACGACTATTACCATGTTAGTGATAATAACCGGGACCGACGGCTTAACGTGCTCTCCGAGGCACGGGGGTGAAGCACCGTCAACTTCCAACTCCGGGCTGGCACTGAGAATTTTTTTATTGAAAAATCCAATGCCTAACAATTTTTATGCCCGACCGGGAATCGAACCCAGGACCTCGTGATCCGCAGTCGACTATGCTAACCGCTAGACCAACGAGGCAGTTACGGCAGCTTATCTGCAGCTAATATATGGCCAACATAATATTATAATATCTTTATTCTTATGTTTGTCTCTTTGGCCGACT
Source organism: Erebia aethiops (assembly GCA_923060345.2). NCBI lineage: Eukaryota > Metazoa > Arthropoda > Insecta > Lepidoptera > Nymphalidae > Erebia > Erebia aethiops. Next base: position 9,292,963 of record OV281096.1, on the reverse strand, counting down.
ATACGAGAGGGTATAGTGATTGGCAGTAATGTGTGTGTTTGCTTGCTTGTTTCATTAGAATATGATAGAATAATAATTTATTTGCATAATGTGTGTTGGTACATAAAATGTTAGGTCTAATATAACAGTAAAACTCTAATAACAGCACAGCACAGTCCTTCCAAAAACTAATTAGATTTAAATAGGTGGAATGTATCAGCTTTGTTTTATCAATCTGCGTGACTTAAGCAATTAAAATAAAGTTGAGATAAACCTAGCCTATAACCTAACCTAAAAGTAGAAAGCAAAAGATAGGTCAAGCTTCTATATAGACGCTAAAGCTTCCGTATGCTGCCTTCGAGAAGCTGAGCTTTTTCCACTCGTTAAACATATCAATTTCACATATTCATGCAAATAAATAATTTCTTTTCTTTCTTCTTTATTACTCGTCAGGCGAATGTGCACTTAGCCTTAGTAATAAAAAAGGTTTTTTATTACTATCGATCGGAGGATCGGGCGAGAGGGGCGACCTCGCGGCAACCTCCAACCGCCTCGCGGACCAAATTAATTTGTCCGTATTTAGAAACAGTAGATTGAAAACGTGTCGGTGCCCCTCCGAGGCGCTTTGACATGACCACCGCGACGGCCGGCAGTGCGGTCAGACGCTGGTACCTATAGTCTGTCTTTTATAAGGTCACACTTTCTAGATTATGTCTTGCGGGCAACCTTGGTCGATTTTTTGTGCCGACAAAAAATGCGTTATTACCAGGTATTAAACAATCTTGAACAATGTCCATTTAAGGTTTCGTCCACTTGATGTGTAATCAATCCTCAAATAAATTTTTCAATACTATCATTATTTCATTTATATACCACACACAAATAAAAAAAATATGAATGTGGTTCACACCCCTCCCGCTTTCTTTTAAAAGTGTCCTCTGCCCTAAGGTTGCCTGGAAGAGATCGCTATTTAAGCAATTAGGCCGTCTGTGGCGCCATATATCCATTAATATTATGTTTTTTTTTGTCATTTTATTTCTTTTTATGATGTACAATAAAGTATATTTTAATGGCCGAGCTAATTGGGCTCTCTAAAGTCTTCTTGGGTGATGTTGTATAATATTATTTAGGTCAGCTACCAACTGTTCGTATTTTAATCAAACCATATAGAAGTTCAGAATAAATGTAAAGAAATACTTAAAATTTAAATTTAAAAATAATATATAAATAAAGGTCAGAAGCCTGACAAATCCTAACCGCTTTATTCAAGTATCAAATACTTACAGTTATAATTTCCCTGCAAAACGTTATTACCACTAATTTTAAATTAAAAACGGTGGTTTGTGTCTGGGACCATAAACAAGGTACAACATGGCCTTAACTCGTAGAACACGAGGTCGTAGTTCGGGGCGAACTACTTGTGTAAATGATTTCATGACAGCACTATTGAATGTAGTAGTACATCTCAAGATATTGAATGAACAAAGCAATCAATAGGGTGAGCCGCACACGCGTTGGCCTACCATACCATATAATTAGACGATATCAATTCGATGCGATAGCGTGGCGGCCTCTTGCGAAACTCGTCCAGCTTCTAAGGGACCATATCGATCACTGAAACACGCCGAAATGATTCATTACAACCAATATTTCAGGGAATTACAGTCCCCAAACACAACAAATTAAAGACGGATTTGCTGTGTACTCCCTTTTGCTAAAAGCCCTTTTCGAACGCTCACTAATCTACACCACTCCCGAAATAGATCTCCTAATTGATCGATATCAATCAATCAATTAAAAGCTCTACAACTTTCAACCTAGAGTCCACAATCCAAGATCTTAATTTCAGATATGTGACGTTTGATTTCGCCGTCCGAATGAAGTATGCGTTAGAATCAGGATGCTGTAACAGTCCGGACGCGGGTCTAATTACCGCCGCCACTCAATATTGCAAAATGTACGAAGCTTATTCTCAAGTATACCCCTCGGCTATTACACCCGGTCTATTGTTACACGAAATACATTTAAAGCGCTGAATGGTGTCTTGTAATGACCTGGGTGTGCCGGTTCATGAGCTACCGAGACGATTAATGCAACACAATAAACAATGTAATGCCTATCTCGATCAGCGCCTCAAAACAATTTCTAATTAATCTCTAACACAATCCCAATCAATAAATAGTTGTTATGAAAGTCTAATTACAATGCAATGCGAGAAACTGCGTCTTAATAATAGCTTCGACCAGTGACAAGTATTAGGTGAATAAATTAGAATTAAATTGTTATGTACGATTAATTTATTCGGAAGATAAGTTTTAAAGATTTTATTTTAATTTTATGGATCTCATAATGGTTTTTCTGGAGCATATTATTTATTTGGTAGTTGGTACTACATGCTGCAAAGCGCGAGAACAAAACGCATGGTGAACATCTATCGCAAACGAAGAATCCGATAGAAATGTGGCGAAAATAAAACACGGGACATTTCTCTATTCAAATGCAGATATTCAACACAAACTGCATAAAATCAGCCGTCTTCCATAATTGTAGATAATATTTGCTATCTATACTAATACTAGCTGACGCCCGCGACTTCGTACGCGTGGATCGAGGTTTTGTGGTTCCCGCGGGAACTCTTTAATTTTCCGGGATAAAAAGTAGCCTATGTGTTATTCCAGACTATAATCTATCTCTGTGCCAAATTTCATCCAGATCCGTTCAGCCGTTGGGGCGTGATTGAGTAACAAACATCCATACCGACATCCATACATCCAAACTTTCGCATTTATAATATTAGTAAGATTATAAATCCGAAAGTTTGGATGGATGGATGGATGTTTGTTACTCAACCACAAAGTTGAAAATTATGCCCGACATAATATGACTTACCTACCCTGCACACCTGTCTTCGAAGTAGCGAAGCTCAGTATAGCGTTCAATAAGCTAAATTACTAAATTTACACAGAGCTTATTGAACAATCTTAAATTCACACATTCAACGCGTGTACCTAAGCCTAAGCAAGTAAGCAGTATGAAAAATTAGTTGATTGATTGAGTGTCGCAACACAAAGTATATTTACTCTTAGTTCAATGGAGTCCTTGTCAATCACTTTATGTGGAGCAAATGATCAGTTCTGATGCCGTACTCTCTAATGACAGGAAACTCGTGCGGCGTGCCTCTCGTAAAATTGATATGGTATTGGAATCGCGTGGAAGGTCGGCCGCACTTCCTCTGCTCGATTGTATCGATTGATGTATGATCGACTATGTGGGAGGAATTCACGTTTCAATGTTCCTTTGAATCAGTTACATGCTGTCGCTTTTTTGTTTGCCTACTACGTTTTACTTTAACATTTAGTTTTATAATTAAACTCGTATTATTAAGAGATTATATTATTACTAGGTGATGTCCGCGACTTCGTCCGCGTGACTGAAGTTTTTTTTCATTTCCGCGAGAGAGAGAGAGCCTCCGGAGAAGGACATAAGACCAAATTTCATAAAAATGGTTGACAGATCGACAACTTTCGCATTTATAATATTAGTATGCAATACTTTTAGGATGAATATTTCATAATAAAACATAGCAAGCCTAATCAAAACATAATAAGTATAATCAGAATACTTTCTTGCTTGCTAGCAAACTATTGTGTTGCTAGGTAGGTATATTTTTATCTATTACTAGCTGATGCCCGCAACTTCGTCCGCGCGTCGTAACTGACTATTTTTTGCATATTTTCTCGTTTAAACCTTCCCTGGGACTGGTTCAAAACCAAAATCAGCTAAATCGGCAGCTAATCGGGTTCTCGAGTTTTAGCGAGACAAACGAACAGCAATTGATTTTTATATATATAGAGAAGATAGAAGATAATATTACACACCTACCTACCTACTTGTTCTGATCCTAAAACCGCTGTATTGGTACCTGTATGGCTAGCATGCGCACTACGAGTAAAATTATGTCTACCCGTTATCTCTCTCTGTCTACCGAAGCTAACATGGTTACTTGTCTCGTTACGTCAAAAGTAGAGATAAAAGTAATATTTCTTATCTGTGGTATTTTTCTCTACGAACCTTTACATGTCGACTATTTTTTTCTTGTAATATACCGCATTTTGTGCATGTTAGGGTAAATAACAAATTTGCTGGTAACGACAACATCTCTTTATCTCGTCGCGAGATAATCTCGTTGTGCGCATGCTAAGCACACTGCTCGAAATCAAATTATTTTTGTCATATTTCCAAGAATTGCTCTCGCTATAAAGATAATATATGTAACGTGTCCATCATTTCAGGTTAGTAAAATCTTCTCGCAATAACGATGGCCGATACGATTTTCGAAGAATCACATTCTCTGATGTCCGCAAATTATTTCTGACGGAATGTAAAAATAACAAGGTTCGACATGTCGATCTCGAGCGGGAATCGAGAGCACACATCGTTTGCACGATTATCAGTTCACTATAGGGTTGACGCTACTGTTTTGCTAAGTTATTTATTAAAAAAATCTCCTCCTTATTAAAAATTACTTTCCATGCGGAAGGACGTGGGAACCCACCGCATTATAATCCCAAGAAAACTCCTACCGTGATTAATAAAAAGGGTTCACGACCCTCAGGTATGAGGAATATGACGCAAAGAGATAGATTTAAAAATTTTATTGGATAGCTGCAGTACAACCAATGAGTTTTTATGTTTAATTCTGAAAATGTACCCATTTGCAAGATGCAGGAACTACAGTGTACTACCAATACGGTGTACGGTGTACCCAACAATTATTGATTTATTTAAACAATAAAATATTTATTAATAAAAAATACTAGAGAAAATATTTTTTCCTCGTTCCCTAAAAACTTGCTACACTTCTGAATTAAATGCTCTTCCAAGTTTCAATTTATATTCCTACTTTAGGTTACTTATTCCAATATATAAAACATCCGTATATCAATACGCATCACTATTCAATATTCCTTATATTCAATATAATATTGCTTATCTTGATCATGTGACTAATGAATTATGTAATGCCTGGATAATTATGCGAACGTCTAATTTACATGTGTGCGAATTTCGTTCCCAAAGTGATATTTGCTTTTAAGAGCGTTCATTCCTTGAGTCGCTTCGCAAGTTTAGGTATTTATCTCTGGTAAATCCTTTGTCTCGGATAATCCTTTGTTTAAGTGAGTGAACAGAAGGCGTCGGGTGCAAAGTAGTTTGACAAACCGTTTTGATCCTAATCCCATTTTCAAACGGGCTATTATTTTTTCAATATTTAAAAAAATGTTTTTAATTCACTTTAATTACGTTTCATATTAAGTGCGTTAATACTGTTTTAAGTGCGTTCATATAAAGAGTAGGTTGCATGATTGTTAGTATATATGTTTTAAGTATACCATCCATACTAGTATTATAAATGTCTGTCTGCTACGCTTACAAGTACGATGTACTTTGTATCTCGGGAAAAGATATAGACTACTTTATAAATATCCCGAAAAATTAAGGTATTCCTACAGAACTTGAAAAAAATATCCACGCGGACGAAGTAGAATTTTTCTGTTTTATTGTACTCATGTAAAGGCAAGATATAAAGAAAAATGCAGAATAATTCGTGTTTATTGTAAAATCACATCAAAACTATGTTTTCCTCACACGTATAACATAAATTAACTTTGTTTACTTATTTTCGAGAGGTAAGAGTAGAGTTAATGTAATCAAATAGATTGTACATCATAATCATTCCACTTTATTGAACAAACCTTTTTGATTCCCTTGCCTTCGCTAATTGTTCACTACGTGAATATTTCTTTCTTTTTAGTTTGAAAATCGGAGTTTTTAGAGCCCATTTCTGAAAATAATAACTTATTTTCATTCATGAATCCTAAAGACAAAACAGTGCAATAAAACTGATAAGCACCTGCAGATGCAGGTGTTTCACCAACGTAGGTTTTTGTTTATCATGATAACAATAGTGATCACTGGTCAATAGTGATACAATAATAAAAGAAAGGTCCGGTTCGGAAAATATAATACACAATCATCAAGTGCCGCTCTGTAAACGATAACCACTTGCAAAAGGTAATAAAATTGTAAACCTGCAGGTGTTGCGCTAGTATACTCAGTTTACCAAAATAACAATAGAAAACTGCGCGTGCGGTAGTAATAAAGAACAGCTTTGCTACTTATTTTTCAAACAACTTTTTCTCGTGCAAAAAAAAACGCGATGCCAAAAAAGCGCATAAAAATAATATAAAAACCTAATTAATTAAACTTTTTCGTGATTGACTGATTGAGCGACAAGGCACAGTCAAAATCGATGAACCTAAATATTTGATTCATTGAGTAGTCTAGGTGTGAACTGAGGAAGTAGGAAAAGGCTGATAAGTGAATTAGACTGTCCGAAAGTACATTGCATAAGTTTACTAATGTACAAGCATGTGGCTTGATACGAGTGCTACACTAGGTGACGCAACTTCGCCCGCGTGGATTCAAGTCAAGTTTTTTAAATATCTCATGGGAACTCTAATTTTTCGGGATAAAACACTCCAGTCAGTTAGTCTCCAGGATAGTAGCTATCCCTCGACTGAATTTTAAGGCAATCTGTGGATAAGCCATGCTTGTAATTAGTTGACAGACAGACATCAATACACTTTCGCATTTATAATTAGTAAGAATTAAAAAATTATAGAAACTTACCTATTTAATATATATACCCAATCGTGAGCAGTATCAGTCAGTAATTCAAGCTGGAGGTCAACGATCCAAAGGTAAACAATATCCAAGTCACAATGCAAATCAAACCGATAAAATGCCAAGTCGTCGTAAAGAAACCAAATTTTACAACCGAACACAAGATACCGCGCTAATGCCATGAAAGACAATGAACGAGTGACTGAAATTCAAATACGTGACAACGAGATTAGTAGAGATAAGGGGTAGGGTGGCCTGTCTACGTAGATATTGCTGGTTAGCCTATAATAATAGTAAATTTAACCACAAGCCTTATGAATAAAAGTTTATAACTAATAACTGATAATATATTATATTTTATAACTAACTAGCGAATGTCCGCGACTTCGTCTGCGTAGTTTGAGGCTTTTTGGTTCCCGCGGGAACTCTAATTTTCCGGGATAAAAACTAGCCTTTGTGCTATTCCAGACTATAATCTATCTCTGTGCCAATTTCAGCCAGATTCTTTCAGCCGTTGGGGCGTGATTGAGTAACAAACATACATACATCCATCCATACATTCATCCAAACTTTTGCATTTATAATATTAGTAAGATTGTTGTAACTAATTGTAGTTGATTTTCTGAATAATATATAAAGTAAGTTATTTTATAACAGTCTGATAAACATGACTTTGTCTGAATTCTTATTTAAATATTTACCATCAATATAATTAGTATAAAATATAAAATACAAAACCTGAACCCTTTAAAACAAAATAGTTTTCATCTATCAATAAGAAAAAGCAGCGAGTATTAAAAATGTGTACTATTGAGAAGTGACAATCGCACTACAATCTCAGGTATATGCTACGTATTTCATTTTGAGTTGCGGAGACAAAAAGCGTTACGTCCACCCTCGGAGAAGCCTCGGCTACGACTGGTTTTCCTAGTGCTTGATCGCGCAGTTTTGTTGTGTGTTTGAAACTTATTTTTTGAAGTAAATTATTGGTAATCATATTATTTTTTTTGCTTTATATAATTGAAAATATGTCCTACTATTTGGAGCTGTAAATTTTCTTTTCAAATTAAGCTAAATAACCTCCTAAAATGACGGTTTTATGGGTCCTTAATTTTGTCAAATGAAATTTTCTTTGTTTCGAGTTTTATAATACAAAGAATAGCAAATTAATAATTTTTCTCTTCAACTATTGTAGTTCAGGACCTTATACTCAATAAAAGTATCTCTTTTTTTGACCACAATGAGTAAACTATGATGTTCGCTAACGTCAAAGTTTACACAAAATTTAAGATTCAATAACAGCCTCTTGGTATTTTCGCGATAAGGACCAATCTATTAATTAATTTCAAAATGTTGTCAGTCATTGTGGTAGATAAGCGATGTGCCTACAATTTGGTATAAATAGATTTTGAGTTTTAATGCTATGAATAATAAAATATCAGGGGACAAAAGAGCTAAATATTGATCCGAACCGTTACAGCTCGAATGAAGAGTCTTAAAGTGACAATAATAATTGACAAGTACTTAGTTGCTGTCTGGCAACAATTTAACCGTCTTAAATATAAGGAAGTTATATAATGTGTCATTTTTTCCTACTTAATATACCTACTTTATATCTTGCAAGCTTGTTTATGTGATGAATCGTTCTAATATTTATACGCGACGCTGTAGTGGTTGCTATTTCTATACAAAAGACATCAACGAAATCTCCACGAATGTCGCTTAATTTGTTCAGTCATCTAAACACTGCAGATCTTTTAATAGCCGTATTTTAAAAAAATATTATAATATAGCATTACCGTTTCATTAATAAATACATAAAATACTTTTTTAACAACATTATTTTAACAACAACAATATGTTTTAGCAATGCATCGTTGTCCGTTTTGGCGACATCATTGCGTGCTCGAGACTTTTTATGTACACATTCTGGCTGCATTTTATGGTTTCCATTAAACTTTTTTCGCACGAAAGTAGCTTATTAAATAATAAAGGGAGCATTATGCAAAACCGAGAGCAATAATCGGAGGACGGGAAAGGAGAGACGCGGCGGGCTCGCACGCTTGCGCACCAAAAACGTAATTTATAACTACATTTAACCGAAGAGCTCCGACGACTTCTTTCAATATTAATATTGGCGTCAGCATCATTAAGAAATTCCTTTTATTGCGACTTTAAATAAGTCCGTTCGCCGATCGCCCTTATTAAAGGAGGCTATACCTTTCTCCATCGTTGCGTAACATCGCCCTTCTTTTAAAGATTTTAAGTACGATCAATTTACGCAAAATTCAGCAGATGAAATCGGTTTTTCGGTAGTACTGTGTCATCAGTATTTATCACTAATTATAGCGTATATTTGTTGAATAATAAGACCAACGAGCGTACGTGAGACCAGTCTGTCCTCTAACTTAATTTATTTATCAGGAATCTAACACGGAAACTATTGTTTAATGATCGTAACGCAATAAAAACTATCCGATAGGAATTTTTGGCTGTGGTTACAGTCAGTGACCACTTAATCGTGAAGTCTTAACTACTGTCAATCGATTTATGGCATTTATTAATTACCTTTGTGTATACCTACTACAAGCGTTAATATTACAAACGTGCGGTGCTGGAATGACGTAAGGAAGTCCATGCGAGAGACCAGTGTGAGACAATGGATGTCACTTTAAATATACCTACTTCTAAAAACTGGATGCCAAAATACTGATATCACTAATAATCACTAATAATTAATCTTTTAAGCACTAGGCAATGTATTCCTATAGCCTCAACATCTATCTTCCTTGTATCAAATTCAGCCTAATGTAATACACATTGTCGCAAAACTCGTTTGACCGCACACCGCCCTTGAATCTCAGTGCTGAGACACCTTACAACACTTCACTCCCACAAAATGAGCAGCTTATCGACAGAACACATCTTTTAATAATTTTATTAATGAGTTTTTTTTTATTTCTACAGAAGGGGATATATCCTCATGAACACCCAGAATTATCATACTTACCTAAATATTCTTTCTTTCTTTTTTCCCGAACTTTTCTCTTTATATTATACGCACTGTCTTTCAACCCTGTACCCACTACCAAAGGTTAACTGGAAGAGAATACCTCTAGGTATTAAGCTCACCTTTGTACATTGTATTTTATGTACAATAAATACTTTAAAACAAAACAAAATTCTGGGTAGTGCCAGACTCGTACCGGAGAAAGAACAAGGAAAAGGAAAGATGTAGACGAAAATAGGATAGAGACAATAGTGCAATTGCCGTGCTTAGGCTGAAAGTCGGGTACACGTTCAGTAAGGAGACCTCTTAAAATCATTGACTAGAGTAGCTGTTTTTATTGAAATAACAGGAAATTGCAGTCAGAATGCCTATAGTTTATAGTACATTACATCGCGAGACCGGGAAGTACGCGTTTTCTGGTCGAGTGTTAGTTAGGCTATATACGAGACCAGAAATGCTCTCCCGGTCGAGTTGTGTATAGTGCTTTTCTAAAAAATGAAACAAGTGACTTTTTTTAAATATATTATATTATGTAATTAAAAGAAAGTAAATAAAAAAGCAACCTACTTAAGAAATATTAAAAGTTAAATTAGTTATATTTATTCTTTAAATTTTTTTTTTTGCGCTGTGAGTGCTGAACGCATAATACGGTAGAGTTCCAAATTTAAACTATTTAGGCCAAAAAACATTATAACAAGTTACAAGATATTCAGGAAGAAAGATTCCAAATTCAACTTATGATATGTAATAAAAATGCATACATTCTTTACTGGCCTAGGCCGGGAAGTTTAACTTTCGAACTCATTTACAGGGTATGAAATGTGCACATTTCATATCATTTTTTAGAAATAGGCATTTTCTCCCACTCTCCCACGATATACGTTACTCTGCCTTCCGTATCCACCCACTTCCCACCTTCTTGAAGTCATCGGTTCTCAAAGCTAGAGATCCTCATTAATTGGACTTTGTTAGACGTTCTCTTTTCCAGAACACGTTTTCCACTGCGGTTATGGGTTTCCCGACAGACATTACCACTGCCAATTCAACTTTGAGGAAGGTATAAAAAAAAAAAAAAAAAAAATATATATTTATTGCCAAATACATAGTTACAGTCAATTTTAACTTTAGTCTCCGCACTAGGGAACCTGTATCGCGGGACCATATTAGAATTACCTAAGCTTAGACTTAGCTGAGGACTAGCTAGGACACAATTTTAAAATTTTAATTAAAAATAAATAAATAATATACTAAAACAAATGAAATTTTGCATGCCTGATTTATATGGTGAAACATATTTTCTACTGAAAGTTTGAGATCAGTTTGCATTATGAGTATGTATACACGAATTATTATTGTTAAAAAGGTAAATTAATGTAAGTATATATAATTATGATGTGAGCGTGAGTATTAGTATAGTAAGAGTAAAATAGTATTATAATGTAAATATATAAAGATCTTTAGTTTATGTCTTATATGCTGTTAGTATGCTTTCAGTGTCTTTGTAAGTTAATGATTTTAACCAGTCTGTCATAGCTTTTTTGGCCTTCTTTGTTGTGCAGTTCCTGAGGTTGCATGACTTTGAAACATTGTTGTAGATCTTGCCAATAATAAAAGGCCCAAAACGCCCAGCAAAGGCAGTTTTTACAGCTGGCAGATCTACTTTAACCACTCTGCGCTTGAATATTATATCTGCGTTCGGCGATTGTAGGATTTGCTTATGTTTTAGTAGAGTAGCTTTTAATATAAATAATTGACGGACAGTAAGCACTTCAGCTTCCTTGTAAAGGAGTGTAGTTGAGTATTTAAATGGTTTTTTAAGCATTACTTTTAGGACTGATCGCTGTGCTCTTTCTGCTTCTAGTAAAAAGGTTTTAGCTGCGCTTCCCCAGGATAGTATGCAATAACTAAGAAGCGATTGACAGAGGGATACATATATTAATTTTAAGGTAGGTGCATCTGCTACATCTCGCAATTTTCTCATAATACCGGTGACTTTACGAACTCGGCCGGATAGGGATGCAATATGGAACTTAAAGGAAAGGTTGTGATCAACCTGGATTCCAAGGTACTTGATAACGTCGACCACACCGATCTCATCACAGTTGCATTGGCATCCTGTAGAACCGGTTGTGTTTCCGCAATTGTGGATCTTAAGGCTGTGGTTTTGAGAACTACAAGGAGCAGTTGATGCAGTTTTATGGAAACGCAGGTATTTTGTTTTATCTACGTTTAACGTCAACAAGTTTCTGCTCAGCCACCTCGAGACTGCAGAAATTCCCTGCTGCGCATTGTAGTATGTTTCATCCCAGGTCGAGCCGTGAAAAATCAAGGCTGTGTCGTCCGCGTAGCAGATAATTTCCGCATTTCCCCTTCCCCCTCGGACGTGATTGGCGATGGACGTGTTTATAGTGCATTTTAAATAAAATCTAATTTCAAAAATAAGTAAAAAATTTCAATTTTAAGTCGCAACAAGTACCAGGAGCGCAGCAACGAAAAGCGGTGAGCCTTACTATACAGCGTACACTCATACCGACGCACGACGTAACTGGCCATTTCAAAAACCGAACTTCGTCCGCACCGGACGGAGGAGGAGCCTGCGCGCGAGCAACCGCTTCCCGACCTGCGTATTGCTAATGCGTCATTCCGTTTTGCATTTAACATTGTCCGCTCATAGCGCTGCTGCCCCGATCTTATGAGATTAAGCACTTTTTGAGCGATCTCAAATACAAAATGTACAAGACTCCCCCTCAGTCATCTGCTCTAAATTCACCGACACGACATTCGGATTCCGATGTACATAAATTATGTCAAAATGAACAATTGCTACCGGAATTTTCCACTCATATACCCCAACGGGCTAAACGACGCCGACGGCCCTCAAATGAAGGTTTTGCCGACGAGCTGGCTGCTTTTAAGGATGAAATAAGAGACTTGATAAAAGATCTAATTACAACCCAAAACTCGCGGCTGGACAAATTAGAAAGTCATATTCTTGAAATACGGAAACAATACTCATACATTGAGAACTCCAACCATGAAATCGAGAAATCCATGACTTTCATGTCAAATCAGCTTTCTTCCTTGGAGGCACAGATTAGCTGTTTAGAAAGAGAAAAAGGTTCTGTTGCCATCCAGCTCTCAAAGATTGATGAAAAAATTGATATTTTAGACCATAGCCTCCTGAAAACTTGCATCGAGATGCGAAATATACCCAAAAACCCGCGAGAGACTAAGGAAGATCTATATGCAATGGTCCGAAAATTATCAAATACCTTGAATATTGACCTGCAACCATTGGACATCCGTGATGTTGTAAGGCAACCATCAAAAAAAGAATATAAAACTTCAAGCCTAAATATTGAGTTTGCAAATACATTGATTAAATCCAAGTTTTTGAAATCTTCTAAGGAGTACAATAATCAAAATCCATCTGCGAAGCTTAACTCGATGCACATCGGCCTTAATGACCCCAAGTTTCCTTTGTATATAGCTGAGCAGTTGTCAACGAAAGCAAAAAGATTATTCTATCTCACTCGTACTTTCGCCAAACATCATAACTTTAAATACTGTTGGTCGGCAAATGGCCGAATAATGTTAAGAAAGGACAATGAGAGTAATTATATTATCATTAAAAACGAGCAACAACTCCAACAACTTATACAACCGTCTATAAATTGACTATTTCATCGTCTTAAATCATTTTCCTTTCCTTATGTTTTGATGCATGTTTTAATTATTACTTTAAGATATTTTATTACTTTAAGAGTTAATAGCCTGCACTATACAAATACTTATAGAACACTAAACATACTCATTCATTCAACTTTTATACATTATATTCACACACAAACTTCAACACAAACACAAATAGCAACTTCGTGTGCCCCACATTGTAAAATGCATACCAAATTTATGAATATACCCCCAGGTATTTATTATTGTTTTGTAATTTTTCTTAACTGTACTATATCTACCCACTACAATCGTAAATTAGTAACTATTTTTCTTGTCTCTTGTCAACCCATTAAACAATTTTATAACTTCAATAATGCATAGTCAAATCAATAATTTAAATGAAAACGTTGACGAATTTTCTGTATCGGATGCTTACACCACTACTCCTGAACTAGCTTACACTTACTTAAAAAATCCGGATAAATATTTAAAAATTTTGTCCCAAAATATTAGATCTATAAATTGCAATTTTAATGGCTTTTTAACAATTTTAGAGCGATTATCTTTTGAAAACGACTTCATTGTTTTAACTGAATGCTGGCTACCTTGTAACAATAACCAAATTATCCCATCTATTAAAAATTTCTCATCGCATCAGACAACAAAGCATCTAAATCAGAGTGACGGTGTTGTCGTTTTCGTAAATTCTGACATACGGCATACCTGCGAAGAGCCCGATTTTCAATCTTCAGCTTCAGGACTAATAATAAAACTTAGCTGCGACATAGCAATTCTTAGTATTTATCGTTCTCCTTCTAATGATAACATTGATACGTTTATACTTGCACTTAGTAATATTCTTTCCTCGCTTGCTAAATTTAAAACAGTAGTGATCACAGGCGACCTAAACTTAGATATTAAGCCCGGTTCTCTGGATTCCCGCTCTCAGGATTACCTCAACACCCTTGCCTATCATGGCTACTTACCAGCCCATACAACACCAACTCGAGGAAATAACTGTCTTGACCATGTCATAATGCGATCTAAAACACGATCTATCACACTTATTTTAGATACTTCTGTAACTGACCATTTTTCAACCCTAATTAACCTCCCTAAACAAATTCACTTATCTTCAACATTTTATACAGTCACAAAAATCAACTATGAAACTTTAGACAATACTGTTGAAAAATTAGATTTGTCAGCTATCATTGCTATTGCAAGTCCTGACATTGCCATTGACTGCCTCGTAAAGTCTCTAACACAAGCTATCAGTGAAAACACAACTGTTTTAAGGGTACCGAGTAAAAAGAGAATTTTAAAACCCTGGATTACCCAAGGTTTATTAAGATGTATGCGTAACAGAGACTCGATGCACAAAAAAGTCAAAATGTTTCCAGATAATAAAGTCCTTAAACTAACATATAAACGGTACAGAAATTTTTGTTGTAAGGTATTAAAAAAAGCAAAACAGTTATATGACTCACAAGAAATAAGTAGAGCAGGAAATAATATAAAACAGTTATGGGATACTCTCAAGAATATATGCTTCACTTCAAAACCTAAACAAAACAGTACTAAATTGCTGACAAGTGATTGTTCTGCACTTCAGTCTTGTAACAATGCCAACACTTTCTTCGTAAATATAGGTAAAGAGCTCGCTGACAAAATTAGACAAAATTCACCCTGTACAACGTTTCAAAAACATTTTACTGCAGTAAATTGTTTGACCTCATTTGTTCTAGAATTTACTGACACTGAAGAAATTATTTCTATTATTAAATCTTTAAAACCTAACGCTGCAACTGGATGGGATGGAATTTCCCCAACAATACTAAAAAGGTACTCACTAACTTTGGCTCCTATTCTGTGTCATATTTTTAATCAGTGCTTTACTTTGGGTTTGTTCCCGAAGGCCTTCAAAAAAGCAATTATAATTCCCATTTTTAAAAGTGGTGATGAAACATTGATAAATAATTACCGACCAATTGCTATACTCACGGCCTTGTCAAAAGTTCTTGAGCGCTTGGTTTGCAAAAGACTTATTCTCTACCTTGAACACTTTAAATTGCTTTCTACTCAACAGTTTGGCTTTAGGAAAAGCAAAAGTACTAATGATGCTGTTCTGGAACTAACTGATAATATCATAAACCACCTGAACAATGGAAATAAAGTTTTAACAGTATTTTTGGATCTTGCAAAGGCGTTCGATACGGTGCCTATTCCTACACTCTTAGATAAGCTAGAAGGAATGGGTATCCGTGGTATTCAACTTAAGTTCTTCCGCAGTTACCTTACTGACCGAACACAAATGACTAAAATCGATAATAACTTGAGTGACGAGTTATCGATCTCGTATGGCGTTCCACAAGGCAGTATTCTTGGCCCAACTCTATTTCTCGTCTTCATAAACGACCTTTGCAACCTTCGCATTCCAAACGCTCAAATAGTCTCCTTCGCTGATGATACAGCCATCACCTTTTACGCTAAATCTTGGTCTGAAGTTACAACACCTGCTCAACTTGGATTCGACACTATTAACGATTGGCTACGCTCTCACTTTTTAACTCTTAATATCTCTAAAACCAAACTTATAACTTATTCTATACGTAATGCTTCCCAGCCTAATACTCCATTAACCCTTAAAGTACATTCTTGCACTGATAGGCTGAGTTCTAATTGTAGCTGCGAATCCATAATTTCTACTGACAAAATTAAATATCTTGGTATTGTATTGGATCAAAATTTGAATTTTAAAGACCATATTGACATACTTACAAACAGGGTCCGTAAACTAATTTTTATTTTCAAAAATCTTCGAAACGTTGCCAATCCCCTTGTGATCCGTAATGTGTACTATGCCCTGTGTCAATCTATTATCCTATACTGCATCACATGTTGGGGTGGTACTGCCAAAACTACACTAAAGCCCCTTGAAATTGCACAGCGGGCCATACTAAAGGTGTCAACGTTTAGGCCAATACTCTTTCCTACCGCCTTATTGTACAAAAACTGTGGCGTCCTAAGTGTTAGAAAACTGTTTATTCTGAACGTGATTCTGCATCAGCACAAAATAACACCATATCGACCTATTGAAAAACGGCGTAAAGACAAGATTTGTACTTTACGTGCACCTAAACTAGCCTTTACCAAACGTTTCTTTTTCTATCTCGGTCCATTTCTATATAACAAGCTTAATGCAGAATTACCCATCTATAACTTGTCACTTACTCAATGTAAACATAAAGTCATATCCTTTTTGCTGGATAAAACTTATGAAGAAACTGAAGATTTCTTACAATCTGTTAAATAACCTAGTTTATTTTTCTTCTTTTTTGAAAAAGAAAAACAAATACTATAATGTTTACAAAAATTGACAACCAACTTATAATTAATTAATTAGACACACTCATACCCACGAATACTTAAACACGCAACACACACACACACACACATACACACACACACATACACACAAACACACACACACACACACACACACACACTCACACACACACACACACACACATTTTATTTTTATTTCCAAGCCTAATAATGTTTATTTTAATGTTAGAAACACTCTTTGCAAATTGTAAATTGTATTCTTATGTGCCAAGCACACAACTTTTGGTAAACCGAGGGAGAGGGCTGGTTATCCTTAACACAGATCTAAAAAATCTAGCTAGGATAGCCAGTTCTTGATCTTGCAACTTGCCGCAAATTTAAATTAAGCACATTATATTTGTAATTGTTCAAGATCATCCTGGATAGTGTAACAAAATGATGGAAAATAAACGATTTTGATTTGATTTGATTTGATTTTTGAGTGGTAAGTTATGAATGTCATTCACATATAATATAAATAACGTAGGGCCAAGTATGCTACCTTGCGGAACACCGAAGTTAATTCTTTGCATGTCACTTCTCATACTGCCTACTTTTGTGCACTGCTTTCTGTTCGACAGATAACTTTTAAACCACTCGAGTGGTGTACCTCTTATACCAGCGCACTCGAGTTTTCTCAGCAGCACCGAGTTTGAAACAGTATCAAAAGCCTTAGCAAGATCCAAGAATACACCTATACAACCCTTCTTCTGGTCCAGAATTTTAGAAACAGTTGACGTCAGAAGAAAGACAGCATCTTCTGCCGACTTGTATGTACAATGATAGTTTACTATAGACATGTTACTTCCATATAAACTGGCGTATGAAATCCCTTCCCAATGCCATAGATTTAGGGTTGATCTCCGCTGCGCTGTTGTAGCGCGAGACCAATCCTAAATCTATGCCCAATGCATACTGTCATAGGTCCTAAAACATACTGTTGTAGGAGAAATAACCGCGTGGTTAATTAGTAATTACGAAATTTTAGTCTAAATTTTAGACGCGTAAGCATAATATAATAGTGCGCGTAAGTTTGTAACATATTATGTACTTACGTCTTTTTATTTATAGAGTACTAGATGATGCCCGCGACTACGTCCACATGGATTAAGGTTCCTTTAACCTTTAGGTTTATGGTGGTATAGGGATAGGATGTATCCCCGGGATACAAACTATCCCTATACCAAATTTCATCAAAATCGGTTGAACAGATGGGCCGTGAAAGCGTAGCAGACAGACAGATAGACAGACAGAAACACATTCGCATTTATAATATTAGTATGGATCATTGAACACGTCTGAAAATTTGGCTCTACGGGACAACTACGGATGCCCTTGTTCCGGAATTAATCCCTGAGAAAGAACGTAATTGGTCGCTCTTATATGTAATGTGACATTATGACATAGCGCTACTTGTCAAAACCGGCAGCATTGTATTACGCAACACGGCCGAAATATAAAAATTAAACGTTGATAATTCCGTTCTCTTCACTGACAAGTGCAGGGCTCAGGCTACAATGTAAGGGGCCTGCCACAACAAGTGGACGGCCTGCAGCGGTATCTTGTTTAACATGACGTACTGACAGCGGTAATTTCGGTTTTATCGTGTAATTGCTTGAAAAATTATGCTGATACATTTTAATGTATTTTTAATTTAACGTATATTTTATGTAAGCACCTAAATTTAGATCATCTAATTATTTTTCACTTTTATGCTACGCATTTTAGAATGTTGATAGTTTGCCTGTTTATTTAAGCAAGCAATGCACAATAAACACTAGACCACACTACAGTAAAAGTTTTCGATGTTCATGTTATGTACCTAATACTACGACATAGAACGCATTCGAAAAAAAAATTACTTGAAATTTGAAGCAGGTATAGGCAAAAGTTAGGATGAAAAAAACAAATTTATGAATTTATAAAGTAAAGATTTTTATTATGATAAACGGTTGTTGGGGCATCATAGCAGCTTTGTGCATGGCTTAGTTGCCCAAGCCCTTCATATTTTGTTCTTTATTAATTTTATTAATAAACACAATGAGTCGATTCCCTGCGTGTTGAAGGTAGGTATATTAGGTAAAACCAGGCTTTCTTGTAAGTGAATGAAATAATAGCTGGTTGCAACGCGAATGGAACAGTTAGCAAGGCCCCCGATATTGCCCTACTTCAATTTATCAGCAGCTCGCAAATTGCCTTACTGCTTTATTACTGTCAGGTCGCACGGTTTTTTGTAAATGTGAAAAAAATCACGCGTTGTTAATGTCAGTAGAGCATTAAACCACGGGCCACACTGCAGCTCCGTGCCAGGCTCGTGGCTTTAATTTTCTATGAATATAACAACAAACAATGCATTGCGCATTAGAACTTGGCAGAGTTTGACAGTGAGCAATACAACGCGCTGAGCACATGTCTCGTCTTCTCATAAAATCCATACTAATATTATAAAGCGCAGCGTTGGCAGACCCCCTACTCACTGGACTGACGACATCAGACGAGTCACAGGGAGCCGCTGAATCAAGGCGGAGCAAGACCGCGGCGTGTGGAAATCCTTGCAAGAGGCCTATGTCTAGCAGTGGACGTCTGTCGGTTGATGATGATGATGATTATAAATGCGAAAGTGTGTCTGTCTGTCTGCTACGCTTTCACGGCTCATCTGCTTAACCGATTTTGATGAAAGTTGGTACAGGGATAGTTTGTATCGCGGGAAAGGGCATAGGCTACTTTTTATGCCGGAAAAACAAAATATTTTCGAAAAATATGAGTTCGTATTCTTTGCGTTCACACATCGTTCATCCGGTAGAGTTGTAACTTTTTAGTTGTTATTGAAATCTACATGAAGCTTTCTGACTTTTGTACCATCGCAAAACTCGCAAGAAAGTATTAGGCATTACTCTAGAAATTAAATTCTGTGTGACTAATGCTTAAGTTTCCAAGTATCCAATGAGTTACAGGAAGTCCAGATTTCGATCAACACATTTACAAGTGACAAATTATTACGACAAATGAAATTGAAAATTAATTCGGCCTAAAACAACGCTTAATTGATTCTTAAGGTGACAAGAAAACTGGCTTAAATTTTACGCAAAAATTCAATGTGGACTGTGGAGCATTATAACTAAACACAAATCATATTTTAGAATTTACATATTGCTTATAACTGGTTTTAGTGAAAACTGTCACAATAATTTTCAATCTCTGTCAGTTGCTTGACAGCTTGACTAGCTAGCTGACTAGCTAGCTTGTCTGATAGCTTCATCAGCTTTTTTTCTACACCACGTCGCATTTATAGTTTTCTAAAATAATACTTATCATATGTGATTTACCACAATTATTGACGATAAAATATCATCGTTCTCTTGAGATACGAACGGGATTTTGTGTTCAGTGTTTGGTACAATTTTTGACGACCTCCGTGGCGCAGTGTAGATATAGCGCTGTTAGCGCCTTAACGTGCGGAGGTCAATTTGGGAATTTGTCATTTCTGAATTTTCCCTGGTCTGGTCTGGTGGGAGGCTTCGGCCGTGGCTAGTTACCACCCTGCCGGCAAAGACTTGCCGCCAAGCGATTTAGCGTTCCGGTACGATGCCGAGTAGAAACCGAAGGGGTATGGGTTTAATATAACTGCCATGCCCCTAACAGGTTAGCCCGCTACCATTTTAGACTGAATCATCACTTACCATCAAGTAAGATCGCAGTTAATGGCTAGCTTGTAGTGGATAAAAAAAAAACCGAAAAGTTCAGTAAAAATGGCTACCTTAATCGCACACGATAATTAATTTCGGCCTCCCAGGTTAATAATTCGAGCAAATAAACTCCCTCGATACTGAACTTCCCACAGAGCATAAATTATGCGGGCAATTCTCGGAATCTGGGCATTTTTCAGATATGCCACTAATACACTTAGTACCGCTTTCGGAAACGATGCGCAGTTTTTGCAATGTGAAGATTTTTGCCATGGGAACCATTTGGAGCTTGCACTGGACTACGTGACATAATTTCGATTTAATTAGTTACTCCTTTTTCAAAATTTTAATCATACTATGTGCTCGCTCACGTTAAAAAACTACATGAAATTTGTACCTACCAAGTGACCGAACCCAAATTAAGTGAATTGTTATGAAAATCTTGAAAATTAGCGCAATAAATTTAAAATATTGTCTTTAGACTATACTAGGTTACTAAAGTAGGCACCTACTTTATTCGCTTGAATGCTTTTGTAATAATAGGTACCTAACTGAGGTTCTAAATCTTGGCGAAAATATGTGAAATCAAAGTGAAATTGATACCCTATGACAATTTCCTGCAAGAAAACCGCAAAGCAAAAATACAACAAAGACAGCGCTGACGTTTTTAATTAAACTTCCAACGGTCGTCTTGCGGATTAAAAAGATCCACTCTGATATTGATTGATACAGCCGCGAAGTGCACTTGTTCTCAGATGCGCTTAATACCCTGTTATGCTACCACTACAATCTCGAAGAGAAACTATCAAGAATTACTCAATGAATAAAAAATATTGAATTAATGTATGATTGAATCACCATTATAGTACCTACCTATCTATAAAAAAATTACTTAACAAAGATTTAGGCAAAATATTTAGCACAATAGTAGTACAATCCTATCGGCGTTAGTAAATGAAAAATTAAAAAATTAAAAATGTTTATTTTCCAAAAACAACTTATGACAGTTTTTCCTTATATCCAATGGTAGGTACCCAGTGGGTACTGTGGTGGGTACTACCCACACTAACCGTATCGTGGGTACCTATGTCGCATTAACAAAGAAAGATCCTCTCTCTCTCTCTCCCTCTCTTCTAGATCTTATTTTGGTCTCCTCACCTGATTTCGTCTCAAATCATGGTCAGTACCCAGCTGATGCGTTTTCTTATCATGATTTGATTTTCCTCTCTTATAAAATTCGTCCTCCTAAAGCTAAATCGAGAATACTTCTGCAACGTAACTTTGGAGGAATTGACAGGGATCGCCTCTGTGATGATGCGGCCAACCTAGATTGGGCTGCTGTCACAGATGTGGATGCGATTGATGCTAAAGTTGAGGTGTTTAATACTTTGTTGACTCAGCTTTATGATACTCATGCGCCCATAAGGCCTGTTAAATTAAAACACCTTCCAGCTCCGTGGTTGTCGGATGAGATTAAGAAGTTAATGGAAAAAAAGAATGCAGCTAAAAACAAATATAAATTAAAGGACTCTGATGATAACCGCTTGAGGTACCATAAAGCACGGAATCGCTGCAATACAATGTGTAGAGATGCACAACGACGCCATATTCATAATTCAGTTCTGAACGGTAATACCGCTAAAACCTGGAAATTTCTTGAGTCGCTTGGAGTTGGTAAATCTTCCCACAATCCTTCTATTAATGTAGATATAGATCTCCTTAATAAACATTTCTCTACTTGTGATACAATTGATAGTGTTGATAAAGAACGCACGCTTAGTATTCTTTCATCCACCTCAACTCCTGACTTTCCGCCTTTTACCTTCGAGTCTTTCAATGAACGTGATGTTAAGAAGAACATATTATCCATTTCCTCGAATGCAGTCGGTACTGATGACATCAGCCGCAATATGATCGCTCCCATCCTAGATATTGTATCCCCTATTCTTACCCATATCCTTAACCATTCTATCAACACCGGAAAATTCCCTGAGGCCTGGAAACAGGCACAAATCATTCCACTTCCAAAGAAAACAAGCCCTTTAGTTGTAAGTGATTTTCGCCCCATTTCGATTCTACCATTCCTATCAAAAATACTTGAAAAATTAGTTTTCCAGCAACTCAGTCTATTTCTTAATAGACACTCACTCCTTAATCCTTTGCAATCCGGATTTCGTCCCGGTCATAGTACGGTTACTGCTCTCATTAAAGTTACTGATGACATTCGATGGTCTATGGACAATAAGCAGCTTACAATTCTGACGTTACTTGATTTCAGTAACGCTTTCAATACTGTTGATCATGATATTCTGGTAAGTCTGCTGCAGTCTATTAACATATCTCCGTTGGTGCTTGACTGGTTTCGGAGTTACCTCAGTGGCCGACGACAGCGCATTCGAGTTGACGAGACCGTTTCATCATGGTGCGATGTTACGGCCGGGGTACCTCAGGGTGGCGTGTTGTCTCCTTTGCTTTTCGCTATTTTTATTAATTCTATCACCAAAAACATATCTTCTCTCTATCACATGTATGCAGACGATATCCAAATATATCGCCCTACTCCTCTTGACAGCCTTAGTTCTGCTGTCTCTGCTATCAATGAAGATTTAGCTACAATTTCCGAGTGGAGCAGGCGGTATGGTCTCAAGGTTAACCCGACTAAGTCTCAGGCTATCATTATTGGCAGTCCTAGGATGATTGTTCGAGTTGATTGGCAAAATCTCCCTTCTATTATATACAATGGCGTTACTATACCTTACTGTGCTTGTACTAAAGACCTTGGCATATATTTGGATCGTGATTTATCGTGGTCTACACAAATTAAAGAGCTAAGTAGAAAAACATTTTTTGCAATGAGCTCATTGCGTCGTCTTCGTTCTATTTTGCCAATTCCAACCAAAGTTATGTTAGCACATTCCCTCCTACTTTCTATTCTCGATTATGCAGACGCAAGTTATATTAATTTGACTGAGGACCAACTTAATAAGCTTGAGCGACTCCAAAATCTTGCTATTCGGTTCATATTCGGCCTTCGTAAATATGACCACGTATCTGAATTTCGTCAAAAGCTCAAGTGGCTCCCTATTCGCCGTCGCCGGGATCTTCATGTTCTTTCACTTCTGTACCGTGTGCTATTTGACCCAAAAACTCCCTCTTACCTGAAGGAGAAGTTTAAATTTGTGGGAGATCAGTCCGAAATACGAACAACCCGAAAATTAACTTTATGCATACCATCGCATAAGACGAAATTTTATGCGCAGTCTTTCACGGTGCAAGCTGTTTTATTGTGGAATGGTCTCCCATTAAACATACGACAATCAAGGTCACTGGAAATATTTAAAAAATCTGTTAGGAATTTCTATTTATCCTAATACAGTCATTAGTTTTCATTGTTATTTATAATAGTAATACTAAGTACATAATATATATTAGTTTATTTTCATATATAATTTATTATATTATTATTATGTTATTTGTGTAAATGGTTTATGTAATAGTATGTAGGTATTTGTTTGTATGTTTATTTATATTAATACACCACCCGCAATTTAATCTCCTTAACTTCTCCTAATCCTAAGGTTGCCTGGCAGAGATCGCTGCTAAGCGATAAGGCCGCCTTTTTGTATTCTACTTCCTTCTGTGTATTTGTGTTCCTTAATTATTATTTTTCCTTTTTGTGTTGTGGTGTACAAATAAAGTGTAAAATAAATAAATAAATAAAGATTTACAGAAGCTAATTGTCGCTCGGTATTTTAACATAGAGATTTTTGTTGCATTTTTTAAAAATAAATTAAATAATAAGCGTTTTGCTAACATAATTGCTAGTATAGCCATAAAATTATATCATTTGTCTAAAAATACTTAAACCTAACAAACAATTGGCCAAGAATTTAGCATAAAGACAATGAACAGACACAAAATATTATATGAAACTAGCCCAGCGCTAGTTTTCAATTCAATTATATACTCGTACGTATAGTAAGGATCACACGAATTGCGCCGCACGTAATCTTTTTTTAGTTACCTACTTAGCAAGCATTAAAAGTTACTTTAGTAAAAAATAAGTAATGTCCGTTCTTGAAAGATACCAAAAGGTGAGACCGCGGTCGAGCACTAGCTTGTCATCGAATAAAAACTTCGAACAAAGTATAATATTACTACTAAATCTCTTCATACTTTGTGATAATAAGTAATCTATTGTAACTTTTTTGTAAAACGTAACGAGTTATTGAGTTGTCATTCACGGGTTCCTGCCCGGAAGTTTGCTTTTGATAAGTTATTCAATTGCAAGGACACACGTACACTGAACTAAATTCTGGACCGAGTTCATTTTTTACAGTTTTGTATGTTTAAAATAAAATTGTAGGACCTAATAAACGTAACAAACGTAAAAAACGTGTTCATGAAATTATTAAAATGAACAACACATACATGGCTTTAAGATCAAAAAACAGGAGAGATGATCTGCCTTATGTTGGCGAATGTTTTCTGAAAACAATTGGGCCTCTATACCGAGAATGTAAATGTGCCTTAATACTCTCTCCAACCGTTCAAAATCGGAGCAAAGAGGGATTAGCACTGGCAAGTATGATTGATGAAAACACGCTCGATGATGTTCACAGCATAAGAGGGACCAGTTTCTTTATGAAATGTGACATAAAGCTGAAACTAATTGAAGGAAGATTAATTAGAAATCAAAATGTTATGATAACAAAAGCAAGGGTTTAAAAAGCTAATGAACATTTGATGCCTGATGACTTTAGAAAGTGAATGTAATTATTATGAAAATGATTTTCCCAGAGAAATTGCATCAAATATCAAATCAATCAAAAAAATATTATAAATGCGAAAGTTTGGATGGATGTATGGATGTTTGTTACCCAATCACACCCGAACGGCTGAACGGATCTGGATGAAATTTGGCACAGAGAAAGATTATAGTCTGGAATATCACATAGGCTACTTTTTATCCCGGAAAACTAAGAAGTTCCCGCGGAAACAAAAATACCTCAACCCACGCGGACGTAGTCGCGGACATTAGCTAGTAATAGCAATATTTAAAGCTCAAATAACTTGCTTTGGAATATTGAGATTTTCTTTGTATAGGTTATATCTGGGTTACCTAGAGAGAGAACCTACATACATAAATCTCAAGCCCACTATAAAAGGATTTTGGGAATTTTTGGATATTCACAAATCTAAATCCACAGAATCGAAGTCACGACTGGGGATAAATGAAGAAATTCAATAAAACTTAAGAAGTCCCGATTTAAACTCTCATTTGCTATTAATTTGATTTGATAGTTTTAAGTATTTTGCATGGCTGATTGTAACTTGCTCATCTTATTCACCTTACTTAACTTACAATCATGCAATATTGAATATATTCTATTCTATTCTAATGTCTTATGTTTAGCGCGTGCCATTCTTAAGTCTTGCAGTGCTTACAATGTACGGGGGTAGGTGATATGGCTCGACCGTAACAAAGGATGATCATCCACCGAGCGGGTGTTGTGCTCGGGGACCACTGGTCCGACCGTTTATCTTTGGAGGTCGTATATATAGTCTAATTCAGAGAACGCTTCGTTACGGTGAGTTGGGCTCTTCGTGTTCATCGTGCTACTAGTAATGCTATGATTAAGTGCGGACTGCGAAGACCGCCACATGTGTCATTAGCTTTATTACTGGCAGTGCCTATACTCATAATCCATACCAACAAAGTATCAAACGGTTATTGCCTTAAACGATTCAAACTTTGAAATTCAAAATCCGCTGATTTGCAGCAAACTGCACAGTGCACTGTGGATACAAACATCGATCGTAGTCACGAAGCTCGTGACCTGCAGACAAATCGCGATGAATTGTCGCTATTCTTTCCAACAAAGTAGAAGTAGTTCCCGACTGCGACAGACATGCGCTAATGTGACGGGGACCGCATTACCGCATATCAAAGCTGCGCCCGATTTGTGAATAGCACCGTATTAAGGTACTTCGAATACGACACTCGATTAGTAACGGAGTTAGTAACGTTTTATTGTCCACTAGCTAATGCCCGCGACATCGTCCGCGTGGATTGAGGTTTTTCGGTTCCAACGGGTTTTTTTTATCCACTACAATCTAGCCCTTGACTGCGATCTCACCTGATGGTAAGTGATGATGCAGTCTTAGATGGTAGCAGGCTAACCTGTTAGGGGCATGGCAGTTATTGACCGAGCGAAGCGAAGGTCTCTGAGTCTACTTGGGTGAATTGGCACTTGTCCGTCCGTCCGTCCGTCCGTCCGTCCGTCTGTCAGAGCATTATAACTTCTGAATTACTGAACGCAATTACTTCAGCTTTAAATATAATATGTAAATCAATGGCCTCCCGCGGAATATGGCTTAAAAAATAATAAAAATCTTTATTTCAGGGGGGCTCTCATAGAAGCGAATGCGAAGTAAAATATTTTTTATAAAGTTACATAGGGTTGCGGTATATCATTTTAAAGATAATTAGGAATAGAGTCGGAAAATATTTTTTTTTTAATTTTTCCCCCAAAATTGACGAAATGGGGGGCTTTCAAAGTGGTGATTTTCTAACGTCCAAAGATGACCTCAGAACTCTAAATTTTCTGAAAGGCTGAGCCTGAAACTTGATCAATTATTTCAATTATATCCTGTACTTGAACAACAAATACTAAAATTAGATAAATATTGTAAGGAAACGGAATTATTTAATTTTTAATGAGCTTCAGTATTTTTAACAGAACTTCACATTTATGTCAATAGATGGCGCCGCGAGGTCTCAGTTCGGGGCGAACCACTAGTATTAAACCCATATACCTCCGCACGTTAAGACCACAGCGCTACACACTGCACCACGGAGGTCGTCAAAATCACGGAACTCGTTAATTTTCCGGGATAAAAAGTAGCCTATGTGTTATTCCAGACTATAGCCTATTTCATACAAATCCGTTCAGCCGCTCTGGCGTGATTGAGTAACAAACATTCATCCATTCAAAGTTTCGCATTTATAATATTAGTACAGATAGAAGATAATATTGTCTAATAACAGTCTTGTAACAGTCACTTTTTAACTATCACTATAATCATAATAGCTATTCTAAGCAAAAAATTAAGTGTAAAACTCGATTTCAAGAAGTTACTAAGAAGTTAACAATAAAAGCATAGAAAACAGAAGTCGAGTCACGGGGGTCGTTTAATTGAATTACCACCTACTTAACTATTACGTCATAGAGATGCCGAGAGCGAATCAATTTCATTTTTATAGTTAGACCGATGCACGTACAGCCGCGCACGATTGCCCAAGGCCTTGGTAAGCCAGGGAAGGCTTATTCTGTAACTTTTTTGTAAAGATCGTCGCGCAACTCTTGCGGCCTGTCATCTCCTTTTAATTTTTGAAGTGAAACATCTTTAGAATCGTTGTGATTTGAAAATTCAACGAAGCGAGAAAATGAAACGAAAAAGCGACTAACATAATATTATGTATAGGATTTAGCCTGCGAGAGAATGAGATAGAAAACAAGTTATATTTATCTCATTCTCTCGTAGGCTACTTTTCTGAAGTTTCACTTCTGCCGTATGCGAATTGCACACACACTTTTTTTTGTTTCGTTCGTTGTTTCCGTCCAATACAATAATAAGGACTATGGAGGATGTGTCATGTGATGAAGATGAGAAAATGGAGAACAGGGGTAAATTTTTGTATCATTTGCATCCATAGAAAATTTATAATTTGGTACTTGGTAGCGTTTATATAAGATATAAGCCAATTAATGAATTGGCTTATATCTAGCTACATATATATGTTATATATATGTAGCTAGATATAAGCCAATTCATTCAATTCACTAGTTTAGTGGTTCGCCCCGAACTGAGACCTCACGGCGCCATCTATTGACATAAATGTAAAGTTCTGTTAAAAATACTGAAGCTCATTAAAAATTAAATAATTCCGTTTCCTTACAATATTTATCTAATTTTGGTATTTGTTGTTCAAGTACAGGATATAATTCAAATAATTGATCAAGTTTCAGGCTCAGCCTTTCAGAAAATTTAGAGTTCTGAGGTCAACTTTGGACGTTAGAAAATCTCCACTTTGAAAGCCCCCCATTTCGTCGATTTTGGGGGAAAAATTAAAACAAAAATATTTTTGGACTCTATTCCTAATTATCTTTATAATGATATATCGCAACCCTATGTAACTTTATAAAAAATATTTTACTTCGCATTCGCTTCTATGAGAGCCCCCCTGAAATAAAGATTTTTATAACTTTTTAAGCCATATTCGGCGGGAGGCCATATGTTTACATATTATATTCAAAGCTGAAGTAATTACGTTCAGTAATTCAGAACTTATAATGCTCTGACAGACGGACGGACAAGTGCCAATTCACTCAAGTAGACTCAGAGACCTTCGCTTCGCTCGGTCAATTATATACCAGAATCATATATATATATATATATAATTCTGCTCTTTTTATTGTAAGGCAAGTACAATCGTGTTTACATACAGTTTTTATAAACTCGAGCAAATGGCCATAAAACCAATCACTTAATAGTCCTATAGGTAGTGCTTAGCTACTAGGTAGCTTAAGTACCCAGTCTAGAGACATTGATGTCAATATTAAGGTTAACACGAATTTAAATTTCAGTAAACATAATTGGATTGCGATTAAAATTAAAAATGTATCAGCAAATAAGTTGAACTTACCTTTTGTTAGGTATTTGTGAATGATATGATTAGGTGAATATTTGTTACGAACAGTCAAAAATGAAAGACGTAAATTTATAAACAGAATCAACTGCAACTTTTATTTCACTCTCCACAACAATTTACAACAAAATACCAATCATTTCTGCTTGCTGCTTCGCAGTTAGCCAAGTTACCTCGTTACTTGTCTCTCCTGTTTCGTAGTTCGTGTCAGACAAAAAACAAGGAACCAACCCAGAGCGCGGGTCATAGACCCATTAGATGTATGGCCATTACCATAGAGTAATGTTACTATATAAAGGAGCAAAGCCACTTTCTACCAGCCACCTCTCCTCTCCTCTCCTCTCCTCTCTTCTCCCTCACCTCTCCTCTCCTCTCCCCACCTTTACTACTCACTGCTACCCCTCTCTCACGCTCCCCGCTCCTCGCTCGTTACATATTATTATATTTTTATTCATTATCACATGAATAAGTTAAAATATTGTAATGTTAACCTACGTTTGGTTTAACTCTTGTATTTGTTTTTATCCACTACTAGTTAGCCCTTGACTACGATCACACCTGATGGTAAGTGATGATGCAGTCTAAGATAGCGGGCTAACCTGTTAGGGGCATGGCAGTTATATTAAACCCATACCGGATAGGGGTATACCCTATTCGGTTTCTACTTCCTACACGGCATCGTGCCGGAACGCTAAATCGCTTGGCGGCACATCTTTGCCGGTAGGGTGGTAACTAGCTACGGCCTTAGCCTCCCAGGCAAATATATAGTACAGGCAGGTATATAGGTAAAGCAGAACTAACGATTGTTTAATACCTACTCAATATCAAACTATTGCTATCAAATAAAACCACTTGCTTAGTTGCTATTAAATCATACAGTTTTATTATGACAGTAGCCCATAAACCTATTTAAATCCGCATAGATATATTTAGATCCACATAATCGCTACTAGACCGATACGAGACTCTTAAATCAAGTTATTTTCTTCGTAATGAGTGTTCTAAACTCTAAAACTATAATTCTTAAGTTTGGATTCATTCGTACGCAATGTATGACCAAATCACATTTGATGGTATCGCTGTAAAATATGCATGTGATTTCATGTGTTGAAATTGATACGCAATTGCAACGTGTTTGATAGAGGATTCATAGCGGATAAATCTTAATAAGGTGATAAAATTTATAAAGTTATATTTGATACGATCACCTATAGTTACCCTCAGCATGTGGCATAGGCTAGAAATTAGGGAGTTCCCGCGGGAATTAAAAAAACTTAAACTCGGATGAATTCGCAGGCATCAGCTAGTCTAAAATAAAAATGGAGACGCAACGACTATAGTATATTTTATTTATATTAAGGCTTTGCTATAAATACATTTTAAAAGAATGTAACGAAAATAAATTAAGCAGTTAAAACCAGATACCTGAATTGCAACGAAATTCGGCCTCGTAGGTAGGTACATAGTAAAGAGTCTCCGGTAAAAATGATGTCTTTCCTTCTCATTATAAAAGTTTGTTTGAATAATACGGATTTTCTTATTAAAATATTTATTTACGAAGATTAAGTACATCAAAAGTCAGTGAATTTAACACCCAGGACAATTCCTGCAAAGTAAAGGACATTCTTAGCACGTTGGCCGTCGGTTGTGGGACAAATAATATGTTCTACTTTTGAGCATAGTCACATCAATTATCTTATGAATTATGTTGTATCATGTATACTACGCAGAACTTGACTTAAACTGACAAGGTTAGGGTGCGATTGCAGTCGCTTTTTTATTGGAGCAGATTGAGCCGCGAGATTTTATGCAGTGTCATATTGCAAGATTCGCAAGTGACCGTTCCAAGCGAAAGGATTTTTAAGACACGTCACTCTTAGGGTTAAGATTCAAAAATCCAAAATATATTATGCAGTTCAGCGAAGTCAGTAAAATATAATACAGATTTCAGAGTAATTGGAGTTTTTTTTTTGTAAAACGTTAGCGATGATTGAGCAATTTTGTTACACTTACAAAATTGCTCAATCATCGCTAACGTTTTACAAATATTAATATTTAATACTAAGGAAACAGTAACCGAAATAAGTGTTTTAAAAACTGTTATAGAACAAAAACACTAGTAACAGAAACAGAAACGATACAGTAACGCAAGCAATCTGTAACCGTTTATTTCTGTTTTATCTGTAACCTTTATTGAAAATAATACAATAGAACTTAATGCTAGCTAGCCTAACCTAATTACTATATAAATCATGCCCGCGTGGAATGGTGGCAAGAATGCTGGCTGCATTTCCGCGCTGGACAGCCAGGCTGATCCTTTGCGCAAAAAATGAGCCAGCCCTTCTGTCACCAGATGAGGCAATTAACCGCGGTGAAATATCTCGTAAAAATTTTTTGGCACTAAGACTCCATGGCCCCAGGGTCTCCACGGCAAACGGAACAAATATGTAACTCTCTATGAGAGAGGCATACTTCCGCCGCTTGCCGGTTTCAGCCTTTTCTGCTGCGGCTCCCGGCCTTGATGCTGTCTCCCTGATATGACACGGGGCCAATGTGTCTACGCATGTTGCGTCCCACATTAGCGCCCGTCCCCGTTCCCAGGGAACCAGCGTCAATCCATCAGGTCTCTTGCCATCATCCCGACTAATCCCTGCCGGCTCAATGAGCGCAGGAATATCTATGGTGGCAAGAGCCCTTTTGATCGTATCATTGAGAGAGCCATGCCGAAAAAGCCTACCAGCGCTCCTTTGGCAAGAGAGTCCGTGAATTCCAAATTTATCAACCTCTTTTCCACACGGGCATCTGTGCTCGTAGCACAGGGGTGTTCCCAATCTGAGACCTAGAGCCACACGAAAACTTTCATTATCTAAAAGAGTGCCGAGATTTTTCGATGGCAAGGCATGAAGCCAATACCCGGATTCTTTTTCAGATAAGGCTAGAAGCCTTGCTCGATCTCTTTCACTCGTAAGATTTTGAACCAAATTTGTATGTGTCAGCCGAACCAACGGCACATCCCAAAGTTTTTGTGTGAAACATTCCTTCGGGATGTCGTCATTGGGACACCTGAGCTTCCAACTATCTAGGGCCTCTGTGGCATAGATCAATGAAACTGAATTAGAATTAAGAATCTGAGAACTAAGCTCTTTTATACTATGCACAGAGGACAGAAAAGCCGGAAGAGCAACACTGGAAATTTTTCTCACGCCGATGCCACCATACTTGACCGGTAAAGTAGCTTGATTCCAGGACTGATCATCAAAAGATAAATTTAGAATTTTTTCTAGCGTATCTCTTAAGGTGGCATCCATGATATCGAGTAGTCCAGGAAATTTCCAAATTGGGCTCGCACGGAGAATATAAATTAATTTAGGTACAAATAGGCAATATTTTAGAATCGAAAATGCAATGTGAGAATTTAGATCGCCCAATTTGTCAGAATGTGCCGAAAATGTTTTGACTTTTTTGTCCAAGATTGGTTGTATGGCTTCGTTAAAAAGAGGAGCACCAAGAAGACAAAGTGAATGTTTA
This sequence comes from Erebia aethiops, assembly GCA_923060345.2. Taxonomy (NCBI): domain Eukaryota; kingdom Metazoa; phylum Arthropoda; class Insecta; order Lepidoptera; family Nymphalidae; genus Erebia; species Erebia aethiops. The sequence goes on along the minus strand of OV281096.1, from coordinate 9,260,301 downwards.
TCAAGGATCTTAATATTAGGGGCAATTTCGTTAAATAATTCAGAAGCCGATAATATTCTATCTTGCGACAGATTTTCTGTAAAAAACAGTTCACATTTGGAAAAATTTAGTTCTAAACCAATTTTGCCAAATTGTTGCTTAACATTGTTAAGATCTTTTAGAACATCATCCACGTTGCCTCCAATGGTTCCATCGTCAAGATACCATATGTTAAATTTAGATGTTAAATTTGAGATATGGTTGTGGATCCCTAAGCTGAACAGGGCTGGACCTAAGGGATCCCCTTGCTGAACACCTACAGAGGACTTAATGTCGCAATCTCCAAAAAATAATTTTGAAGCAGAACTGTAACATTGCCAAACATACGGGTAAATTTCGGGAAGTTGTGTTAAAACTTCGTTAAGCAGAGTTGCCCTGTCCAATGAATTAAAAGCATTCTTTACGTCTACTTTCAGCAGTACCTCAACCTCGCCATTCGCTAAGAAAGTACGAGCCGAATGCACCGCTGCCTCACAACCACCTTTACTGCCAAATCCAACTTGAATAGGTTGGAATTTATCCTTTAGGGTCGAAACTATGTGTCTACACGCTAATTTTGATGCCAAACGGCGAAAACTGCAGCCAACAGCGATGGGCCGGATCCCACCGTCCTTTTTATTAAAAGCACAGAGCCTCGCACCGTAAAGGAATGGCAAAAAGGATGAATTTACCTCGCCAGATAACATAAAATTACAAAGTCTGGTAATGTCACTCAGAAGCGCCTTGCCGGCGTCCCCAGCAGTAACTCCCACAAGATCCTTTAGATGTTGTGGTGTTATGCCGTCCATGCCACCAGCAGAGCCACTGGAGAATGACATTATCGCAGCGTAAGTTTCTTCATCCTTTATCTGTAAAAATGAAACATTTGAAGGTGGGTCTGGAAGCAAAGAGTCGGGATTTGGTAAAGGATGCTTGTCATGTAAGGCTTCTAGCGTTTCATCATTAAATGGAGCCAGCGTATCATTAGAAAACAAAATGCGGGCTGCGTTTTTAAGATCCCCATCCATAACCTTGTTTTCCACAATTTTTTTTAAATTGTAATTTTGTGTTCGAAATGAGCAGTCAGGAATTTGGAAAACGCGATCAACCGAACAATTTTTTTTTAATTTTGAACATAACGACCCGCTTTCTGATTTATTTACTGAAAAATGTTTATATGAAAACAAAAAAAGATTTTGCCAAGCCAAAAGTGAATTTGATAAGACATTTTGGATTGTATGCGATAAGGATCTAGCCAATGATATTCTCGCCCCTCGCGGAATGCGTTTTATTAAAGGAATATTTTGATTATATTTGGATAATAAAATTTCGAAGGGTACCTGGTTTTGACTTCCTGTTTGCGTTTGATCGCACACGAAATTTGGGCAAGTTAAAGGCCTTGCTGGTGGTCCGTGACATCGTGCGATATGTATGTTAAGGCCTCTACGACCTTTAAACAGCTTGCCATCGCTACAGTGTGGGCATTCTATGTACTCAACTTGAGATGCACTAGTGATCATACTTCACAACACAACAAAAGAAAAAATAGAAAAAACTAAAACACTACACAATAGCGTCTATAAGCGCGCTAAGCCCCGGCAACGGCAACCAGAAGGCCTGCAGAGCAGGCGACTGCCCGCTGAGGCCCCTGGAAACCGTGACACCGCGTGGCAACGCCTCGCTCTGAAACAAAAACGACTGTTAATATCGCATATCGAGAAACAGTGAAAATAATACCACGGGGTATTTCGCGAATAAGCGCCAATTTGATGCCAATAATAATCCAAAATACCGAGCCCAATATTTATAAATAAAAATTTGGAAGCGAGCAAAATTTTTTCCATTGACATCTCATTGACATCTCCTGACATCTGTAACCTTGTACTTGCCTTAACAAATTGCATGGTGTGACAACGCGTTCTCCTCACTTCATTGGACTTTACACACACTGACACAAGATTTGCCATGTTTTTCTTAAAACTATTGCAACCATCGGTGCTTTCAAATTAGGTTCAAATTTGAAACGTCAACAGTAAATTTGCCAACGTCGCTATTCCGGTTACACTTTAAAACAGTGTTAAACACTTTCATTTCTGTTACAGAAATATAAGTGTTTTGGGATAACAGGTTTAAAAACACATTGAAAACGGTTACAGAATTGATTCTGTTATCAATTCAACCTGTAACACTTATAATTTCACGAAACTGTTTTTCAGTCCCTGATTAATACATATCCGATAGCTTTAGATATTAACTTATTTCCCTTAAATCATGCTAAGACTTCGATAGTTGGATGGGGTTAACCGAGATGCAAAATTGATTAGGTGTAAGAAGTTAGAGTAGGAGCTTTTATTGCCTGTATATTGTATACCACTTGCTCGTTTGCATAGATTATCTGATTTTTTATTTCAAACCATCTACACTCTATAAGTTTATAGCATAGTCCCCAGGCAAAGAATCAATTCATCCAAAAAGTATTTTTAACTTGTTCACCAAAAAGTGATGAAGTGGCCTAAAAAAGTACATAAGGAGAAAAAAGATTTAAAATTTCACGCTATAAACGGGCGCTACTTACTTTCAATTAGATTGACGCCACTTTTTGTCATCAGTTTTTGCAATCGAAGACAGATAACCTTGAAAACACGGAAGACATTTCGAAGAATATTTTTTGGTACCAGTTCGTTGCTTTACACCTTAAAGTCTTAAATCTAATTCTTTGTTCGATTTGCTGAAATCGATTATCGAATTTATTCATGTGTAACCCCGAAACGGATTAGGCACAATTTTAATTATTGTTCTACACATTTTATCCATTTACCTACAACAAAATAGAAAGAAGAGGCCATTTTCTCTCTCGTTTTTTTTATTTATACATATTATATCATTTTCTTTTATCATTTCATCAGATATTTTAAACAACGACCTCAATTTACATAGACGGGCCCTGTCAAACAAAGAATGTTTACTGTAAGCGGGACAGCGCTATGGCGGGAACAAGGACAGGCTTATATAGGTGTGGAGCGCATTCTACAGGTCGGACGCCCAATTTTTTTTCTATGAAAGGGCCCATCTAGTACCTACGTAATATATCGATGTATTTTAATGTTTGCACTATACCGCGATCTTTTAGATTCTCCTCTCCATAAAGGTTGTCTGGAAGAGATTGTTTTAACAATAAGACCGCCTTTGCACACTTCTGTGCTACGTTAAAATTTAAAAATTGTGTGTGTTATAAAGAGTGTATCTAAGTATATATATCTATTTCCGATCGTCAATACGTATTCGTCGTACCGTCAATTTTACTACAGCGACACATCCATTTTAATGAAGTTATTTGAAATGGGCTCTAGATTTAAACACACATTAAAAACAACAATTGAATGACTAGTAAAGTAAAACTGTAAAGAGCGAATACTTAAATTCATTTTGACGACCGACCTTTTTTATTGTTGCCTGTTTCATTTCCATTTCTAAGCATAATATTTTGATTGTCCATTGTATTAATATATCCGTTTACACTTTACTATTCTTACGTAAAACCACACAATTAACATGATCGTACCTACCTGATAAAAAAAGACATTCCAATTTCACGGAATATAAGCAGCATAAGCTTCGAGAGTGGTTTTCGCCTGTTTACGACCTAATTGTCTCTGTGGCGATGGTGCCGCTAGATCATCGATATCGTAATTTTTTGTCGATCGCACATTCAATCGGTCACCTTGTACTTTCGATTTCGCATTACGTATTTCCAATAGAACGACAGTGACAACATAATCGAATCGCTTTCCATACAATAAACATTGTAATATCGATATAAAAAAAATTAATACCTATCGAGTCTTGTCAAATTTACGCATATCTCTGATCAAATGAATATTTCATAAGAAGATGTATTTTATTGGTTATTTACTTTCGATTTCGTTTTAATGGCGTGACTTGACTGTTATTGTTTAACTTATTTATGTTTTGTAAATCTTTACTTAGCTTTACTTTACTTAGCTTCATTAATTTTATTTATACGAAACTAGTGTTTTTTTTAGGACAATAATATTAACCCGTTTGGTAACAAAACCGCAAACTCTTGACAATGTTACGAGGTGGAATTTATTAAAGCCAATGTTCTTGCTTAGGAAACCCCAGAACTGTCTGTCAAGGTGGTCCTGCTAGGACGCTTATTACTTTCGACGGCCTCATCAGTAAAATACTTGAAGAATGTTTACAAGGTAGGACCAATTATAAATTTTTTAAGTAATGTAAAAATAATTCATAATATTGAAGGAAATTTAACAACGAATACCAAATAACATTTCAATGTACTATGCAAGAAATTAATTCAATGTGAAATGAAGAGAGTATTGTTTTTTTACAAGGACAATATAGATTATATCTATATAATATATAAAATTCAAAGTCCTGACTGACTGACTTATATATCAACGCACAGCCTAAACCACTGGTCCCAGAGACCTGAAATTTGTGAAGAGTAGGTGTCCACTAAGAAAGGGTTTTTCAAAATTTCACCCCCAAAGGGGTAAAGTAAAGGGTTGAAAGTTTGTATGGAAGTCCGTCATTTATCAAATTATATCCATGAAACTTGAAAGAATGTCAAATAGAGAGTTTGTCCTTCTATCACGCAGCAACAGAGCAACGGATCGACGTGATTTTTTGCATGTATATAGTTGAGTAACTGGAGTGTGACACAGGCTTCTTTTTATCGGAAAATTAAGGAGTGCCTGCGGGAATTAAAAAACTTATGCCACGCGAACGAAGTCGCGGGCGTCTGCTAGTTGAAAATATAATTTTATAGTGCGTGGGAAAATTAAATTAGCCTCGCTGAGCATTGACCCGTAGATGAATTTTTAAACATATCTCTGAAGTCTCGATATCAAGATTTAGGTACACCACAGTCATGGTTGGCTCCGTAGCTATTGGAAACAAAATAATCGATTGAGGGTAGGATCTGGCCCAAACTACTGTCTTCAGTAATGAAGGAACGACCGGAGAGAGAGAGAGAGAGACCGCAGTAAGTACCAGCGTGAAACTCTTCCATTTCCTGATTGCAGCTTTACTAAATGCTAAATTAAAATCAAGGATATAATATCGCACATAAATAAACTGGACAGCCATAGGAAACGGGGAGATGCGAGCGAGCGAATCAAATTTTAATTATCTACAGCCAGGTTAATAAATACCGTTACATTGTTCAGCATTAATAAATTTGTCACCCCTTTATAGATAGTGCTAGAATGCGAATCGCGGACAATGAACGACACTGAGTTATTGCCCTGATAGCCCATTAGTCTCTCCGAAGCTACGGAATAATGGCTAAGAGATCTGATAGCATCTACTTGGCTAGAAATGACACGTCCTCCGGTTGTGGTTGCGCGTTAATTGTTCGTTGCGTATTTTTGATTTTTATCACGATGTCGCATCACCACCTCACACTGAGACGCCGCTCCATTAGAAAGTTGTTAATATTTCCAATTTGAGAATCATTAAAAGTAGGCCTCTGGTGCTTATTTTTTTTAGGTGTGTTTTTATATCTCGAGCATGTTAGAGAAAAATCTCTCACCATCACTCGAAGCGCTGACCGAAGAAAAGAGGTACCTGATGCGTAATGATCATCAGCGTATATAATAGGTACACTACTTAAATATCTTTGACTGTCAGGAAGTTTATAGGTTTTAATAATTTTCATAACATTATAATCTCCTAGTTACTAACTGCCGCACTCAGAGTCGCTTAATCGTTACTTAAGGAACTCATTATCGATTTCAATACAAAAATGTGTAATACTAAGGAGCTCCTTAACCTCTAAGTAATGATCGGCAGTTAGTGGCTAGAGTTCTAGCATGTCTTAAGAATTTGTTTTCATTCTATGTCCTTCCCCGACATCTCTATACCAAATTTCATCAGAATCGGTTGAAAAGATGGGTCGTTAAAGCGTAGCAGACAGACAGACGGACACACTTTCGATTTTATAACAAGTAAGTATTAGTATGGTTTTGTTTTTATCATACGAGTAGTAGTTGTAGTAGTATAAGTCTTTATTGCATCTTAACACATAGGTACAAAATTATGCATACAATACAAAAGACAGGAAACTGTGGTAAAGCGCAAAGAACAAGTAAGTATTAGTATGGTTTTGTTTTTATCATACGAGTAGTAGTTGTAGTAGTATAAGTCTTTATTGCATCTTAACACATAGGTACAAAATTATGCATACAATACAAAAGACAGGAAACTGTGGTAAAGCGCAAAGAACAAGTAAGTATTAGTATGGTTTTGTTTTTATCATACGAGTAGTAGTTGTAGTAGTATAAGTCTTTATTGCATCTTAACACATAGGTACAAAATTATGCATACAATACAAAAGACAGGAAACTGTGGTAAAGCGCAAAGGCGGCCTTATCACTAAAGTGATTACGAGTATCATGTCCAGTGACTCGATCTCTTGGTACCGAACAGAAATAATGGAGGCCGTCGGTAATTCACTAAGCGATGCTATCGCTTGTCGATACACCCCTTTTTATGACCACTCCGCAGATAAAGAAAGAGTTGACCAATCCACCCGGTTGTTTAGGTTCTGCTTATTGTTTGTTTGATGTATACCGTTAACTTCCATAACAACATAATCGATTGCCTACTTTAAGCTATAATTTCTAACACTAAATTCACATCATGATGTTGTTATACAATTTCTTGGTAGTATTAAAATTAAAAAAATAGTATTGAAATGCAGCGTAATTATTAAGATCGTAACTTTTCTATATCTTAACAAACATGGAACATAAAATACCTGTTGGTCACTGAAAGGACACCCATCAGCCTGTTTTTACCAACTACTGGGCATAGTATATGAGTATTTACTTTATAACATATAGAGAACATAAATGAAAAATGTTCATGGCTAGGCATTGAGTATTTGCTGTCAAAGAAAATCTGTGGCGCCAGACAAACTGCTAATGTATTGGCAACACCTAGAAAGTTTATCTGCTAGAATCCCTGGATCGTTTGGAGAGCACACAGCAAGAACAAACTGGTTGAATATTTTTTAAGTGGCATAATAGGCAAGGCGGGTGTACCGTAATATGTGGTCAGGATAAAATTATTTCTGCAACGTAAGGTGCAAATCACAAAAAAGGGACGGTATACCTATAACAGTTAAGCAAACTAATTAAATATTATCAAGTGATTGTAGGGTTAGAGTAGCTTCATACATTTACTTTAAAATGTGTCGGTGACGTTAAAATATGAATGTGCAGAACCTTTTTATATTAATTAAGGTCCGTTAATAATGAAGCGATGCGTCGCCTCTGGCCGTAGGTAGTATTTTTTTTTATCCACTACAATATATAGGTATACAAAACTAGATATTGCCCCCGACTTCGTCCACGTGGATTAAGGTTTTAGTTTCCCGTGGGAACTATTTAATTTTCCGGGATAAAAAGTAGCCTATGTCCTTCCCCTGGATACAAACTATCCCTTTACCAAATTTCATCAAAATTGGTTGAAGAGATATTTTTTTTTTGATTCCCGCGGTAACTCTTGAATTTTCCGGGATAAAAAGTAGCCAATGTCCTTCCCCAAGATACAACCTATCCCTGTACTAAATTTCATCAAAGTCGGTTGAAAAGATGGGTCGTGAAAGCGTAGCAGACAGACAGGCAGAAACACTTTCGCATTTATAATATTAGTATTCTTCCATACTCTATACTCTATACTTTATCCATACGGATAGAGTAAAACCGCTGCAAGCCGCAGCCCGCAAGGCAGGGGAATGTACGCGTAGGTGCAGCTTCTCATGTCTTAATTAAACAATTGTGTTTTCAATCTCATTAATTACTTAAGACGCTGTAATTGTGCCCGTAATTGAGCGTTGTCAGCCTGATAAAGGTCAAAGGTATCCAGTGCAAAATAAAGGAATTCAAGACCGAATTACTTTACTGAATCGTGGTCCCAAAGCTGCTTATTTGATTTGCTAGACTTGTGTTATTCTTACCCTCAGCCACTAAATGAACGTTATGAACGTTAAATGCTAATAAAACTGATTTAAGGGTCTGATACCTACTCAAGGGTACCCCGTATCGGACCTATATTCAATTTACTATTGACCAATAAGCATTTGATACGGGAGATAATAAGTAAAATACGTTAAGAAAATCCAAATAAAATTACGCTTTAAAATAACTTTAAAGTTACGAGTAGTCTATATCTATATCTATATCTATATCTATATAATATATAAAAATGAAAACCGTTTTCCTTGGTCACGACATCACGCGTGAATGGCTGGACCGATTTCACTAATTCTTTTTTTTTTTGTATTTGTTATTATTAGGAGAAGGTTCTTACGGAAAAAAATATTAAGAAAATCTCTCAGAAATATTGAAAAATATACATTTAATTTTGCATACTAAGGCGGTACGAAGTTCGCCGGGTAGCTAGTACCTAATACAATTATTACAATAGATTTTTAAAAACTATCCACAGAGGCAGTTGCAACTCCTTAAAAACTTGTTTGGTATATGTTTTACATTTTAATAATTTCAAATAAGTATTTTTGCTATTTTGATCTAATGTAATGTAATTTAATCGCTAGTTTTATTTTTTTTATTCAATGATCTAGTAAAATAATTTAATATGATTACTTTTTAAAAAAATCAATTTGCACAGCATCTATACTATCTATACTAATATTATAAATGCGAAAGTTAGGATGTATGGATGTATGGATGTATGGATGTATGGATGTATGGATGGATGTTTGTTACTCAATCACGCCGCAACTGCTTAACGGATCTAGATGAAATTTGGCACAGAGATAGATTATAGTCTAGAATAGCAGATAGGCTACTTTTTATCGCGGAAAATTAAGGAGTTCCCGCGGGAACCAAAAAACCTAAATCCACGCGGGCATCAGCTAGTTATATATAAAGGGAAATTACTATGTACTTTAAGACCTAATCTGTACCCATACTCCTGCAATAAAATATTATTTATTATTATTTATCATATTTTGGTTTGGATTGAAAAATCCTTAATAGGTAATACCTATAGATTATACAGGTTGGTAAGACGCTAGCTGTAATGCTGTAGCTGGCGATCTTAAGCCAGATCCAGTTAAAGGCGTGTCCACACGCAGCAGGAGCCTTCCGACCGTCACGATCACTCAATAAAATGTTTCACTGTGACTGGTGAGTAGTTATTTTTAGACCAATCTAAAGATAAGCTTAATGAACCTTTCAAATTAAATCGTATAATAAAACTGTTTATAGACAAACAATAGACAGAACATTACATAAATTGAAACGAATGTTATTAACATGTCCCATAAAGACCGCTACAGAATACAGAGACGAGGCTTATTTCATTATTTTATTTGATTTTATTTTACCACTCCTTTGCTCAAAAGGTAGATTTGTCTGGTGGAAGGCTTCAGCCGTAGTTAGTTACCACGGTAACACATTACTGTCAAAGACGTGCCGCCAAGCGATTTAGCGTTCCGGTAGGATGCTGCGTAAAACCCTAACAGCTTAGCCCGCTACCGTTTTAGACTTCATCATCACTTACCACCAGGTGAGATCGCAGTCCCAAGAGCTAACTTATAGTTGAATTAAAAAATGCTGCGTTAGCTTTGAAACTATCCCTTTTTTATATCTGCCCTTGCCTACATAGAACCACAGAACACTGGAGAGACAAGTGAGAGACAATGTTACGCATGTAAAAGGCACTTGTGGAAAATTATATTTATTTGTTAATGTCTTCTGTTAAAGGCACTTGTGGAAAATTATAATTATTTTTCCTAGGTTGTTATACTTATGAGGGGACTAATTCTCCAGGAGTCCAGGATAAGCCTCATGGGTATCGCACATAAGGGGCACCGATGCGTTCTTAAGAGATCTCGGAGCCTCCCAACATGCGTTTTTTTTGCGGTTTTTTGCGGTCTGTCACCGGGGGTTTTAGTAGGTAGAAATCCTACATAACCCTTGCCTCTCAGAAAGTCGGGTATCTTAAGAAGATTTCCCCCAAGTCAATAATAAAAGATTTTCATACCTGTTTTTTAAAATTACCATATCATCATAAAACATTTTAAGAAAAAAACATATTTTTTAATGTAAATTTGTCTCATCTCTACTAAGTCTAATTTTGTTACTAACAACTTAGCTTACAACTTCTAAGTAATACTGTGTTATTCAAGTTAGCACATAGTTATAAATGTCAACCACGTAAAGCTACTAATTTACAAAGTAAACCCAAGCTACGCGAGTTCGCAAGAAACAGTTTTTGAAAATTTATAGCCTTCATAAAATCCCTTGATGGATTGATCGGCGCCGCTTATCTGATTATGCTCAGATATGTTCCTCTATAAGATCTGCCACTTTTGGTGACCAATTTGCTGTAATTTTTATTATGACGACCACTGTAGCGCAGTGTTGAACGCTGTTGTCTAATCGTGCTGAGGTCCCGGGTTCGATCCCCGGCAGGATCAATGTGGGAATTTATTATTTCTGAATTTTCCCTGAATTGGCCTGGTGGGAGGCTTCGGTTCGTAGCTATAGTTACTACCCTACCGGCAAAGACGTGCCGCTAAGCGATTTAGCGTTCCGGTACGATGCCGTGTAGAAACCGAACAGGGGCGTGGATTTTATATAACTGTCATGCCCTTAACAAGTACACCATCTTCCATCTTAGGCTGCATCATCACTTACCATCAGGTGAGATCGCAGTCAAAGGCTAACTTGTAGTGGATATAAATAACTTCTTCACACTGACGAATTCAGCTACCGATTCAAATGCATACGACGTGCAACTTTCTGTACTCTTAAATCGATGATTTATTGTATTCAAAATTCAATATTAGTGTAAAGCAGATTTGAGTGCGTAATCTAGTGTGAAATTAAAGGTCTCCTAGTGCAGATAGTATCAATTGTTTGACCACAAAACTCATTTCGTCGATGTGGAATGTGAAATTTTGATTGTCGGAATGAAATCCACTGCGCAACGCTTGGAGGTTGAGGTGCTCTATTTTCGATCAAAGTACTGCACAGAAGAACGAGAATCACGCCATAAACGCTTATTCATTTACAAAGTCATTGAGTATAAAAATTGAATGAATAGACTGTGGCCAAGAAATATTATGTTTCTGTTTCGATTTTCTGAGCTTGATATCCGGTTTGTTGGTCACGGGTTATGACTATTGGCCGAAACTAATCATCCATCTACCTCTCTGTCGATAAGTTATCCAACAACTTCGAGGATTTAGTTGGTTAAATGCTCGAAGCCCAACCACGTTGTTATATGTAAGAAAAGATCACTGTAGTAGGTGCCTACCTATTACCTATTAATTAGTAACAAGTTAGTTACGAAACCCTTACTGGGAGTCCATACATTATAATGTTGGCATTAAATTATAAAAATTGATCCTTATTCAGCTATACTAAATCCATACTAATATTGTAAATGCGAAAGTGTGTCTATCTGCTACGCTTTCACGGCCAATCTGTTCAACCTATTTTGATGCAATTTGGTAAGGGATAGGTTGTATCCCAGGGAAGGACATAGGCTACTTTTTATCCTGGAAAATTAAAGAGCTCCCGTGGGAATAAAAAACTTAATCCACGCGGACGAAGTTACGGGCATCATCTAGTTTATTATATTTTAAAAGTGATGGAAACCGTTTTCCCAAAGACAACCTAAACTGGAACAAAAGGATAGGTACTACACAAAAAACGTTATCTACTACCAAACATCAAGGACACCGAGTTCAACGAGTTACAAATTACAATCTATACCAACATTAAAATAACGATTGGGGACACTATAAATTCGCTTTCAATTGTTACAGTTTAGATTTAAGAGTCACCTCTCACCGTGCCTAGTAAAATGTAAATGGTATTCGACAGGGGCTGCTATATCGTCAGGTGTGGCCGGCACAATGAGTCATGCCTGCACAGGCCGAATTCCGTAGATAACAGGCAACTCCTTTAGGGCCTCTTTCTCAATGTGCTCTTAAACTTACGAATAGCTAAATAGAGAATAATTTAATTGTACCGCTCAGCCACCGTTCATTAATAAATTCTGACGCCCTCTCCGGTGCAACTGCTCGCTTCGCAAGCTTTCGACGAGTCTCTGTATCCATACTATCTAATGTTTTACATTCGTAAGTGTGTATGTCTGTCTGTCTGTTTACTACGCTTTAACAGCCCATCTTTTCAACTGATTTTGATGAAATTTGTACACAGAGATACTTTTTATCCCGAAAAAAAAAGTCACTAAGTAATTTTTAACGTTTCGATCATTTCAATCGTCAACTGGACATTAAAATGATGATTTGTGAAACTGAAAAAATAAAAACGAGTGTGCTTTAGACCACACGACCGAAGTAAAACTTCTTTATGGTATGAGAAATAAGATACTTAACTGAAACATACATATGCGAAACGTAACTGGCTATGAGAGAAAGAGAGAAAGAAAATGTGTGCTCGCACCCTACAGTAATATACGAAACGTAACTCTCTCACTAACTTATATCTCCTCAACTTTCGTTCGCCTCGCCCGATCTCACTGTTCGTAACGCTCTCGTCACGCATTCGCCAGCTTACTCCCCAAGTCAAGCGTGCGTAAAGAAGTTTTACTTTAAAAGAATATATTTACTTTGACATCTGTTTTTTTTTTTTGTTAGTTATGTAGGGACATCCATTTATCAAACTAAAATCTGAATTAAATCTAAATTTAAAAAACTAAAAACTAAACATCTGATATTATTTTTCACAGTATTCTTTCAATGTATTTAGCCAGTTGATTAGATAGCGCAGCCTAATTCCTAGCTCTACGTTTGAATAATTTTAATCATTATCAACTGCACATTGTGCAATACGCCCTTATTCTTTCCGAGCTATAGCGAACATGGCTACATTATTCCTTGTGCCCTTTACAGCCGCGGTCAGATGTTGTCTTGTGCGCTCGGAATATATTTCGGTCATTATTAGAAATGATTGTAATTATCCGTTTAATGTGGACCGAATACAACAAGGTTGGTTTGGATGTATTGATAGTAGAGTGCGGTATGTCGGCTATAAGTCTGTGTTGTATTTAAACCTTGCTGTTCTTTAGGCTCGAAGGACTAGAATCCAGAGCCGTTAAACCAGTTAAATAAAAAAAAAAAAATGCTGTTCTTTGTTACATGTATGGAGTGTAGATGATAAGGAGTAACATCTCTGCATGGAACTAACATCTCTGTATATTATAAATAGTGTACGTCGAAATGCACCACACTGGGGGCGCCACATTAGCATCAAGGTAAATTTAAAAGGAAGCGCCAAATATTATTAGAGTAGGTTTGAGAAATAAAAAAGGAAAGAAAACATCAATCATTATATTGTATAACGTAAGTTGTTGAAATTTTCAATAATTAACTATTTCATAGTGCTCGCGTTAAGAACTGAGGGGTTGGGCCATAAATCATTCTAATCAGTCTATCTCGCTCGCACTCATTGGGCTTATGGAGCATCATAATGAGGTGCGTAACAGCAGGTAGTTGATATCGATAACATTTATTGACAACATACATTTAACAAATATTTTATTATTATATTATTGACCGAGCGAAGCGAAGGTCTCTTAATCTACTTGGGTGAATTGGCACTTGTCCGTCCGTCCGTCCGTCCGTCTGTCAGAGCATTATAACTTCTGAATTACTGAACGTAAATACTTCAGCTTTAAATATATTATGTAAACCAATGGCCTCCCGCCGAATATGGCTTAAAAAGTAATAAAAATCTTTATTTCAGGGGGGCTCTTATAGAAGCGAATGCGAAGTAAAATATTTTTTATAAAGTTACATAGAGTTGCGGTATATCATTTTAAAGATAATAAGGAATAGAGTCCAAAAATATTTATTTTTTAATTTTTCCCCCATAATTGACGAAATGGGGGGCTTTCAAAGTGGAGATTTTCTAACGTCCAAAGATGACCTCAGAACTCTAAATTTTCTGAAAGGATGAGCCTGAAACTTGATCAATTATTTCAAGTATATCCTGTACTTGAACAACAAATACTAAAATCAGATAAATATTGTAAGGAAACGGAATTATTTAATTTTTAATGAGCTTCAGTATTTTTAACAGAACTTCACATTTATGTCAATAGATGGCGCCGCGAGGTCTCAGTTCGGGGCGAACCATTAGTTTATTAAAATTATGCTGGGATATTTTTATATCGACGATATAAAGAGGGTGGCAGGAAGTGGCTGGATGAGGAAGGCTGAGGACCGGGTGTGATGATGTTCTTTGGGAAAGGCCGCAGTGCGAACGTCCACTTCACAGCAGTGGACGACCGCGGGCTGAAATGATAATAATGAATGATGAATTATAATGTGACCTGATGAAGACTGAAGTCTTCCCAGCAGGATCAATTTGGGAATTTATAATATCTGAATTTTCTGGTCTGGTCTGGTGGGAGGCTTCAGCCGTGGCTAGTTACCACCCTTCAGGCAAAGACGTGCCGACAAGCCTTTTAACGTTCCGGTACGATGTTGTGCAGAAACCGACTAGGGATATGGGTTTAATATAACTCCATACCCCAAACAGGTTAGCCCGCACCATCTTAGAATGCATCATCACTTACCATCAGGTAAGATCGCAGTCAAGTTATACGATATTTTTATCTCTACCGTGTCATCCGAAATGTATGAAATCAAATTTCGTTATGACCGCAAATGGCACGCCAATGTTCATCCAAAAAATATGCTTTTAATATTATCTCATGATCCATAATGTTTTATAACAGTAGTCGAAAGGAATTAACACTTTAATACTAATGGAATAAAATATCAGGACCATTTATCATAGGGACCAATTTGGGCGCGCGGCTCACTCCAAAGTGACTTCATGAAATGCATTTATAAAATGCGCGTGCACATTTATACTTAGTGATAATCCATTTAAATGCGAAAGTGTGTATTAAATAAATGCGAAAGTGTGTCTGTCTGTCTGTCTGTCTGCTACGGTTTCACGGCCCACGTTCAACCGATTTTGTTAAAATTTGGTACATGGATAGGTTCTATCCCGGAGAAGGACATATGCTACTTTTTATCCCGGAAAATTAAGGAGTTCCCGCGGGAATCGAAAAAACTTAGTCCACGCGGACGAAGTCGCGGGCATCATCTGGTATTCAAATAATCGCTTGTTTTTGATTTAGGTAAGTACTTTTTGAACATGCTTTAAAATTCAACCTTGGACAACCCAATTTTGAACAGTTTGGGTTACTGAAGATCAAAATGAACTGAGCCTCAACTCGACATCGGTTTAGTAAGGAAAGTTGCCACTGTGGTAATTATAACTAGAATGCACAGCTACTGCAAAGGTTGATTGACAAAAATACGTAGAATATGTATGTATGTATATGTCACCGTAAGATTGTAAAAACCGTTAGATTATAATATAACGTTTTTTATCTCGATAGATTATAAACTTTCGACAGATTGTGAACCGTAACATACTGCTTACAATTTAACGCGTTATTTTTCGGTAAATTGTAATATATTAGGTATATTAACCCGATAGAACCTAAGTGCCCGGCCTGCGACCGGGCACTGCCTGAATATTCATGTCAAACCCTAACCTAACCTATAGTTCGCGCGCGAGTTGAATGCAGAGTAAATGTATGGTGACACTGACATTTACTCTGAATTCAAATCGCGCGCGAACTGTACAAGAAAGAGACAAGAAAAAAAAAACAATAAATATTTCATAAATTAATACTCAGAACATTGAACGGTTCACAATCTTTCGACAGTTTATAATCTAGCGGGATAGAAACCGTTAGATTATAATCTAACGGATATTACAATCTTACGGTGACATATGTAGGTACAACTGCCAGAAACTCAATATGAAGGCTAAGATGACGAGAAGATTAAAATGCTTAGTTTATATAACTAAACAGTATACTTTTACTTCTCGTAGACATCAATAAAACTGACCTATATTCTTACTGACACCGTAGCAAAATGCAAATTCTTAATTAACCTAAAATATAACGAAGTCTTTATTGCAAAAAAGAAATTTATCGAATGTGCAAAGTCATTGGAATGCAATTTAAAATGTCTGTCCGTGTCTGCCAGCGATCTCTATCTCGGCGTATTACATAAAAATTGACAGAGTACAAACATTTTGGGCTTATGATTGTACTGTAATCAATAAATATTGCAATAAGGTACTTCGTTTGAAGAAGTATATCAATTATTTAAGGCGCTGTGAGCTCACGAGATCAAAATATAGGCGCGCGGTGGTGAAATCGAGCAAGCGTATGTCGCAAAAAATGCAAGAAATCATTTGCAAAAAAAATAATATTTACTGTTCAATACAAATTAATCCGACAATGTTTTTGATTTAGAAATGTAAATTTTATCTTATATTTCTAGAGCAAATTATTAGTTTCAATAAAGGACAAAAATTGCTTTAAAAGGTAAATTAAGAGGTACATGTTTAAAATAAATTTCATTGCAGAGATTTTTTTTAAATCGTGTTTTGAGATGCGTCAATGGCTGCTTATAGGTCTTGAAAACAGCAAATTATTTTTACAAGCATACATTATGTCACCGTTTGATGGATACACTGCTTTTAAAACCCCCTTTTATGCTACCCAGGGCCTTAAGACTAATAAACAATGATAAGTAATTATTTTAGGACGTCAACCGTAATATAACAAAAAGTAAAATATTATACAAATAGGTACCTAGGTTTATGATATAACGATACAATCAGTATTCATTTGCAATTCCATTAATTAATTCGATCTTGATGTAGAAAAATAACTGTTTGGTACTGTTGCAATATTTTACTCTTTTATTCAGCAATTGTTTTTGTAAACAGCTTTAAGTTCCAGAGGCGCGTGGAGGCTTTGCGGTTCCCGCGGGAAATCTTAAATTATTAAAAGTAGCCTATTATTCCATGTTCCTTCCTGTTATTTCATGGCTATAATTTATCTCTGTGACAAATTCCATCCAAATGCCTTCAGCAAATCTGGCGTGATTGAGTAACAAACATTCATCCACTCATCCATCCATGCATCCATCCATCCAAACTTTCTCATTTATAATATTAGTATAGAAGTATAGATAAAAATATTTTAGGATAAGTAATTTTATTTTATTCTAATATGTTAATAAATATTATCCTTCTTGAGCTGGCAGGAGTTGGTCTACCTAAAACATACGGGTTGATGGACAAACAAAACTCAATCAAACAAATTGCATTCGGGCCTTGACTGTTTTAATTTATGCAATCAATAACTAGATTTACCTACGTATTGTTGTAACTTTAAAAAAATAGTCATTAGAATTTTAAATAAGATCTATTGCGTCATTCTCTGACACGAAAACTAACAGTTACTTATTTTATTAGTTATTTTATCTTATGTTCTTCAATATTCAAACTACATTGCCGCTTTAACAGCACAGCTTGGAAGCCGATCTTGTGCTTGTGTGAGTCAGACTCGCGCACAAAGGGTTCCACAAGTAAGTAAATAACAAGAAAGATGTCATAACAACACGTTATTAGCTGTGAAATAACTGGCTTACATTTTATGATGGCGCTAAACTGTTAGCGCCTGACAAACAATTCGACACTCTGAGTGCGGAACCATAATTAACGATTTTCGCCTTCTTTCCTATACTTTTGAGACCTTGCTTCTTGCCAAATTTCATTATAAGTCAACGGGAAGTACCCTATAAGATACCTTCACGCGTTCCCGAGAAAAAAGGGGGTTGACATACAGACAGACGGACAACGAAGTGATCCTATAAAGGTTCCTTTTTTTCTCTTGAGTTACGGAACCCTAAAAATGAAAACAGAACCAGTAAAATTTTCATATTATATGATTTAAAAAGAAACGGTCTACTTACTCCTGTAACACGGAAAAGGCAAAAGCACTGGTAAACACTATACATATCCGTCGGACTGGTTTGAACTTTATTAGCTATACTATACTTATTAATGAAGAACTGTAACTAAATAAATGAATGAAGTGACGAAATCAGAATGTACTATGCTACAAAATGCAACTTGATTATATAATTCGGTCGCATTTCTTGTTGTAAATCAATTGAATATTGCATTAAATCGTTCGTTCCCGAGTTCAGAATAAATAAAATGGTTATTTAAATGTAAGATTAGTATTCAATTTATATTAGCTTTTGTATGAAAACTTACACACGTATCCTAGTTACTTCACAATGGAAGTCTTTTTGAAAATGATTATCGAGTCTTTTGAATAAAACATAAATAATAAAGTACGTGACTCTCAGATAATGCTGCCGGATGCTGTAATTTTTGCGCATTTTTAATAAGGGGTTCTCGTAACCGAGTGCCGAGCCGCAACAAATTTAATGATCTAAGAATCTATTCTAGTGCAGCGTTTCGATTAAAAAAAGGTCGCAGGTTCCATTAAAAGAGATCGTGATCCATTATTAATATTATGGATTGCTCTATAGGTATTGGCCGTATTGCCTTCAACTAAGCTGAATACCTACCTCGTAATTTTTTGAAAATGTTTTGTAATTTGTAAATGCTATAAATAAATAGATGATGAACGCGACGCAAGTGAAGTTTTTTATCCCCGCAGTAAATCTTTAATTATCCGGGATAAAAGCCAATGTCCTTCTCCGGGATGCAACCTTTCTTAGATTCCAAATTGCATCAAAATCGGTTGAAAAGATGGGACGTTTAGATGGAGCGTTTGGCCGATGGGACAGAAGGACAGACAGACACGCTGTCGCATTTATTATACCTAATATTACAGATACAGCGATACAGGCACAGGATTACAGATACCTAATTTTATCACCATTTCCACGGCTCCAAGTTTGTTCTATAACTAAGTTAAAATCGCCATGTTCTACGTAACAAATTTTAAGTTCATCCTAACTAGTCGGGGCTATAAAAATCTAATTTACGTTTGTCCCTGACACTTTTTTGGTTTTATATTGATCACGTTCTGTATTTTTGATGATTGAGGCTGCTTTGGATGAAATCAATTATTCTTCAACCATTTGCATTACAATTTACCATGAATACTCATAGATACGTGCATTGACTGCCGTTGCAACTGACCTTTGAGACTACCTACTACAAAAACTAGGATATTGAACTTCCTAATAACGAACGTATTTTGATTTGATTTGCTTTTGCCTGATATTTGATTGATAGCCTGGGTTACGAGCTGTAATGACATGTTACTTGAAGAGAAAATGATTCAAATCGCGAGTCAAAGATCGCTGCAATTTTATTTTTTATCGAAAAATAATTCGTTTATCTTATCTGGGGGGTTAGTTTTTCTCTCAATTAGTGATCTTCAATAAATAAAGGCGACCGAATTAGTTCGATATACATTACTGCTTTATTGTGTTAGAGAAAAATAACATTTCATGGCAAACCATGGAAAAAATATACTTGTCTTTTTTTTGTTTTCGGACTCAAACTATCCTATGACAAAGTGTCAGAGTCCTTTTTGCAGCGAGCTTTGCTCTGAAAGAAGGTGCTAGAACTCACGATGGAATTTATTATGTCAAATAAGCTCAGTTGCTTTCATTATTATTATTTGATAGCCATTATTACAGCCATTGTTACAGACATAGATCATTTATAGTGTAGGTAGCGCCATTAAGTAATATGAAAATAGGTTTCCGCGAAGTAATTTCGCCTACACTTAAATCGAAAACCACCCCGCGAGTTCCCTGTACTGAATAATGAACGGGTGTAATAATGGGAACTGCTTTCTGCAGCCCATAAACTGCACTGATCGTTGTACGTTTACGATTACAATATTTTCGCTTCGACAAGGTTTAACGACACTTTAAACGGTGCTCCAACCAATTTTCGCGCCTTCAATTCTTATTTTTCACTTCCCAATCCAGTTTAGCACTCATCGAAGTTTATGCGCTGCGTCGCGTATTTTTTAAAAGTAAATTATGTTGATAGTAACCACAGCACAGCGCGGTGATTGAATAAGATTTTCATAAAATACAAATAACGTGAAATTACTGGGTTACAACGAGGTTATAATTGCCGATATAAATTCTGAATTGGACCGCAAACTAGCGTTTCCTTCACACCAGATGTTGTACAACTTCCCATTAAAGCTTTTGTATGGTCGTTTTTTTTACAAGTTCATAAATATTGCTCATTTTTCTTCATCAATTTCTTCATTCGTTTGAAACATTAAAGTTGCAGTTGTAATCACAAAATATTTACAGGAACTGCTCCTAAAGGCTGGATACTTCTATTCCCTACATATTCTAGGAAATGTAGAGTAACATTTATCTTAATGCATTCACCCCAAATATGTAATGAAATCTACTTTCTTTTTCCATTCAATATCCGAAGGACGCTTTCTAGCTTCGCCCCTTTAACCGTTGAGCAACTGAGTCTTTTGGTGACACTTGATTGATAGTACTAGTACGAGCTAACAGTACATTTCCTGGGTTTAAATGCTTTTCAGTAAGTAGTGTCAGTCACGCAATACCCAGTTCGCTTATCGCTACTATAAATAAGATACTTGCTACATATTTATTACTTGCCAATTGAATCCGATTGCAGACAGACATGTAAATGTACCGTCCAAATCTTTTAACCTTAGAGTCTCAGTACAATTCTAAGTCAGAATTAATTCCTACTAGCCAAGCTACTAGCTGATGCCCGCGACTTCGTCCGCGTGGATTAAGGTTTTTTATTTACCGCGGGAACTCTTAAATTTTTCGGGATTTAAAGTAGCCTATGTGTTAATCCAGACTATAAATAAATAAATGCCAAATTTCATCGAGATCCGTTCTGCCGAAATCATAACAGTAGGTAAAAGTTCAAAGTGGAACAGTTAAAATGTTAAAATGTATATTAAAAACATTTCTGATTTATATTCTTCAACATTCTTCAATCTCAAAAGAAGGCTCCAACCTTTTAGGTGTTAAAATAAGGTTGTTAGAGAAATAAACTATTTTTTTTACATTGGAAGGTACTAGGGTAGGTATATTAAAGGGTAGGTACTTACCTAGATGTGTTATGATATTTGCAATAGTAGAAACAGCTGGCAGTAGGCGAGATAAATTAAAATAACGGAGTAAAGGCAGACGTGCGCAGTAGGATCTCACGCGATCACGTCGTCCTTCCGATGATATCGGCAGGTCAGCATGTCAGCGTCTTACCATACCTTTTTTGTCCGCCGCATCTTCGTAATAGCTTGATATGAACTTACGGAACTGAATACAAAGTACGAATTGTCTGACACATTCTTAAGTAGTTTCGTTGCTAGTACTTTAGTATGTCTAAAAAAAAGCAAAACTTTTTTTTTATGTTTACAAGGCTTGCAGTTGACGCCAATCATGCTTATGAAAACAGTGATGAGGTCTTTAAATAAGCGCGTTAGCGTTAACGCGCCAAGAAGATGCCTCTTGCCTGGAAGGCACTGAAGTTATCCCTATATTTCAGGATACATACTTAAGTAGGTACGTCTTTTTTTATCAAGTACAATTTAGCCCTAGACTGCAATCTTACGTGATGGTAAGTGATGATGCAGTCTAAGATGGTAGCGGGCTAAAACTGTTAGGGGTATGGCAGTTATATTAAACCCATACCCCTAATCAGTTTCTACACGGCATCGTACCAGAACTCTTAATCGCTTGGCGGTACGTCTTTGCCGGAAGGGTGGTAACTACCCACGGCCGAAGGCTCCACCAGGTCAGAGAAAATTCCGGAATTATAAATTCCCAAATTGATTCTGCCGGGGATCGAACCCGGGACCTCCCACGTTAAGACAACAGCGCTCAACACTGCGCCAGGGAGGTCGTCAAAACCTGAATAGATTGTGGCATTGAATAGGCATTTATAAAACTTATTCTATTATGTGACCAGGAGTACAAAGTGCGCCATGCTAGTAACTAAACGCAAGTGGATTTTTTATCAGCGATAAGTAGTAATATATAACTCAAATTGAATAAATTAGCGCTAGGCATACAATTTATTACATCAATTAACATTTAAATTTATAGTAGGAAACTATAATGTCCTTATTATCAATAATTAAAACATTCTTAGATCTCATTAAGTGGGCTTTAGGATGATTGAATTTAAAGCGAAGATAAATCTCATCAGCCATGTATTTCGTTAAAAGGATTTTAATTTCCATTATGCCGAAAACAAAGATGCCGGTAGTCGGTACCTGCCGCTAATCAAGAGCGGTAGGTCAATCAAATGAAGGCTATAAATCCACAAAAACCAAAAGATTTAATTACACGGCTACCGGAAGCCAAGAAGAGTGGCAATAACAAATTGTCAAAGATAAATAAGATCTTTTTAATGCGGCAGATGCTTTGAACTCGTTTGTCTTATCGCGCGGGCAATTTTCGTTACTAAAAGTAGTGTTACAAACTTAATGTTTGCTTTTAAATTAATTGACTTAAAATAATTATAATTATTCGCTTTCATCTAAAACAAGAACTGACTTCAAAACTATACTATAAGTATCAACTTAAACTAAAAAGTAAAAAACATTATCTGGGTATATATTTTGTTTTTTTGTTGATTTTCCCAAAAAGCGCTAAATCAATTTCAATAAAATTTATATGGGTACCTCTTCTGAAGTATGATCTACCAAACAAAAAAGAATCATCAAAATTGATCTACAGACCGATACTTTTGCTTTTACTATAATTATTAATTGTGATACATGATTTATTTATTTCATGTAGGACAACTTGTGACACTTATGATACCTACGTCAAGACTCTACCACCGGTTCTATAAGAAGAGCCGGAAAGAAACTCAGCAGTTGCTCTTTTCTTAAAAAAGAAAAAGGTTACAATAAGTAACAATACAAAACATACATTACGTTGCAAGTATTAGGTACACTGACTTGTGGGTCACTGGATGCGAGCCCGGTTGCTTCCATGCAACTTTGTCATTCAGAAAATCATCGATAGTGTAATAACCCCGACTTAACAAATGCTATTTAACACAGTCTTTAAATGTATGTAATGGAAAATCTAGAAACTCTTTGGGAACGACGTTATAAAAGCGTACACATTGTAGATATCTTGTATGCCTTTTAACGAAAAGAATAATAATATTGCAGGTCGTGTGTTATACGACCGCTGCAGCTGATGTAATACGACGTTTTTATGTTTAGAAAATTTGCGACAAGAGAAACGAAAGACGTTTGATTATCATATTCATAATAAACAAAATGCACGTACCTAATGGTGCTCTAAATAAGATTTCCATCACGTGGGCAGGGAATTATTAGGGCTAGCAACAATCCATCTTAACATCTGTACGGTTTATCTATCGAAGGCATCCATGTTGCATGCCAACACGATCCGATGTCGCTTTTAAGACTGATCTTGGCCACTATTTTGCGCTTTCCTTTACCAAAATAAAGAAATACCTATTTAACACCGTATAATAATGTTCTGGGGGCTCAATTTAAACTGGTGTATCACGAAATCTTGATGTCTGACGCATACGGTCAACCCAAGATAGTCCCAGAACACTTTCCCCAGTTGCCGAGGCGTGACGCTATTTTCCGAGATGTAGACTAATATTATTGTGCTAAATAATAATAAATTCCTCTAACTGATACCTAATCATGACCAACGAAGCGTTGGTCTAGTGGTTAGCATGTTCAACTGCGGCCGACGAGGTCCCGGGTTCGAGTTCCGGGTCGGGCCGTAACAAGTGTTGGGTTTTTCACAAATAATTCTCAGCACTAGTCTGGAGTTAGGAAGTTGGCGGTGTTTCACCCCCGTGCATCGACCATATGCACCCGTGCCTCGGAGAGCACGTAAAGCCGTCGGTCCTGCGCCTGATCTCTCTCCGGTCGTGTCGGGTTTTCCGTCACATGAAACAGAGCACCTGTATATACACACTTGTGCACTATAATATCTCCCGCGCAGATAGCTAACCTCTCTAGAGATAGGCCGCCACGGAATAGATAATATTTTTTCTATGTACGCCGCCGTGACCGAAATTCGGTCAGGAGGACATTACATAATCATCCTGATTGGATGGGTATACTACTACCCCAAAATCCAAATAGTTTAGCTATTCAATCATATTCATATCACAATTATTATCTCTAGCATTTACGCAATGAAGTCCAAAAAATAAAAATAATCCACCTATTTATGATAATTTCATGTAATTACATTATCAGTTCAATCTTATGTAATTAATTGGAGCAGTAGTCGATAAAGTAGCCCAAAATGCCACTTGTTTATCTATGGGAATCTAGTTATTAGAATAAACTACTTATAACATAAATCCTCTATCAACGATTATTGATGACGCGAAAATTTTAAGTAGGCACCACCCATTATTTATTTGGCTATACTAAAGATTAATTAAACTAGTATTTATCTATTGGAATGTATATGATTATAATAAACATTCCAAATAAGGCTGATTTTTAAATCAAACCTGCTGTAGGTATATTGAAAAGGATACCGACCTAAGAAAAGTTGGAAAAAATCCTATGTCTATGGGTTTACCAAACACAATAATTTAGAAGGTTTACCACATAAATAGGTAATAGTACGTTTTACGCAATCTGTCACATTTGGTTACTGAAAGTCAATCTATAGTAGGTATACTAATATTATAAATGCGAAAGTTTGGATGGATAGATGTATAGAAGGATGATTGTTACTCAAACACGGCCGAACGGATATAGTCTGTAACACATAGTTACTTATGCTACTTTTTATCCCAGAAAATTAAAGAGTTCCCGCAGGAACCAAAAAACCTCAATTCACACGGACGAAGTCGCGGGCATCACCTAGTTTAATATACTTAACTACCTATAAAAGATCATTGCCATGCCAGATATTGGCACTCCTCTGCGTTTTATCAATCCCATCCGACTTAAACCGGGGCTTTTGCAAATCGTGAAATGTATTTTCGTCTTTTATTCGCGTACCGCTTCCACAGCTAACAAGGCTTCAGTAAATTCTAATTCAGTTCTAATATTAGACCGGTAATCTTTGTGTTTAGTTCGAAAACGTAGAAATAATTTACCGTCCATTGATAACGGGCCATGTAAAAGATAAAAACAAAGGCAGTGTAGATTAGTATTATAAACGCTGTGTGAAGACGCGCTTCTATTCTATCCAAGTTCTCTTTTGTGTATAAAAGAAACGATATGTTAGTGTTTACATTGACTGTTACTGGAGTTTTGTCGCTGGGTAAGTGGTATAAGATCTTTGGGACTCTCCAAACGTTTGGACTTAATTTCATACGACGTAAGGTGGGAAACATAGAGGTCTAGATTCTAGAGACCTCTTTGAAAGGTATCCCTGCTCAGGCTGTCGCTTGGTTGGGGAATTTCCGGGAATCTGCATATTAACTATTTTAACGGACTTTATATCATCTTTATCAAACAATGAAACGACATAGGTACCTTTTTCTTTCTTTGTTCTTTTTTATGACGGGAAAATCTTTCACAACTACCCAACTTCTGGGGGGAGAAGTCGGGTTATAAGAATAAAAGGCTATTTAAGGTGTCCAATTTAATAAATAATACTTATGAGCCACGATAAACAATGGAAAGGTACCTATCTAGGTTTTCCTTGTGTGTTTTGCTAGGAATCCTCCGGTGGTTATCGGAAACTTTATACACTTTTTTTTTTCCTTATTCTTTTTTAATTGTCAAGAAACAGATTCTTTTTTTACTGTGGTCATGAGTACTGATGGTATCTAGGTTTGCAACACTCAACTGTTCTTGCAAAATGATTTCGTCACATCCTTGTATTTTGTATCATCGTTACGAATTGTCAAAGTCCGACGCCGCCCTGTTAGCGTTAAACAATGAACCAAACAAACGCATCTGGCTACGCAACTACCGGTTAATAAATATTCATTCGATTCACTGTTGACACTCATATTTACATTGTTATACAATATGCAGCGCCGTGTCGCCACGAAGCGTGGGTTGTAGGTTTTGTGATGAGAATCACTACTTTTGAATTTAGGTCAGTGTTACTAAAGATAAGCGGTCATATCTCAGTTGGCATAGATAGCGTTTAACCACAGTAAACAGATACAACCAGTATGGAAACTACCTAGAAACGTTCGAAACAGCTCACTCACAAACTCATCGACGAGACCCCAAGCGCTCGTCGCAGTGCCGTCAGTAGTGAGTAGCGCTTAGGGGGTCTCGTCGATGCGCACGTTTGGGTGAGTAAGCTGAGGTGCAATCATGTAAGGATTGCCGATCCAATCGTTTAAGTTCAGCCTCAAAGTAAAATAAACCATAACCGTATTGAATTAGAGCTCAATTTCGTATACTTATACGTTTAGGTATGTACGATAGCCTAAACGTATAAGAATGGATCCACGAAATTTCCATACTGGTTGTATCTGTTTACTGTGGTTTAACGTTAAAATTAACTTGCCGTAAGTACCTACTTTGATTTATATCATAACAATAGGTTTTTCGCCTTAGCTATTATAGGTACACACGAAAATAGTACTTGCCTATTATTGTTTTGCCGATGCGTATCTATTCCATGACTGATAGCCTACCTAATAAAAAGTAGGGATTTTAATTCGAAAATGCAGTTTTTCACTAACGTGCCTTACCCCGATTTAATTCATGAACCTTTTTCCTATACATTTTATATGTAGATATAAATACTAGCTGATGCCCGCAATTACGTCCACGTGGGTTTAGGCTTTTGGTTCTCGCGGAAACTCTTTAATTTTCCGGGCAAACGTAGCCCATATTATGTTATTCCAGAATATAATCTATGTGCCAAATTTCGGTCAGATCCGTTCAGCCGTTCTGGCTTGATTAGGTACAGTAACAAACATCCATCCTTTGACGACCTCGGTGGCGCAGTGTTGAGCGCTGTCTGACTTAACGTGCAGAGTTCGATCCCCGGCAGGGTCAATTTGGGAATTTATAATTTCTGAATTTTCCCTGGTCTGGCCTGGTGGGAGGCTTCGGCCGTGGCTAGTTATACCACCCTACCGGCAATGAGGTACCGCCAAGCGATTTAGCGTTACGGTACGATGTCGTGCAAATACCAAATAGGGATATGGGTTTAATAACTGCCATGCCCCTAACAGGCTAGCCCGCTACCATCTTAGATTGCATCGTCACTTGCCATCAGGAGAGACCGCAGTCAAGGGCTAACTTGTAGAGGATAAAAAAACATCCATCCATCCATCCATCCAAACTTTCGCATTTATAATATTAGTATAAATTATAGAAGTATAGACAGTCACAGTTTTCACCGTGAAAGCAAGTGAACGCTACACTATGGTTATGGTTGTTGGTTAGTTGGGTAAATATCTCCCGATAAATATCTCTTCGTATAATGTTACAATCTAGACAAGGTGAACACGTTATTTGTGAACAATTATGTCAAACGTCGATCATCCACTTTCTCTGGCTATGGGCTATCTTTTCCCGCATCAATGACCGTTTGAAGATCCCAGGCTTTGGAATTATTGCATGTTTCTTTATTCCTATTTCTTTTTATAAATAAATGATAAATAATTTATTTAAAGTAGCCTATGTTAATGTCTAGGTCCTCAACTATATAGACCCATGCAAAAAATCACGTCGATCCGTTGCTCTGTTGCGACGTGATTGAAGGACAAAACAATAAACCAACAAGCAAACACACTCTCGCATTCATAATGAGTATGATTGTTCAATTAAACGATAGGTTTTTAAAATGCCAGTGATTTAAACCTATCATCTTGCTGGCTCTTCTCGGTAGGAATGGCATTCCTAACCAGCTGTAGAGTCACTCGACGATTCAAAAGCACTCTAAACACGAAACTAGCGATGGCCGAGCGACGGCGACAGCGGGCCGATGTGGTACGAGAGCTAGCGACGAATTTCGGGAAGGCACTTTAGTCATACTGAAATTGTGAAAAAATATAATTTCGTCAGCTGGCGAATCCAGTCCTGCCAGTCTGGGAGAGCGTTCGCGGTTATTTCTCTTCAAAAAATATTTATTAAAATTCCCAAAAAATATGCTTTTGGCAATCTGAAATTTTAATCACGTATTTATTGAGTAATTCCAATAATACCTGCAAATAACCAGACAAATTTTGTGGTTTTAAACGTGAATAAAGTTTTCAAATGAGTACGACAAAATTGCGACGAAATTCGTCGCCAACTAATCGCATCGCCCCGCTGCAGCCGTCGCGTCGCGCCGCCGCCACTTATTTCGTGCCCGTAGACTTAAAAGTTTATTTGAATAAAAACATTTGAGTTTGAACAAACTATAACACTATCTAAATAATTTAAACAGCTCCAGAATTTTCTATTTTCATGAAACTGACTTGCACGTGAAGTAATAAACCTGTCTGTTGAAATAAACACAATTTTATTTTTATCGAAGTTCAGATTGATAACACAATTTCAAGTTTAGACTTTTATCTTTCAAAGTAATCGTTCTAAAATAGCCATCACTTCAATTTTATTATCTCCATTTTATATTTAGGCATTTTAGCATGCGTCATCTATACTACTAATATTTATAAATGCGAAAGTTTGAATGGATGGATGGATGGATATTTGTTACTCAATAATCACGCCAGAACGGCTGAACGGACCTGCATGAAATGACATGACCAGAAACTGCCCTCCAATTTAAAAAATAAAACCGAAATTATTATGGATTTATTATTCCGTATAAGGTCAAGATTAAATTGTCTAAAATAAAAACAATAGGTAGGGTCATTTATTGTTTAAATCCAGTTATTTGGTGAAACTTGTTTATTTTTTTTAATTTTTGTGAGCCTTCAGACTTCTGAAACGGTTTTATCTGAAAAGTATAAAATTTAACAATTGCAATAATAAAAAAATCTTTGCTGAACAATGATTTTTGACACCTAGGCAAGCACAGATATTTGCCCTGGTCAAGTGTTTGGCACAGGATTATAGTCTGAGTAACACATCTAGACACATCAATTCACGCGCACGATGTCGCGGGCATCAGCTAGTAAGCATATACATTTCGTCAAATATGTGTAGGTAGTTTTATAGATTTATCTGATAAAAAAACAAAGCAATAAAATCGTTGCTATGTAACGGCAAACATTAAAAGTTTTAAAAGATTAGCAAGCACGAGTGTATTGCATGCAGAAGCGATCATAAAATATAAAAGCCAAAGAAAGCAAAGCAATCAACCGCATACCAACCAATGCACATTGCACACCCAAGCAGATTCTCTCGCTTTCGATAATCATGTACCTACCATACATGCGGCTCAGATCCAAATGTATTGATGGCCGGTAAAACGGCGCAAAACGCGCGAAAATGACGTATGATTGCGGCCTTAAAACAAACGTAAACTGTACTCTGGAGCAGTCATTACACGGGTCGATCTGTTCCGGGCGAGAGAAGGCTGCTGCACAATCCAATTTTATACGCTACAAAAATGTCATAAGTCAAGTGTAGAGTAACATGACAGGCGTTATTGGACTTTCTTTAATTCGTGAGGGTTGTTTTAAAATTACCGCAGAGAGAGTGAACCAAATTGATTTGTCATGTTAACCTCAATATTTAAGGAAGCAAGCATTTTGAAGCCACAGGGCAACCCGAAAGAGAGGCTTATTTAAAGTACCTACTAATAAGATCAGTGGAAAGATTCGGTTGCATCGGACGCATAAAAGCTAATGACCACAGCCCGTGCATCTTTACGGCGCAGCCGATGCTGGTGACATTTGCTAATCCAACAATAAAAAAATATGTTTCCTTCGGGACTTGGGGCTGTGTGCAATCTCCATTATAGTTCGTTGTTTTCTTTCAGTATCTTCAGAAAGCTGCATCTATAGACGATGCTTGGGCTGTCATCCACAGGAAACGGTTTGGCCAGGACACTCGATAGACTGCGATCCAAGAAACTGGGTGTCAGCGCAATGGGTGCACAATCTCGGGCATCCACCACCATCTACAGGTTCAAATATGGCTATAGAAATGAGATGCTTAAAAATGATTGCGACACCGGATGATAAGTCGTGTGAGTATGAAATTCAAATCGTACTTAGGTCACGATAACACCTGTAAGACGTTAGCAGCGTATACGTACCTTATATTTACCTTAGGACTACGTTTTTGCGGCGCTTGCTTTTGAGATTCTGGGCCAGTGGCGTTCACAGGTTTTGAAGCTAAGGTAGGCATTAGTTAGCAGAATACCTATTTACTAGCTGTTTGCATGAAAAAATAGCATTAACATCTTTCAATTTGGGTAAGCGTGCTTTTATGCCCCTATGAACTTCATGCCACTGCTCTGGGCCCACGGTCATCGGACACGAAGAATTTTATTAATGTCGTGTCCCAAAAACTGATCTACGCCTCAGCCCGTATTCGTTTGTCAAACGGATAATTCGACCTGTCGAAGGATTCATAGATGCCTGCACGTCAAAGATCATGTATGAACTCCTTAAACAGTTCGAGCAATACGTTTTAAGCTGTCAAATGTTTACGATTTGCTAGACAATAATTGGGCTTCAGGTTATCAAAGAGCTGGCTAAGCTAAGCATTACGCCCAACGGCTTAGCCGCGCCATTCAACGAGGCAATAGCGCCAGTATTTTGGGCACCATGCCCATTAACAATCACTTGGACGGCGTGTATTTTTTATTAATATAATTAGCAGTCGTTTTTAATTTTCTCTTTCTGTAATTCTTTGGTCCCACCACCACTTACAGCCTATTAACGTCCCACTGCTGGGCACAGGCCTCCACTCTCATAGGAGAGAGGGAATTAGAACTCAGACCCAGCACGCTGCTCCAATGCGGGTTGGCGGGCTTTAACGACTATTATCATGTTAGTGATGATAACCGGGACCGACGGCTTCACGTGCTCTCCGAGGCACGGGGGTGAAACACCGCCAACTTCCAACCTCCGGGCTGGCAGTGAGAATTTCTTAATTGAAAACCCCAATAACTAACAATTTTATGCCCGATCGGGAATCAAACCCAGGAGCTCGTAATCCGCAGTCGACTATGCTAACCGCTAGACCAACGAGACAGTCTTCTTGGTTCTTTGATATGATGTACTTAAAATAATTAATTTAAATAAAATAAATTAATTAATTAAAAAACACTTAAACATAACTAATATTTGCAAATGATACACGTCGCACAAAACTATTCACATTTCCTAAGCTACCCACATAAGCGACTTGCGTAAGTAAAACTTACAAGATTAATGCAAGGCCATAAATACCAAAATCTACAAATATTGTTCCTTAACTCTTCTTTAATAAAATAAAATAAATAAATAAAACTTTATTTCGAGCGACTGACTCATATTTTGTTAGTCATACAAACTTATTTCCTATGTTAGTACTTAACCTAAAAAACTAAACCTAATAACTAAAACTAAACCTAAATACGAGTCATCGCTGTGCCATTCCGTTAGAAATACTCGTAGTACAGCAATGACCCACATGACATATATGCAGTCCAATCTGCTGGCAATTAACTTCAGAATGCTGTTGGTACTGCACCGCACTCTGCGCACCAGAGCTCCGCATCTTTTGCGCATAGTGGCATAAAAACAATCAACATGCGCCCCGGCGAACATCCCTGATGCACTACAGAAACGAGGCAGCCCCATCAGCACCCTGAACGCATTGTTGTACTGTACACGGAGAGCGTTGTAAGATTTTTCTTTATTCTACCTTATTTATATTTCAGTTGGCAATACCGTGGACACAATTCGAGGATGTGTGCCCAGGGCACAGGTAGACTCAGTCTGCAACGCGCTCGTCGCAGTGGAGCGAGCTCGTGGCCACAGCGATGCACGCTGTTTTATTTGCAACGGGGATAATTGTAATCCCGCCCAGAAAATTCAATCACCTTTTCATATTTTTCTATTAGCTGTCATTTTATACTTTGTCTTGAGGTGAATTTCTAGCTTTATTAAGAGGTATTTTCTACAGTTAAAAGACTTCTTTTAAGTTTTTCTTACTTGGGTAATTTTCCTAGATTAATAACGACCAACTAAGTAGACCCTTAGGATTAATGCTTCGTAAAATCGCTGGTAGTAATATTTGTGCTCAACGGCTAATAAGGGATTTATTATGTATTATTTTTCATGACATCACAATTATTATTACTTTATTTTAAACTCCATTTTCATGCGTAATTAATATAATATATCCTATCTTTAATTATATATACCGTCTTTATAACATTTGAATTCGAAAAAATAATATATATATACCTACTTACTGTGGTTTTTACGAACTTTGCATACCTATGTGCTTTTAACGCATTTCTCTGTATACCCACTATAAAACTTGGTTACACACTGGTGAAATGTTTAAATTAAATCGAATTATTGTACTGAAAGATTTCTAAACTAAATTGACAAGACCTTATCGTGTCCCTTTCCGCAGGAAGAATTATGAAAGGGATAGCAATAAAATATGTTAATATATTTTAATCCACCACACGTTAGCCCTTGACTGTAATTTCCCCTGATCGTAAGTGATGATGCAGTCTAAGTTGGTAGCGGGCTAACCTGTTAGGGGCATGGCAGTTTTATCGGTTTCTACACGGCATCGTAACGGTACGCTAAATCCCTTGGCGGCATGTATTTGCCGGTAGGGTGGTAACTAGCCACGGCCGAAGCCTCCCACCAGGCCAGACCAGAGAAAATTCAGAAATTATAAATTCCCAAATTGACACTGCCGGGGATCGAATCCGGGGGCATCGCAACACTGCGCCAGGGAGGTTCTCGAATAATTAGAGATGTTGTACAGAAATAAAACATGAAAATGGAAAAACTCGTATATATTGTTAATAAACGTGAATTATTACAAAAGTGCATACTGTTTTATTGGAGATATTCGTTAAGCACCGTGGTACCAACTTATTTTCCCTGTGATTTTAAACACAACCGTATGAAGTTAATGTATAAACATAAATAACATAAAAATATACAGTAATTTTTGAGATGGGTATAATTAACCACAACCTCAAAACCTTTATGAGATTCGGTATCCATACTAATATTATAAATGCGAACGTGTGTCTGTCTGTCTGCTACGCTTTCACGGGTCATCTGTTCAACCGATTTTGATGAAATTTTGTACAGGGATAGTTTATATCCCGGGGAAGGACATAGGGAAATTAAAGAGTTCCCGCGGGAATCAAAATCTTTAAAAGACGCGGGCGAAGTCGCGGGCGTCTTCTAGTAATATTGTAGCTTGTTTCCGATATGATGATAACAAGTGATAACTGATAACCAATCTCAAAAATTTGTTTAGAAATAAGTTTTTAAACATCAACATTGATTACTTCTATTAGATTAAGCTTCTTTATGTTCTTTCTGTATGTATGTTTCCTATGTACTTAAGTAGTTGTGTGCAATAAAGAATTCAATAATAATAATAATTGATTACGGACTAATAATAATGCAAATCCATATTTATAAAAAAATAGAAATTATTTGTCGTGAGTATTCATATAATATACATATTTTCTTATTCTAGATTTTATAAAAAAAAATAATAATAATTATGGAACACATTAAACAGGCAATTCATTCGATATTGCTCATTCTTATTCAAACTGAAGCAAAAAATAATATCAACATTCATGCAAAACATGTACTTACTAGCCATATAGTTTCTATGTCGTCTAAACAAGGAAAAAATCCGAAACAAAATTACAAGGATCTTAAAAAGTATTAATTCTAGTATCCTTATCTAATATTTTATTTAAAAAATATAATCACAGTTAGTGTTCGATTTACAATACTGTATTAGTAAAATTAAGTACAAATATATATATATATATATATATATATTTATATATATATAAATATATATATATATATAATATATTTGTATATATATATAATACGATAATATATCATCTTTATCACTTTATTAACCTCAGGGTTAATGATAGCAGCACTGCAAACTAAATAATGCCTAAAGTACGGCCATTTTAAGCGCGGACAAAATGTAAACAATCAAACGAGAGGTCGTTCACCTAATGAAGGGGTAAACAACACTTTTAGTCTTCTGTAAAAAATAATATAATCTATCGGCTCCTTGTACGGAGTCTATCTTTTTAGTCTTGTATTGTAATTGAATCGTTTGTAATCAACTTTAAAATAAAAAACCGGCCAAGTGCGAGTCGGACTCGCGCACCGAGGGTTCCGTACTCAAGAAGTAGGTACTGAAGCAAAACAATCAGGCAAAAACCAATATGTTTATTTGACGACGATTACTTAGAAGAACTTGCGTTTAACCCTATAAGTATGAAGGATTTTCATTTAAAATCTTAGCCACAATTGCTTATGATGACTGAAAAGTATTTTTTAAGCAATTCTGATGATGGATTATATGTAACACGACTAAAACTGTACCGCACCTAACCGCAAAACTAACTTTGTTTGTAGAGGTTTACTGTTAATATCAAAAAAACTATGCTAGTTAGAGCATTGGCTATAGTTTTCCTGTAAAATATACATAAATTCCTATTGACCATAATTATTTCAGATTTTTCGATTGGTAAACTCCGGAGATAAGGGGGGGGGGGGGGGACGGTATTTTTTTAGACTTTTTCCCCGATAAATCAAAAACTATCATGACTAAAAATAATTAAAAATCTGTTTTAGAATGTACAAAGTAAACCCTTTCATATGATACCCCACACAGTACAGTTATCTCTCTTTTAAATTTCAACCCTCCGATTTTCCCCCCTTTTTAAATAAGAACAAAAATAATTTCCATTTTTTTTTTAATTCCAGTGTCTTTGGGCCACTAATATACACAACTATTCCAAATTTAATGTCGATAGCTTCGGTAGTTACTGAAATAATCGAGTGTGACGGACGGACAGACAGACAGACAGACGGAGAAAGTCGCACCATAAGGGTTCCATTTTACCATTTTGGTACGGAACCCTAAAAAGGAGGAGTTATAAGCAATTTGACCCAGATGTACCTACCTATGTATGTATTGAGGTACCGTCAAGGGCTACGTTTAATGTTTGAAGATAAAGCACGGAATTTTTGATCTTAGAAACTAATCACTCGTAGCCGTTGTAGTTTAGTAAACACAAACAGTAGCTACTTTTCAGTCATTAGTAGCAGAATTCGGTTTAGTTTTGCTTCCAATCTGAGCAACTCTGTGATTTGGAAAGTCGATAGATATGATTATTATATTATGTTTAATTCAAAGGCAAAGAAAATAAACAAATGAAGTAATTATTCATGTTTTTATTAATTTTTTTTTTTCACAAATTCTTAAGGTTCACGTAGCAATTGTGTAATTATTCGCAACATTAATTGATCGTTGATTACTGAACTACTAAGTACATAATACATAGTACGTTAGTACTACTATAGTACATTCTGAATCATCATGTACCGACGCGTAAAATGTTACTTACACCTATGTTTCGGTGGTAAGACGTCACGACTTTTATTATGAAATCCACTGTCGACCACGTAAGCGCGTCTATTCCTATGCGCGAAAGAGACAGTTATAGTTTTGTCGTAGTTAGTTAGTTTCGTGAGGGTTTCATAGTGAAGGTGCGTCAATGAACTTTTGTCCGCGGTTAAAATGGCCGTACTATAGATTACTAATTAACTTTGAATACAAATATCGCCACCGTAGCAATCACTCATGGAGGGAATAGGGATGATGACAACTCAATCAAATCAGCAACTCTATAACAAACTTAAAAACGCACTTCTTACTAGAAGTGCGTTTGTAAGTTTGCATGAAATTCACAGTTGTGACGTCATAAAATTTCAACGCACTTTTTTTCCATTTTTGATCAAAATGTTGATGTTATCAAACTTAAAACTAACCGAGGATGTGAATTTTAGGTCTTTTGGCAGACCGTCTATTTAATAATTAGTTAGAAATAATTTATTGAAGTGAAAACTTTTTGGTAGGGGGTAAAAATGTGGAATACGCGATACCGACACCGTTCTTCTTAAGACAAAAGTTCTTAAATATAAAGTATAAAGTACATTCGTAATTAAACTTTAATGCCTTAGATTTAAGGTTTATATTAATAAAAAGTGCTGTGTAAGTTGTAACCGACCGACTCCTCGCGTTGTTACGAAGCGGTCTTAAATATAAATATAGTACATCCGTAATTAAACTTTAATGCCTTAGTTTCATGGTTTATATTTGACATGTTCTTTTTTAATTAGAAAAAAATTAAAATTAAAATTGAAGAATTAATTTTCACTTCTATCGGCAGTCCCTATATGTACTGCCAATTTTTTTTTGATATAGTCATCATCCCTATTGCGACAGTTGTACATCAAATATCTTTTGCTGTCTAGAAATTTAATGGATTTAACAAGCTACAAAGTGAATCTTCCTTTCCAAAGGACATGCCTAAAACCCACTGAACATGTACCTATTCAGTGGTAAAACCCATCACTTAGTTAGGGCCTTTATTATGTAGCTAATATTTTCCATTTACCAATTTTCACTGAAGCTAAGCTCAGAAAAGGTGCGTCAGAGAAATGATCTTATGCATGAGTTTGCACATCCGCCAGTAATATTTCTCGACATTCATCAGAATTTGTAACACAACTCCTTTACATAAATATAATCAGATCAAATACTGAGATATCACTTAAAACAATTTGAACTTAAAATTTAATAAAAATAACTACTTATAACAATTTGTACGAGTATTAAGTATCACATTTCAGCGCCAAGGCACTCTCTCAAAATGCCATATTTGCCTGCTATCCTCCAAACACCGTTTAGCCGTTAACGGATCACCCCCGTCTTTATCACTAGCCACTAAAGTCAAACAGAGTCCGTCCACAGTTTTTAACCTTGGCCCTTTCTGCTGCCATATTTGCTTTTTACTGTCACCACAAGTTTTCCATACCGCTCTACCGTTGCCTTGCTCTAAACATAGCCCTTCGTCTGCCATGATTTTCCCTTCGAGGGTATAAACTAGTAATCTATCTAAATCTAGATCACTGCCGCAACTAATTCCCGAAGCGGGTGGTCCGAGTCCAGGCGTTCCTGCAACTACTCCGATGCAACTTCCTTTATCGTTGCGTATTCTTCCGAACCAGCGGTTTTCGCTCGGGAAAAAGTTCTGCGGCCACACATTCTCCAAATACCACTTAAAACTTTTACAGTTAAGACTCTTCCGAAGCTCAATTCTATTCGCAACGCTTTGGGTATCACGAATCGCAGCAACAGAGGGGTTGAATTTAAAAAAGAAGTCCGCCCACTCGTCCATCCACACTGTTGCAGCTCGAGCTAAATTGGAATTGAGGACTTTAGCAACTCCACCGGGATACTTGTACGGGCTATGTCTTCTAAAAATATGCCCCACCCGAGAGCAAGAGGTTATTTCAATTCTCGCTCCACATTGCCACGCACGCCAGGAAAGTTCTAGATTCTCGGCTCCCCAAATGACCATACCTTCATCGTATCCCCCTAAACGCCAGAATAGGCTTTTTCTAACCGCGAAAAGACCACCAGCCATTGCGGGGGTCGGGTAAGGTTTGGAAGGATTTTTAGATTTGTGCATCATTACCTCACTGCTGGGCATGAGCCAGCGGAAGTGTAGGCGCCAGCTGAATGCGCCCCAGTGCGCGTCAATGCTCTTTGTGTAAGCTAGTGTGTCCTCTGAGAGCAGGTCAATGTGGGGACAAATGAACACGTCGTCACTTCCCGCTCTGTCTAACAGCGGCTCGAGCCAGCCTTGCGTGACCTGCGAATGTTAAATACACAATAAAAACATGAATGTTTAATACGAAATAAAAACATACATACATAATATGTTTAAATAAAAAACACATCTCAAATAACAGCTGCAACACAATCGCCACTCACTGCCCTGAGGCTTGAGAATAGCCCGAATGCTATAGCCCATTTTCGTCCAGCCTGTCTGTGTCGACTATCACTAGTAAGACTAAACTAACAGTAATCTATATCTATACTTATATACTTTTAATATTGAAATTTGAAAGTTTGGATGTATGGATGGATGGATGTTTGTTACATTTTACGGCATCAAATGCAGGCTTCAAATGCTTCTATGTCAGAAGAGACGAGTGATATGTCGGGCAAGCACGCCTCGCTATCATTTCCAAAACGGCAGAACCTCGGGCTTCTCCCACGACATGTAAAAAATAGTAAAAATCACTTACCTCACAATGAGCATCGAGAAATACTAAGACATCACCCGTGGCAGCTCTAGCGCCCATGAGTCTGGCTCCCACCAAACCGGTTCGATTCACACTTCTCAACAGTTGTACTTTGTCTAACTTAGCTATTGCATCTTCCAATTCTTTGCCTAAATACTTTCTATCACTTGCGTCGTCTACTAAAATAATCTGAACCGAAAATATTAATTTCAATAATAAACACAGGTTAGGTACTTGGCTTTATAGGACGTAGCCCAAGACTTTGGTAAGACCAAATAAAGCAAGTGGTTGACACACCGATCTGCAAAGCCAACCACGCGGCGTTAAAGGGAAGGAAATGGAAAAAGATTGTGTGAAGGGATGGATCGTGACATCCCTACAATATTGTAGGGATGTCACGATCCGCACAGTTGAGGGAACGACGCATAAAGAAATCTCTATTGACTAATCAATATTTGTGCCTGCTATTCCTTATGCGGAAGGACTTGGGAATCTACCGCATTATTATCCCAAGAAAACTCCTACCATTATTTGATTAATGGAAAGGGGTCACGCCCAAGGGTACCCACAGTAGTGAGGAATACAACGCAAAGAGTTTCCTTATGAGTATGCAATGCCACAATGCCACAGTCAATGAGAACGGAGCGTCGCGCATCGGCCGAGCAGCGTCGAACGGGATGTCGAATTATGGTTTGCAGGTAAGTGAGAAATACAGAGCGATGGACGCGCAACGTACTTTGTAACGACGTAAACGCCAAAACTGTATTTAACTTATGACAAGTTAATCAAACAACCAATCGAAAAATTAAAAGAAATACTAGGTTTCTTGACAAAACAAAAACCCAACAAAAATAGTTTGTTCTTCCTGAGATAAATAGCAAAATGTGTGCAAAACATGTAATTTACAAAAAAAATATACTATAGAGAAAATTTTCACCAATCTTGTTTTTAAAACAAGATAAAAGTTCAAAGTATTATTTCTCCAAATATAAAGGTACATTTACAAATTCTGAGATAAATAACAATTTCAAACTACAAAATTGCATATATAACACACTCATAATAAGAACTTACCTGTTTTAACAATTCTGCTGGAGATCTGATTATAACTGACATGACAGTTCTCATGAGAGTAGACCATGCTTCATTGTGGAAGACTATAATCACACTTGCTGTCGGGAGATCAGCCAAGTTATACTGGATACTCCTGCAGCTACAAAATCAAAACAATAAATATTTTTAAAAATCAAGGGTGTTTTGTTAATCAAATAAAAAATGTGTACCATTAAAAATTCGAAAGTATGTGTTCAACTGATTTTGACAAAAGGTACAGAAATAGGTGACATCCTATTCTTTATAGACTTTTTGTGCCGGAATGCTAAAGTGGAACAAGAGCATTTTCAAGAAACCTAAAACCACCTGGTTCTGCTGGATTTTATGTGCATTTCTTGCACCTTTTTCTGCTTCAATGCACCAATTCAATGCACAACGCAAGCACAATCGCATACTGTGTGTATGCGATTAGACACACACAGCACACACATGCATACATAAATTGTTCATTTTTTGAATAATTTAGGCAAAAGGGGTTCTGTGACATTGTTCATTAATTCTTGACTTTTGTACAATTTCAAAACACATTCACACATTTGATGGACAAACAAACCAACTTTCGCATCGTATGTATTAGCAGTTAAAATACTTACCTCTCACTGCGCATATCAGGAAGACTTCTATTAATTGATATCCTATCACTGACCACTATGTTATATGAATGCAGGGCATATAGGTCCCGGGCAGGTATGATCTCTCTCTGGGATAGCTGGACTGGCCTTCCACCCTCACCAGCACCTTCTATTGGCGCATAATGGTTAGTATTTATTACATCTACAAAGGAAAAGCAAAAATCATATATCTTTCTTAAAACTAGTACAAACATGCACCATAAAGTGCATCACAAAAACAACAAACATTCAGAAAAACAAAATAAACATTAATTTTGAAATATTTTCCACATAAATTATCATTAATTATTCCCTGAGTTACATACCTTCAGACAAGTTGCCTCCAGAGTGACCTCCAACATAATGCCCTACAATAACTCTCATACCGGTCTTGTCAATATAGGAGTCTTGATCATAACGCAAACTGTAAAAAAAAAAGAATTAATTAAGTTATACATAAAATGTACTTTAAACTTTGTAAAGTTTTCCTGCCACTTTATTTTGTCTGTTTTACTCGAAGGAAATAATTTTAGTAAATAAAATTACACACATTACCTTTTATACCAAGGATCCCTATTTCTTCTCTTTATAATATTGTATAATTCTAAACTTACATAGAACATGGCATTTATCAAAAATATCAAAATGATGACTAAACTTGTTATTTTTTTTCTACGTCCTCTGCACAAAAGTGCTCG
Organism: Erebia aethiops; assembly: GCA_923060345.2. Taxonomy (NCBI): domain Eukaryota; kingdom Metazoa; phylum Arthropoda; class Insecta; order Lepidoptera; family Nymphalidae; genus Erebia; species Erebia aethiops. The sequence goes on along the minus strand of OV281096.1, from coordinate 9,219,681 downwards.
GAGTTGCTAAAATTAGAGAAAGAACGCTAATTAAAATAGAGTATAATCAGTAGTAACTTTCACAGTAGAGCAAAATAAAACCCACAAAAACAGGGGCAATGAATTCTTACACGGGGCAAATCACCAAACTTACACTTTTCAAAAACATGATTTTATTTGAATAAATATAAATATATCAATACAAAAGGCCTAATTCGAAGTATAGTTGAAAAACTAATACAATTTATCTCATAGTGATAATTTTAAAAATTATTTTAGATACAACTTCTGTTTCTTCATTCTTGGGTTTCTTGTTTGACATCATTTGTGATTTGACATTGTTTGACATGCCATGCCCAAGCACTAGCAGACAAGTAATTGCAAGAGTAACCAATAGTAACACACTGTCTTCGGCAGACCATTCGCTGTCCAACTTGTCTCTGGCTAGTGGCTGTCACTTGTGAGTTGTGACCAATGACTAAGGAAGGTTGTGACATTTATTTTTTCTATGGTTGTGACCATAGGTTGTGACATGGTTGTGACTTCTCTCAGCGCCCAGCGGGCGACCGGCTAAAAATGACAGCCACAGTCATACACTGTAACGATCGCGATCACCTCTGATTGGTAACCACTCTTCCACTATTGGACAGAATCCATTGACGCAGCAAGAATACCTTATATTCAGCCAATCACAACAATTGATACTGTAACAATGATTGATGCAGAAGCTCAGAGAAGTGACGCAATCGCACTGCTGATTCGCTGTCTCGCTGCAAGCTCGCTGCCATATCATATATCCATTCTATTGTTAGTTGTCTCTGGCTGCCAGGTCTGTGCTGCCAGTTCGTTGCCCGCAGAGTTTCGCTTTTGCCTGTTCCACAGTTCGCCTCTGCCAGAGACTAGTATCATAGACTAGGATCACAGCTAGGATCTACATGCTTGTCTCTGAAGGTCAGAGACCAGTTAACCAGCAGTGCGATTGCGTAACTTCTGCATCAATCATTGTTACAGTATCAATTGTTATGATTGGCTGAATTTATGGTATTCTTGCTGCGTCAATAGATTTTCTCCAATAGTGGAAGAGTATTAACCAATCAGAGGTGATCGTGGTGATTGCGATCGTTACAATGTAGCTGTCATTTTTAGCCGGTCGGGGCATGGAGGTAACAAATAACCAATGACTAAGGAAACTAATGGGTCGGGGCGCCGGCGCAGAGACAATTCTTTGTCATTGGCAATTGTCAAATGACTTTTTAGGTTATGTTTACCTATTTTCTATTTTATTTATTTTGAACACCCAGTCAGAGCACCCAGTTTTCACTTTTAAATCAATACTCTCATAGACTATTCAATTATAGGTATGCTGCCACTGTCGTTCCTAGGTACTTCGTGGCTGATTATTAAAATGTGATTGTCAAGCCTCTTGAATTTGAATTTATGAAACACTACCTACCTCGTATTTACTGATTTAAAGACTTCGGCGTTTTTAAACATTCTTCAACATTTTGTTCGAAGAATCACAACCAACGATTACCGGTATACTTATTTTGGTTTACTAACCGTCTCTACCATGTCACGTAATTTTAATAATTGGACTAAGCCCCGAGGAAGCAGGGGCAGAAGCTGGGGTGCGTCTAACCAGCGTGGGGGAAGACCGCCAGGGTTGAGGGGCAAGGAAATCGGACTATATTACAGGGAACAATCTTTGAATAAAAGGAAAGCTAAGGAACTTGTGGTAAGTAAATGTGCACAAAGAATAGTTTAATAAGTATCTATTAATATTTTTATATTCTTCTGTCTTTAAATCTGTCCTGGTTTAGATTGTCCTGTAAGTGTTCCTTTACCATTCATCTGATTGAAAGTTGTAACTTAAGCTGTCTAACATAGTATCATCTGTGTACAATGGGTGGCCCACAAGTTATTCATACACAGAGGCATTGGAGCACATATCAGACAAAATCTAGTAAAATAACCTAATAAATGATTTATTGTTACTTAACTTCAGTTTACCAGTTGTAAACAATAATGGTTTCTGACCATGCAGATTCACCCATAGATACTAGTAAGGTACAATTATAGGTTTATGTGTCCGTCTACTATTTTTTTGTTGTAAAATATTTAAGTAAGTATATGAGAATCGAAGATGACCCATCATGTCCAGAGTGCAGCGAGGAAGAGACCAGCTTCCACCTCATAGCTGAGTGCCCCATGTACTCATTGGTAAGGTGGGGATTAATAGGCAAGGACAGGATCAGTGAAGAAGACCTAAGACATCTCTCCTTATCCCTTCCTCTGCGTATAATAAATATTAAATTCGCGCGCCCCTGCGAGCCCATTTTAGCAGGTGTCGAATTTCGCGAGCCGCCGGCCGCCCAGCGCAATATAAATAAACATATCTCTTATTACGTACTAAAGCTATGTAAACAAAGTATGTCATTCAAATCGTTATGAACTATAGCTATAGATTAAAGTTTAAAAGGTAATCGCTCTTCTTTATGGTTAACACAGAAAAATAGCAAAAAAAAAAAAAATAATGATCCCGTTTTTAAAAATAGAATCTTTGTAAAACATAAAATATTACCCGTATCTTTGTTCTAAATTCGTGGTTTTGTCTATGGTTAGTCATTTCAGAGTATTAAGACACGATACAAAGATTCTTTTCCATATATATTTAAAAAAAAAAAAAAAAAAAGAAATAAAAAATAAAGTATCAAATTACAAGTGGTGTCCTCCTCGCACGAAATTTCTACCCATAGATTTATTTCAATGAGTAGGGCCCCCAAAAAAATCCCAGTGTGTCCTTGTCTATCATAGTAGGTTTTACCAAAGTTTGAAAAGAATAGAGACAGTATGGTATTTGTAAGAAATATAAATGTGCCGAGTCTGCGGAATGCGCGTGGCGTCCATACTAGCGCGGACTTTAGAAGTCCGTTTCGCAGTTGCCCCGTTAAATATGTCGAGGACTTCTGAAGTCCGCTCCGCAGGCGAGCGGATAGGGGATATTGTAAGGTTCACTAAAGCTACAGGTAGGTTCGGGGGGGGTAGGCTGCCGGGACACCAGTAACCTGTGTCCTAACACGGGGAAATGGGTGGAATGGTTCAATTAATGGACCGATCACCCGCCTGGCGACGGCGGGCGTCCCCTATATAAGTACATACAAGTATATTAGTTAAGTTTATCATTTAAATTTGCATTTAAGTAATTTGTAAAACAAGTATATTATGTTTTTCAGATTAACTTAACCATCCCTACCCATATCATGACAGCATTAGAAAACAACTTATCACTGATAACCAAAATAGCTACTCACAGTAATATCAGCATGCCTATCACTGACAATTTCAAAGGGAAAGCAGAAGTTATTGACTTAACAGAAAGTAGTTACAGTAAAAAAGTCAAGGTTGAAAATGAACCAGTATGGATGCAAGGTGATGGTGTACAAAATAATAAAAAAAGGAAAAGTATTGATACAATAGTCAAACCAGAAGACATTTGTGAGCCTAGTACCTCTGATTTTATTCCGATTAGCACAGATGAGCCTGTGTGGGACACTCCAGCACCTAAAGTTCTAAGCTTGAGGAGAACACGGGATTACAAATATGGGTATGAAGATATCATAACAGGAACATTTGACGAAAAACTTAACGAAAGCCTATCAAAAGGTGTTAGTATTAATCTAGTAAATGATGAAATTCGTGATTTAAGCACAGCTCTTTACATAGAATATGAAGATATGATACAAAGAAAAAGATATAAAGAAATGTTGAAGTTTAGACAGAAGTTACCTGCTTATGTCAAATCTAAGGAGATTTATGATTCCATTACCAACAATCAGGTGATTGTTATCAGTGGGGAGACTGGTTGCGGAAAGTCTACTCAGGTTTGTTATTTAAAAAAAATATATACTTAATCTGTATACTGCACAAAGATTGGATTGAAGCTGGCATTACTTTGCGGAAGTCCATGATAATGAAAGAACTAGAAGTTTAATTTGCTATAATCCACCAGAATAGGTAGGTAGGTAGGTGGTACAGTGTGTAGCTTGCACTTGTAGCTTGCGATATTCACCACCCAACACAAATCTACCCAAATTATTTTCAACATACGTTTCATTCCAACACCAGAGCATCTTCAAAAGATGTTTACTCGACAATGCACTTGAGTTGTAAAGTGACGATTGTGCAAGATACACATTACATGATACTGTAGAACATAGATTTACTTATTTTGGCTGATTATAGTGAATTAAACTTCTAGTTTCATTACTACACGAAGCTTATTTTTTTAAATGTTTAAGCTGTACATAGCTTATAGCCGTACATTATACCTGGAATCGAGCATGGTTTTAAAGAAGTAAGTATATGTTATGCTTATAGTTGATCAGTTTTTAGATTCCATAATACTGTTAGCAAAACCTTCCTCTCTTAGGGAACTTCTAGGATAAGAGACCTCCACCTAAGTGCATGGTACTAATTGTTTCTCAACACTTTTCATTTTTCTTTTTGTGCTTTTCTCTTGCTGTAGTATTTTATCAGAATATCAGTTATATATAACAGTTGTTAACATCATAATAGCCAAGTTATTAAATATTTTGTGATATCTTGGACTTTATAATATGGAAGGTTGTAAAATTGTGCCTTTAATTATTATTATAGGTACCACAAATAATTTTAGATGAAGCAATACGTGCCAAAAATGGTGCCAATGTAAAGGTACTAGTACTAGTAGTAGTAGAGGATATAGGTACTAAATATAAAGGAAAATATCATATAAAAGACATTATTAAGTTTTCATAAATATAATCAATATAACTTATCTATATTTCATATAATAACATTAAATAAAGCATAACTTTACTTTACATAGTAAATTATACCTATAATTCATCAAGTAACCTATATCTACATTTATAATTAATTTCATTGTAAAAATATATTACACCTTTCAACTCATTAGTTAATACAAAAGCTAACAACTATAAAAGTTGAATTATTGAATATTATATAAACACATATTACAGTAAAAAACTTGAGAAATGAACTCAATTATGAGGTATTTCATTGACCAATAAACTATAAATATACATTTGAATATGAAGTTAAAACAAGTAAAAATTAAATTTATAAGTAGTATTACTTCAAAGTGAATTACTATTATATACTCACATTACTATACAAGGTCTACACCTTACATAATACACATTTATATTATGATTTGATACATATTAAGTTTTTGAATTTTCCTCACTGAAAGGAGAATGTCCAAATAAGGTTGCAACTCCAAAAATAAAGGAGACCGACCATATAAATACTTTGTTATTTTATTTTATTACATGTTATGATCGAACATTGATAAACATGAAGTAGATTGCTCTGCGATGGTAGACACTACACATTCTTTTTGAAGAATTTTTTTATTCTTCTTGACCTTATATTATAAGGAATTTTCTTGCTTTCCCCAAACATTATGTTATCATAATGTCATTACCTACCAAGGTCCAACTAGTAAATAGTCTAGTAGACGCTATGCATGTAGGACCGTAGGACGATATACCGTGCACTAAGTTGTGAAGCCAAGGGACTCCATGCATAGCCCCTTTTGCCCGCACATGGCACAGTTTTTTGTTATTTACACTCATATACAGAGTATATAGAGGCACAAGTAGTACCTCAAAATTAATTAAAATGAAACACAACCTAACAAATAGGTATAGTTAATTCTTGGTTCTTACTATATACAGTGAGACATAATCAATTATAGATTAAATTTATAGTCAAGGAGACGGTGATTTTTTAAATACATCGGTTTAGACACTGAACTTCGTTCATCTCCTATTGAAATGTATTAATGATGACATTCATACTTTGAAATAGTCCAAGAGACAGTCACATTTAACACTCAACTATTGTTAAGGGCATATGAAACTTAAAATTTAAGTTTCCTTTTTAGATTAAATATTAGTCTACAAAACATACCACGACTCAACGAACATAAAAGGCAACGTTCCCAATTTCAGGAACAGTGCCAAACCAGTACAGTATAGATACAGGCTATAGTTAGGTATCAAATAACTATAACTATTTTTCTATACAAACAAAACAAATTGTTAGGATTAATACTAGGATAGTTACATACACATTAAGCAAACTTAGCCAAGTAGAAACTAACATAACTTTAATATTAACCAAATAATTTACTCCGACGTCGGTATAGTCTAAGAACAGGTCGAAAGCGTGATGTATGCAAGTAAATAATAGATGAGGTTCAAAATTTTTTGCGCAACAAAACTGTATTAGGACACAATACGAAAGCGAATTAGGCTAATTTAAATATTTTATAATACTAACACTAAACTAACACTAAAGATTAAAAGTTTCAACTAGAGTTTAATAGTTTCAACACAATTTAGGTATAAGCATAGATAATAGGTATTTTTTTTCTCGGGTTGAAACGGCTGTGGAGACAACTGGGTTGTCTCCTACCCAAAAAAGGGGGTATTGTAGTATTATAGATTAAATTTACTTTTTAGTCAAATTTCAATATTACTGAACGCATAGTTTCTGTATAAGAAGTGCGATTTTAGCATTGGCCGACAGCGATGAATGCGAAGCCGCGCTGTCTCACTCACTCCATGTAGGAAGCCCATATGGCTATCCTTATCATCACCTATTGTTTGTCGCGCGTGTTGCGACATTCCGACGCGAGAGGGCCACGGCAAGCGGCCCGTGCGTCGAGGGAGTCACCCCCTGAACTTTCGAGCGTCTGCCCGCGCCAGCCCGTGGTCTCTTCAAGGCCCGGGAGATGTGAATTTTACCGAGTGTGAACCGCCATGCGGGACCGCGGTATTTCTTTTTAAAATGGGAGGTCTCAGTACCTAACCCAGCCTTTGTCAGGCCCCATAACAATGGGGGCATGACTCGTTACCTTTCCTTTGATTTTTTTCTCACTCTCTAGTGACATATATTTTTGCCTCGTGTCTCCGGACCGAGTTTTGCTACGGAACGTTCCGCCATTTTGTAGGACGGTCACCATATACGCGTGATTTGTTCTTGTTATATTAACTTTATTAATGTACTTACTAAATAAGTAGTGTAACCAGTGAAAAGCACAAATGTGCCGTAATTTCAAACAAGTGAAAGTGCCCGCGAAACTTCGTGATGCGCGAATTTACGAACTATTCTCCTGGTATCCTGCCGCGCGCATTGGGCGCGCTCGCTGAGGGTTAGCAGCCGGCCATGGCCGCTGCCGCCCACCCCACGGGTCTACTCTTCGAGTTTCTTCGAGCGTAGGACTAAGTGGTATTGTAAAGAAAATGGATTGTAAGTGCGAAAGTACCTATAACTTGATCTTAAGTCTTATCTCTCTCCTGTGTAACATTCACTGATTAAATTTAATTATCGTGCGAGTAAGTAACTCATTTGTTCTCATTGAAACGTTCCCCATTCGCCAATAACCCTATTGTAAGCTGCCACTGGGCGCGAGGCGCGCCACCTGTGCTGCCGAACGGTCCTCGACTCCAAAGGTTCGATGCCCGACGGCTGAATCTATCCGAAGCAATTATTGCGTAGGTAAGTTTGGGTAAGTGCCTACGCAGTCCTAATTCTGTTCATCCCATTTCTTTTATTGTCACGTCATAACCTAAAAGGCGCGCTGCGGTGCCACGTGTTGTCACACCGGCGCACCCGCAGCGCCCCCTATCGACCGACACCCGCAACTCACGTAGTTACTCATCTCTCCGTGACAATAATGTACTAGTACTAGTATTGTCACGGAGAGAAGAGTAACTACGTGAGTTGCGGGTGTCGGTCGATAGGGGGCGCTGCGGGTGCGCCGGTGTGACAACACGTGGCACCGCAGCGCGCCTTTTAGGTTATGACGTGACAATAAAAGAAATGGGATGAACAGAATTAGGACTGCGTAGGCACTTACCCAAACTTACCTACGCAATAATTGCTTCGGATAGATTCAGCCGTCGGGCATCGAACCTTTGGAGTCGAGGACCGTTCGGCAGCACAGGTGGCGCGCCTCGCGCCCAGTGGCAGCTTACAATAGGGTTATTGGCGAATGGGGAACGTTTCAATGAGAACAAATGAGTTACTTACTCGCACGATAATTAAATTTAATCAGTGAATGTTACACAGGAGAGAGATAAGACTTAAGATCAAGTTATAGGTACTTTCGCACTTACAATCCATTTTCTTTACAATACCACTTAGTCCTACGCTCGAAGAAATTCGAAGAGTAGACCCGTGGAGTGGGCGGCAGCGGCCATGGCCGGCTGCTAACCCTCAGCGAGCGCGCCCAATGCGCGCGGCAGGATACCAGGAGAATAGTTCGTAAATTCGCGCATCACGAAGTTTCGCGGGCACTTTCACTTATTTGAAATTACGGCACATTTGTGCTTTTCACTGATTGCACTACTTATTTAGTAAGTACATTAATAAAGTTAATATAACAAGAACAAATCACGCGTATACGGTGACCGTCCTACAAAATGGCGGAACGTTCCATAGCAAAACTCGGTCCGGAGACACGAGGCAAAAATATATGTCACTAGAGAGTGAGAAAAAAATCAAAGGAAAGGTAACGAGTCATGCCCCCATTGTTATGGGGCCTGACAAAGGCTGGGTTAGGTACTGAGACCTCCCATTTTAAAAAGAAATACCGCGGTCCCGCATGGCGGTTCACACACGGTAAAATTCACATCTCCCGGGCCTTGAAGAGACCACGGGCTGGCGCGGGCAGACGCTCGAAAGTTCAGGGGGTGACTCCATCGACGCACGGGCCGCTTGCCGTGGCCCTCTCGCGTCGGAATGTCGCAACACGCGCGACAAACAATAGGTGATGATAAGGATAGCCATATGGGCTTCCTACATGGAGTGAGTGAGACAGCGCGGCTTCGCATTCATCGCTGTCGGCCAATGCTAAAATCGCACTTCTTATACAGAAACTATGCGTTCAGTAATATTGAAATTTGACTAAAAAGTAAATTTAATCTATAATACTACAATACCCCCTTTTTTGGGTAGGAGACAACCCAGTTGTCTCCACAGCCGTTTCAACCCGAGAAAAAAAATACCTATTATCTATGCTTATACCTGAATTGTGTTGAAACTATTAAACTCTAGTTGAAACTTTTAATCTTTAGTGTTAGTTTAGTGTTAGTATTATAAAATATTTAAATTAGCCTAATTCGCTTTCGTATTGTGTCCTAATACAGTTTTGTTGCGCAAAAAATTTTGAACCTCATCTATTATTTACTTGCATACATCACGCTTTCGACCTGTTCTTAGACTATACCAGCTGGTGTAAATTATTTGGTTAATATTAAAGTTATGTTAGTTTCTACTTGGCTAAGTTTGCTTAATGTGTATGTAACTATCCTAGTATTAATCCTAACAATTTGTTTTATTTATATAGAAAAATAGTTATAGTTATTTGATGCTTAACTATAACCTGTATCTATACTGTACTGGTTTGGCACTGTTCCTGAAATTTGGAACGTTGCCTTTTATGTTCGTTGAGTCGTGGTATGTTTTGTAGACTAATATTTAATCTAAAAAAGGAAACTTAAATTTTAAGTTTCATATGCCCTTAACAATAGTTAAGTGTTAAATGTGACTGTCTCTTGGACTATTTCAAAGTATGAATGTCATCATTAATACATTTCAATAGGAGATGAACGAAGTTCAGTGTCTAAACCGATGTATTTAAAAAATCACCGTCTCCTAGACTATAAATTTAATCTATAATTGATTATGTCTCACTGTATATAGTAAGAACCATGAATTAACTATACCTATTTGTTAGGTTGTGTTTCATTTCAATTATTTTTTGAGGTACTACTTGTGTCTTTATATACTCTGTATATGAGTGTAAATAACAAAAAACTATGCCATGTGCGGGCAAAAGGGGCTATGCATGGAGTCCCTTGGCTTCGCAACTTAGTGCACGGTATATCGTCCTACGGTCCTACATGCATAGCGTCTACTAGACTATTTACTAGTTGGACCTTGGTAGGTAATGACATTATGATAACATAATGTTTGGGGAAAGCAAGAAAATTCCTTATAATATAAGGTCAAGAAGAATAAATTCTCCATAAAAAATGTGTGGTGTCTACCAGCGGAGAGCAATCTACCTCATGTTTACCAATGTTAAAGAATAACATGTAATAAAATAAAATAACAAAGTATTTATTTGGTCGGACTCCTTTATTTTTGGAGTAGCAACCTTATTTGGACATTCTCCTTTCAGTGGGGAAAATTCAAAAACTTAATATGTAGCCAATCATAATATAAATGTGTATTATGTAAGGTGTAGACCTTGTATAGTAATGTGAGTATATAATAGTAATTCACTTTGAAGTAATACTACTTATAAATATAATTTCTTAATAATCTTTGTCTTACCAAATCTGGAAGCGAGCTTCGCTAAAAAGAAGCTCGTTGCGTTAGATTGGACAAAGTTTTTCTCCCTACTAAATCATTCTCATACTGTAAATATTCACATTCAGAAATTGTAAATCCTTACATTCAAAAACTGCTTGTTGAGTCGTGGGGGTAATTACCGAAGTACGGGTTGTTCCGAGTGTGGAGTACGTCAACTGAATTGAAGCGACGAACTCGTTAACAAGAGAAGCTGTGCCCATATTGGCTTCGGAATTCATATTTCCTTCATATGTTTAAATAAATTTTTTTTTTATTAATTTTATTGAATCGTATCAATTATATTCGTAAAGTCCGGGGAAAAAAGGTCATAATATTGTTATAAAGTGAAATGTTCTTGTTTCACAAGTTATACTTATAACTAAACACACTTAAAACTAGGACTTATAACTAAACACACTTAAAACTATGTTGTTTATATCTAACTAATCATAACACTATGTGAATTCTATGCGTTATTAGGATTCCGCATTTTCCTTGCTTGTATGAAAAGACAACTGTAAAATAGTTGTTATTGAAAATTGTTTACGTTGTTGATTGACAATTACTTCTAAGTACTTACTTGCGAATGCGTATCCTTGCCTGTTCGTCCAACAATTTCGACAGGATTGCTGTAGAAATCACATATACACTTTAAATTATTAAGTTATAAACAGTTTGTATACACCGTTATATATTCATAAGTTATTATTCATTTGTTCTAAAAATAGACAAGATATAAGAATAGCGTACAAGTCTAATATAAATAAAGTAACGCTAGCAGTATTGCTACGTACTGTTGACAATAATAACAAAGAAATATGTCAAAAGACAATTAATAACTGACAGACGTACAAGAGTGTCAGTTTTGACGTATTTCAGAATGACAAGTTCTAAATTTGAAATGTGTCAGAACAATTATTGAAAGAACTATGACTTTGACATTTAATTAGTTCCACATTCTACCATTCACTGAGTGCGAGGGCGACACCTGCACCATTGACTCGGGCGCCATTATTGTCACGAAGAGATAAGAGTAACTGATGACGTATGGCGAAAAAATGAAAAAGAGGTTAAATGTGGAACATTTCAATGAGTATAAATGACAAAGCGCGATAATTAATTTTAGTTATTGATATGTTATACTAAAGAGAGATAAGACTTAAGATCAAGTTATAGGTACTTTCGCACTTACAATCCATTTTCTTTACAATACCACTTAGTCCTACGCTCGAAGAAATTCGAAGAGTAGACCCGTGGAGTGGGCGGCAGCGGCCATGGCCGGCTGCTAACCCTCAGCGAGCGCGCCCAATGCGCGCGGCAGGATACCAGGAGAATAGTTCGTAAATTCGCGCATCACGAAGTTTCGCGGGCACTTTCACTTATTTGAAATTACGGCACATTTGTGCTTTTCACTGATTGCACTACTTATTTAGTAAGTACATTAATAAAGTTAATATAACAAGAACAAATCACGCGTATACGGTGACCGTCCTACAAAATGGCGGAACGTTCCATAGCAAAACTCGGTCCGGAGACACGAGGCAAAAATATATGTCACTAGAGAGTGAGAAAAAAATCAAAGGAAAGGTAACGAGTCATGCCCCCATTGTTATGGGGCCTGACAAAGGCTGGGTTAGGTACTGAGACCTCCCATTTTAAAAAGAAATACCGCGGTCCCGCATGGCGGTTCACACACGGTAAAATTCACATCTCCCGGGCCTTGAAGAGACCACGGGCTGGCGCGGGCAGACGCTCGAAAGTTCAGGGGGTGACTCCATCGACGCACGGGCCGCTTGCCGTGGCCCTCTCGCGTCGGAATGTCGCAACACGCGCGACAAACAATAGGTGATGATAAGGATAGCCATATGGGCTTCCTACATGGAGTGAGTGAGACAGCGCGGCTTCGCATTCATCGCTGTCGGCCAATGCTAAAATCGCACTTCTTATACAGAAACTATGCGTTCAGTAATATTGAAATTTGACTAAAAAGTAAATTTAATCTATAATACTACAACACAACCAAGAAGGATAGCAGCCTCATCACTAGCTATGAGAGTTGCCAAGGAGAGGGATGAAAATCTTGGGTGTGCAGTGGGTTATGCTGTTAGACTAGAAAGGTAAGTTTATGTGAAAAATAGTGCACCCAACCTTGTATCGCTGAACAACACTTTGATCAATGACAATAGGTACATATGTCACCATAAGATTGTAAAAACCGTTAGATTATAATATAACGTTTTTTATCTCGATAGATTATAAACTTTCGACAGATTGTGAACTGTAATTACAATTTAACGCGTTATTTTTCGGTAAATTGTAATATATTAACCCGATAGAACCTGCATATTCATGTCAAACCCTAACCTAACCTATAGGTCGCGCGCGAGTTGAATGCAGAGTAAATGTATGGTGACACTTACATTTACTCTGCATTCAACGTGCGCGCGAACTGTACAAGAAAGAGACAAGAAAACGTAAAAACAATAAATATTTCATAAATTAATACTCAGAACATTGAACGGTTCACAATCTTTCGACAGTTTATAATCTAGCGGGATAGAAACCGTTAGATTATAATCTAACGGATTTTACAATCTTACGGTGACACATACAATTACTAGATAATTCCCGCGACTGGATTAAGGTTTTTTGATTCCAGCGGGAACTTCTGGAATTTTCTGGAATAAAAAATAGCCTATGTCCTTCCCCAGGATACAATCTACTCCTGTACCAATTCATCAAAATCGGTTGAATAGGTGGGCCGTGAAAGCGTAGCAGACATACAGACAGACACACTTTCGCATTTATAATATTAGTATGGATTGTGTTGTTGTTATCTAGTGTAAAAGTTTTTTTTTTTTTTTTTATCCACTACAAGCTAGCCCTTGACTGCGATCACACCTGATGGTAAGTGATGATGCAGTCTGAGATGGTAGCGGGCTAACCTGTTGGGGGCATGGCAGTTATATTAAACCCACACCCCTTCGGTTTCTACACGGCATCGTACCGGAACGCTAAATCGCTTGGCGGCACGTCTTTGCCGGTAGGGTGGTAACTAGCCACGGCCGAAGCCTCCCACCAGGCCAGACCAGGGAAAATTCAGAAATAATAAATTCCTAAATTGACCCTGCCGGGAATCGAACCCGGGACCTCCGCGCGTTAAGGCAACAGTGCTACACACTGCGCCACGGAGGTCGTCAAAGTTGTTACGGTTGGCCATATTTAGCCCTAACTGACTTCTGGAACGTTGCTGTTGGCCGAAAACCGTATACGGCCGATGCATTCCATCATTGACTTAATGTAAACAGACCAATTCAGTTAGACTTTTACCAGCAAAACTTGAGCATTTGTAATATTAAGTATTTTCAATAATTATAGTTTATTTTAATTTTAAAATATTCAAAACTTTTCAGAGTTGAAGAAAGATCAAGGGGCAGTATCACATATTGCACTACAGGGATACTTTTGGCAGACCTAGAAGTTAACCAATCGTTATCTAACTACAGTCACATAATTCTGGACGAAGTTCATGAAAGGGATGCACATGTGGATCTTTCTATGTGCATGTTGAAACAGGTATTACTAACATACATATTATAATGTGGTTCTCGTCAATATGTTGCATAATTACATTTACTTAAGTATTTTCTTTTTTTGTGGTAAGGCAAACTTTGGTATATTTTTATTATTTTTATAAATGACATAGAGTGAATAGACATCTTCTAGCCAGTCCTCCAGCTTAGGCTACATTACTACTTACCGCAAGTCTGATTGCAGCCAATCTCTATTTAAAAAAACCAGTTTTTTCCCTCTGTGATATCAAACACTGATAGCCCAAAGATAAAGCGCGTTAGTGAAACACGCGTTGTAAGCGCGTATAAAATACAATGTGTGAATAGGCTCTAAGAAGAAATAAAATAGTAATTTCTTACTCAATAAAGACTTATAAAAACACTTGGTTCTTTAAAGTACAAATGAAACGTGAATATTGTTTTTTTAATGTTTTCTGCCAGTTTTTTTTTTTTTTTATTGCGTGATAGGCTTGCGCTTGACGACAATCATGCTTAGTGCAAAGCAATGATGAGGTCTAGGTTGGAACGCGCTTGCCTAGAAGATGCCTATTCACTCTTGCCTTGAAGGTACCTAAGTTATACGTGGCAGGAAACACGTGCGCTGGGAGGGTGTTCCACACCCTAGCGGTTCGTATCAGAAACGTCGAGCAAAAACGCTTCGTGCGAGCAAATTGGACGTCAACCACATAAGGGTGCCAACGCTCACGGTTTCTCGCTGTTCTGTGGTAGAACGGAGAAGGAGGAACAAGGTGCATTGCATTATGCATTTAAATAAGTTTTTTTTTTTTCAAGGTACTAAAGAAACGAAAAGATCTGAAGCTGATCCTTATGAGTGCAACAATAGATGCTGATACTCTATCTGAATATTTCGATAGCTGCCCGCTCTTGCATATAGAGGGCCTAGCTTACCCCGTCCAAGATATTTACTTGGAGGAAATTCTAGAAATTACGGGATACAAATTGCCCCCGGAAAAACAAAAGGGCTCTATACCTAAATGGATGAAATATGCAAAAAGGAATATTTCAGACCCAATGGAGAGAGATATCAAGTATAAGGCAAAAATTAGTATGTAGATTATGTATTTATTAATTAAATATTTACTGGTTTGCTGTTGGAATTTTATCAGTAAATTTTTATCATAATAATCTATCAATAACATGGAAATTAAAAATGAAATTGGCATTTGATATCTCTTATCTTTATGATTAGTACTATGACTGCCTAAAAAATTTATTTGTAGAAGTCGTTAGCACTACATATTTACTACCACAACCACTGCACCCAATTAACGTCCCACTGCTGGGCACAGGCCTCCACTCTCTTAGGAGAGAGGTAATTAGAGCTTAGACCCACCACACTGCTCCAAAGCGGGTTCGCGGGCTTTAACGATTATTATCATGTTAGTGATAATAACCGGGACCGACGGCGTAACGTGCTCTCCGAGGCACGGGGGTGAGACACCGTCAACTTCCTAACTCCGGGCTAGTACTGAGAATTTCTAATCATAAAAACCCGATACTTAATTATGGCCCGACCCGGGACTCGAACCCGGGACCTCGTCGGCCGCAGTCAAACATGCTAACCACTAGACCAACGAGGCAGTTTATAACAAGTGTTATCAACGGCACTGAAAATATTTAACCAGACCAATGCTAAGTTGAGAAAATCATTCTAATTTCATGTCATGTTTGCAGGTTCGTGGCTGGAATCTAAAAAGCGTGAGCTCAGTTACGAAGTATACAAAACACTACAAGATAGTAGAATTGAAGATTTACAACTCGATTTAATAGTTGAACTACTAAAATATATTTGTGAAAAGGAACAGCAGGGTGCCATACTAGTATTTTTACCGGGAATCGGGGAAATTACGAAATTAATGTCCCTGATGGAAGACCGTCAGTGTTTCCCTCCTTCTCGTTTTGAAATATACCCTTTACATTCAAAACTGGCGACATTGGAGCAACACAAGATTTTCGAAAGGCCACCCGGCCGTATGAGAAAAATCATAATAGCGACCAATATAGCTGAAACTTCAATCACTATAGATGACGTCGTTTATGTAGTGGACTGTGGTAAAATTAAAATTAACGGTTTGAATGTGGAGACGAACATATCGACATTGAGCACGGAATGGGTTTCGCAGGCTAATTTACGTCAAAGGTAAGATTTGCGGGTATGAGAAGTCAAAAAATCTGATGTTTAGATAATTTAGCTAGACCAAGAGATAGCAAACAGCTATCCCCCCTCCCCCCTATCCCCTTGGATTTTGGAATATTGTCATCCCCAGAATGGTTATATCTGTTATATCAAAAATAAATTAAGTATATTTTCTTACTGGTTATTAAATAGTGTCTTCCAAAAGACCCGTTTCAGTTTGATAACCATTTTAGACTTAAAAAAGTGCGTAGGTGTGTCACAATGGAGAAGTTACCATTTTTTTATGTATTATGAAAATTAAGACAAAATAAAACAAAATATGAAAGAATCATTAAAATACCTCAACAAATGGAAATGTTATGGAACTTTAAAGTTGCACTTGCTTACGGTGACGTCACACGACCTTAACGATCGACTTTATAAGGCCAAATAAAAGAAAGAAATGCACTTAAGGCGAGTCACCGGCAAGATTTTAGGCGGTGAGGTACGGTACGTTTCTCGTAGAGACTGGCGGGGAAGCGGGCAGCGCGGTATGTTCTGAAACCGCTTGGCAACGTTCAAGTTCTGGGATTAATTTGAATTAAATAAATACAGGACTTCAGTTTGAAACAAAGTTTAGCAGGTTCTCATTAATACTTCAAGAGAAATTTATCCATATAAAAATTATGAGCAAAGTCGAAAATTTTATTAATAAAAAATTCGTTTTAAACTTTTAATTTAGCCTGTTTCAAGATTTTTTTTGATCGAGTAAAGTACATCCTATCGTGTAACAAATTAGCACATTCTTTAGAAAATATCTTTAAGTGTATCGGATATTTTTTGTAAGACCGTTATTTAATAGTAAATACCGAAAACATTTGATCTAGCAAACCAGTTTTCACCGCTGAGCTGAGGTGACTCGCCTTAACGTGACTTAATTAAAAGCACTTAATTTGTGTGTGAAGATAATTTTGAAGTATTAAATCTCGGCTAGGTAAAAACTCACTCACATAATTTCTCACTCGAGTATCATACAGCAATCGGTGTACATTAAATAATTAAAATTATTAAATAATTAATTTCTCAGTCATTTATTGATGGATTGGATGGATGGAAACAAACACAGTTTTAACCTACATGTTACTTCCGTTGCGAAAAATATGAATTCAACATCATGAAACTTCTCCATTGTGTATTTCATATTTAAACCCCTAAAAGCATTTGACGTTTGACATAAACTTACTAATTTAATTCACTCTATGAAAGGCTTGATAAAAAATTATGACCTCGTTCTTTCTCCAAGGCGAGGCCGAGCCGGTAGATGCCAACCCGGAATATGCTACCACCTCCTAACATCGTATCGAGCGGGAATTATCCCCGAGCGCTTGCTACCCGAGCTTCAACGGAGTAATCTCCTGGAGCCTGTGCTCATGATAAAGAGGCTTCGGCTCGGCTTGGCGGCAGATGCCTTGAAAATGGTGCCGTCGCCTCCTGCTCAAGCTACTATTAGTTGGGCTGTGAAACACTTGCAAAGGTTTGTGTTGTGTTATTTTTTAACCGGTAGTAGAAGAACCAAAAAGAAAGTTAGTGGCTTAGGAACATCCGAGATGGACAGGGGTAGACTTCCATCTGGGGAACAAATATACATTGTACTTTGTACTAGAATCTTCCCGGCATTTCAGCCCAGGTTCTGCTTATTATTGTGATCCCATTTAACTTACAAGTTTTAGTTAGTGTGTCAGAAAACATCCAAATATCGCCATAATGTTTTATTTCTATTTTAATAAGAAGCCAATGGTAATACGGTAACAATGATCTCTTGTCTTATTCTATTACAACCTAAATTAAAATATTTTAGATAATTGAGTCAAATATTTTGTAAATTTTTATTTAAATGACCAATGCGGAATTTTGAAACATATCCAAATGAGCTTTTTAAATGTTATTATATGATATGACTATTCTATTATGGGGAGCCCTGCCAAGGCCAATATAGGTTAAAAAAAAGTTAAATGTATCGACTTGAAATAGTCTTATCGTAGTTTTTGAAGTCGTTCCATTAAAATGTTAATTGTATTTATTTAGATGTGGCGCATTAGACACCACGGAAACTTTAACCCCCTTGGGGTGGCATTTAGCGCGTCTACCCGTTCACCCGGCGGCGGGGAAACTTTTGCTCTTAGGGGCACTTTTCGGTTGCTTGGATCGAGCTGCTAGCGTCGCTGCTGTGTGGGGCTTCAAGGACCCTTTCCAGCTCGTTATTGGTAAGCTTTCTCATCTCAGAAAACAAGCTTCTGAGAAAACGAAAATTAGACCCAGAAAATTTCTCAATTTGGCCTGAAATGGTCCAGTCAATGATAAAGTTAACACAATTTATTTCAATGGAAATCTGATCCAGATATTCCATCTGAGCCAACTTGGAATCTATCCTGCTTCCAAACATCCAACTAAAAAGTTATTTTGTGAAAATTCCCACAGACAACTGGTATTTTTATTTGTTATCCTGAAAAAAATCTACACCAAGAGTACCCACAAAATTCAGATTGAGACGGAAATAGATTGAACTGGCACTCTCTCAAACTCATGATTTCCCTTTCAGAAACAATAAAATAGCACTTTCTTATAAGATACTTGTATTTCTTGTACAGGTAAAGAACAGGAAGTGGACCAGGCGAAACGTAATTTCGCATTAGGGGAACCGAGCGACCACATAGCAATATCTGAAGCTATCACAAAATGGGAGGAGTGCGGAGAGAGAAGACGACGCGCTTTCGCATACGAAAACTTCCTTTCAAACAACACTATAAAATTACTGGTCGATATGAAGGAACAGTTAGCCAATAACCTTAGGCAAATGGGGTTTTTGCCGTCGGGAAATATCAAGGCTTCGTATGAGAATCGGAATTCAAGTAATTTGAGCTTGTTCAAAGCTATTGTCGCTGCGTCGCTTTACCCCAATATTGCGCATGTCAAGTACGTAAAGGTGATGTAATCACTATTTATTTACCTTTTATGTTGATGGAGAGAAATATTCATAAGATACCCAACTTCCTGGCGAATATTTTATACCTTCTTTTTATTGCGAGATAGGCTTGCGCTTGACGACAATCATGCTTAGTGCAAAGCAATGAGGTCTAGGTTGGAACGCGCTTGCCTAGAAGATGCCTATTCATTCTTGCCTTGAAGGTAATAAAATCTACTAAAACCCCCTCGGTGGCCACCCTCAGAACATATTGGGAAGCTCCGAAATCTCTTAAGAATGTATTTCTTTTCTTGTGCGATGCCAGTTTAGTTGATCCCGGCGCTCAAAAGAAAAACTTACACATGAACATATCGTTTAAACTTAACATCTATGCAAGAACGCAGTCTTAGAATGTTAACATGTAGAAAAATAAAAGTGAAATAAGAGTTAAGACATGTTAAGTTTATAAGAACATGGGATTGTTTTTACAGATGGTCCTGCTTGAACCACGGTCGAAAACCTCCCAGATTCACAGCGCACAGCCCTGAAGATGGTAGATTGAACGTACACCCGAGCAGTGTAATGTGCGGACCCAAATTCGTAAGGGGTGATGGTATTAGGCTGTGTGACAACCCTGGCGCCAACTGGTTGGTCTACTGGTTGAAGCAACGGTCGAGCGATCTGTTCATCTTTGACGTCACGTTTATTTACACTTTGCCTTTGCTGTTCTTCGGAGAGTTTATTGTTACCGATGGTATGTGATTTCTCATGTATTTGTATAATATGTCACCGTAAAATTGTAAAAACCGTCAGATTACAATCTAACGCTTTTTATCTCGATTGATTGTAAACTGTCGACAGATTGTGAACCGTTCCATGTTCTGAGTGTCAATGTGTTAATTCATTGTATTTACGTTTTCTTGTCTCTTTCTTGTAGGTTGGGTTAGGGTTTGACATAAATAATCAGGTAGTGCCGGTTTAATATACCTTAAAATTATGAGTTAAATTGTAATCTTTCGAAAGTTTACAATCTCGCGAGTTAGATTATATATATATATTATAGATATAATCTAACGGTTTTTACAATTTTACGGTGACATAATTATTATATATTGCACAAAACAAGTGCTGCAAGCTCAGAACTATTCAGTACTGTTAGGCTAAACATAAATGTATTAGATCCATGGTCTTACTGTCTCTATGGCTTTAGAGGGTAGCAGCACTGTTGGGAACGCTTGGAGGGAGATCGAGGTGTATTGGCAAGATGGCAGCCGTGTTTGTGAGATTAAATATGGAATCCATATCCATACTAATATTATAAATGCGAAAGTGTGTCTGTCTGTCTGTCTGCTACGCTTTCACGGCCCATCTGGTCAACCGATTTTGATGAAATTTGGAACAGGGATAGATTGTATCCCAAAATGTGAAAATTGAAGAGTTCAAAAAATCAAAAAACCATAATTCACTTTCAGTTAATTCCGTTTTTAATATTTCAATAAATGTGTTTTTGGTTATAGATGCTGAAGATCCGGAATGCTGTTTAATGTCAATTTTAAATGTGAAAGTCCGATGCAAAAGAGACGGTGCGAGCAAACTGTTTGAACTCAGATGTCTATTGGACAAAGTTCTTGCGACAAAGATTACTGACACTTTCAATCATTCCACAAAACACAATGAGTTTGAGGAACAAGTTCTGAAGTAAGATTTACTGCTTGAATTATTTCATTTCTTTAGCCTATCATGCATTTATAGGGTTTTCAAAATTATTATTTTTTGCATTGAACTATCTATAAAGCGAAAATAAAAAAGTAAACCGAGTTGTAGCATCTAGAGGTATGGTGCTCTCACCTATGGTTGAGAGAGGTAGGAATTTTCAACACTAAATTCTGTCAACCAACCTCAGGTTGACAGAATTTTTCCTCCGTCACGTCCCTGAAACCACGCAATGTTGCTCTATCCAGTCACCTCCTCCGTCCGCTTTTTTTTTTATCCACTACAAGCTAGCCCTTGACTACGATCTCACCTGATGGTAAGTGATGATGCAGTCTAAGATGGTAGCGGGCTAACCTGTTAGGGGCATGGAAGTTATATTAAACCCATACCCCTTCGGTTACTACACGGCATCGTACCGGAACGCTAAATCGCTTGGCGGCACGTCTCCGTCACGTCACGGCAGGTAGGGTGGTAACTAGCCACGGCCGAAGCCTCCCACCAGGCAAAGTACACCTCCTTCGAATGCCCGGTAGGAAAGAACGTATTGAATAGTTGATAGTTGGCATCTCGCTACGAAATCCTCCTTAGGACGGCACGGCACGGTAATAATTATGAATATTCTCATGTTCTGTTCTCTATCTTCTCGCATTTGATAAGAATGATGAGCGAATTTAAAAATCCCTCTCTGTTTCGTTACTCCAAATGTAGCCAGGACAAAAACTATGAATCCACTAAATTAATAATACTTGCATTTTTGTTTTAGCACTGTCATTCAACTCATAACCGCAGAAGATGAGAAGGCTGAATATTTGGGAGACTTTCAAGACTCAGATACCTCAGAAAGTGAATCAGACAGACATTATTAGGAATATTGTCTGTGGTATTACTTAATGCCAAAGAGAAATGGTGTTTAAAACAAGAAATACGATATGAATATTTTTAAAATAGTTTAAGCATAGTGGTACTGTTTATTTATTTATTATTTTGTCTAAGTCATAATGATCCTTAACTGAATTATCATTCGAAACTTATAAGTTCTTATTTTTAGTAAGACGATTTTCTAAAATTTGTTCGTGTATTGCAGTCATAGACTTCAATCATTTGGAATATGAAAATTGTTATCCGTAATTAAAACCTTTTTTGTTTCCTAACAATCTGCGTTTTTCATTTTCCCCTAGTTTGGTAGTTAATTTATACGATGGCAAGTGGCAACCCTAAGTTTGACAGGTCACAGATGTTTGTGTTTTGTTATCATTACATTTTTAGAGGTTATTTTATTAGGTGATAACAGTGGGTTTATAAAGTGTTTAAACTGCAATAGGCTGTGTTATTTTTATTTTATTTTAACAAAAGGCATTTTGAAATGTTATCTACAATCCAGGTAGCACCAATTCTATCATACACTGACACTTACCTAATTAAAATAACATTACTTTCTCTAAAGAACTGGCTTGAATAAAAAGTCTATTATTTCAGAAAAAAATAGTAAAACCTTTAATCATATTAAGCCGCAATGCACATAGCCAATATGTTGTTACAAATGAAAATAATGGCACAAGAGAAATAATACTAAATCATGAGAAAACCAAGTAAGTAACATACAAATTACAATCCATGAAATTAGATAATAGTTATTTTATATAATTATATAAATATGTATATAAGTACATATATAATTAAATTATATGTATAGTTTTATTATTTATTACGCAGGTTCTGTATATATAGCACCTGATGATCTAGTTGAGTAGACAATCAAAAATTGAATACCTAGCTACTAAAACATAAAAAAAGTTGTTTAAATCCATACTTACTTCCATACAAATATGCAAAAGTGTTTATGTCTGTCTGTCTGCTAAGCTTTCACGGCCCAACCGTTTTACCGATTTTGTAGTAATTTTTGGTATAGGGATAGGTTTTATCCGGGATAAAACCTATCCCTAGGTATGTAGGTAGGGAAGGACGTAGGCTACTTTTTATCCCGGAAAATCAAGTTCCCGCGAGAATCAAAAATGTACTGTGCTGAAACTGCTGTGCCATACATTTATTTCCCATACTTATATTGTTTTTGTCCAGAAACTCTCTCTCACTGGATATGATGACGCATCTCATAGAAGCAATTAACTCAAACAAAGAAGATACTGCATTAAGGGCAATCGTTTTATCAGCTAATGGTAATGTTTTCTCTGCTGGTCATAATTTGAAGGAATTAGTAAGTATAAGTAGATATCACAGTTTTTATTTGGGTTGTAATGGCATCTCGCCTCCGTCTCCGTAAGTGCGGAACTTACGCACCTCCGTTTCCGCATCCGCCTCCAAGGAACATAATATTTACTATTTTTTGATTGTTACTCAATCACGACCCAACGGCTGAACGGATCTGGCTGAAATTTGGCACAGAGATAGATTATAATCTGGAATAGCACATAGGCTACTTTTTATCCCGGAAAATTAAAGAGTTCCCGCGGGAACCAAAAAACCTCCGACCACGCAGACGAAGTCGCGGGCATCCGCTAGTGAATCATAATCCTAGACCAAAAAAATATCTGTTTTGGTTTTTACAGCAAATGTCATCAGGGATAGATCAACATAAACTAGTGTTCAGTAAAGCAACAGAATTGATGAAATCTATTATACTAAGTCCTGTACCAGTAATAGCCAAGGTAAGATTTTTAATAAAAATATAATATTGTAAGAGAGCAAAATAACAAATTTGCTCAAGAACAATATATTATATCAGCGTGTATTCCCAGTCTATAACAAACTTAGTTTTTATCAAGTAGATAAGGAGATACTTCAGCCTCTCATGCAGCCATAAATATTGCAAATTACTTTATGGCTGCTCGTGGGAACCACATGACGAGTTCAATCTATACTAATACTAGCTGACGCCCGCGACTTCGTACGCGTGGATCAAGGTTTTGTGGTTCCCGCGGGAACTCTTTAATTTTCCGGGATAAAAAGTAGCCTATGTGTTATTCCAGACTATAATCTATCTCTGTGCCAAATTTCATCCAGATCCGTTCAGCCGTTGGGGCGTGATTGAGTAACAAACATCCATCCATACATCCATACATCCATACATCCAAACTTTCGCATTTATAATATTAGTAAGAAGTAAGATAAGATAAGATTATAAATGCAAAAGTTTGGATGGATGGATGTTTGTTACTCATCACGCCAGAACGGCTGAACGGATCTGGATAAAATTTGGAATACATAGGCTCTTATCCCGGAAAATTAAAGAGTTCCCGCGGGAACCAAGATCCCTCAATCGGACGTCGGGTTAGATAAGTTTGTGGGATTATAATAATAACAAGTCTTATAGTTGCATCTTATCAAACTAGATGGCACCACTGGAAACTTGCGTCGCGCTATAGATCAGTTCAGATCCGATTCTAAATAGAAGCCGAACCAAGTTCTCGTCGACGAAGTCACGGGTATTCGCATAATTATTTATGCAATACTTATAAATGCGAAAGTGATGTTTGAATATTTTTGAAGTGGGTATAAAGAGACCTACAAATTAGAGCAACAGGTTCCTCTCAGAATGAGAATTGAGAAGAGTATGGTCAGTCTAGTGTCTACCAGAGGATATGCCCGTGACTTGGGGGTCAGTCTCTTGATCTCTTCCACATTGCTATTTTATTAGTATATTATAAACTATAATGAGCTGCGCGCCCGTGCGTGCGTGAGTGCGTGTGAATGTATATATGTGCATTACATATAATATACATTCACACTAGTATTATTATATTTTATTAATCTTATAATCCGGCTATATGCAGTAGGTATGCAGGTCCGTGAGACGAGATACCGTCGATTATATATAAATTTCTATCTTTATTAGTGAATCCATACTAATATTACAAATGCAAAAGTGTGTCTGTCTGTCTGTTACGCTTTTACGGTCCATGTGTTCAACCAATTTTGATGAAATTAGGTAGAGATAGTTAGTAGTCTCCACGTGGAAGAAGTAGCGGGCATCATCTAGTTTTGAATACCTAAACCTTATCTACGTTATAAAGAGAATCTCTGTCAAAGATTTAATTTTTCCTTATTTATCCAAGGGCTTAGCTTCGAGCCTAATGTGAATAATGAATCAAGCCGTGAGTCAGGACTCCTGTATTTCATGGTTTTTTGTAGGTGAACGGATTTGCAACTGCTGCCGGCTGTCAGTTGGTAGCCACTTGCGATATTATCGTGTGCTCGGATACAAGCAAGTTCTCAACACCAGGGTGAGGCAATCTTATAATCCGGCTATGTGCAGTAGGTATGCAGGTCCTTGAGACGAGATACCGCCGATTATATGTAAATTTCTATCTATCTATGAATCCATACTAATTTAAGAACGCAAAAGTTTGTCTGTCTGTCTGCTACGCTTTCACGGCCCAACTACTCAACCGATTTTGATAAAATTTGGTACATAGGCTAGTTTTTATCCCGGAAAATTAAAGAATTCCCGCGGGAATCAAAAAACTTAACCCTCATCTAATACATATAAAATATAAGTACGCCATATTAAAGGACATAATAAGTATAAAATGACTGACAGACATCAAAGAAATTACCACCACTCTCGGGTGCGGTGTATCCCACTATTTCCACAACGTGGCGGACCCTTAGCTTATTGCCCGTTCACAAAATCGAGTTTGCTGAAAGTAAGTATTTTGTCATTCCACTACAAGTTACCCTTTCTTAACTTTTTTTCGCTATCCTCGCATAAACGTCAAAGTTTAAGAGGATGGCTAGTGTGTTTATAACTTTAATATAAATGTATGTTTATCTTGAACAATAAATAAATAAAAAAATAAAAACTGCGATCACACCTGACGGTAAGTGATGAATGCAGTCTAAGATGGTAGCTTAGGCTTACCTGCCCCACTATTGTGTAAGGAAATTGTAATCGTTTGGCAAACGGCTAATTCGACCAGTTTAAGGAGTTCATAGGTGCCTGCACGTCATAAAGCATGTATACGATTTGCTTATACAATTGGGCCTCTGTACCCTTACTCTGAGTTTTTACATTGCAAATACGATTGATCGACGTGAGAGCTCACCACGACAAGTGTAAGCGAACGTCAAAGTAAAATGGACCCAAGAGCTCATGCTTTAAAGTTACAAATTCAGCGTTTGGAGCGCTGGCTGTAAATACACGAAATGATGAAATGAGCTCTAAACCAATGCAGTTAAGGTTCATTTTTTACACTTGGCGTGGTGAGTTCTCACGTCGATCAATCGTATTTGTAATGTAAAAACTCAGAGTAAGCGTATTGATTAGTAGGGGTACGGCAGTTATATTTAAACCAATACCAAATCTCTTGGTGGTACCGTCTTTGTTTATCAGTTTATTTTTGGTACTTCAGAGCGAACTTCGGAATATTTTGCTCGACGCCAGGAATCGCCGTGGGAAGGAGTGTGCCAAAATCTAGAGCAATGTACATGTTGCTAACTGGTTAGTTTTTTTAATACTTATTTAGGAATTTTTGATAGGTACCTAGTTACATACAAGTACCTATTAGGGTGCGTTTCCACCAGAGATGTGCTCCGTTGCTAAGCTACGCATGTGTGTCAAATTTTCAAAGTTAGATTTTAGATCAAGCGGTGGGTTTGACAGATCCGTAGCTAAGCAACGTAGTGCATTTATAGTAGAAAGGGACCCTAAGTTTTGACCACAAGAGGGAAAACACACTACGGAAAGTGGACACGACAGGACAGAAAATACGAATAGGAAAGCGCGTTTTGTCCTGTCGCGGTAGTCTGTGCAGTGCGATCCATATAAAAGTGCGCGGATTTTTCCTCTACAGGCAGTGTATATTTATGGCAAATAATTAATTAATTAATTAATATTGTAACATATAAAGCACATGAATTTTAAACTTTTTTATCTAGCGAAGTACCTTTTTTCTTTTTATCCACTATAAGTTAGCCCTTGACTGTGATCTCACCTGTTGGTAAATTATAATGCAGTCTAAGACGGTAGCCGGCTAACCTATTAGGGGCATGGCAGTTATATTAAACCCATAACCCTAATCGGTTCCTACACGGCATCGTACCGGAACGCTGAATCGCTTGGCGGCACGTCTTGCCGGTAGGGTGGTAACTAGCCTCCCACCACGGAAAACCTACATATATTATAGCTTTTTTTTTACTTTTTCATAAGGTATGTCATCGAATATGTTTTAGGTGAACCGATATCAGCCAAAGAAGCATACGAAAGTGGTCTCGTCACAAAAGTAGTGCCCGCAGATAATTTAGATGCCGAAGTGGACAATATCATTGAACAGATCAAAAGAAAGAGTCGCAGTGTTATCACGCTGGGAAAGGAGTTCTTTTATAAGCAAATGGACCTTAGTGTACTTGAAGCGTACAAATTAGGCGAAGATACAATGGTTAGGAACATTAACTCCGATGATGGACAGGAAGGAATAAGGAGTTTTGTTGAGAAACGGAAAGCGTCTTGGAGTCATAAATAGGGATTTTAATGGAAGGACACACTAACATGCCGTTTTAGGATTTCATCGTCCTTATGGGGCCTGTTTACTGGAAATTGAGCGGAGCGAGATAAGTAACCAAGTCCAGTACTACCACTAATGAAATTTACGCCGATGTAACTGCACAGAAATCTTATTTTAGAATGGCGCGAAAATATCTCAGCCAATTATAACGCACGTCCGTCCGCTATTGACTCATAGTAAGTCTATCTATTGACGTTTGCATCAGAATGACTGCCCAGTCATGGATCGGCGTATTTACCAGCATTTAGTACCTATTTAGTTCCCTTTGTTTAAATATTTTGTACCTAATTATTCACGAAGAAATATAATTTTTTAAGTGGGCAGTCATTCTGATGCACACCTATTGAAAGATAGATAGCACGAGTCTCTGTTGTTCTTGTGTTTAAAATCTTAACATCAAGCAATAAGGTCTGCATTTCATTGGTGTTCACATTCGGTTTTAGTCGGCGTTAGGTAATGATTTTCGGCGTAAACGAATTTCCCGTTGCGTCTTATAAAAATGGTAGTACTGCAACAATCTGATTGATATGTCCGTCTCAAATTTCCGTCCTCTCTTCATGCACTCTATAAAATCGCTTATTGACTTGTCTAGTGGACTACTTATGTTTAAACCATGCCATACATAAACGCTATTTTTATTCACACATACAATTTTATACTTTTACAAAATACTTATGTAAAAAGAATTTAGTAGATTGTACAGATATAATATTTTTATAAAATGTTAAAATTTATTTGTTGGAATCTAAATAAAATCCACTATTATTTACACCTATATTTATTTGCCACTATCATTACCTTTAGTGTATATCCAAAGCAAGAATAATAAAGCATAATTTCGTCACATACACGTCAAAATATTTGGCCAAAACATTTTACAGTATATACATTTAAATGTTACATCATTATTATATTTTGGTAAATATGCAAAAAGATATACACACAACGTAAATATTATAAATGTATGAAAGTTGATACAAAAAGTGCGCAGAAAACACGAGCATCAATTTCTATAAAGGCCTGGACAAAAAACAACGTCGGCGTCGCGTCCTAACATTACTAAACGCATATTAATGTATGATAGAAGATACTGTTATTTGCATTTCAATTGACTTAATAACTCGCATATAATAATCAAAATTTTACAGTCAGCATAGTTAAACTCATTTTGTTAACTTTTATTGTGTAAGTGTATATAGTAAATACTTATGAAAAACAACAAAAATATGAGTTACGAAAAACAGATTAAGAAATCTCGGGAATTAAAATCTCGCAGGACCTTTCACACCGGTGAGGCGAGGTATCAGGCAAGGCGTGAATGGGGCGGAGATAATTGAAAACGCGCGACTCTGATGGCCGGTTGGTGCGAAATTTGTGTATCCGTTTTACAAAGGAATATAATATATTCTGCTATTACTCATGCAGCAATATGGTTTAATGTTGTATGAACAAATATTTCAATTCTTGCCTCGCACATCCACGCGCATCCAGACCTTTCACACCAACGATGGGCGAGCGGGACGAAAATTGAAGTTTTGCCATGCAAACATTTTAATTTTTGTCTCACCACGACACGCCTTGCCGGTGTGAAATCACTTTGTCTCGATAGCGTCGGCAAAACTATTTCGTTTCTATTCAGTACCATAACTTCCAACATTTGTTTGTCTGTCCAAACATTTATGGCTGTTTTCATTTCATTGAAAAAATTACTTATCTATATTTTTTAAAAATCCAATAAAATTAATTAAACTAAAACTATATTCTAATGAAAAGTTTTACTGTATTTAGAGATAGAACAACGGAAAGCTTATAATTATTGTTAATATTAAATGAAAAACGGAAGTAGCATGTTTGGGACATTCTTCAAAATTAGGTATTTATTATTCGAATTGCGACTTAGCAGTAAGTTCCACTGAATGAAAAGTGTGTTCTATCTGTGATCTGTCTATAAGTTAGGTACTTGGCAATGTTATTTTTCGTCAAAAAACGCCACATACAATTTATACAAATAAAAACATTGCTAGATAACTAATCGACAGATACCGAGATATTTTTTTTAGTAACTAGAGGATCCATAATGCGCGCGACTTCGCACGCATGGTTTTAGGTTTTTAAAAAGAAATTGTTGCAAACAGACTCACTTTCGCATTTATAATATTAGAATGGATTTCGGCCGGTTCAGGACCACGTAAAGTGGCCTACGTGGTTCGTAACTAGGGTAGGCACTAAGCATTTACGTTTTCACTAGGGTAATTTTGAAAATGGAGCGTTGAGCAGTGATCTATTTCAACTGAAGTAAGAAGTTTTATGCCTCTGCTAGTGTTTAATACTCTTCCATATGAAATATTTATGGTCAACTGCCTACTTTAGAAATGAGCTTGAAAACCAACAAAATTATTGATTTACCTAGATAAAATCCATTTGTGCTAATAATGCTAGTTTCAATTTAAAGTGTTGCATAAACGGCAATACATGAATATTGCAAAGAAAATATTGTTTATTTTTTTGTATAAGTTGCTAAAGGTTCTATTTTATTGGTCGATATCATGGTCAGTACAAACCATACGAGGACACCCCGCATGGAGCATAAAGCCTAAAGACATTCACAACGTAAGCAAAATTGAAGGCGTTTTAAAAATCGCCTGCCGGCCGCACCCCTAATGTGTTTCTTATCGACCAATGAAAATGAGCCTTATACGAATAGTGTTAAGTTATATTATAATCATTAAACATTTTTAAAGAATCCCTGACATATTTGGATAGTAAATAATATAGGTACACTTATCATGTATTAAACAATTATATTAATTAAACAAGTATTGTAATACTTGTTTAATACAGAGAAGTGAATTACAATAATATATTTTTCTTCAATCGTGCAAACTAAACATAACTTTTTTTTTATAATAAATTTATTAATGTTATTAACACATCATAAGAAACCCTAAATAATAAGAAATACAATATACTTTCCACATCACACAGGTGTGAAGAAAATAAAGCATACATTTGGTTAAACACACAATTCGACTTTAAAGGTGGTAACAAACTTCAGTACCTACTGTGAAATATCACAACCACAGAAATCAGAATAAGTATAGAAGTGTTAAAATAGCCTGAGATTTTTGCCGCGCTGGTAAACACATCATTACGTGTTATTAAAAAAGCATTTAGCATTGCAGTTTAATTAATTTATGTTGCTTTGGGTCAAGTATTATGTTCTAACAAATTACGCTCGTCAAATTATGTACAAGAGACTGGCTAAAAATCAGCGGTCCCCGCCTTGTAGTAAAGACATCAGATACCATTTCTGATAGGTAATTTCGAGTTCTGTGGTCGCAATACTCTGGGGTGATAATTTACCAATTGGACCACAAGCGTCAGTCAATGCACTACAAGTTAGCCCTTGACTGCAATCTCACCTGATGTTAAGTGACGATGCAGTCTGAGATGATAGCGGGCTAACCTGTTAGGGGTATGGCAGTTACATTAAACCTAGTCAGTTTCTACACGGCATCGTACCGGAACGCTAAATCGCTTGGCAGTATATCTTTGCCGGTAGGGTGGTAACTAGCCACGGCCGAAGCCTCCCACCTGACTCCGATAGTCTTCTAATGCATCACGATACGTCAGTCGTCACCTCTCTGTAGTTTGTTTCCACCTTTATTGTAAGCCAATACTAAAATAAGCAAAGAATAATGAACAGCATTTTTATTTACTGATAAATTATACAACCATACACAATTTTGGAATGGCAGCCATATAACTATTTTCCAATATACATAATACTTTGTTTCCAGAAAGACAAAATAATAATAGAAATATGAATATTGGGGCATACATTTTTAACGTTAGACTCAAAGAATGGAGATGTATAAAAGTAGTAATAAATTCAAGTGTAGTATCATCTTGCTCAAAGAAAAGGCTTCATGATTCTTAGACCTTACAATTATTTTAGTTCAAGTTTCATCTATAAAATCTTTACATCCCTTCACTCATGGAAAGGGTGACTAAGAATCCAAAAATTTAAAATACTATCCATCAAAATAGTATATAAAAACACAGGATCAATATAATAGACACTGGGTCCATGCCCAGATGGGGCACGATTCAAACAATTTGTGTTATGGCTTGGGCCTATTACACTACACTTATTTAAGGGCCCTGTTGTAAGAGTGGGCGTGGACGCTAATTTTGAAAATTGATTTTAATTAGTATGATCGAGAACCTAGATGGCACCACTTATACAAGTACAAGTGCCGGAGCACAATTACTCTCTACACTGATCGTGCGACAACTGAGCACCCTAACCACCCTAGCTGTTATTATATTGCCCAGTCGGCAGAGCGCGGGAGACCGGGACGACCCGATGTCCCTAATCAAGGACCCTTTCTCCCTAAGTTTTATTACACTACATTGATTCAGAGTAACGGTCCCTTAACAAAGTATAGTGTTATAGGCCTTTCAGCACATGGAGTAATTCATACTTATACCATGCAGCGCCTGTGCCACATCTGGGACTGTATTGTCAATTCTTTCCCAGTAAGGAAACAGTAATTAATCATGCCTTATTCAGTAGCCACTAATCCTTGATTAGCATTTGTCATCGAAAAATGCTCGCATTTATTAAATGACAATGTTTACCAAGTTCTAGAAAGCTTATTTTATGCAAGTTTGTTAATATTTGAGCACTCTTCAAACATTAAGAAACGGGTTTTTGATGTTTTCGGTATGAACACTATGCTTAGAACAAGTGAAAAAATTAAGAAGCTTTTCTGTATTCATAAGACACTTCAAGTCAAAGTAAGTATGATATATATTAGTTTACAACTATGGAAATGATAAAATTTATTTATGAAGTTTATATTAATAGATTAACAGATAGCTGTGCTGTCACATAGCGGCCACTGATTTTACGGTGTCGATAAACATATTCTTCATAATATAACCTCCATTGAAAGTGCTAGTTTCAATGCCTGTTGAGCCACCCGAACCTAGTCAATTTCATACGAATACAGCCCTCCTTTCAATCCTGTCAGAGTATCTTTTGTTTATTTCAAACCTTATATTATTCCTTAGTCATTGTATAATTGTCATTTAAACCATCAACTAAACTGACAGATATCATATTTGTAAACAACAACCTATTATAGGAACTAAAGTAAATAAGAAATACAATTTCAATAAAACTAGCACTTTTATGCAGATTATATGAAAAATATAGTGTGTGCTGTGGGATGAATCACAATTTCGTCTTGTTTCACCCCTAGACACACAATATACTATTTCTAGGAGACCTTTAAATCATATTTCTATAGACAACAAATCAGTGACATACGGTTCCTGCCCTATGTGACAGTATGCCACCATAGTAAACAAGAGTTTTACTTGATAATAATTTAAATAAATACATTTAAATATAAAACAATTGTCTCAATTTTATAAAGTCTGAACGGGAGTCACAATATGGAAGCTTGTTGTGCCTTCTTGGGATCGTTTGATGTTCTTTCCCCATTTTTATATTTAGATCTCACTTCTTTGCAAGTTCGTTTGAGAGCCAGTCTAAACCTTCGTACAGCCCCTGACCTTGTGTGGCGCAGGTTGCTTGGATGTACCACTGAAAAAAGACAAATGATAACCTGATAAACTGACAAGATAAAGTTCAAAACTAAACCCTACCAACCTGCATTCGCACCAATACCTAAATAACATTGCAAATATGCCTTGACAACTTTCAATCATTAAATATTTATGAGAGAAAAAGCCGTAAGATACAAGAGTAATTGCTGTATATACTACTGCCTTGTTTAAAACTTTTTGGTGTCCAAGCAAAATTGTATTAGATGTGTTTTTTAATGGTTGGAAATCCTTGTTCTAGGCGAACAAGCTAGCTTCCTGTAATCCTGGTGCCAGTAATCTTTATTAAAAAAAAACCGGCCAAGTGCGAGTCGGACTCGCGCACCGAGGGTTCCGTACTGAAAACTGTAACGACCAAAGATGTAAAACGGTAATAATTACCTTTGTTAATGAACCGCAAAACTAACTTTGTTTGTAGAGGTTTACTGTTAATATCAAAAAAACTATGCTAGTTAGAGCATTGGCTATAGTTTTCCTGTAAAATATACATAAATTCCTATTGACCATAATTATTTCAGATTTTCGCTTGGTAAACTCCGGAGATAAGGGGGGGATAACGGTATTCTTTTAGACTTTTTCCCCGA
This sequence comes from Erebia aethiops, assembly GCA_923060345.2. NCBI lineage: Eukaryota > Metazoa > Arthropoda > Insecta > Lepidoptera > Nymphalidae > Erebia > Erebia aethiops. Next base: position 9,186,148 of record OV281096.1, on the reverse strand, counting down.
TAAATCAAAAACTATCATGACTAAAAATAATTAAAAATCTGTTTTAGAATGTACAAAGTAAACCCTTTCATATGATACCCCACACAGTACAGTTATCTCACTTTTAAATTTCAACCCTCCGATTTTCCCCCCTTTTTAAATAAGAACAAAAATAATTTCCAATTTTTTTTAATTCCAGTGTCTTTGGGCCACTAATATACACAACTATTCCAAATTTCATGTCGATAGCTTCGGTAGTTACTGAAATAATCGAGTGTGACGGACGGACAGACAGACAGACAGACAGACGGAGAAAGTCGCACCATAAGGGTTCCATTTTACCATTTTGGTACGGAACCCTAAAAATACAGGTATACCAAGGTGCAGAGGTGGGTATGCTAGAAATCAATAAACGGAGAAAATACATTAATATTATGGAAACACATTTTGATAATAAAACTAGCATTCAAGTACATTATACAAAACATAATGGTTTCATGGTCTACATAAAACAATAGATAACCAAATGACTATCTTATCTTGAATTAGGATTACTAGCAACATAAACTAGATTTAACTTAATTTTTTTAGGTTACCACACCTAATGACATTTGCATATGGAAAATGCTTACTCAAATTTGTTACTTTTACTTGCTAGTTTTTTTTTACATAATTTGATAGACAACTGATGTAGATATAGGCCACCAATTGGGATATTCAGAAGTTTGATTCTGAAGCAGGCAGTCCTAATTTATTGAAGCTAAGTGCTTCACTCATCTTTTCCTTTAAGACGCTGTGAGCTCACGAGATGAAAAACACAGGCGCGCGGGGGTGAAATCGAGCAAGCGCATGTCGCAAAAAATGCATGAAATAATTTGTAAAAAAAATAATATTTACTTTTCAATACAAATGAATCTGACAATGTTTCCGTTGTTTGATTTAGAAATATGAATTTTATTTTATATTTCTAGAGCTAATTATTGGTAATTAATAATTACTAATTATTGGTTGGTATTGAAATATATAAGGAGAAAAATTGCTTTAAAAGGTAAATTAAAAGGTATGTTCAAAATAAATTTTAATGCAGTAATTTTTTTTAAATTGTGTTTTGAGATGAGTCAATGGCTGCTCGAAGGTCATGAAAACAGCACATTATTTTTACAAGCATACATTATGTCACCATTTGATGGATACACTGCTTTTAAAAACCCCCTTTTACGCTACACAGGGTCTTAACAGTGAAGGAAAACATCTCAAGGAAACCTGCATGTTTGAGAGTTCTTTATATTGTTTTCTAGAGGTGTGTGAAGTCTGCCAATCCAGACAACAATGTGACAAAGAGTTAACAAAAGAGGCCTGTGCCAGCCATGTGTTAAAATGATACACTCATGTAAAAACCAAATACTAAGAGATAAATTACTTACACGTCGGTTCCTCATGTTATTCAAATTTAAGGCATTTGTAAGTTCCGCTGCTGTCATTGCATTAGGCATGTCTTGCTTGTTGGCGAACACTAGAATAACTGCATCTCGCAGTTCATCCTCCTTGAGCTGTAATAAAGTTATCTTTATGTACCCATATTCACTTCTCTCATATAAAAGGATAAAATTACTGACTGATTATGTATCCACATAGTAACCACTGAGCCTGCATACTTAAAACTTCACATGTAGGTGAAAATATCTTCATGAAATGTAGGGAATGTAGGGAAAATATATCATTTCTTCATGTAAAATATACCTGTGATAGGATATTTTCACAGCATAGCAGCATTTCATAGGCACAATCATGATTTATGGCCGACCCTAGTGCTGCATTGCACTATAATTAATGGATGGAACTTCTAAAAAGTGAAGTCAAGACACTACATTTAGTGTATTTGTCTTTAATAATTTTTTAAGATTTTTGAAGTAAAACTTCTTTACACACACTTGACTTGGGGAGTAAGCTGGTGAATGAGTGACGAGAGCATTACGAAAAGTGATCGGGCGAGGCGAACGAAAGTTGAGATGGAGATATAAGTTAGTGAAGATAGAAAGAGAGAGTTACGTTTTGTATATTACTGTAGGGGCAAGAGAGAGAGAGGTGCAAGCACACATTTTCTTTCTCTCATAGTTATGTATCATATTTCTCATGCCATAAAGAAGTTTTAATTCAGTTGTGTGGTTAAAGCACACTCGTTTTTAAAGAAGAAAACAAATACTTAGGAGTCACATTTGCATAAGGCATAATAAATAAAGCTACACTTTAGGCTTACAATCCATTTGTATCTAAGACAATATCTACTGTATTATTCTAATTATGTTAGAAATACTAAGCTTAGGACAGAAATTAGTGTTGGTAATGAACACCAGTTATGTATTTAAATTGTTGTGAAAACTTACCATATTAGCAAGTTCATTTTCTGCCTCTGCTATTCGCTTTGTATCACTTGAATCAACAACAAATATCAATCCTTGAGTGTTCTGGTAATAGTGACGCCACAGAGGCCTGATCTTGTCCTGACCGCCAACATCCCAAACCGTGAAACTAATGTTTTTGTACTCCACTGTTTCCACATTGAAACCGATGGTCGGAATAGTAGTCACTATTTCACCAAGTTTTAGTTTGTAAAGTATTGTGGTTTTGCCAGCGGCATCGAGTCCAACTAATAAACAATTACATTAACGACCATTAAAACAATTATCTACAGCCAAATTGTTAAAGGATCACCGTAAGATAAACAAAAAACATTCTACGCAACCTTGCATTACGGTTGTCGTGTCACTTACCCATTAGTATACGCATTTGTTTTTTTCCAAATAGCCTTGTGAAGACACTAGAAATTGTTAAACCCATGGTGTGTAACTCACAAACTCAGATTTATATATATTAGCTGATGTAATAAAACTATTCTTTAAATACAAATCGATGAATAACCGAACGTGCAAAATACGTCACTCGGGGATCGCCTTTAGATTTTCAGCACTCGTCAACGCGGACAACGTCAGAAGAGTTGCCATAGCGAACATTTATACTCCCAATGTTTTGATTTTTAGTCTGTATGACTTAGAGTAAGATGTCGTTTGTAATCTGAATATTTGTAATAATAATTGTAAACCATAATATTTTTTATATATAATATGAAGTAAAATAATTTAAAAAGTTATCCTTTTTATAAAAATATTTTTTTGGTTCATGGTTCGAAACTATGTAGGAGATAATTCAGAAGTAGGTTTAAATAAAACACTTTTAATATACTTATTTCACTCTTACTTTAGAGGTTTATTGATTTAATAGTAATGAGAGATTGAATATAGGTAATTGTAAATTATAAAACTTGGCTAAAGCACTACGACGATAATAAATTAATCACTAGATCAGGCCCGATTGCTATCTGCGGCTCATAATCAAAATAACGATCTAAACACCCGAGGTATTCATCGTTTAAGTTTCGGTGGAGTAGGAGTGGGCGATATGAAACGTATATTATTGGATCTATATATTGATTCAATGTCGTAAATCCGATATCGGCCTAACCTAAAACTATGTATTCGAGCGAAACACTATATTGCTTGTGTGACGGCCGATTCCGATTTGCGACGATATTGTATCGCGGTGGAAACGAAATTCGAAACCAACTGCCGAACCGAATCACGATATCTAAGTAGGAGAGGGAGTGCGCGATGGTAAAACCGAAATAGCTATACAATACATACGATTCTAAACCTCAAGTCTAGCATATAAAGTTTGTTTGAAGGCGCGATCGATCGTATTATGAAATTTCAACTTCTGACCAATGCACTTAGATGTTGTAAGTTTGTTAACATTTGGCCTTAAGAAATTAGGTGAGGATATTTTTTTAAAGTATCCTATTTTTAGTTTCACATAAACAGCGAGTGAGCACATTTATTTATTGTTCCTCCATAGTTTTGAAAGTTTTGAGATTAACAGCTAATAATAATTTATTTATTATTACGGTTTATTTATGTTATTTTGGTATTTACAACAATTTAATTTATTAGTTGTAGTACATTCCTACTTACTATTTTAATTTTCCTAATAGTAGTCATTCTAAGTATCATAGGTAGTTACAATAGATAATAGATAGATACTATACTTCCCCAGTATCAGGTCAGTATCCACTTTGTCAAAAATCGTTGCGAACCCGATATCGAAAGAGGTTGATATACATCGCGAGGTAATTGCTAGAATGGCATAGCGGTCAATATATAGTTTCAGAAAATATTATAGTGTTTCGAAATCCGATATCAAATATCAATATATAGTTTCTGACTAATTATCGCCGCTCAAAGACGAGTTATTATTACCAAAAATGAACAATTACTAGGAAGTCTGATTGCTGCATAGTATTTAGAATGCGCAGTACCTATGTAAACAGTCGTCGTGAGGGTCTTCTCGTTTGTCCCGTCAGGGCCAAGCGGGGATACGGGCCTCGAGGCGGAGCCTCTTTACCCGGGCGGGGCGCAGGGCAACTCTGTGCCCCGGTGGGTTTCTTTAAGCCGAGTCGAAACTCGGCTAGGGCCTGCCTTGTAGGCTACAGGCCCCTAGGTCGGGTGTCATATCCGGGGTTAGGTCCGCACTGCGGGTGACGTCATCACCTCCGCGTGCAGGACCCGTGTCTCGTCCAGGTGTCTCGGTGCTGCGGGCAATGGGGTCGCTCTCGCGCGCCGAGATAGTGTCAATTCCATGCGCCGCGCGAGTGTACGGACGTATCCCTCCACGGTGAGTGTCTTGAGGTCGCGATGAATGACGTCATTCCTCACGTACCTCGGAGCTCCCACGATTTGGCGCAGGCACTTGTTCTGCCGGACTTGTAGGCGGCTCTTCTGGTATGCTGAACACAGCGCATACCAGGCAGGAGCCGCCTACGTCAGCTGCGAGCGGACATAGGCTCCGTAGATCCGGAGCTTGGTCTTCGGTGAGAGGCTTGAGGTGAGGACCTGGTGCAGCATCGACGTGGCAGCGTGGCGTGGTTCACAACATGATTAATCATGGGCACCATGGCCAAGCCGGCGTCAATGTGCACCCCAAGTAGCGCACCGAAGTCTGCCACTCTATGTCATGGTCTCGCAGTTTGACCTGACGCATGTGCTCCCGGGCTGTAAACAGTATAAAAACTGACGCTATTCAACAGGGCGTTCACTAGATGTCGCCTCTCAAAGACGTAATAAACTTACAAAAAATAGAGTCGCCGCGTTGATATGCTAATAAATAATAAGAAGGCGTAGAATTAATTGCTATGCTATTCTTATTACACTTGTTTAATTATGCCAAATTTAGTTTACCTATTTTATGTTAGTGTAACTAGTTGTGTAGTATTTAACTAGTGGTTCGCCCCGAACTGAGACCTCGCGGCGTCATCTATTGACATAAATGTGAAGTTCTGTTAAAAATACTGACGCTCATTAAAAATTAAATTATTTCGTTGCCTTACAATATTTATCTAATTTTAGTATTTGTTGTTCAAGTACAGGATATAATTTAAATAATTGATCAAGTTTCAGGCTCATCTTTTCAGAAAATTTAGAGTTCTGAGGTCATCTTTGGACGTTAGAAAATCACCACTTTGAAAGCCCCCCATTTCGTCAATTTTGGGAGAAAAATTAAAAAAAAAATATTTTCCGACTCTATTCCTAATTATCTTTAAAATGATATACCGCAACCCTATGTAACTTTATAAAAAATATTTTACTTCGCATTCGCTTCTATGAGAGCCCCCCTGAAATAAAGATTTTTATTATTTTTTAAGCCATATTCGGCGGGAGGCCATTGGTTTACATATTATATTTAAAGCTGAAGTAATTGCGTTCAGTAATTCAGAAGTTATAATGCTCTGACAGACGGACGGACGGACGGACGGACAGACAAGTGCCAATTCACCCAAGTAGACTCAGAGACCTTCGCTTCGCTCGGTCAAATATCTCCTTACTATTTTTTAATTTTCTTGTTTCAGATTGTATTTATACTAGTATGTATTATCACAGGTGATCTAAAAGGTGATATATTTTGAATACTTAAATCGTAAATAACTAAAATCGGAGATATTTAAATACTACACACAATCACTAGTTACCAAAGTACGGCTATCTCCTATAATATTAGTAATAATGCCGCGGGACTTCTTTCTTTACACGGACTATATAACGTGAATTTTGTCTTAATTATGGGACAAATATTCTACTTGGCAACATAAATGTACCATAAACAATTTTTTTTATTATATTACCGGAAACAAAGACTGAAACTGAACGGAAATGAAAAAATTATGCCACTGTTACAATATCGCAACGAACAAGTTAGAACAAAGAAGAAAAAATAGAATTATAAATTAAAATACTATAACTTTATAGCTGATACATTGAGGTTTTTTGGTCTCTGCGGGAACTCTTTAATTTCCCGGGATAAAAAGTAGCCTCTGTGTTATATCAGACTATAAATTGGCACTATGCCCTATTAATGAATGAGCCATACTCTTAGTCCTTAGACCACGATCACACTTGTAACTTTTTACGTAAGTAGAGCACGTAAGAAACTAACATTAATTGGATACGCTACGTGACTACAAGACTGTTTACATTTCGTACGTTACTCATGCGACCTATATGTGTAAAACTTACAAGTGTAATCGTGGTATTGGTTCTGCAATACAAGAGGGAAAAGGCCTTATCTACAATCTTATTTAGACTCAGAGTAAGTAACGCCTCCGATGAAGATGAAGCCGATGATCGTGCTATGTTGATACCATAGAGACACGATGCGTCTTACTGACTTATGATTGATACCGATCGTTAGATCAGCCGTCTGATAGAGCCTTTATTTTGCCTCTGGTATTGTTTATTCTGTAACCAATAGGATTCAGAGAAGGCTGCTGTCATGCGTTGTCATAGAAACGTTTTCGAAAACTTTTGATTTTTTTGGCCGGGACCGACATGGAGATTTACGAAGGTGAGTATTTTAATGTTTAATTTATTTATTATTTGAATTATTAGTGTCGTAATATTTGTGAATAAGCAAACGAAGCCTACTGTTAGAGGAGTTTCCTAAACAGGTTCCTGTGAAGGTCCTATAAAGGAGGATCTCTGCGCTTGTTCCTTGATTGATTAAATAAAAATACATCCTTCTCAACTATACTTGATTCATAAATTAAAGTTTACGATATAATTAAAGAATAAGTTGTACTGAATCTTACAATAATTGGCAAAAAATAGGTACATGGCAGTGCCTTTTGTTTAGTTTTTTAGGACGTCATAAATTGTCACTAGCAATACAAGGTTTTCCGCAGGTTTTCCACTTGTCTTTAATTTATCGGGTCTTGTAAAAAATATTGTACCTAAATAGGTATCTGAAAGTAAGTAAATACTAAGCTGTTATTCTTTTCTATACTCAGAATCCGACTTTAATTATTTGTGACAGAATTTTATGAATATTTTATGATTATTAGAACGAAGTAAGTACCATTTTATTAATTTTATCGAAAGAATAATTTTAAGTATTTCCCTCTGTTGTTGGATATCTTAAAACATTAAATGAATGAAGTAGGTTGTTTAGCAAAAAAAGTGGTCGTTCCAAAGATCGAAAGGCGTTATCACTGGGTACGCTTTTACGGTAAAGACAAACACAAATATGGTCTTAGCTGGTTTATCGGCATCTTAGGCTGAACGCACATTGGTTCCTACTGCCTGAGTATCTTGGCTCTTGCTTCTCTAGCAGCGGCCTCTAGACCGAATTTCGGCCACGGCGATCAATCTCCGCCGAGATTGATCCTTTGCGGGACATAACGCATTAGGCGCAAGACTGACAGTGTTCTTTCCGTGGCAAGAAGTTACACATTGCCATCAACTTCCCAACTCCCTGATACAGTACCAATTTACTTACCTAATAAGAATTTCTTGACAGAAATCCTCAATACCCAACTATTTATGACCGGGAATCGAACCATCATCAATCGGAAATCATCTGCAGACAACTGAGGCATTTAATAAAGCTTAAGATGCCATGACAGTGTTGCTTTTGGTGGAACCGCACCAAAATCGTGTCCATAATTTGTGCACGAACATTTTTATTTCGGATGGACGCAGAAAAACAATACGAACTTGTGCAAGTCCAACGACTACGAGAGGAAATGTGTCACAACTCACAGTGCCGCACACTGGTGGAATCGCACTCGGGGGTATCGTTGTTCGTTGATAGCTAAACCAGGGATTCCCAAAGTGGTCGACGTAAACGAAAACTGATTTTGGGGGTCGACAAGGTCTAAAAATCGACCCCTATTTTAATGTTTTTTCCAAATAATAATTACCTACTTAAGTACTTTTACGTAATTTGAATTAATAATTATTAATTTACTGAACTTTATGTCAATTATTTGGTTTATTTTGGTGAGATAAAATGATGTCAAGTTTACTCAACCAACCGCAAGGTTTTTAAATATTTTTTGTATCAATAGGCTAAAAAAACTAGAGATAGATAGGATTTTTAAAGTAATTTGGCTATGGGGGTCTGAGGTATCAGTTCATTTTGGAATAGGGGTCTCTTGCCCAAAATAGTTTGGGAATCCCTGGCCTAAACTAATAAAATCAGATGCTTTAACTGCTGAACGATGGTACTTGTAGGCAATGGGCGTCCTGCCTTAGTTTCTATGGCTAGTAAATATGCAATGGCGCGCAATTCGCATGAGTATTACGTCATCAAAATAAACTAAGTCCACGCCTTAGCCAGGCAGGTATGTAGGTAGGAATTCGTATAACCATGAACGCAAATCATTAACAAATGCATTTAATTACGATATTTTTCAAGGTTGACCCAAAAGTTGTAGCCATTTTCATCCACCTACCTAAACAGTACTGTACCTACATAACTTATTTATGTACCAATCTTATGAAGAGAGCTTCTTAAGTATGTACCTAATCTACTAAAGTTATCTACTTAACGTAATACTGCTTTTATTTGCGGAACCGATTAGGCGATTTTGTATCGTCATCCCTCTTATAAAACGCATGGTAACTTTGGCGTTCCACTTTATACATATAAACTAGCTGATGCCCGCGACTTTATCCGCGTGGTTTAAGTTTTTCTGATTTCCGCTGGAATGGAACTCCTGAATTTTCCGGGAACGTGCTATTCTACCTCGACCTTTTGACGACTTCTCTGGCACAATGTTGAGTGCTGTTGTCTTAACGTGGGAGGTCCTGGGTTCGATTCCCGGCAGGGTCAATTTGGAAGCTTTACCTACTAATGATCGAACTAACATTTAGGTACCTACTATATTATATACTATGCTATACATAATACCAACTAATCGCAATAAGAACTATACTTTTTATCGCTTAAAAGTTTCCAAGGGTTCTTGAGATTCCGTTTACTCCTAGTCTTCTATCTACTGATTACGACATTAGGTATATACGACATTACATACTTCCATACTGTCCTTTCTAATGTTATAAATGCGAAAGTGTGTCTGTCTGTCTGCTATGCTTTCACGGCCCACTTATTCAACCGATTTTGATGATAGGTTATATCCCGGGGAAGGACATAGGCTTCTTTTTATCTCGGACAAGGAGTTCCCGCGGGTATCGAAATAACTTGGTCCACGCGGACGAAGTCGCGGGAATCATCTATATATATTACAAAATAAATGAAAAGAAACTTAATGATTTGATTGTTGGTAGGTACCTACTACCCACACAGTACAAACTTAGGAGTAGACATTACTTAATGGTGAAATTCTGCAGTCCAGTAACTTTATGAAACAAGTGACTTTTTTTTAAATATATTATTATGTAATTAAAAGAAAGTAAATAAAAAAGAAACCTACTTAAGAAATATTAAAAGTTAAATTAGTTATATTTATACTTACTTTTAATTTTTTTTTGCGCTGTGAGTGCTGAACGCGTAATACGGTAGAGTTCCAAATTTAAACTATTTAGGACAAAGAACATTATAACAAGTTACAAGATATTCAGGAAGAAAGATTCCAAATTCAAACTTATGATATGTAATGAAAATACATACATTCTTTACTGGCCTAGGCCGGGAAGTTTAAATTTCGAACTCATTTACAGGGTATGAAATGTGCACATTTCATATCATTTTTTAGAAATATATATTTCTTATTGCGAATTTTAAGTTTGCCTACTTATTCACTTTATGCAATCACAATTAGATCCATCAATCAATTGTTAGTGAAAGCGATTACACTCAAATCCGAATTCCGAACATTAACGCTCTTTTCAAGACTGTTCAAAGCATCAAAGGCTTTATCGGATATTAAAAACGCACGGTCATCCAATGTTTTGTGTAGGACTAACGCGCACGGCGTCGCCCACTTGAGATCGGTTTTTCTTGGGATGTCATTGAACGTATTGAATCATTCGGATAGCAAAATAAATTAATAGTGCTAATAAGAGTCGAAATGTTACTCAAGTTTCGTGCTCTTATTCTTAAGTAATGGCTTAAATGACTATTTGAAGAACATATCTTGCTCTCACGGTTACCAATAATGACCTACTATTATAACTTCTTTAAAAAATACCACAAGAACAAGGTTTTGTATATTTAAAATTATGTATTACAAAGGACCAGGCAGACGCTCTAGATCTCTATTTTCCGCAATCTAGGTTAAGTGCATGGTATTTTAACCAAAGATGAAACGCGGAGAAATATTTAACGGGTCTACCAAAAAAAGCGTTCAGTTTGGATATTATATATTCTGGATCTAAACTCTAAAGACAGTTTAATACAATTTGTTGATTTTTCGAGATTCGAACCAAAACACTTTTTGGATGGATTAGGGACATTTTGCTGCTCCAATACTGGAATATTCACGATAAACAGTTTGAGCAGATGATCTTCGTTATCCACTCTACTATACTTTAAATAGAAAAATAACTAAGTACCTTTATTTCAAAATCCAGCATTTAAAGATTTTTCCGAAGCAGAAAGCTTAATTTCCCCTGATATTGCGTGGATTTATGACACGTTGGGATAATCCAAAAAATAAAAGGGACTCTACCATTATTACAAAACATCTGGTTCATAGTTTGTTCCTAACTATAATGTTTTTAATCGTAGAGTTCATCATTAGCTCTGTATTAAATTTAATTACTTACTTACTTAGTTAATGATAGGACTTCAAGAATCGATATCTGGGCTGAAATCCTGATCCCAATTAAAGTAATATCCGCGTATGACGAGCGAACGGCCTCCGATATTATACGGATTTGCGATTTAAATTCGCTTGTCGTCTCCATCTACCGTCCTCATTACACAAGACAGGGCATTGACTCCAACGTCAGCCTACACTGCAACACAGATGCATTGCTCCTCTATCATTTCCATAATCTTCAACAGTATAATAAGTTTTTTTCAGGAGCATACTTTTAGTGGATTTCTTAAATTTGTTTATTCAATTCATGTCAAAGACGGGCAGACAGAAAGGAATGGGGCTACTTTCTGTCTGCCCGTCTTTGACATGAATTGAATAAACAAATTTAAGAAATCCACTAAAAGTATGCTCCTGAAAAAAACTTATTATACTGTTGAAGATTATGGAAATGATAGAGGAGCATGGATTTGATCGCTCCAGCAATGCTAGGGACAGCGGTTACTTATGTACACATTGATATAGTAATTGTAAATGAATTATTTAAAAAAGAGCAACCACCGAGTTTCTTGCTGGTTCTTCTCGGTAGGAATGGCATTCCGAACCAGTGGTAGATTCACTTGACGATTCAAAAGTACTTGTAAAAGTTTATTTGAATAAAAAAGATTTGATTTGATTTGATTTGATTTGATTGTTTAAGATCCACGCCAAGGAAAAGATCGGAGATAGGTACCTATAATGTAGGTACCTACATGTACACTAAATCTTATTACAAAAAATATAGCAAGAAAAGATTACAATTATTTTGCTATAATCTGTATGGTCAAGCATGCAGTTACAAGCGAAGCACCGTTTACCTTCCCAACCAAGCAAGAAAGCCAAGTTCCCAAGCAAGCTATGCCACCACCATCTCACATACACCACGACACAAAACTTTTATACTATTCTCGACCCACGTTTCGCCCCGACACAGGAGCATCTTCAGGAGATGTCGACTTTACAATTATTAGAGAATCTTGCATTGTAAAGTCGACATCTCCTGAAGATGCTCCTGTAACTGCCAGCTTGACCATACAGATTTTTTTCTGTTGGCGGATTATAGCAAAACAATTGTAATCTTTTCTTGCTAGGTAAATCATGAACTTCCACAAAGTAACGCCTGATTATATCCAACAAAATATCTCTACCAACCCTACTTATCGATTTTATAATGATTTATTTTATTTTATAAAGGTGCATGATTGAATCACTAACTATTTGTACTAAAAATTAAGTAGCTACATATATTATTATATTAAACACTAGCTGATTCCCGGGAATGAGCTTTTCGTAAGAAACATTTCGTTCGACCGTTTTTTCTCCGTCTTACATTGCAAATCCGACATAAAATAATATTGCGGCTATAAATTAAGATGTATAAGCTATCCTATCTTTCAAGTTGGATCAAACTGCAGACGGTGTGCAAATTTAATTTAAAATCGGTTAAGTAGTTTAGGAGTCCATCGCGGAAGAACAACGTGACACGTGATTTATATATATTTAGATATATCATTATACATGTATTATTTTTTTGATAATTTTCCTATCTACCTTTTTAGCCCTTCTTTGGCTCTAGCTTTCATTCCTATATATACGAAATCCTTTAAATGCTCTAAAATAACATAAATATTAAATTGCTAAATTGGGATCATTGATCATCTCGTCCCTACCGCATAATATCTCGAGTCTCGACCTATTTTCCTGCACAACAACTCTATTCTCGATAACCAGGTCCAGACCTAATCTACAGATGTTAATTATTGTATTCTATATCTATGTCACCGAAATTGCAAAAAATTGTAAACTGTCGAGAGATTACAATTTAACGCATTATTTTTCGGTAGATTGTAATCTGTTAGGTATATTAATATTAACCCGATAAAACCTAAGTGCCCAAGTGGTTATTTATGTCGAACCCTAACCTAACCTACAAGAAAGAGACAAGAAAACGTAAATACAATGAATATTTCAAAAATTGACACTCCGAACATTAAACGGTTCACAATTTGTCGACAGTTTACAATATCGCTAATATTAATCTAACGGTTTTTACAATGACATCTATACTATAGGACATTATAAGTTACAGTTTTTGGTGAGTGTGTCGTTGTCTTATTTTTATCATCTTTATTTTAGACAGATACATTGAGGCCCACCAAGTATCTCTTTTTTTTTTAAATGAATGTGATACCACAATAGGGCTCAATGTAGTATTCTTTGATAGTTATAAGTATTATAGCCTACACTACATTATAATTTTGTATATTGAATGCAATAAGAGTAATAATAATTATGTAAGTTGATATGATATGAGCATAAAAGTGAGCTTTTGCAACATCACCTGCCTACGACTCATCACGTGTCATCTCATCATTCACCAACGTGGAACTCCACGTGGATTAAAGTTACGAATAAGACCACGTCACAACCGCCGCGTGTTACTGTAGACACAAGAACGGAACCTCCAACATGGAGGAAAACGCATAAGCAAAATGCATATGTGATGAAATAATATCATACATGAGTAAACAGGTGAATACGACTCAGAATCATGGTTCGTTATTGTAGCGTATTTAAAGATGATACCGCTGGTTTTGAGTTCTTACAAGTTGAACTTTTTATTTCTAAATTCAATCTTACCACGAGCCTTTGAAGGCCCTAAAGTGTTTACTAACAAGTAGGTAAATAATCACCCTCAGGGTACCGTGTTTAGTATTCTTAATGAGGAATTTTAGGTCCTGACCTATTTATTTTTACGATCGTCTAGCGGTACATTTGGCGCAAAAACTCTATTGCTTCAGAAAATACAATTACAGGCGGTACTGTAATATTCAGTACCTATAGGTGAGATGGAGCTTCGATAAATTTTTAAATGACATGACCAGAAACTGCTCTCCGATTCGGGACAATGTGCAGGACGACCTCCGTGGCGCAGTGTGTAGCGCTGTTGCCTTAACGTGCGGAGGTCCCGGGTTCGATCCCCGGCAGGGTCAATTTGGAAATTTATAATTTCTGAATTTTCCCTGGTCTGGCCTGGTGGGAGGCTTCGGCCGTGGCTAGTTACCACCCTACCGGCAAAGACGTGCCGCCAAGCGATTTAGCGTTCCGGTACGATGACGTGTAGAAACTGAAGGGGTATGGGTTTAATATAACTGCCATGCCCCTAACAGGTTAGCCCGCTACCATCTTAGACTGCATCATCACTTACCATCAGGTGAGATCGCAGTCAAGGGCTAGCTTGTAGTGGATAAAAAAAAAAGATTTCCGATTTTACAGGGTTTAAAAATTAAAACCGAAGTTATTATGGAATCTTTAAAAAAAATGTTTGACACCTAGGCAAGCTCCCATAGTTGGCCTGGTCAAGTCCTTTCACCTTTTCATTCAAATCATTAGAGACGTTTCTGCAGTTGTCCCTGAATTCCCGCGACTCAGGAAATTAAACAAAATGATATATAGCTAACTATAGTTCGCGCTCGAGTTTTTTTTTTTTTTTTTTTTTGTTGAATGCAGAGTAAATGTATGGTGACACATACATTTACTCTGCATTCAACTCGCGCTCGAAAGGTAGATAAGGTTGGAAATTCTATACACATATAAAAAAGCTATTACACCGCTTATGATAGCGAATCGATATGCGATTAGCAATTACCAAGTTTGCTCAAGACGAAAGCTCGTTTAGCCATTGTGCAAACAAAGCGCAATAATATACAATCTTCAGAATCGTATCAACTGTCACGACCACGACATAGACATTTGATTCCAATGACAAGAGCTGATTATGGTCACGTCTTGGACATTACCCGTTGCAAATCAGTACATTAGAAAGTGATATACATACTCGCATATTAAGATGTGGTTAGTTTTATGTGAACTTTCTTTGTATTATGAATTTCCGGTTCTATCGAATTCCTCACATCTTGTCGCAAAAAATGAGAGACATCCTAATGAAGTCATTACTGAGACGAGAGATGTACGACCGCTCGGTTTTGAATTACAACTTGGATAATGTTAATTGCCTAGAATTTTCTAAGTATAAAACTTCAAAGTAAAGAGATTCCCCTAGCAATTTAACAGACAAGCCGCTCATGCGGCTTGTCTTGAAGTGTATCTGTCACCGTAAGATTGTAAAAACCGTTAGATTATAATATAACGATTTATATCTCGATAGATTATAAACTTTCGACAGATTGTGAACCGTAACATACTGCTTACAATTTAACGCGTTATTTTTCGGTAAATTGTAATATATTAGGTATATTAACCCGATAGAACCGCCGCAGGCCGGGCACTACCTGAATATTCATACCCTAACCTAACCTATAGTTCGCGCGCGAGTTGAATGCAGAGTAAATGTATGGTGACACTTACATTTACTCGGCACGTCTTTGAAAGAGACAAGAAAACGTAAAAGCAATAAATATTTCATAAATTAATACTCAGAACATTGAACGGTTCACAATCTTTCGACAGTTTATAATCTAGCGGGATAGAAACCGTTAGATTATAATCTAACGGATTTTACAATCTTACGGTGACATATCTACACTCCTACTCATTTTTTGAAATACTGACAATGCGTGTGATAGAAGGTGCGTGAACCGCAGTTGGGTGAACCGGACCAATCCGGCGAACCGGTGAAGAAATGCCGTTGACGTCAGCACAGGTTGACACTGACGTAACTGCTACTCAAGCATTTTCAGTAATTATTTTTACCAGCAATTAAAATGCACTTATGTAATCGCCTTTTGTAAATCAAGATACCTATCGGCTTACATAAAACAGATATTGAAGTAACATCCACGACCACCCGCAAATTTGCGTAATGTAGACACCTGCCAAAGCTTAATTACAACTCACATGAACTTTTTACTCGTGTTAACCATAACTACTAGTATAATAATAATATTGTCACTTTTTATAACTTTAACAATAACATGGTTTGGGCCACGATAAATTATGACCATCGTACATCTGCAGCATTAAAAGGGTTGCCGAAATGATCTTGACCTAAAAAGTAAATTATGACCCTCCAGCTGATATTATCAGGAGGGGTAGATACTCTTGAATTTTTGCTATTATTTAAGTACATCGCCCAATTATTGCGGGAACCCTTATGTTGCGAAAAAGTCAGTCCGTCTGTGCGCCGTTGATTAGCAGTTGGACCACTGATGAGTGATGACTGATTCATATCTATGAATGAGGGAGCTACTAGAAGCATGATTTGAGAGAGCCACTTTTATTTTAAGACGATATGTCAATTACATAAGACAACGGTAGCCGAGCTTAATTCATTTGGTGTCACAGTTCACACTCATGACTCATTGTTATAGGCGCATTGTCTCACACGTCCACATTATAAACAACAATAAACGATTGCATGTCCGTCGTGTGACTCCGTTACGTCACTTCCTCATTATGAAGTATGAAGTTAAAAGAGGAGAAAATCTGTTTGCGACAGAACAAGAGGACCTTAACCGGTAAAACGTAATATTCTGCATAAACTTTGTCATGTGAAGAATGTAAGCTTACGTGCGCGAGTCCTTTATGTTGTAAATCATATGCCACATAGATGGAAATTATATTCTTGTCTTTCCTTGATCGATACGACAATGTAGTTTTTACCGTTTATGATTTGGATAATAAGCTGGATCTACTTAATCTGGTCATGTTTTGTACCTCTAGGTACCAATGCGATAGCTCATGCCAAATATTTTTAGAATGAGTAGGCAGATAGATGAATTTTAAGATTTAGATTATGAGATTAGAAAACTATTAAATAATATCGATTGTTACGCATTAAACAACACCGGCCTCCTGAAATAGGGTTCGTTCACATTGTCTGTTTATAATCAGACGTAATGGTTGAGCGGGAGGGGAGATCATCAATTCACTACGGATTTCTTAGTGTAGCAACTAGTAACAGAGCGTAGGCTTTAGACCAGACTGTGAACTTCTTGGCCAATCAAACATTTGCGTCTACTGCTAGACATAAGCATTCCCGAAAGTACACCAGCGTCAAACAGTGAGCCAGTGACCCTTTAAAATTTCGCAAATAACTAGATTGGTACCTACTACAGAAATGGACATATTTTAGGCAAGCACGTTCAAATCACTTCTAACCTAAGCCTCATCATTGTTTTCCATCAGATATGATTGTTAAGAAGCACAAGCCAGAGTAACTATGTACTTAGGTACATTTTTTATTGAATAGGTACCGATGGCATAATATTTTATACGTTTAAAACTTTGTTTTTAATATAAGTACGTATTTTGAATTAACAAAACAGTCCAAGAAACTTTCAAGATGTACCCATTAGTAATAAAAGTAGCCTACGTAAAATATTGAAAGTAATTTTATTTTCTAACATTGTTTACATAATATGTTGAGGAAAAATATTAACGTCCCACTACTGGGCATAGGCCTCCACTCTGATAAGAGAGAGGGAATTAGAGCTTAGACCAACCACGCTGCCCCAATGCGGGTTGGCGGGCTTTAACGACTATTATCATGTTAGTGATATCTATACATATACTGTGACAATTTTTAAAATTAAGTATCTCCTTATTATTATTGTATTACCTAACTTTATTATCTGAACAAGCTTTTTCAGTTCGAACATGTTTTACATCACATACTACTAACAGATCGCGCGCGAGTTGAATGTAGAGTAGGTATGTGTCACCATACATTTACTCTGCATTCAAATCGCGCGCGAACTATAGGTATATGCGTGACATTATATCCGTGAATTTTATTTCTGTTTCAAAATTTCCCTGTTCAGTCTTTTGTCTGCGCTTTTCATAACACCGTAGCATCAACGCAATGGTGCAAGACGGGACCGCTGTCTTCCACTTGGATGAGTTAACGCATACTGGAACGTACATAACATTATGTGGAAATATCAAAAGTTCTATTTTATAAACATCCAAATTCTAATTAATATAACGCAAATTCGTATTAACATGTATTCTTCGTATTATAGATCTTTAATGATTATTAATATATCTAATTCATAATATAAAACTGAAAATAGAAGTGTAATTAAAATAACTTAAATATTTATTTTTATATTTGCATTACATATGGCAATTAAGTCTTTGTTAAAATAATCCTCAAAGTCGTTATTCCCACGCATCGTGGTCGCTACATTTTTTAAAGAAATTCTTTTGTGCTTTTTTTCTACAGTCGTCCCTTTCCACCCTTGTCCGAGTTTATATTCCGATCCTGTCGCACCCTGTGTGATTTATGCCCGCCCTTCTCCTGAATGGAAACGTCAAACGGCTCTTCCCAAAAGTGCTCGTTAGTTCCATTTTTAAAAGAACCAACGGATATTCTGTCTCCGGTGTTGTCACCACAGCGATGAAACGATACAAAATTTCAAAAGCTTCGTGCGATTCATCCATTTCATTCCACCGCTTGATTGAGTTTTGAGCGGAAACGGGATTCTGTTAACGGAAAGAGGACCATAGTTTCGTAGTAATTTAATTTTTTTTAACAATACGTTCGCGGGGACCATCAGACCAACACGAGTATTCTTGAGCGCGGCGCGTACGCTGCCGCTGCGTTTAGTTGTGTCCGCAGCACGACCAAGAATAGCCGCCGTTTTACGTTAAGATTGTTCCCTAATACATTCATATTTTATTAGTACATTATTAATATACCATCTATAATTTCTTACGCGGAGTTTCCATAATTCATATTAAATTTTCGGTCGTCCGCACAAAGCTTTTTTTATTAAGGTAATATTGAACACTACTCAGTCATTTGCGTGTGTTTGTGTTTCCGTTTTTTTATCACAATGTATGATACCTAATTGATAAGGATGTGTATAAACAGATAACACCATAGCGAGGCTCAGTTACGCATACTTCAGTTACTGTAAAAGAGTTAGCCCGCTAGCATCATTTTGTGTTTACGGACGTAACTTCAGTGCTTGTTTTAGAAACAGACCAGTGATTGTGGATTGTGATACGTATGAGTGATGCGCCTGCGCCGATGCAAGTGTAGAGAGTTGGACCTATTTTCGTAGCACGGAAATAAGAGCGGCAAAAGGAGCAAAAAGCATTCACTACCTAAAAACTTCAGGACGCATACATGTCGAGAGTGTATTTTTGTCCGATGTGATCTAATGTCCATAACGGTTGAATGTGGAGTATAGTTTTAGTGTGATAGTTACCAAAATGAAGAAAAGGACGATATCGAAGCTTATATCGATATTTGGCTCGAAGAAAGGTACGCTGTTTCAGTTTTACTAAATCATTCCATAGTAAAAAGTTAATTTAATCGCGTCTATCAGTTTGAAAATAATTATCTCAATAAGAGCTGATCAGATTTTCTCCTTAGCTTTTTTACCTATAAACCTATAGCTAAATTTTGACGTAGGAAAGTATTTATTTATGGGAACACACTATATGTTTTTAAGCATTATCGATTTCATCTCATAGGATACAGTATCGTACACTACAACCAATCTGTTTTAATTTTATAATAAAAACACTGAAAGATGCGAAGCCAGGCAGGCCAGCTAGTATAAGAAACCGTGAGAGCTATGGGAACTTGTACAATACACATATGTTTAATTGTTTAGAGATTCGTCACGTGCCGACAATTACCTCTCTCGTAGTCGTAAAGGCTTGTACAACAACACTTGCTTCTACTTTATGCAAGGTCTTGTTTAACTTGGTAACGAAATCATACTCCTAAGTTACAAACTTAAGTCAATTGAACTTTGAGCATCTTTATAATTTCAAGAAATTGCTATTTCCCTACCTACTCCTAGTGCCGTTGGCTCAGTGATCCTTTTTTGTGCACAATCTAGTGTCGGACCCGAAACTTGCCACTGGCCTAGTAATGTGAATTAAATTACTGCGAGTTTTAAAATCCGTTATCCAGGGCAGTTCAAAATTCGAATCAGAGGATAAAGGATAGATAAACTAATGATACCTACACTGATGATTCAAAAACACTTGTAAAAGTTACTCTAAAAAAATATGTTTATACTTACTGTTGTACTCATGCATATCTCACCTGCGCCACTGGGCACCACCCATATTATATGGGCTTTTCAAAAACTTCAGGTCCTCTAATAGAACTAACTATACCTAGTCCGCCTGACGAGCCATTTTCCTATTGAACAATTTAAGTATGCATGTCTCACAGTACAATTCTAGCTACGTTGATTCGGCGTGTCCTATGAGTTTTCTAATTTTCAATTACCTATTAATTATGCATTTCTCACAATATGATCCTTCCCAATCCTCTCAAGTCGTCCAAGCCAGCAAGGCTGTGCCCATTTATTCGCTCCAATAATTTTGGGTTTGGCATGTAGACTTCGTTCGTTCAGTTTTTCTACTGGTCCTCCTAGTTAATTAATTAATTTTTCACTACACAACCTCGTCTATTTTCTCTGGGTTGCAAAAGGATTTCCGATGTGAATTATTGCTCCAATTATTTTTAGGCTAGGCTTGCAGGTTTGTTTCCAGTCTATTGAAGAAGATTATTATTAACTCCTTTAGTCAACTTCAGTTTCTTTCACTCCCGTTGTTTTGTTATTAATAGGTAAGTAGGTAGTTACAAGTCAGGTACCTACTTACAACTTCACAATTATGTCTAAATGTGAAACTTTGTTGTTAATGTTCCCAATCTATTGATGATGATGATTAGGGTAGAAATTATAAGAACATTTGAAATATTGAATACACGACTACTGTATTCTTCGAAATAATTGAAACTAATTAATTCATGCGTTTTCCAATAGGCGCACTTTATTGTCACGCGATCACAGATTGACAATATGGCTAATACAGTCGATTCATGGATAATTATAATTTCGCTAGCATTCTCGTACCAGATTTTATTAACAAATGAATCTAATTCACATAACTGCACGCTAGCTGTGCAGCTGTTATTAAATTTTTTACTTCACTTAACGCACACCCCGCTTAAGATGAACATCTGCTTGCGTTGACTTAAGTCAACTCATGTTTAAAGTGATTTTAAAAAGCCCCATAAATTCCCGCGTCAGTTAAAAGAAGTGCATTATTTATTACGACATCTTCCCCATAATTAAATTTACCGCCGCGAACTTAATTGGTAAATAAATTACGTGATTTATATTAACTTATTCGTCAGTGAAACATGCTAATTATTGTAATTGAATTGTATTCAAATGGAGTAGTTTGAGCGATGTGTATAAAATAGTTTTAGTATGTAGTGAAAAGTGAAACTTCAACTACGCAGGACAATTTTTATATTCTGTGCATAAACCAAGTTTTGAAGAATTCTACAGCCTATAATATTTATTTATTTATTTTATTTAAAAACAAGTATACATTTTCAAACATAACAATTTAAAATTTAGTTACGGTGTAACAAAAACCCTGATCGGGTTTATTGTCAATGTCATTCACAAAAATTGTAGATTCTAATGACCAGCTACCAAGAGTACCTACTAATCTACCTACATTAAACTAGAAAAAGACAGACTTGATAAGTTATTTAACTCTTTGGCTATTGGAAGATTTATTTGTGAGACCCTCAAATGATCTAAATTATGTTTTACAATAACAATAATAATTATTATTTATACAGATAATAATTATGTTTTTTTTAATATTGTTTAACAGCTCTTCTATTATCGCATAAGTGCAACGCAGGTGACACTTTATTCAAAACAGTGATAACGTTAACATTTTTTACCTTTGTGAGTTGTAATTGTGACTTTGTAAAAATTGTACTTGCCGTGACCGTAAGCAAGTTATTATTTTTGAAGACATGTTTTTTTTTTCGATTATACCTAATGAGTCGTATGAACTGAAGAACTTACGTACACAATCGAGATAACCTAGTCTTAGTTAGCATAAAGCTGGTGATAAGCACGCGTGGAGCAGTGTGATATTATAACCAACTGTTTACGTGTGTTTTGTGTTCAGTGTTCGCGATAGTGCGCTTAACGTTACAAGTTTCAGTGTTTGTAGCACTCTTGATAATAATGCTCAATTGCTTTTGTGTTAAACGGAAACAAGGTAAGATCATCCTCCAAGTTATCCTATTTTTACAATCTACTATAAATAGTTCACATATATAAAGTGAAAAGGAACGTGAGCATCAATGTTTATATCTTGGTCATGTGATGGTAGATAAAATTAGATACGAGTACCTATATCAAGTATTGTAGAATTAACATATTTATGCCTTATCTATCTAATGAGTCTACTTTGAAGTACAGGTAATTTATAACTGAAGTTCTTATAAGATAATTATGGAAAATATTATATTCAAAAAATGAGAATGATTTAACGCGATGACCATAAATAGAGGTGCAACGCGATTTTAAAGTTCAATTAGTAATTACTTAATCACCTACCCATAGGAATGCCTTAAATGCAATTGATAATAATTGGAAGTTAGAATAATACTTTAGAACATTAATTACCTTACCCATTCAAATCACTAGAAATCACAAATACAAAATATACGAACGGAAGGTCATAACGAACACGTCGAGTCAATTGCACACATAAGTTTCAAAACATACATTTCTACATTTTTGTACATTTATGTTAATCTCTTTACCTATATGTTGACACTTGACATAAATTATTTCGAAAGCATATTTATCAAAACTGTTTTTAAAACAAACTATAATACGGGATACATTCTAGGACATAATTATTGTCTTACTTATTACTAGGTTTTCTGTAAATAATTTATGATAACAGTTGTTACTTAAAACCAAAGAATCACGATTACCTACCTATACGTACTGTAATCACACTGTAATGAATTCGTAACGTATAGCAGATCATTTACAAGTTTTTTACAAGTTACGTCAACAATAAAAATAGACTTTGTAGTTATAACTCGACCATTTATTATGTTCTTGTTGAGTTAACACAACGTCTAGATATCTCGAGATTTTTTTTATTATCCTCTTGATAATTGTATCATACCAAACAGTGCATTTCATTGAAAGAAATCTCTGTATGGTACATATCTATAAAAATCACTGTCTTTGACACCTTTAGCCGCGTTGATCTCTTCCCAAGTTTATCTATCAGATTTTGCCAAATTAACAACTTTAAAGATTTTCTACGTTTTAGTACATTGATTGACTTATATGATTCCATTTACTATTTTGTTGAGCAAGAAGCAAATCAATCATCATCTCTGTTGTCCAGTAATGTATGCTGTATGTACAGTTCTGGAAAATTTCCGGGAGCATGTTTCAACTTTTGGCATACAGTCACATTGTCTAATACAAGAAAATCATTAGTCATTTACTATCTCTATTTCAAACGTTCCCTTGCTCAAAACTCTGAAGTGTGAATCGACACAACATTCACACGAGATAAAAGTATTAAGTAGGTACTATTACCTATTCTGTGGTATTAATTTTCTTAGTATGAAATCGCGGAGTGTTGCGAGTTGCGACTTGCGACGCAGCCAACGTGAACGTAGTTTTCTATTTGACTATTGGAAACATGATTCAGATTGCTTTCACTAATGAAAAATTTCAGGCTGTTCTATATTACTTGCAAAATGTTTAACTATAACCTGTTCTGATTTTATTGCTACAAGATTCTTTTCTATCAATCTTTCTTCCTTTAAATAGCTGTACATGGTCTCTCTTAAAACTTTGGATCCCCTAAAATTAGATGAAGCCGGCAGAATTACATATTTTTTCCACCGCAAGCCGGAAGCCGCAAATCTTTGCAAAACCTAAGTTGTGTCGCTTGAGTTGAGTAGAGACAAAAGAGCAGAGGAATACTCAGTTAAGCTCAAGTCGAGATTCAAAAAAACATGCTACATTAGAATATTATCGCCAGAGAATACAAGATTTCATGCCATATCAATAAAAGCGTTAATTCACTTTTGCTGATTGAGTAGGTACATTTTTTTGTGATGGAAGGTTCATGGTCATGCCATATCGAATGGACATCCACAGGTTGACGATGATCATGATGACAACTTTTTCAAATAACTTAAAAAGTTCTTTGTGCGATTTATTAAGAAGAAGAGGCCAGGGAGTCGTACTCTTACCTAAGTACCTAACCTTACTATAAACTCAAGTACAATTTTTTCCCAAACGATTTGTAAATATTGATTGCATAATAAAGTATTTTTCTCAGTATATTGTTATGGATCACATTGCTACATTGGTCAAAGTAATGTAGTACCTATCATAAAAATACCATATCAAAAAAAAAATTTAAATGATGTGCTGTTATAAACTTTTAGCTTTTAATATGCACGTAATTATATCTCAAACGCACATGTCTGACCTTTGTTTATGTAAGAAGCGTGAAAAGGCAAAGCAAACACTGGCATTTTGTTGTCTACATACGTTTTTCTCACGGGTGCTTCGTACGGATGCGGTTAAACGTAACCTTTCTGAAGAAAGTGTCCGACATTGTCCAATACTAACCAGTGTGGGAGACTTTTTCTCACGTTAGGGTTTTTTTTTAAATCAACTACAAGCTATCCCTTGACTGCGATCACACCTGATGGTAAGTACACTGTACGTGGATACAGTTTTGTGGTTTTTGTAAAGTGCACAAATAGCACCTGCAGGTGTAATATTTACAAGACATAATGTACAATCTCAAATTAAAAAATATATTTTCTACAGAACTCTTTGCGATGCAATCATGGACCCTATGGACGCAATATTATGCAAAATCCGATTGAAAGTTAAATACAAACATGTAATATGAACGTTTATGTTGCTTCAACTTTCCAGGAAATCAATCTTTATGAGACAATTATTAATTATGTGCTTACGAAATTATTGTAATTCTATCATTGACTGATTCTGTCATGAGAGACACGTTCCTTTGGTAAACGGACGTTGACATTTAGTTCTGGGTATGGGATATCATTATGATATAATGTTTCTTTGTTTCTCATGATTGGATCTCATATCAATTACAGTATCGAAACTTTCTCATTTTATATCTATATTTTATTACTAGCTATAAAAAATTGTAACGGAGCCTTGTCTTGAACATAGTAGATCTTTTTGATAAAATTTTGTAGATTGTTCGTGTTACAGATGACTTGAATCTTATACCAATTACTAATTTTTTTCTGTACGATTGAATCATTACCCCAAACATAATGCAAATTTTGACAACAAATTATATCTTCTTTATTTATTATGTTTGGTATTTTTCTAGCAATGTTAAGTTTTTTTGCACTCGTTATCGTACTTCATATCCTCTGGCTAATTAGTTTCGCTTTCTAAAAACAATAAGAGTTATCTACTACGAGTACTAAGAGTTAGACTACGACGACCTCCGTGGCGCAGTGTGTAGCGCTGTTGCCTTAACGTGCGGAGGTCCTGGGTTCGATCCCCGGCAGGGTCAATTTGGGAATTTATAATTTCTGAATTCTCCCTGGTCTGGCCTGGTGGGAGGCTTCGGTCGCGGCTAGTTACCACCCTACCGGCAAAGACTTGCCGCTAAGCGATTTAGCGTTCCGGTACGATGCCGTGTAGAAACCTAAGGGGTATGGGTTGAATATAACTGCCATGCCCCTAACAGGTTAGCCCGCTACCATCTTAGACTGCATCATCACCTACCATCAGGTGAGATCGTAGTCAAGGGCTAGCTTGTAGTGGCTAAAAAAAAAAGTTTTTTTTGTTTGGAATAATATTTTTATCACCTAGTGTAGCTTAAAACTCATTGATTATTTTATCTCATTTCTTAGATCTTTCCTTATTTTTTTCCTGAACTCTCTTATAATGTTAATTCCTTTTCTATTTCAAGAGGAACCCTCTCATTTTAAATTATCGACGACAGTAGGAAGGTTATTGTTCTTATTGAATAATTTACAGCGCTCCAATGCGGGTTCAATAAGACGCATTCGCTTGGCAATAAGATATTAACAAGCCATTACGTTCCAGTCAATATAAAACTATCGCGAAACGGCGGGGTGAACAAACTGTTGATTTGCAATTTTATTATCTACGAGCATTACAGCATTAGATATACTCGCAGTCTCTTAATTGTCTTTTATTAGAGGCTAGATATTTTTCTTTTATTGAATCTGCTGATTGAATTTAATGGCTGTTCTTTCTAATCAAGCTTTGTTGTTTCAATGTGCTCGCCAAGTCGCCATAGTCTGCTTTTAAATAAACGAACTTCATTTAGATACAATTAGTTTCATTTACATGGATCATTTAAATTTATGAGTAAGGAAACAGTAAATTTGTGTGAGTATATCTACCTAAGTACCTAAATAAATGACTCTACAATGACTCTGGTCATATTTTTTAATATGTATAATGTCCTCTTTTAAAAGATTTTTATTCTCTATGTTTTACAAAATATTTCTTTGGTATATTATACCTCTGGAATTTCAATTATTCTTTGGAAAATTGCAATTGACTAACCAAAGTATTCATACCAACAATTTGCTAAAGCTTTACAAACATCAAATTGAAAACACGAAGGACGGTCAGATTTAATTCCAAGCTGTATTGCTTGGAATTGACACCCTTTGAGCGTTCCCTCGTCTTATGTGCCTGGTATTGCCCAGTACAGACACCCCACAACAAAATTACGTGTCGCCTTTCATCCCTATGAAACACGTTTATTACATGGTACGATGTTTTGAGACGTTATTTATTTATTTTGAGTTTCTTCTAAAACTTCAAATTTATTTATACAGCTGCAACTCAGTGACTCGGCTTGACCATCATCAGTATTTAATCGTCTCCACGGGCCGAAAGGCTATAACAAAACTTTTACCTTTAACCGGGACAAAAAGTGAAGAAAATGAGAGATATCTGCAAAACTATGCCTCATAGAGCTGCCTATACTTAAATCTATTTTTAGTATTTACATCGATTTCAGAACTTATGTCAATCATTCTCATTCTATTATCGGAATAAAATTCTTGCATGCTACAAATTAAACGTTTATTATCGTTACAGCTGAAATAAGACAACTCAAGTTTCAAACTGTCGGATTCTCTTGAACGGATAGAGGTTATTCGATAAGTTTATTTCGGAACACAAAAAGCAGCTATAGTAACTGATTGAAAGATTCTAAAGAAATTCTTCTAAAGTAATCTAGTTACAAAGTAATAAAAGCACGACGACCAAGTACCTACCAGTTTAATGAATAGGTACCTAAATCAAATTTTCACCATCATAATGATAGACTATTCATCTCTGATGACACTTGAGATAAGACGGCCAAAATTTATCAGAGGTATCAAAAAATTCCGATGTTTTCTAAGAACCGACGCGGTTCTTAGATTGTAATTAATAGAAAATATAATGTACCTATCTAATTCTAAAATATTGGAAGATAAAACTTGTTTTATCTATAACGTACTTTTTCAGTTAGTTAATATTAGCTACTTAACAGTAAATAGTGAAAGTTATAGCAAATTTCTATTGATTGTACTTATTTAGATAATATGCCTGTGGATTGTATTTTCAAATCTAGTAGTCTATTTCCCCGAATGTCCAGTATGACCATTACGTCCAATTCCCGGAATTTTGCTTTGTTTTGGGCATATTTAATGTCTAATTGGAGAAAATTGTAATTGGCAACTTAACAGGAATAATTTTGATACAAATGTGTTTCTGAAAATATTATACTTCCTTGTAAGATGCAATTAACTAGGCTTTGCCATGGAAAGCCTTTCTTGAACCAACGTTTTCTTATTTTCCTTTGCCGCTAACCGCTCAAAACAATATTTTTCTTGTTACCTACCATTCCATTCGACTATGTGGCAAAATCCTTTCAAGTTGGTAACAGGAGCCGTTGTTTGCCAGCCGCTCATTACTTGTAGTGTGGAATTCTTTGATGTGTTCGGAACCAGAGTCAGACAGCGGTTCGCTTGTTAAAGCACTCCATGTAAAACCTGTAGCAATTTACGTTCGCCGCACGCGTGAGCGATGGCCTGCGAATTATAATATTTGGTCTTACTGCTCTTTAGTATTGGGAGCGGCGAATATCTTCTTGGAAAGGCGATAATTGGTATAATCCTGTACAAGTGTACAATTATCCTTCACAATTTCTTTTTTTTTGTCCCATTAGCTCCAATGTCATATTAAACAGTGTGTTTTTTAAAGTGGACGGTATGGGGAAATAATCCCCTAATAATAATAGTATGGGGAAGTAATGGGAAACGGTGTGATGAACAATTAGCTAAGTTTTGTGAAAATATTTTTGCATAGACAGTTTTTTGATCGTATGCTTTCGCTATATGTACTGTACTATTATTACAGAGTAGGTAATAGTACAATTCTATTATTAATTATTATAGCTCTAGTGCTTTTTGTTTTATTTTTTCTTTGGTACTGCAGACTGCTGCAGTAACATTGCGATCTCTCGTCTTTTCCACGTCTTGGCAAGTACAAGTAACCTTCTAGGCGCACATAATACACTAAATCGATTTTTTGAAAATCTTCCATTTTGAAAGCATAGTTTATTTAATGTACCTTTTACTTATTTTAATAGTGATGCATATTATTTTTATCGAAACTACTTAGATCTCTTCGGATCATACCCCAAGAATATATACAATACAGCTTGATCCCGTTATATTATTACTTACACAGACGTATTATTATAGGTAGGTAGTGTACCGTATAGGAATCCTTATTCCTATACGGTAGACATTGTGGCATGACAATCTTTATCTATCTTAAGGCAGAATCTTGTAAAAGTAGGTACGTATTTTAAGCAGCAGTATTTTAGTCATGTTTGCCGTTGAGGTGACCTTTTGACGTGCCTGACTTGCAAACGGGTTTTCGTTTTTACCAATTTCGTGTTGTTTTTATCGTTAAAATATATCTAAACGTCATTAAGCTTATTATTATGAAGGCATCGTGCCGTCCAAGGTCGTAGACGTAAAGCCGGTTTCGATTTGAATGAAACTCGGTAATCGGTACAGCACACGTTACATAAGCTTGGGCGATAAAGGTGTGACGATTGTCAACAGACCGGAATCGGGTGTCGTTGATGTTATTAAGGAAAGGAAGCGGCTACTCAACGTCGAGTTTAAACGTATTAACGGAATACCAAAATAGGAGGACTTGAACTTTAGGTATTGTTAGCGTTACATTACCAGCATCCATGATTAATTCAATTTGTATTGACTATACAGCGAAGACGGCGCCTAGTCTTCTGTCTTGTTTATTTTGTGTTCGATCGAATCTAATATTGAAAGAATAATCGACAAGTGTTGCGTACAAAACTTGTTCAGATAGTTCTTCCTGTTTATTATTCAATAGATCGATAATATGCGTAACAAGTATACTTAATACTAATTAATTTTCGCGTTCTATATATACCTAAATAAATATAGGTAACAGTAGGCAACAGGTGCCTAAGTACCTACCTACTAATTAAAAAAATTCAGAGGCGCCCACTTTTTTGGATGTAAATTCCGTTATATCGATTTTGTTCGTGCAAAAAGTAGCATCACCCAAACCATAATAACTAATCGATTCAGTATTTCATCAAAATCGGCTCAGCAGCTTAGGCGCTACGGTGGAACATCCACTACAGCCTATTAACGTCCCACTGCTGGGCACAGGCCTCCACTCTCATAGGAGAGAGGGAATTAGAGCTTAGACCCACCACGCTGCTCCAATGCAGGTTGGCGGGCTTTAACGACTATTACCTATTATGTTAGTGATGATTACCGGGACCGACGGCTTAACGTGCTCTCCGAGGCACGGGGGTGAAACACCGCCAACTTCCAACTCCGGGCTGGCACTGAGAATTTCTTAATTGAAAAACCCAATACCCAACAATTTTATACCCAATACCTAACAATTTTATCGGTGGAACATACTAAATACAAATATACATCACACACATAGATACATAGGTTTAGGTACATCATACTAATTGGTATTATAAATGCGAAATTGTCTTTGTTTGTTGGTGTGTCCTTCAATCACGCCGCAATGGAACAACGGATCGATGTGATTTTTGGCATGGGTATAGTTGAGGACCTGGAGAGTGGCATACCTAGGCTAATTTTTATCCCGGAAAATTAAGGAGTTCCCGCGGGAATCAAAAAACTTAAACTCAGTTAGTAAAACATATTATGTGGTATAAACTAATATCATAACCCTTCCAAAAAGACAGTATTCAATCAATTACTTAGTCCATAAAATGAGAAAATATGCTACACAGTTGGTACACACACTTGTTTTTCATCATTCATCTCTCTTACGGAAAATACATTGAAATTAATTATACAAATTCAATGTGGTAAGTGGAAACCAATGCAAGGGCATCTAGAAGGTAACCATGACCCAACTTTGTCTCCAAACTGTATCGATTTTGTAAAATATAAGAAGCATATTATGTTATTATGTGCCTACCTAGTCACGCAATTTCCTATTTCTATTACACAGTAGGTAATAGTTATTGAATTAATGCGAACGCTAAAACAAAAAACGAAATTAAATAATGTAGTAACTAACCTACGCAAATTATACCTAAGTGGTAATGGCCTATACTAACTTACTTAATTAGAGTTTAGAGTCGATACGGGTCAGGGGCTTCACTTAAGGGCCTCCAAGTTGCCAATGGCCTTGAGCGTTGAGCGTCCCTTCGCTCACGATTCACTTTCATATTTATTTTCCCGCCAACTAGTGGAAATGGACTGAACTTATTGAACATGGCATGAGGTCATCAACGCGCCATCTCGCGACATTTCATTGCGTCTCTCTATTCCGTGGCGCCATCTCTTATACCATTCTAGTTTTCACCGATACGTATCACCGTACCATAGAGCGAAGTAAGTGGTCGGATGCGGTAATGTCGAAAATTCAAAATTAATGTTTTATGATGAGAGTTATTATTAAATTATTATTAGTTTATTATTAAATAGCCTAAATTAAGTACTTTTATTAAAAAAAGATGTCTCAAGATTAGAAAAGATGGCAAGTGCCAATGTTGCGGGAATCGAACCCGGGTTCTCCCCACTCAAATGGAATGGATACCTTCCTTAAAAATATCAGGCTACAAAAAACTACACAAGTTGTTTGGAGATACATACTTACACAATAAGGTTGGACGATATGAAATAAAATGGTTGTTTGTATTTGTAAAAATTTATTTTCACAGTAAAACACACAGAAAAAATTACGGTATATTAAATTGTATTGTACGTTGTATATATACGCTATATAGCTACGCTTTCACGGCCCATCTGTTCAACCGATTTTGATAAAATTTAGTACAGGGATAGGTTGTATCCCGGGGAAGGACATAGGCTATATATATAGACATTTTTATCCCGGAAAATTCAAGAATTCCCGCAGGAATAAAAAAAAATCTCTACAACCGATTTTGATGAAATTTGGCATAGGGGGGTTTATTTCCAGGGGAAGGACATAGGCTACTTTTTATCCCGGAAAATTAAAGAGTTAAATTTACAAAAAGCGCACACATCATTTTTTAATTTGTTAGTTATGGAACATTTTATAAATATTCACGACGGGACTGTTTTTATGAAAGATTATGATATTAGAAAACAAAATATTTTCATCGAATATATGCATTAGCCCACAACAAACTCCGCCGGGTTTTTTTTTCATTATCACCACACACTCACAAATCATCTTAACTAAGGAACTATCAGAGCCACTAGAGCAAATCATTGCCAAGCCTCTTTGACATATCTTAAGTAATCCTTTACATGGTAATAAGATTTTTCAATGCTGTGAAAGTAATCAAAATAAACTAATCTCGCCGTTTCTATATCTATCAACTGGCGAATCTTTTTAACCGCGTATGCAGCAGAACTAAGCCTGTTCGATAAGTCATTTATGTGATGGCCCTATTGGAGTTTAGCATCTAACGTTATTCCGAGAAAAACAGCGGTATCCACTAAATCTAATTCCTCATTATCAAGTTGTACAGTGGTTTTTACCTGTTTGACATTACGTAATGTAAATTTGATACACTTTGTCTTTTTTCCATTGAGGAGTAGGTTATTAGCTACAAACCACTGTACCACTTTAGTGAGAGAATTGTTTACTTCGTCAAAAGTTGTTTCGTAACGATTTATTTTAAACAAAAGTGATGTATCATCAGCAAACAACACTATCCCCTGATTAACTTTGACAATTGTACGAATAAATCTACAATATCTCAACATATAATAGTAGATTGTTCATCAACGGACTAAAATAAGCCATTTCATACGAGATGTTTAATAAATGCAATACCAATTTTATTTTTCTCCGTATCGTTATCAAGAAGGAATTTAAAAAAATACATTAGTACCATATGCAATTGCTTTACAAAATAATCAATGTCTACAATTCTTCTGCCATATTTCTTCGGATTTGGGTTAACTGCTTGTTCAAATTCTATTTGAAGCTGAAACAAGAAATGCACTAATGTAAGCAAATTTAGGCGTTTGTCTGTGTGTGTAAATATCGCAGGGTAGTGACAAAATCAGGGGTTGAACAAAATCCATTACAATTGACGTGATCAGCACCCCATTTTTTACGATTTTACGAACTGACAGCACCTTAAACATTACCTACCCAAGAAACATTATTCAATTAAAATACCTTCCTTATACCGTATCGTAATTTCCATATAACGTAGTTTAAATTGGATAACGTACCATATTATTCTCATTTGTAACATCGGATTGATTGATCTCATCAATGAAATAGGTATATATTATGAGTTTCTGTAGTTTCCTTGTTTATTATCTCATTTTTTCCATTGACATCCTCGTTAACACTAGAAAAAATATATAAAACACAATTCTAAAGACGGTAAGTACAATTTAGTTACAATTTAGGTAAACCATTTAGTTATAAAAATATAATAAAAAATAAAAAATAATTGGGTTCGGCGAGTCGGTCAATGCTGGGAATTTCTGACAACGCTTTCAGGTTCGTTCTCACAAGAGTTTAGAGTTTAGACTAACTAAACTCTAAACTCTAACTAAACTTAAACTAACGAACCTGAACCATGTAACCTTTTTTTAAATAATATGAAAGCTGTGTTCAGAAAGATTTTAAAGTAATCTCATAAACAGGTCAGGAACTAAACCCGAATTAATATCTCTTTATTTTATTAGTTAAAATTTTCGCTTCAATTCACCGCCATATCCATCCATAATTAGATCGTATTTGAAAAATGAAGAAAATTTTAAGTCTTGACTTTGATAATATTAATTTTTTTTTAGATTTATTATATATTTAATTACTATTATATATATCCTTATTCTTAGCGCCGATAAAGATTCTTCACTTTGGATAATATACATAATATTATGTAATAAGCATACTGGAGAACCTCCGCCCTTTTTTATTTGCCGCCTCCATAACGTTTATGAGCCATGACGCAAGGGAACTTACATACCTAATTGTGTTATTCCCAGATTTGGATTGTCGGTGTCCAACCTCTGACTCTGGAAAAGCGATATTTTGGTCTATTGGTTGGAAAGCTCGTCTTTTTCTCGCTTTTCTAAAATAAAAATAAACATTAGATAGTATCCATATGTAAGTACCTACCTATTTGCATAATTAGGTAGAGCAGTCAGTCTGTCAGTCTTTTTAGAAGTATTTACCTACCTACTTACTTGGATAGGTACATACTAGGTGTAGATTATGATATTATATTTTATATCAGCTTGTAAATGAAAGAGGCTTCTACAATAAGTAGGTAAGTAGATCTAGAATCTACAATAAGTCTGAACACAAACTACCTCTATGCTACCTACCTACTTTATTAATTCCTTTCGATGTAGGTACTATGTAGAGGTACTTACCTATCTAGGTAGGTTTATAGGTAAAAAAACTATAAAAATAGTTAATCCATACTTATTCCTACTTATTATACCTACTTATATAGGTACTTATTAATATTATAAATGCGAAAGTGTGTCTGTCTGTCTGTCTGCTACGCTTTCACGGCCCATCTACATATCCGATTTTGATGAAATTTAGTACATATACAGGTTACATCCCGGGGAAGGACATAGGCTACTCTTTATCCCGGAAAATTGAAGAGTTCCCGCGGAAATAAAATAAAACAATCCACGCAGACGAAGTCGCGGGCATCATCTAGTTACTTACTAATTACTTAGGTACTTACTTATTTTAGGTGGAAATCAGCCGCACTAGCCTAATAATATATTTTACATAAATACCTAGGTACCTACCTACTTTTTGAAAAGGGCGGCTCGAAATGGTCTACCTACATAACTATAGTGAATATTTATATTAGGTACCTACCTACATATAAGTAAGGTACCTAGGTTACAAGTAAGTAGGTATCTTCCTCGGGGGGTAAAGTACTAGGTAGTTAGTACGGTCTAAACAGGTATCCCTACATGTTAGTCTAGGTTCGACTGGGTGACGATGTCCAGGGTCAAATCCCGCGTCGGACTAAATATTGTTTTAGGTGTGTTCTTGAATTTTTGCCATGGAATTTTCAGTAGGTAAGGATCTAGGTAGGTACTAGTCCTGACTCGTAACATGCGTATGTAGAATATTTATTAAAAATTACGTATTTACCAGCTATCAATGACAAAAATATTTATAGCAAGTAGGTACTTACGCAGCATTCAGATGTTCAATACTTTGTTTTTGATATCGTTTTAATTTTGTTATTTTGGGCATCTTGATGAGTAGGTAGGTATTGATTATTATCACAATAAAAAAAGAAACGAAAAAGTACAAAAATAATAATAAACGTCCAACAGTGCTAAGATGTAGTCCACTATGTCATATGCCTAATCCTATCCTAATATTCCTAACCTAACATGCACAAAACACAATTCAAAACTAAAATAAATAGGTACTCATTAATTATTATGATCACTCAGTTCAAAACTAAAATAAAAAATGTTTCATAATCATAATTCAGTTCTCATTTACTATGAACACTAAACAATATTTTATTTATGATAACTCTCAAAAACGCATTATTACGTAAACAGGCGCGTGTTGGCGGGAAAATTGTGTACATCCACTCCGTCTGAAAGGCGACTGCCATCTGCCGCCCGTCGCCCGCGCAACACCCGCTAGGATTATTTGGCCGAAATATACGTTGCATATTAAATTTTCGTAGAAAAACTTCGAAATCCAAAAAAGTAACTGCACACGATTTACTGCAAAAATATTCTGTATAGTTATATGAAATTTCACTTTCGTTTGTGCACGGGTAAAGAAGTTATTAGACAATCTAATGCGAAACTACTTATTTTTAAATTGCTTGTATTTATCTAAATAATCAAAAAATTAAAAAAAGGCTTCCACACAATTGAAGACCATGAGTTTAAGTATTGCACTACATTTTTTTCAAAATTATGTGATGTCATTTGAAGAAGGAGATAGATATTCAATAACACGGAAATACGCTTGTAAAGCGTCATAAGCGCCTTAAAAGATTAACTCGAATAGCTATAAAATAATACCATACGGAACACTGAATAGATAAATTCCTGTCTTTACTATGTTCCTATTTAGCCTATACTTATCCAAACACTGGTAAACACATTGAAAATTTCCAAACCTGTCCTTCAACTATTGTATATTTGAATAGACATTGTCAGTTACAACAAGACATCGTAATTTTGTGTAAACAGTCTCTCGCAATGTATGAATAGGTACTTACTACCTACTTAGTTACATTACACTTTACTCCGAGACCAAACAAATAGCCCCTTCACAAACATTCCTTGACTCCAATGTGCCACTCAATGGTATCTCTAAAACAACCGTGAATGTCAGTTGTTTTGAAGATAGGAGAAAATATAAATATTAGTGTTTGATGCCTGTTTTCGCTGACAATGACTAAATTTTACTTTTTAGGGACACTTAAGACTATTTAAATAGGTGTCATTTTTCTGTAAGTACAAGGACTGCCACCTAAAGGTGTTCTTTAAAGGATTGTTGGTGAAAACGTGCAAGCTAAATATCGGTGCTAAATATGTAGCTTGCAAGTCTAAACAATTCTTCTAAGATTAGTTATTAAAAGCGACAACTTCTAAGAAGAACAATCCTCGGAATAAGGCGATAACACTCACACGATACCTAATGTCAACACTCAACAGTAGGTATTTATTGAGAAAGACCGTCTCGACTTTGACTCTTCACATCAAAGAAAGATACAAATTGTCCAGTGCTAGGTACTTGAGTGCTAAGTTGATTTACCTACGGCAGAAAATCTATTCCGATATAGGTAAGAGGTATACAAATAAAGGTACCTACGTAGGTGGTAAGGAATAGGTATGTTATAGGAAGGTAATGGGTATATCTGAAAGATAATAATATTATACTTCACGCAAAAGCTTTCAGTTCTTTTGGTAGACACTAACGGGCTACATTCCTATCTGCTGCAAGCCTTTATAGGTCTAGTGCAGTTGGCATAGCTGCATCCAATCCCTAATTGAATTTGCAGTTGGTTTGCAGTCCAAATGCAGATTGTCCACTGTCTAGCTCTAGCAGCCCAACTTTTAGTATTTTAATGTTTTTAACAAAAAACTAAATTGCAAATTATTATCTTCCAGGCAAACGGCAAGAACACCAACAGTCGTCGAAGTCGTCGCGGTCCCCGTCGCCGGAGTCAGCGGGTCCAGCTTCCCCGGCCAGCAATGAATCCTTCCGACCGATCCTCCGCACCCCGCCACCTCCCCGCCCTGGCCCGCCTCCTTCCCCTCCAGTACCAACCCATCCGATAGCTCCCGTCGCACCAGAACCCTCTGGCCCATTACCGCTCTCACCATGTCCGGTGTGCGAAAGAACCTTCGTACCACAATCCCTCGCCAAACACGTAAAGATCTGCGAAAAGATGATGGTCAAGAAACGAAAGACCTTCGACTCCTCGAGACAACGACGTGAAGGTATTCGTCTTTTTTATATATTCCTAGAACTGCCACTTTGAAATTCACTGTATCGTGCCCATAATACGGTGGTGGCATTAGAATATATTGCAAGTTTAGTGTTTTGAGGTTCGTGTAACTAAAACAGTGTGGGTTCGACACTTTTTCCACTATAGATGTGGGGTCCACTATACGATAGTTTCCGTTTCAGTCAAGTTCCGTTAATGAATGCTAAATAGCTGCAGAGTCGAGAATTATCCCGATATTTTGTCATTCATACATCGGTCATCGCATTAAAGGGCAGGATATCGATCAGTCACAGCAGTGGCTGTGCAAATCCTATCATCTCATGTACCTACCTACCCCGTAGTTAGGGATGTGTGTAAAAGACCCAAATTAGTTAGCATCATTTTCGTAGCTTTTATTCCAGAGCTACGATGAAATAATGCTATAAAAATGTAGCGATCCTTTAAATCGATCGGTAAGTTCTACACACATGCCTCGCTGTGTATCCCCGCGCATCTATGG
This sequence comes from Erebia aethiops, assembly GCA_923060345.2. Taxonomy (NCBI): domain Eukaryota; kingdom Metazoa; phylum Arthropoda; class Insecta; order Lepidoptera; family Nymphalidae; genus Erebia; species Erebia aethiops. The sequence goes on along the minus strand of OV281096.1, from coordinate 9,148,664 downwards.
TGGAATAGCAGGATATAAAAGTAGTCGTAGATGTGGTTTGGAGGAACGTTTCGAATTGTGACACATTATAGCTATTATTAGTAGAAGTCTGATGACCCAATTAAGCCCGCTGTTTAGATTCCTGAAGATGTTTGGGTTATGTAGAGCATGAATTTGATTTAAAATATTGTATCCACTGATTGAAATATTTTGTTTGTGGTTAAAAAGGGTTGGCCACACCGAGCGATTGTAATTTTGGTGAGTGAGAGAAAACGACATACCTGCCAATATAACTGTTTCTGTTGAATTCGAATGTGAACGTTTTACTAACACTGCCCGTGCATAATTTCTGCGTGTTTCAAGTAACAAGTAATAAATCTAGACTGAAGTAAAGCTGACTTGAATAGCATGTCTTTATTGACCTACAAATGGAATGTTTATATTTATTTGCTAGTGGTACATCGTGAGAGACGCGTGAAAGTTGTCTTGATCTTAATATCCCCTTTCGGATGAATGAGTCCCGATCTCGTTAAGCACATATTATACTTGTACCTACTAAGGGCGCGGTCTCACTTAGGCGCAAATTTTCAGCAGAGCATGCTAAGCGGTTCCGTGCGTGTTTTAGTCCATGCAAGTCGGATACGGCCTGCCGACATTCAGACCTCCCCCCCCTAATAAAAAAAAAGGTATGGCTGGCTCAAGGGGATCAAATCGGAGGTAATTCTGAATCGATGAATTGCTACAGTAATCCGTCACTTACTGAACAAGTCAGAGAACAATTAAATACAAAGAGCGTACGTGGAGTATAAAATAAGACAACTTGAATAAAAAAGAATAAAGCGCAAAACACACAGAGAGCGGGCGCGGGCCGGGTCTGGTGCGCGGCGGGTTGAATTCCTTGTATTTATATGAATGACATCACACAGAACGCGGCCGCGGGACAGGCGCGGGTCGGGCGCGTGGCGGGTGACGCGCCCGCTCTCTGTGTGTTTTGCGCTTTATTCTTTTTTATTCGAGTTGCCTTACTTTATACTCCACGTACGCTCTTGGTATTTATTTGTTCCCTGTGTGTTTTGCCCTTTAGGGGCTATACCTAGCGCTTGGTGAGACCACGCTCTTGGGACGGTTAATCTATTCAAACCTTTGAACTTACACAACATTACCATTAGATAATACAAAAAAATCGCAAATGACTTCGGCTATCAAGTGCAATATGCTCTCATAGCGAGGCTATCGTTGGGGTTAAAGGTACACGTCCACATTGATTGACATTCCACTAATGCGAACGATTCGCTTGGCTTCTAATGCATGCCGCTAAATTATGGAATGTTCTGTCAAGTCTATCAGCGTCAATCATTTGCCGTTTTTTTAGGCGATTAGGCACCTTCCAGATAAGACGTCGCGTTGTCTAGACTGCATCCCAAGTAGGTAATGACTAGCTAAAGCCCCGCATGCGTTCGAATGCTTCCTGAGCGCTTAACCAATGTATACGTTGGTGATACCAGCTCAGACAGTGGCGTGCAGTTCATAGAGGCGTAAACGCACTGCTTACCCAAATTGAAATGCGTCAATGCTCATTTTTCATCATGACAGTCAGTAAATAGGTATTCTGACTAGCTAATGCCTACCCTAGCTTCAAACCCTGGGCACGCCACTGAGCTCAGAAGCCTTCCCCCATTTCCCGACATCAACTATATTTACAAATTTTTAACTCAATAAAAACGATGTGCCAATAAATAGGTAGCGAACAGACAGACAAGCATTTATTTTTATCTTTCTCTATGTCGTGTCTGTCTTCTCGGTCGTGGTCATCATTGCAGTTGATACGTATCCCCTACAATGTGACAGGTGCCTTCCTTGTAAGCTGTACTAGTGACGCCTACCGCTTGGTCTGTCCTCAATTTTATTTTATATAAGCAGGTACCTAATAACCGCCTCTGTCTCCGGCGCATGTTCTTTGAGAGTTCCCGGAGATTCCTATTATGCTCAGAGGATGGCCACCGAGGGGGTTTTAGTGGGTAAAAATCCACATCACCCGCACTCTCCCTCAGGGGGTCGGGTATCAGAAGAACATTTCCCCCCCGTTAAAAAGTACCCAATAAGCAGAAGAGCCAGACCTAAGCTTACCTACTACTCTATCGTGAAACCAAACATTTCATATGAGGATATTATTGTCACATAACCGTCCTTGACATCGAATTATAATTCAAAGTCACATACATACTGAATCCTCAGTGAATACAAATGCAACGTTACCGCAAAATCTAGGACCTTACCCGCACGTTTTGTGAATAATAAGGAACAACGCCTATACTTGCGACGCTCGAGTATTTGCGAATTTGTTTTGAACTTATCCCACTTTACAACATAATATTGTTACATTTTTGTTAGCCTAACTCTTTTCTTTAGAATGGAGAAATTATTTGGGATCTGGCTGTTACCTATGACCTATACATATAACCTATATAGATTTTAAATTGAAATCTCGGGGCTCTATAACATAATGCCATCGGTAAGCTAAATCAAGGTAGGATCAATGAGCAAAATCAGTAATTTATTGCATACAAAAAGGTCTTAGAAATACCTACATAGACCATAATATCTAATAATAATTCAATGGTAGGTAATGTTTTTGATTTAAATAAATCAATGTTTCTCATTAGAGTCACGGACGCACGGTTAACTTGCTCAAGGACATTTACTAATTTTATTTATTAGGCATCATGCCTGAGAATTCTCCATAATTTTCTTAAATAAATCCACACTTGGCCAGCGTGATGGACTGTGGCCAAACCCCTTCTCACTCTAAGGTGAGATTCGTGCTCAACAGTCGGCCGGCGCGCGATGAGTTGGTGTATTTGGACTACGGACTATTGCAATTTTATTACAGTTAGGTTACTACTCACTAGATATTATTATTGTACACATATTACATAGCTAATGACTGTTCCTTAGTAAGTTAAGTAGTTGTGTCCTAAATCCCAATACAATAAAGACGATTACATTTACATAAAATGTGATTCGAGCTCAGTTTGGTACTTGACGCCCACGACACTAGCTAAAGCCTGATACACACGCAAGCGCGACATTGAGTGCAGTCCATCGCGACGGAAAATCTTCCAACGTGGTCCTAGGAATTGTGGTTGAGAACAGTCGCAGCAAAACATTGAGTTTTTGCTAATAGCGAAAGAGAAATTTTGATTGACTAAAACTATAATGTTAGGGTAGATTGACATTAGACTCGCGCACTGTCCTCAGTAATGATTCCTTGTTCAGTGTTTTCGGGGGCATTCAGTCTAATGACATAATTTTATTGAAGTGACTTCTTTAGGCGCGTTAGCACTTTTTGGTAGGGGGTAAAAATGTGGATTACGCGTGATCGACACCGTTCTTCTTAAGACAAAAGGTCGTAAGTATAATAATATAGTGCATTCGTAATTAAACTTTAATGCCTTAGTTTTAAGGTTTATATTAATAAGTGCTGTGTAACCGTGGGCGAACCCTTGATTTTTACATGGAAATACATGGTATAGGTACATGCATGATTTAAAATTCACAATGTGTAAAAATCATATAAAAGTAAACACAACATGCAAAATTCCATAGTTACGAAGACAAAAGGTCCTAAATATAAATATAGTAAATTCATAATTTAACTTTAATGCATTAGTTTTAAGGTTTGCATTTGAAATATTTTTATTATTTTTTTTAATCAGAAAAATAAATAAATATTCGTTTTCACTTCTATCGGCAGTCCCTGTGACTGCCAATTTTTTATGATCCCGTAGTAGGGAGTCGTAGTAGCCGTCGCGACCCGCGTGATGTGTGTTATGTACTTTACTAAAACATATGGCAATCTTGAGTCATGATTAACAAATAAAGCATTGTAGAGGCATGGACGATGTTTGCTCTACCTGTTATGTCTTGGAGTTTCGATTCAATGCACGTATGTCATATTGCTTAACTTATATATTTTAATTCGCTAAGTAGGTAATAGTTGGAGAAAATTGCTTCGATCATCAATGTACGAGCTATTGTTGTCAGTAAAAATTAGCTCAAATATTGTACAGTGAAAATGGTACCAATGTGAAAACGTCTTAGGATGCGCAGTGTGCTTTAAAAGTTGTGAAAATTACAAACATGAGTGTAGGTATGAGGTTTGAGTTAGTTTGCTTAGTTTAGTAAATTGATATATTTTTGATACATTTATTTTGGCTCAGCTATTTTAACAAAATATCCGAAGCGTAGGTAGGTACACATTTATCAATGTGTGGATTAAGGTTTTTGATTCTCGCGAGATCTCTTTAATTTCCCGAGATACACGTAGGGTATAAACTATCTCCATTCCAAATTTCGACCGAATCGTTTTAGTCTTTATGGCGAGGAATAAGATAGTATTTATGGCGCGAAGTAACAAACTTGGATGGATGGATGTACCGTACCTACTCTAAGACTGCATAATTTGTACATTAATGTTCGAAGAATCAACCTTGACTGCGATGTAAAAATTCAAATAGAACACGCGGTTACTGCAAGGATTCACTTTAGCATGCTCACACCATATCCAACGATTACAGGCACGGACTTAGAACAATACTTGCCAAAGAATTTCGGTCTTCCAGAAAACAGCCCCTTCCTTGAGAAGAGTCCGCCGAACACTGCCAAGACTGCCCTGAAGCCTAAAGCTCACTCAGTGAGGAGTGCCGTCATGAAGGTAAGAGCTTCAATTCCCTACTTTTTGTAAGTTTTTGTGATGTAAGTAAGTTAATTTAAGACGCGAGGTAAGATGGGCAGTTGAGGCGCGTTCCGAACACGATATGAACGTTTTGTACTGCTTTTTACATTGACATTTTGATTTTTGACACTCACTCACATTGACACTCACACAAATGCAAAGCCCAGCTCACACCTCCCGGACTGTATTGTCTCACCGTTTGAATATGAGGATTCCTGACAGTAGTGCGGTGCGGGAGGAATGATGGCAAAAGGAACTCTTGATGCGCTTGTGAAAGGAAACCGATAGATAGACATATATAAATGGCTATACCAGCGTGTTCTATTTATAGGTACTATCAGCTCTCTTAAGAGAGTAGTAGGTATATTCTTTCATTTTGATGTTTCCTTATGCTAAGCTTACCTACAGTAGGTAGCTGTACGCTCACGCACTAGTGTTGTCGAGACATATTTTTGTCATGCTAATACAATTGTACCTCAAGCTTATGTGTATGAATGTAAATGTTTTGAGTGTTTTGGTTAAATGAGTCTTTAAAAGGTAGACAGGTAAACTACGTATGATATTCTGGAAAGTCTATCTAGACATATAGAAAAAAATCAATTTTTTCAAACCCACCTGAGTCCTTTATAATGTCGGTCGAATAACCTACTCGTAGCTACTTGATTGAAGAAAGGCAAACAATTAAGAGACTCTGATCAAAGTGCTAGGGCAAGACAATTGCTTTCAAATCCCATGCAGCCTTAGCTTGTACTGATATTTGAAACATTAAAGACAAAAATCCTCCTACATCACTTTAGTACGTTTTATAAATTATGAACTAGGTATCACACACTTCAGGAGGGCCGCACCGGACCGCATCACAACGCACTGGCGGATCGCTTGCTAGGCTTATTTTTGCGGCGATGTTATGCGTTGCAATGCGGCCCGCCTCAGTGTGCGTTGTAAGTAGCGTAGTTAACGTTTAGATAACTCGTGGTCAGTCATGGTATAAATACAACTCTTGATCAGAACTATCCATCTCTTTGGACTACTAACGGCTGACTGACTCAATTATTGCGGCACGGCCTATAACTCGACTGTTATGTGCTTTGGCGCAATTTTATTAAACTTGTAAATTTTTACGAAACGTACAAAGGTAACATTTTCGACCGATAGGTACATGACTAACAAGACTGTTAAATATTACATTTCATAAGTTACTCGCACAAAACGAATCCTCCTCATATTCCAGCCAGCAGCAGACTTACAAAAGTGCCCGCACTGCAGCCGCAACTTCGGCATGCGTGCGTTTGAACGCCACGTGGAGTGGTGCGCGGATAAAGCCAAAATACTGCCGGCCGCACCGCAACAGCCGCCGCCGCACATCGCCGACGCAAAGCAGAGGCTGAACGCGAGGACTCAGTACAAAGCTCCGCCCGTGCGCGGCAGGCGGTAAGTTTTATAAACTGTTATCAACTTCTCAGATGGCAGCCAGATGTTAACTGGATTTTTGGACGTATGGAAAGGTTGAAAACAAAATGCGAATTTTATAGTCTTCGGAGATCATTGGAGAAATCATATCAAAAAGCTGATGAAAATTATTGGCTGATTTTTTTACGCCTTTACACAAGTTAGCCCTTGACTACAATCTCACTTGATAGTGAGTGATGATGCAGTCCTAGTCGGTTTCTACACGGCATCGTACGGCGTACCGGAACGCTAAATCGTTTGGCGGTATATCTTTGCCGGTAGGGTGGTAACTATAACTAGCCACGGCCGCAGCCTCCCACCCTGCCAAACCAGGGAAAATTCAGAAATTGAACCCTGCCGGGAATCGAACCAGGGGCCTCCCACCTTAAGGCAACAACGCTCAACACTGCGCCACGAAGGTCGTCAATAATATTCATTCCAGCCAATCTGAGGTGATTTGGGTTTGCTGCTAAAACCTCGCGGAAGCGCCTCGTTTTAAATGTGTATGACACACTACGATGATGCGTGAGAGTAGTATGTATAGACGCCTACAAAAATGCCCAAATACCTACTTAGCGCCTATAAAATCCTACAAAGGTCATTTAACCAGTTTTATCCAATAGATAACCAATTAATCCTTTCTTAGAGTAAGAGTTAAATTATATCTTGTTCTATATTTTTCCAGCTCGTCGCAAACGCGAGACAAATCTTCCAACAGTCGGTCCGCATCGGTCGAGTCATCGCGCGGCGTGTCGCCGCCTCGCGAGTTTGGAGACTATAGGCACCCCAGGACAAGAGCATCGGGTATGTGTTTTAAAAACTTGCTTGCAAGCGGTGATGCAGCCTAAGGTGGAGCGCGCTTGCCTAGAAGATGCCTAATCACTCTTGAATTGAAGGTACCTATATTAAAAGAGGAGAGGGTGTCGGAAGCTGGAAGGGCATACCATATCCTAGCGGTTTGAATTAGAAACGAGAAAGCAAATCGCTTCGTACGAACCCGCTGAATTTCGACTTCGTAAGGGTGCAGACCTTGTCGATGCCTTGCGGTTCGATGATAAAAAGGTGACTGAGGAACCAGATCGAATACCTAGTTCTTGAGCACACTCTCCGAAATATTTCCTGTAGAATACCGACAGACAGGCAACTTTGCGCCGATGTTCCAAGCTTTACAGCTTCGAACTGACCAGCGCTTCATTTCCAATAAGTCTCCTGGCGCGACGATCCACCAAATCCAAAGCATCAAGCTTGTACTTGGCAGAGTCATGTAAATGGCTTCACTTTTCCTCTATAAATAGGATATTCTAAGCTATGAAAAAAAGTTTAGTTATAATAACCCTTCCTACGCACCTTTACTCATCGTTTGATGATTGAAAAAACTGTCTAGATATAACTGAATTCCAAATAGATGCACTTCCAAACAGATGAATGGTGTATTTTATTACAGAGTCAATGTCAAGTAACGACTGCCATGAAGATGTGTCTCATCACGTTCCTGTTATAAGGAATTCGAGGACATCGCTAAACAATTCATCCGGTGACGCTAACATCAAGGCTAGACAAGCGAGGCTAGCTAAAGACCTGAGCAGTTCTAGGTATGTAGAAAATATAAATAATATTTTATTAGGTACTTTGATCAACTGTATAGTAGTTATAGTGGCATTTGATTCAATGTGTAGCAAATAAGGGGAAAGGAAGGGGAAAAGTTATACATTTTGTAAGGATATCTTTATTTTTTCTTTAGTCTTTTTCCGTTCCTAACTCCTTGTTTGTAAAATTTATTTAAAAACAATAAAGAAATCCTTCCTTTCCCTTTCCATAGAAATGTCCAAGAATCAAAACCGCCCCCTGTCCAACAAACCAATACAGATCCTAATATTAAAAAGCATGATTCGCAAAGAAAACAACGAAACCAATTGAGTACTAAAAAGAAGCAAGAACAATTAAAGAAGCTTGAGGAAACAGTTTATAAGTACAATGAAAGACTTAATGATAAATCAAAACAGGAAAAAATTAAAATTGCTAAAATAAGTTCCGAAATGAAAAACTCTACAGACAAAACTCAAATTCCAGTGTTGAAAAAAAATAAAACCAAACAAAAAAAGGTATCCGAAGAAAAAGCTAATGAGGATAATATAAGTAAACTTGAAGAAAGTAAAAAAATTAAGTCTACGTCAAGTAATAAGACAATCTTAAAATCAGCGGTGGCCCCGCTGAAAGCCACTTCTAGAATAAATCTAAAAGAACAAGCCAAAACTAAAATCAGAAAAGAAACAAAGAACACTATTAAAGAAAGTACAATGAGTTTGGATAGTCTAGATGATAATTCAGTAGACACAAACAGGATCAAAAATTGTCAATCGATAGGTATAAATACAGAACTTTTATGTGTACCTTGTGTGATACATGATACGATTGAGGAAAAAATTGTCATTAAAAGGCATAATAAACCAAATAATAAACAGCTTGACCAGAAAAGTCAACCAAATCCAGAAGTGGAATTATTGTTTAAAAATCCGAATATGACTACTTCCTCTGATATTATGTTTAGTAAAAACGATCTGCAGCTAGAGTATATCAAAGATAACATAAATTGTGAACAATCGACAGCAACTTTATACTGTACTAATGGTGACGATAAGGATTCTTTAGCTAAAATCGATATGGACCTCAAACATTTAGAAAACGAGCACACAGAATCAGAACTATTTATTTCTGAACCTTTAAACGATTTAAATATAAATATAACAGACGATATTGCAAATTTATCAGTAGAAAATATGGAAGAAAATTACGAACATGATTTAAGCGGCAATAATTTTGAAGACTCGTTTGAAATTAATAATGAAGTAAACGATAACAACATTGTTTGCCGACATGGCAGTGGCGATACGTATACGAAATTTACAGAAAATCCTGCCGATTTAGAAGAATTTCTTAATTTGACTGATAAAATGATACAAAGTAACAACGAAAAATATATAAATGCTGCTGATATAGAAAAATCACTAGAGAATATTCACACGCCTCAGACTAATTCACTTGAATCTATGAATGAACAATCTTCAGAAACTATAAAACATAACTTTTCAGATACTTTGCAAGACTTAAAAAATGACTTGAAAGGTCTTTTACAAGAAGCGAAAGTCCAGGAAGATAATGTCGCTGTTACAAATAATTGTGAAAATATTACGAATGATGATGATAAAAGAAAAGTTTGTGATATGGAACATATTACTGTATATCAACTAAAATTTTATGAACGAGAATCAAATTCACCGAAATCAATATTAGAAAAACTTACTTCAGAATTAAAACTACCAGCAATAAATGAGACGAATCGATTTTCGAATAGCGATGATAGTGGCAGCATTACAAATTCTAAAAAGAAAAAAGGACATAAAAAGTGTAAATTGTTAGGTCAACAAAACAAATCTGATAATGAATATCGAACGTTTATCATAAAAGAAAAACAAGAAGAAAATAGTGATGAAGAGCCACCATTAAAATTGCCTCGTATCGATATTAAGAGGTTTTATTTTTGTGTCTATTATGATTTAGAAGTAGTAGATTTTTTTAGATTTTTTAGATTTAGCAAAAATTACTATAACATTATACAAACGCCCGTGCCCAGTACGAATTCGAATGTTCTGTTCCACTATGCATACTAAGATTTTAATTTATTTCAGGCTTGATGTTACTTACGATCCCTTCGCGTCAGCTGCTAGGCAGATGAAAGAACTCATGTCCTCGGACACAAATATTCCTAAAACTGTTCATAATAATTCCTCTAAAGATCCTAGTAGAACCTTGCCCAGCTTACGTCCTGCTAAAGATAAGCAGTCTACACCATATCAGCGTTCAGACAACACTAAGAAAATAAAAGACACAATAAACAAAACATACCAAAAAACACCAACCTTGCAAAGAATGAAATCATTCGGTAGCACGAACAATGATAACAGTAGTAACACTTTCGGAGGTAGGTGCAATTCATTTAGAATGAATAGAAATGACAAAAAAGCTAATCAAAAACTAAATACAACATTTACGAAATCTAGTAAGGAAAATATAAGTTTAAATGAAAAATCTTACTTCAGTCGTAGTAGCAACTTAAATAGGTCTTTTTCGAGTTACTCAAATTCTAGCTACAGTACACCCAAATTAAAAGATAAAATACCAAAAATATCACAGTCAATGCATCATGGTTTTCAACGAAATACTATAAAACAACCTCTCAAGTTAGACAAAATAAATAAAAACGAAGAAAAGAAAGATTTCATAAATCTCGATTCTCTACTTTCCTTTGACAATACATCAATGACTGATAGTAATTACATAGATCCTAGACTAATAAACGAAAACGACAACTTGCCAATAAATGTAAATACTATACTTAACAATCCAGACATCATAAGTAGCATGGAGTCATTGCTTACTACAGAAAATTTGTCCGCAAAATTTGAATCTTTTAGTGCAACTAAAAATAATCATAGCGAAAATAATAATATGACAGATTCCATAAGCCTTAAAGTAGAAAAGAATAATAATCTAAACTTCAAAAAAATGAGTTCGTCAACTATAAGCGATTTTAGCTCACAATACGATAAAATGATGTCTTCTATAGAACAAAGTATAGCATCTAAGACTTCCGTTAGAGATGATGAATCTCTATGTGAAGACTTTGACCTTGAAGAATTTATGATTTCTTTCGATGAAGAGGTCCACAAACAAAAATCAGTCAATAAACGCATTTGTAGTTCTACAACTAGAGTTGTAGCGTCTGACATGTGTAATAATGTTAGGGGCTCCGATACTAAAGTCGTTAACTCTCCAAAAATAGTAAATAGTGGTAGTAATGGATTAATTCCTGTAAACAAATCGACATCTCTTATTTTTAGCAGTAACAATGTTGTGGGTGATAAGATTTTCCCGTCCTCCGTCAAACGTTCCACCTCCCTCCTTGATTCCATTCAAAAGAAGACCGGCACAAAATCTGAATTTTCGAAAGGACGTCACCAAACGGACCAATTAGAAGAAGATTTAATGCAATCTTTGAAAGACTTCGATAAACTATACGAGTCTGAGAGGAAGGACAACCACACGTCAAACAAAGATACTGTCAGTAGTAATACTAACAAAAAAGCATACAGCAGCAGTACGACAAAGAAAGATTTTCGACGGAAGACTGGGGGAAAACCTGACAACACCTCAAATGGAAACTACACACCGAATGGGAAATCAAGCACCGATTCGGCGTATAGCAGGTTAGTCAGGTACTATTTTACCAATTACGCGGAAAGGATAGTTAGATTACTTTATTTTATATTTTCATAAATTGTCTATGTTTCAGCTTAAATAGAATCTCGCCATCTAAATTATCTTTATGTAACGCTAAAGAATCAAATGGACTAGCATCGCTAGAGCAAATACCTGCTGGATCAGACTCGAGCGGTAGTCAAAAAGACGATATCCGCTCCATATCTAGTGAAGAGTTCTTAGCGATGGAACGATCGGCGGAGCTGGATGCACAAATTAAATCTTCCAATGGAATGCAAAGATCTGACATGAGTAAAGAATTGGAACCTTTAGCACTTAACGGTAATGATCATTATTAATTTTACAACACCGTTGACCTTAAGTACCTATATTAGTTTGTATATGTCACCGTAAAATTGCAAAATCTAACGCTTTTTATCTCGATAGATTATAAACTATCGACAGATTGCTAACCTTTCAATGTTCTGAGTGTCAATTTTTGAAATATTCATTGTATTTACGTTTTCTTGTCTCTTTCTTGTAGGTTAGGTTAGGGTTCGACATAAATAATTAGGTTCTATCGGGTTAAATATACCTAACAGATTACAATCTACCGAAAAATAATCCGTTAAATTGTAATCTTTCGACAGTTTACAATCTTGCTAGATAGATTACCATCTAACGGTTTTCATAATCTTACGGTGACATATACAAAATACGCACAGAAACACACTAACAACACCTCTCCGAGCGTGGAATTAGTACGCAGCTTCGAGCTCCGTCGCGGGGCGCGTTGCATTGTGTGCTTCGCCTAAAGTGGCTCTTACTTCAAACTCAAAGGGTGAATTTGCCTACGCCAGCGGCTCTAATATTAACGCCTCGAGTATATATTTCATCGTGATGCACTTGTAGCACAAGACAGACTTCACGTACCTTTGAGAATGAAGAATGCATGCTGCTGGTTTGAGGTTTCGTCACTATATATTCCTTTACCGTTAAATCAAGTGATAATAATTACTAACGCACATAACTCCGAAAAGTTTATAGAGGTACGTTCCCGACTCCGTGGATCTTACTCCCGAATAGGATGCGGGCATCTAAACAACTGTCACCGCTTCAAAAATATTTCTTAACTAGCTGTTGCCCGCGACTTCATCTGCGTGGTTTGAGGTGTTTTGGTTCCCGCGGGAACTCATTAATTTTCCGAGATACAAAGCAGCCTATGTCCTTCCCCTGGATACAAACTATCCCTATACCAAATTTCATCAAAATTGGTTGAACAGATGGGCCGTGAAAGCGTAGCAGACAGACAGACATACTTTCGCATTTATAATATTTTAGACGACCTCCGTGGCGCAGTGTGTAGCGCTGTTGCCTTAACGTGCGGAGGTCCTGGGTTCGATCCCCGGCAGGGTCAATTTAGGAATTTATAATTTCTGAATTTTCCCTGGTCTGGCCTGGTGGGAGGCTTCGGCCGTGGCTAGTTACCACCCTACCGGCAAAGACGTGCCGCCAAGCGATTTAGCGTTCCGGTACGATGTCGTGTAGAAACCGAAAGGGTAAAGGGTTTAATATAACTGCCATGCCCGTAACAGGTTAGCCCGCTACCATCTTAGACTGCATCTTCACTTACCATCAGGTGAGATCGTAGTCAAGGGCTAGCTTGTAGTGGATTAAAAAAAAAAAAAAAATATTAGTATGGATTATTTGAAATGATGATTTTGGGCAGATAAGCGCGTCAGTTCGCGAGCATCGTCGCGCCAAAGTCCCACGTGGCGAGCGCGGCCCGAAACGATCAGCTCGAGCGGGTCAGAGTCGTCCCTGCACCGACCACGCCGGGACTCGGTCCCCGCGCAGCGCCTGTCCCGCTTCTGCCACGAGTGCGGCAGTCGGTTCCCAGTGGAAACAGCCAAATTTTGTATCGAGTGTGGTGTAAAAAGACTTGCAGTGTAAAATATAAATGTTTGTGACTGTGTGTGAGCGATTTCTAGTCTAAAGACCCTAGTTCACGTTGGGGCAATGTACTTAAGGCCATGGACAAATCTAGCGGAAATTCAAAATGTGTGCGGTTGCGGAATTTCGCTCCATGCGCTACGCGACAGGAGTGATTGCTTCACTAAATTAAAGTCACCGAAATTCCGCGTCAATCAGGCAGTGTCACAGACATGGTTGCGAATAAAACGCGCGCTGATGGCGTGTCATCTTTCCTCCGCCCCTCATAAAATTACTACACAACACAATCAAAACGCACTTCAAGCGCGTTTATTCCCTAGATTTGTCTGGCGTGTTTTGGCTGTATGCACAGCAGTATTGGTACTTTGGTCCAACGGATACGAGGGGCATAAATAGTATGTTGAAGAGTTTGAGTTTGAGTCATTTTGTACGGTTCGGAGAATGCGACCGTGTCCACTGCCATTTAATTTTGGTGAATTTATTATTATGCAACATTTGTCGTGGCGATGCCGAGAGTTTTCTCTCTGTCCATAATGTTAGGACGTACACTAAAACTAGCGCGGGTGCACGGAGCCTGTATCCGCTGACCGCTCCGGACGTCAACTGTACCTAAAACCGCATGTCTGACTCGCCTGCGCCATTCAATACTGCTCATACTATTTTTCTATACATACACGTAAACTTGCATCCGCGCAAGTTTTTGACGCCCTTATAATTGGAGTCATGCTCAGTTTTAATACAATATCAATTAATATATTAAATTATGGTCTCGATTAATGAATAATGGAATACATTTTTATTTATTTTATAAAGTATTCAGGCTATTTTTATTTTAATATATTATTCAATAGCAAAAATATATTTTACTCAGTGACAAATATGATTGATCGAACTGTCTGAAAGAGTTATAAGCATATTGCTTAGAATAAAAATGTAGCAAGTAGTTCTATTAATTTATTAACTATAACATAGTGTTACCAAAAATAACTGCTATTGTAATTAGTGCCTTCCCTGGTAGTTAAAATAATACTAAATATTTCTAAATATACTTTTTACTTCTATTTATTTATCGAACGGGGGCCAGCAGCTTTTATATCTTACAAAAAACTGTGATATTCTCAAACAACATACATGGGGGGTTACTACCATCGCTTAAAGCAGTATTACTTCAAAATGACAGTTTTATGTCACGTACCTTGGTGTCCCTAAAATAAGGATTATAATTCTTAAACACGAACATCAACAATATTAAAACAATACGGATTTAAGCGATGGTAGTAAGCCCCATGATCATTAAAACATAATTTACCTACTACAATCACGAACTATTAAGTGCCAATTTTTCTTTGTTTTGAATGGAATTTTGCGATACAATATTTTATTTTTACTTTTTTGCACTTGTTAGTAAATGTTGGTAGTTTTTTTTTTTTTAATTTAATTTAAATGCACTTCATTAATTTCTTATTAACATCTCCTTTTTACGAATGTAGCCATTTTTAACAAGACTGATTTTATTTTCAATTGTTTGAAAATATGATCCTAACTTACTGTTATAATGCATTGTAGTAATAAATTAACATTTGAATATATATTGGTTTTAATTATACCATACCCTGGCTGTTTCTAAAAAATTTAGGTAAGATTTAGATTCAACACACATCCCTGGAAGACACATTGCGCAAATGTTGCAATGTAAACAGAACTTTATAATGTATGGAACGAATTACAATAGAGATAAGGCTCAATTATTTACGCACGTCTCCTCGATTCTATAAGCAATTCATCCCAACTAGCACACTAGTGGAAATAGCAGCCTACTTTGCAACTTTTAGCTGTACTGTAGCGCTTTAGGGGTTCAGAAAGTGGTTTTAAGTTCTACTATTGCTTTCGTAACTGCTCATAGCTGTAAATATCACTAGGGGTAGCAGACACTGAACCAAATGCCACTTTAGGCTTTATAAGAGTTCATTTTACAACCCATTTGCCGTCTATAGCTTTAAAAGAGAGTTAAAACATATATGTTAAAACTTAAAACTGCTATAAAGCTTCTATTGCCGCTGCTGTACGCTTCAGAATTGCATAAAGACTTTAATTGCAGACTTTTTAACGGAACTGTGTAAAAGACATATTTATTACTGTTCTGCCACTGAAAGTTTCATTGCAGAAGTGATTTGTATTTTTGCGCAGACTTAAGTAGCAATTTGATCGACTGTTTTACTAATAGCGATATTAAGGCTTCACAATAGAAGCAGGAGCGTAATGGACATTGCCTACTCATTCTGCTATTTTTATTGGAGAAATCACTTTTATAAAATATTTGAGCCAATTTAAAAGAAATATGGATCTGAAAGCATGGAAGTTCAAACAAAGAACTGGTGGATATCGCAAGAAAGTACGGAGAGTTTATCAGAATATGCAGAAATTAAAAAAGACAACTGTGTGTGAGAATTCTGTAGTTGAAATATTAAATAACACGTAAGTTTATTTAATTCAACTACGTGAGAGTAATTTAGCTTTCATTTATAAAACTCTCATTTGTTTAATTTATTCTTTAAGGGATTCATTGGAAACAAACAAAAATAATGCGCTAAGTTCGAGTTCAACAAACACAAGCGAGGGTCCCGTAGATTTTGTTATCACAATTAGTGATAACGGACCAGTTACAGAGGAAAAGTATGTTATAGCTTGTTGGCGACGATTCTTTATTATTTGCAAAATTTTCACACAGTTTCTGTCTTTTGTGACTATTTCTGCAAGTCGAAGATCTTTGTAATTTAGAGTTTTTACGCTTTGTAGCGTTTTTTAGAACCGATTTAAAAAACTTCTCATTGCCAGCAATAGTGTATGTATGGTCACATTCGTAAATCAGTTCAAAAAACAGTTGTAAAACATTTTTATACTGTTTTAAACATACTTTTGTGCCTTCACCTCTTGCGCTACCAGACCAAGAGCATTTGGTTAGAAATTCTCTGGTAAAAAACACATCAACTAGTTGATATGCGCAGTTTTCAGCTTTTCCTGGTTGGCACACAATACTATATTTGATTTTATAGTCCTCTTTCATCTTGCCGTCGTTTAATATTGCCTCTAAATTGGATAGTTCTTCGATATTTCGTATAGGTTTTAAAGAAAATCGGTTATTAACAGGTGTTTTCTTCATAGAATCGCTTAATTTGGTAACTTTTGGTTCATATTGTCCAGTTATAAAAGTATCAAGTTTCACTGAAATTTGGGCAATGGCCATCAATATGTTTTGCTGATTTTCTAATACTTCTTTATAATTATCTTTTAGTAATGTGAAATCATTCAAAATTGCTTCCTGATTTTTGTAGATCTCAACTTGGTTGCTTGTAATTTTCTCCAAATCTATAGGGTCAATAACTACTAAGGGAACAGAAGTAGTTTCATCGTTAACAGTAACTACAGATGTAGGTTCATTTACAGCATCAGCATTTAAGGGTTCCTGAATCTGGATTTGTTCCGACGGATTAGACACTGTAGCAGCACCACGATTTAAGGCCTAAAAATAAGGAAAACATTTTCACTGTAGTCAAAACAAAAAGAAAAGAAAGAAGAAATAAATGAGATAAACCGTACCATTGCACACGTATTTGCAATTTAAATATTTGAAAGTTTTAATTTAATAACACAGAGAACATGCGTAACAATAACTCAGCAAGAGATGTGTGAAAAGGGCAAAATGTGTACAGATACTGACTAAAATAGGTTATATAAGATATAACGTTACATTCGCAACAACAGTTTTGTTGAAGTTTTAAAAATCGTAACGACTGTGACTTATTAAACAAACTATCAATTATAAGCGCGGCGTTTGTTCTTGTCTCGGGCACATGTGTAAAGTAATTAAGATAAGGCAAGAGAAGCGCTAAAGAAGCTGAATCAGTTGTCTTAAGTTAATACAAATAATACCCAACTGCGTAAAAAGGAGGGTAAGTAATGTTTTTATCGAGAATATTGGCTTAAAGAAATTTAAATTTATTTGAAGTTTGTACCTGTTGGGCTATAATGTTGAAATGTTCAAGTTTGTTGGTTGGTCCGATAAGGTGTGGCGAGAGCGTTGGTAAGAGTTCTGTGGCTTCTTGTTCTGTTGTCGAACAATCTAACATATCTGTCAACTGCTTGTCAGCAATTTCGTACGACATAATATTGTTCCTTTTAACAATGCAGTTTATTTTAGTCCAGTTTGCTTGTGGAGTGGAATCTTCTATTTTACATAATTTTTTACTTTTTTTGTTCGGCCAGTGTAACACTCCGTGTTTTTCCCACGTAGATGGACAGATGCAAAGTTCTTGTTTATTTTGTTGTTCATTATAAGTTTGAATTATTTTGAAAGGCATTCTGAAAACATAGTAAGACATAGTAAGTGTGAAAAAATTGAAAGAGCGAAAAATATAGAAGCAGATAAAAATGATCCTCGTATTTTAGGGTTTTCAAAGAGTTCTACGGATCTCTAATCAAATAACCATTAGTGTGGTTCGATACCTGCATTAAGTACGAAATAAAAGTGATTGTAAAGACTTGAACTGCATTAGTGGTACAGGTGTTACTTGGACCTTCAGAAGAGTGAAACTTAACGCTTTGACGCGCAGAGAGGAAGTATTAAGGTTAAAGTTGCAAGTTAAAGCTGCTTCTCATAGACGCCATGTTTACAAGACAATTATTTATCATTACTTGAGAAATGTATAGGTTTTTATCACAATTTGTAGTCAAATATAACTAAATATAGAACCAGCAACTTACTAAATAAAAATGTAGTCAAGTATGTAATTTCAATATCGTGTAGGTATGTGATATAATATTATTTAAATAATAATATTTTACATATTTTACGATATTCTGAGGTAATTATTGAGGTGCGTTAAAAATACTCCAATAATATCAACTATTTGCACGATAAACTGATCTGCGTTTTTAGCCACTTGCTTAAAATACAAAATATAACTCAAAAACACTTACCTTCACTTCACTTATTATTTATTTGTATTCTGTAATGTCTGGCTCAGGAACAACAGATGTATTTAATAAATGAGAGACAAGGTGAATGATGAGTGATCCTTATTCGTTCAGTTAAACCTGTCATTCATTCAATAAGCGCCACAAGAGCTTTAGTGCGGTGTTAATTATTAGTTGCAGCTCCTGTGGCGCTTTTATGCCACTATTATGAAGCTCTAATGGAACTGGAGGTTGCAAAAAGTTGTGCCCCTTTGACTGCAAAGCGGCCGTATAAGGTCTGCAGTGCACGCTCTGGCGCTTGAGCTTGGCACCTTTGGGAATAATCGGATTGGCTCCAAAGCTCTTAAGCAACTAGTTTGTGCTAGTTGGGATAGACAGTAGTTTTTTTTTTCAATATATAGCCTAGCGCTTGGCTGCATTCAGACTTGCATGCAAGAGGTGATGCAGCCTAAGGTGGAGCGCGCTTGCCTAGAAGATGCCTATTCACTCTTGATTTGAAGGTACCTATATTAAAAGAGGAGGGGAAAACGGAAGCCGGAAGGGCATTCCACATCCTAGCGGTTCGGATTAGAAACGAGGAAGCAAATCGCTTCGTATGAGCCCACGGATAATAATTGTTAAGGGTCTCCGCTCACATCAGATTTTTGTAGGTCCGATAAAATCGGGCTGACTTTATCACCGATTTTGTGACCGACTCAACGTTCGAACCTTTCATTTTCCACCAACAATCGAATTGGCCGATTTTGAGCAATGTGCTGTTGGTGTTTGAAATGCAAATATTAAGATGAAGCTATTCAATATAAAAACTTATGTAGTGCTAAACTTAAATACTTATATTGATATTTATAAACAGTCACAATTTAAAATTGAGAAAAAAGAGTCATATTTACTAATCCTAATGTCAAGGACTAAAGCCTGAATGTTCCCTTATAAGCTTTCCTGGTAGGTATGGCGCCTCTTTCTCTAAGCCTCCTCAGGGCTTCTCTGAGGTGTTTTGGCTGTAAGGGCCCTGGCTCGCCGGAATTTTCCAATACTTCCAAGGCTGAAATACAAATACAAGGAATATTTATCGTACTTGTTAACTATGAGTAGTTCAGTTCTCATAAACAGTAGAAAGATGTGTCTGCGCATGTCTGTCTATGGTTGTACTGTGAGTATTTACAGCCTGCACAACGAAAACTTAAGATGCGGTTATTGCCCATGATACTGATAAAAATAATGAATTTAAAAAACTTATGTAATTATAATATATTAAACATTTTAACTGCCCTCCAAAAAAAAATTCTATCATTTCCTCAATTCATATTTCATATTCACATTGCATATTTTTGTCATACTTGCATACAATAAAATATAAGGTTTCTACAAAGAATTTTTTTGTTTCTAATTAAGCCCAGCTTGGATTTGTCCAGCTCTAACCTCTTGGTCCAAAAACGTACAACTTTACAGTCAAATCCAAATGCTTTTTATTCAAATAGACTTTTTACAAGTGCTTATGAATAGTCGAATGAATCTACCAATGAGCTTATGCTATTGTGAGCTCTTTCTAACAAAGACTCCAAAAAGAAAGGTTGTTTCCACCAGGATAAGAAACTTAAATTCACACAATAATGTGTGTATGAAAAAGCTAGGTCATAACTTAAAGAAATACATACCTTCCTCGACCACCTCTCCAACAAATACTTTGGCAATACCAGACATGGCTATAACCACATTCTGGCCCACTGAGCACCCTGTGATGGTCTGCATCAATCGTTTCACAGCCGCCTTGGGGAAAGCTGCTCGCCGGTACATCTCATAACGATTCAGCTGCTCTTCTGTGAAGTTTGATACTAAAACTCTGTGAAAGAGTTACAACTAAGATACTCATCATGCTATAGGTTAAGGAGAGACGGGATGTGAAAGTGAAAAAGTAAACGACACATTTTCGATACACACATGTATGATAGACTAGTATTTTGTGAGAAGTTTACGACAAAAAACTTACTGCATTTTCTCTCTCTCTTCCTCCTCCATTTCCTTTTTAGTTTTCTTCTCTCTTTCCCTTTCACTCAACATTTCTTCTGTAGTTTGATAATCCATAGACATGTCATTTTGTTGATAATCACCTATACTTGGCACCTCTAAACCATTATTTTCTTCACTTAACTTCAATTCCTCCCTATTTATTTCTGACTGAGAATCTTCTAGAGTGTGATTATTCTCAAAAGAATAATCATTAATGTATGACTCATATGCATCATTGGTGTCTGTTAATGTATCAGCTTGTGAAATAAAGTTGTCAGAGGTTTCAGTATATACATTTCCAAGTCCTTCTTCAGCTGTTGTAATGTTTTGTAAGTTTTCAGCAAACCCATCCCCAGTTATATTTTTATTATTTGAACTATGTATACTTTCATTATAGTTTGTTAGTGTGGTGTCTGTAAAGATTCATAGATAGTTTTGAATTTGATCATTTTAGACCTTAATTAATTTTATTGCTAGTGAGGAAACTTAAAATAACTAAATTGATCTAAAGCAATGTCAAGAAACATATGTGCATTATTAGGAAAAAAACTGGCTCAATCATTGCAACAATCTAAATCTGAGTGTTACAACAGTTATGAGCCTCTGGATTTTTTATTATTATTTATCAGTAGGTACTATCTGATGACTGCGAGTTCATCTGTGTTGTTAAAGGTTTCTTAATATTCCTGTGGGTTTTAAATTCCTGCAGGTTTTATAAACTCCTTAATTTTCCTGGATAAGATATATCTAAGATAAGCCTTCCTCAGTACAGTGTCTATGTCTGTACCAAATTTCATCAAAATCTGATCAAAAGATGGACCATGAAAGAGTAACAACAAACCCACATTTGCATCCATATCCATACTAATATTATAAATGCGAAATTGTGTCTGCCTGTCTGTCTGCTATGCTTTAACAGCTCATCTTTTCTTTTGATGAAATTTGGTTTAGAGATAGGTTGCATCCCGGGGAAGGACATAGGCTACTTTTTATCCCAGAAAATTAAACACTAAACACAGAAGTCATAGGCATCATCTAGTTCATAAGTTAGGATATTATAAGTACAAATACTATGACAGTAACATTTTACTTACTAACAATATTATGATGATGTGAAGTACTTTAAATCTTTTGAACGATGAGTAACTATGATCTATCTAGATTTGGACCTAAGTTCCCTTAAATTATTTCCAGAAATCAGAACGATTGATATAATAGTTTAAATGTTTTTTAAAGAAACGAGCTATAAAAATCTTGAATGCTTACATTCTGGCTCGTCTCTAAGCAGCTTATCTTCTATTTCTAACGATATATCTTGAGAGTCTTCTTCATTTGAATCACTATGATCCAACTCATGAGCTAATTCTTCCTCTAGAATAAAATAATTACATTATAATTTGTTAGAAGAACTAAGTGTCAGATATTGTTTGTAAATAATTGCAATTTGACCTAACCTCTTAACCTTTCAGCTTCCGAGAGACCATCACTACTTGGATTATCGGCCATTGCGTTCAATTAATTTACCATCATAAAATTACAATATTTATTTTCTTCTTAGTGTTAGAAAAGATAAATTTAGCGAAAGTGAGCGAAAGGCAGTTCACTCAGCAGTTGTCTATTTTGTCCTCTGGGCTCTGTCTGATAACTGATTTTGTCTTAGTTGATGTCTGATGATTTTAGTTTCCTTATTCATTGCATTTTCTGCATTTTCTTGGCATTTTCTGACACTTGCTTGACAGTTGACACGCTTGACACTTGACAGCAGACATCAGACAAGTTCAAATAAGATATACACTGCGAGCAATGTTCAGTGCTCTTATGAGAGAAATTATTCGTTCCGTTATGGACTGAGATTATACTGCCGCAGTATCCTAGGGAAATATATGACGTCATAAATCGTCGCCACTTTTGTACTTTCGAGGCACAATCTGTGTTTCGAGGTAATATCGTATACAGAGAAAGAGATATAGACATGGCGTCAGCGTATATAGTATGCAATAGCGATAGCCTTAATGAGATGTTTTATAAGTGAAAGTAAATAAGTATTTTTTAAGTGAAAACTTCTTTAGCCTTGGTTGGTTGACTTGGTTTTTCTAAGGGGTAAACCTGCAGATTCACGAGACCGACATGCTCGCTAACAGCGACATGCTCGCGTTGTTACGAAGACAAAAGGTCTTAAATACAAATATACTACATTCGTAATAAAAGTTTAATGCCTTATTGTTAAGGTTTATAATACATTTTTTTAATTTTTAACAAAAATATATTTTAAATATTCGTTTTCACTTCTATCGGCAGTCCCTGTGACTGCCAATTTTTTTTGTTATTTCTATACCTTGTAGGATTCATGCGATTCTTTACAAATAAAACCTGTTTTTATTTATAACAATCAGGTCAAAATAAGGTCAAAATTATTGTAAACTTACGTCTAAGGTTATGTTTACGTTCAGTTCAGCTTTTGCAGCCTAACACATAGCAATTATTACACCATCGTCTATAAGTTAAACCACTCTTTTCGTAAGCTACGAGCACAGTTACCACTTTGTCCAATTTCGATTTCGTACGAATATGGGCGAATATCAAAAACGACACAGGATTGTCTGACCTAAACTGTCGGATAGGTCAAAAAAAAAGTGATACGCTGAGCAGGACAAGAAAACATTTTCTCGCTCTGTCACTCCTTAGCATTAGCGTATATACTTATTTCGCTCACCTGTGGTATTATTATCATATTGTCTCCTCTTGCTATATTTACTCTATGAGTAAGATGCTCTCAGTGCTTTGTTCACGTGACCAACAGCTGGACTGCGTTCCGTTTTAAACAGTAACCAGTATAGCTAACTATATATATAGGAACGGCTTCGCAGGATACTTAAATTGACGTCACACGTTACAGTGCTCGCAGCGTATATCGGAGCATACCCAAAGATGCGACAGGTTCACAGTATAGGCTTGGACAAAAAATATCGGTACATGTCGAAAAATCTGTTTCCTCTCGCTGATCGTCGTCGTTAATAATAATATGTGGCATCCACAGGCACCTTCTGGATTCCACTGGATTTGTATATGTCACCGTAAGATTTTAAAATCCGTTAGATTATAATCTAACGATTTCTATCCCGCTATAATTATAAACTGTCAAAAGATTGTGAACCGTTCAATGTTCTGAGTATTAATTTATGAAATAATTATTGCTTTTACGTTTTCTTCTCTCTTTCTTGTACAGTTCGCGCGCGAGTTGAATGCAGAGTAAATGTAAGTGTCACCATACATTTAAACTGCATTCAACTCGCGCGCGAACTATAGGTTAGGTTAGGGTTTGACATGAATATTCAGGTAGGCCGCAGGCCGGCAACTTAGGTTCTATCGGGTTAATATACCTAATATATTACAATTTACCGAAAAATAACGCATTAAATTGTAAGCAGTATGTTACGGTTCACAATCTGTCGACAGTTTATAATCTATCGAGATAAAAAACGTTATATTGTAATCTAACGATTTTTACAATCTTACGGTGACATATAGATGTCAAAACTTGTTTTTACCTTTGGTGTAGGTCCCGGACTCCCGGTACACGTCCGTTCGCCTCAGCATTCAGCTGATGAAAATAGTACAAAAACTGACGCTCTTCATCGGGCCTTTCACTAAATATCACCTCTCAAAGACGTTATAAACTTACAAACTATAAAAAATATTAGCAATTATTATGTCGTCACGTTGATTGCTATTAAAAATTATGAAGGCGCCTTCATAATTTTTGCTAATAAACATTGCCGACATAATAATTGCTAATAATTTTTATAGTTTGTAAGTATAGTATAACGTCTTTGAGAGGTGACATCTAGTGAAAGGCCCGATGAAGAGCGTCAGTTTTTGTACTGTTTACATGGGTACTGTTCATACTTTAATACTGAACAAGAATCAGCTTTTCTAATTATGGTTCATTTTTGGTGACCATATCACGTTTTTGATCAGCCATATCTAGTGAAAGGCCCATCAGCATGCGGGCAGAATTTCACTAAGGTCATCAGTGGAGAGTGTAGGACCCAGCTATTGCTGAATCAGCTTTTCAAGCGATAGTAACAAAAAGTGCAGCTATCTCTATCTATATTTTCTATCAAACATTTATACGTGTTTTTTTTGTTTTTGACATAGTTACTAAAATTCTACATCAATGTTTTTGACAGTGTGACACAGTGACAGTTTTTGCCTGACAGATACACTGACAGGAAACTGTAAACTGTGTAACCGTGGTGTAACCGGTCTCGGGTCTCTGGTGTGAGCGTGAGCGACGAGCGTGAATGTCGGTACTTGGTCGCGCTGCGCGCAATAATTTTTTAGAAATTAGAGAATAAAAGTTTAATAAATCGTACTCTGGTGCGGACAGGGAGTTCCATCATGAGTGCATTAATGAAAGCAGCTTTGTCCCGCAGTCCAGCCTCTCTGGTAAGTGTAAAATAATAATTATTGCGTAAATTTCATTATTTGTTATGTAATACGACTTGTATTTAAAAAAGCCGTGTTATCTCAAAAAAACGCTTAAATTAACTTCCACGTACCACCATCGCTAACCTACCGTCGTTTGGAATTTTTCCAAAAGCCCAACTGGATTCCAAACATGTCTCTTTAGGAACTATAGTTGTTATGTCGAAATTTTCTTGTTTCGTAAACTCAAATCGGTTCAATAATTAGTCAGTAATTAGTAGATGAACCTCATATGAACCTACACACCTCCCAAATGATATACATCACTCGTATTGTTGTGTGACCTCATAAATCAATAAATCTTACAAGAACTTCATTTACTTAGTACCTTCTTCATATTAAAACCGAATATTTACCCAAGTCCCAAATTAAGCTTCATCATAAGTTTCCATCAGGCATGACTATAGACATGTGCAAAAGTTTGGATTTAAAAATTTAAAGAAGCTCTTTTAACCTTGTTTCAGGCCACATATGTGTATCGGAACCTACATTTATCAGTAGGAGGTGCATCGCCATTAAAAGATGCTTCAGTCAACACAGGGAAGAGCTATACAGTAGTTGATCACCAACATGATGCATTGGTGATCGGTGCAGGGGGGGCTGGTCTGAGGGCAGCTTTTGGCTTAGTTCAGGAGGGGTTCAAGACAGCTGTGGTGACTAAACTGTTCCCTACAAGATCACACACAGTTGCCGCTCAGGGAGGCATTAATGCAGCACTGGGTAAGCAGTATTATTACAACTGCCAACATAATATGATCATTTAATTAATTAAATACACCTAATATTATAAGTAGTTACAATGACTTCTTCAAAAAGTGTCTGATGTTTATTTGAATATATAAATGTTTCCACTCTATTCTAGTCTATTAAACTACCACTTATAGGAAGCATCCTCTTTTAAATTGTTTTAGTTTTAGCATAATTAAGTAGTTCAATCATAATCACACTAACAATTAAGACTCAGTTTACCGTAATGGTAACACTGATGATAATATAATTTAAAAGAATAACATACTATTTAGATAGTTTTTTCATATTACATAGGTAGATTATAATTTTAAATAAAAAACCTTTATATTTAAGGTAATATGGAGGAAGACAGTTGGCTATGGCATATGTATGACACTGTAAAGGGTTCTGACTGGCTTGGAGACCAAGTAAGCATAACCTTTACCCGTATTGTTATATAAAATTGTTACTAATATCTTTATCATATTGTTATGTTATAAAATTGTATTACATGCTTTGTATGGATTATAAAGCGCAATGCCCACAGACAGTAGAGTAGACCCTGAACTAGCAAGGCAGTGAGCTGCTTTTTTCTTTCACTTCATTCATGATTCATTTCCTCATTTCACTTTCATTTCATTTCATTTATTATAATCATTTGACTGCTACATATTTGAAGATCTTAAAATAGTAATAACTAGGGTTGTAACGGAACCTCGCCTCCACCTCCGTAAGTGCGGAACTTTCGCTTGAAATCGTACCTCGTATTTTTGCGGAGTTGTAACGGAGGTTTATTTACGTTGACTTACAATGCGAGAGGAGCGATGCGTCCGCTAGTGTTGTGTGTTGCGCGCGAAATAGTGAGTGCGTGAAGAATATGCATTGCTTGTGCGGCGGGAAGGTGCGGGCTTTTACAGACGCCCCCACTCCTACCCAATTTTGATTACTATTATTTCTTTAATACTATTACCTAAAGAAATAATCACGAATTAATATTTTTTCGCCTCCGTTAATCTCCTCATCCGCGGAGGCAAAGCCCCTTCACCTCCGCATCCGCCTCTGATTCCGCTAAGAACGCCTCCATTACAACCCTAGACTAATAACATACATAACTTTGGTATACAGTCATTTTAATGAATGCACGCAAAGGGAAAAATGCGGGCGTACATTTCTGGTGTGATTCTCACCTATATAACCATGTACAACTCACCTTGACTCCACTTGCTGTCACTTTGCATACTCGGTTTGGTTAGGCCCTAATTCTGCGTTTTCTAGGACGCCATTCACTACATGACAAGAGAGGCGCCCCACGCTGTGATTGAGCTTGACAACTATGGAATGCCATTCTCCCGTACACCAGAGGGAAAGATTTACCAGAGAGCCTTTGGTGGACAGTCCTTGAAGTTTGGAAAGGGAGGACAGGCACATAGATGCTGTGCTGTAGCTGACAGGTATGCCCAAATATGTCAATATTCATTTCATATTCATTTATGAACTAGATGTCATGACGCCCGCGACTTCGCGGGATTAAGTTTTTTTATTCTCCTATGTCCTTCCTAAATCTGTACCAAATTTAATAAAAATCGGTTGAAAATATGGGCGGTAAAAGCGTAGCAGACAGACAGACAGACACACTAGTATTTATAATATTTGTATGGATTTTCTTCTCCTGAACTAGTTTCCGCAAGCAAGCTAGTGAAATATTTTTGACGACAAAAAATTGTTAAAATCTTTCAGACAATAGTAAATAGCATAATTATATAAGGTTACATTAATAGTATAGTAAATAGTATGTTAACTGATATTGCTATCGCGAAAGAAATACGAATGGTTGAAATGTAAATAATAATATTTATATACTTACCTACTAGCTGACCCGGCGAACTTCGTACCGCCTTAGTATGCAAAATTAAATGTATATTTTTCAATATTTCTGAGAGATTTTCTTAATATTTTTTTCCGCAAGAACCTTCTCGTAATAATAAGCAATTCAACAAAAAAAGAATTAGTGAAATCGGTCCAGCCATTCACGCGTGATGCCGTGACCAAGGAAAACGGGTTTCATTTTAATATACATAGATGAGACACAAATGCCTGTGAGTTTTATAAGAATAATAATTTATTAGATGACAGTAAATAATTGCTTTGTTCTTTTTGATTGTGAATATAATGAATAATGTTGATAGTATTATATTAGAACAAAGCCCACCGTTATTCTGTAACAGTAGATAGTAAATTATATTTCTGCTAGCTGATGCCCATTTCCCGCAACTTGCAACCGTGTAGGTTAGGTCTTAAAAATTCTAAAGGGAACTCTCTGATTCTGGGATATTATTGTCTGTTCAGGTCATTAACTTACCACTACTAGCCTACTAGGTACTTATGCAAAAAATCATGTTGATCCGTAGCTCTGTTGCGGTATGATTGAAGGACAAACCAATAAACCAACAAACAAATACACTTTCTCATTTATAATATTAAGTATTTACAAAATCATGTTTAAATCTAGTTTACCAAAAAAAAATTGTAAAATAAAAGCGCGTTTTATTCATAATACAATAATAAGCTTTACCTATTAATTATTATTGAGCGTTATTTCAAAATTAACGATAATAAATAGTTGCTTTAGTAAAATAACATATTTACTCGCTATAAATCTTAGGATAACACATTCTGGATATATTGAGATTGTAAATGTTATACAGCTTATTTTTTTTTATTTCCCGCGGGAACACCTTAATTTTCCGATATAAAAAGTAGCCTATGTCAATTGTCACTCTCCAGTCTCCCAGGTCCTCAACTATACCCATGCCAAAAATCACGTCGAACCGTTGCGGCGTGGTTGAAGGACAAACAAACACACTTTTGCATTTATAATATTAGTGTTATTTCAATTTATAGCTTTCTATACAGCATGTTAATTTATAGCAATTTATAACTTTATTCATTTTACCAGAACTGGTCATTCGCTGTTACATACACTTTACGGACAATCCCTAAGATACGACTGTGAATACTTCATTGAATATTTTGCCTTGGACCTGCTGATGGAAGACGGAGTCTGCAAGGGCTGTATCGCGATCAATCTTGAAGATGGAACCCTGCATAGGTATGAAATTTTTTCGATGAACGTGTATGTTTTATCATGTAGCCAATATTAATGTTCCGTAATTCATATTATAATATAATGATGTACAAGTTGATCGAAAACCTCTATTTACTTGGTAAACAATGATGCATATTAAATTTTATATTTTTTTCCTTATACTCGTAAAAGCAAAAATTCTTCAATAATAATATTTAACAGTAACCCAAAATGGACATAGTGTCCTGTCCTAGTTTAGTAGTAAATTGCTAGTTTTCCTTCATGTTTCACAAGTAACACACCACCACTACCACTACAGCCCATTAACGTCCCACTGCTGGGCACCGGCCTCCACTCTCATAGGAGAGAGGGAATTAGAGATTAGACCCACCACGCTGCTCCAATGCGGGTTGGCGGGCTTTAACGACTACTATCATGTTAGTGATAATAACCGGGACCGACGGCTTAACGTGCTCTCCGAGGCACGGGGGTGAAACACCGCCAACTTCCTAACTCCGGGCTAGTACTGAGAATTTCTAGTCAGAAAAACCCAATACTCAATTATGGCCCGACCCGGGACTCGAACCCGGGCCCTCGTCGGCCGCAGTCGAACATGCCAACCACTAGACCAACGAGGCAGTCAACACACACAAAATTATTGATTTAGGTACCTTAAAATAATCCATATCTGAAATATGTATTTGTAAAAATCTCTATTCTGTATCTGAAATTTGTGTATCTTTGCTACATATTTGAGTTTCATGCTAATTGAACGACTATATAAATTGCTAATATTAACTCAGATGTTCAAAATTTATTAACAGGTGTAGTGTAACTGCTATGTAAACATATTGAATTGGAATTCTTAAGAGTGTCAATTATGTAATTCTGTTGTTGACAATCTCAACTAAACGTTTTTATTTATTCTTATCCTATTTCAACGGGAGTGTTATGAAAGGGATAGCAATATTAATTAGTATTTAGATCTACTATTTTAGTTTAGAAATGGTGTACAACAGAATTAGCCTCAAATGTCAATGAACCTAGGGGTTTCATCATTGTTCATTACACACTTTCTCGATTTAGATTTTTATTTGTAGACCTAAGATTTATTTATCAATTTTATGATGTTCCAGTCACAATATTTTGCCAAATATCTGAATAAAATCATATCGCTATCTTATCTCAAAGTACATATTATTATCATATTTTTTTTTTTATCCACTACAAGCTAGCCCTTGATTGCGATCACACCTGATGGTAAGTGATGATGCAGTCTAAGATGGTAGCGGGCTAACCTGTTAGGGGCATGGCAGTTATATTAAAAGTTATATTAAACCCACACCCCTTCGGTTTCTACACGGCATCGTACCGGAACGCTAAAACGCTTGGCGGCACGTCTTTGCCGGTAGGGTGGTAACTAGCCACGGCCGAAGCCTCCCACCAGGTAATAGATGAAGATTTTAGATATTTTGGTCAAAAATACTTATTAAAGAGGCAAACTAAAATTTTTGCCATAACTACTATCAGTAAGCAGTTTATCAATTATTCTTAACTATACACTTCAGTCAGTTTTTGTTCTATAATTTAAATAATTACAATATTACCTCTTATTACTCAAAAATATGAATCATTGACAGTAAAGAAGATTATTAATCTTCAAATTTTTTGAAGATTAATAATGTGCTAATATAATGTGCCAACGTCAATATTGAACAGGTTAAAATCTGTTACCTCAACGCATTAGCACATTAATTTCGACAAATACCTAATCTATGTTGGTATTCTCCAAAATCAATACTAGTAATTCCTTTTATCGAAAATATCAATAAAAATATTAATGTTTTATGATAACAGAATTTGTGCGCACGCGTCCTTTATATTTTATTTAAGATAATGTTTATTCTATATTATAGTTACATTGTCCATTATTTGTTCGAATTTGAATTGAAAAGTTGCTTTGACCCAACACTTGCGTTTTTGGCACTAAATAATTAATATTATCTATTTATGGGATTAAACAAATCGCGCGACGTACAGATTCGGGCCTCAATAGCATTATCAACTTTAGTATAGTAGACACATGAACTATTATTATGTATCAGGTTCCAAGCCAAGAACACGATCCTGGCTACGGGCGGCACAGGACGCTCATACTTCAGTTGTACGTCCGCTCACACGTGCACCGGAGACGGCACGGCCATGGCGGCACGCGCGGGACTTCAGAACGAGGATATGGAGTTCGTCCAGTTCCATCCCACCGGTAATGCATCGATCTTCTGTCTTCTTCCTACTGTGCAGGTTTCCGCACTTAAAGCTCCAGTTGGAGGTCTGTTGTACGTGTAATGCATCGATATCATATTATCTGATACCGCGAACCTGGCGATGAGCGGCACGGGGCGCTTATACTTCAGATGAACGTACGCACACACGTTTCTTCACACATTACGACTACTACAACAGCCCATTAACGTCCCACTGCTGGGCACAGGCCTCCACTCTACACTACTACAAACTAGACCTTAGACCCACCATGCAGCTCCAGCACATTCACATACACACACACACGCGTTTCTTTACACATTACTTACTAGCAAAACTGCCTTGGTTGTCTATTGCACTACGCTCTATGCGTATCAGGGTCTCCAAAGAACGCACCGATTTCTCCCATCTACATCTATTTTTAAGTCCCCATTCTAAAGGTAATGAAGGCAAAGGTAAGGTTTTGAAAGTAAATTCAAAGATAGATTTACTATGCCAAATACAACCTCTTTAATTACTGATATCAATGTCCACTAAACAAATTTTGATTAACTTTTGAAATACTATTACTGCTTGAAATTACTAAATCACTGTTAAAAAATCTGAGTGGTACCAGCTTGTAAGTGGATCTAAATCTCAAGGCGATAGGATATCAACAAGTGAAAGTATTTTTATCAAGTAAGATAAAATTGTAAGATTCACGGTATTTGTAAGATTCACTTGGTGGTTATCTTATCAGTTCTGTGGCCAAATTCAAGTACATATTGACAAGTAATGGATATTACTTTTAACTTATCTTAGGGGGACTTGCTTATTTTGATTATTGCCATGTTAAAGAAAAAATAGGAAGATGCTTAGGTACTTCCATAAAATATGGCAGTTGAATGACGATTATTTCTCTTTCCTATGAGAAAGTAAGCCTTTACCCTGCAATTAACAAATAAAACTTACCTACCTCAGGGGATCTGGATGTCTGACACAAGAAGCTTCTACTTCACGCTAATAAGGTGCTGTTATTTCCAAAATTTTTCGAGTTATTAGCAAAAATGTCGAAAGTTGATATTGAATCCCCACCACCACCTTCAGCACACACCCCACTCTCGGGGACTTTTAGTGTGTAAACCTAAAAAAAACGACTTCAAAACTGCACCGGTTTTTTGGTCTTATCGCCTTTTTTAGGGTTAATTTTCTCATACTATTGATGAATTGCTCTTAATTTTTTTCACAACACCATCAGAAGGAAATTATAACACAATAAAAACTTCAGGTATCTATGGCGCGGGTTGCCTGATGACGGAGGGCTGTCGCGGTGAGGGCGGATTCCTCGTCAACGCGAAGGGCGAGCGCTTTATGGAGAGGTACGCGCCTGTTGCCAAGGACCTCGCCAGCCGAGACGTCGTGTCTAGAGCCATGACTGTCGAGATTATGGAAGGTGAGTTGACGTCAAATGCTGTGCGATTGCAAGTTTTCCTTTCTTATCATCGATATATATGTGGGCCCTTTCATAGAAAAAAAAATGGAAGTCCGACTTGTAGGGCGTGCCCCTCACCTGTATAAGCCTGTCCTTGTCCCCGCCATAACGCTGTCCCGCTTTTCAGACTAGATGGCGTTCGTAAAATAAGTCCACAAGTCTTTGTTTGGCAGGGTCCGTCTATAAATTGAGGTAATTGTTTCATACCTAAACATTCGGGTAAACCTCTGGCGTAGTACAGAAAAGGACATATTATGATTCATTGGCAAATCTGAAAAATTTAAAAATAAGCTTGGTTTTATTAAAAATTTAAAATAATATGTTTTTAAGGTACACATGAAAAGTGTTCAACGTTATGTTAAACGTTCAAGATTTGTACAAAACATTTGGTTTTAAACATGTCTCAGAAGACATGTCTCGATCTTTGAAATGTCAAACAAGTCTTTACGGACCAAGTTGTGTGACAATGGATACACAGCTCGATCACGGTAATAAAAATTTTCAGTAATTCAACCTGAGCGCAACGTTTACAAACCAACACTTTAACCGACTCCAAAAAGGAGGAGGATTACAATTCGGTGTGTGTGTTTTCTTTATCCACTACAAGTTAGCCCTTGACTGCGATCTCACCTGATGGTAAGTGATGATGCAGTCTAAGATGGTAGCGGGCTAACATGTTAGGAGCATGATAGTTGTACCACTATTCGGTTTCTACACGGCATCGTACCGGAACGCTAAATCGCTTGGCGGCACGTCTTTTTTAATGTTAGGAACTTGTCTTGTAGGCAGAGGCTGCGGCCCCGAGAAGGACCACGTCCACTTACAGCTGCACCACTTGCCCCCTGAACAGCTGAAGCAGCGGCTGCCCGGCATCTCGGAGACGGCTATGATCTTCGCGGGCGTCGACGTCACCAAGGAGCCTATACCTGTGCTGCCCACTGTGCACTATAACATGGGAGGCACGCCCACCAACTATCGCGGAGAGGTGAGTGTTGCTTTTTTTTTTTTTAATCCACTACAAGCTAGCCTTTGACTGCGATCTCACCTGATGGTAAGTGATGATGCAGTCTAAGATGGTAGCGGGCTAACCTGTTAGGGGCGTGGCAGTTATATTAAACCCATACCCCTTCGGTTTCTACACGCCATCGTACCGGAACCAGACCCAGACCAGGAAAATTCAGAAATTATAAATTCCCAAATTGGCCCTGCCGGGGATCGAACCCGGGACCTTCGCACGTTAAGGCAACAGCGCTACACACTGCGCCACGGAGGTCGTCAAACTATTGTTGTTGTTGGAGGTTGTGCAGCTATAGTCACAGTTGTAGACGTTTCTTTGTGGAATTACAGGGATAACGTCATCCCGACCGAATTACGGCCGCGGCCACGTTATTTATTCTATGGCCGCGGCGGCCTATCTCCAGAGAGATTAGCCATCTGCGCGGGAGATATTATAGTGCAAAAGTGTGTACACACACAGGTGCAATCTCTGTTCCTTTACTCTCATAGCCCGATGGGACGGAAAATCGGTCACGACAGTAGAGAGATCTGGCGCAGGACCGACTTTACGAGCCCTCCGAAGCCAATTTCTTAACTCCGGGCTATTACAGGGATACCAAGAGAATGGCGCGTTCCAGTACACGCTTAATTTGAATGCTTTTGGATCCTGACGTTAAGCAGTAATTACTATTTATTGATAAGATGTCCAGGGCAGGGCATCACTTTGTAGGCGTGCGAGGTAGGTGTGCGGATTGCGTACAGAGAGACGATGTTCTCGCCGCTTTAATTCAGGATCCACGCATTCAATTCGAAGGCATACTGTAATTTGATTATTATCACTTACATAATCACTTTTCGAACTATGACCTTGTGTTGATCACGTAGATATACTCTGATCTCAGATTAAAGTTGGATAGTTTTACTTTTCAGATAATTTTTTTTGCGTAATAGGCTTGCGCTTGACGACAATCATGCTTAGTGCAAAGCAATGATGAGGTCTAGGTTGGAACGCGCTTGCCTAGAAGATGCCTATTCATTCACTCTTGCCTTGAAGGTACTAAAGTAGACTTAATTACGCTCGATGTTATGTAATTTATAATATGTATTTCTCCACAGGTTATCGTGTACAAGAACGGAGAGGACCGAGTAGTGCCCGGTCTCCTCGCGGCCGGAGAGGCCTCGTGCGCCTCAGTGCACGGCGCCAACAGACTGGGCGCCAACTCGCTCCTCGACATCGTGGTGTTCGGCCGCGCCTGCGCCATCACCGTCGCCGACACTAGCCGGCCGGGAGACTCGCAGGCCCCACTAAAGGAGGTAACGCGCTTGTGTGCCGGCTATCAGCGGGAGAGGCCTCGTGCGTCTCAGTGCACGGCGCCAACAGACTTTTTTTTTCCTTTTTCAGTGCTGCAACACGGCAATCTGCTTAAAGTAAGCAATAAGCCGCTCTGTTGTGTGAAGACACTTCTGAGTGTGGCTTGAGTTTTAGCAAGTTGTCCAGTGACCCTTTGCTCATGTCGTGTTGTCTATCATCTTTAGTGGTCCAAGATGATGCTTTTTCTTTTAAGTCTGGAGAACTGCAAGCTGTTCCCGTGAACTGTGAGGCTAGTTTGTTTGCGTGGCTTGAGAGTCAGGTTTGATACCGCCTGCTATTAGCCAACAGACTGGCGAAAAGTGTGGAAACTAGCCGACCGGGACCGGAAGGTGGGAACACGCCTATATACCAGGTTGTCTGTCTACTTCAACGCAAAAACCACGCATAATACCTAGACTCTTAGCAAATATCCTAACAGGTTAGCCCGCTACCATCTTAGACTTCATCATCACTTACCATCAGGTGAGATCGCAGTCAAGCGCTAGCTTGTAGTGGATTAAAAAAAAATATGTATTGCCGACTCTAGACGGCAGACTCATTTCATTTCACTTTGGTGTCTTTGTACTAAACGGCTAAGTCGGCGTGCCTAATCTCTTAGTAGATGTGGCTTCATTCAGTGCACGGTACAAACACCATAGCGCGAGGCGAGAGACCTCGCAGGCATCGCTGAAGCGGTTTTTTTGTAGCTGCAGTCTTTCGGATATACGTCCGTGTCTTGTTGCCAGTGTAAAAAATCTACTTTACTTATTTTTACTACCTACGTAATTACGAGTAATTTAATTAGTGTCTAGGCAGATAAGAAAGTGACGATCAAGCACGGGTATATGTTGTAATAACATTTAACGGAATATTTTTATCACTAGTAAATCACAGTGACTTTGTCTGCATTTCTTCAGTAATTTTTAGTACTAATAATAATTAAAATAATAAAAAAATTTGTTCAGTATACTTACTACATATTAAAAATTTACCAAGTGCATGTTCAAGTTTTAAAACTACCCACTGATTCATACTTAGCGCTGACCAAGATGAACAGTCTCGAATCTTCTTTACTTCATCAAATATTTGTGATAAAATAAAAAAAGCAAGCCCAAATTAAATCTGGGATCAAGAAAAATAACATACTTAATATTAGTAGGTTTTAAAAGAAACACTAAACACAGTTTAAATTGCAATAGATACAATATACAAACACTGAGGTAATATATAATTTGCAATTTTATTGCTAGGTACTGTAAATTGCTCGTGTAAAATAGAGATAGTTGACCTATGCCGTGAGAGTTATCATAAAGTCTAAATACGCCTTCAAAGACTTTCCATAATGCGCTAAACATCTTTAACACTGTTGACGCACGAATATCATACGTGTAATTATATGTGTAGTATAACTATAATAAAATATAATTGGAGTTTTTATAAAAGTACATGATGCCTATTGGTATTAAAAAATCACGCGGGAGCGTTTTGTTTTTCCGTCATACAAAATAACCTATGCAGACTATCTTTGTAATTCGCCAAAAATTCGTTAAGGTAGGTATCTGTAGTCATTCGTAAGCCCTAGGTATCTGTAGTCAGCTAGCGGGGAATAGATGGGGACTCGAACCCAAAATAGCCCTCCTCTACACCGCCGTTTTGAGGCCGACGTTATCGTACGCCTCCGTGGTCTGGAGTAGGAAAACGGCTCGGAAGACTACCCAAAGTAAACTAAGCAACATACAAAGAACTGCTGGTTTGCTTATCACTGGAGCCATAAGCAGCTCTCCGGGAGCTGCCTTAGACGCATTACTGAACCTGCTGCTCCTTCACATTTATCTGGATAAGGAGGCGAAGGTCAGTATGTATAGGATCGTCAGCCAGAAGGTGAACTTGGCTATCACATGCAATGAGATCTCTCCAAGACTGTGCTCGATATACCAATTTTGGGGATGCCGTCAGACAACATGATCCCAAAATATCACCCTGTGGAAATTTCCGAAAGGGACAAATGGTTGAAAAACCAAATGACTTGGCAGCTAAAAGTGGTTTACTGATGGATCCAAGTCAGGTAGCGATGTGAGCTGTGGAATTTATGGAGAGCGACCCAAGGTGCGACTACATCGGAACCTTGGGAACTATGCCTCTATATTCCAAGCAGAGGTGCAAGGAGAGCCCTGCAAAGCTTCACTAAGAAGAAGAAGAAGTCATAATATGTTATCTCAATCGCATAGTTAATAAAATATATAATACCTGCCGACTCGCCCGCGACTTCGTCCGCGTTGAATAAGTTTTTTTTTATTTCTACGGGTACTCCTCCATTTTCCGGGATAAAAAGCCTATGTCACTCTCCAGGTCCTCAATTGTATTCATGTAAAAAATCACGTTGATCCGTTGCTCTGTTGCGGCGTGATTGAACGACAAACCAACAAACAAAACACACCTTCGCATTTATAATATTAGCATGTTTGTTTCAGACCTCTGGACAAGAGAGTATCGCAAACCTGGACAAGTTACGTTTCGCAAACGGCAACATCTCGACCGCGGATCTGCGTCTAAGGATGCAGAAATGTATGCAGAAGAACGCCGCCGTGTTCAGACAGAAGAGCACGCTTGAGGAAGGTTAGTACATATCTATACTAATATTATAAATTCGAAAGTTTGGATGGATGTATGGATGGATGGATGGATGTTTATTACTCAATCACGCCAAAACGGCTGAAGGATCTGGATGAAAGGAGACGGTTCAGATTTGTATGGGGCGTGGGACTGGTCTTTGTACAAGTAGTGAAAAGAAAGAAAATAAAATATCAAACCAGATTTGGTTGTTTAAATCCACAAATTCGTCCTTATTTCAGTAGTGAAATTATTTAATCTTTACGATTTAGATTAGCAACACTAAACATGAGTAGATAACAATGGCGGATTCATATTTTTGACCTTTTCACCTTTTCACTACCTTTTCTGTCAAGTATCAAAACTGACACGGTGACTCACGTCACTTGTCAGAAATGACATTTGACACATTTCGCGCCTACTGACTTCTCTATGGCTGAAGGCGCCATCTTGGAAACATATCGAAAAACTTGAAATAGATTTTAACTTTTGCACGTTATTTATTCTAATTTATATTATTTTTAATAAAATCTATGTATTTTAAATTATTAATGATATAGTGTACAAGAACTACACCCAAAATGAACCTTCTCCATTGGCACAGAGATAAATTATAGTCTGGAATAGCACATAATAGGCTACCTTTTATCTCGGAAAATTAAAAGAGTTCTAGTTGATTGACTTACACTATACCAAAGCCATTGCCGCAGCTAGAATGCCATGGATTCAGCCAATCACAACAATTGAGACTGTAACAATGATTGATGCAGGTTTTACTTAATAGCTCGCCATTTAAAACACCCCTCGTGTGTCTTACCGTGTGCTGTCTTACCTCGTTGGTTAGCATGTTCTATTGCGGCCGAAGAGTTCCCGGAATCGAGTCCCGGGATATTGGGTTTTTCGAACTAGAAATTCTCAGTAGTAGCCCGGAGTTAGGAAGTTGGCGGTGTTTCACCCCCGTGCCTCGGAGAGCACGTTAAGCCGTCGGTCCCGGTTATTATCACTAACATGATAATTCCAAACCGCATTGGAGCAGTGTGGTGGGTCTAAGCTCTAATTCCCTCTCTCCTATGAGAATGGAAGCCTGTGCCCAGCTGTGGGACGTTGATGTGCTGTAGTGGTGGTGATGGTGTGTCGCTGTATTGTAAAACTCCACGTTCCCTTTAGGCCAACAACAAATCCACGAGATCTACAAGCAGATGGCGGACGTCA
This sequence comes from Erebia aethiops, assembly GCA_923060345.2. Classification (NCBI taxonomy): domain Eukaryota; kingdom Metazoa; phylum Arthropoda; class Insecta; order Lepidoptera; family Nymphalidae; genus Erebia; species Erebia aethiops. Next base: position 9,110,107 of record OV281096.1, on the reverse strand, counting down.
AAGTGTCTGACAGGTCCCTGATCTGGAACAGTGACCTGGTGGAAACCCTGGAGCTTCAGAACCTGCTCATCAATTCGGTGCAGATTGTAGAGGGGGCTGTGGCGCGAGAGGAGTCCCGTGGCGCGCACGCCAGGGAAGACTTCAAGACTCGCCGCGATGAATACGACTACTCCAAGCCTTTACAGGGACAGGTTGGTTAAGCGTTTTTTTTTTTCATGATTAGATGACATTATTTGAGCGTGATTGTAACTTGAATTTACTGTTTGGTTCTTGACGTCACAAATCTGAAAATAAACTTACTTAAATACATATCAAAATAATAAACAAATAAATGTAACTTTATTGACCCACTACTGACTAAATTTTAACAAATTAACTTAAAAATTGCGGAACCGTCAGGATTTGAATCTGCGTCTCGCGGAACGCCTTTGACCGCGAGGCCACAGTTCACTTACCCGTCTCAGTGCCGAAATTTGAGATATATGCATTTTTTTTAATCCAGTCTTCTAAATGAGTAAAATGCAAAATGTGTCATTTCTCGTTCAAAGAGTAGTTCCATCGGATGTGGGCCTTTGAATTTTTGAACGTAGTTTCACAGACAGAAAGACACACTTTCGCATTTATAATATGAGATCATTTGTAGTTAAACGAATTAAAGGGATTATTAATGTTTTTTCCCCACAATTCTAGACAAAACTGCCATTCGAACAACACTGGAGAAAGCACACGATAGCGGAAACTGACCCAAGCACCGGAGCCACCAAGCTGACCTACCGCCCGGTCATCGACCACACGCTCGACCAGCAGGAGTGCAAGACTGTGCCGCCCGTCATACGCACCTACTAGGATCTAGGTGAGGTGCATATATTTATGGGACGATGCGCTGGGGTACCCTAGCCGGCAAAAAACGTCCGTAACAAAAATGCATGCAGTAAGATTTTTATGTATAGTTTATTCGAAATTAAACCTTAATAATAAACTATTAAAGTTTAATTTCGAATGTAGTATATTTAAGACCTTAAATGTCTTCGTAACAACGCTAGCATGCATGTAGCATGCGGCGAGATGCATATCGATGACGCCGCGAATCCACATTTTTACCCCCTTACAAAAAGTGCTCAACGCGGCTAGAGAAGTTTTCACTTCTAAAATCATAATAAAAAATGTATCCTTGAATAATTATTTTCATTTTACCTCGACTAGAAATTGAAATTAAAATTTTATGTAATAAAGAACTTCGTTCCTATTTGGTGTCCAAGACACCACACTTTTTTTATTGCGAGATAGGCTTGCGCTTAAGACAATCATGCTAAGTAATCATGCAAGCAATGATGAGGTCTAGGTTGGAGCGCGCTTGCCTAGGAGATACCTATATACTCTTGCCTTGAAGGTACTTACGTTATACGTGGCTGGGAATACATGCGCTAGAAGAATATTCCACAACCAGTTTGAATCAGGAACGTAGACGTCAACCACATAAGGATGCCAATGGTGACGGTTTCTTGCGGTTCTGTGGAAGAACAGTAAAGAAGGAACAAGGTCGAAAGGCTGTGGTTCTATAATTAACGAACCTGGCTTCATTTTATTGCACATACATAAGTTTCCAGTCTATTAACGCCGAACACAAATACACACAGGTGCAAGACGAACAAAGCCAGTTACATATTTGCAAACAGACTGAAGTGGTGTTAGGTGGCAGTGGTTTGGACAGGCCTCCTTCCGGGTGGACGGGGGTTCAATCCCCGCGCACGCACCTCTCACTTTTCGGAGTTATATGTAATTTAACAAATAAAATATGCTTTAGCGGTGAATGATAACATCCATGAACCAACCAACCCGAGAATTCTCCTTAAGGTGCCACCGGAGGGTGAATTGCCCATACAAACGTAATACCAAAATAATTTGTAATTCGAAAATATTTCCTCCATATTATGCGATTATTAAGAATGGACTTTTATCTAGGTCCCTGATAATTATTTTTTCAAAATACTTTTCTAAAATTAAATGTAAGCACATTGCGTTATGCATGTTTGTACGACATAAATGACATGTTTTCTCCTTATTTGTTTCATATTAAAGCCAACGATATCTCACGTACTAAATAATCAAGGAACATAGCTTATATTTTCAAACTACATAATAACAATACGAAGTTAAAAACACAACAGTATTCACGGAACAAGACTAAATGTATAACAAATTCTGTACGCTCATATTGCTATCGCGCTTGCACGCGATCATGTGTCATCAGCCAAATAGAGATATAGCAATATACCGGCAAATTTATATTTCCGGTTCGAATAGAAGATGCGAGCGGCGTTCGCCGGCCTCTTAAGATTCTCAAAAGTCTGCCGATTCGCATTATGGCCAAACCCTTCTAATTTTGAGAGGTAACTCTTGCTCAATAAATAGTGAGCCGGCAAAAAAAAGTTGAAAAAAGAAACTGACCCTACTGGGATCGAACTCAAGACCTCCCGCTGGTTTAATCACAGCGCTCACTGCGCCAGGGAGGTCATCAAATGTTAACAAACAAATATCTTTTCAGGTAATCTCACGAAATGGCTGCTAATTGAACTAAGCAGTATTACCTCAGCGCGCACCTCGGCCTGAATAAAGTGTGTGTTCACATACAACTCGGGAGCGCGGACGCGGTTGTGGTCGCAGAATGTCTAACTCTAACGGGTAAAATAACACAAATAACCTACAAATTGATTCGATCTATACCAAAAATATCCGCGCCCGCTTCTTAAAGTTTAATGTGAACGCGAACTATTTTCACACCATTATTTATTTCATTCATTTAGTAAGTTAATAGAGTAGAAAGAGTAGAGTTTAAGAGTAACAAAAGTTTATTGGGCGCGATAAATGCATTGTTAAATTACCCTAGCAGATCGTAAGTATATTGTACCTCATACCTCGTGATTTATTTTTCATTATATTGTGCTATGCCAGGTGCCCTTTCATATTTTATTCTTCTATGCAATTAAATTTAAACTATAGGTTTAAATATTTATGATTTTAGTAAATACTTCTTTATACTAATTGAAGCATTTTTAATTTTAATTTTTTAGTATTTTAGAAATCAACAGCACAGAAGTACTTAAGTCAGAATTAAATCATGTTTTCCTCGGTATTTGTGTATTTATTTATAAAACTTATTTAATTATAGATCAGTGAAATATTGCAATCACTACTGAAGGTTAACTAAATTTTATAAATACAATAAATTATTGACTGATGTTTAATATTCGTACAAAATAATGGTTCTGTTTGCAGTATTATATCGAAATTTTATTTTATAATAATGTACAATCTGTTATAGATAATTAAGACCTGAAGTATGTTAAATATATGGATATGTATGTAAATATTATGATGTTTTTTCTTCCAAATCTTACAATGCTGATCGCATATTCCCATTGTCTTTACCGCACGCGTCGAACGCAAAATTTTAAACTGACAATGCGTATATTCTGTCGCACATCAAGCGTCGCATGATCAAATTGGTTGCTCCAATGACTTCCATATTTTTGCCACTGTAAGGCTGTAAACTGCAGGCAAACCAATCTGATTACTATTAATAAATAGTTGACGTCATAGATTTCTATCTGTACTCAAAAGATAAGTATGGAGTCTTCAAGTTAGAGGCGTTCGTTTTATGCTGCTGACACTCATTCTCTTTTTAGTGTTACTTACGATAGGTGCTGGCCCCTATTTAATAAAAGTTATGATCTGACTTTGTAAAAAACTGACAATAATTGTAAAATTGTACGACTAATCTCATACAGAAATGTATTACACAATGGAGAAGCTTACCATTTTTTTAAATTTAATATGAAAATTAAGACAAAATAAAACAAAAATATGAAAGAATCATTCAAATATTTCAACAAATGAAAAAGTTATGGAACTTTAAAGTTGTGCTTGCAAGACGGGAGACGTGAAGTCATAATTCCCTATCAACATACTTTATAAAGCCGAATAAAAGAAATAAATGGACTTAACGTGACTTAATTGAATTAAAAGCACTTAATTTGTGTGTGAAGATAATTTTGAAGTATTAAATCTCGGCTAGGTATTAAAACTCACTCACAAAATTTCTCACTCGAGTAAGATACAGCAATCGGTGTACATTAAATAATTAAACTCTTAAATCGTCATTTCTCAGTAATTTATTGATGGATTGTAATAAAAAACCACTGATTTATTCGTTTTAATCTATATTTTACTTCCGTTGTGTTAAATATGATATTCACAACATCATAAAACTTCTCCAATACGTTTTTACAAACTTGTCGGATTATAACTTTCATTAAAATAGGGGCCTGTTCGTGCGTAATTACTAATGAGCGACCAACATTAGGAGGGTCAAGAATTATGATACATTTATTATTTCTTACGTCTGCGTCCGATCGTCATAGAGTTCAAATACCAAAGTTTAACTGATGACGCACACATCGCGTCATGTTGTCGTTGACGTCATATCTTGTTTTTATTATAGAACAAGATCTCCAAATATAATATATATATATGTAAACACAATAATTGTCATTTTTTTTTGGTTAAATATACTGATCGTCTTGATTATTTCTTAGAATTGAGATTACAACACATCATATAATAGACTAAGAGATAACTGTACTTTTGGTAACTATCTTTAGGAAATTTTCTTCCTTTCGTTACACAAATTTTAAAAAGCCGTAAAAGAACAATTGACGAATTTCTTAATTTCTTAGTTGTATGGAAGCAATCTACTTTGGGTACAGCTGATCACAGGATAGTAATACTTACACTATTGTATTTATTTTACATACTTATGTCCTACTTTACTACAAATATTATGAAGGCGTAAAATTAATTGGTATCCTATTCATAAAACACTTGTTTAATTATGCCAAATTTAGTTAACCTATTTTATTTCAGTGTTTGTGTGTAGTAAGTACATATTTAAATATCTCCTTACTATTAATTTTCCTGTTTCAGATTGTATTTACGATTTAAGTATTCAAAATAACATATTATATCACCTTTACGATCGCCTGTGATACTTACTACTAACTACCCACTATTTCGTCTGCGTGGATTTTAGGATTTTGAAAAATCCCGTGGTAACTGACAAATAGACCTAGACTGGTTCGTAGAGAAATCCACGTAGAAACAAAAATCCATTTATATTTATACAGTTTTATCTATAAAAACATTTTAATGAGGCAGGAAGTGTTTAAGATCAGTAACAAAAATAATACTTGCTACATGACCTTGTTTGACCTGCGAAGTGTTACTTATTATAAGAAATTTGTACAAAATATGTCTACTTAAGTACTTACTAGTTCGGATCTTTATGATAAGCTCATGAACGACCAAGACTATTTTAATTACTGTCGCTACGGAAAAAGAGACCAAACATTTTACCTACCAAAATAAGTCTAGTTATATAAAAATATGAGCAATTATTTTCGTCACGTTAATTGCTATTAAAAATTATCATAATATAATATAAAATAGCAATCAACGTGACGACATAATAATTGCTAATATTTATTTACAGTATGTATGTTCATAACGTCTTTGAGAGGTGATATCTAGTGAAAGGCCCGATGAAAAGTGTCAGTTTTGATACTGTTTACATCGGAACTTCGCATATTTTAATACCGTACAAGAATCATCTTTTCTAGTTATGGTTCATTTTTGGTAACCATAAACCGTCTTTAAACGGCCATAGTTATCTAGTGAAAGGCCCATCCGTATGCGGGCAGAGTTTCACTTTTGACATCAGTGGAGAGCCCTACACCCACCTAATACTGAATCAGCTTTTCAGGCGATAGTTACAAAAAGTGCAGCTATCTCTTAGTCTATTAGGGCCTATGAGCAATTAGCTCTAAATTCTATAGAGTAGGCAAATAGAATATTAGGTAGATCTTAGATTAGATGCATCACGTTAACACTGGGACTGATATCCACAATATGTTTTTGATACTCCTTGAATAGGCTAGCGGTTGCGAAATTCCTGAATTCAGCAGATAACTCAAACATTTGATTTTATGAGTTATTTTATACTAAGGTTTCAAATTATTTTGTATTTCACTACAACTTAACCCTTGACTGATCTCACCTAAGTGATAAATCCAGTCGAAGATGATAGCGAGCTATGGCAGTTATGTTATTTAGTTATTATTATGTTGTTAGTAATCTAGACTGAATATAGGCATCTTCTAGGCAAGCATGTCCCATCTTAGGCCGTATCATTACTACCCATCAGGTGTGAATGAGATTGTGGTCAAGCGTAAGCCTATAATTAATTTAAAAAAAGTAAAACCGTGGGAAGTGATGAATGCAGTCATAAGCGTTCTATGCGGTACCTTACCGGAACGAATTTCTTGACGGCACGTAAAGTATTTACTAGTCCTGGCCGAAGCCACCCACCAGGCCAGACACTTAAGACAATTTACAAATAAAACGAACCCACCACAGTGAAGCATAGTGCCCAAGACTGGCAGCATTGCCCCATTGGATGACCAAAACTTATTATTTGGCCTAGGTAGCTGCCAGCTCTTGGATCGCAGGTAGACTCGATAATAATTTTTGAAAGTTCATCAAAAAGCGCATGAGCCCCCGGGCCCCACGGCTCCAGGATCTCAACCCCGAAAGGCAGAAATAATAAAAGCTTCTCAAGGTTATATTATATTTTCGCCTCTTGGCTCGTTCAACGCTAGCCGGTGGCCGCTGCTCCCACCAAAGAGGTCGCCTGAATATGGGATGCTGCAAAGGTATCTGCACATCACAAACAAGCGACCTAGTACCTACCCATCTTAAAGGGAACGAGCGTCATTATATTTGGTCTCTTGCCATATATCATCATCGTCAGCATCATCAGTCATTGTGCATCTACTATTGGACATAGGCTAAGTAGCGCCAACATGCTCTTTCTTAACCGACTTCAAAAAAAGGAGGAGGGTCGCAATTCGACTGTATGTTTTTTTTTTTTTTTGTTTTTTTTTTTTGTATGTTTGTTACGCGATTTCTCCGCCAATTATGAACCGACTTTGATAATTCTTTTTTTGTTTGGTAGGTCATACTTCAGAGGTGGTCCCATTTTAATTTGGTGAAGATCTGATGAATATCTCCGGAGATGGAGAACGGAACTCCTCAATGGATAAGAGTAAATTGCTCGCGATCAGTGTGATAGTTTTGTAAACAGTATGTTTTAACCATGCATAGCATATCTTTTTTTTTTTAGGGTTCCGTACCAAAATGGTAAAAATGGAACCCTTATGGTGCGACTTTCTCCGTCCGTCTGTCACAGTCGATTATTTCAGTAACTATTAAAACTATTGACATGAAATTTGGAATAGTTGTATATAATAGTGGCCCAATATCATGGAAATCAAAAAAATTGAAAATTACTTTTAGTTTAATTAAAAAAGTGGGGAAAATCAGAGGTTTGAAATTTCAAAGTAGAATAACTATACCAAGTGGGGTATCATATGAAAGGACTTTGTACTTGACTTGTCTAAGTTAGACCAGTCGTCGAGTAACGATTAAACGACGTTATTCTTAATAACGCTAAGTTTTTACTAGCGTTCTGGTTACACCCTGTATTTTAAAATAGTGGGGCCACTAAAAATTGTGAAATAAAAAATTTTCAAAAAATAAATAAAAACCGACTTCAAAAACCACAATTTTTTGGAGTCGGTACCAATTAGCCGCATGAACCGTCTACCTACTCTTCATTATTGTTGACGTGACTCCACATTGGCACCGACTCCAAAAAATGTTATTATAGAACTACATTCACTCTTGTATACATAATAAATTAAATTATTTTTTACTTTTTAGTGTTTGGGGTTTTTGAAGTCGGTTTTTATTTTTTTTTGTCTTATATTACAATGAATTGTTATTTTAATGATCAACCTTTTCCTTAGCGATAAAGTTCATTCTCCCCGTAGGAACTTGTAATCTTTATATTATATACAAGTAATACTAGGTATTCTGGTCAGCTACTTACTATATGCAATATCTTAGGCTTTATCCACGTTTATTTAATTTTGTTGAACCAAAATGAACCGGCTTGAATGTCACGCGACGCATTTCCGCGTGGCATATTATTGTATCCCTTCCAATGAAGTACTTGGAATGTGGGACCTGGGAAGACTTTCTGAAGCTCAGGATGCTCAGCCATAAAACTACCTAGGTCTAAGACCTAGTATTTAAATATACTTAAAAGGAGGTTCCAGCCCCAATGTAATTCAATTGCATTATGAACAGAAATAAATTATTTATTATTATTTAAGACCTAAATGAAACACGAATTAATATTTGCTCTTTTTTTCTATCAGGAGCTGTAACTTTACAAGTTTGGTAAGGACTCAGGGTAAGGAATACCAACCTTTTCCTTTTTTTAAAGAATCTACGCATACTTAGATTGAATCATTGAAGAGTACCTAGGTATACTCGTGGGTACACCACAAAAACGCTTAGTACAGTTTACCTAATAAATTAATCATCTGGTAGGTATTGGCGTATGGGACCAGCTCAACGAATTATGATGAACCTGAGGGTCGTAATTGTACCGCCTAATGCCGTGGTGAACCTAAAGCTATTGACTATATGCACTTAAAAAATGTCTTCTCCATCTTTATGAAAAAACACAGAGGCATGTTTGCTTCGCTTCTTTATAATATCACACGAGTATATACGTACCTACTCTGTGATAATATGTAGCAACCCAATCTGTGGACGTAAATTTAACGTTATCTCCATTCTCGAAATGACCTATTATGCTGCTAGACGGTGATAAACTCGCGGGGGTCAGTGTTTCGCAGCCATTTTGAACAGTGGCATCTCCTACTTCGTTGATTCCACTTGCCTCCGCGCTCCTTTATCTGCGTTTTTTTTTGTTCTCTGATTTCCACAGTTTAAGGTTCATGGTGCTGTTATACGCATTAAATTCGTCCTCTCCCAGCGGTCTCTTCTCGGGCCCGGCGAAAGGCTTCGTTAACATCGAAGCCTTAAACTACGTTACACCAAGAGACCTTTTCGCTAGCGTGTGTAAAGGTAAGCAATAATAAAATTGTACTGCTTATCATGCCTTCGTATCTATTATATTTACTGTAAGACTAAGACATTAGTTAAGGAGAGACCCAGATATCTTCCTCTTTGTATTTACAGTTAGTAAGTACAGGAATCGACTACCAATATGTATATGCAATTTGAAATAGAAATGTAATTTTGGATGATTTTTGAGCCTTGAGGTGTGTAAGGCTGAATTGTAACGCTTTAAAAAACTAAATAAAAAATAACTAATTTTATCTCCAGAAGCTTGATTCAAAATGGTGGTATGCATCTAGGTACTTTGTGTTTTTCCTTTATATATATATCCTTATATATTATATATTTATATCCTTATTTGAGTTATTTCTTATAGACATTTATATACCTACATACCCAGTACCTAACTTGAAATGGTGGATGGTACTAGATATCGAATACTGACCTCAGTACAGTTAGGTATTTTGATAAAAGTTGCAGACAGCATATAAATCAGATAGTTACGTCATATTATGTGCTTTCGATAAATTCAACACAAAATCATATCTACAAATGAAACTTGCCTTACACCTAGATAGATAGATTCCTTGTTCCTAGACTAAAAACTTTTAAGAATAAGTAATTATTAAAATTTGGCATTTATTCTTTCGATTTTACGAGTACCTACACAATAAGTTGTTTGGTTATAGTACAGCTAGATAAATGTATACTTAGTAGTAGTAGGTACATTATATACTTCTTTTTTTATCCACTACAAGCTAGCCCTTGACTGCTATCTCACCTGATGGTAAGTGATGATGCAGTCTAAGATGGAAGCGGGCTAACCGGTTAGGGGCATGGCAGTTATATTAAACCCATACCCCTTCGGTTTGTACACGGCATAGTACCGGAACGCTAAATCGCTTGGCGGCACGTCTTTGCCGGTAGGGTGGTAACTAGCCACGGCCGAAGCCTCCCACCAGACCAGACCAGGGAAAATTCAGAAATTATAAATTCCCAAATTGACCCTGCCGGTATCGAACCCGGGACGGCAACACCGCTACACACTGCGCCACGGAGGTCGTCAAAAGTTACTAACTAAGTAGTTAGTAGGCTTGTAAGTACATAAATTATGATAACCACTAACGGGTCAACGTGATTTATAGGCATCGATATAGTTGAAGACCGGGAGAGAAAGGCGTACCCCGGAAAGTTAAAGAGATCAGACCAGAATTTAGAAAAAGGCAGGAATTTTGCTTTCTACCGCAGCGTTTAGGAGATCGTAACGGGGCAAAGGGTTCTTATATTTAATACTTAACATATTTCAGCTTGTCGAGACAACATGGCTTCTATCCCACCGTCCGCCTTCTCAGCTGGGCGTATCCGAGAGACGCAACGTGACATGAAGCTGTCGAACATCAAGAAAGGGGCAGAGCCGACTAAGTACTTCCGTACTAAACGTAAGATTAACTTTTTAAATAGCCGTTCCAATTTTGAGAGTAAAGCATAGACTAGTGTAGGACACTGGACACTTTACAGGCTACGTACTCTGTGCTATAATATAACATTGAAGCTTTTTGTATCCATGATGCACTCAGTTCAGTATGTCCTATGGTTTCCGACTATAGCCTGTTGGATACTATCAAATCGCCTAAGCATCTTTTAGCAGCTTAGGCTTCCATCAAGACGCTCACTATCCAAGCGTCCAAGCGGAAGCATTCCAATGGTTTTCAATGGTTTTTAGTCTCTATACCAGGTAACAGCTAGGTGTTAGGCGCTCAGCCGATAGAAGAGTATGTGTCAGTGCAACCACCGGCTTTGCCTACCAGGACCAGCCGTTTAAATAAGCCTGTGCGCCTGACCAGATTTTAAATAATAACATACGGCATGGATTTTGCTATACAAATTTAACAGGCGACTTCCTTGTTGCTAAATGCTACCTCGGGGAATCGGTGTACACTAAAAAAACAAGTCGAGTGCGAGTCAGACTTGCTTACAAAGAGTTCCGTACAACCACACAATATAAATTCTTTTAGTTAGTAAATAATTAGAAATATTTCGTAATAACACGTAATCAGCTGGCTGGTTGGTCACTGGCTTGCATGGGGCTAACGTAGCGCCTGAGTCTGACAAACAATTCGATACCCTATGAGAACGGAACCTAAATAACGATTTTCTGATTTTTTCCTATAGTTACCTACTTACCTACTTGTAATTTGCTTCTTGCCAAATTTCATGATTCTATAGGTCTACAGGTACTAAAAAAATTCTACATCAATGGTCTACGGGAAGTACCATATATTAGCAAGTGTCAAAATTTGCGACATAAACGGCCGTATCTTTTGATTACGTCGACTTAGAAGCTTGATTTTTTACAGCTCTAAGGGACCGTAGACCTATATTTAATTCAACTTGATACTCCACAATTTCCTGAGATAGAGGTGGTTGTGTTGACAAACAGACAGGACAACGAAGTGATCCTTTAAAGTTGGGTTCCTTTTGCCTCTTGAAATACGGAACCATTAAAAATGATAAACGTGTTCTTCAATACGTAAATAAATATCGTCAGCGAGACGTGTAATTACGTTAGTACTCGTACAGTACGGTCTACATATTAAATTATATTGTTATATTCTAACTGCTGCTCCTTTTACAGTTACGGAGCTTTCGCCGTTGAAATACAACAGCAAGTTGATGAACAGCATCTGGGGCTTCTACAACCGTTACTCACCACATAACGTCAAGAAAGTCAACGATGGTTTTACTTTCAATGAGGAATTGCAGCAGTAAGTCTACCTACAGCTTAACGTATTATTTCTGGAACATATTGTGTCCACACTCCACGTCTATCCAATGTTAGCTAAATAAAATAAATGTTGAATTGAAACGCAACACTGGTAATTTTTAAACGGCTAAACCTTCATGTTTACAAGGATCCACCAAACTCCTATCAGATAACCGCTAGTATCGAGACATTTCAAGGCTTAAAGGTGTTCCCTAAAAAGGACATTATAGTTTTGACAATCAGTTTTTTTAAACTATTTTAATATTTAAAAAAATCAATATCAAAAAGTATAAAGCTTAACTTACAATGTACAAGTAATAATTTTTTTTTGTTTTACGACGAACCGCAGCGCTCCATTGTAACTTTATAACTATGACCAAATGGTAATGAGTAGAGGTGTCAAAATATAGTGTTAAATTTTAATATTCTGATAAATAATTGCCAAAAAAACATATCAGTTAAAAATACGTTAAAAATATTTTGGATTTAAAAAAAAAAAGATAACTAGAGTTCCTGTGACCATCTAGATTTTAAGTGCTAGTCAAGACAAATCAAAAGAGTCCAAACACGACAGGTTTACGATGAGAACTTAAGGAGTTCCTATGACCACTTAACCAAATCACGCTTGCAACATAGCTTGGTGGACTATGGCCCTAAAAAGTAAAACAGACCTAAGATCCTTCTCAAAAGCTAAATATATCTAAAAAAAACCCATCTTAAATCTAAATCAGAACAGTAGTTTTTCAGCAAAAAGGTAACATAATAAAAAAAATAAAAAAATTGCCAGTCAATAAGGGACTACCGATAGAAGTGAAAACGAATATTTAATTCTTTTTGTAAAAATGATAATAATAATAATAATATGCGGGCGTGAGAGCTAAATTTATACCGATAATAATAAAATATTTCAAATATAAACCTTAAAACTAAGGTATTAAAGTTTAATTACGAATGTACTATAATTATATTTAAGACCTTTTGTCTTCGTAACAACGCGAGGTGGCGAGGTGTCGTCCACGGTTACAGCACTTATTAATATAAACCTTAAAACTAAGTCAATAAAGTTTAATTACGAATGTACTATAAGTATTATTATAGTACTTAAGACCTTTGTTTTAAGAAGAATGGTGTTGATCACGCGTACCTATTAACATTTTTACCCCCTGCCAAAAAGTGCTCAACGCGCTTAAAGAAGTTTTCACTTAAAAAATAACGATTGCAGCGCAACGTGGTGGACTTTGACCTTAAAACATATCTAAGAAGTAAGAACCATCCCACAAGGTATACATCTTATGCAAAAAACCGCATATTAATCGGTCTAATAGTTTTCCAGGAAAATGGTAACAAAAAAGTGCACAAACACACAACCTCTTAGAACAAACACGTAATATACCTACCGTCTCCGTTTCGTTGAGGGTAAAAATACCAAAAGATGTGCACTGCCCGCAAGAAACAGAAACCAAGGTGGTCACCGTTACTACTATAAATCCTAGAATAGTGACTGCTTATGGGTAGGTAGGTAGTAGGTTCTAGGTAGCTAAAACTAACGGTAGAACGACCTCAGTGTTATAAGGCCGTGTACCTACAACTTACATGTAGTAGGTATGCTAATAAGTAATAATAGGACTCAATGTATTGAATTGAAGTACAGTTCGCGCGCGCGTTGAATGCAGAGTAAATGTATGGTAACACATAATTACCTACATTTACTCTGTTTTCATCTCGCGCGCGAACTATAAATGGGAACGCAAATAATAATATAATATGTAGGTACATAAGTAAGTATATTTAACACAATTGTTTTCACACTTAACAATAATTGTTTTCTTTACAGATCTGCTGCCAATTCCTCTAACAAGAATGAACCCATGATAACTTTGCCTGCCACCAAGCTTGACAATGTTTGGGCCATCAATGTGTCACAATCTCATTAATATTATAGCTTTTGATCCATACATTAAATAATAGAAACAGAAAGCAAACTTTTGTTATAATTTTATAAGATCCCATTTATGCTACTTAGGTACATGATTCAAAATATTAGAATATTGTTTAGAAATAAGCCTAAGCTCATTTTTTTAAGATCACTTGAAAAGCATGTTTAGATAATCAACTATACGTAAAGTTACTAACTATAGATAAAGTAAAATCCACATGCTAATAAATTTATAATGCAAATAAAATAATGACCTATATTGTGAATTTCTTTTCATCTTTAAACAAATAGCATAAGATCCCTGTATAGAACGACATTCACCGAGCTGGTTAATGGATGAAACCTACTTTTTATTTTTATTTAATACTAGATAAATACGCCTAAAATAGGTTGACTATCAAAATCCGGTCCAAGCTATTTTTAAAATTTTTTGACAAATTTATTGTAGCCAATGCTATATCATCGCGTTTGTTATAAAATTACCTATATTTTGTTAGATAACTCAAGTGGTCAGATCCGTGAAGTTACCTTTGGACTATGGTAACTTAAAGACATGCATAGACGAGAGAGAACTTTATGCTGTTGCACTTGATAGCTTTTTATACTTAGCTTTTTGTTGTCAGCAAATTAAGCTTATTGTTTCAAGTATAACAATTATTTCTACACTATTGCCTGCTTCAAACCAACAGTCATCTTCTAATTCAATTTCATATGTCAGGAGAATAATTTTGCTCAATGTTGCTCAATAAATAATATTTTGATACATCCCAGTTGTCAAAAAAATAGAATGGAAATGAAATAAAACCAAGTTATTGACTAGGCTAAGGAACTATAATATAATTTATTTATACTTTTTACATAACCAAATTATTATAAGCTTGCATGTTATTATGTACAAAACTTAATCAATTTTTATTGAAAAGCTAGCGCCACATGAACAACCAAGATCTGCATTTGGATTCTGTACAACTCTGAAAGCTGACCGGATCAATTCTGTGTGGTAGTCAATTGTTGAACCTTTAATGTATTCTAAAGAAGTCTCATCAACCACTACACGTACACCATCTTTCTCAAAAATTCTGAAACAAATAATATAAATACGTTAATGAAACAAACAAATTGTTAAACACATCAGTTACTGATAAGTAGGTATAGTAAACTGAATAATTGCAAATGGAAAATTAGGCCAATTCTGTTGTACTATATCTAAACTAAAATGACAGTTATATTTATATTGTTATCTGCAGAAAGGGTCCACACTAAAGGACATGACCAGTGACTGCCCTCCGATTCGGGACAATGTGTAGGACTTCCGTTTTTACAGTAAGGTTTAAAAATTTAAACAGAAATTATTATGTATTTATTATTCCCAATAAAGTCAAGGTTAAAATGTCTAACAAAAGAATAATATGTTTATTGTTTAAACCTTGAGCTTCCGCTTCCCTCTTTAAGCACTACTCCATTTTGACATTTGTTTGTTTGTTCCATTTTATCCATTGAAATAGAATGAATTTTATCCATAGGGTTACAAGATTCTTATTAGGCATGGATCACTATATTATGAGTGATTTATTTTTGATCAATTAAATATTATTAATATTCGTATAACAATTTAATTAAATTATATATATATAAATTATATATTTAATTATATATTTTTTTTTTTTATGTGTGTCCGCTTTTTGTCCTCCGACATGATGATCGGAGACCTTTTATAGCTGACATGGCTTGCTTTTTTTTTTTCTCTTTTTTTTTCTTTTGTTGCCTTGCTCTGTTGGACGAGAATGAGCAGCTAATGTACTTTTTTTTTTTTTTGTTAGCTTTCATTCATTATTAATGCTATATATTTTTTATGTATATTATTACATTATCTTACATAATATAATTATACATTATTTCATACATCTACGAATCCTTATATTTATACATAGATTTCTTATATGCTAATATAATTATATATTTAAAAAAAATTATAATTATTTTTATTCGTTGACAAGCCTCAATGAAACATGTAATTGATCAAACAAAGCCTTTTTTTAAATAACCACTGCGTTTAAAGGACAATAAGGCTCTCTGGCATTGCATATGTCTGCCATCTGTGGTCGAATAGTTGAAAAGATTCGCAAACCAAAAACGTTTAGCACCATCTAGTGTGGGAAAGCAGACTGCTGAAGATGGCACAATGTAGCATGATTTATTAAAAGAAAGACTCTTAAACTTATGTCAGTTTATTAATATGGGCCATAAAAATCAAAAAATCTTCATTCTGGCACTTACAATGCTCTATAACATGTTCAACATAAATCAATAAAGATAGTCACATTTTAATTATTGAAATTGTAACTTTTCTGTACATTTATCAGGAGCAGTGGTAACAATTTATGGGTATTCTCATTATTGTTCTATTGACATTATTATTAAACCAGTCCATGACTTCGTCCAAATGGTTTAGGTATTATATATATATAATTCCTGCAAGAACTGCACACAAATAGCATCTAAATCGGCTGAAAAGATAGCCTGTGAAAGTGTAACAAACAAACTCACATTTGCATTTATAATTTTAATAAAATAAAGTAAAAAGGCACTTAAGTAAGTAAATGAAAAACTTTATGTTAGGAACAAGAATACTTTCTTAGAAAATGGTTTAACACTAAACATTGGCTTGCTTGCTTTTACTACTTGATTGCGAGTGTAAATAAAGTTTGTCAGCTCCAAAGGTTTTTCTTCGGCAATCAGAAAAGCCGTTCTAAATATTCGATCTAGCATAATCACAAAGACTTTGTTGTACTCACTTATCATCATCGGCTAATTTATCATCTAAGTCGAATTTGTACTGGAATCCTGAGCAGCCTCCACTCTCCACACAAAGTCTTAAAAAAACATTACCCTCACATAGCTGTTTTAACTTTTTTACACAAGTTTCACTCAAGACAACTGCGTTGCTAGCTGAGATCTCCGCGTTTTGAGATGAAAGGTATTTCAAGTGGATATAACCGACTCTAACTGACCTCCACGTTCTGAGAAACATTTTTATAAACTTTCTCTAATGATTATGAAATAACAAGGAGCATATTTTTTGGTTTTGAGCAAACCATTACCATTGTTTTCAATTTTTGATTCCTATAATTATTTTCTGAATTCTGAGATTAGGTTAGACATTGACATTTTACATTTGACATTGACAAATCACAAATGCTATACTAATCTGTGGAGAAATGACAATCATTGTAATGACGTCGGTAATGGGCCCTGGCCCTGGCCTGTCTGGTATAGTCCGTGTCACGACTCTGGGCCGTTTGCACAAGGACATTTAAACTAATTTAGTTTAATTTTGCAATGCTGTCCCTTTTTGGCAAATGCATATTGTAGCTGGCAAAAAGGGACAGCATTATAACTAAATCAATTTAGGAGTCCTTGTGCAAGTGGGCCTAACACTTAAAAGATAAATTATTTTACAGAATGGAAATATGACGGCTAAAATGTTTTTTTTGCTTATATAATTATAAGTCATCGTAAAATTATAGTTGTTACGGTTCACAATCTTTCGACAGTTTACAATCTCGCGACATAAAAACCGTTACCTACAAAATAATCTACAATTTAACGCTTTATTTTTCGGTAGATTGTAATCTATTAGATTACAATCTACCGAAAAATAAAGCGTAAGTAAGTATATTAATTAGTAAATTTAAAAGGAAGCGCCAAATATTATTAGAGTAGGTTTGAGAAATAAACAAGGAAAGAAAACATTCATCAATGTTGAAATTTTTAGTAAATAACTACTTTAGTGGACAATTATATTACATTTATTAACTCGGCATACTTCACTTCATCTACAACTGCTACATTCATAGGCCCTTTACCTACACTAGCGCCGCTGTGGAAGGTTTTTGAACTGTTATTTATAGCAACTACTGGACTCAACTCCTTACCCTCCATAGTAATACGGCACACAATTTTGTTTTCGTTTGTAAAACTTCAATCTGTACCTACTCATTGCCGCCATTACGAAATAACTGAAGCGGGCGGGTGTCGGGACTCAGGTATGTTCTACTAAAGTTTGCAACTAGATGGCGTTTATGGAGAGTGGTAGAGGTAAGGAGTAACATCTCTTATGGAAAGTGCAAGAGGAATATAATATGCGAGAACTGGTATGAACAAGGACCTTTAAACCAAGGTCCTTGGGTATGAATGAGAATCAGCTAAAGATAGGCGCTAATAACGTTAGCGGAGCTAGTGCATAGAAAAAAAAAACATCTCTTATGGGAGAAAAGTTGAAAAAGTGTCCAGTGGGTGCTATAAATAAAAAGCCTTCCACAGTGGCGCTGGTGCAGGCAAACTGTATGGTAAGAATGTAGCAAATAGCAATTGTAGATTGAAGTGAAGTATGCAGAGTTAAAAAAAAATATATTATTGTTTACTAAAGTTATCGACCTACTAAAGTAGTTAATTATTGAAAATCTCAACAACTTAGGTTGTACAAAATAATGATGAATGTTTTAGATTTCCTTGTTTAGTTCTCAAACCTACTGTAAAATTTGGCGCTTCCTTTTATATTTACCCTGACGCTAATGTGGCGCCCCCAATTTAATGCATTTCTACGGACACTTTTTATATTATACAGAGATGTTACTCCTTACCTCTACCCAATGAGGAACTTTCCAGCCTACGTTCCACAAACACATTGGGTGGTGCTGTTGAATAAGGTTTTATATCAATTTATATCACACTGGCTGTTAGTTTATTTTTGTTTTTTCTTATTGTCATTCCTCTATGTCTTCTTGAATAATATTGTTGTTTTCTCAAGTATGTTTATATTTTATTGAATTTATTAGATCCTTTTATCAGACTCTAATATGGTAGCAGAGCTAAAAATAAATTCAAGATTTATTTAAGAGCAGAAAATATAAGCAAATCCTAATTTCTATTTTCTTGAAAAATTCTAACAAGACTTGTCAAAATGTTGTCTCCATGGGCTTCGTCCACGAGCTTCAAAATTGATATTGGTCGTTTAGATGGCAAAGGAAATTGGGAAACATGGCGCTGCAAAGTGATGTTGATGTTAAGGGGTACTACTGGAGGCCTAGATGCTATTAATGGCAATCTAAAGGTACCAAAAGAACCAGATAGTAGCAAAGCATCATCAGAAGATATTGCTGCTTATCAAAATGCTCTAAAAACATACAATGAGATAAACAATGGTACAATGTTCATTTTAATGGCTAATATGTCAGATGCTACTCTACAAAAAGTGATGAGATTCACAAATGCTAAACAGGTATGGGATGAATTACACACTCTGTTTGATGGTACATCTGAAGATAAAAGCTATACACTATGCTACAGTTTCTTCAGCTATCGTAAAGATCCTTCTCTAGACATGTCAACGCATATATCTAAACTGAAAAATATATGGCATGAATTAAACGCAGAACTACAAAAATTGGAAAAAGATGTTCAAGATAAAGGAAAATATGATCTTCCAGAGATTTTACTCATCTGCAAGATTTTGGAAACTTTACCTGATGAAAGCTATTTTCCATTTAAGTCTAGTTGGATGCTTATGTCTAAAAAGGATCGTAATATTGATAATTTGACAGCTCAAATTTGCTCTTATGAACGATCGCTTAAAAATAAAGAAGAAATTAATACTGAAGCACTAGTTGTACATGGTAAAATGGATAAAAAGAAGAAATGCGGTTATTGCGGTCTTACTGGACACAAAGTCAAAAGTTGTTATAAGTGGAAATTGGATGGTAAACCTCCTAAACCACAAAATCCATCGACAAGTCAAGCTAAAGATGCAAACTTTACACTTTCACTAATGCAGGTTGAAACTAATGAAACAGTTAATGTAATTGAAAGAGATGATGAGAATTGGTATGTTGACAATGGTGCAACTAGTCATGTCACCTGTTGCAATGACATATTTTCTACATTTCAATATTTTACTGATAACAAATCGGTTACAACTGCAAATGGCGCTCAAATACAAGCAATTGGTAAAGGTACAGTTGATTTAATAGCAGATGTTCATGGACAGCAATTAAATATAAGGCTATGTGACGTATGGTATGTGCCTGCAATAAAAATAAATTTATTTTCCGTTCTTGCCGCTCAAGACAAACTAGAGGACAGTGTCTTTATATCTGAAAGAGAATCGTGTATTCTGAAAGTAAAAGGAAAAGTTAATTTAATTGGAAAACGCGTTAAAAATGGAGGTCTTTATAAGTTGAATGTACAAGCAATTAAAAGACAAACTCCTGAATTTAACAATGTATCTAATGATAACATCCTACAACTTTATCATGAACGATTTTGTCACCAGAATAAAAGACATGTTAAACTGTTGTTAGAAAAGGAACTTGGTATCAAAGTCAAACTCGATTCTGAATTATGCACAGGATGTGTATATGGCAAAACACACAGATGTAAATTTGGAACAAGAGAAAGAGCTAAAGTACCAGGAGATATTATACATACTGATGTGTGTGGTCCATTTCCAAATTCTTTCAGCAAATTTCGCTATTTTGTTCTTTTTAAAGATGATTACAGCAAGTATCGTCAAATTTATTTTATCAAAAACAAGTTTGAAGTTAAAGATAAGCTTGTGCAGATGATTAATGAAACGAAGACTGCTGGTCATGTAATTAAAACAATTCTCAGCGATAATGGTGGAGAATTTCATAATGTGGCTGTTGAAAATATTTTGAAGTCTCATGGTATTCAGCAACGATTGACAATGCCATATACACCAGAGCAAAATGGGTGTTGTGAAAGAGATAATAGAACTTTAGTTGAAGCTGCTCGTACTATGATGCATGCTCATGAAGAACTTCCACTTGCTTGTTGGTCAGAGCTTGTCAAGACTGCTGCTTACGTTCTCAATAGAACTGGACCGACCTCTGTTGAAGGTAGATCACCATTTGAGTTATGGTTTGGACGAAAACCATCCATAAAACATTTAAGGATAATTGGTAGTGAATGTTACGCTCACGTTCCGAAACAGAAGCGAACAAAACTCTCTAAGAAAGCCAAAAAATGTATACTCATTGGTTATGATGGTGATGATGGTTACAGATTACTGGGTTGTGACAATAATGGTAATGTTAAATTAATCAGATCGAGGGATGTAACATTTAATGAGTCAATCATCAGATCGATTGGATTAGATTCAGATGCAACTAAAGCAGATGAACAAGGTCAAACGACTGAGATAGAGATTCATTTTCCTACGACTAATGAAAATCAGCCAATGTTCGATGCAAGGGAGGATATAATACAAGACGATCCTGTTTCAAGTATGCCTCAAACATCTACTATTCCAAATGGAAATGAAATCATCGGTCAAAATGAAGACGAGTCAAATGAATCATATGTTACTCCTGATTCCCTTACTGATTCTGATGATGAAGACATTACTGAAACAAGAACTCTTCGAGATAGATCTACGCTACGACCACCAGTACGATTCGATGACTATATAATATCTACAGTTGTAAATGATTTAGGTGAACCTAAAACATATAAACAAGCTATAAATAGTTCTGAAAAAGCTGAATGGTTAAAAGCAATGGAAAGCGAGCTGAACTCTCTGAAAGAAAATAAGACTTGGATTCTTGTAGATAAACCAAAAGACAGAAAGCTTATTTCTTGTAAGTGGATCTACAAAAAGAAGACCAATGCTGATGGAAGCCTTGACAAATACAAAGCTAGACTTGTAGCAAGAGGTTATACTCAGGAGAAGGGAGTTGATTATGATGAAACATTTAGCCCTGTTGCTAGAATGTCAACAATCAGATCAATTTTAAGCATCGCTGCAAATGAAGGACTATCTCTCACACAGTTTGATGTGACTACTGCCTTTTTAAATGGTTTGTTAGAAGAAGATATCTATATGAAACAACCAGAAGGCTATAGTGATGGGACAAATAAAGTCTGTAAATTGAAGAGAAGTCTATATGGACTTAAACAGGCTCCTAGATGTTGGAACAAATGTATTGTCGACTATTTGAAAAATATTGGATTTAAACAATGTGATACAGATCCATGTTTGTTTATAAGAAATCGACTCGGCAATAAAATTATTCTAGCACTCTATGTTGATGATGGACTTGTTGCATCAACAAATAAAAAAGATTCTGAGAAGTTTATAGCTGAATTGAAAAGTAGGTTCAAGATAACCACTAAACCAGCTAATTACTTTCTTGGTTTGGAGATTTCTCAAGATAAAGATGGTGCAATTGTAGTTTCACAAAAGCATTATGCTCAAAAACTACTAGAACGCTTTGGAATGAGTGACTGTAAAGCAGTCAATACTCCAATTATTAAAGAAGCTCAAACAGATTCTGAAAAGGAGAATGATGTGAAGTTTCCTTATAGAGAAGCTGTTGGTGCATTAGCATACTTAATGACAGCAAGCAGACCAGATATTTCATATGCTGTAAGCTTTGTATCCAGATCACTTGCTAATCCCACTACGGAAGATGTATGCAAGGTCAAGCGCATTTTTCGTTACCTTAAAGGAACATTAGATTCTAGAATTGTTTATAAGAAAGGATACAAGCCTGGAATCTTAGAATGCTACAGTGACGCAGATCACGGTGGAGATCCAAGCACAGGACGCTCTCCATCTGGAATCTTGTGTATGTATGCAGGAGGAGTAATTTCTTGGGCAAGTCGTAAACAATCATCAGTAGCAATTTCAAGCACTGAAGCAGAGCTTGTAGCTGCTAGCGAAGCAGCTCGTGAAATTGTATGGCTGAAGAGACTTTTTAAAGAAGTATCTGAATTAAAAGAGATTCCCAAGCTGCAAATCGATAACGATGCTGCTATAAAGATATCCCAAAATCCGGAGATTCATCGAAGGACAAAACATATCGCTTTAAGACATTTTTATGTCAGAGAATTGGTTTTCGAAAATGTTCTTGAAGTGAAATATGTGCCAACAGAGTATCAATGTGCGGATATTCTAACTAAGCCTATCCATAAGCCTAGGTTAATGTTTATTTGCAGAATAATCGGCTTGGTGATATAAATTTCCCAAAAAGGGAGGATGTTGAATAAGGTTTTATATCAATTTATATCACACTGGCTGTTAGTTTATTTTTGTTTTTTCTTATTGTCATTCCTCTATGTCTTCTTGAATAATATTGTTGTTTTCTCAAGTATGTTTATATTTTATTGAATTTATTAGATCCTTTTATCAGACTCTAATAGGTGCTGTCTTCATGGTCTTCACCCCTTAGGATTAAAATAATAAGAGTGCAATGAGGTGATTAGTACCTTATGGCCTGATGCCTGAAAGAGTTTTTACGAAGAAAACTAAGGCCAGTCCCTCACTATGTCGTTTTGCGATACGGTTGGGTGATTTGATTGAATTCATTTAATTTTTTCAACTTTTTTGACGATATCGGGCAGTTTTTAAAAATTGACATCATGTCTATTGCTACATTCATACCCTTTGCCTACACCAGCGCCACTGTGGAAAGTTTTTGAACTGTTTTTTGCAGCATTAGCAACCACTGGACACTTTTTCAACTTTTCTCCCTTAGAGGATGATTCTCCTTACCTCTACCCTCCATAATTTTACGGGATACATTAAAAGTTGAATATCTTCGCCATTTTAAAAGATATTCGAATAATTCTTTCACCATGTTTAATAACTTTTTATTGTCTTACAATTATTCATATAATTAGTTTTTGTGTCAATGGAAACTTCTTTATGAGGAATCAATAAATTATATTTCAATCATCTCTATCATTTAACAGTCTAGACCGAACAGGGTCCCATCTTGAATTCTACCTAACTACCTCCTGAACATTAAAGCTCGAGCCGAAAAATTTTTGTGTACTAGGTACCTAGGTACTTATTGACTGCTTATTTTTTGGACAGTTTGGAAAAAAATCATCGTTTGCGAAATAAGGGAATACGAGGAATATGCATTGATATAGTATAAGTAGGTACTAGATGGGCTCTTTCATAGAAAAAAGTTGGGCGTCTGACTTGTAGGGCATGCCCCTCACCTCACCTGTATAAGCCTGTCCTTGCCCCCGCCATAGCGCTGTCCCTAGATATGGCGTTAGTAAAATAAGTCCACATTCTTTGTTTGACACGGCCCGTCTAAGCAAATTGAGGCCGTTGGGAATATGTTAAAATTTTACATACGAAAGAACTTTTAGGTACATCTGTTAATAATTATTCACCAGTGTTACACTATCTTAAAAATGGCAAAGCAACTCATTATTTGACTAACGTTCGTTATCGCCATAGTTGGAGTAAAATATGGTGATGCAACCTAACCTCTGTTAATGAGTATCTTTCAAACATTTCTTTCAGACCAACCAAAAACCTCAAAGTATCTCAATATCTAACTCAAGAATAATTTTGACGTTTCGATGGGGTTCCTGTAACAGACAGTCAAAACTTCAAAATTATTCTCCATGCGCGACAAATAAAAAATCGTTGTCAAAAGTAATTAAATCACCAGAGAGGCGGGAGTATTTTTAGAATGACAACACCAACGTCTCTCGTCGCGTGTTAAAATGAGCTAGCGATATACTAAATTGAAAGAGATGGACTAATTCGGGGAGAACTGGCCTGCGGACCGCTATAGACACCCGCTCGGTAGGCTTTTTTTCGAAATAATTATTGTAGTTTAATTATCATTACGATACATAATATTATTAAAATATAAAGGTAGTGAGACGTTTATCTGAAGCATAAACTTTCTTATTTAAGTACTTAATTAATTCAATAGGATAAAAATGTACGTGCCTACCTATTTAATTACTGTAGCATATGTTTTACACTCATTTTAAAATATTTTGAAGCATAACTTAAAAGTTAATTAAAAGTAAACCAAAAGATAAAATGAAAATAACCACTACTCCGTCAGTAGTTCCTCAATATAATTTCAGGGAAGTTTGACTTCTGGTGTGTAGGCACCCTACTCCACTTTGCGCGGCAGCGGTCAGAAGGCGGAGCTTATCGGCAAACTCGCGTCGAAGCTGGCTTCACTGTCAATTCGAGAGCTGCGAAGAGTACGCTCGCGTCTATTACGTAGTGTGTTTATAGTGAAGTGTATATTGTGAAGAATTTCGAATGTCGTGAGGTGAAAGATAGTGTTGTTTTTATCATCAAGTGCTACTTGTGTTATCATCACGATGTCTTTAGTGTATAAGAATGTGATTTAATCAAAATGTGTACAGCACCGTGGTGTGCAAAATTGATTTTTGCCACGTAGTGACGCGAACGGGTAATGATTCCTAATGTGGAGGTCGAAGCAAGATGGTTAGAGAGACTCGGCACCTGTGGGTTGGAAATTTACCCGATAACATACGAGAAGACCGAATAAGGGAGCACTTTAAACGGTAGGTAACGCTATATTACCTATATTTTATTTTTGTATTAAGTATTTAGCTTTTTTTAGTATTATAAAATGTTAGTATTGTAGTTACTTATTTAATAATATTACCTATTATATGTACTTAAGTAAGTATATAAGTTATTTACATATTTTGTGTTCATTTATTTAAGTATAGTACCATTGTCCAGACGTGCTAATGACTACGTAGGTAGGCACTTAATAGAGTAGGTACCTATGTTTGGCCAAAAGCAGCTTTATTTTCTTAGTTTAACACACTTACTTTAATATTTATTGCTTATGGATTGAGGATTGTAAAAGGTCAGTTTACTTTATTCCACTGCAAGCTATTTAACAATTTAAATGGAAACATAGACCTACCTACCATATTTACACAATAACAGAATCCGGAATATTTAAATTAAATACAGTTCTACAGTTACATATACAGCTAGCACGTTATTCGAAGAACCATTTAAGTGGTACCTACGTACGTAAGAAAATATAAACCCTAATTATTGAGGAAACTTCTGAAAATCGTAAGTTGTTAAGTAACTAGGAGGTAGGTAAGTATATTAATTTTAATTATGAACGATGACGAACCAACTCAAGGGCACATCGCGATCTTAGTTAAATAGTAGTAAGTTAACTTACTTATTTCATACCTGCACGGGATATCACCAAAGAACGATAGTCATTTTGGACTAGAAAAAACAAATTAATTATTACCCACATGCATCGACCCACATGAGACTTATCACTAAAATGTAATTTAAGGTGACGGTTCACTCGGAGAAAAGTTTTCGACCCTTTGTTGTTTTGATATTGTAGTACTTTGTTAATTAAATATGAATTTTATTGAGTCCTTGTGTGTCCGTACCGTGTAATTTACGGAGAATTCGTTAAGGTAAAAGCACTTATGGCTGACACATAAAGGAGCCTGCGAACTTTGCTCTTCTCTAAAAAAAAAATAATTACAATAGAACAGTAACAGTAATTAATATAGGTCAAGTAACAATTAGAACCCTTGTATTGTAAAAACATTAATATTCAACAGTTCTCTAAACAAAATTTCAATTTTATTGAAATAGTCCGTATCACCAATAGATGACACCCCCTTTGCACTAATAGATGACATGCATTTTTCATGTAGTTTTTTCGAATAAAAGCTCATCTATCTATCTATTATATATTATTATACAATTTCTGATTTCCTATGAGATTATGAAATTTTCCCGCTGAAAATAAATAATTATAATATAATATATATAGCTTATGCAGGTTTTTATTATTTCAAACTTATAAAAGAAATGCTGAATTTTCATGTCTCTTTCTACAAAAACATAGGACTTTCATACAAATTTTCAACCCCCATGTTACCCTTTGTGGGGTGGGTTTTCGTAAAATGGTTTATACAGGCTATTATCATTTAAAACTACTAACTGAAATCCCGATTTTCAAGTATCTAACTTCAAAAACATAGAAATTTCATACAAACTTCCAACCCCCCTTTCACCCTTTTTGGGGTAGATTTTCGAAAAAGTACTTATACAGGTTATTATAATTTAAAACTGATAACCTAAATCCCGATTTTCTAGTCTGTAACTTCAAAAACTTAGAACCATCATGCAAACTTCCAACCCCCATTTAAAAAAAAAATTATACAGATTTTTATTATTTTAAACTTATAACTTAAATGCTAATTTTCATGTGTCTAACTTCAAAAACAAAGGACTTTCATACAAACTTCCAACCCCCATTTCAACCCCTTAGGGGTGAATTTTCCCAAAACCGTTTCTTAGCTGACGTTTACACCATAGAAGAAACCTACCTTCCAAATTTCAAGTCTGTATGTTTTATAGTTCCTGAGATATCGTGATGATCAATGAGTCAGTCAGTCAGTCAGTGACCTTTCGCTTTTTTATATATATATATAGATTATCTATCTATCGTTAAGGGATAAACGCACAGCCTAAACCGCTGGGGTAAGAAACTTGTAATTTTGTAAGAAGGTTCTATTTGTAACGTAGGCGGTCACTAAGGAAGGATTTTTCAAAATTCCACCCCTAAGGGGGTGAAATAGGGTGTGAAAGTTTGTATGAAAGTTCGTCATTTCTCAAGTTATATCCATGAAACTTGGTATACGAGCTACTGGTTGAAAATGAATAAATACGTATTTCACAGTTTTTGAAACTCTACCCCCAAAGGGGGGAAAAAAGGGGATGAAAGTTTGTATGAAAATCCTTAATTTCTCAAGATATTCTCAAGTTATATCAACGAAACTTGGTATTTTGGCTTTCATAAAAAAATAAAGAAGTACGTGTGTCACAGTTTTTCAGAAATCCACCCCCAAGTGGTAAAATAGGGGTTGAAAATTTGTATGAAAGTCCTTCATTTCAAACTTAGATTTGGGCTTTCCATTAAATATGAAGAAGTACGTATTTCACCATTTTTGAATATTTACCGCCAAAGGGGTGAAATAGGGGAAGAAAATTTGTATGAAAGTCCTTCATTTGAAACTTAGCATTTGGGCTTTCCATTAAATATGAAGAAGTACATATTTCACCTTTTTGAAATATTTACCCCCAAAGGGGTGAAATAGGGGAAGAAAGTTTGTATGAAAGTCCTTCATTTCTCAAAATATTTTACAAGTTATATCAACGAAACTTAGTATTTTGGCTTTCGATAAAAAATAAAGAAGGATGTGTGTCACAGTTTTTCAAAATTCCACCCCCAAGGAGGTAAAACAGGGGTTGAAAGTTTGTATGAAAATCCTTCATTTCTCAAGGTATAGTCATGAAACTTAATATATAATCTGCGGGTTGAAAATTAAGAAATACTTGTTTCACAGTTTTTGAAAATTCAACCCCCAAAGGAGGTGAAATACGGGATGAAAGTTGGTATGAAAGGCCTTCATTTCTCAAGATATTCTCAAGTTATATCAACGAAACTTGGTATTTTGGCTTTCGTAAAAAAAATAAAGAAGTACGTGTGTCACAGTTTTTCAGAAATCCACCCCAAGTGGTAAAATAGTGGTTGAAAATTTGTATGAAAGTCCTTCATTTGAAACTTCTAACTCTAAACTCTATTCTAACAGTACAATCAACATAGCACTACATTCTAATGTGGTGTTAACATAAATTCATAATATGAAGTTGAAGACCTGGAGAGTGATATAGGTTGCTTTTTATCCCGGAAAATTAAGGAGTGCCTGTGGAATTTAAAAAACTTATGCCACGCGAACGAAGTCGCGAGTATCCGCTTGTTTAGAATATTAGTTGACATAGATTTCATCACAAGGTTCAATTTTAGGGCTGTTTCGATCTTCCTTATCTTGCCAAGGATAATCATGGGATAGTATTGTTGTTTGTTGAGTGGTTTTTGAGATAATCCTCCTAGTTTGATAGATATACCTATATGATATGAGTAGTAACTTTAAAAAAATCCTTTGAAACCTTGTAAATCCTAAATTATCATCTAAACGGAAAAATGGTTTAAGGAACCTAGGTGTGATTTTAAAAGACCTATCTAACGATACCCCACTTGCATATGGCCTATCGACTTTCATTTATTAATAATTGGCTTCTAGTAGACGCCATTTTGTTTTTCTCAAATTCTGCTTCCGTTATAACACTCGGACGATTAAAACAAATCTATTGGTGCGAGTATTATCAAAATCGGTTTAGCCGTTTTGTCTGTAGTGCGACACAAAGGAATACACTAAAAATGAACCTTTGAAACCTCTTAAATCCTAAATTATCGTTAAAATGAGAAAAAGACCTATTCATCGATACCTCACTTGCCATAGTCTATCCACTTTAATTTTTTAACTTGTTACATTATGGCTTTTGTTTTTTCTCAAATTCGGTTTCCACATTGACACTCTAATGATATATTCGGCATAAACTGGTGCAAGAATCATCAAACGTCCACGCGTTTAGGCTGTAGCTTTCCTACAAGGAACATACAAACATATATATAGACTGATGAACACATAAACCTGTGCGTTCCGCAGTCGGGTAAAAATCACTCGAATTTTCGAAGTATCCATCTTTCTTGTTTAAGCTGAATAAAAAAACAACTGAAAGTCGATAATGGAATGTTGCACATTTTTTAAAAGAACTACATAGGTACCATGTGAAAAAAGTTTCACTCAAAAATCTCAAACCATAAAGGTTCTATGTCAATTCAAAGTACCTATTACAATAAAACGGCAATTTCATACTTTAACCCTTTTATTTCGATGAATTTGGTGTCGATGGCTTTGTCTCACTATTTGAATATGACCGACAATAAACCAAGAAATATTTTGCATTTGGTATGAAAGCAGCCTTTTTAATACGAACTCATTCTTGTTTATTGATGAATTTAATATATAATAAACATTATTTTTATGCCTAAATAAGCTTTTATTCGAAGAACTACATGAAAAATGCATTCATTCAACTATTTTTTTTTACAATAGAAATAGCATTGCTGTTCTATTGCAATTAATACTTTATATGTTATAGAAAATATTCCCATGCCCAGATCTACTGGAAATTTATTTAGGCTGTAGTAACCCCAATAGATGACACCACTCAAAACGAGCGAAATACTCAACAAAAGAAAAAAAACAAACATCTATCTCATTAATGTTATAAAAGTCGCAATCTAGAATGACACACAGTAATAATATGTCATTTAACCTCATTAAACTTATTAGTGAACTAGCTGATGCCCGCGACTTCGTCCCGTGGTTTAAGTTTTTTTATTCCGCAACTCCTTAATTTTCCGGGACTAAAGGTAGTATTATGCCTATAGCCTATGTCACTCTCAAAAAAAAAAACACGTCTTTGCAAAAAATCACGTCAATATGTTGCTCCATTGCAAGTTGCAACATGATTGAAAGACAGACCACCAAAAAAAAAACACTTTCGCATTTATAATGATTACTTCATTCTGGGTACCTTTATAAATATTTTGAACAACGAAAAGATTTCAAGCCAAGAATAAGGCATAAGGAGCAAGGAAGGGGTTCATTATGAATGACAAAGTCGAGATAGGTACTTACTCGATGGACAAATCACTTCAAAGAACTGTTAAACCGAACTGTCCCAAATAACAATGATGTCTGGCAATAGTGACGATGGTGTTCCTGACAAAACTGCGAATGAGGTAGTGCTCCCACACCCACATATTGCCGAAACAAAAGTAGCACTCGAAAGATTAAAAAACAATAAGTCGCCTGAGTAACCTTTTGTAAAATCATTAAGCATGTGCTACACGGTTTCAAACGGCGGTTTGAAACAGAAAAAACAGATTTGCGCTTTGCCGGCTACACGGTTTAAAACATGTTTAAAACATCAGTTTTTATAGAACGTTGCGTGAATAGGACGTCTCTACGCTCGCACCGTATCTTACTAATATTATAAATGCGAAAGTTTGGATGTATGGATGTCGGTATGGATGTATGGATGGATGTTTGTTACTCAATCACGCCCCAACGGCTGAACGGATCTGGATGAAATTTGGCACAGAGATAGATTATAGTCTGGAATAACACATAGGCTACTTTTTATCCCGGAAAATTAAAGAGTTCCCGCGGGAACCACAAAACTTCGATCCACGCGTACGAAGTCGCGGGCGTCAGCTAGTATTCAATATAACGACGTCATGGCGCCTTACCTATCTAAAGAACAAAGAGTAGGGGTGTGTCTTGCTCTTTTGTGTGCAATTGAAGAAAAAAAGAAAGAAAAAAAGAATATGGATGAAGCGATGGTTAAAGGAGAGATTAACCCTTAGTCATATGAACTTAATTAACCTACTGGACTTTGACGACATACATAACTTTGTAAGAATGGATAAAGAAAGTTTTTACGAATTAGTCTCCAAGGTGAGGCCTTTTACGATTCCCGTATGTACGAAATTCTTAAATTGTCTATTTTTTTTTGCAGACGCGGCGTTGGCCGTTGGGTCTATTTCTTTTAATTTGGTGCCTAAAATATCCCACGCATTTTTTTTTTGCGTTGAATCTTTGTATGACTCGCTTGTCAAGTTCCAAAGGCAGGGCAAGTCTCTATAAATCTCGAGAAGTTCTGTAAGAACTTCTCGTTCTTTTTGTTCTCGTGCCTGCATAGTGCATACGTCTGCCTGCGCTCGCCGCTGCAACGTGACTGTCGTACACAAGGTTTTAAACAAGCGGCTAGACGGTTTCAAACAAGTTTTAAACCAACGCTTCTACCAGTGGTTTCAAACGCAAGCCTTGCTGCCAAGGGTGTTTCAAGGTCAAACGAAATTTGGCATAAAGCATGTGCTACACGGTTTGAAACGGCGGTTTGAAACAGAGGTTTAAAACAGTGTAGATCGTTGTTTTATGCCAAATTTCGTTTGACCTTGAAACACCCTTGGCAGCAAGGCTTGCGTTTGAAACCACTGGTAGAAGCGTTGGTTTAAAACTTGTTTGAAACCGTCTAGCCGCTTGTTTAAAACCTTGTGTACGACAGTCACGTTGCAGCGGCGAGCGCAGGCAGACGTATGCACTATGCAGGCACGAGAACAAAAAGAACGAGAAGTTCTTACAGAACTTCTCGAGATTTATAGAGACTTGCCCTGCCTTTGGAAGTTGACAAGCGAGTCATACAAAGATTCAACGCAAAAAAAAATGCGTGGGATATTTTAGGCACCAAATTAAAAGAAATAGACCCAACGGCCAACGCCGCGTCTGCAAAAAAAAAATAGACAATTTAAGAATTTCGTACATACGGGAATCGTAAAAGGCCTCACCTTGGAGACTAATTCGTAAAAACTTTCTTTATCCATTCTTACAAAGTTATGTATGTCGTCAAAGTCCAGTAGGTTAATTAAGTTCATATGACTAAGGGTTAATCTCTCCTTTAACCATCGCTTCATCCATATTCTTTTTTTTCTTTCTTTTTTTCTTCAATTGCACACAAAAGAGCAAGACACACCCCTACTCTTTGTTCAGATAGGTAAGGCGCCATGACGTCGTTATATTGAATACTAGCTGACGCCCGCGACTTCGTACGCGTGGATCGAAGTTTTGTGGTTCCCGCGGGAACTCTTTAATTTTCCGGGATAAAAAGTAGCCTATGTGTTATTCCAGACTATAATCTATCTCTGTGCCAAATTTCATCCAGATCCGTTCAGCCGTTGGGGCGTGATTGAGTAACAAACATCCATCCATACATCCATACCGACATCCATACATCCAAACTTTCGCATTTATAATATTAGTAAGACATCCATACCGACATCCATACATCCAAACTTTCGCATTTATAATATTAGTAAGAAACGGTGCGAGCGTAGAGACGTCCTATTCACGCAACGTTCTATAAAAACTGATGTTTTAAACATGTTTTAAACCGTGTAGCCGGCAAAGCGCAAATCTGTTTTTTCTGTTTCAAACCGCCGTTTGAAACCGTGTAGCACATGCTTAAAACAACGATCTACACTGCATGTGCACGGTTTTAAACGGCGGTTTGAAACAGAGGTTTAAAACAGTGTAGATAGTGGTTTTATCATATCGGTGGAGTTGTCATATCGGTGGAGTTTGTGTCAACAATCTAAGTTACGCTGATGATATGGTGCTTCTCAGCCCCTCTATCAGGGGACTGCGGAAGTTGTTGGGTATTTGTGAGAAATACGCTTTAAGTCATGGACTTAAGTATAACGCTTCCAAATCCGAAATGATGGTTTTTAAGTGTGGAAGGGGTCCGGACAGTGTCCCTCCGCTGTTTATGAATGGTGTGGAGATCCGGAGAGTGGGGGTTTTCAAGTATTTAGGGCACATGTTGACGGAGAACCTCAATGACGACAACGACATTGAGCGCGAGAGGAGGGCCCTTGCCGTAAGATGCAACATGATCGCCCGTAGATTCTTCCGCTGCAACGAACAGGTCAAGAACACTCTTTTTAGAGCGTTTTGTCAAAACCTATATACGTGTCAGTTGTGGTTTAACTACACAAGACGCTCGTATGGTGCCATCAGGGTGCAGTACAATGATGCTTACCGCATCCTGATGAAACTACCGCGATTCTGTAGTGCGTCGAACATGTTTGCATCGGCAAGAATGCCCGACTTCTTTGCTGTACTACGCTCGAGAATCGCTTCTTTTTGGGAGCGATTACGTCACTCGAATAATGAGATTCTCCGAACAATGTGTGACCACTTGGATGTCGCCATCTTCCGGCATTGGTTGACGCAGCATCGCAGTGCGAATCGGAAATAAGCATACAAATGGAACAATATCTTATTGTTCGTATTTTATTTTATTTTGTATTCGTATTTAGGATTTAAGTATTTAAATTTTGTATTTTGTAGTTTTATAGTTTACAATATTTTTGCATTTTGTATTTTTTTGTATTTACGATATGGGTACTTGGCCTGAAATAAAACATTTTATTATTATTATTATTATTATTATTATTTATGCCAAATTTCGTTTGACCTTGAAACACCCTTGGCAGCAAGGCTTGCGTTTGAAACCACTGGTAGAAGCGTTGGTTTAAAACTTGTTTGAAACCGTCTAGCCGCTTGTTTAAAACCTTGTGAACGACAGTCACGTTGCAGCGGCGAGCGCAGGTAGACGTACGCAATGGCACGAGAACAAAAAGAACGTGAAGTTCTTACAGAACTTCTCGAGATTTATAGAGACTTGCCCTGCCTTTGGGATTTGACATGCGAGTCGTACAAAGACTCAACGCAGAAAAAAATGCATGGGATATTTTAGCCACAAAATTAAAAGAAATTGACCCAACGGCGAACGCCGCGTCTGAAAAAAAAAATAGACAATTTAAGAATTTCGTACACACGGGATTTACAGTACAAAAAAAAAAGTAAAAAAGAAAGTTTTTTTTTTCTTCAATTGCACACAAAAGAGCAAGACACACCCCTACTCTTTGTTCTTTAGATAGGTAAGGCGCCATGACGTCGTTTTATTGAATATTCGGTGCCAGCGTAGAGACGTCCTATTCACGCAACGTTCTATAAAAACTGATGTTTTAAACATGTTTTAAACCGTGTAGCCGGCAAAGCGCAAATCTGTTTTTTCTGTTTCAAACCGCCGTTTTAAACCGTGTAGCACATGCTTTGCGTTAATAGGACGTCTCTACGCTGGCACCGTATATTCAATAAAACGACGTCATGGCGCCTTACCTATCTAAAGAACAAAGAGTAGGGGTGTGTCTTGCTCTTTTGTGTGCAATTGAAGAAAAAAAATTTACTTTTTTTTTGTACTGTAAATCCCGTGTGTACGAAATTCTTAAATTGTCTATTTTTTTTTTGCAGACGCGGCGTTCGACGTTGGGTCAATTTCTTTTAATTTTGTGGCTAAAATATCCCATGCATTTTTTTCTGCGTTGAGTCTTTGTACGACTCGCTTGTCAAGTTCCAAAGGCAGGGCAAGTCTCTATAAATCTCGAGAAGTTCTGTAAGAACTTCTCGTTCTTTTTGTTCTCGTGCCTGCATAGTGCATACGTCTGCCTGCGCTCGCCGCTGCAACGTGACTGTCGTTCACAAGGTTTTAAACAAGCGGCTAGACGGTTTCAAACAAGTTTTAAACCAACGCTTCTACCAGTGGTTTCAAACGCAAGCCTTGCTGCCAAGGGTGTTTCAAGGTCAAACGAAATTTGGCATAAAACCACCATCTACACTGTTTTAAACCTCTGTTTCAAGCCGCCGTTTAAAACCGTGTAGCACATGCTTTAGTTTCATCGTACGAGAGCCGCAAACCAAAACCTAAATTCACCTTCCACAGTTTAAATAAATTTGTATTGTGGGTGTTTTACAAGATCTTTAAACTAAATTAGATTGACATGGCTATGAAAGGCATATCAATTTAGTCCTGTAATTAAACAACTGCCCAAAAATAGGAGTGTAATGTTTTGAGGGTTCACGTATGTATGTGAGTTTCTTGATCTTTTACATCCTCCGAAGTGACGCTGGCTATACATTTTTTGAAAAAAAAATTTATTTTTTATTTGTGGTACTGGGGAAAAAGGGCTACTTACTCTACCTGAACTTCATAACCTTGTTCCTCCTTCTCCGTTCTACCACAGAACAGCGAGAAACCGTGAGCGTTGGCACCCTTATGTGGTTGACGTCCAATTTGCTCGCACGAAGCGTTTTTGCTCCACGTTTCTGATACGAACCGCTAGGGTGTGGAACACCCTCCCAGCGCACGTGTTTCCTGCTACTTATAACTTAAGTACCTTCAAGGCAAGAGTGAATAGGCATCTTCTAGGCAAGCGCGTTCCAACCTAAACCTCATCATTGCTTTGCACTAAGCATGATTGTCGTCAAGCGAAAGCTTATCACGCAATAAAAAAAAAAAAAAACCTCATGGTGGTGTGGAAATGAGTTATTTGGCCAAAACGCGTGTTGGATCGACTTCGCGGCACTCGTACGCTAAAACTATTGATTCTACAAAAAACGTTATCACTTATTTGTAGGAAATTTTCACTAGTTTAATAATTACTATTACATGACTATTTTTTCAACACACTTGCTCATAAAGTGGCTCTAATTTCACCGCAATTAGGCACATAATGTAATGACACCTATATAATCAAAAGTACTGTGACCTTTTCATTGCCATTATTCACAAGTGAGTTACAGAGCTTTTATTTTATTTTATCTACTAAATAAAATTAGTATCATTTTCTTCACAAGTATGTTGAAAAACGTCGTATGATACACGTGTGTATTGATAATTACCGTCCTCGGCTATCTTAAGACCCGAGCCGCGGTAATCACCAACATTACACACTTGTACCATAATGTACTATTATCGTAAAATGAGTCGGAATGGAGTTATTGTCAAACAACTGGTTTTGGGCGCCATTTTTCCAACATGGCGGCGCGAGCGGCAAAGATACGAGGTGGCAAAGGAAACATTTCAAAAAGAGCACGTCGAAATCTATGAAATCACTAATTTTCAAACTCCCGGAAATCTTTCCAGGTAAAACTACCAAATGACTGGACTAATATATACTTAATCTATACTTATAATAAAACTGTAAGTGGGAAGATTTCTGTACATTTAATATATGTATATTCTGAAAATTTTAATATGGGTATGCTTTACTATC
Source organism: Erebia aethiops (assembly GCA_923060345.2). NCBI lineage: Eukaryota > Metazoa > Arthropoda > Insecta > Lepidoptera > Nymphalidae > Erebia > Erebia aethiops. The sequence goes on along the minus strand of OV281096.1, from coordinate 9,073,896 downwards.
GATACTCAGCCTGTCTGTATGGCCACGCATCACGTGAAAACTAATGAACAGATTTAAATGAAATTTGGTGTAGCGGTAGCTGATACTCCGGGTCAATATATATTATGTATATAGGATAGTTTTTATCCCGATAAAAAGTAAGGTTCCTCCAGGATAGGGGGTTTTTTGTTGATTTTACTCCATGACTCGGTCAAATCTGAATTTGAATAAATCTTTCTTTATTAGAAGGTATGTATCATCAGTGTAAATTTTGCCCAATTTTGGTGAAGATTTGATAAATGTTATCAGAGATAGAGGACAAAACTCCACAACAGATAACAGCAATGCACTTGATTAGGACTTAATAATATATTTTTGGTGTCGTTTGAAGGAAAAAAAAATTAATTATAAAAAAATTGCGACCAAGAGAAAATCTGTCAAGATTTTCTTTTGGTCGCACTAAGTCAAAAGTATAGTTCGCACGCGAGTTGAATGCAGAGTAAATGTATGGTGACACATACATTTCAACTCGCGCGCGAACTGTACTTAGAAAGTCAACATTATCAACATCCGTTGGTTGTCCTTGTCACGCTTGGAGTTTCAACATTTTGTCACCCAATAAGATAGACCTAGATAATAGGAGTTAAGACCTTTTATTGGCTACTGGCGAGGCGAGATCGACAATCACAACATAATTTTATTACAGCCTACATGAAGCACTTAATTATTGTATAGTTACTTAATAATAAATAGATGATAATATTGCACCATTTCTATCGCGATATATTTTTGCTCAGAAGGTTGATGACCTGACTGGCTGACACCGTGCGTTGCGGTCTCCGCCTTCGCACCATGTTGCTTTTGGAGCGCGACATTGCAAAATAATAACAGCGTCACAACGCTTTCAGTTTGACTATGGTTGCTGATCTAGTTTAAGGTCGATGACAAGGGTCTGCCCGCGAAATTCAAATTTAATTTGGTTTTTCACAATTTGTAAACTAATACGACAAAGTAGGCTTATGGCATTCAAATTGCGAGCGTAGGAATATCATCTTCACAGGTTTATATAAAAATCTTTACTTGAAAGTGTCCAGTTTAAGAAATTAGTCAAAATAATGAGTTTGACGTGAGTTACTCACAAATTAGTCATTAATTTGACTAATTTCTTAAACTGGGCACTTTCAAGTAAAGATTTTTATATAAACCTGTGAAGATGATATTCCTACGCTCGCAATTTGAATGCCATAAGCCTACTTTGTCGTATTAGTTTACAAATTGTGAAAAACCAAATTAAATTTGAATTTCGCGGGCAGACCCTTGTCATGCACCTTAAGTACTTTATGTGTTAACAGTTCGAATATTATACTAGAGCTACTGATGTTCGCAACTTCTTCCGCGTGAATTGAAGTCGTTTGGTTCCCGCGGGAACTCCTTAGTTTTCTGGGAAAAAATGCCTAGCCTATGTGTTATTCCAGACTATAATCTACCTCTGTGCCAAATTTCATCCAGATCGGTTCAGCCGTTCGAGCGTGATTGAGTAACAAACATCCATCCAAACTTTCGCATTTATAATATTTATTATTTGATTTGATTGATTGATACTAAAGCCAAATTTTATGCATAATTTTTACCAACAAATTTACTTTTATTAGCTTAGCAAGTAGCAACCAATAACAGGCAGCTGATGTTCATAACCTATTGGAAAACTAATAATCATATTTTTTTAACATTCAAACACATTACCTACAAGCTATGTAAATTCTTGGCATAAATAAGTCAGAGGGTTAAATATATCTATATATAGCTATTCGCTAGCGATTCGCCCCGGCTTCGCACGGGTAGCACTAATAATCATATAGCCTAGGCAATAAAGCTAGTCGACCTCAACAATAATTCCTCAGGCGACGAAACTTTACAGTATGATAAAGTATCATGAGTTAAACGTATATTATAAATATCCAATAAAAAATCAGAAAGGAAGTAAGATTTTTATGCTATACCTAATTGTTACAGCAGGAAGGTACATTATCGCGTAAACGCAGTTCAAGTTTGATAATAAAATCGGTTTAAATATCGATGTTCTGCATGATTATTTCGTTTGATATTTCGGTTTTGAGTGTAAATATAAATATACTAACTACTATTATTTTAAAAAGAAATCGATAAAATACTATACAATCGTGTAAATAATCTAAGCAATCAATCTAAGAAAACGGTCTTAAACTCTTTACTTGCGTGTGACGTTACTAGGCGTACACAGTACACAGTTTAGTATCCCCTAGGGCGGCCTATAAGCTTACCTAAAATAAGATGTTTTACGTTTAACGCCTAGTACCTACCTACACAATAGTAGTTTGTGATATAAGGGCGGTAAATAGGTTTTTACATACGAGTTGACTAATGTCAGCCCTATGACGCCAGTCGAGGGCTGACCATGGTCACGAGTATGTAGAAACCTTAACGCCCGTGTATGTATCACACGATATTTTTCAATACATTTGTGAGAAAACTTGAAAATAAAAGTCGAGTAGGAAGGTACTAGGTACTCACTTAGAAAATGGCTTTTCACGCCCATACTTAGTCGAGATTTTTGGCGGCTATTACAAGCGCGATTTTTTTCTCACAGCTAAAATACCTAATTGTTGATTTAATTTTATGATCCCACATCACTTAAACCACATAAATTATTTAATAATTTATAAGAAATACTCAACGAAACTTTTAAAAATAGCGCGCACAAATTAAAGATTTGTATGAATTGTATCTACGGGGCGTTGTTGTAATTGCTTTTTTTTAATTGGCTTCATGGCTCTAGGTTCTAGTTCTTAACTCAGTAACAGCCTGAACTATTCAGCCTTTACTTTTTTGATTTATAAAACCTAAAACAATTTTATTTAATCATATTAAATACAATTTTTTATTTTATGAATTAATTTCATCAATTCACATCTAAATGTCATTATTTTTTAGGTTATATACATACAAAGTCAATATCATAATATGAACCTTCTTGCAAGAAAACTTTTTATTTAGAAGTAACGTGGACTTACAAAAATTTAAAAAAAGAGATTTAAAAAATAATTTAAAAGGTATAAACGTGTACATAATTTTTAAGTAGGTAGGTATATTACAGTTATTTATACGTGTTGAGTCAGTCGGTGAAGACTGAAGTCGTACCTATTTAACTGGCAAGCTGTAAGAATTATTATGTTGATCGACACACCTAAACAGGCCGGAGTTGAGGCTACAGCTCGGTTCGCCTTGGGTAAATGTACGTATAGTAGAAGTGGCGCCCAGCGCGCAGCGGTAGCGGCGAGAAGAGTGGCAACGTCGCATGTTTTGTACGTATCGGGCCAATTCGGACGTCGCGGCGTAGGTACCTACCCAGATAGTCTCCATTTAAGTTGATAAATGAACCACGAAGTACGAACATTCAATGATTCAACGCATAGGTACCTACAAAATAATATTATTATATTATTATTGGAGAATAATTGTATTGAACGTTTACGAGTTTTCTCTCAATTTAGCCGGTGTCTTTTTTAGATATAATGTACTAGCGTATCTTACGATTACGACAGCATATTATACTTACCTACTACAAAATATGTGTGGTTAAATTTATTTATTTATAACTAGCCCTTAATTTTCCGGGATAAAAAGCCTGAAATAAAAATTAGCCTAGATGTCCTTACCCGGGATGTAACCTACCTCTAAACCAAATTTTATCAAAATCGGTTGAACAGATGGGCCGTGAAAGCGTATCTAAGAAAGACACTCGCATATAGGTACATAATATAATATTAAGTATGGATAACGCTATTAATTAGCAGGCTACAAACGTAGTTATAAATATAAAGCTGATAGGTAGTTTGAAGTTTGAACTGTTCATTTATGCAAATCGTAACGTGTGTAGAAAAGGACTTCCTACACAGTTATTACAGCTGATCTGATAACCAATACAATTTAAATTACTTAGATAAGTTTAAATTGTACTGTTAAAACTGAGTGTCCGCAGCTGAAAACATTCTGAAAACCGTATAAAAATTGGTTGTGTAGTTTTTGAGTTTATCGCGTTCAGGCAGACAGACAGAAGCGGCTGGGGGACTTCGCCACGAAATGTACATGGGAGATCGGACCAAGTCCATTAACTTTAAATAATATTTATTACGTATGAGTTATGACGATATATGTATAGCACGACACGTGTATATAGTACGACACTATAAACGTGGTACTTATAAACTTTGTAAAAAAAAAGAATAATTGTCAATATCGCTTCGGAATTATTGAGTAAAATAGACCAAAACTTTCACTAAGTAATTGTTTTTCAGGATGAAAAATAATAATCCATATAATAATAAGTAAAGAAGGATTATTAGTTTTGTTGATAAGTTGCATTCAAATCGATCCAGTAGTTTCAGTATCAATAATAAAACTACCTCTGATTAAAGTTTTTTAAGAATACGAAGAATGTTTTTTTAATCCACTACAAGTTAGTCCTTGACTGCGAACTCACCTGATGGTAAGTCATGATTCAGGCCAAGATGGTAGCGGGCTAACCTGTTAGGGGCATGGCAGTTATATTAAGCCCATACCCCTAATTAGGGCTTCCAATACCGGGATCCCGGTATTGGCTAATACCGGAATCCCGGATTTTTTTCGTCCGTTTTCAATACCGGTATTGAAATGTCTAATACCGGGATACCGGTATTGGTGACACTATAAACGAAACAGTGACTATTGCATATATGCAATAGTCACTGTTTCGTTAAAACCAGTGAAGAAAAGTTATTTTTGATCACTCAGAGGGAAAAATTAATGTTTGAATTTAGAACCCTGTGGCTTGGCATTTCTATTTCATTGATTCATGAAACGTTCAGAAATCTGTTTATTATCCAATGCAATTTTTTTATTATGATTTATTTTCTTTTAAAAAATAACTATTTAATTTTTAATTAATTTGTGTTTTGACTAAACTGTGTTTTTTACGAGTAAAAAAATGGCATTTTTTCATTGAATTTAAGCAGAAAAGTGCAGTGCAAAAGTTTTGGAGTTAATGTGGTGAACATTTTTATATAGTCTTTTTTTTATAGACTAGTTTTAAGTTAAAAACAATCTATCTAATTTTAAGTTTTTCCCAATACCGGTATTGAAAAAAATCTTTCCGGTATTAATACCGGTATTGAAAAAAACTGGTATTCGAAAGCCCTACCCCTAATCGGTTTCTACTTTTTAGTTTCTACACGGCATCGTACCTCTACCTGCCTACCTATTTTGTTTGAATTCGCTATGGAATAGAAACAATTAAAAAAAAACCCTTGTAACTTCTTAGATTCACTTTAAATATACTTTATATGCTATATATACGCTATACGGAACACTCCTATAAAGATATTCTATTCATATACTTACCAGCGATTTAATAGGCAGCTTAACGTTATTATGCAACTTTCGCGTGGTGACAGTGAGGGCACGGGGCGCCAGCGCCACCCCGTGCAGTATGCCGGCCCCACCCGCTGCCCTCGCTGTATCGACCTGCGCGAGCAACCCGGGCTGCCGCAGGCTTGGCGAACGACCCGACCGGATTGAAGTTTGAACCCCTCGCCTCCTCGTCCCGTACTCTCGTATAGACAGCTATGCTCCTGTTTTATATATACAATCAATCAGCCCTTGGCACATACAAAAATACATACACATAATCCAATAACCGATGATATCCAAATCTCAGCCTAGTGCCTACCTATCTAGTTAACCAGAGGAAAAAATTTAATTTATGCAACGCGATGGTCGTATTGCGCAACATTTTCTCGAGTTGGTTATTGTAGGTAGGTATTTGATTCAATGTAGTTATATAACGTTGTGGTTCGCGTATTTTCGTCAGAAAGCCGAATGCTCCAGGAGTTTATTGAGGACGATTTCTTAATTAGGTATAGTCCCACAAATTTATCTGCCAGGTAGTGTTCCTAGGCGCGGGAAATACACGACAGGCGACAGGCGCGGCGCCGCTTCTATCATATTTCATACTAGCGGTCTGCCCCAGCTTCGCACGGGTAGTTCATAATTAGCCCAGGCTAGTTGTGCAAGCTATGTATGGGAACCCTAAAATAAAAAATGTTAAGCTGATTTTTGGCACAAGCGTTCCTTGGGGTCTGAGAAGTACTTCTTAAAAATTCCCCCCCTCTAGGCCGCGGGCTTAACCCCCCACCCCCCCAAACATCTCCCCAACCGCAGTTTCTTGTAATTTTCTCAAAAAATATTAGTGCTAGAAAAAAACCATCTATGGCGAAAATAATTAACATTAAATAATCTACCATATGGCACTTAAATCATTATGATCGGATAAATAGTTTTGCAAATATGCCGGCTTATTTGACGCATTTGTTTTTTTTTTTTTAAATCGTGTAAGTTTCTTGTGATTTGCACAAAATGTATAAGAGCTAGGAAAAAACGACAAGAACAAAATGAAAGTTCATAAAATCTTCTACAAAATGCTTTTTATTTCATTTCAATCGACCGAATACTTTCGGAAATATGACGATCGAAAACGTGCATGACAGAAAAATATTTTGCAATAATTTTGACTTTGTACCTACCATGTACCTACACATTCTATTTGATAATGATCGATGCTATATTACAATAAATTAATAGTAGGTAATAATCATGATATCTTTATCTACAAAACAACACCACACTCAGTAAATAATATACTAAATATTATTATTTATATTCGTTCAAAGTTCTAACAAAGACAAGGCGTCCCGTCGGCCGAAGAATAACGAATAGGATTGCAAAGGAAATGCGGGTGGAATGACATGGTTCGTGTGCAAATGTTACCATTGATGGGGAAGAAGGTGATGATGACGACCATGATGATGTGCTTTAATAATACCTACTAATATAATAATAATAAATAGCTACGTCTCGAAGTCCTTTCAACTATATGTAGGTATGCAATTATGCATTTATCTAAAAACATGTAAATGAACCACCAACATCCAACAGCTATCTGGGGGGAGGGGGGTTGTGGGAGTGGGGAGAAAAGAAGACATCATTTGCGCCTAAAATCAAAAATACGTTATTTATTTAGAGGTTAATTTCTATTTATTCCATAGTACTATGCTAAGTCTACATGACTACCACCGGTTCTTACACAACAGCAAGGTATATTTCGAAAACTATTTGTCCTATCAAAATAAACTAAACACTATTTTATAGGTAAATTAATAATCTTTGTACTAAGTCCTGACAGCTTTTTTCCTAACTCTAATACTTTTTCTTTAAATTACAATAAACATTTACGGATTTTACGAAGGTTTAGTTTTTTATTCCAGTTAGGCAGCCATATTTCCGAAACTATTAGTTCTATCAAAAAAAACTAAAAATTGTTTTGAAGATAATTTAATGAAGTTCATTTTTGCTTCTTATGTTTTTTTTCCTAGTTCTAGTAGTTTCTGTGAAAATTCAAAAATATACCAACGGTTGTCGAAAAAAAAAAAAATCTTGGAATATAGGTTGCCATATTTCTCGAACTATTGGTCCTATCTAAATTCACCATAAGACTTTTTTGTGGGTAATTTAGTGAAATTAATTACTCTTCCGAGGATTTTTTCCAGCTCTAATAGTTTTTGTGGAAATTGCAAATAACATAGGATTCTAGCAATTTTTTTATTTTTTTTCGTACACTATACATGGATATATATTCGAAATTATTAGTCCTATCTTTATGAACTAATTTTTTTTAATAAGTGGTTAAATGGTGTTTATTTTTACTTCTGGGAGTTTTTGCCTAGCTCTAATAGTTTTCTAGAAATTACAGAAAACATATAAAATTTTGAAAAATTTTGCTTTTATGTTAACTATGACAGGTATATTTTCGAAATTATTAGTGCTATCAAAATTACCTAAATACTATTTTGTAGGTAATTTAACTATGTTTCTTACTGTTTCAATCAGTTTTTCCTAACTCTGTTATTTTTTTTTCGAAAATTAAAAACAACGTACACGATATTTGCATATTATTTTCTTTATCTTACACAATAGGTAGGCATATCTCCAAAACTATTACTCTTATCAAAATAAACTAAATATCATTTTATAGCTAATTTAATAGCCTTTCATTTTGCTTCAGACAATATTTTTGTAGCTCTATCAGTTTTTATGGAAATTACAAGAAACTACATTACAAAAAGCCATACATGCAAAATATTTTCTTTTCATGCACAAAGGGTTAACATATCTCCGAAACTATTAGTCTTATGGAAATGAACTGAAATATTATTTTGTAGATAATTTAATGAAGATAATTTTCACCATAGAAAGTTTTTTTCTAGCACTAATATTTTTTGAGAAAATTACAAAAAACTGCGGTTGGGGAGACGTTTGGGGGGTGGGGGGTTAAGCCCGCGGCCTAGGGGGGGGGAATTTTTAAGAGGTACTTCTCAGACCCCAAGGAACACTTGTGCCAAAAATCAGCTTTACATTTTTTATTTTAGGGTCAATGTTTATTAGTCCCGTACTAAATAGTCCATACCCAATTTTATTTCTATGATATCTTCTAATGGTCGGTTCACATTATTCCAGTAGCATTCCAGTCCAGTGCTGGAATGCTACTGGAATAAGTCCATACCCAATTTTATTTCTATGATATCTTCTAATGGTCGGTTCACATTATTCCAGTAGCATTCCAGTCCAGTGCTGGAATGCTACTGGAATAATGTGAACCTGCACTGGAATGTACTTTCCATTCCAGTGATCAATCCAGTCCAGTGACTGGAATGGCGGTCTATATTTTTCATTCCAGCTCGCCCATTCCAGCGCCACTGGAAATTTCTTTCGCTTATCCAATTTCTCACACAAATCCACATTTTTCTTTTTAGTTTTTCTTCAACTACATCAGTTACTTCTTCTAACAGTAATAATTGAACAGTTTTAAGACAATTTCTAAACTCCTTTCTTGAAAGCATTGTTACTATAGTGTTACCGATCTAACAGCTTTTGAATGACTGGAATAATGTGGACGATATAATCCAGTTCAGCACTGGACTGGATTAACTCGCTGGATTACTGATTGAATATCAGTTGGATTGAACTCACCATAAGATATTCATCTATATGGCGAATTTATGTCTATATTAAATAATAGGGGTTAAAGTATGAAATAGCCGTTTTATTTCAATAGGTACTTCGAAATGACATAGAACCTTCATGGTTTGAGATTTTTGAGTGAAACTTTTTTCACATGTTCTTCTTTTTAAAAATGTGCAACATTCGATTATCGACTTTCAGTTGTTTTTTTTATTCAGCTTAAACAAGAAAGATGGATACTTCGAAAATTCGAGTGATTTTTGAATACGAGTTCCGACGCGGAACTAACGCGGCAGAAACAGCTCGCAATATCAATGTTGCGTTTGGAGAAGGGACTGCTAATGAACGCCGCACGCACCGTTGGTTTAAACGCTTTCGTGATGGAAACTTTGATTTGAATCAATAAAGTAAAAAAATATGAAAAATGGGTGCCTTATGACTGATCTGCAGAAAGAAACGCGTGTTGAAACTTGTGTTGCCTTGTTGAATCGATACAGAAATTAAGGAATATTGGATTGAATTGTGACATATGATGAACAGTGGATTCTTTACAATAACTGTAAGCGAAAAATGCAATGGCTGACCCCAGGTCAAACGCCGCAACAGTGTCCTAAAGCAAAGCTTACCAATAAAATGGTTAAAAATAAACTGTTTGGTGGTCTCAGCATGGTGTTATTCACTATAGCTTTCTCCGGTCTGGTCAAGCATGAACGGCAGATGTCCACTGTGCCGAACTCCGAACAATGATAGCAAAACTAGCAGTGAAACAGCCCCGACTCATGAATCGATCTTCACCATTACTGCTCCATGATAACGCGAGATCTCATACAGCACGAAAAACCGTTTTAACTCTACAGGAACTGCAATTAGAAACCATTCGTCACCCTCCGTATGCGCCAGACCTTGCTCCAACGAACTACCATTTTTTTTCGTGATTTGGACAATTTTCTACGTGATAAAAAGTGTTCTTCTCAGGAGGCAGTACAAAATGCTTTCACACAGTTTGTCGAATCTAGATCACCAGAGTTCTATCGCAAAGGCATAAATGACCTTCCTATTAGATGGCAGCAATGTATAGATAATAATGGTAATTATTTTGATTAAATAAATAATATGTTAAATTTAAAAAAAAAATACGCATTTCAATTTTTCAGTACAATTTCATACTTTAACCCCTAATACTTGAGATGACCAACCATTTAATTTTGATAAGGATTAATAATGTCAGTAAAATACCTACGAAAGTAAAGCTTTGTTTTAGACTTTTTTTTAGAACCTTTTAAGAGGAACCACCTTTTCCACCATATATTGTTTTCGTGTAACTTTAACTACCTATTTACGCCGCGCAAGCTCTCAGATGATACAATTTTTTCCGACTTAATTCACATTATTGCAATTTTCGTAGGGATCTTGAAAATAAAATATAGCCTAATTTTTACTCGCTGATAAAGTAGCTTTCTATAAGCAACATAATATTTAAAATCGGTTGAGTAGTATTTGAGTTTATCCATTACAAACAAACAAACAAATCTTTCCTCTTTCAAATCAAATCATTTATTCAATATAGGTAGGTACACTGTAGGTACAATTATTGTCGTTAAAAATTCCTTAAGTACTTATAAAACATGATGGTGATAATCGGTTACGGTATCTTAAAACTAAAGCTATGAGGGTTCCAAACGAGCCCTGGTCTGAGAAGAGCCCACAACAAACTCAGCCGGGTTTTCTCACTGTTTATAATATTCGTGTAGAACTTTAAAACCAAAATGTATGCAGGTGACGGGACGCCAGGTATGTATACAGAGGCAGCGAGACGAGGACGCCTCTTGGACGCTGCTTTCATACTTCCAAGGCCTAACCGCTGCCTCACCTCCTCTGCACCTCTCGTTTATATATACGAGACGCGCAGCGGAGGTGAGGCGCGTCTAGTAAATATTAAAAATCAAATAAAAACAAAAACATAAACAGTCATAAAAATTTGTTCCAATTTTGGCCATCGGGCCAGATAAGCGGGTGGGTAAGAATAAATTACCTACATCTGTAAGTAAATAAATATATTCTTGCAATAAGAGATACAATTTTTTCTCTCACATTTTAGGTACATATTTGCATAACTCACCAACATTAAAAAAAACCGGTATTAATACCGGTATTCGAAAGCCCTAGTACTGATCTACTAATTTAGTCCAATTGGCCACATTGCTTAAGGTATAAAAAAAAGTATAATCATCATAAAACCTTAAGCACTTAACGCAAAGGATACAGGTACCTATAAAATATAAACCCTCCAGTTTGCATGTATTCAGCAATAACAAAAGTATGTAGTTGTTCAGAAAGTAGACTGACGTCATCGAGCCGGTATCTGCCCTTTCCCTCCACCCTCGCACACCCTGGTGCTCGGGTCGCTATCATCGTCGCACCACTACCAATGCCTTTATACACAGACGCAGCGAGTCGGTTTCACACGGAAACGGGCACAGCGGGCGCGGCCATGTTGTAAGAGTAAACTTGGCAACGTCGCACTAGACATCGACCGATTTAATCACTCTGCCGATGTTAAGTTTCTCGTTATCTACGTCTATCCATTTGAATGTATTTAGGTAGGTATTTCTTTTATAAGATTTTATTTCATTATGGTTTAAGCTATTTATTGTCCTGCCCGTTTCAAAAACGAATAAAGAATGCATCAATCATCATTATCACTTGCATAGGTAGGTAGTAGGTACAGGTAGGTATAGATTGTAATAAAATTCAGACAGATTTTTAAATTAAGTACCTAGTTATACTTAGATAAAACCGATGCTGTAAGCCTGTAAGTTAAGTAAGATTAACACCGGAAAGTATTTTTCAATACAGTGATCCCGGATTCCGGTATATTTATTTTCTTAAAAATCGATATTTTCACCGACAATTGGCTACTTGACAGCTGTAACTATAAAATATGAAATATGTTAGATTTGGTAGCTTGTGGGTTAACAATAATTATACAATATGTATTTTGCATTAAAATAAATTGTAAATATTTTATTTTTGCAAAACAAATTTGAGATTTTTTATCTGTGGATTACAAGAAGCGAAACGCGGGCAGTCATGATAGAGCCCCGTGTGACGTCACATTTCAAAAAAAAAAACGTCGTGTGTAATAGCGTTTGCGTATTGTTGAGAAAATAACAGTAATATATTTCGATTTGTGATTGTGAGCGGTTAAATGAAATGGGGTTATGCTTTACAGCTGATAGTACAAATCTGCCTAAAGTCGATTCATTTATGGTTACAAATTTATTTGCGTGTAAACTTTTGCACTGCCGAGTTTCGTAATGTATTAAAACTTCCATGTAAGTACCGAAATAAACAAAGTAATAGTACTTAGGTCTCGTGTTTAAGACCTAAGAAAGTGCTGCTGTAAAGTGACAGAAATATAATTTATTTTGATTTTATGTCATGTTTTATGAAGAAAATGTCAGGTTAGGTTTAATTCATTTTTGCTAGATCAGAGTTTTAAGTTGATTTCTTCATAACACTAACATCAAAGTGGTCTTCACAAAGTAATACCGCAGATATTTATCCGATTTAAATTCCGGGTCTCGGCAGATTAACTCTAACCTTTATCTATTCCGTGACTCTAACCACTGCTTTCGACGTTTAAATTATGACATAGGTAATATAGTATATAGGAATGTGTTTATACAATTTGTCAGGATATTAATTACTTATTATTTATTGTATTTCTACACACGTCTTGTAGCTTGTAATTTCCACAATTGCATTAAAAAAGCTGTAAACTTTCCACTTAAAATTAAATAAAACTTGGAGCGTCGTATAGTTAGCTTTGTTTTATTTTGAGCTATGACGTCACAGCTAGCAAATGTCACGTGACCGGCTGTTTTCGCGCGAATTTAAAATTAATGTATTAAAAATGTATTTTTTTCTAGTAAATAACGCTTTTTTTGAGAAAAAGTTAATTGTAAGAGGTATAAAATGAACCGACGTACATTTTTAAGTATTTTTCCGAAAACTGTCAAATAGCCAATTTACGTCACAATAATACACAATATTTCTTTGAAAAGATTTAAGTAGGTATTTTTATTTTTGACCGGCTTCAGAAAGGAAAGGTTCTGTATTCGAACCGTACTTATGTAGCTAGGTACATATATATGCATGTTTTTTTGTTTCTTCGCGTTTTTTTCGGACAAAAAGGTAGGTACACTACGTTACTTAAGCGTTTTACTTCTATCATTGTACAACACGTAGGTATGCATTTCGTGGAAATTTAAAAGTAAATTGTTATTAGATATCGCACAAACGCATAGGCCTACCTAGTAGGTAATTAGGTATTCACTCGCACTTGCGTGACATTTTTAGGGACATTGTAGGTAGGTACCTAGTTCTTATTTGAGTAAATTTTTTTAATTCATAAATTTGATATTACCTATTTTATAGAATAATCTCTACTTATATTATAAATGAGAAAGTTTGAATGGATGGATGTACCTATGATAGTCTGGAATTAACACAGGCTACTTTTTATCCCAGAAAATGAAAGAGTTCCCGCGGGAACCTTCGTACCTAGATTAATTTAAATTAATTTCGGACAATAGATATAATACAATGACAAAATTCACAAATCCAGCTTTATTAATAAGTTGATGGCGGCTGCTGATTCACAATCTAGGTATTGGCTGTAGCCACAAACTCACAAAAAAAGAAAGAAGACGCACGACGTACCTACTACTACATAGTACCTACCTATGATGGTTTATGAAGAAGAAACTAATATTATCATGAACATTATATTGTAGTAAAGCAAGTCTGTCGAAGCGGCAACCTCGCATGTTGTTCGATAAGTACCACGTCAAGAGCGGCAACAGCGCATTGTAGTTTCGCCGCGTCATGACGACCCGTGCTGCCCGCTGCGGAGCGATAGCTGAGCGAGAGCGCCCGGTTAGACGTGTTCACTTAATTATTATTAACATGCTCTACCTTGTATTATATTTTTATTTCGTTCTCCTGCAGTATAGTTTTGTTGTTCTAAGTTTTTTTATTTAATAAATAATTATTGTTGTTGCTATATCAACGTCCTACTCCTGAGTTTATAGCAGGTTTTCCTTGTTGATAATTTAGCACCCCTTCAGTTTGTGATGTAAAGTATTTATTGTAACTTTTTAGCTCTTTAATAATAACCTTCGCGCGAAGTTCTAAACAAGGACTCAGAATAATGAATAAATAATAATTAGAACCTGTTATTCATATTATTTTATTAAGACTACATTCCTAAGCCCATATTTTAAAGTCCGTAGCTTTATTGCTAAGTGTGTAAGTTTTAACTTTGAATCTAAGAAGCCGCCATGTCTGATTCTATCCATCCATCCATCCACCATCAGCCTGTATGCATCCACTGAATGTCTGATTAGAATCATGATAATTAAATATCTTAAAAAGTCATTTTCTGATGTGGCAACTGGCAACGCTGGAAGTCCAGGCTTTGTTTTTTCCCATTGTCCTTCAAAGCAATTTGTACGAGCAAGTCTCAACACAAGAGGGTTAAATAGGTATAAAGAGCACCAAAAAATACTTTTGGGACCCTCAGCTTTCTAGCCAAAATAATATAAGTACTTATTTGAAGACCAAATGTAATAAATTTTTCACAAAATTGTTTGTGCATTATGCCTCGTCTTGCCATAAATATATTTAGGTATAAGGAAAACATCGTTTTTATACCTATATTAAGTAGGTACCTAACACATACCACAATGTGCGTTCGTTTATACATTAATTTATTAGCATTTTAAAATATGAAGCTCATTAAAAATAATCTCCATTGGACTTTGTACAATCTTTTAAATGTTGTGGCCATTTGTCGAACTCGATTGAAAAACGCACTTTCTTCATGGGAAAATTCGCCACTACCAATCTAATGGAACATTCTAGGGACTCGAAATTATCAAGGCGTTTTAAGTATGCCGTACTCTCTGAAAGAGAGCATAAATCATAATCAAGTGGATTAAAATCGGGACTAGATGACTGCCAGTCTTCAGCTCTGATGAAATCAGAAATGTTCCTTTCCAACCACGCTTGTGTGGATCAAGCTTTATAATCCGGTGCTGAGTCTTGCTAAAAGGACATGATGTTGTTAAGACGCTTAACCGCCTTCTCAAGAATAGTATTTTGACCTGGGCCAATGTTTTTGATACCTTTTTCACAAAAATATGGCTGGCTGTCAATGCTTGGTAGCTAACACTCTACCAAACTATCACTAAAGCCGGATAATGCCCACGTTCTACCACCACCACCACCACCACCACTACAGCCTATTAACGTCCCACTGCTGGGCACAGGCCTCCACTCTCATAGGACGTTACCCTACTTACTAATCGAGAAGCTTCTCTAGAGCATAAACTCTGTTATTCTGGTCATTACAATGTTGCTACTTGCTCGATAGTAAAACAAAAACTCTTAGTAAGTAAAAAAAATTATGTCCCTTTGCCTAAGAAGTTTTGATTTTACCGCCCTATTCATTTTGAAATTATCAGATATTATGTAATGACAGTGTGTCTTTTATAAGCTCTAAATCTTAAGAAATGTTCAAAAACGGGAATGGTTCTGGGTGCTACATTCATTTCCCTGCATAAAATCTTCTGTTCTCGGACAGGATTTCGGATTCTTTCCTTCACTGCTTTCATCGCCCTTTTGGTACGAATACTACGTGGACGGCCACATCTTATTCTGTCACAAACAGAAGACGTTTATTATCTGTCACAAACAGAGGATTATACCTTCCCCTGTACACAAAACATTCGACTAATACCTATGCAGATGATAATAGCAGATGGAGTTTCAAAAGTTACATTGGGCTCCATACCTACTTTGTGTAATGCTATCACAACAATTCGGTTCTTTTTATCACCTCACTCCATTCGAATATCACAAGAGTATTTAACAAAGATTAGCGCGAAAGTGAGAAAACAATGAATATTCATATGAGAATGACAGGTTCCAAATGTAACATTATTGATTTTTTTTTGGTGTAACAGTAACAGACTGTGTATATGAGCTGCACTATAGAAACTATAAAGATTTTAATTAAATTTAGGTAAGCAGAAAATTTCGATTGTGATTAGAAAAAAAAAATCTATTTGATCGCGCAAGTTGGGCGTAACTTTTGTACAGCAAGAAAATTAGCTTAAATTAACTTGTGCAAATGCTCAGTAGAGCATTTTTTAAATTCCTTGCAGCAGCAAATAAATGTATTTAATGACCAACGGTATAGGAAAAGTAAATGTGAATATACCGAACCGAACCGAAAAAAAAAATAGTATTTATGTCAATAGTTAAGTAGAATAGTTAAATCATAATAAAAATTATTAAGTATGTATGATTTAAGTATTGGTTCTACTTAACTATTCACGTATATTTTTTTTCGGTATATTAACCCAGTCTATTTGATGGAGCAACGTAAAACATGTAAACAAAACATACCAGTCACGACTTTTCAACTTTGCTAACAATATTTTCACTGTTACATATCACAAATCACTCACGAACGTCTTATTTCCTGAAGTAAAACATTTAAAGTTCATAATATACTCAAAAGTAATTCAATTCAAGCACTAAGTAGCTAATAAATTATCAAATAACTAGCAAGAATCCCAAAATAAAAACAAAGACTAATGACCTAATGGGTGTTTGACATATAGAAATAGAATGATTCCATAGAGATGTGACATGAAAAGTGAACCATAGACTGAATGATAGGAGCGGGTTTAATCGATTGTAAAAATCGAAAATCGATTACCACATTTTATGATTATGAAATTACCTTGTGATATTGAAGACTATATTATATTAAATTGAATTACTTTTGAGTATATATTATGAACTTCAAATGTTCAGGAAATAAGACGTTTACTGAGTGATATATACAACAGTGAAAATATTGTTAGCGAAGTTGAAATGTCGTGACTGGTATGTTTTATTTACATGATTTACTTCGCTCCGTAGATGCGACTGTACGTGGTAATCGATTTCAATCGTTCAGTCATAACTAGTCTATCAATGTTTCCATCACTATGAGTCCAATGACAATTATAATCACGTGATCTGACGCCATATTTGTTTACATGTTTTACGTTGCCTCGTCAAATAGACTTTATATATTTATGTGCAACCCTAACCTAACCTTTTGATAAATGTAGTACTTTTAAACAAGATTTGGTTTACAAGTATTATGTATATGTCACCGTAAGATTGTAAAATCCGTTAGATTATAATCTAACGGTTTCTATCCCGTTATATTATAAACTGTCGAAAGATTGTGAACCGTTGAATGTTCTGAGTATTAATTTATGAAATATTTATTGTTTTTACGTTTTCTTGTCTCTTTCTTGTACAGTTCGCGCGCGAGTTGAATGCAGAGTAAATGTAAGTGTCACCATACATTTACTCTGCATTCAACTCGCGCGCGAACTATAGGTTGGGTTAGGGTTTGACATGAACAATCGGCCGGGCACTTAGGTTCTATCGGGTTAATATACCTAATATATTACAATTTACCGAAAAATAACGCGTTAAATTGTTAGCAGTATGTTACGGTTCACAATCTGTCGAAAGTTTATAATCTTTCGAGATAAAAAACGTTATATTATAATCTAACGGTTTTTACAATCTTACGGTGACATATATATGTAAGCCAAATTAACTATAATTTGACGTGCAATCCGTATTTTTGATATGTATAATTACGTAATAAATAAAATGTATGCAAATTGATATGATTTTACCGCTAACTAAAAGTACTTTTGTTAATAACCAACCAAGTAATTATTTCGCATCGCAACCTTGTACCATAGATTTATTATTTGCCTTGTACTATTACCTATTCTGTGTCGTAACTATTTATTTTGCAAATACATAATATATCAAGCATACATTATATTTCTTTATTTGCAAATTTATTGTTTAATTTACTGTTTTTAATTTATTGCAAACCGAAACATTATAACCAAACCAAATGAGCAATTTTTTTTCGTTAACCAAGTAGATTGATCGCAAATCACTTTAACCTATTTTACTCCCAAATAAAAGCTTCTCCGCGAAAGTGTCTCTGTCTGCTTCGCTTTAACTGTGCGTCTGTCCGATTATCATGAAATTTTATATAGGGGTAGGTAGCGGTTTGTATCCCGGAAAAGGACAAAAATCAACGCGGACGCAGTTACGGGCTTCATCTAGTAAAATAAATAATATGTCCTCCATTTAGTCATAAATGTCATAGGAAATATTTGGTCCACTGAAATCAATTTAAACCTATTGTTTCTAGAATTCTCATTATTCATACACTTAATAATATATTATTTTATAGGTATATACTATTTTTAATGCTTCATACTTAAATTTCCCACACCTTATATCACTGTCCTGTAAGGCCTGCAATTACAAACTTACTAGTTGATCTTAACCCCCTTCATCTCTTCCAGCTATGGCCGAGTCCAGAATGTCAAGTTATTGGGTCGAATGGAGGGCGCGTGTGCGAGTTCTAACGCGAGTGCTAATAGCGGTATTTGTGCGACTGTTGCATTTATGGACATCAAGTCTGCATCGAAAGCACATAACGTGGAGCACGTACTGGACGAAAGAACTCTTACCACTGAGTATTACGAGCCAGCCGCGATACCATCGACCGCGGGCGCGCCCTCTGCCGGCTCGTCACCCGCCGGCTCCGGTTACTCAGGTTCTTCATCCTCCGTGAATTCCGCACCTGCTCCCGCCTCCGCCTCGCGTTACCACCTCCCGTGAGTATAGTTTTTCCTTAGCTACTTATAGCCATCTGTTAGTATCACTTTGACTGTTTCACAACTGCGAGGCAAACTGTTTCTTCAAAAAGAATTTAAACGAACTTTTAAGGTTACTAATATTCCTCTATCCCTTCCAACTAAGTATGAAGCCGTTAAGAATTAGTATAAATTAAGTCCGCCCGCCCGCTAAATTAATTAAGTTAGGTTAACTACTTTTACTTATCCAATTATTCAAATAACAATATTATGGGTATGGATTTACGGCTGAAATTAATAATTATCACTCTAATCGACAAGTTACAAGGTCCGTTTGTTATTTGTGAAAATTTCATACGTATTTGTTTGTTGACACATTGCTAACTGAACGCCAGATTACAAATAGATCGATTTTATTTTATAATTTAGATGGTGGTATATTTATTATCTTTAAAGACCATTATTGATTCATTTTAAGTATAATCAACTTACAGAACTTTTCAGTTTCATTATTATTTCCTTGAAATTCAGTAAAATCAAATTAAATTTGTCCATTCCAATGGTACCGGCAGATGGCTCTTATCTCTTTCTGCTGCGACTACCTTTTGACGGTGTTGGTCGCTGAGTGTACTTGTGGCATTATATATTATTAATTATGGTCGACTGATTAATCAAATTTAATTACAAAAATACTATTAATATTGCTTCAGTGCTTGCAAATTTGTGGTGATTTATGCTCATAGATTAATAATATAGATTAAGCATGTCCGTGATTAGTCTTCGCACCTCAAATTGGATGCCGCCGCCGCCATGACAGTGAATCTGCGACTATCTCACGGATTGCAGTGCAAAATTTGGATTGCAGTGGGGGAGTACCCGATACAGTGACAGTGAAGTGACTATATTGTGTTAGTGCGTTAACAAATGCGAGCTATGTAGTGTGCAGTGCTCTTTGGATACATTCTACGGTTATTTTCAAGATCGCAACGTGTCGGATCACTGTGGCTGGCGGCGGATCCTTCATCGATTTATGTATGCACCTTGTTATTAACGCTAATGTTGTTGATAATATGTGTTTTTACTTGGTTAACACGTTTTAGAACATGTCCAACTGAAAGCTTTATTTGATAACAAAGTTTTACAGACACCACATGGTTATGTTGTTTTTACGTCTTCTGCGTTTCTAATAATTTGATTTGGTAGTCAAATCAAATTATTAGTTCATTTAGGACAATTCGACGGCCCAACCGAATACAAGCGTAATCTAAAAAAGTAAATTTTACAGGACGACGACTCAAGCGAAATTTTTGAAATATTCATTGTATTTACGTTTTCTTGTCTCTTTCTTGTAGGTTAGGTTAGGGTTCGACATAAATAATTAGGCGTGCGGCCGGGCACTTAGGTTTTATCGGGATAATATACCTAACAGATTACAATCTACCGAAAAATTGTAATCTGTCGAGTGTCGACAGTTTACAATATCGCTAGTTAGATTACAATTTAACGGTTTTTACAATCTTACGGTGACGCATACATAATATAATATTAGCTTACCTAGTCTTGTCATAAATATTGTTACAATTAAAACATAGATTTAGGTATACTTATGAACTAAAACATTTATTACTGCAGTGTGCGTTTGTTTTAAATACTTATAATCTATATATATAAAAATGAAACCCGTTTTCCTTGGTCACGGCATCACGCGTGAATGGCTGGACCGATTTCACTAATTCTTTTTTTGTTGTATTTGTTATTATTAGGAGAAGGTTCTTACGGAAAAAAATATTAAGAAAATCTCTCAGAAATATTGAAAAATATACATTTAATTTTGCATACTAAGGCGGTACGAAGTTCGCCGGGTCAGCTAGTTAATTTATATTTTACTAGCTAATGCCCGCTACTTTGTCCGCGTGGATTGAGGTTTTCGGTTCCCACGGGAACTTTTTAATTTTCCGGGATAAAAAGTAGCATAAGTGTTATTCCAAACTATAATCTATCTCTGTGCCAAATTTTATCCAGATCCGTTCAGCCGTTTTGGCGTGATTGAGTAACAAACATAAATCCATCCATCCAAACTTTCGCATTTATAATATTAATTTCAGTTTCAGTTTTGACGACCTCCGTGGCGCAGTGTGTAGCGCTGTTGCCTTAACGTGCGGAGGTCCTGGGTTCGATCCCCGGCAGGGTCAATTTGGGAATTTATAATTTCTGAATTTTCCCTGGTCTGGTCTGGTGGGAGGCTTCGGCCGTGGCTAGTTACCACCCTACCGGCAAAGACGTGCCGCCAAGCGATTTAGCGTTCCGGTACGATGCCGTGTAGAAACCGAAGGGGTATGGGTTTAATATAACTGCCATACCCCTAACAGGTTAGCCCGCTACCATCTTAGACTGCATCATCACTAACCATCAGGTGAGATCGCAGTCAAGGGCTAGCTTGTAGTGGATTAAAAAAAAAAAAATTTCAGTTTCACATTTTGTAATGACTTCGTAGTTCATAATTCTCTGTATTGTCATCTGTATTTTTATTTTCTGGGCCGCAATAGTTTTTGAGCCGGATATACCACGTCCTTCACCGTTCTGTTTACCAGATGAAACCTACTTTTTATTATTTTTATTTAATAATAGATAAATACGCCTAAAATAGGTTGCCTATCAAAATCCTGACCAGGCTATTTTTAAATTAATTAATTTGAATAATTTTTTTTTTGATAAGTTTATTGTAATTTGTAGCCTATGCTACATCGCTATACCAAAAAAATTATTCAGGCGACATTTTAGGCGTATTTATCTATTATTAAATAAAAATAAGAAGTAGGTTTCATCTGGTAAACAGATCGCTGAAGGTAGTTGTATATCCGGCTCATAATCATAAGCCTTTTTTGCCGACGTCATCACAAAAAACTTTCATCCCGTATTTTTACCCCCTTTCGGTTAAATTTTTTATAAACCTTGAATGTCGTATTTATTTATATATCTAACTATTAGCATAAGTTTTTTTAAGTCCATCAGGCACTTTTTATTTTTCCGGGATAAACCTATGCCTATGTCTGTCCAGGCCCTCAACTATACCCATGCAAAAAGATCACTTTTACCCGTTGCTCAGTTGCGTCGTGATTGAAGGACAAACTCTCTATTTAAGGTCCTTGAGGATAAAATTTTCATAAACTGTGAATCACTTATTTCTTCATTTCAGACCGAAATTCCAAATACCAAGTTTCATGGCTTCAATTTGAAAAATGACAGACTTTCATACAAAGTTTCCACCCCTATTTTTCCCCTTTGGGGGTCGAATTTCCAAAAACTGTGAAACACGTATTTCATCATTTCAACCCGCAGCTTCATATACCAAGTTTCATGGCTATAACTTGAGAAATAAAGGACTTACATGCAAACATTCATCCCCTATTTCACCCCTTTGGAGGTCGAATTTTCAAAAATGGTGAAATACGTACGTCTCTACATTTAACTGAAAGCCAGAATGCTAAGTTTCATGGCTATAACTTCCATACAAACTTTCAACCCCTTCTTTACCCCTTCGGTGGTGGAATTTTGAAAAATTCTCACAAAAACACACATACTTCTTTATTTTTTACTGAAAGCTAAAATACCAAGTTTCGTTGATATAACTTGAGAATATCTTGAAAAATGAAGGACTTTCATACAAAATTTCACCCCTTCGGGGGTAGAATTTTCAAAAATTGTGAAACACATTCTTCTTGTTCTTTATTTTCAACTGGTAGCTCGTATACCAACTTTTATGGATACAACTTGAGAAATGACGGACTTTCATACAAACTTTCACCCCCCCTTAGGGGTGGAATTTTGAAAAATCCTTCCTAGTGAGCGCCTGCGTTACAAAAGAAACCTACTGTCAAAATGTCAAGTTTCTAACCCTTTTAACAATTCATCTATATGTATAAGTTTAAAACATTGGATAACAATTAAAATCAAATCAAATCAAATAAAATCAAATATTCTTTATTCAAATAAACTTTTACAAGTACTTTTGAATCGTCAAGTGAATCTACCACTGGTTCGGAATGCCATTCCTACCGAGAAGAACCAGCAAGAAACTCGGTAAAAAAGTTTTATTACATCTGTGATTTTATAGTTTTATAGATTTCATTTTATAGTACTTAACTAGCAATTAATCGATAAAGATTATGTTTAATATTACTATGCCATTTTATTATAAAGTGGTTTTAATAGTTAAGTTAGTATTTATTTACTTATTAAAATATAATAATATATTATAATGTGTCTAATAGTCAATTAAGGTTTTACTCAATCTTATCTACTTTTTGTTCTTTTGTACTTAGTAGGAACCTTTAGTCATTAATCATTCAGACTATTACCCAAATCTATTACTACTATTAGCCATATTATAATTATAAATCTTGTTAGTATTAGAACCTAGATAAGTAATAATATTATTATGTTGATATCGAAGATAGATCAAAAGCCTAAAAAATAAGTTTCAAGCTTCTAGCTTTAAAAATTACGTAATTTCCATACAAACTTTTATCCCCTATTTCAACCCCTTACAGCCTTTCCTTTTTTCGCATTAAAAAGTAGCCTAGATGTCCTTTCTCAGGCTCTAGACTATCTCCGTTTCAAATTTCATTTAAATCGGTTCAGTAGTTTAGGAGGTAGTAACTCTGTCTGTCTGTGTGATTGCGTAACACACAGACAGACACAGTTACTTTCGCATTTATAATATTAGTGTGGATTATCATTTTAAAAATATGAAGCTCGTTCAAAATGCCATTAGCCAAAGGATTGTATAAAACAATCCTTTAAACGTTGAGGCCATTTATCGATTGAAACACGCACTTTCTCCATGGGAAAATTCGCCGCTGCCAACCTTATCGAATGTTTTAGGGATTCCAAATTATCATGGCGTTTAGAGCATCCGATACTCTCTAAATGAGACCATTATTACAATTAAGATACGGGCCAAGATGACGGCCAAGTCTTCAGCTCTGATGAAGTCAGAAATGTGTCTTTCCAACCACGCTTGAGTGGGTCGAGCTTTATGACCCGGTGCTGAGTATTGAGTTTGTCCTTCAATCACGCTGCAACTAAGCAAAGGATCGACGTGATTTTTTGCATGAGTATAGTTGAGGATCTGGAGAGTGACATAGGCTTAAGCATTTTATCCCAAATAAAAGGGTTCCATCAGGCAGTGGGGCATCAGTTTGTCGTACATAAATATTATTTTTGTTCACATAATAAAAGCATTATTATATACAAACTTTTTCATTCATAGGTAAAAACCAAAAACCTCCAATGATTTCTTGTGCTCAAAACCGCGCAAATTTAGAATAAAGTTGCACGGTTATTTTTCGTAGCCTAAATAACCACTTAACTATTTATAATTTTACAGATTTATAATGATTTGATTAGTAATTATAATCCGACTGATTAAAGATAATAGGTATTAAGGTTTTACTCAATCTTATCTAGTTTTTATTTTGTACTTATTATTATTTGACCTCATAAACCAACATGTTACTTTTTCTAGTCCAATAGCTAAGATAAAGATCGTTCACTGCGTATTGTTTCTACAATTCCAGCTCCTGCTTTATCGCGTTAGTCGTACTAAATAATGTTACCAATGTGGCCAATTCTATATAACAATCTCTAAACTAAATTAAAATGACAGCTTTAAATCTAGTTCTGCCCATTTCCGCAGGGAATAATGCTGTCATATTTGTTTATTATAATTTAGAGATTTTGCACTACAGAATCAGCCCCAATGTTTGACATTATTATTCGTATTCTAATGCTTGATGAATTATTTATATTTGCTTCTATACATATTTATAGACAGGAATGTGCTTAAATAAGCTTTCGCAAGAAAGACCTATGCCATGCATTTTTTCGAATTACACTCTTTTTTTATTGTCCTGTTTTATCCAAAGTTCTAGAGAAACTAGTTTTTCTCCAGTTCAGAATCTCTAGATCCTTTTTAGCCCAGCTTCATAACTTGACTTCAAAATTTGACGGAATATGGATAATAAACCGCTTACTTTGATGGTATTGCTAGAATTTAGTGCTTATTGAACATGTTGCGTTTAAATAATATCTTCACTAAAGGTTGGATGGTTTTAACAGTTATGTAACAAGCAAACAGTAATGTATTTGCATCGAATAAAATTGTCATCATGATGTAAGCTATGAGCTGGAATGCCTCAAGCTGATGTTGTTTTCTCTTTGCGATGTTCATTGTTGTTACCCAAAAAATACTCTCTATCAATCACACATGTAGCGATATCCAAGAGTACACGCTATAAACTTGAAGTTTTGATTTGTGCTGTTTCTTAAATAAACCCTGAACCTGATGGCTATCAGCTATATCCCTTAACACCTTAGCACCTTAGAACCTTATGATTCTAATGTATCTATTAGGTTGCCGTTTTGCAGGAATTTTTCGAAGTATGACAAAAATATATTTTGTTATAATTATTTATTTAATATACTATCATCCGTTATATTTTTTCTTACAGATTCTAATATCAGTTATTTTGACTTAAGCATCCGAGAATTAATTCAAATCGCCAACACTTAGGGTGGAGTGTACCAACTTTTACTTAACCGACGCGATGGTTAGTTAACTAGATGTTTGTGCGATACCAATAATTGGGACCAGTAATTATTTATAACGCAGTGAAGCATCTGTGAATTGATTATTGTAAGTTTCGAATTTGTATGTTCAGTTTTATTAAAATTTTGTAAAAAATATGGATGACCAAAAGAAGCGCACTCCCAATTTCACAGGCGACGAGAAGCGTATTCTTTCAGAAACGTACTCTTTTTTTAATTTCTTTAATTTAACAACACAGACACAAGGTACTAGGTAGATACTCTTTCTAACGCAAAAAATCAATCGTCAAAATATGATAAACGCCATCGTTTATCATCGTTTTTAAACGACCCTTCCGAACTCAGTTAAGATAATCGGGCGTTCAGGCGCTTTAACCATTTGTTAGGACTGAAACAGAAACCGAAATAAGTGTTTTTAACACTGTTTTTTGAAACTGTAATAGAACAGAAACCCTTATAACAGAAACTGAAACGATACTGTAACCCAATCAATCTGAAACCGTTTATATCTGTTTTTAAGTGTTTTTATCTGTAACTTAATAGGTACATGCACTAACAAATGGAGAAGTTTACCATTTTTTTTTTAATTTATGAAAATTGAGACAAAATAAAATAAAAATATGAAAGAATCATTAAAATATCTCAACAAATGGAAAAGTTATGGAACTTTAAAGTTGCGCTTACAAGACGGGAGGCGTGACGTCATAACTCCCTATCAACATACTTTATAAAGCGGAATAAAATAATTAAATGGACTTAACTGAATTAAAAGCACTTAATTTGTGTGTGAAGATAACTTTGAAGTGTTAAATCTCGGCTAGGTATTAAAACACACTCACAAAATTTCTCACTCGAGTAGGATACAGCAATCGGTGTACATTAAATAATTATACTTTTAAATCGTCATTTCTCAGTCATTTATTGATGGATTGTAAAAAAAACCACTGATTCATTAGTTTTAATCTATATTTTACTTCCGTTGTGTTAAATATGATATTCACAACATCATATGAAACTTCTCCATTGCACGGTGTAACAAAGCAGTCTTCTCACTTCATTGGACTCTTTACACCCACTGACACAACATTGGCCATGTTTTTCTTAAAACAATTGCAACCATCGGTATTTTCACCTTAGGTTCAAATTTGAATACGCGTCAACAGTAAATTTGGCAAAGTCGCTATTCCGGTTACACTTTAGTATTAAGGTGCATGACAAGGGTCTGCCCGCGAAATTCAAATTTAATTTGGTTTTTCACAATTTGTATACTAATACGACAAAGTAGGCTTATGGCATTCAAATTGCGAGCCTAGGAATATCATCTTCACAGGTTTATATAAAAATCTTTACTTGAAAGTGTCCAGTTTAAGAAATTAGTCAAAATAATGACTAATTTGTGAGTAACTCACGTCAAACTCATTATTTTGACTAATTTCTTAAACTGGACACTTTCAAGTAAAGATTTTTATATAAACCTGTGAAGATGATATTCCTAGGCTCGCAATTTGAATGCCATAAGCCTACTTTGTCGTATTAGTATACAAATTGTGAAAAACCAAATTAAATTTGAATTTCGCGGGCAGACCCTTGTCATCCACCTTAAACACTTTCATTTCTGTTCCAGAAATATAAGTGTTTTGGGTTAACAGATTTAAAAACACATTACAGAAAACGGTTACAGATTTGATTCTGTTATAATTCAACCTGTAACACTTATAATTCTATAACCTTTATGAATCTATTTTGTTGTCACCACAAACAGGTACTTTCAGTCCCTGGTACATTAAAAAGTATTTAATCAGTCGTTTATCTGATAATCAGCCATTTTAAAAGTCGGTGCACTCGCACCTTAAAGCCTTAAGGCTATCTGCTACCCCAGCTGAAATTCCATTTTGTGAGAAAGGGTACAACTAGCTCACTCCAACGTCCCTTACCGGTTGCGAATGGCCACAGCTAGGGTTGCCACCCGTGCTTTATAATAAAGTATTGTACGCTATTTCTGGTAATGGTACTCTATACTTTATGAGAACAATAAAGTACGCGAAAATACTTTATTTCGCATGATTTGATTTCTCATTTTTGCGTAAAACGGAACGTTATCGTTTGGTGCGCCGAATCTATAGGTCGCCAGCGCCACTCGTTCGTTCGTTGTTGATTATTTTTTGAACGCAACCTACCCTCAAATGTCAACATTATCAATGTTACTGTCAAAACTTCTTTTTTTATTGGGTTATTATTATTTGTTTGTTTTGTGTAAAGCGGTTGGAGTGCAAATATAGATCGGTTTCATAGATTTACGTTACAGTAAATAATGGACAAGGAAAACTTCCGTAAACAAATTACTTCGTGTACAACTAACGAAACGTAATTTTGATAGTGAAACGGATCAAATAGATAGTGAATAATTTTTTTTTAAGCATACCTAATAATAAAGAAAAAAATTGTACTTTATTTTGACACTATGTACTTTTTTCTTACGTTTAATAACCTGTGTACTTTAATTGCAAAAAAAAGGTGGCAACCCTGCCCACAGCGTAGAATAATAATAAAACGACGTACCGCTTTTGCATAAATTGTTTAATTCTTAGTTTTCTCTATTAGATTGCGCGAACTTAATAATCAAGTTAATTTATCTTAATAGGTACCTAATATTATGATATAACTTTAATCTTCATAGTCTAAAATAGTAGGCAATAAATGAAATGAATTTAAACAAATATTCATTTCAATATACCTACTCTTGTTATTCATTTTATACAAGTAACAAAAACTGTCATCTAACCTGATCGTAAGTATAGTCTAAGATCGAACCAATCTTAATTGCATGTATTTTCCTAATTGAATTGTACGCGGTATCGACTCAAATTGAAACCTTGGAAGTAAAAATAAAATAAAAAGATAATATGTACTAAGATTAACATCATATGAAATAATCATTACTTTCCAAGCATTCTAAAATTTTCATTATTTCCAACAGTGGAGCCAATTCTGTTTAGCACAATCTCTAAACTAAACTAAAATGACAGCTTTAAACCTAGTGCTGCCCCTTTTCGTATGGAGTATTATGAAAGGGATAGCAATATAAACAGAGCTGTCATTTTAGTTTAGTTTAGAGATAGTGCTAAACAGAATTGGCCCCACTATCTTGTTTAATTCGAATTGGGTATGAAATATAACCTTCAATCAAATCAAATCAAATGAAAAAATATAACAATAAAACGATTGATACAATTCAAATTATTTTAAGAGAGATTGCATTGTGGCTAAGTCAAAACACATGATACAGTTACAGACTAAGATAAAAATAACTCCAATGTAATCCACTTGGTCAATAGTGAACGAAGAAACTGGAAGAGCAACACCGAAAAAAACTTAATGTTGGAAATAAATCTGTAACGTCCGTTCATGAGGTCGCTTAATTTTTTGAGGCCTTTTTTACGGATATTCCTGTTTCTACCACAAAATTATTGAACTCATCACCAGACGCCGCTCTTTACTTATTGGAGAAAAACGTGCCTGAATGTAATACCATCTTCAAGTTCAGTCACGTTAGCCTGCTCTGACGTTATAAAAGCTTTGAAATTAATTAACAATAAGAAAACAAATTATCTTGTGGGACATTTCCCTTGACGTTGTTAAATCATTGATTGATGTCGCGGCACCCGAATTGATGCCGAGGTTTTTTGGTTCCCGCGGGATCTCTTCAATTTTCCTAGGTAGGGATAAAAAGTAGCCTATATGTTATACCAGACATATTATAATCTATCTTTGTGCCAAATTTCATCCAGATCCGTTCAGCCGGTCTGGCGTGATTTACATATTGGGAGCGTATGGGAGCAATTATTTTTAATTGCTCCCATACGCACAGTCGAAATCCCTTATTTACATGTATGTAGGAACAATCAAGTATCAACCACAAAGGTCCCACTTCGCTAAACATATTTTGGACAGTGGACATGAAGTGGGCGATAGCCATGCATATGTCACCGTAAGATTGTAAAATCCGTTAGATTATAATCTAACGGTTTCTATCCCGCTAGATTATAAACTGTCGAAAGATTGTGAACCGTTCAATGTTCTGAGTATTAATTTATGAAATATTTATTGTTTTTACGTTTTCTTGTCTCTTTCTTGTACAGTTCGCGCGCGAGTTGAATGCAGAGTAAATGTAAGTGTCACCATACATTTACTCTGCATTCAACTCGCGCGCGAACTATAGGTTAGGTTAGGGTTTGACATGAATATCCAGCACTTAGGTTCTATCGGGTTAATATATTACAATTTACCGAAAAATAACGCGTTAAATTATAAGCAGTATGTTACGGTTCACAATCTGTCGAAAGTTTATAATCTATCGAGATAAAAAACGTTATATTATAATCTAACGGTTTTTACAATCTTACGGTGACACATATATAAAATCCTACATACATGTAATAAGGGATTTCGACTGCCGTATGGGAGCAATTAGAAATAATAAACATAATAATAAAGAATTTGAGCTGCTAAATGAACAAATAAACGTATACTTACTTTACTTTGATTGTGCATCAAATTTACAAGCGAATGTGGGTTAACTTAAAAAGTTGCAATAGTACAAATTTTTACGTCCTTACCCAGAAATAAAAATAAACTTGTAATGCCTGCTTCTAGGCTTAGTAAAACTAGCAATTCATTTGTTGGAACTATCAACTAGTGTCCGCTTCTACAATAAGCTCCCAGAAGTCATGTTGAAGATGTCTCTGAATAAGTTCAATTCAAAGTTAATAATATAAAACGTAAACTCATTGAAAAATCTTATTACCACGTAAAGGATTACTTAAATCACAGAGTACGTACTTAAATGGTAAGGAAGCTTGGCAATGATTTGCTCTAATGGCTTTGATAGTTCCTTAGTTAAGCTGATTTGTAAGATGGTGATAATTAAAAAAACCGGCTGAGATTGTTGTGGGCTCTTCTCAGACCAGGGCGCGTTTGGAACCCTCGTAGCTTTAGTTTTAAGATACCGTTACTGATTACTGATTATTACCATCATGTATACTTAATATTATAAAGAGGTAAAGTTTGAAGACGTTGTAGGGGGTAATCTCTGGATCTGCTGAACCGATTTTGTAAATTCTGGTACCAATAGAAAGCCACATTATTTGTGAGTGTCATAGACTATACATATATTAACCCGAAAAATTATTTCATGCGGACGAAGTCGCGGGCATCTGCTAGTGTTTTATAAGAAAGTAATTGACGTCAATAAGTGTACCTACAGTGTACCTAAATTGAATAAATGAATATTTGTTTTGATTTGATTAACTAACTAAGATGTGTATTAAAACAAATGTTTTACATCAGTAACTATTTCTAATAACTTATATCAATTTAAGAATCGACAAAAATTTTTTAACGTTGCGCTCTTTTGATGTCACATTGAAATAATAGATAAGTGCAACGCTTTTTAAGGCCTAAGCCCTAAGTGTTTATTGACCGAGCGAAGCGAAGGTCTCTGAGTCTACTTGAGTGAATTTGCACTTGTCCGTCCGTCCGTCTGTCATAACCTTATAACTTCTGAATTACTGACCTTAATTACTTCAAATTTAAATATATTAATATGTAAACCGATGGCCTCCAGCCGAATATGGCTTAAAAAGTTATAAAAATCTTTATTTCATAGAAGCGAATGCGAAGTAAAATATTTTTTATACCGTTACATAGGGTTGCGGTAGGTATATCATTTTTAAGATAATTAGGAATAGAGAAAAATATATTTTTTTTTAATTTTTCCCCTAAAATTGACGAAATGGGGGGCTTTCAAAGTGGAGATTTTCTAACGATTTCTGCAAAGTTGACCTCAGAACTCTCAATTTTCTGAAAGGCTGAGCCTGAAACTTGATCAATAATTATTTGAATTATATCCTGTACATGAACAACAAATACTCAAATTACATAAATTTTATATTATAAGGAAACGAAATTATTTAACTTTTAATGAGCTTCATTATTTTTAATAGAAATTCACAATGATGTCAATAGATGGCGCTCTGTAAAATTTTATTCGTTTGTGCTTACAAATTAATAGATGTTAGCACCATCTTACGTGGAATAAAAAAATAGTACACTGATAGTACTGATGTCTATGAACGTAAAGATGAGCGCGCATTATATAGTTAACTATCTTATGGATACCGCGAGGTCTCAGTTCGGAGCGAACCACTAGTAATATAACCATCGACCCATTGATGTAGAATTTTTTTAGTACCTATACTAGATGTAGGATTAGCGCTTCAAAAATATCCCCGACAAATTACAGCACAAAATACGAAAGTGCTCTTATTTGCCATTAGTATGAGCCAACCTTAGCCATAACCAAACATAACGACGCGTCAAAATGCTGCAGTGCTCATATAAAAAGTGTGCTAATATCCTTTGGCCAATGTTTGTGACAATGCGTCAAATATTGTAACAAACATTGACTGTTCTGGATAGACGGGATGCATGGAGTAGTGTTGGTGTTTTAAAAGTATTGTTGCTTAGTGATTCCCTGGTAATCCATTTCGTTATGCAGTAGAGTTGTTTAAGCCATCTAAAATATACAGATAACATTAATTATGTTTAAATTCATTTTGATAAAATTTATATTACTGGAAACACACATTCCTACATAGTTACATAAATACACATAAAATACATGGGTACATAAAGATATTATATACTTTGCATAAATATTTTATAAAAAAATGTAGTAAAAATAATAAAAGCCGCAAAGGCTAAATCTGAATAAAGTTTACTTGGTACTTTTTAAGTTTACGTGTAATACGTCAATAAAACGTAGATTTTTAACCTTGATATTAATTTTAAAATGAAACTAAGTAAGGACAATTTAATTTTAAGTTAAAATCTTACTTCTTAAACAAATGTTAGGTTGTTTAGTTTTAGTTTCCTCATGTTTTTACACAGATACTTATGCATATCATAACATTGTTTAGTTATAAATATTGATAGAAGAGAAGAGAGTACGCCATTTAAACCTACGTGGTTTTTCGCAGTGCTACCCACCAAAACTGTATCAATATTTATTTTGATAAATAAAACATACTGTACAAGTATAACACATAAGTGAGTTGCTGGGGCGCGTAAGCTAGTAATAAATATACACGACCACATACCACCACGATATACAACTTTAAAAAAATCAGCAACTCCATGTCTCCATTGTTCTATTTGAATTTCGTTCCATTGAAATTTTTGTTTTTGCCTTTTTACAAAGACAAAAGGTCTTAAATATAAACATACTACATTCGTAATTCAACTTAAATTCTAAGTTTTAAGGTTTATAATAAATTGACGTTGTTGATATTGACAATGTGATGCCAAGAGTTGCGTCTTGTTCCAAAATAGTGTAAAGGTATCAATTTGGCAACGTATGAAGTACCTTATTGCTTACATATTAAGTTTTATTTTAATAATAAATATTTTTGTACTTATTTTAAAAATTACTTTTTGTTTTGGATTGAAAGGTTATTCCTACCTTTTCTCTGATGACAGAACGTCTTAAAAATTAATATTTTCTAATCGTAATGTAGCTTTATGTGTTAAACTTAAGGTGCATAATTAACTGAAGTTGTTGCTAATAATATAATACCTTTTTCTACATTTCCCACTCAGCATACAAATGTCTATGTGTGTGCAAATTGGGACATTTTTGCGATATTTTTGTTCGTGACCCTGTTTCTAGTACTCATTCTATTTCAATGCATCGACCAAACAGCCTATAGACGCCTAGTGCCTCTCGTAATGCAAACCATATATATAATGTACTCTGTGATGCAAACAATTCAGTCAAACGACTGAGGTAAGCGGGCGCGGGGTACTAATCGCCGATTGGTCTACTCAAGGTCAAAAATATCATGAATCAAATATAGGGATGGGTAATAATTATTTATCGATAATTAATTATCGATATACTCTAAACATTTAAATAACTCTGTAGGTTTTGTTAACACATTTAGTAAGCTGAGTTTTTCTGTATTGACACTATTATCATGGTGTATAAATGAAATAAATAGAATAAATAGTAGGTACCTAACTCGCACATAATTTGAACGACTAATTATTTTATTAACAGCTCTTGATTCTCTTGCGACGACTATTTAATAAGTTTTTTTTAAGGACTTAATAAGTTTTGATAATGAATGTTAGGTACATTGTATTCATTCAAAGTCCACGTGGACGAAGTCGCAGGCATTTGCTAGTATAATATAAATAAAATTTTAGTTCCGGCATGTGATGTTGTAATAACTACACTCGCCGGCATATTTAGCGGAATATAAAAAAAGGTCCATAATTAAAAAAAATATGGTTTTATTTTAAAATCTACTTACTACACTTCTTTTGTTATTTAAAGTTTCATTTGTTTTACTTAACATGAGATCACATTAAGGACAGATTTTGCGAGTAAAGGCTATTTCTGAAAAATGGTACATTTCGAACTTTTCATGTTCTTATTAAAGTTTCTACCCGTCTAGGCATACTGAGAATGATGTTATCGATGGTCTCCTGGGATAGTCTCCGCCATTCCTCAACTACGGCGATTTGCAGTTCTCCCACGTTGGCAGGAGCTGGAATTCTGGACTTAACTTTTCTTTTCAGCAAGTGCCAAACGTGCTCTATTGGGTTCATATCCATCATTAAAGGCTTTGTCAGACAGGACGCGTACTTAGCGCGCGTCAGAGCGTTAACTTGACGCCGCGCTATGACGCTAAGATGTGTTGTACTACCATCGTAGAATACCGTCAAACAGAGCGCCGGTGCTAGCAGTACGCAACGCTCTGTCGCGGCGTTAGGACGCTTTAACGTCGGGTGTTGTATTTTTTTACAAATTTTATTTTAGCGTCGGAGTGAATAGGCGTAAAATAATAATAAAATACTGCATAATGACCGAAAATTTGATAGAATTGGTTAGAAAATATCCATGCTTATATAATACGAAGGATAGTTCATATAAAGATATATCAATGAAGGCAAAATTGTGCCAAATTGTGAAAAAGGCAAATTGTGAAGGCAAATTTTTTACATACGAAAGTATGTAAAAAAACGATCTTCATGTGATGCAAGCTCACGACACAAACGAGGATACTCTCCTAAATCCTTTCTCTTTTGATTGATGTCGTGCACCCATACTCTTTTTCTCTGTGACCGTGATAAAGCATATAAAAGTAATAATTCTTCCACATCTGAATCACTCGACATCTCCATAACGAACAAACTCTTCACACTGCTATCGATTTGCACTACGCTTTGGCGAATGGCGAAATGGCGGCGCGGTGTCTAACGCGCGTGATAGATTATGGCAAAATAAAAGAACTCTATTTTGTGATTTATGAGGAATAATTTAATATTATAGTGGCTTGACAGTGGGTAAACACTGAATTTTGTATTAGGTAAACATTATTTGATAGTAAAGTGTGTCAACACTTGTATTGTAACTTGATATGTTGGTAATGTTTCTAAGGTTATATTTTTGAAACTAAATATTTAAGTTTATTCAGAAAAAAAGTGTAGAGCTTATTAAAATAAATAGTTACTAATTTAGCAACACAAAGTGTTGATAGATATGTTTCAAATAAATAATGTAATTTAGAAATAGGTCAATTGACTATCATAGAGTTTCATGAGATATTGTAAAATAGTTACTTAGTTAAATTGGAACTATATATTAATTATTATTGTAATAAATTATTAGTCTTAAGATAATTTGGAGCAATGATTCACTAGAATTACGACATTAACGTATATCGCTTGATACTTCCTTTTGATTCTTAGATTGGACTTCGGTGTACTTTTCTACAACTAACTTGAACGAAATGTTGTATTAACTTGAAAATGGTTTAAATGATTAAGATATAAGTATATTAATCAGTGTCTGATAATATATATTCGTTGATAATTCTGTTAAACAGTTTGTTATAAACAGAATTCTGTTATGTTGTCAAACTTGGAATAGGAAAAAGGTGTGGGTATGTGGAGGGAATCGTAACCTATAAAACCCACTGTTCTTGTGATATAAGACAGTTTTTGTCTACGAGCCACCTAGAATAAAGATAAGTATTCTTGCTGTATCTCTTTATATCTGATTGTTGTCTTTATTTGCATATGTGTATTGTGTACTAATTTCTGTGTGAAAATGTAATCTAAATTGTGTAAAGATTTTGTACTCATTTTGTTGAACCGTTGCTTTGAATCTTTCAATAATATAAGTGGTAAATTCTGTATTTCGTTTCATTTCTTTTTCGTTACTAGTTTTGCTTTGAAATAGGTAAATTATTATTTACTCTTGAATATCGTACCATAATGCTAAATTGCTAGTAAAGAGTTTTATTCTTTTGCCTAAAAAGCTGTGTTTTTAAATAAGAAGGGACTCTATATAATTAGTTTCCTACTTACTCACATACTCACAAATTTGGTAGTTAAAGTATGAAAGTATATAAAGCCAAGCATATAGTATTATAGTTTTTGCATAGTAACAGATAGCTACTTGTTAAGTTCAAGCCCTACCCTCAAATATTCTAAAACGCGCTAAAGCATTCTGTTTGACGAAGCCTCGCGCGACGTTAAAACGGGACGCTATAACGCTACTACGCAGCGCTAAAATACGCGTCCTGTCTGACAAAGCCTTAAGATTACCCGAGCGGTATGCGGCCGAGCATTATCCTGCATAAAAACAAAATCGTCACCGATATATGGGGCAAACGGTACGACATTTTCTTCTAAAACTTCTCTGATATAGCGGTCTGCAGTCAGACTCCCTCTGTCAATCACTACCAAGTCTGTGCGAGCACCCAAACAAATGCCCGCCCAAACCATTATTGATCCACCACCGTATGCAACTGTAGTTTCAAAATTTGTGTGAATGTATCGTTCTCCTTTGCGTCTGTATATTCTTTGCCTGCCGTCAATTTGATTTAAGAGAATTCTGCACTCATCACTAAACAATACCTTACTCCATTGGTCCGCGTTCCAAAGTCGATGTTCCTGAGCAAAAGTTAACCTGTTTCTACGATGATTTACCTCGAGCCTTGGAGCCTTGGCGGGCACAAATGAACCCAAACCAGCTTCTTCGAGCCTTCTTCGTACCGTACGCTCACTTACGGTTATACCCCGCACTGCTTCTAACTCATGTCGGGCTTGGACGGCCGTCAAACGGGAGTTCCTACGTACACGAAGCCGAAGTGCGTCTTTTTCTTCCTTGTCCTGCTCTTCTCACATAAGTACCGGTCTCCCTGAACCGTTGGATACTGCGATGGATCGTTGAAACTGGTCGACGAAGATCTCTGGATATCACTCTGTAGGTTTGACCATTTCTTCGCATTTTGAGTGCCCTGGCAATCTCCGTTGGGGCTAAGTCAGGCATAATTCAGTCATCAACTCCAGAGAGATACGCGATTAAAAAAACTAACAAAAAACAGTATTTCAATGAAATTTTTTAATCAAACTCAGAAGGAAGAAATACTCGAAGTTCGCTCCAGATAAGGTGCATTTGAATAAAATTAAAACAATTGCATAAAATGTGATGTTTAGTTGTTTTCTGAATTTGAAAATATTTCTTTTAAAATTAAATGACGTATAAACCAGCCAGCAACCTTATATGATACTGATATCAAACCTTTTTTTTATGTTCCGCTAAATATGCCGGCGAGTTTACCTCTAATTAGACTCATATGATTAGAATCCCATATTCTTTAGTATATCGGAAGACTTCACGTACCCAAAAAGCATAGACCAGTGCTTTTTGACGTACCTGAAGAATTTCGAAAATTCTTAGGTACCTACGCCGCGTTTATGTATACCGATTTCGTTCAAAATCGATATCTGAGGAAACCTAGAAGCACATACATAACAGGAAACTGTTACCATAATTAGGTATATACCATGCCATAACTAGGGATCCTCAGATATCGATTTTGAACGAAATCGGTCAATTAACAAAAGCGCTCACTTTTTTAAATTATGGTAACAGTTGCCTGTTCTGTGATCCTAGAGATCCTCAGTTATCGATATTGAACGAAATTACCACTAACAAAAAAATTCCGTCCATAGATATTCTTAAATACAGGTGTTTGTTTGATGTTTGAGACGTATCGATCTTTTTCTGTTTTTAAATAGCGGAAACTACGTCAACAGACTATAGAGCGTTATTTTCGTCCGAAAAATGACCTGAGTTACTCTCAAGTCGCGCCTAAAGAAGTTTTACTTCAAAAATATTCTTAAAACTAGACCTTGACGTATGTTAAAACATTTAGCCATAATACGGAGATTTTACATTTCAATGTCTGCTATAAAATTAATGATAAAGTATATTAACATATTATCTAAAACATAATTATAATTATACCAATCAAATCATAAAATTATCAATTTATCATTAGAACCGATATCGACAATCTAACTATAATATCCATACCTATCCAAAGCGCCCATCACTATTTACACGTGAAATTGACAACTTTACTGACCGACCAGTTTAATGTTGAACTCCGGTGATACAATTTACGTATCTTACGGGTGAAATGTTTATACCATCCGCTTTAAAATTTGAGGTTTGACTCTTTTTGCCAAACCACTTTATTCTACATGGAGCCATTAGAATTTTTTACGATAATTGTAGTAAGCGAGCGCAGACACGTTAACAGGTCACAGATCTGGTCGTTACTAATTCGACATTAGTGGGCGTGGATATTATATAAGACATATTAGTCAGATGTGTTGTCTGAAAGTGTTCGCCCTATAGGTATGAGGCGTCTATAGGCTGTTTGGTCGATGATTATAACACGTCTGTATAGCTAAAAAGGTCAAGTCGGCAGAATCACTCGTTTTATATCTCAAAATTTAGTGCTCATTTAGTGCTGATAACAGATATTTGGTGCTGTGATAGGTGGACTAAAAATGAGAGCGCTGCTAATTTTTAATTAAGCTAGCAGTGTACCTACTATTCCTGACCGCGCTATGATACAGTTGGAGCGAGAGGCACATCAGCTAATAATTTAGTGCTCAATTAGTGCTGCCTGTACAAGCAAACTGATTTTTCGAAAAAAAAAAATCAGTTTTCAAGTATAGATTACTGCTGACATAACGACACGAGCAATCATAGAGCTAAAAGATGACTTTAAAATCGGTATTGGTGAAATTGAAAAGAGTTACTAATTAGTGCCCAATTAATGCTGCCAGTACAGCAAAAGATTTTAAATTTTTTTTTTTTTTTCAAATCAACTACTGCTAATATAACGCCGCCAACAGTCTTAAGAGCTAGGAAGAGACTCTGAAACGGGAACTAATGGAATTAAAAGACGTCACTATTTAGTGCTGAATTAGTGCTGTCGTTGTAGCAAAGGATTCTTGAAGAATATTTTTTTTTTTTTCAAAGCAACTACTGCTTTCAAAAATCTTTTTTTTTTTCCAAATCAACTACTGCTAGTATAACAACGCTAGCAGTCGTAAGAGCTAGAAGAAGACTTTAAAACGGAAACTAATGGAATTTAATTATACCTATGAGTAGGTATAATAATTATTTATCGTAATAATTTTTTATGCTAATTCACTGCTGCTGGAGTCGTTATTTATGTAGTATGCAATAGTTGATATGAAAAAAAAAAAATATTGTTCAAAACTCCTTCGCTAGAACGACAGCACTAAATAGTAACGTCTTTCAATTCCATTAGTTTCCGTTTTAAAGTCTTCTTTTAGCTCTTACGACTGCTAGCGTTGTTATACTAGCAGTAGTTGATTTGAAAAAAAAAAAAATCTAAAATGTTTTGCTGTACTGGCAGCACTAATTGAGCACTCCAATTGAGAATTCCATTAGTTTCCTTTTAAAGTCTTCTTCTAGCTCTTACGACTGCTGGCGTCGTTATACTAGCAGTAGTTGATTTGAGAAAAAAAATAAAAAAATTTAAAAATCTTTTGCTGTACCTACTGGCAGCATTAATTGAGCACTAATTAGTAACTCTTTTCAATTTCATCAATACCGATTTTAAAGTCATCTTTTAGCTTTATGATTGCTCGTGTCGTTATGTCAGCATTAATCTATACTTAAATACTGCAAAATTTTTTTTCGAAAAATCTGTTTGCTTGTACAGGCAGCACTAATTGAACACTAAATGGTGACGTCTTTTAAATCCAATAGTTTCCGTTTTAGAGTCTTCTTCTCGCTCTTGAGACCGCTGGCGTGATAATAGCAGTAGTTGCTTTGAAAAAAAATTAAAAAAAAATATTTTTCAAAAATCATTTGCTACAACGACAGCACTAATTGAGCACTAAATAGTGACGTCTTTCAATTCCATTAGTTTCCTTTTAAAGTCTTCTTCTAGCTCTTACGACTGCTGGCGTTGTTAAACTAGCAGTAGTTGACTTGAGAAAAAAAAAAAAAAATTTTTTTTAATCTTTTGCTGTACTGGCAGCATTAGTAACTCTTTTCAATTTCACCAATACCGATTTTAAAGTCATCTTTTAGCTCTATGATTCTTTGAGCTCGTGTCGTTATGTCAGCAGTAATCTATACTTAAAAACTGAAAGTTTTTTTTTTCGAAAAATCTGTTTGCTTGTACAGGCAGCACTAATTGAGCACTAAATTATTAGCTGATGTGCCTCTCGCTCCAACTGTATCATAGAGCGGTCACGAATAGTACACTGCTAGCTTAATTAAAAGTTAGCAGTGTTCTCATTTTTAGTCCACCTATCACAGCACCAAATATCTGTTATCAACACTAAATTAGCACTAAATGAGCACTAAATTTTGAGATATAAAACGAGTGATTCTGCCGACTTGACCTTTTTAGCTCTACAGACGTGCTCCTGTTGGAACTCTTCTGTATTTATGTCCCGAGGAGCATGATCTAACTTAAGTTCTTCCGAGCCCAACATTACAGCAGGCATTAAAAAGGCATACTTTTGCGCTAGATTTTGCAGCTGTTGGAATCGATCACGAATTTCAGCAGTTACTACCTACTGAAGTAAACATTGCTCGCCTCAATTCGTTCTCGTGCGATAACCCAACTTCAACATATCCGTCACCAAAAATTTGCCTCCTGATTAGTCTTGGGGGTTCAAAAGAAATTCCAAGCTCTTCACATAAACTTTTAGCAAAGTAGAGTCTGTGGTAGAGTATCGTCCACAAATTCCTCTCGTTTTTAACCGACTTCCAAAAATGGAGGAGGCTCTCAATTCGGCGCGTATTTTTTTTCCTCTAATAGTGTCATCATCAATCACGCATATTTTAACCATCCTTTTTAATGTCCTTTTCCTGATTCGTCTTGGGGGTTCAAAAGAAATTCCAAGATCTTCACACAAATTCCTCTCGTTTTTCTTCTAATACGGTCTGTAAAGCACTTATTTTCTGAGTACACTGATGTATGTTCAGTTCCTCGGTTTGCAAATACTTTTGAGTATCATTAACTTCACGCAGTACCGGTTGCCACAAGCCTAAGTAACATAAAAATGAAAATGATTGCATAGCGACTAGTAAACTTCCTGCATCCGTC
This sequence comes from Erebia aethiops, assembly GCA_923060345.2. Taxonomy (NCBI): domain Eukaryota; kingdom Metazoa; phylum Arthropoda; class Insecta; order Lepidoptera; family Nymphalidae; genus Erebia; species Erebia aethiops. The sequence continues at coordinate 9,032,930 of OV281096.1, read as the reverse complement.
CGTGTATTCAAGCTTTCATTCGTTTCCATCAGTTTTTCCAGTGCAGTCAAATACCAATACAATTTGAATAACAAGTGAAATGAGATGCGAGGTTTAATTTTTACAAAAACCACTGAACAAACGCGGCATTGTAAAATTGGCCACGGGACATTGCGGGTGGGGTTTGGAATTAATTTAAAAAAAAAATCCTATTGAAAATATCATGGCGCTTACCGCCGCCCCCTTTCGTATGCCGCCTGGGGCCATGGCCCCCCCGGCACCCCCCACGCTACGCCACTGATAATATGCAATAAAATGACATAATGCTGTGAAAGTAACCAATATACTAATTTCGCAGTTTCTACATCAGTCAACAGGCGAATCGTTTTACCCGCATAGGTATGCAGCAGTTAAAAAATTAGTAAAACATTCAATCTTTTTCAAATATTTCTATAATCATTAAATTTACGTAATAGGTACCAAAGAAGCAATAATTATAGGTCATAAAATTAGCTTTCCAAAGACACCTGACTAGGGCTTTCGAATACCGGTTTTTTTCAATACCGGTATTAATACCGGAAATATTTTTTTCAATACCGGGATCCCGGTATTGGGAAAAACTTAAAATTAAATACATTATTTTTAACTTAAAACTAGTCTTTTCTGAAGGAAACTGGACCATAAAAACAGTTTTCCAAAAAAAAATATTTTTTCACCACATTAACCCCAAAACAGGACTTTTCTGCTTAAATCCAATGAAGAAATATCATTTATTTACTCATTAAAATACATAGTTTAGTCAAAACACAAATTAATTAAAAATTCAATACTTATTTTTTATAAGAACATAAATCATAATAAAAAAATTGCATTGGATAAAAAGCAGATTTCTGAACGTTTCATGAGTCAATGAAATGGAAATGCCAAGCCACAGGATTCTAAATTCAAACACTAATTTTTCCCTCTGAGTGATGAAAATGACTTTTTTTCACTGGTTTTAAGCAATAAAGATGGTTTTATTGAGCTAATGTGCTTAGATACAAGTTTTAAAATAAAAACAGTGGCATGTACCAATAAATATATGCAATAGTCACTGTTTCGTTTATAGTGTCACCAATACCGGTATCCCGGTATTAGACATTTCAATTTATTTAATCGTATGGCGTTTGGTACATAATAAGCGTTTTTATAAAAAGAACGCTTATTTCGCCTGCAAGTTCGTCGCTCGTTTAGCACCACCCAGGGGACACGTGCAGGGAGGTAGAAGGTAGCTCCTGCGGACGTGAGCGACGGGGCATCCCCCAGACATTTCAATACTAGTACGGCTTCTTAGCTTGAAATACGGTCCCATCCGGAAGAAAGCATGAAACTTGGCATGCATGTAGCTTTGACATATATAACTCAATATAGAAGTAGAAACACCTCTAGAAATGATTTTTTCCCCCCCTCCCCCCCTATTTTGTATGCCAAATCGTGGTTTTTTAATTTTTTCAGGAAAACGGTTATAGCTATGAAAAAACTGTCAATAGCCGAAATGTTCTTCATTAAATTCCCTACAATACATTCTTTGGATACGTACATTAAGCTAGCAGACCATGGTCGCGACGCGCACATCTAACCTACTGGGTATTTAGTTGCTAATTAGTTGCTAATTAGTTACACTATTCCCGATTTAGTTGCTCAATACCTGTGAAAGATGCAAGCGATCTGCTAGATTAAGTCTTAACCTAGCAGACCACAATACTGTATCTTCGGTTCTCGTAAAGATATCGAAGTTCTGCAAGCGGCATATTTAGTTGCTAATTAGTTGCTGAAGGACAGCATTATTTGTATTACCCCCCCATCATCCCCTAACTGCCGCACCAACCCCCACACTACCCCCGAAATACGATAAAGTCAAAAAGAGGTCACCAGAGAATATAAACTACGGCGTATTTTGTTAATAATTAGTTGCTGCACGATAGCACTGTTTATAATATCCCATTATCAACCCTTAACTCCAGATCATCCCTGCTACCACCCCCAGAATAGGACAAAATCGAAAAATTCTCGTAGGTGGAAAAAAAACGCGAGATATTTAGTTGCTAATTAGTTGCTCGCCAAAAACGTAGTTAAAAATATTATACAACCACCCCCTAACCCCAGATCCACCCCCTCTACTCACTTCAAAATAGTAAATGGTCGGAATTCGCACGCAGCTGTTTAAAACTGCTGGATATTTAGTTGCTAATTAGTTGCTGCACAATAGCACTGTTTATAATATCCCATTATCAACCCTTAACTCCAGATCATCCCTGCTACCACCCCCAGAATAGGACAAAATCGAAAAATTCTCGTAGGTAGAAAAAAAACGCGGGATATTTAGTTGCTAATTAGTTGCTCGCCAAAAATGTAGATAAAAATATTATACAACCACCCCCTAACCCCAGATCCACCCCCTCTACTCACTTCAAAATAGTAAATGGTCGGAATTTGCACGCAGCTGTTTAAAACTGCTGGATATTTAGTTGCTAATTAGTTGCTGCACAATAGCACTATTTATAATATCCCATTATCAACCCTTAACTCCAGATCATCCCTGCTACCACCCCCAGAATAGGACAAAATCGAAAAATTCTCGTAGGTGGAAAAAAACGCGGGATATTTAGTTGCTAATTAGTTGCTCACCAAAAACGTAGTTAAAAATATTACCATCCCCTTACCCCAGATCCACCCCCTCTACTCACTTCAAAATAGTAAATGGTCGGAATTTTTTTCCACCTACGAGAATTTTTCGATTTTGTCCTATTCTGGGGGTGGTAGCAGGGATGATCTGGAGTTAAGGGTTGATAATGGGATATTATAAACAGTGCTATTGTGCAGCAACTAATTAGCAACTAAATATCCAGCAGTTTTAAACAGCTGCGTGCGAATTCCGACCATTTACTATTTTGCAGTGAGTAGAGGGGGTGGATCTGAGGTTAGGGGGTGGTTGTATAATATTTTTAACTACGTTTTTGGCGAGCAACTAATTAGCAACTAAATATCCCGCGTTTTTTTTCCACCTACGAGAATTTTTCGATTTTGTCCTATTCTGGGGGTGGTAGCAGGGATGATCTGGAGTTAAGGGTTGATAATGGGATATTATAAACAGTGCTATTGTGCAGCAACTAATTATCAACAAAATACGCCGTAGTTTATATTCTCTGGTGACCTCTTTTTGACTTTATCGTATTTCGGGGGTAGTGTGGGGGTTGGTGCGGCAGTTAGGGGATGATGGGGGGGAAATACAAATAATGCTGTCCTTCAGCAACTAATTAGCAACTAAATATGCCGCTTGCAGAACTTCGATATCTTTACGAGAACCGAAGATACAGTATTGTGGTTTGCTAGGTTTAGACTTAATCTAGCAGATCGCTTGCATCTTTCACAGGTATTGAGCAACTAAATCGGGAATAGTGTAACTAATTAGCAACTAATTAGCAACTAAATACCCAGTAGGTTAGATGTGTGCGTCGCGACCATGGTCTGCTAGCTTAATGTACGTTCTTTGGATGTATGTTGATACAACTTATAGTTCTCAAAATAATCTAACATTCATTGGGTTAAACACAGGGATTCAAGCAATTTATTAAAACTACCAGTCAAATTCAGTGAAAAGTATGTTTATTTTAATTCATATCGCAGGAATCTCCCCCGCACTTACAGAGACCAGTACAGGGAAGCCCTGACTTCCTACATAGGCATCGACCAGTTATGCAGCTGCGGCAGGAGCACTTTGTTAACTCCTTTACGGATGCCGAGGTTTCTTTTTTCGTGCTCCATAATGGAGTCCAAACACCACCTTCTTTCTTCCATCCCCAATCCTCGAAATCAGGATATTCAGGGTTTGCTATCAAGCACCAAATGTTGGTGGCAGCCTATCCATAGCCCGCCCCCTGATAAATAACGTCTTTCTTGCTTGGTCGATATCTTCCAAGTCGCTTGTGTTATCGTAAGTAAGGATAACATATCTTGCCAAACGTCCAAATGATGAGTTTCAATTTTGTGTACGGGCTGTGATAATTGTTGGAACACTTTTGTGACTTCAGGGAAGGACTTCCACGTTTTCCAAAACGACTTCTTTCCTTTCCCACAGAATCATGATACAGTATCACAGCCTGTAAATGCATGAAATAACAAAATACAACTGCATCTGTCTGGACCGAGTGTAGCCACGAGTTGGTGGTATGCAATACCTAATACGTGAAGGTTTTCCAACACTGAAGGATATCCACAATTTATTCAAATATTTTTTTTAAGCTATCCTTCAGTGTTGGAAAACCTACTAACATAGGCATCGACCAGTTATGCAGCTGCGGCAGGAGCACTTTGTTAACTCCTTTACGGATGCCGAGGTTTCTTTTTTCGTGCTCCATAATGGAGTCCAAACACCACCTTCTTTCTTCCATCCCCAATCCTCGAAATCAGGATATTCAGGGTTTGCTATCAAGCACCAAATGTTGGTGGCAGCCTATCCATAGCCCGCCCCCTGATAAATAACGTCTTTCTTGCTTGGTCGATATCTTCCACGTCGCTTGTGTTATCGTAAGTAAGGATAACATATCTTGCCAAACGTCCAAATGATGAGTTTCAATTTTGTGTACGGGCTGTGATAATTGTTGGAACACTTTTGTGACTTCAGGGAAGGACTTCCACGTTTTCCAAAACGACTTCTTTCCTTTCCCACAGAATCATGATACAGTATCACAGCCTGTAAATGCATGAAATAACAAAATACAACTGCATCTGTCTGGACCGAGTGTAGCCACGAGTTGGTGGAATGCAATACCTAATACGTGAAGGTTTTCCAACACTGAAGGATAGCTTAAAAAAAATATTTGAATAAATTGTGGATATCCTTCAGTGTTGGAAAACCTTCACGTATTAGGTATTGCATTCCACCAACTCGTGGCTACACTCGGTCCAGACAGATGCAGTTGTATTTTGTTATTTCATGCATTTACAGGCTGTGATACTGTATCATGATTCTGTGGGAAAGGAAAGAAGTCGTTTTGGAAAACGTGGAAGTCCTTCCCTGAAGTCACAAAAGTGTTCCAACAATTATCACAGCCCGTACACAAAATTGAAACTCATCATTTGGACGTTTGGCAAGATATGTTATCCTTACTTACGATAACACAAGCGACTTGGAAGATATCGACCAAGCAAGAAAGACGTTATTTATCAGGGGGCGGGCTATGGATAGGCTGCCACCAACATTTGGTGCTTGATAGCAAACCCTGAATATCCTGATTTCGAGGATTGGGGATGGAAGAAAGAAGGTGGTGTTTGGACTCCATTATGGAGCACGAAAAAAGAAACCTCGGCATCCGTAAAGGAGTTAACAAAGTGCTCCTGCCGCAGCTGCATAACTGGTCGATGCCTATGTAGGAAGTCAGGGCTTCCCTGTACTGGTCTCTGTAAGTGCGGGGGAGATTCCTGCGATATGAATTAAAATAAACATACTTTTCACTGAACTTGACTGGTAGTTTTAATAAATTGCTTGAATCCCTGTGTTTACACCAATGAATGTTAGATTATTTTGAGAAGTATAAGTTGTATCAACATACATCCAAAGAATGTATTGTAGGGAATTTAATGAAGAACATTTCGGCTATTGACAGTTTTTTCATAGCTATAACCGTTTTCCTGAAAAATTTAAAAAACCACGATTTGGCATACAAAATAGGGGGGGAGGGGGGGAAAAATCATTTCTAGAGGTGTTTCTACTTCTATATTGAGTTATATATGTCAAAGCTACATGCATGCCAAATTTCATGCTTTCTTCCGGATGGGACCGTATTTTCTATTTTCTTGAGCTAACGAGCCGTACTATACCGGTATTGAAAACGGACGAAAAAAGTCCGGGATCCCGGTATTGGAAGCCCTACACCTGACACAACCCATTCGTAGTTCGTACAATTGGGTATTTGACTACTATTCAAATAAATTATATTTTAATGATTATTAAATAGAGGATCTCCCAAAAGTCGTAATATCCACGTTCCCTGATAGTTTTATGTTGAATAACCACTTTAAACAATCGATTAAAGTAAAAAAGTGAGTCGAACTTTAATGACGTCACATTTTAGAATTTTATGTAAATCCCATACCTAAGACGCGTTTTGATGTTTGAAAAAAAGTTACTGATTTGACTTTTTGTCAAATACCTACCCTACCCAATTATAACTCGAGAAATCAATAAAATTTACAACGGTCGGCCGCCATCTTTGTGACGTCACAGCTACGCGTGTGCACGCTTCCGCGTTCTACGACCGGCAGTTTCGTGTTCTACAGACCATGTCGAACGACGGAGCACATACATACCTACCATTTGTTGGTATATAGAAGGGTTATATTTATTTTCAAGAACATAATGTTTATAATGAATAATACGTAAGAATATAATTAATGTATATTGATAACTAATTTCTTAGGGGTTGATTAAGTTAAAAGTTTTTGTAAAATGTAAACTAGTCGAAAATTCTTATTATAGTATTGTTTCAGCGGCTAATTATGTTATTGCTAAAATTATAAATCTAATTAAGTAATTTACGATATTTGTGAGATGGTGATTAAAAAAAAAACCCGGCTGAGTTTGTTGTGGGCTCTTCTCAGACCAGGGCGCGTTTGGAACCCTCGTAGATTTAGTTTTAAGATACCGTAACTGATTATCACCATCATGTTTTATCATAATTATATGTACAGTGTACCTAATTTGAAAAAAAAAAAATACTTTGAGAATCTATTTATAGTTACGTTCATCAGACAAAAACGATAACTACTGATTTGTTTATGGAATTTCATTCTAATTTAATTAATTAATTATGTTTTGACTGTTAAATTAAGTATGTACATGTCGAGCTACGTTCCTAAAAATTGATTTGTATGTAATTGACTTATATTACTTTCATACATTTTAATTATTGTGCACCGGGAGGTTGCCGAAAAGTGGATGGCCGAATGTCATGATTTTCTAATTTTATATTCTCTGGTACGACATTCGCAATAAATATATAAGGCCATAAAGGAGTTGAATCCAGGGCCGTAGAATAAACTAATTAAAAAAAGAATGTATTCTGGGCAACCAATCAGTGGGTTTCCCGCCGATTGGGCGCGGGAACAAAAGAAAAACGGAGGATGGAAGGATTGTTGAAAAATAATCAAATTAGGTACTCGAGATGATAAGATGATTTGCAGGAATAAAGTAAGTATATAAATGGACATTGGATTTTGATTTATCAAACTATTTTTTTTTTTTTTTTTATATACTACAAGCTAGCCCTTGACTCACTCACCTGATGGTAAGTGATGATGCAGTCTAAGATGGTAGCGGGCTAACCTGTTATTTATATATGTATATTATAAGCTAAGTTACATAATGAGATGTGTGATTTTTTATTTTGTTGAGTATTTTCTAATACTTTATTATAAAGTACGGGTGGCAACCCTAGTTATGACCGACAAAAAACCAAGAAATATTTGGTTGGCATTTGGTAAGAAAGAAGCCTTTTAATTGTCTAGATTCCTTAATTACGAACTCATTCTTGTTTAGTGATGAATTTAATAATATAGTAAACATTATTTTTATCCCTATGAGCTTTTATTTGAAAAACTACATGAAAAAAGCTGTACTATTGCAATAAATGTTTTTTAGAGAAGAGCTAAGTTCGCGGGCTCCTTAATGTGTCAGCCATTAGTGCTTTTACCTTAATTAGAAGCTACATAATATTATAGTGTAATTAATTTGTTACCACAAGCAGTTTCTGAGAAAAACCATTCTTCTCTTTCCTTGAGGCTTGGACAGACGGACAGCAAAGTGATAATTAAGGGTCGTTCTTTTTTAATATAGCGTACGTTGTAACCTCGCCTCAACGAATTACAAATCTAAATCTAAATTTCCTCCAACATATCCCAAGATAATCTTGGCGTCCGAGAAGATGTTACTTTTCTCTGTCCTGGGGCCATACTACCAACGCTTAAAGCAATATCACTCAAAATCACAGTTTCATGACACGTTCCTTGACGATTCTAAAATAAGGATCTAAAATAAGGGAGAAGTGGTTCGCCCCGAACTGAGACCTCGCGATATCCATAAAACGAATAAACTTTTAAGTACAGAGCGCCATCTATTGACATAATTATGAAGTTGTGTTAAAAATACTGAATCTCATTAAAAATTAAATAATTTCGTTTCCTTACAATATTTATCTAATTTTAGTATTTTTTGTTCAAGTACAGGATATAATTCAAATAATTGATCAAGTTTCAGGCTCATCCTTTCAGAAAATTTAGAGTTCTGAGGTCATCTTTGGACGTTAGAAAATCACCACTTTGAAAGCCTCCCATTTCGTCAATTTTGGGGGAAAAATTAAAAACAAAAATATTTTTGGACTCTATTCCTAATTATCTTTAAAATGATATACCGCAACCCAATGTAACTTTATAAAAAATATTTTACTTCGCATTCGCTTCTATGAGAGCCCCCCTGAAATAAAGATTTTTATTATTTTTTAAGCCATATTCGGCGGGAGGCCATTGGTTTACATATTATATTTAAAGCTGAAGTAATTGCGTTCAGTAATTCAGAAGTTATAATGCTTTGACAGACGGACGGACGGACGGACAAGTGCCAATTCACCCAAGTAGACTCTATTACAAGCGCGATTTTTTCTCACAGCTAAAATACCTAATTGTTGATTTAATTTTATGATCCCACATCACTTAAATCACATAAATTATTTAATAATTTATAAGAAATACCCAATGAAACTTTTAAAAATAGCGCGCACAAATTAAAGATTTGTATGAATTGTATCTACGGCGCGTTTTTGTAATTGCTTTTTTTTTATTTGTCTTCATGGCTCTATAGGTTCTAGTTCTTAACTCTGACAGACGGACGGACGGACGGACAAGTGCAAATTCACTCAAGTAGACTCAGAGACCTTCGCTTCGCTCGGTCAATAATTCTACAAACGAAACTCAACAATAATGAAACAATATGGCTTTAAGTATTGGCCATTGATGTAGAATTTTATACGTATTGGCCATATGGCCCCTGTGAAGCTTTTTGGTTTTTCCGCTCGCTGATTTGGTCTCCAATTATATAGGGCGAACCCTATAAGAGGTACCGAAGTACCTCTTAGTATTTTGTATGTCTCCGTCTACTGTCCCCCCGTACGTGTGGTTCACCCTAGGATCTTCCGAAGATACGTGGGTAACACTGAAAATGTTTAGAACTGGCCAGTTAGAAACATTGCTAATGAAAACTTTTATTGAATTTCAATTTTAGAACTCTTTGGTAACCTAATGTAGTATATTGCATTCATTTGTCATTTGTTTTTGTGAATTGGCGGCAAATCTAAAACTCTTGTTACACGTGAAAATGAACCTAACGCGAGAAAATTTTCGGTCAATGATTTATTATGACTTTCGTTGTGGGCTTACTCAACAACAAAGCTATGATAGGCTGCGATTAGCATTTCTTAATGAAGCCCCATCTCGTGCCACTATTTACAAATGGTATAACGAGTTTAAGCGTGGGCGTAGCAATCTCAATGATGATCCGCGTGAGGGAAGTCCTTTAACAGCGACTACTGAAGAAAACATCAGTGCAGTGCGACGCATGATAGAGGAAGATAAGAGAGTGACTTATCAGCAGATACGGGCAAGCCTAGGCATTGGTATGAGTCAAGTTAAAAAAATATGACACGAACATTTAGGCGTCAGGAGGCTTTTGTACCAGATGGATTCCCCATACTTTAACCGACGACCAGAAACACCTTCGCATGGACTGGTGTCTCCAAATGTTAGATAAGTTCAAAGGCGGTGACCAAATCGGCGGCGGTATTTGACATCGTCACAGGTGATGAAAGCTGGATATATTGCTACTGTAAGAAATCCCTCCAAGTCATGGGTCCATAATGAAAACACCGGCACTGATCTCCATATTTTATTTGTCTTCATTCTATAATAACTATTCATCCCTTTGATATAGGAAACGTCTGTCCCTGTTGCTTGCTTCAGACTAACTCTCGTCTACTATTCTTCCAGGACAAACCTGTTAATCTATTCATTTAATCATTTCTGCAATAATCTCACACACCATTCTTCTAGGCCTTTATTCTCTAATTATTCCATGCATAATTCACTCCCGCCATGTAAATCTGTCCTCCTCGACCCCACCGTCGACCATAGAGTCCAGTCTATCTTTTTTTAAAACAAAAACCACGCCCTGGGTTCCGAGTTGTTAATTTTATATTCAATCAATAAACAGACGAATAGTAAATAACTAACGAAACCTAACACTACGAACCCGAAACCAAAAGACAATCAGCTCAGTGGGTGTTTCCTTTCGAGGATCGGCCAACTAAGGTAAAGAAAGGAAGATGATTGCCTCATTCTTTGGTCGGAAAGGTCATTTCGCGACAGTTGTGCTAGGAGATGGAAGGACAGTTACTGCAGACTGGTATGTAAATCGCTGTTTGCCTGTTGTCTTGAGAAAAATTCGACAGCAGCACCCTCGAAGCAGGATCCTCCTTAACCACGACAATGCTTCAGCACACTCCGCAAAACGGACTGTTGAATATTTGACTATGGCAGATGTCGAGATAATGAGTCATCCGCCATACAGTCCTGACCTGGCGCCCTGCTACTTTTATTTATTCCCAAGAACTAAAGATAAAATTCGAGGTATTCGCTTTACGAGCCCTGAAGATGCGGTGAAAGCGTACGAAAATGCCATAGAAGAGACCCCTAAGGAAGAATGGGCCCACTGCTTTTCTCAGTGGTTCCATCGAATTCGACGATGTGTAGAAAGGAACGGAGATTACTTCGAAAAACAATAAAAGTATTGGCAACTTCTACATTAAGCCGTTTTTCATTTTCTAAACATTTTCAGTGTTACCTAGGTATTTCCTATCAGCCACTAAGAGCCTCCAGTTTAAGCGTTACTGTCCAGGACTCACATTTATATTGATTGATTTGATTGATTACAGTATCTATTAATCTTTATGTGAAAATTATTAACGATACAACTATCAGAATAGTATAATCTACTGTAATTTATTAAAGCAGGACAAATTATATTGCAGTGACAGTTCCACTAATAAATTGATCTCAAAAAAAGCTCTTCTCTGCTGGTAATACTTAGCAGAGAGATTAACATACGAAACTACGAAGTGGCAGAAAAATAATTCGTCGCTTTTATACTGAAAGTAAAAATAGGATTTTTACTTTAAGTATAAAAGATTTTATCAAACTAATAAGTACCTACCTTGGATTTGTTAGCAAAAAATACTCATTTAACGAAGTTATTGTTACATGCAGAAATATCCGCACTAAATTCGAGAAGTAATCGACAGAATCTATTTACTCCGAGTCTCGAAAGTATCAAAAGTACCGGCTTTGTGGTGTGGAGAACCGGGACTGAAAACATTCAGAAGTGTATACCGGGCATCGACCAAACAGCCTATAGACGCCTCATATAGGGCGAACACTTTTAGACAACACACCTGACTAATAGGTCTTAATTATGATTTAGATAATATGTTAATATGTATATACTTTATCATTAATTTTATAGCAGACATTATTGAAATGTAAAATCTCCGTATTTTGGCTAAATGTTTTAACATACGTCAAGGTCTAGTTAAGTATATTTTTGAAGTAAAACTTCTTAAGGCGCGACTTGAGAGTAAGTCAGATCATTTTTCGGACGAAAATAACGCTCTATAGTCTGTTGACGTAGTTTCCGCTATTTAAAAACAGAAAAAAATCGATACGTCTCAAACATCAAACAAACACCTGTATAAGAATATCTATGGACGGATTTTTTTTGTTAGTGTTCCGATTTCGTTCAATATCGATAACTGAGGATCTCTAGGATCACAGAACAGGCAAATGTTACCATAATTTAAAAAAGTGAGCGCTTTTGTTAATTGACCGATTTCGTTCAAAATCGACATCTGAGGATCCCTAGTTATGGCATGGTATATACCTAATTATGGTAACAGTTTCCTGTTATGTATGTGCTTCTAGGTTTCCTCAGATATCGATTTTGAACGTAATCGGTATACATCGTAAGGAAACGCGGCGTAGGTACCTAAGAATTTTCGAAATTCTTCAGGTACGTCAAAAAGCCAGTCTATGCTTTTTGGGTACGTGAAGTCTTCCGATATACTAAAGAATATGGGATTCTAATCATATGAGTCCAATTAGAGGTGGTTATTACAACATCACATGCCGTAACTAAAATTTTATTTATATACTAGCCAATGCCTGCGACTTCGTCCACGTGGACTTTCTGGAATACAATGTACCTAACATTCATTATCAAAACTTATTAGTCCACTGAGGTAATAGTCGTCGCAAGAGAATCAAGAGCTGTTAATAAAATAATTAGTCGTTCAAATTATGTGCGAGTTAGGTACCTACTATTTATTTCATTTATACACCATGATAATAGTGTCAATACAGAAAAACTCAGCTTACTAAATGTGTAACAAAACCTACCGAGTTATTTAAATGTTTAGAGTTATCGATAAATAATTATCGATAAATAATTATTACCCATCCCTATATTTGATTCATGATATTTTGACCTTGAGTAGACCAATTGGCGATTAGTACCCCGCGCCCGCTTACCTCAGTCATTTGACTGAATTGTTTGCATTACGAGTGCCGATGACTATTCATTAGGCACTAGGCGTCTATAGGCTGTTTGGTCGATGGTTATAATAATAGTCTATAGGCTGTTTGGTCGATGATACCGGGAAAGGACATGGGATATTCCACGTGGACGAAGTTGCAGGCATCTAGAAATAATATAATTATTTATTAAGCCTTTATACCTAGTCTTGCCATGAATATTGTTTGAAGGAAATCATAGTGTTTTTACACGCTTTTTATTAGCTTCAGACGTATGTATGTTAGTATGTAACGGAATCTTTGAACACGTTTTTCCCTTTAAAACGTCGGATTAACTCGAAATTTGGCATACTTATTAAGGACCGATGACAATTCAATATTTTAAACAGTTTGACCCGTTATCCTTACTAGGATAATCAGGATTAGCGATTTTTTGTTTTCCTGAGACCCGGAGTGTCTGCGTCAAAGGCGTGTTTTTTAGTTTTTTTTAACTATTATTTGATTATTGAGTACCTAAAACATTTGTTACTGAAGTTGTTCTTTTGTTTATGCATGAACTAGCTAATGCCTGCGTAGAACTAGCTATAATAGTAACTCCTTGATATTCAGGGATAAAAAGTAGACTATGTCGATCCGTTGCTACGTTGAGGCGTGATTGAAGGACAAACCAACAAACAAACATACTTTCGCATTTATAAATACACTCGCCGGCAGAACATATTTAGCGGAACATAAAAAAAAGGCCCATAATTAAAAATATGGTTTTATTTTAAAATCTACTTACTACACTTCTTTTGTTATTTAAAGTTTCATTTGTTTTACTTAAAATGAGATCACATTAAGAACAGATTTTGCGAGTAAAGGCTATTTGTGCAAAATGGTACATTTTTGAACTTTTCATGTAACCGGGAAAAGTGAAATTTAATATTAAAATAACAATTAATTAAATTAGAAAAATGGTGATTAATATCGCGTATTTCCTCCACGTACTCTTATTAAAGTTTCTACCCGTCTAGGTATACTGAGAATGATGTTATCGATGGTCTCCTGGGATAGTCTCCGCCATTCCTCAACTACGGCGATTCGCAGTTCTCCCACGTTGGCAGGAGCTGGAATTCTGGACTTAACTTTTCTTTTCAGCAAGTCCCAAACGTGCTCTATTGGGTTCATATCCGGTGATCTCGCCGGCCACTCCATAACAGTGATATTCATATCATTAAGATAAGCTTGAGACCCGAGCGGTATGCGGCCGAGCATTATCCTGCATAAAAACAAAATCGTCACCGATATATGGGGCAAACGGTGCGACATTTTCTTCTAAAACTTCTCTGATATAGCGGTCTGCAGTCAGACTCCCTCTGTCAATCACTACCAAGTCTGTGCGAGCTCCTAAACAAATGCCCGCCCAAACCATTATTGATCCACCACCGTATGCAACTGTAGTTTCAAAATTTGTGTGAATGTATCGTTCTCCTTTGCGTCTGTATATTATTTGCCTGCCGTCAATTTGATTTAAGAGAATTCTGCACTCATCACTAAACAATACCTTACTCCATTGGTCCGCGTTCCAAAGTCGATGTTCCTGAGCAAAAGTTAACCTGTTTCTACGATGATTTACCTCGAGCCTTGGAGCCTTGGCGGGCACAAGTGAACCCAAACCAGCTTCTTCGAGCCTTCTTCGTACCGTACGCTCACTTACGGTTATACCCCGCACTGCTTCTAACTCATGTCGGGCTTGGACGGCCGTCAAACGGGGGTTCCTACGTACACGAAGCCGAAGTGCGTCTTTTTCGTCCTTGTCCTGCACTTCTCACATAAGTACCTACCGGTCTCCCTGAACCGTTGGATACTGCGATGGATCGTTGAAACTGGTCGACGAAGATCTCTGGATATCACTCTGTAGGTTTGACCATTTCTTCGCATTTCGAGTGACCTGGCAATCTCCGTTGGGGCTAAGTCAGACATAATTCAGTCATCAACTCCAGAAAGATACGCGATTAAAAAAAACTAACAAAAAACAGTATTTCAATGAAAAATCAAACTCAGAAGGAAGAAATACTCGAAGTTCGCTCCAGATAAGGTGTATTTGAATAAAATAAAAACAATTGCATAAAATGTGATGTTCAGTTGTTTTCTTAATTTGAAAATATTTCTTTTTAAATTAAATGACGTATAAACCAGCCAGCAACCTTATATGATACTGATATCAAACCTTTTTTTTATGTTCCGCTAAATATGCCGGCGAGTGTAGATTACTGCTGACATAACGACACGAGCAATCATAGAGCTAAAAGATGACTTTAAAATCGGTATTGGTGAAATTGAAAAGAGTTACTAATTAGTGCCCAATTAATGCCAGTACAGCAAAAAAAAATATTTTTGGACTCTATTCCTACTTATCTTTAAAATGATATACCGCAAGCCTATGTTACGCCATAAAAAATATTTTACTTCGCATTCGCTTCTATGAGAGCCCCCCTGAAATAAAGATTTTTGAAAACTTTTATTGAATTTAAATTTTAGAACTCTAGTAACCTAATGTAGTATATTGCATTCATTTGTCATTCGCTTTTTAATCTAAAACTCTTGTTACATGTGAAAATGAACCTAACGCGAGAAAATTTTCGGTCAATGATTTATTATGACTTTCGTTGTGGGCTTACTCAACAACAAAGCTATGATAGGCTGCGATTAGCATTTCTTAATGAAGCCCCATCTCGTGCCACTATGTACAATCATCGATATATATGTAGGCAACAGATGGGACAACTTTCATAGAAAAACGCCGGGCGTCCGAGATGCGGAACGCGTTCCGCATCTGTCTTTGTTCCCGTCGTAGCGCTGTTACGATCGCTCGTCGTGCGGATAATTTGTTATTATTAAGTTAACATCTAAAGTTTAATTAGTTTGGCACTGTACAAAGTGTTTCAATTCACAATTATACATTTCCAAAAAAACGTTATTTAATCTTTCTATTTAATATTTTTATCCATTACGCAATCATTTAATTTCCGCGGCAAACTGTATAATTTTTTTTTTACTAACTGGCCTTACGGCTATCCATCTATCCATATATCTATGACCGAGTCATACGTTTTCAAGTTTTTATTCAAGATGTTGCAAGCAAGTTCCCGCTTTTCAGACTAGATGGCGTTGATGGCGTTGCTAAAAATACGCCCACATTCTTTGTTTGACAGGGCCCGTCTATGTAAATTGAGGTCGTTGTGTACTAATTGGTTTAACGAGATTAAGCGCGGACGTAGCAATCTCAATGATGATCCGCGTGAGGGACGTCCTTTAACAGCGACTACTGTGCGACGCATGATAGAGGAAGATAAGAGAGTGACCTATCAGCAGATACGGGCAAGCCTAGGCATTGGTATGAGTCAAGTTCAAAAAATATTACACGAACATTTAGGCGTCAGGAAGCTTTGTACCAGATGGATTCCCCATACTACCTGAAACACCGCATGGACTGGTGTCGCCAAATGTTAGATAAGTTCAACGGCGGTGACTCAAATCGGCGGCGGTATTTGACATCGTCACAGGTGATGAAAGCTGGATATATTGCTACGAACCCGAAACCAAAAGACAATCAGCTCAGTGGGTGTTTCCTTTCGAGGATCGGCCAACTAAGGTAAAGAAAGGAAGATGATTGCCTCATTCTTTGGTCGGAAAGGTCATTTCGCGACAGTTGTGCTAGAAGATGGAAGGACAGTTACTGCAGACTGGTATGTAAATCGCTGTTTGCCTGTTGTCTTGAGAAAAATTCGACAGCAGCACCCTCGAAGCAGGATCCTCCTTAACCACGACAATGCTTCAGCACACTCCGCAAAACGGACTGTTGAATATTTGACTATGGCAGGTGTCGAGATAATGAGTCATCCGCCATACAGTCCTGACCTGGCGCCCTGCTACTTTTATTTATTCCCAAGAACTAAAGATAAAATTCGAGGTATTCGCTTTACGAGCCCTGAAGATGCGGTGAAAGCGTACGAAAATGCCATAGAAGAGACCCCTAAGAATGGGCCCACTGCTTTTCTCAGTGGTTCCATCGAATGCGACGATGTGTAGAGAGGAACGGAGATTACTTCGAAAAACAATAAAAGTATTGGCAACTTTCTACATTAAGCCGTTTTTCATTTTCTAAACATTTTCAGTGTTACCTAGGTATTTCCTATCAGCCACTAAGAGCCTCCAGTTTAAGCGTTACTGTCCAGGACTCACATATTAGTATAGAGGAAATCGAGCAGTTTGACGAAATCTCGTAGCACCGTCTTCTATATACCTACGACTGGTATGTATGTGTTCGTCATGGTCTCTAGAACGTGAAACTGTCGGTCGTAGAACGCGGAGGCGTGCACACGCTTAGCTGTGACGTCACAAAGATGGCGGCCGACCGTTGCCGATTATTGATGATTTCTCGAGTTATAATTGTACAAATGGGTTGTGTGAGGTGTCTTTGGAAAGCTTATTTAATGACCTATAATTGCTTCCTTGAGACCTATTACGTAAATATAATAATTACAAAAATATTCGAAAAAGACTGAATTTTTTACCTTATGCATTTGCATATTTACCAATTTAACTAAATAAATCCAAATTGTAGCTAAATAAATGTTATTATAAAAAATATAGAGTATTTGTTTAGCTTGCTAAATATATAAATAACATTTTCATACGATAGTAAACAAATAAATTATGAACAATTCCGTAAAGCAAGTGCCACCGCGTGCTTGAGTTACGCTACAGCGAAGTTCGGGCCACGCGCCCGCGCTGCTCGTAGTTTTTGAAGATTTTATTTTGGGAGTTTGTTGTTTACAACGGAATCATAAAGAAGATGCAGATTCCAGAAAAATATTATCTTTATTTTGAATAATTATTATTTATGCACACACATAAACACTTAGATCAAGTAAAAATCATAATTTACATATAGTAACTTACATAAAAAGGTAGGTTTGGATTATGCTTTAAATAAATGCCTAAAACGATTTCAAACACTTCCTATAGTAATTTTCTCTCTAACATTGTTTCTGAATACGCTCACTGCTGCTATCATTGGCTATTAAATGGTACAATTACCGATATATTGAAAATCTTTATAACTAATACCTGTCACACAGTTTCTAAAAATTAGTGTTTATTCACACGCTTTGATATTTGATAACTTTTTTATCATCCCCTTTCTACCACTACCGCCTACAAAGTTGTTTGAAATTATGTTGATTAAAACAAGATTATTTTCCAATGTGACACAGTTCTATCATACACTTTTGCTTATTGCTTACACAGCCGCATGTCGCTGTTCGGCAGTCTTTCTTACACTGGAAAGGTATGAGTTCAAGATCTTCCATGAATCTTGTTATCCAATCTCCAGCCTCAATCTTCGGGTGACGGTAAATTTTGAATTATATTAGGATATTCGTAGTTTTCCAAATAAAAGCCAAAGGAAGCAAAGCAAAAAAATTCTGTATACCTTGTTGGCTATAAATATATGTTTTATTTTATTAAACTTTAATTTTTTTCTGGAAGAGTTTGGTACCGACAGGGAACTATCAGAAGAAACCATGAGGAACGGAGAAAAGTTTGTTATCGTAATTTATTCAGAAAAAAGCCGCAACTACAAGCCTTCGATAGCATTGATGACATAAGGTCCGCAGTTTTTCCAAGTATTAATAGCCTGGATAAATTACTACCTTCTCGAGAAGTTTAAAAGAATTAAGAAGAATTAAGAATTGAATAATAAAAAAAAGCACCACCTCTACCGAGCAAATTACCAGGCATTTTATTTGGAAAACTGCGAATATCCCAATTCAAAACGTACCCTCACCCGAAGATTGTGGCTAGAGATCGGATAACAAGATTTTAATTCCAATAACTACATAATTTGAAACCTCCAATATCCATGAAAGATCTCGATGAGTTTGCCACCACCACATGAAAGGTTATTTAAGTATACACGCCGTTCTACGAATGGAATATCCCTTCCTACCTGGTTAACAAGTCCTGGACAAATATTAATGAAAAAGTTCAATCGCACAAATAAGTATCAACCAATAACAGAAGAAGTGACTCTCCTGCATGCAAACCCCGATTATTCGCATGTTCGACTTTCCGATGGCAGAGAAACTACGATTTCCAATAGATATTTGGCACCTAAAACTCAGCAAGGTTACGGTGCGGATATTTCGGATGATGAAAATGAATCTGATGATATTAATGACGACAAACAGCACAGCTCAAATATCGTAGACGATGAATATAATATTGATAGGGATGAACCTAGAAGATCCACGAGGGTTCATACACTGCCTAGCCATCTGGATGATTACTGTGTGAACTAAGTAGCGGGGAAGAATGATATTGAAACTCATTTACCTATTCAGATTCCTTTTGTCAAATATTTAAATAGCTATTAGTTGTGAATGTATCATTTATCATCAGTCCATGTATCATTTTAAGTCAATTAAAACTTATTAAGTTTTAATGAGTATTTTATTAAAATTTAATTGACGTGGTGGTGGTAGAAAGGGGATGATAAAAAAGTTACCAAAGAACAATGCGTGTGCTAAAGTATAAAAAACAATTTTAAGAAACATTGTGACTGATATTAGTTATAAAGATGTTGCAATATGAGCGTAATCGGAAATAATGTTAGAGAGAAAAGGTCTATAGTCTATAGGAAGTGTTTGAAATCATTTTATGCATTTATTTAAATCATACCTAATCCAAACCAACCTTTTTATGTAGGTAAGTTACTATATGTAAATTATAATTTTTTCTTGATTTGAGTGTGTTGGTGTGTTTGCATAAATAATATTCTTACTAATATTATAAATGCGAAAGTTTGGATAGATGAATTCAAAATTCAAAATGATTTTTATACAAATAAACTTTTACAAGTACTTTTGAATCGTCAAGTGAATCTACCACTGGTTCGGAATGCCATTGATGTTTGTTACTCAATCACGCCCCAACGGCTGAACGAATCTGGCTGAAATTTGGCACAGAGATAGATTATAGTCTGGAATAGGACATAGGGTACTTTTTATCCCGGAAAATTTAAGAGTTCCTGCGGCAACCAAAAAACCTCAAACCACGCAGACGAAGTCACGGGCATTCGCTAGTGATTCAAAATAAAGATGATATTTTTCTTGAATATCTGCATCGTTTTTATGATTCCGTTGGTAAACAAGGGGCTCCTAAAATAAAATCTTCAAAAACTACGAGTAGAGCGGGCGCGTGGCCCGAACTTCGCTGTAGCGTAACTCAAGCGCGCGGTGGCACTTTTTTTTTTTTAATTCTTTATTAGACAAAAATAGGTTTTTACAAATTTCATCTTCACGTCCTGAAACTCTCATGAGTTTATGTGGACGTTGCACATTCCTCATAAACAACTATCTAAAAAATAACTTATACAAATCAATAACCTAAAACATCACATTATCATAATACTAAAACTTAACTATAATCAGTAAAAAAGTTGGTCAACAAAATAATTCAATGAATGGAGCGCGCGTCTACATTCGAGTAACATCGTATCGTGCAAGACTATAGATAACGCCAAACCGGTTTTGTGCATCGAGGAACGTCCAAGCATACAGGCTGATTATATTTTGCAACTGTAGATTTTATCTATCTGTAAAAATAGTATCTTTAAAATATTTTTTTAAAATTCTCTTTAAATTTTTTACCGTAATCGAATTTCTTAGTGCTAATGGTAAATTGTTTATTAACCTAGGTACAAGATAATCGGTAGTTCTTTCACCATAAAAATTTTTAGCTCCTATTGTGTTAATTTTCCGAGCTGTTACTTTTCTAGTTAGTTTTGTAGTTTTATATAAATCGTCTTTGTAAAACAGTAGGTTCTCTATAAGTAAGCGTAATTTTATTTTTTCTTTTATCGGAAGAACGTTACATTGTTTGTATATATGTGTTTCGTCATCTTTACAGTTGCGTACTATTTTCTTAGGTAATATTTGTTTTAGTATTCTTAATTCTATTTTCTCTATTTGTTCAATATATGTTTTAAAAGTGCGGCCATAGCTGCTGAGACCGTATAATATTATGCTTTCACCTAGTGCTTTGTACAATTGTATCTTTATGTGGTATGGAATTTTCCTCTTGAGTAAAGAGATTTTGGCTAAAATTCCACGTAATTTAGAGCATATGCTATTGATATGGGGTCCCCAATTGAATCGATTATCTATTATTAAACCTAGGTACGGATGCTGGGAAACTTGTTCTATACGTTCACAGCTGCAATTTTTAAAGTTTCCATGAAGGCAGAAATGGTTATGTGCTATAAGTTTCAATTGACCAGAGCTTCTTAGGTGGCATGAGTGTATGTGTATTAGTTTAGTTTTTTGTGTGTTTATAGTTAAACCATGATCATGTGACCATTTGCAGATCATTGTAAAATCTGCTTGTATCTTTCTGAGGGCTTCGTCTGCATCTCGATCCGTAGCAATAATGCAAGTGTCGTCCGCGTATTGAAATGTTGTACAATTTTTAATAACGTTATTAATGTCGTTTACGTATGCCAGATAGTGGAGGGGGCCCAAAACTGAACCTTGAGCCGTACCCACCGTAACTTCAGCTTTATCGCTAAGTAAATCTCCTATTTTTACGTAATATGATCTGTCGGTTAGGTAGTCACGGCACCAGTTCAGAAGTGGGCCTCTCACTCCTGTATCGTCTAATTTTTGTATCAATAAGTCGTGTCGCAGTGTATCGAAAGCCCGGCTAAAGTCAATAAAAACTGCTACCACGTGATTTTTTGCGTTTAGGTTTTGGCATATGTAGTCAGTAAATTTTGAAAGTAATTGAGTGGTGCTTTTTGTTGGTTGGAATCCAAATTGATTTTTTGATAGAATATTATTTTTACTATAGAAATTATGTATTACGTTGCTTATATGTGTTTCAACCAATTTGTCAATTATAGGAAGTATTGTAATCGGCCTATAGTTTTGATACTCGTCCTTTCTACCCTTCTTGTATATAGGTCTGACTAGTCCTGTTTTTAGTTCTGTTGGATATACACCATTTTGAACGCACAGATTAATTAGTTTTGTTATTACTCCTGCAATTTTCTGGGATAAGTTTTTAATGTTTATTGGGCGAATTTGGTCAAATCCTGCTGATTTATTAGTTTTAATTTGTTTTATTTCATTCTGAATATCTTTGGTTTTCGCCTTTGTATATAGCATTGATATATTACTCGAAATTGAATAATCTTCTTTGGATAGTAAAGGGGTTTTACAAAATGTATTTCCTTGGGATGTGATTTGCTGAAACGCGTTTTTAAAATTATTTGCTATGGTATTTTGATCATTTTTTGACGTTTTAAAGTTACTTAATATTATTTCGTCCGGAGATAGTTTAGATCTTCCTGTTAAGTTGTTTAAGATTTGCCATAATTTAGCCATATTTTCTTTATTTTTATTTATTTCTTGACGGTAGTACTTATTTTTCTGATTATCTATTAACTTGTTATACTTGTTTCTGGTTTTATTATATTTAACTAATAGAACTTTGTTTGACGGGTCTTTAACTAATTCGGAATACATTTGATCTTTGTATTTGCACATGGAAATAATTTTATTACTTATCCAATCCTCTCTTTGTCGTCTATGTTTTAGTGTTATTGTATATTTTGACTTGTCGTAACATTGTTGTATATTATTTTTTATAAGTTCGTAAAGACTAACCGGACAATCTATTTTTCCAATTTCTTCCCATGAGATCTCGTCGAGAAATTTGTTTAACAGATTATAATTGTATTTCGTAACAGAAATAGGTACATCCTGTATATTTGTTGCACCTAGCATAGATACGATGGTTACGCGATGGTCAGCCAGTACAGTTCCTAGCGCTGCGCAATAGACATCTTGTGTCCGGGATCGTATGAAAATATGATCTATACAGCTTTTAGTGAAGCTGTCTTGCCTAGGCTCAATTCTTGTATATTCGTCGATCCCGCACTCAAGTCCATATAGGTGCAGCGTATTTAAATATTTGTTACATATACCGTCGACATACTTTAAGTTTATGTTTACATCACCCAGCAGAATCATGTCGGATGTATGATATTTCTTTAAAATGAATTCCAGCTCATTGATAAACAAGTGCTTGTTTTTTTGTGGCGGTCTATAAAGTGCACATAGATATATGGTATCGTTTGAATTTGTAGTGATTTTTCCAAGTAGGCATTCAAAGTGAAACGTCGTTAGAGATATTATGTTTATTTTGTGTTTATTGAGGCAATATAGTATTATTCCGCCACCTTTCTTATTTTGACGTAGATTTATGTGCATTTTATACCCGTTTATGTGAAACATAGTACTTAAGCTATCTGAAATATTAACCTCTGTCAATACAATAATGTCTATTTGCTTACAACTAGTACTTAATAATAACTGCAATTTCGAGAAGTTTTTAATTAAGGATCTTATATTTACGTGTATACAGGTAAAGTTTTTATATAAGAAGTTAGGGATACACTTCCAGTAATCAGAGATATCGACACAATCAGTAATTTTAATTATACTATCCATAATAAAAGTGATAAATAATATTTGTTAATAAAAATAAAACTAAGAAAAAGTCTTTGTGGGTACTTATGATCAGTGTGCTGAGTTTTTTATCTTAATTATGTCTGATTCAGATCTTATAAATAGCAAGTCACTTTTATCATTCTTACGTGTATATATCTTGCCATTTTTGCACCATATGTATTTATACGTATCCTTGAGTTCTTGTTTGGCTTTCCAAAGCAGGTTCTTAATAAATGGAGTTAACGCTTCTCTGAAATATACCTTATTTGTGTTGATTTTGGGGTCTTTAATATTTGAAATGTCGGATATAAGAACTGGAGTGCATTTGGCTGCTGTAATCCATTTGATCTTAGAATCATCGTTTTTCATGGCCACACTAATTACACTGTTTTTACCAGCGCGTATACGTTTTACCACTTCAACGTCGTGTGTGTTCAGACTTAGTTTTAATGCCGTTTTGTTAATAATTTCTTGCAGATTTTCATCTTCAGATTCGGGTATTCCTGCTATTTCTAGTTTCTTACTTAACTTACTCTGTTCCAAATCCATAATTCGCTGCTCCATTGCACTCACCTTGTTTTCTAGAAATTTATTCTTGTTTAATAGGTCATAGTTTTTGTTTTCTAATTCTTTTACTTTTTCTTTAAAGACTTCGATAAATTCCAGGCATTCCTCCACTTTGTCGCTTAGAAACTGCATTGATCGGTTGGTCTCTTCTAACTCTTTTTTCAGTAATTTTTCCATTTCCTTTGTAAGTTGAGCCATAAATTTTTTTGAGTCTAATGTAAGGTCTTTTCTTACCTCTTCTGCCTCATCCTCTTCTTCATCGTCCGTAGGGACGATGAACGAGCTCTTCCGGAAGGATTGGGAATTGGTGCAAGAGGCGCATGTCCACTCGAGGTTCTCTGCTACCCGTACCGCCGTCAGTTGTTTATGGGTCAGGCCAGCACAATCCGGTTTAGCATGAACAAATAATCCACACTTATTACACTCTAGACCTGGGGATCTTTTTGTAACGCTTTTTTTGCATTTTACACAATTAATCATTTTAAGGTAGTTCGAATATTAGATCAGTATGAAATGTTGACTTTGAGTTGAGTTGCTCGTGTGACGGCCGAGCGAGGAATGCTTTACGGACTTGCTTTACGGAATTGTTCATAATTTATTTGTTTACTATTGTATGAAAATGTTATTTATATATTTAGCAAGCTAAAGAAATACTCTATATTTTTTATAATAACATTTATTTAGCTACATTTTCGATTTCGTTTCGATTTATTGAGTTAAATTGGTAATTATGCAAATGCATAAGGTAAAAAATTCAATCTTTTTCGAATATTTTTATAATTATTATATTTACGTAATAGGTCTCAAGGAAGCAATTATAGGTCATTAAATAAGCTTTCCAAAGACACCTCACACAACCCATTTGTACAATTATAACTCGAGAAATCCTCAATAATCTACAACGGTCGGCCGCCATCTTTGTGACGTCACAGCTAAGCGTGTGCACGCTTCCGCGTTCTACGACCGACAGTTTCGTGTTCTAGAGACCATGACAAACACAAACATGCCAGTTGTAGGTATATAGAAGACGGTGCTACGAGAATCGTGAAGGAGACGACTTTTTGAATATTTGCCTATAGACTATATATATTGATTGATTTAATTAAATTACCTTAAAGTACATTCTTGCACTGATAGGCTGAGTTCTAATTGTAGCTGCGAATCCATAATTTCTACTGACAAACAGGGTCCGTAAACTAATTTTTATTTTCAAAAATCTTCGAAACGTTGCCAATCCCCTTGTGATCCGTAATGTGTACTATGCCCTGTGTCAATCTATTATCCTATACTGCATCACATGTTGGGGTGGTACTGCCAAAACTACACTAAAGCCCCTTGAAATTGCACAGCGGGCCATACTAAAGGTGTCAACGTTTAGGCCAATACTCTTTCCTACCGCCTTATTGTACAAAAACTGTGGCGTCCTAAGTGTTAGAAAACTGTTTATTCTGAACGTGATTCTGCATCAGCACAAAATAACACCATATCGACCTATTGAAAAACGGCGTAAAGACAAGATTTGTACTTTACGTGCACCTAAACTAGCCTTTACCAAACGTTTCTTTTTCTATCTCGGTCCATTTCTATATAACAAGCTTAATGCAGAATTACCCATCTATAACTTGTCACTTACTCAATGTAAACATAAAGTCATATCCTTTTTGCTGGATAAAACTTATGAAGAAACTGAAGATTTCTTACAATCTGTTAAATAACCTAGTTTATTTTTCTTCTTTTTTGAAAAAGAAAAACAAATACTATAATGTTCACAAAAATTGACAACCAACTTATAATTAATTAATTAGACACACTCATACCCACGAATACTTAAACACGCAACACACACACACACACATACACACACACACATACACACAAACACACACACACACACACACACACACACACACACACACACACACATTTTATTTTTATTTCCAAGCCTAATAATGTTTATTTTAATGTTAGAAACACTCTTTGCAAATTGTAAATTGTATTCTTATGTGCCAAGCACACAACTTTTGGTAAACCGAGGGAGAGGGCTGGTTATCCTTAACACAGATCTAAAAAATCTAGCTAGGATAGCCAGTTCTTGATCTTGCAACTTGCCGCAAATTTAAATTAAGCACATTATATTTGTAATTGTTCAAGATCATCCTGGATAGTGTAACAAAATGATGGAAAATAAACGATTTTGATTTGATTTTGATTTGATTTGAAATTGATTACAGTATCTATAATTAATCTTTATGTGAAAATTATTAACGATACAACTATCAGAATAGTATAATCTACTGTAATTTATTAAAGCAGGACAAATTGTATTGCAGTGACAGTTCCACTAATAAATTGATCTTCAAAAAAGCTTTTCTCTGCTCGTAATACTTACCAGAAAGATTAACATACGAAACTACGAAGTGGCAGAAAAATAATTCGTCGCTTTTATACTGAAAGTAAAAATAGGATTTTTTCAAACTAATAAGTACCTACCTTGGATTTGTTAGCATAAAATACTCATTTAACCAAGTTATTGTTACATGCAGAAATATCTGCACTAATTAGAGAAGTAATCGACAGAATCTATTTACTCCGAGTCTCGAAAGTATCAAAAGTACCGGTTT
Source organism: Erebia aethiops (assembly GCA_923060345.2). Classification (NCBI taxonomy): domain Eukaryota; kingdom Metazoa; phylum Arthropoda; class Insecta; order Lepidoptera; family Nymphalidae; genus Erebia; species Erebia aethiops. Next base: position 9,006,535 of record OV281096.1, on the reverse strand, counting down.
TGTGGTGTGGAGAACCGGGACTGAAAACATTCAGAAGTGTATACCGGGAAAGGACATGGGATATTCCACGTGGACGAAGTTGCAGGCATCTAGAAATAATATAATTATTTATTAAGCCTTTATACCTAGTCTGTTTTTTAATTGACCGAGCGAAGCGAAGGTCTCTGAGTCTACTTGAGTGAATTTGCTCCGTCCGTCCGTCCGTCCGTCTGTCAGAGCCTTATAACTTCTGAATTACTGAACGTAATTACTTCACATTTAAATATAATATGTAAACCGATGGCCTCCCGCCGAATATGGCTTAAAAAGTTATAAAAATCTTTATTTCAGGGGGGCTCTCATAGAAGCGAATGCGAAGTACCTACGTCTTTTTTCGATAAATTAATAATTTTAAGAACATAGAACCTTCACAACCTGCAAAAAATGGCCCAGTATTCGTTCCGTCATCAGACATCCCGCAAATAAATTTGACGGATATAATAAAAAAAAGAAAAACATACCGACATAGCCTGAGTCCTTGTTAAATTATTCGTAAAAACAGAATTAAAATCGGTTCAGTTTTGAAGGTGGAAACAGAAAAATACGAGAGTGAGAATTCTACTGTTTTTCATAGGTATAATCGGTCCAAGCTGCAGTTGTCCCTATCGGGTTTTATTGGCCTCTATTCGGGGAGGTTAAATACGTATACACACACACATATATGCACATAGTTAGTGAGTTCAAGCGTAGTCGATATAATTATAGTATCGATAATCTAGTGTTGTTTATCGACATCGATATTTAACTTTTTACTTATTCTGTGAGTGTATAGTCCATACCCAATAATTGCCAGTCGGCAGTGGGCAGCACATGTCAGGTTTTTTTTTATCCACTACAAGTTAGCTCTTGACTGCGATCTCACCTGATGGTAGGTGATGATGCAGTCTAAGATGATAGCGGGCTAACCTGTTAGGGGCATGGCAGTTATATTAACACTGCGATATCTCCGCACTGCCGGCCGCCCCCCCTATTTCTATTGCGCGTTAATTTATTTCTTGACTACCTCGTTGGTCTAGTGGTTAGCATATTCGAATGCGGCCGACGAGGGTTCGATTCCCGGGTCGGGCCATAACAAGTATTGGGTTTTTCTGACAAGAAATTCTCAGTAATAGCCCGGAGTAAGGAAGATGGCGGTGTTTTACCCCCGTGCCTCCAAGAGCATGTAAAGCCATCGGTCCTGCGCCTGATCTCTCTCCGGTCCTGTCGGATTTTCCGTCCCATCGGGCTATGAGAGTAAAGGAACAGAGAGTGCTCCAGTGTATGCGCCCACACTTGTGCACTATAATATCTCCTGCGCAGATGGCTCTTAGGAGATAGGCTGCCGTGGCCGAAATTCGGTTGAGAGGACATTATAGCAATCCTGAACGCTGTGGTCATATTGTGGGAGGTTCCGGGTACGATTCCTAACATGGTCCAAATGGGAATTTATCATTTTTAAATTTTCTGTGGTCTGATCTGGTAGGAGGGTTCAGCCGTGGCTAGTAACCACCCTACCGACAAAGACGTACCTCCAAGCGATTTAGCGTTACGGTAGATGCGTGTAGATACGTCATGCCGTGTAGAAACCGTTAGGGATATGGGTTTAATATAACTAACCCTAACAAGTTAGCCTGCTACCATCTTAGACTGTATCATCGTTCTCTATAATGGCTCTGATAGTTCCTTAGTTAAGATGATTGTGAAATGGTGATAGTGAAAAAAAAAATCCCGGCTGAGTTTGTTGTGGGCTCTTCTCAGACCAGGGCGCGTTTGGACTTTGGAACTCTCGTTAAATCAAATCAAATCAAATCAAATATTTTTTATTCAAATAAACTTTTACAAGTACTTTTGAATCGTCAAGTGAATCTACCACTGGTTCGGAATGACATTCCTACCGAGAAGAACCAGCAAGAAACTCGGTGGTTGCTCTTTTTAAATAATTCGTTACTTTAGTTTAAGATATCGTACTGATTATCACCATTATATTTTGTTATATGTTATTAATAACCGGACGTCAATAAGTGTAGTTTATATTGAATAAACGTTTTTTGACTTTGACTTTGTCTAACATCAGGTAAGATCGCAGTCAAGAGCTAACTTGTAGTAGAATAAAAAAAACATATAAAAATAGTTCCCAACTGAGTAAATGACCTCCCTGGCGCAGTGGTGTGAGGTGTGCTGTAATGTAAGCGCAAGGTCACGGGTTCAATTCCCGGCAGGGTCAATTTGGAAGTTTATATATCTGAATTTTCTCAGTTCTGGTCTTGTGGCAGGCTTCGGCCGTGACTAGTTACCACCCTAACGGCAAAGACGTACTGCCGAACGATTAGGCGTTCCGGTAGCAACTAACCGATGAAGGCTACTTAGGGCTTTAATGTAACTAACTGCTTTATGCCTGACAGGTTAGTCCAATACCATCTTAGACTGCATCATCACTTACCGTCAGCTAAGATCGCACTCTAAAGCTAGGTAACTGTTAGTGCATTAAAAACATTAAAAAAGGAATCAAAAACAGAGAAATAAGTCCAGGGTCAGAGTTATTAGAAAGCAAAAAATATACGAAACACAAAACACATATAGGTATATCATTTTGCTGACTGCGAGTAGCTCAAACACATATTTTAATTTTATTTAGGAACTCGTTCGAGCGAGCGGCGTGCGTACGCATACATGCGCATTGAATAGCGTTCGGTCTTCTCCGGGAGCAGCGCGACGGCAATATACCTACCTGAATACCTACTCTCAACTTTGCCCCTTCATTCGCATTGCTCTTAAGGAGCTTCTAAAAAGACTCATTTTGCATTCTCAAAAAACAACTCTGTCGCAAGTGGTCCGCACAGCTAAGAAAAATTAGGTTCCTTACAAACTCCATCCTCTATTTAACCTCTTTGGGATGGAATTTTTAAAAACGATGAAACTCGTTTTTTTTTTTAATTTTAAACCGGTAGCCAAAATCTAAGTTGCATACGTGAAGGACTTTTAAAAAAAAATTAATCCCCTATTTGCATCGACCACTATTTGACTGTTTGGATGTGGAATTATCAAAAACTGTTTAACAAGACGTACGAGTATTTCTTTATTTAAAAGCAAGGCCCAAATACTTTCCATTTTTCATGGATACAACTTGAAAAATTAAGCATACAACCCTTATTTATCCCCTTAGGGGTGAATTTTCTCAAAACCGTTTCTTAGCTGATGTCTAATTCATAGAAGGAACCTTCCAAATTTCAAATCTGTATGTTCCTGAAATATCATAATTAGTCAGTGAGTGATTGGTATTTCGCTTTTTTATATGTTGTAGGTATAGATATTTATACTAAATCTGAGATTATAAATAGGTAGTAGAAAACGTCCCACTGCTGGGCACAGGCCTCCACTCTCATAGGAGAGAGGGAATTAGAGCTTAGACCCACCACGCTGCTCCAACGCGGGTTGGTGGGCTTTGACGACTATTATCATGTTTTTATTTTGTTAGTCCTTGACTGCGATCTCACCTGATGGTAAGTGATGATGCAGTCTAAGATGTTAGCGAGCTAACCTGTTAGGGGCATGGCAGTTATATTGAAAAAATAAGATCAAGTCTTACAAAGGAACTCCGTTTTTTACCAAATGGGTTGAGTCCTAATGAAATGTATAGCATATTCTTTAATACTTTCAGTGAAATATTCAAATCAATATTCACTAGTAGAACGGTCTTAACTACTGATGCAAACGTTTTTAGCGAATGGGCAACAAATGAATTACACAGAAGTAGGCAAAAATTATATGAATTGTATGCAGAGCGAACAAATTTAAAAGAGATTGCATTGCGGCTGAATCAAAATATATTCAAACTAAGATAAAAAATAGCTCCAACGTAATCAAAACTACTTGAAACATAGTGAATGAAGAAACAGGAAGAGCCTCACGGAAAAATTGAGAATTTAAACTTAATGTCGGTAATACACCTGTAACTTCGGACTCCAAAGTTGCTTCTGTTTGTGAAGGCTTCTTTACGGATATTCCTGTTTCTACCACAGAATCGTTGAACTCCTCACCAAATGCCGCTCTTACTTTACTGGAGGATAACGTGCCTGAATGTAATAACGTTTTTAAATTCTGTCACGTTAACTGCTCTGACGTTATTAAAGCATTCAAATTAATTAACAATAAGAAGACAAATGATTTGTGGGGCATTTCCGTTAACGTTGTAAAATCATTGATTGATATCGTTGCACCCGAGTTAGCATTAATATTTAATAATTGTATTGATTGTGGTGAGTTTCCTGACTTAATGAAGCATAGTAAAATAATACCTCTATTCAAATCAGGTAGTACCAGTGACCCCACTAACTTTAGACCTATATCTGCACTACCCACTTTCAGTAAAATATTTGAAAAATTAATATTAATTCAATTGCTTAAACATTTTGGTAATAATGACTTATTACATAGTAAACAGTTTGGATTTACACGGGGTCGCTCAGCAATCGATGCTGGTGTTGAGTTAATTCAAAATATATTCGAAGCTTGGGAGGAATCACGTGATGCACTTGGCATTTTCTGTGATTTATCCAAGGCTTTTGATTGTGTTGATCATGAAACATTAGTCAGAAAACTGCACCATTATGGAATTAGGGGTGTAGCACTGGATATGATGTATTCCTACTTAAAAAAGGAAAGGTAGACGTCAATGGAAAGCGGTCTTCCGGATCGATTGTAAAAATGGGGGTTCCACAAGGTTCAATTTTAGGGCCTTTTCTATTCCTCATTTACATTAACGATCTTCCTTATCTTGCCAAGGATAATCATGGGATAGTATTGTTTGCTGGTGATACATCACTTTTGTTTAAAATAAATCGTTACGAAATAACTCTTGACGAAGTAAACAATTCTCTCACTAAAGTGGTACAGTGGTTTGAAGCTAATAACCTACTCCTCAATGGAAAAAAGACAAAGTGTATCAAATTTACATTACCTAATGTCAAACAGGTTAAAACCAGTGTACAACTTGATCATGAGGAATTAGATTTAGTGGATACCGCTGTTTTTCTCGGAATAACGTTAGATGCTAAACTCCAATGGGGCAATCACATAAATGACTTATCGAACAGGCTTAGTTCTGCTGCATACGCGGTTAAAAAGATTCGCCAGTTGACAGATATAGAAACGGCGAGGGCGAGATTGGTTTATTTTGGTTACTTTCACAGCATTATGTCATATGGTATATTATTATAGGGTAATGCTGCTGATATTAATTCTGTTTTTGTGCTGCAGAAGAGGGCTGTTCGAGCCATATATAATATGGGACCAACAGAGTCACTAAGAGATAAATTTAAAGAAATCAATATTATGACAGTGCACAACCAATATATGTATATTTGAAAATTTAGTATACGTGCATAAACAGATTGATAAATTCAAGAAGAAAAGTGATTGCCATAATGTCAATACTAGAAATAAAAATACACTTGTAATGCCTGATTCTAGGCTTAGTAAAACTAGCAATTCATTTGTTGGAAACAGTGTCCGCTTCTACAATAAGCTTCCAGAAGACATGTTGAAGATGTCTCTGAATAAGTTCAAAGTTAATGTAAAACGTAAACTCATTAAAAAATCTTATTACCATGTAAAAGATTACTTAAATGACAAGGAAGCTTGGCAATGATTTGTTCTAATGGCTCTGATAGTTCCTTAGTTAAGATGATTTGTGAAATGGTGATAATGGAAAAAAAAACCCGGCTGAGTTTGTTGTGGGCTCTTCTCAGACCAGGGCGCGTTTGGAACCCTCGTAGCTTTAGTTTTAAGATACCGTTACTGATTATTATCACCATTATATTTTATAAATAACTAGACGTCAATAAGTGTAGTATACCTACCTATATTGTATAAAACATTATTTGATTTGATTTGATTATTAAACCCATGCCCTATTCGGTTTCTACACGGCATCGTACCGGAACGCTAAATTGCTTGGCGGCACGTCTTTTGCCGGTAGTGTGGTAAATAGCCACGGCCGAAGCCTCCCACCAGACCAGCAGCCTGATTCTGTAACTCAGTGGCTATCAAAGAGTGAAAGCCACTGACATATATTCTTTATCCATTGAAGGTTTGCTATGAAATAAAAATTAAGTTTTCATAGCAAACCTTCAATGGATAAAGAATATATGTCAGTGGCTTTCACTCTTTGATAGCCACTGAGTTACAGAATCAGGCTGCTGACCAGGGAAATTATAAATTCTCAAATTGACCCTGCCGGGGATCGAACCCGGGACCTCCGCACGTTAAGACAAAAGCGCTACACACTGCGCCACGGAGGTCGTCATATTAGTGATAATAACCGGGACCGACGGCTTAACGTGCTCTCCGAGGCACGGGGGTGAAACACCGCCAACTTCCTAACTCCGGGCTAGTACTGAGAATTACTAGTTAGACAAACCCAACACTACATTATGGCACGACCCGGGACTCAAACCCGGGACCTCGTCGGCCGCAGTCGAACAGGCTAACCAATAGACCAACGAGGATGTTAGTTCAGTAATAGCTAATAGTTCAGGCTACTTATGCAAGTTTTGTATAGGAACCCTAAAATAAATAAAAATGTAAAGCAGATTTTTGCCACAAGTGTTCTTTAGGGTCTTAGAAGTATTTCCTCAAAAATCCCCACTCCTAGGAAGCGGGCTTCCTCCCTCCCCTCTAAAATGTCTCCCTGAGCGCGGCATTTTGTAATTTTCTCTTTTTGCCTGGTGGGAGGCTTCGGCCGTGGCTAGTTACCACCCTACCGGCAGAGACGTGCCGCCAAGCGATTTAGCGTTCCGGTACGATGCCGTGTAGAAACCGAAGGGGTATGGGTTTAATATAACTGCCATGCCTCTAACAGGTTAGCCCGCTACCATCTTAAACTGCATCATCACTTACCATCAGGTGAGATCGCAGTCAAGGGCTAGCTTGTAGTGGATTAAAACAAAAACAATTACAGCTAGAAAAAAACTATCTATGGCGAAAATCATACTAATATTATAAATGCGAAAGTGTGTTTGTTTGTTGGTTTGTCCTTCAATCACGCCGCAACGAAGCAACGGATCGACGTGATTTTTGGCATGGGTATAGGTTGAGGACCTGGAGAGTGACATAGGCTACTTTTTTCTAACTTAGGGAGTTCCCGCGGGAATCAAAAAACTTGAACCACGCGGACGAAGTTGCGGGCATCAGCTAGTAATTTATATAATTAAATAAACTACCTACCACATGACATTTAGATCATTATGATAGGACAAATAGTTTTGAAAATATGCCGACTTATTATTTATTTATTTATTTATTTATTAAGTACACTAACAATTTACATATATTACAAACACAAGAACATTAACATTATAACTATTTCTTATACGTAAATCAATTATAAGTGCACATAGCATTTAAGGTTATGTGTCATGCAAACAAAGTTTTAACAATATAATGAGGTATAAAAACTTACATACTAGGTATTAAAGACATACAAACTTACTTACATAGTTACTTAATTATAATTTAGCGGGAAGAGAAGAAAAAAAAAGAAAAAAAATTAATAATATAAATAACAAACAAAATTCTAGGATACATGTTCAGTGAGCATTTTCTTAAATATAGTATATGAGTCATGAAATATGTCGATGCCTGGTAATGTTTTATTATATTCATTATATTTGCCACTAATACGCGCAATGGGAGCTTGACGACCGAGATGTGTTTTCGCGAAAGGAATATGGAATGTTTTCGAGATGTAACAACGGGGATACCTACGTGGAACAGATAAGGATATGCGATTAAGAATATTGCTGCACTTTACTTTATTGTGTACAATTTTATGAAGATAGCATTGATCGAGAATTTCCCGCCTTTTTCGAAGAGATATCAATTTGAAATGAGTCAGTCGCTGATTATAGGGTTGCCTGTGTGAGATACCGCTAGCGTGAAAGGCAAGATGGCGAGTAAAGGCGAGTAAAGGAGTTATTATGCGTATTTGTTATTTTTTTAAACCGTGTATGTTTCTTGTGATTAACCTGAAAAGTATGAGGGCTACGAAAAAAATTACGAGAACCAAATACAAGTTCATGTCATGAAAACATCTACACAATGGTTTATCTTTTATTTCCGATTATTTTCCGATAGGTCTAGGTACGAAGAATCTAATTTTGAGGGTTCCGTACCTCAAAAGATACAGCCGTTTAAATTTTCGACACTCGCAAGGGAATCAAAACCTACACAGGGTACTTCCCGCGAACTCAGAATCTTGAAATTTGGTACGGAGCAACGTCTCATAGCACAGATAAAGGAAAAATTGTGATAAGCATACATGTTTAGTTACATCATTATGATAAAAATATTTTTAATAATTTTAACTTACTAATGTTATGGATTTTATTTAGCAATAAAATAACTTTTACTTAATATATCTACATGTACGGAACCCTCGGTGCGCGAGTCCGACTCGCACTTGGCCGGTTTTTTTTTCTTTGGACGTCACTATTTGGACCATTCTGTATATTCACCTGCTAGCCTAATACATTTTTCAGATCGTTCAATAAGCTTAAATGCATACCATCGAAAAAAAAGATTCCTTTTTGTCCTCAAAATACGCTTCACTTCTTCATCACTTAAATTTTCTCGCCACGAAGCTCTTTTTTAATGTTTTGGAATAGATAATAATCTTAGGGGGCCAGGTGGGTGGTTAATTATTTCGTACCCTGACTTGTGTAGGGCAGCCAGGGCAATATGGCTCATGTGAACAAGCGCATTGTCGTGCATGAGCAAGACACCTTTCGTCAAACGTCTCAAACGCTCCAGAATTGACGTGTAGTATTCTCCTGTTATATGAACGCCCTTGTCCTTATAATCGATCAGCAGGATTCATTCAGTGTGAGATCTATAGAGCGAACTTTGACTTTGCTCAGACTTAAGACATGGTTAAACCGAGACAGATTTATGCTACTCACATAAGTCCATCTCGTTTTAACTCTGAGTAAAGTCTGAGCCAAGTCAAAGTACGCTCTATAGATTTCAGCATCAGTATCCCAGAAAATAGTCGCCATGAGTTTTCCGGCCGACTGCGACACGAGATGGTCATGAAAAATTTTAGAAATGGTTGCATCGGATACTCTAAACATTTTACTAGATACTCTATCTTAAATCAAGCATCTTCCAATATAAATTTTTCGATGATTTCGGGTGTGGTCACCTCGACGGGGCGTCCAGGCCGGGGATCTCGCCCTTGCTTGAATAGACGATACCACTTGTAAACCATGGTTTTACAAGGGCACATACTCGTGTAACAAGGGCAAGAGTCTCCGTAAACGGAGGACATCTCTTCCGTAATGGTTTGGACGTTTTTACTTGCTTGGTAATAGGCTGATTACACCTACCGAGTAGAGAAACGAGACATTAAAATGTCACTCGGCCGAGACAGGGCTGTGGCCGAGTGAGTGTTTATACCGTATTTCGAAATTGTGGCGAGATAGTCAGTCAGTTCAGTTTATACCCGGTACCTACAAGGACAAGTGACGCTGATATGGATCGGAAAAAATTGATTAGAAAATCCACAAAGCTGCTTATACCTCTTCTGGTAGAAGAATTAACAGAATTGTTGGCTCAAGAGAAATCTCGCATTTGGACGAGACCATGGATTATTAGTAGACATGCTGTATTTTATTACGTACTATATTACTGTATTACTATTTTTACTTTTAAAATATAATACCACAAGAAAACAATTGCGCGCGCGGCGTAGCAAGAATCGACTGGCCAGTGGCCGAGAGGCGAGACAAGTGCGTGTTCAGACCTGCCGAGTGAGCGAGCGAGACAGTGCGGGGAAGCGGGAGGGTGGGTACTCGGCCTAGTAAATAGAATGGGAGCCGAGCTAATGTCTCGCCACTTTGCTGGGCCGAGTGGTCGGCCGAGCACTCGGCGAAGTGTTTATACGCACCGAGTACTCGGCCGAGACTTCTGTCTCGCTTCTCTACTCGGTAGGTGTAATCAGCCTAAGGAACTTTACAACGGCGCGGTGCTCGATTTTCTCCATTGTGAACGCTGTCTTCCCGATTAAGTTGCTTGGTTGATAGACTAATGAGCCGATTGTAATAAAACTTTGTATTTTTACTAATAGGAAATCACTCGACACGTTGAGATAATAATGAGATCCCTCACCCCTCTACAACCCCTCCATTCAGCGAACTTAAAAACGCACTCTCGACAGATAAACAATTTTTGAAAAAAAAAAATGGAATAAAGGTTGTATTTGTAGAACTATTAGTCCTATCAATTAGTCCCTTTATTCCAGGTCATTTCTGCCACGTACCTGCAAATTAGGGAACCAGCTTCCATCTTCTGTGTTTCCTCATGATTATAATATGGGGCTCTTCAAAGGGCGGATAAACAAATATCTCAAAAGCAAGCAACGCATTGGCGGTTCCTCTGGTTCTGCTAATGTTCATGGGCGGCAGTAATCACTTACCATTAGGTAACCCGCCTGCTCGTTTGCTTTGCTATATATATATTTTTTAAAATACTAAAGAAACCACAAGACTTTTTTGTAGGTAATTTAATGAAATTAATGACTCTTCTGAGGATTTTTCCCAGCTCTAATAGTTTTTGTGGTAAGTTCATAACCCATAAAAATACTACCTAAACTGAAATTCCGATTTACGAGAAAATCAGTATGAGATTATAATAATGTATCGTACAAAATTATTTAATAATTTATTTTAAAAAAATATCCCTATTAATTAATAATTATTAAAGTCGTATCACGCATTCGGTCAAAATCGATTAAATCGGATCAATAATCAACATTCTCTTCTCATCAAACTAAAGCAGTCGCGCTATGTATTGTTGGCAACACGTATTTTACAAAGGCTTATGAGAGAGCTCATGCACTCATACAAAGAGGTCCGTTCAGCAACACGTCCTCCCTCGAAGAGCGCTAGGCTCGGTATGCCGGTCATACGGTCCGCACTCCGCAGTACCATTTTACACGTGAACTTTATCAGAATTTTTTAATTTTTTTTGGTCATAATATAGGTATTTTATAGAACTTTTTTTTTAAAATTTTGTTATATAAATACTAAATATTCATGTGAAATTTTATTTAATCAGTAAATTCGCCGAACTTTTAAGAAAAACAGGTTATTGTGACGCGTAAATTTAGATAAATCGTGTACATTGATTTGATTTATTTACTAACTAATTTTCTATAGAACGTTTAAAAATGAATTGCAACACTCTAATTCTAAGTGTGTTTATCACATTAGTATTTTTATAAGCAATTTATTATAATTTTTCGTGGATTTATATGGGTCAAAAGTGTCACCCAAAAGTGTAAAAATGGTAAACGTATTCTGCAAGCATAATTATTTCACTATTATATTTGAATAAAATTAATATTTTTTTGCAACACTCTAAGGAGGGATTAATCTTAAATTTTTTAATTTTCTTTTTGTTATAATTCTAATATCTCATGCATAAAGCTCATCAAAAGTTCTTAAAATGTCTTAAAATGTTTTTGCGTCGGGGGTGAAAAAGGTGAGATTCAGAATATTTGGAAATTCTTTGAAAAGAGGAATTTCTTCAACATTAAGGGAACTTCCATCCTCAATGGGGTTTTAATAGGAGATTAAAGTTTGTATGAATGTCGGTTATTTTCCAAGTTAGTTATATGTCCATGTAAAATAGGTTCTTACTTCCATTCTGGAGACAGCCATTGGATACTTTTTATCCTGGAAAATCGAAGTTCCCACGGAATTTTTAAAAAACTGACATACATTCCGACGACCTCCGTGGCGCAGTGTGTAGCGCTGTTGCCTTAACGTGCGGAGGTCCCGGGTTCGATCCCCGGCAGGGTTAATTTGGAAATTTATAATTTCTGAATTTTCCCTGGTCTGGCCTGGTGGGAGGCTTCGGCCGTGGCTAGTTACCACCCTACCGGCAAAGACGTGCCGCCAAGCGATTTAGCGTTCCGGTACGATGCCGTGTAGAAACCGAAGGGTTGAATTCATTTACTTATCTACTTCAATAATCAAATAATGGTCTTCGAAAAAGGAATTTATGTACGCGAAAATTCTTCCGTGGGATAATTTTAAATGTTGAACAAAATGTATCCATTATAACAAATCCTTTACGAATGATGTTTGTTTCAGGACAGAGGACACCGTAGCTAACACTTGCGCAATGGCTGCAACAGCGGCTGCGGCGGTGACGTGGCGAGGCACCAACGACAGCGCCACCGAGTACTGCCGCCGCGGTAACACCCCTGCAGCATACGGCAGGTACCAGAGGAACAACTCTACTGCACCATATGCTACGCCTCCTTCAAATGTCGAAAGGTGTTATATAAAAACAGCCTGATAGTATAGCTCTCTACAGTCTACACGGATAGCAAGCAGTGTGCCCCGTCACTGATAGGTAGATAGAAATTAGAAACGGTCATCGTTTATCGCCCAATCAGACTGAGTTTAACTCAAAATATTTTTGGTTAAATTGATGTCTTATTCAAATCTTTACTTTAAAGAAGGATTTAAAATTACAGTTCAAACAAAGCTCACTCAAGGCGTCCATTTAAATGCTTTTTTGAAAGCTGAAAACTGAGATGATACTTCCGGTTGGTAGGTTTTGTAAACGGGGTTGTTTTTTCTTCAAAATGTGACTAATAATGGTTTATAAGTATTTTAAAATTTATTCCACGAGGTATCATACGAGACATATTATGAATCTGAAGATTTCTGTAAAGTGTTTTTTTAACATTTGGAAGGAAGCTTTATTATCGATGTCGTGAACAGATCGATGAATTGATCATTTCATAACATAATCGAGCATTTCGTGATGTGGTGGCGTTTCATGAAATAGTCAACTTTTACTGACCATATAAATTTATCCTCAACGTTTGTCGATTTGTAAGGACGCTTGACCATATCATTAATGTAGGGTGTCCATACAAATGTAGATGTAAAATGGATGGGCTACGCCAGAAGACTCGCTTCGTCGCACCTCCTTTCAGCTTCACTTCTTTCAAGACCTCTTTCGCGAGCTTATGGCTTCGCGCTTTTAATAAACATTCTAGGGGTGAAGGTTGTGCTGATTCGGTTTTGGGACAGATCCACTTTTTAAAAAAAATTGGCCGCCAATAGAAGTGAAAACGAATATTTTTTTTTCTTATAAAAATAAAAATATTTCAAATAGGCTTTGTCAGACAGGACGCGTATTTTAGCGCTGCGTAGTAGCGTTATAGCGTCCCGTTTTAACGTCGCGCGAGGCTTCGTCAAACAGAATGCTTTAGCGCGCGTTAGACACCGCGCCGCCATTTCGCCATTCGCCAAAGCGTAGTGCAAATCGATAGCAGTGTGAAGAGTTTGTTCGTTATGGAGATGTCGAGTGATTCAGATGTGGAAGAATTATTACTTTTATATGCTTTATCACGGTCACAGAGAAAAAGAGTATGGGTGCACGACATCAATCAAAAGAGAAAGGATTTAGGAGAGTATCCTCGTTTGTGTCGTGAGCTTGCATCACATGAAGATTCTTTTTTTTACATACTTTCGTATGTAAAATTTGCCTTCAGAATTTGCCTTTTTCACAATTTGGCACAATTTTGCCTTCATTGATATATCTTTATATGAACTATCCTTCGTATTACTTTACTTTACTAATATTATAAATGCGAAAGTTTGGATGTATGGATGTCGGTATGGATGTATGGATGTATGGATGGATGTTTGTTACTCAATCACGCCCCAACAGCTGAACGGATCTGGATGATATTTGGCACAGAGATAGATTATAGTCTGGAATAACACGTAGGCTACTTTTTATCCCGGAAAATTAAAGAGTTCCCGCGGGAACCACAAAACCTCGATCCACGCGTACGAAGTCGCGGGCATCAGCTAGTAATATAAGCATGGATATTTTCTAACCAATTCTATCAAATTTTCGGTCATTATGCAGTATTTTATTATTATTTTACGCCTATTCACTCCGACGCTAAAATAAAATTTGTAAAAAAATACAACACCCGACGTTAAAGCGTCTTAACGCCGCGACAGAGCGTTGCGTACTGCTAGCGCTGGCGCTCTGTTTGACGGTATTCTACGATGGTAGTACAACACATCTTAGCGTCATAGCGCGGCGTCAAGTTAACGCTCTGACGCGCGCTAAGTACGCGTCCTGTCTGACAAAGCCTTAAACCTTAAAACTAAGCCATTAACGCCGCTAGTAGTCAACAACAAACCTAATTATTTTCCGATATGATTATACAATGTTTGATATTAATATTCATTTGATCCGGCCACGATTTCTATAGAGCGATCTAAACACAAAAGTATTCAATGATCGCTGAGTCTGCGGGCAGGAGTCTGAATTACTATTGTCAAAACACTCGTATTTATACTATTTTTACCCTCGACGAAACGGAGACGGTATATGTGTTTGCCCTAAGAGGTTGTGTGTTTGTTTGTTTGTTTGTTTGTTTGTTTGTTTGTTTGTTTGTTTGTTTGTTTGTTTGTGCACTTTTTTGCATTAGATATGTATAGCTTGTGAGAAGGTTCTTAGATATATTTTAGGACCATAGACAACCAAGCTGAGCTGTACTCTATGATTTTAATTTTTCAATATGTTACCATTTTTCTCAAAAAGTACTGGGCCGATTGAGATGCGGTTTTTTGCATTAGATATGTATAGCTTGTGAGAAGGTTTTTAGATATATTTTAGGACCATAGACAACCAAGCTGAGCTGTAGTCTATGATTTTAATTTTTCAATATGTTACCATTTTTCTCAAAAAGTACTGGGCCGATTGAGATGCGGTTTTTTGCATCATCAGATATGTATAGCTTGTGAGAAGGTTCTTGGATATATTTTAGGACCATGGACAATCAAGCTGAGCTAGTGATTCGGTAAGTGGTCATAGGAACTCCTTAAGTTCTCATCGTAAACCCGTCGTCTTTAGACTCTTTTGGTTTGTCTTGACTAGCATTTTGTACCTAGATGCTGCCCAGGGTCTCATGATGGAGCCAGGAGGTGGTCATAAGAACTCCTTAAGTTCTTATCGTAAACCCGTCGTGTTTGGACTCTTTTGATTTGTCTTGACTAGCACTTTGTACCTAGATGTTACTCAGGGTCTCATGATGGAGCCAGGAGGTGGTCATAGGAACTCCTTAAGTTCTTATGGTAAACCCGTCGTGTTTGGACTCTTTTGATTTGTCTTGACTAGCACTTTGTACCTAGATGCAGCCCAGGGTCTTATGATGGAGCCAGAAGGTGGTCATAGGAACTCCTTAAGTTCTTAACGTAAACCCGTCGTATTTGGACTCTTTTGATTTGTCTTGACTAGCACTTTGTACCTAGATGCTACTCAGGGTCTCATGATGGAGCCAGGAGGTGGTCATGGGAACTCCTTAAGTGATCACATTTTTTAAAATAATTTTTATCAGAATATTAAAATTTAACACTATTTGACACCTCTGCTCATTACTAAGCCCAAGTTTTATCTCGGAATGAGAAGGGTTTGGCAATAGTCCACCACGCTGGTCAAAAGAACTACTGAGCCGGTTAAAATATGCAGTTTTGTGTTTTAGATATTATTTTAAGTTCTAATTGTTGTTTCAATGGAGCTCTACAGTTCGTCGTGGGTTTTTTAAAATTTTTAATTTTATTACTTGTCAATATGGCGTTCCGTATCCGCAGATTAAATTGATTGACATGAAACGAGTCAAATTGACATATTATACTTCCTGTTTCATGAGATATAATGACACATAATATTAATGCTAACGCTTCTAAGCCGCGAGTCGTATGGAAATGCTAGTTTTGTAAGTAACTTAGCTACATAAAAACTCACAAGTGTCATCGCGGCCTTAGAGTAATTTTCGATTTTCGTTTTACAGAACAACACCCCACCACAGATGGTACGCGAGCGGCACGGGCGCCGGCAGCGTCAGCGCAGCGGGCGGCGAGAGCACGCCGAGCACACCGGGCGGGGGCACGGAGCGGCGGCGGCGGCTGTCGGGCTCGGGCTCGTCGCGCTCCGACTCGTCCTCGCCCGAGCCCAGCGACACGTCGCGCGCCTCCACGCCCGCCGCGCACCACCACGCGCCGCACCACCCGGCGAGGCGCACGCCGCCGCCGCACCCGCACCAGGTCTGACACGAGGCCTCTACACACCACACACTACACTCTACACACCACGCCACTGTGTGTGTCCGCCGCTGTCCCGTTGGACAGTGGACTGCCAACTCAAAGCCGGGAAGCACTTTGATTAAAGCAGTATCGCCACCAGCAGATCATTAAGTAGTAGAGCCACCTAGCACTAAGCAAGGTGGCTCTACTGCTTAAGCCCAAAACACACAGGGAACGGGCCCAGGCGCGGGCCGGGTCGGGTGTCAGGCGGGTTGAATTCCTTGTATTTATATGGACGACATCACACAGCGTCACCCGCCACGCGCCCGACCCGCGCCCGCGTTCTGTGTGATGTCGTTCGTATACATACAAGGAATTCAACCCGCCTGACACCCAACCCAGCCCGCACCCGACCCGCACCCGTTCCCTGTGTGTTTTGGGCTTAAATGATTGCTATTAAACACGTATGGCAATTAACAGAATACCGAATAGAAGCGCGTTTAGTTTCGCGTGTAGGGTCTTGTTACGTAAAGCTCTTGTTCTGAACGGCTCAAGCCGATTCCGCTTCGCTAGGTTTGGTGAGACCCTAAGACAGCCTGTCTTCTGGCATCCTGAAGCGGAGCGGAGTGGATATCAGGGTTAGCTCAGGCCAAGATTACAATAATTGTAAGTTTTCACATCAGTCTTCTTCGTATACTTGATCCTATCCCACGCTGTGTGCTGTGTGTGGGGTCGGCACAACATGTCTTCTTCTTTGGTCTCCCTTTACTCTTTTCCTAACACATGCATATCTATCATTCTTCTCGTAATATGACTTTCTTCTCTCCGCATTACATGCCCATACCGTGCCGGCCTATTACTCCTCATCTTTTCTGTCACTGGCGGCTACCAAATTTCCCAAACTACAACAACTTTTTACGTCAGTAGAGCACTTAAATAACTTACATAAGTCAACAGTCTTGTTTTTAGTCTTGTAATGTCATTTCGTAAGTTACTCATATACGTGACTTACGTGACTAAAACTTAAAAGTGTGATCGTAGCTTTAGGCAATGGAAGCCCTGAAAGTTGTTTTTCACTTGTTTACGTTTTTACTATATTCCTGAAAAACTATAGTATAACTATTTTTAATTTAGTTTTAACATTGTCTCTCAACAATAGCAAAGGTTTTGTTAAAGGCTAACTTATTCAAAAATCCTATTACACTGTAAAGGATTATTTAAATGAAAAAAAAAAGCATGGGAATAAATTGTTCCAGCGGCTAATTAATCTAATGATTTCTATCTATATATTTGTAATACGACGGACATATTCCGAGATGCAAGTTTCGCGAAATAAAAATAATAATTTATGCTACAAATCGATCAATTCACACGGGCAGTAGATCCTCCCACAATGTTTCTATGCTTAAAGCTTATTGCTTTTTGTCCCTCGCCTATCGGATCATCGGATTAAAAGAAAAACAAAATTGCTCTAGATCAAAATCAAGTCACTGATTTAAGTCCCTGAAAAGGTAACAGACAGACTATATCGGATTATTATCAAAGTATGACTATGAATATTGAATACCTAATTCATCTATCTCATAATAATATAGTATACCATGAAAATTTAAAGCACAGTACAAATAGGTAAAGGTAGAAATATCACTTACAGTGGCCGTCAACGGCGAATGGAAGACCTCTTGCAATCTGCGTACGAAACTTGCCGGCTAGATCGACCGACAGTTCCCTCAAAGACGGTCTCTATCACGAATACAAGAAACACGGGAAGGTGGTGTGGGTGAAGGTGGTCGGTCAGAACGCCGACCGGTACGCGGTTGTCCGTTTTAAAAAGCCGTCCGACGTAGAGAAGGCACTCGAAGTGTCTCAAGATAAGCTTTTTTTTGGTTGCAAGATCTCAGTGGCACCTCACCAAAGTTGCGACGACGACGCGGAGTCGGCCAAACCTTATGAGACTGATATTGATGAATACCATCCGAAGGTACGTACAGTAACAGACTATACAAACATGGTTTTATACAATTTATATATTCTGATGTTGTTAGTGATCAAGTTAAGTTGTTCTAAAAGACTGATTTTTACTCTTTAATTTAAAGTTGTACATTTTGTTTGATTAAATCGCTTCTGTTATTTGATTATAATATATGATTGCATGATTCCATAAAATAATAATAAATTATACTATCTGAACATACATATAGCTTTTATACATCCAGTTAATTATATCTACTAATATGTAGAATCAATTAGAATAGAATTATAAATGCACATATTAATATAACAATATTTGATTTATGGCCAATTTATTAGCCAAATAATCTAAAAACTAACGAATATGAATTGTGATGAAGTTTAGTGACTTACAATTGTATAATCAGCCCTTAGATAATCAAGATATTATTTCCATGAACAGAGTTGATCAAAAAAAGGCAACTGCTCTGAATTGGTTAGTTATTTATTTAGTAGCATTGGCTCTTTGCTCATTGTTTTCAATTTTGTTGGCAGGCTACGAGGACGTTATTTATCGGTAACTTGGAGAAAGACGTAACGCAGCAGCAGTTGAGGGATAAGTTCAAGCACTTCGGGCGTATAATAGAGATCGATATAAAGAAGGGCAGCGGCGGCGGTGCGGGCTACGCCTTCTGCCAGTACGCGTCGATCGCGAGCGTGGTGGAGGCCATCCGCGCCATGGACGGCGAGTACGTGGGCAGCTCGCGCGTCAAGCTGGGCTTCGGCAAGCCCGTGGCCACCACGTGCGTGTGGGTGGACGGCCTCACCGAGCACACGGAGAAGCAGGTGCGCCCACACGATACCCACCCATGTGACTTGCCACCAATAGCCATAATGACAGTTACAGCGAATCAATGAAATTATGAATTTATCTAATGAAATAGTATTCATGGATTATAAAAAACGTATTTATTTTTCTATTTCGAGCGAGATTGCTATTTATTTTGATAAAATAAAACTATAAAATACAGCAATCCGCCCTAATGGATTAAACATCAAGAGGCAAATGACGTCACAATTGTTAGTTTTCGAGCTTTGACAATCACTATTGTTTACTGCACACTGCACAGAGTACATTGGTAAAAATAATAGTGACGTCACAAACGACGCCATGACACCGTAAAGCGTTATGGCGTGAATTTTAAAATTTAAATTTCAAATGCCAATTTTATTTATTAAACCTTATTTTTCTGCTGAAATAAGATATTTTTTCGAAATAGTAGATACTTCCGAACATAATCTGACCATTTTTCAAAATCAGTCATCACGCCTATTATTGCGTACTTGAATCCATTTCGATACATATGTATTTATTTTAAAATTTACTTCTTATTTTTGTATTGAGTGAGTATAGCTTATATTAATGACAGCACAATGTAACGAAGCTAAGACAATAAATTAAAATCTAAATTTCTAAAAAAACTAATTATATTTACAAAAAATACACGCCGTCCACGGTCCAAGTGATTGTTAATGGGCATGGTGCCCAAAGTTGTAAGTTTTTGGTCACCAGAGGCGTGGATCAGTTTTTGGGATACGACATTTATAATATAATACATTTTTTTGTATTTATCTGGAATCTAGTCAAAAGAAACGAAATGTATTCAACACTTAGGTACGATGGGAAATTGACAACGTTCGTTGTCCCTAAAAATGTATGACTTATCACTTGTATTGCATTTTGCATGCACTTGTATTCATTTGCAGCAGTGTGGCAAACTCTGCTTTTCGGGCTAAGTTGAAATGTCAAAAATGGTCTAGATTTGGCCAAATTTTTTAAATTGTGCTAAATTGCCAAATAAGCCTCATTGCTTGAAGGTTGCGTAGCGTAGGAATTGGGGTGTCATATTTGTAGCAAGTCCGAACTTTGTATGGCCAAATCATTGGTATTTGTCTTTTGTAATTAGGGTATTTATCAGTATTAAGTATTTATACAGGTAATTTAGTTTTTCGGAGGCACTACTACTAAAATGCGTTACCTGTAGACCTTTCTTTTATTACCCGTGGAACTACCGGTTGGGGTAGTAGTTAGTGCCACAGCAAATATTTTTGTCCTTAGAACTCCTGAATTTGAAGTTGAATTTGAAGAAGTACGAAGTTGAAGAAAGTATATTTATGAAAATAAAAGTATTTTGTCTCTATAACTAGAACTTCTTACCTTAGATAAATAAATTAACTGGATTGAAAGTTATTTTTCTTGAACAAATGAAAAGAATGATAGCAGGGGTCCCTCCCATCGTTAAAGCAGGAGGACCTTCAATATCAGAGCCTATCCGCCGATTACCGATCAGCCCCGATTGTGTAAGGAAATCGTGAACGTTTGCCAAACGTATAATTCGACCTGTTTATGGAGTTAATTGATGTCTGCACGTCAAAAGCATGTATGAACTCCTTAAAAAGTTCGATTAATACGTTTTAAGATGTCGAATGATTACGATTTCCTTAGACAATTAGGCCTCAGATAAAACGTCCACCCAAAACTTCTTGTGTTGGAAGGGAACGACGTTACGTCCCGCCCGGTCCTTGTTCGTAATATTGGATAGAAGCAGGCGTTACTTTGCGCAAGTCCATGACAATGAAAAAACTAGAAGTTTAATTCGCTATAATCCGCCACAGAAGGCAATTTTGGACAACAGAAGGGTATTTTCGAGGGTTAGTAGTGTGGTGAATATCGCGGGCAGCAAGTTACGCGCTGTACCACATAGATTTGCCTTCTGTGGCGGAATATAGCGAATTAAACTTGTAGTTTTTTCTAGTTCGTAATGGTTGTGACAAGGGTGTTCGTTGTGGCGCAGGTGCTCGGCGCGGTGTCGCGCTGCGGCGCCGCCACGTCGGTGTGCGTGGACCGCGCGGCGGGCGCGGCGCTCGTGCACTTCGAGCAGGCGGCGGCGGCGGGCGGGGCCGTGCGCGAGCTGCGCCGCGTGGCCGCGCAGCTGTCGGCCGCCGAGCCCGACCATCCGCGCCTCTGCGTCGACTATGCCTCGCGCGAGTGCCAGGTCAGCGACACACGATACCGAAACGACCATCAATCATATCATGACGATATGATATATGATACTAGATGATTCCCGCGACTTCGTCCGCGTGGATTAAGATTTTTGATTCCCGCGGGAACTTTTTAATTTTCCGGGTTAAAAATTAGCCTATGTCTTTCCCCGGGCAACCAACTACCCCTGTACCAAATTTCATCAAAATCGGGTGAAGACACAGTTTTTTATATTCTCGCGGGAACTCTTTAATTTTCCGGGATAAAAAGTAGCCTATGTCCTTCCCCGGGATACCATCTACCCCTGTACCAAAGGAGACTGAGCAAAACTATATGGAGTTTGGGCTATTAACAAATATTTTTGTGTCTCGATAAAAGTTTGCTTAAAATAAAGTTTGATAACCCTACTTTCATAAACAAAAACAATTTTTAATTTATTCCTCCCAGTTTTTGAGAAAAACAATTTTATGTAAAAGGTTAGGTTAGGTATGGTAGTAGGTACCACACTTCACCAGGACGGTTCTACTGCTGCCTATGGTAAAACCAGTAAATAGTTATTGCCAATGAATCAATATTTGAAGATATATAAGGTGCCATTGTATTTATATTTTTAAATAATGTCTTTAACAGTACCAGTGAGTATTACTTTGACCTTGCTAATAGACAACGCTTACCTATACCTACCAGAAGCCTACCAGCTATTCGAACTAGTGTACTAGGTCCCTAGCTCTGGAATATATGCTTCGTTAATAATTACTGAGACATTACTAGGTTGAGTAACTATTATTTAAACTGTAGTTGGGCTATTGATAGCAAGAACTGCAAAAATAAAATTAGTACAACGAAACTACCAAAACATTGCGTTTTTACAAAGAAAACATACACACTGCACAGGTAGGTACTTACTTATATAAAAAGTAGGTCCTTTTTTAGGTAGGTATTAGAAAGATTATTACAATCTTGTACATTGCATTGTTTAAGGAAAAAGAAAACTATTGTTCAAACCAATATTGATTTTATTTCAGTTACAAATATTTCTACTTACAATATTTTTATTTTAAGGAAATGAGAAATAAATATCTAGCAAGATTAAAATAAAACCTAACGCCAACGGAGGAAATAATATACTTTATCTCAACTCGACGTACAAGACAACGGCATGGGAATAAAATATCTAAATTCGAATCACCTTTGCTGTCGAAAATAGCAAAAATGTCAGTAAGCAAAAACCACAGACAACTAACCTGCAAGTGTTTCAACTAGCACCGAGTTGAGTCGATTCTATCAAAATGGTTTGCAAATAAATATCGATATTTTTTTATAATACTATGAAAATGATAGTTTTTAATCGATTAAAAGTCGATTACCGCCCGTTTTTATTTCATCGATTTCAACAATAACATCACAAGGTATGTCTACGGATAAAAATGGAGTCTGGTTTTACAAATACAATTGGAGTACTTTTAAAATGATGAAAAAATCTCGGGATAGGCAGCACTTTGTTTTTTGTGCCAAACTGAATTAAAAAATTAAACTTAAATTATGAAAATAATTATCTTCTGACACAAGCATGGCCTGTGTTTGTTCAGTCTCCTTTCATCAAAATCGGTTGAACAGATGGGCCGTGAAAGCGTAGCAGACAGGCAGACGACACACTTTCGCATTTATAATATTAGTATGGATATATGACGGGATGATGAATGAAATGAATGAGGAACTCATTAGTATACGAAAAACTGGGAGATAGCTTTTCACCTGTACATAATATATATAGGCTACATTTTATCCCGGAAAAATTGCCACTGGAATCAAAAAAATCTTAATTCACGTAGATATAGTCGCAGGCATCATCTAGTATCTGAATATGTGAGATGATGAATATCTGCGGTGTACTTATGCGCCCAGGTTTACTCCATTTATACAGGGTTCATTTAATTCTAGATACTTATTACGTCTTATGGGCATCTTCTCTACATATCACTGAAAAACTTTTTTTTTGGTTAATCAGATGTCAGAAACCTCAGTTTTAACTGAGGTTTCTGACATAGTACCATCACCGTAAAATAGGTTATCCGAGTAAAATCCGTCGAGAAAATGTGTTTTGACTCTATGTTTGTTAACCTAAACGTTTTATTGCAGGAAGCGTTTTATGAACAATTAGAAAAGCACGGTGGGTCTGCAGCACTCGCCGGCGCTGAGCGAGTGGTCGGCGACACCCCCAACCGGTACATAACAACTGTTAGGCACGACACACTTAGGTATGGACCATTTTAATTTTCGTATTATCATTAAAGAGATCCCACTACTGTATCAATAATGCTGACCATCCCTGATGCCTTTGGCAGTCTTATAAAACTAAATTGATTCACTTTTACTTCATATTAAATCTATATAGTAAAGTAGATCTACTATATTGCAATTTGTGATCATTCCTAAGGTACGAAACGAGCGCGACTCGGTCCCGGGCAGCAAGCTTCAGTCGCAGCTCATCTCGGACTCCACGTTACAATGCACTTGACCTTTATGATCCTGCTGACTATGCAGCTGATCGGAGATACAGGTTGGTGCACAGTTCTGTTGGTTTCTTATTTAGGCCCATTTGCACCAACCTGTTAAATGTTTTTAAATTCTATATCTATCCTTTTAATGTTAACCCTGGGATACTTTTGTTAAGAAGTAATAGAATACATCATAAAATTTAATTAAATCAGTTTAAGCAGGTTGGTGCTAGAGAGGAATCTCATTATGTATGTATATTTTGTTGTAAATTTCAATAAGTAAAATACTTAATTAGCTGTTAATTTCAGGGTATATGATGAATTAGGATCCAGTCCACAGACAGATGAGGCAACGTTCGAAGATCGTCTCCAGTCGGTCGTCGTATCGCCGCATCGTGGCCATAAACATCGGAGAGATTCCAGCCCAGAAGATAGAAAGCATTCAAAAGTGAGTTCATTTTTATTGAATTAGGCTTAATATTATACTACATAATACTGTTATCGTGAATGAACTACAAATGACGTAATCGAATCAGGAGCGGCATCGAAGCGCTGGTGGCGGATCTCGCCGGTCGCGTTCCGGTTCCCGCGGGCACGTGTCACGGCGACGGCATCGGCGGCGGCGCGACGGCTCCGGGTCGCGCACCTCGCGTGCCGGCACCCCGCTGAGGGACGAGCCCGACGCGCCACCCACCGAGCCACGCCGGCCGCCACGTGAGCGCCCGCCGCTGCCCATGAGCCTGCCGCTGCCCAAGTTCGCCGTGCAGCTGCTACGCGCGGCGCCCGCGCAGCCGCGCTCGCTACCGCACGCGCCCGCTTCGCCGCCACGCCCGCCCTCCGTCTCCTCGTCCAGCGGCGGCTCCGCACCGCACTCGCCCTCGCTCGATGAACGCATTCGCTCTCTCGATGAGAAGTACGAGCGATGGAGTGGCTCTAGAGCGCACGCGGACGCTCCCGATCGTTCCCGTCTACGGCATCGCCTCCTTGAGCTCGACATAAACGAGGTGTTGAAACCTTCCGAGGTAGTCCGATCGTTGCTGGCCAAAAGATCTGTTTTCGATGAAGACACTGAGCGGCTCGAGGGAGCTCGTGTTCCAAGTCCGGGAGGAAGTCCGCGCTCTTTGGCAGTGGCGGTACCGCGGGTGTTAAGATACCCTTTTCCAGCACATTCCAGCCCGGTTACTACGTCAGCTATACCTTCCACTTCCACCGTAGCTCCCGGGACGCCCACGCGACTGTCGGAGCAAGATGAACAAGAGTGCTCCCGACCCTCACCGTTGGAAAGAATACTTAAGCTTCCCGATGTTGAAATGGTAAACGATAACAGGATTAGTATGAGAACACCTTCTATTGATAAACAAGCGGATGTGCATGATAAAAAACAATCCCCTTTGATTGATAAAGAATCCTTTGAATTAGACGGAAATAATACAAGGCATGAAAACAAGTGTCGAAGAACCTCTGAAATAGAAGGAAATACTACGCGGCATGAAAACAGAAGTAGAAGAAACTCTGAAATAGACGGAAATAATACGAGGCATGAAAACAGGAGTAGAAGAAACTCTGAGTTAGATGGCAATAATACGAGACCTGAAAACTGGAGCAGAAGAAACTCTGAATTAGACGGAAATAACATGAGGCATGAAAACAAGAGCAGAAGAAACTCTTTAGTGATCAACTTTGATGAGAACAAATCACCTATGAACGCGGAAAAGACGTCTGAGCAAAGCTCATTAGAACATAATGTCGAAATAACTATTAACGAAAAACACAATACGAGAGACATTCGCGCGGGATTTGAAGATAAGTTAATTTCGGTAAAAAAGGAAGATAGTGTCGAAGACCATAATGTTTCAAGAACCAGTGACTCTGTAATAACCAAATTTGAAAGGAATTGTTTTCGAGACGAAGCGAAATTATGTAGTGAAGATATCACAGAAGCGATCAAACAAGAACTGCAGGTAGACCTCGAATTAAATCAAGAACATCTTTTCTTTGCAAATGATACAAAATTTAAAAAAATGATCCAAGAAGATATCAAACCAAAATTGGACCAAAGCAATAAATTGCAGGAAACTGGTTTTAAAGAGAAAAAAGAAATTGAATCTCTTTTTCAAAACCATATAAGTAAAGCAATTATAACCTATAATGTACACTCTCTAAATCACTTGAATGCCATTAATTGCTCGGAAATACCGAGGAAGATTGTGGAAGTGACTCCTGATTTAAAATTGAATGATAAATTGAAAGAAAGTATAACAAAAGGCGATGTCGTTCAGCCACTTGCGTCACAAGACGATAACTTTGTCAAAGAAAACATAAACTGTGAAAAGTTTGTAGACAATTTCAATTTTCAAAGCAGTGTATTGGAAAAAGCAGTTGATAATGTTAAAAATCAGGACGAGAGTAATAAAACCGAGCGTGATAAAATCGAGCGCGATAAAATAAGACACTGTAAGGATCGCATCGAAAAAGATAATATAGATAAGGAGAAATTAAAAAACAATAAAAATTTCAAACTTGAAAAAAATGAAAAAGAACGAAAAATGAAGAATGAAGAAACCTCGTCTTTGAAATCATGTTCAGAAAAGTCAAAGTCTGAAAAGACAGAAAAACACTTAGAATCTGATAAACATTTTGAAAAGGTACGTGAACCTGATAAACCTAGACACGTTGATGATGTAAAATATTCACGCCATGAAAACCATAAAAAAGATAAAGTTGAGCGAGATAAAAAAAGAGATACTATTGAAACAGAAAGTTCGGTTAAAGTTTCAAAAAGGGATGAAAAGCACAAGCACGATCGGCCCAAAAAAGAAACTGAAATAAAACGCGAAATTAAATCCGATAATTCGAAGAGTCGTAAATCTTCTAGAGATGAGTCCAGGGATATTTGCCGGAAAGATTCAACAGACTCTAGTACGTCTAGAACGTCACATGATTCAACTAAGTGTAGAGATTTTGAAAATACAGAAATTAAAGAGGAGCCTAAAAATAAAGTGAAAACTACTACGGATATATTGCAAAAAATTGAAACAGACAAAGAAACTATAAAACTCGATCAATCTAAATTAGACTGTAAGATAAAAATGAAAACCGACATAAAGGAGGAAAAGGATTTAGAACAGCTCCCTAAAAACAAAACTGATAGTAACACAGAAAGTGCATTAAAAGCTAAAACTGATGGACCAGAAAAACATAGGCATTACTCTCTAGATTCACCTAGTCTTGATTCTAAGCGTAAGGAGCGGTTGAATTCATGTTCCAGCCTACCATCTAACATTGGCCATAAACGAAGAATGTCGTCGCAAGACAGTATAGACTATCTAACCGAAGACACAAAGAAATGTAAAAATGAACGACGTGATTCTAAAGATTCTAGAAACGTGGAACGACATAAGACGACCAAATTTAGTAAAGGTCATTTTGCTAAAATAATTGAGAGTAAAACTAAAGA
The DNA here is from genome assembly GCA_923060345.2 of Erebia aethiops. NCBI lineage: Eukaryota > Metazoa > Arthropoda > Insecta > Lepidoptera > Nymphalidae > Erebia > Erebia aethiops. The sequence goes on along the minus strand of OV281096.1, from coordinate 8,979,445 downwards.
CGATAAGAAAAATCAAGTAAAACCTCCTGATGATAATATGTACTTAAACATAAAAGAAGAGGAAATAAAGAAACCGACATCTGAACGAAGTAAAACACCCAAAAATACTCCATTGGATGAGTGTGATGAAAAGATAGAACCATCAAGCAAAGAGCAACAATCAGGAACTTCAGAGTCATCGTCAGAATCATTACACAACAATATAGATTTTCTTGCAACATTAGAATTGAGATCGAGCGAAGAAGATGAAAGACAAAAAGCGCTACGTAAAGAAATGAAAGAGAAAAAACGTATTCAACAATTACAACAAATACAAGAACTTCAGATGCAACAAGATGCTCTGCAACATGCTGAGTTATGTAATAAGATAAAGGAAGACAGAAAACTTAAAAACGAGGAAAAAAAGAAAGAAACTATGCGTGATAAGAGAATGTCTACTGAACGTAAAAGTAAGGATGACAAAAGTGATAACAGTAAACGGCGCAACCGTAAGATGCCGAGCACAGATAGCTCCGATTCTGACGAGCCTATGAAAAAACATTCTATATTTGACATCATCGATGATGAACCAACTTATATTTCAATGTACGACAAAGTTAAAGCTAGATCTTGCAAAAATATGCAAAAACAAGAAGAAGAAAAGCGGCAGGAAAAAATAAAAGCTAAATTTAGCCAGTTAAAGCAAAGTCGAGCAAAACGCGAAGAAAAGAAAAGATCTAGTTGGGATGAAGACAGTGATTCGGAAAACGAGCAACATAAATTTCAAAAAGCTTCTATGGGTAGTTCTTCTGATGACGACCACATTGTTATACATAGTAAAAAGCGTGAAAAATCTCAGGGGTCTAGTCTTGAATATGATCAAAACCGAGCAATTAATGACTATTTCGATGCAGTTAGTAATGAAGAAGATTCGCACAATAAATTGTCCCGTAAAAATTCACGGTCTCGCATCATGTCTGATACGTCTGATGATGAAAATTCTAAAAGGAACATGAATAAAAGTCCAAATTTTGTTGATAAAATTAAAAAAGAAATATTTTCAGATTCCGAATCTTCTCAGAAATGTAAAGATAATGATATTCATCTGAAAGAATCTAGTGATGATAAGGTTAAGAAAACATCTCTTTTGAATTTATTTGGAAAGAGTGACAGTGATGACAATAGACTTAAGTCTATTTTAGATGGTGAAAATAATTACAGACTGTCTTTTGCGAAAGGTTATTCAAATGATTTCTCTTCAGAAAATGAATCCATTCCTTCTAATATACATTCTTATGAAATGCGCAAAAAACATAAGAAAAAACAAAAGAAGTACAAGTTTTCCTTTTCCGATGAAGATACTAAGACTGAAAGTGGTCACGAAGTTACGCCAGATATAGGTATTAAACACAAACATTCTGACAAATTTCGTCGCCATAGTAATAAAAAAGAAAAAAGAAAAGATAAAATTCGCGACAGTGTTGACACCGATGAACTTCGAGATGAAAAAAGAAAATATAAAAAAGATAAGAGATCTCTAAGCCAATCATATGATCTTATTACGGATCCCACGTCAAATAATTATAAGAAAGAGGGTAAAATGGAGGATATATTTGGTCCACTTTCAGACGAGTCAGATAGAGACTCGGGCCATATTGCAGGTCAATCTATGGATTATCATTATACACCAACTGAAAAAACAAACAGTGAGGAAGTTAAAACCAAAGATGAAATCAAACGGAAGAAAGAAAGACGGAGAAAAGAAAAGATGCATTTCAGCAAAGACGATGACAACAGCTTAGATGTTGATGCAGTTAGTAAAGCAATAGAAGCTCGATTATTTGCTGACACCTCCAATATTGACGATAATCGTTCTAAAATGGAAAATAATTCTGATTGTGCTGCTAAAAAGTTAGATACTGAGCATAAATATGGCGACGTAAACATTAACGTAGATAACATGTCCTTTCATAAATACTGTGATAAAATCAAAAAGGATTCTCGAGAAAAAAAGAAGAAGAAAAAGAAAAATCGCGAAGACCGTCAAAGTCGCAAAGAACATCACCATGGATATCATCACGAAAAGATACACAAAATTGATGACTCTTATCTCGACAGTACTATTACGTCAAACATACTTGACGAATCTTATCTAGACAATAATGTTCCATTATCTCCGAAAACTATGCTACTTGACATACCATTACCTAATGATATCCAAAAACCTCATGTTGCCGATAAATCAGATGATAGATCCCTTTCTGAATCACCCAGTTTACCAAGAATAACAGATAGTCCTCTCTTTGCAGTAAAAACAGATGAGAACACTGATGTAAAAATTCATCATTCTGATTCTCCTAACATGCTAGTTGTTGGTAATGACATCGAAATGGATTATGAGTTATCAAGAAACATTGAGGTAAATGATATACCGATGCCCCCTCCGATTGATAATATTGTTCAAGATATCAGTGAAGTACCATTACCTGAGGATCCTCCCCTAAACACAGAAGCAGTTAAACACAGTGAACTAATTTGTATAAATGAGGATACTGATGTTAAAATGAGTGAAGATGCCGTTAGAAGCATACCAAACTTAGAAGATGATACAGAAAAACTGATCGATAAAATAGTTAGTGAGTCTCATTCTTGCAAAGTAGAGAAAAAGGAAAAAGAAAAACCTCGCGCCATCATTTCACAAGAAGAAACGGAGGATGCTGTTGCTGCATTGCTGGGCGAAAGCTTTGGTGGGAAAGCTAATACATTTGTTAATTGCTATGAAGAAGTAGAAAACAATAGTACGCATCAGATCGAAATCGAAAATACTACAATAGAAAGTGAAATAATTCCCGAACAAGACGCCGAAGAAATGAGACAGGCAGTTCAAAATTTAAATGCAAGTGAAATGGAAATGAAACCTGATACACCTGTATCGGATAATGATCTTTTACTAATAGATACTGATACCGAAGAATCCGAAGAGACCAATCAAGATGCAATCGAAAAATTACCATTAAACATAATTGCAACAAATCAATCTCTAAACAATAATAATAAAGTAAGCTTAGCTCAGACTACAGAAATATCTAATGTCATCGTCACGAAACCAAAAACAACCATAGTCCATCCCATTCAAAAAGAGTCTCAAGATTTGAATAAAAAAACAAATGAAGTTGAAGTAAAACCTTTAGTAACGAAGCCAGAAACTATTCAGCAAATTACTTCGACGGCGACTCCGGTCATAACGTCTCCGGTGCGGTCTTGGACTTTATCGAATAATAAATTAACTGAACCTCATAAGCTAAACATCCCTGCGAGCTCTATGATTAACAAAGATAATAACGAAAAGAAGCAAACTCATATAACCGCAAATATAGTTCAGATTAAAGCACCACATAATCAAAATGTACAAATTGGTAGTTCCTTAAGGCCTATCGTTACTCCAAATAGACTTGGTACTCCTTATCAAGTAATAAATCAGATGATAAGGCCGCAAGTTTCTAATATGCAACCACCTACAATTAAAATACCAGAGCCTCATATTATTTATCAAAAATCTCAGGGTATAGTAATTTCGCCTAGAAACAGCAATGAACCGATATTGTTAAGCCCTAAGGCTAGTCCACGGACTGAAAGTATGACATCGCCACGTCTAGCTAATATGGCTATTCTTGGGAGCTCTCCGCAAAGCTGCAGTTCAGTCGGCATAACAACATCAAATGCGATACAACAAAGGTCTCCTGGTCAGGTCACTGTAGTTCGAATGCAACAGCCGCCATTAAGTCCTATTCAAACTATGCATATACCGCCTGGTGCAAGAGCGATGGTATCTCCTAACCGACCAAATTCTGTATTAGTTCAAACGCAAGGCTCCCCACTACAGTTCAATAGATTGCCCGTTACTCCAGTTCTCGCACCTATATCCAAACCATTGAATATTAATAATATAATTCAACAAACTAAAACTAGTGTTGGTAATAATCAACAGTTGATTCACCAAACAAAGATAATATCGGACGCAAGAAAACCTGAAAGTTTGAACGAGAATACAAAAATAATTCTATCTCCAACCAGATTGCAACAAAGTACAAATTCTACTGTAAATGTTATGGCACAAAATCGCCTTATTTCTGTGCAGAACCCTATTCATGTTGGGAATATTAATTCCACTTTGCATCTTTCCAATAAGGTTTTAATAAACAACAAGGTTCAATTAGCTGATAAAAGAGATATCTCAAACAACAAGTCTGAAAATAATCTAGTAACACCCATCATACATGTAGCTACCCACGCACCGTCATCTATTATACAGGGTAGCACTAAATCTGTTGTTTGTAGTCCTCAAGAGGCAGCGACTGTCAATAGAGGACATGGATCTAATGTGATTCACACTATCAATTCACAGAGGTTACTTACAACGCATCCTATCACGAATGTCATACAACTGGAGGCAAACAAAGGTCCACCCTCAGTGTTATCCATGGCCACTATAAGACCCCCACAAGCTTTGTGCAAATCTGAACCATCAAACACTGTTGTTGTTACGACGTCAAGTCTAGCAAATGTGGTTATGACTCCGTTGTTGCTTAATACCACAACTCCAAAAGCGACTATAAGATTGCATACGAGAAGTGAGAGTGAACAAATAGATAATCACTCTTCTGCACCTTTCATGAATCACTGCCAGCCACAAAATTTCGACAAAAATAATGAAAATAATGAAATAGACATTCTTAAATCTCCTTCAGTCCCTACGTCCCCAACAAAGCATAACATAGCTAAATGTGAAACCGACTTTGAAGAACTATTAAAGGATAATACAAATGAGATTAAAGTAACTAATGAAAAGAAATTGGAAATTAATGTTGGACAAAAAATTACGTTAATAACTTCTGGTCTCGATGGAAGAACGAGCACAGATTGTAAGGTTGATGACAATGATAACAATAAAGAATTGAGCACCAAGAAACCGAATAACGATTCGGTATTGAAAATGAGTGGAAATGAAATTACAAATGCATTAACTATTGACGTAGAAAACATTTCCAAAAATAGTGATTTTTCCCTAAAAGAAAAGGCTGATATGGTCACCCATGAAGTAAAAGACAAAATAGATGAAAAGGAAACTGGCGAAAACAATGATAATTCCTTGATATCGGAAGTTGATGATAGTAACAACAAATTTTTTGGTCTACTTTCAAGTCCAAGTAAAGGAATCGATATGAAAAATTCGGATGAAGGGGATTATTGGTCGGCCAAGGACGTCAACATAGAGTCAGTTATTAAGAAAGTTGATTCCCTATGTAATGATATTTCCGATGAAAAGAAAGATCAAAATTATGAAGTAAATGGTTCGAAAGTAAAGGACTCTACAAAGGACTCTACAGAGTTTCAGGACACTGTGTTGGAGGCAAATATACAAAACGATTTGATAGGTGGTAAAGAAGCTACTAAACAAGATACTTGTAATCGAGAGTTATCAAAGGAATTAGAAACTAAGAGTGAAATCATTCAGGAGAGTAATGTAATTGGAGAAGCTATTCTTGAAAAAGCAACTGGTAAGAGAGGTGGTCGTACTGGACGTGGTAAAAGAACAGGCAAGGATCAGGACAGAGTACAAACTCGTCAAATCGCCAAACCGCCTAGAGGAACTTCAAAGCGAGGAAGAGGCAGCCGGGTAAAGGTAGATAAAAAAAATAAAAATTTAGGTTCCAATAATTTGAATAATATGCCTGGAGATGTCTACGACTTTCATGAGGATTCGGGAGATGAAACAGTGACATCACCTAACAAAACAGAAGTAAGGCCTCGTTTAATTCTGACGATAAAAAGCCCACTTTCTGGTAATTCGAACGTGATAGCGACATCGACTCTCAGTATTACACAGAAGGACCAGGCAAAAAGTTTAGATAAACAAAAGGAGGACAAGATGGAAGTGTTCGTATCACCCTCGGCAAATACGCGAAAGTCAAGACGTCTACAAGAAAAAGACATCCAACGTAGCACCGTCGACGATGTTATTGACGAAGTGATAAAGGGTACTGTTACACCATTTAGAAATAAAGAGACAAATAAAAAGAGATCTACAAGACAGGCCGGTAGCAAAACAAACTCAGCTGGCGACGTTCGTAAGTCTCCCAGGGGCGTCAAGAGAACAAGGGACAGAAGTCTATCAGATGCGTCGATGGATAGCAGCGATGACAACGTTAAAAGGGAAGATAATATTGTGGTTAAGGAGGCGAAACTTCCCAAGTTGGTTGAGCCTCCCGCACCAGTCGCACCGCCCGCACCAGTCGCACCGCCAGTTATCACTGCCCCGCTTAGCATTCCTACTCCTATAACGAAACCGCCCAAAAAGATGATATCAGAGATAGCCAAACTAACGAGCGTCTTCGAGGCAGCTGCTAATACAAACAATAGGGTTAGGGTCGCTTCACCGAATGTGCCCGATCGACCTCTGCCGTCGGCCGAGCGCCCTTGTGAAGCAGAACGCCTCGCTCCGCCCACTGCCGAGACTTCGCCGATCGCAGCGGGCGAAGCTGGAGACGCGGGCTACGTGCGGCGCCACGTCGACAACGTGCCGACCAATATGATGCCGGTAGGCGCCACCGAAGCCACGGACGCGCGAGTGCAATCACCCGCGCTGCCGCATCGCCCGCCTTCCGCGCACCACATCCTTGACCGAGCCACACCCGTACTCGTCAGGTTTGTAGCTCGTAACTTGAATACTACGACATAACGACAATAAATTATTAAGTCAAATAAAATTGAAAATTGAAAAAAATAAAATAAAAAGTAACGTTTAAAGATGGGTACTCATTAGCAAATTGTAACCGTAACCGTTGCATGTTACTGTTGTACCAAAACTCATAGTGTGTACGTGGTTTGAGAGCGCACTGCGCTCGCATCGAGCCGTCGAAAACCATGTACTCATTCTGTAACTGTAACCGTCCACCAAGAATCATAGTGATAGTGACGCGGACACAGGATTCGCATTCGTTTATAATCATCGAGCAAAGCATTTATTAGTATGTGCGCTGCACAAGCGCGAGACATTTCGTCAGACATAGTGGAACACCAACTGAATACTGCGAACCAGGCAGCTCGTTGTTATGGTCATACTGATGTGGACATCGCGTATACACTTGAACTCGTTATTCTATCTGTTTGGTTACAGATACAGCTCGCTAATGAGTACGCGGTTAAAGAGCGATCGATGGACGTCGCGAGCAAAGATCGTAATAACGCGTACACACTAGAACTCGTTACTGTAACTGTTCGGTTACAGTTACAGCTCGCTGATGAGTACTGATAAGTACTCTATACACGGCGAAAATGCTCACCAAATAGCTTGAAACCGCCATGTAATTTTCTTGTATCTGCCACAAGTACTACGCTAAACATGAGTGTTTAATTTTTATTTTAATCGTCCTGCCACAACAACGTCCGAGAACATTTCAAGGTTTCACTTATGTTTTACATCTTGTTTATTGAAATTCAGGATACATTTTATATTATGTTCGCATTATACGTAAAAGGCATAAAATATTGAATTGTCAACAGAGGTGGCGAGGGCGACGGCGAAGGAGGCGCGGCGGGCGCATCGCGCTTCCGCGGCGCGTACGCGGGGCCCGCCAGCCTACCGCGCGGCGCGCACCACCCTCCGCTCGCCAAGCAGGTGGCCGTTGCGGGGCCGCACCATCTGCACGCGGGTATGTATCACGCGATCAAACTCAATAATAAGGACTTTCCGCCATATTTCTTACTTTTTTCAAAACGAGGTAGAATTTACGTCATTGCTACCAACCAAATATGCGGGCGGAAAAAAATTATGAAATTTCATTGTTAACGTGCTAAGCGGGCAGAAAAAGTGTTTGAAAATCCTTTATTAATGCTGTTTTTTTTTTAATTTTAAGTAACATCACTCCAGAAATTAATGTCGAGTAAAAAGACTAACATTAAAAGTAATAATAAATAACTAAAATACTATATCAAATAATAATAAAATAATCTTAAGTTATTTAAATTAATTATAAATTAATATTAATTAGGTATTTACAGTGGAACTAAAATTTCACTCCTTTTTCTTTTTTTGATTGTCAAGTGAGGTGAGAGTGCTAAATGGCATGGAATAAAAAATTTGATGGCTGTATGGTCTAGAGATGGATTTTTGCCCTTTTATTGTTTTAACCCTAGTAGCGTTTATTATTCGACTCAGATTTCTCTAATCTTATACCTATAACTAGCGATCGGCCCCAGCTTCGCACGGGTAGCACTTATCGTTATTGGTCCAGAGATGGTTGCCATTTTATTCATTTTATTCATCATGCCACATTGATATAGTAATTGTAAATGAATTATTTAAAAAGAGCAACCACCGAGTTTCTTGCTGGTTCTTCTCGGTAGGAATGGCATTCCGAACCAGTGGTAGATTCACTTGACGATTCAAAAGTACTTGTAAAAGTTTATTTGAATAAAAAAATATTTGATTTGATTTGATTTGATTTGATTCTTTTAATCCTAGTAGCGTTTATTATTCAACTCAGATTTCTCTTACCTATAACTAGCGATCGGCCCCAGCTTCGCACGGGTAGCACTTATCGTTATAATAGTCCATACAAATTAGCAGTAATAGTTTTACGAATTAGCAGTTTTTATTAACAAATTTTTAACAATTTATAATTATAAATTAATAATAAAAATAAGTTAACAAATTAGAGTACGCATGCTGTATCAAACATAGCGCTGGAACTACCGCCCGCGCCCTCACCCTGTCTACCATGTCGGCTGTGGTCGCGCAATTTTCTGTTGCACGTTACTTTATTAATTCTATGATATCTCATAATAGTCCAGGCAAATTACACTTTTACAAAGAAAAAATTGTTAACAGGACGGGAACAGTTGGAAATGGTAAAGTGACGTATAATAAACGTAAAAAAAATAAATGCGTGAGCAGTGGTGTTTCCAGATATATTTGGGGGATGAAAATGGGGGGAATTTTGGGTTATTGCGATTTCCGGCAAAAGTTGACGTCGCTAAATAAATACTTGCAAGGTAATATTACTTCCAATTGGACAGCGAATCGGGACTGGTGCACACAGATGAATTATATTCTACTCAAAAAAGACCTCTCTAATGAGAAACCTTTCCTTTGAGTCATACCGATTGATGCCGGTACCAGGTTCCATACATTTTTGCCCATCATTCTTTAGTTAACTGCAATGTAATCTGTGGTTAACTGATTTTTACACATTTTCGATTTGCGCTACGTGATTATGACGTGCTCAGCACCAGCGCTTACAGAATCTATAAAGAATACGTTATATTATACGATATTCCCCAGAAGATAATCAGTTGGTTGAGTGACAACTAGTTCCAAAAATTAATATTCTCCAGCTCCAAGTTCTCGAACGCCCGTAAAAATGTGTGTACACACCGGGTTTCTGATTCAATTAATATTCTCCAGCTCAAGGTTCTCGAACGCCCGTTACCACCGACGAGGCCCGCTTCGGTCGCACCAGCGTACCAGCGGGCAGCCCTCAAGGACCAATCGCTTTGGTGAGTACGAGGCTAAGATAAATGTTGCATGACGTGACCAGCAATAGAGCAGCGTTTCTTAATGAGTTGTTTAAACGTAGGATCCTCTTATTAGCTTTGTATACGGATCAAGAGTTTTATTTTTAAAATAGTGCAAAATTACAGATTCGTATCTGTGATAAAATTTTAAGAAATTTAAAGTTTTAAAAAGATTTCTGCTGAAACAGGTTACATCGTCTTCTGCAATTCTTTAAAATGTTAAGAAGCGCTGCACTCGATAATATTTATAATTTTGAATAGTAAAAAATTATATAAGAGTAATTCTGTTCATGCTATCCGGGATAGTCTGCAGAATTAGTTAGAAGTCCTCCACCTGCGCATCAACAGACTTCTCCTATCGCGGTATATCATAATGTAATAATATCTTTATTTTGTTACATAATTATATCATTTTAATTTCCAATACATGTGTTTTTCATTGTTAAAATTTTATCCGCAGGGCGATGGAATGTACCCCCATTTTTCACACCACCATTACCAAATGTATCAGCAACACTTTCGCGCTACTCAGCACGAAAATATATCAACTCCTACTTTTTTGCCAAGGTATGTGACAAAGTTAAAATAACACACTGCTTAAACTCCAAACTTGAGATTTTGCACAGGCTTTCTCTAAAACATAGAACTCCACCCTCGTGACGATGAGCCGGATATCCTATACTCTAGAGCCTTAGGCGCGGGATATAATATACGAGCGGCGCGACGACGGCGGGTCGGAGGTGCGGCGGCGGTGTGGCCTTCGAAGTATGAAAGCAGCGACTGCGCCTCGCCGCATGACGTTCCGTCGTTGCATACATTTTTTAGGTAGATGGGAGATGTAGGTATCAGAAGGTGCTATTGGGTATCTCCTATTTAAGGGTCTGTAATTAATAACTCCCAGATAGTTCCTGATATTTATTCCGTGTGTGTATAGCACAAGATACCGAGTGACACTATGTGCGAGACTCACTACTTAGTTATTAGTTACATACTAAAGTAAGCTACGGCGATGTCCGACTGCTGACTAGGCGTCAGGAGTCATGTTGCATTATGCATGTGTCCCTACATTTTGTATGAAATATAATAGAAGCAGCGGTACGCCCGCGCCGCGCCTGCACCACACCCGCTCCTCGCCCGCGCCCGTCGCTTCTCGTTTATAAATAGTGTTAAACATAAATAGTGGTTCGCTCCGAAATGAGACCAAATGTATCCCATGAGTACTTTCCTATATACACGTAAAGTAACTTTTTTTAAAATTTGCTAGTGGCTTTCAACGATCTTTTTCTTCTTATTTCTTATTTTTCTGATCTTACATTATAAAAAAGATAATAGTTTGGCGATCTTGCACCAAGTGATTTTACTCTCTTTGATTTACATTCAAAGAAACCTCAAAAATCGTCCGTACTCTGTAGCAATTTTAAATCGACACATTCATTTCTTTTATTGGTCTGACGCAAGGTCTGAAGTCTATAAGGATGCAAAGCTAAAAACAAAGATTGATAATATTATACAACTGACATTAACCTTTGAATCATACTGTGATAATGTGAAAATTTTCACATTTATAATTGTAAATGTTTTTTTTACTCCTCGCAAATTTGGAATGTAGATAGCTTATATCCCGAATTACACTGTAACATTTTTCTTGTAAAAAAAGGATCCTGTGATAATAAAAAACCTTATCCACACGGCCGAAGTCGCGGTCATCATTTAAATATTACTTAAAAAACCTTTTTTGTATATTTGCAGAGGCGCACTGGAAGCGGAGGCCTCGGAGGTGCCGACACCGCCGCTGGAGCTGCGGCGTCCGCCATCCGCGCGCGTTCCGCGCCCCGCGCACTCGCCCTCGCTTCTCGACCGCCATATCAGTGAGTGCTATAGCCTCGGTGGCACACGAAGCAAGTTACTATTTACCCTAAACCATCATCATCATCATCATCATCATCACCCAGCACGAGTCTCCGCTCAGTATGAGAAGGGTTTTCGCACGGCCTCTAGGCTGGCTATGTGAGGATTGGTAGACTTCACACACTTTTAGAAAATCACCGTTATTGCAAGTGATGCCCACTTTCACCGACGACCCAAAAATTTAAGGGACCCCTTAGCATATTTAGGGGTCAGTTAGGGGATAATTTCCGTTTCACCAATATTAAAGGGTACACTAAGGGTACACAATATACTGACTATACGGTCCCCTAAATTTAGGCGGTGGATTACTGGTGCCATAAACCTTCACATAAGTAAAAGAGACTTCAAGTGGACGAGATGGACAGTGATTTGTTGGATTTACTTGATAATTTCGAGACGATTTATGCTATCCTACCTATATATAGGTATTATTAGGTATATAAGTATGTGAAATTCTGTATGTTTGCACTATGTGCAATCGGTCAATACGGTCCATTTTATCCCGAAAATTCCGCGTTCTCGTGACAATAAATCAAAAAACCACGCGAACGAAGTTGCGGACAATATCTAGTTTTGAAACGCCCAAATTTGTTCAAAGATTATTATCTAAAATCAAAAGTGTTGCGTTTGTTGCAAAAAATGTAACACTCTCAAGAACTTCTAGACAATACCTACTTTCATAATCAATTACTAACCTGAGTACCATATTAAAAGTGTATTGAAATATTTAACCAACCTATTATAGCTACGAAACAAAGGAAAAGGTTAATTTATTGCTTAACCAACGGTTACTGTTGAATGGATGGCACTATAGTCGTAAAAAATCTGTCCCATATGGAGGAGTCTCCTAGTTATGAGTCTGTTGTGTTCGTGAAATCAAATTTTAGTTACGGGTGGGTTTAGAGGACCTTTTAGCTTAGCGGTCATCTAAATATGTGATTGTTTAGGGGATGTTCGTGAAAGCGGGCATAATGCATAAAACGCACATAACTCGCAATAAATACGCGTCCGGGAATAGTAGTATAGTAGTATAGAAGTTTTTCTGCGGAGTGTACTTAATGGGTGTTTAACTGTGAACTTGTTCGTTCGCAGTGTACGCGGTGCGGTGCGGGCGCTCGCCGCCGCCCGCGCACGGCACGTCGCGGCCGCCGTCCGCGCTGCCGCCGCCCGGCGCGCCCGGCCCGCCGCACGCGTCGCAGGTGCCGCGCGAGGCCGACTCGCTGCAGATGCTGCTCCGGGTGAGTTTACACGCTGCTTACTGCTGAACTGCTGCATGACGCTCCTGTCGGGTTGACTGTTGTACCTTGTTCGTGCCCAACACACTATAATATATAATTGGATAAACATGGGATAGGGCATAAATTGGACCTACTTATGCAAACAGGAACCAATCCACACACATGCCAAAAATGAGATAAGTATACAGAAAGCTTTTAAAATGCACCTTCTATCGACCCTGTAAAGATCAAAATTATCTGATAATTTTGACAGAATAAAACATTTCTGTGACAAGGTTATAAATGTACCCACAATTTTGACATTTAAACGTCTTTTTCTCAAAACTGTCATTGTGTGGCTTGATTCGTGGTTGATTCCGTTTTGCGTAAGTAGGTCTTAATTGCTTTTGTTTGCTCACTTACAGGTAAAAACTTAGTAATAATTTGATGCTTATTTATTTATATATTTGTTAGGCCACTGATGTGGGACATATTATTATTATTTAATTTCAATTAATTACGTAAATCAATTGCGGAGTAAAGGCTCTCTGGCAAATGGACGGATAGACAAAATACGCAAATTGAATTCACCCAAGTAGGCTCGAAGCACGGCTCACTCGGTCAATAATAATAATCTTAAGCTAGGCTTAGTATTCATGCGTCGATCATGCCAGTGAACTCTCTTAGGCCGTGTCGGATTGCTGTCTCATCAGACTCAGACTAAGGCCCATATTAATAAACCAACATCAGCTAAGAACGGGCTCTCGGTCAATTTTAGCCCTGTTGAGCACTTTTTGGTAATTTATATTGAAGTGTAAAACTTCATTAGGCGCGTTGAACACTTTGGTAGCGGGTAAAAATGGAGATTCGCGTGACCGTGACTGATATACTCGCGTGACCGACATGCTCGCGTGAACACATGCTCGCAAACATATAAATATACTACATTCGAAATTAAACTTTGATGCCTTAGTGTTAAGGTTTATATTTTAAAAATTTTAATTAAAAAAAATCGTTTTCACTTCTATCTTATCTTATTCTTATCGGCAGAGCCCTATGACTGCCAATTTTATTTTTTATTTATTACAATTTAGCTCTTGACTGCCATCCACCTGATGGTAAGTGACGATGCAGTCTAAGATGGTAGCGGGCTAACCTGTTAGGGGCATGGCAGTTATATGTGCTTGCCTGTGTGCGAGTGTTTGCTCATACTCTCGATGTTCGGGTCGTGCGGAGGGAGGACACTGACCGAGTGGTGGGCGTTGGTGGTTTCAGCGCTACCCGGTGATGTGGCAGGGGCTGCTCGCGCTGAAGAACGACTCGGCGGCGGTGCAGATGCACTTCGTGGGCGGCAATCCGGGCGTGGCGGCCGACGCGCTGTCGCGCCATTCGGACGGCGCGGCCGCCTCGCTGCTGCGCATCGCGCAGCGCATGCGCCTCGAGCCCGCGCAGCTCGACCAGGTGCATCGCAAGATGAAGGTGACTCACGCGCATACGACACATTGACGAGACATTTTGATGTTTTGGCAGAATAAGTTGTAAATTTTAAGATGATTCTGGTCATAATAAGTTCAAATCTATTTTTACTTGAGGACCCTTTTTGAGTAGGTATGCTAATTATGAAAGCTATAAATTACTTAACAAATATTTTTAAAAACATTGTTTCCAATATGGATATATAGTTCAAATATAGATTCCAAAAAAATTGATACTGAACGTTGATTTGCGCGGTCTCGCTCTTGAGTGCCGTATGTCCTGACTGTAACATATTATATCGATTGGAATAGCATGGTCTCACGCACAACCACGCGATACAAGAGTGCAGCAGTGTTTACAAAAAATGGTGTTGTTACGACGCAGCTGGAGAACGAGCACTGCATACTGCTGGCGCTGCCGTGCGGCCGCGACCACATGGACGTGCTGCAACAGTCCACCAACCTGACGGCCGGCTTCATCACCTACCTGCAGCGCAAGCAGGCCGCCGGCATCGTCAACGTGGCGCCCTCGCCCGGACACCACCAGGTGACACTGCTTTTTGGAGTGAAAACTTCTTTAGCCGCGTTGAGCACTTTTTGGTAGGGGGTTTAAAATGTGGCACGGTGTTGGTCATACAACACCATTCTTCTTAAGACAATAGGTCTTAAGAAGTACATTCGTAATTAAAGTTTAATGCCTTTGTTTTAAGGTTTATATATTAAGTATTTTTTTGAATTATTTTAAATATTCGTTTTCACTTCCCTCACTTTACTTCAGTCATAGCTATGACTGCCACTTTTTTGAAGTGAAAACTTCTTTGGGCGCGTTGAGCACTTTTTGGTAGGGGGTAAAAATGTGGATTCGCGTCACCGTGACCGACATGCTCGCGTGACTGACATGCTCGCGAACAGCGCCATGCTTGCGAACATATGAACATACTACATTTGAAATTAAACTTTAATGCCTTATTTTAATAATTTTAATTAAAAAAAAAAGAAAAAAAATCGTTTTCACTTCGGCAGTCCCTATGGCTGCCAATTATTTTTATTCCACTACAAGTTAGCCCTGAACGCCGCTCTCATCTGATGGTAAGTGATGATGCAGTCTAAGATTGTAGCGGGCTAACCTGTTAGGGGGTATGACAGTTATATTAAACCAACCTTAGACGGTTTCTACACGGCATCTTACCGGAACGCTAAATCGCTTGGCGGTACGTCTTTGCCGGTAGGGTGGTAACTAGCAACGGCCGAAGCCTTCTACCAGGCCAGAACATAGAAAATTCAGAAATTACGAAGTTCCAAATTGACCCTGCCGGGAATCGACTTAACACTGCGTCAGGGAGGTCGTCTTCCTCTGTTCCCACATGCCCGCAACTCTTAAACTTTCCTGAGCACAATTTGTGAGTTAACTTTTCGGTCGGAAATAGGTAAATTTCGCATCACTACGACGATGGCTACCAAACTCATTAGTCATAGTCAATGGCTATTTTTAACGAAAACATTTTGCGCTCTCACTGACTTTATTATTTTTTTTCAGTCTATTTACACGGTTCACATATTTCCGTCCTGCGACTTTGCGAACGAGAACCTCAACCGCATCGCGCCCGATCTCATGCATCGCGTCGCCAACATAGCGCACCTGCTCATCGTCATCGCTACAGCCCTCGGCTGAGCCTCGCCGGACTGGGACCGCCGCGAACGCGGAATTGAAATGAAATCTATTCGCTGGACTGAGCAACCGCTCCGAACTGACATGAGCATTGAGCATGCCAGGGGTGTTACTACCATCGTTTAAAGCAATATTACTTCAAAATTACAGTTTTATGTCACATCCCTAAAATAAAGATTATAATTCTAAAACTAGAACGTCAATAATCTTAAAACAATACGGATCTATGCGATGGTAGTATGCCCCCAGATCGACCTGCGACTCAAATCAGTGGCGTGCACGACATAGGAGCATAAAGGCACTGCTTACCCAAGTTAAAAAAGCTAAATGCATAATTTTCATCATTCCTTGCCTGAAATTAGGTATCTAAGTAACCAATGGCCTACCCTGGCTCCGAATACTGTGCACACCACTGACCCAAACCGATCACTTTGTGTCGATCGCCCCTACCGGATTAGCGTTGTAGGCCATCGGGCCTCAGGATAAAAAAAACAGACTGTTCTTCCATCAGACGAGTCATAAACAGTACATATTTGTGAGAAACATGTCACCTGGCGTCTCTACGGCGTGAGCCAATTCGCATCGGGCACATCCGATTTGACCGTTCCTGCATTGGAATAACTCGAAACCCGGCTTTGAAAATTCTACTTGACATTGACGATTAGAAAAATATTTTAATTAAAAAAAAATGTAAATATATCCAGGTTGTGAAAGTTGATTTTAACTATTATCGTAGCTCCTCATGGACTCTGGTGCAAGTGAACGTTGTAGTGCAGTGAGCGTATCGGGAATTGTGTGACTACCTCGCGCCTGTGGACGCTGTAGTGCAGTAACGTTAGTGTATTTATTGTTACGGCGGGCGCGCCGCCTCACCTATTTAAGAGTTTAGATGTAAGACGTAGCTTTGTAAAATACTTTTGTTACGGCCGACTGGGCTCGGCCTCGTTCGGAGTTTAAATTTATAAAATCAGACGATAGAGTACGATTGTTTTTGGGTTCTGATTAGATGGGTTGCGATCTATCGAGCATTTTTATTGTTAGTGTAAATTGTTATTTTGTTTTAAGCTTAGGGTCTACACTAATTTAAATACTGTAAATACTGAATCTATCCATACTAAAAATACGATTTAGTCGCTTAGCTCATTACGGTAGGTAATGGAAAACTCTGTAACTCGGTCGGATGTTGTTTTGTGTAAAAATGATTTAAAAGAACGGTATAAAACGATTAAAATACACATGGAAAATAAAACTGTGATTCTGTCTTATTATGTAAGGTAGTCTTAAAAAAAAGCGTACTTGTACTTGAGCAAAAGCGTGTCGACAACGGTGCGTGCAGCGTCGCCTTTACACATACAATACATTCATGCTAGATAGATAGATGCTGTGGCGCATTGCATGTTGATGGAATATTATACAGTGCTTGTCTTGTACCAAGTTCTTTGTGTAATTTGACATCTTTTGACATCTTAATTATTATGTACCTTTTAAACAAATCAATAATATTGTTATTCTCTGATATTATTGATTTTGTGCGAAATGATTGCACTTATTACATAAAGTTCAATATTCAAAATTTATTTGCAGAAACATTACAATGAGATGTTATTTATTAGTTTTCCAGTAGAAATGTTTCACCTTATATCAGGCAGGCAAAATTACATAATATTTTTTTATATAATCTATTATTTGAAAATTCAAAGCACCTTTCATTGTAATTTTATTGTATACTTTAATCGATTTTACTGCGCAGTTTCTTACTAGAATGGCATTATTTTTTGTTCTTTGATTATTTTAAAGTTAATCATTCTTCAGAAGTAAGTTTATTGATTTATGTTTTGGTACACGACTAACAAATCCGCTTTCAGGAACTTTGTCCAAGGAAAGTACCATAATATTATCTTCCGGAAATATTTCCTTTACTATTAGGCCATGTTAGGATACCTGATAGGAGACTGGCTTAGTGTTAAAATACGCCTTTGACGCGCCTAGAATGAGGCGTTATAATAATAATTATAATATGTTGGTATGGGCTCTTAAGTGTTAATCACACCAGTTTTATTTTTGGAATTTAAACATTATACTATGAAAACCTAGAAATGGGCATGACAGTTCATTGACTCTCGATCAAGATCGTTAAACTTCTAAACAATGATAGAAATTTATACTAAAAGCTTTACACACTGACACTTACCTAATCATGTTTTATAACGTTTTTTATGCTTACTGAGTAAACCAAATTATGTGAAGTTTATAAATACCAGTTAGTAATTTTGTAATAGATTTTGTAATAATGAATTATTTGGACCGTTTTTGTTTTTTTTAAGTCGAGCGTTGCGCGCCGTTGCACATGTTTTGTTTCAAAAATTAATCTTCTCATTCCACGCGCCACCGCCTCATGCTTTTCTTCGTCTTCTAAACTATCGTTATAATAACATCTTTGCGAATGCAATAAGCAACATTTATAAAATGGAAGGGCCTATGTGACCGATTTTCTACGACATCTTAAAACTCGAATGCAAAAGAAAATCTTGCAAAGCAGCGCGATCACTGGATTGGGATGCATCCTCCTAAGAAAGATCCTGCCAACTGCCATCACTATTGGCACGTGCAATAGGGATGATGCCTATATCAAAAATAAATTATTTCTAACTGATTATTAAATAGAGGGTCTTCCAAAAGACTTAAAATTCACATCACAGTTAGTTTTAAGTTTGATAACCATTTTGAAATATAGATCAAAGAAAAAAAGTGCGTTGAAATTTGATGACGTCACTATTGTGATTTTCATACAACTTCCATACGTTTAAACGAACGAAGTTTTAACGAAGTTTTTTTTTTAAGTTTGATAATGCTGATTTGATTGAGTAGTCATCATCCCTATTGGCTGTTATGAAGTGATGTAATTGGTAATATTCTTGACTAAAAGATTGACGCAGAGGTGTGATTTCAAACACGCTTCACGTCAAAAGATCTGCATTTTTTCTTTTAGAAAAAAAAAATGCGCTCTGCTTATCTACTTTCGTTCGTAGCAAATGGCTCACATAGAATGTAATGTAACATGGTCATTAATAAAATTGGTTTTCGACGAACTAACAATATTGTACTTCTCATATGTTTTGTTTGTCTGCTCTGAGTTTAGCAAACGCCTTAGCGATTATTTATTTAGTTCTCGGCGATATTATTACATTCACACAATTTCTATTTTTCAACACAAGTTCGTCGTTATTTCGCATTGTATGTTTAGATAAAGGTACGGCATTCGTCGTACGAAAAACAAAGTACAAAATAATTTATGTATGTATTGTAATTTTATATGTATCATGTACGTTATAGAATTAACAACACAAGCAACGTGTACATTGTTTTTAAGGATTAATAGAATATGTATAGGTGTATAAATATTATAATATATGTTTGGTCATGTTTCCGTCGCAAGCAATTCTCGATTTAGCGAGGAGGAACACTAACGAACTCTCACTTCGTCCATTAATTTTAAAACATAAGTTTATTAGTGAATGGATGCCCGATATGTACACTTATTTGATTACCTTATAAAGGAGTCGATGTAAATAAGTCTTCAGAAAAATAGCGATACAATATTTAGTCTTGAGAAAAATTTATATAGGCGACGCATGAGAATTATAAAATAAATATTTATTATTACTGTCAAATCGGTATTTACTCACACTTTTCGTTTGATGTGATTATTTTTTGGCAACAATATTTAATATATTATTATCACATATGTTTATAAACAAGAAAGTTTTGCCAATAAGTAATTTCATCCTTGTTTTTAACTTGTATGTCAAGATGTCAATTATTAATATCTATTTTAACAGAAAACTTCCAAATTCGAGACGAGAATAATAATAGTTATATGTAAATCATTTGTATCCATACGGTACTGCAGACTTAATATAATATGTAGGTATAATCTTCGACGTGAGAAACTGAGAAGTATAATATAGTTTTGTTTCGTTTGATTCGGAACGTACATTAGTATACGGGTGAGGTCACACGGAGTCCCACTTGGCGGCGCCTTCGGGCCGACGAGCGTGGCCGAGGACGCCGCGACGTCGGACGGCTGGGCTAGACAGCAGAGGTGTTAAACTATCGCTAAACGGTTAAACGGTTAACGGTTGAAAACTGTAGTAAACAATCTTCACTCCTGTGCACTAGCGAGTGACAAAAAACATTTTTTACTACCGTTTGTCAAACGGTTAACGGTTAGCGGTAGTAAACGATAGTTTCAACCGTTAACCGTTTTACCGTTTAGCGATAGTTTAACACCTCTACTAGACAGCTGCTAGGACGCATGATGTGGCGACGCTCTGGCGGTGCGCTGTGCACTGTGTGAGGGCGCGCTGCGGCGGCCGCTGTTGCCCGTGTGCGAGTTAATAGAGTTTTAAATATATTATGTAAAATTAACATTTGATCTCAAGTGTGCAGCAAAAGTGAAAGTGATGACTAAACTGTTATATCGCAACAGCGGAGACCGCACGCGCTGGCTCAGTTATTATGTAGTATAAAATATAAGGATATAAAAAATATTGTGATCATATTTCTATTATAAGTTTAAATTGCTAGGACCTAGAGATAATTGTATATTTTGTACATATTGAAAATAGTATTGTATCTTTACTTCCCTTTATCCAAAAACCCAGACTCCTGCGTGTTATGTACCTCCTACCTACCAATACTATTAAAAAAATAATACAAGAACAGTTTTGTTTTTATTTTTAATCCCCACCTTTTGAAATTACATATAGAGTCTGTGAGTACCTATTTAAATAAGAAAATATCCGGAGACCCAGCAAAATTCTCAAGAAATTCTAACCTATGGAAGTATAAGGTTGTATCCATCAGAGTGGCGGGTGTAGGTTTTCCGATTGCATTAAAACTTTACTGAATAAATTTCTCTCAAGGAACTTTAAGGTTTATTTTTTCTTAAACGTCAAAACTTAGATAATCATAAGATTATCTAAGTTCTGATGTTTAATGTATAAATTCAAAATTCAAATGTTTTTTTATTAAAATAAACTTCGAGTGAATCTACCACTGGTTCGGAATGACATTCTTACCAGCAAGAAACCTATAAGATAGACCTGCATATTATCAACTATGTATTACCTATGTTGACAAGTGTAGGATCAGATGATGCGTTGAAACATCAAAGATAAAGATATAATAAGTTAAGTAATAATAATAATGAAACAAGAAATAGGTAATTATTATTTTTATTTAACAACTTGATCATATTTTGTTTAAATTAAATTCTCATTTTTACGCTGGTAGTACCATAAGTTAACACATATCGTTTTAAACATTTGAGAGTTAACGATTACCTAATGCTTAATTTTTTATTAATATTTTTTAATAATAATGTTATGCAGACCCGCACTTACATAGTCAAGAAAGACATCCTATCCTCTATGGGCTCGTAGCTTTGGTCTCCGGATCGTAACGCACAACGCTGCGGTATGCGGCTTGCGGTGCCGGACACATATAATCGTATGAAAAACGTCAAGGATGGTCTCTTGTTCCTTCGCAGTATGCGTCAGCGGCGAAGTTGGGAGCGAGTATTCCACACTGCTGAGTGCTGGGCGTCATTCTCGTACATCGCTGCGGTGAGCGTCACGGGTTGACAATGGATTAAGGATTTTGAAGATAATTTAATAGAATTAGTCCGCAATTATCCTTCTTTATGTAAAAACAAACAGTAAAAATTCTTCTTCCTCCTCCTCCTCGAGCAAAGCACAAATTTCAAAAATATTGTTCATTTTGACACGTCTACTTTGGTAGCTGCGGCAAAATCAAGTATCAACTGACCACTACTCCGCAGAGACGGTAACGCTGCGTTTGAGCCGCATACCCATCGCCATAGCGTTGTGCGTTACGATCCGGAGACCAAAGCTTAACATAGCTATGGTCCGTAACTCCGTATACTTGTTGCCGCTGTATGGCCGATTTCTTAGCTGATGTTTTTAGTACAATAAATAAACCGTAGTTTATTATGCCTGCTTACCCCACCCTCCTGGGTAGGTGGTAGCTGTCATTGTATTGCGTAAAAATCGTTGAGATCACGGAATTAGGAATACCTAGCTGCTTATTAAGATCGTTGTCAATTTTTTCTCGTGATCGTTCTCATTATAGATTTATTGTCAATTTTATTATAATAATAATATAAGATTAATAAGTGCTTAAAATAAAATAATAAATATAATTCTGTTGAATACATATTGAATTAAACTAAGATGACAGGTCTAAATCTTGCTATCCCATTCATAATAGATACTCGCTGCAGAAAACATAGATATAGTATACAATAGATTTAGTCTAGGTAAATGCCTAAGTATTGTATGATAATAAGTCCTAAATCATGATAACATTTAAAAAAAACAAGCAATATCGTCCGCCATATTGAATTTAGTGTGAGGCATTTTTATTTTTCGTATTTCCAGCAAACCCATTTATTTATTGTTACCCTCAGGGGGGTGCTTAAAAATAACTTAGTCTGCCATCTTTGGGAGTCCGTCATATTGAATTTAGCATGACGTCACTTAGCTTTCGTGTAAAATGCAAAATTTCAGTTTAATCGGTTGAGGTTAAAACTTTAAAAATTCATATCAGTTGCAAGATATGTCCTAAACAAAAGCTCGAAAAATTAACACTGTAGGTATCACAGAATGGAGTATCCGCTTGTATGTATTCATTTGATCTGTTGTAGATAGTATTCATAGGTACCTATACCTACATAACGAGAGTAAGACGAGTTATTGTAGGTACTGTCTATGGCCTACTACACAATCATTATTTAACATAATAGACATGTAACTACTTCTTTACGTTGTTTTAATTTAGTGTTCTATTCTACTGACTACAGTTAACAGTAGCAGCTACTTAGGAAAAAATATTACTTGTTAAACAATGATATTATTCTCAATAAAAGTTTCGCCTAGCTTTAATAAAAATGTTCTAATGTTTGCTAAGGTTAAATTTATTTGCTAAGGTTAAGGTTTAATTTATTTACATTTCAGCAACCTTGCTTCATCATTAGGTCTGCAAGTTTAAACACTCGCATCCAGCTACATGGATCTGTCGGCGATGGCCCACCAGAGGTCACTGCAGTTGTCACGCCGTTGGGCGTGCGTTCCACATTCTCTTGCGATGGTGATTTGCTGTTAGCCTTCTGCTTCTCTGGAGATTTGCTGATCGCAGGTGAAGTCATTCTGAAAACAAGAATTAGAATTTTAACATACTTGGTCACCTTCCTTGATGAAAAAGACGTCGCGTGCGGATCCTCGGACACTGGACAGTGGCACAAACTTCTAACTTTTTACGGTGAAGTAAAACATCGCGAGGCAAGATGGAAACCTACATGAGAGTTCTCCATAGTCAAAGAGTACCTACAAGTAGACATAATCATTTCATAATGCCCTCAAATGTGTGTGAAATCGAACTTTTTAAACCTACCTGTGGTCCGGTCCTATGGTTTAATGTCTCATTGATGGGGCCACGGGTAATTTTATTTAACCGGGTAATTTATGGGTTAATTTTAACACAGTAGGGATTACAATTCAATTATGCGCAAATATTTTAGAAATATAATCTTGACCACTAATTAATTGGTTACAACGAAGTCTTGTCATTTTTTACCGCCTTTCAAAAAGGAGGTTCTCAGTGGCTAGGTACGGTGCGATTTTGTTTTTACGTACCTAATATCATGTGGGTAGGTTGATTTTTATACCGATTTTCATAATTATAAATTACTGTACATCATTATAATCCATAACCATCGCTGGTTCACTTCCGAGCGTGGGTCTTTGGGTGGTGGTCCACCACGTCGGAAAAGTGCGGTTTAACTCCATAATGGAGAATAGTATATTGGATAGAAGTAGGCTTTATGTTCCGGAAGTCCATGAAGATGAAGACACTAGAAGTTTAATTTTTATTTATTAAAATATCATACTGAAATAATAAAGAAAATTGATTTTGATATGTAGATATATTTCGCCTTTTATTTTTCTTAGTTCATAAATAAGGCTGATTTCGGTCTCATTAGGGCGGTAGGCACGTCTTTTTCAATATTTTTGCTATTTTAGCATATTTTGCGTTAATAAAGAGAAACTGATTACTCAATTACATATCCAAGTATTGATGTAACGTAAAACTAAATAAATCAGTTCATAGGAGATTTGAGAAAAATTATAACAAATTTAATTTCATCTATTGTTCCGGGTAGGCGACAATGAAAAGAATGTAGGGTACATTCTTTGTCGCCTACCAGTCTTTATAGGCTAAACTGTATTATCATGTGTAGGTACTTAACTAGGCGCTATTTAAACTAGTTTCAGGTCTATTGTGTGACATGTAGGCCATTCCTACTAAGGTTTTAAATTACCTACATCATTTTCGCATTGCTGTATCGCAGTGTTTGGGAAAAACAATGGAAGAACGCAGATGGAATCTAGTTACCGACGTGTTTTCAGAAAAGAATCTGTGATCGGCAAGTTGGTAAGCTAGAACAATAAAAACTTAGAAGTAGCCAGTAAGCTTATACAAAATATTATTACTTGCGATAATATAAATCATATTATTTATTATTGTCGATTTTCACATATAAAAGGGTGGAGCCTTCTTTTAAGAGAAAAGTTACCCCTGTGTCAAAAGACTCCTGACTACAATAGACCTGACAGATACTGAAACACATGAACAGGAAGACAATAATATATCCTTGGCTTATGTGTGGTGAACCATGACTGCTTTTTCTACACCTAAGTTTCAATTCATAACTGGATCAATTTGGATTAGTAGGTATAGGAAATTAGTTAATTTTCGCGTTAGATAGAAGGGATTTGTGAGACACTAGATATTCGACTAAGTACATAACTACCTAAGTTTATGTTTCTACAGTCCGCGCACAAGCTCCCAAGGAATCGGGGTCTGAAGAAACGACGGCTGTACGTCACCCCCGATCGTCGCTCCATATCCAGCACTATAGTTTCGAGCTTGACGCGTGAAATTTAGCGATAGCAGTATTGTTTGTAGGTAGATACTATAGACAACAGCTCTAGGTCATTACTTTAATATTCCATAGATACATTGAAATAGAATGAGTACTAGAAACAGGGTCACGAACAAAAAATATCGCAAAAATGTCCCAATTTGCACACACATAAACATTTGTATGCTGAGTGGGAAATGTAGAAAAATGTATTATATTAGCAACAACTTCAGTTAATTATGCACCTTAAGTTTAACACATAAAGCTACATTACGATTAGAAAATATTAATTTTTAAGACGTTCTGTCATCAGAGAAAGGGTAGGAATAACCTTTCAATCCAAAACAAAAAGTAATTTTTAAAATAAGTACAACAATATTTATTATTAAAATAAAACTTAATATGTAAGCAATAAGGTACTTCATACGTTGCCAAATTGATACCTTTACACTATTTTGGAACAAGACGCAACTCTTGGCATCACATTGTCAATATCAACAACGTCAATTTATTATAAACCTTAAAACTTAGGATTTAAGTTGAATTACGAATGTAGTATGTTTATATTTAAGACCTTTTGTCTTTGTAAAAAGGCAAAAACAAAAAATTCAATGGAACGAAATTCAAATAGAACAATGGAGACATGGAGTTGCTGATTTTTTAAAGTTGTATATCGTGGTGGTATGTGGTCGTGTATATTTATTACTAGCTTACGCGCCCCAGCAACTCACTTATGTGTTATACTTGTACAGTATGTTTTATTTATCAAAATAAATATTGATACAGTTTTGGTGGGTAGCACTGCGAAAAACCACGTAGGTTTAAATGGCGTACTCTCTCCTCTTCTATCAATATTTATAACTATACAATGTTATGATATGCATAAGTATCTGTGTAAAAACATGAGGAAACTAAAACTAAACTACCTAACATTTGTTTAAGAAGTAAGATTTTAACTTAAAATTAAATTTTCCTTACTTAGTTTCATTTTAAAATTAATATCAAGGTTAAAAATCTACGTTTTATTGACGTATTACACGTAAACTTAAAAAGTACCAAGTAAACTTTATTCAGATTTAGCCGTTGCGGCTTTTATTATTTTTTACTACATTTTTTTATAAAATATTTATGTAAAGTATATAATATCTTTATGTACCCATGTATTTTATGTGTATTTATGTAACTATGTAGGTATGTGTGTTTCTAGTAATATCAATTTTATCAAAATGAATTTGAACATAATTAATGTTATCTGTATATTTTAGATGGCTCAAACAACTCTACTGCATAACGAAATGGATTACCAGGGAATCACTAAGCAACAATACTTTTAAAACCAACACTACTCCATGCATCCCGTCTATCCAGAACAGTCAATGTTTGTTACAATATTTGACGCATTGTCACAAACATTGGCCAAAGGATATTAGTACTCTTTTTATATGAGCACTGCAGCATTTTGACGCGTCGTTATGTTGGCTAAGGTTGGCTCATACTAATTTCAAATAAGAGCACTTTCGTATTTGTGCTGTAATTTGTCGGGGACATTTTTGAAGCGCTAATCCTACATCTAGTATAGGTACTAAAAAAATTCTACATCAATGCATAGATAGGATTCCTCGGAGCTCGCGCGCGGACTATAGATACGGAACCCAAGTAGTCGAATCTGACTCGCACTTGACCGGTTTTCAGTTTCGTTTCCATGTGAACAGTAAGTATCCACACATACATGGCTGGGCCATAGCCAATAGCGCTATCAATTGGTAACAAATTGTATGATACTCGGCGGCCGTGGCCCACATTGCACAATCAGTTTGATAGATAAATTGTGTACTATTATTAAATTATTATTCAAATTTTCCAGAAAACATATTATATGTGAAAGTAGTTTTAGAATTTTGATTTTACCCACCCATTGTATCACTGTCACTACATATTATACAAAAAAAGGTACATTCAAGGACGATAGGTAGATACAGCTAACTAATTATCTCGCAGACACAAGTGTGAAATAATTATTTCAGCTTTATTAGTTTATACTATATTATCACCTATAAATTAAGTAGTAAATGTTTTCCTAAATTGATAAAAAACGGGGAAAATGCGTATTGCGTGCCATGCCAACTGCCACCCAAGCGATTAGATGTTTATTTATCAAGTGAGGTAAATCTGTAAACAGTGAATGTGTCAGGTCGCTCAAACACAATATTACATCATGTTAACCGTGTTGTGTAAGATAGAGCTGATGTTTACTGTTATTTAGTTCTGCGACGCGTGGATGAGATATCTTAGGTGGGTTAAGTAAATATATGGCTTAAGTAGTTTGCGTAAAGTAGCCTGGTGGGAGGCTTCGGCTGTGGCCTTTACCACACTTCCAGCAAAGACGTTCCGCCAAGCGTATTTTGAAGAAAAGACAGTAGGTAGATAGAATTAAAAATAGAAAGATATAATTTAAAATTTTTTTTGCCTAAAAAATTTTACTATATTTCACCGCGGTTAATTTCCTCATCTGGTGACAGAAGGGCTGGCTCATTTTTTGCGCAAAGGATCAGCCTGGCTGTCCAGCGCGGAAATGCAGCCAGCATTCTTGCCATCATTCCACGCGGGCATGATTTATATAGTAATTAGTTTAGGCTAGCTAGCATTAAGTTCTATTGTATTATTTTCAATAAATGTATTGTAAAAAATTTTAATTTATTTACATAATATTATTTAGGTATACTTTTTTATTTTTTTATCCACTACAAGCTGCTCGACTGCGATCTCACCTGATGGTAAGTGATATGGTACTTCAGTCACCAGTTAAAGGAACTTAAGTAAGTCCAATATACCTAAAATTGAAATCCAAGAAAACCGACACTTTAGTTTTGCAACCAAGATAGACACATTATAATATTAAGAAGGTAAGGGTACCCATGCCCTATGTACCTAAGCTAGTTCCACTATACTAGGTCTCAGATCTGGCTACCTCACGGAATAGATAAATATGGGCTACCTCTTCTAGGAACCTATAAGTTCGTAATTCTGTGAAAAAGTAAAAAACTTTATTTTATCCTAAGTTTATAGTAATAAATAACATCCGACATGTGACATCATAATATTGCTGTATAGTATTAAATTAGGCCGATGACCGAGCCTAGTGGGCGGGTGATCTTCTGTATGACCTACTTTAGCTTTGGTAGTTTAGTTAGGTATATACCTACTCACTGCGGGTTTCGTGACGTAAAACGCGCTGCTTGCTGACTTGCATCTGTTTAAATATGCAACCAAAATGGGGCCAATGTAATTCAATATTGCAAAGCTGTTAATTAAGATAAGTACCTACTTCATTTATAATTCCAATATTGTTAGTATACCATAACACTTATAATAATATGAAAACAAGTAATAAAATTAAAAATTTTAAAAAACCCACGACGAACTGCAGAGCTCCATTGAAACAACAATTAGAACTTAGCAAAAGTATATAAAAAAAAGTGCACAAACAAACAAACAAACAACCACACAACCTCTTAGGGCAAACACATACACCGTCTCCGTTTCGTCGAGGATAATAAAGAAGGATATTTTTATTTATGACACGTAAGATAAAAAGCACTTGACTGCATATGCGATGCTCAGTGATGTTACCGCCTAACTAAACCCTAGAAATAGAGTACCTAACGCTTTGGACCTAGTACATACGAGGTACATACTTACTACCTTAATACTTGAAGATTATTTTAACTATTAACAACAATGTATTACATTAAAGCAGTGCCGTGCAGTTCATATAGGCACAAAAGCACAGCTTACCTAAATGGAAATACGTCAACGCTCATTTTTCATCATGAGAGTCAGTAAATAGGTAGGTGTTCTGACTAACTAATGTCTACTCTAGCTTCAAACCCTGTGCAAGCCACTGTTATAGTAAGTAGGTACTTAATTATCCCCTTACATCAAAGTTACTCTTGACAACCTCCGCATTGACATACCTACCTTTTTCTCCCGTAAATAAAAAATGGGCAATTAAAATAAATAATTAAAGAAGCTATATTCTAGGTACTTACCTCAGAAGTTAGACCAATAAAGAATTATTATGCCTTAGAAGCGTTATACTTAGTAGCTACTCACCTGAAATAATTCAGCTAAAACTATATCTATATCAGCTAAAAGTTCTTGAACTGGTTTTGCAATTTCAAGGTTCGCGCGACTCTGTTCAGCTATAAGTAGGGATACCAGTTAGGTACGCTACGTCCGCGCGTCGCTACGGTCAGCGTTAGATAGCTTTTATGGAACCACATGATATTTTGTTCATGGCATTGAGAGTTGAGACACTGGTTTTTATTAAGCGAGAAATTATGACCAAATCAGTGTCGTCCTGATGCGCCTTTCGATAGACAGAAGCTACGTTGGCGAATTATAAAATTATATATTATATTTTAAGCAGGTAACGCAAGTTTGCCGTGGAGCCTATATAATTATTAGATAGCACCACTGAATAGCCTGTTCAGCAGGCTGAATAGCCAGGCTGAAAATACAAAATATAGGTAGGTATGTACTTACAAGTTGAAACGAAAAAACGACGTGAACGACATAAGTACCTAAATGAACAGTTAATTGTTGTAGATACTAATTAAACTAAATACTAAATACCTAATTATTTTCTTAGCTTTACCATCCCTTGTAGGTATCTATTATCGGCCGCAGATTCCCTATAAAAATGATAATACATACCTAGGTATAACTTAAGTATCTAAATTAGAAATAGATTTATTTATTTCACACGTAGGACAACTTGTGTCACGTCACACGTAATACGTCAAGAGTCAAGGCTGGAAGACTCTACCACCGGTTCGGAAAACTGATTCTACTGAGTCTATTATGTAATACCAATGTAATACTGATATTATAGGTGACACGAGATTAGTAAGATATTATAGTCTAGATAGGTAGATCGTAGAACCTACGGTAATATACATATTATAATATTATCTATCAGTAACTCACTCTACAGATGAGCTAAAACTATTAGTTCTTTTTATTATTTCTTAAAGGATTTCAATGGAATTTGTGATTTGGAACAGCAACATTGCACGATATCTACTAAAATGTTACGACATATATATAATAGGTAGGTACATCATTGGTCACGTTATCCTATTTATAATCACAGCACGTAAATGGAATCGACCAAACAACGCAGTTCACCGACCTCAATCCTTCACGAGTCTGCGAAACCTTAACGCAATGCGACCATCCCTAAATTATGTAATAGAAAAAAAGTGTAAAATCAATTTTCCTTACTTAAATAGGCTAGCGCTACATATACACGGGAATGACATTAAAATATTATATCACGTGTCAACTATACAAAAAAGTTGACCTACTTTTTATTACAAGAAGAATGAGTTTTAGGAAATAGGTTACGGTTAATTCAAGTTTGTTTATATTATAAATGTTTGTTTACCTTATGTTTATCTGATACGTCCCGGCAAATATTTCACTGATAGAAGTACAGAATATGATGTTGTTAGTTGCGGAAATATTTAAAACAAGTTTACAGACTGAATTTCAGGAGACGCGCGTCCAAGGTGCTAATAGGGGTAACTCTGTCGCCCGCCAATACAGAATAGGTACCTACTTACTCTACTGCGCAATCACCCTTTACAAACTGAGGTCTCTGCTGGCGTGAAAATAAAAGAATGATTACAAATAATGATAAGTAGGTATGGTCCTATTCATTCCCATTTTTTATATATTATTCATTGTTTCGTGTACCTACTATTTAAACGAGTAAATAATATTTGTTAACATTAGGTATATTATTTGATAGGATACAGAATCTACATTATAATATAAGTTACCAGTATATGTAGCTAAGTAAGTAGCAGTAAACTTAGGTAGGTATAAGCACTTAGGTACCACAATATTATATTTGCGCTAAAATGTGTAACTTTTTTGGAAATTTAAATTTATTATTTTTATTTATTTTTTATTTGTACGCAATATAGTAGGTATGCAATCATGCAATGATATATAATTATGTAAAAAAAGCTATTATAACATGTACAGTTCAGACATTTTATGTACTTACCTACTGTTTTTACACAGTAGGTACATAAAATGTATTATACCTACTTAAAGTTATACTATTCTAAATACCATCTCGTATTTTCATCTCGTAGTAAAAAGGTGTTGGAATTTGGAATACTTTCAACGCCATCTATTAGTGTTTTTCACTACTACGTAGTTGTAGTACTAACGATGCTTTTCCGTTTTCCATGCCGTCGCCCGTCGCTTTAACGTAGTAGGCCCTATTCAAGTGAAGTAGTGAACGGTATCTAGATGGCGTTTTATATAACTTTTGAATATGTATGTCGACTGTTTTGAGAATATTTATAAATACCTTTTTTGATTATTATTTTGAAGTTTCTTAGAAATTATATAGTTTAAATGTGTAGAGAATTTACCTATAATAACCCTGCCTCATATAAAAAGTACTCTGTGCCCTGCCTTTTCCAGTCACGGACCACGGTCGTAGTATAGTAATTTTTTAATGGAATTACTTTCGTAGACCTACCTAGTACCTACCTTCTGTAACGTTTTACCGCGCTGTTTAAATAAACGTTGCTAATTCTGTTGTAACTAAATTGACGCTGACAGCAATAAATCCACTGTTCTCCTTTTTCGCACGACGCATTAGGTACGAGAGTTAGAGAGTTATAAATAAGTCCTATTATTTTGAGTTTACAGATAGTGTATAATAGAATTAGCCGGCTATTTTCTGAACATGAGATATGAAAAATACATGGTATAAATTAGTTGACATGTACATTATACACGTAGCCAGATGTAGATAGAAAATAATCTACACATTATGACGATCGTTCTCGTATAAGGACTATAATTTGAATTTTAAGGGGTTTGAGAACACGCTCAGGAGAGCTTAGGACGACTTTGCGCCTGATTTATAGGAGCAGGTAAGGGCGGAAAAATTCAAATTTCGTGCTTTACTTCTCAATCCGGGCGAAACTTTGAAACATTTTGCACCAGGCCGCCATTACTGCTTCTATGCAAGGTAACTGCGCTTTCAGCTATAAATTAAAATGATGGCTTT
Source organism: Erebia aethiops (assembly GCA_923060345.2). Taxonomy (NCBI): domain Eukaryota; kingdom Metazoa; phylum Arthropoda; class Insecta; order Lepidoptera; family Nymphalidae; genus Erebia; species Erebia aethiops. Next base: position 8,947,518 of record OV281096.1, on the reverse strand, counting down.
TGCCATCAGCGGTAGGTAGCGTATAGCTAGTGAAATATGGTGGTATAGTTTACGAAGAAACTATTATTTCACTACCAGTGGTTTAGTCTAGAAAAGTTGATCTTTTATAGTCTGACTCTTCAATCAGATAAAATAGTAGATTGTTCATCAAGGGACTAAAATGAACCATGTTTAGCTTACCGAGTGCAGCGAGGTATGCTATAGCATCGAGTAGAATGATGGCTTTTAGTCCCGTGGTAAACACTCTACTTTTCACTTTGATTGCGAGAAACTAAAATAAATAACGATTTTTAATTATTTCTTTGTCTTTCTGTTACATTTTCATATTAGAAGTAAGATTTTTATTTTTACTTGATGATATTAGAGAAACGAACTCTGAATCGGGACAATTAAAGTCACATTCACTTTACCCTATGCCTTCACCTTGTACTTATTACGTATTGTGCAATGAAATTTGAACTGGATTAATTATCATCCATACAACATCCATTTAATATAACTGTTTGGTATGGGTTTAATATAAACTGCCATACCCCTAACAGGTTAGCCCGCTACCATCTTAAACTGCATCATCACTTACCATCAGGTCAGATCGCAGTCAAGGGCTAGCTTGTAGTGGATTTAAAAAAAATTAAACAAATGTAATAATTTCAACTAAAAAATCTATGATTTCGCGGCAAACTGCAATACCAACTTTATTTTTCTCCGTATCGTTATCACGAAGGAATTTAAGAAAATTCATCTGTGAAAATTCAGTAGTAGGTGTAGACATAGATCTGTAGGATAATGGTAGGATACGATGGGTAACATGTGGGTTGACATTCAACTAAGTGACATACATATTATAGACAAAAAATTTTGGATAACCGAATGAGGATATCACGCATAACGATATGAGAATAGTACGGCACAAATAAAATAAAAAATACTTAAATCCCTATAGGTAGAGGCTAAATGCTAACTTTAGTCTGTCTCATAGACATAGAATTTTTTCGCTACGCTCGTTGAAACACTGGAATCTTATGTAAATATTATTGAATATCCTTTTATTATGCCACCTCCCTGAGTTGAATAACATTGTGTTCCTCAATGTTATTCGGATTTGGTGAATCTAAGTAATTTATGTGTGTTAAGAACCGGCTGTTGCATCCATATTCAGCAGATATACCTACTTATAAGTTATAACGAACTTTGTGATGATCAAGTTACTTACCTACCATATTATTTTCGAGATAAGTACAATTTTACAAATAACATGAAAGCAAATAAATTGGTTACTAGGTACAGTTCGCGCACGAGTTAAATGCAGAGTAAATGTATGTGTCACCATACAGTTCTACATTCAACTCGAGCGCGAACTATACATGGGTACTTAGATTATTTACACGACGTGTAAGAATTCATTGCATGGGTATGATCAGCTTCGCACGGGAAACTTTCCCTGCCACTGATATTCATTTATTTTTTTGGTTACTGTGACTTAATTTTAGAAGATAGATTTAAGCGCTAGGAATTAGGAATTATTTTCGAATTTTATGAAATTATATATAAAGTTTGATTTTTATGAATGTATTGGTTTGTTTCCCAATTTAAGCAGCACGTTTTTATTCGTGTTATTTAACTCACTATCACAGTTAGATCAATTTGCATCTAATTAACCTTTATTAATTTTTCACCTTAAGCAGTAATATCCACTGGTGAAAACCGTATGAAAATCTGTACAAGTAGTTTCTGAAATTAGGTCACTCAGACAGATAATTTCGCTAGAAGATTTTTCGTAATTGCGTAGTGAAGTTATAATTATTTAATTATTATTATTATTCTTTAGTTTATCATTGAAAGAAATGACAAATGGGGTATTAAAATAGGTTGTTATAACTATACGTGTGCGTTTCTATTTCTACGTCACCGTTGTTTTTTTAAGTGAAAACTTCTTTAGGCGCGTTGAGCACTTTTTGGTATGGGGTAAACTTGTGGATCGCGTGACCAACACCTCGCTGCCCCATGCTCGCGTTGTTACGAAAACAAGAGGTCTTAAATACAAATATACTATATTCGTAATTAAACTTTTAATCCCTTAATAATTATAAGGTTTATATTATAAGTAGGTATTTTAATGTTTTTTTGAAGTGAAAACTTCTTTAGGCGCGTTGAGCACTTTTTGATTAATTTATATTGAAGTGTAAAACTTCTGTATCTAGGCGCGTTGAGCAGTTTTGGTAGAGGGTAAAAATGTAGATTCGCGTGACCGTGACCGACATGCTCGCGTGACCGACATGCTCGCGAACATATAAATATATACTACATTCGAAATTAAACTTTAATGCCTTAGTGTTAAGGTTTATACCTATTTTAATAATAAGTGGCACAAGTTTTCCTACATGAAATAAATAAATCATTTATCATTTATCATTAATTTTAATTTAAAAAAAATAGTTTTCACTTCTATCGGCAGTCCCGACTGCCACTTTTTTATCTGATTTATTTGGGGGCTTTTCTTCACAAAACAAAGTACGTCAGCCCCATCGTTTCCTGTGACAAACTTATACCTAACTATACATAAGTTCCATTAATTATATTAATTTAAACACCGCCCTGATTTGTATTAAAATCAAACTTATGAATTTTTTCGCGTCTCTTTACTGCGTTCCGGATACATTCACTCAACAAATGTTGGGTATCTTCTTCAACATTGCATAAATCACACTTAGCAGAATTTACTTTTTCATCATGAACACATGTCCAGAACGGAGTCTTTAGAGCCATAAACGTCACCGTTCAAATAACGAAAATTCATTCCGAAAGTCATAAAACTTTGTTGTAGGTACTAACCTAATAGATTTTAAACTATCAAAGAAATCGCAGACAGACGAAATCAAATTGCGGGTCAGACACCTCGAGCCTCGGCTCTCGACTCTCGAGCTGGGGAACAGACTTCAAGTGCTTCAATATAAAATCAATGAATAAAAAGCTTTTTTAGAGCAGACTTTACTTTGAATGAAAAGTTAATCATCATTTATCACCAATTCCATGGAGGTATCGTAGAGACATTTTTTGCTTTAGAAAAAAAAAACGGTTAGTTAATAAGATAGAAAAATATAGAGATAGAAGGTAACCTATATACAGCTTGGTTCATCGTATTTAAATTGTAGGGTAGAACCACAGAATAGGTAGGTAATAGTAGACCCGTTGGTAGAACATCAAATGTGGTATAGATGCGAGGTTTTAAAAATATTCGAAGTGTACGTGAGGACGATATGAAAACTGAAAACATCCCATGTCTACGACTTACGAAATCGTACCTATCTGGAGTTCAATGTAATTTCAGTGGAATTCAAAGTAAAGTAAATATTTATTTGGAAAAACGTGGTACAGACAATTTTATGTAGTTGCTGTAGATGCTTCCAGCGATTTTTTAAATTTTTCACATAAACTTTACTCAGAGAAAGATCAAGAGAATATGTCTTACTTTATTAGGTCGATTATTTGGAATGTAATTAGCAAAATTACTTAGCAAAATGATTTGCTTTAAGTTGTTTTCCCCGAATGAAGCAAACATTGGCTGATCCAAGTGAAATAACAATATTATCCTCTTATAGTCAGACTCAGACCGCTCTTCCCGATAGACCTTTTATTTTTATCACGTAAGATTATAAGATACCTTAATAAAATATACTTAGGTAGTATTTTTTAACTCCTCATAATATATTAGAAGGATAAAATGTATTTAGGAGGTAATGTCCCCCCGACTGTATTTAGGACACGGCGGCCAATCTCCAGCGAGATTAGACATAGGTGCGCCCGATGGGACCGAAAATCCGATACGACCGCAGAGAGATCAAAACACCGCCAACTTCCTAGGTCCGGGCTAGTACCTACTGAGAATTGCTTGTTGGAAAAACCCAATACTTGTTATGGCTTGACCCAGGACTCGAACCCGGGACCTCGTCGGCCAGATTCGAATATGCTAACCAACGAGGAAGTTATTTTAGTAGGTACATATTATTATGTAGGTACGCATTAGATATCGGGTTTAATTTTATCTCTCCGGCATCCCGGATGTTTGAAAACTAATATCGCTTTCGAAACCTTTTTGGATATAAAATACAATAAGCAGGTATGAATTTAAACACTTTAATTTTAATTTTAATTTAATGGTATGAATTGATTGAGATGATCTCTAAGTATTCTTTAAGCCCGTATTTATAACCGGTATCAGCTAAGAACAGGTTATCAAATAGGTATCTTTACCCTTACATTAGATTGACAGACCCTTGAGAACGTGTTCTCAGCTGTTGAAATTGGTTAATTAATATGTACGCACATAATTAAGTGATCTTAGATCGAACTAGGAGATCCCGAGCTCGATTCATGGTAGGGGCCACGGAATAGATAAAGGGAGCAATAGAGGAATTTATAATTTAATTAAATTGTCTTGTTGTCTTCGGCCGTGACTAGTTACCAGCCTACCGGCAAAGCCGTATTGTCTTGTGGTTTAACGTTCCGGTACGATGCCGCGTAAAAATCGTTAACGGTGTGGGCCGCAGCCATGAGCCACGCCCACGCATACCTCTACCAAGTTAACCCGCTTCCATCTTAGACTGTATCATCACTTACCACCAGATGAGATTGCAGTCAAGGTCATCAAATAAAAAGGTAGGTATCTGTGATGAAATTCCGAAGTAGGCAAGCAGGGAATCCTCAGTAGGTTGTGGCTTTTTCATCAAACAATCTAATCTAACACGAAGCTTTGCTTACCGCACTTACACTGCTCCGCACTTAGTGACATTAAAGTGAACCCGCAAGAGACGTTCGGAGTATTGTCCAATTTTCTCTGAAAACGAAAGTTGCCTCCAGAATACGAAACGACAAGATGAAACGTAGAATCGGAAAAACTGCTTATTTTATTACCGCGCAGAGACCGTGAAGCCGAGGCGCGGATGGGAGGCCCTCGGGCGGAATTGCCGCAACCAAAATTAGAGGCACACTGGAACACTTCCTGTTACACGCTTGTGTTGCATTTGTAATATTCGATACTAGTAAATATATTCGCTTGCGAATTGTCATGTACTTAGCATTTTCCATTTTATTCTCGGTTCCATACCATCCATATTATAAATGCGAAAGTGTGTCTGTCTGTCAGCTTATCTGTTTTACCGATATCTGCGAATTTTGGTAAGTTCCTACTTACCAAAATATTTTGCACACCTATCGGGGACGAACATAGGCTAGAGGATTTCCACTAGGAATTTCAAAAACCTTGATCTAGTCATTAGTCATTAGTCATTTATTTATTAAATATAGGTACACTGTAGGTACACTTATTTTCGTCTAAAAATTACATAAGTACTTAAAAAAGCATGATGGTGATAATGGGTAACGGTATCTTAAAACTAAAGCTACGAGGGTTCTAAGTACGTGGACTAAGTCGCCGCGGGCATGAGCTGAGATTTTTTTCAATCTAGAATCTGCAATGTGCTTCTCTAGTAGTTAAACCCTAGTTAACTCAAACTGATCTAAGTAGGTATTATATTAAAAGAAAATGTGAACTAGCTTTTTTTTGGTTTACCTACTACAAGTTAGCCCTTGACTGCGATCTCACCTGATGGTAAGTGATGATGCAGATATGGTAGCGGGCTAACCTGTTAGAGGTATGGCAGTTATATTAAACCCATATCTGTAACGCTAAATCGCTTGGCGGTACGTTTTTGCCGGTAGGGTGGTAACAAGGCACGGCCGAAGCCTCCCACCACCCCAGACCAGAAAAAATTCAGAAATTATAAATTCCCAAATTGACCCTACTAGGAATCGAACCCGGGACCTCCCACGTTAAGACAACAGCGCTCAACACTGCGCCAGGGAGGTTAGATTACACGTCGTTTACTTCTATCAGATAAAAAACCTTCGCATACAAAAGTGCAAAATAAATATATGGAACTAAGTGGTTTCTGGTAATAGGAACTGAATTTATTTCACTCGATATCGGGCCCGGGTCCAAATTTATTTTCCAATTTTCATACCTACGTGCCAGGATGAGATGTCCAATACTATGGTTATATTTATTTTCCTAACTAGCTGATGCCCGCGACTTCATCCGCGTGGTTTAAGTTTTTTTTATTCCCGTGGGAACTCCTTAATTTTCCGGGATAAAAAGTAGCCTATGTCACTCTCCAGGTCCTCAACTATACCCATACCAAAAATCACGTCGATCACTTGATTGAAGGACAAACCAACAAACAAACACACTTTCGCATTTATAATATTGGTATGATTTTGCCCCGATCACGACTGAGAATAAGTATGACTTACGTCTTTATAAATCATAAAAAATAGTAATCAAGTTATTTCTCGCATAAACTTATAAAAAGGTCGACGTTTCTGATCCGAACCGCTAGGGTGTGGAACACCCTCCCAGCGCACGTGTTTCCTGCCACGTATAACTTAGGTACCTTCAACGCAAGAGTGAATAGGCATCTTCTAGGCAAGCTACAACCTAGACCTCATCATTGCTTTACACTAAGCATGATTGTCGTCAAGCGCAAGCCTACATACTTAAGTAGGTACCCAAGTTTGTACCTTTCTTCCAGAGTAGAAATTCTCACGACCTAATTTGCAGCTCAATATCACTGCCTACAAACGGTCTACTAAAAATATTCACAGCAATAACAGTCGGAAAGTAACCGCGAAACTTCCCTGCCTGGAGTAAACTCCTTAAGTGCTGACACCGAGTCGAAACAATTTTCATAACAACGCTGAGAAGTTTGACTTTTAAGGCTTGGGATATTACGGCTGAAGAGGAAAAGGAAAATGCTCTTTCTTGAACTGATTAACGAATCCATAAACTTTTAGCGAATAGTTTTAGTTATTATCATTAGTTTTGAAAGTCTTTTCAAATCCCGCAGCAGTTCCCTAATTTTCCGGGATAAAATGTATTTCTATACGAAATTTCATCAAAATCGGACGTAAAGATTTTTTTTTTAATCCACTACAAGCTAGCCCTTGACTGCGATAAGTGATGATGCAGTCTAAGATGGTAGCGGGCTAACCTGTTAGGGGCATGGCAGTTATATTAAACCCACACCCCTTCGGTTTCTACACGGCATCGTACCGGAACGCTAAATCGCTTGGCGGCACGTCTTTGCCGGTAGGGTGGTAACTAGCCACGGCCGAAGCCTCCCACCAGGCCAGACCAGGGAAAATTCAGAAATTACAAATTCCTAAATTGACCCTGCCGGGGATCGAACGGAGGTCGTGAGGAGGAGATGAGCCGTGAAAGCGTTACAGCCAGACAGACATACACACTTTCGCATTTATAATATTAAGTATGGATAGAAAATAATAAATAATCAACTTAGTTCCTTTTCAGATTTCAAACAGGTAAAATCTTTGTTCAAAACCACATTAGCTTAATTGGGCCATATAATTTTCAGGTCCGTGCGTGCCAAATTTCGGGAGGCCCGACCGCCGCTGATTTTGGCCCCCCGGGTCCGCTTCCAATAATGAATTCGCTCCCGGATCAAATCCTCCAACAAATTAGGATTAGATGAGGGACCTACTGTGTTTTTAGGTCGAATAGTAAACGTTATTCTAATGAAATCCCTTGCTCTACGGAATTGGACAAAGGTATTAAATGGTTTTATTTTGTAATGTAATGTCATTATTAATCACGACACACTTATAAAACTAAGCAAGTGCGTGTCGGAACATACAGACACATACGGACAAAAGGATTGGTCGAAACTACAAAGGTTCACTGTCATTACTACGGAATCCTAAAAATACTAGTTACCTTTAGTTGGAAACTTTTGAACCTTTGGATCAAGATCCATCTATTGCCTTCCTATATTTCTTTATTTATTTCTTTATTTGTGAAACATGCCTGGGGAGACATTACAGTTGCCCAATTCGTCTCCCCAGGCTACAAATACCTTAAAACTAAACTAACAAATTAGATATACTAAAAAACTCTAATAAAAAAAAACCATTAAAAACACTAAAATAAACTACATACTTATCACTTACTTTCTAGCAAAGGTTTTATTTTATTTACGAGTTTGAGCGTATATATTTCTCTATTGATTTAGACAAAGCCGAATGCAAAGGTATACCGTGGTGCGTTTTTTATTTCTCTATGTATAGCGAGCAACAGCAGCTGCCTGAGTAGAACATCACACTAACCATCAACGTGCATGAAACAGGAAAGTCACGCTGTGGCAGCAACACATATCTTAGGGGTATTTCACACAGTAATTTAAAATGGTTTTTTGCTGTCTGTACAAATTCTAAGCTCCGTTTTCGACAGCCGTCTGTCCAAGAATCTTTTTTTTTTCCTTTTTTTCCTTACAAAGTTTAAGTCAAGTTAAGTTAGGATAATAATTATCAATGTAAAAGACTGAAAGCTAAAAAAATAACGTCAGGATCGTGGCAGCCCGACAAGCGGATAACATTGTTACTCGTTGTGGATCACCGACTTTCGGTCCCTATGGGAAAAAACAGGTAATAAATCACATAAAGAGGTACACGAAAACATGAAATATTTACGACAAAGTAAAAGATTGTATAGTGAAGTTTGATATACCTAACGATGATGCCTTTTATGGTATTATCTAAGCTCTTAGATATTTCTGTCATATATTTATTTATCACTCTTTTAATTATAAATTATAAACTTACAGTTTAACTATAAGTTTATAAGTTTAGCCTTAGTTTTAGGATACGATACCAATAGTTCAATACCAAAGTATAGTTATTTTTATCTAATTCGAAATGAATTCGAATAAAAATAATTTGACTTTGATTTTATTTTATACCTCACTGTTTATTTTGTAAAGATTTACTCAACATCAATGTAAAACTACAAAACATCTTTATTAGAGCAATATCATATCGTATGATACCTATATCTCGACTCTGATATAATATAGGATAGTCACCCTACGAAACGAAAGGGTTGATGAAATACGATAATTTATAAAAAATCATATGATTTAAAACCACTGCAAATCAATTACGTATCGTAAAAATAACGCGGCAGCTTTAGGACCTACGAGTAGATAGGGCGGGCGGCGTCCCATCGCGGAAAATATGAAAATTGGAAACGCTCCGATACCGAGCCAAATAAATTCGGCCCCTATTTGCAAGCCCGTCTCGATATTACGAGATATTATGTACCCGTCTTATATTCGTATGTAGGTATACCTACTAGAGCTTGTCTGATTGAACCAACTCGTTTGGAAATCTCTGCTGTGTTCAAGTAATAACCATGACGTTCCAATGAATATTTTATTTTAATACTAGTAGCCCAAGACTTCGTCCTCGTGGAACGTGGATGGACTTTTCTATGAATACTTTCACTCTAAGTTTTATAAGTGTATTCAAACAAACACAGAACATTTAAGTACAAATAGGCTTTCCTACAGTAAATAGCTATTTAGATTTAGTTTCCCACGTATTTATTCCTAATATGGCATCCTTTGAGCTGCAGATAGATGGCTCTCCGAATGACTTGTTTCAGACTAGTCTATTATAATATATATTATTAGATTATCTTTATATCTAAAAGAGCCACATTTTCTTTCTCCTAAAAGATCCCAATAAAGGCTTAACTGTAGTCTTAACTTGTCATTTTATTTTACATAACATTTAAATATATGTAACATAAGGTTTTGTATTGCATTTGCTACTCGTAGTATTTCAGGCTAAGTCCGCACTGTATTCACACGATTGTTCCCGTCGAATTTGTGAAAAAGCCAGAGTGCTTACTACCAACGCTTAAAGCAATATTATTTTAATATTGATGACGACCTTGTTTCAGAGTTATAATCCTTATTTTAGAGACGTCAAGAATAAAAGATATGTCATGTAAAACTGTCATTTTAAATAATACTGTTTTAAAGTGTTGGTAGTAGGTAAGCCCGCTGGTTTAGCCTCACGCCGCGACACAGCGGGTATAATATTCATACTAATATTATAAATGCGAAAGTGTTTCTGTCTGTCTATCTGTCTGTCTGCTACGCTTTCACGGCCCATCTTTTCAACCGATTTTGATGAAATTTGGTACAGGGATAGGTTGTATCCTAGGACATAGGCTACTTTTTATCCCGGAAAATTGAAGAGTTCCCGCGGGAAACAAAAATCTTAATCCACGCGGACGAAGTCGCGGGCATCATCTAGTAAATAATAAACGAACTAGATGAAGCCTGCGACATCGTGAAAGCATATCAGACAAACAGACACACTTTCGCATTTATAGTTTTTTTTATCCACTACAAGTTAGCTTTTGAATGCGATCTCACCTGATGGTAAGTGCTGATGCTGTCAAAGATGGCAGCGGGCTAACCTGTTAGGGGCATGGCAGTTACATTCAACCCGTACCTACCGTAAAGCGGCCAACCTACCTACGTGGTCAAGCGTAAGCCTATAATGAATAAAATAAAAAAAATACCGTGCCACATACCGAATAGGGGTAGGCATGACCTAGCCCTACTCGGTTTCTACACGGCATCGTACCGGATCGCTAAATCGCTTGGCGGCACGTCTTTGCCGGTAGGGTGGTAACTAGCCACCGCCGAAGCTTCCCACCAGCCCAGACCAGGGAAATTCAGAAATTATAAATTCCCAAATTGACCCTTCCGGGATCGAACCCGGTACCTCCCGCACGTTAAGACAACAGCGCTCAAAACTGCGCGACGGAGGTCGTCTTTTGTTTTTGCCTACACGTACATATTGAATTAATTATAAAATAGTCATGGTCGATAGGCAAATCACTTCAGCCTTTGTTCATAGAGATGTTGAAAACACAGACAGACGTTCAGAAAAACGTACGTGTGAAATAGGGCTACCTGCACGAAACCTCCATTTCAATGGCTACGTAGGTATCTTCTCATCTAGAAAATCTCGTGTCCTGATCCTGATCTATCATAGTCTATCATATCAAGTTGCAGTCAAGTGCATAATTAAAAAGTCAAGAATAAATTTAATCCATGTAATCGAAATTATTTATTTCAGGAAAGTATGAGGGTTGTACACCTGCAATTTTTACAATAGGCGAAAAATGAGGAAGTTCTACGTTTTGATTCACATAATAATTGCTATTGTCTTGAAAATATTTCCTATGATGCAAAAAATACGGATATTGGTTCAGAAATGACTGTTTTATTGTGTTTTGTGAAAATGGATTTGTTATTGCTGAAATCTGATGAACTCTGCTTGATTTTTCTAATTTATAATTAGTTGGAGTGATTTTGTAATATATATCCTTTGATGAAGTTCTAGATGTGGTCGGAATGTCGCGAGTTTGATTAATAGGTTTTATATTTCGATTGATATTTTGATCATTCCAGGCTTTGAATTTTCTCAAACTGTGCATGTGAACACCTGGTACATTATCAGGTTTCACCATGTTATTTTTGTAAATACTTTCACCTTTTTCTTGATTGATTTTATTTAAATATGACATTACAGATTTTTTTATATTATCTTTTCTAAAATCACGTGGATTATGTGGTAACAGATCGATGTTAAGATGCCTATGAGATGGTACTAGATTTGTCATTCTAGGTTTAGTTTTACTCTGAATCTCTTTTTTGGCAGCTTCCATAACGTTAACAATATTTTCTATTTCTTGTAAGGTTAAAGATGGTGCAGTAGAAGCTATAATTTCTACTTTATTTTCTATGTCGAAAAGCAATTCATTACTTCTTTTTAAGTATTCAAATTTGTTGTTTTTGGCTTTCAAGTAGGCTAATGGAGATCGCACAGAACGTTCCCAAAATGATGTTGGTGAATTATTGTTAAAATATGGATCATTATTTATTTTATTTGGTGTTTCCGCTAATTTAACCTTTTCTTGTGTATCTATACCTCGTATCATAGTAGCTATTTGCCTGCCCAAATTAGCATAGTACGATTCATCTGCCTTGTTATGCTTTGGGCGGTTTGTCCTTCGGCCGTCGGGTACATCAATAGGAACACTATAGTCAGAAGGTGTATTTTTATGTATTTTTGGCGATGAATACATTTCAATGCTATCCAAGGGGTTATATTCAATAGGTGGCAAATCATTTGATTTGTTATTGGGATCAACACGATGTATAAGCTCGGTAATGTATTTAAAGTCTACATTATCGGGAAAATTTCCGTCTTCCTGCATCGGTTTTTGGTTTCTTTCATTATTTAATAATAACTCATTATCGACCATCCCGTTATCTAAAAATGGACTTTCGGCATCTCTGTTTTGATTTGTGAATTTGTTTCTGAATATTTTGTTAATTTTTTTCCAAGATGGCATGAACAACTTGGCAGAAGGATTACCCAATTTTTCTTTAAGACGTTGCAACTGTAAAAATAAAACATTGTTTACTAACAATATCTTGCATCATTATTCCTATACACTTAAGGTAGGTATATAAATTAAATTTAAATCTTACAATTTTTTGGCGTTCAAAGTTCTGCACGGTATTGATCCTATAAGGAAAAAAAACATCAATCATTTATTTTATTGCTTCATATTAATTAATTAGTTCAACTTTTTTCATAATCAAATAACAGTTTTCATAAGAAATTGAAAGCCGATTTAATTCAATCTAAGCAATAATTTTGAAACTATTTTTATATTGAGAATCAGCCAATATGGAACCAAATGTTAAATTTGTAATAAAATAGTAGGTAGTTTAAGAAACGGTTGCGTAACAGGGGTTATTTTAAAACATAAGTGTGTTTTTAGAAACTAAGCATAGAGAAGTTTTTAATAGTATCACACGAAAGTTTAGTTAGATAAAAATTAAATTACTAGCTGATGCCCGTGACTTTGTCCGCGTGGTTCAAGTTTTTTTGATTTCCGCGGGAACTCCTTAATTTTCCGGGATAAAAAGTAGCCTATGTCACTCTCCAGGTCGTTGGTCTCCAGGTTGCGGCGTAATTGAAGGACAAACCAACAAACAAAAACACTTCCGCATTTATAATACTATAGTATGATTATTGTAGTGATTACCCTTGTTCAGTATCTCTTCTGTCATTGTTTAATGATTTTGCTGCTTTTTTCTTCTTTTTATTTTTTATGCGCAGTGCTCTTCTGAAAATTTCAGTGAAATATGAGTAAGTGTTAATATCATTTACTTTATATGGTTTTTCATAGAGATCTTATGCTAAGAAAATATAACTCTTACGTATCTGTTTTAGGTACATCAGTTGTTGTTTTGTCATCAGTTGTTGTTTCTGTATCTAGAGTAACTATTTGAGGTGCGCTAGATGAACTGCTTGTTAATGTTGGTACAGTAGTGATAGAAGTGGTCGTAGCTTCTGTAGCAGTAGTTGTTGTAGTTGGAGTAGAAGTCCTATAGACCATTTCTATACATCCTACAGATACAGAAAATGGTAATTAATTAATCATCAATGGGAAGCTGTAACATTTCCACAAACATAATTATTTTAATTAATTGCAATTGCAAAAATAGATTAGGATATATAGTTAGGTACAATAGTGAATGAGGTCCTCGAGAAGTCGGAACGTACTCGGTCTACACATAATAAAGATAATTATTTAGATTGAAAATATAGATGCTAATTTATAATCACAAGCTAACCTGTTTCTGGACACAATGGTATAGGAGGAACTGGTACCATCGGATACATGGGCGCAATTGGTGGTGGGGCTAAACCTACTGGAGGATAAAAAGGAGTATCTAAATTCGGCAAAAATATAAAGCTTGGCAACGGTTGCTTTGGCTTTTTATTTATCATGACTATCTTTTTATGGCCGTGTTCATCATCGTCATGCTTATGACGATTACTTTCATTAACTTCGTACTCCATAGATGATAATTCTCCACTGGAACTAGAATCACTCGAATCCGAGCTAGATTTTGAAGATATATCAAACAGGCTATCATTTTCTGTTATTCGAAGTAATTTTCTTCTTAACTGGTCCTTTTTTCCTTTTGGTTTTGATGACTTTCTATCTTTTCGCCATTTTTTACTTCTTTTGGGTTTTTCAATTGTTGGTTGTGATCCGCTCCGTCTCGTCAAGATATCTTTATCATTTGTATTGTTGATAACTTGGTTCTCTATTGTTTTAAAGAACTGATTGTACAGCCAGTCTCCTAAATCATTTGCATCTTTGGCTATTTGATCAACTGATCCATCCACCGTGTAAGTGGTGGAAGCAGGCTCAGTATCATACAAAACATTAGGAGTAACATCATTTTTTTGCACTTGAGTCGGTTTTACCACATTAAATCGCCTATGGTGTTCAATCAATCTTGAGCTGCAATGTAAAAGGAGTGCATGTTTGCTAAAAGTAGAAATACTAAAAGATGGAAGCGATTTTCATCTAAAGAATTGTTTCATTGATTAAATATTTACATTAGATTTAATGTTTTAGTAACAATTTTTGAAAGGCACTCGAAGATGTTATGTTTAATTAGATTCAATATAGGTGAAGGATTAAAATACCTGGGTTCGCATATTTTCGTATCAGTATCAAAGTAATATCCTGGATGACAATGGCAGCCTATCACACAGCCTGGTGTCTCGTCGATGCAATATTCGAATCTGCCGTGATTGCCACATTCTGGAAAAGATTAATTCCAAATTGTCAGTTCCAGTCTGTAAAAAGTATGCTCCTGAAAAAAGCTTATTATACTGTTGAAGATTATGTAAATGATAGAGGAGCATGGATTTGATTGCTCCAGCAATGCTGGGGACAGCGGTTACTTATGTACACATTGATATAGTAATTGTATCTAAATGAATTATTTAAAAAGAGCAACCACCGAGTTTCTTACTGGTTCTTCTCGGTATTCGGTATTCCGAACCAGTGGTAGATTCACTTAACGATTCAAAAGTACTTGTAAAAGTTTATTTGAATAAAAAATATTTGATATTTGATATTTGATTATTTGATATTGGTTGCACATACCGATGCTGTAAGTCTACATTACCAGCATCAAGTGGTATCAGACACTCAATATTATAAAGAAATACTTTGTGTAATAAATTAAGGTCTCAATGCTGCTGCTGTATTTATAAACACATTAAAATATTACAAAATTTAGATACTTAATGTATATTACTCACCATAAGTACCATCGCCTAAGACGCCGGTTTGTAGTAAAAATTGCAGCAAAAACGGAATCAGTGCGCTCCACATGAGTGATAAGGCAACACACGACGTTGAAATGTCATAAAATAGTTTTTTAAACAACAACAGCTGTACGTAGTTGTAGCAAAAAGTGACTAAAACGTACCCTATATCAAACAAAAATACAAGAAAAATCTTTGGAAAATCCGTCTTCGAGTTGATTTTAAAGAACATGCACAAGTATTTCTGTCACAAGTCACAAATATTTATGTGATGTAACCTAAAAATACTATGTGTATATTGTATATAATAAAACGTATTATGTAAAAAGAAACTGCGCCACAATATTGACAATTTACGATCTGCTGACTATTATGTTAATTGATCATTTACTAGTTTGTACACACGAAGTGTATAAAGTAAATGTATACATAGAAATTCACTAGATATTACTTTCACAAGCCAGTGCAAAAACTATAGTCTTTATCAAACATTTTATCTCCGTAATGAAAAAGTACGATACAAAGGAAGCGAGAATATTAGAATGAAACAAAAAAAGTAAACCAACCTAATGCAACACATTCTAGTGAACAATGGTTTTTGTTTTACCCACTTTTTAGCGGTTTAAACAATGTCGTTGTTTAAATGAATTGGTTTTGTTCAATTATTAATGTGTTTAAACCTAGGTTCGCGCATTTTGTTCGTTTGTTTTTAATCTAATGCTTTTAAGTTATTTGAGTTGTAATTTTGATTTCTTATATATTTTATTAATTTAAGTTAGTTAAACTTACTCGTAGCTAAATATTTAAATATGTCAAAACTATTTCTGTTTAAGAATAATACGTACGGTCTATCATGATCTTTGGGATTGCAATTGTGTATCTTAATTCTAAATTTAAAAATACAACCCCAATAATTCACACAAATTAGGAGTTCTTTAAAAAAATATATTTTATAACAATTATTACATTAATAACATGTTTAAAAATTCCTAACATAAATAAAAAGTAAGATACGTCTAAATAGAATTACTTTACTTATCCTAGAGCAACTGAAGGTTCAAATATCGTGGGAATATGATTCTCATTCTTCGCCAGAGGACCCTCAAGGTTGCATCTATTGTGTGTGTGTATCAATGCCATTTGTTCGTTTTTCTAAGTATCCTCGCCGAGGTCGGGAATTCCTTTGAGGCCTCTGCAAAGAGAACACGATACGTGCAGCATAAATATGATATCCACTATCTATTCTACATTATAAATAAAACTGCTTTATGATCGATAAATATATTGAAAGCGAGCCCTAAATGACATATTAATGATGACCTTTACAGCTATTATACCGGCAGCCTTATTGTTATTAACAGAAGATAGACTAGATCTACTTATCATTATATACACTTACTTTAATAAATAATTATCTTACTAATCTTATTAATATTATAAATGCGAAAGTTTGGATGGATGTATGGATGTTTGTTACTCAATCACGCCCCAACGGCTGAACAGATCGGGCTGAAATTTGGCACAGAGATAGATCTGGAATACATAGGCTACTTTCATCCCGGAAAATTAAAGAGTTCCCGCGGGAACCAAAAAACCTCAAACCACGCAGACGAAGTCGCGGGCATCCGCTAGTATATTAATAAATTAATTCCTTAATCTGTATCTGTCTGTATTACCATCTATCTGTTTTGAAATTCGCGACTAAACGCGGCTCTCCACCTTTATCAAGTAATTTCCTGCCATTGTCTGCCAGGGCTGGCGGTCGTCTTACGTAATTTCAGGCGCTTTCATCACGGTTTTACACTTCAGTTTTAATGTGTAATGACACAGGTAATATTGAGAAGAAGATCAAATAAGTACACTAGCTTTTCGAAGTTCGATTTTCATATAAATATGACGACTCTACTACAGCGGTGGGCGTTGCGGTCATAAGTGGGAAGTGCAGGGAAGTATAATTTGGGAACAGGGGTTGAATTTTCAAAAATCCTTTCTTAACCTATTGCCATCGTGATGGCTACCAATATGCCAAATTTCAACCCGATCTGTCCAGTGGCTAACTGTGCGTTGATAGTAATCTATCTGATGACTAATCTATCTATCTATATAATATTATCTATCTATCTAAAAACTGACTAATGTCAGTAATATCTTGTGATGACTGAGTAATATCTTTTCCATGTATATGTCACCATAAGATTGTGAAAACCGTTAGATTGTAATCTATCTAGCGAGATTGTAAACTGTCGACAGATTACAATTTAACGCATTATTGTTCGGTAGATTGTAATCTGTTAGGTATATTAACCCGATAGAACCTAAGTGCCACGGCCTGCGGCCGGGCACCTGCTTATTTATGTCGAACCCTAATCTAGCCTACAAGAAAGAGACAAGAAAACGTAAATGCAATGAATATTTCAAAAATTTACACTCATAACATTGAACGGTTCACAATCTATATAGATAAAAAGCGTTAGATTGCAATCTTACGGTTTTTGCAATTTTACGGTGACATATACATTTACATTTTCCTTACTTAGTGCAATCCTCGGGTAGAACGCATTTGTGTGTACGATCATCCCGGACGTACGGCTGAATGCAGATGCACCCGGGCTCGCAGAAAGGGTAACACGGGCGCAACCGTTCACGAGGGTTGTCGCATGTCACTGCGGCGCAACCAGCGAAGCATGGCTCGTATCTGGAAAAATAAATACCTAGAAAAATGAGTTCACCCAAGGAGATGCATTTTTTGATTAGTTTTGGTACCGAAACATTCACACTGACATAGTATGTATACTGATATTTTAGGGAGGAAGGGGAGGAAGCCGGCATCCTAGGAGTGGGGATTTTTGAGGAAATACTGGCAATACCCTAAAGAACACTTGCGCCAAAAATCAGCTTTACATTTTTTATTTGGAGGTTTCCATACAAAACTTGCATAGATAGCCTGAGCTATAGAACAAGGCTTCAAGTCTTCAAGCTTCAAGTCGCTCAGGGTGATAACTATAACTAACGGAAACAATAACTAATAATAGGATTTTCTTTTACTAAATCACTTATGATAGTGCAAATACTTATAAAAATATGGATGGCTAGGCAACGTTTAGCATGACGAAGAAATATTAAACATTGGCCCAAAGGGAGGCGTAGTTAATATTATGTCCAACAAAATATGGCAATTACGAGTACCTTTAACAGTTTTCGTACATGTATAATATGTGCACAACATAACTAATAATAAAGTGTTATTTTGTACCTCTCATTTTGTTTTTCGCAAGTCATTGTAAACGGAGTTTTCTTTTCTGACTCTTTCTCTCTGTAAAAGAAAGCATAGTGATAGAAATAATCTGTGAACATAATGCAGATGACGATTGTGTGACTTTTGTAACAAACTCAAACTCAAATGTTTTTTTATGCAAATAAACTTTTACAAGTGCTTTGAATCAGGATAAGAAGAAATATAGCTTTAGGACAATTTCCACTGAGCAGTCGAACCTAATCTAATAAAAAAGACGGCTTCGGCCTGAAAGTTTTCAATCTTACTGATGTCTAATCTAATAATTCATATGTAATACAATTATATTAGAGTCACGTTTATATTGAACATAAGAAAACTGAATAGTATCAATAGGCTACTTACGGAAAAGGCGGCGAGTGTCCGACCTCAGCGCTCCTCATTTTATGAAGCATATTCATTTTGTCATCGTCCTCATAATGCCTCTGTCCTCTGTACACGCTCGCTGAGGGATCCATCTCCCGTTGTCTATCCAACCCTCCGAAATGTTTCGCCTCCGGATCGTCCGAATACCCCGGAATGTCGCGATCATATCTGTCATCCCAGTCTTTGTGGTCCTGGTCGAACGGTTTTAATAAAGCTTTCTTTCTCCAATTCCGCCTATCGTCCACAAAGGAATGCCTTTTGATTCCGTCGGGGTCATCGTAATCATAGGGATTTGGTCTGTTCGCATTCGCAACAATATTATCTGAAAATGGATTTTATAGAAAACAATAATTTTATGCTTTATTGTGTTAGAGACACAAATACCTACATACATACTTAGTTAATTTTTTTATTCCGCAATTCGAATTAATAAAAAACAATTCAATATGGTTATGGTATAAAAAAATAATGCCTTAATGTATTTAACTACTCGTTTTTATTGATGATACGTTTTTAGGTAAATGATTTGAATTTTCAGCAATGCAGGGTCAAAAAGGAAATATTCTTTGGCAGGGAAATGTTAGAGATAATAATTGTTTGTTATGTTTACGTTGATAAGTATTAATTTAAAAAAAAAAAAAAACGATACGAATACCTATGCTTGGCCATTACATGATATAGCCTTTGGTATAACTTCTTTTAAAATTAAATAATCGCCAAGTGTTGTCCCGTCAAAAATTTAAGATTAAAAAAAAAGATAGTTAGAACTTACAAAGCAAAAGCGCCAAAATTAATAAACAACGCATTTTCTTGTTCGATAGCCAGTCAGTCGATTTAGGTTTAATAATAATTTGCTTTTCCGCACCAAATTACAGTCACTTGGTCACTCCCAATCATGCAAATTACTCGCTCGATTGTTTGATAAAAGAACTAAACAACGGCGGATGTGTTTAACGATTGCAAAAAAAATTAAGCAGTAGTCAACCATTTGTAAAGTAGTAATAAATTCCTAGGTACCGTTTTGTTTACTGTTGCCATTTTAAGAACGGAAGTAGGAATGCAACTTATTAATCCATAGTACCTCTATAATAATATTCATTTATCATTTATCATTTATAAATGCGAAAGTTTGGATGGAGGTATAGGTTTACTCCTTGGTGGGATGGATGGATGGATGGATATATGTTTGTTACTCAATCACGTCTGAACGGATCTCGATGAAATTTGGCACAGAGATAGATTATTAGTCTGGAATAACACACACAGGCTACTTTATATATCCCGGAAAATTAAAGAGCTCCCGCGGGAACCGAAAAACCTCAATTCACGCGGACGAAGTCGCTGGCTGGCTAGTAATATTACAAAAGCGAAAGAGCTTTTCTGCAGAGATAGGTAGAATCCCGGGCAAGGATATGCATATGACCATGGGCTACCTTTTATTCTAAAAAATATTAGTTTCCAGTTTCCACGGGACTACAAAACCCTAAATCCAAGCGGACGAAGTCGCGGGACATCATCTAGTATTAGTATAATTATTTATATTAAATTTCAATGTGAATTCACTAAAATCGTTAATAAAAAAACTAACAATACAAAATGCATAAAATGAAGCGTTTTGTTCATTCATCTTAAAAAACAAAAGTCATCATTATAAACTACATGATTGTGCTACTTTAAGACGATGAATAGCGACATTCATACATACCTACTTCATCATCCATTCGCCATCAGCCACTGCATCCACTGTTGGACATAGGCCTCTTTCAATTAGCGCCAACGTGCTCTTTCCTCGGCTTTTCGCATCCAATCGATGCCAGCCACCCTCCGGATATCATCGCTCCACCTTGCTGAGGGCGCCCTACGCTCCGTTTACCCAAGACGCTGTCTCCACTCGAGGACCTTTCGACTCCAACGTCCATCGGTCCTCCGACACACGTGACCAGCCCTCCCTCAGAGAAATAAGGGATGCAGGGAGGCATCATCCATTATATCAATAATGTCAACATACAGAGAGCACGCGTCTCCTTTCAGAATGAGAATAAATGAATAAGGTTTAACCCGCAGTCCTCAACACTGATTAAGACAAGCCATAATAAAAATGAAATACACAAGTTTTTATAGATTTTTTTTATTAGATTAATGTCAATATTTTGCATTCGATTTCATTCGTTGAGCATCATGCTGTATCAACTTCCTCGGTTGCAGTGCCTTGATGGGTGGCGGGGCAATCACTATGTTGAAATAATTCCCCATTCTAGAAACTTCTGCTGCACGTTTGAAGTCATCTACGTGGTTGGGAAGATTCTCGGCGTCGCTTAGTTCTAAGTTCTCCTCTTTCTTGCTATGAGTTCTTTGTATTCTTTCTGAAGCTTTGGGAGGTGCTGGCGGTTTAGCTGATCTTTTGCTTGGCACCGGTATACCCATTTGCGTCCTAAAAGCAACAATGTGTTAATAAACTCCAACAATGGATTAATTAATTGTATGGAATCGACCATGGAATAAAGTATCAAAGTATAAGACTTATTATATCAAGCATATAATATCTTGTCTCATCCATTTTGGTTGTAAATCTTCATTATCAGTTGACGACGCTATCAGCAATATGTGTAAAAGCATATTATAAGTTCAGGATTGTTGTCAAACGCTGAGTCTCGTAGACATTCTATTCAGGAATCTAAGAGTTCCATCGAGATTAAAAATAAACAGATAAAAATAATAGGTTTTATTAAGGTGGAAGACAAGGGTCTGCCCGCGAAATTCAAATTTAATTTGGATTTTCGCAATTTGTAAACTAATACGACAAAGTAGGCATAAGGCATTCAAATTGCGCCCCTAGGAATATCATCTTCACAGGTTTATATAAAAATCTTTACTTGAAAGTGTCCAGTTTAAGAAATTAGTCAAAATAATGAGTTTGACGAGAGTTACTCACAAATTAGTCATTATTGGGCACTTTCAAGTAAAGATTTTTATATAAACTGTGAAGATGATATTCCTAGGGGCGCAATTTGAATGCCATAAGCCTACTTTGTCGTATTAGTTTACAAATTGTGAAAAACCAAATTAAATTTGAATGTCGCGGGCAGACCCTTGTCTTCCACCTTAAAAAAAAAGATTCCGACGAATTGAGAACCTCCTCCTTTTTTTGAAGTCGGTTAAAAAGCAACTGACTGACTGGCTGATCTATCAACGCATATAACAGCTCAAACTATTGGACGGATCGCGCTCAAAAGGTAGGTATATACCTATACAGTTATGTTTTATAACGTAGATCTCTGTTATGAGTAAATCCGCGGTCAAAAGCGAGTTACTTTATAAATAAAAGAGTACAAGTATTAGTAGAAATAAGCTATTTGTGAAGCCGCGGGCAAAAGCTAGTTACTTTATAAATACACGAGTACAGGTATTAATATATAAAAACACTTAATCAAGGTCAGAGTCACGTACGGTGAGCAGTCTTGAGGCAAGACGCATTGGTGCGTGCGGTCATCTCGGACATAAGGCTCCTCGCACACGCAGCCGGGCTCGCAGTATGGGTAGCAGGGACGTAGATGGTTACGCGGGTTGTCGCAGGAGATCTCAGCGCAGCCGCCGAAGCAAGGCTCGTATACTTCATTCGGCCAATAACATGCTGAAAATGAGCAAGATTGATGATGATGAGATTTTGCAAGGCTGGCACCGTTAAAGTAGCAGTGGGCTGGTCACGTGTGTCGGAGGAACGATGGACGTTGGAGTCGAGTTCTTAAGTGGAGACCGCGTCTTGGTAAACGCAACGTAGAGCGCTCCCGAGGAAGGTACAGCGAGGGCGGTTATTGTATATAAGGTGTAAAACCAAGCAGTTGAGTATGTATGGTGGTAGGGTCCAAACATGACGTAGCATAAGAGACACCTGTATGTCTTACAAGTTATAAATAAATTGAACTTGGAAAAAAAAAATTACTTGAACAAGACAATTGAAATTTTGCTGTTGGTTTGCATTCCACATGCAGACCGTCTAATTACATAGACACTACACCACCTTATTAAACAAAATGAATCTACAAAGTGGCTATCAGTAAACTTGGATGGATGTTTTATAGATAAAAAAAATTCAACGCCTATTGACCCTGTACCTTGTCCTTAGCACACATTTATCTCCGAGACTAGAGGAAACCCCTTTTTTTTTTTTTTTTTTTTAACGCTGGGAAATGCGTTTAACTTAAGGAGGCTACAACAATCAGGACGCAATAATGTTTTTTTTTTTAAATTATCAACATAAAAATCGATACAGCTTTGTTGGGTAGCACTGCGAAAAACCACGAAGGTTTAAATTGCGTGCTCTTCCGTCAACATATCAGAATTTTAACTATTTATAGCTAGCTAATTCCTTAAAAATACATGAAGAAAACTAAAACTAAACTACCTACAATTTACTTAAAAATACGATTTTAACTTATATTTTAAATTATTTTTAGTTAATTCCATTTTAAATTGATTAATTATCGATACTATTTATTTAGCGAGGGATGCGCTGGTGCGCTCACCATATTTGTTCTTAGCTGGCACGGTTATTAACTTTTGTTGAGATACTTTACGAGTATTAATTTTGTGAGAAACTATATTTTGTAAGTCTAAATTAAAGAATTGTTCCTTTAGAAGCTGATATTTGACCTTATCATGAATATTGATTACCTACCTTGCAGTGTTTAAATAGAAAATTTTCATTCGTTTTGGCTTGAATTTTAACATTTAATGGTACAATGGCTTTTAAGATCCTAAGTTTTAGTTGATACTCGTATATGTACTGTAAGTGCGTATAAAAGTATGTATATAAATATTTTAGTCATCACACTACATCTTAATACACACTACGCACCACTACCACCACTACCACCACCACCACCACTACAGCCTATTAACGTCCCACTGCTGGGCACAGGCCTCCACTCTCATAGGAGAGAGGGAATTAGAGCTTAGTCCCACCATGCTGCTCCAATGCGGGTTGGCGGGCTTTAACGACTATTATCATGATAGTGATAATAACCGGGACCGACAGCTTAACGTGCTCTCCGAGGCACGGGGGTGAGACACCGCTAACTTCCAACTCCGGGCTGGCACTGAGAATTTCTGAATTGAAAATCCCAATACCAATTTTTTTGCCCGACCGGGAATCGAACCCAGGACCTCGTGATCCACAGTCAACTATGCTAACCAACGAGGCAGTACACTACGCACACATAGTTCTAAGTACGCTCTACGCTCGATAATTACATCTCGGCGATAGATTGAGTTGACATGATAGATGATGATGATGACTCTTATTGGATCGGCCTAGGACTTGAATTAGCTTAATTTTTAAGGAAATATAGTGTGCCACAAAAAGCTAATTTTCTTTTCGTAGATATACTGACAAATCCTAATCACATCCATCAAAATAATCGAACTTCATATAATAAACTTTTCTTTTTACCTACCTAAAAATCCAAGAGTGATTTTGTTACAAACATACATTAGTATTGTCAGACATTCCAAAGATTAAGGTTTTCTAATCTTGGAAATAAATCTAATGTTGGACACGAGATCTCTTAAGTTCTTTTACAGTAGTTTTCACAGATCCATTATGAGTCTCTTGGGGGCAACTGGCAGCCTAGACTCACCACATCTAACTTTATTTATCTTGCTTTAACTGAAACAGCATTAATCTAAAGAAAACTCCCCTTCTTAAGCTTTATTTTTACCACTTTACATAGTTACAGCTTTCGATGTGACAATATACATATATAAATACGTAAATGAAAGAAGGTTTTACGTTAGGCCTAGCTTTATCACGGTAGGTGTGTCATGTTGATTGCGCTGGTTTAGCAACGTTGACTCAAGTCTGTATTTGATGGCAATGAGCGATGGGTGAGCAAATTTGGAGATTCGACTTTCATCTTTGGTATTCCATCGCGGCTCGGAAAGCACGTAAAGCTTCGCTATCGTTTCCTGCACTATGAACGTAATGTTAATTTTAAGCCATTTGCGGAGTTCAAGATAACAGTTTTGCCTCTTTGATTTGTTTGGTTATTAGTCTAAGGTTAATGTTAGGTTTTTTTTAAAATGACATTCCTCTAAGTTACTTGCAAGTCGCAGTAAAGTTGAAACTTAACGTGGTACAGCAAGCTAGGACAGGCAAAAATCAGGAAGTAAACACGTTTACATAATACAATGAAAGAAAAACATCAAAAAAAAACTAACTACACCAACCTTTGGAAATTTTCTCTTCGTCTCTACATTTCACCAAAATAATCCAATAGGTGACGATTAAACACGCGTACGCTTTCATTATTACAGCCTGTACAACTGATTAGAGGACTTGCTAATTTCAGCATATGAATTAAGATGTTTAGATATTGAGGTGAGAACGAAATTGGCCGTAAGTGCCTTTTTAATAAGAGCTATAATTAGGTGAAAGGACGTGTACATAATCCGAGAGGTCGTACGAAATTTTGCTGACGTGCTGCATGAAATGCGAAAGTGTGTCTGTCTGTCTGTCTGCTACGCTTTCACGTCCCGTCTGTTCAACTGATTTTGATTTAATTAGGTACAGGGATAGCTTGCATCTCGGAGAAAGACAATATAGGCTACTTTTATCCCGGAAAATTAAATGAGTTCCACCGGGAATAAAAAAAATAGGTGACGATTAAACACGCGTACGCTTTCATTATTACAGCCTGTACAACTGATTAGAGGACTTGCTAATTTCAGCATATGAATTAAGATGTTTAGATATTGAGGTGAGAACGAAATTGGCCGTAAGTGCCTTTTAATAAGAGCTATAATTAGGTGAAAGGACGTGTACATAATCCGAGAGGCCGTACGAAATTTTGCTGACGTGCTGCATGAAATGCGAAAGTGTGTCTGTCTGTCTGTCTGCTACGCTTTCACGTCCCGTCTGTTCAACTGATTTTGATTTAATTAGGTACAGGGATAGCTTGCATCTCGGAGAAAGACAATATAGGCTACTTTTATCCCGGAAAATTAAATGAGTTCCACCGGGAATAAAAAAACTTAATCCACAATAATTTCATTCAATTCATAATTTATTTATTTCACAAAATCCATATAATTTTTCGGGAAATTTTTCGGGGATTGCCTAAAAGCCTGTGTCCTTCCCTAAGCTGCAACCTATCTCTAAATTTCATCAAAATCATACGAACAGGTGGGCCGTGAAAGCGTAACAGACAGTCAGACACACTTTCGC
The DNA here is from genome assembly GCA_923060345.2 of Erebia aethiops. NCBI lineage: Eukaryota > Metazoa > Arthropoda > Insecta > Lepidoptera > Nymphalidae > Erebia > Erebia aethiops. The sequence goes on along the minus strand of OV281096.1, from coordinate 8,921,557 downwards.
ATTCATAATATTAGTAGATATTATAGTAGTAGATTATAGATTTAAAAAGACTGACACTACCATCTACAGTTTATGTCAAGCACCGCTCAAAAATCCTCACCGTCTCTTGTAGCATCGTGAAGGTGTTTGGTAAACAGAAGCGGCCGGTTGTCGTTTACGGTTCCCGGTTGAGCCAGGTATGATTGAATTATTGCTTGTGTTACTATCTGCTCCCCGGTTCCCGGGTCACGTCTCCTCCCTCATCCTTGATATTGTAAACATAATAAACTTGTAGCTGCGAAATTTATAACGTAATACGTGACTAATATACGTTGTGAACATTGTTTAGTGAGGAAACTTTTGCTGTCGCTTTAACGAATTTCGTTTTGCAGTGTTGTTGTTTACCTACTTGTAAACTTACGATTTTAGTGTATAAGTTCGTAATTATATATTTATAAAAATAAAATATTTGTCACTTTGGGACTTCATCCACGTTATCTTTGGTTTTTAAAATCCTTCGGGAACGCTTTGACTTTCCGGGATAAAAGGTAGCCGATGTCACACTCAATATGTTTGTCAAAGCTATTTTGCAGTGTGATTGAAGGACAATCCAACAAACAAACACATTTTCGCCTCTAATCTTTACTTAAATTATATGCGAAAGTTTGGATGGATGGATGGTTTGATCTGTTACTCAATCACGCCAGAACGGCTGAAAGGATCTGGATGAAGTTTTTTATAACTAAAGAACCTGCGGGAACCAAAAAACCTCAATCCACGCGGACGAAGTCGCGGGCATCAGCTAGTTTATAATAATTGTAGCATGTATAAACTCTAAACGTTTTAACTTATAAGGAAATTGTTAGGCATTCTTCGACGTTCGTAGATCGAAGAGACGACGGGTGGAGTCGTTAGCTTTCGCTTATAGCGTCTAATCTTAAATTGCATCATCTATCACTTAACAGATATAACTTCGTAAATTGTAGGCAGTAGATATACCTTCAGAAATCTTTCAGATAAGGGTAAGAACATCTCTTTGAAAAGAAAAGTCATTCATGATTAATTATTACATATTTTTAAAGTAAACTATTCAAAAAAAAAAAAAAGGTTTTGCACAGGTATTTTTTCAACGAAAGTTATAGATCGACTACGTGAATGTACGAGTCGCCAATGTACCTACGCGAAACGGAAAACAAAAATATTTTTACGAACATAGCATTGCGCCATGTGTCGCAGACATCGACATTGTAATAAAATGTACGAAACGCTGCGAGTTGCGACCGACTTCCGTATTATTTATATTTTATATTATAAAAAATAATGCTTTTTACGATCATAAATCCTGCATCCGTACTTATATTACAAATGTGCCTGTCTGACCGTCTGTCTGTCTGTGTGTCTGCTACGCTTTCACGGCCCACTTGTTCCACCGATTTTGATAAAATTTGGTATAGGGATAGTTTGCATCCCGGGGAAAATTATCCCGAAATATATAGGTATTTATTTGTAAAACTAATTATTATACATGAAATAGGTATACTGCCCTCTGTTTACTTAATTCTTTTACAATGGAGTCTCATCTGGATCTTGTAAGTTCATTGGTAATAAGGTAATCATAGTGTACATATGTCGCATTTTAAAAACAGTAACTCCTTAGTTTCTTGCCGGTATTCTCTTCATAGAGCCTTATTTTCGTATCCCGAGGTAGTTTTGCTCTAGTCAATTAAGCATAACTAACTACAGTACCCGGCAATAAATATTGCACATCGACCTTTGGAAAGAGACAATCGGTTATTTCGGCTTCGTATAGCGTTATCTCTGTCGCACACTACCTATATGACTCATATAGGTCTCTTTCCAAAGGTCGATGTGCAATATTTATTGCCGGGTACTGTACATGATTTAATCATTTATATGATTAGTCTAAGCTTCATTGACATTGGCTGTGATCAATGAAGAGTGATAAACAAACCCTTGTTCTTATAAATGTTTGTAATAAAAATAACTCGTATCTTGTAGTACTCGTCAAGAAAGGTATAAACATTCCATATAAATATCGCGGAAGAAGCGGATCCGTCTGCAAGAAATGCTCCGCCGATAAAATATGATTGAGATCTTTATTACTCACCCGTACCCGTGTTGAGAAAAACGTCGAGGTTCGCGGGAATTTCACGAAACAGGCACTGCCTTTGCTGAAATACCAATCTTAAAATTCAATAACCTAATATAGTCATTTTATGGGCCTAAAGTTACTAATATGACCTATAGGAAAAGATCAATATTTCATTTAGTAAAGATAGAATACCTACGTGTAAATTAAATTGTTATAATTTTCCAGTTAAAATATTTGCAAGGGGATATTGCAGCATTGGAGGTCAAATTCAAAACGCATGTTTCAATTAGACTACATTTCTACACAGATCAAGTAAGATCGCGGGCTTTTAGTAACTTACCTTTTAAGTTATAGTCTGGACAGCGATTTTTAACTTCTTGTTATCAACAAACTTTGGATATAATTATATTCAACTTCATAATATTATACGAAAAGATTAATGTACGAGTAAGTATAACAAGGTGTTAAGTATGATGTAACTACATATTTCGTATTTTCATAGGTATGAACATGTTATCGTACCGTACCGGTTTCATCTTCGGGGAAAACTGTTCCATCGATAAACTGTAAATTGTGTGAGATCAGTTTTTATTACTCACGTGCGATGAAATCGTTCATAAACTTCTGGGTTTACGAAAAAAGCCGTGATTTCTGAAATAAGTGAGAGTAAATGAAGAGATGAGCCTTACAATCTAAAAGTGGGATGGTCGAGAAAATTACACATTTTCTTGTCACACCCACTATTCACGGAAACCCTAGGCGAACAGCCTTATCTAAGGAACGTTAAACCCTAGGCGGAGAGGGTCTAATCTGAGGAAGGTTAAACCCTAGTTGGAGAGGGTTTAATCTAAGGCAGTGTAGGGATGTCGCGAGGGGACTCGCTTAAGAACCTTAGGTATAGCTCGGCTATCCTGGCTAAGCTATAAGGTTTATTATTTCGATAGTTGTCAATTTGACATCCTATAAATACAAACGTTTTCAGATTCACAGGGCAGGGCGACTTCATCCGCGTGGATTGAGGTTTTTGGTTCCCGCGGGAGCTCTTTCAGTTTCCGGGATAAAAGTAGCCTACGTGTTATTCCAGACTATATCTATCTCTGTGCCAAATTTCATCCAGATCTTTTCAGCCGTTTGGGCGTGATTGAGTAATAAACATCCATACATACATACATCCATCCAAACTTTCGCATTTATAATATTTACTAGCGAATGCTGCGACTTCGTCTGCGTGTTTTGAGGTTTTTAGGTTCCCGCGGAAACTCTTTATTTTTCCGGGATAAAAAGCCTATGTGCTATTCCAGACTATAATCTATCTCTGTGCCAAATTTCAGCCAGATCCGTTCAGCCGTTGGGGCGTGATTGAGTAACAAACATCCATACATCCATACATCCATGCATCCATGCATCCATATACATCTATCCAAACTTTCGCATTTATAATATTAGTAAGAAGTAAGATTTGATTTCATTATTTGATTTGATTTGATTAAATTAACGAGTTCCATGTTATGGATATCGCAATTCGCAATACCGTCTGTATACTAGGTACTTTATAGTTAGAATTTGGAATGGAAAAAAATTAAGGATACTAATTAGTACCTAATACAAAAAAGTTAAAGGAGGTGGGTATTATACATATACCTACATAAGTAAATATTAATTCCGGATGTTGATGCAGATGTAAGATAAAAGTATTCGGAGGTACGAGTGTGCTATTTCCCAGCATTAAGTCCCGCTATATTTTATGTTAGCATTAGCACGTTCGAAGTGTGGCGAGGAGATTCCGAGATATTTGCAGGATAGCGCCTGTGTTTGAGTTGATTTGAAAGCTTTTGTCTCCCCTTATTCGACAACGAATAATTTTAACACATAGACCACGAAGCCTATTGTGGGACAAGCAATCATTTTAACAAAATAGAAATGCAACTTCGATTTCGGCGGATTGATCGTATAGGAGGAAAGAATTACGATAAATTCGATGCGCCTTTGCGAGTCTCGATCCATTCTTTAAGGAATATTATTATGTAAAGTTATTTTCTCGCAATCGAAGTGAAAAGTAGAGTGAAAACTCGGGACTAAAAGCCATTCTACTCGATTCTATAGCATCCCTCGCTACGCTTGGGAGCGACATATTATCTCGTACCTACTTAACTATGAAATAGCCCTTGTTGAACAATCTACTATATTTACATATTTTTTGAATGTTATTGTTTTATTAAGTAAATTTAATTTGTTTTATTTTTCACTTTCTACTTATTATTTAATATTCCATAATAACTAAAACATATGATTAAAAGGAGTCCATTTAGGCAACGCTCCGAAGATACTGGCAGCGTTCCCCCTTTGAATACCTACTCGTAGACTAATTCTTTGTCCGAGGTAGCTGCCAGCTCTTCGGTCTCCTGTGATGTCGACTAACCTTTCTGCTATTTCCTTAAAAAGCCTTATAGCGCTAGGACCCCACGGACCAGGGGTCTCGACACCGAATGGGACAAAATCATATTCGGAGCCTAGACCCCTGTATTTGCATGCTTTAGCTTTTTCAGCCGCTCCACAAGCCGCACCAGCTCTGTTGTTGGTTCCATTTAGATGGGAAGGGGCCAGCGTGTCTGAACAGGTTGCATCCCATACCATCACCCGGCCCATCTTCCATGGAATCAAACTCATACCGTCCGGTCTCTTGCCATCGTCTCTTGCAATACCAGTCGGCTCAAGTAGACTTGGAACGTTGACGGTGGCAAGGGACCGGCATTATATGATATCGTTGAGTGCTACTCTGCTAAGTATTTCTTCTATAACATACTCTTTTTCAATTTAATTGATAAACTCAATCGTAGTAGGACTAATTAACAAACTAGTACGTCAGTTAATTTTCTAAAGTCACTAGTTTGTCAATTAAATTGAAAAAGAGTATGTTACTTATAGAAGAAATACTTAGCAGAATAATTGGGAGTCCGAGCTACCTGCACACTTGCAGGTAACAGGTATTTTTAAGTAGAGATACCTAAGTGATAGTAAATGTAGTGCTTCGGAAGAAGAACTAAGTATATGTTGGCTGTAAAGTAGACATATCAAGCAAGCCCTTTTCAAAACGCATTGTATACCGCTAGTGAATTTTAAGCTCTATTTCGATATGATATAGAGTTTCCTTTTGATATCCTCTAATATCAAGCAGCGTCGTCTCTAGGGTCTGAATACGGGTCCAATATATTTCGAAGGGCAGTGTCCTATGAGTCTGATTACTATCAGTAAATAAGACAGGTTCACGTGCTCAGAAAATATTTTCGAAACCATAGAGCACATTATTATAAGTGGAGGAGCAAATCTCATACCAGTAAACACATAAGTAATAATAGGTATGTCAAGTACCTGGTCGACCTTACCTTGGTAGGCGTTTTTTCGAGTTTAATTATTTTTCTGTGATTTTTCTCAGGGGTGAGTGTGATATACCCAATACCGTACTCGTATCTAATACCTACCTACCTAAACTAGAAAACTATAAAACATAAACATCTAAGTAGAATACAAATTGTTAGAGGTGTTTTCGAGAAACCAATGAAGTACCTGCATATTATTGCATATTGTACTTACAAGAATTTCTCGCTATATTATAATAATTATGTCTTATCTGTGGTCTTATTTTATTGTAAGTTTTAAGAGTTTTGTCATTTGATAGGTATAGCGATATAATTGTCAGGCAGAGTAAAAGAGAATCCTATGCAAAAGTACTTACTGTATGAAAAAAACCCGAGTGGCGTAGCCCACAGATATGGGAATCTGCTTATTAATTACACGCCTTTATTTGTACGCCAAGTATATAAAAGCCATTTTGCGGTACATTGCAAGCTCTAGTTATATGTCAACTCTGTGTTCAAAAGACTCCCAGAGCACGTTATCCTATTTCGATAGTAGTGTTGACAGTTGTAATCAGTAGTTAACTCTGGTATTATACCTAATTATTAAACAGTTATTCACGAACTATTTTTTTTGGACCGTAGATAGTTAGATAGACCGTAAGTAAGTTACGACAACCAATGGTTTATATCAACTGGACTCTAATATGCTTCAAAGTTCAAACTCTTCAAGTGACTACACTTGAAGTTTGAAGCACTTGTTAAAGTTTATTGAAATAATAAATCTTTTCTATTCTATCCAACAGAAACGTATTTTTATCAAGCAATCATAATAAATATAATATCTGCGAACATATTATATTAATTCAGTTTAAGTTAAAACTAAACTTTTTGTCATGTATTAACTATTAAGTTTTCGAAAATTTGAACAAAACGAATTATAATAATATACTAATCGAGATCAGGAAGCTATAAAAGTTAACAAGAAAACGTAAGGTTTCCCAAAGAAAATTAAGAGGTATGGTTGCCGTGCTGTAATGTTTAAAAACATTCAATCTGTTAGCCAAATTGTTAAAATATGAAAACTTTGAACTTTAAATATCAACAGCCGCAAAACACAAGAGAAATAACTACATACATTGCATACAAGTATAATAGGTAGGTATGCATACAATAATTATGCATTAACATAGAGAATAGTTCTCGGTAAGTTCCATATAATGCTACAGTAATTTTGTCAGTACAGTTCGCTTCAGTATTCGGTTAATAAACGTGAAATAATCACTAATAATCTCGTGTAAAAAGAAAGTTCAAACACAAAATATTTTGATAAATTAGTATAGATTAGTTATTTCTTCTCCATAAGTGCTATACCGGACCTACCTAAAAGAAGATAAATAGATAGAGTAGCAGATAATAAGTTAATTATAATTTAATCACACCTAGCTTTCAATGCAAATAGATAAGGCAAATTTTTATTCGCCACACTTATTAAGTTACATAAAGGTACTACGAGTTCGCAGCCGACTACAGAGTCAGACAGAAGCAGCAGGCAACGTGTCGCCCGCGATGCTACTTGGCAAATGCATATTGCAGAACTTGCCAAAAAGGGACACCATTAAAATATTTAACTAAATCAATTTAAGAGTTCTCGTGAAAGTGGGCCATAAGACATCATCATCACATCATCACATCAGTAGTTGTTATCAGTATGCTAAAAGCAGCTCTCTAGAACAATTTTCTAAATTTAGGCGGCGTGTGGAAATCCATGCAGGAGACCTACTTATGTCCAGCAGTGGACGTCTATCGGTTGATGATGACAATATACAGAAGCCTAGTGACATATTTTGCAGTTGACTGTACATATTTACGTGGACTATTTTCGTCACGTAGTAGTTGGTAGATCGGCTCGTAATTCCATTCCGTACTTGTAGTTGTCTTACGTACCTGATTATGCTACAACGACCACAATAAAATCGCTAGTTTAAATAACCTTATGGCTGATAGATATTGTTTACATTTTCTAGTTTAAGTAGTAAGTAGTTTAACTACCTTATTCATTGGAATTGAAGTCTAATTATAATCGGCTTCTCACAAGATAGAATGATGTTTTTTGCGGTGATAGTCATCATCATCATCATCATCAACCAACAGACGTCCACTGCTGGACGTAGGTCTAGGTAAGTCTCTTGCAAGGATTTTCACACGCCGCGGTCTTGCGCCGACTGGATCCAGAGACTCGCTGCGACTCGTCTGATGTAAGCTGATGTATGCGGTGATAACATAAGTGGCTATTTGTCACAAAATAATATTATATTACCTATAATTTAGTACTAGTAGCCATAGTAGATACTGCGATACGTCTTTATAAGAGTGATTGATGAGTTTTTTGCCGGCTTTTTCAGTAGAATTGTTTTCCGTACCAGTGGTATAGAAGATTCGAAAAATTAAAAATGGTGTGTGTGTGTGTAACTGAGTGGTGGGAGGGATTCCATATAGAACATGTCGATGTTATACTAAACCTTCTAAACAGGTAGTTGTAGAAAGGTCTGGTTTGCATGAAGAATAATAATTATAACATACAGCTTGGATACAAAAGAGATAAATTAATTATGTAAATAGGTGTGTAGTGGTGGTGTTAAATAAAAGGTGTAATAATAGGGCTACCTCTATCAACTAGTGGTATATTAACTAATATTCAACCGAAATGGTATCTGGCTTCAGTGATACCCAATGGTATGGTATACTTTATTAGGTATGAGTATCCAACAGTGGCGTGGCACTTCAGTAATGTTTAGTAATGTGTAGGTCTCTACCTAGCGAATTTTTGGTCTATCCTAGCTGTGAGGATTGCCTGGGACAACGCAATGCGCGGGCATTTTTGCTATGATATTATGTATGACTGTAATATAATATTGACGAAATGGAAACAATAGTTTTGACAGCCCTACGATAAAAGAGGCATGTAATTGAAATACGCGATTCGATTCAATAACACAAAGGCGCGGTTACGTTTCTCGCGTATAAATTAGGGGATGATATTAATCAGGATAACGTATCAGCCCCACTTAACGACATTACAAGGGAAAATAGATGATTGTTCTAATTAAGAGGAAATTAGAATACAGGTAGATAAGTAGATAACTTTAAATACGTAACTAGCTCATGCCCGCGACTTCGTCCGCGTGTTTTAAGTTTTTTGATTCCCGCGGGAACTCCTTAATTTTCCGGGATAAAGAGTAGCCTATGTCACTCTCCGTGTGCTCAACTATACCCATGCCAAAAATCACGTCGATCCGTTGCGGCGTGATTGAAAGATAAACCAACAAACAAACACACTTTCGCATTTATTATATTAGTATGATTTTAAAGGCCATGATAGCTTATGCATAAAAATCTATTTCTTAACTATTTTCATAAGGTAGGTAGTAGCTACGTAATACCATGCCACCACCAAGCTGCAGATCTGTGTTTTAAGAAATTCAATTTAAAATTCTCTCATAGAAACGAAGTACCACAGCAATTGACTGATTTAGACCACTTTCAATTGTGATATGTAAAGTGTGTAGTTTCACGGAGCAGAGTTAAACATACATACCTAATTATCTAAACAAAATCTGCTCATCTTGCGTACACTCACTGTTCCACCCTCTTTTTCTTCAAAGAGAAGATAAGGAATTTTAGATTGTTATTTATACGTTTTTCCGCACGATTACGTGAAAGGAATTAACGCAAGATAAGTTAAAATTAGCTTCGCGTCAAGGGGGAGCAAGGAGATAGCCAAATATATTACGGGTGCTCTAAAAGCCGAGGATTCTCACCTGAAAGCCTGCGTGGAAAACAGTCCCAACGAGCCTCCGCGGGACTCTTGGAAAACCGCAGTAGGTACTTTGTTTATCTTCGCTTTTGTTCTCAACCTCGATACGATACTTACCATATTTTAATATTTCCCGCTTTGTTTCCTAAAATATTATCAAGAAACATCGACCGTCGCGTTGGTACCTATAAATATATTCACTGAATATTGCATTAGCACCACGATGCCAAATAAAATGTGATAAATAAGGAAATGTTTTCATGAATACGATTTTAGAGCTAAATAACAATACTGTCCTCCGGACCGAATTTCGGCCACGGCCGCCTATCTCCAAAGAGATTAGCCATCTGCGCGGGAGATATTATAGTGCACAAGTGTGTGCGCATACACAGGTGCACTCCCTGGTCCTTTACTCTCATAGCCCGATGGGACTGAAAATCCGATACAACCGGAGGGAGATTAGGCGCAGGACCGGCGGCTTAACGTGCTCAAACAATAACAAGAAAATAATACTGAATATTTTCAATTGTATTGCTTATTTCAATTACTAAATTTGACCCAAACAAAAAATAAACAGGTCTAAATAAAACCGTTAAATGTACACCTATTTTCTATAGAGGATTAGCTATTAGAGACTGGATAGATTCTTAGTTCGGAAAAATGAGAAAATTAGGTATTAATTCATTGTTATAGATATATATTTTTTTGTTTCTGTAACCGTTTCACTAGCTGTAGCTGAAACAGGTTTAACTAAATACCTAAACAAACATGTATAATATAGAAACTTTAATGGTTAATTGAGGCGATTAATATCTACTCATGAAAAGATAATATTATTAACCGGTAAATACGAAATTATTATAACAAAATAAAACAACTGATAACGCTAAGCAGTAGAGCCGACTTCTCCCTTGTTTTAAAAACACTTATTTTAAAGCATTTGAAAGAAAAATTCATCGAGAATTATTCGAAGATTTTATTTTAGCTGATAAATAAATAATTAATTAGTCAATGAGTAATAGATGATAGGTATTTAAGTCTACATTATAATGACGTTAGGATACTTTGTGCAAATTGACCACATCGCTTATCACTACACAATAATGACTTTCACCAAATAAAAATTCTTGCTTGCATTATTCTCTTATTTCCCACCAATCGCTGGATTTCCGAGATGTAGGCCACAGTCGACTTCGTGGCGGCTGCCGGTGATGCAGCTGGCATTATCACTGGCTAGGAAAACGACCAATTTCGCTACATCCTCACTGAAGGCATACCTCCTCAACGGCATCGAAGCACCCATCAATGCATAGAGACCCTTATGGCCTTCTTCATCCAACCCGGCTCGCTTAAACAATTCCGTCTCAACAGGACCAGGGTTTACGCTGTTCACCCTAACTCCTTTAGGTCCAAGTTCCAGGGCGACGCATTTCATAAACATATCGAGTGCGGCCTTCGTCATGCAGTATGCCATCATAGCTGGTATTGGCACGGTGGAAACTATGCTAGATATATTGACGATATTTCCTTTAGTTTCAATCAAGTACGGTATGGCTTGCTGGCTTAAAAGATACGGACCTCGAATATTCGTAGCGGCTAAACGATCGAAATTCTGTATATCATCCATGATTCCAGCCATGCTCACGATTCCCGCGTTGTTCACTAGTACGTCGAGTTTTCCATATTTATCTATAGTTTCCTTGATAATGCGTGTTATATTTTCTTCAACGCTTATGTCAGCGATGATAATTAAAGCTTTGATTCCGCTCGCTTGCTCACACTGGTCCGCTACACTTTTAAGTTTCTCTACATTGCGTCCCACTAAGGCTAGCTCGGCAGATAAGTTCGCGAAATGTAGAGCACAGGACGCGCCGATGCCTGCGCTTGCGCCGGTGATGAGCACTACTTTACCGGTGAAGTCCATTCTGATCGGTAGCTTGTGTCTGACTGATTCATTAAAGACACTCGTTATAAATCATTGATGAGTAAAACGCAAACACAGAGCACTTAAGCAACAGAGCACGCATTTTATAAATTAACTACTTTTTCTCGCGGTTTCACTCACATTAAGTTCGATTTTCATACAAATTTCAAACTCCTATTTAACTATCAAATTTTCAAAAATCCTTTATCCATTTTTTTAGCGGATCTTACATCTTAATAGCTATCTGTATGCCTTTTAGGCCGATCCGTTCATAGATCAGTCAGTGACAGATCATATTTTCCTTTTTAACCGATTTCCAAAAAAGGAGTCGAGGTACAATTCGCCGCGTATTTTTTTTTACATATTTAGATTAGCTCGGAAATCACATGGTTCGACACATCGTTATCTATTCCGTGGTTTACAGCGTAATATGCGTAAATTAACATGTACTTAACTCGCTTTATGGTTTGTTACACTAAAGTAAGTTCTCGTAATAAGTTTTTGAAATGAGTATTTCAAATAAAAAGGTAGGTACCTGACTACATACTATCATATCCAGGTTCTGTTAGGATGACAATTAGCATTCTATCCTTTTCTCTCGAGTAACTGTAATCATCAGAGGAAAAGAAATAAACCCATTTTTATTATCCTTATAGCATCTGGGTTGGGTCATATTTTAAAGTAACTTACCATAGACTTACCTGGCTAATGTTATCAGTTATCACTTATCCATAAGTCATAATTATTGGATTAGTGTTTAGCATTCGCTCGGCAGTACTAACTACGTCTTCGTTAGTACTACAACTCGTAGGGTTGCCACTAGCATATTTATTCTACGATCGACTTTGTGGTGGTATAACCTACTTGGTTCTACACAGCAGGAAACACCGACGCCGGAAAGTCATTCCATTGCATCTCACTCTGAGCAGCAGGGCGACCGGCTAAAAATGACAGTGACAGCTAGGTACAGTGTAACGATCGCAATGACCTCTGATTGGTTAACACTCTTCCACTATTGGACAAAATCCATTGACGCAGCAAGAATACCATAAATTCAGCCAATCACAACAATTGATACTGTAACTGTAACTGTAACTGATTGGTTGCAGAAGTTGGTCGCCCTGCAGATCTCAGCCAATTTAGAAAGAGTAAATTGGCACTACCCTATCCCTGTCGGGAATCGAGCACATTACCTCTTTCTTACCCGTAATAGATTACAGAGTTTAGTAAAGCGCCAGTAAATTGCTATAAATTTACTGTTCACCACAGTACAGTTACAGTAAATTTCACTGAATAAATTGCTATATAAGAATCTAGCCGCTTAATTACGTAACATTGATAGCTACAACCGACAGTGTAACGATCGCTGCAATCACCTTTTTTTAATCCACTACAAGTAAGCCCTTGACTGCGATCTCACCTGATGGTAAGAGATGATGCAGTCTAAGATGGTAGCGGGCTAACCTGTTAGGGGCATGGCAGTTATATTAAACCCATACCCCTATTCGGTTTCTACAAGGCATCTTACCGGAACGCTAAATCTCTTGGCGGCACGTCTTTGCCGGTAGGGTGGTAACTAGCCACGGCGGAAGCCTCCCGCCCCATCCAGAAGACCAGAGAAAATTCAGAAATTATAAATTCCCATGTTAACCCTGCCGGGGATTGAATCCGGGACCTCCGCACGTTAAGGCAACAGCGCTCAACTCTGCGCCACGGAGTTCGTCGAAGATTGATTGATTAACACTCCAAACATAATCACAACCATCGGGACTGTAACAATGATTATTATTGACACAGGTCAATTAGTTCACCGTGATGTAAGGATCAGAGAATCCATTGTATTTAAATTGATAAATAGGTGCAATAGGTAGATGCTACCATGAAAGGAAACGAAGTTTTACATTTAGATAATATAATTTTATTGTAATCATATCGGTATGCATAACGACATGTAAGAAGCATTTAAATTATGTACAGTATACTTAATGTAATAAATTTAATGGAGATCTACGTAGAAGCTCCCTAGTTTTGGCACTTGCTTTACATAAACGTTTTAATTAACATAATATGAAATATACATAATTGAGTTTTTAAAATTAATATTGTTAAGTATCTAAACAGTAAACAGATACAACCAGTAAGGAAACTACCTAGAAACGTTCGAAACAGCCTCACTCACACAAACGTGCGCATCGAACACGCGATGACGCGGTACTCACTACTGACGGCACTGCGACGAGCGCTTGGGGTCTCGTCAATGCGCACGTTTGTATGAGTGAGCCTGTTTCGAACGTTTCTAGGTAGTTTCCATACTGGTTGCATCTGTTTAGTGTGGTATCTATAGTGTCTACCCACTTGCACTGATAAGATTATCATAATATAAGTTGATAAGATAAGGTAGAGATAAGTTGTCGTCGAGTGAAACGTACGTTGAGGGTATTTTGGAGGGTTTATGTGGTGTGGTGAATGTCGCGGGCTTCAAGTTCAAGATACGCACTGTACCACATAGATTTGCCTTCTGTAGCGGATTATAGCGAATTAAACTTCTAGCTCTTTCATTGTCATGGACTTCCGCAAAGTAGCGCCCTGCTTCTATCCAATAGAGGAAGGTGTATTTTATTATAGGTATAATACATTGCTGAAAAACAAAACAACGTCAAGACCGTGTCGAACCCTTAACAAAAGCATTGCGATCTCTTTCAGTTCAGGGACCAAACCGAAAAATCTTCGTACACTTTTTTGATGTCACTGAATAAAGAATTGTATCGCTATTGGATTTGAGTATAAAATTCCAAGCACACATCAAAGAAGGAAGTCGTCGATATTTCAAGGATCAAAGTTTAGGAATCGTCGTATTTAACTTGTTAGGTATCCGTTATTATTTTATATTATTATGATGTCATTATAACACGAAGTAAAAAAAGTAGTTAATTTACCAAGTTAGTCTGTGAGACTTACTTACCTCCAAGGTAAGGTAAACCGCCGCGCCGTCAGCCGTGACTGTAACGTTAGGCATAAAGAAGGACTACATTTTTTTCACTGCAAGTAGGTAGATATACCTACCTACTCGTAAAACTTAACGTTCTGATAATTAAGTCGACACAGTATTTGAGAAACATAACTAAATAGTGAAATTATTGATGATCATTGATTAATCATTTCATGATACAATTATTCCTACAATTATTTCGATAATTCCATCTTATCGATAATGGCAATAAACTTATCATTAGCTAGGTACCTACGTTTGATCTGATAAATTATATAATGTTAATGATAATAATTTGTTTATACAAAAATTATAAAAACGTTATAATATTATGAATAATGTATTGTGTAGGTATTCTAATTTTAAACAAAAATCCATGACTAAAAATATCACAACCAACTTTTTTACAAATAAGTTTTACAGCAGTTAACAAATAAAGATTTTAAGTAACTTAAACTTTTAAAGTAAGCTTACTTACTTTTTTTTACTTGTATCTACAATTATTTATAATTTAAATTTAAACAAGATAGTATATTACAAACCCATCAAGCAAAATCGTTGTTTCATCTTTTCTTGATTGCAATTTCATTTTTAATACAGAAAACTGTTCTTATATCTTTCTCTTTGTTTCAGATTTCCAAGACAACACTAAATTTTTGTATGAAAGTTAAAGCAAGTAGATATCTACCTACATACTTAATAGGATATTTTATGTTAGTCCGACTTAATAAAACTATGAACTGACTAGGAATATTTTTGTCAATAAAGTACATAATTACTGGCATAATATTAAAGTACGCGAGGAAATTTTTTCATTTTAATTTTTCACGTTTCCCATAAAACTCTTAGCAATCTAAAGCTATATGGAGCAATCCAAAAACTCCTAGCTTTGTACAAAATCATGTGTATTTAAAACACTGGAGGGAGTGCGATACTGGACGTTTAATTCTTAGCCAAATACCTAAGTACTTGATTTATATTTATTTTACAAAATATCGGAATTATTAGCTTAATATTTTATCTACATTTAGCTTTTATGGTTTATTCAGATTTATTAGATCTTTCTAATTATAGTTAGGTATGAGACGATAAAATTGTATAGAGGAAAATGTACTTAGGTCATGAAATTTGTTTGTGCAAGAAGTGGCAACTACAATTATTATTGCATTAACATGAGCAGTTACTTTGAAAATAAAATTTATAACCACTATGCAAGAATCTAAAGTTATCAATCTGGATTCTGGAATAGGATAGTTTCCAATCAAATGTAATTGGTTTTTAATAGGTATGAAATCATTGAAAAATCATCATCTAAGATGTTGAATGTCGATGTAAAAGAGGCAACCAACCGTACCTACAGGAGGCGAAAGAATTAAAGAGATCTAAGAGGTAAGTAAGTATATTTTTTCACTGCTCAAAATACGTACGTACAGCAAACGAGTAAAAGGGTCACGCAAAATTTCTTTGAAGCGAAGCCTAATACATTTTATTCCACGCATTTCCTCTATTTAAAATTACTTACCTACCTTGTTTGCACCCATTTGGCGCCTCTAGCGAGATTAGGAAAAAAAACAAAAATGAAGATTAACGTTAACTTCAAGTTAAGTGTTTTATAAACGAAGAAACAATGCGCTAATAAACTATGATTGCCTTATTGTTTCTCTATCATACCATGTATTGGAGCTAATGCCTCACTCACAGCCAATTCAGAATCAATCCTCTAAAGTACTCCAACTAGCAGTTCCATCCAATATGTACATAAAACGCTCTTACTGACATTGCCTACTAATTTCCAGGTACGTCCGACTCCTGATACGTCTAGTTTAGTCGACGACTAGGGGCTGCGACAGGCGGATTCTTATTAAGAGTACTAATATGTTACCACTAATTTCCGGAAACCGTTAATGTCAGCATTCCCTAGGAAATGTCGACATTAACGGTTTCGATACGTTAATTCGATACGACAACGTAACACATAGTACTAGGCTCCGAATCGCAATCTCATTGGGTATCTGCCCTAACTTACAGATCAGGGACGTCCACGGAATAGATAAAGGGAAGAAAAAATTTCACCTATGATGGCCATACACGGTTCGTTTAAGCAGTTTTTGTCACTGCTCAAGTAGTCAATGAACGGAAGATTCAGAGAAAAAGTTCGCTATGCAATTGTTACTTACAGTTAAGCTGCTTTTTTGGAACTGCCCGCTTATTACCACTCTAAATAATACCTATCTGTCGCCACCCCTGTTGACAACACTTTAAAATTACTTGAAATCAGTTATAGCTATGTACATGCTTAAATGTATTGTACCAAATCTTAATAGGTAATAAACAATACCAAAACATTGAAGTCACTTCCAGAAAATATTTGTTTATTTTTACTATATTATGTAATATTTATCTTATAGTTCTGATTATGTTTAAATATTATGATTAAATATCTGAATTTAAACACATCTAGGATAGGTACCTAACCAAATTACCAATGTAAGTCATGTTCATATTTGTAACATTTCGTAAAATAATTAGTTGTTGCAATTAATTAGAACCACAGATAACGGTAACAATCCGTTATCTGTGATAAGAATGAAAATTTGGTATTGTTTCTTACACACTGATTAATGATTATTTAAACTTACATTAATCAGCCCATACTAGTATTGTATGTCGTACCTACCTAAACCGTGTGCACTATGCATGCGACATAACTACGACTACAGGTTATATTATATATAGTTAAAACTAAGAAACAGTAACCGAAATAAGGGGTTTAAACACTGTTTTTTGAAACTGTTATAAAACAGAAACACTTATAACGGAAACAGAAACGATACTGTAACCCAATCAATCAGTTACCGTTTATTTCTGTTAATAAGTGTTTTTATCTGTAACCCTAATAGGTACATGCCCTAACAAACTGCACGGTGTGACAACGCGTTCTTCTCACTTCATCGGACTTCACACATACTGACAAAACATGGTCATGTTTGTCTTAAAACAATTGCAACCAACGGTGCTAGACCTTAGGTTCAAATTTGAATACGCGTCAACAGTAAATTTGGCAACGTCGCTATTTCGGTTACTCATTAAAACACTTTCATTTCTGTTACAGATTCGTTTCTGTTACAGAAATATAAGTGTTTCGGGTTAACAGAATTAAAAACACATTCAAAAGGGTTACAGATTTGATTCTGTTACACTTTCATTCTGTAACACTTATATTTCTGTAACCTTTATGAATCTGTTTTTCAGTCCCTGGTTAAAACAGTGACTGCAATATAGTAACGTTAAACGTAGTAAAAGTTCTGCAATGTAACGTAAAACAGATGTGTGAGGTTTTACTAGAAATACTATGTACCTATATTGCTATTATAAACTACATAGTAAAATAATTGGAATAAACAGCAAGTAGACTAGTAATCCATAAATTATTATTCTTAGGTTTACAAAAATACCTCGTACCATCACTACTACACTACTATGAAGCCAGTTCTCTACTTTATTCAAATTAAATAATTACTTAAATACGATGTAAATTTAACCTACTACCAGTTAGTTCGCTTAAAACTAGATTTCCTTAAAGAATGACTAGAAAAAAAAACGAGTATGCTTTAGACCACACGACTGAAGTAAAACTTCTTTAAGGTATGATAAATAAAATACATAGGTAACTGAAACATACATATACGAAACGTAACTGGCTATGAGAGAAAGAGAGAAAGAAAATTTGTGTGCTCGCACCTCTCTCTTGCCCCTACAGTAATATACGAAACGTAACTCTCTCTCTTTCTATCTTCACTGACTTATCTCCCTCTCAACTTTCGTTCGACTCGCCCGATCACACTTTTCGTAACGCTCTCGTCACGCATTCACTAGCTTACCCCCCAAGTCAAGCGTGCGTAAAGAAGTTTTACTTCAAAAAGCATCAACCAATAGACCATTCTTAACATCACAATATCGCTTGGCAATATACTTACTTAGGTCTAAACTATCCATAACAATTTGAGATCATACAGAATCTAATTCTACACAGCAAGTTTACCCAATTAATTTTTATTTTATCATGATGATCTTGTATAGGAAATAGGAATATTTGCTTGTTTATAAATCTGTTTAGTTTTATCTGACAAAAAATGTTGGTAATAGCTCTAATTTAGATACTGTCTACTGAAAATTCTAATGAATTCTTTCTGGATGTGATTTAATAAACGTAATTTCATAAAATTGTTTATCCGAATTTTATGAATACGGACAATAATATTTTAAGCATGAAACAAGGTACCGAGGAAAATGCAAGGCAGGACACTCTTTAGCGAGTACCTCTACCATGTATTTTTAACAGTACATACAAGGAACTGTGTGAAGCACTTCCAAGTTTAATGCAAAAGATCGATTAATTACGCGTTCATACGACACGACTCGTTCGTACGACAGAATTCCTTCGTGTATTCTAGCCCTGTTTCATCCTTGCGTTGAAGAAAGATCGAAATATAAAAATAAAAAAGATCAAATACGCGTTTCCTATGTGTAAAAATCATCAACATTCCTTCATGTCCTTCTGCCTGTTTCAGCCTTGCGCTGAATGCTTGCGCACGTCTATGCGTTTTTCAGATGGTGTGACTCGTGGTCGCAGCGGCGCAGCACGGCGAAATGGGTGACTTGGAAGCTATTGGTGGAGCGGCTGCCTCGCTCGAGGGTACCGGTCATCGTGTACCCCATGTTGAAGTCAGCTTGAGTCACGTTCGTTGTGAGATAGAGCTGCGGACAAACAAAATCGTTAGCTCTCTTTACTTATTAATTTGCAGTAGTTATAATTTAATTTTATTCGGTAATAAAATTAAATTATAACTACTGTACTGTAGGTATGTTCTAATCAATCCGTAAAATGACCTGCACCGCATAATACAATACCGCAAGGTACTCGTATATGCTACAATTAGCTACGACCTTGTATGGTATTTCTCAAGTTACATATGGATAGGTAAATATTATATAACATTTTATATTATATTATGTTCCACGGCCTTACATAAGAGGACTGAATAAACGGCCGGAGTTTTTCTACTAAATTAATTACTGACAAGAATGCATACCTTATCTTATGAATGCTGTTTGGTGTACGATGTACGATGGGGCATTTTTTATTTCGACATGATAATAGTTAATAAAGTCAATAAGTTTAGCTATTTATGCAACTGTATCGTAATGAGGGTCATTTTAATTCGAGTGCTGTTTTTTGATACGAGACTTGCCGAGTATCAAAATAGGATAGTACGAGAATTAAAATGACTAATTACGTACAGTTGCATACAAGATTTTATCTACGACAAGGACGTCTTTATAATTTTTTACTATGTAAATTAATAAAAAAGTCAAATCAATTGACTGGTTGGGAAAGTGCCAGAACCCAGAGCCGCTAAGCTATAGGTATCCTATTTATGAAGATAACCATATCGATACAGCTACGACTCATAACGATACAACTCCCATACAACGAACTGTATCGTTATGAGAAGCAAACACGAAAAAGGGTTCAATTCGATATAGTTGTCAAATTCGAAATTGGAACTTTTCGATGCTGGAGTAGATAATAGCTATTTATGCAACTGTATCGTAATGAGGGTCATTTTAATTCGAGTGCTGTTTTTTGATACGAGGCTTGCCGAGTATCAAAATAGGATAGTACGAGAATTAAAATGACTAATTACGTACAGTTGCATACAAGATTTTATCTACGACAAGGACGTCTTTATAATTTTTTACTTTGTAAATTAATAAAAAAGTCAAATCAATTGACTGGTTGGGAAAGTGCCAGAACCCAGAGCCGCTAAGCTATAGGTATCCTATTTATGAAGATAACCATATCGATACAGCTACGACTCATAACGATACAGCTCCCATACAACGAACTGTATCGTTATGAGAAGCAAACACGAAAGAGGGTTCAATTCGATATACCTAGTTGTCAAATTCGAAATTGGAACTTTTCGATGCTGGAGTAGATAAAATCATTTACCGAACTCTTGTTTACAGAAAAAAGCACGCAAACCATCACCAAGTTTTTTATCGTGTGAGGAAAGGTATGTTATTATAATTATGTTTAGTAAGTATAATATATTAAAGAAGCCTGTACTCTGTAGGATATTATAACCTAATAGTCACTTGCCATTTTTGACTTTTGAACATCTCAAAACCTTTTCTTATTATTAAAATATGACGTATATCAAAAAAGATCAAAACCTAGCGATTTGGTTGAGATATAATTTGATATTTCAGTCAGTACTCCAGTACTTTACTCCTTTTATAACGAGTAGGTATCACTAGTTTAGATTACAGTAGGTACTAGTTTAGATTATTCCAAATTTTTTCTTCTTCTGATGCCCATTAAAATTGACGAAGCTGAAGGTTGCACGTCACTTCTAACTTTAACGCGCACAAAACTCTATTTTATTTGAATTTTTTGAGCAATAAACAATGAGTTACTTTATTGGCACATAAAATGGCGAAGTAACAGCGCTATTTCGTGACTTTCAGCTATTAACATTGACAGACATTATACTAGAGACAGGCAAATATTAATTAGGCTAAGTGCGACTTCATTGAAGGAAACTAAGTACCTAATAAGAGCACTAAATCTGGGTTTGGCGTGCTACACTCATATGGATCACACACTAAGTACCGACATACCTTGTAGTATTTGACTGGTGGGAGGCTTCGGCCGTGGCTACTTACCACCCTACAGGCAAAGACTTACCGCCAAGCGATTTAGCGTTCCAGTACGATGCCGTGTAGAAACCGAATAGGGGTATGGGTTTAATATAACTGCCATGCCCCTAGCAGGTTAGCCCGCTACCATCTTAGACTGCATCATCACTTTCACATCTGGTGAGATCGCAGTCAAGGGCTAACTTGTAGTGGAATAAAAAAAAAAAAAAACAGTGAACATCTTTTGGAATCAGTAAGTACACTGTTCACATTTATTGAAATCTGACGATAAATGGATTGCTGGACGAGAGTGTTGGGGCCCACTTGTTTTTTTCCAAATAATTTCTTATTTGCTATTACTTATCTTTCAAAACGTAGTATCTAACAGTAGCGGATATAATATAAGTATCAATGATGTCTAGTTGTAACTACGTAGGTAGAATACCTACTATAGGTTCCTATGATAATTCGTTTTAGTTAAATTAACTTTTGAAGTATAGGATAATTATATTTAAATTGATATTAAGACAATAATGAAAAAGTTTTTTTTTTCTAGTCATCTACTTTTTCTATCAGTCCAATTTTCCAGACCAGACTTGCTATATATAACTACTTAATACTTGTATTGACATACAAGAAATTTTATTTAACATTCAAATAACATATAACATAATAGAAATAAATCTAAAATCTAAATATTATACAAACTATACAATAAATTTAAATCAAATCCTTATATACCTACTAACAAAAATAAAAATAAAACCCTAATCAAAAAGACCACCCCTGGTTGCCCCTGGGCCAAAGGTACCCATCAAGCTTGCAGCATTATATACTTGTATTTGACGACAAATTTTGTAAGGCGAAAATCTAAAATGTCCTGCGTTAAATAACTGGGTGGCTAAAAAAATATTAAAGACTAAAGAGTTAAATGTTATTGCGTGGTTAATAGGTCGTGGGTTGGTTATAGAGGAATGGACAGCAGGAGTGGGAATGAATGAAGGAAGAAATGTTTATATCAGATACCTTAAAATCGGGGTCAGTCCCAAGGTGCTTGAAGGTTCCCACGATGTAAACTGCATTGACCCCACTCACGACCATCCGCGCGTGGGTGCTATGCCTGTACAAATACAATATTAACTTATTATATATGTAGATACTTAACTATCATAATCGCCATCATCATCCATACATTCATAATTAATATTAAGTTTATTTAACAAATATTATAATTTTGGTCGTTGACCTTTCTACGTCCGAACTCTGATCCACTAATCTTGACGAAAAGACAAGAGACCGCTTACTCTTTAACCTACTACCAAAAAAGAAGGCGGTTCTCGATTCGGCGCGTATCTTTTTTTAAACTAGAAAATCAAGTAATTCCTGTGATATTTAGCAAAAACTGATATCCAAGCGGACGGCATCGCTGGCTCTGTACAAAGTAGAATGACACTTTCTAAACCAAATTACGATCGAACGAACACAATTATTATGAACCACGAATTTCTCTTAGTAAAAAACCTACGGTGTGACCTGTGTTTTCAAGAAACAGACTTTTTACCGTGCCTACAAATAAGGCTGCGTTTGGAATTCCGATCACGTATTCCAGTTACTAGGGCGTAGATCCAACACGTACGTCGCAACCCTAACAGCCGATGTAATGGCAGCCGGCCATATAATAGCTCGAACCATCTCGCCAGCCCTACGAACTTCCCACGGACGAATTAAAAAGCTTTACGCGCACCTTCCCACTACTTTTTACTCGTTATTGCCGACTCATAATGTTTGGTGAAATTCGCAGAGCTCCTGAAATGGGAGTTGGTGAAATTAGGTGCCGGGAGTATCGCTACGTGTAGTCTAGCTAGCTTGGTACTTGCAACGAAACAAAGGGGAATGAGCTAAAATAGAAGTGCCCAAACGAACGTATCTACGACACGGTGAAAAGCTGGGACTCACATTTTCTTTGCTATTTTATTCCAAATAGCATTTTCTCTACTATTTTGGAATAAAACAGAATACAGCTACTGATTTAAACAAAGTTACGTCCGGAACATTTTCCGTATTTTGGTCACTAAATAACTAGATTTTTGAAGTCAAAAGTCGAAGTCAAATATCGGCTAGTAAGTAGGTAATCAGTTCATATATTATGTGCTGTTAACTTTAAAACTAAGTAAATGACAAGAAATCGTAAACCTTTAAATACTGCGAACTATAAAGAGATCTTAACGGTGGTTTTATCATGAAATACGCGTCGTTTAGGCAAAATAGTCAGCCCGCAATAATCGTTAACTCGTAACAGGCTCCTTAATTCTCTCTATCGCCGTTGTGAAATCTTTTTCCACAATGCCCTCTTACGACTTGAGGAACTGTGTCTAAGTAATATTAACTTGTTTATTATTAATCTTATTATTCATCTATGGAATTAGGTACAACTAAGTATATATTTAAATATAACCAAATTATAATATAGGAATTACTATAGGCAAATCGGAATTTAAGTACTTAGATCTCAAAAATGTCTAGGGTCAGTACCTACTGGGTAAAAAAGCCATCCTCGAGATCTTTCTAAGTTAAGTGCATATTATTACTATAGTAAGTATACTAATTATAATACCATAATAATAACATAGCCTGTACAGGTATTATAGTTGTTCTTTTTCTTTATGGCATCCTATTGTTACAGTGTAACCCCTTAAAATAGAGTGATCTCCAAAGCATCAAAGTGGATTTCATTGCTATTTTCACAAACTCCAAACCCACTCTTAGAACAACTGCTAGCGATATAAAAACCTGTTTTTAATTCCTACGTACGATATACAGAACAATAATACTAAAATCTCTATATCGCGAAATGTAGTTAAACAAGTATACGAGCTAATAAAGCAAGGTGAAATATTCTGTGAACCAACGGAGGTGTGCCTAATAAATAGTATCTCATTCCTGCTAAGCCCTTTGCCGCGTCGGCCATCTTTATTTACGGCACGCTTCCGCCACAGCTTCTCGGTGCACGTACAGATTATGTCAACGAAAATTAGGAAGAATAATTTTATAAGACGAAAAAGGTTTCCATTCTTTTTTGATTCCATGTTTGACGCAGATCATCGATTTTCATCGGTTTATTTAATTTTTTTTTGAAGTAGTAAAGAGTTTTGTGTCTAGTTTCACCTCCTTTATTTACATGAACCGATTAATTTATTGGTTGGTCCTCTGTGATGGGAATTCAAGCGATAATGTTGCGGAAATAGTATTCCTATTTCCACTACTTCCTAGTTTGTTACGGTAAGAGTTAAGTAGTATGCATTTTTATGATTCAATTTATAAGCATCTACAAGCATCCATATTCCATACCTACTACTAATATAAATGCGAAAGTGTATATCTGTGTGTATCACAGCCCAATTGCTTAACCGATTTTGACCAAATTTGGTAATGCGACAGGTTGCATCCCGGGGACGGGCACAAGCTCCTTTTTATCCCGGAAAATTATAGGGTTTGCTCGGGAATTTAAAAAGAACGCATTATCTAGTAGGTACCTAAGTTCGTAAGTTGTGAGACAACGGTCTCTCAGGCCGTTTGTCATATCACGGTTTAGCACCTGCCTGGGGGTTGGGTGCTGGCGGTTAATTACGAGGAGCACGTTCTACGCGCCACATGATAGACGGCTTCCTTGTTAAACCTCAGGCACATTAAATTTTCTTTAAACTTGCTCTTAGGTGCTAATAGCTTCCCGTGGTAAATTAACATCCGGTGTTGTAGGTGTTTTACATTTTAATTTTAAAAAAAGGAGTTTGAAAAAATATTAATATCATTAAGGTAATACTAATAATCGAATATACAGTGTACACGAATGCAAAGTATTTAAAAGTAATGTAAACTTTGCTGCAAAGCATATTTTAAGGTTTATTATCTTTCAATTTGCAAAGTGTACTTCGCTCACTAAGAGATAAATTTAAAGAAATCAATATTATGACAGTGCACAACCAATATACGAGTATATTTGAAAATTTAGTACATGTGCATAAGCACATTGATAAATTCAAGAAGAAAAGTGATTGTCATAATGTCAATTTATACACATAAAAATAAACTTGAAATGCCTGTTTCTAGGCTTAGTAAAACTAGCAATTCATTTGTTGGAAACAGTGTCCGCTTCTACAATAAGCTCCCAGAAGACGTGTTAAAGATGTCTCTGAATAAGTTAATGTAAAACGTAAACTCATTGAAAAATCTTATTACCTACATGGTAGGTACTATGCTACAAGGATTACTTAAACGACAAGGAAGCTTGGCAATAATTTGCTCTAATGTCTCTGATAGTTAAGATGATTTGTGAGATGGTGAAAAAAAAAACCTTCTCAGACCAGGGCGCGTTTGGAACCCTCGTAGCTTTAGTTTTAAAATACCGTTACCCATTATCACCATCATGCTTTTTAAGATAAGTAATTTTTAACGACAATAAGTGTACCTACAGTGTACCTATATTGAATAAATGACTTGAATCTTGAATCTTATCTTCGTGTCGTAGTTCCTACTTTTACCCCATGTAAGACAAGAAGTGTATATGTCACCGTAAGATTGTAAAATCCATTAGATTATAATCTAACGGTTTCTATCCCGCTAGATTATAAACTGTCGAAAGATTGTGAACCGTTCAATGTTCTGAGTATTAATTTATGAAATAGTTATTGTTTTTACGTTTTCTTGTCTCTTTCTTGTACAGTCCGCGCGCGAGTTGAATGCAAAGTAAATGTAAGTGTCACCATACATTTACTATGCATTCAACTCGCGCGCGAACTATAGGTTAGGTTAGGGTTTGACATGAATATTCAGCACTTAGGTTCTATCGGGTTAATATACCTAATATATTACAATTTACCGAAAAATAACGCGTTAAATTGTAAGCAGTATGTTACGGTTCACAATCTGTCGACAGTTTATAATCTATCGAGATAAAAAACGTTATATTATAATCTAACGGTTTTTACAATCTTACGGTGACATATATATATTCAGCAGTTGAAGATTATCGATTGACGAGACTATAAGAAATATAATTGTACCCATCATGTAATAATTCTAATACCTATCTAAAAACAAATGTATTCCTTCATTATTATTCCATTTTATGTTTACTAGACTTGTTATTATTCTATGTGGGTAAGTAAGGGCAGGGCAGTTATGTGAAGAAGATCATCCTTGCGACTATAATTATATTATTAACTAGATGATGCCCGCGACTTCGTCCGTGTGGATTAAGTTGTTTCGGGAACTCTTCAATTTTCCGGGATGAAAAGCCTATCCCTCTCCGGGATATAACCTATCCCTATACCAAATTTTATTAAAATCGGTTGAACAGGTGGGCCGTGAAAGAGTAGCAGACAGACACACTTTCGCGTTTATAATATTAGTATGGATATGTTCAACAACAACGACAATAAGTCAACGAATGCTGCTTGCTGCCGTCAGCGTCTGATGCAGCGGGGCCACTAGTATTTGAAAATCCTACTGGAATTACTAGTGGGAACCAGCAGTGGGACCAATACGAAACCCGTTCTCCGCAGTGTTATATTGAAACTAGATAAGGGCCGCGACAACATCAGCGTTGATTTAAGAACTTAAATTTTAAGAAAATATCCCTGGCAATGCCTTGACTTTCTGGAAAAAGTAGCAATTCCACGACCTCTATCAGATGACGTCGATCCATTGCTTCAGTTGTTGCGCGAATGAAGGACAAACCAACAAACGAACACACTTTCCTATTTAAAATATCACTTAGTATTTAAAAAAATGCCGTCAATCTTTTCGTCTGACCTCAGTGGCGTGCAGTTCATAGAAGCACAGTAGCGCTTTTTACCCTAGTTGTTATAAATCAATGTCGACCCTGGCTTTATATCCTGCGCAAACTCCTAGTGGTCCCTGCTTTGAAAAATATTACCTTCTAGTGCCAGCTACTTCGACCACTTTGCATCTCGACCGCCGCCACCAACAGGGCTGCAGCGTCCAGTAAGACGAAGAGGCACTCCGCGCCCAGCCTTCCTCGGGAAATAATAGCACCTGCCAACAAACATATAAATTTATCAGTAAACACTTGAATCCATAGGTATTAGGTACCTACTGTTATACACGCAAAAGTGTGTCTGCCCGTCTGTATTTAAAGTACCTTAATCTTAACGTTCGCGTCAGCTTTTCCACCAGGTTCCATCTTATTTGGTAAACAGTCTGCATAAACAGTCTGAGACAGGCCACTTTTTCGGTGGTAAATCAAAGAGTTCCCACGGAATTTTTAAAAACGAAAATCCACGCAAACGTTATCTAGTCATTTTATATCTGAGAATATCTTTTAAGTTTTATCACAACATCTTTGTAATTAACGAGTAAAATTATACTATTGAAGGCTCCTTAATTGTAAAACAAAACGATAAAGTTCAGTAACATTCAAATAAATAAACATTCCTCGCAATTGCAAACGAAGAAACTTAGTTCTGTCTTTCATCGTGCCCTCAGGCTCCATGAAACATTGGGAGTGAATTTGCCAAATTAGAAAACTTTACCAGGCTTTCGACGGCGGGTTGAAAAATAGCTTTTTGACTAAAACTAATATTACCAACCAGAAACAAAACAGCGGAGTTGTAACGAAGTTGTAGCAGGCGCTCGAGTTTACAACCGCGGGCGATATGGGTCTAATCCGTTCGCTCGGCGGTTTCGTACAGGCAAAGTATTTCCTCTCAGAGTCAGCGATAACGCAAACGTGGAAGCATATTGGCTGGAGACTCGTACGCTCGATTGCCTCTCGACATTCCGTTCTCATTTTCTTCGCCGCAACTTGAACAATATTTTTTTTTCTCCTAAGGAGTTTTCCTGCTTTCGACAATATTGCGTCGTTTCAAAGAGGCGCACTCGTGAGGGATGAAATCGGTTTCACGTCGAGTGAGCACACTAATGATTGGGTTCCGGACACGGGGACGTCTCGTACGGGGACAATGCCCGCGGAACCCCGGTGTCGACCCTTTGACGACTGACTATTGTTTAATGGTTTTAAAAGCGTTTCAATGTTACCGAGTTTGAAATGCAAAACGGCTATGCGAAACTTTTTTATGGTTTGCCCGCGTATGTGTCTAGCTGTATCCACCGTAAATTATATTAGGTATATTCTGTACGGTGTAGTATAGGTACACCGGCGTACAGAAATAATAATAATTTAACAATACACTTGCTAATTTTTTGCAGAATTTAGGTACCAACCTCGTGCTATTTTTATTGCAGTTTTTTTTTAATTTTTGTAAGTCCACTTTTACTCCTAAATAAAAAGTTTTCTTGCAAGAAGGTTCATTTAATGATATTGACTTTGTATGTAGAAAACCTAAAAATAATAACATTTAGATGTGGACTGATAAAATTAATTCATAAAATTAAAAAATGTATTTAATATTTGTATAAAAAATGTTTTAAGTTTTATAAATGAAAAAAGTAATCGTATACACTTTTTCTATGGTATACACCGTGTAGGTATACGAAAACTATTATTTATCGAACCTACATCTGAATCTAAGTTATTTCAATTTTTAAAAAAATTGGCAATTATTAATCTCTTGTGATTTCGTAATCTTTAAGACAAGAGTCAAGGCTTAATGCCAGTAGGAAAAGTTTTGATTTATTAAAAAAGGTTTGTATAAAAATATTAATTAAAGTATATTTTATTCCTTTTTTGAATATTGTCATTGCATAAATTGAAATTGCATGCACACATTTTTATTAATTGAAAATTTGAAAAGAGAACTTCAACTTAGGTAATATGACTCCGTATTCATCTAAGGAATTCCTCCAATAACAAATTTTATTGAAATAAAAACCAATATTCCAGCACAAATAAATTATGCTCCACGAGTACGTCATCCAAAGCAGACAGACCACTCGAACGGGGCGTTTAAAATTCAAAAACCCTTTGCAGGGACACTTTTTCACAGACCCATTGCGATGTCACAGCTGACTGAGATACCCTGGAGAGACCAATTAAAAGGCGTCCTTGTATACACTCGATCAATTAACTTCTCACCAATGCCATCGACGTAAATTGACGTAAGGGTATCTTAATTTATTCATTAAATATTTACAAAAGAGCTATGTACCTAAGTGTTTAATATTATTTTCATTTATATAGATGGGATTTTCAATACAATAATAATCATTAATCAAAAAAAATATGTCATCAGATCAGACGGTCGACACCCTTGAGAACAATTTGGATTTTCAGGGTTAAAAAGAAGCCTATTCCCGTTTTCGGAATGAAAGCTATCTCTGTACCCAAGGTCAAAATCGGCTAAACGTAAGACAGACCGACAGACGTTAATAATATCGCTTATATATAAATTAAGTACCTGTAATATACATTACCTGGGTATAGATTTAATTGTTTGGATAGAGATGAGATTTCTGGTATAACGCTCATAAATTATTTTACTGAGAATGGACTTCTATACCAATATTATAAATGTGAAAGTTTGGATGGATGGATGTACGGATGGATATTGATTGGATGAATGTTTGTTACTCAAACACGCCAGAATGGCTGAACGGATCTGGATGAAATTTGGCACAGAGATAGATTATTATAGTCTGGAATAGCACATAGGCTACTTTTTATCCCGGAAAATTTAAAAGTTCCCGCGGGAACCAAAAACCTCAATCCACGCGTACGAAGTCGCAGGCATTAGCTAGTAATTATAATAATATAGAATTGGCCAAGGAAAATCAATTTGCACGAATGATCAATTTGAGTCAATTTGAGTTCTTGCTGGTTCTTCTCGGTAGGAATGGCATTCCGAACCAGTGGTAGATTCAGTTAACGATTCAAAAGTACTTGTAAAAGTTTATTTGAATAAAAATCATTTTGATTTTGAATTTTTTTGAGTACTTGACTTCTACTCAATTGCTGAGCTAAGAGTGTTGTGGTAGTAATTATTAGTCTCTTATATGTATGTAATAATAGCATATTAAAATAATTATAGGAAGTAATTTTTCCCATACCATTATAAGACACATATTGCCTTGTAATTACAAGGCCATATGAATCTTATACAGTAATATTGATACTTATAGGTTACAAATTGTAACCTATCAAAATATTACTGTAGGTATACGAGTGCCCACTCACATTTCATACATACATTCATACTTTTCCGGGATAAAAATTCTGTGTATCTTTCTTCAAAATCGGTTGAACAGATGGGCCGTGAAAGCGTAGCAGACAGATAGACACAATTTAGTATGGGTTAAGCCCAACAGTGCCGGTCTATCCAAACGATAACTGTATGATGGAGGTTAGATTAATGCGCTGTGTTCCTCGTTAGCTCCTGTTTTCAGTTTGAACTGCAAACGTCTGCCTAATCTGTACTAATTGGTTATTGGATCATCCGTGATGGATCGAGAAGGTCAGACGGTGAGCTTTATTAGACCTAATCGTGTACCGTGATCAATCCATCTGTATTTACGTACCTATTTAGGGCGTATTTTCATTCGCCGACCCGATAAGGATGTATCGTTGCCGATATATTGACCGATATCGGTGCATTGAAATGTACGCCTATGACGTTTTTTCACTGATTAATGAAAAAACTGACCGTCAATGAAAAGTTAGTCCGTTTTTTTCATTGGTTAATAATATCGGCACCTCGCCGACACATTAATGACGTATGCAACTACTAGCCCGTGACCCGTGTCTTCATCCGCGTGGATTGAGAATTTTCGTTCCCGCTGGAACTCTTTAATTTTCCGGGATAAAAAGTATCCTATGTGTTCCAGACTATAACCTAGCTCTGTGCCAAATTTCATCCAAATCCGTTCAGGCGTTCATCCATCCATCCATCCAAACATTCGCATTTATGTATAATATAAGTAGGTATGACGCTTTTTCACTGCAGACCAATACCATTT
Source organism: Erebia aethiops (assembly GCA_923060345.2). NCBI lineage: Eukaryota > Metazoa > Arthropoda > Insecta > Lepidoptera > Nymphalidae > Erebia > Erebia aethiops. Next base: position 8,890,747 of record OV281096.1, on the reverse strand, counting down.
GTACTATGCCAATACGATACAGACATATCGCCGCCGATAATAATGTGAGTATCCCGTGAGTCGGCTACGATAAAGTGTCGGCCAATGAATAAACGCCATTTGGATTCAGGGTAATTGCTCAGCTGTCTCTTCAACTAGCAAAAGGCAAAGGACAGATTTAGCGGAAAATCGCAAGCGTGTTATCGTGCGTGGAAATTATTTTCAGCGTTTCTTTATCGCAGGTGAAGTGTCCTTTTAATCTTATTGTAATATATTATATCCACCACCCACCACCACTACAGCCTATTAACGTCCCTGCTGGGCAAAGGCCTCCGATCTCATAGGAGAGAGGGAATTAGAGATTAGACCCACCACGCTGCTCCAATGCGGGTTGGCGGCGTTAACGACCATTTATCATGTCAATGATAATAACTGGGACCGACATGAGGCACGGGGGTGAAACACCGCCAACTTCCAATTCCAGGCTGGCACTGAGAATTTCTGAATTGAAAAACCCAATACCAATTTTTTTGCCCGACCGGGAATCGAACCCAGGGCCTCGTGATCCGCAGTCGACTATGCTAACCGCTAGACCAACGAGGCAGTTGAATATGTTATATAGCCGCGCAAATCCGTATTAGTCGTCTAAGCACGATTTTCCAGTAGATTTGCTCTTGGCCTATAAATACTGTCTTACGTTCGACGCACGCGCTTATTCTCAGTAGTTCTGTTGATCGGTTTAGCATGTACAGAACTAGTGAGATTTTCTGGCAGCACTAGTTCTGCGGCTAAAAAGCACACAAGGGTGTTCAAAGCACTACGGCAATTTTCAATTCACTATTTCTGTGATTTTTCAGGTGAAAGTGCCAATGAAAGTCATCAATTGGTTGATTTGTATGAAGATGAGAGTAAATGCCGTGTCTACTGCAGCAGACGTGATCCTCAATTCTGAAGATCATCCTTCGTATGGGCTCAGTCGTGTTATGCACAGCATTCGCATTGAAAAAGGATTTACGTGTGGGTCTAGATGCTCTAGAGTCTAGACTGTAGAGCAATGAGGTACTTGGCTATTTAATCCTCTCTTTGTACTTATTGTTAGCGTGTCGCTTTACTCAGTACGTACTGAAGGCGTATAAAAATAAAGGGTGTAAATTCGAACTTGGCGTTCATTCTACATATTGTTACACTAGATGATGCCGGCGACTTCGTCCATGTGGATTAAGGGTTTTAATTCCCACGGGAACCCTTTAATTTTCCGGAACAAAAAGTTGCCTATGTCCTCCTCCGGGATTCAAACTATGCCTAAACCAAATTTAATCAAAATCGGCTGAACAGATGGGCCATGAAAGCATAGCAGACAGACAGAGAGACTGTCCGCTATGTCTGTATGTCTTGCTACTATATGAATTAAAACGTAGGTAAACTTACAAATAAAAACCTCTCGCATGATTTTACTTGTTAGTAAATTGCAATTAATATACATAGCTAGTTATTTATGACACAAATTAAAATACCTCCCACTGTATTTCGCAATAAATTAAGCTGTACGAGTTTTCAGCAACAGTTATTTTTCATTTGACTGCGAGCGCAGATCACTACAGTAGATAGTCACGTCCAGGTGCTCGACGCCACTCGACTCTTGGCAAGAGTCGACTTTCGCGATAAATGATGTTACTGGAAATGGCCTTTTTTTTAACGAGGAGGAAATCTTCTTCAAATATCCGATCTCCTGGGGGAGAGTGCGGGTGATGTGGGATTTCTACGCACTAAAACCCTCTCGGTGGGCATCCTCTGAGCATAATAGGAACCTCCGGGAACTCTCAAGAAAGAACACGCGCCGGAGCCTCCCTTGCGCGATGCCCATTGGGCTCATCCTGGGGGATGTAATCCCTGAATGCATGCGTCAATCATGAATCATAGTGATATGGCAGCATCTGGAAATGGCCTGCTGTTCTCTAAGTAACTGAATACTGAAACAATATATTGTTTCAGTATTCAGTTAGAGAAAATATATAAAAGGACTTCATAGGCTTCGATCACTCAACAAACTGTTCTTGAACATAGCATTCGTCAAACCATAGATTGGGAATCGTCTTTTGACGAATAAGCCGCTTAAAAGTCAAATAATTACGTTCACGGAAGCAATCTACGTACGTAAAACTTTGATACTTTTTGTAAATATGATAATTATGTTAAGTACTTATTTGAAATTAACCAAGGCCGTCTTATCTTACTTCTTACTAATAAATGCGAAAGTTTAGATGTATGGATGTCGGTATGGATGTATGGATGTATGGATGGATGTTTGTTACTCAATCACGCCCCAACGGCTGAACGGATCTGGATGAAATTTGGCACAGAGATAGATTATAGTCTGGAATAACACATAGGCTACTTTTTATCCCGGAAAATTAAAGAGTTCCCGCGGGAACCACAAAACCTCGATCCACGCGTACGAAGTCGCGGGCGTCAGCTAGTTAATTATTAAAAGGCTTACTAAGTTATTAGTTATGGCACAAAGACATACTATAACAAAAGCAATGTATAATCAAAATAATTATTAGGACCTCGGTTAGTTTTGTTCGGGGTCAAGAGGATGCGGAAAATAAGTTCACATAATCCATTTTTATATGAAACAGCTCAACCGCTCACACTAGCGCGACAGGACATAATTAGTTGCATCCCCTCCGACAAAGTGGCTGGTCCTTGATATCGCGCGGTAGAGTTGTAAGAGTCGCAAAATAAAAATAGAATATAATACAGGCATGATTCGCGCAAACTGACGTAATTCTGAAGCTGCGAAAATTATCCAATATGAAAAAGAATAAAACATTCTCAGCAACGATTTCCTACATTTACCAACAGCAGAACAATAGATAGTTTTGTTCAACGTACGTAATAGGTGTGTTAAGTATTTTTAATTAGAATAAATAATCTGAAGTACCTACTTAGTAGGTACATTCATTATTATGGCGCAGAATATTTTATAATAGTGATAATAGTAACGGTTTTTATTAATTGAACGCTGATTTGTGCTGGATTCGCTCGAGTGGAATTTTTAAAATCGGTTTAAAATAAATACTGGTAAATTCTGAATTTCTTCATTATTAACAGAAAGCCCGAAAACGAATCATGAAATACGAACATTCAACCCCATTTGACCTTTTTAAGGGTTCAAAGTTTCTACACGCTACTATTTTTATGAAAAATTATATCGTCTGAGTTAAATTATGTGAATTTTTCCTTTTATCCTCCACGTTATGTGAGATTTTTCTCAAGTATTTTTCCAATGCACATGTCACTTCCAGCATGACAGTGGTAATTCCCAGTCAAGTGCAGTTTGGAGGCCCGAGCGCTCGTAATTGGATTATGGATTTCGTCTGGACTACGAATACGACGTGCGGATTACTACTGCCTAAGGGATTGCCGGTGTCACGACTCACGACTCACAAACGCCACTTACTGCATTTTAATGCTTAAAAATGATTTTTTATTTATTTATTTTTAATATACATTTTATATACCTGATGTACCTGGTGTGTAGTCACCTGATGTGATTACCGCCACTCATGAACATTTGCAGCACCAGAGGAACCGCCAACGATATTTGTTTATCCGCCCCTATTGGGGTTGAAGAGCTCCATATTTTACGAGTATAATCACGAGGGAACACAGAAGATGGAAGTTGGAAGTTGGTTCCATAAGGATCCATTTTAGGTTGCGCACCCAAATGGCAAGAAAGTAACACATATGGTCTGCGTGTCTGTCTGTCCGTCACAGCTTATTTCAGTAATCTACAAACACTATTAAATTGGGAATAACTAGTCTTAATTAATAATGCCTGGCTTTCCTTATTGCAACTGAAATAATGAAAAGAAATATCTAGACTAGATTTGCGCAAAAGTAAGCCCTTTCATATGATTTAACACCACTATAAAGTTTTGATCACTGCATTCCGGCCTAATTTGTAATATCTTTTCTTTTACTAACGTCTTAGACATAAGCACCAAAACAGAGGATCATAGGCGTATCGTTGGCGTTACTTACTGTTACAGTCGCTGCTGTTGACACAAAAAAATTCAATGCGGTCAAAATATTTACTTCCGTGTCTAAATACATTATGATTGCCTACCCTAGCCTTCGTCTCGCTTAGGATTGTTTATTTTTTTTTATTTTTAACCGACTTCCAAAAAAGGAGGAGGTTCTCAATTCGGCGCGTATGTTTTTTTTTTTTTTTGTATGTTTGTTACGCGATTTCTCCGCCAATTATGAACCGATTTTGATAATTCTTTTTTTGTTTGGTAGGTCATACTTCAGAGGTGGTTCCATTTTAATTTGGTGAAGATCTGATGAATATCTCCGGAGATGGAGAACGGAACTCCTCAATGGATAAGAGTAAATTGCTCGCGATCAGTGTGATAGTTTTGTAAACAGTATAATTTAACCATGCATAGCATATCTTTTTTTTTAGGGTTCCGTACCAAAATGGTAAAAATGGAACCCTTATTACTTTCTCTTTCCGTCTGTCACAGTCGATTATTTCAGTAACTATTAACTATTGACATGAAATTTGGAATAGTTGTATATAATAGTGGCCCAATATCATGGAAATCAAAAAAATTTAAATAATTTTTAGTTTAATTAAAAAAGTGGGGAAAATCAGGGGTTTGAAATTTCAAAGTAGGATAACTATACCAAGTGGGGTATCATATGATTAAACGACGTTATTCTTAATAACGCTAAGTTTTTACTAGCGTTCTGGTTACACCCTGTATTTTAAAACAGTGGGGCCACTAAAAATTGTGAAATAAAAAATTTTCAAAAAAAAAAAAAAAACCGACTTCAAAAACCACAAACACTAAAAAGTAAAAAATAATTTAATTTATTATGTATACAAGAGTTAATGTAGTTCTATAATAACATTTTTTGGAGTCGGTGCCAGTGTGGAGTCACGTCAACAATAATGAAGAGTAGGTAGACGGTTCATGCGGCTAATTGGCACCGACTCCAAAAAATGTTATTATAGAACTACATTAACTCTTGTATACATAATAAATTAAATTATTTTTTACTTTTTAGTGTTTGTGGTTTTTGAAGTCGGTTTTTATTTTTTTTTTGAAAATTTTTAAGTTTATTGTTCAAGATAAACATACATTCATATAAGGGTATAAACACACTAGCCATCCTCTAAAACTAACTAATATAATATTCGAGATTGTCCAACGGTCCACTTCACTCGCATACGTCCTCAGAGAAGGGCGATTGTGACAGCTTATCACACTTTTATATCGAAATATTGTTTGTTCGATTAAGATAGTTTACTTAGGATCTGACGCTTGTAAAAATTGATTTATGAAGGCGTTTCGACCCATGCGAGATTCGTGACGCGAATCAAGTATGAGATTAGTTTTGTTAGTAGGTACTTATAGGTACTTGTACGTAGGGCTTTGTTTTGGGTTAGTTTTTTTAATTTTTTTATTCACTACAAGCTAGCCCTTAACTGCGATCTCACCTGATGGTAAGATACAAGTTATCAAATGTAATATCACAGAATAATTATATTACCTTACAGTAATAATTTGTAGGTTCGTAATCAAAGGTTTTTAACAACACTGTATTGTTTACTTAATAACTAGTGTTGTTCGATGCATTTTAACAAATTTCTCACTCCGCACGTGTATAAAACTCTGTGTTAGTAGCACAGAATAGGTAATGTTAGTAGTTAGATATCTACTCAGGTGAGTAAGTACTCGAAAAAACACTTTCATATTTCAAGAAATGAAGCATAACACGTCTTGTGGAGCCACAAGGTCGTCAGTGAGAATGTAGACAAATACGGTTTATTTTTGAAGCCGCATAATTAAACAATAAATAATGGAAAATTATTCGAATAAATAAATAAGCGGATTAAAGAACTGTTGTTTATTTACTTGCCGTTCCGAGTAAATAATAATATGTTCATATAATTATGTTCATTATTATTGTAAAGTTCAAATATTGCATTAATGTAACGAGAATGTGAATTTTTTTTTTTTTTTTTTTTTTTTATCCACTACAAGCTGGCCCTTGACTGCGATCTCACCTGATGGTAAGTGATGATGCAGTCTAAGATGGTAGCGGGCTAACCTGTTAGGGGCATGGCAGTTATATTAAACCCATACCCCTTCGGTTTCTACACGGCATCGTACCGGAACGCTAAATCGCTTGGCGGCACGTCTTTGCCGGTAGGGTGGTAACTAGCCACGGCCGAAGCCTCCCACCAGGCCAGACCAGGGAAAATTCAGAAATTATAAATTCCCAAATTGACCCTGCCGGGGATCGAACCCAGGACCTCCGCACGTTAAGGCAACAGCGCTACACACTGCGCCACGGAGGTCGTCAAACAGATCCGGCAGAGTGTAAACAGTAACAGGTATCGGAACTGTACCTATACGCGATTGCGTTTCATTAGCTACTGCCAGTATACTACCCGCACCTTTGATTGCCCGGACTGTAAATACTGGTTTAAACGGTTTCAATTTCCTCTGAAGCTTCATTATCCTGTACATTTCGCAAAAGCGTGGACTGTAAAGTAAATACAAACAAATCAAGCTCGTAAGGTACTCTGGAGAATATAAGGGCGGCGACGATTTAAGAATGGCTTAAAATCGAACTTGAAAACTACTTATCGTAGCTGTCAATTACTTTTTATTCTTGCCTATTTGTACTACTTACTCTAAGGCCACGATTAAACTTGTAAGTTTTTACGTAAGTAACTTACTTATCTGATATTTCCATGTGATACGCGACTTAAAAGACTGTATACATTTCATAAGTTACTCATACAAGTGACTTACAAGTGTAATCAAGGCCTAATGGGCTAAAGCTCGGTGGGATCGCGGGAAAGGTCTTCTCAAGGGCGTGTCCTGTGAAACTTAGACCCTGGCTGGGGATGACGTTGGGGCAAGGGTTTGTTAGACCTGCCCCGCGTTTATGTAAGGAAGTCGTAATCGTATCGGTATCGGTATCGTATCGGTTTGTCAACGTGTTTATGGAGTTCTAAGATGCACGTCAAAAAGCAGGAGTTCACACTCCTTAAACAGTTCGATTAATACGTTTTAAGCTGTCAAATGATTACCATTTGCTCAGACAATTGGGACTCTGATTAGGGCGTACAGACGTACTTGTGGGCCTAAGGCCGTGCTAAGAAGTCACGACCGGGTTAGGTAAGAAAGTGGACAGACAAATAGGTATCGAAACTCATAACTCAGGAGAACGACACTGATGATCTAATAAAAATGACATCGAATAGTAGTAGGTACTTGGTCCCTTATTGGCAGTGGCTCTTTGTTACAGTTGGTAGCAAATTCCTACTTACAATATTGTTAGGTATCTACATATCTAATATATAAAGTCAATATAAGTATCGCGAACACGCCAGGTCGAAGAAATGCAGTTTTCTCCAAGAGAACCATTCAAAACCGCTTCGTAACCAAGTCATCGCAGATGCAGATAAAAGTATTTAAGTTTTATCTATATTATGTTCGGAAGTATCGTTGAAACTAGTGAAGGGTGCAACAACATGAAGTTTCAGTGGAGTTTCTTTCTTTTTTACTTAAGTTTGCTTTAACGTTCGCCCGCACCGCTCTGGTAGTCGGTCGTTAGAACGGAATTACATAATATTATATTATAATAGTTCCTACCAAACTAAAGTGATGCTACCGTTATCTGTTTCGAAAGACAACATCAGGATTGATAGGTTGGAACCTGAGGATAATTTGAACTGTAAAGAGTACGAAATTCGAGTCTCAAATAGTTCAAAATATGTTTTGAAATTTATTAAAATAAATAGGTAAAGCTGTTAAATAATAAGAATTACGAAGTTTTTGATGAATTAATAAGTCAGTACATAATCCTACACTCGTCTGTCGATTAATAAAGAATTATTTTGGAAACTCCCATTGCGTCCCACACGGCACGCCACATCACAACTAAACTGCCAATTTGTAGTTCGATGACGCGACAAAGGGTCCTGGGTCGCATCGGCCGCTGCTCCCGTCCGCTCTAACTCAATTCCGCATCCACTAGCAATTTGCTCACAAAGACCGTATCTATTCATTTCAATGTATATTTTGTCTATGATCGCTCAGGGATTTTCCCGAAGACAAATCCGTGGACAATTCGTCTGACCGAGCTGGAGTACGTTTCATTTGAATTGAGAATTTGATCAGAGGCCTTTCTATTAAAAAGGAGCGACATAAAGGAATCATAGAATAGCGTTCCGAAATACTAGTTACTAGTTTGTTTTTCATTTATAAAAATTGTTTCTTGATAGAGATAGATGATAATTATTTAATACTAGATTATGATTCAGACTTCATCTGCATAGATTTGAGTTTCTTTAACGCACAGGAAACGTATTAATTTTCTGGAAGAAAAAGTAGCCTATGTCATTGGTAGGTATTCTGTGCCTATGTCTTTGCCAAAGGCATAGATGGAACGAGTTTCCATCTATTTAACTGTTAACAGATGGGTAGTGAAAAAGTTGCAGACAAACAGACAGGCAAACAAACAGACACAGTTTCATATTTGTAATGTTTTATGGATAGTTGAAGTCTTGAATGAAAAGAAAAGATCAAGTAGCATTCAGCCTTCAGGGAGGGCTCTATTGCGGAAAACTTATTGCAGACGTGAAACGACTTCTATCACGCCTGATTGTCTGACACTCTTTTGCTATTGGCCAACAGTCATTATCGCAGAACGAATACCATCAATTCCACCAATATTGTTATTGGTGGAATTGATCAAAAAGCACAGCAATTGAGAAAAGCTGCATCAATCATTACAAACTCAGTTGTTGTCAACTGAGTTTGTAATGATTGATGCAGCTTTTTGGAATAGGACTACAGGACGTCAGTGCATAGGGTAGTGAAATGATCATAGGTTAACGGGATCGCGTCGCTCCTGAGCGCTCTATGAAACAGAAACATACTCTATGATAAAAAAAAGAGAAGCAACTTTTATTTACAAGACCTCTCTAGCTTATATTAAAAGAATGTGTTATTAAATTTACTGAGCGAGATGCTCGTAAACCAGGGAACCTTATTTCCACGCGGCTTAAGGGGCAGATGTTCGTTAGTACAAAACTTATGCTATACGTTACCTCACTGTAGCACGATAGGAAATTAAAACTCCAAAGGTTAGCTGACACAATTAGATTGCCGGCAATATATTGGGACAACAAATTAATTTCAGGCAACCGGAACTTTAATAGGAGGGTAAGGGCGGAATAAATGGGAACATATAATTAGATTTGCGGTTCGATTTTCGATTGACTACTGGTATTTTTCTTACGGCGTTGCTATGGTGACGGGGGTGTAACATGTGAGCTCAGAGGACATTTTGACGAAGGGTGACGGGCTTATCAGATAATTGACAGTCTTGCGACGCAATGCTGGACAAGTCTATCAAACCCTTCGTGATTATTTCTGCTAAGTTTATCTTACGTGATTTGCTTTTCAAACAATCATCATCATCAAAGGGGAATGAATAAATGGAATAAGAAGCCTGTGTTATTCGCCAGCCCGCCAACCCGCATTGGACCAGCGTGGTGGGTCTAAGCTCTAATTCCCTCTCTCCTATGAGAGTTGAGGCTTGTGCCCAGCAGTAGGACGTTAATGGGCTGTAGTGGTGGTGGTTACGCCAGGATGCATCCCATTCTATATGCCAAATTTCGTCAAAATGGATTGAACAGGTGGGATGTGAAAAACTTAGCGATCAGACAGACGGACAGAAATTATCACATGTATAATATTAGTATGTTGCTTAATATTTATGCAGATATGGTAATAGTTTGAACATAATATTTCGCTTCAGTCAACTGTGGAATGTTTGAATAATAATTTACATTCGCATTTAAGTTTGTTGATCAACACATCAGAGATATTGTACCGACAGTACAAGGCCAATGGGAGAAGCGAGTTGAGAATAACTAAGTAATATCAGCTCATCTCGTATGCGTAAACTTGCAGAATCGAGGGTAGATTCTAGGTTTGAATGCTTAACTACTCTGTGTTCCATTTCAGTTGTCTTAACTTACAAACGAGACGGCGAAGTATTTTTTTAAAAACAGTGCAAAAATTGTAAGAATGAAATAGAGACATTTTCAGCTGTTTCTAGCGTATAATACCGCTTAAAATTTTACACATTTGGTCACATAAAGACTTTTTAAAGTCCACCCACCAGTCTACATGTTTTTTTAACACTGTTGAGCTGAGACACATGTCTGAGGCCATTTCGAGAGGTTGTCACCGTCTCGATTTTCTTCCTTCCTTAACCACTACTGTTCAGACATTTGTGTCACTTCAGCTAGCTAATCTTTAGGTATTTCATGATTTAAGAAAGTAGAGTAAGAACTAGTAAAATTGTGCTGGGGCAGTTGACACTAAAGGAAAGACGTTGTATAGGAATTGTCAAAATTTCTAATCTGGAATAGATTAAGGTTAAACTAGGTACTAAAATTCTTCATCAATGGTTAAACGTTACTCGATTGATGAAATCGGCTAATGACGTAATAATTATATAAGAGAAATATTAGTAGCTCTTGCGCACGGCTTTGATTTGAAATTGTATATTATTACGATAGTTTAATAACTTAGCGTATTGTTCTTTCACAATTTTTTTAAAGAATAATTCTTGACGCAGAGTTTTGAGTAGCGCTGGTCTGTAGTTTACATATGCTATTACTAGAGCATGTAGGTATAAATATTTACGTTGGTCTTTCACACCGTGTTGATTTGATTAATTAACACGCATGCTATTATGATTGACTATAACATTTAGTACTTTAGTAGACCATGTACTAGTGGACCTCTAGTGGTGAAGTACAGAGGTCTTAATAGCATTGTTGTTCTATTATGTGCTCAGAAGTTATCTTAGATTCGCTCGTAGCAACTGTCCCTAGAGTTTAAATTATTGTGTAATAATGAGCTAAGTTGATCTCCCGTGCACATACACGTGCCAACAATGTCATTATTGCAGTCATCAGCAAAAAGTTGCAAATGATTGAGCGTGTCGGTCGGCGGTCCGTCCTCGCTGTGAAACGAGCTTGATGTCAGCAATATTGGACGCAAGCCACGTTCCGACTGGGCTGCGACAGGAAATGAAACAAACATACCTCTTCATTTAAACGCTTCTGTAGTTTTCAGAATTTCATTGCGAAGTAGGGTCAGTCCGGTCAATTGAGTAGTGTAATCTAGGTCATTCCTTTCGTTGATTGGCCGTTTTATTTTTTTTAATTAACATCGAGATTAATTGCATGATATTTCACCACGGTTAATTGTCTCTTCTGGCACAGAATACCTACTATATATTTTATTGACAGAAGGGGTGGTTCATTCTTTGTAGATAATCCACCTTAAAGCATTTCGTAAGAGCACGATTTTTTTAAAAATGTATATAGCGAGCAAACGAGCAGGCGGGTCACCTGATGTTAATTGATTTCCGCCATGAACATTTGCAGCACCAGTGGAATCGCCAATTCGTTGCTGGCTTTTGAGATATTTGTTTATCCGCCCTTTGAAGAGCCCCTTATTATAATCATGAGGGAACACAGAAGATGGAAGCTGGTTCCATAATTTTACTGGATTTACTGCGATTATTTTAACAATCAATAAAATCTTACCTAAACAGCTAAATCTTACCTACCTACAGCTAAACTATCAATATATATACAAATTCAGTAAATGAAAATGATGGACTTTCTTCTTATTAATATTACTTATCTATAGCTTTTAACGCGTATCATAAATGTATGCTTTTTCGTTTTTTTTGTTTTGATATACAGGCTAACGCTTGGCTGCAATCACACTTGCTTGCAAGTCTCTCTTGATTATCTCATGTATTTTGTATATGAGTTAAATTAAACAAAAAATACCTGAAGGAGATCGTAGCATCGAAACATAAACGAACAATATCCTCGTTACTGTCCCATTGGGCGCCAATTAGGCCGGCAAACAATATTTTATACAACACAAACGTATTTTAATTTCCTTTTTGATATTTTATGTACATAAATTACGCTCAATTTTCAATATTGCTCATCATTTTACCGACCACGATAAATTCAAAATTATCCTACTACAATTTTTTTCGTGTTCGAGCTAATTCGCATTCAGCGTTTTCATTTTGTGCTCAATTAATGAAATACCACATTGTTATATTCCATTTGAGTAAATTTTTAAAACAGTATACTGTAACCCTTTCCAGTGCAGTCTATACTAATATTACAAATGTGAAAGTTTGGATGGATGTATGGATGGATGGATGTTTATTACTCAATCACGCTTGAACGGCTAAACAGATCAGGGTGAAATTTGGCACAGAGATAGATTAGAGTCTGGAGTAACACTATAATACGCTACTTTTATCCCAGAAAATTAAAGAGTTCCCGTGGGAACCCAAAAAACCTCAATTCACGCGGTCGAAGTCGCGGGCATCAGCTAGTAATGCATATAATGAGTACTTTGAAAGTTGCAGATTTGAAAAAAAAAAAATTATATTAATCAGAACTCGGAATTGGTACCATAATCCAAACTCGAATTTAAAACATGCGTACTAAAAAATGCGGAAATGTGACTGTTTGTTGGTTTGTCCCTCAGTCAAATCGTAACAGTGCAATGGATCGATGCATTAGGTACTTTTAGGTATTATTGAATTAGGTAGATAGGTACTTGAGGAGAGCAAGACAGGAGGGAACACAGGCTTTTCTTCCTCCTGGAAATTCGCAATAAGTAGTGGACATCATTTAGTTAAAATTGAATAGGTAAAAACGTAATGAGTTTAGGCTACCTAGCTATAAGCTTTAATCTAATTTTTAAAATAAAGAGTCAAAATGTGCTATTTTTATTCATTTACTATGCACTTCGTGGTTAGTTGTCGTGGTCCCGAGGGCGGGAGGTGTAACGAGTAATGTCCAATTTACAATTCACGCGACGGTAATGTGATTTGTCCCGCCCTTTGTGAGTTGTTACAACGAGCATTCTCGTCGGACCGGAGTCCGGAACACTACGATGAAAATAGTATTTTTTTTTCTCTCTGAGCTATTGTTATGTATGTACTCGTAGTTTATACTTGGTGGAGAAATTATACAATGTGAGGGCAGGGACTGAAAAACAGATTCATAAAGGTTACAGAAATATAAGTGTAACAGAATGAATGAAAGTGTAACAGAATCGAATCTGTAACCTTTTTGAATGTGTTTTTAATTCTGTTAACCCGAAACACTTATATTTCTGTAACAGAAATGAAAGTGTTTTAATGTGTACCGAAATGACGACGTTGCCAAATTTACTGTTGACGCGTATTCAAATTTGAACCTAAGGTCTAGCACCGTTGGTTGCAATTGTTTTAAGAAAAACATGGCCATGTTGTGTCGTATGTGTGAAGTCCGATGAACTGAGAAGAACGCGTTGTCACACCGTGCAGTTTTTTAGGGCATGTACCTATTAGAGTTACAAATAAAAACACTTATTAACAGAAATAAACGGTTACAGTTTGATTGGGTTACAGTATTGTTTCTGTTTCCGTTCTAAGTGTTTCTGTTTTATAACAGTATCAAAAAACAGTGTTTAAACCCCTCATTTCGGTTACTGTTACAGTCCTAATGTGAGGCATTAAACATAGGAAGGTATGTAGGTATTTAGTCAGCTCAGTACAAAATTCATTGAATTTAGTTGCACTTTGGTTACATACATACCTAGCTTTGCTAGCTTTCTTTTATTTTACCAACCTGTCCCAGTGTTGGTAAAATAAAAGAAGTAAATAAACCATAATAAAAAAAGCCAGAAAGGGTTAATACGGAAATGCCATGTACCGCGCATCCAGTTCTGGGTTGAAGGAAAAGAAATGATAGGAATTCGATTTAGCCTCGTCCGTGCCCGGCCGCCCCCTTGAATGTAAATTGAGAGTGAAATAGTAATTTAACCGTGTTTCACCCTCTACATATAGAAAGGAGAAAAATTGTTTCGCAGCCGATGTGGCCTACTTGCTACAGCGCCTACTATCAGTTCACTTCACTTGTTGAAACGTGAACTTAGGTACGTTGGTAACAGCAAACCGAATAGGTGTTTCGAACGAAGCTACTTCTTTTATATTAGCGATTGGCTGCAAGTGCTGGCAAGTACATTTTACAGCGCCGTCTCTAAGGGACTTCTTTCGTGACTCGGATTTTTGTAGCATGAACTTTTACCCGCAGGTAAACTCAGTGCGCGTTATTGTAAAACACAGACGTTATGGCATTAAAGTTTTAAGATTTACGTGTCATTTTATGCCAGAGCTAGGTACTTTCAAATAATTGCTGAGAGTGAGCACTAAATATATTTAGTTACTAACTCAAAACAATATCCCGGCGTCAAACATGTATTTATACCATTTCTATGAATGATCGAGAATTCCGTGAACCGTGATGTGGACGCTAGAACCGTGCAATGCAATGTGTTCTAGAGGCTCTTTGTACAGGCTGTGCTATATTGTTGCTACCATGTTTGTGCTAGATCCCAAAGGCTTGTTACATTTCATTCCACTGTACGCTATTTTAAAGCTGTGTCCCATGTTTGTATGGCACTGCTTATGAAGGCTCTATCTTTTGTATAGTCGGTTTAATTTAGGATGAGCTGGTTCACTCCGGCTCCTCTTTAAATTATTTATTTTCTGTGGTAGGTGAGGCCAAAACCTCAAGTGTAGACTCTCCCATTTAACACGTTTATAAGTCAATTATTTTATAATTTTGGCGAAGGCGTAGCATGTCCAGCACGTAGTCGCAGCGTGGCGTAGTCTTTTTCTCATACACATGAATGACAAAGGAGCATGGATTTGACTCGCTCCAGCAATGTTAAGGACAGCGGTTACTTATGTTCTATAAATTAATGAAATTGTAAATGATTTTTTTTCAAAAGAGCAACCGCCGAATTTCTCTAGAAATTTTCTCTCCGGAATGCAAGTTCTTGCTGGTTCTTCCTACCGAGAACTTTCATTCCGCACCAGTGGTAGATTCATTCGACTAATCATAAGCACTTGTAAAAAGTCTATTTGAATAAAAAATATTGGAATTTGAGTTTGACAGATAGGTCTAACGAAGGCCCGATACGCCTTCCACTACGCAGATTTGCAGAGATTTCTGTACACCGCTAGAATCATTTTTTTATGATTCTACGTACCTTACAATATTTTCCTATACAAAAGACACCGGCAGACCTCAGAATCATCGTGCATTTGACAAGAAATCCAACTAAGGGATCCAATAAAGTAAAAGTAAATATAATAATACATTTATCTAAAATTTATTTAAGCTGAATCATGATTCACTGAACAGATATCCATAAGAACTGACGACGTGACCCCGCATCCTAAAATAAAACTGCAATTTTTATATTCAAGACAGTTTTCCATAAGAATAGGCACAAACATGTTTACCAGAACATGTTTGTCTTCGTACAAAATTTATTATTCAAGCATTTTCCTCGATTTTGATTGGGAGGAGCATAAAATTGAGAAGAAATTTTATTCGACAATGTATTTTTCGTGGAGTTACAAGACAGATATAATAAGAATAATCACGTTCTTTTATCTTGAATAGAAAATAATAACTCATTTTGTTATATAAATATTATAACGTTATATTTATACATACCTACTCATTAAATAAATTATGTAAATTCAGAGAATTTTAATGTGGTTATACGCTCTATGAAAAGGATCAACCCAAAAAAGGTCAAAGTTTCCCACTCTACCGAAGTCGTGATGAACTTTGTCCAAGGATTTAATTGTATTTTGAACTTGGTAATTCACTTCAGCGATGCTACTTTAGAAATTCGTTCATTAACGGTCGCCACGTGGATTGAATCCTAATGCACTGTTATTTTGATTTCAGTTTAATGACACTCGTACTAATTACTTATCCATATGATTATTCTTGGCTTCGTTCAAGTGAAATCATAATTATGTTTAGAAGAATGACAAGTTACGTTCAAGTCGGAAATAGGTATGGTCTTGAAATACAAGTTGATTGAACCAAATAACTGATGATGCACCCACTAACAAAGATATAGGCAAATAATATTATTCTGTATTATTTAATCATCATCATCATCAGCACGAATCTCTTGTCAGAATGAGAAGGGGTTTGCCGTAGTCCGACACGCTAGACTTTACACACTTATAGGTACATAATTATTTTTTTGCTAATTTATTAATATGGACTGTAATTTTCATACGCTCTCTTGTTGGATACATCCACTAATATAATATGGGAGATCATATACAACGTAACATACATATATATATTAACGTTTAGTCTATAAGTTTTTATTATATCTTGTAATTTTGTTTTAAATGAATAAATATTATAGATCATATTACACATATAAATTGGAATTCCTTTTTGTTATAAAATATACAATTGCCGATTGAGTACCCTAAAATCACCATCTTTTCACGATGGATGTTAGTGAATGTGGTCAGTGCCTAAATTAATAATTTACCGAAATTGTTTTTACAACGTAACATTTGTATACAAAAAATTACTTTAGAATTTTATTTTTAGTATTAACAGACATGTTACTCATTATAGCATTTATTGTGCAGTTTTATCAAGATATAACCAAATAATTATGCAGTATTCACGCAAATAATAAAATTAGGGATCGATTGTATAGCGGCTACGATCTCAATCACCTCTGATTGGCTGATACCGCTGTTACTCTCACTATTGGCTAAATGGAGAAGTTTCCATTTTTTTAAATTTATTATGAAAATAAAGACAAAATAAAACAAAAACATGAAAGAATCGTTAAAATATCACAACAAATGAAAACGTTATGGAACTTAAAAGTTGCGCTTCCAAGTGCTGTCGTGTGACGTCACCCGACCCTATCAACCGACTTTATAAAGCCGAATAAAAGAAATAAATGGACTTAACGTGACCTTAAAGGACCTCTTGAGAAAATTATGAAGAACACTCGGACATGCAAGTTTAACTCACAAAGTTAAGTAAAGTTTAAGATCGAATTGTTAGAAGTGCGATATAAACCGAGGATCGAACCGCCGACCACTCGAAAAGGCGGCCACGACGTCTAAATCACCAGGCTATTTAAACGTGTATTATTTAAAGTACGATAGCTTGAGGGTAGATGCTTTAGAAATTCCTTGAAATGTAGTAATAGGTATTTTTATATCATACTCGACTCACATATTTTGTTCACATAGTATAAACAAATGTATACAGAATCCATATATATAATAAGCTGAAGCTTTGATATAATTTTGACGACCTCCGTGGCGCAGTGTGTAGCGCTGTTGCCTTAACGTGCGGAGGTTCCGGGTTCGATCCCCGGGCAGGGTCAATTTGGGAATTTATAATTTCTGAATTGCCACTGGTCTGGTCTAGTGGGAGGCTTCGGCCGTGGCTAGTTACCACCCTACCGGCAAAGACGTGCCGCCAAGCGATTTAGCGTTCCGGTACGATGCCGTGTAGAAACCGAAGGGGTATGGGTGTAATATAACTGCCATGCCCCTAACAGGTTAGCCCGCTACCATCTTAGACTGTATCATCACTTACCATCAGGTGAGATCGCAGTCAAGGGCTAGCTTGTAGTGGATAAAAAAATAAAAAAAAATGTCGGAAAATTACTAGGACTATTCAACTTCACACCAAAGCCTTTAATTCCCCCTTTTCTAACGCGTAGGAAAGGTATTAAGGCCTGAAACTCCCACCGGCGTCTGTTTCCTGACATTTACAATTGAAGTGCCGAGGAAAGAAGATATATATGTACATTGTACATAGGTATCATATCTTCCGTAAATGTATGCGGCTTTAGGTTGAACTGCTAGCTCAACACATACCTACGCATTGTAACTCTTCAGTCACGGTAATATGATATTCCCGACTTCGTTCGCGTGGATTAAATCTTTTGTTCCCACGTGAAGTCTTTGATTCTCCGGGATTTTAATGTAGCCTCTGCCTAAATTTGAGGTAGCCTACTTTTAATCAAGGTTTAAGCCTAATCAGTCAAGTCATTTTGGTGTGAAGGAGTAACAAACATACAAACATCAAAACTTTTACATTTATAATATTAGTAGTTATTAAATATTTTATATTATAATATTATTACTTAGTATATAAGTTCGTGCCTTATTATTTATGTAGGCGTGTAAAACAGATTCTAGAAGTCAGTCCTTGGTGTTATGTTATTAAACTTTTATAATTGTACGTGTATTTTTTATAGTTATTTGAAGAATTCTTCACCAGGTTTCTAAATATTGAAACTGTTACCGGTGCAGTTCTAAAACGGTTTATTTTAAAACTTATCCACTAAAATAAAAACTACACTAAAACTAATTAGAATTTCCTTCTCTTACAAAATTTTACTCCATTATCTTTTATCGCTGCTTAGATCGCATGCAGGTGCTGCTTAAAACGTCCAAGATAAAGTAAAATTAATATAGCTCCTTATTTTAAGTCCCAGTGAGCCAAGATATATTGAAAATGCAAAATGGGTTAAGCTTGTTTTAATAATATATTAAAAATCTAGTAGGTCATGTCTTTGTAGGGTTTCTTCTTTAAGATCTCAAAAGAATCGTCGGATTCTAGTCATTTCTAGGCTCTAGCATTGAAGGTACTTTTTGTCTGCATTTACAGTAATATAAAACGAGTTATGGGATACAACGAAGCATGGAATTCCTTCAATTTCATGACACTCATGATAGCTGTTGCGAAGTGGCGTAGTACAGGCATGACAATGAGTTTCTTATGTACATAGAAAGACAAGGCCCTGTTTGAGAAACAGCCATTGAAGTGATATAAACCTCCGATACACATGTCACCGTAAAATTGTAAAAGCCGTTAGATTATAATCTAACTGTTTCTATCTTGCGAGATTGTAAACTGTCGACAGATTGTGAACCGTTCAATGTTCTGAGTATTAATTTTTTAAATATTTATTGTATTTACGTTTTCTTGTCTCTTTCTTGTTCAGTTCGCGCGCGAGTTGAATGCAGAGTAAATGTATGTGTCACCACTGTGTCACCGTACATTTACTCTAAATTCAACTCGCGCGCGAACTAACTATAGGTTAGGTTAGGGTTTGACATAAATATTCAGGTAGTGCCTGGGTTGGTGCCACTTGGGTTCTATCGGGTTAATAAACCTAATAAATTACAATTTACCGAAAAATAATGCGTTTACAATCTGTCGACAGATTACAATCTAGCGAAATAAAAAGCGTTAGATTACAATCAAACGGTTTTTACAATTTTACGGTGACACAACATTACACACCATAGACTAAGAATTTTCACTTATTCAACATCCTTGATACAATTACTATAAAAGCCCCAATAAAATACCAGAATTAAAAAAAAAAAAAACCTTGATACACACGGATTCTATACTTTCTATTCTGATTATGGAAATAGGATATAAAATGAATTGATAAACTTTTTTATTCCATCGCTCAATCACTATATGAAGCGAAGTTTTGCAGAGACAAAAGATTTATGCCGATATCTATAAAAGAGAGAGACGTAAAAATACCCGGAAGCAATTCCCCATATATCCGAATTCGTCTGAAAAGTTTACTTCCAGAAGTTCTGTTTCGATTCTACGTCACAAGTTACAACCGAAGCGATGCAGTTAAACTGTCCATGAGATAGTAAAGTTAAGAGCTGAGAGGAACCGTGAAACTGTTCGTTGACAACAACTCTTTGTTAACTCCATATTATGACACCTTTCTAGACTTGGAACGAAAGGTAACGCTGGTGAACTAGGTACGTTCAACGCGTTCGTGTCCTAAAAGTATAATTTTTATCATAAAGAAAAGAAGTTTTACGACGTCATCAAATTTCAAAAAAATTTTAACGTTGTTAGTTACATAATTATTTGAGAGTTTATTTTCTACTAGCTGATCACCGCGACTTGAGGTGAATTGAGGTGTTTCGGTTCCCGTGGGAACTCTTATTTTCTGGGATAAAAAGTAGCTTATGTGTTATTCCAGATTCTATAATTCATCTCTGTGCCAAATTTCATCCAGATCCGTTCAGCCGTTCTGGCGCGATTGAGTAACAAACATACATCCATCCATTCAAAGTTTCGCATTTATATCTAATATTATGTAAGATTTAGTGAATTATTTGAGAGTTTATTTTCTATAAGTATATATAATGACGAAATCATACCCGCAACCCGAGTTTCAATAAGTAAATGTTCTTTAAGTAGATACTTAAAGATATATCTAGCCAACAGTTCAGTGTGCGCATTAAAAAACCAAGACTTTCAAACACCGTTCAGTCTTCAGACGCTAGATAAACTGAGAACGAATAGCGTGAACGCCACTCAGGAGCGTAAGTTATTATTTTCACCTCCCCTGTTTTCGCTGCAATTCACCGACGAACACCCAGGCACTGAGGTTAGATCTATAATGTTAGTTTGCAAACAGGGATCAGTAACAACTTAATAAAAACCGAGCTACTTTGCGAAGTTTTTTCTGTTCAGTTTTTGTAAGGCGGTGACTTTGTGGGTAAAGAAACTAAAGGAATTAGCTCAGCAACTAGCTTACAGAGTTAAATTGCTATAAAATTAGCAGGCATGAGGCAAGGTAAAGAAACCACTAGAGTTAACGAATATACCTACTTGCGTTTCAGAACATGAGCCATGTAAAGCTTCTAAAGATATTTTTTTTTAATAATAATCTGGGGAAGTAAAAATAAAAAATAAAACACGTATAGACGATATCAATTGGATATATTAGATCATGCTCGCTTGAGTCATCTAGGCGTCTAGATCATGGTCGACTTCGTCTACGTGGATTTAGGTTTGTAAATTAAGGATTTAGAATTAAAAGACTGCGTAGGTACCTAGGCTAGGTCCGTCTACGGGATCCAAGCTATCTGTATACCAAATTTTGTTAAAACTGTGAAAATGTGACAAACAGACTGAAAAACTGACCGATACACTTTTGCATTCATGATATGCGATTACTAGTAAGTATAGTAATATTATGTACTAGATGATGCCCGCGACTTCGTCGGCGTGGATTAAGATTTCTTGATTCCCGCGGGAACTCATTAATTTTCCGGGATGATAAGTATGTCCTTCCCCGGGATACAATCTACCTCTGTACGAAATTTCATGAAAATCGGTTGAACAGATGGCCGTGAAAGCGTAGGTAGCAGACAGACAGACGGACTTTCGCATTTATTTACCTAATATTATATTTATATATGGAGGATGGATTAGTCTATGATGTCTGCGACTTTGTCTGCTTGAATGAGTTTTTTTTTAATTTCGAGTTAAATAAAAAAAGATTAAAGCTAATTTAAAGCCTTCGCCAAGAATGGTTCAGCGCTGAAAAGGACAGACAAACAAACTTTCGCATTTATAATTAGGTACTATCTTTTCTTACAATTGGAATGAAGTCGAGTAGTCGAGTCGAGTATTTCCGTGTCTTCGAAGTTCATTAATTTCCACCGCGACTGAATAGGAGACAAAGCAGTAATTAATTCCGCGGAAAGCTGTGGATCAATCGGAATAATGTCTGCAGCTTGCATTCAACTCTTTATTGTTTCAGATCGATACTGGTTTTGTCTAAATGTGCAGTTTTGGTTGCAGTGAGGGGAAGCAATGTAGCTTGTTGAAGTGAAAAATTCTTAAGGCGCGTTGAGCACTTTTTGGTAGGGGGTAATGTGGATTCGCGTCACCGACACCGTTACCGACACCGTCACCGACACCTCGCGTGCCCCATGCTCGCGTTGTTACGAAGACAAAAGGTCTTAAATACAAATATACTACATTCGTAATTAAACTTTCATACCTTAGTATTAAGGTTTATATTTTAATTATTTTTCTAAAATAATTTAAAAAAACAAATCAAAATATTCGTTTTCACTTCTATCGGCAGTCCCTATGACTGCCAATTTTTTTATTAATAATTAAACTTTACTGGATGCTGTCTTGATGTGATAATATGTCCCACTCTTTTTATTGTGACGATGGTGCCATTTATAAATTGAAAGAATGCGCATTAACAACGATAAAAAAACACACGACTTTGTAAAAACAACGTATGTTCATGGATTCTGCACCCATTTACCACTAAGCCGATATGGCTTACGGTATCCAATGCAGCTCTATTAAATTATACCCTATAATGATGTGAATTTAATATTATAAGTAATAGGTATATTTTTTTATGGACAGTAAATGATTTATTTATTGTTTATTTTTATTTATTTTATAATCACGATGTCACCGTAAGATTGCAAAAACCGTAAGATTGTAGTCTAACTAGCGAAATTGCAAACTGTCTTACGGTGACAAGGATAAAGAATAGATACATTAAGAAAAAACTATTACTTATTATATTTACAAAAAATACACGCCGTGGTGCCCAAAACACTGGCGCTATTACCTTGTTGAATACCCTCTTTGGTCACCAGAGGCGTGGATCAGTTTTGGGACACGACATTTATAAAATTATAATATTATTTATTTGTAAAACAGCATTCTTGATGTGACGAAAAAGGGTGGGCTCGCGTCTTCGTGGTTCTTTAGCTTTTTGCTCCGACCTGAATACTTGAACCCTCCTCATGATCTGCATCTGAATAAAGTCAGTTCAACATAATCGTTCTGTTTCGAAAACGTAAGCCCGACGATATGTGAACCGTAAAGACCGCATACAGAAAAAGATCCCTTTGTCAAGTGCGACGGGAAATGGTGGCACAATGAAAAAACACTTTCACTGAACTACGCGTGAATGCAAAATAGGAAAACGCTGTGCAAATTTCTACTACGTGTGACGTGTCTATAATTTTTTTCCGGTTTCCTTCCACATCATTTCATCTTCCCGTTTATCTGAAATCTTTTTTTCGCATTGAAATAAATCGAATTTGATTCTGTCTTTTTTTGGCATGTTATGGCAATATCATGCATTAGGTACTTATTTTATTTTATTGACAACCAAAAGGGAATACAAGTATTGCTTTACACTAATTTTCTAACAATTAATGTCAATCAAGACCACATTTTAGTATGATACATATGTATTTTTCTGTCATATCCACATACCCTTATTTACCCCATTAAATTTTTATCTTTTTTGTGTCAACAGTGTGCGGGCAAGATCAGCCGTTAATCTTTTAGTTTTGAAAATCTAATAAAATAAGCTGACAGTCAGAAGTTTTCGCATTTATAATATTTGGATCTCGACAAAAACACACGCAAATGTGAATGATGATAATACGTAAGAAATCTTAGGTACGACTTTATTCTTGTAACGTTTCCGAAGTGCTTTACCTAAAGGCAAAGAGACTGAAGAGACGTCTCAATCGAGAATTCGACACGGGCAGGCGGCTGCCGGGAATATTGTCTTTGAATTTTTCTCAAACCCTTAAAATTCTACGTTAATGATTCGTCTCACGTGGCGACCGCTAATGAAAGACTTGCTTAAGTAACTGCGCTGTAAGGAATT
The DNA here is from genome assembly GCA_923060345.2 of Erebia aethiops. Taxonomy (NCBI): domain Eukaryota; kingdom Metazoa; phylum Arthropoda; class Insecta; order Lepidoptera; family Nymphalidae; genus Erebia; species Erebia aethiops. The sequence continues at coordinate 8,867,270 of OV281096.1, read as the reverse complement.
AACAAGTTTCAAATACAATTCAGACCTTTAACAAAGTTAATTTCAACGTCGGCAAAGTGGAAAACTTCGAACGTTTTTTTAAGGGCCGATGAAAACTTTTACGTTCTTTACAAAGATATAACCTGTCTTTTAAATTATATAATTTTTAAACGTAAGTCTTTATATTGCCTTCCCTAAAGTTCAGTAAGGCAAGAGGCTGACTTTTATGAACGGGGTAGAATGTTTTATATTTTCATTCTGTGGAGTCGTCAAATGACTAAAAGTAGTCCAAGAGGCTACATATGAAAGTCTTTGTGGAACTAGTTATTAAAATTTATTTGAAAACTTTTACTTTTGTTTACTAATGTTTTTACTTAAAAAATAGCAATATTTTTATTATAAGTATTATCTACTTCAAGCAATTTATTTTCTGTCTAGCAAGTAGGTTATCAACTCAATTCACCAACCCAACATGTTCATTCTATTCACATGTTGGGTTAGTGAATTGAGTTGTTAATTCAATCTTTTTAGTTTTTACGGAGAGTTATCAAAGACTTATATTATATTCCTTAATTTATTACATGATAGTTCTTGTATATTGCTGGCTTGGTTCGAATCAGAAATTTCACTCAAGTACCGACAATAAGTGTACAAAATTTCTTCATCTTATACATGCAGTTTCACAAATTGTGAATTGAGTGAATTATGCCGGTGGCTTTCCGCCTATAATTTGTGCGGCAAGGGCTGCGCTAGCTTATCTACGGTCCAATTAAGGAAAAACCTCGGAGGCAGTTTTTTCAGTGGTTTTTCAGCGGGCCGCGGTCGTCGACGGCTGATTGCTAATTCCGCGACAAAGAACGCTATTACGTGGTCGCCGCCACGTTACTAATGGATACATTGTATTCAACGGCTAAAATATTATCTTTATTCGTGAAAATGTGGATTAAGCGCTAATTTTAACCAGAATCATAATCCATTTGAAGCTGACTATATTGGTATACGATCCAGAATGTAACGTTTTAAACTAGGGCATATGTAATATTCAAACTTTTACCTAATCAGATTCAAGGTAATCTCAAAATCTCAAATTTTATATTTTTTTTTTCAGAATAGGCATTAAAATACAAAGCAATGCTGAGGTTGGAGCGCACTTGCCTAAAAGACACCTATTCACTCTTTCCTTGAAGGAACTTAAGTTATATTTCCGAATGCCGCATTGCCGAATGCCAGATCCACAAGTGATATAAAACTAATGGTAAATAATGACACGTTGAAAATAGAAGATACTACTATGTTCCTGGGGGTGACCTTAGACGCAAATCTTCAATGGGGCACCCATATATCAACACTTGCTGGCAAGCTTAGTTCTGCTGCTTACGCTGTCAGAAAGATTCGACAGTTAACTGACACCGAAACTGCCAGGATCGTATATTTTGCTTATTTCCATAGCATTATGTCTTACGGAATCTTACTGTGGGGTAAAGCCAAGGTAAAGCGGCAGATATTCAAAAAATGTTTGTACTACAAAAAAGGGCAATACGAGCAATTTATAATTTAAAACCGCGTGATTCACTTAGAGAGAAATTTAAAGAAATTGGTATTCTAACAGTATCTAGCCTCGCAATATATTTACAGTAATATAATTTTTGTAAAAAAGCACATCCATAATTATAAAAAAAAAATGCGATCTGCACGATAGGCCAACTAGAGGCCGTAATAAGCTCGTGACTCCATCGCTCCGCCTCAAAAAAGTCAGAAGGTCATTCGTGGGAATGGGCATTATTTTCTATAACAAAGTTCCACAACCTATTTTGGACTTGCCTATAAACAAATTTAAGAAATCCATTAAAAGTATGCTCCTGAAAAAAGCTTATTATACTGTTGAAGATTAAGTAAATGATAGAGGAGCATGGATTTGATCGCTCCAGCAATGCTGGGGACAGCGGTTACTTATGTACACATTGATATAGTAATTGTAAATGAATTATTTAAAAAGAGCAACCACCGAGTTTCTTGCTGGTTCTTCTCGGTAGGAATGGCATTCCGAACCAGTGGTAGATTCACTTGACGATTCAAAAGTACTTGTAAAAGTTTATTTGAATAAAAAATATTTGATTTGATTTGATTTGATTTGATTGGAACAATTTAGCGTGTTTTATAACATTATTTAAAAAAAGAAATCAAATGGTGATTGATTGAATGAATAACTTTCGCGAAAAAGAAAAATACGTAGGCATCAAACTTGGAATCTTTTTAAAAAGGGTTGTAACTTGTAAGGTCTACTGTAGGTAATTTTTGTTTTTTCAGCCTGCTTGTACTTAAATTCAAAATTCACATCAACGCTAGCAAAAGAATATTCGAATAATGACGTCAATTTGATCTCACGTGAATTTCATACGAAAACAAATTCCTCGTAAACATGTTTGTCCTTGTTCCCGGAGAGGGTCTGGAATATAAATTGTCATGCAGTTCGATTGGGAGAGACGAGTTTCCACGAAGATTCATGGGAGCTCGTAAAACATACAATATTATTGGCAATACCATAACTGGCTAGGTATGTGCCTGTAGATGAATTGATTTCAAATATTGTACGAGAGATTCGCCCTTCTGGTACACAGAATGGCGAGTGGACTAGTTGTGACAAAGCATATCAGTCGACTGCCTCGTTGGTCTAGCGGTTAGCATAGTCGACTGCGGATCACGAGGTCCTGGGTTCGATTCCCGGTCGGGCATAAAAATTGTTTTGGTTTTTCAATTAAGAAATTCTCAGTGCCAGCCCGGAGTTGGAAGTTGGCGATGTTTCACCCCGGTGCCTCGGAGAGCACGTTAAGCCGTCGGTCCCCCCGCATTGGAGCAGCGGGGTGGGTCTAAGCTCTAATTCCCTCTCTCCTATGAGAGTGGAGGCCTGTGCCCAGCAGCAGGACATTAATAGGTTGTAGTGGTGGTGGATATCAGTCGATTGCGATTTTTAGGCGCTCTGCAAGGCACGGAACCAACGGCTAAACGTGTTTAGCCGTTGATTCCAGTTATTATCACTAATATTTTATAATGAGCTTTCCAGCAGTGGTATGCGTGTCATAGAGGCATAAAAGCTCTGCTTACCTTAGTTGTAAAACCTCAATGCTTATTTTTCGTTACGCCATGCCAGTAAGTTGGTTCCTACTCAAAGAATGCCTACCTCGACTCTAAAACTTGTGCACGCCCCGGCTTTCCAGTACTTACTGGTACTTATCAGTCCGTCATCTCAACCGATGTACGCCCACTACACTGGTTTCTTGAATCTCTTGGCTTAGATTTGTGACCAGCAACTTCCTGAGATTCACTTGATAACTTAGATAGATTTGATTCTTAGTTTAACTCTACTATATTTTGTATATATAGGATTGATTCTTGATGGAATTCAGAAGTTCAAGGGAATATTCCTTTAAAAAAATTCCTTCAAGACTAAATCCTTAATTCAAAAAATACACCAATGGCAAAAGGCAGTAAATGAGTAGAAATCGCTCATTTAAATAAAAAGTGCTTTATTTAATCTAACCATCAACACGGTCTCGACCCTACAATAGATTGCAAAGCAGGCTTGCAGCGTCCACATTCGTTTAGAGCTCTCCTAGCTTATGTGCGCGTAACACAATAGTAAATATATTCCCAAAACAATGCCCTTCTCTGCATTGCAAAATGCAAATAACCTTATTTCAATATGAATGTAATTTTTAACTAAACTACTAAGAGGATTTTAACAGCGTTGTTTTATTTTTAAAATAACTAAATTTGAATTTTATAAAATATTTATTTAACTTTTTCTTATTTCTGTACCTGCGACAAGTTTGCGGAGTTATGAAAATCCCGGAGGAACTTGATTTTCCGGGATAAAATGTACCCTACGTAACTCTCCAGGTCCTCAACTATAACAGTGCAAAAAATCACATCTCATTGCTCACTTGCGGCGACGACCTTGCAGAGAACTCAACTGTTTAACTGTGGAACACTTCATTTTGTCACTGAACGGTGCCCACCCCACTTAGTTTTAAGCTATTATTTTATAAACCCAGGGGCAAAACGGGGTTAAAATAGTATTACACTGCGAATTTGCATTCAAGGAGGTAGCCGGGCACGAAGGGTCTAAATCGAATTCCCAGCATTTTTCAGCGTAGAACCGGACAACGTTACACGGCATTTTAAACAGGGACTAAGACATTTTTTTATAGGAGCTATTTAAATATTTTGATTTTTTTTTATAAAATAGGTAGTTCTAGATGGTATTTTGTTGTTCTTGAATTGAAGTGAAAACTTCTTTAGCAGCGTTGAGCACTACCTATTTGGTAGGGGGTAAACTTGTGGATTCGCGTCACCGACATGCTCGCGTTGTTACGAAGACAAAAGGTCTTAAATATAAATATACTACATTCGTAATTAAACTTTAATGGCTTAGTTTTAAGGTTTATATATATATTAAAATAATTAATAAAAAATAGTAAATAAATACCTTCGTTTAAACTTTAAAACGAATTTAAATATTTGTTTTCACTTCTATCGGCAGTCCCTATATGACTGCCATTTTTTTTGAACATCTAGTGATGATAACACCTCAGATGAAAGCCGCAAGAGCTGAATGTACATAGTATTTGGATCTCGTCGTCCCGGACGGGGACTTTATGTAAATCCGGACTTAACGCGTGCAACTCGAGAGCTTCTCTGAGAGAATATGATGAAGTCATCGTTTTTATTGTCGCTAGGTATTAAGTAATAGGTTATTGCGGCTCTATCATCAATCGCAGAGTGCCGTTGCTGCATGTAATATACGATCAGCTTAAGTTCATTGATCAATGACCCGAAGAGGATTTCCGCAGCGAAAAGACGTCAGTTCTCTCTGTCTCAAGCAATCTAGATTGCCAATTACCGACTGACATCAACCAGACCTTTCCTCACTTCGTCCATAATCTACCAATTTAATACAGATTACAAAAAAGGAACTTTCTACTTTGTATCTCGGTCATCAGCCCGACGACATTGTAATACCTTCCAGAGTTACAAAGGGACGGAATAAATCACATAACGGACGCGTGAATTGTAAATTGGACATTTACTCGTTACACTTCATGCCTTCGGGGCAGGAAAACGATATAGTGCCTACTCTGCATATTGTACATAGACTTTAGTTCCCTTATATCAATGAGCAAGAGTTTACTTATCCCACGCTATGTGGTATCGGCACAACATATATTTATTTTATTTTTGGCAGCTCGATTCAATGGTGTTCTATCGCGTTACTGATCTGATAACAATTGATATTCATTATTAAGAAATTTTTAATCGATTTGACACATTGATATTAATTATCTTTGCTGAACATTTTTTTATTGTTTTATACGAATACCCATGCGTTTAAATGACTATATATGTATTCAAAATTCAAAATTCAAATGTTTTTTATTCAAATAGACTTTTTACAAGTGCTTAGGAATAGTCGAATGAATCTACCACTGGTTCGGAATGCCGTTCCTACCGAGTATTAACATAAGTCATGTACATACAACAGTATAGTAAAACGTAAATTACCGTCCGGTCATAGAAACCATCCATCGCCAAAGATTTATGGTGCTGGACTACCAAGAAAGCTAGTGTTGCGACTCCGTGACTATTTTGAAAAGGAAAGTCGTACTTGTAGTTACTTGTAGACGAGTTACGAAATATCGGATAAACCGGCACGTCGCTTCACTGTTGTAAAAAACGATATGCGTCCATGGAGTGTTGAAGGTTGCCTGTCCATAATAATGAAACTTCATAGGCGTGCTTATGTCAAAAGTAAAATAAATGGTTGGACAGAATATTACGTTGTCTTGAAATAGAAAGTAACTCAAGCAGCTAAACGCTCAAACACGTTTTAAAAGCAATCTATTTGTTTCATTTCCTACCAAAACCCACATAAGGGATGTGGCGCGTGTCCAATATTCCTGACAAGCTCGTTTCATAGCGAGGATACGGACCGCCGCTGCGTCGACCGAGGCGCTCAATCATTTCCAATTTTATACTGATGACTGCAGTAACGATATTGTTACTACGTGTTTGGGTCCAGAATGTGAACAGAATCCTTTATTTTCGCACTATTTCCGAGATTGCTTTTTTACCTATCATAGAGTCATTTTATTTATCTCATAAAGTTAAAAATATTTTATACAATTTTATTTTTGATCCGTAAACTGGTCAACAAATAAAATAGTCCAAAGATTCAAAAGCAGCAGTCATCCCCATACCTGTGACTATGAATGATCAAAGGTAATATCATACTAATTGACCGAGCGAAGCGAAGGTCTCTGAGTCTACTTGGGTGAATTGGCACTTGTCCGTCCGTCCGTCAGAGCATTATTACTTCTGAATTACTGAACGTAATTACTTCAGCTTTAAATATAATATGTAAACCAATGGCCTCCCGCCGAATATGGCTTAAAAAATAATAAAATCTTTATTTCAGGGGGGCTCTCATAGAAGCGAATGCGAAGTAAAATATTTTTTATAAAGTTACATAGGGTTGCGGTATATCATTTTAAAGATAATTAGGAATAGAGTCTAAAAATTTTTTTTTTTTATTTTTCCCCCAAAATTGACGAAATGGGGGGCTTTCAAAGTGGAGATTTTCTAACATCTCAGGCTTATCCTTTCAATTTTCTGAAAGGATAAGCCTGAAACTTGATCAATTATTTCAATTATATCCTGTACTTGAACAACAAATACTAAAATTAGATAAATATTGTAAGGAAACGGAATTATTTAATTTTTAATGAGCTTCAGTATTTTTAACAGAACTTCACATTTATGTCAATAGATGGCGCACGAGGTCTCAGTTCGGGGCGAACCACTAGTATTATAAATGTGAAAATGTGTTTGTTTGTTGGTTTATCCTTGAATCACGCCGCAATCGGTATGGAGAGTGACATAGGCTACTTTTCATCCCATTTATTTTATTATTAAGAGGGTAAGGGCTATATTAACTGTATTTTATTTGTAGTAGGATTTTTTATAAAACATTATGGTATTTTGTTTTTTTAGACCATAATAATATGACACAGTAATACGATGCAAAATAGTTTCAAAGTATAGTCTGCTACGTCGTAGCTTTCACTTTCCGTAAGCTACGACGTAGCAACCAGAGAAAAAGGAATCTGCTTCGTAGCAACAGCCCTATCTGTAAAACAGAACCGTAATATAATAATTATAGACGTAATCAAATAAATAAAAATGACAGAAAGAAGACCTGAATATTTGTTGCAAATATTTTTTGTAGAAGTAACTCCTGAAAATATTGATTGTTAATAATAATACTCAGGGAGTTACATACAATGTTTTAGTCTAACCACAAAACGCTTCATCCACAATTTTTATTCATTTATTTAAAAGCAACATTTTTAAAATGAAATATATTCCGCTACAGATAGCATGCGGTGTAATCCTTTTAAAGCTACAAATAAAATGGCGCCCGGGGGCGGCCCGTGACGGAACAGGAATATAGTTTCACAGGCCGACAGGCCGGAACAATTGAATTATGCTCAGCTATTAAACCAGAGCTCGTCTCGACTCGAGTCAACTTTATGCCTTCACTAATCGCCGCTTGTTAGTGCAGCGATTTGTTCTCTGCCACTGTTTGACCGACACCGTTTAACTATTCCAAGACAACCTATTTATAACGACTTTAGGCAAGTTGTAGATTGAGGTTTTTTGGGTCCCGCGGGAACTCTTTAATTTTCCGGGATAAAAAGTAGTCTATGTGCTATTCCAGACTATAATCTATCCCTGTGACAAATTTCATCCAGATCCGCTCAGTCGTTCTAGCGTGATTGAGTAACAAACATCCATCCATCCAACCATTGTTTTTCTGCCTATCCTCGCGTTCCAAAGACGCATGATCGGAATGAAAAAAAATACTTATATTAAGTGTCATACCAAATTGTAATACAACGTAACGCCACGTACATGCATAAGTACAGTCGACGACCGAAGATATTTGTCCTTGAACCAATGTAATTGGTGAATCTCTCGATGATTTATTTGTTATGTTTGTTGGTCGGAACGTCGGGGTGACTGCCGTTGTCCAATTGGTTCGTCACTCAATCTTTCGCTTCTTGCACACAAATAATTATACACAGGCACACACTTCTAACGCCACCTAAACGGCGCGAGGAGCATTGCAAAAAGCATAATTTTTCATCAAGAATGTATTTTATGCTTTCACTAATTATATCCGCTGGTTATAGTGCAAATATATTTTATTTGGCACTAGCTGATGCCCGCTACGCACGCGTGGATCGAGGTGTTGTGGTTCCCGCGGGAACTTTTTAATTTTCCGGGATTAAAATTAGCCTATGTGTTAGTCCAGACTATAATCTATCTCTGTGCCAAATTTCAGTCAGATCCGTTCAGCTGTTGGGGCGTGATTGAGTAACAAACATCCATACATCCATCCAAACTTTCGCATTTATAATATTAAGTAACAAGAGTAAATTTTATGTGCTTTCACTATTATATCCGCTGATTAGTGCAAGGATTTATTTTTCATTATTTGAACTACAATGTTTAACTATTCAAAAACAAGCTATGTATCAAGATCTTAGACAGCGCTTACCACATTCTTGATGTTTAAACTCAAACTGGAAACTCAAGTAGTTCAGTAAGCCTTGTTTGAACGTCTTAGATAAATTTTCTGCCCATGTAATTTGATATACCTAGGAGACCGAGGTCACAATTTAGTTTAGTTTAATGAAGACTAAATTTGTCAAGTAGGTATCTTGCTGGATCCTTACATAAATTTATTCACATGGGACGTCTAAAGGTGAACAGACAATATTACGTGAGGACCGAGATAAAGAGTAGCTTATTTCCGGAATGCAACCTGTCTTTGCTTCAAATTCCGTCAAAACCAGTTGAAAAGATGGTCCGCGAAAGCGTAGCAGGCAGACAGACAGGCACAATGTCGCATTTATAATATTAGTATGGAAATATGGATATACACTTTCGCATTCATATAATACTAGCTGCTGCCCGCGACTCCGTCCGCGTGGATTAAGGTATTGGTTTCCATCGGAATTCTTTAATTTTCCGGGATAAAAAGTAGTCTATGTGTTATCCCAGACTATAATCTATCTCTGAGCCAAATTTCATCCAGATCCGTTCACTCGTTCTGGCGTGATTGTGTGGCGTGCTGGCGTGGCGTACAAAACATCCATCCATCCAAACTTTCGCTAGCTGATGCCCGCGACTCCGTCCGCGTAGATTAAGGTTTTTTGGTTCCCGCGGGAACTCAAAACAAAACAAAAAGTAGCTTATGTGTTATTTCAGACTATAATCTATCTTTGTGCCAAATTTCATTCACATCCTTTCACTCGTTCTGGCGTTAAGTAACAAACATCCATCGTTCTAAACTTTCGCATTTATAATATTAAAGTAAATAAAGTATAGAGTATAGATGGATATTCATGTACCGCTAAAGTGGCTGATATTGGCGTTGATTCAGCACCCTTTGTGCATTACGATTTACGGGTGCCGCTAGCCTCCGGCAAACATCGACACTCGCGAGCGATCGCACTCGCACAAAAAGCATATATAGCGCCATAAAACCGATAGCGCTTTGTTTTCTGACTCTTTATTACTACATACCGTACATACTTTTAGGGCTTTTTTTATTATTTACTAGTCCAGTCATAATATTTAGTAGTTTTATTTTTACTACACCTTTTATAGGGTGTAGGGGCACACATATACCTACATGATGACGTAAACATGACGCGGCCAGGTTAGCCAATCACGTGCCGCCGCCTGAATCACCATAACGAAGTTCTTTCGGAATTATACTATGTATAGAACTTTCAACCTACAACAGTTGGCCCAGCTGGTATCCCCGAGCATGACACCGGCTCGGAGGGATATCTTCCTATTTGTCTCGGCACACATCATACGCTCACGACAAGGGCAATACTACCCGTTGACTGGACTTTATAAAAATGATAGCTGTCCTATTAAGTTTTACGCAAAATTGAAGTGCCTAAAAGTAAAAACTGAACGCGCGTATAAATTACACACCTACATTCTACTTATTGAGTAAGGTACTTAAGGGCAATGAGAGGCCCCAAAGTCAGATTTGAAAAAAAAGGTTAGGTATTCGCGTACTTGTCTAATACTCATAGCACCAATGGCACTAGTTAGGATATGTGTCTTCACACATACCTGTGAATCATTATATATTATGTCCCGTGGAGATTGGTCGCCGGCCCCGAAATTCTGTCGGGGACACATTTTTATTATTACATAAACTATGTACAAAGGATCCTGATTATATGGGCTCTGTGACCTGCATTAAATAAAAAAAAATAACGTTACGCGGCAGGGTTAGCGCCGGGTGGACGTCGACAATCACGAAGGAACGCGCGGCCGCTCATAGACATAAAACCGAAAGCACTTTATTTACAGACACTATTTATTACCTCATACATAGAGTAATGATAACATAGAAAAAATAAATATCTATTCCGTGAATGATAAGGTAGTTTAACAGACTTCTTTTGTGTGTTGTTAATAAAAAGATTCCGCCGCGCGAATCGCGTCAAAAGTTCGTCGCGCACAGCAGAAATACTTAGTAAGACAAAAAATCTTAGTTGTTCCGTGCAAAGGTGTGCTTTTTTATTCACATAACTAGTGAGAGAAAAAAACAGCAGTTCTATCAACAGAACTGATCAACAAAACCGCAATACTTGGAGAATTGCTGATGCCGTTAGCAGAGGTCGTCGTTAGTGCGTCCCATAACTTCACTCACATTATAGAGTACTGAAAATGTTCCGTCTTCCGCCTCTTGCAGAGCTTCTGGCTGTTTGTGATCACCTTTCAAATATTTACGACTAGAATAGCAGCCCTAAAAAGCTTTTTAACAAAGCATTTAAATTTCAAAGTGCTCCCGAATTTATTTGCACACTCCCTTACAAAAGCTAAAAATTCTTCACCATCCCGTTTGAACTTAGTTAAAGAAAACCCAAACTGAATACAGAGTAGTGAGACCGAGACACTGCATCCCACCCTCAATTTTGGCAAGTTTATGCATACAAGATGAGCTGATATTAGTTCCCAACTCGCTCCTCGCATTGGCTTTGTACTGTCGTTACAATATCTCTGATGTGTTGATGTATCGAGTAACTTTAATGTAAATGTAAATCATAATTTAAACATTTCATCAGAGTCAGCTGGAGCGAAATATTAGCAAAGTTGGAACTATCGCATGCTATATATGCATTAGCATCAACTTTGAAACATGGTTTAGTTTCTATTGAGGGATTGTTAATGTGACTAGCGAGTATGCACAACTTTGTCTCCATAAATCATACATAATATTTATTCAAAAACGTGGTGCCGTTATGAGCTTTGGTTCGGGTATATAGACATACCTACTGCGCTACAAATCGATTAGGGTTTGATACTTAAATAAAACTGCAATGCCCTTTTAAGTAAGCTTGGCCTCCGTTTGTCATCCCTATCATTTGGGTATTTGACTGCTAGTCAAATAAATTATTTGTTTGAGGATGTCCCAAAATTCATAATGTTCACGTGCTCTGTTAGTTTTGTTAAATAACCATTTTAAACTCTCGATAAAAGTAAATAAGTGCGTTGAACTATTCCAACAAAATCAATTTAATATTTTGAACAAAACCCCATACTAAGCACACGTTTTGACGTTTGAAAAAAGTTGCTGATTTGACTAGTTGTCAAATACCCAATAAGCGTTGGACCCAGCAGGGCAAAAAGCGTTGGACGACCCCCATTAGTTTGACAGACTGTTTCAAGTGAGTTGCTCGGAGTAACGCTGGAACCGAGCGGCACAAGACCGTGTCTTGTGGAGAACCATGCAGTAGATCTTCATCCAGCAGTGGAAGTCTGAATTTCACACTTTCTTATACTCGAGCATTAAACAGCTTTATACGTATTTCTTACTTTCCATGACCAATTTAATTTTGCAAAGTCCGTATTTTAAGTATAGCTTCATCATAATACCTTCTTAGTATTATAATAAAGCTACAATATTGGAATACCAAATACGGTTTAATGTTTGCGAGCCATGTCCTAGAAAAGTAAGTTATCATAATAAATATGAATCTTCTGGGAAATCCAACAATTAAATTGATGTCGAGCTAAATATTATTTTGCACTTCGCATTACAGAGATCGGTTTTAGAATCACGTAGCTGCCAGTGATTTCAATTTCACGCGAAGGGTGTTAGAATTCAAGTCGGGGACATATCCAAGTAGATATGATATAAATCACATTACTTTTATTAGCTTTTGCGACTTTCAAAAGAAAAGTGATATACGATACGACATCACTTTGCGTATGATTTTCATTTCATAAAACATTTTATCCACGCAATATTATACTATGTGAAAAATATCTCACTAATGGAAAAAGGAACATGTTCACTGAAGAAAATTTATAAAACGGAACCGTACGAACTGGCTTGCGTATATAGTAGATACGTATCATGCGCATGTCTACTTTTTTTGCCTTTTTTAGGCTTATTATTATAGGCGTGTAAGTGCCTAAAATTGAACGCGCCTTGTTTTTGTCTGTGGTGTTTACGCTCACATGCAAAGTAGATGCCTTACACGCAAATTGGACGACGTCATTGGTCGTTCAGTCACCGATTATTTAGTCATGAATTCTACGGCCACATCTTTTGACCAATTAGATCATAAATGACGCGAACGTTTAGTGAGGCGCGTTTATTTTTGGATTAGTCGACCTCTAGAGGCTTGCATCCACGCCACGTCCTCGCCTTTCACCAGTTCTGTGTATAAGCCGCGCCTATATTTGATACGATTGCAGGCTTCACTTTTACAAAGGTTTCATAGAAAAGACGAAGGTAGGTATATTTAAAAAGGGTGAAAAGGGTTGTCATTTTAACCATCAACTACACTGACAGATATCATATTAATTGTAAACGCACAACCTAGCAACAAAAATAAATAAGTAATACATAAAATTGTTAATGCGGATTATATGAAAAATATAGTGTGTGACGCGGGATGAAACACGAATTCAGACTTCGGGTGATGCCAGTCCTCGCTTCTCTCAGGCAGGCAACTTCACCCTCTACAGAAATCGTCTTGTTTCACCCCTAGGCCCTCAATATACTATTATGTAAAACCGGATTTTTCAGCTACTTAAAAGTTGCTCGGAAAAAGACTTGAACAAAAAGCCTGCACACACTGGCGCGACAAATTCGTCGTGAAAATGTAGTTTTCCGCAGACGTTTTATCCTGTCCGGTTCCTTGCGTCTTCGCTCTAATTTGAGGTTGAGGCTATGAAAATATTTTTTTCCAGCGCAGCGCACCATTTTTTAAATACATTTCCACAGTAACTTTCAATTACTCTGCGACAGATAGCGAACGAAATAATTATTATGAAATGAAAACATGCTCGTTTGAAAAGAGCACGCCAGTGAATTAAATCTGTTTCATGACATCGGCCGTGAATCCGTTCTCACTTTTTAGTTTTTTGTTTGAGCGAGAAACCATTTACTAAATAAATTTTATCATTTTGGCGCTTGGGTATTAATTAAAATTTATATACTGCATAAACACGTCCAATATTTTAATTTAAAGTATTTGCCCGTGTTTACAGTCTTAAGTTTACCCTATAGGATTTATATAGTCTATAGGGTAATACAGACTATATATCCGTTCACGAAAATGTTTTCTCATTGGACTAGATTCATTGGGGCTGATTCTGTAGTGCACAATCTCTAAACTAAACTAAAATTAGAGCATTACAAATATTGCTAACCTTTTCATAATACTCCCTACGGAAAGGGACAGAACTACATTTAAAGCTGCAATTTTAGTTTAGTTTAGAGATTGTGTTATACAGAATCAGCCCCAATTTCCAATAATGCAACCTTTTGTTTAAAAGTATATTTACTCGTATGTTTTGCAGGGATTATTTTTATTTTTATGTAAGTTTTTACGAATTTAAAATACATACGTTGAATCTACATCCTTTATTTATAAAATCACATAAAAATCTGCCATTTTAATGCTAAGCAATCTCATCATAATGTTTTACCTACTCGAAGCAATATTATAATGTAGCTCTACTGTATAAAAGGAAAGCCATTAGCATACTTTTCACTTTGAATCATTGAAAGCTTCTCACAAAGTAAGGTACAAATCTGTGTAGTATCTGTCTAAGTAGTAAATCACTAACATAATCATGAGCTGATTTAAAAGCTTTTTGGCGCCTGCTTTATTTTTATAAAGAGGTAATAAATTTTTAATATAAATAAATCATTTATATCTTTGAATGAAGCGACTCATATAAATATGATAGTTTCACTTACAGATAAGTTCATTTAATCATTAAGATACATAGTTAATTGCAGTATCTAAAATAGTTTAGGACAAAATCGATCATTAAGGATTAAATTGATCAATTTGCCGCATAATTCGGCAGTAATAGAGAAAAAAATTAAAGTTTTTAAGTGAAACTTCTTTAGAATCGTGATTTGAAAATTCAACAAAACGAAGTAATTAACATATAACATATTCATAAATAGGATTTAGCCTGCGAGAGAATGAGATAGAATACAAGTTATATTTATCTCATTCCCTCGTAGGCTACTTTTCTGAAGTTTCACTTCGTTTTCGCATTAAAACAAGCAAGCTCTCTTTGTTTTTCACATTCAAAAAACAATTAATTAAAGTTAAACTCAGAGTATTTCAATATTCTGCTTATAAGGTATACTTATTAGTTATTATATGTATCTACAAAATATAAGGTATGTGTGGCAGGCAGGCTGCTAAGTACTGCCTACACGAGTGAAGGGATCAGATTGAAGTGTTTGCGCGGCACCCATTACGTCCGATGGGGTAATGGTGGCACTTCGATTGACACACGGAGATGAGATTCAGTACGAACCAGATTAATGGAATATGGAGCTATGCCTATATCACACGAGTATAAATCCGTACCTATATTAATCAAATAGGTGCAATAGTCAATAGTAGACATAAATGCACCTAATCTTGTTAATGTTAGGTGAGAAACAACAATAAAGGGCTAAAATTATTCGTTTTGATACAGTAAATAATCTATGCGCAGATATAGGTACATTTTTTTTTATCCACTACAAGCTAGCCCTTGACTGCGATCTCACCTGATGGTAAGTGATGATGCAGTCTAAGATGGTAGCGGGCTAACCTGTTAGGGACATGGCAGTTATATTAAACCCATACCCCTTCGGTTTCTACACGGCATCGTACCGGAACGCTAAATCGCTTGACGGCACGTCTTTGCCGGTAGGGTGGTAACTAGCCACGGCCGAAGCCTCCCACCAGACCAGACCAGGGAAAATTCAGAAATTATAAATTCCCAAATTGACCCTGCCGGGGATCGTTCCCGGGACCTCCGCACGTTAAGGCAACAGCGCTACACACTGCGCCACGGAGGTCGTCAAAAGGCTGAATAATATATGGACGTACAATTGCTTAACACTAGCAGCTGGCTCTAGGAAGGAAGATTTTGCATGTAAGCTTCCACGTAAAGCCCACTATGAATTTTATAAATTTCAACCCTCAAATCCGATGTCAGCTTATGCTTTAGATGGTCATCCATATTGAGGTATAGTAAAAAAATATATAAGGAAAAGCTTGTTGTTAAATTCTTTATAATTTTTGGAGGTAAGTTTATATTGTTGTTTGTCTGTGTACGGAATCAAAAAGAACTCCACTGGGAATCAGGCAATCGGTAAGCTATGAAAAATATTATTTTTCACCTCCCACAACGATCGGTTATAGAGTCACGTAGGAGCCGGTGATTTCAATTTCACATAGAGCCTTTGAAAACTATTCTGAGAAATTCTTTGAACATAAAAATGTTTGTTATTGACTGTTTATATTTTATGGATGCGAAAGAAAAATAGCAACACAGTCATATTTTATGGTAGGTATATTTTGACATTTATCATCTCTCTCACAGCTAACTACTATACATATCTCTTCTTCCTACGCCACGCATTATAGTTATACTTTGTCTAATTTAGGATGATTGTGCTCAAAGTAGGAATGAGTAATGTATATAATCGTCAATGAACCTATTCAATTATCCATTATTATTCTCACAGAACTTGGGATCTATAGTTATGTGGGTATGCTGTATAGTCAGATTATAATTGCCCCGACAAATTTGTAAAATAAACCCTCAAAATATACATTTTTAGGGAACCTACCTCAACTTTTTTTAATTTCAAAATTTTATTTTACCACTTTGTCGGCGTGATTAATATGTATATCTTTGCTAAATTACAGCTTTTTAGTACTAATATTATAGGAGATAGCTGCACTTTTGGTAACTATCGCCAGGAAGGCTGATTCAGTATTAGGTAGGTTACCAAAAGTGCAGCTATCTCTTAGTCTATAACAGCATCTGAGCTAAGCCGCATACGAATTGGCAGACGGACGGACATGGTGAAACTATAAGTGTAGGTATCTTTGTCGTCTCTCTCTCTTTCTGCGTCATATTCCTCGTTGCTGAGGGTCGTGACCCAATTCCATTAATCACATAATGGCAGGGGTTTTCTTGGGATAATAAATAATGTTGACTAAGGAACACTAAAAAGGCATATCTACCTACTTAAGTAAATGCGCATAAAAAGTTATTTGAAACCCAATGAAAAAAAAACTTCGACTAGATGACTCACTATGGTGGTAATCAATGTTCTAGTCAAGGAGGAGAAGGAAAAAGCGATTGTGAAAAGTCATAGTTAGCCAATTTTCTCTTAGTAGCGCAAGTGGCTTACAAGAAGTAGATGAGTCCATGACTGGTAATCCACAGACGAAAGTTTCTTACAAACTGATCAATATTTCCGATCGCGAGACGTGATAGTATTCCGTATTTTTGTAGAATAAGTAAATATTACGACATTAACGTTTTTAATTCATTTAATAACATGTGATAATAACTTTTATGAACTACTTACTAATTAATAAATTATTTATGATTATCTGAGACATAATCTCAGATAATCATTAATTAATTTGTCTATATTATAGGAAAGATCTTTATTAAATATTTAAGACTGTAAAATTTAATTTTCCTTTTTAAATATTTAATAAATTTTCAGACCCGAATTTCACGAAAGCGAAGCCGATTGCAAAATCAAGATTGTATAGTCTGGACTCTAAAAGAAAGATTGAATAAAACAATTAACAAATTACTTTAGTTAGCCGGGAATTAGCTACTTATTGTCAATGATTAACTAACAAAACTTATGAAAAAATCAAAGAAAAAAATATGCTAATAGTGTTGCTTTTACTTATACAGTTCACTTAAATTATAAGTAATATTACTAACTAAAACTCTATGACAAAGATGCAAAACGAAGAAATAAGAATAGGAGAGAAAAGTTTTGCAACTTTTTTCTATTTTCCATCTATTTTCATGATATTTTTTTTTCATTAGGTATAATTTACGCAGAAGCTATTGACTTGATTTTATAAATTCTTTTTAATAATTATTAATAAGGATGTAACAAACATTTTGTAAATATCTTACGAAAGTTTAACTTAAGTGATACTTACAGACTAATATACGCCTATTAAAGTTTGAAAACAGAAGAAGGGAAATAATATGTTTTTGATCGTGAGCTTATTTAAAATACTATAAACTTAATAATTACGATTAATTAACGAAATACTTGTACAGTATTTTCGTAAGTAACGTGGTATCTTTATAGTGGGAAGATCCGGTTTGATTTTGATTTTAAATTATCCTGCTGAGAGGGTAATTTAACAATTTTTTTTTATAGTGTAGCAGTATTTTTCTCTCAAAAAAACACGTATCTCGAAACTCCCATTCAGCCAGGTGATGCATTCTGCTTACTATTGTTCTTACACTGTTTGTGACAATCTTTATCGAGTAGATACCTATTTGGTACCTAACGAAATCTTCAAATTATTTCGTTTAAACTTAGGTACTTATATTTTTTTATATGTTTAAAGCTTGTAAAGTAACAATTTTTATTTATTTCGGTTGGGTACTGTCGCCTTAATTATTAAAAAAGATTTTTTTCTCGTCCTACGTAATCCTGAGAGAAAATTAGAGGAAAATACAATTGAAAGAATAGCGAGCACTCCAGTCCCAACAAAGGATTTCGAATACTTTTAATTACAAATTAGAAGCTCAGCACTTTTTGAGTCAGGTAATCAAATTTCTAGTATCCATTATTATGCAAATCTTTGTTAACAAGCGACGGCTTTTAAGAGCCTACTCGAATACTGTGATTTTAACTTAGTCTTATTTAAATTAAACATTTTCTATTCTATCTATAAAATACCTATTTACTTATTTAACCATTGTACTAATTTGCGTATTATTTATTTATACGTATACATAATTTATATAAAACCCCATAAATAAATCAAGATAATGCCACAGAAAGAAACGAAGAGTTGTGTTAAGCCCTTTCTAAAATTATACAAGCAAAATCACACTGCTCGAACTATTGGAGGGATCAGGCTTTTTGGCATACAGGTAACTGTCCGTTCCGAAAGGATTTTTCAAAATTCTATTACTAAAAGGGTAATTAATAATTAATTTTATATGAAAATCGGAATTAACGTGAGCGAAGCCGCAGGCGTAAGATAGTAACAACATAATTATTAAGTACTTGTTTAAATATGACCTACCATCAAAATGGATTGTAGGTATTTAAAAATTAATTTTAATAGGTAAAAAGGTAGTTATCAAAATATTTAAAAGGCCCAAGTAAATGACAATTAATTAAATATTTTGAAAGGCCAAATAATAATTGAATGTCGAGTTCCTTCGGTCGCAAGTCATCCAGAAAAAGCCTCCAAACGGTCTCGGTACTCGAAAGGGAAATTGGGGTGACATTAATGTTTATATATTTTCTTTGGAACACCATAATTGAAGAGTCCGCGGCTCTTTTGTAAATGATCGAAGTAAAAGATTCACATTCATTTTTATAACCACATAATTAAGACGTTTTTTAATGGAAAGGGGTTTCTATTAGATTCGCCATTTATCAATCCCCTGTGTTTTTCTCCTTTTCCGCACGTAAGTAAGTAACTTATGAAATTTAATATGGTACAAACGTATTAAATGACGACTGTTTTTTTATTGTCATTTTTTTAAAACTGTCAACAAAAGAAACGATTTTTATTGACTTGAATGCACAGAAAATTCTTTGAAAAAATTCTTACAAACATACCCTGTTGTTTTTTTTCAGCTTATTCGAACATACAGAATATATTAAAATATATAAGAAGCTTGTAAAACTAGGCCATAAATCATAGGTAGGCATACTTTTAAACATCCATAACTTTTAATCATACGAGTACATCACGTCACGTAGGGCTGCACCTAAAGCGCGTGAACTTGATATATCCCGGAAGATCTTGAATAAATATCTATCGACAGACGACCTAATGCATTTCGAATTTCAAAGCGATATAGCTTAGGTGTGGAAGCTCATATATCTATCTCAGACACATTAGTCAGATTGGAATCTCTTTGGTGGACTTAGAATTGCAAAACAGTGCAACCACTCGGATGTTGTTTGATTCAAAGAAAGTTGTTTTTTTTTCGATTCGTCGCTGCGAATTCAATTTATTCCCAGACTTTCATGCACTTCAACATTCTCCTCTATCATAATGTAAAATTGAATTTCTCGAATCGAATGGTGTAAATTACTTATGTAAATTTTCATAATAATTTCGAGTTATTGATGCATTACTGAAGTGCATAAGATTTTTCTAAACTATTCAATTGTAAATAAGGTCATGACATTACAAAAACGGTTTTTGTAAAAGTGCGCGTGAGTTATACCTCTGTGCGCGCTCCAGAAGAGAAATATGCTTAAAATGCCTAAGACATGGCTACAATAACTTTTCTGCCCAATCTCAAGAGTAAAACAAATAGGGACTAAGAAGCAGATGATAATCTGTATTAAGGCCCGTATTAATAAGCCGATATCAGCTGCGAACAGATTCTCAAGTATTGGTCAATCTTTTTTTTTTATCCACTACAAGCTAGCCCTTGACTGCGATCACGCCTGATGGTAAGTGATGATGCAGTCTAAGATGGTAGCGGGCTAACCTGTTAGGGGCATGGCAGTTATATTAAACCCACACCCCTTCGGTTTCTACACGGCATCGTACCGGAACGCTAAATCGCTTGGCGGCACGTCTTTGCCGGTAGGGTGGTAACTAGCCACGGCCGAAGCCTCCCACCAGGCCAGACCAGGGTGGGATATCTATTCATATGACCGGTTTTAACCATAGATTGACCGCTTCTTGTAAACCTGTTTTAAGCTGATATCGGGGCATTCATACGGGGGATTCCTGTCGAGTATAGTTACTATGTCAATTGAGCCTACATAATAATAAACAACGAGCTGACTTCATAATTAAAATCCGCTGTCGCCCTCTCGCGTCGGAATGTCGCGAGACGTTTAAAACCATCGGAAACGAGAAGGACAGCTATATGGGCATCCTATCTCGTGTGAGCTAGATAGCAAGATTGCGAGTCGAGGCTGCGTTCAAAAACTCCAATTGTGTTTTTTCGATAAGAAAATCTTCATTCCATGGTCTGGAAACTTGATTATAAAATAAATTTAATCTATAATACTACACTATCTCTTTGAAACACTCACTTATCACTCTTTGCCGCTCGTTCATTTGTTTCCCTCGAAGCGGTTAATCAAACTCGAAGGAGCACGCGATGTCAGTGGAAACTAATTTGATCCAAAGTTCGCGGTTTCAAGGCATCTAATTTTCGCCAACTAGTTATGATCTTTAATACAATGTACATTGCATTTCAGTCTCATTTCACAGCTCAACTTCTTAACAAGCTACGAAATAGTTGTGTAGCACGCATGCAAAACTTTAAATTATTAACTTGGCACGCCTTTTGCGTACTTTGAAATAGGTACTACATCAACTTGTTAACGAACTAGAAGGTCGGAGCAGAGCTAGCTAATTCGTATAAATAAGTTTCAAATTATTATAAAACTAAATGTAGCCCGCGACTTCGTCCGTTTGAATTCAACTTTTTTTTAAATCCTGGAAAATGGACGTTTTCCATGATACATTGCTAGTCTATCTTACTAATATTATAAATGTGAAAGTTTGGATGGATGTATGGATGTATGGATGGATGGATGGATGTATGTATGGATGTTTGTTCAATCACGCGCCAACGGCTGAACGGATCTGGCTGAAATTTGGCACAGAGATAGATTATAGTCTGGAATAGCACCCCGCATACTTTTTATCCCGGAAAATTAAGGAGTTCCCGCGGGAACAAAAAAACCTCAACCCACGCAGACGAAGTCGCGAGCATTCGCTAGTAGTCTATAAGATTTAATCGTGCTCAAACTATAACAATGAGATGCGAAATAGTCCATTCGAAGGATAAACAAACAAATACACCTTATTAGTAGTATGAATTTGAATGCTCATATATTTTGTATGAGTGAGGTGCCAACTTGACTTAAGCGTATAATTTCTTTTGTTTATTCTTTTCGTATCTAATGTTAATTATAATATTATAAGTATTAAAAGGTTTGTACTTACATAATACATATTATACTGTACTAAACATCTAAAGGTACACTGTACTACACTAAATTCTACTCAAGCTTTATATAAATGCCGGTACAGTATGGATTGAGGAAAGTCAATTCCGTAAGTACGGTTAGTTAACCGCCGTGACCGAATTTCAGTAGAAACTTTGATTATAAGGCTTAAACGCGCTCTACCTTGAAATATGGAGGATCTTAGGCTGATAGGCGCAGCTCAGTCGTAAATTTAAGGCTATAATAAATTACTTCATCATATAAGTAAAGCTTACTGCGTTTAATATAATTTATGTACCTCTAAGAGCGACAGTGTTTGCATTATTACGGTGTTTAAAATTTAAATCAACAATCAGCATTAAAAAATATAATTTAAGGTAACGTGTTAAGAGGTTTTTTTTTATCCACTACAAGTTAGCCCTTGACTGCGATCTCACCTAATGGTAAGTGATGATGCAGTCTAAAATGGTAGAGGGCTAACCTGTTAGGGGCATGGCAGTTATATTAAACCCCATACCCCTATTCGGTTTCCACACGGCATCGTACCGGAACGCTAAATCGCTTGGCGGCACGTCTTTACCGGTAGGGTGGTAACTAGCCACGGCCGAAGCCTCCCACCAGGCCAGACCAGGGAAAATTCAGAAATTATAAATTCCCAATTTGACCCTGCCGGGGATCGAACCCGGGACCAGCGCACGTTAAGACAACAGCGCTACACCCTGCGCCACGGAGTTCTTCACCTCAATGAAAAACCTATTATGAAAAAGCTTCATATCTGAGGACGGGCATAATATTTACTTCATAAAAGCCCCGTGGGTATATTTTGAAGCATCGCTTACCTTTTTCGACTTTCCATTTTTCCTTAGAAGTTTTGCACAACAGAGCCCTCTAGTGTCCGGCAAGGGAGCAGGCGGCTTTCGCGGCCAGCAGAGACGTTTCGGAGTCTCCACCACCGCCTCACTCCGCACCTCCTCCTTATCTTCACACATGCTACCCCCCTATTCTACCCAACACTCACAACCGAGATATCGATGCTTTATGAGAACCTCTGGCATTGTTTTCTCCTATAAAACTACACGATAACACTATCTCACTCTAATTTATCGTGGTAAATAGCCGCCTCGCAAAAATCTCCTTCACTTTATGCGCGCTACGCCGCTACGCCTAACTAATATCTACGGACCCGTTTTCCTAAAGTTAGAAGATAAGTTCGATACGTTTGTACTATTACTTATTATTTTTTAAAAGCTTAAGTACCGGGCTATCTAATCACTACTATGCGCCGTCGAAACGTCCGATTTAACATCTGAAACAAAACAAAACTCGTTTAAATCCAAATAGTTAACATAACTTAATATTTTATCTATGATGGCTCTCATACTGCCTTATTTTAAAATTACTCTTAGTTGGTTTTTGTTGTTGTTGATGATGATGATCAATGATTACCTACTACCTACTTCTAAGTTTTAAAAGGTCTAGGTTCTTTCATTCGGAGTTGTAATTAATGAAAAATGCAATAAACTAGAACTAAACAATTGTAACATAATAAGAGATCATCAAATCAATTATTTCGCTTCTCTAAGCTAAGATATATCAATCTAATAAGATAATTTAAATTTGCCGAGATGCAAACAAAGTCCTATTTTATATAGCATATTTTAATCGTTTATATTTTATTATTGCAATTTATCTTTAGTGGTCAATTTTTCAAGTAAATACGTTACTAAACTCCATTATCGCTCTGCAATGTTGTTACTTATTGTAAACTTTTTCTTTTTTGAGAAAAGAGCAACTGCTGAGTTTCTTGCCAGCTCTTCTCAGTAGAATCAGCTTTCCGAACCGGTGGTATTGACGTATCATAAGTGTCACAAGTTCTCCTACATGAAATAAATGAATCATTTATCATTTATCAAACCTCCATTTACCTACCTATAGCGCAAATCGCATACAAAATAGGTGTTTTATGATGGAATATTTAACAGTGTATTTAATCAAAAGCTGATTTTTATTGACGTCTAATGAATATTTAATGGCGATTGGGGAGTGGTGACAGGAACCTTCTCGACATAATTACCGCAGCGTCATTGAGTTCTTCCAAACTCTTCGATCTGTCGACTCCATCACGTCGATATTAGTTATGTAGATAGATGACAAACAAAATTACGGCTACATTTTTATAGTAGTAATTTTTTGTAATGATTAGGACCGAAATAAAAAACAATACTGCGTCCAACATATAATATAAAATGGGTATGAAAATATAAATGGAAATTGACGCTGACTTTTTACCGATATGGGAAAAGTGATGAATTAAAAAACTAAAATAACTATTTTTATTAGGGTACCTATCATAATATATCAAAAGAATCGACGTAGGCATAACATCGACCATTCTATAGGAACATCTATTCCAGACTCATTTTTTCAAAATTGCCTTTAATAGCTATCTAGGAACAACGGAAGCTTAGCTTAATGGAACGCGTAACTACTTTTCTCTTGGGAATCTTATCTTTTATGTATCAAAATTCAATGTATATTTAGGGCCCGTTTGTAAAGTTTCCTTGTAGTTTGGTCCATGTGCGTTAAGTTAATTTCAGGAATTATTTTAGTTTCAATAAGTTGACTTTGCAAACTCGCTTGCAAAGAACCCTTCGAAAAAGCCTAGTCTTCAAAGCAAATCTTTTAGTTCAGTGTTTTATTCCTAGCCTTTAAACTCAATGTTATATCTGTTAATTAACGACTACAATATAGGGTAAAAATGGCGCTTATGGAATTGAATGTATTAACTTTCTTTAAAATATTGGTTAGTACCTAACAAAAATATCTATATCAACCGTCAAGTTTGCCAAGAATAAGCAGCGTCGTGAATCGCGAGCGCAGGTAGATCCGAGGTAGGTAAGGTAGATATACCGCGACTTTGGATCCGTTCCAGCGGCTAATATCCCATTCTGTTTGTCTTGCGAGCCAATAAAATGGCTTTTATGCAAATCGTACGAATTCTATACATTTTTGATGAGCTCTCAGACACATTCGCGGCGTTTAATTAATACATTTTTCCATCAAAACTTTGTGATTCTGAAATACTTTGAATTACGCGAAGGTTTGTTGAAGTGTTTTAGATTGACTCTAACTTTTAAATTACGACCGATGCGACGTCAGGATAATTACAATTTATATTTTAAATTGTGACTATAATAACAGCGAAATTAATTTTATATTTTAAAAGTATTTTCTTATTAATACTGTATTAAGATATTTTCACACAGAAAATAGAAATGAATAAAAATATTACTACGCTTGTGCCCTCTAATAAAAATTTATTTTAAATATTTATTGCTCTTAGGAAAGACCGCGTTTCACAAATTTCTTATATTTCATGATTCACTGGCTTTTCGGCTTTTCAATTGCCGATATTCATATCTAAAGGTTTTCCTTTACAGTCCAATAACTGCACACCCGTAGGTAGGTATACCGTAAATATGGTAGAACTTTTTATTAAAGTATTTTTTATAAATTATGTTATTAGTAAATTTAAGGTGAGTACAACAACGCTCTATTAGTTATGATCGTTACCTAAAGTAGCTAGTAAGTATTAGATAAGAATCGATAACTCTGTAACCGATATTTTATTCAGTGGTAATTAACCTACCTACATGTACCTACTGGCACAGTACAGCAGTGAAGGTAAAATGCTTGTTAACAAGTCTATGTCATATTTAGTAGAGCTGGAACCTAGAAGAACCAATCGGTTTAGCCCTGTTATTTCCATTACTGGAGACGGATAACTGCCTAACTTCCAAGCTGCGTGAGCGTTTTTCTAAGCACAGATAGGACTTATTTCAATAAGAGAGAGAGCAATCTAACTCTTCATAAAACGTCACGTGGCTTTGGATTTTAAAGTCCGGGCTTTTGAGTTGAAATAGTAATATTTAGTCGAGTCGTATGTGGAAGAACCATGTAAGTGGGAACCCATCGCATTATTACTAGGGCTTTCGAATACCGGTTTTTTTCAATACCGGTATTATAACACCGGAAAGATTTTTTTAACTTAAAATTAGATAGATTGTTTTTAACTTAAAACTAGTCTTTTCTGAAGGAAACTGCACCATAAAAAACAGTTTTTCATAAAAAATATTTTTTCACCACATTAACTCCAAAAGAGCACTTTTCTGCTTAAATTCAATGAAGAAATGCCATTTTTTTAGTCGTTAAAATACATAGTTTAGTCAAAACACAAATTAATTAAAAATTCAATAGTTACTTTTTAAAATAAAATAAATCATAATAAAAAATTGCATTGAATAAAAAACAGATTTCTGAACGTTTCATAATTCAATGAATTAGAAATGCCAAGCTTCTAAAGGTTCTAAATTCAAACACTAATATTTCCCTCTGAGTGATCAAAAATGACTTTTCTTCACTGGTTTTAAGCAATAAAGATTCTCTTATTGAGCTAATGTGCTCCAGATACAAATTTTAAACTTAGCCGAATAAAAACCGTAGCATGTACCAAGAAATATATGCAATAGTCACTGTTTCGTTTATAGTGTCACCAATTATACCGGTATCCCGGTATTAGACATTTCAATACCGGTATTGAAAACGGACGAAAAAAGATCCCGGTATTGGAAGCCCTAATTATTACCTATCCCAAGAAAATAATCCCTACCGCTATGTGATTAATGGAAAGACAGCCGTGATGAATATCCGCAGAGAGAGCGATAAAATAAATTGATCATCGAGCGAGAAAGCCGACGACAATACTTTTACATGTCACAAGTCTAGGTACTTATATTCATAAAATTGTATAATAATGTGGAATATTTCTAGCTCCACTTATATTACTTATCTTTACCGAGTGAACAAACGGGGTAGAGATAAAATAACTTTAATAATTCACCCTCATTAATGAACACAAATAGGCACTCCAGAACATTCCCGTCTGCCGCAGCCCTGAGCCCGAAGTTTGTTGACATGGGAGAATTTTTCTTTTTTTGCCAAGGCCGAGTCTAGCGTCGACGTATAAACCGCTTTATATTATAAAAATCAAGTGTTTTTCAAACTAAAACGACATGCCGGAGCATGTACGATATGAAAATGAAGCTGAGGGAAAATTTGCTTTTATTGTTTGAGGAAAATACTACCAACTGCCATAAAACATGGAAAAATTTAAGTAGAATCGTTAAGGAATATATGTGCTCCAGTAATGTACTGATTTTAAATACGAGATGATGCTCGCGCCTTCGTTCGCACAGATTTTTATGAGAAAAGTAACATGTGTCTGTCTGTCTGTCCGTTTGCTACGCTTTAACGGCCCATCTTTTCCACCAAATTTTATGAAATAGTAATTGTTACTTATAGGGGTAAATTATATTCCGGGGAAGAACATAAGCTACTTTTTATCCCGAAAAATTAAGGAGTTCCCCGCAAATAAAAAAAAAATTTAACCACGCGGACGAAGCCGCGGGCATCAAGTTTATAATACCTCCTAGTACGGATTATATCAGTTATTTTGTATGAATAGACTATCATAAATCTTCTATTTACCAACAACTAAGTAACGCCGACTTATTTTAGCTCTACACTACAATACATATGTACCTACTTAATCTTATTCATTCAAACAAAATGATAAAATTATAACTCTAATAAAGGAGCGACAGCTTTAGTTTAACTATAGTTTAGTGGTTAAGACTTTAGACAGCTTTTCGGGCGGTCCAGGATTTGAATCTTGGGCCTCTAAATTTTTAAGAATTCAAACAATAAATAACTTGCTTCAACGGTAAGTAATGATCGTGAGAAAATCTTCACACGAATCCTGGGAGTTTTGAATAATTTTATAATGTCTAAAAATTCACATTTAGCCAGCTTGGTGTAGTATTATAGCCTAACCTCTCCTCATCCTGAGTGGATACCCGCGTTCAGTAATGGGCTAGAGAATACAGACAGACAGACAGAATACTAAACATATTTTTACCGACGACTTCAAAGTCGAGTGAAATTTAAACTAAGGTTTTAATTTAACTTTTAATTTTTTGTTTTAAATCGCATAATTATTTAATGGTTTTTACATAGACTTTTAATTTGGGGTAAGCTATCTAAATTCTAAGAGAAAAGAATTCTAAAAGGTGTCTTTTAAAATAACTCAAGAATACATAGTAATCAACACTACAGTAAACACAATATACGA
Source organism: Erebia aethiops (assembly GCA_923060345.2). Taxonomy (NCBI): domain Eukaryota; kingdom Metazoa; phylum Arthropoda; class Insecta; order Lepidoptera; family Nymphalidae; genus Erebia; species Erebia aethiops. The sequence continues at coordinate 8,839,476 of OV281096.1, read as the reverse complement.
ATTTCACTTTTAAGAATACAATTAAAACTGACATTTATAAAAGTAGCCTACTAAAAAAAATAATGAAGAGAAAGAAACTTAGATAAATTGTAAACAAAACAGAAACTTTTCTAATCAATCTATTCTTACCAACAAACAACAAGCAAGGAATCTATCGCTTCAACTATGTTTAGAACACTAAATAACTACTTCACTACGGCATCGATAAGTGAAAACTTTTTCGTAGCTACGCGCTTTGTTAAGGCGCTACGCCGCCGCCCCCGGAGCCGTAGCCGGTCTGACTGACGTCGGGCTTTCACCCGCTTTATATACCTACGCCGCAACCCCTAACGTGCTTTTCCCGCCAAACGAGGCATAAACTCCCATACTTGTAACATTCAGCCAGTATCGTTTGCGATGCGAGCTTTTCGTAAACAGAGTCGTACGTTTGAAATGCTTACTTTGTAACACAAATTAGAGATAGAGTCGGTACGTGACTCATAAATATGAATTCGGCTTACGTTGTGACTTTCAGTTCTGAACATCGAAGTCTTTTGACTGCGGAAGCAAAATAAACGGTAGTTTCGTTGCGCTGATATTTTTTTCTGAGATTTTCCCTGACGAGCAAAGCTACTTATCTATTGAAAGGAGATTATTTTCCTATCTATTCTATACCTACTTTAGTTAGATAGACGAATACTTCTCTTGTTATTTAATTGATTAGCATTGCAAGTGGTGTCATAGTAGGTACTCACAGGATCCTACTTAATCAAGTTAAAGTAATCATAATTACAAAAAAATATGCGATCTGCATGATAGGCAAACTAGAGGCCGCCGTAAGCTCGTGACTCCATCGCTCCGCCTCAAGAAGGTCCGAAGGTCGTTTGTGGGAATGAGCATTCTATTTTATAACAAAATTCCACAACCTATCTTAAACTTGCCTTTACACAAGTTTAAGAAGTCCATTAAAATTATGCTCCTGAAAAAGGCTTATTATACTGTTGAAGATTACGTAAATGACAAAGGAGCATGGATTTGACTCGCTCCAGCAATGCTAAGGACAGCTGTTACTTATGTATTTTACAAATTAATGAAATTGTTCATTATTTTTTTCTCAAAAGAGCAACCGCCGAGTTTCTTGCTGGTTCTTCTCGGTAGGAATGGCATTCCGAACCAGTGGTAGATTCACTAACGATTCAAAAGTACTTGTAAAAGTTTATTTGAATAAAAATCATTTTGAATTTGAATTTGAATATGAACCTGGTGGGTACCTTAATTTTCATTTAACAGATACAGATACTTCTAAGTTCAGTAAGCCGATTTTGATAAAACTTTCGAATTTTTATATCTATCATTTTAACTTGTGGGCAACTCAATTAAATTTCTTTATTTTCTAATGCGATAGGCATGCCTTAATCAACAGTTTTTAACTTAAATAACTGTATTGATTATTCTCATCACAAACCTATATTTTATTTGTGACTTAGCCTTTATGGTTTATTCGTAGTTTTAAAATTTGGCACTGGGGATAAAATAAACATCCCGCCAAACAATATAAATGACACATTGTTGTGTTACACAATGACATATACTCATAGAACAAGGCAACATAAAGCATTATGCCTCCCAGATACTTTAAAAGCACAGACAAATCATTATAAAGACAAGTACGTTAAGTACGAGAGCGTTTTGTACTATTGTATGATAGTACTCACCTTAAGCTCCGGCCTTTCATTCGTATTTCAAAGCACAACACGTCATGTTCGGACCGCTTGTTAATAGCAAGTGTAAAAGTATAAACCACTGAACGGATCGGTACAGACACATTTGTAAAATTAAATACACAAACGAGTTTGTTTACACAAGCCTGATACAAAATAAGATATTAAAGCGTGTTGTGTTGGGGCGGACTCGAGCGCCTACTAGCGGCGGACGCAGGAATCTGCAAGGGCGGCTAGGGCTGGGGTAGCAACTGTAGCTTTCTTTCTCATTCGCACGCGTAGTTTCTCAATAAGGGCTGCCTATTGAGTTACGCAAAAAGGACGCTTTTATCAATGACATAGGATATATAACAGCTATGTACTCCAACGTATCGCCGGCCCCTCGACAGGCTGCGCGTAGTAGCCTTGAGTGAGCCTTATGTTTTCATCCCGTGTGCGTAATAAAGCGTTTAGGGAGGGGGGACAAGTGACTTCTTCTGAAGGATTTATGGAGGAATCTCTAGAATTAATTCGGGCCGATTTTAGCCCTCGCGGCCGTCAAGGGGTGATGTTAGCACGCTTTGCGTTATTTACATAATAATTATTGCGAACACGTCAACGCTATTTGAATATTATTGTTGCATTGTATTTACAAAATCTGTAGGATTTGCGTCCTAAAATCAAATGATCTTATATTTCTCCTAGAACAGACCTGTATTTAAACAACTTAAAATATATAATTTATAATAATAACTTACTAACATGAAATATAAAAATAACAGAACATATTTTTTAATAAACTTTATTACAAAAAGATGCAAAGTAAAAATGTGCAAGTACAGAAAAATAAATATAATATATTTTTATATTAAACATTTATCACCATTTTGAATGGTAAATGAAAGTAAACATCAGAATTTTTTTAAAGTAACACAGATAGTATTCTCGTAACATTAAGCAAACTTATAATTTATTATATGTACAACTTTTTATACTGACAAACATGTACATTTGTAATATTATTAATATATTAGTTATTTTAAGATTATCCGATAAGCATGGGCTCTAATTTTCCAGAGTCGTACAGTTGCTTGACATCGGTTCCACCGCCCACACAGGCACCATTGATAAACACTTGGGGCACCTGAAATTACAATTAAATAAATAAAAACAAATAACATATTCTGCACCAAATGAAACACCTCCTTTTTGGAAGTTTAAGTACTACAATAATATAAAGATCCACAAATTCATCTGACCCGGTGGCCAAAATTGAGACAAAATTTTATGCGTGTTTAGTTTTTAGTTTCTATTTTATTTTTCATAGTTACTATATTGTCCAACCATTTGTTTAACTTTTGGCAGCTTGATTTAATGATGTTCTAATGTGTTACTGATTCAATTTTTGTTAACAATCTACTTTCTTTATGAAGAAGAGATTTGACTCATTGGTCAACATTTTCCATTGTTTTATAAACATACCCAAGCTTTTAAATGACTAAGTATATTAATTTATGTATTAAAATAAATCATTTATATATACAGCAGAACAGCAAATATAACAAATATAACATAAATTTGTCAGGTGATAGGAACCATACATCCCCAAAGATGTATGGTGCCTAAAGGACTATAGGGAAAAGCTCGTGTTGCAGCTCCGTGACTATTTTGAAAAGGAAAGTCACACTTGTAATTACTAGATGAGTATACGAGTTACGAAATATCGGATAAAAGGACAGGTCGCTTCACTATTGTAAAAAACGATAAGGGTCTATGGAGTATTTGCATTTTTTTGTCGATGGTTGCCTGTCAATAATTATGACACATTACAGGAGTGCTTTTGCAAAAGTAAAATAAATTATTGGACAAATATAACAATGCTGTCACCAGGCCAGATAAGTTAGACGGACTATAAAATAAATTAAATTAAAAACAAATTATTTATACCGAGTTGTACAACAGAAATTAAAAAGTAATTTAATCACAAGATCTTTTTAGTTTGCTTTATAAAATAAGACCTTTCACTAATTTCATCTTCTAGCCCTGAAACAAAGTAAACCTTTTCTCATGCTAATTTACCATTTCAAAGAAGATATTCAGAAACCAATATAGATGGCATCACTTGCTACAACATTATGTTGGTAGTTGGTACCAAGTACCAACATAATAATGTAGCAAAATGCTAACAGATGGTGCTGTGATATAGACAATTTTTGCTTTATGAAGTAAGGAGTTTTAAATTGTGTATTATTATTAAAAACCTGTTTACGAACGTGTTTACGAACCTGTAAACTATTTAGGCTATTAAACTGATAAAATATTTTAAATTGGCTCTTGTGGTTAATGCGTTATCATCCTACCACCACAAAAAGAACATACCTACCAAATAAACTTTATATTTTTTGATAGCAATTTATTTATATTTTTATTGGAACAATACAACTAATAATTAATGAAATGTTTGTTATTATGATTTTATTATTCTTACCCGTTTTCTTCCTTCAAAGTTTATGTGTGTAATAGTTAGTAGTAAATTGGTTTATCCCCATTTACCTACTACAAAATAACCTTAATAACTAATACTTAACTTAGAAGCGAAAGAATCCAGAATCCTGTCTGCTACACTTTAAGGCTCATCTTATCAACTGATTTTAATGAAATTTGGTACATGGATACATTGCTTCCCGGGAAAGGATATAAGCTACTTTTAACCCAAAAAATTAGAAGTTTCCATGGGAATAAAAAAACCTAAATCCACAAGGACATAGTCCCAGGCATCATCTAGTCCAAAATATTTCTTTTACAAAAATAAATTGTATCAGGATCAATGTGTTAGGTACAAAATATTCTTATTTTAAATATTGCACCACAATAATGACATCACAATCAAAACTGATATGGAGTCACAGTGAATCATGGCTTTGCAGCTCCTTACATGTTAACATGCTAAGTTACTTACTGTCCTAAATCCAGAGATTTGTGCTAGGTTTTCCTGAATTTCTGGTCCATCGTCACGTTCGTCTAACTCGTATACTTTTATCGGTTGCTTAACTTTTCCAAAAACCTTAAAAATATAAAGAACTAACCTTGAGAAAAATTTTAATCAGATAATTCAATACATCGCTTTACAATAAAATAATGACAGTAGGCTGATAAAAAGCTTACTTCAAATTTAAAAATAAAATTTACACTCGTAAAACAAAGGAGACAACAACTATTTATGACCCCTAGGCTCTAAGCGATACTCACATCCTTGGCTAGTTTACAGTAAGGGCAATATGATTTTGAGAACACCACCACTTTTTCTTGAGCAATGGCATCTTTGATAAATTGTTGAATATCTGTAGAATTGGCCATGTTTGATGAACGGAAAATTTTACTGCCGAACGATCCCATTAAAATTTGACTGTTGACAGTTCACACTTTTTCTGGTCGGTGGTTCACACATTGACAGTCATTTCCATTTTCGAATGACAACTTATTTTTTATTTTTTTTTATTTAACTGGTTTAACGGCTCTGGATTCCTCGAATGACAACTCAATGATGTCAGCACTGACAGTTACGACCTTCTTTTTCTGGTCGGTGGTTACGACCACGAAGGTGTAGAAAGTTTATGGAGTGCACACTCTACATATCTACAGTCTATTCGACGGGCCAACTTAAAACATGTAAACAAAACATACCAGTCGAAGGTTATAATTTATCAAATTACTAGCAAGAAATAGAATCCCAAAATAAAAACACAGACTAATGACTTATTGGGTGTTTGACATTTAAAATTGAATGACTCCATAGAGATGTGACATGAAAAGTGAACCATAGGGCATAGACTGAATGATAGGAGTGGGTTTAGTCGATTGTAAAAATCGAAAATCGTAATATTAGGGTTCTCAAGTATCGGTCAAACTATGGTTATGACCGGTCTAAAGCATAAATTGACCGATGCTTGAGTACGTGTTCTTAACTATGGTCGGTTTATTAATACAAGCCCAAATAAAACACGAGTTATAGCTTTTCTTAATGACAATTTTAATAAACAACCATTTTTGAAGTTATACTTCTTTTGTAATTAAAAATGTCTTAAAAAAGAGTAAATTTTGTCGATGCGCGCGCACACCGACGAAACCCTGAAGTTAGTTGGTCACAAGTCTTGCAGAAAAAAGCTTACCAAAAAAAATAATACATTTAATACTGTATGTTGGGTTAGAACTGTTAACTATATTCAAGATATTTATTATTTTCTATCAAAAAGTATAACTTCTTGCGTGCGTACATAAGTATCGACAAAATATAGAACATCAACAGAAGCAGCGAAACGATTGACGGGTTTATTTTTGTCCCAGCCGCCGACCGCTTGCCGTAAATAAAGAGATTAAAGATCTATGACCATAATATTACGATTTTTGATTTTTACAATAGACTAAACCCACTTCTATCATTGAGTCTATGGTTCACTTTTCATGTCACATCTCTATGGAAACATTCTATTTTTAAATGAAGTTGAAATGTCGTGACTGAGTATTATTTACATAATTTTCTTCGCTCCGTAGAAGCGACTGTATGTGGTAATCGATTTCAGAATGTATTCATTCAATCGTTCATTCACAACTAGTCTATCAATGTTTCCATCACTATATGTCCAATGACAATTATAATCACGTGATCTGACGCCATATTTGTTTACAAGATTTACTTTGCCCCGTCGAATCGACTGTATTTGAAGCCAATCCCATTTATCGCTATCCCAATTCAACTGTCGAACGAAGGCGATAGATCGGAAACCACTCTCGCTCTAATTTGCTAGTCGAAATGGGATCGCAATAACTTCACGTCATGGAACTAATAAGTACTACGGTTGTACGTAGTACTTATTAGTTCCATGCTTCACGTATAAATTATGAGTAAGCGCTCCAGTCTTTCGGCTTCGTGGTGCCCGCTATAATTTATTGTTTTTTTAGCGGGGAGAAGGAACGTTCGGAAAGTGCAACACATAGTTAACATTAATACCTAATTATTTACATTTTTGTAAGAATTAAGTTAAAAGACACATTAATCTAAATAAATTAATACTCAAAAGTATTATAATATTAAAATTATATAGTTTTTAAAAAATAAAATTTGCACATTAAAATCCATAGTTTCCATATTATTATAAATGCGATAGTGTGCCTATCCGTCTGTCTGCTACGCTTTCATGGCCCACCTGTTCAACCGATTTTGATGAAAATTGGTACCCTGAACCTATCCCTAGGTTGTATCCCGAGGAAGTAAAGAGTTCCCGCGGGAATCGAAAAAACTTTTTCACGCGGACGCAATCGCGGTCATCATCTCTAATAAGACGTGACGGAGTATCTGAACGTTGAAAACGAATGCCCAATCCACAGCGTTCTAAATTCAAAATACTTTTTCCCACTGAGTGAACAAAAACGAGTTTTGGTCATTGGCAAAGGAGCGCTTTTCAAGCTAGAGAAGTGAAAAAGGTTCTTTTTTTTGCATTATGAAAAATATATACTTACCTACTTATACTTTCTAAGTACCTCTTTAATACATTTCATTTCATACAATAGTAAGATAGGGAACATAATATTCACTCTTTACCTATAACTATGGTATTTGAATTAAAATTAGTAAGTATAAACCCGAATGGACGTTGTATAAGCTAAAAATAAATATTGACACAAGATTTTCAGGAAGTCAGCAATGTACTCACTAATAGGATAGGAATATTATAGGACAGGAAAGATTATAATTTATGTTTAAAGACTAGTTTTGCACTACCTAGTTTTGCAGTTTCGTGAGTATGAGTAAGCTGTAAGCACCCGAAGAAATTTGTATGACTTGGGCAGTTGTTGTTTAATGTTTTCTTATTTCTACAACATAAGATAATACAAGACCGTAAGTGTGTTACGAGCAATTGAGCATAAAACTTCTTGTCTTTCCATAGCAGATGATGCGTGAAGTCCTACTTCCCAGTCACAGACGTTTGGGCCGGCTAATGTGATCTATGTAGGAATGTAGCAGATAATAGGTAATGTACCTACCTAAGTACCTATATGTAGTAGGTAGGTCTGATTATTAATTACCAGATGGTGCCCGCGTATTCGACCGCGTGGTTTTGAAAAAAAAATCATCCTAGTGCGAGTCGGTCTCGCTCACGAGGGGTTCCGTACCATCGTGCAAGATACATAAATTTTTTCTATGCATAAAAAGTTTCAGTAGTCGGGACTCGGGATGCAAACAAGGGAATTTTAAAGCTAAGGGCCGAAACACAATACGGACTGGACAGGCCAAAAGTCAGGAATTCACACTGCGTAATTGGGCTGCTGCCGTGGCTAATTCGATTTTCATCACAAATTTTGTAGTAAATTTCGGCTAAAACGGCCAATCAAATGATAAAGATGTGCGGGAAACAATAAAAGTATTTTAGATTTTTCCGGCGCATCTTGTTGTGTTTTATTTATAGTAGTTTTTAATACACTGGTGACACAAGACTGGTGCACTATCTATTCCCTTAGTCTGATTGTGCGATGGGAGAGCAAGCTGAAATAAGGCCGTTGCTCCTACATATTGCTGTATTTTGGTTGCTCACCCCCACTAAAATATCGAGAGTAAACTACTTGAAGCAAACCGAAGTACTTACATTAATTTACAATAAACGGTACAGTCTAGTAAGCCGTTAGTTAATTACAGGAGCAAAGACTTATTACTTCACGCTCGTCAATTTGTCTAGCAAAGTGTACCGGGACTGGAAGAGATTAAAATGTAACTAGCTATGCAGTAAGTTCATTTTGTATGAATTACTAGCTGATACCCGCGACTTTGTCCGCGTGGTTTAAGTTTTTTGATTCCCGCGGTAACTTCTTAAATTTCCGGGATTAAAAGTGGCCTTTGTCACTCTCCAGGTCCTCAACTATACCCATGCGAAAAATAATGTCGTTCCGTTGCTCCTTTGCGGCGTGATTGAAGGACAAACCAACAAACATTTTTGCATTTATAATATTAAGTATTAAGTGTGATGTAAATAAGGGATAGCTTAGTAAAATGCTAATTTATGACTATATATTATACTATAATATGAATATGTATCCTGCTCTCTGCTTGCGAATAAGTTTTTTTAATTCCAAAAGATAAAAAGTAAAAGGTTTTGGCCAATAACGAAAAGTATAAGCTAATTAAATAAAACAGCCAAGTGCGCAATAAGCGCGTGTCGAGCGACGCGCAGTGTAGGGTTCCGTAGTTGCCTGTTACAATATGCGGACATTATAGGTATATTATACTCGTTATTTGTCAAATTAAATTCCACGTAATGTATTATGTAATAATATAATATGCTTTATGTGTACCGAGATGTATATATTTATTATATATAATTTGAATAGGCTTTTAGTAGCTTATAAGATGATTAAACTAGATTTAGAAAATTTATTACGACATTTTTATCTGCATATATTTTGATCATTGGTTTACGCCTTTCCGGACTTTTGTAGAACAGTATAGTCTAGTCAACAAGTGCTTTTTGGGTCTAACTTAAACTTTTTTCTCCGCCTCCGAAAAACATTAACGAGGTATCGTTCGATTCGGAATAGCGTGTAGATCATTTTAGGACAAAATTCAAGACCCGCTTGCAAAAATTGCAAAAGTTATTAACAAATAACTGAAAAAAAATAATGTGGTTTGGTTCCTTGCAAATATCTCAAAAACTTTCAACCTCGTCGTCGTCGTCTCAACCTATAGACATCCACAGCTGGACGAAGGTCTCGTGCATAGATCGCCACAGCAAACAAGCGGCACAATTCCGTACTGTCTTGTGCCGCTTGTTCCTAGTCTATACCTAACTCATTAATCATTATAAAATTCAGATGAACTAGTTACATAATATATGTATCGGTTCTACGACAAATATGAACACTGCCACTTCGGCTTGCTAATCATAACAACTATGTCGGTCACTTTTGTTCGTCTACGAATTTGCTCATTCCGAATTTTATCCCTGAGACCACTCCCAACCCCGTCTCCCAACTCCCAACCATGTCCCAACTTAACTGCTACTGCAACTGCTGTTGGGTTTTATTCCTAACTGATCCACTGAGTGATGCTATAGAGCGAACGCGAATATTATTGCATAGAGGTACCTTACATATAATAACTGCTGTCCAGTAGACACTTATGTATTCTCAAAAATATCTAGGTATACAGCTGTCGTATCCCTGCTCCTTATCATAGTCAGCATACCCACCGTACCAGGGGTATGAACAGGCGGTGATAAGTACTTAAGAACAGAAGGATGAACTATTGAACCCTTCCCATACTGAGAGACCTCGTGATCAGCAGCAACTGGTGATGGGATGGACCGGCGTTACTCAGTAAGAAAAATACGAAAAGTAATATAAATTAACGCTGACAAAGTTGGAACCAAGAAGGGCACAGTCTCAAGTGCTAATTTGTAAATTACGAGCACAAAATCTTGGTCTAAATCTAACCAGGTAAACCAAAAGTAAACAGTCAAAGAAGTAGCATTATCGTTTTGGAAACTAAATTGTGAAAGTTAGTGGCTGGTAAAATATCTTCGAAAACATAGGTAACTGGTAAGGTATCAATTAAACAAAATTGATTTAAAACCTTAAACGTGGATTAGAAACCTTATCTATGTTTAAACGTTTTCAAGGATACGCCTAATAGCTTACGAGTAGGTCTGAAATATTTCGCCACTAAGCACCAAATACTACACGGTTTACTTTGCTTATGTAAACGCGATTATCTTTATTTTCAGATCACGAGCCAGACCGTCGCGTGTCGAGCCGAGATGTGTCCAAAACACTGATAAAACTCTTATCTTATTATACTTACTTACAACCATGTATGCCTAAGGCTCATAGAGGAAAACATTTTCTTACCGTGTTCTTACCAGTGGGTGACCGAGTCAAACATTGTCCATATGTATTAGTGTAACAATTTGTTCAATGACATGATAACAGCTTTGCAATTCACACATACACATTGACGCATTGTGAACTCCTTCTTGTGACAAGCATTTGTTCCAGCATACACCAGGGTAACTTACAGACTTGAAGCGGCGTAGCCGGCGGCAGCGCGTTTCCAGTTTATCATCCTCCCTTTGAATACAAGAGACCGATAAAATACTTACTAGGATTTTTTAAATTCCTCAATTTCCCGGGATAAAAAGTAGCCTGTGTCTAGCCTTCACTGGGAAACACCCTATCTCTGTACCAAATTTCATCAAAATCGGTTGATGACACACTTTCGCATTTATAATATTAGTATGGAAGTATGGAATATAAATGGAATAGGATAAACAGACGCTGAAAGTGCATCAGATTGAAATCATCTTAATAATTGGACCTGTTGAACAAGGCTCCTGCAGTTCCTCCAGGCGCCGTCGTTGTCAACCATTGATGTAGAATTTTGTTTAATATTGTCTGACGTAAGATCTCTTGCTAATCAATAAGAAATCAGGTTCTACAGACACCTAGAAAATAATAATTGAAATGCAAATGCCAAAAATAAAATTTCATTTACATGTAGAGAATCTAAGCACCCACTTACCTACATTTTTTATAAACGATTGTAAATGAAATCGAGATCTGCATATAAAAATATCTTAATGACTAATAGTATATCGAAGTTCGAACTAGATTTATTAAAAACACCTACACTAGATGGTTTTTTATAGTCGGATCAATTCGCTTTCAGTTAATAAAGGCAGAACAATGACAATTAATTCTTTCCGCATCAGAGCACGTGGGAGGGGTTTAAAATTTAAATGTATGTTTTGAAAGTGAACGATGAGTCATTTCAAATAAGGTGTTTATCTTATCTTTGTCGAGTCGAACGTCCAAGAAATGGAATTTCTTTTGTTGATATATAACAAAAGGGATAGTCTTCTTTTGTCACTTTAGTTATTAAAAAGATGAGGTTTGTTACTTATAATAACTTAGGTACTTACTGTTAAATTTTTTGCCAGGATAATAGTAGTAGTATAAGTCTTTATTGCATATTAACACATATGTACAAAATTAAGCATAAAAAACAGAAGACAGGAAACTGTGTTAATGCGCGAAGGCAGCCTTATCACTAAAGAACACAGTACACACACATACACAAATAAATACAAAACTTTTTCTTTCAAGTAGACAACAATTTTTGTTGACAAGTGATTTTGAATAGCCGAGTGAATCTTACAATGGTTTGGAATGCCATTCCTACCGAGAAGAACCAGCAAGAATAATAACAATCGATAGAGAAAAAAAACAACAATATAAGTATGAGGAAATTTTACATGTAGCTATTAGCAAATTCTGTAGGACTCTTTTATCGGTCTACGCCTACTGCATTTTTGGATTTTTATGACAAATTTTCAAGTCGACTTTCTCTTTCATTGACTAATAATTTAAATTAACTTTCTAATATTGCGTCTACAGCTAAAATGATTCATTGTGCAGCTATTAATTTAAGAAATACTTATTGTAACGTGTTTAATTACTATAATTTTATTAATGTATGTACTTGCTTCGCCCTAACAGGGCTAAAAATGCAAAATAAATGAATATGAATATGAAATTTGTGACATAGACAATAGTGTGTATAATACATAGACAATCTCTGTGCACTCGTCATAGGCAATACCTATTAATATAAATGGGAAAGTGCTACATACTCATTTAAAACTGCTACATTTTTACCGTCCGTTCATTTCACCGATTTTGACGAAAGGTACAGATATAATATTATCCCGGCGACAGACAAGGCTTCTTTGTATATTCCGGAAAATACAGGCTTCCGCAGCATTTTCCAAACCTAAATCCATGCAGACGAAGACGGCGGTAAATTCTAGTGTAGTCATCATAATTAAAAGCTTTAAGTAAAAGTAGAAAGCCTTATTCCGCTTCTTCACTTTTCACGCTTCTTCAGGATTAATACAGTGCAGGTTGAGAAAATGTAACAGACAATTAATCAGACAAACATAAACTGGACTGCATCATCACTTACCATCAGGTAAGATTGCAGTCAGTTGTTGTAAGTTACAGTAAGTTGTAGTGGCGTAAAAAAACTTTCGCGTTCATTTGTTGTTAATCAGGACAGTTTCAAAAGATGATTTCACTTCATTGAAACCGAGACAACGTGACAATTATCTTTACATGGCATGATTCAAAGGAGGCAACCAACCAACGCAAACTACCCACTAATATTGTTGTCACGTAACCACCTTGAACCTGAATTTGTGACGATACGCATCTCAATACTCAATAGTCTATACCTAATTATTGCCTACACAGTTCAATGATCGAATTCATAATAAGTACACAGTAAACAGATACAACCAGTATGGAAACTACCTAGAAACGTTCGAAACAGCTTACTCACACAAACGTGCGCATCGAACATGCGATGACGCGGCACTCAATGCTGACGGCACTGCGACGAGCGCTTGGGATCTCGTCGATGCGCACGTTTGTGTGAGTGAGCCTGTTTCGAACGTTCCTAGGTAGTTTCCATACTGGTTGCATCTGTTTACTGTGATAAGTATGTTAATTTTATCTAAGACCATTTCAGTGGGCATTATCATGGTAATAGGTTATGATTTGATTGTTCATTGAAGTACTTAGGTGCCTGTCCTACATGATAATAGCTTTAAATCCACTTCAAGGAAACCATGGAATTGCATCGTCATGTTATCATTTTAACATGTAGAGGTGCATAGGCATACTACCTACTAACACACTTCATAAAACTTGGACTATTATATAAATCATACTAATATTATAAATGCGAAAGTCAGTTTGTTTGTTCGTTAGTTGGTTTGTCTTTCAATCATGCTGCAACGGAGCAACGGGTCGACGTGATTTTTGGCACGGGTATAGTTGAGGACCTGGAGAGTGACATAGGCTACTTTTTATCCCGGAAAATTGAGGAGTTCCCGTGGGAATTTCCCCCAAAAAAACTTATTCGACGCGGACGAAGTCGCAGGTACCAGCTAGGTAGTACTTGGATAAATATAATGGTCCAGTTTTATTTTTTGTTCGTATTTTCAGAGGCCTTGGAATTATTTTTAAAAGTTTTTTTACGGATCGTTCAAAGACTAGGCCTTTGTCCAACATTGGATACGTAGGTAGTAGGTACCTAATGACTAAATGCTTATGATGATGATGATGTTTTGTTCCAAAAACAAGGATTGGACCAGAATAAGATGAAACAGATGTTGATTTCTAGTTGGTACTTACTCTTTTGGAACCAACCAAAAGTGTACTAACTACAAATACATAATGATTTCTTATATTTTTTATTTATTTATGTATTTACGACAGAAAACCCGTTATTCACGTGAATGTTCGAACGTTGGAATGAATAAAGATATGCTAAAACAGCATCTACAGCATTTACATTATTCCATTTTTAACGAAGAATTACGGGTAACTTAATCTCCGAGGTATGCAGATCACTGAACAAATAATAAAATGAGCCAAATAATTTCAAAAAAATTTGGTAGCATATCCAGTTACCCATATTGGTCAACGTATCAGTTGATACATCTACCTTACTTAAGTAACATTAGTATAGTACTAGTTACATGTATTTAAAATGCCACTGCTCTTATTCAATCATGAATTTTCCCTGGTCTGGTCTGGTGGGAGGGTTCGGCCGTGGCTAGTTACCACCCTACCGGCAAAGACGTGCTGCCAAGCGATTTAGCGTTCCGGTACGATGCCGTGTAGAAACCGAATAGGGGTATGGGTTTAATACAAACTGCCATGCCCCTAACAGGTTAGCCCGCTACCATCTTAGACTGCATCAACACTTACCATCAGGTGAGATCGCAATCAAGGGCTAACTTGTAGTGGATGAAAAAAAAACAGTAGGCAGCAGCTATAGTCTTTCTTTTTTGGCTCTACGACCGGTTAGGAAATCATATTCTAGTGAGAAAAACCAGCAAGAAACTTAGCAGTTGCAAACCGAAAAATAATTGTTTGTGTCGTTAAATTGTAATCTGTCGACAGTTTACAATTTCGCTAGTTAGATTACAATCTAACGGTTTTTGCAATCTTACGGTGACATATTGATTGCACGGTCTACATTTTAAGACAGAAAATTTACTAAGATAATCTAATTTACAACAAGGTTTACCTGGTTACATGCTCCAAGGGTTTTAAATCTTACAAAAGAGAAGGTTCATTTTTGGTGGACTCTTTGTTCACTGTACCATGCATAGAGGAAAAAACATAGATTGTATTAAAAATATAATAATTTTGAATAGTAAAGTAAACGCGAAAAAAAAAACGTATTTCAAGTTTTCGATACGTTTCCAAGATGGCAACCTTCAACCATAGAGAAGGCAGTAGGCGTGAAATGTATCAAATGTCATTTCTAACAGTCACTGTTAAAATAGCATTTTTTTCTTTTGAAAACATCAAAAAATATGAATCCGCCATTGTTCTCCACTCATGTTTAGTGTTGCTTATTGTGGAAAGGTTTAATAATTTCACCACTGGAATTACGACAAATTCGTAGATTTGAACGATCAAAACTGGTTTAGTATTTTTTTCTTTCATTTCTCTACTTGTAAAAGGACCGGACCCACGCCCCATACAAATCTGAACCGTCTTCTTTAGTTGGAAATTTAAAAATAACCGAGTTATTGAGCAAAAACAATCGTCCGTTTTTCCACCTGTCCTAGAAACGACCTAGAACTACTGGGAAGTAAAGCTATTTAATCTGAGCTATATATAGGGTTGATAAGTGCTTGACGATTTGTACCTACATATCATCGATCAATGTTAGATAAAGATTGGATAAAGATAAGTCGAGTTATAATGTTTTCTTCCGATACTGATTTGCTATATCATTAAGCAAACAAACCTACAATTTGTTTTCGCTTGTACACAAGCAATCTCAGCTGATTACAAGGCCAATTTTTGAACTGCGATAGGTTTTGCTTTCTACCCTTGTGAAATCATGATGACGCTTGCAGAAAAGAAATTTTACCTATATTATGCCTATGATTTCTAAGGATAAAGAACTATACTTCTAGCATATCTGATATATCCATATTATCTCTCTACTTTTGAACTAGAGCTCATTAGAGCTTCTTCAACAGACAGCACCCTCGCTATTTGGAAAAACTAAGAACTTACACTACACAGACATTTTAACTCTGGAAGTCAAACCATCTGCATCGTCCCACAAACTACACCACCTAAATAAAATCAGTACTAGTCCATATCCGTGTACTTATTTTTTACTATATAAATGCGAAAGTGTGTTCGTCGGTCTGCTATGCTTTTCCATCTATTTAACCGATTTTGATGAAATTTGGTACAGAGGGAGGTTGTATCCTAGCGAAGGCTATTATCAAGGCAAAATAAGGGAGTATCCGTGGGAATTAAAATATCTTAATCCAGGCGGACGAATCGCGGGCATCATCTAGTATTTTATAATGGATAATAGAAATTATCTAAGGCAACAGTTAGAAAACATGATCGGTTTGCGGTATCATTTGAATCAATATCTCCTACCAACTCGAAGTCTCAAGTTAAGACCACAAGCCACAAGATGTTATGTATGCAAGTATTACTGAAGTGTTACTTAAGTTTATTTGATTCCCACAAACGCGTATAGGTACTTAGTTGAAGTTCTCTTCAAAAACTTACAAATAAGTACCTACCTACTTAGTTAAAATAATATTTGCAACCCATCTTGCACACTCTGGGAAAGACTCGTAGAAACACTGGAACGAATTGTGTATCTTATCTATTATAGGTACTTAACTTAACCCTTCGCTTCGTTAAATTAAGTCTGAGATCTATTAGACTTAGGTACCTACTTCGAGTTTTCTCAGACTTAATACAGATAAACAGAGACTGATTTTATTATAATAACTAGGTATTTAGCACTGACGCTAGTAAAGTTTAAGCAAAGCATGGTACTACTTACTCAGACTAGCAAGTCTGAGCTCTACTTGCTTAGACTTCGAAGTCCACTAACAAGCGTATAAACCTTTGAATCGAGCAAGGTACATTCTATCATACATTTCAGCCTTAGTCAGTTTCAGTAGTGTTGAGGCCATAGAATAGGGAATAAGCTTTTGGGCCCTACTACAGTCCACACTAGTCCATAGAATGCAGAGGAGGTACTAGATGTACGGTAAGTAAGATTGTAAACTGATTGAATTGTGAAGCAGCCTTAATGTCCCTAGGTACGTTTGCATATTGCACACGTGCATCAGCTTGGTAGCATGCCACCTGCTGTTTATACTCGTGCATAGTGTCTCAAGTTAGTATAGATACCGTTATATATGTCACCGTAAGATTGTAAAATCCGTTAGATTATAATCTAACGGTTTCTATCCCGCTAGATTATAATCTGTCGAAAGATTGTGAACCATTCAATGTTCTGAGTATTAATTTATGAAATATTTATTGTTTTTACGTTTTCTTGTCTCTTTCTTGTACAGTTCGCGAGCGAGTTGAATGCAGAGTAAATGTAAGTGTCACCATACATTTACAATGCATTCAACTCGCGCGCGAACTATAGGTTAGGTTAGGGTTTGACATGAATATTCAGGTAGTGTCAGGTAGGTTCTGTCGGGTTAATATACCTAATATATTACAATTTATTATGTTACGGTACGACTGCAGTATGTTACGGTTCACAATCTGTCGACAGTTTATAATCTATCGAGATAAAAAACGTTATATTATAATCTAAGCGGTTTTTACAATCTTACGGTGACATATATAACTTACGTAATACCAACCTACTAACCTACCTAAAAAAATAGGCATATCTTTTTATATTTGAATTGCAGGTAAATATTTTGAAGTTCAGATCAAGGAAATCTCTGAATAATAACTCAGGATCGCGGCGCTCAGGAGAGGAAAGATCTTTGTTGGTAAGGTGTAGCTGTCCGCCTCCTTACATAAATTTCCTGAAAGAGAGCATAATAATGGCCCGCTTTCGACCGAAAATATGTAAAAATACTGACTCTGCTCTGCATGCAGTGACCGTTGCAGTATACCTAATCAATAGGAAGAACAGTAACAGCTTTCGAAAAATTAGCATACGATTTGCATATTGCAACAAAACTCAGTCATTTAGTCGCTGGATGTGAAGATTATTCATCACCGTAGCCCGTATAGGCTCATCTTTGTCTACTGTAACAATAGGCATGATGACTGATTTTGAAAAATGGTCAGATTATGTTCGGAAGTATCTACTATGTCGAAAAAATATCTTATTTCAGCAGAAAAATAAGGTTTGGTAGATGAAATTGGCATTTGAAATTTAAATTGTAAAATTCACGCCAAAACGTTCGGCGGTGTCATGGCGTCGTTTGTGACGTCACTATTATTTTTACCAATGTACTCTGTGCAGTGTGCAGTAGACAATAGTGTGATTGTCAAAGTTCGAAAATAATTGTGACGTCATTGTCGCTTCATTGGTGTTTTAACCAATATGGCGGATTGCTGTATTTTATAGTTTTATTTCATCAAAATAAATAGCAATCTTACTCGAAATAGGAAAAAAAATTCGTTTTTTATAATCCAATTTTATTAGATAAATTTATAATTTCATTGATTCTTTGTTGCTGTCATCATGCCTATTACAATACAAAGAGATTTTTGTTCTAGCTGCAAACATTGTAGGTGCCTACATAATATACTTAGGTTTACAGCTTAGGAGTTGGGTATGAAGCACGAAGTATTCATGCTGTCTATCATTTTAGGCAGTTACATAAAATACATAATAATTATTGAACAAAGGGAGGAATAATATACCTAGTAGGTACTAATTTCAGCCATTTGGATAGAAAAGAAATGCGTCTATATAAGGACGACCATTCAAAACAACATAAATAGCATGTTCAAGCCGAGCCATCAAGGAATTTGTCATTGGAGTCGACAAGTAACTAGATAGCATATAGGTACTACAAGTAAGCCCTTGACTGTGATTTCAGCTGGATAGTAAGTGATGATGCAGTCTAAGATGGTAGCGGGCTAACTTTGTAGATGTATAGAACTTAAAATGATGGTAATACGAATATAACTACTCAAAAAATCTTTTATCTTAGCCAAATCGAACGTGAAGAAGTTAAATTAATATGCCACGGTATCGAATAACATTAGCAAGCCATTACAAGGCTTTGCAATGGATTAAAATATTAAGTGTCGAAGGTACGTAAGCACGATGGAGGTACCTTCCGCTGGGGCGCGCGGCGGAAACGCGGCTCGTGACTCACATGTGCGTTGTGTATATTGACCATTTTAACACTTTTGATTTTATGGAAGGAGCCTCATGCCTCTTCTTTTCATATATTATCATACTAATATTAAAAATGCGAAAGTTTGGATGGATGGATGAATGGATATTTGTTACTCAATCACGCCAGAACCGCTGGAAAGATCTGGATTAGATTTGGCTCAGATATAGACTATAGCATCCTATGCTACTTTTTATCCCGGAAAATTAATGAGTTCCCTCTGGAACTGAAAAACCTCAACCCACGCGGTCAAAGTCGCGGGCATTAGCTAGTCTTTTCATATATTATCATGCTTTAACTTAAACAGCATCATCGTCGTAAAAATCCCTACCAAGGTTTCTTATTTAAGTAGTTTCATTTGAGAGCTTGGACATATACTTCATATTATACTCTGTACCTATCGTTTTCTTTTTCTTCAGAGGCATGATAGCCCTTGACTGCTATTTCATATTATCTTGACACAGCCTCAGACGAACGCTGGTTAACCTGAGAGTGGCGTTTAATTATTTAATCTAATACCACCTTCCATGTTCTCCCGTCGCACCCTTCGTCGCAGAAACAAATTTCATCCTCACCACCTGGATGCCTGGTCTTCTTCCACCTCCCGTTATTCCAGGCCACATCTGCCACGTACCTGCAATTGTGGAACCAACTTCCATCTTCTGTGTTCCCTCGTGATTATAATATGGGGCTCTTCAAAGGGCGGATAAACAAATATCTCAAATGCCTGCAACGCATCGGCAGTTCCTCTGGTGCTGCAAATGTTCAGTGTAATCACTTACCATCAGATGACCCGCCTGCTCGTTTGCTCGCTATATATATAAAAAATAAAAAAAATCTCTAGCAGAACTATAATTAATTCAGAACGTTGTTCCTATAATAAGTATAGTTATGTACATGACTAATAGTGTTCTTTGACGTTACGCTTGCATTGTCACCCTTGCTGGTGCGCTAGTCATTGGCCATTGTCTACAGCGCATCATATACCGTGGCCAGCCATTTATGCGAACATAATAAACATGTCACTCGGTACTCGGTAGTAGCACAATAGAAAACCGTCGAGATTGTAACATTAGATCAATCATTTTCATATTTTATAACATAGCACACCAAACAAATAGTACTTTAAACTCTAAAAAATACTCCTAACTAATATGTAACTGATTTTTGGATTAACTAGGCAAAATTATCGTACCTTATAATAGTAACGACTAAGTAGTTATACCACAGAATAGGTAATAGTACAGGCAGTGGCGTGCACAGTATTCGGAGCCAGGGTAGGCATTAAGAATAGGTATGCCATTCCTAACCAGTGGTAGATTCACTTGACGATTCAAAAGTACTTGTAAAAGTTGATTTGAATATAAAACATTTGATTTTGATTTTGATTGCTTGGGTAGATACCTATTTTCAGGCAGGGCATGATGAAAGATAAGCATTGAGCTTTTTAGCTAGAGTAGTTAAGCAATGTTTTTACTGTCGTGCACGCCACTAAGTACAGGTTATATACAGACACCTAAGTATTCTGTGAAACTCTAGCAGCGCAAGATCTTGTTCTGTGAAAATCGGTGCGATAATCTGTGTTACTCTAATGTCCATTTTCCACCTCTATTATAGATGTGCGTATAAGTATATTAATTTTGAAGTATATATGTATCATAGGTTATTTATAAATTGCGGTCATTCGCTAAGCTTACTTTATCATCATGGGGAAAAAGGATAAGGGACTAATAGCTGTACAAAAAACTAAAATTGGTACACTCACGGTAAGACACGAATAAAACAAGAATTTTATTGACCTACTAAACTCGGATCTGATTAGCGCAGCCCGAGATGTTACGTCCGTTGTCCCAATTTACTTCTTTGTTCAAACATCACACGGTTTTACGATTTGTTAACACTTTTATAACGATCGCAATGGAATTTTTGTATATTTTGGTTACATCAGGTTACAAGCTTTACTTTTTTAGTTGTTCGTACATACATCGGTTATTAACCTGTCAGTAGGTGCACTGCCTTCTGGATATTTCTTTAAAACTTACGTGGTCAGTATTTGTGATTCATCACATGCTCTTTGGTAAAGAATACATCGTGAGGTAATCTGCATGTCTCACTAAAAATTCTGATGAGTCCCTCAGCTGACAGAGCAGACCTGCGTTCCACATATTTTATTCGCTGATATCTACAATTCTTACCTGCCTTCACAAAAATATTTGCCCAAAATGGTCAACTATTTAAAGGCGGAAACACAGAGGATCGTTGCACAATAGAGTATCAATGATGACGTGTTGTGTGATTGATGATAATATTATGATGAATTCATGACTCTACACTTAGCATATCCCTATGAAATGATAGTGTAGCCTGATTGGATAAAATTGAAATCTAAGATCGGTAATTTTTGAAGTCTGATTAGTGTTTAGAGGAACTTTTCATGGTACTTACTTAGTGGGATCGTGATGTTTACTAAACTGTTAAGAGAATATGAAGGAGCAAACCACAAGGTGACGAAACGTCCCGCGCGTCGCGCGTATTGAGACAACACTGGACTAATAAGTTAAAGCCAATAATAGGTACGTATACCCTATTTAAACAGGGATGATCGGAATATAATAAAAAAACAGGTAATAAACGATAATATACGTTGTTTGTAAGTTTCGAAGCACATTAATACTCTATAATTAATATAAATCTGTTTTGTGTAATAAAAGATTGCCTTGATATTAGTTACCGTTACCGACTCACGTGGCGTATATCCGGCATACTAATTAAAATTCTGCAGTAGACATTATTAATTTAACCTAGTTTTCTAATTTAGTTAATATATAAAGTTGTTGACGAGTTTTTTCTTTCCCAACCCATTAAAAATTTATTGTGCATGGCGCACATCTTTTTATAGGGTTAGGAGTTGGGACGCTTACTTATATGTTATTTTATTCAGGTAGGTATGGTTATAAAATGTCTGGTAAATATAAATGAATATTTATATTTACCAGATTCTCATAACCTATATATAAGTAGGCCTTGTAAGCACAAAACACCGATCCAAATGTGTACACGTAGTCACGTAATGAATTGTTGCCTACCAAAAATAAATAGGAGACAATGCAATAAAATACGCCTCAAGTTTACATCTCTTACTTTTATTGAAATCGATAATATCGTTTTGGAAGAGTAGCACGTTGTTTACATCAATAATAATTAATATTTACAATACAAGTACATTTTTGTATGGAGACCAAAACAATCAGCATCCGTTTTAACATGGTTTTTAGGTATTTGACATTGAAAGTGTACATTCTATGTACAGATTCGTACCTATTGAAAAATGAATGTTTGTTTACTTTTTTGCCAGCCCAGTAATAGTCTGAAGTTTGGATTATTTAAATATTCAAAAGTCTTACAATTTTCTGTTCGAGACAAGTCTTTTAACACAACTTACATTAGGTATATTCTTATTTCTTATGCACCTAGATGACCTTTTGTAAAGATCTAAGCACATATCAACTGATTGAAATCAAAATGTACTTAGTAGATTTTATTAGGCATTATTTAAAGAAATTTGTTCTAAAAACTTGAAGATAAAGAGTTTTATGAATTCCGAGACAATACTCGTACAATTTTAAAATCCGCACATTTGCCATATATATTTGGGTTTTATTACATTAAAAATAGTCCTTTTGTCCTTTATTACATTAAAAAACTTGTCAATACTTGCAACAGTTAACGAATGAATTCAATCTAAAGTACCTAATCAAGTTATGAATTGTTTATTTTTTTCATTACTTTTTCATTTCTTAAATTAAATGTGTCAATATTATAGCGCCAAAACTTGTTTCTTTGAAAAATTCAAAGCTACAAATTTAATTAGTTAGTTACGAAGTCCAATGTCGCAGTCAGAACCTGCTCACCTAAATTCATTTCGAATCAAGTTCATACATCTTATTCATATTTAATTAAATAATTCCATTCCAAGAGAGCATTCGTAAACGAAGTGAGAGCTGAGTTATTAATTAATTTACAACTAAATAACTTAATAGTTGATCACTGATTAAAATATTATAATACTGTTTCTTTTGAAAACGTTTGAAGCGTTCAACATATTGCAAAACAATTTACAGAGTGATACAACATTTATCTTGTAGAGGTTGTCTAAACTAAAAATGAACGTACCTACCTAAACGTTCGCGTCATTTATGCTCTAATTTGACAACAGATCAGGATATCTAAACAGCGGTGGTCTTTTGGACTGAACCAAGAATAGAAAATAATGAATTTATTTGTCTGAATATGTGTTACAATGATGGTTACAGTATGAAAAGTCGCAGTATATCCAGTCAGGCAACCCTGACCACCAATAAAAACGTCCAATTTGCCTGTAATTCTGTACACCTTTCTTTGCATGTCAGCTGGAGTTCATTTATAGATTGGACAACCTCTACAATTAGATTTTAAACATCTTATTTTATTTTGCTTTATGAGTTTTAAGTACCATCATGTACATTCTATACTAATCGAAGGTACATAGAAAACATTTAAATATCCGCCATTAAATAGCCGCAACTTGTTAGCAACTGACCAGAACACTAGTCATCATACTAATATTATAAATGCGAAAGTCAGTTTGTTTGTTGGTTTGTTGGTTTGTTGGTTTGTTGGTTTGTTGGTTTGTTGGTTTGTCCTTCAATCACGCTGCAACGGAGCAACGGATCGACGTGATTTTTGGCATGGGTATAGTTGAGGACCTGGAGAGTGACATAGGCTACTTTTTATCCCGGAAAATTGAGGAGTTCCCGAGGGAATCAAAAAAACTTATTCCACGCGGACGAAGTCGCGGGCATCAGCTATTAAAAAATAAGCACAAAAAATTAAACAGTTCGCAATGCCTCTAGCATTCGGTCGTTCAACTATATGATAGATTCGTTTCAGACACGATCTCTCCGCATCTAGCGAAAATTGTTTTCCTATAAGTACATCAAAATAGGTACGCACAAAAAACTCTCACAACTTAAATAATAATAAATGCGCAACAAGCCTCGCAAATATATAAAAAGCGTTTTTAACTACCTAAGTCCATAGGATTTTTTGTCAGTATACGGTGAAAAATACGGAAAAATACGAGTAATTCTTGTAGATTCTGTGTCATATTTGAGAGAATACTAGGTTTGTGTCGTTTAGTGAGTTGTATATATTATATCAACTGCAGTCTGCAACGTATGGAAAGCTACAAAACCGTTACTAACGCCCGCGCTGTTTTCCCGGACAAGCGAAGGGGATGAGACGAGCTATCTCCTCCCACTACTACAAAACCTGACACATCGTTGAAAAGGCCATACTGCGAGGCCGATTATTACTGAATTTATAACCGCATATATGAATTATGGATGAAACAAATATAAAAACTTGTCACTCAAGTTTTACATCATATTTATAGTTCCACAGTCACGCCGACATTTCCGAATTTGGTTTCACCTTTACAATGCAATCTATAAATAAATTACTTATACACTCGATATCACAAAATGCATGCACGTAGCCGGTAGCATATAAGTACATGAAAAGACACGCCCCGGTGGCGCCCAGACACAAGTCAGTAGTCACAACTGTCTATTGCATCCGCGGTGGTTTATCTACACAACACAATCGAGTCAATCTTTATCCCGAAGTAATTCTGACTTTGCACTTTTTTCGCTCCCGTTAAATGAGAAGTTCGGACTGTCTTTGTGTTTATACGCTTTGTCGAGTTTTGCCGTAGGTAGATCGTTCTCGACCGGTGGAGCCGTTGATACAACACCTACGGGTACAGGTTTTGAATCTATATTTTCACAACGACAGAATTCTTGTAGCCAGCGTTCTGAGTTGTATGATGGCCCTTCTCCTCCCAATTCTGCGGGTAAAATGTCAAGAGGTAACGAATCGTGTAATGTAGACAAATTGTTCCCGTGAAGCACTATCCTTTCCCGCGTTTTGGCTTTGAGATACGGTTTAATTACAGCTAGAGCCGTTTCCACATACCACGGTTGGCCTATGAAATGTATGCTTTTAAACCGCACTGGCATACAGTCCTGCAAGCAGTCGATCATCATCTTTAATATTTTCGCTTGTAAACTGCACGATTGTTTGAATGTAAACTCTGTCCAATCCACAACAATAACATATCCATTAGCTTGATTTTGAACATCGGCGAGAGTACGTTCCAGTGTAAGGAGGAGAGCTCTGAACACAGAGAGCAGAGGGCATGCATGTGGGGTCCAATTTGAGGCAAACATAATGAGCACACAACGGCCGCGTCGGTCACGTTGCTCCAACACGCCGGGCAGCCCATCCGCTAGGGCACGAAGCACTCCTCCGTCCGCGGTGGCCCACAACTCAGGATGTTCACGCCGATGTTGATGATACCGCACTAACAATTCAAAACTTTGCTGCACATCGTGTTTGCGCGCGAACAAAAACCGCCGCAAGAAGTTGTCGTCTTGACATCGACTTTTGTCGCGAAGGGCCAAGTTGAGACTTGAGTCGACGGCTTCCTTGAGGCCATCGAGGGCTCGTTGCCGGTCTCCGTCTGTGAGTCTTTTCCTGGACACGTCACAAAGGCGTTCATTTTGCATCTGGTGCAGCCTCCAGTCGTACTCGGCATACTCGTTCATGTCTAGTGCTTGTGTGAGTCATGCGTCCTTTCACCGATGCGTCTAGTTGCGCGCGCGCCGCTTGGAGCTCGAGGCCGACTGCGCAGTGTGCTCGCTCCGCGCGCCGCCGCCATCGCGGTCCGTTCATTAAACCGCATAATGCTACGTTTACATTCACTCGAGCACTTGGACGAGTGACCATGCCAGTAGCTACCTGTAATCAGGAATATTTAAATAAATTTAAGATGCTTGATACTGGTGGAAGTGCGTGATAGCCGTACAAGAAGGATCAAGGAAAGAAGAAGTAAATAGTTACTTCTAGTCTATTGTCTATACGTAAACAATGGTAGGTACAAAATTATTTAAATTAACAAGCTTATTACTGCTTTGCCTTTTATAATGCTCCCTGTGGAAAAAGAGAGCACTAGATTTGGATGTGATATTTAGTTTTGTTGAATACAACTGATAAAATTCGGTTCGGTTCCGGCTGGCTACATTGATATTATGTATTTCTGTAAAAACTGCTCTCAATTCCTACATACACAAATATATAACTAGTGGTTCGCCCTGAACTGAGACCTCGTGGTATCCATAAAACGAATAAACTTGAGCGCCATCTATTGACATCATTGTGAAGTTCTATTAAAAATACTGAAGCTCATTAAAAATCAAATAATTTCGTTTCCTTATAATATTTATCTAATTTTAGCATTTGTTGATCAAGTACAGGATATAATTCAAATAATTGATCAAGTTTCAGGCTCAGCTTTTCAGAAAATTGGAGAGTTCTGAGGTCAACTTAGTTACTTACTTACTTACTTACTTACTTTAGATGTTAGAAAATCTCCACTTTGAAAGCCCCCCATTTCGTCAATTTTAGGGGAAAAATTTATATAAATAATTCTTAATTATCTTTAAAATGATATACCCTACCGCTATAAAAATATTTTACTTTGCATTCGCTTCTTTCTATGAGAGCCTCCCTGAAGTAAAGATTTTTATAACTTTTTAAGCCATATTCGGCTGGAGGCCATCGGTTTACATATTATTTATATTTAAATTTGAAGTAATTACGTTCAGTTCAGAAGTTATAAGGCTCTGACAGACGGACGGACGGACGGACTGACGGACGGACGGACAAGTGCAAATTCACTTAAGTTGACTCAGAGACCTTCGCTTCGCTCGGTCAAAAATAGTAAGTACCTTTAAATCTTTGTCGAAAAATCCAGTGCATTAATTTTAGTTAAGTAAGTATATTTTAATACGTAATAAGTAAAATTAAGTGGACATTATCATGTAACACTATTTAAATTGTTAAGTGAAGTACCTGTGGTTTTTATAATAATCGTTTGAAATGATTCACGTCTTAGAACGTCTAAACGAAGCATAACTTACACAGGCAAAGCGAGTTATAAATAAAAGAAAAACTGAAGGTTGACTGTATACCGGTCAATTGGCTGGCTGGTTTCTGCGATGACGTCGCCAGCGCGTGCGTAAAGGACGAATAATACGAGAGTGAGAGAGACAGCGCTATATATTGTACCATTATTCGATGAAGCCTTTTAAGTATAATATAGTAAGAGACAATTGCCAAAAGTATACAACCAATACACAAGGAAAAGTTTAACGTCCAGTTCTTTGTTTTTCAGAGAAAATAGCTACTTAACTACTATAAATTTCAAAATGTGTACCTACGTATAATTCGTGCGCGAGTTGAATGCAGAGTAAATGTATGGTGACACATACATTTACTCTGCATTCAACTCGCGTGCGAACTGTAGATATACCAAACCAAAGTGTGAAGTTTTAAATCGTCCTACTCATCAATAAAATTTACTATGAAATGTCGCGATATCACCGTAATTATAGTAGACTCGACAGTATAGACGCAATGAAAGCCGTTAGCAGTTAGCACTCAACTTTTATTCCAAACAATGAAATTGTATCAATAGTACCAACCTCGTTAGCGGTAATCCATGGTTACTTGTAAATTCAAAGTAGAAAAAAAGTGGCTTTAAATTTAATCTCTATCATTACCCGCATAAGTTCGTAACTTGACAACCTGGTCAATTTTTTCAAAATTGTTGACTTTAGTCAGCTGTCAAACTTATTATTTCTATGGGTATAAACATAAAACAAGAACTTGAATGCAGCTTATAGCTAAGTTATTGAAGCCATAAAGCTTGGAGCATACAATCAAATACAGACAGCTTTTATTTCCAACTAGCTGATGCCCGCGAATTCATCCGCGTAATTTAAGTTTTTGTTATTCCCGCGGGAACTCCTTAATTTTCCGGGATAAAAGTAGCCTATGTCACTCTCCAGATCCTCAACTATACCTAAGCCAAAAATCACGTCGATCCGTTGCTCCGTTGCGGCATGAAACCAACAAACCAATAAACCAACAAACCAACAAACCAACAAATCAACAAAGACTATTTCTAAAGACTATTTTGATTGCCGATGTCCATGAATCTGGGTAGAATAGATTATGATACTTATTAAGTATTCTATTATGAACCATAATTTTTTGAACGCGGGCTCGGACTTCGGAATGTCTTCCAAGTTCCAATCAAAAACTCGAGCAAGTAAAAATTGTGTGGATGCTCATTTCACAAAACCATTACGAACAATATCTTAGCAACCTATACCTGTTGTATAATACGGGTCCAATGGTCTGCCCCATTTTGACAAGGCTGTTAAAAAGTTAAATTTTCTTCGCCTGTCCTTTTCTTGTCAACACAATTCATATATCAAAGAACCTCTTCCTGTTTTGGAAGTCGGTTAGAAATTGACAGCGTCACAAAATTCATGCTAAAGCAAGTAAAGCTTCCACCGTAAAATAACTTGTATTTACTTCTAATGAAATATTCCAACCGTATCTTAGTCCAAAAGTATAAACGGACGGCCGAAAATCGTATAACGTCCGCGCTATGTTCCCCGCATCGTACACTGGTTACCGTATACGCGGTAACTCATTACTCATGTAGCATTAATGACAACCACTCCTTTCCTATACTTCGGTAGACAAATGAATACTTACATAGATAGCATTATGCGATATCTATTGGATATAATAATCGTTAGTAGTAAGTAACGTAGGCATGGTACCTAAATACTTTAAGCATCGAAAACGCGGAAGTAAAGAAAACTCATTATTACCTATAACTCTCTAATCATATCATACTATATCATAGTAATATTATAAATGGGAAAGTGTGTTTGTTTGTTGGTTTATTAGTTTGTGGGTTTGTCCTTCAATCACACCGCAACAGAGCAACAAATCGACGTGAATTTTTGTATGGGTATAGTTGGGGACTTGGAGAGTAACATATCCTGTTCCTATCCTACTTTAGATCTCGGAAAATTAAGGAGTTCCCCCAGGAATTTAAAAAACTTACTCCATGCCGACAAAGTCGCGGGCATCAGCTAGTCAGATAATAATATGAAAAATGTGATGCTTTTGATGCCTATTTCAAAATCAATTTACGTAAAAGTTAAAAAATAACTTCTTTTAACATTATAAGCAAGAAATAACAGCTACCTCTCAGATAAAAACTGGTCTCCCTATCTCTTAGAATACGAGATGGTACACCTTGAGTCAAATCACGCGATCGAGTGAAGTCGTGATTGAAAGCAGCAGTTGGTAGGTAGTAGGTACATAACTAATCTTTTTCCCGTTTTAAAATTTGAAAATCAAATCAAGAAAATTAAAAGCCACGAATTTAAAGCCTTTGTCATTTTTAGGCATCGAAATAGAATGAGTACCTACTAAAATTCTACATCAATGTTTTTAGGTACAAGATATTTTATTGGTACCAAAAATTATTATCAGGATAAATTCCTCACACACACAAAATATTATTAAATTACGCTCTGTTGTATTATCCCATATGTTAGACTTCAACGGGGGTGCGTGACCCCAATTAAAATTTTATACCTTTACATTTTTGTCTTCCTCTTGTTTTCGATTTTAATTTGTAATACTTTATTATTATGAAGAAAAACTTGTCAATGCTTTTAAAATAGAGTCCAATTCAACCGCATCTAAAAAGTGTAACTTTTACTATGCAGGACGCTTGATAATAAATTTATTATTTTTTGTTTTACGACGTGACAATTTAATTAAATGATTTCATAAAACTACACCCAAATTAAATTGGGTTAAATAATTATATTATCATTACTATCTAAAATTTATACTTCATTACTATTTTACGCTAATACACAATTATTGATAACCCTAATCATAATAAATAGCTTAGTTAGATAGTCACCTTGAACGTCTATTCCTCTGGGTTCACTTTCTCTTTGTTTCAAGTAAGTAGGTCTTTTCATATTTGGATTAGCCACGGCACAAGGATGTGGACAGGTTTCCGGGGCGAATTTACATTACAAAGAAAGAAGATTAGTACTTCTTATCTTACTATAATATTATACTTCGTCGCTTCATTCTTCAGATATAAGATACACACACTCGTAGTTTCCAAACGTACCAGCAAATAATCGCACGTTGTTCAGAGGAGTTCTATAAAAAAAAGAACCCCCACTACCCGCGTCTGTCTCGCACGACAGAGCGGATTCGTTCGTCATTCCTTTTTCGTGCGTAGCAACGATCACACGTTCCTACTTTCTACACACAAAGATAATTTTATCTTTAAAAATATAATAATATTAAAATTAAGATAGTATTAAATAGTGTTATAAAGTGCTTTTTACAAGTGAGTGTTTAATCTTTCATTTTCAGCAATTTATTTAAGCACCACGTGTCTGAGTAATCATTATTTCATGCAGTGTTTATATTTTACACTAAAGGTTTTATTGGGGGTTGGCCAAGAGTCAACACGAAGGAGAATAAACCTTTCAACATGACGCGCCTAAACCATTATATTTTCATGCAGTGTTTGCTTACACTAAAGGTTTTCCTGGCGGTTGTCTGAGGGTCAACACGAAGGAGAATAAACCTTTCAGCATGACGCGCCTAATGAATTATACTTTCATGCAGTGTTGGTTTACGCTAAAGGTTTTCCTGGCGGTTGTCCGAGGGTCAACACGAAGGAGAATAAACCTTTCAGCATGACGCGCCTAAACAATTATATTTCCATGCAGTGTTTGTTTACACTAAAGGTTTTCCTGGCGGTTGTCTGAGGGTCAACACGAAGGAGAATAAACCTTTAAGCATAACGCACCTAAACAATTATATTTCCATGCCGTGTTTGTTAACACTAAAGGTTTTCCTGGCGGTTGTCTGAGGGTCAACACGAAGGAGAATAAACCTTTCAGCATGACACGCCTTACTTTCTTGGAGTGTTGGTTTACACTAAAGGTTTTCCTGGCGGTTGTCTGAGGGTCAACACGAAGGAGAATAAACCTTTTAGCATGGCGCGCCTAATCAATTAGGTATACTTTCATACAGTGTTTATTTATACTAAAGTCTTTTCCTGGAGGTTGCCCGAGAGTCAACATGATGGACAATAAACCTTTCTATACGACGCGCCTGAGGAATTGTAGTACAATACCATATAAAATGTATGATTTACTAAGGAGGGTACTTAAAATAAAAGTTAGTATTGAATCAGCTATACGCGCTCATTACAGGAATTATATACTTTCATGCAATGTTAAATTGCACTAAAGGATTTCTGGGAGGTTACTCGAGAGGTACCTAATACAAAAGAATATAAACGTTTTCAGCATGGAACGCACTTAAGAGATTACTCGTCCATGTAGTGTTTAATTGCACTAAAGGACTTTCCGGCGGGTCGCCTCAAAGGTAACACGAAGATTAAGCGTTTCAGCATGATAAACCTAAGTAAAATAGGTACTTACACGAAGACGTGTTAAAGTACGACAATGGTACACTGGGAGGTCGCCCGCGAAGTAGCATGACGGAAATCAAACCTTTCAGCTAGACGAGCCGGGCGATGACATCTGCCCAATTAGCAGTCCGGCAATGAAGAATTTGTCCACTAAATCAAGATAGCTGGCACTTAGCAAGCTGTTCACCGTCCTCTGAACCAGGGGGAAGGCGTTGGGGGTCAAAGTGGACCAACGATCGGATACGTCACCAAGGCCCAGCTTAGTACGCCTAACACAAAGTGATTTCGAGCAATACTTGAGAAGTAATCGGAACTCAGGTAAATACTATGCACCTACCATAAAGAAGGTTACCTTCTACTTTATTTATCCACTGCGGTAAATTATTAACAATCTTCAGGATTCACTGGGTCAAAGATTGTATGGATACTTACTTAATTCGAAATCAAAGCTAAATATTATCTTTTGTAGGTACCTAGGTGTTACCGCTCAAAATAGTGGACATGATTTATTCAATCATAAGTACCATGTAATGTAATGTATAATATTATTAGTGTTTGCATCGCCTACCATTTTTTTTTGCTTTGTCTTCATAATTCACACACTATCACCGATAAGGCCAAAAAACCTTTAAATAGGTACTAGTGAGGTTATGTTTTTAAGATAAATCTATTAGCATGGGCATAGCACAATAAAAGTGTTTATTATTTACGGCGACAGATAAACAGAATACTTGAAAGAATTATTATTCTAATATCGGTATCACAGAACCTTATTTTAAAATGTAAACCTACGGAACAAATTCCATGATATAATCTTTGGAGTACCGTCTTACAAAAAAGGTAGGTATGTCTAATCGACTATAAAGAAGACTAGTAAAATTCTATACCAGTGTTTTTACTTTTAATGAAACACTTGTGGTGATTCTAGTCATTTCTGCAAACGTTACTTACATAATATCTGCTCGACTAAAACATGAAAAGATTTTCATTTCACATTTCAGATTTTTATTTTGAGATTGCAATATAGTAATATTGAAGCACTCTTAAAAAAAAAAAAATACAAATATTCAGCGTAACACCGCTATTTAAGTTTTCAGCTTTTACAGATTTCAGCGCCTTACACGCAGTCACTATGGACAAAAGAAACATAAATGTTTCATGCAGTGTATGCAGACTCAAGATCTGGGGCTCAAAATTTTCAGATGTAATTGTTTACAATGCAAAGCCTCTCGGTACCAAACATAGGTACACCTGCGGAGTGGTAACGAAAGTTCTGACAATTCTGAGGTAATAAATATCTTTATCTTTTTTATCAGTTACTTCAGCAATAAATCAATTTGTTTGCTAATATGATACAGAAACGTCAAATTAAAAAAAAAAAAAAAAAACTGCTAGTATTCTACCCTCAGCGTGGTAGGTATGCAAAGAACACTTACGAAGGAAATTCAGATTCAGATTCAGATTTATTTATTTGTGAATACAGTTGAGGTATACATAGATGTTAGTTTTACAATAAGGTATCATGTATCAAATCAAATTATTCTTTATTCAAATAAACTTTTACAAGTACTTATGAATCGTCAAGTGAATCTACCACTGGTTCGGAATGCCATTCCTACCGAGAAGAACCAGCAAGAAACTCGGTGGTTGCTTTTTTTAAATAATTCATTTACAATTATTATATCAATGTGTACATAAGTAACCGCTGTCCCCAGCATTTCTGGAGCGATCAAATCCATGCTCCTCTATCATTTACATAATCTTCAACAGTATTCTACCACAGTGTGGTGCACAAATATTTTAACTTATTAATTACAATTAATATTATTGTTAAATTGTGTGGTTAGATTGCAAAATTACCCACAAGTTTTATGTTTTTTCCCTAACAACGTACTCTCGAGTTTTACAACTCTTTAGCGCCCGGGAAGCATATATCATACACCCGTTGACATGTAATACGATTGATTATGCATAAAAGAGTTCGGAAAACCAAAAACTAATAAAGAACCTTCTTCATTTTGGAAGTCGGTTCAAAATAAAGATAATCTAACGGCGAGTATTTTAACGACCGGATGAAGACTATATAATATTACGTAATAGGTTAAAATCTCCATCGTATTATTGTTTTCTGTTTTAAAAATATTTCGTTGGAAATTGTTTCTGCAGACACAGTAAAACGCGTAGGTTGTCTTACCCGAAATGCGAATCCAAGCGGGGTGCCATGGGTAACTGGTAGAGATCTCGTATAGAGATAGGTAAGTGCTTCCTTGACCACTATGTTTCTGTTTTTTCTAAATATTTCATAAGTGTTGGGTAAAAATTTTTTAAGATCCATCCATAAAGATCCATTATCCGCATATTGGAAACAATCTTTGAAAAACTGTTATAAAACTGTCGTTATAATATTACGTACCTACTCGTACATCGTAATCGAAAACATGGTACAATTTACTCGCGTAAACAATATGGTCCCGCAACACTTGCATAGAGTTGTTTGCAAAATTAAAATTCTTGTTTAGTCAATTCAGACCCTGAATGAGAGTTACCAATAAAGACATTAATGAAAACCAAAAATCGGCATTGAGCAGCGGCCGCAAATCTAACCTCTGGACCACACTTACCTCACATAGGATCAGTGGTGTCAGTGCATTTTCCATAAAATATCAGGGAATTAATGCATCGGTTCAAAGATTCTCATTAATTAAATAGCTTATAATGATGTTTATTTTTTTTTTCATTTCAAATGGTTTTTTATTCAAATTCAATATTCAATGACCTGCACAGCTAGGTTACCCATCGTTAAAAAGTATAGAAAGACTCCTTAGATAACTTACTTTAAAGCTTCTAACGTCAGTGGGGCAAAAACGTTCAAACCAATCGATTAAACCTTCAAAGTCGATATTAGTAGTCTGTCACAATATCGACCGAATATTCATTCTTCACCTATAATTTCGGGGTAACTTTTACGCGGATAGGAATTTATTACATTCCATAACCTTATTGACGATATGATTGTTCGACAAACATCTTAAAACGGTATTTTAATATAAAATTTTACTCAAATTTATAGTTAAAACAATACTCGAGATAGTACCTTCAGAACAGGACCAGAATAAACCTGTTCTTTTCTCGCCGCGCTTCCAAAAAACAAAATGTTCCTTCTTCAGCTACTGGGCAGGATTTCGCACTTAAACGTCCCATTGGACGTCTGTTGTGCTAATTGTGTAAATAAAATAAAGTATTGTCCCGGCTAATAAATACACTTGGTATTAGATTATAAATCTTGCTACTAGTTATTGACATCAATAACTATTTAGTTCCATTCGATTGCATCGAAACTATAATGCGTTTATGCTTGTTACTAGCAACTAAAGCAAAAGAGCGCAAGATTGTATTATTGGTAAATGTAATATTGGTATTTAAATTGAAACTTAAGTACAATAAATACTTAAGAGAAATTTTAATGTCATCTTAAATGTACGTAAATTAACATCTCGGGGAAATCAGCTCATGATTCCTACCTTAAACATAAACTGTTTAAAACATTACAGTTCAAATAAGAGATAAGAAGAATAAATAAAATTATTTATAACAATAATTAGTATCTATTCAGCGTAGATACAGCTCTTGCAAAAATATATAATATCTCTTAACATCTACGAGTGTGTGTATCTTATATCTGAAGAATGAAGCGACGAAGTATAATTAATGATTAAACGAACTTACCTGTAAGTGAAGTTCTATCATAATTATATGAGTCGCTTCATTCGAAGATATAATATTAAGTTCCCAACCCACCCATCCCGAAATATATTTTCGCAAGAGCTTTAAGTATAGGTATATCTCTAAACTAAATGACGAACGAATCCGCTCTGTCGTGCGAGACAGACGCGGGTAGTGGGGGTTCTTTTTTTTATAGAACTCCTCTGAACAACGTGCGATTATTTGCTGGTACGTTTGGAAACTACGAGTGTGTGTATCTTATATCTTCGAATGAAGCGACTCATATAATTATGATAGAACTTCACTTACAGGTAAGTTCGTTTAATCATTAATTATACATGCGAAAGTTTGGATGGATGTTTGTTACTCAATCGCGCCCCAACGGCTGAACGGATCTGGCTGAAATATGGCACAGAGATAGATTATAGTCTTGAATAGCACATAGGCTACTTTTTATCCCGGAAAATTAAAGAGTTCCCGCGGGAACCAAAAAACCTCAAACCACGCAGACAAAGTCGCGGGAATTCGCTAGTAGGTAGACATAATATGAACAAAAATAGGGGAAAAATTGTGAAATACTAATTAATATTGATGAATTTATAGGTGTAGGTATTAGTCAATATTTCACCAGTATCTTTGCTAATTTGCGGCTTACAATACTTACCTACTTATCATTTCAACTTACCTACCATTAAAGGAAATTCCAACCAGGGCTTTTATTTATAGGAACACATTGATATTTGAAACACAGACCTTAACAGATATGTTAGGTAATAGGTACCTATAATATTCTATAATATATAAAACGAGTCATAATACAAATGATCCTTATGGTTGACCTGCATTGTCTGTACCCACATCTTAACCGTCTTTCAAGTACATTTTATGTTAAATTAGCAGATGCCCGCGACTTCGTCCACGTAAAATAAGTTTTTTAAATTCCCACGGGAACTCCCTAATTTTTCGGATTAATATACATATTATATTATTTATTTATTTATTTATTAAACTCTTTATTTGTACCACACATAGCAAAAGGAAATTACAGAAAACATAAAAAGAAACAAAGAAGTACAAAGGGCGGCCTTATTGCTAAGTAGCAATTTCTTCCAGGCAACCTTATTAGGAGAACACAAGGATTGGAGGCTGCAGGTGGCGCAAAATTATACTAATACTACATACAAAAAAATTACATAACAATACATAGACAACAATGCACAAATATCTTAATACATACAATGCATAACTAAATATATTATAAACTAATATATATAAAACATATACATACCATAATATAGCTTAAATATATTATACAATTACATATTATACGTACATATACTTACAATATTCATTAAATATAAACTAAAGTCGTCTTCAATTTGTAAGGTAATACGTCTTAAGAGCATTTATGAATACGCCCAGCGATTTCGACTGTCTTATATTCAGTGGAAGTGCATTCCACAGTTCAATTGCCTGCACAGTGATCATTTTCCGAAAAATTTGGTTTTATGTGAAGGCATTTTCAGAGTAAGCGTTCGGCAAGTTCTTAACATATAGCTTAAGACACTTACAAATAATGTGGCTTTCTATTGGTACCAGAATTTTCAAAATCGATTCAGAGATTACCCCCTACAACGTCACAAACTTTACCTCTTTATAATATTATATAGTATAGATTATATATTATGTAGGTAGGTGAGTGAAATCAGCATTTTTTTGAACTATTCTCAAACAACTTATTCCTTTTACAATAGGATGATGGCAACGATTTCGGTTTTATGAATATCGGTATGAACTTATATCATACCGAGTAATATAATACATATAAGTAACTTAACAATCACGCTCTAATAGAAAATACTATAAACTATCAAACATGCGATTCAATAGATAGTGCCCAGTCACCAACATGTTTGAACCGCTATTCCATCATAGCCTGCTCACAATTTGATCATTACCATCACATTAACTGCTCGTAAAATGTCTGTTCGGTCTCGGTTGATGTACATTTACTAGGGCAATGACTCTTAAAAAATTAACCGTGGCGGTGCATCGCTGGTCGTTGCCCTGCAGTGACTAGGCTCAAGCCCGAAGTAAAAATAGATTCACTCCGAGGCACGAGATGCGAAGATTGTCTCCGTGCATGGTTGAAACACCGTAGAGCAGACATTACGACTTTTTGCAGCGTGGAAAACGCGCGTTATTCTATAGTAACATCACAGAATAGGTACTCGTATAGTTGGTAACATCAAAGTAACATAACAGAATAGGTAACAGTATTCGTACAGCTGGGTAACATCGCGACAGTGACGACCCGTCAATTCAAGGGTCTCGTTGTTACTTGTTAATATTTTTTTAAATAAATAATATAAAATTAAAGCATTTTATTTCGAGGCTTTTAAATAGATCATAGAGCGAGATCATAGTCTTTGTTACATATCTCCTAACTTAAACCTATTTGTTAGTCACGTGTACCATACAGCAATGGTTCAAGTACCTACTGACAGTCGAACCTGTCAGCAAATGCCCTAAAGATGCTATTGGCCCGCCTGACTTTGTTTGTACCACAACAACAACAACAACAACAACAACAAACACAACAACAACAATAACAACAACATAAATTGTAAATTGTTTGTAACAAGTCCACATAAATTGGAAACATTAAGTTAGCCGAGAGTTAGTGCCTTCCCTTGACAGTTCCTAATGATTCTTTAATAGGTATTGATTCGCTGTGTGTCTTGATTCGCCCAGTGTGTCATTTTAATTAATCATCAGGCTCAACTCCTATTTGCGATAGTTTCTCTCTCGGAATTGGCCAAAATTGACTGTCGCAGCCATAATACCATAAATTCAGGTAATCATTGCGCGTTTGCATTGCTGCAAAAAGTCGTAGTGTGCAAAACTGTTCATAATGCACATTGCACATACATGGCGATACTCATCATTGTACCCGTTCTCGACTAGACTCGACAAAAAGTTGATAAATTGTTGATTTGACATGTACCTAATGTTAAGATTGTTAACATAGACCTTTCATTGCTTTTTACCTAACATTCTAAAGCGATGTGTCATGTGAGGTTAATTTAGAAATGATAAACGGCTTCCAAACTTAAATAACAATTCCGAAAGTTGGTCCCATTCGATGGAACATAATTTAAATAAAGTAAAATTTCACCACTGTGAAATCGTCATGAAAACCCAATTCATTGGTTAGTACAGATTTCGTAGGTCGACTTTGATAGAACCATAGAGTTATAATGTTATGACTCTCCAGGTTTGAATAGGAACTGTTTGGGTGAACCTGATTCGCCCTGGGTCGCATTGGCTCACCTAATTCTGTTAAATGTGACCACTTACCTTACATAAGATAAAACCTTCCGTGTGAAATTTCATGGACAATCATTAAAGCTTTCGAATTATGTATAATATCTATAAGTAGGTAAAACTTACTTACCGTTGGTGATAGCGATATTACTTCTTATCTTTACGTAGATACCTATACCATATATACTACCATTGTATACGAAGTTCAACCTACGTAATTCAGTCACTACATGCAAAATATTATCACAACGGTCAATACTGCCAAACCATACCACCAAATACAAGTTACGTTCAATAAGTGATAAATATACCGCGGAACTGGAACTGGGCTGATTGTAAATCAATCTCCTTAGATAAACCTCGATAAGCTATCGCACTATCTAAAATATTCGCCATAAGTACGACCACGAATAAAATGTGCCATGTATTATTGACATAGGATACAAAATTGCTTATCAAATCATGTTTGAAAATTTCTTCGAACTGATGTAATTTGCGACGTAACCCCTTATTATATGCTACGACATTATATGCTTTCGAAGTGGTGCAGTCATTGATGTAGAATTTTTTTAGTACCTGGTGCAGTGGTAGATTCATTCGACTTCGACATAAGCACTTGTAAAAAGTCTATTTGAATAAAAAGAATTAGAATTAGAATTTGAATTTGAAGAAAAGGTAAACGGAAAATCATATAATTCATTTCTACGTGGCATCATCGAGTCATGAAATTCATATTTGCCCTCCAGTTAAGCAAGATTTTTACTAGCTGATGCCAACGACTTTGTCCGCGTGGAAAAAGTTTTTTAAATTCCCATCGGAACTCTTTAATTGTCCGGGATGAAAAGTAGCCTATGTCACTCTCCAGGGTCTCCTCTCAACTATATCCATGTGCAAATAATCACGTCGATCCGTTGTTTTGTTGCAGCGTGATTGAAAGATAAACCAACAAACAAACACACTGTCGCATTCATAATATGATGTAGACGTATGATTTTTTAATACCTACCTATTACTATACCTACCAATAGACAAATTCGATTCCATCCAAGCTGGGTTCATAGGTAAATTTAGCTATTATTCTTTGCGGGCAGTTCACATTCAGAACGTAGCTTTGTTCGTCCGGATTTTTATCCGGGTAAGACGAATCCCTGAATAGCGGGTGTTTTAATATGTTTGGAGATTGAAACAACCAAAGCAGGTAACGGCGAGCCCGTGGGTCGTTGACAGATCTGATTGGTCGCGTGTCGCACACCGGCCGGCGTGCCCTCTCACTTCGATAACTGAACAGCTGCGCAAGGTGTGGAGCTCGCATCCTGATATACTGGGCATCACCCGCAGTTCCGCCCGCATTCACTTGCAAACATTTTTTTTTCTAACAGTCAGTATGTGGGCGTCATTCACAATGGCCCATAATATAATGCTAAAGCTGATGCCCGCGTCTTCATCCGCATGTTTTAAGTTTTTTTAATTCCCGCGGGAATTCTTTAATTTTCCAGGCCTACGGTCGAAGCCAGTCTACTAGTCTAGACCAGAGAAAATTCAGAAATTGTCAAATTGCGTTTTTTTTTAGTTTTTTAGTTTTGCGGGTTCGAACCCGGGACCTCCCCTGATCAGACCACTGCGCCAGGAAGGTCGTCAAAAATCCCTTTTATCTCCAATTACTAGCGTATGCAAGGGCAAGTCACCTATATGCTGAGATATTGAGCACAGATAGGTACTTTAAACTTTAAATTAAATCGAGATGTGAATCAGTGTGAGTAATGGAGTTTGGAGTTGAGTGGAAATTGGAATAAGTCCGGAATTCATTAATGTCAAGATTTCTTAGGAAATCCTGACCTTTAAACGGTTTCGACACGTTAGAGTGTGGATGCGACAGTCAGCGGATTTCTGAACTTTACCTAGGAATGGTTAACAATAACGATCCCTTCGCCGTTAAATCGTAAAATACTGCCCAGCAGTAATTAGTCATTCATAGCCTGAGCCAATAATTGATGAATTGAGGTGTCAATCGATTCTTTATGCCTGCAGGGTGACAAAGGCTACGTATATGAACAAAACGGATGTAAGATTCTAAAAAGTGGGGTCTCTGATTTTTTTCCGTAGCCGCGTTACAGTTTTTTAATTGTAACACATTTGAAACGAATGAAGGCTGAAGCCTTCCAATGCCCTGAACGTGATAGTATATTTATGCTTGCGTAAGCATAAAAATACCGAAACGACAGTGACCCCGCACGTCAGTCGGTCTTCACCAAAATTGCACGCTCATTACGTTCAAAGCAAGTATACTTTCAACCTTTCAAGGTAATAATATACCTAATAATATGTTTCTTTTTACTTTTTAAAATACTAAACCACTTAAGTTTCATCAACCGTAATCAGTCCCTTTGCATCTTGAGTGTAATAAATTATGGAACTAGGAGTACTTAGCTCCGAGATTCGTCAAACATAATTAGGCCCATCCCATCCATTATTGAGAACATCATCCCACACATTATTGAGAAAATGATTAATATCTCATTTATAATTTACTAGCTGATGCCCGCGACTCCGTCCGCGTGTATTAAGGTTTTTTGGTTCCCGTGGGAACTCTTTAATTTCCCAGGATAAAAAGTAGCCTATGTGCTATTCCAGACTATAATCTATCTCTGTGCCAAATTTCATCCAGATCCAGTCAGTCGTTGGGGCGTGATTGAGTAACAAACATCCATACATCCGTACATCCATCCAAACTTTCACATTTATAATATTACTAGCTGACGCCCGCGACTTCGTACGCGTGGATCGAGGTTTTGTGGTTCCCGCGGGAACTCTTTAATTTTTCGGAATAAAAAGTAGCCTATGTGTTATTCCAGACTATAATCTATCTCTGTGCCAAATTTCATCAAGATCCATTCAGCCGTTGGGGCGTGATTGAGTAACAAACATCCATATACATCCATACATCCATACCGACATCCAGACATCCAAACTTTCGCATTTATAATATTAGTAAGATAAGATAGTAAGATAGTATTTACGTATAAGAGTGTGATTTTTCTGACTGAAGTATTTTTGATTGTCTGAAAGCGGTGCTTGAAACGAATTCAAAAATTTAAGTAAGTGAAGATTAGGTACTAATTTATTCACCAGAATTGTATAAAATCTTATGACCAAATCAGTTTAATCGCTAATTTCTTTTTAAAACTCAGTGTTGCTGCTATTATTTTTGCTTAATATATTTATTGCTCAAGCCACGACTCAGGAGTAGGTATCTACCTATTCATTTCTTAATTATTTTTAGCTAATGTGACCTAAACCCGCGTCTAGCGTTACGCGGGTTTGGGTCACATGAGCTAAAAATGGATGAGTCACAAAGTGCTATCAAATGTTTTTTTTAAATTTTTTTATTCCACTACAAGTTAGCCCTTAACTGCGATTTCACCTGATGGTAAGTGATGATGCAGTCTAATAAGATGGTAGCGGGCTAACGTGTTTGGGGTATGGCAGTTATATTAAACCCATACCCGGTCGGTTTCTACACGGCATTGTACCGGAACGCTAAATCGCTTGGCGGTACGTCTGTGCCGGTAGGGTGGTAACTAGCCACGGTCGAAGCCTCCCACCAGACCAGACCAGAGAAAATTCAGAAATTATAAGTAATTTACCACTTGTAATGTGTAATTAACCACTTGTTATTCTATACAAGAACTCACCAGACTAGCGCCAACCTACCTAAGTACCAACATTGTCATTTTGTCCTTCGCTTTAACCATAATGATCACGCAACTACCGACTGATAAATTGAAGAAAATCCTTCTAATAATCACTAGAATAAACTTAATATTGTCATGCCGGTTTTAAATACATTTAAGTTTTAATTAATTACCATAACAGATTTCGTATTAAAATGCCTTACTAAGAGTTTATTACAAATATGCTCACTTAAATTTTAAAATTTTAAAAATTAAAAGTCAGCGGTGGGCGGGTGGTTGGGCGGGTGGACGGATGAACGTACAGGCAGACAGGCAAAGTCATTTTTAGTCTGTACACATTTTAAGTAAAACAACTATTATTTAATCTGTGGTTTGAAACTATGAAACTTTTGTTCGACTTCAAGACGAGGTGAGCCCGTCGTGGTTTTATTAGTGGATAGTCCTATAAGATATATTCCCGGCTAAGTAATTTCTTAATTGGATCATGTCTGGTATAATGGGAGGCTTCGGCCTTGGCTAGTTATAGTCCTACCGCCAAAGCAGACAATTAATTTAGTGTATCAATAGGTAAGTATGAAGCCCCATAAAAATCGAATAAGGATGATAAGGTATAGCTTCCGAGTTTAATAATCATAAGACCCATGTGAGACCGCTGTCAAACCATAAGGTCTAATTTTGTACCTACAAAACGGTAAATCCAGTTACTTACATAAAATATACATAATTAAACCAAAAAGGTCAGTGTCAGATGCGCTCCGATTCTGAGTCACGTTGGTATATTAATATTATGTAGGTAGAATGTATTCAAATATCTCCAAGTTTTTATGCAAATAAGCATTCTTAATGTCCTCTATACTATCATCGATATTAAGTAGAGCGTGTTTCTTTCAACGATTGAACGATTGAAAACAAAATTGTTACC
This sequence comes from Erebia aethiops, assembly GCA_923060345.2. Taxonomy (NCBI): domain Eukaryota; kingdom Metazoa; phylum Arthropoda; class Insecta; order Lepidoptera; family Nymphalidae; genus Erebia; species Erebia aethiops. The sequence continues at coordinate 8,796,415 of OV281096.1, read as the reverse complement.
AAAAGTTATATTAAAATTATCACTTCTATTATTTACGAAAAGCAAATGGTTCTCTTTTATGAAAATATATAAATATATTTTGTAAACATAAGATTAGATCCGGCAGCGTATTTTCGTTTGCGTGTTCGATAGAAGGCTCTCTTTTCAAACTCGTGTTCAATATAAGGAACCCGACCTCCAATCGCGCACGGGTTTGCGCCCTAATAGGCGTATTTATTTATTTTATTTATTAAGGCAGTACTTGCCTTGACGCACGGAATCCGAAAAGAGAGTTAGCACATCAAACCCGTGCGGGGTTAGAGGCAATACTGCAGGACTATTGAACAACTAAACGGAAATACGCGATTCGGCAGGGTTAAAATTAAATGGCAGTATATAAAGTGTAGCTACTTATATTCTAAAGTGACCTTAACTTATGTCCGTCATTCCTTTCTATAACTCTGTCAAACCGATCTTTTGTTGTTTCAAACCCTATTTACATAACCATTGCCTAAAATCCGGTTTAGTAAAGCTGGTTTACAACTTTAGATGTCCGCGAACTCGACCTTGTTAATTTAGTTTTTCAAAATTCTGTGGATAATCTTTGATTTTCTGGTATATAATATGACCATCTCCAATATGCAAGCTATCTCTGTATCTTTTGTACAAAATCCGTTAAAACTGAAAAATAGTTCTTTCAGTTTTCCCTCTCTCAGTTTTCGAGGACCTAATCCCCCTCAGGGGACAGAACCGGGGAGTAGAACTTAACAACTCGATACTAGATACCTCTAGGTCTTCGAGTGGGTATTCTAAAGGTACAAAAACAAAAACCGGTATTTTGAAATCACTCTGTCATCCATTACTCACCTTTGCAGATAATTAACGTAATTTCGAACTCGTTTTACATAGCCACTGATCTAGATACATGTACCTAAGTATACCATAATAAACACCAAGAGGCTTTAAATTCCAGGGCTGCCGCTTTTGTAAAGTGAAACCAAACGCGGAACATCCTAGGCTTAAAAATATATAGATGTACAGTACCCGGCAATAAATATTGCATTATCTCGTTGTATCTCTGTCGCACACTACCTATATGAGTCATATAGGTAGTGTGCGACAGAGATAACGCTATACGAAGCTGAAATAACCGATTGTGTCTTTCCAAAGGTCGATGTGCAATATTTATTGCCGGGTACTGTACCTCCACTTGAATTACTTAACTCTATGCACCTATGACCTGCACAATGTTAAATGTGTTGTGTTAAATGTGTTAAGTTTTCCATATAAATTTATTATATAATATAAAGTAAGATGTTACATTTTAAAAATTTTTGGAAACACTATTTCATGCTGTTAGGCGTACAAATATCGATCTTAAACCTAATATTATACAATTATTATCCCAGCATAAGTGTGTTCCTTTATTGGTTATTTTGTGTGTTATATGTTGAAATCGTTCACTAGAATAAATTGAGCTTTGTTATTTGCTTTTATTTTTACTTTGATCCACCTCTGGTTCCTAAAAATATTATATCTAATAAGACGTAATAAAACGTACATAATCTTAACTTAAATATAATTACTAATTGGGATACCTGTCCTTTTCACATCAACCCCGTAATAAACTTATCAAAAAGTGACAGCATAAAAAATTATAACTTAATCAGCTTATGCAGTTTTGTGCAAGTGAACCAAAATATTTCAAGTTGGATTCATTGATATGATTTTGTTTAGTTCAGTTGTAAGTATTGTTTTAATCGATTTAACGTAAATCGAAAAACTATATTCTAGACTACCTACAATCAACCAGCTCTTAGATATTTTAAGAACATGTAAGTACTCTACAAAATTCATCCAACCTAATCTTTTTAAATTAAGTATGGATTTTTTCATAACACTGAATGTTCTAAATTTTTCAGAGTTTGTGTATGCACTGGACAACCCTAATGTCTTGCGACGCAGTCTACTTGATCTATTTCTTTACACATCGGGCGCCTGTACAAAGTTATAATGTACCTTATCTGATGTACTTAATTATAATTGGTTATTGCACTTGCATGCAAATAAAATATGCCGCTCGAGAAATCTGGAGAGAGCGAGGCGCATTGAAGCGCGTAAAGACGAGTACATATAGGTATTATGTTACCTCTACCTCAATCCAATACAATATAACCGATAAAATGAAAATCGATAGTTCTAATAATTTTATAGGTCTATACCAAATTTCGTTAAAATCGGTTGAAAAGATAGGCCGTTAAAGCGTAGCAGACAGACAGACACACTTTCGCATTTATAATATTAGTACTTTTTATTTCGATTATCAATAAGAGTACTAACCGTAAGCAGTCGGACAGACAAAAAGCTTTTCGGGTTTTTATTAAGTACTTACTAGTAGGTATACTTATTATTATTAAGTATGGTTATTTCTTAGACATATTATTTTGTTGGGGTTTCCCTATTCTCTTAAGTTTCAGATATACTTAGCAACTTAGATTCCATGCAAGCATCTATCATTAAACTTACGATTAACTAACTTGAAAAATTTCGTTTTACGAAATTAACTTTAGCTACCTTGGTAAGGAAGGCTTCTTTGTTCGTTCCTGCACCGATAATTTAAGTTAAAGATGCCGTTCAGCCGTACGAGATTCTATGGTGATTCTTTCACGAGGGTTGTGTCATATTGTGGAATTCTCTCCCCGCTGACATAGGTACGTCAGGCAAAATCCCTGCACATTTTCAAACGTCTTCTGAAAAATTACTATCTATCTATTTATTGGAGTAGAATGTAGTATATTCTGAGTATATTTTAATATTATGTATATGTCATCGTAAGATTGTAAAAACCGTTAGATTATAATATAACGTTTTTTATCTCGATAGATTATAAACTTTCGACAGATTGTGAACCGTAACATACTGCTTACAATTTAACGCGTTATTTTTCGGTAAATTGTAATATATTAGGTATCTATATTAACCCGATAGAACCTAAGTGCCTGCGGCCGGGCACTACCTGAATATTCATGTCAAACCCTAACCTAACCTATAGATCGCACGCGAGTTGAATGCAGAGTAAATGTATGGTGACACTTACATTTACTCTGCATTCAACTCGCGCGCGAACTGTACAAGAAAGAGACAAGAAAACGTAAAAACAATAAATATTTCATAAATTAATACTCAGAACATTGAACGGTTCACAATCTTTCGACAGTTTATAATCTAGCGGGATAGAAACCGTTAGATTATAATCTAACGAATTTTATAATCTTACGGTGACATATATAAATAGTTAGTTATGTATGGTAGTATGGTGGTCTATATGTGTATAATTAGTATGTAGTGTATATGTAGTCTATCTTATTATAAATTTCAGGGCCTTAATTGCTTGCCACACAACCAGTGATTTCGAAACTCCTATCACCAAAGGTTGTCTGGGAGAGATCGCTTTAGAGATAAAACCGCCTTTGCACGCTTCTATTAGATTACGCTTATTTATGTTCTTTCTGTATGTATGTTTCCTATGTACTTAGTTGTGTGCAATAAAGAATTCAATAATAATAATAACTTTTGCTTAACATTAAAAACAGTGAGCGAAATAAGCAATAATTGACCAATTGAACAAGACAACAAGAAAAGAGCCTATAGGTCCGATAAAATATTATAGGTAGGTACTAGGTAAGTACCTACATAAAAGCAATATTATTGTTCGTTTAAAATCAGAGCTCAAAAACTTAGCTCGCATCCAGAAGCCTGTCGAGCCGGTTTCGAGGCTGGTTTTATAAGCACTATCCACATTTTTTTAAAATTAAAGCAGCCATTATTACCGCTTTACTTATCTCTTCGTTAAGAATCCGTATCCCCGTAAACCGATTTGGTATGAACTTTTGACGAGCTTCGTGCATGAGATATTAGAATTATGACAAAAACAAAACCTCGCTAGTAGACTGTTGCAAAGAAGTTTTCACTTCAATATTATGTTATAACCTACATATTCGTAAATATAATAATTGCACCAATTTACCTGCATGCATCAAGGAGTGCGTAGGCAATCCTTTTTGAGAGGGATATTCGACTGGTGGAAGGGCGTTTTACTTGTCTGTGCCGTCCTTAGGTCCGTGTTTTTATAACTTTTTATTTCTGTTGTTCGAACATCATTCATTCTTTTTCATTTGTGTTGTTGTTGTTGTGTTGTTGTTGTTGTCCAATTAGTAAATAAGAAAAGTCAATTGTAGGTAGGTATAGAGGTAGCGTGAAATACATACAAACATAAAACGTATTACTTAAACTGTTTACGGAGTCCATACACGCTTTCTGATGTGCAGGCATTTATGAACTCCTTAAACAGGTCGAATTATCCGTTTGACAAACGATGAATTACGTTTTCCTTACACAATCGGGGGGGGGCAGATACTTACGGCCGAATCTTATTACTGCTGACAGTGCAACCTCTTTTGCCACTAATCTGGAGAGCCATCTCATGTAAGAGAGATAGGACTAAAAACACCTTATAAAAGAGAGGGCCAAGTCATCGGTTAGGGGGCATCCATTAATTACGTGAGAGAATGAAGAAGTTTCATGATATTGTGAATATCATATTTAACACAACGGAAGTAAAATATAGATTAAAACTAATAAATCAGTGTTTTTTTTTACAATCTATCAATAAATGACTGAGAAATGACCATTTAAAAGTTTAATTATTCAATGTACATTGTACACCGATTGCTGTATCTTACGTAAGTGAGAAATTTTGTGAGTGAGTTTTAATAGGTACCTAGCCGAGATTTAATACATCAAAATTATCTTCACAAACAAATTAAATGCTTTTAATCTTTATTGAAAATAATACAATATAACTTAATGCTAGCTAGCCTAACCTAATTACTATATAAATCATGCCCGCGTGGAATGGTGGCAAGAATGCTGGCTGCATTTCCGCGCTGGACAGCCAGGCTGATCCTTTGCGCAAAAAATTAGCCAGCCCGTCTGTCACCAGATGAGGCAATTAACCGCGGTGAAATATCTCGTAAAAATTTTTTTGGCACTAAGACTCCATGGCCCCAGGGTCTCCACGGCAAACGGAACAAATATGTAACTCTCTATGAGAGAGGCATACTTCCGCCGCTTGCCGGTTTCAGCCTTTTCTGCTGCGGCTCCCAGCCTTGATGCTGTCTCCCTGATATGACACGGGGCCAATGTGTCTACGCATGTTGCGTCCCACATTAGCGCCCGTCCCCGTTCCCAGGGAGCCAGCGTCAATCCATCAGGTCTCTTGCCATCATCCCGACTAATCCCTGCCGGCTCAATGAGCGCAGGAATATCTATGGTAGCAAGAGCCCTTTTGATCGTATCATTGAGAGAGCCATGCCGAAAAAGCCTACCAGCGCTCTTTTGGCAAGAGAGTCCGTGAATTCCAAATTTATCAACCTCTTTTCCACACGGACATCTGTACTCGTAGCACAGGGGTGTACCCAATCTGAGACCTAGAGCCACACGAAAACTTTCATTATCTAAAAGAGTGCCGAGATTTTTTGATGGCAAGGCATGAAGCCAATATCCGGGTTCTTTTTCAGATAAGGCTAGAAGCCTTGCTCGATCTCTTTCACTCGTAAGATTTTGAACCAAATTTGTATGTGTCAGTCGAACCAACGGCACATCCCAAAGTTTTTGTGTGAAACATTCCTTCGGGATGTCGTCATTGGGACACCTGAGCTTCCAACTCTCTAGGGCCTCTGTGGCATAGATCAATGAAACTGAATTAGAATTAAGAATCTGAGAACTAAGCTCTTATATACCATGCACAGAGGATAGAAAAGCCGGAAGAGCAACACTGGAAATTTTTCTCACGCCGATGCCACCATACTTGACCGGTAAAGTAGCTTGATTCCAGGACTGATCATCAAAAGATAAATTTAGAATTTTTTCTAGCGTATCTCTTAAGGTGGCAGCAAAATTTTGAAGCGAGCAAAATTTTTCCATTGACATCTCATTGACATTTGCTTTTAATTCAATTAAGTCACGTTAAGTCCATTTGTTTCTTTTATTCGGCTTTATAAAGTCTGTTGATAGGGAATTATGACTTCACGTCTCCCGTCTTGAAAGCGCAACTTTAAAGTCCCATAACTTTTTCATTTGTTGTGATATTTTAATGATTCTTTCATATTTTTGTTTTATTTTGTCTTAATTTTCATATTAAATTTTAAGATTTTTCGACAACCCCCCCTTGGTGAGATGTCGTGAGATTTTGCTCGACCCCCTCCCCCCTCCCCTAATCTCACATGAGATTTTTTAAAATGCGCATTTTTAAATGTAAATGAGTTAATCTGTGCTCGATTAAAATAGAGTTAAATAATATTCGTTTATATTTAATGCTTTAAAAATTCGCTTATTAAATCAAATAAATTGTTTCGAAACAAATGAATTTATTAATCTTACTATAATATTATAAATGCGAAAGTGTGCTTGTTCGTTGGTTTATTGGTTTGTTCGTTTGTCGTTCAATCACGGCGCAACGGAGCAACGGGTCGACGTGATTTTTGGCATGGGTATAGTTGCGGACGTTGAGGACCTGGAGAGTGACATAGGCTACTTTTTATCCCGGAAAATTAAGGAGTTCCCACGGGAATCAAAAAAACTTGAACCATCGGACGAAGTCGCGGGGATCAGCTAGTAGTTAATAAATTCTTCTATCAGTGCATAATTAAACCGCGATGAATATGAGTATAATATTAGGTATACGTATGATTTAGCCATATTTTAGTGGAGTAACATTTTTTACTTTTTTAACCCAGTTTTCTCGCAATTTTACACTATTTTTCTTGCGGAAAAAAAATTACGTGATATTTGCCCAGACCACCCTCTCTTCCACGTGAGATCGAGTGAGATTTCGCTCGATCCCCTCCCCCCCCTAAATGCCTCACGTAATTTATGGATAAGACATTTATGTACAAACTATATCTATAATATATCTCAGTATTTAAATACTTAGCTGTAAGTACCTATTTGGTATAATTTATGCATAAATAATATGCATGTCAGACATCTACCCATTAGTGAAAACGCCGAATAAATACATTGTACACTTGTACTGGTAGGTACGTAATGATTACACAGGAAGTGTGTTAATTAGATACTGAAATACAAACGTAATAGTAATTGCATTTGATTCACTCGCTGAACAACGCAATATTTTATACGAAGAATGCTAATTGCCATATAAAAGTAAAGGTTAAGTAGAAACACAAAATAACAGACTAGTAGATAGGTAAATAATATACCTAAGTATATTTATTTCAGTTTACAAAGTAAAGCAAGCTCTCGATTTCTTTACGTAGATCATAATAGGTACGTTGTTATGTTCCTATGAGTTAAGTATGAACAAGCGATAATTCACTTTAATTTTCTGATAGTTATCGAAAAATTACTAGAAAATTTAATAGGACTTGGTACGCTCGTTGAACATGTTTTCATCGTTATCAGACTATGTCGTAATAATTGCAGACGTTGTGTTGGAAAAAACTGCTGCCGCCATTTCCATCCGCATTGCAATCGACTGGTCAATTGCTATTGGCCTACCTATTGTAGCCAAATATTGTCCCGCTAAGTACCTTTCAATAGTAGTACTTTGCTCTAGTATAGGTACCCCAACCAAAAAATCGATTGAACAGCATGTAATACTTTCCCAATTGCAAAGTTAAAGTATCTTCGTGCGTTCAGCAATTTACCGTTGAATTATTGATGGAAATAATAATATAATTTTCTGGTTCACAAAAACCGCAGTATAACTTTACAAGATCGAAACTAGATGGCAGCGGAGTTAACCTTTGCCAAGTATCGCCCGCTCACTTTGCCCGCAGTAGAGCCTGGTAGAGTCAATTCCGTGTCGATTCGTTTTGCTAACGTAACATTTGGCGGTAACAAATGTTCTGTTATGTAACCTTAATGTGATATTGTTCTACCTGATACCGGGTGTATTGATATTCTTGGCAATGGAGTTTAGTTTTTTCGAAGCGTTTTAGTCGTGCAGTTGCGCCGTCGTCTCAGAGGGGCGTTTGCGACGGCACCAACTAGCGTGAACAAGCATTGGCCAAGCAGCGTGCACCGCAACATTCCTAGCGTAAAAGTTAACGTGGATGGTTTACTCTATGTAATTTTGCGGGAAATGCGATTTTTTTTTATGTTTCACCATCGAACATAACAGTGCGAACGAGTAACGAAATACGATTTCACTTATTAATTAAGTTATGTGTGCTACTGATGTTTCCACAAAAAGTGAGAAATGGATTTGGAATTTTTGCACAAGTCAAAAACATTAGTGAGTATGGCTTATCTGGGTATTTATTATTACTAACAATTACCTACAGTATTTATAATTTTAATAAACCACAATTTAAATTAACTCTAATGCGGTGGAAAATATAGGTATTTTCAGAAGAAAAATAATGTCTACAGTTTAAGAAAATTGACTTTAATTTTTCGGGAAGACAATTCAAATTCAAAGACTAAGTAAAATAAGTTTAATATACCTACATAACTACTCAAAATAAATATATCTTCACAATATAGAGACATTAGGTCGAATCTTGCGTAGTTACCACAAAAAAGATTATATGCCTCTACATATTTTGTGTAGACATTAGGTACGTTACGTAGGCAGGTACTCTACGTAGTAGGTACTTCTCGTAGTTACGTTGCCGCTAGGACACCTTCTAAATAATTCGTTATTAATAATTCGTCATCGTTCCTGTTATTTCATTTTGTTTTCATGTTCGTACAAAAATAGATTTAAGTAATTACCTAGGTACTGAGATTTTTTTACTTGACTTATTAGCCGATATAAAATGTACATACTTACTGACATAATTTCACTATCGAGAATACCCAAGTTAACATACTATTTATAAATATACTCGAATATTTGAAAGAATTTTCTTTCGAGGCAATGTGTCTAGGTACTTTCAGTTAAACCCGTTGAAGTGAAGATCATTTTGATTTTTCCGAATTGGAAAATAACCCGCAACTTATTTCTGGAATTTTTGTATGAAACTCTTTCTGTGTATGAAAAAAAATATCAGACAAACTTTATTGTGTGGTCGGAATTTTGAAGCAGGAAATAATAAAAACGTCATCATTGTCGTGAAAACAACAGTTTAATTGAATGTCTATGTTCCTTTCTAGAAACTTTCGATGATAGTCGATTAAAAATACCTATTCTATAAATCAATTTTTGTTTTATAAAGTACAATACTTATATTTTATTAATATCTAGTGTTGAATAATGCTGAATAATTATTATCATGAAAATAATGCATTATTGTTATTATTAAACATCGATATTATGTATTTACCGACTTCACTGAGTAACTATACTTTCCAAATCTACTAACCCTGACCAAGTTTCCCCGAAGTTTATTTTTCACAGCGATAAGTATTTAAATTATTGATGTTTCAAATTTCAATAGTGCAGGTACACTGTACGCGTACCTATAGCTAGGAAAATTTATTTAAGTAAGTTTAAGTTAAATTAAGTAAGTAAGTAGGTTTAGCAACTAGTCATAAACTTATTGCTATTGAAAACTCTATAGATTCCTTATTTTCTAAGTCCGATACTAAGTTGGTCCTCGAATAAACCCCTAAGGTGCAGTTCGCTATAGCTAAACATCTTTACACGATTTTATTGATATCTAGGTACCTACTAATTCCATTGTATAATATTTGAAGCTATATTACAATGGTCATAATAAGTAATTAAGTATAGGTACCTATTGTTACAAATTACAATAACAATTTGTACGTGCGTATGTACCTACTTAGCTATAGTTAATCGCAGCACCGTACCAAGGTCATTTATTTACCATTTGCGTTATAATATATACCTACCTATATTTTTGCAAGCAAATAATAAATTAATTTGTAATTGAAATATACTTAATTGAGACTTGAAAACACAAAGATAATAGTTAATTACAAAATTACAAAAATTTGATTAAAGCTTTCTAGGTAAGTAGGTACCGGCTTACACAGATGTTTGACTACACTATTTGATGATAATGATAATGATTTGATGATAATGACATTGAAATGATAAAATACATATAATATAAAATCATGCTATGCTGCTGGTCTTCAAATGAATTTTATCTAAGTACTTTGAAAGTGACAAAGTCAAAGGGTCCTAGGTGTAACCCCATACAAGAAACTGCATTAAAATCGGTCCACAAGCTAATAAAAGTAGGAGCTAAAGGAAGGAATGATAGCCGATAACAATATGTTCATAAAGGTACTTATAATACAAATGAAATCCATACTTTTATATAATATTATAAATGCGAAAGTGTGTCTGTCTGTCTGCTACGCTTTCAAAGCCCACCTGTTGAACCGATTTTGATGAATTTTGATACAGGGATAGGTTGTATCCCGGAGAAAAACATAGGGTACTTTTTATCCCGGAAAACTAAGGAGTTCCCGCGAGAATTGAATAAAACTTAATACACGCGGACGAAGTCGCGGGCATCATCTAGTACTTAATAATTTCGTAAGCTAAGTATGACCCTTTCCCACCAAAAACGTATTATGATCCGGAGAATGGTGAAAATAGCAAAACGTGGGAAAGAAGCAGGCTACGGTTTTGATTTTTGAAACGTTAGCGAATCGATTGTGTGGAATATTAACGTAAATTAAATTTGCTGCTTCACGCACCAATAACCGGGTTCAATAAATCCAATCCGTTTAATTATTGCTGTTTGTTTATAACTAAAATAGTAGTCTGACTTCGCTTGAAGAAGAATAAAGATTTTGCTTCAATACAGGTCTTTCTGTGATAAATACCTACCTACATTACGGCAGTACAATTTTACCGCATTGTCACAACGTTTTAAATAAAGTAATAAAAGAAAAAAGATTGTAAGCAAGTAATTATGATATGACCCAAAAAATTTAAAAAAAAACATCATTTATTCAACAACCACCACTTACATCAACTGTCAAGTTTTGAGCTAACTCTTGTAAACGAAACCCGCGAGCGATCGCCGGGGCCAAAGGTACCCTATTGGCCTCGGGACCCTAGTGTAAAAACACCCCTGCGTTTTTGTAACTTTAAGTGGTCTGTGGTACCTATACGTAGATTAGGTTCGAAAAAAAATCGAGAATATAATATGATACCTACATGAAAAGTATAGTATACGAAAGTAGGTACATCCCATTTAGGTTATTGTGTTTTTACGGTGTAACGAAAAGAAGTCGGTAGGTACACCAAGCATTGTCTACCTAGTCGATTGTATTCTTGCGTTATTCACTGAGAAATGTTTCACAGCAGGTGTTGCAACTTGCAACTACGCCAAGTGTTGTAATTCGGTAAGTTTTAAGTAAAAGAAATATTGGTGTGATCGAATACCTATAGGGGATTGTTTTACATGCAGCAAAATGAGGCAATGATGGTTTGCTACATAATAGGTATATTACCTATGTAGAAAGAGTTAATCATAATAATTGGGTTCCTATCTTCTTTTGAAACGTTCAAAATAGGAAAGGTGAAAGCACAGAGGACGTAACAACCTAGGCGTGGTTAATGCCATGTTAACAGTTTTCGTTAACTAAATTCTAATAATTTCTGTATTTTATATCAGTCTTGCAAATTAATATTGAATACCTATAGGAACTAGGCGGACATTTTTAGGTATGAACTATGAATGCCTTTATAACCCATTGCTAAAGACTTCAGCCCCCTATTCGAACCCCGGCGTGTTCAAATCCCCGACATCTACACCTCTAACATTTCAGTTACAAATAGCTACTTACGTGTTTTACTGGTGAAGGAAAACATAGTGAAGAAACGCACCATTCCTGAGTTTTTCGTAATGTTCGAAAGTTGTTCAATGTATTCCAATGGACAGTGTGGTGGACTATGGGCTGAGTCTTTATTATTGTGACGAGAACTGTGGGCTGGCGAGGGGTTGATATAGTGATGTTGAGCTTCCCCTGTCATACGTATACCCTGAACCTAATGATAACAGAATATTGAAAACTATTCTCCTAAATTCTTAACAGCCCTTAATTTTCCGGAATAAAAAGTAGCTTAAGTCACTCTCCAGGTCCTAAACTATACCCGTGCAAAAACTCACTTGAATCCGTTGCTCCATTGCGGTGTAATTAAAAGACAAACCAACAATGTCTGTCACCGGGATACAGCCTACCTCTGTGCCAAATTTCGGTCAAAATCGGTTATCTAAACATTACGGCCCATTTGGCTGGGAAAGCGAGCAGACAGACTGACAGACACACTTTTCGCATTCATATTTCACTTAGAATGGATTGTAATATTATCTAACTAGTTCATTGTAATCGTGGCAGTGGCGGGCGAGTTTGCGGTTTTAATAATTTCTTTCCAGACCGGATTCTTTTATGAAATTTTGCCTTGCAGCTAAGGAAAATGAAAATGGAGCACTCGGGCTTATTAGAGTAAAATGGGACAGTAGTAGCTAAAGAAATAATTTTCTACAGCAAAACACTACATCCTCTCGTATACTTACTTATGTATGTATTTCATAACTTACGAAAAATTGTGGCTTACGAAGGCATCGATATATATATGTAGGTACTAGACGGGCCCTTTCATAGAAAAACTTGGGCGTCCGACTTTTAGAGCGCGCTCCTCACCTGTATAGCCCTGTCCTTGTCCCCGACATAGCGCTGTCCCGCTTTTCAGACAAGATGGCGTTAGTAAATTAGGTCCACATACTTTGTTTGACAGGGCCCGTCTATGTAAATTGAGGTCGTTGTAGGTAGGTACTTTTTTTAGAGGCATTTAAGACCAAATTCCTCTACCTTCCTCTAACAAGTACTTAGTTTAAATTTTGTTCTCACTGACCGCTCCCAAAAACAATTTGTACCTATAGATACGGCTATACCTACCTACCTAACTGATATTTAAACAAATAAACATATCTAATATAATACAAAATAAAACACGACTGCAGTAGCATTGCATAGTGCCGTTTTGAAAATGGCGCCACACAGCCGCCATATTGAATTTTTTAGAAAAAATTTAAAGCCATTCATGATTTAATTCGTGATGATTGTAAAGATTCTAATTTCTGAAGATTTATCTTACATCGAAATCTAGCAATTAGAAGTTTTGGTGTACATTTTTGGGCAGTCGTCTAATATTATTGAAATGCAGTTTCTAAACAAACAAAAGCTCGTAAGTAGGTCTGAAGCTGTGTGTAACTAAGTGTACTTACTCAAGTTTTCTGTATGATGCATCTGTTTTATGAGGTTAGTTTAGAATATTTATAATAGCCGGCCCACTACTTTCAGTTTCCGTTAGCACGAGTTTCCTCTCAAAATCAGAAGTCTTTTTGTCATAGTCCACGCTCGCTAAGTGTGGATTGGATTGGCAGACTTATAAATTGTCAAGTGCAAGAGTATGCAGGTTTGATCACCATGTTTTCCTTTAGCGTCAAAGCAAGTGATATTTAATTGCTATGTTAAAAACGCACATAACTTTGAATAGTTAGGAGTGCCTGAAACTCGAACTCCGACTACCCGTATATGCGGCTGACATCTAAACCACTAAGCTATCACCGCTTTTTCGCATTTACTAACCTAATCATGTAATCTTGCGAAATCATCAGATCGCGTGTAAATACCCAATTTCCCGGTGGACAATCGTTTCATACATCATGTTGCAAGCGTGCTACAAACGCTGAGAAAACAAATTACTAATTAATATCACTTTCGCTGACATTTGCTTATTGTATTGTAATATCAATAATTCAAATAGAAAGAGAACTTCGCAGTCTCTCCGTTTATTTTTATTATTAGAAGTAATGCAATTAATTGAATATTGCACCTGATTTACATTTTGTTCACACAGCCGTATGAAACCAAACTTAGATATAAGTATTTCGTAATTTTTACCTAATTGCAATTAAAGTAATAAAAATAGCTTATCTGGAGTCGATAGGAAAGCAAAAATGAATCCATACCATCCTAAGCAAGGAACTTACCTCGCGTTTTTTTACAATATACAGGGTGGTCCAAATAGTGACGTCCAAAGAAAAAATATTGATTCCTCGTACCTAAACCTATCAGAAAATAGTCTATGTATGTTCAGCGATTTTTGATAGTTTTCGAGTAATAATTTTTTTTTCAACACACTTGCTCATAAAGTGGCTCTAATTTCACCGCAATTAGGCACATAATGACACTTAAAGACTGTGACTTTTTCATTACTATTATTCACAAATGAGATATAGAGTTTTTATTTTATTTTATCTAATAAAATTAAATTTATATTATTTTTTAGTATGATTATGCACAAGTGAGTTATAGTTTTTTTTTATCTACTAAATAATAGTACATTATGGTACTAGTGTGCAATGTTGGTGATAACCGCTGAGGCGCCATTATTTATTTTCTTCACAAGTGTGTTGAAAAACGTCGTATGATACACTCGGCAATCTTAAGATCCTCACCTAACGGCTCGGGTCTCAATGGCGCCTCAGCGGTAATCACCAACATTACACACTAGTACCATAATGTACTATTTTATCTTAATTTTATTTTAATGTATACCTAGTTTTATCGTGAGATTTCTGAGGGAGTGAGTGTTAAATTTTTTTTCTTTTTATTTAGAGTTTTTTTCCAAACTTTTTTTTGTGAACATGCCTGCTATATGAAGTGTGCTACTTTCCATAAAATCTTAACATTAAACCAAGTCGGAAAATGTTTGGTCATAAGTGAAAAGTTTACGTTCGACAGAGGCAGAGACGAATTTTTCAAATTTGATGGCTAATGGGATGCAGTAATTAGAAAATTTCTGACAAAAATAATCGATATTTTTTGATTAAGTGAAATCAAGATTACGTGAAATTTTTTTTTAGTTTTTAACAGTTACCCAGTCAGTTTTTACTTTTTAGCTCACAATAGGTAGTTAGACATCTGTAAATACTTTACCTAATCGGAATTCAAACTCCATGACTACGTTACGTATATAATACCTATAATAGCTGCGCCATAGCCCATAGGTGACCAAAACTGCTTGCGAATTATTGTCCCCATTTAATTATGCTAGGTAGGTCTTCGAGTACTTAAGCAGCTGCCTACTTCGTATTGTTAATAATACAGCAAATCGAGGTCGTCATAGGAAAAACACGTCGCAAAAATGTTTTAAAAGTCGACCTAGATTTAACCTAAAATGGCTGATAGCTCTACCTAATAAGCATAAATATCTAACTCATGAAAAGTAAATAGGCACGTCAGTAGGACCACACTTCCCTCTTGAGTCTTCACTGAGTTCACTAAATGGTAAGTGACTCTGCAGATGAAATCCAATCGCGCGCGCTCTGGGAAAAGATTCATTATAGACCTTATAGAGATTTGCTAGACTATCAAGCTTTCCCCGGTAATGCTAATAATTTAACTAACTATTGTACATATTTTAAAAAAACATTTTTAAAAAGAGATATCCTAATTAAAGAATAATAGACGTTATAGTAGTCTATGTGGTACCTACTTCTCTGTCTACTACGGGTACACAGGGGTACACGCATCCTTTATTCAAAGAACGCATCGATTTACCAAGTCAATGGGTACACGTTTTTAATTGGTTTTTATGAGTTTAACACCGACCAGAAAAAGGTCTACCGTCTATAGTCTTTGCTGACAGATTAACAATACAATTAATGTCAATTTATCTTAGGTTTGATTTTTACATTGGATTTTTATCACTGAGAAAGTTTGTAATCTGTGGTTTGTTTTGACTTTTGGTTTGTTTGCTGTGTGAGTTTTCAATTTTTAGATTTTTACCATCAGGTAATTTTTTGCAGAACGCTTCGTCAATGTGAATTAGTTAAATAAAATGAATAGAAATTGCGGAAGAAGATTAACCGAGTTCCAAGATGAACACTACTGCGCAGGAAATGCAACCGGCAATTTCCGCCGCTCGTGTTCACTGCGGCTGCGCGGTGAAAAAATGGTGCAGCGATCGCCTTTAACAACGAGGAAATATATCCCAATAATCACGGAAAATAACAACCAGAAACCAAGAAGCGATGGCTCCCGACTTCCAGAGCCTTGCCATCGCCCTAGAAGCCAAGTAAGCAACCGCCTTTGTACTTGCAATTAATAATAAATTATTGTCATGGCTACATGGCCGCAAAACACCGCACAACCAACGTAAGTAATTTCCCTTATGGCTTCATAAATTGAGTTCCATATCTCTATTATATTGCATAACATACAGATCTGTGTCCATAAGTGTTCGAAATAAGGGAAATGCACTGCATTTTACTTAGCAAGAAACCTAAAGTTTTTGTAATTAGCGAAATAATAATTCTACCCACTTAACATTTTAATTTTTGTTTTATTTCAGTCATTCAACGCAAATGGGAACAAGCCAAGGAAATCCTGTCTGAAAACACAGGACCCTTGCATTGACAGACATCTAAGTATGACAGATTCTGCACACACTCCCCCAGGATCTCCTGAAGACTTGCCCGATGATGATTCTCTGCACAGTTACGGCAGCGCTGCCACGGCTGCATCCATTGATGCGGGCTATGCTCCATTCAACGGCACCACTTTCAGCGGGCGATCAATGCGCTATGTATTACATTGTTCCTCACATGCTGGCCTAGCAGGGGATGAATATCTCACCCCTACACAACGCGCCCAGAAGCAAATTCGCCGCCTGAAAAGCCTTCTAAGTCAATGCAAAAAAGACTTAGAAAAGAAGGACAGTGAAATATTCCAGCTCACTAAGGAAGTGGTCGAGCTACGTCTGTACAAGGCCTCTATATTCTCTCCAGATGAAAAGTCAAACTCTAGTGAGGTTGTGACGGTTAGAGAGAACAATGAGGAGCCTTCGATTGAGGAGGACAGTGTCAAATGTAAGGATGTACACCGATCATTTGATATCACCGACAGTCCAATGTTTAAAGATCAGACTCCTACCAGGTGCCGGAATGAGATGCAAGGATCGTTCACTGATTCGGGACATTTTGATGATCTCACAAATTCTTCTCTACATTCTAAAGAGTCAGTCCACATTTTGAACCATGATGCCTCATGCATGACCGAGGTAACAGATAGTGACGACGAGCGGCGCAGCTTGATGGCTTACTATGAGAAGAAAATAGAAGACGTTGTGAGATCTCACGTGGGAGAAACTCAGGAAATAAAGAAAGCTCACAATGACAAGGTGGAAGCGTTGCTTCAGAAATTATCGGATGTGAACACCCGTTACTGTGAACTGTTGCCAAACTATGAACAAGCTAAAGAGAGAATACACATTTTGGAGAAGCAGTTGGAAGATGCTAGCAAACAACTGCAAGATTTTGATAGCAGACATCGCTCCATGTACCTGAAAATGTACAATAAGGGAATGGAAGCTGTCAAATATGAATTGGATAAGGTTTGTATTGTTACTTTTCATTACCAAAACAAATATAAATAGAAGTCGCCTGCATCCAATTTCTGATTTCCTATGAGATTATGAAAGGACATTGTCCAAATTCGCCTAAGAATCAACATACTTTTGAAATATACAGTAATTCATAGCTTATTTTTTAACCTCTATTCCAAATATTAGATTTCAACGGACACTTCAAGTTAATTAAAAAATAAATAAATGGGTATTAAATTGATTACCGTTCTTTTCCGACTTATAACTTACAGGTTAAAATAATAAACAATACCACCGCTTGAGCGCTGGTTCCGTAACTTAAGAAATAAGATAAAAGCAGCTTGAAGCGCTGAGTGCGAATATTCCGAGAGAGTATTCCGAATCGTGCAACGCCATCTATTGAAAGTACGGTAAATTAATATTTATAACGCCATCTGTAATGTTTTTGGTGAACTACGGCGAAACTTGTTGACGATGATATTTATTTTTCAAGCAGATTGAGTCGTAATAACCTCAAAATTGAAAATATTGCTGGTATTAAATAAATTCTCTGAAGTGTCCGTTGTTCAAATCTAATTAAAATAGTATTTATGTGTTATCTTGAATCCGATAATATATATATTTTTTTTTTTCATCCACTGCAAGCTAGCCCTTGACTGCGATCACACCTGATGGTAAGTGATGATGCAGTCTAAGATGGTAGCGGGCTAACCTGTTAGGGGCATGGCAGTTATATTAAACCCAC
The DNA here is from genome assembly GCA_923060345.2 of Erebia aethiops. Classification (NCBI taxonomy): domain Eukaryota; kingdom Metazoa; phylum Arthropoda; class Insecta; order Lepidoptera; family Nymphalidae; genus Erebia; species Erebia aethiops. The sequence goes on along the minus strand of OV281096.1, from coordinate 8,778,281 downwards.
ACCCCTTCGGTTTCTACACGGCATCGTACCGGAACGCTAAATCGCTTGGCGGCACGTCAGCCGCCAACCAGCCGCAACTAGCCACGGCCGAAGCCTCCCACCAGACAGACCAGGGAAAATTCAGAAATTATAAATTCCTAAATTGACCCTGCCGGGGATCGAACCCGGGGCCTCCGCACGTTAAGGCAACAGCGCTACACACTGCGCCACGGAGGTCGTCAACAAATTCTTATCTGATTTCTACACCATAGAAGAATTCTACCTTCCAAATTTCAAGTCTGTATGCTTTATACCTCCTGAGGTATAGTGATTAATCAGTCAGTCAGTCAGTCAGTGAATGAGTGGTATTTTGCTTATATATTTATATATACACATAATGTTGCACTGACCTTCAATATTTTACTCACTACATTAATAGCAGTAAATAATCACCAATATTAAACTATTTTGCTGTAAAATATAAATGAAAATTGTTATCAGACTGTAAAAGTCTGTTTGATAAGAAAGTAGGATAGGTACCATTTGAGAATCATTTTAGCAATTACACAGACAAAATCCTCAGGGTGATACTGATATCAAACCTTAAGCTTTATATTTATTTTATATGAAAATTGCAGCAATATTAATTATACCTTACTAATTAATATTAATGCAATTATACAACATGTCTACTCTGAGGACAAAGAAAGATGTTACACATCACACATTTTGTCTGATACATTGCATGAATACAAGGAGGTTTCTGTTTGCGGGTCATGGTTCTCACCACTTTAATTTAGGGCCCCAATGATTCATATTTGTGCATGTACAAAATATTTTAAAATGTATGTTTTAACACTGTTCAATGACTTTTTAAGTTATATACGAACTAAAATCTTCCAGGAGGGAGAGCCTGAACCCAGCACAAGTCAGCTTAACAGAGTTTCAGTCGAGGAACTACTGGCGCAGCTCCAGATAACGCAGACGGAGCTCGAGAATGTCCGAGTAAGTGAAATTCAATGAACAAAGGTTAACATAACAATTGTGTTGTCGCCCTTGCTATTGTCGACATTATAAACCAATTCCAGATTTGCTTAATTCTTGAAAGCTATTTATAACAATGCTCATGATAATATTATTAGAAATATTAAGAATTCTTCCAAAATCTATTTAAAACTCTAACATTTTCACTTTGGTGTATTATTTTCTATTAGCTCTAAAATCCTAATGCAAAATATAGGGATGTTGATACTAAAATTTATGTTCATTCACGAAAATATTATAAATAAAATGAAGATTAATGGCAATTTAGAGCAATTTAATTAAAAGGCACAAGTGACTTTTTCTCTTTCTCGCTAAGGCAAAATTATATCACAAAATAGGCATTCTGTCCAATCAGCAACATTGAAATAAAACTTTTTATTACTAATTAGTTTTACTTATTTTGTTAACATATTATGCTTTAAATCTAGAAATATGTTTTGGGCTAGGATATATTTTCGAGTGTGATCATTTTGTGTCAAACTCCCTATTATCGTTGATTCTTTTTTGGTACCAAAATAACCTATCAGTTTACACAGAATGACTAGAATGAGCATGTAGTGGCAATTAACAGGACCTGCTTTAACGTGTAGTGAATTACAGGACACGGCATTCACAGCGGACCGAACAGCAAAGTCACAAGTACTTCTTAGTGCAAAGGAGGCTGTTTCTTTATGGGTCCTAGGAGCTCGAAAGGTTGGAGGCAGAACAGACAGCGTTTAATCTTTTTTTTTTTTCTTCCTTGTAACACATAATTTATGCTTCAGTGCACAGGTCTATTTATTTGTTGTAAATATATTATTTTTTTTATAAATTAATTTAAGATTTAAAGGTGTATTAGGTATTTAACAGCTATTTTGGGACTTCTGCATTTCTTGCCAATTTTTTTTTAAGTCGAGTAACAACTTTCTAAGGGCTTCAAGTTCACATAGAAATATCTCTTGTAGAATTTTTGCTTATGGTTAATCTGTCCGTTTTACTATTACGATGGGTGCCCTTCATAAAACAATAATGTCACAAGTTCATATTATAATATAATGTTGGATAAAAAAACAGATAAATACTATGTCAGCCACAAGCCATAAAGGCTGTCCTTATTTTTTTTTAAGGGTGTGCTAAGTCTGTTTGATGCCCGGGCTGGCATAATATTGGGTATTTGACAACTCATCAAATAAATTATTATTTTGTGATTATTAAATAGAGGATCTCCCAAAAGTCGTTATATCCCCTGTTAAGTTTATGTTGAATAACCATTTTAAACTATCGATTAAAGTACAAAAGTCCAACTTTGATGACGTCACAATAGGCATGATGACTGATTTTGAAAAATGGTCAGATTATGTTCGGAAGTATCTACTATGTAGAAAAAATATCTTATTTCAGCAGAAAAATAAGGTTTGGTAGATAATATTGGCATTTGAAATTTAAATTTTAAAATTCACGCCAATACGCTCCCCGTGTTATGGCGTCGTTTGTGAAGTCACTATTATTTTTACCAATGTACTCTGTGCAGTGTGCAGTAAGCAATAGTGTGATTGTCAAAGCTCGAAAACCAAACAATTGTGACGTCATTCGCTTCTTGGTGTTTTAACCAATATGGCGGATTGCTGTATTTTATAATATTATTTTATCAATATATATAGCAATCTCACTCGAAATAGAAAAATAAATACATTTTTATAATCCATGAATCCTATTTCATTAGATAAATTAACAATTTCATTGATTCTTGGTTACTGTCATTATGCCTATTCAGTATTTCATACATGACGCTTGAAAAAAGATGCTAATTTGACTAGTTTTTTAAATACCCAATTATCTGAGGTCACATGTGCTTTTATTATTTGACGGGACTTACGGGAAATAATAATAAACGCGTGCGAAACGAGCGCATAGTACTTACTCCAACATCACACCGCCCCACTCATAGTTCGCTACTGATTTTAACATACTTGTGACATTATTTTACATAATAATAATAAATTGGAAAAGTCTGAATGTAACAACTGTGTTTTTTTTCTGTAAAGGCTAGTCTAACCATTAATTATTTAGTGAAATAATAACCTGTGTTAACTTTGTTTAAGCTTTGCATGCTATAGTTTGAAACAGCCTCTTTTGGTTATTTGGTGGAAGTACTTGGAAAATAATGTGATGAGGTATATTTTAAGTTAATTACATATCTGTTGACTTTTTCGTAATACATAGAATGTACTTTAATAACATTAGTTTTACAAAAGCTTCAAATGTATACATGTTGTCAGGTAAAAAGTACTCTGACCTTGAATTTGTGTCGACGTAAATGGCGGGGGTATCTTTACCGCCGTGCTATTGGTTCGTGGGTACACTGTACAAGAACCCACAAAATGCAAAGTATTTCCTTCCTTCGTTACATCTCTTGGCACGATAGCATTGCTACAATCTCAATCATTCTTATTGCTATTGGGTGAAATTTGTATACCAAAGCGAGAGAGTCAGCCAATCATACAATATAGTGATCGTCATTACGAGCCCTACGCTATAATACGCCTACAGGAGCTCTTTTTACCTGACGGCCTGTAATAAGCTATTTGAGAACTGAGAAGTTTAGGCAGCATATCTTTTTAGTGATTTCTTTACAAATTACAATTTGAGTTTTACTGTTTTACAAAAACTACAAAAGCGATGTGGTCACTCAGTCCACACAAACACAACTTTATTTAAAGTTATAATATCGAAATTATCTTATTACATTAATGGCTTATTGCAATTTGTAATCAAAACATCAATTATTGTGAAAAACTTACAAACTGTAGACGCGCTCGACATTTCTGCATGCTTTTTTTTTCTGTTATGCCCACTCTTAACTATTCTTTAGCGCTGCAAGTGAAGAGTGGGCTTTGGAACAATTTTATTTTAAAGAATGTCCCTTCGAAGTATATTTATGTATTCATTTTTTACCTCTTGATGACGTTAGAATTAAGTAGGTTTAGAATTGTATACATAGTTAATTCGATTGTAGCCACTTCTAGCTATACCTATGTTTTTGTTTATGTTACTTGCATGTAAGATACTAGATACCTTATTAGATACCATAGGGTGAGCAGAATTAATACAAATATTTTTATCTGTTACAGGCAATGTACCGTCGTATAGTGGAGTCCCAGAAAGGCAACAAGACAAATGTGGACCCAGAAGTGACTTTGCAGTTTTTAAAATCGGCGATATATTACTTCCTCACAGACCCGGAAAACCATCAGGGGCACTTAAATGCTATAGAAAATATTCTAGGGTTCACTGACGCGGAAAAGAAGAATATACGCAAAGCTAGGGCGACGTAGAGACTGCTGCAAATATGTGATAGTTCATAAAATATAGATAAATGTTTGCCACTTAGTTAGAATTGTTGCATGGCCGCTAGCTAGATAAATATTTAAATATATATTGGAGCACATTTGTGTTACCATACTAAATTTTATCGTACTTACACTGAATTGCAACATGCCCAATCGTCTTCTTGATTTAATTTACACATCCTGTGAAATTATTGGGATTTTAGAAACTAATTAATTTTTAGACGCTAAATTTGTGATTTTTTTAAATAGTTTTTAAGCGCCAAAGAAAACATTCCTTTTTTTCGTTGTGCAATTTTTTGACCTTTTATTATTTTTAAGTGTAAAGTGTTGGTTCACTGATAACGACAACTATTTTAAGTGTTATAGTTTTACATATTTTATTCCTTTTATGCGTTGTTCCTACTTTCATTTACTTACTTAGGTACTTTATTTTTTCGTTATTTTGCATGTGAGAGTTTTTTTTTTATTTGCTCATCAAGCAAAGTGTTTACACAAAATAATTAAGACAATTTATTTTATTGGTTTTAGAGAGAATAACATTGATCTACTTATACGTAGTGTCTACAATGAAACATCACCGTCCTTACGCTACAATAACATTGAATTTCTAGTTATTTCTTTGACTTTCTACTGAATTTTGTCGACGTTTTCTTGCCTCTTAAAGCTGCATCTGTGATTAGTATATGTTATAAAGTAATCAATGCATAATAAAATCGTGCTTTATTATCTTAATTACAAAGTTTGTTATACATTTTTAACAGCTATATTTATACTCTTTTCAATTTGAAATTCACAGAAATGTATTACTAGTTTTAAAATATAATATTTTTAAGTTTAATATATGGCAGGGCCGAAAACTAGGCTGTAGTTGTTTAGTATGGCTCGTAGTGAAGCTATTTACATAAGCAACTCATCACATAACTTTGTTACAATGTTGATCATAGTGAGCGAATTTTAATCTACCCTACATTTGGTTTTTTACTAATGAAACTTTCTGAGCATGTCAAATTGGCGAGATTGGAACTAGTTACCTTTATTGAGGTTAAGTGGATTGGTTATTGTGATTTTGCATCTTTTAACTGTAAAATTATACGAAAATATAATAATCTAAACCTTCAAGTAATTATTATGGTATAGGTTACTTGTGAAATGTTCACAGACAATCTTATGTTTTCAATAAACAAGAAATATTAACATGACTTTCATATTATCACTAGCTGACCCGGCGAACTTCGTACCGCCTAACAGTCGATGAATGTAGTGATTCGTTATATTGGTAGGTACTAGATGGGCCCATAGTAAAAATTTGGTCGACCTAATTGTAGTGCATGCACCTAACCTGTCTTAAGTTTTTTTTAAAAGTTAAGTTGGATTTGGGTTCCAGCCCAGAACCAACAATAAATATCATTTTTTAGGTAGGTAAGTTGACAAAATAAAAAAATAAGATGTAGATAAATATTTTATTACCAAAATTAAATGTAAATTATTATCAGTAAAAAAACTATTTAATGCATAAAAAAATTAAAGCTAGCACGACTTACATACTAATATTATTTAACACAGCAAATAATTAAATACTTATACGTTTTAGGTACACTGCAGTAAAAAGCTACAACAATCGGAATTATCACTACTCAATAGTCACGGCTTGGCAACAATATCAAAATATTTGCCAAATAACCCTCCTTACAACTGATAATCGATATCACAACCATAATTTGTACAGTTGTTTTAATACATCTATTAACAAATCTTATTGCTAATATGCTATTCCATATAATAGCGGGTACATATCGGAATTCTAAAGCTGCGGGTTTTCTGTCAGCACAGCAAAGTACTTAGGCGCTTTTCATAGATAAATTATTGACAATGAACAAAATCATATTTTAAAAAAAAATTAGCATGCAAGTATTTCCCAGTGGCGTTAGCTCATACATGCCATATAAATTGATTTATTGATTTATTGATTTATTGATTTATTGATTTATTCGTTGTGAACACAATATTAAAATGCATTCTGCCATTTCTGGCGTACAACATTTAGAATTACATTTTACATTATTATCTTACTAATTAAATTATATACAAAATTAAATTGTATAAACTACTGATAGATTCTATATCTTATCTGTGCTTTTTCCTGAACTGACACGTGTGAGGCTTAGGACTAGAATCCAGAGCCGTTAAACCAGTAAAATTTAAAAAAATGGCACGTGTGAATGTACCATGAGGCAGTGGCGGATTAACATCATTATGTTTGATGTCGCCCTAGGCCCTATGACATATGCCGCCCTTTTGCTGAAGGTGAAAAATATTTTTTTCACCTCTCATGCTCTAAAAAGATGCCTAGCCTCATTTAGCCTCTGATTAACCTTTTGAAAATGGTTAATCAGATGCATCGCAAATCGCCTAAGACGTATTTTTGGCGATAGCTCCGAGGATTTTGGATTTTGGAGGATCATGGATCGAAATGGGAATAGTACCAAGAGTTGACGAATTTATCGAGACACATGTGAGCGTTTGAATTTTGAAAATCGGCTGGTAACTTTTATTGGAATTTTGAAAAATGTAAAAAACGGTTTTTTGGGGGGTGTTTGATTACTAAATTGTTAATATTTCTACACTAATGGTACTGAAACTTTTGCCGCCCCTAAAATCATGCCGCCGTAGGCCCGGGCCTCACGGGCCTAGACCTAAATCCAGCACTGCCATGAGGTATTTTTTATTAGTAACTCTCATTTTGTTAACATTGAGACTACATTTCGACCTGTCACACCATACAAAATTATGTTGTATTTGATAAGCTATTCGAAGTCCAATACATGCGCGTGAGTCACTCAATAAAAGTTACAAAATCTGCTACATTACTGCTGAATATAATATGGCACATTGTACAGTGTAAAAACTCATAACAATATCATCCCTAGATCATTAAAAATAGCTGTCATGGGTTTCTTGCGGTAAAGATTCCGATCAGTCTTTATACTTAGAAATCATAAAATGTTTATCAAACATATATTATAAACAATCTGATTATGTAACTTAGAACTACAAACTCACTCACTTCGAAGTCAGTATTTAACTTTGGATATAATAATTCATGTTTACTTTGAACTTCACGATACAATTACACTTACAAAATATTCACGATTTAATTAATGCAATAAAACACGCATATTAAAAAATAGTAAAACTACATCAATTCATAATATTTACACAGCTCTGTAGGTATATGTCTTAGTATCAATAAAATATTTGCCGCTGCAATTTCTCTGTAAACGTGTAAGTAGTAAAAAAATTCGAGATCAGTCAAATAAGATATGCCATTAATCATTAATTAATTCATTATTAATATCAAAATTGCATATTCAAATAGCGATATCCAAATATTTTTATATTTCTATGAAAATATTAGAAAATACATGAATGTAGATGAACACATAACGAGTTCGATAAACGCTTAATGTGTCTATTTCCGTTGCGCACAATCTCTAATCTAAATAGACAGGGCTGAATCTAGTACTGTCCTTTTCTGAAAGGATGTCCCTTTTCTTTTTTCTCTCTTATGAAAAGGATGGCAATAAAAGACCCGTCATTTTAGTTTAGACATTGAGTACAACAGAATAAGCCACATTAAATTGCTGTTTTTAAAATTAATAATACAGCCTTTCAATGACCAGGCTTTGAAAAAGAATATTAGCATGGTAACTATTTTCTTATTTCTCCATTACAAACGGATGGCGAATGTAATGTTCACGTTAGATAGAAAAAGTTCGCATAGTAGAAAAGAAGACGCAAAAATTAAGTACGCAACGAACGTATGCATTACGTACTCGTAATAATTCTTCGAAATATCGTATAAATTAAGATAGTAATAGAATGAGCACTGCATTCAGTACAGAGCACTGTTTCAGTTCTAGTATTTAAATAGAGCCGAATAAATGCGTGCGTGAAAAACAAGTTAGAATTGCCTTGTTTATTTTTTTTGGGTGATAAAATTATTAAAAAACGAAAAGACGACTGAAGATATAAACAAAAAAAATTCGTATTACGTCGCTTTTTATCTTGGATGAAATAAACACGGGATTCGAAACTTTTAAAAAATTAATGAAATCACGTTCGACGAACTTTTACGGGGCGAGGGCGAGTTGCCTTGTAATTTTTTTGTCTAATTATTGACACTAGTGCATGAAAAAGAAAAGTCGATCACTATGACAACACAATATCATAATTTTATTGGCGAAACTGCCACAGTTCGCGGCTAGAGGGGTAACGCGAATATGGCCGATATCACGCGTCCCGTGGTTAATTCGTCTAAGCTTTTTATGGTATGTCCGGCAGTGGCGTGCACAGGGCTTGAAGCTAGAGGGTAGGCAAAACTTAGTCAGAATACCTATTAACTAACTGAGCATTGACGTCATTTCGATTTGTGTAAGCCGAGCTTTTATGCCTCTATGAACTGCACGCCACTGATGACAAAATCGTTTAATCGAAACTGAACTTTACTTCCTCGCGTGAAGGGTCGTTGTTGGCAGCCACAGTCTGCAGCAAGTAGCGGCTGATCTGGCTCTCAATGGACGGGGTGCTCTCTTTCCTGGCCGAGGCGCGCTTTCTCTTGGCCTTGCTGTGCTTGGTGCGGCGGCGGCCCACTTTAGTTTTCATTTCCGCTATCTTTACTGAGAGCTGGCTATCGAGGGAGTTCCGCCGGGATTCCACCGAGACGTGGCGCAGACTGATGCTGATCTGGGAGTCCTGTGAAATACCAAATGTACCTTTTGTAAACCTTTTTTTAAAATAATGAACATGTAACATGTTCAACATGAACTTGTAAAATGAAGTTGACTATATACAACAAGCAATCCGCAATGGAGCTATGAATGTTGATGTCATGAACCAAATGCAATGATTGAGACAGTAAGTAGTAGTTTTATTAATTTTACGCCTTCATAATATTTATTAGCAACTAATGCGACGACGCTTGAGCTAATAAGTGTTTATTTTTTGTATGTTTATCACATCTTTGAGAGACGTTATCTAATGAACGGCCCGGTGAATAACGTCAGTTTTTATACTGTTCACATAGGTACTGCATATACTTGAATACTATACAAGTATCAGCATTCTTAGCTATTATTAATTTTTGGTAACAATAACTCGTCTTTGAGCGGCGATAAATAGTCGGTTGCCCAGCCGCATGCAGGCAGACTGTCACCATTTTCACCAGACGAGAGCCTTACATGCACCAAATACTGAATCAGCCTTCCTAGCGATAGTTACCAAAAGTACGGCTATCTCCTAAAATGACAGTAAGAACAGTATGAAGTAGGAACAGTCGTTCACACTTTCCAAAAATCGGGCTCGTGCACCAACATCAAAAGGGCGCGCGAGTGTTTGTGTGCGTGTGTGGTGTGAGTGAATGAGTGGTGTGGTGCGAGTGAGTGGTGTGGTGCGAGTGAATGGTGTGGTGCGAGTGTATGCAGTTATAGCCATTAGCGAGTGTTACCTGCGAGTTGCGATTGTCGGGCGTGGAGCTGAGCGAGTGATGCGAGTGGTGTATGTGCGGCGGTAGCACGAGCGCATCGCATCGCTTCACGAAGCGCGGCAGATTAGCGGCCCAGGATCATGACAGTAGTTAAGAATTGGAAACAGTCGTACACACTTTCCAAAAAGCAGGCTCGTGCGCCAACATCGAAAGTGCGCGCGCGTGTGTACTGTGTGTGTGGTGTGATTAAGTGTGTGTAATGCGAGTGAATGGTGTGGTGCGAGTGTACGCAGTTATAGCCATTAGCGAGTGTTACCTGCGAGTTGCGCCTGTCGGGCGTGGAGCTGAGAGAGTGATGCGAGTGGTGCGTGTGCGGCGGCAGCACGAGCGCGTCGCGGCGCCGCACGAAGCGCGGCAGATTAGCGGCCCAGGATCATGACAGTAGTTAAGAATTGGAAACAGTCGTACACACTTTCCAAAAAGCAGGCTCGTGCGCCAACATCGAAAGTGCGCGCGCGTGTGTACTGTGTGTGTGGTGTGATTAAGTGTGTGTAATGCGAGTGAATGGTGTGGTGCGAGTGTACGCAGTTATAGCCATTAGCGAGTGTTACCTGCGAGTTGCGCCTGTCGGGCGTGGAGCTGAGAGAGTGATGCGAGTGGTGCGTGTGCGGCGGCAGCACGAGCGCGTCGCGGCGCCGCACGAAGCGCGGCAGATTAGCGGCCCAGGACGATGACAGCTCGCCGCTGAAACCACACCGACTGTGTCAATCCGGTGATTGACTACTTTAACATCTTTCACTTTCCGCCATTGAAACAGTATGCACTATAATATATTATTTTGAACATCTAGAATGCTTACTTATGCCAAAAAATGGTCATGAAAGAGAAATTTAGAATCTAGCGGGAGCCTACGATACGATGCCCATAGCCATGCAAAAAACACGTCGATCCGTTGCGGCGTAATTGAAGGACAAACCAACAAACAAACACACTGTCGCATTTATAATATTGTTAGTAATAATATTATTAGTATGAATGTTGATGTACGATAATATTCTTAATTTCTTAATCTCTATGGCCATTGTGTGCAAAAGGGACAGGGAAAAACTTGTAGAAGTGTTTTCTTTCGAGATCTTATTTTCGTTTCTATCTATTGATAGGAACTTTATGTCCAACTCATAAAGGTTGTTTCAGTAACTTTTTAAAACATAATCAGCACTTCAAATATAATTATATCCATCAAGATTTCTGGCGACGTTCCATTTCACGTGAAGGCAGAGACGCATAAAAGTGAGTAGAATAATATTACAATGGAAACTGGTATTCTGGTACACAACGCGCATTCACATGGTGTTGTGGGTTGGTCCTGGTGTAAATCGGCATAGAGCGGAGATAGCCTTGGTCGAAACTTCGGCCTCCTATGCAAGGGTTAAGTTAGTTTTTCGGCACGCGGCACTTCAGTTATCCTGATATTAGTCCTATTTTGGTCTAACATTTGAATATAATTGTACCATTGTTAATATTTAACATAAATCTTGAATATATATCTATATTAATAACATAAATGCGAAAGTGTGTCTGTCTGTCTGTCTGCTACGCTTTCACGGCCCATCTGTAATCTGTTCAACCGATTTTGATGAAATTTGGTACAGGAATAGGTTGTATCCTGGTAAAGGACATAGATACTTTTATCCCGGAAAATTAAAGAGCTCCCGCGGGCACCAATAAGCCCTTAAACCACACAGACGAAGTCGCGTGCATCAGCTAATACCTACATAATACAATAAACACTAGTGGAAATTGAGTAATAGTCACCCACAACTAGCCTCGAAAACAAAACCTTGTGGTTACATCACATTACTTGACTATGTTTTATAAATAAACAACAATGTTGACATTACATAACATAGCTATACATTACGTACCTATGCATTACATAAGACATTTACGATGATGTATCTAGGTAAAGTGCTTTTATGGTCAAGATGATAATGGTGCTTATTAGGGTTCCTTATCAAAATGTTTCTAAAGGTAAAGTAAAAAAAATAGTAAAACAAAAATATAGTTTTTTAACTTTCGTTCGCTGCTTCGATCCTCTGGCACGCACTTCTAACTTTTCGTAGTTAGGTCTGTGTATTTTGTAATATATCACTTAATAACGGTGAGTTAGTGAAGGGAAACATCGTAAAGAAACCTACATGGCCAAATTTTCATTGTGTTCTCAAAGTGTGTTAAATCCGCACTTGGCCAGCATGGTGGACTTGGCCAACCCCTTCTCTTTCTGAAGAACGCATGCTCAGTAGAGAGCCAGCAATGGGTTAAAAGGATAATTATCTTTTTTTTTTCACTAAAATTAGCCTTTTGACTGCGATCTTACCTTTCGTGTTTAGCGTCCTCCGGGTAGTCGATAGGAGAAGTGTTGTCGAGGCAGAAGCCGACGGGATCTTGCCTGGAGCCGCCCAGGGATATGGAGAGCCGCCCGCGCGTTATGAACTCGTTGCGTCGCTTGTACGCGCGCGCGATCAGTTCATGCTTACGCGCGCGCCGCGTCACGTCCGCTTCTACTGAGCAGCCGCACTTTCTATAAAGAAAAACGTTTTTATTTATTGTTTAATTGGTACTCAAAACGGATTATAATACTATAACATTTCAGGTAATATTTGACCACCTCCATGGCGCAATGTTGAGCGCTGTTGTCTTAACGTGCGGAGACCCCGGGTTCGATCCCCGGCAGGGTTGATACGGGAATTTATAATTTCTGAATTTTCCCTGGTTTGTTCTGGAGGCATCGGCTGTGGCCACCCTACCGGCAAAGACGAACCGCCAAGCGTACGTCGATGCCGTGTAGAAACCGAATAGGGGTATGGCTATAGCCATATATAGTAATATATTACTGCCATACCTCTAACAGGTTAGCCCGCTACCATCTTAGACATCATCACTTAAAATCAGGTGAGATCGCAGTCAAGGGCTAACTTGTAGTGAAAAACTACATGGATGCTTACTTTGCCATGTACCGTCGCCAAGCGGCTGCGGCGGCGGGTGTCCACGTCCAAGAGGCCATGAGCGCGCCGGCAGCGAAACAGCACAGCAAACGCAGCTGCAGCACCGATACAGAGGGACGAGCGCCCGCCGCGCACTCGCGGCCTCCCTCCTTCAGCCCTTCGAGACGACAGCTGGATTCAGAATATTAATATTAACTACAACCGCACAGAACACCTCTGCCAACCACTAGACCAACTGCCTCGTAGGTCTAGTGGTTAGCATGTTTGACGGCCGACGAGGTCCCATGTCGGGCCATAATTAATTATCGGGTTTTTCTGATTAGAAATTCCCAGTATTAGTCTGGAGTTAGGAAGTTGGCGGTATTTCACCCCCGTGCCTCGGAGAGCACGTTAAGCCGTCGGTCCCGGTTATTATCATTAACATGATAATAGTAGTTAAAGCCCGCCAATTGGAGCAGGCGTGGTGGGTCTAAGCTCTAATTCCCTCTCTTCTATGAGAGTGGAGGCCTGTGCCCAGCAGTGGGACGTTAATGGGCTGCAGTGGTGGTGGACACAGAAGACCAATGCAGAAAAATTTGTAGCAAAAGGAACGCATAAAACTTCGTGCAAAACAAATAATCAAATTGTTGGCCAGCGTGGTGGAATGTGGCCTTAATTAATATCTAAGAACCTTCTCAGAAGTTATACACATCTTATGCAAAAAACGCATCTAAATCTGCCCAGTACTTTTTAGGGCACAACACACAAGCTCTTAGGGCAAGCACATATACTGTCTCCGTTCCGTTGTGGGTAAAAATGAAATAAAATGGATGTTTGTGAAATGCCTATTCAATGAAATTATTGAGCCAGACAGATCTGGTGAGCAGGGTTCAAGCTAGAGGGTTCACCAAGTGACTCACAAAATATTCCTCTGCTTGTGCCTCCTAAAAGCCTCCTTCCACGACTCGGCGTTGCGGAACTCGTAGACTTGGCAGGCGAAGATGACGCAAATGAACTCTGACGGTTTTGTCGAGGAGGATACACTGAGACACTCACATAATGTTCCTCTTGAAAGCCTCCTTCCACGACTCGGCGTTGCGTAACTCGTAGACATGGCAGGCGAAGATGACGCAAATGAACTCTGACGGTTTTGGTGAGGAGGATACACTGAGACACTCACATAATGTTCCTCTTGAAAGCCTCTTTCCACGAATCGGCGTTGCGGAACTCGTACACATGGCAAGCGAAGGTGACACAAATGAATACCGCCACCAGCGCTGCAGTGAGAGAGCATCGTGTGATTGTCTGGCGGATTTTGTTCGCAGCACGAGGAGATATCACGTCTTTACTCGATACGCGCACTGCTATCAATGAGAATACTCCTGCAGAAGGAAAATTATAGTTAAAGGTAAAACATATAATAGTTTTGTACAGAGAAACTCAATAAATTTTAGGGAATAATCCCGGTCTACCTAAAATAGAGTAAAAGAGACCATAAGGCTAGGATTTACCATTTCAAGCTTTATTTTTCTACAAGAAAAATCTAAGTGCTTCAGTCCTGTGACATAACATGTAAGTATTGCCATTTCATATAATAAGCACAGAGAAGCATTTAGGTTATTACTTTCTCCTCGGATTTTAAAAGTACTTTCTTTTAAATATTAATTAAATAAATAAATAAATAAATAAATAAAATCTTTATTTGGGATTTACAAAACACAGAAAACCAACATAATACAGAATATACTTAATAAGAATACAGAGAGAAATAACTTATATATAAACTTATATACTAAACCCTACTGTTATAAATAAACACCAATCTGTGTAAAATAAAATCCCAAAAAGGGCATCGACTCAGCGTAATGCTGATATGGTGTAAATGCACCATATTAGCGCTGATTTTCAGTCGACCCCTTGAGCTTCGACGTCCCGGACCGGCCCGGGCTGCCCGTCAATCTCACTACGCTGACCAACAAACCGAACAAATTCATATGAATTAAACATTTGGATAAATTTCAATATATCAGACTGATTTAAAACAACAAAAGACATATTATGACCTATTTGTGCTGCCTCCCCGAGAATCTGGATGAAAACGCCAAACCAACAATATATACGTAAATACATTTTCACCTAACCAAATTTTTGCTTGTCCAACAAAATCAATTCGTTTCTTACCTCGTAGCAGGAAATATCCTCCCAACAGAAGTACAACTGATAGTGGTGCTAATAACAAGGCAGCTCTCATCGGATGGTTCACGTAGCCCACAAAGCAGACCCCTGTCACGCTGTTACCATCCACTTCTCCAAACGCCATGGTTGTGATGGTGAGAATCAATGGCAAAGACCATGCTACCAAGTGAAAGTATGCTGCTTTCTTGTCTATTCTGTCTTGAATTTTACCTGTAGATTTATACAGATTTTAAATATGTATAAAAAACGCTTTGATTAATTCATTGTACCATAAAGATAACATGATCTTACTACATCAGATCATATACTTAAATTGTTTTATTTTGTTAAAATTAAATAAATAACACGAGCAAGGAAAATTAAAAGAAAAAAAATTGCCTGCCTGCCTAAATATGGGTTTTTTTTATTTGAAAGTAACTATAGATAATGGCAGCATTTCTCGTAATTTGTATTTATTATTTATTATTGACGCTGTATAACAGGTATGTAGGTAGCACAGACTAGATTTATTGTTTAATCTGTGGTGTCAAAAACGGTGGTCTATTATTGGGTTTAAAAAGAATATTTTGAAAATATATCTAAAAATTAACGGTAAATATGGTAGCTGGATTGAGTTAAAAAAGTAAATGAGTTAAAAAATGAACTAACAAAAAACAACTTTCAAAATAATTAGCAACAAGGAAGCTCTAATCAAAAGGTACATAATATTATAATGAAGTCTTTACCATATAGAGACTCCATTAACTTTTTTTATGGTCAGTGACTATAAATTTTCAGATTAGTTGCCAAGGACCGTAATATAACAATTTTAAGGAAGTGGACGATGCTTTCGATCCGTCAGGGCCCAGTTCATTTATTTGGTAGCATGCAGAGAATGTGATGCTACGAATAGATATTTTTCAAATAAACGAATACATTCTTCAAGTTTACAAAGTGTTTAATTTCTTCCACTTGTGTCACTAGGAAAATGTGCCATTGTTCTTGAAGACCATAGCGGTACACAACATTAAGTTTGTTATGAGTTCAAAACGAAATAAGAACAAAAAAATACCCAATAAATCTTTCAGAATACCACATTCACAGTAGCGACATCTGATGTCGATTTTGGAAATACTACAAAATTCTGGCATTGTAATAACTTACCCAATGCTCGGAAGCTCATGTGCCACGCATATGTGAATATCACAAACCAAACGCAGGCTGCGATCATGAAATAGTATACCTGTTAAAAGAATTATTACCAATTAGATACGAAGACACTATTATTATCAGTTTAAGGAGATACTTTCTTTCCTACCAGTCATCCAATGGAGTCAGAAGATCATTGTGGGTGAAAGGGACAAGACAGGGGAGTGTATTTCAAGTTGGCCGAACTTAAATTCAGTCATTCTAGCTCAAAATTAGTATGCAGCTTTGAGGTTTGTAGGTGTAGAAGGTGTGGTGTACCTATGGTCTACCATAAACACATGTACATACATAATTTGTATGGGCGTTGATGCACTGTAAGGACAATAAGCTGTGATGATATGTATTCAAAATTATAAATCATAATGCCTTACATACCAATACAAAAACAACGACGCAGGACAAATTCTCTTCGGCTGAGGGTTCTCCCTGCCGTCTTGTGCCATCTTTAGAACACACAATATCATCCCTTGATCCAACTCCAAATTGTACCAACCATCTGGAAAACAAATGTCAATGTTGAAATTTATTTATTTTCTGTAAACGTCCACCCCCTTTGTTTGTGTGCGCGTGCGTGCGTGTGTGTTTGTGTTCTAATAGAATGTACCTAAGTATTTAACTATTATTAAAAGTTTATCTGTCTCTTCGTAACAGTGATTGAAGCCATTCGGAACACTTAGATTTACAACAGCAGCAGCTACTTTTGATTGGTATACACTGCTAGCTTTGAAAATTGAAATAAGATGAAAACAGCTACTTTGTTATTATGGACGAAAACAATGGCCGATGAAATGGCTTTCATTTCATGTACAATTAATGCAAAACTACAGCCGGTGCGTATTATTAATATCAGATTCTACTGAGAAGAGCTGGCTAGTAGTAGCTATTTAAATAATTATGAATTTTTCTGTACCTAACCTAACCTAACAATTATTATGGGAAAAAAAAGACAAATTGTTATTTGCTAACAATAATACAAGTGTGGTTAGTCACGGCAATGTTGAACCTTACCCCATGGAAGCCACAGCAAAACACACATTGATATAGAAGATAACTAGGGCAGGGTATTTGTTGGCGCTCCGCCAGTCTATGAGGAAGGTGACCACAGTGAGCAGGTTCAGTGCGAGGCACACGCCAGCTCCCCACGCCACTAGCCGGTGGATCTGTTGATGCTCGTCTTCCGTGTATAACGGATCCCGGCATGGAAGACCACATCCTGATATCCCTAAAAAAACATTTTGGTAAATAATAAAACTTTAGGAAGAAAATAGGAATAGAGCAAAATGGAGAAGTTTCATGATGTTGTGAATATCATATTTAACACAACGGAAGTAAAATATAGATTAAAACTAATAAATCAGTGTTTTTTTTTTACAATCTATCGATAAATGACTGAGAAATGACGATTTAAAAGTTTAATTATTTAATGTACACCGATTGCTGTATCTTACTTGAGTGAGAAATTTGGTGAGTGAGTTTTAATACCTAGTTGAGATTTAATACTTCAAAATTATCTTCACACACAAATTAAGTACTTTTAATTCAATTAAGTCACGTTAAGTCCATTTATTTCTTTTATTCGGCTTTATAAAATATGTTGATAGGGAATTATGACGTCACGTCTCCCGTCTTGCAAGCGCAATTTTAAAGTTCCATAACTTTTTCATTTGTTGAGATATTTTAATGATTCTTTCATATTTTTGTTTTATTTTGTCTTAATTTTCATATTAAATTTTAAAAAAATAATGGTAAACTTCTCCCTCCCAAATAAACTAATACAATATTTGATAATGCTGTACCTTCATAAAAATGCGGGGCCTTGTCGGTATGAATAAGAGGCGAGAGACATTTCCCAGTTGTGTTAAATTTCATCTCTCTTGCAACATTTTCGCACTTCGGCGGAAATAAAGTGGCATTACATTTCAAAAAATTTGGAAAATATGTCGTGTTATACAATATGGCACACGGTTCCATTGTGATCTTGCACATTTCATAGGAGGGCAAATACACCATGTCCTGACCAAGTATGTGTTCACAGTTTGGCATAAAAGTGGCGCAAAGTAAAGGCTGCACCACAGCCCAACATTTTGGCACATTGATAAGCTCCCTGTATAGTTCTAACTGGTTTTGTATTTGGTACTGGGTATCATAGAATGTAAGGTGTACACTTGTTCTGTTGTAGGGTAATTTTGCCCCTAGGCAGGTTGTCTTATTGAGGAGCTCGCACTTTGCTCTTCTCACGCAGCTGTCTAACTTTATCTCCCTCTCTGGAAACCACTGTGTGCTTTTCTCCATCTTTATGAGCCTATAGTTAGGTGTTCCTTCAATGGGCTCAAGCCGCATTGTCGTATTTTCATTTGCCACAGGACTAGTAAGGGAGTTCTTGTCTCCTCCATTATCATACTGACTTGCCCAACATAGAGATATTGTGATCAGGCGAAACACCCATCTTCCCAAGAACATCTGTAACAAAAGAAATGTTTGTGACTAACAATTCAAGCATTTTCTAAGGGAATAAAAAAATGCTTAAATAAAAAATTGAAACTACATTTTATTTCTCAATTTCTCTTTATTTATGCAGGTAAAGGGTAGCAAATGAAACCCTCAAATATTTCATCAATTTATTTTTCTACAAAGTTTTCATCTATTTTATTCTTATTGTAACTTTAGAACATTGTTAGATTTCTTACATAAATAACCATTTTTGTTATTTTTTTAAAGTCCATGTACGTGAAGGGCAGGCACAAAAGGAAAAGTCAGTACAAAAAGTCCTAATAGTACACCAGAGAAAATTTCTAACAAAATTTATCTATAGGTTTTTACAATGCCCTGGATCATGTTAACTTTGATAGTTTATGATTATAATCTTCCCTGAACATTCATAAGTAGGTAATTATCGTGAATTCTACTCTAGCTGATATGATAATATAGTGTTCTGAAAAGTATATTGTAAAAATATTATTTTCAAAAGTATACTTTGCTGGATTTTGAACTTCAACATCAATGCATCAAGCATTAAATTACACAAAAAAATTTGCTTTTAGGCTTCTTAATACCTAGTAAACACATGGTCAAGTAACAATACTGAAATGTTATTCATTCAAAACAAAACTAAAAGCATGCTATTTTGAATGTTGCAAAGTTTAATAATTGATTTTGAAATTTGTACTGACTAATGTAGGGTGGAAGAAGGGACGTACTGTGGACAAAATTATCTTTATTGTATATATTTTTGTATTTTATTTGCCAACATTTTGATTAAGCCCCACATAAACAAAAGTTTTTATTATAATTAGAGGAAAAGGGTTATTCTTTATTTAAAAAAAATCTTTATTGACAGAATCTATAAATACCAGGATCTTACTATAAGAATGCTGCAAACTGACGACCAGGATCCCAAGAGAATCTTCAGACAAAACAGCTATCACCAATCTAATTGTTGTTGTTGCGCCTTTATCTTCATTTTTGTGCAACTATTACCTGATGTTACAAAACAGAATGTATGAATTTGTTCAAAAGGAAAAAATAACATGATTAGAGAACTAATCAACTCACCTGTTTCCACAGCATAAAGGACACCTGTAGGAAACTAATAATTTTTCTCAACTTATCATAAATTTATTTTAACCTTCAAATTGAAATACAAGATGTAATCGAAAATTATGTACAACCTTCTTATAATTCATCACTCATCTCTTTGCACTTAACACTCATATTTCATTCATTAAAATTGTCTTTGAAGCATGCATTTAAGACCTAATCCTACCATTTTCTAATTGGTTTGTTTACCACCTCTTTTGAAATTTCGATTTGCGCCGCTGCCCCGACGATTCCAACTGGAACCACGTTGGTTGCCGCCTCTACGCTGACTGCGTCCACCAAAGCCGTTCATTCCTCTACCTCTACCGCGATCCTGGCCCCTACCTCGGTCTTGGCCTCTACCCCGATCTTGGCCTCTACCTCGATCTTGGCCTCTACCCCGATCTTGACCTCTACCCCGATCTTGACCTCTTCCTCTATTTTGCCCTCTGTCCTGACCTCTTCCTCTATAACCACCACTACCACTACCACCCCATCTTTGATTTCGTCCATAATTTTCACCCTCACCATTTTCCTCCTCATTGTAATTTTCCTCTTCATTAAAGCTCTGGTCAAATGATTCCTCTTCATTGTATTCATCATTCTCTTGAGAGAATGATTGGTTACTGTCATAACCACTTTCATAATGTCCTTTAGTAAATCCATTATCAGGGAAAACAGGTCCTGTATTCATATTGTTTGTAGCGCCCATTGGTGGCATATTACCTATGGGTGGCATATTACCCATTGGGGGCATATTACCTATTGGGGGCATATTGCCCATCGGTGGCATTCCAGGTGGCATGTGTGGAGGAGGCATGTGCATGCCATGCATTGGTGGGCCCATTGGTGGACCCATGTTCATAGGAGGTCCCATGAAACCCATTGGAGGCATATTTCCCATAGGCATCATATTGTTCACATCTGGAGGCCCATTATCATAATTATCATAGTCATCTTGATTTTGCTCACTTGTATCCATATCATTGTCATAGTAGTTTTCCTTTTCATAATCATTTTTGTTGTCATTGTCATCCTCAAGTGCATTGTGCTCTTTGTCAGTATTTTCATGTGTAGGATATTCAAACGGATGCAGGAAATTATCATCATCAGCATCCTGTTCTAAATGTGGCATCATTTCGTCTAATTCCTCAATCTCACCTGTTGCTATATATCTCCTTAGAGCTATTGGACCTTCAGATATAGCTTTTTCAAGTTTTGATCCAGGCTCTATAGGAATAAGCTTCCCATAAATGAAAATAGCAGTGGGATTCAGTTGTTGTAATGGAACTGCACCAGGAACAGACTCTACAAGAGCCTGCGTCAATGCTTCTGTTGCTGCATCATCCACAGTTGGACCATGGTTCCATTGAACCTGGAAATTCCTGGGTATAGGCTTACTATAAGGTACTTTCTTAACTTTCTTTTCAAAGTCCATTGGCAGAAATGTGGTATCTAAATCTAAGCCCGGAATTGCTTTATCAGTATCTGAAGAGAAAATTTCAACTTTATCCTCTGGTCCCATTCCAGGAATAGCAGCTGGCTCCTCTAGCTCATTGTCATCTTGAACACCTGGAGGCAATGTGTTAAGATTATACTTGTCTCTCATCTGATCACCTGGACGATTACGAGTCCAAAACTTGGAAGTGTGATCATTGGATCCAGAGCATAGTATATGGCCCAGAGGGTGCCAAGCCATTGTCCAAACTATAGACTCATGAGCACCTTCTATACATCCTACTTCCTTGTCAGTTCCAACATTCCAAAACAAAATGGTTCCATCAGAACCACCAGAGCAGAATAAACCCTCATGAGTAGGGTGCCACACAACACTTGAAGCCTCTTTTTTATGACCTCTAAAGATCTGAAGTTCAGTACCAAGCTTACGAATATCAAAAAGCTTTAATAAATGATCACGAGACGCTGTTATCAGCCAATTGCCATTTTCATTCCATTTTAAGTCCATAACAGTGGATTTGTGTGCATGTAAAGTAGATAAGGCTGTCCCTGACTTGGGATCCCATAATTTTATTGGCTGCTGATTATCCTTACTTCCTGATACAATGAGAGCTTTTGTCGGATGCCACTGTACACATTTAACGTCAGCACCATGCCCTCTTAAAATTCTCTCTTCTTGACATCTATAAAAGTCAAATATCCTCAGGGTACCATCATCTGAGCATGTAACAATCTTTGCATCACTAGGACTAAAACTAATACCCCTCACAGCTTCTTTATGAGCTTGATACATTTTTACATTATTCATGTTACTTTGCCAATACTTAATGAAACCAGAGTGATCTCCAGTTACCATCCATCCTTCACCATGAGACCATACCATTGATCGTACAGGGGAGTCATGAGCTTGAAGAATAGTTTCGAAATTAAAAGTTAATCCATTCCATAAAGTGAACTCTCCAGATGAAGCACCAGTTATTAATCTGCGGCCTTCTGGTGTCCAAGCAACGGCAAAAATAGGGCATCTCATTTTATTAGTAGCAGTCTTAACGAAACGTGTGGTAACAGCATTTATAGGATTATCTGGATATGAAGGTGGTGGTAATAAGTCAGGGGTGTACATGGCGTCCGGCTGCAAAGCGTATCTATCTCGCCAGTCTCGTTGCCAAACACGACATTCTAAAGCTTTTATAATTGAAGAATTATAGTCTACAGTTTTACGCATAACAGATTTACGTAAACGTTTACCATCGAAGTCGTCTTGAGTCATATTCAGAGGACCCTGGGGTGGAAATCGCATTTGATAGTTGAAAGGTCTAAAATTATGGCGAATGTTACGGCCTGGTGGTGGACCCATCGGACCACCCATGCCGGGTGGAGGCATACCCATATTCGGAGGAGGGTTTCCAAAATCCATGTTAAGACTTCGACACCTAATTAGAAAAACATTAGTATTACAGAGTCGTATTATAAAATATAAAAAGCGTCTGTTGATCCCAACTATACAAGTAACTATAACATCAATGTTCTTACCTTGTTTTCAAAGAACACGTTGTAACATTATATATAGAGTTAATTTCAACCTCACACACAATTTAGACTTATTTTACTCACAATTACTGAAATGCTCAGTCATTTAACACAATCAAATAACCTAATCTAAAGAAATAGCGGAATGCTCAATGCTACCGAAAATTAGACAGCCAACGAACCAAGCCAGCCATGTTTAAGTTTATTCATAGAGTAACCCAAAGAGTATATAATCACTACGGAGTAACCGTATTATTTTGATAATAATACACTGGATACTGAGATTGGATATTTTTTACCAGAGACAAGTTAGTTTCTTAGTCGCCACCGTGGACCCACGAGCTAAGCTCTGAGTCAGGGATATTAATTTCCATAGAGTTAGGACTTTATAATCTTTAAAATAAATATAGGCCTATTACACTGCACTTTTCATGGAATTTCCCCAGGGAAAGGGTCGTATATTACAAAGCAATTAGGACCACATTAGGGCCCCTACTCTCTAAATTGAATTACACTACTTTGATTTAAGGTAAGGGTCCCTGTGAAAAGTGCAGTGTAATAGGCCTATAAGATATGTTGTATGCAACTTGTATGCTCTGCTCTGCTTGGATTGGCTTGGACTTTATCGATTTTATGGCTTGGACAATGACTAAGGAAGTACTAAGGCATACCTACGAAAAAAAGCTGTATACCTAAATATGTCACATTTTCTTTACATTTTTTCGTTTCATTGAAAGAAGTTTCACTTCAAAAACATTTGATTTGATTTGTATATCCCTGCAGGCGCAGAGCTGCAATACGTGCGGAATCATCCTTCCACCAGATAAACCGATCCACTCCACACAAGCATGCAGAGTGTGGTACATAGAAAAAATAAATACATTTATCTATTCCGTGGTGTGCTATATAAAGTAGGTACTTTGTGAGTGTGTCAGTGTTTGCGGTATTTGGGTCGATTATTAATATTGAGGTTGGGCACATTTGTCAATTGTGCCCAGCAAAAATATCCGACACTCTGAGCAGGACAAGAAAAATAGTCCAATAATGAAGTGAAAATTTCTTTAGCCGCCGCGGCGGCTAAAGAAATTTTTGAGCGTTGAGCACTTTTTGGTAGGGGGTAAATTTGTGGAAACACGTGACCGACACCGTCCCCGACACCTCGCGTTGTTACGAAGATAGAAGGTCTTAAATATAAATATAGTACCTACCTTGTACCTACATTCGTAATTAAACTTTAATGCCTTAGTTTTAAGGTTTATATTTTAACTAGTTAATGCCCGCGACTTCGTCCGCGTGAATTAAGGTTTTTGGTTCCCGCGGGAACTCCTTAATTTTCCGGGATCAAAAGAAGCCTACGTCCTTCCCCGGGATACAACCTATCCCTGTACCAAATTTGCTTGCTCGATTTCACCCCCGCGCGCCCGTGTTTTTCATCTCGTGAGCTCAGGGCGTCTTAAGGGAGAAAAGTTTAAAAAATGTCCAGTGGTTTCTATAAATAACAGTTCAAAAAACTAGACAAAAAAAAGAGACAAAGGGTATGGTATGAAATCTATGAATGTATGAATAATACTGAAGTATGCCGAGCTAAAAAAAATTAATATCATTGTGAAGTAGATAATGAAAAATTCAACAACTTACGTTAAACAAAATAATGTGGTAAATAAAGAATTATTATAAATGCAATTCGACGGATTCATATTTTATTATACACAGATGATTCTCCTTACCTCATGGAACTAATAAGTACTGTTGTACGTAGTACTCATTAGTTCCATGCCTTACCTCTACCCTCCATAATCGTAGCGGCCCGAACTGAAAAGGTTTTTGAACTGAAAACTTCTTGAGGCGCGTTGAGCCTGCGTTAAGTTGTCGAGAGTAGGGGGTAAAAATATGGAACGGTCACGCGACACTATTCTGGTCTTAAGTACAAAATATAGTACATTCGTAATTAAACTTTAATTTCTTAGTTTTAAGGTTTATATTTTAAATATTTTTATCATCATTTTTTTTAATTAGACAAAAAAAAACAGTGCCAGCTAGACACTAAGTTTTATTTTTCCTGCAAAGTTTAGAGAAATCTGAAAAAAAAAATCGTTTTCATTTCTATCGGCAGTCCCTGCCAATTTTTATTTTTATTCTAAACTTTACAGGAAAAATACAACGGAGTCTCTATAGCTGGGACTTTTTTTTAATCAGTGGTATAAACCATTACATACTAAGGTACTATAATAGTACATTATGGTACACCGTACAAGTGTGTAATGTTGGTGATTAACGGCTCGGGTCTTAAGATAGCCGAGAACGGTTATCATCAATACACACGTGTATCATACGACGTTTTACAACACACTTGTGTAGAAAATAATACTAAAAAATAATTTTATTTAGTAGATAAAATAAAAAAAACCTATAAATCACTTGTGAATAATAGCAATGAAAAAGTCGCAGTTTGATTATAGGTGTCAAATTGTGCCTCTCTTTCTCTGCGTCGTATTCCTCATTACTGAGGGTCGTGAGTCGTGACCCCATTCCATTAATCACATAATGGTAGGAGTTTTCTTGGGTTATTAATATATAAAAATAGATATTTTTCCTTGGAGTTTTCAGGTAGTAAACTTTCCATAACGTTATGGGCTTCACATCTTATATCGGCCGGTGTACAACATAAATCATTTTCTTCATAAAGTATTTGTAGACATTTTAATTAATAAATAACTATAATTTCAACATTGAAAACGAGTTCTGAAAAATTTTTTGCAATGGCGGGAAAAATTAATCAGTTTTCCTATGCGCGCGCATCTTACAATGGCGATCGGCCATAGAATAAAAGAATGAGGTTTCTTTTTTTCGGCTTTTCGCGGATAGCGTTTTAGCCACGTATAAAATGGGGAATTTCAAGGTTTCTTTATTACAGAAAAAACAAAAGTTTTAGGTGTTGAGTGAAAGTTTTATTTATTAAACACGTACGAGTTGAAATTATCTATTTAAATACGAAGTTGGATGAAATGAGCAAGCAATAGGTAGATACATTCATTTATTTGTACTATTGAACACGATCTTTTTTGTATCGAAACTTTTTAAGAACAAAGCAACTCAACCAATAAAATAAAAAATAAAACTCTATAACTCACTTGTGAATAATAGCAATGAAAAAGTCACCGTTTGATTATTTATGTGCCTAATTGCGGTGAAATTAGAGCCACTTTATGAGCGAGTGTGTTGAAAAGTACCTATATTATTTAACTTGTAGCACCGTCTTCATTATTTAGAGGTCAAATAATGATGCAGGTTCTCATTATTATTACTAAATATTTTTATCTGCTACTAAATAACTAACAGTAATAAAAGTTATATACCTACCTACTTTATGAATAAATAAACAGAAACAGAATTACAACATTACATATCACACGACACAGTCTAGGATCGTATTATAATAATTGAGCAGGATTAACGCTCTTCTATAGAAATCATATGTCCTGAAACTGGAAACAAGAGTATTTCAATTTTTAGACGATCGCAAGGGTTAGAGGTAATCTTATATCTTCGTAGAACATTTGCAAGAATAATCTTCATTGCTACCATTCCAAATTGACGTCCTGCAAACAAACACAAACATAGTTGATTTGATTATTGTTTATCAGAGATTAGCAAGAGCTAATCGGAGCTTAGCGGGAACTTTGACGAAGCGATTCGCTTGCGCCGGTTGCGATAACGAGGACCGTGTTTGGTGGCGCGCTCTCGAAAAGGCCAATGTCCAGCAGTGGATGCATACAGATTACAGACTGATGGATGGTTGCGACATCCGTAGTTAGAGCACAACCAAAGATAAAACAAATAGTTACTGGCACGAGTTCACGGGTATGTTCCGATATACACTGCGAGCACTGTAAGGTGTGACGTTAGTGTAGTATACGCTAAGCCGTTCCTATAAAGTTAGCTGGTTACTGTTTAAAACGGAACGCAGTCAGCACTGAGAGCACCTTACCTCGAAAACGCCAGTGCTCACAGTACAAAAATGGCGACGATTTATGACGTCATACTCACTATATATTTCCCATACTGCTGCAGTACTGTCAGTCCATAGCGGAACGAATTTCTCGCCAGTAAGAGCACTGAACAGTGCTCGCAGTGTATATCGGAACATACCCTTGATTTCACGCGGGAAGTCACATTCGCGATTCGAATCACTGCATCCAACCACATGAGTTTCTTTACTCATGTGATCCAACATCCCGCAGGCAATTCGCTTGGCCTCAATTTGTGTGTAATTTGTAAGTAGTGATGGTAGTGAAATGTAAAACATATTATAGACTGTGCAAATACTCCATGAAAGTACGTAAATAAGCATTAAATATTGAAAACTTGAGTTTTATAGTTGTTAATATATAGGGAACTATAAAAAGCGGCTGACACAAAATATCGCGTTTTCTCGTGAAACAGCTTACCTATACAATTTCTAGCTCCATAGCTGAAGGGTATATAGGAACACGGATGTCTCTTCGCACTGGCTTCAGGCAAAAATCTATCTGGATTAAAGTAGTCAGCGTCAGGGCCCCAGATACGTTTCGACCTGTGCATTACGAATAACATCACAGCACAGCCTACGCCGGCTGGAACTGTGCATGTAGCTGGAACAACAAATAAAAAGGTTCGATGACGAATCCAAATGTCTAATTTTTACGGGACGCTGTAGTTTGAAATGTAAGCGCCACAGGCCACCCAAACATCACTACCGGAAGCTCGGGACCCATATGACGACCTCCGTGGCGCAGTGTGTAGCGCTGTTGCCTTAACGTGCGGAGGTCCACCGTCCAGGGTTCGATCCCCGGCAGGGTCAATTTGGGAATTCATAATTTCTGAATTTTCCCTTCTTTTTTTTTTCCTATTATTGAGAACCAGCGAGGTACTCATTTAACTACGATCTAGCCTAACTAATTGGCTAATGAGCAGTTTTGCTTTAACCTAAACTTATAATTTATCTTATGTTGAGATGTATCTAAGAAGTTGTCCATTGACGCATCTTAGTCTTTCTTGATAATCTTAGACACTTTGTTCATGTGTTCTATTAGCACTACACTTTCTACACTTTACACTGTCACTTATCACTATAGGTACACTAACTCAAAAGGCTTAGTCCTTTTTAGTCTTCTCACTAGTTTCGTTACATCGAGCAGCTGGATTGCCTCAACGTTAACGTGGTGATGAAGCCGATGGTCGTGGGCTTTGGCAAATTTGGTAATAATTTGTTCGACGTATTCAATATTGAGGTCCCGATGAATATCGTCATTAAATTTTTTGAATTTTCCCTGGTCTGGCCTGGTGGGAGGCTTCGGCCGTGGCTAGTTACCACCCTGCCGGCAAAGACGTTCCGCCAAGCGATTTAGCGTTCCGGTACGATGCCGTGTAGAGACCGAAGGGGTATGGGTTTAATATAACTGCCAAGCCCCTAACAGGTTAGCCCGCTACCATCTTAGACTGCATCATCACTTACCATCAGGTGAGACTGCAGTCAAGGGCTAGCTTATTGTTGGCGACTAGTATATAGCGTTGCCTGAATTCGGTGAATAAATAGAAACAAAGACCCATAGTAAAAAGTAGTTATTTCCGCTAAGATTCGAGTGGCGTGCGTCGCGCCGGGTTGGAATTTTACAAGTGGCCATAGGCGCCCGGCGACGGTAACTATTAGAATTAGGTAAAAAAAGGTCTTTGTTCAATAGTTTTAAGAATACTTGAGTAGGTAAGGTAAAATTTATGTATTTGTAGCAACTTTTGTGTTAGAGATTAATTATGTGCTAGAAATAAGGTATGCAATAAAGAGTTACACAAAGGTTGCATTCACTGGCGGTCGGGAATATTTGGAGCACTTTAGGAATTGATTGGTATAAATATTCCCGACAGACCGAACGCCAGTCAGTCGAACCAGAACAGTCAATCCTCAGCACTAGTACGGAAAATTACTCTTTTATTTATCTCTTTTATTTATTAGTACCTAGTAACCTCAAGTCTTCACACTACTACTACTCTACTGTCACGGTAGAGGTGCACGACCGGGGTGCACAGGACGGAACGCCTACCAGTGCAACATCGACGAGTACCGGCGGTCGGGTCCCGATTTTTGCCTGCCCGCTCACTCCATGGCCCGAGCGTTTCCGTCAACTTTTGCGGGACAAGTTCCCTGGCGTCTTCGAGGGTCTATGCAACCGACGCGCCGCAACACTTATAGTGGAAAAAAAAATCATAGAATAGGTAATAAGTACGTTGTCCTAAGTATATTATGATACAAAATGGCACTTACACAGCTTTAGTTCCTTTTGCGTCTCCCTGGCAATCATCGGGACAACAGTATACAGTCTCATGGTCTCCTTAATTACTCTCTCCAAATAATCCATTTTATTAACATCCTCCTTAGTTGGGGCTCTGGATGATTCTCCAAAAATGCCTTTTAATCTGAATTTGTTATAAAAAGAGGAGTTAAGTCGGTATCCGAATTTTTCTGGTTACAATTTTGGTCAATGGTCTAGATTTAAAATAAACCAGAATCTAGCCACTATACATGATAACCTACAAATTCATTAGACTAATACGACACCATCAATATATTATTTACTAGCTGATGTCCGCGACTTCGTCCGCGTGGTTTAAGTTTTTTTGATTCCCGCGGGAACTTTCTAATTTTCCGGGATAAAAAGGAACCTATGTCACTCAACAGGTTCTCAACTATACCCATGCCAAAAGTCACGTCGATTCACTCCGTTGCGGCGTGATTGAAGGACAAACCAACAAACAAACACACTCGCATTTATAATATTAAGTATGATTAGTTAATTTTATACTAACTTATATGTATATAATTTCTTGAATAAGTATAATGAACTAGATGATACCCACGACTTCATCCGCGTGGATTAAGAATTTTTGATTCCCGCGGGAACTCTTTAATTTTCCGCGATAAAAAGTAACCTTCCCCGGTACACAATCTACTCCTGTATCAAATTTCATCAAAATCGGGTGAGCAGATGGGCCGTGAAAGCGTAGCAGACAGACAGACACACTTTCGCATTTATAATTTTAGTATGGATAATAAGATTATGTCAGGCTTTCTTTTTGTATTCTTATTAAAATATGTTTACTTACTCTGAATAAACTCTCTCCTGTGCCTCAGGATGGCACCCAAGTAATAGTAGAGCGTAAGATATGACCAAGGCTGTTGTATCATTTCCAGCTATCGTAATAGAGTCCACATGATCCCGCAACTCTTCGTTTGTGAACTTAATTTCTCTGTCCAATAAAAGTTCCAAAAGATCTCGGCGACCTTCAAACAAAATGATCAGGATTGGTAGCTTGTTTTTTTCAAGTCCAAGTCATTTATTCAATACTAGCTGACCCGGCGAACTTCGTACCGCCTTAGTATGCAAAATTAAATGTATATTTTTCAATATTTCTGAGAGATTTTCTTAATATTTTTTTCCGTAAGAACCTTCTCCTAATAATAACAAATACAACAAAAAAAGAATTAGTGAAATCGGTCCAGCCATTCACGCGTGATGCCGTGACCAAGGAAAACGGGTTTCATTTTTATATATATAGATTGGTACACTGTAGCAACACTTATTGTCGTTAAAAATTACTTACTTAAAAACATGATGGTGATAATGGGTAACGGTATCTTAAAACTAAAGCTGCGAGGGTTCCAAACGCGCCGGTCTGAGAAGAGCCCACAACAAACTCAGCCGGGTTTTTTTTTAAATTATCACCATCTTACAAATCATCTTAAATAAGGAACTATCAGAGACATTAGAGCAAATTATTGTCAAGTTTCCTTGTCGTTTAGGTAGTCCTTTACATGGTAATAATAAGATTTTTCAATGAGTTTACGTTTTACATTAACTTTAAACTTATTCAGAGACATCTTCAACATGTCTTCTAGGAGCTTATTATAGAAGCGGACAAGTTTTCTAACAAATGAATTGCTAGTTTTACTAAGCCTAGAAACAGGCATTACAAGTTTATTTTTATTTCTAGTATTGACATTATGACAATCACTTTTCTTCTTGAATTTATCAATGTGCTTATGCACGTATACTAAATTTTCAAATATAATATATTGGTTGTGCAATTGTTTTTATAAAAAGCGTAGATAGTTACTATGTGCCTTTATGTTTACCTTCAGCTAACAAATTACGCGTCTCGCAGTCATCGCTTCAAACATAGGTACACATAGCATAGGTACCTCATCCCACACGAAATTCACTTGTTTGTAGTACTAACTTGGCCAATCCAACACCCATAAAACTCGCAGAAGTCAAATTGGGAAAGTTATAATATGTGGATAAGCTTTAAGAAATTGACTTGCTGCAAGTATAACATACTATAACTGCCTCGTTGGTCTGGTTAGCATGTTCGACTGCGGCCGACGAGGTCCCGGGTTCGAGTCCCGAGTCGGGTTATAATAATTAAGTAATGGGTTTTTCTGACTGGAAATTGTCAGTACTAGCCCGGAGTTAGGAAGTTGGTGGTGTCCTAACATGATAGTCGTTAAAGCCCGCCAAGCCGCATCGGAGCACCGTGGTGGGTCTAAGCTCTAATTCCCTCTCTTCTATTTGAGTGGAGGCCTGTGCCGAGCAGTGGAACGTTAATCGGAAGTATAATATTATGTACTTACCTAAGTATACCTACAGACAAGTGACCACTTGACAACTTGGTGATGCATACAGAAAAATAATTAATTATTACCTACCATGCTTTTGTTCGGGGCCTTTCTCTTCAAATACAATCCTTTTTTTTCTTACTACCTAAAACAAGATCTAATGAGAATAAACTAAATCAACACAAAGGTGTCCTTAGGATAAATTCTTGATAATACATTGATATTTTAGGTTGGAAGACATGGAAGGTAGGTAACTGAAGAGGCATCTACCTACTTGTCATAATTCAACTTATACGGGCCTCCTCAAAGTTGCATATTATATTCCATTTAACTAACAACTGAGTTACTACTTACCTACCCAATAGCACAGCTAATAGTCCTAATACCTACCAACAAATTTAAGTTGATAAATTCAATTCAATTCAATATTTTTTCAATATCATTCATTCAATATAGGTACCTACACTGGTAGGTACACTTATTGACGTTAAAAATTACTTAGGTACTTATAAATAAGTACCTAAATGATTTATTTATTTCACATAGGACAACTTGTGTCACTTATGATACGTCAAGACTCTACCACTGGTTCGGAAATCTGATTCTACTCAGAAGAGCCGGCAAGAAAGTCAGCAGTTGCTCTTTTCTTAAAAAAAGAAAGAGGTTACAATATTTAAGCAATACAATATGTATACGTAACGTTACAAGTTGCACTTGTCAAGTTGTGCTTCTTAGTGCTTGCTTCTATAATACCAATAGAGCCAAGAAAATGTGTAAAATTATAGTTTTAAATCTATTGGGTATTGGCACAGAGCTCGCCAATGTGCTATGATCCTCACCTCATCCGTAAACTTGTGTGTTAGATCGATATTTTCTTTCTGTAGCTTTGAATAAGGGGTAAGATTGAAGAGGACATCCGGCTGCATCCAAGCCTTGAATAGTCGCATCCCGATTATAGAGATTACTGAATTCCGCGCGAGCAGGTATGGCGTATCGGGGTTATGCTGCACGTCCATTTTTTCGCCCATAGCTGTTTCTGTAACAAAAAAAGTAAATGACTCCAATTGCTATGATCACACTTATCTGGGGAATGCATTCCGGATGTACCCGAAATACCGAAATCCTGCAGTCCTCACGTAATGTAGAGTGGGATCCCGCGGGGCTCAACATTTTTTGCCGCGTGGAAGCAACAAATAACTAACTGTACTACCCGCCATGGTGGTACAGTGGAACGAGTAATTATCTACTAATTAACGCTGCTGCTTCTCTCCTACACGTAAAGAAGTTGATGAGCAGATAAGGGCCCGGGCCTGCTCCAGAAGAGATCTCCATTTTAGATAGATGTAGAAATCTTATGGAGATGGTGATGATGGAGATTCTCCATCATTCGTTCCCTGTATTTACACTTTTATTACAATAATGTGAAATATCTTCTAAAATTCTCATTTCTGCAAGTACCGGACATAGAGGTAATTATATTGGTGATACCTGGATTAGAAATTTATTGCGGGATTGTATCCATCGACGCTTCAAAACTTACCCATTGTCCTCTAGGTGAGCGACGAAAGCGCCTCTACGCATCGCGATGTAACGACTCCGTAGAAAATTGCCTTACTTATCTACGCGACACGTGAAGGGTTAGCTACCGTTTGATAGTGTCGCGTCGCATCGTATCGACACTTTTGTCGCTGTACAACATGTAGGACAGGGCTTTAGTAGTAAACACATGACCGTGCGCGAGAGCATGCTATTTCAATTTTCAATCAACAACGTGCTAACGTGTTTAATATTTTCCGGGTTTGGATGCTAAATAATAGCACACATAATATGTAATATAATACTAACCAAACACAATGTCCAACATACACGAAGTGATGTACTTGAATACGTCGAACTTTGGTTTGTTTATTCGTTCTTTCAGACGTTCCACCAGAACGTTTCCTTGTTCGCCGAAAACATCGATGAAATCATCGATAATTCGATTGTGGAATATAGGCAATAGGACTTTACGGTGTGCCTTCCAAAGATCCACTGGAAAAACATAACTACTTACTTATAACATATTATGAAATACATAGGTACTAGATGATGCCCGCGACTTCGTCCGCGTGGATTGACGTTTTTTAATTCCCGCGGGAAGTCTTTTATTTTCCGGGACAAAAAGTACCCATGCCCATGTCCTTCCCCGGGAAGTAAACTATCTCTGTACCAAATTTCATCAAAATCGGTTGAGTAGTTAGACTAGTCCAATGACGATGAAGATGAATGATGAGATGGATGAAGGACGATGCTCGTGACTTCGTCAGCATGGCTAGGTAGGTATGTATTTTTGATTCTCGCAGGAACTTTTTAATTTTTCGGGTAGGCAAGGATATACATATCCGAAGACATAGACCATAGACCATCATTTTTTTCCCCTAAATAAAATGAATGCTGTTTATACTATCTACTATAAACTATGGATTGGGTTAATATGTCTGTACCTAACTATACCTAGACCTACATTATTTATCTACATACCTACATGAATTCAGAAGGTAAACAAAACTTAGTCCATACCTGGTGCTACAAAAAGGCCGTTTCCTAGCCAAGTTTGTAGAAATCTGTACGATGAATCTTTTTGCAGACAATTCTCCAAAATCTTCTGCACATCATCTGGATTAAACGACACTGAAATACATATTTTTATAACTTTTTTTTTTTTTTTATAACTTGGTTAAATTCAT
The DNA here is from genome assembly GCA_923060345.2 of Erebia aethiops. Lineage (NCBI taxonomy): Eukaryota > Metazoa > Arthropoda > Insecta > Lepidoptera > Nymphalidae > Erebia > Erebia aethiops. Next base: position 8,744,139 of record OV281096.1, on the reverse strand, counting down.
TTATTTTAAGAAACGTACTGATGTAGAATGCGTTAAATGTAAAGATCTTACCTACCTACGTATAAATGTGGGCCAATCCAAATTTTGCTTACTCCTCCTGAATCTTCTACTCGCTCAGCTAGGTCCTTCATATTTTTTAGAACTCCTGAAACAGCACATACCTAAGTAAGTTATTTAATTATTTGTAAACAAAATTATCACGCTATCTTATACTTAATACTTTACTTAATCTAACTTCTAACTTTAATATTATAAATGCGAGAGTTTGGATGGATGTATGGATGGATGTTTGTTACTCAATCACGCCCAAACGGTTAAACGGATCTGGATAAAATTTGGCACAGAAATAGATTATAGTCTGGGAATAACACATAGGCTACTTTTTATCCCACAAAATAAAAGAGTTGCCGTGGAAACCAAAAAACCTCAAATGGATGTTTGTTACTCAATCACGCCAAAACGGCTGAACGGAGTAACAAACATCCATCCATACATCCAAACTTTCGCATTTATAATATTAATATTAAAAGTAAGATAAGAAAATACCTACAACACTCTAAATAGTCTACGTAGAGTGTTGACCATAAATGGCCAATCAAAATTAGCACCTGGAGATAAAAATTCCCAAAAAAAACTTGGTAACTACCGACTAGCTTTACTAGCGAATGCCCGCGGCTACGCTCCCGTTACAATTTCCTATACTTACCTACTTCCTTACAACTTAGAGACTATCTTATTCTAATGCTTAATGATGATGGTGATATGGTGATACCAATGATGGTTATTATTCTGATTAAAGCCTTTATGTTATAACTATAAGCTTTATTATCAAAGAGTTTCTGCGTTAAACAGTAATTTGAACATCCATCCACCGGAATTCCACCCACTCATCCTCACAAGCTTTCGCGTTTAAGAGTATCTAAAGATAAAGATAATAAGATTTGGTTTACAAAAATACGATTTAGTTCGGTGCAAGAGATAAGTTTTGGTTTTTTATCAGTACCTACCCTATGACTACAGAACCCTCCCTTGCGCATCTTCCGACACGCACTTGATGAGCCTACCTATTCTCTAACCCAGTGGCTATCAAAAAGTGAAAGCCACTGACATAAGTACTTTTTATCCATTGAGGGTTTGCTATAAAATGCAATTTTCATACAAAACCTTCAATGGATAAAAAATATGTCAGTGACTATCAAAAAGTGAAAGCCGCTGCGTTAGGGAATAGGATTGCAGTAGTAAATATATTATGTATAATATAAATCTATGGGTTGCAGTTCCCAGTAAGTGCGGTCAGAAAAAGGATATTTTTAGGGTTCCGTACCAAAATGGTAAAATGGAACCCAATTATGGTGCGACTTTCTCCGTCTGTCTGTCTGTCCGTCCGTCACACTCGATTATTTCAGTAACTACCGAAGCTATCGACATGAAATTTGGAATAGTTGTGTATATTAGTGGCCCAAAGACACTGGAATTAAAAAAAATTGGAAATTATTTTTGTTCTTATTTAAAAAGGGAGGAAAATCGGAGGGTTGAAATTTAAAAGTGAGAATAACTGTACTGTGTGGGGTATCATATGAAAGGGTTTACTTTGTACATTCTAAAACAGATTTTTAATTATTTTTAGTCATGATAGTTTTTGATTTATCGGGGAAAAAGTCTAAAAAAATACCGTTCCCCCCCCCCCTTATCTCCGGAGTTTACCAATCGAAAAATCTGAAATAATTATGGTCAATAGGAATTTATGTATATTTTACAGGAAAACTATGCTCTATAATGCTCTAACTAGCATAGTTTTTTTGATATTAACAGTAAACCTCTACAAACAAAGTTAGTTTTGCGGTTCATTAACAAAGGTAATTATTACCGTTTTACATCTTTGGTCGTTACAGTTTTCAGTACGGAACCCTCGGTGCGCGAGTCCGACTCGCACTTGGCCGGTTTTTACTTTTAATAATAATCCTAAGGTTTGTGTACTTACTTTCAGGGCCTCCTATAAACCAATGTGTATGTCCAATGAAGGGTAAACATCCAACGCTTGGTAACCTCTGAGAAAGCTCATAAAGTGGCGTTCTCATTCGTCGGAAATAAATATAGTATGCACATGTTAAAAAGAACAGTAGAACTAAAACAAGCATTTTCGCAGTCTTTAGGTCCTTGAAATCTTTATAAAAATAGTTATCAGTTAATATTAAATTACTATAGTTTAACAAGTTTTGTCAAAAAGTATGATTATTAAATAATGTTTAATTAAGATGCAGACGTACACAATATAAGTCGGCTTTCGCCACAAAATCCGCACAAACACTGGTAATCACTGTAAAATATTAGTGGTTATATTAACATTTAACACCTTATGTCAAGTGTGCCTTGTATATGTTGCCGTCAGAACTCTTAACCGGTCAAAACCACTTTTAACTGCGAAAAATAGTTTTGACTAAGGACTAGTATGGTCAAAATCACTTTTGACTCCGCAAATCAGTCAAAAGTAGTTTTGGCTACGAACATTGGTCAAAGTTATAACAGTTAAAAGTGGCACTTTGAACTGCGAAAATATTTGGTATAATTGTATCGGTTAAAAGTGATTTTGAGCGAGAATATCTGCTGTAGGTATAACATATGGTAGATATAACATAACAATAATTATTTATTTTTTCTATGACAATAATAGTAAAGGGTGACAGTAATTTTTTTTACCCTCGACGAAACGGAGACGGTATATGTGTTTGACCTAAGAGGTTGTGTGTTTGTTTGTTTGTTTGTTTGTTTGTGCACTTTTTTGTTACCGTTTTCCTGGAAAACTACTGGACCGATTAATATGCGGTTTTTTGCATTAGCTATGTATAGCTTGTGAGAAGGTTCTTAGATATATTTTAGGACCATAGACAACCAAGCTGAGCTGTAGTCTATGATTTTAATTTTTCAATATGTTACCATTTATCTCAAAAAGTACTGAGCCGATTGAGATGCGGTTTTTTGCATTAGATATGGATAACTTGTGAGAAGGTTCTTAGATATATTTTAGGACCATAGACAACCAAGCTGAGCTGTAGTCTATGATTTTAATTTTTCAATATGTTACCATTTTTCTCAAAAAGTACTGGGCTGATTGAGATGCGGTTTTTTGCATTAGATAGGTATAGCTTGTGAGAAGGTTTTTAGATATATTTTAGGACCATAGACAACCAAGCTGAGCTGTAGTCTATGATTTTAATTTTTCAATATGTTACAATTTTTCTCAAAAAGTACTGGGCCGATTGAGATGCGGTTTTTTGCATCAGATATGTATAGCTTGTGAGAAGGTTCTTGGATATATTTTAGGACCATAGACAACCAAGCTGAGCTAGTGATTTGGTAAGTGGTAGGAACTCCTTAAGATCTCATCGTAAACCCGTCGTGTTTAGACTCTTTTGGTTTGTCTTGACTAGCATTTTGTACCTAGATGCTGCTTAGGGTCTCATGATGGAGCCAGGAGGTGGTCATAGGAACTCCTTAAGTTCTTATCGTAAACCCGTCGTGGTTGGACTCTTTTGATTTGTCTTGACTAGCACTTTGTACCTAGATGCTGCCCAGGGTCTCATGATGGAGCCAGGAGGTGGTCATAGGAACTCCTTAAGTTCTTTTCGTAAACCCGTCGTGTTTGGACTCTTTTGATTTGTCTTGACTAGCACTTTGCACCTAGATGCTACTCAGGGTCTCATGATGGAGCCAGGAGGTGGTCACGGGAACTCCTTAAGTTCTCATCGTAAACCCGTTGTATTTGAACTCTTTTGATTTATCGTGACGAGCGCTTTGTACCTAGATGCTGCCCAGGGTCTCATGATGGAGCCAGGAGGTGGTCATGGGAACTCCTTAAGTTCTTATCGTAAACCCGTCGTGTTTGGACTCTTTTGATTTGTCTTGACTAGCACTTTGCACCTAGATGCTACTCAGGGTCTCATGATGGAGCCAGGAGGTGGTCACGGGAACTCCTTAAGTTCTCATCGTAAACCCGTTGTATTTGAACTCTTTTGATTTGTCTTGACGAGCGCTTTGTACCTAGATGCTGCCCAGGGTCTCATGATGGAGCCAGGAGGTGGTCATGGGAACTCCTTAAGTTCTCATCGTAACCCGTCGTATTTGGACTCTTTTGATTTGTCTTGACTAGCACTTTGTACCTAGATGCTGCCCAGGGTCTGATGATGGAGCCAGGAGGTGGTCATAGGAACTCCTTAAGTTCTTATCGTAAACCCGTCGTGTTTGGACTCTTTTGATTTGTCTTGACTAGCACTTTGTACCTAGATGCTGCTCAGGTTCTTATGATGGAGCCATTAGGTGGTCATGGGAACTCCTTAAGTTCTCATCGTAACCCGTCGTATTTGGACTCTTTTGATTTGTCTTGACGAGCGCTTTGTACCTAGATGCTGCCCAGGGTCTCATGATGGAGCCAGGAGGTGGTCATGGGAACTCCTTAAGTTCTCATCGTAACCCGTCGTATTTGGACTCTTTTGATTTGTCTTGACTAGCACTTTGTACCTAGATGCTGCCCAGGGTCTGATGATGGAGCCAGGAGGTGGTCATAGGAACTCCTTAAGTTCTTATCGTAAACCCGTCGTGTTTGGACTCTTTTGACTAGCACTTTGTACCTAGATGCTGCTCAGGTTCTTATGATGGAGCCAGGAGGTGGTCATGGGAACTCCTTAAGTTCTCATCGTAACCCGTCGTATTTGGACTCTTTTGATTTGTCTTGACTAGCACTTTGTACCTAGATGCTGCTTAGGTTCTTATGATGGAGCCAGGAGGTGGTTATGGGAAGTCCTTAAGTGATCACATTTTTTTAAACAATTGTTATCAGAATATTAAAATTTAACACTATTTGACACCTCTGCTCATTACTAAGCCCAAGTTTTATCTCGGAATGAGAAGGGTTTGGCCATAGTCCACCACGCTGGTCAAAAGAACTACTGAGCCGGTAAATGTGCAGTTTTGTGTTTTAGATATTATTTTATATATACTTTTGCTAAGTTCTAATTGTTGTTTCAATGGAGCTCTGTAGTTCGTCGTGGGTTTTTTAAAATTATTAATTTTATTACTTGTTTAAAATGTGGATCTGTCCCAAAACCGAATCAGCACAACGCGCCATTAGTCAAAAGTTCAAAACTACTTTTGACTGTTTTCACAGTTAAAACTGGTTTTGACCAATTATGAGTTTTCACTGTAACATATACTTACATAAATTAATATAGTAAGTAACTCAGCACCTGAATAAATGTACAAAACGTGTTAAAATACAACATTTTAATACTTGTTTCTGTAAATAAATAGGTAGGTACTACTACGTCTACGATGGAGGAGGCTTTTACCCGAAGGGGGTCCATACAAAATACTAACACTAATTTTAATTAACATTTTAAGGACATGTAATAAATTTTTTTATCCGATTTTAAAAGTTTTACTAATCATAATTATTATTATTTTTACAAATTCTAATTTTATATATTTTTTTTATTAATGATGTGTAATTAATACTTAACTTTGTATGGAATCAAATAAAGCTTTATTCATTCATTTATTCACGTCTACGATTAGATAGTGGAGTACCTAGCAGTACCTACTAGATACACATAGGTGCCTCTGAGGAGCATACCTTGAATTCTGAAAAAAGAAAACTTTTTAAATGGGAGAGGATAACATTAAATAAAACTACTTAAGCGTAATAAATAGGCTGAAGGTTGGGATCGTCATCATCAATCGTTATCATTGAGCCAAATTGTCGTATAAAAATTCAAAACAATCCGATCTCGTTTTTAGGGTTCTGCATTCAGTAGTTTCGCCATGTCCGTCCATCCGTGCAAATTATTAGTAATTACGCCGGCAACGTGGTAAAAAATATTGAAAAAAAAAATTACTAAGTAGTTTTTTTCCATCCCAATGAACCCATAGTGTGGGGTTGACATTGGAATAGGTCGTTCAAAAATACTGTGGGTGTGGGAACACCATTTTTCGATTCAGGGATTCGTTTCCGAAATATAGTGCTGATTTTGTTAAGAGTCAAGTGTGGTCGTTCCCCTTGCAAGCTATTGTACGGTGCTTCTTATTGACTCGTTAGAAATTTTTTCCAAGGTAGAGAGGGCTCGACCTAAAAAATTCTTTTGAAATATTATATGTCTGTCATTTTATGCTGTGTGGGAAGTCGTATTGAGATTCAATATCGCGAAACCAAACCAGTCAATGTCATATCCATCCAGTTATAATTAACTATTTATATTCCCGGAATCAAAAAACCCTAATCCACGCGGACGAAGCCGCGGGCATCTAATTAGGTACTTAACACTAACAATTTGTACTTACCTTTTCACATAATATAGGAATTTGCGTAAAAACAAGTGTAAGTACCTCAATACCTAAGAAACGAGTGGTTGGTAAATATTTAAAAAGCTTGCAATGAAAACATACGAGTTTGCTGTACCTACCTACCTACTTATAAAACAAGCAGTATAAATTCTGACTGTCGACATTGAATGTGGTTATTGTTCACCTCATCATAAAATCATCTTAACTGACTAGAACAGTCGGCTGTTCAGTATACCTAACTTAGTGGTTTTTATTATTTTGTGTTTTGTGCTCGATCTTGGTCCTACTAAGGCTACTTGGTAGCTGTGCTAATAGTTTAAGGGCAATTCAAGAATAGAGATCCTCAATACTCAGTACTACAGCTTCTACAAGAGCTGGGCATAGAACATTTCAGCTGCAAGCTCCCACACATGGTTCTCCGGCTCTCTCTTTCAGGCACTTCCTACCATTTACCTAACCTCCAGTGAAGAGGTCGGCCCATGATACTACGCGATCTTGGTGTAGTTGGTGAGTTTTTTTCATTTAAGCACTTAAGTCTAAAGTAAAGTATCTATGTAGTGATCTACCTTCCTACAAACATTCTACGAGTATCTATTTAATAATGTCGGCCTTATACAGAACTTCTGAACGGCGGTGGCTTGTACTTACTATAATTATTATATTACTTAATCTGTGGCGGTGGCCAACTCCACAGAGACTACTGCATGCCCTAGTTACGTCAGTAGGTAAGACCAAACGTTTGTCGATTTGGTAAATCGATAGATCTTAACTAATTCGGAATTCCCCATTTCCCTCTGTTCCAAATGCGCGGCGCGCGTAGATCAACTTGTGCTACGAGTTGCTACGACAATTTAAAGTTAGACCTTGAGCTTAAATAACTTAGATGAACTTGACGAAATCTTCTCTGATCAGAGTCACGTATTAAAATAATATGATATGTCTAGTTAAAAACCTACTATTTACTAAGCTATTACACTGATCGCGAGCAATTTACACTTATCCATTGAGGAGTTCCGTTCGCGATGTCCGAAGATATTATATTCATCATATCTTCACCAAATTTATATGGGACCGCATCTGAAGTATTAAAAAAAAGAATCATCAAAATCGATTCATAATTGGCGGAGTAATCGCGTAACAAACATACAAAAACATACAGCCGAATTGATGAACCTCCTTCTTTTTTTGAAGTCGGCTAAAAATAATATTTTTTTTAATTTAAAATTTTATAATGCGGAATAGCAATTAATTTTTTAGAGGCCGCAAGGCTCAAAAAACGTTTTAAGACATAACTTTTACTGTTTTTAAATACTTCTTTAAATACTGGTTCATTTGTCCAAGGGTGGCATGTAGCAAGTCGCTCAACCTTGCTTGTTGCTATGTATGGTACGGGACTAATAAACATTTACCCTAAAAAAATGTTAAGGCGAGTCACCGGCAAGATTTTAGGAGGTGAGGTGTGGGGTGCCGCCCGCGCGTCTCGCGGTGCGTTTCTCGTAGAGACTGGCGGGGAAGCGGGCAGCGCGGTATGTTCTGAAACCGCTTTGCAACGTTCAAGTTCTGGGATTAATTTGAATTAAATAAATATAGGACTTCAGTTTGTAAAAAAGTTTAGCAGGTTCTCATTAATACTTCAAGAGAAATTTATCCATATAAAAATTATGAGCAAAGTCGCAAATTTTATTAATAAAAAATTCGTTTTAAACTTTTAATTTAGCCTGTTTCAAGATTTTTTTTGATCGAATAAAGTACATCCTATCGTGTAACAAATTAGCACATTCTTTAGACAATATCTTTAAGTGTATCGGATATTTTTTGTAAGACCGTTATTTAATAGTAAATACCGAAAACATTTGATCTAGCAAACCAGTTTTCACCGCTGAGCTGAGGTGACTCGCCTTAAGCTGATTTTTGGCACAAGTGATCCTTGGGGTCTCAGAAGTACCTACCTCTTCAAAGCTACGAAAACGTTTTCTGAAGCAAAATGAAAGATTATTTAATTAGCTATAAAATGATAGATTCAAGATTCAAGATTCAATTCCTTTATTCAATAAAGGTGTACCTTTATTGAATAAATGAATAAATTAACAAAATATTTTAAGATACCGTAACTGATTATCACCATCATGTTTTATAAGTACCTAAGCAATTTTTAACGTCAATAACCTACAGTACACTGTAGGTACACTTATTGACGTTAAAATTTGCTTAGGAATTTTTGACTTATTGACGTTAAAAATTGCTTAGGTACTTATAAAACATGATGGTGATAATCAGTTACTGTATCTTAAAATATTTTGTTCATTTTGAGAGTAATAAAAAAAACAGAGTTAGGAAAAACTGATTGAAGCAGCAATAAATTACCTACAAAATAGTTTTCAGTTCATTTTGATAGTACCTACTAATAATTTCGAAAATATACACAGTCTGTATATATTTTCGATACAGTAGATATACAATAATACAGTATACAAGTCTGTAATATTTTTCAAAATGTATTTTGTACAAAAAAAATGCTTGAATCTTGTGTTATTTTTGCAATTTGCACAAAAACTATTAGAGCTGGGAAAAATCCTTGGAAGAGTACCTACAAAAAAGTCTTATGTTTTATTTAGATAGGAAGTTCGAGAAATATTCCAGGAATTTTGTTTTTTTCTAAAATTTCCTAAAATCAAATATTTGGCACCTTTATATTGCAAACATTTATCTTAGAGTTTCAAGGTCACACGCACCTACACCAATTGAGTAGAAAGTTAAAATCCATATCCGTATCCGCGGATATACCTTTTTACGAACCGGCACATCACAGTTACTTACTAGTTACTCATATGTCAATTTTGATTTACAGGAACCGTTTAAAGAAGTAGACTACCTAATACTAGCTATTCTATACCAACAGATCAGTACAACCTTTCGAGAAGATGATTATAGTGGTGATTGCTTCGCTAATTTTCTGCTGCTATTGGGCATACTGGGCAGCAAGCTCACGAAAGCTGGACAAGCTCACCGCGAAACTACCCGTGCCACCCGCCTTACCAATCATCGGACACGCTACATTGTTCATTGGCAACACTGAAAGTACGTATAACTGTACCCACTGGGCACCAATTGAAATGGTTGGACCGTGGCCAAACTCTTCTCATCCTGAGAGGAGACTCGTAGGTACTCAGTAATGGACTGGCGATGCACCATGGAAAAATTACACTTACCTACTTAAAAATTATATAAGTTTTGATTTTTTTGTTGGCTCAGAGTGTAAGTATTATAAATTGGATGAAAGTTATTATAATTATTTAATCACTAGATGATGCCCGCGACTTCGTCCGCGTGGATTAAGATTTTTTTGATTCCCGCGGGAACTCTTTAATTTTCCGGGTTAAAAAGTAGCCTATATCCTTTCCCTGGATACGAACTATCCCTATACTTACCAAATTTCATCAAAATCGGTTGAACAGATGGGCCGTGAAAGTGTAGCAGACAGACAGACAGACACACTTTCGCATTTATAATATTAGTATGGATTTTCACTGATTTTCTTCACTTTAAAAAAAGTTAAGTAGTGTTGCCCTATGTGATATGTCAGTATAAAAAAGGCGCCTAAGGGTAGGAATTTTGGGTCATTTGCGACTGAACAAATATTATATTTGTATTCATAGTACTTATATGCGGAAAACAACCAAACGACTAATTAGAGGGTATTAATGTGTGCATGCGAACTTTGTATATTGTCACGTAAGTACATAATAATTATATTAGATCTTCATGTAGAGCCTATATTACACGGAAAGATAAATATTTTGCCACTGTAGGTACTTAACGCCATAATTGACACATGTAGAGGTCGACTTTTGTGTGTTCAGTAAATAGCGCCGTATGTACTTAGATACTAAAGTTTACCTATTATACCTAAAGTCAATTATAATATTTGTACGAGACTTGTAAAATGGAATCAGTAAAAACTTAAACATTAGTTAAGTATGTGTATCTAATTGACCGTGAGTTAGAGAAATGTGTTTTCTTGTGAAAAGATAATAGTACATTATGATACAAGTGTGTTATCTTGGTGATTACCGCTGAGGCGCCATTGAGACCCGAGCCGTGAGGTGAGGGTCTTAAGACAGCCGAGGACGGTAATCATCAATACACGCGTGTATCATACGACATTTTTCAACACACTTGTGAAGAAAATAATACTAAAAAATAATTTTATTTAGTAGATAAAATAAAAAATAAACTCTATAACTCACTTGTGAATAATAGCAATGAAAAAAAATGTCACAGTTTGATTATAGGTGCCATTATGTGCCTAATTGCGGTGAAATTAGAGCCACTTTATGAGCACGTGTGTTGAAAAATATGTTCTTATGTAATTTAAATATTAATAATAATTAAAGTTTATGTCAAACTACATAGGTAGCCAGCTATAAACCTACGTCTATGGATGTTCCTTCATTATGTTCATCATCATAATGTCCCATACTTACCCATCGCCAGCTCACTGCTGAGAACGTGGTTCTTTCTCCTCTCAGAACAACAAAGGCTAGGTACTCGTATATATAATTAAATTAAAATAAATACTTATTAAATAGTATAAGCTATATTATGTAACTCACACAAAGTTTATTACCTAACCCATAAATAACACTTTATTGCCTGCAAGTTACTAAGTAAATAGGTAAATAATTAAATTTTCTACACGATTACAGAAATTCTCAAGAATCTTGAAGACATTGCTAACTTGGCGTTAAAGCATCAAGGTGTCGCCAAAGTTTGGTTGGGACCAAAATTATACATTGGTATGCCATGTTATATCAAGAACCTTATTTTGTTTTGCGTAGAACTAATATTTTATGAAAAAGTATTAAAAGTACCTATAAGTTCTCAAAAAAAGATCGAATGAAATCGGATTACGCGTTAATAAATTAAGTATACATTTTGACTTTTATCTCCTCTCCCAAGGGATCATTGCTGATTATGGGGTAAAAAACATTCAGTGTCCCACCTCGTAGTATGAACTCAAATCATATAATCGGTACTGAAGTCAGTCTGTCAAGCGCAAGCCAAGCCAAGTTTTCAATTTAAATTCATTCAGCAGTTTCAGCGTAATGCCCGGCCAAGATACAGACAGTATATCGTGGCCGCGCATCACGCTGAAACTGCTGGCTTGGCTTGCTTGGCTTGGCTTGACAGACTGACTTCAGACTGAAGTCAGTCTGTGAAATCTTTTTTGGAGGGCACTCTATAATTTATAGAGTGCCCTCCAAAAAAGATTTTCATAATATCTTAAATGTACAGAATTGGACCTGTTACAGTTTTATTATATAAGTATCTAAGATTGCTCTCGCACATATTTTTAGTTAAAATACTGTAGACACAGTAGACACTACGCGCCGCCCAGTGTATGTCCGTGCCTAGTCGCTTTTGGGCCCAGCTCCATACAAACTCATACAAAGGTTAGTCAAGAGGATAGTTGACGCTACGTGCCGCGCCGTAAGTGGGGCAAGGACTGAAACAGTAACCGAAATAAGTGGTTTAAACACTGTTTTTTGAAACTGATAGAGAACAGAAAAACTAATAATATAAACAGAAACGATACTGTAAATCAATAAAACTGTAACCGTTTATTTATGTTAATACTAGCGAATGCCCGCGACTTCGTCTGCGTGGTTTGAGGTTTTTTTATTCCCGCGGGAATTCTTCGGGGAATTCTTAATTTTCCGGGGTAGCCTATGTGCTATTACAGCCAAATTTCAGCCAGATCCGTTTAGCCGTTGGCGCGTGATTGAGTAACAAACATCCATACTTCCATCCAAACATCCATCCAAACTTTCACAATTACCTACCTTTAAAGTGCTTAACTTAATTCGGAATGAAAAATCCACTGATGATTTTTTACATCAAGTTCATTATTTACTTACATAGAAAAACTCTTGTTACTTATTCAAATAAGAAACATAAAAATATTTACATACTTTCGGCCTTTTTCCAGCCATAGGTAATGCGGAGGATTCACAAGTAGTACTAGAGAACTGTTTGGATAAGGATTCGGTGTACCGATTTTTGCGTCCTTGGTTGGGACAAGGTCTTTTCGTTGCATCTCGTAAGTACCTACCTTTACCTTCTTCATATTGTAATAACTGCGTTATATTCATACTAATATTATAAATGCGAAAGTGTATGTCTTTCTGTCTGCTACACTCAAACGGCTCATCTTTTCAACTAATTTTGATGAAATTTTGTATAAAGGTAGATTCCATCCCAGGGAAGGAAAATTAAGGAGTTTCACTGGGACTCACTTAATCCACGCGGACGAAGTCGCGGGCATCAATTAGTACTTAATACTGACATAGAGGTTTTCTAATCTAAAAATGAAGGAGCCGAATATGTTCATGTCAAGCTATATAGCTTGACATGAACATAGACACAAATGGAAGTGAATTCTACAATCGGATCTGTTGGACCTGGAGCATATAGTTAAATGACGCATATGCACTTTAATTACTAAATTAGACCACCTCCAGCAATTATTATATGCTCATTTGTTTCTTCTAGTTGGATTATGGAGAGTTCATAGAAAAGTGTTGCTGCCAGTTTTTCACAACAAAGTGGTAGAAGAATATTTGAAAATCATTTCGAATCAAGCCGATGTCCTTGTTGACAGACTTTCCGAGCAATCGGGAAAAGCGGAATTCGACGTCCTGCGTTACATAACCGCTTGCACTTTGGATATTGTTTTCGGTAAACCCATAAAATATGATATATTATTATATGTAAATACTATTTCCAGAATAGCAAAAGAAAGTAGAGGAATGGAAGGAATGTCTTCTTTTATTCTATATTCAAAGTACAAGAGAAAACAAAAACCACGGTCAAACCGTGCGTGTATGTAAATAATTAATGGGCCAAATGACCCTTTAATTATTTACATACACGCTTACGTTTCTTATTTGAAAATTGTTTGACTCTTGTAAACTCAAATGTTACTGATCCCACTTCTGAAGTAGGACTTACTAACGCTATGTAACTAAACTTCTAATTCTTGCAAATCTTTTTGGGCTCTGGCGTCCCATGACGTATTCGTATTATAATTATTATTTATAACTTACGCAGTGTCAAAAAATCTTAAATTAATACCACCACCAGAGCCCAAGTAGATTTAAAACCGTCTAAAGAGATACTGAAAGATCAAGATGCATGTTCCCAGAGACAGCTATGGGAGAAAGGATGGATGTCCAGAATTCTCCCGACACCCCTTACCTGCGAGCTCGGCACACTGTCATGACGATACTTAACATGCGCCTCTTCAAGGTGTGGCTGCAGCCCGACTGCCTCTTCAACCTGACACCCTATGCCAAACAACAAAAGGAGAACATCAAATTAACCCACAAATTCACTGACGAGGTAAGTTATTTCAATAATGCATTTCTAATACATTCTTGAACCGTTGTCTCATCATTGGGTGCCATCCATCCATCCATCCATCAGCCTGCATTCGTGCACAGCTGGACATAGGCCTTTTGGAGTGTGCGCCACCACACCATGCGAGAGGGTACCATATTATTCAATTAATTTACTGATTAGTTAATAGTTACTAAACCTTCAGCTCGTACGTCCTTACTGTTCCATCTTCTTGCAAAGACGTGTTCCCCAGTTCAGACTTTTGGCCTGAGGGCATAGTTTACCTTCGCTTTTAGCCAGATCCAGGATCCCTGTTTTTATTCTCATGTATTTATTTTATTTTAAAATATTTTTTAATTTGTTATTTTATATGTTATATTATGTTTATATTTCTATGGGCCTAGTTGACTGATTTAAACAAATATAAAATAAAATAAATTATATACAATCATTTTTTTAAATTAGACATAGACATTAAACATCCTATTACTGACCATGACATAAAAACCGTTTTTAATTCATCTTCATGCCATCATTTCAGAGTAATAATATGCTGGGTCAGTAGGTCATACGTCATCAACCCACATTCTCCTATCTTCGAGGTGCTCCGTTTCTTCAGCCCTTTTCTGTTCTAAGTTTCTAACTACAACATTTGATCTTCGAGCTTGAGCTTCGTCCTAATTGTGAGATTTACTTGTTCCTTGTTTACTGGAAGATATTTTTCTTTCTTTTGCTTGCTTTGCTTGTGTGTATTATTAACATTATTATTATTTACGTCTGCTTTTTGAAGATTTGCAGATATTTTTGATTAATCTTTTGAGTAAGTAGGTAATAATATTTCGATTAAACTTTTAATTAATAATTATTTTTTCTTACAAGGTGTAAAGGTTCTCTACAAAACTTTTCAGGTAGTCCGAAAAAGACGTTTACACTACGAGACACATAAAAATAATAGTACGGATCAACAGTTGGGTACGTTCATTATTTTATACTAGCAAATGCCCGCGACTTCGTCCGCGTGAAATAAGTTTTTTTAATTCCCACGGGAACTCCCTAATTTTCGGGTTAATATAATATAGCCTATGACACTCACAAATTATGTAGCTTTCTATTGATTGGTACCAGAATGTTCAAAATCGATTCATTAGATCCTGAGATTACCCCCTACGACGTCGCAACTCACAAACTTTACCTCTTTATAATATTAGCATAGATTACATAAAGTCTTTTTGCATAATTCCATGTCTCTACGTCTGTATGAACTGCATTTAGAGTAATATCTAAGTAATAACTGGTTACTAAAGTCTGTCCCACGAATTTTTACATCACATATTAATAAGTGCATAATATTAAGAGTGCCCTATAAAAGCTTTAATATTAAACGATTGTAAATTGAAAAGTTAGACTTAACAGATTTCATTTTTCACTTCTGAACTCAATGGTTGAGTTCTAGTAGTTTCTTTTCGCGACTACAATTATTGAGAGGGGCTACTTAACAGGGTAAAAGTTTTAAATAAATATTTTTTTTTTCAAATGTAATTTATAGGCAATTTTAATACCTATTTCTATTTCGATGTTTATAGGTATCTAGTGAATTATGATTTACGACTATCATTACTTTGTATTTTTATGGGTAGTAATTTTTCTTTGCTTATTTATTACCCACTAAATATTTTACTAAGTGCTAAACTAATATATTTGTTTGTCTTCAATGGCCGTGAAGAACAATAGCCACTTTATATACCTATGCGTTTATTATATAATAACCGTTCCTTTGCATATTGGATTTCTGAATATATGTATAGGTAGGTATGTCACCGTAAAATTGTAAAATCCGTTAGATTATAATCTAACTCGCGACATTGTAAACTGTCGAAAGATTACAATTTAACTCATTATTTTTCGGTAGATTGTAATCATAGATTTAGTATTGGGCTCGCGCGCTTAAGACCAATGCGAAATCTATGATTGTAATCTGTTAATATGTCTGTTAAGCAAATATGGAAATGAAAACATCACGTCATGTTTTGAATCGTAAATAATATGACGTCACAGTAGATTTATATAGGTAGGTGTTTTAGTTTGCGCAAATCACAATTTGTTAATGAAGTGTAAAACAAATATTATACCATGACTATAACACTAATTCAAGGACAACAAGGACACAATATTAAAACCACTTCTAAGTAGGTACTTAGTTAAGTACGTACTTAGAACTACCATTAATACTTCCCCAGAACTAAGTACTAGCTAAGGCAACAACGTTGGAGCTCCGAAGTAGGACAATAAGTTAATAATGGAGAGTTTCATGATGTTGTGAATATCATATTTAACACAACGGAAGTAAAATATAGATTAAAACTAATAAATCAGTGGGTTTTTTTTACAATCCATCAATAAATGACTGAGAAATGACGATTTAAAAGTTTAATTATTTAATGTACCTACACCGATTAGGTACTGTATCTTACTCGAGTAAGAAATTTTGTGTGAATGAGTTTTAATACCTAGCCGAGATTTAATACTTCAAAGTTATCTTCACACACAAATTAAGTGCTTTTAATTTAATTAAGTCACGTTAAGTCCATTTATTTCTTTTATTCGGCTTTATAAAGTCTGTTGATAGGGAATTATGACGTCACGTCTCCCGTCTTGCAAGCGCAACTTTAAAGTTCTATAAATTTTTCATTTAAGATATTGTAATGATTCTTTCATATTTTTGTTTTATTTTGACTTAATTTTCTTTTTTTTTTTAATGGTAAACTTCTCCATTATACCCAGGGCTATGTAAAATTTTTTATAGATACTAGATAGTGTCATCTATAACTTCCAACAAGAAGATGAAAGATGTGAAATCCATAGTTTCTCTATACATACTATGATTGTCACTAACAATTACTTTTATAACTAATGCAAACGTGCGTCTGTCTGTCCGATAGGCTACTGCTGTTCAAGAAAAATTCAAATTGGAACAGATAGACTAAGCGCAAGTCTTCTTAAAGAGATATTTAAATTTTAAAGCTACCTGAGAAAGTCTAATCTTGCTAACTTTGAATTCAGATGGGAAAACACAAGCAGTGCTGGACATGTTGTTCGGTCGAGAAATCGATTTTACAGACGTACAATTACGAGAACACATCGATTCTATTACGATCGCCGGAAACGATACAACAGCGCTTGTCATCGCCTATACCTTAGTCCTATTGGGCATACATCAGGATGCGCAGGAGAGAGTCTACCAAGAGTAAGCCATGCTTATTTTCTTCTCCTGATACATTTAGCATTACCAACAATTCTATGTTCTGCTACATCTCTACTCTGCTTTAACTACTATACCCACACGTTTGAATTTTGATATTCATAAACTTTCATTGATGTAGAATTTTAGTACCTTAAACTTTCCAATTGCTTTCTTATAAACTCACCAAATTATTATTTTTGAGTTCTGCCCATCTTTCAGACAACAATCTGTCTTTGGAAATTCAAAACGGGGTGCGACCAAGGAAGATCTCCTTTGTATGAACTATTTGGAAAGAGTTATAAAAGAGAGTATGAGGCTGTACACAGTGGTACCCATTATCGGACGCAACGTCGACAAGGACATTTATTTGCGTAAGTGTAAATACCTACCCGATCTTAATCTCAAAGCCTTGTCAATGTATTTGAAGCTTTATTCCCACAATTAGCCCTTGCCTCACCGCCGTGATCTCACCTGATGGCAGTGGCGTGCACAGGGCTTGGAGCTAGGGTAGGTTAGTTAGTCAGAATACCTAATTAATGACTGTTATAGTGAAAAACGAGCATTTGCGTATTTCAGTTTGGGTAAGCAGTAACAGTAAGTTTGGTTATGCCTCTATGAACTGCACGCCACTGCCTGATGGTAAATAAGGATGCCGTCTAAGATGGTAGCGGGCGGTACAGCAGTTAAATTAAACCCATACCACAGAATAAGTAATAGTACAGCTGTACCCATGGGTACCTCTAATCTGTTTCTCCGCAGCATAACACCGGAACGCTGAATCGCTTGGCCGTTTTTGCCGATAGGGTGGTAACTATAGCCACGGCCGAACCTCCCACGACACGAAATTCTCACCATCAGACGACGAAAACAAAAGGCGACGAAAACAGACGCCTCTTGCTCTCTCCTATATATTATAGATACAGTAATTTTAAGCTTTCAATAGTTTGTTGCTTAAATAGTATTGTTTCATCACCTCTAATGCTGACAGTCGAGCTCCCTTCCAAAGAAAACTAAAAGTTTTGTCTCACTTTTATTCTTTAAATATCTCATTAAACATTGGCCACCAAGGCTTGAACCATGTAATTTTAATGCTATATAAATATACTCGCAATGAAATTCATATTTAGCTCACAGCAAGGTGACAATCCCAGCGGGTGTCGGAGCTGTAGTAGGCGCCTTTGCGGTTCATCGCTCGGTCGATGATTGGGGCCCAAACGCTGATGAGTTTGATCCCGACAGGTTCCTGCCAGAACGATCCACTCAGCGACACCCTGCTGCTTTTCTCCCCTTCAGTTTTGGATCCAGGAATTGCATAGGTAATTTAATTTTATCCACTTTATTTACTTACAAGTAAGTCCTTAGTTAACTGCGATCTCTCATCTAAGGTTGGCTATATAAACCGCCTAATTTCAGATACTTTGAAACATATTTTTATAGAATCATATTTTTAGGAAGAAATTTTGGTATGATTATAATAAAAAGCATAATCTCAAGTATTATCAGAACGTATAAGATTGAAGCGAGTGAAATTGGACCCCTCAAAGTAGAAGTGCTCCTGTTCCCTATCAGAGGACATCAAATTAAAATTACGAAACGGTAAGAGAATGTTAAAGCTTTATTCAATGGAAAACTGTTAACATACTACATATTATTTTATTACAATTATTGACGTGAAATACAATTTGTCTTATTCTGACCCAAGTTGTCCTTCGGCAACAAACTTGTCACATCGACCACCGGGTGTATCTGTCACCGTAAGATTGTAAAAACCGTTAGATTATAATATAACGTTTTTTATCTCTCTATAGTTCGCGCGCGAGTTGAATGCAGAGTAAATGTATGGTGACACTTACATTTACTCTGCATTCAACTCGCGCGCGAACTGTACAAGAAAGAGACAAGAAAACGTAAAAACAATAAATATTTCATAAATTAATACTCAGAACATTGAACGGTTCACAATCTTTCGACAGTTTATAATCTAGCGGGATAGAAACCGTTAGATTATAATCTAACGGATTTTACAATCTTACGGTGACATAATTATCCATACAATAATACTTAGGTACTTATTAAGTAACTAATAACGAAGTGAGTAGTAATAACTGCGAAATTGTGACTGACTGTCTGGTATGCTATGCTTTCACGGCTCATTTTTTCAATCGATTTAGACGAAAACTGCTATCGAGAAATCACGGGGAAGGACAGCGGGAATCAAAATTGTGGGCACCGTCTTGGTAGTCGTTACTATTTCTTTCAGTAATTTTGCAAATTTGCAAATGCAATTTACATACTCGTAGCTCATATTGTAATAATGTATGCAAATATGGTATACGCATAGAGGTATAATGGGTATAAGAATTAAATTATCACATTAATGCTCTATAGTTCGTCATCGGTTCGACTGAATTGGGCAGGTAATCGAGTTGGTCTTACACAGCAAGTGTAGGTAGCAACATAACCTAAGGGTAAAAATACGATCAAATTCAAATTAAATAAAAAACCTATGATAAAAACTCTGCAAGTAAAGAAACAAGAGCCTAAAACCTAGACTCAGTTGTTAGGTTCTCGTGAGGCGTAGTTATCAAAGACGGGGTTGGACGGGTCTGGTACTCTAAGGACATGAAGTCATCATGGTCGATGACATCTCGAGAGTCGTCGACTCCGCACGTAAGGAACTTGTTGTAGCGGCTAATATCCACGAAGCCGACGCCGCAAGGCCTGTCAATAAGCCGTGACGTCATCATGCCTTGAACGTAGCCGGAGCACACCAGCACGCTGCCTAAGTCATCCTGGAAAACAAATATATCCGTAGGTATATTCAAATGTTAACAGAAATTATGACATGGTGTGCCATTGTTCTTCTTTGTGTCCTGGGATTATTTTCCGCACTTGAACGTGGGCGTGATTGTTATCATGTGAGACAATTGGTGTAGGTGTCTATAGACTCGCGAGGTGTAAACTGAGCTTGTGGGGTACTTGAAACTGTTAGTGTTCATAATTATAGGTATAACTAATAAAGGTAGGTAGGGCTCATGGATAATGGTAAGTAAGGCAAAAATAAAAAAGCAGAGGATATGCCAGTTTTTTGAGTTGTTAACCCTAAGGTGCCAAATAATAAAAAAATTAGAGGAAGACATAAACATCTTACAGCATAGTATTAAAGCTACTTATTACCTAGTATAAACTAGGAATTTACCCGTCTACTTTATTGTAGTAAATAGTTACTGGTGTTTGCTGATTACAAAACAAATAAGAAATGACAATAGGAAGGTATCAAGATAGAGCCAGTCCACACGGCGCGTTGCGTTGCATTGCGTCGTCGCAACGCAAATATTTTCACGCATAGCCGGCCACACAGGCGCTGCGCCAGCGTTACTACGACGCAGTCGTAGGTAACGTTCCGTCGTCGCAGCGGCGACGCACAGTTGCGGCGAGCATTTTTGTAAAAACATCGCAGTCAGTCTATCAACGCACAAACAACTGAGCTCTGCCGTTCCGGCGTCGCAATGAATACTACCTCGCCCGCTTCGTCTCGGGGGCTGCATGCAGTTCAGTCGTGTGTGCGTTGCGTCGACACAGCGCACCGTGTGTAGTAGTCTGTATGTCACCGTAAGATTGTAAAAACCGTTAGATTGTAATCTAACTGGCGATATTGTAAACTGTCGACAGATTACCATTTAACGCATTATTTTTCGGGAGATTGTAATCTATTAGGTATATTAACCTGATAAAACTTATTGATTTTATCAGGTTAATATACTATATAATATAGTTAATATACTATATTTAGGTTAAAATGATTATTTATGTCGAACCCTAACCTAATCTACAAGAAAGAGATAAGAAAACGTAAATACAATGAATATTTAAAAAATTGACACTCAGAACATTGAACGGTTCACAATCTGTCGACAGTTTACAATATCGCTAGTTAGATTACAATCTTACGATCACATGTTCACTATGGTCTATGATTAATTATTATTAGCATGTAAAACGACGCAGCGACAGCGCTACGTCGGCGCAACGCTAACGCAACGCGCCGTGTGGACCGGCTCGTATGTATTTACTATTGCTATGTACTAATATAGCCGAAGCAATAAATAAAGTACTTACTGGACACAATGCTCCGTGCTTTTCTGACTGTAAATAGTAAATAAAAATACATATTAATATGTTACATTTAAAACTTAAAAGAAGCGCAAGCGAAGCGAGCACAAAATACATTTTTCTTTTACAGAATTAGTCAAATCTTTTCTTGTCTCTCATTTACAAACTAGCTCATAGACTGAAAATAATAATTCAACTTGAGTTGGGATTTTTTTAGACAAAAGAAAATTTGTCGAGGTTTTGTTACCATCAAGTAAGACCACCGAAACCCGGATCACATACTTAAAAATATAGCTTTCGATTTCTTTTCGTGACAAATAAAAATAAAAAAGTTGCATTGAAGCTGTAAGTCGGCCAAATCTAGAAATTGATAGGTACTTTACCTTACATTTAGGTTGTTTGATGCAAAGATATTTATCGTCTTTATCCCACATCATTGGACAATAGTCAGCATTTAATAAAGTAGCGTCCACACGTTGTAGGTGAATCAGTAGAGGTACTAAATACCCCTGAAAGTATAACTAAGTCTGAACAAATGCAAGTGGGCAGTTTTCCTTTTTCAGCCCATTACCGTCCCACTACTTGGCACAGGCTTCCACTCTCATAGGAGAGAATGAATTAGAGCTTAGACCCACCACACTGCTCCAATGTGGGTTGGCGGCCGGTGGGCTTTAACGACTATTATCATGTTAGTGATAATAACCGGGACCGTCGGCTTAACGGTCTATCCGAGGCACGGGGGTGAAACACGACCAACTTCCTAACTCTGGGGTAGCACTGAGAATTTCTAGTCAGAAAAACCCAATCCCGACCCGGGACTCGAACCCGGGACCTCGTCTGCCGCAGTTGACCGTGCTAACCATTAGACCAACGAGGCAGTTTATGAAACAGCAACAAGAATCAATGGAAGATGTGCTAGTGGGTTTATTGTTGTTATTGTTGAGATGGTGGTATAAATTTTAAACCATCTTAATGGGTGTCCCACAGGGCTTGATCTTGGGTCCTTTTCTATTCGTATAGTGCATATCAGCATCTGTCGTTTAACATAATGGCAAACCGTATTACAAAAACACATATTATATTCGATTATATTTTATACTTACGACCTTTCGGATTTCAGTCGCAAACCTTGGACTTTATTAATGAGAATTTGTTGCTTGTCTCACTTACATTTCGTCTACTTCCCCAGCCGTAAAAACGGCATGAAGTATCGCCGATACGTTTGTGTAAATCACTGATCACCCCATAACGAGCCCTGTTGATTATGTACTCAGTGTGTGGCTCTCGTTTGTTGAAGGAAAACTGCTGGTTCAGTACTAGTAGGGCCAGGTTGTCTGTGGCACAGGCCTCCCATCGCAGTGTGTGGTTGTATCCTGTATAACATTAGGCCACAGTAAGGCATAGTTCTAGAAGTTCTCAGTGGGTCAGTCGGATAGGAGCCGCGTCGTAAGCAAAGTGTTGCAGTTTCGATACCCGATCTGCTTACATTTTTAATTTTCTTTTTGTTTATTTTTTAATAAATTATTTACTAGCGAAAAGAACTTATGTTCTTACAGGATGTCCAACGACACAACTCGCCTTATAATTATAAGTATGCAAACTTCTTGACTTCGAAAACTGACGACCTCCCTGGCGCATTGTTGAGCACTTTTGTCTTAATGTGGGAGATCCCGGGTTAGATTCCCGGCAGGGTCAATTTGGGAATTTATAATTTCTGAATTTTCTCTGGTCTGGTCTGGTGGGAGGCATCGGCCGTGGTACCACCCTACCGGCAAAGGCGTACCGCCAATCAATTTAGCGTTCCGGTACGATGCCGTGTAGAAACCGACTAGGGGTATGGGTTTCATATAACTGCCATACCCCTAACAGGTTAGCTCGCTACCATCTTAGACTGCATCGTCACTTACCATCAGGGGAGATCGCAGTCAAGGGCTAACTTGTAGTGGAATAAAAATTAAAAAAAAATGACCGCCATAAAAGTATCTGGCAACCCGCGTGGCTACAGAACCTTAGGTATGAGTGTAATGATGCACCGACCAGCCTTTTTAGGGTTCCGTACCAAAATGGTAAAATGGAACCCTTATGGTGCGACTTTCTCCGTCTGTCTGTCTGTCTGTCCGTCCGTCACACTCGATTATTTCAGTAACTACCGAAGCTATCGACATGAAATTTGGAATAGTTGTGTATATTAGTAGCCCAAAGACACTGGAATTAAAAAAAATTGGAAATTATTTTTGTTCTTATTTAAAAAGGGAGGAAAATCGGAGGGTTGAAATTTAAAAGTGAGATAACTGTACTGTGTGGGGTATCATATAAAAGGGTTTACTTTGTACATTCTAAAACAGATTTTTAATTATTTTTAGTCATGATAGTTTTTGATTTATCGGGGAAAAAGTCTAAAAAAATACCGTTCCCCCCCCCTTATCTCCGGAGTTTACCAATCGAAAAATCTGAAATAATTATGGTCAATAGGAATTTATGTATATTTTACAGGAAAACTATAGCCAATGCTCTAACTAGCATAGTTTTTTTGATATTAACAGTAAACCTCTTCAAACAAAGTTAGTTTTGCTGTTCATTAACAAAGGTAATTATTACCGTTTTACATCTTTGGTCGTTACAGTTTTCAGTACGGAACCCTCGGTGCGCGAGTCCGACTCGCACTTGGCCGGTTTTTTTAAACAAGCTTTCACCAACCTTTGTGGATACACAGATGCTGCACTATCCGTCCCGTGCCAGCATTTTCCAGAAATTTATGCGTACCGGCGAAAACTTCGAACTTGTACCTCTCTCCGAACACGCATATCGCTGGCGTGAGGACTACGTGCGCTTCTATGAGTGCTCCCGCGCAGAACAGCATCGCATGAGATAAGTAGTACACCTAACCAAAATAAGAGGCTTTAGTTAGATCGAGAAACTATCCTAGAAATTAAATATGATATGACACACGCACATCGCGTATCGACTATAGACTGTGAACTTCAATATAATAATGTCTCCACATTGTCGAAAAGCGGGCAATAGCAATTAAGGCGAGTCACCTGCAAGATTTTAGGAGGTGAGGTGTGGGGTGCCGCCCGCGCGTCTCGCGGTACATTTCTCGTAGAGACTGGCGGGGAAGCGGGCAGCGCGGTATATTCTGAAACCGCTTGGCAACGTTCAAGTTCTGGGATTAATTTGAATTAAATAGAGATAGGACTTCAGTTTGAAATAAATTTTAGCAGGTTCTCATTAATACTTCAAGAGGAATTTATCCATATAAAAATGATGAGCAAAGTCGAAAATTTTATTAATAAAAAATTCGTTTTAAACTTTTAATTTAGCCTGTTTCAAGATTTTTTTTGATCGAGTAAAGTACATCCTATCGTGTAACAAATTAGCACATTCTTTAGACAATAATCTTTAAGTGTATCGGATATTTTTTGTAAGACCGTTATTTAATAGTAAATACCGAAAAAATTTGATCTAGCAAACCAGTTTTCACCGCTGAGCTGAGGTGACTCGCCTTAATATATTCATATACATATAGAATAGGATATAAATAAGTTTAGGCACAGGAAATACCTAGTGTGCTATTGCGAGATACCTACTAGCCCGTGACTTCGTCCGCGTGGATTGAGGTCTTTTGATTCCCGCAGAACTCTTTAATGTTCCGAGATAAAAAGTTGTGTTATTCCAGAGTATAGTCGATCTCTGTGCCAAATTTCATCCAGATCCGTTCAGCCGTTCTGGCGTGATTGAGTAACAAACATCCATCCAACCTTTCATCCAAACATTCGCATTTATAATAAGTATTAGTGTAGTAGATTAGGTTAGATAAAGCATAGATTTAACAAACTCACTACAAAATGTCCTTCAGTCACTTTTGCCGGCACACCTTGAAATCCTGCGGCATTGTTGAAATCTATATCCACTGTGAAAATTGAAATACGCAGTCGATAAATAGTCGTTAGTCTCGCTAAAACTCAGAAATGGCTTGACCGATTTTGATGGATATTTTTGTGTGCGTTTGAGTGGGTCCCGGGATGGTTATTCACAATTGGACCCGGTAGGTGGCGCTGCAATCGGATTCTAAATTCAGGGCAGAACAACGTCTGCCGGGCCGCTAGTTTAAAAATAATAATATATAAGGGCTAAAAATAATATAAGGTAGCTAAGGGTGTGGTTTTCCAGTACAGACGTGCAGGTAAGCCCGCGCCAATCATTGAATTTCTATTATAGTCCTGCGGACATTATTTTGTTGGAAATTGCTGGCGTGAGGCTAGAAACAAGTCAATTATTGACGTATTGATTTAAAAAAGGAAACAATTTTCTAGCAAGTTGGTAGGAGAAAAATAAATAAATTATTTACACATTGTCGCTATTCCTCCAATTTGTCCAGCACCCATTTTTATTTCCAAATAAATATTAATCAACCTCGGATGTTAGTATACATATACATGTCAACAGTTTTTTAAAATGGAATGAATACCTAGTTTATCATTTTAATTAAGCGCTGCTGTGGTGAGCGTATATTTACGATTTGTAAACAAAACCTTATTAAAAATTGGATTGAATTTTTATCGTAGGTAGGTAGTAGGTACCTACCTACTTTAACACAGCGACGAATTAAGATCTTCGGAGGCCCGGTGGCCATAGCTTTTATGGTGTTTTTTTGGCACAGTGACCAAGCGAGCCAGGAAAATAGTAATTCCTTTCTCGCCCCGGAAAATCAAAAAAAATCCCATAAGATTTTTAAAATCATAAATCCACGCGGACATCAATAACTATTTAATAGTATATAAAACTCCAAATCTTAATTTGGATCGAACTTCACTTATTAGAGCGGTTATTCACTTTTTGAAGTAGCGCTACCTAGCGGTGGCAAGTGACATCACGGTTTCTAAACCAGTTATCGAAGTGGCGCCACCTATCGGTGAGAGGCATGCAATTTTTCTTTGTTAAATAAAAAATGTACCAACTTATAAAAATATTTAAGTCCCTTGTATATATCAGTGGCCAGTGCTTTGGCCAGTGCACATGTCCCACAAACTTATTAAATTATCTGATCTGGCCACATCTGGCGACAGCGTCGCTAGCGGGATAGTAAATATAATAAATCTATGGTCGCTAGTAAATAAAAAAATAATTAAAAACAAAAACTAAATATGCCTACAAATCTGTTCCAATTTTGGCCACCGGGCCCTTAAAATCAAAGACCGGGCCATTGTACACAGACCAACGACCTCAATTTACATAGACGGGCCCTGACAAACAAAGAATGTGGGCGTATTTTTAGCAACGCCATCAACGCCATGTAGTCTGAAAAGCGGGAACTTGCTTGCAACATCTTGAATGAAAGCTTGAAAAGGCATGACTCGGTCATAGATAATATAGGTCATAGCCGTAAGGCCAGTTAGTAAAAAAAAAAACATACAGTTTGCCGCGGAAATTACCTTAATGGATAAAAATATTAAATAGGAAGATTAAATAACGTTTTTTTGGAAATGTATAATTGTGAATTGAAACACTTACCCCTTAAAATTAAAATTATACAGTGCCAAACTAATTAAACTTTAGACGTTAACTTAATAATAAGAAATTATCTGCACGAGCGATCGTGACAGCGCTACGACGGGAACAAAGACAGGTGCGGAACGTGTTCAGCAACTCGGACGCCCGGCGTTTTTGTATGAAAGGGCTCATCTAGTACCTACATATATATATCGATGACACAGACATATAAAAAAAAGATTGTAGAATTTTAGTAAAACTAAAGCCTCTAAACTCTATTTCGATGACCGGGCCAGATTTGATGTAATCGTAGACAGAGTAAGAGATAAAGACATGGCGTCAGCGTACACAGCATCAGATAGCGATAGTCTAATTTTATTTATTTTTATTTTATTTTTATTTTATTTTGACGAACATACAGTAATATAATATTCAATAGGTAAGTCAAATATAGCATTACACTTAGACCATAACAATTTTCAATGTTATTTTGCACATATTGTATAAAAAAAACAAATGAATACTTAGTTGGGTATAGCCGCTAGACGAAAACAAAATTTATTATTTTGTACGAATACGGGCGATTAACAAAAATGCACAGGATTGTGTGACCTAAACTGTCGGATGAGTCAAACAAAAAAAAAAGTGATACGCTGAGCAGGACAAGAAAACATTTTCTCGCTCTGTCACTCCTTGGCATTAGCGTAAAATATATACTCATTTTTTTTTTTTATCCACTACAAGCTAGCCCTTGACTGCGATCTCACCTGATGGTAAGTGATGATGCAGTCTAAGATGGTAGCGGGCTAACCTGTTAGGGGCATGGCAGTTATATTAAACCCATACCCCTTCGGTTTCTACACGGCATCGTACCGGAACGCTAAATCGCTTGGCGGCACGTCTTTGCCGGTAGGGTGGTAACTAGCCACGGCCGAAGCCTCCCACCAGACCAGACCAGGGAAAATTCAGAAATTATAAATTCCCAAATTGACCCTGCCGGGGATCGAACCCGGGACCTCCGCACGTTAAGGCAACAGCGCTACACACTGCGCCACGGAGGTCGTCAAAACTCCAAAAAAAAAAATATACTCATTTCGTTCACCACTGGTTTTTCACAGTTTTCTAATTTATGGAGAGTAGAGGTAAGGGGTATCATCTCTTGAGGGAGAAAAGTTGAAAAAGTATCCCTGCTGTGGTTGCTATTTCTAACAGTTCAAAAACCTTCCACTGTGGCGCTGGTGTAGGTTAAGCCACGAATGTAGCATTTGTATACGAACTACGAAGTGAAGTATGCCGAGATAAAATATCATAAATCATCATACTAATATTATAAATGCGAAAGTGTGTTTCTTCCAAAGCCTCTTCCTATATATTTACTCTATGGATTTAATAGAGAATAGAGTGTACCCATAGAGCCAAAGCATAGAGCACAGAGATTGACTTTGACAGTTCTAGTCAATAAGTTTGACAATTGACATTGACTTGTCTTGACTTGGTCTTGTTGACACCAGCAGAGACAAGTAACATTTATGGTTAAGACACCAGCCTCAGGTTGACACTGACAGATTGATTTGATGCTGCAATACGTCGCACAATGAATTAAAAAATATTATGATCCTAAATAAAAACTAAATACTAATTCACTTTATCATAACACCCACGTAAACTTTTAGGATTCATTGTCCTTTATTTCCTTTAGTGGAGATTGTTTGCTGTTTATAATATGCTAAAAGTGTGAATTAAACTTTTGTTGTAGTTGGACTGATTATCGATATTTAATGTAATAATGATTAACAGTGTATTAAAACTATGCGCTTTTTCGCTTTTAGTGACTATAGATAAAACTTTATCTCTATACAATAAGCCTTGGAATGAAAAGTATGAAAATAACAAGTGTCCCAAACTTTATCCCAAAAATTTCGGCAACCATATGCCAGTAGGTAAGTACCCATTAACTAAATACTTTATTTGTTTTATATTTCATTATTTTAAGTAAAACTTAAATTTGGTTTAAGTGAAGCAATATAAAGTGCAAAAATAAATTAAGTATGCCTGTGAAATCCCCCTGAGAAATTTGCAAGAGTTTATTGATTTCCTTATCCCACTTGTTTAACAATAATTGACGCACAGCTTGAAAACTATTCTAAGTATAATATCAATCCACTTAAGTACAATACTTTATGTTAACCAGGGCTTAGCATTATTTCAGTTTTTAGACTACTTAATAAAATAAAAAATGTTTTCTATCTATTTAGGCAATCTAACAGCAGGTAACTATACAGAGAAGACAGATCTGAAAGGTCTAAGACAATGTGTGATGGCCTGCTGCTTGGCCGAGGCTTGCAATATTGTGTTCATTGTAGAGTCTAGATGCTTCCACATTGAGTGTGTGAGCGACGAATTGTGTCTTCCATTGCCCAGGGTATCTGGCAGGAAATGGGACACCCATGTGTCTATGATACTTGTTAAACCAGTCTTGCCAAATGGTGAGTATTGTTGTTGTATTTTGCCTAGCATATTCCACTACTAGATGATGACCGCAACTTCGTCTGCGTGGATTAAGGCTTTTTGATTCCCGCTCTCTTTAATTTTCCGAGATAAAAAGTAGCCTATGTTGTTCCCCGGGATACAAACTATCCCTATACCACATTTCATCAAAATTGGTTGAACAGATGGGGCTTGAAAGCGTAGCAGACAGACAGACAGACAGAAACACTTTCGCATTTATAATATTAGTCCATACTAATATTATAATTAATATAAATACTAATGTTATAAAACTTTATAGGGGAAAACAAATCTCTTAGAGGGACATGTGTAATAGGGTAGGAGAACCATGAGTTACAATATTACAGTACATATCTATATATACTGTGATTCTTATTTACAGCATTGTGTTATAATAATTATTATCACCCTTCGGCAGTTTGAGATAATACTTGTTGTGTTATTATAAATAGTTACAGTTATTATAAAACTGCCCTAATAAGAATTGTAGCTGATAGTGATTCCATTTGCAGCTTATTTAATAAATAGCTATATACATATAATATATAACTAATTGCAATAAAAAATGGTAGATTTATATTTTTATAAATCAATAGTAATAGATTATATTATGAATAAAAAAAATTCTATTCTATAATACTCTTTGCAGAAAACTGGTCAGAAATTCTGGATCAGTCAAACTTTAGAGAAGTCAATAACAACTATTCACCAGAGGAAGAGCAAATTTATTCATACTCCAATCGTCATAATGATATCCCAGACGATGAAGATACAAATTTTTTGTCTCGTTTCATCAATAACTTACCCAACATGGAAGAAGAGGAGCAACAGAACTTTGACAAATATACTGACAGTACTGACAATGAAATGATGCTAGCTTCAAGGTTTCTAGAAAAAATCTCTTGTGAAGTAGGGGCAGATGATTGCCCATTCAATGCTGAGTGTATACCATTAGGTCTTAAAACAAGAAATGGTATTTGCAAGTGTATTCTGGGAACAGTAGAGACTGCTCAGGGGGCCTGTATTCCACCACATAGGCCGTTTTCCAAAGGACCCACAGGATCAATTGAATCAATAAAGAAAAGTGATGCTTTAATAGCTGACATGAAATCTGATGATCTAAAGATGGACAAGCCAGCACCTCATCAGAATTTAACTGTATCTATATTATCTAAGGAGGTTAGTAAAAGTTTTTAAAACAAACAAATTTTTTCAAATTACTGTCTGTACTCTGTATTTATTTTATTTCAGTGTTGCATTAAAATGCATAAATGTTTTTAATTAACAGGTACAACTTCCAGAAAACGAAGTAACTTTAGCTGCATATACTATTCCTGACGAGAAGTCAACCATGACTCATTATAATTATGTATGGACACTTGTTGATCAACCTAAAGGAGGATTTACAGGTTTTTATTAATTATTCAATCTTCTTAATTTTTGGTTTAAGAAAAGTAACCACAAACCAAATTATCAAATGTGTCATTAAACTACCATTTTGCCATAAACAAAATGTTTTTGTTTGTAAAATTTCACTCATACCATATTTCCCAACATTCATACAATGATTTTCCTATCTTCGGATCTCTTGTTTAATTATTGTAATACATTTAAAAAATATATAATTTCAGGCAACATGATCCAAAATGATGGAACAGTGACCTTAAAAGATCTCACGGAAGGTCAATACAGGTTTAAAGTGACGGTAAACAGTACAAACTCGTACGGCGAAGGATTCGCCAATGTGACAGTTTTGCCACCCAAGCGTGTCAACACCCCGCCATTGGTTCTTATCACTCCGCAGTCACAAACTGTCAAGTTACCAAACTCGGGAGCTGTTTTGGATGGCAGTGCTAGTAAGGTAAACAATATTACTCCCAGTTCAACCTCCGTAAAGCCTGGCGGGGATCGCTGCTAAGCGAAGGCCTCCATTTGTATACTTACTTCTTCTAGTTCTATTCTTTATGTCTGTAGTTATTCTTTGCTGTGTGTTGTGGTGTAAGTAGGTGTACAAAATGAACAGTCTAATAATCATATAGTATAAGCATGAGATGAATTTTGCAATATGTAGGTGCTAAATGGTTAGCAGAATAATTTTCTCGCATATACAGACCGCGAGAGGTCCAGTTTGTCCTGCTGTTTACAAAGACATACAAATGCAAAGTTAAGCATACTCCTCGCGGACTGTACGTAATATACAGTACCTACATATCGGGGTGCATTTCATATGAACACCTCTTTTACAATTAGAGTACAGTTCTCGTTTGTCATATTTATCATATTCTATATTATAATGTTGTTTAATTTTGAATATTATTTATTTACTAGCTGATGCTCGCGACTTTTGGTTCCCGCGGGAACTCCTTAATATTCCGGGATAAAAAGTAGCCTATGTCCTTTTCCAGACTATAATCTATCTCTGTGCCAAATTTCATCCATATCCGTTCAGCCGTTGGGGCGTGATTGAGTAACAAACATCCATCCATACATCCAAACTTTCGCATTTATAATATTAGTATAGATTTATCACAGTTATATACTTTATATTTTGTTCTTATTAAGGATGACGACGCTATAATATCCTGGCATTGGGAGCTCACAGCAGGACCGATCGGCTACCAACCCCCTTTACAAGATGGGTCCACTTTAGTGCTGAACGACCTCAAGCAGCCAGGCAACTATACCTTCAAACTGACAGTCGAGGACTCTGACCATGTGAAAAACTCTACTACTGCCAATATAACTGTGTTGAATCACACTGACTATCCTCCTGAAGCAAATGCAGGTGACTATTTCATGTAAATTAAGATTCCAAGAGATGTTTTGATGTTTTGTGTAAATTTAGAAAAAAAAGAAGTGTTAGTTATTTTACTGAATTTGAATTTATTAATAATTATTACAGTTTAGATATCTTTATTGCACACACATAATTAGGGCTTTCGAATACCGGTTTTTTTCAATACCGGTAATAATATTTTTTTCAGTCTAATTCCAATTCAATTCTATTATTATTATTATTATTAAACTCTTTATTTGTACCACACATAACAAAAGTAAATTACATAAAACATAAAAAGAAACAAAGAAGTACAAAGGGCGGCCTTATTGCTAAGTAGCAATTTCTTCCAGGCAACCTTATTAGGAGAGCACAAGGATTGGAGGCTGCAGGTGGCGCAAAATTATACTAATACTACATACAAAAAAATTACATAACAATATATAGACAACAATACACAAATATCTTAATACATACAATGCATAACTAAATATATTATAAACTAATATACATAATACATATACTTACATACCATATTATACGTACATATACTTACAATAAAATTAAATATAAACTAAAGTCGTCTTCAATTTGTAAGGTAATACGTCTTAAGAGCATTTTTGAATACCCCCAGCGATTTCGACTGTCTTATATTCAGTGGAAGTGCATTCCACAGTTCAATTGCCTGCACAGTGAATGAATTTCCGAAAAATTTGGTTTTATGTGAAGGCATTTTCAGAGTAAGCGTTCGGCAAGTTCTCATGTCTGACTGCACCCCAATAAATTGAAACTTCTCTTTAAGATAAGAAGGAGTATTTAGGTGAAATAAAACACAGTACAGAAGAGAGAGAACATGCATATCCCGGCGACGGCGAATAGGGAGCCACTTGAGCTAAATCTAGTCAATTCTAATTCCAATTCTAGTCCAATTTCAAAGTCAATTTTTTTAAATTATTGGGAAAAAATTAAAATTAAATAGATTGTTTTTTCTTCAGTCTTTTCTGAAGGAAACTGCACCATAAAAAACAGTTTTCCATAAAAAATATTTTTTCACCACATTAACTCCAATACAGCACTTTTCTGCTTCTAAGAAGAAGAAAACATTTTTTTATTCGTAAAAATACATAGTTAAGTCAAAACACAAATTAATTAAAAATTCAATAGTTATTTAAAAAAAAAAAAAAAAAATTGCATTGGATAAACACAGATTTCTAGAAATGCCAAGCCACAGGGTTCTAAATTCAAACACTTATTTTTCCCTCTGAGTGTTCAAAAATCTTCACTGGTTTTAAGCAATAAAGATGCTCTTATTGAGCTAATGTGCTTAAGATACGAGGTTTAAACTTAGCCAAATAAAAACAGTGGCATGTTAAATAAATACATTACACTCACTCATCACCACTCGACACTGTTTCGATTATAGTGTCACCAATACCGGTATCCCGGTATTAGACATTTTAATACCGGTATTGAAAACGGACGAAAAAAGTCCGGGATCCCGGTATTAGCCAATTCCGGGATCCCGGTATTGGAAGCCCTACACATAATATACAAAAAACAATTACAGAAGTAGTAAAAAGGCGGTCTTATCGCTAAATCAATCTCTTACAGACAACCTTTGGTAAAAGGATTTGCAATAATTTATATTTTCCTCATTATTTTTTAAATAAATTATTTTAAATCAGGATGGATTAAAGAAAAACAAAAAGCTTTCCAGAATATTATACTAGTGGTTCGCCCCGAACTAAGACCTCGCGGCGCCATCTATTGACATAAATGTGAAGTTCTGTTAAAAATACTGAAGCTCATTAAAAATTAAATAATTCCGTTTCCTTACAATATTTATCTAATTTTAGTATTTGTTGTTCAAGTACAGGATATAATTGAAATAATTGATCAAGTTTCAGGCTCATCCTTTCAGAAAATTTAGAGTTCTGAGGTCATCTTTGGACGTTAGAAAATCACCACTTTGAAAGCCCCCCATTTCGTCAATTTTGGGGGAAAAATTTAAAAAAAAATATTTTTGGACTCTATTCCTAATTATCTTTAAAATGATATACCACAACCCTATGTAACTTTATAAAAAATATTTTACTTCGCATTCGCTTCTATGAGAGCCCCCCTGAAATAAAGATTTTTATTATTTTTTAAGCCATATTCGGCGGGAGGCCATTGGTTTACATATTATATTTAAAGCTGAAGTAATTGCGTTCAGTAATTCAGAAGTTATAAAGCTCTGACAGACGGACGGACGGACGGACGGACGGACAAGTGCCAATTCACCCAAGTAGACTCAGAGACCTTCGCTTCGCTCGGTCAAATATTACTTTTAAAATTACATTGAAAAGCAATGTTTCTATATTGTGCCACCCACAACGCATTTTTCTGTCATACGTTTTTCTTTAGCAAATTTTCAATACTGCATAGCTTAAAAGTAAGTTTATAGACTTTACTTTGTATAACCAGAAATCCAAAATATAGGTTTTCGCAAGTTGCACTCCTAATATCGGCGGGTAATAAAATGAGTTATCAACCTAATGTCTGTTTCTTCTAGGCCAAGACGTTATAATATATTTGCCAAACAATAACTTAACCCTAAACGGAAGTTTGTCAACGGACGACCATGAAATCACGTCTTGGGAGTGGACCAAATCTACTGAGGACGAGAACAAAGCTGTGGACATGCAAAACACACATTCTCCATACTTGCAGGTATTTTTCCCTTGTACTGCGTTTTGTATTACCATATGTACGCACTAGGTTTTACCAATCGCCATGGTCGGTCATATTTTTAGGCAACATTAACAGGAAAAAAGTTTAGTGGTACCAGGCCAAGAAATCCCAATATTTCTTTTTATTCAAACGTTACATATCATTCTGCATAGATTCGATTATCATCTATCTGTAAACCAAGAGAAGGTTTTTTACCTATCCTTACATAATTAATTACATACCGCGCATGATCTTCTCGATATTGACCAACTCAATAGATCTTTTTTTTAATTGTTCCAGTTATCTAACCTATCTGAGGGCGTGTACACTTTCGTGCTGAAAGTGACGGACTCGTCAGGGCAGACGTCGAGCGCGGACGTGCACGTGTTCGTCAAGCCGCCCACCAACACGCCGCCCGTCGCCGACGCCGGCCCGGACGCGGTAACTCTAACTACACTTACTTACTGTTTCTATCGGAGGGCGTGTACACATTAGTGCTGAAAGTGACGGACTCGTCGGGGCAGACGTCGAGCGCGGATGTGCACGTGTTCGTCAAGCCGCCCACCAACACGCCACCCGTCGCCGACGCCAGCCCGGACGCGGTAACACTAATTACACTTACTTACTGTTTCTATCGGAGGGCGTGTACACATTAGTGCTGAAAGTGACGGACTCGTCGGGGCAGACGTCGACCGCGGTCGTGCACGTGTTCGTCAAGCCGCCCACCAACACGCCGCCCGTCGCCAACGCCGGCCCGGACGCGGTAACACTAATTACACTTACTTACTGTTTCTATCGGAGGGCGTGTACACATTAGTGCTGAAAGTGACGGACTCGTCGGGGCAGACGTCGAGCGCGGACGTGCACGTGTTCGTCAAGCCGCCCACCAACACGCCGCGCGTCGCCGACGCCGGCCCGGACGCGGTAACACTAACTACACTTCTTACTTACTGTTGCTATCGGAGGGCGTGCTGAAGGTGACGGATTTGTTGGGGCAGAGCTGCAAAGGCAGAAGTGTTTGTTCGTCAGTCATCCTTTCGCTTCTCGCGCAGCAGAAGAGTACATACTCATAACGGAGAGCTATTTTGATCTGGCTTTGCCAGGTAGCTATACTTTGCTGGCTCTGTTACCTAATTAGGATCTTCGCATGCACTTATGTCTTCTGTCAATCGCTTCGCGTCTACCGGCTCTTTCTTCTTCAGGTCTTTATAATTCGTTGTCAATTGTGTAATATAAATTGTACTCAATATAAAACAATTATATTAACAGCATGAGTATAGGTGATGGAGTTGTGGTTACTAATTGTTATAAGTTGTAAATAAAATGTATTGAGCTATTTGACAACAATAACTTATTCTTTTCACGTTGAATATTATGTAAATTACTTGCATCAAACTGTCTAATAAATTATTTGTTAATTGAGAGTTAACTCTTGCATGTAAAAAAAAACATAATTCCAAAAACCAACTTACTGACACTAAGAAATATAATAATGAACATCTGATTTAGTTTTCAAAAGCATTGGGGCTGCTGACCATTGACCAATTATACCTCTATGATCTACAATCACGCTAAAAGCACAGTCTAAGGAGATGTTATTTTCTACCAGCTCGCTCGGCGTAGACGCAGAGCAACGCTGCGAGGTTAGAGGGACGTGACGGAGGAAACTGGCAGAATTTTTAATACAAAATTCTGTCATTCTAATTTCAAATTTGTATGCTGTTTCCTAACAGTCAACCATAACTGTTACGGTAGCCGAGTCTGTTATTTGTATGGGCATCGACCCACCGTATGAACATATACTTACGCTGTGCTAAAAGTGTCCTAGATAGATGCTTGACATGACTCTTTGAGTGTATTTTTTGTTCAATTGAAATTACTCCATAAGATAACGGAATAAAGCCTAAATTTGAGTGTTAGTGAGATTTTGATTGGTAGTCTAGCATGTATAGCGAGTCAATGGTGCTGACACATCAATAGCATGCGGGTGAAATCACGGGTGTGTGTGTGTATATTTGCAGTTCATATCCCTCCCTCAAACATGGATCACTCTCAACGGCTCAGCATCGCATGACGACCACAGGATAGTGGCGTACACATGGCGTTGTCTCTCGGGGCCCACTAACTCTAACATTGTGAACTTTAACGAGTCTACGGCGAACGCGACCGCACTCACTAAGGGCCAATACGTGTTTTCACTCACGGTGCTAGACGATAATGGGAATATCGCCACAGATAATGTCACCATCACTGTAACACAGAGTAAGTGTACATAATTTTCGGCACAGTTTATACAAAGGTGGCGAGTATTGAAGACGTGGCTCGGAACTACTATAGGGTTGAACAATCATTAGAGAGCCATGTGATCACAAAACAGAACATTTACCTAGAATTTCAGCTCCATACTAAAGTTGGAAACCTACGGCAAAAGGAAATTAGTTAACAGTGTCACTGCGTTGGCGAAATTTTGAATTGACTTGAGAGTAGACTGGAGTTGAACGCGACTTTAAGAGCCCACGCTGGTTTGGAGCCACTTGTATTGAGCCGACCTTCTTGCCTCCTTGACCTTCTGACTGCGCCATGTTTTCAGCACTCGTCCCTTGTGTATAAAATATGCTTCTGAGGGAAGGAGGACACGAAATAGGAATAGATCTTAAAATAAGCAATTTACGCGCAATCCACTTAAAATTAAGATGTCAACGTAATTTGAAAGGATTTTAATATTTAGCAAAGATATAAAGTGACTGGATAAATTGATTAACAACATATTATAAGTGTATCTACACTTACTCTAAACCTGTCTTCCTTTCCTCTTAAATAAAACTCTTGTACTAATTTTTATGTTTTAAGCAATTCATACGCATGCGGTTTTATTTTTATATCTGACCAGAAATCCGTACTAATATTACAAATGCGAAAGTATGTCTTTATGTCTGTTTGCCCGTGTGATTCATCCGTGGCCTGTGTGCTATGCTTTCTACGGCCCAGTGACAGCCCAGTTCAACCCACGAAGGACATTTGCTACTTTTTTTTAAATCAAGGAGTCCCAATGGTATCTTTAAAAAAGCTAAATCCACGCGGATAAAGTCGCGGGCTTTATCTTTAGTTCTAGCCAACTCATAATATGTGTAAATATAATAGACAAATCAATTCGTGCTTAAGGTGTGTCCAAACATAGAGCTGAAATCCTGCGAGGCAAAATTTCGCGCTTTTATTGGACGTCTGCCGCGCATATTATATTCGTCGGTATAGTCCTAAATCCTTACTAAAGCGCGTCAAAATATGCCGCATGTTGCTGCCGCGCACTTGCTGCTCTTACGTTTGGACGCACCTTTACATTCATTCATTGAGTTTTTTTTTAGTGATTTGAAGGTATTTTAGAAGGACATGCATGGTTTGTGGGTCTAGAACTAGATTACTTGCACTGTAGCGAGTTTTTATAAATGATGGATAGTACAAAAATAATAATATTTTATAAATACCTACCTATTACTTTGGATTAGAATTTAATTTAAATAATTATATTTTTTTCTGTTTTGGTGCATGATCAGCTGACTTAACTCTTATACAAACGTAGGTTTTTAAATGCATACTTGTTAATATTATAAATGCGAATCTGTGTCTGTCTGTCTACTATATGCTTTCACGGCCCTTCTCTTCAACTGATTTGGACGTAATTTTACTAATCTAGTACCGAGATGGTTTCATCCCGGGTAAGCGCATAGCCCACTCTTTACATCAGGAAAATAAGGTAGTTGCTACAGGAATTTCGAAAATCCTAAATCTATTGTAATCAGTTCAAGTCTGCCCTTAATTTAAGTTAGAAATAATAACAACCATCCTTCATCAAACCTATTAAATACCCATTGGGAGCAGGAATCATACGAAACAAAAAAAAGACCACACTAGAGAAATCCGTCAATGTTCAAAATTGTCGTTTATTTTATTCAAACCAAATATTCATTGCCCCTACGCATTCTAGTTATTAAATCCGTTTCTGTAAGTTAGACAGAAGACCCAAAACCCATGAGAATATAAGAGATAGAGCTATTTAAGAATGTAACCGATTGCGACAGTTTTATGTTTTCCCTTTGGATGCGTTACATATGAAACCTTATTTTTAAGTTTTCCCTTTGTATATGAAACCTTGTAATATTTTTTATAATAAAAAATTCCACTTTAACAGACAAAAACAGCCCACCAAAAGCCGATGGAGGTGGTGACCAAGTGTTGAACCTGCCTTTGCCAGTGCTCATCTTGAACGGGTCGAAGTCGTCCGATGATTTCCGCATCGTCTCTTGGAAATGGACGCGTTCCGGATCGGGTCTAGCCGCGGGAACTGTTATATTGCACTCCGATACACAACCTGTCCTCATGGTAATTAATTATTTACTCACTGTACAGGAAAATACATACGAAAATCCCTAAAGTAAATTCAAAAGTGTCTGTTTGTTGGTTTTTCCTTCAACGGAGCAACAGAACGACGCGATTTTTTGCATGTAATAACAATTTCCTGAGTCCTCCCGAAAGACCGAATTTCGGCTAGGGCGACCCCAATCTTCACAGAAACTAACCATTACTCTCATGGCCATACGGAAAATCCGACACGACCGGAGAGGATCATGCGCAGGACCGACCGAGAGAGATAGTTAAAGATCCGGAGCGTTGTGAAATAGGCAAGTTTTCTCCCAGACAATCGAATAGGGATGAGAGAGTGGGTTTTGGTATTTTAAATATCCCATGGGAAAATTCCTTGCCCCCTTTTTAACACATAAATACCTCTAAAAAATGAGTACCTAAATAAAATATAACATACCTTTCATCTATATATATAAAAATGAATCCCGTTTTCCTTGGTCACGGCATCACGCGTGAATGGCTGGACCGATTTCACTAATTCTTTTTTTGTTGTATTTGTTATTATTAGGAGAAGGTTCTTACGGAAAAAAATATTAAGAAAATCTCTCAGAAATATTGAAAAATATACATTTAATTTTGCATACTAAGGCGGTACGAAGTTCGCCGGGTCAGCTAGTATTATATAAATAACCTTTTGTGTCATTTTTTCAGCTAACAAATATAGAAGCGGGTCGTTACGTATTCGAGCTTACCGTGACAGACGACCAAGGCGAATCCGATCGAGACACGGTCAGCGTTCAAGTGAAGCCTGATCCTTTAGAGATGAAACTTTTGGAGATGACCCTAAATATTCCTATTGCTACATTTACAAAGAGCCAGTTGGATTCGATGGTCCAAAAAATCACTTTGCTTCTCAAGGACGGTATGTCCGTGAATGTGACGGAAATAAGAGGGGAAGTTGATACTGGGAATTCGCTGATTATCTTCTTTTTATCTGAGAAGGTAAGTGTAATGTATATTAGCAAGGTTATACACAATATGTGGGTACGCGGCGAATATATGTCAATACAGTCAGTTAGCATCCAAGCCGTATTTCATTTCGTTCCACTGGCGACGAGTCGGTTAATTTCATTTAAATTTACACGCGTTTGAAAGTTCTTGACCTGTTAAACAATGCCTATAGGTAAATTAGAACCGTTCGACTTAAATTCTAAACAGTGGCCCGCGTATATTAGGCGAGTAAAACAATACATTCTCCTTAACGAAGTGAAGGATGAGTTACAAGTGCCGTTATTAATTACTATCGTGGGTGAAGCGACGTATAGTTTGATGTGCGATTTATGTTCCCCGGCGCATCCAGAATCAAAAGGTTTCGAGGAGTTAGTGAAATTGGTCACGGAACACTTGGAGCCGAAACGTTCCGAAATAGCCGAGCGCCATGTTTTTCGCTTACGTCGACAACGACCGGGCGAGTCACTTACGGAATATCTACATAATTTAAAACACCTGGCAACGACTTGCAATTTTGGAACAATGTTAGAGGAAAATTTGCGCGACCAGTTCGTATCGGGATTAGCGAACGAACTGATGCGGTCCAGAATTTTCGCCGAAAAGGACATTAAATATCGGGAGGCTGTGGAGCTAGCTCTGGCGTTGGAGGCTGCAGAGAAGCACGCGGAGGTGAGCGGGTCTACAACGACCGCGACTTCGGCCTCGGGTGCGGGCGGCGAGGCAGGCGAGGGCCTGCATCATGCGAGCGGGCGGCGCGGCCCGGCGCGCCCGGCGGCGAGCGCGGGCGGCGGGCGCGCCGGCCGAGGCGCAGCGGGGCCGTCGGACACGGGCGCGGCGGCGCGCTGCTGGCGGTGCGGAAAGGCGCACCAGGCGAATAAGTGCAAGTATACGCAGTACCATTGTGATAAGTGTAAAAGGCGCGGCCATTTAAAAGTGATGTGCGATGAAGTGCGTAATTATTATGGGTCGAATGTGCGAAATAATTATGTGAACGACGGAAGTGTCTCGGAGGAAGACGACTTCTTTAACCTCGAACTGGCAGCGCAAGGTAACAAACCCTATTTTGTTCAAGTGCAGATAGATGATGATTTATTAGAATGTGAGATTGATACTGGAAGTCGTATTTCGGCGATTAGCGACAAACTGTATTATAAACATTTTTCACATAAAAAAAATTATTTCTGATAATTTAATATTACGTTGCTACTCGGGTACACAGATCGAATCGTTGGGTTATACGTATGTTAATGTCACGCTCGGGGACGTTCGAGTACCTAATTTAAAATTATATGTTATTAAAAATGGTTCTCGTCCTTTATTGGGCCGAGATTGGCTCCGAGCGTTAGATATTAAACAAATCACATTAAAGGAGATAGCCGAAGATCGATTTGTGGACCGTTTAACCGCCGAATTTCCGGAAGTATTTACAGATACG
This sequence comes from Erebia aethiops, assembly GCA_923060345.2. Taxonomy (NCBI): domain Eukaryota; kingdom Metazoa; phylum Arthropoda; class Insecta; order Lepidoptera; family Nymphalidae; genus Erebia; species Erebia aethiops. The sequence continues at coordinate 8,702,760 of OV281096.1, read as the reverse complement.
TTAGGAACTTGTAAAACGACCATTCAATTACAGCTCACCGATAAGGAACCGGTTTACGTGAAGGCCCGCCAGGTGCCGCTCGCGCTGCGCGGCCGCGTCGAGAGCGAGCTCGAGCGACTCGAGCGCGAGGGTTACATGTACCGCGTGGACCATTCCGAGTACGGCACGCCGATCGTGCCGGTGGTAAAGGAGTGCGGCGAGATACGAATATGCGGGGACTATAAGGTAACGATTAACCCTAAATTAAAACGGGATTACTATCCATTACCTAGGATCGAGGAACTATTTGCCTCGTTGAGTGGGGGAGAAGAGTTCTCGAAGATAGATTTGAAGCACTCGTATCAGCAAGTCATGTTATCCGAAGATTCACAGGCCTATACGGCTATCACTACGCACATAGGCACTTTCGTATATCGCCGCACGCCATTCGGGCTATCATGCATTCCGGAAAAATTCCAAAAATTAATGGAGGAAACGTTACGAGGTATTCCTGGAACGGTCGTATTTTTGGACGACATTTGTGTGACGGGGGCTAACAGACAAACACATCTAGCCAATTTACGAGCTGTACTTGAACGGTTGCGGTCTATGGGTTTTACTATTAAGTTAAGTAAATGCAGTTTTCTGAAGCCTAGTGTAAAATATTTAGGTTTTATTATTGATAAAGTAGGGTTACACCCTGATCCGAATAAAATAGAAGCGATACAGGACGCGCCACGACCCGAAAACGTGACACAACTAAAAAGTTTCCTGGGATTATTGAACTACTATGGAAAATTTATTCCCAATCTCAGTATTTTACTGCACCCGTTACACGCCCTATTAAAAAAAGATGTATCCTGGAATTGGGATGCCCGTTGTGAGGCCGCGTTTTCGGGGGCTAAGAGCGCACTGTTGTGCGATAAGGTGTTAGCACACTATGAAGAGGGTCGACCGTTGGTACTGTCCGTGGACAGCAGCGCGTATGGTTTGGGCGCTGTGCTCGCGCACCGTTATCCGGACGGCAGTGAACGCCCCGTTAGTTGTGTTTCGCGAACATTAAATAATTCTGAAAAAAATTATAGTCAACTCGACAAAGAAGCGCTGGCGATTTTCTTTGGTATTACCAAACATCACCAATATTTATTCGGTAGACCTTTTATATTACGCACGGACCACCAGCCTTTAAGTTTTATTTTTGGAAAAAAAGGTGGAATCCCGCAGACGGCTGCCAGCCGTTTACAGCGGTGGGCGGCGCGCTTGTCTGCGTATGACTTTACGGTGGAGTTCGTGCGCACCTATGACAACGGGCCGGCCGATGCGTTATCCCGTCTGCCATTGCCGTACCAACGGGTGGCTCCTTCGGAGTCTGCAAGCTATATTCAACTTATCGAAGATAATTTACCGATTAGTTTTAGGGATGTCAGTAAGGAGACAAAGAAGGATTCTGTATTAAGTAAAATAGTTGGTTACGTCATGTTCGGTTGGCCGTCGTCGGTAGCGAGCTGCGAGGAGGAAAAGGCTTATTTTGATAGGCGAAATGAAATAGTTTTGGAATTAGGCTGTTTAATTTATAAATATCGGATTATAATTCCGCCATCGTTACAGAAAGAAATTTTGAAGGAAATTCATGAAGGGCATCTGGGCATTAATAAGATGAAAAACATATCACGTAATTACGTCTATTGGCCTAGTTTAGACCGCGACATCGAGGACCTCGGTCGGAATTGTGAAGCGTGTCGGATAGTCCGCGACGCTCCACCCCGGGCCGTACTTCATCCCTGGGAATACCCACTTTGTCCATGGCAACGCGTACATGCCGATTTTGCGGAATGCGCAGGAAAAAAATATTTGATTGTTTTAGACGCACATTCAAAGTGGGTAGAAGTGATCCAGATGACCCGTACCGATGCGGAGTCGACGATTTCGGTCTTTCGGACGTTGTTTGCGAGATTCGGTCAGCCCGCTCAGCTGGTGACCGACAATGGCCCCCCGTTTAGCTCGTTGGATTTTAAGAATTTCTGTACGAATAACTGCATCAAGAGTGTAACGACGGCCCCGTATCGACCTCAGGGCAACGGTGCAGCTGAAAATATGGTGAAGACCATTAAAAAAGTAATCAAACGCGCTTTGTTTGTAAAAGAGGATGTATCAACAGCCCTAAATAAATTTTTATTTCAATATAGAAACTGTGAACACGCCACAACGGGCGTATCCCCTGCGATGTTGATGCTAGGCCGGCGATTGCGTGGACGTCTGGACGCATTGCGTCCGGACGTATCAGTGGTAGTACGCTCTGCACAAGATCGCCAGATTCAAAATAAAAGGGGTACACACAGAGAAGTTGATATTGGAGATACCGTCATGACACGTGATTACTCCTCAAAGGGGAATAAATGGAAAGAAGGAGTAGTAGTAAGCCAGACAGGGCCGGTATCTTATAAGGTTAATGTTGGAAAAGGGGTAGAATGGCGTAGACATCAGGATCAGGTAGTAAAAGTAAATCCAAAAAATCGTTATTCTCTCGCGCGAACTAGCTCTCTTCATCCGGAAGGGGAGCGGATGGAAGAGAGTGTTGTAAAAGAGGAAGGGGTCGATAGTGATGCCGACGTTACATTCGAAGATGCCGTCGGGCCGTCCGGGAGCGGAGGTTCGGCGCAGCCTTTTGAAGACAGGCACTCACTTACCCCGCCGCCCCCTGACGCGTCTGCTCGAGCTCTGCGAGCTTATAATCGTAAGAAAAATGTTTAGTTAATAATATTTAATTTTAATTTATTTTTTAAGTATTTCTTATATATAAAAAGGGGAGAAAGTGTAATGTATATTAGCAAGGTTATACACAATATGTGGGTACGCGGCGAATATATGTCAATACAGTCAGTTAGCATCCAAGCCGTGTTTCATTTCGTTCCAGTAAGTTTAGATTTATTTTAACACGTACGCATTGCAAGTTTATCGGTAAAGATTTAAGAAAAGAGAAGTCATCTTGGGAGCACAGTCTTGGACAAAGTGTACTTTAGATTTTAACATTTAAACAATCGAAGTGACATCACAACACATCATGACAGAAAATCCGGCTTCCCTTTTTAAAATTTTAATGTTTCGCCACTGTGGAGTATTTCATTTTTTGTCAATGATTTCCTGTCAATAATTATGACACTTCATAGGCATGCTTATGTCAAAAGTAAAGTAAATGGTTGGACAAATATAGTGACACTGAGTATAATTTTTAGGTTCTTAAAGGTTATTGATAAAAAATATAAAATATTTTGTGGTTAACAAAAAGGTTTTCCTAAAAATCATTCTTATTGTTTTGATATTTAACTGTCATAATTTTGATATACATAAATTTATTTAATGCCATTTCATTCAGCGGTTTTTTTATCCACTTCAAGTTAACCCTTGACTGCGATCTCACCTGATGGTAAGTGATGCAGTCTAAGAGGGTAGCGGTACCTGTTAGCTACCCATACTCCTATTTGGTTTCCACACGGCATCGTACCGGAACGCTAAATCGCTTGGTGGCACGTCTTTGCCTGTAGGGTGGTAACGAAAGCCACGGCCGAAGCCTCCCACCAGGCCAGACCAGGAAAAATTGAGATATTATAAATTCTCAAATTTACTCTGCCGGGGATCGAACTCGGGACCTCCGCACGTTAAGACAATAGCGCTCAACACTGCGCCACGGAGGTCGTCGGTTTCTTAAGCAACTTAGATAAACTGAACGATTTGTTCAGGGCGCGCCAGTGGACGGTATCGAGGCGCTAACTCTGTCCCGCGCGGCGGCCATCAGCGCCGGAGCGCGGCGCGTGCGCTCACTGCGCTGTCTGAGCACGTGCTCGGGGCGCGGCGCGTGCGACCAGGCGACGCGCACGTGCCGCTGCGACGCCTTTTGGATGCAGAGCCTGTTCACGCAGTTCCAGCCCGATGCGCAACCCGACTGCGGTGAGCGATTATTAAATGCTCATTGACATAATAATGATAAAAAAAATTGCCAGTCATAGGGACTGCCGATAGAAATGAAAACTAGTATATATTTTTTATTTAAATTATTAATTTATAAACCTTATCACTAAGGTATTAAAGTTTAATTTCGAATGTAGTTTATTTATATTTAAGACTTTTTGTCTTCGTAATCACGCGAGCATGTCGGTGTTTGCGAGCATGTCGCTGTTCGCGAGCATGTCGGTCACGGTGACGCGAATCTAACAAAAAACGCCCCTACCAAAAAATGCTCAACGCGGCTAAAGACGTTTTCACTTCAATAAATAAATTCATTTATTTCAATTCCAAAAGATTATAAAAAATAATTAGTTACATGAAAAAATGTATAATGTTATAGTAGAGATAAAGAGTAGTCCCGGTATTGCATTATTTTGTCGATAGTTATCTGTCAATAATTATGAAACTTCATAGGCGTGCTTATGTCAAAAGTTAAATAAATGGTTGGACAGATATAGTATGTTTTGTATGTGGTGGCACTGCAGACTGGTCGGTGGTGTACGCGAGCGTGTGCGGCGTGGCGGCGCTGTGCGCGCTGTGCGGCGCGTGCTACGGTGCGACGCGCGTGCTGCGCCGAGCGTGCGCGCCGCGCCGCCCGCGCGCGCGCCCCAACTACCGCCTGCTGCCGCTCGCTGACCACGAGGAGAAGCCATGTGAGTGTTACATTGTACTGCTTCATGATGCCCTTGATTTATTTAGGCCCTGTGTAGCGTAAAAGGGGTTTGCAAAAGCAGTGTATCCATCAAACGGTGACATAATGTGTGCTTGTAAAAATAATTTACTGTTTTCAAGACCTTTAAGCAGCCATTGACGCATCTCAAAACACAATTTAAAAACAATCTTTGCATTGAATTTTATTTTTAAACATACCTCTTAATTTATCTTTTAAAGCAGTAGTATTGAAACTTATAATTTGTTCTAGAAATATAAGATAAAAATTACATTTCTAAATCAAACACATTGTCGGATTAATTTGTATTGAACAGTAAATATTTATTTTTTTAGAAATGATTTCTTGCATTTTTTTCGACATACGCTTGCTCGATTTCACCCCCGCGCGCCTGTATTTTGATCTCGTGAGCTCACAGCGCCTTAAATCTTTATTGCACTCAAGTACACGGACATAAAAAAGACAATAAAACTACGACTAGAACAACACAGTATACAAAGGCGGTCTCTTCCAGACTATCTTTGAAGACAGGATTACGATTTAGGATATGTTGATTTAGTTCGCTGTAATCTAACGATTTAGATTAGATTCTAGAAAATCCTGTAAAAACGTTGTGTATCGTTATGAGCTTTTATTTGACTTGAAATGTTTATAGGTTTGTTTTGGTCAAATTTTGCAATTGAATTTTAAAACAGCTATCATCAACCAATTGAGTTGAAACTTTGCAATCTACATTTGGTTTCACGATAATGACAATGGTCAGCTTAGTGACGTCATTCTAAATCCAATATGGTGGACACCCAAAAATGGCGAACTAGATAGATTTACGTACTCCCATGTTTTTTTTTTTAATCCACTACAAGCTAGCCCTTGACTGCGATCCCACCTGATGGTAAGTGATGATGCAGTCTAAGATGGTAGCGGGCTAACCTGTTAGGGGCATAGCATTTATATTAAACCCATACCCCTTCGGTTTCTACACGGCATCGTACCGGAATGCTAAATCGCTTGGCGGCACGTCTTTGCCGGTAAAAAAAATATTTGTATTTGGTATATCATCGCAAATTTCTTTTTACAGTCACAAGCAAAGACCTGTCCGAAACAGACACGGATTCTGACGTATTATACGAGACGAAAAATAAAATGACGTCATTCGGCAGTCGGTCCATAAACGGTGAGCTTCAAGGTAACGGCTGGAAGAACGGTCACAGCAAGACTTCGCGTAAGGTCAGGACGTAGCTCCGAGGCGCCGTGGGCCGATTCCACGACAAAATCTCGACTATACTTGTGTGATATCACCTGTGTCGTAGCTAGGGCCTCTATGTCGAGTGTCGAGTTCTAAGTGTGAGATCTATAGAGCGAACTTTGACTTTGCTCAGACTTAAGACATGATTAAAACGGGACAGATTTATGCTACTCACATAAGTCCATCTCGTTTTAACTCTGAGTAAAGTCTGAGACAAGTCAAAGTACGCTCTATAGATCTCAGCATAAGAGCGTTTCCAGGTCGTGTGTAAGGTAATGATAATCGTAATCGTTTGTCAAATGGATAATTCGACCTGTTTCAGGAGTTCCGGCCGTAATAAAGCATGTATGAACTCCATAAACAGATCGAGTAAAAAAAAAGCCTCGTAAAAGGTCGTTTAAAGCTGTCAAATGATTACGATTTGCTTAGATAATTGGGCCTCAGATTATCCAATCCGATATCGGTGCCGGACGCCGATACGATATCGGGGCAAGTAATTATGTAGCTGCCTTCCAGGCAATCCGGATCTGGAGCTCCGTTATCGGATATCGGATCCAATACAGATATGTTAGCGGCACCAACAGACACCCGTGACACCCCGTGGGCTGTCGAACTATAAAGTTTGTACTTTATGTGCTATACGTGTATCTACATTTTCTCTGTGGGCGTAACGGAGCGAATAGCTGAATAAGAACGATATCAATAATATCGTTCCAGTGATATATCATTGGAACGATGTGTAACATGGTATCGGATATCTGCTAACGGCGTCCAGCACCGATATCGGATCGGACAATATGGAAAAGCTCTAATCTGTAAAGGTCGATACACATTCTATGAACCTCAAAACTTGATCTTCAAGTCACCGTCACGTGACATTATTGCGTATCGTAAAATTTTACCCGTTGTCCTAGATGATGAGCGACAAAAGCGACGATGCAACGCGCGAATACGACTTCATAGAAAATAACAAACTTATCTAAGCGACAACCACTCGAAGTGTCAACTGATGTTTCATACTGGATCGCGTTTTATCGAGTCGCGTTGTCATATTTGTTGCTGACGTAGGACCTAAGACTTTTAGCCAAAAATTGTGTGGTATTTTTTCAATGTCAAAGTTGCTAACTTATCGTCAGACTGCAGATAAAAAATTGTTTAATAATTTTAGCTGTAAATGACTCTTAAAGTTAGTTATGTGAAGCTTTATAATTGTTGACTATAGTTCGCACGCGAGTTGAATGCAGAGTAAAAGTATGGTGACACATATATTTACTCTGCATTCAACTCGCGCGCGAACTCGAGGTTCCCGTACAACAAAGTAAAACTCTTCAAGTGGCTCTGGATACGACATTAATGGCTAATTCTATTGTGTGCAATCTCTAAACTGAACTGCCTAAATCTATTGGTGTCCCTCTTAAAACGCTTACTGCAGTAAAAAATAGAAGTAGGTTCGAACTTGACATTTTAATTCAGTTTAGAGATTATGTACAACAGAATAATTTAATATAATATTAAATTAAATTAAATGACGCGTAATAGCACTATGCTAAGAAACATTATGATCGTATTGAAAATAAATGTAACTAATATTAATTATAATGAGATAATTATGACTTAAGGAAATACGTGTACACTGTAATTATACATTTTACCTATTAGCAAAATATACCAATATGAAATGTCGTGATTGTAGCAAGGAGTGAGGACGTAAAAGCATTGCTTCGCTTAGTCTAAAACGCACAAATACATACACACCCTCTAAAGCTAATACAATCTCTGTTTTGTCTCTGTTTTTGAGTAATTAAATTAATTTAAATTGTTTAAAAAAAAACTTTGCACATTACAAGATAAACCGCAAGCAAGCGACACCGCGATTTGTGGCTCTGGTACACAGGCGTCAGGCGTGAACGCCTCAAACAGACATGCGTTTCGGAATTCGGCGTGATAATGCAAAAAAGACGCTTATTATCGAAAAGCAAAATTTCTTGCAGCAAAAAATGATATTAATAGTTGACATACTTTTTAACTTTGTTAATCAGATTACTCTTTCTTCTAATATTTAGTTCAGCTCAATCGGATGAATGATGCGCAAACGCATAGGTAACTAATACACAGACAGACAGACATAAATTTTTATTTATTTAGTAATTAACTATATTTCATAGATCTATAAAAACTGAATGCAATCAAGTTTATCCAGTATTAATTATATCTCGCAATTTGTACTTAAAATATTTTAATATAATAATTTCATAATATTATACAAATCGGCGTCAAATCAAGAGATTTGTGCTGGTTTTACCATACTTAATATTATAAATGCGAAAGTGTGTTTGTTAGTTGGTTTATTGGTTTGTTCTTCAATCACGCCACAACAAAGCAACGGATCGACGTAATTTTTGGCATGGGTATAGTTGAGGACTTGGGAGAGTGACATAGGCTACTTTTTATCCCGGAAAATTAAGGAGTTTCCGCGGGAATCAAAAAAACTTAAACCACGCCGACGAAGTTGCGGGCATCAGCTAGTTACTTATAATTTTATGTGAGTAGTCAACGCTTCCATCTTTGTAATTTAAGGATTATGGCGCTGAATAAAATTAAGGAAAAATTTTGTACATTATGTACCTAATTAAACGTCCCATTCCCCTTCTATTTAGTAAAAAAATTTGGCTATGATTTTGCCACTTCAATTATACTTACAAACAATTAAGCCAGTGCAAGCATAGCATAGCAAGCATTTATTTAGCTACCAGATTTCAAATTAGATATAAGTGTTATATTTAGAAGTAGATCAGAAAGACATTATATTCTAGTCGTAATAATAGTGATAATATTGTAACAAAATATTCCCGATTTTATATTTTATATAGAATTTCAATTTAATTCACCTAGACTAGAATTTTATTATGATTGGATTTGTGTTTAATAAAACTTGTAACGACTAAGATCTACTTTATTTCCAAATTCATGTATAATTAAGTTATTATCATCATATTATTTACTTTTAAGTCCGATTTATATGGACGACATCACACAGCGTCACCCGCCACGCGCCCGTCCCGGCCCGCGCCCGCTCACTGTGTATTTTGCGCTAGTCGCAATTTTTATTTGCTTCTTGGAAATCAATACAATTCTCATCGTCATATCATGCAATCAATGCAATTTCCATTGTCACAAGGAAGGTTATAAATCTATACTTATGTTATTAAATATATAGGTAAGTGTATGTGTCTGTTTGCTACGCTTTCAACCGATTTTGATGAAATTTGTGGCATACAGATATATTGTATCCCTGGGAAGCACATAGATTACTTTTTACCCCGGAAAATTATTCCCTTCCCGCGGATATAAAAAAGCAATCCAAGCGAATGAAGTAGCAATCATCATCTAGTGATCTTAAAAAGTATTTATAGAAAAGTATAAAACAGATGAGAAGCTAGGGAGCATCAGCTACAGAGAAAAAAAGTTTAAGTAAATAAAAAATGTTTTTATTAGAATAATAAATTCTAATTTAAAATGGCTACATACTACTACAAGATTATTAGCAACGTGATGGAATGGACAGCCCTTGAATACATACAACTTTTTATTGCAAGTAAATGTATGTGTACTACGTATTTAATAACCTTGATGCTGGATCGTGATTCGTGATCATTATAGCAATAGGTACAAAGTACATCATATTATTATTACTACTACATACTCGTAGCGATAAAAATGCAACATCATTACAATAAAAATATAGAATACATAATGAATTTTACTAAATTTTTCATAACATTATTTTGTATATTTAGGTAAGTACCTAGGCATCATTATTATTATTTTCACACACATGATTAATGGCGAGTGCATACTAATTATTAGAGACCTTTGTGCTTAGAGTATAAAACAATGGAACAATAGGTTGGCTGGTGGGATATGAAATTTGAGTCTACAACTTCATGGATCACAGTGCATTTTGTGACCACTTTGAACTATTAATGCTTAAAAAGTTGATTATAAAAAAATATTTAATCTAAAACCTGAAGAACATATTTAAATATAAATTTAATAACCCACCTCTAATCATGATCAATTTGTGTGTCTCAATATGAAGCAGTCATTAAAAATCCTTATACCTAGTTATAAATACAACAACATTATTGCTTTAAAGATATTACATATTATTATACATACAATTTACAACACTGGATTTGCACTGTATTTTCAAATGGAAAATATTTATTTATTGCAATACTATGCTTCTAATAAAATAAAATTAATAACTAGAATAAACATGTATTTTAAATTTATTAGGAAACAAAGGTTATACCTTTAATGCCTTAAAACAAATAGTAGGGACACCAATTAACACATACATATATGTAATTACAATATGACATTGAAACTGCAATAATTGTTTATTATTTTACCATAACAGTATTATAAGCTAGGTACGCAATGATATCAGGCCCCTATTAATCTATCTTATCTAGTATTCAATACATGTGCTGTAATCAGATTAGTTTGATTAATAATCATAGATTGAGATAAATTAATAATACCTTCTGGAATTTTTTTCAAATGAATATTTACTTTTCTAATTTATTTTAGTAATTTTCAGATTGACATATTATTATACCTAACCTTTATTTATACCTATAGCCTCAAAATTACCATAAAATAAAAACATACCACAATTTACATCCACACCAAATAAATAAAAGTAAAAATATTTCAAAAAAATAAATTAGAAACCTCTTTAGGCACAAGTAACCTACTTAGCCTTTTTCTTTTCAGATCTAACAGTGGCCTCTACCTCTTTAGCCCATATAGACTGATTCAGTGATTCACCCAATGTATACAAACCACAAACAAATCCAAGACTAAATAAGTAGAAAAATACTCTTAAAGGCCAATTCAGTACTGAAAGAATGGGGTATACCCAACTTCCTGTCCTGAAATATATAACATGAATCCAGACAACATAAAATAGCATGAAGGTGGTCAGTATGGAGAGGCCAAACTTTCTTTTTGGATACATTCTGAATGAGGTGGCCATTTCTATTATAGTGAAAACTATAATACTAGAATGCATCACATGATTTAACCATGTAGGGAAATATGCATCCATCATTTTTGGCAAAATAAGCTCCCTGTCAACTGCATATATTCCCCAGAAAGTCACACCTACAAACATAGCCAAGGGGAATGCTAGAGCACTGAATAATACATCTTTGGTTCTTCGTACTAGAGGCTTGTTAGATGGTGATGATTCGTTTGTACCAACCAGGTCATTGATCAAGGCTACTGTGAAGTACACAGTTTGCAGCATCTGGAATTAATTATTACACTGTATAACTGAAAGTAGTAATTTATTAGTACTAGTAAAAACACTGTATTTTACTCATATTGACATAAAATAATCAGTACTATGAATTTTCGTCATATCAAAGGATCCTATGTTACTGGTAACGAACAATAACCTACTATAGGGGTGGTAAAAGATAAAATAGTAAGATGGAAATTTTGCAACTTTATATCTCCTGAACTGAATTATACTGAATTATAAATGTGAAAGTTTGGATGGATGTATGGAGGTTTGTTACCCAATACGCGCCAACGGCTAAATGGATCTGGCTGTAATTTGGCACAGAGATAGATTATAGTCTGGAATAGCACATAGGCTACTTTTTATCCCGGAAAATTAAAGAGTTCCCGCGAGAACCAAAAAAACCTCAAACCACGCAGACGAAGTCGCGGATAAATCCATGCTAAAAAAAAAAGATCGCTGTACCACATAGATTTTCCTTTTGTCGCGGATTATAGCAAATTATTTCATTTCATTTATTCATTGCATAAATGAAAATGCTTAAAATTAAACTTCTGGTTCTTCTTTAAGTTATCCTTTTCATTTCTATTAAGTGTCTAATAATCCGCCCAGTCGAAATTAAATTATTTTGACTAACCTGACCCAAATCAGTTACGTAAATAAAACTTACCGCATTCAAGTATGTTAAGTATTTAAACTTTCCACCAAATGCAGTAACATTTGTTGACGTACTCGGTATTTTAACGTATGTGTAATCATAATAGCACCCGTAGAAAAACTGTATGGCTCCAAAGAGATGAAACAAGACTTTCAACATTTTGATCCCAATTTGAAATAACAATCTGGCTTTCTGTAAAGAAAGTTTTTCGGCTGTCTGATTCCGGATGCAGTTGTGTTGTTTTCAAAGGAGGTACTTAATTTAGAGCAGCAAAAAGAAATAACTTTCTTGCTAGCAACTTAGTAAACAATGCAATATAATTGGTCACACAACTAAAGACTTTAAATTTATAAAGCTACAATTTTTTGTTAAAATGTTTGATTTTCAATTGAAGATCATTTTCGTTTGATTCAATATGTTACTTGTCTCTGGTTTGATTTTTGATTCACGTTTGATTTTCGTTTCTGGTATATTACTTTACTCTATGTTGACAACTGACAAAATGACACACAGAGACTCAGTTAAAAACCTACAGAGACATTTGTTACCTCCATGACAGAGACAAGTTAACCAGAGAGACACAGACGAGAGATCGGTAATATTGTTCTGTGGGAGAGATCGCTGGGAAGAGTTGACAGGCTGTTTTTCTTCTTCTTTTCTTGGTTTTTGGCTTTCAGTAGTGCCAAAACAGCACAGTGCACTTTGCCAATGTCGAGTAACTTGAGGGAGGCACGAAGGAGATTGGCCGGTTACAGAGTGCCAAAATTATAGAAAATGTTCTGTAATAGAAGGCATATTTATATATATGTTAGTAAACTACACTAAATAATAATAAACTATATAGAGACAAACACAAATAAATATAAAAATAATCGGAAACTACTATAGGTATTACAGTTTAAGTTTGTTAATTTTAAAATATTTACAAAGATACTTAACATAAGGACTAAAAGCTAACATTAGGACACACTCAACATTTAAGGGGCGGGGAATTTTAGGGGGAAGAACATCATATAATTTATAGGGAAGTTTAGGACAGGAGAAGAAAATGTGAGAAACTGATCCCTCGTCCAGACCACACTCACACAGGGAGCTGTCACGCACTCTTAATTTTGCCAAGTGTACGGGGGTGCAGGTGTGACCAATTCGAAGACGACTGATAGTAGAGGTGACCCAGCGAACCGATTTTTTATGAAAGAAGAACCAAGGTCGTCGGGGGATATTGGGTTGTATGGAAGCATAGTGCTTACCCTTGATCAAAATCGATTCAGTGTATAATGAGTTCCAAGAGCTCTCCAAGTCCAATTTTGCTAGGGAACGGAGGTCTTGTGGGTGGTTAGTATAATGGGTCATAGTACCCATTTCCACTGCAAGTTTGGCGCAAGCGTCGGCAGTCTCATTGCCACTAATACCAGAGTGACCCGGAATCCAAGCCAGTATAACGTTTAGACCTTTCTGCAGACAAGAATATAGCACCTCCCGGATCCTGAACACAACAGAGACTCTCTCCTTACTACGGAAAGGATTACCCTTAAGAGCTTGTAAGCAGCTTAGGGAGTCAGTCAGTATTAAAGTTTGTCTAATATTATGGGCTTCAACGAAAAGGATTGCTTCCAATATGCCAATAGACTCTCCTGTGAATACTGAAGATTCTGGGGGACACTTGAATTGTATACTAATTTTGAATTTTGGAATCCAGCATGCTACTCCAACACAGCCATTCTGAGATAGTTTTGAGGCATCAGTGTATATTGTAAGGAAATCGGGCCAGTCGTTTTGGATAATTTCAATAAATTTTTGGTTAGCCTCGGTTGAACCTTTGTGAATACCAAGATTAACAATTGGGGGTTTACAAATCAAACTTTTATAAGGGGTAGAAAACAGGGGTAGTCTGGGGGAAGAATTAATTGGGTGTGGGAGGGATGTAAATTTAAGGAAACTTTTTAAGAGAAAGGATTTGTCTTGATTGGCTCTGATAACAGAACTCAGCCGTCGAAGGCTGTCCAGTAGTGGGTGTGAGGAAAGCTGTAGGACTTTGCAGACAAAACGGTCACATAAATACTGACTTCTAATTTGGATTGGGGGATCAACACATTCCACTTGCAATGTATTTGTGGGGGAAGACTTCATGGCGCCAAGTATAATTCTTAAACTTTTATACTGAATTTTGTTCAATTTTTCTGTAGCCGTTTTATTGATGGGATCTAGAGCAAATAAACCATAGTCCAGATGGCTGCGGACTATGGCATTGTATAGAAGTTTTTGGGAGTATGGATGAGATCCCCACCATACCCCTGATAACGCACGGAGGATGTTAATACCACTTTCACACTTTCGGCTAACATGTTGAGCATGAGCTACGCCATTGAGTCTGGAGTCTAAAACAACACCTAAAAATTTAGCTTTGGTTTCAAGGGAAATGTGTTGATCATTGTAGGCAATATTGAGGTCAGGGATAATTCTTTTTTTCGAGAAAATGACGGCCTTGCACTTATCGATAGAAAGAGAGAGACCATGATCGGATAACCACTGACCTAGATAGTGCAAAGCAGAGTTGAGACGACTTGAAATATTATCCATGGAGTTCGATGAAATGTACAAAGCAATGTCATCAGCATATTGGAGGATGCTGCAGAAACTCACGACGGACAATTCGAGATCATATGTGTAAATGCTGTAGAGCAAGGGACTAAGGACAGAGCCCTGAGGGAGACCTTTCCAGATTGTTCTGGGGGGAAGAGAGGAGGAGGATGATCTCACCAGAATATTTCTGCCTGAGAGAAGGTTGCAAATGACACGTGTTAGTCTCGGCGGAACACTCAGCTGTTGCAGTTTATGCCTGAGCATTGGGAGAAGAACATTATCATATGCCGATGCTATGTCCAGGAAGACACCCACTAGATACTCTCCTTTAGCCAGGGCTGTTCGAATATCCGTCGTGATGACCGCAACACTGTCCATTGTACCAAGTCCCTTTCTGAAGCCAAATTGGGACTTAGCCAATAAATCTCTACTTTCCACTATCCATTCAAGACGGTTTTTTATCAGGTGCTCCATAACTTTGGCCAGGGTAGAAGAAAGAGCTATGGGGCGATATGAATTTGGATCAAGGGGGTCTTTGCCAGGCTTCCGTATTGGGATTATGACTTGAGTCCTCCAAGGTTCCGGGACGAATCCTGTCGATAGAAACCTGTTGATCATGTCAAGATAGCAGTATTTCGCTTTGTCATTAAGGTTCACTAAGAAGGAGTATGGAATACCATCATTTCCTGGGGCAGAGTCTTTCAGATCTGAGAGAACTCCCTGCAGCTCCGCGAAGGAAAAAGGGGCATCCATTTCGTCATTAGAGGAAATAGGTGTTAAAATAGTGTCAGCATACTCATAAGGAACATAAGGAGGGGCGAGCTTGTCTGCAAAAGCATCCAACCAAGAACTTGAATCATTGGATGAGAGGTCGTTAGACAGCTGAGAACTTCGGAACCTTTTAATTTTATTCCAAACCGTAGAAGAAGGAGAACAGGGGTCTAGGGATTCACAGTATGATACCCAGCCAATTTTTTTCTTTTTAGATGTAAGTCTCCTACTTTTAGCATCAATACGCTGGTACTTCAAAAAATTACTGCGGGACATATCCATCGTGTAAGAAATTTCTGCTTCCTTGCGTTGATTGATTATGTTTGTGCATTCATCATCCCACCAGGGGGGAGATGAGTAAAAATCTCGTTCAGTTTTTTTGATAGGAAAATGGAGGTCGGCAGATGAAATTAAAATTTTTACAAAATTCTCATAGTAAAGTTGATAGTCTCCGTGGGCTCCTAGACTAGGAAGAGAGTCAATAAGCCCGTCAACAGTATCGGCAAACAGTGGCCATTGTGGTTTAGTGAGCTTGTATTTCATAATAGGATTGGTATTCTTAAATGGGATAGATCTTTGGGCCAAAGATAGTAGGATTGGAAAGTGGTCGCTACCATGAGTGCTTGGTAGGGTTTGCCAGGAAAAAAGTGAGGCTAAAGAGGGAGAGGAAAGAGATAAGTCTATGGCAGATTTTGGGTTTTGATCCGGGTATACTCTCCTCGTTGGAGAACCATTATTGAGAATACAAACATTAAGTTCATCAAAGAGTTCCAACAAGAGGATAGCAAACCCATCACATGAATGGGAGCCCCAAGCTGTGTGATGGGAGTTAAAGTCTCCCATCACTACAACTGGAGAAGGAAGTGATGATATGGTAGCTTTTAAATCTGGGATGAGAGAAGAATGGGGGTGTGGGATATATACAGACAGAAAGGAGGTTTCAAGGATTCTCACAGCAACAGCATTAAACTGAGAGCTGTGAGGGGGAAGGGGGATGGCAGAATAAACGAGAGAGCGCCGGATAAGGATGGCGCTTCCCGCATACCCATCATCCCTGTCATCCCTAAGACAGGTAAAGCCTGGAACCCTAAAATGGGAACCTGGCCTGAGCCATGACTCAGAGATGGCAAGAATAACAGGTTTGTATTCATTTATTAAAAGGATTAATTCATGTTTTCTACTGCGCAGACTTTTACAGTTCCATTGCAGTATTTGGACTAAGTCCATTTTGGAGTAGGATAAGGATTTCAAGTATAATTTGGGCAACGTTGGGCGGTGAAGATTGATTATTATTTAGCTTTTCTAAAATGGTAGTTAATGACTTGGTTAAAAGAGGGATAAGATTGTCATTGTTGTTTTGACGGGGATAAGAGTGATCATTATTATTTATAGCACAACCGTTGCCAAGGGAGGAGGAACAATTGCCAGTGATATTTTGGTGGGCTTGCCTATCGTATCCCTTTGCCATTGGGGCTCTAGGACGAGGAATGCGGAATTTGGTTTCACGATATGATTGGTTAGAATTATTGTGATGAGAAGAGATTGTGGGGTTGGGCTTAGACGGGTATGTTGGAGGGGACTTAGTCTTTTCAGCGAAGGATGGACCACTCGGAGGGAAACGGGTTGAAGCATCAATGTAAGAGATGTTTTCTTGTGACATTAGCTGTTTGATAGCTTGCTGTCGAGAATGTTCTGGGCAGCTTTTGTCTGTGGCTAGATGCCTACCGGTGCAGAGAATGCAGGAAGCCTCATCTACAGTTAAATCGCATGCATCACCTGAGTGTTCTCGTGCACATTTATAACATCTAGGCTTCGATCGGCACTGAGATTTAATATGGCCAAATCTGCAGCAGTTCAAGCACTGAATAGTTGGGAACATATAGGTTTCAACCGGGAGAGATGTGTGGTATGATAGAATTTTGACAGGAAGCACCTGCCCCCTGAAAGTCACAACAACCGACTGGGTCGGGATCCAGGTCACAACGCCATCAGTAACTTGTTTTCTGTTTAGTCGTCTAATCTTAAGAACCTCCCCACATCCACGAGGGAGTTCGAGAGACTCAACAAATTCGTTGAGATGCCAGTCAACCGGAACGCCGCGAACCAGTCCCATTCGCGTGACATTAAATGTGGGGATGTGAGCTTTGAAGTTAGCTGATTCCAAAATTGGGTTTGTCAAAAAACTATTTGCAGCTTCTCCACATGAGAATTCAACTGAGACTTTGTTTCTGCCGACGCTTTTGATGCCATCGTTAACAATAGACCGGATTTTGTTCTTATGTAGAAATTGACCAAATTTAATAGCCCTGATTGTGGTGCCGGCCGAAGGATCAGCCACCTCACGAGAGACATATACGATGAAAGGACCAGAGTCCGTTTCCAGATATTTTGTGGGAATTTCGGTTAAGGACGGATGGGTATAAGTCGATTGGACCGAGGGGTTAGCGGTTGAAGGGTCAAATACGGGTTTTTTAGGGGTAGATGAGGCATTTTCTTCAAAAGGACGTTTACGGCCTGCTGAGGAGGCCGATTCTGGGGGTGGAGTTGAAGTCGGGATTTCAACGTGCTCCCCCGGATCAGGGGGAACACGCTGGGGGTCTATATCCATGTTTCCACTACGTGGAAACTGCGTAGGACGAGCACAATATAAATATTCTTACCAATACCAACTATTACACACTAAAAAAGCACAAAAACTACACCGAAACTCTCACTGACACGTGCGTCAAACAAAGCTACGGGCGAAGACCAGGCTGTTTTTATTTTTATCAATAGGTACGTCTCGCCTGTGGAACGGACTGAAGTAGTCCGCGCCACAGGCGAGGGGCCATCTGCGGCGCGGACTACTTCAGTCCGCACTCCGCACCTAGTATTGCAGCCACGCGCTTCCCCAGATGCGGCACTTTTATATTTCTATACTTTATATTTCTTACAAATTCCATACTGTCTCTATTCTTTTCAAACTTTGGTAAAACCTACTAGGACAAACCTACAAGACAAGGACACACTGGGATTTTTTTGGGGGCCCTACTCAATGAAATAAATCTATGGGTAGAAGTTTCGTGCGAGAAGGACACGACCTGTAATTTGATACTTTATTTTTTAATTCTTTTTTTTTTTTTTTAAATATATATGGAAAAGAATCTTTGTATACTCTGAAATGACTAACCATAGACAAAACCACGAATTCCACGAACGAGGAAGGAAGTCATTGATTTTTAGACTTTTGCATTGCCGGTGGTTGACACTGACAGCAGAGTTGACAGTCTAATAGTCAGTGTTGCAAAAAAAAATTCTGCAGAGCTGCCACAAAAAAGTCATTACATTTTGGCTCTTATTTTTCGAACACTGCTAAAACTGACATTTACACCATTTTTGTAGTCATATAGATAATCGAACATGGCCATTTTGTGGCCTTGGACTTATGCGGGTTTAGAATGTCTATGGTTAACTAGCTCAGCGTTCGCGTGGCTCAAGAGAAAAATTATCTGAGTTTTAAAGTGAATGGTCAATTTTTGCGAGGGCGCCATGGATCAGGTGCGCCGTTGCCGGGAAAAATAGCATACTATACCACAGGAGCTGTTTGTTTTTCCGGAATAAAAAGTAGCCTAGTAAATATACCCATGCAAAAAATCACGTCGATACGTTGCGCCATTGAAGCGTGATTGAAGGACAAACCAACACACTTTCGCATTTATAATATTAAGTAAGTATGGATGTTTAGGAGTAATTATATAGAAATCAGTATACATATCAATGAGAGTTAAATGTTAATTTATAATAATAATACAAATAATTATTTATTTTAAAAAAAATTATATGAGTGGTAGTTTAGCAAGTGGGAGCGGCGCGTCGTCGGGCGTGGTCGCAGTGAAGGCGGCGCGAGGCGCGCGCGCGTAGTGCGGCGTGGCGCCGGCGCGCAACTCGGGCAGCGCGCCGCGGACCAGGCGGCGAAGCGCTGCGTTCTTCTGACGTAGCAGCACCACTTCCGAATGGATGCGTTCACGTTCTGCGGACGTAAACAGGGAACTAGATTTATAGATTATTATGGCTTAATTTTTTTTTCATTATCGAAAAATGCACTTACAGAGGCAGTAAACAGGGCTTGTAAGTTAAATTTACTGCCCTCGTGCAGTAAATTTGCAGTTTTTTTTTAATTTATGTAAGTCCACGTTACTTCTAAATAAAAAGTTTTCTTGCAAGAAGGTTCATAATGGTTTATTGACTTTGTAGGTATGTAGAAAACCTAAAAAATAACGACATTTAGATGAAAAAATTGTATTTATTATAATTAATTAACATTGTTAAATCAAAAAAGTAAAGGCTGAATAGTCCAGGCTGGGAGTTAAAATCAAATCAAATCAAATCAAATCTTTTTTTATTCAAATAAACTTTTACAAGTACCTTTGAATCGTCAAGCGAATCTACCACTGGTTCGGAATGCCATTCCTACCGAGAAGAACCAGCAAGAAACTCGGTGGTTGCTCTTTTTAAATAATTCATTTACAATTACTATATCAATGTGTACATAAGTAACCGCTGTCCCCAGCATTGTTGGAGCGATCAAATCAAGAACTAGATCAAGTTAAGAACTAGAGCCATGAATCCAATAAAAAAAAACGCAATTACAACATCGCGCCATAGTCTATACTAAATCTTAATCTGTGCGCGCTATTTTTAAAAGAGTCATTGAATTTTTCTTATAAATCTATATCTATATATATAAAAATGAAACCCGTTTTCCTTGGTCACGGCATCACGCGTGAATGGCTGGACCGATTTCACTAATTCTTTTTTTGTTGTATTTGTTATTATTAGGAGAAGGTTCTTACGGAAAAAAATATTAAGAAAATCTCTCAGAAATATTGAAAAATATACATTTAATTTTGCATACTAAGGCGGTACGAAGTTCGCCGGGTCAGCTAGTCTATATATATAAAAATGAAACCCGTTTTCCTTGGTCACGGCATCACGCGTGAATGGCTGGACCGATTTCACTAATTCTTTTTTTGTTGTATTTGTTATTATTAGGGGAAGGTTCTTACGGAAAAAAATATTAAGAAAATCTCTCAGAAATATTGAAAAATATACATTTAATTTTGCATACTAAGGCGGTACGAAGTTCGCCGGGTCAGCTAGTATTATATAAAAATGCAACCCGTTTTCCTTGGTCACGGCATCACGCGTGAATGGCTGGACCGATTTCAATCATTCTTTTTTTGTTGTATTTGTTATTATTAGGAGAAGGTTCTTACGGAAAAAAAATATTAAGAAAATCTCTCAGAAATATTGAAAAATATACATTTAATTTTGCATACTAAGGCGGTACGAAGTTCGCCGGGTCATCTTTTTTTGTTGTATTTGTTATTATTAGGGGAAGGTTCTTACGGAAAAAAATATTAAGAAAATCTCTCAGAAATATTGAAAAATATACATTTAATTTTGCATACTAAGGCGGTACGAAGTTCGCCGGGTCAGCTAACTAGTATTATATAAAAATGAAACCCGTTTTCCTTGGTCACGGCATCACGCGTGAATGGCTGGACCGATTTCAATAATTCTTTTTTTGTTGTATTTGTTATTATTAGGAGAAGGTTCTTACGGAAAAAAATATTAAGAAAATCTCTCAGAAATATTGAAAAATATACATTTAATTTTGCATACTAAGGCGGTACGAAGTTCGCCGGGTCAGCTAGTATTATATAAAAATGAAACCCGTTTTCCTTGGTCACGGCATCACGCGTGAATGGCTGGACCGATTTCAATAATTCTTTTTTTGTTGTATTTGTTATTATTAGGAGAAGGTTCTTACGGAAAAAAATATTAAGAAAAACTCTCAGAAATATTGAAAAATATACATTTAATTTTGCATACTAAGGCGGTACGAAGTTCGCCGGGTCAGCTAGTTATCAATAAATATGAGTGGTAGAAGTGATGTGGAATCATAAAATTAATCAACAATTAGGTACCTATTTTAGATCAGAGAAAAAATACATTAAAGAGTGTATATTTTAAACACAAATGTTTTTGACGAAAAGTCATTTGACTTAAGTTTTTTTTATTCCACTATAAATAATTACTGCAATCTCTAAAACAGGTCACAAATTACATTATATTATCAAAACTAGTGTGTTAGTGAATTAAGTACCATTATATTTTATTCAATACTACCTTGTAATATTGTTAGATAGTTATTAAGGCCAGTGAGCAAGCCATCCCAAAAGCGGTCCTTTTCAGGCGGGAACAAATTCTTCCACTGAGACCAATACTGCTCAATTTCTTGGGTCGTCAATTTTCGGGACGGGGTCGTAAAGTCTGGAGGTTGTAAACTTTCTCTGTTAAATATTAAAACAAAAGATAGAGTAAATCCATAAAGTTTACTTCGTGTTCAAATATCTTACTAATGGGAAAGTGTATTTCTGTTGGTTTGTCTTTTGAAACACGCCGCAACAGATCAAGATCGGCATGATATGATGCAAGGATATAGCTAAGGACCATGAGAGTGACATACCCGTAGTGCCACCTCAAAAATCCTGGATTACTATACATTTATGATAGCTATAAATTTGACTTATTTTATGACGTTTCATTAGATTTGTACGGGGGTAATTCCTTTAAATACAATCGTTTTGAAATTCACAGGGCAGTCTGGTTCGAGTCGCGGCTCGGTGGATAACGATTGTTTTAACTTTGGTGTTTGGGTCGTAATTTGATTTGGTGCCCTGGCATTTATTTATTGGCTCAAGGTCTTTCGAGTCGTAGCAAATTACTCCTGTGGGAGTACAAAAATATTAAGGGGAGATTAACTGGTGCCTGTTTCTGAGATGTTCCTCACAGGAATACAAAAAAGTCTAAATTCACGCATAGACGCGGACGTGATGACACTGTAGTAATTTATATATTGTGGTAAACTTACAATATGTCATACAGCTTCCTCTTCTCGGGTGGCACAAATACAGCCATAAATTCATTGAGGGCCGTCAAAACTTGCATTGATTCTATTTCTAGTTGATGTCCCACTGTCAAAATATAATTATATTTTATTTTACTATAGGTTCGAAGCCGGCGAATATAGCAGGAGATATTATAGTGCACAAGTGTGTGCATAACATATTTGCACTCATTATTCCTTTACTGTCATATTCTAATTCAAAGGCAATCCAAATCCAATACGGCCGGAGAGAGATCAGACGTTAAGACTGTTGGATTTACGTGCTCTTCGACGCACGGAGATCTAAAAAAGCCAAACTCATGACCAAAGCCGCTTTTCAACGCTAGCTTATCCGCCATGAGGTTCCCTCATGATTAACAGTCAAATCACGTAGTGTAGGGTCCAAGATCCCAGCTAGCGAGCGAAACGTTAGCCTATTAAAAATCTGTATATAACTACTGTCTCCGTTCCATGTTTTTTTTTTATCCAGTACAAGTTTGCCCTTGACTGCGATCTCACCTAAATGATGATGCATTATAAGATGTTGTCGGGCTAACCTGTTAGCGGGCTAACCTGTTAGCGGCATAGCAGTTAAATTAAACCCATATACTTACCCCTAATCGGTTTCTACACGGCATCGTACCGGAAAGCTAAATCGCTTGGCGGCACGTCTTTGCCGGTAGGGTGGTAACTAGCCAGGGCCGAAGCCTCTTACCAGACCAGACCAGAGAAAATTCAGAAATTATAAATTCCCAAATGGACCCTACCGGGAATCGAACCCGGAACCTCCCACGTTCGCGCTCAACACTGCGCCAGGGAGGTATCGTCAAAACTCAAAACCTACTACTTGTACTTGTATTCTTTCTCATTATCTCGCAGGCCAAATCCTATTATGAATATGTTTGTCTCTTTAGCGGGTTGCAGATCGACAACTAAGCTATTCCGAAGCTAAACAAAGCCAAAGCTAAGATAAACTACAAATATGTCCCGTGCACACCACGAACTAAACGAAAGCTCAGTCAGTGTTGCGAAGATACAGGACAGAGGACAGCACTGACAAAGGATGTGCGAAGGGGATGCGGGGTAGGTGGGAGGGGCTTAGCTTAGCTCGTGTAGCTGCGCATTGGCATACACAACTAACTTAGCTTCGCATATTTTAGTTAGCTCACATAGCTTAGTTTGCATAGTTTGCAGTCTGCAAAACAAGTAGATAAGAAAAACTGCGTAAGCTATGCGAGCTAGACTAAACTAACTTAGCTTAGCTCTTGGTCTGCAACCCGCTTTATTTTCGTTTCATCGAATTTTCAAATCACAGCGATTCTAAAGAAGTTTCACTCACTTGGACAAAGGAATGGGTTAGACTTCTTGGTCGACA
Source organism: Erebia aethiops (assembly GCA_923060345.2). NCBI lineage: Eukaryota > Metazoa > Arthropoda > Insecta > Lepidoptera > Nymphalidae > Erebia > Erebia aethiops. The sequence goes on along the minus strand of OV281096.1, from coordinate 8,679,231 downwards.
CGAGGGTTGGCTGTGAGGACACCGTGACCCCGCGGCCGCGCCTTCCCGCCAACGAACCGGCCTCCGAAGTCGACTCCACAGTAGCCAAACTAACTGTTCATATATTATTACAAGTAATCTATACTAATACTAGCTGACGCCCGCGACTTCGTCTGCGCGTCGTAACTAACTAATCCATATTTTCTTACCGCTTAAATCTTCCCTGGACTACGCAAAACATTTCAAAACCAAAATCAGCTAAATCGACCCAGCCGTTCTCGAGTTTTAGCGAGACAAACGAACAGGAATTTTTTAAAATAATAATATATAAGATAAGATAAGATAAGATTATAAAGAGGTAAAGATTGTAACGTTGTAGAGGGTAATCTCTGGATCTACTGAACCGATTTTGAAAATTCTGGTACCAACAGAATGTCACATTATTTGGGAGTGTCATAGGCCGTGTCAAGGATTAACCAGAAAAATTAGGGAGTTCCCCAGGGAATTTAAAAAACTAGTAACATAAAAAAATAAAAAGTGTGTGTGTGTGCCATTCACACACGGCAGAAGTGAAACTTCAGAAAAGCAGCCTACGAGAGAATGAGATAAATATATTCTTCTATTATTCTTGTTTTCTATTTTATTCTCTCGCAGGCTAAATCCTGTTATGAATAAGTTTGTCTCTTTGTTGTTTGTAGATGTAAAGAGCATGGTTTTCATGGATTTTCCTTTTTCAAGGACACGTAGATGCCTGATTATACTAAATATCCCTTTACAATATCAATTAGCGCTGGATCATTTAGGAATTCAAATACTATGTACCTCTTGGATCGCCACATTTCTGTATTATTTCATCCGCTTCTGCCATCAGAAGTTGATCTTCTGGAGACAATTCATGTCTTCCCCTAAATAATTAATTTAAATAAAATTGAAATGATCAACTTATTGTATCTAATTAAAACGTTCAAATCCAATCACACAGCTCATTTTGATATCCAGGTAAGTACGTCAAGCTACAATAAAAGCTACTTCATTTGTGATGAGAATGAGATGAGAAAAAGTGCGGTATCCATTCCATAATTTGTAAAGAGATTTTGTAAAAAAAAAATTGATGTATTTTTTTATTCTTTGAAATGACGACGTGGTTTCTCAGGCCAAAACCTCCGTCTCCACCTTACTGACCGCTTCTAAAAAAACACTATTTAAGCTAATACAAAAAGTTTTGAATTTTACTTAAACGCTACATGGCCGGATCTAGTGGTGCTCGCTGAAATGCTCCTGTGGACACTGGATCGCGGTCGCGTCGTTGAAGACCTTTCCCCTCGAAATGCCTTCACATTGATGCTGACGTGATGACCGTCGTCCTGGATTGAGTGACCCATCTAAAAGGTCGCATTTTATTTGAATTGAATAATTATTTACACAAATTCCATGGCGCAGACGTGTGCGCACTTGCACACACTAGCAACCTATACATATAATACTAGCTGATGCCCACGGCTTCGTCCGCGCGGTTTACGTATTTTTCCTAATTTTAAAAACTCCTTAATTTTCCGGCACAAAAAGTAGCCTATGTCACCAACCAAAAATTTGTTGGTTTGTCCTTCCGTCGCAACGGAGCAACGGATCGACGTGATTTTTGGCATGGGTATAGTTGAGGACCTGAAGAGTGACATAGGCTACTTTTTATCCCGGGTAATTAAGGAGTTCCGCGGGAATCAAAAAAATTAAACCATGCGGACGAAGTCACGGGCATCAGCTAGTTTATAATATTAATATGATGTAATTCAATAAAAATAAATAAATTATTGGAATTTATTAAAATATCTAGAAAAATATATTGCTCATCTCGTAAAACGTGTATAGAAACGCACTAACCTCTCTTATCGCTAGTGTCGAACCTTCCATAATATCCGAAGCGGCTTCAAAACCAACGCATATTGGGCAAAACGCGTAATTCAGAAATATTGTGCACAGTAGTTCTATGTCCTCTTCGGCCTGGATTTCTAAAGCCTGCGGTTGAAAATAATTTTAAAGATCATCTCTCTCTGCGTCGTATTCCTTATTACCTACCCCCTACCTACCTAGGGGTCGTGACCCCTTTCCATTAATTAAATAATGGTATGAGTTTTCTAGGGGATAATAATGCGGTGGGTTCCCACGTCCTTTCGCATACGACTCGACTAAGAGTATTTAAACTCTTAGGTTTTTTGTAACGATTATTATAATAATATATAATATAATAATAACCAACGGCTTAACGTGCTCTCCGGGGCACGAAGGAAACGCAAAGGCCAAATTTGAACCTTCAAATTCGGTCACCTATCCAGTTACCGGACTTGGGCCAACGTTGCTTATCAATCGCAATTTGACTGATATGCGCTGTCACAACTATATAGGTCACTCGTCCTTCAAATCAGTCAATCATAATCGTTCATAAATACCTTACACCGACGAAAGGTTTATATATGTGATTGGCCAATGCTTCCCAACGATCATGATAAACATGACCAACGTCAGAGCTATGCAATAAAATCTAGATAAACAACAAACAACCTACAATTGCATGCCAAGCCTTATCATTTTTAGACTCATCCGCTTAATCAGTCTTGAGTCTTGACGATTTACTCCACAATGAAAGCTTAATACTTCCTGGAGGCAGAAATAAGATACTTTCTATCCCGGAAATCAAACCGTAAGTTTTCCAGCTGAGTTTGTTGTGGGCTCTTCTCAGACCAGGGCGCGTTTGGAACCCTCGTAGCTTTTACGAGTAAGATACCGTAACTGATTATCACCATCATGTTTTACTGTACAGTAATTTGACGTCAAAAAGTGTCACCTATAGTATACCTAATTTGAATAAATGAATATTTGATTTGATTTGATTTGATATGCTAAAACTCGCGCGTCTGGACAGTGAAATAGTATGCCCGGACGAATGCGACTGGTTTTCTCATAAATTTTTTCAATTCATGCCCGGAACTGTCACCCGCTCCAAGCAGCGTTATAACGTATTTACGCCCCTATATTTTGAGAAGTAAGTAATCAGGCTTACCATAAAAATTGAATCCAGGGTGCAGAGATTACGCGATGTCAATGGATACTTTTCAATCAGTTTTAATAAGCGATCTTCCACCAAGAATCCTGTATTATCCGCTACCAATTGAAGAATATGACGCACCTTTAAGAAAACTTAATATTTATAACAAATATAATATGTAATAATAATAATAATGTCCTCCCGATCGAATTTCGACCACGGCGGCCAATCTCCACAGAGATTAGCCATCTGCGCGGGAGATATTACAGTGCCAAGTGTGTGCGCATACACAGGTGCACTCTCTGTTCCTTTACTCTCATAGCCCGATGGGACGGAAGATCCGACACGACCGGAGAGAGATCAGGCGCAGGACCGACGGCGGCACGGGGGTGCAACACCGCCAACTTCCTAACTCCGGGCTAGGACTGAGAATTTCTTGTCAGAAAAACCCAACACTTGTTATAGCCCGACCCGGTACTCGAACCCGAGATCTCGTCGGCCGCAGTCGAACATGCTAACCACTAGACCAACGAGGCAGTTAATAATATAATATGTATCATATCATTTAATAGTCATTTAAGTACCTAATAATAAAAATTGAAATTTTTTTTCAGAAGAGCAACCACCGATTTTCTTGCTGGTTCTTCTCCCTCGGTAGGAATGGTGGTAAATTCAGTCGACGATTCAAAACACTTGTAAAAGTTTATTTGAATAAAAACATTTGAAATTTGAATTTTTATTTTGAATTGTATTAATAATTTGTAAAATTGAACATACCAAATGATCTTTGGCCTCTTCGGCAACCTTATTAGCTGGGGTGAGCATATTATTACCTTGTGGCGCATTGGGATCGATAACAGGAATTTCAGCCTCTAGAAAAGAAATTTAACTAACCGAATTAAAAAGCTTAAATATTCGATCTACTCTACACGTGTAGCCTGTGGGGGAGATATTATAGTGCACTAGTGTGTGCACAAGAAACAGGTGCACACTCTTGTCCTTTACTCCCATAGCCCGATGAGACGGAAATCCGACACAACCGGAGAGAGATCAGGCGCAGGAACGATGGCTTTACGTGCTCTCCGAGGCACAAGGGTGAAACACTGGGCTGGTACTAAGAATTTCTTGTCAGAAAAACCCAATACTTATTATAGCCCGACCCGGAACCTCGTCAGCCGGAGTCGAACATGCTAACCACTACACCGACGAGGTGCCAACAACTAAGGCCTTTTGCGCATTATAAGAAAATTTATAAGTAATTTTTTTATAAGAAATTCGGTCGCAATGGTTGTTGTATGATACATATTACATATAACAAGATATTCTTTCTTGTGTCGCATTAGACACGCGCATATAAAATATAAGACATTACTCATAAGACACAAGACATTTTCCCATAATAGGCCTTAAACAGACAGTTATTTACGATGGTGTCCTGACCATCATGACGAGTGATATCTTAGTAAGTAATAGTTACCATACTTGGCGAGAGGGCTCTTAGGCGGCGGCGGCGGCGCGAGCGGCGGCGGTTCGGCGAGGATGTGCGCGTGCAGCGCGACCTCGGCCGTGCGCACGCGCCGCGCCAGCGCTGCGCAGCGAGACGCCGACATGCGCCACACCTGCCCCACAAGGGGTATCTATTCTATACTATTGGGTATTTGACTATCTGACTTCTGCCTTCTATTATAAATGCGAAAGTTTGGATGGATGTATAGATGTGTGGATGTATGGATGTATGAATGTATAAAAAAATATATATATAGGTATATATATTTAGACTTAGCCTTGGACTAACTAGGACACAATTTTAAAATTTTAAGTAAAAAATAAATAAATAATATAAACAAATGTAAATGTATGGATGTTTGTTACTCAATCACGCCCCAACGGCTGAACGGATCTGGCTGAAATTTGGCACAGAGATAGATTATAGTCTGGAATAGCACAGGCTACTTTTTATCCCGGAAAATTAAAGAGTACCTGCGGGAGCCAAAAAACCTCAAACCACGCAGACGAAGTCGCGGGCATTTGCTAGTGGTCAAATAAATTATTTTTGACATTATAATATGAAATATCGATGAACACTACACGCACGAGAAAGTGTCACGTTCCGCCTGAGCCTGAGCTTGAGCAAGTGAGAGCGCGGAACAAACGATAGAGAGGCACGATCGCGTGACGTCAGAGCTAGCAGTTCGAATAGTTCTGCTAGTGGAACGCCGCCACGCGAGCTTCTTCGAGAACTTCTAGTTATCACGTAAAACTATCGTCCGTAAACCGACTTTACAGACAACCTTAATTTTTTTGTGATTATTAAATAATCCTCTATTTAATAATCACAAAAAATTACGGTTGTCTGTAAAGTCCCAAAAGTCCCAAAAGTCGTAATATTCACGTCCCCTGTTAACTTTATGTTGAACTTAAATTTATGAAATTTTATCTTTATGAAATTTTAAACTATCGATTAAAGTAAAAAAGCGCATAGAACTTTGATGACGTCACAATTCATATTTCATACAAAATCTCATGCTATAAGCACGCGTTTTGACGTTCGAAAGTTTTATAAGCTGCTAATTTAACTAGTTGTCAAATACCCAATTCTTTGTATCCTGGGATTATTTTCCGCACTTGGACCATTCCAGCCATTCCCTGATGGATCATTCCAGCCAGCCGAGCTCACTCCAGAATCCAACCACCAGAGGTAACACAGAACTAGACAAGTGTCGGATGGGATTTACCACTGGCAATATCTACCATACCGTTCGACTTTTTCGGTAATGGTAAGTCATTTGACTTAAGTCGCAATATAACGTAATTTCGCTTCTAATTTGATCATGAGTGTGAAATCTGTAAGCCAAATGGCGCGATGTCTAGTCTACTCCAATTTCCGTTCCCTATGGTGAGCACGGAATATCGCACATCCACTGCGCGTCATGCATGACATCATAACATTTTTATCGTGACTGCGAAGTGCGAATCCACGCAAGGCCGTGGGTGTGCGTATACTTTCGAAGGAGGCCTCGTCGATCGAAAAATGAAGTCATTCGGACTGAATATGCCGTGAGTGGGAAAAAAATTTGGCCTACATCTATTGATCAATCTCCCCCCAATAAAACCATGGTGTTCACCAAAATAAAAGATGGCTGCCTCAAAACAGCTTTTCTGTTTGGCTTCCATTTTAAAAACGCGCTACTTCCTTTCGAAAATAGTGTCTCAAGTTAACTTGTAATAACTATATTCTTCGTCTCACCTGACTAAACTTGTAGTTGTTAACGTGCGAAAAGTGGCGACACTTCTTCTCCAGATCGTCCATGGCTTGCATCAGCTTGAAGATCTCAGCATCCGCGCGGATCTCCTCGAGAGCTCCGTCTTCCGCGGCTTTGCGGATCTTTGACCGGAGGGAGTTGGCTATATCGGACATCTTGTTCAGTTTCCTCTTTTGCTGCGATCTTACGAAAACGTTTTCCTCTTCACGTTTCTTGAGAACCTTTTAATGATTAAGTTTTTGTATGAGATAATTGGTACACAAGACAGTTGAATTCAATCTTTTACACGTTATACAAACGAAATGTCTTCTATTAGTCTGTCCACGTCAACAAAATATTGACACATCACTGTCGGCATGCCAGGCCACGCCTCTCGATTAATTTCTATTACTTATTAATAATATTTTATAAATTTGCTGATGCCTGCGATTTCGTCCGCGTGGAATAAGTTATTTGAATTCCCATTAGAACTCCTTAATTTTTCTGGAATAAATAGCCTATGTCAGTCTCGCCCTTACTATACCCATGCAAAAAATCACGTCGATCCGCTATCCTGTTGCGACGTAATTTTTATATTTTTTTATACTAATTTATTAGTTACATGACGCCTTAATTACGCCTTCTTGACTGAAGGAGAAACCAGTAAACAAATGCACTTTCGCATTTATAATATTAGTAAGATTTGACATAAATATAAGGAAAGTCAGAAATAATTATTGAAGAACCTAAATAGGTTAATGTCCGGCCTTTTCCAACTTTTTTCGTTGTCATAACATTTGTCTGGAATAGTTTATCTGAAAACCATTATTATTCTTACTTGATATGTGTATCCAATTTTTTCGGTATTAATAACGCATGTAGCCTTTAGTTTTTCCAACTCTTTTTGAAGTTCCTGTATCAGTGTTTCCAACTCTATCTTCGCTTCGCGATACTTAGCGTGATGATCCCACATTATGGCTTCCACTTCTAACTTATGTTCCTCCAACTACAAAAAAAAAACATTAAATTCAGCATTACTCATAGCGTTTTTTCGTATTTTTTGCAGACACCAGAACTCTTTGTTTTCATTTCATTTCTGATAAGTGACGATTGACTTATAATATAGGTATTTAATCGGTGTCTACCTACGCGTCGATCTAGCAGACCTCCCAAAAGGTGCACAGGAGAACTCAAACAAGTCACAAGGAGTCACTAGATTCAAGCTCCGCAAATCGCAGCATGTCCAAGTTCCGATAAAAGACCTAGGTATGTCTACGACTAGACTACGGCTTGTAGGGTAAAAGTTAGTAGCAGCTGAAGAATAATAAACTTAGGCAATAGCTCCTCATAAAAAAAGTACATTAGCCGCTCATTCTCATGCAACAGAGCACAGAGCAAGGCAAAAAAAGCATGCCATGTCAGCTATGAAAGGTCCCTGATCATCGTCGGAGGACAAAACGCAACACACATTAAAAAAAGTGTGTGACACGGCAGAAACATCAGAAAACTAGCCTACGAGATAATGAGATTAAGTAAATGTAACTTGTATTCGATCTCATTCTCTCGCAGACTAAATCCTATTATGAATATCTTTGTCTGTTTTTAGTGTCGCTTTTTCGTTTCATCGAATTTTCAAATCACTAAAGAAGTTTCTCTTCAATAGCCCCTTATAATAGGCCACAGCATACATACATTGAACGATTTCAATTTTCTATAAATACTATAGATACTGCTCTATAAATTAGATTTTTACACCTACCTTTTACAATGTCATAATACATTCCTAATAATAGTTACCTGTTCGAATTTATATTCCAAATGAGCCACTTCTTCCTTATCGCGTTGCTTGTATAATGCCTCCCATCGCTTGTTGTTGTGGTCCACCAACACTTCGCGCTCAATAGTGATCGCTTGCTCAATCAGAAACAGTTGCTTTTCGTAAGCCCTTTGCATTATCGTGATTTGCTTCTCTATTCGGTCTGATAGCTCTTTTATATCCTTGTCCTGAAACATAATATTTCAATATTAGGTACTTACGAATACAGAAACGCAAATAATGTAAGGTGCCATAATAACAAAATTTAGCCCTTGACTGACATCTCACCTGATGGTACCTGTTAGGGGCATGGCAGTTATATTAAACCTATACCCCTATTCGGTTTCTACACGGCATCGTACCAGAACGCTAAATCGATTGGCGGCACATCTTTGGTAGGGTGGTAATTAGCCACAGCCGAAGCCTTCCACCAGGGAAAATTCAGAAATTATAAATTCCCAAATTGACCCTGCCGGGGATCGAACCTGGGACCTCCGCACGTTTAGACAACAGCGCTCAACACTGCGCGACGGAGGTTGTCAAAACGGAGGTTTGTTACCACAGCTCAACTATACTAACCGATTTAGCAGTAGGTAACAGATTTGAACAACGACTGCGACGTTGTGGATTTAGGTTAGGGATATAATAATCCCCTGAGAACTCTTTGATAATTTACTTAATTTTCCGAGAATAAAAGTAGTGCCTCTGGGATGCAAGCGGCCTTTGTAGTCTGTACAAATCAGTTAACTAAAGGCACGTGTGCTAAAGGCCCCTGAATAGGTAGGTATTGACAGACAAAAACTAAAACTCGCATTTTAAAGGTCGTCACATAAAACAAAACTTTAATTTCATCCCAATTAAGTTGTACAAGATCGAGAGATTAACCTGCTTATCCAAATCTTCGTAGTAAGCCAAATCCATTTTCTTAAGATCTCTCTTCAAGTTGTCTATCAAGTGATCCTTCTGGGCTAACAGCTCGTCACATTTTCGCTTTTGTTCCCTGATAGCCGCGTCGATGTCCAGCGGATCTTTTATCTCTAGCATGGCGTCCCAGTTGGCAGATATGGCATCGTATTGGGTTTGTGCGTCTGCTGCTTCTAACTCTAATTTTTCTAGCGAATCTATAAAGGACGAATAACAGGTTTATCAACGGTGTTAAGAGAACTAGGGAGAAAGCTACTAGAGTAGGTATCTAAATATTATCTTGAAACCACCTATAGGACTATTAAGAAGTGTCATACCTGATAGTGGAAAAACAAAACTTTATAGAATCAGGATTGTTGCAAGTCCTTTTTACTTATAGTATCTTTGAGGAAACATTCAACTACTTAGTTCAATGATTAAAACAGATAAGCCAAAGCAACTTATGAAAAATCAAACCTATTGTAAGTGATTTCTTTACCTTGCATTTTATCAGAAAACAGCGCACGCCTAATGACCTCTCGTTCGTCGGTCGTGACTTTAACATTGGTGACTTTGGCCGCTCCATCTAACGCTAACCGTTGGAGCTCTTCGGCGGCAGAAGTGGTCGCTTGTTCTATCGGACCTGGCTCTTCTTCTTTTAATATTTCTTCCGTGGGTTGCTCAGCTCTAGAAATTAGCATCCAAAAACTCCATAAAATAGATTAGGGCCCATTTTTAGCAAGATTCCCGCGTTCACCGATAATATCGTTTCCACCACTAACGCCCATTAACGTTCCACTGCTGGATACAGGCCTCCTCTCTCGTAGGAGAGGGAATTAGAGCCACCCACTACGCTGCTCCAATGCGGGTTGGTGGGCTTTTTTATCATGTTAATGATAATAACCGGAACTAACGGTTTAACGTAACCCAATACTTAATTATGGCCCGACCCGGGACTCGAACCCGGGAACCTCATCGGCCGCAGTCGAACATGCTAACGAACCACTGGACCAACGAGGCAGTTGCCTTTGCGCGTTGACACTATGTCCACGCGCAAGCCTTTGTCCTGTGAGAGTAGATACACAAATTAGCAGACCACCACTGACAACACAACCATCTTAATTCTTGTACGTCGCCTAAGACCTAAGTAGGTACCATACGATATATTTTAATAGAAACATAGGGCTTATGGTTTAGTTGCATTCGAGGCTAATGCGTAGTCATGTAGTCTTATCTACTTTATGTACCTACCTATACTAGGCATCAGGAGTATTAAGCGGCGTTGTCTACTCTACATTATGTAGGTACTGTGTCGGGAGTATTACGTGGTATTACGCAGAGACACCCAATTTATAGATAGACAGGGTAGACAATTTAGTCTCCTCATAAAAATTAATAATTTATATAACTTGTAGCGCTTAGACATATTATATCATAAGATTTCTAAGTAATCTCTTAACAAAATTGTAGCACTGACAACGCCTTGAATAGCGCTACAGTTACTTCAAGTCTATGAAGGAGCCATGAAATGATCGCGCCGTCTTCTAAACTTCGTACAATTATTTAAACGGTGTCTCAAGACAATCTGGGATATGAATGAATAGTTTTACCTTTTTAAAGCTTCTTGTCTGCGTTTTATACGCAAGGCCCTCCCAGCCTTCCGCTCCTTTGGATCTTGGGACGTAACCTGCGGCTCCTTTGGCGCAAGAACATCGTCTTCGTCGTCATCATAACGCCCCATTTTCCCAGCCATTATGTTTAATTGTTGGAAGGTAAATGATTATACAAAACAAATATACACTAGCCTTGACACTACCATACCAAATTAACTTACTATTGATCAAATAATTGTCAAACACGTTGACATAGTAATTAATGAGTTTATATCAGTATCCAGGTAACAAGCCTTTTGATTCGGGAAATAGTGGCCGAAAATTCCCAATCATTTGATAACCATTCATTTTGGTTCAAAAATAAAAACGACCCCATATAGATGGCTCGATTTATATGAGCCCAATTATAAAAACGTCTAAAATGGTTCAGTGTACATGTCTTGGAAGTGTTTGCAACATAAGGCGAATCCCACACTGCGACGCGCCCCATGGCCGATCGCGGAGCTGCGTACTAATTCCACGCGCGAAGAGGCGTTGCGTATTTTGTATGCAAATATGCATACGGTCAACGCCGCCCCACCTTCTGTCGCGAGGCGCACAACAGTGTGGGATTCGCCTATACTTAAATTTTTGACACTATGTCCCAGTCTATTTAGCGTACTACCAAAGCGGTCATAACCAAACCGGGTATGTTGTTATCCCATTATATGTATACATTTGCTCCAAAGTAATTAAAGCTGAGTTTGAGTTTGCTAATACAGACGACGCGACGCGCGTAATTGATTGATGATTTCGGGAATTACTAAATAAAAGTAGAAAAGTGTTTATAAAACATTTATTTTTTACTTAAATTTACTTGGCTTTGCTGTTAAGGATGATACCATCGTACTTCTGTTGGAACCACTTCATGGCGTCCTCCTTTGTCAAACGGTGTGGGAATCCGACCTTGCCAGTCTTGCGTCTTCTGTGGGCTACGTTGAATCCTAGAATAGAAAATAATATTTTTAAAATTTAAGATATTCTTTAATTTTATTTTGTACCAAGATAAAATTAAATGGAATGTGATTTTTCAGTAACAAAAATAAAAGAGTAATTATTATAGTCTGTCCTTTTCTTCTTAGCTCAAGCCTCGAACTCTTTAATTTTTTTTTTCTTTCTATAGATTCGAAAATTCAAATCACAAAGTAAAGGGTAGATGATTAAAATCGTTAGTACCAATCTTAGTTGGTCAAAATGTGCCTTTGCTTCCATGAGAACAATTTATTAAAACTATTCTCTATTTGAAGAAAAGTTTGCTCTGGCACATACTTTACAGAGCAAAGACAAATAATTATCTGCACTCTTGAACAAATGTGCATAACACTAAGTGTAAGGGCACAAAATGAGCGGCGGCAGGGCGACGGCGGCAGCGGGGCGATGCGATTAGTCTAAAGGGCCTTCCCGAAATTCGTCGCTAGCTCTCGTACTACATCGCCCCACTGCGACGCCGATCGCTAGTTTCGTGTTTGACGCCTCAGGATTAATAAAATTAAAGTAAGTACTGACTTATCTCTTGATTAATAAGATCAAATCTATAATAATATTATTATGAATGTAGAAACATGTTTGTCTTTCTGGGTGCTACCCTGTACCTGTCATATTAATAAAACTTTACAGATATAGCTATCTATTTATCCCAAATCAAAAAGTTCTTAAAAAAACACCTAAACCCATTTAGTTGTGGGCATCATCTAGAAATAAATAAATTGCTGGTAAGATAGGAATCTCACCTGGCCTTCCAAGGACGACGTAGAAGTCCAAACCGTAAATACCAATGGACGGGTCGTATTTGATGCCCAGATCAATGTGTTCCTGGATACCAAAGCCGAAGTTGCCCGTCGCTGAGAAGTTGTCTCGCCTCAGTTCATATTCTCTTACCTGTAATAATAATGTTAAATGGTAAATGAAAAGTTTCAACCAAGAACATAAGAAGCTTTTGGTAGGCCATTGGATAAATGGTCGGATACAGAAGGCAGATATACAAGAGATTAGTAATTGGTTACGAGCAATGTCCTAATGTTTTCAATTAGTTATTTCATCATTGCTATTTTCTATAAAATAATATAATGTTCTTTTTTTTTTTTTATCCACCACAAGCTAGCCCTTGACTGTGATCTCAGTCAGTAAGTGATGATGCAGTCTAAGATGGTAGCGGGCTAACCTGTTGCACAAAAATGTTAAAACTTGCCTCAGGCTGAGTATAGACTAGAGCATGTACTTGAAACAAAACAAGCTGCTCTATGTTACCCTTTCAGGAACCGAACGAGCACGGCACCAGATGCTTTGTTACAACTTGATTTTTCAAACAAACGCATGCAGGGTGCGACTGTGCATTTGCCACCATCTTCTATTTTTTTTTGTTTTTCATTATAAAGAACTCATCAATACCTGCACACGACCAGCATGTCTGACATTTCAATGTAGAGTAAACCCAAAATAGAAAGGTATGTTAAAGGTTACTTCCAAGACAGCATTGGGCATTCACAGAAAAGTTACATTGCATGGAAATGCTCAAGAAAATGCTCTAGTCTATACTCACCTTATAGGAAACTTTATAATCAAATGTAATTTCTCTAGAGTATTTTGAGCAGTAAGGTTAGTAGTGCTCAAATGTTGCAATGGAAATAATACTGTAGCATGGAATTTGGAAGATAACACTTATTGAAGTGTCTCTTGACTAACTTATCCATGCAGAAAAATAGTAAAATTGCAGCTCTGAAATTACCATTATAATTATTATGTCTTGCCCTATACAAGTAAAATATAGTCAAAACCGTTTTTAACATTATTTATCATTAGATGATGCCCGCGACTTCATCCACGTGGTTTTAGTTTTTTAAATTCCTGCTGGAGCACCTCCATAACAAGCAGCCAATGTCATTCCCCAAACAGGACAGAAACTATGTCAGTACAAAATTACATCAATATTGGTGAATGAAAATGAAATCTAGCAGACAGACACACACACTTTGGAATTCATAATATTATGTATTAGTTTGTAGACTTTTGAATTATATGTAGTAGATTGACATTAACCAAAATATATCTATTGTAGCCTAAAAGTTCCCACTCATTATTAAAACTAATTCTAACAATGGCAGCATTTTGTTCAGTAGTGCCTAAATCGACACCAGATGGCACTAATGTGAATGTAGTTAACTGTAAGCTTTGTTCAATTTGTTAGGAAAGGTGTGATTATTTTAGTTAAATATCACGTTTTCTAACTACAAAACAATGTTCTCTTTATGTATTACCACCATGCTCTTCAAAAACAACAGGACATTGTTTTCCTGTTGATATAAATCAAAATTGGGGAGCTCCTGCGAGAATCCAAAAAACCCTAATCCACACAGACGAAATCTCAGGCATTATAATAGTCTAGTACAATATGCAGCTGAAACTTAAGAGTAACAGCATAGAAATAGAACTCATATGCTTTAAGCTTAGCACTGATTGGACAGATAACAAAATGATGCTTTAACTTACTTTTAATCCCCTCTCAAGGATTTCCTCAGCCTTGGCACCTCGTACTGTGCAGTGGACTGCAATCTTTTCATTACGACGGATACCAAAAGACCTCACAGTGTAGCGGGCCTTTGAGAATACAGGCTGTTGACCAGTAAGCTGTTCCAACACCTAAAAACCAAAAGTAGCTATAAAAACCTATATATAAACAAAAACAAAGAATCTTATCTAACTGCCTATCATTATAATCAAGACGATTAAAAACGATTTTACTGAGAAGCCTGCAAGAAACTCTGCAGTTACTTCTTTTCAATGTCATCACATCCAACATCATCATAATTTGAATCCATTGCCAGCTCACTGCTGAGCATGAGTCTCGTCTTAGACTGAAAAGGGTTTGACCATAGTCCACCAAGATTACCAAGTGCATATTGGCAGCCTTCACACTCCTTTTGAGAACATTATAGGTTTCCTCACAGTCCAAAACAAGCAATGCATCCTTAATTGAAATCCAATAGTTTCAGTAAAGGGTGAATTATTTAAATTACTTAATTTATAATATGACAGCAGACAGACTAAGCTGTAACACAAACACAAATATACTGCGCAGAAATAGATTCAATATAAAACAAGGACTATTACCTACTAATGAAAATCTAAAACATTTACTGCAAAACTATGTTATTTGGCCTAGAATTCTAGGTATCATGTAATAATACCGAGAAGTTGCGTACAAATTTTAATCTAGCATGAATATACAAAGACCACACAATAATATTGTGTATCTTGAACAATTTCATGCATTGGTTTATTTGAAACTATAAATAGGTTCAAATTATTAATACTACAGACAAATATTTTGAGAGATCAACATCATGGTATTGGTAAATTACAATATAAACTCAATCTTGGTGTGTTAAAATGGCAAATTGAATATTTTGTATTTACAGTAAAACCCGTTTAAGACGATTTCCAAGGGACCCAGCCAAAAATGATAGTAACAAAATTTATGAAAACATGCCTCAAGTTTTAGGGACTGACGTAAAATGGTGTATTACGCTGGAAATCGTTTTAAGCGTGATCGTATTAAGCTGGTTTTACAGTAAATTATGAAGAACCATCTATTATCCAAGAGATAAGAAGAGGTTAAGTTTTAAGTAACCATTACCACAAAAATAGAGTAGGTAAATGTGGACCATTACAAAGATTAATCTGGACCATACCTTAGCAGCACGTGTTAGTCTGTCACCAGATTCACCAACACAGATGTTCAGACATAATTTCCTAATGTGCAGGTTTCGCATAACATTTTTAGAGTTGTCTTTGGGGGGCTTCTTCTCCTTTTTATCCCTCTTGAATGCAGGATTTGCAGGCGGTGGTACACGCTGAAACCCATAAATTTACGATAGGTAATCACTTTCTTTTAATAACATTCGAATTCACAAGACCGACGAGGTTAGATTTTCAGTTGTCCTTTTTACGCGAATTCTTTAAAATATAACCAATTACTAATTAGCCCTGTTATATGTTCCATTAAATTTGAAAATTAAATTTTAATACTTAATATTTTTCACTGATTAAATTCGATTACATTTACGGATGAAATACATAACACGTACCGCCATGATCACAATTTTTTGAAAGAAATCTAAAACAAACGTCAAAGTAGAGATTGTCAACTCGACTTACTAACTCGAATTAACTCGAGTTGTGCTAAGTTCGAGTTAACTCGAGTTTAATTCTTCCCAAATCGTATTTGGGCTGGCGGTAAATGAACGAATCAAACGAAAGAGCAAGAGCGCGAATCGTTCGAGAAAGGTATAAATTATTTATGTAAACTATAAAAATCTTTTTATTTCAATCATAACTACGAAGTTTAGTAATTATAATTGTCGTAACAGAGAGTTGGGTGGAAGAACAAATATGTAAAAAAGTTATTTGTAACAAATCATACACTTAGTTTCTTCCTGTTAACACGAGTTGTGTAACTCGAATTCAATTCCGAGTTACCCGAATTTCAACTCGAGTTAACTCGATCCGTGTTTTTGCCGTGTTAGCACATCTCTACGTCAAAGTCAAATTTCAATTCATGCGTCAACTGACATTTGACAATTCCATAGAGTAACATAAAATCATGGAACTAATAAGTACTACGTTAGTACTTATTAGTTCCATGCATAAAATATACTCCATCCATGAACTTGGCACAAGTATCAAATTTGTTTAGGCATGCTATAGCGCCATACTGACCACAGAGCGCCTCTCTGTATAGCAGACCACAGAGAACTTCTCTCTCTGCCATGTTTCATTTCACGTGTTTCACTCACACTTACTATTTATATATTTTACACTATGATATTTACTACGGAAATCTTGTTCTATTCTATTTCTATGGCCACGATAACACGTCTTGTAAGTTTTAACGTAAGTAGCGTATTAGGTACGTAAGTAACTTACTAACATTTGCATACTTTTAACATGGCAAGTTACTCGTGTAAGCGACTTACATGAGTAAAACTTGAAAACGAATTTTTTTTTTTTCTAATTAAATAAAGGCATTAATGTTTAATTATGAATGTACTATTTATACTCGGTGTCGGTCTCGCGTATTCCACATTTTTACAAAGATTTTTACCCCCTACCAAAAAGTGCTTAACGCGCCTAGATAAGTTTTCACTTCAAAAATGATATATATATAAATAAATATTAAGTATACAAATAAATACCAAAGTGTCTTTTAAAATTACTTTCCTAATCCGCCAGCAGCCGATCAGATTAATAAATTATTATTAACTAAAAGAAAATCTTAAAACATTTACACAAAATACTAAATAAGAGTTACAACTAAACAAACAAAACACATAAATCTTACAAAGCTACCCATAGCGTGCCGCAGGCCTTACTCGTGCAACACATACTTAAGTCAATCAACTAACTTGTTGTTGTTTAGTGTGTGGCTTTTGTTTGTGCCAGCACAGCACAATTTACTTCGCCAATGTCGCGTTGCTTGAAGAAAACACGAAGGAGATTGATCGGTTTCTATACTACTACTTCTGAATGCTCCGTATTCGCAGGACAATAGTAGGGTTATTTTTAGTATCTACAACAACACAAAAGGGAAGGATAAGTAATTACATATAATACATTTTATAGATTATACTGTAATATTTACAAGTCTACTTATAAGATAAACTAAAATATTAGGATTATAATTTTATTTTGTTATATTTAACATATTTACACAAAAATTTAACATAGGGACTAAACACTAACATTAAAAGACATTCCACACTTATGGGCCTAGGAATCTTAGGAGGGAGGACATCATAAAGTTTATGTAAAAGTTTTGGGCAGGAAAAGAGGATATGAGATGCCGACCCTTCATCCAAACCACATTCACACAGAGAGTGATCTCTAATCCTTAATTTGGCCAGGTGGACTGGTGTGCAGGAATGACCAATACGTAGACGGATGATGGTTGAAGCAACCCAACGAACCATATCTTTATGGAAAGAGAACCAGGGTCTTCGAGGTATTTCAGGTTGCATAGAAGCATAATATTTACCTTTAACCGATTTTGATTCCATCCACAATTCATTCCAGGAGTTATGAAGGTCAGTTTTAGCCAGGGCACGGAGGTCCTGAGTATGGTTCTTGAAATGGGTTGGTGAACCCATTTCAGTGGCGAGTTTTGCATAAGTGTCTGCATTCTCATCACCCTTTATTCCAGTGTGACCTGGTATCCAAGCCAAAGTGACAGATAATCCCTTCTGGTGGCAGGAATGTAAAGTTTCTTTGATCTTAAAGATGGTAGAAATTAGTGCTCTACTACGGAAAGGGTTTCCTTTGATTGCTTGAAGGCAACTCTAAAATTTCTAAACGATGTTTCAAACTAATCCAAATGTCAATGTCAAATTACGTTGTCATATCATTATGTCGTAAAATAAATAATGATAATAATATTTTAAATATAAACCTTAAAGCTAAAGTAGTAAAGTTTAATTACGAATGTACTATAATTATATTTAAGACCTTTTGTCTTAAGAATGGTGTCGGTCTCGCGTATTTCACATTTTTACCACATTTTTACCCCCTACCAAAAAGTGCTCAACGGCCAACGCGCTTAAAAGAAGTTTTCACTTCAATAATTATTTACAATTATACATCAATGTTTAGTACTGCTTTGCTATTCTGTTGAAGTGTTGAATATAGGTAGGTACCTAGGTACAATCTTTTCAATCTTTTCTTTTCTAGTTCAATCTTTTTCCACAAAATTCCATTCCTCTGGTCACCAGTGGACTCCGTGAGACCGGATGGTGGATCCATAAAATAAGATAGCACCATCGCCACAAGGCACCAAGTTTTCAAGTTTCAACTTTCACGACACAAAATACGAAATTATTTTCTATATTTTCATATACCTAATTTGCACCCTAAAATTCTACATTGCAATGTTTTACACCTCTTGGCCTTCTGTATAGAAGCCGCCGCCCCGGCGTTTAATTCCCTGTAAAGTTCCGCTGCTAAACGATCATAAACAAACACCATATTATTATTTTTAAAAAAATACGCGCCGAAGCGAGAACCTCCTCCTTTTTTGGAAGTCGGTTAAAAATAGGGATGATGCCTCTATCAAAAATAAATTATTTTATTAAATAACTAGAGGGTCTTCCAAAATATCAAAAATTCACATGCCTCGGTTAGTTTGTTTGATAACCGTTTTAAAATATACTCGTAGACATAGATTTATTATTGGGTTCGCAAGCGCGCGAACCCAATAATAAATCTATGCTCGTAGATTACTTAAAGAAAAAAAGTGCGTTGAAATTTGATGACGTCCCAACTGTAAATTTCATACAACTTCCGTGCGTCTTTATAAGTTGAAGAGTGGATTTGATTGAGTTGTCATCATCCCTATTGCGGTACCGACAGGATTCGAATCGGCGTCTCAGGTATTGCCCCCTGAGCGCCTTTGACTTGCCTTTGACTACTAGGCCACAGTTCAGTATTATTATGTTCCTTGGACTCCAGAGTTCCATTAAATCCATAGGTAGTAAAACCATATCTTTATTATTGGGTTCGCCAATATATAAATCTATGAGTAAAACATGGAAACCGTAGTATGATTAAGGGATAGGACCATCGATATAATATATGGTTTTGTAAACGTTTATAGTCGCGATTCGCGAACGGCGATCCTGAAACAAAAACCAAAAGTTCGAAACCAGTCTACTTACGTCACACGAGTATACTTACGTCATTATCGAAAGACCGTTATATTATAATAGGTAAGTAACTATTTTAACCGTTTATGAGATATACGAGTAGGTAATATACCTACTTACTTCAAACAGCAATAATTAATAATTATGTTAAGGTAATTTTTTGTAAGCACTAGCAGCAAAAATATTTCGATTCGTCGTAGGTAGGTTTATTTGTATGTACGTAATAGGACCTAACCTAAGTAGTACCTAAGTATATAGGTACCTATTTTAGTATGTATTGTCTAGCTACTAACACACGAGTTCAAAAGCTCCGTATCGATACGAAATGTAATATCGCGATGGCAGCTTTGATCTCTCTTAGTAGGTAAATAAATTATTATTTTTAAAAATAGGTACCCTAATCTTTAGAGCAATGTTACTGTTACTTCGCAACAAAACGCGTTTTCAAGTTTTTCTCAGATGGAAGAAAAGCAGAAAAGCAAACCTCAACGAGTTGTAAGATATCGTCGATGGCATTGTTCAGTGTGCGATATATTTACTAATTCCTATAACCAGTATAATCAACACCTTGAGGGAGTTGGACATCGACACAAAATAATGAACAAGAGTACTAGTAAAAGCGACACCATCCAAGAAGAACATGAATGTGACTTTGGATTTTACTTTCTAGCGTTTATTGAAGTGATCGTAATTTCCTTTATATTATTTTATGCCTTGATCAAGTTCTGTGATTAACATTATAATTATTTAATTTACTTAGAGCATTTAATTATCATTAAGGATGCCTTAAATTTCGCGCCACTATTTTAATTGGCGGAGAAGTCGTCCCCAAGCGTTCACGGCTTCTATGCGCACGAACGAACGCGCAGAACAATGAGGTAGCAGCCATTTTATGTCGGTGCCCAAGAAAAACATAATTCGAATGGCCAATCTTAACGAAATTGTGTAATTAGTGCTCTAATTTATGTGTTTCTGCACACGCCACTATTTTTAGGTGTTTCTTTACATAAGTGAGTAGAAACAATGTTTTGCTATATATAACGATAGACAATAAGCATAATGAAACTTATCATTTTGCATTTAAATGGAATAATTACAATTGAAAAAACTAGCTCGGTCCCTCAATAAAGTATGTGAGATTAGCGTTTATTGCGAGCGCGAGCATTTATTTGCAAGCGCCGTGTGTTGTTTACAAGTAATAAGCAAGCGATGAGTGGTACCTATTGCAAAAATGCATTCTGCTTATTTAGACATCGGATATGACATAACTTACCTTACTAATAGCAATTTATAGTCTCGTAGACTAGTTTTTGTTTACATTCCAATTGTAGTGGTCATTAATTACGCTTCATATAACAACCGGCGTCGCGCAGCCTCGGCTTGGAAGTTGGTGACAAAATTCAATAACGAATTGGCCATTTTATTGATGGCAGGGGGGGAAGCTGGGTGGAGACGATCGGTCAGCTTTGGCCCTTATACCTAGAATCATTTCACTTTTCTTGTTTTGTTTACATTATTCTTGAAATTGATATATTAACTATACAAGTATAAACAAACATCGTACCTACATTATGTTGTATGCTTGCATACATTGCGCGATAAGCGCGGTTCTAGATATAAATATAACATAGCATTGGTAGTAGGTAAACATTTTACAAGGACCTATAACTCTAACAATCTAGACCTAGGTACTGTTTCAGTCAATGCCCTGTGTTCATTAGCACTTAATTCCATTAAAGTTCAACATTAACTATCAGAATCATAGGAATTCCACCTACCTACCTATTAGAATTTGAGCAGAATCTTATTAGACCCAAATGTTACACTCCTTTGCTTTTATTTAATAAGCATAACAAAAATATGCTGTAAAGTAAATTGAGAGTGTCTGTAATAAAATAAATTTCTCCAATCATAGGTATACCCTTATCAAAACTATTGACAAAGTGTAGAAATGTATACTTACTGTAAAATGTGCATTTATAATTTTGTAAACCTTTGTCTTTGGATTTTTCCTTTAGGTACCTACTGACCTATTTAATCAAAATCATCTATTTTTTTATTCAACTCATATTTTACTCGCAAATGATTTAAATTGATTCATGATTTATAATCTAGTTATATGTAGATAAGCAAATATAACATATTTTGTTTATAAAATATATTAAGTGCATACTATTACAAAATTTAATGAAATAAAATTATATATGTAACATTTTGTTACCAATATTATGATTGTCAATTCCAAATAAGGTTGAATAAAGGTTAAGTTTGTTAACATTTTTGCAACTATATATTATCTTTTATTTGAATTCACAAAACTTCTTTCAAATTTAATTGAACTCGGCAGTCCTAACTATTAAAATGGATGACTTACTGCTGCATAAGAGTTGCCTAATAATTACTTAAGGAACTCCTTAGTAAAGATCCTTAAGTAATGATAAAGAAACTTTTGGAACAGTTTAACTGGTAATGATTTGAGATGGACTCAAGACTTTGTAGTTAAATGAGAAATGATGCATAAAGTTATATTAACTTAACAATACATTACAATGAAAATTAGACAGAATTATGCTGTATAAATTGCAGTTATTATGCATTATATTTCAGTAACTTTAAAAAATAAAAACTGTCTGGTTTTGCTCCTAAAAATCAAGTCTTCATCAATAAGTAGTCCTTTGGTTACATTTTTCTTGTAAAGACTTGAGCAGGTTTTTACCACATGTTCTAAGGTCTTATTTATTTATTATTCATAAATGCATAATTTGTAAAAATAAATATATATAAATCTAACATTGGGAGTTATGTTTATCAGTCAAGTTAGAAGTTGTCATCTTTTTGATAGAGTTCCTCTGGTGAACATGGCTTGAAAGGACTTTCACTACATCAACCTCATCGATCCATCTAGTGAGGGGTCGGCCAATACTGCATTATCCGGTTGTAATAGTAACCTATTCTTATCAGTGGCGTGCATTTCATAGAGGCGTGAAAGCACTGCTTACCCAAGTGGAAATACATCAATGCTGCAAGTCATGGTAGTCATGGTACTGACAGATATTCTGACTAACCTGTGCCTTCCCTGTTTCAAATCCTGTGCACTTGTTCTTATAGTAAATTATCCATTTGGCAGGTGGTGGTTGAGGATGGGGCGGCCGGCAAGTCGCCATTAGTTTCCCGGCACACTGGGGCGTGGGCGTCGGGGGCGTGGCGCGGGGCGTGGGCGTCCCCGTGCCGCCCCCCGGCGACCTACTCGCCACTATATCCATGTTTGAGCAGCAGATCAAGGCAGAGCCCATGAGGTGAGCACCTACTCCACAAAGCAACTATATCCTTACAATAGCTTTAGTTGATACACCTGTGGTGCTGTGGCAGAAGGCCCAGACAGTTGTCTTGGGCCTAGTCGGTCACCACTGGGAGCACTCAATTTAGTTCATAATCCAATGGCGAACTAGTTCGCTCTATTAGTTCATTAGTTATTTTTTTGAAATAATTTAGTAAAAACAATAAATAAAGAAAAAAATATATTTATGATTATTGCAAGTTCTGTTTATTTTCATTTAAAAGGACAAAGTATTACAGGAAAAGTTCACACGTCTATTTATGTAACATAAGATTTTTTATTTAAATAATAATGAAAAAATAAAATAATTTATAACTATAATACTAGAAAAGTACGAATTTTTACAATTATCTGTCACTGTCTATAGTAAAGCGGACGCTAAAAAAATATAAAAAGAACTAAGAGCGAGATCATCGATGAACTAGTTCGCATAGTTCACCTAAAGGAACCGCTCTTCCCACCTAGTACGTTCGCGAACTACCCAAGACTACCAGTCAGCACTGTTCATACATTTAGTACTAGACCTTGCAGACATGCTGAACGTCAAACTTTTATGTAGAGTGTAACAAAGATATCTGTCAGTCATGCGGCTGCCTGCAAGCAAAAAAACAGATGTAAATCTCATTTCTATCGGCACTAGCAGCGGCATCCATTTTTGTGTGCATATATTTTTGTGCAATGCGGGTAAGCGGACAGTTCGTATGAACTGTTACCCGCATCCCCGATATCGGATGCTGACTGCATCATCATCCTCCATAGACGTCCACTGCTGGACATAGGCCTCTTGCAAGGATTTCCATGCGCCGCCTGGATTCAGCGCCTCCTAGCGATTCGCCTGATGTCCGTCTAGCTAGTAGGGGGTCTGCCAACGCTGCGCTTTCCAGTGCGTGGTCGCCACTCCAGGGGCCCCAACGTCTATCAGTTCCTCTAACTATGTGCCCCGCCCATTGCCACTTCAGCTTCGCAACACGTCGAGCAATGTCGGTTACTTTAGTTCTTTTGCGGATCTCTTCATTCCTGATATGATCTTGTAAAGATTATAATTGTTCAATTATTTAATCTGGTTATTCGTTTGTAGCTTTTACAATCACCCCCACATCAACACCGGCCCGCCGACCATAGTCCGCTCGGATGCGACGCACAGCATCATTAGCATGAACCCACACCACCAGGAGGACTCCAAGGACAGCCTGTCTGTGCAGCAACAAGTGCAGCATCAGCAGGACATGATGGAGCAGCACCAGCAACAGGAGATGCAGCACGACGATGAAGTGGACAACGTTAGTTCTTCCTCTATAGAGATAATACTTTGACCAGTTGTTGTTGGGACTTGTGGGATTTCTGACACATTATCCACCATCAACAGCGACGCGCGAGTCGTTCCTACAAATAAACCGCAAGTTTTGCATCCCTGCCAAAGGTCTTAAAAATCCATTGCATTTTTTATTGAATACCTACTTCTGGGCACAATCTTCATTTCTCTGTTTACGTTTTTAAACATAATATATTATTTTTAACATGTATAATTTATAGTCCCACAAAACCTAAACAGTCATGAAAATTAGGTCCAATTTGACCACCGGGTCAGAAAAATTGGTTCCAAAAAATATGTTTGCACCAGACGTTTTAATTAGATTCCGCTTTTTATAATGTGTAAACTGTGAGTAAACCTGTTATTTCTTTAAATTACAGTTGAGCTTCAAAGGTATGGAAGATGAAGGCGTTGAAATGGATATGGACGGCCGGCAATGTTCTCAGGTACCTTAATTTGTTGGTTTGTAAGTAAAATAATAATTTAAATTGAAAAGATTGAAATTACATATTATAATTATTTTACTGTCAGATAATTACAACCTCGTTGGTCTAGTGGTTGGCATGTTTGGCTGCGGCCGACGAGTTAGAGTCCCGGGTCGGGCCATAATTAAGTATTGGGTTTTTCTGACTAGAAATTCTCAGTACTAATCCGGAGTTAGGAAGTTGGCGGTGTTTCACCCCCGCGCCTCGCAGAGCACGTTAAGCCGTCGGTCCCGGTTATTATCACTAACATGATAGTCGTTAAAGCCCACCAACCCGCATTGGAGCCGCGTGGTGGGCCTAAGCTCTAATTCCCTCTATCCTAATAAATGAGAGTGGAGGCCTGTGCTCAGCAGTGGGACGTTATTGGGCTGTAGGGGTGGTGGTGGAATTACTGCCCATTAGCTGTGCCATTAGAACTACAGTATTATTACTTAGTTGCAAATATTTTATTAAGTGTGTTGTTTACAGGGCATGGGAGTGGATATGGGGTCTGTTCAAACAAAGATGGAAGTCTCAAACGGACAAGGTATACCACGGTCTAAACCACAGGCCTGTAAGGTATGCACAAAATATAAGTGCCACACATACTTTAAATGTAATTGTTTGCAAAGAATATTATAGAAATAAACTTGTGATTTATTTCAGGTCTGTGGCAAAGTCTTGTCGTCTGCTTCATCATATTATGTCCACATGAAGCTACATTCAGGAAATAAACCCTTCCAGTGCACGGTAAGCATTGTCTTGGATCTCTCTTGAGACCATTCTCAATTGTGTAATTACAGATTAAAATATTATAATTTATACTACACCCGCTCGGAAAGTACCTTCTTTCTTTTTTCAAAACGAAGTAGAAAGTACGTCATTGCTACAAACGTTAATAATATAAATTTCATTGTTAAAAAAATAATTTTTGCTACCTCTTATAATATAATGTTTATCTATCTATCTATTTACATGTGTAGGTTTGCGACGCAGCGTTCTGCCGCAAGCCGTACCTAGAGGTACATATGCGCACGCACACCGGCGAGCGGCCGTTCCAGTGCGACCTGTGTCTCAAACGCTTCACGCAGAAGTCCAGTCTGAACACGCACAAACGCGTCCACACCGGTGAGTGCCCAGCTTCATTATTGCAGACCACATACTAAATTTGTGTCGGCGGATTCTTTCTAACACGTTGTTGGTCGCCTGTTGCAAGTGTTTTAAGTACTTGACTTGACTGGGTATGTTGTGGGTTTCTTAGACCAGTAGTTCTATTCAGAGATTGTGACAATGATTGATGCAGCTCTGACATAAAAGAGAAGGTTCATTTTAGGTGCACTCTTTGTACATTCTACCATGAATAAAGGAAAATACATAGATTGTATTAAAAATATAATAATTTAGAATAGTAAAGAAAATAACGTGAATAAAAAATAAAAATGTATTTCAAGTTTTAGATACGTTCCCAAGATGGCAACCTTCAACCAGAGCGAAGGCAGTAGGCGCGAAATGTATCAAATGTCATTTCTGACAGTCACTGTCAAAATAACATGTTTTTCTTTTGAAAACGTCAAAAAATATGAATCCGCCATTATTACCTACTAGTGGTTAGTGTTGCTTATCATGGAAAGATTAAATAATTTCACCACTGAAATTACGACGAATTCTTAGATTTGAATGATCAAAGCTGGTCTAGTATTTTTTTTTCTTTCATTTCTCTACTTGTAAAAGGACCGGACCCACGCCCCATAAAAATTTGAACCGTCTCATTTACATAAATAATTGGTACAATCTTTGACAATGGATTTTGGCCATTAGCAAAATAATGTTCAGAACCAATCAGAGGTGTTTGCAATCGTTACACTGTGGCAATCAATTTTATGTAATGGGGTCATGTTTGGAACTCTCATACATTTGTAATTTTTTTTGATATTTTAAAGTTTACGTAATTTATTATTACTATTATCTCTTTTCTATTTCGTTTTTAAAATATTACATAGGCAGTACAACCATATTGACTAAAAGATTTTGTCTTCGACTTGACGTGATTTATAGATAAAACAACCATTACATACTAACTGAAGTAAGGTGCAAACAATCTAAGATTGGTGCAAACCTTGTCAAATACAAAATGTAAAAAAGTGTTAGCATTAGTTGACAACAACACCTTTTTTATTGCTGAATATGGGCGACCAACAATTGTATGACGCATTTGGCTTGTTCACAGAACAGATTTAAATTATTTATAGGACATAATATTAAGTGTCTTAATAGTTTGTTGCTAAGTCCATTTTTGTAATAAATTTTTTGTAAAAACTGCTATTGTATTAAATCTGATCCGTGTAACAGAGCCTTTGTTTTTAGATATCCTTGACTTAAAAGTTAGTGTCACACGAGATCAAAAATAATGCCAGCTATAAATAACAGAGCTATTATAATTCCTATTTTATTGGATTGTCATGATCTGATGTGACTATGAATGTAATTTCCATATGGTTACTTTCAATTACTTCTTTTGGTTCTTTGACTTTGAGTGACATCCATTTGAAATGCCCTTTTAATGATTGTTATTAAATTGTTAGATGTTTGGGATTATCTATTCTAGTTATATGTATATCATAGCAGGAGGTTTTATGGAAGTTACATTACTTGCTACCTTTGACCTTATACATAGAAAACTGCACATAAATTCATTTACTTCTTTTAAAACACTAAAATGCCCATGTAAATTTTTACCATGAGGGGATTGTTTATATTAGCCATTGAAATTATCAAATACAACAATAAATAATCACGTTTTTATATTATTTTCGATCAAGTCAACCTCCTCCTGTTTCCGCGGTACCGATGTGTTTTTAATTGTTTTTTATTAAATTTTGTTCATATTTCTTTTATTGATTTATTTTTACTTCGTTTTGTCGCCCTGATTTCTCATATTTTGAAATTTATTTTTCTAATTACAATATTCTTTATAGAAAATTAAACTTCACTAGATTTTTTTAAATAATAGAACGCTACGAAACTCAATAATATTAATTAAATCGTATTCACGCCGAATGCAAGTTTATCGAGCATTTATTATTTATTATAAAAAACGCAGTCATTAGGTACACTACCTACATTTCTAAAATTTATAGAGGAACATGAACTACAGGGAAATTATATTATGCATCATCAGGGAGCAGAAAGTTGTCTTTATGTATTATCGACTTAATAGTATACGCAACTTCTGCTAAATAACGAATACCTAAGTATTTGTATCATAAAAATTTACGATCGGCATATGGAAGATATATTAAAACATTTTGTATGTACACTTTATTTTATATTATAATTAGTCAACCAATATTAATATTATAAGTAATTTAAATATAGATGTTTTTGTATTTTTCCTTGATTCAGTAGAGTGGCCTCTGGACGAATATGCTTAGTAAAAATTTAAATACATATGCACTGGCCTATATTATTTGTTGCACTACGAATCAAATCGTACAAATTATCATAACTAAGTTACGACACTGGTGTGACTCACAGTTCGGTCGCGGCGAAACCGACAACACATATGCTTAACATTAAGATGTGAATAGTTTTTGAGTTGTGTCTCGTAGTTGATAAAGTCTCGTACAAGATCAGGGCGCGAGGAAGACTTCGTCGATGAGAGGTAAACAGGGGGAGGTATGGAACACACTTAGGTCTCTCTCTATACCATATGAGTCCTTAGTGCGTTCTGTGAAGTGGCTTAGATCAAAAGACGGCTCGCTTTTAGATGAGCACATGCACGCTTTGACGGTGAAGGACCGGCCCTACAAGTGTGAGCTCTGTCAGATGCGCTTCACGCAGAGCTCCAGCCTCAACAGACACAAGAAAATACATACGGGTGGGTCTCTGCCCTTCCTTTTTAATCTCTATTACGACTTTACTAAACGCTGTATTGTCTCTATCCTCTCATAAAACTTATTAATTGCTGAATTATAACTAAAATGTAAAATATAAACGCACCATTTGATTTTGAAGCCACCTTTCTTAAGGCTGATTTTTGAGATATTTGAATTTTTAGTGACATGGTGATGCATCCTAGTTTGAGATTTCTCTTATCACTGTTTGCGCGACTTCCTTACTTGAGACAGATCGCACTGTATACCGCGGAGCCAACCTCCCCCTGCGTCTGTGTGGATGCGTGTGCAGTTAGACTTTTTACTAGTTAGGTAAATGCTATATATTTGTTTGAGTGAGTGCAGTGACGCTATATCGAAACTCGTATAACTTATAGAGGAGCACAGACGAGCCCTGTTAGAGAAAGTGCGGCCGTACCAGTGCCACATCTGTTTTATGCGCTTCACTCAGAAGTCCAGCCTGGGCCGACACGGAAAGATACACACCGGTAGGCATTTGCCCTAAAATCCTTAAGTAGACAATCAATTATATATATTTAGAGCTCACGTACATTAGGTAATATTATTGGAGGTATCAGCGGAACTCTTTTTGTAGCTGAATTTTGTTGCTATTTCTAGAGGAGCACATCCAATCGCTGATCAACAAAGTGCGCCCCTATCAATGTGACATCTGCGACAAGCGGTTCACGCAGAAGTCGAGCCTTGGCACTCATAAACGTATACACACCGGTGGGTCCCTTGATATTTCATTACATCCTACGGTCTCCGAGTCACAACCCAAAGGCTGATTACTGTCCATAAAAGACTGTTGTGACTTTGACACCTCATTTGTGAATAGTTTAAGGGCTCCCGAGTAACACATTCTTTTATTGATTGAGATTAGCGATTTGGAAGTGTTTTAGCAAAATTATAGTAAAGCAAATAATCTTATTACCGGAAGCAATACGGATCGTTGCCGCAGGTCGAACGCGCTCAAAAACTATTCACAAACACTTAACAGTAAAGCATGTGTACGTTGTGAAATTTTGTTACTTATAGCGAGTAGGCGACAGAATGTCTGATGGACAAATAACTGGGTAATTCCCTCATGGTAGCGGCGTTCCTCGACTCGCAACTCGCTCGCAAGCGCAGAGAGGAGTGGAATTATTTGTCCATCGTGGTTTTGTTTTGTTTCTCTGTCCCCCCGCGGCGGCGCAGGCGAGCGGCCCTTCCAGTGCACCGTCTGCCTCAAGTCCTTCACGCAGAAGTGCGCGCTCAATTTGCACGAAAAGATACATACGGGTTAGTAGCCCACATATACACTTTAAAAGCAGTTTTCCTTTCGATACGATTAGCCACTTACCGACTCGTCACATGCTCTTACACATCTCATTTAGCGTCATGCTTCTTTCCCACTTTTCCGTTGCCCGCCTGACCCGTTAAGTTACGCTCCTGAAAGCTTCCATCTCGTTGCTTCCGACTAACATCTCGACCTCTTAACTCATTACGTGCGCGCTTTTGTACTTCTGCACTCGCCGACGACCCTTTCGCCTTTGTTCGATCGGCCGGTCGCTCCCTCATCCCATTTAGTCACTTCAGATTAGTTATTTCATTATTGTTATCATCATATCTTCATGATTATTAATTCTTTCACAAAAGCGGTAATGCAATCGCCGCAATGACGCAATATTGGCGCCTCGGTGTCGTAATTCGACACAGCGTATCAAAATTGGGTAAAATATCGTTGAACGATAAAGCCGCAAGAGCGGTTGGTGGGCGCGTATAGCCGCGGCGGGGGAATTGGCGGGGCGCGGGCGGGGGCCAAGCTTCGCTTGCGTCGGCGACGTGCGTTACTCGCTTTTGTGTGTGCACTGGGCGCAGTGCAAGGGCGCCCTTACACGTGCGGGCAATGCCCTGCGGCGTTCGCCCGCCGCCCCTACCTGGACATTCACATGCGCACGCATACAGGCGAGCGGCCCTATCAGTGCGACGCGTGTCTCAAGCGCTTCACGCAGAAGTCCAGCCTCAATATCCATAGACGGACGCACACAGGTGGGTGAAGCGACGCGGCCAGACGGCCCCCGCCCGCCCCCACACTCCGACCCGGTCTCTCTCCTCCAAATCTCGCAGATTGGCATTTTACGAATTTATTGAAATAAAAAAAAACACTTCGCATATTAGTCATACTGACTCGATTGAATGGAAAGATTTGGAGCGGAGTTAGCGGCGAGCGGCGACCAGTCGGCGCCGCGACCTCCGTAGTGCGAGGGCGGCTAGCGCTCTTGCGGGCTCGCCGCTGCTATAATGTATGTGTTGGGCACCAGTCCAGGGCAGACCGTTCCAGTGCCTGTCGTGTCCCGCCGCCTTCACCTGCAAGCAATACCTGGAGATACACACGCGCACTCACACCGGCGAGCGGCCCTATCAGTGCGACATCTGCCTCAAGCGCTTCACGCAGAAGTCGAGTCTGAACATCCACAAGCGGACGCACTCAGGTACGTGAGGCGGCGCGGGGGCGGCCGGTGTGGCTCGCCCGCGGCAACTCATCCGTGTGCTTACAGTGCAGGGCCGGCCCTTCCAGTGCCTGCAGTGCCCGGCCGCCTTCACCTGCAAGCAGTACCTGGAGATCCACAACCGCACGCACACCGGCGAGCGGCCCTACCAGTGCGACGTCTGCCTCAAGAGATTCGCGCAAAAGTCCACGCTGAACATACACAAAAGAACGCACACAGGTCAGCCCCACCTTTGAAATTTGTTTATCATTTATCACTTTATTCTATTTCCTTTGGCGCGTGGTATACATATTGCGATTCCTTGTGTATTTGATGATATGAAGTTGTCGGTGCCATATATCGGGACTCACTTGTGCGTGCTCGCGCTCGTGCGCAGTAACTAATGTATGGTGTGATGGCCAGTGCAAGGGCGGCCGTATCAGTGCATGGAGTGCCCGGCGGCGTTCACTTGCAAGCCGTACCTGGAAATACACATGCGCACGCACACAGGCGAGCGGCCCTTCGAGTGTGATGTCTGTTTCAAACGCTTCACGCAGAAATCTACGCTCAACATTCACAAGCGAATTCATACCGGTATGAGACGCGTTCACCGCGATATCAATCATTATCGTGGACTTTTGTAAGGATGTGCAATGTGGTAGATGGAAGAAACTAGCGTTTTTCGTTTTAAGGCGCTGTGTGTGGTCAGGGGGGGGGTCTCCAAAGCAGTGTATCCATTAAATGGTGGCATATGGAAGATTGAAAAAAATATATGATGTTTTCAAGACCTTAACTCAGATATTGTTTTATCCCAAAACACGATTTAAACAACTTCGCTGCATAAAAAATAAATTCAAACATACCTCTTATTTCAGTTTTCAAATCAACACATCTCCAAATTGAAAACCTCAATTTACTTGAAAAATATATCATTAAATTCCAAATTCTAAATGACATCCATTGATTTATTAATATTTATTAAAATGTACACATATTTTCTGTTTTCCATTGTATTCCGGTTTTTCGAGAAGCGCTAGCTCATTTTCACCTCCGCCAGTGTTCGAAAGAACTTCACAGACGATGGATCTGTGCTCCTTTGCTCCAGCGTTTAAATCGATATTTTGAAATGGTTTTCAAACATAACATGAATAAGACTAATGTTTATTCAACATGAATTGACAGAAGACGTGGATATTACAACTTTCGTGAGCTATCTTCTTTTATATAACTAAAAATACATAATCAAATAAAGTATGAATATGTGTTCTCTGACCAAACTTTTGACAGCTCGAAATAATGATGCCGTAATGCGCTATCCATTCGATTTTTGACAACAATCGACTTCATTTACGAAGAAGTTTTAATCGATTTGACACATTGATATTACAACTTTTTGTATTGTTTTTTGTTTTTTTTTTCGGCGTGATTGACGGGCAATTCAATTAACAATCACACTTTCGCATTTATAATATTAAGTATTAAAATGGATTTGCACACGATATGCGATTTACAATAGGTATTTTGTCAATTACCTACTCATGTAAGTGAGTAAATCACGTACCAAACGTGATTTACTCACTTACGTTATTCTATCAATTTCACAAATTTTGAGTTACCGTGTTTTGTCATCCGAGGGCATCCGTGACATGCTATGACAAGCGCGCGAAAATAAAGAAAACCGCGACGGGAGCGCCACCCGGCGGAAGTGGGCATAACTGGCGTGAGGGGTGAGGACTGAGGAGAGCCAACCTCTCGATTTGTGTTTTGATTTTAAGAGCTGACAGCGCCTTAACACTAACATCGAAAAAACGCCAGTTTTTTTTCCGATGCCTTTTGCAACATGTAGCTTAGACAGAATGACGATCGGCATTGAGTGCGGCATGTATTCAGTTTGATGCTTTGTTTACTTTCAAGATTCAAAATGCTTTTCGTCATTCCGCTTTTAAACAGGTTATTATTCACACAGGGTGGATTGTTACAGTTTGATTGTTGTTTTTATTTTTGTGTGAATATATCCACTGCGTTTTTGGAAGATGCATTGAAGACGGCAAATTGCGATAACAGGTATCCAACAGGATTCTGGACTTAATGATGTGGCACCGACAACTTATTTCTGTTTCATTTTATCATTCGCTGCATCATCGTTTAAGTTTCAGTCTTCTATCATTTTATTATAATTTATTAGCTTGAATTCATTAATTTCAGACTTCATCATACTGTCTAATTGCATATTGCCGTCTTTTTAACGATACTTGCTTTATATTTATTAATTTGCTTTGCTATACTTATGTTTTGTTAACAATCGCTAGGCCTAATAGAATTTTCGATTGTTAAAGTACAGTACATATAACAGCGCGTATGTTTCAGGGGAACGTCCATACGCATGTGATATTTGCCAAAAGCGATTCGCGGTGAAGAGCTACGTAACAGCACACAGGTATGTCAGAGTTACTTACTTACATTTTAGAAACGGATATAGTATGTAAGTCTAAATTTAGCAGATAGGATAACATCTTTATCATTCTGTAGTTCTAAACAAAACGACAATGAACAAACATCTTTTATTTCATGACACTGGTCAAATTTTGACTGCATTATTACCTACTTATTAAAATATAAGGACTTATTTAATTATTTATGGGAAGAGTATAATATGAATATTTTGAAGTTTGAGCTGCAGTCACCCTATAGCTTGATCACGTCCATTTACTTACAGCGGAGGTGCCCTGTGAGAGGGAAATAAAGGGTTTATAAAATTTTTAGCCGCAGATTTGTGTAAGCTGAATTGCACTTTATTATGTCGTAACAAGAGTTACTATTTATTTAAATGTCTGCTTTCTTGCTAAGTTCCTTCTGTACCTGGAAGGAACAGAAGGAATTTAACTTAATATGGGCTAATAGAACCTTTGATTATAACAGATTATATATTTGTTTATATTATTTTTATTATTTGATGAATCTGGACGACTATTTTCACAATTTATTGAATGTTGAGTTGTCCTACATACGTGCCTCATTAACAGATGGTCACACGTGGCCGACAAACCGCTGAACTGCGAACGGTGTTCGATGACGTTTACGTCCAAGTCGCAGTTCGCGCTTCACATCCGCACGCACTCCAGCGGGCCGTGCTACGAGTGCAGCGTCTGCGGGCGGACGTTCGTGCGCGACAGCTATCTCATACGGTGAGCTTGGTGTTACCGCGTGTGTGTAAGAGATGGCCGATGACCTGATGACGTCACGTCCAAGTCGCAGTTCGCGCTTCACATCCGCACGCACTCCAGCGGGCCGTGCTACGAGTGCAGCGTCTGCGGGCGGACGTTCGTGCGCGACAGCTATCTCATACGGTGAGCTTGGTGTTACCGCGTGTGTGTAAGAGATGGCCGATGACCTGATGACGTCACGTCCAAGTCGCAGTTCGCGCTTCACATCCGCACGCACTCCAGCGGGCCGTGCTACGAGTGCAGCGTCTGCGGGCGGACGTTCGTGCGCGACAGCTATCTCATACGGTGAGCTTGGTGTTACCGCGTGTGTGTAAGAGATGGCCGATGACCTGATGACGTCACGTCCAAGTCGCAGTTCGCGCTTCACATCCGCACGCACTCCAGCGGGCCGTGCTACGAGTGCAGCGTCTGCGGGCGGACGTTCGTGCGCGACAGCTATCTCATACGGTGAGCTTGGTGTTACCGCGTGTGTGTAAGAGATGGCCGATGACCTGATGACGTCACGTCCAAGTCGCAGTTCGCGCTTCACATCCGCACGCACTCCAGCGGGCCGTGCTACGAGTGCAGCGTCTGCGGGCGGACGTTCGTGCGCGACAGCTATCTCATACGGTGAGCTTGGTGTTACCGCGTGTGTGTAAGAGATGGCCGATGACCTGATGACGTCACGTCCAAGTCGCAGTTCGCGCTTCACATCCGCACGCACTCCAGCGGGCCGTGCTACGAGTGCAGCGTCTGCGGGCGGACGTTCGTGCGCGACAGCTATCTCATACGGTGAGCTTGGTGTTACCGCGTGTGTGTAAGAGATGGCCGATGACCTGATGACGTCACGTCCAAGTCGCAGTTCGCGCTTCACATCCGCACGCACTCCAGCGGGCCGTGCTACGAGTGCAGCGTCTGCGGGCGGACGTTCGTGCGCGACAGCTATCTCATACGGTGAGCTTGGTGTTACCGCGTGTGTGTAAGAGATGGCCGATGACCTGATGACGTCACGTCCAAGTCGCAGTTCGCGCTTCACATCCGCACGCACTCCAGCGGGCCGTGCTACGAGTGCAGCGTCTGCGGGCGGACGTTCGTGCGCGACAGCTATCTCATACGGTGAGCTTGGTGTTACCGCGTGTGTGTAAGAGATGGCCGATGACCTGATGACGTCACGTCCAAGTCGCAGTTCGCGCTTCACATCCGCACGCACTCCAGCGGGCCGTGCTACGAGTGCAGCGTCTGCGGGCGGACGTTCGTGCGCGACAGCTATCTCATACGGTGAGCTTGGTGTTACCGCGTGTGTGTAAGAGATGGCCGATGACCTGATGACGTCACGTCCAAGTCGCAGTTCGCGCTTCACATCCGCACGCACTCCAGCGGGCCGTGCTACGAGTGCAGCGTCTGCGGGCGGACGTTCGTGCGCGACAGCTATCTCATACGGTGAGCTTGGTGTTACCGCGTGTGTGTAAGAGATGGCCGATGACCTGATGACGTCACGTCCAAGTCGCAGTTCGCGCTTCACATCCGTATGCACTCCAGCATCCCGTTGCTACTAATTCAGCGTCTGCGGGCGGACCTTCGTGCGCGACAGCTATCTCATACATCAATTTCCTAGAAACGCACTTTTGATCTCATATAGATTACATTCCTTTGATCTTTTTTATTTCAGCAACCACTGGACACTTTTTCAACTTTTCTCCCATAAGAGATGTTGCTCCTTCTACGCTACACTCCATACCCCCTACCAAAAAGTGCTCAACGCGTCTAAAGAAGTTTTCACTTCAAATATTTTATTACTGTTTGTTTGGGCGCAGACATCACAACCGGGTGCACCGCGAAAACCACAGCAACATGTCTGCGAACAGCATCGGCACCATCGGCAGCGTCAACAACGCCAACAACAGCAACGGCAACTACGACTCGCCAGGCGTGTGCGACCTCAGGTACCACACCACTACTAGACTAAGAGATAGCTGCACTTTTTGTAACCATCCCCAGAAAAGCTGATTCAGTAATAGCTGGGTGCTACACTTTCAAATTCAAATTCAAATTCAAATTCAAAATGATTTTTATTCAAATAAACTTTTACAAGTACTTTTGAATCGTCAAGTGAATCTACTGGTTCGGAATGCCATTCCTACCGAGAAGAACCAGCAAGAAACTCGGCGGTTGCACTTTTAAGAAAAAAAAATAATAATTTGTAAAATACATAAGTAACAGGTGTCCTTAGCATTGCTGGAGCGAGTCAAATCCATGCTCCTTTGTCATTTACGTAATCACACTCTCCACTGATGATGGAAGTGAAAGTCTGACCGCGTGCTGATGGGCCTTTCACTACATATGGCCGGTCAAAGACGTTATCGTTACCAAAAATGGACCATAGTTAGAAAAGCTGATTCTTACAGTATTAAAGTATTTTTAATAGCAATCAACGTGACGTGAATAATTGCTAATATTTTTTTACAGTATGTATGTTCATTACGTCTTTGAGAAGTGATATCTAGTGAAAGGCCCGATGTATAGAGTCAGTTCTTATACTTTTTACATTTATTTTTGGTAACGATAACACGTTTTTGACCGGCCATATCTAGTGAAAGGCCCATCAGCATGCGATCAGTTTTTTCACTTTTTTCAGTTTTTTCACTTTCACTACCATCACCAGTGGAGAGTGTAGCACATAGCTATGAATGAATCAGCGTTTCTGGGGATGGTTACAAAAAGTGCAGCTATCTCTTATAATATACAGCACATTAGCGCCCCACTGCTGGGCACAGGCCTCCACGCTCATAGGAGAGAGGGAATTAGACCTTAGACCCACCGCGCTGCTCCAATACGGCTTGGCGGCTTTAACAATTATTATATTAGTGATAATAACCGAGGGCTTAACGTGCTCTCCGAGGCACGGGGGTGAAACACCGCCAACGTCCTAACTTCGATCTGGTATGAATTTCTTAACTGAAAAACCCAATACTTAATTATGGCCCGACCCGGGACTCGAACCCGGGACCTCGTCGGCCGCAGTCGAACATGCTAGGTATGACAACGAACATAATATTAATGCTATTATATTTACTATTATTTCAATGACCTCCTTGGTGCAGTGGTGAAAGCTGTCCTCCCAACGTCTTGTCAAAAAAAAAAAATTGGCAGTCATTGCGGATAGAAGTGAAAACGAATATTTAATTTTTTGTTTTTATATTTTAAAAAATTAAAATATAAACCTTAAGGTGCATGACAAGGGTCTGCCCGCGAAATTCAAATTTAATTTGGTTTTTCACAATTTGTAAACTAATACGACAAAGTAGGCTTATGGCATTCAAATTGCGAGCGTAGGAATATCATCTTCACAGGTTTATATAAAAATCTTTACTTGAAAGTGCCCAGTTTAAGAAATTAGTCAAATTAATGACTAATTTGTGAGTAACTCACGTCAAACTCATTATTTTGACTAATTTCTTAAACTGGGCACTTTCAAGTAAAGATTTTTATATAAACCTGTGAAGATGATATTCCTACGCTCGCAATTTGAATGCCATAAGCCTACTTTGTCGTATTAGTTTACAAATTGTGAAAAACCAAATTAAATTTGAATTTCGCGGGCAGACCCTTGTCATCGACCTTAACACTAAGGCATTAAAGTTTAATT
Source organism: Erebia aethiops (assembly GCA_923060345.2). NCBI lineage: Eukaryota > Metazoa > Arthropoda > Insecta > Lepidoptera > Nymphalidae > Erebia > Erebia aethiops. The sequence continues at coordinate 8,641,583 of OV281096.1, read as the reverse complement.
ACGAATGTAGTATATTTATATTTAAGACCTTTTGGCTTCGTAACAACGCGAGCATGTTGTTATTCACGAGCATGTCGGTCACGCGAATCCACAAGTTTACCCCCTACCAAAAAGTGCTCAACGCGGCTAAAGAAGTTTTCACTTCAAAAAAAGATTGACTAAATACTTGTAAAAGTTTATTTGAATTTAAAAAATCCATCTATCTATTTAATTCCCAGTTTCGTGCCAATGGTGAATCGCTATATGACGTCACAAGGCACGCAGGTGTCGATGCAGGACACGCAGAGCAAAATGTCCGCCATGTCGCCGCGCTCCATCGCCTCCATGTGTGAGTCATGTCTCATCCACTATCCACTACAGCCCACTGCTGGACACAGGCCTCCACTCTTATAGTAGAGAGGGAATTAGAGCTTAGACCCACTACGCTGCTACGGCTATTATAATTCATGATAGTGATAATAACAGGGACTGCCGGCTTAACGTGCTCTCCGAGGCACGGGGGTGACAAACCGCCAATTTACTACTCCGGGCTAGTACTGAGAATGTAATGTCTCATGCAAGTGGCAAAAAATTCAACCACTAAGTATACTTTTATTTTGTACTAGACGATTCCCGCGACTTCAGTGTATTAATGTTGTTGCACTATCCCGCTTCATTGCATTTGCTTCTTTAATTAAAGGTTGTCTGGAGGAGATCACTTTTAGTGATAAGACGACTGCCTTTGCACACTTGTTATTTCTTTTTGCTTGTTAACTTTATTGTTTCTTTTTAATGTTTTGTGTGGCAATAAAGCATTTATCTATCTATCTATGAGTAAGGACTTTTTTTTCAAGATTAATTTACTGTATTTTATTACTACTGTTTTAGGTAAATTGGCAATTCGGCCGAACAATGATTCAATATTCGGTGTTCGGCCGAATGGGCCAAATATTGAATAGTATCCGAATATTCGTTGCAACTCTATTTCCATGTAACCTAATAATTGTGTTTTCCATTGGATTTAATAAATCAGCCTTAAGGGAAACACACAGGGGGCGGGCGCGGGCCGGGTCGGGTGTCAGGCGGGTTGAATTCCTTGTATTTATATAGACGACATCACACACAACGTGGGCGCGTAGCGGGTGACGCTGTGTAATGTTGTCCATTATAAATACAAGGAATTCAACTCCCCTGACACTCGACCCGGCCCGCGCCCGTTCCCTGTGTGTTTTGCGCTTTAAGAGCAATGCGAATGAACGGGCAAAGTTGAGAGTAGGTATTCAGGTAGGTATATTGCCGTCGCGCTGCTCCGGGAGAAGACCGAACGCTTATTCAATGCGCATGTATGCGTACGCACGCCGCTCGCTCGAACGAGTTCCTAAATAAAATTAAAATATGTGTTTGAGCTACTCGCAGTCGGCAAAATGATATAGGTACCTAGATGTGTTTTGTGTTTCGTATATTTTTTGCTATCTAATAACTCTGACCCTAGACTTATTTGACTTATTTCTCTGTTTTTGATTCCTTTTTTACCCTCGACGAAACGGAGACGGTATATGTGTTTGCCCTAAGAGGTTGTGTGTTTGTTTGTTTGTATGTTTGTTTGTTTGTTTGTGCCCTTTTTTGTTACCGTTTTTCTGGAAAACTACTGGACCGATTAATATGCGGTTTTTTGCATTAGATATGTATAGCTTGTGAGAAGGTTCTTAGATATATTTTAGGACCATAGACAACCAAGCTGAGCTGTAGTATATGATTTTAATTTTTCAATATGTTACCATTTTTCTCAAAAAGTACTGGGCCGATTAAGATGCGGTTTTTTGCATTGGATATGTATAGCTTGTGAGAAGGTTCTTAGATATATTTTAGGACCATAGACAACCAAGCTGAGCTGTAGTCTATGATTTTAATTTTTCAATATGTTACAATTTTTCTCAAAAAGTACTGAGCCGATTAAGATGTGGTTTTTTGCATTAGATATGTATAGCTTGTGAGAAGGTACTTAGATATATTTTAGGACCATAGACAACCAAGCTGAGCTGTAGTCTATGATTTTAATTTTTCAATATGTTACCATTTTTCTCAAAAAGTACTGGGCCGATTGAGATGCGGTTTTTTGCATTGGATATGTATAGCTTGTGAGAAGGTTCTTAGATATATTTTAGGACCATAGACAAACAAGCTGAGCTGTAGTCTATGATTTTAATTTTTCAATATGTTACCATTTTTCTCAAAAAGTACTGGGCCGATTAAGATACGGTTTTTTGCATTAGATATGTATAGCTTGTGAGGAGGTGCTTAGATATATTTTAGGACCATAGACAACCAAGCTGAGCTGTAGTCTATGATTTTAATTTTTCAATATGTTACCATTTTTTTCAAAAAGTACTGGGCCGATTGAGATGAGGTTTTTTGCATTAGATATGTATAGCTTGTGGGAAGGTTCCAGGTTTTAGGACCATAGACAATGCTGCAATCGTGATTTGGTAAGTGGTCATAGGAACTCCTTAAGTTCTCATCGTAAACCCGTCGTGTTTAGACTTTATTGATTTGTCTTGACTAGCATTTTGTACCTAGATGCTGCCCATGGTCTCATGATGGAGCCAGGAGGTGGCCATAGGAACTCCTTAATTTCTTATCGTAAACACGTCGTGTTTGGACTCTTTTGATTTGTCTTGACTAGCGCTTTGTACCTAGATGCTGCCCAGGGTCTCATGATGGAGCCAGAAGGTGGTCATGGGAACTCCTTAAGTTCTCATCGTTAATCCTCCGTATTTGGACTCTTGATTTGTCTTGACAAGCACTTTAAACCTAGATGTTGCCCAGGATCTCGTGATGGAGCCAGGAAGTGGTCACAGGAACTCCTTAAGTGATCACATTTTTTTTAACAATTTTTAGCAAAATATTAAAATTTAACACTATTTGACACATCTACTCATTACTAAGCACAAGTTTTATCTCGGAATGAGAAGGGTTTGGTCATAGTCCACCACGCTGGTCAAAAAAACTACTGAGCCGGCAAATATGCAGTTTTGTGTTTTAGATATTATTTTATATTTTGTTAAGTTCTAATTGTTGTTTCAATGGAGCTCTGCAATTCGTCGTGGGTTTTTTAAAATTTTTAATTTTATAACTTGTTAATGTTTTTAATGCCCTAACAGTTACCTAGCCTTAGAGTGCGATCTTAGCTGACGGTAAGTGATGATGCAGTCTAAGATGGTATCGGACTAACCTGTCAGGCATAAAGCAGTTAGTAACAAAGCCCTAAGTAGCCTTCATCGGTTAGTTGCTACCGGAACGCCTAATCGTTCGGCAGTACGTCTTTGCCGTTAGGGTGGTAACTAGTCACGGCCGAAGCCTGCCACAAGACCAGAACTGAGAAAATTCAGATATATAAACTTCCAAATTGAACCTGCCGGGAATTGAACCCGTGACCTTGTGCTTACATGACAGCACACCTCACACCACTGCGCCAGGGAGGTCATTTACTCAGTTGGGAACTATTTTATATGTTTTTTTTATTCTACTACAAGTTAGCTCTTGACTGCGATCTTACCTGATGTTAGACAAAGTCAAAGTCAAAAAACGTTTATTCAATATAAACTACACTTATTGACGTCAGGTTATTTATAACATATAACATAATATAATGGTAATAATCAGTACGACATCTTAAACTAAAGTTACGAGGGTTCCAAAGTCCAAACGCGCCCTGGTCTGAGAAGACCCCACAACAAACTCAGCCAGGATTTTTTTTTCACTATCACCATTTCACAATCATCTTAACTAAGGAACTATCAGAGCCATTATAGAGAACGATGATACAGTCTAAGATGGTAGCAGGCTAACTCGTTAGGGTTAGTTATATTAAACCCATACCCCTAACGGTTTCTACACGGCATGACGTATCTACACGCATCTACCGTAACGCTAAATCGCTTGGAGGTACGTCTTTGTCGGTAGGGTGGTTATGTAATGTTCGGAGGTCAGAAGGGGCCTTGAAAATGACAACCGCGTAGCGTCACGAAATATTTAATAATATTTATTATTATTAATATTTAAACTAAAAGAACTTAACTAGAACTGTCGAACAAGACATTCGATCAGAACTCTCGATTAGGACTGACTGTTACAATCGGGTGGAGGACTATTTAAGATATTCTTAATTACTATACAAACATCGTCAATGCATTGCTAGAACGAATGCTACACTTTGGGAAAAGTAAACAATTAATGGTCACAACAACATCATTAGATAGTTTTTAGTGTAAACAAACCATTGGACTCTACTTTGGTAAATAGCTATTTCTAATGAATGATAATTTAATATCGAAAACAACATGTACTTACAAATATAATATCAAAATCTACTTGAAATAATATGAAATATTACAGTTACTAGCCACGGCTGAACCCTCCTACTAGATCAGAACACAGAAAATTTAAAAATGATAAATTCCCAAGTGGACCATGTCGTCCCCGAATCGTACCCGGGGCCGGAACCTCCCACAATATGACCACAGCGTTTCAGGATTGCTATAATGTCCTCTCAACCGAATTTCGGCCACGGCGGCCTATCTCCAAAGAGCCATCTGCGCAGGAGATAATTATAGTGCACAAGTGTGGGCGCATACACTGGAGCACTCTCTGTTCCTTTACTCTCATAGCCCGATAGGACGGAAAATCCGACAGGACCGGAGAGAGATCAGGCGCAGGACCGATGGCTTTACATGCTCTTGGAGGCACGGGGGTAAAACACCGCCATCTTCCTTACTCCGGGCTAGTACTGAGAATTTCTTGTAAGAAAAACCCAATACTTGTTATGGCCCGACCCGGGAATCGAACCCTCGTCGGCCGCAGTCGAATATGTTAACCACTAGACCAACGAGGCAGTCAAGAAATAGATTAACGCGCAATAGAAATAGGGGGCGGCCGGCAGTGCGGAGATATCGCAGTGTTAATATAACTGCCATGCCCCTAACAGGTTAGCCCGCTATCATCTTAGACTGCATCATCACCTACCATCAGGTGAGATCGCAGTCAAGAGCTAACTTGTAGTGGATAAAAAAAACCTGACATGTGCTGCCCACTGCCGACTGGCTATTATTGGGTATGGATTATATGCTCACAGAATAAGTAAAAAGTTAAATATCGATGTCGATAAACAACACTAGATTATCGATAATATAATTATATCGACTACGCTTGAACTCACTAACTATGTACATATGTGTGTGTGTATACGTATTTAACCTCCCCGAATAGAGGCCGATACAACCCGATAGGGACAACTGCAGCTTGGACCGATTATACCTATGAAAAACAGTAGAATTCTCACTCTCGTATTTTTCTGTTTCCACCTTCAAAACTGAACCGATTTTAATTCTGTTTTTACGAATAATTTAACAAGGGCTCAGGCTATGTCGGTATGTTTTTCTTTTTTTTATTATATCCGTCAAATTTATTTGCGGGATGTCTGATGATGGCACGAAAACTGGGCCATTTTTTGCAGGTTGTGAAGGTTCCATGTTCTTAAAATTATTAATTTATCGAAAAAAGGAAAACATAGGGGCATGGCACGGATACATGTGGATTTTATGGTGCAAGAATATTTTCAATATTGTAATTATCCACAGAGGAAACAGACAAATGTTTTTGTATGGAGAAATCTCCGGGAGAATTCCTCTATGTTTATTGCAGCGTCCCCGCCGCCGCCGCACACGCCCACGCCGCAGCCGCCAATGTCTGCCATGCGCCACGCTGATTGATCCGCACTGCGTGAGTACTTATTGTTGTAGCATGTTAAGCTCACCATTGACGGTTAGTCATTTGACTTTAGTGAAACGACTTAAGTTTTAGTTCAATTTAACTTTTAAATGTTTGTAAAGGCTAATTTTAGTCTGTTAAACATAAAGCCTTCAGAAAAACTGTATTCTCAATTTATAAGAATACCCAAATATGTATTTATTATGCTGTTAAATAAATAATAAAAAATTGGCAGTCAATAGAAGTAAAAACAAATATTTAAATATATTTTTTTAATTCATATTTTGTTTGTAACTCTAAGGCATTAAAGTTTAATTTCGAATGTAGTATATTTATATTTAAGACCTTTTATCTTCGTAATAACGCGAGCATGCCCACAATTTTTCCCCCTGCCAAAAAGTGCTCAAGTAAAATGGATGGACAAAAATTTTTACCTACGCGCGGCATCAGTCTAAATGACTTGATTCTCAATCGACGAGTCGACCTGCGTGGCTTGATGCCATGGCGCACGGATTTCGCACTTACGTCAAAATGTCATGACGCCAAATTAAAGCACTGGATAACGATGGGCACGGAATTTCCGTGGATTGGCTTCGCGCCAAAATTTGCCTTACAGATTTCACTTACGATCTAATTTTCTTTCTATCGCGACTGACTGAAATCAAATGACTTACCGTAAATGGCGAGCTTTACTGGTGTCCTCGAAAAAGAATTTTGTACTATGAAGCATCAAAGTTAGTAAGACATTCCATCAAGAAGGCGAGATGTATTCCACATTATTTTTTCTTACAAATGACCAGACTTACGCATAGTCCATAGAGGTTGTTGCTTATGACATTGTTTTTATTTGTTACAGAACTTTTTATATCCGTCGATTAATCAGCGAGCAGCCCGAGTGCAATATTATAAGTGAGGCAGCCACCATGTGCAGCTAAGTTGTCCACGGAGCGCGCGAGAGCCGGAGCTCTTTAAACGTCCAGCGTGGACTTGTACACAGATCAGATTTTATTTTATTTATTTATCCGTTCGGTTTCGTCGGCCGTGACGCGGGCGCAGTAGCGGAGCGGGGTGGAGTGGAGTAGAGTGGAGTGGAGTGGAGTGGAGTGGAGGGCGGATGGCAGCAACCCTCGAGCAGCACACGACACCGAGTCGAGGACGCAGCCGATAGTCACGTAGCGGTACCGCCTGTGGTAGCATTGTGATTATTTATCCACGACTGTGATTTATCTCTACCATCACACGATTATATTAATTCGTGGTGGCATACATAAATCGATACTTATCTCTCAACGTATAGATTGTAGGCCTAAATTTTTGATCTCATATTCTAATTTGCTTAGTGATAACTTTCGGCATCGTGAATGGTAAATCACCGACTTTGAAATTCTAAATTTTGAACGTTCAGTCGCTTGTCGTCCCCGTCTTCATTAGTCGTAGTAAATGTAACGATATCTTATTGCGATGCTTTAACTTAGATCGTCTCAGAATAGATGGAGTTCGATAATTTTATAGAACTGTTACCGATAATAACGTGAAGTATTTTGAACGGTGAGAAATTCAAGGGACTCTTTAGTACTTAGATACTTCTACCGATCCGTAGGAACGCTTTAATAATGTGGTTGGTTCAGGTTTCATAATAATAAAGTACAAGTACAAAATAAAAAAAGATGTCGCGGGAGTCCTCGGAGGCAATAATAAAAAGCTTCACAGAATAAATTTAATATGATGTTTATTGGAGTAATCCAGAGAAGTGCCTGTTGCAACATAAATTTGGCAATATTTTTTAATCGTATTTCGTTCATAATGAAATAATTACGTTCGGTGTTCTAAATGTGTGTTCGCCGCTCATGGCCCGAGACGCGGTCGCGCGGGCGCGGCCTGGCTCGCGCTTGTTCGGGCGCAGCTCGAGCTTGTTCGGTCGCTGCGCCGAGCTTGTTCGGCCACAGCGCGGCTCGAGCCTGTTCGGTGCGTGCTCCAGCGTGCAGTTGTGAAGCTTCTGGAACTTGTGCCTTCTAGCAGTTAGCGATGTTAGGCAATATCGATCATAACACCATTGATGACGCTTCGTTTTGTTCACTCGGTCTCGACCTCATTTGCGTAGTTACGTTACGTTTCACATAGTTCATGTTGTTTTCTACTTGGGATACTTACCAAAATTTGTTATACTGTACTGTATTTTTGGCTGTTAAAGACTTTATTACCATTGCTGTTTAATTCGAATAATAGTAATAACGTGTAGAGTATAGCGCAGTAGTCTTCCAAACCTTGAGACAATGTTGTGTTGACAAATACCGTGTCAGCTGCGGGGGGGTTCCTTAGGTTTGCCATTATTGATATCAAAGATAGATTGGTGCCATTTCTATGTAAATGATGTGGTAGCGTAAGTTTAGTTAAGTTTGCAGGTCAGGGTAGATGGAAATAAAATATTGTAGAGAACTCGACTTCTCGTAGTGTTATGTACCGACTTCTGAGCCACTGTTTTATTGTTTGACTTCTAATTGAGTATATGTATTGTTTTGTTTTCTTTTCACATTGTTTATATATACATTATTTTATTTCCACGATGTGGTGTGTGTCCATTGAACTGAGGGTCAAAATTGTAAATATTGGTAGGATTTATTTATTCGAATGATATGGCAAAATACGATTCAAAATTAAGGTAAGAGCATATTATGATTTGTAGAACTGTTTTTCTTCTACAATCATAGAGTATATCGAACTGATAAAAAAAAATGAAATTAATCATAGAGTATTTAGCACAGAAGTATACTTTTGGGTATTAAAATCAAAATTTCCTTGTAGATATACATACTTAATGATAATAATAAATATACATATGGATGTTGTTTAATAGTCCTCAATATTTTTTTATATTTTGATAGTTCTGTATTTGAAACACGAGAAAATAGGCCAATATCTCATTTATCATTTACATATGAAATGAATAGTATCTATGTACACGATACGTTAAGATGAAGAACATGACGGATGCATTTAGTTCCCCAGAAAATGAAAGTATAAAATTAGCGTTAGTAGCGTCGAAATATATTTTTCATGTTTATAAAATCTTTTTTTTAATAAGTTTCTTACCAAGCCATTGAAAACAGTATTATTTAGAGAAACTAGAACTTTGGTTTAAAGCGTAGTATAAATCTTCAATTACCAGAAAGAAGCAGTCATTGAGAAAAAGCGTTATTTACCAATAGTTCGTAGCAACATTGTCAAGTACCATATGATCGGTGTTTATCAATGTTGGTACCCTTGTATTATCCATAGATATTATGATGGGAATAGAAACACCAACATAGTAAACTAGGTACATAATATAAAGTATATAAATGTTTATCGCGCCTCGTCCGACTCGGCGAGAGTGGCTTTCTCTTGAGGAATTATAGAATTAGTAATATATTTTTGTTGTTATCTGTTCTGTCTTTATCCATTGTTTTCTTTTAATATTATATTATTGCATCTATATTTTGTCCCATTCTCACCGAGTCGAGAGGCCAAAAAAAGAATTCGTGACCCTGGTGAGTTACGAAAGGTGTTCCACGTTTACAACCCATATTTACGCATCGAGTAGGGCAAGGCGCACTATTCGTAACTGATGAAGGGTCACAAGCAAACAGCTAAGACGCATGAATTAGCGCAGGAACCATATTTAGTAGTTTTCAAGGCAAGTCCTTATAGTAGTGGTTCATGAATTTGTGTGTCTTCTCTGCTCCAACTATTTTACATACTGATGTTAGTTACTATATATTTAGAGGGTAATATTAAACTATGTATTTGATTACGTAACCCGGCGGAGCGTTATGTTATATTTTCTTTTCTCCCGTTTATTTTTCGACCGTAGAAAAGACTGAACCAATGAATTCACAAGTATACTCTCAAAAATTGGCAAACGTTAGGTCGTGTTTATTTGTTACTAATTCAGAGCGGTTGTGGTGTCGGACCAACCAGTTCACCTAACTCATAACTTCGGTTAAAGAAATCGTACATATCCTGAGTGTAATGTATAGGCGCCGTGGAGGCGGAGCGTCACTAGTCCGGGCCGGGCCGACGCGCGCAGTGTCACTCGAGTGACTCATCGCAGTAATCGTACGTCTAAGCTACATAAATATTTAGTTCTATCTTAACGTTAGATTTACGCATACTTCCGCTTTGCCAACATATTGCGTTGCTTACATCATAATCATACGAGAGTACAGCCTAAGGATTTTAACTTTTTTTTATATACTGAGAGCTATTTCTAAGTCGCTGGTTTTTTTTACAATTTGTAGCTACCTATACATATAACGTTACTTACAAATTATGGCTCTGAGCCAGTCTCGACGTTTTTTGGAGTATTTTACATACTTTTAATTCCTATTTAATTAAAAGTCGACGAGCAAAAATCATGGCATGATTCTTTTTAACTGCGGTCATTTAGTTATAGCTCTGCAGAGTGTTTATTGACCAATATTTTTAACTACAACTGTTTTTCATTTATTGTTAAAATTTTTAGGCTAGTTTATATTTTATCGAATAAGTTAGATTTGTTAACTGTGGTGTATTACATTGCACGTGAATATAATATCGCCTTTACAGCCTCCTTTACATCGTATATAGTTTTCTTTAGTCTGAATAGATTGTGATAAATTATTATTATTAGTTATATTATATTAAGCGGCTGATAACACTTACGCACCCCAGCTAGTGATAGACTAAGCGATGAACTAATCAGAGGTGCAATCGTGTAAGGATTGCCAATTAAATCGTTAAAGTCCCGCTTCAAAATACAATAAACCATAACATCATTGAATTAGAGCTCAATTTCGTGTATCCATTGAATGATACACAATGAATACACGAAATTGAGCTCTAATTCAATGCTGTTATGGTTTATTTTACTTTGTGATTTGATCGGCAATCCTTACATGATTGCACCTCAGATGGTGACATTGGATCAGTCCTGTATTACGTTATATTTTTATCCTAACTAATGTATATGTTTATTAATTAAAAAATGATTACACTATATAATTTCTTGAGACTGACCACAACGCTACAAGTAGGTATAGACCGCTCTAGGTGTTATCATCACCTTAAACTGAGTCTTTCTATATTATTTTTTGATATTGGGGCTGATTCTGTAGTGCACGATCTCTAAACTAAACCAAAATTAGAGCATTACAAATATTGCTAACCCTTTCATAATACTTCCTAAGGAAAGGGACAGAACTAGATTTAAAGCTGCCATTTTAGTTTAGTTTAGAGATTGTGTTATACAGAATCAGCCCCAATGTTTACCGTTAATTCCTACTCGAGTATACAACTTATTTAACTTAGTAAAGAGGCTGTAAGGGAATTATGTAGTCAGCATTATGTATATGCTTTAATGTGATTTTTTAAATGTACTCTTTATTATAATAGTATCATCTATCAATATAATTAGCGAACTAACAAAGCGATTTTTAATTTTTTTTTATGTTCATAGTGATTTATATTGAGATCAAAATAAATACAGAGTTTATTTAATTTTATGGAAAATATACATTGTAAAATTACTAGTGCTCTTTTTGGAAGGGCTCTATTGAAAAGAAAATTATATGAATGCAAAAATAATAACAAGTCACGATTCTTTTAGAGGTCGCCATGTAGTGGAGAAAAATAAACGTGCCATGATATTTGTGGCTTAACCTCTTGTTTGATTTTAACCTACTACAATAATGCAGGCTAATAAGTAATTTTTTGTTTCCCGCGGGTACTCTTTCATTTTCCGGTAAAAAAGTACCCTATGTCCTTCCCTGGGATACAAACTAACCCCAATACAAACTAAATTTCATCTATATCGGTTGAACAGATGGGCCGTGAAAGCGTAGCAGACTGCAAACAGGCAGACACATTTTCGCATATATTAAGTATGGATTTCAATACTATCGACGCTCTCACGGCCAGCAGAAGGTCCTTCATTGCTCCTTTATTAATTATAATATTTGAGTAAGACCCGGACTCCACCAGAGCGGAGACGAGACGAGAGGAGAGATGTGAATTAAACAACCAATAGAATTTCTTTATTTCCACATCTCGTCTCCGTTCTGCTTCAGTGGATACCACTGAGCGAGATGTATCAATTTGTACGGCGCGATCGATGCGGAGATGTGAGCTGTGGCTCTCAAGCTGGCGGCGCGGCGGCGCGAAGCGATGTGAGCGGCGCCGCCTGTGCGTTCATCTCAACATATTTTTTTTAATCCACTACAATCTCACCTGATGGTAAGTGATGATGCAGTCTAAGATGATAGCGGGCTAACCTGTTAGGGGCATGGCAGTTATATTAAACCCATACCCCTTCGGTTTCTACACGGCATCGTACCGGAACGCTAAATCGCTTGGCGGCACGTCTTTGCCGGTAGGGTGGTAACTAGCCACGGCCGAGGCCTCCCACCCTGACCCAAATTGACCCTGCCGGGGATCGAACCGCACGTTAAGGCAACAGCGCTACACACTGCGCCACGGAGGTCGTCAAAAATCATCAAACATCCAACACTCACCGCACGCAGTTCAGTCCCGCTCTAGCCAGCATACATCTCCGCTCCAGTCTAGCCAGTACGCATATCCGCACAGCTTCGGTGGATACACCCTAGCTGAAAAACATTTCTTCTCGTATCCGCTTTAGACATCTCCGCTCTGGTGGAGTCCGGGACTAATGAGATGGATGGATGGTTTAAAAATCTTGTACTTTTATCTAATTATAAAAGAAAATACATATTGGCAGTTCATTAAAAATGTCTTTATTACCTGAAGTACAACCTATACCTAAATCTGGACGCCACGCCGCGCTGGTTAACTCCAATAATTATATATAAAGGATTTTCCGTTAACAATCAATGACAATTTCTTCTTTAACGACGTTAGCGTCCCCCGCCGGGGCCAGGGTGTTGTCTATGATAGGCGCTGGACTTTTGTAGTACTTATTACTTGCGTGGTGCTCCTTCAAATACTCTCCGCCCATTTCGTAATATTCTTCTTTGGAAATGCACCAGTTCTCGAATTCATTACTGCCAGCGAAGTCTCTGGCCCCATACCATGCGTCCAAGCTAGGATTTTTAGCCATTACCACTTTGTGCGTTGATTGGAACGGTCGCATTTCAAGCAGCTCCTTTTCTAATCTTTCTTTGAGTCCTGAAGAAACAATATTTTCGTATGTCCTTATTTTAAAAATCCCTTGATGTCATGCATATTCTTAATAACTGAATTTACAAAGGGACGTTGCTGAATTGTTTTAAAATAATTTAGTATTACTCAGACACTAATAATTAAAAATTTCAAGTCTGTATTGACGGAAAAGTTAAGGAAAAAAGTTTTCAGCGTTGTATGCCGTGTAGAACTTCGATAAGTTAAACAGAAAATCCATTTCTCAAACCTACCTGGAAATTGCGAACATCCACCAGTAAGGAATACGTTATTGGCTAACAATAACTGGTCTTCGGGTGAGAAATGTTTGAACACATATTCCATAGTTTCTGCTAAGCCGGCCTCTAAGTTACCCATCATTGAAGGCTGGAATATTAGTTCTGGAGCTCTGAAATTAATTATCCATTTTAAAAATAGGTAAAAATTTTTTTTGGTAGGTATTGGGTTATTCTCTTACGAAATTGTATAGTAATTAATTGTTGAACGGCGCCTCCTCCAGCTCCACGAGCCGCTCGCCGTCCGCCTCCGAGTCCGAGTCCGCCTCGCGGCTGATGCTGTCACCACACACTGATATGACACAAACCTGTAAGGCTCAATGGCGAGATGCAGCTGGTGCTGGTGGTGGCTGGGCTGCGCCGGCTCGTGCTCGCGCAGCGCCTCCTCCAGCTCCACGAGCCGCTCGCCGTCCGCCTCCGAGTCCGAGTCCGCCTCGCGGCTGATGCTGTCACCACACACTGATATAACACAAACCTGTAAGGCTCAATGGCGAGATGCAGCTGGTGCTGGTGGTGGCTGGGCTGCGCCGGCTCGTGCTCGCGCAGCGCCTCCTCCAGCTCCACGAGCCGCTCGCCGTCCGCCTCCGAGTCCGAGTCCGCCTCGCGGCTGATGCTGTCACCACACACTGATATGACACAAACCTGTAAGGCTCAATGGCGAGATGCAGCTGGTGCTGGTGGTGGCTGGGCTGCGCCGGCTCGTGCTCGCGCAGCGCCTCCTCCAGCTCCACGAGCCGCTCGCCGTCCGCCTCCGAGTCCGAGTCCGCCTCGCGGCTGATGCTGTCACCACACACTGATATGACACAAACCTGTAAGGCTCAATGGCGAGATGCAGCTGGTGCTGGTGGTGGCTGGGCTGCGCCGGCTCGTGCTCGCGCAGCGCCTCCTCCAGCTCCACGAGCCGCTCGCCGTCCGCCTCCGAGTCCGAGTCCGCCTCGCGGCTGATGCTGTCACCACACACTGATATGACACAAACCTGTAAGGCTCAATGGCGAGATGCAGCTGGTGCTGGTGGTGGCTGGGCTGCGCCGGCTCGTGCTCGCGCAGCGCCTCCTCCAGCTCCACGAGCCGCTCGCCGTCCGCCTCCGAGTCCGAGTCCGCCTCGCGGCTGATGCTGTCACCACACACTGATATGACACAAACCTGTAAGGCTCAATGGCGAGATGCAGCTGGTGCTGGTGGTGGCTGGGCTGCGCCGGCTCGTGCTCGCGCAGCGCCTCCTCCAGCTCCACGAGCCGCTCGCCGTCCGCCTCCGAGTCCGAGTCCGCCTCGCGGCTGATGCTGTCACCACACACTGATATGACACAGACCTGTAAGGCTCAATGGCGAGATGCAGCTGGTGCTGGTGGTGGCTGGGCTGCGCCGGCTCGTGCTCGCGCAGCGCCTCCTCCAGCTCCACGAGCCGCTCGCCGTCCGCCTCCGAGTCCGAGTCCGCCTCGCGGCTGATGCTGTCACCACACACTGATATGACACAAACCTGTAAGGCTCAATCGCGAGATGCAGCTGGTGCTGGTGGTGGCTGGGCTGCGCCGGCTCGTGCTCGCGCAGCGCCTCCTCCAGCTCCACGAGCCGCTCGCCGTCCGCCTCCGAGTCCGAGTCCGCCTCGCGGCTGATGCTGTCACCACACACTGATATGACACAAACCTGTAAGGCTCAATGGCGAGATGCAGCTGGTGCTGGTGGTGGCTGGGCTGCGCCGGCTCGTGCTCGCGCAGCGCCTCCTCCAGCTCCACGAGCCGCTCGCCGTCCGCCTCCGAGTCCGAGTCCGCCTCGCGGCTGATGCTGTCACCACACACTGATATTATGACACATTGTGTTTACAGTACCACTAGTCCAAACAAAGCCCCTTACAACCAATATGTGCAAAAGGTGGCAATCGCCAATGCTCACTCGGTGAAAAAAGTATTAGGCACCAATTCATATTACGAAATCAATTTAATAATCACAAATTGATATTTATTTCACTAGCTTACGAAACATTCAGAAACTTCGTGCTCACACTCACATTTTTTTTTTACTTGAATTTTCATAGCTTTTTATTCTAGAAATTCTATCATATTTTAGAAAACAAACAGATCAACGCTACGACGAAGAAAACGACGATATTAAATTAATAATTGGGTAATTATTCATTAAATATCGGAAAGTCGTTGGTAAAATTTTGTTGTTTTGTTGACAGCTGGCTAATCTCTTCACCTCCTAGATAGCGGGAGTCTGCCAAAAGCCCGTTTTCCGCTGCAATCTACGGGTGCGTCGAGCGAAAGGGTAAAGTGTCGAGAAGATCACCTTTTGTACACATCCCAGTCGGAGTCCCGGTAGCCGAAGTCGTCTCCGGCGGCGGAGAGGCGCGAGATGGCGCGCATGCGCTCGGCCGCGGCGGCCGTGCGCCGTTTCACCATGGCCGCGCGCCGCGCGCGACGCGCCTCGCGCCGGACCACCACTTCGCGGTACTGGAAACCACACATTGGGGCTGATTCTGTAGTGCACAATCTCTAAACTAAACTAAAATTAGAGCATTACAAATATTGCTAACCCTTTCATAATACTTCCTACGGAAAGGGACAGAACTAGATTTAAAGCTGCCATTTTAGTTTAGTTTAGAGATTGTGTTATACATAATCAGCCCCATTGCTTGTAAAGCTCAAACAATTACAGTGGAATCTCAATAACTCGAACCTCGTTAACTCAAAATGAATACATTCATTAAACTTTCTAAGTAAGTGTAGATGTGAACGTTATGTTTGTTCCTTGCTGATACAGGACACGGTTCATTTGTTTGAGCTTGAAAAAATAATTAGTAAATTGTTTAAATCAAAACAAGATAACGGATTTTTTTAGTGTACAGTTTACTTCACTAATAATAAATGTAATTTGTTTTTATATTTAAAAAATATATACTATAAGACTTAAGTTGAATTGTTATTCAAATTTGACTCTACAAATCGAAAAATATACTTAGAAATCGCACCTTTGTAAGTCGAAATTTCAGCAGTCAAATGATATGTATCTCGTAGTTCTTGTTAAGTCGAATACTCGGTTAACTCTCTATAAAATTAGCATGGATTATAGTTGACTCGGAGTGCATAGTGCAAGTGCCGTACATGCGAGCTCACGACTTACCAGAATTAATTTCTGCAAGTTTTATTGCTTGTGAAGTGTTTCTAAGCTTTTAATTTGTCAAGGTTACTTTTAAAAACACTATTATGCCGTTTGGCTGTAATGGTTCCACTGATAGACCGGTGCGGGAAGGGTGGTGACGGTGACGCCTGAATTTAGAGGGACACCTCTCTCACACCACTTGTCCAGTTAAATAATATGTAGTAAACATAAAAACTCTGTCTGTATGCTATTAACGCAATCGCGATACGTCGCTTGTTCCTCTCTACACGCGTATGATAATACATACCTTAGCGCGCGTATCATTGAGCCACGTCTGGAACGCCTCTGGGTCTGAGGGCGGTTGCATGCGGCCGGTCGGGCGCGGCTCTACCGGCTCCTCCGCGTTGGCCGCAGTTGCGATGCGTTGCTTGTTCCTCTCTACACGCGTATGATAATACATACCTTAGCGCGCGTATCATTGAGCCACGTCTGGAACGCCTCTGGGTCTGAGGGCGGTTGCATGCGGCCGGTCGGGCGCGGCTCTACCGGCTCCTCCGCGTTGGCCGCAGTTGCGATGCGTTGCTTGTTCCTCTCTACACGCGTATGATAATACATACCTTAGCGCGCGTATCATTGAGCCACGTCTGGAACGCCTCTGGGTCTGAGGGCGGATGCATGCGGCCGGTCGGGCGCGGCTCAACCGGCTCCTCCGCGTTGGCCGCAGTCGCGATGCGTTGCTTGTTCCTCTCTACACGCGTATGATAATACATACCTTAGCGCGCGTATCATTGAGCCACGTCTGGAACGCCTCTGGGTCTGAGGGCGGTTGCATGCGGCCGGTCGGGCGCGGCTCTACCGGCTCCTCCGCGTTGGCCGCAGTTGCGATGCGTTGCTTGTTCTTCTCTATACGCATGTTTAGATTCGCTATTTGCCTCTGAAATTATAATAAATCCTCAGTGTTTCCCCAGTTATTATTTAAATAGCCACGCAAGGACCCGATAGGCGGGTCCTCAAAATTTTGCAGGTAAGTGGAGAAGGTTGAATCAAAGTCAAATCTTGCAGCAGAGTAACAGTTATTTTTTTTGAAATTCGTATATATACATAAGGGATGAACCATTGACGATTACAGATAATAGTCCCTTAAAACAATGTGCACATTTTTATAACCACTTTTATAAAACTACTAACTAAGCTGAATTGTTGGCGTAGCGAAAAGCAAATATTGGCGTTAACACTCAGCATTTTTAATATTAATGATTTCCTTCATATTATGATCACTTTTGAAATGGGGACTTATGGGGGAAACATAATCGCAGTTGGTTCTCTATAATAATACCTACTTCGCTTTGTATATGAATCCTAACTGTATTGATATTTTATAGTTAAGTTAGTGCTATTGTTTAACAACTAGTTTTAATGCATGCCTAATTAAAATAACATTGCATCACCTTTATCTAGATGTCTCTAATATTATATTTGTATACCACACTGTGGTAGAATACTAGGATCTATTATTTTTATATGAATATCTTGTGTCTGCCGTATTTCACAAATAAATTAATTGAAATTAGACGGAACAAATAAGACTTCCATTCAGACTCAGGTGTCAGGATATACTATTATTAGATTTGACTAGAGAGTAACTCAAATCGTTTTCAAACGGAAGGTTTCGTTTACGTACTTCTTCTTCTTGTGATCGCCACTATCTAAAGTTCCTGACCAATGTTGCTTGCCGCTAGAAACAGCAGCAACTTTTTGGCCGGGATGTTTTTTGCCTCTTCAGGGTCTACAAGGTGTTTCCCTAGGAGGGGGCTGCGTTTGTGCATTAACGCGGGGCAGTAACAGACAAGGTGCAGAGGCGTTTCCTCAGCCTCACAGCAGAGCCTGCACTTGTCCGTTTCTCGGAGCTTTAGGTTGAACATGTGTCTGTTCAGCCCGCAATGCCCCGTCACTGCCCGCGCTAGTATGCACAAATTTTTCCTGCTAAGGCGGCCTTCTTGTTGAAGGATTTGACTAGCGCTTTGGAGTGTTTCATTCCTGGTAGATCTCGCCAGCGAATCAGTGTTTCGTAATAACAATAGGTCAACAGGGTGAGGTTGGCCAGGCTCCTAGGTATGCCGCACACAGGCTCAGGTCCAGTTTGCCGCTCCCTAGCCGCTGCCGCTTCGTTTACGTTACGGATCCTCACTTCAGTCCGAAAACAGAGCAATAAAAGATGTGAAACCTAAAAACTAAATAAATAAATAAATTACCTGCAAATCACCATAGTTTTTTATCTCGAAACTTTTGATTGCTTCATTGAATTCTTCTGTATCGCCGTCCTCTATTAAATCCTGCAGAATAGTACATCATCTTGAAAATATTTAAAGAAAGAAGAAATAAATAAAGGTGTGCTAAGAACACATACTTGAAGTGCTAGTAATTGATTCAACTGTTCTTCATCCTCAGCCAGCCTTTCTTCTCGCTTTCTTGCATTTATTTCTAGAAGACGCCGCGCCATTTCTTTCTTTCGTTCTTTTTGTTGTTCAGCTATATTGGCATAAATTATTAACTAACAAAAATTAACTAACTTAATTAACAAAAATCAAAGATCATTTTATTTGGACATCCATGGAAAGGTTAAAATTAAGTTAATTAATAAAACTTTATGTTATGTATACAGTATTGCTATGATGAATGGTTTAAGCCTTTATGGTATGTGTTGTGGTTAGGGTACTTGGTTACCTTGTTTGTCAACAAAGTGAACTTAAGTGGGTAGGTTGCAATATTGTATGCCATTGTCAGTTCGTGTCAAGCTACCTAGCTAATATATGTGTTATATCGAACTCAAGTGTTTTCTTTATGTTTCCAAACATATTACTTTATTAAGGTGATGGTGATTGCTTACTTATTCATGTGGTTTACTTGTTTTACATAATATAAGGCACTTGAAACTCAATACTATGCAGCGATAACACCTTCAGCACCAAAGTATTCCCATACGGTAGCAAAACCATTATGGTGTAGACTGTAGAGGCTATGAAATAATCATACTAATATTATAAATGCGAAAGTGTGTTTGTTTGTTGGTTTGTCCTTCAATCACGCTGCAACAGAGCAACGGATCGACGTGATTTTTTGCATGGGTATAGTTGAAGATCTGGAGAGTTACATAGGCTACTTTTTATCCCGGAAAATTAAAGGGTTCCTGTGGGAATTAAAAATACTTTTTCCACGCATGCAAAGACGCGAACATCAGCTAGTTTATATATGAAAAAGGTATGTATATTACATACATGTCTATTGTCTACCCCCTGTTAATACAACAGTATGCTTATATGCCCCAAGACCGCTAAACTCTCTTACCGAACTTGTAAAGAGCAATAGTATAAATTTATTCAGCGACTTGCCTGTCAAACCAGAAGAGCTAGAGGGTTGCACAAACGGCAACTGAACTCTCTTTACATTAGCTTCGTAATAGTCAGGGTTGGCCCATCTCCGGATTTCCTCCTGGTAGTCCAAAGCTATAGTGCTGTGTTCATGCAGGATCTCCTCTATCCTAGACATTGTGATTGCGTTCACATGAACAGGGTACTTTAGCTGCAGTAGCTTATGCATATAGCAGATTATTTCACTGCCACCTGAAAAGACAAAGAAAAAGACAGTTTTAGGTCTCATCCAATTTGGGAATAGCTTAATAATAGATGCTTAATTAATGTCTAAACTCTAAATCATTGTTAATTTACTCCAAATATATATATATTTTTTTTTTTTTAATTTATTGTTCAAGATAATCATACATTAATACCGCCAAATTGTATACTTATTTTAATATTAGCTAAGTTTACTGTTATTTATTTTACTTTGTGGTGTACAATAAAAGTATATTCATTCATTCATTCATTCATTAATTTAAGGGTATAAACACACTAGCCATCCTCTAAAACTTTGACGTTTATGCGAGGATAGCGAATTTTACTAAATTGTATTGAGATCCGTCAGATCAGAGACTCATTATCTGCAAGAACATTGTAAAAAGACTACTTTTAGACTTTTATAAAACCTATACATATAAAACAGTAGGTACTGTGACTGACTGACTGACAATTTAAAACCTAAGCTGTGTATCCAAAACTTGAATGGAGGCTTTTCTTTTCACAACAAATTCTTTTTATGTGTTTATAAATTAATCAGCATACTGAAATAGCTCTTACATTTTGTTAGACCGTCTGGCATAACACTGCCTAAACTGACTAAGTTATATTGTGATGTCACTTTTATAAAAGTCTATTTCAGAGTTGCCATGAAAAGCATAAATCAAATCAAATCAAATCAAATATTATTTATTCAAATAAACTTTTACAAGTACTTTTGAATCGTCAAGTGAATCTACCACTGGTTCGGAATGCCATTCCTACCGAGAAGAACCAGCAAGAAACTCGGTGGTTGCTCTTTTTAAATAATTCATTTACAATTACTATATCAATGTGTGCTGTCCCCAGCATTGCTGGAGCGATCAAATCCATGCTCCTCTATCATTTACATAATCTTCAACAGTATAATAAGCTTTTTTCAGGAGCATACTTTTAATGGATTTCTTAAATTTGTTTATTCAATTCATGTCAAAGACGGGCAGACAGAAAGTAGCCCCATTCCCGCCGGTGGCACCCGTTCACGAGCATGACGCATGATCCAGCCATTGCTTCGCTCGACCATATTTGAGGGAACGTAACAACCCGCACCACACGACACCACCACAGAAATGTTTAAAGAGAGCGTGACATACCTAGTCTACCCGTATCAAAGCATCGAATTGAATACTAATATTCAAACACTAATTTATAATCAGTAACCGCTGTCCCCAGCATTGCTGGAGCGATCAAATCCATGCTCCTCTATCATTTACATAATCTTCAACAGTATAATAAGCTTTTTTCAGGAGCATACTTTTAATGGATTTCTTAAATTTATTTATTGGCAAGTCCAAAATAGGTTGTGGAACTTTGTTATAGAAAATAATGCCCATTCCCACGAATGACCTTCTGACTTTTTTGAGGCGGAGCGATGGAGTCACGAGCTTATTACGGCCTCTAGTTGGCCTATCGTGCAGATCGCATTTTTTTTTATAATTATGGATGTGCTGTTTTACAAAAATTATATTACTGTAAATATATTGCGAGGCTACTGTTAGAATACCAATTTCTTTAAATTTCTCTCTAAGTATCTCATAGGTATAAAAAAGAACTTAAACACATTTAACAGCCTTGTGCAAGTGTGCCTTGGTTTTAAAAGCGTTTCATAAAAAAACATAAATCCACACAAAGTTGCTGGTTGCTTCAAGCTATATTATACCATGATTTATCATAGCTAACTACAAAATAACAAAACACACCTAAATTAATTCTTCTAGCATGCTCAGCAACAACTCTGCCTCTTATAACAGGGATGATGTGTATAGTGTGGTAGCCGCAGTTTACGATCAGGGCAGTGTCCCCAATGTCATTCCTATACAAACTGAACAATGAGTCCACACCATAGCTCACTGCTGGCACACCATAACCCTCGAAAAGCAGTTCTGACATTACTGAAACAAAAATGGACATTATGAATGCAAATGTGTTAGTCTGCCCATCAATCTGCCTGTTAATGACCTTTTAATGGCTTGATTTTGATGAAATTTAATACACAGATAAGTTGCATCCCAAGGACAGATTAACCTGTAATTTCAGAGTTCATGGAGGAATTTTAAAAAACCAAATCTTTCTGAACAAGTCATAGTTTTAAAATACAATAAATTAATTATTATTATTATAATATTCATACTAATCTATCTGTCTGCTAGTATCTTCTCATTGCACAAAAACTGAATCAATCTTTACAAAAATAAGCACACATGGGCATACTACAGTTGCTCAAAACAGTATTTTTTTAATATTATTGATGCTTTGTTTCACAATTATAATCCTTGTTTTAGGGATATAAAACTGTCATTTTAAAATAGTACTGCTTTAAGAGATGACAGTATGCCCCCTGACCTGATAGCTTTTAGCCTACAGACGTCCTGTCTGTACTAAATACTTTAATTTTATCCTGGAAAATATCTTAGTATCATGGGAAACATTAATTACATAATAACACAGCCAGTTCTTTATGCATGTTTAAAATTAATATTTTGCTGTAGCAGTTTTACATACTTAATCTTGTTTTATAGTATTATAGGTTTACTTACTTTTGTAAGCAAATATTGTGGATTGTTTTCGTAGATCACTTCAATTTTCCGGGATAAAAAGTAGCCTATGTGTTATTCTAGACTTATAATCTTTCTCTGTGCCAAAATTCATCCAGATCCGTTCAGCCGTTCTGGGGTGAAAGAGTAACAAACATCTATACATACAAACTTTCACGTTTATAACATTAGTATGGATTACTTAATAATGCAACTTTCAATACTCACATTGCCTGCTATAATTTGGTGTAACAAAAGCTTCTGTCATAACAATAGGATGTGGTACACTGCCTTCATTATCAATACCCAAATGTGAGAATATGTAGTCGCAGACCAGTTCCTGTACCTCAAAGTGTGTCACTACATTCTTGTCAAACTGAGTTTTTAATTGAAACCTGCCATTTTTGAAAAGATCAATATTAATTAAATTAATTGAAAAAAGCTTGTCTATTTGACTGAGAAATATTAATAACTAAAGTGCAAATTACAAACTTTTATTAACTTTGAATTTACGGCTTTAGTACACCCTACGCGTTCGTATGCGGCAGCGAGTCACTGCGAAACTACTGTGGTAGCAATTACAGTGAAACACTACTAGGAAACGTCTGCGTCTGTGTAACGACGATTTCGCGGTTCCTTGCGAAACAATACCGACAAGGACGCAACTATTTCATGTAGCTAGTGCTAGAGTGAAACATAGCATATGCGAAATTCTGCCATACTACTTAGTTTTTTTGTTGTTTCGCTGCCGCATATGAACGCGTAGCTGTACTAAAGGCGTTAGTCAGTTGCTTACAAGCAATGTAAAAAAAGGAGCCCTTACTAATCCAGATTAAGCTAGATCTCACTGTACTTAGCTTATGTATGTATGTAACAATTTAGAAAGCACTCGGTTGCAACATGATAATCCTTTTGTGTTTACAAAGATAAACTACTGAATTTATATTTATAAAATTGGTTAAAGTACAGTTAATTCTGCAACACAAGTTAATTCTGTAATTTACTTGTGTTTCTGATATGCAAACCATAAGACCTTACCTGACTGCTTCGATATTAATTATATCGTTTCCTATTTGTATAGGCGGAGTAACTGGTGGCTCGGCATCTTTTTTACACCGATCTTTGCGGGGCCGGGCGATTAAGTTTTTAAATGTCAAATACGGTTCGTCGTGTATTGACCAGCCTACTCTGCATTGGTAAGATCCT
Source organism: Erebia aethiops (assembly GCA_923060345.2). Classification (NCBI taxonomy): domain Eukaryota; kingdom Metazoa; phylum Arthropoda; class Insecta; order Lepidoptera; family Nymphalidae; genus Erebia; species Erebia aethiops. Next base: position 8,617,883 of record OV281096.1, on the reverse strand, counting down.
TAAACACATTACCGGCTATGAATAATAACGTATCATAAGTTTAATTCAGTTTTATTCAAAATACAAACCATTATCAATCACTAGTGGAATATGGCCAAATTTTAAGGTTGGTGCGTATTCATGCACTATGTCTGGTACAGTTTTGTAATCTTTTAATACTAACACATCTTCCATATTTAAAGCGATTTATTTCTTTTGTAATTTATTTACAGAAATGTAAAAAGCAATGTTTGGCTTGCAGTTGGAATTTTGTGATTTTGCTTTTGTTTACAAGTTTACAACACAACCAAAGAGTTTTATTTTTATTTAACTGGTTTAACGGCTCTGGATTCCAGTCCTTCTGAGCCACAACCAAAGAGAATATAACCACTACCAAGGAATATAACGGTTAAGACAAAGAGAATATAACCATTATCCATATTTTTACAAGACCAGAGACAAGTAACTCTCTCTGTCGCTCTCTGCTCTTTCTCTGTCTACGTTATTTATCTACTCATAATTACTCTTGGCGTTATTTCCATCTTTGGCGTTATTTGTTACTCTGAGATTATTTTGGAGTTTGATGTGTTTGATATCTGTGTATGACTCAGAGCAATAACCTCGACTCAGAGCCGTTAAACCAGATAAATAATTAAAAAAAATAACCTCGACAATAATCATTATTTTATTCATTTAAAACAAAATTATAAAAACTAGACTAAACGGAAAAGTTTTAACCGTCTAAAATCCAAAATCTGGTTCCTACCTGGTTCAAAGGTTATCCATCGCCATTCAGCGCGGCAATGCTGCAAGTTTGATGGGTACCTTTGGCCCAGAGGCAACCAGGGGTGGTCTTTTTGATTAGGGTTAACTTATTATTTTTGTTATTAGTTATTATTATTATTATTTATTAGGACCTCGACAATTGACATTTACACTCCCAGTTTAGTTTATACGTATTACGTATAGTCTATGGCCTATGGCAGTCTATGGATGGTAACAACATACATCAAAAATCGGAAAAGCTAGATTTCGTATTTCCACCAGAGATTTCCACTTTTAAGTTTTAATTCTCTATAAATACTACGCAAAGAATATATACTAGATACTACGTTAGTTTACTAATGAATTCGAGTGCTTTATGCCGGTGCTGTCTAACGCAGCCGCCGGCTAAAGACTTGCAATCGCTCTATGTACGTCTCGGCAGTGAATGCGAAAGCGAAATTTATGCAGATATGTTAGAAGAATGTTTCGGAATTACCTTATCACTTGAGGGAAAATACAGTGTTGCTGGCATATGTAATGTGTGCATTGCCAGACTGCGAGACGCGAGGGCCTTCAAATACCAGGTGCTGCATTGCCAGGAGGAGTTCCAGCTGAAGCTAATAGAAACTAGTGAAGATAAGGTTGAACGACCCGAAATCATAGAAGAATACTCAGATACAGATATAGACGACAAAAGTATTTATATTGACATAGATCCAAAGGAAGAACTGTCATCAGAATTTGAAGATATTAAAGATACACCAGTGGAAAATGTTGTAATGGATGATGTGCCGCTCATAAGAAAGAAAAGTATACCAAGACCAGCCAAGAGACAAAAACTTCTCAATAAGAAAATTGGGGAAGATATTGAGTCCACCTTCACATTGACTTATGATGAGGAAGGCAAACGAACATACACCTGCAACATTTGCCAGAATGTCTATGGAAATCGCAACAACTTCTCCCAGCATTATAAACATGTTCACCTTCGACAACGTCCCAAATTGAGGAGCTGCCATCTTTGTAAGGTCAAAGTGCCTGGATACATGCGAGCATTTCACATGGAAGAGCACGGCTTACCGGCCCCATCTTGCGGTGCATGCGGCAAAAAGTTTGCTTACCCATTCCAAGTGCTGGCACACCAAAAATTTTATCACATGGGAGAAGCTGAATATCATTGTGAACCTTGCAATTTAAAGTTCAAATCACGCGGTAAATACAATCACCATCTCATCAAGCACAGAGATGAAAAAGCATATAAATGTGAGCTTTGCGATAAAACATTTAAATGGAGAAGTGGTTTGAAAACACATATGTTGATACATAATAATATTAGACGCCATGTTTGTCACATTTGCCAGGACAGATTTATTCAGCAAAGCAGTTTGAAATATCACCTAATGAAGAAACACCCTGAATCAGTTTAGCATTCACATTTTGTTAAACACAGAGCTTTAACTGAGAAAGACTGCATTTCACTAAGTAAATGCAGAAAGAAAGAAGGATACTTGAAAATGTGTTCCTAGTTAATGTCAGCCTGACCAATACTTGAGAATGTGTTCTTAGCTGATATCGGTTTATATAAAGAGGCCATCGTCGCATCATTGTTGTCAACCGATACACATTCACATAGGCCATTGAATATTAATATTATCAGTAGTTGGTGGTCTGCGTACTTTCTTTATGAGGCAAAGTATGGGAGTAGAGGTACTCAAAAAATACTGCAAATGCAAAATTATTAATTAATCAATGTTTATTCACTGATGTGCCAGTTGTACATTTACACACTTCATAGCTATAATTTCTACATTTCAAAACATAATATAGAATGCATATAATATGATTATAGTTAATTTTATGCAACAATAATAAATTTTATAGGAATGTGATTGCAATTTCATAAACGCTGGTCAACTCGTAAAATGTATAAATAAATAACATTTAAATCATAAATAAATAGTTGTTTTGTTTTCGTATTTACATTTGTATTCCATCATATTTAAAAAATAATAAATGGGACACTGCATTTACATTAAAATTGAATGACTGCATACCATCTAGTATTTAACAGTGTGAATAATAATTTTATTCTATTTACAATAATGTAATACTTAAAGGTTGCATGGGATATAAATATCGCTAATTAATTGCAATTTCATAAAGACTGACAACAACGATAACAATTTAATTTATATCATATGGACTTTCTTAAGCCTTAGCGCCTATGGCGGTGCCACCTCCCTGTTTGTCGATTTCTTTCTCTAACTGCTTGCCAAGGTATTCCCTGTGAAAAAGAAAGAAAATTAGATCACAAAAGATAAACAACAAAGTAAATAAATATATAAACTAATATTATAAATGCAAAAGTTTGGATGTATGTTTGTTACTCAATCACGCCAGAACGGCTCGATGGATCTGGATGAAACTTGGCAGAGAGATAGATTATAGTCCAGAATAACACATACTTTTTATCCCGGAAAATTAAAGAGGTCCCGCGGAAACCTCAATCTAAGCGGACAAACTAGCGGGCATCAGCTAATAATAAATTAAGTTTTCACAACCCATTTGAACAACAGGCTACATCCCAGAGGCTACTTTTTATCCTGGAAACTCAAAGAATCTCCATGCGGGCGTCATCTTTTTTTATTATTCCTCTACAAGTTAGCCCTTGACTGGTAGGGTGGTAACTAGCCACGGCCGAAGCCTCCCACCAGAATCTCTATAACACTATTTTTAGTATTTTTGACGACCTCCGTGGCGCAGTGTGTAGCGCTGTTGCCTTAACGTGCGGAGGTCTCGGGTTCGATCCCCGGCAGGGTCAATTTAGGAATTTATAATTTCTGAATTTTCCCTGGTCTGGCCTGGTGGGAGGCTTCGGCCGTGGCTAGTTACCACCCTACCGGCAAAGACGTGCCGCCAAGCGATTTAGCGTTCCGGTACGATGCCGTGTAGAAACCGAAGGGGTGTGGGTTTAATATAACCGCCATGCCCCTAACAGGTTAGCCCGCTACCATCTTAGACTGCATCATCACTTACCATCAGGTGAGATCGCAGTCAAGGGCTAACTTGTAGTGGATTAAAAAAAAAAAAAAAAGTATTTATTTCGTTTTACTTTATCTACATATGTTTTGAGTGGGTTGGGAGGCCACTCCTTCGAGAATGTCTTATAAAGTGGGTAACTAGTTTACTGTTTAATAATATGACAAAAGTGTTACCAGTTGTGGACCATGAGCTTTTGTACAGCGAGTAGGGCTTCGTAGCGCACGTTGGGGTCTTCGTGACTCAGCAGGTACATGACGCGCTGCTTACCGCCTAACTGTTCTATGATACTGACAAATTAAATAGAATACAATTAATAAAATTATTAATAAATCAAGTATCCCCTATATCTTCGTACTAATATACTAAAAACTCGCTTTTACTTCAGCCGAGGTTTTCCATGGCGTGTGACTGTGACTTGCCAGTAGAATTTTTATTTTCAAGGTAATATGAGTGTTAATGGACGATGAATTATGCACCACCTCAAGGTTCTTGTAGAAAAGAAAATAATAGTATTTCCACTAAAATATTAATTATAACTGATGATTATGATCGTCATGCAGTGAACCGGGCACCAAAATTGCGAACTTAAGTTTTTTTTACAAAATTTTACAGTAGAGAAAAGTCCTTAAAAAATTAAAGCCGAGCGAAGCAAGCGCAAGTGAACGTACTGTTTGCCGCGGGGGTAGTGCCGCCACGTACTCGCCCACGTCGTAGCACGCCACGGCCAACACGACGGGGTCGCGGCTCTTCTCCAGCAGGTGCACGAGCGTGCGCAGCAACTCCTGGCCGCGCTCATTGAGACGCGCCGCGTTCTCGCGCTAGAGCTGAAGGGATGTCAGATGGTACGTACTGTTTGCCGCGGGGGTAGTGCCGCACGTACTCGCCCACGTCGTAGCACGCCACGGCCAACACGACGGGGTCGCGGCTCTTCTCCAGCAGGTGCACGAGCGTGCGCAGCAACTCCTGGCCGCGCTCGTTGAGACGCGCCGCGTTTTCGCGCCAGAACTTGGCCGACTTGTGTACGGGGGACCACTCCAAACTGTCAAAACAAACGTAAATTTAGCTTCTTAAATTATTTAAAATCAAAATACGATTTAAGGTTTTTTTAAGGTATCCATTATTTTTTACATTTGGGTCATAGATGTAAGTAAATTATCCTTCTGGCAATAAAGTATAGCTTTCCGCTCCCACAAGTTTTTTAACCTGTTTTTGCTAGCAATATTTAGAATGATAGTGACAAAAAAAAACAGTCTAGTCTAAAAAATTGATACAAAAAGTACCAATTTTTTTGACTAATAAGAGAAGCTTAGGAACCCCAAAAGTTTTAATATAAGTCGGAAGTGACGTAGACAGGTTTAAGTATTTGACCGAGCGAAGCGAAGGTCTCCTGAGTCTACTTGGGTGAATTGGCACTTGTCCGTCGGTCCGTCCGTCCGTCCGTCCGTCTGTCAGAGCATTATAACTTCTGAATTACTGAACGCAATTACTTCAGCTTTAAATATAATATGTAAACCAATGGCCTCCCGCCGAATATGGCTTAAAAAATAATAAAAATCTTTATTTCAGGGGGGCTCTCATAGAAGCGAATGCGAAGTAAAATATTTTTTATAAAGTTACATAGGGTTGCGGTATATCATTTTAAAGATAATTAGGAATAGAGTCCAAAAATATTTTTTTTTTAATTTTTCCCCCAAAATTGACGAAATGGGGGGCTTTCAAAGTGGGGATTGGTGGTGGTTTCTAACGTCCAAAGATGACCTCAGAACTCTAAATTTTCTGAAAGGATGAGCCTGATACTTGATCAATTATTTCAATTATATCCTGTACTTGAACAACAAATACTAAAATTAGATAAATATTGTAAGAAAACGGAATTATTTAATTTTTAATGAGCTTCAGTATTTTTAACAGAACTTCACATTTATGTCAATAGATGGCGCCGCGAGGTCTTAGTTCGTGGCGAACCACTAGTTAATCTAAAGTTGAAAATTCGTCTCTGCCTCTGTCGAACGTAAACTTTTCACTAACGACCAAAAATTTTCCGACTTTGTTTAATGTTAAGATAGTAATTATTTTATGCAAAGTAGTACACTTCATAACATGGTGTTCACAAAAAAAAGTTCGGAAAAAAACACGTCACTATTTGGACCACTGTAACACTGTGTAATTTTACCAAGTCATTTCAACCATGTCAACTACATGGCACTAGTTTTTATGGTCCGAGTATTTTTGTTCAAAGACGACATAGCAAGATTTGGGTGTTTGAGCCAATCTGAGCAGTGTCAGTTTCAAGTATAATGTCAAAACTTTAGCTATTATAATACATACCGTCCACTCTTCACTTCAGTAGCGTACTGGTCAAAGGAGCTCAGGTCCTGCACGGAGGCTTGTAGACGTTCATTGAGGAAGTCCACGTCATTCATGATGTCTTCATCGTCGGAACGCTTCTGTTCGAGGATCGACAGCTGCTTCAGAACTTTGCACTGGACCATAGCGATGCAGTGCTCTTTTGCTACCTGGAATATATTATACTTCTGTAAAAAGTGTTGATGATTTTTAATGATCCAAAAAGAAACGAAAAAACGTGCACTGAAATTTGATGACGTCACAACTGTGAATTTCATCCAACTTCCATACTAGAAGTGCGTTTTCAAGTTTGATAAAGAGTTGCTGATTTGATTGAGTTGTCATCATCCCTATTAGGCTTATTGTTCCGTTACCTGTTGGTCTTCGGGCTTCTCAATGAGGTTGCGGAACACAGCCAGCACGATGCGCGTGACCTTCTCCTTCACGGAGTCGCTGAGTATGTCCGCCAGGATTGGGATGGCGTTAAACTTGTTCATCTTTTCCGCCAGCAGCGGGTTGAAGGTCAGCACCCACAGGCAGAAAACCAATTGGTATTGCACCTGGGGAATTGATGAATTGCTATGAACCATCGATACGATATTTTTTGCTGAGATATCGTCTCACCTTTTTATTAATTAAATAATCGAAGGGGTTTCTTTAGGATAATTATTATGCAGTGATTTCGATTCGTAGGTTTGACAAATTTTTTCAGTTGTTAGTGATAATAACCGGGACCGACGAGCCGTACCGCCCGGTACGTCTCTCAGTGTAAAATCTCATGATAATCCGATACGTACCTACGTACGTACGTCTGAACTAGATTTTAGAAAAATCCTTCCGATTCTTCATTCACTTCGGGTTTTACCGGCTGCTTTGGAGTTAAGTATCAGGACTGAAACTTCCCACTATGCGGATGATGTCAAAAGAGTTTCAGGGAGCGGCGCAAGGCCGTAGCGTGCGGAAGTCTATAGGACGATGTCTAATATCGATCAGTTAACGACGATAATTCAAAAATAAATTGGTGATAAAAAAATATATTTTTCAGTCATACCTGGAAATTGACCCTCGAGGCGAGGATTGACAGCAAGGTGGAAATGCCATCGACGGACAGAAATGCGAAGCGGTACTCGTCGACACGCAGCATCATTTGCAGGCAGCGAGCTACCGACTGAATGTAGTCGTTGTTCTGGCAGAAAAGATATAATAGATTTCGATATTTCGATCCTAAAGGCCTACCGTTCAAATGAGTCGATTCCTCAGGTAAAGTCTGTCTAGTGAACGCTGAGAGTGCCAAATAGTGGAAAATTTAAAAAAATGGTTTAGAGATCTTTTGAGGCCTTGAGTTTTGTATAGTAGCCCCCGTGTTGTCAGTTTGAAGTTTCTAAAACTTAAATAATCGTCTGTCAGCTTTCATTAGACTGAGTAATTGACATAGCTCGATTCAATCTTTTTGGCGGCTGAGATGTGACCCAGTAACCGGGACCGCGCGGGTTCAGTCAAGATATAAGCCCCGCAGAAGATTGGGAAAATATAACGTTATTGAGCCGCGCCTTGTGCGTTATTCAGTGTTCATAGCCTCGAAATGATTGCTCCGATCCGTACTTTAGGAACCATCTCAGATAACCGGTGGGTCTTTAATTCAAAACTAATTGCTAAAAATTAAAACTGTGCTTTTTCATGCTACCCAGTTCTTACAGAAAAGGATGGCAGAAATTTTAGATATCTCAATTAAGTTTGACACACCTATGGTACAAATTCAAAATATAATCCCCAAGAATAGTGTATTTAATTAAATAATTTTATAGAACACTAGGTTTTAGAGAAATGTATAGCTTCTAAATTCTCTGATTAATTTTAATTATTTATTGTAAAAATATCAAGGATAGAATAATTTTCCTAAGTTAAATTGAAACGGAATATTATAGTGTAGCATATTGCACAGAATTTGCAATTCTAAACATTTTTTCAGCATTCAAAGCAGCGCCCTATTAAAATTTATACATTTTTAATCACAATATTTACTAAAGCTTGCTTAAAAGTCAATGTATTGCAATAAGCAAAGCTCCTTAGTTTCATTCACTACTTGGAATGTTAGACGTTCTGGTTAGTATAAGCATGCAGAGTATTATTACAATCAGTATTAATTACGCACTTAATTATTAATTATTATCAAGGATCACATAATTTTCCTCAGTTGGCTTCGAGCAGCCAACGCTTAGGAGTTTTGCGTACTAAATTCACTGTTATAATCAACTAGTTTAATGTATAGATGCAATAAATTCAAACTACCGCATATACTACAGTGAACGCAGGACACAGAACTCAAGACTACAAGCTATAAACTCCTAAACAAAAAAATATTAGATACACTTTCCACACGTGTTATTGAAGACATCCAACATTTAGGTCTTGTTTCAAAACAAAATACCTTGTGGAGACCAGGCGGTAAATCCTCATGCGGTTTAAGAACATCGAAAGAGTCGTGAAGAGCGGAATATTTCTCTTGGCCGTTGTCAACTTTGTCCCCGCCCTTTTCTTTGTGATGCTTTGTGTGTTTATCGGAGAAGTTTTGTTTCTCGTGCTCCAACATAACCTGCTCAGCATGCTCTAGTTCGGCAGACACTCTCTCCGCCTTACCAGAAAACAAACCTCTCTCAGATATTGCAACCAACTCCGCAATGCCCCAACGATGCGTGATGCTCGAATGACGATGCTCAACATAGTGTTAGGTATAAATGAGGGCTACCGCGATTGAATAAGCATGATTGTCGTCAAGCGCAAGCCTATCTCTCACAATAAAAAAAAAGAATTCACCGCTAGGCGGCGCTGGTGTTTAGGGCAACTAGAAAATGTTTTTATTCCAATCAATATGCTTTAACAAAATGCTTTTCAATGGTCAAGTGATAATCTCTCAGTGTTTTAATGCCATTCTGTCAGTAATTTGGCAGCAGTACTTTTCAAAAATTTCAACAATATTATTAGTGTAGTCCATTAGTTCTTTCTGTACCTTATAATTGAGTTTGTTTCCTGTGTATTTTAAATCCCAAAAAAAGATGTAATTTATTTATTTATATTAAGCTTTATAATGTGGCAACTAGCAATACACCAGCTATTGCTAATTTTAGTACTTTCATTAGATTTAGTTTGATTAATAAATAATTAATTGATCATGCACTAAATCATTGGATATTATAATGTGTCTTCAACTGAAGTTTTAGTGGTTTTTAGGGGTAGGCGTAAAGTGCTACTATGTCCGTCCGTCACATATTGCATATTATATTTTGTAATATAATGGATTATACACAGTAGCCCTCATTATTTAGTCACACAATGACATGGTACACAGCTTGCTCGCCTTTTAAACTGCTAAGTTTCGTCAATTATCACTACAGTATGATAAGCTCTTATACTATAAAATAATAAATTATACACTGTATTATCTACATCATAAAATAATTATATTATTTTTTATTTATGTGTTAAGAAATGTTACTAGCATTAATTGAATGAGTTTTAACATTACATACATAATCATGCACTTAGTCATATTATTGAAACTTATAAGTCTTTCAAAGAAAAACAGAATGAAGGTTGCATATCAAATATAAATATTACAAGGATATTATTACTGTAATAGTAATTTTAATTGTCTAAAAGCGAATGTCCACTAGTAAATAACTTGTAGAAATCAGCTGTCACTGAGGCCAACGCTATAATATCTAAACTGCACTAAAATGACAACTCTAAGGGTGAGATCTAAAGAGTGAACTTTGACTTGCTTAGACTTAAGACATTGTTAAAACATGTCACTTATGTCCAAGTCAAAGTATGCTCTATACATCTCAGCCTTAATCTAGTACTGTCTAATACAGGGAGTATGAAGAAAGGTATAACAATATAAATAGTTTAGTTGGTGGTGTACAACAGAATTGGCCTGACTGTCATGATATGCAAGTGTTTTAGTGCAAGTGACTTGCCAGAGTAGATTACTGCAACTTTTAATGCTAGTGGACAAATTAGGGTCTTAAATAGCTATCAAGTGATGAAGGTCCTCATTTTTGTGTCACAAGAGTTCAATACAATTCAATGGAACATTATTTATTAAATATTTCATTAGAAAAATTGCATTTCAAAAATCAATTTGTGGCGAGTGCTAGTAATTAAGTTCTTGAAACTTAAATGAGCTGCTATATATACTGATTGTAAATATTTATTGCATGCAGCAAACTGTTAGTCATTTGTAAATAAAAATCATATTTAGTTTTAATAAGTCATAACAGGTTTATTTTAGGAAAGCATTATTGAAATTTGAAATGAAATGAGTAAATTACCCAAATTATATCTAGGTACTCATAATAAGGTTTACATATAGTGAATGCAGTGAGTCTTAATGTAAACCTAGTATAATCTTGTCAAAATCAAAACATGCTGGTAAATACAGGAATAAATTTATAAGTACATAACTACTTTTAGGAGAGCCATTTTAAAAGGTCATGTTTGACATTTCATATCAGTACTGGTGACTTCATAGCTGTGTATGGTGGCCACATTATTTATTCAACACTAATACAAAGCTTTAACAAATTTAAAGTGTCTGTCTACGGTTCATGTAATATATTTGAGTTAAGATATCAGTATAAACTCATTAACTAAACTGCACTAAAAAGGTTTGATGACATTATATATTTTAGTTTTACTACTTAATAACTTATGAAAAATGCCTATTAAAATGGCTTTATTGTAGTTCAAAATTAAGAACCAAGCATCAAATCTAAAAAAAAAGCAATTTAACTGTTTAGAAATTTGCTAACTAGAACTTACATTACTTTTGAGTTGGTCCTTGAGCCAGGACAGGTAGAAATGCAGGTCACTCTTCTCCATGAGTTGTGGGTGCCAGCAGGCAAGCTTGGCAATGATACGAGCTGTCATGTGTTGAACAAACTCATCTTGACGGTTAAGCAAGTTAAGGAACGGCTGCCATACGTTGCCATGTTTGGCATTACGGAATATTTTCACCCTAGATTTATCTTCCTGAAAATCCAATGATGTCAATATTAAAAAAAATGTTTTCAAGAGTTCCTAAGGCACCAAATGTGTGGTACATGTCATGACATTTTGATTATTGCAATAATTATTGTTGAATTTATGTTTTATTAACTGTCAAGACTTAATTTTAGACAGGAGAAAAGTATTAGGTGAGCGTAAGGAATGATTATTGTGACCAACAAATTGTTGCCATGATATTATGGTGCCACAGTCACTACTATAAAGTTATGTGTCAACTTCATGCTAAGATTGAGAAAGAACTTTTTCAATGATTTGAAAATTTTCAAAAGAGATGTATTTACTTATAATACCTATTGATTGTTGCAAAAAAAAAACCTATTAAACTTTGAGTATATAAGATTAGGTATAAAACCAAATAAATCTAAAAATCAGCTACCAACATTGAACTTAATCAATGAATATTTTAACACTTACCGATAGAATATCATCAATTAACACAAGAACATACTGGATGGTGTTATCTTTGCTGATATGGGTGAGCAGATTCAGGAATACATCAGCACATATATCCGGGTTTTTATCTGGCAAGTCTTTCTGTCCACGCTGGTCTAAGTTCACAATGAAGTCATGATCACGCTGGGTGATCATCTGTGACCTGAGATCATGAAAATATTATCAATAATTATGCAGTAACAGATAGATTCAATGGCTCATACAATAAATCAATACTCACTGCAAATAAGATTGCCAGTTTATTTGACTTTGACGGATTTCACTTGCCCTTATTTGCAAAACGCTTGTAGCGGCAATCATATCTGCGAAAAGCATGAAAAGGCAAAGAAATCACGTATAGTTGGGGATGAATTTTGTTTCATTACAGTTGCGTAGAAACTTACCTATTTTGTCATCACCCAATGTGGGGATAAGTTTGCTAACATTCACCACGTTTATATTAGCCATTTTGGCTATTAAGTTGAACTAAAAACAAACCACTCACAATAGGGCGATTATTGAGAGGAATTCTCTTCCGAAAACAGAAAATTGGAAGACAGCGAACTCAGCTGAGAGGTCTTGTGACTATTTGACGTGAAGTTGCCTACAGAGTAAATTATGGCACATATTGCTTACCTTCTCTGATGTACACTTTTCGAGCTGTAATCAAAAGAGAAAGAAACATTGACTTTGTGGTTGTCTAACCTGTTTAGGAAGAACATGGCGGCAACCTTAAGAAAAAATGTGTCAATCGAACATTGAACCATAGATATGAAATCCATATGTTACTTGTCTCTGATCCAGACGCAATCAAAGGCAAGTACCCGAAGCTACGAACGAAAATTTAAAAAAATACTAGTCAGTTGATTTTTGATAATATGATTTTCTGTTTTCTACGTTTTATTATTAACGTCATTGTTAAACACTTAACAATGACGTTACATTCATTGATTTAGGAAAATAGACTGTATTTCATTGAAAATAACACTTTAATTAGAAATACGGCTTAATTAAAGGCATTTTACATCTGTTTTACATTTACATTTGCATTTCAGGGACAGAGGGCAAAAATGACTTTGTTTAGTTTTTAATTTATTTTATATTTTAGATTTAAATATCTCTGATCTAGTAAACGTTCCTTGCACCGTAATGCGGAAAATAAAAGGTACGACCAAATGTTGTTTTCGTTTGTTTGTTCCGTTTGTTGTGTAAAGTGCGTGCATCTACCTAAAGTTTGTTAGATGATTGTAAGCCTTAAAAATTAAATTAAAATATAAAATTACTGCTATACGTAAAGTATAGCACTGTATCATTATTCATCAAGTAAAAAGATTAGGATTTAGGTTAATTGTTAAGTGTACTCACGATTGTATCTGTCAGGGTCGGCGTCTCGTCTTCTAGTATCCATTTTTACTTAAATATATTTAAATATGATGTAAAATAGTCTGAAAATGCTAAAATTTTGTATTCTGATTCATAATAGTTTATTTTTGTTTAGGTATTTGACTTTTTGGTTTACAGATTAATAATTTGAGCTTGGACTTGTGACACATTCTTCTAAAAATAAATTTTGGGAAGTGGCCAGTTCTTTTGTCATGAACTACTTGCAATCGAACGGGGACAGTGAGACTGACGACACAAATAATGTGTTTCCTTTAGGAACTGACTCATCTATGCAATTGCCTCTAGATAATTCAATGTGTATTGTGTTTACTGGGCATTACAACGGAGTGGGGGTAGAGGTTAGGTCACCGGATGAGATGAAATTACTGTACCACATGGGTTGTTTTGGCAAAGGAACAGTATCTAGATCTAGGCCTAAACCAATTACTAACAATCCACCCTTTATGCGTAGAAGACAGTTTTTAAAGAGGAATTACTGGTACAAAAGATTTGGAAAATTACAGAAGAGTTTTGACCCAGATACATTTTTCAAAGACATTGATCACTTGGTTGCAAAAATTCTTAATGATACAAAAAAGCAATCTGGAAAAGAAGTCATAGATTTAGTCTCAAGTGATGATGAAGTACAACAGGAAAGTGCGAGTGCAACTGAGCATTCTGACTTTGATGAGCGTTATAAAAAAAATGCAGTAGTTATTGTACCTAACAGTGATTCTGAAGACGATGATTATTTTGCAAATTTAAAACCCAAGTATTGTGTGAATAAAATTATATTGCATGAGAAACTTATGCTAACTTTACAGGAAGCATTCTTTTTACTGTATGGCCTGGGATGTTTACAAATTGTAAATACTGAAAATAATATCCTTAATATTGAAGAATGTTGGAATCTATTCTCTGAAAGTGATAGTAATTTTGTTGAGAAGTATGTTGTTTATCATTATTTTAGATCAAAAGGATATATTGTAAAGCCAGGAATAAAATTTGGTGGTGACTTTTGTAAGTTATTTCAATTTATTCTTGTCTAATACTTTCAGTGGACTTCATTTGGTAATCAACCCTTTAGTCTAGGAAATGGAGCGGATCCCTGCATTAAATGCTCAGTTGTTGAAACTTTGCAGGGTTGTAGTATGGTATAAACCAAAAGTTCCACAAAAAGAAAAAAAAAATTTGCCAGTCATAGGGACTGCCGATAGAAGTGAAAACGATTATTTAATATAATAATTAAAAATAAATAAATAATAATAATAAAAATACTTAAAATGTAAACTGAATTGTACTATATTTTGTCTGTTTGTAAGACCTTTTGTCTTCATAATTACCGAGAGGTGTCGGTCACCCGTTTCCACATTTGTATCCCCTACCAAAAAGTGCTCAACATGCCTAAAGAAGTTTTCACTTTAAAAATCCATGCGAATGTTACGTATTTATCTAAAGATTTAGAAAGAGGAGATCCATGCATAGTAGCGGGTTTATAATATAATGGGTTAAGATGATGCCTGTATTATAACATACTAGGACGAAGTCCGCATCCGCGTGGGTTGACGTTTTTCCGTTCCCGTGGTAAAACTTTAATTTTCTGGGATAAAAAGTAGCCTATTCCAGACTATAATCTATCTCTGTGCCAAATTTCATCCAGATCCGTTCAGCCGTTGGGGCGTGATTGAGTAACAAACATCCATCCATACAACCTTACATCCAAACTTTCGCATTTATAATATTTATTTGACTGTTACTTTATAATATTGATAATTGTATTATTTCAGTATTGTACAGAGAGGGTCCAGAGGTGAATCATGCCGATTACATTGTCGTTATCAATTTAGGCAAAGAAGACTTGAATTGGATTTCTTTGCTTGGGCATGTTAGAATGGCAACAACAACAGTTAAGGTATATGAATAAGATAAAACTTAAAAGTACTTTTTTCTTAAAACAGATAAATTCTAAATTCCAAAGACCAATAATTTTCTTTCGTCTGCGTGGTTTGAGGTTTTTTGGTTCCCGCAGGAACTCTTTAATTTTCTGGCAGGAACTCTTTTGCCTATGTGCTATTCCAGACTATAATCTATCTCTGTGCCAAATTTCAGCCAGATCCGTTCAGCCGTTGGGGGAGTGATTGAGTAACAAACATCCATACATCCATCCAAACTTTCGCATTTATAATATTAGTAAGATAAGATTTATATATTTTAAATTAACGTTCAAGTATCAACTAAACCAAAACACTAATTTTTGGAATTACACTGTACTTTATATTACTTGCTTCAGCAGTTCAAATAAAATAAAAGCAATCCATTTTCAGGAAATCCTGATTGCAGAAGTTCAAAGATCTAATAAAGACAACATAAAACTACCTCAAGATCTTCATGAGTATAGTGTGAGGGAATTGGTGTTAACAAGAAAGATTCCAGTGATAATAAATAATGATGATAACTAAACCAGATTTTATTTACACATTATACTAATAACAACATTTGATTCTTAACATATCTATTATCTATGCTCGTTTCATTGGCTTCTTTTTGCCAGTTGTTCTGTATTCACTTCTTTCATTTAAATATTGATCAGTACATGTCTGTCTAAACTCCTCATTTTCATACCAATTAGTAAGGCATGATTTGAGCGCAGAGTTCTCTGCTCTACACTTTACTACCATAAAAACTGACGATGCCTTGCAACATTTGTTAAAGTCTTCAACTTCTTTAACACATTTTTCGGTCTTTGCCTTTTCTCGCATGAGCTTTGGTATTACTACTTCAATTTCAACTTTTCTTAAACTTTTGTCATCAGGATCACCTAGAAATATTTAGTTTATTCAATGTAAATAAATATAAACAGGCAAATTATGCAACTTATTAAATAAATTTTATTGTTTACCTAAGCCATGCGGGCCGTCTGAGAACTTGTTTGGCAGAACCGAAGTATCAGGCATTTTAATTCTTGATCATACGTTCGTTATTGAAATTAAGTAGGTTTGAAATTTAAAATGTTGTAAAAAATATTTTGTACAGCGCAAATTGCAAATTAACTTCGCGTTTTCGACCACTCCAGCCAACTCCAGCAGAGCACTCCAGAGTCCAGTCTCTAGTTTTCTTAAATTTTTTTCTTTATTACCTACATAAATGTCAATGTCAGCGTCCTGCGTCAATGTCATTGAATGACACATGTTGACTGTTGAGTCTTTTTTGTTTTGACAACTGTTCTTCCGACGAGGTCCCGGGTTCGAGTCCAGGGTCGGGCCTGTATTGGGTTTTTCTGACTAGTCTGGAGTTAGGAAGTTGGCGGGGAGGCCTGTGCCCAGCAGTAGTTTGTAGTTGTAGTGGTAGTGGAAATGACTTTGGCCAACCCTACAAAAAAAATACATCAATCAAGATTGGGTCGCCTGTAAAGCGCCTTACTCATGGCCAATCTTTATTTTAATTGTAATGGTAACACTGTTCATGAGATTGCACATTCGACAGCGGACGTCAAAATCAAAATTCAAAATCGTCATTGTTGAATTTTGACAGCAGCAGCATTTCATGGAGGATTGATGAGTTAAATTAGAAATTAGTTAGTTCCTCGAATTAGCAAAGCATCTTAACCTAATAAATTTGAGATATCAATTACAGGATTATAATTGTTAAGCACCAAGAGAAATACAGGTATGTTTCTTTAAGTTCCTTCTATGAAACTAGTTTGTTTAGAATGGTCGTGTCATCGTCAATAATGCTTCTGTTATTTGTTAGTAGAACGGTAATTGTGAGCTATGGATCGTCTTTTACGTCTCGGAGGAGGTATGGCGGGGTTATCCCAGGCACCGCCACCAAATGATGCACCTGTTGTGGATACCGCAGAGCAAGTTTATATTTCGTCGTTAGCACTCTTGAAAATGCTGAAGCACGGTCGAGCCGGTGTTCCAATGGAGGTTATGGGTCTTATGCTAGGTAATTTACCTATTATTATATACTAGAAATAGATAAGTAGATTCCTTTGAAACTTATACATTTTGAAAACTAAGGCCAGTATGGCACAAGCCTTAAGCTGCACGCATTTTGCATCTGGTCCTATGCAACCTGTAGATATATTGACAACAAGCTCTCTTGCAACATTGCAAGCTATTCATACAGCAACAGGTCTACAGAAACTCAGAACTAAATTCTGCTGCCCTATTAAATAATGTAACTTATTCCTGCCACCAAAGCCTTCTGACCATTAAACTAATCTCATTTAATATTTTGCAGGGGAATTTGTTGATGACTACACAGTTCGCGTCATAGATGTATTTGCAATGCCTCAAACTGGTACTGGAGTGTCTGTAGAGGCTGTTGACCCTGTATTCCAAGCTAAAATGTTGGATATGTTGAAACAAACAGGGCGCCCTGAGATGGTTGTGGGATGGTGAGTAAAGGCAATTTTTTGTTCTATTTCTTCAACCTGCCTATCAATATCAATATTGGTACATTTAACCTTATGATCTGTTCATCAATCACATGATAGAGCCCATCACTTCAACCCATTGCTGGTTTACTACAAAGCACAAACCTTTTCTCATAATGAGAAAGCTTTCGCCAAATGTGTATTGGTAGTCTCACAGGCATGCATGTTTCCTCACAATTTTTCTTTCACAGTAAAATTCTTAAAATGCACATAGCTGTCTGTCTGTCTGTCAACCACCTTTTTCTCGGGAACATGTGGAGGACGGAGGTATCAAGGTGAAATTAATATCACATGCTTAAATCTACGTCCTTTGGAGTTGTAAAATAATTTTATTATGCTTCTTAATTATTTTAAACATTATTTCAAAAGATTTATGCAGCATATTTTGACACTCGCCAATAAATCAAAGCCTGTAGGGTACTTCCTGTTGACCTAGAATCATGAAATTTAGCAAAGCAAGGTATCACAGCACAAGTATAGGCAAAAACTGATAATCGTTAATAAGGGTTCCAAACTCATGGGGTATTGAATTTTTTTGTTAGGTGCTACCAGTTTATCACCATATGTAAGCCAGTTATTTCACATGACATCTTCCTTTTTATTAATTAAAAGGATTTATATTGTGTGGTGGCATAGATCACTCATGTCACAAGTCATGACTCACTTGCACTTGACCAGTTTTATAGTGTTTTTTATAGTTTATATACCTTTAAAATGAACAATGACATAAATAATATATTAAACCTATTATAATTTTAAATAATTGTAATCTATTGTATTTACAGGTACCACTCACATCCTGGTTTTGGTTGCTGGTTATCTGGAGTTGACATCAACACTCAGCAATCCTTTGAGGCCTTATCCGAGAGAGCAGTTGCCGTTGTAGTAGATCCCATACAATCAGTAAAAGGCAAAGTAGTCATAGACGCATTCCGCCTAATCAACCCCAACATGATGGTCCTTGGACAGGAGCCGAGACAAACCACATCAAACTTAGGCCATTTACAGAAGCCATCTGTGCAAGCTCTCATTCACGGCTTAAACCGTCACTACTACTCTATCAGTATAAATTATAGAAAGAATGAGTTGGAGCAAAAGATGTTGCTCAATCTCCACAAGAAATCCTGGATGGACGGCCTCACCTTGGCGGATTATAAAGAACATTGTGCTATCAATGAAACAACTGTAACTGATATGCTCGAATTGGCTAAGAATTATAATAAAGCTCTCGAAGATGAAGAGAAGATGACACCAGAGCAGTTAGCGATTAAGAATGTCGGCAAACAGGACCCCAAGAGGCATTTAGAAGAGAAAGTTGATATCTTAATGGCGAATAACATTGTACAATCACTTGGAGCGATGCTCGACACAATGGTTTTCAAATGATTGTATGAGAATCTTTTAAGTATTAAGGTCAAATAAAATGAATTACGAGTTCAGTCTCACATTTCTAATTGAAACCTAGCAAAATGTTGTCCTTACAATTATTATTATGCTTTTATTAATTAATAATTATATATTTACTAGGAGATGATGATAATAAAACAATCTTTTTTTATTAATTATTTGTTTACTTCAGTAAAACAGCCTCTGTGGAGCAATTTGACTGCAAATATTGGCAAGTTTCTTCTTAACTATTGGACAATTCTTCATATTGGCCAAGTCTATATCCATCATTGGTTTTAGGTCTTGCTGGGAATTCACAATGTTTTTGATAAGAGATTTCATTTTCTTAAATGCTGCTTCAGGATTATCCATTGTGATCTAAAAGTTGAAATTAGCTACTAAACTTAATAAAATAGGTTCTGTATAACACAATCCTAAACTAACATGGGGCCAGTTCTGTTAAGCACAATCTAAACTGAACTAAAATCACAGCTCAAAACTTAGTCCCAAGCTGTCCCTTTCCCTAGGGAGATTATAAAGGGATAGATAGCAATATAGGTAAATAGAGCTGTCATTTTAAAAAAAAAAAATTTATCCACTACTTTTACTACGATCTCACCTGATGGTGCAGTCTAAGATGGTAGCGGGCTAACCTGTTAGGGGCATGGCAGTTATATTAAACCCATACCTCTTCGGTTTCTACACGGCATCGTACCGGAACGCTACATCGCTTGGCGGCACGTCTTTGCCGGTAGGGTGGTAACTAGCCACGGCCGAAGCCTCCCACCTGGCCAGACCAGGGAAAATTCAGAAATTATAAATTCCCAAATTGACCCTGCCGGGGATCGAACCCAGGACCTCCGCACGTTAAGGCAAAAGCGCCACGCAACACTGCGCCACGGAGGTCGTCAAATAACAATTTTAATATAAAGATTGTGCTAAACAGAATTGGCCCCAATGACACCTCTAGTCTAAACCTAGTTCTGTTCCTTTCTGCAGAGGGTATTATGAAAGAGTTAGCACCATTTTTAATGCTGTCATTTTAGTTTGGAGATTGTGTACAACGGAATCAACCCCAATAATCTATTTTGGTGATGCTTTTGCGCTCCTTAGCACTTTGACGTAGTACCTACAGAGTTAAGGCGAAAACACATTATGAAAGTGACGCAGACGTTTTGTGCTGTCCGGTTTTGTGTGTTCATAGTCATAGTCATAGTCATTTATTCATTAAATATAGGTACACTGTAGGTACACTTATTTTCGTCTAAAAGTTACATAAGTATTTAAAAAGCATGATGGTGATAATGGGTAACGGTATCTTAAAACTAAAGCTACGAGGGTTCCAAACGCGCCCTAGTCTGAGAAGAGCCCACAACAAACTCAGCCGGGTTTTTTTTTTTTTTAATTATCACCATCTCACAAATATTCTTACTAAGGAACTATCAGAGACATTAGAGCAAATTATTGCCAGGCTTCCTTGTCGTTTAAGTAGTCCTTTACATGGTAATAAGACTTTTCAATGAGTTTACGTTTTACATTAACTTTGAACTTATTCAGAGACATCTTCAACATGTCTTCTGGGAGCTTATTATAGAAGCGGACACTGTTTCCAACAAATGAATTGCTAGTTTTACTAAGCCTAGAAACAGGCATTACAAGTTTATTTTTATGTCTAGTATTGACATTATGACAATCACTTTTCTTCTTGAATTTATCAATGTGCTTATGCACGTGTACTAAATTTTCAAATATATATTGGTTGTGCACTGTCATAATATTGATTTCTTTAAATTTATCTCTTAGTGACTGCCTTGGTCCCATATTATATATGGCTCGAACAGCCCTCTTCTGCAACACAAAAACAGAATTAATATCAGCAGCATTACCCCATAATAATATACCATATGACATAATGCTGTGAAAGTAACTAAAATAAACTAATCTCGCCGTTTCTATATCTGTTAACTGGCGAATCTTTTTAACCGCGTATGCAGCAGAACTAAGCCTGTTCGATAAGTCATTAATGTGATGGCCCCATTGGAGTTTAGCATCTAACGTTATTCCGAGAAAAACAGCGGTATCCACTAAATCTAATTCCTCATGATCAAGTTGCACAGTGGTTTTTACCTGTTTGACATTAGGTAATGTAAATTTGATACACTTTGTCTTTTTTCCATTGAGGAGTAGGTTATTAGCTTCAAACCACTGTACCACTTTATTGAGAGAATTGTTTACTTCGTCAAGAGTTGGTTCATAACGATTTATTTTAAACAAAAGTGATGTATCATCAGCAAACAATACTATCCCATGATTATTCTTGGCAAGATAAGGAAGATCGTTAATGTAAATGAGGAATAGAAAAGGCCCTAGAATTGAACCTTGTGGAACCCCCATTTTTACAATCGATCCGGAAGACCGCTTTCCATTAACGTCTACCTTTTGTATCCTATTTTTTAAGTAGGAATTCATCATATCCAGTGCTACACCTCTAATTCCATAATGGTGCAGTTTTCTGACTAATGTTTCGTGATCAACACAATCAAAAGCCTTGGATAAATCACAGAAAACGCCAAGAGCATCACGTGACTCCTCCCAGGCTTCGAATATATTCTGAACCAGCTCAACACCAGCATCGATTGTTGAGCGACCCCGTGTAAATCCAAACTGTTTACTATGTAATAAGTCATTATTACAAAAATGATTAAGCAATTGAATTAATATTAATTTTTCAAATATTTTACTGAAAGTTGGTAGTACAGATATAGGTCTAAAGTTAGTGGGGTCATTGGTACTACCAGATTTGAATAGAGGAATTATTTTACTATGCTTCATTAAGTCAGGAAACTCCCCACAATCAATACAATTATTAAATATTAATGTTAACTCGGGTGCAACGATATCAATCAATGATTTTACAACGTTAACGGAAATGCCCCACAAATCATTTGTCTTCTTATTGTTAATTAATTTGAAAGCTTTAATAACGTCAGAGCAGCTAACGTGACGGAATTTAAAAACGTTATTACATTCAGGCACGTTATCCTCCAGTAAAGTAAGAGCGGCATTTGGTGAGGAGTTCAACGATTCTGTGGTAGAAACAGGAATATCCGTAAAGAAGCCTTCAAAAACAGAAGCAACTTCAGAGTCCGAAGTTACAGGTGTATTACCGACATTAAGTTTAAATTCACAATTTTTCCGTGTTGCTCTTCCTGTTTCTTCATTCACTATGTTCCAAGTAGTTTTGATTACATTGGAGCTATTTTTTATCTTAGTTTGAATATGTTTTGATTTAGCCACAATGCAATCTCTTTTAAATTTCTTGGAAAACAGTTGAACATGCTGCTTGAACTCATCACTATTATCATACTGTCGCTCTGCATACAATTCATATAATTTTTGCCTATCTCTGTGTAATTCATTTGTTGCCCATTCATTAAAAACGTTTGCATCAGTAATTAAGACCGTTCTACTGGTGAATATTGATTTGAATATTTCACTGAAAGTATTAAAGAATATGTTATACATTTCATTAGGACTCAACCCATTAGGTAAAAAAGGGAGTTCCTTAGTAAGACTTGTTCTAATTTTTTCAATACGGTCCAACGTTACTGGTACAAAAGTTATTCTGCGCTTTGATACATTTTTTTTTAAATTTTCAAACTGAATTTGTTGTCCACAATGATCTGAATCTAATTTACTAATAATGTTTTTATTTACAGGTGTAAAATTTGTAAAAATATTGTCTATGCATGTGGCACTCATTGCAGTTATTCTAGTTGGCTCCATAAACATATTGGATAAGTTGTAGGATTTGAATAGATTCAATAACTTGCCACTTAAAAGGCTACTTTCCAATATATTTACATTAAAGTCTCCGCACACAATAAGCTTTTTATTTGATTTAGAGAGTTTAAATAGTACATCATCCATTACCTTTTCAAAAAGTTCAAAGTTAGACAAGGGTGGTCTATAGACAGACACAACAATAAATTGCTCCAATTCAACTGAAGACAGTTCTATTGTTGTTGTTTTCGTCATTATGGGTGGAAACTAAACTGCGTTGCAACGAGATGCGAATTCGAATTTCGGAACGCGAGAAACTGCGTCTGCAAGCCATCATGCATGCTTCCTGCCTAGTTCAGACAACTCCGTTTGTAAACCATACTTGATATAAGTACTGGACACAATTTCTTCTATTGAAAATCTGTCCACATATTATATCGTAACAGTGTGAAGTAGGTACTTCTACATGAATAATTAAAATGATTTCGACGTACGTTACATCGTATAAATGGGTAGAATCATAATATTGTAGAAAGCTTTTACCAAACGTGCAAGCTCACCAAATTTATATTTTGACCCTCAGTTGGCGGAGTAGGTGGTACTTACGGTGTCCCAGAAAAGACCAGGGGTATTTTGATGAATTTCCTCGTAAGAATTCTTTATGGTCGTTGTAAAACTTTCTGAAGGTATCTGAAATCAATAATGCTCATTTCAAATGCCAATCAGGGAGAGTTGTGATAACTGATAATCAAATTGAATTTAATCTACAAGACGTGTATTACTATAATGTACCTACCATAAACTATTAGATTATGAGATAACTGCACTTTTTGTAACTATCGCCTGAAAAGCTGATTCAGTGTTAGGTGGGTGTAGGGCTATAATTACTATGTCGTCACGTTGATTGCTGATAAATAAATTCTTACGTCTTCATAATTTTTAATAGCAATCAACGTGACGACAATAATTGCTTATATTTTTTTACAGTATGTATGTCCATAACGTCTTTGAGAGGTGATATCTAGTGAAAGGCCCAATAAATAGCGGCAGTTCTTATATTGTTTGAATAGGTATTGAGCATACTTTAATACTGTACAAGAATCAGCTTTTCTAAGTATGGTTCATTTTTGGTAACGATAAACCGTTTTTAAGCGGCCATATCTAGCGAAAGGCCCATCCATATGCGAGCAGACTTTCACTTTTGACATCAGTGGAGAGTACACACCTAATACAGATCAGCAATGAATCAGCTTTTCGGGCGATAGTTACAAAAAGTGCAGCTATCTCTTATAATATATTGGAGTGGTTCGGAATGTTGTTCTTTTACAAAAAATAGGCAGTTACTTGTGGTTACCGACAGCAGAAAAAGTCCTTACCTCCTCGTAATGATCCAGTTGATTTACCATAGAATTTGGATCATCAATCTTAGTCGATCGGCGATTTGGACTCCCTAATAAATGGAAATTTAGAGTTACGTAAATGCAACAACTTTGTATTTCTGTTTGACGATTTCGCGATATAAGTACTTAACGGTGGAAAGGCCGTTAATGTTCTAAAGTTCTTATACTTATCATCTATTTAACGTAAAATTTCGAACCCTATTGAAACCGTTAATGTCAACATTTCCTAGGGAATGCTGATATTAACTGACTGCCCCGTTGGTCTAGTGGTTAGCATGATAGACTGCGGCCGACGAGGTCCCGGTTTCGAGTCCAGGGTATGATAAAGTATTGGGTTTTTCTGACTAGAAATTCTAAGTACTAGCCCGGAATTAGGAAGTTGGCGGTGTTTCACACCCGTGCCTCGGAGAGCACGTGTTAAGCCGTCGCGTCGGTCCCGGTTATTATCACTAACATGATAATAGTCGTTAGAGCCCGCAAACCCGCATTGGAGCAGCGTGGTGGGTCTAAGCTCTGATTCCCTCTCTCCTATGAGAGTGGCGGCCTGTGCCCAGCAGAGGGATGTTAATGGGCTGTAGTGGTGGTTGTGGTGGCTGACATTAACGGTTTCCAGACATTAGAGGCTAGAGGAACATAATACATACCTATTATATACTTATGTATCAAAACGTCGCGATCGTGGCGTCTTGCAAGTAAAGAAAAGGATATCAAGGGGCGTTATTACGTTTTTATGATTCCATATGATTGCTAACCTAACCTAACGATTGATATGGACTCAAAAAATGAAAGCGATTGACATATATTTTTTATCTATTGAAGATTTGCTAGGTACGAACGAAATAAGTACAAATATTTGTTTCATAGCAAACCTTCAATGAATATTTTTCAGTGGCTTTCATTTATAATGTCAAACTGCTATACCCCTAAGCGCTTAGCCCGCTACCAACCATCTTAGACTGCATCATCACATCAAACCCTTGATCTTCTAACCACCAGTCAGTAGATTAGATAAATTATGTGGGTACCTAAACTATACTGATTTATAAGCATTTCAGGTTTTAAATAAAAAGCCGAGCTCACAATTTTCACTAGTTTCGCTGTTCACTGGCAGGCCGTTTTCAATTAGGAACGCGAGCCAGAGGTCGGAGTCCAGCGGTTTCGCGTCTGTGTAACTGTGCGGCCACGCCACCTTTCCGCTAATTGACTTCATTAGCAAATTCTCCACTGCGAACGAGTTACAAAGGCTTTTAATGAAATTGTGATTTGTGTCGTATTGGTAATAAATCGAGTCGGAAACGTCGAAATGAATATGGGAAAACTATGGAAAAAAGAATATGGGGAAAGATGATCTCCGCGTAGATTGAGGTTACTAAAAATCCCGTGGGAATCCTCAGATTTTCCGGGATAAACTGCGACCTCAACTAATGACCTTAACCAGGAAACGATCTATTTCTACCAAAATTCAAAATCGGTTGAACTGACAGGCCGTGAAAGCGTATCAGATAGACAGAAACACCCTCGCATCCATACCAAATACTAAATTTAATAAGCCGAAAGTGTTTCTGTCTGTCTGTCTGCTACGCTTTCACGGCCCATCTGTTCAACCGATTTTGATGAAATTTGGTACAGGAATAGGTTGTATCCCGAGGAAAGGCTAGGCGAAGTCGCGGGAACCATCTAGTTTTTATGAACTAACAAAACAATGATTATTATAATTATTTTTGTATGTAAAAGCAAGCTGTAATATTATGTCGTGGGATAGAAATTCAGTGCCAACTCTACAGTTATTAAATACGTCTTACCTACTGACGTATTCCAACCCGAGCAAGTTCGGTGCCCCAGGCAAATAGCTAGATTGCGCCCCTTGAGACAAAGCTTCGTTACAAAATAATACAACAAATGTACTTGAATTTCAAACAAATACTCAAGACGAAGGATTTTCTAGTGTCAAGAACGACACGGCAACTGGGCAGCACCATTGTGCTGCCCAGCTGCCGTGTCGTTCTTGCCGTGTCGGCATAAAATTAGTATATTGTGTGATATTTTCGTATCAAGTTGCCGAGTTCGATCCCAGGCAGGGTCAATTTGGGAATTTATAATTTCTGAATTTTCCCTGGTCTGGCCTGGTGTGAAGCTAGTTACCACCCTACCGGCAATGACGTGCTGCCAAGCGATTTAGCGTTCCGGCACAGAATTGGCAATATTATGGTTCAGGTACGATGCCGTATAAAAACCGAACAGGGGTATGGGTTCAATATAACTGTCATGCACCAAACAGGTTAGCCCGCTACCATTTTAGACTGCATCATCACTTACCATCAAGTGAGATCGCAGTCAAGGGCTTATTTATAAAAAAAAGTGCTTGAGTGAGCGAAAAAAAAAGAGCGTGAGCGTGAAAAAAGTGAAGTTTTTCTGAAATTCCGAAAAAACCGAACAGGTCATTGTACAGACACTATTTTTAGGGTTCCGTAGTCAACAAGGAAGCCAGTTTCGCCATGTCTGTCCGTCCGTCCTCGGCTTAGCTCAGAGATTATTCCGGAAAATTAAGGAGTTCCCGCAGGTTTACAAAAAATCCTAATCCACGCGAATGATGTCGTGGGCATCATCTAGTATCAAATAGAAAGAGCGAATAATATAGAAAGGTATTTCCTGTAGGTAGGTACATCCTTTACCTGTACCTATCTATCTACTTACATTCTGCATCCATCCGTGGTTCGACCATCATTCCAGAAGTAGAAGGATCCTGGTCAACAAACACTGTGGTTTCAGGGGACGTGAAAGTGACCGACTTAGATGATTTCCTACTATCGGCCGTACCAAAACCTGAAATTCAAATATTATACTATTTATAATCTGTCCAACCATTTATTATATTTAATTATGAAGTTTCATAATTATTGACAGGCAACCATCGACAAAAAAGGCAATAATCCATAGACGCTGATATTTTTTTACAATAGTGAAGCGACGTTCTCTTTTATCCGATATTTCGTAACTCGTATAGGTACTCATCTACTGTATACCAGTACGAATTTTATTTTCAAAATTGTCATGAAGCTTCAACGCAAGCTCTCTTGATTGTCCTATAAGCACCACACATCTTTGACGATGGATGGTTTCTATGACTAAGAATATTAATGTAAGTGTCTAATGTGTCTAAGTATATGGATATATACTTTAGACACCTACATTAATATACTTAGACATTTAAACGCTTGGGTATGTTTATAAAACAATAAAAAATGTTGAGCAAAGCTAAATATCAATGTGTCGAATTGATTAATACTTCTATAAAAAGAAAGTCGATTGTTATCAAAAATCGAATTAGTAACGCATTGGAACATCATTGACTCGAGCTGCAAAAGTAAAATAAATGATTGGACAGAAATAGGTACTTGTTTTTAATTTGTTCTGCAAGAAGCTATAGCGCTCTAGAGTTCAGAGTTTCTTGTAAAGACATTAAGTAAGACGTAAGTAACTACGAGCAACCGGCCTCGATTTCGAACGTAATTTGCATGTCTTTACCTTTCCAAGTGGAAGATTTGCTAAAGTCAATACTCTTTTGGGCACGCGCGTTCATTTGGTCATGTTTATTTGAGCGATCAGTAGGATGTCTGAAAATATATTAATTAGTGAGTTTAGTCTTCTATGAGTAGAATCCATACTTATATTATAAATGCGAAAGTGTGTTTGTCTGTCTGTCTGTCTGCTACGCTTTCACGGCCCATCTGATCAATCGATTTAGATTTTAAATGTTTTCTATGCAAATAAACTTTTAAAAGTACTTTTGAACCATCAACTGAATCCACCACTGGTTCGGAATAAGCTAGCAGGAAAAAACCATAAGCTATTACCATTAACATTAACCATTTTATAAACAGCGAGGTGGGACTGAAACGTTGGAGACGTTTCTGTCGTCACTCGTGTACTAGACGCGGCTATAAAATCTCAGGACAATACATATATGTATTTAGGAATAGCGGCACCACACTGGAAAACGTCGGTACATGACATGAAGTGTCAGCAAAAGACGTTTATTTATGTGCTCTCAATGCTACGCTCATGTTGGACATCTGCAGTTAAATGCATTAGCAGATAGGGTAGGAATCAAAGTAACACGCGTAAGCGCGCTTTCTGTATAACAATTTGCGGTGCAGTTGGCTTCGCACCGTGCTTCCGTCGTCTGGTTTATATTGTATACTTATTTGAATACACACTAGGGTCCGGCAAGGACAAAACGTCAGCGTCAAAGGGACGTTTTGTCCTGTCACATAGTGTGGGCGCTCCATATAAAAGTACATATTGCAAACTAATGTCCGCCAGATATTAGTGTTTTGGTTTTAATATCTTACTTCTTTGACTGGTTCCGTTCTTGATATGAAGCAAGTCCATACACGTCACTGACATATTCGTCTGCGCCCTGAGGTTCCTTATAAAGCGAGTACAGGCCAGAGTCTATGTTAATACTCTTATTTAGATCGGCCTTATCTTCCAGCAATGTAGAGCTCTGTAAATTAATAAATCACTGTACAAAAAATCCAATTGCCTTCAAACTCGGCGAAATTAATGAGATTTGTATGTTGTCTGTTTCTCACCCTCTTTTGGGGAAAATAGAATTGAGCGAATTAAGGCTATCAGATTTCGATTCGGAGGGACTATTTAATCGTATGTTCGAAAATACGAACCATTATTGTCCAACACATATAATTATATTAAAATGATCATGGGCTGGGCGCATGATTTGGAAGACTGGTATAAGAAGTTGGGAAAGGTGGGTTGGGAATTTTCTGAAGCAGCAGATGATAATGGTCAATAAGATTCATATCTCACTTTTTTTTGGAAACAGTAACTTTGTTCATTACATTTTTGACTCTTTTTGAGACGCGTAGGTGACTCCTTTTTCTTCTAAAAAGAATGTACCGACTTTTTTGTTTTTTAAGGGTTTTTCTAAACAGGTTCTTGGATATATTTCACGGTTATCGGCCACCAGGGGGCAATGCAGTCGTAGATTTAAAAAAAAACTATTGTACCAACCGAAATAGACAATGCGATTCTGTCGATACCCTTGAAATCTATATTTCGACGTGCTTCGCTATCCATCATGAGGGAACATTCTGAATCAAAGATGAACTCACTTCTTTGTTTTTCGTCTGTCAAGAGCTAATAATATAATAAAATAAAAATATCAATAAAAATAAAACATAAATACTTAGATAACAATTAAATATCAACTCAATTTAATTGTAGCGATCAGTCGTAGCTCGAACCTCTTCGTAGCAATAGATATCGTAGAACCGTAGCAAATGTACTACGGTTTCTTTCCGCGTAGCATTCTGTATTTTGACAGTTTTAGTGATCGCATAAAGACAGGGGTTTTTGGAGATATTTGGAGATAATGACGCACGGATGAAATAATAATAGTTAAGTACTTCGTAATTTGGGGACGTTGGAATCCCAAGGTGCAGAATGGCAATACCGCATAAGGCGTAACGTTGGCCATACACCCTAAATGGCAGGGAGCTGGTAGATTTAGGCGGTGCAAGACCGGGGTTGTCGAAGTTCCTTTAACAGACCTATGCCCAACTGTTGGCACCTGTCGGATGACTAAGTCGACGATCATGACGAAAGCGTTCGGCGAAAACGTACATAATAGTATTTAAAAAATAAGAGATTGTTTACGTACTCGTAATCTTCGTGACAAAAAGGAATGGTAAAGGCCAAAATCAGACGGGTATTAGATATCATATTATAATCAGATAACACAAAGTCCGCGTTGCCACACTAGCATACCTCTACCACACACACCCCCATGATTTTCGGTATATACCTACATAGTCATTATAATCTATTAGACACTAGTTGAAATTATAAGAGATCTAGATACTTACTTGAAGGATCTCGTTAAGTATTCCGTTAATGATGATCCGACCGGAGAGTAAAACTTGTAATGTCGATATTTCTCTGGGGGAGACCATCAGGGAAAGCCTCTTCTCGAGAGCAAAATTTCTTGCTCTAAGTAAAAAATAAAGGGCCAGTTAGGTACAAAAAAAAAATCATGGCTCATTTTTACCAGCTTAGCAACGCAACGTATACTTAGATAATTATTCTGACGTCCCTTTTGATTTTTTTCTTTCGAAACCATTTCCTTTCAAACGGGAAATACTTTTCGTTTTCCTTTACCAATTACTTATTTGAATGAAAAAATTGCAAATTCCTAGCAAAATCAGTAAAGGAAAAGTTTCACTTTTGGAAGTAAATGCTTTTGGAGAGAGAAAAACGGAAGGAATTTCAGGCAATTTGTCACAGTGCACTCCTGAATCCTGATACAGAGTGGATAAAATACTTTATTTACATTGATGAACGTTTGAAATGGGTATAATGAAGTGAAAAAAAGTCCTTGTGTGCAATTCACATACGGCAGATCACTTCTTCAGAAAAATACCCTACGAGAGAATGAGATAAATATAACTTGTATTCTATCTTATTCTCTCGCAGGCTAAATCCTATTTATGAATATTTTTGTCTCTTTTTGGTGTCGCTTTTTCGTATCATCGAATTTTCAAATCACAACTTTTACTTCAACAAGATACAGCTAGAATCCTGAAAGGTATCTAGGTACTACCAAGTATTCTGTGCTAAACATCGATATAAATGTGTAGGTACTAGATGGGCCCTTTCATAGAAAAAAATTGGGCGTCCAACCCGCGCCCGTTCCCTGTGTGTTTTGCGTTTAAGACTGCATCATCACTGACTATCAAATGAGTTCGGAGTCAAGGGCTAATTTGTAGTTGGCAGCACAATTAGACAGCAGCGCCAGTGAAGTCGTCAAGGGTGTGAAATAATAAGGTGCTGCGAGTTACTAACTCCTTGCGTTCATGTTGTCTAAGAGCAAGGGCGCCTTTGTCTAAACAGTGCGCTAGTATCAGGAACGGTCGATAGCCACGCAGTTTCAACATGAGAGCACCCAGTATATCCATTGTAACCAGCTTCACCTTCCCATCTTTTACGAAAGCTTCCTCTCGGCCTGCGGATAACGTATCAAATAAAACAATCAAATAATAATAAATATACAGATACAGGTCGGATAAAGAAGGCGGTTATCCTTGAGACGGCACGAATTGTGAGGAAGTTCCTCTCGCTGGAGCCCTGACCACCGGCTGCTTGGGTCTTTAAGGCCCCGCAGTGGATGGAAGTTTTATAGGATTATTTTTAAATGTGTTTTGTATAGTATTTTTATATATTTATGTAAAACGTGTTTAGAAATAATTTTATAAAAATCTTTTTTTTTTTTTTTTTTTTTTTTATATACTACAAGCTAGCCCTTGACTGCGATCACACCTGATGGTAAGTGATGATGCAGTCTAAGATGGTAGCGGGCTAACCTGTTAGGGGCATGGCAGTTATATTAAACCCACACCCCTTCGGTTTCTACACGGCATCGTACCGGAACGCTAAATCGCTTGGCGGCACGTCTTTTGCCGGTAGGGTGGTAACTAGCCACGGCCGAAGCCTCCCACCAGGCCAGACCAGAGAAAATTCAGAAATTATAAATTCCTAAATTGACCCTGCCGGGGATCGAACCCGGGACCTCCGCACGTTAAGGCAACAGCGCTACACACTGCGCCACGGAGGTCGTCAAATCTGTACAAATTAATGGGAGAGGTCATATCTATACTAATATTTATATTATAAATGCGAAAGTTTGGATGGATGGATGTATGGATGGATGTTTGTTACTCAATCACGCCCAAACGGCTGAACGGATCTGGATAAAATTGGCACAGAGATAGATTATAGTCTGGAATAACACATGGGCTACTTTTTATCCTGGAAAACTAAGGAGTTCCTGCGGGAACCAAAAACCTCAATCCACGCGGACGTAGTCGCGGGCATCAGCTAGTAAAACATAAAGGGTAATGTACATTCGTCGTCAAAAGTTCATATATAGAATAAGCAAACACGATGGCTTGCTAGTTACAAAGTCACGCTGAAATTTACATATTAAATAATCTAAGTAAATAATATTCATCTTGTAGTTTGAGTTGACAATTTATGGCAATAATCTTTAAGTAGTTTGAACCTAATGTTGTTTAGTCGTACTCCTTAATATACGTTCATACGAACATATTATTATGTTTGTGTGGATTCAGTGATTCAGATTGCTTGCACATAGTTTTAGTGTATGAGCTTTTGAAGTCGACCGTACATACACTACGCGCGACGGAAACGTGTGCAAGTAGTGTGCAAGGCGGTTTTAGACTTGTTTTATATTAAACTAGCTGATGCCCGCGACTTCGTCTGCGTGCCTATGTGCTATTCCAGACTATAATCTATCTCTGTGCCAAATTTCAGCCAGATCCGTTCAGCCGTTGGGGCGTGATTGAGTAACAAACATCCATACATCCATACATTCATCTAAACTTTCGCATTTATAATATTAAGTACGAAGATAAATATCATGCCTCTTGGAAATAATTATGTTGAGGTTCGAGCTTCTTGCCTTGAAGGTACTTTCAGGAAACACTGACGCCGAAAGGGCGTTCGTTTTACCTTTGCGGTTCAAATTAGAAAAGTTGAACAAAAACGTTCCGTGCGAGTTTGAACGTCGACAACAAAAGGATGCCACGGTATCTCGCTGTTTCGCGGTTGAATGGTGCAGAAGGAACAAAATTGCGATGTTCCTGAGTACACTCTCCAAAGTATAGCCGATATATTTACCGTATGTTCCCTTCCGTTTTCCCTTATTTCCTTGAATCCTAGTGCGGAAATCACTGTCCCACTAACTGATGTAATTATTTCTGTACTTGTAATGAACTTTATCTGAATAAACTTATAAACTTATATGATATGATTACAAATCGTACACGGGACAAGTGAAACTTTCTGGTGGAGCTCGTACCGCCGCGTTTTTTATTTGTCCAACACTTATTCCATGTCGCAGTAAACTAAGAATAGTCTTTCGGTAAAGTCGGTAAAACAGACCACTCGAACTGTTTCCCTAAACTAGGCGTAAAATGGACACCGATTCTAGCCTAAGGTCGGTAAAAACCGTTCTCAGAAAGAAAGCGCTCGTCTGGGTTAACCCTTAATCCTGCATTTAGGTATATGCCTTGTTAGTGTTTCTTCACGCGTTATTATACGAGACATACTTAAGCTTTCCCTTTGCTCTGTACAGTGAAAATCCTTGCTGTACAAATACCTTTTACGACGGGGGAAGATCTTGTGAAGTAGGTACCTGCCTACACCAGCTGTGAAAGTTTTTTTCTGTCGTATTAAAGTTTTATGTTTATTTTTTTATGGATGATGCCCGCGGCTTCGTCCGCGTGGACTAAGTTTTTTATTTCCCGGGATAAAAAGTAGCCTATGTCCTTTCCCGGGATACAACCTATCCCTCTATCAAATTTCATCAAAATCGGTTGAACAGGTGGGCCGTGAAAGCGTAGCAAACAGACAGACAGATACACTTTCGCAATTATAATTACCTAAGTATGGATTTTCCCTGAAAATTTCTTGCCAGAAATACCCATTGACTTAATCTTGACGTACGTATTACGTATTATTATCATACAATGCTTTTCATTAAGCATGATTGTCTTGAAGCGCAAGCCTATACTTTGCAATAAAAAAAAATACGCGCCGAATTGAGAAGCTCCTCCTTTTTTGGAAGTCGGTTAGAAATAAACCAATGCCCACACATATCTATATAATAGAGGTACATTAGAAAAATCTTCTTACTGTCCTTAACAATTTGCCTACCATCATATTATGGTAGAATATTTTTTTAATATATATAGCGAGCAAACGAGCAGGCGGGTCACCTGATGGTAAGTGATTACCGCCGCCCATGAACATTTGCAGCACCAGAGGAACCGCCAATGCGTTGCTGGCTTTTGAGATATTTGTTTATCCGACCTTTGAAGGGCCTCATAAGTATTATAATCATGTGGGAACACAGAAGATGGAAGCCGGTTCCTGTGAATGAAAATGATCTGGAATATGCAATGGAAATACTATTTTAAGACCTATATCTGTACCCATATTCCTGCAAACTTTATTGTACTCACTAACTTAACTTTATTATATATTGTATTTATTTACTCAGTCCATATGATTCGCCGTCCATTTCGCTGTAAGTTAGGAAGTCGCCAGCGAGAAGCATGTCGTCATACTTGCGCCTCGTTATAACTTTGTAGTGGTTCTCGTAATGATAGAAGGCTGTTGTGTGCTGTAATCCCAGTTCTATTTTGCTGCTGCATTCTGTTGCGAGGCGCCGGGCTAGGCTTCCTGTACGAAAAATTAGAAAAAAACAATTTCGGTGTATTGTATGTTTGATATAACTGCCATGCCCCTAACAGGTTAGCCCGCTCCCATCTTAGACTGCATCATCACTTACCATCAGGTGAGATCGCAGTCAAGAGCTAGCTTGTAGTGGATAAAAAAAAAATACTTACTCCATTTTTTGAAGGGAAGCTTTTTTATTGACGTCTGAGATGGGTACTTACCTTGATACCTCAGTTTTTGTGACCTACCTAACAAATACCTTACATTATAGATAACTAGATGCCCGCGACTTCGTCCGCGTGGATTAAGTTTAGATTACCGCGGGAACTCTTTAATTTATTAGGCTATGTCATTCCCCGGGATACATACTATCCCTGTATCAAATTTCATCAAAATCGGTTGAACAGATGGGCCTTAAAAGCGTAGCAGACAGACAGACAGATACACTTTTGCATTTATAATACTTGACTAGATGACGCCCGCGAATTCATCCGCGTGGATTAAGTTTTTGTTTTATTACCGCGGGAATTAGTTAATTTTCCGGGATAAATAGCAAACAGACAGACACACTTTTGCGTTTATAATATTAGAATGAGTGTATTCAACTTCGACTGCCATGGATTCAGGTTTTTTGAAAAATACCCCGGGAACTCCTTGATTAAAAGTAGCCTATAGTCCGATGACTGCCTCGTTGGTCTAGCGGTTAGCATTGTCGACTGCGGATCACGAGGTCCTGGGTTCGATTCCCGGTCTGGCATAAAAATTGGTATTGGGTTTTTCAATTAAGAAATTCTTCGTGCCAGCCCGGAGTTGGAAGTTGGCGGTATTTCACCCCGTGCCTCGGAGAGCACGTTAAGCCGTCGGTCCCGGTTATTATCACTAACATGTCGTTAAAGCCCGCCAACCCGCATTGGAGCAGCGTGGTGGGTCTAAGCTCTAATTCCCTCTCTCCTATGAGAGTGGAATTAGATGGCCTGTGCCCAGCCGTGGGACGTAAATGGGTTATAGTGGTAGTGGTAGTGGTACACCACAAAGGAAAATAAACAACAGTTAACTTAGCTAATAACAAAGTAAGTGTACAATTTGGCGGCCTTATCGCTACACAGCGATCTCTTCCAGGCAACAAATAGTTTAAAAGGACATAGCCACAAATACAACCGGTAGATGGTGCAGAAATAACAAAATATATAAAAACACTCGATATTATGGTGTTTAATAGTTTCAGTTACTGTTCGGCATGCTGCCAAACGAAAACAACGGTTTTTGTGCATGAAATTGTTTAATTTTCTACTGCAACAGCGTGCTGGTAATAGCTTTTGGCTCTTGGATCTGTTCAGCTGTCTTGATTCCAAAATTGGCGACAGGTACCGTATTGAAGCAGCGAAAGCGGGAGCAATCAACAAAATAAGTAAGAAAATATACTTCGTCAAATTATTAATTAATGGAAAATAATCGAAGAAGATACTATCATTGATGTAATAAGGACTTATTTTACCAGCTTTTCATACAAAATTGACATTACTTATTGAAACGCACAAGCGTCAGATCAACTGCGAAATCTTTATAGAAAAAGTTAGAAGAAACGAAACGAAGAAAAAGAAAGTTAGTTACATAAAAAAAGTTATTAGTTAAGTAGGTATAAAGCTGAATCCAGCTGTATAAAACGTGTAATCAGTCACTTAGTCACGGTCGTAACGTTTTAACCAATGAATGGTCACAACTCACAACTCATTCATCATCTATATTTATATTATGATAGTACTTAGACTACGTGTCCACAACCAGGCTCAGATCTCACGGGATTTCCACATAACATCATGGTCTTGCGCTATACTTGCATTGCAGCTTCTTGTGATTCGTTTGGTCTCGTCGGTCAAACTAAACAACTAATTTACCCGCACTTACTTGCCGACGGAATGAGAACTTTACCACCAACACCACCACTACAGCCCATAAACGTCCCACTGCTGGGCACAGGCCTTCACTCTCATAGGAGAGAGGGAACTAGAGCTTAGACCCACCTGCACGCTGCTCTAATGCGGGTTGGCGGGCTTTAACGAATATTATCATGTTAGTGTTAATCGAGACCGATGGCTTAACGTCTTTTCCGAGGCACGGGGGTGAAACACCGCCAACTTCCAACTCCGGGCTGGCACTGAGAATTTCTTACTGAAAAACCCAATAACTAACAATTTTTATGCCCGACCGGGAATCGAACCCAGGACCTCGTGAACGTGTTCCGCAGTCGACCATGCCGCTAGAACAACGAGGTATTTAAGTACAGTAAGAAGCAATAAGCATATTTACCTTTACCAACCGCCTCATACCCTACAAGTACAATGATGGGAACATCGGTAGTGTCAGCCGGAGGGACGTAGGGCGATACACGCGACCTCGTCAACTGCTGAATGTAGAGCAGACGGAGAAGACGCCGGCTTGAGAACACTGACACATCTGGTGACATGTACATCATTGAAGACCGCTATAAAACAAGGGTAAGTACTTAGCTCCTACAATAGTAGTTTGTGATATAAGAGCAGTAAGTAGGATTTTACATTTTTACATACGAGCCAGCCAGATGCCGCCAGGCGAGGGCTGACCATCGTCACGAGTTTGTCAAAACCTTAAAACGCCCGTGTATCACACAATATTTTTCAATACATTTGTGAGAAAACTTGAAAATAAAACTCGAGTAGGTAGCTATACGAAAGAGATTTTGCCGGCTATTAATAGCGCAATTTTTTTCACACCCAAAAATTCCTAATTGTTGATTTAGTTTTATTATTCCAAATCACTTTAAACATTCAATTATATAAAATACAATTTTTAATTTCATGAATTAATTTCATCAATCCACATTTAATTAATGTTAGTATTGTATAGGTTTTCTACATACAAGTTATCTTATATCTTTAAAAGAACCTGCTTGCAAGAAAACATTTTATTTAGAAGTGGACCTAAAAAAATTAAAAATAAAACTGCAAAAAAATTGCACGAGGTCAGCAAATGCTGCAAAAAAAAACACGAGGGCAGTTTTAACTTACAAGCGCACTATTTGAGCAGTTTTCATACTAATACTATATTGTCCTTCCGACCGATTTTCGGTCACGGCGGCCTATTTCCATAGAGATTAGCCATTTGCGCGGGAGATATTATAGTGCACAAGTGTGTGCGCATACACAGGTGCACTCTCTGTTCCTTTACTCTCATAGCCCGATGGGACGGACTGTTGAAGTATTAGTATTCTGTGGTAACACGGTAAAAGATGCCCTTCCGGCGTTCGTGAAACACATCACGGACAACCTAACTAACAGATAATGTAGACTTTCTGTCCCCTAGCACTTTTTTACTGATATAATGTTTTCGCTCTTACTTAATTAATGTTTGAAAGTCGACAGTGAACAGGCAGAGGCGCATTCCAATATAAACCTCATGATTACTTTCCATTAGGTGTTGTTGTTTCAAAAACATACGGCTTAAAGCGTGAAAATATTACCTGATAAATAATTACAGGGGTATTACCTTTTCAACGGGATCCAGATCCCTAGCATCCAAGTTGAGCAAAACGGGGAATGTATTGATGACGACGTCCTTATACCCCGGGACGTTGCATATGGGGTTAGAACGGAGATCCATTAGCATTAGACGTCTTAAATTTCGCATGTACACCGCTAGCTCCATCAACATACTTAGTCGATTATTCTTTGCGTGCAATTCTCGTAATCTGTGGATAGAAAATATGGATTGAAAGGTCTATTCTGTATATTTGTGTTTTATCTGTATTTTTCCCTATCATAACCTAATGGACCCGTAGTTTCATCCAATACATCCAAGTAGATAGATAGCGACTATAAAAAGAGACATTTATTATGTTTTATAATAAGTATAATATTACGTAACACTATACCTAATGCTAAGTGGAAATAAAAGATTCACAAACCTTGTACAACCTGAAAATATTTTCATAGACATAAGGTTGTTCTCGTTCAAATTGAGATATTCGAGATGCAGCAAGGTCCAAAGGCCTGTATCCGGACCAAATTCGAAGCTCGATAAGTTATTATAGGACACGTCTAACCACAAAAGACGCAGGTGATTCAGATTTTCCAATCGTTGGATATGATTGAACGAGAGGTCGAGATGACGCAAATATCTAATGGAGCGAAAAAAATGATAAATATAATACTCATAAGGCGATTTCGTCCACGTAGAGTATTCTATTGTAAGGATACTATTGGAATATCAAGTCATAATCCTTTTTATAAGCTAACTAGCTGATGTCCACGACTTCGTCCGTGTGGAATAAGATTTTTTTATTCCCGCGAAAACTCCTTAGTTTTCTGGGATAAAAAGTAGCATAATATATCACTCTTCAGGTCCTCAACTATACTCATGCAAAAATCACGTCGATCTAGTTGCCCTGTTGCGACGTGATTGAAGGACAAACCTACAAACAAACACATTTTTGCATTTACATATTATATTATAATAGTTTTAGTTCACACAGCAATCCGTTGCCCTGTTGCAACGTGATTGAAGGACAAACCTACAAACAAACACATTTTTGCATTAACATATATTTTAATATTTTTAGTTCACACTGTGTTTACTTATAAGTAAGTAATCACTAAACTTAGCCTGTATTTTTTATTTTTGTTAATGTGTACGTGATTTAGTAAATTTAATGTGTGAATAAAATAAAATTATAGTAGTAACGGATTTGAAATTAGTTACTTAACTTAAATTTTGCAGTCCACTTATCTCCTTTATATTATTGTGCGATAGATCTAGCACAGTAATCGACCATAGTGCACTCAGATCACGAATCGTTAACACTGAGTTATATCTGTAGTGTACTTCAGTTAAAAACCATTGCGCTGTAAGTGTAATTTAATGTTCTAATCTTCCGCAAGAGAGTTATTTTATGTGTTAGTAAAAATAGGTACATGGTTCGGTACAAAATTAAGTCTGTCTGTCTGCTATGCTTTTGATGAAATTGGGTACAGGGATACGTTGTATCCAAGGGAAGGACATAGGCTACTTTTTATCCTGGAAAATTAAGAAGTTCCCGCGGGAATAAAAAGTAGGTACTAAACTTATAAACCATAACCAAGATTCTTAAAATTATCACCACGAAGGTATCAATCCATACTTCCATACTAATATTATAAATGCGAAAGTGTGACTGTCTGTCTACGCTTTCACGTCCTATCTGTTCAACCGATTTTGATGAAATTCGGTATGGGGATAGTTTGTATCCCGGGGAAGGACATAGGCTACCTTTTATCCCGGAAAATAAAAGAGTTCCCGCGGGAATCAAAAAGCCTTAATCCACGCGGACGAAGTCGCGGGCATTATCTAGTACTTAATAAATTTTCGCAATCTTTACATTTTATGTCGAAATCGCTACTATGTATTGTATCTCATGTTTTCCTCGGATTGGATTTCTCATGACATGACATTTTATAAGTGAAACGCTAACACAAAGCTAATTACAGCATTTTGATTTTGAGTTATGATCCGATAAATATATAAATAAATACTTGATCTTCTAGCCAAGCGCGCTCCACCTTAGGCTGCATCACAACTTGCTAGCAAATCTGATACATAAAAAAAAATACACACTTTTTGCCCGCGACTTCGTCCGCGTGGTCTACACAAATTTAAAAACCCCTATTTTACACCCTTAGGAGTTGAATTTTCAAAAATCCGTCATCCATCTAGTGGTTTGAGCTGTGCGTTAATAGATCAGTCAGTCAGTCAAGTTTTCCTTTTTTTACATATATAGATACATTAGACTGGTAAACTCATAAGTCATACCCCAATCGTACTAATTCACTTACGTGTTTCGTAATCCAGAACAGATTTTAATCTGTTGTAATTCACACAAAAATACTGCAAATATAGAAGGTGTGATAGGACCCGTAGATCAGTTATCAAATTTGAAGAGAGATCTAAATATACTATGTATTTGTAGTGTTGCAATACATCGATGTTAGTTAGATACTGTAACAAACGAACCAAGTTAGAATACTAACTTACAAAATCTGAAGAGCCGATTTATCAGTCACCAAATAAGTAATGTTTAACCATAACTGAAGACTACACGGGAAAAACAAGGAATGTCAGTAAAATCCTAATTTGAGTTTACAGTTCGATATAATTGCGTTTGAGTACAAGTTCCACCCTGCCGATAAAGTATTATCATTAACCGACCGACTGTCAGAGGCTATGAAGGTCCAATTATGACTGTACCCTATTATATTTCGAAGAAAATTATATTTTAGTCATATAATTATAAGGTTAATATTGAAGTTTTTAAATTAGAGACTTTAAACCTTAGGATTCCACTTTATTCAAAGTTATTATTTTTTGACAACCTTGTTTTTTCCGTGTAGTCTTCAACTTAGGAATAAATTGGCGTCAACGCCTGCGAAACATGAAGTTTAAGGAAAATAAGTTTTTTGCTTGTAAAAGTTTAAGGAACCTTAAGTCTATTTTCGATGTATGAAATTGGGCATTATTCTTTACCTTCGATGACAGATCAAGTTTGATGTAAACGTAGTCTCCCAGAATTGGCGTTCGTTTTAAATAACTAAGGCACACTGTGACCATGTCCCTCGTAAGCACCCCTTCTTCGAGCTCGGGAACATCTTCTATCTTCCTGATGCGAACCACAGGAGAATATGCGTCTTCGTACAAACTGGGGAAGTTGTAAAAACATCCCCACAATTGATCTTCATTCAGCAGCGACGTCACGTTTACGAAAAACTGAAATTAGCCGGCAATAATGAGGAAACATTTTCCACCATTTATCTTTGTTAAAGAAATTCTGTTATAATAACAAGCTGAGCCTATTAATACCTATCTTTATTCGAATATGTCAGTCAATCTGCTAGTTAATTTAAAAAGCTAAAATTCTAAAAAAATCTACTTCGTTGATAGCTACCAGGGACATGAAAGCTAAGTCTGAAACACACACGCCATAATCAAAATCAAAATCAAATGTTTTTTTTTATTCAAATAAACTTTTACAAGTACTTTCGAATCATCAAGTGAATCTACCACTGGTTCGGAATGCCATTCCTACCGAGAAGAACCAGCAAGAAACTCGGTAAGACTAGAACTAAAAAATAGAACTTGTCCAACATGGTTCCCAGCACACCGCGAGCTGCAGTGAAAGGTTATGTGCTTCATACAGTTATTGTAGTAGGTATATAGCATCCAACTTTTTTTTTTAAATATAGCGAGCAAATGAGCAGGCGGGTCACCTGATGGTAAGTGATTACCGCCGCCCATTAACATTTGCAGCACCAGAGGAACCGCCAATGGCCGCCCTTTGAAGAGCCCCATATTATAGTCATTAGGGAACACGGAAGATGGAAGCTGGTTCCACAATAATTTGCGTCTCGCTAAGCGGTTTTGCAATACTTTGTAATTTAAAAAGGTGCGAGTAAGTGTTGTCGCACTGATTGTGCTTGGGCTGCTTTTATACATTTGTCGTAGCGTGTTTCCCATTTCAGATTAACATATTATCAGGTAGGTGGAGGTAATAGTTCGTTGTAAGTACTTACTGTTTCAGAAATTGTGCTGTCATAATTATTTTTGCTATCTACTGTTACTGTATCAAAATCGATATTTGTAAAATTCTTTGGCAACATGGTGAAGCTTTGGGATTCTGTAAAATGCATTGGAAAATTCTATAAGA
Organism: Erebia aethiops; assembly: GCA_923060345.2. Lineage (NCBI taxonomy): Eukaryota > Metazoa > Arthropoda > Insecta > Lepidoptera > Nymphalidae > Erebia > Erebia aethiops. Next base: position 8,575,870 of record OV281096.1, on the reverse strand, counting down.
TCATTAAAAATGTGGTGTAGAAATAAAGCAAAATGTATCGAAAATTAATAATGAATCTGGCATATAGGCGTTTTCGCATAGTATTCAGACTTTAATAGGAAGTGGTACATTAGAGTAAGAAAGAAAGAAAGAAAGAAAAACAGTTTATTCAACAATGGTGTCACAGACAAAACACAGATTACATAATATGTAAAAAAAATTGTCTGTGACACCACCCAGAATGGGTGTACAGCTCAGCATTAAGCCTTGCACTGTATGCCAATAAATTGCATTCAAAGCAGGGCGCTGGTTTTCGGCTGTGACCCGGGTGACGTCACACATAGTATAGTAGTAGAGTAGTATCTAGTATCTACGTATAAATACGTATAAGGAAATGTAGTGCGAGATACCTCTACGAATATCCGAGAAAGTCAAAGCAGAGATCACAGATGTAGTACTAACAGATACCGCGCTAGGAACACGGCAGGCGCGCCAACAAAGCAAATACAAAACGAAAAGCAAATACAAATCTCATTTAGTTGGATGCGACGCGTCGAGAAGTTTCGACGTAACGTGTGTTTAAACAAGTTTCTTAAAATAATGCCTTCTTGTGTCTTGAAACACTGTAAAAATTGTTCCCAAAAATTAAAAAAGGATAATGGTGTTTCTTTTCATAGGTAAGAATTTATATTTTCATTCTGTAAGTTTTTTTTCCCTTTTTATTTAATTGCTGATGACTTGAAACACAAAACCTCAACGATATCTATCAGTGTTGCTAATTTACGTTGTAATATTTTCCCTTAAATTAAAGAAGGTGTAAATGAGCTGTTAGTAGATAGTTTTTTTTTTTGTGAAACAGCTACGCTGCCGGCGTATTTCGAGGTACGCCGATTAGCTTATAGGTACGCCAGCTGCTTTTGAGGTACGTCAGCTACTTTGATGGTACGTAGGCTACTTTTAAGGTACGCCAGCTTCTTTAGAGGTACGCCAGCTACTTTAGAGGTACGTAGGCTACTTTGGTGGTACGCAGGCTACTTTGCTGGTACGCAGGCTACTTTTAAGGTACGCCAGCTACTTTAGAGGTACGCAGGCTACTTTAGAGGTACGCAGGCTACTTTTAAGGTACGCCAGCTACTTTAGAGGTACGCAGGCTACTTTGGAGGTACGTAGGCTACTTTGGTGGTACGCAGGCTACTTTGCTGGTACGCAGGCTACTTTTAAGGTACGCCAGCTACTTTAGAGGTACGCAGGCTACTTTAGAGGTACGCAGGCTACTTTGGAGGTACGTAGGCTACTTTGGTGGTACGCAGGCTACTTTGCTGGTACGCAGGCTACTTTTAAGGTACGCCAGCTACTTTAGAGGTACGCAGGCTACTTTGGAGGTACGCCAGCTACTTTAGAGGTACGCAGGCTACTTTGGAGGTACGTAGGCTACTTTGGTGGTACGCAGGCTACTTTGCTGGTACGCAGGCTACTTTTAAGGTACGCCAGCTACTTTAGAGGTACGCAGGCTACTTTAGAGGTACGCAGGCTACTTTGGAGGTACGTAGGCTACTTTGGTGGTACGCAGGCTACTTTGCTGGTACGCAGGCTACTTTTAAGGTACGCCAGCTACTTTAGAGGTACGCAGGCTACTTTGGAGGTACGCCAGCTACTTTAGAGGTACGCAGGCTACTTTGCTGGTACGCAGGCTACTTTTAAGGTACGCCAGCTACTTTAGAGGTACGCAGGCTACTTTAGAGGTACGCAGGCTACTTTGGAGGTACGTAGGCTACTTTGGTGGTACGCAGGCTACTTTGCTGGTACGCAGGCTACTTTTAAGGTACGCCAGCTACTTTAGAGTACCTTTACCTCTAAAGTAGCTGACGTACCTTAAAAGTAGCCTACGTACCACCAAAGTAGCCTGCGTACCTCTAAAGTAGCCGGCGTACCTCTAAAGTAGCTGGCGTACCACCAAAATAGCCTACGTACCTCCTAAGTAGCCTGCGTACCTCTAAAGTAGCCGGCGTACCTCTAAAGTAGCTGACGTACCTTAAAAGTAGCCTACGTACCACCAAAGTAGCCTGCGTACCTCTAAAGTAGCCGGCGTACCTCTAAATTAGCTGGCGTACCACCAAAATAGCCTACGTACCTCCTAAGTAGCCTGCGTACCTCTAAAGTAGCTGGCGTACCTCTAAAGAAGCTGGCGAACCTTAAAAGTAGCCTACGTACCATCAAAGTAGCTGACGTACCTCAAAAGCAGCTGACGTACCTACGTACCACCAAAGTAGTCGGCGTATCTCTAAAGTAGTCGGCCTACCTCCAAAGTAGTCTCCGTACCTCCAATTTAACTGGCATATCTTGAAAGTATTCGACGTACCGCTAAATTACTCAGCGTAGCTCCAAAGTAGCCAGCGTACCACCACAGTAATATGCGAATCTCCTTTTCCAGGATACAAGCTATTCTCCTACCATATGTCGTTGAAATCGGTTAAGTAGTTAAGGTCTAAAGATAGAACAAACAATTAAAATTTCTTACATTAATTTGGCATTTTTTCATTAATGTGGCAACATTTCACGCACACTGATGCATGTGTCCAGACAGTGCTGTCACGCACACTAGAATAAATTTTGGCCGCACTGTCGTGTTCCGAGCGCGGTATCTGTTAGTACTACATCTGTGGCAGAGATATAGTTAATCTTCGACATGTCTGCCCATGTCTGTAGAACACTGCCGAACCGCAGCGGCCGGAAGGTAGAGTTCGAGACACCCAAGGACTTCCTACGCTTGTTCACTGGAAAAGAGTCCTCAGTCTGCTCGACAAAATCTATTCTAATCTCTTTTGTTCTCATTCCATTTTCTTCATCCATTGTATTTAGTCTTTTCAACACGAAGAACTTGGGTATGCTTCTAATAATTTTTTTTTCAGAACGATTTATTGTCGTGGCAAACAACACGTTGAAGACAATACGTCTGATTATGACATAAATAATAATAGTATAATTCTTGACAGGACGAAATAACTGATAATATTATCGTTATAAAATATACCTTCTAGTCAATCGTAAAAAGTTCAAATGTGGACGTAAATAATAAATACTACGTACGTATAATAGTTGGAGCATTAAACCGTATAACGTATTTTAAATATGGGATAGAATAGCGTTACAAATGACCGTGTCTTTGTCGTCACCTAGATGGTAGACAAGTGTAATTTAATTAAAGGTCCAACCTAAAATCAAAAATCAGAGTTCAAACTGAATAAACTTTACCTAATTGAACTCGAGAGTGTTATCAAACACTTTGGTGTATTGTTCATAGATTGTAAGGTTAAACACAAAATTGCTCTTCAAAGAGATCCATTATTGTCAAGTCATTAAAAGTTAATTTCTACTTTAAGAGTTTTAGCTTTACGAGTCATAATATTTTGAGAGGCTTTAGCAAGAAATGAATAGGTAAAGTTATCAAACGGAATAACTTCTTTGGAATTTCAATATTACTGCTTTTATATTTAATCTTGCATCTGTAACAGAATCTTTAGATTATTCTGTTAATATCCAATAGATCTCCTACTTAGAAGGAACTTGGATTGCAAATATGGTTTAATGCTATATTCACGAATATTTTAAAGAGAGAGTAGAGGTAGAGATTACCTAAGAGACACCTGTATATTATGTCTTTTATAAACAAATTGAGTATTTGGTTATAAAATACAAATGTATAGGTAGGTTTATCTGTGGTGTAAGTTTTATAGAAAACTTTAGTTTCGCATACAGGGTATAATCACTGAATTTATCTACTAGATGATGCCCGCGACTTCGTCCGCGTGGATTAAGTTTTTTGATTCCCGCGGGAACTTTTTGATTTTCCGGGATAAAAAGTAGCCTATGTCATTCCCCGGGATACATCATACAACCTACCCCTGTACCAAATTTAGTCAAAATCGGTTGAACAGATAATTTTTTTAGTTTCCTGTGGGAACTCTTTAATTTTCCGCGTTAAAAGTAGCCTATGTCCTTCCCCGGGATACAACCTACCCCTGTACCATCAAATCGGTTGAACGGTTGGGCCGTGAAAGCGTAGCAGACAGACAGACAGACAGACACACTTTCGCATTTATAATATTAAGTATGGAAGTATGGATATGGATTCAGTGGTCTCATCTTCATTTTGATGAGGGGTGACGAATGACGATACTGATCGCACTTAAAAATAAATATTAATTAATTAGCTTAGTAATTTGTAAGTTTGGATAAAAACTATATCGTGTTTGTTATACAATCGGTTTTTTTTTCAGACGTGGTTTTCAATGCATTGTTGTTAGCCAACTGCCAAACAGTTGTTGTGAAAAGACGAACGAGCAAAAGCAAACTGAAAAGAGAAACAGAAGATGCTTCATAACTTAGAAACTCAAGAGATTTGTCTTAAACAGAACTTTCTTGAACGCGCGAAAGATCTTGGAACGGCAAATGTCAAACGGGCCTCATGTTATGCGCCATAGACACGGATAGTCTGGGGTGACGTTTTCGTTCCGTTGAGGTTCCGTTAAACAAATTTTATCCGCCTACCTATAGCAGAAAACGAAGCATTTCACCAATAGATTAGTGACATGAATAAACAGTGATGAGAAAAATATGATGTTTGCCTCGCTTAGTACGGGAATTTCCAATTTTCATTCTCAGATGCGATACTGGTTGTTTTGTGCTGCCTTGATTGTTAAAACGAAGCACTGACTCGGAACAAATTGTTCAAAGCAAAAAGGATATCCGCGTATTCAATGTATGTAATGTAGAAGTGTGTTAACTGTTGATAAATTAGCTTCATTTGTCGAATTTGCGATTTTAAGGCTGTCATTTATTTCGATGAAATCAAATTTCAATTAGGTCTGTTTGGTTGGAGGCTTCGAGGGCTGTTTGACGCAGATCATAATATAATATACTTACGTATAAATTGGTGTAGATATAAATTTGAATATTTCATTCTTAAAAAAAAAGCTTAATTTAAGTTACCTAAATGCCATTTTGTATACAATCGCACCCTAAGCTAAATGATAACGTTTTTATGGAAAATATTCATGAAAGTAATAGATTGATGGACTTTTTATATAAAGGTTCCCAATAAATTTCATTACGTTCAGTGAAGATACCCTAAAATACCGACTTTATAGGAAAAAAAAATAAACAAGGACAATAAGATAATAAGTATACATATTTACGGATATTCAGTACTTTATTATTTATTAGGTATGAGAAAGGCTTTATATGAGCAAGTTAAATCATTTTAATCTGTATACAAATTAAAAACTGTAACTGGACGATTTCAGTACATTGCATCTTTTTAATTATTTGTCTGGTCTGTCCGTTACGGTATCACGTTAGAAACTAAAAAGTCATTATAATAGGTTATAGGTTATATAGGCTAAAGCCTCTCAAGCGCCCAGTGGCGTTATTTTGAACGTATAATATGGAGAGCCCGCTGTCGCACGGCGACGCGGGGCTCTCAGCCGTCTCAGCGGTTTCCGCGTAATCAAAAAGCGATATAATAAGAAAACTACTACACTTGTCTCAGATTTAACTCTGGGTTAATACACAAGAAGAATAAGTGCAGGATATAACTAGGTTTATTCTGTTAAACAATTGGGTTCCTTCGGGCTAGGAGACGAAAGTTTTGGTCGATTTATTTCCATGCTACGTAGCCATTGCCGGTGCATTAGGTAGGTACTTATATAGCTGCTAATAGCTTTATACGGCTTTGGCGGCGGTTTATATGGCTGGATAGATTGTGACAATCCGAACCACCCTAACATAGTTAAGATTTTATTTACGTCAATCTGCTATATCTATATTATCAGCTATAGCTATATTGAGGCTAGAAATGTTCCATACCAATATTGCGAAGGAAACTTTGGGCGAAATTAAGTACTTAATTTAAATTCGAAGAAGAACAAAATTAAATATTTAATTAGGTGCTTATCAAGCTATCAAGAATTCTGGTGACAAGTAAAACATTCTAATTGAAAATGGCAATCCAGGTTTCTTTTTGTTTAAAAACGGGATAGAAAAAATGCTGGGAAATACTTTTGTATTTGGTTTAACAAAATCAATGGCATTTTAAAATTATCTCAATCGATATTTTAAAATGCCATTGATTTTATTTCATTATAAAGAAATTGTAGCGCCCGCAAATATTCCCCTTTCGCGGGCCTCTCGCCAAAGACGCGTTCCCGAACGCTTCCGGGAATGACCACCCTCCCCCCTGACGGGCGAGGGGTGGCTAGTCCACGGCGTGGGACGTTGCGCTGGTCGCGGCGTGGACTCCACGCCGCGACCAGCGCAACGTCGCACGCGCCGCGCATTCCTTCTCATGCCAAACTTTTGTTATAGTCACGTCTGTTTTTAAACAACGAATACAAAGGAAATTAACGCAACACGGGCTTTGATTTTAAAACCACCCCTATAAAATTATAATTATTAAGTTTAACGTTTTTAAAAAATATCTCGTGACCCTACTGTTTTTATACCTGGTAGAGTTCTAACGTATCATTAGTGGAATAAACATTTCATTTAATTTCAATTAATAATTCTTCATCATAATATCTTTGTCTCGTGCAGTCATATAAGTACTCCTGAACTACCGGGCGTTCAATAAAATCATCGTCACGTCTGGACTCCAGACAGTGGATACGACATCAAAGAAAGTGAGGATGCAAAGGAAAACTGTAGTTGGTGATAGACTCTGATTGCTTTTATTTACTTTCAACGCTCAAAAAGCATTCCAGATAATCTTAAAATAATAAGTACGTTATATATATAGGTACGTTTGTCAAACGGATAGCTGGAACTGTGTCAAAACGCATGCATGCGTTTTAAGCTCTCGAATTACGATTTCGAAGGTACACGATTTACTTATACGCGTGTTAGGAAGTATGGAGGGTAGAGGTAAGGAGAATCATCTGTGTATATGATATGTGTCCGTCGAAATCACGTCGAAATGCATTAAATTGGGGGAGCAATAAACACGAAAAGAAAACATTCATCATTATTTTGTACAACGTAAGTTGTAAATTTTTAATAAATGACTACTATAATCGACGATTATATTAATTTTTTTAACTCGGCATACTTCACTTCATCTACAATTGCTACATTCATACCATACCCTTTGCCTACACCAGCGCCGCTGATGTGGAAGGTTTTTGAACTGTTATTTATAGCAACCACTGGACATTTTTTCAACTTTTCTACCATAAGTGATTCTTCTTACCTCTACCCTCCATAGATATAGGCGTAGTAAAAAAATATGTAATATATAGTTGCCAAACATTACAATGTCTTTAAATGGAAGCCCAAGTCGACAATCCGTCTTCGTTAAGAACACTGTGCATTCTAGGCAACGAGGCAAAACATTCATCAAAACAAAGGTGTCTTCCCCATGCGTAGCAGTCTTGATAAATGGCAAAGTCTCTCTGATCTCCGAGGCGTCTCAGTATAATGATACCTGTGTATAATAGGTAATTAAATCATTGGCAAGTCAGCGCAAACTTTGCTCTTCCGAACCCGCGATCAAAGATGCTGATGTTGAGTAGATTGCTAATTGCAATGGCTATGCAATGGCTTTCAATCAGACCACATTTTCGAAATCAATTTCTTTAATAGTTTACTCAAAATTTCATCATAATTTTGAGCCGTATTGAAATTAATTTTGGTAGGAAGGTGCATGGTGATAATTATATTAGCAGAGCACGTGACTACCTACCAAAATTACGTTCAAAATTCTGTGATAATCCTCGAACGAAATTCATCTTTAATTATAATTAAAAGGCGAAAACACTACGGACTGGATAGGTTCGCAACATTCAATTTTATACCGAGTAGGTACTAGGCGACCGAACAAAAAATCGTTCCCTTCCGATGCGGTCTTTTCTCGCGACTGTTTGCTGTGATCTTTGTCCTGTTCATGTGTTTTTGCTCTGAACTTATACACACCACGGAACACATTAATTCTCCATTATTACGAGTATGCTATCTACACCTTCATAATAATAAAATATCATGAAATTCATAAAGCATATCGCTTCCATAAATCAAAATTAAGTTTAAAAGCACGTAACTATTTATAAACACAATATTACTTTTTGGGTTACCTACAGAGTTTTCATTTCGGGCGGACGCATTGTCTTATATTTCGGTTGCCGGATTTTCGGTAGTTCGACAGTCGCTACAGAAATTTGTGTAGGAAAAATTGTAAAAATATTTCCTGCCTTCCTGATTTGAAAAATATCCTTACAGAAAATGCCTACTGAATCGGTATAAAAATACAATTTTGGAAACAGAAAAAACAAGACATGATTAAAATCAACTATAAATACCTAAAAGCAAATTTCAAATCACAAATCAAAACTCTGTTTCCTGATTAATTAATATTCTCATAACGAACACTGATCCATTGTTAATTACTTTTCCTTAATGAAATTTATTACTTCCGCGGTTCACGATATCTTTTCGTCCTTTTAAAGCGCCAACTTTGCCCGCAATTTTCTGGCCACAGATTAATCCGGGGAAAGTTTAAGTAGAGTAGATTAATTGTAAATAAGTAGGTAATTTGTCTGTATTGCAGATACAGAATACAACGAAGTTAATTTAACTCTAAAAGATAGACAGAGGTCAGACTACGGTTTGTAGAAATGCATCTTACAAAAGGAAATTATGATAAGTAGCGTCTATGCAGGGAGCCACAACATGTAAGTACTATATTAGTATGAACTAGATATTGCCATCGACTTCGCCCGCGTGTGGAACTCTTTAATGTTCCGGGGTTAAATGTAGCCTGTGTAAATCCAGTGTGTCCATACTAAACTACCAAATTGGTTCAGTCTTCAATCCAAACTTTAAAATATCCAAACTTCACATTAGTTTATAATATTAGTATGGGATTCGTCTATAATCCATACTAATATTATAAATGCGAAAGTCAGTTTGTTTGTTGGTTTGTCCTTCAATAACGTCGCAACGGAGCAACGGATCGACGTGATTTTTTTCATGGGTATAGCTGAGGACCTGGAGAGTGACATAGGCTACTTTTTATCTCGGTAAATTAAGTAGTTCCCGTGGGAATTAAAAAAACTTATTCCACGCGGACGAAGTCGCGGGCATCAGCTAGTAGTCTATATTAATAGTGGCTTAACCAAAATTATACCTTGTATTGAATTGACCCATTGTGACCGAAGCATTAAAACAAAGATATCTCTATGACCATCATATTCTCAATGTATTTTATTTATATTCCCTTTATAACAACAATAAAACAACAATGAATTGTGAGTCTTTGTAGTGTAGCAATGATAGTTCTTTAATAGTGTAGAATAAAATGTGTCGCAGGAGAGCTTTTATTTTTCAGAAATTTTAGGTCATTGTCCATTGTAATGTATTGTGTGACGATAAAATTGGAAGTGAGAAAATTTTCACTGGACAGAAAAGACGAAATCTATTGTCCTTCCTAACAATAGATTTTCTCATTCAATGAAATTTTTTGGTTAAAAAGTTACATCAAAGTTTTTCTGGCTAGGCTAAATACTCCAAATCTCTTCTAGAAATAAGTTGTCCTTGTGTATGTCCTTTCAATGTTTATGTTTTATTTTTAAGCCTATGGTACAGAATATATAAATAAATTAACCTAACCAGAAAAACTTCTGTAGCCCTTGGCTTCCTTATATACGGATTATAGTATACTAAATCACTTTGTGACTTTGCCCGGGCGATTTACGTTTAAAAATTAGCTTAAAAACGTATAGCATTAGTAGGTATCACTGTTTAAAATTTCGTCAAAATCGGTAAAATAGAACGTAGCAGATGGATAACCGTAGCAGATGGACAGATTTAGCTAGAATAACTATTAACTAAGTATCATGATGAAGAATTAGCATTGACTTATTTCCATTTGGGTAAGCTGTGCTTTTATACCTCTAAGAACTGCACGCCACTGAGACAGACGGACAGACAGACACACTGTCACATTTGTAATATCAGTGTAGATTTTGTGTCTTGGCGGTGTGAATTCGAATTTAACAAAAGCGTACTAACCTTACTTTATCTAACAGAAAAAATACGTCTATTGTTGTGAAAACTGTTAACTGATTCAAAAAATATTGACGGCAATATTTTTTGTAAGTTTAGTGAACCGGCACGCAAATTGTACATCTGCTCGGAGGTAAATAAATTACAGTCCATTAATCCGATGTCGGATTGTGAAACGTCTATAATAATCACAATACCGTCCCAATAGGGACGCCTTTACCAAATTATTTCTAACTTATTATTAAATAGAGGGTCTTCCAAAAGACCTAAAATTCATATCGGTTAGTTTTAAGTTTGAAAACTATTTTAAAATATAGATTAAAGAAAAAATTAGCGTTGTAATTTTATGACGTCAAAACTGTGAATTACATACAAATTCCATCCTCGAAGCACATGATAGCTAATAGTACAAAAGTGCGTTTTTAAGTTTGATGAAGATTGCTAATTTGATTGAATTGTCATTATCCCTATTGACTTTAACCATTTAACCAAAATAGGTAACTACAAATGATGCCCTACTATTATTAGGGGCCCTACTCAGTTGACAACTGACAAGCTACGATCGTTATTAACCAATTAACGCCTACACAAGTTGTAATTTGTCGTTTATATTATGTAAACCTTACAGATGACATTATAATAAACAGGAATCTTAGGGTCTGGTCACATTATATGTACCGGCTCGGAGAGCATGGAAGAGCGTTTTTTTCACAAATACCGGATGTCTTGGTGACGGATGTACCTGTATGCTCTTAAGCCGACCGAGTTGGTCACATGGACCGTCTGGGAAAATAAGGAAGCGGATGCAATTGACGTAGGTAAATAATATATGCTCAGCACCGAGAGCATTATAGCTTATGACTATTATTCTCATAATTATTACCATAACGATGCCCTAACATCAGAACTATTGATTTGTTGAACTCAAGGAATTTAAAAGGTGTACAACAGTGCCACTTTAATTTTGACTTTGACTTTATAAGGTTCGTTTCTTGTGTTCTTATTACTTGATCGTATTGTGCACGTATTTATTTATTAAATAAACTTAATTATTATTACCATATGGGGTACTAAAGTAAACATAATGGAGACATGGAAAGGTCTATGAATATAGAGCAGAAGTATAGGACTTGCGCAACTTGCAAAATAATACAATAACGGGTTAGTTTAGTTATCACTTATCATTCATCTCGAACGTTGGTCATATACCTAAAGTGGATTGATTTACTAAAAATCGATTTAAACAGTAAAATCTTTTAAGCAATGATAATTGGGCGTTCCCGTTGAATCGTTTCCCGGCGCACAACGACCTTTTTATGGGATTAAATCGAGTGGATGGAATTGGAGATTATTTTCTAGGTCGTATCTGTTTTTTGAGCACCTAGTTAATTATGTGTACATGTTTTCTTTGTTGACGGATAGTATAGTATCAAAGTAGAGCATTTTATTTACTTATCTTTAAAATACTTTTAATTTATTTTATACTATTACAAGTTAGCCCTTACCTGATGGTAAGCGATGATGCAGTCTAAGATGGTAGGTAGGTCTGACCTGTTAGGGGTACGGCAGTTATATTAAACCCATACCCCTAATCATTTCTACATTTCATCGTACCGGAACATCGCTTGGCTATACTCATTTATTATATGAAGTTAAAATAGTTTTAGTTATATGAAGCTCATTTACTGAAACCATTCCTAAAAATTAAGGGAACATTAAGCTCTATATGTAAGCCATTGACATATGCGATTCTGAATATATACGTCGCAAGTTTATTTAATGACCTGTGTAAAAGGACAAAATTCCTTTACATTTAGCCTTGCAAGTATTTATAATTCCTATCACGTAGTACAGGGGTGAATAGAATTAAGGTAGCTTGAGGGAGTTGTGAACGCGTAATTTTCTAATACCTTACTTTTGTTGCGGTGATTTTAATTTGTGATAAGATGAATGGAAATACGAGCTAACGTGATTTCGTCGACGTCAACCGATACATGTCCACAGCTGAAAATTAAATGATCGAAAGCTGAACGTAAGCCTTTTGTAAGGACAGCTTGTAGGTCTAGGACCAGGTAGTACTAATCTCGTGTGTACTTCCACACGCCATGGTCTTACGCCGCGTGAAGCCGCCGCCAGCGGCTCTAGGACTCGCTTGATGTTTTCCGTATATAGAGGTTTACTAACGTTACGCTTACCAGTGTAAGGTTACCCTTCGAACACCTTGGGTACCCAACGTCTATCGGTTCTTCGAATGCTTCCAACAATGTGCTTCGCCCATTGCCACTTTAGCTACGATAGCCGATAAACTTACGGCAGTTAATTTAGCTTTTTGGATCTCCTAATTTCTGATTTGATCAGTGTTCGACCATCAATCTCGACCCAACACGCACTGTTCGAAGACTTAGGTCATCAGGCACGTGTAAATGTGTTTCTATTTATACAATTCATGAGCCTAATTTATTTGTTTGTTTAAAAAATACTTTTCATTTTGTAATTGCTTAAGTACTTATTTAGTTTCATTATAACAACAAACTTTTACTCGTAGGTACCTATAAATATTATTAAAATTAAAACGTATTTATATATATATTTATATAAAATATGAAACAAAGAAAACATAACAGTTTTCAGATATTTGTAGCGGTTATAAATAAAATCAATAACGTTCTGTCACAAGCACTCAGTCACACCTGTCCCTGGCTTTACATCATTTTATGTGGCGCGTTTCAAGAAGAGATTTTTACTGTAATACCTATAAGCTGAGCTTCCGAATGTGACCGCAAACTGTGTATTCATCTTCTTTAGGTATAGTGGTTTGGAGGAAAATATAGAGTCCATTTGAGAAAACTTATAATTTTAAATCCACATTACCCCTTTTCGAATAAAAATCCATTTAATATCGTTTCCATTGTAGCCCGTATCAAATTAGAGTAAAGCTGAATCTCGGAATATTGTTCCAAGACCTACCTATCTGGGTATAGTTCTCGTATTTATTTATTTAATTCTCTTAAGAAACCAGTAGGTTTTAAGTACTCCCTCTACGAGAAAAATTATATCTACTGGAATTTGGTGTATAGTTTTAGGAGTTTTGACACGAATATTACCACGGAAACTGAAGGTTGTTTATTTAGGACACGTGACCGGAGGATATTGATCATGGCTGTTAGTCAAAACTACAACACCCGTCGTACATTGTGACACTTTGCAGCTATTGTTCAAAGTGGATTGGGTCGTTATACAAGGTAATAAACAGCCTAGCTCTACAAAAGCACGAAAAGGATGAGGTTCTGGACTCGATTCTTATCCTACTGGCCAAGAAGTATCGTTAAGTACCGTTAAGTAAGCAGTCAAGAAGGTAAGCAGCTTAGTAACGAATAGCGGGTATGGGTTTTGTAAAACTCCAAGATAGCTTTAGTCTTCTAATAAAATATTTAAAAATAGATACGCGCCGAATTGAGAACCTCTACCTTTTTTGGAAGTTGATTAAAAATATAAAATATCTTCTCCATAAACGTAGTATGCCTTCAGTCGCCATATAGGCATAAACAACGTGGTGGGAACACAGTTATGACACCAATAACAGTTGGTGCTAAGCACTAAACTAAAGCACTAAAACCTTACCTTTGCCTGTGGAAAGGGTGTTATTCAAGGTCAAAATAGAAGTAGGCCGACGGTTAAATTGTGATAATAGTTATGAATGTGTTTCTGTTTTAATTTATTGTCATCACACTAGTATTATAAATGCAAAAGTGTGTTTGTTTGTTGGTTTGTTGGTTTTTCCTTCAACCACGCCGCAACGGAGCACCGGATCGACGTGATTTTTGGCATGCGTATAGTTGAGGACACGGAGAGTGACATAGGCTACTTTTTATTATATTATGAAAATTAAAGAGTTCCCGCGAGAATCAAAAATCTTAAACCACGCGAATGAAGTCGCGGGCATCATTTTTTGTATTATAGTATTAATTCGTCTTACTAACATAATGGTTATTAAACTCGTGTCACATACTAGAACACATTATGTCGATACAATACTTCGGCTTATCCATTGCCAAACCGATAATAGATTAATACTGAGCTCCTCGATTTTCACGACGTACTAAAATTTTATCAGGAAACAGTTGGCAAGAAATAAATACTATTCTTGTAGTATTTTCTGTTCGAAAATTAAACGTTACCAATACATGAGCATCCGCCAGAATTTCACGCGAACGAATCAACTTCAGTATTAGGTTTTTCATTCCCCAACTTATAAGTGGTTGAAGTGGCTGCTTGTTGATATCTATGGTTTTTAAGTTTTCAGTTACAGACGAAGTAGATTAGTAGACAGTGGGGCTGATTCTGTAGTGCACAATCTCTAAACTAAACTAAAATTAGAGCATTACAAATATTGCTAACCCTTTCATAATACTTCCCACGGAAAGGGACAGACCTAGATTTAAAGCTGCCATTTTAGTTTAGTTTAGAGATTGTGTTATACAGAATCAGCCCCATTATCTTTACAATTATTAACATAATGTCATACATCACAATGTGGTTCACAGTTTAAAACTGTCGTGTGTGATAATAATCATGCAGAACTAATAGTACCAAGTTAGACGAGTTAGATGATGCCGCTGATTCCATTAGCGTGGATTTAGGTTTTTTATTAAACTATAGGCGGAAATCTTAGTAAAAAAGTTTATGTTCGTCTCCTATAGATCGTCTATCTTTTTTTTTATCCACTACAAGCTAGCCCTTGACTACGATCTCACCTGATGGTAAGTGATGATGCAGTCTAAGATGGTAGTGGGCTAACCTGTTAGGGGCATGGCAGTTATATTAAACCCCTTCGGTTTCTACACGGCACGTCTTTGCCGGTAGGGTGATAACTAGCCACGGCCGAAGCATCCCCCCAGGCCAGACCAGGGAAAATTCAGAAATTATAAATTCCCAAATTGACCCTGCCGGGGATCGAACCCAGGACCTCCGCACGTTAAGGCAACAGCGCTACACGCTGCGCCACGGAGGTCGTCAAAATCGTCGTCATCTATATTTAATTTCTCTGAAGCTATGAGTATCTTCTGTGTTGGATTTTGTCAATAATAGATAACAGATAGACGATAACACACGTTCGCATTTTTATCATCAGAATGTAGTATCTATTCATTTTTAAGCCGAAAAGTTTAAGCATGCCTAAATTTAATTAAAATAAAAACAACAATTTTTGTATTAGTTTATCAACCGCTGAATATTTCGTATTTTATTTAAAGTTTTGAATAAAGTGAGCGAGAGTAATAAATAACAGTTGTGCACTAGTTTTGGACATTGTCCAAATTTGTGTAGTAGGTATATAGGAAGACCTACAACGTACATTCCAGTGCACTATTTTACGGCCGTAAGACTTTCTGAAATATATGACTTCCACTAACGTTATCCCTACTGTATTCATAGTATTATTATAGTATATTAATTAGGTACTGTTAATATTTTGTTACATTTTCTATAACTACATTTTGTAGCACAGGGATGGATATGAAGTGTGAACTCCACAAACAGTATCAACTAATTCTCATAGACTAGTATTAGTAGATCACCTCATTAGGTACGTATAATATGAGCTTTGCTTCTTCATATCTAAAAAATATATGTATATGGACTGTCCTTTGGGCTTCCGTTTTCCCATTCACTTTTAATAATGGTATACCCTAAAATCAAGAATTAATAGACATCTAGGGAAACGCGCTCCACTTTGTAGCCTTGTCGCTCGCAAGCATCAGGTCTGAGCCAAGCATTATAGTCTGTTTTTAAAAAACTCAGCATCAGTGGAAAATATGGCTTAAATATGTTCTACTAGCTGGTGCCCGTGACTTCATTTGCGTGGATTGAGGTTTTCTGGTTCCAGCAGAAACTCTGAATTTTCCGGGGTAAACAGTAGCTTATGTGTTATTCCAGACTATAATCTATCTCTGTGCCAATTTTCATCCAGATCCGTTAAGCCGTTCTGGCGTGATTGAGTAACAAACATCCATCCGTCCATCCATACATCCATCCATCACAACTTTCGCATTTATAATATTAGTTTTTCATCCAGATTCGTTAAGCCGTTCTGGCGTGATTGAGTAACAAACACCCATCCATCCATCTAAACTTTCGCATTTATACTATTAGTATATAGATGAGTGCGAGAAATTACTTCTTTATGTGACTGAGAGCTATGGAGGCTTTTTTTTTCATATAGAGCTTTACAAACCGGGAGACTATTAGTCAAATGTGATGTGACGACGATGGCGGCAGGGTATTGACGATATCGCAAATCGCAATATCATTCACTCCATCTTACCCGCATAATACGAGCGTGATTTTGATTAATGACATGTGAAACTGGCGCTGAAACTATTTATCAAAAGTTCAATTTGTCCTATTATGATTAAATCTCCTTTTGTGAAATATAGAATGTGAGAACATTCTATATTTCACATGAACATTTGTGCTAGCGGTAAACACAGTAAAATAGTTTTATGAAAGATAAGGAACAGCACTCGTCTACGAATTTACTTACTTAAATTATACCCACGTTTTTCCTATTCCTAAGTAAGCGTTTAGAATTTTGTTCATTTCAAGAAGAACAAAAACAAAAACATCTTATGGCAAACTCGTATAGGTACCTACCGTCTCAGATATTTTGTCTAATGTTCGAAGGTTTTAAATTTTCAACAAAGTGATAATGGTATTTTATACATTATTCTAAGTAATTAATAATATTGCTATAAATCTGTATGTATGTATAATCACATCTGATGTTATGAAAAATTAAAAAATAGGATATTTCTCCCTCTAACAGATTTCCGACAGGCCTAGCACAGAAGTTGTGATGAGTAGCCCACATAGCACACGGTTTTCTTTAAAGCCGGTGCAAAATATCTTTTTTTTTTTTTTTAATCCACTACAAGCTAGCCCTTGATTACGATCTCACCTGATGGTAAGTGATGATGCAGTCTAAGATGGTAGCGGGCTAACCTGTTAGGGGCATGGCAGTTATATTAAACCCATACCCCTTCGGTTTCTACACGGCATCGTACCGGAACGCTAAATCGCTTGGCGGCACGTCTTGGCCGGGAGGGTGGTAACTAGCCACGGCCGAAGCCTCCCACCAGGCCAGACCAGGGAAAATTCAGAAATTATAAATTTCCAAATTGACCCTGCCGGGGATCGAACCCAGGACCTCCGCACGTTAAGGCAACAGCGCTACACACTGCGCCACGGAGGTCGTCAAATCTAAAGTTATGTATGAACAGTTGTACAAAACGTGACCATCGTTAGTTGGGTCTACAGATTCGTCTTCGTTACAATCGCATACATATTCAACGAACCGCGTCGGAGTTCACCAACACAAAGCTTTTTGTGCCCACGACTGAGTTTCACAGCAAGGTTGAGAAATGGTACCTACTTTCTTCAACTAGAGATGCTTTTGCTTCTGCGGAGTTTGGTTAATAGTACCTACATAATTTCTGCCCAGGCCGGAAATAAAGCAGTTCACGGCTGAGTAATATTGTAAGGACGAGGCGAAGCCGAAGACCTCCCTAGTGATTTTAAATTTGACAGCCTGAGGCCTTTTAAAGTAAACTAGGCCGTGGAGTGTTATAACTTTTCCCTAATTTAGGAAAAAACAATAAACATAATTTGTTAAGAAAGCTTAACTACATTGCCGATAGATGGCGTTGGCTCTCCTTAACTCACGTTAAAAACCTTCTGTTGCATGGAAACTCAGAGTAAGTAATGAAGCAATTTCCAAGCAAGTAGGAAAAAAAACTTTCTTGAAATAAATTGTAACTTTGTAAGTACGACTCTAAAACTTAGTCTTTAGATTCGATGTACGAGTACTAAATCGATAAACCAATGTAACCTCAGTGGAAAGCAGCGATGGCATAGCGGAAACATAGCAGAATTCAGTTGTGTCGTATTTTAGAAAAGTAATTTATTATTTTTTGTTTTACGACATGACAATTTAATTAAATGATTACATAAAACTACACCCACATTTAATAGGGTTCCTTTAATAGGGTTAATATTTTGTCTAACTAAAATTAAATTAATTAATTTAGTTACTTCGAGTTCATTTTCAATTAGAATCAGTCTAAAGCATATCTAGCTGTTACTTTAATTACGTTGTAAGCACCTGTTTTATATTCTCCTGGGTGGTCTGAGCTCTAAACAACTCAATATAATTATGTTATCCTGAGAAATTGTTTGACTAGATATCTAAAATCTAATTGAAACCGTTACTAACCTAGTTAGACATCTAATGTAATGAAAATCTACTACCTATGTACTCATTTGACACAAAAATTAGATACCTGGATTACATACCTATTACCTGCATAGATGTTATAGATTAGGCTGCATAGATTAGGCTGTTTACATGTAAGATTACTTACTTAGGTACTTCAAATGCATATAAGTTCGAAGTTAAGTTCGAAGTTGGAATGAATAAATATTAAATTGTATTAGTAAATTACACAGTAATATCGATCTATTGTTGTTTTTTATACTTATCAGAAGATATTTTATTGGTACCTAAAGGTGCACCGATCCACCAGGACTTCATAATGGTAGGTAACACATTCACCCTTCTTCCAAAATATGAGGATTTCGTGACTTTCCTTAGTAGGAATAGTAGTAGTAGTATAAACCTCATATTTTGTCATCTATTAATTTTTATGTGGTTTCAACTTTTACGTTTCAGGCCATATATTTTATTCAATATAATTTATGTAAGTATTGATGGTTTTATCTATACTATTGAATGCACTAAGTGTTATTGACGTGGTCATGTATAAATGTTTATGTCTACGTTTTTAAATAGATTGCGTCGGTTTCAGCGAGCAAACATTTCTTTTCCGTAATTGAAAAGATTTGGGGGCATTCAGATCTTTCGACGAATTTATCGCTGCGCTCGGGATGAATTCGAAAGTGTACCGAATAAGGGCGAAATCACACTACGGACAGAATAAAAAAACCGGGCAAGTGCGAGTCGGACTCGCGCACGAAGGGTTCCGTACCATTATTAATAAATAATTACCTTTGTTAATGAACCGCAAGACTAACTTTGTTTGTAGAGGTTTATTGTTAATATCAAAAAAACTATGCTAGTTAGAGCATTGGCTATAGTTTTCCTGTAAAATATACGTAAATTCCTATTGACCATAATTATTTCAAATTTTTCGATTGGTAAACTCCGGAGATAAGGGGGGGGGGAACGGTATTTTTTTAGACATTTTCCCCGATAAATCAAAAACTATCATAACTAAAAATAATTAAAAATCTGTTTTAGAATGTACAAAGTAAACCCTTTCATATGATACCCCACACAGTACAGTTATCTCACTTTTAAATTTCAACCCTCCGATTTTCCCCCCTTTTTAAATAAGAACAAAACATTGTCCTTCGCTGATGTGGTTTTGCACGGACGTGCCTGTATATGCTCTAAGCCGTTGTTCTACGTCATCAATTAGGTTACGCCTCGCCCCGCGTCCCTGAAAGTACGTACGACTGTTTTTTTATATAGGCTAGCGCTTGGCTGTAATCAGACCTGCTTGCAAGTGGTGATACAGCCTAAGGTGGAGCGCGCTTGCCTAGAAGATGCCTATTTACTCTTGTTGGTTGAAAGAAATGTCTTTACTATGTACTATGATGTTTGTTAAAAGGAAGAGATGTAGTGTAACGTACTATGATGATAAGTAAATTTATTTATGTATTATATTTCCTGGCCCAAGTACAGACTCGCTTCAGAAACGCCCCGGGCCTATAACAAGTCGCCCCTAACACATGCCTTCATCCAGGCCAATAAATACAATTATTGCTTCTGGAACCGTACCCCATTATTACCGTCTAATTGATTTACCGATTCTCAAGACATGCATAATATGCGTTAGAGCTTTTTGCCAGTGCTATAGTCCAATATGTTTTTATAAAAATCAAAATCAACAGTTTTTTTACAAATAACCGTTTAGTAGTAAACCGTTTTGAATCGTCAATTAAATCTACCACTGCTTCGGAATAATATCTGCTTTGCTCAAAGTAATAATGTAGGTATCTACATTGTTTCTATATTGGATTGTATTGAAAAGTTATCACAAATTATAAATACAGGCTCTATACTTACTTATTTCTTAAAATAATATAATGTCAGGTGAGCTTTATTACCTATTCTGTGGTTTACCACAGCCTCAGAACGCAAACCTCTCAATCATATCCTTCAAATATATTCTAGGGATTATCCAAAAAGGTGTATTTCTTGAGTAGTAGAAAATGAAACTCTAAATACACGATAGTTTTAGATATTGACTAGCGATCACCTACGGCGTCAACCCCGTGGGTATTGTGGGAAAAGTCCTTATTCCTTGTCTTCATTATAAACGGGACCTCTATGCACTGCTTTCTATAATTTCAAACGTTTTGTCTGGGCGTTGATGAGTCCGTCAGTCATTGAGTCGGCACGTTTCTCTTTACTTCATCATCACCCTCAACCGATAGACGTCCACTGCTGGACATAGGCTTCTTGCAAGGATTTCCACACGCCTCGGTCTGGCGCCGCCCGTCCAGCGGCTCATGAGCAGCTCCCTGTGACTCTGCTGATGTCGTCTGTCCAGCGAGTAGGGGGACTGCCAACTCTGCGCTTTCCTGTGCGTGGTCATCATCATCATCATTATCTAATTCGTAAACAGAAGCATAATAGTACATTATGGTACTATAGTGTGTAATGTTGGTGAATACCGCTGAGGCGCCATTGAGACCCGAGCCGTTAGGTGAGGGTCCTAAGATAGCCGAGGACGGTTATCATCAATACACACGTGTATCATACGACGTTTTTCAACACACTTGTGAAGAAAATAATACTAAAAAATAATTTTATTTAGTAGATAAAATAAAATCTCTTTAACTCACTTGTGAATAATAGTAATGAAAAAGTCACAGTTTGACTATAGGTGTCATTATGTGCCTAATTGCGGTGAAATTAGATCCACTTTATGAGCGAGTGTGTTGAAAAATGAATTTACACTTCGGAGTTCTGAAGCAGTAAATAATATTGTGGTTGCAATAAAATGTGGTCCCAAAATTTGTTCTATTAATTTTATATCTAGCGATGTAGGGACCCTCCCTGATGCTCTAATGACGCTTTCGCGTTTATAGGGTGCTTATCATGAATTTATGCGAATGCCCTTAGGAAGTAATAAACCTTGTTAAGTAAGTATATGATGTGATGCTGTGAATGGCGTGATCAAGGTTTGAGTCTTATTGAGTGTTATTATTAGCTACGAGTATGACCAGTCCTTTCATAGAGTTAGTTACTAGGTACGTGAAAGTAAGTACATACTATTATTCATCCAGATGCTATTAGAATGACAATTACTATTGGGTTTTCCTGCTTATTAAATTGTTATTGGTTAATGTGGGCGAATATCCACCAATCGATGGATTTAGTACCTACTACCTACACGTTGCTTATGTTACTTCTTTCTACAATAAGTGACCAAGTTTTTCATGGACGTAATTACCTCCGTGAAGTTTTTACATGGTTTTGGATTTCGTTCTTGAAATTTTATACCTGTGTTTGCTCTATAAACCTAGACTCCCATTAAAACGGCTTCACAGAAATTGAACCCAGGTGAAGCCAGCGCGGTACAACTAGTAAGACATAAATAGGTGTGTGTTTTTTAACTATCCTGCTCCAATTTCAGGCAAGGAATTTCGCTTCATATGAACGATATCATATTTCAAAAATAAAACATTTTTTTCTTTGCCATTTCTATTGTCAACATCATTCAGGTTTTCCCTTATCAAGTCAACAATAGTTAATAAGGGTGACCAATACATTTTCTAAGCCCCGGAGAGTGCGTAGGAGGTCCGTGGGAAGAAAGATGCTTTTATTAGGAGCTATCCGAGGGGCGGGATCAGGAGATTTGTAGCGAAATCATTTTGAGAAACGGGCTAATAAAATGTAAAGATTCCAACGAAATACGATGCTAAGCCTGGGAGTAGAGGTTTCTTTTATAAGAATACTCTTAAGTTTACATAAGTATACATACACACATGCATACACACACTTAATTACATATACAAGATAACATATAGGAAATAGCGATACTAAGAGAATACAGGAGTAAAGTAAAATGATTTTGCTGAATGTTGATTTAGCTTTGTTTTTCTGGATAAAATATTTTTATCCCAGCAAATCAAAGACACCATTTATCCATAATAGGCATAATAGGTAGGCTATGCCTATTGCCTACCTATATCCGTCTCCAGGATGCTAAAATGCGTCATAAGTGGTCATAAGGTTCAGCGGATGGGTCTTGAAAAGGCAACAGACAGACACTCTTTCGCATTGTTATATACAAGTAGGTACTAGCTGTCTTTTTTTCTTTAAAGAACTAGAACTTCTCTTTTTTTATTCCACTACCAGTTAGCCCTTGACTGCGATCTCATCTGATGGTAAGTGATGATGCAGTCTATGATGGTAACGGGCTGTTAGGGGTATGGCAGTTACATTAAACCCATACACCTAGTCGGTTTCTACACGGCATCGTACCGGAACGCTAAATCGCTTGGCGGCACGTCTTTGCCGGTAGGGTGGTTACTAGCCACGGCCGTAGTCCCCACCAGACCAGACTAGAGAAAATTCAAAAATTATAAATTCCCAAATGAAGCCTGCCGGGATTCGAACCCCGGACCTCTCATGTTAAGACAACAGCACGTAACACTGCAAAATTACTTGCACGTTGGAGTCCCTAGAGCACCAAAGAGACGTTAGTTCTCTTTGTGTGTTCTATCGCCTCTACAATGGGGAGTGCTCTGAGGAGTTATTATTTAATCTAATACCACCTTCCGTGTTCTCCAGTCGCACCCTTCGTCGCAGAAACAAATTTCATATACTAATATAATCATTGGTAATTTTTTCACGAAACCGGTACCGTATATCTAAATTTATGTATCCGATATGAGTGCATCATTGTCACCAGTCATCATTTGTCAGTCGACTGCTTCCCAGTGCAGCTTTTTTGGCGGTGCTCTGATAATGGGTGTTTTATTGCAAATATCGATTGTATTACTGCTACATCACTGTTATGTCTCCGATACAGTTTTCGCTGAAGACATTGTATCGCCCGTCGAGCTGGTTTTCTTGAAGAATGAAATAGTCCCTGACGTTATTCCATATGCGCCAAATTGTAAATTGTTGGTAAGTATTTTATTTGTACACATACACTTTAGGGGATCTAATAGTAATAAGAATTTTAATATACCACCTAAATACCAAATCGCGAATAATAAGCTCTCACATTAGGTATCTAATTAATAATTATATTTTGATACTTAACTGGTGTGTCAAAACACGTTCATGAAATTAGTTTTCATTGTTTCGTAAAAAATAATTATTGTTGAATAAACTGTCTGAAACCTTCGTTTGTGAATAAAATGGCTGTGTTACATGGAACGACAGACATATGGACTGAACGATATCGTCATCGTTTTTAGAAATAATGATCAAATTTTGTTATAGTTTACAGAAATAAATAAATTTCATTTCATTTCAATACTAGGGTTCCTTGTAAACGCAACTCTAAAGTATAAAGGTAAAGTAAACGCTCAGTGACATACTTAACCAAGAGACGCCTAATGAATGCTGATTAAGTAATTTACTTACCTAATCTACTTACTAATGTGTGCGTAAAAATAACTAATTTAAGTAAGTAAAAAATAAGTAATCATTTAATAAAGTATTAATTTCTTTCAATAACAAAAAATAAGCACTTGTTAAGGGACGTTTAATTTGCAAGAAAATACAGATTTAATTCAAACCCGAATAAATAATTAACGGTGCCCATGAATATTAAAATAATTATGCTCGTTTTTACCAAATCAAATTTACGATAGGTATTTTAAAATAATTAAAATTAATGAGAACAATTAAGATACTTTGATGATGATTATGATGTTTAATGAATGTCTATAAATTATGAAATTGACGTGGGATATAAATAAGTTTCACTGTAATGATGTTTTCTTGTACGTGATATTTCGTTTATAAAAAGAAGTTTATTATAAATCGAGAAAAAAGAGCTTAGACCGACGTAGATCCTTCGGAAATGGGGGATATTTTTTATTCGATGTTATGTGTCAGAGCTCCTACAAATCTGATCCAATGTTTTCTATGTGGTCTCATGTTAAGTCACCGAGTGAAGATCTGATAAATAGTTTCCAGAGAAGAAGAATGGAACTTCTCAACGAACAAATCAATCGCGCTCAGTATAATACCTAAGTAAATAAAATACTTAACCATCCATCTACGCTAGAGGGGAAGGACGTCTTGCCCTGTCACGCTAGTGTATGCGGCTCCATAATATAAAAATATTTACGCGTGTGTTGAAACTCTTATTGGCTACACAATTCCATGTTTTATTCATTTACCTGCATAAATAAATTACCGTATCATAATATGGCATCACATTATATGTAGGTATGTGTGGATTAAGTGTCTACCTGATAATTACTATCTACATTATTGAGCAATTTGAAGACATTTATTTTGTACAAATGCAATAAAATGATTGCTTTCAAAGAGCAACAACTAAATTCAGATTAGGGAAGATTGCATTTTCAGAGGTCGATTCGATTATTTATAGCTTAATATGTTCATATTAATGTAGGGAAATTAAATGGATGGAGATAGGATCCAAAATTGTACTTACATCAATGGATTGTATGGGTCACCGTAAGATTGCCAAAACCGTTAGATTGTAATCTAACTAGTGATATTGTAAACTATCGACAGATTACAATTTAACGCATTAATTTTCGGTAGATTGTAATCTGTTAGGTATATTAACCCGATAAAACCTAAGTGCCCAACACTAACTGGTTGTTTATGTCGAACCCTAACCTAACCTACAAGAAAGAGACAAGAAAACGTAAATACAATGAATATTTCAAAAATTGACACTCAGAACATTGAACGGTTCACAATCTGGCGACAGTTTACAATATCGCTAGTTAGATTACAATCTAACGGTTTTTACAATCTTACGGTGACATACTTATGCACCTCTTCTATCTTATCTTACTAATATTATAAATATGAAAGTGTGGATGTATTGATGTTTGTTGCTCAATCACGCGCCAACGCGGCTGAACGGATCTGGCTGAAATTTATCCCGGAAAATTAAAGAGTTCCCGCGGGAACCAAAAACCTCAACCCACGCAGACGAAGTCGCGGCCATTCGCTAGTGTTTTATATTTCAATGAAACGGAATATTACTAGCATTATTTTCAAAAAGCGCATATTGTATGGTCGTTACATTATTTAACAAACTACCCGACAATCGAGAGAAGCCTTTGACAGTATATAAAAATAAAATTTATAATATTTTAATGAATACAAATTACTATGAAATTAAGGACTACCTAGCGGATAAGGATATATCAAATTATTAAATTATATTTTATTATGGTGACATTTAACATGTAGCTGCAATTTTTTTTGTACGTTTTAAAAAAATATCTATTATAATGTAATTTAATCTTAATTTTTAATTCAATGATCTAGTGAAATAATTTAATTTAATTACTTTAAAAACAATCACACATTTGCACACCATTGTTTGGTAGAATATGTTAGGAAAATTAAAACTACTTTAAGACCTAATCTGTACCCATATTCTTGCGAATAAATATTATTATTATTAGATTTTAGCGTATAAAAAGCGAAAGCAAATCGCAGAATTGTTTTTGGCGCTGCAGAAGTTCTCGTTACATTTTTCACTTGTATCACAGAATATATTTCATCGTTAGTTCGCGGTAACAATGTATTAGCGCGTCTCTCACGTTTCAGGGATACTTGTTTACCTTTTTGGAAAGTTAAGGAAAAATAGGGCAGACTATTAGGTAATCACCATCAATCAGTGCTTTAAGTTTTACAAAAGATTGTTTTTAGTTAAGGAAATTATTACATATGCAGGGTAGGTCACTTAACGTATTTTATGTTAGCGTTCTTTTTAAAACCAATGATATTTCAGGTATTGTACCCGAGTGATGCAGAAGTTGACTTAGGGAATGAGCTCACTCCAACCAAAGTAAAGGACGTCCCCTTCGTCTGGTGGTCGTCGGAATGTACCCCTGGTGACTATTACACCCTGGCTTTCGTTGGTATGTATACCTACATATGCCACGAACAATATTTTTATTTTTAACAAATTCACGTCCAGCTGATGCATTTTGTTGACCTCGTTGGCGTAATGGAAAATAGTAGTATTTTAAGTGGGAGGGAGGAGGGATTGCCGCCGTTGTGGAAGGCTTCGGTCTTGGATGCTAACCGCCTTATCGGCGTAACCTTACCGCCAAGCATATCAGATCTATGTTAAACCAGTTGGAATTATAATGAGTTTAATATTATAATTTATAACTGCACAATTAAATGAAATCGCAGGCAAGGGTAACTGGTATCAGAAAAAAATCTTTAAATTTTAAAATCCTATATACCTACTTGCCTACAAAAAAAAACTATATACTTTCTACGCCATATTACCATAGAATTTTCAAGAGTTCTAATCAATTAAAACCTAAACCCTCAATTTACGAAGGACGTACGTTCAAATCAGACCCTTTGCAAGTTTGTCATTTCTACTTCAAATCCTAGCATGAGATTTCATTGAGAAACGAGAATACTTTTTTGGTTATTAGAATAACCTGTTTTAGACCCAGACGCACTGTCCCGGGAAGATCCAGTATTCCGTAATTGGAAGCACTGGCTAGTCGGCAATATTCCCGGGAACCACATAGAGTCCGGGGAGACGATCGCTGAGTACATCGGCGCAGGACCAGGTCTGGACTCGGGACTTCATCGCTACGTGTTCCTACTTTACAAGCAACCTGCAAAAATTGTCTTTGAT
Source organism: Erebia aethiops (assembly GCA_923060345.2). Lineage (NCBI taxonomy): Eukaryota > Metazoa > Arthropoda > Insecta > Lepidoptera > Nymphalidae > Erebia > Erebia aethiops. The sequence goes on along the minus strand of OV281096.1, from coordinate 8,548,913 downwards.
GAGCCTCGTCTTCACAACAGGTAGGGCCAGGCTTATCTTCTTCCATACTTATAAATGCGAAAGTGTGTCTGTCTGCCTGTCTGTTTGCTACGCTTTCACGGCCCATCTGCTCAACCGATTTTGATGAAATTTGTTACAGGGGGATAATTGTATCCTGGGGAAAGACATAGGCTACTTTTTATCCAAGAAAATTAAATATTTCTCGCGGGAATCAAAATACACGCGGACAACGTCGCGGGCATCATCTAGTCATTTATAAAAAGAAAATAATGTTACTTATACATTCGCGTATCATTCATACGGTTACGGTTGAAACTTTGTACAGTGGTTGGCACTCTACAACAAGGAACTACCTACATTCTAGACTTGCGCTTGATTACAGACATCAATCAATCCATAGTAAATCTGCTGTAGGTGAAGATCAATGATCGGGTTTTGTGAACCTTAGTTAGGGAAGATGCCTTTTCACTTTAAGTTTAACTTGACATCGTCCTAGTGTATTTAGGTTTTTAAAAATCCCGTGGGCCTCTTTGGTATTCCACATACACACTTTTTTTTGTCTAATAGATAAGATATATTTAAATAAAAGGCTGTGAGCTCACGAGATGAAAAACACAGGCGCGCGGAGGTGAAATCGAGCAAACGCATGTCGCAAAAAATGTATGAAATAATTTGTAAAAAAATTAATATTTACTTTTCAATACAAATGAATCCGACAATGTGTTTGAATTAGAAATATGAATTTTATCTTATATTTCTAGAGCTAATTATTGGTTTCTATAAGGAGAAAAATTACTTTAAAAGGTAAATTAAGAGGTATGTTTAAAATAAATTTCAATGCACAGATTTTTCTTAAATTGTGTTTTGAGATGCGTCAATGGCTGCTCAAAGGTCTTGAAAACAGCACAATATTTTTACAAGGATACATTATGTCACCGTTTAATGGATACACTGCTTTGAAAAACCCCCTTTTACGGTACACAGGGCCTTAACTAATCCACACTATTTAAATGCCAGTTAATTTGGAACCAAGTTTGGAACGCTTACTTACAGAACTTTATGGAAACATCCGAAGCAGCTGTTGGAAACTCTGTCGTTTTCCAACGACAAGATGAACCAAAACTTTTCGTGTATCCGTAGGTTTAATTTGATTTGGCCCGTCGCCCGGTCCTCCCAATTTTAGATGTTATGCTACTCAAAATCATATCTAGATGATGCCCGTGACTTCATCTGTGTTGATTTAGCTTTGTTTTTCTGGATAAAGTATTTTTATCCCAGCAAATCAAAGATGCAATAGGCTAGGCCTATTGCCTACCTATATCCGTCTCCAGGATGCTAAATTGCGTCATAAGTGGTCATAAGGTTCAGCGGATGGGTCTTGAAAAGGACAACAAACACTCTTTCGCATTGTTGTATAAAAGTAGGTACTAGCTGCCTTTTTTTCTTTAAAGAACTAGAACTTCTCTTTTTTTTATTCCACTACAAGCTAGCCCTTGACTGCGATCTCACCTGATACCTAGTAATTAATGATGCAGTCTAAATTGGTAGCGGGCCAACGTGTCAGCCATTATTTTGTTTTTGTTATCCTTAATTTTACAGAATCCACGTTGCTTTGTTGCGGCGTGATTGAAGGACAAAACAACAAACAGACATACTTTCGCATTTATAATATTAGTATGAAGTATGATGGCGTGTTCTTCATTAACTGTACAATTTTATAATTTTTGCGTAAATCCAATTTTGTTAGGTAGGGAGGCGGTGGGTGGTTGTTCAAAATAAAATGATTTTCCTTGCTGTGTCCATTTTAAATAGAACCATGTTTCACTAAAAACAAGCAAAAAGGACCATTCCAGATATTGTTATAATGCTTTGACCCACTCGTAGTCATCGATCCAAGACCCTTAGTTGTAAAAGTAAATACATAGAAACATGTTTCAGCGCCATTTTCCGCAACACAATTTCCTTTGGGACCAAAAAATTTTCCTGCGGTAAAAGTACTAAGTAGTCATTTGTACTATCTTCAAGATGTAAGCTACGTGATACATAATCACTCCGAATAAAATAACAAACATATAGACAGAAAACCAATAATCCATACTAATATTCCATCCATGCGAAGGTGTGTCTGTCTGCTACGCTTTCACGGCCCATCTTGTCAATCGATTTTGACAAAATTTGGTACACAGATAGATTGTATCTCGGGGAAGGACACTACTTTACATACCGGGAACTAAAGAATTCCCGCGGGAATCAAAAAAGCTTAATCCACGCAGACAAAGTCGCGGGCATCATCGAGTAAATAATAAATACTATGTGTAACACAAGTTGTCCTATGTGAAAGAAATAAATCATTTCATTTCATTTCTATCTTATTCGCCCTTGTTTCCCTCATGTAGATTTTTTTTATTCCACTACAAGTTAACCCTTGATGGTAAGTGATGACGCAGTCTAAGATGATAGCAGGGTAACCTGTTCGGGGTATAGCAGTTAAATTAAACCCATAACCCTAGTCGGTTTCTACTACCGGAACGCTAAATCGCTTGGCGGTACGTCTTTGCTGGTAGGGTGCTAACTAGCCACGGCCGAACCCTCCCATCAGGAGACAATTCAGAAATTATGTATTCCCAAATTAACCTTCCAGGAATCGAACCTGGGACCTCCCGCGTTAAAACAACAGCGCTCAACACTGCGCCACGGAGGTCGTCATATCAGGAAGTCGTTTATTAATGGGGGGGGGGGGGGGTTTGATTATTAGGGTGTTGTTATACAAAAGCAAAAGTAATTTTTTCTAAATATTTCCAGACGCACGGTCTCTAACGGACAGCGTATTGTATAATAATTGACTTTATTCAGTAGGTGCTTATTCTAAATCTTTCTATTTCAGGTCTGCAGTTAATCGTACCCTTTTCTCCGTGACGGATTTTACGAAGAAATACAACTTAGGGAATCCAGTAGCCGGAAACTTGTTTGTGGCACAGTATGACGACTATGTTCCATTACTTCTAAAGCAATTACAGGGAAATTAATACGTATAGTGTATGTCTATGAGTCTTAAATAAATGTAGCTATGAACAAACACTATAAAGTACCTACTGACCATTTAAGATTTAAAGTGTGTCAGAAATTAAAGAAGCTCCAGTCCCAGTTTAATTATAGTTTTAAGCTCGCAATTTGTTTCTGTTACATTATTATCATTATGATCTACTTACTTGGTACATTTTAATTTACTTTTACTTAAAAAGTACATACAGTTACATTACAAATAACTAATTTCTTTATTATTTTCTGATCAAAAATCTTCCGTGTTCTCTAGTCGCATCCTTCGTTGCAGAAACAAATTTCATCCTCACCACCTGTCCTCACCTTATTCCAAGTCATTTTTGCCACGTACCTGTAAATTATGGAACTAGTTTCCATTTTCTGTGCTCCCTCATGATTGTAATATGGGCTCTTCAAAGGGCGGATAAACAAATTTCTCAAAAGCCGGCAACGCATTGGCGGTTCCTCTGGTGCTGCGAATATTTACGGGCGGCGGTAATCACTTGACATCAGGTGACCCGCCTGTTCGTTTGCTCGGTATATGTATATTAAAAAATAGGAACCACGTAATTCATTGTAATTATCAGGTAACATATTGTTATAAGATAAAATGTAAAAGTACAAATTGTTAAATGAAGAACCATAGAAACCAACCAAAAACCAGGGTATCTTACTTCTTACTATCTTACTTCTTACTTCTTACTAATATTATAAATGTGAAAGTTTGGATGTATGGATGTCGGTATGGATGTATGGATGGATGTTTGTTACTCAATCACGCCCCAACGGCTGAACGGATCTGGATGAAATTTGGCACAGAGATAGATTATAGTCTGGAATAACACATAGGCTACTTTTTATCCCGAAAAATTAAAGAGTTCCCGCGGGAACCACAAAACCTCGATCCACGCGTACGAAGTCGCGGGCGTCTGCTAGTATTTTCATATGATGTACCTAGATATTATATTTTTAATTTGTTCTGATTTTGTTTTGTTGTATAAATATAATAATATGTTTAATTAGAATTTCGAAATCTTACATTTTACAGTGCCTAAAACTAACCTTGAAATTTCATATGTGAAGTTTTTTAAGAACATGGTACGCCGCGAGTTCGCGTAACTTGCAAAAGTATTTTCATTTAAGTAGTCGGTTTCATATAAAATTGTTTGTACTTGTACACAGAGGAGTACTTGTAGTTGCCTGCGAGAATTTTTCTCGAAAATAAACGTTAAAATTCCTTTTCAACACTAGACTTCTATCTATACCACTAAAAGTTAAGAATTTCTAAAACATTTTATTTGTGTTGGTTATATGTTTAGATGTTACAAATATCTATCTTCGTTTTAATGCCTGAGTGGAAAAAAGCCTCCTCGGGGGCGCCACTATTCGTTTATTTTATATTTCGTTATTCTATTATTATTCTATATTATGGTTATTATTATTCTATATTAGGTTATTCTATATTTCGTGAGCTGGATCAGTGGGTCAGTCATTATACCTCCACTATTCACCATACCAATTGAGTCCATTGTATGTGACGAGATCCTGGGTTTGATTCCTAGGTCGTCGGGCCATTGTTATAAGTACTTATTGGGGTTTTCTAACAAGAAATTCTTAGTAGGTACTATTTTGGGGTTAAGAAGTTGGCGGCGTTTCCAGTGCCTTGGAGAGCACGCATCTAACGCCGTTGGCCCTGCGCCTGATCTCTCTCCGGTTGTGTCGGTCTTAGGGCCATGAGAGTAAGGGAATACAGAATGCACCTGGACCCACACTTGTGCACCATTATATCTCCCGCGCGGATGGTTACTCTCTGGAGATTCGTTCGTTTTATTTTATTAATCAATAAAATGAAACGTTAGGTATGTGTACCTAGACGTGTTAATTGATTTTTGGTAAATTGATGATAATTGTCTTGCTGCATAATCATATTGCCAGTTTAAATTGCGTAATGTTTATAATGCAATTCTCACGCCAAATAATGACCGTCATAATATATGTATAGATTTCGTTATAACCTCGCGATAACGAAATATTTTTTCTTTTAGAGTGCAACATTTATTTAGTTGTAAAAAGTAATCGATTTATGGGTACACTAATATCATGCATAGTACCTACAGATCGCGCGCGCGATTAAATGTAGGTATGTGTCACCATACATTTACTCTGCATTCAACTCGCGCGTGAACTATACTTAGTGAGTATTGACACTAGGTTTTAATGAATTAAAGGAGCGGCTTGTACTGAGAATTTATAGTCAGAGAAAAACCCAATACTTAATTATGGCCCGACCCGGGATTCAAACCCGGGACCTCATCGGCCGCAGCCAACATGCCAACCACTAGACCAACGAGAGGCACACTGAGTTATTCGACGCCAAAAGTGGTTAATATCTTTTGTTATGAGACACTTGCAAGCAGAAAGGGGGAGCTAACAGTTTTAATAGGATATCAAATGTCATGGGCAGAATCCATTAAAACGACAGTTTCAAGACAATTTCGCTCTTGTCTCCGTTTTGATAGACTATTATACTGACTCTTTATCTCTTTAGGCCTTTAGAAATGTTATTCAGTAAAGAAGGAAAGTAAAGCTTATTATTCTATAACTATATACTTACTAATTGCGAAAGTTTGGATGGATGTTTGTTACTCAATCACGCCAGAACAGCTGAACGGAGTTGGATAAAATTTGGCACAAAGATAGATTATAGTCTGGAATAACACATAGGCTACTTTTTATCCCGGAAAATTAAAGAGTTCCCGCGGGAACCAAAAAACCTATATCAACGCGGACGAAGTCGCGGGTATTAGCTAGTATTTTATAATTCTCCCAGTACCACAGAATTATCATATCATGCATGATCTTACTATACTTAATATAATATTATTATAAAAACGTTTGGCCATAGTCCACCACGCTGGCCAAGTGCGGATTGGAAGACTTCACACACTTTTGGGAACATTGATGCTACAGTTAGATTCAGATTCATTTATTTGCATTTAACGTGAACAATTATTGTACAATGATTGACATGTCACCCCGTTAAGCATATTATGCAATTTGAGTGACAGGGGTACATCGAAATTATTATTTTTATTTCTCTAATATTATTTCTCTGCAGCTACTTAATAGTCGAATAAATGGTTTAAATAATATTATGTGTGAAACTTCGAACTCAGAATCATAAAACCAAAATAATCTCTTGCAAATAAAGAACGAGTTTGTATTCTTGTACTTTGCCGTAGGTAAGTGGAGCGCAAAAAGGCTTTTCTTCCACGCGGTATCATTTCACGGAGTTCTCTACTACGGCACTTAAAGAAAACGACATTTTTCTGACCTGCGCTGTTCATACCACTAAGGGTAGGAAAATGATGCTATTTTCCACGTATTTGATTGTGTATTTTTCAAATAAAAGCGTGTCTCCTTATACTCGGCGCTACGCTTTGTCCTGTTACAAATAATATAACTTTTTTCATATACAATATTATGTGACTAACTCCATGGCGCAGTGTTGGGCGCTGTTGTCTTAACGTGCAGAGGTCCCGGGTTCGATCCCCGGCAGGGTCAATTTGGGAATTTATAATTTCTGAATTTTCCCTGGTCTAGCCTGGCTAGTTATCACCCTACCGGCACAGACATTCCGCTAAGCGATTTAGTGTTCCGGTACGATGCCGTGTAGCAGCCGATTAGGGGTATGGGTTTAATACGTATATAACAGCCATATACGTAACAGGTTAGCCCGCTACCATCTAAGACTGCACCACCACTTACCATCAGATGAGATCGCAGTCAAGGGCTAACTTGAAGTAGAATAAAAAAAAAATGTGGTTTGATGGGCGTCAGGTAACAATATTTAACAATATTTAATTTTTAATTTTTAGACAGGCAGACGAACAGACAGACAGGCACAGATCAACTGCATGATACACAGGGTTGATTTTAAATACGTCAAACATGAAACTAGCGACGGCCGAGCGACGGCGACAGCGGGGCGATGTGGTACGAGAGCTAGCGACGAATTAGGAAGACCCTTGAGGCAAACTTAAATTTTGAAAAAATATAATTTCGTCAACTGGCGAATCCAGTCCTGACAGTCTGGTAGAGCGTTTGCGGTTATTTCTCTTCAAAAATATTTTATTAAAATTCCCAAAAAGTATACTTTTGGCAATCTGAAATTTTAATCACGTATTTATTGAGTAATTTCAGTAAATACGTGATTAAAATTTCAGATTTCAGTTCGGTTTTAAACGTGAATAAAGTTTTCAAATGAGTACGACAAAATTGCGTCAGCTCTCCGACTAATCGCATCGCACCGCTGCCGCTCATTTCGTGCCCGTACACTTGAAGTGACTGGTGAAATTAAAACTGCCACAGTTATAATCTTGGTGGTTTTATTATTTAATCGTAGTGTTCGTCAATCGATAAAATGCACACAATATTATTATAGATACAAGATTAGATTGTTGCTTGTTATGTATTAAGTTAATGTGCGACATGACATGACTAATCTATTTCTTGAGATTACTTAGTATCTAGTGAATAATAAATGTTAATGGCCAAGTCATGCCTTGACTCCGTTACACAATGGGCCAATGTGTTAAATAAATAAATCTTTATTTGGGATTTACAATACACAGAAAACCAACATAATACAGAATATACTTAATAAGAATACAGAGAGAAATAACTTATATATAAACTTATATACTAAACCCTAATGTTATAAATAAACACCAATCTGTGTAAGATAAAATCCCAAAAAGGGCATCGACTCAGCGTAATGCTGATATGGTGTAAATGCACTATATTAGCGCTGATTTTCAGTCGACCCCTTGACCCCTTGTTGAGTAAGTTTCAGCCAATGAACAAACGCTGCTTGGCCCGCCAAAATATACACAAAACAACACCCACGTTGATAAAGCTTTCTTATCTCCTGCGGGAACTCTTTAATTTTCCGGGATAAAAGTAGCCTATGGCCTTCCCCGGGATTTCATCAAAGTTGGTTAAAAAGATGGTGTTAATACGTAGCAGACAACTGACTATCTGTCCCCCTGCTGATGTTCTTAGGGGGAGAGATAGGAATAAAAGGTTCAATCTGTCCCCCTGTTACCGGCAAGGGGGACAGGTCGAACAATTCTTTCCGGTCTGTCCCTCTGTTACCATCGAAGTACGAACAACTAATTATTGCTTAGGGCTCAGCTATTGTGCAATCAAGGTCCTGAAGGATTTGCAAGAAGATTTTGTAAGGTTAGTATTAGCTACAGTAGCAACCGGGTAAACTTTGTATGAACAATCCAAACAAATCTATTCAAACACAGGCATCTGAAGGAAAAAAGGAAAAGGTTCATTTTAGGCCTACTCTTGTACACTACATTGTATTAAAAATATAATAATTTAGAACAGTAAAGTAAATAACGTGCAAAAAATAAAACATGTATTTCAAGTTTTCGATACGTTTTCAAGATGTCGTTAACACCAACCTTCAGTCATAGAGAAGGCAGTAGGCGCGAAATGTATCAACTGTCATTTCTGACAGTCGCTGTCAAAAAATATGAATCCGCCATTGTTACCCACTCATGTTTAGTGGTAACTTGGAAAGATTAAATAATTTCACCTCTGAAATTACGACGAATTCGTAGATTTGCCCAATTAAAACTTGTCTAGTATTTTATTTTCCTTCATTTCTCTACTTGTACAAGACCAGGCCTACGCCCCATACAAATCTGAACCGCCTCCATTGAGTAGTTTACCTCAGGTCGCCACAGCTCGTATTGGGGCTATTCAAATGTATACATATTACAGAGCTACACAGAATCAGGATCTTATAATCTATATGTCAATCGATTAAGGCTTGGTTGAATTATTAGGTGTTATAACTTTATCGAACTGTAGTAGGATGATGAGGTAAGTGAGTAATAGGGCCGTGAACTTGAAGGGCAGTGAGATGTCGATGTCGAACATGTGGAACAGAGAGAATGAGAGGTTTCTTGTCTCTATCAGAGCAAGCAGTGTACGCGCTGAGCTTCGACTCGGCTTGTCTGAAATTATACAAAAGTATATTTACCTAATTAAATAATACCTTATAAAAACTTAACCCTCGGTAAAGCAGTAAGTTAAATATTATCTGTCTGTCTGTCTGTTACCTTTTAATGGTTCAACCGTTTTTCCGATTTTCTCGAAATTTTGTACACAGAAAGATTAAGAAAAGACAGGTATTTTTATCTCCAAAAATCAGAAAGTCATGACGGGAATGTCAAATCAAGACGCGGGCATCATATAGTCTATATATATAAAAATGAAACCAGTTTTCCTTGGTCACGGCATCACGCGTGAATGGCTGGACCGATTTCACTAATTCTTTTTTTGTTGTATTTGTTATTATTAGGAGAAGGTTCTTACGGAAAAAAATATTAAGAAAATCTCTCATAAATATTGAAAAATATACATTTAATTTTGCATACTAAGGCGGTACGAAGTTCGCCGGGTCAGCTAGTAATGAATAAATATACCTTTAATCTATATGGTTAAATAAAATATAAAGTTCTGTCACTCAGAGACCTTTTGGCTTCAGCGGCATCCTTCCACGACCAGCATGATTAGCCCGCTGCGACTTCAGCTTGCTAATGGTTTGGGACATGTCGTTAACTTTGGTATAACTATTTAAATTTAATTTGATTACCAAGTGTGTTTTCATAGAGTTTGCAAGCGAGGAAGTCCTTGATAAGACGCACCTCCCTCTGCACGCGGTCAGCAAACAAGCACGGGACCGAAAGTGGGAACATCTGTATTACTATTAACGAAAAGCTTACTAGCAACACATCATTTCTGTCCTAAAATAATAGAAAACAACCATTAATAAGGCACGACAACTTTTTATTATCCACTAGGTACAAGTTAGCCCTTAACTGTAATGAATGTAACTGGTGGTAAGTGATGATGCAGTGGAAGATTTTAGCGAGCCGTCCTGTTAGGGGTTCGGTAGTTAAACCCATATCTACATAGTAATTCATACTAATATTCTGCTACGCTTTTACGACCCATGTGCTCAACCGGTTTTGAAGAACTTTGGTATAGGGATAGGTTGTATCCCGGAGAAGGACGTAGGCTCTTTTTTATCCCGGAAAATTAAGCAGTTCCCGCGGGAATCGAAAAAACCAAAAAGCCCACGCCACGCGGACGAAATTCCGGGCTTCATATAGTTAGTTTCTACATGGCATCGTACATAAATCGCTTGGCGGTACGTTTTTCCCGGTTGGGTGGTAACTAGCTACGGCCGAAGCCTCCCACAAGACCAGACCAGAGAAAATTCAGAAATTATAAATTCTCAATTTGACCCTGCTAGAAATCGAAACCCAGTGCTCCGCAAATTAATTTATACTGTAACTCTAAATTAAGTACACAACTTAATTTATACTGATAACTAGTTGTATAAATTAAGGTGTCTATAACTCGCTATTGCAAGTTTTGCATTCAGTTTAGTATATAAACAGCTTTATGTTTAGTTCTAGTGCGATAGATATTCTAAAAGTACTAAGTATTAGGTAATCTAACTAATCTTATACTTATTATACCATATTTAGTATAGAAAGTATACTTACTGTGCTTCCCCATATAATGGCTTTAACTATGTGATACAATAAACCCAATGATATAGAAAATGTAGATATAAGGACAGTTAATATCTGAAAAATTCAAGACAATTTATTGAGAGAGCCTGTTCTTTATGCACAAGAAATTTAATAAAAAAATCTTATAAAATATTTGTTAATAACTTATATAATACCTGCCATTTCACAGCTTCATACAAAAAGTCGTATGCAATAATTATATCATTGTAAAAGTCCATGAGCTTCTTCATATCTAAATGTGATTCTTCGTGTTTTTGTAACTCAATTTTAGGAGAGTTGGTTAGCCTGTTTCTGTTTTTGTTATTTGGGTACGAAGATTTCATACACTCATTCATACCTTTCAATCTTGGAATTATAAGACTAAACAAGTGACCGTAATAATGCAACTCGAAACAATTCCCTAATTTTATAGGTGCCAGCAGTAGTACACGCTGGGCATTGGACTTTATATCTCCGTTCGAAAGGTATAAAATAATGCTTAATGCCAGAGTTGCAATTAGCTGTAGGAAATTGTAAACCGACTCTCGGGCACCGAATTTCTTTGCGTTTATCCCAAGTACCTTGTCAATTTTATTCAAGTTTAGGTAGAAGTTTTGTAGTCTTTTATGTAATAAGAATCCTAGAATAGTACAAATTAAATACTGTAGACTATCTATTAGGAAGAAGGCCAGTATGTCTGTCCCGAGATTCTGGACCATGTTGAAATAAAAAAATAAAACATTAAGAAGTATTGTGTAACCAAGCATGATTACGATGCAATAGGTATTTGTAGTGCTGAGAAGAGGTAATCGATTTACACCTAGTATTAGGCTCGCTATTATGAAAATCTTTGAGATTGGCTCAACTATAGGTTTGTTCGTCTTTTGAAAGAAGGAATTGATCTGAGGCACAGGTGGCGACATGGTTACAGCGCGATAGGACACAAACTAATAGAACCTCTCGGAAAATAATAACGCCCGGTTTTCATTTCTTAATAGCTTTCATTACATTGAAACGTGCATGCCTATTATTATTCTAGGGACCTTCGCTTTACAAAATATTTTGATTATACTTATATTGTAAGTAATCAAGTAAAAAAGTTTATTCATTAATTAAAGTGATTAGAATCATTTGAAAATTCATTGAATTTTAGAAAGAATCGTTGGATCGGGATACTTTTTTAGGATCCGTAGTAAAACTAGGAACCTTAGACTTACTCTCGTCCAGTCCGTCTGTTTTAAAAATCAATAATTATCAGAGCATTTAAAAAGTTGCATTGCTGCTAATTTTGTACTTTCATAGGCCCGTATTAATATACTGACATTAGTTAACAACAGGTTGGTCCGCACAGATTGAACAATACTTGAGAGCGTGTTATTAACAAAACAGAGTTTCTCCTGATCATGAAAAGAGCCTAAGCAAAAACTTTTATTTAAAATATTTTATGTAAAGGCTTTTACATTATTTAACTGTATGTCAGCCTTATCCCACCCTTATATCCAAAATAAATCACAAAATTATAACGGAAACAAAAAAAAAACATTACTAGTATTAGTTTTTTAAAAACATTATATTTTAAAATAAGCTTTGCTTTTAAAACTAAACCATGACCATGAACGTTTTTATGAACTAGCATGACTATAAACCCTACTTTATTTCTGTTCTGACGTCTACTTTATAGCTAGCTTCCTATAATTGGGATCTGCACAGTTATTTCTACTAAGTTATAAAAGTAGGAGGTACCTACGGTACACACACAGGCTAAGCTACAGGTAAGTGCATCCTAATTCCATGTTTCAGTGTAACAAACTTCATAGCATAACAGTTGCTAGCCTTCAGCCTTGGCCCTTGGCCCTCTTTCACTAGAAAAAGATGAAATGTTACAAAAATGAAGTGGTAGTATATTAATTAAAGGTATAAAAGACTGGTTCAAATAATTTCGGAAAAGCAATTAGTACTGTTTCTACCAAAAACATCCGTCGCACATGACAAAGCTGACCTTTATTTGTGTAACCTCTTCGGAGAACAACTCTCCTCGTCACGAGAGGCACTTGTTTAGGCTTTTTTTTCTATTTGCATGACAGTTAAAAATAGAGCCTTTCCTAACTGCCTTTTCCAGTTGTAAATGCTAACATCCGAATTTATTCACTACACGTACCTACTACTATTTATGGCATGGGAAAATACTCTTTGGGCAGGTGTGTATTTATTTCTTAGTTAACACTGCGAAGAAACAATGATAAAGGTTTAATATTAACTACTAATTTGTATGTTTGGATATTTGTCTCATACCACTCCGATATTAGTTTGACCGAACAGCCGCCGCTAAATATTAATCACGTGAACGGTACTTGGCTGCCTCTTATTATCTAAGTTTGTGGCCCGGGTTTATGGTTATTAAAACGTGATTTTATTAGCTCAAGGAATAGGTACACGGGAGAGCTCATTTACCACCATTTTCTAAGAAAAACGTCTTTACTGTTAAGTGATTCTCGATAGGTTATTTCGATGAAATTTAAATAACATTCAAATACCTATTAAGCCGTAATATACTTAATCATACTAATATTATAAATGCGAAAGTGTGTTTGTTTGTTTGTGCTTCAATCACGCCGCAACGGAACAACGGATCGACGTGATTTTTGGCATGGGTATAGTTGAGGACCTGGAGAGTGACCCAGTATCGATAATAGTTTTAAATTTTTAATAACTCCTCTACCAAGAATATTATCCGCATTACGCGTATACTTATTTATTGTTTTCAACCAGGATAATAAATGATTTCGGTTTTCAGTAATTGGTAAGTGTTGCTCTAATTACACTGAGTCATGAATTTGTTTCTGAAGTAACTTATATTTTCGGTATGTATTATGTAATTTATTTCTGAAAACGGCTCTTTGGGAGTATGTACTCGTAATTTGTCTTCAAGATAAAATCGTGACAGACCGATTACTTAACCCACAACCGATGGGTCATCACGTTCATACCGTTGAACGTGAATTTGTGTACGGTCGAAACGAAACAGCCTTAAGTGGTTCACATTGTACAGTATCCTGCTTCGAATTAGCTAGGTTAGGGAGCTAATGCCAAAGCAATGTATACCTAGGCCTTGTTTAAATCTTCAAGAGATTATTTTTAATTAAATAAGAAAGTTTGTGCTGTTTTTTTTGTCAGAATATCGTGGCAATCGGATTATTTATAGCGATTTGTAAGATGTTAATTTTTTTAAATATAATTTACAGTATTTATTTCAAATATATTTAAATGTATTTAATTATATAATAAGTAATAATAAAATAGCTTTTATTTCCAGAAACTTACGATTAAATGAAACATTACCTACCTAAGTATTTAATACATTGTTAAGTGATTAATATTATAATTTGTATAATATAATAAATAATTATTGACCGAGCGAAGCGAAGGTCTCTTAGTCTACTTGAGTGAATTTGCACTTGTCCGTCCGTCCATCCGTCCGTCTGTCAGAGCCTTATAACTTCTGAATTACTGAACGTAATTAAATTATAAATTTAAATATAATATGTAAACCGATGGCCTCCAGCCGAATATGGCTTAAAAAGTTATAAAAGTCTTTATTTCAGGGGGGGCTCTCATAGCAGCGTATGCGAAGTAAAATATTTTTATAGCGTAAGATAGAGTTGCGGTATATAATTTTAAAGATAATTAGGAATAGAGTCCAAAATTTTCCAATCCAATTCCAAAATTCGTTTGTGCTTACAAATAATAAACTATCTTATGGATACCGCAAGGTCTCAGTTCGGGGCGAACCACTAGGAATATTAAATTTATTATATTTATTATTGTTATAGAGTGAAAATCGATTGGCGACAAATGGCAAGTACTTACTTAATTTAGATTTAAGAGAATGTCACGTGTTTCGGATTGCCTGTTGGCAAAGCTCTCTCCTCCTCTAGCTCCTGCCACTGTTTTTGGTCGTGCGCTTTATTCCGCCAGTTCGGTCCTGCGGTCTGTTTAATTTCATCTTCCCATCTTCTGTACGGTCTACCTCTATTTCGTTTTCCTCTTCAATTTTCCGGGGTAAAAGGTAGCCTATGCCCCGGGATGTAAAGTATCTCTGTACCACATTTTATCAAATTCAGTTGAGTAGTTAGTTAGGCCGTGAAAGCGTAGCAGACAGACAGACACTTTCGCATTTATAATATTAGTATGGATATGGATATCAAACAATTATTGTACTGTTGCGTACAAATAATAATTCCATAACATAAAATGTACTTTATGGTACTTAACATGAAATGGGTCCAAATTACATCAAGAAACACGTAAACATTAATGCGTACGCAATTAACTTCAGAGTTTTCCTCTCGAGTTGTGGCGATGCGTAAATTCTGTATGTAATGTTACTGCTACGCCAACTTTAATTAGTGCCCACGTGCGTAATATAGAGACGTGGAAACGTAATGCGTGTTTAATTAAAATTGTTGATGTACAACACGACTATAATATAACACATGTAACTTTACTTGATTTAGTTAAGTAGGTAGTTAGGTACCTTGTTAACAACTGAGGTTGGATAGAAGCGGGCGTATTACATTGCAAAGGTCTATCTATGTTACACAAGAAATAATAGGTCTGTGGAGGCGCAGATGGTGCGTATGGCCTGTTTTGTGTCTTAATAAACCGACATCGAGCTGAAAACCCGTTCTCTGTTATGGGGATTTTCTTGTGTGTGTGCTAGTCTTTCTTTATATCTTTAATCAATCAACCTATCAATCTTGAGAACTATACTTGAGAACCTGTTTTTAGCTGATAGGGTAGCCCTGAGTGGGCCCGAGAGATAGCCGATCCCGCCAGGAGACGAAGGCGCCGGGGCGGTGCAGTTAGCCGGCCAGCCCAGCCCATCCTATAGTCCCGAAGTAAGGGACCTCGAGGTCACGAGCGGCTGGGGTGGGGGCCTCAGTCGTTCCATCTTCCATTTTTTAAGTGGCCTTGGGAAGATGGCAGCTTGCTGTGGCATAGCTGCCATAGCTCATAACGAGTGCGGTTTGGTGTGTGAGCACCGGGATGAGCCCAACGGGCGTTGCGCAAGGGAGGCACCAATGCGTTCTTTATGAGATCTCAGAGCCTCCTAATGCATGCAGATGGTGGCCACAGACGGGGTTTTAGTAGGTACAAATCCTACATAAACCGACTTCTCCCCCCAGAAGTCGGGTATCTTAAGAAGATTTACCCCTCGAAAAAAAAAATGGTAGCCTTAGAGTATAATAATATGTATGTTGCACGTTGGTCCATACAGATGTTCCTGGTTTAGCGGATAATTGCATGATAAGCTTGTTGTCCAGTTAACATGATCATAATATCGATCTGTGTATTTTGACCGTTTGAAACAGACCATTCCTAATGAGCACGAGTCATCATCGGTCTTCAGTCTCACATGTTTTTTTTTAACCGACTTCAAAAAAAGGAGGAGGTTCTCAATTCGTCGGAATCTTTTTTTTTTTTTTTATGTATGTTCCCCGATTACTCGAAGACGCCTGGACCGATTTTGATTTTGGTCTTTAAAGGTGGTCCCATAAAAATTTGGTGAAGATCTGATGAAGATCTTCGAAGACAGATGTTCCCCGAGATCTTCGAAGACAGATGTTCCCCGATTACTCGAAGACGCCTGGACCGATTTGGAAAATTCTTTTTTTTTTGAAAGGATATACTTTCCAGGTGGTCCCATGGTCATTAGGTCTGATGATGGAATCCTGGGGAAATCAAAGGAACTTAAATTTTATAAGGACACGAACCCAGGTAGTTATTAGGTACAGGTCTGTCTATCTTTCGAGAACCTATTTTTCTTTTTTTTTTTTTTGTATTTACAGCACTAAAAAGCAAACAATAAAATTATTTTTAAATAAAAAAAACCGCCTTCAAAAACTAAAAAGCAAAAAATAATTGGATATATTTACATATTATTTAATACCCACTATGTTGAAGTCGGGCGGGTATAACAAGGATAAGCAAAGTTGACGCAAGGCTCGCCCGACTTCAATATAGTGGGTAGAAATAATCATATGTAAATATATCCAATTATTTTTTGCTTTTTAGTTTTTGAAGGCGGTTTTTTTTTATTTAAAAATAAAATTATCTCTATATGTCTAGGACGTTCCGGCTCTAAGGCCAGGATTACACTTGTAAGTTTTCCATAACTAGTCGGGTACGTAAAAGTCGAGCATGTAACTAACCTTTGCATACGATTCGAGACTTACATATCGTAAGTTACTCATATTATACACGACTAACATATACCTAATACTAGAAATAACTTCAAAAAATTATTAAATACATTTTTAATAAACAAATCATATTATCTTAATGACAGTTAATTTCTTAATACTTAAAGCTTGACTATGACAACGTAAGAACAACAAATCAGCATTTTAATGCTATTTTGACATGATTTTACTTGCTACCCGCAGTTACGCTTTTAAATACATACACAAGGAATTTAACCAGCCGCGCACCGTCGTCCGTTCCCTGTGTGTTCTGCCCTTTACCTACTGTATTCACAAATAAATAAATTTGATTTGATTTGATTTGAACGTGAGTGAAACTTACAAGTGATATCGTAGCCTAATGACCCCATCAGCTAGTAGCTACGGCAATCATCTAAAACTAGATGATATAATTTAAACTACAAACAAAATAATAGTACCTAGTTCAAAGTTGCTGACTAAGTTGTAATTAGAGAAGTTCGCCCTGCAGTTCGTAACTGGCGCTTCATTCAAAGAAGCAATATTAAACGTTTAAAGTTTTAATTACAAGCGACAAACCTAGTCAAGCGACAAATATACCTAGCTTAGCGGTAGCACTCATACGACACAATCAAAACTATGTATAACTAGTTGATGCCCGCGAGTTCGTCTACGTGGATTGAGGTTTTTTGGTTCCCGTGGGAACTCTTTAATTTTCCGGGATAAAAAATAGCCTAAATGTTATTTCAGAATATAGATCCGTTCAGATGTTCCGGCGTGATTGAGTACGAACTGAGTATGTATAGTAGGGATTTCCAAAGTGGTTGGTTTCCCAGGGGTGGACATAAACGAAAACTTATTTTGGGGGTCGATGAGGTCTTAAAATCGACCCCTATTTTAATGTTTTTACACTTGATATAGGTATTACTATTACACTATTTATTTTGTTAAATTTTGAGGAGAAAATAATGTCAAGTTTACTCACATAACTCACCGCAAAGTTTTTAAATTGGTAATTATTTTGTATCAATAGGAAAAACTAGAGATAGGATTTTAAAGTAATTTGGCTATGGGGGTCTGTCTGAGGTATCAGTTCATTTTGGAAAAGGGATCTCTTGCTCAAAATAGTTTGAGAATCCCTGATGTATAGTATCTTTATACCCAATCAGATGAAAATAGCGAAATTTTGATTAGTTCTATAAAATTACATATTTTTGAAGGGCGGAAATATTATTTTATAATGCGAATATGAAAAAAATTTGCTTACGATTTTTTCCGCCCATCCGCCTGCAATAAAAGAGGGGTATAAATTTCTCGATACAGAATTCAGAAAATGAAAGCTCTTAAGAATGCCATTGTACGTAATTCATGGTTTGTAAACAAGATTTATAAGCAGATGGGATAAAATTTCATTTTTGTGAAAATCGCCCCAACAAAAATTTGAATGTGGCTTCATTTCCTTAAAGACACAGCTAGGTATACGTTCACGTCAGCGAAAAATATAAAATTGATATCACGTATTCAATAGGTATTATAACAGGAACGGAGACTGCCTCAATCTGAGGCACTTCACGCCGATAGGATTTCATTTGACCTAATACTTAGTTCTAAAATAAGCTGCTATTTTTCAGTTGAATTCAATGCACCGAATGATTCGGATTTCGTCGTACTGAAATTCGCTCCTATACAAACATCTCCTATCACACAAAAATTGCGCTGCGCCCATTGATGTAGAATTTTATTACTCATTCTATTTCAATGGCTGCGTCCTTTGTCTTATGTTTAGCCTAATACACAGACTAATAAATAATAAAATAATTCGCATTGTCATGTTATACAGGTAATCAATATTAATATTATTAATACGAAAATGTGTAACCCTTTCGCAGCCCACCTATCTTGACGAGCTGTTTTTATTCTTAGTTTTACTAACAAATACTGTGACTTTTTAAAAACGTAAATGCACACACACGCACAAATGTAAAAGACTTTTAGCCGATATTGGTTTTTTGGCGAAGCACTCACTGAATAAGAAGTTCATTAATCATAACGACGACTTGAGAAAATTGGTTTTTGTGTACATCCTTCCCGTTTTCGTTTACCGTGGATGCTATTCACTCATCTCACTCTGAATTTACGTGATAAAGTGTGAAAAGCATCAGAGGTATTCCGAGAATGACTTAGCTCATTTTCACCAAATTTTTAAGGTACGCCTAAGTCCAATAGTTGACAGTATTTTCGTTGCTAACTGTTGCCTCACTTTAATTTCCATTGCCGGCTCAATACTGAGTACGAGTCTTCTCTAGAATGAGAAAGGTTTGGCCATAAAGGTTACCCACGTTGGCCATGTGCGAATTTAAAGAGTTCACATTATGAATAGCTCTCTGGTATGCAATGCATTTTTGTCTGATGGGAAGCTTCAACCGCGGCTAGTTACCACCCTACGGGCAACGCAGAACCGAAAAGCGTTGCTTTAGCGTTCCGGTACGATGCCGTGTAAAAACCGATGGGGGTATGGGTTTAATATAAAGAAGTTACCCCCCTTATGTACCCCTAGCAAGTTAGCCCGCTGCCATCTTAGACTATATTATCATCATCAGGTGAGATCGCAGTTAAGGACTTTTAGTGGAATAAAAAAATGCAGGTTTTCTCACAACATTTTTCTTCATATATTTTTTTTTAAACGCACATATTAATTTTAACATATTGTAAGAGGTGCACGTGCCCCAAATCGAATCTCCGACCACCCGAATAGGAAGTCGGGCGTCCAAGCCACTAGGCAATCACCACTTTTTACTGTTGCTTAATTGGGTAGGTTTTATTAGCGGTCTGGGAAAATGGGCATAGCTCTTTTCTGCGCTTTCGACAGTCCTGAAAAGTCCTCAAGTAAAAAAAAAAAACTAAGTCTTTCGAAGTAGAGAGTATGTTTTTGTGCTTAGTTATTACAAATAATTTGTTCATTTCATTCCATGACTAGCTAATGCCCGCGACTTCGCCCGCGTGGATTGAGGTTTTTTAGTTCCCGTGGAAACTCTTTAATTTTCCGGGATATAAAGTAGCCGATGTGCTATTCCAGACTATAATCTATCTCTGTGTTTGTTTGTTGTGTGGTTGTGTTTTTAGTTCCCGTGGGAACTCTTTCAATTTTCTGGATAAAAAGTAGCTTATGTGCTATTCCAGACTATAATCTATCTCTGTGCCAAATTTCATCCAGATCCTTTCAGCCGTTCTGGCGTGATTGAGTAATAAACATCCATACATTCATACATCTATCCATCCAAACTTTCGAATTTATAATATTTAAGTATAGATAAATTCCTACAAAAAGTATATTTTACTCCTAGGTGACAGCTTGAATTTTCTTTAAATTAAACCATATTGTGGAAAGCAATAATAAAGCTAAGTACCTACCTTGACAAAGTTATTGGCGTGGCCCTTGTCTGCCATTGTCAACTAAAACCTTCATACCCGACCCTGTTCTACCCCCTTAATATTCAGGGGCCGTGAATGTTTTGTCAACCGCTATTATAATTATTTAAGGTGAATGCCTCGTGAATTTATTGAAATTTCACTTAAAATTTCCTTTCTTTTACGAAAGATTGCTATTTTTGTGGTTTTATTGATTGACTAGCTGATGCCCGTGACTTCGTCCGCGTGGATTGAGGCTTTTTGGTTCCCGCGGGAGCTCTTTAATTTTCCAGGATAAAAAGTAGCCTATATGCTATTCCGGATTATAATCTATCTCTGTACCAAATTTCATCCAGATCCGATCAAGGAGTT
Source organism: Erebia aethiops (assembly GCA_923060345.2). Lineage (NCBI taxonomy): Eukaryota > Metazoa > Arthropoda > Insecta > Lepidoptera > Nymphalidae > Erebia > Erebia aethiops. Next base: position 8,528,269 of record OV281096.1, on the reverse strand, counting down.
CCCGCGGGAATCAAAAACTTAATCTACGCGGATGAAGTCGCGGGCATCATCTAGTCTAGTATTCATTAAAATATTATAAATCCGAAAGTTTGGATGGATGGATAGATGTTTGTTACTCAATCACGCCAGAACGGCTGAACAGATCTGGATGAAATTTGGCAGAGATAGATTTGTCTGGTATAGCGCATAGGCTACCTATCTAGGCTTTCCCAAAAAATTAAAGAATTCCAGCGGGAACCAGAAAACCTCAATCCAGCCGGACGCAGCCGTGGACATCAGTTTGTGCATAAATAATATGTTTATATTTAAATTAAAAACTAAATATTTAAAAAATCGTCTAAACCGTTGCAATGAGACAATGTGCCCAGAACGCGGGGTTAAATTAATATTTAGTTAAAAGTGTTAGCGGTTATGGCTCATTTGACTTTAAATTGGATTTAAGAAGTATAATTCTAAACGTCAATAAGTGTAGTATACCTACCTAAATTGAATAAACGTTCTTTGAGTTTGAGTTTGAGTTTTTGAGTTTAATGTCACGACAAAAATACGTCATCATACTAAATGTGTCTTCTATAAATAAGATCGTATGGCGGTATTCGAGTCATTCTTTATCTGTTAGTGAAAGTGTAATCATTATTGTCGCCAGTAATTTGGGATTAGTATTCCGGGTTAACTAAACCGCCTACAAGTATTAAACACATAAAATAACTGAACGTGGAATTATACAATAGGAACCATCATCTGTGTGGCAGCATACTCTTAACAAATAAAAATAAAAATATTTTTTAATTTTTGATAACAACCAGTTTTTTATCAACCGATGTTTTTTGAATAACAATCAATTAATTTAAAATGCCTGTTATATATTTTAAACTGATATCAAAGTTTTTTTATAAGAATATTTTTTTCCTAAATTACATTGTAACGTAATGAACTCGTAAACGAAATGACAAACATAAATGAGTCAACAACCCAAAGTTAATCTTAATACAGTCTGATTTCTCTAGAGAAAGTTTTGTGTAGTTAGAGAGACTCTGCCTTGCCTGACCTTTTCTACAGAGCAGGTAACGAAACGGTACTGGAACTGGAATCCATGACGCCCTTTAGTTTTGTCAAGATTTAACTACAGTCGACCTCAATTAAGTGACCCTTTGCTATGGAAGTTCCTACAAACAATCATTAAGCTTCTGTGGATTATTAACATAGTTACGAGCATACGAGTTCTCACTCACTAACTTTACGGGCTTGTCATGTCACGTATAAGTGCCGAAGTAGCGTTTAAGCACGGTTTAAGCGTAGATTAGTGGTGATGAGACGGTGTAAACCTGGGATACGGCCGTATTAGTTAGAAATTTTCATTGTTAGATTATAGTACCTGGATGACCGAGCTTGGCTCGGTTTTTGTTTTTGGTAAAACGTGTATTTTGGAAATTATATTTAAATAATAATTGCCTCATTGCAGCTGCATAGATTATATTTTTAATTTTTAGTTTTTAATTTAGATTTTAAAGATTTTTTAAGAAATTGTATATATTATTATATGTTGGTGGCGATGAGTGATATAGATGTAGAAATAATAGCTATAAATGAAACCTCGCTTAAGGAGGGGGAGGAGGGGCTTGCTCCACAAGTGCCTGGCTACCGCTTTCTTCACTCACCGCGGCCGTTGAATATAAAAGGGGGGCGTGGAGGAGGAGTGGGGTTTTATGTAAAGAAAGGCATAAAGTTTACTATTTGTGAGCATCCGAATCCCCAGTCAGTAGAACAAATGTGGTTAAGTTTGAAGGTCGGTAGCAAAAAGTTTATGGTGGGCACAGCTTACCGGCCACCATGGCAGGATGTCGACTTGTTTATCGACTCTATAACCCAATCACTGTCTCTTTTCTCAAGTTGTGATAGCCTAGTACTTTTGGGAGATTTCAATATCAATTTACTTAACCCACTTGACGGCAAAACTAAACTATTCAATGATTTTTTAACCTATATGAATCTCAAGCAGGTCATCACAGAACCAACACATTTTACCGATCATAGTGAGACTTTGATAGATTTGGTCTGTACAGACGGCTCGATTCGAGATGTCGAAGTAAATCATATAAAAGAGTTAGGTGGTCATGCCATTATCGCTGTCACATTTAATCTAAAGAAAGCTAAGACAGCACCCCGTTGGGTGACGATAAGACCACTAAAAGATATTATTGCAGAGGACTTTAATGTGGACCTAAATAATGTTCCATGGAATGACATCAACTGTTTGGACGATGTTGAAGATATGGTTTCGAAATTTAACGCTTACATTTTAACTTTATTTGACATCCATGCCCCTGTAAAAAAGATAAAGATAAATGAGCAATCATGCCCTTGGATAACTTTTACCATTAAGAAAATGATAGCGCTGCGAAATCAGAGTCATTCTAGATATAAAGCATCAAAAAATGAATCGCACAAGAAGTATTATAAGGATTTTAAAAAACTTGTATGGGAGGCTATGGAAGCAGAAAAAAAGGCTTATTTTAAGACTTACATAAATCAGTGCATAGAAAAACCACTTGTGCTTTGGAAACATTTAAAAAAAAATATAGGGGTTAATAAGAAACAAGAGTATGATATACCATCAACTTTATGTGATCCGGAGAAGTTAAACACACACTTCTTGAATATTCCACGTAGTGAAAGGCTCTCATTATCTAATCTCACATACTATGAATTCAATCGGTTTGGGCCAAATACCTTTAACCTAAGACCTGTAACAGAAGCAGATATTATTAAAATTCTGAAAGGTTTAAAATCAAATGCGCAAGGCCTAGATGAGATCACCCTACAAATGTTATATTGGACACTGCCACAGAGTCTAGCTACTTTAACAGCGATTATAAATAAGTCTATAATAACAGCTACCTTCCCGAATGTATGGAAAACTGCTATAGTCAAACCGCTTCCGAAAGTAAGTAATCCAGCCAGCATGAAGGATCTTAGGCCTATTAGTATATTACCATGCATATCTAAAGTTCTGGAAAAGGCTGTATGTGCTCAAATGACATCGTATGTAGAGGAGAACAGTATATTGCCAGTCCACCAGTCTGGTTTTAGGAAAAGTCATAGTACAGCAACGGCAATCATGGATGTTATTGATAACATCCTAACAGCCCAGGATCAAGGCATGGGAACTATTCTGGTACTGCTTGATTTTTCTCGTGCATTTGATTCAATTGATACTTCGTTGCTGCTATCTAAGTTGTCATTCTATGGATTTGGCTTTTCAACTATAAAATGGTTTAGCAGCTTTCTCAGTAACCGGGCTCAATTCGTGCAAATAGACCGAGGTGATGGTACCCATCTGATATCCTCAACGTCTCCAGTAGTTCGAAGAGTGCCTCAAGGATCGGCACTTAGTCCACTGCTTTTTGCGATTTACACAGCAGATATAATTCATTGTTTCTCCAATTGCAAATACCATCTTTATGCAGACGATGTGCAATTATACCTCTCGTTTAAGCCTCAGGATGCTACAGATGCTGAAACAAAACTTAACAATGACTTAAATAGAATAGCTGACTGGTCAGAAAAGAATTCACTATTATTGAATCCTCTGAAATCCAAGTGCATGATTTTAGGTACCTCTAAAATGACAAAAACTATAGAAAGTTTAGATGTACAAATCAGAATAGGAAGCAATTGTGTAGAAAGAGTTTCTGAGGCAAGGAATTTGGGGATAATTTTTGATTCAAATTTACACTTTGAGTCACATATAAAAAATATTGTCAAGAACTGTTTCTATCGATTGAAAGTTCTGTATAAGATAAGATCTTACCTGAGTGTAGAAGTTCGAATACGGCTATGCGATTCCCTCATTTTGTCTAAACTCAACTATGCCGATACAGCATATGGGCCGTGTTTGTTGGAAAGAACTAAAAAATTAATACAGAGAGTCCAAAACGCTTGCGCTCGCTTCTGTTTTAATATTGCTCCTCGTTCACATATCAGCCCATATCTTAATCAGGCAAATTTGCTAAATATGTCAGCCCGAAGAAACTTGCATCTGGCTACTTTGTTATTTGGTGTTATTTCTACTGGTAAACCGGAATATCTCTTCACGAAAATTAAGTGGGCAAGGCAGCACAGTAGATATGCACCGAGAGGTTCGGCGTGTCCAATGGCTGTGCCAAGACACAGGACCGCCGCATTCCGGGGCAGTTTTAGACTTGCTTTCTCTAGAATCTGGAATATAATCCCGCCACCGGTACAAAACCTGAAATCAGTGTTTACGTTTAAATGTAAACTCAAAAAGATTTTGTTGGACAAGCAAAAATTTGGTTAGGTGAAAATGTATTTACGTATATATTGTTGGTTTGGCGTTTTCATCCAGATTCTCGGGGAGGCAGCACAAATAGGTCATAATATGTCTTTTGTTGTTTTAAATCAGTCTGATATATTGAAATTTATCCAAATGTTTAATTCATATGAATTTGTTCGGTTTGTTGGTCAGCGTAGTGAGATTGACGGGCAGCCCGGGCCGGTCCGGGACGTCGAAGCTCAAGGGGTCGACTGAAAATCAGCGCTAATATGGTGCATTTACACCATATCAGCATTACGCTGAGTCGATGCCCTTTTTGGGATTTTATTTTACACAGATTGGTGTTTATTTATAACATTAGGGTTTAGTATATAAGTTTATATATAAGTTATTATTTATCTCTGTATTCTTATTAAGTATATTCTGTATTATGTTGGTTTTCTGTGTTTTGTAAATCCCAAATAAAGATTTTATTTATTTATTTATTTATTTATTTTATTATTATAAATAATAGGTAAATTATATTTTATTTTTTTAATTAAAATATTATATTAAATTTAAAAAAAGGGGAAAAAATAATCGAACTGGAGACATCTCGCCCGATATCCCATATGAGCTATTATAACATTGTAGATGGTGGTGTAGATTTCATATCGTATTCTAATGATATTGTATCCGTTTTTCCTTTCCTGAAAACACGGATAACATGACATTTTCTAAAAATGAATCTTAGATAGATCGATTTATCAACCCAAAACCCCGTACTAAATTTCCTGAACATCGTTGGAACCGTTTCCGAGATTCAGATTAAATAATATATAAAAATTGCTCGTTTTAAGAAGAGTATTACATTATGATAATCATCTCTGCCTTTCACTGGTCCGGGTATCCTTTCAGAATGAAAAGGTGTAGTTTATACACTGTAGTCTTTGGTGTAGGCATAGGTATAGTCTACGACGCTGGTGTGCAGATTAGCAGACTTCACACACCTTTGAGAACATTATGAAGAACTCCCAGGCGTGCAGGTTTAACTCAAACCCGGATTAGCCGTTTCGAAAATAAGACTGAGCCAAAAGACAGGAACACAGACAAAAAAAATTGGCAATCATAGGGACTGAGTGAGAAGTGAATACGAATACCTATTTAAAGTTTTTTAAAAATAAAATAAAAATATAGACCTAAAAAACTAAATCATTAAAGTTTAATTACGAATGTAGAAATATTTATATTTAATTGTCATTGTAACAATGCGAGCATGTCGGCGCGGAGCATGTCGGTGACGCAAATCCACAAGTTTACCTCCTACCAAAAAGTACCTACTCAACGCGGCTAAAGAAGTTTTCACTTCAAAAATGATTTTTTAACGTAATAATGTTTTTTTTAACGTTTTAGTAACGGTAATAAGCGCTTAGAATTGATGAAACATGAAGGTATAGCCCTTAGAAATACCAATCTCTCTATATCAGACTAATGGCTCAGCTTAATCAAAGTCCATTAAGACCGTTTTGAAAGTATTCGAGATGAAACATTTTATGCGGTCGAAGCTCCGATTTGCGGCAAAACTGTAATGATTTCACAAAGCGCTTCCTTTTCAGAAAATTAAATCCCTCCCGTAGTAGGTAAGCACTTAAAATACCAACGGCTCGTTTGGTAACATTAAACATTCATTGAGTTGTAGACACCTTGTCTATAGAGGTGCCGCTTCGAGAAATCACGTGCAAGAAAACCCAATAAAACTCGAAAACACCTCCGCGCAGACTCGATGAAAACATGAACTTGTACATGAAAGAAGTCTACTTTTTTCATTATCATGGACTTCCGCAAAGTAACGTCTGCTTCTATCACATATTTGTACGTGTATATCAAGAAAACCTAATATTAACAATATAATATTTTTATAGCTATAAATCTAAATCTTAAAATTATTAAAATTATTTTACCCACGCCACGGCAACGAGGCAACGATGTGCAGAACGCTTATACAAATTATACTGTCAGAGATGACTATGCCTTCCAGCACTTCCAGTCTCCTATGGTACTTCATGGTATGAAATGACGATACTTAAAAATAATCTAGCATCTTATTACAGAGTACTATGACAAAATAAAAATATATGTATCTGTGTGTGTGTATTATAAATGCGACAGTTTGGATGGATGGATGTTTGTTACTCAATCACGCCAACGGCTGAACGAATCTGGATGAAATTTGGCACAGAGATAAATTATAGACGGGAATAACACATACCTATGCTATTTTTTATCCCGGAAAATTAAAGAGTTCCCGCGGGAACCAAAAAGCCTCACTCCACGCGGACTAAGTCGCGGGCATATTTGAATATAAGTAAGTAGTTGTTTAAGTATTGTAAGTAGACTTGGGTATATGAAAAGATGGTTTCACGTCACTAAACGAATGAAAATGTATGATTACAGAGATCACTCTTCGCTATCTCTAGTGTATCATTATAAATCATCTCTCTGTTACCGAGGATTCATTTCTTGGTCCGAGGCTTCGAAAATTATCAACCGTAAATTAATTCTAACTTTCTTTTTAATAAATGTTTGTTTAATCGGTCTGCCCACGTTATTTAGCGGTGTGTTAAGAGGAGAGATGAGCGGAGCGGTGCAAGAAAACAAATATAATTAATATGGGTGAGTAAACATTAGTGATGTGCCGGATATCCGTATTCGTATCCGTTACTTTTTTGACGGATATTTTACGGATCTTTTACCTCATTAATTTTCAATACATAGATGAAATTCTATATATAGGTAGATTAGGTAGCAATGAAAAGCTATTGATTAAATTTTATTCCGATTATTTTTTATTTCTTATAAGCAAACATTTGGCACCTTTATATTGCAAAAATTTTTTTCAATCAAGGTCACGCGCACCGACACCGATCGAGTAAGAAAGTTAGTATCCGTGTCCGTATCCGCGGATCTTGACACCAAATATCCGTATTCGGATCCGCAGCCGCGAATATACATTTTCAACGATCCGGCACATCACTAGTAAACATACAAACTCTTTGGGTGAATAGGGTGCGAATAGGGCGAAAGACGCAGTGTGTGTATAAAATTTGGTTAACACAAATTTTTCCGCTATAGATCGAAAGCCAGTGTCGCATCAAGATTTTTTATCTTTTTTTTTACGCCACTACAAGTTAGCCCTTGATTGATATCTCACCTGATGGTAAGTGATGATGCAGTCTAAGATTGTAGCGGGCTAACCTGTTAGGGGCATGGCAGTTAGTAAACCCACACCCCTATTCAGTTTCTACACGGCATCATACCGGAGTCCGGAACGCTAAATTGCTTCGAGGCACATCTTTGTCGGTAGGGTGGTAACTAGCCACGGCCGGAGCCTCCTCACCAGGCCAGAACAGAGAAAATTCTGAAATTATAAATTCCCAAATTGACCCTGCCGGGGATCGAACCCAGGACCTCCGTACGTAACGAATAACATGAATTCAGCCAATCATAACAATTCAGATGCAGCTTTTTAATATATAGAGCTACAGATGCTCGATTTAAGTCAGTCGTTATAGCATACGGGTAGACTACAGTCACCTCTTTAATCACTGCCAAACGCAAAACTCCCTCCGATAAAAATCTCAATAACTTTTGAATGAATTTTAAGTAAAAGCAAGCCTTAATTAAAATTTTCTCTTCTTTCCTCTTAATTAACGGCTCTGTTTACGAAGTCGCAGCAAATTGTTAGCGAAACAATTTCTGACAAATAAAGGATTAAAAATACTTGAACAAAGAGTAAATAAACAGTAGGTATCAGTACGTAAGAACACAGTAAACAGATACAACCAGTACGGAAACTACCTACGTTCGAAACAGCTCACTCACACAAACGTGCGCATCAAACATGCGATGACGCGACACTCACTACTGATGGCACTTGACGAGCGCTAGGGCACACGAGTATTCTGTGGCTTGGGGTCTGGTCGATGCGCACGTTTGTGTGAGTGAGCCTGTTTCGAGCGTTTCTAGGTAGTTTCCATACTGGTTGCATCTGTTTACTGTGGTAAGAAGATACTGACAAACGCAATTAGTGCTGTACCTACAAACTTGATATATTTTGGCATCTTGAACAGTTTGCATTCTTGAGTTGGACATAATATCTTACCAATCATACTTCATACTAATATTATAAATGCGATAGTGTGTTTGTTTATCCTTCAATCACACCGATAAAGAGCCACGGATCAACGTGATTATTGGCATGGGCATAGTTGAGGTCCTGGAGAGTGAAATAGGCTACTTTTTATCTGGAAAAATTGAGGAGTTCGTGCGGTAATATAAAAACTTAAACCACGCGGACAAAGTCGCGGGTATCAGCTAGTTATTAATATACCCAATTATTTCAGGAAATAACGGGAAAACAAAGGATTCCTATGAAAATTTTCAACAGCTAAATTCTAAGCGGCACAATTTAATTTTTATAAGTTTAATATTATGTAGAATGAATAATGATGTTCGCGACTTCGTCCGAATGGGTTAAGGTTTCTTTATTTCCTCGTGGCCTCAATTTTTCCGGGATAAAAAGTAGCCTAGTGTCCTTCCTTGGATGCATCCTGTATCTGTAGACAATTTCATCAAAATCGGTTGAACAAATGGGCTGTGAAAGCGTAGCATACCGACAGACGCTTTCGCAATTAGGTATAACTTAAGTATGGATTATTTTATACGGGATAAAAGTTTCAATAGGAGAGGGACAAATTATAATTGGAGCTCAGCGAAACAGGGTAGTTTGAGATAGGTACCTACAACAATCTACCGATGAGCCCTGACCGCGGTCCCTCGGTCCTCCAAACTTTTAATCTCCATGCCCGAATAATCACAGATTCCTATTGTGCGGCTCCGAAGCTAATTTGTGCGGTTGGCTGATTGACAGCCTATTTTACCTAAATTGCGGTTTGTTATTAGCCGACTCGCCCAGTTTACTAGGACAACGAAAATCTTTATGTATGCTTTATAATTAATAAACATATAAGGGGAAAACAAACAAACTACAGATAAAAAAACTGTTCAGCTTAGAAAACGTTCGCGCGCGTATTTTTCTATGGAATTGCACTAACTATAGTCCTGTTATTATCTCGCTGCAGACTCGGCCATAAATCATTCGAGTGTTTCTCTCTTTCCCACTCACGGGCCCTATGGCAGTCTGTGTACAATAAGACAGGGGCCGAGTCTGCAGCGAGATAATAACAGGACTATAGCGCAAGAAGTCAAAGTCAAAGCATCTTTATTAAAAATAGGTACCTACAAAGTACACCTTCTGAACGTCATGTTTACAAGGAATAAGACTTGAGATAATTAACTACGGTATCTTAAAACTAAAGCTACGAGGGTTCCAAACGCGCCCTGGTCTATGAAGAGCCCACAACAAACTCAGCCGGGTTTTTTTTAATTATCACCATCTCACAAATATAGGATTACTTATAATTATAACATAATTAGCCGCTGGAGCAATTCATACCCATGGCTGCCTATCATTCAAATAGTCTTTTACACTATAATAAGACCTTTTTACGTTTACGTTTTACAAAAACTTTAAACTTGTTGAGAGATATCTCCAATATGTCTTCTGGGAGTTTATTATAAAAACATTTAATATACTGCTATAGTGAATTACTAATTTTACAAAGTCTAGAAGCGGGCAACATAATGTTTATTCTTATTTATTGTATTAACATTATGACAGTCAATTTTTACCTTGAATTTATGCATATTTTTATGCACATATACAAAATTTTCATATATGTATTGGTTGTGGACCGTCATAATTTTAACTTCTTTGAATTTAGTTCTTAGGGACTCTCTTGGTTCCATGTTGTAAATGGCACTTTTCTGCAGCACGAAAACAGAATGAATATAAGCAGCATTACCCCATAATAATATACCATAAGACACAGTGGCGTAGCGTGCCTTGTCGGGGCCCCGTATAAAAATTTTTTTGGAGGCCCTTATATGGAGATAAAGATTTTTCACAAAAGAAAAAAAATATTGTGAGAAGTAATATTTATTTATCACATAATTTACCCATTTTACAAATAAAAATCGAATTTTAAATATTCACTCTCCTTGCCTTTTTATCGGCAAACTGATTTATTAAATCATTTATGGCTGATGATGATTTTAGTTTTTCTAAAGTTTCTGCCTCTATGGACAATAGTAAGATGTCTGACAGCCGTTCTTGTCCCATCGAAGTTCTTAAGTAATTTTCTATTAGTTTTAATTTTGAAAAACTTCTTTCTGCCGTTGCGGTTGTAACTGGAAGGGTCAAGAATAAAAAGCATGCTGTGATTACCTCGGGAAAACTGGATGCAAGACTATTGAATTTTACTAGCAATAATTCAATGAGTTCTTTAATGGAATAAATTTTTTTAATTTCAGAATTTAAGCATGTTTTTAGAGCCTTTAATTGGTCACAAAGATTAAGTGAGATGTCTTTACTGTATTTAGCAGACAGTTTTCCGGAAGCGTTTAATATCTCTTCGCTTGAAGAAGATAGGAGTTTTGAACGCACGCTTAAGGCGGGAAAAAAAGGAATTGCTTTATAGAATTTTGTCATTTGTAAAATATAATAAATTAGAAAGTTTTTATTATTTTTCCTTACACACTTTGGGGGCCCCGTGGCCCGGGGGCCCCGTATAATTGATACGGCAAATACGGCGGTAGCTACGCCCCTGATAAGACAAGACAAACCGTGTGCGACATACGACGCCAATGTTTCGCCAAAAATATACAGCAATTATTAGGAAGAAGCATCATTAGCGTCAGACAAAGAACTTTTCAAATTGTTCATAGTCATAGTCATAGTCATAGTCATAGTCATAGTCATTTATTTATTAAATATAGGTACACTATAGGTACACTTATTTTCGTCAAAAGATTACTGACTTAAAAAGCATGATGGTGATAATGGGTTACGGTATCTTAAAACTAAAGCTACGAGGGTTCCAAACGCGCCCTTTTGTCGCGCGTTCTCTGTCTGTTACTATGTTCACGTTGAAACATACCAATTATAATGCAAATAGTGTCTGAATTACCAATTAATATACACTGTCAAGACCGGCAAGAGCAGAAGCCTTGTGATAATGAATGATTTTCGTGTAACACGCAGCCTCCGTAAGAAGACTGATTGTCGCAATCCACAGTTTATGAATACAACATTCACTTCTCATAAAAAGTATTTTTTTTCTTTCACTATTAAGTTCATTAATTCAGGGATAAATAGTATATCCTTAAAAATCACGGCGTTCCGTTGATTGAAACAAACCAACAAACTAGCACACTTTCGCGTTTATAATATTACGAGGTAGGTATACTATTAAGTATTCTGTGACGTAATGTCAGGATTTCTATTTATTAAAATGAAATTTCAACAAAAACTAAACATAAAACAAGTGAATATAATTAAAATTATTAAAAAATACGACTGCTCTGCCGTAGCCCGTATTGAAATTACCTTTGGAATCTTATTCACATTTTTATTAAATGATATTTTTTTTGAATCACTGGATATTGAACTATGTTAATATTGTTTTGTGTTATATATTTTTGAAATCTACTCATCATTTTCTAGATGATGATTATATAGTTAATCTTATTTTGGAATATTTTTTTTCAACTTTAGTCTTTAATGCGGGACCATGGTCACCCCATCAAATTTTTTAAAAATTTTACTAGCCTATGTCACCCGGAATAAGCTAGGGATTCTAACGATACCTCATTTATCAAAATCGGTTCAGGCGTATAGAAGTTATGGTGGAATATAGAAACTCACATACATACATACATACATGAACCCTGAAAACAATATACTCCTTTTTTCAGGCAGTCGTATAAATACTCCTTTTTTCAGGCAGTCGTATAAATACTCCTTTTTTCAGGCAGTCGTTTATAAACTGTTCTGCTTAGTTAGTAGAAGAAAATGTTCGCGCGCGTATTTTTCTATGGAACTGCACTAACCAGCGCAACAAGTCAAAGTCAAAGCATCTTTATTCAAAATAGGTACCTACAAAAGTACACCTTCTGAAAGTCATGTTTACAAGGAATAAGACTTGATGGTGATAATAAACTACGGTATCTTAAAACTATCATTTATCTATTTCATTTCTTTTTATTTGTAAGTACTTTAACAAGACTTGGTGCAAATATAGGGAGACTGAATTACCTACATAGCAGAGAGCGTACACTATTTGTCAAGACCGGCATGGCCTGAAGCAGCCTTGTGATAATGAATGATTCTCTCTGTTTCGTGTAACATGCGTCTTCCTTAACGAAGACTGATAGTCTACTTACAACCATTGTACTTATTTATTGATTTATTGGACAATTCGGATGCCTTTTATAATCTATATTTTTTCTAACGGATAACTTTTAAAGTGGTTTACAAACTATTTGTGTGAAAAAAATTGGCATCAAAATACACATTTCGTTAATCCGATTAAATATGTCCTCATAATATTAGTTCTGATTATTTAAAAACATACAATTTATAACAGATTCGATACATATTATGTAATAATGCACATAATAATAAGTGATAATGCATGATCATGTGCATTCACGGACCGGCATTGCGAATCAATTTGCCATAAATTTCGCGTTTTTGTTCTGAGTTCTGATCATAGTTATAGCACTGAATACTAACTATTCTCAGTTAAACTTAGTTGTCAGGGGATCGATACTTCCAACAAACTTCGGACAAATATTAATGTGAAATGCTGTCAGTTTTTAAATGCAGTATTGAACTGAGAGTCCAATAAAATCAATTACAATGAAAATATCTACCAAATAAATATAAATTCAATTTAATAAAATTAAAGCACACCGTATGTGTGTGTGATTTCGAAATAATAGTATCTTATTATGCACGAGCATGTTCAAATTAATTTTATGATTATGATTATTTTTGAATTATATAGCGAAACAAAAACACAATTTGGTTTGAATTTTTGAAGTGAAACTTCTTTAGAATCGTTGTAATTTGAAAATTTGAATATGAAACGATAGAGTACAGTTCTTGCAATTCACAAAGGCGAGCGGGATTTACTTGTGGTAAACACGTATCTGTATGTGTAAGTGTGCGTGAGATCGAAAGCGGGTATAGTTAGCATAAAAAAAAGAAAAAAAAAATCCTATAATTTATTGTACAATATTTTTTGTTGCAAATAATGAAAATAATAAAATCACAAAATTACTAGGTTAATTTAGTTCGATAATCAATCATCTTCGTTTAAACTATCACTGTTACTTTCAAACTCATCAGTACCGCAGTCACTTGATTCACCTACATTAATAACACTTTTCAATTTTTTCTACATGATTGCAGTTAAGCCAAGCCCTCAAAAATTAAATTTTGTACTTCAGTCATGTTTTGTGCTATGTTTTTAGAGGCAATGCGATTTTTTAAAATACCCCAGATATTTTCGATCGCGTTTAGCTCTATTTCGCAACCCTTGCTTTTTATTATCTCGTCAATTTTATACGTTATAAAACGCTCTTTATTTTTTTAAATTAAATTATACAGTTCTATATTGCGCGACTTTTCATCAAACGGAATATTGTTTTCCGTCAGCCACTTTTTCATGTCACTCTTCCCACCAAAAGGAAACAAACGAGCGAATGAGATAAAAGTTATATTTATCTCATTATCTCGTAGGCTTTCTTTTCTGAAGTTTCACTTCTGTCGTGTGTGAATTGCACACACACACACTTTTTTTAGATAATGTAGGAACAAGCAGAACCTGTATTGTAAGGTTAGCTATAAAGGTATGTTCACTTTCATGACTTTTCATTAGGTACAAATCAGGGTTCGCAATGAAATATAATGATTATTTGAAGCAAAACAATTGTTTCCATTTTTACTGCCTACAAATTCGCAAGAACAACTGGTAACAATGATCCATCCGGGTACGGAAACCACATACCACGAACTTTGTACCAGGGTCGCTGCTATGAAGACAACAACGTTGCTAACTCAGATATTCGTATAATCAACGAAGTTGTAGGACAAAATAGATACTCGCAGAATTAAATTATACCACTCTATTCCTGTTATGATTAGCTTTATTTTTAAAAAAGGAAGAATTCATTACAGTGTACAGTTGTACTCTTTAGCTCTTCATTGAGGTCATACCTACCTATTATTTATGTCGAACCCTGTCGAAAAAATACACTCAGAAGTAGAACATTGAACGGTTCAAAATCTTTCGACAGTACAATCTATCGAGATAAAAAGCGTTAGATTACAATCTAACGGTTTTTACAATTTAACGGTGACATACAAATCGTTCACTCTATGTGTTTTGGGCATGCTTTAGGGAAATATTCTTCAGTTCGCAAAATAGTAGCAAGCTTTTTGTTTAAGGAGCAGGTAGCTAGATGCTCGTAGGCATTAGTTAAGAATTTTTTTACAAAATGGTTTCCTCGTTATTAGATTCTAAATACATTTTTGAACTAAGACTACTAAAAAGCCTGTGATTTAATATGGAAACCAACGTTTCTAGCTACGTAGTTCTGTTACAGTCAACATTAATGTCAGAAATTATAATGTTTCTTATCTTCATTCTTGGTTGTTTAATATACGATTTATGGGTCATATTATTTATTAATGAACATTAAAACATTATTTGAGCTATATGGCAAAGTAAAGGGCGGCCGTTTATTATGGTAACAAAGCGATTTTACTATTATGAGAGTCGTTATAGGCAGCTTTCACGGAATTAACGCTATACACTGCAATTTATCCTACAACTTAAGTTGATTCCGTTATTATTGCTCTGATCGTTTTATATATCAAAATTAGTTCTATTTACATTCTATACTAGACTGGACTGCTGGCTGCTGGTTCTTGAGCTTTGTTATACAGGTGTCGAATGCCGGTACGTATACGGAGATGTAAGCGGGGTTGGACTACCAGACGTTAGACCAACTATGAAATTAGCAAGATCTAACTGGATTAGATTTAGATTAGTAGGTAGAATAAATAAAACAGATAAAATTTTTGGAAATTAAATACAAAAATGCAAGCGTTACCAGCGTCCGAAGTTTTCCTAATTTTCAGTAGGTACACTGTAGATATTATATTTCAATCAAGCCAATATGTGCTACATCATTAATTTTGTTGTTATTTTTTTGCAAAATTGATTTACTTATATAGTTCAACGTATTCTATGAATTCACAATGTGTTCACAATAATTCAGGAACTACCCAGTACTGGTGGTACTGGAACAGATTGGTGGACTGGAATTCACATTGTGACGCCACTGTTTTGACATAAATTCACTTCAAATTATTGTCATCGATCTATTGTTTACGACGCAGCTGCAGCTGGCTTGCCGCTGATACCGGTCGATTTGGACGTGTTAGCTGACTTACGAGGTTACATCGAGAGTAAGGGATCGTTCTACGTTTTACTCTGAGAATTTGGTCAAATCGAGGCTGCTTATAATACGAAAAAAAAACACTATCAAAGCGATAAAGGGGAATCGGGGCTCAGTTGTGGCTCTAAATTATAACTATATTTAAAGCCATTATTTATGTGACTGATCTATCAATGCACAGCTCAAACCACTGGACGAATCGGACTGAAATATGGCATGCAGTTAACTACTACGACGTAGACATCCGCTAAGAAAGGATTTTTGAAAATTAAAACCCTAAGGGGGTTTGAAATTTGTGTAGTCCACGCGGGCGAAGTCGCGGGCATAAGCTAGTTAAATAATTATGATGATGATGATGAAGATTGAAGTTTGTAAATCTATTAAAATGATAATGAATTTAGATGTTTAACCGTAAATTCTTGAGGTTCCCATTTGGATAAGCGCAAACATATTTCAGCAAGCGTTAAATCGGGTTCAATGTAAGAGCGATAAAGTAAAGAATGAGAAATTTACACATAGGATCGCACTCGCTATTTCCTTAAACATCTATATTACCTCCCCTTTACGTGGTTAGAATATTTGAAAGCTCTAACAATAGTATTATAGACTTTCTTAAGGTTTTTTTTGGTATCGGACGAACCTAGACTTTCATGCCCTTAAAAGTTATAAAACTGACAAGAGAGGCAATTTGAAGTTGCCAACCTGATGTTTCAGGTCAATTGATCTGCATAATATAATAATAAGGTATCTAAGCCAGCATATTGAATACCTATTTAAAAAAAAAACTAAAATTTAATTCATAACCTTTCTTACTTTAATTAATTTAAGCAACGATGTAGTTTGCATTCAAAAATTACTAGGTTTTCTGGTAAAATATTTAAGATTTTCAAACTCGTTCTACACAAAATTTTGAATTTTATATCAGTTTAACTTCAATTAATCGAAAGTACCTATAGATTACGATAACATTCCCACCTACGGTTTGCTATTTTCTAGTGAAACTATCTAGAGAAGTTTCTATGAGATAAAGTATATGATCATCGTTTTTGCACCGTTAAGCGTGAAACACACAGGAAGCGGGCGCGGGTCGGGTCGGGTGTCAGGCGGGTTGAATTTCTTGTATTTATATGGATGACATCACACAGCATCACCCGCCACGCGCCCGACCCGCGGCCGCGTTCTGTGTGATGTCGTTCATATACGTACAAGGAATTCAACTCCACTGACACCCGACCCGGCCCGCACCCGACCCGCGCCCGCTCCCTGTGTGTTTTGCCCCTTATTGTTAAACGCTAAAAGAACGTACTCGTATTTACTTCCAAGTCCGGAAACTCGTTATATAGCCCAGGATACTTGTGCAAGCTATGTATGGGAACCCTAAAATAAAAAATGTAAAGCTGATTTTTGGCACAAGCGTTCCTTGGGGTCTGAGAAGTACCTCTTAAAAATTCCCCCCCCCTAGGCCGCGGGCTTAACCCCCCACCCCCCCAAACGTCTCCCCAACCGCAGTTTTTTGTAATTTTCTCAAAAAATATTAGTGCTAGAAAAAAACTTTGTATGGCGAAAATAATTAACATTAAATAATCTACCATATGGCACTTAAATCATTATGATCGGATAAATAGTTTTGCAAATATGCCGGCTTATTTGACGCATTTTTTTATTTTTTTTTAAATCGTGTAAGTTTCTTGTGATTTGCAAAAAATGTATAAGAGCTAGGAAAAAAACGACAAGAACAAAATAAAAGTTCATAAAATCTTCTACAAAATGCTTTTTATTTCATTTCAATCGACCGAATACTTTCGGAAATATGACGATCGAAAACGTGCATGACAGAAAAATATTTTGCAATAATTTTGACTTTGTACCTACACATTCTATTTGATAATGATCGATGTTATTATTACAATAAATTAATAGTAGGTAATAATCATGATATCTTTATCTACAAAACAACACCACACTCAGTAAATAATATATTAAATATTATTATTTATATTCGTTCAAAGTTCTAACAAAGACAAGGCGTCGCGTCGGCCGAAGAATAACGAATAGGATTGCAAAGGAAATGCGGGTGGAATGACATGGTTCGTGTGCAAATGTTACCATTGATGGGGAAGAAGGTGATGATGACGACCATGATGATGTGCTTTAATAATACCTACTAATATAATAATAATAAATACCTACGTCTCGAAGTCCTTTCAACTATAATATGTAGGTATGCAATATGCATTTATCTAAAAACAATGTAAATGAACCACCAACATCCAACAGCTATCTTGCAGATAATTTTATCAGATTAACTTTTAACTGTTAACGGCATTCCGAACCAATGGTAGATTCACTGGACGATTCAAAAGCACTTGTGAAAGTTTACTTGAGTAAAAACATTTGATTTGATACTTGAATTGTAATACGATTACAAAAAAGCACAATCGGCTAGATATTTGAGAGGGGGAGGCGGGTCGTCGTAGGGGGGAGGTGAGAGGGGGGTTGTGGGAGGTGCGAGGGGGGTTGTGGGAGGTGCGAGTGGAGTTGTGGGAGGGGGGAGATGGGAGGTGGGACGGGGGAGATGGGAGGTGGGAGGGGGGTTGTGGGAGTGGGGAGAAAAGAGGACATCATTTGCGCCTAAAATCAAAAATACGTTATTTATTTAGAGGTAAATTTCTATTTATTCCATAGTACTATGCTAAGTCTACATGACTACCACCGGTTCTTACACAACAGCAAGGTATATTTCGAAAACTATTTGTCCTATCAAAATAAACTAAACACTATTTTATAGGTGAATTAATAATCTTTGTACTAAGTCCTGACAGCTTTTTTCCTAACTCTAATACTTTTTCTTGAAATTACAATAAACATTTACGGATTTTACAAAGGTTTAGTTTTTTATTCCAGTTAGGCAGCCATATTTCCGAAACTATTAGTTTTATCAAATAAAACTAAAAATTGTTTTGAAGATAATTTAATGAAGTTCATTTTTGCTTCTAAAATTTTTTTTCCAAGTTCTAGTAGTTTCTGTGAAAATTCAAAAATATACCAACGGTTGTCGAAAAAAAAAAAAAAACTTGGAATATAGGTTGCCATATTTCTCGAACTATTGGTCCTATCTAAATTCACCATAAGACTTTTTTGTGGGTAATTTAGGGAAATTAATTACTGTTCCGGGGATTTTTTCCAGCTCTAATAGTTTTTGTGGAAATTGCAAATAATATAGGATTCTAGCAATTTTTTTATTTTTTTTCGTACACTATACATGGATATATATTCGAAATTATTAGTCCTATCTTTATGAACTAATTTTTTTTAATAAGTGGTTAAATGGCGTTTATTTTTACTTCTGGGAGTTTTTTGCCTAGCTCTAATAGTTTTCTAGAAATTACAGAAAACATATAAAATTTTGAAAAATATTGCTTTTATGTTAACTATGACAGGTATATTTTCGAAATTATTAGTGCTATCAAAATTAACTAAATACTATTTTGTAGGTAATTTAACTATGTTTCTTACTGCTTCAATCAATTTT
Source organism: Erebia aethiops (assembly GCA_923060345.2). Lineage (NCBI taxonomy): Eukaryota > Metazoa > Arthropoda > Insecta > Lepidoptera > Nymphalidae > Erebia > Erebia aethiops. Next base: position 8,509,034 of record OV281096.1, on the reverse strand, counting down.
TCCTAACTCTGTTATTTTTTTTTCGAAAATTAAAAACAACGTACACGATATTTGCATATTATTTTCTTTATCTTACACAATAGGTAGGCATATCTCCAAAACTATTACTCTTATCAAAATAAAATAAATATCATTTTATAGCTAATTTAATAGCCTTTCATTTTGCTTCAGACAATATTTTTGTAGCTCTATCAGTTTTTATGGAAATTACAAGAAACTACATTACAAAAAGTCATACATGCAAAATATTTTTTTTTCATGCACAAAGGGTTAACATATCTCCGAAAGTATTAGTGTTATGGAAATGAACTACAGTATTATTTTGTAGATAATTTAATGAAGAAAATTTTCATGATACAAAGTTTTTTTCTAGCACTAATATTTTTTGAGAAAATTACAAAAAACTGCGGTTGGGGAGACGTTTGGGGGGGTGGGGGGTTAAGCCCGCGGCCTAGGGGGGGGGAATTTTTAAGAGGTACTTCTCAGACCCCAAGGAACATTTGTGCCAAAAATCAGCTTTACATTTTTTATTTTAGGGTCAATGTTTATTAGTCCCGTACTAATAGTCTTAAACGAGTTGATAAACTTTTACACTACATTTGAGAAAAGGGTTGCTGTATGTCGATATATTATTCCTCTGACATTTTGGGGATTTTCTTTTAGATCTTTTATATAGTCAAGTATTGTACACTAAAATATTACACGAGCTAGACGAGGCTAAACTTAATAATATATAAGTATATTCAAGCAGTAGGTACGAGTATTTTAAAGCTCGACCACCAAATATAATAAGCAATATTTCACAAAACTACGTCTAAAATGGTTAAATCCACAGTTCGCTGTTATATCTAATAGATTTTTCAGGATTGTCAGCGGCGACCTGAGCTACAAATTTGTAAGTATCTATAGTCGGTTTAATCCCATAAAGAGATGGTGCTGCATCTGAAACGGGAAACGATTGCCGGGGAAAGTCACTATTATTATTATTGCTTTTAAGATAATTGTTGCGTGAATATTTTTGTTAAATTCTTCATGATTCAAAATTTTTCGCAGTGTGGGATTTTTTTTCATGTTATAAGCTGTTCGAGTAGCCTTGATTCGACGCAAACTAAGAGCGCAACTAGCTCGTAGAGTCGCTAAACTGAGTGGAAATGGGCGGGGCACATAGCTCAAAAAACCGATAGACGTTGGTGCCCCAAATTGCTTGAATAGCGGCCATGCATCGGAAAGCGCAGTGTTGGACGACTCCCCTCTAGGTTGACGGACGCTCTCAAGCAAGTATAGCAGGACACCTTCGTCCAGCAGTGAATGTCTATTGGTTAAGACGATGAAGAGCGCAAATACACTAGGGATAATAAACTGGTCTGGTAGATAAAAAGTCCAGGTAACTTACTTTTATATGGAGGCACATACACTAGCGCGACCGCACAAAACGTCCTTCCCCTCCAACACGGACGTTTCGCGCAGACATTTTATCGTGTCTGGTCACTACTCACTAGTATGCTTCTACTCTTAAACTGCTTGTTTGATCTTCGGTCTCCACTTCAGGCACGGATGGCCGAGGACGTCGGACTGGGGCACCTTTGGACGCAATAAAAATCCACAAATTATAACTCGACGAATATGCTTCATGCTTCAGTTAAGGGCAGCTTTTCCACCTGACGATCATTTAATGAAGCTTCACATACCTACTCGAGAATTAATGCACGTTTTTTATTATATACATACTTAAAAATTCAAAAATATTAATTTATTATTATAGGCTTGCGTTTGCAAATATCAGCTGGGCTGCATGAATTCGATCTGATTGTCACGTTAGAGTGAGATAAAGTTGCATAGGTATATAATATTATAAGGACCTTCAAGTGCCAGAAGGTCACACAGATTCAATTCTGACGAAATAATAACAATAATTGTTTATTTTATAGATCTAATTTTTAGGGTTCCGTACGCAAAGGGTGCCAACGGACCCCTTTACTAAAACTCCACCGTCCGTGCGTCCTTCAGCGGGCTGTATCTTACGAACCGTAATAGGTAGACAGCTCTAATTTTCACTGAGTGTGCCGCTTATACAAGAAACGTGACTTTTGAGCGCTGTTTCCTTTTAGGAAAGTATTCAATAAGTAAATGGTGTTAAATCTTGTAAGTAAATGGTACGGATCCGTTCATGTGCGAGTTTGACTCAAACTTGGCCGGTTATTTGTAAAAACATGCGCGTGTGGAATTGTGGGAATACTATCTACATTTCCGCGTTTACAAAAACACCCTTGCGCCAAAAAACGTGCTAGCTTCTGTTAACAGATGAGACAATTAAATAATATTCAGTACCTTTATCAAATTATTTTCGCTCCGGAACATCCGTGTATTTAGTAGGTAGGTATAATACGAAGGGCTTAGTTCTGAAATCGATGACGCAGTATTATCCCAACATTAGAGTACAGCCATTTGACAAAGTGGACCTGACAGCGTCCATCCGGACCGTGAGCCAGTCACATTACTCGGGTCGCGGGACACCGGGAGAATACACGTCCACGCGGATCATTAAACGCTCCTTAGTCCGAAGTGTTTTAATATTTTATGCTAACACGAATATTTTTTTTGAAAAATACCTTTACCGTTCTTACAGAGCTGCAAGACTAACAAAAGACAATAGACATGCAATGACTTAAACGAGTCAGCGACAGCATCAGGTGCGTCATAAAAAATTATCCGACATTAACTATATCAGCACCGAATTCTGTTACGGTTGAATATTGCTTCTAAATTCACACGAATTTCCAGGTTTTGTACTTACATTGCAAAGCATAGTATCTAATTAATTGTCCAGACGTTGTGAATAATTCCTATTTATATTCCCACAAGGGACCGATTGGTAAATGAGATTCAAGATAAAACTAAATTTGATATTCTGGATTGGTGTGTTTATATTAGGCATACTATAACATAATTATTATTAAATCAAATCCTTATATACCTACTAATAAAAATAAAAATAAAACCGTAATCAAAAAGACCACCCCTGGTTGCTCCTGGGCCAAAAACTGGGACATGGTTCAAAGGTTATCCATCGCCATTCAGCGTGGCAATGCTGCAAGTTTGATACCCATCAAACTTTTGGCCCAGGGGCAACCAGGTGTGGTCTTTTTGATTAGGGTTTTATTATTATTAAATTAGAATCGCAAGTGTATGATCCAGTCCACACTTAGTGGGGAGGCATCTAGACTAGAAGAGCTAACTTGTAGTGGATAAAAAAAAAAGGTATGGACTACCATTGGATGACATCCGGAAAGTGGCTGGTATAGTATGGTCACAAAAGGTCGAGGGTATTTAACAAGCCTTACAATATAAAAGTGGCCTGTTTTCTTATTTTTCGTCCATCAGTAGTAACGTGCCCATGTCGCTAAATTTCTAGACGATCCAAGGATTTTATACGTCGGGCACTACATCAATTTGGTGAAAAATTGTTATTTAATAGGTAGAAACGCTATCTAAGGAACAAAATGTAATAAATTCTGTTTAGGGGAAGTAATTCAAGGGATCAGCGTCCGTTATGAGAATGGTAATTAATGACCAAACTGGGCCTTAATTTCCAAACAATTGCGTGTTACGTGTACTGTTTTAAAATTTATTTATTTTTATTATATTATGTCACCGTAAGATTGCGAAAACCGTCAGATTGTAATCTAACTGAAACTAAGCGAAATTGTTAACTGTCGCCAGATTGTGACCCGTTCAATGTTCCGAGTGTGAATTTTTTAAATATACAAAGTTATTTTTGTTATTAAATATATTATTCTTTAACGCCAAATATTACTGAAGTCTTCTGTATGTTAATTAATTACTCGTGAGTAAAGAATTATTACTGGTCGGACCCATCCCCTATAGGAGACCAGTATTTTCTAGGTAGACAGTATACAGTATGTCCAGAGGACATTTCTAACTTCCTAACTTCTAAAACCTTGCGTTTAAGACTTAATAAATCGCATATTTAAAAAAAGCAATCACAGCTATGTTTTTTTATTTTTTATTATTCATTATAGGCTTACGCTTGACCACGATCACACCTGATGGGAAGTGGCCTAAGATGGGACGCGCTTGCCTAGAAGAAAATGTCATTTAGGTTGTCTGTCTAAAATCTATGTTCTACACTGTAGACTTGTTATCCTAAAATCGCGTGATCAAATATTAATACTAAGAACATGAAAAATGCAACGTACCATTGTGAAATTAGATATTATCCAATATCCAATAAAATTATTATTGTTAGTAGGTACTCGTATATATAAGGATTTGTTTTAAATTTATTTTATATTTAGTTTAATATTTAGATATAAGTAGATATCATATACAGTAGTGTAATTATACTATCCTCTGAGGTGCTGGACCCAAAGTCCATCCATACAACTTTGTCATTAAGAAATTCGTCAATTGTTTAATAGCCTCGACTCAACAAGATATCCAATAAAATAGATGAAACGGAATGGTCATGGACAATCGGTCTTCGTTAAAGGCTCACTCCCTGGCACAAACCTCAAGGAACATTCATCAAGACCAAGCTGTCTGCTCCCATGCCTGTGCCGTGACAAATGACATGTAAGCTCTCTTCACTACTTGTGCGATTTTACTTGAAGTTTTTGCGCATTAGATAGGTACGTTATGTTCACTAACTAAATCGGTACGTGCTGGCTTATCTTGATAGGACTGGCAGTTCTAAATTTGTAAACTATGGATAAGTTACTGAAGGAACTGGAAGTTATTTAATTCGCTAGTATAATCCGCGACAATAGGTAAATCTATGTGGTACAGTATGTATACCCCGCACATTATGATGGACTTCCGCAATGTAACGCCTGCTTCTATCCAATTCAATTCAATTCAATTTATTTATTTCAGATAGCATAATCCATATTTTTATGTCAATAGTCAATATTTTTATCCATACGCATAAGTTTAAAACTATACTTAACGCGGCAAAATTGTTTATCGTCAGATACAATTTACTCAACTAACTTCGCCTGGTGGGAGGCTTTGGCCGTGGCTAGTTACCACCCTACCGGTAAAGACGTGCCGCCAAGCGATGTAGCGTTCCGGTACGATGCCGTGTAGAAACCGTATAGGGGTATGGATTTAATATAACTGTCATGCCCCTAACAGGTTAGCCCGCTACCATCTTGAACTGCATCATCACTTACCATCAGGTGAGATCGCAGTCAAGGGCTAACATGTAGTGGATAAAAAAAAACTAACCTACTGTATTAACTGGATAAAACTTACTGTTACTATTTACAGTATTGTCAATCAGTGAACAATAAGTAAAGAACATCTAAAATATAAGTTGAAACGTTAACTATATGACGTAATTGTATTCTTAGGGGGGGTCTCTGTTTTATGTTTTCTTATGAGATTTTTTTTACGTCTGTTGGGCGCTTGGCACGCTGGCGTTTCCACTGTGCTCGCTAGCATAGCAGTGTGTTGTTTACTTCAGAACACGTAGGCAGTAAACACTAGGATAGAAGGAGAGCAAGTAAGTAGACAGTGGGCCGCGCGGTCTAACGCACCCACGCGTATATAGGTAGTTGTGACTTGTGGCCATAGAAATGCGGACGACACCGGACGACATGCGTCCCGGTGTGTCGAGCGAAGTTTCGACTAATTCTAGTTTTATGCTTTTTAAACATAAAATGATATATTTTTACACTAAATAACCTTATAAATGATAGTCTTCCTCAAGTTGCACCTTCATTTCCCACAGGAAGCATTTGCTTTGGCCGATATCTCCGGTAGGTAGCTACCATGGAGAATTCGAATTCGAAGTCGAAACGTTCGCAGAATATTAAAGTGTAGGTATTCTAAATTATTCATGCATTCGTGATACTTACAAGGCCATGTACTTATTATAGGTAAACGGTAACCTACATTTCACAGAAAACTTATGTATTTTTTCGTAACTAACCTTCAAAAGTAAGTAAGTAAGTAAGTAAGTTTAAGTTTATGTAGTATATTATTATAGCTGTCTATATTGTTGCACTATCCCGCTCCTACCTTAAAGGTCCTTAATTAATGGGTTGTCTGGAGGAGATCACTTTTAGTGATAAGACCGCCCTTGCGCACTTTGTTTTGTTTTGTTTTCTTTTCTATGTATTTTTATGTCTTGTGTAGCAATAAAGAATTTATCTATCTATCTATCTATCTATCTTCTTCAACCCTAGTATGACATTATATTTTTCATTACTCATACACGGAAAGTAGGTCTGAAGTTGCCTGAGAAGCGGGTTGAAAGTAATACTTTTCAGCCCTAGGGAGAATCGTTTTCAACTGACAGCTGTCAAATAATTAAAAAAAACTAGTTGTCACATTTATAACCCTTCCTCTGCGTATATTAAATATTAAATTCGCGCGCCCCTGCGAGCCCATTTTAACAGGTGTCGAATTTCGCGAGCCGCCGGCCGCCCGGCGCAATATAAATAAACATATCTCTTATTACGTACTAAAGCTATGTAAACAAAGTATGTCATTCAAATCGTTATGAACTATAGCTATAGATTAAAGTTTAAAAGGTAATCGCTCTTCTTTATGGTTAACACAGAAAAATAGCAAAAAAAAATAAAAAAATGATCCCGTTTTTAAAAATAGAATCTTTGTAAAACATAAAATATTACCCGTATCTTTGTTCTAAATTCGTGGTTTTGTCTATGGTTAGTCATTTCAGAGTATTAAGACACGATACAAAGATTCTTTTCCATATATATTTAAAAAAAAAAAAACAAAAAAAAAAGTATCAAATTACAAGTGGTGTCCTCCTCGCACGAAATTTCTACCCATAGATTTATTTCATTGAGTAGGGCCCCCAAAAAAATCCCAGTGTGTCCTTGTCTATCATAGTAGGTTTTACCAATATACGCAGAGGAAGGATATTCGTAATGAAAAGCACAGTGTTTACCTCGGGATAAAGACTTATTTAGTCCCTCGAACTATAGGCCCCCTCGCTACGCTCGGGCGCCAAACCCCGTCTCGGGACTAAATAAGTTACTTTCATCCCTAGGGTAACAATGTACTATTGTGCATATTGACAATTCCTGATAACTTTAGTTAGTCACACATATGCATTCAATATTCTAAAATTTCAATTTGTCCGCTCCTTCCACATGATGAGCTTTCGTGGTACTCATTTACACCTCTCTCTCCTCTTATTGGTTTTTTATTTTTCTATGGTTTTAGGAATGTTTTAATAAGAAAGAAATTATTTTTATCTTTAATACGGTATCTTAGTTACACATAAGCATAGTAATGTGACCTTGGCCATGCTGATTTTCTTGTCCGTTCTTCCCGCTATTTAGAAGTCGCAGCCGGATTTTTGAATCCGTCATATTACAAAACGGCGGTTTAATTGATTCGCCAGCCAGATTGTAATATACGGCTGGACGAACGTGCACCACATTAAATCAACGCTTCACATCCTTCAATCTGGCTAATCGTCTCGTAAAACGGTATGGGATTAATATAACTGCCATGCCCCTAACAGGTTAGCCCGCTACCATCTTAGACTGCATCATCACTTACCATCAGGTGAGATCGCAGTCAAGGGTTAACTTGTAGTGGATAAAAAAAACAACTGAAAATACCAATCGTTGCCGCTGACTTTCAGCCGTGTGTGGCACATATTGAACATCATTTCCGTAAGCAAAGCACACGACATGAGATAATTTGCGCCCGCTCTGCTTCCCCCTTTGACTACAAAGACAGTACAATCAATATAGATGCCCTAATATGCGGAGTAGACCCTAAATCTTGCGTAGGTACCTAATTAATTCAATAAATCAACCCCGTTTCTAAACGAACAAAGGAGAACGTTTTACGAATTACGACTTCCTTTTATCTAAAATTTTGATATTAGTTTCACGCATAAAGCGTTCCAGATAAACTATACCTATCCGACATTTCTTTAGATCTTTATCAGTGACATAAAATAAAAATATAAAAAAATACAGTAACTAAATTTTGTACTTACATAGATTAATAATGCGTCATGATACATTAGACAGCGCCTCACACCGGGCATGACCACAAAAATGCTGAAGCAGGTAAGGAAAATATTTTGTCTGGGTAGGGTACTTGAGTATCGACTTGCTAGGATAGTCCTAGCAAGTCCTAGTAGGACTTGGTTTTTGCTAGGCTTTGGTCATCCGACAGCAAATAACATAATTATGTTTGTGTCCCGTCCCAGCGTTAGGTGAGAGCTGACAGATCATGTAGAGGTCAGTGTTTGAGGTGTCGTATGGATCTAGAAACTAACTGTGTCCCTAAATTATTTTTCGTGCCTGAGTGAAACCAAGGTCTGAGGTTGAATCGTCATAGGAATAAAAATGCAAAATTCTCGGGAGCGCACTGGTCAACATAAAAGTACGTGTAAAAACGCGAAGTCGAAGACGTGACTTGACTCTTAAGTGTTCGGGTCCCAAATTCCCTCACTGAAGATAAATTTAATGTTGAGCCTCCCGTATTTATCTTTACTTGTCGTTGGTATAGAGTTACTTTTTCGCTTTCGGTTATTTATCCGGACTTGCAAACAAATCCGAATCGTAATGTGTCTTCATTATTTTATTTTAAATACCTCGTTCGTTTACCAAATATATAGCAGCAGATTCATGCAAAGAATGTTGGTAGAACTACCAAGTTGAATGGTCGGGTCAATTCTTTGTGCAAGAAAAAACTCTTCTGTCACCAAGAGAAGTGGCTAGTTGCGATGAAATTCGTGAAAGTTATCTATAAAAATACAATTAACTTATTTAAACGTAAGTATTAAATTTAAAGAGAAGTTAAAACAGTTACAGCAACTTCACAGCAGCTAAAAGTTTTACTACTACAAAACTTTAACAGCAATCTGCGGCAATATAAAAAGAATTTTCGTTTGGATGGTTCTTTTAAGACTCCACACTTTGTACGAGAGAAAGCTATTACAGCAACTATAACGTTATTTAAAGGACATATTTTTATCACATACTTACTCAACTAGAAAACGGTGTCTTTTGCAATGTCTATCAAAAACTGCAAGATTGCTTATTTCCCTACAATGTAACCAAGGAATATTGGTCAAGATTGCAACTTGCAAATAAACTTATTAAAGTATCAATAATTCGGTCAATCGGACAAATAACCTAACTACTTACTAACTACTAACTAACTACTAACTAACTAAACTATACTAACGAACTAAATTGAAACAACATTATCTATCATTATAATTTATTTATTCATCTGTCGTCTATTATCTATTACTTCTATACTGTGTATTTATCCTATATATTTTTACATTGTTTTTATGCTTATATTATTTATTTATTAGTATTATGTCTAAGAACACCCCTCCCGCTTTCTTAAAAGTTTCCTCTGCCCTAAGGTTGCCTAGAAGAGATCGCTGTTTAAGCGATAAGGCCGCCTGTTGTGCCCTATCTATTAATATGATTGTTTTTTATCTTTTCATTTCTTTGTGTACTATAAAGTATATTTTACTTTACTTACTGTAGTAAGTATCCGTAGTAGTAGTAGTAGTACCCTCTAGTTGTAACTAGAGGGTTAAAATAGTCATTAGTCGCAATGATTCCGCTTGTGTAACTGGATCTATTTTACTGTTTGTCGCTTATATATGTCACCGTAAGATTGTAAAAACCGTTAGATTATAATATAACGTTTTTTATCTCGATAGATTATAAACTGTCGACAGATTGTGAACCGTAACATACTGCTTACAATTTAACGCGTTATTTTTCGGTAAATTGTAATATATTAGGTATATTAACCCGATAGGACCTAAGTGACTACCTGAATATTCATGTCAAACCCTAACCTAACCTATAGTTCGCGCGCGAGTTGGATGCAGAGTAAATGTATGGAGACACTTACATTTACTCTGCATTCAACTCGCGCGCGAACTGTACAAGAAAGAGACAAGAAAACGTAAAAACAATAAATATTTCATAAATTAATACTCAGAACATTGAACGGTTCACAATCTTTCGAAAGTTTATAATCTCGCGGGATAGAAACCCTTAGATTATAATCTAACGGATTTTACAATCTTACGGTTACATATATAATTATTATCTCACATGTATACAGGAATGAAACAAGTGACATGATCTTACTTAAGTGATGATTTTACTTAAGAAGTCGGTTAAAAATAATGCCAATCATTTTTAAGCTTCTAAACCATTGATGTAGAATTTTGTTAGTACTCATTCTATTTCAATGTTCTAAACTTATATAGGTTTGTGACATTACGTGCAGGCGCTTTTTTCACCCCTACAGCATGATTTCACCTCTTGGTTTGTATACGAGATGCTCGAGATTTTGCTGGGCTTTCAAAATTTTGTAAAACTTCAGCGACATAATTTCTGCTCTATCCTTTCATGGGGCTCAAATCCGAGCGGATGCATTTAGTTCCTTTTGGGTCTTTTTTGCTATACTCGCCTTTAATCCTGTCCGTGTCGCCTTTAGCTGGAGAATGGAGATACATTAGTCTTTTAGACGAGGGTAAACCACTAAAAAGAAAAATCCGTTCACTTCCTAATCAATACTTTGAGAACAGCTATTCAAATATTCGCCTCGTTACTGGATGAGATTCAAGATTGATTTCTGGTCCTGGTTCTGAGTGATTTCGGAAAAGCTGCGTCCTAACCACCTATTTACCTAGCAATTATTTCTATACATAATCTCAACTGTTGTGATTTGCTGAATATATGGAATTCTTGCAGCGATTGCCAATGCCAATAATTGCATCGTTGCGCTGTTTCTTTCAGGATATCGTAGGGTACCTACCTATTGGATCCTTATAATACCTAAGTATGTATTACAAAAATTGTACCGTGTGCAAACGGGTAGTGAAGTCATTTTAATCAAATTGAGCGAAATTCAACTCAATTTTATTAACGATGCACGGACGTTTTTTCACAAGTGGACAAGCTGCCAATTTTCAGCAATAATTTTTAAGGGTAAACAAGAAGAATATACATATGGCACGTTCTCGCACGCATTATTTGGGCTAGTAACGGAAAAACCTATTCTACGAGAAAACGATGTTGTAGTGAACATTATTTACGAAGTTTGAAAAACATAATTTATTCGCGTAGCCTTGAGGCAAAAAAAGAAAAAGGAAACGCGTTAAAGTTACTCGTGTTGTTGACTACGGTTTGAAGAAAAGGCTAAGTAATCACAGAAAACACAAGGTAGGATTCTTTTAAATTCCCATGATCAGCCAAAAATGTATTTCACAATTTTTTTTTTTTTTTACCGGCAAAGACGTGCCGCCAAGCGATTTAGACTGCATCATCACTTACCATCAGGTGAGAATGCAGTCAAGGGCTAGCTTGTAGTGGATAAAAAAAAAAAAAAAAAAAAAAAAAAAAAAAAAAAAAAAAAAAAAAAAAAATCTCTCACGACAATTATACGAGTAGTTTAGGTTGTAATCAAAAATCTTAGAAACCACAGAAAAATTATAAAATCAGCTGTTTCATGGGAATAAAAATGTCAAGAAATTGTGGCAGTTAATTTTTTTGTATTTTGTAGGAGACTGAGATTGAGGATACGTGTCGCCCTAGTCGTGACAGCTCATCAGTCGATTGCTTTGGGTCGATAGCCGGATCAAGCCGGAGCCAAGTAGAGCCCTACCGATTGGTAACGCAAGGGGTTACGATCTGCAGTAGTGATGAGTATAATCGACCCTATGTAAGTAGAACCAAAATGGCGGTCGTCTGCGCAGGTACATTGTACTACAGAGCCGAGCGCAGCATGCGCGGGGAGCGAGGGGTATGGGCTCGCGGCATCCCTCATTCCGCACTTCGTTTGACACCCGAAATGTGTTCCTACGCAGAGTTCAACTTACGCCGCGGCTACTATAATATGAAAGATAAGTGGCAAATATTGCTTGCAGCAACTACAGAAATCTAGTAGGCGTGGCACATGCCGCATCTCCCTTACATCAAATAAGTTGAGGCATGAGCCCTGCGGGTAGACACAATATTTCTTGAGGATGAATGATTGTTGTTTGGATAGTGTCCCGAATAGTTGGAACCCAACGCACACGCAAGGCAAATATATTTTGTTACACTTGTTGAAGGTCATCGAGATAAATAGTTAAATAGAGCCACATTTTTCATACATAGGTACTCCTATACTACAAGATGTCGAAAAAGTGATCGCGCCTTATATTTATTACAAATACTTGTGGAATTTTTAACTATATATAAATATATTTTAATTTTGTAAAATTGCTGTAAGAAATATTCATATTCATATTTTGATTTAAAGTTTATCAGGACGTTCCACACCGTAGCAAAACGTATCTAAGACGTAAGTTTCTAAGCAATGTCGTTTGACATAAATTATGACGCCTTTCTTACAGTAATGTTACGAGAGTAAAATTGATTTAAATACATATACTAATTATTTGTCGTTGATACCTACGTGTTCACGTATTCCTGGATTTTTTAAAATTACAATAAGTATGTGGACGTTCCAGGGCATTGCTCCTTTTAAGGGGCATTGCGACTGCGACAAAATAACGACTAGTGTCTATCGATAGCTTGTCGCGAGACATTGCATGCTCTAGTAAAATGACATCTCTATGTTGGAGCCTGTCGCCGGAAATATTTTCGGGAGGAAGTTGTCACTTGAGTTGAGCTTGAGTTATTATTTTGAATTATTCAACGATCAATCTCCGGTGCTATTCTCTAGGGAAACTAAGTGAACCCTCTCTGTAAATGTAGATATTTCTTGCAAAAGAATTTCGTACCTAATCATATCAATAGCTAGCTGACTAAGCTTCGGTTTCCCCTGGGCTACGTTTTATTATCAATGTAGTTTTACTTACAGCCCTGAATTATGTTTTAAAAATTATTAAATAAATGATGTTTAAAAACCGTAATATCCACGATCCCGGTAATTTTTATGTTTGACAACCATTTTAAACTTTCGATGCAATTAAGCGCGTTGAATTGAGATGACGTCACTAGCAAGTATTTCATACAACACCCCATATCGTTAGTATCGACAGATAACGTTACATTTGCCTAATGCTAAGTAATATAGTACTATTGTACTAGTTGATGCCCGCGACTTCGTCCGCGTGGTTTAAGTTGTTTTGATTCCCGCGGGAACTCCTTAATTTTCGGGATAAAAGTAGCCAATGTCACTCTCCAGGTCCTCAACTATAACCATGCCAAAAATCACGTCGATCCGTTGCTCCGTTGCGGCGTGATTGAAGGACAACAAACAAACTGACTTTCGCATTTATAATATTTATTAGTGTGATTCTGTGCTAATACCACAGCTAATACTTTGTACTATGTCAACAGAAAAATATTCAGTTGGGATAAGCAGCGTCATACCATTTAAAGGAAAATATGTTTTCTTATTACATTGAAATAGCAATAACGTTTAACGATTATTATATTTGATATGATACCTATTATAATTTTAATTTAATTTGTGCTAGTAGTGCTTATTTGTGATAAAAATAAATATTTGCCGTAGATATATTGTAAGTCACATTTTAAGTTACCTCGACCATCCACTGACGACATTAAAAAAATTGACAGCGCATTTTGAGGTGTGAAAAAAAAAGTTGCTGATTTGACTAGTTACCAAATACCCAATTTTCATATTATTATCTACTACTCGACTTAGGTTCTCGCATAACCTATTCCTGTATAACGTAACTACCTATTCATAATTAACGGATTACATGTCATGTCGGGTAAATTACCTATGTATTGACTTCGGTATTAGGTACACACCAGTATCATAGTAGCTACCGGAGTTATATTTCCACAATCTCTTGGCATTGGTTGCGTTGTGTGTATTTAGGACTGTGCATGGTTAATATCGATCATTAGATACCGTTACGGCACTTTGCTCTTAAACCAATATCTTTGTGGTCGGAATGAACTGGCAAATGCGTCTGCAGGTAATTATCATTAATAAAAATATGTAATAAATAATACTAAATTATGTTTTGCTGACATAGGCGTTTTATGTAATAGCGGATTGTACTCATGACCAGTAACATTCGATGAGAACACTCATGTATATAAGTATTGAATTATTTCAACATGCATTATGTAGATGTTCAAAATCAGAAGAATCATTTCGGAAAGGTAAGAGCTAAGCCAAAGGTATAATTCGAAATACAAACAGGGAAAGCTAAATAAAACCGTTTAAAAAGTGATTTGGCGACTTCGTCCGCGTGGAATTTTTAATAAATAATAATTTTCATAAAATGACGATCTTGCGTACAAATTATCCCATATTTGGAACTCCCTTAGGCGTGGAATTTTTAAAACTGTGAAACACGTTCTTTTTTATTACTAATCATAACTCAAAATCTTATGTTTCATCGAAATCACTTGAAAAATTACGGCCTTTCATACAAACTTTCTCCCCCTATTTAACCTCCTTGTGGGAGCAATTTTTTCCTTAGTACACCTCTAAGGTGCTCAAGGAATACTTATTCACACACAAATTTCTTCGTTCAGCGGTTTGGGTTGTACGAGGTTGTTTGTCTCTCGTAGGTTGTTTGTCACTCAGTACCCAGCCTTTGAGGTATAGTTATTGATCATATTATTATGTAGTAAAAAGCAGATATACAGATAGATAGACAGTCAGACACACTTACTTACATAATATAGAGTTCTTGCAACAAAATTATTTTGCCTCTGAATCCTATGTGTGATCCAATAATAAGATGTCAATTACAATGAAAAAAAATATTTTGTATCCAATCCATTCGTGAAAACAAATAAATTATTTCTGTAAGCAGTAGATATTACGTGGATAATGGATATTGTAGGTACTGTTTCCCAATTGCGAGATCTGAATGAATAATGAAAAAAATATAAGTTCGACTGTTATTTGTATGCATTTCGTATGTTGGAAGAATACATTTTCAGAAAAAATAATGGTCTTCCGAAAATTTTCTTCAATAGCTGATGCCTGCGACTTTGTCACCGTGGTTTAAGTTTTTTATTCCCGCGCTCTCTATACTGCTCTACTCTATAATGTCCTCAACTATACCCATGCGAAAAATCACGTCGATCCGTGGTTCTATTGGGGCGTGATTGAAAGACAAACAAACACACTTTGGCATTTATAATATTAAGTATGATTTTTCTGCTTTGGCTTTTTCTTTGTGAGCCTTTCTTTTTCTGTAATTCTCTAAATCTCTACCTCTGAATTTTTTTTATTTAAATTTTATTACTAATTCCCCACATAAATAAAATAATATCAAGCGATTTGCGGAAGCAAAGATGCCAACCGTTGAAGTTAAAAAAACTATGTGACGGAAGGACGGATGTTAAAGCTATCAACTTATCGAACATAGCGTTACTAATTTGATTACCTAAAATTACAGCTGTGTAGCAATTGGACATAATAATTACAGGCTAAGGTAAAGCTGATCATATAACATGAACTGATTGTCTTAAATCCATACTTCCATACTAATATTATAAATGCGAAAATGTGTCTGTCTGTCCGTCTGCTACGCTTTCAGGGCCCAACTACTCAACCGATTTTGATGAAATTTGGTACAGAGATAGGTTACATCCCGGGGAAGGAATTTTTTTACTACTACTAATTTTAACTTGACTTGACTACTTTTTATCCCGGATAATCCAGGTTCCTGTGGGAATCAAAAATCATCTTTCCACGCGGACGAAGTCGCGGGCATCATCTAGTGCTTAATATGATAGGTATATGCTTGTAAATGTATCTTGGTTGTACAAATAAACAAAAACCCAGACAAATTGCCCGAAAAGCTTTTAACCATCGACCATTATATTCTACCTACAATTAAATAAATAATTTTCCCACATGTATTATTTATCGCCATTTTCCCTGACAATCTTTTGTGTGTTGCGAAAAATAATGTCCCAATTACTTACTTAATTTGTAAGGAACTAATAATGCTCGCACATAATAATATGTAATGTATAATATGTATGTAGTAAATAGCAACTCGTTACCGAGTTTTCCGCACGCAATGTCACACAATTATTACAAAGAGAAAATGTGTTCTGGAAATACAAAAAAATATGGCATTTATTTTGTTTTCATATACGCGCAAACAATATTAAATGAGTTCTTGTTAACCGACTTCCAAAAAAGGAGGCGGTTCTCAATTCGGCGCGTGTGTTTTCATCTATCAAGAAAATATCACGGAGAAGAGTAAACTCAATAGCACAACGTTCAGGAAGCGGACTGAAATCCGATAGATCGAAGGTTCAAATACCACCTGTGGCATTACTGTCGTACCTGTTCCAACATAGGCTTTACTATTATACTTAATCTAGTGTCAAGGTACTGACAGCTAAATTATAAGTATGTATTATGTATCTCTTAGCTACCTTGTAGCTAAGAGTAGTTTGTCCGTGATTTCACCAATTAAGGTTTCCACTGAAAACCAGCGCTGCAGCCTGCTGTAGCATGATGCTGAGCTGGAGACCTGTATTTGGTCACACAACTTTGTTGCTGTACCTGGATGTGATTGTTTCTTAACTAGTACTAAGATTGTGATCAAATAAAAAACATTTTCTTTCTTTCTTTCTACAGTACTTCCCTAGGTGTAATCATAATATCATAATGTACATACTACATAGGTACTGTTTTTTTTTTTTTTTTTTTTTTTTTTTATTTGGGCCATAAAACTGGTAACAATCATGTCTTAACTTATAATTAGGCTTAGGTATAGAATGAGATTGCACCTTCTAGATATGACCACAACATGCAAAATTAAGCTGTCGCTATACTAACAGACTAATAACAAACAAAACATAAATAAACATTAATATAGTAGCTTAATAGTAACTGCAGTACGAAAATTTAAAATACATTGGAAAAGAAGAAAAAAAAAAAAAACAAATTACTTGAACATATATTTTAGCTGTTTTTTAAATGAGGTCAAAGAACTAGTAAATATGTCGCAACTATTTCTGTGAGCATTAATAAAATTGCAAATACGGTAGACAGGCGCATGTTGGCCTGCATTGGTACGACATGATGGCAAATGAAATGGCTTGCGATGTTGCAGGCGACTACGAGACCGAGGCACGGAGAACTTTAGGCGCTCTAATATCTCCGGCGAATCAATATAGCCGTTGATAATTTTATAAAAGAAGACCATGTCCAGCATTTTACGTCT
This sequence comes from Erebia aethiops, assembly GCA_923060345.2. Lineage (NCBI taxonomy): Eukaryota > Metazoa > Arthropoda > Insecta > Lepidoptera > Nymphalidae > Erebia > Erebia aethiops. The sequence continues at coordinate 8,491,843 of OV281096.1, read as the reverse complement.
GTCCCTGAGTGATAAAAGCTCCTGAGTGATATTTAATCATACTAATATTTTAAATACGAAAGTCAGTTTGTTTGTTGGTTTGTTGGTTTGTCCTTCAATCACGCTGCAACGGAGCAACGGATCGACGTGATTTTTCGCATGGGTATAGTTGAGGACCTGGAGAGTGACATATACTTTTTATCCCGGAAAATTGAGGAGTTCCCCCGGGAATCCAAAAAGCTTATTCCATGCGGACGAAGTCGCGGGCATCAACTAGTTAGTAATAAGTAAGAATACGAAATGTAATTCATGAAAACTTAGGTATGGACTTCTTTTCTCAAGCATGTTTTTAAATGTGAAAACTCTCGCTTTATAAAATAAAGCAGTTTCAATAATACATTTTTTGTGCTCTTCTTACAGTTTATTTTAACATAATAGCAGTTTATACCATTGATTAGTTAAAATATATTGTTAGTAGTAACCATAATTATTGCTATGAGCAACCATTCTCAAAATAGGAGAACCAATGCCATAGCAATCATTGTTCCAGTATTTGTATTTGCAATGAAGTACAATTGCTATTTGGTTAGTTCCTGCTTGCACAAAGTGCAACGAACAGGAATTCAATTTGAGTATTTACTCTTGCAATATTTCATACAACATTACATACGTTGAACAACTGTATTTCCGATACATTACGAGAACCAAATAATGCTATGGATGTAGCAATAAGTGACAGTGTATTATCGGACGAATTCTACAAAATTAGGTTGATATTGCCCGAGCAGTACGCTTACTCTGAGTTTTTACATTGCAAATACGATTGATCGACGTGAGAGCTCACCTCACCAAGTGTAAGCGAACGTTAAAGTAAAATGAACCTTAAGGCGAGTCACCTCAGCTCAGCGGTGATAGTTGATGGTTTGCTAGATCAAAAGGTGATGGTTTGCTAGATCAAATTTTTTCGGTATTTACTATTAAATAACGGTCTTACAAAAAATATCCGATACACTTAAAGATATTGTCTAAAAAATGTGCTAATTTGTTACACGATAGGATGTACTTTACTCGATCAAAAAAAATCTTGAAACAGGCTAAATTAAAAGTTTTAAACGAATTTTTTATTAATAAAATTTTCGACTTTGCTCATCATTTTTATATGTATAAATTCCTCTTGAAGTATTAATGAGAACCTGCTAAAATTTATTTGAAACTGAAGTCCTATATATATTTAATTCAAATTAATCCCAGAATTTGAACGTTGCCAAGCGGTTTCAGAATATACCGCGCTGCCCGCTTCCCCGCCAGTCTCTACGAGAAATGTACCGCGAGACGCGCGGGCGGCACCCCACACCTCACCTCCTAAAATCTTGGAGGTGACTCGCCTTAACTGCATTGGTTTAGAGCTCATTTCATCATTTCGTGTATTTATTCACAGCCAGCGCTCCAAACGCTGAATTTGTGACTCTAAAGTGGCGAGGTGAGTTCTCACGTCGATCAACCGTATTTGCAATGTAAAAACTCAGAGTAAGCGTAATGCGCTGGAAATATTGTAGAGCACTAGTGTGTCTAAATCTAAACATCGTGTGCACAAGTGGGTGTACCTACTCACGAATCCCTCACTCAAAAAAAAGGTATGTGAATGCAATTCACACACGGCAGAAGTGAAACTTCAGAAAAATAGCCTAAGAGATAATGAGATAAATACCTATAACTTGTATTCTATCTCTTACTCTCGCAGGCTAAATCCTTTTATGAATAGGTATGTTTGTCTTTTTTTGGAGTCGCTTTTTCGTTTCGTTTTTCATTTTATCAACCAAAGGCGGATTTAAATAAATAGCAATTGACAAATCAGACTTTCTACTGCTACATTTAAACAATCAAACATCCTAGACTGCATCATCACTTACCATCAGGTGAGATCGTAGTCTAACTAGTTGCTAACTTGTAGTTGATTTTTAAAAAAATAAACAGAAAATTACAAAAATGGAATGCTTTGTATAGGTACACGTTCGTCCGGTGGCGCTACTTGTACCGTGGCGAAAACATCAGTTTCATCGAATTTTCAAATCACAACGATTCTAAAAAAGTTTCACTTGAAAAAACCTGTTCAATACAGCCCGGTCCCAAAGAGATGTGTTTCTGTTATGCTAACGTGTCAGTTTAAATTAGGAAGAGCTGCATACAATCAATCAGTATTCGCTGTTATTGGCGCGTGTAGTGCGACGCATACGTAAACAGCACCCGTGTTTCCATATGCCGAGAACTCAACATCGCGTGACAGCGACATTTTCAATGCTGCAAGCTGTGAGACCTACAAAAAAAATTGTGGTTTCATCTATACTATTATTATAAATGCGAAAGTTTGGATGGATCGATGTTTGTTACTCAAAAACGGCGTAACGGCTGAACGGATCATGAAATTTGGCACAGAAGTTATAGTCTGGAATAACACGTAGACTACTTTTCATCTCGGAAAATTAAAGAACCAAGAACCTCAAACCACGCGGACGTAGTCGCTAGTGTATAATATTTTATGAAAAAATTATTGAAAAAAACTTTATAGACAATGCAAGGTAGCTAGTAGCTACATTTACGCCTGTAATATTGCCAGGTACCTATAGTATGTACTGAAGCGCTATACTATACCTATATTTAAAAGCAAAATAAATGCAAAGGATAGGACGTAACTAATATCAGAATAATAGTTAATTTATAAACGTAGCTTTAGGAACAAGAGTGGTTGTCATTCACATTAAGCTCGGACACTTTACGGTCTAATCAAATCGTCCCTTTTGTCTCGTATTTGTACTTACTTTCCATTAAACCCCTTAAGCCCGGGATAGACACGTCGACAGCAGACGCGGACGTCATGACGACGGTACCGACTGCTACTTACCGATGCGTCGCGTCACGACAACCGTTCAAAATTTATATTTTTACATGCATTTAAGTGGCCTTTGGTGGCTCAACTGAGGCCAATTGACGAAATCTTTCACAAACATTCTTTAGTGTTTTCCACACTTCCACTTTCTATTGACATAATAATAATTTGCATCCTGGAATAAAATATAATACCTACTTTTTACCTCGGACTAATTAAGATACCGACAGTGACGCCTCATTCCATACCACGAGATAGATCGATAAAGTATGACATGAAATGAAATTGTACACATTAACGGTAAGAATGTTCATTGGCGGAATATTATATTCATGTCGTTATGTGTGATCAGAGCCTTACTGTGATCCATTTTAGTGAAGCCATCTCGCTTGGGCCTCGCCAAGAGCCATTAGTTTTTGCTTTCAATGATCGCTGTTTTCACTGTTTTGTGCGGTTGGAACAATCTCGCCTGAACACTTGTCATAATATTTATCAGTAACTAGCTGATGACTAGATGGAATAAGTTATTTTATTTTTCATAAATTTTCCATTGTTTTTAATAGTTATACTGCTATTCGGGACGGGACAAATACAACAAATCAAAAACCACGAAAATTGGTCTAGCCGTTCTAGAGTTATAAGTGTCCGAACAAACCCGACTTTGTTTTATATAAGATTAGTTGCATTAATGAATTTGTGAATATTTAAACATGTAAGTACCTACTCGTAATTATATCCTGAGGTTTACCAGACATGATATTTGGGAGTGTTTAAAGATAGCAACATAAACTTTAGACGAAGACATACATACACAATAATATCTAATACTGCCGACTTGAGCATAAACACAAGAAAACAAAGTTCGCCCAATTTAGTTCAACTTCCTAAGTAGAACTTCAAAAGACGTAAAACTTTATTAAGTTTGCCCAAAATTCGGTTTCCCATATCTATATCGTACTTAAACATATGTGAGGGAGGGGGTTGACATAAAATTGTACTTGCCTACGTACCTACGTAGTTAGATAATATATTATCTACGTACCTAAAGTGTTACATAAATGTTTAGTAAAGCACTGAATTCCCAGTGTGCTTATTAGGGTTCCGTACCAAAATGGTAAAATGGAACCCTTATGGTGCGACTTTCTCCGTCTGTCTGTCTGTCTGTCTGTCCGTCCGTCACACTCGATTATTTCAGTAACTACTGAAGCTATCGACATGAAATTTGGAATAGTTGTGTATCTTAGTGGCCCAAAGACACTGGAATTAAAAAAAATGGAAATTATTTTTGTTCTTATTTAAAAAGGGGGGAAAATCGGAGGGTTGAAATTTAAAAGTGAGATAACTGTACTGTGTGGGGTATCATATGAAAGGGTTTACTTTGTACATTCTAAAACAGATTTTGATTTATCGGGAAAAAAGTCTAAAAAAATACCGTCCGGAGTTTACCAATCGAAAAATCTGAAATAATTATGGTCAATAGGAATTTATGTATATTTTACAGGAAAACTATAGCCAATGCTCTAACTAGCATAGTTTTTTTTTATATTAACAGTAAACCTCTACAAACAAAGTTAGTTTTGCGGTTCATTAACAAGGGTAATTATTACCGTTTTACATCTTTGGTCGTTACAGTTTTCAGTAGATACGGAACCCTCGGTGCGCGAGTCCGACTCGCACTTGGCCGGTTTTGTTAATGTTATACTGGGTATATCTTTCCCATCCCATTACTCTCATTGGTACTCTCATTTTGGTTCCCAGATCCTGCCACATATGATTTGACTTGGTGGATCACATTGAACTTCAGACTGCTATTTAATCCACTGTTGGATGAATCCCAGTGGATTGAGGGGGTTTAAATGATTAATCAGACAATGTTGACCGTAAAATAACTGGTACTACATTATCAACTTAATATCATAAGAAATATAAGCTCATTGTAACATCAGATTTACTCTCATAATGCTAACAATACAAGTTTTCTATAATACGTTAGCTAAACAGTTCGAAACCTTGGTCCAAGATTAGGTACACATCTTGCATATTAGCTGCAGAATCAGTTGTTTGTATTATAGGATAGAGTACTGACCGGAATTCGATATAGCCTGAGGGTTGACTACGGGAGCAAAGCAAAATCTAGTTTGCTCAGTACCTGGCGGGCTAAAACCTTTTCATAGTAGTTATGTGCTAGGTATATCATATTTAATTTTCTTTCAACTACAGTTACCTATTCAATTTTTTATTTTATTTTATGCACTACAAGCTAGCCCTTGACTACGATCTCACCTGATGGTAAGTGATGATGCAGTCTAAGATGGTAGCGGGCTAACCTGTTAGGGGCATGGCAGTTATATTAAACCCATACCTTTTCGGTTTCTACACGGCATCGTACCGGAACGCTAAATCGCTTGGCGGCACGTCTTTTGCCGGTAGGGTGGTGACTAGTCCCGGCCGAAGCCTCCCACCAGACCAAATCGATCAATTCCGAACCGGTGGTAGATTCTTATGACTTAACATAAGTGGCACAAGATGTCCTACATGACAATCATTCAATACAATAAATCATTTCATTTTCATTTTCCAAGGAACAGAAATTGTGTTATTTAAGCCACTGAGTGTACTAACACTGTAAACTGGTATGCTAATAATTGTTATACCTGGTTCAATGATAGTGTTGATAATTATTCATTTCGAGATCGGAATTGGACGGGTAAGTACTACATACCTATTGCTATAATCCACCACCACATTACAGCCCATTAACGTCCTACTGCTGGGCACTGGCCTCTACTCTCATAGGAGAGAGGGAATTAGAGCTTAGACCCACCAGTCACGACTGTGGCTAAGTAGCTCTAATGCGGGTTGGCGGGCTTTGACGACTATTGTCACGTTAGTTTTAATAGTCGGGACGGGGGTGAAAATTTGTGGGTTTTTTAAAACTTTGAAATGTTAATTAGTAAAAGTAAATTGTAATTTTTGAATCTTCCGACTCAAAAGGTTGCCGACCCCTGCAGTAGACCAAAGAGGCAGTTATAATCATAGACATAGGATTTTTTCGCTTATGGTTATAATATTCATCTGTTTTTTGTTTGATTGCTACAAGCTTAGACGAATCAAACACGCTAGAAGTCAAACCTATAACATAGTAGTACCTATAATATAGGTATAACATGGGACCACTTTATATCCAAAATGTTGCTAACGACATAAATCCTTTTTATATAATATGCAGTCTAAGATGGTAGCGGGCTAACCTGTTACGGCAGTTATTACACGGCATCGTATACCGGAACACTAAATCGCTTGGTGGTACGTATTGCCAGTAGACCAGACCAGAGAAAATTCAGTTATTATAAATTATCAAATTGATCCTGCCGGGAATCGAACCCACGACCTCCATAAGATATCCACATAAGAACACAGCGCTCACCACTAACGCCAGACAGGTCGCCAAGTGTTATGTTGTGTTTTACCAGTGTTCTGTCGATATAAAGCATTAGGGTTAACTGTTCTATCTGAAGCGACACTCAACATAACATTTCAAACCACTCTCTGTTTGCAAAAGCTCCATAAAAGCTGGTGTCACTGAAGCTTGTTAGCATTTTTTAAGTTTACTCTTTCCGGAGTTGGACCATTTGCGAGCGACCTTTTTAAATTAAAAAGTAAGTTTTGTCCGCAATTAGAAATGCGGGGAGAATTTTTATATTTAATTTCTTATACCTACTTTGAATATAAATTACTACGTTTCGTCAAAAGTTTCGTCATAAGAATCTCAATTAGAGAGGAAAAACTTGAATTAAAACTGCTTATCTAGTTAATTGTTAATTTAGTATAGAGATTTCGCAGATCTGTCTCGCAGATATTAGTGTGATAATTTTTCTATTAGTTTTAAACACTATGATTCTGTCATTTAGATTTGCTTTAGTTTCTTAATTTAAAAGCATGTATATGTTGATAGGAACTTATCACAGTGGAATTTGAAATACTGAGAGAAGATCGATTATAAAAATATCGTGATTTGTATTTTATCGTGAGAGTCAAACAGTCACGATAAAAAAAAAATACCACGCTCATAAAGAGACCTTGCCTTATCCCCCTTAGGTGGTGAGTCGCTAATTTACATTTGCAATTGACTTTAAAATTCATAATGAAATTCTCCGTTCATCCGTCTTCAGCGCGTAAGCTTTACGTGTATGTCAATCTTCTATCTTTGTATATAGGAGAGGGTTGATATTTCGAATTTAATAATAATACACAATTGTTCAACCGAAATACAAAATTATGTTCAAGAAGGTAACATAAAGGTTTATCAACGCAAAATTTCTCGCATCAGTTCAAAAATTATGCGTTAAAGGCGATAATAGCACCGAATCAATTTTCTGGTTCGCAGACTGGGTACGAGACTTTGCATACATAATAGAAATTTGGAAACAGAGTATAGGATTTACGGAAATTTATTTAAATAAGCAGCGGAGCGACAAGCTATGCTTGATGGAAACAATTTGTATGTTAAGTAAGGGACAGGAAATATTACCTCACTATAAGTACTTGAACTGTGTGCTTTCCAGCGAAGAGGGAATTCCTGTAATTCTAGATATATTTTGACAAACTCCGTGGCGCAGTGTGTAGCGCTGTTGCCTTAACGTGCGGAGGTCCTGGGTTCGAATCCCCGAGCAGATTATTCTGCAAAGAACTTTGAATTAAATAGAGAAGAATTTACTTGCAGAGTTTCATGCCAGCGGCTGTTAGCTTTATGATAATAATGCCTATGAGGTATCTTTGTCGAAGTTGGGCTCGGACCAAAATACTGCGGATGCACAAAATTACTTTGCGATTTAAGATTTGTACTGCGTAACGTTTAAATTTGAACCTTATCCAGGCGAAAAAAGGCTCCATGAAGTTGGCAATGTAGTATCTGGTCGCATCGTGGCTCTTAGTTTTATGGCCGGAATTTCCTCGCCACTTCCTTGTTCCTTCGTAGAACGAGAGCATATGTCCCACTAAATCGATGTAGAGCACATAAACAGCGATATTTTGGTTCCTATTCTATCCCTCTGAATTTTGACTGAAACTTTTTGGTTGGCCGGCGCAAAATATGCAACGAAATAAAAGAACTTGCTTTTTCCCAAATTTTGATTTCCAAAGTCCGATTCTCAGGACCTGAGAATTCAATGACATCGGCACTTACTATTAATTACTTACTAATTTCGTTTTAAATAAACAAATGTTGTACAATTTTTATGTAAAATAATATGTAATGTTATGAATTGTGTATTTTGAGGGCAGCCGGCGGCGCACGGAAAAGTATTTTGGCATTTTTAACCGACTTCAAAAAAAGGAGGAGGTTCTCAATTCGTCGATTTTTTTTTTATGTATGTGCCCCGATTACTCGAAGACGCCTGGACCGATTTTGAAAATTCTTTTTTTGTTTGAAAGGGTATACTTCCAAGGTGGTCCCATATAAATTTGGTGAAGATCTGATGAAGATCTTCGACGACAGATGTTCCCCGAGATCTTCGAAGACAGATGTTCCCCGATTACTCGAAGACGCCTGGACCGATTTGGAAAATTTTTTTTTTTTTGAAAGGGTATACTTTCCAGGTGATCCCATGGTCATTAGGTCTGATGATGGAATCCTGGGGAAATCAAAGGAACTTAAATTTTATAAGGACACGAACCCAGATAGTTATTAGGTACAGGTCTGTCTACCTTTCGAGAACCTATTTTTCTTTTTTCTTTTTTTATATTTACAGCACTAAAAAGCAAACAATAAAATTATTTTTAAATAAAAAAAAAACCGCTTTCAAAAACTGAAAAGCAAAAAATAATTGGACATATTTACATATTATTATTTCTACCCACTATGTAGAAGTCGGGCGAGCCTTGCGTCAACTTGCTTATCCTTGTTATACCCGCCCGACTTCAACATAGTGGGTAGAAATAATAATATGTAAATATGTCCAATTATTTTTTGCTTTTCAGTTTTTGAAAGCGGTTTTTTTTTATTTATACACCATAAGTTCCTTTGCTTTTGCTTTTTTCACAGTATACATATGTATACTGTGAAAAATGCAAAACGGTTATATCTGCATATATATGCAGTGTGAAAAAAGCAATAGAAATAATACACAAAAGTGATCGTATTCATTTAATATCTTCTTTCAATAAAATAGGTGTCATTCAGCACAAAATCAACAAACATTAAACTGCGTAACGAGAGAAACGTCCCGATATTTAAAACTTACATAATATATATGTTCTTTGTAACAATAACAAAACATTTTAAAAACAATAATACATTTTTAGTTTATTTTAGCAACTTATTAAAATTGACTTAAAATTTATTTGTTTTCTATTGATTTTCCTTAATATAAGTAACCATTTTACAAATTTTTCTATAAGACTGATTTATTTCCTCTTATCTAATCTTATTAAGAAAGACGTTTCAATCAATGATTTTATCTTATAAATTTAAGAATTATAACAGGATATCTATTTAAGGATTTACAAAGGATGCAGTATTTTTTAGAATTTTATAAAATGTCAATTTATACCTACTACATTTTCAGAGGTCCCATTTATTTGAAGAATATGAAAAATGGTCTAATAGTAGTTTATAAAATCCTATTTTAAATATTATAATTCGTTTAGTAGGTACACATACAATTGGGATTTTAAATATTTCATACCTGACAAAAGAATGCCTGCAATGGAGAAGTTTCCATTTTTTTTAATTTAGAAAATTAAGACAAAATAAAACAAAAATATGAAAAAAATAAAACAAAAATAATTTCATTACGGTCATGTGACGTCACACGACCTTAACAACCGACTTTATAAGGACGAATAAAAGAATGAAATGGACTTAACCTGACTTAATTGAATTAAAAGCACTTAATTTGTGTGTAAAGATAATTTTGAAGTATTAAATCTCGGCTAGGTGAAAACTCGCTCACAAAATTTCTCACTCGAGTAAGATACAGCAATCGGTGTAAATTAAATAATTAAACTTATTAAATAATTAATTTCTCAGTCATTTATTGATGGAATTAAAAAAAGACCTCTGATTTATTCGTTTTAATCTATATTTTACTTCCGTTGCGTTAAATATGATATTCACAACATCATGAAACTTCTCCATTATGGTCGTTTCAAAGTGACTACACAATTTCAGATTACCTATAGTTTTTTGTAAACAATATTATAATGAAGAAACTTGAAATTTAATTAGCCACAGTAGGTAAATCTATGTGGTAGGTACAATGTGTGGCGGATTATAACGAATTAAATTTCAAGTTTCTTCATCGTGGACTTCCGCAAAGTAACGCCTACCTACTTCTAGCCAACAATATTAAAGTGTATTATAAAATAAGTTGAATACGCGTTTGGAAAAATGTAGACCAAATATTACTTAAAGGTAAAAACAAAAGTTAATTCGAATAATGACTTCGGATTCGGGTGCAATAGAAAATGGAATATCATTATCTTGCCAGTAGTTATTGCTTCACCAATTGATCTATCACATTTACTTAATTATAATTAAGATCTACGGACAAAAATATTTACATTTTTTATTTTACACAATCCAATAATACCGACACGATTTGTGAGCACTCGTGAGCAACTATGCATTATTAGATCTTATTTAAATATTTCTCTTCATTTCAAGTATTGATGTTGGTGTACGGTGTGTAATATTAATAAATAAAAAATATTAAAATAATGGAAAATAAAATAATTAATATTATTTTATTTATTCTATTTCGGTAGGTACACCAACAGCGAGTACACAAAGCTTAAATTTAAAATAATACACAATTTATATTGAAATATACAAATAAGATTCTTAACTTTGCGCTCATGACTCGTAACATTTACCATACTGCCTTAGCTAATAGCTTACAACCGTTATTATGATCACATCACACGATATAGTCTGATTAGGGGAAAGGGTGGTTTTGGATGTTTCTAAACAGATGTCGTGATTTGTTCTATGAGATGGTGTTCGCGGCGATGACACGGGGCCTTGCAGGAAGCTGAGCGACTGAAGGCGCTGCCGCGACGCGCGAGTCCTTCTGGGACACTTCGCGAAGGTCGCAACAGTGCAGCCCGGCGGCAACACTCAGGGTAATGCGCAGCTGAGCAACAAGTGCGGTCTAACGGGGTCGCATACGAGAGGGACTTAGGTAATCTCGTGGTGCAGGTGGGTCCAGGCCATGCGCAATAGGCAGTAGCCCCTCCCGCGCTGCACGCACACCAAGCCGGCTCGCATCTCGGCGGCGGAGTCACACACAAGCAAGCCTCTGATATTGTCGGCGCTGGAGCAGGCGGCGGTGGCTCTGGGTCTCGTTTCGAGAACCCCACGAAGAACAACATTAAGGCACCAGCTAAAGTGGCAGCAGTTGAAAAATAGAATCCCGCTCGGGGCGCTTGCTGATTTATGTAACCTGTCATAGGCACCCCGACCATTACAGGAATCGCCTCTGCTCCTTGCACAAAACCTGGGGACGTACAATAATTTTGTTGAAATTCCCAAAGCTTGCACGCTGAGGGCAAAGTATGTAAGAGATTTAAGTATCGAATTTAAGACTTCGTTAAACAAAAAAGAGTTCAAGCTTTATACTTATCTAGGGGACTACCTAGCTACCTACCTTATGCTGCCTTATTTATCTAATATGAATAATTAATGATGAACTTACTCCAAACTTTTGTAAAATGTCGTCCACGAACTCTTTCCATTGTCAGCATTTTCATAGAGTACAGGAAACCTCCCAGGCATAACCCGTACATCCACGCAAATAACACGTATCCATGATATCCTTCCACACTGCTCAAAGCGAGCATGGAAATTCCTGCAAAGAACAATAATGTTCTAGGCCTGAATAACAAACATTATAAGTACCTACTTAACAATGCAAAGCTTGTAAAACTTTTACATGAGCATTTTTCGCATAATCCCCAGAGTTCGAAAAAAGATACTGGCTCTGCCAAATAATTCGGAAATTTACAAATATCATAGTAGAAATGTGGTGATTACTGCCAACTTGCCAAGAAATATTATTTTTCAGCGTTATCAGGTTAGCCTTATTATTCTGAGTCACTAAAGTGACGAGTTACAACTTTTTACGACAAGCCCTCTAATCTTCGAAACCGGTCAAAATCAAGGTCAAATTTGGACTATCACAGTGGGTCCCAATTTTATCTTTATCCTTCCTGTATATGACTGGGATACATGTTGCATATCTAGCATAAACGTTACATGAGCTATTGTAATGAAGTCCTGAAACTGGTGTTTTCATACATAGGCACAACTTTCTTACCTATACCTAGCATGGCTGTTTGACATAAGTATTGCTTAGAGATAAGGCACTGCGCTGACGGTCGCACTAGCACGAGCCCAAAGCCAGCGCAACCGAGCACAGCGGCGAACCCAAGAAATGTTTGTAACAGAACCAAAGCACTCTCTTCCAAGCCTTCCTGGAAACCTTGCAAAGCCTGTAAAAATAAATATTAGAGTACCGAAAAATATTTAATTTATTTAAAAACAAAGCTAAAGTAAGGTAGCGCTTTATTGCTCACCAGAAAAAACACAGGAGTATAAAGCCCAAAAGCTGCCAGCCCAGCCGATAGCAATAACACTTTCGCTGATCGCGAATTTAGTGGAGTTAGATCAATAAACGAGGAGGATTTTAGGCCTTTCTTCTGTTTTACCTGCAACATGTAATGCGATCGTATAATCCTTGTTAGATTTAATTACAGAATATTGAGTTTTTCGAGAATAGAGTTTATATTTCGCAGCTATAACATTATTTATGACTTTACGGTGTGCGTGATTGTATCGTAATAAAATATCAATACAGAATCTATTTGCAGTAACGTAATCCTACTTACTTTCTTTCGTTGGTTCTTGAGATGTAAAATGGCGCGTCTCTGCGGATGATAGAGGGAAGCGCTTCGGTAAACAGCGCTGAGAAAAAATGCTAACACTAACACGCCCGTTACAGCTTGCAATCCCAGTCTCCAACCGAGTTTTCTGCAAAGAATTTCGCGTTATTTACACTGTGAGGGCTCTTCTGTGGACCACCATACGTGAATTGTTTATGTAAGTAAAGACTCTATATAGTGTACATCATTCTGCTAACGAATTTTGGTTGTGTGTATTTGTCGCTAAGTTATCACGAGATTTTTCTTATTGCAGCGATGATTGCTTTGATAATTTTCAGCCGTTGTTGGAAATTGGACTTGGAAATTATGACTTGTGATGCAGACTTCCAAGGCGTTGCAGTCTTTGGTTAACTGTACGGGTTAATCATAAAACTACAGGTCAAAGGCGTACGCCGCATGGTTGCTGTGTTAAATTCTCTAACATGAAGAATGAGGATTTGTTTGATCTTTGCCACTCTAAGATAATGAGAAAGTAAGGTAAGTCTGTGATACTGTAATAAAGATCTTACCCAACAGCTTCCTTATAAGCCACACTAAAAAGTGCGATGCCCACGCCGCCTCCGGCATGCGCCACTAATTCAACGAACTGGCGGCGCCTCCTGAAGTAAGTGCCTAACACCAGGCCGGCTGCTTCGCGCACCAACCCACATCCAACTCCCAGAACCACGCCTGTTAAAAGAAAATCCCCCTATGAAAAAATTTGACAACATATAGCTTCTCAGCTTAGCTCAGAGTCATGCCACGGGCGACAGAGAGAGCTATAATCGGAGATTCTTGACATAATACAGGTTATCTGTAGAAGTCGCTCAGTAGTGCTGTGTTGAAGTGGCAATTATCACAAAGTACGAAATGACGACTTCGCACCAGAAACCGTAGCATTGGAAGTCAAACGAATTGGCAGAATTCAAACGCGTTGCAGGGAACTACTGAATACGTGTGGTTCAAGACTGTAGTTTGTGGAAGTCTCTACAGGAGACGTATGTCCAGGTGTGATTCACTCGACGATTCAAAAGCACATTTAATAAGTTTAGTAAAATTAAAAAAATATAAGTTTGAGTTTGAGTTTGCGGACCCATATATAGGTTGTCGACGACGACGAAGAATTTTTCACGTTACAAAGTATTTTAAGTAAAGACGTAATTTTAAAGATCTTACCGTAACTTAATAAAATTTGATGTAGTTGCGTAGCAAAGGATGTAAAGAGGCAAGCGAGAGGTAGCAGTAGGCCTCCGATGAGGGCAACTAAACGCGGGGATTTGCGACGTCCGGCAACCAACGCGCCTGCAGCCCGAGACACTCCCACGCAGATCGCACCGGCCCACACTAAACAAACATTGTTACACTTACACGACATACTAGTCACTTTACAAATATTATCAACTAGATGATGCCCGCAACTTCGTCCGCGAGGATTAAGTTTTTTGATTCCTGCGGGAACTTTTTAAATTTCCGGGATAAAATTGCCTCGCTTTCACGGCCAACCTGTTCAACCGATTTTGATGAAATTTGGTGCAGGGATAGTTTGTGTCCCGGAGAAGGACATAGGCTACTTTTTATCCCAGACAATTAAGGAGTTCCTGTGGGAATTGAAAAAATTTAAACCACGTGGACGAAGTCGCGGGCTTCTACTAGTTTATAATATTAGTATGGATATTAGTATTATTAAATCCAAACACTGATTAACCATTTAATATACTTTAATTCAGAAATTTACACGATTATTACAGAAGGCGCCAATTCCTAGTCCACCATAGATCATAGATCCATTTGTCATGCAATTACAGAGTACAATACGATAAAGAGTCGAGTCGTAGACTCAACTAGTCAGAGCGGTACAGTAATGCTGTTGTCTCTTTCAGACTGAGCCTAACAGTATGGATGGTAGTGTCTCCGCCAATAGACGGAGTAGGAATACCGCAATTCCGCTTCATAATGGTATGTATAAGGTTCGGTAAGTTAAACAAACCCACCATTTGTCTTTGTAACATACAAAGACTTAAATGAGGTTGTTGAATTTGCGTTAATTAGTATGAGTATTTTCAGCTGCAGACGGAAGTTAAATCCTGCTGCTAAAGATTTCATATTTTAATTAGTATTATAGAAACGAATGTGAGTTTCTTTGTTTATTACGCTTTCACGGCTCATCTTTTGAACAGACTTTGATGAAATGGTACAGACATAGGCTTTGACCCGGAGAAGGACATGTGCTATTTTTTAATTCAGAAAAGTAAGGAGTTTCTGCCGGAATAAAAAACCTAACCACGCGGACGAAGTCGCAGGTTTCAGCTAGTATATTATAGTTATGTGAACCGTTAATTAATAGCGGTATTTATAGTTAAAGTAGTAGGTATGTATACATGCTTTAATTTTGACCTTTATCTTACTAATATTATAGATGCGAAAGTTTGGATGTATGGATGTCGGTATGGATGTATGGATGGATGTTTGTTACTCAATCACGTCCCAGCGGCTGAACGGATCTGGATGAAATTTGGCACAGAGATAGATTATAGTCTGGAATAACACATAGGCTACATTTTATCCCGGAAAATTTAAGACTTCCCGCCAAAACCTCGATCCACGCGTACGAAGTCGCGGGCGTCAGCTAGTCACTTATAAATCTATGCTAATATTATTAATGTGAAACTTTGGATGGGTGGATGTATGGATGGATGGATCTTTGTTACTCAATCACGCCAGAACGGCTGAACGGATCTGGATGAAATTTTGCACAGGGATAGATTATAAGTCTGGCATAGTACATAGGCTACTTTTTATCCCGGAAAATTAAAGAGTTCCCGCGGGAACCAAAAACCTCAATCCATGCGGACGAAGTCGCGGGCATCATCTAGTCTGTTCATACAAAAAAAAACCCGGTCAAGTGCAAGTGAGACTTGCACACAAAGGATTCCGTACCACCACACAATATAAATTATTCTAGCAAATTACAAGAAAGATATCATAACAACGTAGTACGTTGTAACAACGTAGTAACGTAGTACGTCATAACAACGTAATCAGCTGTGTAATAACTGGCTTACATATGGCGCTAACTGGTAGCGCCTGACAAACAGTTCGATGCCCTATGAGTTAAGATTAAACACAGGCTAATTAAAGATTTTCAGATTTTTTCCTATAATGCTGTGAGAACTTGCTTCTGCCAAATTTCATGATTCTAGGCCAACGGGAAGTACCCTTTAAGTATAGGTTTTGATTTGTTGGTGTGTGTCAAAATATGCGGCATAAACACTACATCGCGTTGACTTAGAAGCTAATTTTTTTTACAGCTCCAAGGCACTAAAAAATTAAGCGCTCCGTATTCCCCCGAGAATGAGGACAGACAGACGGACAACGAAGTGATCCTATAGCGGTTTTTTTATTTTGAGGTACGGAACCCTAAAAACGTACAACATCATGAATAACAACAATATATTAATTATAATTAATGATGTTTAATTAGTCTAGTAGGTATCATAAAATGGTGACAGACGAATTTATTACACCAATTAGTAACTTTTAGTCAAACAAGAATTTTAATTAGCTTGCTCGAAATAATATGCTACTCTTATTATTCAAGCTTAAAATAAATTTAATGTTTGTCTGGGGAGTTAGCAGAAGTTACATAGTTCTCTCTGGTGGGAGGCTTCGGCCGTGGCTAGTTACCCTACACCGCCAAGTGATTTAGCGTTCCGGTACGATGCCGTTAGAATCCGACTAGGGGTATGGGTTTAATTCAATTAAATTAAATTCATTTATTTCAGATTATGTGAACCCATAATAAAATACAATATATCAAAATTATGAACAGTTTCAACTACATTAATCTTAACTGTCATACCCCTAACAGGCTAGCCCGCTACCATCTTAGACTGCATCGTCACTTAGGTGAGATCAGGTGAGATCGCAGTCAAGGGCTAACTTGCAGTGGAATAAAAAAAATAAAAAAATATTAATAAATAAATAAATTAAAAATGTTATTAATGTTATTCCACTCTACTAAATCTTGTTGTAGAGCACAAAAATTTAGATTTCAGTAAATCATAGATCAGGAACCTATAAGTTATTATATTATACTATATATATCTTAATTACCACTCACTCACTGACTGACTCACTCATTGACATAATTGTTCTCCTAGAAATAGACAGAAAACGATACAATGATGTACGGGAGATGTGTTCGGGTGCGGGAGTCGAGTAGGGAAAAATTATGACATTATAGTTTATATAACTGCCATGCCCCTAACAAGTTAGCCCGCTACTATCTTAGACTGCATCATCACTTACCATCAGGTGAGATTGCAGTCAAGGGCTAACTTGTAGTGAATAAAAAAATATTTGAATAGTATATCCAAATACCCAATTCAGAATACGGTTTCAGAACACTTCACGCGAACTGTGTTAGTGTTAAATACCACATTTCTAGATGAAAACTAGGAAGAAGGATAAATGAATCCCAATAGGCTTAAGGAGTACATTAAGAAAAGGATTACTTCTATTTCAGTAATACAATAATAATAAGAAGGTTCGGTTAATATCATTATTACGCTTTGTGGAATTATAAGATCGTTTATTATTCCACATTTGCTAATGTGCTTAGACGTAAACGTTGGATTATTGTGTATGAATGTAATTAAGGAAGGGATAATACGGTTAAGGGCTTGACGATATTCATTAAGTTTGGTCACTCGCTTAGATACTTGAGATTTAATTAGTCCCTCGGGTATACCTACTTGAGATTTGTTACTTTAATAACTGGCTCCCCAATAAAGAGTGTGTTTCCACCACATACCAATGGTTGATCCGTGATTTCCACTTTCCAGTAATCCGTCAGTAACAGTAACAGTAAGCGGATTTTTGATAGGTAGGCAAGGGGCTAGTGGTTTAGACACCCGGCCTCCTATTCTAGTGGCGCGAGGATTCAACTCTGGGATTTAACTTGTAACTTCTCGGAATTATGTAGGTTTTAAGCAATTAAAGGCCGACTTGCACAATACTGCCTAAACTTGATGCCGACTCTTTTTGATAAGCTTATTATAGTCCGACAAACATAACTCGGTGACAGAATCGCTAGTATTTATTAAAAATAAAAACAAAAACAAAACAGGCATAAAAATTAGTTCCAATTTTGGCCACCGACTTAGATAAGTTTATGGGCACACATGAAAACACATGAAAAGGCCAGGTATAGCAAAATTTATTTAAACACGTATGGGCCTTGCGTAAATGGACCTTAATATATTTATATTCATTTAAATGTTTGGCTTGACAGGACCAGCGATGGGTTGACAGCCCCACGAGACTGCTTTTGCTGACAGCGTGTAGACAAGTTTGTACAATGTTATTTATGTGTTATTACTAGGTTATCGCGTTGGGAATACAGCTAATAAAATATTACTACTAAATCATTGTTTATAGGTTACTCTGAGTAATAATAAGTTATGGTCTGTTAGAACTTTAGAAGTTTGAATTGTAAGCCATTCCCGTTTCTAAGATAGCACAAATCGGACACGATTATTGTCTCAAGCAGCTGCCTCTGACATTAAGTAATGACAAACTTATAATTAATATTGACCCTTTAATATTCGAAGCAGAACGTGAAGCTTAATTAATTCAATGAATCAATTTCAGTTCCTCAATGAACAAGGGTCTAACCTTTCAGTTTGTTTCATAAAAATGGCTACCATTTTAAATTTAGTTTTCTTTTCTTTGATTGATCATGCCTGCCAATGAGTTAAACTAAAGCAGCAAACCTCATACATCAGATATCAAAAAACCGTGTGATGCCAGGCCAAGATAGAAACAGCCAGACAAACAAAAATGAAAATAATTACAGTTTTGGCTTCAGTATCGATTACAGAGTGCCTCCCAAAAAAAAAAAAATCTTCAATGTACAGAATTGGACTTGGTTTAATTGAATTGACGAATTATTCTTAGTGACACAGTTGTATGGAAGCATTGGACTTTGCGTCCAACGTGCCACAGGATAGTTTAAAACCTACATACTGTCTGCCTACTTAATGCAACATTTTGTTTATTGAAAACAGCAATTAAACTGCTTTGTATTTTGCTGACTCTTCCCAATAGAACAACACCTACAACACGAAACACCTTATGATACCTAATACTAGATACAATTTACTATGTACCATACGAAAACAAATAGTTTTAGTTTACTCGTGTAAGATTGAGTTTATCGATTATAACCAAATACACTTAGGACATAATTTTGATACTGAGGATTTGATGATAATAATAAATCTCCCCCTATTCACTTAATCATTCCTTATTATATTCGCTGAAGCATCAGTCAACTTCATAAATCATCAGGAGTGATCATTTCGGTATGAGTGATAACTCCTTAATATTTCCTGTTGATTGATTGATTGTTATTTGCATCATCGTCGCGTTGTATTAGTTTTGGTATATTTATTATTAAAATAAACTATGATTTACTAAATAATTCTTAAGACTTCGGCATTCCTGTATCTGTAATATTGGTGACGTAAAATATGTTAAATATAAAATGTGTAACCAACATATTATGCTGAAAGTTAGTAAGATAGTCCTGTGTTAGAATATAGCAAAAAAGTTCTACCAACAGACTGATGGAGAAACCAAATTAAAACTTTCGGTTTCAAACTTTAATCACGGAATTAAAATTTTAAATTTACAATCTTAGATCACACTATGGACAAAAACTTTAGTCTGGCTGATAAAAAGTCAGCGTGAGTCGTTTTTTTTAATTAATTAATTTTATTATTTGCACAAATAAATAGAAAAAAATGTTTCTCGCCAAACTACAATAGTTAGTTTGTTGGCGAGTTCGCGCTTAACTACTAATATAATATTTAATTAAAGTTAAGTTACTATAACACTAAATATTTATTTACTTACTTAACTATAGTATGTTATAGTTAATCAATGAAGGAATCGTTAATGAAAAGTTCCTTTAGTTTAGGTTTAGTTTGTTTTCAAGCTGCACACACTAGCGTCACATGTGACGTGTGTGACCAAGTTATCCTCGAAGTTGAAACTATGTTTTGCCCTGTTGTCTGGTACCCTCTGCATATAAAAGTGAAATAGTTTTTTGTCTTGTCGGTCCGTAGTGTTTTCGCATTGTTCGTGTTATTAACTGTATGCCTAGTCTCAGGTTTAAGATAGCAAATTCGATTGATCGTAATGAACGTTCGATCCAATTAACATTAAGTAAAATGGACCCAATAACTCTTGATTTAAAGTCACAAATTCAGTACAACCGATTTTAATTTCGAACGTTTCCGTTTGGAGCGCTGTCTGTGAATGACGAAATTGCACTCTAAATCAATGCTTTAAGGTTCATTTCACTTTAACGCTAATGTGATTGAGAGCTCAATACGCTCGATAAAATTTGTAATGTATTTCAGTACAACCGATTTTAGTTCCGAACGTTTCCGTTTGGAGCGCTGTCTGTGAATGCATTCACGAAATGGCACTCTAAATCAATGCTTTACGGTTCATTTCACTTTAACGCTAATGTGATTGAGAGCTCGATACGCTCGATAGAATTTGTAATGTAAAAACTTATCTAAGCGTACTGTGTGCTTACTCTAAGTTTTTGTTCGATTGATCGTATGAGCATTCGATTACATTGGCGTCAAATTGAAATATACCTCAACAGAATTAAATTAAAGTCACAAATTCAGTACAACTGATTTTTATTTGGAATCGTATCGTATTTACAAACGTATATGAACGCATAAACGAAATTGAGCTCTATCTCGATGCTTCTAAGGTTCATTTTACTTTGACGCTAATGTCATCGAATTCTTATACGATCAATCGAACAAAAACTTAGAGTAAGCACACTGACCGGCATGATCGGCCGCTGGTCCCAGATGCCGTAGCGCGTAGACGTGCAAAGCGCCGTAGGCTAGCTGTAGCCCCGTAGATAGCAGGTGCGCGAGGAATGCTGCGCCACACACGATCCAACTGCAAATTGAAATTAGATGAAAAGCGATCGCCTATATTTAAGTACTCGTTTTCATCTCACGATGAACAAATTTGATATATATTGAAGTCAAAAATTTCGATGGATATTGCGTAGACAAGCTAAGTACATAAACGTAATCAAAAATATCGTATACAAATCCAAAAAGAAAAACATTTAAAAGCTAAGAATAATGATATACCTACAAAGTTAACGGTATGGTGCTAAATAAATATCTACAATCCACAAGTACTAATATTGTAAATGCGAAAGTGTATCTGGCAATAATTTCACGGGCCACGGCTAACCCGCTCAACCAGTTTGGATACAATTTGAGAAAGATTTATAGAGGGACTAGCTGATGCCCGCGACTTCGTCCGCGTGGTTTAAGTTATTTTGATTCCCGCGGGAGCTCCTTAATTTTCCGGGATAAAAAGTAGCCTATGTCACTCTCCAGGTCCTCAACTATATGCCCATGCCAAAAATCACGTCGATCCGTTGCTCCGTTGCGGCGTGATTGAAGGACAAACCAATAAACCAACAAACAAACACACTTTCGCACTTATAATATTAGTATGATATCTCATGATATTTAGGGAGAAGAAATCACGCTAATTTTTATCCTGAAAAATCAATGTTAATCAGTTTTGCGGTTGGTTTTTAAAATAACTTTTCATAAATTATGTAAATCCCGAGCACATGAAATTAATGCTTTTGATATAAACCTGCGTAATCCTGTAATCTGTAGGAGCTTATTAACTCAAATTCATATTTTTTTATTCAAATAAACTTATTAAAACTGCTTTCGAATCGTCGAGTGAATCTAAATTAAACCTAATGTGTCTCCGAGTATAATTTTTATTTGAGTATGGTAATGGAGTATGCACAGAATTTGCAATATTTATGTAAATACATTTCCATTCATTCTCTACTTGATATATTATATTTTTGTACGTTTTTCTTCACTTTTCTGTAAAACTAAAATATCGTAGTTGCATTTACTTTTCTTTGACCAAAAATATGTCAGTATCTACATTATCATCACATGAAGTGTAATAAATAATGTAGTACGTTGCGTGGACACAAGGTTGAAACGATAATTTGTAGGTATAATATAAAATCGAATGTATATATATGTCTATGATTTAGATACTTTTACATCGCCCATTTAAGATCCAATCGCCCGTTAATACCAATTAAGATGAAACATAAAAGATTTCCCGCGGGACGCCTAAGAAAAATTTTCGCAATCGATTTTCGAGGAAATAGGAGGAGGACAGCAAGAGTTCAGCCGTTCTGTGTTCTGCGTTCCGCATTCTTTGTAACGTTTTAACTTTATAGTGTCGCTATAAAGTTACAACAAAGAACGCCGAACGCAGAACTCAGAACGGCTGAAATCTTGCTGTCTGTGCGGACTTTTAGTCTCCATCAAGAAAATTTAATTTCGTTACGCTAAAAACAGTAACCTAGAGCGAAAACAGAAACTTTTGTCTGCCAGACAAAAGTCCACGTCCTTAACTTTTATACCCTAACACAAAAATATTGCCCATTTTAAGTTCCCATCCGACGCGGACGTTTTGTTCTGTCGGGTCCGTTTTGTGTTTCCGCCTTTAATGCGTAATACAAATCAAACACTCACCCCCATCCTCCCTCAGGGTAGAAATGGTGTTTGATTGCTCGCGTGTCGAGTTCCCGTCGACGCAGCGCCGGCACGGTGCGGTGAAGAGATCGCAGTTCCCTCTCTCGCAACGCACCCCCTGTTGATTCATCCTCGACTTCTGGCCATCCATCTGATACATTATAAAACAGCTTAGCTTATAGGTACAGGTGAGATGAATTTGATATTAGCAGACGAACTGGCTGTACGTCAGCGTCAGTCCTGCAGACATAGAGTTAGTATTATATACTAACTCTATGCCTGCAGATAACTTTCCTAAACAATAATACACTAAGAAAAAAACATTATTTTTTTCTGCCGGCTTCTGATAAAACTGCCAGTCGGTAAAATGCCTCCCCGTGCTCTGTCTCCGCGTCTTCTTCAACTGACTAGCTGAAATATTTCTGACTATATAATCTCTAAACTAAACTAAAATGACAGCTTTAATCTTTGCTTCAAGCTTTAAGCTTAAATATCTTGTTCTGTCCCTTTCCGCAGGGAGTATTATGAAATTTATGAAAGGGTTAGAAATATTTTTAATGCTGTCATTTCAGTTTAGGGATTATGCACTACAGAATCAGCCCCAATGACCCTGAGCCCTGACTTTGGAAGAAACTACAAGGTGCTATCGGTTATAATAAAAAAAAATTTGAATGTACAGTAAGATAACTATACTTTCCCATACATTACTTAGCTAATGAATTCAGGGACCCGATGCACAGTACTATGCACGTACTTTTCGTTCGAAGTAATGCTCAGGAGTTTGAGACAAAAATCTATAGGTAATTTTATGTCAGAATCCAGTAAACAGGTCATAGGTCGCTGTAAGTTGGAAACAGAATTTCTAAAACGATAACATCAGACACGACCTAGATAACTTTCATTGCCGAGATTGAGATAGTAAACAATAGACCGCGCTATTAATCTGCAATCACTGCTTGCGGCTTACCGGAGTGTGGTTAGCTGATGAAACTATTACTCAACCATGGCAGTTTCTACTGAGATTGTGGCTTGATTATATCTCTACACCCGAGAAAAGAATATCCATTCTGTCTTTTGAGTTGGCCTCTACATGGATTTTCTATGTTCATGTGTGTAAAATGGTTTTAGCTTTCTGTTTAAATGATTATGTTTATGTTTTATTACCGAAGTGCCTGGTGCCTGGGTGGGAGTCCGCTACCATCTTAGACTGCATCATCACTTACCATCAGGTGAGATCGCAGTCAAGGGCTAACTTATATAGAGTATAAAAAAGTGCGGTAAGCTGTTGTATCTAGCTATTGGAGAGTGGCAGACAGCGGCAAGGCGGCGGGGATCACCAGCCGGCAACCATCAACATCAACCCGCCGTGGCTTGTCTCACCCGCATCACCTGAGCACACACTATTGTCTATGGTCGCTTACCGTAGTGCGGTAAGCAGTTGTAGTTATTGGAGAGTGGTCGGTCGCGCGGGGCGGCGGCGGCGACCACCAGCCGGCGTCCATCAGACCACCGTAGCTATTGTCTCGCCCACATCACCTGAACACACTCTATTGTCTATGATCGTCTTACCGTAGTGCGGTAAGCAGTTGTAGCTATTGGAGAGTGGTCGGCAGCGGCAACGCGGCGGCGGGGCGCGGGGCGGCGGCGGCGGCGAGGCCGACGGTGACGGCGACCACCAGCCCGCGTCCATCAACCCGCCGTGGCCATTCTCGCACCCGCACCCGCGCCCGCACCCGCGCTACCTAAACATATAACATTATTTTTATGTATATTATAGTGCTCCCATGGCTGACTCGCGGCATGTGGAGTTCGGCAAAAGACACTCAGCTTCAATTATTGATTTTAAATTCAGTTAAAATGAGATCCATCTCGTGATAAAAGCTTGACTGCTGATTTCATTTATATTTATGTCTACGTAAGATTGTAAAAACCGTTAGATTGTAATCTAACGTTTTTTATCTCGATAGATTGTAAACTATCGACAGATTGTGAACCGTAACATACTGCTTACAATTTAACGCATTATTTTTCGGTAAACTGTAATCTATTATATAGGTATATTAACCCGATAGAACCTAAGTACCCGGCCTGCGGCCGGCACTACCTGAATATTCATGTCAAACCCTAACCTAACCTATAGATCGCGCGCGAGTTGAATGCAGAGTAAATGTATGGTGACACATAAATTTACTATGCATTCAACTCGCGCGCGAACTGTACAAGAAAGTGACAAGAAAACGTAAATACAATAAATATTTCATAAATTAATACTCAGAACATTGAACGGTTCACAATCTTTCGACAGTTTACAATCTCGCGGTATAGAAACCGTTAGATTATAATCTAACGGTTTTTATAATCTTACTTACTTAAATAATCCACATTCATCGATTTATACGGCTGCATCGATTGAGCGTATTATTTGCGAAGTTGTTTCTATAAAAAAAATTAAGAAAGGGTCGCTCCTTTCTTAATTTTTTTAACTATATTCTTCACTGCTATATTATAATTTCAGAAGTAAGTAAGTTTACTCATACTGTGGTTCTTAGCTGCCTCTAATATGAAAATATAGCATTCGAAGCGACTACTAACTATATAATATACTAACGAACAATATTGCTTTTTGTTTCTAAGTTTTTCTCTCTACCTGTAGAAACCGAAGGGGTATGGGTTTAATATAACTGCCATGCCCCTAACAGGTTAGCCCGCTACCATCTTAGACTGCATCATCACTTAGACACTTACCATCAGGTGAGATCGTAGTCAAAGGCTAGCTTGTAGAGGTTAAAAAAAAAAAAGAAGTGTCGGATGAAAATATTATGTCTTTTAAAGGATTCTCGGAATTGTTTGTAAGCGAGAAAGCTGTATTTATCGTAGGACTTTAGACAATCTTGTTTATCTTGGGAGATGATTTTAATGAATTTTGTATGTGACAGGAAACGATACTGGGAAATAGAAAGTAATTATATATGTAGGTTCAAAGATAGCAACCAGTTCGATGCACACATTTTTTTTTAATTTTCATTATTATTTTAATTACCGTATATAGGTACTTTATCTTAGAATTAGAAATGTAAAACCAATCTAAGCTGTCTTAATAAATTAGTGTCATAAGTACCTTGAGTTTGTGAAAATATTTAGTTATTATTCAACTATTCGATAAACTATCACATAATGATTAACACAGAACATTTTCTCCCAGAAAAACAAAGAATTAAATGGGTATGCGGTTTTTGTAACAGCTAGGTACACACCAAGTCGCGAGCAAAAACAACAGTAATCACGTCACAAGAAAGGTCTTAGGAAAGATGGTAGTATTTTTAACGAATAAAAGCTCTGTACATAATATATGCCCCGTTAAGACTTCAACGGTGTCACACTTAGTCGCTCATGCGTCAAAGTCGTGAGAATCCTGCATTTCTTCAATTCCTGCTAGGAGCATTCCTTTCGTTCCATTTTACACCTGACGTATCTCTAAACGGACACTTTTTCGTAACTTCAGCGGAGATAGTGAATAGTGAATTCTGTACAGAATATATGTACGCATTGCCTCTGCATATACGACTCGTGTTCCTAATACACGTCTCTGTCGCACGTTCGCTCTTGCACCATAATACATGTCAGCTATTCAATATACGTAATACGTATACACCGTAAGTAGTCGTTATACTCCTATTACTCCATGTGTTACGACCTAAGTAGTCTTTGGTTCATCAATCCAAAAACCTTAATCCATACACACCTTAAGAACATGCGTATTGGAAATGCACGGGTCGTGTCACACACGCGGACGAAGTCGCGGGCATCATCTATAGTCATATATAAGGGATCGTGTCGTGCGGTGATACTTGCGATTCTCCTTTCATCGAGAGGTAGTGTGTGAAACAATCGGGCTTGCGGTGTCCCCAAAAAGAGCTCTATATGAGCTTATAATATATGATGACTAGATGGTGCCCGCGACTTCGTCCGCGTGTGTGACACAACTCATGAATTTCCTCCTATGTGCTGCGCCATATGCCTATACGTGACGCCCAATGCAACGCGCAACATACCACGTGGTTCCATAAAGAGCCCTGACCATACTACCATAAATACGGATAAAGAACATTTAATTCCATACCTAGTGCAGGTACACCGCTCCACCCCTTCGCACACGCTGTACACACTGCCCCGACGCATCCGAGTCGACTTCGTCACACACGCCTCTTCCGCATCTTCCGTCTCCCACCTCAACGCATCTCAGAACGAACACTTCATTTCACTTCACTTTATCCCGTGAACACGGATACTAACCACATTGTGATCCAGTACCTGTAAAGATAAAGAATAGGTTAGGTTTATGGGACTCGTATAACAGCGTAGTGTGAATTTCAAACGAAAGCATGAGTCAGCCGAGAAAATTTAAGCCTCTTTTTATTCGGCGTCGAATCGCACCTCTTTTAATGGTAAAGTAACAAAAAGCGATTTCGTGTCGATTCAGTTGAGCTTCCGATATGACTTCTCGGTAAAATCCAAATTGGTAAGCATAAATTCGAATCTTAAATTTTTTGCGCTTATTCGTTCAATATAACATAGGTACTCGTATTTATAAGCGACTTAGGTTTAAATTACGTTTTAGTTTATTCCGTTTGGTTGGTCGTACATGAAGCACAAACTTTTTCTAACCTTCGTGTGCCTACAAAATAAGTTTATTTTTGCCCAAATCCGTTGTATTTGAAGATTATTCAGTTTGCTTAGCATCATAAACGTATTATTTTAGCTATGCATCGTTGAAAATTTTGAATATTATAATGAGCACGGAAGAAAATGTCATGCACAATGACAGATCACAGCTGCGGAGCGCGGATCTTGAATGAAATATGAGGGGCTTTAAATATTCAAATCAGCATTTTAGTTTAATAATAAAAGCTTTTACACTTCATTAGGCCTCAAAAGATTCGTTTGTTTATAGCATGATAATGACGCTGGGGCTTAGTAGCGAATGCTGCAAATACGAATAAAAGAATTCTCCATTAGCGGAATAACAGAAAGCATCCACAGTCTTTTGAGTCTTTCTACAAGTTTAAACATATACATCAACATTTTAGAAATTAGATGTATGAATAAAATGCTTCATCCATCCATCCATTAGCCTGCATTCATCCACTGCTGGACAATCAACCGATTTTAAATAAATGTACAGAGATTGCATCGCGAGGAAGGACATACACCATTTTTCATTCCGGAAAATCAAAGATTTCCCATGAGATTTCCCAAAATTCCAAATCTAATCAAACGAATTGCGATCATCATCTATAATAAATCCTAAAAACCTTCGTTAAACATTTAAACGTTTAATTAAAACGTCCCGTTTATGTGCCCTACTACTGTCACGGTGAATAATTAATTTGAAGGCACTAGATTTACATATTATTTTATAAGAAGCACATACAAATGGCTCATAAAATATGAGAAGTGAGAACATAAATCAGACGTCACGCACAATGAGGTACCTTAAAAAATAGAGATGGTGGTCTAGCAAACCTTTAAACGCTTTAAACCAAACTGGTTATCCAAAGGACAAGAAGTATTTTAGTTTATCATTCAATAAATTGGCATCATCGTCAATAATATTAATACCTCTATCATAATAAGACTTATCTCATTATAACATTACTAAATTCTAAAATGATACCCTAAATACGTCCATGTGGGTTAAGGTTTTTTTCCCACAGGAACTCTTTCAATAATGTAGCCTTTGTTACAATTCAGGTTAGGTATAAGATTTCTTTCTACAGCCGAATTGATTCAGCC
This sequence comes from Erebia aethiops, assembly GCA_923060345.2. NCBI lineage: Eukaryota > Metazoa > Arthropoda > Insecta > Lepidoptera > Nymphalidae > Erebia > Erebia aethiops. The sequence continues at coordinate 8,463,637 of OV281096.1, read as the reverse complement.
ATTGGTGCGTGAAGGAGTAACAAACCTACAGATATAATAATAATTATGTCCTCTCGACCGAATTTCGGCCACGGCGGCCAATCTCCAGAGAGATTAGCCATCTGTGCGGGAGATATTATAGTGCACAAGTGATGTGTGCGCATACACAGGTGCACTCTCCATTTCTTTACTCTCATAGCCCGATGGGAAGGAAAATCAGACACGACCGGAGAGATATTTAAGTAATAACTTACAAGCTGTATATAATATGTTTCTACCGATTAGGGGTATGGGTTTAATATAACTGCCATGCTACTAACAGGTTAGCCTGCTACCATCTTAGACTGCATCATCACTTACCATCAGGTGAGATCGCAGTCAAGGGTAAACTTGTAGTGGATAAAAAAACAAACAAACTTTTACACTCAGAGATATGTTTTGTAAGATTACCTGATTGCATCTGCAAAATTCTCTACTCTATAGTCTAAAACTCAACGGCGAGAATTAATGAAACGGCTTGTTGCACAGCATTCCCGCTGATATGCGGCGGGTTTGTATGTGGGATGTTTCCCGGTTAGCGGAAACTCACTCACAATATGAAGCATGAACGTTGGACGGGCGCGGCCACTCGAAAGTAACATGAGATCAACGTAACATTAGCATATACGGAGATCGACGGGTTGAGTAGTGAGTAATGCTACATTTTATGAAATTTCAGGAATTGCGGACTACAATAATTCTGTGTGTATACGTCTGCAGTTTTATGATTTTACTTTACATAAGTAAACGCGTCAGCTATTTACCAATGTTTTTTTTTATATCGTGAATGGCGACTGTCTCTTAAATCGCGTAATAATGCTTATGTTAACATATAAGTACTGAAAGAACTTGAAGTTTAATTTGCTATTATCCACCAAAGTAGAAAAATCTATGTTGTACAGCGAGTAGCTTGCGATATTAACCACCCAGTAGGCCAGCAATTCGCAGTTCTTCCAAATTATTCTCAACGTACGGTTCAATCCGATACCGGAGCATCTCCAGGAGATGTTGACTCGACAATGCACGATTATAAAGCTGTAGGTTGCAGATTGCTTTACAATCGTGCATTGTCGCAAAATAACGCCTGCTTCTGGCCAATATTTGACCGAGCGAAGCGAAGGTCTCTGAGTCTACTTGGGTGAATTGGCACTTGTCCGTCCGTCCGTCCGTCCGTCCGTCCGTCTGTCAGAGCAATATAACTTCTGAATTACTGAACGCAATTACTTCAGCTTTAAATATAATATGTAAACTAATGGCCTCCCGCCGAATATGGCTTAAAAAATAATAAAAATCTTTATTTCAGGGGGGCTCTCATATAGAAGCGAATGCGAAGTAAAATATTTTTTATAAAGTTACATAGGGTTGCGGTATATCATTTTAAAGATAATTAGGAATAGAGTCCAAAAATATTTTTTTTTAATTTTTCCCCCAAAATTTGGGGGGCTTTCAAAGTGGAGATTTTCTAACGTCCAAAGATGACCTCAGAACTCTAAATTTTCTGAAAGGATGAGCCTGAAACTTGATCAATTATTTCAATTATATCCTGTACTTGAACAACAAATACTAAAATTAGATAAATATTGTAAGGAAACGGAATTATTTAATTTTTAATGAGCTTCAGTATTTTTAACAGAACTTCACATTCATGTCAATAGATGGCGCCGCGAGGTCTCAGTTCGGGGCGAACCACTATAGTAGTTTGTGATATATAAGAGCGGTTAGTACGTTTTGACGTGATAACGTCTAATAAATCGATGAACGGTCTGAACGCACGAAAAAGTGTCACGTTCCGCCTGAGCCTGAGCATGCAAGTGAGAGCGCGGAACAAGCGATAGAGAGGCACGATCGCGTGACGTCAGACCTAGCAGTTCGAATAGTTATGCTACTGGAACGCCGCCACGCGAGCTTCTTCGAGAACTTCTAGTTTTCACGTAAAACTATCGTTCGTAAACTGACTTTACAGACAACCGTAATGTTTTTACATACGAGAGCACGATGCCGCCAGGCGGGTGCTGACCATCGGCACATCTGATCATCGTCAATTTGTAAAAAAAATCAATACATTTGTGAGAAAACTTGAAATAAAACTCGAGTAGGTAGATACTAGGTACTCACCAGAAAATGGTTTCTCACGCCCATAGGTACTTATTTCGAGATTTTTTGTGATTTATTTTCACATTAAAATACCTTGTTGATTTAAATTTATTATTTCCTCATCACTTCATTTTTAAAGTAGCGCGCACAGATTAAAGATCAAGTATCTACGGTGCATTGTTCTGTGGCGTTTTTTTTAATTTCTTTCATAGCTCTAGGTTCTAACTTCCAGCTTGGACATTTTTACTCAGCCTTTACTTTTTTGATTTATAAAGCTTTAAACAATTAATAAACTATATTAATAATAAATACTTGTAGGTATACTATGTAGGTATTTATTTGTATTTAATTAATTATTTTAAAAAAGTTACCTGAATATTTTGCATAGGTAACAAATAAAGAGTGAGTGTTATTATTCCTTGATACTTATAATGACGAGATCCCTTTCCTAGAGACGGAATATTGTTGGTTTGATTTTCTTTCGGCAGGAACTTTTATTCTTTTTGTATTGTGGAATTCCTTTTGATGGTGATAAAAGATTATTTATTCTTGAGGAAATAACACGCTGGGGAATTGTAACTAAGTAGAAGCTGGGTTGGGCTTTTAAAAATCAAACTTAAAGTCCGTTACTTCGTACCAATTTATTTTGTGCTATATGATGTATGCTGTGTGCTATGTAGATATTGTATGAATGTATGTCTATATGCAGACGCGTGGCAAAGGTATGCCCAGATGTTAAGGGGCATAATGTTGAGGAGGGAAGAAAGAGAAAGAGAAGAAAAGAAGAAGAGCGAATAAAATAGAATAGAGGGTCAGCACGAAGTAATGCATGTGGCGGTTCCGTGCTGACCGCGAAGACGGGGGGAGGTTATTTTAGTCCGTGCAAGTCGGACATGCCCTGCCATTAGGCAGAAGTCCGTAGGGATTTTTTTCCTCCCCCGAAGAAAAAAAAAAAAAATGTCTATAAAATTATATGATAATTTTGCAAGAAGTTGAGCTAGATGGAAATCACTATAAATACAGGACTATGGCCGTATCTAAGGAACTTCTCAAAAGCTATACATATCAAATGCAAGAAACAGCATTATAATCGGTTCATTACTCTTTCAGGAAAATGGTTTCAAAAAAGTACTCACACACATACGAACAAACAGACGCACAACCTCTTAGAGCAAACACATATACCGTCTCCGTTCAGTCGTGGGTAAAAATATACGCGCCGAATTGAGAAGCTCCTTTTTTTGGAAGTCGGATAAAAATATTATACATGCTTTCGGACCAAGGTTTCATTGTTAGGTACTTTAAAATCAGATAAGTTAATGCCACATTATATTATTTACGGAACCCGTGTCCTCGGGTCCCATTTAACCTATTTAATTTAAATTCCGTACAGCCAAATTAATTTCTGTAATGGCTCACTCTGCATTATAAATCGGTGTAGAGATGTAATGCGTAAATGGGAATCGTGTAATACGGGTCGAGGGATGGTAAAATTAATTATTTCTGCGGGGAAAAGTTGTTAGGTATGTGTGCCTGAACTGAATCATTCTATTTGCTTTTAGTGGTCTTTTCACTTCTTTAAATAAGTAATAGTACATTGTTCACCGAGGGGAGAAAGTGACCGATTACTACCGAGGGTGTAGTTTGAGGCCCGAGGCGTAGCCGAAGGGCCGCAATACACGCGAGGTAGGAATCGTACTTTCTACCGAGTGATACATAGTGCTTTATACTACACCTGCGAGGAAAATAAGCGATAATAATTAGTGATTAAACGAACTTAGGTACAAAGTGAAGTTCTATTATATACTATATATAGCTCAATTACCACTCACTCACTCACTCACTCATTGACATAATTGTTCTCCTAGAAAGAGACAGAAAATGATACAATGATGTACGGGAGATGTGTTCGGGTGCGGGAGTCGAGTGGGGAAAAATTATGACATTTCGGAAAAACAAGATGGCGGCCGACGTGATTCTTGCAACTCTTTTGTTTTCCAACCGATTTCGTTTAAACTCGCAACTATCGAAGAAATTAGTAAACGATTAATAGAAAAAGTGGAAAAAATTGGAAAAACAAGATGGCGGCCGAGCTGTAGTGTTTTGAAATTTTTGATTTTTCGACCCCGAACCGTGGCGCCACAGATCCGAAACGGCGTGGTCGAGCATAATATTTTTTTCTCTTTTCGCCTACAACTATCCTGTATTTTGACAAAGCGGAAGTGGTTTTTAAAAATTCAAGATGGCGGCTGTCGCGGCGGCCGTTCGGTCTGAGGTACGAAAAAACGCAATTTTAAAATTCAATTTTCTTACAGTTGGCGACGTCGGAGCGTTTCGACTTGTATGGGGCGATTGTGTGTACAGACTCGAGGTATGGATTGGGGAAAAAAAATTACCCCATTTCTCGGGAAATTTTCAAGATTTACCCCAAAAATAAAAAAATCGAAATACGTATTTTTTGCAAAGTTCGAGTATGAGCAACCACGTGTCCCACTAGTAAGAATGACGTTTGTGTATTTTCATCGCCGCGGTCTGGCAACACTGGAATTTATCAAAGTAAAAGTGATTTTCGACATGGTCTTTTTTCAGGAGCAATCATTTCGGCTGGGTGCGAGCGAGATGAAAAATTGAAACGTCATCAGGAGCGGTATATCCTGTAGTTCACGGGAAAATTATGAAACTGTGTAAAATAATTCTGTGAAACAAGGTGGCGGCCATTATGTATTCTTTTTGTGTTTTTGAAAATTTCGATCACGATTTTGAGGCAGTTGGCAACATTTGGGAAAGTTGACATGTATGGATCGATTGTGTAACTCCACCGGCAGTATCGAGATAACTAAACAGTGTTGCCACATTTGGGGTAGTTTTCGAGATTTTCCCCAAAAATGTCCTCCTGTAAAATTTTGTATGAAAAATTTTTTTTTCACTGATGGCTTCGTGTAGAAGTCAGAAAATATAACTTTAAAAAAAATATGGAGACACCTGATGATTGTGGATTTCGGAGACGGGTAAAGGGCACGGCCAAGGTATTGAAGATAGGTGGGTGGTCCTCGAACTAATGTCACTCGGAACCTCATCCAATAGACAAAGAGCAAAAAAAAAAATCAAAATGGCGGATTTAAGATGGCTGCCATACAAATTTGTTTGGTGTCTATCTCAGAAAGTATAAAAGATGGAAGAGTGGTTTCTTGGAAAAAGATGATCAGGAATTGAAGGTCTACTTGATGAACAGGAAAAAAATTCAAGATGGTGGAATTTATTTTTCCATAGAAAATATTATATGGCCAATATTGAAGTGACTACAAGTCTGTACTACTTGTAAGTCAAACCACAACCCGTGAGCTGCTTTAGCAGCTCGCGCACAGGGCGAAAAACTAGTTATACTATATATAGCTCAATTACCACTCACTGACTCACTCACTCATTGACATAATTGTTCTCCTAGAAAGAGACAGAAAACGATACAATGATGTACGGGAGATGTGTTCGGGTGCGGGAGTCGAGTAGGGAAAAATTATGACATTTCGGAAAAACAAGATGGCGGCCGACGTGACTCTTGCAACTCTTTTGTTTTCCAACCGATTTCGTTACAACTCGCAACAATTGAAGAAACTAGGAAACGTTCAATAGAAAAAGTGGGAAAAATTGGAAAAACAAGATGGCGGCCGAGCTGTAGTGTTTTGAAATTTTTGATTTTTCGACCCCGAACCGTGGCGCCACAGATCCGAAACGGCGTGGTCGAGCGTAATATTTTTTTCTGTTTTCGCCTACAATTATCCTGTATTTTGACAGAATGGGAGTGGTTTTTAAAAATTCAAGATGGCGGCTTTCGCGGCGGCCGTTCGGTCTGAGGTACGAAAAAACGCAATTTTAAACTTAAAATTTCTCACAGTTGGCAATGTCGGAGCGTTTCGACTTGTACGAGGCGATTGTGTGTACCGACTCGAAGAATGGATTGGGGAAAAAAAATTACCCCATTTCTAGGGAAATTTTCCAGATTTACCCCAAAAATAAAAAAATCGAAATACGTATTTTTTGCAAAGTTCGAGTACGAGCGACCATGTGTCCCACTTGTACGAATGACGTTTGGGTATTTCCATCGCCGAGGTCTGGCAACACTGGAATTTATCAAAGTAAAAGTGATTTTCGACATGGTCTCTTTTCAGGAGCTATCATTTCGGCTGGGTGCGAGCGAGATGAAAAATTGAAACGTCATCAGGAGCGGTATATCCTGTAGTTCACGGAAAAATTATGAAACTATGTCAAATGTTTCTGTGGAACGAGGTGGCGGCCATTTTGTTTTCTTTTTGTGTTTTTGAAAATTTCGATCACGATTTTGAGGCAGTTGGCAACATTTGGGAAAGTTGACATGTATGGATCGATTGTGTAACTCAACCGGCAGTATCGAGATATCTAAACAGTGTTTCCACATTTGGGGTAGTTTTCGAGATTTTCCCCAAAAATATCCTCCTGTAAAATTTTGTATGAAAATTTTTTTTTTCACTGATGGCTTCGTGTAGAAGTCAGAAAATATAACTTGAAAAAAAATATGGAGACACCTGATGATTGAGGATTTCGGAGACGGGTAATGGGCACGGCCAAGGTATTGAAGATAGGTGGGGGGTCCTCGAACTAATGTCACTCGGAACCTCATCCAATTGGCGATGAGTTTAAAAAAAACTCGAAAATGGTGGATTCAACATGGCCGCCATACAAATTTGTTTGGTGTCTATCTCAGACAGTATAAAAGATGGAAGAGTGGTTTCTTGACAAAAGATGATCAGGACCTGAAGGTCTACTTGATGAACAGGAAAAAAATTCAAGATGGCGGAATTTATTTTTCCATAGAAAATATATGGCCAATATTGAAGAATACTACAAGACTGTGTAGAACTATGCAAGATTTTGATACGGTTCCGTTTTACCCACGACAGGGCTCCCTGCGATTACATAACAGGAAACTGATACTAAAATTTTAAAAGATCAGCGCCATTTTGAAATTCTTTGTTAATGGACCGATTTCGTTCAAAATTGATATTCAGGGCTCCCTGAGATCACAAAACAGGAAACTGATACCAAAGTTTAAAAATCGGCGCCATTTTGAAATTCTTTGTTAATGGACCGATTTCGTTCAAAATCGATATTTAGGGCTCCCTGGGATTTCAATATAGGAAACTGTTACCAAAGTTTTAAAAAATCGGCGCCATTTTGAAATTCTTTGTTAATTGACCGATTTCGTTCAAAATCGATATTTAGGACTCCCTGAAGTTACAAAACAGGAAACTGTTACCAAAATTTTCAAAAAACCAACGCCATTTTGAAATTCTTTGTTAATGGACCGATTTCGTTCAAAATCGATATTTAGGGCTCCCTGGGATTTCAATACAGGAAACTGTTACCAAAGTTTTAGAAAATCAGCGCCATTTTGAAATTCTTTGTTAATTGACCGAATTCGTTCAAAATCGATATTTAGGGCTCCCTGGGATTTCAATACAGGAAACTGTTACCAAAGTTTTAGAAAATCAGCGCCATTTTGAAATTCTTTGTTAATTGACCGATTTCGTTCAAAATCGATATTTAGGGCTCCCTGGGATTTCAATACAGGAAAGTGTTACCAAAGTTTTAAAAAATCGGCGCCATTTTGAAATTCTTTGTTAATTGACCGATTTCGTTCAAAATCGATATTTAGGACTCCCTGAAGTTACAAAACAGGAAACTGTTACCAAAATTTTCAAAAAACCAACGCCATTTTGAAATTCTTTGTTAATGGACCGATTTCGTTCAAAATCGATATTTAGGGCTCCCTGGGATTTCAATACAGGAAACTGTTACCAAAGTTTTAGAAAATCAGCGCCATTTTGAAATTCTTTATTAATTGACCGAATTCGTTCAAAATCGATATTAAGGGCTCCCTGGGATTTCAATACAGGAAAGTGTTACCAAAGTTTTAAAAAATCGGCGCCATTTTGAAATTCTTTGTTAATTGACCGATTTCGTTCAAAATCGATATTAAGGACTCCCTGAAGTTACAAAACAGGAAACTGTTACCAAAATTTTCAAAAAACCAGCGCCATTTTGAAATTCTTTGTTAATGGACCGATTTCGTTCAAAATCGATATTTAGGGCTCCCTGGGATTTCAATACAGGAAACTGTTACCAAAGTTTCAAAAAATCAGCGCTATTTTGAAATTCTTTGTTAATTGGCCGATTTCGTTCGAAATCGATATTTAGGGTTCCCTGGGATCACAAAATAGAAAACTGATACCCATGTTTTAAAAATCAGCGCCATTTTGAAATTCTTTGTTAATCGATCGATTTAGTTCAAAATCGATATTTAGGGCTCCCTGGGATTACAAAACAGAAAACTGATACCAAAGTTTTAGAAAATCAGTGCCATTTTGAAATTCTTTGTTAATCGATCGATTTAGTTCAAAATCGATATTTAGGGCTCCCTGGGATTACAAAACAGAAAACTGATACCAAAGTTTTAGAAAATCAGCGCCATTTTGAAATTCTTTGTTAATTGACCGATTTCGTTCAAAATCGATATTTAGGGCTCCCTGGGATTTCAATACAGGAAAGTGTTACCAAAGTTTTAAAAAATCGGTGCCATTTTGAAATTCTTTGTTAATTGACCGATTTCGTTCAAAATCGATATTTAGGACTCCCTGAAGTTACAAAACAGGAAACTGTTACCAAAATTTTCAAAAAACCAGCGCCATTTTGAAATTCTTTGTTAATGGACCGATTTCGTTCAAAATCGATATTTAGGGCTCCCTGGGATTTCAATACAGGAAACTGTTACCAAAGTTTTAAAAAATCGGCGCCATTTTGAAATTCTTTGTTAATTGACCGATTTCGTTCAAAATCGATATTTAGGACTCCATGAAGTTACAAAACAGGAAACTGTTACCAAAATTTTCAAAAAACCAGCGCCATTTTGAAATTCTTTGTTGATTGACCGATTTTGTTCAAAATCGACATTTAGAACTCCCTGGGGTTACAAAACAGGAAACTGATACCAAAATTTTAATAAATTCGCGCCATTTTGAAATTCTTTGTTAATTGACCGATTTCGTTCAAATTCAATCGTTCAAATTCGTTCAAATTCAATTATCCCAAAAACAACAACCCGTGAGCTGCTTTAGCAGCTCGCGCACAGGGCGAAACACTAGTTATACTATATATAGCTCAATTACCACTGACTCACTGACTGACTCATTGACATAATTGTTCTCCTAGAAAGAGACAGAATACGATACCATGATGTACGGGAGATGTGTTTGGGTGCGGGAGTCGAGTAGGGAAAAATTATGACATTTCGGAAAAACAAGATGGCGGCCGACGTGATTCTTGCAACTCTTTTGTTTTCCAACCGATTTCGTTACAACTCGCAACGATTGAAGAAACTAGGAAACGATCAATAGAAAGAGTGGAAAAAATTGGAAAAACAAGATGGCGGCCGAGCTGTAGTGTTTTGAAATTTTTGATTTTTCGACCCCGAACCGCGGCGCCACAGATCCGAAACGGCGCGGTCGAGAATAATATTTTTTTCTCTTTTCGCCTACAATTATCCTTTATTTTGACAGAACGGGAGTGGTTTTAAAAAATTCAAGATGGCCGCTGTCGCGGCGGCCGTTTGGTCTGAGGTACGAAAAAACGCAATTTTAAAATTCAATTTTCTCCCAGTTGGCAACGTCGGAGCGTTTCGACTTCTATGGGGCAGTTGTGTGTACCGACTCAAAGAATGGATTGGGGAAAAAATTTACCCCATTTCTCGGGAATTTTTCAAGATTTTCCCCAAAAATAAAAAAATCGAAATACGTATTTTTTGCAAAGTTCGAGTACGAGCGACCACGTGTCCCACTTGTACGAATGATGTTTGGGTATTTTCATCGCCGAGGTCTGGCAACACTGGAATTTATCAAAGTAAAAGTGATTTTCGACATGGTCTCTTTTCAGGAGCTATCATTTCGGCTGGGTGCGAGCGAGATGAAAAATTGAAACGTCATCAGGAGCGGTATATCCTGTAGTTTACGGGAAAATTATGAAACTATGTAAAATGCTTCTGTGAAACGAGGTGGCGGCCATTTTGAATTCTTTTTGTGTTTTTGAAAATTTTGATCACGATTTTGAGGCAGTTGGCATCATTTGGGAAAGTTGACATGTATGGATCGATTGTGAAGCTCGACCACCAGTATCGAGATATCTAAACAGTGTTGCCACATTATGGGTAGTTTTCGAGATTTTCCCCAAAACTGTCCTCCTGTAAAATTTTGTATGAAAATTTTTTTTTTCACTGATGGCTTCGTGTAGAAGTCAGGAAATATAACATGAAGAAAAATTTGGAGAGTGCTGATGATTGAGGATTTCGGAGACGGGTAATGGGCATGGCCAAGGTATTGAAGATAGGTGGGGGGTCCTCGAACTAATGTCACTCCGAACCTCATCCAATAGACAAAGAGCAAAAAAAAAATTCAAAATGGCGGATTTAAGATGGCTGCCATACAAATTTGTTTGATTTCCATCTCAGAAAGTATACAAGATGGAAGCGTGGTTTCTTGGCAAAAGATGATCAGGACCTGAAGGTCTACTTGATGAACAGGAAAAAATTCAAGATGGCGGAATTTATTTTTCATACCAAATTTTAAGGCGATAAGGAACTATAAAAGACTGGGTACTTATGGTTCCCTCATTCTAACGAATTTTTGGGAGCAAAAATGTGATGCGAGTTGATGATTGAGGATTTTGGAGACGGGTAAAGAGCAGGGCCAGGGTATTGAAGAAAGAGGGGGATGCATGAAAAAAAATTAAAACTATCAACATACCCGCATAATTGTTCTCCTAGAAAGACACAGAAAACGATACAATGATGTATGGGAGATGTGTTCGGGTGCAGGATGGGAGTAGGGAAAAATTATGACATTTCGGAAAAACAAGATGGCGACCGACGTGATTTTTGCAAATGTTTTGTTTTCCAACCGATTTCGTTACAACTCGCAATTATTGAAGAAATTAGTAAACGATAAATAGAAAAATTGAAAAAATTGGAAAAACAAGATGGCGGCCGAGCTGTAGTGATTTCAAATATTTGATTTTTCGACCCTGATCAGCGGTGCTACAGATCCGAAACGGGGTAGTTCATGTACTGAAGATATGTTCGGGAGCGGAATGGGAGTAGGGAAAAATTATGACATTTCGGAAAAACAAGATGCGGCCGACGTGCTTTTTTTTAACTTTTTTATTTTCCAACCGATTTCGTTACAACTCGCAATGATTGAAGAAATAAGTAAAGAATCTATAGAAAAAGTAGAAAAATATGGAGAAACAAGATGGCGGCCGACGTAATTCTTGCAACTCTTTTGTTTTCCAATTTCGTTACTACTCGCAATGATTGAAGAAATTAGTAAACGATCAATAGAAAAAGTAGAAAAAATTGGAAAAACAAGATGGCGGCCGAGGTGTAGTGTTTTGAAATTTTTGATTTTTTGACCCCGAACCGCGGCGCCACAGATCCGAAACGGCGTGGTCGAGCATAATATTTTTTTCTCTTTTCGCCTACAAATATCCTGCATTTTGACAGAACGGGAGTGGTTTTTAAAAATTCAAGATGGCGGCTGTCGCGGCGGCCGTTCGGTCTGAGGTACGAAAAAACGCAATTTTAAAATTAAATTTTTTTACAGTTGGCAACGTCAGAGCGTTTCGACTTGTACGGGGCGATTGTGTGTACCAACTCGAAGAATGGATTGGGGAAAAAAAATTACCCCATTTCTCGGGAAATTTTCAAGATTTACCCCAAAAATAAAAAAATCGAAATACGTATTTTTTGCAAAGTTCGAGTATGAGCAACCACGTGTCCCACTGGTACGAATGACGTTTGGGTATTTTCATCGCCGCAGTCTGGCAACACTGGAATTTATCAAAGTAAAAGTGATTTTCGACATTGTCTTTTTTCAGGAGCAATCATTTCGGCTCGGTGCGAGCGAGATGAAAAATTGAAACATCATCAGGAGCGGTATATCCTGAAGTTTACGGGACATTTATGAAACTATGTAAAATGCTTCTGTGAAACGAGGTGGCGGCCATTTTGTATTCATTTTGTGTTTTTGAAAATTTCGATCACGATTTTGAGGCAGTTGGCAACATTTGGGAAAGTTGACGTGTATTGATCGATTGTGTAGCTCGACCGGCAGTATCGAGATATCTAAACAGTGTTGCCACATTTGGGGCAAAATTGTAAAATTTTGTACGAAAAAATTTTTTTTCACTGATGGCTTCGTATAGAAGTCAGAAAATATAACTTGAAAAAAAATATGGAGACAGCTGATGATTGAGGATTTCGGAGACGGGTAAAGGGCACGGCCAAGGTATTGAAGATTGATGGGGGTCCTCGAACTAATGTCACTCGGAACCTCATCCAATTGGCGCTGAAATTAAAAAAAACTCCAAAAAATTCAAGATGGCGGCTGTCGCGGCGGCCATTTGGTCTGAGGTACGAAAAAACGCAATTTTAAAATTCAATTTTCTCACAGTTGGCAACGTCGGAGCGTTTCGACTTCTATGGGGCGATTGTGTGTACCGACTCGAAGAATGGATTGGGGAAAAAAATTTACCCCATTTATCGGGAAATTTTCAAGATTTTCCCCAAAAATTAAAAAATCGAAATACGTATTTTTGGCAAAGTTCGAGTATGAGCAACTACGTGTCCCATTTGTACGAATGATGTTTGGGTATTTCCGTCGCCGAGGTCTGGCAACACTGGAATTTATCAAAGTAAAAGTGATTTTCGACTTGGTCTCTTTTCAGGAGCTATCATTTCGGCTGGGTGCGAGCGAGATGAAAAATTGAAACGTCATCAGGAGCGGTATATCCTGTAGTTCATGGGAAAATTATGAAACTATGTCAAATGTTTCTGTGAAATGAGGTGGCGGCCATTTTGTATTATTTTTGTGTTTTTGAAAATTTCGATCATGATTTTGAGGCAGTTGGCAACATTTGGGAAAGTTGACATGTATGGATCGATTGTGTAGCTCGACCGGCAGTATCGAGATATCTAAACAGTGTTGCCACATTATGGGTAGTTTGCGAGATTTTCCCCAAAAATGTCCTCCTGTAAAATTTTGTATGAAAATTTTTTTTTTCACTGATGGCTTCGTGCAGAAGTCAGGAAATATAACTTTAACAAAAATATGGAGACAGCTGATGATTGAGGATTTCGGAGACGGGTAAAGGGCACGGCCAAGGTATTGAAGATAGGTGGGAGGTCCTCGAACTAATGTCACTCGGAACCTCATCCAATTGGCGATGAGTTTAAAAAAAACTCGAAAATGGTGGATTCAAGATGGCCGCCATACAAATTTCGTCAGTGTCTATCTCAGAGAATATAAGAGATGGAACTGTAGTTTCTTGGCAAGAGATGATCAGGACGAGGAGGTCTATTTAGCGAAATGAAAAAAAATTCAAGATGGCGGAATATTTTTTTTCGTACCAAATTATATGGCGATTAGGAACTTTATAAGGACTGGGTACTTCTAACGAATATTTGGGAGAAAAATGTGAAGCGAGTTGATGATTGAGGATATCGGAGACGGGTGAAGAGCACGGCCAGGATATTGTAGAAAGAGGGGGTGTGTTCGACCATATGCATGAAAAAAAACAAACATAAAACTACCAACATACCCGCATAATTGTTCTACTAAAAAATGGCAGAAAACGATACAATGATGTATGGGAGATGTATTCGGGCGCGGGATGGGAGTAGGGAAAAATTATGACCTCTTGGAAAAACAAGATGGCGGCCGACGTGATTCTTGCAACTCTTTTGTTTTCCAACCGATTTCGTTACAACTCGTAATGATTAAAGGAATTAGTAAGCGAACAATACAAAATGTAGAAAAAATTGTAAAAACAAGATGGCGGCCGAGCTGTAGTATTTTCAAATTTTTGATTTTTCTACACCGAACCGCAGCGCTACAGATCCGAAACGGGGTAGTTCATGTACTGGTAATACGTTCGGGTGCGGGATGGGATTAGGGAAAAATTATGACATTTCGGAAAAACAAGATGGCGGCTGACGTGCTTTTTGTAACTTTTTTATTTTCCAACCGATTTCGTTACAACTCGCAATGATTGAAGAAATTAGTAAACGATCACTACAAAAAAGTAGAAAAAATTGGAAAAACAAGATGGCGGCCGAGCTGTAGTGTTTTGAAATTTTTGATTTTTCGAGCGAGATGAAAAATTGCAACGTCATCAGAGGCGGTATATCCTGTAGTTCATGGGAAAATTATGAAACTGTGTGAAATGTTTCTGTGAAACGAGGTGGCGGCCATTTTGTATTCTTTTTGTGTTTTTGAACATTTCGATCACGATTTTGAGGCAGTTGGCAACATTTGGGAAAGTTGACATGTAGATATCGACTGTGTAACTCGACCGGCAGTATCGAGATATCTAAACAGTGTTGCCACATTTGGGGTAGTTTTCGAGATTTTCCCCAAAAATGTCGTCCTGTAAAATTTTGAATGAAATAATTTTTTTTCACTGATGGCTTCGTGTAGAAGTCAGAAAATATAACTTAAACAAAAATATGGGGACAGCTGATGATTGAGGATTTCGGAGACGGGTAAAGGGCACGGCCAAGGTATTGAAGATAGGTGGGGGGTCCTCGAACTAATGTCACTCGGAACCTCATCCAATAGACAAAGAGCAAAAAAAATTCAAAATGGCGGATTTAAGATGGCTGCCATACAAATTTGTTTGATTTCCATCTCAGAAAGTATACAAGATGGAAGAGTGGTTTCTTGGCAAAAGATGATCAGGACCTGGAGGTCTACTTGATGAACAGGAAAAAAATTCAAGATGGCGGAATTTATTTCTCCATAGAAAATATATGGCCAATATTGAAGAATACTACAAGACTAGAACTATGCAAGATTTTGATACGGTTCCGTTTTACCCACGACGGGGCTTCCTGTGATTACAAAACAGGAAACTGGTACTAAAATTTTAAAAAATCAGCGCCATTTTGAAATTCTTTGTTAATGGACCGAATTCGTTCAAAATCGATATTTAGGACTCCCTGGGGTTACAAAACAGGAAACTGAAACCAAAATTTTAAAAAATCAGCGCCATTTTGAAATTCTTTGTTAATGGACCGATTTCGTTCAAAATCGATATTTAGGGCTCCCTGGGATTTCAATACAGGAAACTATTACCAAAGTTTTTAAAAATCAGCGCCATTTTGAAATTTTTTGTTAATTGACCGATTTCGTTCAAAATCGATATTCAGGGCTCCCTGGGATCACAAAACAGGAAACTGTTACCAATGTTTAAAAAAATCAACGCCATTTTGAAATTCTTTGTTAATTGACCGATTTAGTTCAAAATCGCTATTTAGGACTCCCTGGGGTTACAAAACAGGAAACTGATACCAAAATTTTAACAAATCAGCGTCATTTTGAAATTCTTTGTTAATGGGCCGATTTCGTTCAAATTCGATAACTGAGGATCCCTAATATCCCAAAAACCACAACCCGTGAGCTGCTTTAGCAGCTCGCGCACAGGGCGAAACACTAGTATCTAAATATACCTATACCTGTTATTTGTTATATATTTAACTTGTATGTATTTATGTATGTATATGTATGTATGTATTTATGTATATGTATGTATGTATACTATTTATGTATGTTTTTATGAATTATATGTATTTTATATGAACAGATTTGTGTATTTTATATTATAATAGTCTTTAATTACCTACTTTGTGTGCACCCTCATTAATTTTTTTTGTTATTAGTTCCTTTTCTGGTTGCCTGGAAGAGATCGCTTCTCAGCGATAAGGCCGCCTCTTGTACAGTTTTCCATAATTTCTTGTTTTTTAAATGTGTTTTATGTATGGTGTACAATAAAGTATATTTTCATTTATTGAGGGGCTAAGTAGCACCATATCATCAGCGTAACTTAAGTTGTTAAAACATACTCCGTCAATGTGGCACCCGATGCCTGTGCCACTTAGCTCCCCAATGAGGTCATTTATATAAAGATTGAACAGGTCCGGAGAGGTTAGCCCTCCCTGGCGTACACCGCACTCTAGTCTAAACACACTAGAGGCTGTGTCGCCCCAACGCACAGTGTTCGTTTGGTTCTCGTACCAGTATCTCATTAGCTCGACAACACCGCTATAGATGTTTGAGTCGCGCATTTTGCTCCATAATATGTTATAATTAACGAGATCAAATGCGCGACTCAGATCCAGAAAACAGGCGTAGACGGATGTTTCACGAGTTTTGTAAAAATTTACGGCGTGTTTAAGACACAGAATTGCCGTGTCTGTAGAGAGACCGGGACGAAAACCAAACTGAGCATCCCTAATCCGTACATTCTTCATCAGTTCAGGGCGCAGCAGCCGCTCAAGTACTTTTCCCGCAATTGTCCCCAACGATATTGGCCTATAATTTGCTATACTAGACATATCGCCCGTCTTATTCTTTGGCACTGGAACCACTACAGTCTTTAACATATCCACAGGAAGATAGCCATATTTAATGCATAGATTAAACAGCACTGAGAAGACTTCATACAACTTGTTTCCTGCGTAGAGCATGTGCTCAACACTCAGACCATCATGACCCGGCGACTTACCGCGCTTCATATCTTTAATGATTTGGAATATGCTCGTTGGGCTAAACTGTAATGTTGCACGCCGTGGTGACAACGTCTGAGAGTCAGGCACATGCTCTACGTCTAATGGCTTTACTGAGAAATGTTTCGCAAACATATTAGCTATCTCCGTGCTGTCCTGTATGCCATTGACGCTAACTGGTCTACGTTCTTTTTTATTTAATAATTTAGTAGATTTCCAAAACCGTGTAAAATTTTTATCAGCTCTATGAGTTGCTAAAATATCCATTTTTATAGCTTCCTCGTGGTTCTGACACCATTTTAATTTCTTTTTAAAAATGGAACGAGCTTTCGTCATATCATTATAAATTTCTCCACTACTAGGCCTACCACACTCTATCCAGAACTTAAAGCACAGTTTTGCATTTTGATAGCTACCTTTTAGGTGGTAATTCCAGCCGATCACTTGTCTCTTATTGCGGGATTTGTGTACACCAGACCCTGAACATTTACTATATTATTATTATACTATATATAGCTCAATTACCACTGATTCACTGACTCACTGACTGACTCATTGACATAATTGTTCTCCTAGAAAGAGACAGAAAACGATACAATGATGTACGGGAGATGTGTTCGGGTGCGGGAGTCGAGTAGGGAAAAATTATGACATTTCGGAAAAACAAGATGGCGGCCGACGTGATTCTTGCAGCTCTCTTGTTTTCCAGCCGATTTCGTTTAAACTCGCAACTCTTGAAGAAATTAGTAAACGATTAATAGAAAAAGTGGAAAAAATTGGAAAAACAAGATGGCGGCCGAGCTGTAGTGTTTTGAAATTTTTGATTTTTCGACCCCGAACCGCGGCGCCACAGATCCGAAACGGCGTGGTCGAGCATAATATTTTTTTCTCTTTTCGCCTAAAACTATCCTGTATTTTGACATAACGGGAGTGGTTTTTAAAAATTCAAGATGACGGCTGTCGCGGCGGCCGTTCGGTCTGAGGTACGAAAAAACGCAATTTTAAACTTCAAATTTCTCACAGTT
Organism: Erebia aethiops; assembly: GCA_923060345.2. Classification (NCBI taxonomy): domain Eukaryota; kingdom Metazoa; phylum Arthropoda; class Insecta; order Lepidoptera; family Nymphalidae; genus Erebia; species Erebia aethiops. Next base: position 8,445,856 of record OV281096.1, on the reverse strand, counting down.
GGCAACGTCGGAGCGTTTTGACTTGTATGGGGCGATTGTGTGTACCGACTCGAAGAATGGATTGGGGAAAAAAATTTACCCCATTTCTCGGGAAATTTTCAAGATTTTCCCCAAAAATTAAAAAATCGAAATACGTATTTTTGGCAAAGTTCGAGTATGAGCAACTACGTGTCCCACTTGTACGAATGATGTTTGGGTATTTCCGTCGCCGAGGTCTGGCAACACTGGAATTTATCAAAGTAAAAGTGATTTTCGACATGGTCTGTTTTCAGGAGCTATCATTTCGGCTGGGTGCGAGCGAGATGAAAAATTGAAACGTCATCAGGAGCGGTATATCCTGTTGTTCACGGGAAAATTATGAAACTGTGTAAAATGGTTCTGTGAAACGAGGTGGCGGCCATTTTGTATTCTTCTTGTGTTTTTGTTAATTTCGATCACGATTTTGAGGCAGTTGGCAACATTTGGGAAAGTTGACATGTATGGATCGATTGTGTAACTCGACCGGCAGTATCGAGATATCTAAACAGTGTTGCCACATTTGGGGTAGTTTTCGAGATTTTCCCCAAAAATATCCTCCTGTAAAATTTTGTATGAAAATTTTTTTTTTCACTGATGGCTTCGTGTAGAAGTCAGAAAATATAACTTGAAAAAAAAACATGGAGACAGCTGATGATTGAGGATTTCCGAGACGGGTAAAGGGCACGGCCAAGGTATTGAAGATAGGTGGGGGGTCCTCGAACTAATGTCACTCGGAACCTCATCCAATAGACAAAGAGCAAAAAAAAAATTCAAAATGGCGGATTTAAGATGGCTGCCATACAAATTTGTTTGATTTCCATCTTAGAAAGTATACAAGATGGAAGAGTGGTTTCTTGGCAAAAGATGATCAGGACCTGAAGGTCTACTTGATGAACAGGATAAAAATTCAAGATGGCGGAATTTATTTTCCCATAGAAAATATATGGGCAATATTGAAGAATACTACAAGACTGTGTAGAACTATGCAAGATTTTGATGCGGTTCCGTTTTACCCACGTCGGGGCTCCCTGCGATAACAAAACAGGAAACTGGTACTAAAATTTAAAAAACATCGCCGTTTTGAAATTCTTTGTTAATTGACCGATTTCGTTTAAAATCGATATTGAGGACTCCCTGGGGTTACAAAACAGGAAACTGATACCAAAGTTTAAAAAATAGGCGCCATTTTGAAATTCTTTGTTAATGGACCGATTTCGTTCAAAATCGATATTTAGGGCTCCCTGGGATTTCAATACAGGAAACTGATACCAAAATTATAAAAAATCAGCGCCATTTTGAAATTCTTTGTTAATGGACCGAATTCGTTCAAAATCGTATAGTAAAGTCTGTACTACTCATAGACATAGGATTTTTTCGCTACGCTCAATAGACTGACAAAGCGTGGGAGCGAGAGGTATTTAGTTAATAAACACTGCCGCGAGCGAAAAAGAGATAGCGAAACAAAAGGCCAGTATGTCATTGTTTACGCGAGTAAGAGGCCATAGCGTCCCGGCCTTTTCCAAGTCGAGGTGAATTTTGTGTATTTAATTAATAATCTTACGATTAAAACTTAAAATCTTTGTTCTGCCACCATGGTGTCTTGTTCAGTGAATGAAAGTGACGCTACAAGACGTAATAACCCGCATAAATACACGTTTCACAGGTAATTACTGAATATTTTTCTGAATTATTCATAATCATTATTTCGTCACTTGTTGTTTGAAAATGAGGCAAAATAACTATTGAAAGCTTAGATAATAGGTTTCCCTTAAGACTTTTCATCAAATTACATTGCTAAATAAATAATTTTTGGATATTTTGTGTAAAACTTAAAAATGTTTGGTTACGATAGGGATTGACAAAGTGATGACGTCATAACTATCGATAGTTGATAATCGTGTCTGCCGGTAGGTTTGACGTGATTGCTCATAAGCTTAGGTGTGTAGAGTACAATATTAAACACTACTTTCCTGTAAAAGAAAAGAACGAAATAAATATTTTCTTTAATTTTTGTTTTATTTGGCGTGTCTTAGATTTCATATGTACATGAATTATATATACAGGGTACACTGTACATACTGGTAATTCAGTACATTATGTATTTAAGTGCTTATCGGGGAGGTCATTAGCTATGACTTGAGTGCCATATATGGTTATTATTTATTTTTATTAACTTGTCACTTATACATTATATCAGAGTATTATTGTAATTAATCAAATTAAAACTACTTGCACCCTTTAAAAAAATAGCGGCGGCAAATTAACAATTTTTATGAAAAATCTCAAAACCTGCTTTATTTCTCGAAAAAATTATAGTGTATATTTTCAGGCAGAATTTTTAAAAAATATCTCTATTTTAAATGCTTTCTTTCGAAATATCAAAAAAAAACTTTTATGGGGCTAAAATATCTATAAGTATCTCATAATATTTACAATATAGTTATATTTAAAAGATAGTTATATTTTACTTCGTTAAACTAACTCAGAGTCCTATGATTTCACCAGTAAGACTATCGATAATACTATGCTAGAGTCAAGACAACACTATTTCACGCACACATTTACATTTCATTTTTTGTAACACCGTAATCTGTCACTGTTGGTCTTGTACATTCTAAGTCTATGGTACTACTTGTAAGTCAAACCACAACCCGTGAGCTGCTTTAGCAGCTCGCGCACAGGGCGAAACACTAGTCATAATTATATGAGTCGCTTCATTCGAAGCTTCACTTTCAAAACTAGACTAGGTACATTTTGAGGATTATTTCAATATAGATTTCGATATCGACAATCGACATCGACATCGACATCGACAATCGATATCGACAATCGACATCGGTACCGACAATCGACTACCATATCGACAATCGACATCAACACTGATATCGACTATCGATATCGACATCGACATCGACATCGATAGCGACAATCAACAAAGATATCGACATCGATGTTGACAATCTACATCGATAACGACATCGATATCAACAAACGACACCGATATCGACAATCGACTTCGACAATCGACTTTGACAATCGACATCGATACATCGATAGCGACAATCGACATCGATATTGACAACCGACCACGACATCGATATCGACAATCAACATCGATATCGACAATCGACCATCAAAATCGATATTGATATCGACAATCGACATCCACCATATTTGACTTTTGTATGTCAAATATGGTGAAGCTGCTTCTAATACTATATATCCATAAGGACATACCCAAATTCTCAACGTCCATATACCTAATTTACTTAAAATTAAAAAAAAACAGCGCGTTAGAAATGGATTTTCATATAGTTTTTCTCCCCGCTTAGCACGTTAGAAATGAAATTTCATACATCTTTCCCTCCCGCATATTTGGTTTGTAGCAATGACGTACTTTCTACCTCGTTTTTAAAAAAGAATGAAGGTACTTTCCGAGCGGGTGTAGTATAAATGAAATTGTTGGTTAGAAGAGTTAAACCTCAACTAAAAATGGAACTCAGAATATAGGTAGGTAGACGCTAAAGATACCCATACCAGTAATATACCTACTTTTCAAGTAACATAACACCCAGCAATAAGTCTATGAACGTAACATAATATTTTTTCAATACAGCTGGTTAGCTGTGTACCTATTAATTATCAATGCAATCAAAGGCAGTAAAAAGTGTTATTTTTATTTTATTTTTGTAAGTAGGTATTTCATAAAAGAAAAACTTGCAAGAAGATTCATAATAATTGATTTTTTGTGTAGCAAACTTCAAAAATAAAAACTTTAAAAATTTATAAATTAAATTTTTCAAACGCAATTTTACAAAAACGCGCCACTTTAAAATGTATTCAAATTCAAAATGATTTTTATTCAAATAAACTTTTACAAGTACTTTTGAATCGTCAAGTGAATCTACCACTGGTTCGGATTCCTACCGAGAAGAACCAGCAAGAAACTCGGCGGTTACTCTTTTGAAAAAAATAATAATTTACAATTTCATTAATTTGTAAAATACATAAGTAACAGCTGTCCTTAGCATTGCTGGAGCGAGTCAAATCCATGCTCCTTTGTCATTTACGTAATCTTCAACAGTATAATATAATTGACTAAGACTGCTCTTAGTAACACAAACCATCGAAATATTTAGTCTAAGTCATAAACTACTATTTTAATATTTGCACAACACTCGAAAAACAGTTTTACACGAAATATTAAGTATACGGGGTGCAAACTAGTTACCCTTTCCGATATCCTTTAATAAATCTTTCGATTTACAGTACCAACCATTTTTTTCCATACGTATTTTTTTCGAGAAACCGAATTTCAATATTTGAATAATAAATAAAGTAAAATCATTTATTATGAATAAAAAGAAAATGTAGAAACCCATCCCGCTGATGAGGGTAGTCTGTTTTATTCAGCATAAAGATTTCTCCGAGGAGTTCTAATTAGGTAGCGGCTCGAGATAAGGTACTATTCTGAATTATTCATTCAAAATATAATTTTTTCAAATTAAGACCAATTTGTTTCAACAATTTCAAGATCCACGATAGTTGATTTGATTTATCCGTATACCTAATTTATTAGTTAAGTCTTAGGTACTACCAGGGCCATACTGCCAACGCTTAAAGTCGTATTGTTTCAATAATGTGAATTATAGTCCTTATTTTAGGAACGTCAAGGTACGTGACATCAAATTGTGATGAGTTTGACGTGAGTTACTCACAAATTAGTCATTATTTTGACTAATTTCTTAAACTGGGCACTTTCAAGTAAAGATTTTTATATAAACCTGTGAAGATGATATTCCTAGGCTCGCAATTTGAATGCCATAAGCCTACTTTGTCGTATTAGTTTACAAATTGTGAAAAACCAAATTAAATTTGAATTTCGCGGGCAGACCCTTGTCATGCACCTTAAGTATTTCTTTATGCGTTAATTGGCAGTGTGGCTCCAGTTGTATTACGCAAAGTGTAAGTAAAATGAGGTAATTTTATTTCATGTATACATTGAAACACGTATTGCTCTGAGGTATCCGTCCCATATTTGTTGCATTACAACGGCGTTCTAAGGTATATTATCTTAGCTTCATATTTGTCAGGCACTGGAGAGAACTTTGTTAGTAATATCAAATCAGAAATGCGGAAAAGCAGAGAAACAGACGTATCCCAGTTCAATGAGCTCAAAAATCTGTCAATGATAAAGCTATTCAAGCAACTATATTAAACTCTATGTACCTATTCAAGTTTTAGCAGCTAGCTTGGAAGACTGTACGTGAACACACACACACACACACACAGTTATATCTATGATTATAATTATTTATTTTTTCATAAATACTTAATAATATGTGTTTTTCTGTGAAAGGAAAGGTTCATATTATCTCATCTCTCTCATAAAGGGTTACGTTGGACTGGCCATCAAGTGTTTCAAGGGTCGTTGAACATTGGGACCAATATTGGGGTTAATATCATAGCTACAAGTAGGAAACGAGAAAGCTTTGCTGGTTCAACAATTTATACGCATCGTTTATCCAATCCCCTATATGATCGACTAACGATATTGAATTACGATAATCCGTACTATATCTATACTAATATTATAAATGCGAAAGTTTGGATGGATGGATGGATGGATGTTTGTTACTCAATTACGCCTAAACGGCTAAACGGATCTGGATGAAATTTGGCACAGAGTAACATTATTGTCTGGAATAACACATAGGCTACTTTTTATCCCAGAAAATAGAGAGTTCCCACGGGAACCAAAAAAACCTCAATCCACGCGGACAAAGTCGCGGGCATCAGCTAGTGAAAAATAAAAGTGACCAATCATTAGTAGCACAAGTTGTACTACACGAAATAAATATTTCATTTCCTTTCACTTATTTCTTACTAGGTGATTACCGCGACTTCGTCCGCGTGGATTAAGATTTTTGATTCCCGCGGCAACTCTTAATTATCCGGGATAGCCTATGTCCTTCCCCGGGATACCATCTACCCCTGTACCAAATTTCAGCAAAATCGGTTGAAAAGATGTGCCGGGAAAGCGTAGCAGACAGACAGACAGAAACACTGAAACACTTTCGCATTTAAAATATTAGTATGGATTTTTTATCAAATACACTTGATCACAATCACGTCCGATAATTTTGTGATGAATAAAGATGTTTTGAATTATGTTATCGCTTTTATTTTAATTCGGTAACTAGTACCTAGTCAATACTATTAAATCAGTAGTGAACTGATGATTTTTTTATCCTATTTTCGTACCAGATGGATTTATAAACCTCTAAAATACGCTTTTGAGTTATTTGCGAGCGGAAAATTCATGCTGAATTTCCAGTGCCTCTTGAGGAAAATTTACTTTTACTAAGCTGTTTGATTTATTGACTGACCAACTGTTATATTATAATGACCAGGTACCTATATAAATATTCGACATAGAATTTTTCTGAGTTTAAACGATGATTTCAACCAAAATTAAACACAGAGAAAGATAAATCTCATCAAAACAAGATGTTTTAGTCGTTTGTAGATGTCTTGTTAAATTAGGACATCCTGTATCAAACGATTACAAGACGAGATGAAAAGGGTGCCGGTGACTTGTAACATGGGTCCAACCTTGTTCCAGCAACAATTATTCGTGATAAATTATATGCAAATTGGGTGTCTAGTGATAGCTTAACAGATAGATTCCACAGGTTTCTAAATAAGACAATAAAATTTTATCTGCTGCTCTTAAGGCTAAGTTGGATCAAAATCATTATTTTGGTACTAGCTGATGCCCACGACTTCGTCCGCGTGGATTGAGGTTTTTGTTCCCGCGGGAAATCATTAATTTTCCGGGATAAAAAGTAGTCTGTGCTATTCCAGACAATAATCTATCTCTGTGCCTTTCATCCAGATCCGTTTAGCCATTCTGGCGTGATGAGTAACAAACATCCATGCATCCATCCAAACTTTAGTATTTGTAATACTAGCATATTTTGGTATTAAAATGAGCCGTAGTAAGTGCGACAGGAAGTTAAAAATGACAGCTATGAAACATTCTCTTTCGCAATTTCCAAACAACTAGAATATTGCGTTCTTGTAAACATTTTGTACCTAGATAAAATGATATCAAAGAGCAATCAATGATATTGGCAATTTCGGACGGTAACCTGATAGACATGGTAACACTCGAGGCGTCAAGCGCCATCGAGGGCCTCAAGACTCGGATATTACGTACCGCTTGCATAAGCATCTACTAAGAACTCCTCTAAAATGAGGTCGCAGTGCCACATTTCTTTCTAGTCATCTATTCTTTGAGCTTAATACCGGAGATTGAAAGCCGTTGTATAAAGACATTTCTTTGCACTTATACAATATTCTGAAAGAATTTAAGCTTGCATTCAATTGCGAAACAACATTTCAATATTTCAGGAAAAGTATTTTAAAAACTAAGTACATAGAAATGCTGTAATCCGTCTTATCTGCAGATAATTTTAGTAAGTATAGTTTACCAGCCCCAACGATATCACCAATAGGTATTTATTTTATTGACGAGTGACGACCTCCGTGGCGCAGTGTTGAGCGCTGTTGTCTTAACGTGCAGAGGTCCCGGGTTCGATCCCCGGTAAGGTCAATTTGGAAATTTATAATTTCTGAATTTTCCGTGGTCTGGCCTGGTGGGAGGCTTCGGCCGTGGCTAGTTACCACCCTACCGGCAAAGACGTGCCGCCAAGCGATTTAGCGTTCCGGTACGATGCCGTGTAGAAACCTAAGGGGTATGGGTTTAATATAACTGACATGCCCCTAACAGGTTAGCCCGCTACCATCTTAGACTGCATCATCACTTACCATCAGGTGAGATCGTAGTCAAGGGCTAGCTTGTAGTGGATAAAAAAAAAAAAAAAAAAACTTACCATCAGGTGAGATCGCAGTCAAGGGCTAACTTGTAGCTTAGGTAGGTAAAAAAATATATATTGTATAATTGCCTCAGTAGCTAAAAGTAGCTACGAGGTAATATAGCCTGTAGGGCTACAATTTGTTCAAAATAAAACTAGCAGCTGATATTACCTGCACCGTGCACGGTAAGACATTTCAGTTGCTTTACCGAGTGGGACGGTACAACTGTTAAGGTTACGCTGCCATTTAGGTCAGGAATGGTGGTAACGTATACCAGTCATCATGATTCGAGGAATTCTGCCACATGGGAATCTATTTGTAACGCTGAATAGAAAATATGCAGTGTCATTTCCTTATTGAATGGTACTATAATAAGAGTGATCTTATTACTTCCTATTCTTGGAGTAGGGTGTTTAATGCTGAGTGTCGATAAGCTGCTATAAATGGCTTTTTCTTTACATTACACATTTAGAACTTTTTCTATTTTAGAACAATATTCAAGAGAGTTTATAGCTCATAGGCACCTACTACATACACTTTATTATCCAAAGGTAAAATGTTCACTATATTAATGTAAAATAGCGAATTAATATAAGTCAGTGTAAGTAAGATTTATAATTAAAACTTCCGCCAAGAATCCCACAACAAAGCGTCGGCAAATCTGAAGAGAGAGCAAATCATAAACTATTTCATTATTTCCTCGCTCCAAAGATTTTAATTTTCTATTGAACTAAATATACTTAAACACAAAAACTTATATAATATGCTTACAAATATTTTGTGATTTTCACGGAAAGAGCAATTAATTTAAAATTAAAATACCTATCAAAGACCTGAATTATAGCTGTCACGTATAGTGCCGTTCGTGGAAAATTAATGATCCTAGGTAAATTTACTTAATCCAATCTAAGGATTAAAATGAAAAGCACGGCCTTTAAAGTAAGTGGGACTTATCGATGACAGAAATAATTAGACTATGAGTCTTCTCTGATAATGAGTATATTCTCATCGAATCTAAAATCTGTGGAACAAGGTTCTCGTATGTTCTCTCGACAATAAAATTTCAAGTTATTTTTAAGGGCGGATGTCCAGTAAATAAATTACGTATAAGCCGGCAACGCACTGGCAGATTCGCTCTAGTTCGGCGTTCATACGGCATCAAATACCAATTTTATAACCCTTGACTGCAATTTTATTAAAGAGCAAAACACACTGGGAACGGGCGCGGGTCGAGCGCGGGCCGGGTCGGGTGCGCGGCGGGTTTAATTCCTTGTATTTATATGGACGACATCACACAGCGTCACACGCACCCGACCCGCGCCCGTTCCCTGTGTGTTTTGCGCTTAAGAAAATAATAATAATAAACTAGCGGTGGAGTTCTTAAGATAAAGAAGGGGTAACTTAAAGTCGCAGCTGATGATACAATCTATTAGAAGTAACTTATTCATCTTTGTTTACTCATACCTAGAGGTGGTACAAAAGTCAGGTGGTACACATCGCTGGCGGGTACAAGAATATATCTGTATACCTAGAATAAGTATTAGAAACTATAGGAAGCGAAATGCTTCGTTCGTATTCATAGGATTTCAATAATGGGATGCAAATGATCGAGGCGCGCCGTGAGCGTCTTGGCTCGATAAAAAAAAAGAATAAATACTCGTAACTGCACTCTTTCAAGGGGGTTACTACCATCGATTATTGCAAAAACAGCTTTATTACACGTAAGTACCTTGACATCCCTAAAATAAGGATTATAATTCTAAATAATGAACGTCAATAATATCTATTAAAAAAATAATACGGCTTTATGCGATGGTAGTAGGTATGCCCCTTGACTATAGTTGTACAATTCTTATTTTCTAATTAATTAAAAATGCAAATAGGTATGCCGACCTATTATTGTTTTCTTAAGATACTTCTTGCTTTTGTTCCGGCTAATATTCAATGAAAATAAGTTTTTATTTTCATTGTAAGAGCAAATTACTTGGTCTTAAAGCAGCATAAGGTCACCTATTGTGTGAAAAACGAAGAGTTTTGTTTTAGGGAAATTTAAAAGAATAACAACCTTGAAAACCTTTAACTATCTCGTATTGCTAAGGTATCAAGTACTTGAGTAGATAATTTAATAGATACATATCCGGACCGTGAACCCATCTATGGACATAGTAATATTATAGTAGAGCAAAGGTTCAAATTCATTGTTAGTAGGTCATTATATTAGGTCTTTATCCAACAACAATGATATTGAATGATATGAATCCAAATGGAATAGATGTGACAAAGAATCATTTTCTTCATTTCGGTTAGATATGTCACCGTAAGATTGTAAAATCCGTTAGATTATAATCTAACGGTTTCTATCCCGCGAGATTGTAAACTGTCGAAAGATTGTGAACCGTTCAATGTTCTGAGTATTAATTTATGAAATATTTATTGTATTTACGTTTTCTTGTCTCTTTCTTGTACATTTTGCGCGCGAGTTGAATGCAGAGTAAATGTAAGCAACTCGCGCGCGAACTATAAGTTAGGGTAAGGTTTGACATGAATATTCTTTATTAATAATTATTAGTATATTATGTTAGGTAATTATTAATATATTAGGTTCTATCGGGTTAATATATTGTACCTAATAGATTACAGTTTACCGAAAAATAATGCCTTAAATTGTAAGCAGTATTTTACGGTTCACAATCTGTCGACAGTTTATAATCTATCGAGATAAAAAACGTTATATTACAATCTAACGGTTTTTACAATCTTACGGTGACAGATACATATTATATACCTACTTACCTAAGTATGCAGCTTGCATTCGGAAATGAGAATTTTCATGTCACTCGACATCACTTTTCTGCAGGAAATAGAAATCCGGCAATAGGAAGAGTTACCGTGCCGGATTTCGGCATTTACGTGATCTGAGACCATCTTTCTCGAGGATATAGAAAATCTGTAAAGGTCTCAACAGACAAGAGGCGCGACGGGAACGCGTTCATGACGACTCCTAGTCGTTGTAACAATATACAAAAAGATTGCCACAAGGAACTGTAAATTGCGCTCCTGAAGATGCATTGCTGCCTTGTCGCAATGTGGCATACTTATAACTCTTTTTTTTATCGACTGCAAGTTAGCCCTTGACTGCGATCTCACCTGATGGTAAGTGATGATGCAGTCTAAGATTTTTTTTTTAATCCACTACAAGCTGGCCCTTGACCACGATCTCACCTGATGGTAAGTGATGATGCAGTCTAAGATGGTAGCGGGCTAACCTGTTAGGGGCATGGCAGTTATATTAAACCCATACCCTTCGGTTTCTACACAGCATCGTACCGGAACGCTAAATCGCTTGGCGGCACGTCTTTGTCGGTAATGCAACTAGCCACGGGCGAAGCCCCACCAGGCCAGACCAGGGAAAATTCAGAAATTATTAATTCCCAAATTGACCCTGCCGGGGATCGAACCCAGGACCTCCGCACGTTAAGGCAACAGTGCTACACACTGCGCCACGGAGGTCGTCTAAGAATGTCGTTAAGATGGTAGCGGGCTAACCTGTTAGGGGCATGGCACGGCCGAAGCCTTCCACCAAAGCTCATTATATAATTATTGCAAAACGTACTCACTATCGACTTACTAAGAACATATTATTATCATGTAGTAGGATTTAAATTTAGCTATTTAAAACGCAGATATATTTCAGCGATGGAACCTTACTATATTTTTCTAAATATTAAATTGTGGACCTCAATAAATAAATGCATAATTTAAAAACACGTATGTAGCGATATGATATGTATAATGTGATATATGATATGTATTTATTGCAGTTAACCTTTAAAACAGGCAACTTCACTGCAACTTCGTATTATGAAATGCATTGTTTTATTGTAAATAAAAAGCCTTTCTGTGGTTCGTTTATTCCACATCCATCAGTTCACAGCATATTCGCACTTTTTACATGAATTCAATTCAACAATGCAATGTTTAAATTAATGCTCGCGTGCGGGATTATTTTTTAGCAAAAAGTTTTAAAAAATATCTATTTTAAACTATTTTTGGCAGTGCTTACTAATAATTAATAATATCTCAAAGTGCATTATAATTCTACTCATCGATATATGTATGTAGGTAGGAGCTAGATGGGAACTTTCATAGAAAAATGTTCGTCCGACTTGTAGGCAATGTCCGCTGTCCTGCTTTTCAGACTAGATGGCCTTAGTAAAATAAGTTACATTCTTTGTTTGACAGGGCCCGTCTATATAAAGTGAGGTCGTTGCTTCTACTACTTAGAAAGAAGTTTACATATTATGTATGTATGTATATACTTTATTGTACACCACGAATACCTATACAAAAACAACATATTACAAACAAGAAAACAACAATAAGTAGGTACAATAAGGCGGTCTTATCGCTAAGCAGCGATCTCTTCCAGACAACCTTAACGTTAGGGAGAAAATGAAAAAGAAGATGAAGGGAGGTGGTGCAAAAATAATAATAAACTTAAATACTAATACCTAAATAAACTAACCAATACCATATGTATTATAACATATTATGATAAACTAATATATACTAACATTGATGTAGAATTTTTTTAGTACCTACTAAATAATAATAATAAACATACATAAACTAAATAGATATACCAATAAATACATAAATAAGTATAAGAAAGAAAACAATAAACATGTCGTAACTAATGATAACAAAGAGTAAGTAATAATTTTTAACGTCAATTTTAAACTTATTAAGGGTTTTAGCACGATGAATATGTGAGGAAAGTTCATTCCATAGACTAGTGGCCCTGAGTGCGAATGAACTTTGGAAATATTTAGTCCGACGCAAAGGCATCTCTAGAATAAGCTTACCAGCCGACCGGAGGACCCTATCTGGTCTATCATGCCCGAGATATTTAAACTTATCCTTTAAATAACCAGGAGTCATGGGACTTATAGTGACTTTTCTGTGAAATATCAAAACTCCCGATCCAGTTAAAATTACGAGTTAATTATTACCCACTCTCTAAACAACTACACTGGCTTAACAGATAACATTCTATGTAGTGCTTACAACGCGACGGGTGAACATTTCGCCTAAAATACGAACACCGCGCATTTTTGCGAATGCAAGCATCCAGCAAACAATTTTACCAATTTACGTTCTCACTTCCAATTTGGTTGGTTTATTTCGATAGAATGTTTTGGGACCTGCGAGGATGTCTATTTAATTGAATTAGGTACTTACATAATCAGACGTACCTAGGCAACTGTTTTAAATGAGGCTGATTTTACTGTATTTTATACTGTAGTCATATACTGAAACGTCTAGCAGCTTCTTTTTCCGCCAACGTTATCTTGAAATTCGTTTTATATCGAGGTCCACTTTTCTGCTCAATTTCCTTTCTGAAAAATTATCTTGTGCATTCACGAAAGCCCGTGTTCCTTTGGGATATCGCATATTATATAGCCGCAAAATCCTTAAACACGAGGGAGTCTTAGAAGAAGACCAGCCTGGAAGGAGTGATATTGGTTGGGATTTCTAACTCGGTAACGAATTCGCTACGACATATTTTTAAATTGTTATTTTTCGCTGTCAAAATACGACTTTGACAATCATTAGACGCGTGTAATATTTTAAACTATAAAACAGATTTTTCCATATACAAAAAGTCAAAACGCCACCTTATAAACTAAATCGCCACACCTTGTGGACGAAACGGAATCATCTTAACTGTACTTTTATAAAACTAAGTCGGTAGTCCAAACAAAACAATTTCAAGTCTTGGTAAAAGGAACACATCAATTGCATCCAAAGTGCGCATTCAATTGTATTATCCAATGGGCTGCAGGCAGCAGCATGAACTTCATTATTTCTCGAGGGCGTACCGACAGATAAATCGATGCTGCAGTATATGGTTAAGGAACAAGATAATAAAGTTGTCTTCGATAATCCGTTTCAAGAAATGTGAATTCATCAGTAATTTGATAAATATTAAATCTATTAATTAACTTTAAGATTTTCTTGAGCTGATTTTTTCGATTATGTAAGTATCTTTGACACTTTAGACGATTAGATTGTCCACGGGTATTTAGGATTTAATAAATTAATCCCGTAGGAATGATTATATTTTACCGGATGTTACGTATCCTAATTTTCTAACAGTCTTTTAACGCGACTGATTATGCCATCCAGTAGCGATATATATATATGTCACCGTAAGATTGCTAAAACCGTTAGTTTAATCGGGTTAATATACCTAACATATTAATTACAATTTACCGAAAAATAATGCGTTAAATTGTAATCTGTCGACAGTTTACAACTTCACTAGTAAGATTACAATCTAACGGATTTTGCAATCTTACGGTGACATATATACACACCCTCAAACAGCCTCAGGCAGTCGCATTTATACAATCAGAATTGATTAAACGAGTACTAAGCCAAAATGCTTTTGAAAAGCTCGAAAGCAGGGCGTTAATGTTGTCATCCTGTAAATAACGTTCACAATAACTCGCATCCTGCAGCTGGATTAAGTGTGATCCACAGATGGGACATGATATTTATTAATGTTACTAAATCTGTTTTCGTAATAACTGGGCGTATGTCCTACCTACATAATAAGATTTATCTGTCTGTTGAGGCGGTTTCGCCATCTTATTCGTCAAATGTTTTCGCTAGTAACTCAGGGTTTTTTTAAATACACTACAAGCTATCCCTTGACTGCGATCTCACCTGATGATAAGTGATGATGCAGTCTAAGATGGTAGCGGGCTAACCTGTTAGGGGCATGGCAGTTATATTAATTTAATTTATTTAAACCCATACCCCTTCGGTTTCTACACGGCATCGTACCGGAACGCTAAATCGCTTGGCACGCACGCACGTTTTTGCCGGTAGGGTGGTAACTGGTAACTAGCCACGGCCGAAGCCTCCCACCAGGCCAGACCAGGGAAAATGCAGAAATTATATATTCCCAAATTGTCCCTGCCGGGGATCGAACCCTGGACCTCCGACCTCCGCACGTTAAGGCAACAGCGCTACACACTGCGCCACGGAGGTCGTCAACACGGAGGTTCAAGTTAAAATAGTGCGATACACAAGTATCTCGCGCATGACTTTTGCAACGCTTATACGCAATAACATACATCCACTAGCTTTATCCTTTTTGTGCATGGTTACCTGGAAGAGATCGCTTCAAAGCGATAAGGCCACCAATAATAATTGTACCATAGTTTATTTTTATTGTTATTGTTTACATGTATGTCATGTGTTTCTTAGTGTACAATAAAGAATTTTTCATTCAACGCTTGTCGAAGAAAATATCGCGAATAACGTTCTGTACTAAAGTCAACATAGTACAGAGCTATCCTTTGTAACCTAATTAGTTTCTATAATGCAAACCATGGCGACATTTCCGACAAAATCCGATTAAATTTTACTTAAGCAAACATCATAAAAATGAAATTTATTTTTAATATAAAAGTGCTACAGGCTATATTATTATCTTATGAATATAATTTGAGGTACACATTTTTAAGGTAAGATAATATCATCATACTAATATTATAAATGCGAAAGTTTGTTTGTTGGTTTGTCCTTCAATCACGCCGTAACGGAACAACAGATCGACGTGATTTTGCCATGATCGAACCATGCCAACGAAAACGCGGGCATCAGCTAGTTATGAATACTTGTTTTTTGAATTTAACTTCCACCATTGTATTTCGTTAGATAGAATTTCTAATAGCTATAAGATTTTAGATCGTAAACTCACAGTACGAAGACAAATCAAAATTATTTTTTAAACTAGAACAAATTAATTAAATCGAAATCATAATAATTATTGGCACTTGGGTAAATTGAATTAAAAATATCAATTTGTCTAACAGCAAATACGTTGTACTCAGTAGTAATACGGAGGATATAAACGAAAACCTACTCTTAATAAATTAAATTCAGGTAAGTATATTAAAAATGTAATTAAACGAGTAAATCAATCCATCGAACACTCTCTCTTTTTGTTTTGAAGTGATTTTTAAATCAAACGTAGACGAATCAATTTTTGTAGCCGTCTTAATAATTGGGTACAGACAAGCCCTCTTCTACTTGGAAGCGATGAGAAGGACCTACATAACGACTCTCCAAATTATTTCAGTCGTATTTCGTATTTGGAGACAATTTTTACAAGCCTCTCTTTGATGTATAAAAAATATTAAAAAGAGTGGCTTTAAATAATATAATAAATTATATTATTAAGGATTGCCAAAGCCCAAAACATTTTTTTGAAGTTCTTTGTAGTATTTGAGTAACGCTGGAGTGTATTAATTTGACCTCGAGTGAAAAAATAAAAGCACAGGATAGTAGTAGATAATATGATAAAAGCTATCTTATTCAGACCAGCGCGCGAATGCGGATTAGCAGACTAAACTTACATTATTTTTTTTATTTTTTTTTTATTTTGAAAAACATACAGTAACATAACACACAATAGGTAAGTAAAATATAGCATTACACTTAGACCATTATGAAAACATTATTATTTTTGAGAACATTATGAAAAACTCTTAGGTCTTCATTTCTTAAAAACACAAACTCCAAAAAGAATTAGACGTGCGTGCCCGGGAGTAAACCCTCGACTACCCGATTAGGAATTGGGGCTGAACCGCTAACTATCATCGCTCAGAAAACTACCTACTTACTTAAAATGTACTTAAATCCTACTTAAATGTATCGAAGCGAGAGTAGTTTCACAGAGCTTAAACCGTGTTAAATATTCACTTGAAGTTGTTTGAAAGCATAAAAAGAAAATCGTGTGTTACAGCAATTCTAAAACTTCCCTTGCATTGTGCTAAAAGCGAAATGGTGTACCTACTCGTATGCAAATTTTTGTTCGTTTGTAACACAATTAAACTCTGACCTGAACGGCTGTGAGTGATATATTGGATGTGGAAGGCCCAGAATATGAAACAGTCTCCTCTTTTGTCACACAACATTTTGGGTAGTAACAATTTTAAGGTAACATAACTTGCTTGGTCAATAATCTTTTGACGTTTTTAACCGACTTCAAAAAAAAAGGAGGAGGTTCTCTATTCGTCGGAATCATTTTTTTATTTTTTATATATTCCCCGATTACTCGAAGACGCCTGGACCGATTTTGAAAATTCTTTTTTTGTTTGAAAGGGTAAGGGTATACTTCAAAGGTGGTCCCATATAAATTGGGTGAAGATCTGATGAAGATCTTCGAAGACAGATAATGGAACTCCTCAACGGATAAGAGTACATTGCTCGCGATCAGTGTAATAAATAGCTTAGTAAACAGTAGGTTTTCAACCAGGCATTGCATATTTTTAACCGACTTCAAAAAAGGAGGAGATTCTCAATTCGTATGTATGTTCCCCGATTACTCGAAGACGCCTGGACCGATTTGGAAAATTCTTTTTTTTTTGAAAGGCTTTCCAGGTAGTCCCATGGTCATTAGGTCTGATGATGGAATCCTGGGGAAATCAAAGGAACTTAAATTTTAAAATATAACCCAGATAGTTATTAGGTACAGGTCTGTCTACCTTTCGAGAACCTATTTTATATTTACAGCACTTAAAAGCAAACAATAAAATTATTTTTAAATAAAAAAAAACCGCCTTCAAAAACTAAAAAGCACGGTACATTAAGGTACGAGGTAATATTTATGGGCTAAAGAAACTTTTTAGCCAAAGTAGAGGGATCATCAGTGAGAACAGAAATTAGATCATGGTAAGGAAAATAAAAAAAACCGGGCAAGTGCGAGTCGGACTCGCGCACGAAGGGTTCCGTACCATTATTAATAAATAATTACCTTTGTTAATGAACCGCAAGACTAACTTTGTTTGTAGAGGTTTATTGTTAATATCAAAAAAACTAGTGTTTGCTCACACTATGCTATATAGAGCATTGGCTATAGTTTTCCTATAAAATATACGTAAATTCCTATCGACCATAATTATTTCAAATTTTTCGATTGGTAAACTCCGGAGATAAGGGGGGGGGGAACGGTATTTTTTTAGACATTTTCCCCGATAAATCAAAAACTATCATAACTAAAAATAATTAAAAATCGGTTTTAGAATGTACAAAGTAAACCCTTTCATATGATACCCCACACAGTACAGTTATCTCACTTTTAAATTTCAACCCTCCGATTTTCCCCCCTTTTTAAATAAGAACAAAAATAATTTCCAATTTTTTTTAATTCCAGTGTTTTTGGGCCACTAATATACACAACTATTCCAAATTTCATGTCGATAACTTCGGTAGTTACTGAAATAATCGAGTGTGACGGACGGACAGACGGACAGACGGACAGACAGACGGAGAAAGTCGCACCATAAGGGTTCCATTTTACCATTTTGGTACGGAACCCTAAAAAGGAAATACCTATACAGCTTAGAAGTAAGAAAAATGAGTGGATTTCCATATCTGTGAAATTTCCCGATATCATCTATTTTTATCAGTATCAGAAATCAGTTTCTTTAATTATACAGTTATTAGTTACACAATTGTTCCAAAATGATCAGTTATGATTAAAGACTTACTTGGCGGTTTAACGATGTGTATAATATTTAGTGATTACACGAACTTACAAAGTGAAGTTCGATCACAATTATAATATGAGTTCTATTATGAACTAGCGAATGCCCGCGACTTCGTCTGCGTGGTTTGAGGTTTTTGGTTCCCGCGGGAACTCTTTAATTTTCCGCGATTAAAAGTAGCCTATGTGCTATTCCAGACTATAATCTATCTCTGTGCCAAATTTCAGCCAAATCCGTTCAGCCGTTGGGGCATGATTGAGTACCTAACAAACATCCATACATCCATCCAAACTTTCGCATTTATAATATTAGTAAGAAGTAAGATAACGTGTACTTACTTGCAGTGATAAATACGACTATTTCTTTCATTTTTTTATTATACATATAGGCTAGCGCTTGGCTGCAATCAGACTTGCATGCAAGTGGTGATGAAGCCTAAGATGGAGCGCGCTTGCCTAGAAGATTATGAAATTAACTCTCGATTTATCGACCCAGTTGAATACCTACATCGCGATCATGTGGGACTGCGGTCACATGAGTAGATATCTCGCAGACAGACATCTAGATTCTAGATGTGAAGATGGATAGACGTAGACAGTATCTATTAATTACACATATCATCACCATGAAACATTTGCAAATTCTGGAATTTTACTGCCTGATTCGGCTCTATCTGTTTCCTCAATCAGTAAGTGAGGATGGAGCACTCAGAACAAACTCTTATCGCGATCTTTTCCAACGAGCTTCGAATTTCCTCTCGTCCCGAAAAAAGGTAGCTTTACGAGCCATTTGACACCGTCAGGTAGTTAAACTGTGAGATTGTCAGAAAAACCATGTCATTAGCAAGAATTATTCAATTTTTTTTCATGTTTTAAGAAGATTTGACTGCCCCACTAGTTTTAACCGAAATTATTGTAATGATTTTTGGAACAAATAAATGAATGAAATCAAATGATTTCATATAACCGGAGAATATTAACATTTACCACAGCTTATGTAATAGTAGCAGTACTTATTACTTATTCTGTGTTATTACTACGCATATAACCTTGTTCAAAACATTTTTTTTTGAGTTGCGTACTTTGATTAATGTATGTTGTTGTTGTTAAAGAAAAACAAAGTAAGTAAGTATGTCTAGCGACGATTTACAGTGACGGCCAAAAGACTCAATTGCTTGCCTTGTAAGTATACAGGCGATTCTGTAGGATATCAATAACTCTAGAAATAATAATATGTAAACTCTCTTTCATGGGTAGGTATACGGAGAGCTATAAACTCAAATCTGCTTACAAAATGTATTTTAGAACGCAAATTAATGAACCACTGTGAAGCCAAGCAAGGTTTAAAGTAAGTATATAATTTAGTAGATATACTGCCGCAGCAGAGCCTTTTCCTTAAAATGAAATTTTAAACATGGACCCAAACGTCCAGTTTTGGAATTAATGGTACACATGTCTGCAACTTTTCCCCGAGAGACATAATTAATTATCTCTTGAGGGCTTCAACCCATATAATATGATTTACATTTATGTTTCATATAAATCGACGCTTATTTACAATTTGGTAGGTATTTATAGCGATACTGAAAAAATTACCTTTGTAAAAAATAATTGTTTACCGAAAAACCGTAAAGTATCCGTTCATGACAGCAGTGAATGGAAAAAGCATAAACGCGTACTACAGATACTCAGTCCCACCAACTCATATTTTTTTATGCCTGTTTAGTTTTTGTATTTATTTCATTTTTAGGGTTCCGTACCAAAATGGTAAAATGGAACCCTTATGGTGCGACTTTCTCCGTCTGTCTGTCCGTCCGTCACACTCGATTATTTGTTCTTATTTAAAAATGGGGGTTGAAATTTAAAAGTGAGATAACTGTACTGTGTGGGGTATCATATGAAAGGGTTTACTTTGTACATTCTAAAACAGATTTTTAATTATTTTTAGTTATGATAGTTTTTGATTTATCGGGGAAAATGTCTAAAAAAATACCGTCCTCCCCCCCCTTATCTCCGGAGTTTACCAATCGAAAAATTTGAAATAATTATGGTCAATAGGAATTTATGTATATTTTACAGGAAAACTATAGCCAATGCTCTAACTAGCATAGTTTTTTTGATATTAACAATAAACTTCTACAAACAAAGTTAGTCTTGCGGTTCATTAACAAAGGTAATTATTTATTAATAATGGTACGGAACCCTTCGTGCGCGAGTCCGACTCGCACTTGCCCGGTTTTTTTTTAATATTTATTCGCGATGATGTCACCGGGTTAGATAAGTTTGTGAAACTATACTCCCATTGTCGCATGTAATGTACGTTGCTTGTTCCCAAAATACGAGGATGCAAACAATAGTCAAATAGAAACCATTTACTGTCACATAACCAACGACCTCAATTTACATAGACGGGCCCTGTCAAACAAATAATGTGGACCTATTTTACTAACGCCATCTAGTATGAAAAGCGGGACAGCGCTATGGCGGGGACAAGGACAGGGCTGTACAGGTGAGAAACGCGCTCTAAAAGTCGGACGCCCAACTTTTTTCTATGAAAGGGCGAGGGCCCATCTAGTACCTACAATCTACATACTCGTATATACCGATGCCGACCGGTGGTTAGGAGCATGGAGTTATGAAAGGGCCCTCCTAGTACCTACATATATATTGATGCATATAACTTATGCTCTCTCGAAACCATTGATGTAGAATTATAGTATGATCGAAACGATACGACAAGATTCCATAAAAACACCATGTTTAGTCGCCATAGTAGAAGTAATGCGTTGTCTGATCGTAAATGCCGTTCGTCAATGTTTTTTATGACAAAATACCCATATAAATAATAAACGATCTTTTTTGTTAACATGATGATACATTTTACCACAAAACAGACGCCGGTGCGGGTAGGTACAAGCTTTTATATTTATTTATTTTCGTCTCAATTAAGCTGTGGGCAACACCTGAATGCTTCTGAATGAAATATCGTGATTCGTGTGTGAATAGTGATGTCAGATGTAAAAAGAGTGATAAAGATTCATGAATTTTTATGCTCTGTTGTGAAATAGAGGTTTCAAGCCTTTACATTATTAATGGCATTTTTCCTGCCTGGTATTTTTGTTGGTTTGTTCAGATTTCGTTTGACCACTGAGTTTTAAAGATCATAAAAAATGAATGAAAGAAATAATTTTGTTGTTGTTTTATTAATATTTAAAATAATAATAATAGTAGTTTGGAATGCTACAATAGGTACTAAAATTCTACATCTACTATTAACCGATTATATTTATTTTTATTATTATTTTTCTGCATTATTTGATGCGAATCCGCAAACCCAACAATTATTATTGATCATTACCACTTTGTCAATGGCTTAGCCATATAAATGTATTTGAAAATACAAAGTTACATTTAATTACCTACAGAGTTGCTTAAATGGCACACCCCTATGATCCCTTAACAACTCCGTAACAAAATAATAGTAATTATGAAACAAACGACCATCAGAGCGAAATCTACGGTTTCATGTATCCTCGTTAATCAAATTTGTATAGGGACATCGATCAAATATCAAACACATGTCCTGTTGTTCTAAAAATGTTTGTAACCCATTTGTAACGGCCGAATTCTTTCAATGTTCTATGCGGATGATGTAGGTAAA
Organism: Erebia aethiops; assembly: GCA_923060345.2. Taxonomy (NCBI): domain Eukaryota; kingdom Metazoa; phylum Arthropoda; class Insecta; order Lepidoptera; family Nymphalidae; genus Erebia; species Erebia aethiops. The sequence continues at coordinate 8,423,732 of OV281096.1, read as the reverse complement.
TACTTATCTCACGACTAGCTGATGCCCGCGACTTCGTCCGCGTGGAATAAGTTTTTTTGGATTCCCGCGGGAACTTCTCTATTTTCCGGGATAAAAAGTAGCCTATGTCACTCTCCAGGTCCTCAACTATACCCATGGCAAAAATCACGTCGATCCGTTGCTCCGTTGCAGCGTGATTGAAGGACAAACCAACAAACCAACAAACAAACTGAGTATCGTAGTATGATACTACTAATATATTACTAATATGTAATACTAGTGGTTCGCCCCGAACTAAGACCTCGCGGCGCCATCTATTGACATAAATGTGAAGTTCTGTTAAAAATACTGAAGCTCATTAAAAATTAAATAATTCCGTTTCCTTACAATATTTATCTAATTTTAGTATTTGTTGTTCAAGTACAGGGTATAATTGAAATAATTGATCAAGTTTCAGGCTCATCCTTTCAGAAAATTTAGAGTTCTGAGGTCATCTTTGGACGTTAGAAAATCACCACTTTGAAAGCCCCCCATTTCGTCAATTTTGGGGGAAAAATTAAAAAAAAATATTTTTGGACTCTATTCCTAATTATCTTTAAAATGATATACCGCAACCCTATGTAACTTTATAAAAAATATTTTACTTCGCATTCGCTTCTATGAGAGCCCCCCTGAAATAAAGATTTTTATTATTTTTTAAGCCATATTCGGCGGGAGGCCATTGGTTTACATATTATATTTAAAGCTGAAGTAATTGCGTTCAGTAATTCAGAAGTTATAATGCTCTGACAGACGGACGGACGGACGGACGGACGGACGGACGGACGGACGGACAAGTGCCAATTCACCCAAGTAGACTCAGAGACCTTCGCTTCGCTCGGTCAATTACTAATTACTTATCTCTCGATAAGTAATCGAGGAATTCCCCCTGCTCGGAATCGAACTCGGGGCTTATTAGATCTGATTACTTACTTACCACTGCTATATACTGGTCGCTAATGGGTATGTGACACTAAAAGGCGATTGCATAATGCATGTAATACACTGTTTTACCGGCATCCGTTTTAGACACATACTCTGACCAGCCATTTCATTATGCACAAGTTACCGCATTAAATGGAGCATTGCGACTAAAATTTAGTGAATGCAATCTAAATGTATCAACCCATTTCACAAGCTTACCATGACTCTTTATTTCCATCGTTTTATGGAGACATTTTATGCATGCTCTGTTTCACTGCACTTGGGATTAGCATTTTTGAGAACAGCATAATATTTTGGCATGGCTTCATAGTCTCTCTCTCTGCGTTGTATTCCTCATTACTAAGGGTTTTGACCCCTTTCCTTGATCAAATAATGGTAGGAGTTTTCTTGGGATAATAATGCGGTGGGTTCCCACGTCTTTCCGCATACGACTCGACTAAGAGTATTTAAGCTCTTGTTGACGACTATAATCGGATGTTAGTGATAATAACCGGGACCGACGGTTTAACGTGCTCTCCGAGGCACGGAGGGAACGAAAAGGCCAAATTTGAACATCCAAATTAGGTCACCCATCCAGTTACCGACTTGGGTCAACGTTGCTTAACATTCGCAATCGACTGATATGCGTTGTCACAACTAGGCCACTCGTCCCTCAAATAGTAGGTATAAATGGGATTTAATGCTCAATTTATTCTAACAAAAACTTAGCTTACCCGAGCAAAGCTAGATGAAAATAAAGACAAACACACTTTGCTATTTATTGAAGGTATATTGTAATATTATATATAGAAGTACCGTCAGTTAGAGCACTTTAAGTTTAGAACATGAGGATGATTGAGTTACTTTATTCCTTCGCGGAACGTGAGCTGCAGTTGCCAATAACAGTATCTTATACTAATATAATAAATGCGAAACTTTGGATGGATGTATGGATGTTTGTTACTCAATCACGCCGCAACGGCTGAACGGATCTGAAATTTGGCACAGACATAGATTATAGTCTGGAATATAGGCTACTTTTTATCTCGGAAAATGAAAGAGTTCCCGCGGGAACCGAAAAACCTCAAACCAGACAGACGAAGTTGCGGGCATTCGCTAGTAATAATATAGTTGTCACAAGTAATTTATGTACACGCCGTTTTATGCTCTCAACAAACGCTTAACTGGAGGCTGCAAATTTTCTCAAGCTGCAACACTGGCACTTTTTAATATTAAGGTCATATCACTTTGGCGGGTTGTGGAAATTATCTTATCTAAGTACAACACAATATCATCAATAACTTACTTGTGGTACACCAAGAAAGTATACATACCAAGAAAGTATACACCAAGTATAAGTACACTTGATATTAATGAAATCCATACTAATATTATTTATTCGAAAGTGTGCATGTCTATCTATCAGTCTGTTCGTCTAGATACACTGATAGTCAGATGGCTGTCTGTGTGTCTGCTACGCTTTCCCGGTCCATCTGTTCAACCGGTTGATGAAATTTGGTACAGGGATAGGTTATACCCCGGTTGTACCATTTTTTATCCCAGAAAATTGAAGAGTTCTCGCGGGAATCAAAAACCTCTATCCACGCGCATCATCTGGTAGTCAAATATAATTAATAGTTAAATACTTATCTATTTTTCATCTGTGATTACAATATGTATGGTCAAGGCCACTACTTTTATTTACTGAAAATTTAAAAATGTTGTTTTTATGAGAGTGGAACGCAGGATTCTGCACTATTTCTGGGCCATAGATAAAGGAGACGATGCTTTATCATAATATAACCACATGTAAACAAAACTTGTGATCTATGACGCGTGGGACCGCAAGTAATATGAAATATCGATTTGCGGGATTAGTAGTCAAAGCATGAAGGCAAACAGTGGGAGACACGGGTAGCGTAGCTTATTGGCAAGAACTACTAACTTTCAACGTAGTTATAACTTTTCTATGTAGCGTCTGGTTACTATTTGTGTATAGTTGCCGTGCCGTGTAGAAACCGAAGGGGTATGGGTTTAATATAACTGCCATGCCCCTAATAGGTTAGCCCGCTACCATCTTGGACTGCATCATCACTTACCATCAGGTGAGATCGCAGTCAAGGGCTAGCTTGTAGTGGATAAAAAAAAAAAGACTGTAATGCTTAGGTACTTCGTTATTGGCCTAATATTGGACGTATTTTTTTTTAATATACAAAGTGAAAAGTCCTGCCTCATTAGCTGGGTCATCAACACCCAGCCTAAGCCCTTGGACCTTGAAAGCTGAAGGTTTTCACAGACTTTCCCTTAATAATGTAGACAAGGAAAAGGTGGGATTTTTAATGCCACGAGCGGTCGCTTCTTTAATCCATACTAATTTATTACTAATAATATTATAAATAAGAAAGTGTAAGTGTCTGTCTATCTATTTATCTGTCTGACTGTCTGACTACTAATCTACCAATTTTGATAAAATTTGGTATAGGGGTAGGTTACATGTAGAGGAAGGACATAGGCTATTTTTATGAGTTCCACCGTAAGTCAAATAAACTATAACGAAGGCACGGGCGTCATTTAGTTTTATGTAAAAACTTTTTTCTGGTGGGAGCCTTCGGCCGTGGCTAGTTACCACCCTACCGGCAAACACGTCCCGCCAAGCGATTCAGCGTTCCGGTACGTTGCCGTGTAGAAACCGAGTAGGGGTATGGGTTTAATATAACTGCCATGCTCCTAACAGGTTATAGCCCGCTACCATCTTATACTGCATCGTCACTTACCATCAGGTGAGATCGCAGTCAAGGGCTAACTTGTAGTGGATAAAAAAATAAGTTCTAGCTGACACGTCTCGGGTACGTAGTCCGTACGGGCTGCAATAATAATAATAATAATAATATAACCCGCAGGGCAGCTTGTGGCGAGCTGTTGGGCAGTAGCGACCCCACGCACCTGATCGCTCCCGGGAGAAGTCTTGTTCGTCATCTCTGGCTTGCCTTTATCAGCCGGCTGGAGTGAGCACTGACGAGAAACAGAACTCCCACCTCTTGCTTGCCTTCATTGGCCGGCTTGAGCGGAGATTCGAAAGAGCATTTGCAAAGATGCTCGGAGGAAGGAAGTATTCCAGTAAGATGCTTGTAGGGATCTTGAATGGACTACCAGGATTGTCCTGAGAGCCGTGGAATACCTCTCCACTCCTCAAGCACCTCAGGTTATGTTGCCCCCTTGTCGCTTGTTGTTGTTGTTATGGCACTATGTGCCAGCGGCTGTTTCCGGGCGCCCATTTACTGAGTGTGCTCGCACACTCAGTAAATGGGCGCCCGGAAACAGCCCCCTGCCATTTTATCCGTGTAAAATAACATTGGTCAGGCAGGGGCCATAGTTCTTCCATAGAGCCATTTCACCAGTCCATTATAGCAACCCAAACCCGTAGACCCATACCTATCATTTGTGTCCATGTTTTGCAATAGTCCTGCACTAACCAGGGATTGTCCTTGGGTGCACTCGCATAGTGCATATAGGTAGATTCGCTGATTGGTGTCACATTTCCTTTAGAGTAAAATTGTCTTCGAGTTGGTTTCGACCCCTCGTATGCCTTCCAAAGGTCCCATGGTCCCGAGATGGAAGAGACAGACATAATATTAAAGTAAGTGCTAAGTAGGGACCCTCTAAAAGATCCAGTAAATACGACGGATACTTTTCATTATCATCGTCATTATCTGTGATTGCCATACTTTATTAAGATTGCAATGAGGAAAACGGTAGATAATGAAATTGTAGGGTAATTTTGTACTTTGTGCTAATGCTTAATTCATTATCTCACTGGTAGTACCTACCTATTATAAAATTGGTATTGCTTTTTTATATAAAAATAATCTTGTGTAAAAATAATCTAAGCTTATACCCAGACACAATAATCGTTCGTTTAACGATTTTGATTTCAAAACTGGTGAACAAATACTTTTCCAGCAAATGTAAATTCCATATCAAGCTTCATTTAAGGCGAGTCACCTCAGCTCAGCGGTGAAAACTGCTTTGCTAGATCAAATTTTTTCGGTATTTACTATTAAATAACGGTCTTACAAAAATATCCGATATACTTAAAGATATTGTCTAAAGAATTATTATTATTATTAAAACTTTATTGCACACAAAATTACGAAAAAATAAAAAAGACATTAAAACTACGAACTAGGACTAAACAGTATGCAAAGGCGGTCTTATCGCCTAAGGCGATCTCTTCCAGACAACCTTTGGAGACAGGAAAAGAGAATAAAACGGGTTGGTGCGCAAACTACAAGTATAATAAAATACAAAATATATTAACTACAAACAATACTACCTACATATATACGTTCATAAATAACAGTTATACTATAAATATAATGTAAATAAATATATATACATGTATATATATATATATATATATATATAAATAAAAATAAATAAATAAAATAACATAGAATGACTGACTATATTATGAACTACTGAGACAGATAAAAATTCTTCAAACGACTTTTAAAAATTTTGAGTGATTTGGAATGTCGGATTTCTGCCGGAAGAGAGTTCCAGAGCTTGGCGCAACTTACTGTGAACGAATTGCTATAAAACTCTGTTCGACTGAGGGGTATTTCAAGCTTATTATCCACACGAATGTGCTAATTTGTTACACGATAGGATGTACTTTACTCGATCAAAAAAAAATCTTGAAACAGGCTAAATTAAAAGTTTAAAACGAATTTTTTATTAATAAAATTTTCGACTTTGCTCATCATTTTTATATGGATAAATTCCTCTTGAAGTATTAATGAGAACCTGCTAAAATTTATTTCAAACTGAAGTCCTATATCTATTTAATTCAAATTAATCCCAGAACTTGAACGTTGCCAAGCGGTTTCAGAATATACCGCGCTGCCCGCTTCCCCGCCAGTCTCTACGAGAAATGTACCGCGAGACGCGCGGGCGGCACCCCACACCTCACCTCCTAAAATCTTGCAGGTGACTCGCCTTAACCTAGTAAGTACTTAAGTTTACGAGTTTAAACTTGAAAAGCCTTTTAACTTCGCTGCTTTATTAACTAAATGAGTCGGAAAGATGTAAAAATGCCGTAGGAACTCTTATTCCCAGACACAATAATCGTTCGTTTATCGATTTTGATTTCAAAACTGGTGAGCAAAAATTTTTCAGCAAATGAAAATTCCATATCAAGCTTAATTTAACCTATTAAGTACTTAAGTTTACGAGTTTAATCTTGAAACGCCTGTTAACTCGCAACTATTTTTAAACTAAATGAGTTGGAAAGATGTAGGTTTAAAAATGGCGTAGGAACTCTTATTCCCAGACACAATAATCGTTCGTTTATCGATTTTGATTTCAAAACTGGTGAGCAAAAATTTTTCAGCAAATGAAAATTCCATATCAAGCTTCATTTAACCTAGTAAGTACTTAAGTTTACGAGTTTAATCTTGAAAAGCCTTTTAACTCGCAACTATTTCTAAACAAAATGAGTTGGAAAGATGTATCTAGGTTTAAAAATGCCGTAGGAACTCTTGTCTGTGATAATAAACCGATGTTCCTTTTCGCATTTGTCTACACTCTACATCATTAGCAAGTTTTAATCGTATCGAAACGTATATTAAAGAAATGTGTTACACAGTTTATAACTCTACAGAATGTGGTTTTATCGCCCTAGATGTTATAGGCGGGGAGAAAAACAATGAAATGTGATGTATTACTACCTATGTAGGTACCTATTAGGGACGCGCTGAAAGCGAGGTCTGCAAGTTATTGGCTCGTTCGTGTGAATACATCCATTCTGAAATATACCACTTCAACTGAACGGGGGACATCCTAAAATGTTCAAAATTGGTTTTGTTGGGATCCTAAACTTACTCGAATTTTAGGGAACACAAACGATTCCCTAATGCCAATAACATCGAAGGTGGTAAGTAACGATAATCTTTGTTAACGGTAACGTAACACGATAAATTGTACGATTTCTCGTCGATAAAAATCCCGGCTGAGATTGTTGTGGGCTCTTCTCAAACCAGGGCGCGATTGGAAGCCTCGTAGCCTAAGTTTTAAGGTCCCTTAATTAATTATCACCAACAAGTCTCAAACTTTGTATTATTACGTTGAAAAATTGTACCGTGTACAGCAGAAGCTTGTTACTTAATATGTATTCTATACAGGAATATTAAATCAAGATGTAAGTACAAAATGCAATCAGTCAGTGGATAAATTAAAATGTCTCGTACACCCGCGGGCCACAGCATACGCATTGCAGATAGTTTGAAAATATTATATCTTTTATTTGATTAAACTGGTGTTAGTGGTAACCTATAGTTTATATACATTTTCTATTATTCTATCATCTAAGGTATTTTTTTAATGATCAACCATACTCAACCAAATTTACAACTTTTAATTATAAAAGTAAATATAGAAGTAGAGTAGAGAAAGTAGAGTATCTTGTAAATATGGTTGAGTAAAGACATTGGTAAGTTTTACTCACATGAGAAATATGTCGCTTACACGAGTAACTTATTACGAAATGTAAACAGTTTTGTAAGATGCTTTGTTTGCAAATGTCGGTTTTGTAAGTTACTTAAAAACTTGCAAGTGTAAATGTGGCCTACCTACCGAACTCAAGAGTCGCTTAATCGTTACTTGAAGAACTCCTCAGTATAGTTTTCTATACTAAGGAGTTCCTTATGATGTAAGCTAGCTAGTCTGAGTTCGGCAGTAAGTGCATTTGCTGATAATATTGTCACCGATATGGATGACCGATATCGGGGCAATGAAATGTATCATATGGTGGTATGTGCTGCTACCTATAATTTGCGCGCGAATTGAATGCAGAGCTTATGTATGGCGTACTATAGATGATGTTTTTTTTACTAGCCGACATAACACCGATATATCGTCTCTGATAATGTAATTATGTGTCCCGTGTGTCAGCGCCGATATTTCGTTACCGTGTCGGTCAATGAAAAAACGGCCTAAGAGTTATAATATAATATCATAAGGTACTTGTACTGCTTTGTATAATCTACATTAAGTGAATATTTTTTACTGGATAAATTTGAACAAAAAAAGTTCCTTTAACTAACGCTAAAAAGTTAACTAACGCTTTTTTTTTATCCACTACAAGCTAGCCCTTGACTGCAATCTCACCTGATGGTAGGTGATGATGCAGTCTAAGATGGTAGCGGGCTAACCTGTTAGGGGCATGGCAGTTATATTAAACCCATACCCCATCGGTTTCTACACGGCATCGTACCGAACCGCTAAATCGCTTGGCGGCACGTCTTTGCCGGTAGGGTGGTAACTAGCCACGGCTGGAGCCTCCCACCAGGCCAGACCAGGGAAAATTCAGAAATTATAAATTTCCAAATTGACCCTGCCGGGAATCGAACCCGGGACCTCCGCACCTTAAGGCAACAGCGCTACACACTGCGCCACGGAGGTCGTCAAAAGCTTGCCTACAGCGAAGACAACGACGTGACCGATAAACGTAGCGTACCTATAATATAAATAAACTAGATAATAACTGCTTCTGCAGCCTTGGAAGTAGTTAAACGTATTTACTTTTATGTTTCTGTGGGGCCTTAATGAGAAGGCTTAAGCATAAAATGTTATTCCCCAGTTGCCCTTTACTTATCGAGATACTTTTTTTACACACACGAATAATTTTTTAGTAAAAAAATACTTAGTTCATTCAGATTCAGTATAGTTATATAACATTTTTAAGTTAACTGTGAGAACTAAGTACCTACTTATTAAAGTTGTAAGGAATTACCAATTACATCTGCTATCTAATTCCACAGTCAGCTGGATGTTACTCCTTGATCACTGAAGATGTTTGTTATTCCTTCACGCTCATTGACAATGTTCACGCTGCAATGACTGAACCGATATGGCTGAAAAGAGATAACTTATGATCTGAATTAACACATTTTATAATGTGTTAATTCAGGTTATAGTCCGTCCAAGTGCGGAAAATAATCCCAGGATACAAGAAAAACATATTTTATCCCGGAAATAAATAGTTCCCACGGGAATCATGAAACCTTAACCCACGCGGATAAAGTCGCGGGCATCATCTAGTATTGAATTAAGTACCACAGGGGTGTCGACTGAAGTGTGAATTTTTGGGCCAACGGTTCTTCTAGGCAATAAAATATTTCATCCTGACACGGAAACGCATTTGCCATGCTTGAGGGAAATCCCGAGCGCGTACCAAATATCCGTAATACCTACTTACATAAAACTGGCGAAAGCTTCCGTTTATTTCTTCTTGCAGAGCCCTTGCGAGGAGATGAGTCTATGTATACATAATGTACAATTCAGAAGGAGCTTAGATAAAGGTTTTACGTAGAAAAGTTGGTAATAGTTAGTATAGGAAAAGCTAGTATTCATGTGGGATGGGTACAATGATAAACAACTAACAAGTTACTCATTACCCTATAGGATACCATTTAGTATTAAAATATGATATTGAATTTCAAAATTGTAAACTATTAGATAGTTCTATCAATTAGAGTAGAACTGTTATCATTCTACACAATATATCAGTTCTTCACACTGTATTCATTGTGTAGAATTGCAAATTACTCCAAACTCCTTTAAACAAACATTAATTATCATTATAACTGTAACCTATAAATCCACCACCACCACTACAGCCTATTAACGTACCACTGCTGGGCACAGGCCTCCACTCTCATAGCAGAGAGGGAATTAGAGCTTTGACCCACCACGCTGCTCCAATGCGGGTTGGCGGGCTTTAACGACTATTATCATGTTAGTGATAATAACCGGGACCGGCGGCTTAACGTGCTCTCCGAGGCACGGGGGTGAAACACCGCCAACTTCCAACTCCAGGCTGGCGCTGAGAATTTCTGAATTTTTTGCCCGACAGGGAATCGAATCCAGGACCTCGTGATCCGCAGTCGACTATGCTAACCGCTAGACTTATGGTAACCTATAAATAAAATATGAAAAATGTATAAATATGCCTCTCTCGGTTTGTCTATTATAAGACGAAAAACTAATAATATAAAGTCTGTATTAAATAAAGACGTAAAAGAAGCCTGCGAGCCTTTTTATTATTCTACGTGGTGAACTCTTATCGTAAATCAGCATCTTATACAAGATAAGTGTTAGCCTTTGCGGCTCTCAGCTCTACAATAAATAATAACCTTCGGCGAAACTTTGTTGTAAATATACTTGATCGGCCGCTATGAATCTGTTATCTTTACGGAAAATGGGATTGCTGGCCCAGATATTAATATACCGGGGACGTGGACAGTCTGCATAATGATATGTTCTGCACAGATACTAAATAAATGATAAATGATTTATTTATTCCACATAGGACAACTTATGTCACTTATGAAACGTTAAGACTCTACCACCGGTTCGGAAAGCTGTTCTACTGAGAAGAGCCGGCAAGAAACTCGGCAGAATAGCTCGGCAGAATAGAGTAAGTTAACCTAGTACTTAGGTACTCAAAGGGATGGTTGTTAACGAGATACTTACTATAAAATTGCGATCATGCTGTGGCTAAGAAGTGATTATAGTGCCAGACACGTACATTACGAGTATGTATTGCTGACCTTAAGATCTATGCTATAATCTAAATGGAACAAAGAAAAATTTAATTTTATTGAGACCTATACGATGCTCAGAGGTCTACAATAAATAATAAACTTCGGCGAAACTTTGTTCTTAATATATTTGATCGGCCGCTATGAATCTTTACGGAAACGGGATTGCTGGTCTACAGATTAAAATATATAGACGCGGATAATCTACGTAATGATAAGTATGTTCTGCCGTCTTCTGTACAGACACTAAATAGAATGAGGTAACCTAGTACCTAGTTCTCATAGGGACGATTGTAAATGAGATACTATAAAATTGGGATCATATCGTGGCTAAGAAGTGATGATAGTGCCAGACACGAATCCATACCTTTTACGACCTCCGTGGCGCAGTGTGTAGCGCTGTTGCGTTAACGTGCGGAGGTCCTGGGTTCGATCCCCGGCAGGGTCAATTTGGGAATTTATAATTTCTGAATTATCCCCGGTCTGGCCTGGGTGGCTTCGGCCGCGGCTCGTTACCACCCTACTGGCAAAGACGTGCCGCTAAGCCATTTAGCGTTCCCGTACGATGCCGTGTAGAAACCGAAGGGGTATGGGTTTAATATAACTGCCATGCCCCTAACAGGTTAGCTAGCTACCATCTTAGACTGCATCATCACTTACCATCAGGTGAGATTCGCAGTAAAGGGCTAGCTTATAGTGGATTTAAAAAAAAAAACAGACTCAGAGCTCTGCAATAAATAATAACGTTCGGCGAAAGTTTGTTATAAATATACTTGATCAGCCGCTATGAATCTGTTATCTTTACGGAAAATGGGATTGCTGGCCCAGATAATAATAATATACCGGGGACGTGGACAGTCTGCATAATGATATGTTCTGCACAGATACTAAATAGAATAAGGTAAGCTACTCATAGGGACGGTTGTCAACGAGATGCTATAAAATTGCGATCATATCGTGGCTAAGATTGGATAGGTGCCAGACGCGGGCATTCTGTACCGCTGACCTTAAAGATCTATGCTATTATCAAACTGGAACAAAGTAAAATTTAATTTTATAGATACCTAATCCATGCTTATTTAGTATAGATGTGAAAGTGTGTCTTTCTTATCTCTCTGACTGTCTGTTTGTTTGCCTGTTACTTTTGACGAACAAAGAAAGAAGAGATAATAAATGTCATTAATGTGGATTTACTTAGATATATATTCCCAAGTTCCCACGGGATTTTGAAAATATCTAAATCCATGCGGATATAAGCTAGTCTAAATATAAATTAGACCAATTCAAGGGTCTGAACTATAAAATGAACAATAATGTAAAAATACTTGCAGTTCATTTTTTCGAGACTATCGAGCACAAGCGATGTGATTAAAAGTAATGTTTATTATCTTCATATCACATAGTTATCTCTACCAACAAGTTAGTGCTCACTTAGAGCAGAAACTCAAACTGAAAACAGTTGCGTAGGTATATATTGAATAGGTGCGTAGGTATATCTTGGATGTTTCTTGGCTAGGTATGTTTTTAGGATTAGGTATACCCACCTACTGCTGTAATGATCTCAGTTCGTTTAAATATATCCGTTTTTATTTTAACTATACATAACTACCGGATAATTTCACGTGTTATATTATTAGGCTAGGCAGCTTTCGCTGAAATCGCCTGTATCAAATCGTTTGCTTTGTTTTTGAGTGATTATCCAGTCTGTTCTTGAACTGATTTACAGAGGTTGACATCACCACATCCTCGGGCCGGAAATGGAAATGTTATGTCGGAAAATGCCCGACTAGTTTAACATGTGAGTTTATCCGGTAGTTATGTTTTTTTTTATCCACTACAAGCTAGCCCTTGACTGCGATCTCACCTGATGGTAAGCGATGATGCAGTCTAAGATGGTAGCGGGCTAACCTGTTAGGGGCATGGCAGTTATATTAAACCCATACCCCTTCGGTTTCTACACGGCATTGTACCGGGACGCTAAATCGCTTGGCGGCACGTCTTTGCCGGTAGGGTGGTAACTAGCCACGGCCGAAGCCTCCCACCAGGCCAGACCAGACCAGGGAAAATTATGAAATTATAAATTCCCAAATTGACCCTGCCGGGGATCGAACCCGGGACCACGTTAAGACAACAGCGCTACACACTGTGCCACGGAGGTCGTCATGTATAGTTAAAATGAATATCACTCACGAAGTTTAAACGGTTAAATAACCGTTTTTATAAAATTCCTAGTTAAAATAATTATTGTAGGTATGTGATGAGAGGCTCTTTGTGATATTATTTTATTATTTCACACATCTGCACTGTCCCTAAAAAGGAAACATGATCACAAGATCTGATAAATGAAGCATAAAGTGGCTATTCCCGGGATCGGCGAGTTTGGGAGCTAAATTATGTAGTTTACGTACCTAAAGGTGATTGCTTGCTCGACAGTATATTTTACGCGCTGTTTGCCCCAACCCTATCGACTTTAGGATTATGTCCTTGAATACTGTACGCATATAAAACGGAGGATGGTACGACCTACTTTGTTTAACGTGTAACCTATCTACATAAATTACATTAGGTATTCAAGCACTATTCGACTTATGTAGAATTATATATGCTGGATAATATACCTCGGGAAATCTGAAAAATTATATAAAGTACCTATATAATACGACGCATAGTGCAACTGCATTTTCATATTTCAGGAGTATATCTAAGCGTCTCTTATCGTTATAATTATGCAGTGCATACGTTTCCATACATAAATAAAATTAAAAAATATATAAAATCTTTACTGGAAAGTGCGACGTCTAGAGACTTCCGATACCTACCCTACAAGGAGGACGAGCGATATCTGCAAGCTCGCACAGTGCCGCTGAAACGGCTGGATCCAGGCGGCGCAAGACCGTCGCGTGTGGTCCATAAAGTCCATACTAGAGATCTATGTCCAGTAGTAAACGTCTATTCCTTGGCAACGACGTGTTCATAACACTGATTAGCGATGGCGTTTAATCGTGTTATGACATTGTAAATACCTACTGAATATCGTGTTTACACCTTTCGATCCATAGCGTAGTAAATGATAGGTACATTTTCTTCAACAAGTGAATATAATTGAAATTATTAAATACGACTGCACTGCCATAGTCCGTATTGAACTACCTTTGGAATCTTATTCACATTTTTATTAAATGATATTTTTTTGTGAATCACTGGATATTAAACTATAGTGTTAGGTATATATTTTCGGAATCTACTCATCATTTTCTAGATGATGATTATATAGTTAATCTTATTTTCGAATATTTTTTTTCAACTTGAGTCTTTAATGCGGGACCATGGTCATTCCATCATTTTTTTTTAAATTTTACTAACCTATGTCACCCGGAATAAGCTAGGGATTTTAACAATACCTCATTTATCAAAATCGGTTCAGGCGTATAGAAGTTATGGCGGAATATACAAACTCACATACATACATACATGAACCCTGAAAACAATAATATACTCCTTTTTTCAGGCAGTCGTATAAAAAGTAATTTTATTTAATGCAAGACTCATTCAGGTGTAAAGAGCATAATTGTGTTACAAATGAACAAAAACATAGGTGCACCAAACAACATTCTGCTTTCAGCTGCTTGTGAGTAGTTTTAAGGGCGTCAGCTTTTTACTTTTCATGAGCCTTTTAACTAGGTTTCATTACGGCTGGGGTTTTAAACAGTAAAATATTTTACCACACTTTGAAATGAGTGCCGAGTTTTTAATGGGTTTCACCTTTCATTTTCATAGAAATACGGCAGAACTTTTCTTTTATTGCCAGCTGTTATAAAGTTGTGTACGGATCACGTCTTATGTCAAACGCCTTCGCTCCAACTTTTGAGAAAATATCCAATACGAATCAAGCAAAAATACGGGTAAAGTTGAACAACTAATTATTTCTTGGTGTAGTTTTGAGTGTCAAATCCACCATATTGAATTTTTCATGACGACGAATGAGGAAGCTTTATCATAGCTAGTTTGACAGATATGAATTCTATAAATCGAGAAACAGAAACTATTGCTTCCGTTGGTTATTGGGTACAAAAATAAATTTAAAAATCCTGGGGTGTGGTGGAGTGGAGATCCTGGAGCCGTGAAGTCTTAGTGGCAAAAATTTTTTTCGAGATGTTTCCCCGTGGTTACTTGCCTCATTTGGTGACAGAAGGACTAGCTCATTTTTTACGCAAAGGATCAGCCTGGCTGCTCAGCGATAACATGCAGCCGGCATTCTGGCCTACGTTCCGGATTTATATTATAGTAATTAGGGTAGAGTAGCTAGCTTTAAGTTCTAGTGTATTGTTTTCAATAAAGTTATTGAAAAAAAAAACAATAAAAGCTCAAACATGGTACATGTGGCTTGTTGTGATTAAAGGAACACATATAGGCATAGTTTCAGCATGGCAATACCCATGTACAAAGCTCTGCACTTTTATTACTTCCTGACGCTTTTGTGGTCACCAGCTAAATGTATAAAGCTGAGTTTCCATTACTATAACATTTCTGGTACATAAATGTACAGATCTGATCTGTGTAACTTTAATTCTACCTTCAAACTCTTCAACTTAAAACTGTGAGTAAATCGATTTGAGATGAGAAAGGATAACCCTAACAGGCTAGTCCGCTAGTATCTTAAACTGCATCATTACATATTTCTACAAGTGTTTCTTGCTTCTTTAAAATTAACAAAAATTAAGTTGCTGCTACGATTCACATTTCACACCTCCACAGTGCAAATGACTTCTATCTCTCTCTCTTATCAACCCATTGCCGGCTCACTACTGGGCACGAGTCTCCTCTCGGAATTAGAAGAGCGTGGCCAAGAAGTGATATCTATTTAATTTCTTAAAATGACCAATGCCAGTGCTAAAATAAAAAAGTGTTTTTATTAGTGGACACTTGGCCTAACTTAGAGCTTCAATTTAGACCGATTAGAGTAAATTGACCATTTCTTTCGTTGAGATATTTTTATGGGCTCGCTCAAACAACAGTCTTAGCCATTAAGTAAAGTACTTCGTAACTGTTTGACATTCTTGCTCAAGGCTATATAAAAATGTTATAAAGTATCTCCGTAACTGGGGGGTATTATCCGTTCTTTCTGATAACTTTTATTTTGGCATAAAATGGGACACGTGGAAGAGGCCTCAGAGGACGTGTCTCACAAGTTACACGGTTAAAGTAATATTACAAGTATACCTACTTGTCAATGTTATTATTACTGTTAAGTACTTACCACCGATTTCAGAACTAGAATTTATGTAAAAAAATATTTTAAACTTTTAGGTAAAAGTACTTTCTAATCTTCCTTCCTAAAATAACCGGCTTTTGGAAACACTCTAGACAAGTAAACTCCAGAGAAATTATATAGCTTCAAAAAGGTTTGCAGCCCGTAAGTAAAGCCGAGGTAAAGTTTTCACTAGAAAACCCGATGGAATGAATTGTATGGCGTACTGAATAAATAGAAAAAGGTGTCCCACGGCGCGGAAGGACGGGCTTTTTATAGTCAAAGTGTCGAGATTCTCCGGATGAAACTGAGATAATGTTAACGCTTAACTTTAAGGACGCCCGAAGTGCGTAAAAACCTTATGAGTGATCTAACGTACGAAAAGTAATAAAAAGAGAGTGGGCCGCTCGAATGGAGAGAGTAACTCATAAAGCAATCCGAAAAGTTGCGTAGATTTATCATACAGCAATTTTATTGTGCTCCAAATAACATGATGTTGTTAAACCTAAAGATTATTTTTGTAGATATTTGAGTTTAGATTTCCTCGAGTTTTCCAAACAAACGCCTACACAAACTTCCTACTAAATTATATAAATATGAATGTTTTGATGTTTATTACTTCTTCACGCCACAATGACTGAACCAATTTGGCTAAAATTTTATATGGAGATAAGTTGAATTTACACAATATAGACTACGTTTAATCCCGGCAAATCAGAATCAAAATTAAATAGGTACCTAAGTACCAAACTACTCTGGGTAAAAAGTAAATACCATCGCTAAATAAAATGTCCCAGCAGTTCAAACAAAGTGTATATAGGTCAGACAAGAAAAAAGCCTCAGTACCTAACGATATTGCTAAAGTGAATTAAATAGAAGTGCCAGTTCAATGCTTTAATTATTTGAAGAAGAAATAAAAGCATGTTCCACAGTATCGGAAAAGTGGCTAACTATACCCTAGAGCAGTCCTCCCATTCAATTTGTCTTTACTTTCCAATTTCAAGATACCGTAAAATTTTAGTGCCGTAATGTAACTGAGCTTTTTATGGGGTTATTATTTTGTTTGTAGAGGTTTTGACATCATTAAGCGTGTAGCTTCTGTAAAGAACATAAAACCAAGGCCCTGCACTTGCTAGTAAAGAACTATGATTTATAGCAAGTAAACACTGCGTATAAAGATTGAATTTAGTTACTCACTTAAGGTTTTGTTAATGCAGATTGTGGACCCCTTCCCGTAGGCACAGAATAGGTAACCATCGGGTTTAAGTTTAGGATTAGTCCTCCCGATCGAAATTCGGCCATCGTAACCTGTCTCCACAGACATGAGACATCTGCGCGGGAGATTTTATAGTGCACGTGTTCTGCGGTAACACAGGTATATCTGTTCGTCAGAGTCCGAGAAGAATTTTTACTTACTCGCTTATAGGTAGGTACTCTCTCTATTCCCTTACTCTCACAGTCCGATGGGACCGCTAGCCTAGTGACTAGAACAACGAACTACGACCTCGGCCAAAGGCTCCCCTCCAAAGACCAGACCAGAGACAAATAAAAAATTATAAAGTACTAAACTGTCGGGAATAAAACGTGGGAACCCTTCCAGTCATGTTAAGATCATAGCACTCACTATTGCACCAGGGAAGTTGTCAAAGCCCTATAGGACGATTTTGATTACTTATTCGTGTACTATGCTGTAGGTTTCTATGTAACGTATGAGTATGAGTATTTGCTAGGACCATGGCTGTATATTTCCTTTGCGATCCTAAGAGACTCTCTGCAATTCATTTATCATTGTAGTTCTGCTGTTCTGTTCGACTAGTCTATTTCTAGTGAATAGCTAAGTACATCTTCAATGCAAAATCTACATTAACTTGTTTCATATTGTAAATTATTTTTAAATCTTATTTCTAATGGTCTCCTTTGCCCTCCAACTAAGCGAAATCCATGTAATAGAAGTAAGCACGATGCGACGCTTAGCAATTAGGATAACGTACGCCGCAAAAACATTGAAAGATCTCTACAGGAATTCAATGCACTAAAATCAAAGCCCAAACCAACAAGAATATTATTTGAGTTGCTAGTTAAATTTCTCGTTATTAATAATCAGAGGCGGTATTTGGAAACATAAGCAAATAATCGTTCACTGTGAGCTCGATATAATTGACTACAATTATTATGACTTTGATTATTCTCTACCTTAGCATAGATTCAATATTCTACATTCAGAACTACTCCACAAACTGCGGAATAATCCATTCGATACCGGATTATTAATAGGCATACTCAAACATTGTAATCTACAAACGGTTCTGGCTGGTCGCAACACAAAAGCTGGTTTAAGTTTAACTCTGAAATGTACGGTGTCAAAGGCAGGAATAGGCCGTAGCTATTCAACTATTATTTATTAAAGCTACAACACAGTAACGAGATCTTTTAACCAAACCTATAACAGAGTAGGTAGTAATTCTACACAATTGTTTAAGCGGTTTGCGTCTTCACCTGTGAATGAGTTTCTAGGTTAGATTCTCAAGTCGGGACAAAACAGATATTGGATTTTTTTATGGGAATTATCAGTATCTTGCTCTCGTGCGTCTAAGCCAGGGATTCCCAAAGTGGTCGATTTCGGTTTCCCAGGGGTCGACATATACGAAAACGGAATTTGGGGGGGGGGGGGGTATGTTATGGTTATTTTTTTTCAAAAAATAATTAGCTACTTCAGTGTTTTTATGACATGTGTATTAATAATTATTAATAAAGTACACGTGATATTTACTGAATTTTATGTATATTTATTTTGATGGAAAAATTATGTCAAGTTTACTCACTTAACCAATCGCAAAGTTTTTAAATTGGTAAGTGTTTTGTATCAATAGGAAAAAAACTAGTGATAGGATTTTTAAAGTAATTTGGCTTTTATTAGAGGTATCAGTTCATTTTGAAAAAGGGGTCTCTTGCCCAAAATAGTTTGGGAATCCCTGGTCTAAGCCTTGCCTTCATCTCGTGTCGTGTCGGATTGCTGTACCATCGATTTTACGTTATTTAGGTCATTAAAATGATTAGAGGTACTAAAGTATGGTATACCAAACCTCGAGACCTGTGGTTCGGTGAGTCAAGCATCACCTACCTATAAAATACTAGGTACCTAGATTTTAACAAGCTTCTCTATCACAAATTAATCTTCAGCAAAATCTCTCATTTCGTACACATAAAAACATGGCAAAGTTTCATTGTTAATTTTTTTTAAGAATTAATTTTCTCAAAAGAATTGTAAAATTCACTTACAGAGAAGACACAATTTTTTAATATACTTAAATATTTCGGCAATCACATACCTATATAATTTCACTATATATAAATACTTATTACATTTCCTATTAATTTCATTTGATTTAGCGTTCCGGTACAATGCCGTGAATAAACCAAATAGGGTTATGGATTTATTATAACTGCCATGCCCCTAACAGATTCTCTTACCTACCTAACAGGTATCTTAGACTTCATCATCATTTCCCATCAGGTGAGATTGCAGTCAAGTAGTAGTTGTAACTAACTTGTAGTGGATAAAAAAAACTTACAGGCAAACAATTCTTTCTGCGTATGAAATGTTTTAACATCAAAGGGATATCCACTGTGCGTGTCTGATTTCCCGTGTCGGGCGCAGTCGTAAGGAGTGAATATAAAATGAGGGATAATAAAAGGGTAATTTTTATCGCCGAGTCTCATCCTGATTTATTTCCATTTTTATGCCTTATTGATTTAGGTCGTAAATTGGCTCCTGTCTCCCGAGTTATTCTTCTTTTATTATGATAGGAAAAAGGTAATGTACCTTTCATTTGAATAGACATCAGCAACCCATTGGCTGCTCCACTGGTACTGCACAATGCACATGTTCACGGTAATCACTTAACTTCATGTGACCCACCTTTTTTTAATGTATATTATAAGTGCTGGATGATACCCGCGACTTCCGATTAAGTTTTTTGATTTCCGGGGAAACTCCTTAACTTTCCGGGATAAAAAGTAGCCTTCTCCGGGATTTAACCTACCCCTATACCAAATTTCATCAAAATCGGTTGAAAAGAAGGGCCGTTAAAGCGTAACAGACAAACAGACACATTTTCGCATTTATAATATTATAGTATGGATGCGCTTGGCTGCAATCAGACCTGCCTGCAAGTGATACAGCCTAAGGTGGAGCGCGCTTGCCTAGAAGATGCCGATTCACTCTTGATTTGAAGTAGGTACCTATATTAAAAGTAGAAGGGAAAACGGAAGCTGGAAAAGCATTCCATATCCTGGCGCTTTTGAATTTAGTTTAGAAACTAGAAACCAAATTGCTTAATACGTGTCCGAGGAGTTCCTCCACCACCTTCGTGATGCCTTACAGTACAATAGAATAGTTCTTGAGCACATTCCGCGAAATATGTCCTGTAGAATACCGGCAGACAGGCAACTTTGCGCCGATGTTCCCAGCTGTGGAGCTTCGAACTGACCAGCGGCACTTTGTTTAGAAAAAAGTCTCTTAACGCGACGATCCACCGAATCCAATGCATCAATCTGATACGAGTATCTACATGCATGATCGATGCCTGCACCACCACTGCAGCCCATTAACGTCCCACTGCTGGGCACAGGCCTCCACTCTCATACGAGAGAGGGAATTAGAGCTTAGACCCACTACGCTGCTCAAATGCGGGTTGGCGTGCTTTAACGATTATTATCATGTTAGTGATAATAACCGGCACGGACGGCTTAACGTGCTCTCCGAGGCACGGGAGTGAAACACCGCCAACTTCCTAACTCCGGGCTAGTACTGAGAATTGCTAATCAGAAAAACCCGATACGTAATTATGGCCCGACCCGGGACTCGAACCCGGGACCTCGTAAGCCGCAGTCAAACATGCTAACCACTAGACCAACGAGCAACGGCAACGAGGCAGATGCGTGCACGTTTGCTGTTATTTATTTTAAAAAATCAAACCAAATCCTCTTCTGCTATATACATCTTATAAAGTACGGGTTAAATAAAGAATACAACCAGGTTCAACCGAGGTTTACCTACCCTTATCTCGCTTTTACACTTGACTACGTAAATCGAATTCAGCCGCCGCACCAACAAAATTGTTGAATCTATTGAGTTTCAGCTACCATTTTGTATATAAAGTACCTACCTACCTAGGTCTATTATTTTATTGAAATTTTCTGAGTATTTTTTGTCAATGTTGTACTACTGAGTATACATATGTTGTACAGATATGTGCCTACAAAATCCTGTAAGTATAGGTAGTGCAAAATGGCAGGATAAAAAAACTTTCACTATCTTTAGTTGCGATCTCAATGGTTGTGATTGTCTGAATTTATGGTATTCTTTCTGGATTCATTGGATTTTGGCAAATAGCGGAAGAGTCGGAATATAGTATCTAGTCGGGTATAATCCGACAAAACAAGTTAGTAAGTAAGTAAAACACTTTATTACACACAAACAATTAACAAAACAGAGATAAAACTAATCATGATATAATTTACAACTTGTTACGGTGTAAAGGCGGCCTTATCACTAAGAGTGATCTCTTCCAGGCAACCTTTATGAAAGGAGACTAAAAATCTCCCACTAGGCACTTTTTTTCTCTCTCTCTTTACTCAAGGCACCATTTTACTTGCGTAAGTAAGATTTGCTGGAAGCACCAGGATAAGACATACTTACCTCCACGGAATAGATAAATATTTATTTTTTCTATGCTTACCTCAAAGTATTGTAAGTACTGTGTGGCACAATAACGTTAATGTATTTTCCTTCTTCCATTAACGAGTCCACTACGTGGCGACACTACGTGACTCTACACTCGCATAAATGAACTTTAACCATGTAACAGATTCACGGGTCAAGTAACTTTGTACGCCAAGTTTCCCAATATAGGTCGAAAGGCTTCCCAGCATTTGAGGTCACGTCACAGAGGTCTTATAGTATGTAACTTTGAACAAAAATAGTTTAATTATACCAACTGAAAGGAGACATCTCAAATGGATCAAGGAATAAAAAAGTTACAAAATTGTACCGTAAATAGCGAGGTTCTACTAAAAACGGCTGTGTTAGGTAAAGTATTCGATTAGTGTCACATCCACAATTGCAGAAACTGAATTTAGAATCTACAATCAGACTTTCAGACGTCGCTTTTGAATCCATCGCTCTGCAGGCCGCGAGTGGGAGTTTTTTTACGTATTCGATCGCGTTTTCAACTACCATTTATATGCAATTGTTCGAGCACCAGCGGTCAAGCCACACAAATCGTAAAATAACGTTGACGCGATCGAATGAGATGAAAATCTCCCATAAGCAAGCCGAGTGGGTGTTTTTTACCTATTCGATCGTGACAACGTTATCAGTTATAGTTCGCGAACGAGTTGAATGCAGAGCAAATGTATGGTGACACATACATTTACTCTGCATTCAACTCGCGCGCGAACTGTACCATTTATATTATGGATCTGATCGACCGCCAGCTGTCAAGCGCTTGAGCAATTCCATACAAATCGTAGTAAACGTTGTCATAATCGAATGGGAAAAAAATCTCCCACTAGGCACTTCTTGACACTTGTGGTTT
Organism: Erebia aethiops; assembly: GCA_923060345.2. NCBI lineage: Eukaryota > Metazoa > Arthropoda > Insecta > Lepidoptera > Nymphalidae > Erebia > Erebia aethiops. The sequence goes on along the minus strand of OV281096.1, from coordinate 8,401,341 downwards.
CTTAGTACTATAGTAGTTGACGCTCGAATCCAAATAATGGAGGAGGAAATTACTACTCAACGCACTTTTTAGTAAACATAAATAAAAACAAAATATGTGATACATTCAGTACAAATTAATTTTGAGATCCGGAATTCAGAATACTCGTCAGGATAATTCTGAAAGAACAGTCATAAAATATAAGAACCTGAAAAATTCAGCTGTATGCCTTACGAATATTTCATTATTGTACCTAAATGTGTGTGTCTGTGTGTGAATGGTAATTGTTAAAAGCTAAAAGGTACCCAAGCATTAACTTATTCATTTAATAAACCACTGGTATTAAATAAATGAGCTGGCGGGTTAAAAAAGTTAAAATGAGAACTACATTTAAAAGTTCTCTTGCTATATTTTAAGGGTTGCAACTCTATAACGTTATGTAATCAACTTGGGCCCAGAACTTTGCCTGCGTGCGTATAGAAGCCCTCTGTTATCCCGATGTAAATAATAGCCATGATCAGTGATCACACCGCGCATTATGATCACGTCAAATTTGGTTCAACCATTTCGAATAACTCGATCAGTTCTCTAAATATACAGAGACTGACAAAGTTTTAAAAACTAGTGAGGTTGCCACGCAGTCGAGTGTATGTTGACTTAAAAAAGCAAGACCATACATTAAGGATATCGAAAAGTTGAACAAAGCTGATATTAAACAACAAGCACATTGTAGAAAACGAGTAAGTAAATTAGTGATACAAAATGGAAAAATATGGACCCCGAGATACAAAATGTTATAGAAGTGAGCAATACAATAAGAGTTGGCAACCCTAATTGAACTCATGGCTCGAATCGAGAGCGGGAATGTAAGGACTTTTAAAAAGGCATGTCTCTAATAGAATAGTCTTTATTAAAGAAAAAGAAACTTGCCTTTGAAGTTTAAAATAGAATCCTTTAAACTTTGAAACTTAATTTAAAAGAAAAGAAATAACTTAATCCTTTCTACATCTATAACTAGCTATTCAATAAAAACTTAAAACTATTTTTTACCTATTTTTAAATTTAATAGGTAAAAAATAAGAAATAAAATTTATCGTTTATTATGATTCACGTTCCCAAGTATCGTTCAATCTAGGTATGTAATCGATCTTATCTGATGTCGGTTTATTAATAGGAGCCCATGTCCTGACTCCTAAAATAAGAAACCGACAAGAAAGAAACGTCACATTGTGAAAAGTAAGGGTATTTTAATATATATAATTATTTATTATAATATGTTTCCGTTAAAATATAATAGCTGTGCACACTGTGGAATACAATAATATAATATTATGTGTCATATAACGCGTAAACGTTAAAAGATTATATGGGTTGTGGGGTAAATGTAATTTATTAATTCTCTCGTGGAAAAGTTACCTACATAAAGGCGCGCGCGGAATTTTTCGTTGTGTACTTTTCGCTTGTTTGGACTTTTTTAATGAAACGTTATATTATTCGAGTTTGGAATCATGTAACGTATGGTCTAAAATGTGTGAAAAATGCTGCAGGTACAAGTACCTAGCATCATAAAATTATGCACTAATTTATATAGCCGCCACCACGGAATAGATAAAGGGAGATATTTTTTCTATGGCCGCCACCAATCAAATAGTCACGTCTGAACACTGAAGTTGACCGCAAGACGCGTGGCAACTATAGCATAATGGCACGAACTACACTTTCAGTCATATTTTTGGTTGAATTAAAATTATTGGCCGGTGCATATTATGCCAGTCGGTGAATAGTAAATTGGTAGGATTCAAATTCCCACCAAAGCGTGCTAACAATTTAGTAGCTTAATCAGCTGTACCTAATTCGTTTGAATTCGCTAGGATCAGAATCTGTAATTGGGTGCCAAGTGTAGCTTGCGCTATGTTCCGCCTACTATTCCAGTGCACAGCTAGAAAATCAGACACTTGCACTCCCAAATAACTTTTCACACTCCCAAGCACCAAAAATCTAACTACACAAACTGTTCTATCGAATAATAACATTATGTATATTGAGTGGGAAATGTTTAAAAGTAAAATTGCAAAATCGCGGAGCATGGTTTTATTGCTGGAAGCAGTTTTAATATAAGTAGTAATATTTATTGTTGGGCTTTATTTCACTATCCCATAGTCAAAAGATTTCGCTTCATTGTAATCCAAGCACAATAATTATTAGTTGGTAGGTACCTACAATGATTTCTCGAGGATTTTTCATCGATAAAATGTTATTTATTTATTTTTATTTAGTTATATATTTTGTACCAAACTTAAAAACCAATCATAAAAGCTGTAAGAGAGATCATTTCAACCTGTTGCCAGATATAGCTCGTCTCCTTTCAGAATGACATGGGTTTGGCCATAGTCCACCACGTTGGCCAAGTGCGGATTAGCAGCCTTCACACAACCTTGAGAACATTATGAAGAACTGTGAAAGATATTGCGATAATCCTCGTCTGCTGATAGCAAATTATTCGCGTACGCACTTAGACCTGACCTAGAAATGCGAAAATGGTTGTGATGACAGAAAATGCCGTAGGCACAATAAAATAATGAGATTATTGCTATCGGCGGACGTTGCCTGTATCTAAAGTAGGACATGCGATATTTATAAAACAATAATGTGCGAATAAGTAGCACAAATTCTAATATAAATATTATTACATACCTATTAGATTTTACTGGATAGATTAAGGTACCATCAAGTGAAATTCGCAGTAAAGGGCATACAATCTCACTTGATAGTAAGTAACAAAGTAACTATTGATTGGATAAAAAAATTAAATTCACTTCGCGTAGTAAAGTTCATTTTTACGAGCGAGCTATTAAGTGCTAAGCAATTAAAGTAGGTATTAATTCACTCTGATACGCACTCCAATTAGCTTTTAAGAGCTCCTGAATCCGTCACTGACGTTCATTTAATTATGTAATAAAGACACACTTATCTTATAGCAGAGATAAGGTATTTATGTGCTTATCTCTGCCTCTTGACTCGTATGAGTGACTCTTATTTCTCTTTCACGAGTAAATAAGAGAAGAGTTTGTGATAAGAGTCGTCAACCTCATCTCATTTTATCTGCGGCCCACTTCTGGAAACGGGTTAGCTCATATGATTGAGAAGGGCTTAGGGCATAGACCAGTATACACTGCCCAAGTGCGGATTGACAGTTTTTGACCTTTGAGAATAATATAATGGAGAACTTTCAGGCCAGCTAATAATTAAAGCTAGTAATTTTTAATTACATAGAACACTAAAACGCACAAAGATGTGTGATGTGAATCTACGACCTACCATACTTCAGTCTACAGTTGGGCCGATAAGAGCATATCCCACGGCCAGACGTGGGCAAAGTTCGTGGGCGATTCAAAAGTTCTACGAAAAGACGATCTACTGATTGATTTATATAGCGAACCTAGTGCCAGTTATTTGTAAGTCAAGTACTTATCTATGTGAAATAAAGATTCATCATTAAGCTGAATTAGAAATAAATATTATTCCATTATTTTGAATAAAAAGTAATAAATTATCTTTCTTACAAACCCATTTAGTAAGTACCTATGGTGTATAAGATTATTGAAACCGAATTAATTATCAAACAAGCTTAAATAATTATACATTAAAAAAACTTACTGTATAACACGTTCGAAATTTCTCTCAAAGTTTATTCACAAAAGCACAAGTCACTAAGAACAACAAATTTCAAATAGCATGGAACGATCGTTGACGTTCAAATGCGTCGTTATCTGAGCGGGAAAATTATCACGAGATACGCGAGGCTCCTAACTCCGATGTTCACGCAGTGATGGCTGCCGCGGCACTAGACCGATGCCCGGCCGCCCCGGGCGAGCGTCCCGCTTTCCACGTCCTTGTCAAGAGATCTAACTTAACCCGGTCCTGTGCGTAATGTTAGTATTCAGGTGATTTCCCCTGCAAATAGCGCGGTTTTCTTTTTTTCATTCTACGACAAGTTAGCTTGACTTCAGTCGAATCTAAAGTCTTAGGCGCGACGTACACTGGCACGTTGGAACTTGGAAGGGAACAAAGTGCGATTTTTCTACAAATAGGACACTTTTATTTTTCTATTCCACGTTAGCTTGGCTTCAACCTGATTCGAAGTTAGCGTGCTTCAAACTCCAGACTTGGAGGTTTGCCTCAGTACTTACCTACTAGACCGATGCCTGGCCGCCCCGGGCGGGCATCGTTCTGGGGCGGCCTCGCACTGGAAAGCGCAGCGTTGGCAGACCTCCTTCTCGCTGGACGGATGACATCAGGCGAGTCGCAGGGAGCCGCTGGTCCAGGCAGCGCAAAGACCGCAGCGTGTGGAAATCCTTGCAAGAGGCCTATGTCCAGCTGTGGACGTCTATCGGTTGAGGATGATGATGATGATGATAGACTCTCATACACTCTGCCTTTACATAGCGCTGGCCGTTACTCCTCGGAAATTCAAAAATCTACTAAGAAAATAAGAATTTTTACTCTATACAACACGTGTAAACCCCTCGTATAACCCATGTGGGCGTGACTCTTATTCAGGGGTATGCTTTTACGTGGAATTTAGAGCGCTATTCTTTTTTGTATTTTATGGAAGGTTAGCGCCTCATAACGATCTCATCTGGATCCTTATTTTCGAAAAATTCAAATTTAATCTACGTAAGAAATTCGTTTGTTTTTTACATTTTACACAGACTTAAAAAATATATTTTATAACTCTCGTTTATTATAAGTTAATTATTATTAGTCTTCTGCTTATTCTTCAATTGTTCACTTCATTTTTTTTACTTTTACAAAGTTTTAGTAATTAAAAAAAAACACCGAAATACATAAAACAAGGTCCAACTTACACATTTTTTTAAACGGCAATAATCCAAACATACTCAAACCACTCCCATTACACTCCCTATCAGAATTCAGAAGTAGTTTTATTTTTTGAGATTTTTTCCTAGCTAAGGAACCCTCGGTTGGCGAGTCGACTCGCACTTAACTGGTTTTTTAATTGCTGATTCCTGTTTTATCCTATCGCGAAAACATAGCATTAAAATACGACCAACTGAACTCAGCTACAGCTTTAGAGTTTTCGATCAAAAATTCTGAGCTCCCAATTTACAATCTGTCCTCAGATAAGCCACGTTTAAGCCCACTTTTAGAAAGCAGTTTACTGTTTCATCTGTCGCTGATTTTTGGCAAACAATATTATAGCTTAGATCCAAATTAACTTGAACCCTAGACCCATAAAATATAAACGGAATATTTTCGTTCTGTACACTGTATACAGAATTCCTTGCAAACATAAAAAAATGCGAAAGTATTTTTGTCTATCTGAGTGTCTAGGTTACCTTTTTACGACACATCTGCGCAACCGATTTTGATGAAATTTACGGATAAAGGATAACTTTTTGATTTTCCGGGATAAAAAATATAGCCCATAGCCTACGTTCGCCCGGGGTTGAAGCTATCTCTGTACCTACCTAATTTCGTCAAAAACGATTGAACAGATGGGTGGTGAAATCACAAAGAGACATTTACTCGTTTATAATGTTAAGTACCGGTCTAAATTTATACTTTTTATATCCTAATGCCCTGATCTGACCAATGGCTTCTGTTGGCCCAACAAACTAACCCATATCATTTAACCCCTGTATCGTGTCATTTTATTACAAAGATTTCGTTTTAATTTTTTTGGTCCCTCATTTATCATAAAGTAAATAAAGAACCAAATTGAATTATACTTGTATTGGTTAACACAATACGCTAGGTCGTTAAATAATGGATATTGTGGCCATGATTGCGTTTCATTAATTTAATTCCTCCCGCACCAGCAAGCAGGTAAATGGGACAACATGCATATCATTGCCTACTTTGATATTATATTTAAATTAAATGAGATAATCCAATCTGGTATGTTTCAATTAGTTACTTTTTACAATTGATTTTTAACATAGGTACCAACTAAGTATACTTTGTGAGTTCGCATTATTAAAAGTACATCTAAATAAATCGCCTCATACTAGCCTTCACTAGATAAAGAGTACAAAACGGAAAAACGTGGATTTAGGTTTATGGACCAATGTTCGTCTCTTGGTTTCAAACTACCTCTGAACAAAATTAGAACTAGCGGTGAAAAGGTAACAAAGTGACCTATATAGGACGTAGGTATCTAAGCTATCCAAGCACAAGAAAACATAGTTAAATGTATGCTGATAATTAATAATTTCAGAATAACATCTGTCTATTTGGCGTGAAATACCTACCTTATGTTAATTTCTCAAAACATGGACCACTAATTGACTTTGTCCTAATAATTACAATTTGTCTCTAAAGTAGGAGTTAATTGCTTCATTTACTTATCTATTTAAAATATTTTCATTGGCTCATACAAGGGCGTAGTTAAGGATAATTAATATTCCGAAGTCAGCTATAGTAGTTAAGTACTGAAATATGCAAGACGTGATAGACGGGCATCGCCGCACCATAAGGGTTTCCTTTTGGTAGACAGCAAGCTTTAAAAAAAATTTTCAAAAAATAAATAAAAACCGACTTCAAAAACCACAAACACTAAAAAGTAAAAAATAATTTAATTTATTATGTATACAAGAGTTAATGTAGTTCTATAATAACATTTTTTGGAGTCGGTATACCAATTAGCCGCATGAACCGTCTACCTACTCTTCATTATTGTTGACGTGACTCCACATTGGCACCGACTCCAAAAAATGTTATTATAGAACTACATTAACTCTTGTATACATAATAAATTAAATTATTTTTTACTTTTTAGTGTTTGTGGTTTTTGAAGTCGGTTTTTATTTTTTTTTTGAAAATTTTTTATTTCACAATTTTTAGTGGCCCCACTGTTTTAAAATACAGGGTGTAACCAGAACGCTAGTAAAAACTTAGCGTTATTAAGAATAACGTCGTTTAATCGTTACTCGTCGACTTGAAGTACAAAGTCCTTTCATATGATACCCCACTTGGTATAGTTATCCTACTTTGAAATTTCAAACCCCTGATTTTCCCCACTTTTTTAATTAAACTAAAAATAATTTTCAATTTTTTTGATTTCCATGATATTGGGCCACTATTATATACAACTATTCCAAATTTCATGTCAATAGCTTTAATAGTTACTGAAATAATCGACTGTGACAGACGGACGGAGAAAGTCGCACCATAAGGGTTCCATTTTTACCATTTTGGTACGGAACCCTAAAAAAAACAAGATATGCTATGCATGGTTAAAACATACTGTTTACAAAACTATCACACTGATCGCGAGCAATTTACCTACTCTTATCCATTGAGGAGTTCCGTTCTCCATCTCCGGAGATATTCATCAGATCTTCACCAAATTAAAATGGGACCACCTCTGAAGTATGACCTACCAAACAAAAAAAGAATTATCAAAATCGGTTCGTAATTGGCGGAGAAATCGCGTAACAAACATACAAAAAAAAAAACATACAGTCGAATTGAGAACCTCCTCCTTTTTTTGAAGTCGGTTAAAAAGCGCGGAACGTTAAGTATTAATATGTTACCAAGATATTACATAGACATGTGGTTATTATCAGCTGTTTTAAACTTAGTTGCAATGTCTTCTTCGGGATTTTAATCAAAAGTGTTAAATCATGCTCGATTTATTTATATAATCAGCAGTTATATTGAGTTCCAACATAGAAGATCGTTCACTGTACTTAAGTATTAATACCTTACGCCTAATTAATTGGTACAGCCTGTTCGCTCCCGTTTATGTTTACCTACATTATACCTACCGATACTGATTGATGGCATATCGAAAGCTTTTACTATCAAACAATGTTATAAGTTGGCTCAAATATTTAAAAAATATTGAATACAATATTTATTCAAATCCATCAAGGAGCTTAGTCACAATCACACAATTTATTTTAAACATAAGTAAAAAATTTTATTAACTGCCGTTCTCAGTAGGTACTTAAGGAACTAAGTAGTGACAGATTTTGTATTGAAATATATACTAAATGATTAAGCGGCTCTGAATGCGGCAGTCGTCGACGTCGTCGTCAACAAATTGTCGACAATGGACGTCCACTGCTGGACATAGGTCTCCTGTAGGGTCCTCCACAAGATCCAGCGACTCCCTGCGACTCTCTTGAGGTCGTCCTGCCGGAGATTCTTAGCATCCCCTGCCCCGCCGTCACCATAACCGCTGCCAGAGCCAGGAATAGCGGTGCCGCCGGGGACTAGAGGCCTTGGCCTTGTCTTTGCACTCATACAAGGAAATTGCCCATAATGACCGCGCTGGGCAGACGTGTTGGTCATCGCAGGTCTAGACTGTTCGCACCGGTGTCGCTTTTGCCCGACACCGGCCTTTGTCCTTTAGACAGTCCAGCCAGTTTTTGGTTATACTGCCATTTATCGGTCGCCAGAGCCTCGTTCGTAGACCAGCAGGGGGCACCATGGGCAGGTGAGGTTGGCTGTTGGAGTGCTAGGTGAAGGCGCACTCCCTGCGGCAGTAAGAATTTTAAATTTTGAGTGAAAAAACATCTTGCTGTTGTTCGGTGTAAGTTTTCCTGTTTGCGCAATTATTATACACTAGCTGATGCCCGCGACTTCGTCCGCGTGGAATAAGTTTTTTTGTATTCCCGGGGGAACTCCTCAATTTTCCGGGATAAAAAGTAGCCTATGTCACTCTCCAGGTCCTCAACTATACCCACGCCAAAAATCACGTCGATCCGTTGCTCCGTTGCAGCGTGATTGAAGGACAAACCAACAAACCAACAAACCAACAAACAAACTGACTTTCGCATTTATAATATTAGTATGATTTAAAGACCGCTGATCTTTTAATATCTGTTCTCTGTTTCTTAACAATGACAGTTTGAAACAGTCCACACTTTCTTCCTTCGACCACAATTGTACATAATAGATACCAGCTATTCGGGAGGTTGTTACAGACACCTTATCAAAACTTGACCTGCGTGTTACCTACTTAGTAAAAATTATTGCCAAGAAATATTCATTCAATGAAACAAAAATATTCAATGCTCAGTTCTTTGTTGAAGATTTGGCTGTTTTCCAATCCTCAAGTTGCCAGATTTAAACATTTTCAACATAATCTCTAAGCACGTCACTACTTGTCGGAGACCGGAGAAAACTTTAATCATTTTGTAGTTGAAAATGGAAATGCATTTTACGTTCTCCGATAGTTACCTACTTACCTGCACAGCAGAAAAAATAGATACACGTATACCTATAGGTTAGGCAGATTCATAAATTCCTTTGCCACAAATACTACAGTATACTCAAGTATAATTATATTCATACAATGTGCTGACGCTCATACCATGACAGTTGACCTAAAGATACGCTCTCACATGCCATAGCATGTGACTGATTCCCATGATTCCCATGCTGAGCTAGCTCAAAAATGTATGCTAAGTATCCAAAAATATAACATTTTATAGCAAACTAGCTTGGTTACTGTATAATCAATGATTCTAATCAAGCAGGATTCTGTTTATGCAAATAGCGATAGAAATAAAATAGAATGCAGTGAGTCAAGCATAAGGAAACGCCTCTAGGCTGCATGTTGACTGACGTGGACCGGAAAATAGCGTTACATATCATCGATATTCAGGTTGAATGAACACACGTCTCCGCTATACATTCCACTTCGATTTAGGGACAGGCAACCTAAAGAAATGTTTATCCGTTCCTTGATCATGTCGTACTTTCTTAATGGAGCACAACAGGTGCACGCTGGTTCCGCAATTTACGTGACAGAAATAATGTGTCGTAATGGGAGGCATAAAATTGTACCTTTAATAAGTATTATTTTGATTTCCTACCTTAAAATGCAAAAATACAAAATTTCGACGATGTTTATTACAGAAAATCCCATGAAAAGTCCTAGAAGTCCACCGCAGCTGGCAAGGATATCAGATGTGCCATACAACTCGGATCGTTTCGCTACATCGAATAATGCCCTTTTAAAAAATATCACTACTTTTGATACTTTGGATCTGAAATTGAAAAAAATAAAAATTAACGTGGAACGTTAAATATTTATTTATTGAAGTGTAATCAGATTTCTTAAATGATGATGCCCACGACTTCGTCCGCAAGGATTAAGTTTTTTTTATTCTCGCGGGAATTCTTTTATTTTTAGGGATAAAAATTGTCTGTACCAAATTTCATCAAAACCGGCTGAACAGATGGGCCGTAAAAGCGTAGCAAACAGACAGACAAACAGACAGACAGACACACTTTCGCATTTATTATATTAATATGAATACAACATTAATTTTGAGAGTTTTTATAGTACAAAAAATACATGGATAAATATGATTTAAACCAATATATTTACAGCTTACTTTGTCAAAATATGGTCTCCATGAGAATTATTGTGATTCGTATATGAATACTTTTCGAAGTCTTGTATCTCTGTCTGAATTACTTCAGTGTCGTATGTTATTGAAGTGCAACCAGGAAGACAGTTGCATGCGTCTGCTATTCGAATGGCTTCTTCGTTGGTAACATTACCATACCCTTCATCTTCAATGTCCATGGTAGTTAATTCCACTAAAATACATTCAAGATTTAGATAGATAGATAGATAGATAAACTCTTTATTGCTACACAGGACATAAAATACAAAAAAAAGAAAACATAACAAAACAAAGTGCGCAAGGGCGGTCTTATCACTAAAAGTGATCTCCTCCAGACAACCCATTAATTAAAAACCTTTAAGATAGGAGCGGGATAGTGCAACAATATAGACAGCCACAATATACTACATACCTAAACCTTACATACTAATAATACATAAATAACTATTAGTGCACTATTTTAACTCAACTCAAAACATAGGTATTTATTCTAATTGGTGCCTACAAAGTACACCTTCTGAACGTCATGCTTACAAATTATAAGACGTGAAGGTGATAATTTACTACGGTATTTTAAAACTAAAGCTACGTGGGTTCCAAAAGCGCCCTGTATGGCTAGCATGCACACTACGAGTAAAATTATGTCTACCCGTTATCAGCTCTCTCTGTCTACCGGAGCTAACATGGTTACTTCGCTCGTTACGTCAAAAGTAGAGATAAAAGTAATATTCCTTATCTGTGGTATTTTTCTATACGAACCTGTACATGATGTCGACAATTTTTTTCTTGTAATATACCGCATTTTGTGCATGTTATGGTAAATGAAAAATTTGCCGGCCGCGACAACATCTCTCTCTCTCTCTCGTCGCGAGATAATCTCGTTGTGCGCATGCTAAGCACACTGGTCTGAAAAGAGCCCACAACAAATTCAGCCGGGGTTTTTTTAGCTCACAAATATCGGAAATTACATAAATAGATTTATAATTATAACAATTACACGTTTATCCGCTGGAACAATAATTTCATACCCATGCGGCATGCCTTCCTATCATTCAAATAATCCTTTACTTGAATAATATGAAGTTATTTAAGTATACCTCTCTTTCATTTTATACTCGCACTTATAAGTTATTATATTCTAACTTTGAGGCACAAGTTGAAACATATTCTTTAGATGCGCCAATTAAGCTTACAATGATTGATATGAAACAGGGCAATTATTATTGATAACTATAAAGTTTTTCCATAATATTATTATCTGTATAAATTTAGCTCTCACGCCCGCATACAAAATAAATACATATATGGCCAAAAGATTTATAAAAAACTTACGTAAATAAATGCAAATTAATAAACTTACATACACAAATACACAAATAAATAGTTCCAGCGGGCGGAGGATTACACCCCGGCAGGGGAGACCAGACGGCCGGGGGTCAGGGGGACAGGTTGAGAAGCCGGCGGACTATTCTAGCCGAGTCTAGCAGCACCGCTTTCTGCATCCTGGCCACTCCTGGCTGCGAGCGAACTGCCACGGAATCCCAGTCGCCTCAGATGGTGAGCGAGGCTGACTGGGATTAACCCATTCGCAGATATGACGATTGGGGTGGTTTCAGTGGACTCCACATGCCACATGGCGGAAACCTCGTGAGCCAGATCGAGATACAATACATACGTTTTATTATTATTATTAAATTCTTTATTGCATAAAAAATAGACATATACAAAAAACATTATAGAAAAATATAAACAAAAGGCGACCTTCACAAAAGTGATCTCTGCCAGGCTTAACCTACATGAATATTGTACTTACTCTCTGCTTTGCTCATGCATTTGAGGCTTCCAATATTACATATAGCCATACCCGGGCCGTCTGCGAATAAAGGTTTATTAGACATTCAAGAGAGCTGTTCTTAATTTTATGAGTAGATGATATTCATACCTGATGGCCTGGTGAGAGGCTTCGGCCGTGGCTAGTTACCACCCTACCGGCAAAAGACGTGCCGCCAAGCGATTTAGCGTTCCGATACGATGCCGTGTAGAAACCGAATAGGGGTATGGGTTTAATATAACTGCCATGCCCCTAACAGGTTAACCCGCTACCATCTTAAACTGCATCATCACTTACCATGAGATCGCAGTCAAGTGCTAACTTGTAGTGTATAAAATAAAATAAAAAACTAATAATAATTTGCATATATAGAGTACCTAAATTGGACACAGATATCTTTTTTGAAATTTTTTTTACCGTTTTACAACGTCTAACAAGCAAGTCGAAGAGAAATATAGTTATACCGACGGCTTTACGTGCAGGTGAGATCGCAGTCAAGGGCTAACTTGTAGTGTATATGTCACCGTAAGATTGCAAAAACCGTTAGATTGTAATCTAACTAGCGAAATTTTTAACTGTCGACAGATTACAAATTAACGCATTATTTTTCGGTAGATTGTAATCTGTTAGGTATATTAACGCGATAAAACCGAACTACCTGACTATTTATGTCGAACCTAACCTAACCTACATGAAAGAGACAAGAAAACATAAATATAATGTATATTTCAAAAATTGACATTCAGAACATTGAACGGTTCACAATCTGTCGACAGTTTACAATTTCGCTAGTTAGATTACAATCTAACGGTTTTTGCAATCTTACGGTGAGATATATAAAAAAAATATGAGAAATTATTATCAAGAAAGAAAAAAAAAATTCTGAATTTAATTTACCAATTTAATTTTGTATATAATTTAATTAGTAAGATAATAATGTAAAATGTTAGATATTAATAATTCTAAATGTTGTACGCCAGAAATGGCAGAATGCATTTTTAATATTGTGTTCACAACGAATAAATCAATAAATCAATAAATCAATAAGACTTACGTGGCATACTAAAATGAACACAGCCGCATCGCGCATACGTAAAGTTGGTTAAGCATTCAAAGTCACAGTTGGATTGGGTGTAAATTTTAAAATATTTAAGGCTGCGCTCATTCTCAAAATAACACTGACGTCTGTAAAAAAAAAAATTACCAGAAGAAATTTAAATTTAAATCGGGATGAATTGAGCATTTTTATGTCAATGTACCTAGCGGGCAAAGGTATGCTTTCAATGCCATCTATCTCTTAACAAAATTGTTATTGCAATTATTAATTATATCTTGTACTAATAAATAAGAGCCTAGTATATTTCAATAAATCTGGATATTAGGCTAATACAAATTACGATATCGTCAGTGCAATCAATATTCCATCGATACGAGATCATGATGATATCACGTATCACATTAATAGTGTAGGAATCCCTAAAGATACAATAAAAATAAAAGACCTGACTCAAGTCTCGCTCACTGAATGACTGACACAACTTCTAACCCAAACCCTTGGACCTACTTATGAAGAAAGCTGTCACTTTGCAAAGAGACTAGGAAGCTAACCCGAAGATATCTCATAGAGCCACTAGCGAAGCCGCGGACGATTTCTAGTATCTTTATTAGATACTAGCGGGTGCCCGCGACTTCGTTCGCGTGGAATTTTTTTTTTTAAATTCCCACGGGAACTCCTCAATTTTCCGGGATAAAATATATATATATATGTATATATATATATATATATATATATATATGTCACTCTCCAGGTCCTCAACTATACCCATGCAAAAAATCACGTCGATCCGTTGCTTCGTTGCTGCGTGATTGAACGACAAACTAATAAACCAACAAACAAACACACTTTCGCATTTATAATATTAGTATGAAGTATGACTCGCTAATGCCTGCGACTTCGTCCGCGTGGATTGAGGTTTCTCGGTTCCCGCGGGAACTCTTTAATTTTCCGGGATAAAAATGTGTTATAAATCTATCTCTGTGCCAAATTTCATCCAGATCCATTCAGCCGTTGAGGCGTGATTGACTAACAAACATACATCCATTCACCCATACATCAATCCATCCAAACTTTCGCATTTATAAAATTATCAAATCGAACCTAAATTGCGAAACTATGTATGTCTTTCTGCGACGCTTTATCGGCTCATCTTTTGAACCGATTTTGATGAAAATTGGCACCTATAGAGAGAGGTGGCATCCCGAGGAAGGACATAGGCTACTTTTATCCCGGAAAATTAAAGAGCTCCCACGCGGACTAAGTCGTGGGCATCATCTAGTAAGTGTAATAATATCACTTACGATAAAGGGGTAAATACTTCGAGTCCATCAGAAGTGAATTCCACCGTTGCTGTAAAAGCTAGCGTCACTTCTTCATACGTTGGAATTCGAATGTACTGCTGAGAAGGTCGCGGCAAGTCACAAGGAGTATGTAGTAATATCTGTAAAAAGTTAAATCTATACTTAATATTATAAAGTTTGTGATGTTGTGTCCAGAGATTACCCCCTGGTAATCTCTGGATCCACTGAACCGATTTCTAAAATTCTTTTACCAATAGAAAGCCACATTATTTGTAAGTGTCATAAGCTATATATATTACTCGAAAAATAAAAAGACTTTTTCGTGGAAGTCGGATTTGCAAAGTAAGTCGGAGAAAAAACGGTGGAACAAAAAATTTTTTCCAAAAAACCGACTTCCAAAGCCACTGTAAAGTAAAATATAATTTTGATTTCTACACACTATGTTGAAGTCGGGTGAGTATAACAAAGATAGGCATAGTTGACGCATCCGCCCGAGGCGGTTTTTTGGAGAGAATTTTTATTTTTAACTTTTTAGTGTACCTACTCTAAATTTCCACGGCTTAGGAGTGCAGTACCCTGCAGCATCAGAGTTGAGGAGTTGGGACTTTGGTTTAAGTATGAAGTCGTTGCTTGACACCTACAATATGAATTCATTAAAAAATCCTAAATCGCTATTTTAAAGGAGTTCTGTACTCTACAGCATCAGGATTGAGGAGTTGGGACTCAGAGTTGTATTGTATACACGTGACTTGATACCTACTATATGAATCCACTATCAAAATTTCCTAACTCCCTAGTTTTGAGGATTTCATGTAGTACGGTACACCTACAGCATCAGTATTGAAGATTTGGAGTCAGAATTTTTTATGGGACCATCTCGCGAGCTTCCTCTAACCAGTAAAAAAAAATTTTTCAAATCTGTTTAGAAACCACGGAGATATGCACCGACATACATAAAAAAAAACATACGCGCCAAATTGAGAACCTCCTCCTTTATTGGAAGTCGGTTAAAAAAAGTTTCTTACGAACGCTGCCATAACAATGATAAATAAAAAGTAGCCTATTTCCATTGTCCAGGTCCTTAAATATTATAGCCATGCAAAAAATCACGTCTATCCGTTGCTCTGTTGCGGCGTGATTAAAGTACAAACAAACCCAATTTAATATTTATAATGTAAGTACGGATCTAAAAGCCACGAGTGTACTTAACTTGCTTAATTTGAATAAGAGATAGTCATAGATTATTTACCTTAAAACCTGAAAGTCTTCGCTTGCAATCCCAATCCAAGCCTTCTACCATCTCTGCCAATTTCAGCTCCAAACCAGCTTTCGGACCAGCGCCCTGTAATATTAGTTATAGTACTTTTATTGCCCTGCTCTGCTACGAGTAGGTAAATAATAATTAAGCATCTATTTCTAAGCTACGCTAAGTTGCAAGTCAAAAAGTCCAAAAGCCACAGCGTATCAAAGTAAATCGAACTATCTTAGATTTATTGCAATAGCATTCCATTACAAGCCAAATCTTGTCCAGCGCTGCATTTTGTTTTATCCACTACAAGCTAGCCCTTGACTGCGATCTCACCTGATGGTAAGTGATGATGCAGTCTGAGATGGTAGCGGGCTAACCTGTTAGGGGCATGGCAGATATATAATATTCAAACCATACCGCTATTCGGTTTCTTCACGGCATCATACTGGAAAGCTAAATCGCTTGGCAGCACGTCTTTGCGGTATGTGTAGTATTTCTCCGTATTTTATAACCTTTATACCACGTATATCAGCTTTCACTTGCTACTATTCAAGGGGCGGATAAGCAAAATGAAAACTGCTGGCAATGCATTGGTTTATGCTACCGCATAAGTGACCAGAAGCGTCCTTTTCGTATATGATGATGTCGTCTGATTCGTATCTGATGATCGTCTAAGATGGTAGATCTTAGACTGCATCTTCACTTACCATCAGACGAGATCGCAATCAAGGGCTAACTTGTAGTGGGTAAAAGAAAACGTAATCTAGGTGGTGAGTTTTAGATTTGTTTCTGTGACGTGATATGCATTAGAAAAGGGAATGAATTGTTCAAATTTATCATATTATTAAATACTTACTGAACCTCTGATAGGGTAGGTTATTCTTGGAGCATTATGAAGATACCCGTTTTCCAGCGTCCATCCCTGATTTTTTGTTCTAATTAGGTTCTCCATGTATTCATAATCAGTGTTCAAGCTTTTGAAACAAAATAATTTTATTGAACTCAATAGTGAGACCTCGCGGTATCCTTATGATAGTTTTAACTATATTATGATGCGCGTTTAAAACTAAACAATTCAATAATTTCGTTTCCTTATTATATTTATCTAATTTTAGTATTTGTTGTTCAAGTGCAGGATATAATTCAAATAATTGATCAAGTTTCAGGCTTAGCCTTTCAGAAAATTTAGGTCAACTTTGGACGTTAGAAAATCTCCACTTTGAAAGCCCCCCATTTCGTCAATTTTAAGGGAAAAATTAAAAAATAATAATTTTGGACTCTATTCCTAATTATCTTTAAAATGATATACCGCAACCCTATGTAACACTATAAAAAATATTTTACTTTTTATAACTTTTTAAGCCATATTCGGCTGGAGGCGATTTACATATTATTATATTTAAATTTGAAGTAATTAATTATGTAATTCAGTAATTCAGAAGTTATAAGGCCCTGACAGACGGACGGACGGACAAGTGCAAATTCAAGTAGACTCAGAGACCTTCGCTTCGCTCGGTCAATAATTAAAATTAGCTTAATCTAATCTTAATAATTTG
This sequence comes from Erebia aethiops, assembly GCA_923060345.2. Classification (NCBI taxonomy): domain Eukaryota; kingdom Metazoa; phylum Arthropoda; class Insecta; order Lepidoptera; family Nymphalidae; genus Erebia; species Erebia aethiops. The sequence continues at coordinate 8,383,977 of OV281096.1, read as the reverse complement.
TTCCATTAATGTTAAACTTTTAAGTTTAAAAAGGCTTTAGGTACTCAACTTTTCAAGTTGAAATAGATCTTCGGGTCCAATCGTGTTAAAGGTAAAGCACATTCCTTCTTCTGTTAGAATGGGTGTAAACATACTATCACAAGCTCTCTGTCTCCTCTTCCAACTACAAATAGATATGACTTGAGATAGTTTTGGTGAAGCCTGAAAAACAATAAGCCTCAAATCATTATTCTTCTAGGTGACTCGCTCCGACTTTGCATGGAAAATTTAGAAATCTTTAACCAAATAAAGCTAATTTTGTACACAGAAATAATTAGGTCCCTAGATAATAAAATCGCAATGCCAAAAGTCGAATTTCAGTGACTGAATTTGGTTCTTTATTTTATTTTTGTATTATTGTCTTACAGAAAATTTATTTAATTATTTATCAATAAGAATTTGTAAATATTAAATTAATCAGATTAAAGTCTAAATTAAAAACTAAACATAATAAATATCATCTATGCCGCTGCAATAAGGCAATGTGCCCAGAACGCTGGCTGCGTTACCTCGCTGAATAGCCAAACTTATATGTTGGCCGATGTAACTGCCAGCCCTCTGGTCACCTGTGGACTCTGTGAGACAAGATGATAGATCCTTAAGGCCTGTGTAGCATAAAAGCATAGCAGTGTATCCATCAAACGGTGATGTATGCTTGTAAAAATAATGTGCTGTTTTTAGGACCTTTGAGCAGCCATTGACGCATCTCAAAACACAATTTAAAAAAAATCGCTGCATTGAAATTTATTTTAAACATACCTCTTAATTTACCTTTTAAAGCAATTTTTCTCCTTATTGAAACCAATAATTAGCTCTAGAAATTCATGCATTTTTTGCGACATGCGCTTGCTCGATTTCACCCCCGCGCGCCTGTGTTTTTCATCTCGTGAGCTCACAGCGCCTTAAAAAAGGATCTAGCATCTTCACCGCACGAACCCATGGTTTCAACACCAAAAGGCACAACAATGAAATTATTATTTTTTCAGCATAATTATATATCTATATCAACTTATATTTGTTATTAATTAGGTGTATATAAAATTGTACATAATTATGTTATATAATCACCTTTCTTATATTGCGTACAGTCTCATTGCCGAATGAAAAATGTCTTCCGTCCTCAGGAATACTATCATAATTGCAAATCAGAGAAGCATCTTCGAACATATGTTGTCTGTAATAAAGCAAGGCTCCTATTATGATCATAAATTATATTTTACTATGTTATACCTGCGACATGTCCAGTGTCCATGTCCAGTGGATTTAGGTTTTTGAACAATCCCTTAGGAACTCTTACATTTCCGGGATAAAACCTGATACCTGTTTTTATAGATTTTGACCAGACACATATATAGGTAGATTGCTAATTTTATAGCTATCCCTTTCATAATACTACCTCCGGAAAGGGACAGTGCTAGATTTAGTTCTGTCAATTTAGGTTAGAGATAGTGTACCTACAACAAAAATTCAATATCAAAAAATCAAAGAGCAATTCAGATTTTTCAGGATTTTCAATACATTTTAACCCACGTGGACCAATCTGGGAGTTTAATCTCGATTTTCGTAAGAGGTCCTTCATACAGTTCCTCGTTTTACAGAATGATTAAAAATATATAACATTAAGGTGCCCATGAAACTCACTCTTTTTCTGTTATGTTGCCCTTAGTTTTGTTGAACACAAAAGCCTTAAAACTGAACACCGTTGACATAATTTTCCATTCAGGGCACACCGTTACAGCCGGAAAAGGAATCTAAAAAATATAAATTATTGATATTAAAATTATCTTGACTTGATCAAGAAATTTGAATTGATACTGCAGAATCATCAAGAATATTGGCATAAGCAGAGGCGTCAGGATTGCAGTTTTATTCAAGTTTCATTTTCTCGATTTACTAGCTGATGCCCGCGACTTTGTCCACGTGGTTAAAGTTTTTTGGTTTCCCGCGGGAACTCCTTAAATTTCCGGGATAAAAAGTAGCCTATGTCACTCTCCAGTCCTCAAGTATACCCATGCCAAAAATCACGTCGATCCGTTGCTCCGTTACGCCGTGATTGAAGGACAAACCAACAAACCAATAAACCAACAAACAAACACACTTTTGCATTTATAATATTAGTATGATAAGTAATGCGAAAGTGTGAAAGTGTTCGTCTGTTTCCTTTTCACGGCTCAACCATTGAACGGATTTTGACGTTGGAATAGATGGTATTTAAAGTAGAAACATGATAAATGTACTTTTTAATGTACGCCTTAAAGGAACACAACAACATGATACAAGGAGAGCTCTTATCGCTTAGCTAGCAATCTCAACTTCTAATCAAAAGTAAGGCAGAGGATACAAAGAAAGCAAATCGCATGATAGAGCTTCCATAGAACGATAGAACCATACAAAAGAAAATTGTATTCACATGTCGTATGGGCTGATCATTTTCAGTCAACATTACGATGGAGGGGCTTTTCATCCACTTCGAGTAAGATTTCCAAATGAGGAAACCGCAATAAAAGAAACACGATGCAAACATAAGCAGCCAGACCATCCTGTAATTTAATAATGCAACAATAACATACTATAATATCTTATTCAATAAAAAAATATACAAATGATAATAAAAATATGTTTCAAAATAGAGCTATCGTAATACTAATATTATAAATGCAAGTGTGTTTGTTTGTTGGTTTGTCCTTCAATCACGTCGCAAAAAAGCTACGGATCGACGTAATATTTTGTATGGGCATAGTTGAGGACCTAGAGAGTGAACTAAGTTACGTTTTTTCTCGGAAAATAAAGGTTATCCCGCGGGAATTAAAAAACCTTCTTCCACGCAGACGAAGTCGCGGGAATCAGCTAATACATTAGTGTAATGAGCAAAAAAGTACAAAAAGTATACATAGGTAATTTAAAAAACGATTAAAAATCACAAAATCAATACTAAGTATCTCAATTTGTCAAGGTCGGCATTCTAATCTTCTGCAGCAATAATGTTTTGGATGGTTCGTTCCAAATATTATATTTATACTCATTTATTCAATTCGATTTTGACTTGTATAAAGCTCTTACGAATGTCATATAAAATTACAATTAACTCAATAAGATTACAAAATTACAAAAATAAAATATAAAATCAGATCATAAAATTATAAAAATTAAAAAAAGAAAAAATTAAACAATTTACAAAATATCATAAAATTAATAAATTCATAAATTAGTCTTGAGAAACAATCGTCAATTTGAGTATAAAAGGTCTATATACATAATTTTATGTAATCCAAGCTTGCCATCTACATAATCATCGATTCTATAATATGCCTTACTTATTAACTTATTTTTAATATACCTACTCTAATTTGCGAACTGTATCTATCTACCTCAGTAAGTTTAGCCTATGACTCAACTTGATGACGAAGTGTCTTAATTTTGCATTTGATTCGCACTTTTCTCTACCAAGGTATCCTTACTGGCAAGGATGTGAGAAAAAATTCACTTATATTAAAAAAAATCTAAAATGCACTTAGAGCCTGAGCCCAGCTATTCTAAAATTAAATAAAATTCATGAGTATTCGATTCTCGAAATATTATTTCTAATTTGGTTCTGGTGGGATACTTTGGCAGTGGCTAATTACCACAAACCCATCATGGGTACTAGAAACCGATAATGGGTAACTGGTAAGGGTTTATTAGTAACTACTTTTTCCCGGAAAATTATGGAGTTCTCACAAACATCATAAAAGGTAATCCACGTGAACGATGTCGCGTGTATAATCTAGTAAAAATTACAGTATATTAAAATTTAATTAATTCTCTTACTTTTCAGTCGGTGTCGTTTCTCTTACTCTGGCTTCTTTCAAGCCAAGACAAAAGTTGTTAAAATTTTGTAAAAAATTTTGCTTGATCGAGCTTTTATTACGCCTCCTTGCTGTTCTTAACTCATCTGACTTGCATTTATCTTGCTGTACTTCCAGCATTTCAATATTAAAAGTGTTATTTGACCTGAAAAACTATTTTTTTTTTTACTTTATTTACGGTAGGAACATCTGAGTGAGGAGTTATAATTATGAGTATGTAGGACTGTAGGTACTTTAAATAATTTCTTCTTAGCTTTACAAGACCTGTGTACTTGTAGAAACACTTAAGAGGATATGGCATGAACGAGAATTCCAATACATCCGATAGGGACAACTGCAGCTTGGACCGTTAATAACTATGAAAAACAGTCGAATTCTTACTCTCGTATTTTTCTGTTTTCCCCTCCAAAAAAGAACCTTTTTTAAAAGGATAATTTAAGAAGAGCCTGAGTGGCTATGTCGGTATGTTTTTCTTTTTTTGATTAAATTCGTTAAATTTATTAGTGGGATATCTGATGATGACAAGAAAACTGGGCCAATTGGTCTGAAGCGCGCGAGCCCAATACTAAATCTATGTGGAAAATATATACCATTAACTGTTATGCAATAAACAAATAATGTTATAAAACATAGTTTGGTATAGGTTCAATCAGTCTTAAAAACTTTTTCACGCAATTACATCGAATAAACACTCCACAATTATTATCATTTTTATTAATATAAAGTATAGATATGTACATACCTCAAACGTTCTTCCATATTATTTTCAATAATAAACCAACTCCTAAATATATTTTAAAGTGACTGCTGGTAACTACAGTGTTTGGCATAGTAATAACGGATACGAAACGTGTGTTTAGGTATTTCCCATGGGATCAAAGCTGCACATATAGTGCAATACCTAATTTAACTTTAGTTAAAGCTATATTTTACTAATATTTTTTATTTTATTAGTCCACTTTAACAAATAAAAAAGTGTCGTTAAACAAAAATTCGTTTGGAGTTTAATTGATAATTGCTTCTGCTCAAAGGGTTCCCTGCCACCTGATTCTTTGGCCATCGTTGCTCATCATTGCTCGACCACTCTTGACACTAATTGTAGATGTAGCCGTATTGCTTGAACGCAAAGTATCAAATACCTCGGCGTTGTTATCGACCAATGTCTCAATTGGAACGAGCACATTGAGTCTGTCATATCTAGAGTAACAAAAGTTTTGTTTGTTTTTAGGAACCTCAGAAATTCAGCTAGCTTGGGTACATTGAAAACCATTTATTTCGCGTTCGTGCAGTCTGTGCTCGGTTATTGCATCTCAGTCTGGAGTGGTGCTGGTAAAACAGTGATGCTTCGGCTGGAGAGGGGTCAGCGTGCGGTTCTGAAGGTCATGACATCAAAACCTGTCCTCTTTCCTACTTCTGAAGTATACAAACTGACCAAGGTTCTCACTGTACGTCAACTCTTCATACTGTCGCTAATACTTCAAAAGCACGCTACAACTATTTACGATTCTGAATTTGAAAAAATAAGCGGAGGTCTGACAAAGTCTGTCAAATCGTGCCGTGTAGAACTGCCTTAGCGGGTCGTCAGTCATACTACTAAAGTGCATTGGTCTATAACAAAATTTATAAAATACTAGCTGACCCGGCGAACTTCGTACCGCCTTAGTATGCAAAATTAAATGTATATTTTTCAATATTTCTGAGAGATTTTCTTAATATTTTTTTCCGTAAGAACCTTCTCCTAATAATAACAAATACAACAAAAAAAGAATTAATGAAATCGGTCCAGCAATTCACGCGTGATGCCGTGACCAAGGAAAATGGGTTTCATTTTTATATATATAGATTACATATTTACCCTCTGACTTCTCGAAAATGCAAAGAAAAATTGACTAGTTGGCTTCTTACCCTATATTATGATGAGACTGAAAATCTCCTTAGATATTAAACTTCATCATAGATTAATAGAATTCTTCAACATTAATATAATGAGTAATTCTACATCAATGCTTACAAAGTTACAACCATGGTCCATGGTTACAACACACATATCATACTCACACACATTCTCATACACTCACCCATACAACACGTAGTCCTAATCTATATGCTAAGAATTAATTTTAAGTAATTTTTTTATTTTATTTTAAATTTGTCACTAACATTAATTTTCTGTTTGTCATTTGTTTTCTTCTGATTTGTGAACCTGGAGGTGGGCGTTAACAGCTGCAACACAGTTTTATACTAACGCAGTTGTTTCCGTTCCTAAGTTTTTATGTCATCTATGTTTATGAGAAAATAAATAAATCTATAAAATCTATAAATCTATAAAATTAAGAGATTCCACAAAGTTTATTCAGGTACGCGTTTATTCTTAATAATCAGCTAGACAGGGCTATTCGTTGTTAAAAATATATTTAAGAAAAAAATTGTCACTTGCCAAACAAGTAAAACCAGTAATCAAACATACGCACGTATTAATTTAAATAAGTGCCAATTTCATTTCGCACAGGTGTGGCGTCGTTGCCACGGAGTAGATAGTTAATACATAGTACAGCTCGTACTTTGCAGACTTCAAGGCTTTCACGCATTGTACAAGTACTGCTTACCTATTCTGTGGATCTACGCGCACGTAAAATGCTCTTAAATTTGAAGACAGACTTATCGAGTGGTGTCAGAATTTAATCTAGGCTTTAGCTTGACAGCAGCATCTTTTTGACTAAAAGGTTGAGGCAGTGGTAGCGTAGCAGTTACAACCTCGACCTCGTTCGATACCCGCAAGCGCCTCTAATTTTAGAATAGAATACAATTTATTTTATTAGCTGACCCAACACATAGTATACACACAGAAAGTACATGCCAACGAAGGGGTCCGAACTCAGCTGAACGTTGTGGGTACAAAATGTAACCACTTTTACTATTAAAAAATTAACCAACCTATGGCTCGGCTTTTAGGATTTATGCGCATTTTAAGCAATATTTAAAAAAAAAAAGTTGAATGAATCGTGATTAAACCGGCATGCCTAAGAGTTCTAACGTTCTCAAAAGTTTGTGAAGTCTGCTTATTTGTATTTGATCAGCTTGGTGGGCTGTTGCCAAACACTTCTCATTCTGAGATTTTCTGACTAGAAATTCCCAGTACTAGCCCGGAGTTAGGAAGTTGGTGGTGTTTCACCACCGTGCCTCGGAGAGCACGTTAAAAGCCGTCGGTCCCGGTTATTATCACTGACATGATAATAGTTAAAGCCCGCCAACCCGCATTTGAGCAGCGTGGTGGGTCAAAGCTCTAATTCCCTCTCTCCTATAAGAGTGCACGCCTGTGCCCAGCAGTGGGACGTTAATAGGCTGTAGTGGCAGTGATGGATTTAGCCTTCCAGCGTAAAAAACTTACGAACAGTTTTCCATTTTCCATACATAGCAAGTAGATTGTACTGAAGTAGATTCAGTTACGGAAACAAAAGCATAATTAGGTCAAACGAAATAAACGTTTCTGCAATATTGGACTGATTCCCTCGGGATCATGGTCGAATGGGATAATCGCTAGTTAATCCGATTCGTTCGATACATTAATATTTGATACCGAAGAATTTTCTTATTATGTGTAGAGCATAAAAAATAACGCACTGAATAAGTGTACCCATTAAGATTCCCGCTAAATATTTCGCTAACGCGGTGACCTCAGCAATACAGACAGTTCCAGACACCAGTATTGGTTATTTTTTGATCAATGGCATTTAATTGGAAAAAATTACAGCTAAGAAAATATTTCTCGGTCCAGCAATTCCTAGAAGTTTCAACAGACGGACTACGGCTATTACGTCAGACGTGCACGACATATTTTGATTTGAAGACATTGAAAGCTTTTATTAACTGTTTTCGTGCGACATTAACCCAGCTAAAAAATGTGGTTATTTATTTTGTTGCGCGCTTAAACTTACTAAAGATTTTTAAATTGCTCATTCGGAATCTTTTATTGCCGCGCAAAGTCGCAAACTAAAAGCACGGCTGACAGTTGGGCGAAATTACAGCGAACCAAGCCAGCGCGTAATGGATACTGGCCGATCCTTAATTCCCTAGATGATGACCCACTTTACACATTTCCGGCAGAGCTCGAAAGGGATCAGGGACTTCCCTACTACTTCTTTTCATTCCTATACCATTTTTCCGATTGCGATGAAACTTCATGGGATGAAACTTCACGGGGGATGCCCCGTCGCTCACGTCCGCAGGAATTACCTTTTACCTCCCTGCACGTGTCCCCCGGGTGGTGCTAAGCGAGCGACGAACCAGGAGGCGTAATAAATGCCATACGATTAAAAAAAAAGTTGTTGTTGGGACTTACGGAAAGGTTTCTGAGACACACACATTGACGGCTGAGTCGTTCACACAAAGATACATGTAATATTTTTATAGATATATCTTGCTTTTAGATATTGCATAAAAACTGGTGAAACCAATACAAAATATTTTGTTTTTCTCAGTTTCATTCATAGGCCAAGGTCACATGATTGTCACTTGTCCCATATACCTGAACGATTGTAGACAATATTATGTTATATATACAAGTTCGTCGAAACTCCAGTACAATATCATTTCATAAAAATAATAGTATGCCACTAATACAGTAGGTAGGTAATACAGTTTTAGTATTACAGTTTTTTTTTAAATTTTATTAGACCAGTCCCGTTGCACAACTTCATGTTATTTTTTTACTTAGACTATTCCATACTAAAAGGATATAAGGAACTTATTTGCTTTTAAAAGTCGCTTAATCCACTATTACCGTAAGCTTAACACCGTAAATTTCTATTAGCCGTAATAGAAAAAAGGTTTCCTAATAGCTTAGATGGGGCACCTAAATCGTTATCTACTAAATTAAAGATCAAAAAGGTTTAGCTAATTTTATACGTTCCTTCATTTAAAAAAAACCTACTTGTAATCAGAGCCTGTCTTGAAAGCCGAAAATAAAAATGGAAAACTGGAGTTACTTATTCAAATAACTTACAGATCGATATTTATCGGCTCGTGATGATATTTAATTGCCTCGTTGGTCTAGCGGTTGGCACGTCCGACTGCGGCCAATGAGGTCTAGGGTTCGAGTCCCGGGTCGGCCCATGATAATAGTCCCACCCGCATTGGAGCAGCGTGGTGGGACTAAGCTCTAATTCCCTCTCTATTATGAGAGTGGAGGCCTGTGCCCAGCAGTGGGACGTTAATGGGCTGTAGTGGTGGTGGTGGTGGTGGTGGATAATATTTATTATGAAAACATTGTACACAGCAAGGCCAACCAGGGAATAAGTTATAATAATAAGTAATAACCTAATAGCCTATTCTGTGCTAATAGATTGCTACACGAACACGTTGTTACCTTTGTTCAGCCCTCGGGACTTATTATTTCACTACATACAAAATTACTTCTAGCCTAAATTTTGCATTTCCTTTTTAATACTCGGACAAACATTACCGATTAACAACATGGAAGAACGAATAAGGTAATTGTCCGTGGTCGTTTTTCGTTTTAATGTATTCGTTTTGTGTCTAGATCGCGATCCTCAATACATGTTCTTGTCCAACAAATAGTCTTCCTTTCTTTGATTGCATTTTACTGTAACAAATTTTCATATTTTTTTTTGCATTTTTAACGTCTATTTAGGTGCCAAATTGACCTTTTATTTGAATCATGAATTCTTAAATAATATTTATTTAAATTATTTAATAAATATATTTTTGTAGGAATCAATGCGATATTAATATCATAGAAGTGGCAGGTTCGGAGAACAATAAAGATCAGCTGGATGGTGTAGAAACGACAGCAGTTAAACAAAAAAAAAAGGAGACAATCAATCAACACTTGCTAAAGTGCTTTGACAACTTCAATCTGAGCTCGAAGGAGGTCAAAGAGAGGGAGAGAACTCCAATCGAAAAGTAAGTATGTTTAAACGAAAGTTCAAGCAAAGTTTGTATTGAATTTTAACAATTTCTCCTGATAGGGGGTTTAGATTTATTGAGGTACTTAGTCATAAATAGAAAACAAATTCAAACAAATATTTATTCTTCAAATTAAGTATATCTGAATATAATTGGGCAAATTATACTGCATGTATTGGGATTAGTTATGAAGATTCTTTAACATGTTGATATATATTTTAACTAGCTGATGCCCACGACTTCGTCCGCGTGGATTGAGGTTCTTTGGTTCCCGCGGAAACTCTTTAATTTTCCGGGATAAAAAGTAGCATATATGTATTATTCCAGACTATAAACTACACCTGTGCCAAATTTCATCCAGATCCGTTCTGACGTGATTGAGTAACAAACATCCTGCCATCCATCCATCCAAACTTTCGCATTTATAATATTAGTACTTATTTATAGATAATATTTTGGAGATTTTTTCAATTGTATGTATTGAAGCTCGTTTATGATTAATAATATATGAAATTACAGAATCATCTGGTTTATTATGTTTTTACTATGTTTCTCGTATTGCGGTTGCTTGATTTGGAAGTCTTATTGGAAATGGATATCAAGTCCCGCCATCGTTTTGTTAACAGAAAATGCCGATTCTATATATAAGGTAAATAAAATACAATAGTACATTATGGTACAAGTGTGTAATGTTGGTGATTACCGCTGAGGCGCCATTGAGACCCGAGCCGTTAGGTGAGGGTCTTAAGATAGCCGAGGACGGTAATCATCATTACACACGTGTATCATACGACGTTTTTCAACACACTTGTGAAGAAAATAATACTAAAAAATATTTTTTCCTTGGAGTTTTCAGGTAATAAACTTTCCATAACGTTAAGGGCTTCACATCTTATATCGGGCGGTGTACAACATAAATCATTTTGTTCATAATTAGTACTTGTAGAAATTTTAATTAATAAATAACTGTAATTTCAACAGCGAATACGAGTTGTGAAAAAATTTTCGCAATAGCGGGAAAAATTAATCAGTTTTCCTATGCGCGCGCATCTTACAATGGCGATCGGCCATAGACTAAAAGAATGACGTTTCTTTTTTTTGGCTTTTCGCGGATAGCGTTTTAGCCAAGTACAAAATGGGGAATTTCAGGTTTTCTTTGTTACAGAAAAACATTTTTTTTAATATTTGAGTGAAAGTTTTATTTATTAAACACGTACAAGTTGAAATTATATATAATATTTAAATACGAAGTTGCATGAAATGAGCAAGCCATAGGTACATTAATTTATTTGTACTATTGAACACGATCTTTTTTAAGAACAAAGCAACTCAACCAATTAAAAAAAAACTCTTTAACTCACTTGTGAATAACAATGAAAAAGTCACAGTTTGATCAGAGGTGTCAACTGTCAATATGTGCCTAAATGCGGTGAAATTAGAGATACTTTATGAGCAAGTGTGTTGAAATACTATTATGTACCTACGTTACCTCTCGCTCACTGTCGATTTTTAGGCTGCGGCTGATCTTACTTGTGTATTATCTGTGGCTGGAAGCAAGTTTATTTTTATTCCATTACAAGTGAGGAGACCTCGACTAAGTTGTTTTGCCAACAAACTGTTGGACGCTACTTTGGCAGAGGTCAGAGTGTGGCCAAGCGACAGCATATTTTAGTCATATTAGAGGCAATATGTCTTGATCATAAATTTCAACCCATCTTCGGTTCACTACCAAGCAAGAGTCTCCTCTCGGAATGAAAAGAGGATGGCTATAGTTCACCACGCTGGTCAAATGTGGATTGACAAAGTTCACACACGTAAGTTTCCTCACGACGCGGACGTCCTCCTTCTTCGTTACAACGATGGATATATTTTATGTACAAAACGCACTTTTAACTGAGAAAAGTTAAAAATACTCGTACGTGCTCGAGGACCAATGTCCAATGTCTTTACCGCTTGGCTATCATCGCTTATTCTTTTTAACTTATTTCGTAATTATAAAACCATCTGAAAATATATCTATTATTATTTTCGATTAATCATAAAATTTCACCTTTTATTATTTTTGTGCAGTCAAACTATTAAAAAAAGTAATAATAATAATGAAATAAGTGCCGTAAATTTCCTAAAGTAACTTCGTTTATATGTTTCATAAATGATCATATCTTTTTATGTGCTCAAATTATCATTTTGGAATTAACCAACATTTTCATACAATGTCATTAGTTTGTTTCAGTAGGTACTAATCTAATTAATTATGTTTAATTAAGGCATAACTTAATTTTTCCAATCGCTCAAACGCGGCAGAACTGGAGGGAAAAATCATTCGGCATGCTTATGGTGGCCGTTTTGGTGGTACGAGGTGATGGCTCATGACCACTGTTGATCTGCTCCTAAAGAGCACTGCATTTATTTAATGGTGCATAATTTGTTTAGATTCCATTCCCGGCTGTAACGGTGTGTCCTCGAAGGAAAATAAATTCGAGTGTGTTCACTTTTGAGAAATACAACTACATCGACCTTGATATCTACAACAAAACTTTTGGAAACATAACGGAGAAAGAGTGAGTATGTTAAACTAGATGATTCCCGCGGGAACTTTTTAATTTTCCGGGATAAAAAGTAGCCTATTGTCCTTCCCAGGGATACAACTGTAACGAATTTCATCAAAATCGGTTGAACGGATATGCCGTGAAAGCATAGCAGACAGACAGACTAACAGAAAGACAGACCGACACACTTTCGCATTTATAATATTAGTATGGATATGAATTACTCAGCTATGGCTTTGCTCGTTACTTATAATAAATTGATACTAATATTATATATTATTATATTATAAATGGGGGGGTGAGGGAGTGCGCTTCCATCTCAGCGATCCAACAGACAACCTCACCTGCCCGTGGTGCCCCCTGCTGGTTGACGAACGAGGCTCTGGCGACCGACTAATGGCGGTATAACCATTACAAAGTACCTAGACTTGAACAAATGGCTCAGGCCGGTGTCGGGCAGCAGCGACACTGGCGCAACAAGTGCCAACCCGCCTGCCCAGCGTGGCGATGAGTAGCGTAACAACGAACAGGCCCCTAGTTCCCGGCGGCTCCGCTTCTCCTTACTCTGGTAGCGGTCAAGGGGATGACGGGGCAGGGGGTGCTAAGAATCTCCGGGTTACGGTGGGCTACCAAAACCAACTGACCTTGGCGACGTACAACGGACGGACATTGAGGCTCGATGAAAGTATCGCAGAGCTTGAGGTAGAGCTGGGAAAGATAAGGTGGCATATTTTGGGGCTGAGTGAGGTCCGTAGAGAGGGAGAGGACTCAACGACCTTAGAATCAGGCCATCTTCTCTACCATCGGCAAGGAGATAATCCATCGCAGGGCGGCGTCGGATTCCTCGTCAACAAGGTCCTCACTGATAACGTTTTTGAGATATCCAGTGTTTCAGCACGGGTAGCGTATCTCATAATTAGACTGACCAAAAGGTATTCTCTCAAGGTCGTCCAAGTATACGCGCCAACTTCATCACACTCGGATGAAGAAGTCGAAATGCTGTATGACGATATTAGTCAAGCCTTAGAAAACACCACTAGGGCCCACTTCAACGTTATCATGGGGGACTTCACCGCGAAAGTAGGTCCACAAGGTGGTTCTGAGTCTGTTTTGGGACAGCATGGGTATGGGAACCGAAACCACAGGGGCCAAATGCTAGTAAACTTTCTCAAGAGGAAGGGCCTATTCTTGATGAACTCGTTCTTCAAGAAGCGGCCTCACAGGAAATGGACCTGAGAGAAAAACGCGTGAATGTGTCAAGATGAAATTAAGTGAAAAAATTCATGGAAGTAGTATCCATACTAATATAATAAATGCCAAAGTGTGTCTTCTACGCTTTCACATCCCAACTACTCACTCAATTTTGATGAAATTTGGTACAGAGATAGTTTACATTCTGGGGAAGGTCATAGGCTTTTTATCCCGGAAAATTGAAAAGTTCCTGCGGGAATTAAAAACCATCAATCCACGTGGACGAAGTCGCGGGCATCAACTAGTATAATATATGAAGTTAAAAGGAAAACTATCACAGTTAAGTAGACTTTACAAGTTTACGAGTAATAGTCGACCAACGTATAAAATTCCCGTGTATTGAGACGGGCACCTACAGAACCCTACTCTGCGCGTGGTCCAACACGCACTTGGCCGGTTTTTCATAATTGTGTTGTTGTTAAACCTCAGCGCAGACTAATGAGTAGAGTAGCGAGTCACCGCGCGCCAGCAGAGGAACCGACTCCAGTTTTTTTGTTTCTTCAACCACAACCACATTCCACTCTTTCAGTTGCAATATTTTATTACAGTCTGCACATGTACGAAGATATGAATATAATTTGCAAGTTTTACGAGTTACCCGTGGTTTGTAATGAGGAAATAGAATCAATAGGACGAAAATTCTCAACCGGCAATGAGACAGTAGCCAATATAAGAGGGGTATGTTATAAAATAAATGATATGAATGATATTTCCTACTTCTTTCTAGTACTATCTATAGATAGGTAATTAAATAAATATATATTCTAGTAAATTAGTTCGTAATATTAATAAGTAGTACTAGAAGGAAGTAGGAATGCAAATGATTTTCGAAATACCGAGTAAAATCCAGGCGCCCACCCATATTTATATTACTCTTATATAAAGACCGATTGGTAATACGAATAATATCACTTTTCTTATAGGCTTCACCAGCCTTATCCACTGTATTACATACATGTTATTTGAAGGACAAACCAAGTGTGTGTAAAAGCATTTTTAAACCTATTCTAACTGAAGAAGGAGTCTGCTATACTTTTAATATGATTGGACCCGAAGATCTTTTCCATACTGATAAGTGAGTAAAGTGCAGGTTAAATAATAAAAAATAGTAGGAACATTACTGCCCAGGCCGGAAATAAAGCTTTTCATGGGTGAGTAATGTTGTAAGGACGAGGCTCTAGCCGAGGCTTTTTTAAGTAAACGAGGCCGTGAATTGCTATTTCGTTCGAGAATCTTATTTGCGAGGCAGAAGTTTTTTTTTACATTGGCGATAGGTAGATGGCGTTGACTTATCTTAACTCACGCTAAATTAAAGTCATAAGTAGTTTTTTTTAAATTCTGTTACACTAACAAATTATATTTTTTTACTAGCATACACACAGATTACAAGTATATGGAAAATTTTAAAAGATTGAAAGGGTGGACACCAGGAGAGGGCTATGCTCCTGACGCCCCAAGAGAAACATACCCAGTGAGAAGTACGGTAAGTGTATTGTACCTATTTATTGTAAAAAAAAACGGACAAGTGTGAGTCTGACTCGCGCACCGAGGGCTCCACACAAACTTGTTAGAGGTTATCCGTCACGGGAATCGACTCGTAAAGATTATTGCCCGTTTTTTCCAATCCCAAGTCTACCCCCATAAACGTATTTAGCACCATGTGTGCTATTTTGAATTCCTAAGTTTTCATATTATCTTCGAAATCCATACCAATATTATTAATGTGAAAGTGTTTCTGTCTGGCTATCTGTTTTTCTGCTACGCTTTCACGGCCCAACTAGTCAACCGATTTTAATGAAACTTGGTAAAGAGATAGTTTACATCCTGGGGACATAGGCTACTTTTAATCCCAGAAAATTACCACCACTTTAGTGGTCCGCGCTGCTAAGCAACATACTAGTTACTCAAAACGACAGTTTGATGTTGACGTACCTTGACGTTCTTAAAATAAGGATCATAAATCTAAAACATGAATATGGCTTTAAGCTTGGGCAGAATAGCTCAAGGTCAATATGACGCACAACAGTCCGTCCATATTGCTGTTATGAAAAGTCTGGATAATAAGTTCTTCGTTCTTCTAATCTCTCTCGTTAAATATTTCAGGGTGCTGGTGCAGAAGCCGGTTTGAGTCTAGCTTTGGGTGAAGATAAAGGCGGTTTAGAATTTTACTGGTGGGATATGTCAGGTTTTAAGGTACAATTACCTAATCAATCATTTTTAATTTGACAAAAATTGAAATAGGTGTAGTTTGACGAGGATACCTTGATATATAACCTGACTGCGGGAGGTAGTAAATCGGAGGAAAATCAATCGAGTTTGGTATCAACTGAAAGGTCCTTTTTTGTAAATTTCGAAAATATGTAGTTTCTATACTATAATAAAAAGGGCATTATAATAATTCAATATTTTTTTTACAGATATTACTTCATCATCCAACTGAGCTACCACGTCCTTCACTACAAACCTTTCAAATTGGAATTGAGCAACATGTTACAATAGCTTTCACCCCAAAGATGATATTCACATCTGACGGGTTAAGAGTTTTTCCGCCCGATAGGTAGGTATCCACTACCTACAGTATTCAATATTTTGTTTGACATATAATTATGTCGTAAATACACCCGTGTACGCCACTCTGGCCGCTGCAATACCAAACAACACACCGAACCGTTGAGTTGTAGCAATTTCTAAACCATCCGAAGTGGTTTGCGGGCATACAGATCTATGAGAATTCAAACAATCTTTGTTAAACACAAGATGATGCCTGTGACTTCATCCGTGGGGTTTTTTAAGTATCACGGGAGCCGGGAACTCTTTGATCTTCAGGGATAAAATGTAGGCTGTGTTAATAGAAGTTATAAACTGTCTCTATTCCAAATTTTGACTAAATCGGTTCAGGCATTGCGGTGTGAAGGAGTAACAAACATCCAAACCTTCCACCACCACCACCACCACCACTCTCATAGTAGAGAGAGAATTAGAGCTTAGAACCACCACGCTGCTCCAATGCGGGTTGGCAGACTTTAACGACTATAACTCTCCGAGACACGGGGGTGAAACACCGCCAACTTCCTAACTCCGGGAAGCTCGTCGACCGCAGCCGAACATGCTAACTACTAGACCAACGAGGCAGTTACAACCAAACCAAACCAAAGTCCAAACCTAAATCTTAGTCCAAACCTTCACATTTATAATATTAGTAGGATAAGATTTCTTTTTAGGTTTTGACTTTGGACTATTTGGGTTCTGATTTTTGCATTTTTATTGGTTCACCGTTTGCACTGATTTTGAATTCTTCTGTTTTAATATTATTGCCATATTTTAATTTTTAAAGCAATTAATAGATTTGAAAGTTTGAAAAACAAAACTAATATAAAACTTAACGTAGACCGATCAATCAGCCGTAAATGTAACTTTTGTAAGTGGATTAATGTTATTTTTTTCACAGGTTCAAGATTGTTAGTATTATTAGTTCAGTATCACAGCTTTCTAGAACTGAACGTCTTTGAACTGTTTTTGACGTCGCACTCGTAGCAATTTATGGACAATTAATTGCTCAGTTAAAGAGTGAAATGTTGGAGTTTTACATAGCTGTTTTTAGAGTCGTAGTATTTTTGGGCACGCTGTACCTAGGTCTATAGAGTTCAATAGTTTTACCTACAGTTTATAGAATCTCGTTTAACAAGTTATTGGCAGTGAACGTATTCAAATATTTATTTACAGACGGCAGTGCTATTTTACAGGAGAATACAATCTAAAATATTTTAAACTCTACTCGCAATCCAATTGTGAATTCGAATGCTTGACGAATTTTACCTATGCGAGGTGTGACTGTGTTGGATTTGGTATGCCTCGTAAGTAAAAGCACAATTTTATCTCGCGTTTTTTTCGTTTCGTACCCAATAATTATCCTCTCACAATATTGTGTCAGAGACCTTTTTGTTGCGAGTTTTGCTCTGAAAAGGGTGCCAACTCACGATGGTCGTAAAATGGGAAGTGTTTTTTTCGTGTGTGCGGCACTGTTTCCAGATTTGATATATTAATTATTAAAATTATTATTAATTACATGCAATTTATTATATTTGTTATGATGATTTCCTTCAAATTCGCAAGCTCCGGGCTTCGCCCTTTTTTCAGACTGACCTGAAGAAAGAGCTGTTTCAATGTTGGTTTTAAGAATAAAATTCAACAGCATAAATCCATACCTACTAATATTATAAATGCGAAAGTGTGTCTGTCTGTCTGTTTGTCTGCCACGCTTTCACGGCCCAACCGTTCAATCGATTTTGATGAAATTTGGCAAAATCATGGAGTTCCCGAATCAAAAAACCAAAATCCATACGGACAATCAAAAATCCTTAATTCACGCGGCCTAATTCGCAGGCACCATCGAAACTAAAGCCACTATAAAATATAAAAAATCTACTCGTAACGTTCGCTTGACTTCAACATAAGTGTAGAAAAAAATATTTCACCGTCCTAACTCAAAAAGCACGCCTTTGGTTAAAGGTAAAACCAGACAGGAAAAGTTAATTTTGCTCACTCAGTAAGAAAAAGTGGTTCTCTTTGAGAAAAAATTGTTTTGGGTAAAGGCGGCCTTTTCGAGCTAGAGAGGTGAAATTAACTATTTTTTACAGTGGTTTTGGAAGTCAGTATCACTTTATTTTAAAAAAATATCTCTTACCTCTAGATGGTCCTGAAATGAAGATATGCAATATTGGAAGTCATAAATGCCAAAAAAAAGCAAAAGGTGAGTGTAACGCGTCCAAAATGAGAATGTATTCAGTTCATGGGTCAATAATAGAGAGAAAGTATGCGTATCCAAATGCTCGAATGGTCTTTATACTCATACCTATCTCGAAAAATATACCTAGTTTGCACGATATTTAAAAGAACGAAGATTGTAGAGCCACCGATTATTATAACGCCTCATCTAATAAAATTAATGTATTCTAGGAAATTTAAGTTTCTCCAAGTGTCTCTCCAACTCGAGTCTATGTCTTTCTTCCTATTTTCGATTTTTGAAGTGAAAACTTTTGGTAGGGGGTAAAATTGTGGATTCGCGTCATCGACATGCGTGTCACCGACATCCTCGCGTTGTAACGAAGACAAAAGGTCTTAAATATAAATATACTACATTCTAAATTAAACTTTTTTAATTAAAAAAAATATCAATAAGTTTTCACTTCGAAGATAAGATCGATAAGAAAATTAGGTATCTTCGCTCACACAACAATTGAAAATTACATGAGCAAATCAGTGATGTCACAAGGATTGAATCAATGAATACTAAAATGTATATTATACTTAATATAAATTTTACTTCCTGTACCGGTAAATATCATTCATATCATATAATCTATCATTACTACCATACAATTTTTTCTCAAAAAATAGTTTGTACATTATTTTTAGTCTAGGCAATAAAGCTAGTTGACCCCAACAATAATTCCTCAGGCGAAAACTTTAGGTACAGTATGATAAAGTACAATGAGTTAAACGTATATTATAAATATCCAACAAAAATGAAGTAAGCTTTTTTATGCTATACCCAATTGTTAAAGCAGTAAGGTACATTATCGAGTAAACGCAGTTTAGATTTGATAGTAAAATCGGTTTAAATATCGATGTTCTGCATGATTATTAATTCATTTGATATTTCGGTTTTGAGAGTAAATATACTTTAGTTTTATGAAAATAAAGAAAATCTTAAGTCATAAAATATGTATTAAGTTTTAGGTATAAATAACTAACTTCCGCATATTTTTTTTGGATATTTTTCAATAAGTTATGGTTAGTTATATACCATACCACGACCGTGCCAAGTTTCAACGACTGAGGATTTAATGCGGGGTCTCCCTACAACGAACCGGCCCGTTTCCTAAACTGTTATTTTTTTCTATAAAACCGTGTTCTCAAGATACGTTTTATACTTTTACGTTTTATAGATAGTTTAATAATAAATAAACTACACAGTTTATCAGACGAAGCGTTAAAATAGTGATCGAAGTTTGCGTAAAATACCTAAGTATTTTACGCACACTTATGATCATATAGGCAGATCTTAGACCTTAGAATTAATAATTAAGTACTAAGGACCTACAAAGTCGATGACTTGATACAATTTTTCTTTTCAGTTGATCTGTCCATGTTGGGAGTTAATAATAATTTGGAACAAGGGAGCAGTAATGTTACTGTTGATGAAGCGATTCAAATTGCCAACGACTGCAGGTGTCTACCCTCTTGCACTTCAGTGACATACGACACTGAAATATCAAAGCTAACAATAGATACAAACCGCGAGTACAATATGCGCATGCTGAATGTTGACTTCAAATATAAACGTCCAAAGTAAGTCAACATCATTATTATTTCAACCCATTGCTGGTCACTATCACGGAATACTAACTGTTACTACTAGTATTCTACACTCAGGGGCCTTATTATGAGCTCTTAAAGCAGGACAGAAATTGAACTGCAGCACACTTCAATGCAGTGTCTGCCTACCAGTTCAGTGCCCTGAAGTTCAGTGCAGTTCAATTCATGTCCTACTTTAAGAGCTCATAGTAACCCACCTGTACTGGGGGCATACTACCATCGTTTAAAGCCGTATTATTTTAATATTGTTGACGTTCGTGTTGTAGTATTATAATCCTTATTTTAAGGACGTCAAAGTATGTGACATTCAACTGTTATTTTGAAATAATGCTGCTTTAAGCGGTGGTAGTATCTTATGGGAAATTGAATGCAAAGCCTACTGCTTCCAAGCGTCATTAATCATCATTGTTATTAAGAAATCGACTAATGTAAATGAAAATTAATTAGGGGTAAGTTTAACTAATTTATACCTATTTGTTTTACTTTGTCACAGCTCTACCTCCGACGTACATATATTTTACAAAAGCGCAAAATTCGAAATATCGAAACGATCTGAGCTGTATACCACTTCTGATATCCTTGCCAGTTGCGGTGGCCTTCTTGGACTCTTCATGGGATTTTCAGTGATAAACTTCATGGAGACTTCATATTTTTTTATTCTGAGGTAGGGTTAAATATTACATCGTAATCTAAACTAATATGTATTACTAGCTGGATTGAGGTTTTTCGGTTCCCGCGGGAACTCTTTAATTTTCCGGGATAAAAAGTAGCCTATGTGTTATTCCAGACTATAATCTGTGCCAAATTTCATCCAGATCCGTTCAGCCGTTGGGGCGTGATTGAGTAACAAACATCCATCCATGTATGCTGTATCCATGATGCATGTATGGAACTTTCGCATTTATAATATTTATTTGATAAATGCGAAAGTTTGAATGGATGGATGGATGTTTGTTACTTAATCACGCCAGAACGGCTGAACGAACGGATTTTTGGCACAGAGATAGATTATAGTCTGGAATAATACATACCCGGAATCAAAAAAACAAATGTGACTGGATAATGTTGCACAAATATTATCGATACAGAGCCCAAAAACTTTATTTTTTATTTTTGTCTGTCTGTTACCGCATCACGCTGAAACTACTGGACGGAATAAAACTTACAGCCGAAAATAGATTATAATTTTTTTTTGTATATTTTACAGAGCGGCGAGTCAGCGGCGAATGAAAGCTGAAAACCTTATTGATACTAATGTAGATCTTCAACTTACAATAGAAAAATAATAATTAATAAAATTCATACGTCATAGAGTTTTAAACCTTTCTCGCTTAGGTAATTTAAAAAGCTACAATATTTTTAAATCACATTAGGGCAGAAAAGCTAAACTAAAACTGTAAGAAATGGGCCACAATTATATGATTTTTTGGAGTCCTGAGTTTACCTCGTTTAGAATCGATTTGCATATAATATAAGCCCGATAGGGAGTAAAATCAAATTTTCTCCTTTACGTTATTGACTTTATGTTTCCATGGTAACACTTGTTTATGTTTCCATGACTACATAGTCATGTATCATGTATTTTGATGAATATAAATTATATAATTAATATAAATAAATGTATCAAGCATGCTTTCAGTAATATAAAAATGCGTTCATTTTTGGTTCATTTACCCTCATTTACTAATCTATATAATTTATAATCGTTCGTAAAGAGTGAGCTCCAGTCGTGCGTCGGAGCTGACCATAGACATAGGATTTTTTCGCTACGGAGCTGACACACACATTTTTTAAAAAAAATATTTAAGATTATTAAAATAATAAAACTTGTCAATGTCATAACTGAATGACTTGAAGCACGATTCCTTGCAAGTTGTAGAGGTAATAAACCAAAGTTTCTGTAACAAACTATGTGAATGATTATGTATTGTATTCTAAATTAGCATCACTCTCAAGCTGATCTGTTGTTCTGATTTATGGATGATCCATGTAACCTTATCTGGAAAGGAAAACCTATATACAGCAAGATTTATTTATAGAATGTTGCCTAATAACGGGCTTTAATACATTGCCTTGTACTTATTTTTGCGAGGGTAATTTGTTTCATAGTCGTCATAAATCACAGCTCTTTATTCTGTCTTTAGTGACAAAAGATTTGCATGTGATGCCGCAGAATCGTGCGCTTTCAATAAAAAGCAGAGATTGCTTGTAACATTGGCATCCTTATTTACAGTATTCTTTTGTTTCAAAACAAAAGACACGACCTGCATATTGTGTCTCTATGGTCGTTGGTCGTTAATAACGTCTCTATACTTTACCTTCATGAATTCTATACGTATTTTTGCTTGTGACTCCACGTACTAAGTCTCTACCTACGTTACCATTTCAAGGGCCTAGGTATAGGAGATATATCATTGACACTACTTTGTAAAAAATTATTTTGACAAATTTAAATAAAATAGGCCATAAATTCGACCGGTCTGTATAATAGGCATGTTTCGTTTATTGCAAAAGGTTTCATAATATTTTTATTTCCGGGTATCTACCTTTTACTTTTTTGATTGATAGGTGGTTACATTGTGTGTGTGTGGTTACAGTGTGGTACAAGGTGATTCCATACGAGGTAAATTGGTAAATGTAGGAACATAAATGTGGTCAAGATCTGATGAATGTCTTCTGGGATCAACGCCAAAACTCCTCAATTTGAGTTGATCGTTGAGTTGGGTGCAGTTATCTGCAGGCACTCAATTCACAATCACCCGTTATTAGTAATGGGTTTTATCCTTTATTTATCAGTTTTTAATTTATTCTATTACCACTATTACTAAGTACTAGTCCACCGACAAATGTAAAATTTTCACATTATTTAGCATTAAAAAGCTTGCGCGGAGAAAGCTCTTTATGGGCATTAAAACCGCCGGCGTGAGCTCATAAACTTTAATATTTAATTTATTCACCCGTTTATCTTTTTCAGGCAAATTGTGATACGAACGAAAGTGCTAACAATATATTTTCATAGAATTAATTACTATGTTATAAACTACCATAAATATAACATTAGTTATGTTATAGGTATACTTAATAGAAAGTTAGGTTTGGGTATTTATTATGCTCATCAATAATTATTGGTTGAAATTTTTATTTCCTTTATTTTATTATAACATCTCCTGAAGATGCTCCGATATCGGAGTGAAACGTACGTTGAGGGTTTATGTGGCGTGGTGAATGTCGCGGGCATTAGGTTCGAGATACTTTTTTTTTTAATCCACTACAAGCTAGCCCTTGACTGCGATCTCACCTGATGGTAAGTGATGATGCAGTCTAAGATGGTAGCGGGCTAACCTGTTAGGGGCATGGCAGTTATATAAAACCCATACCCCTTCGGTTTCTACACGGCATCGTACCGGAACGCTAAATCGCTTGGCGCCACGTCTTTGCCGGTAGGGTGGTAACTAGCCACGGCCGAAGCCTCCCACCAGACCAGACCAGGGAAAATTCAGAAATTATAAATTCCCAAATTGACCCACCAAAATGAATCCACGCGAACTAAGTCGCGGGCATTAGCTAGTAGTCCATATACCCGTAATCGGCTTATGCATGGCATTGTACCGGAATGCTTCATCGCTTGGTAGGGTAGCTGCCGGTAGGGTGGTAACTAGCCACGGCCGAAGTCTCCCACCAGACCAGACCAGAGAAAAAATGCCAAAATTTAAAGACCACAGCACTCACCATTGCGCCAGGGAGCTTGCGCTATGTGTAAAATAGTACCTAATAAAAAAAACTCTATCTACTAAAAAATCTTAAAAGCCAGCAAAGCATTGGTGGTTCATCTGATGCTTCAAATGTAGGTAATTAAGAACTGTGACCCGCTCGTTTGCTCGCTATTCACAAGCAAATATATACAAAAAAAAAAAAAAAATGCTACAGAGGAAGTTATGATAAAAAATCCAAAGAAACACTTCTCCGTTAACCCCAGCGGAAAAACATTTGTTAGCAGCAGTGGAAAGTGGAAAACGTGCGAAGTGGGCCATTTGTATCCTGGGGGTGACGAAGTGACCCCATTCATTAAGCGCTGTTTTGTTCGCTGAAATTACCATAGCTTCTTGCCATGGCCTTGGCGACCGCAATTTACAAGATTTGCTTCGCAAGCACTTCTGCCTTCCCCTCTAATTATTACGCCCGATAAAAAAAAATCTAGCTAAGAAAGCGAGAAAATATCATCCAAAGAAGATACCATCTTCTTTACTTTACGTATTCGTCAACCTTATAACAACCTTTTACAAGCAAGAGACGACTCACGGGCAGAGATATTTTATAGAGAAAAAGCTGCCCAGATTATCTTTTTTCTTCTTATTCGTGCAAGGTTTTTGCCGTACAAAAATAAGTTAAAAATTTTCATGAAAATTGAAAATAATACCCATTTAAGGATTTTAGCTATTTGCAAATGTATTGTTAAATGGAAAATGCTAGAAACTACCAGTTCTTTAATAAAAATATAGCAAGCAGTGCTCCATGTGATTTTCATAGTTTTTATGTGATTTTTGACCAAATATCAGACCAGCAAACCTTTTACAAGTTTTGAAGACTTCTATTGGATATTTTTGCAGTAATAGTGAAATGTATTGAAGCTATGTTTTTTTTAAACAAATGTTCTGTTTGAGAAGACCAAAAGCAAAACATAATGGTCATGATGGAAAGTGTAGTGACAGGACACAGTTTCAACACTATCCGTGATTGACTAGCAGACAAATTGGAACTGATTCGGTTTTATCCAGCGTGACATCCGGCCTCCTATTTGGGTGGCAGACCGCAGGAGGCTCGTTTTCCGGGCCTTTCGAGTTTAAAACTTTTCAGTTTCTTATTTTTAAGTTATTTTGAGTGTATTTTTTCATTAACTTTTAATTTTTTATTGCTTTTTGTTATTTAATGCTGTTTTCTTGTCGCCAATTCAATGATTGCTTCAGTTGGTAGCCTTGGGAATAATTCATCACTGGAAAGCCAGCTGCTCTGTAAGTACTGTTCTCAACCTAAGTATTTCAAAAATAAAACAGGCCTTAACATACACATTGGGAAAATTCACAAAACTGATTCGGTAAACCAGCAGTCACAAATTATTCAAATTCAAAATTCTACACCAATTAATACCTCAAATATTTCATCAACTGAATTTTGGCAACATCTTAGCTTTTTGAAAAACAATGTACCTATTATTAAACGTATTCCTAGGGGTTCACGTTTAGAAGTAGCAAAGACTTTAAAGAAAACGATCGATGCTGTAGTTACTCAAAATTCTACTCATAGTTGGGAACAGTTACTAACTTTTGCTTACAGAGTTTTAAATGTAGACAAAAGCGAGAGCTGCTCCCTTACTCAGAAAATAAAAAATAATTGCGGTAAATGTTATGACCAAAAGTCAAGTTATAGCCATAATATACCAGTAGTAAATAATAAAATTAGCAAAAGATTTGATCCTGTAGTATATATTGAAAATAAAATTAGTGATGGCGATTATAAGGGTGCAGCTCGGCTTTTATTTTCTAGTGATGTGTTGGCCCCTGAAACAGAAGAGACCTTAGAGGTTCTTCGTTCAAAACATCCGCAGCCTATTTCTTCAGTTGTATCAGATCTAAATATCGCAGACACAACTTCGCTTCTGTCTAAGGTGGAGGATGTTCGTGCAGCTGTATTGTCTTTCAGAAGTGGGTCTGCTGGCGGTATTGATGCTATGTCACCACAGCACTTTAAAGATTTAATTGACTTAAAAGGTGATACTGGTAAAGAACTCTTAAAATCAATCACAAATTTAGTCAACTTAATATTATCGGGCACCGTACCTAAAGAAATAACACCGATTTTGTATGGCGCCAATCTTTGTGCTCTTCCCAAAAAAGATGGTGGTGTACGACCGATTGCTGTGGGTTCCACCATTAGACGCATTGTTTCGAAAATCTGCTGTAGGAACATTGCTCCATCTATGTCAGAATTTTTTCACCGTTCACGCTGCTCGTACTTTTCTATTAAATTCGGGCGAGGAGGTTTTGCTGAAAGTTGATGTTAAAAATGCTTTTAACTCAATTGATCGTAACATCCTCCTCTCTGAGGTTAAAAACAAAATTCCAAAAATTTTCCCTTACCTTTGGCAATGTTACGCGGAACCTTCCAAATTATTGTATAAATCCAATTTTCTAAGCTCTGCTGTAGGCTGCCAACAGGGAGATCCACTGGGACCTGCCATTTTCAGTTTGGCTATTCACCCAATTATTTCGGAATTAAAGTCTAAATTTAACATTTGGTATCTAGATGATGGAACTTTAGGAGGTGAAGCTTCATCTGTTTTAGGTGATCTTGCGGTTTTAATTGAACAATTTAAATCTGTTGGTTTGGAATTGAATTTTGGCAAGTGTGAGCTCTACATTCCAAATTCAACGGAAGCCCAAAAAAGACACATAATTACTGAACAATTTAATCATTTGGCACCAGGAATCAAAATTCTAAGTGAAGACTCGCTTCGCCTTCTTGGGGCTCCAGTCTTAGTTGATTCTATTCCGCTTTTTATCAAAGACCAAATTACTAAATTTGATCAATGTTCGGAACGCCTTTTTCAAATTAATTCACACATGGCCCTTTTTATTATTAAATATTGTCTTTTTGTTCCAAAATTTACCTATTTTCTTCGATGCTCACCACTATGGAAATTCCTTCCCTTATTGAACGATTTGGATAAGAAAATTAAAAACACTCTTTCCAAAATTCTAAATTGTCCTTTAGATGGCACGACATGGACACAAGCTTCTCTCCCAGTTCGATACGGTGGTTTAGGCATTCGTAAAATTAGTAGTGTATCATTACCAGCATTTCTATCTTCTGCTTATGGTACGTTTAAGCTCTTTGGGAATATTATAAACCATTCATTAGGTTCCATAGAGCCGTCGTATTTGGCAGAAGCTAGAGTTGCTTTCAATGTGGCATGTCCTAGTAAGGAACCGGTATCTTTGTTCTCTCAAAGACAATGGGACGACGCACTGTGTTCGGATGTTTTGCAGGAACTTATAAATTCATCAACTACTGCAAGCGACCGTGCTCGCCTTCTTGCGGTGTCTACGAGGGAATCAAGTTACTGGCTTCAAGCTCTCCCCTCTAAGCATTTAGGCACTCTGTTGGACCACCTCACTCTGACGATTGCGGTTGGTCTTAGACTTGGCGCCAAGTTACAACAGCCACATCTATGCCACTGTGGTGGGTCAGTGGACGCGTATGGTCATCACGGGCTTTCTTGCATTAAAAGTGCCGGTCGTCTATCGCGTCATGCTTCCCTGAACGACATCATTCGTAGGTCTCTTGCCACCGCTAAAGTGCCTGCAGTATTAGAGCCAAATGGCTTGGCACGCAGTGATGGTAAGAGACCAGACGGGATGACTCTGGTTCCGTGGAAGCTAGGAAGGTCGCTTGTTTGGGATGCCACATGCGTGGATACGCTGGCGTTGTCCCACTTGCAGGCGACCTCCATGACGGCGGGGGCGGCGGCCACTAATGCAGAAAGAGCCAAAAGGCGCAAATATGAAACTATAGAAAATAATTTCATATTTGTGCCTTTTGGTGTTGAAACCATGGGGTCGTGGGGCGAAGATGCTAGATCCTTTTTTAAGGATCTATCTTCTCGTCTCACAGAGTCCACAGGTGACCGGAGGGCTGGTAGTTACCTCGGCCAACATATAAGTTTGGCTATTCAGCGGGGTAACGCAGCCAGCGTTCTGGGCACATTGCCTCATTGCAGCGGCATAGATTATATTTTTAATTTTTAGTTTTTAGTTTTTATTTTAGATTTTAAAGATTTTTTAAGAAATTGTATATATTATTATATGTTTTTAGTTAAAAATTGTATTTTTATTTAATAACAGAGACTCACAAGGTAGACAGACGTCATCTAGATGAGTCGTAGTGAATAAAAATCATACATATTACCGTTATATCCGTTATAATGTCCCAGAGCCGTGTCCAGCTGTGGACGACCATCTGGGAGGCGTCGATTTTCTTAGAATGTATCCAAACATAGAGCGGCAAGTGCCCGGCAGCAAAACGCAGCGTTTGCTGGACGCAATTCTGCCGCGTCTTGGTAAAGACTTGAGGACTAAGTAACTATACCCACGAATAGATTACACGCGACAGACATCCAATAACAGCGTGGCAATCCGCGCGGCCACCGCGTAAAGCCGCACCGCTTGTTTGGACATATCCTTTAAAAATTGGATAATGAATCTTGTATGGTTTCCCATTTCGTCCTTTTCGGGCTGGATTCCAAATACAGTTGAAATTTCTCCACAACAACTAAAGAAAGAAAGAAAGAAAGAAAAACTATTTATTCTCACATTGTGCCACATATTACTAACTGATACAGTTCTCTCAGTAGTAAACAAAATGTTACAACTTCATGTTAACTTTATCTTTGTAGAGATTTGGTCCAAACATCAACTTTGTACTCGGCTTGAATGCACTCCCTAAGATTTATTTCTCAACTGTTATGTTGAAGTGTACGTTTTCCTTGTTGTTGTTGAATTTTGAAGATTGCCATTGTTTACCCGTGTTGCGGTTTAAGGCCATGGTCAGATAAAACGCGCGACGGCAAATAAATAATCGAACATGGCTTCTAGAGTTTATAATAGAAGGAGCCTGGAGCTGTATAATGTCATTCGTATTTTGAAGATCGCATAGGAGCCTATCTGCTGACATCGCGCCAATCACGAGTTCCTGAAAATTATGAAGTATAGGCCCAGCTACCTACCTATTTTTTCAGTTAACCTGATGTAAGAATTTCGTAAAATATTTCGCAAATTGCAAAGTAGGTAATTTACTATATTAATATTATATTAATTAATTAATTAATTAATTAAAATAATTTATTATAATAGGAGTATTGGCACTACCGTTTTCTTTCAACTCAAGGCAGCCTTAAATGCCATACAAGCTTTTTTAGCCAATACAGACAATTTTTTACGGAAAGATTCAGAACTTAGTTGTTTATTACTTCAGAGATCATAAAGAGAAACTTAGTAGGTACCTAAAGAAGAAGGTCGACCAGGGAAATCTGGGAAATCAAGTAAAAGATGTTTGCTGTTTTTGTTTCAAGTTGTGTCATTTATCTTTTTAATGGCTGAATGTTGAATTCAAATCTATTTTTTATGGAAAATAAAATAACCTGCTAATGTACACAGGTTGTAAGAAGGTAAATCAGACAAACAGCGTCACGAGCGGAAGACGCTGCGGAAATAATGAAATCCGGCAAGCGGCACAAATATTTTATACGCCACTCTTGTATTTTACGGCTTCATCTCCAAGTTTACCTAACGTCCCAAACTCCCAAGCTATTATGTGTAAATAGAAGACAATTCAGAATTTATCATTGTGCTTATGCACGTGTACTAAATTTTCAAATATATATTGGTTGTGCACTGTCATAATATTGATTTTGAGTTCAATATTACTGCCATGCCCCTAACAGGTTAGCACGTTATTATCTTAGACTGCATCATCACTTACCATCAGGTGAGATCGCAGTCAAGGGCTAACTTGTAGTGGAATTTAAAAAAATTGCTATAGTGAAATCATTCTAGTTCTCGCATATGCCATAACATAGGTATAACCTTTCATAAACAGTACCTAGGTGCTGCACTGTGGTCATATTATTGAGAGGTTCAGTTCAGGGCGAAATTATTTATTTCTAAATATTATCTTCATTTAGAAAGAAAGAAAGAAGAAGAAAGAAAAATCATTTATTCATCTTGTGCCTCATACATATAATCAAACTTTAAATAATTAAGATATGGCTTTTCCACCCACATGGCACAAGATGAAAAGGTCCCGACTCAGCATTGATGCTGCAGGTTTTGAAAACAAAACCTGAGCGCTGGTATTCTGCCGGAACCCAAACGAGTGACACGCACGAGCTCAACAGTCTTCGCAGCCGTCTGCAGTAACGGGATGAGTGTGATAAAATAGAATAAAATAAGATATGTTATTTGCGCAGTGAGTGTACCTAGTGTGTAAAACTAAATATTAGAGATAGTGATTTAAAGATAGTAATAAAAAATAGATCAATGAGTATAATAAAATATAATAGGCATATTCTGTGAGTACATATTATAGCAGCTTCAAACCACCAAGCTAAATAACCTGGAACTAGTTGAAGTTTGTTGTTTTTGATCGTTTAAAAGTTTCTTTTTTAATGTGCTCTTAAACGCGGGAACTGAGCTTAGATTCCTCAGCGGAGGAGGAATATTGTTCCAGCATTTAGTAGCCAGATATCGAAAACTTCCACGAAAAGCTGCTGATTTATGACGTGGCCAAGTCAGCCTATTTAGTGGCCCTCGAGCATTAAAAGCTGGCGTATGCCGCATTTAAAAACTATACTTTTGATTGTAAACTATACTGGATCCGCCCCTGCTTCGCTTAGGCGGAATTGCTGAATTCGGTATTTCCTGGGCTGGAACAAATTAAAGTAATGGCAGATACAGAGTCGTCTATGAGAGCTTATCGGCACACAAATGATCTGTACTCTACTTAGCTAATTGCTTGCCTGGCTTCACATACCTAAATGCACCTATTAAAGCTATTTACAGTTGAGATAATTCGAAAGGCATTGCTGTACTCACTAAAGAATATACTTCATTAATAAATTAAACGTAAATTGCAGCTGCACGATATTAAGAGGTACTTTTCAAGATTTTTTTTGCTATAAGCTATGCAGTTTTCAAACGCGCATTACCCACAGTTTTTATATCTGTGGCCTGGCTACTGCCAGAGTGAGCGACTACCATCGCATTAAGTAATTGAGGTTTTACACTTTAAATATAAATACTCTAATGTAGAATTTAGACCTGAAATATTTTCATAATGGTACTGGATGATGCCCACGACTTCGTTGATTTCGATTCAAAAAATCCTGTGGGAATTATCTGTGATAAAAATTAGCCCATGTCACTCTCCAGGGCTTTATTATAGGTAAGAATATACTTACATGCAAACATAATATCATATTAATTAAAAAAAATATCAAAAATACCTACTTTTATTATATGATGTAACTAAAAATGTATGCTTTTCGCAATTTTTCCTTTACCTGTGCTATAAGACGTTGCTTTGTACCAAATTTCAAGATTCTGAGTTCACGGGAAGTAACCTGTAGGTTTTGATTCACTTGCGAGTGGCGAAAATTTGCATTACAATATTTTTATTATATTATGATGTAACTAAAAATTCATGCTTTTCGCAATTTTTCCTATATCTGTGCTATAATACTATGCTTTGTACCAAATTTCAAGATTCTGAGTTCACGGGAAGTGCCTACCCTGTAGCTTTTGATTCCCTTGCGAGTGTCGTAAATTTGCATAAAAAATATTTTTATGATATGATGTAACTAAAATTTATGCTTTCGTAATTTTTCCTTTATCTGTGCTATAAGACGTTGCTTCGTACCAAATTTCAAGATTCTGAGTTCACGGGAAGTAACCTGTAGGTTTTCATTCCCTTGCGAGTGTCGAAAATTTGCAGCATAAACCTGAGTGGAGGACCTGGAGAGTGACATAGTTCCCGTGTGAGTTAAAAAAAACTTATTCCACGGAGACGAGATCGCGGGCATCAGCTAGTTTTATAATATGATCTAGCACTCTTATCTCGAATTTATACATTGGTTCGGGTCAAAGAGACATTCAACAACTAAAACGACATCCATAAAGTTAAAAATTTATGGAAAAGCCTTTCCGTTTACGGTACCGATGGGGATAACATTTTTGGCTTTACGACGATGTTTTTACATTTAAATGTAAAACGATGTTACCTTTGGACACAATGAAATCTTGTTTCGGGATTACCTTTCGGTTTTATGTTCAGGTAGGATTGTTGTAATCGTTCACATTTATGCTAATGTAATGTCATATTTACATACCTAACCACTTGGATTAGGTATATTATGAAAGTGAGGAACTCATCAATTCATTCCAGAATATTAAAAAAAAACCTCAATCCACGCGGACGAAGTCGCGGGAATCGCAGCTAGTTATTTATAATATTGTGACATCTTTTAACTATACTTAATATTATAAAGAGGTAATGTTTGTGAGGTTGTAGGGGGTAATCTCTGGATCTACTGAACCGATTTTGAAAATTCTGGTACGAATAGAAAGCCACATTATTTGTGAGTGTCATAGGCTATTTAAATATACTTATTGACCAGAAAAATTAGTGAGTTCCGGTCTGCTAGTATAATATAACTATAAATATATTATTGGTTGTAACTCAATTGTTTTAGTTTCTAAAAAAGAGCAACTACTGATATCTTGCCGGTTCTTCTCAGTAGCTTTCCGAACCGGTGGTACCTACAGTCCTCACATATCATACATATATGTGGCACAACTTGTCCTACATGAAATAAACATTTCATTTATCATTTCAAGACTATCGTATTTCATTTTAAAAGGATGTAAGTTGATACACTGGCATGACTTAACTCCATTTCAGATAAATGTCGCATTCATCCATACCTACAGGCGTTTTTGCAAACGGTTTTCACGATTATTACAAATCATTGTTATTATGCACGCTAAAATATACTTACTGTTGTCATGAGAAATGTCATAATTGCATGGTACCGTTATCCAAGTTTGTGTCAACTTTACTGTCAGTTGTATCGTGGATGGTTAACCCTAGAGCTAGAGCAGGGTCTCTATAAATCTCGGGTAAGAGGCTTCATTGTGGCTTCCACTGACAAAGGTTTCGTACGTAGTAATGGAATATACCTACGTGAGGAATTAAATGATATACCACACATTCCCATCGGGATCTTTGGATTACTGCCATTTTAGATACGTCGTTGATCTAAAAAGGTACTTACACGAAAACTTTTCCCTAAGTAGGTACTTTCTTTCCGACGTGTTACTCTTACGATGGCTTATAATTAGGATTTTTTATAGAGTAGACGTATTTAAAGTTTGGTCTATAGATCATAGA
This sequence comes from Erebia aethiops, assembly GCA_923060345.2. NCBI lineage: Eukaryota > Metazoa > Arthropoda > Insecta > Lepidoptera > Nymphalidae > Erebia > Erebia aethiops. The sequence goes on along the minus strand of OV281096.1, from coordinate 8,350,991 downwards.
ACTGCAGGTCTCCGTAATGGTAATCTAAGGAAATGCCTCTGTATCGTAAGGTTCTAAAAGTAAATTGATCTCATAGCAAGAAGGCCTTTCAAAACGACCTACGAGCAGTACTAACTGTCTAGCCCTGCGATTACCAACACGCCCGCCCAGCATGGTTCCTATTCAGTGGATATTATATGCAAATATAATCTAACTATAGTGCAACTAGTTGATGCCCGCGACTTTATCCGCGTGGAGTATTTTTAACTCCCAAGGGAACTCTTTATTTTCACTCACCAGATCCTCAACTATGCCCATGCAAAAAATCACGTCGATCCGTTACTCTTTTACGGCGTTTTTGAAGGACAAACAAACACACTTTCCCATTTAAAATATTAGTATGATGACTAATTGAAGTTTGAACCTCGTTGAGACAGATTCCCATCTAAAAAGTCAAAATAAGATCATTACAAGCGCCAGGAACGGAAATACCGCTGAAATTCTGAAAACATAGAACTCGGAAACAGAACATCGAAAACTTGAGGCTTTGGAAAACATCCAAAAAACTTCGTCGTGCAAGATTACTCTGTATTCTGTTTTACATTTCCTTTATCTACGGAGCACACATTATTTGTTCATCAGAATGTCAACATAATATTTCGTATAGCTTAGGTACTATAATAAAGGTTAAACGTAAAAATATAATAAAGGTGTATTTCTTATTATCCACTTCTACCTTTAATGAATTGTATCAATGAGTGTCAGCAGTCAGGCAAACCATACCTACTGCGATATTCTAGAGACTGTAGATATCCAAGGCTTCAAGTATACTTAGGACGTGCAATGAGTAAAAAGTGAGTGGGCCTACGTTTATTAGGAGTTGAGTTCCTGTGACCACCTTCCTGCTCCATCAACTTACAATAAAGTTGGACTACGGGAACAAAATATAAATAAATAAAATAAAAAAATAAAAAAGCCTTTATTATTCCTTAGTTTACAGGGATAGGTCCTAGAGTACATACAAAAACAAAATAGAACAAAAAAAGAGTATATAAATTAATAAGGAAAACATGTAGTACAATTGAGATGTGTAATATTGTTTTTTTTTTTTTTAAATAATTTTTAGTAGGTATTTCAGTAATACTGTTGTTTGAATTTTATTCAAACCAAGGACCCCTTGCGGGTAAAGGCCTCCTCCATTTTGTGCCATGCGTTGCGATTTTGTGCTGTGCTGATCCAGCTTTTTCCAGCAATGCCCACTATCTCGTCTGCCCAACGTTCTTTCGGACGCCCTCGTTTCCTGATGCCTTTTGGGCCACTCCACTGAGTTGTACGTTTTGACCATTTTCCATTGCTAGTGCGTGCAACGTGGCCTGCCCATTTCCATTTTTGGCTCTTACTATGACATAGAGCGTCTATAATTTTGGTTTTAATTCTGATTGAGTCACTTCTCTGCCTATCTTTCAGTTTGATGTTTAGGATGCTACGCTCCATTGCTCGTTGACACGTTTGTATCCTGTGACATGTACTGTTATTATAGATCCAAGTTTGGCAGCCGTATGTCAGGCACGGAAGCAGACATGAGTCCATCACCTTTTTCTTCAGCTTTAAGGGTAAATTGGATTTCAAGACTTCTTTGTGACTCCAGAATTTGTTCCATGTTATATTAATTCTTCTCGAAACCTCGTCTTCATTTCTAGATTTATTAAATGATATTTCTTTCCCTAGATAAATGTAGCTGTCGACATAATCTATCTTCGAGTTTTGCACTGTTATAGGGATTCTTTTACTATTTGTCAACACCTTTGTTTTGCTAGTATTGAGTTGGAGTCCTACCTTGTTGCTCACGTCGTTTAACTCATTTGTCATCTCCTCGAGTTGGGCTGACGACTCTGAAAAGATAGCAATATCGTCTGCGAATCTAAGGTTGGTTAGATAGTTTCCATTTATATAAATTCCTTTATTATGCCAGTTTAGTTCGTTCATTATATGTTGCAGCACGCAGATAAATAGCTTTGGAGAAAGAGGGTCACCTTGTTTTACTCCTCTGCGGATATTGATTGCTGGGCCGACTCTATCGAGCTTGACTCTACTTGTACTGTTTCTGTAGATATCTTTGAGCAAATCTATGTAGGTTTCTGGTACGTTGCATCCTGAGAGCGCATTCCAAATGCTATCGTGGGAAATCGAATCGAACGCTTTAGCATAGTCTATAAAACATACGTAGAGAGGCTTGTTGAACTCTACATATTTCTCTATTATTTGTTCCACGGTATAAATATGGTCTATTGTGCAGAAACCTTTACGAAAACCTGCTTGCTCTACCGGTTGGTTTACGTCTATAAATGGCTCTAGTTTCTTCTCAAGACATGAAGCAAACAATTTATAGAGAGATGGCAATAAACTAATAGGTCTGTAGTTTCCCACGTCAGTTGGATCACCTTTTTTATATAAGAGTATAATTCTGGATTCCGTCCACGTTCTTGGGACTCTACGTTCTTGCAATATTTTATTGAAGAGTGAAGTTAGAGGGGAGATTAAGAAGATTTTCGCTAGTTTTATTGCAATATTTGGAATATTGTCTGGGCCAGGGCTCTTATCATTTTTCATTTTATCTATTCTGCTTAATATTTCCTGTTCATTGAAACAAATAGGTAAATTTTGACGGATAATTTTTGCTTGCTGCTCGGTTGGCGTGCTAGCATTGAAGTCTGCTTTTTCGTAGAGATCTTTATAGTAATCCGTTGCGATATTCACTATGTCAAGACGAGATTGTAGAGTTCCTCTGGCGGAGTTTGATGGTTTTAATTGAGGTATCCATTTTTTACTCGAATCTAATTGTTTGTGGGCTTTTTTGAGACTGCCTCTGTTAGCAAGTTGGTTCTCTATAATGGAGAGTCTATGGTTTTCGTAGTCTCTTTTCATGAGTTTGTTTGACAACTTGTATAGATTCGATAGCTTTTCCTTTTCTGATTTGCTTAAGAAATGTTTATGCTGGAGCTCTGAACGCTTCTTCATTGTATCTTTTGTTTCAGATGAGATAAAAGAGACTCTATCGTTGCGTGAGCATTTTGACGATTGTAAGCAGGCTAGCAATAACGATTCAATTTTTTGGTAGAGTGACTCTACACTGTCGTTTTCTGGTATATTCAAGGTTTTACTTTTATTTTTCATGTTCTCGAAAAATAGTTTCTGCTCTGATAAGTCTTTTAACTGAGAGTGTTGCTGCTTGAATTTCGTTCTTGATTTCTTTTGTTTTTCTAGGCTAAATGTTCCACGAACAAGTCTGTGATCAGACGGAAAGATGTTTTGGTTAATCGTTTCGATGTTTTGGAAATTTCGTGGGGAATTGGAGAGGATTAAGTCAATTTGATTTTTAGTTTCTTTATTTGGCGAAATCCAGGTCCATTGATTTTTCAATTTTTTCTTGAAGATGGAGTTAATAATTGTTAGTTTGTTTTCAAGCGCAAATTGTAATAATAATTCGCCCCTATGGTTCCTTGTACCATAGCAGTAGGGACCCAACACTTTATCTTCTCCGGATTTCCTCTGTCCTAGTTTAGAATTAAAATCTCCCATTATTATTGTGCGCTTGTCTGCCATATTTATTGCTTTCCGTAGTTGATCGTAGAAATCCGTGATGTCGTCCGTGGATGAGTCTAGAGTTGGTGCGTAGACTTGAATTATTGACAGCTCGGTTTCAGTGAGGCGTAACTTTAGCAGACATACCCTTTCCGAAATTCCAATGTAACTTTGGATGTTGAATTTAAGTTTCTTTTTTATTAGAAAACCTACGCCATGTTGGCCTGGAGTTCTTCCCGTGTAACATAAAATGTGTCCCTCGTCCTCGATTATGTCAGTCTCGGCCCTGCGTACTTCGGATAAGCCTATTATGTCATAGTTGATATCAGCAATCGCTTCTTTCAATAGCTCTAGCCTAGCTGGTGATAGTAGAGATCGGACATTATACGTACAAATAAATAGTTTTTGACTTTGAGTATTAAAGTATGAAGGGTTTTGGTCGTTATCTCCCTTGGAGACCACCCGAATTGGGAGATTGAGAGAGGCCCTTGACGGTAGTGGCTATTCCGTTTCGCTGTGGTTGTCAGATTGGGTTGGTGTGAGTCTCGGTTTTTGGGATATGTATTTCTTAAGGTCGACTCTATTTTTCTTGGCCGGTTGTGGTTTCATCGTATTTTCTGGAGAAATAAAAGACCTCTTAGCATTACTGGTGGAAGTCATTGGTTTGTTTTTCAAGTATATTATTTTATCGTACTTAAGGATAGCGCTTTTTCCCTGTCTTCGTTCCTCAGTGACCTGTTTTTGAAGCTCTTTGCGTTTATTGAGAACTTCCAGAGGGAAATCTTCTTTAATATAGTATGGCGATGTATAGAGACACTTCTTGTTTTTTAGAATGTGTATTTTTTTCCCCATTGTTGTGAAGGTAACTATAACTGGTCTTACTTTTTCAGGGTCTTTTTTTCCCAATCTTCTTATGTATTCCATATGGTTGGTTTCGCATTCTATTTGCATATTTTTATTTATAATATCTAAAATTTTGCTTTCCAAATCATGGTAACCCTTTTCTATTTCTTCGACGCCAAAAAATATAAGATTCCTTCGTCTAAGAATTCTATCAAAATTTTGAATGGCCTGATCTTGTTTTTCTAATTTACTCTCTATGGCTGCGTTGCGAATTTCCAAGCTTTGAAACTTTTCATTAATATTATCATTTATAGACTTTGTTATTTCCTCCTTTTGCCGGTTTAAATCGTCTTGAATCTTTTTTAGCATCATAGCAATGTCCTCCATTTTGCTAAAAGCGGTATCTAGTGGCGAGGATTGAAACCAGTTTCAGAGAAAATTGTCTTAGGTGACGAAGTTCTAGTAAACGCCACTAGATGGCGGTGTACAGATTTTGTTGTGTTTATATAATAATTATTTATTTTAACAATTTTCACTATTTGCAGTTTTTAAATGTTGTAACACAATGTTTTGTTGCACAGAACGTCACTTGCGCTTTGAGCTTATTAGTTCAACTTGGGAAATGCAAAATATTTGACACGAAAGCTAACACTGTTGATGCAACAAAGACCGTTGGTACCGAATTACTTAAAGTTTTGCCACAGAACCGGTATTTTATCACGAGATCTTTTGTTTTTTTCGTAGACAGTACTTAGTTTTCACTGTTTTAGCACTTTGAACACAAGATTGTTTATATTTCTAATTTTAATTTATTTTTAACAACTTTTGTTTACACGAGCGATGTTGACAGGTGCGCAGTAGCTCCCTCTCTATAACAACAAAATATAGTACAGCTAAAATAATAAGTGGACCACCGCCTCTAAAGAAGTACAGAAGGCCTGTGGTGGTACAACTAGTTGGAAAGAGTAGTAGGACCACAACCCCTGAATCAAATGTATTAAATACAATCCACCACCACCACCACTACAGCCTATTCTCTCATAGGAGAGAGGGAATTAGAGCGTAGACCCACCACGCTGCTCCAATGCGGGTTGGCGGGCTTTAACGACTATTATCATGTTAGTGATAATAACCGGGACCGACGGCTTAACGTGCGTCCGTAACACGGGTGTGAAACACCGCCAACACCCAACTCCCGACTGGCACTGCGAATTTCAGAATTGAAAAACCCAATACCATTTTTTTTGCCTGACCGGGAATCGAACCCAGGACCTCGTGATCCGCAGTCGACTATGCTAACCGCTAGACCAACGAGGCAGTACCTACACAAAATATTATTTTAAAATGAGAAAAATGAATATTGGAGTAGAAGATCCTATACAAAAGATCTAAGATCGCTGTCAGTTCAGAGTTCACTCTTTTATTACAAACTTTTGTAATACTCTCATCCGAACGACAATACTCGTTCTTCATTGGCTCGGGGAGATGAAAAAAATTGTTCGTAAATAATTCTTAGGCTGCCAGCGTTAACGAAGTTTTTCATCGCTATATTCAGCACCTGCGGGTTAGGGATGCCAAACATCCCGTATCTCTGGGACATTCCTGTATCTACATGGTGTTCCTGAGACATTCCTGAACTTGATGAATAGGTTTGAATAGAAGAGTTTTTATTTTTACTAGATGACGCCCGCGACTTCGTCCGCGTGGATTAAGGTTTTTTGATGCACGCGGAAACTCTTGATTTTTCCGGGATAAAAAAGAGGCTTATACTTCCCCGGCATACAACCTATCCCGGCACCAAATTTCATCAAAATCGGTTGAGCAAATGGGCCGTGAAAGCGTAGCGTGACCTGTTCAACCGATGTTGGATAGTTTGTATCTCAGGGAAGGACATAGGCTAGTTTTTATCCCGGAAAATTAAGGAATTGACAAAACTTAATCCACGCAGATGAAGTCGCGGGCATCATCTAATATTTTTATATCTAGGCATCATTTCTAGCCTGCCTAGTTTAATTCTTGTAAGTTATGCCTGCCTGGTAGTGCTTGGAATGGTGCTCAGAATAGTTGTTGTATTTCCGCGTTTCTTACACAATATTTTACTTTTGCAATTTCTTCGCAATGAAATTGCTACCCTACTGGGAGATAACTATTCTCCAACTAACTTTCAGATAAAGCGCCAAGGGATTAAATCTACCTTGGAATGTGATTAAGTTCAAGACAAATTCAATAGGATTTTCTTAACTCATCTCCTTCTTGTAAACTTCTGTTCGACTAAAGAAGAACTACATAGTAACAAATTATTGTGTTAATGTTAACTGCATTTAAGTTACGAGTAGAATTTGGCTTCTTGATTTACCCACATTTAACTTAGCTGCAACACTGGTGCCAAGTGCCACTAGCAATGAAACTTGCAGAAGTCAGCTCCAGCAAGTCATTTTGACTGTGTATAAAGACTCGCAACTAGAAAATTTTCCCGTAATACTAACGTAATTCCAGTCACCGTAAATTACTTTCCATTGGAACTTTTATTGCTACTGAACACTTGATCTTAAAACACTTCTACACGAGCAATTACTACCTATTGTCTCCGCTACTGTTTGAGCTCGCACGTCAATGCATCAACTTAAAGTCTTACATCTAGGAATCATCGAAGCTATGAAAATCAAGCGCTCCAATTTCATGCGTAGCTTCAACGTAGCAAATAATCGAAAACCACGGTTGACTTTCAACTTTCACACTTCAAGCCACACGACGCAATGTTACCGCAAGGTTACTTTTCAGTCGAAGGTAGGTACGATTAAAAAAAAAAGAGCACAAGCACTTATAAAATAAAAAAACGTTATCTGTCTCATATCTGATGATATGAGATAGGTAACTTTTTTAGTAATTAATATGAGAATATTTCTATGCTTATTGAGCACGTTAAGCCGTCGGTCCTGCGCCTGATCTCTCTCCGGTCGTGTCGGATTTTCCGTCCCATCGAGCTATGAGAGTAAAGGAACAGAGAGTGCACCTGTGTATGCGCACACACTTGTGCACTATAAAATCTCCCGCGCAGATGGCTAATCTCTATGGAGATAGGCCGCCGTGACCGAAATTCGGTCGGGAGGACATTATTTCTATGCTGATGAAAAATAGAATCGAATGCTGCTACGTTTATGGATCAAAGATCTCCCGGAATACGTTTTTATTAAATTATTATTGGTTTTAAATGCAAATTTGGATTTGAATTTCAAAATAATTTTCAACCGAGGCAGAAAACTACAAAGAGATTGTCATAATAACTAGCTTCGTTAACATCCTTGTTGGACATCGTAAAAGCCTTGCTAATAGGGGATCGCTGTCGACTTTTACTCAAACTGGTCTTCTTCATTCCATTTTTTTAGCCTCTGAGCTAGTAGATTTATCCCAAGGTTATGTATCAATTTATTAACCGACTTCAAAAAAAGGAGGAGGTTCCCAATTCGTCGGAATCTTTTTTTTTTTTATGTATGTTCCCCGATTACTCGAAGACGCCTGGACCGATTTTGAAAATTCTTTTTTGTTTGAAAGGGTATACTTCCAAGGTGGTCCCATGGTCATTAGGTCTGATGATGGAATCCTGGGGAAATCTGGGGAATGGGGGGGAGTGTGTAGAAATAATAATATGTAAATATATCCAATTATTTTTTGCTTTTTAGTTTTTGAAGGCGGTTTTTTTTTAATGTTTAGTTTTTAGTTTTTTAATTTAGATTTTAATTTATAAAAATAAATATTTCTTATCCCGGATAATTAAAGAGCTCCCGTGGGAACCAAAATACCTCAGTCCATGCGGACGAAGTCGCGGGCATCAGCGAGTATTCATATAATCATTACAATAATAATGAGTAACATACACACAATTATAATAACTTTATTGTCTAATTGTCTATCCATGATAAAATTTATTATTAAAAAAACTGTTGGAAGATCATCGGTCCTTCTTGAAGTCGGTGAACATGTATGAAAACCATATAGGTACGCACATAATACAATATTATGCCCATAAATAAAGTAAGTAGGTACCTACTTAACTTTTTTCTCAAACATCATCCATTAGCCAAATAAAATAGAATAAATTATATAAATGAATATTACCTAATCCCCTCGGCTGCGGAAAGCTTTTAAGTTTTATAGCTTGAAAGAAAAGTCAGAACCCTCTGGGACCTCCTGATTCCAAATTATATGAAAATGTTATTAACGTTTTAGGGACTCAATTTACAAAGATAAGCAAAACTGAGTCAGCTAAAATAGTGAAAGTCGAAGATTAGTTAATCCCACCCGGCGCGATGAGTCGAAATTAATCTAGACGCATGCAGAAAGATCTAGGCTTACCTACCGCTTTATTAAGACCACCTTTGCGCTCTTTGTTTAGTTTACCTATTTATTATCTCTGTTTGCATAGAATGAATAAGGTCTACTAACGCAGCACTTATGTGGCAATAATAAGTTTATCTACCCATCCATAATTTTAAGGTAGGTAAAGTTAATTATATGTAAAAAAAAATCTAGAAGTTTAATTCGCTATAATCCGCCACAGAAGGCAAATTTATGTGGTACAATGCGTATCTCGAACCTGATGCCCGCGACATTCACCACACCATATAAACCCTCTAAAATACCCTCAACGTACGTTTCACTCCGATACAGGAGCATCTTCAGGAGATGTTGCCTTTACAATGCACGATTATACATCATGTACTTCCGCAACGTAACGCCTGCTTCTATCATATTCTACAATATTTAATATATATTGAGGTAAGGTTTCCATAATTTCACCCTTATTTCAAGATTTTAGACAAGATTAGAATTAAAGGGCTTAGATCAGTCATGTCATGCGGCCCTCGGACTATTATGATACGGCCCGCGGCCAGAATCCAGATCTCATAATTTTTATTCGATAGGCAATATTAAAAGTTATTAGCGAGAAACTGTGTGCCGCGCAGTGCGCTGGACGGTCAACGGATGGCTAACTAACATATCTGGTAACCAGATGTGTCCTAGCCTATACATAAAAAAAGCGTCTGGCCCGCTAACGGACCCTAATTTATGCAAATGGCACTTCACGAATTTGAGTTTGACATCCCTGGCTTAGATTATAGATTTAAAGGTAAGGGACGGTCAACAATGAAGGTAATTACGACGCAAGAATATTCAACAAAATACAACTTAAGGTACGACGACGACGAAGTAGGTACACTTCGTTCGAGTGAGGTTCGTTTTGAAAATCACTGCACACAGGCACAGGCACTGGGATGATGAAACAAGGTTTTCTTAATTTCAAACTCAGAAGGCGAAATTTCATAGAAATAACTTGAAAAATGTAGGATTTTCATGCAAAGTATAACCCCCTACTTAACCTTCTTGTGTGTAAGGAACCGACTGTTAAAAAAATCCTTTTTTTAACCCCAGTTGTTTAGGTTCAGTGCGTTGATAGATAAGTCAGTCAGAACCTTGACCAGCAAGTCTTTTTCTAGATAGGTATAGCTAAGTATTCATTAAAAAACATAGATGATACTAAGTGAAATTAAAACAAAAACATTAAAATTATTAATTTATTGTGAATAAAAGTGAAAGGCTGATCCAATTTCTATAGTGATAAAACGGTTGAAATTGTTTACAGCAAATTCCAATATAGCCTGTCTGAAAACAAAAGGCGCACGTCTTATATTCATGCTGAATGGAAGCTCTGGCTTTTTATCATCTCGTCTACTTCATTATTTGACTTGCAAAATACAGTGTAATATTTCCCTGTGAAATCTTCAGTAAAAGGCGTGCTCTAATTTGTGAGTATTTTATCTTGCGCTGTCTGTTTACAGCATCTTAAATCTTCTTACATAAAATATTTAGCACTTAGGCACTAGCTGACGACCACGATTACATCTGCATTTATTAAGATTTCATAAAAATCCCGGGAACTCCATGAAATCCCGAAAGTCCATCCTAGAGGATGAAATCTCTATGTCAAATTTCATCGAGATGGCGGATTAGCGGTTGAATCTTATAATATAAAAAATAAACACACACATTGATAAATGGATGTACATAACAGTAGAGACTAATTCAAATCAAATCAAATCAAATCAAATAATGTTTATTCAATATAGGTAGGTAGGTACACTACACTTATTGACGTCTAGTTATTTATAAAATAAAATGGTGATAATCAGTAACGGTATCTTAAAACTAAAGCTACGAGGGTTCCAAACGCGCCCTGTATGGCTTATTATTAATAAAAAACCCGACTGAGTTTGTTGTGGGCTCTTCTCAGACCAGTGTGCTTAGCATGCGCACAACGAGATTATCTCGCGACGAGAGAGGGAGATGTTGTCGTTACCAGCAAATTTGTTATTTACCCTAACATGCACAAAATGCGGTATATTACAAGAAAAAAATAGTCGACATGTAAAGGTTCGTAGAGAAAAATACCACAGATAAGAAATATTACTTTTATCTCTACTTTTGACGTAACGAGACAAGTAACCATGTTAGCTTCTGTAGACAGAGAGAGATAACGGGTAGACATAATTTTACTCGTAGTGCGCATGCTAGCCATAGGTCCTCAACTATACCCATGCTAAAAATCACGTCGATCCGTTGCTCCATTACGGCGTGATTGAAGGACAAACCAACAAACAAACACACTTTCGCAATTATAATATTAGAATGATTGAGTACATCGATATATATGTAGGCACTAGATGGGCCCTTTCATAGAAAAACGCCGGGCATCCGAGTTGCTGAACACGTTCCGCACCTGTCTTTGTTCCCGTCGTAGCGCTGTCACGATCGCTCATCGTGCAGATAATTTATTATTATTAAGTTAACATCTAGTTTATATAGTTTGGCACTGTATAATTTTAATTTTAAGGTAAGTGTTTCAATTCACAATTATACATTTCCAAAAAAACGTTATGTAATCTTCCTATTTAATATTTTTATCCATTACGCAATCATTTAATTTCCGCGGCAAACTGTATGATTTTTTTTTCACTAACTGGCCTTACGGCTATGACCTATATTATCTATGACCGAGTCATACGTTTTCAAGCTTTCATTCAAGATGTTGCAAGCAAGTTCCCGCTTTTCGGACTAGATGGCGTTGATGGCGTTGCTAAAAATACGCCCACATTCTTTGTTTGACAGGGCCCGTCTATGTAAATTGAGGTCGTTGATTGAGTATGATAATGATGTCTCAAGCCTAACTGCCGCGAATATCCTCGTTAGTCGTTACGGATACTTACCTAGATACTGTGCAGATGATAAAATATCCACATAATAAAAGGTTCCTCTTTTTTATATTTAATCATACTGGCCAGTGGCCTGGCATCGCTTACGGTAAATAACGGTGGTAACGTTGGGAGGCGAGAACCTGCAAACAAAATTTCTATCAAGTTTTAATCAAGCATCTTGTCATTTCCTGCGGCCTCTCCTTATACAAAACTGTTGTCATCAAAAACTTGGTCCAAAACAAAAATAATATAATCGGCCATTATACAAGAAAAACTTGTAGCAAAGGAAAAACAACAATCACATTCTGTCGCCCACCTCCATCATCTCTGCTACAAATTAGACAAGAAAAAGGAGCCTTTTCTTATGAAGAGGTTATTTTCGGTTTACCGGGTTCCATTTACGAAAAGTTACCTCCTTGAGGAGTTGTTTTTATATCATGGACGTTTTTAGCTATGATCGTGTTTAATATGAACTTTGTAAACACTCCGCCGCAAAAAAGCATAAACATACAAAACCCGGCAGTAAGTTACAATGACTAGCACGCCAGAACTTCGCAACTTACTTTGGATTTTTTTTAATTTTTAATATCCACTACAAGTTAGCCCTTGACTGCGATATCACCTGATAGTAAGTGATGGTTAAAAAAAATTCAAAATTCAAATGTTTTTTATTCAAATTAACGTTTACAAGTGCTTTTGAATTGTCAAGTGGTTCCAATCTACCACTGGTTCCTACCGAGAAGAACCAGCAAGAAACTCGGCAGTTGCTATTTTGAAAAAAAAATTGTAAAATTGTAAATTGTAATATGGTAGCGGGCTAACCTGTGAGGGATATGGCAGTCGTATTAAACCCATACCCCTAATCGGTTTGTACACGGCATCGTATCGCTTGGCGGCACGTTTTCGTAGTTTCAGTAGCCTCGTAATATATTTATAGTAATTTAATCTTCGTAAAACAGCACATTCATAATTACAAAAAAATATGCGATATGCATGATAGGCAAACTAGAGGCCGCCATAAGCTCGTGACTCCATCGCTCCGCCTCAAGAAGGTCCAAAGGTCGTTTGTGGGAATGAGCATTCTATTTTATAACAAAATTCCACAACCTATCTTAAACTTGCCTTTACACAAGTTTAAGAAGTCCATTAAAATTATGCTCCTGAAAAAGGCTTATTATACTGTTGAAGATTACGTAAATGACAAAGGAGCATGGATTTGACTCGCTCCAGCAATGCTAAGGACAGCTGTTACTTATTTATTTTACAAATTAATGAAATTGTAAATTATTATTATTTTTCAAAAGAGCAACCGCCGAGTTTCTTGCTGGTTCTTCTCGGTAGGAATTTCATTCCGAACCAGTGGTAGATTCACTTGACGATTCAAAAGTACTTGTAAAAGTTTATTTGAATAAAAATCATTTTGAATTTGAATTTGAATTTGAATTTGTCGGTAGGTTCATAACTAGCCACTCCCGACGCCTCCCGGGCAAAATAATAATGAATTCTAAATAGATACAAAAGTATACATAAATCTGTATAATGCATGTCAGCCAGTGCAACAAGAAGACGAGCTGCTTTCTCCCGCGCATTCCAGCAATGTGAACACCCTCATACAATAAACAAAAGGTATTGGAATAAAAAGAAGTCGTTGGCTTAGGGAGAAATTAGTTCTCTCTATACTTCAACAAGAACGTGCTTTTGAAAGCGCGAATTATTAAAATGTTAAACTAAGATTTTTATTCCACTACAAACCCTTGACTGCGATCTCATCTGATGGTAAGTGACGATGCAGTCTAAGATGGTAGCGGGCTACCCTGTTAACCTGGATAATTTCACCTTACCTATTCACTTTCAAGGAAGGCTGGAAGGGATTTCTATTTTAGAGATAAGCTTTGCCTTTATCCTTTTTTCTATTAGTTTTAAGACAATATTTTGTACAAAACTATTAAAAATTAATTAAAAAAAAAAAATCAGCTCAATGTAAGTACTAAGGTAATATAATAAAACTTAACCAACTCGTTAGTCTATGATTCGTTCACGAAGCAAACCATTTTCTCCTCAGATCTAAAATCACGCGGTTGTCTTCAATTTGTTCCAGTACTCGTAAGTCGTAACAAAGTAGGTACAATCTGCTTAATTATCTCGTCTCTTTAAGAGCCGTGAATCTCGCAATAATTAGTGCGCTAACTGTTGCAAAATATTCCGAGGAAAATAAAGGCACCGAAAATTTTAGCAAATTATAATAAAATTGTAAAATAAGCTCACACTCGCCGTTCTCATTGTTCGTAGCTACAGAGTTTGTGGACCGCAAAACAACGCAATTTTTCTTCTACCCACTTAATCACATGATGCGATTTAACCCTAAGGTTTTTAACAATTATTATCAATATAAAAATTAATAACTTATTGATTGAAGGACAATTTCCGCTTGCTTTAACAATTCCAAAATTAAGATTAAATCTCTAAAGTTTCTACGCGTTGAACATTATTGTGTCCCCGCGTAAGCCTACATGGTCGGGGCTTTTTCATAGTGAGAAAACACAAGATTTAACACAAGCGTTAAATAGAATTTGAGTGATTGAAAATAACAATATCTTATAAAACGTAAATTACTGCGCATTAAGAAAACCTGGCTTCTTACGAGTAAATAATTCGATGATACCTAAGTAAAGAATAACGCAATAACGCCGCCTGCAAAGCAATTTTGTACGTGATCGTTACCGGTATAGGAGTCCGCCCTGTTGCGGTGTTTATGCAAATATGTCGTAACCCCGATAAAACTTTGAAATACGCCAGTCCGTTCTCATTTTCGCAATTTGCCGGCGGAAAATCACCTAGTGTGTCCCCGTTTCTAGCGATCTCAGGTGCATAGACGCGTTGTTGTTGGCACAGTGCATTGTGCACTATTTACGACGAATACGTGCTTAGGGAATAGAATACAGGACTTCACTGATGTTTTCTGAAAAACTAGGTAAGGTAAAATACATTTACTTACAAGTCTCTAATCTGTAAATTTAGGTATTGGATTCGTCTTCAAAGTCTGGAGTTTATTGTAACATGATATTTTGTATTAAAAAGTCTAAAAAAACAACAAGACGTCGACTAACTAATGTGTCGGTGCGCTACGTTTCTACGGTAAATCTTTTCAACCTGATTGTGATGTTTATTTAGTCCAGACAGAGGTTGTTTTTCGGGGAGGGATATAAACTTTTTATCCCGGAAAATCAAGGAATTCCCACGGGAATTAAAAAGCTTTATCATCGTCGCATTTTTACAAAGTTTACTTACAAAGTCGCAGGCATCATAATCTTTTCTGATATAGTATTATCTAACAGGAAAACTGAGTAACTGACATAGTATACAGACGTAGAAACAACTTTTCAGAAAGTCTTTATTCGTTTTTTCAAGTATTTTCAAAATTTCAATCTGAGCAAATTCGGAACGAATTACCTGTATAAACTACCTAGGTATAAACGGTAAACTATTAAAAATATAATTGCGGTAAACGGACTAAATACCTACCTTCCTACTGCGTACATCTTATTTGAAGTCGAATGAATAGAAATAAAATACAAGTCTAGGTATAATATTTGTATCTACTATAGTTAACCGACTTCAAAAAAAGGAGGAGGTTCTCAATTCGTCGGATTTTTTTTTTCTTTTTTTATTTAATTTAATTAAATTAAAATTCTTTTTTCAAAATCGGTTTAGTTAAAAAAACCGCCTTCAAAAACTAAAAAGCAAAAAATAATTGGATATAATATTTACATATTATTATTTCTACCCACTATGTTGAAGTCGGGCGGGTATAACAAGGATAAGCAAAGTTGACGCAAGGCTCGCCCGACTTCTACATAGTGGGTAGAAATAATAATATGTAAATATATCCAATTATTTTTTGCTTTTTAGTTTTTGAAGGCGGTTTTTTTTTTTTAATAATTTTTTCACCAAATTTTTTTACTGTTTTAATATTTATTTAAATTATTATATTGTTTTTTTAAACAATATAATAATTTATAATAAAATGGTAATCGCAACGTTCAATCATAAATTATATCATAATATCTATATACCTATACCTACTACGGATTCATTAGCATACAAATGGCGAGGTTTAAGTCCAAAAAGCTAATGAGAAATTGTAAGCAATTTATATGTTTGCTCGTTAATTTAATTTGAATTTTGAATATATTATTCTAATATGGTAGGTATAAGCTTGGATTTTGCAATAAAGTTAAATAAGTGGTACATACAAGTAAAATTATAAAATAGCATGTTGGATATTTATTTAGTACCTAGAGTCAACATAATCATGAATTCTGTGGTGTCGAAGGCCGCAGAATGTCTTGGAAGTTGGATATTTGCTGGTGGTATTACTTGCTTTCCGTTTATAATACCTACCCTACAAAACTGGACCAAATATTCTTGATTTTTTTTCAATAATAGGATTTTCACCAATTCTCGTATTAAGCAATTAATCATGAAAATAACCTACTACCTAGTTACATTTATTAGGTTCTCATGTAATAAATGCATACAAATAATACAATGCATATTATTATGTCAATACCAATTGGAAAAAAAAATCATATCGGTAGACTAAAATATGCTAACGAACCACACGTTAGTACTCTATTTTCAACGTGGTTTTCCTAACTGCAACGAGGATGACGTGTTTGGCATAGTTTTAGCAATAAACCTAGACTGGTGCGTCTGAAGATACAAAATAAACTACTTGCCAAAAAAATTTCAATTACCTACTTGCCTGGCTGGAGAATTATGTTAGTTAGGCTAACTAACATAATATCACATTATGATTAACATAGCGATGTTATTGGCAGAGAAATCTTGAGCATAAAATCCAATCTAGCGCAGAACTATTGGACAATTTGCACAATTTATTAATTTAAACTCGTACATCAGCTTTAGTTAGGTTAATTTAACGGAATATACAACTGCTAATTCAGTACATAATATTTGAACAAAACTAAAATGATAGCTCTAATCAATCAATCAATCAATCAATCAATCAATCAATCAATCAATCAACTCATTTATTCAATATAGGTACACTGTGGGTACACTTATTATAGGTATATTGACGTTCAAAATTACTTACATAATAAAACGATGGTGATAATCAGTTATGGTATCTTAAAACTAAAGCTACGAGGGTTGTTACGAGGGGAGGGAGGGCTAAATGTTATCCTGTGCTTATCTGCAGAAACTTATATTATCACTACTTATTTTAGAACCTATCAATTTAGGCCGGTATTAATGACCCCACTAGTACACAATATTCTCAAGTATCATTTTTAATAGGTATTCCGCCTGCTCGTTTGCTCGCTATAGTAGGTATATTTAAAAAAAAGTATTGGTCAATCTATGGTTAAAACCGGTCTTAAGATCGACCAATACTTGAGAAACTGTTATTAGCTGATGTAGGTTTATTAATCCTTTAAGATTGTGTTCAACAGTAATACCATTGTTGCTCTAGTAATATGCCAACTCTCTGATCGCATAAACTAACAAGTTTCCAGTTAATTCTCAATTTACACCGCTTTTCAAAGTTCTGTTATTCCATTAAAATGCAAACTGGCGGTCTGTATAATGACGACAAATCTATCACGCATCGATACGAAAAATATATCACGCGATTTACCTATAGTATTATTTTATAACAATCTACGAGTGTTTATCAGGTAAAAGTTTAATAGGTAGTTTCCAATATTTTTGCTGGGGGTTGTAACGATTGATTGAAGGGATTTTCTTAGGATGCTGAGTGTTGGCGTTACCCATCAGATCACATATTGTAAGAGAAACGTTATAAGGTAATGTGCTATCCGAAGAAAACAGACAGACAGACGGACTGGCGGTCAGAAATTCAGACGGGCGGACAAGCAGACGGGCGAACAGGAAGACGTATCTCTGAGAATTACTGAGAATCCCAATTGAGCTATAAAAAATAATGACTTTCTTGTCCATCCACAAAATGTTCGAGGCTTCCTGCTAAAATAATTCCGTCCGCCGATCGTTGCTTAAACCTATCTTGGTTTTGATAGAAATACCACCACCACCACTAACAGCCCAATAACGTCCCACGACTGGGCACAGGCTTCCACTCTCATATTTAAATTAGAGCTTAGACCCACGACGCTGCTCCAATACCTATGTGGGTGGGCGCGCGGTCTTTAACGACTATTATCATGTTATTGATAAAAACCGATAGAAATAAATTATAGCTATATACACAAGTCATCACTCTATACTATACCCGACCCGGCTACGCAGGAAATACCGATAACCGAATATCGACAAGACTTTATCTTTCCTTCGGGTAGGAGACCGGAACTTAGCCCATCAGTCTGTCTGCATCTTTATCATATACCTACTATATATATTATTTTCAAACCGAGGCAACCGCAGAATTCTAAAATAAGCTATTAGAAATGGTAGGAATCTCCTGGTATTTAATAATACTACTATCCCAAAAAAACTCCTACCGTTGTCATTAATGGCAAGACTCAACATTGAGGGGTATGTACTAAAATAGTTATGCCTACTTCGCGCACTGATACTTTACTAGTCTTCTGAATCGCTCCTTTCCATCTCCTTTCATCATTTCAACCACCAACACACCGCCGGTCCACTACTGAGCACGAGTCTACTCTCGGAATGAGAAGGGGTTGACCAAAGTCCACCATGTCGGCCAAGTGAGGATTGGTAGAACATATACTAGCTAACGCCCGCGACTTCGTCCGCGTGGATTGATGTTTTTCTTCACCGATATAGCAAGTGATATGAATGCGTGAAAGGCTATTACCGCTTTTTTATTCTTTTAACACTTCTATATACTTATCTAGTCGGTTCTGAATTCTGGTGAGACAACATTTCAACAAAAACATATCTATAATATATATAAAATTCAAAGTCCTGACTGACTTATATATCAACGCACAGCCTAAACCACTGGGCCTAAAAACTTGAAATTTTGACAGTAGGTTACTTTTATGACGTACGCGCACACTAAGAAAGGATTTTTCAAAATTCTACCCCTAAGGGGGTGAAATAGGGGGTGAAAGTTTGTATGAAACTCCGTCATTTCTCAAGTTATATCCATGAAACTTGGTATTTTGGCTTTAGGTAATAAATAAAGAAGTACGTGTGCCACAGTTTTTCAAAATTTCACCCCCAAAGGGGTAAAATAGGGGTTGAAAGTTTGTGTGAAAGTCCTTCATTTCTCAAGTTATAGCCATGAAACTTATCATTTGGGCTTTCAGTTAGATATGCAGAAATAAGTGATTTACAATTTTTCAATATTGCACCCCTAAGGGGGTGAAATAGGGGGTGAAAGTTTGTATGAAAGTCCGTCATCTTTCAAGTTATATCCATGAAACTTGGTATTTAAGCTAACGGTTTAAAATAAAGAAATACGTGTTTCACAGTTTTTAAAAATTCCACCCCTAAAGGGGTGAAACAGGGGGTGAAAGTTTGTATGAAAGTCCTTCATTTCTTAAGATATTTTTCAAGTCATATTAACGAAGAAAAAGAAGTATCTGTGTCACAGCTTTTAAAATTCCACCCCCGAAGGGGTGTAATAGGGGTTGAAAGTTAGTATGAAAGACCTTCATTTTTCAAGTTATAGTCATTAAACTTAGCATTTGGGCTTTCAGTTAGATATGAAGAGGTACGTGTTTCACCATTTTTGAAAATTCGACCCCCAAAGGGGTGAACTGCGGGATGAAAGTTTGTGTAAAAGCCCATAATTTCTCAAGATATTTCTCAAGTAATATCAACAAAACTGAGTATTTTAGCTTTCTTTAAAAAATAGAGAAGGACGTATGTGACCAACAGACCAACAGTTTTGAAAATTCCACCCCCAAAGGGGTAAAATAAGCGTTAATTAAGTTTATAAAGCTTTATTTGATTAGTTTTCGGAAACAATTTACGTTTATTCTGATGTCCTGCCTGTTTCTGGTTACGTAACTAACTCAATGATGACGTAGCAGAAAACGAACAATATTTCAGAAATTGGAAAGCTTGATTTATTTAGTTAAAACATCCCTTGCTCTGATCTATTGAAATGTAAAATAATATAGGTACCTTCACACGAATCAGCCAACTTCAATTGCAAAAATCTTTGTTTTGCTCCAATTCTTTCTTTAGACTTCTTCTTGGAACAAGAGAGAGAGAGTTCTTTTCGAGGAACAAAAAGCTTGTTTGTTCTTCGACAAACAAGCTTTTTGTTCCTCGTAACTATGTCATGGAATTCTATGAAAAATGAGGTGCTTTTAATTAAGAACAAAGCATAAGAAAACTCTTTAGATTCCATGTAGGTAGGTACTCTATACTATTATATAGACAAAGTCGCATCGTGTTCTCTGTGTATTCGTTTAATAAGCATAAGTCATTAGAAGTGTTATAGAATAACGTCTAATGAATTACAAGTTATACCTATATACTTAATTTATTCATTAAATAGGTACTAAATATATACATGAAAAATTAAAATCTAAATTAAATCTAAAGTAAAAAAAAAAAAGGAAACTAAACATTAAAAATATCATCTATTCCACTGCAATAAGGCAATGTGCCCAGAACGCTTACTGCGTTACCTCGCTGAATAGTCAAACTTATATGTTGGCCGAGATAACTGCCAGCCCTCCGGTACCTGTGGACTCCGTGAGACGAGAAGATAGATCCTTAAAAAAGGATCTAGCATCTTCGCCCCACGACCCTTTACGAATAAAATTATTTTCTATAATTTCATATTTGCGCCTCTTGGCTCCTTCTGCATTAGAGGCCGCCGCCCCCGCCGCCATGGAGGTAAGTGGGACAACGCCAGCGCCCAGCGTATCCACGCATGTGGCATCCCAAACAAGCGACCTTCCTAGCTTCCACGGAACCAGAGTCATCCCTATATACTTATTCTAAATGGATATCCAAACAGTCTTAAATTGGGTATGTTAAATTGAGATTGTTTAGCACATCGGCATTCAAGGTGGACTAAGCTACATTAATAAAGAATTATTAATTATAATTCATCAGAATTTTTAAATGTAGCACTAAAAACTCCATCCTCCCTCATTCACTAAAGCGCTAATTAAGTTTTCCAACACTTTATTCAGCGCTTTAGAGGCCACATTTCACAAACTTTGGCTCTAAATTTTAAATGATCAAGGATTTAATAAATCTCTGTAGAATCTGATTATACTAGATTCACTTAAACATAAGCTGGTTTATCAAAACCGATTAACATTGTTCAAACTTGTGACAAGGTAACGTGCTAAACTTTTGCTAACGTACATAATAATACATTCACAACTTCATTGCTGTCGTTAACTAAATTTGAGAGGACAATTAATTTAACTACAGAGTACAGTAAAATGATTTTAGTGACAGGAAAATAAGATTTATTCCCTTAATTAAATCCATAATCATGTTAGTATAGTGTCTCCTTGTGCATAGCTTCTAAGCGCACAACTAAACCCTTTGCTTTCTTCATGCGACCTTTTCCTACTAGTTTGGCCCTCGGTCCATCGGGCTGGAGGTCGTTCTACACTATGTACCTACCTACCGGTAGGGTACACACTACACAGTTACCACTACAGGACATGTCTGCCTCGGTGACTGTTGGTTCAACTATAATATGTCCCACTCACTGCAACATGCTAATTCTAACTATTTTTCCTCCTCATTCCAGATTCCATACCAGACAGAGACACCAAAGTTGTTTTTACTGATAATGTTTACCTCTATCATTTGTTTATTATAATTTATATAACTTTTGATGGAACTGCAAATGAACATTAAATCTAGAAAAGTTGAAAGTTTCAAAACGTACCTAAGTTAGGACCAATTAATGTTACTCAAAATCTGCAACGTATCTAGATAATTGTTTTATAGTATCAGGTTCGAGCTCTACTCCAGGCGGCAGGCTTAACTCTTAAATTTAAAAGTGATAAGTAACTACTTACTCATCGACTCATCGAGATCATAAAATCATCAAAAATATTGCAGCACTTTCTCATTACAACAATAAGTTCAAATTGCAAAACTAGAGCGGTAATTACAGTCGGTATTTCGGTCGAGCTTTTTCAGGTGTTGGAACTACCAAAAAATAAAATGTTCTTTTTTGCGACTCCTTTACAAAATTGAAAGCACTCGCTCAATTTTAAGCTTCACTGGCCAAAGCATATTTTTATACAACCATTTCATAAAATGCCACAAAATTCGCACGCAACTTCCTTTGAAGTTTTTACTGATGGTATCCACTACACTAACTTATACGCATTGCTACACTAAAGCGTTTCGCTCGCACTAATTCTACCTTTGAGTTGCGTGCACCAAATGAAATTCTTCATCTGCTACTACTACCTTTTTCCCGCGGCTTCGCTCACTTTAGGTTCGATTTTCATACAAATTTCAAATTCCTATTTTTAGGGGTTGAATTTTCAAAAATCCTTTCCTAACAGATGCCTACGTCTTATATTAATCTAGCTATCCCATCTATCCAGTAGTTAAGCTGTGAGTAGGTACTGCTGCTAATAGTTTTTCAGTTCCGCCATTTACCACGCAGAAAAAGTCCCGGGCTACATCTTGTGTAAAGTTAATCGAAATCCATGTTTGTCTATGTACTTGCCGTAAGTCCTCCGCTGATGCGTTCTTTATAGAGATCTCGGAGCCTCCCAATATATAGATGGTGGCCACCGAGCGGCGAGGGGGTTTAGTAGTAGGGGAGTACCTAGGTACAAATCATACAAATCCTACATAACCCGACTTCTCCCCCAGAATTGAAGTATCTTAGGAAGATTTCCCTCTCAAAAAAAAATAGTAGTACCTACCTGTAGAGATATTAGATACCCATAAAATGACCAAAATAAAAATCCAAGCATTTCAAATCACAAATCAGATTTTTAATATTCGTAAAAATTACGGATAATCATCCTCTACTCTCGGGTTTCAATAAAACTTTGTAATCCACATCTTAACTACTGGACGCGACGTTAACGGCCAAAGTGAAAAAGTAATTTTGTAACTAACTTTCAACTCATAAAGTTTTTCAAGCCCGAAACACCTGCAAAACAATTTATCATCCATTAAATTACTTAACAAGAACTCGCATTTCTTATAATTAAAACGCTGACAGCTGTTTTAATTAAGTAGGTAAGGAAGAAAAGTAAAGAAGATATAATCCATATAAGTAGGTAGTCCAGTCAAAGTCAAATTTATTAGACTAAGGAACTATCAGAGCCATTAGCGCAAATTATTGCCAAGCTTCCTTGTCATTTAAGTATTCCTTTACATGGTAGGTAATACGATTTTTCAATAAGTTTACGTTTTAAATTAACTTTGAACTTATTCAGACTACCTTCTGGGACTTCTGGGAGCTTATTATACCTATCTAGTAGCGGACACTTACCTATGTACCTACTGTTTTCGTTCTTTCCTGACCAATTTATGCATTCGCGCATCGTTCATCCGATTGAATTGAAACTTTGTACAGTTAATGTCAGCACTTGTATGAAGTGCTAACATTAACTGTAAAAACGGACAAATAAGCGGTGAATTCTAATTAGTTAGATATTTCAGATATTAAAAATCTTTATAATTTACGGTGAAAAGTTTTGTCATCCCTTCGACACGTCTTTAGGTACCCGGTTACTAGCCATCGGTGACCTTAGCGTAACTATCTAAAAAATAATAAACAAAATTGTAACACTACTATTTTTGCAAAAGCAATGGCAGCCTAACGATTTGTTCCGCCCAGATTGTGAACGCACGTCCGATTACGTTGAGTGACACTTCGTCCCTGCCTTTGTTAAAATAATTTGCCAACGAATATCTTTGCCAAAATTTAAAAAATGATTCAAGTTAATCGGAGCTAACTTAAGTATCTTTACGACGAACTACTCAACGGTCAATAATATGCTAATATCAAGCTTTTTTTATTAAAAATATACTTAATTGACATTCAAATCAATAAATATATCAATGGAGAGTGCCATTGTATCCGAAATAAGACCCCAAGCTATGGTTGAAAGAAAGCACTTCGGAACAATTAAAACCACTTTTGTGGAACGTCTATTGTTTCCTCGATATCTTTCCATCATGCGCATTTACAATAGGTTCATATCGATTTACAGACCACAGTGAGCATAGTAAATGATTTAGTTTCACATATCGAAAGAGACATTATAGCTCGGAATTATTTGAAATTAATTATAAAACATGACGTTTAAAGTATTAATTTTATTTTGCACACTTTTTTTTCTAGGTCAGTGTGATGTCACGTAACTCGTAAGTTACCAATAAGTGTTTAATTTTAAAATTAAACATCTAAATATTTCAGGTAAATCTCAAGAAGTTTTAAAACAACCAGAATTCACAATAGACGAATCATTTATTAACTTGGGACCATCTACGATTCACTCTATTAAGGGTAAGTTTTATGAAGAAAAACAAAGACCAATTGTTGCTCATAATAAAGATACTAAATTAAGCCCTGGGGCCCCTGGAACCAACATTGCTTCCCAATTACACAATATGTTATCGAACATTTCAAACACCGAACCACCAAGACAGGGTGAAAAGATCCTTTTTCGTAGAAAAAAAGGTAGTTCAAATAATACAAGAGAGTTAATACCGCACACTATCGACAGCCCGGACGCTTTTAGATTCGATGTCCCTAAGGAATCGCAGATGACACAAGCAAATAATTCTGATTCAACAATGCTTTTTAAAGCCGAAAATTTAGTATCCAGCTACGACAAAAACAACACCTTTGAAACAATTAAGAAAGAATTAGCATTTGACTCCCTGTTAATTAAAAACAATTTCAATGAATATCATGAGCCTCCGACAAATATAATGAATTCGTACACGAGTCAAGAAATCAATCACGAATCAGATATCGCTCATGAGCCAGTCATGATACGAGTCGATCAACCTTATAGAAGATTAGAAACTAACCCAAATTACGAATCTATGTCACACGATCAATTTCAAATGCCTGTAATGGATGAAAATAATTTTACACCATTGCTAAATTATGGTAGGAATGTCCCAAATGATCTAAATTTAGCCACGTCGATGCCATCTAGACTAAATAAACCCATGATGGGTGAAAATAACGTCATTCCTATCACCCCTAAATTTGAACCAATAAATTATGATAATAACGTTCCAAAAAATATAAATATAGATACAAGAGAACCATTAAAAAGACCAAATAATTATAATTTTATAGATAAGAGTACATGTGATGATAAAGAAAATGATGAAATATTAGAAAGAAGCGGCAACTATATCCAACTAAAAGAACCAACAAAAGGACTCGGTATTTCAAATGTGGAGAAATCTCGTTTGATGCTATTGGATCATCCTAGAGTGTGCTATGCTTGTAGCAGCATAAATGACCCGTCCTGCTGGTTGCCTGATAGAACAACTTCTGTAAAGTATTGTCGTGCAGACCATCCATCCTGCTTGACAAAACTTTATAAATATAAAGGTAGGACCTTAGGTTACCTACTACTTAATACGGAATTAAACACTAAAATAGAGATGTGCCAACTCAGAAAAAACACGACTCGAGTTAACTCGAGATGAAAATCAGGTAACTCGAGTTTAGACAACTCGAGTTAGTAGGAAGAAACTAAGGGTATGATTTGCTATGAATAACTTTTTTACATATTTGTTCTTCCATCCAACTCTCTGTTAGGACAATTATCATTGCTAAACTTCGTAGGTAGGATTGAATTGGAAAGGTTTTTATAGTTTACATATATAATTTATACATTTCTCATTAGAGTTATGAGCTACTGGCGGTAATTGATTCGTTCATTTACCTACCGCTAGCCCAAACACGAGTTAGGGAGAATTCAACTCGAGTCACCTCGAACTTAGCACAACTCGAGTTAACTCGAGTTAGTAAGTCGAGTAGACACATCTCTACACTAAAATAGATACGTCAATAGACTAAGGATCAAATTGATGTTGAGATTTTGAGAAGAAAAAATATTCGTTTTAAAAATTTAAAAAGTATTATCCCTCATATAAAATCCTTAAGAACATCTAGTTAAAGAACTGTTAGACCAGGTTCAAAGACTTGATTTCATTTAAAATACTTTTGTTTTCAAAGAACGTGATTTTCTACCATTATAATTATGAATTCGATTTACAGGTTTGTCTTACATTATACGGGACTGTGGCAACACTTGTGAGCAAAATATTTTAGCAGGTGGTCCCGCTAAATACACTGCTTGCACCATCTGCCACCATGACCTGTGCAACAGTGCACACCATTTCAAGATTCAAAAGATTACCATTTTAATTTTGTTAATATTCATTTTATTGAACGTTTCTGTTAATTAGAATGATTTGTCAGTGTTTATCCTTCTATTTTGGTCCACTACTAATCGCTAGAAAATTAAACCAATTGAAATAGTGGTACTTAGGTATTTTTAATTTATTTCTATTTGCTAAGAGTATTTTGAACTTTCCTAATTCAATTATATTACCATTATTTATTACACTTTTTCGATTTTTTTTTTGATGATTTTTTGTTCATTCAAATATTATCTTAATTAAATTACCTAAGTAGGAAGTAACAGGTGATCCTACGTCAAAGATTCCTTATGTTGGTACCAGAAAGAAATGTGACGAAATAAAAATTTTATTACAAAATGTTCCTCATAATCACCTATATGCCTTTTCACCGCATTCATTGCAAGTGACAAACGAAGGTGCGGCTTTTATTCGCGTTTGCCTCCCCATTTCCGTAATACAGCAGACACAATCGGAGCTCTACTCCTCGACGTAGTTTGATTCCATCTATCCTATTTCCTATTTCGACCTGTGCTATTTCTACCATTTTATTATTCTATCCCTCTTTAGATCAGTTGCCAGCTTAGGTTTGAAAAGTATTCACAAGATATTCACTGTGGTTATCGTGCATTTAATAACGAGGGCGCCTTTGCTGCTTAAAACCAGTGAGCATAATTCGTTTTTGCCCACTCAGTGAGAAAAAGTATTTTTTATTTAAAACAAGTACTTAAGCAAAAGTCGTTTTGCTCACTGGTATTAAATTCAAAATACTTTGGATGTTTCGAGTGCCTAGTTTGAGGTCTGAGTGAAGAGACACGAAAGGTACTTCAAGGCACGAAAAACAAAAAAACTTTGCTCTTTCTCATTGAGTGAGCAAAAGTCGTTATTGCTCACTCAATGAGAAAATAATTATTTTTAATTTATATTTAAGTAATGAATTAAAGGTCATACGCTCTTGCCTCTACGAACATTCTAAAAAGCTGTCACTTCAAAAATACCCGAATTCATACTTAGGTACCTACAGGTTTCTTTTTAAGATGGTAGATTCCCCCAGAATCACGAAGTCACGTGAATCAAGAAACCATTAGAACTGCACATTAGAGACTGAGCTGGCAGCAAGATCCTCTATCTTGACTTATGATAACAATAGATTATCCAGCCCCTTTGTTAAAGCTTCCTCTCTTGTTTCGAGTGTGAAAATAAAAGGCGTTTCAGGAAAATACTTACTTACTATTTTTTTTTCAAGTACATGATAAAATTACTTTACAGGCACTTTTTTGCTTTGATAAAATGTTCATGTTGTTTTCTTACGAAACTCGTATAAGTACCTACACTTTGTTATTTATTTAGTAACTCTCTACAATATTGGCGCAACTTCGGTTATAAGTACATTAGACTCTACCAGGGTCTAACATTAGTGTTATTCTTTTCATAATGATCCTTGCGGAAAAGGATAGCATGACTAAGTCAAAGTCAAAAACTATCATTCAAATGTATTTCATTGAAACTGCAATGAGTGATGCAGCTTTTATGGACTATTAGCTTCGTTTCAATTTCATAATCTGTTTGTTTGCCAGTAGGTACTTACTAAAGCTCTACCATACCTACCACGTTATTTAATACTTCCATTCACGTGTAATTTAATATAGTTCCTGAATTTGTATTTAACAAAAGAGTTATTATTAACATTAAGGCGCTGTGAGCTCACGAGATGAAAAACACAGGCTCGCGGGGGTGAAATCGAGCAAGCGCATGTCGCAAAAAATGCGATAAAAAATTTGTAAAAAAATTAATAGGTATTTACTTTTCAATACAAATGAAGCCGACAATGTGTTTGATTTAGAAATATGAATTTTATCTTATATTTCTAGAGCTTTTTTAATTGTGTTTTGAGATGCGTCAATGACTGATCAAAGGTCTTGAAAACAGCACATTATTTTTACAAGCATACATTATGTCACCGTTTGATGGATACACTGCTTTTAAAAATCCCCTTTTACCATTGAAATAGAATGAGTACTAGAAACAGGGTCACGAACAAAAAATATCGCAAAAATGTCCCAATTTGCACACACATAAACATTTGTATGCTGAGTGGGAAATGTAGAAAAAGGTATTATATTAGCAACAACTTCAGTTAATTATGCACCTTAAGTTTAACACATAAAGCTACATTACGATTAGAAAATTTTAATTTTTAAGACGTTCTGTCATCAGAGAAAAGGTAGGAATAACCTTTCAATCCAAAACAAAAAGTAATTTTTAAAATAAGTACAAAAATATTTATTATTAAAATAAAACTTAATATGTAAGCAATAAGGTACTTCATACGTTGCCAAATTGATACCTTTACACTATTTTGGAACAAGGCGCAACTCTTGGCATCACATTGTCAATATCAATAACGTCAATTTATTATAAACCTTAAAACTTAGAATTTAAGTTGAATTACAAATGTAGTATGTTTATATTTAAGACCTTTTGTCTTTGTAAAAAGGCAAAAACAAAAAATTCAATGGAACGAAATTCAAATAGAACAATGGAGACATGGAGTTGCTGATTTTTTTAAAGTTGTATATCGTGGTGGTATGTGGTCGTGTATATTTATTACTAGCTTACGCGCCCTAGCAACTCACTTATGTGTTATACTTGTACAGTATGTTTTATTTATCAAAATAAATATTGATACAGTTTTGGTGGGTAGCACTGCGAAAAACCACGTAGGTTTAAATGGCGTACTCTCTCCTCTTCTATCAATATTTATAACTATACAATGTTATGATATGCATAAGTATCTGTGTAAAAACATGAGGAAACTAAAACTAAACTACCTAACATTTGTTTAAGAAGTAAGATTTTAACTTAAAATTAAATTTTCCTTACTTAGTTTCATTTTAAAATTAATATCAAGGTTAAAAATCTACGTTTTATTGACGTATTACACGTAAACTGAAAAAGTACCAAGTAAACTTTATTCAGATTTAGCCTTTGCGGCTTTTATTATTTTTTACTACATTTTTTTATAAAATATTTATGTAAAGTATATAATATCTTTATGTACCCATGTATTTTATGTGTATTTATGTAACTAAGATATGTGTGTTTCCAGTAATATCAATTTTATCAAAATGAATTTGAACATAATTAATGTTATCTGTATATTTTAGATGGCTTAAACAACTCTACTGCATAACGAAATGGATTACCAGGGAACCACTAAGCAACAATACTTTTAAAACACCAACACTACTCCATGCATCCCGTCTATCCAGAACAGTCAATGTTTGTTACAATATTTGACGCATTGTCACAAACATTGGCCAAAGGATATTAGCACACCTTTTATATGAGCACTGCAGCATTTTGACGCGTCGTTATGTTGGCTAAGGTTGGCCCGTACTAATCTCAAATAAGAGCACTTTCGTATTTGTGCTGTAATTTGTCGGGGACATTTTTGAAGCGCTAATCCTACATCTAGTATAGGTACTAAAAAAATTCTACATCAATGCCTTTTACGCTACACAGAGCCTTAATGAATAATATCACGGTGCGGCGCGATTTAGTTGTTAGTAGGACCACAGCTTTTGAATAGTTATCTAATAATCGTCGTAAGTAAAACAAAACCACGTAAGTAAATATTTGTTGAGTGTTGAATTATTTGGATGTTAAACACGAAATGGGATAAATTTTCTGTAAATATCACTCTCTGTGCGTCGTAGGTATTCTTCATTACTGAGAGTCGTGACCCCTTTCCATTAATCAAATAATGGTAGTTTTCTTGGGATATTAATTCGGTGGGTTCCCATGTCCTTCCGCATACGACTCCAATAAGAGTATTTTAACTCTTAGGTTTTTGTAACGATTATTATCAGATATTAGCAACGGGCCCTGTCAAACAATGTGGGCGTATGTCTAGTAACGCCATCTAGTCCGAAAAGCGGGAACTTGCTTGCAACATATGCCCTATATCTTTAATGAAAGCTTGAAAACGTATGACTCGGTCATAGATAATATAGGTCATAGCCGAACTAAGCCGTAAGGCCAGTTAGTAAAAAAAAAACTATCACACAGTTTGCCGCGGAAATTAAATGATTGCGTGATGGATAAAAACATTAAATAGGAAGATTTAATAACGTTTTTTTGGAAATGTATAATTTTGAATTGAAACACTTCGCTTAAAATAAAAATTAAACAGTGCCAAACCTAATAAGACTTGACTTTAGATTTTAACATAATAAATAACAAATAATCTACACGACGAGCGACCATGACAGCGCTACGACGGGGACAAAGACAGGTGAGGAACGTGTTCAGCAAGTCGGACGCCCCCCATTTTTCTATGAAAGGGCCCATCTAGTACCTACATATATATAATCGATGGATATTAGCGATAATAACCGGGACCGACGGAATAGTATAGTTATATTAAAGAACTTTTGTCTTTGTAACAACGCGAGCATGGGGCAGCGAGGTGTCGGTGACGCTAATTCACAAGTTTACCCCCTGCCAAAAAGTGCTCAACGCGGCTACAGAAGTTTTCACTTCAAAAATCCACTAGTTTTTAATCTGTGTTTTTAACAAATAGATATAGGTATAAATACTTTACTCAATTTTTGATTTATTTATTATAGCTACGAAGGAGCTACGAAGTTTGAGCAATGACGCTTTACGTGACCGGTGACTCACGCATGCGCGTTGTCTTTGGCGCGGTGAAATGAATTTTGGCGTCACATGTACAATTTCTAATAAATGATTTGTAGGCATGAACTTAAAAAAGAATTTTAGGAATCTACCCCTAAGGGGAAAAAATGTGGATCTGATTGTGATAATAATATATGTATGTATGTATGTATGGAAAACCATTTTTTTTACAAATACTAACTATATTCCATGTTTCTAACATTAATATTTATTTTAGACATTTTACTATTTTAAAATAATAGGTAAATATCGAAATTAGCGGTTAGCCTTATATGGCAGTAGGTCTTTTATAGCAGGAAAAATAGTTAATATATGGGAAACCAGCAATTATATGACGAAGTTGCAGACAACAGCTAGACATTGAATAAAAAACTTACCTTTAAAATTCCAGCCTTATCCCAGCCCATCCTATCTACACTGTCATTTAGGGTTTCTAAAATAAACATTGAGACATCATATTTTAATCATTTCAACTTCTTTATTCTTATTAAAAATTACTTAATAAACAAAAAAAACATAAGTGGTGTAAAATCAACATTCTTATTAATAGAAAAAATTGAACAGTAACTAGTTACAGTTATCATAATTATTTTTTCTTTTTCTTTAGTCTGTTGTCTCCTTTAATGCTTATCTGGCATTGTTTCAAGACTTTATTTCTTTCTTCATTAAGCAAGTCGCTCTTTGCCACCTTGAGCTTTAACTTATCAAAGGCTGCAATGATCCTTTTCTTGAGTTCTTCTACAGAATCTTTTGTACGTTTGGCATATGTCTCATCCTTTATGAACTTCCACAGGAACAGCTCTAGGGGAGACAGGTCTGCAGACTTGGCTGGCCATTTGCATGGGCCATAGCGTCCTATCCATTGCTCTCCAAACATCTTCGTTAGTCTTTTTCTAACTGCAGGGACTGAATGCGCTGGTAGCCCATTTAGTTGGACCCATAACTGTTTTCTCACATCTAATTGTAGCTGGTCAATGTAGTCTTCAATAGGACCACTAAGAAGATCCAAAAATTTAGTCGCATTCAAGTTCCCTTCTATAAATATGGGGCCAATGATTTCATTGCGGTGAATCGCAGCCCAGACATGTAAGGAAGTAGGCACTTTCAAATCAGGCCATACAGCTGGTGGTTCACGACCCCAGTAATATGTGTTTGAGGGATGCTGGGCATGGTTGACTGTAAAGCTACTCTCGCCTGTCCACATAACATTGAAAAGAAAATCAGGGTCCTCAGATACCTTACTTAGTACCCAACGGCAATACGTTTCTCTGGCAGGATTGACGCTGGTTAACATTTGTGCTTTTGTGAGTCGTGAACACGGCGGTTGCACAGATGTTTTTTTAACTTTGCGAACCTTGGATCGGCAAGCCGCCTTTCGCGAAATAGTAATCGGGATCATACCATCGTCACTTTGATCGTCCAGCCAATCTGACTCTTCTGATGCATCGCTCTCCATCATCGGTTCCGAATCATTTGAATCTCGGAACTCTTGTACTGCTTCTTCTATTACCTGCACGCTTCCAGGGCACTTACGCGTACCCCTATACTTCTCTCTGTATTTCTTTAGCGCTGCTTTCGCATTAAGCTGGCATTCCTCGTAAATTTTCACCATGTCCGTGTATTCCGACTTAGTATACCGATGAGTCGCACGAGGCATTTTTATATTTTAGGCCATCAGTTGATTCCTCAAAAATCAAGAAAAATAACGGCTCACAAATCTTCAATAGTATATAAATAAATCAAAAATTAGAGATAAATAACACAACGATTAATCGTAGTCTTCAGTAGTCTTGGTCTTAAGCACGTCTTAAGCTGGTTATGTTTTTGTTTCAAACAAACTAAGAGAATTCACTAACAAGTAACAATTTACAATAGGTTTCAAAAATTCAAAGCAAAAACCATAGATTTTAAAAAAACCACGAAAACAATCTTTAATTTTTTTAAAATTATAAACTGGCTTTACGGCTCTGGGTTTCAGTCTTTCTGAGCATGTACTCTGTGTTCTGAGCTGAGCCCGATGAATAAAGAAGTCATTTCCTGAGCCTGACAAACTTTCAAGCACCGACCAGAGCACCCGTAGACAGAGAAAGAGTTATCGACCCATAGTTTTTTTTATGGCTGTACGGCTTTGGGCCCATAGATATTATATTAACCAGATATTAACTATCAGTAAACTACTAACATAGATTACTATGATAACGTAATTATGGAATGAACACCTGGATCCTTTGCTGGATCGCCTACCTTAATAGAGCCAACCTATTATTTTAACCGATCCTGTGGTACCAAGAACGATCTCAGTTGTTTGCTTCCTTAGTTTAGGTCATGGAACTAATAAGTACTACGTAAAACTGGAATGCGTACTACAAACTTATTCAACTTATTTTTAATCAAATTTAATCCTTATCTCACGGACATAAGGACCACTACAAACGCAGTATAAAAATGAATCCGAGTGAGACAGCCACAACATACCGCGGTGTCCCTTTCTAACAGTGGTCTTTGTGTTGCTATTTCACATTTAACATTATACTTCAAATTTGGTACGTTTATAGAAGAAATCTGAAAAATGGTTATAGTATCGAATTAGTCACCTCCTATCCTCCGATTAAAATTTCAAGCATTTAGAAAATAAGTACGTCAATAATTCACTTGTTTTCGTTTGAAGGCGGCAATCGTAGCAGTAATAAAAATAAAAATGTTGCAACCATGGAATTATTATGTACTATGATTTATATATGTCACAAATGTAACCAGAAATTATAAAAAATATTTTTTGTTAAACCATCACCGATAATTATCTATTTTTACCTAAATGCTTCGTAATTATTGATCCTAAATGGATCGCTGGATCCAGGCGGCGCAAGACCGTGGCTTGTGGAGGACCCTACAGGAGACCTATGTCCAGCAGTGGACGTCCATCGGTTGACGACGACCTAAATGCTTACTTGTGTAAGAGACTTACTAAGAGGCAATAGGCACTACACATAAAATATCAACATCATTATAAAAGTAAATATTTTAAAATTATTTGCTGATTTTTATTTCTTCATAGAGGTATATTTATATCCCGTATATTGAAGTATCCCAAAATTCAAAAATAGTGTGGTCACTCTTGTGGAAAAGGGACACAACTGTCAGTATGGTATCTCTCACTCGGCACACTTTATTAACAAGAGCTCATTCCAGTTGTACGTAGTACTTATTAGTTCCATGGTTTAGGTTATCTCTTTATCGTCGATAAATAACGCATATCAACAGCATCTTTTGAGATCAGCAGCACGAAATACGTCATTGATCTGGCCCACAGATTTATAAAGGGAAGCATATAATATATATATGACGTTCAGAAGGTGTACCGTACCTACTTTGTAGGTACCTATTTTGAAAAAAGATGTTTTTTAGTTTGTGCGTAGTCTATGGCGCGGTTAAATGAATTAGGACGCCTTATTTTACACAAAAAAATTACTGTTCTGTTTTTGTTTGTCAAAAGTTAAATTCAAGGAGAAAATGTGTATTATAGTTAACGTAATTCTAATATTTTCCGTAAAAGTAAGTTCATTATGGTCATACGAGTTTATAATAATTTGACCGATGAGCATCAAAGTACTTTCTTTACCTAAATTCAAGAGAGTGATAAAGAATTGGTTAATAAGCAAAGCCTACTATAGCCTAGATGAATTTTTCAATGACGGCTAGCTAAATTATATGCTTGGTTTATGCAAATACATTGACATGGTTAACTGTAATTACAATGGACTAATTTTTTGACTCTTAACAAGTGCTTTATATTAATTTATCGATAATACTTAATCTAAATGTATGACATTTTCAATTTCAGGTTCAGTTGATATAATAATATGTACCTAGGTATTGTCCATATTTCAAGAATTTTTATCTTTTACCACCTTTGTAATATTATATTGTGTATTATGCAATAAATAATTATTTCTGATTCTGTAATACTGTGAAATGTTTTATGTCATCTGGCATTATACAAATAGCAATGAAAGGTACGAAATAATATCAAGAAAAGTTTAGGGTAAATTATTATGTAGGTATGTTACTAAAATTTTATGGTTTTGATTTTAACATATGAGTTCAGATAAAATAATAAATGAAATTACATAAATCGGTATTTATTTAAACATTCGCGTGATACTATTAATTATTGATAATATTTTATTATAATATAATATTATATTATATTTGTAGTTGTGTTGGCCAACTTTATTTATTTCATAGTATTCTATCCTATCTGCCAGGATTCACCACTTTGGGAGTAAATTATGAATATGGCAACATCTTATTATATACCTGTCAAAAGACAGTAGGTATATAATATACTTGAATATGGCTGCCTCACGACCGAGCAGACCATTGCTATATCTATTAGGTTTTTAATCTGAGGGCCTAATCATACTGAATCAGAAGCGTTATCTTCAAGTTCTCTTGCTTTCTTCCATGGAGGTAACAAATACATTCGTAGTCTGTGGCGTTGTCACGCGTCAAAGATTGATAGGCTCAGAAGGACTAGAATCCAGAGCCGTTAAACCAGTTAAACAAATAAAAATCAAAGATTGATAAATTCTACGTCGTAGACAGAGAAAGAGATATAGATATGGCGTCAGCGTATACATTATGAAATAGTCTCTGCGATATTTTGAAAAAAATATACCTTTCGCCTGGTAAATATGTTTTTTTTTGTTATTTCTATACTTTTTAGCATTCATGCGAGTCTTTATAAATATTTAAACCTATTTTTATCTGTAACAATCAGGTCAAAATTGTAAACTTCGTATCAGGCCATGTTTTCGTATTTACGTTCAATTTGGCTTTTGCAGCCTAACACACAGCAATACACCATAGTCTATAAGTAAAACCACTTTTTTCGTAAGCTACGACCTACTAGCACTGTTACCACTTTCTCCAATTCCGAATATTTCCGAATATTCCGAATATTTCTACAATTCCGACACAGGATTTTTGGAATTGAACTGTCGGATAGGTCAAGCAAAAAAGTCATACGCTGAGCAGGACAAGAGAACACATTTTCTCGCTCTGTCACTCCTTGGTATTAGCGTATATAATAAATGTCACCGTAAAATTGTAAAAAACATTGAACGGTTCACAATCTGTCGAAAGTTTACAATATCGCTAGTTAGATTACAATCTAACGGTTTTTACAATCTTACGGTGACATATGTACTCATTTCGCTCAACTGTGGTACATTGTCTCCTCTGCCATATGTATTTACTCTATGGTTTAAAGGGTTATTTGTGGGCATTCGTGGGTTACTCTCAGTCATAGAGTTAGTATCTCTCAGTCCTATGACTATCTCGATTTCGCCATATTCCAAACTGTCAATGCAAAAACGAGATAGCTTTATGGCGTATTGCCTTTATAAGAAAGGTAAGTGAATACTTTTTTTTTGTCCCTGTCAGCGTGCTCAATTTTTTTGCCTGCCAAAGTTCAATTTGACGTACATCTTTGGCACACAAACTTATGTACAGCTTATGTACATTGGAATTTGAATTTGAAGTGTTGCCAGGACCCAAATTCAAATCCTTCCATTCGGGCAAGCGCGCATGGCCGATTTTTTCTCTCTTAACGTACCGATACTCTATTATGGTATCGTAATTACACCATCACGTCTTATACTTTGTAAGCATGACGTTCAGAAGGTGTACCTACTTTGTAGGTACCTATTTTGAAAAAAGATGTTTTTTAGTTTGTGCGTAGTTTAAGGCGCGTTTTAATGAATTATGACGCCTTATTTTACATAAAAAAATTATTGTTCTGTTTTTGTTTGTCAAAAGCTAAATTCAAGGAGAAAATGTGTATTATAGTTAACGTAATTCTAATATTTTCCGTAAAAGTAAGTTCATTATGGTCATACGAGTTTATAATAATTTGACCGATGAGCATCAAAGTACTTTCTTTACCTAAATTCAAGAGAGTGATAAAGAATTGGTTAATAAGCAAAGCCTACTACAGCCTAGATGAATTTTTCAATGACGGCTAGCTAAATTATATGCTTGGTTTATGCAAATACATTGACATGGTTAACTGTAATTACAATGGACTAATTTTTTGACTCTCAACAAGTGCTTTATATTAATTTATCGATAATACTTAATCTAAATGTATGACATTTTCAATTTCAGGTTCAGTTGATATAATAATATGTACCTAGGTATTGTCCATATTTCAAGAATTTTTATCTTTTACCACCTTTGTAACTGTTGGGGAGGGATTCAAAATAATATCCCTCGGTTCTGTTCAGTGGACTGTATTTACTTGTTCACAATAATCACAATGTTCTAGGTTCTATTTACAAGGTTCACAATGGTTCGCAGGGTTCTTGTTACTAGGTCTTCACAGTTCGAGAGTTGTCGACTAAGTGATTCAATACAGTTCAAACATGATCTTATATCTAAGTCTCCCACTCGGCAAGCGCATACGGTCGTGCCAAGCGAGAGATAAGGCGATCGCGGGGGTGAGGGTGCAGCGGGGTGCGGGGGCGACGGCGGCCGACCAATCAGCGTTAGTCACCACGGGCGCAGCGCGTGGCACGAAGCTCCCGTCCGTAACATCTCTCCCCTCAGCGAAGCTCTCGCGTAGCTTCCTCTTCAATTTCGGTCAGGACGGCGAGTTTCCTGGTAATTCGATGACACGCCACCTCGGGTTCTCATGGTAGCGCAGCGCACTTCTCCGTCAGGTCCATGATACGCGTGTTCGACGTCATCGCGTGGCAGACTTGTTGCGTAGTTCGTGGCCACAATGACTTCTTCGGCAATATCGTCTGGGGTCGGATCTTCACTAGGCCAGGCATCCTCAGTTTCGCGCAGAAAAGGTGGGCCAGTGAACCAACGGTCTTCTTGTTTTATTGGTTGGAAGTTCAAGCGTGTCGCGTCGTCAGCTATGTTGAGATCGGTTGGGATCCATCTCCACTGGTTCTCTTGGGTGAGTTCTGCTATCTCGCCCAAGCGGTGTGCTACATATGGAGTGTAGCGTCGTGCTCCGTTGCGAATCCATTGCAGCGTGGTCTTGGAGTCGGACCAGTAAATAACCCGCTCGGGTTTAACACGATGCTCTTCCACGATCGATTTTGCCAGCCTGGCTCCAACAAGTGCTGCTTGAAGTTCCGTGCGTGGAATACTCTGGGCTCGCAGTGGTGCTACCTTGGCCTTGCCAGCGACTAGCACTAGGTCAACAGTGCCACTGTAGCGTTGTATTCTCCAGTAAGCTACACTTGCGTAGGCTTGAGCGCTGGCATCGCATAGTACGTGCAGTTCCAAAGATCGCGCTCCCCTCGTATTGTAATGACGGGGAAGTCGAAGTTCTTTTATCTCGTCGAGGTTCTTTAGCCAAGCGCTGAAGTCATCAGCGATTTCGGTGGGTACTGGTTCATCCCAGCCGACTTGTAAGCGCCATAGGTTCTGCAGAAGGATCTTCGCTGTTATAGTAAAATGGCTCAGGAGTCCGAGCGGATCAAAGATAGACATGACCGCGCTCAAAGCTTCTCTCTTGGTCGGTACGCGGCTCTGATTGTAAACTTCTCGCGGGACTCGGTTCATTGATGTGTTGAATGCGAGTGTATCTTCAACGGGTAACCACAGCAGACCTAAGGTCTTCTCTTGACTGTGGTGATCGGTACCCAGGCTCGTTGGCGCTGGGGCTCGGAGTTCTTCAGGGATCGTATTCAGGACTCGTTGACTGTTCGAGTTCCACCCACGCAGAATAAACCCAGCTTGTTCATGCACGAAGTTTATTTCTTTTGCAGCTTCAATTGCTTCTTGATCTGTGTCGTAACTGTCGACAAGGTCATCTATGTAATGGTTTTCTGTGATGGCTCGCAGCGCTTTTGGATGGGTCTGGGAGAAGTCACGCGCATTTGCGTTTCGAACACTGTGCGCGAGGAACGGCGAGCTTCGAGCCCCGAAGATCAACGAAACCATTTTGTAATGTTTCGGCGGGCCGCGTCTATCATTTCCTCGCCACAGGAACAATTGTGCAGGTTGGTCTTCTTTCCTTATTCGTATTTGCAGAAACATCTCCTGTATATCTGCGGTGACTGCTACGGCCCGTTCTCGGAATCGATAGAGAATGCCGGGCAGTGACTGAAGTTGATCTGGACCATCCAATAGCTTGTCGTTGAGGTTTGTTCCTTGATGAGCGGCTGCTGCATCGAACACCAGTCTCACTTTGCCTGGCTTGTTCGGATTCTTCACAGAAAAGTGAGGCAGAAACCAACGGCGGTTGCTAGCTTCAGAAGCATCACAAAGTTCAGCGTAACCTTTGTTCAATAAGTTAGCTATTTGCTTGCTGTACTCTTCACGGAAGTTTTCGTCTCGATCCATTTTGCGTTCAATGTTTCTTAATCGAGTGAATGCTTCAGTGTAATTGCATGGCAGAGTGACGTCATCGCTCTTCCAAGGCAGGCCAACTTCGAAACGACCATCGATTCTGCGGGCAGTTTCTTCGAAGATTTTGATAGCTCTCTCGTCTTCTGTTCTCAGCTTCGTACTGAGAGAGATACCGATGGCGTCGAGTTCAAAGTGGGAGCGGACTAAAGCGTCGAGGTTATCGTCGCGGATTCGTTCCGTATTCCCGGTTCGGATATGAAGGACTTGGTCATCGTCGCGACTGATAGTGACACGTGGTGCGGAGCCGTGTATCACCCAGCCAAGTTCGGTGCGTGATGCTGCAGGTTCATTGCGACGACCAGTCAGTAATTGCTTTGACACGATAAGTTCCCAGTTGTCAGAGCCGATGAGTAAACGTGGTCTAGCTTGTTCATAGCATACGCTGCTTGGTTCTAAGGTTCTTAGATGCGGATACTGCAGAAGTTGTTTCGGTACTGATTGGTTCAACAGCTGGATGTTTTGTATGGTTCGGGCCCGTATGACATGGGAGGACTTTGAACTTTTGCCCCTCAGCTTCAATCGGACGATTCTGCTGGTTCCATCTCTTTGCGAAGAGTTCACCCCCTGGATGGTAATGGCATGGGCTGGTCCTTTCAGGTTCAATTCATCAGCCAGATCTTCTTCAATAAGAGTGATGGTGGAACCCTCATCCAATAGGGCGTAGGTTTGGATCTCGATGCCGTCAGAGTTCGAGACGACAATCGGACACACTTTCAGCATCACTTTGTTGCCCATGTCCAAATCAGTAGCAGTTGATGCCACCACCTCTGCTGATGGGACTTGAAGTGATGTATCGGGGTTCTCAGGGCTTGGCTGATGCAACAAAAAGTGATGGGAATGTATGCAGCCGTCAATGCTACATCGCTTCGCCTTGCATGTTGCGCGCTGGTGCTTCTTTGTTAGGCACTTGAAGCAGATCTTGTTTGTTTTGGCCCACTCCCAGCGTGCGTTGACGGTCATTTCTCTTAAGTTCTTGCACTGTGGTGGTTCATGGTCACCACCACAGCACAGACACTGATTGATCTCGACGGTGGTGTATACGCTGGCTTCTCGGACTTTCTTTGTTCTAGGAAATGTTCCTGAAGATTTCTGGTCTGGTTCTCTCCGAGATAATGTAGCCAGCGTAGCAGGTTTCGAGTATGTGAACTCTAAACCTATTGTAGCTTCGTGGTTCAAGAAGCGAGACAAGATCGCAATGTGTGGTTCTCCTGGGCGCCGGTTCTCTGATGCATACTTGGCAAAGCTTCTTCGCAAGTCTGGAGGTAGCTTGTCCACGATGTCTCTGGTGAGCATACGGTTCTGCAGACATCCATCGAGACCCTCGACGTTCGTAATCGTGGCCACGATGTTTCTTATTTTGACGGCGAAGACATTTAACTCAATTGTCGTTGGACCCAGGCGTGGCAATAGCTTGATCTCTTCTAAAGCTTTGTCGATTAAAGCTTCAGGACGACCGAAACTCTGTTCAAGAGCTTCCATAATCTCCGTAGGGTCACATGCCGTATAGAGAAGTGAAGCAACGGCGTCGCGGGCTTCTCCTTTCAATGCGTTGCGCAGGCGTTGCATGTTTTCAATTGGTGAAAACTTGTGAAGGCGCGTGGAGTCTCGCATTGAAGCTTTGAACGGCATCCACTCATTTTCGGACCCACTGAAAGTAGGTAACTCCGTTGATGAGCGTGGTGGGGGTCGGTAACGGCTCAGTCGTTCGAAGCTTTCCACGAGTGCTTCGATACTTCGGGTTCGTGAGCGACTCGGCGTCGGCGAGCGGGTTCGGTGATCTTCGTGATGACGTTCGGGTCGAGGTTCGGTAATGATCGTGTCACGCCTCACGGCGGTCGCCGCAGCGTGAAGGGTTCGGGTATCTCGCGCAGGTAGAAGGTCGGAGGGTGGCTCCCCTCGTAAATGATCGGCATTACGTAACCAATCATCCATACGTAAATTCGTGTGAATTGCTTCCTCAGGCCCTTGCGTGCTCAATCGGTCATCGTCTTGTATAGTAGCTAGGTCAGCTTCTAACTTTTTCTGCACCAGATCTGCTTCAATTTGCATCTGCTGTTCGAGCTGACGCATTTTGATGGCGGCGAGTCGTTCTGCTGCTTCATATTCAGCTTGTTTCATGCGAGCAGCCGTGCTCGCTGTAGATCGTTGCGATCGGGTAGATCTCGTGGGTGAAGGCAGACGAGTACGCAGAGCATGTTCTTCAACGACGGGATCTTGCCGTGTTCGACCGGCACTTGTTGACGGTGTTTGATCCGTGAAACGAATCTGTGCAGGGCGACGAGGTATTGGTTCTTGTGGTGTGATAGTATGCTCGTCGTGTTCATCTTCTAGTTGCGAGTTCTGACTTCTAGTCCGCACCATCTTGATCTGAGGGTCTTGAGTCTTCGGTTCTTGGGCCTTCAGTTCTTGACGCTTCGGTTCTTGAGGCTTCAGTTCTTGAAGCTTCGGATCTTGAGACGTCGGTTCTTGAGGCTTCAGTTCTTCAGGCTTCGGATCTTCAGGGTTCTTGATGCGGCTCGATGGACCAAAGATGTTGGGGAGGGATTTAAAATAAAATCCCTCGGTTCTGTTCAGTGGACTGTATTTACTTGTTCACAATAATCACAATGTTCTAGGTTCTATTTACAAGGTTCACAATGGTTCGCAGGGTTCTTGTTACTAGGTCTTCACAGTTCGAGAGTTGTCGACTAAGTGATTCAATACAGTTCAAACATGATCTTATATCTAAGTCTCCCACTCGGCAAGCGCATACGGTCGTGCCAAGCGAGAGATAAGGCGATCGCGGGGGTGAGGGTGCAGCGGGGTGCGGGGGCGACGGCGGCCGACCAATCAGCGTTAGTCACCACGGGCGCAGCGCGTGGCACGAAGCTCCCGTCCGTAACAGTAATATTATGTGTATTATGCAATAAATAATTATTTCTGATTCTGTAATAATGTGAAATGTTTTATGTCATCTGGTATTATACAAATAGCAATGAAAGGTACGAAATAATATCAAGAAAAGTTAAGGGTAAATTATTATGTAGGTATGTTACTAAAATTTTATGGTTTTGATTTTAACATAATATGAGTTCAGATAAAATAATAAATGAAACTACATAAATCGGTATTTATTTAAACATTCGCGTGATACTATTAATTATTGATAATATTCTATAATATTATATTATATTTGTAGTTGTGTTGGCCAACTTTATTTATTT
The DNA here is from genome assembly GCA_923060345.2 of Erebia aethiops. Taxonomy (NCBI): domain Eukaryota; kingdom Metazoa; phylum Arthropoda; class Insecta; order Lepidoptera; family Nymphalidae; genus Erebia; species Erebia aethiops. The sequence goes on along the minus strand of OV281096.1, from coordinate 8,308,678 downwards.
CATAGTATTCTATCCTATCTGCCAGGATTCACCACTTTGGGAGTAAATTATGAATATGGCTGTCTCACGACCGAGCAGAACATTGCTATATCTATCAGGTTATTAATCTGAGATGACTATATCATTCCATACTCTTCTTCATTCATAATTCTTTCTCATTCATTAGTCATTCTCATCAGTGTTGCTAACTTGGGCGTTTTCCCCCTAAAATAAAAGGGACAAGTTAGAAAGGGACTTTTCTAGGGACGAGACTTTTCTAAGGGCATTTTTGGGGGCATTTTACCCTGATGTCTTAGACGAAATAATTGATAATAATTATCCTGACGATGATGAAATTTGAAACTTGAATTAAGACTCTTTTCTTTAGATTTTATGTTACTTACTTATGATGGCCAACGGAAATAAACGTCCATTTCGTTTGTGTGTATTTCTTTAAATGAACACTTCTGTAGCCACGTTGAGCACTTTTTAATAGGGGGTAAAAATGTGGATTCGCGTAACCGTCATGCTCGCATGACCGATATGCTCGCGTGACCGACATGCTCGCGAACAGCGACATGCTCGCCTTGTTACGAAGACTATAGGTCTTAAATATAAATATACTACATTCGAAATTAAACTTGAATGCCTTAGTGTTAAGGTTTATATTACTATTTGTTTGAAAAAAAAAAATCATATATACGTTTTCACTTCAATCGGCAGTACATAAGACCGACAATTTTTTATTCATTTCATTAAGCCGCTCAAAAAAGGTGCCTATTTGGGACCAGATTTATTTTAGCGAAAGCTAGGAGAATTTCAAGTTGATGTTAGGGGGAAACTGGGGGATTTCAAGCTGCTGTTATGGGGGGGCGCTCCGTAGTGGTTGGCAAGACTGATTCTCATTGATACCTACTTGAGTTTTAACTTGACTTTTGTGTTGTCCGAACGTCGTTGACGACTTCGAGTGCAATAAATTTCGCTTTGAAATCAATTTTCAAAATTGTTTGGCTGAAAAACGTGAGTATATTTTAGTTTAAATATTAAAGTGCTTTAGAGAAAATATGTGGTGGTCATAATCAAACTTTTACATAATATTTAAACGCCCTTCGAATTAACCTACAAAAATGTGCAATGTCAGTCGTTTTTGGTGCAAATCTTTCAGAGTTTCGCCAAATAATCCAATAATAGTCTGCTATTATACAGTTTCGACTTAAAACTATATTTTTCTTTATGCACTCTGATACATTTTCCACGCTTACGTAATAATTGTGTCATTATCACACTGCGAGCTATGCTGCTCCCTGATGACATTGATCCATTTGTAGTGACCTAATTCAATGGCCTTGTTCAAGGCTTCAAATCAGTTAAAATAGATAATCTCGACAAGTGATAGATCTACAACATATTATTGACCATTCATACGTCGTCATGTAAAATCAATAATTCGCGCTTTTTTGCATAACCTCTGTTATCATTACATAATAGTTAATTATTTTTAGAAGTCTATTAGACAGCGATTAAAAGAACTTCCTTTCCTTGCCAATTGAAACTTTGAATAATTAATTGTACATCCATAAGTTGAGGTAATATTTAAAAGTTTCACAGTTACAATTTCCTATGAGACAAGCTAACCTTCTTAATATACAGTATGATAACATCTTATTGTATGAAATTACAGATATACAATGGGCGTACCTGCTGGTAATGCTGAAAATGGAAAGAAACTCTTCGTGCAAAGATGCGCTCAGTGCCACACTGTAAGAACTAAATTAAATTACCTAAATGTATTATAAGTATTATTTGTTCAACCCTTGACCCATATGCATACACTTTACTGTTACATCTTGTAGTGGTTAAAAAAAATTAAAAAATGTTATATAATCTGAGTAATGATCTGAATTTATTCTAGGTTCACCGTAATACAGATTCAGTGGAAGAAAATCATTAACACTTAGGCCACCTGTACAAGGCTAGGGCCAACGCCCAGGCAACTACTGACTTATCTATTTTTTTTAATCCACTACAAGCTAGCCCTTGACTGCAATCTCACCTGATGGTAAGTGATGATGCAGTCTAAGATGGTAGCGGGCTAACCTGTTAGGGGCATGGCAGTTATATTAAACCCATACCCCTTCGGTTTCTACACGGCATCGTACCGGAACGCTAAATCGCTTGGCGGCACATCTTTGCCGGTAGGGTGGTAACTAGCCACAGCCGAAGCCTCCCACCAGACAAATCTATAAGAAAACTATATTTTATCTAGCTGTAGTTTTGTCCCGTTGAAAGAGTTAACTATTAAATTAAACTTACTGCAAAGTTACATAAACTTTCCTGCAATATATTAGTGCATGTGAAAACAAGCTTACATCAAAGCACATTTTCTAGGACAAGAACGAAATAATTTGGAAAGTGTGAGCTGGACAAGTACACTATGGGTTCTGTATCGTTGTACAAGATTTAACACTATGTACCTACTTGTAATGGATAGACTTAAAAACTACTCAATCAATTTGAAAAAAATTTTCATCTATAGAAAACTAACTATCAGCGAGTAACGGGCTATATTTTATTTTCAAAAAAATTGAGATCTTAGAAAAATTGCAATAATTTATAACTTTATTATGCTTCCGTTATTTGTTGTTGTGTAAGTAGGTAAAGTATTACTCACTATCTGAAAATTTCATAATATTTCTACTTATTAGGTACTATGCAAGAAACGCTGAAACAAATTATTTATTTTTATAGCAGCAATAGAAATATTTCAACGGTCTAGCTATCTAGCTACGTTTGATGACTGAGGAACAGCTGCCATTGGGTATGGAACCCTAAAAGTCAGGAAGTTGTCTTGATGAAAAATATCTTGGATAACTTACAAATTCAAGGTTTTAAGATTTTGATTCCATTAATAATGTTTTTTTTTCTTTTTAATAGGTCGAAGCAGGTGGCAAACACAAAGTAGGTCCTAATCTACACGGCTTCATTGGACGCAAAACCGGCCAAGCTCCTGGATTCTCCTATTCGGAAGCCAACAAAGCTAAAGGTAATTTTTTATGTCCAGTGTAAGCTAATTAAATAGAGAATCTTGACAGTCGTAATATCCACGTCCCCTGTTAGTTTTATGTTTGAAAACCATTTTAACTACTGATTGAATTAAATAAGTGCATCAAATTTTGATGACTTCATATTTCAGTATTTCATACAACATCCCCTACTAAGCGCACATTTTGACATTTGAAGTTGCTGATTTTACTAGTTGGCTTGACAATACGCAATTAAGGCCAACTTCGGTCATTTACCATTGGCTTAGAAGTTCCTATAATTACCAATGTGTGCATTCTTCAAAACAAAGTTTGGTGGTCCTCACTCAAAAAGCTTACTTAGAGCCACATTTTTAAGCTTTGAGTACCTAACTAATAGGCCTATTACACTGCACTTTTCACAGGGCTCTGTGGTAAGGGTGGGCGTGGCTGATAGTTTTTGCGGCGCTTATTACAAAGCAATAAGGACCAAATTAGGGACCCTTTCTTCCTAAACCTTATTACACTACACTGATTCACACAAAGGGTCCCTGTGCAGTGTAATAGGCCTATAAGCCTTATGCAGGGAAGTGCAACTGGACAGTTACACTTTTAAAACGGCAGCCCTATACTGGGTATAACAATAATTGTAACTCTTATCAGCAAATTAAAATTCCTAATCAATAATGCTGATAAGATAAAGCATAGGTTAACTTACAGGCACAAGTTTTAATTTTTCTGGCATAATATATACTATTTATAATTGTATTTATAGTTATTTATGTATCATTACATAATAGTATGTAATTTTTAAGTAGTATATTGTATGATCATGTTTTCGTAGGTTCTTAATAAATGGGTTGTCTTAGAGGAGATCACTTTTAACCGCCTTTGCCCAATTTCGCTTTTTTCTGCACTTTTTAAATGTTTTCTTTGTACTTTATGTTTTGTGTAGAAATAAAGAATCATTTATCTATCTATCTACTAAACAAGCTTTATAAACATGAGAATAATTAAGAATTTCATTGATCAATTTTCAGGTATCACCTGGGGAGAAGATACACTATTTGAGTACTTAGAAAACCCCAAGAAGTACATCCCTGGTACTAAAATGGTGTTTGCTGGTCTCAAGAAAGCAAATGAACGTGCGGATCTTATCGCATACCTCAAGGAGGCAACCAAGTAATTTTAATGACATTAGGAAAACAATATGAACGAGAGGAGTATTCCATTATATGGAATATTCTTCTCGTTTTTAGCCCAATCAGTATCATAATCATTATTTAATGTACCTATTTATTTTGAGTTAACATTTCACAAAGTGATGGCTGTTGTTACTTCTGTCTGTATCACCTTCATAGTTAAGACGATTGTATGAATTGTAGGTGTACGTAATATTATGTATGACAAAAATTATTTGCTGAGCATAAAAATGTTGTGAACGGTTTTTTGATGTTATTAAATTATAAATAGACATCGTAATTAGCTTTTTATTTGTAGGTATTCCCAAACAAGTTTTAAATAGTTATTTATAACTCATCAAATGTTACCAATTTCTAGTTAATTGTGTTTAAAATTAGATTATTTTACTTAATTAAATTTATTTTTTTATTTTCGTTTATTTTATTTATTCCTTTTTTCCTTATTCATATTCTTGTATCTAAGGAGAATTTACGTCAAACCCGTCGACGTCAAACCCGTCGCATCAACTCTCAAAGCAGCGCATAAGTGTCAACCATTGATGTAGAATTTTTTTAGTTTCTATTTCAATGGTGTCAACATAATAATTATTAAAAACTGGACATGCCAAGGCACACGAAAGCTTAGCAACCGAACGCGTTTCTTGGTATTTAATTTGCAAGTAAAATGCGATTCGATGCGGTGCGTTTGATGTGAATGCTATTTTACCGAGCGAGGCGAAGGTCTCTGAGTCTACTTGAGTGAATTGGCACTTGTCCGTCCGTCCGTCCATCCGCCCGTCCGTCCGTCCGTCTGTCTGTCAGAGCATTATACCTTCTGAATGGCTGAACGTAATTACTTCAGCTTTAAATATAATATGTAAACCAATGGCCTCCCGCCGAATATGGCTTAAAAAGTTATAAAAATCTTTATTTAAGTGGGGCTCTAATAGAAGCGAATGCGAATGAGTAAAATATTTTTTATAAAGTTACTTATGGTTGCGGTATATCATTTTAAAGATAAATAGAGTACAAAAATATATTTTTTTAAATTTTTCCCCCAAAATTGACGAAATGGGGGGCTTTCAAAGTGGAGATTTTCTAACGTCCAAAGTTGACCTCAGAACTAAATTTTCTGAAAGACTGAGCCTGAAACTTGATCAATTATTTGAATTATATCCTGTACTTGAACAACACATACCAAAATTAGATATTGTAAGGAAACGGAATTATTTAATTTTTAATGAGCTTCAGTATTTTTAACAGAACTTCACATTTATGTCAATAGATGGCGCCGCGAGGTCTCAGTTCGGGGCGAACCACTATAATAGATATGACCACAGACCAATTACCTATAAGCGCCTCTATAGTCCGGGAGCGATTATTCCTACAAAGCTGATTCTTTGCTATTTTGAGATCGTACGTAAACAGAAGGCGTCTGCCGCGCCGATGTTGTTGCAAACATTTATAACAAATTTTGAAACCTGTAAATAAATACCTAATACGTAAATGTATTATACCTACAAAACTGAAACTTACAGTGAACAAGGATACCTAAATAAGTATACAGGATAATGATAGTCTACCGCCTCAGAAGCGTTGCCATCTAAGGTCTACTACCCACGTAATGTGTTGAAAATTTAACTTTTTGGACTTATTTCTACAAGGTTGATTTTTTTTCTCAAATAATTTATACAAGAACAAAAAAAGACATTCTACCGAGAATCCAATGTTGCTAAAGCCTTGGTAGACGCGATGGAATGCACTATCTACCGAGCGCAGCTACTGAGCAGCTACTAAGTCGCTCTGAATAATTGGACATACCGGCATTAAATTAAAATCTACAAAGTTGGTCTTTCGTCTACAAGCTGTTTATGATAATTATTATTGAATTATCGTCGTCTACTTTCGATAGAAGGTGGCTAAAGCTTCGGTAGACGTGGCCCAAGTTGTAGCGCAAGAACTTGATTGAAATGCAATGCCAATGAACGAATAAAATTTCTAATTTAAATCTTAATTTGTTTTTTTTGATTATTGAATAGGCTGGGCTGTATCTTGCTAAATCAAAGGTTTCTTGGCTACAGAAACGTAGTGGTTATATTCTCTTTGGGCTACAGGGCATAGAAATGTGCTGTATGGTCTTAGATCAAGGTGACATGAAAAACATCAATGTCAAATTTTTATTGTCAAGTGTCAAACATCTTAAAACCAAACCTGTGTGACCAGATTTAGCAGAATCCTGCTCTTTTAGTAGGGATAAAGCACTTGAGTTTGGTCGGTAGTTACTAGTTTTGTAATTTGTCGCTACTTAGAAAATATTCGCAATTTTTAACTTTTTAGTAGAATTCTTGTGTTTTTGCTCTCGCCCTTAATAATTGTTCAGAATTGAGATAATAAAAATCCCTTTTTACGCGATAAAAAGAACTCAAACTCCATTTAATTTTTCTTTAAATCAAGCCTAAGAAAAATTACGTTATATACTTAGCTCTAGCAGAATCATCAATTTAAATTTGGTCACACTGAATCAAACCAAATTTATTGTGATGTCGCCTGCTTTACTATTAGAAATTTAGAAAATTTGAATCTACGATGAAAATAAAAGGTCACATAAAGTGAGTGACTTCATTTTATGCCACAGCTACATGACATCAATAAAAAAACTGTATTAAGAACTCTGAATGAACTGTCCGGACTATACTTATATTTGCAGTAACGATTTTGTGAAGTTTTATTGTAAAAGTGGAGAATCTCTCTGTGCCCGTGCAAACTTTTAATTTTCCGGTGCTGTATTAGTTTAATTTACTGTCTAGTCTACAAATTGGCGCGAATAGGTGAGTTCAATTCATAATCATAGTTAAATTATAAATGCGAAAGTACGTTTATTGGTTAGTCTGCTGTAAAACAACGGAATCCACGTGAATCTTTTCATGGGTTTAGTTAAAGAACTGGAGAGGGACATATTATATACTTATTACTTCATCGTCATCATCATTGGCGTTACAGCCCCTTGTGGGCCCGGGCCTGGTCTAGAAGATTTTTCCATCTGTCTCAGTTCTTTGCATTCCAATTTTTTATTTCAAGCCGCTTGGCGTCTTGGTTAACTCCACCTAACCACCGAAGTTTTGGCCGACCAATGCTTCTACGTCCAAAGTACGTCTACTTATTACTGTATTAATTTTTGTTCAAATTTCGAGAACCTATGCTAAATCCATGAGGACATGATCACAGGCATTATCCAATCTAGTGTAAAATATGAAATAAATTGAAGAATTAAGTTATTTTCAGTTTTCGTTATTGTTTTGTTATTTTCTCGGTTACCAGATGACTGGCCTGACCTGTGAAGATTATTCATTTAAACCCCTACATCTGTACTGGCTCAAGTTGACAGTGACGATTTATTTATTTACACATATAAAAAGCAGTGAAGTGAAGATTATAAAAGCTGGCAAGCATGGCAAAATCTTCAGTTGTACTGAGTTTTCATGAGATTTTACTTCATCAATCGGACATACAGCTTCTAAGTGGGCCACATTGGCTGAACGATACCATCATATCATTTTATTTTGAATATTTAGAAAAAGTGTTGTTTAGCGAAGCCAAAGATCTCCTGTTCATTTCACCAGAAGTAACACAGTGTATAAAAATGGTTGAAACAAATGATATTGGAATTTTCCTGGAACCTCTGCAAATCGGTGCTAAAAAGTTTGTATTCTTTGCACTGAACGACAATAGTTCACCTGACACTGCTGGTGGCTCACACTGGAGTCTACTAGTCTATTCGAGAAATGAAAACAGTTTTTTCCACTTTGATTCTTCATCTGGCAGCAACCACGATGTAGCTTGGGACTTTGCTAGTCACTTAATGTTGTACTTATCTAAGCAAGGTAAGATTTTCATATTTGCTATGTTTAACTTTGAAAAATCTATACTTATTACTTACCTTCTTACTTAGTTTTAATAAAACTGTAACTGGATGTTTCCTGGACATAAAATTTTTTTTTTATTACTATAGGAAGCTTTTTATTATCATAGGGTTTTTTTTTAACAATTTAAGGGTTCCGAAGACTTTTAAAACCTGAATCCCATTATGTTCAATGTTGCAGGCATCATCTAGTGACTTATAAAATCAATGTAGTTACTTAAATTTAAGTAAGTATTTACTTACTTAAAGGACATTGACCAGCGCCCATACAAAGTTTGCCTAACAACCAACAGTCATAATACATACATAATCGGATTCAAAATGACACATAAATACTATTGTAATTAGATTTGAACAACGGACACTTCAGAGAATTTATTTATTACCAATAATATTTTCAATTTTGAGGTTATTTCGATTAAATCTGCTTGAAAAATAAATATCATCGTCAACAAGTTTCGTCGTAGTTCACCAAAAACATTACAGATGGCGTTATAAATATTAATTTATTGTGCTTTCAATAGATGGCGTTGCGAGATTCGGAATACTAGCGCACTCAGCGCTTCAAGCTGCTTTTATCTTATTTCTTAAGTTACGGAACCAGCGCTCAAGCGGTGGTATTGTTCATTATTTTAACCTGTAAGTTACAAGACGGAAAAGAACGGTAATTAATTTAATACCCATTTTTTTTTTTAATTAATTAGAAGTGTCCGTTGAAATCTAATATTTGGAATAAAGGTTAAAAAATAAGCTAAGAATTACTTTATATTTCAAAAGTATGTTGATTCTTAGGCGAATTTGGACAATGTCCTTTAAGTAACTACATTGATTTTATAAGTCACTACCTAAGACTGATTTTATTGTTTCAGGCAATATCAATTTCGTTGACAAACATTGTCAACAGCAGAGTAACGGTTATGACTGTGGTGTTCACGTTATTTGCAACACTGAGAACCTGGCGATGTATGCACACAATCACGGAGACATCAACACTTGTGACATGTCCGGTCATATTAATCCTAGTACTAAAAGGAAAGAGCTTCTCAATATTATATCTAGTCTGTCGAAATCGAAATAAACTGTGGTATATACTTGTATAGATATATTTTTTATTTTATGTGCCTCATAAATCCTAGCCACAAGATGTCAAATCATATTGACAACGTCCAATACCATAAATATATAAAAGTAAGACATTCCTAACTCTATGTCTAACACATATTTGAGCCTCGAAACTATTTGGTGTTAAAGTGAACCTCAACCACTTGTTTAAGAACCCAAGTTTGTCTATGACAGTCAGTACTCCAAGTGGAAATTTTGCTAAACTAAAATCGGTGGTGTTGAATTTGTAACTCAACTCAAATCAAAAGCATTTGTGTCCATTTTACTCTCACGCTCAAGTGCTTCGAGGCTCAAATACGGTCAACGTCATTAAGATTTAAAATCTTGAAAGTTACAGATACCCAGAGCCGTAACTAGGGCGGTGCCAGCGGTACCCAGACACAGAGCTCAGACCATAGTAAGCAGTTCCCCGGTTCTGTGGCACAGAATTGATGTCTGTTGATCACTGTTTTTTATATATATTTTAGATGATGCCCGCGACTCCGCATGGATTAACGTTTTTTGATTCCCACTGGAACTCTTTAATTTTTCTGGATAAAAAGTAGCCTATGTCCTTACCCTGGATACAAACTATCCCTATACCAAATTTTATGAAAATCGGTTGAATAGATACCTTTTCTTTATTCCCTCGGGAGCTCTTTAATTTTTCGGGATAAAAAGTAGCCGATATCCTTACCCTGGATACAAACAATCCCTATACCAAATTTCATCAAAATCGGTTAAAGAGATACTTTTTCTTTATTCCTGCGAGAACTCTTAAATCCGGGATAAAAGTAGCCTATGTCCTTCCCCGGGATACAACCTATCCCTGTACCAAATTTCATCAAAATCGGTTCAAAAGATGGGCCATGAAAGCGTAGCAGACACTAATTTGCATTTATAATATTAGTATGGATAAAACTAAGTCCCTCTGGTAATTTTCGTTTGTCTGTTCGCGCTAATTAAGTCAGAAATTCAATTGATCTTCAATCTTCATGGAACATTCAGTCACCTAAGGATTGCCTTCGAGATAGTTTCGAACTAGGTATTAAGTGTTAACTACACTTAATACCTAGTCGTCAGTCGTCGTCAATACTTAATCAGTCGTAAATTGGCCGAACTATAGCAATTATTGACAAAATGGACTGTGAAAATCGCATTTACGTAAGGGCATAGTAACCAAAAAATATTCGCGCTCGCTTCGCTTGCGCTTGACAGACTAACATCTAAATCCAAACTGGATGCAAGGCGAATTGGTTCGTAACCGTACTACTACTAGAAGCACTGTAAATTCAAATTGCTTTTTTTGTGAACAAAATCGACTTTTCAAAGTATTTTGTATTAAGTATAACTTAAGTTTAGTTGTAAGCTAAGAACAGAAATGAGATGCGAATAAATAAAAATTGCAAGAAACATTAACCCTTAAACTATAAATACTGATAAAAATGTATCTTAATGTATCTATGACCTTTGCTTGCTGCTTTGTGGCTCAACCCATCCTCCAAATGCCTTTTCTAATTCTTCTGCTACTGCAAAACATAACCGGTCGTTATTGAAATTCGCAACAACCTGAATTCCTATAGGCAGGCCATCACTGTTCAACCCTAAGGGTACAGCAGTAGCAGGCAAACCCAGACTATTTATTATAGCTGTGTATATATAATTCATAGGTCTTATCAATGGCTGGTTATGATAGGGCGCTGGCACAGGATGTGTAGGGAAGAGAAATACGCCATTATCGCCAAGCATTTTTGTAAAAACCTCTTCTAAATAATCACGAGCCTCCATAAAGTATTTATACTTTTCACTTTCCGGATTAAATTTTTCTTGGTCAGTTAACGCAACAAAAAGTCCAATCAAAGTATTCCCTGAGAAACCCAGGATATTTTTGAATATCTCTATGATATTTGACAATAGGCTGGGATTTTTCATTATGTAAGCTGCGAAAGGAACTTCGTTCTTCATCGTCGTGAACCATATTGCTTGCGATCGTTTCAGCCATTCGATTTTCTTTTCTTCAGCAACAACATTATGTTTTTGTTGGAAATGTTCAACCGCCCTTTTCAATGCTTGTTTTATTTCTGGATCTACATCACTCACCAAGGGTGCGTCATTGCTAAATTGATAAAATACTTTGAGTTTCCCAATGTCTACTGGTTTGTCAAGGTCGAGTTTTTTGGCATAGTCTCCTGATATTACCCTTTGAATGTGTTTTAAATCGACAGCAAACCTTGTCATGGGTCCAACACCTGAAAAACAATTAAGTTCTGTGAGTATTTATGTACCCAGCACTGCACCTTTTAAAATATTTATTTGATAAGTAACTATCATTAATATTAGCAAATCGTTCATGTGGATAAGCAAATATTCGTTTATTTATATCCGTATGTACAAATAAATAAAATCTTCGCAAGTGTCTGTCTGTTGTTACCTTTTCGCTACACAATAATGCTGAACTCATCTAGCTCAACACCAAAGACAACTTGGAGCACGAAGGATAGGTACTTTTATCTCGTAATCAAAGTGTCCCCACGACATATTTTATCAAACCCCAAATCAATCTCCGCTCATAAGGAGTCATAATTAGAAGTGATTTTTACTATAAATAGTTATACTCACACAAATATAAATTAATATTATCATTCTTGAGTTTAGGATATTGGCCTTCATTAGACACTGCTTTCCTTGTGGGCTTGTGCCCAAATATTCCATTAAAATAAGCAGGCATACGGATAGAGCCACCTATGTCGGACCCTGGAAAAATAAAGTTTAAAAAGCTTAGTTGACGGCTCAACGCACTTCGCGAACGTGTACACAGGCCACTTGGAGTATTATTTCCGCGTGAAGCCAACGCCACGCTGGTCGGCTTTCCTTTTTTTGTGGTTTTCCACTTTCTATACAAACATCAAACCACAGTAAACAGATACAACCAGTATGGAAACTACCTAGAAACGTTCGAAACAGCCTCACTCACACAAACGTGCGCATCGAACATGCGATGACGCGGCACTCACTACTGACGGAACTGCGACGAGCGCTTGGGGTCTCATCGATGCGCACGTTTGTGTGAGTGAGCCTGTTTCGAACGTTTCTAGGTAGTTTCCATACTGGTTGCATCTGTTTACTGTGATCAAACGATTATGGCTGAAGTCTCAAGCAGCGCTAGCAGGTACGCGTAAGTGGTACTCGGCAGTATGACGCTCGCCGAACGCTTTGGGATACAAGCCCTAAAGACTTTATAGCTGAAGCCCTAGCCTATGTGCTATTCCAGACTATAATCTATCTCCTGAGCCAAATTTCATCCAAAATTTGGCATTTATAATATTAGTATACATACACGGATATGGTAAGCGTCATGGTCGCTAGACCTTCCACGAAGCGTTCTAGCGTAGTTGTGACAGTACACATCAGTTGATTGTGTTGGTTGACTGAAGTTAACCAAAATCACCACCACATATTTGATATCAATCAATCAATCAATTTATTTTTTGCGAATAGAGTAGATTATGCAAATACATTTGAGGTGGAATGAGTGTAAAAGTGCTCCTATTCTACCACAGTGTGGTGTACAAATATCTAATCCTAAGAATCGAAATAGTACCTAATAGAAGGGCTGTACAAGACGCTGGTAAGGCCTGTCCTGACGTATGGTAGTGAGTGCTGGGCGATTAGTAAAAAAGATGAAGAAGCGCTTCTTATATTTGAAAGAAAAGTTCTGCGATCTATTTACGGTGCGGTTCAAGTTGATGGGCTATGGCGCATTCGTTATAACTTTGAGCTCTATAAAATCTTTAACGAGCCGAACGTTGTTCAGCACATTAAAATCGCAAGATTGCAATGGGCTGGACACGTACAGCGTATGGATGAGCATAGACCACCAAAAAAACTAATGTCGTCGCACCCAGATGGACGTAGAAACATTGGTCGGCCAAAACTTCGTTGGTTAGATGGAGTTAACCAAGACGCCAGGCGGCTTGGAATAAAAAATTGGAAAACGAGCGCAAAGGAAAGAGACAGATGGAGAAATCTTCTGGACCAGGCCCGGGCCCACAAGGGGCTGTAGCGCCAATGATGATGAGAAGGGCTGAAAGATCTGAGATGAGAGATTATAGAGTTAGAAGGGCTTAGTGTTAGATCTATAGAGCGAACTTTGACTTTGCTTTAAAGACTTAAGATATAGTTAACACGAGACAGATTTATGTTACTCACATAAGTCAATCTCGTTTTAACTCTAAGTAAAGTCTGAGCCTAGTCAAAGTTCTATAGACCTCAGCATTAGAGTCACAACCAACAGCAATTTGACGACCTCTGTGGCGCAGTGTGTAGCGCTGTTGCCTTAACGTGCGGAGGTCCCGGGTTCGATCCCCGGCAGGGTCAATTTGGGAATTTATAATTTCTGAATTTTCCCTGGTCTGGTCTGGTGAGCGGCTTCAGCAGTGGCTAGTTACCACCCTACCGGCAAAGACGTGCCGCCAAGCGATTTAGCGTTCCGGTACGATGCCGTGTAGAAACCGAAGGGGTATGGGTTTAATATAACTGCCATGCCCCTAACAGGTTAGCCCGCTACCATCTTAGACTGCATCATCACTTACCATCAGGTGAGATCGCAGTCAAGGGCTAGCTTGTAGTGGATAGGTAAAAAAAAATGCGATGCAGGGAAAGATAAAAGCACAGAAAAAGGAATCTGCTTCTAACTAAGATAAGTTATGTACATAGACATAACAGTCAGAATAGTGAACAAATGGAACCAATGTCGGGGCACCACTTCGTTGATTCGCGTCGTGTCGGCGTAAGCACGTTACTACGTGGCCCGCATCACCAAGTAGCTTTGGCGTAGGCGTTATACCTATATGTCACCGTAAAATTGTAAAAACCGTTAGATTATAATCTAACGGTTTCTATCTCGCGAGATTGTAAACTGTCGACAGGTTGTGAACCGTTTAATTTTCTGAGTATTAATTTTTAAAATATTTATTGTGTTTACGATTTATTGTCTCTTTCTTGTACAGTTCGCGCGCGAGTTGAATGCAGAGTAAATGTATGTGTCATCATACATTTTTTCTGCATTCAACTCGCGCGCGTACTACATGTTAGGTTAGGGTTTGACATAAATATTACACAGGTTAATATACCTAATAGATTACAATGAATAAATACAAGAAAAATCATGCGGTAAATTGTAAGCAGTATGTTACGGTTCACAATCTGTCGACAGTATACAATCTATCGCGACGAAAAGCGTTTTTTTTTTTTTTATCCACTACAATTTAGCCCTTGACTGTGATCTCACCTGATGGTAAGTGATGATGCAGTCTAAGTTGGTAGCGGGCTAACCTGTTAGGGGCATGGCAGTTGCATTAAGCCCATACCCCTTCGGTTTCTAGACGGCATCGTACCGGAACGCTAAATCGCTTGGCGGCACGTCTTTGCCGTTAGGGTGGCACGGCCGAAGCTTGCCACCAGGCCAAAACAAAACTGTCACTGTAAAATTGTAAAAACCGTTAGATTGCAAGCTAACGGTTTTTACAATTTTACAGTGACATATATGTACGTAATTTGTCCTTGCATTAGAACTTTCATACAGTTGGCAGTTTTATCGCATCGAAATATATACTAAGGGAACCTAATAACGTGAGGGGGAAAACGCTTAATAAGACCTTATTAAACTGAAAATCCGGGATTTAAGTAAATACTTACTCTATCGTATTTTATGATAAAGCTGCTGTTGGTGCGAGCTACTTTTACAAAAACTTCTTTTCGACACCTTTTGACGACCTCCGTGGCGCAGTGTGTAGAGCTGTTGCCTTAACGTGCGGAGGTCCTGGGTTCGATCCCCGGCAGGGTCAATTTGGAAATTTATAATTTCTGAATTTTCCTTGGTCTGGCCTGGTGGGAGGCTTCGGCCGTGACTAGTTACCACCCTACCGGCAAAGACGTGCCGCCAAGCGATTTAGCGTTCCGGTACGATGCCGTGTAGAAACCGAAGGGGTGTGGGTTTAATATAACTGCCATGCCCCTAACAGGTTAGCCCGCTACCATCTTAGACTGCATCATCACTTACCATCAGGTGTGATCGCAGTCAAGGGCTAGCTTGTAGTGGATAAAAAAAAAATCCCAAAATGCAGTTTCTGTGAGAGACCAAGGGTATGAAAAATGACAACGGTTCACTTTATTCAACTTTGTTGAAATTTATGAAATTATTATTTTGTGAAACCTTTTATGACCGCTTAAGCTATTAAAAAGATAAAAATATAATACGAGTTGTAAAAACAGTCGTAAATATTTTAGACTAGGTAATACAAAAGCATCATAAAAACAAGACTGCCATAACCTAATTTTATGTATCTCTGAAAATACGATACTTTCGTCTTACATTTGTCTCTACAAATTTTACGCACGTCTGGCAAATATCTTCAAAATTCAGAGTTAAGTACTATCATATCCAGATGCTATTACAGTTAGCATTCTATCCTTATCTTTCGAGTAACTGTAA
Organism: Erebia aethiops; assembly: GCA_923060345.2. Lineage (NCBI taxonomy): Eukaryota > Metazoa > Arthropoda > Insecta > Lepidoptera > Nymphalidae > Erebia > Erebia aethiops. The sequence goes on along the minus strand of OV281096.1, from coordinate 8,292,985 downwards.
TCATAAGAGGAAAAGAGATGAACCTATTTTTATTATCCTAATAGCATCTGAATTGGGTTATATATAATATTTTTTTATCAAAAACAATAGAATTTGATAACTTTATCGGTTAAAGTGAAATAAATTTTAATGCACATATAATATAAAATATTGCGAAACCAACAGCAACTGTAAGATGGCGCTATTGCCTATTAGATCTACTACACTACCAGTCTCTTAGCTTTAGACTGTTAAAAGAATAAAAAAAAGCACTGGGGAGAAGACGTTCTAGTGGTCCAAAGCGCTTAGGGCGTGATACCCAGAGAGACACAGGTTCGAATCCTGTGTTGATTCCAAAATTTTAGATACCAGCATCTAAGCATTATTATTATCTTAGGCATCAGACGCTAAACCTAGCGATTGTAATATTTTTGTTTTTTATGGACAATATATGATTTATTTATTTATTAAAAATTACGAAATTTCCGTAGTGTCGGTACACTTAACTTAAACACTACAGACAATTAAAAATTTGTTATTATATTTGTATTACCGATTCCAAATATACTGCCTCCAAGAGCCTGTATAACACCTTCGCCTCCCGACGACCCACCCACGATACGAGTTGTATTGTATGGATTCAGCGTCCTCCCGTGGATACAGTTGTAGGTTTCATACCTGCCCATAGCACAAAAAGAGATGAGTTTATTTTTGAACATGTGGTTAAAATGTGGTTTTGATTACATTACATAATATGTGGTAAATAATATAACTCCATCATACCAAATAGATAAAAAAACAATTACTGCAGTGAATTTAATTTTAATTTTAAGTACAGTTCGCGCGCGAGTTGAATGCAGAGTAAATGTATGGTGACACATACATTTACTTTGCATTCAAGTCGCGCGCGAACTGTACTTAAGTACTTCTATACGACCCGTTATTGATTAAAATGCTCCTGGGAAAAGGACAGATTTCATTGCGCAGTTTTCCTTCACTAATTATTTTTTTAACCTTTACCTGGAAATGGATAAATTATTTGACAGAATCCACGCTATACCTAAGTCCCGCGCGACAGCTTAACGAAACCTACAATATAGAATACCTACATACTTAATAAAAATAAAATAATCCACATATATAATATACATCCATTAATCCAATGTTTTATTCTATCGTTAAATCACTTAATAGTTATTAGAAAATTCGATGATGCACAGGATTTACACATAGACCAGTCGATTAGTGTATCAAAATACCAATCTAGGAATAAATAGATACCAGAGAAATAGAATAAATAGAATACTAGTAAGCAGTAGAGATTATTATTATGTGAATCATACCACATGCACATTTCTGGAATATTCGTTACTCCTATGACTATGGCGCCGCTTTTTTTCAACAGTTTGATTACGTCAGCGTCCTTATCGGCTCTCAAATGTTTCCTTAAGGTAATACCAGCAGTAAAATGAAGGCCTGTAAAACAAAATATTAGGCAACTAACTACATCAGTCATTTAAGTAATTTGACCAAGATTTTTTTTTATCCACTACAAGCTAGCCCTTGACTGCGATCTCACCTGATGGTAAGTGATGATGCAGTCTAAGATGGTATCGGGCTAACCTGTTAGGGGCATGGCAGATATATTAAACCCACACCCCTTCGGTTTCTAACTTTCTACACGGCATCGTATCGGAACCCTAAATCGCTTGGCGGCACGTCTTTGCCGGTAGGGCGGTAACTAGCCACGGCCGAAGCCTCTCACCAGGCGAAAATTACTTTCTTAATTACAAAAGTTTCCTTAACTTTCACTCTGCCATCTGTTTCCAGTAATCAATCTACCTACTGTCTATATACCTACATACTTATAACATAAATATACTATATGCTCAGTTTAAACCGCTGGGTCTAGAAACTTGAAATTTTTGACTCGATTTTTTTCGACTCTCTACGAAGACTCCAATGACTTATGACCTAACAAAAAAAACCTTTCAAAACTTTCGAGCACAGCCAGATGGCTTAGGGCTTAGATAGTATTAAATTATTTCTAATGAATAGAGAGAGCTGGAAGATTGTATCTTCTGTAAAGTGTGCTGTACAGTCAAACCAAAAAGACAAATTAAGTAATATGTAGAATAAAAAAAAAGTGTGTGTACTTATATACGCAAGAAGTTATTCTTTTTGATAGCAAATAATAAATATCTTGAATCTTGAATAAAGCCACTTATCACCCAACATACCTACAGTAAATGTATTTATTTTGTTGGTAGGCCTTTTTCTGCAAGAATAAATAAGTTGACCAACTAACTTCAGGGTATCGAATTTGGGTGTCGGCGCATGGTAAAAATTCACTCTGATAATAATTTTTCCCTAACGCGCCAAAAGAAATATAAATATAAATTTATAGTAGGTATTTACCTTTTTACGAAATGTGATTTCATATATATGTCACCATAAGATTGTAAAAACCGTTAGATTATAATATAAAGTTTTTTATCTCGATAGATTATAAACTGTCGACAGATTGTGAACCGTAACATACTGCTTACAATTTAACGCGTTATTTTTCGGTAAATTGTAATGTATTAGGTATATTAACCCGATAGAAACTAAGTGCCCGGCCTGCGGCCGGGCACTACCTGAATATTCATGTCAAGCCCTAAGCTAACCTATAGTTCGCGTGCGAGTTGAATGCAGAGTAAATTACACTTAGTGGTGACACTTAGATTTACTATGCATTCATCTCGCGCGCGAACTGTACAAGAAAGAGACAACAAAACGTAAAAACAATAAATATTTCATAAATTAATACTCAGAACATTGAACGGTTCACAATCTTTCGGATGTTTATAATCTCGCGGGATAGAAACCGTTAGATTATAATCTAACGGATTTTATAATCTTACGGTGACATATATATATATATTTGTGGCCTGCGGCCGGGCACTACCTGAATATTCATGTCAAGCCCTAAGCTAACCTATAGTTCGCGTGCGAGTTGAATGCAGAGTAAATTACACTTAGTGGTGACACTTAGATTTACTATGCATTCAACTCGCGCGCGAACTGTACAAGAAAGAGACAACAAAACGTAAAAACAATAAATATTTCATAAATTAATACTCAGAACATTGAACGGTTCACAATCTTTCGGATGTTTATAATCTCGCGGGATAGAAACCGTTAGATTATAATCTAACGGATTTTATAATCTTACGGTGACATATATATATATATTTGTGAAGAAGACTTTATTCTTTGTCCGCGATGATTGTAAATGGTGTCCGCTTTCGCGTGAATTCATTTTATTGATTCTCGTGAAAACTCTTTAATTTTCAGATATAAAAGTAGCTTATGTGCATTTTACATTGTTAATAATAATTAAAGATTTTAAATTAAAATAACTAGTGGTTCGCCCCGAACTGAGACCTCGCGGCGCCATCTATTGACATAAATGTGAAGTTCTGTTAAAAATACTGAAGCTCATTAAAAATTAAATAATTCCGTTTCCTATTATATTTATCTAATTTTAGTATTTGTTGTTCAAGTACAGGATATAATTGAAATAATTGACCAAGTTTCAGGCTCATCCTTTCAGAAAATTTAGAGTTCTGAGGTCATCTTTGGACGTTAGAAAATCTCCACTTTGAAAGCCCCCCATTTCGTCAATTTTGGGGGAAAAATTAAAAAAATATGTATTTTTGGACTCTATTCCTAATTACCTTTAAAATGATAAACCGCAACCCTATGTAACTTTATAAAAAATATTTTACTTCGCATTCGCTTCTATGAGAGCCCACCTGAAATTTTTATTATTTTTTAAGCCATATTCGGCGGGAGGCCATTGGTTTACATATTATATTTAAATTTGAAGTAATTGCGTTCAGTAATTCAGAAGTTATAATGCTCTGACAGACGGACGGACGGACGGACGGACAAGTGCCAATTCACCCAAGTAGACTCAGAGACCTTCGCTTCGCTCGGTCAAAAAAATATTTGTGCAATTAATGATAATAATTACTTTATTACCAGTCATAAATATGTTTTTACTTAATAGAATTTTGAAAATCTGCAGAGCGGAATCTCCTGATATTATTATAATATTATAAGAGATATCTGCACTTTTTGTAAATAATGTCTTTGAGAGGTGATATCTAGTGAAAGGCCCGATAAATAGCGTCAGTTCTTATATTGTTTAAATAGGTATTGCGCATACTTTAAAACTGTAAAAGAATCAGCTTTTCTAAGTAAGGTTCATTTTTGGTAACGATAAACCGTCTTTAAGCGTCCATATCTAGCGAAAGGCCCATCCATATGTGGGCAGACTTTCACTTTTGACACCAGTGGAGAGCCCTACACCCACCTAACACTGAATCAGCTTTTCAGGCGATAGTTACAAAAAGTGCAGTTATCTCTTAGTCTATAATGAATAATAAACTAATATCTGATATATTGATTGAAACCCTTTAATTAAGCATTTAAATATGCTTAAAAGGAGGTACCAGCTCCAAATTAATTCAATTGTTTTATGAACAGATTTTTTATTTTATTGACCGAGCGAAGCGAAGGTCTCTGAGTCTACTTGGGTGAATTGGCACTTGTCCGTCCGTCCGTCCGTCCGTCCGTCCGTCTGTCAGAGCATTATAACTTCTGAATTACTGAACGCAATTACTTCAGCTTTAAATATAATATGTAAACCAATGGCCTCCCGCCGAATATGGCTTAAAAAATAATAAAAATCTTTATTTCAGGGGGGCTCTCATAGAAGCGAATGCGAAGTAAAATATTTTTTATAAAGTTACATAGGGTTGCGGTATATCATTTTAAAGATAATTAGGAATAGAGTCCAAAAATATTTTTTTTTTAATTTTTCCCCCAAAATTGACGAAATGGGGGGCTTTCAAAGTGGTGATTTTCTATCGTCCAAAGATGACCTCAAAACTCTAAATTTTCTGAACGGATGAGCCTGAAACTTGATCAATTATTTCAATTATATCCTGTACTTGAACAACAAATACTAAAATTAGATAAATATTGTAAGGAAACGGAATTATTTAATTTTTAATGAGCTTCAGTATTTTTAACAGAATTTCACATTTATGTCAATAGATGGTGCCGCGAGGTCTTAGTTCGGGGCGAACCACTAGTTATTATGTGTTAATTCAGGGTATATGCTCACTACATTCAAAATTTCAGCCAAATCGATTCAGTCGTTGCGGTGTGAAGAAGTAACAACCATCCCTTATAAACATCTAAACTTTCACATTTATAATATTATTATTAGGACGTACCTTCCACACCAATGCTGTCCTTAGTAGTAAATGGTACTCCTAAGAATGGTTTCTCTCGTTCTAAATATTCTACAGACAAAGACCCGCTTCTAATGAGATCGTCGGCTTCCTTTGCTTCCTTTAGTGCTAATTCAAATCGATTGTCTATAAAATAGTTCGTCACTGGATTGGTTTCCTTTATTCTTCGTATACAAGCATTTAAAACTTCCAAACTGGATACCTGAAATCAGTAAAATAAATATAGGTTTCCTGTGTAAAGGTAAGTCAACGTCATCTATCGGAAAAGCTTTCTTAACAAATTATGTTTATTTCCTCGCAAATGAGGGAAAAGTACAATACAAGTCTCAAGCTTTAATTGTGTGTTTGGCTGCCTACGTGTATATTCCCCGTTTAATCGGTTATTTCAGAATTGACAAACTACTAGCTTACATTGGTGAGATTAGGGTGGTCTTACATCGTGCCTTCGTGTGTTTTAACACGTACTTTATCAGTTATTTTGTGTTAGTGATTCTTCATATTTATTGTGACTAAGGAATGAGGTAGATTCTTAGTTGTCCTAAACTTCCTCGCCTTATCTTCTTATTGCGTAAATGTTTCGGATATTTACGAGTACTTCACTCAATTAAAAATTTCGTGTACGGTAGATATAGACCGGTAATAATAGGTGTTAAGTTAAAGACATCTTTAAGTGGTGGATTTCGTTTGGAATTCTTTGATGTTGAAAAGATCCCACAATCGTAGTATCTCTCTAAAAACAAACTTGCAATTTTGTTTTGGTAAATTCTAAACTTCTTAGTGAAGTTATTCTCTGTGTTTGTCATCATCATTTCAAGTGTAAGGCATCTTGAAATGATGATTAGAACCGTGTTTATTTTAAAGCTAGCCAATGCCCGTGACTTCATCTGAATAAGTTTTTTCAATTCCCACGGAAACTCTTTGATTTTCCGGCATAAAAAGTAGCCTGTCTCTCCAAGCCTGAAACCTGTAGCCGCTCCAAGTCCTCGAATATACCCACGCAAAAAATCACGAACACATTAAAGTATAACGCATTTACAGAGTCTAAAGAATCGTAAGCCGTACAAAGCCGAAACGAGTCAGCCATTTTTACAAAACAAAGATGGGGTTGTATATAGCTGTAATAGAGTTCGTCCAATGGTTTTTTGTGCAGGTAAATGCGGTAGGAAAATTACAAGAAAAACAATTTTTTGTAATTTTCCTACCGCATTTATCCGCACTAGTTAGTTAACTGCCTGCAGTTACAAAAGTGAATTTGAACTTTGTGAATATTATTATGTACCTCGGTATACGACTAGTCCAGAATACCATTAAAATCATCAGATCAGAATCAGATCTTGACTGCTTTAGGTACAATTCGCACGCGAGTAAATGTATGGTGACACATACTTACATTTACTCTGGTTGCCATCTGGGGTTGGAGATTAGAAATTACGGTTTTGACAGCTAGTTATTATTCGCTAAATAAATCAAAGTTTCTACCGACAATGTAATTACTGAGTTACGGAATAGCCTGCCTACTGATGGTAAATGATGAATGATGATGCAATATTAGATGGAAGCGGACTAACCCGGAAAGGTCGTCATTTAAATTGTTCTCTGGTATGTTATACTTAAGGTATGGTATAGCCATAGCATTTTTTCCCTGGTATGTTATATGGTACCTACTACTTATAAAGGAAGATTTACGTTTATGGTTAATATAGCTTTGACCTCGATTAAGCGGCATTGGGTTTATAGATTACATCATAGGCATTAGGCACAATGACCTAATGCGGTAAGCATCCAAGTAACTAATTGGATTGTCATTTTGGGGCCGATGCAAAGCTAACTATGTGAAACTGTGGCAGTCGCTTTTCTCATTTTGGAAGTGAAAACTTCTTTAGCAGCGTTGAGTACCTTTTGGTAGGGGGTAAAAATGTAGGTTCGCGTGACCGACATGTTCGCGAACAGCGACATGCTCGCGAACATATAAATATACTACATTCGAAATTATTTTTTTAATGCCTAAGTGTTAAGGTTTATATTTTAAAAAAACGTTTTCACTTCTATCAGCAGTCCCTGACTGCCAATTTTGCCTTGCCTTGCTCAAGGCACAATCACAACACAATCACAATCTTTCGACAGTTTATAATCTCGCGGGATAGAAACCGTTAGATTATAATCTAACGGTTTTTACAATCTTACGGTGACATATAGGTATATCACACGAGAGCAAAGTAATTTGTTTCTTGTGCCTTTGAATCCGTCCCTTTGCTCAGGGTTTTAACTTAGAAGCACTTAGCGAGTGCACTCGTGATTCTAATTAAGGTATAGAATTAAGCTTTCTCGGGATTCAAACTTGACACTCGCAACAAAAATTAACTGTGCTCTCTCGTTAGGAAATAACTATTGAAATATTTAGTTAGTGCCTAAACCTATATTCCTAACTAAAACCGTTCCGCTTCAAATCTATACTAATATTATAAAGCTGAAGAGTTTGTTTGTTTGAAGGCGCTAATCTCAGAAACTGCTGGTTCGAATTGAAAAATTATTTTTGTGTTGGATAGTCCATTTTATCAAGGAAGGCTTTAGGGCAGGCTATATAACATCACGCTGCGACCAATAGGAGCGAAGCATCAGTGAAAAATGTTGCAACAACGGGGAAAATTATCCATATATAAGCTGAAGAGTTTGTTTGTTTGAACGCGCTTATCTCAGCAACGGAGCAACGGATCGACGTGATTTTTGGCATGGGTATAGTTGAGGACCTGGAGTACGTACTCTGTGTCTGGAGAGTGACATAGGCTACTTTTTAAAAAGAGTTTCCTACTTTTCCCGGAACGGGCATCAGCTAGTAGTAAATATTATAGTTCGCGCGCAAGTTGAATGCAGAGTAAATGTATGGTGACACATACATTTACTCTGCATTCAACTCGCGCGTGAACTGTTCATAGAGTTCTTTAATGTCAAATATATATAATATTACGTAATAACGCTGCTTTATCGTAGATAAAATAGCTAATAGATATCATACACAAACCAACTATGTTATGTACTTACCTACTTAACATTATTTTGATATTATGAACTAATACTAGTTAATATTATAAATGCGAAAGTATGTTTGTTTGTTGGTTTGTCCTTCCATCACACCGCAAAAGAACAACGACTCGACGTGATTTTTGCATCGGTATAGTTGAGGACCTGCAGGGTGACATTGGCTACTAATATCCCGGAAAATTAAAGAGGTCCCGTGGGAAATGGGAATCAAAAAAACTTATTCCACATAGACAAAGTCGCGGGCATCAGCTATATCTCTTAGTCTCTTATGGATAGTTTCTTATTCACTCCACAAATATAACAGCATTCCCCTTTTTCCCTACACTAAATAAGTAAGCTGATACCAACCTCCCGTGTCCTTATTTTTCTGGCCACTTCAATAGCAGGTTGTTTTAGTATATCATCGCTTATTGGCGGCAATTTCCTTCCTCTCGTCCCGTAATACAGTTTGAACAAAACGCAAGTTAATGCGTCTAAAATCCGTCTCAACGCGCTTAAAAACCGCATTTTCAAGCTGAACGGTTTAGGTTTCATGTCTATATATTTTATACTCATATTTTTGTACACAAAACTCTATGGGCGACACTTTTGTACTATTTTAATCCACTTATTTATTAGATAACGGTCAGGACTTCGTAGTAACAGTGTTGTACCGGCACAACCGTCGCGGTCGCGGTCTATCGCCGACTCATTTTGTTCAAGCTGAAGCATAACAATACCCAGCTGGGGCATACAAAAGTGTATTCTCCATAGCACCAATAGTGCCGTCTCGCTTTGTTAACCACTTTCCCATAGACCAACTCAGTAAAATGATAGGTTCGTTTCGTTGTATTTTATGTCCACTTTGTAACTAAATGAACATCTCTAAGTGTATCTGACTCATTTTCTAAAGCCGAAGGTGTAACTCAATAAGGTTAACTATATGTGACGCATACCAAACAAAACTTGTTTCATTTCGAAATAGTAAAGCTGTCCAATCTGTAAAATCGATGGTTATTTTAAACAACATATTGTTAAAAATAACCATCGATTTGCGAAGAAGCGAATGTTTGTTACCGATTTTCCGTATAAGGAAGTGATTTTGTAACTCGTTTGTTTTAGATCAATTTCTCGCATGCCGAGATATTTCTTAGTTCTTACATCCATTAGATATTTCCGCGTATAGTTACGTAAATGAAATGTTTACAAATAGGTACTTTATCATGTACCAAGCCCGATTACATCGTAAAATTTCACCACTATGCATAATCTCGTACACCTCTCGCTTATAAGTTATAACCACCATTCCACCATCTTACAAGTACTAAGTAGGTACACCGCTAAACATAAAATCCCAAATATTTAGGTATTGCAGATTTTAATTTATGTTTGTCAAAGAGTTCTTAGATACCAAACCACGCACGCACCCACGCAACTTAAGAATTGATTAAGAAACGTAATTAAATATAGCGTTTATGTAAGAATTTAATAAATTAAAAAACAATAAAGTTTGATGAAGGTTATCTGTCATCAGTTTATCACTCAAAAAAGTCGGACGAGAGAATACCCGCTCCTGCAGTCTTTATTAGATCGAACGATCTTTATCTACTATTTTGAGGTTCTATCCATCCACCAAATACTTTTTCTAATTCTTCTGCGACTGCAAAACATAGTCTGTCGTTATTTATATTCGATACTACTTGAATTCCTATAGGCAAGCCTTCTTTGTTAAGCCCCAAAGGTACAGCCGTTGCAGGTAAACCCAGACTATTTATTATAGCTGTGTACATAAAATTAAATGGTCTTATCACAGGCTGGTTATGGTAGGGCGCCGGTACAGGATGTGTTGGAAAGAGAAATACGCCATTGTCACCAAGCATATTTCTAAACATCTCTTCTAAATAGTCACGAGCCTTCATAAAGTACTTATGTTTTTCTCTTTCGGGATTGTATTTTTCTTGATCAGTTAATGCTACCAAAAGACAAGCCAGAGTGTTTCCTGACAAGCCCAACATATTTTTAAATATTTCTAGTATATTCGATGAAACACTAGGGTTTTTCAATATATGTGCCGCGAATCGGTCCTCGGACTTCGATGTTGTAAACCATATTTGTGTTGAATGTTTCAGCCATTCGATTTCCATTTCTTCGGCAATAATATTATATTTCAATCGGAAGTGTTTAGCAACTTTTTTCAATGCTTGTTTTATGTCTGGATCTACTTCGCTTATCATTGGAGCACCATTACCAAGCTGATAAAACACTTTAAGTTTTCCAATCTCCACAGGTTTATCTAGGTTAAGATGTTTAGCGTAATCTCCTGATATGATCTTCTGAATGGGTTTTAAATCAACAGCAAATCTTGTCATAGGCCCAATACCTATAAATAATAACGATTAATTTATAGGTACTTTCCTTCCTTTCCTTCCTTAAGGTATAATATTATTGATAAAATATACCAGATGATGCCCACGACTTCGTTCGCGTTTAAGTAAGTTTTTTTTATTCCCGATGGAACTTCTTAATTTCCCGGGATAAAAACAAGCCTGTTACCTTCATCATTTTATCAAAATCGCTTGAAAAGATGGGCCGTTAAAGCGTAGCAGACAGACACACACGCTTTCGCGTTTATAATATTATTATGGAAGTATGGATATCTCTATTGGCTACGTCAGTTGTTTATTGCAATATCATAATATTATACTTTGCCGCCAGAACTATGATTTTAGGAGAATTACTGGCCAAGATAATAGAACTAGTTATTAATTAAATAAATACATATAGTTACCTACTTAACTTATATTTAACAATAATAACTTATTATATGTTTACATACTTAAATATAAGTCAATTGCATCATTTTTGAATTCAGGATGTTGCCCTTCATTGGATACTGCTTTTCGAGTAGGCTTATGTCCAAATATCCCATTAAAAAAAGCAGGCATTCGAATTGAACCGGCCACGTCAGATCCTGAAAAATTCAAAAGTATTGACATTTTTACGCGCTGTTGGTAATATATAATTTATGTAAAAGTCTATTTTGCAATAAAAAAATGATTTAATGATATATGACAAATGATTTATTTATTTAATGTAGGACAACTTGTGTCACTTATGATACGTTACGACTCTACCACCGGTTCGGAAAACCGATTCTACTGAGAAGAGCCGACAAAGAAACTAAGCAGCTGCTCTTTTCTTAAAAAAGAAAAAGGTTACAATAAGTAAACAACACAACACATACAAGTATTACACTGACTTGTGTTGTGGGTCACTGGATGCGAGGCCGGTTGCTTCCTTGCAACTTTGTCATTCAGAAAATCATCGATACTGTAATAATCTCGACTGAACAAATGCTATTTAACACAATTTAGTCTTTAAATTTATGTAATGGCAAATCTAGAATCTCTTTGGGAACCATGTTATAAAAGCGTGCACTACATAAAAACTACCTATTCCAAAGCAGCTGCCTCCAAGTGCCTGTATGGCACCTTCACCGCCCGATGATCCACCTACAGTTCGAGTGGTATTGTGCGGATTAAGCGTCCTGCCATATATATGATTGTGGGTTTCATACCTGTAATCATAAAGACTTAAATCGTATTATACCTACAGCATAAGAGATGTAAACCACATTATATATTAGCTACAGCTAATGAATAGCAATGTTTCAGCTCCAAATTGGTCTTTTATCGATCAAGCGATTTTGGAAGATTCATTTCACACTTGTTAAAGTTAATTTGAATAAAAACATCAGAATTTTGAATCACTGTGATATTATATGTGTATAAAATTCCTTTTGTTATCATACCACATAAAATATATATATAAAATTCCTTTTGTTATCATACCACATGCAAAGTTCCGGAACATTTGTTAATCCAATAATGATGGCGCCGGAATTTTTTAACAGTCGTATCACCTCAGCGTCTTTATCTGCTTTGCATTTTTTTCTCAATGTAATTCCAGCAGTCATATGAAGTCCTGCAGAGTATATATTTTATTATGTCACCGTAAGATTGCAAAAACCCTTACATTGTAATCTAACTAGCGAAATTATAAACTGCAGATTGTGAACAATGTTCTGAGTGTCAATTTTTGAAATATTCATTGTATTTTCGTTTTCTTGTCTATTTCTTGTAGGTTAGGTTAGGGCTCGACATAAACAATCAGGTAGGTAGTGAGTGCACTTAGATTGTATCGGGTTAATATACCTAACAGATTCCAATCTACCGACAGTTTACAATTCCGCTAGTTAGATTACAATCTAACGGTTTTTGCAATCTTACGGTGACATATATATTTAAACTATATTAATTAAAATACTTCTTTGATCCCAAGAAGATTTTATTTTAAAGCGTCATCACTTCATCAGTTTTGCGTTTCCAACCTATTGCCGGTTCACTACTGAGCACGAATCTCTTCTCAAAATGAGAAGGATTTGGCCATAGGCCACTACGCTGGCCAAGTGCAGATTGGCAGACTACACACGCCTTTGAGAACATTATGAAGAACTCTTGGCCATGTAGGTTCCTTGACGATTCTTTGTCCGTTGGCGTTAAAGCAAGTGCTATTAATTAGGCAATTTATTTCTTAAAATGCACATAACTCGATAACTCATAGTGAGAGGTGTGTGCTCGAAGATCTAGAACTAGAACCACCCGAACAGGAAGTCTGGCGTCCAAATCATACTAGACTCAGTTTTGTTTGTAGTTATTAGATCTACCATTACTTATATAATAAGTTAGTAAATATACTACCTACTCTGTTAAAATATTTTTTATATTCTTATTCTGTAATCGTTTATGGCCTTTTTTATTAAGTCAAGTTATAATTATTGTTAATATTAGTTGTAACGCTGTTGATTACTGAAAAATAAATAGTAAAATACCTTCTACGCCAATGCTATCCTTAGTTGTAAATGGTACTCCCAGGAAAGGTTTCTCTTGTGCCAAGTATTGTGTAGACAAAGAACCACTTCTTATGAGGTTGTCAGCTGCCTGTGCTTCTTTTAATGCCAATTCAAATCTATCTTCGATAAAATAGTTACTGACTGGATTCGTTTCCTTAATCCTTAGTATACAAGTATTTAAAACTTCTACGCTGGATACCTGAAATATTGTATTTAAAAATATAATGTTTAGGTTAAGAATGCCATTTCATCAAACATCTAGTAGTAAAATATTCATTATTATGTTTGATGATTGTTTTGTCGTAATCATTATCTTATCAAGAGTACCTAGAGGTATAATATTTGCATAGTGGAACTAATTAGTCTGAGGTAGACTGAGAAGCAGTTCAAGTTGGAGAGAATACTTGAAATTCGATGACCCTCTATTGGGTTTGTATGATAGTCTAGGTACTTATAACGTCACTCGTTATACCAATTAATACGTATTAAAAGGTGATATTATAATATCCTATATTAAAATATGTACTTATAACTTGTTACTTATATATGAATCTGATTCCAATTCAGTGCATTTTCTAACAACAATAATTATTGTTGAATCCGGTACCTCATTTTCAAGTTATCTGAATGTACGACATTAGCACCAGTCACCACTATGATGAACACTGTTGTATTAAGATCTTACCTCCTTATTTCTAATTTTTCTGGCAACTTCAATGGCTGGTTGTTTCAGAATATCCGCTGTTATTGGTGGCACCTTTTTCCCTTTCGTCCCATAGTACAATTTAAATAGGACACCCGTTAATGTATCTAAAATACTTCTCACTGCGCTCCAAAATCGTGATTTGAAACTGAACGGTTTAGGCTTCATTTTCTGTATGAAGTGTTTATTTACTGAAAGTTACACTTCAAAGCGCTGTTTAATGATACACTTTTACTTGCTATACTTGCAGCTGTAATTTTATAATAGTCAATATTTAACGTCTAAAAGCGCAGGAGCTAAAGTGTATATCAGCACCACTGTCTCTAATCTACCTCAATCAATGACTAATCTTATATATTTTTAATGTATTTTCAGTTTGTTATCTTATCAGTTAAATTATATATCAAAGTACTTACCTAAATCATTTTTATTAGATCGATGATAAAAATATTTTACTGTAAACAATAAACAGAAATGGCATCTAAATTAGCCATTTTCTATTGTTCCTTGTAGTTTGCTGCGGGATGACTTTCCGCTCGTACCTAGGTAGTAGCATTATTTCTACAAGTATTTCATTTAGAAAGAGTGGAAACAGCATTAGAAAACTTTATGCCAGGGTTAAAACTACTTATGTCACCTGTTGAAATTTGCTTCAAAATACTTATAAAATCAAAGAATTTTTTGCAAGCAAAATATTTTTATTGAAAGGTACATAAGTTTTTTGATATCTTTTATCGCCTGCGAAAACTTCTGCGAAACTTTATTACCCTGTATAATACAAATTTTCTTGTTGATATATTTTTTGTGCCTACGTTTGCAAACAAGCTAAGAGATTGAAATATTGGCTGAAATTCAAAGTGAACAAAATCAGTCAAATTAACTGATTGAAATAGAGTCAATTACTTTACGTAGGGGCATTCATATATTTAAATTTGTCATGTAAAATAAAATGTTCTTTTAGCAAATATGCAAGAAAACCACTGTTTAAATTGATAACTATCGGGACATTTTTTCCTGTTCTTCATTTGACTACTTATATTATTTATTTATTTTTAGGCAACGAGGCTCATATTATAAAATACAATAATACTCAAAAAATAAAATACAATCGAATTTTCGTATAAAATGGTTCAGTCTCTGGTTTGTGAGAGATAACTCTAAGCCATGGCATAACAGGACCAGCTTGAAGACTCACTCTCACCATTACACTGAAAATACTATATAAGAAGGTGCTAAGTATACGTACTATAAGTAGTACTAAGCATATGGCACGAGTTTTTTACGTTTTCTAGGATGAATAATTCATCTCTACAACAACGTAAAAACTGGATGAGGACATCTTATTTTCTTTTCCACACTTTATGGTGTAGAGATAATATTTTTCCATAAAAGCATGTAATTATGGCAACTAACTTTATCCTCTTTTCCTTGCAGATCGATATGTCCGATACCGTCCAAGACGAAGGAGGGACGGCGGCAAGAAGTAAAGCACTCAAGATTTCCTTACCGACTGTCCTTTGCACGGAAGCCACCGACAATCCTACCAAACCTGATACAAATTCCTTTGTGACTTCGGAATCCAAACTATCGTTAACGTCTTGTCTTGGGACACCAACTTCACCCTTACGGTTATCCTCACCGAAATCTTTACCTTCATCACCTAGACCATTCACTAAGAACCTTCAGAACCGCTCCAATTTATCCCTAGATGACCCTTCACAACTGACGTCTGAGAACCAAACAGACACCATGAATAAACCCCTTATCAACTCTGGCTCAGCTACTGGTAAGTGCATTATATCTCATTATTCTTTTTTTTTTCAGAATAGGTTTGCGATTGACGACAATAATAATTATTAAATATTAAATTAAAAATTTACAAAATTGCATTGTTAAATTAAAACAATTACCTTAGTAAATGAAAGTTTTAGGTAAATTGGGAGAATCATCATCATCATCATTTCGACCTATCGCAGGCTCAGTGCTCAGCACTGAGTCTCCTCTCAGAATGAGAGGGTTAGAGGGATTTGGCCATAGTCCACCACGTTGGCCAAATGCGGACAGTAGCTAACAGTCTTAGGAACATTATGAAGACCCCTCGGGCATGAAGGGTACCTACCTCACGATGTTTTCCTTTACCGTTATGGCAAGTGATATTTTTCGTACATAAGTATAACTCAGAAAAGTTTAAGGTTAGCCCAAGGATCGGACCCCCAACCATCAGGAGGCCGAACGTCAGTTGGAAAAGTAAAAACATGTTATACTTGTTGTACACATATCATATGAAAAACCCTGGCACTTTGCACTAATTGTCTTCATGTTTCTCTACGCCGCGTCGCCGGGCGAACTGGATAATTAATTGACACGTATTTACTCGAAGCTAGGTGTATTAAACTCATAGACTTCGAAACGGCAATCTTACACAGAATGAGTCTAGTCAATTTAGATACCATTACCAAATAAAGGACATATAATATCATAATTATTATGACGTACGTCTGTCTGTGTACTACGAGTACGTTTTCACGGCCCTTTTGTTCTACCGATTTTGACGAAATTTGGTACAGATAAAGGTTCCATCCCGGGGAAGAACAAAGGCTATTTTATACCGGAAAATTAAAGAGTTTCCGCGGGAATCAAAGAAACCTTATCCACCCGGATGATGTCGTGGGCATCACCTAGTCTAGTATTCAATAATATATCTAGTATTTTTAATAATTAACAGCCAAATTTACCTCTACTTATTTCACAATAGTATATTTCAATTCATTGAATAAATCCTTGGAATAAATCACATCCAATTATTATTATCGACTTTTTGCAGAAATCAATCAAATTCAATATTGGTTTCAATGGTTTCAACACAGTCATCGCTTTTAATTAATTCAACACGCAGGGTTCTGTGCGAAGAGAAATTAAACCATTCAATGGCAATTAGCATACAAAAGGTATTCCATTATTTATTATAATAACAGGTGGAAAGATGCACATTGTACAAGTTAGCCCTTGACTGCGATCTTATTCTAGGATAAAATACTAACTCTATGGATAAAGGGTATGGTAGTTGTGACGTTATGGGTGAAATGGTACGTCGGTAAGCGCATAACTTGAGAAGGGTGGACCGATTTGGCTAATGGTTTATTTTTTATTGTTCGTGATACTCCGAATAAGGTTTTCAGGGAAAGAAAAATTGGAATAGTTTTCTGGAAATTGGGAGAAACTGAAAGTGCTATTTTCTATAACCTTTTTAGTTTTTGTATGAACTTTATTTATTGAAATAAAAATAGTACTACTAGTACTAAAAATGAAATTGACGAAACAGATTTTTTTAAAAACAATATTAAACATGAGAACAATAATTAATAAATAACATCTCAGTTTTTGTGTCACAGGCTTATGATGACAAAGTAGTATACATAAACTTTGAAATCATTAATCAATCAGTCAGTATGCAGAGTTTTTACAAGCGAGAAGCTTTGCATACGCTTTCCGGTGTATTTACTATAAAAAGACAGCTACAGCTTACCTGAAGATAAGCTGCATCATAATATGCTATCATCGACTTTGTGCTTTAGTAGCACTAAGTAAACAAAAGAGAAAGGTGAAAATTTGAAAATAGGAAATTCGCTTCGGAAAGCCGCAGTCGACCGCAGAGCGCGGCTGGCGCCGGGCGTGCCTCCGCATGAGGTGTAAGAAATGTTACAACTAACTTGACTCATTTTTATTATCTGCGTAAAGAGTAGTGGAGTTTTTATGACACCATCAAATCATAACGCAGTTCTCGTGAAAATGTTCAATATACTTCGAATATTACTCGAGTGATCATACCCCTAATTTGCCAAGAATTTCCCTGCATTAGTTGCATTTTGTATTGACATTATAGCATTGCAGGTTGGTTGATACCTAGTGGTGGTTTTTGAGGATGCGGTGTGAATTTTTTTAATTTAGAATGCCGTGTTGTGGATGCTGGTGGAATGGCAGACAGAGACACCGGCCGCCTGATACTTCCGCAGGTTTTAATCTCATACTCTTTAGTCTTAGATCAAGTGACAGATAAACCACCTTACCGCCCGTGTCTATTAAATTAATAACAATCCCGTAATTTACTACATTGCCTACTAAGTTATGCGTAAACACGTAAAGCGATATTTTTAAGGCTACTATAGTGATTTTATTTAATTTTTATTTAGGTCTTAGGGATTTATCGTTTTCCAAAAAAACCGGAAGAGATTTTAATTTTCTTTTTTATCATATAAAACATACAGTTAGTGAACACTGAACAGCTCTATGAACAGTCTTATAATTTTTTTTCATTGCAGTTAAATAATTTTGCTTGGTTACGCTAGATAACTTTTAGTAAGATTATCTAAAAGTTTGATAAAAGATATTGTAAATGTATTGGGGTAGTAGGGTACAATAAATTGTAAAGTTTCTCCAAATACGCACAACAAACCTCTGCGGAATATTTAACTTATCCCGGCTAAGTACCTTGAACTGAACATTTCTATGATATGGGCCACTTTACCTCTCCCTGAGATTTATCGCAAAAGTTTTGACATTACTTTAACAGGTTCAATAGAGAAACAAACATAAAGACGAAATTATAATTTTGGTGTTAAATTTTTGTATCAATAACAATAAAAATCATACTTACTTAATTACGTTTATGGATAACGTTCATAATATTTCTTGCGATACCAGTCAAAGGAGTTTTTATACTTTCTTTAACTTTACCTAATTAATCGAGTGAATTACGACACCGCCACATCTTTCAATCGTAACTTTACTCTCTAAAACAAAAAAAAATACTTCACAAATTCTCTTCCTGGTTTGCCCAGGCAAATCTAGAAAGTAGAAACGCCAGTGTATCTTATGATCATCACATATATTATTGACCGAGCGAAGCGAAGGTCTCTGAGTCTACTTGAGCGGATTTTGCACGTGTCCGTCAGTTCGTCCGTCCGTCCATCCGTCTGTAAGAGCATTATTACTTCTGAATTACTGAACGTAATTACTTCAGCTTTAAATATAATATGTAAACCAATGGCCTCCAGCCGAATATGGCTAAAAAGTTATAAAAATCTTTATTTCAGGGGGGCTCTCATAGAAGCGAATGCGAAATAAAATATTTTTATAGCGTTACATAGGGTTGCGATATATCATTTTAAAGATAATTAGGAATAGAGTCCAAAAATATATTTTTTTTAAATTTTTCCCCAAAAATTGGCGAAATGGGGGGCTTTCAAAGTGGGGATTTAAAAAAAATACGAACTAATTACGGTAAGAGAAGTATAAGTTATGAAGGAGCACAAATGTTTAATAATTTACCCAAAGAAATAAAAAGTATTAATAAGATTAACATTTTTAAAAAGAGACTCAAAGATTTCATCATTCATAATATTATTTGACTTCTGAGTCCGGCCCAGGAAATTTATAAACATTGCAAGGTTCTTTTTATTTCTACCCACTTCATACTAAAAAAATTCTACATCAATGACCCACTTGCATTTTACGATTGTCTTGTTGCTTACTCACCGCTGTGCGTTATGATGTTATTAGGTTAAGTTTATGATAAGTACTGATAAGTTCTCATTAAGTGAAATTTTTTGTAAATTTCTTTTGAGAATAAAATTCTTTAACCAGGATTTTCTAACGTCCACAGTTGACCTCAGAACTCTAAATTTTCTGAAAGGCTGAGCCTGAAAGTTGATCAATTATTTGAATTATATCCTGTACTTGAACAACAAATACTAAAATTAGATAAATATTGTAAGGAAACGAAATTATTTAATTTTAAATGAGTATTTTTAACAGAACTTCACATTGATCTCAATAGATGGCGCCGCGTGGTCTCAGTTCGGGGCGAACCACTAGTAGTATCATGTATCAAGTGTATGTGACGTCAGGTGCTTCCCATTTGGAACACTCCTTATTAAATTTGCTTGCATGAGGTGCATTCTAATGTATGTCGTACTGATTGATGGTGAATCATTTCCATTAGTTCAGAGAGGTGTCATATTACTAGAACAGCAATCCTGCAAAAGGATTGTACTTGACAGGTGTAAATGACCAGTTGTGTTTCTTAAGGGAGGGTCTGATTTTGCTCACAGTCAAGTCCTGATATCTTAATCATATGCCGCGTCTCTCATGACACTACCTACAGGTACACTACAAGAGTATTTAAACAGGTTATGTACTTTAACGTCCTTATTAGTCAAAATTTTGAAGAATTTGATTGCAGCCAAGCGCTAGCCTATACATATATTAAAAAGAAAATACACACTTCCGGGCACCTTACTCGCTCGTCGTCTTGCAAGGGTCGCCACAGAACACGAGCTTGTGATCTGGAACCGTTGTGAGCCGCTGAACACAAGGACCAGCAACTCCCAACGATTCAAGGCGTTGTACAAGATTAGTTGAGTACAACACCTTTGTAATAATTTGTTGAGGCCCTGAGGGTGGTATTTTGACTGCTGAATTAGGAGTCCCGATGTATGAGGACTGCTGCTCAATGACTTGTCTTCAACTCAATGCACTGGGCTCCGCTGCCTTACCTTTACAATAACTCAATTATTCTCTTGTGCTCGTTGCTAATAGTAGACCATCAATTTTACTTGAAATGTTTTGTTGTGTTTTCACCAAACAAACTCCCCGGAGTGAGTTATCTTCGTCGAATTCTAGTTTGTCAAGTAAGTTCTGATTGTTTTTGCTTTGTTCTAATACAATAAATTTACGTGGAAGTGATTCATAAGTGGTAAAATAGGATTTGGCCAAAGTTTCTAGTACTTAAACATATGATTGAACATACTTCAAAGTAAGTTAGCTAATTGTTATTGGTTTTAACAAGCTATCATCAAAATCCTTTATGACGGTTCGGTGGCGGTCTACCGTGTGGGCGACAAAGGTTGTTTAGGTAACATTTGTTGAAAAGAAGTTAATGAAGTACTGGAAGTAGCGAAACCTTTTAAAAACTAAAAATTATTCCATTTCATAAAACTTTTGAATGTTTAAATTAAACTAATTTAACTTTATTTTCCACTTTTCTTGACGCCTTTGAAATAGTCTCCGGTGAAACTGTTTGCCCAGGTATCCAGTAAGTTTAATTGGAAGACTTTGTTGCGATGTTATATTTTCATTTACGCGTCTAAAACTTTATATTTAGGTATAAGGAAAGGTCTTCTTCACACAGATATAATGCGCACGTCGGACATACAGTCTTTGTTTTAAAAACATTCACTACTTGCTGTGCAGTTGACATAAGTCGTGGGTCTGCGTCTTACTGTTTTCTGGTCCACTTTAATTCAAAGAGTTATCCGCGTTTTAGAGGAGTTAGACTAATTAAATTGAAATGGCTCCGTTGATATCGTTTTTTGTTACAATTGAGCTTTTCTGCTTCTTTGATGTAAAAATTCACCTTTTAGTTAATTACCACGGAGACCAATTAAAAATATCCAATTCGTCCCTTTTTCTACAAGTTTCTGTTAGCGCAGTTGGCATCCTTACCTATGTGTTAGACATTTAATCATGTTTTGTTTAGCATATCTGATATGAACCGCTAAGGGGTGGAAGGCCGTTTCGTCTTTCGTGTTTCCTGCCACGTATACTTTTTGTAAGTAGGTAGGTACCATAATGACAATATTGAATTGGCAACTTCTATGCGAACACGTTTTAAACTGGATATCTCTCCTATAATTGTCACTAAACGCAATACTTTTCAACATTAGTAATAGTAGTAGTAAATATTTTGACATTGCGTGATAATAATAATGAATTCTAGATGGAGGGAGTTTGTTAATTAGTGGTTGAATTATTCCTATCAAAATAATATGTTTATGTGTTTTAATTGTATTGTATCTGTAATAATTTGCACGCCATATGATCGGCAGATTGTGGCTCGGAACGATACTATTGTAACAACTTGTTGTGTACTTACCTACAATCAGCAAAAAAAATGGTTATTATTATATTATGATTATAACAACCGTTCATCGTAATGATCTATCACTATCATTTGTGAGTGTGTTAATATTATTATTATGCTCTACAAACATCGTTGTCGACAATCTTCACTTATCTTAAATCTTATTTTATTAAAGTAGTAGATGCAAGATAATGTTATCCGAGTGACTGATTACGTAACACAATATGTATATTCGTTATGGTTATATTATATTGTCCCATGTTGTGTGGAATTGGTAAACACGGACTTCAATTAAAACAGCAGGGGTGTGTACACATGACCTCGAAATCTGCCGACCCGACACGGAAAGCCTTAACTCGAAAAGCTCTGGTCAATCAAAACGCGTGACGGCGGCGGACAGATTAATCCATACTAATATTATAAATGCGAAAGTGTTGTCTGTCTATATGTCTGCATGCTTTCACGGCCCATCTGTCCAACTGATTTTGATTTTGTATGGGGAAAGTTTGTATCCCGGGGAAAACGTGACAACGCGGCTTGTTAAAAATCGAAACATTAATAATTTTGTGGTGTTAGCAACATGCGGTAGTCTTTTTTATATCGACAAAAGTCTACATAGACAATAATCAATAGCATACTGAAGAATTATATATTACGGTTCAGTAGTCTGCCAACGATTCGTGCTACATAGGGAAATATTCAAACAAGAGGCAATGTCGCACTATGTTGTTTTGCCGTAAATGAAGCAGCGATTTCTTAGGAGCCGCTTTCATCACTCGTCGAGTATACCTACTGTGTAACCAGGACTCATTGGTTTCATAACGTGCGTTATGCATATCTATACTTCGTTTATGATTAATTGAAAGCTGTTTGCAATTGTTCGAAGCCCATATACATAACAATAGGTAGATAATTATCAAATAAATAGACAGAGTACACTGAAAGACAGACAGACCGAAGATGCACGGAACGGAATACTCCTACAAGTAACTAGGTACGTCCCATCTTTACTAATATTTTAAATGCGAGAGTTTGGATGGATAAATGGGTGTTTCTAACTCAATTACGCCAGAACGGCTGAAATTTGGCACACAGAAAGATATTAGTCTGGAATAACACAGCTACATTTTATCCCGGAAAATTAAAGAGTTCCCGCGGCAACCAAAAAAACCTCAATCCACGTGGACGAAGTCGCGTTCATCAGCTAGTTTATATTATGTAGGTATGTTTTAATACTAATATCATGTCAATGTATCGAAAAATTATCATAGAGTTGAGACTGATTCTACTAATTAGATGCTTGCTCTACCAATTTATCACTTTAATTTCATAATTACCAAAGCACAAAGCAGGATTATTTTGTATTCTACTCTGAAAATCTTCACAGACCACCTTTTGAGGTATTTCTACCAGAGTATGTAGAAATGCCTCAAAAGCTCTCATGAGGTAAAGTAATTTAACACATGTAGGTAAGCGCTAAGGTAAAGCAATTAAAATGAATGTAGGTATTCCAAGCAAACATGCTAAGTAACCATCTTTTTTTTTATCCACTTCAAGCTAGCTCTTGTGGCGATCTCACCTGATGTGTAAGTGATGATGCAGTCTAAGATGGTAGCGGGCCAACCTGTTAGGGGCATGGCAGTTATATTAAACCCATACCCCTTCGGTTTCTACACGGCATCGTACCGGAACGCTAAATCGCTTGGCGGCACGTCTTGCCGGTAGGGTTGTAACTAGCCACGGCCGAAGCCTCCCACCAGACTAGACCAGGAAAAATTCAGAAATTATAAATTCCCAAATTGACCCTGCCGGGGATCGAACCCCGAACCTCCGCACGTTAAGGCAACGGCGGTACACACTGCGCCACAGAGGATCAAAATCTGGATATAATATACTCGAATTGCTTACGAGTAGCTTCCACTAGGACAGAGACTGCTAACCTTATTGTAGCGCCCTGTAAATTGTCTGTAATTCTTAAAATGCCGCACTCATCAGAGCCTTAATTAAGAAACTCCTGAGTTAGTATAAAATATTTTGTATCGAAGTATACTAAAGGCAATTAAGTAATGATTACAAGACTCGGAAGTGCGGCAGTTAGATCTGTAGAACCTCAAGCCTTTACTTAGACTTAAAACGAGATATCTCTTATGTGAGAGATCTTATGTGAGAGATATAAATCTGTGTCGTTTTAAATGTGTGTATAGAGCTACGAGAGTCAAATAGATCTCAGAATTAGTGCACTTAGCCCTACTAATTCATACGCACATCATGCCGGGACTCCCCGCAGGTGAGACAACCCACTTGGTCGAGAACCAGGTTGATGAAAAGCATGCGAGTCGGCTAGTAACCAATGAAAATATCAGCGGTTGATAGAAATCTCTTCCGCTAAATTTTCAGAATTGCGTTTTCCTACTGTCTTGTTTGAAATGAGTGATGGAGATAGATTAAAGCGTAACGCCCACAAGTAGAGTGGCGTCGAGGCGCGTCGACATTCGTTTACCTGTACGCTTACTCCGAGTTTTTACATTGCAAATACGATTGATCGACGTGCGAGCTCACCTCACCAAGTGTAAGCGAACGTTAAAGTAAAATGAACCTTAACTGCATTGGTTTAGAGCTCATTTCATCATTTCGTGTATTTATTTATAGCCAGCGCTCCAAACGCTGAATTTGTGACTTTAAAGCAAGAGCTTTTGGCTCCATTTTACTTTGACCGTTCGCTTACACTTGGCGAGGTGAGTTCTCACGTCGATCAACCGTATTTGCAATGTAAAAACTCAGAGTAAGCGTACTGTGTTGTAATGAAAATGAGCGGATTCTAGGGGCTAATTTTCCACTGCTGCGACCCAAGCCACAGATGAAATCACAGTAATGCTACGTACGATCGAGGAGCTAGCCGATTTTCGCCCGTAAAACCATGGATTAGCCTACACTTGGTGCATCGCGCCTTCTTGCTACTAACCGCACTGCGACTTGACTCGTCCGTCACTCCGCGCGTTCGGTCTGCGCTAGCCCTCAAAGGTTGTTTTACGTCACAAAGTTGTCGTATAATTAAATGTCAGCATCCACTAGTATAGGTAGGTACCTATAAACTGTACGACTATATGGCTTTAACTTAATCTAGAGCAGCGCTCTCGACGTCCGGGGAAATTGATCGTTAGCAATGTTTCCTGGGAGTTTCTGTATACTCTTCGCGATTGCTTTTGTTATCTATTACATGTAGGATAGTAAATACATTTGCCTTTCAGTTTGTAGTTGACCACTTACTTTATGTAGGTCAATTTTCTCGAGCTACGACTGCTTGGAATCGATCCCGGTTTTTAAAATGGATAGAAACGAACTTATCCGGGTAAAGCCAATGATTTCTACTGTCATTTTTACATCATATCATATACTTATATTATTAATACGAAAGTATACAATCACGCCGCAACAAAGCAAGGATACTTTTTATCCCGGAAAATTAAGGGTTTACCGCGGGGATTAAAAAAACTTAAACCACGCGGACGAAGTCGCGGGTAACAGCTAGTATAGGTATAGAAATAAGGTAAAGGTAGTTACACCATTGATTACATTATATCTAGAGTAGGTACATTATACCTCTACGACAACTAATATAAGTTTATTATACATGTTCCCTACATGTTTTTCGACAAAATGTCGAATGAAAAGCTTGGATGTTTGTTTCGTCCAAGGTGAAAAGTCATGCGAATGGCAAACATAGGTTCAAGGTACACATAATTACATGCCGTAGTTTCACCCCCTCGTACCGTTGACGGCTGACGCCAGTTTGACGCTATCTTCTTTCATCTGGCTAACGCAGACGGCCCATTTTTATCTAAAATCGGCTAAGGGCCTTTACGCACTGCATCCCATCTGAATCCGAGACAAGTCAGATCTAGAAAAATCGGATCGAATCCTGATGTCGATTTTACACTGCGTCCGTTTCGACGGATGATGCTTGCGTAATTGCGTAATCTATGATTTGGAATAAGCCGTTGTGCGTAATCCGTATTCTTGATCGGATTCGGATCGAACGCATGTACACACGCGTTGCAACTTACTGTGGTTAGTTAATTCGGACCGTGAACAACGCTCCGAATCGGATATTCTAGGATTCGGAAGAATTCGGATCTAGTGCGCAACGTATTACGGCTACTTCGGATCGACAATTCTCGGATTTGGATCGGATGCAGCGCGGAACGAGCCTTTAGTCTGGTATAACAATGGACTTTTATCCTAATTATTATGACTTGAGATCATAACATACAAGTACAAGTTCGATCGTGCATGGAGTACTGCAGCCATTTATGGGATGGCTCTGCCAAGTACCAGCTTGACGCATTGGATTCGGTGGATCGTCGCGCCAGGAGACTCATTGGCAACAAAGCGCTGGTCAGTTCGAAGCTGCAAAGCTTGGAACATCGGCGCAAAGTTGCCTGTCTGTCGGTATTCTACAGGATATATTTCGGAGAGTGTGCTCAAGAACTATTCGATCTGGTTCCTCCGTCGCCTTTTTATTATCGAACCGCAAGGCATCGACAAGGTCTGCACCCTTACGCAGTCGAAATTCCGCGGGCTCGTACGAAGCGTTTTGCTTCCTCGTTTTTAATCCGAACCGCTAGGATATGGAAGGTATATGATATATACCTTCCGGCTTCCGTTTTCCCTTCCTCTTTTAATATAGGTACCTTCAAATCAAGAGTGAATAGGCATCTTCTAGGCAAGCGCGCTCCACCTTAGGCTGCATCACCTCTTGCATGCAAGTCTGATTGCAGCCAAATGCTAGCCTATATACTTAAAAAAAAAAAAAACATACTAGCATTGGAATAATACATTCTCAAAGGTGTATGAAGTCTACCAATCCGCACTTGGCCAGCGTAGTAGACTACGGCCAAACCCTTCTAGTTCTAAGAGGAAACTCTTGATCAGTAATAGGTTGCATGTTGATGATAAAATAATAAGAAATTAGGACCTCCAAGTGAACTAGTTTCTGCATAGATGAAAAGCGGTGTCTATTTTCATGCCGACTCAAAGCCCTTTGGCGCTAGTTTGGTATTGATTGTACCACAGAAATAGGAACTTAATTTTGTTCTGTGCGTTGTACCAAGAATATTAATATACTAAAATGTAATCTTTTTTCAAATTTCCCTTGAGGAAAAGGATCGTTCAACTTTTATACCGGTTAATTTAGTTTGTGTACAACCGTAACTTTCGTATACACGATCGATCCCTTCCTGAAATATCTATTGAAATCGACGAGAGTTCATACCTACTCACTTCTTGTCATCCGTCATGTTGGAAGTGGCAAAGGAGGTTATAAGTAATTTCTAAAATAAGTATTGTGTTACCACCGATTCTTGTAGGACCTATTATTTATTATCGGTCGTCTGCGATAGGTGTTGTTCCGTAAAGCGATCAGCTAAGCGACTTATGCAATTAAGAAAATGTTCCGAGAAGCAAGTATCTAATAATGAAATTGGTAGGTTAGACTTAGGTAAATATCTAATGACAGGAATGAAAAGACAATGTTACTTTGAGTTTGGCGTTGCTTTAGATTTAGAATAATAGATGTTGCCGGCGACTTCGTCGGCGTGAACTTAGGTACTTAGGTCTAACTTAGGTTAGGTGGGAATCTTTAAATATTTTCCGAGATCCTATGTTCGTCTCAACCGCAGTAAAGTTTGCACGTTTCTTTGTAGTTTTACTATTTCTTTTTTAATTGTTTACTGTACCTATATTATGTGTATGCAATAAATATATCTAAAGAAATAAATAAATTTCTGATTTTCCAGGATACAATCTATCTAATACAAAAGACGGACGTTAGCTTTTATCCTGGATGTAAGCTATCTCTGCGTCTTCGTAAAAAGGTAGCGCAAATCGAATAGATTTTCTTTCTTCGCTTCATTTATTTTGATTCACTTTCTTAATTTTAATATTAATTAATTAGTATGGAATTAGGTTAATTTTAAATTAAATCGCTCCACGCCTGATCATTTCGGTGATCACGATCCCAATTCCTATTGCGTATCTGCCATAGACACTAAAATATACTTTGGTATCTTCGATAGGAAGCTTGCACGCAAAACTAATGATTCGCTATGTAATCGGCGATATGCTTCAGACCAAATATCGTAGAACTGCAGTGGCGTGCACAGAGCTTGAAGCTAGGGTAGGCATTGTTAGTCAGAATACCTATTTACTGACTGTTATAATGAAAATGAGTAATGGCGTATTTCCATTTGGGTAAGCGGTGCTTTTATGCCTCTATGAACTGCACGCCTAC
Organism: Erebia aethiops; assembly: GCA_923060345.2. NCBI lineage: Eukaryota > Metazoa > Arthropoda > Insecta > Lepidoptera > Nymphalidae > Erebia > Erebia aethiops. The sequence continues at coordinate 8,264,854 of OV281096.1, read as the reverse complement.
GTAGAAGCTGTACCATCCAGCGGTTACGATACGCGAGAGAATTTTCGTAGCGTCCATGCTACAGATCGCTACACCACTGTAGCCTTATTCCGAAAAAACTACATCAATCATTTCTTGTATTAATTATGTATTTATTTTATTTAAACATCTTTATTGCATACTCCAGAGTAAAGAAATTAAAGTAATTTAGAAAAATATAATAACAAGGCTGTTATTGACAGAATTTATGATATTCTGGCTGAAACTATGCATTGAATATTATTAGGTAGGTACTTACGTATGTAAAGAGAGTAGGTAAGAGTTTCAGCCAATCATAGATGTATGGTATTGCGGTCACACTGTCAAATAAATAATCGGGCTAATGATAGTGATTGATTGTTACCTTACCCTACAGTGATTACTTAATGACAATCACCGAAAAAATCTGATGTGACCTTACCAATAGGAATACTGCCCATTTATAATAAATTCCAAAATATACTAGCACGTCATTTCATTCCAAATACAAAATGAATTATGATAATAGATACCTGACCTGATAAACATTTGCATTTACGAGGGAAATAAGAGAATATTCCCAAATGAAAAAAGTTATTCTGGAGTATCTATTTACGTGCAAAAGAGGCCATTTGAAGCTTAGCGCTAAGAGCTTTACGTTAACATAAATGTCTCTTCTCCTAAGTCGATTCAGAACATTTTTCGTATGTTATTACCGCAATATAAGTACATTTTAATGTTTTTGGATAAAAAGAAAGCTTATATTGACTGCTCAGTATTATATTAAGTAATTTCATTCACATAATATTATTTCCATTCAATTATACCTTTAATGATGCAGGAATTTATCATGGAACGCTTATTTTGTAATTGGTAAATGATCTTTTTAGTATCTAGACAGTCTTAACTCTTCATTGTAGTTTTCTTCGATACCAAAGATAAACCGCGTATTGGTTGTACGCTCCCTAGATTAATGTCTTGGTGTGACAGACATTCTTTTCAATGGAAAATGCCCATCACTCGGGTAGCATGCCACGCAAAGGTACGCCTTGCAAGTCGCAAGTCCGCCGCGCACAAGGTGAACCCGGCTTTAAAAATACGACCAAACCCAGGTCGCAACGTTGACTACATCTGGCGATAAAACTGGCGTAGGTAGTAGGTTTAATTTGTTTCAATTCATTTTTATATCGCTGTTATCAAGGCTGTTATGCATGATTACTTTATGATACTGTTTCTGTAGCTAGAATAAACTGGATACGTAATTTACGTATGTCCTACGTGTTGTTTAAAACAGGTAAATAGCCAAAGAGCAACATGTTTTTTTTTTTTTATCCACTTCAAGCTAACCCTTGACTGCGATCTCACCTGATGGTAAGTGATGATGCAGACTAAGATGGTAGCGGGCTAACCTGTTAGGGGCATGGCAGTTATAGTAAACCCATACCCCTTCGGTTTCTACACGGCATCGTACCGGAACGCTAAATAGCTTGGCGGCACGTCTTTGCCGGTAGGGTGGTAACTAGCCACGGCCGAAGCCTCCCACCAGGCAAATGCAAATGTTTAATAAAGTAGACTTATTTTCGATTTAAATAATGCCTGACAAGCTCTGGCTTCGGCTTCGCTTATAAAGTGCTGAAGTAGATATTAACTACTTTATCTGTGAAACAGTCTATTTAATGGTGAACATTTCAGTAAAATCACTTCAACAGTTCTCAAGGGTTGTTCCAAAACAACCAGGGTCCTCTTTACTTTTCAATAAGTAGGTAAGTATATAATAAATTTTAAAAACAAAGTTTTTTGGTCAATAGCAATTACTTTTCAGATATATTAAGTAGCTACAGCTAATAAAATTATCTATTCAGCGATCGAGTTTCCCAGTTTCGCAAGCAAAACAAAGCGATGGCGTGGAAGATCTTGGAATTTATTTTTCTTCCTAAGATAATTTTTTTCGCCTCATTTATCCTATTCTTGGCATTTAAGTACGTACCTTTTTTGGGCCACTTCACCTAAGAATTTGTTTACATAAAGGCAACATAATTTTGTTTAATAATTAAGATAAGTACCGGTATTTTCACCTTATTACCAAAAACCATGCCTGTGTTATTAGAAAAAGACTGTCAGTTTATTTTTTCAAATAATTTTCTTTACTTCCAATAAGCAAAACGCTTGTGCCTTACGGAAGTATGTTACTTACTTCCTAAAGTAAGATTTTTAAAAATCAAGTAAGATTTAAACCTACGACCACTTCGGATTTCAGGTCACTCCGTAACCTTTCCTAATATTATCAGAGGTATGGCCAGATTACAATTTTTTAAATTCTTGATATGACAGCAAATTTGATATAACTTAATTTTATTGTTAGTTAACCTAGTTACGAGAGTCGTTCCCTCCAGAATCCAGACTAATTTCGACAAAGTCGACATGTTCCTTTACGCGATGAAGCTTTGCTAAGTTTAAACCGTTTGACTTAATTAATAAGGTCACGTAGTCGTCGCGTCGCACTAGAACATCTAGCATTATTCTAGACTAGCACAATCTTGAAAGGTTTATTCAAACGTTCTATCAAGACAATAGTACAGCAAATAAATTGAAACATGTTACCCACTTATTAAAATAAGAAATAGTACACTACATATTATAGTACTTCACTATTTGTAGGGGTCGAAATATTGTGTAGGGTGTAGGTACCTAATTTCAAACTTATCCAACTTAACCTTTACCTTAAAATTAAGGAGATTAACTATAACGACCACCAAAAATACTTTGAGACCCTAAATTTCTTACCAAAATAATACGAGTAGGTATATTTGAAGTCCATAATATGTACCACCATACCACCAAATCTTGTTTGATAAGTACTATATTAATTGCCAAAACCTAAAGTTAGGGTAGGCTAAAACATAAATATTCACTTTGGGCGATAGACCTAACTAGTTAAAAGTTAAAATGTGATTAAAATTATAGTTCAACTAGCTAATGCCCGCGACTTCGTACGCGTGGATCGAGGTTTTGTGGTTCCCGCGGGAACTCTTTAATTTTCCGGGATAAAAAGTAGCCTATGTGTTATTCCAGACTATAATCTATCTCTGTGCCAAATTTCATCCAGATCTGTTCAGCCGTTGGGGCGTGATTGAGTGACAAACATCCATACCGACATCCATACATCCAAACTTTCGCATTTATAATATTATAGTAAGATAGTAAGATAAGATTGAAATGTGGTCATTTACTTATTTAGGAGGTAATTTACTATTTACAAGTTAACAATAATTATTTTGGAAACATTTGCTTTAATAGAATAGCAAAATGTACCTAAAAATTTTGGTAATAACACAAATTCACAGTAATTCACATTAAAACAGGGTGTCAAATGGTGAACATTTACTCGCTTTAGGTTTACAACTATTTTTCTGATGTAGCTTTTTACTCTATTTTACATAAGCCAAAATAAAGTATAGGTACACGTCCTGACTCCTGACCGTCTTGTAATAACAGGACGGACAGAAATGAAATAACAATAAACCTGTCTTTTATAGGGCTCGCCTAATAAAATTATTCCAGCAAGTTTCGCACGTGTTAGGAACACGCTTTCAAAGTATTTGTCGTATAAATTGGGTAGGTAAGTAGGTATGTAGCTGCGTACTTATACTTATGAAAATTATGAAAACTGTATGATATTTATTTAGTTGACTAAACAGTTTTGATTTTATTCACTTTCGCACATAACACGACAAGTACGCGTGGGTTTAGTTTTATTTATTCCCGCGGGAACACCTAGCTTTCCGGGATAAATACCCCGCATGTCCCTCCGCAGATATTCAACCTTTATCTGCATAACATTTCAGCAAAATCGATTGAAAAGATGGGCCGTGAAAGCGTAGTATTCTTTCGCATAAATATTATAAATGCGAAAGTGTGTTTGTTTGTTGGTTTGTCCTTCAATCACGTCCTAACAGAGCAACGCGATCGACGTGACTTTTCGCATGGGTATAATTGAGGACCTGGAGAGTGACATATTTTATTCCGGAAAATTGACGAGTTCCCGTGGGAATTAAAAAACTTATACCACGCGGACGAAGTCGCTGGCATCAACTATGGTAGGTATGGTTTATTTTTTGACGACCTCCGTGGCGCAGTGTGTAGCGCTGTTGCCTTAACGTGCGGAGGTCCTGGGTTCGATCCCCGGCAGGGTCAATTTGGGAATTTATAATTTCTGAATTTTCCCTGGTCTGGCCTGGTGGGAGGCTTCGGCCGTGGCTAGTTACCACCCTACCGGCAAAGACGTGCCGCCAAGCGATTTAGCGTTCCGGTACGATGCCGTGTAGAAACGAAGGGGTATGGATTTAACATAATTGCCATGCCCCTAACAGGTTAGCCCGCTACCATGTTAGACTGCATCATCACTTACCATCAGGTGAGATCGTAGTCAAGGGCTAGCTTGTAGTGGATAAAAAAAAAATTTCAACCGACATCAGCAACAGGAAAATATTGCTCAAATTGATGTGTATGTCGTGTATAGGAAGTTAACGATTACTCGTTCAAACAAGCGATTAATAATAATACCCTCCTTTCAGTCACAATGTGAAGAGCCTACAATGAACCGCTATATTTTCAAACAACGTAGGTATACAAAACCTTTCCTTTGTATGTATACCTACTTACAAGCATACCGATAAAATTATGCATTGACCTAGAAACATTTTTTAACACAAAAACGCGAAAAGCCCACACCTCACCCTCGTTTTGGATTCGAAAAATTATTCATGAGAGTAGGTACCTATTTCGGTTTTCGCTGCATTTCTAAGAAGCACATTTGGCATAATACCTAAAGCAATTCGTGTTTCGAGGCTTGACCCTCCATTGTATTAATTTATTCGAACAAACGAGAAATGATAAATGATTTATTTATTTCACGTAGGACAACGTTTCACTTATGAAAAGTTAAGGCTCTACCACTGGTTCGCAAAGCTGATTCTACTGAAAAGAGCCGGCCTGAAACTCAGCAGTTGCTCTTTTCTTAAAAAATAAAAAGGTTTCAATAAGTAGACTGTTTTTTTTATCCACTACAAGTTAGCCCTTGACTGCGAACTTACCTTATGGTAAGTGACGATGCAGTCTAAGATGGTAGCGGGCTAACCTGTTAGGGGCATGACCACTATATTAACTTTATGGGCATGGCAGTTATATTAACCCATACTCTACTCGGTTTCTACACGGCATCGTACCGGAACGCTCAATCGCTTGGCGGCACGTCTTAACCGGTAGGGTGGTAACTAGCCACGGCCGAAGCCTCCCACCAGGCCAGACTAGCGATAATTCAGAAATTATAAATTCCCAAATTGACCCTTCCGTGGATCGAACCCAGGACCTCTGCACGTTAAGACAACAGCGCTCAACACTGCGCCATGGAGGTCGTCAAAATTGCTTCCATGCAACTTTGTCATCAACAAAATCATCGATAGTGTAATAACCTCGACTGTCTCAACAAATGCTGTTTAACGCAGTCTTTAAATTTTATGTACCTGATGGCAAATCCAGATACTCTTTGGGAACCATGTCATAAAAGCGTATTAAGGTACACTCGACCCCACAGAGGATTTCTGCACCTTGCGCATACGATACGACGCTGTTACTGTTACGAGTATCACCTATTTGCTTAGCTTGGAAAGCTTTAGCATTTCCACATTAATTATCTCTACGCCTATGCCTTAGGCATAGTTTACACTAAAATACAAGTTACCAATTACCATATATTATGTATTCTAGTGCTCGACAATGACTGTCAGATAGATAAATAAATAAATAAACTTTTATTTCAGATCATAGAATCCATATAAAGTGTAACGAGTAGTAACAATGTATCTTAAAAACTGTGTTAGTAATAAAAATAAATTCACATATTTTATAATTGATTTATACATAATAAGTTAATAGTCTAACTTGTAGGTATATATATATTTGTAATCCTTACATATATACTAGTCACACAAAACCTGGATAAGTATAACAAAAATTTACAATATTGTTCAGATTTGAGACTTTGAAAGACTGACATATATATATATAGATATAAAAAGTTATAAGCAGTCGTACCTAACTCGTAATGATATTTAAATATTATTCGGCGACCTAGTATCATAATTTTGGGGGCAGTTTAGGCTGAAACGAAGAACTGTTTAAGTCTAAGGCTTAAGCCTCAGGCTTTATTCAAATTGCGAAGGTATTCCTCCAGCTTATTTAGCCCAAAATATTCACTGGAATATGTTTGCGCCACATTTATCATGTTTTTGGCACGATAAACCGATTCGTGTTTGGAGCATCGGAGGTTTTGCGGTGACGTTAATATATCGATCCCAATAAATATTTATACTAGCTGACTCACCCCGACTTCGCATAATGGCCTTCTCTATTCTGTAGTCTAAAAGTGAATTAGAAAGAACTTATGACAAAAAAGCTGATGCCTGCTGTACCTAGGTTTTGGTTCGTATTCAATGATGGAGACTGTTGGTGAAGACGTCTTTTTTATGCGCAGTCTTAAGATCTACTCTTTACATACCTACTAACTAAATTAAAAACGAAACCTTGCTTGCTATTGTTATAATTTTATTTCCTAATCTAACCTACATATTCAATGGACCTTTCTTCCAAATCGATGAGTATACAACCTACATCGATTTATTGAGGAGTTGCATCTTTATATTTAACTGAGAACGTATTACATCCGGAATAAAAGCTTAATTCATTTTCCAGGTCCTCAATAATTATACCCATGCAAAATATCACGTCCATCCGTTGCTCTGTTGCGCACTGATTGTAGGACTACGGATACAGCAAGAAATGCGGGTTGCTAATTTGTTTTATACTTACTATTAAAAGGGTATCTTGCTCAATTTGATGGTATCTAAAATGATAAATCATCTTTGGGGCAATTATTAGCAACTTTCCGCCACTTTGCAAAACTGGATCCCGCTCGACGTAAAAGTTTTGTAAAGGGTCCCATTCACAAAGAGATTGGAGTTACGATCCGTCGTTTAATAATGTTATGACCGTTTCGGACAGCCAGAGCAGCGAGTAATAGAACTCCATATTCGCCTTACCCCTCTAGCTGCGAACTGTGGCAGTTTCGCCATTAATTAAGATGTTGTGTTGTCATAGTGATCGACTTTTTCATACACTAGTGTCAATAATTGGACAGAAAAATGACAAGGCGCTCTCTCCTCGCCCCACAAAAGTTAGTCGAACGTGATTTCTTACGATACATTTTTCTTACGTTTCCTATCCCGTGTTTATTTCATACAAGAATAGTATACTGTTCAAATAGTAGCCAGTACTGTTACGAGTATTTCAATCAATAATTTTATACTTACAGTCCATCTGCATAGGCAGTAACTGCTATACTTTACGCTGGGTCCATTATACGAATTGTCGTGAACTAAAAATGAAAGCATAAATAAAATATGCCCGCGTAGCAATGCTACGAGTAGGCCTCTAGTCTCTACAACCTTGGACGGTTGCGGTAATTTTCCAAGAAAATAAAAATTTTATACTCGCAACGACCTATAAAACTTGAAGTATAAATACTTCTTATAATAAAACAGAATACACAGCAATCGCTTCGCAATTTTACAACCACCATAACGAAGAGTTTTGAGCACGGTGCCTGCAGTCGCCACAGATGAAATAATAAACGACGCGCTTTACACCTATGTAGTCACTTTAATGAACTGACGTGTACAGGTACCTTTATTCAATTTAGGCTAATTAAATTGCTAATTTTTTTTTTAACAAATTAAATATTTTCTCGTGATAATTAACTAGTTACTATTCATAAATTTATAGCATATAGGCATTGACATAGGCATTTTACTTCAGTCATTTAGTTTTAAAGTAATACGTGGTAGTACATTTACAACAAAGTTGATGTCATACATAGGACTTTTTACGTTAGTAACTACTTATTGTTTGAACACTGTTATATTATTAGTAATAGTATTCTCTAGGTACATATAGCTCTATGTCTACGATGAGCTTGCATTGTTCTGCAAGTATTTTTACTTGGAGCATTTGACATTTGACTTTAAACCTTTAATAATAAAGCCTGTAGTATAAATGCGCGCGATGAAAACTGTACACCATACCAGTGTCTCATACTGAAGATCATAATCATCATAGATCATAAGACATACATAAGATCTATAATTAAAGATTACAAGGAAAATGAAGCATGCCACGCAAGCATAAAATTTGAGTTGTGACTTGTGACCTACGAAAAACATTTAAACTAGGCATAAACGTAGACGTACTAACGTGAAATACATCTATGGATAGATACAAAAATCAGTAAGGACCAATTCCTAAACTCCAAACCTTTTAAAGCTTATTTGTGAATTAGTTTCAAACATCATACACATTACTTAATGAGCATACTAGAACAGATAACAAATAGGGAAGGCAATAAAGAGAAAAGCCCGTAACGCCGTAAATTCTCGCTTCGTCGCTTGCGATGAGTAGACGAATTGCCAGAGTTCTCCGAATCGTTTAGGATCACTGACGGCTGTAACCTCAAGGTCAGTTGGCTCTATTACGTAGGCAGATTCATGATGGATATAAATTAGGTTTACTTCATAGAAACTTATTTAAAACACTTGACTAGTCATGCGGGCTTAGCCGTGGCCAAACGCTCTATCTCTAGTTACAATCCTCGGTATCGGGGAAGACGTGGCGTCTTCCCCGATACCGAGGATTGTAACTTGTAACCTTTTGACAGAATCATCGTTACTTTGCGGAAGTTCATGATTTAGCAAGAAAAGATTACAATTATTTTGCTATAATCCAACAGAAAAATTCTGTATGGTCAAGCATGCAGTTAGAAGCGAAGCACCGTTTACCTTACCAACCAAGCAAGAAACTCAAGTTCCCAAGCACGCAATGCCACCACCACTCACATGCACCACCACACAAGACTTTTATACTATTCTCGACGCATGTTTCGCCCCGACAACAGTCAATCTTGCATTGTAAAGTCGACATTTCCTGAAGATGCTCCGGTGTCGGGGCGAAACGTGCGTTCTTTCTTTCTTTTCTTGGGCTTTGACCAATGCGGGCTACCTGTAACTTTTTACACACCTTTGCCCTTTGTTTACATTAATTTATTATTTATTATTCTGTGGTGTGGTTATCTAAAACTTTTATAAATTATACTAAATATTGAGAATCATATTTTTTTTTTTACAAAATACTTGTCCAAGTTTGGAAGAAATCTGAACTGAAATAGCCGACCGCGGCATAGTAGATGTTATACTTTATTCAAGTTTCTTAATGAAACTTAACAAAATGTTGTCTATCTAACTTAATTTAGGAGCTCAGCTTTAATTAAACGGACGAACGAACAGAGAACTTTAATTAAAAATATATTTTATGTTGTCTTATGAAAACCGTTTCCATACTTTTGTTTGAGTCTAATTATGTCTTTCTGCTACGATTACACAGGCCATCTGTTTAGCCGATTTTGATGAATTAAGGGCCGGAAATAAATAGCATCCCAGGGCAGGACTCGGGCAGGCTCCGGAAAATCAAGGATTTTACAAAAACCTGAAAATTGAAAACGCGGATTTAATCTAAATAGGGCTAAAACCTAAAGGCGGTAATACATAAGGTGTTTGCTGTTTTCTAATATAATAACTATTATATTAGAAAACAGCAAACTCAATTATTTACTTACCTAAACAACTAAATTAAGCTACCAGATGAAATGAAACAAAATGTTACAAGCGGTTGAAAAATAATCTCGAAAACTGGATTGAGGTAAATTGCAATTTGGAATGTAACCCTCGAGTTGCAAAGGGTGACGATCGTGATCGTACACTTGGGGCCTTTTTCCGTTAGATCCATTTTTTTATTCCATTTTAAGATATCTTTAAGGGAGAGAGTTTTATAGTTTGGCTCATCTGTGGGTGAAAACGAAAAGGAGTTGTTGAACTTAGCATATTGGTGGGTTTCACATCTCTCGCCACTCAACCTTGTCCACCCTTCAGACTGGAAAGGCCACCCTTCTCACTGAACTCACCAAGTAGAAAAAAGATACGCGCTGAATTGAGAACCTCCTCCTTTCGGAAAATGTAAAGGGATACATTATCCCCACTTGAAGTCTCTGAGTCTTGCTCTAAAAGTAGGATATAATCCGATGCCCAAGCAGATTTATTTATCTTTGTCGGATCACTGAGAGTATCCAAAGTTCAAAGACTTGCTTTTGAGTTCTCGTGAAGTGGAAATAAAAAGCAGGTTACAAATTGAAAATTTAAAATTTTAACACTATCTATGATGGATATGCCGCTATCGGATCTGTATTAGATACATCGCCAATCGTGTTGAGTTCTGCATCAAAAGTACAAAAAATATGGTCTTGTAAAATACTAAAATAATATATTACGCCATTAATTTTATCAAGAAAGTGCTTTTCTTTTTATGAACTGCCTCTTGAAAGATGTAAAGAAAATAACTTTATTTTTATTAAATTGTTTTTACTAGAACCTTAGGGTGCATCACCACTTGCCAGCAAGTATCTATTGCAGCTAAACGTTAGTCTATAAAAAAATGTTGGTTTAACATAATATCGAGGTCCGCACTCAATTAAGCAACGGGGCAAATTGTCCTCGTAATTAATTTGTCTCCAGGGAGATGGAGCAATTTCATTTGTTAACGATACCTCCTACGGCCTACCTATAATTTCCAAAACCAATCTCATTATTGCTTATTCAATGATCGTTAATATGATCAGGATTTTGACATGAAATTTAGGTATAGTCATTTTTCCAATTAAAGTAATAATTTTATAAAGCATTTTAAAGCTAAACTTGAAAATGCACTTCTATAATATTAATTTCGTGGCCTATTTTTTTAACCGACTTTAAAAAAGGAGGAGGTTCTCAATTCGACTGAATGTTTTTTTTGTATGTATGTTACGTGATCATTCCGCCAATTATGAATTAATTTTGATGATTCTTTTTTTGTTTGGTAGATCATACTTCAGAGATGGTCCCAAATAAATTTTATATAAATTGTTGATTTAGCCCTTTTTTAGAAAATTAACAAAAAACAAAATATATACCCAGATAATGTTTTGAAGTCGGTTTTTGTTTTAGATGAAAGCGAATAATTATCGTATAAATAAAAACTAAATGTAATATCAAGCTTTAACGCCCTTCGTAATGATGTATATATTATGCAGATTCTACTTAAAAATCCAGACTTCAAAAAAAAGGTTGATGTCAAAGGACTTCAGGTTACGTCGGTAACCTTCCGTGCATATTTGATAATTTCGACCTGACCCCTAATATATTATACAGATCACGTCGCTAGATGGTTGGCTATATGAGGTACTCAATTGCGATGTAAGTTTATTTGTAAAAAATGTTAGACCAGATAACTCTAGTACACCCTGCGAAATTGAATGCCTTCTTTATATCTATCTTCGCAAAAGGTACCAGGACAGGACCACTTGGCCTTCGAAATGAATGAACAATGAACTAGCGTATGGTCGCGACTTCGTTCGCGTGGCATAAGGTTTTTTAATTTCCATAGGCATTTCTTAGTGCCTGTATCACTCTCCAGGTCGTGAACTATACCCATGCAAAATATCACGTTGATCCGTTGCTCTATTGCGGCGTGATTGAAGGACAAACTCTCTATTTAACGTCATTGGGGATAAAATTTTCAAAAACTGTGAAACACATATTTCTTAATTTTAAACCAGAAGCCCAAATACCAACTTTCTTTCATAAGGAATTTCCCCTTTGGGGGTGGAATTTTGAATAACTGTGATATACGATGGATATACGTAGTTACTTCTTTATTTTTTACGGAAAGCCATAATACCAAGTTTCGTTGATATAACTTGTAAAATATTTTGAGAAATGAAGGACTTTGACGTGAAATACGTACTTCTTCATATTTAACTGGAAGGCCAAATGTAAAGTTTCATGGCTATAACTTTCATACAAACTTTCAACCCCTAACCCCTTTGAGGGTGGAAAATTGAAAATTTCTTTTTCTTCGGAAAAACCTCTGACAAACTGTGACACACGCTATTTTTTACCGAAAGCCAAAATCCAAGTTTCGTTGTTATAACTTGAGAATATCTTGAGAAATGAAGGACTTTCACACAAAGTTTCATCCCCTATTTCACCCGTTTGGGGGTAAAATTTTCAAAAATCCTTCCTTAGTGAGCGCCTATGTCACAAAAGGAACCTACTGTCAAAACTTCAAGTTCTAACCCCACGGTTTAGGCTCTGCGTTGATCCCTTAACGATTATATATATTTATATATATAGAAGATAGATTTACCTACTTATTGAGCAGTATTGTATTAAATTATGTATGCTTACCTTTTCTTAATATAAGCCTTGATCGATCTCAGCACGTTAAGCTCAATTTTCATTATTAGTTTATTAGTTAACGAAGTTAAATTCAGCGCCTTGAAGTTAAACTCGACTGTATAGTTTATTATTTATGCCTATGAGCGATGAAAGGGTGTTCCGTGATCGGAAAATCGATAGGAAATAGCAAAAGCTAACATGTTTTTGGTGGTATTTCTGCGTGGCCTGATTATGGTAAACTAGATGTGTGTATTAGGTACATACGTACTTGGTATTTAAAAATGTGCTGCGGAATTTAAAATAAGTTTTCCGGCATTTGTTTTAAAAAAAACTCCATATATGTCTATATACTTATACCTTTGAAAAAATTCGTTATTTGCATCACGTTGACACACCATGTTCTGGTAGACCTAGTTTACTGTGTAATTCTGTTAATGCAGAAGAGCCATGCAAAGTTTCAGTTTCATTTATCAAACGCCTACTTCCATATGCAGCACATCCCACGGCCTCTTGGGCCGTACAACTGCCGTCGCCATAGAATTCTATTGGAATTTGATTTGGCACCGAGAAAGAAGCCAATATCTAACGCACCTCGATCACGTTTCACATTTTACCTTCATAAACCCTTATTTTAATGAAATTTACTTTGGCATTTATTTTTATCCGTTCCATATTAACATCAGAGGTCGAGGAAGAAAATCTCGCTAAATCAATATGACTAACAAAACAGGTTCTATCGGGTTAATATACCTAATATATTACAATTTACCGAAAAATAACGCGTTAAATTGTAAGCAGTATGTTACGGTTCACAATCTGTCGACAGTTTATAATCTATCGAGATAAAAAACGTTATATTATAATCTAACGGTTTTTACAATCTTACGGTGCCATATACATACCATGATCTAAATCTAAACCTTATATTTTCATTATAAAAGTTCAGCGATGTTTCTTTGATGAAGACGAAGTGTTTGTTATCTAGAGATTCTTTTATCGGCCCACAAACTTTAACGCGCGTGTAAATATTTTTCAGACTTTATGGGTATTAAGAATTTTCATTTACAATATTCCTGGTAATCATGTAATGGAAAACGCTTTCAAGAAAATGATTAATATCTCAGTTATAATTTACTAGCGAATGCCCGCGACTTCGTCTGCGTGGTTTGAGGTTTTTTGGTTCCCGCGGGAGCTTCTTAATTTTCCGGGATAAAAAGTAGCTTATGTGCTATTCCAGACTAGGAATCCAAACTTTCACATTTATGTTATAAATGTGAAAGTTTGGATTTCACATATACCTATGTATGTATGGATGGATGGATGGATGTTTGTTACTCAATCACGCCAGAACGGCTATACGGATCTCGATGAAATTTGGCACAGAGATAGATTATTATAGTATGGAATAACACATAGGCTACTTTTACCTTTTACACATAGGAACCAAAAAACCTCAATCCACGCGGACGAAGTCGCGGGCATCAGCTAGTAAATAGTAAGTAGGTATGTAAACAAAGGAAGTCTAATTTCTAACTGTTGTATCAATTTGATACTTTTCAAATGTATATGTCATATCGATAACAATAATTTGGTTCCTTAGAGCTGATCTGATGATAGAATCAGGATGTGAATAGTGGAACTCTTCAATTACTTCTAGTAAACACCTCGATTTTGTGCTCATTTGGTTTGTTTGACGTCTGCCGTGGGACGTCAAACGTCCAAGGACAGACGTCGTTTGACGATTTATTTTTGGGAACTTTTTCCAGCAGCGAACTTTTAATAGGTTGATTTACTTTATTTAACAAGCAATAAACAAATTTCGGACGTATTTTTTCAGCCCGTTTCAGCTTGTTATCTTCTATCAGATTTTAAATTTAAAGCCTGGAAATGGCTTTCGTTACGCGACGTCGCTCGTCCATGATAAACGGAAATTAAATAATTTAATTGGATGCGGTCGGAACTCGTGCCAGTCGACCGTTCCGTAAATATTAAATGTGTAATAATATTTATTTCCAACTTTACAAACGACTGAGTACAAACTGTTTCCAATGTTTTTTCCACTTATTATTTTCTTCCACTATAAAGTTTATCGGCTTTCCCACCAAAAATCATAACATAACATCTAATCAGTCTATGGTATCAAGACACTTGTTTCCTATTTTTTTTTAAGTCCATACGAGATAACACTGCACTGGATTCGGGGCTTTTTACTTTTACTGCAGAATACATAGCAAATCACAACACTCGGCCATCCAACGGCGTGCTATCTCCGGAGCACGCAAAAATCACAACACTCGGCGAAACATGAATCTTAAAATATGCTTTTAACTATATAATTTTTTTTTTTTTTTTTTACTTTTACCGTATATAAACTTATTTATTCATAAACACTTATTTATTAATTATGCGACAAAAAAAAAATATAAACGTAACATTTTGCTTTTAAATTTCAAATTAAAAAAAAAAACATGTTCTAATACCCAAACGCAATTTACATTTTACTGCGATTTCTAATGACATGACCTAATAATTATTTTATTTAATCATTTGTTTTTCAGAATCTGTAATAGTATCAGAATCTGAAGATGATTCTGAACCAGAAGATTTGTCTAACTCTAGTGATTGGATGTGGATCCAAGGTCGCATCCTATCTGCCGCTATGACTGCCTCGTATTTTCTTGCATTAAATCCTGGCACATTAACAACTTGATAACGATCATTGCCTAAACATTTCGCCACTTTATATGGCCCAATGAATTTGGGAAGTAATTTTTTACTTTTCCCATCGTTGTGAAAGTTTGTTTTGGTTATCTTTACTAGATCTCCAACAGTATATGTGATAGCAGGAGATCTCATAGAATCGTAGGCCTTTTTCTGTCGCTCTTGACTCTTTTTAATGTTAGTAGAGGCCTCCTGCCTGATGCTATCTATTCGTGAGGATTGAGAATGGAGACTTTCAGAAGTTCCATCCCGTGGAGCCTCCACATTGGGCGATACCAGCATATTGTCCGTGGGACCGTTTAACTTTACCCCAAATAATAGTTCTGCTGCAGATTTTTTTGTTGTTGAATTTATGGTATTATTTATTCCCCATTGTATTTTCCCTAGCTGTTGGTCCCAAACACGTTCATCCTTATTAAAATTTTGTGTACTCAGTGATGTGAGTATTGTCTGGTTAAATCTTTCTGCCTGGCCGTTGGCCCTAGGACAAGCAACTGCGTTCAGTATGTGTTTTATCCCGTTACTACTACAAAATGTTTTGAATTGAGACGATGTAAAAGCCGTTCCTCTGTCTGAAATTATTCTATTAGGTATTCCAAAGTCGTTGAATAGAGATTTAAGAACTCTGATAACGTTTTTAGTTTTTGTATCCTTCACCGGCTTTGCAAAGAGGTATTTGGTAAACGCATCTACTATTGTTAAAATGTAACAATTATTTGCTTTACTTTTTACAAAAGGGCCAAGATGATCTAGATGTAGAGTATGGAATGGTCTACTGACCTTTTCAATTGGGAATAAATGCCCAGTTCGCGTTCTAGACGCACTATCTTTGTTATACGCGCATTCAATGCACGAACTTACATATTTTTTTACAAATTTTTTCATTTTGGAAAACCAATACTGACTCTGTATTCTCTCAGTGGTTTTTCCAACTCCAAAATGACCAATATCGTCATGGTTTGCTTTGCAGATCTGCCATCTGGCACTCTTGGGAACCACTAGTTTTCGGTCATCGCCAATTTTTCTGTATAAAGCATGATTTTGAATCACATAATTTTTCTTCATCTCTTTACTTTCTTCGTCATTGTTAGGCTTCAAAGTTTTAATTATGCGTTGCAATTCTGGATCAGCATTCTGTAAAGTGAGTATCCAGTTTTCAGTAGTGATATTTAAAACCTTTATACCATCGTTTATCTGCGTAGTAGAGGTCGGATTCCTGCTAAGAGCATCGACGTGACACATACGGGTACCAGAACGGTATTCAATATTAAAGTTGAATTCACTGATTTGGAGCCACCAACGGGCAATACGTGGGATCAAATCTCTTTTGGTTAATGCTGTCCTCAAAGCATTACAGTCTGTATAAACCGTAAACTCTAACCCCAAGAGATAAGGCCGAAATTTCTTTAGGGAACAAACCACTGCCAGAGTCTCTAATTCATAAGAATGAAAGAATCTTTCTTCTGGAGTGGTTTGCCTACTAAAGTATGCCACCGGCTTGAGTGCCCCAGTGTCTGTCTGTCTCTGCATCAGGATACCACCTAACCCTAATGAGCTAGCATCGGTGTGCAACTCGGTTTTTAAATTTGGATCAAATAGGGCTAATATCGGACGTTGTATCAGCAGATTTTTCAAAGTTGCGAAAGCCGTTTTCTGATCTCCTGCCCAACTCCATTCAGCATCTTTCTTCAGAAGCTTCGTAAGAGGTCTGGCAATTTCACCGAAACCCTTCACAAATCTCCTGAAGTAGCTTGCTAAACCAAGAAACTGACGCAGTTCATGAACATTAGTAGGCATAGGGAATTCCTTAACGGCAATGATTTTTCTCTCGCCAGGCTTGATGCCCTCCGAAGAAACCTCATATCCTAGATATTCTATCTTTGTATCAAAAAACCTACACTTCTCCAGTTTTAGGGTAAGGCCAGCATCCTGTAAAAGTCTCAAAATGTCCTCTAATTTCTCAAATCCTTCATCTATCGTAGCCGACGGGATAAGAAGGTCGTCCATGTAAGCGTGTGCAGAGTCGAATCTTCTAGAACCAAGCAGTCTATTCATAATCCGTTGAAATACAGCTGGAGCGTTCGCTAAACCAAATGGCATTCGTTTGAATTCGTAATGGCCATCTGGCGTTATGAACGCAGTAAGATGGCGACTTTCTTCTCCCATCGGTACCTGGTAGTATCCGGAGGCTAGATCTAATGTAATGAAGAACTGTTTTCCACTTAAGTTTGAAATTTGATCCTCTATTAGTGGTAACGGATACTTATCTTTGGTTGTTTTGTTATTCAATGCACGGTAATCTACGCACAACCGGCATTCTCCATTTTTTTTCTTTACAACTATTATTGGGCTTGCATAGTTCGACTGCGATTCTTGCACAATGTCATTCTTTATCAAGTCGTCTACCATATCCTGTACTATTAGTCTCTCGTGGTGTGATAGCCGGTATGGTCTGTATACAACAGGGCTTTTGTCATGTAACTCTATATTCATTTCAGCATTTTTAACACATCCTAGTTCGCTAAGATTTTGTGCAAAGCATCGTCTATATTTTGTCAACAGGTTATGTAATCGTGTCAAAGTGTTCTCATCTACACCATCTCCAGTTTTAATTTCACATTTCTTAATAGGTAGATACTTCTTTGGGTTTTCTTCAGCGTTAATTAAAAAGGTTCTAGTCTCTGCTATGGGATTGGCTCGAGCTATCAACATTCCTGCTTTTAATTTTAGAGGTTTTGAGGTTAACGAAGTTGCAAATATAACTGCTCTTTTATCATTAACATTGTAACAACCTTGGTGTAAATGGTATTCTTGATTAGGGCTCGACCTAGTGCTCCCATCAAAATACACATCTCCTGAGTATGGTTCTTTAGTAGATACATTCACTAAGCCTCCTTTATTTATCGTAACATCTTTTTCAACGTAAAGATTAATTTTAGGGGTTTCGTCGGAAATACTTTCTGTCGGTGTATTATAAAAAAATAATCTCTCGTTGTCCTTCATTACTGTCACAGCTGGTAACTCAGTAAAGTTTTGTCCTACTAAGAGTGATGCCGGTAAAAACGCGTCGTCAACAGCTAATACAGCAATTTCAGCTTCTACTTCATCGATCTTAACCACAATTGTGGTCTGAAAAATAGGTTGTATTGAAGAGTTCCCAAACCCCTTTATTACTGGTAACTCGTCATAATTTTCTTTAAGACCAAGCAACTTAGCTTTTGACAGCTTAATGAGGGTACAATCGCTGCCAAAATCTACAAACGCATTCAAGGTAGCGCCATTGATACATATATTTTTGAAATATTTATCATTTGCTGGCACAAGCGTAGATATAGGAGTAGATATAGTATCCAATCCTACATCCCTATTTATTTTGAGCACTTTTTTATCATTAACCACATTTTTGTCACTGCCATGAGACTGTAAGGGTCTTTTAATGCAATTATCTTGATTGTGCCCTATTCTTCCACATTTCAGACATTTAATAATGGGTTTTGAGCAATCACTATAACCATGCCCACGTTCCAAACAGTTGAAACAGGTCAACTCATTAGCTCTAATTGTCATAGTCTTACCTCGGTTTGGTACATATCGCTTCCTAATCGAATTGTTATTGCTAACCTGATAATTAGCATTAGAATTAGAGGCGTGTGACGGTTTTGGATGATTAAACTGTTGAGAGGCTAAATAGTTTAACAAATCTTCCGGTTCGTCACATTTCATTGCTTGAGCTCCATTTCTAATACCACTATCGGTAATTCCGTATACCAGACAATCTACTGCCTTACGTCCACTAATTTCACATCTACTTAACAACGACAACTTATCATAAAAATAATCTCTAAGAGTCTCATCTGTACGCGACTTGCGACCTAACATTTCTTCTAGTATCTTTCCATAATTTTCATCACTTGGAAATGCCCGTTTTATTTTACACTGCCATTCTTGCCACGTAAAGTTAAGAGTTGGGAGCGACTCGTACCATTTCTTAGCTAATCCACTCAATTTTTGTAGAGCGAAGTGTATAATTTGCTTCTCCTCCCACTCGTACATCACGGCACACTCATTCACCTTCTTCAACCAGCGTTCCACATCTTGGGCTCTATTGTCAGGATCAAATTCGGGCACGACATTTTTTGTGCTGTCCACGCTCCTACCTTTTTGTAGTGTCGATATAACCCTCATGAGATCTTCAGCAGTCAATCCTCTTCCCCTTGAATGCCGTTTTCCCCTCTTATCTCCTTCGTCACTCGATGACCTTCGACGGCGCCGCTTCGAACGTTCCGGAGTACGGGACGAGCGATTACATTCTCTCTCGTCTGAAATACGATTTTAAAGTACTTCTTAGTATATTAAAACTATTGCTCTAAAGCGTCGATTAGTTGATGTCACCTTAAATTTTTAAGTTCGGGTCATCTACATTATCTAGACTCTTACTCTTTATTGCGAGCACCAACATGCCTATCTCAGTCACCTACATGACTGTAGCACGGTCACCTACATGACTACGGCACACGTTGCAATCACCTACATGACTATGTTCCACGTGACACAAGTGACACAAGTTGTCCTATGTGAAATAAATAAATCACGTTGAAGTCACCTACATAGCTGTTGCACGGTCACCTACATGACTACAGCACACATTGCTATCACCTACATAACCTTTGCACCGTCACCTACATGACTGTCGCACGGTCACCTACATGACCATACCTCACATTGCAGTCACCTACATGACTGTTGCATGGTCACCTACATGACCATACCTCACATTGCAGTCACCTACATGACCACCACACGGTCACCTACATGTCCGTGTCCCATGCTGCAGTCACCTACATGACTGTTGCATAGTCACCTACATGACCATACCTCACATTGCAGTCACCTACATGACCATCACACGGTCACCTACATGTCCGTGTCCCATGTCGCAGTCACCTACATGACTGTTGCTTGGTCACCTACATGACCGTGGCTCACATTGTAGTCACCTACATGACTAAATATCTGTTAATTTCCACTATAATAGATAGCTTCACCACAATCCATCGCAAGCGCACCACTGATCATGGGTCTCCTTCCAGAGAAATGATTCTGATTAAGTTGATGCATTAATGCTGCTATCAGAGCTACTGTTATAAGCTTTGTTGTACAACTTTCTATACCAGTTATTTTGTTTTTCTTTAAAATTATAAAGGTAAACATGAAAAATAATCACCAAATCTGTGTTCTGCTCAGACATTAAGTAGGTACTATGTTCATTATTCATAATTTGATTTTTACTAATTTTTGCATTACCTATTATCTTGGAATTATTAAAAAAATGAATTAATTACTGTAATTCACCGCTATCTTTAAGTTAATAATATTAGAGGCCAATGTCTAAAAGTAATATAGTGGAATCTGTCCTAAGTTTGTTATTAACTAAGCTCAACATTATCTCTTTGTTAGCTCCTCACACCTAGCTCTAACCTACCAACCAGCTTTTACTCTAAAACAGATAACTTGATTACCTACTACTAACTAAGCCTGTTTCAGACTGAGATTTTAATAGATTGCTACACTAAACAAAACCGTACAGCAATTGTATACAATCACAGATGCTTGCTGAGTAATATTGCAGCAGTTTGCATTCCAACTTCTATGTTAATGACTGATTTTCAATGCTTTGATTCCATTTGAGATACCTAGATAGGTTACAGGTTAACCTATGGAAATTCAAGTAACAAACTTTCTGTAACTTATTTAAAGGCTGAGAGTTGGCATTAAAATACTTACATCAATTATTATTATTGAAATATCATCTATTTTAATTAGAGGACACCACTACACAAGCGTAAATACTTAATTTTGGCTGTATTTCTTACTGAATGTCCTCGAATAGGCACCTAGTTATCTCCATCAAACAAACTAATAAACATGTAAGTAGGTGCTAGTTAAATTATAGGCTTCCTTCCATCCTTACTCAAAGCCATCTCAAAGCATAGCAATTAGAACGATTCAAATACTTCTTGGAAGGTTCGTTGTAGAAATTACTTACAGTTTCTTTCCGACATGGCTCGTGGGTATTGTCACTTCTGAATTGTAATAATATTTATTTCCAACTTTACAAACGACTGAGTACAAACTGTTTCCAATGTTTTTTCCACTTATTATTTTCTTCCACTATAAAGTTTATCGGCTTTCCCACCAAAAATCATAACATAACATCTAATCAGTCTATGGTATCAAGACACTTGTTTCCTATTTTTTTTTAAGTCCATACGAGATAACACTGCACTGGATTCGGGGCTTTTTACTTTTACTGCAGAATACATAGCAAATCACAACAAATGTTTGTTTATAAACTTAAAACTTATTATTTTATACTACATGAAGTCCGTGATTTGGGCCGCCTGGATTAGGGTTTTTAGCGTTCCCTACCCAAAGGGTTCCAATTGCCTGCGGGACCGTATGTCTGTCTTGTCCGTGTGTCTGTTTGTCTGCTATATAAATAATATAGATATAGAAGTGATTTTTTGGCATTCCATTCCATTTGGCAGTCAACCTATCACATTTTCATGGCCCATATGCCCATCAGATATTTCATTCATAGCTAGATAGCTTGCATCCTGGTGATGGACATAGAATACGTTTAAATTTAGAGAATCAAAGAATTTCCACAGATTTATACGCGATACGGATTTATTTTATATATTTTATTTTACGCGGACAAATATGTGAGCATTATCTAGTTTCTTTTAAAAAAAACCTTTTATGGGAGACTAAACGAAAAGCCCTTTTCTGATTCGAAAGAAAAAGAAAATAAAGTGGTCATATTTTCCGAACAACCCATTCTCCTGTTCATTCTCAGCCGACGCACGGCACCGGTCCGAAAGCTTATGGGAAATTTTGATTAGGTCCTGGAAAAAAACAAAATTTATATGGTGTGTTTAAAAATAACAAAGTATGTATCTCCCGCTCATTATATATACCTAATATGAGGATTTTATCACTGCGTTTGGTTGTTTGTTACACTTGACAACCATTGTATTGACATTTAATTATGTCCAATTGAAACTACTGAAAATTTTACTCTCTCCTGCTAAACATTTTACTTTAAGAACTTTTTTTATACAACGTTGTTAGTTGTTAATATGTTTTGGGCGCTGTATCGCAGTTTCAGTCATTTTTTTAAATAAGTAACGAAATACTCAAAATAAAACTCATCAACTACCTACTTGGTTTTTGAAAAATACCGGTTCTAAGTACAATACAAATGTCTGTGGCAAGTACCTACCTGTTTTAAGTTACGCTCAACTTTTTATTTTAATAAATTTACATAATAATTTTCGATATAATAGAGATAGCGTGGCTTCGATCGTGGCTCTAAACGTTCCGTTATTCGAAATTCCATTTCGTAGTCCATGTCCTATCTTATTGGAATTTGCAACCGTGAAATTACGCGTAGGTATTGAAATATCGGGACTCGATAGGGTTCAACATTCCGTGTTCAACACGACACGCCTCGTTTATTCGTACGAGTAAAGCTGTTGGTGCTACGTATAAAATGGCCGTACAGGCTCTAGAATTAGGTATAGCACTAGGAGTACAAGGGTTCTGTGGTATAGCATACTGAGAAAATTTCCAACAAAATTAGTAGCTGTCAAACTTAAATTTTTTTGACCGAGCGAAGCGAAGGTCGCTGTCTATTTGGGTGTATTAGACTGTACTAAAAACACGTTCATTTATACCCTCATTCATTAATCTATATATTTTAAAATCGTTCGTAAAGAGTAAACTCCAGTCGTGCGTCGGAGCTGACAAACACAATTTTTTATTTGTAAAATCCTAATACTCTGAAAATTTTACAAGATGTGAGTAGATACGACCAAAAAGTGATCAAATAATCGCGGACAACGGTGGAGAGCTTGTAAGAAACGAATTGAAAAGGCGCGTATCTTTGTTAGGTTCAATGAATGCGAAGCCTCGCTGAAATCCCTGACAAGTCTATTCACTCGAATCATTGAATAAGAGAGCAAAATATAACCGAGTAAGCCGAAATTTCTAGGGCGATAAAAGGGTATATGACCCTTTCCTGGAGTTTCTTGCTGGTTTTTTTCAGTAAGAAGGACATCCGAACCAGTGGTAGATTCAATTGACTGTGAAAGCATTTGTAAGAGTGTGAATAAAATATTATTTCTATAAAAAGTATTTATAAGATAAAGCATCATAAGAGCTTACGCTTAGCTTAGGCAATTGAGCAAGGGATTAGGCTTAGCGACATGATGACAAGTGTACAAAATCATCCGTTAGTAGTACGAGTATTTTGTTGATGTACGATCATTAGGAATGAGCCTTTAGCTATAACCTATTCTGTGCCTTTAGCATTCTTTACTCATGTGCCTTTAGTAGGTAGGTATATAAGCTTTATGTTCGCGGTGCTAGAGGCTAAGCAGAGTATCCACCCAAGTTAAAATCCCTTTAAATATATTGTGTCCATATTAAAATTATAAATTCGAAAGTGTTACTCCCAGTTTATCTAGGTATCTGTCTTATAAATGCGAATGTTTTGATGAATGGATGCATGGATGTTTGTTATTCAATCACGCTAGGATGGTTATACGGATCTGGATGAAATTTGTAACAGAAATGGATTATAGATGTGGAATAACACAAGCTACTTTTTATCCCGGAAAATTCCAAGAACCAAAAACCTATATCCACGCGGACGAAGTCGCGGGCATCGGCTAATCTAATTAGAAATATTTTCGCCGAATCGAATAGGTATTATTTACTCCAAGTTTTCAACATTTTCCAACACAAGTCACGCGTAAGACTTTCTAACTAAGAAAAATAAAGTTATACCGGTGTATTACTCATAGATGTACATACGAAAACAACTTTTCGGGCTGTTTCATTTTCCTGTTTGTCGCCTTTTACGAGGGTCGGTGGAGAAATAAGCACACAAGATTATAGTAATGGCTCCGACGTCCTCTGGTGGTTTATTTTGTGCTAGCATTTGCTTGTCAGTTCCCACGCGCGAAAAATCGTTTTAACTAACACGTAATAAGATCTTATCTTATAAGGTCCCTTCATAGGAAAATAGATTACCCAATCCAGATGCTATTAAGATAATAAAAATTGGTTTGTCTTATATTACAGTCACTCTATAGTAAAGGATAGAATGCTAACTCATCCTAATAGCATCTGGATATGACTGTACACATCTTTATATGTTCTGGAACATATTGTGTGTTTTATTAGGTTTATATAATTATAGATAGGTAAATGTTTCGAGATCTCGTACTATCTAGCTGATACCCGCGGCTTCGTACGCGTGGACCAAGGTTTTGTGGTGCCCGCGGGAACTCTTTAATTTTCGGGGATAAAAAGTAGCCTATGTGCTATTCCAGACTATAATCTATCTCTGTGCCAAATTACAGCAAGATCCGTTCAGCCGTTGGCGCGTGATTGAGTAACAAACATCCATACATCCATCTAGTATAGTGGACCTAGTACCTACCAATATAATATGCAGGTCGGAAACGATAAATCGAACATGTTAGACATTGTTAATTGTGTACACCACACTTTTTTTTTCAGTTTTTGACTCTTGACCAATGATCAATATATATTAATTATTGAAAGCAAAGTTCACACTGAGAATCAGTTTAAGGTATTATATTTCTCTATACTTATAATAAAACTGTTAGTGGAAGATTTCTGTACATTTAATATATTCTGAAAAATTTTCTAACTTAGAAAAATCTATACTAATATTATAAATGCGAAAGTTTGGATGGATGGATGGATGTTTGTTACTCAATCACGCCTGAACGGCTCAACGGATCTGGATGAAATTTGGCACAGAGATAGATTATAGTCTGGAATAACACAAAGGATACTTTTTATTCCGGAAAATTAAAGAGTTCCCGCGGGAAACAAAAATCTCTATCCACGCGCATGAAGTCGCGGGCATCAGCTAGTATTTCTTTAAAGCAGTTTTTATTGAAACATTGATTGGACCAATAAAATTTAGGTGCGTATTAAATTAACTAATTTTTAATTAAAACTTTGATTAATTTATCAGTTCGCTGTATCAACAGTTTCGCTATAGAAGTTCGGATGTTTGTGTTAAAGGTGAAACAAGGGTGAAGGCCTATATAAACAAAAATAATTATTGCTCTTTGCCAGTTTTCTAGTCTTTCCACATTTTCATCCTGAACAATCATGTATGCAAACAGAGACATTATTTACCTCCCTGGCCCAGTGTTGAGCGCCGTAGGAGGCCCCAGTTTAGATTCCCGGCAGGGTCAATTTGGGAATTTATAATTTCTGAATTTTTCACTGGTCTGGTCTGGTGGGAGGCTTCGGTCGTGGCTAGTTACCGGCAAAGACGTACCGCCAAGCGATTTCGCTTTCCGGTACGATGCCGTGTAGAAACCGACTAGGGGTATGGTTTCAATATAACTGCCCCTAACAGGTTAACCCGCTACCATCTTAGACAGCATCGTCATTTACCATCAGGTGAGATCGCAGTCAAGGGCTAAATTGTAGTGGATTAAAAAAATAAAAGTTAAAATCTCCAAAATATTAGACAATTTATGCAAATTTCAATGTGAACTCAAAGCTGTGCTTAAATAGAGGATCGAGGAGAAACGTGACTCACATTTTAACATTAATTTTAAGCAGAGCGTTGCGGAGAATTTAAAACAGAAGGTTTTAACAAAACAGCATAATGTAAAATAGTGTATAGGGCCTTTCAGAGATAGTTATATCTTTTTCAACACACTTGCTCATAAAGTGGCTCTAATTTCACCGCAATTGGGCACATAATGACACCTATAATCAAACTGACTTTTTCATTACTAATAATCACAAGTGAGTTATAGAGTTTTTATTTTATTTTATCTACTAAATAAGATTATTTTTTAATATTATTATTATTCACAAGTGAGTTATAGAGTTTTATTTTTATTTTATCTACTAAATAAAATTATTTTTAGTATTATTTTCTTCACAAGTGTGTTGAAAAACGTCGTATGATACACGTGTGTATTAATGATCGCGTCACACTTGCACCATAATGAACTAGCTGGTACCATTGCCCGTTGCCAGGGCAACTTCCCATGCCAGATATTGTCCTGAACGATGTAGCAAGAAATAAACTTTATTAGGTACTTATTTATTTATTACACCATAAAAAATTAAATAAACATATAAGTGGAGCACAGGAAAAATACTCTACAAGCACTATCCGTACGAAAATTACAAATGCGCAACATAGCAACGAATCGACGTGATTCTTGCGTGGGTATAGTTGAGAACTCCTCAACCATACACCTCTAATAGGTCAACAGGTACAGACTCTCAATGAGGACCTGTACTAATGACCTATAAACTTGCCTATTTTCCCAGGCCCTTTGTTAGACTAGGCCAAACGTAACGCTATACATAGGACGATGCCTGGCTAGATGTGCGACTGAATTTCTATTATATGAAGGTTCCGAGTTCCAACACGTGTAATTGGGTATTTGACTACTACTCAATTAAATAATTTTTTTAGTGATAGAGGATTCCCAAAAGTCATAATATCCACGTCCCCTGATAGTTTTATATTCAATAACCATTTTAAGCAATCGATTCAAGTGAAAAATTGCGTCGAATTTTATTGACGTCACATTTCAGAATATCACATAAATCCCATACCTACTTAGGACACGTTTTGACGTTTGAAAAAAGTTGCTGATTTTACTATTTGTCAAATACCAGATTGTGGCAGCGTAATTGCTTTCTTTGGTTCAAATAAGAGTATAAATGGTGATCTTTTCTAAAGCAGTGGCCTGTATTTCAAACAAAATTTGACGGCTTTGTACCTAGCGACTTGCGTAATAGAAAGCATTTTCAAAACAGCTTTTATGTCTGGAAATAGGTAAGGGAAGTTTCCTTTGATGCCATTTGCAATTGCAATTTGCAACAGACCGGATGCAGACAATATTATTTTGCTCTAAAGCTATCGAGTTAGAAGTTGCTTCTCTTTACTTTAGTTCCCTTTACTTTGCATTGAGATTTGAGGTTGATACATTGTAATCTTACGATGATCGCAATTGTGATTGATTAAAATTTTGATAGTTTTGCTGACGCTATTTAATTTTATCCATAATGAGAGAGATTGAGCCAATCAAATTGAGCACAGTATTACTTTGGAGATCATTTATGTTGGTGTCATTTGTGTAATAAAAAAGTACGTCCATGTTTAGTGCTTAGATGGGTAGAACATCAGGTATGAAATCAGTCTTTTTTGAAGTACTAATCTTACTCGAGCCGATCGGATCCAAGTCCAACGTGCAACAGATAAAGTCTCTTCTTGAAAGCGCTTTAAATATTCTATGCCAACTCAGCGAAGGCAAAGGAAGGGATATCATAGAATTTATAAATATAAAACGGATATGTTAATAAAACTTGCCTGAAACTGAAATCCCATTACGTTAAATAAGTATAATATGAGTGCTCGAGAACTCGAGACCTTTCTTTCCATGTACTCAGTAGGAATAGTAAAAAAAAACGAAATCATTAGCTACCAATAAATATTGTGTACTAGCCGATGCCCACGACTTCGTACGCGTGGATTGAGGTTTGTGGTTCCCGCTGGAACTCTTTAATTTTCCGGGATAAAAGTAGCCTATGTGTTATTCCAGACTATAATCTGTCTCTGTGCAAAATTTCATCCAGATCGGTTCAGCCGTTCTGGTATGATTGAGTAACAAACACCCATTTGAAGTTTATTGGTTCCCGCGGAAACTTTTTAATTTTCCGGAATAAAAAGTAGCCTATGTGTTATTCCAGACTATAAATCCATCTCTGTGCCAAATTTCATCCAGATCCGTTCAGCCGTTGTGACGTGATTGAGTAACAAACATCCATCCATACATCCAAACTTTTGGATTTTTAATATTTAAAATATTAAAAAAAATATAATATTTGATATTTATTAAGTATTAGTACAGTAATATAGATTTTAATTCATCGATTAATCCTATAAATAAAATAACACCACCAATAACATCCATTTTCAAACAAAATATCTTTCGGCCCTGAAGAATTGAGACAAATCTGTTGTTATTGGAACACATAGTATGGAAAAGAAAATAAAGTAGCAAAGAATTACTAAGGTAGTCGATCGAAAAGAAAACTGTAATGAAAATGATCCCTTTTTTAGTTCTGAAGAAATATAAAGTTTCGGGTTTGTGTAAAATCCGACCCAATACACAGTCTTATGTATTGTACTAAATTATACAGCAATTCAGTTGTATTGTAGCCAATAGGCTTTGATCTTCTTACACTAAGGGCGCCTTCAAATTTGCCGCAAAGTGCCGCTCGGAAGCAGCGCTACGCTTTGCGCCTTAAGGCGCCCTTAGGCTCATTTGCACAAAGACTTAACTTGATTTATAAGTTAAGTTTTCTAATAAGAGCATAGTGTGGTTGCCAACAAGTGACAGCAACAAAACATTCAACTAAATCAGTTTCAAAGTGTCCTTGTGCAAGCGGGCCTATAATGTATTTTGTGATGTTTACAGTTTAGAATAAATACAAAACGGAGTAGTCGGGGCATTGTATACAGCACATAAATGGAATAGCTGGGCATAATATCTATAGATATTATGCCCAGCTATTCCATTTATGTGCTGAAAGTCCTACTAATAGGTATTATATACAAAAATGTATCTGTCAGTCTGTCTGCTACGCTTTATCGGCCCATCTTTGCAAACGATTTAGATGAAATTTGGTACAGATAGGTTGTAACACGGGGAAGGACATATTATGTCCTTCCCCGTGTTATTATTTTCCGAATCTTATTTTCCGGAGTAAAAAGTAGCATATATATGTATATGCTACTTTTTACTCCGGAAAATAAGGGAGTTCCTGCGGGTATACGAAAATCTAAGTAAACACGGACGAAGTCGCGGTCTTCATCAAGTTGTCTATAAAAGCATCCTTTTGTTACAGGCAATCCACGCAACAAATGTGCGCTTCAACCTGGACACAGTCTGATGGACTGGATCCGGCTCGGGAACTCGGGCAAGGACCTCTCCGGTGTGGGCGGCCGCATCAGACCTGTCACACCCACAGAACTTGCTACACACAATACACAAAGTAAATCCATACTAGTACAGTATGTTCTATTTCACGAAGCCCGTTTGACTATGTTGTATTGCATGTTACGTATCTACACATTGTTTTAGTGTGCGCAGTCGAGACTCGAGACTAGCCTGGTAGCGTTCCTGAGCTAACAGACACATTTATGTGTGCGTAAATGCACTACCACATACTTATCCAATTGGACATTGATAAGGGCGTGAATAAGAACATCAGTAATCTGTATTATATCATTATCATTAATTATCACAACGCGAAAGTGTGTCTTTCTGGCTGTCTAAATGTGAGATCTATAGAGCGAACTTTGACTTTGCTTGGACTTAAGACATGGTTAAAACGAGACAGATTTATGTTATTCACATAAGTCCATCTCGTTTTAACTCTAAGTAAAGTCTGAGCCAAGTCAAAGTACGCTCTATATATCTCAGCATAAGTGTCTGTGGGAAGTTATTCCTACGCTACCGTAGCGCTTTGTGTGTTTCAGGCCCAAAGTGAAATGTATTTAGTCTAGATAAATAAACTTTGTCGCGTCTAGATTGAACGCAAACAAACATTAAGATGTCTCAATTTGTACCAACTTTGCTACAGACTAATCTTAGCAACATTTAACGTTTTAATTCATTTACTCAGACTTTAAATAGCTTTCAAAACATAGCTACAAATTTTGTGTAACAATTTCACTGTGCAAACCCCAAATAGTTAATATTCATGAGTCTGTGTACTAAAAGGGTTACTTGCTTAATTCAGAAAGATGCTAATTTTGTACCGTTTTATTTTTCAGAGGACGCCTGGTTAGCGATAAGGGGAAGAGTATACAACATCACTCATTATTTACCCTATCATCCTGGAGGTATTATCATATTTTATCTCCGTCCAAAGGCTGATAGGATGACCTTGACAATTGACAGCCCTTCCTAACCCCACTCACAATAAAAATAATGTTGTTAACGTTGCAAGATTGGGAGAGAAATTCGCAGGATCTTCGAAGGTCATCCTATTAACATTTAGACAGAACAAGTTATATCTTAGATGTAAAAACCAATGATAACAGCGTAAAATTTCACATCCAGGGCCAGAAGAACTTATGCGAGGAGCTGGTATCGATGCAACGGATTTATTCGATAAAATACATCCTTGGGTCAATTATGACTCACTTCTAGCGAAATGTTTAGTGGGACCACTTCGTTTCGACAGGCCAGACGCTGAGGAGCTTTTTGATATCACAAATCCATCCCCTAAATCCGACCGCCTTAGAGAACCGTCTAAAGCACAGGAACTTGTGAGAAAATCTATGGAAAACCTAGCAAATTGTATCACACCGGTTAGAAAGAAAATCACGGCTAAAAGCGAAGAGAACGTCAAAGGTAGCACGCCGAGTAAAATAATGCAGAGTTTAATACAGTCGAGCGACTTGCCAGTTTCGATAAGCCGTCGAGCGGTGTGGGGTCAAGTGGAAACCAAAGACTCGCCACCTCCGCTGCGCTTTGATTGGATTCAAACTTCAACGAAGCTCACTATCTCAATATACACAGGGTCTTTAGTAAATCCCGGCGGTTCTGCGAGGATTACCGACGGTGTTCTCTTCGTAGAAGTGGCTACAAATGGATGGCTTAGAAAGATTAAGTTGGTACCCGAGGAGGCATTGAAAGAACCTTTACAACTGAGAGTTTTTTCTGAAAGTGGGAAAATAGAGGTGCGTATATGGAGTATTAAAACAATTTTGTAAGAGTATTTTAAATCAGCAGTTTAGAATGACTATAGTAGTAAAGAATTCAGACTTATATTGAAACTTTAGTGTGACACGCCCTTCCAGTATTGAACGTATTGAACAGATACCTGCCACATCTTTATTTATTTTACATACATACCTTAGAATTTAGTGTATTTAAAAGATTGCGACCCTGTTAGATTATATTAAACCGCCGCCGCCTGTGGTCTCAAACTCAAACTTTACTAGTTCTGTTTTCATACTACATACCATTACAACTTTGCAGCGGAAGCTTGTCGACGTAACTTCACTTTATGCTCCTTTCTACGCTATGTACTCATCTAAATTATCTTAGACCTTAGTTTTTGAGGTGACGCAAAACTATGTTACAACTTAAGCTATTCCTTTGAACTACTTGTCATTTTATAAACTTAATAAAATGCCTATATATTTATGCCTTTATAAGATTAAGATAGATGTTAATTAATACATTGGAAATACCTAGTACGTACATCTAATTTACAGTGATATAGAGAGAAATAGGACTTACATGTACTAATTAAATTAATTAATTAATTAATATTTTCTCTGTGATAAACCGTAATCCAAAGAGGGGTAGGTAATAAACGGCGCTTCCAACTTCGCTAATGAAGGACTCTTAATTAATGAACTTCTATTACGTTGTTCTTACCTACATTTGGCTTGTTCGCGAATAACGTGTAATTATGGCATGTTTACATTAGTTCGGTTTTTCCATATTCGACTTTGCACTCGAGTCGTTTTCGGACACCGAATAGTTTAAACTGTAGGTCACCGACTAATGTAAACTGTAAGTAATTCGCTTGACCTAGTATAAAATCTGTTAGGGTTGGCCATACTTGGTCATAACCGACTTCTGGAAATTTGCTGTTGGCCAAAAACCGAATGCGGCCGACGCAATCGGTCACCGACCTAATTTAAATATTATTTTATAGGTTATTGCGTTCACTAAGTACATTAGAATAAACTAAGGACAGTAATTATTGGACTGCAAATTAGACGTAGAAATTAATTTAAGTAGAAGTTTAAGCTAGAATAATATTACTTATTAGCCCATAGGCTAGATGGTAATAGACAATAAAGTTGCCATTATTTTTAATGGAACTTTATGGTAAGAAAAAAAAAAAAATAGGTTATTGCGTTAAAGGCAGGGACCAAAGAATTCGGCCAATTCGGTTAACGAACCCAGTTAAACCGAATGCGGCCGACGCATTCGGTTATCGACCTAATTATTATTATTTTATAGGTTATTGCGTTAAAGGCAGGGAGCAAAGTATGGAAGAATATCGGGGAGACAACCTATGAACCCGCGGTGCCTATAACATCACCTCGATCGATGGAGTGTCGAGTGATGCATGTTGAACGTATCTCTCATGACACCAGTCTTCTTGCCTTATGTCCGGAGACAGGACCCGTCATTGTACCTTTGGGGCACCATGTACGAGTTCACCATAAAGTTAATGGTAAGATTTTATGAACCATCTTTTTTAAACCATGATATGAACGGAAAGGCTATAGGAAACTCTTCTCAGAACTCTCTTCTCAGTAGAATCAGTTTTCCGAACCGGTTGTAGAGTCTTAACGTATCATAGGTGACACAAATTTTGTCAAATTATTTAATCACTTTAAATCGAAATTTGGAAGCAACGAACCCTTGAGTTAGAAAATACAGGCTACAGCTTTGCTTTATGCGCTTATGTTAGTTTCTATGTACAAAGTTTAGGATATATAGGTACTTACCCAAGTAATTTCCACTGTAAAAAGCTCTTTTATCCCTTAGTACAGCCTCACTAGTTGCACTCTTAGATTCCCTTACTCTCGGAAAGTCCGACACGATCGGAAAGAGGTCAGATGTAGGACGAACGGCTTTATGTGCTTTCGCCAGCTGGTTTAGTTCAGTAACCCCGTAAAATCCATGTATCATGTACCTAAGCAAACTGTAATTCCTCCCAAAACTTCGACAATACTCGCTAGGCTTTATAAGCTCTCAATTAGATTAGTGAGATGCTCACAAGTTTGTTATTAACGCAGATAAGGAGTGCGTGCGTTCTTACACACCAGTGGGTGACAGCTGGGATCGCTTCGGAAGCGATTTGAGCGCGCTCAAACTGGCTGTGAAGAGATATGATACGGGCGCGCTAAGTCCACATTTAACCGAGTTGAGGGCTGGGGACACAGTGACACTGTCAGGACCTTACGGCAACTTTCAGTTACAAAAGGTGAGACAACGAAACAAATTCACTTAAAACAGGCACCTCAATGGCAGTTCCTCTGCTGCTATGATACTTCCCACTAATATTATAAAAGTGAAAGTTTGGATGTTTGTTGTTATTCCTTCACGCCGAAATGACTGAACCGGTTTGGCTGAAATTTGGAATGATGATTTATAACTTTCCACTAGACTACATTTTATTCCGGAAAATTGAAGTTCCCGGGAACCGAAAAACTTCTAGTTTTTATTATGTGTACATGTTTTACAAAAAATATTAATTTCCTTCTACTTTCGTGTAAATAGCATGTCAACGTAAATTGATGGAAAAGGGTCCGGGCCCTTTCGACCTCTTTTCAATGTACTTATTCATATATTTCGGGATATTTTTTTTTAAATATTAGTATTAGGTTTATGTAGTGTTGGACAAATAAAAACCACTATAGTCCATTAGATTAGATTAGATTTGAAGGTGAAGGTGAGCTGACCTTCATATCTACGTGTACCGATTAAGTTGTTAATACGTCGATTAGATACGGTTACCTAATCACGTATATATACAAAACTCACTTTACTCACGTAAACTAGATTTCGTGGCTCATTATATGAGTAGGTATATCCAACTGTGTCACCAAACTGGACATAAAAAGGGTCCATTTGATTTTCACGATGAGTTTTAAGAAAAAGACCTTTTCCGAGCTTAGTTTTATCTCATAAATCCATCCTTAGGTACATCGGTCAAGAAAATTCGGTTTTCCACGGTTCGTAGTTGAAATAGGGAATCTATTTTAACTAGGTACTTATCTTGATTTATTTAAGACTAGATGATGCCCTAAGTGGATTAAGTCTTTAGATTTGACATAGATCCTATCGCCATTCCAGAACTATGGTCCTAATGATTCGTATTTAAACGGTTTAGTTTATTCGATTCCCAGCTCGGGTAAGCAGAAAAAAAATATGCTTTTCTTCCATGTCTCGTCGAATGAAAACGGTGGAAAACGGTACGACGTACCTATATAATATATATTCTGTATAAAAAGCTAAAATAAAAACGCATAAGTATAGTATAATATAATGTGCTTATTATGTTTCAACTTTCAGTTAAAACAAGTCAAGATAATTTACTTGATAGCGGCAGGCACCGGCATCACACCTATGTTAGGATTAATAAAGTTCATGCTGTGTAGATCGAATCCAAGATGGTAAGTTAAAAATAATATACTACTCTCTACAGACAGCCAAATCCAACTTTTTTTGACATTCTATGATTCTAACGGCATCATCATAATTCTGCTGTCTCACGCGCTATGCCCCTTTTATCTTTGACTTTATGATGACCTTTTCCTATGAATTTATCACCGACTTTCAATCAATCAATCAATCAATCAATCAATCAATCAATCAATCAATCAATCAATCAATAAAAAGCAGATGCCCGTGACTTCGTTTTTAAATTCCCACGGGAACTCCCTAATTTTTCGGGTTGATATACATATATAGCCTATGACACTCACGAATAATGTGGCTTTCTATTGGTACCAGAATTTTCAAATTAAATTCAGTAGATCCAGAAATTACCCCTACAACGTCACAAACTCACAAACTTTACCTCTTTATATTATTAGTATAGAAGTTTACTTCGCTATAATCCGCCACAATAGGTTAATCTATATGGTACAGTGTGTATCTTGCACTTGTAGCCACACCACAAAAACCTGACAACAAGACAACATCTCTCTGAAGATGCTCTGGTGTCGGAGTGAAACGTATGTTGAGAATAATTTGGAAGCTCGGCGATCTGCCGCGAGGCGCGTGGCAGTGTGGGATTCGCCGGATTTTTTTAAAACCCAATATTAAGCAGATAAAGTCGCGGACAAAAGCCTAATAATACGAGACATAGATTACCGCATCGAGTATCAACGACCCACGCTACTGCTCTACCTTTAAGGCGTCAGGCACGAAACTAGCGACGGCGACAGCGGGGCGATGTGGTCCGAGAGCTGGCGACGAATTTCGTGAAGATCCTTTAGGCAAGCTGAAACTGTGATAAAATATAATTTCGTGAATTCAATCAATTGGCGAATCCAGTCCTGCCAGTCTGGTAGAGCTTTTGTGGTTATTTCGCTACTGCGAAGCACATAACAATTTTTTTTGATTTTTTTTTCTTTAAATTAAGTACTTATAGAATTCGAAAAAAAACCCAGACGTTTTTGTCGGTTGTAAAGACCAGACCTCTTCAAAAATATTTTATTAAATTTCAGCCAGCTCTCCGACTAATCGCGTCGCCCCGCTGTCGCCGTCGCTAATTTCGTGCCTGTACACTAAAAGTATCCGTCTCTCTACCTTGGAAATAATCCAATATATTCTACTATCTTATTTCAGCGAGCGTGTGCATTTATTATTCTTTAACAAGACGGAGGACGATATTCTATTTAAGGAGAACTTCGAAGAAATAGCGAAGCAAGACGAGAGGTAAATATTTCCTTTTAAGTTTTCATTTCATTTTGTTTTATAAGCCTGCCCTGCTTTGGTACCTACTTTATTTTCTTTGATCGCTCTTATTTCTTATTTGAATTTTGAGTAACTGCCTTACAGAAGAACTAAAGGAAGGCTAACATGCGATACACTACCTAGTTAGCTACAATTTAGTAGGTATATATGATTGTTAGGTTTCGAGTTCAAGTATGCTTTATAGTTCCTGAGATATCTTGATTAGTGAGTGAGTGAATGAGTGGTATTTCGCTTTTATACTAGGTTCGCTACGAGAGAGATGACGTAGTATGTCTCATAATAATGAAAAATATTAAATAAGCCCTCCATCGACTTTATTGTAAAGCTACTCGCGGTTTTTATGTCTCTAAATTTCCCCTTGAGGCACTCTGGCCTATGTGGCTTAATTATATTATAGGTACCTACACAATCTCTAAATTAAAAAAAAAACTAAGCAAAACTAAAATTGCAACTCTAAAATCTATCCCTTTCGTAATACTTGCTGCAGAACAGACAGCAATAGAAAAGTTAGTAGAAGAGCTGTCAATATAGTGAAGAACACCGGCTGGTGAATTAATGAAACTCGATCCATACGACTAACTAGTTTTGGCCCATTTTAGTTTGACGCTTGTCGATAGGTACTCGATATCAACGTTGGCAGGATTTGCAAAATATGATGTATTGTACAAATGGTCCTACTATTTCCCATCCTATCGCTCATATAAAAATACTAGTGTTTCGCCCTGTGCGCGAGCTGCTAAAGCAGCTCACGGGTTGTGGTTTGACTTACAAGTAATGACTACGAATGAGTACAGACTACTGTACTAAACTGAATTCATTTATTATGGTTATAAAGAATTTCAAAATGACGCTGATTTTTGTAAATTTTGGTATCAGTTTCCTGTTTTGTAACCCCAGGGAGTCCTAAATATCGATTTTGAACGAAATCGGTCAATTAACAAAGAATTTCAAAATGGCGTTGATTTTTTTTAACTTTGGTATCAGTTTCCTGTTTTGTGATCCCAGGGAGCCCTGAATATCGATTTTGAACGAAATCGGTCCATTAACAAAGAATTTCAAAATGGCGCTGATTTTTAAAATTTTGGTATCAGTTTCCTGTTTTGTAACCCCAGGGAGTCCTAAATATCGATTTTGAACGAAATCGGTCTATTAACAAAGAATTTCAAAATGGCGCTGGTTTTTTGAAAATTTTGGTAACAGTTTCCTGTTTTGTAACTTCAGGGAGTCCTAAATATCGATTTTGAACGAAATCGGTCAATTAATAAAGAATTTCAAAATGGCGTTGATTTTTTAAAATTTTGGTATCAGTTTCCTGTTTTGTTACCCCAGGGAGTCCTAAATATCGATTTTTAACGAAATCGGTCAATTAACAAAGAATTTCAAAATGGCGCTGATTTTTTTTAACTTTGGTATCAGTTTCCTGTTTTGTAACCCCAGGGAGCCCTGAATATCGATTTTGAACGAAATCGGTCCATTAACAAAGAATTTCAAAATGGCGCTGATTTTTTAAATTTTTGGTTACAGTTTCCTGTTTTGTAACCCCAGGGAGTCCTCAATATCGAATTTGAACGAAATAGGTCAATTAACAAAGAATTTCAAAATGGCGCTGATTTTTTAAAACTTTGGTAACAGTTTCCTGTATTGAAATCCCAGGGAGCCCTAAATATCGATTTTGAACGAAATCGGTCCATTAACAAAGAATTTCAAAATGGCGCTGATTTTTTTGAAATTTTGGTTTCAGTTTCCTATTTTGTAACCCCAGGGAGTTCTAAATATCGATTTTGAACAAAATCAGTCAATCAACAAAGAATTTCAAAATGGCGCTGATTTTTTAAAATTTTAGTACCAGTTTCCTGTTTTGTAATCGCAGGGAGCCCCGTCGTGGGTAAAATGGAACCGTATCAAAATCTTGCATAGTTTTACAGTCTTGTAGTATTCTTCAATATTGGCCATATATTTTCTATGGAAAAATAAATTCCGCCATCTTGAATTTTTTTCCTATTCATCAAGGAGACCTTCAGGTCCTGATCATCTTTTTCCAAGAAACCACTCTTCCATCTTTTATACTTTCTGAGACAGACACCAAACAAATTTGTATGGCAGCCATCTTAAATCCACCATTTTCAATTTTTTTTTTACTCTTTGTCTAATGGATGAGGTTCCGAGTGACATTAGTTCGAGGACCCCCCACCTATCTTCAATACCTTGGCCGTGCCCTTTTCCCGTCTCCGAAATCCTCAATCATCAGCTGTCTCCACATTTTTTTTCAAGTTATATTTTCTTACTTCTATACGAAGCCATCAGTGAAAAAAAAATTTTCATACAAAATTTTACAGGTGGATGTTTTTGGGGAAAATCTCGAAAACTAACGCAAATGTGGCAACACTGTTTAGATATCTCGATACAGCCGGTCGAGTTACACAATCGATCCCTACATGTCAACTTTCCGAAATGTTGCCAACTGCCTCAAAATCGTGATCGAAATTTTCAAAAACACAAAATGAATACAAAATGGCCGCCACCTCGTTTCACAGAACCATTTTACACAGTTTCATAATTTTTCCGTGAACTACAGGATATACCGCTCCTGATGACGTTTCAATTTTTCATCTCGCTCGCACCCAGCCGAAATGATAGCTCCTGAAAAGAGACCATGTCGAAAATCACTTTTACTTTGATAAATTCCAGTGTTGCCAGACCTCGGCGATGAAAATACCCAAATGTCATTCGTACAAGTGGGACACGTGGTCGCTCGTACTCTAATTTTGCAAAAAATACGTATTTCGATTTTTTTATTTTTGGGGTAAATCTTGAAAATTTCCCGAGAAATGGGGTAATTTTTTTTCCCCAATCCATTCTTCGAGTTAGTACACACAATCGCCCCGTACAAGTCGAAACGCTCCGACGTTGCCAACTGTGAGAAAATTGAATTTTAAAATTGCGTTTTTTCGTACCTCAGACCGAACGGCCGCCGCGACAGCCGCCATCTTGAATTTTTAAAAACCACTCCCGTTCTGTCAAAATACAGGATAGCTGTAGGCGAAAAGAGAAAAAAATATTACGCTCGACCACGCCGTTTCGGATCTGTGGCGCCGCGGTTCGGGGTCGAAAAATCAAAAATTTCAAAACACTACATCTCGGCCGCCATCTTGTTTTTCCAATTTTTTCCACTCTTTCTATTGATCGTTTCCTAGTTTCTTCAATCCTTGCGAGTTTAAACGAAATCGGTTAGAAAACAAAAGAGTTGCAAGAATTACGTCGGCCGCCATCTTGTTTTTCCGAAATGTCATAATTTTTCCCTACTCGACTTCCGCACTCGAACACATCTCCCGTACATCATTATATCGTTTTCTGTCTCTTTCTAGGAGAACAATTATGTCAATGAGTGAGTCAGTGAGTGAGTCAGTGGTAATTGAGCTATATATAGTATAACTAGTGTTTCGCCCTGTGCGCGAGCTGCTAAAGCAGCTCACGGGTTGTGGTTTGACTTACAAGTAGTACAGACATTTATTATGATTATAGCAAAATTATTAAAAATGTCGTTGATTTTTTTAAACTTTGGTATCAGTTTCCTGTTTTGTGATCCCAGGGAGCCCTGAATATCGATTTTGAACGAAATCGGTCCATTAACAAAGAATTTCAAAATGGCGCTGATTTTTATAAATTTTGGTATCAGTTTCCTGTTTTGTAACCCCAGGGAGTCTTAAATATCGATTTTGAACGAAATCGGCCAATTAACAAAGAATTTCAAAATGGCGCTGATTTTTTTAAATTTCAGTACCAATTTCCTGTTTTGTTATCGCAGGGAGCCCCGTCGTGGGTAAAACGAAACCGTATCAAAATCTTGCATAGTTCTACACAGTCTTGTAGTATTCTTCAATATTGGCTATATATTTTCGATGGAGAAATAAATTCCACCATCTTGAATTTTTATCCTGTTCATCAAGTAGACCATCAGGTCCTGATCGTCTCTTGCCAAGAAACCACACTTCCATCTCTTATACTCTCTGGGATAGACACTGACGAAATTTGTATGGCGGCCATCTTGAATCCACCATTTTCGAGTTTTTTTTAAACTCAACGCCAATTGGATGAGGTTCCGAGTGACATTAGTTCGAGGACCCCCCACCTATCTTCAATACCTTGGCTGTGCCCTTTACCCGTCTCTGAAATCCTCAATCATCAGCTGTCTCCATATTTTTTTCAAGTTATATTTTCTGACTTCTACACGAAGCCATCAGTGAAAAAAAAAAATTTCATACAAAATTTTACAGGAGGTCATTTTTGGGGAAAATCTCGAAAACTACCCATAATGTGGCAACACTGTTTAGATATCTCGATACTGCCGGTCGAGCTACACAATCGATCCATACATGTCAACTTTCCCAAATGCTGCCAACTGCCTCAAAATCGTGATCGAAATTTTCAAAAACACAAAAAGAATACAAAATGGCCGCCACCTCGTTTCATAGAAGCATTTTACATAGTTTCATAATTTTCCCTTAAACTACAGGATATACCGCTCCTGATGACGTTTCAATTTTTCATCTCGCTCGCACCCAGCCGAAATGATTGCTCCTGAAAAAAGCCCATGTCGAAAATCACTTTTACTTTGATAAATTCCAGTGTTGCCAGACCTCGGCGACGAAAATATCCAAACGTCATTCGTACGAGTGGGACACGTGGTCGCTCATACTCGAACTTTGCAAAAAATACGTATTTCGATTTTTTAATTTTTGGGGTAAATCTTGAAAATTTCCCGAGAAATGGGGTAATTTTTTTTCCCCAATCCATAGTTCCAGTCTGTACACACAATCGCCCCCTAGAAGTCGAGACGCTCCGACGTTGCCAACTGTGAGAAATTTGAAGTTTAAAATTGCGTTTTTTCGTACCTCAGACCGATCGGCCGCCGCGACAGCCGCCATCTTGAATTTTTAAAAACCACTCCCATTCTGTCAAAATACAGGATAGTTGTAGGCGAAAACAGAAAAAAATATTACGCTCGACCTCGCCGTTTCGGATCTGTGGCGCCGCGGTTCGGGGTCGAAAAATCAAAAATTTCAAAACACTACAGCTCGGCCGCCATCTTGTTTTTCCAATTTTTTCCACTCTTTCTATTGATCGTTTCCTAGTTTCTTAAATCGTTGCGAGTTTAAACGAAATCGGTTGGAAAACAAAAGAGTTGCAAGAATCACGTCGGCCGCCATCTTGTTTTTCCGAAATGTCATAATTTTTCCCTACTCGACTCCCGCACCCGAACACATCTCCCGTACATCATTGTATCGTTTTCTGTCTCTTTCTAGGAGAACAATTATGTCAATGAGTCAGTCAGTCAGTCAGTGAGTCAGTGGTAATCGAGCTATATATAGTATAACTAGTGTTTCGCCCTGTGCGCGAGCTGCTAAAGCAGCTCACGGGTTGTGGTTTGACTTACAAGTAGTACAGACATTTATTATGATTATAGCAAAATTATTAAAAATGGCGTTGTTTTTTTAAACTTTGGTATGAGTTTCCTGTTTTGTGATCAGAGGGAGCCCTGAATATCGATTTTGAACGAAATCGGTCCATTAACAAAGAATTTCAAAATGGCCCTGATTTTTTAAAATTTTAGTTTCCTGTTTTGTAACCCCAGGGAGTCCTCAATATCGATTTTAAACGAAATCGGTCCATTAACAAAGAATTTCAAAATGGCGATTTTTTTAAATTTTTGTACCAGTTTCTTGTTTTGTAATCGCAGGGAGCCCCGTCGTGGGTAAAACGGAACCGTATCAAAATCTTGCATAGTTCTACACAGTCTTGTAGTATTCTTCAATATTGGCTATATATATTTTCTATGGAAAAATAAATTCCGCCATCTTTAATTTTTTCCTGTTCATCAAGGAGACCTTCAGGTCCTGATCATCTTTTGCCAAGAAACCGCTCTTCCATCTTTTATACTTTCTGAGATAGACACCAAACAAATTTGTATGGCAGCCATCTTAAATCAATTTTGATTTTTTTTTAGCTCATTGTCTATTGAATGAAGTTTCGAATGACATTTGGACGAGCACCAATCTTCAATGCTTCGATCGGTTCATTTCGGCAAATCGGCCGCCATCTACTTTTTCCCAAATGCCATAATGTTTCCCTACTCCCATGAAGCACCCGAACATATCTCCTATACATAAACTACCCTGTTTCGGATCTGTGGCGCCGCAGTTCAGGGTTAAAAAATCAAAAATTTTAAAGCACTATAGCTCGGCCGCCATCTTGTGTTTCCAATTTTTTCTACTTTTTGTAGTGATCGTTTACTAATTTCTCCAATAACTGCGAGTTGTAACAAAATCGGTTGGAAAACAAAAGAGTTGCAAGAATCACGTCGGCCGCCATCTTGTTTTTCCAATTTTTCTACTGTTCGCTTACTAATTTCTTCAATCATTCCGAGTTGTAACGAAATCGGTTAGAAAACAAAAAAGTCACAAAGAGCACGTCGGCCGCCATCTTGTTTTTTCGAAATGTCATAATTTTTCCCTAATCCTATCCCGCACCCGAACGTATCATCCATACATGAACTACCCCGTTTCAGATCTGTAGCGCCGCGGTTCGGGGTCGAAAAATAAAAAATTTGAAAATACTACAGCTCGGCCGCCATCTTGTTTTTCCAATTTTTTCTACGTTTTGTATTGATCGTTTACTAATTTCTTTAATAATTGCCAGTTGTAACGAAATCGGTTGGAAAACAAAGGAGTTGCAAGAATCACGTCGGCCGCCATCTTGTTTTTCCAATTTTTTGGACTTTTTCTATTGATCGTTTACTAATTTCTTCAATCATTGTGAGTTGTAACGAAATCGGTTAGAAAACAAAAAAGTCACAAAGAGCACGTCGGCCGCCATCTTGTTTTTCCGAAATGTCATAATTTTTCCCTAATCCTATCCCGCACCCGAACGTATCATACATACATGAATTACCCCGTTTCGGATCTGTAGCGCCGCGGTTCGGGGTCGAAAAATCTAAAATTTGAAAATACTGCAGCTCGGCCGCCATCTTGTTTTTCCAATTTTTTCTACTTTTTGTATTGATCGTTTACTAATTTCTTTAATAATTGCCAGTTGTAACGAAATCGGTTCGAAAACAAAAGAGTTGCAAGAATCACGTCGGCCGCCATCTTGTTTTTCCAATTTTTTCTACTTTTTGTGTTGATCGTTTACTAATTTCTTTAATAATTGCCAGTTGTAACGAAATCGGTTGGAAAACAAAAGAGTTGCAAGAATCACGTCGGCCGCCATCTTGTTTTTCCGAAATTTCATAATTTTTCCCTTCTCCCATCCCGCACCCGAATACATCTCCCATACATCATTGTATCGTTTTCGTTCTCTTATTAGGAGAACAATCATGCGGGTGTGTTGTTAGTTTTGTTTGTTTTTTTTTTCATGCATTTTGTTGAACACACTTTCTACAATACCCTGGCCGTGCTCTTCACCCGTCTCCGAAATCCTCAATCATCAACTCGCTTCACATTTTTCTCCCAAATATTCGTTCGAAGTCCTCCTTAGTTGAAGTCGTCCTTATAAAGTTCCTAATCCCCATATAATTTGGTATGAAAAAAAATATTCCGCCATCTTGAATTTTTTTCCTGTTCATCAAATAGACCTTCAGGTCCTGATCATCTCTTGCCGAGAAACCACACTTCCATCTCTTATACCCTCCGAGATAGACTCTGACGAAATTTGTATGGCGGCCATCTTAAATCGACCATTTTTGAGTTTTTTTTAATTTCATCGCCAATTGGATGAGGTTCCGAGTCACATTAGTTCGAGGACCCCCCACCTATCTTCAATACCTTGGCCGTGCCCTTTACCCGTCTCCGAAATCCTCAATCATCAGCAGTCTCCAAATTTTACTTCATGTTAAATTTTCTGACTTCTATACGAAGCCATCAGTGAAAAAAAAAATTTTCATACAAAATTTTTCAGGAGGACATTTATGGGGAAAATCTCGAAAACTACCCCAAATGTGGCAACACTGTTTAGATATCTCGATACTGCCGGTCGAGCTACACAATCGATCCATACATGTCAACTTTCCCAAATGTTGCCAACTGCCTCAAAATCGTGATCGAAATTTTCAAAAACCCAAAAATAATACAAAATGGCCGCCACCTCGTTTCACAGAAACATTTGACATAGTATCATAATTTTCCCATGAACTACAGGATATACCGCTCCTGATGACGTTTCAATTTTTCATCTCGCTCGCACCCAGCCGAAATGATAGCTCCTGAAAAGAGACCATGTCGAAAATCACTTTTACTTTGATAAATTCCAGTGTTGCCAGACCTCGGCGACGGAAATACCCAAACGTCATTCGTACAAGTGGGACACGTGGTCGCTCGTACTCGAACTTTGCAAAAAATACGTATTTCGATTTTTTTATTTTTGGGGAAAATCTTGAAAATTTCCCGAGAAATGGGGTAAATTTTTTTCCCCAATCCATTCTTCGAGTCGGTACACACAATCGCCCCATAGAAGTCGAAACGCTCCGACGTTGCCAACTGTGAAAAAATTGAATTTTAAAATTGCGTTTTTTCGTACCTCAGACCAAACGGCCGCCGCGACAGCCGCCATCTTGAATTTTTAAAAACCACTCCCGTTCTGTCAAAATACAGGATAATTGTAGGCGAAAAGAGAAAAAAATATCATGCTCGACCACGCCGTTTCGGATCTGTGGCGCCGCGGTTCGGGGTCGAAAAATCAAAAATTTCAAAACACTACAGCTCAGCCGCCATCTTGTTTTTCCAATTTTTTCCACTTTTTCTATAAATCGTTTCCTAGTTTCTTCAATCGTTGCGAGTTGTAACGAAATCGGTTGGAAAACAAAAGAGTTGCAAGAATCACATCGGCCGCCATCTTGTTTTTCCGAAATGTCATAATTTTTCCCTACT
This sequence comes from Erebia aethiops, assembly GCA_923060345.2. Classification (NCBI taxonomy): domain Eukaryota; kingdom Metazoa; phylum Arthropoda; class Insecta; order Lepidoptera; family Nymphalidae; genus Erebia; species Erebia aethiops. The sequence continues at coordinate 8,220,229 of OV281096.1, read as the reverse complement.
CGACTCCCGCACCCGAACACATCTCCCGTACATCATGGTATCGTTTTCTGTCTCTTTCTAGGAGAACAATTATGTCAATGAGTGAGTCAGTGAGTCAGTGGTAATTGAGCTATATATAGTATAATAACTAGTGTTTCGCCCTGTGCGCGAGCTGCTAAAGCAGCTCACGGGTTGTGGTTTTTGGGATATTAGGGATCCTCAGTTATCGAATTTGAACGAAATCGGCCCATTAACAAAGAATTTCAAAATGACGCTGATTAGTTAAAATTTTGGTATCAGTTTCCTGTTTTGTAACCCCAGGGAGTCCTAAATAGCGATTTTGAACGAAATCGGTCAATTAACAAAGAATTTCAAAATGGCGTTGATTTTTTTAAACATTGGTAACAGTTTCCTGTTTTGTGATCCCAGGGAGCCCTGAATATCGATTTTGAACGAAATCGGTCAATTAACAAAAAATTTCAAAATGGCGCTGATTTTTAAAAACTTTGGTAATAGTTTCCTGTATTGAAATCCCAGGGAGCCCTAAATATCGATTTTGAACGAAATCGGTCCATTAACAAAGAATTTGAAAATGGCGCTGATTTTTTTAAATTTTAGTACCAGTTTCCTGTTTTGTAATCACAGGGAGCCCCGTCGTGGGTAAAACGGAACCGTATCAAAATCTTGCATAGTTCTAGTCTTGTAGTATTCTTCAATATTGGCCATATATTTTCTATGGAGAAATAAATTCCGCCATCTTGAATTTTTTTCCTGTTCATCAAGTAGACCTCCAGGTCCTGATCATCTTTTGCCAAGAAACCACTCTTCCATCTTGTATACTTTCTGAGATGGAAATCAAACAAATTTGTATGGCAGCCATCTTAAATCCGCCATTTTGAATTTTTTTTTGCTCTTTGTCTATTGGATGAGGTTCCGAGTGACATTAGTTCGAGGACCCCCCACCTATCTTCAATACCTTGGCCGTGCCCTTTACCCGTCTCCGAAATCCTCAATCATCAGCTGTCCCCATATTTTTGTTTAAGTTATATTTTCTGACTTCTACACGAAGCCATCAGTGAAAAAAAATTATTTCATTCAAAATTTTACAGGACGACATTTTTGGGGAAAATCTCGAAAACTACCCCAAATGTGGCAACACTGTTTAGATATCTCGATACTGCCGGTCGAGTTACACAGTCGATATCTACATGTCAACTTTCCCAAATGTTGCCAACTGCCTCAAAATCGTGATCGAAATGTTCAAAAACACAAAAAGAATACAAAATGGCCGCCACCTCGTTTCACAGAAACATTTCATAATTTTCCCATGAACTACAGGATATACCGCCTCTGATGACGTTGCAATTTTTCATCTCGCTCGAAAAATCAAAAATTTGAAAATACTACAGCTCGGCCGCCATCTTGTTTTTACAATTTTTTCTACATTTTGTATTGTTCGCTTACTAATTCCTTTAATCATTACGAGTTGTAACGAAATCGGTTGGAAAACAAAAGAGTTGCAAGAATCACGTCGGCCGCCATCTTGTTTTTCCAAAAGGTCATAATTTTTCCCTACTCCCATCCCGCGCCCGAATACATCTCCCATACATCATTGTATCGTTTTCTGCCTTTTTTTAGTAGAACAATTATGCGGGTATGTTGGTAGTTTTATGTTTGTTTTTTTTCATGCATATGGTCGAACACACCCCCTCTTTCTACAATATCCTGGCCGTGCTCTTCACCCGTCTCCGATATCCTCAATCATCAACTCGCTTCACATTTTTCTCCCAAATATTCGTTAGAAGTACCCAGTCCTTATAAAGTTCCTAATCGCCATATAATTTGGTACGAAAAAAAATATTCCGCCATCTTGAATTTTTTTTCATTTCGCTAAATAGACCTCCTCGTCCTGATCATCTCTTGCCAAGAAACCACACTTCCATCTCTTATACTCTCCGAGATAGACACTGACGAAATTTGTATGGCGGCCATCTTGAATCCACCATTTTCGAGTTTTTTTTAAACTCATCGCCAATTGGATGTGGTTCCGAGTGACATTAGTTCGAGGACCCCCCACCTATCTTCAATACCTTGGCCGTGCCCTTTACCCGTCTCCGAAATCCTCAATCATCAGGTGTCTCCATATTTTTTTTCAAGTTATATTTTCTGACTTCTATACGAAGCTATCAGTGAAAAAAAAATTTTTCATACAATATTTTACAGGAGGACATTTTTGGGGAAAATCTCGAAAACTACCCCAAATGTGGCAACACTGTTTTGATATCTCGATACTGCCGGTCGAGTTACACAGTCGATCCCTACATGTCAACTTTCCCAAATGTTGCCAACTGCCTCAAAATCGTGATCGAAATTTTCAAAAACACAAAAAGAATACAAAATGGCCGCCACCTCGTTTCACACAAGCATTTTACATAGTTTCATAATTTTCCCGTGAACTAAAGGATATACCGCTCCTGATGACGTTTAAATTTTTCATCTCGCTCGCACCCAGCCGAAATGATAGCCCCTGAAAAAAGACCATGTCGAAAATCACTTTTACTTTGATAAATCCCAGTGTTGCCAGACCTCGGCGACGAAAATACCCAAACGTCATTCGTACAAGTGGGACACGTGGTCGCTCGTACTCGAACTTTGCAAAAAATACGTATTTCGATTTTTTAATTTTTGGGGTAAATCTTGAAAATTTCCCGAGAAATGGGGTAATTTTATTTCCCCAATCCATAGTTCGAGTCTGTACACACAATCGCCCCATAGAAATTGAATCGCTCCGACGTTGCCAACTGTGAGAAATTTGAATTTAAAAATTGCGTTTTTTCATACCTCAAATAGAACGGCCGCCGCGACAGCCGCCATCTTGAATTTTTAAGAACCACTCCCGTTCTGTCAAAATACAGGATAATTGTAGGCGAAAAGAGAAAAAAATATTACGTCCGACAACGCCGTTTCGGATCTGTGGCGCCGCGGTTCGGGGTCGAAAAATCAAAAATTTCAAAACACTACAGCTCGGCCGCCATCTTGTTTTTCCAATTTTTTCCACTCTTTCTGTTAATCGTTTCCTAGTTTCCTCAATCGTCGCGAGTTGTAACGAAATCGGTTCGAAAACAAAAGAGTTGCAAGAGTCACGTCGGCCGCCATCTTGTTTTTCCGAAATGTCATAATTTTTCCCTACTCGACTCCCGCACCCGAACACATCTCCCGTACATCATTATATCGTTTTCTGTCTCTTTCTAGGAGAACAATTATGTCAATGAGTCAGTCAGTGAGTGGTAATTGAGCTATATATAGTATAACTAGTGTTTCGCCCTGTGCGCGAGCTGCTAAAGCAGCTCACGGGTTGTGGTTTGACTTACAAGTAGTACAGACTTGTAGTCACTTCAATATTGGCCATATAATATTTTCTATGGAAAAATAAATTCCGCCATCTTGAATTTTTTTCCTGTTCATCAAGTAGAACTTCAGGTCCTGATCATCTTTTGCCAAGAAACCACTCTTCCATCTTTTATACTTTCTGAGATAGACACCAAACAAATTTGTATGGCAGCCATCTTAAATCCGCCATTTTGAATTTTTTTTTTGCTCTTTGTCTATTGGATGGGGTTCCGAGTGACATTAGTTCGAGGACCTCCCACCTATCTTCAATACCTTGGCCGTGCCCTTTACCCGTCTCCGAAATCCTCAATCATCAGCTGTCTCCATATTTTTGTTAAAGTTATATTTCCTGACTTCTGCACGAAGCCATCAGTGAAAAAAAAAATTTTCATACAAAATTTTACAGGAGGACATTTTTGGGGAAAATCTCGCAAACTACCCATAATGTGGCAACACTGTTTAGATATCTCGATACTGCCGGTCGAGCTACACAATCGATCCATACATGTCAACTTTCCCAAATGTTGCCAACTGCCTCAAAATCATGATCGAAATTTTCAAAAACACAAAAATAATACAAAATGGCCGCCACCTCATTTCACAGAAACATTTGACATAGTTTCATAATTTTCCCATGAACTACAGGATATACCGCTCCTGATGACGTTTCAATTTTTCATCTCGCTCGCACCCAGCCGAAATGATAGCTCCTGAAAAGAGACCATGTCGAAAATCACTTTTACTTTGATAAATTCCAGTGTTGCCAGACCTCGGCGACGGAAATACCCAAACATCATTCGTACAAGTGGGACACGTAGTTGCTCATACTCGAACTTTGCCAAAAATACGTATTTCGATTTTTTAATTTTTGGGGAAAATCTTGAAAATTTCCCGATAAATGGGGTAAATTTTTTTCCCCAATCCATTCTTCGAGTCGGTACACACAATCGCGCCATAGAAGTCGAAACGCTCCGACGTTGCCAACTGTGAGAAAATTGAATTTTAAAATTGCGTTTTTTCGTACCTCAGACTAAACGGCCGCCGCGACAGCCGCCATCTTGAATTTTTAAAAACCACTCCCATTCTGTCAAAATGCAGGATAATTGTAGGCGAAAAGAGAAAAAAATATCATGCTCGACCACGCCGTTTCGGATCTGTGGCGCCGCGGTTCGGGGTCGAAAAATCAAAAATTTCAAAACACTACAGCTCGGCCGCCATCTTGTTTTTCCAATTTTTTCCACTTTTTCTATTAATCGTTTACTAATTTCTTTAATAGTTGCGAGTTGTAACGAAATCGGTTGGAAAACAAAAGAGTTGCAAGAATCACGTTGGCCGCCATCTTGTTTTTCCGAAATGTCATAATTTTTCCTTACTCGACTCCCGCACCCAAACACATCTCCCGTACATCATTATATCGTTTTCTGTCTCTTTCTAGGAGAACAATTATGTCAATGAGTGAGTCAGTGAGTCAGTGGTAATCGAGCTATATATAGTATAATAACTAGTCTTTCGCCCTGTGCGCGAGCTGCTAAAGCAGCTCACGGGTTGTGGTTTGACTTACAAGTAGTACAGACTGTACTGAATTCATTTATTATGGTTATAGCAAAATTGTTAAAAATGGCGTTGATTTTTTTAAACTTTGGTATCAGTTTCCTGTTTTGTGATCCCAGTGAGCCCTGAATATCAATTTTGAACGAAATCGGTCCATTAACAAAGAATTTCAAAATGGCGATTTTTTTAAATTTTAGTACCAGTTTCTTGTTTTGTAATCGCAGGGAGCTTCGTCGTGGGTAAAATGGAACCGTATCAAAATCTTGCATAGTTTTACACAGTCTCGTAGTATTCTTCAATATTGGCCATATATTTTCTATGGAAAAATAAATTCCGCCATCTTGAATTTTTTTCCTGTTCATCAAGTAGACCTTCAGGTCTTGATCATCTTTTGTCAAGAAACCACTCTTCCATCTTTTATACTTTCTGAGATAGACACCAAACAAATTTGTATGGCAGCCATCTTAAATCCGCCATTTTGAATTTTTTTTTTGCTCTTTGTCAATTGGTTTAGGTTCCGAGTGACATTAGTTCGAGGACCCCCCACCTATCTTCAATACCTTGGCCGTGACCTTTACCCGTCTCCGAAATCCTCAATCATCAGCTGTCTCCATATTTTTGTTAAAGTTATATTTCCTGACTTCTACACGAAGCCATCAGTGAAAAAAAAATTTTCATACAAAATTTTACAGGAGGACATTTTTGGGGAAAATCTCGAAAACTACCCATAATGTGGCAACACTGTTTAGATATCTCGATACTGCCGGTCGAGCTTCACAATCGATCCATACATGTCAACTTTCCCAAATATTGCCAACTGCCTCAAAATCATGATCGAAATTTTCAAAAACACAAAAATAATACAAAATGGCCGCCACCTCGTTTCACAGAAACATTTGACATAGTTTTATAATTTTCCCATGAACTACAGGATATACCGCTCCTGATGACGTTTCAATTTTTCATCTCGCTTGCACCCAGCTGAAATGATAGCTCCTGAAAAGAGACCATGTCGAAAATCACTTTTACTTTGATAAATTCCAGTGTTGCCAGACCTCGGCGACGGAAATACGCAAACATCATTCGTACAAGTGGGACACGTGGTCGCTCGTACTCGAACTTTGCAAAAAATACGTATTTTGATTTTTTTATTTTTGGAGAAAATCTTGAAAATTTCCCGAGAAATGGGGTAAATTTTTTTCCCCAATCCATTCTTCAAGTCGGTACACACAATCGCCATATAGAAGTCGAAACGCTCCGACGTTGCCAACTGGGAGAAAATTGAATTTTAAAATTGCGTTTTTTCGTACCTCAGACCAAACGGCCGCCGCGACAGCCGCCATCTTGATTTTTTTAAAACCACTCCCGTTCTGTCCAAATACAGGATATTCGTAGGCGAAAAGAGAAAAAAATATTATGCTCGACCACGCGGTTTCGGATCTGTGGCGCCGCGGTTCGGGGTCGAAAAATCAAAAATTTCAAAACACTACAGCTCGGCCGCCATCTTGTTTTTCCAATTTTTTCCACTTTTTCTATTGACCGTTTACTAATTTCTTCAATAATTGCGAGTTTAAACAAAATCGGTTGGAAAACAAGAGAGCTGCAAGAATCACGTCGGCCGCCATCTTGTTTTTCCGAAATGTCATAATTTTTCCCTACTCGACTCCCGCATTTGAAAAAATCTCCCATACATCAATATATCGTTTTCTGTCTCTTTCTAGGAGAACAATTATGTCAATGAGTCAGTGAGTCAGTGAATCAGTGAGTGGTAATCGAGCTATATATAGTATAACTAGTGTTTCGCCCTGTGCGCGAGCTGCTAAAGCAGCTCACGGGTTGTGGTTTGACTTACAAGTAGTACAGATTTAACTATACGATTTTGAACGAAATCGGTCCATTATCAAAGAATTTCAAAATGGCGCAGATTTTTTAAAATTTTGGTATCAGTTTCCTGTTTTGTAACCCCAGGGAGTCCTAAATATCGATTTTGAACGAAATCGGTCTATTAACAAAGAATTTCAAAATGGCGCTGATTTTTTAAAATTTTGTTATCAGTTTCCTGTTTTGTAACCCCAGGGAGTCCTTAATATCGATTTTGAACGAAATCGGTCCATTAAAAAAGAATTTCAAAATGGCGCTGATCTTTTAAAACTGTTTTGTAATCGCAGGGAGCCCCGTCGTGGGTAAAACGGAACCGTATCAAAATCTTGCATAGTTCTACACAGTCTTGTAGTATTCTTCAATATTGGCCATATATTTTCTATGGAAAAATAAATTCCGCCATCTTGAATTTTTCCTGTTCATCAAGTAGACCTTCAGGTCCTGATCATCTTTTACCAAGAAACCACTCTTCCATCTCGTATACTTTCTGAGATGGAAATCAAACAAATTTGTATGGCAGCCATCTTAAATCCGCCATTTTTGATTTTTTTTTTGCTCTTTGTCTATTGGATGAGGTTCCGAGTGACATTAGTTCGAGGACCCCCCACCTATCTTCAATACCTTGGCCGTGCCCTTTACCCGTCTCCGAAATCCTCAATCATCAGCTGTCTCCATATTTTTGTTAAAGTTATATTTTCTGACTGCTATACGAAGCCATCAGTGAAAAAAAAAATTTTCATACAAAATTTTACAGGAGGACATTTTTGGGGAAAATCTCGAAAAGTACCCCAAATGTGGCAACACTGTTTAGATATCTCGATACTGCCGGTCGAGCTACACAATCGATCCATACATGTCAACTTTCCAAAATGTTGCCAACTGCCTCAAAATCGTGATCGAAATTTTCAAAAACACAAAAAGAATACAAAATGGCCGCCACCTCGATTCACAGAAAAATTTTACATAGTTTCATAATTTTCCCGTAAACTACAGGATATACCGCTCCTGATGACGTTTCAATTTTTCATCTCGCTCGCACCCAGCCGAAATGATTGCTCCAGAAAAGAGACCATGTCAAAAATCACTTTTACTTTGATAAATTCCAGTGTTGCCAGACCTCGGCGACGGAAATACCCAAACGTCATTTGTACAAGTGGGACACGTGGTCGCTCGTACTCGAACTTTGCAAAAAATACGTATTTCGATTTTTTAATTTTTGGGGTAAATCTTGTAAATTTCCCTAGAAATTGGGTAATTTTTTTTTCCCAATCCATTCTTCGAGTCGGTACACACAATCGCCCGATAGAAGTCGAAACGCTCCGACGTTGCCAACTGTGAGAAAATTGAATTTTAAAATTGCGTTTTTTCGTACCTCAGACCGAACGGCCACCGCGACAGCCGCCATCTTGAATTTTTAAAAACCACTCCCGTTCTGTCAAAATACAGGATAGTTGTAGGCGAAAATAGAAAAAATTATTACGCTCGACCACGCCGTTTCGGATCTGTGGCGCCACGGTTCGGGGTCGAAAAATCAAAAATTTCAAAACACTACAGCTCGGCCGCCATCTTGGTTTTCCAATTTTTTCCACTCTTTCTATTGATCGTTTCCTAGTTTCTTCAGTCTTTGCGAGTTGTAACGAAATCGGTTGGAAAACAAAAGAGTTGCAAGATTCACGTCGGCCGCCATCTTGTTTTTCCGAAATGTCATAATTTTTCCTTACTCGACTCCCGCACCCGAACACATCTCCCGTACATCATTGTATCGTTTTCTGTCTCCTTCTAGGAGAACAATTATGTCAATGAGTCAGTGAGTCAGTCAGTGGTAATTGAGCTATATATAGTATAACTAGTGTTTCGCCCTGTGCGCGAGCTGCTAAAGCAGCTCACGGGTTGTGGTTTGACTTACAAGTAGTACAGACTTTACTATACGATTTTGAACGAATTCGGTCAATTAACAAAGAATTTCAAAATGGCGCTGATTTTCTAAAACTTTGGTATCAGTTTTCTGTTTTGTGATCCCAGGGACCCCTAAATATCGATTTTGAACGAAATCGATCGATTAACAAAGAATTTCAAAATGGCGCTGATTTTTAAAACATGGGTATCAGTTTTCTATTTTGTGATCCCAGGGAGAACTAAATATCGATTTCGAACGAAATCGGTCAATTAACAAATCATTTCAAAATGGCGCTGATTTTTTAAAACTTTGGTAACAGTTACCTGTATTGAAATTCCAGGGAGCCCTAAATATCGATTTTGAACGAAATCGGTCCATTAACAAAGAATTTCAAAATGGCGCTGGTTTTTTGAAAATTTTGGTAACAGTTTCCTGTTTTGTAACTTCAGGGAGTCCTAAATATCGATTTTGAACGAAATCGGTCAATTAACAAAGAATTTCAAAATGGCGCTGATTTTAAAAACATGGATATCAGTTTTCTGTTTTGTAATCCCAGGGAGCCCTAAATATCGATTTTGAACGAAATCGATCGATTAACAAAGAATTTCAAAATGGCGCTGATTTTCTAAAACTTTGGTATCAGTTTTCTATTTTGTGATCCCAGGGAGCCCTGAATATCGATTTCGAACGAAATTGGCCAATTAACAAAGAATTTAAAAATGTCGCAGATTTTTTAAAACTTTGGTATCAGTTTTCTGTTTTTTAATCCCAGGGAGCCCTAAATATCAATTTTGAACGAAATCGGTCGATTAACAAAGAATTTGCAAATTGGCGCTGATTTTTAAAACTTGGTTATCAGTTTTCTATTTTGTGATCCCAGGAAGTCCTAAATATCGATTTTGAACAAAATCGGTCAATTAACAAAGAATTTCTAAATGGCGCTGATTTTATAAAATTTCGGTAACAGTTTCCTGTTTTGTAATCCCAGGGTAAAACGGAAACGTATCAAAATTTTGCATAGTTCTTTCTACACTTGTAGTCTCTTCAATATTCGCCATAATTATATTTTCTATGGAAAATAAATTCCGCCATCTTGAATTTTTTTACTGTTCATCAAGTTGAACTTCAGGTCCTTATCATCTTTTGCCAAGATATTATTCTTCCATCTTTTATACTTTCTGAGATAGACACCAAATAAATTTGTATGGCAGCCATCCTAAATCCGCCATTTTGAATTTTTTTTCAGCTCACGGTCTATTGGCTGAGGTTTCGAATGACATTTGATCGAGCACCTATCTTGAATGCTTCGATCGGTTCATTTCGGCTAATCGGCCGCTATCTTGTTTTTCCGAAATGTCATAATTTTTCCCCACTCCCATCACGCACTCGAACATATCTCCTATACATGAACTATCCTGTTTCGGATCTGTGGCGCCGCGGATCGGAGTTGAAAAATCAAAAATTTGAAATTACTGCAGCTCGGCCGCCATCTTGTTTTTCAGTTTTTTCCACTTTTTCTATTGATCGTTTACTAATTTCTTCAATAATTGCGAGTTGTAACGAAATCGGTTGGAAAACAAAAGAGTTGCAAGAGTCACGTCAGCCGCCATCTTGGTTTTCCAATTTTTTCCACTTTTCCTATTGATCGTTTACTAATTTCTTCAATCATTGCGAGTTGTAACAAAATCGGTTGGAAAAAAAAAAAGTTACAAAAAGCACGTCGGCTGCCATCTTGTTTTTCCGAAATGTCATAATTTTTCCCTACTCGAATCCCGCACCTTAACACATCTCCCATACATCATTGGATCGTTTTCTGTCTCTTTCTAAGAGAACAATTATGCGGGCATGTTGGTAGTTTTATGTTTTTTTTTTCCGAAATGTCATAATTTTTCCCTGCTCCTGTCCCGCAGCCGAACATATCTCCAATACATGAACTACCCCGTTTCGGATCTGTGGCGCCGCGGGTCGGGGTTGAAAAATCAAAAATTTGTAAATACTGCAGCTCAGCCGCCATCTTGTTTTTCCAATTTTTTCAATTTTTCTATTGATCGTTTACTAATTTCTTCAATAATTGCAAGATGTAACGAAATCGGTTGGAAAACAAAAGAGTTGCAAGAATCACTTTGACCGCCATCTTGTTTTTCTATTTTTTCCACTTTTTGTATATATCGTTTACTAATTTCGTCAATAATTGCGAGTTGTAACGAAATTGGTTGGAAAACAAAAGAGTTGCAAGAATCACGTCGGCCGCCATCTTGTTTTTCCGAAATGTCATAATTTTTCCCTACTCGAATCCCGCACCTTAACACATCTCCCATACATCATTGGATCGTTTTCTGTCTCTTTCTAAGAGAACAATTATGCGGGCATGTTGGTAGTTTTATGTTTTTTTTTTTCATGCATTTGGTCGAACACACCTCTTTCTTCAAAATCCTCAATCATCAACTCGCTTCACATTTTTGCCCCCAAAGATTCGTTAGAATGAGGGAACCATAAGTACCCAGTCCCCATAAAGTTCCTAATCGCCATATAATTTGGTATGAAAAAAAAAAATCCGCCATCTTGAATTTTATTTTCATTTTGCTAAATAGAACTCCTCGTCCTGATCATCTCTTGCCAAGAAACCACACTTCCATCTCTTATACTCTCCGAGATAGACACCAAACAAATTTGTATGGCGGCCATCTTAAATCCGCCATTTTGAATTTTTTTTTTTTGCTCTTTGTCTATTGGATGAGGTTCCGAGTGACATTAGTTAGAGGAACCCCCACCTATCTTCAATACCTTGGCCGTGCCCTTTACCCGTCTCCGAAATCTTCAATCATCAGGTGTCTCCATATTTTTGTTAAAGTTACATTTCCTCACTTCTACACGAAGCCATCAGTGAAAAAAAAAATTTTCGTACAAAATTTTACAGGAGGACATTTTTGGGGAAAATCTCGAAAACTACCCCAAATGTGGCAACACTGTTTAGATATCTCGATACTGCCGGTCGAGCTACACAATCGATCCATACATGTCAACTTTCCCAAATGTTGCCAACTGCCTCAAAATCATGATCGAAATTTTCAAAAACACAAAAATATTACAAAATGGCCGCCACCTCGTTTCACAGAAACATGTTACATAGTTTCGTAATTTTTCCATGAACTACAGGATATACCGCTCCTGATGACGTTTCAATTTTTCATCTCGCTCGCACCCAGCTGAAATGATTGCTTCTGAAAAGAGACCATGTCGAAAATCACTTTTACTTTGATAAATTCCAGTGTTGCCAGACCTCGGTGACAAAAATACCCAAGTGTCATTTGTACAAGTGGGACACGTGGTCGCTCATACTCGAACTTTGCAAAAAATACGTATTTCGATTTTTTAATTTTTGGGGTAAATCTTGAAAATTTCCCGAAAAATGGGGTAATTTTTTTCCCCAATCCATAGTTCGAGTCGGTACACACAATCGCCCCATAGAAGTCGAAACGCTCCGACGTTGCCAACTGTAAGAAAATTGAATTTTAAAATTGCGTTTTTTCGTACCTCAGACCAAACGGCCGCCGGGACAGCCGCCATCTTGAATTTTTAAAAACCACTCCCGTTCTGTCAAAATACAGGATAATTGTAGGCGAAAACAGAAAAAAATATTACGCTCGACCACGCCGTTTCGGATCTGTGGCACCGCGGTTCGGGGTCGAAAAATCAAAAATTTCAAAACACTACAGCTCGGCCGCCATCTTGTTTTTCCAATTTTTTCCACTTTTTCTATTGACCGTTTTCTAATTTCTTCAATAATTGCGAGTTTAAACAAAATCGGTTGGAAAACAAGAGAGCTGCAAGAATCACGTCGGCCGCCATCTTGTTTTTCCGAAATGTCATAATTTTTCCCTACTCGACTCCCGCACCTGAACACATTTCCCGTACATCATTATATCGTTTTCTGTCTCTTTCTAGGAGAACAATTATGTCAATGAGTCAGTCAGTGAGTGGTAATTGAGCTATATATAGTATAATAACTAGTGTTTCGCCCTGTGCGCGAGCTGCTAAAGCAGCTCACGGGTTGTGGTTTGACTTACAAGTAATGACTACGAATGAGTACAGACTACTGTACTAAACTGAATTCATTTATTATGGTTATAAAGAATTTCAAAGTGGCGTTGATTTTTTAAAATTTTGGTATCAGTTTCCTGTTTTGTAACCCCAGGGAGTCCTAAATATCGATTTTGAACGAAATCGGTCAATTAACAAAGAATTTCAAAATGGCGTTGATTTTTTTTAACTTTGGTATCAGTTTCCTGTTTTGTGATCCCAGGGAGCCCTGAATATCGATTTTGAACGAAATCGGTCCATTAACAAAGAATTTCAAAATGGCGCCGATTTTTTAAAACTTTGGTAACAGTTTCCTGTATTGAAATCCCAGGGAGCCCTAAATATCGATTTTGAACGAAATCGGTCCATTAACAAAGAATTTCAAAATGGCGCTGATTTTTTAAAATTTTGGTTTCAGTTTCCTGTTTTTTAACCCCAGGGAGTCCTCAATATAGATTTTAAACGAAATCGGTCAATTAACAAATAATTTAAAAAAAACGCTGATTTTATAAATTTTGGCAACAGTTTCCTGTTTTGTAATATTAGGGATCCTCATATATCGATTTTGAACGAAATCAGACAATTAACAAAGAATTTCAAAATGGCGCTGATTTTTAAAATGTTGGTACCAGTTTCCTGTTTTGTAATCCCAGGGAGCCCTAAATATCGATTTTGAACGAAATCGGTTAATTAACGAAGAATTTCAAAATGGCGCTGGTTTTTTAAAATTTTTGTAACATTTCCTGTATTGTGATCCCACGGAGTCCTAAATATCGATTTTGAACGAAATCGGTCAATTAACAAAGAATTTCAAATGGCGCTGATTTTTTAAGATGTTGGTACCAGTTTCCTGTTTTGTAATCTCAGGTAGTCCTAAATATCGATTTTGAACGAAATTGGTCAATTTACAAAGAATTTCAAAATGGCGCTGTTTTTTTTAATTTTGATAACATTTTCCTGTTTTGTAACCCCAGGCCCAGGGAGCCCTAAATATCGATTTTGAACGAAATCAGCAAATAAACAAATAATTTCAAAATAGCGGCGGTTTTTTAAAATTTTGGAATAATTTTCCTGTTTTGTAATCCCAGGGAGCCCCGTCGAGGGTTAAACGGAAAAGTATCAAAATCTTGCATAGTAGTTCTACACTTGTAGTCTCTTCAATTTTCGCCTTTTATATTCTATGCAAAAATAAATTCCGCCATCTTGAATTTTTTTCCTGTTCATCAAGTAGATCTTCAGGTCCTTATGATATTTTGCCAAGAAACCTCTCTTCCGTCATTTATACTTTCTGAGTTAGACAACAATTAAATTTCTATGGCAGCCATCTTAAATCTGCCATTTTGAATTTTTTTCAGCTCATTGTCTATTGGATGAAGTGTCGAATGACATTTGGTCGAGCACCCCCCTATCTATTTGTTATGCTTCGATCGGTTGATTTCAGCAAATCAGCCGCCATTTTGTTTTTCCGAAATATTATAATTTTTTCCTACTCTTATCCCGCACGCGAACACATCTCCTATACATGAACTACCCCGTTTCAGATCTGTGACGCCGCGGTTTGAGGTAGAAAAATCAAAAATTTTAAAGCATTATATCTCGGCCGCCATTTTGTTTTTCCAATTTTTTCTACTTTTTATATTGATTGTTTACTAATTTCTTCAATAATTGCGAGTTATAATGAAATTAGTTGGAAAACAAAAGAGTTGCAAAAATCACGTCAGCCGCCATCTTGTTTTTCAATTTTTTTTCCACTTTTTCTATTGATCGTTTACAAATATCTTCAATCATTGCGAGTTGTAACGAAATCGGTCGGAAAACAAAAGAGTTGCAAGAATCACCTCGGCCGCCATCTTGTTTTTCTAATTTGTTCTACTTTTTGTATTGATCGTTTACTAATTTCTTCAATCATTGCGAGTTGTAACGAAATCGGTTGAAAAATAAAAAAGTTACAAAAAACACGCCGGCCGCCATCTTGTTTTTCCGAAATGTAATAATTTTTCTCTACTCCCATCCCGCACCCGAACATATGACCTATACATGAACTAACCCGTTTCGGATCTGTAGCGCCACGGTTCGGGGTCGAAAATTCAAAAATTTGAAAATACTACAGCTCAGCCGCCATCTTGTTTTTCTAAATTGTTCTACTTTTTGTATTGATCGTTTACTAATTTCTTCAATCATTGCAAGTTGTAACGAAATCGGTTGGAAAACAAAAAAGTTACAAAAAGCACGTCGGCCGCCATCTTGTTTTTCTGAAATGTCATAATTTTTCTTTACTCCCATTGCGCACCCGAACACATCTCCCATACATCATTGTATCGTTTTCTGCCTCTTTTTAGTAGGTTCATGCATTTGGTCGAACTCCCCCCTCTTTCTACAATATCCTGGCCGCGGTCTTCACCCGTCTCCGAAATCCTCAATCATCAACTCGCTTCACATTTTTCTCCCAAATACAAATATTCGTTAGAAGTACCCAGTCCTTATAAAGTTCCTAATTGCCATATAATTTGGAATGAAAAAAAATATTCCGCCATCTTGAATTTTTTTTCATTTTGCTAAATAGACCTCCTCGTTCTGAACATCTCTTGCCAAGAAACCACTCTTCCATCTTGTATACTTTCTGAGATGGAAATCAAACAAATTTGTATGGCAGCCATCTTAAATCCGCCATTTTGAATTTTTTTTTTGCTCTTTGTCTATTGGATGAGGTTCCGAGTGACATTAGTTCGAGGACCCCCCACCTATCTTCAATACCTTGGCCGTGCCCTTTACCCGTCTCCGAAATCCTCAATCATCAGCTGTCTCCATATTTTTTTTCGAGTTATATTTTCTGACTTCTATACGAAGCCATCAGTGAAAAAAAAATTTTTCATACAAAATTTTACAGGAGGATATTTTTGGGGAAAATCTCGAAAACTACCCCAAATGTGGCAACACTGTTTTGATATCTCGATACTGCCGGTCGAGTTACACAGTCGATCCCTACATGTCAACTTTCCCAAATGTTGCCAACTGCCTCAAAATCGTGATCGAAATTTTCAAAAACACAAAAAGAATACAAAATGGCCGCCACCTCGTTTCACACAAGCATTTTACATAGTTTCATAATTTTCCCGTAAACTACAGGATATACCGCTCCTGATGACGTTTCAATTTTTCATCTCGCTCGCACCCAGCCGAAATGATAGCCCCTGAAAAAAGACCATGGCGAAAATCACTTTTACTTCGATAAATTCCAGTGTTGCCAGACCTCGGCGACGAAAATATCCAAATGTCATTCGTACAAGTGGGACACGTGGTCGCTCATACTCGAACTTTGCAAAAAATACGTATTTCGATTTTTTAATTTTTGGGGTAAATCTTGAAAATTTCCCGAGAAATGGGGTAATTTTTTTTCCCCAATTCATTCTTCGAGTCGGTACACACAATCGTCCCATAGAAGTCAAAACGCTCCGACGTTGCCAACTGTGAGAAAATTGAAGTTTAAAATTGCGTTTTTTCGTACCTCAGACCGAACGGCCGCCGCGACAGCCGCCATCTTGAATTTTTAAAAACCACTCCCGTTCTGTCAAAATACAGGATAGTTGTAGGCAAAAAGAGAAAAAAATATTACGCTCGACCACGCCGTTTCGGATCTGTGGCGCCGCGGTTCGGGGTCGAAAAATCAAAAATTTCAAAACACTACAGCTCGGCCGCCATCTTGTTTTTCCAATTTTTTCCACTTTTTCTATAAATCGGTTCCCAGTTTCTTCAATCGTTGCGAGTTGTAACGAAATCGGTTGGAAAACAAAAGAGTTGCAAGAATCACGTCGGCCGCCATCTTGTTTTTCCGAAATGTCATAATTTTTCCTTACTCGACTCCCGCACCCGAACACATCTCCCGTACATCATTATATCGTTTTCTGTCTCTTTCTAGGAGAACAATTATCTGTTTTGCAAGTGGTACTTTTCCGTCTCCCTTAAAACAAGCTATTATCACACCAGTTCATAAGAATGGTGACAGAAATGATGTTAACAACTACAGACCAATATCTGTCCTTCCAGCAATCTCGAAAATACTAGAAAAATGTTTGAATAAAAGGTTGGTTAACTACTTAGACAGATACAATTTAATTTCTACTTCTCAATTTGGCTTTAGACAGGGAAAATCTACCGAAGATGCTATTATTAATTTAACCTCTAAAATTGTTGAGAAACTTGACCAAAAGAAAAAGTGTTTGTGTGTATTTTTAGACTTAAAAAAAGCGTTTGACACCGTTTCTGTCACCATCCTTGTAAACAAGCTGGAACGAATGGGAATTCGAGGGATACCACTGAAACTTTTTAACAGTTACCTAAGTGATCGCAAACAAAGAGTCAAAATAGGACAATATGTTAGTTCTGAGATAGATATAGCTTATGGAGTGCCTCAGGGAAGTGTTCTGGGGCCAACCCTGTTTCTAGTCTACATTAATGGATTATGTAACCTTGGTTTAAATAATGGTCAGGTTTTCTCATATGCTGACGATACCGCTATTGTGTTTTCTGGCAGCACCTGGGAAGAGGTACAGAGGACGAGTGAGGAAGGCCTCGCTAAGATATCTGCTTGGCTTAATTCAAATTTATTAACCCTTAATGTAACTAAAACTAATTATATTTGTTTTTCGATTAAAAATAATATGCAACCAAATAATGATTTAACTGTAAAGATACATAATTGTGGAGACACCTATAGTCAAATTTGCTCTTGTCCACCTATAAATAAAGTAACTTCTACTAAATATCTGGGTGTTATCCTGGATCAAAGATTGTCCTGGTATCCTCAAATAGAACTTGTGGCAAGTAGGGTAAGGAAACTAACCTGGATTTTCAAGAAATTGAGACACATCGCCCCAACTGACTTACTACATAAAATTTACGTAGCTCTTGCCCAATCAATTATTACATACTGTATACCAGTTTGGGGGGGTGCTGCAAAGACTAGATTCATTGAAGCAGAAAGAGCTCAGCGCTTTTTACTGAAGGTAATGCATTTTAAGCCTTATCGATACCATACTGATATGTTGTATTCAATAAGTAATGTACTCACAGTAAGGCAATTATATGTCCTTTTCGC
This sequence comes from Erebia aethiops, assembly GCA_923060345.2. NCBI lineage: Eukaryota > Metazoa > Arthropoda > Insecta > Lepidoptera > Nymphalidae > Erebia > Erebia aethiops. The sequence continues at coordinate 8,202,356 of OV281096.1, read as the reverse complement.
TATCCTTAAGTTACACAAAACTCTATATTTTGACCCAAGTATTTTAAAGAAAAGAACAAATAATACTGTTGTGGAACTAGTCCATGCAAGATCTGCCTTTGCTGGGTATCAATACCGACATAAATCTACTTACTTATATAATAAAGTTAACAAAATCCTGAACATTTACCCAAAGAAAATTCATGACTGTAAAAGAACACTTAAAGACTGGCTAAAAACACTATCTTTTGATGAAACGGAGGCTCTTCTGCAGATTGTTCGGTAGGTGTAACTGTGGCTTTAACTGGAATACATGGATACGCACACTCATACAATACACTCATATACTCTCTCTCTCACACACACACACATACACACACACACACACACACACACACACACACACACACTCACTTGCATGCCTGCATGATTATAACCTGTATCAAAATTGTACCAATATTTAATTATTGTTAAAATTGGAAGAGCTAGGCCTTCTGACACAGGTATTCTTATGCTTAACAGAAGGCCTCAGCCACAATAACTTGTTGATATTGTATATGGTAATAAATCATTTTCATTTTTTTCATTTTCATTTTCAATTATGTCAATGAGTGAGTCAGTGAGTCAGTGGTAATCGAGCTATATATAGTATAACTAGTGTTTCGCCCTGTGCGCGAGCTGCTAAAGCAGCTCACGGGTTGTGGTTTGACTTACAAGTAGTACAGACTTGTAGTCACTTCAATATTGGCCATATAATATTTTCTATGGAAAAATAAATTCCGCCATCTTGAATTTTTTTCCTGTTCATCAAGTAGAACTTCAGGTCCTGATCATCTTTTGCCAAGAAACCACTCTTCCATCTTTTATACTTTCTGAGATAGACACCAAACAAATTTGTATGGCAGCCATCTTAAATCCGCCATTTTGAATTTTTTTTTTGCTCTTTGTCTATTGGATGGGGTTCCGAGTGACATTAGTTCGAGGACCTCCCACCTATCTTCAATACCTTGGCCGTGCCCTTTACCCGTCTCCGAAATCCTCAATCATCAGCTGTCTCCATATTTTTGTTAAAGTTATATTTCCTGACTTCTGCACGAAGCCATCAGTGAAAAAAAAAATTTTCATACAAAATTTTACAGGAGGACATTTTTGGGGAAAATCTCGCAAACTACCCATAATGTGGCAACACTGTTTAGATATCTCGATACTGCCGGTCGAGCTACACAATCGATCCATACATGTCAACTTTCCCAAATGTTGCCAACTGCCTCAAAATCATGATCGAAATTTTCAAAAACACAAAAATAATACAAAATGGCCGCCACCTCATTTCACAGAAACATTTGACATAGTTTCATAATTTTCCCATGAACTACAGGATATACCGCTCCTGATGACGTTTCAATTTTTCATCTCGCTCGCACCCAGCCGAAATGATAGCTCCTGAAAAGAGACCATGTCGAAAATCACTTTTACTTTGATAAATTCCAGTGTTGCCAGACCTCGGCGACGGAAATACCCAAACATCATTCGTACAAGTGGGACACGTAGTTGCTCATACTCGAACTTTGCCAAAAATACGTATTTCGATTTTTTAATTTTTGGGGAAAATCTTGAAAATTTCCCGATAAATGGGGTAAATTTTTTTCCCCAATCCATTCTTCGAGTCGGTACACACAATCGCGCCATAGAAGTCGAAACGCTCCGACGTTGCCAACTGTGAGAAAATTGAATTTTAAAATTGCGTTTTTTCGTACCTCAGACTAAACGGCCGCCGCGACAGCCGCCATCTTGAATTTTTAAAAACCACTCCCATTCTGTCAAAATGCAGGATAATTGTAGGCGAAAAGAGAAAAAAATATCATGCTCGACCACGCCGTTTCGGATCTGTGGCGCCGCGGTTCGGGGTCGAAAAATCAAAAATTTCAAAACACTACAGCTCGGCCGCCATCTTGTTTTTCCAATTTTTTCCACTTTTTCTATTAATCGTTTACTAATTTCTTTAATAGTTGCGAGTTGTAACGAAATCGGTTGGAAAACAAAAGAGTTGCAAGAATCACGTTGGCCGCCATCTTGTTTTTCCGAAATGTCATAATTTTTCCTTACTCGACTCCCGCACCCAAACACATCTCCCGTACATCATTATATCGTTTTCTGTCTCTTTCTAGGAGAACAATTATGTCAATGAGTGAGTCAGTGAGTCAGTGGTAATCGAGCTATATATAGTATAACTAGTGTTTCGCCCTGTGCGCGAGCTGCTAAAGCAGCTCACGGGTTGTGGTTTTTGGAATATGAGGGATCCTCAGTTATCGAATTTGAATGAAATCGGTCAATTAACTAACAATTTCAAAATGGCGCTAATTTTTTAAAACTTTGGTAACAGTTTCCTGTATTGAAATCCCAGGGAGCCCTAAATATCGATTTTGAACGAAAACGGTCCATTAACAAAGAATTTCAAAATGGCGCTAATTTTTTATATTTTAGATTCAGTTTCCTGTTTTGTAACCCCAGGGAGTCCTAAATATCGATTTTGAACGAAATCGGTCAATTAATAAAGAATTTCAAAATGGCGATTTTTTTTAATTTTAGTACCAGTTTCTTGTTTTGTAATCGCAGGGAGCCCCGTCGTGGGTAAAATGGAACCGTATCAAAATCTTGCATAGTTTTACACAGTCTTGTAGTATTCTTCAATATTGGCCATATAATATTTTCTATGGAAAAATAAATTCCGCCATCTTGAATTTTTTTCCTGTTCATCAAGTAGACCTTCAGGTCTTGATCATCTTTTGTCAAGAAACCACTCTTCCATCTTTTATACTTTCTGAGATAGACACCAAACAAATTTGTATGGCAGCCATCTTAAATCCGCCATTTTGAATTTTTTTTTTGCTCTTTGTCAATTGGATGAGGTTCCGAGTGACATTAGTTCGAGGACCCCCCACCTATCTTCAATACCTTGGCCGTGCCCTTTACCCGTCTCCGAAATCCTCAATCATCAGCTGTCTCCATATTTTTGTTAAAGTTATATTTCCTGACTTCTACACGAAGCCATCAGTGAAAAAAAAAATTTTCATATAAAATTTTACAGGAGGACATTTTTGGGGAAAATCTCGAAAACTACCCATAATGTGGCAACACTGTTTAGATATCTCGATACTGCCGGTCGAGCTACACAACCGATCCATACATGTCAACTTTCCCAAATGTTGCCAACTGCCTCAAAATCGTGATCGAAATTTTATAAAACACAAAAATAATACAAAATGGCCGCCACCTCGTTTCACAGAAACATTTGACATAGTTTCATAATTTTCCCATGAACTACAGGATATACCGCTCCTGATGACGTATCAATTTTTCATCTCGCTCGCACCCAGCCGAAATGATAGCTCCTGAAAAGAGACCATGTCGAAAATCACTTTTACTTTGATAAATTCCAGTGTTGCCAGACCTCGGCGACGGAAATACCCAAACATCATTCGTACAAGTGGAGCACGTAGTTGCTCATACTCGAACTTTGCAAAAAATACGTATTTCGATTTTTTAATTTTTGGGGAAAATCTTGAAAATTTCCCGAGAAATGGGGTAAATTTTTTTCCCCAATCCATACTTCGAGTCGGTGCACACAATCGCCCCATACAAGTCGAAACGCTCCGACGTTGCCTACTGTGAGAAAAATGAATTTTAAAATTGCGTTTTTTCGTACCTCAGACCGAACGGCCGCCGCGACAGCCGCCATCTTGAATTTTGAAAAATCGCTCCCGTTCTGTCAAAATACAGGATAGTTGTAGCTGTAGTTGTAGTTGTAGCCATCTTAATTCCGCCATTTTGAATTTTTTTTTTGCTCTTTGTCTATTGGATGAGGTTCCGAGTGACATTAGTTCGAGGACCCCCCACCTATCTTCAATACCTTGGCCGTGCCCTTTACCCGTCTCCGAAATCCTCAATCATCAGCTGTCTCCATATTTTTTTTCGAGTTATATTTTCTGACTTCTATACGAAGCCATCAGTGAAAAAAAAATTTTTCATACAAAATTTTACAGGAGGATATTTTTGGGGAAAATCTCGAAAACTACCCCAAATGTGGCAACACTGTTTTGATATCTCGATACTGCCGGTCGAGTTACACAGTCGATCCCTACATGTCAACTTTCCCAAATGTTGCCAACTGCCTCAAAATCGTGATCGAAATTTTCAAAAACACAAAAAGAATACAAAATGGCCGCCACCTCGTTTCACACAAGCATTTTACATAGTTTCATAATTTTCCCGTAAACTACAGGATATACCGCTCCTGATGACGTTTCAATTTTTCATCTCGCTCGCACTCAGCCGAAATGATAGCCCCTGAAAAAAGACCATGGCGAAAATCACTTTTACTTTGATAAATTCCAGTGTTGCCAGACCGCGGCGATGAAAATACACAAACGTCATTTGTATCAGTGGGATACGTGGTTGCTCATACTCGAACTTTGCAAAAAATACGTATTTCGATTTTCTTATTTTTGGGGTAAATCTTGAAAATTTCCCGAGAAATGGGGTAATTTTTTTTCCCCAATCCATAGTTCAAGTCTGTACACACAATCGCCCCCTAGAAGTCGAAACGCTCCGACGTTGCCAACTGGGAGAAATTTGAAGTTTAAAATTGCGTTTTTTCGTACCTCAGACCGAACGGCCGCCGCGACAGCCGCCATCTTGAATTTTTAAAAACCACTCCCGTTTTGTCAAAATACAGGATAGTTATAGGCGAAAAGAGAAAAAAATATTACGCTCGACCACGCCGTTTCGGATCTGTGGCGCCGCGGTTCGGGGTCGAAAAATCAAAAATTTCAAAACACTTCAGCTCGGCCGCCATCTTGTTTTTCCAATTTTTTCCACTTTTTCTATAAATCGTTTCCTAATTTCTTCAATCGGTGCGAGTTTTAACGAAATCGGTTGGAAAACAAAAGAGTTGCAAGAATCACGTCGGCCGCCATCTTGTTTTTCCGAAATGTCATAATTTTTCCCTACTCGACTCCCGCACCCGAACACATCTCCCGTACATCATAATATCGTTTTCTGTCTCTTTCTAGGAGAACAATTATGTCAATGAGTGAGTCAGTCAGTGAGTGAGTCAGTGGTAATTGAGCTATATATAGTATAATTATTAAAAATGGCGTTGATTTTTTTAAACTTTGGTATGTGTTTCCTGTGTTGATCAGAGGGAGCCCTGAATATCGATTTTGAACGCAATCGGTCCATTAACAAAGAATTTCAAAATGGCGCTGATTTTTTAAATACTTTGGTTTCAGTTTCCTGTTATGTAACTCCAGGGAGTCTTAAATATCGATTTTGATCGAAATCGGTCAATTAACAAAGAATTTCAAAATGGCGCTGATTTTTTTAAATTTAAGTACCAGTTTCCTGCTTTGTAATCGCAGGGAGCCCCGTCGTGGGTAAAACGGAACCGTATCAAAATCTTGCATAGTTCTACACAGTCGTAGTATTCTTCAATATTGGCCATATATTTTCTATGGAAAAATAAATTCCGCCATCTTGAATTTTTTTCCTGTTCATCAAGTAGACCTTCAGGTCCTGATCATCTTTTGTCAAGAAACCACTCTTCCATCTTTTATACTTTCTGAGATAGACACCAAACAAATTTGTATGGCAGCCATCTTTAATCCGCCATTTTGAAGTTTTTTTTTGCTCTTTGCCTATTGGATGAGGTTCCGAGTGACATTAGTTCGAGGACCCCCCACCTATCTTCAATACCTTGGCCGTGCCCTTTACCCGTCTCCGAAATCCTCAATCATCAGCTGTCTCCATATTTTTTTTCAAGTTATATTTTCTGACTTCTATACGGAGCCATCAGTGAAAAAAAAAATTTTCATACAAAATTTTACAGGAGGACATTTTTGGGGCAAATCTCGAAAACTTCCCCAAATGTGGCAACACTGTTTAGATATCTCGATACTGCCAGTCGAGCTACACAATCGATCCCTACATGTCAACTTTCCCAAATGTTGCCAACTGCCTCAAAATCATGATCGAAATTTTCAAAAACACAAAAAGAATACAAAATGGCCGCCACCTCGTTTCACAGAAGCATTTTACATAGTTTCATAATTTTCCCGTAAAGTACAGGATATACCGCTCCTGATGACGTTTCAATTTTTCATCTCGCTCGCACCCAGCCGAAATGATTGCTCCTGAAAAAAGACCATGTCGAAAATCACTTTTACTTTGATAAATTCCAGTGTTACCAGACCTCGGCGACGGAAATACCCAAACATCATTCGTACAAGTGGGACACGTGGTCGCTCGTACTCGAACTTTGCAAAAAATACGTATTTCGATTTTTTAATTTTTGGGGAAAATCTTGAAAATTTCCCTAGAAATGGGGTAATTTTTTTTCCCCAATCCATTCTTCGAGACGGTACACACAATCGCCCCCTAGAAGTCGAAACGCTCTGACGTTGCCAACGGTGAGAAAATTGAATTTTAAAATTGCATTTTTTCGTGCCTCAGACCGAACGGCCGCCGCGACAGCCGCCATCTTGAATTTTTAAAAATCACTCCCTTTCTGTCAAAATACAGGATATTTGTAGGCGAAAAGAGAAAAAAATATTACGCTCGACCACGCCGTTTCGGATCTGTGGCGCCGCGGTTCGGGGTCGAAAAATCAAAAATTTCAAAACACTACAGCTCGGCCGCCATCTTGTTTTTCCAATTTTTTCCACTTTTTCTATAAATCGTTTCCTAGTTTCTTCAATCGTTGCGAGTTGTAACGGAATCGGTTGAAAAACAAAAGAGTTGCAAGAATCACGTCGGCCGCCATCTTGTTTTTCCGAAATATCATAATTTTTCCCTACTCGACTCGCGCACCCGAACACATCTCCCGTACATCATTATATCGTTTTCTGTCTCTTTCTAGGAGAACAATTATGTCAATGAGTCAGTCAGTGAGTCAGTGAATCAGTGGTAATCGAGCTATATATAGTATAAATAATTATTAACTAGTGGGCCCGGCAGACGTTATCCTGCCCTGAGCCTAGAACCCGATTGCAGCGCCCCGTACCGAGTCCAATTGTGAATATAAACCATCCCCTGGACCTACTAAAACCCGCACAAAAAATTTCATTTAAATCGGTCAAACCGTTTCTGAGTTTTAGCGAGAAAAACGAACAGCAATTGATTTTTATATATATATAGAGATTTAATTATATTTTAACAATTGCATTATCTAAGTGATATTTTTTCTTGCAGGTTACATACAATCCATATATTGTCAAATCCCAGTTCATCCTGGACGGGATACAAGGGTCGAATAAACAATGAAGTACTGTCTAGAGTAATTACCAAGGAAGCAGTTACCAGGGAAGAGAAGCAACATTGTGTATGTGTGTGTGGCCCCACGGAGTTTACGCACACGGCTATAGACTTGTTAAAATCGCTTGGTGTAAAAGAGGACGATATACATGCATTTATAGGATAATTAAAATTAATAAAAATAACTACATAGATCTGCTGACAATTTGGTGAACCGTCGTAATCGCATTTTCCGTTAAATACCTATTCGTACCGAAGAAGTGCAAAATGTGGCCCTTGCCGAAGTTGCCGATCGTCTTATGGTATACGGCCATCTTTACCTAATCGCATAGTAATAGGATCTCCCCAAACCAACAACGCGGAACCGGTTTGAGCCGGTCAGAAAAAGCTTTATGTGGTATTATATTGTCCAACCATTTATTTAACTTTTGACATAAGCACGCTTATGAAGTGTCATAATTATTGAAAGGCAACCATCGACAAAATAGACGCATATCGTTTTTTATAATAGTGAAGCGACGTGCCCTTTTATCCGATATTTCGTAACTCGTATACTCATCAAGTGCTACTTTCCTTTTCAAAATAGTCACGGAGCTGCAACACTAGCTTTCTTGATAGTCCTGTAAGCACCATACATATTTGGAGATGGATGGTTTCTATGACCAGACGGATTCGTGTACATTTACTGTAGTGTTGTATATAAATGATTTATTTTAATACATACATTAATATAAGTCATTTAAACGCTTGGGTTTGTTTATAAAACTATAATAAAATTTTGGGCAAAGATATAAATCAATGTGTCAAATCGATAAAAACTTCTTCATAAATAAAGTCGATTGTTATCAAAAATCGAATCAGTAACGCATTAGAACATCATTGAATCGAGCTGCCAAAGGTAAAATAAATGGTTGGACAAATATAAGGGCGAAAACGACGTCGCTTGCTTCGGTCGGCGCGAAGCGACGGCTGCCTACGTGAATGTTGCGTATCAGGCAATCTAAGGAGCTTATTTTAAGAGAAAAATTTAATTTCTTAAATGAATTGCGCTAACCCGCCTTAACCCTCCCTTCTGAGCCGCCAAACTGAACCGATCGAATCGTACCTTAAGTCGCCACGATGAGCATATTCGAGCTCGATAATAAAATATCTGCCTTTTATTAGAGCTCAAGTTGGTCCTAGACATCCGTAGCCAGCGTTCCAAGCGGGAACGTAGCGAAATGAAAATCGGCAGTACTGAATTTGTAACTTTAAATCAAGGCATTTGTGTCCATTTTAATCTGAAGCCAAAATGTTTGTATGATTGAATCTGAGGTTTTTCTTTTTAAAAAATAATTTTATTATGTTGTTACATCTATAGTTTATTTTTGTTTAAAAATTTAGTACTATATAGTTTTTGTTATTACTACATGATTATTATGAAATATTTAAATATGTATGTACATAATGTAATTAATTAGTTTATAGATGGTGTAGTTTATTATTAATTCATAGCATAAATTATAATATGAATGTACAAAAAATATAGGTGTAAATTAATATAATTTACCTAATCTAATGTTAAGAATCAAAATCCAACCTTACTACTTAAATCATAAATATTGTGAAGTTTCTAAATGGTCCATAAGTGTAAAATGTCAATGAATACCTACTATTAAAATATTTTACTTTTTGCGTGAAAGCAGAAACCTTCTCAACCTAGATAATATTCATGTTCTTTTTATATAATAGGTAGGTAGGCTAAAATATTAACAAATACAAATAGTATTTTAAAGTATCTATGAATAAAAATAGTGCTGAGTACTGATGAAGATGTAAAGATAAGATAAACCTAGCGTGAGTAACGCTGTTCCGTAATTATTCTTTCAGATTTTTTTATCTAAATCCAAGAATATTGTCCTTTATAGTATGTCAGGATAATGCTTGTAACTTGTATGAAGTAAAACTATAATTGGCAAGTCAGTTTCATTAGAAATATTCAATCCAAAAGAGACGCAAGGCACTTTTTTTGATTTTTCAATAATGAAAACTTACAATGATTATTATGAATAATTGCCTTTTTAAGGCAATAACTGGGGGAGGATTTCTACCTTTGAGTGAGTGGGTACGAACTATTACAGCTTGAAGTAAAGCTAACTAAAAAAGACAATGAAAGAGAGAGAGCGATACATAAGTAAGCAACCGAAGAGACACGTGCATGACCGATTTTCCGTCTGTAACTAACTGTAAGTAATCTGAAAAATAAAAGGATTAAATGTAAATATATCATAATGAAATGTCCCTAAACTAGAACATAAAATCAAGTGTGATAATATTGTAATAGTTAATTAGATAAAAGCGTACTAAAATATAAATTTTAATGGTAATATTTGTGTTTTTATAGCCCTGCAGAGGGCTGAACAAATGCTAATCAAATCATGATGTCATTGACGTTACAGCGAGTGCGTGTATAAATTTGTTAGATGTACTTACAGGAAAATATTTAATGGAGGGTTACACCACCGAGCGCAATGTGTGAACGCGTGCCTACAAGCACAGAATAGGTAATAGGTAATCCATACTAATAATATTATAAATGCGAAAGTGTGTCTATCTGTCTGCTACGCTTTCCCGGCCCATCTTTTCAACCGATTTTGCTGAAATTTGGTACAAAGGTAGGTTATACCCCGGGGTAGGACATAGGCCCGGACTTTTTATCCCGGAAAATTAAGGAGTTTCCGCGGGAATCAAAAAACCTTAATCTACGCGGACGAAGTCGCGGGCATCATCTAGTCATGGTATAATATTGATTCCCCTCAGCCCATAGCGCTCCAATTTCGTTTTTGTTTAGAATAATTTAGATTTCGTGTGGTGTTACTTCATAGGATTTAAGAAATAAGTTATATGTACCTACAATATACATAACATTAATTTGATGACAAAACGGAAAAGCGATTTTAAAAATGTTAACATTCAGCGAAAATAAACTTAAATTTTTTGAAAAAGTTATTGCCTTTTTAAGTTTTTGGTCGTTAGATAACTCTTAGGCCCACTTGTACAAGGACTCTTAAATTGATTTAGTTAAATATATTATTGCTGTCCCTTTCTGGCAACTACAATATGCATTTGCCAAAAAGGGACAGCATTACAAAATTTAACTAAATCGGTTTAAATATCCTTGTGCAAGCGGCCCTTAGTGCACCAAATATTTATATTATTATTAAGGCCCACTTGCACAAGGACTCTAAAATTTATTTACTTAGTTAAATGTCCTTGTGCAATGAGCCCTAAGTATGTGATATTTTAGTTACCATAACGTGCTAATTTGATAGTACTGTCTATTAAATCTCTAAACTAAATTGACAGTTCTACGTGCTAAAATATGTCCTTTTCCTCGTGTTCGTTGTCCTTCTAGAAAAGGATAAAAACGGTTTTAAACACGTGGAATATTTTGTGTACAAGTAATTATCACAAGATATCAATAAGTACCACACCACCTCTTAAGAGGCTTAAAGGCATTATATTTACTTATTAAATTTTGATGAAAGTACGAGTACCTATAATGTAACAGTGAATGTCAAAGTGCCTACATTCCAGGTGAAATTAAACTACAAAAATAGTTTCGTATTGAGTTGTGAATTTTAATAACAATAATATACTTATATTATGATATATTATGATATTTAAAAGTCTGCTGTTTTATTTTTTATGCCTTTTTTACCTGCGAGTTTTGAGACTGCAATCGTCCATATGCATCGACTAGCTGACGTCCGCGACTTCGTACGCGTGGATCGAGGTTTTGTGGTTCCCGCGGGAACTCTTTAATTTTCCGGGATAAAAAGTAGCCTATGTGTTATTCCAGACTATAATCTATCTCTGTGCCAAATTTCATCCAGATCCGTTCAGCCGTTGGGGCGTGATTGAGTAACAAACATCCATCCATACATCCATACCGACATCCATACATAAAAACTTTCGCATTTATAATATTAGTAAGATAAGATATATTAGGTACTAGATGGGCCCTGTCACAGAAAAATAATGGGGCGTCCGATCTGTAGAGCGCGCTCCACACCTGTATAAGCCTGTCCTTGTCCCCGCCATAGCGCTGTCCCGCTTTTCGGGCTAGATGGCGTTAGTAAAATAGGTTACCATTCTTTGACAGGGCCGGGCTATGGAAATTGAGGTCTTTGTCCATAATATGTGTTACTTTCTTCTGTTATATGATTTTAAGAGCACGGACAGTAGAATAATAATTACTAACAAGTCTTCTAATATATCAGCTTCAGTGTGGTCGCTATCACCTCTCCCACTAGACACTATTGGCTAAAATGCTCTTTAGCAGTCAGAATGCCACAATTCAGCCAATCAACGCAATTGCGATTGCAGCAATGTGATGATGATAAAACCAAATATAACTTACTTACTAAAAGAGCTTTAAAGAGCGAAAATAAAAACATACTTACAGGTCATTTTGTCTTAATAAATAGGAAATAAAAATGAAACTCAGAAATCATATGGAACATTAGTTATATTACAACAAAACAATAATATATTACAAATCCATCAAAGTAAATGCTTGCAGTCCACATCCTTTAGCACCTTTGGTACTACTGAACAATACAATCTCATATCACAAAAAAACAGTTTCAAGCGAAAGCAAAGTCAAATACAGCGAAGGTTGACATTTGAGTGCGTGTAAAAACTATACTAGACTTGATACACAAAAAATGCGACGGAAACGTGTCCAACGCAGTTTGAAGCCGTTCACACGCTCCTAGATAGAGTTGTTCAAAACTGCTATAAAACCATAGCACGCTACAGGCTATAAACTATAAATTTCTAGCATGCTTTTAAATATGCTATGCTATAGCCATTTGCAGGTATTATTGAAATTACTCAATAAATACGTAATTAAAATTTCAGATTGCCAAAAGTATATTTTTGGGAATATTAATAAAATATTTTTGAAGAGCCGCAAAATCTCTACCAGTCTGGCAGAACTGGATGACGAAATTATATTTTTTCACAATTTCAGTTTGCCTAAAGGGCCTTCCCGAAATTCGTCGCTAGCTCTCGTACCACATCGCCCCGCTGTCGCCGTCGCTAGTTTCGTGTTCAAATACAAAACTAGCGCCGGCCGGGCCTAACGGTCGGCAGGCGGGCGCCGCTACGGGCGCTACTAGTGCTACGAACTAGGAAGCACCGCGCGCGATCGCTCGATATTCATAGCACCGTAGCGTCATAGCAATCTTTATGCTCTTTGGTCATAGATACCGTGGCGTCATAGATGCTCGGATAGCATGCTGTCCGAGCGCCCTATGCGCGACGTGGTGTATTAACCACCTCTACTCCTAGGTGCCTGTTAAATCTCGCGGCATAGCGCTTTATAAAATTTATTGCTCATAAATTATGGCAAATCGTACACGGGTACGAGCGCGTTGCATGTAATGTCCCGCCGTGCAGTTACCATCGCACTTTCTGTACGTCCAAGCTTTTACTTACGCAAAACTTGAGATAGGTAGGTAGAAACTATTGAGTAAACAATTTGTAATAGAAAATGCTATATAAGAGTAATAGAAAAAAAATAATTTGCACATACTATGAAAGTGCTATAATCCAAGTTAAAGGAACTTTAACAGTGTAATAAAGCGTTTAAAAATTAAATCAAATCTATGAAATAGTAATCTAAAATAAAATGATTTTCTCTCAGAACAAATTACAGTCCATACAATCGTATACAGTTTTGAAGTAAGTTTTCAAACAAAAGAATGCAATGAGTATGCAAGGTATGTATGAGAAAAATTGTTCGGATATTCCATTAATGGAACCAGCACTGAGTTATTGATACAGAAAAAAGTTAAATTAAAAAATTAAAAATTATTATTTTAATAATTCATTACAATAATTTTTTTTTGCTAATTTATGAATGGACTGTAATTTTCATAAGCTCTCTTTTTGGATACATCCACTAATATAATATGGGAGATCATAATATATAAATTGGAATTCCTTTTTGTTATAAAATATACAATTGCCGATTGAGTCCCCTAAAATCACCATCTTTCCACGATGGATGTTAAGTGAATGTGGTCGGTGCCTACATTAATAATTAATTCGCCGAAATTCTTTTTACAACGTAACATTATACAAAAAATTACTTTAGAATTTTATTTTTAGTATTAACATACATGTTATTACTCATTAAAGTATTTATTTTGCAGTTTCATCAAGATATAACCAAATAATTATGCAATATTCACGCAAATAATAAAACTAGAGGTCGATTGTAAAACGGCTATGTAATGTGACGATCTCAATCACCTCTGATTGGCTGATACCGCTGATACTCTCACTATTGGCTAAATGGAGAAGCTTCCATTTATTTAAATTTATTATGAAAATAAAGACAAAATTTATTTATTTAATCGTATGGCGTTTGGTACATAATAACCGTTTTTATAAAAAGAACGCTTATTTCGCCTGCAAGTTCGTCGCTCGTTTAGCACCACCCAGGGGACACGTGCAGGGAGGTAGAAGGTAGCTCCTGCGGACGTGAGCGACGGGGCATCCCCCAACGGACGTGAGCGACGGGGCACATGACGTCACACGACCCTATCAACAGACTTGATAAAGCCGAATAAAAGAAATAAATGGACTTAACGTGACTTGAAGATAATTTTGAAGATTAAATCTCGGCTAGGTAAAAGCTCACTCACAAAATTTCTCAGTCGAGTAAGATACAGCAATCGGTGTAGATTAAATCATTAAAATTATTAAATAATTAATTTCTGTCATTTATATTTTTAAAAAAACACTAATTTATTATTTTAATCTATATTCACATCATAAAACTTCTCCATTGCATTATTGCAGCAAGTAAACGTACCATAAATTCAGCCAATCACAACAGTTGGAATTACAGCCATATTTGACAATCAAAACAACAATCGACCACTTTTGATAAATATACACTATTTACTGTAGTTTTTTTTTTTATGTCCCATTTTACTTTTCGGCGGATCATAGACCAGCGTTCTTTAAATCTATATTATTATTAATATGAAACTTATTATGCGTTTACGTCGTTTACGAACAACACATCGCGGTCTTTGAGACCGGCGTCCAGCAAATTCGAAGACCCCCGAACTATAACACGTTTTGGAAAATTCGTCGTTATCTCAAACTCCTCTGGTGACTGCGGGTGGCTGAATACGAAATCGTATAGATCCTGGAAGAAAGGTGGAAATATGGAATTAGAAATAGGTACACACTTTAATTTTCAAAAGCTAAAATGTTTGCGTTATTCAGACTTAGGTATGTAAACTGTGGTGAAGAAATATAATTATAATCCATACTTTAATATTATAAATGCGAAAGTGTGTCTGTCTGCTACGCTTTCACGGCAAGTTGAACCGATTTTGAAGAAATTTGGTATGAGGATAGTTTGTATCCCTGGGAAGGACATAGGCTAGCTAGTTCCCTCGGGAATAAAAAAATCTTAATCCATGCGGACGAAGTCGCGGGCATCATCTAGTTTTACTACATATTAAATATACTATATTAGCGAATGGCCGCGACTTTGTATGCGTGGTTTGAGGTTTTTTGGTTCCCGCGGGAACTATTTAATTTTCCGGGATAAAAAGTAGCCTATGTGCTATTCCAGACTATAATCTAACTCTGTGCCAAATTTCAGCCAGATCCGTTCAGACGTTGGCGCGTGATTGAATAACAAACATCCATACATCCATCCAAACTTTCACATTTATTGATTGAGCGAAGCGAAGGTCTCTGAGTCTACTTGAGTGAATTTGCACTTATCCGTCCGTCCGTCCGTCCGTCCGTCCGTTCGTCTGTCAGAGCTTTATAACTTCTGAATTACTGAACGTAATTACTTCAGCTTTAAATATAATATGTAAACCGATGGCCTCCAGCAGCTTTATGTCTACGGGCTCTCATAGAAGCGAATGCGAAGTAGAATATTAATTATAGCGTTACATAGGGTTGCGGTATCTCATTTTAAAGATAATTAGGAATGGAGTCCAAAAATTTTTTTTTTTTAATTTTTCCCCTAAAATTGACGAAATGGGGGGCTTACAAAGTAGAGATTTTCTAACTAAATTTGACCTCAGAACTCAAAAAAAGGCTGAGCCTGAAATTTGATCAATTATTTGATTTATATCCTGTACTTGAACAACAAATACTAAAATTAGATAAGGAAATGAAATTATTTCATTTTTCAGCTTCAGTATTTTTGACAGAACTTCACAATAGATGGCGCCGCGAGGTCTCAGTTCGGGGCTAACCACTAGTAATATTAGTAAGATATTTAATATATAAATATATAGTTAATAGTTAAATATACTATATATTTAATCGTTGTTTATACCTGTGTGGTGTTCGCGAGCAGGAATCGCCGCGTGAGCCGCTCCCCGCCGGGCAGTCGTATAAGTAGCGCCACCGCGTCCTTGCCCGCTAGGGGCTCATTTGGCAACTTGGCCGCCATCGCTGCTCGCGCCGTTATTATCTGCGACCAAAACATTACTAATTACTCCATTTCTCTAACTGCGTAAGAATATTTAAAGGAACTTTGTCTGTAGATGCCTAAAGTTATACGCCGAAATAGTAATGACAAACTGGCTGAGCGAACATTGGCTCCTGTGCGACAGGCAATGTTTATAGAAGCTTATATGAAATGCTCACATGCATCCTTTTAGATGTTTGAGACATCCCACTAAATCTTGGTGGAAGCATAAGTAGATAAAAACCAGCCATTTAGCTGTTGAAAAGTAGGGCTACAAAATCGAGAAAATAATGCGGGAAGCATCAGGCACGGTCGGCCGCTCGCCGGCGCTCCTTCTCCTAGTTGGCCTTCAGCGACTCTTCATATATGCTTCACCCCCTGCCAACCCCACAGTACCTCCTGCCGGTGTTGCTCCTCCAATATGCCGGTGCAGCACGTCGCGCTCGACATGGTCGCGCGCGGCGCGGTCGGCCGCTCGCCGGCGCTCCTTCTCCTGGTCGGCCTTCAGCGACTCTTCATATGCTTCACCCCCTGCCAACCCCACAGTACCTCCTGCCGGTGTTGCTCCTCCAACATCTGTCGGTGCAGCACGTCGCGCTCGACCTGGTCGCGCGCGGCGCGGTCGGCCGCTCGCCGGCGCTCCTTCTCCTGGTCGGCCTTCAGCGACTCTTCATATGCTTCACCCCCTGCCAACCCCACAGTACCTCCTGCCGGTGTTGCTCCTCCAACATCTGTCGGTGCAGCACGTCGCGCTCGACCTGGTCGCGCGCGGCGCGGTCGGCCGCTCGCCGGCGCTCCTTCTCCTGGTCGGCCTTCAGCGACTCTTCATATGCTTCGTCTTGCGCCGCGCGCAACCGCGCCGTCACCTCGCGTTCCACCCTGAAAACAATACCAACTAAGGTCCACAGTTTTTTGCCTGTGTAGGCTCACCAATGCCTGTCCTTACCAAGTCCATGATAATGAAGGAACTAGAAATTAATTTGCTATACATTGCTATAATTTGGTACAGCGTGTATCTTGCACTTGCAGCTTGCGATATTCACGGCCCAGTAAGCCAGCAATTCGCACCGGCACACACCAATAAATCTTCTAAATTATTCTCAACATAATATGTTTCACTCCAACATCGGAGCATCTTCAGGAGATGATGACTCGACAGTACAGGATTGTAGATCGTGCATTTACAATTATGCATTGTGACGGATTATAGTTGTCTTGTGAGTAGCTCCATAATCACCCAATTAATATTTACAGCTCATCAATAAAAGTGTGTGGGGTAACAGTAGTTAATAATAATAGTGTGTTATTTTTATCAGTCGAAATGAACATTTTTTTCTTGTTTATCAATAGCCGCGAGTCTGAGTTCAACACTACATAACCCAAACAAGTGACTCACTCACAATATCCATATCCATACTATGCTGTAGTTCCCGCGGGAATGATAAAAACTATCTCTTCAACCGATTTTGATGAAATTTGGTATAGGGATAGTTTGTATCCAGGGAAAGGACATAGGCTACTTTTTATCCCGGAAAATTAAAGAGTTCCCGCGGGAATCAAATAAATCTTAACCCACGCGGACGAAGTCGCGGGCATCATCTAGTTTCCTATAAATATATAAAATGCTATTTGCTAGATCCTTACCTGTCGGCCCTAGCTGCAGTAAGGTGTGGTTCATTCTCCTCTACAATTCTCTGCAGCCTTTGCAACAACTGTTGCGGTGCACAGGTGCCCTCGTTCCTGGCCACCACTGTCATGCGATGGTCTCGCACGCAAACCACACACAACAGTGGGTATCTGCGACCTCCCACTGACTGTGCCACTCTCCAGCCCTCTGAAGAGTCGATGGAACAACCCCAGAAAAGGGCATGTGTGTTTATGAATTGGATCACTTCTGGATCTGCTAATGTGGTTCTGGAAATTGCATTAGTTTTAAGTCATTATCTATAGTACAGGTTTTAGTCTATTCATTAAAGTTAATAGTAGACTACTGAGTAGCATGTTAATGTACATTTTGCTTAAAGAGTAAAAAAAAAAAAAATTGCTCATTTAAAAAAAAAATTAAAATATAAACCTTTAACAATAAGGAATTCAAGTTTAATTAAGAATGTATTATATTTATGACCTTTTGTCTTCGTAACAACACGAGCATGTAGCTGTTCACGAGCATGTCGGTCTTCGTGAATCAACAAGTTTACCCCGTACCAAAAAGTGCTCAAGGCGGCTAAAGAAGATTTCACTTCAAAAATGAGTAGGCTAAATTAAGATAAGTGACATATATCACTAATCCAACATAACCAACCAACCAACATCTATAATTTTATAATCAGCCCCCCTGATTGTGTAAGGAATTTGTTATCGAAATCTTTTGTCAAATGGATAATCTATTTATTTAAGGAGTTCATAAATGACTCCTTAAATAGTTTTCTTTTTATCCACTACAAGCTAGCCATTGACTGCGATTTCACCTAATGGTAAGTGATGATGCAGTCTAAGATGGTAGTGTGCTAACCTGTTAGGGGCATGGCTGTTATATTAAACCCATACCCCTTCGGTTTCTACACGGCATCATACCGGAACGCTAAATCGCTTGGCGGCACGGCTTTGCCGGTAGGATGGTAACTAGCCACGGCCGAAGCCTCCCACCAGGCCAGACCAGGGAAAATTCAGAAATTGACCCTGCCGGGGATTGAACCCAGGACTTCAAAGCCAAATTTTGAGCTTTAAGCAGTCAAATGCTTGCTTGAAAAATCAAATCAAGTCAAATGAAGTCAAATGATTTGCTTGGGCCTCTAAACCATCAAATTTCTTGCTAGTTCTTCAAGGGCATACTGAACATATGGTTAATTCACTTGACTACAGCTAAAAAAGAGCTATTTAATAGGAACCACTTTTTAGCAGAAAGAGTTCATTTTAACAAAAATATATCCCATCTCTATTACAAAACTATAAATCTTACAGCATTACTAGGTATATTACCTGCAAAAGTTCTGTGTCTCAGTGGCTGACTCTGAGTGCAGGTATACTACAAGGAATCTGAGCTCATTCTTGGCATCATTGAGAGCCTGTGCATATGTCCCCTGGTAGAACACTGGGTGTGGGGAGAAACGGGATGAGTAGCTGTTGATGAAACTCATCACATCCCCTAGTGGGTCTGTCACCACTGAAAACAATACCATATAGATAATATGACAAAAAATGTTTGCCTGCATGGCCCACATGTGTGAAAAACCTGTCAAGTGCGAGTCAGACTGATGCACAAAGGGTTATATATATATATGGTTTAATTCCAGCACACACGAAAAATCCCCGTTTATATTATTTCCATTTGCATTTCAGAGCTGAAATAGTTTGCTGTACTATGAAAATATAATGTAAACAATCATGATTCAGCCAATAGAATATTAATGAATACTTACACCTCCTTTCATCATTTCTGATGAAACTTAAGAGCAAGTTTATTACAGATGATATTGTATTATAACACACAGAAACAACTAAGTTGACAACATAGCGCAGTAGTCCCTGCACTCCCCCTGGATTCTCAGGGGCTTCGTCTGTGAACACTTGCTGTGCTATGTGGTCGTGGACGACCGGAGGGGCTCTCGCCTCTGTTGCAAATACTGAAGGTCTGCCTTCCCTTATATTGAGCTGTTCTTGTATAGCCACCTACAAACATTATCAATTTTAAGGATAACTAAGCAGTGACAACTTCATCAAAATATAATGACAAACCAACTTTTGTGTAGGTATTAATCACAAAAGTGAATGACCTTTAAATGGTTAAGTAAGTTTACCGATTCATAAAGACAAACAATCATAGTGTTCTACCTCCAAATCCCATTGGTGCCTCTGCAAAACATCTCTGCATATCGACATATCTTCGATCCCTGTTAAATCTTGGAACTGCAGCATTTTATCAGTTTGTTCTTGGGTCAAGCCCAAGGCATTGTCTTCTAAGTCCATAGCGACTACGTTCTTGTAAGAAAGTGGTACAATCGGCACTAGAAAATATAAGATACGTAAATCTACATAAATGTGCTTATTAACAAAAATTAACACAAAAATACTAAATGGGTTAAAAATATTTTTCGTAATAAAATGTTTTACACATTTTACTAAAGTTAGCAAAGTTGACAGTTAAGTTTGACAGTTGAGTGTTGACACAGAGTTGACATGTCAATGTCATGCAACAATAGTCATGTTCATAGATTTATTATCTGTGCTGGCACAAACAAAAGTCACACACCAAACAACAACATAGATTTATTATAATAATTATGATTCACTGTTATTTATTGGTTACCGATTAATTGATTTTACCAGAAAACAAAACTAAAAAAAGTATTGTACGTACTAAAATTATACATCAATGAATAGGACAGACGAGTCCCTTGGACGTAACATATGCAACGCGACGCAGCTTGAATTTTATTAGCTTATTTATTTATTTACTTCAGCTTTTTTATCCTTGCATAACAATCATTACGATTATTAGTCATAGTCATAGGCATAGTCATAGTCATTTATTTATTAAATATCGGTACACTGTAGGTACACTTATTTTCGTCTAAAAAAACTTATTTATAACTAAAGCTACGAGGGTTCCAAACGCGCCCTGGTCTGAGAAGAGCCCACAACAAACTCAGCCGGGTTTTTTTTTTTTTTTTATTATCACCATCTCACAAATATTCTTACTAAGGAACTATCAGAGACATTAGAGAAAATTATTGCCAGGCTTCCTTATCGTTTAAATAGTCCTTTACATGGTAATAAGATTTTTCAATGAGTTTACGTTAGAGACATCTTCAACATGTCTTCTGGGAGCTTATTGTAGAAGCGGACACTGTTTCCAACAAATGAATTGCTAGATTTACTAAGCCTAGAAACAGGCATTACAAGACGTTTATTTTTATTTTAGTATTGACATTATGACAATCACTTTTCTTCTTGAATTTATCAATGTGCATAGGCACGTGCAACGACCTCAATTTACATAGACGGGCCCTGTCAAACAAAGAATGTGGGCGTATTTTTAGCAACGCCATCAACGCCATCTAGTCTGAAAAGCGGGAACTTGCTTGCAACATCTTGAATAAAAACTTGAAAACGTATGACTCGGTCATAGATAATATAATAGGTCATAGCCGTAAGGCCAGTTAGTAAAAAAAAAATATACAGTTTGCCGCGGAAATTAAATGATTGCGTAATGGATAAAAATATTAAATAGGAAGATTAAATAACGTTTTTTTGGAAATGTATAATTGTGAATTGAAACACTTACCTTAAAATTAAAATTATACAGTGCCAAACTAATTAAACTTTAGATGTTAACTTAATAATAACAAATTATCCGCACGACGAGCGATCGTGACAGCGCTACGACGGGAACAAAGACAGATGCGGAACGTGTTCCGCAACTCGAACACCCGGCGTTTTTCTATGAAAGGGCCCATCTAGTGCCTACATATATATCGATGTGCACGTGTACTAAATTTTCAAATATTTGCAATTTTCTTCTGTGAGTGTCCTCTGCCCTAAAGTTGGAAGCATAAATAACTTGAGGATATCTTAGGAAAACGTGTCCTATCCTCTTTGCCTGAAAGAGATTGCTATTTAAGCGATAAGGCCGCCTGTTGTCCCATATCAATTGTTTTTTTTAGGGTGTGGCGACTGCGTTTGGCTCAAAACCATAAAATTCATTATTCTTAAATCTATGATCTGATACCCTTGTTCCGTGTTCCGAACCAATGAATACCTTAGTCATTGTTCCGAACGCAGTCGTCACTGTCAAGTGTCAATAGAATCCAATGATTACGGAAATAAGAAAAGAAGAAGAAGAATCTGACAAAATCATGTTGGCGCGAAAGTGCCCGGCCCGCTTTTTTGTACTCTCTGTCCAAGGAACTTAACTTTTCTTTACTATGTCTGTGGAACATATTTACTATCTCTGTCTCTGTCACTGTTACTATTGAACGACAAACTTGTTTTTTCTATTGTTTTGTAAAACCTTTTAAATTGGTAACAATACATACTAAGTAAAATAAACATAAAATAAAAATTAAAATGGCAGTCATAATAGAAGTGAAAACGTTTAAATAAAAAATATTTAATTTTTTTCTAATTAAATAATATTAATAAGACGAGGAGGTTTCCGCCATGTGGAGTCCACTGAAACCATCCCAATATCGTCATATCTACGAATGGGTTAATCCCAGTCAGCCATTCATTGATCTGATACGACTGGAGTTCCGTGGCAGTTCGCTCGCAGCCAGGATGCAGAAAGCGGTGTTGCTAGACTCGGCTAGGGATAGTCCGCCGGTTTCTCAACCTGTCCACCTGACCCCCGGCCGTCTGGTCTCCCCTAGCGGGGTGTAATCCTCCGCCCGCTACAACTATTTATTTGTGTATGTAAGTTTATTCGTTTCTATTTATTTACGTAAGTTTATTATAACTCTTTTGGCCACATAATGGTTGGGCTATAGTATACTACCCGCGAGGGCGGGGGGAGGGGAGGGGGGGAGGGGGAGGGGGGGAGGAGGTATAATCCCCCTTGTAAGCCAAACTCGTCGGAACCTAATAGTTTTCGAGATATTAATTTTTTAAAATTTCAAAATTTTGAGGTTAGTTTTACCGAATTCGGGCTTAAATACATACTTTAGAGGGGGAGGGGTAGTGGGAGGAAGTGGTGACGCTAGGAAAACTCCTTAGACTTCACCCTCTCCCTCTTACCCCCTCCAAGGCCCGGTCGACGGAGCCCCGCTTCGCGGGGCTCCTTATTTCTGGGTGGTATAAAAAGGAAATAACCACGAAGAGGATGGCGGGGTCTTTCAGACCCCGCCATCCTCTTCTAACCTAAACTATCCGAGTCGGAGTGCCCCCAGTCCCGAGCTCGCTTCGCTCGCTCTTCATTAGAGTCTAACACTTGCACTGGCGAAGCACTAACACACGAAGAGGTGAACGCAAGTGGCTCATTAGAGTCTAACACTTGCACTTCTCTCGACGAAACGCTAGAAGATGGTGACGACGACGATGACGAGGCCTGAGGCTTCCAAGACGCCATAGCAGTAAAACGTAGTCAGCACAGAAAGGAGTACAAAAAATAAAAATGTTCTCAACTGAAAAGCGCGTAAAACGATGACTCGTAAATTTGAATTCAATGTGTAACATTTGGACACTTTGGCGCCACCGTACGCGTTCCGTTTTTCCAATAATCGGTATGTACATAAAACTCGATGTTTTATTCGAATGATTATAAAAAACGTCCATGTACGGAAAATAAATACTAATATGTCTATTAAAATGTAATGAAAACATTTTTTATGGTTTGAATATGATTATTCTCGATTATTAACATTTTGTAATACTTTTGATGTTTGGAACGGATTTTATCACGTAAAACGAAACTTTAGTACGCCAACAAAACGTCAATGAGTCTGTAATCTATGGCAAATGTCGTACGAAATAGTGAAAAGTGGTGAAAAATTTGCAATTTTCAAAAAATTATTTCTCGAAAAGTATTAGAATTCGACGTAAAATATTTTAGTGCAAGGCTTACCACATCAAGGTCTTTCTGTAAAAAAAATATGAACGTCCAACTCAGCGGGTAGTATACTATAGCTGAGCCCACATAATTATGTATTTATTTTGTATGCGGTAAATTAATGTCGATAATAATAATAAAATGTTTCAAATATAAACCTTAAAACTAAGGAATTAAAGTTTAATTACGAATGTACTATATTAATATACTGAATACCCTTTGTCTTAAGAAGAACGGTGTCGGTCTCGCGTATTCCACATTTTTGCCCCCTACCAAAAATTAGTGCTCAACGTGCCTAAAGAAGTTTTCACTTCAAAATACATATATTATTTTACTTTACCTATTTATAAATTGTGGTTTACTACGGTCATTATTATACCTTCTTGGTCTTAATATAATCATCTGTTAAAGTATGAGCAAAGTAGCTCATGCTATGGACGGAGCAAATAATACCCTAATATATTATGTAAAAATTTGATTGGACTTTAAAAATCAGTAAATTACAATAATACAAGACAAGGTAAAAACATTTTTTAATTTATTTTTTCTTTCCCTTCTTTGGTGGAGGCGGTGGGGGTGGTGGCTCGGGTTCAGGAACTTCCGGTTCCGGCTCCGGTTCTGGATCAGGTGGCACAGAAGGATCTTCATTGGGATCTTCGTATAAATATTCAGCCTAAAAAATAACTATTTAATCAAATGAATTTTCAATTCATTCTATAAAATGAGGTGATTTATTCTAGTGGCAACAATATTGAATGCTTTGAAACCGGACGTACTTATTCTAGTTCTACGGGTGTAAAAAAGTATTTGCAAACATCTATTATTTTATACAGTCTTAAAACAAAGATACTATTACGTTCTTTGGAGAGGACCTGTAGGACATGCTCTGCTAGGTACTCGTTTATTGTGATTCGTTGACGTGGCATGTTTAGAGATAGTAGGTACATTAATGCTCAGGCCGGAAATAAAGCATTCACGGCTGGGTGATATTGGAAGGGCAAGGCGTAGCCGAGGACTTCTCAAGTGATTTTTAACTAAGTTAACGATGCCGTGAATTGCTATTTCACGACTTATATGTCGAGACTTGTATAGTACTTTTCTTTAATTTGCGAGGAAACAATAAAGAGAATTCGTTAAGAAAGCTTTTCTACATTGACAATAGATGACTTTGACTTCCCAAAGCTCACGTTAAAACCTTGTATTGTAATATGGAAATATATTTGTATATTAACCAAAGAGCCAATGTAATGACCTAATTGTTATACGAGAGAAATATATTCGTGATAACTCTTTGATTTTTCGGGATGAAAATAAAATTTAGCTGTTATTAAACGAGCTGACCCACTTTTGTGGCTAATCTGAATTTGTAAGTTAAGGTCGTACAACCCACAAGACTAAGTAGGCGTGATCTAGATTCATTCATACAGATTGCAGAAAACTATAAGATTTATATATACCTCTAGTTGATATAATTCAGGAGCGACGCTAAACAAACTATCAACAAAATCTTCATAGAACACATTTCCATCTCCACGTACATTTGCATCACGTAACATTTCTCTAGTCTCCTCATCACTAAAGACATCCCCGTAGCTTGTGACAATCACTTTAATCTCATCGATTTCCAAAAAATTGCGTTTTTCAGTATCGAATACCTGTTTTATAAGAATATTAACATTAATGTCACTCGACATTGCCCGACTTCGCACGACATGTCTGGTAGCGGGCAACAATAAGTCGCGAGAAAGAAGTCTGGTGACGTTAGTCGTCATCACCCAACGTCACTCGACATCTCTATTCTCTAGCGACACATGTTGGTGGGACATTTGTCCCCTACTGAAAGCGAGACTCAATCCCTAATGCCGCGCCTGTTCACTCATTTAGTAAAGCTTGTTGCACACCACTTTTACAGAAAAGTAGCAGTGAAATCGCTAAAGTTTATCCATGATTTCATGGTTCCATAATCGTAAGTACTTTTAATATAAAATAGGAAAGATATATAGTTTTTGCTAACCTTGAAAGCTAATTTTAATTCGTGTTTCAAGTCTGCCTCTATAACCCATTTATCTAGCATGTAAATAAATTGATCTTTTGTTATCATTCTTGTCACTGCTGCCTTTAAATTTTCTACTTCTGTCATAATTTCTGAATAGCTTGGATAATGGAAACATCTTTTATGAAACCTTAAAAAGAGATAAGTAATAATTATTTCGTTAAATTATAACGAACAAAACCCATTCAATTTCACCACATTGTCACATCTTAAAGGGAATATTGCCTCATGTCGATATCTATTACTGAAGGTAGGTATAGTGAATCGTGATGACCCGGACGAAAGAGTAGCTGGAACATCCTCACCCCATTTATGCGGAAAGACTTAAAAGGAAAGAATAAAAGCTTTGATTGGGTGCTTTAGTTAAATCAAATAGAACTGTACAAGGAAGCAAGGAATCCCTGGACAGAAGCGGCCCAAGATTGTGTTTTAGAAGTCTCTTCAAGAGACATGGGCGTATCAGAAGCCAACAAATCAAGAAGGTGCCGAATGCGAATAATAATAAGATACCTACTATTGATGGTCCACAAACTTTACTGTTTAAGGTGAATTGGTGACACTACAATTAATTATTACAGAATAGTACTAGGATTGTTTGTACTCTACTTTTTTAGCTCCAAAAATTCTTTCAAATTCTCAATTGTAATTACGTTTATTGGTTCACCCTCGTTTATAATAAGTAAAGGTTTCGATTTGTTGTCAAACCACTTAATCATATCAGCTAAATTTTCTTCCGTGAAACGCGGTGTTACATTTGCTAGAGGATTAAAAACATCAAATACAGCCATAATTAAAATTTTGAATGAAACGGAAAACGAAGATTAAGATTTAAGATTTTGGATTTTATTAATTGACACACCTGTCATGCATTTTCATCACATCCTTGCGAAGTATTGCCATAATCTTACATTCCGAAATTACTAATTAGTACCTTTGAGTTTATTCGTTTCATCGTTTGAGTAGGCGGCCTTATCGCTGTTTAAGCGATAAGGCCGTCTGTTGTGCCGTATCCATCAATATGATTGATTTTGTCTTTTCATTTCTTTGTGTACAATAAAGTATATATAGGTACAATAAATATATTTTACTTTACTTTTACTTTATAGTTTATATATTGTATTCTGTGCTAGTGAGTGTCTACCAGAGTAACATTAAACATAAAAGGTGTCTCTCGTCTAGTGTCTACGTCTACGACTTCTGAGTACGGTGTCCACTTGTCTCTGCATTGAGCATTCCAGGGACTAGTATACAAAGATTGTTTGTACGTAAGTACTTATTACATCCATGCTAGTATATGAGTGATCTGTGGAGCATTTTCTCAGATTAAAAAGCATTCTGCAGAGACAAGTAACATTATGGCATTCTGCATTTGTCATTTCAAATTATTTTTGTAGCGAAAAAATCCTATGTCTATGATTTTTTTTAACAAATTGTTTCAAAATTCAAATCTTCTTTTTCTGGCCGGCGCGGTGCTTCAAATTGTACTTTGTGATGAT
This sequence comes from Erebia aethiops, assembly GCA_923060345.2. NCBI lineage: Eukaryota > Metazoa > Arthropoda > Insecta > Lepidoptera > Nymphalidae > Erebia > Erebia aethiops. The sequence continues at coordinate 8,175,471 of OV281096.1, read as the reverse complement.
TTTGCTGTTTGCAATTTGCATTGATAATTGATATTTTAATAATGTCTCTTAAAACTATTATTTCGATATAGTAAGAACCCTCATGAAACTAGAATAACGTTAATAATGTTCGAATCAGATGACTATGACCAGGTATTTTCCGAAATTCCGAGCTTATTATTAGATTTTCTAACAGGTGCATTGCAGGTTTTTATACTGGTTAAAAAAATTTACCTACAGGTTTTATCACAATTGGATTTCCCAGAAGCAACAGAAAAATTACAGCCAAACGTCCAGGATCCAGTTTTCCACAAAAATTCTAAGAGAATTATTAATAACACTGAGTTGATAAAAAGATCCAGTGTAGACTCAACTTTAACAGAACTCCAAACAAATGTATCAGAAAAAAGCAATTTCAATAATTCAAACTTAGGACAAACAAAATCAAGTGATGATTGTCTTGCGTCACCAACACATAAAAGGAAAAAGTTGAATTCATACTTTGATCACAAAAGTAAGAGAAAGTTTCCTGGCCCAGCTGGTCTTTTAACAGGGTCTTTTGAAGAGAAAAAAGATGAAAACATTTGCCAAATGGAGTTCCTTTCCCAGGTAGTTTATTATTATTATTACTTACCTACTGCTAAGTTTCAGATGGGGCGAGATATGAGCACAAATAAGTTTAACTATCAACTTTAATCACTAATTTTGTCTCTGCCTGTCTGCTACTCTTTCACAGCCCATCTGTTCAACCGATTTGGATGAAATTTGGTATAGTGATAGTATGCATCCTGGGGAAGACATAGGCTTTTTACTAAAGAAAATTAAAGAGTTCCTGTGGGAATAAAAAAAAACAATGTGGACAAAGTTGCAGGCATCGTCTAGTAATACATATTTCCTCAAAATTCTTTGTGGGCTGTGTAATAAATCCACCCCGTGAGAATTGAGGATGTAATACCTACTTAAGTCAAATCTATTAAGTATCTATAATCTAATAAGTTATTATACTCATAATCATTTTTTTTAATAGAAAAATTGTAACAATTAAAAATACCTTATTATTATAATATTGTAATTGAATAATAACCAAATAGGTACCTACTTAATTATCGGATCTATCAATAACTATTATTATTTGCAAAAAATAGGAAGCTTTTCCACTAAAAGTATAGTTAGTACCTATTCTTCTAGGATGTAGATTTCACTCAAAACTATATTCATGGGGATGTATTCGAAACACCTCTATGGAAGAGGCTCTTAGAAGATACAAAGAGTTTTAAAGAAATTAATACAATAAGAACTATCAAAAGTCAGGCTTTGGCAGGCAATCTACAAAGAAGGAAGGCTCATATAGTTACAGCATTTATTGAGAGTGTTGATAGATCTGCCATTGATCCATTGATTACACTAAGGGATAAAACAGGTGAGTTATTATTAATGTTCATTGAAAAAACGAAATATTACTTTATGTTCGTGCTTAAGTGCAAGCACATGCTATAGAGCATTATTGTCACTTTAATTCTAAGACAAGCAGCTTTGTTTGTCTTAGCAATGATGTTCATCTTGATGTTACTATATGTACTGGCTTTAGCAATTTATTCTGATAAGCCAAATCATGCCTTTTTCTTCAATATTGGAACAATACTTTATATTGTCCTCAATATTTGGAACAATACTTGCTGTAAATAATTATAGAAAGAAAGAAAATCTATTTATTCTCACCATTGTGCCACACATTACAAAACCTTAAGGTAAATGTTACCATGGTGCCTCCAGTACCCGAGCATTAAACTTATGGTCAAGTCCTAGAGGCACCCTGACAAAACACTTGTTGTGTGTGGCACAAACTGAAAGAAGGCATCAGCTCAGCATGGTGCAGAATGCCTTGCAATAAATAATTACAAGAGCATTCCGTGCTGATTTTCAGCTGGAGCCCTACGCCACAGCTTGGTAACTATATCTACTAATTATTCCTACTTAATAAATTATTTTAGTTATACTAAAGGGCTGTACACGTAAATAAAATAATTATTATAATATATTCTAATTAAATAATGAGGCTAGTTATAAATAAAAATAAAACCAATCAAATATAAATAAATAAACATTACATGCAAAATTAATCTATTTATAACCATATAATTATATATTGCTGGTTTCAAAAAGATATGCTTTGTTATAACTAGATGGCCAATATCATGTTTGGTTGGGCAGCTTTTGTGAACACAATATTTTGTTCAGATTTGCTGTCCTAGTAATATGTCATTCTCAGCCATCATTTTGGTTCCAAAAATTCAAAATATCATTTTCATTACAATCTTTTGATAGGAAACCATTACTAGTATTTTTTTATTTTATTGTGATGCAAATATTGATGCAACCTGACGTTATGAATACTTTACGAATATAAAAATTGTTTTTCAGGGCACATAAAGTGCACTCTCCACAGAGATGCTTGGTCTTCATTCTCTCCATACATTGTGGCAGAATACTGTGCACTTGTAATTTGGAAACCGACTGTATTGACCACAGGGAGTGCATTTAAGAAACACTATCTAAATATTACATTAAGTAATATATGGGCCATATATAGCTCAGCGATGATGAGTGAAGGTGAAACAGATGGTTTCCTAAAGAGCTGTGAGAAGGATTTCACTGTTATTAGGATGGATAGAAGTGAAACAGGTGAGTTGATCATCTTGAGACAAAATTCAAATATAGATGATACCCACAACTACATTCGCGTGGACTAAGTTTTTTCGATTCCTGCGGAAACTCCTTAATTTTCTGGGATAAAAAGTATCCTATGTCCTTCCCCGGGATACAACCTATCCCTGTACAAAATTTCATCAAAATCGGTTGAACAGTTGAGCCGTGAAAGCATAGCAGACAGACACACTTTCGCTCAGTTCTAAAGTAACATTTAATCAAGCAGTAATCTCCTACAATAGTTTTAAATGACACCAATAAGTTTTATCAACTTCTAATTTTATAACTCAGCAGGCGTCCGTTGTACGTGAAGTGGCTTGACTTATAATTTCCCTTTATTTGGTTTTTTTATTGAAATTAAACCTCACCTTCTTTTCTTTAAACTTCAATATTATTTTAACCGACTTCAAAAAAAGGAGGAGGTTCTCAATTCGACTGTATGTTTTTTTTTTTTGTATGTTTGTTACGCGATTTCTCCGCCAATTATGAACCGATTTTGATAATTCTTTATACTATATATTTATTACTATTTTTACGATGTCATGACTCATGTATGATAATATACATTTAATTTTTCAGATGTTAATTCCTGTTATGAAAATGAAAGCATACAAGAAAGTTTCGATGATTTGGACAATGTGTTTCTAGATGATGTGTTTTAGTGATGTTAGTTTTATAGTTCATTTAATAATAATTTTACATCCTCATAGTTAATAACTAAAGCTTTGTTAAAAAACCATCTTCATTCTATAATTGTTCTATTTAGTAAATTATCTTTTCAAGTCCAGTTGCTTTTGCAATTAGTCAAGGAAAAATACAATAAAAATTACATATCTTTCCAATACTTTATTATTCTTTACTATTTTATAATCCTACACTTTAGTTAACTTTCATGTGTTTTATATGTCTTGCGACAATATGTTTTGAAAGAGCAGACGCATCCAAAAATGCAAGGGTACACATTTTACACCTGTAGAGGCTCAGAGGTTTCTTTGTTGCAGCCTGTACCATTTGCTGTGATGTTTTTCCACTGTTTGATGCTAAATCTTCCCTGAAATGTGTTTTTATGTGCTCCTGGCAGTTGGCTAACTTTGTATAAACAATCTGAAAGAAAATAATGCATTTAAAGGTTCAGTGCACCCAACTGATGGTTTTTGTCAATCAGTAAATTGGCCCTGGCACTACTTTTACTCAGTAAATTTCAGTCGGAATTCCGAACGCACAGGCTCCCATTCGGAATTCCGAAACGGAAATAAATTTGAACGGAGAACTACTGTGCGTGTGTGATAGACCCATAGATTTTATATGGATTTGCTGCGTTCCGAATTGAATGGAATGGAATTCCGAATGTATGTGGCGGGCATTAGCCTACAATTTTCTCATACGTTTAGGTATGTACGATACCTAAACGTATGAGAATGGATACACGAAACTGAGCTCTAATTCAAAGCTGTTATGGTTTATTTTACTTTGAAGCCGAGCTTAAACGATTTCATCGGCAATCCTTACATGATTGCACCTCAGTTAGGCAGCAAAATCTAATAAGTACTTACATTACACACATTGCAAGCATATTGTTTGCCTTTACTCCCTAAATTAATTATTGTGTATGCGTTTTCTGCTTCGTCTGTATCGATGGTTAAAGTATTTTCCGTTTCAATGCATTCAGTCTGAAAAAATATCATATTATATTCATTACATCTTCATATTTAACAAAAATCAAATTCATATCTTAAATAATATCAAAAAATTCATTGTTTATTTTAATTAAATTATTTTAAACCAGATTAGCTCCGTTGATTACAGCTAGCATTTATTGCTACAGTTAGACATTGAGAAGTTGAGACCAGAACTAGTGTAAAGAACACCTTTGTAGCCAATTCTTTCAATAAACTTTAATTATTTTTAATAATAAATAATAATTTAAATAATATAATAATAAATAATAAATAATTTATTTCTGTTCATAATACAATTGAATTATATTGGGGCTGGAACCTCCTTTTAAGTATATTTATATACCTGTATCAGGAGATTCCGCTCTTCTATAACATACAGATTCATCAAAATTCTATTAAAAACATATTTAAAATTGATAAAATTACTGACATTAATTGCACAAACATTTTTTTTTTTCTAAATTTTAAGTTTAAATCTCTAATTATTATTAACAATCTAAAAAGGATAGTGTGTCTGTGTGTTTGTGTGTGTGTGTGTGTGTGTGTGTGTGTTGTTTGTATACATGCGTGTGCGTGTGTGTGTGTACTTGTTTGCGAGAGTGCATAGTGTGTGTTTTTAAATATTTTTAATAACCTTTAAATTAATTTAGATAAGTTTTCCAAAAGTGCCTCTGTTTCTTCATATGTTTTAGATTTTAACCATTCAGTCAAAGATTTCTTTATGTCGCGCTGTTTAGTGGGGTAGATATTAAGCAATTTGTTAATCTTATTGTAGAGGTGTACAGATCTTTTTGTGTACTGATTACGAGAAAATGTAGTTTTTGATGCGGATACCTTTAAGACGTTTAGCTTTCTTCTTCTGCGTAAGATGGTAGCTTCAAATTTTATCGATTTATGGACTTTTAGAATCATTTGCAGTATATACAACTGTCTCACAGTTAAAAGTTGACTAGATGAGTACAGCTTTTGAGTTGGGAATCTATATGGTTTATAAAACATGACCTTTAGCAAAGATCGTTGTGCTCTTTCTATATCAATGAACCTTGTTTTTGCTGCACCACCCCAGACAGGGATGCAGTAGCCTAGTACTGACTGAGCCAAAGCAATGTAAATTTTCTTTAGTAGGTCCTTAGAGGCAATATGTCTTAGCATCTTAAATATCCAAATTAACTTTCTAATTCTGCTGCTAATAGCTTCAATTTGTCCCTGCCAAGATAACCTATGATCTATTTTTGCAGTTGTTGAATGTGTATTTTAGTTTCTGCTCAACTAAGATACAGTACTTTTTGGACTTTCACTTTTCACATCCGAAAAGTCATAAAGAAGACGGTTCAGATTTGTATGGAGCGTAGGCCAAGTCTTGTACAAGCAGAGAAATGAAGGAAAATAAAATACTAAACTAGTTTTTATTGGTCAAATCTACGAATTCATCGTAATTTCAGTGGTAAAATTATTTAATCTTTCCGAGTTATGGAACACTAAACATGAGTGGGTAACGTAAACATGAAAAACGTTTTTTTGGACAGTGACTGTCAGAAATGACATTTGATACATTTCGCGCCTACTGCCTACTCTATGACTGAAAGTTGCCATCTTGGAAACGTATTGAAAACTTGAAATACATTTTTATTTTCTTGCTCGTTATTTACTTTACTGTTCTAAATGATTATATTTTTAATACAATCTATGTATTTTCCTCTATTCATGGTAGAGTGTACAAGAGTAGGCCTAAAATGAACCTTTTCCTTTGAGTGCATACCTGTTCCAGGGTGAACACTGCTTCCTTAAAGAAGAACCGTTTCTTTAAGTCTCAGTGTGACAGACTCCAAATTGATTGCGCTAACGATATTATTTTACACCAATCGAGTGCTCGCATGATAATAATCACATGATCTATCAATAATTAATCTGATTGCCCAAAAGTATTGTTTATTCAATTTAGGTAGGTACACTACACTTATTGACGTTAAGTTACTTATAAAATAAATATATTGGCCCCACTTAACTTCGCTTCAGTTCCCAGGGGCACTCATGACTCAGCATTCCATTTTAAATTTTGAGTATGAAATCCATCAATATATATGTAGATACTAGATGGCCCCTTTCATAGAAAAAAATTCGGCGTCCGATCCATAGAGCGCGCTCCACACCTGTAAAAGCCTGTCCTTGTCCCCGCCATAGCGCTGTCCTGCTTTTCAGACTAGATGGCGTTAGTAAAATAGGTCCACATTCATTGTTTGACAGGGCCCGTCTATGTAAATTGAGGTTGTTGATGAAAACACAGTTGTCTCTTACCTCTTGATGCAGCCGTAAACCCTCTTCAGTCTTATACACGCTCGCGCATGAACTACAAGCGAATACCGTGTTTAGGTTTCTCACGTCATTATCAGCAAATAAATTTAGTGGGATATCTAAAAAAAATTAGTCAAAATTTACATAAAATGCGTAATTATTGCTTATTATATAATATATTATAGCAATTTTTAGATGTCTTTTTTAATCTACTACAAGTTAAACCTTGACTGCGATCTCACCTGATGGTAAGTAATGATGCAGTCTATAATATGGTAGCAGGCTAACCTGTTAGGGACATGGCAGTTGTATTAAACCCATACCCCTAATCGTTTCTATACGGTATCGTACCGGAACGCTAAATAGACTGGTGGCACGTCTTTGCCAGTAGGGTGGTAACTAGCCGCGACCGAAGCCTCCCACCAGGCCAGACCAGGGAAATATCAGAAATTATAAATTCCCAAATTGACCCTGCCGGTAATTGAACCCCTCTTTTTTGAATCTAGTATTTAAACCTCTGGTTATGCCATATTGAAAGGTATTTTGTGGATATAACCATATTATCAACTCACGCCTCTTATTCAACGTTATAGAAATCCTTATAATGCCATCTGTTGATTTAGTTTCCCGAATGTGAATGTGCAAGAAATCATAATGGTTACTCTCGCCATTTTTATCTTCGTCGTATTGATATTCTGTAAAAAAATAATAGTTCTGCATTGTTTATTGGCCTGGATTCTATACTAATATTAAAAATGCGAAAGTTGGGCCGGATGGATGTTTGTTACTCAATCACGCCAGAATGGCTGAACGGATCTGGATGAAATTTGGCACAGAGACAGAATAGCTACTTATAGTATGTAATAACATATAGGCTACTCTTTATCCCGGAAAATGAAAGAGTTCCCGCGGGAACCAAAAACCTAAATAAACAAGATCCACGCGGACGAAGTCGCGAGTATCAGCTAGTATTTTATAAACAAGATACAAGTTAATAAATTAAACTTTCCATAAAAATATCACAACGGGCATTAAATTATGGTTTCGTTATACAAATTGTATCGGAATTTATTGAATTTCAAATCTACCAAATACGTCACGTCATGACGTCATATAGCCTGGTAATGGTAGGTAAGCGGACCGCTAAGACAAAACAAATACATCTATAGTGTATACTAATATTATAGAGGTAAAGTTTGTGAGTTTGTGACGTTGTAGGGGGTAATCTCTGAATCTACTGAACTGATTTTGAAAATTCTGGTACCAATAGAAAGCCACATTATTTGTGAGTGTCATAGGCTATATATTAACCCAAAAAATTAGGAAGTTCCCGTGGGAATTTATAAACTTATTTCACGCGGACGAAGTCGCGGGCATCTGCTAGTCATTTATAAAAATCTATTCTAAGGGAATCGGAACATTATACCCCGGGTATTTTACTATGAGGCAAAAGTAAATGTGTATTAATTTAATTATTTGAATATGTCACCGTAAAATTGTGTTGCATTATTACTATTTGTCATTATATCTCATGAAACATGATGTATAATATCAGTTAATTTGACTAGTTTCATGTCATTCGCTTGACATTCGCTCGAGTCAAATTGACAGATATTATACTTCCTGTTTCATGAGATTTAATGACAAACAGTAATAATGCCAACACTAAGCACGATTGTCGTCAAGCGCAAGCTTACCTTCAGTGTATGCCAATTTCCGGAGCATATCGGGTATGAATCTAAAGCGGCAGTTAATGAAGTTATCAGTTTCTCTGATGGCGCGCCCTGTCACCAATGACGGATTGCTTTCACTGTACATTTCATCCATTTCATGTTCGTGTACTATGACCTGAATATTAAAAAATAATTACAATCTGATTTTATTTTATTTTATCTGATAGGTTGACGGATAACAGAAGTGAGTGGAAGAAGAAAACATGTTGTGCCGACCCCACATAGCGTGGGACAAGGACAGGAAGAAGAAGAAATTACAATCTGATTTTGTTGTTTTTTTTCTATTTCACACTCAAAGTTAGCCCATGACTGCGATCTCACTTGGTGGTAAGTGACGATGCAGTCTAAGATGGTAGCGGGCTAACCTGTTAGGGGTATGGCAGTTATATTAAACCCACACCCCTATGTTATAATAGCCATGTTTAAGTCAATCTCTAAGCTAAACTAAAATAACAGTTCTTAATCTATATTTTAAAATGGTTATCAAACTTAAAAATTAAAAATAACAGAGAATGTGAGTTTTAAGTCTTTTGGAAGACCCTCTATTTAATAATCAGTTAGAAATAATTTATTTTTTACTAGATGACGTCCGCGACTTCGTCCGCGTGGATTAATTTTTTTTTATTCCCGCGGGACCGCCTTGATTTTCCAGGATAAAAAGTCCTATGTCCATCCCCGGGATACAACCTATCCCTGTACCAAATTTCATCAAAATCGGTTGAATGGTTGGGCTGTGAAAGCGTAGCAGATAGACAGACAGACACACTTTCGCATTTATAATATTAAGTATGGATATAGGCATCATTCCTATTGGCTTCATTACCTTGGTAATAATTAATCCGCGCTCCATGACGGTGGGTCTGAAGGCGGGCACGCGCGACAGCTGCCCCACTACGATCTCTGCGGCCGTCACGTCTTTGACGCCGCACTCTATAGTGCCGCGAACCGCCTCGCGTATTAGATTCTCGAATTTGTTATCTTCCAGACCTGCGAAATCTGGAAAAACTCTTTTTTCACTCCACAAAACGCTTTTTTTTAAGTGAAAACTTCTTTAGGCGCGTTGAGCACTTTTTGGTAGGGGGTAAAAATGTGGAACTGTAACGTCACCCGTGAAACCGTTCTTCTTAACACAAAAGGTCTTAAACTTTAATGAGTTTATATTTTAAATATTTTTATAAAAATGTGGAACGCGTGACCGACACCGTTCTCCTTAAGGTCGATGACAAGGGTCTGCCCGCGAAATTCAAATTTAATTTGGTTTTTCACAATTTGTAAACTAATACGACAAAGTAGGCTTATGGCATTCAAATTGCGAGCGTAGGAATATCATCTTCACAGGTTTATATAAAAATCTTTACTTGAAAGTGCCCAGTTTAAGAAATTAGTCAAAATAATGAGTTTGACGTGAGTTACTCACAAATTAGTCATTAATTTGACTAATTTCTTAAACTGGGCACTTTCAAGTAAAGATTTTTATATAAACCTGTGAAGATGATATTCCTACGCTCGCAATTTGAATGCCATAAGCCTACTTTGTCGTATTAGTTTACAAATTGTGAAAAACCAAATTAAATTTGAATTTCGCGGGCAGACCCTTGTCATGCACCTTAAGACAAAAGGTCTTAAGTATAAATATAGTACATTCGTAATTAAACTTTAATGCCTTAGTTTTAAGGTTTATATTTGATTTTTTTTATACTTGGCTGCAATCAGACTTGCTTGCAAGTGGTGATGCAGCCTAAGGTAGAGCGCGCTTGCCTAGAAGATGCCTATTCACTCTTGATTTGAAGGTATATTAAAAGAGGGGAAAACCCACATACGATTTCCTAATGTTGACAGGGAGATATGTAGCTAAGTTTTAAGATACCGATCACTATCACGCAAAAGGTGCAGTGCCATCCACTTTTAACCAACTTTTAAAAATTAGTTGTGACTTTGGCAATGCTTTCGAGCTTGAAGAGAAGTTTTAGGTCTACATAAATTCAAACAGTTGGGTAAGTTCCATGGGTATTTGACAACTAGCGAAATCACCTGTGAATGTAAGGAACATTTTTTAAACGTCAGGCCAGGTTCAAATGGCCATATCAAAGCCAATTTTTAATCAAAAAAATTTTTCAGCCCTGCATTTTGAAAGAAATTTAATTTATTTTTTCTAACCAAAGCAATGCCTATACCTATCTCAGCCCAAACAAAAAGAGACAGGTGAAAAAGCAAAAAAACTCAAACAACCGAAATTTTGGCTTTTTTCAATATTTGAAATATGCTATTCCGATGGGAAATTTAATTCTCTACAAAAAAATTAATATACAATATATCGAAATTTTACTTTGTTTACGAGATATATTGAAAATACTAAAAGGGATGTTTTTCCAACCTCTAATTTAATAGCACTCCGCGGTTTTTTCTTCTTTTATAAACCATTGAACGATTCCTGCAATAAAAACCCGTGAACGTCTTAGTTCCAATAGCCTAAAAGGCCTGATGCGGGCGGTGGTACGGTGGGTCGGAAGCTTGTGATCACATGATTAGTTTGCTTACCTGGTTGATCTATTATGGGCATCTGGTTATCTGGTATATTTTTTCCTAGTTTCTTAACCAACCTCTCAGTCTTTGCAACTCTTGCTATTAGCTTCTTACCATTAAATTTACCTAATACTATTTCCGGTGGAATGTCTGAAATGTAGAAATAAAATCATTAAGCTCAAAAACCTTGTTAACTATTTTATATTTTAAATATAGGAACCAAGCCTATTCCCGCGACTTGGTTTGCATGGATTTGTGGTTCTTGAACACCCCATTAAAATTTCTTAAAATCAGCATAGGAGTGCCACTTTGAAATAATTCCTCTTATCCCCAAAATCCTTTTTAATGTATTTTTAAAATCGTCACAAATCACATTATTATATTATAGTCAGAAATCAGATTGTCAAATTGTCACACATCACATTGTCAAATCAAATAAAAATTTTATGAAGTTATGGGCCAAGCGAGTGATCAAATTATTATTTGAAAAAATAATTAATGTCTACAACATACTTTTAAATAAGAATTTTGTTTTAATTTTAATTCTGTCATTTTGTTTCTTCACATATGAATTTTTGACAGAGTTCAATTTGACATAATCATGTTCAGCCTCTATGGGGGTTATATTTGGTCCGACAGCGTACTCTTCCTGTGAAGTTTCTTCAGCAATAGTCTCTAAAGTATCTGAAATTTAAAAAATTACAGTTAACCTTTCGCCACAGATGTTTGTGAGGGAAGTGTGTGAAATTTCAAATTATTTGATTATCCTTACTTGATAACTCTTGTTAATGTCCGCCATATTGGATTTGACATGACGTCATAATATCGCCTATGACATGCGGATTATGCGGAAGGGAATTAAACCAGAAACACTTGAAATATCAGAATCGAATGTGTAGCTTATCTTGGCAATTATAAGGTAACTGATAAACAATGAAAACATAGCTACTAAATATAAAAATCTCACGAATTTACTAAAGCCGACCACATTTGCCGGAATCCAGCATGCGCTCCTTTTTTTTTGGGCATACAGAAATAGCTCCCATTGGCGCCAAAAACCTTTTGGCAGTTCAGCATAACATAGCTGAAATAATGCGTATGCTTATCCATAGAAAACACTTATTTTGTACGGATAAAAGTTTGAATCAAATTGAATAAATATGATTAGCCCCTCAAGCTGAGATTCAGAAACAGCTCCAAAATTTAAAAAAAAATACCTGGTTGATTGCTTGTTGTGTTTTCTTCTGGTTGCTCCTCTACAATACCCTCCTCGTCAATAATGTAATTCACCATATCTTCTTCAACTATGTCTTCTACTTCGGGCTGTGTGTTTTCCAGTTTGATTTCAATCGTTTTATTTTGAACTCCTTCTTTTATGGGGCTGAATGTAAAAGAAAAATTTGTAAATAGATTTTAAAATCTAATTACAAAGTAAGAAATACAGCTATAGCATAGCTCAACCTAATAACTCAACTGCTTGAATTTTGGTGTTTTATATATTGGAAGCATATAATTTATTCACCTTAAAATTTGCTCTTCTTGGAAGTCTTCTTGAAGTTCAGTTTTCAATTTATGGATTAGCTCTAAAATAAAAATTATCTATGAAAGTATTTTACAACGACCTCAATTTACATAGACGGGCCCTGTCAAACAAAGAATGTGGGCGTATGTCTAGTAACGCCATCTAGTCTGAAAAGCGGGAACTTGCTTGCAACATATGCCCCATCTTGAATGAAAGCTTGAAAACGTATGACTCGGTCATAGATAATATAGGTCATAGCCGTACTAAGCCGTAAGGCGTAAGGCCAGTTAGTAAAAAAAAAATCATAGTTTGCCGCGGAAATTAAATGATTGCGTAATGGATTGAAATATTAAATAGGAACGTTTTTTTGGAAATGTATAATTGTGAATTTAAAACACTTACATTAAAATAAAAATTATACAGTGTCCAACTAGACTTTAGATGTTAACTTAATAATAACAAATTATCTACACGACCAGCGACCGTGACAGCGTTACGATGGGGACAAAGACAGGTGAGGAACGTGTTCAGCAAGTTGGACGCCCGACATTTTTCTATGAAAGGGCCCATCTAGTACTTACATATATATCGATGGTATTTTATGAATAGGTACCCAAATTTAAATTCATACAAAATTAAAAATATTATAAATGCAAAAATATTTCTGTAAATCTATCTTTTACCTATTCACAGCTCACCCATTTAACTGATTTTTACATAAGTATATTTTTTTCTCTATGGTAATCCCATTTGGCATTTGGTAAGCTTGTACCCGGAAGCAAAGGCTACTTACTGGCATCCCGGAAATTAAATGTTCCCACAAGAATTTTAAAAGCATACTTCAATTCGCACAGATAAAGTTGCAGACACCCTTTAGTTAAGTAATTAGAATTGTTCTAAAATATACATACTTTCATCTGCCGTGATATCATGAAGTCCAGAGGAATCTAATAAGAATGTTTTATCACTACTTTCTAATAAGATCCATCCTTTTTGCTCTAGTAATTGATATTGTTCATCATTTAGAGTTATCTGTAAACAGAAATACATAACTTATATTTTTAGGGCATTTTTTTTTACTACCACATTGTCCAAGTGCAGCTAAGCAGACTAGTGGCAGCTGATAGTTATTATGCTAGTGAAAGTAATTGAAGCATTGAATAATGAAATTTGTACATACTTCAGTACAATCACCAGCATTTTTATCCACTGCACTTTCTACATCTGTTTCATCAATAACAGTTTCCTCATTAGCTGTGACCTCATCTTGTTCCATCTATAAATAAATAAAAATAATCCTATTAAAGTTTTAATGCTTGTCTATATCACATTGCAGGTAGTGTCTCAGTAAATTAATGTAAACTAGTTATCTCCTACTACATACAAAACGTACATTAAGCATCACAATAGTGTATTTCTGGCATTAGTTTAGTGTTAAAATCTTTATTCTATAATCTGTAGTTGAATTGGCGTAAATGACTAATTAATACACCCGGATGTTTTCATACTAAGAAAGAAAAAAATTAATACTAAGAAAATAAAATATAAGAAATGAAATGAATAGGTAGATCATCGGAAGTAGACATTAGACAACAGTGTTCAATTATTCCTTGTCTTTACTGTTTAACTGCAATGGAACTTTTAATATGAAGTCTTGTGGTCCTTAATAATAAATAGGTAAGTTTATTGTTTCCTCGCAAATTAGAGAAAGCACTATGCAAGTCTTGGCCGAAATAGCAATTCACAGCTTTGTTTACTAAAAAAGGGCTCGGCTGGCATCTCATCCTTTATCACTTGGGAAGCTGTGAATTGCTTTATTTCCAGCCTGGGCAGTATTGTTATTCCTTAAATCTTCTATTTACCTGGACTTCTTTAAAGTTTTTGTCATCTTGTAGTAAATAATTGTTTCCATATACATTGTTATCTCCATCTGGCACAATGAATTGGTCTACAATAAAAGAGAGAATACTAACAATATTTATTCATACAAATGATGTAAATATGTTATATAACATGGGAACTCTAGGAAAAATATCTAAAATAAGGTTATATATATATTTATTAGAAATTAATAATTATGAAAAAAACGTTTTCTTGGAAATTAAGTTTAACTGAACTGTGAAACAAGTTCTTATATTACAAAATTTATTTGTGGCGCCTGTGGCCTTTAGCGGAATCTTACTAAGTTTGTTTCTGCTAAAGGCCTGGGGACTAGTGTTACTCATGTATCTCATAAATTTCAAACTTGTTTAATAGATGGTTTAAAAATTAAAAATATTTATAAGTAGGCACATATAATTATTTAAACTGAAGTAATACCTGAAACAGATATTAGTTCTGCAGAGTTATCCTCATCCTCATCTATATAAAGCTGTTGTGGTACAACATCATATGCATCACAGTCTTGCACTCCCTCTATTGCTCCTTCCTTCACATTATCTACTTGAGTTAAGTACTGGATTGGTCTGTCAACTAAACAGGAATGATGCTAAGCCTCAAAATAGAATAAAACAAAGTTTCAAATATTTATAATATTATTATCTCCCTGTGTATTCCCTTTTAACTAATTGGTTATAAAGTGATTTTGCACTATCATTAAAATTGATCATGAGGAATGTTAATTTCACAATCAAAACATTGAATTCATTTAGAGCCACCAACAACTGCTGTGTTGTGAAATTAACTTATTAGTTAAAATCTTTTCATTTATCAGTACTGTGTAACCAATTACTTATTTTAATCCATACTAATATTGTAAATGCGAAAGTGTGTGTCTGCTATGCTCTAACGGTCCATTATTATCCAAGAAAGTTATGGAGTTCCCCCGGAAATTAATTTGCTGATTGCTTAAAAAGTAAAAACTTAATTATCTTGCTGAGCAAGTTTGAAGCATTATCTAGTGAGTAAATATTTTCCATTAGTACCTATTGTGTTGAAGTGGACTATTAGTTTACTCTACAGTGAAAGAAGCAAAACCTTACTATTGAATAGGTAGTAGGTACTTACTGCAAAGAAATGTGCCATCTTCTTGAACGACTAACAACTGACTCGAATCAGTTTCATTTTCATCAGCATAACAGCTGTTGGTAGGCAGATATTCGTATGCTTCGAACTCATTTTTGTCCATCCTTAGTTGATAATAATTAATTCTTTTTAATTGAATAAGAAATTTAAATCCTCAGATTTAAATCAGAAATTATAGTCGAAATTAACAAAATAATATTATTCTTCTTTTTCTTTCTTTACAATTTACAACTGGCTTTACGGCTCTGAGTTCCAGGTTCCAGCCCGGAAGTCACTGACCAGAAAAAGAAGCCTGAACGTAGACAGAGAAAGAGATATAGACATGGCGTCAGGGTATACAGTATGCGATAGCGATAGTCTTTATGCAATATTAAATAACTTATTAATATAAATAAGTTTTTTTATTGTTATTTCTATACTTTGTAGCATTCATGTGTCTTTTTTTTTTTTTTTTAATCAACTACAAGTTAGCCCTTGGCTGCGATCACACCTGATGTTAAGTGATGATGCAGTCTAAAATGGTAGCAGGCTAACCTGTTAGGGGCATGGCAGTTATATTAAACCCACACCCCTTCGGTTTCTACACGGCATCGTACCGGAACGCTAAATCGCTTGGCGGCACGTCTTTGCCGGTAGGGTGGTAACTAGCAACGGCCGAAGCCTCCCACCAGGCCAGACCAGGGAAAATTCAGAAATTATAAATTTCTAAATTGACCCTGCTGGGGATCGAACCCGTGACCTCCGCACGTTAAGGTAACAGCGCTACACACTGCGCCACGGAGGTCGTCAAATATAACCTGTTTTTATTATCTGTAATAATCAGGTAAAAATAATTCGTATATAAGTTCAGTTCGGTTTTAGTCTTTGACGCTGCCAATTGGCAAAGGAATTTAAATGTAATTAAAACACCGGTCACGATATTTCAACTTTGCTAACAATATTTTCACTGCGTTTTACTACAAATCACTCACAAACGTCTTATTTTCTGAAGTAAAACATTTAAAGTTCATGATATAATCAAAAGTAATTCAATTAGCACTAAGAATCGAATAATTTATCAAATTAGCAAGAATCCCACAATAAAACCCAGACTAACGACCTAATGGTGTATGATATATACAATGGCATGGACGTAACATGTATTTGTTACCTCCATGTAGAATGGAATGATTACTATAGAGATGTGACATGAAAAGTGAACCATAGTGATATGAGAGTTTAGTCGATTGTAAAAATCGAAACATCGTAATATTAAGGTCGTTCTTTAATCTTTTTATTACGGTAAGCACTCGGCGGCCGGTACAAAAAGAATAAGGTATAAGCTTGTGTATGAATTGGATTATTCGGAATTTATTTTGTTTAAACAAGGTACTGTAACTTATTTTATGTTTAGTATTAGTAATCAATAAAAATCATAATAATATATGTAATTTTTAGCTTGGATAGAAATATTTCAACTTCACAAGGTAATTTTTATAATAATTGTATGTGGTAATCGATTTCAGAAAGTATTCATTCAATCGTTCATTCACAACTAGTCGGTCAATGTTTCCATCACTATATTATGTCCAATGACAATTATAATCACGTGATCTGACGCCATTGCTTACATTAATTATTTCGCTTCGTGAAATGGACCTAAATAGGGTTTTAGTTAGGTACAAGCATGAACCTATACATAAACTGGACTGTGCAGTATCTAAAAAAAAACGAGCCGAAAGAGAGGTCCAAGAGTAGATGTGCGTCCTTTTCTTATAGGGTATCCAATATTATCTTCTCTGATAAACTGTATCTGGGTTTTACTGTATCTGGGATTTTATTAGGTAATAACAATACGTAATATTATTGTTATTTTATTTTATTAATATAATACACAAACTGATTTTAAGTACCTATAGTCACCTGCCAGACCATCCTATTTTGTATATATTAGGTATGCTTAATACAGTAGTCAGTGTTGGTGGTGCCGATGACTGTACCTACTTTAATCATTAGTCGATGTTTTGGTTATTTTGCCAGGTATAATTTGTTTCCACTTTTCAGCTACAGATTCATCCTTAGACATCCTGTAAAGCAATAAAATGCACATGACGTATAATTATGTCATTTTCACTAATATACCTACTTGAAGAACTAATTTTAAATATTGATAAGCTATCGAATATTGAAATATTCAATATTAGACAGTAAAGTTAAAACGACAACCCGCTCTCATCTCTAACTCTAAAAGCTCTATATAATCCTAAAATAAATTATCTATAGCGTGAACACCCTACACCATAACAAACAAGAAAATCTAAATAACTACTGACCTGTGAAAAGATAAGCCACAGCCAGGATACCATTCCGTTTTGCATCCATTCACGCAGCAAAAGTACACCATTTTCACTATTAATGTACTCTGTGAAGCTAAACCAGCACCAAAATTATTTTATGCACCAACGGAAAGAAAGAACGTTTGCAGACAAGCAGTTTTTGTCTACAGGCATAGCTACAGGCAAAGTTGCCATCTTAGGAGGAGAACATTCTACTTATAATATCTACATACATATTTTTATTGTTTGTTTTGCCTGTTCACATCTATATAAATCGAAAATAAAAATATTAAATTAATTTATGGATATATTTTATCAGTCAATAATAATTAAAACGTAATATTTCCAATTTTGAGAAGTCTACCACTCACTACCAAAACAGTTTTTATTGTACACTGGCATACTTGCTAGACAAGGACGTACTACTATTTGAGTTATCTCACCTGGCTCGTTTTTCTACATTTACAATTGGCAGGGAAAAAAAAACCTTATCTCTATTAACTTAAAGAGCAAATTTGTAACCATGAGATATAGTAGTACGCGATCCAGTTTACACGAAGTAGTATATAAATCCGTGGGTACAAGTGGCGCCCATAATTACTTGCTATCTGAGGTTACTTGTCTCTGGTGGCGCCACCGGACTTGTAACTAGAATCCAGAGCCGTTAGACCAGTTAAATAAAAAACAAAACAAAACGAACGAACGAGTACAAAGCGTTCGATTTTTGGAATTTTTTGTTTGATTGTTTACTGTTATACCAAATTTCATCAAAATCGGTTGAACAGATGGGCCGTGAAAGCGGTGCAGACAGACGGACACACTTTCGCATTTATAATATTAGTATGGATACGTATTAGGAAGGCGGCGCTGCAATCGGTTCTTGATTCAGGCCCTTCAAGGCAGGCCGTCTGAGGGGCCCACCTAATAAACAATATATTATAGAAAAAATTCAAGTCATTGTGATCTTCAAAATCAATGATCACCGCAACGGATTCGTAAGTACTCACGGTGGTAAGTGATAATGCAATCGTAAGACGGTAACGGGCTAACGTATGGCAGCTAATTTTAAAACCATAGGTACTATTAGAGAATATTCAGAAATTATAAATTCCCAAATTGCCCCTGGTGCTTGCACGAATTTCGTCCAAGACCCAAGTCCTGGCGGGGGTCGAACCCGTGGCCTCCCGTCGTCCGTACCGAAGTACGTCTGTACCTAAACATAAAATAAAAATCCATCTAAATATTCACAATGTCAGTTGTACTAGGTATAAGTTTTACTTTAAAATCAACAAAAAAAATAACAATAAGTTGTAAGTAAGTACCTATAGATGGAATACATTATTTGACTACCTAATATCTTACCTACCCCTATCAATTTTTTAAGGCAAAGTAAAATCAAACACAAAATTGCAAATAGAGAACGCTTCGCAATTTGATGTATTTTGCAAAGCATGGACATAATCTTTAAGTTCCAAGGGTTCATATACCGGAGCTATGAATTTACCAACAACCATGAGCTGGATAATGTTATTCATCATAATGTCTTTTTCTATAACACTGGCATGAGCATCCCAATGGCTTAAATCAAATTTATTAAAACTTACATCGTTGCGTAAAACATGTTTTGCAATTGGTAGGTCAAATGTACAACCATAATATACCATGGTACCATTACATTCAAGCAGTCTAAGCATTACATCTTCAAATTTACCACCAAGGCAATTCAACCCTAGCACAGGTCTCGTTAGAGCTGTATCAAATGTTGTAAGTTCCTGGGCTTCTTCCAGAGTGTAGACTGCAGTGGCTCCAATGCTGAGAAGATGTTTCTTCACATTTTCATAACCACAATGATTTGCTACGATATTACACGTATTGATACCCCAAGCTTTACAAAGCTGTATTACACATTGACCACATGGACTGTTGGCAGCATTCTGAATAACAGTTTCACCTGGTCTTACTGATCTAAAATCTTTAAGCATTCGATAAGCAGCACAGGGTGATATGGTTAGCATTGCTGCTTCAGGGAGGGGAATTTTGGGAGAAATAACATGCAAGTCTCGTTCATGATAAATGCCATAGAAGTTCCAGGTTCCAAGCATCCTCGAAGTTAATACAACTCTTTCACCTGGTACTACTGTGCAAACATGATCATCAATTTCCACAACTTCTCCTACCCCTTCATCTCCAGGAATGCAGGGTAAATAGGGACGGACAGTGTGTTTACCTGAAATGTGATAGTAAGTGATGAGACTACAGAATACACAAAAATATAATTAGTGAGTGATCACAGAGTTAAAAATGTGTAAGCTATAGGGTATAGGTTTTAGCAAGCTATGAGAATTGTCTAAATTATATTATTTAAATAGTTGTAATTATTAAATACTCAGACTAAACAGACACCTCAATTTGAACTTGCAACAAAGATTTAAGTACATTGCATGTTGCATGATGCATGGAAAATATTATTATGGCTATAAATTATGTAAGAAAAAAATTATAAACAAAATGACAATTTATTATCTTATCCCATATTTTATCTACAAATATCAGTTATCACATAAATATTTCAGTTTTTATCACTTTAAACCTAGCAACTAAAATCTAGAATGTATTTGCAGCCAGTGAAACCCTTGGTTGTCAATGCATTTCCAAGAGCTTCTTCATATTTTTCAAATTTTACCATTTTATGGACTGGCCCTACAAGTTTTTTCTCACACATCAAACTAACAATATCTGCCAACATTTTTTCACTTTCTTCTTCTGAAGCTTTTTCCCTCCAGGCAGTCATCCAATATCCATGGAAAGATATATTTTTAAAAATGAGTGCTGCATTTGGAATGGTCACTGGGTCCCTTGACATTGCTCCATAAGTTACCATGACACCAGTCTTATCTAAATGCCTTACAATTTCTAATGCACTTTTTCCACCTACACAATTTAGAGCCAATATTGGTTTTGCAATTAGTTTCTCTTTAAACATAGTTGTAGTTCTTAACTCTTCCTCTGTGAGAACATAAGTAGCCCCCAAGCATTCTAAATATTTTTTCAGTTCATTGATTTCAGGCCTATTTCTGACAATGTTTATGTTTTTGATTCCCCAAGCTTTACATATTTGGATAACATTTTGTCCGCAAGCACTGTTGGCACCATTTTGTATGACAACCTGGCCATCTTTTACATTCTTGAAGTCGGACAACATTCTATATGCAGTGCAAGGGTTGACTGTAAGTGTGGCTGCTTCTACTAACCCTAAATTATCTGGAACAACCCGCAAAACATCTTTCCTAAAGACACCAATGTCTCGCCAGGTGCCTTGCATTGGCTCAGTTATTATTACTCTGTTCCCTGGGCATATATTTTTAACATCGCTGCCAATTTCTTCCACAACTCCTACACCTTCATTCCCAGGTATCACAGGCAAAGTAATCTTGACAGGGTATTTTCCTGAAAAAGAAAAGGAATATAATCACACAGACAGCACAAAGAAAGGAAATTGAGTATCATTTAAAACATTTTAATAAGTACCTTTGATCTTCTAAGAATCAATGTCATTTATACTCTTTTCTTGTTCTCACTGTTATATTCTTGGTGTTTGTTTAATGAATTTCCATAATAGGATCTTTTTATAATTTTAGTATAATAAGTACCTTGTATAGTGTTAATGTCCGCTGGGTTGACTGGTGCTGCTAGCATCCTGACTAGGACTTCTTGGCTTTTCAGAGGGGGCACTACCATTTCCCTAAATTTAACCACATGAAGAGGATCACCAAATTCACTATAGTAAAGGTTTTTCGACATGAGACTTCTCTTAATATTCTGCAGGCCGGCAAACAATGTTTTTCCTGTAAAAAATATTTTTCCAGTGTATTGTAGAAGTGACATTGTAAATATTTGTCTCTTTATTTTATTAGATAATTGTACGAATAATTTGATAAGGAATTGAAAAATTAACAATCCTTTTGAGTCACTTTTGAGAACTACACTTGGCAGTTGGCTATCAGCAATTTCTATTTTTCATTTTTCAAAACAATGATTGACGAAATGACTTTTATTTTGAAGTTTTGTCAAATGTCAATTTGACAACTGACATTGATATTTTTCTACGAGCGTGTCAGTGCTTGTGTATCGAGTCATTGGTGTATCGTACGTAGACATAGAAAAAAGAAACCTGCCATTAACAACGGCCTCAATTTACATAGACGGGCCCTGTCAAACAAAGAATGTGGGCGATTTTTAGCAACGCCATCAACGCCATCTAGTCTGAAAAGCGGGAACTTGCTTGCAATATCCGCCATTGCTGAATGACAGCTTGAAAACGTATATGACTCGGTCATAGATTAGTACAGATACGCTTGTTGAAAATAATACCTACATCAGTGTACTCTCTGAGGTAAACGTTAAATGATAGTATGATGTTATTTTTACCACTTTTGTTACAACTTTCCTGTAAAACTATTGGACCGATTATAATGCGGTTTTTTGCATTAGATATGTATAGCTTGTGAGAAGGTTCTTAGATATATTTTAAGGTCAAAGTCCACTGAATGGGGAGTTGCAGTACGTCGTGGGTTTTTTAAATTTTATTATTTTTTAGTTATTGATACTGAAGTTTTGTCGAAAATTGACAGAAATAAAATAATTTTTAAGGTTGCGTACCAAAATGATAAGGAAACAACCCTTGTGGCGCGACATGTCCGTCCGTCACACTTTGCATAATTCAGTAACTACTAATGCTAAAAACTTGTAATTTATTGTAGTTAAAAATTTAATTCACGTCAATAATAAATTTTATCATATTATTATTATAATAATATTAAATTAAATAGAGTTTAATTTTTAATATTAATGCCTATTGTACGGTCTGCCCGTCTCTAATCTTGATTGCATTTTTTTATCGTACTGGGCTGACTATTCTACGGCTGGAACCCAAAGCCCAAAGTTTTTACTAACTGGCCAGTTAGTAAAAAAAAAATCATACAGTTTGCCGCGGAAGTTAAATGATTGAGTAATGGATAAAAATATTAAAAAGGAAGATTAAATAACGTTTTTTTGGAAATGTATGATTGTGAATTGAAACACTTACCTATAAATAAAAATTATACAGTGCCAAACTAATTAAACTTTAGATGTTAACTTAATAATAACAAATTATCTGCACGACGAGCGATCGTGACAGCGCTACGACGGGAACAAAGGCAGATGCGGAACGCGTTCCGCATCTCGGCGGCCCGGCGTTCTTCTATGAAAGGGCCCATCTAGTACTTACATATATATCGATGGCCATTAATACTTATTCCAAATTAAAAGCTGGACACTTAGAAATTCGAAGCTATCACCTATAAAGCACGTCTCCTCCATTCCACGCGTCATTGGCGAGGTATAATCACAGAACATAATAGGTACTCTCTACCGAGAGGGTATATTGTACCCATTTGGTACAAACGCAAGCCATAAAACTTCTGTATCATGGTTTCTTGAAGTGCTTGTGCCTGCAGTCTGCACTGCAGACCAGACTCGGAGCTTATTATTTTTTAACAGGTACCTACCTACATTTATCGAATCAGCTTTCTCCGCGGCAAGGCGAATTCAGAGAAAAACGACTCTAGTCAAGTTCGACTAGTCGAGTATGTTCACTAACTCGGCAGGTAGAGCTACCCTACAATAAAGCCACCCCAAAGAGTATATTACAAGGAATGAATGAGCCACTTCATTTAAATTTAACGTCATAAAAGCAGGAGTCGTTTCACACATGAATAAAGAATAGAAGCGGCGGTTATACTAGGTACTACTACACAGAATAATTTCTAAATCGTCAGTAACGTTTCTAACTAATTAATTGTCTGAATGTAGGTGATTATCGTCCATTTCAGCCATATTTGCCATTGGCTTTTTAGATATAGGTCGTTGACGCTGGACTTGCTCCACCGGTGCGTCGAGGGGGAATTCCTGTAATACCATACCTATAGGCTAAAACATTAACAAAAACATCGAAATAAAAGATTTATTATTGTATAATTTCAAGAGCATCTAAATTCATCTGAAAGAAATCGCGAGACACGGAGATCCAAATCTTTACGGGCAGTGGGCGCGCTACAGCTTGGTGGCGCGGTTGCTTCAGGAGGCGGCGGTTGAGGCCTGGGTGTTCGGAAGCGGCGAGCGCGAGTCAGTTGCCACGAAGCGCTGCTGTTGCGGAACACTCCGCGTATTCCAAAATCTTTGTCCTCAGGCACAGGACGAGGAACGCTAAAATTTTAAATTCAGGTTACCATCTACCAGCAGTTCGGGGGTTTGTTCCAAGTGTTTACGGTAAAATACTCACTATCCTGCAGTGACGGATGTACGTAAACGGGCGGGTGCTATTATAGATGGCAACTCCATTGAAGAATTTCTTTTCAATCCTGAAATGTAATGTTATTTAAACAGAAATTCCAAAAGAATGCAAATGATTCTTTTTCAATCTTGCAGTGACGTCTTTGGAAGGTTGGCAAGCCATAGTTTATGGATTGTCAACCTATGCCTATGGAGTTCGTAGGCTAAATAGGTACATAGATGAATGGAAACATATTAAGGAAAAAAGGCGTACCGTTTTTTATTTCCACCGTTCTTCTAAAGAAAATTAAGGAGGTAAGTAGGTATTTTTATAAAAAAAGACGTGGTGCCTACTCTGTGGGTGAGCGTTACGCCTTAGAAATGCCACTAGCTATCAGATACAATGGCTCTCTAGGTCATTGGAGCTCACCAGAATATTTCACGTTCCTTATCGCGCTTCTGTCCTTCCACTTTTGAGAGCAAACTGGGCACATTGAGCGCCTGATCGACCAACGAGGGATATCCACCCGCTTCTCTTCTACCTTTTGGAAGGCCGGTATACCAAGACTTACCTGGAAATTTAAGGGTTGGTTTTAGAGGAGGCATGACGAGGCGAAGGCAAAATCATACGGAATAGTCGACGACGTCGACGTTGCGAGCAATAACTACTCACTAGTGTTTTATACTTGGAGTATTTTGTAGATAGTGAGTGGGGAACATCTTACCGGTGCTGGTGTAAAAGTAGTGAATGCTAGTATGGACGGGATGTCCATGTCACGACGCGTGGAAATTCGTGAAAAACGCGACCGAGAGATGCTGCGCTCCGTTGTGCGGTAATTAAAATTATAGCCATGGATGCATACATCGTTTTCATTTTCATCCCTGAAATGTTATTTTACAGTTACCAGTTATCACAGCTAGTGAGCGTCGAAATCACCTGTAAATAAAATAAGTAGTTCTATATACTTTTTAAACAACTTTAGTTTCAGAATCGAAAGTTGGGCAAACACCAGTTGGTTAGACAGAACGTGAAAAGGAAGCAGTTTACTCTGGCATATTCTGAGCTTATTACGCGGGAGAAAACCAGCTTCCGTGGAAGGTGACTATAAAAGGGATGGTATCAGAAAGGAACCTCTTTTGTAAGTGAAAGGGCTTTTATACAGTTTTTCGCAGCCATCCTAATTTAGGTAGTTTATGCGGGCAGTTTTACTTGAGTGACGGGAACATTGGAAGACAGGACAAGCAGGTGCCGTGAGCACTAGTCTATCACGCTTAAGGCTTACCTATGTTTGTTGTGTACCCATGACTTGTGACATTATTTGTAAAGCAAACAACTTATAGCCGTTAACGTGAAATATAAATAAATGTGATAAGAAAAGGCAATAACACGTGGAAATTAAACAAACCAATAAGAATAATTAACGTCGCCTATACTGAATTCAGGGGTGGGTGAACCTGATGCTAATTGACCGAGTTACTTGGGTGAATATCATGCCTTATTTTGTCCATGTTTGCCTGTCCGCTAATCTGTCCGTTCATACAAGCAATTCAGATAAGTAACTAAATGGTTCTATTCAGGCAGGAGAATCTTTGCAGACTGGTCGAAGTCTTCATTGAGCAATGAGTGCCTTCTTGACGGGTATCGACGGCCTGTCTTATAGGTACAATGACTTATACTTGATTATTTCATGAAATGATCTATTCAGCTAAGTACATAAAACTCATAAGGTATGAGTTTGTTATAGAGTAAGATGGGCTTAGTTACCTGTTAGGGGTTATATTAAACCCATATCCCTTACTCGGTTTCTAAACGACATCGTACCGGAACGCTAAATCGATTGGCGGTACGTCTTTGCCGGTAGGGCGGTAACTAGCCACGGCCGAAACCTCCCAGCAGGCTAGACCAGAGAAACTTCAGCAATTATAAATTCCCATATTGACCCTGCCAGGAATCGGAGCCGGGGCCTTCCACGTTAAGTCAACAGCGCTCAACGCTTTTTCGACGTTCTTAGGAAGCTTCCCCTCTGGTCCGTGCTGACCTCGAAGACAGGGGGTCCGGTTTAGTCCGTGCAAGTCGGACATACCCTGCCATTAGGCAGAAGTCCGTAGGGATTTTTCGTTCAACCGAAGAAAAAAAAAAAAAAAAGGAAGCTTCCCCTCTGGTCGGATATATACTCGTGTGACGCTACGCCATGGATGGCGTCAAAACGCAACCAGGGAAAACCAGGGAGGGTATTCATGAGCGATCCTCTACATGCTGTTGTATTTTTGACTTTTCCTGGACTACTTGATGTAAGGAGCCGTTCTATACGGTCACACATTAAGCACAGCTTTAGGGCTGAGATACGTGGCCGAAAAAAGAGCATTTCATGTTTGCATCCAGCAAACAAGAGTCGACCGCTCGACGCTACTCGATTAATAGTTCTTCGAGTATGAGTTTTATTTTATTTTTATAAACTACAAGTTAGCCCTTGAATGCGATCTCACCTGATGGTAAGTGATGATGCAGTCTAAGATGGTAGCGGGCTAACCTGTTAGAGGCATGGTAGTTATATCAAACCCATACCCCTTTCGGTTTCGACACGCTAAATCGCTTGGTGGCACGTCTTTGCCGGTAGGGTGGTAACTAGCCACGGCCAAAGCCTCCCACCAGGCCAGACCAGGGAAAATTCAGAAATTATAAATTCCCAAATTGACCCTGCCGGGGATCGAACCCGGGACCTCCACACGTTAAGACAACGGCGCTACACACTGCGCCACGGAGGTCGCCAAAAACTAGTAGTTGGTAACTTTATGTACCTATCTAAAAGGTTTGACGAA
Source organism: Erebia aethiops (assembly GCA_923060345.2). Taxonomy (NCBI): domain Eukaryota; kingdom Metazoa; phylum Arthropoda; class Insecta; order Lepidoptera; family Nymphalidae; genus Erebia; species Erebia aethiops. The sequence goes on along the minus strand of OV281096.1, from coordinate 8,148,566 downwards.
ATGAGATTGTTCGAGCTGTCAGCTAAAATAATATGAGTAGACTATGTAATTTACAGCAACAATGGTATTGTCTATTAATCCCTCTCATAAAACTGTGGGAAATTTACTTAAGGCGAGTCACCTCAGCTCAGCGGTGAAAACTGGTTTGCTAGATCAAATTTTTTCGGTATTTACTATTAAATAACGGTCTTACAAAAAATATCCGATACACTTAAAGATATTGTCTAAAGAATGTGCTAATTTGTTACACGATAGGATGTACTTTACTCGATCAAAAAAAATCTTGAAACAGGCTAAATTAAAAGTTTAAAACGAATTTTTTATTAATAAAATTTTCGACTTTGCTCATCATTTTTATATGGATAAATTCCTCTTGAAGTATTAATGAGAACCTGCTAAAATTTATTTCAAACTGAAGTCCTATATCTATTTAATTCAAATTAATCCCAGAACTTTAACGTTGCCAAGCGGTTTCAGAATATACCGCGCTGCCCGCTTCCCCGCCAGTCTCTACGAGAAATGTACCGCGAGACGCGCGGGCGGCACCCCACACCTCACCTCCTAAAATCTTGGAGGTGACTCGCCTTAATAGATTTAACTGAATAGCGAAAGTTTTAAGTTAAAAGTGAAACCACTTTTTCTGCTCTATTACAAATTTGACATCACAGATGACTTTTATAAAAGTCAATAAGGTGAAGAACAGATAAGTGCTTTAATTACCACTTTTCATTTATTTTGATCATACAACCAATTTGGAAACATACCTATACCTATGTGAAGTGTGTATAGGTAGGTACCTACCTAATACAAAAAATGGTTTGACAACACTTGAATGAGCGGATTGTATATTTTTTATGTTAGGATCATCGATTTACCAACTATGGACTATGGTAAGGATAAAGTTCGCATATTCCATGCGCAAAAGTGGGTCGAGCCAGCGAGAAAATTAAGATTAACTAAATCAGATTCAATGCTAAGACAAGGGTGTGAGTTGGAACTTGGAAAGTCTAATTTTGTTAAAGATCAGTTATGCCTATTTGTGTGTTTCAACATAGTTTCAACACTATCCGGTCCGAATCCGATACGTGAATTGTATTAATTAAATAAGTTGCCTTTCACGTTGTTTGCAATATTATATAACAGCACTAACTTGAAAGGGATTGTTCAAATAAGGTAATTTCACACTTACGCATATTCTATATACTTATAACTTATATAATACTAGTGGTTCGCCCCGAACTAAGACCTCGCGGCGCCATCTATTGACATAAATGTGAAGTTCTGTTAAAAATACTGAAGCTCATTACAAATTAAATAATTCCGTTTCCTTACAATATTTATCTAATTTTAGTATTTGTTGTTCAAGTACAGGATATAATTGAAATAATTGATCAAGTTTCAGGCTCATCCTTTCAGAAAATTTAGAGTTCTGAGGTCATCTTTGGACGTTAGAAAATCACCACTTTGAAAGCCCCCCATTTCGTCAATTTTGGGGGAAAAATTTAAAAAAAGATATTTTTGGACTCTATTCCTAATTATCTTTAAAATGATATACCGCAACCCTATGTAACTTTATAAAAAATATTTTACTTCGCATTCGCTTCTATGAGAGCCCCCCAAAATAAAGATTTTTATTATTTTTTAAGCCATATTCGGCGGGAGGCCATTGGTTTACATATTATATTTAAAGCTGAAGTAATTGCGTTCAGTAATTCAGAAGTTATAATGCTCTGACAGACGGACGGACGGACGGACGGACAAGTGCCAATTCACCCAAGTAGACTCAGAGACCTTCGCTTCGCTCGGTCAATTATATGTATAGTACCTTAACCTTACCTAATCAGTTCATAATAATCTTTTTGTAGGTACGAGATAGTGTCTTTGCTGGTGCACACCGCTAACCAGAGTAAGCATGACTATGGTATTACCAGACCTAAGTAAGTAAGTGACGACCTCCGTGGCGCAGTGTGTAGCGCTGTTAGGTCCTGGGTTCGATCCCCGGCGGGTCAATTTGAGAATTTATAATTTCTGAATTTTCCCTGGTCTGGCCTGGTGGGAGGCTTCGGCCGCGGCTAGTTACCACCCTACCGGCAAAGACGTGCCGCCAAGCGATTTAGCGTTCCGGTACGATGCCGTGTAGAAACCGAATAGGGGTATGGGTTTAATATAACTGCCATGCCCCTAACAGGTTAGCCCGCTACCATCTTAGACTGCATCATCACTTACCATCAGGTGAGATCGCAGTCAAGGGCTAATTTGTAGAGGATTAAAAAAAAAAAAGTTTTCCGCGGCTAAAAAGAAAAAGAAAAAATATTCGTGTGGTGATTTATACCTAATTAAAAAAAATCCAAAACCACCACAAGGCTTCCGCTAGATTTCGCCAGGGTGAACTCTTATTCTATTATCTCGGTAATTAAAGAAATTTGTCTACTCGTCAGCAGGTGTCTCGTCGCTAGGCAGTGCCAGGGGCTGGTCTTTTATTTCATCTTCTGCCTCACGGCTTCGGGATCGTACCATGTCCAACAGTAGGGTATCGTGGCCACCAAGGTTCTCGGATCTATTAAAAGAAATTATGAACTTATGAATGTTCCTAACGCTTACGTCGTCATGTTGCATCGGTAGGTATCCCGCATCTACTATTAGGTACTAATAGGTAGGTTGTTCGACACTATGCGTTTTATATTCAGCGTTTGCCGCTATCAATGTCAGAGGTATTTAAACTATTTTCACGTTATTAAACAGGGAAAACTACAACTAACGCACAGATTTACATATACCTATAGGTCGCGAGTACCTAACTACCTACACAATTAAAGTTTTGGGTTTTTGTGGGATACCTTCCTATCTGATGATTATTGCAATTAAAAACTATTTTTCTTATAAAGTAGTAAATATTGTAAAATGTTTGAGCTTCTAGAATTCTAGATCATTCATCATCCATCAGCCTGTATCTATGCATCCACTGCTGGACATAGGTCTTTTTGAGAGCGCGCCACCAAGCGCCGTGCCTCCCCCTTCCCCATTAACCCGCTTCCCGCCACCCTCATTAGTTCATTAACAAGATAACTAACGCTAAAATTTTAAATCATATCATAGAGATGTTACTGTATCAAAGTGCAAGAGATCACATTCGAGACGGCAAAAGAAATAAAATAAATAGAGGAACTATAAAGAAATTAAATATTTGTACAGGAATAAGTTTCACATTTCATTACCATTTCTAGTAAGTAATATATTCTCATTATTTTGCACAAGATTTATGATTCACATAGAAAACAAATGTAAATACATTTGAATAATGCAAATATAAAGCTGTGTATTCATTTGTAGTCTGAACGCGTTTCGCTTCTGCGACAAATGAAAAATTCCGACGCCGTGAAGCATTTGCAGTGAATTTTTATTTAATTTTTTAGCGGTTTTTTAAATTGTAGTACTTACGCATTATGCCATTATAATCCCAAGAGGCATTCAACACGAAAACGTTCGAAACGAAATCCACGATCAAATTTTTTTTATCGTGATTTTTCTAATAAATTTTTGTTAGTAACTTTTGCAATTTTTGCAAGCGGGTCTTGAATTTTGTCAGAAAATCATCTACACGCTATTTCGAATCTAACGACATCTCGTTCATATTTTTCAGAGGCGGAGAAAAAAGTTTGACCTTGTTGACTAGACTATAAGAGTAACGAGCAGGAGGATTGCAAAGGGGAGAGAAAGATAGAAGTACATAATGTTATAAAATCTAAAATTGTTACTTCGTATTGTTCTCTAGTGAGAACTTAGCATAACGAAGCATGTGTTAAATGTTTGTACACAAACACATGCTATGAGATAAGATGTTTGAGATTGATTAATTTATAAGAACTTAATATGTAGAGCAAACTAGAAAAGATTATGGACCACGCGCAAAATTATAATTCTAGATTCTAGATATTCAGTGTAAACTTTAAGTTATTTTTTGTTGTTGGGGGCTGAATACCTCGCTACCATGTTAGACTGCATTACAATACTCATCATCATCACTTACCATCGGTGTGATTACAGGCTGTAATCACAACGATGGTATGGATGGTATCAGAATATTATAAGTTAGCCATTGGCTGTAATTTACAGCCAATGGCTAACTTATAATATTCTGATAAAGAATACCATTGAAATAATAGGTATTATAAGTATACTGACTTATACTACCCAGAAAATCTTATTTGCAAGACGAGTAATAAAAGTAGACTATAGAGTCGAACTAAAGTCCTTCTTCTACCTTGGACAGAGAATCACTACTTGCATAAACCGATTGCTACTAACTGTTGACTCCCTTGTCTCGTGCCGTAGCTGTTGCTTCGTTCAGCTAACAAAGAGGTGAGGCCGGTCGTCACAGAGGCGTTGGAGCATTCTTGACGACTTGCACGCAGCTTCATCAAGAGTGATGCGTAAGGACTTGCGTCGTTGCTCATGAAAGAAATCCGACACGGTTCCTCTTTCTTGGGCCTATAGAACGTAATTTTTTTTAAATCTCTAGAATCAAATGTATTTATATACGCTTACGCGCTTTTGGTCGCAATTTCGTACACATGTCACATGGATTTAGGTTATTTTTTAATTTGCCTTTCATTGAAATAATGGTTTAGCAGAGCCTAGACAAGGCGTATAAAGACACACTTTCGGATTCAGTTTATAGGATTGTATCTAAAGGAATCAGGAATATTGAAATTGCTTAGCGTTACGGCTGGTAGCGTTACCGAGACCTGACACCCGAATCACCAGTTGCTTAAATTAATTAAATAATTTTATCAAAGAATACTTAACTATACCTATAAGAAGAATACAAATTATGATTTCATGTCATTTAAAAAATAAATCTGTTTTTTTGTAATTTTACTCATCTGCCCTGGCCATTTAAATACAAAGCAACGGTAGTAAAAATTATTCTGATTATTGCAGACGTAAAAAGTTAAAGTAGAGAACCAAGTATGAATCAACATTATAAGTCCTGATTTTAACTTCCCAAAAACCAATACGAACTATGAAATAAATACTTAAAATTTTAAAGGGACTTCGAAGAATATAATCGTCTAATTTGTGGTTTTACGACTAAGTGCAACGTAAAACGTGCTCATTGAAGTTGTGATGCTGCGTAGATTTTTTCATATCCCATCATGAATCATGCAATGAGTCACAGCTTGACAAGACTCGCTAAATAACTCCCAATAGGCCTTGACGGGCCCAATTACGTAGAATTGAGGTGTAATTAATTCGGAATAAGTAAATAGGCCTATTAAGTGGCCGCTTGATATGGTTATAGTATTTAACGAGATAGTCAGTAGGTACTTAGGTATGGACTAGAACTTCTTTGGTTCATGTTTAAGATAGGTAGGTAGGTACATAATTACAATTAAACCTCTGAAACTGATGTTTCTTTGGTAGTGACGTTTTTTTACCCAGCTGAAGATTCTAAGTGATTAAGAATTCCTATCAAAACAGGCATCGCCTTGCCACTTCCATGTTTGTCTACCTAGGTATGCTAGACAAGTCCCTAACTACCTACTTGGTAGCTAGAGAAAGCAGGCTGGTAATTGTACTAACAGTGCTATGCCCCGTGATGAATATAATTTAGAGTAACGAGCCTTCCAGTCTCCATCCCTCCGCCACGCAGTTTCAGGTTTTCTGAAATATAACCCAGTTTAGAGATGCTTTCTAATTAGAGATGCACGTTGGCGTGGCAAGGGCCATGTGCTCTGATTAAAATATGCCCAATAGTGGCATGTGTGTGAAACCCATATTTATATTTATCTATGTCACTGCTCAATTTATCTTTTGCCGAAGCTACTGACATGAAAACGAAGAACTATTGCCATAAATACTAGCCCGCTTATTTTCGTTGGAAAGGCAAAGTTGTAAAGCTAACTCATCAGATTTGTAGCTTTTAGCAATTTTCATACGCATGCGCCATTTTCGGTTTGCGTTTTCCTTTCAATGCGAACTAGTTTTTAACGAGTCTCACTAATTTTATAAATAAAGGTTTTTCATTTGAAGGTTTCTCTATTTTTTTTTTTTTTTTTGTGTACCTAGTCGGCTAAACTAAAATGCTCAACAGGTGTAGGTATGCTTGGTTTAGGTAGTTTAAGTCATACTTAATGAATGTTGGCACTATTTTAAATTGCAATATTCGGCCATTTCATAGTGTTTATTTTCTCACCGGCTCTATTTTCTAAAAACATAATATGGAAACGGAAAATATGTCTGAGGATACACAGAAACGGAAGTGGAAAATTAAAATTTAGGTACTAACTGAAAATTGCTCATAAGTAGCTTCGCTGCTTCGGTTCCAAAGGTTTAGGCCAAACCATGATTTAAACTTAGTGTTTTATAATATTTGGTTGATTAATAATTATTATAAAATCATTTTAAATTCGCCTTAAGTGTGACCGTAATAATAATATATCTAATAATTATGTTCATTAATTTAATAGCACTTTTAATTAAGCTGTGGTTTCTTCACAAGCAGTCGACTTTAATAATAATTTATAAATATCTACTGCATAATAAATTAGGCATACACGGAATTAAAAAAAACCGGAAATCAACGCAGATGAAGTTGGGGATATTACCTACTTATACCTATTATATTGAAAGTATGTAAGATCTAGCTGATCATTGATGCCCGCGACTTCGTCCGCGTGGATTGAGGTTTTTTGTTCCCACGGGAACTTTTTAATTTTCCGGGTTAAAAACTGGCCAATGTGTTATTCCAGACTATAAGCTATCTCAAATATCATCCAGATCCGTTCAGCCGTTCTGGCGTGATTGAGTAATAAACATCAATCCATCCATCCATCCAAACTTTCGCATTTATAATATTAGTAAGATATAGATTTACTAACACAATTTCTCCAACAGTTCAAATATTTTGTGCACTACCATGACCGCTACTAAAATAAGCACTACCCTTTTCAGTGGCAATTTAGTCATTTTTTTCAGAATTTCCATAATTTTGTTTTATAAGTAAGCATGCATTTCTTGTGCAATATGTTGAGTAGATATGTTTGTATAGATGATATTATAAATGATTATGGCAGTATGACAGTATAATAGTTAAGCATTGTTTGAAAGTCGCTAGGCTAGTACGTTCAGAGTCGAAGGTCATGCCTTAACGCGGTGACAGAAACTACAATCTTAGATTACTACAATACTCAGAATGGCTGTAAAAATATCCAACTGATTTATAATAAGTAATTCTACAATGAGGTTTTATGTTTTAGCGTCCTTTTGGCTTTGAACTGCTATTACATATGGGACAAATAATATGTAAGGTCGATACCTGGCATAATAGTGTCCTAAATAGGTACCTACCTAGTATTTCGAACTTTTTGAGACAACCTTGATAACAAGTAAACCGGTCAAAGAATAGTAAGTATATACTTAGGTTAAAGAAATCCATGATATCCATACTAATATTATAATGCGAAAGTGTGTCTGTCTATACATCTATCTGTCTGTCTGTCTATCCCCCCGCTTGTCTGTCTGCTACGCTTTCACGGCCGATCTGCTCAATCGAATTTGATGAAATTTGGTACAGGGGTAGATTGAATCCTGGGGAAGGACATAGGCTATGTTTTATCCCGGAAAATTAAAGAGTTCCCGCGGGAATCAAAAAATCATCTAGTTGGTCTAACATGTTATGCGGGTTATTATATTATTAACCAGCAGCACCCACACGTAACATTTACAAGCATCCTAAAAGTTGGGTCAGTCGATGAACAGCATACGAAAAATCTACTACCGACCAATGCTGCATATCAGACACTTTGGAGACATGGATAATGTCGATGTTTATTGTTTAGGAATAATATAGTAGAGATTTTGGGTTAACGTTCATTCCAGGAGGATTTTGTTATGTACACAGAAAATATGACATACATATAGGACAGGTTCTGTTTTCATGAGGTTTATAGAGGGTCTTTTATAGCACCTACGTTTTAATTAGAATTGTAATTTACTTACGATGTCCATCCATCATTCTTTTTCATGATATCATTCTCATTATTAATTGTAGCACTATATAGATGAATGTAGCTGTTGTAACATCTTTATGTATTGGCAATTGGCGTACTGCAGCCATCGAGACCAGCAGTTATATATAAGTGAGTATGTCCCGCTTTTTATTTTAGGTGCTTGGTTGGACACCAATAAACGCCGAAGTCATCGGTCATCACACGGTACCTATTACGAAAATATATTTCAACAAATATACTTACTGCATTTCAATCATATTTCACTCATTAATGAAATGTTTTTGCTCTTGATCGGAAGTACATTCTCTTTGGTAAAAATAAATAATATTGAAAATGACAAGTAGTAAATAGTCTATAGAAAATGATATAAAAATGACATAAGCGTGTATGAAGGTTACAGCAAGGAGGATTTAAGTACTGTTAAGATCGTATATATGTATATCGGACTCTAATAAGTAGGTACCTATGGATCTCTGTATGGATTATGGATGGTATAGGTAACTTAACGGATCTGCTAATCGCTTGAGTTACAAACGCGATGGTATGGCATTGGCTATAAAAAACTTGTCAATTTTTTTTATTTAATTTAAAATTAGCCTGGACCGGATTTTAATAGGCAACCTATTTTAGGTGTATTTATCTATTATTAAATAAAAATAAAAAGTAGGTTTCATCTATAGGTTAACAGATCGGTGAAGGTCATTTGTATATCCGGCTCTAAAACCATTACTAGAGATGCTGCATCTAGAACTATGGTAACTATATAATTAACTGTAAATTGTGGTGCTCTACATTATGAAGATTGGTAATATGTAGGTATAAGGCATTGCTATAGATATAAATTGTTAACTTGTTCATAACCAAGCTTGCCTTGAAATCCGGAGACCTATACGTGTATGTAATGAACTCAGTAAATGCTACCTACAAGTATTGTCTCTGTAGTCTCAAGTATTCTAGATAGGCTCTATATGGGCTCTACCTATACCTATTGCATATATTCTTTTATTCATACTTATTATAGACCTGTACAAGTTCTATTATTCCGATAAAGAAACAAAATGAAACGGTATAGTGATTAGTGAATAGTCTATGCAAAGAAGCAGAGATGATGTCCCGTTAAGTGGGTTTGTTTGGATTCCCGCACGTCCTGAATCAAGAGTAAAAAATCTCGTGGGAGCGTTGATCCGTTCATTGTGGCAGACAAAAGATTATTTATTTGGTGTCGCAGCATTTAGCGATACAATTATTGTGCTTCGATAAGTAATTGGATTTTCTAGCTGTTGTGTCGAGCGGCCACGGCGGGGGCGGTGAGCGTTCCGTACTCGAGTCCGCTCTAGCCCGTATCAGCCCGTAGTCGCTCAAACCGCGAACGCCGGCGTGCACGTCGTGCCTCGAGTCCTCTCACATAACACGTTCGATAACGCGCCCTATTTAAACGCGATACTAACGTTAGCTGTGCAAAACGAAACATTCCCAAGTTATTTACATTAAGTGATAGCTAATCAGTGATTTGTAAAGTAACGTCGTTATTTTTTAGCCCTGAAAAAAGGTCGGCGCGCAATCCAAACCGGCTTTGTGACCATATGATCTGAACTGGACCCGCTCGAACCGCGCGACCCTCTCGATCTGTTTGCAGTTACGATGCGGATTAAACTCTAAAGTTCAATTGCAAGACGGATCCGAGGATGACTCAGTAGACTTTCTAGTGTTTCGGTGTCAGTTTTGTGACTCGATTTCGGCGGAGATGTGATTGTTGACGTTGTGTCCAAATATTGTGTTGAAAGATATGGCTGGTGCTAGTGAGGATGGTGTGAGTGTGGAGGAAGTGCCCTCGCAGGAGACTCGAAGGCGAGGGCTGAGTGGATCGATGTCTCTGCGCACGCGCAAGCTCGGAAGGCGCCTCTCGCGCAGCATGTCCATCGTGGCGCTGAAGCTACCGGAGAAGGCGCATAGCATAACGCGAACCTCTTCGAAACTTATGAGATCTGGCAGCCGCGACAAAAAGAACAGATCCTTCGAGCTCTCTGTCATACTTCCGGATAAAACCCAAAAACAGGTAAACAAAATGTTCGACGCTGTTAACAATAGTACCAAATTCTCAACAACACAAAAAATATCGCATTGTTTCTTTATTCTAAATTCTTATACACTTTTATGTGTTGAATTAAAACCCAGTGCTATGTCAACACAAATTGTCGCTGAAACGATTAGGAACGTTACAAATGGATACTCAATTAATTCATCTAAGAGTGGATCTTAAGGATCTCAAATTGGACATCACTTTGCCTGTTGGATTTAAAATATACGAGTAAATTCCATCAACAGGCAGTACCTAGTATTTAAATTGTTATTAGTAAGTTGAAATTGGTTTTGTCAGTCAAAAAAAAAGGGTACAAACGCAAGTTGTAGAAGTTAAAAATGTGTCATATTTACTAAGTTATCGAACAACTGATAGGGGAAACGATATGATAACAACATGCTTGTTGATATGCGAACTTTGTTTACTTATTTAATTCAGCACAAGCGGCTAGACAACTTACGGGACGCAAATGCAGAGCTTGTGTGGTGTGTTGCGATGGCTGTTTCGCCTCCTCGACTACACCGTGGATTTCTCCATTGATACAATATTATTCCGTCGTTCGAATTCGTCACTACTCATTGTTTGCCTTTGTCATTGAACCGGTGAATTACGCTCTTTAGTTCGATTGTTTGACTACCGGCCAATTGGCTGCCAGCTTTACTATCGTTGTCTACCGTTTATTTTGGCCATGCATATGTTGAATAGATATAATATATAATATGTTATTATGTTTAGATACCGTAATGATTGATTATGACCACATATATAATTGGCGTCATTTTCGTTCCTCGTTTGATCACTAATAAGTCTGTAGTAATGGTGAGGCTACGTTAGAATAGAATTATAATATTGATGAAGTGATAGACAGAAATTGGCGTGGTTTACTGTTCAGTTCCGTATTAATAAAGATCATTGGTAAAGCAATTAAGTTTTTTGTACAATTGCTACATCCTGACAAAAGTAAAGGACAGAAGTGATTCCGGAGACTGATTACCTACTTATTTAGTTTACTTTATGCGAGTACTTAGATATTTAATTACCGTGGTAGAGGATTTTCATGCATGAAAAACCAAGGTTTGGATGTCAAAAATGCATGAATGTTTTAAAACAATGCTTGCCTTCGTCAATTTTGTATACCTACTTTAATATGCCATTGCCTTTTTGAAAGAAATGAATTTAATGTTGCTAAAATGGCATTCAGAAATGTTTCTTTGGGGTTTCACAGCTTCCTGATTAATTTTCAAATTGGTTCAAGTTTGGACTGGGCATATACCTTTCGGCTATTATTGCATCAATTAATTAAAGGAAGTAGTTTTATCCACATGCCCAACAAATGTCTTAGATGACGTATCATATTTAAGTCAGCGTCTTACTTCGATATGATTCCAAATCATTGAGGTATTGTTCCAAATAAGCAGAATCAGTGAAACAGGATTCACCCCGTAATCATATAGAAGAAAAAACAGGGTCAGACTAGCGCACAATGGGTTCCGTACCACACAATATAAATTATTTTAGTAAATAACAAGAAAGATGTCATAACAACACGTAATCAGCTATGAAATAACTGGCTTACATTATGGCGCTATACCTACTGGTAGCGCCTGACAAATTATTTGTCACCCTATGAGTACGGAATGCTATATAATAATATAACTTTAAATCTCTTACTTGCTTGAAGATAGAGATCAAAAAGATGAGATCCAATGCAGAATCGTATTAGTCGATTTATAAGTTGATTTCCTATTCTGTGTGGTCGATTGTTCATTGTAATGTGTTTAAGTTTGAATCCGACATTTTTAAAACGCCCGTAACCATGCCCTTTTGAGGTTGATTCTGCGATTGACCTTCGAAACAAATTACTTGAAACAAAAACCGACCTCAGTGGGTTCATATTTATTAAACGTCATTATTGCATTGAATTGCAGTTCAGACAATAACAGCTGACAGGCATTTACCGCCAATGAGGAAGAACGCCTACTACGTACTTTAACACTAAAGATGAACATTGCACAATGCACATAACTGATGACAGGAAATAGCACATCATATACTTAACTATCTCAAATACACGGTTAAAAAGGGATGACACTACTTCAATCATGTAGTACTGATGTTTTGATATGATCAATTTAAGAATATACAATATTTGGTTTTAGGAAAGCTTTGTTGACGTCTGGAAAAATTAAAACTGAGTTTCAAGAAACTGGCTACGAATTTTGAGGGTTTAGGACTTAAGAGTTACGACTAAACATAGAAAATTTGTAAACTGTCATTTATGGGATTATTATATATATATTTATTCATTATTCATTATAATATTGAGTTAGAAATCGTAGATCTGGAAGCCTCGAAAATTATTTTAATATTAATATTTTCTCAATTGTAATTGAGAAGAACTTTCAAATCATTTAAATTGACATCACTAATGAGCTCCTATGATGAGTTCCGTATCGAAAACGGAATAAATTAAAAGAATTCTATCGCAAAGTTTTAATCGTTGCTTATTAACTATATTGAATGAATTTGAAGCCAGTAGTTAGCGAGTGAAAGTGATGTCGCAATCGTAAGTAGTAAGTTGCGTGCTAATATGCGGGCTTGTAGTGAGGTAGTTCTGTAATTAGATGTCCGTAATTCGTGTCGTTTATTGAATGATAATTGATAACCAGAAGTATCAGATACTACAATGGTACCTAACTACTTTTCTAGTCACGTCCGGTACATAATTGAGTACGTTTTTATGTACTTATCTGTAATTTGTAATCGACATATTATTATGATAGCTATATTGAGGTGATTGAGAGGGATTTGAGCTTTACTGCGTGTATCAAAGGTCAATCAAGAATTGAATAAATAATTCAAATATAGGACCGAAGTATCCATTCCTTAGTTCTCTAAGATCTATTGAAGGACAAGGTTAAAGAGAGTTTAAGTTTCTGAGCAGTTGAAAATGTTAATTTTCTGTAAAGTTAAACAATGCTTCTTTATAATTGTATAGGTACTTACGTATTTATAATTTCCTATTATTGATGATAATATTTATAGTTTATTAGTATCTAATCTTAAATAATTAGTTAATTATTTAAGATAAGATAAGATATTATGTGGGCGAACATCATATTTCCGATGGCATAACAGTCAGCGGAATATATTGTTATCGATACTTTATTGTTCATTGCACTGATTTCCTTTAAATTAATTATTAATTTTTCATCATGACCGGCAAGAGTTGTTTCAAAGTATAGAAGAGTGTTTGCAGATGAAGTAAAATTTAAACCATCGAGTTTTATACGATAATAATAAAATCAATGTCAAGGCGTGGGTAGTGTAGCTAAGCAAAGGGTAAGTTTAAATTTTTGTATTTCAATAATTAATTTGTTAAAAGAGTAGATACATTTTATAAAAGACTGTCACGAGGTACTAAAAAAATTCTACATCAATGGTCACGAATAACGGAAAAGTCATTATTCTTTAAGATAGTAAGTAGAGAAATCAAGGACAAACATTTGGCCCAACTGAGAGATGTTAATATATAAAGTGGTACGAAGGCTTAAATCATCGCTTTGTAATATCACTGTTTAAAAAACGATTATTTTCATTCATTAGTCCAATATTTGTAAACACTGATCGTTTGGGCTTGGAGAGGTGCAACTTTCATTGATCAAACCAAACATGTTTTCATGTAGATATGACTGGCCTTATAATTTATCTTCATATAGAAGTAGAACTTTAAATAGAAAAGTGAATTTTACTGCGTGTAATAAATAATCCTACTAGTATCAGAAATGTGAAAGTTTAGATGTTTGTATGTTCGAATGTTTGTTACTTTTTTATTATTTATTACGATCTAATATCAAGATTTTGCATTAAATTTACTTTGTTGTTATTTATTAAGATTTAAAATTAAATTAGCATCACAAAAGTAGAAATATCTTTGTATGAAAAATAGTTAATAACTACCTACTTAATTGGAAAGTAAAAGAAATCGACACAACTTTTACGGCTCAAGTGTTAACTTTTGTACAGTAAGAATAATCGTGTAAATATGCGTATAAAAATAAGGCTAGGATTTGAGGCGAGATGGCTATCAGTTTTCTGCATCGGGAGTGTAACCGGTTAGGACCTAGTGACGCAAATATGTATAGGGCTTATACCATCAGTACCATCAATGTCGTATCCAATATTTACTGAAATAGGTTTGATTTTACAATAAGCATTGCATACCAACTCTCTGGTCCGATGACCTAAAGAAGATGGTGGGAAGCGGGTGGATGATGAAAGCAGAGGACCGTGTTTGGTGGCGAGCTCTCGAAAAGGCCTATGTCCAGCGCTAGTATTGGATGCATATAGGCTGATGGATGGATGATCGCATAACATTGATTGAGAAGTACCTACTCTTATCAAGTAATTTTGAATTTTATTGAACAATGGTAACATTCTTGCAAAGATAATATGATTGATAAGGTTTGTCGTTTAATTGTGGTAAATTTTAGGTTGATGCTCAGAATACAGAGAGGTTGAGCATTATAGATGTCAAAACTTAGCTAATTGAGAATAATATTATTAATTATGCCAATTGTTCTTGAGAAGTTTATTAAAAGTTTATCTAAGACCTAAAGAAAAAATTTACTAATCCCTAAGTTTTGTGAATAGATTTATTTTGATTTTTACCAGTAATATGAAAATAACCTTACTATTCAGAATTCCTAAACCGGTAACCCTACTCGCGAACTGGACAATACGAAGTTAATGTATCCTTAAGGCATCGATCCAACACTCCTATTTATTATTAAATTCAATGAGATCTCGGCATAAGATGGCTATTTACGTGTAGGCAATTATTTTTTGCTAGGATTAAAAAGGTGTATAAGTATACAACACAGATGTAGTACTAAACAGATACCGCGCTAGGAACACGGCAGGCGCGCCAACAAAGCAAATACAAAACGAAAAGCAAATACAAATCTCATTTAGTTGGATGCGACGCGTCGAGAAGTTTCGACGTAACGTGTGTTTAAACAAGTTTCTCAAAATAATGCCTTCTTGTGTCTTGAAACACTGTAAAAATTGTTCCCAAAAATTAAAAAAGGATAATGGTGTTTCTTTTCATAGGTAAGAATTTATATTTTCATTCTGTAAGTTTTTTTTCCCTTTTTATTTAATTGCTGATGACTTGAAACACAAAACCTCAACGATATCTATCAGTGTTGCTAATTTACGTTGTAATATTTTCCCTTAAATTAAAGAAGGTGTAAATGAGCTGTTAGTAGATAGTTTTTTTTTTGTGAAACAGCTACGCTGCCGGCGTATTTCGAGGTACGCCGATTAGCTTATAGGTACGCCAGCTGCTTTTGAGGTACGTCAGCTACTTTGATGGTACGTAGGCTACTTTTAAGGTACGCCAGCTTCTTTAGAGGTACGCCAGCTACCTTAGAGGTACGTAGGCTACTTTGGTGGTACGCAGGCTACTTTGCTGGTACGCAGGCTACTTTTAAGGTACGCCAGCTACTTTAGAGGTACGCAGGCTACTTTAGAGGTACGCAGGCTACTTTGGTGGTACGCAGGCTACTTTGCTGGTACGCAGGCTACTTTTAAGGTACGCCAGCTACTTTAGAGGTACGCAGGCTACTTTAGAGGTACGCAGGCTACTTTGGTGGTACGCAGGCTACTTTGCTGGTACGCAGGCTACTTTTAAGGTACGCCAGCTACTTTAGAGGTACGCAGGCTACTTTGGAGGTACGCAGGCTACTTTGGTGGTACGCAGGCTACTTTGCTGGTACGCAGGCTACTTTTAAGGTACGCCAGCTACTTTAGAGGTACGCAGGCTACTTTAGAGGTACGCAGGCAACTTTGGAGGTACGCAGGCTACTTTGGTAGTACGTAGGCTACTTTTAAGGTACACCAGCTACTTAGGAGGTACGTAGACTACTTTAGTGGTACGCAGGCCACTTTGGTGGTACGCAGCCTGCGTACCTCTAAAGTAGCCGGCGTACCTCTTAAGTAGCTGACGTACCTTAAAAGTAGCCTACGTACCTCCAAAGTAGCATGCGTACCTCTAAAGTAGCCGGCGTACCTCTTAAGTAGCTGACGTACCTTAAAAGTAGCCTACGTACCTCCAAAGTAGCCTGCGTACCTCTAAAGTAGCCGGCGTACCTCTTAAGTAGCTGACGTACCTTAAAAGTAGCCTACGTACCTCCAAAGTAGCCTGCGTACCTCTAAAGTAGCCGGCGTACCTCTAAAGTAGCTGACGTACCTTAAAAGTAGCTGGCGTACCACCAAAATAGCCTACGTACCTCCTAAGTAGCCTGCGTACCTCTAAAGTAGCCGGCGTACCTCTAAAGTAGCTGACGTACCTTAAAAGTAGCCTACGTACCACCAAAGTAGCCTGCGTACCTCTAAAGTAGCCGGCGTACCTCTAAAGTAGCTGGCGTACCACCAAAATAGCCTACGTACCTCCTAAGTAGCCTGCGTACCTCTAAAGTAGCTGGCGTACCTCTAAAGAAGCTGGCGAACCTTAAAAGTAGCCTACGTACCATCAAAGTAGCTGACGTACCTCAAAAGCAGCTGGCGTACCTACGTACCACCAAAGTAGTCGGCGTATCTCTAAAGTAGTCGGCCTACCTCCAAAGTAGTCTCCGTACCTCCAATTTAACTGGCATATCTTGAAAGTATTCGACGTACCGCTAAATTACTCAGCGTAGCTCCAAAGTAGCCAGCGTACCACCACAGTAATATGCGAATCTCCTTTTCCAGGATACAAGCTATTCTCCTACCATATGTCGTTGAAATCGGTTAAGTAGTTAAGGTCTAAAGATAGAACAAACAATTAAAATTTCTTACATTAATTTGGCATTTTTTCATTAATGTGGCAACATTTCACGCACACTGATGCATGTGTCCAGACAGTGCTGTCACGCACACTAGAATAAATTTTGGCCGCACTGTCGTGTTCCGAGCGCGGTATCTGGTACTACATCTGTGGTATACAAGGGTCTCAACTGAAGTCTGTAGTGCTTCTAAAGAAACAAGTATTTAGGAATAGGTTTAAAGTGAACCTAATTAGTAAATAACCCTCGTAGCTTTAGTTTTAAGATACCGTTACTGATTATCACCATTATATTTTACAAATAACTAGACCTCAATAAGTGTAGATATTGAATAAAAATTATTTGAATTGAATAATAATATAGTTTATGGAATATTTAAAAAAATTGTTAAATGAAGCAAATAACGTTATTACATATTTGAAAAATAAATCATAGCTATTGATTTTTCGAATAATTCTGAATGAATATCGCGACAAAATCTTGTAAGAACATAAGAATTGTATGTATTTACTTAATAACGGTAATAAAGGTTGGTTGATTAACAATTGGTGGTTGATATTACTGTATAATTACACAATAAATTATAATATTACAAGTAGTTCATTCATATATTTTAATAATTATACGTTATAATATTGTTATGTAACTCAATATTTGATAAAGTATTTAATTCTGGTAAAAGCATTCAGCTTAATGATACGAAAATTCGCAGTTAGAAAGCCAACCTTTGAAAAACAAGATTTAGGTAAGAGTAAGAAGTATATTTAGAAAAGTATATTTTCAAATTTTATGCATCTCCAGAAATGTAGAGTTGATTCTTATACTTTAATGTGTAGCTTTTCCGGGACATTCTAATTCTATGTATTTATTAAGTCTGAAAAATTAAAATAAACGTTGCCTAAAAATAAAAAAACCGCCATACAGTGGTAGTGCTCACTAGAGAAGCCCAATAGTAGGTAGAATAATATGACCGTAGGCTGATTTGGGCGCAGAACCACAGAATAGGTACGTTGTAGGTAGTACGTTGTGCAGAACGTACCATTCGTAAAATCCGTTTTTAAGAGTTCGCGTCCTCAAAAAGCTAACAATAGCATCGTAGATAGTGATGGTGATCATTTTAAAATATACGACAGAAATGTGTTTGCTTAAAGATTCGAACAAAGTTGTATAAAGGCGTTTGTTTTTTGCGAACACCTCGGCATTATCATGCGCGTCCTCGATTAACTTAAGACTTAAGTAAAAAGTAAGCGATGAACTACACAAAACTGCCTTTGTCGCTATTACGTGACACGGTTTAGTGAACAGTGGTTTCCTTCTTTATCATAACCGCGGCCAATAATATGTGTATTATTAATCTTATTAATAATACACATAAGCTGTCTTACTTTCCTACAACTGCGTAATCAAATGGTACATTATTTATTACCTTTTAGCATATTTTGTTCTGTTCAAGTAATGAGAATAGGATCAAAACTTAAAAATTCAAATACACTTTTACAAGTGCTTTTCAATCGTCAAATGAATCTACCACTAGTTCAGAATGCCATTCCTTTACCGAGAAGAATTAGCAACAAACACAGGAATTGCTCTTTGTAAAATATTAAAAACAAATCCACGCTCTTTTATCGTTTACAATCTTCAACAGTATGATAAGCTTTTATAAGGAGCATACGTTTAATGGACTTTTTAAACTTGTGTAAAGGCAAGTCTAAAACTGAATGTGGAATTTTATTATAGGCCAAAGAAACTCAGTAAGTTTTCGGTAACTTCATTATTTAATCATTTTAATAATTAGCCAGTGTATAAATCAATACTTGGCAGTATTATTTAAGTGCGTTCGTTAGCAATATTATATTTTAGGTTGTCAATTATGGTTAACTTTACTGTTAAACGATTATGGTTTACTTTAAAGGCGAGTAATTAAAAATACTTTAAGTAGGTACTTAGTAGCTACTTACCCGTGCCATACAGTTTCATTTGTACAAAATTCATGTTATGCAAGCGTGCCAAAAAGTCTTTATTCTCACATATTTTCTCATATACATGAACCAGCTATGCAATTTAAAAATTACAAACGGAAAAATTATGAGCTTTGCTGACGATACAGCGGTAATAATTTGGGGGAAAACATGGGAGGATGTATTTTCTCAAGCCCAAAAAAATTTCAACAATATATCACATTGGTTAAGACAAAACCAATTAAGTCTTAATGCGAACAAAACAAAGTATATAACATTCTCTTTAACAAAAAAAGGCCAACCGCTACCAGATACTCATCTATACGCACATTCTATACTATGTAAGGTCCAAACATGTCAATGTCCGAAATTGGAAAGAGCACCTCACGTAAGATATTTAGGTATAATTATAGATAAAAATTTAAACTTCGAAGAACACATTAAAACACTTACAACTAGAATTCGAAAACTAATGGCCATTTTTAGAAACATAAGAGAAGTAGCAGATCCCAAACTAATTAAAACTATATACATTTCCCTATGTCAATCGTTATTAACGTATGGTATTGATATTTGGGGTGGGGCAGCTAAGACACACATGATGCAACTCGAAAGAGCACAAAGACTACTATTAAAAGTATGCCGATTTCTACCGTACCTCTATCCTACAGTACAATTGTATCGAGAGACTAAGGTTCTGTCAGTGCGCAAATTATTTATACAACAACTTTTAATGAGATTTCATCTTCAACAAAAAGAAAACCCTAAAAATATAGATAAGAGGCTCAGTTACAAAGTCTTTTCCGTAAGCAAATTTAAGAAATCATTTGCACATCACTTTCCGTGCTTCCTTGGCAGCTATCTATACAATAAAGCTAATAAAAACCTAAACATAAATGACTTAAACAGACGCGATTGCAAAAGCCGAATATTTGACTGGTTATTAAAACTTGATTATGACGAAACGGAAAATCTTATTAAGATACTAAAATAACAAAAATAAAAATGGAACATTTACACACACACACATACACAAATATATATAAAAAACACTAACACACACACACACACACACACACACACACACACAAACCGAAATAAATTAAAACATGCAGACTTTTAATATATATTAATGCTCAATAAAACAATTTAAAAAAGTACAGTAAATAAATATAATATAGATAGTAAATAATGTATTGCATGCTAATAATATAATATTAAGCCTAATCTTATTAGTTCCCAATTTTGTAAACTACATACATATAAACATTAATTAACATTGTTCTGGGGAAAGGGCCTGGTGTCTTGAAACACAGGTAAATGCCTAGCTCAAGCACCAGTCCCAACACTATAACTGTTTAGTATTATGTTCATATTACAAATTTGTGATTGGGAAAAATAAATTGATTGATTGATTGATTGATTGATTGATATTACAGAGATGCTATGCGCAGCATTATTTTTTTGCCAACAAACAACACTGGAGGGCTTTCTTGTTAGAGGCGAGCACTTGACCCATCTTATCGCGAAAATGTAAGCCTCGTGTGAGACGGACTAAAGGAGGCTGTGGACGGACGGAAAAGGAAGAACTAAAAACATTTAAGAAGCTTTTGGATGCATGCCAAAATCTATAGAGGGTTGAAATTGTCTTAAAAATATCTATACTCTATCTTTACTCTTTAATATTAACTTAAACATTACTCACTGCTGCACTCATAGTCGCTTAATTATTACTTATAGAACTCCATAATATTTTAGGTTTGAAAAAGTTCACTCTCAGAGTCGGAGTTAATGCTTCATTAGGTACTTACTGCTTAATGATCATTAACTTTAATGATAGCAAATTGATTAGGTGCTAGATACCTACTTAAAGATAGGCCGAACAGAGTTAAAACGAAGCAGGATATATTTTTATTTTAGAGAATGACGGAATATAAGTCGAATATGCATTCGTAACTGTTTTGAAATAATTGATTTATCCTATATTTATCCAGGTTTGTTTTTAAAGCTATTTGCTAAACATACATATTTATGTTGTGAAAAGTTGCAGTAACTATAAATGCTTTGTTGTATAATTAAATTTTATATTTTTACAAGTTTTTTTGTAGTATATTTACATCCTTTTTCCATATGTTAACCGATATTATCATCGTGTTCTGTAATACACTTTCTAATGAAATCGAATAACTTTTTATAATGTGAAACTCAGCATCTGCTGTGAACTACTTTGCTACAGGAAACATTTTAGTATTCTGAAAAACGTTTTTATTTTTCAGTAATGATCCGAACAATATTTCAGATATGAATAATATCATTCATGTTGAGTAGGCCTGCATTAGGCCTAACTTCAAATTACCTAGGTCCTAGCACATTATGTTTTATTTTATCCATTTCCTATGTGCCACTGTACGCCTTTTGTATAAAATATAATATTATGAATATACATTATTATAAATTATTTCTATTGTTTAGAATAGATCATTAATTATTTTATCCAATTCCATAACTTCATAACAATAGCTAACCTACCTCTTTTTTAATTCATGTACCTACCCAATCACATAATATTATATATTTTTATATACATAAGTACCTACTTCCATTGTTGCGAAAATGAGCACTATTATGTCCATGACACATTTCCTTTAACAATACACAGAATATAATTTAATAGTACCTACTTACACCAATATAATATGCACTAAAAATGCATAAAATAATCAAGTATCAAAATCAATAAACCAATGCAATCCCTATCGATCAAATCGATAGATTATAATATTATTATGTATCAATTACATAAAATAAATAAAATTGTGTTATTTTCTGCAAAAGTGCATTTTTAGTTGGTTTGATGCAGATATTCTTACATATCTTCAATATTGAAACTGAAAGTAGGTACTTTAACTGCGTGGTTCTTACTAGTTAGGTTCTACATAAATATAGGTAAATTAACAGAGTAATCATCATTTAGATGACTAGAAAGTGACATAGCCAGGAAAAAAATTCTGTAATAGCTCCGATATCATGCTGGCTCGCATAGTGTTATTAAACTACTAGCGATTACTTTAATAATGCTATGCCATAATTAGTTTTTTTGGCAATATTATGATGATAATATACGTCCATTGATGTATAATTTTATTATTCTGTTTTGTAATATCAACGGATGAAACTGATAAACGTAGGTCTTTTATAAGGGTATCTGCTAATAATGCATTTACTAGTTGCCATACTCTTTGCGAATTTATTTAAAGGTAATTAAATATTTTCCTTCACAAAAATGTTTTTCCATCAGACGTCAAAGATTATTACGTAGTACCTAGCAAGTTAAATGACTAGCAATTGGCTAATAGAGTGAAAACGCTTCGGTGTTCAGCGATACGTGAAGACGTGGCCTATTCAGCGGTTTCAGGGACAAATACGAGCATACGGCATACCATCTGTATGTAGGCACAGTGGGTAGGCGCATAATTGGATAATGGTTACAAAGTAATTTGATGGCTGCAAAGGTAATTCTGACGAGCCATCCACGAGTATGCAATCAATGCAAAAAATTTTTTATTTATTTATTTATTTGTGTCTTATGCGGGAAGATCTTCCAGTCGGTGTTTAGCACAGCACAGGTGTCTAGAATACACCGTTATGGAGAGGATGTCGGTTACAGTAAGCAGGGATGAAGTCTAGTTGTAGTGTAAAGTTATTATTTTTATATTGAAGTAGTCACGAATATTTTTTACTATCCTATGTTTACTAATCAAAACATTACACATTTGCAGGCTAGCTCGTGATTTGAAAATCATAACTAAATCAACACTTCGAGCGAATTCGCAAAAGTATACAAGCCTGAAAGTTTTCCAAAATTATTATTTTCCTTGGCAGCGCGATGCTCGCGTCATAGTAGGGTTGCCAACTTTTCTTCAGCGAAATATAGTATTTTCAGACTAAGCTATAAAAAAATATAGTAAATTTAAAAAAAAATAGTATTTTATGGAAAACGCAAAAAGTAGACGAAGATTACTACGAACGAGACGAAGTAGACTTATTTATTTTTATAATAACTATATTTATTTGCACTTCTTGCATTTTTTAACAATTTCTTGTCTAAAAATCACATTAAGTTTTTAAGATAATGTAAATCAAAAGCTCATTATTTAAATAGAGAATTTTTGCGTACTATGTGCTTATTCAACAGTATATAGTACGCAGACTCGAAATAAAGTACAATACTATAATATAGTACGGTTGGCAACCCTGCGTCATAGTAGGAAACAATAGCATCGCTCCAGCTGGTGTTTATTTATGTTGGAACGGCCGGCTATCTGGTCAAGTGCGAATTTTGTTGGTGGAAATTGAACTCGACGAACCTTGAGATAATTTTACACTCTATTTAATATGTAATCCGTACTTACAAATATTAATACCATTATAAGCTGAGCTGTAACAATGTAAAGATTAATTAAATACGGCGATGGCCGCCGCCGCGTAAACAAGTAAAAAGTTTGCTCTGTCGAATATAATTACGTTTTAGTGATTTTTGTGTTCATATTGGTGTTGAATCAGTATAATTGCACACCACAATACTGTATAAACGTGAGTGCCTCAACAATCTTACTGAACTGTTGGTTAAACTACTAAAATTATCAAAAATGTGTTTGTAACGAACTTATTATTACTGCGTTCCTGACCTGCGCAACGTGGCGTCAGTGGCGTGATTCTCGACGCTACGCACACATAGATATCGTGTACAAGCTTATTATTAATAAAACAGCGCTTGCATCGCTTTATCGCTGCATCACTCTAAGACGGGAAAGGAATTATTATTTTTGGACTTATTTAAACAGCATTTTCTTATTACAATTTTAATTTTTATTTTATTTTAAATATATTAATATTATACTAACATTGCATGATGTCGAATGTATTTGGTGTTTGTGCTGGGTGTCGGAACAAAATTACTAACAAAAATTACTTGAACTGTGCTTTCTGCAAACTTCGTTACGACGTTGATTGTGCTAACGTTTCTGACAAACGCTTTCGTCAAATTAATACTGAAAATAAAAACTGGAAGTGCCCGACTTGTTCAGCGAAACAACCCAAAACGGATTCCAAGAAAACCCCACTACGTTCGGGCGAACAATCACGTAAAGTTGATGAATCCCAGAATTGCAGCCTCAAAGAGGGTTCGCCAGCTGACAACATAACCCACAGGAAGAAAACTATGCTTTCAAGCACTGAAGAACAGCCTAACCTAAGCATGTCTATGTCACTTACTAAAGACGACGTTAGAGCAATATTCAGAGAGGAATTTAACTTCATGAGGTCAGAACTAGTGGCAGAGCTTCAGCAGACTATAAAACAAATGGTTAGAACTGAACTACAATCAATGAAAAACGATATAACTTCTCTGGAAAGTAGCGTCATTTTTCTGAACGAAAATTATGAAACCACAAAAACTGAAATCACCACCTACCGTGAATCACTTAATGAACTCCAAAAAGAGAACACAAACTTGATACATACAGTACAGGACTTAACCACTAAATTACATGTTATGGAACAGCACAACAGATCTAGTAATCTAGAGATCCAATGTGTACCCGAACACAAGAACGAGAATTTGATCTCGACAATTACCCAGCTGTCAAAAGTAGTATCATGTGACTTAAAACAAAATGAGATTCACCATTGCACGCGTGTGGCAAAAACAAAAAAAGATGATAATAGACCGCGCTCTATTGTAGTAAAACTTGCATCACCTAGACTTCGAGACACATTTCTGGCTAACACTATCAAATTCAACAAAGCTAATCCAAATGACAAACTCAATACTAGCCACATTGGAATGGGAGGTAACAAGACACCCATTTACGTTGCAGAACATCTGTCCCCTGCCAATAAAAAACTGCATGCGGCTGCCAGATTAATGGCTAAAGAAAAGGACTATAAATTTGTTTGGATTAAGCAGGGACGAGTATTTATGCGTAAAGCAGAAAACACGGATTATATTTATGTAAAAAACCTGGACACTCTAAGCAAACTTCAATAATTGTATTTTATCAACTTTTCTATTATAACGTCATTATTTTGTGTCTACTATTTTAAAATTCAACGGGTTAAATATATACTATCAAAATGTGAGAGGTCTTAGGACCAAGACTCACGATTTTTTATGCAGTGTATTAAGTTCTGAATACGACATCGTCATACTGACGGAAACCTGGTTAAATAAAAATATTAACAACGCTGAACTTTTCGATAACAGATATACCGTCTACAGACGAGATCGCGAAAACACAGGTTTCCATGCTAATAAAGAAGGAGGAGGAGTTGTGATAGCAGTTTCAAATAAATTTAACTCATCTCGTTTGAATTCCATTGAAAGTCAGTGCGAAGACCTTTATGTCAAAGTAGAAATCTCCAATAGAATTTCTGTAACTTTCTGTGCAGTTTATCTTCCTCCTCCACATAAACGTAATATTTTAGAGCATTTTCTAGATAATTTTAACAAGGTTTCGGATGGTATCGATAATATATGTCTTGTTGGCGATTTTAATATGAGTTGTATTGAATGGTCGAATATTAATACAAACAACTACTCACCTACGATGTATAACAATTCTCCTTTTGGTCAATTACTCATGGATTTTATCGCCCTTAACAATCTTAATCAATTTAACAATATAACAAACAATAGAAACAAGGTTTTAGATTTGGTTTTGACCAATATAACAAATACTTGTGTAAAAGCAGCTTCTCATGAATTCGTCAATATTGATCCTCTTCACTTACCTATAGATATATCGTTAAATTTAGGTAACAATAAATCATTAAAAATTAATAATGATGCAATAAGACATAACTTTTACAAGGCAGATTATAATGTTATTATAGCTGAACTAGATAAAATAAATTGGATTAGTGAATTTCATAAATCTGATAGTATAGATGAAATAGTTAATTCGTTCCTTGACATATTAAACAAAATTATAAATACGCATGTACCCAAAACTAGAGTGTATAAAGGGAAATATCCCCCATGGTTCAGTAGATCATTAATTAAAATTATAAAGGAAAAAAATAAAATCCTGCATAGATATAGAATTTACAAAAATCCACTAGATGAAATATCTTTAAGAATTCTAAGTAAAAGGTGTAAAACTTTAACTACTGACAGTTATCATAAATACATTAAAAAAATTGAATTAAATATTAGCAATAATCCGAAATAT
The DNA here is from genome assembly GCA_923060345.2 of Erebia aethiops. NCBI lineage: Eukaryota > Metazoa > Arthropoda > Insecta > Lepidoptera > Nymphalidae > Erebia > Erebia aethiops. The sequence continues at coordinate 8,122,457 of OV281096.1, read as the reverse complement.
TTCTGGGCGTATCTTAAAAACAAGCGTTCAAAAACAGCTCAATTTCCACAAGTCATGTCCTTAAATGACACTAAAGCTTCTGAAGGGTCAGACATATGTAATTTATTTGCATCATTTTTCTCTTCCACCTTTACTAGCTCCACATCAAACAACTTTCATTCATATGACACCACCTTCACCAACACATTACCTAATATTTATATTTCCCAAAAAACAGTTTTTAAACATTTGAAAAGGCTTGATATTAGCAAAGGCCCGGGGCCTGATGGTATACCACCATATTTTATTTCTAAGTGTTCGTCTTCGTTAAGCCTACCATTATTCCTTATATTTAATAAATCCCTATCCAGTGGAATCTTCCCCACGGTTTGGAAGACCGCCAAAGTAGTACCAATATACAAAAGTGGAAAAGTTGAAGACATAAGTAATTACAGACCAATCTCGATTCTATCGACTTTTGCCAAAATATTCGAAGCTTTAATTTATCCAGTTTTAAAATATCACACTAAACATATCTTTATTAACGAACAACATGGCTTTATTAACTCTCGTTCCACTAATACCAACTTGGTCACTTACCATAATGAACTCGTCAATGCTGTGGACGCTGGTAACCAAATAGACGCCGTATACATGGATTTTGCTAAAGCATTTGATAAAGTATGTCATGAGGTGCTTTTGAAAAAGTTAGAACTCTACGGAATATGTGGTTCCATCCTAGATTGGTTTAGGTCATATCTACAGGGCAGAACTCAATACGTAGTTATAAAGGGTTTTAATTCTAACAGTTACACAGCAACTTCTGGAGTTCCCCAGGGTTCACATATTGGGCCCTGGTTATTTAATTTATTCATAAATGATATATTGACTAGTATTAGCCATAGTAGCGCCTACCTATTTGCAGATGACCTCAAGCTAGCAAAAACCATTAAAAGTAATACTGATTGTACATTTCTCCAAGATGATCTAGATGCTGTAACAAACTGGTGTACTATAAATAACATGGCCTTAAATGCAAAAAAATGTAATTTTATAGTATTTACCCGCAATCGAAATATCATTCAATCTCAATATCATATTAACGGCACAACAATAGATAGATTGCAAGAATTGAGAGATCTAGGTATACTTTTTGATAGCAAACTCACTTTTATTCCACAAATTAATAATGTAGTTACCAAAGCTTCAAAAATGTTAGGTTTCTTAATTCGTAATAGTAAAGGTTTTCAACCTCGTACCAAAATTAAAATTTATAATACTTACGTTAGAAGTATTCTCGAATACTGCAGCGTTGTATGGTCGCCAAATTATTCTACTCATCAGTTGCGGATGGAACGCGTTCAAAAAAGGTTTTTGAGGCACCTTGCATACTCGTGTAAACTAAAAAAACGACTTCCCACCTATAATGACAAACTGGAAAATTTTAATATGACAAGTTTAGTAAATCGCAGAAAGATCCTAGATATGACCTTCCTTTATAAAATCCTTAGAAATAAAATCGACTGCCCACAACTCCTTCAAACAATTCATTTGAGAGTACCAATTAGATTTCCCAGACAAGCAACCGGCCTTTTACACCAACCTACAGCGAAAACCAATTTAAAGCAATTTTCTACCATATCTAGACTAACTAAAATCTATAATTCTATTAGCAAAGAGGTAGATGTCTTCCATGACACGCTGCCAAAGTTCAAAAAAGAAATATTAAGATTGTTAAGGTCGTCTTAATACCACAATAAGTATTCAGTATAAAATGTATTCAGTATAATAAGTAATTTTATTGTTAATTTTTTTTCTCTTAATAATTTTACTTATTTTTATTTTGTGTTATATTTCTTATTTTGCTATAATTTTCTTGAAGTTTTGTAATTTTTACAATTTTTGTTTTAATTTTACGCATTTTTGATTTTATCCCAGTGCAAGCTTTTTACTTTTTATTTTTTACTTTTTATTTTTTACATTTAGTCATTTAAGGCGCATGTTGTGACACCTGTCATAGATTGTACATTTAACAATTGTGTAATTAGTATGTAGTTTGTAATTTTTTTTCAATGTATCAATTTCTTGGTCGTCCTAATAAATATAAATAAATAAATAAATAAAGATCTTTGAATATCCTGGGACACTAGAATGAATAGTTATAAACTTTCTAGTTGATTCTCGCGACTTCGTCCGCGTGGATTGAGGTTTTTCGATTTCCGCGAAAACTCTGATAGGGTAAAAAGTAGCCTATGTGTTATTACTACTACTACATTAAAGACTATAATCCATCTCTGTGGCAAATTTTATCCAGATCCGTTTAGCCGCTCTGGCGTGATTGAGTAACAAACATCCATCCATCAAGACTATTATTATAGCACTAATCCCTATTGACAATAGCCATCAAAAGGAACGCGTTACTTTTGGGGAAGAGTTGTGTGATGTCTGGCAACGAATCGAGTTTGCAATGGTTCGTATGATGTTGTATCCAAAACTAGTGCCATTATGAAAGCATTAAAAGCATATTCCTTTGTGTCTGGCATAGTTAAAATGTGCACAACAACGCGACGAAACTATTAATGATACTGTACCCTAACAAAGTATAAATAGATCACTGCCGGAGAAAGCAACACGTGCGTCTGTTACACGCATTTTGACAGCATGTCGTCTCGGCAGTTTTGGGTCACGTGAAATCATATTAAAGTTTTTTTGAGTTTGTATTTAGGCTGGTTGCTGAAGTATTAGTTACACTGAAGTTACATAATAATATTATCCATTTTATAGTTCCCTAGTTATTTTTAGTTTAATTAGATGATATAATGCACGTCAGTCTTATTGGCTTTGGGTTGTTTTGGCTGACAGTTGGCCTCGCGCATTGTTCCTCTACTTATGTTATATTGGTATCTTTGCGGAATCAATACACAGTCCACTGCAGTAGTAAGGATCTCCATTCCAGTGTATTGATTTATTCCTAGTATTAGCTCATCTGGCTTTCACCAAAGTATGCTGATTGAGTAGATCTATGAAAGTTATCTAGCTTGTTTTCCCTCCATTTGCCCCCTTAAAGCTAAACGATCTTTTATTTCTTACATTCCGATGAAGAATTTCAGAATTCCTAATTGCAATTCATAATGCCATATACATAGGCTTATCGTGATTGGTGTAGCACTCTTGAAAAGCTCTGGAAATAAGCTTACCCGTATAGTTACATCAGGGTAATGAATTCGATATGACTTATTGATTGAGTTGAAACTTACACCAACTTTCACATTTCTAATTATATTCGGGATACCTACATTAAATAAGGACTATTAATACTTCAAAGTGAGCATTATGTAGAGCTATCATAGCAAGTTTTCCAACCACAGGAACCGGAACTTGGTCGCATTGATGATTATTTTATTTACGTACTTTACTCAGTAATAAATAATGTTGCCTCACGACGACGAACGTCTGACGAAGACCATAAAGTACTTATGATCTTTCTGTTTAGTTTAAGGTCTTAAAAAGCTTGGATTGATGTGGAAACTGTACTGTGGAATTGTATAGGATAGTACGCAGTGCGCACGCATGCTCCTATACATGTCTATCACTCCTTTCACCAAAGGCTGACTCTTAGAGTTACTGTAATAAGCAGTATGCTTTGCATGCAGTACCTTTGTTAGTTTTGATTTTATTTGTGTTTTTTCCTGAGTGTGAGCAGTAAAGTCTTTCTGTCTATTTATCTATTACAAATAAAAGACAGTAAAAGCTAGTTTTGATCTGGGATTTAGATTATTAGTATTAATAATTCCCGAATTATATTTTTTTGACCCAGAATTATCTGTTATTATGCCTTGGCATGTCGTAATCCTAATCAACTAAAATGTCTGTCAGATGTCTCGTAGAACGTGGAAGACGTTGAACAGTGGAATTTTAATTTATTATGTTAAGTGGACTGATGTAAAAAAGACAAACAGACATATTTTTGCTAGTTTCTGCTCTAGGTTTAGGTTTATCTATAGTTAAGTATCGCAGATAATAAGTATTTTAAATAATACCTACATAAATAACACCTGTAAAGTGTAACATATAAAATTGACATAAAATCTCAATTTCAAGTTGCACTGATAATCTAGATTCTAGTGCGTATGTGCAGTAGTAGTACTAGTGTTGGGAATCTGCTAGAAATGGACAGTGCTGTGGATTTGTTAACTATTTGGATTATGGCAAAGAACACTTAACTATTACGGGCTGGGATAACGGGCGTTTTGGATACCTCAATACTTTGCTCCTATTCAAAATCTATAATTCTATATACTAATACTACTATTTTGTTTTCTTTTCTATGTATTTTATGTCTTGTGTAGCAATAAAGAATTTATCTATCTATCTATCTAATATTATAAATGCGAAAGTTTGGATGGATGGATGTATGGATGGATGTTTGATACTCAATCACGCCAGAACGGCTGAAGGGATCTGGATGAAATTTGACACAGAGATATATTGTAGTCTGGAATAACACGTAGCCTACTTTTCTCCTTGAATATTAAAGAGTTCCCGCGGGAACAAAAAATCGCGATGCCCGCGATTTCGTCCGCGTGGATTGAGGTCGGGCTACTACGAAATATTTTTCTTTGTATGGATGCATTTTCTTACGCTACAGTATGAAAAGAAATATTTAATACAATTCTTGGAATCATAAGGTTGTCAAACCCTCATTATTAAATTGTTCTGTGCTCATTTACATAAATACCGTATGTGTTGTTCTAAATACCATTGCAATATATCACTTGAAAATGTCGATGAATCTACGCGAATGCCGTAGGTAGGTTAAACAAATAATTTTTATTATGACGTAGTATAATATACCTAACAACAAACCAAAACACAGACTCGACTGAACTAGGTATCTATCTTGATATGTTTTCACTCAGGTTGTTTGGGATTCCTTGTTCATGTGATGTCCTCCAGGCTGATTTCGGCCACAGGGACTGCTTGGGGAGAACTCCTAGTATCTGGAGGGTATCTGATGTTCTAAAATAAAATAAAATAAAATAAAACTTTATTTAGAAACATTAACAAAGGACCTAAAAACATATATGAATGATAATCCTGCAAAAGTTAAAAACTGCGTTGCAGTGGTTATCGCCCTCTTCAAACGTTGTGCAGTGTTTCATGTTAGATCTAAGATAATGGTTACAAAAACCAAACTAAATCATTCATAAATAATTTTATCCTATTATTTGCCCTCCGCACCGTTACGTAGTTATATTGGATGGCCGCAGGTGGCCTGGCCTTCAGGTCTTCTCGTTTCTTATCAAGCTCCAACCTTCTTCGATCCTCATACTTTGAGATTTTTGTAGGCACCAGATTTCTCCATGTACTCCTTCTTCATGTACATACCTAAAGACTGTATAGGTTTAAAAGAAAGATATAGGTATAAGTAGTTGAAACTGATAGAGGTCAGTTTCAAGAACAAAGCCTGAGCCCTGACGTAATTAAATAATTAATGCATTGTAAGTAATTAAGTAAATTAATGATTTTTGAAGAATATTTGCTTTACTTTACCTTTAAGGTGATTGTATTTTATTTTACTCGTTCAAATTAGTTGTTCACAAGAAAATTAAAAATTAAAATGTGCAGTAGGATCTATGGCGTCTAGAAAAGCGCGTAGTCTGTGTATTTTTTATCGCTTACTTTAAAAAATACTGTAAAGATTTTATTCATGTTTTCAGCAATGTATAGGTCTTTCACGATCATCATCATCATCACTACAGCCCATCATCGTCCCACTGCTGGGAACAGGCCTCCACTCTCATAAGAGAGAGGGAATTAGAGCTTATAGACCCACTTATTGCTCCAATGCGGGTAGGCGGGCTTTAACGACTATTATCATGTTAGTGATAATAACTGGGACCGACGGCTTATAACGTGCTTTCCGAGGCAAGGGGGTGAAACACAGCCAACTTCCAACTCCAGGCGGCACTGAGAATTTCAATACCTAACAATTTATATGCTCGACCGGGAATCGAACCCAGCACCTCGTGATCTGCAGTCGACCATGCTAAGCGCTAACCAATGAGGCGTCACTTTCACGATACTTAATATTAATATAATGGAAATACGAGGCACTTTAGACAAAGCTCAAATTTAGGAATTGACAACGAATACACGTTATAAGACTTATAAAGGCTGGCACAGTTACGCAATTAGCGGAGAGAATGGACTTGTTTGTCGCGTGTCCTTCTCGGTCAATGGGCCAGGTGACGGCTCTTTCAGAATAAGCAACGTTGCACGTTGCCGTGGTCCGGCAAGCTTGAATTGAAGGCAATAATCCAAAAGATGCGACGTGGTACCTACCCCTAAGGTAGGCATATCGACGGATTTCGAGGGACGAGTGGCCTAGTTGTGACAACGCATATATAAATCGAATGCGATTGTTAAGGCGAGTCACCTCCAAGATTTTAGGAGGTGAGGTGTGGGGTGCCGCCCGCGCGTCTCGCGGTACATTTCTCGTAGAGACTAGCGGGGAAGCGGGCAGCGCGGTATATTCTGAAACCGCTTGGCAACGTTCAAATTCTGGGATTAATTTGAATTAAATAGATATAGGACTTCAGTTTGAAATAAATTTTAGCAGGTTCTCATTAATACTTCAAGAGGAATTTACCCATATAAAAATGATGAGCAAAGTCGAAAATTTTATTAATAAAAAATTCGTTTTAAACTTTTAATTTAGCCTGTTTCAAGATTTTTTTTGATCGAGTAAAGTACATCCTATCGTGTAACAAATTAGCACATTCTTTAGACAATATCTTTAAGTGTATCGGATATTTTTTGTAAGACCGTTATTTAATAGTAAATACCGAAAAAATTTGATCTAGCAAACCAGTTTTCACCGCTGAGCTGAGGTGACTCGCCTTAAGCAACGTTGACCCCAGGCGGTAACTGGATTGGTGACCGAATTTGGAGGTTCAAATTTGGCCTTTTCGATTCCTCCGTGCCTCGGAGCCGTCGGTCCCAGTTATTATCATTAACATCTGATAATAATCGTTACAAAAACCTAAGAGTTAAATTGCTCTTAGTGGAGTTGTACCTATGCGGAAGGACGTGGGAACCCACCGCATTATCATCCCAAGAAAACTCAAGGGGTCACGACCCTCAGTAATGAGGAATACGACACAGAGAGAGAAGGTAGGCATGGGTATAATTTCCTTCACATAGATTATTTCTTTTTTATTTTTCCCGTTATTTTGTGTGCAATAAAGATTTAATAATAATAATAGTCCTGCACTAACCGGGGATTGTCCTTGGGTGCACTCGCATAGTGCATATAGGGATATTCGCTGGTTGGTGTCACATTTCCTTTAGAGTAAAATTGTCCAACGGCCTCTGCGAGTTGGTTTCGGCCCCTCGTATGCCTTCCAAAGGTCCGGGACCCCATGGTCCCGAGATGGAAGAGACAGACATAATAATAATAGATTAGCTTGCACAGCTATTAGACGACCCAAGTAAAATCTCTTTTCAGCATAATACTCTCTAGGTGTCCGATAGGATTTGCGCTAATTCAGTCATGTTGGGTACAATTAAAATAAAGGTATGAGTCGAATATTAATAATTAATCGTGACATCGTTTACATCCAAAGCCTTTATAAGAAAGTGAAACGTGCTGTTACGGGTGCGAGAAATTCCCAGGGCCATTACAATCTGAACTCTTCTGTTACGTATTGTCTTGGTAATTCATAAAATAATTATCTTTTCATATAGATATTAACACCTATCCCTACTTATCATTTATTGTAAGACTGTAGTCTGTACCTACGTGTGAAGTTCAATTTTCATATAGATGCGACGCGTGACGTATGGTAGTTATGATGGCGTATATAACTAAGATAAAACGGAAGAAAACGAAAGTAGGTAAGTAATATTATCTTTACTTTAGAACCTTTTTGTATAATACCTACTTTAATTTTGTAGATACTTTTGCGCACGGCCCTTTATATACCTACTTAGTGTTAGTTGAGCCATTGTCTGCGAAAAAATCAAAATATGCTTTTCCCTTATTTTTTAGGTAGTCTTAACTCAATCTTCTTTTGATATCAAGGGAGGGGAATATGTACTTTATTAATTATTTCAGATCCTGAGCAAAATTGCTACAACCCTAACGGCTTAAGCTCATTTCCACACAAATATATTATATATGTCACCCTAAGATTGTAAAAACCGGTAGATTGTAATCTAACTAGCGATATTGTAAACTGTCGACAGATTACAATTTAACGCATTATTTTTCGGTACATTGTAATCTGTTAGGTATATTAAACTGATAAAACATAAGTGCCCGGCCTGCGGCGGGCACTACCTGATTATTTATGACGTACCTACCCTAACCTAACCTACAAGAAAGAGACAAGAAAACGTAAATACAATGAATATTTCAAAAATTTACACTCAGAACATTGAACGGTTCACAATCTGTCGACAGTTTACAATATCGCTAGTTAGATTACAATCTAACGGTTTTTACAATCTTACGTACGGTGACGTACATACTCGTACTAGTCAATGAAAGATCCGCGACTAAAACATCTAAAAAAATATTGTCTTAAAAAAACAACGTTAGGTACCGAATCTGGGTCCTTATACTTGTTTGTGGTAGGTATTCACACCTAACTGGGGAACACGTAGTTAAACATATTTTTATGACTTTGTGAAGTAACTAACGGCAAACTTCATCTACCCATTCAACATTTACTGTTTTGAATGCATTTCGCGATTCGGTAGTGTTTAACTGTTCGCGCCATATCGGTGACCAACTTTAGCACTTTCTATTGACATTCGCTGCGAACTAAAGGATAAGCCGTGTGGCGTATGGCGTCTACATGTAAATGGCATGAATCTGTGGGCATGAAGTTTCTAATTTTTTTTTTTTTATCCACTACGAGCTAGCCCTTGACTGCGATCACACCTGATAGTAAGTGATGATGCAATCTAAGATGGTAGCGGGCTAACCTGTTAGGGGCATGGCAGTTATATTAAACCCACACCCCTTCGGTTTCTTCGTCGTACCGGAACGCTAAATCGCTTGGCGGCACGTCCTTGCCGGTAGGGTGGTAACTAGCCACGGCCGAAGCCTCCCACCAGGCCAGACCAGAGAAAATTCCACTACCACTACAGCCTATTAACGTCCCACTGCTGGGCACAGGCCTCCACTCTCATAGGAGAGAGGGAATTAGAGCTTAGACCCACCACGCTGCTCCATTGCGGGTTGGCGGGCTTTAACGACTATTATCATGTTAGTGATAATAACCGGGGCCGACGGCTTAACGTGCTCTCCGAGGCACGGGGGTGAAACACCGCCAACTTCCAACTCCGGGCTGGCACTGAGAATTGCTCAATTGAAAAACCCAATACCTAACAATTTTTATGCCCGACCGGGAATCGAACCCAGGACCTCGTGATTCGCAGTCGACTATGGTAACCGCTAGACCAACGAGGCAGTTCAAAATTCAGAAATTATAAATTCCTAAATTGACCCTGCCGGGGATCGAACCCGGGACCTCCGCACGTTAAGGCAACAGCGCTACAAACTGCGCCACGGAGGTCGTCAAATATCGTTTCATATACTTATTCAATAGGTCTAGATATTAGCTTAATTCAAAATTATACTGTTATACTTAATGCACAAATATCAAACCTTTCAAACTAGAGCCAAGATTAAGATGGTATTTTAGTACCATACTTACTGTATACCTTACAGTCATTGTAGTATAAGTATATACCTTACTTTTGGTCAAGTTACCTACCCTTGCCCTGTGACTACTAGGTGACTCGTCTCTACTAAGCACTGCCGAATATACGATTAATTTATTCAAGTCTACCAAGAAGACCCAAACGAGAGCAAGAAAATATGGTTCAAGTTACATACTTTACTTCCTCAATACTAAGCAGTTTTTTTTAAATTTTTTAAGTATATGTTTATTGAAAACCGGTAAAGCCAAGTGATTAAGCCATTAAGCGTACCGGTACAATGCCATGTAGAAACCGATTAGGGGTATGGGTTTGATATAACTGCCATGCCCCTAACAGGTTATCCCGCTACCATCTTAGACTTCATAATGACTTACCATCAGGTGAGATCGCAGTCAAGGGCTAACTTTTGGGTAGTGAATAAAAACATTACAATAAAAGTATAGCCAGGTAGCCTAACCTAATTACTGTAAGTAAACCGTAGATTAATTAGAAGATGGACAACCCTACCGCAGTAACCAAGTTGTAACGCAGTAGGTAACACAATACTCTGAAGGGTGTCATGTAACAATGCAGATGCATATAAAATAGATGGATAGGTAACCTTGTATTATCTCAGCTCGGTGGTCTTACAACCATCGCTTAAAGCAGTATTATTTTCAGTACGTTTTATATGAAGTACCTTGACGTCCCTAAAATAAGGATTATAATTCTGAAACAAGAGCGTCAATAAGATGAAAATGATACTCCTTCAATTCAAACGATGGTAGTAAGCCCCCTGAGTTGAATTTCATAGCGGAGGAGCCAACCAGGCACGCGATTATTACCTGACAACAATGTCACGACTCGGACAGAATTAATAAATAATTATTTAATAAATAAACTGAATATAATATTTATAAAATAGAGGTTAGCAAGATGATAGATGTATTGGGTTGGTAATACCTCCAATATCTATTTTGTACAATATACACATTAAGATTAGGTAGCGGTTGACGACGATGACGATGGTAACATTAAAATCATTGACGAAGACGATGACAATGACGATTGACGACCACGACGATTCAAAGATGATGAGTTGAGTAAGTTCCGCGTTGAACTTCTGTAACTTAATCTAGATTACCTAATGCATGACCACAAGATAAAATTTGCTACTAATACGTAGGTACTTTTCTGTGGTAACACCACCACCATATTATTATGTCACCACGTTGCAATGTTTCGTTACACTCGTAAATTGAAGGTACAGTAGAATAGGTATCCACTACAGCACTTACAGAATAGGTATGAAACTTTCTAATTCCTTTGTCGTTATGAGCAAGATATTAGTAAGCAAGTAGGTATATAAAAACATACCTGTTTACGCATATACTTAATGTAGTCTTCATTGAGCCGACAATCTCCTGATTGCAATTTGCATCTATCTGCTGATATGTAGATGCAAAGATGCAATCATGGAAAAAGATACCTACATATACCTATACATAATATAATAAATACTGTACGAACTACGAAATGATGCCCGCGACTTCGTCTGCGTGGATTAAGGTTTGTGATTCCCGCGGATCTCTTTAATCCGGGATAAAAAATAGCCTATGCCCTTCCCCGGGATACAAACTATCCCTATACAAAAGTTCATCAAAATCGATTGAACAGATTGGCCGTGAAAGCGTACTATGGATCTACATCCTATCACACGTATACATATTCTGGGTATGTATTTTACCGCATTGACCTAGGCTTCAATAGACCGACAAGCCCACATACCTACTACAAATGCAATTATGAAATACAGCCTGCAACCGTACACTAATCATGTGAGTGACGTGTGTAGGTACGTGACTAATCCGTATTGTATGGTTTCATAATACGATTTTTTAAAGGAGGAGGGTTTATAAGGGCCATTTTTCGCCCATCATACAGACGAAAAAATAACCAAATCCTTTAATCCGAAACCAAAAGCCTTGCGTAGCGACCTTGGTTACTTCGTGTATTGGGAATTGCAATGGAGAATATTACCATATTTAAAAAAAAAAATTAATATGCAAATTAAGACAAAATAAAACAAAAATATGAAAGAATCATTAAAATATCTCAACAAATGAAAAGTTATGGAACTTTAAAGTTGCGCTTGCAAGACGGAAGACGTGACGTCATAATTCTCTATCAACATACTTTATAAAGCCCAATAAAAGAAATAAATGGACTTGACTTAATTGACATCATGTAACTTCTCCATTGATTCTGTTTATGAGGGACCTACGTCTTCACAGGAAAGTATATTATCATTTTAACCCATTGCCAGCTCACTACTAAACTCGAGTCTCCTCTCGGAATAAGAACGGTTTGGCCATAGTCCACCACGCTGGCCAAGTGTGGGTTGGAAGACTTCACAGTTCACACACCTTGGAGAACGCTATGAAGAACTCAGGCATGTAACAGGTTTCTTCACGATGATTTCCTTCACTGTTTGAAGCATATGGCCGTTGCAAATAAGAGATCATGCTTCAAATTAAAATTGAAGATTTTGCCACCAGAGTCTCCATAATGTAAAAGTGTAATGAACTTTACCAAAAATATCTACCTAGAATAAAACTGCGGATGTGATTTCACACGCTAAACAATGATATTTTAACTAACTGAAGCGCTTAAAAGACCGTGGGTATCAATGGTTGGATGATTGTCAAATTATTACTTCAACAGACAACTGCTGATAGGGTCATGGTCACTCATTGGTGTAGAGACAAGAGCTGAAGAATGCTTCATAGTTTCTATTCTTCTAGTTTTTTTTATTTTGACAGTCGCTTGACGACAATCATGCTTAGTGCAAACCAATGATGAGGTCTAGGTTGGAACGCGCTTGCCTAGAAGATGCCTATTCACTCTTGCCTTGAAGGTACCTAAGGAAGGTAAGTAATACGTGGCAGGAAACACGTGCGCTGGGAGGGTGTTCCACACCCTAGCGGTTCGGATCAGAAACGTCGAGCAAAAACGTTTTGTGCGGGCAGATTGGACATCAACCACATAAGGATGCCAACGCAGACGGTTTCTCGGTGTTCTGTGGTAGAACGGGGAAGGAGGAACAAGTTTGTGAAGTTCCTGAGCACACTATTATTGTTTATTATCTTATTTTTAACCGACTTCAAAAAAAAGGAGGAGGTTCTCAATTAGTTGGAATCTTTTTTTATTATTGTGTAGAACGGTTTTTACTACCTAATAGTCCACCAGCTTGCTCCATCAGTAATGACGGTGTCTAAATACACCCGTCTAATTCCTCTGCGGTTCGCAGTTTGTTTATATCCACTACAACTTAGCCTTGACTGCGATCTCACTTGAATCCTGATGGCAAGTGAAGATGCAGTCTAAGATGGTAGCGGGCTAACCTGTTACGGGCATGGCAGTTACATTAAACCGGAACGCTAAATCGCTTGGCGTGACGTCTTTGCCGGTAGGGTGGTAACTAGCCACGGCCGAAGCCTCCCACCAGGCCAGACCAGGGAAAATTCAGAAATTATAAATTCCCAAAATGACCCTGCCGGGGATCGTACCCGGGACCTCGCTCAACGCTGCGCCGGGGAGGTCGTCGGAGTTTTATAATATCATCGTTTTGTCAAACAAATTATCCTATCAAACAGTACAAGCTAAGAATCTCGATCAAGGCTAATAAGAGCGAATGCATTTAAAAAATTCAAAGGAACATAAAATAATATTCACCTATGAAGTATCAAGGTAAGCGGTGATCGTTAGAATGAACCGTTCTCAGCAAAATTGTAGTTTTAGAAGTTCTCACAAAAGAATAGAAATTCACTACATCGTTAATACTTATAAGCTGCGGCATTGTTTCTTTTCTTGTGCAGATTTTGTGGTTAAGTAAGTAATAAATAACTAAAGGAACGACATGTGCTCGAACATTCTAAAATGAAAGTAACTGTAACATTGAAATAATGTCTAGGTATAGCAGGAAAATTTATGAAAACGCAGCCTTTACCACTAAGGTTGAAATTCTTAGAGCAACTAAATACTTTAATTGGTTACAACTAAATATGTTTGTACAAAGTATTGTTTGTGTAAAGTTTATATTACTGCAATGAAGTAATGCGTGGATCAGTGACTAACAAAGTACCTATTGGTTACGCAGACAATGAATGAACAATGGTACTGAACTACTGAAGGTGCCAACTCAAGCTGTGTGAGTAGAGTACGATCAAATAACTTTCCTTATAGGTAATTTTGTTAACATTTTATGCGACGCAGTAGGTACATATATAAAACATTAGGCTGTCTGCGTCTTAGCGTACTGTAATGTATATACCATAGTCATTGTGGCGTCTGAGCAACACTAACGACAAAGACGTGCCGCCAAGCGATTTAGCGTTCCGGTACGATGCCGTGTAGAAACCGAAGGGGTGTGGGTTTAATATAACTGCCATGCCCCTAACAGGTTAGCCCGCCTACCATCGTAGACTGCATCATCACTTACCATCAGGTGAGATCGCAGTCAAGGGCTAGCTTGTAGTGGATAAAAAAAAAAAAAAAAACGAGCAACGCAATGAAAGCCCTCGTGTTTCTTGAAGCGTCTCCTCCAAAATTCCTTAGTTCCTGAAGACCAAAGTCTTCGAACTGTGCGCGTTGCCAATGATCACATGTGGATCCTAGACATGGCTGTTTTACTATGGCCGGCCTTATTAGAAAGTTCAGGGTCACTATGCGGGCAACGGTGAGAGCTATTACGGTTTAGGATTAAATCAGATTTTGGATTTAATCCTAAGTAGAAAACTTCAGCCGAAATAGCTCAACGTGTTGTGAAGCTGAAGTGGTGAAAACCCGATAGACGTTGGGGTTCCAAAGTCCTGGAATAGCAACTATACACTGGAAAACACAGCATTGGTAGACCCCCCACTAGAAGAACAGACAACTCCAAACGAGACGCATGGAGACGCCGCGCTGGTTGCATTTGCAGCCGCAGACCTAGTTAGCCATACTTAATTAGACTCGGGCGGAAGAATCACTTTAATTACCAACATTTAGCTTTTGTCAGAACCTCCGCAACATTCAAGTCCCGAGGGATACTATACGTATTCTATAGCATACTTACTGAATAATGAATAACTTTCTCAAGGTACTGCGTTTCATTATTCGTCTATATCGTCAATAATAAATTCGCCAAGATCGTCAAGCGATTGACAAATATACTGGTGAACATTTAGGTAAGTAATTAACTTGCAAAATCACTCGGTAACCATGAAACAAACAACAACAAAATACCTAAGTACAATAAAAAACTTTCTGACGCTGCTCATTCCGGCTTGGACAAGCAAAAAATATGCAATGAACTTGACCTCGAATAATGTGATCTACCATAGTTCGTAAGCGTTTTTTATTGTGTATAAGTAAAAAGTGCGGTCAAGTGCAAGTCAGACGCACAAGGGTTCAGTAGCACCTCTTCTTAATTCTAAATTATTTTAGTAAATAACAAGAAAGATGTCACACCAACACGTTATGTGTCTCAAAATATACAACATTGGGGCTGATTCTGTAGTGCACAATCTCTAAACTAAACTGAAATTAGAGCATTACAAATATTGCTAACCCTTTCATAATACTTCCTACTGAAAGGGACAGAACTAGATTTAAAGCTGCCATTTTAGTTTAGTTTAGAGATTGTGTTATACAGAATCAGCCCCAATAGGCACGGAACCCTAAAAGTATATGTATCGTTTCTTCTCATGTGTCTATAATCAAGGTTAGGTAAAGATTCAACGTTGGTTGTTTACTGCTAAGTCGACGCGTTCACACTAATAAAAACAAAAATGACGTGATAATTATTATCAATCCTGTTTCCTACCAGATGGTTGTAAGAAACAAGTTACAGTGAAAGCATCTATGCTAATTTGTTAATGACCAACTTTCATACCCTTTGAAGATATCATTAGAAGCTATTGATTTGATATATTTTATTTTTATTTTTATGAGTGTAATTTAAAGGTTATCTGTAACCTATCTTAAGGTTTAATAATACTTCTAAAAACTCTATCAATAACCGTTTTCTAACTAGCTAGAGAGTTCGTATGGTTTCTATCAGAATCCGATTTCAAATTATGTTCGACAGGCAACAAAGAACAAATGAATTAATACAACGTTTAAGTAAAAATAAAAACGCTGCTGTAACTCATAAAATGTTGATCGTGAACATGAAGATAATCTGTGTTTTTGGCACGTGCTAAACGTTCGCTAAATAGAATTTTGTTTTTGCGAAAGAAACTTATCGAGATATTGTTTATTGCGAATATTTTTGCACATGAGCTTGGTAATTCATCGTAAATATTGGACTGTTGAAAAAAATAGTCCATTTGTACGTATGTAGTATCTGTATTTTGATACGTCCTTAAAATCTGTTGTGTTCATTTGTTGGTGGCCACTGGCGACCCTCGAAGCGGCCCGTTTTGAGAGCTTCTAGATGTGATCTGTCAATCCTTTGCATACCGTCAAGAGAATAAGCGTAAAATTAGGGAAAAAATCTGTTTTTAAATCTGAAAAAATAACCTTTTTTTTGCAAAGTTGCAAAGGCTCTTGATATTTTTAAAGCACCAACATTTGCTATTAAAATCACATTCATTGTCAGCTTTGAAAAATGCGTTGCCTTCTTGCGGGTCATCGCGCAGCATAACTTTCGTAAAACAATAAGTGAAATTGTATACCTGCAAACTATAATAACACTTTCAAAGTAGGTTACCAGTGAAGTTAGTACCTATTGTATTACCTATTTGCACTCAAACACATGTGAATTCCAATAAAGCTATGAATAAAGTGTTACTCATTACGACAGTAAGCTGTTTAGTTCTCTCAGCATTGTTCCTGGTTTATCATAATTGCCGATTGCAATCTTTTGTTTATCATTAATACCCATAATACGTAGTGTTAGGAAGTATCTAAGATTTACATTGCACTATAATAGCTGGAACGTAATCTTGTGCGACAGACAGACTCGCTAGCTAACACAAACTCCCGGACTTATAGTTCCCCTCGTTTTTTCGAATGCCCACCCTCGTTTTTTAGAACTTTTTGAGATCAGCGCTCTGTAAACATGTTATGCAAAGATCTCCTGGTTTGATTTTATTTAGGATACCTACTAAAATCTTTGAAACATGATTTAACAAAATAAGTAGGCTCCCAGCTACACGCTTGAGATCGTCCGTCCACCTAGTGGGGGGTCGTCCAACAAAGAAGGATACCTTGGATTAATTTAATTCGTAACATATTATATACTTATATTATCAATGCAATATGTTTGTAAGTACCTAGAGTAGGTAACCTAACCCAACCTAACCTTACCCATACCTTACCTAACTTGGATTTTTGTTAAAGGTATATTTTGTTTCCCAACATTGTTTCCCAAAGATTCCAAGGAAATCTCTTGGCAACAAGAAATTAATTTCAGATTGTAGAAAATATAAGTTTTAGTTATCTTTTTCATCCCGAAGCAGTAAATGATGAGCATTTTGAACTAGGAGAATTAACAATGTTTTTAATAATGCAGTAAGTAAAAACTAGATCAACCATGCAAAAAAGCAGTAAAAAATATATTCGCTGCGCGTGACGTCACCCAATGACGTCAGCCGCGAACGCTCATCCCCCAGGGAAGCTGAATCAATACTTTTTAATGAGAGCACCGCTTCTGTTGGAGATTAAAAATCATTTTTAGGCACTGAGTTGAATTGACTAAGAGCTATAAACTCAAACACCATCACCATCTTCACTGGTGCAACAGCCCTTTGTGGGTCCGGGCCTGCTCCAGTCGATTCTTCCGTCCATCTTTTTCCATTTGCGTGACCTAATTATGCGATGTCGTCGTTTTAAATCAGTTCTGAAATCTTGCTTAACACTCACATCTGGTGAGCTTAGGAAAAGTGGTTATTAGCGCTTGTACCTACTCTAGTAAACCTTTTGGTAGAGCTGCTACCTTTAAAAAGACCTAATATCAACATAATCTAAACTTATCATACTTCATCATACTCATACTTAATATTATAAATGCGAAAGTGTGTTTGTTTGTTGGTTTGTTGTTTTATTGGTTTGTTGGTTTGTTGGTTTGTCCTTCAATCACGCCGCAACGGAGCAACGGATCGACGTGATTTTTGGCATGGGTATAGTTGAGGACCTGGAGAGTGACATAGGCTACTTTTTATCCCGGAAAATTAAGCAGTTCCCGCGTGAATAACAAAAAACTTAAAACATGCGGACGAAGTCGCGGGCATCAGCTAGTAATATTATAAAGAGGAAAGATTAGTTTGATTCTTTGTTAGTAATGGATAAACTCAAAAACTACTCAACCGATTTTAAAAATTCTTTCACTTATAGAAAGCTACTTTATCAGCGAGTAACACAGGCTATAATATTTAACTTTCAAAAAAATTTGGGATCCCTACGAAAATTGCAATGCTGTGAAAATTAGTCGTAACTGCGTAAATAGTAAAAGTTACGCGAAAACAATGTATGCTGGAATTGTTCCTCTCTTAAATTTCAAAAAAGTCCGCGTAGTTTTATATATTCATTCGGGTTGCTGCCTCCTCATATAGCGATGCTTCTCATAGCCAGCGGATCTCTGCCTCTAGACATCTCATAACTCTTAGAATTTTACTACTTATTCAGCGCATCGCAAAGTTTCTGCGCCGGCATTAAGAGGAATTCTCCCGGAGATTTCTCCATACAAAAACATTTGTCTGTTTCCTCTGTGGATAATTACAATATTGAAAATATTCTTGCACCATAAAATCCACATGTATCCGTGCCATGCCCCTATGTTTTCCTTTTTTCGATAAATTAATAATTTTAAGAACATGGAACCTTTACAACCTGCAAAAAATGGCCCAGTTTTCGTGCCATCATTAGACATCCCGCAAATAAATTTGACGGATATAATAAAAAAAAGAAAAACATACCGACATAGCCTGAGCCCTTGTTAAATTATTCGTAAAAACAGAATTAAAATCGGTTCAGTTTTGAAGGTGGAAACAGAAAAATACGAGAGTGAGAATTCTACTGTTTTTCATAGGTATAATCGGTCCAAGCTGCAGTTGTCCCTATCGGGTTGTATCGGCCTCTATTCGGGGAGGTTAAATACGTATACACACACACATATGTACATAGTTAGTGAGTTCAAGCGTAGTCGATATAATTATATTATCGATAATCTAGTGTTGTTTATCGACATCGATATTTAACTTTTTACTTATTCTGTGAGCATATAACATATAGTCTATGGTCTATGGTCCTAAAATATATCTAAGAACCTTCTCACAAGCTATACATATCCAATGCAAAAAACCGCATCTCAATCGGCCCAGTACTTTTTGAGAAAAATGGTAACATATTGAAAAATTAAAATCATATACTACAGCTCAGCTTGGTTGTCTATGGTCCTAAAATATATCTAAGAACCTTCTCACAAGCTATACATATCTAATGCAAAAAACCGCATATTAATCGGTCCAGTAGTTTTCCAGAAAAACGGTAACAAAAAAGGGCACAAACAAACAAACAAACATACAAACAAACACACAACCTCTTAGGGCAAACACATATACCGTCTCCGTTTCGTCGAGGGTAAAAAAGGAATCAAAAACAGAGAAATAAGTCAAATAAGTCCAGGGTCAGAGTTATTAGATAGCAAAAAATATACGAAACACAAAACACATCTAGGTATATCATTTTGCCGACTGCGAGTAGCTCAAACACATATTTTAATTTTATTTAGGAACTCGTTCGAGCGAGCGGCGTGCGTACGCATACATGCGCATTGAATAAGCGTTCGGTCTTCTCCCGGAGCAGCGCGACGGCAATATACCTACCTGAATACCTACTCTCAACTTTGCCCGTTCATTCGCATTGCTCTTAAAACTTTCCCATTAGCGGCTTTTGTGTTGGAACTGGAATTTTTCAGTTTTATAAATGAAAAATCTTTCATTGCAACGTTTTTAATTGGTGTAACCTTAAATGTGTATGCAATGCTGGGTACAATCAGTTTAGCTTCAATATGATGCTGACAATTCTATAGAAATCTCGAAGAACTTTGTATTATGGCCCAACGTGGTATGCCGTCTGAGGCTTTTCGAACTAATGTCAAAAGATCTTCGAAATGTGCAACGGTACAAGCATCCTCCAAAAATTATAGGTACATCAATGCCATCCTCCGAAATCCAATATTATTATCTACTTTCGAAGATTCGAAAGCACGTCTTAAATTTATTTAAATTTGAATTTACCTGAGCTATTTATTATGACGTAGCTTACAGAGCTGCAATGCTCTGGCTTTTTTTATAAAGTTTTATTTTATAATGATCTGGATTTAATAATCAAGAATCAGAATCAGAATTTATATGATTAAAGAAATAAATGTAAAGATTTCAATACCTCCGACTCTGATAGTGGTTGCAATCTATTCTTAATTTATTTTGGGGATTTTATTAACGAAACAACGAAACAAAAACAGGAAAGCCCCCAAATGAATTTGGAAAAATATATATCCAATATCCATGATATTATCTACTATAAAATAAAACTACATAAGTACCTACTCAACAAGGTTGCAGATGAAATAAACAACGAAATCTAGGAACTGTACAAAAGACAAGACTAGAAACACTATACGAATTACTGCGTTCACAAAACTGAAGAATAAATTCAGAGTACTTTTTGCATGTGTAAAACGCAAGACTTCTTAATATTAACAATAAAAAAATAACTTAATAAGTACAAGCTAGGCCTAAGTAAAATCTTCATAAATTTAGAGGCTGCAGCCCTGAAGTGATAATGATGAAGTGTTTGTCTGTAACATTAGTTACGCTCTAAATTTCACAATCGGGGTCAATACCGGTTTTGGCAATTATACAAATGGCTGGATATAACTCGTAACCAACATAATAATAATATTATTTTTATTTTTATTAGTTTAACCGAACCGTTAAGTTCGCATTTATAGAGAACAATCAATTTGTTTTTACTGCCGACTAGGCTGTTAATACATCAGCAATATATTCGTTACTTTTACTTTGATTACATATAATAATAGGCACAAACTCATACTTTACAGGTTTCATAACGAAAATTCAAAGATGATAACCAGTGTTTTAAAAAATTTTAACCAAACATAAAACAACTCTGTTTCTGGTGATCATGTTCTGTTGTTCAGTTTACAAGGTCTGCGTACGTCGACTAATTAATGTCTTTGAAACATTAAAACTGTTCTGTGAAATCAATTTCTTGTTTTAATATTATAGTCGAATTTATTTCACACCTACGTCAGTGCTATTTCTTAGTTAAGGCTTTAATATAGGTGAAGCCATTAATTAATTAACCTAATCTAAGAATAAAACACAGTTTCTTCACGTCCTTAACAGTATGTTACTGTGGGCGAATTCAATTTATACTTATTTGTATTTCAATGTTAGAGACGTATCTGTTTCACATTTCACACCTACGTCTTTACCTTATCTACTGGTCACCTAAATGCAAATGTACTAAGCCTTTTATGTAGAGCCTGAGTCGCTATTGCCTGTTTACGTAAAGTGGAACGACTTTTACTTGTAGGTGTAATATCCTTACAAACATGCTCATGGTCGTTATTTCAAAATCAGTCTCTCTGCCACGTTACTGGGGTTACATGGGACATAAGAAGACTCACACACAGTTCGAATGTTATTGTAACGAAATGCGTATTTAAACCAGGATTATAAAATACGATAGTCCTATCTTGATAATCAGGAGGAGGAGGAGGAGGATAATTGATAATTGATCTAGGAGGAGGAGGAGGAAATGGTTCATACGATTTTGAATGGTAGCCAGTAGCTGATTTTGATATATTTTTCAAACTACATTTGATCATTTCAGAATTTAAATATTATAGAGATTAGAGATACAAAACACGAAATTTTAAGCGAGATTTTCCTTTTTTCCATGATTATTATTTATTTATTATGATTAATAAGAGTAAGTATTCATGTAAAAACTTTATTGAGAACAACATAGGTATTTATTGTTAACATCAAAATGTTACAAAAAATTAAATAAAGAACCTAAACTCACTTTGAAAGAATTATTTTTACCCCTACATATTATTGTAACTATTACCTAGGTGTCGTAAAATGACACTATATAGTGTGCACATTTTAGTTGATTTGGTAGGCGTACATGAGGTAAGTCTAAGTATCTATATTTTGCACCTTGTTTGGTAGCAAGTCTTGTTAGTAGTCGTCGTTCTGAATTAAATTTGGATTATTTCTTGTCTCATTGTCAATTAAATTTATGTATCAAAAAGACCTTGTCGAATCCTCTGCATCTATAAGGAAGTAACATTTAGATTGCGTCAAGTTTTAAAAACTAATTGAGACAAAAGTTTGTAGTTTTCTTTGTTGTTTCAATATAATAATAATTTATAGTAAATCGAAATTACGATTTCACCTTTGAAAACTAGGGATTTTCGTTAAAAACTGGTCTAATCTTGTTAGTCTAATATTATTACAATGATTCTGATAAATTAAGTATTTTGTCAACGTAGGTGCCCTTTTGCCTGGGTTGCACTTGATGACTACTACACTTGTGTGAAGATGATAATCTCTTAGAATTTAACATTTCGTATATACGAATATATAATTTTTCCCTGTCAACTTATCATCGTTAATATTTTGTGAGATCATTGCCCGTATGTGCCGGATATGTAAATCAATTCGAATCATCGTTGATCAATGGTTTCACTGATTACGCATTCCGAGCACGTCCCATTCCGTTGTTAACGGGTGTGTATGAATATGTTTTATTATCCGACTTAGTAAGGTTTAGCTGGGTAAGTTTTGTATATATGTTTGGCGGTTTATTGATTCACTTTCTCTCGTAGGTATAAATATGAAACTACTTTTTAAAGTTTTGTCGTTGCACATTGCCACTGTCTTCAAAGATTCGCACTTTGCGTGTTCGTGAATTAAATTTGAACACGGCAAACAAAAGTAATTTGAGATATACTTACTATCACAGTATAATATATTATGTGTGTGTGATTATAAATGTGATATTAACATAGATTTAAGATTGGTCCAATCCTAAATCCATGGACATTTTAAATGAAACGCAACTTTAAAAATTTCGGAATTATTTTTAAGTTTTCGGGACCATTTTGAATCAGATAGATTTAATTGGTGTTGGTGTAGGTATAATAGTAAACCGATTTTTGCAATCATATTATTATGTTTGAGCTTGATCCTTGGGAAGTTATCCTATCCTAGCCAGCAGTATATCTGTATAAGCTCGCAGTGTCTTAAGTCTTTATCGTGTTTGTTGGTCAGTTAACTATTAATATTTCAGTCACTTCTTATGCAGAATGTATGTCAATATCACTCAAATGCGAAACCATGAAAATCATGTTTTCAAGTTAGATTCAATAAATTATATATTCGAAATTCGAATTAAAGACTGGCGTATTTGTACCTAGCTAGCGTGACAGACGAGTGACGACTTCTGTTGAAAAGAGTGCTAGAGTAGAGTCTTCTGCTCTACTTACGAGTATTACAATATAGTCAAAGCTTGTAAATCTACTTTTTACATAATACACTAGAAATGAAAATTTATTCCGCGTTTTACCTGTATTAATTATATTTAATTTCCCTTCAAATTAGGTTACTATAATAATAATTATGTACTCAGGTACTATTTTTATATAACAAGTAACAACGTTCGTGATACGAGTTTGTCCGGACACCAGTCAATTCTGCACGCGCGATTGGAGATTACCGTAATATGATGAATTACCACACGTTATGGTTTAACCGGAATAGTCTTAGTTTGGAAATATTACCCATTATGCCCATTACCCGCGAAATCGTGTCGTGAATGTTTTTACTTTTTACACAAAAATAAAACATGACTGGCAATCATATAGCCGGTCTATTTACTATTTAGGTATATAAGAAGCAGGTTTTAATAATTATTTTTTGGAACTTACATAAAATCTATGTAACATTAATATCCATGATCATACTAATGAATACGTAAATAAATCTGTGAAATGAAATGAGCATTTTAAAATTCATCAGAAAATTCTGACCTATTTTATAAACAAGCTTTCGATCTATTTAAACATGTCTAGACCGGGGTAAATGAAGGTATGTGTACCTACTATATACCTATTCATAACAATGAAGAACAGTAAAATGCAATTACTCACTAAGCGAGCGGGCATTTCGACTAAAAGCATCTGACAAACATACTGACACATAACAAATGGATCATACAATAATGTTTTCATATTTAAAGAGCTAGTTATACATAAATAATGGTGGAGATTTTTATAAAATTAAATAAATAAATATGTATTGAAACCGGAAATGTATTTATTTGCACTGGACAACTAGGTATAGGGCATCCGTCAGAAAGTTAGGTATGTGTTTCTATATTATCTAAGTAATTCAGAGAGTTCTGTAGTAAAGGAACATCTTTCCTTCTTTAAATTGCTCATAATGTTATCTCTTATCATGGTAATCCTAATAATTGTTGCATGTTTTACCTAGCATTTGGTCGATATTCGCGTGAGTAAATCCATACGTCCGTAATAGATGCATGACTTCTTCAATAGCTTCGGTCACTTGCTTTGCTTAATCGGCTCCGTTATTTCCTACATAATTGTTTGAGTCAAGTGTGTACCTAAATAATTAACCGTAGTTTCTGGATTACCCACTTGTCTAGTTGTAATTATAGTAGCGACGCTTTTCCGTTTCACCCTAGGTTGAATCCACGGTTTCACCTGCCAACCTAAACGTCCGCGTCGCGTGGAAACGTTTTTCCATAAAAAAATTATCAACGCGTAGAGCTTACGCGTTAAGTAAAGTGTATAGAGTTACAAAAACTCTTGGAATATGATAATTTATTCCTTACGTATTGCTAAGAATTTATAACGTGGTTGTTCACCTGTAAACTTGTATATATATTCAGCTTTTATGATGCGCATTTTGACCATCAATTTGGTTGGATAAACTACCTAGTTATTCAAATGAATGATTTATATGGTGATTTTAGTATATTATGTATATTTAATGTGTTAAAAACTTATAATTTAACACCTATGACTTAGGAACTGCCCAGTTATTAACATTATGTTATTTTATATCCATACTAATATTATAAATGCGAAAGTGTGTCTGTCTGTCTGTCCGTCTGTCTGTCTGTTTGCTACGCTTTCACGGCCCGCCTGTTCAACCGATTTTGATGAAATTTGGTACAGGGTTAAGGTTGTATCCCGGGGAAGGATACAGGCTAGGCTGCGGTAATCGAAAAAACTTAGTCCACGCGGACGAAGTCGCAGGCATCATCTAGTTTTTAATATATTTGAAATAGATGCCTATTATGGATCTGTTATTTTGATAAAATCCACCACCACCACCACCACAGCCTATTAACGTCCCACTGCTGGGCACAGGCCTCCACTCTCATAGGAGAGAGGGAATTAGAGCTTAGACCCACCACGCTGCTCCAATGCGGGTTGGCGGGCTTTAACGACTATTATCATGTTAGTGATAATAACCGGGACCGACGGCTTAACGTGCTCTCCGAGGCACGGGGGTGTAACACCGCCAACTTCCAACTCCGGGCTGGCACTGAGAATTTCTCAATTGAAAAACCCAATACCTAACAATTTTTATGCCCGACCGGGAATTGAACCCAGGACCTCGTGATCCGCAGTCGACTATGCTAACCGCTAGACCAACGAGGCAGTAAAAAAAAAATGGTTTTTGATAAAATATATGTATATAATAGTAGGTATACCTAACAGGCTAACATATTCCTAGTACCAGTACGGTGTACCTAATGACTAGAACTGATAATGATCCGTATTATCTTACCTTCATTTGGCATTTCCTTTCTTAACCTTTAGCGAGTGTAGAACAGCTTTAAAGATTTAATAAACTTTCAAGGTGACCTACAACAGCACAGGTCTACTTACATATTACTATATAAGTACTATTTGTTCAACGTAGGTACCTTTTTACTTTACCTATCGAGCCATTCTAACCGCATGCCTTTTCAACTATCACATGTTACCCAACTTCCATTGAAGGTGATTATACTCCGTGCATACTTATTAGCCCATTCATGACACAAAATTGTGTGACGCATGGATTTTCAATTTAAGTACGAAATGTTCTAGAAAGATGGAAGATAATTTGTCGGTGCATTTGTAAATTATACCCAGGCGCGGCGCGTCTAGGGCGCGCGCTAATGTAATGAAACTAATGATAACTAGTTAGGTATTTATCACTATTTTATACACTAGAACCTACCTACACAAAATTTTGGTAAGTCGTTGGTCGCTGGTCATTCTACTATATATAGGTAATAGCGCTATATCAAATTAACATTCAACTCGCTTGCAGCTAGTGTTATGAATTGTGTCATAGCAAAAAAGGCGTAAAAATTGGTAGGTATTAATCATGTCTCATTGTTGTAGGTACATAGGTAGTAGGGTACACAAAACTTTCCTAGGTATCGCTTTCACAAGTAAAAAATAAGGTAGGCCAAGGACTTTCTTAAAATAAAGAAATTTGGTTTCGTTTCGGCACAATATTCGCATATGTTAGCACGGAAAGGATAATAAATTATGAAGCAAATATTATGTAAGATTCTTTGCAACTTGGAGGGTCAAGTTCCCGTCTAGCCTGTAGAAACTCAACAGAACAAGACACGAAGCTGTGTAAGTCTTGGTTTTATTTGCGTGGATATACTTAGGTACCTTTTGAACTGGTTTTGTCTTAAAAACTTAACTAACTGACATCGTTAGAGCGGGATGGATTGAGGAAGGAAACTGTTGTGATGAACCGTAATAATCACAGAATTGGTAATAGTACAAACTACTAATATATAGTCCCACAAACTAAGTTTGGTTGGCTTGAATCTGTTTTGATCAAGTTTTTCAATAATAACCAAAATAAAAGAAGATGTTCGGCTAGATTTATAGCTTATGTTCTTTCGTTAACAATACAGTTAACCAGATTAGGTTATAAAGTCTGTTTGAAATTGCTTGACTCAAAAAGTGAAGGAATTGTACCTATTTTGGAACAATATTAAATTATGACTATATGAAATAAATAAATATTATTTATTTCCGTTCAAAATGCAATTGAATTACAATGGGGCTGGAGCCTGGAACCTCCTTTTAAGTATATTTAAATACCTGTATCAGGAGATTCCGCTCTTCTATAACATTCAGTATTTCAAAATTATATTAAATACATATTTATAACTTATAATTAATTATTAACATTAATTGCACAAATATTTTATTTTTATTTTTGATCTTAAATTATTATTATTATCTAACAATGTAAAAGTTGTTATATACTCGTAAGTTGCTTGAACTAAAAATGATAATCTAAATTCTAAACGATAAGACTATAGGTCTAGAATAGGTATTAGTACCTTATTAATCGTACGCAATCGCATTGACATACATACTAGATATCAATCCTCTATCAGGAATTTAGAGGCAGTAAAATTTTATTATTCGTTGGTATACGGCAGATAGAGTTCCGTTCAGATTCTGCTAGTTCTATAATTAACGAGTCATTGGTCTTTTATCTTAAAGGAATTTCATCAACATGCTGCGTTTATAATTTAATATAAACTACCTAACTACCTACCTACCTTATCTAGGTATAATAGCTATAGATATTTTTCGTACAACTCGCCAGACTTGTTTAGGAGGTGTCTAAAAGATGGCTTGTTTTGATATTGATTTTTGTGATATTCTATTATTATTATGTAGATAGTTAGATACCTGCTTTGTGGATTGTGTGAAAGAGATTATGAGTATAAAAGGCGTGAATGAGAGGTTGACGAATAACAGAAGTGAGTGGAAGAAGAAAACATGTTGTGCCGACCCCACGTAGCGTGGGAAAAGGAGAAGAAGAGAGAGAGAGTTAGATACCTGCTTGATAATTTTAATTTAAAGAAAAAGTATTCGCTTGGTTGCAAATAAAACTCCTAAAATATAACGGCATAGAGAGTTTCTGAGTAGCTTTTGCAGTTTGAGGCATTTGGCTGTTTGTAGAGGTAACGTAAACTTATGGTAAAGTCTCTTAATTCTCGACATTTATTTTCTGCAATACATAATAATATCGAAATAATAATATTATGCTTATATTGCAACGAGAGACGATTCGTAACGTATGAATGAATCAGCTTCATTGGGTCATATTCCATAGTAGGTACGGTAATCTACTGTTATAAAATAACAGTGGTGATACATGGTAGTGGTACCTCTTATCTTATCCAAGAGTTGTGAATTTTGTTTCTTGGATGCTTTTTAAAATAATTTGCAAAATTTTTGACGACCTCCGTGGCGCAGTGTGTAGCGCTGTTGCCTTAACGTGCGGAGGTCCTGGGTTCGATCCCCGGCAGGGTCAATTTGGGAATTTATAATTTCTGAATTTTCCCTGGTCTGGTCTGGTGGGAGGCTTCGGCCGTGGCTAGTTACCACCCTACCGGCAAAGACGTGCCGCCAAGCTATTTAGCGTTCCGGTACGATGCCGTGTAGAAACCGAAGGGGTATGGGTTTAATATAACTGCCATGCCCCTAACAGGTTAGCCCGCTACCATCTTAGACTGCATCATCACTTACCATCAGGTGAGATCGCAGTCAAGGGCTACCTTATAGCACAATAAAAATAAAAAAGCCATTCTTAAGCAGTCCAATCATTTATGAATCAACTTTTTAATTTACTATCAATTATTAATTGACTATTGGGAATCATTTCCGGATTGCAAGTTATATCAACAACTAAATATCTTATAATTCAAGGGATAGCTTGTAGTGGATTAAAAAAATAGAAATAATTATGAGCTAAAATTCATATTTCTAAATCAAACACATTGTCGGTTTCATTTGTATTGAAAAATAAATATTATTTTTTTTACAAATTATTTCATGCATTTTGTGCGACATGCGCTTGCTCGATTTCACCCCCAGCGCGCAGCTGTGTTTTTCATCTCGTGAGCTCACAAGGCCTTATGTGGTTTTCACTGATTATCTTTTTAAGCTAAGAAAACATTATGTTTATTTATGTTTATTTGCTAGTCTTGGCGGAAACACTGAATGTTAAGTAATTTTTTGAATCTAGTGATATCTAGAGAAATCATTGTTTCAGAAAACCCTTAAAATTTGAAACTCTTAATTATGTGCGTGATAGTAATTAAGTATATTATAATTTAAATCGCATGATACTACATAATCAAAAAGGCAGCTTTGAAAGTTAATTGCTAACATTTTTAATAGCTTCAGCTTAAGGCTAAAGCAAATTTTCTAATTCGTTACTTGATTACGATATTATGCATTTTGAATATTAAATCAATTAATGAGAATTTCTAAAAGATTACACATGAATAATGTAGTTAGGAATCAATAATTAAAGGTGAAACTTTTATCACATGGAAGGCATAATGGAAGGTTAATTAATGGTGCAAGGGTGCAGGTAATTTGCTTGATACGTCTCATGTCACTCAGCCAGGATTCAGTGCCTCTACGAATAGGAAATATTACACTATTATAAGGTAGCTGGTGATATCAGATAAAATTATTACGAGAATAAAACCAGACATTTATTATTGGCTAAGATTTTTATTTATTTTTACCTACTAGATAAGTACAAAATGTCAAATAAGCTCCTACTTGTGACTTCGTCATCTTGTAGTGATTTTCCGGTTTGAAAAGTATTCCATTATGTGTTTCTGATTTACACCTGATGGAAGTCGGACAGGGGCAGTGGGCACCTATGCGTTTGTAAAATTTTAATGATATTTACTTGTACCCATAATAAAGTACATAATAATGCACTTATAATATAGGTGTAAGGCTGGGTATCCACTACGTTCGCGAACCTCTTGCGCTCCGCGTATCTGCAACCGCTCTGATGGAGACGGTACGCGCATCTCCATTAGCTCGCGGCCACGAACAGAACGAGCTCCCCTTTGTGTTCGCCCAAAAACCGCCACCGATTGGAGCGCGGAGCGCGGAGCGCGCACCGTTGTACGCTCCGGGAGCGCGAACGTATCCACTTGTGGAGCAGTTGCAGGAGCGCGGAGCGCAAGAGGTTCGCGAACGTAGTGGATACCCAGCATTATAGTATTGGTAGGTATGAAATATGAATAGGAATGCGTGGTAAATATCATAGGTACTATTACCTATTCTGTGGTAATACGAGTATGTACCAATGTGTAAACGTACCTATATCGGACAGTCATGGAGAGTGGGGACTAACGATATTCGTTGCCAATTTAAATGCGAAAACATGACGTGACGATTACCTAATACCACAAAAAGAGGGTAATGAGTAAAAAACGAGTGAATGACCGATATTCATGTTCGCGATTTTAAATAAAATGTTTACCGAGAAAAGCGACCGACATAATACAAATGAACGATCTATATTGATACAGGTTGTGAGCGAAGAAAGTGTACATAGTGTGTACTCGTACAAGTTAATTTCTTGTGTATTTACTATTTATTTACATTTAATGCGTTTCAGAGTTATTTATGTACAGTAGTAGGTAAATAGGCAATATAAATAAAGAAATATGTGTATGTTTTTATACCAGAAAGCCAAGTAACATGCTACCGGACGTACATAGATATATAATAATACGTTTTCTGAATTAGTATTCTTTAAGTCTACTCTGATATTCTAACTCTACCTTTTAAAATTTCTTTTTTATTTGTAATCAAGAAGTCCTGAAGAAGTTTGCTGCACCAATTAAATGTGTTAGACATATCAGGCTACGCATACTGCATATTTAATAATAGTTAATATATTTTTTACTAAATCTAATATCAATTAATCTAACATTTACGAAGCATCAAAACTCTCAAAAGTTATAGGTACAGAATCGTGTTATTTGTTAAGTATTTTGGCAAAAATACAAATAAAAATAACAACAAACATAAAAAAAAACATACGCGCCGATTGCCGAATAGAGAACCTCCTCCTTTTTTGGAAGTCGGTTAAAAACGGTTAACAAATTACATTGCAATCTGCACTAATCATGTGTTAATTCTAATGCTGATAATATGGCAATTGGCAACAAATTAGCTAATATTATTTCATTGAAATTCACGATACATAGTGAGGTGGCTTTCGTTTTCTTCGACGCAGCATGGAAATGTGGGCCTAAACGAGTGTCGACGTGGATGGTCACGCTGACACACTTTCCTGCGTTCATTTCGGTGTTATAATTATTATTATAATATTTATTATCAGCGTAAAAACACATATGTTCGTGCGATCGAATTCCTTGCCTGAGTTTAGTCACGGATGCTTTTGGTGATTTTTGATTTGGAGGCGTTTCTATCTCTGCCATAACACCATCTGGTGGTATGTACTATGTACATACTCGGTCGGCACTCCTGTTACTTGCAATAAAACAATAGTACTTACCTAAAATATTTTAACTGCTCAGTAACAGCACATATTAAAAGTACCTAGCTAATATTTTTCTAAACCTACGGTTTTTTTAAATTTTAAATAATGAATTCCTTACCTCTTGCTTTTTTAATGATAAATATATTACAACTGACATAAAACAGCCTATGGGAATGAGGAAAAACTATTATATTCATCTAGTTCATGATCACAGTAAATCTGATACGAATGTAATTGTACACCAATCACCCAGTAGACGTGACGATGCAAAGTGACTGCTGATTACATTACAACTCCATTGCAATATTAAGACGTGGGTGTAGGTATCTGCAGGAGAACCAAGAGCCCAGATAACGGACACAGTAAACAGATGCAACCAGTATGGAAACTACCTAGAAACGTTCGAAACAGGCTCACTCACACAATCGTGTGCATCGACGAGACCCCAAGCGCTCGTCGCAGAGTGCCGCGTCATCGCGTGTTCGATGCGCACGTTTGTGTGAGTGAGCTGTTTCGAACGTTTCTAGGTAGTTTCCATACTGGTTGTATCACACGTATATAACGTAACGTATAAACGTATATGTAACGGATATAAGTATCTACAATTGCAAACCTGGGTGGTTAAATATTCGTATTTCTCGTCTGGACGATTCAGATCCATCTGTCATTGCCAGACGAAAATCATGAGAAACTCCTGGAATTACTGAAAAACTGCAAGATGTGGGTGCTGAAATTGAATGAAATGACTAAGGCATGGAAGTTGGGTAGCATTTAGCAATGAACCGCTTACAAAATAGAAAATTATGATTTGTAACCTTGATTCATATATCTATTGTGCAAATCTGTTCTATTCTGTTCATAATCTGTTTTCTGAACCGCTCGTAAAGAAGTACCTATTCGCTAACAAGAAATTAAAATTGAACTTAGTCTATAAAATAATGGTCAATAGTTATAGTTGTTGCATGAAACTTACAAAATAATAGTTGGACCTCGAAGATATTCGTTAGTCAATAAGTCAGAAAAATTTTGGATATCTGCAATCGTCATGGACTCATGAATATTAATTAGTTAAAAATCCTTGCTTTTCCTTGAGAGAGATCGATTTTGTGTTGTTATGGAATACTTTTAATATTTCTTTTCACATTATGAATTATAGATTCGGACGTTAGAGTTTCGTAAGAAATTAACTAGTTATTCATTTTAAGAATCTAGACTTTCGATCTTCTCTAACCTTCATTCCACTTTCTATTCATCAACGTGACGTTCACAAATTTTCGATAATATCACTTTCGTTTGATCCAAATTGAGAGAACGAGTTATATACAAATGCTTATCATTACATTAGTATACATATTCTTATGTATTTCATGAGCACCTTCTTCATAACCTACACCAGTAGGTATACCTTATCCATATCTGATACCTTACATAACTACCTAGTGTAATATTATTGTCAGAAAATTAAATTGGGGTTTTCTGACAAGAAATTCTTAGTACTAGCCCACGTGCCTCGGAGAGCACGTTAAGCCGTCGGTCCTGCGCCTGATCTCTCTCCGTTTGTGTCGGCTCCGTCCCATCGGACCATGAGAGTAAAGGAACAGAGAGTGCACATGTGTTTGCGGCTTGCGCATGCACTATAATATCTTCTGCGCAGATGGCTAATCTCTCTGGAGAGAGGCCGCCGTGGCCCAAATTCGGTCGGGAGGGCATTTAAAAAAAATAATATTATTGTAAATGCGAAAGTGTTTCTATTTCTGTGGGTTTGGGTATCTGTCTGTCTATCCATCGGTCTTCAGTCTGTTTGTCTGTCATGTTACCGTTTCACGGACGGAATTTGGTACAGAGATAGCTTGCAAGTTGCATCTCATCCCAGATGCAGGCATATAGGATTTTACTTTTCGTCCGGAAAAATCAAAAAGTTCCCACGGGATTTTTAAAATATATATCTACACAGACGAAGTCACTTCACAGTCTACCTAGGAAAAATTTTGGAAAGCAAAATTGTATCGCCAATTTCTTTCCGGTTAGTATTCGTCAACTGTTCAAGGGTCGTTAATCATCAAACGCTGGAAAATCGCTTCCGACCTTTGTCAACCTTAGTTCACTTTCTAATGGTAGGACGGCACACTGCTCGATTTTTAGCAACGAGGACTGAGGCGACACGCTCTCATTCCGCAAAGTCCCTTGGAAAATAAACAAGTTTGAGTATTTATAATTTTTAGCCTTTGCCTAAATAAATATGTACAAAATAAATACTTGGTCAAGGCATTCTCGCAGTAGCTCAGAAGTAACTCCTTCTACGTTCTACCACAGAACAGCGAGAAAGCGTCAGCGTTGGCACCCTTATGTGGTTGAAGTCTAACTTCTTGAAAATCGGGAATAAGGTTATTAGTTTTAAATAAAAATAACCTGTATAAGCAATTTTCCGAAAATCTACTCCAAAGAGGGAGAAATGGGGGTTGGAAGTTTGTATGAAAATTCTATGTTTTTGAAGATAGCGACTTGAAAATCGGGATTTAGGTTATAAGTTTTAAATAATAAACACCTGCATAACCTATGCTATATAAAGCCTTCTTAGATAGACTTTTTGCAGCGGGAAAATTTCATAATCTCATAGGAAATCAGAAATTGTACGCAGACGAAGTCGCGGGCGACCGCTAGTCTTATAGATGCAGAAAAAGTTAAAATAATCGTCATGATTGTTTGCATTCACAGTATTTCTTAAGAAACTTTATTACGATATGAGTCACTGAAAGCAACATTCAAAACAAGTTTAAACGGTTTTGATAAGACTGCGTATCGACCCAAATACGAATATCTACTACAGACTTAGTAATTAATCAACTTGTTCGGCCAATCTTATTCGTGATAAAAATAAACTACACTTATTTATCTTAATCCATATCTGATCGAATCTCTCCAAGTATCACTAATGGGCGAATTTATTAAGATCTGTAAGCCCTAGGAAGAGTCGATTGGCCTATTAACATTAGACAGGCGAGTGCGTGCTACAGCCCAGGCCACCGACATATATGTCGGTGGCCTAGGTACAGTGCACTGTGCAGGGTTGCTTGGACAATGTGTAATTTTTTTTTAACGCTTGTGGCACCTCGACCAAAATTTCTGATGCCATTGATCAGTTCAATTATTAATGTCGTTGGCCTGTGGCCATACAATCGGGTGAAATCGTAGAACCATCTAAAGTCGGAACTCTAGAATAATAATAATATAAGTTTAAAAATTCTTAATTTTAATGGGTACCTTATCGGTTTTAGGCCACTGATCTTTTATCCTACATTTTACTATTGCCTACTTACCCTTCTCATACAATTTGAGTTGATGGTTATAAAAACAATTAATTACTGAAGATGATACAGCGCCATCTTTCAACACACATCAAAACTAGAATGCAACGCAATGAAACTTACTTTATTTTACAAAGTTGTGCAATGCTGCTGCGGGAGATGGCGCTTTATATAGTTTTTAAACCTTCCACTAGGTGTCTCTTTCCCGAATGAGGTTTGATAAAACAAAATCTATATTTTTAATTATAATATTACTATATTATGCTTTTTCACTTGCCAGCACTAATTTCGACTGGCAGGTTTTGCAGGCAAATAGAAGCTCTATGTATTAAAATATTCCTAAATCCTAATTATATATAAGTAAAAGTTGTTGGCGGTTGGCCCTAGGGATGAATTAATAAAATTGTATGGAGATAGGTAGATACCTACTGGGAAGGCATAGAACCACAGATTATATAGAACTAGGAACATAGCTAGGTAAGTTTAAAAACTATGCGTAAAAAATATGCGCAGTAGTCATAGAAAAAATAAGTGGCAGTAGTAGTAGTAGTAGTAGGAGTTTTTTGTATTCCGTTTCTGTAACAAGTTCAATGACCTTGTAAGCCGTAATAGGTAATCAGAAATAAGATAGTATTAGATATTATATAATGGACATAATGTGCCTAGACGTCTAATAATATAACTGGGATTTGTAGCATCTGCTAACTACACATTCTTAACGCATATACCTAGTTAATGTAAGGCCAATTTCTCATGTCTCTACCTACCAACACCAATTACCATAGTATCCGAGGTAGTATGTGCCATTTGATACTTTTACCTTAGTATTATTATTCCTGGCTAACTATCCACGTGCCCACGTGACTTCACGCACGTTGGCTTTGAAAGATTCCCCAGTAATCTTCGGGGAATTTATAATACGCCCCCGAGCCGACCCGACGAACGATGAGATATCAATCGGGTTTAAATCAGATTCTTCATCCAAAGATGAATAAGTAAATTCAAAGTATGTATAATATAATCCAAGAAGATTTAAGTTTAACTGTCA
Source organism: Erebia aethiops (assembly GCA_923060345.2). Classification (NCBI taxonomy): domain Eukaryota; kingdom Metazoa; phylum Arthropoda; class Insecta; order Lepidoptera; family Nymphalidae; genus Erebia; species Erebia aethiops. The sequence continues at coordinate 8,086,938 of OV281096.1, read as the reverse complement.
TAGCCATACCAACAATATAGTAGGTACCTAGGTGCTTACTTACCTTCGTAAGTAGCTCCGTGCGTCGTATCCTCAAATCCATATGCCAACATTATAAATGTGAAAGTGTCTGTCTATCTGTCTGCAACGCTATGCCCTATCTGCTCTACCGATATTGACGAAGTTAGACACTTATCTGAGATATAGATTGCATCCCGGGGAAGGACATAGGCTACCTACTTACCCCTTTATCATCATCGGCATCTTACACTTAGTACCTAAATAAGGTATGCTAACCACAGAAAACTTCCTAAACTGTACAGTATACACAATAGTGACGAGAACATCAGCTGTTTAGATACCTTTATCGATAGGCCAGAGAAACAGAAATGAAAGGTTTTTTCGAAAATAAATATTTTATTTTCTGTAGCTGTAAACACCTTTCGTAATCGATGTTGGACTTTCGCAACAGTTCGGGCATTTTGCCAGTCGATTTAAAAAGATCAAAGATATCCCGGTTGTCCCATAATGCAGTTTATGCGAGCGCGTGGGTAGTATTTAAACTGTACGTCATTGTAAGCTTTTATTAAAATCTGGTTTAGGCACGCGACTTTCCCTGCCTTTCGAGAGTTTGAAAAATGACTACTCATGTTTATTGCATGAAGTTTGTGTAAAGAAATAAGTCTCCTTGAGGTGGTGGTAGTGGTCGCTTATATTTCTTCGTGGCAAGGATTATACAGTACAGTACCTTTAGTCTGGTCCATTAGAGATGAGCTTTTTTTCAACTTCTGATCATGTCATCTTATCTAGATATTTTCTAGATATTCCCATCATTATTGGTCTAATTGCAGATGAGATTACGTGATCAGACGTTAATGAAGTTAAAAAACACATCTCTACTGGAACAGACTTTACATCCTGCAAGAAATGCAATGCAAGAGTGAAGAAAACAACAGGTGAAAGCAACGAATTTCAAAGTGCTGCAAATGTGTTTCTGTAACCAGCAGTAAAATTAAGCTCCTTCTATGACATCGAAGAATCGCTGATTAGCAGAGAAACGTGATCTTTGGCTCAGAGTATTTACTAAATATTTTTGCGCTTTCTGTCTGTTTTGCCTCCTGATGACGGTAGGCTTATAAAATAGGTATATTTTAAAAATACTTGATGCTTCCCTCGACTTCATTCGGATGGATTATGGTGTTTGATTCTCGCGGGAACTCTTTAATTTTCCGGGATAAAATGTAGCCTATTTGTTAATTCCGGGTAAGTTATAAGTACCTACCTATATAATATGCTATCTCCAGTCCCAGCAAAATCACACTAGTAACCAACATCCTAACACAAAACTTGCATACCTACTTATATGATACATCCAGAATTATGCATAATTACAATATTAGTAAGATAGGAGAGGTAACTATACTGACTACCTACTCATTATAAAGACTAATTTATTTTTTTGTAAACAATATGGTAGGATTGTAGGCAGTTATTAAACTCGCATAAATTTAACGGCAGAGTTAATTATAAGCAACATATTCACCAACCGGAAAAACTGCACAGGAATATTTGACGCTCGCTAAAACAAAACAAAAGAATCTTCGCGTTCCTCAGGCTGCTATCCCACCAGTGATGCCGAGGATGCGTAGTTACAGAAATGAATACGAACGGTGGAATGGTGGTAGTGTTCGAATAAGACGTTGCATTTAGGAGACACCTGTATGTCCTCTCCTACCTAGGTATATGAATGAAACAAAGTGACTATTCACGAGTAGGCCAATTACGGAAAAGCTTCATCAATCACTGCTACAAACTCAATGGTTGTGATTGTATGACAGTGGACTTTGGCTAATATTAGCGGAAAAGTGTACTAAGTCATAAGTATACTAATACTTTTACTAGGCTTACTCTCCACTTGGTCTGTGAAGACGCCTTATTCAACAGAGCTAGGATGACCTAATAAGCTATCAAAACGTAGATTTTATCCGTTTGGTGGGTACACACTACACACACATGTTTCGCTTCAGTCGAGCACTTGTTTGAAAAACGTAGAGTAAGTAAAGTAAGTAAAAACACTTTATTAGACACAAACAAATAAAAAAAAACAGAGGTAAAACGAATCGTGACAGAATTTACAACTTGTTACGGTGTAAAGGCCTTATCACTATGAGTGAGTGTAGAGATTATCCTATTGGTGGGTTCACACACCTCTGTCGCTAGCATCAAGCAGTTGGCTATGTTCGCTATCAATGGAAAGGCAGCCTAACAAAACAAACCGCGTCGGTCGTGTTAAAGCTGACTGCTTTTTATTAGGCGGGGCGTGTTTCATTTTTTCCTCTTCGATGATATAAGCAGACGATTTATAAGGCACCTGCGACTTTGTTAGCGTAAACAGAATTAGATTTTGGAGTAATATTCCTGATGAAGGGAGACGAAAAAGATTAAAACAAAGAAGAAAACGGCTAGGTTCGATTTTTGACAATTTTTTCAACAAAAACATCAAACTGACAAATCAAAATTAATAGGGCAAGATAATACAACCCTATCAGCGGAACCCAAAAACTTTACTTCGTAAATGTTGAGGAGTATGTACCTAATGTACAGTCTAATTACCATGTAATTTCGTGTTAAATTGGAAGTGCTTCAAAAATATGGGTAGATTGAACGGTAGAACGGTCCGACACGGCATCTTGCCAAGTCCATTGGGATTTTTTCCTCCTCTTTCCTCCTGCTAAGATTAAAAAATTTACAGAAATAATAACATACATTTTTGTATAGTTACATATACGGCGGTATATGATTATCCTGTAGGTTCGCATTGGGCGCGGCGGCTGGTTGTTTGAAAGGACGATGGGAGGGGGAAGGGTGCGCGTGCGCATAACTCGAGAGTGACGTCACTAGGGACGGTAAAAACGCCATGAACCCAGGCAGCCAAGGCCTCCGAGACTTGCATTTACATTTTACTTGTAGTTATACAGAATCGTGTTGTACGATTCCTTCGCATTTATTAGCTGTATCGCAGAACATGGTTGCATGTTGCGAGGTTTAATTTTTATTTGAAGGTTTCGGTTTGAATACTTTATTTTATTTATTCTGTGACCAACAAGAGAACAATCATCAGCACGGACACGATTGATGTTCATGATAATAATACATACCTAACTAATTATTCAATAAAAAAATGATGTAAATAATGGGCGGAAGAGATTGAAAATTCACACTGCATTCACACTTATTGAAACACCGAGAACCAAGTTAATATTAGTGAAACTATAAGCTAAATATAAAAAAGTTCTTAGTACTTACAGACGTTTTTCAATCGGCCATCCACTTCCAGTTTTCTCCTCTTAGACTAGAGTTCTGAAGGTATTATGAGTTTTTTAGCATAACGGGAGTATAGTGTTCAACCCTTTACGATCTATAAAGTAAAACAATAATTGTTCACATAAAGAATCAAGCTATTAATCACTTTACTGTATATTTCTTGAGCAGATTGTAAGGCTGTAAAACAATTTAACGGTGACCGTTTCGTGGAAAAAATTACAGATATCTCCAGTGGCAGCACTTTTGTTTTTTGTGTCGACTGATGCCCGGGACAGATTAGTTTTGAGAAATTTTAAAGAGAACGAGACACGTCACTTTGCTATGGCGGAGATAAATTTTGTCTAGCCGCATAATAAAGCATATTAAATAAAACTAATAAAATAAATTTAATGTTGAATGCACGGTTACAAAGTTACCGTAGAAATGTCACATTTGTAAGCTAATAAATCTCAATTTAAGATATCATCAGTAGAAAATGAGATGATAATAGTATTTGAGGCGGTTAAGAAGAAATTATGCTAGCCATTTGACATTTTAAGAACTTGCATAACTGTATTATTATAATGTTCTCCCAAAACTACAAGTATATTAACAAAACATTAACTTCTTTATAGACATAATATTATATTATATATTATAAACAGTATATGTATGTATACATTTTTAAAAAGCTTCAATATGTCAATTTACGCTGATTGAACGAACATCTTTGTTTTTGCAGGTGACAGTATGGGGCAATAGCACCGTTGCAGAAGTAGTCTGCGAGACTCTCCACGAAGCAGGAGTTGTGCTGACCGGATCTCCAACTGGGCCGCTGTCAGCTCCTCAAGTTTTGCCATTGGCTGAACCTCTACCGCCACCAGAAGTCACAGTCGCTCCCCCTACTGCTCTGCTATTCCTCGGAGGATCCAAGGCACCAGTGGAGCCACGAGCATCTGCTATGTGTTTGGAAGGGGAAGTCCTGGTAGTTGAGCATGAACCACCAGCATGGGATGGCAAGGACCTAGAAGTATTTCTGGCATGGGAGAAAATTTACGGTGAGTTTGATTAATTTTACAGGATTTCACATTTTCTATTTCATTATTCGGTAACTATGCTGTCTCGCGTCGGCTAATTTAGATCATATTATTAGCCTTTCAGTTCTAGTCATTTGTGTTTGAGTCTTGTCCTTCCTGCTGTGGGTACGGGTATACCAAAATGTCTATCTAAAGTTTAATGTGATATTCTGGTTACATTTTATAAGTCTCTTTCGCTTAAGGACATCAATTGCCTTGATATCTAAAGTTAGTAAATTAGGTTAAAACTTCATAAGTAGATAACCTTGCCTTCAATATTCATCGTATTGAGTATTCAGATGGCAACCGAGCGATGTTTGTAGAAAGCTGTTTGGCAATAACGAAACGCGTACGCACGCCATTGTCCGGTAATCTTTCGCAGAAACGACTTGTATGCAAACCTAATGTAGCTACCGTGAGACTCATATAGATTAGGAATGGGCGTTTAGTTATCTCTACCACGACCACAAGCAACCAAGTTAAAGATGGCGATAGAAAAGATATAGATCTTACTTTAACCATTTCAAAGTTGTTTTTTTGTTTACAGCTTCAACTTTGTTCTCCGCGCTCGAGCTGTACGGAAAGCCTCTTTTACGAGCTGCTGTGATAACCAAAGAAGAATACCATTTACTATTTTATTACCTGGAATCAGTTTCTGAAGCTAGTGAAGCGCTCACGCAAAGAATGAGGAAATATATCGATTCAGGTTTACTTAAGAATACGAAAGAAACAGAGACCGATGAACAAATACAAGAAGAAACACAAAGTGAAGTCAGTGTACGTGTCAAAGATGTAGAAAGAAAAAGCATATTAACAGAGCTCGTTCAGGAGGGAATCCTCTGTCAACAGGACATTGACTTATCTTCTTTGATAACAGATATAGAATGCACTGACGAAATAATTATGAGTCATAAATTAGATGATGATAACAGATCCAGCGTTTCTTCAGTATGTTCGTCCTCTCGTAAAATAGCTGTCGACATTCCAGTAGATAGTTGTGACTCAGTTATTGAAAGCCCTTCTATATTAGAAAGTAGCGACAATGTTACGACTGTTACTATCAGAACCGGTGGTCAATGTTGTGCAGATCACAGGATTTCTGCCGATGTAACTGATAATGTCTGGTCCACCGTCAAATGGGACTTCCTAAACCCCGCTGATTTTGGTTACGATCAAGTGCCAAATGTAAAAAGAAGTCGCTCCGATTCAGCCATAACTGCATTGCCAGTAACCAAAATACGAAATGAAGAACTGTATGAAAAGTTACGTGATGAGGAGGGCGAATCTTGCGGGAGTATGACACCTTATGAATCGATAGAAGACCTGTATGACTGCATAAAAAAAGCAGTATACAACAATATTGCAGCCGAAGATTCCTCTCCGTCAACAGAATATCCAGATTACTTCGAAAAATCAAGTGCAACTCGTCAAAGTTCAGCAAGTAGTGAAAAAAGCGGTACCTCGTCTGCTTTTCCATTTTCTAAATGTGGTTCCAGCGATTCAACAGGCGCGTATACGTCATGTGAGTCTACAAGTGGCGTTAGCTCTTTTATACCAAAAAATATACCAGAGACATTGAAATGTCGTGAACTACCCCCACCACCAGAGGAAGTTGAGATGAATGAGAGTACGATATTATTAAAACAACTATTTATGGGTGAACTATTGGATGCATATGGAGAATACTTGTCAGCTTACCCTCATGCGAGATCGTTATTGAGGCGGAAGGCGAGACGGGACGAACACTTCGTGGCGTTGGCAGATATCAGGCGAGGTGCGGCGAAGTACACCATCGCCGACTATCTGGAGCTACCGGTAAGTTGCATGTATTTTTAAAAAATCAGAGGATCGTCAAAACTTCAACTTACGTGTACCTAGATAAATTTTTGAGGCATAAAAACTGTTTTACCGAGTAGGAAACAAAAGTTTGACTGACATATAATAATCACGCTGCAGCGATGGCTGCAGCATCAGCAACTCTGCCGATTCGATCGACAAATTAACTACTGTGCAGGTTCGAGCTTTAAAGTATTTTTCTGTAAGCACAATTTCGTATGATTCAGATTACAAAAAAATATGCGATCTGCATGATAGGCAAACTAGAGGCCGCCATAAGCTCGTGACTCCATCGCTCCGCCTCAAAAAGGTCCGAAGGTCGTTTGTGGGAATGAGCATTCTATTTTATAACAAAATTCCACAACCTATATTAAACTTGCCTTTACACAAGTTTAAGAAGTCCATTAAAATTACGCTCCTGAAAAAGGCTTATTATACTGTTGAAGATTATGTAAATGATAGAGGAGCATGGATTTGATCGCTCCAGCAATGCTGGGGACAGCGGTTACTTATTATAAATTAGTGTTTGAATATTAGTATTCAATTCGATGCTTTGATACGGGTAGACTGGGTATGTCACGCTCTCTTTAAACATTTCTGTGGTGGTGTCGTGTGGTGCGGGTTGTTACGTTCCCTCAAATATGGTCGAGCGAAGCAATGGCTGGATCATGCGTCATGCTCGTGAACGGGTGCCACCGGCGGGAATGGGGCTACTTTCTGTCTGCACGTCTTTGACATGAATTGAATAAACAAATTGAAGAAATCCATTAAAAGTAATAATAATAATAATAATAATAAGCCTTTTTATTTCTAATCTCATGATATTTACAATTGTATATAACTACTTTTTAGATGAAATAAGTGTTAGTTGTGTTAGTGTTTGTCTTATTCTAGTTAGTATTGTTATTTGTTGCAGTATTTGTTGGTTTAAAAGTATGCTCCTGAAAAAAGCTTATTATACTGTTGAAGATTATGTAAATGATAGAGGAGCATGGATTTGATCGCTCCAGCAATGCTGGGGACAGCGGTTACTTATGTACACATTGATATAATAATTGTAAATGAATTATTTAAAAAAAGCAACCACCGAGTTTCTTGCTGGTTCTTCTCGGTAGGAATGGCATTCCGAACCAGTGGTAGATTCACTTGACGATTCAAAAGTACTTGTAAAAGTTTATTTGAATAAAGAATATTTTGATTTGATTTGATTTGATTTGATTCATAAACCTTGTCGTTTATTTTCAACAATATATTTCATATACAATAGCTACATTTAAAGACGCATAGGCAAAGCGATCCATGCGTATCTGATTGAGTTTCGTCACAGGAAAAGTTGAAGCATTCACTGTATGTAATGAGATGCAATCGCTTCTTTCACGCCTGTGACCTTAAAGCGGCTTTTATCGGTCGGGTCGATGGAATGAAAAGTTCGTATCAAATGTGGTCATTACGTTTTTAATCGAGAACAATACATAGAGCGTTGGATTGATTCAGTAATAGTCTCAGAGACGTCGTATGGATACAAAACACAAAAAAAATGGACGGAACGTATTACGTACTTAACATTATTGTTTGGAAATTAAGTTACTGAGTAAAAGTTTTACCCTACGAATTTACATTTTTATAGACTTTTCAGTGTCGATTTGCTGAAGTATACCTATACACATAACTTTCCTGGAAATACCAGAGATATTTGAGATCAGGATCTGCGTAGAGTAAGTATAGTTTCAATGACCTTCTATATAATTGTATAGAAGGTCATTGTATAGTTTGAACTAATTTAATATTATATTCAATTCGTTCAAAAACTTGTCAGCTAGATGAATCCAGAGAAGCTGCATAGAACCTCAACTGTTATCCCTGACAAAATTGATGATAGTTTTGTTGCAAAAATGAATTTAAGCCAATAGCGAGAGTCAGCCAAACAGAAGTGATTGCGATCGTCACAATGTAGCTGTAATTTTCCCGTAATCGACCCACTCATTGAACAAGTATTTATGTGATTTAATGTGTAACTAACTAAAATAGTTCCTAAATGCTGTCTCTCCGAGTATATGGGTTTGATATAAGGCGCGACAATGATACGCGCGCGATGCGCACGCGCCGCCATTCAATGCTAATGGGCCGGAAGAGTGCCCGTGTAGCTCTCTCTCCGTGATTACAGGCATTGTTTCACCACCACTATGCCAGCTTTTCAGGTTTCATTCATCTTTTTATAGAAAAAGAACCTGAAAGTTACATTAAACAGAATACAGGTACTTGTTCCAGTTTTTGACGCACCCCAGTGCAGTGCAGACGAACTGCATTGGCACTGCAAATCCATAACTACAAAGTAGTTATTGCTGATGATCTCTTCTTTGCAAATAATATGAGATATTTATTATTGTAACCCAGATTTGACCTAGTAATTTATAAATTTATAGTTACCTACCTATAGGAGACATTGCTATCTGATCTCTACCTATGTATTATGTGTATGACTAAAATTATTGGTTATTACCAATTATCCAAATTAGTCACTTAAGGATACGATTGAGTAATGAGGATTAATTTGTAGCCTCTGCTGTAAACAGGCAAAGTAGGACCAATAATGAAATGCCTCTGTTAACAGTTATATATGTTATCAACATATAAATTAGATTAGCTACTTTCAGGTTTACAAAAGTATTACAAGTTACAACACATTCCAGTATATCTGCATGTTCTATTTGAAAGGTAAAAAGGTTCCTCTTATTTCAAAGGAGCATCATACAAATCAAGCGTTATATTTTAATTTCCATCCCAGCAAACTATTATTCATTATCAATGAAATCGTTGCAATTGTCCCAAAAAAACGGGAATAATATTGACAATACACAAAACTATTGCAAACTAGAATACGAGTACCATATTTAAATCGTTTCGTACTAATTACATTAAGAATGTCGAAGTCTTAGGAATTAGGAGACATGACATATATAAGATGTGATATGAAAATATAGTTATAGGTATGAAAATCTATATTTGTATGAAAAGCTACGTGTTCCAAGGTAAATAATACTTCTTTGGTTGTAACATAACACGCGTGGTTTGGCTTGTTATTTAACTTACTATACGTACTAACTACTTATGTGCCTGCATGGCTACTTACATAAAGCGTTTATGTGTGTGTTCGTCGTGTATTCGTGATTCAGATCCTATCGGCACTCCGGTATTCAATGATATGTTATGAGGTTAGGGTTGATGACACTAACGAGAATATATTATTGTAATATTATGTAATTGTTATATCATCTTTGTTATACCTACTATTTGGATTGAATCATACAAGTGAATGACTGCGAATATTTATTTATTTTAGAATGTATCTTATTGAATGACCTGGTTTAGTAAAATTTAGCGTTTCGAAATGTTCATGTTCAATTATTAATTATTTCAATACATATTAGCAAATCGGGCTAACCGAACAAAAATAAGAATTCCTACGTCGTTACTCTACAGTTTTTATTATTGGGATTTTATTAGAGTCATTCGCCAAGTTCGTAAGTAAGATTTCTCAGTAAAATAATTATTGTTAGGGCCTATTTCACAATCGTCTATAAAATTTGAAATTTTGACAGGATTCCTTTAGAACATCTGTGAAAGCACTTCGTCAGTTAAGGTTTACTCGGCGATTGTGAAACAAGCCCTTATTTTAATTAAGATCTTTATGAAAAAATATACAAATTCGCGTAAAACCGCAAACATGAATTCTTCAGTAGGTAATTGCTAGTACCTACCTCATTAAAATATATATCAACACTAGCTGATGTCCGCGACTTCATCCGCGTGGATTGAGGTTTTTGGTTCCCGCGGGAGCTCTTTCAGTTTCCGGGATAAAAGTAGCCTACGTGTTATTCCAGACTATATCTATCTCTGTGCCAAATTTCATCCAGATCCGTTCAGCCGTTCTGGCGTGATTGAGTAAGAAACATCTATCCATCCATACATTCATCAATCCATCCATCTAAACTTTCGCATTTATAATATTAGTATAGAAGTATAGATTATATGTTTGTATGTATGTTACAGGTACGGTTATTCAAAGTTGTAAATAAATGACAACCCTACATGTATATTTAAAACATTTACAAACAATTGTCTGAAAAACAATGACCACGCATTGTAACATAATTCACGAAGTCACCTCAATGTTTTGATGTAACAATAAGAAAAGTTATCTGCTCAAATTGTGTGTAAAATTGGATAAAAGAATGACAAGAAAATAATGGAGCTGATTCTGTAGTGCACAATAAATCTAAACTTAATTGAAATGACAGCATTAAAAATATTGCTAACCCTTTCATAATAATCCCTGCGGAAAGGGACAGATCTAGATTGAAAGCTGTCATTTTTAGTTTAGTTTAGAGATTGTGTTATAATTGGCCACAACGTGTGCGTTGCATAGTAATAAGCAGATTTCGACCCCATCAGTTAACACGAAACACCTCTCAGAATTATAAGGATTTGGCTATAGTTCACACTTCACCACGCTGGCCAAGTGTGGATTTGCAGCATTCACACACTTTCAAGAAGATTTTGAAGAACTCTTGGGCAGGTTTCTTCACTATGTTTTTCTTCACTGTTTAGTAGTGAATAGTGATATTTAATTGTTTAAAAAGTACATAATTCAGAAAGTCAGAAGTGCGTTCCCGAGGATCGAACTCCAACCACCAAAACAGGAGGCCATGAACGCTTAAAACCACTTTTCTATCACCATTTTGACGATCTCCCTGGCGCAGTGTTGAGCGAGTTGTCTTAACGTGGGAGGTCCCGGGTTCGCTTGTCTGGCCTGGTGGGAGGCTTCGGCCGTGGCTAGTTACCACCCTACCAGCAAAGACGTACCGCCAAGCGATTTTGCGTCCCGATACGATGCCGTGTAGAAACCGATAGGGGTATGGGTTTAATATGTATCATGCCCCTAACAGGTTAGCCCGCTACCATCTTAGACTGCATCATCACTTATCAGGCGAGATCGCAGTCAAGGGCTAACTAGTAGTGGAATTTAAAAAAAAGTTATGAAATAAATTAATTTCAAGATAGTCGTAAACCACCAGATGACCTACAAGAGCCGAAAAACATGGACTTATAAAAATATCCGCAAAAAACCCCTATGCATTTTTCAATACTTGTGGCGTTCTGCAGGCTGGCCTCTTTTCAACACGATTTACCGAATCAAGTATCTATATTAACTATTGTAGTAATTGTACCTGTAGGTACATAAATTTAATAATAATATATTTCATTATCTACCAAGAGGCCAACCGTCCTCATATAATACTAATAATGTCTGCGTAACGTCACATCCGCAGCGTCGAAGAAATGCTGGTGGTGACTGCAGAGACGGCGACCTCTTATTTTCTCTAGCCGGTCACTCGCATTTTCAGTCATGAAAAATGTTTTTCTCTTTCATAAAGTATTCGTCTTCTTCCTCTTCCAAACAATGACCCAGTTAAGGCTAAAAAAAAATACACAACCAATTTATTTGTATAGATACTATCGTATTTACCTATTAAATTGTATGTGTCATCAATTCCATTTACTACCTATTCTTAAGAGGTAGGTTCTTAAAAGGAGATAGGAACAGCAAAATAATTCGATGATGCTAAGAATTTGCAAGAATTTGAATAAAAACTTGTTGGCAATGGCAAAATGTTAGCAACCATTTCATTCCACTTTTTCGTTCTTAAAAAGACGAAATATATCATTGGAAGTCAAACAGTTTTTGCAAGTAGGTATACAGTGACGAGAAAGTTCATTTATTTTGATTTCAAATAATGTAAAATTTGTCAAGTTCACGTAAAAACTCAGTAAAAACCGTAGCTAATTCAAGACTTTCATAGTTTTTTATGTAGTACATAGAGTTAATAATAACATTTTTGAGGACAGGTTTAAAATTGTATTTAAACCAAAATAACGTAATTTAAATGTACTAAAAATAAGTACTTAGTTGTTTCATAATTTCACTAACGTACAAAATATTTTAGCGTATATCTATACGCAAGTAACTTTATTCACCAAACGGAATGGTTTCGTAGAACTCTTTTTTTTAATCCACAAGTTAGCCCTTGACTCCGATCTCACCTGATGGTAAGTGATGATGCAGTCTAAGATGTAGGCTAACCTCTAAGGGGCATGGCGGTTATAAATAACCCATACCCCTAATCGGTTTCTACACCGCATCGTACCGGAACGCTATATCACTCGGCGGTATGTTTTTGTAGGTAGGGTGGTAACTAGCCACGGCCGAAGCCTCCAGGCCAGACCAGGGAAAATTCAGAAATTATAAATTCCCAAATTGACCCTGCCGAGCGCCGGGGATCGAACCCTGGGACCTCTGCACGTTAACACTGCGCCAGATAGGTCGTCATTTTAATGTTTCGTCATCAAATATACATATAAGTATTAAGTATATCAAATAACAACGTAGCTGATTCGCCCTGTCTTTGTCTGCCGGCAGGGCTCAGGGAGTCAGGAGTATCCTAATATAGCTATTTATGCAACTGTATCGTAATGAGGGTCATTTTAATTCGAGTGCTGTTTTTTGATACGAGGCTTGCCGAGTATCAAAATAGGATAGTACGAGAATTAAAATGACTAATTACGTACAGTTGCATACAAGATTTTATCTACGACAAGGACGTCTTTATAATTTTTTACTTTGTAAATTAATAAAAAAGTCAAATCAATTGACTGGTTGGGAAAGTGCCAGAACCCAGAGCCGCTAAGCTATAGGTATCCTATTTATGAAGATAACCATATCGATACAGCTACGACTCATAACGATACAGCTCCCATACAACGAACTGTATCGTTATGAGAAGCAAACACGAAAGAGGGTTCAATTCGATATAGTTGTCAAATTCGAAATTGGAACTTTTCGATGCTGGAGTAGATAAAAACATTTAAGAGCTCGCGTTTTAAATATAATAATATATTATCTTATGATTATTTATGATCTAATTAAAATAATGTCTGACGTAATCATCAAGTGGCAGAGTTGTACAAGTATCCTGCCCCGGTGCGACCCGCCTACCTTTTCGCCGATTCACCCACGCGTTTATTGTCATCGGTGTTCGCTGCCATCGCTGGTAATTACATAAAATGCCAAATCACTAGTTTCGACTGTGAAGGTCACGCCGAGCCCCGGATTGGCAAATCCCCATTGTGATACTATTGTACTTAACTATCAATTTGTTTTTGTAACCATAATTCTGTTTATTGCGAACTCTATGAATCTGTTGTGGCCGACCTTTTGGCACAGCGTTCATTTGAACCGACTCACCAGCTTAGATTAGCATTTTTAGCATGAATTTATATTTATTCAATTTGGGAACACAAAAAATTAGAAAAATAAATCTTACTAATCTTACTTACTTCTTACTTACTAATATTATAAATGCGAAAGTTTGGATGTATGGATGTCTGGATGTATGGATGGATGTTTGTTACTCAATCACGGCCCAACAGCTGAACGGATCTGGATGAAATTTGGCACAGAGATAGATTATAGTCTGGAATAGCACATAGGCTACTTTTTATCCCGGAAAATTAAAGAGTTCCCGCGGGAACCACAAAACCTCGATCCACGCGTACGAAGTCGCGGGCATTCGCTAGTATATTATTATAAATATGAAAGTTTGGATGGATGTATGGATGTTTGTTACTCAATCACGCGCCAACGGCTGAACGGATCTGGCTGAAATTTGGCACAGAGATAGATTATAGTCTGGAATAGCATATAGGCTACTTTTTATCCCGGAAAATTAAAGTCTCCGCGGGAACCAAAAAACCTCAAACCACGCAGACGAAATCGCGGGCATTTCACTAGCGAAAGCGAAAAGCCGTTGGCGCGTGATTGAGTAACAAACATCCATATATCCATCCATCCAATATTTCACATCATTCATTCCAATATTATAAATGCGAAATTCGGTTTGTTTGTTGGTTTGTCCTTCAATCACGCTGCAACGGAGCAACGAATCGACTTGATTTTTGGCATGGGTATAGTTGAGGACCTGGAGAGTGACAAAGGCTACTTTTTCTCCCGGGGAATTGAGGATTTCCCGCGGGAATCCAAAAAATCCATTCCACGCGGACGAAGTCGCGGGCATCAGCTAGTTTATAACATTAGTAAAATATACATTGATCTTGGTTGGTAACTGATCACAGCTCGGTTTCAACAGAAGCTGCCGTGGCCCCCACTTTAGGGGCTTATTTTGCAATCTTGTAAACGGAGACACTACTTCATAATTGATCAGCAGCGTTCGTTCATCTTAAACGAGGCAGAAAATTGATTGAAACAGGTGGCTTACTTTTATAAATTAGAGTCTTATTTTAGGGATGTCGAGGAACGTCGTGATATAAAACTGCAATTTTAAAATAATACTGCTTTATTGTTATTTAAGTGGTGGTACCTTATGTAATTTCGGTATGATGATTCGTAACACATACCAAAGAGTCAAAGAGTCAAAGAGTCAAAGAGTCAAAGAGTCAAAGAGTCAGTAATTTATTGAAGTAATATCTCAAAATAGTATTTCAAAAGGGAGTCGCAAAATAAAATAATATTATTTAGGCTTTGAAAATAGGTTGCAAGTTGCAACGCATACCTGGGTAATAAAAATAAAGTATAAACCATGATAGGTTTATCATATAATATGTCAAAACCTTTTTCAGCGTAGGTATAAAAACGCGGCACGTCCGTATCCAAGTGTTCTCAATGGAGCTAATTTGCAAGTTCTGAGACAATTCATACAATAATAAAAAGAAATTATAGCTGGTGTAGATATAGGGTCAGTACCATAGGTACGAGAAAGATTTTGTCTCCAGCATTTAAATGCGACTGTATTTTAGCATTCCGATCACGATGCTCTCCGCAATATATTCACACTTGCATAGTCGTGACATTTACAAGGGGGTATTATTCAGGACAGGTCTATAAAACGGGCCAACTTAATTCCAGTTAAAAATCCTGCTACATACTTCGCTTTAGCATACGAGTACGTATTCTGCAAGGTCTTTGCTGCATGATGCGCTATACAAAAAATATTCTTGTGAAAAAAATAAAAAGATTATTTCAACTTTTCAAGATAAAAGTAACCCAAATTCGTAAGGGAATTAAATAACAATGAACTAAACTAAACATAAGTGAATTATTGCTGCATGGTTTCAACACCAACTGAAACTTCACATCAGCGGTTCACGCAACAGTAGTCGAGCCTACTGGCTGAGTCCTGACTCCTGAGTCAGAATTATGTTAGCACTGGCTCACACCCGGCGCACCAGGGATGTATATGTCACCGTAAGATTGTAAAAACCGTTAGATTATAATATAACGTTTTTTATCTCGATAGATTGTAAACTGTCGACGGATTGTGAACCGTAACATACTGCTTACAATTTAACGCGTTATTTAACTATAAATATAACCCGATAGAACCTAAATATTCATGTCAAACCCTAACCTAACCTATAGTTCGCGCGCGAGTTGAATGCAGAGTAAATGTATGGTGACACTTACATTTACTCTGCATTCAACTCGCGTGCGAACTGTACAAGAAAGAGACAAGAAAACGTAAAAAAAAAAAATATTTCATAAATGAATACTCAGAACATTGAACGGTTCACAATCTTTCGACAGTTTATAATCTCGCGGGATAGAAACCGTTAGATTATAATCTAACGGATTTTACAATCTTACGGTGACAATATTTGTTCTTTTTACGCCAAGTGACTATAAGTATTATTAATTCATCTGTGCCTGAGCGAACTGTTTCCGTCTGTTTGTACTAAGTATCCGATTGCTTCGTAGGTTTTGGTATAAGTTATATGACTATATCTATATGATACCTTTATATCAAGTGCCTAATAATAGATTAGATGGATAGATAGATAAGTAATTTGTAACTTTAGGGCCACTCTACTTGCAAAGTCGCGAGCGATCCGTTACGAAACCGCGTATAGCCAATTAGGGATATGGATGTGTCCTACAGCTGGCATACATGGTTATAATGACGTGTGAAATGTGTTAAAGTAGGTACCATCTTCAGATTACGTGTTGAAACGAGACCCTATAAAATTCTCACCAGACGTAATGCTTTCTCAAATCTTGTATATGTCACCGTAAGATTGTAAAAACCGTTACATTATAATATAACGTTTTTTATCTCGATAGATTGTGAACCGTAACATACTGCTTACAATTTAACGCGTTATTTTTCGGTAAATTGTAATATATTAGGTATATTAACCCGATAGAACCTAAGTGAATATTACTGAATATAAATAACTACCTGAATATTCATGTCAAACCCTAACCTAACCTATAGTTCGCGCGCGAGTTGAATGCAGAGTAAATGTAAGTGTCACCATACATTTACTCTGCATTCAACTCGCGCGCGAACTGTTCAAGAAAGAGACAAGAAAACGTAAAAACAATAAATATTTCATAAATTAATACTCAGGACATTGAACGGTTGACAATCTTTCGACAGTTTATAATCTCGCGGGATAGAAACCGTTAGATTATAATCTAACGGATTTTACAATCTTACGGTGACATATACCTTGCTAACAAAGATGACAAGCCAGATATTTTTAAAGTATAGATAGCTTGGGTGGATCGAGTGGGCCCGAGCCTCAGGGCTATTAATTTTCAACTTGCGCATACCATAAAACCTTTGTGTTCACATGCTCGCATACAAATTGGTACAATTGACTCGTATGTTGCACCTACGAGTATACGGAAAGCTTACAAAGTTGTATTCATTCAAGTGTTTGATATGAAATCTCAATAAACTTTCAATTGAATGTACCCACTTTGTATAAGGATATCAAGAAGTGTGTTTAGATTATTTCCTTGTCATTATTGCAGTCATTCTATTTTAATCAATAATATGCAGACACTAAAAATAATCCGAAGATGACGCTCGACTGCAAAAAAGCAGAATATATTTCGAAACGACCACGAATCATGAATTACTTTACAAT
The DNA here is from genome assembly GCA_923060345.2 of Erebia aethiops. Lineage (NCBI taxonomy): Eukaryota > Metazoa > Arthropoda > Insecta > Lepidoptera > Nymphalidae > Erebia > Erebia aethiops. The sequence goes on along the minus strand of OV281096.1, from coordinate 8,069,737 downwards.
CCAACTCAGAATACAGATTGTTCTGTATTCTGAAATCTGAGCAATCCATATAACTATCACCTGTTACCTCCGGAGCGGAAATTCCAAACATATTTGTGTCTATTTATTGAAAGTAACTAATGTGCTTAACGCTTCTGGGACGTTTTGGCTCAGCTTTTCTTTTTTATTGCGAGATATGCTTGCGCTTGACGACAATCATGCTTTGTGCAAAGCAATGATGAGGTCTAGGTTTGAACGCGATTGCCTAGAAGATGCCTACTTATTCAGTCTTGCCTTGAACGTACCTTAGTTTAGTTAGGTTGCCTTAATACGTGGCAGGAAACACGTGCGCTGTGAGGGTGTCCATCCTAGCGGTTCGGATAAGAAACGTCGAGCAAAAACGTTTTGTGCGAGCAGATTGGACGTCAACCACATAAGGATGCCAACGCTGACGGTTTATCGCTGTTCTGTGGTAGAACGGAGCAGGAGGAACAAGATTGTGAAGTTCCTGAGCACACTCCCCATACTATAGCTCTAATATTAATAACACATTCTTAACCAATTACTTGTTATTATTTACAAAAGGCTATATTAGTAAATCGTCTACATCATAATTTTATTGCGTCAGCAGTCAGCACTACACCCACCTAGCACGTAGGTACCGTGTCTTGCTTGCAACTTGTCACTGCAGCGTAATATTAACTAGAGTATCGCATTGCTTTATCGGTAAATAGCACACCAGACACAGGTAAGCATTTTTTATTATTTATCATGTAAGCATGTATTATAAATAGATAAAATTGCTGACTAATTTAAAGAAAATCCGCAATTTGGCCTCAACAAACTATTTCCGCAGTTCAGCCTATTGATAAAGTTTCTAGGAAAGTTTTCTGTTTTACTTTTTTTTTTTAAATTAAGAATTAAAAAATCAAATGTTTTTATTCAAATAAACTTTTACAAGTACTTTTGAATCGTCGAGTGAATCTACCACTGGTTCGGAATCCCATTCCTACCGAGAAGAACCAGCAAGAAACTCGGCGGTTGCCTTTTTGAAAAAAATAATTTACAATTTCTTTAATTTGTATATACTCGTACGTAAATAACAGCTGTCCTTAGCATTGCATGGAGTGAGTTAAATCTATGCTTTGTCATTTACGTAATCTTCAACAGTAAAATAAGCTTTTTTCAGAAGTATACTTTTAATGGACTTCTTAAACTTGTGTAAAGGCAAATTTAAGATAGGTAGTGGAATTTTGAACTAATTTATAGGTATATGAGTGTCGATAACTGTAACTGTAAACTCAAAAATACTGGAACTTCGATGGTTTCACCATAATATATTTTGTTAAAATACTATACAAACAAAGAATAGTCTGTAAATTAGTAATCTAGCCATATAAAAATATGCAGTATAAAGCTCGCTGTACTACGGGTTCATCTACTATCGTAAAATTGATTGACACAAAATGCTGTACGTGAGATGAAACTAAAAAAAACAGCGTCTGGAACGACTATAAAACTTAGTCAATGTTAAAAAACACAGAAACAAGTGTTGTTTCTTTTTGGAATAATTTACGGTGAAATGATGTAAAAGGCAGAGAAGTAGACCTCTAGATTGAATTTGGATGTTCGAAAGGAATTAAAATGTTATTTATTTATTGAAAATTTAATTCCTTTATTAAAGATTTAACTTAGAATAATTGAAATAACATCTAATCATCAATAATAATTACATACAGAATTTAATATCCGTCAGATTGTAGTGGTAAAACTAACTGTAAAAGTACAAAACATTAATTTCAATTTAAATACAGAAATTAGAACAAATTCACACTTTCCCAACCCTAGATGGGAGTTTTGTAAAACGCAGTTCCTAATAGCTTCTAATCTAAGCAACGTCAGAATGATAATGAAATGGTAACGAGAACTAGGTGCACGTTATACAGTTATATATATCCTTCACAAATTCGGTTTGGAAGATACCAAACGGTAGATAGATACAGAAACTTAAAACGATTACTGAGAAATGACATGTGTTGCAAAACAGTGTCCCCTTAAAGAATTTCGCCATGAAGTTCACTATAGACTCAACATAGAATTGCCGTCGCGACGTCGTCCTCTGTGTTCAACTAACAAGTCAAGTCTTTAGGAAATTAGAAGAGACGCTTCAACTCTGCCGCTTGCCAGTTTTGTATTAACCACACAGCACCTAGCTCTTGTTGATGTTTTCTAATCTTTTACATAACAGTAAACCGTGTCGCTTGCTAGACGGATTTGTTCATCATTTCCGCAGAATATTGGCAAATGTACAATGTTACTACAATGTTTACGTAAATTCAGGCATCTCAGGCATGACTCAAATTAAAAATCGATGGTTAGAATTTATCAATACCTACTGTCTGTTTGTATGCTTCGTTTTCACCGCCCATCTTTGCATTTTGGTCATAGAGTAAGTTTGCATCCCGGGGTAGGACATAGGCTAGTTTTTTAGAGTCCACGCAGAAATAAAAAAAACTTTATCCACTCGGACAAAGTCGCGGGCATCATCTAGTGAGTACATCATATCATATTTCATACTAACAGTATTATAAATGCGAAAGTGTGTTTGTTTGTTGGTTTATTGGTTTGTTGTTCAATCACGCCACAACAGAGCAACGGATTGACGTGATTTGCATGGGTATACTTGAGGACCTGGAAAGTGACATGGGCTACTTTTTATCCCGGAAAATTGAGGAGTTCCTGTGGGAATTAAAAAAAACTTACTCCACGCGGACGAAGTCGCGGGCATCAGCTAGTACCTAATTATAAAGAATCGCTTTAGACTGTCATGGATTTTACAACGAATAGTAAAATCATAATCAGTTAAATTAACAAATAATATTCATCTCTTTAAAGTTGTAGATATTACCACAGATTAAATAATAGTGATTTTACTACATATATTCAAAACGGACTCATAAGTTAATTAATTTGGCATGTACAAATTGTTTTAGTAGTCTCAACTCATTATTAACATTAATCAATCAACTATGGGCAATTTGATTTAATTATATTATAACAGTCTCGGATCAGTGACTAGGTGTTAAGACCTAACAAGTAGGTAATTAGGTTTAACACTTTCATTTTAGACATGGGTACACTGAAGAATTGTTCTAGTGAAACTATTCAATCCAGGTATCTTGCAATATGTCCACAGCAACTCTATGGATACCTTGACTCGACATTTTTTTTTATCCACTACAAGCTAGCCCTTAACTGCGATCTCACCTGATGGTAAGTGATGATGCAGTCTAAGATGGTAGCGGGCTAACCTGTTAGTGGCATGGCAGTTATATTGAACCCATACCCCTTCGGTTTCTACACGGCATCGTACCGGAACGCTAAATCGCTTGGCGGCACGTCTTTGCCGGTAGGGTGGTAACTAGCCACGGCCGAAGCCTCCCATCAGAAAACGGTTTAATATGACGGATATTAACTTTATTATTTTACGGGTATCTCACAGGTTACTCAGAAAATTTATGATTCTGAAAATTTTTGAGCCCACTTACACAAGAACTTTTTCACTATGCATTAAGCTTTTGCCAAAAAGGGACAGCACTACAAAATTGTACATAAATAAATCAGTTTACAAAAAGCCTCGTGCAAGTGGGCCTAAGTCTTAAAGATGTTAGTAAAGTCTGAACGAAGTAAAATTATGATTAGGTTTTTCACAAATTCGACGAGCTTAGTGTGGCGTTCACTAAGCTCGTCGCTTTAAAAAAGAACCTTTCGATCCTATAGCCAAAATTCTGCATTCCGATGTTAAAACTGCAAATAGTTACTTATAGTTCCACAAACTTGTCTGATCCGGTGACAGCGTCGCTGTTATTGCTATTAAATATTAAAAATTAAATAAAACTAAAACTAAACAGTCATGAAAATAAGTTCCAATTTTGGCCACCGGGCCAGATTGGGACTGTACCTAATAAATAATAATTGTTGCAGTCCACTACTAGTCTACTAAGTATCTATTGAAAACATAAAATCCATATTGAATACGAAGAAATCCGTCATCTAAAATATCAGGCTGTGAGATCGAGCGTATCTACCTGTTTCTAGACGTGTTTTTTTAAATCGAAAGCAATCCACAGTAGGTCAGTTTCATTTTCGTCAAAATATCGTAACCAGCCAGTTCGTATTGGTGTTACGGTTACGCGTAGTTTTCGTAACTCCTGAAGTAATGATGCATATGGTCGTCCATCGCGTGGAACACTGGAGTTGGACATATGTTTACTGTCTACGCAAATTGCTATGTAATGCAAATTGTGGAACACTTGATAGAGCACGATTTCATGTTTTTGCGATTTCACTCTATTGACAACCGGTTATTGTATTAACCATGTATTAACAGTGTTATACCTCGTATGCATTTTGATTGAGATGATTAGCAAGATACTAATTTGTAACTCATTCATGTGTCAAACTATAGGGTCAATACTATTTATTTATTTTATTTTATTTTATCCACTACAAGCTAGCCCTTGACTGCGATCTCACCTGATGGTAAGTGATGATGCAGTCTAAGATGGTAGCGGGCTAACCTGTTAGGGGCATGGCAGTTATATTAAACCCATACCCCTTCGGTTTCTACACGGCATCGTACCGGAACACTAAATCACTTAGCGGCAGGTCTTTGGTAACTAGCCACGGCCGAAGCCTCCCACCAGGCCAGACCAGGGAAAATTCAGAAATTATAAATTCCCCAATTGACCCTGCCGGGGATCGAACCCAGGACCGCCAACAGCGCTACACACTGCGCCACGGAGGTCGTCAAACTACTATACTATAAACTAGAAACTACTATATTATAGATATACTATACTAGAAACACGTTGGTTATATACTAGAAAACCAACAAAATATAATTAATGTAAGAATTACGAAAAAATGAGCAAAATAGTTAGAGCTTTTTTTTTATGGTGACTTGTGAGATAGGCTTAGATTGCGCTTGACGGCAATCATGCTTAGTGCAAAGCAATGATGAGGTCTAGGCTGGAACGCGCTTGCCTTGAAGGTACCTTAATTATACGTGGCAGGCGTGGTGGTGGTATTAATGTGGTGTTCCACATCCTAGCGGTTCGGATCAGAAATGTCGAGCAAAAACGTTTCGTGCGGCCAGATTGGACATCAACCACTTATGGAAGCCAACGCAAACGGTTTCTTGCTGTTCTGTGGTAGAACGGGGAAGGAGGAACAAGGTTGTGAAGTTCCTGAGCACACTCTCCATGGTATATATCCGATAAAAAACCGATAAGCAGGCGACATTGCGTCGGTGTTGTAGACTGAGCAATTTCTGTTAATAGTTTACTGTTAATAGTTGAAAAGCATAGTTTATTATACCAAGCTTACACGAATAAAATACACATAATATAATCCTCTGCAGGTTCAATAATTTTCTATAATTATATTGAAAATGCGAGTGACGCATCGGACGTGCGACACGCCGAATGGGTGAGAACAGTGGTTGAGAATATTCTGTAGGTATCCCAGTGTCGACCACTGTTCCTGACGTCATCATTATTTCTTCGATGTGACACCTTGATGTCAAACGCGTATTTGCAGTGCCTGCTAAAAAAATGCGCTGCGTGCGCCACATGCGGTTCTATTTTTACAATTATAAAAACGTGAGCATATGAGTCAAAACACATATGCTGATATGTTTTAACAAATTAAAACATATCAGTTTCAGTTCTTCCTTCTTATTTCTAGAACAACGTGTAATACGTGTGATAATGTGTTCTTCAAAGCCATGACGTTCAATAAAGTATATAAGGTAGGTACCTATGTTATTCAATAAATTATTAAAAAAAACCATCTGAATTAATATTTAAGTTGCAAGGCTTGAAAAGAAAAACAGACACAATATAATATGTAGATTGTAGGTACCTACTTATATTATGTTACGTTCATATTCCGTGAAATAATAATATTATCGGTATAGAGTTAAACATGAGTCTTAATAATTTTAAAATAAGGTAACCTTATCCTACGCTTCTTTAAAATATTCTAGAAATTAAGCTTTTAAAGCTTTTTCTTTGAAGTGATCGCAGATATCACACAGCGGTGTCAACTGTCAACCAATATTAACAGTTCGGAGACTGTTGCAAAGTGTAACGTCGGACTCTAGGATCTTTGATTTTTCGGGATAAAATGTAGCCTATGTTCTTCCCCGGGATACCATCTATCCCTGTACCAAGTTTCATCAAAATCGGTTGAACAGATACATTTTTCGGATTCCCGCGGGAACTCTACAATTTTCCGGAATAAAAAGTAGCCTATATCCTTCCACGGGATGTAACATATCTCTGTACCAAATTTCATCAAAATCGGTTGAGTAGTTGGGCCGTCAAAGCGTAGCAGACAGACAGACAGACAGGCACACTTTCGCATTTATAATATTAAGTATGGATTAGTATGGATACAGTAGTTCCTAATAACGTAATTGAAACAATGAGTTACCCAAATAATGAAGTTTAACGTTTAATATTTAACTTCTAAGCCACACGCTAAGCAATTTTTAAGTTAAGTCTAATTTGTATTTTGATTGCTCTACTCGGCTTATGTCGTTTTAGTCGTTCATGCTTTATCTGAGTGGACTATTGACCCACATGTTTTTATAAAATCGACTGATAAAGGTCGAATTCCTTGAGATTAATGGAATGCGTTACCTTAACCGTTAACCCGAAATTCGATCCGAAAACCACTTGAGTTTCAAGATATGACGCAGTAGATTGACGCCAGCCAGTCTCCGTATAAAGTTTTATAATTGGATATTTATTTGACAACTTGTTTTTGTTTTGTTTTATAAATTCATTATTGCACATAAGTAGATTACAATGCACAAAGGCGAACTTAATACCTAGAGGTATTCTCTTCCAGTTAACCTTTGGTAGTGGGGACAGGGTAGAAATCACAGTGCGTACAATATAAAGAGAAAAGTTGGGGTAAGAAGAAACATATTAGGTAGTAGGTAATAAAGTGAAGTATTGAAATACACTAAAATAAATAATACTTAATATTAAGGTAGTAATGTAAATAAAAGTAATATAAAATACAATACAACTAGTCAAATAAATTATTTTTCTAGTAATTATTTAATAGAGGACCTGCCAAAAGATGTTATATCCACGTCTCCTGTTATTTTTATGTTTGACAACCATTTTAAATTTTCGATTAAAGTAAAAATTGCGATGACTTATGATGACGTCACAATTCAGTATTTCATACAAAATACTATACTAAGCGCGTGTTTTGAAGTTTGAATAAAACTACCTGATTTAACTAGTTGTCAAATACCCAAATACCTTGGAATACATATTACTTAGTTCATTATAATTATCATTATTTTACTAAATGTGTTTCACTGTGTGAATTTTTATTTAGTGACATAGGTATTTATTCTTAGATTCGGAGATTATGTGATCACTCTAGAGCTACTCTATAAAATTTTAGGAACGTACCGGCGGTTCGTCCGCCAAATTCGAAATTAATACATTTATCTATCTCTATTTCAAGGTGCAGGTAGCAATAGAAACGTAGAAAAGCAAAGTTATTGGGGCAAAATTTTGAAAGATAGGTGCTATAGCTTCCCTGGAGCCCGATAAATAAGTCCTTGGCATGAGCACTAAGAATGCATTTTTAAAACAAGATCTTTATTTATATTTCGCGAGTTAAACCTGTAAGTACAGCATACTCACCTACTTCGCAACATTCAATTTAATATTTCAATAGAGTTGCGGGTAAATGGTTGTAAATTTAAAAGTGATCGTAAATAATACTCTGCGGCCTACCCTGTTGGGACAATAACCGTGCAATATATTACTGGTGCTGAAGCAACTGTGCGTGTGACGACTGACGCCCCACCAGAGTTCTGCTTTCTACGCGCGATTTCACTGATGCCAATGAAACAGAGACGCCGGCTTTCTTACACGCTATATTTCACGAAAATCTAACGTTTTATACCTTACCTACGAGTAAGTGTCTCTGGGATTTTATCTCTTGTCAATTTACCGAATTTACAGCCGAAGTAGCCTTTTAGAATTTTCAACTCTGCCTATAATTATTAAGGACCAATATGATACTTTCGTTATTCGTTATACTTACGTAGAAACTCTTTGGTATACTAAAAATATAGCGACGTTCTTATAACCGTTAAAGTTTACGTAAATGATTTTTGGTTCCTCTTATAAAACTGTTTATCCAAAGCACTAAGAACTAGAAGTTTTAATTCGAGGGTCATAAATCATAACCCGCCAAAACTGACAAATATATTATGTGGTGGTGTGGTGACTGTAAACTTTACAATCTTGCATTGTTGAGTCAACATCTCCTGAAGATGATGAAGGAACATCTTCATGCATCGGAGTGAAACGACGTTGAGAGTAGTTTGGAAGATTTCTGTGGTGTGGTGAATATCGCGGGCTATAAGTGCGGGATACACACTGTGCCACATAGATTTACCTATTGTCGCGGATTATAGCGAATCAAACTTCTAGTTCTTTCATTATCTTTGACTTTCGCAAAGTAACTGCTTCTGTCCAATACTCCTGAAGATGCTCCGGTGTCGAAGTGAAACGTACGTTGATAATAAGAAGATTTGTCTGGTGTGGTGTTGTGTCAGTGCGACACTTGATAACTTGCTTAATGGGTGTTGAATATCACAGGCCACATAGATTTGTCCGTTTTTTTTTTTTTTAATTTATTTAGTACCAAAAGGTTATAAAATACGAAGAAAAACACATACATACTGGACAAGGAAGCACTTATCTCTATAAGAGATCTCTACCAGTGACCCTTGGCAGTGAGAAAGGTTGTGGAGGAAGAATAGGTACAACAAGATATGTGATAGAATGAAACGAGATATTATATCATAAAAGTGATAAACTTACATAAAAACACACAAATATACATATACTAATGACATAAATATATATATATATACATACTAACATACATATGAAATATTATATAATAAATTCTTTAACAGATGCATATTATTAATTTATAATAATTATGATAGAGAAGACAGATAATGCTGTTTCAGACGAAGTTTAAATGTGTGAATAGATTTTTGACAGATTATAGCAAATTAAAACTTCTAGCTCATTTATTATCATGGACTTCCGCAAAGTAGCACCTGCTTCTATCCAATAAATGTCCTATATCATCGATCCAAAGCCAAAAAATTATCGAGTTAATTTTGCTGAGACCTACAGACTATCTAGGTCAGTGGATATGCAATGGGTCCGTGTCCTTTGACACCAAGTTTTATACACCTCATGAGTTCAGTAGACACATTTCACTGAAGGCACGATACATGAGAACGCCTAGAGGTTTTACTTTGCTTTATCAGTTTCACTTTTACTTTCGAAGCACGATACTTAAGTCGAGTTGAGATGACAATCTCTAACAGCAACATTTGTTTAAATTTTTATTTTATGTGCTAACTACTAGATGAGATGGAGTTTAAACTTTTCTTACTGTGGTCTACTCGTACGTTAAGGAGTAAGCTAGCATACAACGTCTTTCGTATCAATCTTAATTCAGTCTTCATCGGTTCAGACTTCTTTTTTAATTAAATACATACTTAATAATAGATTTTTAAAGTTCTCCTCCCAAAGTCATCATTAGGGATTCGCTAAAATCATAAGAGACTACTGTAAGGAATAACCGATCAAATAAAAAGAAGCCGTGTGGTGTAGTTGGACTCCTCGTAAGAACAAACTTTCCTCCGCTATTCTATTTCAAATAAAACAAAAAACGTAAAGGATTCCGTACACAATATAAATTATTTTAGTAACTAACAAGAAAGATGTTATAACAACATGTACCTAATCAACTGTGAAATAACTGGCTATGGTGCTAAACTGATACCGCCTGACAAACAATTCAACACCAAAACCAACAATAACAATTTTCAGATTTTTTCGTATACTTATGTGGTGAGACCTTGCTTCTTGCCAAATTTCATGATTCTAGATCAACGGGACCTACTAGTTTTGATTTATTGACGAGTGTCAAAATATGCGGAATAAACGGCCGTATCTTTTGATTGCGTTGACTTCGAAGCTTGATTTTATTAAAGCTCCAAGGGACCGTAGACCTAATTATTTGATATGATTTTCAACTTGAAACCTCCACGCGTTCCCGATAAATAGGTGGTTGACAGACAGGCATACAGATAGATGGACAACGAAGTGATAAGGGTTCCTTTTTTCCTTTTGAGGTACAAACCCTAAAAAAAGCAGAAAAACAAATTTAATAAAAAAATCACGAATTTTGTTAGTGGGATTTGAGACGATATTTTTATGTTAAAACTTGAATAATTATCTTTTTGTAGTTATTGGCGTCTTACCTAATAGCCGTCCGCGTCGGTCCTCTGAGTCATAAACTTACAATTTAAAAACAGCAATAATACAGTTATTCTATTCCCTTTTTAAACGACTTCCAAAAAAGGAGGAGGTGCACAATTCGGCGCGTATCTTTTTTTTTTCATTTATAATATTGTAGTAGCAGTTGTAGATAAGGTCATAAATCGTTCGGCGATCACATTGGGATTTCTTTACTATTTCAGTAAGTAGTACTAGGTACCTACGCGTAAGAATGTCGTCTTTAGTCTTCAGTCCTCTTTTAAATGCACGATAAGACAAGGGATGATACGCATCGAAAACAACAGTGACAAAAATATATAGAAGTTATGCCCTATTAACAAATACATTGCTTACAGTATGATATGTCGATTTTTGAACCATTTATATCACATCCTTGAATTTTATTTTCATATCCATAACAGAGCAACTGTTGATTTTCTTGCCGGCTCTTCTCAGTCAAATCTTCTAGCCAAACCAGTGGAATAGACCTGCAGGGCGACCGCGTATCTTTTGCATCAATCATGGATACATCGCAATCACCTCTGATTGGTTAACACTCTTCCACTATTGGACGAAATCCATTGACGCAGCAAGAATACCATAAATTCAGCTAATCCGAGGTGATTGCGATGTATCAATGATTGATGCAAAAGATACGCGGTCGCCCTGCTGGCTTAACAACACGACATAAATGACATCGAAATAAAACATTTTATTGCATTTCCTAATTTAGGTTTATCTCAAGCCATAGCGTATATTGCCAAAGGGTGTTTGCATAGCTGCCTAACCTTACAACGCCAAAGAAGAAGAAGAAATATTACAAAGTGAATCACTATGAATAAATTTAGAATATGTATTTTTGGTAATTACGATGTTGATGTCGTATCTTTATCGGACGGTTAAAAAATGCCATATAGAAGCTTTCTTTGCTGACGACTGGCGCAAGCTCCGGTGAGTCACGTTTGACTCATAATCATATTGAAAAGCCCAAAGATCTTGCTTATATTATCTCAACTTGTTTTACTTTATTGATTCCTAATATAGATGACGCAACCTATTGCTACATGTACCTAACATTAAACCATAAGTGGATTTTATGTGGATGTGGATTCTTTGTTTATTAATACGTAATGAACATAACCAGCATTAGATCATTTAAATACCTTTAATTTTTGAATAGTTTTGTGTGCTTAGGTTCACTCAATTCTTGATTATTAGATTTACAAATAAAATAAATGTGGAAAATTTCCCTAAGCTAAAACCTCACCTAATTTGTTTCGTCATCTGAAGAATAATCTTTAGGTTTATCTTAATTTATTATGTGTTTAGGCAATGGTTTTGAAATTTACAGGAGTATGCAGAGGGCCTTAATGCTTATTTATGGCGCTGGTAAGAAATGTCACATTAGAGGCTTGTAACCTCACGTGTAACGCAATAGTCGATGTTAGTGATGGGTAATATGTTGAAAATCGATGTGCTCAAAGACGGAATATTTTAAGTGAAAAAATTAAATAGACTTGATAAATCAAAAAAACTCCTATGCTTTTTCATAAATTGCGAGGAAAAATAAAAAACTTTGCCCATTATCAAATAATCAAATAATCAATCAATCAAATCAAATAAATATTATAAATGCGAAAGTTTGGATGTATGGATGTATGGATGGATGTTTGTTACTCAATCACGCGCCAACGGCTGAACGGATCTGGCTGAAATTTGGCACAGAGGTAGATTGTAGTCTGGAATTTCATATTGGAATTTCATTCCATAGGCTACTTTTTATCCCGGAAAATTCCCGCGGGAACCAAAAAACCTCAAACCACGCAGACGAAGTCACGAGCATTCGCTAGTATAATATAAAGAACGCTAACACTGGTCAAAACTAAAAAGCGCTATCAACTTAATTTAATTTTGGAAGGACAGTTTATTCGATTCCCGATGATGTATGTATATGTATAGATAGATAGTAGATACGTCTACCATCTTTCCAGAAAAGCTAAGAACCTATTCTAGGTACTTACCTATTTAAAATATTAAACGCATAGTTATAATTTTATAACAGTAAGTATTTTAAGTCACAATTGCTACAAATATCGATCCAGAATCAGTGTTGCCCATCTCTATTCTTAGGTTAAAGCCATTCCCATAGAAGTACAAATGCATATTATGTAGGTAAGATGAAGGTCTGTGAACAAGTTGACGGCAAAGTAGTCACGTTATTACTCGGATTGCGCTATTATAGAAAACTAGTTGACAGTGCCATCCTGCTAACTATGTTTCTATTTATTGTTATTAGGCAATTATTGTTGGTTTGTTGGTCTATTGGTTTATTGGTTTGTTGGTTTTTCCTTCAATCACGCTGCAACGGAGCAACGGATCAACGTGATTTTTGCATGGGTATAGTTGAGGATCTGGAGAGTGACATAGGCTACTTTTTATCCCGGAAAATTGCGGAGTTCCCATGGGAATTTTAAAAAACTTATTCCACGCGAACGAAGTCGCGGGCACCAGCTAGACTTTTATATTATAAGGTTATTTTAAGATATTTATTCCTATCATCGATTACTTGGATTATGTGAACAGTGGTCGTTGCTTGCATTTTTAAATATTATGTTGTTGATACCGTTATCTGTGTTTTTTTTTATTCCACTGCACGTTGGCCCTTGACTGCGATCGCACCTGATGCTAAGTGATGATGCAGTCTAAGATGATAGCGAGCTAACTTGTTATGGGTAGCCGGTACGGTGTTATTTAGCCACGGCCGAAGCCTCCCATGAAAACACCACTGTGTTTTCCTTTTCTAACGTACAACTATTGCTTAACTTATTATGTACAGGTACTAAAGTGCCACCACCATTAATCTGGCCATAGATACCTAATTCTGTTCTACGTAAATTAAAATGACATGTGAACATTTATTGCCATTTCTTGCAAATTGCTCCCTTTGTCAAAGGACACAATTAGATTTAGATCTGTCAATTAAGTCTAGTTTGTTGTATAGGTACGACAATAAGCCACCAAATGCACCTTCTTGGCATGTAAATAAGAAATTCAATCAAATTCAGAAAGGAGTTCAATAGGGATGATGACAACTCAATCAAATCAGCAACTCTTTAACCAACTTTAAAATGCACTTCTAGTATGGTAGTTGTATGAAACGCACAGTGACAGACAGTTATGTGACGTAATCAAATTTCAACGCACTTCTTTTTCTTTAATCTAAGTATATTTTGAAACGGTTATCAAACTTAAAACTAATCGAGGATAAGAATTTTAGGTCTTTTGGAAGACCCTCTATTTAGTAATCAGTTAGAAATAATTTATTTTTGATATAGTCATCATCCCTATTGCATCTGCTCTGAGGCAGCTAACAACATTCAGATCCAGGCATAAAGGTCCCAGAATTTCGTACATATTATATTATGTGGATAATGCGCGCACACCGGAAGTTCACGTGGTGCGATTATGCTCAACTCTGTCCACGCAACATCCGCTCTTTTGTGTCATTTAATTCCCATTGCAGGGCTATTAAGATGCACTGGTAGGTATAATGCTCGCTGATTGCAATTTAAGATCGTATGAATCACATTATTACGTCATACAGAACTGTAATTAATGTTAGCGCTGGACCCAGACAAAGCTGGATGGCAGTCATAATGAACGACCTGAAAACAGCCCAAATTGACACAATGACGACCCAAGACCGAGCGGCTTGGAGAAAAATGGTTAGGAGAGCCGACCCCAATTAAGATGGGATAAGGCTAGGTCTATTTAAATGAATCACGTCATTAAAATGCAGAAGAGTGAATAAAAAGTCGGAGTCGTCGTGATTCGTGAACCTTAAACCTAACTAACTACAATAAGGCAAACTGTAAAATCGTTAAATTAATATCGACAGTTACAGTTGTTAATAAAATGACCTCCCGACCGAAGTTCGGCCACGGCGGCTAATCTCCAGAGAGATTAGCTACTTGCGCGGGAGATATAGTGCACAAGTGTTTGCGCATACACAGGTGCACTCTCTGTTCCTTTAATCTCATAGACCGATGGATCCGAAAATCCGACACGACCGAAGAGAGATCAGGTGCAGGAACGATGGCTCCTAAAGCCGTCGGTCCTGCACCTGATCTCTCTTCGACGTTCTCTCCGAGGCACGGGGGGTAGTTGTTAATATACATACATCGGAGCAGCAATTCGTAAAGATGACTATTACACTGAAATGTTGCTCAAGGAATAAGATAAGGTAGTTATTCTTTAAAAGCTCATGGGAGATGTAGCAAACAAAATGTAAGACTAATACTTATGTTAAGTATTTACAATGAATATTTTTGGATTTTTATTTCTCTTCACTGAGAATTTTTGAAGACTAGATGATGCCCGCGACTTAGTGCGCGTGGTTCAAGTTTGTTGATTCCCGCGGGAACTCCTTAATTTTCCGGGATAAAAAGTAGCCTATGTCATTCTCCAGGTCCTCAACTATACCTACGCAAAAAAACAAGTCGATCCGTTGTTCCATTTCGGCGTGATTGAAGGACAAACAAAGGACAAAAGTAGGTATGATATGATATTCTGTGTCCTAAACGCAATAAGTACTGAGGTCAGTAATAACGATGCAAAAAACTTCAATAGCACGTGTTTGCTTAAATTTATGGATGCTGTAGAAGAGATGGTAGAAAAACTAGCCTCAACAAACAACCATGTTTTGTGCACACAACGGAATCTTTTGACTTTGGTCATGAATACACATCAAATGAAGGATGGCCGCCACACGTGTCCGCAAACATTTTGGGCGGTCAGTGTTTGTTGAGGTCTTAATTTTACCATTTTTAACCGTCAGCATGAAGCTAAGATTTTACGAAATTAAGTAGATAGTTTTTAGCTTATTCATATCTATCTGCAATATGTAATTCTTCGTTTTTTCTGGCACTAGTCAGGGTATTTTTATCTTTGAGTGCCCAAAACTCTAATCTGAAGTACTTATTCTAAAATAAATCAACCTCGGTTAATCGTGATCGGGATAGTATCCTCTTTGAATGCAAATCATGCTAATGATAATTAAAAATGTTAAAATTCTAAAAATTTCGCGGACTAAATAGTTACGCTTTTTTTTTATAAAAACAATGCTAAAGATAGCCGAAACGTGCGTTGAAAGTACGCGACCACAGAATACTTAAGTTTATAGACACTAAAATGAGTGGAATTTGTGGGTCACGTTTTAGGTATACTGTGCTGGCTTTAGATTTTTGAATTATTCAGCCTTTGTTGATTTCTCTCCTCAAAACGTGTGTCTTTACATGTTTCGTTATTGTTCCAAGGATGTTTAACATGTAGAAAATGCTGAAATACTGCACAACCCAGCCAATCTGCATCATGCAATTCTTAAAATTAGCACGGTATATCGAAACACAAAATTTCACAAAATTTCAGTAAAATGAGCCTTATTACTAACATGAATATTCAAGCAATACAGTCATGGCGTGATCGTGGAACTTGTAATCTACTGCCGATCGAAATTTAACCAGACAGGAATTTAGGCTGTTGTAAAGTCTTTGGTCGGGAATTGTGTGGGCGGAGATGCGTCAATGACCTGCTAAAATTCGCGGATCCGCATTCAACGACTAACAATCTTAATTTTATAATAAAAAAACCTATTTCCGTTTTATGTATTAGGCGCGGAAAGAAATTAGCATAATCATATTTTTTCTATATTTTGGTGTTTGAATATTATCTATGATTTACTTTCTTAATTCGTATATTGGTTCACGCACATTATGTGAGGAGATTAGAGTTAAAAATGTGTTTTTCTGCGAAAGACACATTTTACAACTAGTTCTGTGACCTCGCTCACGCATTCCCGCGCCTGCACCTAACTGTACTTTCCCGTTGACTTAATGCTGACTTTGGACAGAACCTGCTCTTAGGCAAGTGTACATTAAAGCTCTGATATAGCGACCGTTGCAATTTAATTACATCCTAAGTTTGAGATGTTAAGCAGATGCCACGTAGGTCGGATTCGGAACCTACCGGCAGAACCCGTAGCGGATAGCCTCTGGCTCAGCTTGCGTGCCGCACATTCCATCCGAGCGATGCCGACCCGCGGCGAAGTGAGCCGAGTGCCGAGCGCCGTGCTGTCCGCGGCCGACTTCACACCGAAGTATGCGCGAGAGTGGCGTAAACGTCTTGCCTGTTTGTCTGCGCGAGCTGTCTGTCAACAAACTAAACCGCGTCAAAAATAACTGATGTTTCATCTTTTTGAGTGATTTATTTTATAATTGACTGACAAAGTTGTATTCTGTGTGTCTTTTGAAGAGAACTTGTACTCAGATCGACATTGACTCAGTGCAGAAACCGTGTTATTTTTTTGTTTTGGATTGCGTGCTGCGCTCGCGATAGGCTATTAGCTGCGACGTGTGTGAGTGACTTGAGTGACTATGTTTTTCTTGTGAAAAATTGCATTTCACGAAGTTTTTGCAACTAATTCAACGGATTTGGCGATGTCCCATAATTTACGGTAAATAAGCTAGTAATCAGACAAATTTCATTTTGTGGCTAAACAGCGGGTGGTGAATCTCAACGGCCTCAATTACTGTTGACGACTTGCACGGTCCGTTAAGTTATAATTAAAATTGTTCACTAACTACTGTTTCAAATGGAATAAATGTACATAGCAATAGTGTAATAAAGGTGGTAACACTCGATATGGTCAAACGGATTATTAAAGTTCGATTTTGTCTGCATATTTAATATTCTCGAAAAGAAAGACTTTTATTTATTATAAAGACTATTACTTTAACATATACTTTAGTGCACTTGAGTGAGAAAGTTGATCTACCAGAAATATGAAATTTGTTCATGGTACAATAGAGGTTAGAATACAAATTAGACATCGGAGCATAAGACGTATACTACGTTGTGAAAATATTGTAACACCTATATTGCTAAATTAGCACATTGAGTTTCCGAGATATTTGTAATAAGTTCATCGACTATATTGACAAACACTACAGTAGCTTGAAGATTCGCTATTGGAAATATAGCAGATGATTGCAATCGTGTAACCTAATATTCGAATGATAGATGAAAAAGGTACATACATTTGATTTAGTTTAGGCTTTATGCGTGATTTAACTTTTGTTTACCTAGATAAAAAATGCGATCATGTCAGGACATGAATTTGTGGAAAGATACAAATCTAACTAGGTAATAGCGAATCACTGAAAGATGTCCATTTCAAAGCAGAATCCAATAAATTACTAGACCATTTTTATTGAAATTGGCACAATGGTATAAGAAAAATTAGAAAAAGTATTATGAAAAGAGTAGAAACTAAAAAAACGTAAAACCAATCGAGGTAAAGTAGATCTAGCACATTATACTTACTTTTACTATAAGTATAAAAAAGTAAAATTTTATGAATTTAAATAACTTCCAAAATGATTCTTCCTTAGAGTGCCTAAAACCGGTGGTATATCTCATCTATAATTTATTCAGCTCCAAACTATTACTAAAATATAAACATCATCAGCGTGATACATTAGACAGGTTTCTATCCAACAGATCGTCAATGAAAGAATCTCGAAATTTTCGGTTCCAACTTCCAACGTACCAATTTACAAATAAAGAGAAAAAACCGGTACCAAGCGAAAGGTTATCCGCAAATATCAAGAATCAAGATTTCGTCAGCGTTCGTTACTAATAATTATATGCACATAGGTACTAAAATTCTACATCAATGTGCACAGTAATTAAAATCAATGAAATCTGTTTGATCGTTCTATAAACAATTTGAATATGCAATAAACGTCAATGATTAATATTGACATGGATTTCCATTTTCCAGTATGTCAACAATTTGATTTCGTTTATATTAATCTAATAAATCGTTCGTTGATGGTGATATTTAGGGAGCATTACCTTCTGGTACCTTGAAGAGTTGTATAAAAGCTCTACTCGACCAGCTACGCTTTCTACATGCACCATGCGCCGGATACGATGCCGGAAAGACTGATTATAACCTCATTACCAACTTGACACTTGTTACACTAACTCTTCGTTTCGCTTTCATTTTCCCTTGGGTGTAGATTGGAAACATTTAGAGCTTTGTGCAGCGGTTTTCAAGAATAGATTAGTCATTAAACAAGTAGTAGCCAGATCCGGTTGGATTCGTGTCTGCGTTGAATATTTTTTTACGATCGACTCTTCAACATTCTTACTTCTTACTCTACTAAATTTTGATCTTGCGTTTTGTGCTACATTTCGTGCAACACTATATCGAAGAAAATATGTATTAAAATAACTTTAGCCTCATTTTCACGATACACTTATTTTATTAGATCGGATAATCCTTTTATCTCTTTGTTTTTTTTTTATAAACTTGCTTCTTGTGTAACCATACTCACTGTCGAGATAAATTTGACTTGGACCCTAATATGAATAAGCGTCCTAGATTAAAAATAATGGATGACCGCTATTTTACCTGGGTTTATTGTCTTATTACCAGTTAAATCTATTGAAAATGACATACCTGCTATTCTTATCAGGTTGGAATAGACCAGTTGATGCTGGTGCTAGTTTATCACCATCACCACTACAAGGATCAACCGAACAACACCATCTTTTCGTAATTGTTGTACTCCTTTATCTTTTATCACATCCAGAGGGACATATTAATTTATCGCATGTGTAGGATAATCGAGTTTGTGTGTATTCAAATGTGTCTTTCAGATTGTAATGGAATGATCGTAATGTATCATGGGCATAGCTGTTAATATCACATGTAATTTAATAAAATCATCACGGAGTTTTATATAAAATTTCAACATCTCTTTACTATTTTCATTGATAAAAATATGTTAATTAAAATCGATAAACAGATCTACTTATTTGTTTTAAATAAATTTGATTCTTGCAGTTCCTGTTTGAGGCTTCTTAGTTGCAGACCGCAGTAGGCATTGTTTTCATCATTATCAACCCATAGACGTCCTCGGCAATGTAATTTTAGTTCCAATTAATTAGCATAATCACAAATGAACGTAGACGCTTCAATGTTTGTATTTGACATGAATGATGCATGAAACGAAACTTACTCCGGTGTTTGATTAATTTTTAAACGTAATCTTTTCATTAAATACTTAATGCAAGCGCATCCAAACATAATTATTGCATATTTACTTAGTTATCGTTGTTGGTGAAAGAATATAATATACACGAACATTACATAATAACTATATTATGTTGTTGAATAATCAACTTTTTGTGAAAAAGTTACACTTCTATAGTTTTATTATACATGTATGTGTATTATATTATTTGCATGTAATCTTAAAAATGTAAGCCAATAAGTATCCTTTCAAGAATTATTTTAATCATACATCTGATAGGTACAAGATCTATGTTCACACGATGTGTTCGATGTTCGATGACTCTAATAATACTTTGCTAAAAACTAGATTGAGTGCAACAAGAATAAAGTGTAATGACTCCCGCATCAGTGACTGCAAGAAAATACTTGGCTTTTGTTCATCATTGTCATTGACCGAGTGTGATTTCTACGATTAGCGTAAAGGCAATGGATTTATTCGATTGCAATTAAGCGTGAACACAAATTAGTATTTTAATTAATTCATTATTGATTGAGAATGGAGATGAATTTCTTGTTGGTACGTTAATTTTTTATATAGCATTTACATAATACCTGATTCTTTCTTTTACAAAACTAATTTCTGCTACTTCTGCCTTAGCAATCACATATTAACTATGGCATGGTAAAAAAAGCTAAAGAAAGACTATTCGACATTTCCCCATTTATGATTTTCTTTTTCGTAGTTAAACAGTGATGCTCACTCATTCATTTTCTGGCGAACAATCTTGTTATCCAAAGATACATTAACATCTACATTAGCACAGACATCAACATTTTGAAACGATTTTTAAATTGGCATTTAAAACAGCGATTCAGACAAGATTGCTGCCAAGCATTTGCTCGTTAACGTAATTTTCTAAATTTGTATCGTTTACTTTAGAATAATTTTTAACAGCTAGCTAATTTGTGAGTACATTTTAGATTTAAATTTCATTGTTTGTTTCGTTGACATGCCGGTACTGATGTTTATTGTTACAGAAGATAATCGGCTCAGCCTTGTGTATTGAGTTTAGTGCTAACAAATAGATGTTAATCAACTTCCGTTTTGTAATGGACACCTGGGTTCTTATCTATTCCTTTTCGATTTAGAGCTCTTGTTTGAAATTGAGAATTTATCATCTCTAGCTTTATATATTAAGGGTTAGTATGTTTTGCTTTAAGATTAACTAAGTAATTAAAATCTTTCCGAAAAGTAATAAATTTTTTTTATGCACTACAAGCTAGCCCTTGACTGCGATTTTACCTGATGGTAAGTGATGATGCAGTCTAAGATGGTAGCGGACTAACCTGTTAGGGGCATGGCAGTTATATTAAACTCATACCCCTTCGATTTCTACACGATCGTACTGGAACGCTAAATCGCTTGGCGGCACGACTTTGCCGGTAGGGTGGTAACTAGCCACGGCCGAAGTCTCCCACCAGGCCAGACCAGGGAAAATTTAGAAATTATTAATTCCCAAATTGACCCTGCCGGGGATCGAACCCGGGACACCTCCGCACGTTAAGGGCACAGCGCTACACACTACGCCACGGAGGTCGTCCTCGTCACATATAACTTAATTAGATTTTTTTATAATATCTAAGATTCTAAAAATTTTAATATTTCGAGCTTATTGATATAGAATTATTTACGTTTTTAACATAATATGATAGTTAAAAAAAAGTCGCATTATTGTAATAGCATTCAAACATTAGTTAAGTAAAATGTTTTTGGACACATTTTGCTAGCAACGACATTTTTAACGAGACACTTAAAAGTGACCTAAATGCTCGTATGGTGTAAGTGGTTGATAAGATTGCTCTGAGTAATTATCAAATTTAAAGCTTCTCTCGCTTCTTATCTCAGAATAAATATTATACTTGATTTTATCACTAGGTATCTGGTACTACGTACACTGTTTCATAACTGTGTATACTTACTAAAAGAAGTTTGGAAATTAACGCCATAACTGTACCAAGCACACGAAAAATAAAAACACTTGAGTAGTGAATAGTGATTTAAATACCTTCAATATGTCAATTTACGGTGCATTATTTCATTCTAATGCAGATTTTACAATATCTGATTTGTTACTATTATTTTATTGTCATCTCCCCTAGTTATATTAATTGGTAAAGGTGGCATTCTGTATTTTTGGCTTACTTTCATGGCGAGTTTTTAAATTTTTGGATTAAAAAGTAAAAAATATAATCTTTCTACTTTATACTCGTATGTTCATAAACTTTGATAAACGTAACACTATTTGATGTTCTTTTGAAAAGGTTCAAGTATTTATGGTGTTTTTGAGTGACTTGAAACGGATTAAAATCTCGCGACGAAGTTAGCTTACTCTTAGAACGCTTGTAACAGCGGAGAGGAAGAATTTTTATTGCTTTCCAAAAGAGAACATTAAATTTTATTCTGCCCTGAGAAAGAGGCAGGACAGTTAATTACCACTGGATTATAAATAACCAGTATGTTATTTGTTTAAAGTTCCCCATTAAAATGAAATACCCAGCTTTTTATAAGAACGAACATAATATACTTTACACTCTTTAGGTGATACTTTTAGTTGGCAAAAAAACCGCAAATGAAACATTGTACATGGCTAAATTATTTGTATGTTTCATATCTAACTACGAGTAGTTCAAAAATTTGTAGCAAAAGTAAACATTTCCTATTCCTGAGAATTTCCACAGTCTGTCTGTTCTTGAGCGCTGTTGAGTTTGCTAGTTTTTTATAAAAAAGAAGCCAGCCCTCTTGTCACCTGAAGCGGTAAACGGCACTTAAGCAAGGTGCTAATTCGAGCCCGAGATTAAAAGCTTTTTGCGTTAAGATATTATAGCCTCAAGTGTACAAAGCCGTTGCTTCTAATGATAGGCATTTTCAATCAGTTCTATCGTACGTCGTGACATGGTTATTGTACATTAGGATTTCCAGGAATCCAAACCAATCACGGACCATCATTTAACCATCATTAAAAAATGCTGAAGCAATTATTGTCATACAGTTATTTCATTAGTACCTATCATTCATATATGGGAATAAAAGAAGTGACCTCTTAAGGGTCTGGCGACCTTTAAATATTTAAGTAAGTATCTTAATAAATCTGACCGAGAGAACGAGTTAAGTGACCGTTACAAATACCTCGACCAAAACTATTGACACGGAGAAAGCAGTTTGAATATGTTTTAAACAGTTTAGTTGGGGTCAGATATATTATATTTTTTTTAATTAAGAGATATTATGGAAAATGCTCAATCTTTACAACACGTTTAACAGGTCAAAGACAAAAACGAAAAAATAGTTAAGAAACTTGTATTTAAGTAACTTGGCGTTGTACCTATCAGTCAAAACAAAAATATCTGGATATTACACAAATTTTCATTTTATACGGAAATATAATGTCTCTAAAGGTAGAGTTTGTTCTGCACTGTAAATTATAATAAGGCTACTTACTATTTTTATTTTTTAAGAGCTATTAATTTTGCCAAGCTCTTAACTCAAACGATCATAAGTAGAGTACGTCGACTGCTGTTGTAATGAATAAAACCCGCTAACAGACCCAAATTTAGAGCTTCCCTTTTGCACTAGTGACCTTATCCATTGTCAGTTGATCAAAGATAAATAATTACGTGATGTTAGTAATGGCTTATCTGCAATGTAATTTGAGGTGGTCGAGTGGCAGTGCACTCGCGAGGCTCCGACCGAGTTACGCTCTGAGAGGCAACAGTTAGAGACATTGAAATAACTTTGTCACGCCAACACTAAAGACATGGACAGACAAAAAGAGCCACGTCAGCAGCACGACAGAGCGTCACACTGAACGCTTTCTGCTATTTTTTTTATCAGGAATCAACCTGCTGGTCGATTGAAAGCTGCGTCAATCATACTCGTAACTATACTCAATAGTTGTAATTGGCTGAATAGCATTCTTATTTCAAAAATGCGTATCAGGCAGTAGTGAGAGAGTGCCGGCCAATCAGAAGTGATTGCGATCGATGCATATTGTAGTTGTTAAACTAGGCGGTCGGCCCTCTGGGTAATCAAGCGAGCAAGGCACGTACTGCGTTTGCCCAGAGCTGAAAGGTACAGTTTGGACTTTGGAACTGGAAATGTAAAGCTTTAACGTTGAAATAAAAACACTAGATCTAAAAAAGTCGTTGAATCCAACACTTTCAATTGGAAAATGGTAATATTTACAAATGTATATCTCGCCATAATATCTGGTGTAACAAAGGATAAAATTCATACTAATATTATAAATGCGAAAGTGTGTCTCTCTGTATGTATGCTACGCTTTCACGGCCCATCTGTTCATCCGATTTTGATGAAATTTGGTATGGGGATAGTTTGTACCCCGTGGAAGGACATAGGCTTTATCCCGGAAAATTAAAGAGTTTCCGTGGGAATCAAAAAATCTTAATCCACGCGGACGAAGTCGCGGGTATCATCTAGTAAATAATATATCCTTTACGTATTACGTAACCAAGGCTTTAACTTGTAAAAGTGACTTGACGTAATAGATAGGTAACCAATAGACAACAGTGTGGCATTGAAATAACTTTGTCACGGTATAACTCAAGGTATTTTTAGGAGCTTCAAGTGACAGATCATTCCCTCGTAGTAGCTTTAGAGGACATGAGTAACCTTTTAATTGAAGTGCTGAGATTTCCTCCTCTGCCTCGTTGGTCTAGCGGTTAGCTTAGTCGACTGCGGATCACGACGTCCTGGGTTGGATTCCCGGTCGGGCATAAAAATTGTATGTATTGGGTTTTTCAATTAAGAAATTCTCAGCGCCAGCCCGGAGTTGGAAGTTGGCGGTATTCCACCCCCGTGCCTTGGAGAGCACGTTAAGCCGTCGGTCCCGGTTATTATCACTAACATGATAATAGTCGTTAAAGCCCGCCAACCCGCATTGGAGCAGCGTGGTGGGTCTAAGCTCTAATTCCCTCTCTCCTATGAGAGTGGAGGCCCTGTGCCCAGCAGTGGGACGTTAATGGGCTGTAGTGGTGGTGGTGGTGGCTGAGATTTCTTTACAATATATCTGAATCCATAATATTCTATTTGATCTGAATTAATTCTTTACTTACACAATTTTTTACTACATTCTAAAATCCCAAGCTTTTACCTCCACATAATATGTCAGGGTCTTAAAACTGTGTTGATATTTTAGTCTGGATAGAAGTTTATTTCTATTTATTTGATTCAAAAAATTCCATTGCGTTCTTGACACGTAAGCCTACAACATAAAATTCAGGAATACTTTTCTGGTACAGTCATTTGTATTTTATCTTACCCTCGAGAGTTTCGTATTAGGTACTCCTTCATCTTCTGTAATATAATATCTATACGAAATTGCAGTCATGGTTGAAGGCGACTCGGTTATCAATGATTTTTTTAATGAAAATACAAGGAATTAAAGCAATCGCCTTTGCATTGCTGCAACACGAAACTAACAGCTGTTATTAGACGCCAAGTTTTTTGGTATCCTCTTAGCACATTCTGCTTTTTAGTTTGGTTAGTGTTGGTCTGAAATGATGATTTTGAGTTCGATTTTGACTGTGACATGCACAATTCTAGAAGGGCCTTATAACGGCATCCAACCCTTCATAACTAGGTTTGCCCAATGCACAGTTTTCAAGACCACTCGATCGACACATTTCTATTAAGGTTTGACACTCCATAAACGAATAGGTCGAGTTGTTTACATAACTGAAGCGAACATAAACACACTTCAGAAAGCTGCCCAGTGAGCGGTTTCTCTCATTTCAAGGTACTAAAATAGATCGTATATATTTTCAGATTGAATTACTTAAGTTGTAATGTGCGTAAGTATACGTAGGATCTTGACAAATCCATCGAAGCGAAATTGATTATTACATAATAACCGCACACTTCAAAAACGTAAACTTTTACGTAACATCGAAAATAAGTACTCTACCCAATGTTATTCTGTAATGTGTAATCAATGACTCTACCATTTAGTACTCAATGAAAGTACATATCATTATTTTCACTTACAAATATTATTTTATGTAATCAAAAGAAACAATTGATTTTTTTAAACTCCGCTTTACAGATTTTTATCGGCACTAAAATCTGATTCACGAACGGTAGAGTATCAACTATCAATAATTTGGAATTTTGTACTGTTTGAATATTCGTCAAAGATGTAATTCGTGAAGTTTTCGTCAAATCGAATAAAAGAAATTTTGCTCATGGTTACCGTCGAGTCGAGGTGTTTATAAGCTTGTGTGTTCTCTAATGATATTTTTGACCCACTTTAATTCCGTTATATTTGAAAAAGCTACATTACTTAAACCATAAGTTATCAACATAATACCATAATGTGAGTAGTTGAAAAACTTTTAAAGGTGTGCCAAAATCTTCTCATTTGAAGAATGGTGAGCCGCTTAAGACCAAAATCTAGGAACGATATGAACGTAAATTAGGTACCTATAATTCAAATATTACTGCAGATTTAAATAATAAAATTGCTTGTCGAAATAAACCATTGTCATTATGCGACGAAGGTTTACTTACCTATTATGATATTTATCTGGAATATTTTAATATAAATGAGATAAGAAGCGAGGACCTTGGGCTTTCACTCACGTCTTGTCGTCAGAGTAAACGATTCCGTGCACTGCGTTTATAGTTATTCTTCTAACAATTAGCTAAGGAACCAGCTCAACTGGCTCCGAGTTGCGTCGTGGGCGATCTCAACATAATATTGTAAATCCTTACATTGGTCTTCATTATCCGTTACGTAAGACTATAAAGTTTCTTTGTGATAGGCCACCAGTCACCACTGATTCAGTGTATGCTACCGTGTTTTTGATAAGGGTCCAGATCGTAAACATTTAAGGTTCAAGAAATTTTGAATTACTTAGTAATGCTACTGAGATTTATAGTTCTAACTAGGTGATGCCCGCGACTTCGTCCGCTTGGTTTAAGTTTTTTGATTCCCGCGGGAACTCCTTAATTTTCCGAGATGAAAAGTAGCCTATGTCACTCTCCAGGTCTTCAACTATACCCATACCAAAAATCACGTCGATCCGTTGCTGCGTTGCGGCGTGTTTGAAGGACAAACCAACAAACAAACACACTTTCGCATTTATAACATTAGTATGATTCTTAGCTTAGAACTGATAGTGAATATGGAATTGAATTTATCATTTCAGTTTTGTAGATAATCAAGGGACGCAAACTCTTGGTGCAAAGCTGTAGGTAGTCAAAATTCGTTTTGGTGCGGCGCGACGAAATGATAACTGCATGGTGCAGATGCTTGTTCAGTGATTGAATCGAAGCGTGCACGCCTGCACGGGTTGGGTGGCTGGTGCGTGACGTCTGCCTCGGTGACACCCGATAGCCCATCTCACGAGCGACCCACTTTCAACCAAGGTCACCGCCTGACCTCCTAATCTCACTATTTCCGTATCTTCGTACATTAGGTCCGTATAAACTACCAGCAATAATACATCACGCCTGCGTGCCAAAACACACTCCGTTGTATTCACATAACTGTCTAAACGCCCGTGCGTGTCACATCTTAGGATTTTTTTGATATCGCACATAATGGAATAACGGTTTCATCTTTACACACATTAAACAGAAGAGGTTATGTTTACGTAACTCTCTTGTCATTTTTTAGCCTACTCCGTCTGTTCATGTTACGGTTACATGGTGTAACATGACTATTACAATAATATGATGTTCTAATTTGAAAGGATATAAAATGCAAAAAACAACTTAATAGTTTTCCATTCAGGTATAAAGTGAACATCCAGAATATATAAGCTCTAGGTATTTATTTAAAATGTTCACATGCCATGCTTTAATAGTTTATTTATAAAAGGTATAAAAGTTGCATCAATGCTGAAGCGGTTATCTTCGATTAGTTATTGGAAATTAATTTTGGATACATACTTGTCATGGTCGAGACAGCGTGAGATTTGTCGTGACCACAATTCACGCTTATATGTGTAACTAGGTCAAAACAAAACAGATATTTTGAATGTTATTTATTATTTATAGTGTGCAAACTATTTTTATAATAACTACGTATCGTATCGTTACGAACTACGAACGTTTACGTACTAAGGTTACTACTACTATCGCTATGTACCATGGTGACGTCACTGACGAGAGACTACTAACGATGTTGCTTGTTTCAACGAGAGCGGTATCTTGTCGAGTCTACGGTGTGCCCTGTTTGAGAGAGCACTCTTCGCATGGTGTTTCGTGTAATCCCATAGTGTACTGTGGTCGACGCTGTGACAGATTTACAGATAGGGCGCCAATCAGAGCGTGTGCGCGCACAGGCTTTCTGATACACACCACAACATACTTTCTAATCTGCGCCTTTGTCACTACTCGCCTATTGGCTAACTTGTTATACCCGACTTTCGCCAATTGTTTTCACGCTACATTAGATATCTTCGCGGTCTTTTCGTAAACAGTCGCTACTTTACAGTTACATCACAACAATGCGAGCCGTAACGAATCGTCATTAACATCGTGCCCTTAAAACTCACGTTTCATTGGAAACTATCGCTACTTGGGTTATTAAATTTAATCTAAACTGCGGTTAGTCGGATCACCAGTGAGATATCGTGTTGCCAGTTTAGCCGGAGTCCGCTCCCAGCGATGAATTCGATACGAGCTATCTCAAGTTCGAGCTGTGAAATAGGAGAGCGGACGGACAAGAAGCTTAGCCGCAATGGCTCTCTTGATAAGGTGATGTTGATGCGTGTATTAGAAGTGTGCGGGGTAGGGTAGTGCGCGAGGGGGGGTGGACCGGTCGCCTTACCGGTTAGCTTCGTCGCTGGCTTAGGACTAACCGTTTTATTAGCTGAGCCGTGCTCCACAAATGATCGCCACTGACCGGAGCCAGGAGCCCTCAGGCGCCGCGCCCACTACACCTTGTTCAAGAAGCAATCCACATCTATGAATCATTACTACATACGCTATCAATGGCTTTACAAACGTCAGGTTCTCCCTTACAATGTAATATGTAACTATAAATTGTTGAAAAAATATACATTGAAAAACGATTAGTTAAAATGTTAAATGACTACTAAATCTTTCGTTACTGTGGTAAATGCGAAACGTTAGGCTACTGCCTTCTACCTTCACTAAAGCAAATTTAGTGAACTACTGGCAGTTGTTAGGACTACTGGCTTCCTTTTATTTAACCTTGTAGATAAGTATAAGGCTTACGCTTCAGCCGTAGCAATAAAGGCAACAATTGTCTTGACACAGGTGCCGCGGTTTCGTAATAACATTTCGCTTATTATTTCATGAGAGAAATCGTGCGAGTTTTCACTACATATAGCTCGATTCTGAATAACAATACCAACAGTTTGACTCAAAACGGTTATTCGATATTCTTTACCTAATCGTGAATCGTGATACAATGTTATGATAACATGCAAAATGAGAATCACTAAGCTTTGGTCAGCAAAATGATTCATACTCCATACACAATATATGCAACCAAGAATGTTGTACACGCATCTTTGGTTGCATATTATAATACTAGCGAATGCCCGCGACTTCGTCTGCGTGGTTTGACGAGGTTTTTTGGTTACCGCGGGAACTCTTTCATTTTCCGGGATATCTTTATATAATCTATCTCTGTGCCAAATTTCAGCCAGATCAGTTCAGCCGTTGGCGCGTGATTGAGTAACAAACATCCATAAATCCATCCATACATCCATCCAAAATTTCACATTTATAATATTAGTAAGATTGTGTATTGTGTAACCACCGTGTCATCAATTTGTTATTGTTACATTAGAGAATAGTTATTAGATTGAGAGCAGTCTGCTCTCAGACAGTGTATAGATTCCAGATAGCAGAAGTAAGTACCTACCAATCCTACAAGGGAAGTAAGTTTATGTGTGGTTTGATGACAAATAAGAAGTAATAACTAAATAAAATATAGCAAAACATAATTACAATCAGGGAAACTTATCGATCGATACCTACAGATTTAACGATTGAAATCGATATTTTATTTAAATAATTAATTGGTTAGTATCAAGTAGGACATTAAATTATTATTATGTAGCAGTTAGCACTTAGCACTTATCTGTTTATATTGTATACCCAGACTCAACGCTTTTATTATTTACTAGCTGATGCCTGCGACTTCGTACGCGTGGATCAAGGTTTTGTGGGTCCCGCGGGAACTCTTTAATTTTCCGGGATAAAAAGTAGCCTATGTGTTATTCCAGACTATAATCTATCTCTGTGCCAAATTTCATCCAGATCCGTTCAGCTGTTGGGGCGTGATTGAGTAACAAACATCCATCCATACATCCGTACCGACATCCATACATCCAAACTTTCGCATTTATAATATTAGTAAGATTAGTAAGAAGTAAGAAGTAAGATAGCTTTTAATCACCAATTTCTTATCTATTATTGGATTAGACAAATGGCTTGATAACTTTGTGTTTAATGTTATGACGTTTTGGAATCATCTCAAAATTGTTGGCAAATCGCAATGATTAGGCGTCATCATTGAGTTTGTTTCTATTTTCACTATCAGTGATTGACCTTGCCTTGCGTTATTCTATTTTGACGCTCGTGCGTGGCAAGGTGCCATCGCAATGTTTTGGATTCAGCGACAGAATGAGCGAGACACAATGAGACACTTTCAAAAGTTTCGAATACTCCGAGCCTCACCCGCGTCGTTACAAGTTCGTTTTGGGCTCAGTCTCTCTTAATTACAAAACGCGGTAACCTGGTTAATAGCCGCATAGTGCATTATACGCGAGACGTGTGAAAAAAAACGAGTCTCTCAACAATCGCTTCAATTTCGTTGTTCACAATTTTGAAAATATGTAGCCCTAAAACACGTCCGTGCTGCCGCTTTACTTCCGGAGTTGCGTATTGTCCGTCACGGTGCATACACCGTGTGAATGAACAACGACCATATCGAGTGAGCTCATGACAAATTAGTTCAATGACAATAACATTGCAGAACGGTCAACGATCGAATCTGTATTCCCACCTGAGTGGACAAACAGTACTTTGAGGCCACGAGATTCAGCACTCACTGCGATCAGCGACTGAATTGTGAAATAGTTTTATTTGGTTGTAGGCCGAGTCGAGATAGAGCGAGCGACGGAAAATGGGTAGTAGTGAAGGTGATGTGAGGATTTCGCGTGTTTGGGCTTCGAAGTACCACAGCGGCTAAGTGAAATGTTTGAGTCTTTGGTGTCACGGTTGACATCGCCGCCAGTGTCCCGGCGGCGGCACACGGTGCATGCTGCTCGAGAAGTATGCAGCGAGCCGGAGGAAGAAGCTGCACCAGTGCAACGGCGCTCGAGGACCGCGAAGCAACTGTTGGACAAACGGCGTAAAGCTCGTTTATCATGCGCAGACCTCACTACCGCCACCAATGGAGAACCGGAGCGAACGTCGCGGATGGACGCGTTAAAAGCCTTCTTGCCGTTAAGACAGTCCAAATCCCTTGGAAGACTCGACGGTCTCAAAGAGGTAGGTGTTAATTATAAACTTGTTTATTTTAGAAGACCTGCTTGGCCACGGCTCACGGTCAAGAGCAAGGTACAAAAAATTTGAAACTCACTACTCTACACATATTTTAAGTGTAAATCACATTTATATACCAATCCGACTCAAAAGTCAAGTACGTAGCACTACGTACACTTTTTAAGCAAAATTACAATAAGTAATATGAACAGTTTTATTACCCTTTTGGTATGAAAGATGTAAAGTCTAATAAATTCGTACTCATGCTAATGGCGTTCACTCAAATAAAAACTTGATACAACATCTATCAAGCTCAATTGCTTAATAAAACCTGCAATAGGTAACATCGTACATCTCAACGACCACTCATAATAAACATTGGTCAAATTGCGAAATATGTAAAGTTCCTTTGAACTATGGCACCACATCCAGTTGTAGCTTGTAAAACTTAACACAACTTACAAGGGATCGACATTCAAAGGAGTGACTTGTGGAATTTCTGACATGGCTGAATCATAATGCAATCTGAGATTCAAGGTGCCCCGTTACAGTTAGTACACTTCTTAGTATAAATGGGGTCTTTCATATCAACCGGTTTGTACTTTATCAACCTTCATACTATTACAAAACTGTTTAATTTGACTGGTCATTTTAGATGAGGAGTTTGCCACTGCCAAGTGTGTACTGTAAAAATTTCAAGATTTACTTTAAATTTGAAGATGGCTCTATGTTTTTTTGCTCATGATCCATCCATCAACCCTGATAACCTG
Organism: Erebia aethiops; assembly: GCA_923060345.2. Classification (NCBI taxonomy): domain Eukaryota; kingdom Metazoa; phylum Arthropoda; class Insecta; order Lepidoptera; family Nymphalidae; genus Erebia; species Erebia aethiops. The sequence continues at coordinate 8,037,949 of OV281096.1, read as the reverse complement.
CTTGTCATGATACTATAATATACGCTTAAAATTTCTAAATACAACCATTATTCTACTTTTGATTATATTTCAGGTATTTTAATATCATTTCTATGATTATTTTATAACATTAAAGTTTTTCTTATTGAGTCCATTACCATATTGATATTTCAAAAGCCTCGTCAGAAACGATTCGAAGGTTATTAATGAACAAGTTTTATTCATTCGTAATTACGTTGTCAATCATTAAAACCGTCAAAGTTTGATTCAGACAAGCCTGAGAAGTTTAAACCGTTACGACACACGCGAACCTCTGATATTCTGCAGATAGAGCAAGAATGCGATAGGCAGGTAGGGGCAGGTACCAGCCTTGAGTGGAACTACGCACACACCTACGCTCAGTAGTAACCACGAGATGTTAGTTTGTGTGCGTGCTATTTGCCCATGTGATTTACAGACAAACGCCAGGTTCGACGTGCGCATCTGTTTGCTGCCTTGTGAGAGCATCTCGACGCGTTAACGCCTTTTGTATGTCACCTACAATGGGAACATCTGCTCTTAAAGAAGCTCTTATTAAATTTCCCATATCTGAATCAAGTGGTTGCATCACTGGATCATCTTTATTGTCTAACCAGTTTTGATGGAGGTAGGCCGTAGGAACCCTACAGTTGACACTTAACCACAGAAAGATGCATTGTTTTTACTAATATGTTTAAACATGAGTGACATGTGTTTGATATATGAAAATAGAGAAGTGCACCTGCCTTTGTGGATGCGAGGCTGTGTATTTTTTGTGATGTACTACATGTAATAACTGTAGTTACTCGTACGTATTCTTTATAATAAAAGTTATAGACGGTACAGCGTGCGCGATGAGTGAACTTTTTTGCCCAGATAATTATTTTTTTGCTTAAGCTTCAAATTAAATAAACGAGCTAATCACAAAAGTAAATGACTCGTGCTAGAGTGCTTTGAATTGCTTGGGATTGATCGTTTTGTTGACAAATAATAAGTATTACGACAACTTCGATGTAATTTTTGCAACTGGAAATACACAATTTCCTGTCACTAATCTGTGCAAGTTCGCCTAACGGTGCGGTCGCGGAATCGCTAAAACCAGATCATTTAGCCGATGACAACGACAACAGGTTAAGGAGGATAGTTATTCGTAAGAAAAGAAAACAGAAAGTTCCGAAATCAGCAACTTTACAAAAAAGTATTTATTAAAAAGGATTGAAAATAACTTTCATACTAACTCTAAATTACCGACCGACGCGATAATGGCCTAGTATTATTTTAAGCTGAAGAAAGAATGTTAAGTCTTGGATTATCCTTAAGGTGGCATATAACTTGACCCTAACGATATTGACCGTGAAAAGGTTAAAGTATTTTAAGATCAGAAATATGACCGTAAATAATTTAAAATTAAGAGGCGCTTTTGGCCGATGATGCGCATCTTCGTATTCGTTTAATGTTTCGATAACATTAAACGCTTTTGCTTTTGCTGCATTAATCAAAACAACAATCTTAAAGTACGATAATACATTTATCATTTTTTTGTTTTCTTTTACTTGATCCTTTTATTATGAACGTAATTTCTTGATAAAAATAAAAACAATTTAATTCTGAATTACTCAAACATTTTTACTTAGACATAATATTATATTTCCCTTTATTAATTAAGGAGAAGCAATACGTATTCATAACTTTCACAGTTTTTATAATACCTACTTACTCTTTTTACTCCATCAACTCCATTGTTAAGTGCAACAAAAACGAAATCTGACTGGAAAAAAATGTCTAAGTATTTAATTCAAAGTTGATTGATGTGAGATTGAATTGTATAGGTAGACTAGGTACGTCTTCCGCTTGAAATCGGTGTAAAGCAAAACTTGTTCCAATACTATGTCGATAATTAATAACGCTCAACGCTGTCCTACTTATGTTAACCTTAGCTATGGCATAAATGCCATTGCGTTTATTTGTTTTTGACTTGCTGTTTAGTGTTTAGCAACTGACATCTTAGATGGAATCAATTTTCGATTAGGTATTCTTATCTGACGCTGAAATATTGCCACAGGCTGTAAATATATAAGCACTTTCTATTATTAACTGTTTTAGTTTTTAATGTGTGTATACATTCAGTTTCTAAGCTAAAAAAAGTAAACTAACTTATAGATCCAGCTGTTTACTTAAATAAAAAATCTGATGATAGCTAAGTATTTAGTTGAAAAATTCTGATGTTCTGATGTTAGATAAAAATCTCGGATCTGTAGTTTACAAGTCATCAGATTTATACGTTAAAAACTATCTACCTAGGCAGGAATATTCGCTAAGTTAGGAGTAGGTAGGTATACTTAGCTAGCATCAGAATTTTTCATTTATGTGAACAGTTGGACAACTAAAAATTTAATTTATGTAGAATACATTTGTGTAACATTATAATTTTACATGAAGACAAAATTACTACTGAAGGTTGAATGAGATTCATGCTAAGAAAGTGAATATGAACACAACAGCAGCAGTAAACTGCCCAAAAGCACTTACAATAATTTGGATATTACCTTTCAATTACGACTCTATTCTATTCTAATAATATAAAATAGTACCTTGACGAACTGAATGACAGAAAATGCACAGCCTTAAACCGGTGGACCTTGAACGAGTGGTGAGTAGTTACTAGGTACTCTAGGAGTGCCATTAGGAACGGTTTTTGAGACATTGAAACGGTAATTATAAAACGTTAGTCGCGGAATAACTTTAGTGGCTTTATTATTATTATACTATATTTAATTTTGGTAAATAAAATGAAGATGAAATAATTATTGAAATTCTTCAATAATTATATCACAATAAGTATAACGAAAAACATAAATATTAAGTTACAAATTGGCTGTGTCACTTGATATTTCGTAGTCATAATCAATAGGGATGATAAATGATAGATAATATGATTTTGACTTTTAGATTATAAATACAAACAAAAGAGATATGGAGTTCGTATTCGTACTTATAAGTGCAGAAACCAACAACCAAACCTAGAACCAAGACGAAGACGAACACAATATTGAAACATTACTTAATTAAATGTTTCGATACTTTATCACCTGCCTTGGATACAGTTATTTGCTATTTGTGTGACATATATAGCTGCTGTATCATCCGTAACTACTTTATTTTTAACTAGCAGATGCGCTTACTTAACTTTATGAGTTTCACCATTATTTGTTCAATCTGAAGTACGTCTTGGTAGTCATTTGAGACGTTTAGCATTTATTCCAGACATGTTATTAATGTAATTATATATTTTGTGCCTGAGTCAAAAAAAGTTCACCAATTTATGGCAGTAAGCATTGTCACAGTTTCTTGTTTTTACTATATTCTAATTTCATTTGTGACGACGTCCATTATGTCAAGGTGTTTTCGTTGTAATGCTGACCATGCTTAATTATATTTGCTTAGGATCTTCAACAAATACATTTCGTATCTATAACTGAAGCTTAAAGTCACGTACCAAGTTGTTACCGTAGTTAACTTCGTTAAATAAACCGAAATAGCATGAACAAAAATATAAAATATTATGTGTATTGAATATCATCTCAAGAACTTCACGGTCAGAAAAGAAGCGGATATTTTTACTAACGTGTGTTATTTCCTCGTTTTTATTTGATATGGCTTTTATGAATACCCTTGGCTAATTTAGCCTGTAACATACTACACATTTCTATCACTTTTTACATAATTCTTCGAGATTTGATAGCTTCGTTAGCTCACGCTATTGGTGAATTACTCGTACGTTACGTAGGCTCACGAAGTCACGTATCACTTGTTGGTATATTCGTCGGAAAAATGGCGAGGAATTGTCATTATTATAGTCGAATGTCGAATAAAGCGAAACTCAATCATTATCTCAGATTTTTCTTTCTTTGAAAACGGACATTAATTTAGCATTGTATTGTATGAAAAATTATTTTGCGTCCATTAATTTTGACGCTCGGAAGTACTGCTGCTTTGTGTATGTCCAGACCTTAACCATCATAAAGCAACGATGTCTTGCGGGCATGACACCCGTCCTCCTTGGCGAGCCGTGGAATTCACACTCGTACCCCGTCCCCCAGCTTGCAATGTCCCTCGCTTCGCCGTACCCCCGCGCACGCGTTATGCATACAGAGGTTATTACACTTTGCGACCCGCCTGATCCTCACATGTGCTCCTGCCTACGCGTTACGCGCCTCATTGTTTGCTGACACGCCGTAAGTCCAAGTTGACGTGCTCTTTAACACCTGACTTCTTTTGTTGCTCGGAGTTTTTAAGTCAGATACTTTGTTTTTGACCTTAGTAAAGTTTTAGTTGGATGGTATTCGGAGTACCTATATGCAATATCATATACATATATGCTTCTTCTTTCTGTCAGTTGTCATGGTGTACGTAAGGGACTCAAAAGTTCTTTCTTCTTCATTACTTCTTCGTTCATTTCAATACTTTTTTTTATTATTAAATTCATTTATTTATAATATTCAAATAATTAATTAAAAGGTGTAGAATGTGTAGACTGTAGATGTAAGATAAGACGAATAAATGCCCAAATTATATTCTTGCGAGTAAAAAAAGGTGCGAGACACAGACGGTGTTGAGATTGAGGAATGATAACGTCCATTTTAGCGTGATTTTGTGATTCACTGAATTTTGAAAAAAAACTCATACCATATTGTCTCTATAGTTATAAATAAAGATTCAATCTTCCATATTAAATTACATAGTAGGTTTTGCGTCTCAGCTTCTTAATCATCATGTGGTACGGACTACGGACTACGGTATATTTTATCGAAGAGCCGACCGCCACTGGTTACTACAAGGTACCGGCCAAATTCTTAAAACTAAGACAATGACTCTTTATAATGGTAAATTGACTCTTGTAAGATAGAGTTCTGTAGATATAATAGCAAAATATGTAATCGGTGAAAGAATGACGCAATGATTGTCCAAGTGTCCATCTTGAAAGTAATGGCACCGCCCATAATGACGGCTGCAGGTATCAATTACTTACCGATTTTTACTTTTTAAATGAAAGTATTGTGAAATGAATACCTGTAATTATTTGAAGTACCTGGTGTAGGCTGTACTGTAGCTGATGCTTGTACTTTTACTAGATGATGCCTGCGACTTCGTCCGCGTGGGTTAAGATTTTTGATTCCCGCGGGAACTCTTTAATTTTCAGGAATAAAAAGTAGACTATGGCCTTTCCCGAGATACAAACTATCCCCATACCAATCATACCCCATATCATCAAAATCGGTTCAACAGATGGGCCGTGAAAGCGTAGCAGACATACAGACAGACACACTTTCGCATTTATAATATTAGTATGGATTGTAAGGCTTACCAGTTAGCACACATTAGCAGGTGGCAGGATAATTTTTATTATGGTTACTTGCTCTTTACAATACGGATTGCATGGTCGAAAGAAGTCCATGATCGATTGCTGCTACTGCAGTCAACTCAAGTGTTAAAACGATTTTGTACAAAAGATGTACCTACTGAAGAGAGTAGCTCCGAGACTATTGTAAAAAGCTGATGCACTGTTTTAGCTCTACATATTCCTTCCAACTGTTTTTTTTTTGGAACAAATTTTTCTCCTAGCTAACAATCTTGGTAGGGAGAAATAGTATGCGTAGACACTGAAAAATATTTCATAGCTTTGGCATTATTATTTATATATCTAACTATTATAACTTAAAAGTAACATATTCTACAAAATTAGTATCATTGCCCTTACTTGATATATATTTCGGTCTTTCGGCCGAAGGAATTCGATCGCTAATGTAATTTATATCGACTTCTCAATACTCGATCAGCCGTTTACATGTCCGTATATATTCAATACACAAGCGGTTTATCCTGCTGGGCTGACTCATACCCGACAACGGTCAATTTTGTCCGCGTATCTTATTATAAAGGATTGTAAATTGTAATTTTGTCTTGTCTTTTTTTTTGGGTTCAGTCAAGGTTGAGCCAACGAAAAAGAATAACTTAGATGCTTCATGCTTAGTTATTCGAAGAAACATAGAGGCAGTCTAACTAAATTGTTATTTTTTGACAAAACATTTTGTTCTTTTGAATACTAATATCTGTTTCTGTTTATTTATTTATAGATGTTAAATGCCTTTGAAAGAATAGATATTTTTCTTCGTCTCAACTCTCAACCGATAAAACTCGATTTCGTAACTTTTAGGTCTCGAGTATGGAATCCGCGGTCTTTGAAGTTTGTACCTATCCAGCTCTCCTAACGATTCGCTTGAGATCGCCCGTCAGATAAAACCGACTGTTAAATAAAATACGTAAGTATTGTCAGCAAAATTAAGTAGTTTGGACAGGGATGAGTGAACCCTGAATAAAGTTTCGCTTACATCACGCACGGGATCAGTATTTTTTAATATTCACTTTCGAGAATTGGAAATCATCGATGGAAGATTTAATATTCATAATTGCACAAGCAAACGGAAAATTGATGCGTAAGATGGTTATACTTAGGTGTTGGGTTGCATTAATGTTTTCGTCAATTTCGTGATTTTTATAATAGGGCTGTTTACTACCAATTTTGTTAATAAATTAACATATTTTCAATATTATGGGAGGCGTTCTATCATTGTGTGTCGAGTAACAGTCGAGTGGGACAGAACAGGTTTTAAGTTTCCTGAAGTGTTGTGAGAAAATATTTTGTAAATAAGCGGAAATCTATACCATCAAGGTAACAGTAATAAGAATGAAATGCAAACAACTAAAATTAATATACTTTTGAGCACGTCTCTAAGCAAGACATAACGAGTTAATAGACTATGAACCAAGAAACCTAAGGCTCTTTCAATCAAACATTAGATGTAAATCCAAGGTTATTCTTGTTACTTTAACTAAGGGTTTCTGTAATACTGGCCCATATAGTAAAACTAGCTGAAGCCCGCCACTTCGTCCGCGTGAATTGAGGTTTTTTTCCCGCGAGAACTCTTTAATTTTCCGGGATAAAAAGTAGCCTATATGCTATTCCAGACTTATAATCTATCTCTGTGTCAAATTTCATCCAGATCCGTTCTGCCGTTGGGGTGTGATTGAGTAACAAACATCCATCCATACATTCGTAAATCCAAACTTTCGCATTTATAATACTAGATGATTCCCGCGACTTCGTCCGCGTGGATTAAGATTTTTGATTCCCGCGGGAACTCTTTAATTTTCCGGGATAAAAAGTAGCCTATGTCCTTCCCCGGGAAACCATCTACCCCTGTACCAAATTTCATCAAAATCGGGTGAAGAGACAGTTTTTTTTTATTCCCGCGGGAACTCTTTAATTTTCCGGGATAAAAAGTAGCCTATGTCCTTCCCCGGGATACCATCTACCCCTGTACCAAATTTCATCAAAATCGGTTGAACAGGTGGGCCGTGAAAGCGTAGCAGACAGACAGACAGACAGACAGACAGACAGACAGACACACTTTCGCATTTATAATATTAGTATGGATTAGTAAGATAAGCGATACAATAAGCTCACGCGGCGGCCGTATGTGGCCGTATGTCAGCCCTACACGTGGTGACCAAACACGTGCTCAGATGCATTGTGATTTGTGACGTTAGTTGCGACACACTTGTTTTATGTTAACATTAGATATGTACCTACTTTACTGAAGAATGTGCGAAATGCCACTGTGAAGTTTGCACAAACACTTTACATTACCTGCTATAAAAAAGAGACACACTTTATCTAAAGTATAAAATTTCTTTCCAAAAAACCGACTTCCAACGCCACTGTGAAGTAATAGTGGGTAGAAATAAAAATTAATTTTTACTTTACAGTGGCATTGGAATTCGGTTTTTTGGAAAGAATTTTTATTTTTAACTTTTAGTGTCAGGGTTGAGGATATGGAGTCAGAATTTTTTATGGGACCACCTCGAGAATTTCCTCTAACGACTGAGAGAAAAAAAATTCAAATCGGCTCAGAAACCACGGAGATATGCGGTAACATGCATTTTAAAAAAAAATACGCCGCGAATTAAGAACCTCCTCCTTTTTTGGAAGTCGGTTAAAAACTACAATGTATGCACGGCATTTTTTTTCAATAGGTGCCTATCTAAACGTGATCACTATGTGATTGCCAGTAACTTCGGGCAGCTGATTGAGTGGTCTAAAAGTATGATTTGTATTTACTATCATCTGAGGATTAATCTAAAGTCTAAACCGAGGTTAAAAATAACAGCGAGTTTGCTAAGCAGCATAGATCTTAGGAGATACATTCTTTAGAGACACGGCAACACAGAACAACGTTGTGGGGCTACAGAGGCAAGACGTGGTAGAGTGCCTCCAAACAGGCAGAATTTTAGTTATTCTAGGACCAAATTAATATTTACCCACTGAGCTGCAAATTTTATGGGCGTCAATTTACTGTAAGGATAAAATTCCTATACTTACACTTCACAAATCACAGTGTAAGTATAGGAAAGTTATCCTTGTTATGTGTGTGTATCAAATCGTCAAGCTCTATTTCCAGATCTCAATTAAAAATAATGAAAGTGTTCAAACTATGAGCAAAGCCTGAATGAACTGTGTCTGCCTGTTCCTCATAGCAATCTTTTTTATCAGATCGTATCTAGGCCGCCATCGGTACCCACTATAATGTGAATCGTCGACCCTACATGTGCGCTTACCTTAACGGTAAACAAAAAGCTATGGTTGCACGCGTGTGTAAAAAGTTTACTTTTCTTATTCACATCACATTATGCAGTAGGTATAAGTAGATATAAAAATTATATCTTCACACTGTAGATGTTTTTATTTTGCTGATACCTTGGATGGTGATACCTACTTATTATATTATTTTTAACAAGAACGATTTTTTTCATAATAAGTACCTAAATAAAAAAACGGAATCTACTTAGGTAGGTACATAGTTTCCAATCTACCGAAAAATAATGCGTTAAATTGTTATCTGTCGACAGTTTACAATTTCGCTATAGTTAGATTACAATGTAACGGTTTTTGAAATCTTACGGTGACATATCCGCCACTAGCCGATGCCCGCAACTTCGTCCGCGTGGAATAAGTTTTTAAATTCCCACGGAAACTCCTTCATTTTGCGGGATAAAAAGTAGCCTATGTCACTCTCCAGGTCCTCAACTATACCCATGCAACGTGATGCATAAATCACGTCGATTGAAGGACAACCCAACAAACCAATAAACAAACACACTTTCGCATTTATAATATTAGTACATACTGTATGTTTTTCGTGATTATTTTAATTTGAACGTAACATAAAACGATTACGTTTGATATTGTGCTAATTCATTACCATTAGGTAATTGATAATACTTTGTTTTACAAATTTACACAATACAGCAAAAAGTGTAGTAACCTGTGTTTAATCATAACGGTAAAAAAACTTCGCATGCCTACCGTGGGTAAAATGAAGTTCGTTTCTAATACACGTCACATTATGCATTTATAATACCTAATTTATATCATGGCAGCATATTGAAAACTACAATAAATCGTTGATTTTACCTCATTGATTGATATCTTATTAGTTCCGCTGTGTTGAAGAGAAAGTACTTAGTAGGTAGTTACATTCTAAAATTAATTATTATTGAACAATTAATGTATAATGGTACAGTTTTGTATCTCTTATTTAGAAGAAACTGAAAAAGGTGTCTCACTGCCGAATACTGAAAATTCTGGAAAAAACCAAGTTACTGATAACAAACTAGAATTATGAGGGTCATGGGTTTTATTTGATACGTTATTGGCTGAGGATAGGTTATTTATCTCACAAAAGCTCTAAAGCTTAATTTGACAGATATAGTAACAGCTCAATGATAGTAACAGCTGTTAGGTATAAATGTACATACCTTATACAAATTACTATATAATGTTTGCGACATTTTTTGATTCCCGCGGGGTCTCTTTATTTTTCCGGGATAAAAAATAGCTTATATCCTTCCCCAGGATGCAACCTATCCTTGTACCAAATTTCATCAAAATCGTTTCATCGAAAGCGTAGCAGACACAGACACACTTTCGCATTTATAATATTAGTATGGATTTTCAATTATTATCGTCTATTATACTGATATTATCACTATATAATATGTCATTTAAACCCTTAAGTATTTACTTTAGATTTTATACAAGTTTTACTGATGTATCATCGTGAGGTATTTGAATCAATGAAACAGGAAAAAGCAAAAATCTTTTTAGCATCAATCATTACCTCAAAGACAGCCTGCAGCACACCTTTTTACGGTCATAACTATCATAACTCATTTCAATTGTTCAATTGAGTTTTTTCTTCAGGTTGATTGATACTTTGACAGGTGATACGTTTTACTAAGATTTAAAATTTAAATGTACGATAAGGAAAATATTTTAGCAAGAAAATATCTTGTAGTACGAGTAGGTATGTATCATTATAATTACATATATTTTTAAATATAAACAGCAAGCGCGCTGACGGGCCATCTGATGTTATGGCGCTGTGAGACCACGAGCTGTGAGACACAGGCGCGCGGGGGTGAAATCGAGCAAGCGCATGTCGCAAAAAAGGCATGAAATAATTTGTAAAAAAATTAATATTTACTTTTCAATACAAATGAATCCGACAATGTGTTTGTTTTAGAAATATGAATTCTATCTTATATTTCTAGAGCGAATTATTGGTTTCATTCAATAAGGAGAAAAATTGCTTTAAAAGGTAAATTAAGAGGTATGTTTAAAATAAATATCAATGCAGAGATTTTTTTTAAATTGTGTTTTGAGATGCGTCAATGGCTGCTCAAAGGTCTTGAAAACAGCACATTATTTTTACAGGCATTCATTATGTCACCGTTTGATGGATACACTGCTTTTAAAATCCCCCTTTTACGCTACACAGGGCCTTAAGTGATTACCGCCTATATTCTGGTAAAATTCTGTCATTTGTATCAATTTTATCTTTAGATTTACTAAGAAGAACAGAAAGGTGATCTTGGTATATTTTTATCCAGAATACGCTTGCCTACCTATAAGATGCCTGATCACTCTCATCCAGTTACCAAAGTATTACCGATTATATATTATTTATTAACTGTGCTAAGCGTAACAGATATTTTATATTATGTAACGTAGTATTTTATGTAATAGTGGGTACAACCCACCTAGTGGGTACATTTATAGCCACTTTTCAAGTAATTTCTAAACTTTAAATGCACTATGACATTAGCTTGTTTATAACAATTTCACAAAAGCAAGTAAGCACACGTAGGCGACACCTGCTTACGATATCATCACGGCAAACCCATAAAGTTGCCATATTAGTGCTCACAATATGCCCAATTACGCAGAGAAAGTGTTTTATAAACTTTATCTCACGCCTATCTCGTTTTACATCTCATTATAAACTAGTAATTTGTTAACAAAACGTACTACATTACATTAATATCGCAATATACAGTAATTAAATTTTAAACTATATCCTTATCTTAGAAGAAAATGTAATTAAACATTGAACGTGATGCCCGGGTCCCACAACTACCGCGAGATTTTGGTGTTTTCAAAATCCTCTTACGCGGAACATTTTCATATATTGCAAAATAAAAAGTTAAAATATATCTCAATTCTCTATCTACAAGATGAGCAAGCGAACTATGTACCTTTGTTTAAAATTCGGAAATACGTGCCAACAGACTGTCATTTATAATATGGGTACCTATACAGGTAGGCATATACAGATAGGCAAGAAACTCAGGCGTTTCTTGCCGGTTCTTATCAGTAGAATCTGTTTTCCCAACCGGTGCGGTAGAGTCAAAACATGACGTAACTTATGAGACCCTTGTATATCCTACATGTAATTAATAAATTGAGCATGAAATATCAGTCCTATTTAAAGCTTAAATCGAAATGCTATAATAAGTAAAAGTACCTACTAGCTGCGGTTTCTTCACTCGATGTAATTCACATAAAACCGTCACCCGGTATTTATATTATGAGTTCTAAATGGTGCTAAAGTTGCAGGGTTAATTTGAAAAGCTTAGCTCATCGGGATCTCGCGGGATAATGTTCATAATCCCGCTGATTGCGGGATGCGAGATTACGCTTCCGCTGCAACGGGACTCACATTCCTATCATTTATATCTGCATGATGTACAGCTAGTGATATATTTTTCTTGATACTTATGCCAGTTGGAATTGATGTTGAATCTAGGCTTTTATTTAAGATGGGTTTGTTGGGATGGTTTCGATATTCAAGGGTGCTAAAAAGTTATGCAGTCTAAGGTAGACTGCAAAACCACATTTATGCACATAAAACTGCTTTGATAGAGTCTGTAGTGAAGTGGATGCAAAATTCAAGGCTAAACAATAAAAATGTTTAACTTCCCGCAATTTTTTCCCTAGCTAGGTGATAATAGGTATTTCCATTTTTTTTGTACTAATAGCTTATAATTATGAATGTTCAGGAAAAAAAATTTTTCGCTTAGGTACCCAGCTATCAATTGGTTTAAGACAAACAAAGAGTATTAGAAAAATGGTGAGCGATTACATAACTATTTACGGCAAATCGTAAATAACTGCAAGTCTCAGCGAAAACATAAAGAAATAGAAGAACGCAAAGTATACGCTTCTAAACATTTTATTACCACGTATCCATGTTACGCAATATTTATAGTGTTGTTCTCAGTTGTTTTTGCTTCATTCGTTCGTTCAAAGCTTTGTTATGGTTACCGATATTTTATCAGCAAAGCATCTTTAAGTTATGTATTTGCATGTTTACGAGTCTCGCGGTAGGTGGTCTGCCGCGATTTGTCCGCGCGAAATGGTAAGCATTTGACAGTTGGCTAACCGAATACCATTAAATGGATGGACTTTGTATACCACTAATGATTTAATCTATAATATATATAAAATTCAAAGTCCTGACTGACTGACTTATATATCAACGCACAGCCTAAACCACTGGGCCTTAAAACTTGAAATTTTGACAGTAGGTTACTTTTAAAACGTACGCGCACACTAAGAAAGGATTTTTGAAAATTCCACCCCTAAGGGGGTGAAATAGGGGGTGAAAGTTTGTATGAAACTCCGTCATTTCTCAAGTTATATCCATGAAACTTGGTATTTTGGCTTTAGGTAATAAATAAAGAAGTACGTGTGTCACAGTTTTTCAAAATTTCACCTCCAAAGGGGTAAAATAGGGGTTGAAAGTTTGTGTGAAAGTCCTTCATTTCTCAAGTTATAGCCATGAAACTTATCATTTGGGCTTTCAGTTAGATATGCAGAAATAAGTGATTTACAATTTTTCAATATTGCACCCCTAAGGGGGTGAAATAGGGGGTGAAAGTTTGTATGAAAGTCCGTCATCTTTCAAGTTATATCCATGAAACTTGGTATTTAAGCTAACGGTTTAAAATAAAGAAATAGGTGTTTCACAGTTTTTAAAAATTCCACCCCTAAAGGGGTGAAACAGGGGGTGAAAGTTTGTATGAAAGTCCTTCATTTCTTAAGATATTTTTCAAGTCATATTAACGAAGAAAAAGAAGTATCTGTGTCACAGCTTTTAAAATTCCACCCCCGAAGTGGTGTAATAGGGGTTGAAAGTTAGTATGAAAGACCTTCATTTTTCAAGTTATAGTCATTAAACTTAGCATTTGGGCTTTCAGTTACATATGAAGAGGTACGTGTTTCACCATTTTTGAAAATTCGACCCCCAAAGGGGTGAACTGGGGGATGAAAGTTTGTGTAAAAGCCCATAATTTTTCAAGATATTTCTCAAGTAATATCAACAAAACTGAGTATTTTAGCTTTCGTTAAAAAATAGAGAAGTACGTATGTGACCAACAGACCAACAGTTTTTCAAAATTCCACCCCCAAAGGGTTAAAATAAGCGTTGAAAGTTAATATGAGAGTCCTACATTTCTCAAGTTATAGCCATGAAACTTGGTATTTAAGCTAACGGTTTAAAATAAAGAAATATGTGTTTCACAGTTTTTCAAAATTCCACCCCTAAAGGGGTGAAACAGGGGGTGAAATTTTGTATGAAAGTCCTTCATTTCTCAAGATATTTTTCAAGTCATATTAACGAAGAAAAAGAAGTATCTGTGTCACAGCTTTCAAAATTCCACCCCCGAAGGGGTGTAATAGGGGTTGAAAGTTTGTATGAAAGACCTTCATTTTTCAAGTTATAGTCATTAAACTTAGCATTTGGGCTTTCAGTTAGATATGAAGAGGTACGTGTTTCACCATTTTTGAAAATTCGACCCCCAAAGGGGTGAACTGGGGGATGAAAGTTTGTGTAAAAGCCCATCATTTCTCAAGATATTTCTCAAGTAATATCAACAAAACTGAGTATTTTAGCTTTCGTTAAAAAATAAAGAAGTACGTATGTGACCAACAGACCAACAGTTTTTCAAAATTCCACCCCCAAAGGGTCCTTCATTTCTCAAGTTATAGCCATGAAACTTAGCATTTGGGCTTTTGGTTAAATATGAAGAAGTACGTGTTCCACCAATTTGAAAATTCGACCCCCAAAGGCGTGAAATAGGGGATGAAAAATTGCATGAAAGTCCTCCATTTCTCAAGATTTTTTCAATTTATATCAACGAAACTTGGAATTTCGGCTATCGGTAAAAAAAATAAGTACGTGTGTCACAGCTTTTAAAATTCCACCCCCAAAGAGGTAAAATAGGGGTTGAAAGTTGGTATGAAAGTCATTCATTTTTCAAGTCAAAGCCATGGAAGTTGGTATTTGAGCATTCGGTTAAATATGAAGAAGTATATTTTTCACCATTTTTGAAAATTTGATCCCCAAGGACGTTAAATAGAGAGTTTGTCCTTCAATCACGCAGCAACGGATCAACGAGATTTTTTGCATGGGTATAGTTAAGGACCTGAAGAGTGATAAAGGCTACTTTTTATACCGGAAAATCAAGGAGTGCCTGTGGGGAAAAAAGCTTAAACCACGCGGATGAAGTCCTGACTTATATATCAACGCACAGCCTAAACCGCTGGTCTTATAGACATGAAATTTGGAGGGTGTGTTTTTTGTGAAGAGTAGGTTTGCACTAAGAAAGGGTTTCTCGAAATTTCACCTCCCAAAGGGTAAAATAGGGGTTGAAAGTTTGTATTATGACATTTTTGCTGGTAAAAGCTGGAATGTCGATTAGCTTTTCTTCTGATGGTAAAGATGTCAAGTACGCATCTCAGTACTCGCTCCTCTACAAAGCTTTGGTGAATTAAAAATAAAAATTCTTTCCAAAAAACCGACTTCCATAGCCACTGTTAAGTAAAAAATGATTAATGATTAATAATTATCAATGAAATTATTTTGAAATCGTTCGAAGGAGTTGAACATCATTATAAATCAGTGGACTCAGTGATTAACAACGATGAAGCCATACATTACCCGGTTGAATTTCTTAACACATTGAAGCCTCCTGGTCTCCCAACTCACATATTAAAATTGAGAGTTGGTGCCCCAGTTATGTTGCTGCGTAATTTAAACCCACCAAAATTATGCAATGGCACCAGATTGCGAGTGAAAACATTAAATAAATAAATAAATAAATCATTTATTGTCCATAAAAAACAAAAATATTACAATCGCTAGGTTTAGCGTCTGATGCCTAAGATAAGTTTGAAACTCGTGTTATAGGCATCAGTGCTTTCCCCTTACAATCTTCTCATGTTATAGGTACCTAACAGACAACAAACGAAATTAAATAGGTACATTAATGTGCATGCAAGTTAAACAATTATTATTATCAAAATATGTAGACGTGTGTGTGAGCGTGCATGTGTGAGTCCGTGTGTATGAATATGTGTGTGTGTGAGTGTGTGTGTGTGTGTGTGTGTGTGTGTGATTGGTTATGTTGACATTAAGTATATTTTATCTTTATGTGTGTTACTTTAACATTGCAACGAAATGTGATCGAGGCAACTATACTGACCGGTTGTTCCCAAGGGGAGTCTGTGTTTATTCCGAGGATTCCTCTTACACCATCGAACTACCCCTTCGAGTTCAAAAGAGTGCAGTTTCCCCTCAAAGTCTGCTTTGCCATGACCATCAATAAGTCTCAAGGCCAAACTCTTAATTTAGCAGGGGTAGACCTAAGGGAGAACTGCTTTTCACACGGGCAGTTATACGTGGCCTGCTCCAGAGTAAGCTCACGGAGCAGTCTGGTGATTCTAGCACCTGAAGGAAAAACAAAAAATATTGTTTACAAAGAAATACTGCGGTAGGTTAGGTGCGGATAGTATTTCGTTGTAAACAATGTTAATTATTATCCACTTCTGGTTTGTTTTGTAATTAGGAAATTATTTAGATCTCATCACACACGCTTTGAGTTCTGTTAAAACCGTACTACTCTCATTCCAGAGATTAGTTTAGTTATAGAACTTAGAACTTCGTGCTTATTGCTTTGTTTGAGATATTGTCAGTTTGTATATTACATACAATTGAGAGGGAGTGAGAACGCTTATGATGTTTGTTTCTGAAAAAAATGACATTTGGTTCTTGTAGGCCACGCGGGCGAAGCCGCGGGCAGAAGCTAGTGTACTTATAAATGCCGATTCCCGTTCAGGCTTCATGTATTTTACGTCAACTTACCCCGATCGTTGACTTATTGCTGTTTGTTACGAGAGGCATTATTTATTGCGTAAGGTGATATTTTACAGAACTTGACTTCCGCAAAGACAGAAAGAAGACAATTTGGAAATTATCTTCCGAGGTAAATGTGAAAAAAAATAAGTAGGTTTATCAAGTAGATATATTTTAGTTTTTATGGTATTTCATTTATTAATAGGTAGTAGAACGACGCCGAAAAGATTAAAAACAAAAGTACCCAACCAACAACCGTAGTCAATAGTCATACCAACTTACAATATAGTTATTCTTTCTTACCTTATTCGTTATTGAGTCTCTATGGTCGTCACATATCTACCTTCTATAAAAACTATTCTATTTTAATATATATACTGTTATAATATATATATATAATTTGTTATGCTATTATTTGTTTATTATTAATTGTTTGTTAATCATGTGCTTATGCAAATTAAGAATTGAATGATTAAATCAATGTTGCAAGCATAATATATAAATGTAAACCTGTATGTTTATCAGATCTTTGTCCTCCTAAATAGAATTAGCAATTCAATCGTAAAAGTTTGTTGGTACATTGTAGAGGTTAACATTTAAGTTGGTGTTAGATCAGTGGTTACATTGTAGTGTCGCAATAGAAGATGTCTAAGCCACGAAGGGCCGACTAAAATATTGCGGCATTTGAGGTCGTAGGTCGGGCAAGTTGCGTCAAATCTGCACTTTCGATGTGCACAAGTGAAAGGCGCATCCTCTCCACAGGTGCGTCTTGGGACTGCAGACTGCAATAGCGAAGTAGTCTCAGAGCTATTGAACGATTTTTTTCAGTATTTTATTACTTTTTCTGACTAAGTATCGATAGCACGGCAGAGATTTGACGACCTCCCTTGCGCAGTGTTGAGCGCTGTTGTCTTAACGTGCTGAGGTCCCGGGTTCAATCTCCGGCAGAGTCAATTTTGGAATTTATTATTTCTGAATTTTTCCTGGTCTAGCCTGGTGGGAGGCTTCGGCCGTGGCTAGTTACCACTATACCGGCAAAGAAGTGCCGCCAAGCGGTGTTTCAGTACGATGCCGCGTAGAAAGCGATTAGAGGTATGAGATAATTATAACTGCCATGCCCCTAACTATTAATCGATATAAGATATTTTGTTTTGATTTTAATAATATCTAGATAGACTTTTAAGCGTGACTCTATGATGGACGCTTTTCTGCTCTCATTTCACCGGAAAAACACCTGAACATAACGTTCGGCAGCTTTCAGCCTATAGCCGCAACCGATATGCGGCCAAGCCGGCGCAATAACATTTCTTTTTCCGTTTAGATGTTTTTATCTAAGCTCAGTCCCAACTATCAATGGCAAATTGTTCCAAGCGGAAACGTTGTAAGATCTACGCTCAGGAAGGGATATTTTACCGCCCAGTAGATATATCGGACGATTCATGGGTGATTGTATGAATGGAAAACTCGCAATTTATAATCACCTCGATAGTTGCCTGCGGCTTTATTTATTTGCAATGAATCGAGTCGGTATATTATAAAGATAGGCACTAAATTTCTGAACGCGTAACACGAGTTTCTTAGCTCTCCTAGGTTCTAATTTATACCTCCTCGTACCTACTGTAACTAACCTGACGGGGTCCCTAAGAATCTATACCTCTCTCTACAAGTAAAACTCAATGTTTCTTTGTAATGGCTCATGAATCATCTAGTAGTAAAACCCTCATCATTGTTGCGTCCATAATAATCCAAGTTCTTTTAGAGTTTCAGAAGCTTCGAATTCAATCAACCCAACGACTAGTTTAAGAACTGATGAATTTCAGTTCACATAAGACTGGCTTAAATTACGCGTTCGAGTTATAGAAAAGTTGTAAAAATGATCAAGTATAAATCAACAAAGTGAAGGCAAGTGCTTTGTTACGTGATCGAGTATAGAACTAGTATACAACTATGACACACTTTATATGAGTTTTATATTTAACGTGTTCGAGTATCTAAATAGTATACAACCATGACACACTTTTAGAGGTGTATTCTTCCTATGTGATCCTGTTCAAGTATACTGCGCTTTGTTTGTTTTAATGTTTTGCCTCTAACATACACAGCAAGCCAGATTTATGTTTGCCTCTTAACATACACAATAAGTCAGTCTTATGTATAGGATCAATCATATTATATTTCTATGCGAAATATATTTAAAATCAAGAGAGTTGACCTTATATATGAATATTTACTCAGAGTTTCGATTTCTATCTTATGTAACATACATTTAAGTAGTTCCATAAGATTCCATAAGGTCTCACAGTGGTGAAGCTAATTATCCCTAGTGGCAAGCATCTTCCTTGAATTAAAGGAAGATGCTTTGTTTGGCATCATATACTTTGACTAACAAAATATATGATGGTTGGAATGGCTCCACCCCGCCACCAACGGTAGACTTCTTCCCACCCTTGGTATTCCAAAAGGCATATCGATACATGGGAACATGGGCCAATAAGCCTCATAAAATACCAAAAGCCAACAAGCCTCCCCCCCCAACCACTAGGCATCAACCGCGAAATGGCGCAACGTACACGAGCGTACTTTAGAGTGGTGCGTTCCACTTATGTCAGCATAAAGCTGGATAATTACATTTTTAAAGTGGTGTAATCCCACATATACCTGTAATAGGTTTCAAGGATACACCAGGCGCACTGCAGGGATGTTCGCCGCAACGAAACAGAGTCCACAGGCGTGATGCAACCTTCAGTAATAGTATATTAATCAAATATAGCGCGCAACCATCATGGGTAGTAGAACATTGTTTGGAAGTAAGTTTGATATTGGTAATAGTAAACATAGTCCTTCCAACCATGATTAGTTATTGTTCGATCATAGCGAACATCGTAGTAATTTTGTATAATAATTAGTTATCGTTCGACCATAGCGAACATCGTAATTGCATATAATAGGTATGTTGTTACAATAAAATCGCATGGTAAAATCAGACGTACTGTAGAACATAGAAATGCACACGAAGTGTACTACGCACAGAAAGCAAGCTCTCTGGTTCAACAACAACCTATCCCATCTTGACGTCCTACCGAGGTAAACATCAAGACAGAACCAGCCGTGCCGATGCATCGCCGGAGCGAGTGATATATTCTACAGGCCCAACTCAACCTGCAATGATAATTGTATGTTATGGGTATATATGTAATATGTTATATTTATATATGTTATTAATCCACCATAGGTAGATTGAATATCGTAGGACGCCATCCAGCCAGGTTCACGAAGTACAAGTACTAAGGCTCCCTTACCAGATTGCATCCAACAACTAGTATGTATGCAATACAATATTGGCACAACGAGCGAGCATACCCACACTCAACATGAATCGGTCTCAATGCCTCAATAATGTTCAGCACACATACACGTCGCAATCCTCGTTCTGCCGAGTGGACCGGACGCCGGGAAGCTCATTAGTAAGTTTCCATGCACCTTCGATTAGATCATATATACTACTATGTACATATAGTATGTACTATTATTCTATTATTGTTTTAATATTATTTTACTATTATTTTATCATTATAATATATTTTAATTTTTTTTTTTTTTTTTTTTTTTCTTCTTCTTTTTTTTTTTCTTTTTTTTTTTTTTTTTATTTTTAATAATAAATTATTTTCCCCTGAATAGTAAGATACGTATAGTTACATTCAACCCCCTAAATTCTGTGATGCGTGCAAATAGTTGTTCTAAGCAGCATGCGGAACAGAATTTATGTGTTCGAGTATTAAGCAATTAAACAAAAAAATTTTATTTTAATATACAATCAAACATAACAACATTACTTATCCAATTTATAATAAACAAAATTAATATTACTCCACATATCTTGTACAATATTTAACCAATTACATTAATCAACTAAAATAAAATGAGAACTTATTCAATTTATAATTAACAAAAATTACTTATTCAATTTATAATAACAGAATTAATATTACTCCACATATCTTTGTACAATACTTAACCAATTTCATTAAATATATAAATCAACTTAAATAAAGTGAGAAACCCATTGACTCCATCAACTCCCCTTTAATATTGTTTACTTAATACTTATTAACCTCTATTTAATTTTTCAATAAAAGTATTAATTTACTTTTCCACTAAAATTATTATATATATATTTTTTTTTTTTTATATGGATTTCTCGTTTTAAAACTTATTGATAATACTTTGACAAATGTATAGCATTAAATTTTCCTCTAACAATTTTTGTCTTAGGGTCTATTAACACATAAACATTCTTATAAGGTATAGAAGCAACTACAAATGGTCCTTCATATAATAATTCAAACTTGCTTATTTCTTTCTTTTGGGCATTAGACTTATTACATTTTTTCAATTTCACTAAATCTCCTATGTGAAACTCAATAATTTTATGATGTTTATCATATTTTTCGTTCCTCAACTGACTTGTTTCTTTTAAATTTAACCTAACTTGCCTGCGTATATCTCCTACATTTGTGTCATTTTGTGTTTGTTTCAAACACTCATCAATTGTTAATCTTGTACCTTTTCCGGTTAGAACTTCATTCGGAGTATAACCTATACTATCATGTAACGTATTATTATACAATTCCTCTATCTTTGGTAAAAACCCTACCCAAGTGTTATGATTTTTATGACAATAAGTTCTAAACAATCTTCCTAATTCTTTATTAACTCGTTCAGTGGTATTAGGACGTGGATTCCTCACTGTAGTGTGTATTGTCTTAATTCCTAAAGATTTAAGACCTTCCTTGAATGTTCTACTAATGAATTGAGAACCATTATCTGTCATAATAACTTTTATATTAATTATTTTATTAAAATGCTTCAGTTTTGTTAAACAAGACTGTCCCGTAGCTTTTCGTAATGCATATAATTTTATAAATTTACTAAAAGAATCTTGTACTACTAGAATGTACGTAAATCCGAATGACCCTGCTGGTAATGGTCCATATAAATCAGCCATAACAATTTCACCTATATCATTTGTTAATATAGATTGACAGGGTCCTACATATTTTACATTATCAGTTTTAGCGAGTTGACAAATATGACATTTCCTAATAACTGCCTTCACTTTACTAGTTAAATTTCTCCAAAACATTCTATCCTTTATATATTTAATTATTTTGTAAGCACCTTGATGACCCATTTCTGTATGAATTTGTTTAACAACTTCTTCTTGTAAACAATTTGGCAAATATACTCTATCTCCTTGATTAGTTCTAAAATACACTATATCATTGTTTATATTAATTCTATTTTTATAGCGTTTATTATTTCCTTTAATAACATCTTGTATTTCTATATCTTCCTTTTGCAATTGAGATAAATTTTTAAGTTGTGAATTAAGAATATTATTTGCTTTGCTTAAATAATAAATTCCCGGCAAATTAGATTTCTCTTCTTGCATTTTATTACTGTCTGGTGGATACCTGGATAAAATATCAGCTACTAAATTATCCTTGCCGGAAATATGCTCCATCTCGAAATCAAATTGTTCTAAATAAAGTAGCCATCGTGTGACTCTACTATTAAATAGTTTCCATGTTTTTACAAATAATAGAGCTTTATGATCTGTTCTTATAACTACCTTTGAACCACGTAAATAAGTTTCAAATTTTTTCAAACAACTAATCACTGCATAAAATTCTTGTTCTGTAACCGTCCAGTTCAGTTCAGCTCCTTTCAAAGCTTTACTATAAAAACTTAATAATTTTATTTCTTCCTTATCATCAATTTGATATAAAACACCTGCAAAGCCTACCCCAGAAGAATCTGTTTGCAAATAATATTTTTTTTCGAAATCTGGATGTTGTAGTTCTATTGTATTTATAAATTGTCTTTTTACATGGTCAAACGCTTCCTGTTCTCTTTCAGTCCATTCCCATTGCCTTTGCTTCTTAAGTAAATTGTATAATAGGTTAGTACTTTCAGCATAATTTGGAATAAATCGTCTATAAAAATTACATAAACCTAGGAATGCTCGCAAATGTTTTACTTTCTTTGGAACAGGAAATTGCTGTATTGCTTCAACCTTTTCTGGGTCAGTACGTATTCCTTGTGTAGAAATAATAAATCCCAACATCTTAACCTCTTTACACAAAAACTTGCATTTTTCTATATTACACGTCATTCCTGCCTTCTCCAATTTCCCTAAAATTATTTCGATATGTTTTAAATGATCCTCCAAGGTACCAGTAGTAATTATAGCCAAATCATCAAGATAATTCACACAAAATTGTTGTACTTCTGGTCCCAAGATCTTATCCATTGCACGACTAAAACTTCCTACGGCAGTTTTTAATCCTTGTGGTAATACATTATATACATAAGATTTTCCATTGAAAGAAAATCCTGTATATTTCCTACTCTCTTCACTAATGGGTATCTGAAAGTACGCATTATTTAAATCTATTGTAGTTATAAAATTACATCCATGAAAGGAATTGAGTACATCTAACTGCAATGGTGGCTTCTCTGTTTCAGGTATCATAAATTTATTTATTTCTCGAGCATCTAAAAGAACTCTAATTGAACCATCACGCTTTAATGTAAAAGTCAATGGACTATTATAAGGTGTTGAGATTCTAGATATTATATTTAATTTTTCCAACTCTTCTAATTTTTCTTCCATTTTCTTTCTATACGCATATGGTATAGGATAAGACTTCTTCACTATTGGATTTTCATTATACATCTTTATGACGTGTTCATAACATTTACAACGTCCCAATTTTTCAGTAAATACGTTCTCGTATTGTTTTAAAATTGTTGATAACTTAACTTTCACCTCTACCGGTACATTGGTTCCTAATTGAATTTTATTTATGAAATCTGAATTTCCCTGTAACTCTATAATGGCCATTGTATTATTGTTCGCAACTCCTCTAACAAAAGGTATAACATAATCCTCACCATCTCTACGCAATATTACACACATCATATCCTTCTTTAAATTTAAAATTATTTCATTACTTTTAACCCAATCAAAACCTAATATCACTGAATGAGTCAATCCAGGTACTATTAAATATCCTATATCTAACATCAACCTACCTATTTGAGTAGGAACAATTACAATTTGTTGAATTTTTAAACTTTTCTGACCTAAAGCCCCTTTTATGTGTATAGGTTTTATCGGCATCATAGGTAATTTTTGTGTACTACGCTTAAGTTGCAAATACATCAATTCTGATATGCAAGTTATATCACTACCAGTATCTAATAAACAATCAACTTCAACATCTAATAGTTTTACTCGAATTTCGGACTTAATTAGATTCACTGTTTCCGATGCTTCTAAATCTTCATAAACATTTAGAACTTCATCTAATATATTGTACTCTTCTTGTTGCTTCTTACATTGCAATAATTCAATAATATTTTCACAGCTTGTTTCTTTTACATAGCCAAACCCTTTTCTTCCCTTTTGTCCTTTACATTCTATTGGTCTTAATATCCCGTTTCTCCTACCAATCCGTTGACCTGGTTCCCAACCAAATTTAAGCATAATTTGTAAAGCTTTGTCCCCTGTTTTAGCAGCTGCGTTGGGGACATTTTCCACAGCCACATTTAGTTTGACTGACTAATTTCATTATCACACACCTGAGGTGTTCCTTCCATTTCTTGTTGATAGTCTAGTTCTTCCTCTTGCATAGCGTTGCATTGTTCATAGAATTGATTTGATGCATTTACAGGTTTACGCCAATTCCTATACCCTTGTCTATCTTGATTACCTTGTAATCTTTTTTCTTTATAATTATATTGTGGTTTTCCAGTAGATTGAAGGTCTTCTTGTTTGTTAATATCATCTTGTTTCCTCAAAAATTCAGTTGCTTCAAAAATAGTTTCTCCTTTTGTAATTGACCACATTTGTTGTACCGATTTTGGATAATGCCTCATCATATCTGCCACCAACTGTTTTTCTGGTATTTCAAAAGATAACATCTTAACTTGTGAGGTTAATTTGAGGAAATGACCCAGCATTGTGGGTTGTTCTAATTTATTCCACTTTGCACATACTATCTCTCTTCTTATTTTATTCTGTTCAGTTTCTCCCCAGTAAGTTAGTAGAAAATCCGTTTTAAAATCTTCTAAAGAATTCCATCTGGATTTATATAATCTAACCCAGTCTCTGGCCTCATCTTGTAAACATTCGTAAGCTATTTCCAATTGATTTTCCTTATCAGGCATTTTCCTAAGATAACCATTCAAATTTTCTAGAAAGGTAACAGGATGTGTTTTGTTTGTGAACTTTGGTTTTTCTGATGCGATATTCATAATATTGCATGTCGTAAAATCCTTCTTTCTAGAATCCAGCTTTTCTGTGCACTTGATTTGGTCCACTCCTTCATTGTTAATTTCGACTGATTGACTTTGGTTGAGCCCAACTTCTAACTTCTTTAACTTTTCTTCTGTTTCTCTTTGGTTACGTTTAAGGAGTCTATATAACAAACCAAATCCATTATTCTTCTTACGTGTGTCTCCTTTAGCTATTTTCCGACGCTTATCTGACACACTCACTCCTTTATTGCTAAGATCACTCTGTTCTATTTGTGCTGTTCCTTGATTGATATTAGCTGTTTTTCCTTCAAGTGGAATCTTCCTCTTCCTTACCATTCTCGTTGCCCGTTCCATTGTTATTTATTATTAATATATAAAAAAATTTTTCACTTCACTAAATGTTTTCACTAATCTTTTGGTTCAATTCACTATTGTATTTAATTACTTCACTACTATTTACTTTTCCTTTAAGCAATCCTGTAAGAAAACCATCTATAATTTTTTTCTGTTATAACTTCATAGTATCCCAATAATAACCTTAATTATCAAATTACTCCAATTTCCTAACTTTATTATTCCACATATTTATTTACTCTATAAAAAAACAACTGTAACACAATCTTTGACAACCCCCAGATGTTATAACCTTTACATTCCCTTCAATAAATCTAGATAGAACTCCACAACCCCCTGTCCATAAGACATTTACACATCCACAACTTCATACCACCTTCCTTACAACCTCTCACTAATAAGTCGTTAGGTTTATTTGAACTCGAAAGCTTCTTCTGACTCTTTCCATTTCACGGTCAACATATTGTAGGCTTTCGCCTACTTTAGCCTACTTATTTTACTTCAATCGGGACCCATGAGATAACTTGCCTTAAACCAAGTATCCTGGTCACGGCACCATATTGTAACTAACCTGACGGGGTCCCTAAGAATCTATACCTCTCTCTACAAGTAAAACTCAATGTTTCTTTGTAATGGCTCATGAATCATCTAGTAGTAAAACCCTCATCATTGTTGCGTCCATAATAATCCAAGTTCTTTTAGAGTTTCAGAAGCTTCGAATTCAATCAACCCAACGACTAGTTTAAGAACTGATGAATTTCAGTTCACATAAGACTGGCTTAAATTACGCGTTCGAGTTATAGAAAAGTTGTAAAAATGATCAAGTATAAATCAACAAAGTGAAGGCAAGTGCTTTGTTACGTGATCGAGTATAGAACTAGTATACAACTATGACACACTTTATATGAGTTTTATATTTAACGTGTTCGAGTATCTAAATAGTATACAACCATGACACACTTTTAGAGGTGTATTCTTCCTATGTGATCCTGTTCAAGTATACTGCGCTTTGTTTGTTTTAATGTTTTGCCTCTAACATACACAGCAAGCCAGATTTATGTTTGCCTCTTAACATACACAATAAGTCAGTCTTATGTATAGGATCAATCATATTATATTTCTATGCGAAATATATTTAAAATCAAGAGAGTTGACCTTATATATGAATATTTACTCAGAGTTTCGATTTCTATCTTATGTAACATACATTTAAGTAGTTCCATAAGATTCCATAAGGTCTCACAGTGGTGAAGCTAATTATCCCTAGTGGCAAGCATCTTCCTTGAATTAAAGGAAGATGCTTTGTTTGGCATCATATACTTTGACTAACAAAATATATGATGGTTGGAATGGCTCCACCCCGCCACCAACGGTAGACTTCTTCCCACCCTTGGTATTCCAAAAGGCATATCGATACATGGGAACATGGGCCAATAAGCCTCATAAAATACCAAAAGCCAACAAGCCTCCCCCCCCAACCACTAGGCATCAACCGGGAAATGGCGCAACGTACACGAGCGTACTTTAGAGTGGTGCGTTCCACTTATGTCAGCATAAAGCTGGATAATTACATTTTTAAAGTGGTGTAATCCCACATATACCTGTAATAGGTTTCAAGGATACACCAGGCGCACTGCAGGGATGTTCGCCGCAACGAAACAGAGTCCACAGGCGTGATGCAACCTTCAGTAATAGTATATTAATCAAATATAGCGCGCAACCATCATGGGTAGTAGAACATTGTTTGGAAGTAAGTTTGATATTGGTAATAGTAAACATAGTCCTTCCAACCATGATTAGTTATTGTTCGATCATAGCGAACATCGTAGTAATTTTGTATAATAATTAGTTATCGTTCGACCATAGCGAACATCGTAATTGCATATAATAGGTATGTTGTTACAATAAAATCGCATGGTAAAATCAGACGTACTGTAGAACATAGAAATGCACACGAAGTGTACTACGCACAGAAAGCAAGCTCTCTGGTTCAACAACAACCTATCCCATCTTGACGTCCTACCGAGGTAAACATCAAGACAGAACCAGCCGTGCCGATGCATCGCCGGAGCGAGTGATATATTCTACAGGCCCAACTCAACCTGCAATGATAATTGTATGTTATGGGTATATATGTAATATGTTATATTTATATATGTTATTAATCCACCATAGGTAGATTGAATATCGTAGGACGCCATCCAGCCAGGTTCACGAAGTACAAGTACTAAGGCTCCCTTACCAGATTGCATCCAACAACTAGTATGTATGCAATACAATATTGGCACAACGAGCGAGCATACCCACACTCAACATGAATCGGTCTCAATGCCTCAATAATGTTCAGCACACATACACGTCGCAATCCTCGTTCTGCCGAGTGGACCGGACGCCGGGAAGCTCATTAGTAAGTTTCCATGCACCTTCGATTAGATCATATATACTACTATGTACATATAGTATGTACTATTATTCTATTATTGTTTTAATATTATTTTACTATTATTTTATCATTATAATATATTTTAATTTTTTTTTTTTTTTTTTTTTTTCTTCTTTTTTTTTTTCTTTTTTTTTTTTTTTTTTTTTTTAATAATAAATTATTTTCCCCTGAATAGTAAGATACGTATAGTTACACTACCTATCTGATTTGAGAATTAATTTTAACGAAATATATCCGAACTATACACAATAAACATAATTATATTATATTAGAGTCTATATAATATTATTCTGATACATGGAAGCTACATTATTGTAAATTTTGGTCAAAATCCGTTAAGGCGAGTCACCTGCAAGATTTTAGGAGGAGAGGTGTGGGGTGCCGCCCGCGCGTCTCGCGGTACGTTTCTCGTAGAGACTGGCGGGGAAGCGGGCAGCGCGGTATGTTCTGAAACCGCTTGGCAACGTTCAAGTTCTGGGATTAATTTGAATTAAATAAATATAGGACTTCAGTTTGAAACAAAGTTTAGCAGGTTCTCATTAATACTTCAAGAGAAATTTATCGATATAAAAATTATGAGCAAAGTCGAAAATTTTATTAATAAAAAATTCGTTTTAAACTTTTAATTTAGCCTGTTTCAAGATTTGTTTTTGATCGAGTAAAGTACATCCTATCGTGTAACAAATTAGCACATTCTTTAGACAATATCTTTAAGTGTATCGGATATTTTTGTAAGACCGTTATTTAATAGTAAATACCGAAAACATTTGATCTAGCAAACCAGTTTTCACCGCTGAGCTGAGGTGACTCGCCTTAAGTTTGTGTAAAAGAGTAACAAAAATCCATCCATCTACCCATCCTCACAAATATTAGTAGGCCACATTAGGATTAAGCTCGCATCGCAATCCACGAAATCACCTGCAAAAGAGTAGATTGTGTGCTAGGCGAAATATGCAGAAACAGAGCGAGGTGTACAAATAAGTAAAACTGTGCGTGTATATCAAGTAGAAAGATGAGAATTTCGGATACAATGTGTGAAGAACAATACTTAACTCAAGAACACCTTGGCCATCTTGAAATTGCTATAAAGCAAAAAGTATGGACGCAAGGACATCATGAGAAATGACAAATACGACCCTCATTCGACTTATTATTCTTGCAAACCACCAATAGGAGACAACTCAACAAACCAAATACTTCTCAACAAACCAATAAATTCAGTTCATAACTCTTGCCTGACAAGAAGTTAAATTGGATAGTACCAATTTAAGACTAACTTATGAAGACATACCTCCTTAATTAAGTTTGCTGTAATCAGCGGAGAGATTTCATTACACGCGTATGCTTATCACATCTTGGTTCTAAGAAAATTGGCGTTACATTTCTCATTAAATGCGAGGGCGGTACAATGAACGCCTGTGCGAAGAATGTACCTATCTGCTCTGCCTTAACAGGAAAACGGTTATATACCTTTGAGCTTGAACAAGATTCTATCTCCGATTTTCATGTAATACAGACTTTTCGAAAGTTATATGTTACTTTCGGAAAAAAGATAGGATATAATAATATTATAAGTGTCCTAAGCATTCACGTCGAATTATTAAGGAACAAAAACATCGCGTAATGGATTTATTTTAGACAAACGCGGAATGTGACTTTGCTCTACTCTTACTCACCTCTTGTATTTTACTTACTTATAATTAGTGAAGAGAACAAAAAGAGACAGAAAATTGAGAAGAAGTAGACCATAATTTTAGAAATAAGTAAATTCCTTAAACTCAAGGAGTCTTGCTATCATTTTATCTTCTCATAGTTTCACAAAACTCTTTAAAAACAAAAAATGAAATTATGTGTAAAAACTAATTATTATCTAACTCTACAGAATGGAAATATTTATATTTCTTAGGTAGGTAGGTAGGTATTTGTTGACAGCGCCTTTTTGAAGGGTAACTTCTTTAGAATCGTTGTAATTTGAAAATTCGATGAAACGAAAAACGAAACGGAAAAGCGACACCAATTAAAAGTGACAAACATATTGATAATAGGATTAAGCATGCGAGATAATGAGATAGAATAAAAGTTAGGTATATTTATCTCTTTATCTCGTAGGCTACTTTTCTGAAGTTTCATTTTTGCCGTGTGTGATTCACACACACACACACATACTTAAAATATTTTTTAGTTTACGATAGTATTTTCGTATTTTAGATCTTAATCTAGTTCTTTGTTATTCAATAGTAGGTACGATTATAAATCAAGCACAAACATTTTGTATGAGAGGTTGCTATAAGAACCTTAATGAATCACTAAAAGCAATAAGAAAAAAGATTGAAACATCTAAGATGCATAAAAAAGACAAGGCGAGCCAGTAAATAAATACGCCGTATTTGGAACCCTGCTCAGATAACTAACTATCTTTAATCAATTCACCAGGGGCAAATTCATTTTAACTACATGTCATAAAGCTAAAATATCGTCGTCTCAACCTATAGACGTCCACAGCTGGACGAAGGTCTCCTGCATGGATCGCCACATAGTACGGTCTTGTGCCGCTTGTTTCCCAGCGGCTCCCAGCTGCACGCTTGAGATCGTCCGTCCACCTAGTGGGGGGTCATCCAACGCTGCTCTTCTCGGTGCGAGGCCGCCATTCAAGCACTTTGGGACCCCAAAGCGTATCGGTTCTACGAACTATGTGCCCTGCCCATTGCCACTTGATCTTGGCGACTCTTTGAGCTATGTCGGTTACTCTGATTCGCCTACGGATCTCCTCATTTCTGATTTGGTCACGCAGGGATACTCCGAGCATAACTCTCTCCATCGCCCGCTGAGTGACCTTGAGCCTTCTTATCAGGCCCATAGTTAGCGACCATGTTCCGGAGCCGTAAGTCATCACTGGCAACACGCATTGTTCGAAAACTTTCGTCTTCAGGCACTGAGGGATTTTGGACGAGAAGATGTCGCGGAGTTTCCCGAACGCTGCCCATCCTAATCTAAGCAAGTTAAATTTAAAAAGCCTTAACAGAATGTACCTACACTGCATTCATGAAGCGTGTTGGTTATACCATTATTTTTAATCTATGGTTCTATGTACTATTGGGCATTTATAAGTGAACACAGATTGTCGCATAAGCATGACCCAGAGATCCAAGAGCTCATGTGCCCCAGCAATAAGAGCACCTACCTACAGTCCGACAAACTTACCTGAGTCGGTGACCACTGTACGGGAGCAGGTGATATGGCTCAACCGTAACAAAGGATGATATCATCCACCGAACGTGGTGTTGTGCTCGGGGTCCACTGGTCCAACCGTTCATCGTTGGAGATCGTATATAGGCGTAAATCAGAGAACGCTTCGTTAGCGTGAGTTAGGCTCTTCGTGTTCATCGTGCGCTACTAGTAATGCCATCTATTGGATTATGTGCGGACTGCGAAGACCGCTACAACCACGTCGCTAGTATCTATGAAAAATAAAATAAAACAAAAACTAAACAGGCATAAAATTAGTTCCGATTTTGGCCACCGGGTTAGATAAGTTTTTGTGACTATAATATTAGTGAGGTAAGATCACGTTATCGCCAACCACTGCTGACCTATCAAAGAAATGTTTCAAAAGAGGTTCTTGTTCGTCCTTCTTGGTAGGAATGGCATTCAAAACAATGGTAGATTCCACTTGACGATTCAAAAGCTGCACTTGTAAAAGTTTATTTCAATAAAAAGCTTAAGAATTAGAATTTTGTAGTCATCAGTTATATTTCTTTGAAGAACCCGATGCGGCGTACTCCTGCTGCTAAAGTCATACGCATTGTCAATAACAGAAAATAATGCGGCCACGCCTCTCAATTCTGACGGCTCTTCATTGCTCTTAACCTTATTGCAGCTCATCTTGTAGTATATTACTTTTAGGTTCCTAACACTACGAATTAGGTGATATATTATGTGCATGCGCCTAAAGAATTAAGTACCCAAATCAATAACGGAAACTACATTTTAATGCCGTCACGTAAGCCAGAACTGCGCTTGATAATTATACTCGTACTTATGTGCAAAAGTAGGTATATGATTAATAAAAAGAGAACATGCAGCTATGCTATGGAGAAAACATAAAATATTATACGATACAGGTCCTAAAGGGGTATAAAATGTTGTTAGAGCAGTACGTAACAAGAAAGTGGAAGCATCGATGCAAAGGGTATAATTGGCGCGGTGCATTTCCCGTTACAAGCCGCACTGCATTCAATGACAATTTTCTACGCGACCGCCCCGTAATAACTGAACGACATTAGAGCACGGTCACACAAAGCGGGATTTTACACGTTGAAACGTTGGAAATACTGCTATCCTGTGGCCGTATTATGTAAAAGCTGTAATATCAAAAGGGCTGTCATTGGCTTAATTTATAGGTAGGTATTCTTGCTGCGACATTTGATTTTGGCCAATAGCGAAAGTGTGTTAACCAATCAGAGTTGATTTAATTGCAAATGTTATTTACACTGTAGCGATCACTCTACAGTGTAAATAACATTTGCGTACGTGATAACAGCAGGGGCATTTTACGTAAAAATGCCCCTGCTGTTTTCACACCAAACGTGAACTATTATGAGTTTATGACAAGAGACATATAAAGTGCTATGTAGCATGGCAACCGGCACTCGGCAGGACATCAAGCTCATTAAGGGTGCGCGACCTCGATTATTGGTTTAATATTGATACATGGGATATGGATCCTGTTCATGGACTCGTATGAAGCTCCTCAAACTGCAGCGTGCGACTGTGTCAGCGTGACTGCAACGTAGGTGTGGCCTTAGAAATACCCATATACCTACAGTGGTTCCTTGAGTTCCATCTGTGCACATTTTGTAATAAAGGTATGATTTAGTAATGTGAGACGCATCCCTCCCGTGATGCTGATGGCTAATTAAGTAGGTAGTTACCCCGATGTCCAATAGCACGTCGCATACAGAGGCGTAGTTCTTTTTGTCCTAAGGATTAGGATGAATGCTCTAGGTCAAAGTTTACAGGGCCAGTTAGAGTTATTTTTTCCCTTATAGGGAAGAATACAAGCATAGGCAGTGTCGTTACTTTGAGTGTGTTGAATCAAGTGTATTACCCTGTGGTATTACCCCAACATCTTTCAAATTAATTAAGTTTGTCAAATCAAATCATGTGAATTATTATGTGAGGCAAAATTAATGCTCTACAAATATTTAATTTGAGCGTCAAAAAGTTCGCCTTGTGTGAACGATAAGTAAAGAAGGAACAGGCGTCCATGCACTTCCATCAAAATCAGAAGCAACGTGCACGATCTCTTATCATCTCCCCACCGCAATAGAGACGTCGGTCTTCAACCGCAAACTTGACTTATGTTTTAAATAACTTTTGAAGTTGCTCAAGATTCAACCTGTCAACTTAGGTTAAATACGTCGAGGTACAGTTAGCGTCTAAAACTATGTTAGCTTGTCAGTTCACGTGCAACACCAAGTGGTAGTTGCTCTAATATGTTTTGGCACCTTGTATGTAATTATCATTTAAACACTTTCATAAATTAATTAACTGTAATATTTCGTTCTATTTAGTTTAACGCTTAATTCCATTCCATAAATTATACCTAGTTTAGTTTTAGGCCGAAACATAATGATAAGAATTTCTAAAATTATTTCTTGGTGTCGATAACTTCAGTGGTCCTTAAGGAAAATGAGAACTATGTAATAAGCCTGCCAATTTAGTTTTCGTGTCCAACTCCTACAATAAAAATACCTTTTGTGAAATAAGTTTTGCACATACCAATAAGTTTCAAGGTATTACTTGCTAAATAAAACACTAAGAGAACTAAAATAATATCCCACAGGCATTTCTATAAAGAAAGATATAGTATAATTTATTGACACCGATATTCAGAACATAATAATATAGCTCCCGGTGTTTTTGTAAGTGGATTGATGATAGGTACAGCGTTATCGTAAGAAGAAACGGATAATCAATCTCCGTTGCCTGGGCCCTCGTAAAGGCTTGGCCAAAACCGAAGCGTGACTGCAACATGCAGAAGGTATGGAAATGGAAGACAGGCATGAAAGCTAGCTAGAAGTTGTAACTTTGGAGGGTAAATATGGAGGAATTTTCAGGTTGTCGGCTTTGTGCACAGATGTGTGAGTAGTAAAGCTCCTAGTTCTTACTACATCATCTTCCCAAAACATTACCCGGCCCACTACGGAGCAGGAGTCTCCTCTCTGAGTGAGATGGGTTTCTTCATACACCTTTGAACACATTCGGGTTTTATACAGTTTCCTCACCTTCCTTCGTATAAATAGCAAGCGCTATTGAATTGCTTACAATGCACATAACTCTAAATAGTTAAAGGTGCGTGTCCGAGGTTCGAACCCCCCGAATAGGGCTGAAGTCGTAAATACCGACTAAAAATTAGATCAATAATCACAATCGAACGTCGCGCTTTCAGTGAAACGCGTTTTTGCCGTTGATTCTTGCGTCTGCCCAGACCTTAATATTTCAGGGAGAGGCTGGAAGGGCAGCAATTAGTGGTAATCGATCTCGCTGTTTACGCTCGTTCATATATGGCGGGGGCGGGGCAGCACAGACTGAATACCCGAATAGTGATGTGACGAATCGATATCGATAGCCTTCGTTATTCTCAATACGAGACTTACTCAATAGTGATGCAACGAATCAAAATTCGATAGTGATTTTATGTACCCAATTTCCTCGTATTCTTACATTCTATTCTATATTTGGTAACAAGAAAACACTTATATCCGGAAGAGAATGAAGTCTATATAAACGTGCATAAATCTAACATGTTGAAAAGGGCTTGAAGAAGTTTGATTTTGTAAAAAAAGTTTTTATTCTAAAAAACTTTTTATAGTGATCAGAAATAGAAATTTGGTCTTACTTGAGTAGATACTTCCGAGGGAAGGGAAGAAATATCTTTTAGAAAGATAAACTTTATCCGTTTATTGTTAGTTACCTTACTTTATCTGCCTCATTGGTCTAATGGTAAGCATGTTCGATTGCGGCCGACGAAGTCCCGCGTTCGAGTCCCGGGTGGGCCATAATTATTTGGTTTTTCTGACTAGAAATTCTCAGTACTAGCCCGGAGTTAGGAAGTTGGCGATGTGCCTCGGAGAGCACGTAACGCTGTCGGTCCTGCGCTTGATCTCTCTCCGGTCGTGTCGGATTGTCCGTCCCATTGGGCACATATCCCGATGGGACGGAAAATCCGACACGAACGGATCGGTAACGGAACGGTAAAGGAACAGAGAGTGCACCTGTGTATGTGCACTATAATATCTCCCGCGCAGATGGCTTATCTCTCAAGAGATACTTAGGACGCCGTGGCCTAAATTCGGTCGGGAGGACATTTTTTTATTTATATTATTTATTATTATCGGTATAAATTTAGCTCTCACGCCCGCATACAAAATAAATACATATATAGCCAAAAGATTTATAATAAACTTACGTAAATAAATGTAAATTAATAAACTTACATACACAAATACACAAATAAATAGTTGTAGCGGGCGGAGGATTACACCCCGGCAGGGGAGACCAGACGGCCGGGGGTCAGGGGGACAGGTTGAGAAACCGGCGGACTATCCTAGCCGAGTCTAGCAGCACCGCTTTCTGCATCCTGGCTGCGAGCGAACTGCCACGGAATCCCAGTCGCCTCAGATGGTGAGCGAGGCTGACTGGGATTAACCCATTCGCAGATATTTATTATTATTATTATCGGTATAAATTTAGCTCTCACGCCCGCATACAAAATAAATACATATATGGCCAAAAGATTTATAATAAACTTACGTAAATAAATGTAAATTAATAAACTTACATACACAAATACACAAATAAATAGTTGTAGCGGGCGGAGGATTACACCCCGGCAGGGGAGACCAGACGGCCGGGGGTCAGGGGGACAGGTTGAGAAACCGGCGGACTATCCTAGCCGAGTCTAGCAACACCGCTTTCTGCATCCTGGCTGCGAGCGAACTACCACGGAATCCCAGTCGCCTCAGATGATGAGCGAGGCTTATTATTATTATTATTATTATTATTACTATAAGTTACATATAGAAAATACCATTAGTGTCCAGTGTCGGTAATAATTATATCAATCGACCTCCAATTCGAATCGCCAATTTTTAAGGTCATTTATTAGTCGATGATCCTATGTTATGAATAAGAGTTGTAATTTTTTTAGAATTCTTCATATCGATTTGTTTCACAAACGATTCGCATCACTATGGCGAGTGCATTCACTCGCACTCCTGGCTAATTTCTCTATCTTTAGCCCGCGGTAACTGACCGGGCCGACTACCGACCAAAGAGAAACTGCATTAGATGCGTCCGGTTTATGTGCACACGTCAAACGATCACTTCCCTTTGCTCGCTCTCAAACCGACCTACTACCACAAGTCACGTCTTATAATCAGTACAATTATATGCTATGGTTATTGGTTACTATATTCGATGGATATTTGGTCGTCCGAAGTACCTACTACCTACAACAAAAACCTCTCGGTCTTTGAGGGAAAAATTCACTTTGGACCTAAATAAAATCGATATAAGTGTGTAGGTATTAGGTAATTATAGTTACTATTAATTAGGATCTATCTATGAACTCTTAGCTTTTACATGCCTGCTTCATTTATCTATAAGTTCCAAGCATTTTATGTCATTATGCTCCTGAAGAAAAGCTTATTTAAATACTGTTGAAGATTACGTATATGACAAAGGAGCATGGATTTGACTCGCTTCAGCAATGCTAAGGACAGCTGTTAATTATGTAGGTATGCTACAATTTAATGAAATTGTAATGTAATTTTTTTCAATAGAGCATCCGCCGAGTTTCTTGCTGGTTTTTCTCGGTAGGAATGGCATTCCGAACCAGTGGTAGCTTCACTTGACGATTCAAAAGTACTTGTAAAAGTTTAATTGAATAAAAATCATTTGAATTGAATTGAATTGAATAATTCGTTATTAGAGTTTTACCACAATAAACATTCCGTAGGTATAATTAGTTAAATGATAAATGATTTATTTCACATCAACTTGTGTCACTTATGATAAATCAAGACTCTACCACCGGTTCGGAAATAAGGTTTGGGTATCAAGATTCAAGAGTAAAGAATATCATTTCAAAGTGTGCCTCAGTGATACACTATTAAATGTACCTAAGATCCAGTAAATCCATACCAGAGTTGTTTCACTGTAACAACCTGCAATAAACAGTAATAATTTCCTTCAAAAGTAGGTGTCGCAATTTTGTTGCAACCAAGAAATTTCCATCGTACATTCCTGTTAGAAAATCTCAAGCAGCCCGATCGTAAAACCATTAAATAAATAATAAATTATGCAGATGTACCTATGGCAAGATGTACCCAGTGCCCATGTTATCATAAATGTTCAAATTGATGGCGATCGTGGTTTAAGCATTTCTTGATAACTGGACGCGATGTATCGTAGATCATTTGCTTTTATATACTTTAATGCATTAATTTTTAATGACGTGTCTACAGTGATGAACGCTTGCCAGTTTTCTGCTCATAAATTTTGTCTGTAACACTTACATGGTATTAATATATTATCTATTTCAATGAATTATGATCGCGTTGAACGCGTTAGCCAATTCAACATTTGTAATGGCTGTGTCAATGATACTTTTTGTAATAATTCTTTATTTATAGATATCAAATGACATGAAACTAACAAATATCGTACAGCTTAAACTGGTTGGTCTTGAAACTGGAGACTTTTGCATCATGTAGGTATAGGTTAGGTGTAGGTGTAGGTTAGGTGTTTCTATTCTATAAAAAATAACCTCAGGATTTTCAGAAATTCCGCCCGACCTAAGGGTCTGGGTTAGCTTGTATCTTATAAACGAGTCACTAAGTATGTATGATTAAATTATGTCTTTGCTATTCTATACGAATATCATAAAACACCCCTAATTTAGAGAAATTATTGTATGTATCTCTTTTACCTTCTTATAAATCTCTAATGTGTATCCAATTCGAAATTTGGGAAAAATTATATTATTTTCAACAACAATATATTTTGTTGCCATTTTATTTGTAAGGTTTCATAGTTACTATCGCTTCTCTGTGTATAGCTTATACCAATTTTACTATGATTGATGAACTGCAGATGACTACTTTTACGGGCACTTTCGCTTCACGAGCAAGAGTGGATTTCCAGTCAACTACAACTGCTATGGATAAATAATTAGTAAAAGTATAGAAAAAGAGTAATGTAAGATCTTACTTGTATGTCCATATTATCTTCAGAACAAGCTCAACTTATGGTAAACTAGTCCTACCTGCCTAAAAAAATCTTAGAAACTGATTTAAAGAAAGAAAAACCATTGTATTTGAAAATAAACGACAGAAGTCTCCATTTCTGACCCAATAAAAAGTAAAAACGCATCACAGAATAACTTTCTCTTGAAAATAGATCGCGTTGTCTGAGCCATCAGCCAGACGACCTGTCCAAATTTATGGTGGAAAAGAATAGAACTTTTTACGGCAACGCGTGAAATACGATCGCGTCGTTATGTAATAGGTTATTTGTTTAGTTCAGAGGTGCAATCATGTAAGGATCGCCGATCAAATCGGTAAAGCTCGGCTTCAAAGTAAAATAAACCATAACAGCATTGAATTAGAGCTCAATTTCGTGTATCCATTCTCATACGTTTAGGATATCATACATACCTAAACGTATGAGAATGGATAGGTACACGAAATTGAGCTCTAATTCAATGATGTTATGGTTTATTTTACTTTGAAGCCGGACTTTAACGATTTGATCGGCAATCGTTACATGATTGCGCCTCGATTCATAAACCTCTTCATTGCGTCAGCAAATGGCCCGTGCTCTCTCTCTAATTTTGTATGACCGGTTGATTTATCTCGTTTTTGTCTTAGAGGCGACAACATTATGAAAGCTCGTTTATCATAGCATGTATTGTTTCCAGTTATGCTCTCATGCATTTGAATAGTATAAAATAAAGATGCAATCTGCGTTTTTATACCTTACTTCTTACTTAATATTATAAATGCGAAAGTTTGGATGGATGTATGGATGTTTGTTACTCAATCACGCCCCAACGGCTGAACGGATCTGGCTGAAATTTGGCACATAGATAGATTATAGTCTGGAATAACACATAGGCTATCCCGGAAAATTAAAGAGTTCCTGCGGGAACCAAAAAACCTCAAACCACGCAGACGAAGTCGCGGGCATTCGCTAGTTTCGCTTATAACTTCAAAACTTCATATAGTAACTAGATTTGGATAGCCCCTACTTCCTACTCACAGTATACTATTGGGAATTTTCTCAAAGGAAAATTATATTAAAACTTACATTTTACGACATCCGCTAGTGCTGACACCACACAGCATAGTTCTTTCTATCTATGCGTAAACTATTTCTCATAAAAAGCCAACAGAAAAACCACGCACCTGCGTAAATCGACGCAGCTAACTAGTTAGATTTGCATAACATTACCTAGACTTGCTGCGACTTCCCTTTCCTAACCTATGTAGGTAGGTCTATTATAACGACTAGGTATAGACACTAGGCAACCCATTTATTTATTTCAAAATCGACGAAAGTAAATCGCAGGCAATCTTGTAAATCTACTACAAAAAGGCTAATCTTGATATTTTTTTTATTTTAGCCAAAAGTTGGTTTACATACAAATCCTAAAACTATCACTGGTATAGTGTTTAAATATACAGTGGCATGCACAGGGTTTGAAGCTAGGGTAGGCATTAGTTAGTCTGAATACCTATTTACTGACTGTCATGATGAAAAATGAGCATTGACGTATTTGCATTTGGTAAGCAGTGCTTTTGTGCCTCTTATCAACCGTACGCCACTGAAAATATATGTCTTGGACTTAATTGAGAGCAGTTACTAGGTACTTGTACTGCTAGGTATTCACAATATACGTCGAATATTAACTTGAGCAAGATTAGGTTGATTGGCAAAAAAGCTGTTAGTGATTTATAATTTCTTGGCGGGTGCAAGACGAGACGTCTCACGCGCCCAGTGGAACGCTTTTGCAAGAGCAAAGTTTTTTCCGGAGCATGTTGATCAATTTCGCAACACCTGCTCTCTGCTGCAACGTCCGCCGCCACGTGACACACTTGCCTTATAACGCACGTGCTCATTACACCTCATGCACCTTTTTGTTTTCCTTATTGGATGTAGCAAAGTTAAACATAAATAAGATTGATAAAACTCTGCGCAATAGTGCGTGATTTTAACTTTGAAAATCGAGTATGAATTCGATTTTTTTTACCCCCATTCAGTTAATGAATTACTTCCTAAGAAGGACGTTTTTAAAATGTGACTATGTCAAAAACGTCCTTCTTGAGTTGGAGCTCGTATAATAAAACTAACACAGCTAAAGAGTAAAGACGCATTTTCATATACCTAGTCGGCAGAAAAACCACTCTGCTGGGTGTGTAGCTGATTTCTAAAACCATCTCTTAGGGCTTAGGCACATAATTTATGGAAAACCAT
Source organism: Erebia aethiops (assembly GCA_923060345.2). NCBI lineage: Eukaryota > Metazoa > Arthropoda > Insecta > Lepidoptera > Nymphalidae > Erebia > Erebia aethiops. The sequence goes on along the minus strand of OV281096.1, from coordinate 7,997,695 downwards.
TTTCAATATAGACTATATTATGCAATGCATTCGGAGTAGGTACAATTCCAATTTCCACTTTTCTAAATTGGTGCACTTGCGCCCGTTTTTAGGGTTCCGTACCAAAATGGTAAAATGGAACCCTTATGGTGCGACTTTCTCCGTCTGTCTGTCTGTCCGTCCGTCACACTCGATTATTTCAGTAACTACCGAAGCTATCGACATGAAATTTGGAATAGTTGTGTATATTAGTGGCCCAAAGACACTGGAATTACAAAAAAATTGGAAATTATTTTTGTTCTTATTTAAAGAGGGGGGAAAATCGGAGGGTTGAAATTTAAAAGTGAGATAACTGTACTGTGTGGGGTATCATATGAAAGGGTTTACTTTGTACATTCTAAAACAGATTTTTAATTATTTTTAATTATTTTTAGTTATGATAGTTTTTGATTTATCGGGGAAAATGTCTAAAAAAATACCGTTCCCCCCCCCTTATCTCCGGAGTTTACCAATCGAAAAATTTGAAATAATTATGGTCAATAGGAATTTACGTATATTTTACAGGAAAACTATAGCCAATGCTCTAACTAGCATAGTTTTATGATATTAACAATAAACCTCTACAAACAAAGTTAGTCTTGCGGTTCATTAACAAAGGTAATTATTTATTAATAATGGTACGGAACCCTTCGTGCGCGAGTCCGACTCGCACTTGCCCGGTTTTTTTTTAGATGATAATAAAAGCTTCAGGGTTGTGGCTTTTTTCTATAATAATGTATCCATAGCGTAGGCATTTGAAGAAGCATTTTCATTATTTGATCAAGAATTCGGTTCAATTTGCTGCTACCAGGCTTTTTGACCGTCTATTATTACTATTAGGTAAATGTATAAGTATTCCATCCACGCGACGAGGGAACCAATTGCGTATTTTGAACCTTATACTTCGACCAAGTTATTGATTAATATTATCTTTACTAATGTAATTAATGCGAAAGTTTGGATGGATCTATGGATGTTTGTTATTCAATCACACCAGAATAGCTAAACGGATCTGCATGAAATTCGTCACAGAGATAGATTATAGTCTGGAATAGCACACAGGCTACTTTTTATCCCGGAAAATTAAAGAGTTCCCACGGGAATTATCTAGTATTATATAATAAGATTGTTTACACTAATATATTTGTTTCTTTCTTTCCAGGTAAGTGCTACTGCTATCGGTATTCTTTCATTCAAGTCTTCTCTTCATAAAACTACAGTTAAGTATTGGTAATGTATGAAACGTGTCTAGTTTCTATTGCGATACTATTTTATAACCATGAATAATAAATCTTGGTGTTGCCACATATGTAATTTACAACTCTAATGATCATGTAATATTATAAAATATTATATTTATATACAAATGCCCGCAAAATGTCCGTTGGGTAACTTATGTTATATCACTATAATTATGTCAATTAACATAAATGAATGTAAGTTTTGATCACTAAAATTGATCAGACGTAAATAAAATTTAAATATTATCACTGGCACATCGCCTGTGTAACAACAATCTATAAATAATAATTTGCGACACATTTTAGAACAAGTATTCATATAATTTTTGTTCTACATAATATCATTGCACTCGTTCTCTTTTTAAAAGAAATCAAAAAAGCGTGCAATAAAAATGCAATTGCCGATAAGAATGATTTTGCTTCATGTTGCAAGAACGATAAAAAAAAGTCGCAGGCGAACATACGTGAGGCAACACTGCAAACGAGCCTGATACCATAAACTAGTTTTAATGAACATCGTAAGTGGTAACACAAGAGACTTTTAATGATGGCGACTGCCATCCGTCTGAGAAATGCCCATAGCCGTCTCATTACCTCCACAACTGCGTTGTGTCTGCGTTGGCATCCTTATGTGGTTGATGTTCAATCGGCCCGCACAAAACGTTTTTGCTCGACGTTTCTGATCCGAACCGCTAGGGTGTGGAACACCCTCCCAGCGCACGTGTTTCCTGCCACGTATAACTTAGGTACCTTCAAGGCAAGAGTGAATAGGCATCTTCTAGGCAAGCGCGTTCCAACCTAGACCTCATCATTGCTTTGCACTAAGCATGATTGTCGTCAAGCGCAAGCCTATCTCACAATAAAAAAAAAAAAAAAAAAAAAAAAAAACAACCAATTACCAACTATGGTGCTATTTATCTCGACATTAGAAAGTTCTAGGACATAATTAATATGGAGAGAGGTAATTATTTCGATACGAAGCGGCGGTCAATGTAAAGATAGTAGTTACACCACTCAAATCCCATAGTATTATCAGAGAAAGTTCTCCCTAAACAAGGAATGCGTGATAAGAGCTCCCAAGCGCACTCTTAGTTTAGTACTTTCCGATATTTGCTTTCTGTATGGTCAGCGCTTTTAATCCTCAGTGGTAATTATCATAAAATCATTTCATTGTAATTTTTGACGACATCCGTGGCGCAGTGTGTAGCGTTGTTGCCTTAACGTGCGGAGGTCCTGGGTTCGATCCCGGCAGGTTCGAATTTGGGAATTTATAATTTCTGCATTTTCCCTGGTCTGGCCTGGTGGGAGGCTTCGGCCGTGGCTAGTTACCACCCTACCGGCAAAGACGTGCCGCCAAGCGATTTGGCGTTCCGGTACGATGCCGTGTAGAAACCGAAGGGGTATGGGTTTAATAATATAACTGCCATGCCCCTAACAGGTTAGCCCGCTACCATCTTAGACTGCATCATCACTTACCATCAGGTGAGATCGCAATCAAGGGCTAGCTTGTAGTGGATAAAAAAAAATTTGCTTACCCTATTTAACCATTTATCTTTATACTTTGCGGACATATTATTCTTTACCCACCTTAGTAAACTTAATAAAGTAGAAATGTACGAATTGTGTAAGAAATTGCGTTTGTCAAACGGATAATTCAACCTGTTTGATGAAATGATTTAGTTATTTCATGTAGGACAACTTGTGACACTTATGATACATCAAGACTACCACCGGTTCGGAAAACCCTTTCTACTGAGAAGAGCCGCGGAAAGAAACTCAGCAGTTGCTCTTTTCTCAAAAAAGAAAAGTTTACAATAAGTAACAATACAACACATACATTAGGTACGTTACATGAGTTTATAGATGCCTGCGCACGTCAAAAAGCATGCATGAAATCCCTAAACAGTTCGAGTAATAGGTACGTTTTGAGCTGTCAAATGATTACGACTTGCTTAGAAAATTGGGCTTCTGCATTGCGACTGTAGCAACAACTTTTGCTAGTTTCTGAATATACTCGTATTTACTTCGTAAGTCCATGCTATAATGTAACTATTAGTATACCAACCAACCACTACAGCCTATTAACGTCCCAATGCTGGGCACAGGCCTCCACTCTCATATGAGAGAGGGAATTGGAGCTTAGTCCCGCCACGCTGCTCCAATGCGGGTTGGCGGGCTTTAACGACTATTATCATGTTAGTGAATAGTGATAATAACCGGGACCGACGGCTTAACGTGCTCTCCGAGGCAGGGGGGTGAAACACCGCCAATTTCCAACTCCGGGCTGGCACTAAGAATTTTTGAAAAACCCAATACCAATTTTTCTGCCCGACCGGGAATCGAACCCAGGACTTCGTGATCCGCAGTCGACTATGCTAACCGCTAGACCAACGAGGCAGGTACTATTAGTATACTATAAGTTTATCATGAAATTAGTAAATAAATTAGAATTTGAATATGCTAATGTTATTGCTGTTATATAAAGAGTTATAGATAAGGCCTCTACATCTAAATAAAAAATTCAATTATTTTCAGTAAATAAATATTAGAGTAAAATGTATTTTTGCATAAAGGTAATAGTATTAATCCAGATTATATTTGGATAGTATTAAAAACAGGTGTATCTCTTTTCCGCTTATGATTACAGTCACTCGAGAGAAAAGGATAAAATGCTAACTGACATCCAAATAGCTTCTGGATATGACGTTGTTAGCGGAATCATAATATTATTAAATGACTCCTGATTATAAGTGAATGCAAACAAATTTATATTTACTAAACAGCTGTCGTGCCGTAATTACGCGTCGGTCGTACAATCTCGCACAATTAATTATTACGATTGCAGCGTAAATAGTATTTTAAAATTCTCCCGAGGTTAAACTGAGAGTCATTACAAACAGGGTAACGAAACCATGGGGAATCTGTTATATGCGACGCTAAACGTTTTTGCGCCAACCCGAGTACGCCAAATATGTCGTCCGGTGACATGCGCACGCGTTCACGGGCGGAGTACACGAAGGTAACGCAAACACTCTTTTTAATAATAAAAATTATCGACAAACTCTACTTATAAAATGTGAGAAACAAAGTTTATATAACGCTGCAGCGGAGGTCAATGGATCCAGTCCACCCTTCTGAATCTAAGCTGTTTGACTGACTTAAATTTGTGTAGAGTCCACAGACCACTCAGCCGTAGAGTCGCAATCAATTTATGCGTTACTACGGGGCTACGGGCTAAGTTGCATTGATTAAGATTCGATAGATTTTCGGATAATTTGCAGAAAAGTTTTATTCGGGTGACGTAGAAATCCACTCTTCGTATTAAATAGCACATTTTGCAACAGTATTTTGAAAGAGTGAAAGCTTAGTTCTAATCGTAAGCTGTTATCTTATTAACCCCACTCGATAGTAGTGGCACTCGTGCGGCCCCTAATACATTTTAAATATCGCTTGTCATTAGCGTTATCCATTGTCTATTAAAGGCGTTACATAACAAGCGTGAGGATCAGGATACCCTCCGGCTATCACTTATGGCTTCGTTTCCTAGGGCAGTACCACAGATCACGGAAACAAGGGAGATGTGCTAAGGGGGCGTGTTGCTTGCGAACTCATCAGGCACAAAATAGGCCTGATGGCCGTTTTTGTCTTTAGTCGCATGTCATTCAAAGATTGGTTCACTTCTCTCGGTTTTTAACAAAATGCCGCGTTGTTCAGTGGTTGTTTGTAAAAATTCAAGCTGCAAAGTGAATTACATGAAAGATGGCATCTCATTTCACACGTAAGTACAAATAAATTGTTGTAATTTTCCATTAAAATCAATAAAACATTATTTAGTGGTATCATAATGTAATAAAGTGACAAGTCTATATCTCATTACGAACAAAAACCATTGCTTGCTTAGTAGAAATCTATCAATGAATCGGCCAGTCTTACGACGCAATGGTTAAGGTGCATGACAAGGGTCTGCCCGCGAAATTCAAATTTAATTTGGTTTTTCACAATTTGTAAACTAATACGACAAAGTAGGCTTATGGCATTCAAATTGCGAGCCTAGGAATAACATCTTCACAGGTTTATATAAAAATCTTTATATAAACTTGCCCAGTTTAAGAAATTAGTCAAATTAATGACTAATTTGTGAGTAACTCACGTCAAACTCATTATTTTGACTAATTTCTTAAACTGGACACTTTCAAGTAAAGATTTTTATATAAACCTGTGAAGATGATATTCCTAGGCTCGCAATTTGAATGCCATAAGCCTACTTTGTCGTATTAGTTTACAAATTGTGAAAAACCAAATTAAATTTGAATTTCGCGGGCAGACCCTTGTCATGCACCTTAAGTGTTCTTTACCGATTCTTCCACTAGCACGATAGATCAAATTTCGTAGTTCAGCCGCTGTCGGCGTGCCGTGAACTAGAGATGTGACGATGCAGGTACGAGTACAATGCAGTTGTCGATATTTTAACGACCAAACGATGATCGTTTAATAATTAAATATTTAGTTATTGTTTAGATAGTTTTAAATAATTAATAGTACCTTAATTATAACTTAATAAACAATAATTGCTATTTTAACGTTTAAACTATCGTGAGTAAAATTCATAATAACTATATTTTTAGTCATAATTATTACTATTTTTTTTAATGTAAGTACTCGACTTACTTAGCTGACGAAACGTATAAAAAATATACTAGGTGAATTAATATAATGTCAATTTACGTAGATACTCATTACTCATTTATTGATATATTTAATGTCACTCTTCCTTCACCTCGTCCTTTTTTCGGAAAGTCGGTTAAAAATAATCTAATATGAGATGATTTTTTACATCTTATTTTTGGTAGTCATTGTCAAAAACCCAAATATTAAGAAATTTAGCATCGATAGATCCATTTTAGTCAACCACTAATTGTATCATATTTGAATTTTGCACAGCACATCGACAACGTTTTACGTTTGTGTGAGTAAGATGCACGGTGATTGAAATTGAACCCTGTTTGGTAAACAATAAAGTGTATATTTGTTCGTGCCTCATGCACTGATCTATCGGTATGTGTGTGTGAGTGAGACTTCCTGTCTATTGTATTTATTTAGTTGCTTGTATTGGTAGCAGGTAGTAGGGATAGGTAGGGATAAACTGGAGACAGCAGGTTTCAAAACAATTTGATTCATAGGCATATCTCCCTTGTTTCCGTGATCTGTGGGCAGTACTTAACTTGCATATACTTTGTCTTAAGCTGCAAGTGTAATAAATACTTCGTCTCTTTCATTCGTGGATTTTCCAGTCATTCTAATGGGCGTAGACTTTTGGTTAACTATATAGCTTTCAACATCCATCAGGGCTTTTTTTAACGTGGGTTAAATTTTTCGAAAAAGTGACCTTTCCGAAATTCACTGTCAATTTCGTTTAAGTTTGTTGGATAGTGGTGGAGATACTAATACTTACTAATATTATAAATGCGAAAGTTTGGATGGATGTATGAATGTATGGATGGATGTATGGATGTTTGTTACTCAATCACGCCCCAACGGCTGAACGGATCTGGCTGAAATTTGGCACAGAGATAGATTATAGTCTGGAATAGCACATAGGCTACTTCTTATCCCGGAAAATTAAAGAGTTCCCGCCGGAACCAAAAAACCTCAAACCACGCAGACGAAGTCGCGGACATTCGCTAGTCACTATATAAAGTTCAATTCCATGGCATAAGCATCCAAGAACCAATGTTACTAATTGAAATATCGATAAAACCAGAATTTCTTCTGACCAATTAATTTAATTATGTTTGTTTATATTAGCCACTGAAAAAAATGCAAATACGATAGCATAATGTATTGGGGCTAATTAAATTTCGACATTATCGATATGTCAAAATATTCTTACGCAATACGAAAAGTGGCGTCGGCCCTTTGCTCTTTATGTGGGCTGGAAAGCCGCCAAACTTGAAATCGAATATCGCCGATCACGTTCGGAAGTCCAAATCCGAAAAACAAAATTTCTTCAAGTCAATCAGCATTATTATCGCATGATATATTAAAACGTTTTTATTTAGCTAGTGGACCGTAATAATTAAGCTTGGTTACGTCGTTACGAATTAATCACAAAAGGTTTCCACCAAATATATTTTTGAGTACAAACTTAAGGCCTTTGTTACAAAATTACAAAAGTTTTGTTGTATACAAAATATGTAACACGAGCTGTTCATATAATAGGTAAGTATGTTTTTGCAGATGCTTGCGACAAAAGCTTTTGAAATATGGTAAAGTAACGCGACCCCTTATCTACTGCTTAGTTCCAATGCAATAGGAACTGAAAGATAAACACAAGTAACATAAATACAACGTTATGAAACGTTCTTTTCTCTGCTGCAATCAGTTAATTCGGACGCTGTCGGTACTAGAATGACATATCAAATCTAATGCCGGTTCTGATTCAATTCATCCATTCTATTGAATGACGAGTGATAAACATTAAGTATATTTGGTGTCGTAAGCGATAACACAATGTTCAGTGAACTTAAGCGAACTTATTTCAATCTCGATTTCGTCCCATGCTTGTTACAGAGAGAAAGTGATCCCTTTGAAAGCACCGAGATTTATGCAGCTCATTAACGAACGTGAAATCATAATTTGTTTCAAAGATAGGTCGAACAAATGTTCTTAGCATTACCATTGCTTGCGGCGTTATTTCTGGAACGTCCAGTGATGTAAGTTGTTTTTTAAATTATAACATCAAATACTCGATTGCATCAATCTTTACGATTATGTTATCAAGAATTATGAGGATCATCTTAGAGATCGATTCAGTAGTTTTCCATTCTAACATCACTTAATACATTTGAAGTGATTGATTTGTGTTTGGCTTTATTAGTATTGGAAGACACTGGGTGAAGAGTTGCGAAAATATACTTTTTATACTTATTCTACAAGTGCTGACGACGCATGGACATATCGATCATTCATAATAATTTCAATTACTACTAATATACCCAGTCTTTAGTAGGTAAATAGTATCTAATTAATAAACAATGAAATTTAAAATGGCTTCCGTATAGAGCTTTATGGGTATTGTCTTGCATTATTATTACCCTATTGTTAAAAATAATTCAAATCTCGTGGGATTATATTGACTATTATATAATAATTTTAGGTTTTATACGTCATAAATAAAACCAGTAAAAAAATCATGAGTTTATGAGTTTAATATCTATGTACTTATCGATTACAGAGAAAAATGATTGGGTATTCTTGAAGGTGTTAAGTAATATTTTACGATAGAGGGGAATGCGCGTGCGTCGCGTACTAACATACGAAGTACAGTGGGCGACAAAAGCTTATAAAAACTGCTTACACATAAGGAAGCTGACCAACTCTGACGTTTGTACGATTGTACCTACCTAAAACACTTATATCTAACACATAGTAAAAAAAAATAGGTGGTAACAAAATCACGCACTTTTTGGAGGGAAAATAAAAAAAGTCTTATAAATATCTGTAAAATATAGCATAATTAGAATGCTGTCGTGAGTTGATTAGTGCCCCTTTTTTTCGTTTTCGGCTATAGTCACATTTGCAATCAGACACCTGAAAAAACTTATGTGACGTGACAAGGCTTATTTTTCTCTCTTTCTTTGCTGATTAATATCTAATGCGACCAGCATTAGTTTGACAGCTGTCATTTTAATCAAGCTATATTATTGCGGTTCCATAAAAAATGATTACTTGGTTGCTTATATTTTCTTATTATAGTAGGTAGGTACTTACTTTAGAGAATCATCATACTAATATTATAAATGCGAAAGTGTGTTTGTTTGTTGGTTTGTCCTTTAATCACGCCGCAAGAGAGCAATGGATCGACGTAATTTTTTCCATGGGTATAGTTAAGGACCTGAAGAGTGGCATAGGCTACTTTTTATCCCGAAAAATTAAGGAGTTCCCGTGGAAATTAACTAACTTATTTCACGCGGACGAAGTCGCGGGCATCAGCTAGTAATTATTTAAATATACCTTCAGATAGTATACCTACCCAACTACCTGTTGTCAAGTTACGTGCAACTTCTTAGATATTAATCATAACGTTATCGACAATATTGAGTTTCACGTAAGCCAACACAAAAGATGTTTGATCCTGATTAGTTTAACCAATGGGGACAGTAAAAGATGCAGGCGGATAGCCATCGCATGCCTTTCCCTGATGGCCACATTCCATGCAATCAAGTTTATCCATTGCAAATCAACAGTATGCGCTTCGTTTAAATTACCTACTTCTAATCAGAGGTCCAATCGTAATCATTTGACAGCTTTAAAAGTATTACTCGAATTGTTTAAGGAGTTCATACATGCTTTTTGACGTGCATGAATCTATGAACTCCTTGAACAGGTCGTATTATGCGTTTGACAAACGTTTACGATAACGGTTTCCTTACACAATCGGGGGGCAATACCTAATGCTATTCGTTTGGATGGATGGATGTATGGATGGATGTTTGTTACTCAATCACGCCTCAACGGCTGAACGGATTTGGAAGAAATTTGGCACAGAGATAGATAATAGGCTGGAATTACACATAGGGTACTTTTTATCCGGGGAAGGAAAAAACGCCAATCCACGCGGACGTAGTCGCGGGCTAGTATGTATGTATAATGTAATATAAGATTTGATACTCGTACTTATTAGATCTTCTAAGTTTTGGTCTTTTTTTCCTCTACATTTATCTTATGCCAAGTGTCCAAAATACATCAAGGTAGATCGTTAAAACATCCGTCAAAAGGTGTGTGTAATAACATATTTCTGCGCTGTACAAATAATTATATAATTTTAAGTAACTATTTAATAATTTTAATGACGATTTTACCTTCGAACAGCGTGAAGCGTTTTACGTGGCCGAAATCAATTGATGATTAACGTCACGATAAGTTACACAGCAACGTTTTAATTAGTTTTTTCAAAAAACCCATAAAATTTTGAACAAATAACAACTTTTCTAAATATTATTGATTATTTTTATATCAGTCGTTCATGGATAACGAAGGAAAGAAGAAAACTGATATCGAATAGATTTAGCGTGAGAAAGCAAGACACCTATATAATACTAATTCAACTAACAATAGAGATGCATTACATATTAATATTTTCTTCTGGAATCTCTTCGCCTTGTGTAATTCATAACTTAATTACACTATTCAAAGTTATTCTAACGTCATAAGCATCGGTCAACGTCGATATATCCCCTTCTAAACTGGCATGCTAGAGTGCGTAAGTTCGTGACCAAAATCCTGAAATGGGCATATCGATGTCGGTCCGTGTGGCCACGGAAGGAAAAATCGTACGCTTCAAATATGGGAATAACGACTTTATTGTGATTGTAAGAAGTTCCGTAATTGAATATTTATTTTAGTTCGATAGGCATAAATAAACGTAGGTCTGTAAACAATCGATGGTGCCGCTGCAGACATCACAACCCCACTCGCATGGTTAATGCGCGCGCGCAGTCATGCAGCATAGTGATGAGGCACGGCTTTAATGTAAGCTCTAAGCTGTTCCACTATCAAATTTTATTTGTCCGTGTGCTTTATTGCTTCATTTGTATTCAATACTTCCTTTGGACATACCACCGTGTATATGGAAATATCATATAGTCGGTGTGGCTTGAGTTACCTACTTCAAAAACATATTATTTTATTTGTTTGATAGAGAATTTTCATCCCGTACTTGAATTGATGAAGTTAGTGATATACTACTCATACTGTGTAACATAGTTCATACTGTGATAAGTTATATTTATCATATTACAATGCGATTATTTTATTCCCGCAAGTGGAATTCCCGAAATTCCCGAATTCCCGAAAACAATAACTGAATAAAATTTCAATTCTATCGGATGAACTAATGAACTGGCATACAGACAAACGTTAAAAAAAGTAGAAGATTGACCCACCATATTATAATTTTAAATCTATCAAATGATCTGGGTAGCATAAGTATTAAGTAGCCATGCTCGAAAAATTCGTGATAAAATATAATACTATCTATTAATTTTTTCAAAATGACTTGTTTGTAAGTAATGATCTATACTTATCTTATTCTTGCCTTATACATCGATTTACTTAAAACATGATGCTTAATTGCTTATAATACCTAATATCTTTGATCGCCGCACTAAACATGAAGAAAGTGGACTCTTCCCTTTATAAATGGTCTCGAAAATCCTCTTTGACATCCAATAAATAGTCAATCTTTAATCTCACATAACTTTTATTTTCTAAAATCTCAAAGACGCCATTTATTTCCAAATCGGGCAATAAGTATTTATTGGAGAAAGTGGTGTCATTACCCTGAGTTTGGGAGTCGAGACGACGGAATAATGAGTCAGGCACTTTTCAGTAGACATATTGAAGGGCATAAACAATTTTAGTGTCAAAAATAAAATTATTAATATGGCTACTGGACAAGTGAAAGGATTTACATAAATAATATTATAAAAAAGGTTGTTGGAGGATTAACATTTTTTACTTACAGAAACGAAAGAAAAAGTACTCGTATCTTGGAAGCTGTAATAGCCGTATCTAATAGGTGAAGTTAAATCTCTCTTTCAAAACTTTTTCGACCGTAATCCCTTTTGGAGATTTAGTATCTACTCTTATTATTCAAGTCAAAGTTTAAGTACGACTTAAACTATGTTTTTATCCTAACAGCTTTCACCGACTTATATGATCTGTTTATATTAATGAGGGTCCAGATTCTGCATCAGTTAATTCCGTCATGACTTATGAGGCAAATCATGAGTACAGCAATGACTGATGGTGCAAAGAATTATCCATATTTTTTATAATATCATACAGCGCATTTGAAGGTATGTTACCCGTCCTTCAATGACAATGACTGTGGCAAACCTAACAGAAAAACCTCTCGCCTAATGGTGAAACTTATTATGGGGTAGAGTTTTGGGAAACGCTTCATTACGAACCATAACCTTAACGACTTAATTCTGTAGAGCGTCCTGCGTAAATAAGCATCCAATTTTTTGTCGACCTTATGTCCCATGTTAATCGTATAAGGCTATAAGCTATTCATGGTATTATGATTAACCGTAATCTTATCTTTACAAACACGACTGAACTAGTTAATTTAATTATGGATAAAATAAGCACCTCAGAAACCCACAATAAGGTTAGTGGAGCAAATATTGAAGATTGGCTTTTAATGTACGTGCATTGAATTTTAAAGATCATGACTTGCCAATATCTCAAAGATTTAACATTGGTAGAGCAGAAGTGCGATGCACACTTACACAGGGTTCCGTACCTGTATTGTAAACTGACTACTTCAAACGAATATACAGTGTACTTACTCTTTAGAGATGTATTTGTAATTGAAAATAATTCACAATGTTCTGTTTCAACTATAACTCCAAGTCTGTAACGTATCGTCAAAATGTTTATGTCGTTTTGTTATTTATCTCAAAAGCTATTGATTTAATAGAAAACAATGTGTTTTTAACAACCGCGTAAAATGTAATGTGGTTAACATGGCATAAAAACTTGAAATAGCTTTCCCTGGAAGGGGTGCGACCTATAAAGGGGTTATTTTAGAGTGGTAATGAGTTTTAGAAGACACCCCTTAATAATCTCTAGCTTGAGCCTGGATATATTGTAGAACTCTTTGAGGTGAAGCTACTATTACGAGTTACCTTACAAAAAGTGACCTGTGTGAATAATGTGCTTTCCAGTGATATTTTTTTAACCATAAAATCGTTTTTTTAATCCTCCATATCTTTTCGTAGTATGTTATTTAGCCTAATAACAATAACTAGCTTCACTTAACCACATTATAAGTACCTAGCTAAAGGAAAAAAATCTAATGAGATCCCAATTTAAGTCATGCAATATTTCATTCGGTCTTTATGTTGCATGACATGTTGCATGTATAAAATAAACGATATTTTGTGTGCTGTGTCACGAATTATTCAGGGAATTGGAAGAAATAGTTTTTTTCTAGGATCACTCTACTGGCGAAGGCATACCGTGTGCGATGGATTGAACATTATGTATTTTGTTCGCGAACCCTAAAGTTGAAGCTTATATCTTAGAGACAATGGAAGGCGAATAATGGAGTTCACTCATTGAATTTTTTCAATAGATCATAAGCATCCACAAGTAGAATAATTCTTCAAGACATTCTATTCAATCAACGTGTATTTAATGTGTAAACAATATCCGAAAACAGCACGTAATAGAAATCGATGCTGAAGCTTTCTATAACGAAACGATGGTCGTCAAAAAACTAACTCAAGACATAAATCTCAAACTGTTTTGTATAAATAACTTAGGTATTATTTATAGTACACTAACGAATCAAGATATCTAGTATAGTTAGTGGATCTGTATTCGTTTAAAAATATGAAGAGGTTGAATACATATTTGTAATTTGGCACATAAATTCGTTCGGGACATTTGCGGGATATTGCGTTAAATACATTCTCGTTGTGGAAGTACATAAAGAGCCTTGCCTCAACTCCATACAAATCTGTGACACTAAAAGTAGGGTATCTTTGATTTAAATACTTTATTGCACATAATTTAAGACAGATGCATGTAGTTGAACTGAATACCCAGAGGATTTCTGTTCCATTTTTAATCTAACAACCTCAACCGTTGAAGATCCTTCAAATACAATACGCGAAGGAATCGCGTGCGTCAAAAAGGCTTCACATCACGCACCTCAATGCTGTATTGTAAGCTCCATTCACATAATAGAGCGAGAATGGAAAATTGGATAATACGCTTACAAATAACACTTTATTAAACCTACCGACCTATTTTCTGTAAACTGGTTAAGTTCTGTTACTCATAAACGATTCTATACATGAATGTCATGGCATACTTCGCAAAGTGATGGGTATAAGATTGATGCTTGCGATTGTGGTCTCTGTAAAAAAGGAGGAAGTTCGAACCGAAAATTTATTGTACGTTATATTGGGAAATAGCTGAAATGAAACGATGCTTATGCAAACGCTACGGTAGGGTTTGGCCGCTCAGTCAAGTTCAAAAGAAAAAGTTACAAACAAAGTTTTTTTGCGATTGAATTCTTTCCTTTTAATTTTGTTGTAATTCACACCTACCTGGTGTGTATCATTTAATAATTTGCGACTGTGCTGAATTATAGCTGACATAAAAGACAGACGGTGATATTAGAATTTTTTAAAGGTTTTATTAATCCTTAGGGATTTATGATCATGCATTTTTACAAGATTTGTAATTTTTGTCGTAATTTCCTCAACATCACGAAAGACCGCAACATTTCATAGCTTCAATTCATTACACTAACAACTGTTGACGCTGTTGAAACTTGAGATATTCACAAGAACGCTTACAAAACTGCGGTCCACATTTTAATGCACCGCACAACCTTGGAACGTAAAAATATCCGGTGTAAGTTCTTGTCTAACGCCGTGTTTCCTTTTCGCAATAGAAATAACTACATTTTGGTCAAAAAACGCCTAACCTTTGCTTTCCGTCGACTTATTCATTTTAATTACGTCTAGCGATTCTTTTCTTAATATTCTCCATCACTTAAGATTGGAGTCTGTCATCTGTCTGTCTGTCATAGGTGCTTCGCATTCTGGTGCGAAGTCGCAACTGTTATTGCATACAATTTGCAAGGCATTTTATTTGAAGTTATACGTTAGAAAAAGATGTAATAATTTATGATTGTGATTTTTAAGAAGTACTCAATCATATAAAATGCTACAGTTTATGATTTTAGAATTTAAATAGGTACATCATTTTCGTCATTGCATTTTACCGTGACCCAAAAAGAAGTGTCGCTTTGAGCAACCTCAGTGGTTTAGTTTAGCGACGTTGCTTTACAATAGGAAGCTTGGGGTGTTAAATGATAATGCTGCAAATTTACATTAATAGTCTATTGTCAATTCAGCGTGTTTTATGCCGGTGCCTACTTCGCTCGACCGGTTTGGTTATGACACATGTTTGAGTGCAAGTAGGGTAGGTGCTTGTAGTGAAAATAGATGTGCTAAGAATACAAAACAGACCGCGGCTTATATTTTAGAACGATGCTGTTCAGAGTGCAGCAGTTACGGTATCGACTTAAATATATAGGATATGTAAACACGGAACTATCTTTGTTTATCTTTGGTTTACACGAATAGACGTTTAATTATAGTGTTCCTGAAATAGCAAGAAGAATAGATACAGCGGTAATTAGGAAGGTGTAGCCAAATGGTAAATCCTGTGTAAATATTCAAAAAGTCGAAGAATTCAACAATTAAGCACATGCTAATAACATAGATTATCTGTAATAAAAATACCTATGAGGTTATGACTTATGAAGTAAATTAACAATAGATAATTAATATAATAGATAAGTAGGTAGGAATAACCCTATATGATGTTTAAAACTTTATGTGTATGGTGTATAAACTTATACTAGGAATAATTTAAGACGCTTCTCTCAATTATTTAATCATTACCTATAGTTATGTACCTAATTACTCTTTTTCCATAATATGTTTTGTTTTTTAAACTAATATCTTAATTATCATACTCTATACTACAGCTATGCCAATTACCATGAACGTTTCATTAATTGGTCATTACTGGGTTACAAATCTAATAATTAGGTAATTAGAAACGTATCTTCTTCGTTCGGGAATACAATTTCCGGCGTTCAACTGAGTCAAGACTCGTTATTAAAAGCGCTTATTATTCTTAACCATCTTTCATGAGTTTTAATACGTTCTTACTATTATCTATTCTGTGGTTATAGTTGTAAACCGCATAGTGCAAAAACCTACAATAAAGCCCTGGTCATAAACAGAGCGACGGCAGCGACCAAGAGTACATATGGAGAGAGAAATGAATATGGAACTGTATGAAGGCGTTCTTGTAATGAATCACAATAATTATCTGGGGTTGCATGACACGTTTAGGTTAGCGCTAAACCGTCCAACGTTTGAACACCAATTGGAAAAATTGGGCTGTACAATGTACAAGTTCATCTCTCCATGATTAATTATTATCTAATGTTAAAGGTATAAGTTATATTGTTCTATGGACCAACCTAACAAATCCAGATTTGTGAAATCCATTTTGTTTTAGTTAACACAGCTTGCACCTCATATCATACCCTTTTAACCCTTTCTGGCTAGTTTTAATTCCTATGTGACTTGGTTGCCTGGTAGAGATCGCTTCAAAGCGATAAGGCCGCCAATTGTACAGACTTGTATTTTTAGTTTTATTGTTTCTTATTATATATGTTATGTTATTGGTGTACAATAAAGAATATTTCATTCATTCATCCATTCATTCATTCATCATGCGATTTTTGCCGTCGCTTGATGTGTGGCCAGAGCTTTATAAGTATCGTAGGGCAGTAAAGGCACATCACAAAGAGCCAGGCGACGCGACGCGACGAAGCGTGTCGTGCGGTGGGTAATTGAATTATGGCAGCCAATGATATAATTTAACTGGTTTAATTGAATCCCACTTAGTTTTGGGGTCAATGTAATTTGGGTTACAGACTAGAGAAACGAATCTGAGCTACAATTTCAATATAGTACTTCAATCTACTACTTTTAATATCATCATACCTACTCATCTATAATAATATTATAAAAGCGAAAGTGTATTTGTTTGTTGGTTTGTCCTTCAATCACACCGCAACATAGTAACATTTTGACGTGATTTTTTGCAATGGTATATAGTTGAGAACGTGGAGAATGACATAGGTTACTTTTTATACTAGTAAAATAAGGAGCTCCTGTGGGTAATAAAAAAAACTTATTCCACGCGGACGAAGTCGTGGGCCTAATAGCTTAAGATAAACTATGGGTGTACCTACGTTCCGTAAGGTCTGGAAAGTCCGTATTTACAGGATCGTTTTTAATACAGGAATACTGTCGTGTGTGTAAACTCGTTCCTACAAACTACATAATATTAAGCTATCGCCGAATAAGAAACGTATCCGAAAAACGGACCACTGCATATTTTGCTGGGTCGGTAATTTTTACTGGAAATACTGTCGTGTGTGTGAACTTGTTAGTAATTAGTGTAATTAGTATAACTGAGGTATGCGCCATTGCCGAAAAAAAAAGTTTGTACCATAAAACTAACAGCGCGCTGTGTGAATGTAACCTAAGTCGTATTATGAAACTCTGCCCTGATACCTTATATTTATGCTTATTCCCTTAATGATGCGAAATATTACGTAAACTAAACTTACACCTATTTCAAACATAACATAATAAAAACTAACATAATTTAATTCGTATTAATGATGCGACGTGGGTTTCATAAAAAGCTGTATAAAAATTAAACGGTCGTCTTGAATATTTTCAATGTTAATTCGTTCATATTTCAAATGTTTATGACATCGTATGGGATTATTTACGTAATAAAATCGTTATTCAACTGACACAGTTGACAACCAAATAAGCGTCCGATACTTATTAGAAGTCTGTTGCAAGCTGTCGGAAGTTTCGACATTATGGGTACGTATTATGTAAAATTATATGAACTCAATATGGCCTTTGGATGAGTGTATTAATTAATGTGGAAGTTAAGATTTCTTTTCCTCTAGTTTTACTTATGAAGTTGGTCAATGATTGTTGTGAGGAGAATGTGAGTGATCTACAAAATAAATGACGTTGTTGCATTTTGTCGATGTCATCGTCGTTCAGTGAATACATCGACGAAAACGCCCACTGACAAGGCGTAGAGTCGACAAGTATTGTTCTACTCGTTCGGCCAACTGGTGAATGACGACAGCTAATAAACATATGAATGAGATGAGACAATGAAGTAAACTAGATGAAAATATACTCTACCGGATAAACTCACGTGTTATGTCGGAAAATGCCCGACTAGTTTCGAACCCGTTCGGGACCTTTATTCATGAGCCAGTCAGACAGCGACCGCGTCGCGCGAGCAGGGTCATGAATAAGGCCCCCGAACGTGTTCGAAACTAGTCGGGAGTTTTCCGACGTAACACGTGAGTTTATCCGGTAGTTATGTATAAATAAAATGAATATCACTCACGATAGTTTAAAACTTTAAACGTAATAAAAATTCTTTCCAAAAAACCGACTTCCAAAGCCACTGTAAAGTAAAAAAATATTTTGATTTCTACACACTATGTTGAAGTCGGGCGAGCCTGATGCGTCAACTTTGCTTATCCTTGTACCCGAAAGAATTTTTAATTTTGAGTATCAGGGTTGAGGATTTGGAGTCAGAATTTCCTCTAACGACTGAAAAAAATATATTTCAAATCGGTTCAGAAAGCACGGAGATATGCACCGACATACATTAAATTAAATAAATATATATATGCGCCGAATTGAGAACCTCCTCCTTTTTTGGAAGTCAGTTAAAAATAGGTGAAAATAGAGCGTTTTCTGGACACTAACTTATCTTTCTGACGCAACGAGCAGTCGTCAACGATATATTCGTCTATTAGACTGCTCGTTGCGTTGACCGTCAAAACGTGAACGACCCACTACCATTGTTTTGAAATCGGTGATCGTGGCGTGATAGCTTAGCGTGCAACTATGATTGATAAGTCGTGTGGCATACTCCACTTCTCATTAGATACCTGATACCTCCGTACTGTTTAGGCTTCCGCATTCGGATCCAATTTTGTGTAAGATCACTTTCAAAAAATCTATTTTTCACGCTGAATTTAATGTTAAAAATGAAAGAGCTCCCAGATGATTTTTCAAAAATCTAAATAATTGCGACGAATTCGCGAGTCTATATCTAGTCAAAAATATTGCAGAAACTTCTTACTTTATAAAATTTTAAACAGATTCAGATTCATTTGTTTTCATTTAACATAAACAATACAATAATTGACATGTCACCCCGTGCATATGCAGTTTGAGTGACAAAGGTGCTTCAAAATCATTATTTTTATGTCTATACTAGCAGATGCCCGCGACTTCGTCCGCGTAATATAAGTTTTTTTAAATTCCCACGGGAACTCACTAATTTTCGGTTTGATAAATAACCTATGACACTCACCAATAATGTGGTTTTCTATTGGTACCAGAATTTTAAAAATCGGTTCGGTAGATCCAGAGATTACCCCCTACAACTTCACAAACTCACAAACTTTACCTCTTTATAATATTAGTATTTAGTACCTATATCTCTCTCTCTCTATTCTCTGTAAGTACTCAATAATGTCTTGTCGAATAAATTAATCTATTATGTCGTGAAAACGTAGTTGCTTAATGCAGGCAAGTGACCGTCGTATGTCGGCGTAAAGATCGAATAGGTACCTACCTATAACAAAAAACCAACGCTACAGGTTTGCGGTACAAATAGAAAATTCAAAGCACAGGTGTATAACGCAAGGTGAATAAATAATATATCCACAACGTTTCTCTATAGTTTTTCCAATACAAAAAGAAATTCTATAATCTACGTTTATAGAATATCCGAAGTCTCATTGTATCTGTGAGGTCACAGGGAGGTGAGTCTAGCTGTTTTCTAATGGGAAAATTTATATTCTTTTCTAGAAACGGAGACTATATAGGTATATATTGAATTTCGCAAATAAATACGTAAGCATATTATATAAATATTTTGACTCAGTTATTGATTGCTGGCGGAGTAGCAAAGGATTTAGGATTCATACAGCATTAAACTGAAGTGTCTGAACACAAATATATTAAAGCTTTTAGGGCTACACGTTTTAGGTTTACACGTTTTTAAAAGCCGTGCAAACTTTGAGGAGTTCTTATTCTAGTGTCAAAAGATCTAATAATTGGGTTTTATTAGTAACACCCTACTAGAAGTAGTGCCATAATTAACGCTTTATTCCGAATTGTACTGATGCAGGACAAAATTCCAACTTACCTATTCATACCTATAATCAAATCAACAACTTAAAAGGTTCTTGGAAAAATTGGAAAAACCAAGTTATTGAGCTAAAACAATCGTACGGTTTTTCACCTGCCCTAGAAATGAACTATGGGAATAGGGAAATTAAGTGATGTAACAATGTCGCCATAATACAAACACCCTAATCCGTATTGCGCGTGCGCCACCAAACCGCCCGCCCGCCGCAAATCTCCTCACGAAGCTTTCAATATGAATAATAAGCTCTTACATTTATTACTCCACCGATATATCACAACAATGATTTATGAACGTTTTGTCACCCGTTGACGACGCCGATTGTTATATGAGATTATACCATTTTTGCAATCTTCATAGGACATAACTTTTCAATTGTATGTATATTATTGGATATGAAATTCTACACTTTATAGCATGAACATAAATAATGGAATGTCGTAAATGTTAAACTTTTACTTTTTTCTATAGTAAAAGTCGTTTTCTATGACCCACTTATTGTTATCATTGGGTTGGGTTCTATGGGGTACTAAAAACTTTACAGCTTTTGAGAGATCTATGGTACAAAAAGCTCTTCTAATCTTAAGAATTTTGGTGATAAATGCCATTTTCGATATTTACCATTCTGCTTTTAAGGTAATTAAAACATAGGCAGAAAAGAATTTTTTTTTTTTTTGGATTTTCTTACCTCTTACCATGTAATCTTCTATTTTAATATACCTACATATACATAGTAATCCTATTTGGATCTTTACATAGTTATGGGGCCTTTATGATCCCATTTTTATAATTTTTGTAATTTTGATATTGCAGAGTATCCAAAACATATCCAAAATCCAACCTCCTATAGTTTAAATTGGCATCACATCGACCGAACGACAGGAATGATCATACATTCAAGAGCTTCCGTTTTGAAAACAGGTAAACAGATGTAGTTTTACTTTTAAGTTATCTGAGCTTGTAAGTATGTATCAAAAGAGGCTTAAAATTTGTTTAATTAATTACATTTTGCAGTTAAGTACTTTAACTTAACTTTAGCAGTTAAGTATTTTGCAGTTAAGTACATTATATAAATCTAATCTAACAATGTCATCAGGCGTGCATACATAATTATATTGAGTGTACTGTGTATGTGTATAATATTTTTTATCCATACATTATATTTTAAAGATAAAAAAACCCAAGCCACCATCGAATGCGATAAAAAGTAGTTAATCCCCTAGTTAGTCCCATTGTTATGGTACTAGGTGCGCATACGCAAGCGGCTGCGTGCGTGAGGCCGCGCGAGCCTCAGTCCCAATCGCGCGGCGCGTGTGTAAGCACGACTGTGTATAGCCGGTGTTTATTGGGTCCTGTGACCCCAAGCTACCATGTGTTAAGTGGATTTATATTGGACTACCTGCACACGTGATTGATTATTTATGATGCATGTAAGTTATTTTGGGTATTTAAATATAGGATTTAGAAATCCACCTTTTATAGCAATTGTAACGTTTTTAATGTTACGAATTATGATTGACAATCTACCTTATCATCAACATCTTTATACTTAAAATATTTCATTTGTCTTTATAAATTCTTATTTCGTTTATTTTCAAACTAGTGTAATATTATTCCGATGATTATTAATATTTTTTACTAAACATTAAAGTTTTTGCTACGTTTTTGTTTTAATTACGCATAATTTTGGTTAAATCAATGAGTTAAAGGACTATAAACAACAAAAATAACCTCTATAAATTGTTTTATAAATCGTTGCATAGTTTCAAGCTGCGATCCGCCCTCCCGGAAAATATTAGCATTTTCTTTTTCATGATAATCTCCACTTAGTTCAAGAGCTCCTTTTGATCCTATGAGATGCTGGTTTCATAAAACATGTTATACTGTGTTAAATCTCAACCTAAAATAAATAAATAGCTTTAATTCGACCTTTAAAAATCAAATATTCCAGTCTACCTTGACTTTAGCCTTCTTCCGTTAATACCAGCAAAATAGGACTTAATCAAAAGCTAACGTGATTATTACTTTTGCTTAAGAATAAACAGCATTTTAATAGACTTTAAAATAGGGTAAAGGTCCTCGATAAGGTACGTATCAAGGACAATAATTTAACAATAAAATAATTTTTATTTAGACCGTAATACCTTATAAATAAAGTTATAATATGTAGGTATAAGATATCTAATTAACAAATGGCTCTATGTAACAATTTTCCTTGTAAAACTCATAATGAATTCATAATGCGATAATAATTTCGAGAAATGTATCATTCGACTCCACCTGCATACGAGATCTATTATTATAAGCTTTATTGTTATTTAATGATATGCTTGAGATCATGTTCATTTCTAACAAACGTGAATACGTTAGGTTCAGGTTTCCGAGCTAATGTACCAATGCACTGGCAGTGTTATGCGCTGTGCTCACGTTACCTGCAGAGTTTATATCCTTCATTATGCTGATGGGATACCATTAGACGCTTCACTGGCGATCATTCGAGAACATGGTGGATGCATTCTCAGTTCGCACAAACAATCGAAAAAATAACCTTCGTATTATTAGACCGGAATAAAGATATGGGTAGGTACAAAACATACAATACGAGAACAAACAGGTGGACATGGCCATGTAACTTTATATTAATAATTTAATAAAATGGAAAATTGATGTCGTGTATTTTTATTTGATAAAAACAAATGACGCCTTTTTGTTATGTTTATAAATCACACCTAAACCAGTTTAAAATATGGAAATCTCAAAACATCTACCCAAACATAGACATACATGTAATAATAATTATCAAGCCTACTAGTAAATAAACTTTATGAATAATTTCACCAATTTAAACAGGTGTTTTTATTAGCATTACCTATTTTGAATTGAATATGGTTCAAACAGTTTTGTTCTTTACAATTTAGATTTTAGACTTATTAGACCTTCACACCTAGACAAATTAGCTTTTAAGTTTCAAGACTTCCGAAAAAATGGGTTAGATGTACTCGCATATTTTATCAAACTTTTTTTTGTTATCTATATCTATATTCTATTCTATATATTATATAAAAATGAAACCAGTTTTCCTTGGTCACGGCATCACGCGTGAATGGCTGGACCGATTTCACTAATTCTTTTTTTGTTGTATTTGTTATTATTAGGAGAAGGTTCTTACGGAAAAAAATATTAAGAAAATCTCTCAGAAATATTGAAAAATATACATTTAATTTTGCATACTAAGGCGGTACGAAGTTCGCCGGGTCAGCTAGTTTTGTCATAAAAATCTATGATTTAGGAGCACAAACTCATGAAACATGATTAAATCCAATAAAACCGAATTCTTAACTTATATTTTTCCGTCATTGTTTCATCAAAAATTAACGTAACTGTCAGTAAACATGGCGCCACTCAAAATATAAACAAAACATCCGCGTTTACCTACCTGTTCCTCAAAAACAGTAATTGCTCTAATGAATAGGTCGTATTTTTCTAAGGGCAGAATGGGATAATTGTCGGTCTGCGTGTTCTACCGCAAGCCACAATTCGGCATTTACGCCGCTTCTTACACAACTTTAATTGGCCTCTCCGAAATCGGAAGATTCAATTAATTGATTTTAATTTCGAATTAACTCGAAACTGAATGGATCGTTACCCCATTTTTTTAATTACTTAAGGTTCGAACTTCGGTGTAGATACTCTATACGTAGAGTATTAAACTAATAGTACCTACCTACTCGTTCTTAGACAGTTTTTGATCAAGATTTTAATGATCAAGGAACACTAACTAGTTATCTGGAAGGTGGAATCTATTATAGATACTAGATGATGCCCGCGACTTCGTCCGCGTGGATTAAAGTTTTCGATTCCCGCGGGAACTCTTGAATTTTCCGGGATAAAAAGTAGCCTATGTCCTTCCCTGGGTTACAACTTACAACCTATCCCTGTACCAAATTTCAGCAAAATCGAACTTGAACAGATGGGCCGTGAAAGCGTAGCAGACAGACAGACACACTGTCGCATTTCTAATATTAGTATGGATATTCTGTGCTGGAAAATACTCTGTACTTATGTCTACATCATCAGATTACTAGTATATAGGTTAACCGCAATTATTTGACGTATTAACTATTATATTCCTACTTTCGTTGTCTTGTAGCGTGTATGAGTATTTCAACCTGCCAAGTATGGCTCGAAGGCTTGAAGGGCAAGCTATTTTAAGACAATAAATTCTACCAGTGATGGCAGATGTTCAGATGTCAGGCTATCAATATGTGCTATACTCCTAATTAATATGAAACTGATGACAAGTTGACCAGATAGATGCATTGGTCGTTACAAAAACTAGAATTACAGCGTTTGGGCTCAACTTGAAATGTGTTTGGTGCAACTCGAAATAGTATATCGGAGTGGTTAGTCTGCTTGCTTATAATAGCGCATATATCTAGACCGTAGATTTTTTTTTTTTTTTTATTGTGAGATAGGCTTGCGCTTGACGACAATCATGCTTAGTGCAAAGCAATGATGAGGTCTAGGTTGGAACGCGCTTGCCTAGAAGATGCCTATTCACTCTTGCCTTGAAGGTACCTAAGTTATACGTGGCAGGAAACACGTGCGCTGGGAGGGAGATTTTATTTTTTATTATATTTCATACGTCAATATACGACGTAGTTCTGTAACAAATCCATTTTTATGTTTAAAAAAGTTTAATTTGATGAAATCTACTCGATCTGAGTTTTTGTCTATGAAATAATACTATTTATAAAAAAAAAAATCGGTTCAGAAACCACGGAGATATGCACCGACTTATTAAAAAAAAAACTATACGCCGAATTGAGAACCTCCTCCTTTTTTGGAAGTAGGTAAAAAAATAATATAATTCAACTAGACAACGCGCGGCGGCCTTATTATGTAATTTAATTTATATAAGTTGCTTTACAAAAATATTCTTATTATAATTATAGATTTCTAAATTAATAAATCATTAGAATCTTTTAAATGTAGCAGACATTTTACATCATACATAACATGTTTTGGCTCTTATAACTTGGTCATGAAGTCATTTGGTAATTTATATTCTCCTCGAGTATAACGACCGTGACTGGATTGAGAAATTGATTAAGAATTATTTTATTAATACCTTCCAAGTACTATGTATAGGGAAGATCTTAAATGTTAAACTTTTTATTTTATTTTAAATCTACCAATCTTCTATGAGCAGAATCCTAGATCCTTTAAAGATCTATTTACAATGTTTTGGATATCTGCAGACAATATAATAGCAAGCTTATTGCAATTTATATTGAACTATTGAAATATTTAAAAAAAAATTAAATTAGATTTTGTAATTAAAATGTAAATAAATGGCATGGTTGGTAATGGATTCTATGACTGTACATAGGAATGAAACTTAATCCTTATATTCATCTATGGAGCAATAAATTCTCGTTAAAAGCGGCCGACTGTAACGACGGACCTCATCCTAGATGGCAGGGTGTTTTAATAGGTTTCGATATTGATTTTTAATAACAGGAAGCATTTTAATTAATCCTCATTTTTAGATCGTATTTATGGTCCATAATGTAGTTTTAATTATAAACTGTGTTTAAATCATAAATCATTCTTATTCGAATTTGATTGTTTCTAAAGGGTAGTTTATATTATATTACGAAGTACTTAGCTATAAAACGGGAGTGTCATCAATTTTTAACATGTTTGTTATGTATCTAGTTTCCTGGAAAAAATAAAACATTGGAAATAGGATTCATATAAAAGAAATGCGTGAATAACTAGTATCCTTGCTTTAACTTTACAGAGTTTCATGTTTCATGAAGACCATAGTCACATTGCTGGTCATAAACTTCCTCTTCAATGCCCCAACTTTTGGACAAACTGGTGGGAGGCTTCGGCCGTGGCTAGTTACCACCCTACCGGCAAAGACGTGCCGCCAAGCGATTAAGCGTTCCGGTACGATGCCGTGTAGAAACCGAAGGGGTGTGGGTTTAATATAACTGCCATGCCCCTAACAGGTTAGCCCGCTACCATCTTAGACTGCATCATCACTTACCATCAGGTGTGATCGCAGTCAAGGGCTAGCTTGTAGTGGATACAAAAAAAAAACTAACTAAGGTACCAACGCGTTCAAAATCTCAAACTAATTCGACCAATACTATGTTCAAACAATAGACGCCGCTCGGTATTCGCTTATTAGTTCCAACCATTATATTTAAATAGGACGTCGAAAACAATATAGCCATTTAGCGAATTCAAGCGCGTGCGAGATTATATTTAAAATTGGCCAGCCTAACTTTGAATAATGAGCTTAGAAGGAACAAGTAATATGTTGGTTCAAGCTTGCGTCATGCGTGGCAAGTAAAGAATACATTACAAAATTACATTACCATTGTTCTGTGTTCACGGAACATCGTTTCTTGGTGCATTCATGATCGACGAGTTCTATTAGAACCGACGTCATTGTGCATCTCAGTGGTTCCCACACCGCGCGAAAATATAATGAAATCACGTAGGAAGTAGCGTTACTGAAAACGGACTATGCTTAGTGGAATCGGTGCAATACTCTGACGATTTACTTCAATCACATACTAAATGATCGATTGCAATTATTATTTAACTCTGCAGACTGCGATGATCGGTTAACGTATAACGGCCATATTTGTCAAAAATCTCGTCAAATGTCAAGGTAAGTGATAATGAAGTTTAAGTTTTAACCGAGCTTTTAAATCCATACTAATATTAGCAACGCGAAAGTATATATTATGTCTATCCGTCTGTCTCTCTGTCTGCTACGCTTTCAAGCTTATCTTTTGAACCGATTGTTACTAACTTTGGTACATAGTTAGATTTCATCCCGAGGAAGGACATAGGCTTGATTTTCCGGGACGTTTTATCCAAGAAATTCAAGTAGTTCTCGCGGGAATAAAAAAATATCCACGCGAATAAAGTCGAGGGTATTATCTCGTTAAAAAAAACTTTAGAAAACCCTTTATAATAAGTAATGCAAAACTTTGTGATCACATAGACAAGTATAATACAGGTATAATTTTAAGACATTTTAGGTTAGAACAAAAAATACCTTACACGATGCCGAAAAGTATGTCAAATACAATTTCATCCAAATAATACGACGTCCAAATAGTACAGGAGATTTGTACGGTTAAGGTATTCAATTGAATTCTTTTCTGATGTAAGGAATCACGTTCCAAAGTCATTAATTGACGTCCAGCGGTGACTGCAGCATTCTTTCACTTCCAAGTCGTACAACTCTCTATTTATAAATACATTGTTTTGAAAATTTTAAAAGAACTACTTTTTATATTTTAGACGTGACAACTGACAAACCGAAATGTTTTTTACTCTCATTATTAATGGCTAAAGAACTTAAAGCTCTTAATATGTCCCATATGTCTCTCTAAATAGTCTTCTATATTTTGACACAAAAGTGAAATTTAAGGTCCTAATTATAAATCTAAATCCATTTATATCTGAGATTTTAACATAAATGCTAATAATAGAGATCTAGAACATTATTCAAACACAGCATCTACATTCCGATCTTAAACATAATAGGGAACTTAATGCATTTGAATACTTAAAAGGAAAATCGAGATTCATTATAATGTTCCTATATTATATGCATTCTTATGTTAAAAAGACTGACTAACACCCATCAATACTCCATTGAGAATCTTATGACTCGGGCAGAAGTAGGTACATTATGTATCTCGTGTGTGTTAATCGAACGAGACACTAATTCAATCAGTTGAATTGATTTCAATTTGGTCGTAGGATCAAATTCCTTATAACTGCGGGCACTTTTAATTTAATTTTCAGTATGGGTAATCACTTATCAACTTAAGCTGTACTAAAACAAGCAATTAAGAATTTATTCGATATTTAAGTGGATTCGATTCTCTTCTGATTGACTTCTTTACGAACTTCACTTTCCGCCTTTCATTTACCATTTTAGTGCTTGTTCCTTTTTAGAACAAAACAGTCTTTATTGTGTTACTTCCTTTCATTATTCTTCTAATGAGTTGTGGTTATACTCAAGAGTATAACCATTAGTTTTGGAAAATTAATAATTATTATATTAGGTTCCATCCTCAGCATATTTTTTTTTTATCCACTACAAGCTAGCCCTTGACTGCGATCTCACCTGATGGTAAGTGATGATGCAGTCTAAGATGGTAGCGGGCTAACCTGTTAGGGGCATGGCAGTTATATTAAACCCATACCCCTTCGGTTTCTACACGTCATCGTACCGGAACGCTAAATCGCTTGGCGGCACGTCTTTGCCGGTAGGGTGGTAACTAGCCACGGCCGAAGCCTCCCACCAAGCCAGACCGGGGAAAATTCAGCAATTATAAATTCCCAAATTGACCCTGCCGGGGATCGAACCCAGGACCTCCGCACGTTAAGGCAACAGCGCTACACACTGCGCCGCGGAGGTTGTCAAATATGCCCGCTTTTATATTATTATTCAGAACGTATTTTAGCTGCGTGCACTGATATATACGCCTTTATAACTTTAATCTAAGGCGATTGATGATAATGTATTAATACCACTTATTTCCTAGAAGATCCTGTCACAAAAAATGTACCCTAGCTATAATTAGCCCCTGTAGCCAACGCCCATGAACAAAAACAAAAAATAACCCCAGATCATAATGACGTAATGACATCGTGTCGTGCACACACAAAGCCAGCTAATTTGGTGGGTGTCACTCTACACCATATTCCCGACACAATATTATGTAGGCACTAGACAAGTATATTAGTAAAATCATTTGAAACCTTCTGGCCTCTGTAGTAAGAGCTACCATTTTTTTATTTGGGCACGGTACGTTGTATATCGTGTATGTTATGATGCTGAGATCTCCTTCCGGGAACCAAGAACACTGCATTTGCATTTTGCCCGCAGCCACACTTTGTTACTGTTTTCAGATCAGAAGCTTATCAGTCAGTATACAATATGTATGATATATATATCAAAATAATAATAATAGATCTTTATTTACAGATATAACAATTAACATCCATAAACTTACAAAGCGCGGTACTAGTTAACGATACCTAATGTTAGTTATGTTAGTAAAAACATTTTAGAACTATATGAGTGGTGTTAATTATTAACAATATGTATTATGATCTTTGATATAATTTGTTCAATAATAGTCATAGATCTATTACTATTATTTTTACCTTGACAAATTTGCTTGCAGTAATGGAACCAAGTAAAATTTGTTAAAACAGAATTTGCGTCCGAAAACTAGCATTGTTTTCCCGGAAGCGTGTAATAGGTACTTTAACAATGCGTTTACTTAATCGCTAGTTTTGCAATAACATTGCTACACTAGCCAAATTTGTCTTTGATACGTTCAGCTTGAATGAAAACAGGTTTGCTTGTTAAATGCGTTTTTGTTATTATCTTGGCGAATTAAATTATTGTAGAATATATTTTAAGCTCAATGTGAAGACCTTGTCCTTTTCATTAAAATGTTGATACAAGTGTCCTCTGAGAGGCTGTCCTCTGTTTAGATGCTTTATATGATTTGATATCTATATGATATTAATAATAACACGTTAAACAGATAACTTCAAAAAATAATGTATGTACAGTATTGAATCTTTTTCACTGATTTAAAGGAAAAGGTTCATTTTAGGTCTACTCTTGTACACTCTACCATAAATAGAAGAAAATACATAGATTGTATTAAAAATATAATAATTTAGAACAGCAAAGTAAATAACGAGCAAAAAAATAAAAATGTATTTCAAGTTTTCGATACGTTTCCAAGATGGCATAGAGAAGACAGTAGGCGCGAAACGTATCAAATGTAATTTCTGACTATCACTGTCAAAATAACGTGTTTTTATTTTGAAAACGTCAAATACATGAATCTGCCATTGTTACCCACTCATTGTTTAGTGTTCCATATCTTGGAAGGATTAAATAATTTTAGCACTGAAATTACGACGAATTCGTAGATTTGACCAATAAAAACTGGTGTTGTATTTTATTTTCCTTCATTCTCTGCTTGTACAAGACTTTTCCTACGCCCCATACAAATCTGAACCGTCTCCTTTGTTTTTTATTGAAAACTACAATGGAATACTTGTAAACGTAGTACTCTTACATTACAGTATAGACTGTCGCAGAACTAACCTTTAACAGAGAGTAAGTTTTTATAGTGAGAACGTAACTAATTAGTACGAGACTGTCGACACTGATAAATACAAAGTATTTATTTAAAATAGTTGACGTAGAAATCTGATTAGCATAGTGGTTCCTCAAGTATGGAAGCCAATTTTAAAAAGGATGTTTATATAAACATACTCGTAAATATCTCGTACGCAAAATTTACTACTTTTGGCGCGCCATTCTTAAATTATCACGAAGGACAACATCACGTGCCTCACATTAATGCGAATTTTCTTGGCAATTATCCCAACGGCCTATTGTCGTAAATATCAAATTGCTCTTTTCGTAAACGTGAAGCATCACGTGTATATCTTGGCTCCCAAAAAATTGATCCCTAAAAATGAGTGGCAAGTGTCATTAGTCATTACATCGTCTTATTCTCTTGATGTTGTCGATCAGCAGATGTCTGTAACAAATGTCGGCGGTTAATGTGGCTACACACCTGCCCTCTTCAGCTGTTATACATACCTAGTAATCTAATCGGACTTGTTTTTCTAAACAATTATACAATTGCTGATGCACCCCAGCTTCGCTCGGGTGGAATTTTTGAAATTCCTATCTTTCTTGGGCGGTGGGCCAAGGTGGTTATAACGTAATGAAGTAAACCTATTATACACGCGACATCTCGGTTTGAGCCTTCCGCTGATTTTATGTCTGTCGCTCAGTTTTTATGATATTATGGTTTCTCCTTTTATTTATATACAAGAAATCAATGCATCATAATAATATTATCATTATAACTAACTTATATCGTGCTTGCACAGCTTTAGGGTTTTCAGAATAAGAATTATAAGCAGCCATGATCACTTCTCGAATGGTTAAGGTTCAGTCAGGTTTCGTAGTCAGACAGATACTTCAATGTTCTTTATTAATTGTATATTATCCAATCGCTCTTTGCACAAGCAATTTGCCGACATCTCTATATATCAAAGAGTCCAATGTGAATTTATTTTAACGATGAAAACTTTACGTAATGACCAAAATGGCACAATACTTAGATGTTACAACTTACAAGCAATATGCAGAATTAATTTCTCCATCAATTATTATTTTTGACGCTCAAACGAACATGACATGGCCTATTTTTTAAACGTTCAAAATATTATATCAGTTTTTCAGTTGGGCAACAGCAAACTAAAGATAAGGTTATAATATAATACATCACTTGATTTATTTGATTTTTCCACAAAGTTTTATACATAAAATTTTCATAAACTAAAATTTAAATGAAAACTAAAAGGATTGTTAATCAAAACTATCCTTTCTTGTTTTAATCAATAATCTATTGCGGGTTAAAGATTTAACATCACGTATGGCTGTCAATAATGTCAGTCGCGTTGAAAAACAAAGTTGCATAAGTAGAAAGCAGGAAGCATGTGACTTACCGGTAGTTTATAGCCTTCTTGCTACTGATTATCGAACTGAATTGGTTGAGTATTCATTTTTAGACTACTTTTTAAAATAGCGACACAGTTGCATGAATTTGTCGAAATTGGCTAGAAACTCGTCAATCGGGAAGTGTGACGAGACATACATTAGTGAGTTTTATGCTAATAGCATAGCGTAAGCATATATATAATACATGTATTATATCCTTACATTGGATCGACGTCCTTTCAAATTGCTTTTTTTTTAAATATATAAGCTAGCGCTTCGCTGCAATCAGACTTGCATGCAAGAGGTGATGCAGCCTAAGGTGGAGCGCGTTTACCTAGAAGATGCCTATTCACTCTTGACTTGAAGTATACCTATACTAAAAGAGGATGGGGAAACGGAAGCCGGAAGGGCATTCCATATCCTAGCGGTTCGTACGAGCCTGCGGAATTTCGACTGCGTAAGGGTGCAGACCTTGCGTGCTGATCAAGCTTCGCACTTACACCTTCGTATACACCTTCAAACTGATATTAATTTTATGCTAGAATTACTGGAAAATTAGCAATATGCTAGAGGAGTTTGAAAGCCTCGGTATACTTTGGACGCGTTTGGTTGCCAACAGGAATCTTAGAAGAAAAGGGAGGAGCCTTTTGTCCGCATCTGGTATAGAATGACTTGTTTGTACTGAAAATTTTGTCAGTGATCTCTAAGGTACCCTCTTCGTCTAGCCTCTGTTACTCCGCAGCATCGATCTGCCTAGATAGTCATCTAGGCAGATCGATGCTGCGGAGTCGTCGGATATCTGATAGAAAAAGTATCTCATTAGACTCTGCTAATAGTTGGTCTGCTATCCTAGCTTTGCTTGCCTTTTACTTGAAACAGAATTTTGAAAACATTTTGAAAATATTGTGACTCTGTCTCACCCCTTTGACAACATTTTTATATATTTTCACTTTTGTATTATATTTCATCTCTCCAATACCACAATATGGAATCAAAAATCTATTCCTTCGCCTAGTTATCAGCAGCTTAACAATTTCTTTAGTATAAACAATATTTTCCAATTTAATACGTTAAATTTAAACAGACAGACGGACAGTAAATTAACTGCCGGGGTATCGAACCAATGTATCACGGGTTGACACAAATCCGCTCAACATTTTTAACGGTACTGGGATTTCAGTCTTAAAAGCTCATTCGGGTTTGGGGAGATAATTTATACCCATCTTCGTAATAAGATTATTGCATAACTCTTTAAAACCATAAACGGTGACATTTTTTTAATGCATCTTAATGTCCATGCTGTAAAAATTACTGTGATCATAGAACTAAGTAGAATCGTTTTACATAAATTAAGGTTACGAAACTGAAATCTGATCAGCATAGAAAGCTTATGCCTACGTCATACATATCAAGATATGCATTCGGGCAAACAGACACAATGAGAACCATGTTCAGTGAATTTACGTGTAGGTACAAATATTGCTGCAACATCGGACAAGCCATCGCCCATCGGCCTCGGCGGGTGACCCGAGGGCGCGGTTCCAAACCTCAATTAACCGGCCCATACATCGATTACTACAAGGCGGTTACATATTACCATCGTTCACGTCACGATCCCGAGTCAATGTACTTTCTCCCTTGAACTTATTTAAAATCGTCTCCAACGCATGATTGACGCTCACTCCATTGTAACCTTAGCGTTACATAACCCGATTTGATGTGCTGTCACTCAAAATAAGCATTTCCAAAACATTTTGTTTTGTTAATGTGTAATGATGCGTATTCTATGCGCTTGCCATTTAATTGTTAAGCAATAGATATGTCCGTTTAACCTATGTACCAATAGTTGCTAAAGATGAGATTGGATTAAAAGATTTAGGTATTGAAAGATTAGATTTCCTCTCTCGAATGTTCGCAGTCGGCATTACCTGGGGGGACTGGCCAATTTAGTTTTTATTATCTGATTTATATGCAGTTGTAATCGTGTAAGCTATCGATTGTATGAGGACTGTTTATGAGTTAATGCGTATGCCGCTTGCTGTTTATTGCTTAACTCTTTTATAGTAATGTTGGAATATTAAACTTAACTTGGTAATATTACAGTTACAATCTACGTCTATTTTTACATACCTATTTCTACTTGTATTAAACTTTCAGAAATTGGGTCTTATATCTTCTTCTTCTTTTCTTGGTTTTTGGCGTTCAGTGGGTATAAGACCTATCGTTAATTACACGAATTTGAGGTTATTACTAATCAAGATATTTTCTCAAATTCAAACAATTGAAAATACAACAACCTGCAAACAATACAACACAATACAAGTACAAATAAAATCTCGTTCATTCATAACACATACGTAATTCTAACCGGGGTCAAAAGTGGGCTGAATTAACATGTGCTCGCTGATAGCTCACTAGATACTAACGCGGCGCTAAAGGTTCCTTTGTGTGTGTGTAGTAAAATTAACACTAAACAAAGCAAAGAGCAAGAGAAATAAATGGTCTACATTTCTCTTTGTGATTATTCGTGCACATTCAATGTTGAAATTTTATAGCGCTCGTACTCGTAGACGAGTATCAGAGAAGACATTTTGTTATTTCAATTTATTTTATAATATAAAAAATATATAAACAGAACCTCTATCTTGGGTGTACAAAATAATATCAGGATATAAATAATATTACTATAAATTACTTTAAATACTGTTATTGCATCATAGTTTTCCCCCTGTAAGTAAACATATTGTTAAAGTTGGCTTAAGTTACAATTAAGTATATGGATTCAATTAAATGAATCCCAAAAATAATCATATCATAATTCATATCCCATTCCAAGCTCAGGATTTTGTCAATACATTGTAAGTCAGGCTCTTTTCTTCCACTCTTATTGAAAAGGTGTACCCCTTCTTTCTTTGGTATGTGTATAGTTGTTTTGTATTTCTTCGAATCAAGAACTATATGGTCTTGCAAAAGTATGTGTATTATTGTCCGTACTGTTAAGTACCTTTTCCTGTTCTTGTAAAAATGATGGTTCTCTCAGGAAACAGGAGGGTGCAGTAAGGAGGTCGTTGACCTCGATCTCGACGTGATTCGACCCGAATGCATTATTTGGATTCACCGCAGTCCTACATCATTCTCAATCGAAAATTCCACGCCTGATGTCTTCTTCGGTTACAGCGTTGCTTTCTTTATGATTTATGATCGCCTCGCATCGTAATTACTCGGACCTTTTTATGTTGTTGTTATTTATTTACATCTGCCACTGCACATTGTTTTTTATTTTTGTTAGGTAGTCAATTCTTGTTTGTATCAACATCGAACATAATCATCATAATATTCTCCTTGTGACCAGTCTCCAGTTAAATTTCTGTCTCTTTAATATGTTTTACGTAGATATCGACATGTATATTTAAATAGGTAGGTATAAGATTCTAAGGCGAAGTCAAATAAGTTTTCGTTTTAAAAGTGTGTCATTATATTATAACGTAGATATCATTGAGGGATCAAACAAGGCTTGTTTTCACCAAAGATGAATTGGCAAGTTTACGATTCATTGGGTATGAACAACAATAGCATAAAATATGTGTCGCGGTGACCCATCGTGTACTGACCTTTCGTGGTGTCATTGTGAATTGTGATGGTACCCAAAAATTCTCAGCGCCGAAAATGTTTTTTGCACTTTGACCTTCTTTGATTCCATTCACGTGCATTTTATCTCAGATTGGTACTACTTAAACCTTTTACCGTACATATATTATTACTGTGCAAATTTGTACTTTGTTTCAACCTACTATCTGAGTTTAAAAAATGACATTCCAATCACTAGTACAACAATAGAGAAGTCATAATCAGTGAATCACGTTTAAAAGCATACCAATTTTAAGCGTTTCATACTTTGTTTCTCAATCTCATACCAGAGTTATCTAAGCCTTGCTGAATTCCACCGTAGGCTGTTCTTGTACTGCCGACTGCCGTCTCACATTCCAGATGAATCACGCCCTAATTACCACTTTCTGCGAACCTGTAACACTTACGAAGTTACAACTCTGAATAACTTACCGTTAATAAACATAAAACAGTTTTACTTTAAAGAATTCGCAAGAAGTAATAACTTTGTTATAATTAAGCTGGTTTGTGGTCTCTCTTATAACCTCACCTGTGGAGTGTCCAAGGTGTTCTAAATCAAAAGCACCACGTAGTTGAAGTCTAATTCATTTTTTAGTGAATATTATTGCAATTTTTATGCAGGAATTTTTAGCGATATATTGAAAATTACTGGTCATACAAATATATCATACTAATATTATAAATTCGAAAGTGTGTTTGTTTGTTGGTTTGTCCTTCAATTACGCCGCAACGGAGCAACGGATCGACGTTTTTGGCATGGGTATAGTTGAGGACCTGGAGAGTGACATAGGCTATTTTTTATCCCGGAAAATTATTAAGGAGTTCCCTCAGGAATCAAAAAAAAATAAACGCGGGCATCAGCTAGTAATGTATAAAGTACAAATTGGTGGTTGTTGACTTTACCTTTACTTATGGCTCATCAGTCATCAGCATCACGTTTTTTTATTCATTATTTACAAATTATTTACAAACTAATTTTATTAATTTCAACCTTCTCTAGACAATTTGAACTCCAAGGAATTCCAAATAACTGGCAAACCTCTCAGACACCACTTCCATACAAAATCTTTTTCTTCAATCAAGGACATAAAACGAGACCATTAACATGTTCTCATAAAATAACGTATACAATCGGTTTTAAGCTCGTTCTGATTTCTGAAATTGTTAACCTTAAAAAAGTTTCCCAGCGAGAAGCAGCTATAATGAATTGGGTAGTTAAAACCTCATTATTGATTTGTGTTATTAGCGATGACAAAGCATCGTTACATAAAAGTATAAACAGTGATTTCGCTTGAATACATAGACGTTACGTGATACCTCGGCACGTGTCGACTTTCCACTTCTTTCGGCAATAATTATGTCAACAAAACCAAAAATATGATAAAGTCTTGGTCAGACACGACGTACGACGTTGTGGTTCAAGCTTCTTTCACTTTGGAGGAAAATTAAGGAATTCCCGCGGGAATCAAAAAACGTAAACCATTGTTCATGTTGCTGTTGCTGTCGTGGTATCTGTCTATCCAGGCTTAAGCACGAGAGATAGAGCGAAAAATTTGCTTCACATTGTGCGTATGAAAACGATTACGTACCAACTTTTTTAAATTTTTCCCCGCCTACGTCTAATTAGTATTTGGTACCTATAGTCCACTGACAACCTAGTTATGTAACATGAGAACATGTGTGGCAAAGTCGCGTTAGAATATACCAAACTGTTATCTTGGTTAATCAATGGTGGGCAATATCGGTAACCGAACTAGTGAACTGGGATATATTATGAATATGATTATAATTAATTGATAGATAATAAAATAATTTTATCTGCTAGACCATACCATGTTCTTCTAACTATGTAAGTAGGTATTAAGTACTTAGCTACATTTTTAAGGAATTCAGTAAGTCAATATAGTTACTTACTTAAATTTTAATAATTTTAATTTTTCTGTTAATGCTACGTAGGTAGTTAAAAACATAATATCAAATCCCGAAGGGCGCGGCGTGTTCAAATGCGTGTTACGCGTAAGAAAGTGAAAGGTACAGACTACAGAGCTAGTTTTAAGTGAATTATTTTATTACCTGTTCAAGCAGCAAACCTTCACAGTTTCCGATCAACATTATCTCGTCAGTCTACTGCTGATTCCGAGAATCTAAATCGGTTGTAGAAACTTATCCAGTAGAATTCTTCGAATTTTTAATACGACCGATTATACCTTTAGAAGAAGGTATTTATACAACATTCATATTATTATGTGCAATAAACCTACACATGTGTGGTTTTCTGTATAAGTTACGACTTACGACTCTAATGAATATTAAAATAATAAAGAATGAGGCTGATATCCGATATAAATAAAACATATGTATCCATATACATAAATAATTAGGTACCTGAACACATTGAGAGATAACTGTAAATTTAGGCACAGTCATCGTCTTAAAATTTGCCTTGAGTATTATTATATTATTTTTCTAATTGAATAAACAAGATGTTTCCCCTAAGTATTTATAATCAAGGAACAAGAATTTTAATTCGCTATATAATGCTCTAAAATAAAAACTAATATTAATCTATGTGGTAACATATGCGGGGAATTCGATAATTTAGCCTGCCTTCCCGCTTCTAAACATGCAGGAAAAGCAAGCATCCACGCAAGCCACCACCACACCTAACCACAGAATTCTTTTAAAGCGCTCTTATAATTTACACAACATCATCAACATCAACATCACCACGTGCCTTCTTTAAACCGAAGTTTGGCGGTCATCTTGTTGTGTTTGTTAAATCTCCTCTATATTGAGCCGCATCTTTTAGCCTTGGATAGCGAAGCCCTGTCCACTCACTTTATATCGTCAGTTGCGCCTACACTATAAATACTTAAAATTATAAAAATAAGCACAAATATTATAATTTACTCGCACTAAAGCTTAGGTGTGTCCAGTGAAGCAGGAAACGAGACAAGCACAGATAAAGCTAATTTGTAAAAAGCCGAGGGTCATAAAGCACGGGCGGCGCACGCGCACGATTTATCTGTATTTTAGGACAGTTGGCTCGTTATCTAAAAACTCAACGTTACCGTCTCCACTTACTCTGAAGTAAACATTTGACTTAGAAAGTGCAGTTTCATGTTACGTCCACAGATAAGGTTTTACGTGCTTATTTGTGCCCCGAAATTGTGCCCTTAATACTTTGAAAGCCTCAGGTGCCGATTATGAGGCAAACAAATCAATGCTTAAATCCGTAGAAAAAATCAAACAAAAATGGAACATTTGTTATCTAAAAAATTCCCTTTGTTTGTCAGCTTAAGTCGTAACTTTAAAATTTAAGCTTTAAAACAATACACTTATCTCTTCTCGTAGTTTAAGAAACAGTAACATCCCAGTTGACTTTATTATGTTGCTACATATCAAAGATAAACTCATAATTTTTTAACTCACAAGTTTATCTATACGTATAAGTATAGACAAACATTTTAATACCCCTACCAGATTAGCTCACTACCATCTTAGACTGCATCATCACTTACCATCAGATGAGATCGCAGTCAAGGGCTAGCTTGTAGTGGATAAAAAAAAAACAATACTACAAGTAACCTGTTAGGGCCATGGCAGTTATATTAAACCCATACCCCTTCGGTTTCTACTCGGCATCGTATCGGAACGCTAAATCGCTTGGCGGCACGTCTTTGCCGGTAGGGTGGTTACTAGCCACGGCCGAAGCCTCCCACCAGAAAATATATATAGAATAAAAATAAAGTACCTATCTCGTTGCTAGACCGAAATAACGTGTTTTTTCCTGCTACGATATTTCTGTAATATCATATTATGTGATGCACTGAATTTTGAAAACTGAAATAAACTTGTACCTACCTACGTATAAAATATGTTCTTACTCATTAGTTTCCGAAAGTTCAAAGTAGGCGGCTAGCCCTACGACAGCAATAAGTACTTATTGCTATCGTAGGGCTTATGTA
Organism: Erebia aethiops; assembly: GCA_923060345.2. Lineage (NCBI taxonomy): Eukaryota > Metazoa > Arthropoda > Insecta > Lepidoptera > Nymphalidae > Erebia > Erebia aethiops. The sequence goes on along the minus strand of OV281096.1, from coordinate 7,958,369 downwards.
CATAAACCCACCACAGTCAACACCGTCGGCCCACATCGATAATGATCCGATTAGTAAATTAGTTATCAAAAAAACCAACATACTTATCACACGCGTTGATGTAATCGCCACATATTAGATCATGTAACGGACTTGTCCATTCGCATTAGACGCCGTACGTCGTGCTTGTACTTTAGGCCACAAGTGAGAATATTTATGGCCAATGTATGTACTTATTTTCAACGTTATACCAAGAAGCTTATATTAGATCTTCGTAAAATTATCTTGCATGTCATGCAGCCATACACTTCATCCTAAAAGCTTTATAAGCTTTACGCAGACTTCTGAGTTGTATCATGTATGCTATGTACAAATTATCTGGATTTTTTTAAAATTTAAGTTTCAAAAGTTGTTGAACAATGTTTAAATGAATGTATGAATATTTTGACTTGAAAGCTTAGCTAGCATCTTATGGGTCGTTCTTAGTAATAATGCAAAAGCTCTCTAATTTAACTCTAATCATTAACACATACTTACAACAAAATTATCGTAATAATAACGAATCAAAAGCACTATAATTTGTTACGAGGATGATAAGCGAAATGCTCGTTCTTAGAACGATGTAATGACGTCGGTAAACCCGTTGATGTCTTTTATTACTCATAGGTCGACAGCGGCGAATTCGCGATTCAATGAGCAACATTTTAGTGGATTTATCCGTCAATAAATCTTTATTTTTATTTGCTTTTGAAAAGTTAACAAGTATAAAACAGTTTTTGTAAAGTTGGCTCACTTCCAATTGTATTCATAAGTCAAAGTCATGCTTTTTCCGTTCGTTTCTCTTCATCAAAATTAGAAATTTTCACAAAACATCTTTTTTCTTTTATAAATCATCTGGCAATTTACCGAATTCCTATCAAGTTTTGATTCCATTTTTGTTATGTGCTTACGATATTCTTTGCAATACTTTAAAAATCGACTATATTGTATAATATAATAGTAAGTATGAAGAAAATGTTAAAAACTCAATTGGAACGACTCAAAGTAGTTACTAATTCTTTTGTGTAGGAGTAATACCTACGCAAAAAATGTTTAATCATTTAATTCTATACCAGATGAGAGTAAATTATTTTCCTCTTTTTGTATGTAAATAAATAGACGCCCTTGCAACGTTGTATCAGTAGATAGTTTAAAATTATAGTTGCATACAATGAATAGTAAGAAGTCTCACGGTAACGCGTTATAATACAGTGGCATTGTAGCGGACACGCTTCAGAGGTTCGTGCCTCGGGAAGTCTCCCTCAGGACTCTGTATGCCATTAGAATATAGATTAGAACCGCTACCTTACAATACCACTCGCTAATGAAGCATAAAGCCTAAACGGAAATTATGTTTCTCATACGCCTTATCAATTTATATCTGTTTGTTCAAATAGCCGGTATAATTTATTTATCGTGGCGAGCGTAAGTAGTGGCTCATAATTCGAAGTAATGGCCCAATGCCTGAGGCGGCCGCATACCTGAAATATCACCATACATCAAACTGTGCCGCTACGCGCTTTAATCCTAGAGCTCGCATATTTTCCAGTGCAAACGAACCAAGTGCTATGCGCTTGCACAAATATTTCCTGCATCCCACTCCATACTTCTTTTGAATTATAATGCCTAAATCATTCTGTTACATTATTTTCTACCCTGAAGTCATGACACAATCTTCAAACTTAGCTTTAATAATAACAGTATTTTTGATCGCAGAGGATTTTCTTACTTTTTAAAATTTCTACGAAATTAAAAAAAAAATTACTTGATAAACGGGGATTGAATCCCGTGATATAAAGTGTCTTGCATCATATAAAAAGTACTTGCAACCTTTTCGTGCAGTTGAAGTTTGACATTGCATATTTGAAAATGAATCAGCAAAATGGTGGTATTACTACAATAATCAAGTACAGGAAAGAGCTTCTATGTCACCCTACCTGGTTATTTAAAAAATACAAAAACCTCTTTTAAAAAGCGTGGACATACGAGTAAGATAGCGTATTCAGACCAGCTATGAAGTCACGCGAACTTCACTATATAAGCTTCTCTCCAGTGAACGAAGATAACCCACTCTCAAATCAATCTAAAATGGTGTTGTTTTGTTGTTACAGATCGAGCGCCTAGCGCAGTACGAGCGGCTGGTGGGCGGCGGGTGCGGGCGCAGACGCGCAGCGCGCCTGTCCGACTTGGAGCGCGTGCAAGACCTCTTTCCGCACGACTACCTCGCGCTGCATGATGCCGATGCGCCTGCAGCGCTCGCCTCGCACCATGCGCAGGTAGGCCATCATTACTGTTGCATTCCTCTGCCAAATAAAAATCATTAAAAATAATGACAAAAGAACTAGAAGTTTAATTCACTATAATCTGCCACAGTAGGTAAATATATGGTACCGTGTATCTTGCACTTGTGGCTTGCGATATTCACCACACCACACAAATCTTGCATTATTCTCAACGTACGTTTCACTCCGACACCGGAGTATCTTCAGGAGATGTTGACTCGACAATGCACGATTGTAAAACATAGTAATGTTCTTTAGGGACTGACAGCACATATCAACCACTTTGAGAATTTTGGCCTTTCATTTCGTTTGCGTCTAGGTGAGCACGATAAACGGTCGATAACCGATTATTATTGCCTACTTAATATAATAATTATCTGATAAATAATAATAACCGGTAAACCTCAACATGTGTAAATAATAGAAATGGCTCACGATCCTTACGAATTAGGAATACTATGGAGATATTATAACGTATAAGTGTGTGCTCTATTCCCTTACTCTCATAGTCTTATGGGTACCTAGGCAACGATCAGGCCTCTGGCCTAATGACGTGCTCTCCAAGGCACGGGTGTGTACTACCACAAACTTCCCAACTTTCAACTGCTACAATATTAGTTACCAAATTTTGACTCATATACATTTATTGTTTTTTCTATTTCAGAAGTCAAAGAGTCTCCGCAAAAGGCCGAGTTTGGACATTGGCGGTACAGTCAGCGGCAACAGCAGCTCCCTGTCGCCACGCACCTTCATTATGGAAGCTCCCGTCCAACTCAGCCCTTTGGGATCGACGTCCCCACCGCTAGACCGCCATCTGTTCCTCTTCAGTGACTTGCTCTTAGTAGGCAAGTCCAGAGGCACGAACTGCTTTAAATTGAAAGAGAGTGTAAGGCTGGCAGAACTTTGGATATCCTTGCCCGAAAGTGACGATACCGGTTTCCTTATCGGTTGGCCTGCAGTCACCGGTGTTGTGAACTACCTCGCCACCTACCCTACACAAGCGGCCAGGGACACCTGGTATCGGTATGTATAATTTATAAAGTGATCCCGCTCTTGTTAGCTCATTTTATTTTTTTATTGTTCTATTGTTTAGCTCAAGGTATTGGTTGACGTTAGTGTTTCTTTCCAGAAAAATCCAAAATGCATTGACCGCGCAACTGGCAACGGAACCAAAGTCGACAAACATTCAGATTTTCTATAAGGATCTGGCAAGCTCGATAGAATTCGTAAGTATAAAATAAAAGTTTTCCCCATTCCAACTCGATTCGTATTGCATCGTATCCGTAAAATATGGTGGGAATCTAAAACTTTCGTCTGTTCGCTTTCACGGATATTCACGTATCCTAAGATGCCATTGGTACGCGAATCACGTAAAAATGTCCACAATGTAAACGTATTTGTGAAAGTGTAGCAAGCTTTTTATGGAGTCTTTCAATCAAGTAAAATGTAAATGAATGCTAATTCGTATGTATTTGAGAAGGTCTCACGTTTTACGAATAGTTTTGGGAGTGTTTTTAGACACTGTGCTTTTGATTGGAATAATATTTTACTTTCTTGGCATTACGTTCAAAATATGTAAAATAAATGGCATTAAAACAAAGTTTTGGTCCTATTTATTAAATAAGTAAAATATGTACAATAACCCTGATAATATATTTAAACTATTTTCAGTGTAAGACGGTATCCATAAGTCCTGAAATGAGCGCCCGTTGCGTGGTCCGCCAAGCGTTGCACGTCCTCCAGAACGGCGGGGACGGGGACGCGGAGCCTGAGGGCGAGCAAGAGGGGGACGAGGGGCGGTGGGGCGCCGCCAGCGACTTCACGCTCTGCGTACGCGCAGGACGAGAGGCTCCCCCCACCCCGCTACAGGGCATCGAAAGACCCCATGCTGTTCAGGTGATTGATCATGTGTTTTACTGATATTTCGGTTATTGATGCAGTGACAGAAATATATGAGAGGTTATTCCGAAGATTGACATGCGTGGAATATTCTGGGAAAAATATTATTTAAATTTTTTATTGATATCAATCTGTTAGACACTGAATTAACTCCTTGCACGCAAGACCTTTGGGCATACAAACTAATCAATCACATTATCCTTTTTATTTTTTATAATAAATTGCTTATTTTATTAATCCAATGTTTATTTCAGATGTCACGCATAAGACAAACTCTTTCAAACGAAGATGGTTTCGACTTAGAACACGTAAACGCTAAAAATAACCCTTGCGGGTTGGTATTCGAGTTACGAAAGAAGAATCAAGGTTTAAAAAGGTTAGCAAAATCAAATTAATTTCATTGGAAAAGTTTTGTCATCAGTAAAGTTTATCTGAATCAACACGTCATTTGTAAGTAAGGGAAACCCATCTTACTTATTTTTGAATTATCCTTTATTCAAGATAAAATACTTATTCTAGAAACATTAACATCATTATGAAATATAATGTTGTGTTTTACAGTAACAGCAATACTCCAGGACGAGGTTTACGACTTCTTCGTCGAGGAGGAAGGCTTTTCGGCGTGGCGTTAACAAGATTGTGTAATGGAACGCCTCCACCCGCCCTACTACAAGCCCTTCGTCGCTTGCGAGCGTCGGCTCCGTTAACGCATGGCGTCTTTCGTAGAAGCGCCAATGCTAAAGCTCTACGACTGCTTAGAGATAAGGTAAATATCAATTTTTATGCTTGATGTTAATTTCAGAATCCTTCTTATTGATAGGATGTGACGCAGTTAATATCTAGAAACCATTAGAACCATAATGTCTCTATTGTTGATACTCGTTAACAATGGTTTAATCCGATCTGTTTAACATACTGGTCAAACGCATTTACTCATCCAAACAAATTTTTTCGCTTACTTTTCAATTAAAGAAGAATTTTAAAGTATCCTTTAATTGTTTACAGTTAGATACGCTGGGCCCGTGGGCGGAAAGCTGCGCAGAGCTGGACCGTGCACCAGTTTTGTTGCTAGCGGCACTTGTCAAAGAGTTCTTCCGAGCATTACCGCAGCCCCTTCTCTCCGCCGAACTATATCCCGCCTGGCTACAGGTTCTAAGTAAGTTTAGAATGCTTTCTATTCATTATTATGCTCCTTTATTGATAATACCTATTCCAATTTATTCCATATTACTGACAAATCTTAAATTTAAAATTTCTATTGTTTCAGGTTTACCTCAAACAGAGAAAGTAGCTGCCGTACGCTCCCTATTATTAAAGCTACCGAAATCTCATTACAACATGTTAACATACTTCGTATGTCTCTTGCAAGCCATCGCAAAGAAATCTAACATCAATCTCATGTGTCCCATGAATTTGGGCGTCTGTGTTGGGCCCAGTTTGCTTTGGCCCAACGTTCCCTGTGACAAAGCTCCCAAAGCAGTGCCAATGGTAGTCGAATTACTTATAGTTAAAGCTGAAGTTTTGTTTGGACCACAAATCGCTGGTCTTCTCGGAAATGGTAGCCCTGAATCCTCTAATGCACTTCTCGACTCTGGAGCTGAAGAAAGCGACAGCCTTCATTCAGTTGGGATATCACTTGATTCGATGGAATTATCAACGCCAAGAAAGGAAAAACTATCGCTTAGCAGGGATTCTGGGTTAACACTTTCGGAAGATGATTCAAACAGCAACGGAGGAAACAGTCCCGCCCCTAGAAATATATTACACAGCCTTTCTGCCCCAACTTGTAATCTACAGCAAGACCAGAAGTTACTATCGCGGTACAATACAGATAATCATAATGTCAATGGACTTCCTCAAACTGCGCAACGGCAACAAAACATTTATTCTAATAAGGCTGAAATGTATAATACCGTTAATGAAGAATTATATACAATGCCGTACGTGGGTGAAAGATATGTGCATAACACGATTAATATAGGAATAACGAATGGTATCGATGATAGAAACTACGTTTCAAAAGCTGCAGTACAACGATCAACTGCTGATATTTATGGACAGAGTCCTGCGAAGTATATAACAGGTTTGGAACCGCAAAAACCACCCAGAAGCAACGTATCCAAGGCAGCTAGAAATTCAAAAGTATACAGTATGTATGCAGAATCACAAGAAGCCGATAAAGGTGTTCCCGTTAAAAATTTCAGTCGAGCAAAAAGTTCAGACAATTTATTAGAATCAAAACAAGAGTCGATCGATAGTAAACGGGATATCGTATCAAGTCAAGAGAACATCGTCTACAGCAATATTCATGACCTCGCAATGTTCACAGAAAATATTCAGCGACAAAACCAGTATCAATCACACGCAGATATTTTATCCAATATGAACTACTCCCGCGTTTACACTGGTTGGGAGAAAAAGAGCGCAAACTACAACAATCAACAACAATCAATCAAAGTGAGTCAAAATTCAAACGAGAAAATTTACGGCCAAATGAGCAATAACCAAGGGGAGTCCTCGCAAGACAAATCAGATGGAAAAATAACACCGGCAGCCACCATTTTTACAAGAAATGACTGGACTCGTCAAGCAGCGAGGACGAAGAGCTTAGAGGTTAATGATGATGGACAGAGCAACGTTGCGGACAAAGCTCGTAATGGCAGCTACGAAATAAACGTTGTTAACTGTTGCCGGAAAAGACGGTTCGACCCCGCTCATATGTGCACGAAGAATTGTATAACGCTCTCGATGGTGACAAACAAAGATAAACATGCAGGAAATTCACAAAACACCTATGCTTACATTGACGACTTACATGGCAAACATTCAGAGGAGACCAAGAAATGTAGAGGTCGTATTTACAATAATAATAAACTGAACCAGTCAAAATCGTTAGCGAATATTATATTACAGAGTGACTCCAGCAGTAATGATACGCTATATCAGCCGCAGAATTCCTTTAACAGTCGTTCGACGGAATCGACAGCGAGCGAAAATTCCTTCGAGAATTGCTACACAACCCAGTACATTGAACCACTGTACACATCTGTTTACAACAGGAGAAGGGACATATTTCACGAAGAAAAGAACAACATGTTTCCATCCGACATTTACAAAGCGACGCCGACGTCAGTGCAACCTGATTATTCGTCTGAGAAAGAACAGAATAACAGCAAAAAGCCGCCTCACATGCCTCCACCCGTGCCCCCCAGAAAAATGGTTTACCAGAGAGTCCTAAAGAAGTTTCAGCCTGTTCACGTGAATAAAGATGAAAAGGCGTCTCGGTCTAAGTCTGTACCGCCATTGTACAGGGATCCTCCTAATGGTACAGATAAAAAGGGACAACACGTCGTAGCCCTTGGTTGTTCAGAATCTGACACTGAATCGGAATCATACGTGTGAACGCAAACAATATTAATTTTAACCTACTTTAAGGGTGCAATTATAGTAGTACTATACAACACACGAATAGTTTGCTTGTCGTCATTAAACTCTAACCATGTGTTTTAGAACTCGCGTAGAGATTTTCCATGTAGGTATTCTATTTAGATATATTTTCTAAAATGTTATCATAGTACTTCTATTTTTAACGCTGTCGTATGAATCCCGCCTTAAATTTTCTATATAATGTGTGACCATAACCCGAGATGTTTTGGTGATGTAATTCCAAAGACGTAAGAATAATTTGCGAATTTAATTGTATTATGTACAGATGGATTTCAATAGAAATAAAGTTATTACTTTAAAGTAGTTCATAGTGTATTTTATAGTTATGACAGCAGCTACTTTTTAAATTTCAAACTATGCATAAATGTTAGTTTTGTTTATTTGACTATACGTAATGTTAGCATCTATGTGTCATGTATGTGTTACGAGTTTTTAAATAAATTATAATATAATATTGTAAAGCAAATAGATTTGTATATAATGTATGATAGTGTACCTAAATGTACCTAAAATAATTATTAAAATACATAATATGATTTGTAATGAAATTAACTCGTTTATTTTAACCTTGAAGATAATCTGAAAATACAAAGTAATAACAAATGATTAAACTCTAGCAATATTTAATCTGAAACCGCAGCATATAGAAACATTAAATTTTGCATCTAGGTTGTCGATGGAAATAATTTTGAGAAGATTAAACAAACCTAATTCAAGTTGAAGCGGAATAAGTTACTTAGTTTTAAATAGTTTTAAAGTAAAGAATACTTACGCGAGTACATATTTTGGTACTTACACTTGTCTAAAGAAAATGTTAACTAGCTATATCCCGCCAGTCTTGTGTGCCACCATGGATGGTCATTTGAATACATCGACCAAACAGCCTATAGACGCTTAATAACTATGCATTCGTCGATGTTTGAATACTGCACTGACCATCGTAGCTGTACGTCTGGCCACACGAGTAGGTATACGTACTCTGTGGTCTGGCGAAATTTTGAATTAACAGAATCTATTGTCTTGATCCTAAAATGTTATATAACTTTATAAAAGACAGTTCCGCCACTCGCACATACATATACCTATAGGTTTGCTTATGTATAGCAAAGGTTATAAAGGGCTTTATTAATAACAAAAATATCTCAAAATTCCGAATAATTTAATTGGACACATATAATCGAAGCACAAATTCATCACAGTCAAAATAACTCATAATAAGTACACTTAAATATAACATTTATAAAATACCGATTTTACCCTGATTAACGCACTGTAACAGGCTTGTCTATTAATCAAAATAAACGTATTCGTCCATTACTTAATATACATACCTATATAGAAATGGAAAGCTATTTGAATAGCAATGGCAAACTATTAATATAAAAGCAATATATTTAGTTTATTTATTTATTTATTTATTTAGATATCTTTATTGCACACAAAATATACAGTATACAGCTTAAAACTAGTAAGACTACATAGAAATGTGCAAAGGCGGTCTTATTGCTAGATTTATCGTACAAATTTTTTTTAATACCTAAATATGTACGCGTTACGCGCTAATACAACTTTGCTACTGATTTATTTGAAGACACTTAGGTACTTAGTGTGTTTTAATATTGTTCTGAAGAGTTGTGTAAAGAAATACTTAATATAAACGAAGTAGGAATACAAGAAAACAAAAACAGAGTTCTCAATATTAAATCTCAGGATAATAATAAATTTTCTGGATATAAAATATGCACCTATGTATATTTAATGACAATAAGTACATACTTAATAAGTATTTATCATACGTACTTAGGTAAACAAAACAGCTTATACTATTCGTGGAATGAGCATATTTTTTGATCACAGATAAACCCTTTTTCGAGTTTAATTTTTTACACATGTTTGTTTTAAATTCTGAAAAGTCATTCGTTTCAATTTGTAAAATTGCTTTAAAATATACATCTATCTACTCATGCGCTTATAATATTTTTTGTACAATCATAAATCTTTACATGCTTCTCAGAAGTACCTCACATGGACCTCTAAATTAATCCATTATAGATTTTCATCCGCGCGCGGTACAAAAAATTTTACGTCACGTTTTCATGGCAAGTTAATCAATAAATTATTTAAGTCTTAATGGGAATGCTAATGGTCGTTTCCGTGGTATTTTCGGTGGGTCTTTTGTCTTCTTCCTCTTCTGCGGGTGGAGCTATGTAGTTCCAAGACTGTGTCACTCCAGTTCCGAACAGAATGAAGTACAACGCCGAAGCCATGTACAGAGAAGCTCCGGTCAAGAAGACGGGCCGCCATTCAGCAAAACCGTTCTGCAAACAAAATGGAGTTAAACATTGTGCCTTTTTCCACATAATCCATGCTTTTGGCAGAATTTGGTTTTACCAATAAGTAGACTAGAGTAGCTATGGCTATCCTATAGTAATTCCTGATAAAATCATTAAGACGAAATAAAGAAAGGCTTTTGGAATTAGCGCCTATTATAAACGAGAAAAAAGCCACTCCAACAAACAATTAAAAAAATCTATATCTACATAGGTAATATTATAAAGGTGAAATTTTCGATGGTTGGATGTTTCTTATTCAATCACGCCAGACCGGCTGATCGGATCTGGATGAAATTTGGCATAGAGATAGACACAATATGATATGTCAGGAATAACACATAGACTACTTTTTATCCCGTAAAATGAAGGAGTTCCCGCGGGAACCAATAAAACCTTAATCCACGCAAACGAAGTCGCGGGTATCAACTAGTTACACATAAGTAATCAACCCAAATTCCCTTATTATCTAGATACCTGAGAAATAGCTACTCAAATAAAAAAGCCCACAAAAATACATCAGCCACAGTTACTATGGTCGTAATTAAATAAGAAAGTATACGAGTAATGAATTAATTTGCGTGTTAACACGTAGGTACCAAAACTCAACGGCAAGGTTTATTTGAAGAAAGATTAAGGGCCTGTTTCACAATGGCCAAGTAAACCTTAACTTACGAATAAATTTAAGATCAGTTAAATGTTACTCGTAGATTGAGAAACAGACCCTAAAACATTTAAAGCCTGATTTTATCATTGCTTCGTTAGTTGAGAACCATATTATAACAGCGCAAATAAACAGTAATTAGATATGATCGCTTTAACTATTATACTCTACATAAAAGCCGATTCTGTTCTAGATGTACAGAAAAACAAGAAAACTTCCTAAACCTATCACTCCTAAAAAAAAGGAATAAAGGAAAAAGGTTTAAAGGATTATTACCTAATGCTAATATACTATAGAATATTTAAGTATTGTGTATATGTAGGTTTATAGGTATATATATTTATGTTTATATGTATTTATAAAATTATTTATGTATTATTAGTATGTAAGGTTTATGTAGTATATTGTATGGCTGTCTATATTGTTGCACTATCCCGCTCCTATCATAAAGGTTTTTAATTAATGGGTTGTCTGGAGGAGATCACTTTTAGTGATAAGACCGCCCTTGCGCACTTTGTTTTGTTTTGTTTTCTTTTCTTTGTATTTTTATTTCCTGTGTAGCAATAAAGAGTTTATCTATCTATCTATCTATCACTCCTATTAGTATTAGTTATTCAGTAGTAGGTAGTCTGTATAATAAATTGTAGGTATATGTTTATAAAGCTTTGCAATTATTTATTTCTTATCATTACCTACATCAGAAAAATAACTTCATACCTCTTAAGTACAACTTCATGTTCTGTGTGAATTATTTTTTAATTATTGTATTTTTCCAATGAACCCAGTCGATTTATGAAAAATTCATAAGTTTTATTTTCTTCGTGGAAAAGAATAAAATATTAAATCATATGTATTGCGGTACTTATATGGTATTGACCTCGTATCGTAATAATTCCAGTAAAAATTCATTGTTTTATATTAGATTATCAAAGATTAGCTAGAATAGTAAAATTATCCTCAACTACTTTAAGCACAATATTATGGGTTTTTATAAAGATCTGATTATTGTTTACATGTACCTACGCACGGGGTTTATATGTACCTAATTTACGTAAATCAGATCACTACCTACGTACGGGGTTTATATGTACCTAAATTGCGTAAATCAGATCAACCGTGTAGATATCAGGATAGTAGCCTGTACTATTCTGGGAACTAATGTTCACATTAACTAAACTAGTTAATGTGTACATTAGCTATCGTTCCGTCGTTATCATGTATACCTTCAGATTGTATTTTATATCTTACCCCATTCTTAGTGAAGTAGGCTGTCACCATCGGAGTGACAAATCCAGCAGTGTTTCCAATGCCATTAGCAATTCCATACAGAGTGCCAGCGAAGTTCGGCGCAAGATCTTGATGGTTCACTAAGTTGGTCAATGTGGCAGCACCGTTCGATCCCATGGAGAATGTAATGAGAGCGACGGAAAGAATCGGTGCACACCCTGTGTATCCGAGGCCGATAAGAAGGAGACCAGGTACAACGTGAGAGAACAGACAGAAGAACTTCCTCATAAACGTGGTGGAGACGACGTTTTGCTTGACGATTCTGGAAATCACATAAAAATAAAAGCTTTTAGAAAATTATCAATGGATTACTACAGTACCATGTAAAGGATTACTTAAATGATAAGGAAGCTTAGCAATAATTTGCTAATGGCTCTGATATTTCCTTAGTAGTTAAGATAATTTGTGAGATGGTGAAAATAAAAAAAACCCCCGGCTGAGTTTGTTGTGGGCTCTTCTCAGACCAGGGCGCGTTTGGAACCCTCGTAGCTTTAGTTTCTTAAAACTATCTTAATACCGTATCTAATTATCACCATCATGTTTTGTGAGTACACTGATGTCAATATGTGTGCCTACAGTGTACCTAAATTTTGCTCATGTAATTTTTACCCCCTATTTTCCAAAAAAAAGCGACAGCTGAGTTGCTTGCTTTAACTCAATTTTCTCAACAGAAAAGAAAATTCCTAATCGGAACTTAATTTGATAGTTTAAAAGTACAGTATTTTAATAAAATTAATTGAGTGAAAATGATTAGGTAAGTATTAGATCAAATTCTACTGGTTTGACGATCAAGAGAAAGTTACAAAAGTCATACCTGTCGCCGATGGCGCCGAAGATAAGTGAAAAGATCATCCTAGCCAAGTACGGCAAGGAGGACAGAGTTCCAGTGGAGGTGAGGTTGTACCCGAGCGCACTTGAGACGAACTTTGGCGCAGCCGTCATCACAAAGTACAAGCCCCAGTTGCTGCCGTAGTGGAGTACCACCATGGCGAGGAATGGGAATGAAGTAAGGATGCTTTTGAATGGGGGCACGATCTGGAAAGAATGATTTTATTGATTAAAAATATTATCGAGTGATTTAAAAAAATCAAATCACACAATTCTTGCTGTTTGCGAGCATTAACCATGGTTCTTACTTTAGATGCCGAATAAGAAGATATCATAATATAGATGCTCGTTTCATTCTATCTCATATCTTGTTGTACCTTTTCTTTCTCCACAACCTTTCTCACTACCAAGGGTCACTGGTAGAGATTTCTTATAGAGATAAGTGCTTTCTTGTCCACTACCTATGTATCTAATTTTCTTCTTATTTTATAACTTTTTGGTACTAAATAAATTTAAAAAAAAAGAAGAAGATCCTATGTTGATTTCCAAGATCAGTATTCAGGAAGAAATAATTCAGGCTAGAAATCTCCAGTCACCAAGGACGCATGTGGTTGGAAGACAGATAGGTAAATAGGCTTTACGCCATATGAACATACTCGTATGCAGTATACCTCGATGTGCCTTATGTGTAGACAGTCTTTAATCTTTATTATACAGACCATGCTGGGTTCCGTATAGTAAAGATAAAATAAAGTAACAAATCGAGCTTGAGAAAGAAACAATCTTCGTGTCGTGTCTTACCTTGGTATCTTTCGAGCTCTGCTGAACCTTGTCTCCAATAGCTTCTAGGATATATGCTCTTTCATCATCAGAAATTCTTGGGTGCGTTACAGGTGAATCGTATACGAGCAACCACCAGGCTGCACACCATACTACGCCGATTACTCCTGCAATTTAATTAATTTAGTGTGTAGCGCTGTTGTCTTAACGTGCGGAGGTCCCAGGTTCGATCCGCGGCAGGGTCAATTTGGGAATTTATAATTTCTGAATTTTCCCTGGTCTGGCTTGGTGGGAGGCTTCGGCCGTGGCTAGTTACTACCCTACCGGCAAAGACGTGCCGCTAAGCGACTTAGCGTTCCAGTACGATGCTGTGTAGAAACCGAATACAGGTATGGGTTTAATATAACTGCCCGCTACCATCTTAGACTGCATCATCACTTACCATCAGGTGAGATCGCAGTCAAGGGCTAACTTGTAGTGGATAAAAATAAAAATAAAATTTACGAGGTGACACAAAACCTAAGTAGTAAGTACCTCAAGGTAAGCGATGAGTCTCTAAAATAAACACTATCTATAACCAGCTCACGTAAACGTTACAAGTTGAAGTTAGAAATCAGATCCACTACAATAAAATTGAAGTAACGGTATAGAATGAACAAAAACCACGCAATATACATTTAGGGACGTAAAATATAATGGACAAATCCCATAGCGATATGAAAAAGTTTCCTGGTCATTAATTTTCTATTAATTTTTGGTGGATTTTTAATTTTCTACAACAGTTGTAGAAAATTAAAAATGTAATAAATTTAACAACAAGGTGTAGTTTACTATGCCTTTAAGTAAATTAAGTATTTTGGTATTTACCTGGAACGTAAAATGCAGCACTCCAGCCAAACGTCTCTATAAGAGGCCCAGTAAGGGACCAAGTGACCACTGTTCCGATGGCACCGCCCAGCAAAGCACTGACAAACTTGCCCTTTTCAGCCGGCGGCGCCCAATGAGCTACTAGAGCGTGTAGGGCGGGGAAGAGGAAACCCTGAGGAAATATTCATCATATGCATTCTTGTATTGCATATTTATATAATAAAAAAAAGCTAACTGACAGACATAAATTAATACTTCAGTGTATGTATATTGAATGAGTAGGTATACTGTAGACTGCCTCGTTGGTCTAGCGGTTAGCATAGTCGACTGCGGATCACGAGGTCCTGGGTTCGATTCCCGGTCGGGCATAGAAATTGTTAGGTATTGGATTTTTCAATTATGAAATTCTCAGTGCCAGCCCGGAGTTGGAAGTTGGCGGTGTTTCACCCCCGTGCCTCGGAGAGCACGTTAAGCCGTCGGTCCCGGTTATTATCACTAACACGATAATAGTCGTTAAAGCCCGCCAACCCGCATTGGAGCAGCGTGGTGGGTCTAAGCTCTAATTCCCTCTCTCCTATGAGAGTGGAGGCCTGTGCCCAGCAGTGGGACGTTAATAGGCTGTAGTGGAATGAGTATAGTAGGTATATGATATCTAGTTCGCGCGCGAGTTGAATGCAGAGTGTGTGTCACCATATTTACCATCACCATACATGCCCTGCATTCAACTTGTGCGCGAACTATACTCTGCATTCATCTCGCGCGCGAACTGTATAGTGTGTTGATAGATGTGTGTCCATCCACACATCCATGCAACTCAAACTCAGATTGACATTTTGAATGTATCGGTTCTCTCTGGATTTTGAGAAATTCCTACTTATTAAAACTGCAATTTTTTACGAATCTTCTGTATAATAGACAGAATATTATGTTCCCTATTAACTAGTTATTACGTTCATTTTGTTTATCAATCCTTGATTCTTGTTGAAAGTACCACCCTACCGGCAAAGACGTGCCGCCAAGCGATTTAGCGTTCCGGTACGATGCCGTGTAGAAACCGAAGGGGTGTGGGTTTAGTATAACTGCCATGCCCCTAACAGGTTAGCCCGCTACCATCTTAGACTGCATCATCACTTACCATCAGGTGTGATCGCAGTCAAGGGCTAACTTGTAGTGGATTTAAAAAAAAATTTGTATTGCCCGTAAATTGATTTTCATGATTATTTATATTCTGCACCTAATAGTAACCTGCATTTAGTCACTTATCAGTAGTTACTAGTTACATACTTGCTTTTAATTATGACACACGCTATTCACATAAAAAATTATCACGTATTCAAAATAAAATATTTTTTCAGTATCGTAATATGGTTTTTACATTACAAACCTATAAGACTGCTTTCCTACATATTGTAATAGTTAAGTAATGACGTAACTTATACTGATTTGAGTTTAGTTTACCTATTCTAAAAAAGAAAATTGTGGTTAGTTACAATCCTAGCTTGATCATAAAAAGATCCATCTCGAAAGATTATAATACAAAGAACGGCATATAGGTATTTACTACCTTCCTATTGTATTCGTTCCAGTTATGGTGTTAATATAAATTTTAATGAATGGTTTGTCTTCAATATATAAAACAATTCATAACTCAGCCGAGAGATGTACCTACCTACTTCAATAGGTAGAACCAGGAAATCAATCTTTCTATGTGAACCTAACTTTCAGTATGATATACCTTCTCTTTGGTCTGTAGTACATAATGATGATGAAAACAGGAAAATAATCATAAAATAGTAAAAAAATATAGATAGAGATTAGAAGAATTATTTTCAGGGAACGCATTCATTCACGTTCCTTTATTTCAGAATTTTCAGGGAGATACTCGTATGTATTTGCACCCCTACCCTGGTTTAAAAAAGCGCACACTAAATGTTAGAGAATAACTAAGCACACCCCCTTAAAACTCACCAGTCGGCGATCATCTAAATAAAGAAAATCAATGATTACATAATACTTACTGCTGCAAGACCGATGACCAAACGCACCGCAACCAGCATTATGTGATGAAACTTCGCCGCTTGAGGTGTCAGTATTGTCAACACGGCAGATAAAAGCATCGTGAAGAAGACGACCTTCCTTGGACCCCATAGCTCGGCAGCTGTTCCACTGAAGAGGCATGTGATGGCGTAGCCCCAAAAATAACTCGACAAAACGTAGGCTTGCTCTTGCGCTGTCCAGTTAAATGTCACCGTACCTTCGGGCTGAAAGGTAAAAGAGTCAGTTTTATTTAGGGGATTATTTAATAAGGTTTTTTAAGGTTTCTACTTATACGATGTTATGGAGTACACGAAATTCTTTCTCATAGCAATACAAGTACAACGTAACTTCACGGTAATGTTATTTAAATACATTACCGTGGTAATTTAAACTGATTTAAACTTCGGGATCCAACTCCTCAGTCCTCCTGCTTTAAAAAAATATATCAGCCTGTATTACTGCCCACCTAAAATCGGGGTTGCTAGGTGTGTGGATCTGAATTTTGTGAATTGATAATATTAATTATTATAGAAGTGGGGGCCATAAAAATGGGAATCCACATAGCTGTGTTAAGCATGGATTTCGTCATTGAACTCTGGATAAAGCTTGATGAAGGAAATATTCTCATACCTAAACCGTGGCGACTGGCGTTTATAAAAACGATGTATTTAAAAAATCTGGTCAAGTGCGAGTCAATCTCGCGCACAAAGGGTTCCGTACCATCGCACAATATAATAAATTCTTTAATTAGTAAATAACAAAACAGATGTCATAACAACACGTAATCAGCTGTTAAATAATTTGTGTACATATTATGGCGTTATTTCGTTTTTTTTTACTTGTGCTGTGTATGTGTTCTTGCCTTTCATCGTTATAGGACAACAGGAAGTACCCTAATAGACCGGAGTATTTGAAATTAATTTCAACTTGATACCTCCAAGCGTTCCCGAGAAAAACGTTGTTGACAGACAGACAAGCATACAGACGGACAACGAAGTTGTCCTATAACGGTACCTTTTTTTCCTCTTGAGGTACGGAACCCTAAAAGCGATATTTCTTGTTTAATAAGTTTGACCTTAAGATTGCGGATATCCTCAGCAGTTTTGATAATTTATAGAGCAAAAATCTTTTACGACATAAAATTTAAATTTGACCTCAATTTGTATAATTAAGCTTTTTTTTCAATTTTATGGACTATTAACTAACTTTACAATAAACTAAAATCTAATCATTAAAAAAAAAAAAAAAAATTTATTAAAGGCAAAAGGGCCCAGTAATACATTACGCACTATACAATAATTAATTAAAAATAGTATACCATGAAATTAAATATAAGTAACTACTACCTATACATAAAACTTTTAAACGAACTGGTAATGAATGTTAAAAAAACTCTTCCCAGGCATCATGGTCACAAAAACTTATATCCTATTGCTATTTTTTAGAAAATATCTGTAAAACTTCATTGATTCCAATGCAGCAAGGCATAGTAAGTAACGAGGTAGTGCCACCTCTTGGGTCCCCGGTAGACTCATTAACCCTTTTTGGAGGGCCATCAAACAGCACTCCAATAATTCGTATAGTTAAGATAATAAAGATAGGTATAGATAGGAATCCAATATAAAGTCGAGTCTTCTCTTAATATCTTCAATTGAAATTATTTGAATTATTCATAAATATTCGTGAAGGTTCTTTTTTTCTTACTTAGATATAAGAAGCGGTTTGACTTTCGTAGAACTAAGCACAAGGTTTAGCGACCGGTCGGCGGTCATGCAGCATCTTGTTCAATAAATATTGTTTCTGTTTACATTGTTTCAAGAAGACGTCATAATGTTATAGTTTCAACGTAGATATAGTTTATCTGCTGTGCATCTTTACATTTCTCCAAAGGCTCATTTTCACACATACACCCCAAAAGAAATCAGCATACCCCAAAAGAAATCAGGAGCTTTTTTTGAATGCGTTTTCTATAACGACTATGCAAAATGCAAATACAATCATTATTACCCCTGTGCGAGCCGTTTAGACATCGCTCGCACACAAAACACCAGTACAAATGAGACTAGTTTTCGTTGATATGTTTTTTTCTATTGTGTATTTCGTATGAGAAACTTTAAATGTATTTAACCTTTATACAGCAATAATAAAAACCTGCCACGAAGTGTTATCAGTAGATATTATGACAATTATAATAGCAACTCAATTACCTACTGTGGTAAATTGTTAAATTACTGTAATCAAGTTTCTCAGTGTTACAATATCAGGCACTTACTCGTAGGTAATGCATAAGAAATTCCAACTTTATATTTTTAAGAATTATAGGTAGGTAATTATAATAGAATTTAGTTCTCAAAATTAATATTTGTATTTCAAACGAAGTTGAGAAACTGGCTTTATAGTCATTT
This sequence comes from Erebia aethiops, assembly GCA_923060345.2. Taxonomy (NCBI): domain Eukaryota; kingdom Metazoa; phylum Arthropoda; class Insecta; order Lepidoptera; family Nymphalidae; genus Erebia; species Erebia aethiops. Next base: position 7,939,525 of record OV281096.1, on the reverse strand, counting down.
TTGCTCAAAAACTTACTTTCTACTTACTACTTCTAGAAAACGTTACTTCTAGTAGGTACACGGATGGATCGTTTACTAGAAGTAACACAAAATGAAAACTAACTAAACTTTTACAAGATATTCTGTGCCCTTAGTATAACGTGTTCCATATTATAATCAGATGATTGAAATTTGCATTCTTATCAATTGAATGCCTTCTATAAAACTGTAAGGCCCGCTTGCAAAGACGGTTACGTTTAACCCAGGAATAAAATTGAAATTTTGACGGAAGTTTTATAGTCTAGTCAACAAGTGCTTTTTGGGTTAAACTTTTTTCTCCTCCGCCCCCGAAAAATATGAACGCGGTATCATTCGATTTGGAATAGCATGTACATCACTTTCGAACAAAATTCAAGACCCGCTTGCACTAATTGCAAAAGATTTATTAACAATTAACTGAACAAAAAAATGGGGTTTGGTTTCTTGCAAATATCTCAAAAACTAAATAATATATTTCAAATTTGGAAAAAGATTCAAAAAGAGAAGGAAATTTCCCAAAAGAAAGTTCTCATTTCCGGAACTGTAGGACCAATATTTATAATTTCCCAGAGGGTTGAAAATACGCCTGAAAACGCTGACTCTGGCTTGTGTAAGCTTCGCCCACGTTGGACCTTTAGTGAATAAATATTATTAAAACCTATTAAATATGAAAATTAAGAAATTGATAAAATTCAGGCAATTAATTACTGGATAGATGAATGAACAATAATCCACGGTCAAAATTTTTTATCGCGATTTTTCTATTAACTATGCATTAGTGAATTAATAACTTTTTCCTACTTGAACATGAACATTGCAAGTGCGATAGTTGTTAAATAACAAACCTGAGTTTTTTTCTTTTTGGACCTATTTTCTCAGAAGAGATACCGGTTGGAAAAATTAAAAAATTGTTATTTTTCAATTTTTTATCAACAATTTACTTTGGTTAAAAATTAAAAAGCTTGATTAATCATTGAAAAAAAAAGGACTCGCACTTGGCGCACTTTAGAAATCTCCCGCACTCCAAATACGATCTCTGAACTAAATCGACCGTTAAATCGCCCCATTTTATTGGCATTATGATACAATTATACGTCATGTTAGTCCCATGAAATTACTATAGAAGTAACTGCAATTAATATAACAGAAGTGATTACCTGACGTATGTCCCGCTTTGTGACCACAGATGTGGTGTCATTATATAATAAGCTGTCGTTATTGACTATGGCCTTGCATTCGCTTTTCACCCTGTGAACAAAAGAACAATATGAATACAGTGTACAACTGCACACTCAATGATTCTAATGCGAAATTATTTGGTCTTCCTAGATTTTGATAGAATTTTTATAAATTCTTAGAAAAATTCATTGTATTTCACACGTTAGCCCAGACAATAATTAATTGATGATGTCCACGGCTTCGTCCGCGTGAATTTGCCTATGTCCTTCCCCGGGATACAACTTACAACCTATCCCTGTACCAAATCTCATCAAAATCGGTTAAACAGATGAGCCGTGAAAGCGTAGCAGACAGACAGACAGACTTTCGCATTTATATTAGTATGGAATAATATAAGTATGAGTATGGATGAAGAACTTTCAATTTTTTGTATTTTTTTTCAGTTTCAAGGGAGGGCCATTCTGTTGAAGAGTGTAGCTTCTTGTGCTCAGGCAAACCATATGAAAGTGTCATAGATTTTATTAAATAGGTAGGTATCTACGATAGATTTAGTACAACACTCGTTGTTTGTTTGTTTTTCGTTTTGTATGAGTTAAAATGGTAAATCTATGTCTCTGAAAGATACTCGTATGTTTAATTTTGATAATAATATGCTCCTAACCATTATCATCTTCGCCTACCCTTATCACTTACCAGTTATACCTACCTATATTTTTACAACCTATATTTTTTGGCATTGCTTATACAAAGCTTATAGATTATTTAATATTAATGCTAATCTAATGCTTTACATTATTAAGTAAAGTGATAGGGAAATTGCACAATAACACACGTCACGCAATACTTAAGATATTCAATCTTAATGAAAAGCACTACACTGTAGTTTCGTAGTGCCCAATTTTATTATACCTACTAAAAAACGTCGCAAAACTCCTCCGCGAGTCGGTTCCTTTTCAAACTATGCTTTTTAATAGTTGTCACTCCAAAACCCCGGATAATTAGGAAAATTAGACGGTTTACCGCTATTAAAACAGCTAGGCTTGTAGCTACTTTGACTACTTGTGCCACTTGTGTGTACTACTACACAGTGCCATGTCGTACGGCATTTTATTGTGAGGCAGAGCAGCTGATATCCAAACCGTTCGCCATCCGTTCTATTCATAAACTCGGATCACGCGAATCACTTCGTGAAAAATTTAAAGAGATTGATTACGGTGCCTTCTCAATAATATAGTCTTTGTCAGGCCGCAAGCGGAACATGAATCTTTATAAGCAAATAAGTGATACTCACAATCGATGTACTAGAAACCGCGATAAGCTTGTAACAGCGTCATTTATAGTGTGCGCAGGTGCAAAAATCCTTTGTGGGGTCGAGTGTATACGCTTTTATAACATGGTTCACAAAGAGTTCCTAGATTTGCCATTACATCAATTTAAAGACATTTTTTAAGTCGAAGTTATTACACTAGTTGTCCTACATGAAATAAATAAATCATTTAACATATTATAAAGCGCGCGAAAACTCTAGGAACGCCAAATTTCAAACGGGGCTCCATATTCGCCATAGACAAGGATAGTCTGGGGTGACATCTGCGTTCTGAGTTTTTATCCGCATAACGCAAGAAGCAACTTGCAAGTGGGTAATAAAAAATCTACCTATTGTTATCTATTTTATATTTGTGTAATACAAACATAGCTCATATTATATTATTATCTTAAACCTACTTAACTACTGCTGAACTAAAAATAAACACTCCGCTTCTAACAGAAGCGTGCAAGAAATTATTTACATACGCTTAAAATTTAGATGATTTTATTTTAAAATAAGATACTTAACATCGAAGACACGTGTGAAAATTGGTAGGTACTTCTATACTCTCACAAGCTTACATTTGCTTTAAGGTATAAACTTGAAAAGTAGGTAGGTAGATATATTGTCTAAGTCGGCTCGGATGTAGCTAATGAGTGATGCTCCCTGATGCTGTGCCTGAGGTAGGTAATAAGGGGTAATTAGCGTTCCTTCTGAGAGAACTCCGTATGTAACTCATAGGATAAGCCCATAAACCTATCATCATTAATCATCAAATGAGATCCTGCATCTCAACAATAACAAAACACTACGAGCGCTTCTATAATTTCAGTTGCAAAACATGGCAGATAATATTATATCTATTGGGCATGATTATATAACATAAATAAGAATTTCCTCGGGCAATATTTTACCAATAAAAAATAATACTTATCAATACTTTAGCAAATATCAACCACTCCTTAAATAGTTAAGTAATATTAAGAGTGCATATTTAGGAGGAAAATTCGATTGTTGGCATTGACTCTTTCGTAACTCAGGTGCTTACAAAAAGACACTACGGTTTGAGGTGTCGTCATTGGTGACCACACCTCAAAAGTTATTTTCTTGGATAACTCTGGTTCACTCTAAAGTAACCCAGTAAAATTAGTTCCGTCACATTTACCTGTTTTTAGATAGGTTTAATTAGGTACTAGCTGCAATTAATGTTGTTTTTTATATAGGTAGTATTTTGTAATTTTGATGGAGTCTGTTTCTTTTCACGACTTAACTGCTGAATGCTGATCCGATATTGATGAAATTTCGTAGGTATTTTAATAGCTTGCACCCTTGATATGAACACATGTACTTAACGTCTCATTCCAGTAAAATGGGGGCATTTTACGTCCACTTCCACGCAAACGAGTGGTAAAAATGTAGTTAAAATAATGAATGCTAGAGAATAGCACCTTACACAGTTGAACCTACACATGACGAATTGCGTGGCGAATCGATTTGTTTCGAATGGTGTCGCCATTGATTAGGTATTCAATTTAGACATCGACGATCGATATTCAAAACATGTTAGAAAATCCTTTGAACTATTGTGTAACTAAATAGTAAATACGTATATACTGAGAGGCAAATTTTAGTAGCCACCATTTTGTGAACTGACGTGATTTTGTGATTTGACGACCTCCGTGGCGCAGTGTGTAGCGCTGTTGCCTTAACGTGCGGAGGTCCCGGGTTCGATCCCCGGCAGGGTCAATTTAGGAATTTATAATTTCTGAATTTTCCCTGGTCTGGCCTGGTGGGAGGCTTCGGCCGTGGCTAGTTACCACCCTACCGGCAAAGACGTGCCGCCAAGCGATTTAGCGTTCCGGTACGATGCCGTATAGAAACCGAAGGGGTGTGGGTTTAATATAACTCCCATGTCCCTAACAGGTTAGCCCGCTACCATCTTAGACTGCATCATCACTTACCATCAGGTGTGATCGCAGTCAAGGGCTAGCTTGTAGTGGATTAAAAAAAAAAAAAAAAAAAAGAACTAATAGGAACCCCTTGCTTACGTAGATGATTAGATTAGTTTCATAAAAAGTCGGTTTCAGACTAACGATAATTTAGCAAAACAGCTGCTTTCTTTTCCTATATTTATATTAATCTACCACTACCACTACAGCCTATTAACGTCCCACTGCTGGGCACATGCCTCCAGGAATTAGAGCTTAGACCCACCACCCCTGCTACAATGCCAGTTGGCGGGCTTTAACGACTATTATCATGTTAGTGATAATAACCGGGACCGACAGCTTAACGTGCTCTCTTCATAACTCCGGGCTAGTATTGAGAATTTCTAGTCAAAAAAAACCCAATACTTAATTATGGCCCGACCCGGGATTCGAAACCGGGACATCTTCGGCGGCAGTCGAACGTGGTAACCACTAGACCAACGAGGCAGTTAATTAATCTAGCGCAGGATAATTCAAACATGAAATTTCAATTCTGGAACTTCGCAACCTACCGATTGCAAGTTTGGTTTGACTGTATTGAATTGAGTTCGCTGATATATATTAATAAAGACTTTTGAACTTCGCGAACTCATTTATATTTATGCTGCAGGAGTAGGTAATGTTCATATATACCGTGAGGACGGTGGCTCTATCTATTAAAACTGAAGATGTTAATTTTTTTTGTTTAATGTTAATTTTCTTCTATATCGGGCTCTCTAGTTATTAATTTGGATACCGACTGCTATGTACCGACGCGATGATTTTCCAGGAGTGAGGCATACATTTTACCTACTAACGACACCTGCAGAATAATTTAGCAAATAAAATATATATGAAGAACATCGATCCACGGTCTTGAACATAGGCTTTAATTAAAGGCTAATTTCCCATTTCAATAGAGTGATGGATTTATTAATAGGTAATGTCATTAGGATAGACTAGCTGATGCCCGCGACTTCGTCCGCGCGGATAAAAAGTAGCATGTGTGTTATTCCAGGCTAAAATCTATCTCTAATTTCATCGATACGTTCAGTCGTTCTGACGTGATACAGTAACAAACATCCATCCATCCATCCATACATCCATCCATCCATCCATCCAAACTTTCGCATTTAATATTAAGTATATTTTTCTGCAACATTTTAATATCTGTTTCATCATAATACTGGTTAGCCTTGATCAGGTTTGTTTATATTTTATGTTTAACACTAAAATAAAAACTCAAGAGCTGTCTGAGACTGCCGTTTGGAAATATTTTTGTTCCAGATGAGTAGACGTATCGTAGTTTTGTAAGATTAAATTTAAGTATTAAATTTTCTTTTCTGTTATAATTAGACAAATTTTTTTTTAAATGCCTGCTAATAATAATGAATATTGACATTTTATCTGAACCGGATTCCGTTTTGGCTAAAATCCTATTTAACTTTTATATTAATAGTATGAAAAATAGAATAGAATAGATAATTCATTCTTTTATGAAGTAAAATAAATTAACTAAGTAGAATAGTTGAAATTATGGATAAGCTACAATATTGTATTTAAAAAGCCCTTAAAAAAAATTAAAAAAAAAATCGTAGAATCCTTAAATTATGGCTCAGGCCCGTTATACGGATATCATACTTTTCCAGGTACCCTATAAAGAAATAGGAATCACAGCTGTGGGGATATCATGGTATTAAATTAAAGGTCATGTATTCATATCTCATTTGACCATATAAAAATGCACACTCCCATAGAAATTTTCTGCATAAATACGTATTTACCAACGCAAGAATCGCTTAAAATGACGAATAATGAATTTTGTTTAGGAACCCTCATTTATGTATCCGCTGCATATTTTAATTTGTAATTTATACAAAAATGATGGCATATATAGTCCTCTATCTAAAGGATATCACATTGTGCTTCCAAATACATTAGGTAGTCATATAAGCCTCCCACCATAATTTTGCATACATTTTTCTAAGGAAAATATCCAAGAATTTGATTTTACACCTCAGTTTGCGCTGAAACGCGCTCGTGAACGGACGGGTGTACCACTATTTGTCAGGAAAAAAATTTTGCCTAATACAGAGTGTACCTAAGCAAGAACGCTACCGATAACGTAGGTAGTAAGTACTAATACAATCCAATACAAAAACGAATGTTTTTCCGTGTTTTTTGTGATATGCTTATACGATTTCGCAATTGTCGTGTTGCATACTGCGGATGGAAAAAAATGATATTTTTATTTAAAACCGAAATAAAAGTAATTACAACACCAAAATTTATTTGGAAAAGGTATAATATAGGTACCTAGGTACAATTTAACTACTATTTTTGACTGACTTCAAAAAGTAGGAGATCCTAAATTCGACGAGTTTTTCTTTTCAAAGCAAGTAGGTACTTAGGTATAGGTACCGATTTTTACGAGATTTCTAAACCGACATTCTAGGTAATTAGTAGCTACTTGGTAAGACAAATCCAATGAGCCAAAACACGAAGTAGTTATGATGAGTATTTGAACAGTTCCTGTGACCACGTCTCCCGATTCCATCATGATACCCTGGACGCCAACTACATTTTTTTTTATCCACTACACCTACTTACTTACCTACTTAGCCCTTGACTGCGATCTCACCTGATGGTAAGTGATGATGCAGTCTAAGATGGTAGCGGGCTAACTTGTTAGGGACATGGCAGTTAATTAAACCTATACCCCTATTCGGTTTCTACACGGCATCGTACCGGAACGCTAGATCACTTGGCGGCACGTCTTTGCGGGTAGGGTGGTAACTAGCCACGGCCGAAGCCTCCTACCAGACCAGACCAGGGAAAATTCAGAAATTATAAATTCCCGAACTGACCCTGCCGGGGATCGAACCCAGGACCTCCGCACGTTAAGACAACAGCACTCAACACTGCGCCACGGAGGTCGTCAAAATCCTAAGTCCTAGGTCTTTAGTGCCTAGTACCTACGATAAGGCAAATCCAATGAGCTCAAACACGAAGGAGATACGATGAGTATTTGAGGAGTTCCTTGCTCCATCATGAGTTCACCCGTGAAGTTGTACATGTATACTATCAGCTAAGTCGGTTGAACTCTTCAAGTTCAATTCTTCAAAAATTCCTTTCACATTCATTATAATTATTATTAGTAAGACTAGCTGATGCCGGTGACTTCGTCCGCGTGGTTTTAGTTTTTTTGATTCCCGCGGGAACTCCTTAATTTTTCGGGATAAAAAGTAGCCTATGTCAGTTTCAAGGTCCTCAACTATACCCATACCAAAAATCACGTCGATCCCTTGCTTCGTTGCGGCGTGATTGAAAGACAAACCAACAAATCAACGAACCAAAAAACAAAAACACTCGCATTTATTATATTAGTATGATTACGTTACAAGGTAGATAGGTATAGTTTGCGTGGTTTGCGGTAGCGGCGGATAGAACAAAGGAATAAAATGGACGGCGAACTCACACATACACATGTTAGCATTATTACTATTTGTCATTATATCTCGCTAGCTGATGCCCGCGACTTCGTCCGCGTGGAATGCTTTTCGTAAGAAACGTTTTCGTTCGACCGTTTCTTTAAATTTCAGCTCTATTGCATAGAAATAAGAACTTTTTAAATAGCATATTTAATTTATCATGAACTATATCAATTTCAATCCATACCTACTATTATAATATTATAAATGTGAAAGTGTGTCTGTCTGTCTGTCTGCTACGCTTTCACGGCCCATCTGTTGAACCGATTTTGATGAAATTTGGCACAGGGATAGTTTGTATCCAGGGAAAGGACATAGGCTACTTTTTATCCCGGAAAGTTAAAGAGTTCCCGTGGGAATAAAAAAATCTTAATCCACGCGGCGAAGTCGCGTGCATCATCTAGTATGTGATAAATTAAAAAAAAAAATGGCGTAAGTGAAACCAAATATTAAAAAAAAAATATATATATATATATATAAACCTTAAAACTAAGGCAACCGAATGTAGTATATATTTTATACTAGATGATGCCCGCGACTTCGTCCGCGTGGATTAAGATTTTAGATTCCCGCGGGAACTCTTTAATTTTCCTGGATAAAAAGTAGCCTATTTCCTTCCCCGGGATACCATCTACCCCTGTACCAAATTTCAGCAAAATCGGTTGAAAAGATGGTCCGGGAAAGCGTAGCAGACAGACAGACAGAAACACTTTCGCATTTATAATATTAGTATAAAACATGAATCCGTCACTTTCTTATAAGGGTGTAAAGGCATAAATAAAGCTATCTCGGTTTATCAATGATCAATCACAATATGGCTCCATCTATAGTTGTATTTTATCTCGCGTCTCGGGCGACGCGCGGGCAGCATGTGGCGCCACGCTGTAGGTATTAGGTAACTTGCCTAGGGTTGCATCGGTATTTTAGATCCGTATAACAAAAAATTCTTTCCAAAAAACCGACTTCCAAAGCGACTGTAAAGTAAAAAATAATTTTGATTTCTACACACTATGTTGAAGTCGGGCGAGTATAACAAAGATAGGCATAGTTGACGCATCAGGCTCACCCATTACAGTGGCCTTGGAAGTCGGTTTTTTGGAAAGAATTTTTATTTTTAACTTTTTAGAGTACTCTAAATCCCCACGGCTTAAGACTGCAGTACCCTGCAGCATCAGAGTTGAGGAGTTAGGACTTGGTTTTAAGCATGAAGTCGTTGCTTGACACCTACAATATGAATTCATCATAAAAAAATCCTAAATCGCTATTTTTAAGGAGTTCTGTACCCTACATCATCAGGGTTGAGGAGTTCGGACTCAAGAGTTGTATTGTATACACGTGACTTGATACCTACTATATGAATTCACCATAAAAATTTTCTAACTCCCTAGTTTTGAGGATTTCAAGTAGTACGGTACACCTACAGCATCAGGATTGACGATTTGGAGTCAGAATTTTTTATGGGACCACCTCGCGAGCTTCCTCTAACCAGTGAAAAAAAAAAAATCTAATCGGTTTAGAAACCACGGAGATATGCACCGACATACATTTAAAAAAAAACATACGTGCCGAATTGAGAACCTCCTCCTTTTTTGGAAGTCGGTTAAAAATACCGAAGTATGAGTGGTTCGGTTTATTCAGCTTCACCCTAATGAAGTATCAGATTTGCCGCAATATATGCGACGTTGCCGATTCGTGCACGCGCCCGGTGCATTTGCAGATCTGACGTTTTCTATCTCTTTCAAATTCAAATTCAAACAATGTTTATTCAATATAGGTAGGTACACTACACTTATTGACGTCTACGCATTGCCGAATACCAAGTCCGCAGGAAACATAAATTTAACTGTAAATAATGATATTTTAAAAATAGAAGAGACCACTGTGTTCCTGGGGGTGACCTTAGATTCAAAGCTTCAATGGGGCACTCATATATCAACTCTGGCTGGCAAACTCAGCTCTGCTGCTTACGCTGTCAGAAAGATTCGACAGTTTACTGACGTTGAAACTGCAAAAATTGTATATTTTGCTTACTTTCATAGTATTATGTCTTACGGAATTTTACTATGGGGTAAAGCAGCAGATATTCAAAAAATTTTTGTATTACAAAAAAGGGCAATACGTGCAATTTATAATTTAAAACCGCGCGAATCCCTTAGAGAGAAATTTAAGGAAATAGGTATTCTCACAGTAGCCTCGCAATATATTTATAGTAATTTAATCTTCGTAAAACAGCACATTCATAATTACAAAAAAATATGCGATCTGCATGATAGGCAAACTAGAGGCCGCCATAAGCTCGTGACTCCATCGCTCCGCCTCAAGAAGGTCCGAAGGTCGTTTGTGGGAATGAGCATTCTATTTTATAACAAAATTCCACAACCTATCTTAAACTTGCCTTTACACAAGTTTAAGAAGTCCATTAAAATTACGCTCCTGAAAAAGGTTTATTATACTGTTGAAGATTATGTAAATGATAGAGGAGCATGGATTTGATCGCTCCAGCAATGCTGGGGACAGCGGTTACTTATTATAAATTAGTGTTTGAATATTAGTATTCAATTCGATGCTTTGATACGGGTAGACTGAGTATGTCACGCTCTCTTTAAACATTTCTGTGGTGGTGTCGTGTGGTGCGGGTTGTTACGTTCCCTCAAATATGGTCGAGCGAAGCAATGGCTGGATCATGCGTCATGCTCGTGAACGGGTGCCACCGGCGGGAATGGGGCTACTTTCTGTCTGCCCGTCTTTGACATGAATTGAATAATTAAAAGTATGCTCCTGAAAAAAGCTTATTATACTGTTGAAGATTATGTAAATGATAGAGGAGCATGGATTTGATCGCTCCAGCAATGCTGGGGACAGCGGTTACTTACACTTTGTACACTTGTTGTACACATTGATATAGTAATTGTAAATGAATTATTTAAAAAAAGCAACCACCGAGTTTCTTGCTGGTTCTTCTCGGTAGGAATGGCATTCCGAACCAGTGGTAGATTCACTTGACGATTCAAAAGTACTTGTAAAAGTTTATTTGAATAAAGAATATTTGATTTGATTTGATTTGATTTGATTTGATCTAGTGATAATCAGTAACGGTACCTTAAAACTAAAGCTACGAGGGTTCCAAACCATTTCTTTCGCATCGTGACGCAGCGCTGCGCAGCTCAGCCATTTGTGATTTTAGGAGTTTACCTCCTCTAGTTGGAATCGATTTGCATATAATATTATAAGCCCTGGGTATGAAAATTGATGGGTAAAATCAAAATTTCTTCGTTACATATATTCCAATTACCATTGGAATCCACTTGTTTCCATGGTAAAACTTGTTTATGTTTCCATAGGTATGTATTTTGATGAATATAAATTATATACTTAATTAATATAAATAAATGTATCAAGCATGCTTTCAGTAATACAAATTTACTAATCTATATATTTTTAATCGTTCGTAAAGAGTAACAATTTTTTCAAGAGTAACACACATTTTTTTAAAATTTCAAATCGTAAACATAGTGATGGTTAAATTTAGCATACCTGAAACTTTTATTGCATACTGCCATAATATGTGCAATTTTATTAAATAAATTATGTGTAAAATAATTATTAGTGGTTTTTGTTTCTGTCAACGGTCTCGCTCTCGATTTGGCAACCCTGGCCGTGCCGCGCCAACTCCGGCAGAATTACTATTTTAAAATTTTACGATTATTGTTTTTTAGGGTACCGTACACAGAGTGTGCCATGTGCCGGGACCCTATTACTAAGCCTGCGAGCTCAGTCTCTCTGTTGTGTCTGTCTTTCAGGGGGCAGTAGGTATCACATGAATCGTATGAATAAGAATGAATGATTATATTGTTGTACACCCTTTTATTGTACACCACAATAAAATAAAAAACCGGTCAAGTGCGAGTCGGACACTAAGGGTTCCGTACCATTTAGTTTTATATTTGACACCTCTACATTAGCTGTTAGTATTTTGCGCCTCTATTCATGATTCTACATGAGAATTTAGAAACTGTTGATGGTAAATAAATATTGTAGGTACCTACTAAGCAGAGACTCTATGATTGAACTCCAGGTCCCAGCCCCGCAGCACACGAGTATATATCCGTACCCGCAGGTTGCAGCCTGCAGGCTACTGCGCTCCTAAGCCATGGAGATTTAGGAGCCATTGATTGTAAAATGATCGTATATATTAGTACCTACACTAGGTATTAATTATTTACCATTCAATTCAATTTTTATTAGGTAACTAGGTATACTGCACACTTACCTAATGAACGTCCAATAAGTATTATCACAGTAAACAGATACGTATTATTTATACATATATGGTGATAATCAATTACGGTATCTTACAACTGAAGCTACTTGTTGACTTCTTAAGATTTCTTGATCCTCTGCTGGGCTGATGCTACAGAAGATTTCACAAAAATATGGGGATTGGGAACTGAGAACATTCCGATTGCGATCTTTTTTACGCTCTACAGTCTACTGTAAAAATATTTTCAAAAAATCTACTTCAATTCCAAAGACACGATCGATATCGACGTGGTGATACACGCTGAAATTGATTTCCCGCAGCCAAATGATAGGTTGTGAACTCTTTGAACGAGGAATGATACATTTTGCGTTTTACTAATTTTATAATTTTATTACAGTGCTTCACACACGGGGAAAGTTTTTTAAACTTACATAAATACAAAAAATAATAAATAAATGACTATGACAATATCCGCGAATTTTTGATATACAGTATATAGTAAGTTTAGAAACTTTCCTCGTGTGTGAAGCACTGTAATAAAATTAGTTTATGCCGTAGGTATCAATACGCGCAAAAGTTTATATGAAAGTCCGCCATCTTTCAAGTTATATCCATGAAACTTGGTGTTTGAGCTTTTGGTAAAAAATAAAGAAGTACATAGTTATTGTGTCACTGTTTTTCAAAATTCCACCCCCAAAGGGGTAAAATAGGGGTTAAAAGTTTGTATGAAAGTCCTTCATTTATCAAGTTATAGTTATGAAACATAGCATTTGGGCTTTCGGTTAAATATATAAAGAAGTAAGTGTGTCAACATTTTAGAAAATTCGACCTGCATAGAGGTAAAATGGGGAATGAAAGTTTGTAGGAAAGTTCTATATTTTTCGGGTTACATCAATGAAAATTGGTATTTGGGCTTTCGATTAAATATTAAGAAACACGTGTTTCAGGATTTTCGATAATTCCACCCAAGGAATTTTTAAAAATTTCACCCGACCGAAGCACTGGGCTCGTCCGCTAGTATCTACTATCTAATAAGTATAATAATGTGGCGCGGAGGCTTAGATATTATGTAGTAAATAAATAATAATCAAATATTTCAAGTAACAAAATTGGTTAGTTGGCTATAAAATCGAGCGTAGAGCGTTGTGCTATATATGCGTACATATATATGCTGTAGTGTGGCGAGTTTTATACCTACAGTTTGTTGCGGCCTGATTGTATATAGGCCCTTAAATGACTTTTTCAATTGTGACAAAACTAAGGACTTTACAAATTTAAAAATTGACTTGGCAAAATAATTTTGACATATAATAATAATAACCATAATCTGTTTTTACTAATTAATGTAATCTGTACCAATTATTTAATTATGCGAATCAAATTTTAAAATTATGACTTTGTTAAATTTAAGCTTAGGTTATATATCGTATGCCTGTTAAAGGTAGACTATTACTACTATGTAAAATTAGTACTATTTTAAAATCTTCAACTACATAATATGTAACAGTCAAACGATTTAATAAATGAAGTTAAATTAAGATTTGAACTAATAGGGAGGATGTCTTATACAGAACTGGCCACATTATCCATATTTATGCTATATATTTATGATTCTGTATAATTATATAAATACACCGAGAAACTATTATGCACTCGTATGTTCTCAAGATAGGCATTCCAAGAACAGATTACAACAGATCGACAGATTAATTCTACACAAGAGGATTACTATGATTGATGTACTAACTGCCTCGTTGGTCTAGCAGTTAGCATAGTCGACTGCGGATCAGGAGGTCCTGGGTTCGATTCCCGGTCGGGCAAAAAATTGGTATTGGGTTTTTCAATTCAGAAATTCTCAGTGCCAACCCGGAGTTGGAAGTTGGCGGTGTTTCACCCCCGTGCCTCGGAGAGCACGTTAAGCCGTCGGTCCCGGTTATTATCACTAACACGATAATAGTCGTTAAAGCCCGCCAACCCGCATTTGGAGCAGCGTGGTGGGTCTAAGCTCTAATTCCCTCTCTCCTATTAGAGTGGAGGCCTGGGCCAAGCAGTGGGACGTTAAATAGGCTGTAGTGGTAGTGGATGTACTAACGATGTGGCTTTGTTGTCATCAGGCACCATCGCGATGATATTGACACTCATGTTGACTCTGAGCATGTAATTGACCCAGCACGCGAAAAACATCATTATGGCAACGTTGAACCGCGCCGGTATCAGATCTGAAAGAAAGAAGAATTTCATCTGTTATTACTGTTCAACCATTTTCCAATTCGGGAATCGCTTCAAATATTCAAAGATTTATTATCCAAGATAAGAAGGTGTACACCTTTTTAACCGACCTCCAAAAAAGGAGGAGGTTCTCAATTCGGCGCGTTTTTTTTTTTTAATGTATGTCGGTGCATATCTCCGTGGTTTCTGAACCGATTTGATTTTTTTTTTCTATCAATAAATATTCTTTCCAAAAACCGACTTCCAACGCCACTGTAAAGTAATAAATAATTTTTATTTCTACCCACTATGTTGAAGTCGGGCGGGTGTAACAAGGGCAAAGTTGACGCATCAGGCTCGCCAGATTTCAACATAGTGGGTAGAAAATAGAAATAAAAATTATTTATTACTTTACAGTGGCGTTGGAAGTCGGTTTTTTGGAAAGAATTTTTTTAATGTTCGTCTCCAAATCTCTTTATTAACTTGTGAGTTTACGAGTGTCATATTTTACTATACTGAACCGATCATTGAGACCAAATATTGGTATTTACAAAGCTTAGTTATGTAATTTAGAAATATTAAAAGCTCATAAAGCTTTCGCCAAATCGATACACCTGATCCCTGCCTCT
This sequence comes from Erebia aethiops, assembly GCA_923060345.2. NCBI lineage: Eukaryota > Metazoa > Arthropoda > Insecta > Lepidoptera > Nymphalidae > Erebia > Erebia aethiops. Next base: position 7,924,463 of record OV281096.1, on the reverse strand, counting down.
TTTAATGTAGTATAGTTAGGTACTTAAATTTTAATTGAAATGCAAGGTATTTGTTGTAGGTACTTGTACGTGCCGCCAAGCGATTTAGCGTTCCGGTACGATGCCGTGTAGAAACCGAAGGGATATAGGTTTAATATAACTGCCATGCCCCTAACAGGTTAGCCCGCTACCATCTTAGACTGCATCATCACTTACCATCAGGTGAGATCGCAGTCAAGGGCAGGCTTGTAGTGGATTAAAAAAAAACTTATAGTTACTTAAATTTTAATTGAAGTGCAAGGTATGGGCACCAAAATTATAAGAGACTAGTGAAACTATATCTAAGCAACTCAGAAACAAGATTTAATTCAACGAAACGATTTTACCGTATTGTTATTTAGCAAATGTCCGTTTCAAGGCATAAAGTTCACAGACATCTTCAGGGTCACATTACATGCCGAATGTGCAAATCAATGTCAAATACAATCGAGTAGACTTCAAGATGTGACCGGAAATCAGTGTCTCCACTCAAGCAAACATTAGCAACCAAGTGCGCGACCTCGTAAGAACCTGAAAGGCAGTTCGCGGAAGATAACTTTCAAATGCAATGTCAATAACAGATCGACAGTGACAACAGCTCACGCGCAGAGTAGAACTGGTACGTTTGAGTTTTTATGAGAACTAGTTCGTTGACGGCATCGTTTGCAAGAAACACTTTCTTTGAATTTTTTTCACCGAGCCAATTTGCGTGGGGTAAGACCCCATCTTGTAAATGCCTTGCCTACAACTACAAGTACATACCTATCACGATAAATAATATCTACATACGTATATTTTGTTTTTAATAATTTTATTATATTATACTGCTGTTTGATAATGACACCTGGGTTTTTTAAGCTTCCCAGATAGTTTTAAGTTTCTTATTTTATTTTATTATATTTTTAATTGTATATTTTAACAGTACATTGTTAATATGTACCTATTTGCCTATATATGCCTTTGTTTAATGCCTCTAATAAAAAACTTTTATTTATTATTTATTTAATTATAATAATGGGTATAATTTAATTTATGTATTTATATTTTATAATATATTTACCAATATAATATATAAAATATGTGATCATAAATCGAAGTTGGGGGAAAATCTGCCTAAAATCTATTCTCCGCTGTTTAGACCTCATATTTTTTTGGAATTCACGACTTTATCTAATCGTGACAAAATATTTGCTTTGTGCAATTTAATAAATCAAATCTTATTAGTTTATATTGTTAAGGTATAAGTACATATTTTATATTATAGGTAATTTTTATTGTATTGTTATATGATTTTTATTGTTTGACTGTAAGGAATAATTTAATCTCTAACGTGTGCCTGCAATTATTTTATAATTATCAAATAGTACAATAGTAGTAATAACTTTAAATTTATACACCGGCTACGGTAGAGCAAGGCGGACTAACTTATTATGTTTTAATGTAATGTTACGTTTATAATTTGTAACGATATTATAATGTACCATGTTCTTTACAATAAACGAATGATGAATGATGTTAAGGCATGTTTCGATACTAAAAGTATAATAATATCTAGCTTTTGCCCGCGGCTTCGCTCACGTTAGGTTCGATTTTCAACTATGCCTAAGTCATTCTATCTGCATTCCAAATTTCAGGACGATCTATACAGTGGTTTGAGCTGTGCATTGATAGATCAGTCAGTCAATCACCTTACCTTTTCCTTTTATATATTTAGATCAGAATACGACTTTTGAAATGGAGAGTTCACAAGTAGATACATAGATCAATCTGAACTATATAGTTCGGCTAGAAGAAAGAACCGTGACGTCATTAATTTGATTTTAATGATACTGTTGCCAGTGAAATTAAATTATGATTTGACAGACAACCGGTTATAAATTACAACAACTCCAGTTCTAGTTGAAATTGTTATTTATTGTTTCGACAGATTTGTGTCGAATTGATGTCCGAAACCTGAAACGAAAACGCCAAGCCACTCGTTTGTAATTTCATTGCTTTTTGTAAGCCGATTACCTATAGTAAATTTAGCAGGCAGATGACTGTAATAACAGTAGGTATTCCACTGAATATTGGCCATGCCACTGCATGGCCTCTTAAGAATAAGACTATTGAAGTTTAATTTCATGACCACCTTGTCAATCAGGACATCGTCAACAATCAGGGGTCACCTTCAAGTATCCACTTGTATTCGGTGTTGCTAAAAACGTATTTTGACTAAGTTTAATTATTTTATACTAGCTGATGCCCGCGACTTCGTCCGCGTGGTTTAAGTTTTATTGATTCCCGCGGTTTTTTTTTTTACTCTTTGCAAAAATCACGTGGATCCGTTGTTCCGTTACGGCGTGATTGAAGGACAAACCAACAAACAAATACACTTTCGCATTTATAATATTAGTATGAGTTACTTAATAATATAATATAATGTAATGTAAGTGTATAATTTACCTATCAGTCACAGTCACATTATTTTTGGTAACAGTTCGTTCGTTACAAAAAAATACCTGACCCAGAGATCGGAGTGTGCATTGTGCACTGAAACCCCCATGGCCTTGCTCTATCTCCCAAGAACGTGCCGGAAATATCCTCCACCCCATTCCGTATGATACATTATCTCCTACTCTATCAAAGATCAATATCAAGGCAATTTTATTCGTTTTTTTTCTCTTATCAGTTATCACAAGATAGTCTTGCGCTTGACAAGCCATGATGATCAGCGTGCTTACCTAGCAGATTTTTTTTAATATAACACCCTCTTAAGGTTCGTGAGCATATTCTAGCATAACCCTTATCCTACCTAACACTTAGTTTATTCAGAACCGATCTTCATTATATTATTTTATTTTGTTAATTAATTTATAATATTGTGAATCCTAATGTTGCGTGTTTGCGCAACGGATTGTGGTTTTTCTGTAGCCATGAACTAAATATTCGGAGTACCTAGCTGTAGATGCTAACGCGTATAGATACAGTTTAAGTAGTTATAGTTAGTTACCTATAGTAAAGATAATTTTGAATATAAAATTTTAAATAAATTTAATAATTATAATTAAATCCTTATTGTGATAGAAGCCCTAACTTTTAAAAACCTCCGTGACGTTTTTACTGCAGGTTATTTTGAGCATTTTTTTATTTCTAAATTGCCTTAGATCTAGCCTGGTGAACTCCGGCTTTGGTCCTACCGACAAGCTAGAAGACCAATGTAGGGATCTAAATGTTAATATATGTAGATATAAAACAAAGTCGGGTCTTTTCGAACACTTATAACTCTAGAACGGCTAGAGCGCTGGGCCAACTTTTATGGTTTTTGATTTGTTGCATTTGTCTCCGTCCCGAATAGCGGAATAGCTATTAAAAAACCATTGGAAAATTGAATTGACGATAGTTATAAAAACTTATTCCACGCGGACGAAGTCGCGGGCATCAGCTAGTATGAAATAAATGAAGGTTTAATTAAGAAAATGATTTATGATTACCATTCAGTGTTGACATTGTTGTCAGCAAAGTGCAATTCAATTCTTTAGCGTTCGCCCGTTTTTGTGCCACAGTCATATTATTACGTCCGTCGACATTGCTACAAATACTTGCTAACCTATTTCATTATCTACTTCATAATAAATACCTAAATAACCGACGGAACAACATAACGACTAACAACTTTGGTTAACAAATCTCTTGCAGAGTTTTCCACAACTCTTGTACCTACATTATTTATTATGTGTAGGTATTATTTAAAACTTTCCAAAAACCTTTTAGCGTGCTAAAACTTGTAATAGGTACCTAGTTGCTTAATTAGACTCTTTTATTTTATTAAAAATCAGTCTCAGTATAGGTAAGCAATAAGCTTGCATGTTGGTAATTAGTGTGTAAATACTTTCTACATATTATTACGTTGATCCAAAGTAAAATAAATCAATTATACCATAATATCACTGTTAATTTACAATGTTGCCAATTCTAGAATTCGATCCTCGTAATTTTTTAGTTTTCTTGGAATAAACTACATTTTGTTCACCTTCTGGTTTAGTTGCAAACTATGGTTGTATCTAAAACTTTTTATTAGTAAGAACATCAAAAGTAAAGCCACGTTCTGTATGAATAGTTAGTTGACCTTTTATTGTGACTTACTTCTATTATAGCGCTAGTTTCCACCTTGTCTAAAAAAAATCTACATCAATGTTGTCAGTGCTTGGAAATAATAATAATAGCTTGGTATCGATTGATTGAACACAAAGGGCAAAATTATTCTACCCTTCAAAAAGTAGGCAAATTCTTGCAAACAAAACTCGAAGAAAATCCTTTAAAGTAGGTAGATACTAGCGATAACCCGCAACTTTGCTTTGTACCTAGAACTTAGTAATTTCGAAAAATCTTCTTCATGGAACATTATATTTGGAACTTCTGCAAAATTTCAACTTTCTAGGCTCAGATTTGATAGATGAGTCAGGATTTTTCTTTTTATGGTATGAAATTAGTAAGTACTTACCTACTTAGTTAAATAGAATATCTTTACGCATATTTATAAATTGAGGACGGCAAATATTTGCGTAATTATGATGCTGGTTAGTGGCGTAGCATTGCTTTCTGGAAGACTCCATTGATGCGGTGAAAGTGTAAGAACGCAGGGCTGGAGCCTGGTGGCGCGGCAACTTTGCCGTCACCTCGGCGTCGGCGAGGCGCCCCAGCATTAGGGCTACCAAGTCATCGCCTTAAAAATAAACTTTTAAAAATCGTATTTTCAGTTAAGAAAAATGTCGTGAGGCAACAGATGTAAGAGATGCAGATACTTTTACCTAGCTCGCGAAACTAGAAAATCACGCAGCGTCCTGAATTAAGCCTTCTGTATTTAATATATATACCTACCTGTATTTAATCGCCTGTTGTTCGGAATCCGTAGTATTAAAATTGGAAATTTATTATTGTCTGAGGTTCAGATATGCGAAGAATGGTCTCTAATATTCTAAATTGCAGGCAACTGAAAGGCTGCGGTGTGCATGTTTATACTCATTCAAACCAAAAATATCTGCTATTCGAGGCGGGGATACACAAATTGCCCTTAAGATACAAACGCATTTGGATCACTTCTGTTCGCTGTCGTCGGTAAACACTTTACCAACACACATAACCTGCCAGCCCGTGTGAAGTGACAACCCTGACCTGAGTGCGCAATAACATTACTAATTTCTTTCATTATTTTAATATGACTGACAGATATCGAACACCACTTTCAAGAACAAAATTAATACTTGCAAGCAATAACGGTGAGACCTACTTGCTTGATAAAGAATTTTTTATGTTGGAATTTTTCGCACTTCAGTCCCAAAGTAATTACCTATTTGCATAACAGGAATTGTGATACTTACATATATTATGAGGATTAGATTATTTGCTGCTGTTTGCTGTAAAGTTTCAACTGGTGTAGAAGAAACCAAGCAGTTGTAGGTCAAATGTGTTCAACCTACTTTAAATTACGATATAAAATATTTTAGGGTAATGCCCCTGGTCTTTCCCCTATTTCATCCACCGTGGATAATATTATATCCACCGCTATGCCCATGCTGTACGGGTGGATAAAACTGAGGGAGAAGATAAACATTTTATCCTTTCCCCGTGGATAAAATCTCCCCGCCCATGCTCGCCGCAGATAGTAGCGGAAGAGCTAAAGAGGTTACGATCTGTACGCATTTTTTAAAATAATATAAAAACTTCAGTTTTTATATTATTTACTTTGATTATAGTAGCGGTAAAAACAACTCCATAAAATGACATAGTTAAAATTAAACTAATAAATGGTAGGTACTTCAAATGAGTACTTACGTGAATCTTTATTGCTTGAAATAAACTTCAATTTATTTATTTTGTTTTACTTTATAGGTATTATACGGTATACCTTCATTATGATACCAGGAAAATATACTTAAATTGTTATTTCCACAACCTATCATAAACTTGCCTTTACACAAGAAGTCCATTAAAATTATGCTCCTGAAAAAGGCTTATTATATCTACTGTTGAAGATTACGTAAATGACAAAGGAGCATGGATTTGACTCGCTCCAGCAATGCTAAGGACAGCTGTTACTGAGGTAAATTGTAATTTTTTCAAAAGAGCAACCGTCGAGTTTCTTGCTGGTTCTTCTCGGTATGGAATGTCATTCCGAAGCAGTGGTAGATTCACTTGACGATTCAAAAATTTATTTGAATAAAAATCATTTGAATTTGAATTTGAATTTTGAATTTGAATTTAAATAAAATTGTTTTAGTTCGGTACAATACATTTATCAATAAGTTCATGATCCCTGTAAAGTTCCTTGCAGTACTTAGATTCAATCCTAAATCAGGGCCGACTCAAAAATAGGTACCTTAATGTACCTAAACAAATTAATGTGCTAGCCTGCTAGGTTGGCCTAAACGTTGAAGATACCTGAATAAAAATAATTACCTGTATGTTTATGTGTACCTATAACAGTTTAACCATCGAGTTCTTCTCTTGTAATAAAACTTACAATGTAGGTATGTATACTTACTTAGGTAAAAAAGCATCCGGTTTTTGATACGCATTACTCCTTATGGTTGGTTGGTATGGTTTTTAAGGTTCTTTTGTAGCCGATTCGTTGAATCGTACCTAATTGCTTTGTTCTAGAAGGGCTACATAATTAAACATATTTTATTTCTATTGGAGACGACTGCTGAATACTTTAAATACTTTGCGAATACTAAGCAACCAAAGGCTTTCAAATTCAAGAAAAGGAATCTACCTACCTATATAATATGTTATACTTCGCTATGAATATACTTATTTCATTTTAGAAATCTCCAATTTTGGACATAAGATTTCTAAAACTAAACAAGATAATATAATATCTAAATATATACTTATAAAGTTTATGTTCACACCATCTTATTTGTAACACAATTATTGTAATAAATAAAATAAATAAATAAATATGTAGATTGTAGTATAATACCTGGCTACTAGCTGACACGCCCCAAAATCTTTCAGGTAGATATTCCAACGTTTTAGAAAAAATCTCTATGGCACCATGAAAACGCGTTTTCAGACCCAGCGGGACATTTTGAGCTGCACCTACCTGCGCGTATAAGTTGGTTTCTAAATATACATAATATAAATAAATAAAGCTACAAATGAATAAAGTTATTGTACAGTTGGTTCTCATATCGTACCTACATTCATTATATTAGACTTATGGACAACAAAAGACACAATTGGTTACAAACTCAGCTTTGTGCAACTAATATATTATATTATAAATACTACGATTGAATATTGTAGTATGAACAAATGATACTTGACCCACGTGAGTTACTACTTTGCCAAATATCAGGTTTGCCCGTCCACGTCTTAAGCACATATGTAGGTACATAATATTATAATAAAACTTACTTCATCAAAATATCTCGGCGACTCAGGTATTTGTGCACAAACCTGATATTCCACGATGTGAGCATAGCCGGTTTATGCTCAAATGTTTTGAGTTTCCACAGCGTCACAAACATAATCAAACAAATTGAGGTTTTTTTAATCCTGGACACTGACAGACACAAAGCGCGACGGCAGCGACTCCTGAATCCTGACGTAGCAACCATTGACCCTGTATAATAATATCTATACTATAATACCTACCTAACATGACCCGTGCGCTGCGCTTGCTCAACGATTTAGTTCGCGAAAATTCGGGACTGGACTTCTTCCACACGCCACCGCTTCAGCTCGCAAGTGATAAAAAAATATTGGAAAGTCGATAACCTTATTGATAATATTTTGGTTAATTGTTATTATTTGGCTTAATTTGTTGTTCTATGTGTATTATATTTATAGTGTAGTCTTATTGAAATGACATTGTTTTTGTTATCTGTGTACCAAATTTTGTGTTTTTTCTGTGTTTTTTTATCCACTACAGGCTAGCCCTTGACTGCGATCTCACCTGATGGTAAGTGATGATGCAGTCAGCAGTCTATGATGGTAGCGGGCTATCCTGTTAGGGGCATGGCAACCCCTTCGGTTTCTACACAGCATCGTACCGGAACGCTTAATCGCTATGGCGGCACGTCTTTGGCGGTAGGGTGGTAACTAGCCACGGCCGCAGCCTGCCACCAGGCAAAATTAATTAGGTTAATTAATTAATTAAGTATGTTTGTTAATTGTAAGCTAATTAGTTGTAATTAAGTTTTTGTTTATTGTCACTCTAATTATGTAGCTCGAAGAGACGCATTGGGCAACTGTAAGGTCTCTTCGGGTATGTTGTCTAAATAAAATAAAAATAAAAATAATTCTGTGGTAGCGGCAGGTAGTTTTCGTTACGTTTCATTACCCTCCGGGTTAGCACCGTTATAGGGTGCCTGTCCACTGAAGCGGCGGAGATGTGCCAAACCAGCCAATCAGATTCCTGACAGGTGACTCGAAAAGATTACCGCGTGATCAATCAATAATCCGATTGGCCCGTCAATCATGTCTCCGCTCCGCTCCGCTTCAATGGACAGGCACCTAACAAGCCAGTGCATCAAAAGGGATTTAGTGCCTCGCAAGATACTGTGATCGCCCTCTACTCTACAGCACAGATTAAAGATTTCGTATCTACGATATCATCTCAGCTGTGCAATGGTAAAGATGGCGAGTCATGAGGATTGATTATGACGCGAGCGTTACAGGATTTGGCGACCCTCCCGAGCACGGTGGCTAACTCATCGCCCATGCACAGCGCCGAGACCCTGCACCCGACACTCGATCAAGAACTTAAGAACTTGAGACCCTAAGGCTAGCTTCCTCAAGCGACTCCCGTGCAAGGAGACCACACGCCTTGAGGCTCGTAGCCTTGCATGCTTGGCCTATGTGCTAACTGCTAACTAGCTCCAGCCGTAGAGCCTTCCAATAGACCAGACCAGAGACAATTTAGAAATCCATACTAATATTATAAATGCGAAAGTGTGTCTGTCTGTCTACGCTTTCACGGCCCATCTGTTCAACCGATTTTGAGGAAATTTGGTATAGAGATAGGTAACATCCCGGGGAAGGACATAGGCTATTTTTATTCCCGAAAATTAAAGAGTTCCCGCGAGTATCAAAAAAAACCCACGCGGACGAAGTCGCGGGCATCATCTAGTTAGTAAGTATATAAAAGTATTCTGTAGGTATCCGATAATCCGACGTGCTTCGCAATTTTGTATTTTTTACGTCTTCTTGAAATCCTCAAACTTCGTGAATCGGAAACAATGACTGAGGGCATAAATTATCGTATATATTTTAATGACTGCAAATTCCGAATATTTTATAATATACATAAGAATAATTTGCGCGTAGGTAAATCCAGGTAACATAAGTTATTTCCTAATTATGTTTTGCTGCTGTCATTCGTCACTATCTTAGACTGCATCATCACTTACCATCAGGTGAGATCGCAGTCAAGGGCTAGCTTGTAGCGGATTTTAAAAAAAAAACCGGGCAAGTGCGAGTCGGGCTCGCGCACGAAGGGTTCCGTACCATTATTAATAAATAATTACCTTTGTTAATGAACCGCAAGACTAACTTTGTTTGTAGAGGTTTATTGTTAATATCAAAAAAACTATGCTAGTTAGGGCATTGGCTATAGTTTTCCTGTAAAATATTCGTAAAAATAATTAAAAATCTGTTTTAGAATGTACAAAGTTTTTTTTTTTTTTTTTTTTTTTATATGTGTGTCCGCTTTTTGTCCTCCGACATGATGATCGGAGACCTTTTATAGCTGACATGGCTTGCTTTTTTTTTTTTTTCTTTTGTTGCCTTGCTCTGTTGGACGAGAATGAGCAGCTAATGTACTTTTTTTTTTTTGTTAGCTTTCATTCATTATTAATGCTATATATTTTTTATGTATATTATTACATTATCTTACATAATATAATTATACATTATTTCATACATCTACGAATTCTTATATTTATACATAGATTTCTTATATGCTAATTACATTCTTTATTCTTCTTAACATAATACTCTTTTAGGTGTTTATGACCTATTGTAGTATTAATCTATTCTAGTGTTGTTTCGCAAGTTAACTTTTCTGGTTATTTCTTCGCAAAATCCTAAAAATTTCTTACTTACCTTCTTGCTAGCAATAATGACGGGTATAGTTTCTTTACTAATCTTACTCTGTATTATATATTCCAGTTCCATTCGTTTCCTGCCAAATTTAGCACATTCTGTTAAAATATGTAAAACTGATTCCTCGCTCTCTTCGTCACAGTCACAGGAGGGGTTGTCTTTACATTTAAAGCGGTGAAGGTATTGTCCAAATCCGCCGTGTCCTGTTAACATCTGCACGAGGATCGGTGTAAGCTTGATTTTGTTTAATATCTTATATGCACTAATCACATTTGGAAAAAACACCTTTGTCAGAGCCGCATTTTTACTTTCAGTGTATCGTTGGCCCCATAGTTGAATTGAAGTGTTTCTGATCGTTTTTTTAATGTGAGAAATGGGGCACGCATCATAGTCCACTGTTTTATTTTTCAGAGCTGCTTCTTTAGCCAGATAGTCGGCTCTTTCGTTGCCGGCTACACCGATATGCGCTCTTACCCAAAACAGTCGTACATATTTGCGGTGGTCTCTGGCCTTTCGGAGCTTCTCCCGTATCATAAAGGCAAGCGGATGATAGGTAGCTGGGCTTCGGATCAATTCCAATGCAGATCTTGAGTCACTAAGGACATTCACCGTGTTTTCTGTAGACTTAAATGCTACGTCTGTGGCACGGTAAAGAGCATATAGTTCGGCCTGAAATACACTGCAGTAAGACTCGAGATGAAATTTTTCCGACATTATTTCATCCCCGTCTTTCCAGCAAGACAGGGCTGCTCCAACTTTGCCATCGATTTTGCTACCATCGGTGAATATCCTAACGCCCGTCACATTATTCTGTTCTATCGTTTCAGCGCTCATATCTTCCAGTTTTCTAAAATCGTGTACTACTTCATTTGCAGGATGGGGTGCTTTAAGATAGCTGATTCGTCTTTCTACGATCCTTTCTTCGATTGTTGCTTGAGGCTTTCCTCTCTTGGCTTCATATAACGTTGCCATTTCTTGTACGCGCAAGTCAAGTGGTATGAGTTTAGCCAATAGCAACGCTGCCGTTAGCGAAACAGTCCTATAAGCCTTGCATATTTTTAATGCAAAGCTTCTTTGCACGGAATTCAGTTGGTTCTTTACATATATTTTTTTCGCTGCTGGCGCCCATACGCTAGCTGCGTAAAGAATTATTGGCTCTATCACCGCGACATATATCGTCCTGATTATCTCCGGACCCAGTCCCCAACTTATTTTTGCTGAACGAGCTATGGGTTTATAAATATTTAATGCTTTTGTACATATATATTTTATGTGATTCTTAAAGGTGAGTTTTCTGTCAATAATTAATCCTAGAATTTTAATTTCATCTGCCAGTTCTAAGATTGTTTCACCCATGCGTATGTGTGGGGTATCATATTTTAATTTTCTGGTTATCACCATAGCACTTGTCTTATGTGGTGCAAATTTTAGTTTGTTTGATTTGCCCCACTCATACACCCGGGTGAGAACTCGTTCTGCTTGTTCCTCAATTTTAGGAACTGAATTACCGGAGAAGACCAGGACGACATCATCTGCAAAAGCTTGGCTATGCACTCCACTTTCTTCTATCTCGTCCAACAGAGGATCAAGCAATAGATTCCAAAATGTTGGTCCTCCAATGGATCCTTGTACACAACCCTGTGAAGTTTCCGTCGTGTACTCTCTATCAGCGTAGCGAACGCATACTTTTCTATTTTGAAAGTAACTATTTGTCATTTTTCGAAGATTTTGTGGGCACTTTTTTTCAACTAACCGGTTTTTTATTGCGGGCCACCATGCGCTGTCGAAGGCCCCCTCTATGTCCAATGATACTACTACACTAATTAATTTAAGATCCAAATTATTGCGTATGTGATTTATCAGGTCATAGAGGGAGTCCTCGGTGCTGCATTGTGGAACAAAGCCGTATTGTCTAGGATTAGACTTTGGTAACAGGTGCCAACGAATTCTTCTTATTATCAATTTCTCCAATATTTTTCCGAGGATTGGTAATAGTCCAATAGGCCTATACGACTTGACCTGGTTATAATCTGTCTTACCAGGTTTCCTGAGGACTATCACTGTCGCTTCTTTCCATAATATTGGGAAGTATGATAGTTCGAGGCACCTGTTCATGAGTCTTAAGAAGGTTTCTTCATCGGCTGTGATTGCTTGTACGCAAATATCTGCGGTTAGTCCGTCGGTACCTGGAGCTTTTTTTACGTTAAAGCTACCGATGACGTATCTTAGTTCATCACTTGTGAATGGAGGATCCTGTTCATCATTTTGTATATATTCTTCAATTTTTTCAGATTTTTTTCTCATTTCCAAGTGCTCTTGATCATCGTTTTCTACCGTATCTTTCGGAAAGAATGTATCCGCTAATAGTTTAACTGACTCTTCTGGACTTAATGACTTCCCTTCTATCACTAGTGGTTGATCCTCGTGTTTCTTGGTAGATTTTCGTATAACTCTGTATACTCCGTCCCACAGGTTTTCACGATTCTGTGCTCCACAAAACTGTTTCCAACTAGCTGTTTGTGATTCGGATGCTTTAAGCTCGTAGATTTCCCTAGCTTGCAGGTATTCGTCAACAACGCACTGCTTGCGTCTTGGCGCTGCACAAGAGACCCTTCTTTTTTTAGTCGTCATGTCTTTTTTCAGGTTTTCTAGTTCATCCGTCCACCAGGGTAACGTATATTTTGTTTTGTTTTTCTTCCTTAGCATAGTTTTTTCACATATTTCCTTAATGCATAGTGTATATTTCTCAACGACATTTTCTAATTCTTCTTTAGTTTCTAATTTTTCAATTTCTTCTGCTGTTACATTTTTACTAATCAGTTCTTGTTTTAATTTTATCCTAAATACTTGCCAATTTGCTTTTCTTGTATTATACTTGCGTGTAGTTTTCACAGGTCTTTTCACTATGGGCTTATTAAGATTCAGTGAGAACGTAATTGCATTGTGATCTGCGCTGGTTAGTTCGATATCTACTTTCCAATCTTCTATTTTAGTTATAAGCTCCTGACTACAAGCTGTAATGTCAACGTTACTTTTATATTCAATGTTGTTTCTGATGGTATAAAAGGTCGGAGTCGTCCCTTCGTTTAGTATATGCATATTCATTTCGTCAATTATGCCCATCATTGCTTTTCCCCGATGATTTTCGGTTTTACTGCCCCACCAGGGACTCCAAGCATTGACGTCGCCTCCTAATATTAGTTCACTGTCAGCTAGTCTATCTCTAATCGCTTTTACGTGTATCAAATAAGGGTCAATTGGTAAGCTGTCTTCAAAATAAACAGATATGACTCCGATCTTCCATGTATCAGATTTAAGGATTACTACGGCTATATTTTCAGTGGTTAACTCTGGGCATTCTAGGATTTCTAATTGCTCGTCAAAAACTACTATTGCCGCTTTTACAGGTTTTTCTCGGTTTTGGAGTCAATAAATAGTGCAACAATAATATCTTTATTTTCACTAGCAATATTTTGATACAAAGTACGCAGTGTGCGTAAGCCCTAAAGTATTTAGTAATTTGCAAGTAGTAATAAACTAACAGAAATCTTTGATTTACTCGTAACTTATAGTTCATTACATTATCCGAGATTATCAATGTTTTCGCTCTTGACTGTAGAACCTTTCTTCCTTGATTTGCGGAGTTAATTCGAAAAGATTTTTGTGAACAACCCTCAAACAAAAAATTTTTACACTTTCACCAAAACATTAATCACTTATATACGTTGTTATGAAAGATCAAATTGCATCTTTACATAAAAGATAACCTAATATTAAAATTTGTCACCGCAATGATTTTCATTACGTAGGTAGGTATGCAGACGATTACTATGGATTATAATATTTTGTTCAGAATTATGAAGTTTGTGGTGAATCGACCAAAACTTGTTTTATAGCTTGGTAACTTCGGTCTTATTTGCTGTTTTATCACAAACAATCCACAGTCCACTCAATTACACCAAAATTTACTTAAAGAGCACTCGTTATTCAGATCTCAGGATTAGAGTATAGAATGTACAAAGTAAACCCTTTCATATGATACCCCACACAGTACAGTTATCTCACTTTTAAATTTCAACCCTCCGATTTTCCCCCCTTTTTAAATAAGAACAAAAATAATTTCCAATTTTTTTTTAATTCCAGTGTCTTTGGGCTACTAATATACACAACTATTCCAAATTTCATGTCGATAGCTTCGGTAGTTACTGAAATAATCGAGTGTGACGGACGGACAGACGGACAGACGGACAGACGGACAGACGGAGAAAGTCGCACCATAAGGGTTCCATTTTACCATTTTGGTACGGAACCCTAAAAACTACCCCCGTACTAGCCTAGCCTATTCTGTGCTAATAGTCGGTAACAAACGCTACCTTGATCTAAAGTTTAAAGATACAGATAAGATAAGATAGAAGTTTAGAACTCAAAACGATCATATGGTACTTACTAAAAATATACATTTAGCAATATCATGAGTAGTACCCAAGTGCCTAGGTATAGTCCCATAATCGAGCCGGAAGCTATAATCATCTACAATGGTCTATGTCATGACAAAAGAGCCATCGACTATGAACCAAAGCTATGAACTCATTCACTTACCTACATTGTAGCTACCTACCTGTTGTGAAATTCGTCTGAAATGTAAATGTTGTAAAATAGTTGTCACTCCTATTCTACATTGGTAGCAATTATGGTTACCCATATGCGGGCAAACAACTATGTATAGCAATTAGCAGCAACCTAATTCAGCATTTTTTAGGGTTCCGTACCAAAATGGTAAAATGGAACCCTTATGGTGCGACTTTCTCCGTCTGTCTGTCTGTCCGTCCGTCACACTCGATTATTTCAGTAACCACCGAAGCTATCGACATGAAATTTGGAATAGTTGTGTATATTAGTGGCCCAAAGACACTGAAATTAAAAAAAATTGGAAATTATTTTTGTTCTTATTTAAAAAGGGGGGAAAATCGGAGGGTTGAAATTTAAAAGTGAGATAACTGTACTGTGTGGGGTATCATATGAAAGGGTTTACTTTGTACATTCTAAAACAGATTTTTAATTATTTTTAGTTATGATAGTTTTTGATTTATCGGGGAAAATGTCTAAAAAAATACCGTCCCCCCCCCCCCCTTATCTCCGGAGTTTACCAATCGAAAAATTTGAAATAATTATGGTCAATAGGAATTTACGTATATTTTACAGGAAAACTATAGCCAATGCTATAACTAGCATAGTTTTTTTGATATTAACAATAAACCTCTACAAACAAAGTTAGTCTTGCGGTTCATTAACAAAGGTAATTATTTATTAATAATGGTACGGAACCCTTCGTGCGCGAGTCCGACTCGCACTTGCCCGGTTTTTTTTTGAATAAGGGCCTGTTTTACAAGCGCCAATAAATTAACAAATAAATTTGAAATGTTGACAGAATTCCCATCTTAAAACGTCATGTTTATAATTCGTCAGATAAGGTTTACTTGGCGATCGTGAAACAGGCTCTAAAACAAAAAAAACTAAAGAGTTTGATAGTGATGATTAATGATGACGAAATCGTTTGTATTATTTTGTTATTAATCATTCCTATCAAAAGGCAGGACAATGCAAATATAAAAAATAAAAATAATTTAATTGAACCGCAACCTTCTATCAAAAGTAAGGCTATAATTGTAGTATTGTTAACTGAAACTGTAGCCTACAATCCACAAACAACATTACCAAATTATTAATCATCAATTAGGTACCTAAGTAGATATATTTTTCCATAAGTTTTCCCGTATATATTCTTACCAATGAGGAAATTCTTTATTTAGTTTAAAGCAAGCAAAAAGGGCTTGCTTTAAACTGCTTTTGATGAGCTTATTATTTAAAAACCTCAGCACTAGCCTGGAGTTAGGAAGTTGGCGGTGCTTCATCCCCATACCTCGGAGAGCACGTAAAGCAGTGGCGTGCAGCTCATAGAGGCATAAAAGCACTGCTTACCCAAATGGAAATACGTCAATACACATTTTTTATCATGACAGTCAGTAAATAGGTAGGTATTCTGACTAATTTATGCCTACCCTAGCTTCAAACCCTGTGCACGCCACTGGTCGTAAAGGCATCGGTCCTACGCCTGATCTCTCTCCGGTCATGTCAGATTTTCCGTCCCATCGAGCTATGAGAGTAAAGGAACAGAGAGTGCACCTTACAGGTGCACTCTGTTCATTCAAGGTGAATGCACACACTAGTGCTCTATAATGTCTATAATATCTCCCGTGCAGATGATGGCTAATCTCTGTGGAGATACCTAGGCCGCGCCGTGGCGAATATTCGGTCGGGAGGACATTATTATTTAAATCCAATTAATTTTATAAAAGTAAATTATTATATCTTATTTTAAAGCTGACACTAGCTGATGCCCGCGACTTCGTCTGCGTGAAATATGTTTTTTTAATTCCCACGGGAACTACTTAATTTTCCGGGATAAAAAGTAGCCTGTGTCACTCTCCCAGGTCCTCAACTATCCTACCCATGCAAAAAATCACGTTACGCCACAACAGAGCAACGGATGCTCTGTTGTGTCGTAATTGAAGGTCAAACCCTACAAACCAATAAACCAACAAACAAAGATACTTTCGCATTTATGATATTAGTATGATAATATGCAAATGGTCTTGAAATCCTACGAACTACCAGAAATCCAGCCTCGCCCTCTTAGCAAAATATTAAAAAGATTATGCACCAATCGGAGGAGGAAATTATGTTAATTTTTATTTAATAGAGAGAGAGAGTCAAGTCGATTGCAATTAATCGTAACTGAAGACCTATAGACTTAAATGAATTAAAGTACCTATCAGCATTGACACGTAGCCAAGTGGCACGAGCTTCGAATTTGGTGACCCTCAGGCCTTAGTATTTCCCAGAACCTAGGTACTAAATTCCAACTTACGCAGGTACGAGTATTATTGTATTCGGTATTCGTGGCCTCGAGATTGCCTCGAGATGAGCATGTTAAACGGTCAAAGCAAAAACTATTTGTGTATATACCCATGTTATCATACCTAATCTAAAATAAATCTCATATTATGGAAAGATACTTAAAATGTGTAGAAGTGGTCACATCTTCTTTAGTAAGCTCGCGTCCCTCATTATTAAGAGGAAACAAGAGGGCGATTTCCCCATACAATCGTATTTATTTCTCCGTGGATAATTACAATAGAGACAATATTTTTGCACCATAAAATTCATGTGTCCGTGCCATGTCCCTATGTTTTTTTTTTCAATAAATATAAATTTTATGAACAAGGAACCTTCAAAAATAGCAATAATGGCCTAGTTTTCGGGCCATCATACGACATCCCACAAACAGACATATTATATAATCAAAAAAAGAAAAACAAACCGACATAGCCTGAGTCCTTCTTATTAGTCATGAAAAAAAAATTAAATTAAAATCGATTCAGTTTTGGAGGAGGAAACAGAAAAATACGAGAGTAAGAATTCGATTGTTTTTCATAGGTATTATCGGTCTAAACTGCAATTGTCCATATCCGGGTGTTATGGAATTCTATTCGAGGAGCAGTGCGACGGCAACATTTGTTCAACACCTATTCTCAAAAAGTTTCCCGTTGATGCCGTATCCTCTTAAAATTGTGATAAAATAGGTACCTACATCTAAATACAAGTACATACCTAATATAAACAAGAACTTTTCTTGTTCATGAAAGTAAATTATAAAAACAATTGCATAAATTCTGACAAACTGCAACTGTAATTTTACAACGCGCTGCTCTGTAAGACCCATCCCACAAAGAAATCTGACATGTATCTAGGTAGGTACTGTATCCTAGTATCATTTATAGGTATCAATTATTGTCTCCGGAAGTCCGGAGGACTTTCTTCTCTAGTGAAAGTAATTAGCAAGGATGTCTATTTCCGCCATTTCGGTCCTTAGTACTAGAAAGCAGTAGTTTGGCAAGGATTTGCATAATATTATTTACTTTTATTATCAGTCAAACCATTTTGCGATCAGTTTGCGCTATATTAAGCTTTAAAGTGCTAATTTTAGGAGTCAAAGGTTGCCCCCCACCCTGCCAGCTTAACGGTTGTTTTTGGAAAATATTCATGGTAATAGTACACGAGTATATAACTTTCCACCGCGGCTTCGCACGGGTAGCCCTTAATCATTATTCATTGTAGTCAGTCGGCATTGGATAGCACATCAGGTTGTACATTAGCACTGCGATATCTGCATAACATTATGCAGGTCGCGGCCGCCCCTATTAATGTTGCGCGTTAATTCATTTCTATGATATCTTCTAAGATATTCATCTGCATTAAATGGTGTAGAGGGCTATTTTGGTCTATATTAAATACTTGAGATTGGCCAACCATTTTATTTTGATAATGATAAATACAAATGTCAGCAAAAACACCTTCGAAAGTAAAGCTTTGTTTTAGACCAAATTCGAAAATCATAAAAATGGTTACCTATTGTGAGACAACCCTTAAAATATAGATACATATATGCAATTGCGGACAATTTTTTAAACTTTTTGAGATTAACAATTGACCGACACGCACTTGTCCGGTAATTTTAAGTTATGTTCATGAAAATTCGTATTCGTAGAGCTGTTGAGTGCTTACGTGTGGCAAGATTACAGAAAAATTATAGAGGGCATGAAAAGTCGTCAGTCTTAAAGATATAGAACTTACTTACCGTGAAAATTTATATTTGTAGTTTCGGTTTTAGAACAGATATAGAACTTTAGAAATATATATTATATACCGATATAAAATTTATTCTTACTTAGGTATGAGAAAAAATTATGACTTTTCCTAGTAAACATAAGAAAATGACGGAGCCCCAAAGGATGATATAGGTACATGCTGTGTATATTTGCAGAATCATTACCACTTAAAATACATGCAGTCTATGTATGACTTTTTAATTTTCACGTCCGATATAAATGAACAAGCGCAATAAACTTTTCTATAACATCCTCATATCCACATTATGTATCGACAAACATCCTATAAACCCTGGGCAATTAAATAAACCCAGTTAAACTGGATGGAATTTATGGCATCGGGGCAGACGATTTACGAAGAAATCGACTTAAGGCGGATTAACTAAGTTATTTTATCTCTACCTACTTGACTCCTTACTTACTTGATTCACGCTAAGTAAGTAATTAAAAAATGTTTATAATCCTCCTCTACGTTTATTAATTTTTTATTCCTATTTGGTAAATAGGACCCTGAAGAAAATAAATGGGTAAAAAGAAATTCTAACATTTTACAAGTGGTATCATACGGACTTGACTACTAAATTATAAAGAGTATCTAAGTAGGTACAAGTAATAAAATTAAAAATTTTAAAAAACCCACGACGAACTGCAGATCTACATTGAAACAACAATTAGAACTTATCAAAAGTATACATATATAAAATAATATCTAAAACACAAAACTGCATATTTGCCGGCTCAGTAGTTTTTTTAACCAGCGTGGTGGACTATGGCCAAACCATTCTCATTCCGAGATAAAACTTGTGCTTAGTAGTAATTAGAGGTGTCAAATAGTGTTAAATTTTAATATTCTGATAAAAATTGTTAAAAAAATTTGATCACTTAAGGAGTTGCCATGACCACCTTCTGGCTCCATCATTAGACCCTGGGCAGCATCTAGGTACAAAGCGCTCGTCAAGACAAATCAAAAGAGTCCAAATACAACGGGTTTACGATGAGAACTTAAGGAGTTCCTATGACCACTTACTAAATCACGATTGCACGATTGTCTATGGTCCTAAAATATATCTAAGAACCTTCTCACAAGCTATACATATCTAATGCAAAAAACCGCATCTCAATCGGCCCAGTACTTTTTGAGAAAAATGGTAACATATTGAAAAATTAAAATCATAGACTACAGCTCAGCTTGGTTGTCTATGGTCCTGAAATATATCTAAGAACCTCTTACAAGCTATACATATCTAATGCAAAAAACCGCATATTAATCGGTCCAGTAGTTTTCCAGGAAAACGGTAACAAAAAAGTGCACAAACAAACAAACATACAAACAAACAAACATACAAACAAACAAACACACAACCTCTTAGGGCAAACACATATACCGTCTCCGTTTCATCGAGGGTAATTACAGAAAATAGGTACCTACCTACTCTGTATGATATTTCGTCAAATATATTGTGCTTAATACCTAGGTAAAAATAATTACCTTTTTTTAGGATGTTAAACCGTTTTTAATTAATTAAATGTAACATCTTCACCAAAGAATAATACATTTTGATATATTAATAATAAATACAATTTATGAATGATTTTCAGGAATTTTCGTACATAATGGTTGGTGTATGTAGGTAGGTGGTAGGTTGTGTGTAATGTATTTTCGTGCGAATTATAGCAGAGAGATAGATGCGATTCGCCTTATTTATTAATCGATTCATAGGAAATTATGTATTGTCGACTTATATAAATACACTTCTTAACCGTACACTTACAGTTAGGTACCCTACACTGCACCGTGTGGAAATGAAAGCGCTCTATCAATGAAACTATTAATTACCTAACCTGTTGCTCTACCATAATCATGCTTAGGGCCCTATTATAATATGTATAAGTGTAAATGTACGTATTTATGTACCTTTTTAAATAATATTATGTGATATTTCGAAATAGGATACCAAAAAAATACCCAATAATGAGTTTGTAGAGGGTACGGACCAAGACCAACGCTCCGTGGTTGATGGCCTTTTCTCAGACCCAGGGAGCGTTAATTATGTGTAGTGTGTACGTATTATTAATTCGACGCACCTTTAGTTTTAAGTTGAGGCTAAATAATTATCACGATTACCTCAATACTGTTTACTTGTACGGTGTAACTAAGTACTTCAAAAAGTGTACCATGTATCAAAGTTAGATAGGTACCTCAATGGTACACTTTTTGTATTATTTTATCATGTACCTACACGTTTTTATGTCATAAAGGTAATTAATTTTAATTATATTATGCATGATAATTAAAAATGTTGATAACCTTAGATGAAAAATAATGAGGTTCTTAATTAGGTAAGTACACATAATTTATACTTAGGTAATTAGATAAATAATCTTACGATATCCTTCGCCAAAGGATGTTAAGGCAATTTGTACCTACTTAATGTTTACGATAAGTATTTATTTAGATTAATTGAGTTTTTGGAAAATATCAAACTGTCTATCTACATAATTAATTAAGTAATTAAGTTAATGATTACATTACATAATATTATTATGTATTTAATAACAAATGTACTTACCGAATAATTTGATATGTAACTTCATTTTGATATACTGGCCACACTTCGAGTAATCACAAGATAATCACAAACTATAATTCTCTCTATTATTCGACTCTAATGAGTCAAAACACGCAAATATACGCAGTTTGCGGCGAGGCCCGAGATGCGCGCGCGCTTGCCTTCGTGCGACTGCCTTTTGCTATTGCCAATGAAAACCTGAGGCCTTAACACTCGCGTGCCATTCAACCATCCGATAGTCAATGAACATTGCAACTCAAACATGCCAGAGAAACGATAACAACACTGCTAGAAACATATTATTAAGTAGATAAATACTTGCCAGGTACATTCAATTGTACTCATGAAAGGCTTTATTGGACCAGGTTTTATACAACAGGGCGACCTAACCTGCTGGACTGGACTCTGGAGGTGTCATTGAACGTTTGACTTGCAAACAAATCTGCTAAGGTTGAAGTCTCCCCGTTCTGTATTATACCTACAGCTAATGTAATATGTCGGTATGATGTTAATCGTTATAGGAAAAAAAATACAATACATCAAAATCGGTAAGACATCATCATCACATCGATATGTTTCTGAATATTTAAAGTACCCGAATTAACCACCAGCGCGGCGGTCCCGTTTAAAAGAACAACCGCGTCGGTTTACAGAGCCAGGTGACAAAGTAAATAAGGATGTAACTTGGTAAGTAGGTATGGCTATAAACTTGTACGTACTACTTAGGTTTCTACTTACCTACTCGTATAGTTAGAAACCGGTTTAGAAATAGGCTTTTTATATTAGTTAATAAAGAACAGCATTCATTTGCTGTCCATGGATTTAAGTACCCATATTATGCAGTTTGTTTTGAACTTAAGGATTTTGTAAATCCTGTGTATTTTCAGGATAAAACAGAAAATCCGCGGGAAATTCAAAGTGTTAATAAAATTTTCCTGGATAAAGATAAAATAGTCCGCCACCGGGGTGAAACCCAACCAAAATCGGATAATTGATAGTGACTAATAGGCCTTAAAAACGTACCACAGAGAAAGACACGACCTTAGGCTGCATCACCACTTGCAAGCAAGTCTGATTGCAGCCAAGCGCAAGCCTACATGTATATTTTTTTAAAAGACAGACATTTTTCATTTTATCATTTGTGAGCGCGCAGGACTTCACGATCCTCAAGTGGCCCAGAACGCTCCTATTCGCTGATTTTAAGATAATCGCGGTCACCCAGCAAACTTACATTATGCCCAGTAGGTAACTACATATTACATATTCGTACCTACTAGACTTATATATGTCAGCGTAAGATTGTAAAAACCGTTACATTGTAATCTAACTAGCGATATTGTAAACTGTCGACAGATTGTGAACCGTTCTATGTTCTGAGTGTCAATTTTTGAAATAGGTATACATTGTATTTACGTTTTCTTATCTCTTTATTTTAGGTTTAAGTTAGGGTTCGACATAATTAATCAGCTAGGTTTTTTATAATATTGTAAACTGTCGACAGATTACAATTTAACGCATTATTTTTCGGTAGATTGTAATCTGTTAGGTATATTAACCTGATAAAACCACTCAAAACTCACACAACCTACAAGAAAACGTAAATACAGAGAATATTTCAAAAATTAACACTCCGAACATTAACGATTCACAATCTGTCGAGAATTTACAATTTCGCTAGTTAGATTACAATCTAACGGTTTTTGCAATCTTACAGTGACATATATATACCTACGCTGTAGTGGTTGTTTTCCCACAGTAATTACTATTGTTTCTCGCGCTTTCGAGTTAGTGATTTATTTTTTTCAAAACAAGAACTCTAATTTTTTAAGTTGAACTCTATTTTTCGATAGTTCTACTAAGTAAGGACAAATTAGTCCAGTCATTAGATATATGCATTTCTAAATGCATGTGGTTCACGTATGCATTTCTAACCCGTTTTTTCCGACGTAATGACTGGACTAAATCTTTCTGCCGCGGGAAAACAGCCACAAATATTCTACGCTGTCGACTTGTAGAGCATGGAAAAATTGTTAGATTGTTGGTTTGTGTAGGTAGGTATGTCTCTCAACCGCGCCTTGTGATTTTGTGACCAGAAAGTTCCCCAGGGATTTTGGAAAATTTAAATCCTCCCAGGCTATCGGTCGCGGGTATCATCTAGTAGGTAAAACTAAATTGTAAAACAAAATTATAATCTCTATATGTATACCTATTAGGTACCTACATTGTTCACTACTATTCCTCCTTTGAAATCACACAACACAATAGGTCTTTAGAGACCTAAATAGGTACTAAGCATGGCCTAGTACCAGTCTTTAAGTAGCTACTTAATCGTAAGTCGTGGAACTCAATTAGGTAGGTACCGTTACTATGACTTTGTAATTGAGAATGTTAGTATTTACCTCCATGGTATTTACCTTGCACCTCTTTTACATAAATACATGTCTGACACCAATGATACGCGGTAGGGGATTCGTCCCCAGTAGACTTACTCTGAGTTTTTACATTGCAAATATACGATTGATCGACGTGAGAGCTCACCACGCCAAGTGTAAGCGATCGTCAAAGTAAAATGGACCCAAAAGCGCTTGCTTTAAAGCCAAAAATTCAGCGTTTGGAGCGCTGGCTTTAAATAAATTCACGAAATGATGAAATGAGCTCTAAACCAATGCAGTTAAGGTTCATTTTACTTTAACGTTCGCTTACACTTGGCGTGTCGAGCTCTCACGTCGCTCAATCGTATTTGCAATGTAAAAACTCAGAGTGAGAGTACAAGCACCTCTAACTTTTCGGAGTTATGTGCGTTTAAGAAATATCACGGTGAACGAAAACATCGTGAGAAAACCTGCATGCCTGAGAGTTCTTCATATAATATTTTCTAAGGTGTGCGAAGTCTGCAGTGACCGCATTTGACCAGTGGTGAACTGTAGAAAAACCCTTCTCATTCTGAGAGGAGACTCATGCTGTAGTAAGCCGATATGGGTTGAACGTACGAACATTGACATTTTACATTATTATAGCGATAGAAGTTTTAATTTATTTATTCATAAATCAGTTCCTTTATTCAATGTTAACAAGATACATTAAAATCTAAATCAAAAACTAGAAACAAAACATTAAAAAATATCATCTATGCCGCTGCAATGAGGCAATGTGCCCAGAAATTACATTTAACGAACATTAAAAAATTACCTAAGTACTGTTTTCCTAAAGTCCCGGAACTTTCAAAAACTTAATGTTTACTTTCAAAAACTACTTAATTAATAATTACCTACGCGGAAGAATTCGCGGGCAATAAGGTTCTTTCGTCGAACTTAAAATGGCTTAAGAGTTTACCTTATGTATGAATTGTGATAAGACGATTATCTCGCAAGAATATAAGAATTGAACCACCTGCAGTTTATTTTCCTTTATTTTCTCCTTTTCCTAAGGTTGCCTGGTAGAGATCGCTACCTAAGCGATAAGGCCGCCTTTTGTATCCTACTTCTGTCTGTTAATTTTATTTCCAATTTTTGTTTTTGTTATTTTTACTTGTTGTGGTGGTACAAATAAAGTATATAATAATAATAATAATAATAATTGTAAGCAGATACCTTTTTCTGTTATCATTTCAAATTAACCCCAGCGACGCCAATCGGTAAAGATACGGGTAATCCATATAGTCTGAGATCCGCATATACCCCGACCTTCACCGAGCTGGTTAATGGATAAAACCTACTTTTTATTTTTATTTAATAATTAATAGATAAATACGCTTAAAATAGGTTGACTATAACTTAGCAACTTACCATAGTCCAGTTGCGTGCACAGGGTTTGAAACTAGGGTAGGCAATAGTCAGAATATCTGTTTACTGACTGTCATGATGAAAAATAAGCATTGACGTATTTTCATTTGGGTAAGCGGTGCTTTTGTGCCTCTATGAACTGCACGCAACTGCCATAGTCCATAGGTAACTTCATGAGTTATATATCAAAATATAGGTAATTTTATAACAAACGCGATGGTATAGCATTGATACAATAGACTAGTTAAAAAAATATTAAAATAAATTAATTTAAAAATAGCCTGGACCGGATTTTGATAGTCAACCTATTTTAGGCGTATTTATCTATTATTAAATAAAAATAAAAAGTAGGTTTTATCCATTAACCAGCTCGGTGAAGGTCGTTCTACACAGGAATCTTAGACTGAAAGACTTAAAGAACTCAAGTGTTTCCAACATGCAGTTCACAAACATCATCTACCTACTACAAAATGTCATCAATTCATCTGATTGTTTATTATTATCTGGAAACTGATGTAAATAATATGATAGGAAAAAGGATGAAGGTAAAAGATACGTGATAATATAAGTGATTAGATAACACAACAAGAGACAAAATGATGGACAAGAGCTTCAAAAATATTATGTCATGCAGCTAAGAGGTGAAAATTAGAGTGGTTTTTCAAGTTAAGCCACTTCTTTTGATATGGATTTGATAGGAAATTCAAATAACAGTGAATTTATTTTACAAGAAACAATGATGAAAAATTAAATAAAACACCATGTTTAACATGTTAAATAATAATATTATATTATATTCAATTAACTAACTAATACAGTTAACAATGTAACAACTTAAGTTAATGGACACCTCTTTTCACAGTACAGGTGGGGGCGAACGAAATGTTAGAATGTATTTAAGTACATAAATATCATACTAAGTTACTGTTATACAGAAACACTATACTAACAAAATAAAGTAATTCATAATAAATATATATTAGAATTTAGAGCGGTAAACGTACATCCGATTTAAATTGC
The DNA here is from genome assembly GCA_923060345.2 of Erebia aethiops. Classification (NCBI taxonomy): domain Eukaryota; kingdom Metazoa; phylum Arthropoda; class Insecta; order Lepidoptera; family Nymphalidae; genus Erebia; species Erebia aethiops. Next base: position 7,898,252 of record OV281096.1, on the reverse strand, counting down.
AAACAAGCAAATAATATTTCTTCGTTCACGTAATATTTCCTTATATGACGTAATAAATCACATCATTTCGGTTTTTGAAACATAGATGACGTCATCATAACGTCCCGATTGAAGCTTGATGCGCGAACTCTGTCTATGGGTCAAAAACTCAGTCAAAAACACTTGCTGCGTGAATAGAAATAACGTTTTTGGAATAAAAATAATTATAAGAGTATAAAAACTATGAAACTGCGAAGCACGACCGAGCTCGAACGCTTGAACGCCTGAGCCTATGTCAATAATGCGCATTGCATTGCGTTTAATGTCGAGGTTTTTTATAAAATCGTAGAGAACCCGACGCGGAATTGTATTGTGACTAGTGCATTAAATAATGACTATAATACACAAACAAATTATAGTCTAGGCAATAAAGCTAGTAGAACCCAACAATAATTCCTCAGGCGACGAAACTTTACAATATAATAAAGTTTCATGAGTTAAACGTATATGATAAATATCCAATAAAAAACCAGAAAGGAAGTAAGGTTTTTATGCGATACCCAATTGTTAAAGCAGGAAGGTACATTATCGCGTGAGCGCAGTCTAGCTTGATAATAAAATCGGTTTAAATATCGATGTTCTGCATGATTATTTCGGTTTCGTGTTATATATGTCGCCGTAAGATTGTAAAAACCGTTAGATTATAATATAACGTTTTTTATCTCGATAGATTATAAACTTTCGACAGATTGTGAACCGTAACATACTGCTTACAATTTAACGCGTTATTTTTCGGTAAATTGTAATATATTAGGTATATTAACCCGATAGAACCTAAGTGCTATATATATATACTACCTGAATATTCATGTCAAACCCTAACCTAACCTATAGTTCGCGCGCGAGTTGAATGCAGAGTAAATGTATGGTGACACTTACATTTACTCTGCATTCAACTCGCGCGCGAACTGTACAAGAAAGAGACAAGAAAACGTAAAAACAATAAATATTTCATAAATTAATACTCAGAACATTGCACGGTTCACAATCTTTCGACAGTTTATAATCTAGCGGGATAGAAACCGTTAGATTATAATCTAACGGATTTTATAATCTTACAGTGACATATACAGTCGTGGTCAACTAATTAGGGACACTCTCTAGTTAAACCAAATTATGAATTTATTTTTTATTTTCCAACGAGTCTAAACAATATTCCATATCTCTTACATGTAAGTATAATTAGCCATTTATGTGCCCGATTATACAAACAATAACAACTTCTTAAACATTAAACCTCTTTACATTATAGCTGATACATTATCACAGTGCTATTTGTTCAAAGAATGCTGGCTGGCCATTTAATTAGGGACATTGAGATATTGCGTTCTATTTTCAAAATCTGAATCTCTATTTTTTTTATTTCTTCTCCTATTGTTTCGTGGTGGTTTTGGCGGCAATCTAGATTTTTAATTTAAAGCTTTGAGAATTATTAGAAGAAAAATGGGCAAAAATAAAAGTTGCGATGCAACACTACGTAAAATTATCATGAAGTTTGTCGAGCGTGGTTGGTCATACCGAAGGATAGCAGAATATTTAAATTGTTCAAAAACTATGGTATGCAATGCAGTGCAACATTTCAGGCGCAACAACACAGCTTTAAATGTGCCCAGAAAAAAAAGATCGAGAAAAACAACTCCGCAAGAAGATAGAATGATATCCAGGTTAGCCAAGAAAGATCCGTTTCTAGGCTCTGTTTTAATTAAACACGAAGTGTTTGGGGCAGACGAAAGAGCCGGTGTATCAGCGAGGACCGTTCGACGACGTCTGGTAGAAGCAGGGTTGTTCGGAAGAGTGGCTCGCAAAGTACCGTTGCTGAAGAAAGAACATAGAAATGCACGTTTGGCGTTTGCACGTAAATATGGACATTGGACCTACGCCCAATGGCAACATGTATTGTTCTCTGACGAGACCAAGGTTAATTTGATTTCTTCAGATGGAAGGCAATACGTACGGCGTCCTGTAAAAGCGGAAATGAATCCAAGATTCACAAAAAAGCAGGTGAAACATGGCGGTGGAAACATTAAAATGTGGGGTTCATTTTCTGGACGTGGAGTGGGACCTGTGAGGAAAGTTCAGGGTAACTTAGACCAACATCAATACAAGGCAATATTAGAGGAAACTATGCTTCCCTATGCTGAGGAACATCTCCCTATTATATGGACGTTTCAGCATGATAACGACCCGAAACATACCGCCCGTTCAGTCAAGTCGTTTCTTAACAGTCAGTCGGTATCAGTGCTAGATTGGCCAGCAAATAGCCTGGACCTCAACCCAATCGAGCACCTTTGGCACAAAATCAAGAAAAAAGTTGCCACTTATCGTACCACAACTTTAGATGAACTTTATGAAGCTTTTTGTGAGGCATGGGCAAACATTCCTGTCGAAACATGTCGGAAACTGATAATGTCTATGCCACATCGGTGTCAAGCGGTAATTACTAACAAAGGTTTTGCTACTGGGTACTGATTTTACCCGTAATAAAATGGAGTTGTTAAAATACTGCAGAATATTAGTTTTGTTTAACTGTATTTTTCATTTTACTTAACTGTCCTTAATTAAATGTCCAGCTACAGAAGTGTACCTTAAATTGAATACATGGTTAACTTTTGATAATAAACACTATTTTCTATTTATTTAATCTTTTATTTACAGCCATTTAGAGCATAATAATCGGACCAAATTATGCAAATAATAGTTACTGAGAAATCAATAGGGTTTTATATTTATATGTACAAAACCGGTTATTGCTATTCACTATCTTGAATGTCCCTAATTAGTTGACCACGACTGTATACTACCTACTATTATTTTATTTATATTCAGTCATAAATATTAATTTTTAGGTATAAATACCTAACTTCCGCATGGTTTTTTTTTTTGATATTTTTGTATATTAAGTTTTGGTTCATACTGTACTACAACCCCGCCAAGTTTCAACGACTGAGGATTTAATGCGGGGGTCTCCATACAACGAACCGGCCCGTTGCCTAGACTATTAGTTTATGATCTGAATAAGATAATTCGTTTCACTGTCTTACTGCCGACCAGCCGAGTGTACTCAAGGATTTCTTCCATATCATTTTTCTTGCCACTTTTTCGCCTGTACAGTTTGAAAGGCAAAACTTCGCCCCCATGGAGCACGGGTATGTAATTTAAATCACTTTCGGATCCACAGTCTTCGTCGATACTGTCAATATTGGGATCGAATCTCGAATAAGGCGTGACATCTAACTTCTGCGTGCAATCTTTTATGGGGAACCACTTGTATGTCTCGGGGCAGAGGAGATCGGAGGGGTTGAAATTTCCCTTGTATCGCATTTTGGGGCACGTATGGATGTAGTAACCTATGTAATAGTATTTCAGCTCTGGACAGAGCGTATGCAATTGCCTTGTAAAGGCTATCTCCCTGTAAGAAATATTCAAATGAATTAATTACAATAATCCATACTTAATATTATAAATGCGAAAGTGTGTCTATCTGTCTGTCTGCTACGCTTTCACGGCCCAACTACTCAACCGATTTTGATGAAATTTGGTACAGAGATATGTTACATCCCCGGGGAAGGACATTTTATTCCAGAAAATTTAAGAGATCCGCGGGAATCAAAAACATCGATCCACGCGGTTGAAGTCGCGGGCATCATCCAGTAATTAATAAACGGTTTTTATAACTGTAGTCAAAAATGATTATTGACACTATTTTGGTTAAGTGAACTGGTCGGATGTGTCCATAGCTTTTTATCACTAAAGCTGTGTTGCCAAATGATGCATTGGAGCTGATTCTGTAGTGCACAATCTCTAAACTAAACTAAAATTAGAGCATTACAAATATTGCGGACCCTTTCATAATACTTCCTACGGAAAGGGACAGAACTAGAATCAAAGCTACCATTTTAGTTTAGTTTAGAGATTGTGTTATAAAGAATCAGCCCCATTATAATAATAATTTCCACAGAAGTCTTAATTAATTTGGATATACAATCATCAAAACCAAAATATAAATGATGTAATGTATGTAATGTAATATTACGATTACAAATCATTAAGTAAAGTATGATTATTGAGAAGGAGAAAATGTACATAGTACAGCTAAAACAGCATCAAACAGCAAACAACACGTACACGTAACACGTTTTTTTTTCGTATTGTTACTCTAATCATAGAGAAAGGGAAATTACTTGAATTTTTACCGCTTTTTTCCTGTCTGGCTATAGACAGACTCCCAGTCTCCCACCCAACAGAATCCTTAAAAACCCGGCTGGACAAAGAAAAGTCAAATGGGCTAGTATTGCTAGTTACCTTAAAGCACCATAGGTCCCCAAAGTTAAGTTCATGTGTTGAGGATCGTACATGAAATAGACTGACGACACACACTTGGGTAAGATGTCTAAAACGCCCACAGCTATTAGTTTTCCATCAAGCCAATATTGCTGGTGAAACGACCCATAGCCGCATGGGGGACCCACTTCTGAATGTTCTTCCTGTAACAAATATTTTTAAGATGGTAAGTTGATAACTGGGACTTAGTTTCCTCAAATGTAGGCGAGAAAGAGGCGATCTCATTTAAACATACAAAATACTGTACAACTACTATATTTTCCCAAAGGTCCAAATATTTGTAACAAAGAGAAACCTCAGTCTAAGAGGACTCGATCGAAAGCTGCACCATAGATTGGCATCATCAAATCCCTTTAAACACATTTTGAGCAACAGAGTAGTGCATATGTTGAGCAAACTGCCCAAGGATGTGGTGATGTCAAGCTCTGTAAGTCAATGCAAGAACAGAAAGGATAAGCACTTAAAGACAAAGTACAAGATTTGATATAGCAATATTTGATATACGAGTAGATATATATTCAATGAAAGCTGCCTAGCCTATTATAAATAATAACAAAACGTTACAGACATTTGAAGTTAAAATAATTTATTTTGAATTTTTTTTTTAAATCCATAAGTTCATAAGTTCATTATGTCCCCATAATTATTCAGGGTTACTCACCAGTAAAGGACTTTGTACTAAAAATTCAGTGAATTGTGATTCTGTGCATTTCTCAGGTCTATCGCCGTGGACTGCCATCTGATATTTAACATAGAGATTGTGAGTCTCTTTTGATGTTGCTCTCCACTCTGGACTAGGCGGTTTTGTTCTGACTAGTTTTATCTAAAACAAAAATATGTGAAAAACTAAATCGTTTGAGCTGTCATAAAAGAAAGCCAACCCCAATTCACTCTCCTCTAAAACTAAATTACAAAAACCAGTTAAATACAAACATGTGGCCTCTTGTCTATCAAAATCAAAGGAGCAGTTATAGCAACAGAACTTTGTTCTTGTTCTTCTATTATCAAAACATCACACACACAATTACCTAGGTAACACTGAAAATGTTTAGAAAATGAAAAACGGCTTAATGTAGAAAGTTGCCAATACTTTTATTGTTTTTCGAAGTAATCTCCGTTCCTCTCTACACATCGTCGCATTCGATGGAACCACTGAGAAAAGCAGTGGGCCCATTCTTCCTTAGGGGTCTCTTCTATGGCATTTTCGCATCTTCAGGGCTCGTAAGCGAATACCTCGAATTTTATTTTAGTTCTTGGGAATTGGGAAAAGTCGCAAGGCGCCAGGTCAGGTCTGTATGGCGGATGACTCATTATCTCGACACCTGCCATAGTCAAATATTCAACAGTCCGTTTTGCGGAGTGTGCTGAAGCATTGTCGTGGTGAAGGAGGATCCTGCTTCGAGGGTGCTGCTGTCGAATTTTTTCCAAGACAAAAGACAAACAGCGATTGACATACCAGTCTGCAGTAACTGTCCTTCCATCTTCTAGCACAACTGTCGCGAAATGACCTTTCCGACCAAAGAATGAGGCAATCATCTTTTTTCCTTGACTTCTTCCTTTCTTTACCTTAGTAAGTACCGCAGCCTATCATAGCTTTGTTGTTGAGTAAGCCCACAACGAAAGTCATAATAAATCAATGACCGAAAATTTTCTCGTGTTAGGTTCATTTTCACATGTAACAAGAGTTTTAGATTTGCCGCCAATTCACAAAAACAAATGACAAATGAATGCAATATACTACATTAGGTTACCAAAGAGTTCTAAAATTGAAATTCAAAAAAAGTTTTCATTAGCAATGTTTTTAACTGGCCAGTTCTAAACATTTTCAGTGTTACCCACGTATTTTGCTGTACACAATCTCTGAACTAAAATAACTGTTTTGCTAGCCCTTTCATAGTGCTCCCCATGGAAAAGGACAGCACTAGACTTAATGTTGTCTTACTTCTGTCTACATTTCTGTGAAATTGATATTACTACATTTAGATCTATCATTTTAGGCATCATTCATGATTTTTAGGATTTCAGTTCATCTGCATCCTTAATTCCTGTAATTGGTAATAAAGTTTGTATACCTCAAGCTTTCTTTTCACATCACTTGGCAGCTCATTTATGAAATCTTCTATTTGCTTCTCTTTATTTTTGTTGGTGCTAACCACAGTGCTCACATCAATGCCTTTCTTTTCTAGTTTTTCCAACATCCTCTCTCGCCTTAACTGTTTAGCTTTTTTACAGGGAGCCTTTGTGGGATCTGGACCTGCAACTGTAGCAACATAAATTTGAAATAGCAATAAGACATGAATTTCAAAAAAATCTTTATAACTTTCAAATTGGTCATTGTCTATCAGTCTAGTCCTTGCACTAATCTCATTGAGTTGAAATTTTGTTCCATTGTTCTTGGGACTTTCAGTAGGGTTTGTGCAACATGAACAACGTGCAATGCACGAATGCATATAGGTTCTCTTAATGTAGACCTCCAAGGATTTTCAGAATTTCACAAGTGAAAACTAGAAACCCAGGCAACTCTGCTGGTTATTATTAAAATAAAGTAATACAGGCATCGGACCAGCATGCTGGAGGTCATCCTACACTCTGATAACCGGTACGCAGTCTCCACTCCAGAACATGTCTGCCACAACAGCCATCGGTTCTGCGACAGATATGACCTGCCTACTGCCACTTCAGCTTGCTAATCCTCAGAGCTATGCCGGTCACTTCAGTCAGGTCACAGTTCTTCTACGAATTTCCTCATTCCGGATTTTATCACTGAGAGAGATTCCCAACAAAGCTCGCTGCATAGCACACTGAGCTACTTTTAATTAATGGACGAGACCCACTGTCAGTGTCCACGTTTCCCCTTCATACTTCATTACCGGCAGGACGCACTTGTTGAAGGCTTTGCGGTATTGATGAATCGAAGACCTGACGTAGCTTTGAAAATGCTACCCAGCCCAACTGAATTCTTTATTTAATTCTTAAATCCACCCCCTTCCTGCCGCCCTAAAGAAGGTGGCGGGAAGCGGTGGATTTAAGAGAACCGTGTTTGGTCGAGCACTCTCGAAAAAGCCTATATCCACCAGTGGATGCATACAGGCTGATGGATGGAATATATGCATGTAGTATGGACCAGTAAAGTATTGTAAGATAATTTTATTTATAGATCCATTGAACATAACTTACCTTCTACTTTTTTAACTTTTAGCTTGGGGTCATTTGACGTTTTACTTTGTGTAGATATAGCTTCTGTAAAGAAAATATGCTCTTAACACAAATGACTTATTTATTTATCTTTGAAATGATGTGTGGTAGACAATATCAATGCCTAAAAGTTTGATTCCAGTACAGGTAGTATACACCGAGTTACTTGGAGACTCGAGTTCGACTGCCTGCGACTTCATTCGCGTGGTTTGTTTTTTTTATTCCTGTGGTAACTCGTTAATTTTCCAGAAGAAAAAGTAGCCTATGTCACTCTCCAGGTTCTCAACTATACCCATGCCAAAAATCACGTTGATCCATTGCAGGGTGATTGAAGGACAAACCAACAAACACACTTTCGCATTTATAATATTAGTATGATTATACTATATTGTTACTTGTGCTTTAACAAACCTGGTATTTCTACATTGATAGATTCTGTGTGATCAATAAAAGAAATATCATCATCACTAATATTGATATTATGATGAGCTCTTCCGCTTTCAACAAACTGTTCTTGGCCTGCAGCATTTGTTGCCATATCCTCATTGCTGCTCGACATTCGCCTTTCTTCGGAAGAGTCATCCTGTCCCATCAGAAATCTATTAAACCGTTTCATGACCTTTTTCTGTGATTTTGACGTTTTGAACTCCAAAGCTCTACACCTGTATATTATAAGTGAAGAGTTAAACATGCTACTACAGTTTCTTTAACTTCAAAACCAAAGGGAATTGGACAAGGGCACAAACCTTATAGTATACATAGGGCAGCACACAACATCTAGAACTGGCTTATAACAGTATTGCCCAGATCGCCTCCATCCTCTGTCGATTAAATCTTGATAGTCTTGAACGGTCATCATATGAGCCCACATCCCTTTACAAGAATAATTACGTTAAATTACATATTGAACGAACAGAACGAATAAAAAACAAAAATGTACAACACTTACCATGACTGTAATTCGAATTGGGTTTCTTACAGTAACCACATTTATATCCATCGCGTTCAGAGAAATATTCTACTAGACTACGTTTCATCGTATAAATCAGGGATAATTATTTAATTTTTAATAATAAAAACAGTGATCGGGACAAAGGTCGGTGGTGACAAGTAATAAGTGTTCTATGTTCTGTGTGACAAACAGTCAAACACTGACAAAGAATAATGACTAATGCATGGAACTAATGTCTGGACTAATGTCTAAAGCTGCGTACAGACCAGCCCAACGAACGCCCAACGATGGATATTTATCGTTCGCTAGCGTTGGCTTCCGCACGCTCGTTGGAGTTCGTTAATACATCCAAATACATTTAGTGCTCGATTCGTTCGAGCACTAAATGTACGTTCGTTGGCACTTGATTCCGGTTCTTTTCTCTTTCATTCGCAATTTAATCATGGACGACGACGACATCATTATAATTGCTAGTTTTATATACCAAAACGAGTTAGCAAGAACAAGAAAAAATAAACGTAAGCGAAGATGGTGGACAACCACATATTTTAAGAATAGGACTTGCTTCAACTGAGCGTTCGTTCGTTGGCCTTCGGCGACCGTCCAAACAGAGTTCGATCAAATAGCTCGATTTCTTTGATGTTGCCGCCACGCTTCGAATCGCCGGCACACGCCAACGAGCGATCGTTGGCATTCGCTAAGCCGTCCAGATTGCAGCAACGAAGGGCAACGAAACCCGTTCGTTGGCGTTCGTTTGGCCGGTCTGTACGCAGCTTAAAAATGACAACCGACGTGCCACCGACCACCGATTGGTAAACCATAAATTCAGAGGCGTTTTTCTTGCGGTTCTGGGTTCTTGGAGCTTATGGTGTATTTACACGGTGCATGTGTCCACACACTACTCGTGCTGTCTATATACATCATAATTGTCTGCACGACCATAGAGCACGAAGACAAGTGTCTGCCCGCGAAATTCAAATTTAATTTGGATTTTCCACCTTATTATGTTACAGCTGAGTGTTACAGATTAGAGTTAAAAGTTTAAAAAATGAAAAATGAGCAGTTGATAAGATTTTCTTTGTTTGTTTTTTTATAATTATGAATCATTTATTAGGGATATAAGGATGTTTAGCTACTCTTGCACTGTTTTCTGTACCTGCTGTGTTACCTAGTACTTACATTACAAGAGAAAATAGGATGTTCGATATGTACAAAATATAAACTCACATAGGTATTTGTATGTAAACTAGGAAATAGGAAAAAATAATTTACTTAATTTGTTGAGAGTCTTATATTTTTAAACTTTTTTTGCCATTGCGGAATATTTATTCTGGTTCTGCAATAAAATAACACAAAATATTCTCATTTTAGCATATTGCAAAGGATATGACTGTTTGGATAGGTAGTACCTACTTCTATCTCGTAATAAATAAATGGGTGCCTATGTAAAGAATACAGGTTAATGTGTTGAGTTGTGAAAAGGTAACAAACAGACCGACAGACACACTGGGGCTGATTCTGTATAACACTACCTCTAAACTAAACTAAAATGGCAGCTTTAAATCTAGTTCTGTCCATGTTCTGTCCCTTTCCGTAGGAATTATTATGAAAGGGTTAGCAATATTTGTAATGCTCTTAATTTTAGTTTAGTTTAGGGATTGTGCACTACAGAATCAGCCCCACTTTCGTATTACATAATTCACATATAAGTACCTTAGAAGGATTAATTAGAGCTAGAATTCGCGTCAGTATTGGGTATTGTGATCAAAAAAAATTAAGTAGGTAAGTAATATTACAAAAAAGATAAAAGTTGGAACACATAAGAATAGGATTTTAAACTTACGAAGAGTCGTCTTCATCTAACTCCGAAATATGAGACATAACAGATGGTCTCGCTACAACGTGTCTTTTCCTTCGGGGCCTTAAATATTAACAACATAATTAAAGTCATATAGATGTACCTGTTTAACTTCCTTCAATCACCCTTAAATTGTGATGGGAAATTTTAAAAATAAGGACCTATTATATCAGTAATTATTTTTAAAGTTAGGCGTACTTATAAGTAACTAACTGTTATTTGGTTAAACTGTACCAACCATCAATGTTCTCGGCCAAAATCAGTGCTGAATTGCCAATTAGGTACTTACTAAAGGCATACAAAATTGAAAAAATTTGGTAGTTTTCGCGTAAAATCACAAAAAAGAACAATTTTTTATCAAATGCCACACATCCTCGCAGTATGAAAGACCATAGTCAACCACGCTGACCTAGTGCGGATTACCATTACGTCAATAAGACGTTCCGAAAACTATCTATCGGATTAGCAGACTTCAAACACCTTAACTCTCAATAGGAGTGGAGCGCGGGACAGGAACGTTCATCCGTATCGTGAATCGAGACTATTTTGGTTTCTTTTTCTACGATGTGTCAAAACGTGGCTGAGGTCTACGATGACCGAAAATCGTTTGAACGGGCTATGTTAAGCGTACACAGGAAAATTATCAAAGAAAAAAAAAGAGATTTGAGAGAAGTTTTAAACAAATTTTGTGAAGAACCGCGCCGATTACTGGTCAAGCAATGAAGTAATTTGTGATTGTTATATATTGTGTTTTTAATTTTTACCTCACTTCCGACCTACACTATCTACTAATGTGAGTCTGAATGAAATGTATAATATAGTGTAGGATTTTCTTTATCTGCCCCCCTCTATATAAAATCCTGGCTTACGCCCTTGCCGCTTAGGTACTACTACAATGCGGAAAGCCGAGGACAGGACGGAGTGGGAGGGCTATCGTGTCGAGCGTCATGAGGTCTCTTCAATGCGGACACGACCTTCAGAAATGAAGAAGGCGACCAAGAAGAAGAAGACCAAAGTAAGTGGAAAACCAAACTTCATAGAAAGTTTTCCGCGTACCTAAAATAATACATATTATTATAATTTAGTTCAATACGGGTGATTTACCTGCGTCTTATTTCATTCCACGGCTGGACGTTGATGTCGCCCCAGATGAGAAAGATTAGTCCACTCATCAATAACACTGTACCATGAAAGCACCATACATATCGCCAAACAAGAGAAGAGTTCTAAAATATTTCAGCTTCGATACCATGGGGCACGGCTGCGCCGCCACTAAGACGACTCAACAAAACATCACGGACACGGCCGTACCACCGTAAAACAAAATTGGAAAAAATGCAAAACGAAAAAGTTCAAGAAGTATTTACGAGTAGGTAGATACTAAACCATTACCTATTAGCTCGAACTTAGATTTATTTGGAACAGCGATCTCGTCTGAGGGTGAAATCGTCCTAACTCCTAGGTAATGATTGCCAACTTTAGTAAGAACACAGGTGACAAGATGAATAGAACAAAATTCATCTGCACCATCATTTCAACCCATCGCCGGCCCACTACTGAACAAGAGTATCCTATCAGAATTGGAAGGGTTTGGCCATATACTTAGTCTACCGAACTGACCAAAAACAGATTGGCAGACAGAAAAAAAACACCTGAGGAATACTTATTAATTAAAAGTAAAAATGTACCTTGTATATAAACGTAACTTCTCCCACGCAAAGCGAAACTATAATTCCAGGCAGATTTCCAATAATTTTGATTACAGTATTTATTGGGTTCACATAATTTGGTGATAAACTCTGAAAAAGTGGTCCAATAGATATACCTACGGGGTGTAGAATATCACACATCCTATTTAAAATTAAATAGATATTTGGTGAATTGTCCCCTAACCTTCATCACATAGCTACTACTACTTACTCGCTATCAAAAACACTCTTTCAGACGTGATTAATTCAAAAATATTTTAGGAAATTGCAGCTTACATAACAAATATCTAAAGTGAGATCCATTCCCGCTGCGGTTAGGACGATAGCTGTGGTTAACAAAACGGGGCCAGGGTTGACTGGCACCAGCCATGCCATCCACACCAAAAATCCCGGTATAACGTGAGCTAAAAAACACCAAAGTTAGCCTGCTAGTCGCATCGTAGAACAAACTTACCAACTCCTTGCTGTAACCAGAAAATGTAGATTTCGAAATAATTTTTAGATTTAGATCTTTCTAGTCTAGAGTGCAATTGAGTCACAACTCCAAATGAATTTTTGTAGATTCGGTATATTTTCTTAGTATAATCGTTCTAAATATAACTACCTACTGACTATTTGACCGAAAATAACCGCTTATCCAAGGGAACTAGATTGGAATTAGGAAGCTACTATTGAACAGTGAACATGACAAGCAGACGTTAGAGATAGGATACCTAGTCTGATAAAATAGTTAATGAAAATAGGAAGGAAGTACTTACAGACAAGTATAAAATATTTTCTCATATTCTTAATTCTTTTAATTTTCGTGTTATATTTATACCAATGATAAATTTGTATTATAATTGTTCCTAATATCAAACGCAAGAAGAAAGGCAGTGCCACCAAAGCTGATGCCTGTATAGAAAAGTAAATATTACTGGAAGTCGTAAATAGAAATAATATAATGATATGATAAAAGACAGGACCTAAGTACCTCGTAAATACTATATTTGAGAATAGTTGCATAATAAAGAGGACCGTGTAAGCAAACCGAAGTTATCATCCACGCGTATCCGAAGTTAAGTATACACAATGCCCAAAACGTCATGGATCTCAGTATCATCTTCCACGGTACTTGAGAGTTTGTTAACTGCAAAATTCAGAGACGTGTACCCTTACTTACACCTAAGACCTATTTAATGTAAAAGAAGTACTGGGTACCTTGATATTAAAGACAGTTCCGATAGTTGTAATCAAATAAGACAGTTCTTCTTTGGATATAAATGTGTGTTTTGAAGGACTGTCGCTAACCGCCAAGACCCATACAGCTGCCCAGCAAATTTGCATTCCTCCAGATATGTAAAATCCTATCGACCACCCAAAATAGTATTGGACTGCTGCACAGATCAAAAACGTCGAAAATGTTCCTGTGGTAATACCTAACACAGAGAATAGGTAATAAATTATAATAGCTGGCATGGGGTGATAAAGATAATGGTTACAAGACAAAACGACTATGTAACTTCAATCATACCAACGGAAGTGCCTTCATAAACCTCTGCGCGATGAAACTAATTGAAATAACTTCCGCTAAGATTAATTATTGGATTTTAAATTTATACATATTTTTTAAAATATTATAAAAGCGAAAGTGTGTTTGTTTGTTGGTTTGTCCTTCAATCACGCCGCAACGGTGCAACGCCACGACGTGATTTTTGGCATAGGTATAGTTGAGGACCTGGAGAAGGACAAAGGCTACATTCTGTTGTGGCGACTGCGTTTGGCTCAGAACCATAGAATTCTATATTCTTATATCTATGACCTGATATCTTTGTTCCGAACGCAGTCGTCACTGTCAAGTGTCAACAGAAGCTGACAAATGTTGGCGCGAAAGTGCCCGCTCTTTTGTGCTCTCTGTCATTGTGACTGTCACTGCTTTATACGACTATTGTACTTACTGTTTTTGTAAACCTACTGTTTTTGTAAAACCTATAACATATAACATTGGTAACAACTAACAATACATACTAATCAACGGAGCTACAAGAGTATTATTGGACCCCCGGGTCCGCCGCCAAACTGTCCCGGAAAATTTAGGAGTTCCCGTTTGAATAAAAAAAACTTAAACCACGCGGACGGAGTCGCGGGCATCAGCTAGTTTTTTAACATTTAAAGGAAGTTTAAAATAAAACAATTTAAAGGTATCTTACCACAATAAGCCCACATAAAATGATGTCGTTCAGTTGGTGGAACCCAATGTCTGAGCACTTGAATCATACTTGGTATCATAGCGCCCTAGAATTTTGATTCGCCAGTAAACTGCTGCTCTATCTAGCCTAGAACTAATCTAATCTATTTATTATAATCTAGTTGCTAGTATTTAATTTTATTAATCCCAATATTCCTAATTGTATAAAAATTAGAAGGACTAACATGTCAACGTATATCACAAACCGATGGATTTGGAAACCTTAGATGTAGCATATATAGGTTTGTCTGAATTTAAGTAACGTAGAGCCTACCTCTTATATATCGCAAAGTATTCGGATCAGCTTGAAATAAATATAAAAGATTTGATTGAAATCATATCTAACCGCACAAAATCCAAGCAGAACCCGCGCCGTGAATACCAACCAGAAGTTACAATAAGCACATGCTGGGGTAAGGCAGTTCAAAACACCGGAAGCGAAGCCAGTTGCGCCTACAACCCACATTGGGCCAAAGCTAAAAATAAGAAATTGTATGTGTCAGCTCCGACGCACGACTGGAGTAACGGAGAGTTTGATTTTACTTTCCATAAATTTTCATACCCCGGGCTTATTTAAGAAAATCGATTCTAAAGGAGGTAAACTCCAAAAACACTTACATGTACTTACATGAGTTATGAAGACAGGATTTGTCTGTCGTAGTGCACTAGTACATTGATGCATAAATTATTGGCGTGATCTGAGGCCCAATTGTCGAAGCAAATCGTAATCATTTGGCAGCTTAAAACGTATATTAGGTTCTCGACCTGTTTAAGGAGTTCATACATTTTATTTTGACGTGCAGGCATATATGAACTACCGGTCGAATTATACGTTTGACACATGATTACAATTTCCTTAAACAATCAGCAGGGCGACCGCGTATCTTTTGCATCAATGATTGATACATCGCAATCACCTCTGATTGGTTAACACTCTTCCACTATTGGACGAAATCCATTGACGCAGCAAGAATACCATAAATTCAGCCATTCAGAGGTGATTGCGATGTATCAATGATTGATGCAAAAGATACGCGGTCGCCCTGCTGGGGACTGATTAGTCGATGCTCATGCGCCAGACTTCGATTCGATGAAATCTTACGATCTCTTGCAAGGATCGCTACAGATCATGATCTTAAGATGTAATTCGATTAAAACTTACGTATCCCCAATGTTATGGAATAATGGAAAACATATACAGTATCCTATGTGATATGCTGCTAGTAATAAAGCCATTTTCAATTCATTCCAGTGCATTATATCAATAACGTTCTGTAACATAGGTAGTTAATTAACTCATAAGTTATAACACATTTACATACACATATCTGGCTTTTACTAATTTACCTAAAGAAGCTGTGGTTTTTAAATGAATTGTATAGAAATAACTACTAAACCTTCTCTCGTAACACTCGTTTGCGGTTAGAAGAAGCAATTATCGTCATACGTATGAAGTAAATTTTATAACATTAACTAAGTAAGTATAACAAAATGTTAACTACTAACCCCAGATCGTGAATTTAAAACTGTCCTCAAAGATTCAGTTTCATTTTTGGGGAAAAAAATTAAAATACGTTTTGGCATGTCTACCATATCCACTATATGTACACTTAGATTATAACGGACTACGTAGATAAGAAAGTATCCAAGAAATATCATGATTCCCACCTAGAAACAAACATACGTACTCAGTTATTATAACATTTTTGGTTTGGTTTAACACTTCAAATCTATTTTGAAATACTTACGATAGCACGCACTCGAATTTTACACATTACTTACAAAAAAGCTTTACCAAACAATACTTTGGTTAGTTTATTCTAAGCCATCCTGATTTGGAAAACGACACTTTAATGTCTATTAAGAGACGAATTATAGCAAGAAAAACCTTACATCTAAAGGTAATAATAGTTCCTCATTATTTTGTGATTTGCAAACATGTCTATAAGCTTTAATATATTTGCTTCGATGTAATATATTTAGGTACTAGATGAGGCCTTTCATAGCAACAAAAAGTTCCACTGACTTGGGAAGGTAGGTACTATTAAGTATTCTGTGCTTGGAGTTCCGGGACCTCACCTGCCATAGTCCACTCTACAGAAAAAGGAATTTCTGCTTATTAGTCCACTCGTGGTTCACTCTACTATCTAGGACCTAGGACCACAAAAAGTGTTCCAAGTCTAAGTGTTTCAATATAAAATTATATTACAATACCTAAAAAAACGTTATAATAATATTATATTAATAGTTTCTATATTATTCATTTCACTATGAAATCATCTCCTTTCCGCAAACTGTATGATAGAAAAAAATATAATATATTTCAACCGTGATGGTGGATGGATGCTGCTGCCCCCGGCGTGGAAACGGCTTTTTAACACTAGAAAGATGCAAGCTGCAGATTTGGAACCGGACACGGTCAGCTCGGCACGTTTACATCACAATGACGACCCCCGTGAAGAATATGAGCAGGACTCGTCGGGAGAGGACGTATTACCACCTCCCCTCCACCGCAACACCCCTCGCAGAGAGCTTTACGGTACGCGGCCCGCAGCCAAGCAGCGACTGCGTCGCGCGAACAGGCTCATGAATAAGTGCCCCAAACGGGTTCGAAACTAGTCGGGCATTTCCGACAACACGTGAGTTTATCCGGTTATTATGTATATTTAAAATATTAAAAAAATTATTAACATTTATTTTGTACCGCAGAGAGTGCACTGATGTGTAGGTTTTGAATTCAACAAGCATTTGTTTGACAAATCTCTACTAATCTTTGACTGATTCATACGTTTTCAAGCTCTCCACATTAGGTGGATTGTATGTGTGTTGAGGGTCTTCTCCGTTTGGCCCGTGAGGGCCAATCGGGGGTACGGGCTTCGAGGCCAAGCCCGTACCTCCGTTACCTAAGGCAACATTGGACCCATTAAGCCTGGATTAAAATTTAAAACGGCTAGGGCCTGCTTTGTAGGCTAATAAGATGGCGCTTATGCTTGCAAGCAAGTTCCCGTTCGTCAGACTAGATGGCGTTAGTTTTCTTTATTTGCGTGTCAAATGTCTACGTAAATGGAGGTCGTTGTATATTTTTAAAACTCAACGATTTTTCTCTTCCGTATCTTGGAACTCTGAGAAACTTTACTAGTTTCTTCCGTTATAAGATACAATCATTAAAGTATAGATATACTAGACAAGTAAAGGTAATGAAACTAGAGATATTTAAATATTTTTTTATTTTGAGATTCAAGTAATATGTCACCTTTAAAACAATATTGAGCTATAATCAAGATCATGATGTTCAAATGTCTCATCAAGTACTACGTAATTAAATTAATGTTATGTTAGTATCAATAAAATTACATAATCTGAATCGAGTTGCATAGGTCTAATAAAATACATAGATATTATTTTTGGCAATAAACATCACAGTTGCACTTTCCATACAATGAAATATAACAAGATAACATTTAGAATACCTACTGCAAACGATTAGACCTTCATCATTATTAAATAAATTAAATTAAATACGTTAAGAACTTCTTTGTCGTTTGAACTTACCTTCTATAAATATATCAACTATTAAAATTCCCGTCTAATAGCTTCTATTTTCCCACTCATAATATCTGGAAAATAACGATTGAATAGGTCCATAATCTGACATTATGTGTAATTAAATCTAAAAAGTCTATTGGTAGTGTCAGATATTTTCTATTACAGTTCATATTTTAAATTACTACTTTCCTCACTTAGCATTTCCCAGAATCATATTTAAGTACGAGTTGTAATACTTATAGGATTTTCTTTTAGATCTTTAATACTGTGTTTAGAAGTATCATTCATATCATTCTGGTCATCCACTTTAGCTTTTTCTTCCTTCCCATTATCATTTTCGTTATTGATAAAATTCCAGTCTTGAGTGTTGCCCGTGCCAAACAATATGAAAAATATCGCTGACACTATGTACACAGATGCTCCTACGAAGAATACTGGACGCCATTGCTCGAAGTTATCCTGCAAAAATAAAAAATATATTAATTAAAACAAACAGCTTACAGTTAATAGATGATAAGAGACTAGTAATAAAATATTTAAGAAAGCTTCTTACCCCCGTCCTTGTAAAGTATGCTGTTATCATTGGCGTAAAGAAGCCAGAGGTGCTCCCTATGAAATTCGCGACCCCATATAACGTTCCAGCATAATTAGGTGCAAGATCTTGATGATTCTGAAGATTGGTCAAAGTTGCAGCACCATTGAAGCCCATTGACATGGTAATCATGGCCACAGATAATGCAGTATTACATCCAGTATAAACCAGCAACACCAGAAGAATTCCAGGGATGATATGCGAGAATAAACAGAAGAATTTTCTAATAACAGTTGTGGTCATGAGTTTCCTTGACAAAATGCAATCCCCCACAGCTCCAAATATTGTGGCCATAAATAATCTTGCTAGGTACGGGAGAGCTGATATAATGCCAGCTGCGGCTAGCTCAAAACCCAGCACACTGGATACAAACTTAGGTCCAACTGTCATGATAAAGTATAAGCCCCAGAGATTTCCAAAGTGCAGAACGATCATTGCGAAGAAAGGTAACGAAGTACAAATGCTCTTAAACGGAGGCAAACCCTGAAATTAAAAAAAAAATTATATAATAGTTATCTAATATCTACAAGAAAAACAAGACTGTTACATTCTATCAATTATTTGCAAAATTCCAGTTATCAAAAAAGGAACCCACGTCTTGGGAAACCCCATTTAATATGGTTTGGTGTTTTTGTTGTTACACGTACTCGTCAAAATTTCTGAGAAGACCACAAGAC
Source organism: Erebia aethiops (assembly GCA_923060345.2). NCBI lineage: Eukaryota > Metazoa > Arthropoda > Insecta > Lepidoptera > Nymphalidae > Erebia > Erebia aethiops. The sequence continues at coordinate 7,879,116 of OV281096.1, read as the reverse complement.
TAATTTCTGACACCTATGTGTTAAGATAATATTTATTAAAACGGTCAACATTTAACTCACCTTGGCATTTTTAACCTTGTCTCCCAGTGCATCTAAAATATATTTTCTTTCCGCTATGCTAATCCTGGGGTGTTCGGAAGGTGTGTCTGCCACTAGATACCACCAAAATCCACACCAAATAAACGTTAACCCAGCTGGTACATAAAATGCTGATGCCCACCCGAATTTATCCAGCAAAGGACCTGTGAGTGACCAAGTGGCGACTGTACCTAAGGTTCCTCCCATCATAGCACTAACAAATTTTCCTTTCTCAGCTGGGGGTGCCCAACGTGCTACTACCGCGTGCAAAGCTGGATAGATAAAGCCCTGCAAAAATCAAAGTAAATATTACGGTGCACGATTAGATTACAAATAAACCATAAATATAAATTTAGCTCAACTGTCATTCTTACCCCAGCGCATCCAAGAAAGAATCGTACTATGACCAAGGCAATATAACCTAATCTTGCAGCTGCTGGGCTTATTACAGTCAAAACTGCACTGGCTAGCGATGTAACTAGAACAACATATCTTGGACCCCACCGTTCCGCTGCCATACCGCCGACGAGTGATGTAATAGGATAACACCAGAAGTAAGATCCAAGAATTGTTGCTTGCTGATCTTTAGACCAGTTAAATGATCCGCCTGCAATCTGGAACAACACATAATATTTATTATGCTCTTTTGTTTTACCTTAAATACGAAATAATCTGACACAGAACAAAATCAAGATCTGCTCCAAAACCATTTGCGGTATAAGTAGGTATTTCTTAAGCATTTATTATTATTTATTACTATTACTTAGTAGATTGGTTATCTATTTAGTAAGTACTTCTTAGGTTATCGCGTGAACAGTCAGACTAACGCCGTAAAAAGCAATACGTTCAGTTTATTTATTCTTAATTTTAATAACAAAGGGGGATTTTCTAGGTGACAGAGATCAATCTTGAATATTACCCTATTATTTATCAATAGCACATTGTCCTATTATTTATAAATTTTACGATACTATATAATTCACCATAAGTAATTGCCCACATAATATTCCAAAAGATAGAAATTGCGAGTATTGTCTAATAACAATAGTAATATTTGCATGCCTTTTAAATATAACTATATAATACTTATGTACATAATTTTACACATTCATATTTATAAATAACAATTAGCTGTACAAAATAGTTGAGTAACATTTATTTAGATAGGTGCATCGATGATGTAAAAATGTTTTTTTTTGGCTACAGTACCTCACTCATATATTGCGAGTCATATACCCATTCTAAAGTAACATGAACATGTCATAACTTATAATCACACTAACTACCCGCCCCGGCTTCGCACGGGTGCAGTGCTGATACTAAATATTCTCTAGTATATAAATATTCTACAGAATGTCTTTAAAGTACTTAATTGGATAAGTATTAAATGCTGTATTGCTTAAAATCGCTTCGTAAATAAGCCATTATTTCTCGTAAAAAGTAAAGGATAAAAAATGGTTATTGTGGGAATCCCTAAGAGATAGACATACTCTGAGTCTACTTGAGTGAATTTGCACTTGTCCATCCGTCCGTCCGTCCGTCCGTCCGTCCGTCCGTCTGTCAGAGCATTATAACTTCTGAATTACTGAACGTAATTACTTCAGCTTTAAATATAATATGTAAAGTAATGGTTTAAATAATTATTATATTTAAAGCCGCGAGGTCTCAGTTCGGGGCGAACCACTAGTACTATGTAGTGATGATAAGTATTATGTACTACGTTTTTAATCCCAGTTTTTTTTTTCAGAACATGCGCTAGATGAGCATTGCGGTAGTTAAATTGCAGTCAGAGCTTATAAAATCTTACGAGAACTATTAATAACTGATTGGAATAAAATTTATTACCTGTCTTGGTGCTTGTCTAATTTCAGGAATGTCAACGTGCCGTAGAGTCTCATTGAGGACCTCATTGTCAGGAATGCACTGTGATCGGGATCTGTCAAAAACATTGTTTCTTTAATCCAGTAAAAATGTTGAAAGGGGCTCTGTAGGAACGTTTAATTTTGATTTATGATCCTAATAATTACGTTTGATTTATGATAACTGAGATTTGCTAACTTTTGTGATGCATGCAAATTTTGAGAAAAAAGTTGTCAACTCATTTTTGCTGGATTTAGATATGTTTATACCTCGAAAACTATCGTAAATTAATAAGCTGTGCAAAATGAAAGTAAATAATGATAGTTTATCTTAAATTTAGTGGTTTCCGTAAAACCTACATCAATCAGGCTGAATGATTTTCCTGCTGCTTGGATTTTTGGCCAAAAGCGAAAGAGTTTTAGCCAATCGTAGGTGATGTTTATCGTGTGTCGATCACAATGTAGTGATCATTAATATTATATAATAAGACAAAAGGTAAAGGCTTTACCCCAAAATTCAGCAAAAGAATTGCTATAAATTTTGTGAGGAAAATTAACAATCCTCAGATTAGTGCCTACTTCAAAAAACATGTAAGACGGAAAAAATAATACTACCCCAAAACTTACTAGTCAAAATACAATTTTACTGGGTTATAATTACCTAATCTTTCTACGCAATGAATATATATTTTTTAAATATATTTTGATTTATAGCCGCAATGCAATCTCTTTTAATATTTACGTTAGGTACCTATATATACCTAGACTAAAGTATTTTAAAATAAAAACCAAATATCTGCTTATATAATTATAATTGTTTAGACGATCCTTATAAAAATATTGTATAATACCTGTTTATAATCATTATTGAAATGTTAAATAAAAGGCATCAAATTTACATAATATGAATAGTAATTTACCTAGACACCGAATGTCAGTCTCTCTATGGGATCAAAGTACTTCAATAAAATTGCGCTAAAACAAAGAAATGTAATAAAAGGAGCATTGACATCGAAATTCCCAGAGGGCATTGCTATTTTCATTTTCTACTAAACTGGATTAACAACAGGTTCTCAATTACGAAACTTTGTTTAGCAACCGAGCTTTTGCTATGTTCATACGTAAAATAGTTTTTTTTTAAATCAGAAGCTTTCTCAAATAGGACGTTCAGCGTATAGTTTTTCCTTATTTTAATCAGATGTGCAGGACGTATACACCTAACCTACATACAATTACAGTATAGGTACATTTATAAGCTCTTAAATAACAAAGCGAATCGATCAAACTTTCATACATTCAAAGAATTGATGCGCTGACCTCAATTCATAATAATCTCGATCAAAAGCTTACCGTTATAGGTACCTAATGATGTATGAGAGAGTATTGTCAAAGAAATTTTAATTGTAGTGTACCCGTAATCTGACAATCAATTCCAAATAAGAATTCTAACAATTTATTATTATTATTAAATTATTTTCTTATCTCTTTACAAGTTTTTTATTATCATATCCAGAACCTAAGATAGGATATTACCTTTTGGAAGTTGTGTGGTAGAAATACGTGTAGCGTCAGAAAAATGGTCACGTGAATAATATCTAATCAGTCATTTAAAATTTATTATCAGCTAGTATTACATATAGTAGGCGAAGTAAGTAATTATCTTACAGAAATTAGGCAATTTACAAGAAAACATAATATAATTTTTATCTCAATTTTGCCCTATTTCTTAATCTAACCTAACTTTACTGGAGGGCTGCCTGTTACCTATAAGTTTGGCTATTCAGCGTGGTAATGCAGCCAGCGTTCTGGGTACATTACCTTATTGCAGCGGCACAGATTTTAATTTAGATTTAATTTATATGATATTGTGTGTAACCTAACTTTTACAACTTCATCCACGAAAAAAGTTGCTTTTTCTCAACAAAATTTTATTATTAGCCTTATGCACTTCTTGCAAGATTTTCTACCCTGCCTATGAAAGTTAAAGACAATAATTTAAAAAAAAACATTTAATTATACTTATTGCATTACGTTCGATAACGTTATTAATGACCAAGGTATTTTGAATACAACAGACGTAATTATTATTAATTTATCTCATTTGTAAAAATGCAGTTGCTTAGCTGGGTCACCTTATGATAAGCACACATATTTCGCACTGGTTTTTCTATTTATACTCACGAGATATTTCTAGCTGGCTGGGGCACCATTGCGATCAGGTTCAAGCTCATATTGACTCGCAACATGTATACTACCCAGCAGCTGGTAAATAGCATTATCCAGAGATTAAACCGCACGGGAACTACATCTAAAACAATAAAATAAAGTCCTGAGTTAAATAGTAAAAACATAGTCACTTCCCAGTTCCCACCCCAAAAATTAATATTATTACAAAGAGCACGCGTTGAAGTCTTTTACACTAGCAAATGGGCATGTGGTCGCTTCTTTTAAACTATTAAAACTCCGTCTGTCTGTCTGTCCGTCTGTCTGTGTGTGCGTCTGTCTGTCTGTCTGTCAACCACCTTTTTCTCGGAAATACGTGGAGGCATCAAGTTGAAATAATGAGTCTACAGTCCCTTGGATTGTAAAAAAATCAAACTTCTAAATCAACGCAATCAAAATAAATCATATTTTGACACTCGCCAATAAATCAATACCCATGATCATGAAATTTGGGAAAACAAACAATTATGGAACAATTAGAGATCTGTACTCATAAGGTCATCGAATTGTTTGTATACCAGTTTAGCGTCATATACGATTATATGCCATTTATTTCACAGCTGATTACGTGTTGTTATGAAATCTTTCTTATTATTTACTAAAATAATTTATATTGTGGTGGTAAGGAACCCTTTGTGCGCGAATCTGACTCGCACTTGACCGATTTTTACCTACATAGCGGCGATGACTGCAAGGAAAAACATCTCAACGTTCTCAAAGGAGTGTGAAGTCGTCCAATCCGCACACGGCCAGCGTCGGACTACGGCCAAAGCTCTTCTTAGTCTAGAAGCGGACTCGGGCACAGCTGTGGAGTGTGGACCGACCATGATACTATTTATAATTTATTTAATTAAATATAGATTGACTTACGACTTATTATGTCGGTAACAATACTGATATTGATATTCAATAATTTACTTATTATTTCTACATCATTTCCATATCGCCTTAGATACGCTTAGAATTACTATACAATAACTACAATTTACGATTTGTTCTGGTATGTATAATATAACGTTTATTTACTTTAAATAAACGTTTCTTTATTTGTTTCAATCAATGTACAAGATGGACTTACGATGAACTAGTAAGAGCTGGGGGCAGAAAGTGGCTGTATGAGGAACGCTGAGAGCTGGGTGTGGTGGCGCTCAGCAGAAAAGGCCTAGGTCCAACAGAGGACATTCACAGGCTGACGACAACGATGGTAATGAATGTACGATTCGGTTATTAGTCAAATACGTTAAATAGTAAAAAATAATAGCGTTCAGTTGTAAGTACTGTACGCTAAAAGTAGGTATGTTGATTTTCATATTATATTGAATATTCTATTCACCTGGTGGTAAGTCTAAGATAGAATCTGGAAGGAATCCATATTAATACTCACAAAATTCACAGTAATAGTATTGGTAATAGCTGCTATCAACTATCACCATAATAGGTATTACTTTTTGTGCGGCATCGTACCGGAACACTTTCGTTCGCACAGGTACAGCTTTTTCGGCAGGGCTACTATATCCGAAAAATATAGAAAAAACAGACAAAATTTAGAAACGAGACAATTCAGAAAATGTCCAAAAATAAGTTTATATCTACAATAAAACCGGTCAAGTGCGAGTCAGATTCGCGCACAAAGGGTTCCGTAATATAAATAATTTTAGTAAATAACAAGAAAGATGACAACAAGACGTTGCTGTGAAATAACTGGCTGACATATTATGGTGCTAATCTGATGGTAGCGCCTGACAAACAATTCGACTCCCTTTGAGTACGAATAACAGAACCCTAAATAACGAAATTCAGTTTTGTTCCTATACTAATTGTGCTGTGAGACCTTGCGTACTTGTGTTGTACGAAACACTAAAAACGGTGTCACATTATTCTCAAGAGCATCTCGCCATAATAATAAGTCTAGGTATTATTATTGTTTCTATTGTACCTAAGTTTACAATTCTATTAAATGGGTAAAACCTTAGGCGCGGGATATATATTATAAAAGAGGCGACGGGAGCGGTGTGCGGCGCGCTTGCGGTGAGTGGGCGCCGCCACTTAACCTATTTAATTGCAAAAAACGGCAAGTGCGTCGAGAAAAACTAAATAACTATTAAGAATAGCCTTTTACAAACCATTTAATGACAGTAACACAAAAACATAAGAATAAAAAGATCGTATTTGTTTGTTTTTACTTAAACAAATTCCATTTTAACCTATTCATTCATGTCTTTGTTAACTTTTAATTTCTTTACCATGAACTAAAATAAACCCGAATTAACATCATTGATGTAGAATTTTAGTACTTACCTATTTCTATTTCGATGATTAACATTATAATATTTTTTAACATCGATAAACTTTAGATATTATATCTAGGTATAGTTTATCAATGCTAAAAGTACCTATTTATTACTAGCTGATGCCCGCGACTTCGTACGCGGCGTTTAAGTTTTTTTTGATTCCCGCGGGAAATCCTAAATTTTCCGGGATAAAAAGTAGCCTATGTCACTCTCCAGGTTCTCAACTATACCCATGCCAAAAATCACGTCGATCCGTTTCTCCGTTGCGGCTTGATTGAAGGACAAACCAATAAACCAACAAACAAACACACTTTCGCATTTATAATATTAGTATGATTGAAAAAATACAAACTTATACCCCTTATTTAAACCCTTTACGGATAGAATTTTTAGGAACGGTGAAGCACGTAAGTTTCTTTATTTCAAACTGAAAGCAAAAACTTGAGTTTCATTGCTTTTTAAAAAAATGACTTTCTCAGAAACTTTAATCCCCTGTTTACCCGTTTCGGGGATGGAATGTTCAAAAACTGTGAAACACGTATTTCTTCATTTTTAACCAAAAGCAAAAATACCAAGTTTCATGGATATAACTTGAGATATGATGGACTTTCATACAAACTTTTACCCCCATTTGACCTGCTTAAGGGGAAAAATACAAAAAATCCTTACAGAAGGATTATTCCTCAGTACACCTTTAAGGTGTATAATTGCCTCATACAGTCGTTTGGGCTGTAGTTTGTCTGTCAGTCACTCCAGGACATAGCCAATCGTTGTACCTATTGCTTACACCTTTTCGTTTAAGAAATTGTTATACCTAATTTTGAAGGTAAATAATATAAGTGCACCTTCACGGCTTATAATATGTATGTCATATATTATTATCATTAGGTATATTATGTTATATGAACTTGTCCTCAAGATTTCAAAGATGAAAGACATAGGTAACATTATGTCGATCGCCCAACCGAACCTAATCGTTTTCTAGATACGCCATGATTATCAAGCATATTGCACCACACCACCTAGTAGGTATAGTGACGTCAAGTGACGTAATAAGGATATGGCCACTTATGACTATACCCGGAATAATAATTCGATTTTTAGGAATTGTTAATATAATCAGAAGGATTCTGCCTGACACAGAAGCATAAAAGAAAAATAAAATACTTAGTAGGTTCAAGGCACATTGCGGCAAAGTGGTAAGATTGTTCATGATTATGTTTTTATGACCCCGGCAGGGTCAATTTAGGAATTTATAATTTCTGAATTTTCCCTGGTCTGGCCTGGTGGGAGGCTTCGGCCGTGGCTTGTTACCACCCTACCGGCAAAGACGTGCCGCCAAGCGACTTTAGCGTTCCGGTACGATGACGTGTAGAAACCGAATAGGGGTATGGGTTTAATATAACTGCCATGCCCCTAATAGGTTAGCCCGCTACCATCTTAGACTGCATCGTCACTTACCATCAGGTGAGATCGCAGTCAAGGGCTAAATCGTAGTGGATAAAATTTTTTTTTTAAAAAAATGTCAATATGTGGGAAAGATTTTTATCATTTAGGTAGGTTACATTGAAATAATTATAATATTGTGTTCGAATTAAGGAGCAAATTGCATTATGTGAACAATATTTTGGCAATTATAACCTCGCGTCGCGTGAGTGGTTGCTAAGGGAGGCGAAGGGTATAAAAATATGTACTTAGATCGTTGTAAAAAAAATAGGATTTGACCATAGCAAATTTCTGTGAGTCTCTGTATTGCTTATGTTCTACGGTTTAAAAGTACTAGGAAAAACACGTTTGCACCTACTCAAAAATGTTATACTTACATAACCAGATGGACTGGATTAACTGTAGAACATTTTTAATTTATTAATTATTTTAGAATGAATAAGTAAGTACCTAACCAGATTTTATATTTATAAGTCGCAATTTTTTTTGGAAAAAGAATGTTATGTTGCTAAAAATAATTAAAACTGGATTTTATGGAGACGGTAAACGATCATACGTCGTATTAGTTTCAACCGTAAAGACGATAAATAACATAATATGTACCTAAGTATATGCATCATATAATTTACAGGTAATCGTTCAACAAATTAACCGTATAAAATGTTTCAGGAAATGAGCTCACAAATCACATAAGCGGAATGTCATGGTGTTTTGTGTTGTGACCTCGACCAACCATACCAAACATGATACCAAGCCCAAATAAAGATCGCTCCCATTGATCTAGAATTGGGTATTTGACAACTAGTCAAATCAGCAACTTTTTTTTCAAACGTCAAAACGCGTGCTTAGTATGGATTTTGTATGAAATTTTAAGTTGTGACGTCATCCAAGTTCGACGCACTTTTTTTACTTTAATCGATAGTTTAAAATGGTTGTTCAAAATAAAACTATCAGGGGACGTGGATATTACGACTTTTGGGAGATCCTTTATTTAATAATCACTGTAAAATAATTTATTTCACTAGTAGTCAAATACCCAATTTTAGTTCGTTCCCCATAAAAACATAATGTAGCTAAACTCTCTAACATTTCATGACAATAAATAATAACAATTACCAAACAGGAAATAGCATGCAATGTTTAAAGCAATCAGTTACTCTAATTTATATCAAGTATCAATTAATATACTTCGTTCCGTCCTAACTCCTGGTGAACGAAATTTTTTTTGAAAATTTACATCGTATGTGTTTTGTTTTTCCACTTGGTATCTAAACTCTCATATTTTTATCTAAGATACATTGGTACAATAGATTGGTTTTTAAAACAGTTTAAAAATTATACATTTACAACGTTATTAATGCTATTAGAAAAGGCGAAACATGATAAGATGTAGGATTTGCAGAAATTCCAACCGAGGTAAACTGGAGCGGGTCAGCTAAATTAATTCACCTCGAAAATTCTTCTCCCATTAACGATGCTTTCGAATCTAAGCAAAATTATTAAATTAGTTAATGCTACTTCGCATTGCAGTTCTAAGCCGTGGGCTATGGTATAACAATAAATCAATCGTGTCGAGATAAAAATGCTATAAAATCACGTTCACAAATCGCGCAATTGGAAAATTCTTTTATCGTTAGCATTCTTGTGCGTCAACAATACTCCGGTATTCGATAACATACCCAGTTGTACTGGTGAATTCATCTGTTGATGTTAATTTGTCGGTAAAAGAATGAAACGATCGTATTTCAAAAACATCTTTGAATCGCTACTTCCAGGGAGTTGTTTTACAATTGGTTCTGGACCTGCCACTACTCTGTGATATTTTTTTCCGTCACATCCTTCCGAAGAAGTAATTATATAAGTACAACAAAGCTACGTTTAATACACAGGATACATGATATTATTAAAAAAAATATTAACATTTAGAAAGCATTCGCTAAAATAAATACCACTACACGGTATAGACTAATAAACCGTATTACAGCTGTGAATGTTTGAATGTTTGTAACTTTTTACGCCACAATGACTAAACCGATTTGGCTGAATTAAGAATGGAGCTTAGCTTTAAATTTAGCTTAGTAATTAAATAGAATACCTACATTTTATCGAAGAAAATCAAAGAGTTCCCGCAGAAATCAAATACTTTATTAGATACTAGCGGACGAAGTCGCAAGTTTTATCTAGTAGTCCTAGATCCGGATATACCACGACCTTCACCGATCTGTTTAATAGATGAAACCTACTTTTTATATTTATTTATTAATAGATAAATACGCCTAAAATAGGTTGCCTATCAAAATCCGGTCCAGGCTATTGAAATATATAGGTAATTTTATAACAAATGCGATGGTATAGCATTGGCTACAATACACTAGTCAAAAAATTAATTAATTAATTAATTTAAAAATAGCCTGGACTGGAATATTATAGTATTCGATGCAGGGCTACCTACTTATTCAAAACATAAGGATGCAAGTAAAAGTATCATGCCATACGGAGCTACGGATATATAATTACGTTATTTAAATTATTTATTAAACATCGGTTATAATATTATTTTAAAAATTATAAGCACTAAGCCTTTACGATAAGTAACATGAATAGCTACTTAGAACACTGTTAAGTGTTTTCATAACTAATGCATGATTGTTATTATTATTAGACATTCCAATTCAATTGTTAATTAAAGTATAATTTTCCAGACAGTAAGTATATAACTTAAATAAAGATATGCCCGTGTACATGATATCTTTACTTTAATTGTATGGGCAAACAAAAACTACTTACTTATCATAAATTTTCCAGTTTCTTCCTGAAAGTTTTCGATTTGTGTTAACCACATGGGTGGTTAAAAAATTACACGTTGTCTCTTTTTAATTTGCTAGTTCGTGGGATTGATCTTCTAAACCCGTTTTAGCCGATATGTAGACGCGCATATTTTTAATGTCATGAATTTACCTATATCGAATATCCAGGTGATGTATATTTAATGCTTTGCTAACTAGTTGATTACATAATTTTTGACGACCCCCGTGGCGCAGTGTGTAGCGCTGTTGCCTTAACGTGCGGAGGTTCCGGGTTCGATCCCCGGCAGGGTCAATTTGGGAATTTATAATTTCTGAATTTTCCCTGGTCTGGCCTGGTGGGAGGCTTCGGCCGTGGCTAGTTACCACCCTACCGGCAAAGACGTGCCGCCAAGCGATTTAGCGTTCCGGTACGATGCCGTGTAGAAACCGAAGGGTTGTGGGTTTAATACAACTGCCATACCCCTAACAGGTTAGCCCGCTACCATCTTAGACTGCATCATCACTTACCATCAGGTGAGATCGCAGTCAAGGGCTAGCTTGTAGTGGATTAAAAAAAATAAAAAAAAAATGGCGCTGTTTAGCAAATTTACCTATTTAATAACTATGTAACGAAGTGCTTTCTGCATCGCCCAAGATAACTATAGAACCTGAAGCATGATTATACAATTATTTCGATAGAGTAAGCACAAACAAAATATAAGTATGCTGCTTCTGATAACTACGCTATCACGTTACCAAATTCCAATTTTTTTTTTGGCTCTGCCCGGGGTTGTTTTTTTATCCACTACAAGTTAGCCCTTGACTGCGATCTCACCTGATGGTAAGTGATGATGCATTTTAAGATGGTAGCGTGCTAACCTGTCTTTAACGTAACGTCTTTGCTGGTAGGGTGGTAACTAGCCACGGCCGGACCAGAGAAAATTCAGATATTTTGACGTTTGATAATTTGACGACCTCCGTGGCGCAGTGTGTAGCGCTGTTGCCTTAACGTGCGGAGGTCCCGGGTTCGATCCCCGGCAGGGTCAATTTAGGAATTTATAATTTCTGAATTTTCCCTGGTCTGGCCTGGTGGGAGGCTTCGGCCGTGGCTAGTTACCACCCTACCGGCAAAGACGTGCCGCCAAGCGATTTAGCGTTCCGGTACGATGCCGTGTAGAAACCGAAGGGGTGTGGGTTTAATATAACGGCCATGCCCCTAACAGGTTAGCCCGCTACCATCTTAGACTGCATCATCACTTACCATCAGGTGTGATCGCAGTCAAGGGCTAGCTTGTAGTGGATTAAAAAAAAAAAAAAAAAAAAAAATATTATAAATTTCCAAATTGACCCTGCCGGGGATCGAAACCGGGACCTCCGCACGTTAAGATCCGCACGGCGCTACACACTGCGCCACGGAGGTCGTCATAAATATTCGAAATAGCTTAACCGATTTTGACTAGACTATCCTGACTAGAGTAGTAGACTCAGAGTAGAGGTAAGTAGACGCGTAGAGGACTATCACAAGATGTAATGCAAGCTAAGCTAAATAAATTTCAATGTCCCGGAAAACAAATTGATGGGGACGCCGGACGAACCATTTCCAAAGGCTAAGAGTTTTCTTTAATTATGAGATTTCTGTAAGTAGGTTACTACTACTAGACTGGCTAAAAACACTATCTTTTGATGAAACGGAGGCTCTTCTGCAGATTGTTCGGTAGGTGTAACTGTGGCTTTAACTGGAATACATGGATACGCACACTCATACAATACACTCATATACTCTCTCTCTCACACACACACACATACACACACACACACACACACACACACACACACACACACACACACTCACTTGCATGCCTGCATGATTATAACCTGTATCAAAATTGTACCAATATTTAATTATTGTTAAAATTGGAAGAGCTAGGCCTTCTGACACAGGTATTCTTATGCTTAACAGAAGGCCTCAGCCACTAACTTGTTAATATTGTATATGGTAATAAATCATTTTCATTTCATTTTCATTTTATGTTTTACTTAAATCATAAGACCCCACTTGCACAAAACCGTTAAATGTGATTTGAGTTAAATCCATACTAATATTATAAATGCGAAAGTGTGTCTGCCTGTCTGTCTGCTACGCTTACACTTGTTCAACCGATTTTGATTAAATTTGGTACAGGGATTGGTTGTATATCGGGGAAGGACATAGGGTACTTTTTATCCCGGAAAACTAAGGAGTTCCCGCAGGAATTGAAAAAAACTTAATCCACGCGGAGGAAGTCGCGGGCATTAACTAGTTTTCTATACTTTTCAAGTCCACTAAGACAAACTTATCAAAAAGCTACAGCATAAAAAAAAAGTTTAGGCAGTGCTTTGCAAGTCGCACTCGGTATAATAATATAATTTAATAGATGTTCATAAAGTGACAGACAGACTGACTGCATTAGTATTGCACGCCGCGCCGACTCCAAAATTGCGGTTTCGAAGTAGTTATTCCGCAGTTGGCATAACCGCAATTCATGCCAACCGCACAATAACTGCAACAAAACTGCAATTTTGCAGTCGGCGCGGCAGTTCTAAAGTAGTCCGTCTGTGTGTTGTCACTGTTGTATTTTGGGAACTGGTATTTTTTAAAGCTTTCCGTAAAGTTCCATTGATATACTTACATCTAAATCTAGAACAGTTTTTATTGAGCAGTTTCAGAAACCAGTTTTAGTTGGTTATTTCCTATACACCAAATACTTAGTAGGTGTAACATTTGGTATTATACGTCTTATATCTATGACTCTTATTTACCCTAAGATGGGCTAACTTTTCGGAGTGCGTTTTAAGAAATAATTCTATCACTTGTTTTAGCCGTGAAGGAAAAACATTTTGAAGAAAGTCTGCAGAGTTCTTCATTATATTTTCAACGGTCTGTGAAGTCTGCCAATACGCACTTGGACAGCGTGGTAGACTATTGTAGCTAAACTCTACGTAATATGTATAATTGTAATACTTGATGCCCATGAATTTTGTATTCCGAGGGAACCGCGATACATCAATGTAAGGAGGGACACACATTCTCATCTATATATAAATAAAAATGAATCGCAGAAATGTATATACGCGCTTAGTTTCGGAACGACTGCACCAAAATTCATACCAAATTGGTTTTTTTTGTGTTCGTTAAATTTAGCCCAGGCTACTTGTGCAAGCAATGTATGGGAACCCTAAAATAAAAAATGTAAAGCTGAATTTTGGCACAAGCGCTCCTTGGGGTCTGAGAAGTACTTCTTAAAAATTCCCCCCCCCTAGGCCGCGGGCTTAACCCCCCACCCCCCCAAACGTCTCCCCAATCGCAGTTTTTTGTAATTTTCTCAAAAAATATTAGTGCTAGAAAAAAACCATCTATGGCGAAAATAATTAACATTAAATAATCTACCATATGGCACTTAAATCATTATGATCGGATAAATAGTTTTGCAAATATGCCGGCTTATTTGACGCATTTGTTTTTTTTTTTTTTAAATCGTGTAAGTTTCTTGTGATTTGCACAAAATGTATAAGAGCTAGGAAAAAAACGACAATAACAAAATGAAAGTTCATAAAATCTTCTACAAAATGCTTTTTATTTCATTTCAATCGAACGAATACTTTCGGAAATATGACGATCGAAAACGTGCATGACAGAAAAATATTTTGCAATAATTTTGACTTTGTACCTACACATTCTATTTGATAATGATCGATGCTATATTACAATAAATTAATAGTAGGTAATAATCATGATATCTTTATCTACAAAACAACACCACACTCAGTAAATAATATATTAAATATTATTATTTATATTTGTTCAAAGTTCTAACAAAGACAAGGCGTCGCGTCGGCCGAAGAATAACGAATAGGATTGCAAAGGAAATGCGGGTGGAATGACTTGGTTCGTGTGCAAATGTTACCATTGATGGGGAAGAAGGTGATGATGACGACCATGATGATGTGCTTTAATAATACCTACTAATATAATAATAATAAATACCTACGTCTCGAAGTCCTTTCAACTATATGTAGGTATGCAATATGCATTTATCTAAAAACAATGTAAATGAACCACCAACATCCAACAGCTATCCTGCAGATAATTTTATCAGATTAACTTTTAACTGTTAACGGCATTCCGAACCAATGGTAGATTCACTGGACGATTCAAAAGCACTTGTAAAAATTTACTTGAGTAAAAACTTTTGATTTGATACTTGAATTGTAATACGATTACAAAAAAGCACAATCGGCTAGATATTTGAGAGGGGGAGGGGGGTCGTGGTAGGGGGGAGGTGGGAGGGGGGTTGTGGGAGTGGGGAGAAAAGAGGACATCATTTGCGCCTAAAATCAAAAATACGTTATTTATTTAGAGGTTAATTTCTATTTATTCCATAGTACTATGCTAAGTCTACATGACTACCACCGGTTCTTACACAACAGCAAGGTATATTTCGAAAACTATTTGTCCTATCAAAATAAACTAAACACTATTTTATAGGTAAATTAATAATCTTTGTACTAAGTCCTGACAGCTTTTTTCCTAACTCTAATACTTTTTCTTGAAATTACAATAAACATTTACGGATTTTACAAAGGTTTAGTCTTTTATTCCAGTTAGGCAGCCATATTTCCAAAACTATTAGTTCTATCAAAATAAACTAAAAATTATTTTGAAGATAATTTAATGAAGTTCATTTTTGCTTCTTATGTTTTTTTTCCTAGTTCTAGTAGTTTCTGTGAAAATTCAAAAATATACCAACGGTTGTCGAAAAAAAAAAAAATTCTTGGAATATAGGTTGCCATATTTCTCGAACTATTGGTCCTATCTAAATTCACCATAAGACTTTTTTGTGGGTAATTTAGTGAAATTAATTACTCTTCCGAGGATTTCTTCCAGCTCTAATAGTTTTTGTGGAAATTGCAAATAACATAGGATTCTAGCAATTTTTTTATTTTTTTTCGTACACTATACATGGATATATATTCGAAATTATTAGTCCTATCTTTATGAACAATTTTTTTTTTAATAAGTGGTTAAATGGTGTTTATTTTTACTTCTGGGAGTTTTTTGCCTAGCTCTAATAGTTTTCTAGAAATTACAGAAAACATATAAAATTTTGAAAAATATTGCTTTTATGTTAACTATGACAGGTATATTTTCGAAATTATTAATGCTATCAAAATTAACTAAATACTATTTTGTAGGTAATTTAACTATGTTTCTTACTGCTTCAATCAGTTTTTCCTAACTCTGTTATTTTTTTTTCGAAAATTAAAAACAACGTACACGATATTTGCATATTATTTTCTTTATCTTACACAATAGGTAGGCATATCTCCAAAACTATTACTCTTATCAAAATAAACTAAATATCATTTTATAGCTAATTTAATAGCCTTTCATTTTGCTTTAGACAATATTGTTGTAGCTCTATAAGTTTTTATGGAAATTACAAGAAACTACATTACAAAAAGCCATACATGCAAAATATTTTCTTTTCATGCACAAAGGGTTAACATATCTCCGAAACTATTAGTCTTATGTAAATGAACTGAAATATTATTTTGTAGATAATTTAATGAAGATAATTTTCACCATAGAAAGTTTTTTTCTAGCATTAATATTTTTTGAGATAATTACAAAAAACTGCGGTTGGGGAGACGTTTGGGGGGGTGGGGGGTTAAGCCCGCGGCCTAGGGGGGGGGAATTTTTAAGAGGTACTTCTCAGACCCCAAGGAACACTTGTGCCAAAAATCAGCTTTACATTTTTTATTTTAGGGTCAATGTTTATTAGTCCCGTACTAATTGTCAGGACAAGGTAAAAAAAGTAAAGGTTTTTGTATCAATTAAAAAAAAACGAACAGATTATTTATTTCTATGTACCTATGTAAGTTTATTACTTATATTTCTTTTTGACCTTATAAAATATGTATTTATTTTGTACATGGGTGTGAGAGTAAAATATATCATACTAATATTATAAATGCGAGTGTGTTTGTTTGTTGGTTTGTCCATCAATCACGCATCAAAGAAGCAACGGATCGACGTGATTTTTGGTATGGGTATAGTTGAGGACCTGGAGAGTGACAAAGGCTACTTTTGATCCCAGAACATTCCCGCGGGAGTCAAACAAAACTCAAACGGACGAAGTCGCGGGCATCAGCTAGTTTATAATATTAATCCATGTTATTATTTTGGAACATCAAAAAACTGGTCATAGGAAAGTCGTACTATGACCGCGATCAGTCCTCCGCATTATCGTCCGTTATTAAACGGGATTTAAGCAAATAAGTTATGACTAATCTCAATGCCTATACCTACTCATCAGCTGTCAACAAACTTTCATCCATACTAATATTATAAATGCGAAAGTGTGTCTGTCTGTCTGTCTGCTACGCTTTCCCGGCCCATATTTTCAACCGATTTTGCTGAAATTTGGTATAGGGATAGTTTGTATCCAGGGAAAGGACATACTTAGGCTATTTTTTATCCCGGAAAATTAAAGAGTTTCCGCAGGAATCATAAAACATTAATCCACGCGGACGAAGTCGCGGGCATCATCTAGTTAATAATATAAGGTCCAACAAAATCCATACTAATATATTATACCATATAATTAAATAGAATCTATAGCACTTGCCTTCTTATTGCTATTTCATGAAAGTGCTATTAAATTGACGACCTCGGTGGCGCAGTGTAGAGCGCTGTTGTCTCGTGCGGAGGTCCCGGGTTCGATCCCCGGCAGGGTCAATTTGGGAATTTATAATTTCTGAATTTTCCCTGGTCTGGCCTGGTGCCGCCAAGTGATTTAGCGTTCCGGTACCTACGATGCCGTGTAGAAACCGAATAGGGGAATGGGTTTAATATAACTGCCATGCCCCTAACAGGTTAGCCTGCTATAGTGCTACCATCGCAGTCAAGGGCTAACTTGTAGTGGATAAAAAAAAAGTAATGACTAATCAGGGTTGTTAGAAGCCTAGAATATCTTGGTAAAGTCTTCGAGGTACTTCTTAACCTACTCGTAAAATCCGTTCAACCATTTTAAAGGTTAGTCCGGATAAACAGACAGGCTTATAAACCTAAAAATGTGCACTCTTTGAATGGTAAATATAAAATGAGTAAAACTGACCATCGCTTGGACGTTACCCATCGGTGGCACTTTTTGAACGTCAATTTGTACTTCATACTTATATCCGTGCCAAAAACCACGTCGATCCGTTGCTCCGTTGCGGCGTGAATGACGGACAAACCAACAAACAAACACACTTGCATTTATAATATTAAGTATACTTAATACGTTTGTCCTTCAATCACGCCGCAACTGAGCAACGGATCGATCCGATTTTTTGCATGGGTAGAATTGAGGACGTGGAGAGTGACATATAGGCTACTTTTTATCCCGGAAAATCAAAAAACTTAGCTAGTAACGTGATGGTTTATTCAATCACATTAAGTATCTGATTAGTACTAAAGATACGAGGGTTCCAAACGTGCCCTGGTCTGAGAAGACCCCACAAGTCACAACAAACTCTTTATTTTGGCCCGAACCGGGACTCGAGCCCAGGACCTGTAATGGTTGGCAGTTGAATAAATTATCCACTAGACTTACGAGACGGTAAATAAAATATACCTAATCTAGCAACGAAAGTAGGAACGTAACCACATTTAAATACCTTTCATATTATAGGAAAATAACCAGCGTGTAGAGACTTTCATTTCGCATCAATAAAAGACCTATAAAAGTATTCTATAGGACGGTAAGTAGGCGTAGTAGTAACTTATAGGCAACTTATAGGCTATTTCAAAAGAGCAACCGCCGAGTTTCTTGCTGTTTCTGCTCGGTAGAAATGGCATTCCGAACCAGTGGTATTCACTTGACGATTCAAAAGTACTTGTAAAAGTTTATTTGAATAAAAATCATTCTTTTTTTTTTGGGTAGGACTTAATATTGTAAATCAAGGCACCTATCCATACTAAGGTCAATTGCACCAATCGATGATTATTATTAACGTTAAATTTAACCACCTAAACGATATCAGTAACGATAACGGTTTTATTATACTTTTTACCAAAATGTAACTAATAACCTTTAACCTTAACCTCTACAAATTATTTATTTTTTAAAATTTATAATTAATTATTTAAAAACTGCAAAATTTTTATGTCAAATCACGACGTTTATAACCGTGTCGTTTTCAAATTATAACAGGTAGTTTAAATGCCAAAGTGCACTCGTATGTACCTATATTTTTCCCTTTTATTTTTTACCTTTTACCGACTCATTTGTTAACCGATTTTGGTGAAATTTGTTACAAAGACAGGCCGTTTCATCGCAGGGACAGATAACGCCTAAGTATTACCTATTATGAATTTCAGAAAACCTTAATCCGCGCGATTTTCTAGTTCTATACTAATTAGTATGTGGGCATGTAAAAATCTGTGTTAATTAAAGAGTTCTAAAATCACAGATTTAGTTGAATTAACTACATTTTACAAGAGTTCATAATTATTATATTATACTAACATGATTAAATACACACTTTTATATCTACTTAAAAATAAAATGATAAATTGAACTCGTTAATAATTTTTCTTAATTTGAGGGTAATTTAAACAATAAAATTAACTTACCGAAAACCTTAAGATTTATCAAAGCCATTTTGAATTTTCTTTACTTTTCCCAACACTAATATTTTTCTAGACAAGTTACGTGGTCACTTCATACCGCGAACATTTTCATAGCGTTTTCTTGTAGGTTGTCTATAGGGCAGTCTACCCGTGGACAGTTTGCGAGCGAGTGTGCTAACTGTCAACTACGAAGTCTATACTAACGCCCGCAATGTTGATACAGCTACGACGTATTGTTGCTTCCGATGTTATGCGTGCAGAATCACCGTCTGTTTTAGCGGTAAATTATCGAAATACAATACTATATAATAATAAAAAACACGGACACCTGAGTGTGTCATGTCTGTACCTAATACGCTACATAATTAATTTAGTTATATTACTGAGCGCACTGACGTGAAAATCGGGGGTCCATTAAAAGTTTAAACCTCCAGCAACTATCTGTACCTACTTAGGTACCTAATTAAAATTTACAAAGCACCCTGGTGCTTTAATGAACTACGTTAATCTATGCCATAAATCGCTAATAATAATAAAGGCGCGCATGTCCCATTGCGCGCATGGTCACGCTGCGCACTCTGACTTACTCAGATAAGTAATATGTATGTGATAACAATCACGCAACAATCAACACAATCAACTCGCTACGAATGAAATCGTTGGAAACATTATTGCTACAAGCGTGGCTATTCGTGTATGCTGTATAGTCTAATGTTTGCTGCAGTGTTAACGCAGACCGACACTGTGCTTCAGTGGCGGCGTTAGGGGGTGGAAAGCAGGGCAACTGCCCGGGGCCTCGCTCTTGCAGGGGCCTCGCGCCCTCGCGCTACAGTCCAAATAGAAAAAGTCCCACCTATCAATAGGAAGTGAGCTAGGAAGATCCAAAGTCCAAACTGGTGAAAACTACATTGATAATCCACTATCTATTCTATATAATGATCTGAGATGCCAATGCTGTCAACTGCAAAAGGTAAAAAAAACGTGGACGAAAAAGAATTCACAAAGCTTAGGGGCCTCGCAAATATCTACCGCCCAGAGCCTCGCAATGGCTAAGGCCGTCCCTGCTGTGCTTAACAACCAGACCCACGTAGCTGCACCACGTGCTCGTGCAAAGCGTGCGCAGAAGTGGAACAGCTCCTTTAATACAGAACAGTAATTAGATTCTACCGTACCGAAATCATAAGCAGATGCTTCTTTGCAGAGTTGAAGCATAAAATATTACATAGTATATAATGTCTTTGGTTGAAGCATCCACATATCTATCCTCATCAACTTGCAGTAGCAGGGTAGCAGTCCAGACAATGTACTTGACAGTGGCGGTATACCTACGGAAGTTGTTTTTACCCGACAGCGGAACGTCCAGGGTTATGAACACCATCAGTCTATCTGTACCACAGATTAAAGTACTAGTACTAAACGCGTGGACCGATTTGATGATTCTTGCACCAGTAGATGCCTAATATATCTTCCGAGTGTCAATGTGGAAGCCGAAGCCGAAACATTTTGAATCAATTAAAAGCAAAATGGCGCCTTCTAGAAGCCATAATGTAACAAATTAAAAATGAAAGTCAATAGACTATGGCAAGTGGGATATCAAAATGAATAAATAGATCTTGCAAATTCATATCTAGTTAGGTTAGGTTAGGTTGTTTTTTTTTTTTTCATGTTAATTATTATCATTTACGAGCTTTCAAATGTTCATACTCCATGTACTCCTTCAAAACAACAACAAAACGGCTGGGCCAATATTGATAATACTTGCACCACTAGATTTGTCATATTCTTGTGAGTGTCACTATACGTAAGCCGAATTAATAAAAAAACAAAATTACACCAAATAGAAGCCAATAAGGCTATGGCAAGTGGGGTATCGTTAGATAGGTATTTCAAAATCACACCTAGGTTCCTTAAACCATTTTAGGATTCACGAGGTTTCAAAGGAAATGTTTAAAGTTCCTACTTAAATCATCTAACACCTAACTAACTAACTACTTTTATCTATTATTTTTTGAAATTAAATTAGCCTATGTTATTCGCTGATAATGTAGCTATAAAAAGGTGAAAGATTTTTTTTTAATAGAGTTCTATAATTTTTTTGAAAAT
This sequence comes from Erebia aethiops, assembly GCA_923060345.2. NCBI lineage: Eukaryota > Metazoa > Arthropoda > Insecta > Lepidoptera > Nymphalidae > Erebia > Erebia aethiops. The sequence goes on along the minus strand of OV281096.1, from coordinate 7,857,674 downwards.
AAAATATAGCATATGTCAATCGCTGTTAATGTAGCTTTATAAGTAGTTTAGGTGAAAGAACTTTTTTATTAAATTGAGTAGTTTTTGAAATTCAGTCGCAATGGTTGTTGTATGAGACCTATATTTAGTTTTATCCTTTGATTCCTTAAATCTGTGATTCCTATCTGTTGTGGTTTTATCTATGGTGCGAATTATCTTTTAAATTTGGCGCCAAATTTCTATTTTGTTACAGACATGATTATGTTTTGTATGTTTTGTGTTTCGTCTATGGTGAATATTATATGGTATGAATACACCATGCATGTCAAGTGCTTAAGCCGGATACACACACTATCGACTTTGGTCGACGGCTACTCGCTAGCGATGTAATATTTGGTGTGTCGACGTTTAAACAATGATCGCGATGTTACTGGCAATGCGGAAATCGAATCACTGATTCTCAGCACATCTAAAATGACTTTTTTTATCATTGTCATATATTATGCAAACAGCTGCTCGCACTAGAAACACTTCTCTTTCATCGGAAATAACTAATTAAAGAGCAAAGGCAAAGGTTTTATCTAAGATCCCTATTATATTATTGTCTGGACTCAATAATTATGCATTTGACAAATAGTCAAATCAGCAACTATTTTTCAAACGCCAAAACGCGTTCTAACTATGGGATTTATATGAAATTCTGAAATGTGACGTCATCAAATTTAGAGGCACTTTTTTACTTTAATCGATTGTTTAAAATATCAGGGGCGTGGGTATTACGACTTATGGGAGTTCCTCTATTTAATAATCACTAAAAAAACTGTGTGTGTACATAAGAACGCATGCAAGAAGTTATTCTTTTTAATAGCAAATAATAAATATCTTGAATATAGTTATCAGTTCTCACCCAACATACAGTTATACGTATTTATTTTTATTTTGTTGGTAGGCCTTTTTCTGCAAGACTTTTAAGTTGACCATTAGGTACTAAAAAAATTCTACATCAATGTTGACCATCTAACTTCGAATTTGGGTGTCGGTGTGCGCGCGCATCGTAAAAATTCACTCTGATTTCCCTAATGCGCCAAAAGAAATAGGTACCTATAACTTCAAAAAATAATTTATTTGAATAGTAGTCAAATACCCATATCATGCTTAAATCGCCATCGATCGCTGCGCATGCAGCTTTATTTAGGGTATCCCCACGTTAATAGTCCGCTACAAGCTACAATCAAGTGTCATGACGTGCACAGTGTAGATTCACTACGACATTTAGGGTATGTTCCCACTGAAGGTGTAACGCCAGTTTAGTATACTGCGAAGCCGTTCCTCTATAGTTAGCTATACTGGTACTGAAAACAGAACGCAGTCCAGCTGTTGATCACGTGATCAAAGCACTGAGACTTGAGAGCACCTTACCTCGAAAACGCTGTACAAAATAATGATGAATGTTTGGCACTTCCTTTTAAATTTACCTTGATGCTAATGTGGTGCATTTAGACGGACACTTTTTATAAACAGTACTACTACTACTACCCTACCCTCCATGTTTTGGTAGTCTTAGTTGACTTTGACGTTTTTGATGCAATGTCAAATTCTGGTCAAATTGTTGAAACTCGTTCATGAATTCATCGACATTCATCGAAATTCGAAAACCTTGAATGAAATAGCAGCAGGGCGATTGTGTAAAACCTGCATCAATCATTGTTACAGTCTCATTTATTTTTATTGGCTGAATTTATGGTATTTTTGCTGTGTCAATGGATTTTGGCCAATAGTGGAAGAAGGTTAACCAATCAGAGGTGATTGCGACCATTACACGTAGTTGTAATTTTTGGCCAATCGGCAATCGCCCCTCTGGAATTTAAAAATAATTAATTCCAAAGTACAAAACCTTAGTTCTTGATTAATCATAATTATCTGATAATTAATATTATTCTTTAAAAAATGTATGCATTTTCCTTGTCGCTTTGTATAGAGTACACCGATGAACATTGGTTAACAAATACGCACTCGCTTACCTGAAAACTTTATTAGTCTTATCAAGTACAGTAGCAATTTTTTTGCGGCAATTTTTAGGAACGCTCCAATCGCTCGCAGTAAGTTAAAGTTTCGTAGAGAAGGGGGAATCATTTTATGATCTCACTGTACACTTTAAGATTGTTCTTAATTAGATACACTAATATTGTATTTAAAATGTTGTTAGGACGAATTGCACGACTGTCGCAACTTTTATTACGAAGAAATTTACACATAACACCGAAAACTAACCAAGCTATGGCTGTCGATGGTAACAATATACTGGCTGAAAGTCTAAAAAAACAGGTATGTGTGCAAACCTCTCCTGTATGATTGGTCAGGGGCAATTTATGGGAAATTTAGAAAGTGACCAAAATTTATTATCTCCTTTATAAGTACTAATTAAGTAATTAATGGCAATAACTATGCTAGCAATTATGTTAATTACCTATTTTTCAAACTCTAACAATATGACAAAATAATTATTAATCTATTATATATTCTATAAGTTTTAGTAAGTAGGTAGTTATCACCATGATGATCTGTTCCTAGATTCTCTAAATTCTGTCTAAATGAAAACAAATCTTAGTTATGCTTATAAAAATATTTAAACTATAGCTATACATTAATTTCACATTTGATTGAATTTTTTAAAAATCTGATTATATTACAATCAGTAAACTTTTACAACAAAATGTTTTCCTGAGTAATGTTCTGATTTTTCAGGGTGTTGAATATGTGTTTGGCATTGTTGGTATTCCCGTTATTGAAACATCAGTTGCATTCCAAGCAGCAGGCCTCAAGTATGTAGGTATGCGTAACGAGCAAGCAGCATGCTATGCAGCTCAAGCCATTGGATATTTAACAGGTATTTTATAATTATATTATTATACTAGCTGTGAGCTGTGACTGAAAACAGTGTGGATTTAGCTTGGGAACTCATTCATCTCTGAATGTTTAACTGTATCCATGCAAAAAAACACTTTGATCTGCTGTTATTGTTGTTCAACGTAATTAAGGGACAAACCAACAAACAAATACGAGTACACTTGCATTTACAATATATTTTGTTGGACCTTATATTATTAACTAGATGACGCCCGGGTCTTCTTTCGCGTGGATTCAGGTTTTTTGATTCCTGTGGAAACTCCTTAATTTTTCAGTATAAAAAAGCCTATGTCCTTCCCCGGGATGTAAACTATCCCTATGCCAAATTTCATCAAAATCGGTTGAACAGATGGGCCGTTAAATCGTAGCAGACAGACAGACAGACACACTTTCACATTTATAATATTAGTATGGAAGTATGGATTATATACTAATGTGGAATGTTACTTATTGTGGTAATAACAATATGCCTACAACTCTAGCTAAGTAGTTATTATTTAGAGATTGCAAGTGAGTGGAACCAAGTAGGTTATTATATCTGGTTGATAACAAATCAAACTCTGATATATAATACTTCAGAATATGGTTGAATTTTGTGAATGAAAAAAAACATATCTGGACCTCTATTACCATTTTATCATCAAAATGTGATATTTTTTAAGATAAAAAAAAAATCATAACTTATTTCCTTTAAATTGCAGGCAAACCGGGAGTATGTCTTGTTGTATCAGGACCAGGTCTGCTTCATTGTATAGGCGGAATGGCGAATGCGCAAGTGAATTGCTGGCCACTTTTAGTGATTGCCGGGTCCTGTCCTGAAGACCATGAGGGTATTGGAGGTTTCCAAGAGTGGTTACAGGTATTTAAATTCATTATTTTAAAATTTATGTGATATTAAGGATTTGTAAGTTTTATACTGAGTTTTTTGTTATATACCTATTTGATTATTTATATTTGAACTTTAAGTATGGTAAGGACTAAACTAATTCAATCATAAGGGGTATTGAGATTTATAAATTTTGAGCTCTACACATGTGTTATTTTGAGTTACAATTTTATTTTAGGTGTCCACTCAGTGTTTATCTGATAATTAAAAAATAGTAAATAATATGAATCTCAAAAGCATAAGATAAGATTGAAATATAACTGTCTTTTTTGATAACTAAATATAATATACTTTATTCACTTAAGCATATGCTTCAATTCAGTATTTAGAAAACAAACAGTAAACACCAATATGGCCTCCTCTGTATTATTTTTATCAATTTAATTTTGATATCAAGATAAGAAAGACCACTTAACAACTGAAGCCGGATTACATATATTTTTAAGGTGATAGTATCAATTTTATACAATGTGAGACCAATAAATTGGGATTCTTTTGCCTACATTAAAAAGATAAGACATATAATTTATTTTTCAAGTACTATTATTAACTTGTTCTCTTCAAGAAAGACTGGGAGGCTCTGTCTTTCTTGAATTGTCAATCTGAATTGAAATCTTATTTAAAAAAATGTTCAGTAGATGTATTATTTTCGTAAATCACCCAGGATATTAGGATGACCTCCATAAATGTTGACCTTCAGGCTTCACAACATAATATTGTATTTCGAACATGATTTAGCATTATGATTTTGAGAAAAAATTGATATTTTATCTGTATAGGTCAGGTATAGGTAGGTATTACTTATTTGTAAGTAGGTACTTATTAAAAAAATTGCATCTGTAAGTAATATGCCATGTCATTTAATATATTTTTATGAGAGAATAGCGCGCCACCAACTTATCTGGCCCGGTGGCCGAAATTAGAACTAATTTTTATGAGTGTTTAGTTTTTGTTTTTATTTTATTTTGTATTGGGACCAGTGCTTTACATTTTATATACAGCAGATCTTCCTAAAATAGAGACGATACTGCTATTCTGGCTAGCAATAAAGACCCTGTTGTGGTATCAAGAAATCTCCAAAAAGTTTCAGACATGATATGCAAGTGTGGCTTCATGAAAATATGATAATAAAATTGTCAGTACCAAAAATCAAAATCCATACAAGTCACATTCAAGTTGCGTAAAGGCAAGTCCTCCAGTCTAAGATGATTCCATCTAGATAGATGGAATTGTCAACGTGCAAAAAGTCTGCTATTCGCATCTTTTATGTGGAGCTCACACTAGGCGAATGAACAAAATTTCGTTCCGCTCCGAGGCGGACGTTTTATCCTTTGTCCCTGTTGGGTACCTTTCGACGATAATCCAAGACTAAAAGATGAGGCTCAAAATAGAGATTTTCGCATGATGACCGCCGAACATCGTTTTGAAGAAGGCACGCGATGATGATGATAATGTCCGGTATTATAAAGCCTGCTCTAATGCAGGTGGAGTCGAGTCGCTTGTACAGCAAATACGCTGCGCGGCCGCCGTCGCCGCGACTTATTCCGTTGCACGTAGAGAAAGCTGTGCGCTACGCTTGCGCCGGCCGCCCCGGCGTCTCTTACTTGGACATGCCTGCTACTCTATTGTCGGTAAGAATCATATATTACGTAAAACGCACTCTAACATAATCATTTCAGCCTGTAGACATAAGTGTGCAACCATCACAACCTGTCGTAATCCTTCTAGCTACTTTCTCTATGAAGTCAGTCCATCGTGCTGGAGGGAGACCTAGTGTGAGATCTATTAAGCGAACTTTGATTTTGCTTAGACTTAAGACATGGTTAAAACGAGACAGAATTATGTTACTCACATAAGTCCATCTCATTTTATCTCTGTAAAGTCTGAGCCAATTCAAAGTACGCTCTATAGATCTCAGCACTAGACTCTCTCCACTCTGGGATTTTTCGACTGCAGGCCGCTTGATAGTGTTACATTCCAGCACCATAAGAGAGAACGGAATAAAAAGAACGTACAATACTCCTCGTCAATGTTTATGGTCGCTCTGAAGTGTGATCTATGCATATTTAAGTATGTAGTCCCAATATATTTGCAGGCTGAAGTAGAAGAAGACAAAGTGCCTATGGACTATTACGCGGCTGGAACAGTCCAACTTGCTCACCCGAACCCAGAACTTGTGGAGCAAGCTGCAGACTTAATTTCTAAAGCAAAGCGTCCCCTCATAATAGTGGGGAAGGGCGCTGCTTATGCCCGGGCCGAAGAAGCATTGCGCAAGCTGGTGGAAACCACTAAAGTGCCTTTCTTACCAACTCCCATGGGTAATTACCTGAATACTAGTCTTATTTTATTCAATAAAAACTTTTTTTTGATTTTGTTATCTTGAAAAGGTACATTGTTTACTTGTTATCTCATCATTAGGACTAGAAAATTACTAAAATTACTGAAATAATATTTTTACTTCATTTTCGTACGCTTATGTCACTCGCAATATTCCTATCTATAGCAGAATATCCTTTTTATGTCAGCACAAGAATGATTTTGCCAAATGTTTCTTGAGATTGTTCCTCGGAAATTGGTTGTCGCTGAAATTTTACATTTGACGATAGTGGTTTGGGACTTTGGGTCTATAGGCATACATAGCCATCTCGTAAGGCCCGTAAGGGAGTAATGCTAGGCTTCAAGTTCAAATAAAGAAATCCATTTGGAGTTGGTGCAATGAAAACAAAACCAAAATAATCTGAGGGTAATTATTATATTAAGGGCCTATTTCTCCATCTCCGAGAAACATTTCACTGACAAATAGATGTTTAGACAGAATATATTGTATAGGAATTCCGTGAAAAATTCAATTTTACTTATTGGCAATAGTATTTTGAAGTATTGGTGAGAGGACACATTGGAGCGGAATTCCCCGTATATCTAGGCTCTAATAGGCGATCTGTTCAGGCAAGGGCGTGGTCCCGGACGAGTCTCCATACTGTGTGTCGACGGCGCGCACGCAGGCTCTGCTCGGCGCCGACGTGGTCGTGCTGCTCGGCGCGCGGCTCAACTGGATGCTGCACTTCGGACAGCCGCCGCGGTACGCGCCCGGCGCTAAACTCATACAGGTACCTATGCCAAATCCATACTAATATTATAAGTGCGATAGTCTGCCTGCTACGCTATAACGACCCGTCTTTTTGAAAGCAAAAGGTTCATTTTAGGCCTACTCTTGTACACTACCATGAATAGAGGAAAATACATAGATTGTATTAAAAATATAATAATTTAGATCAGTAAAGTAAATAACGAGCAAAAAAATAAAAATGTATTTCAAGTTTTTGATACGTTTCCAAGATGGCAACCTTCAGCCATAGAGAAGGCAGTAAACGTAGACAGAGAGAGTAATATAGACCAAGCCATATCTCCTTTTCACTCCCACATGAAAGAGACGAAGTGTTGAGATGTTACACAAGATATTCTATCTTGTGTAACATCTCAACACTTAGAACAAAATATGATTTCTTCTATCCCTTTCTGCGTGTCACGGGTTTAATTTGTTTTGTTAATTAAGCACTTATTGTGCTTGGTGCATTGCAGCGTTTTACCTATTATTACCTATCCCATTTGGTTACACGCTGGCATTGATTCTAGAGATTTAATTATTCTATGGTATCAAATGTCATTTCTGACAGTCACTGTCAAAATAACGTGTTTTTCTTTTGAAAACGTCTAAAATATGAATCCGCCATTGTTACGTGCTTAGTGCTCATGTTTAGTGCTTGGAAAATGAAATAATTTTACCACTGAAATTACGATGAATTCGTAGATTTGACCAATACAAACTGGTCTAGTATTTATTTTCCGTCATTTCTCTGCTTGTACAAAACTTGGCCTACGCCCCATACAAATCTGAACCGTCTCCTTTGGTACATTCCGGGGAAGGGCATGGCTACTTTTTATTCCGGAAAATTAAGGAGGTTCCGAGGGAATTGGAAAAATAAATAAATAAATAAATAAAATTATAAACTATTAATGAGATTTCAGAAAAACCTTTTTTTCAGAAATCTCATTAATTGTATTTTATGAAATATCAGTTAATCCCACCCCAAGTTCTTGGTCTGGAGACTATTTGAGTACTTAATAAGATTTTAATATGATCCGAAATATAAATAATTAAGCATTATTTACCTATTAAAGTTTTATTTTCTAAGGTACATGCAGATCTTTTTCTGTTCGAAAATACTGCTTACTTAGCACAAGTTTAAATATTTAGGTGGACATATCCCCCGAGGAATTCCACAATAGCGTAAAATCGGAGGTGGCGGTACATTCCGACATCAAGCCCTTCGTGGAGGCACTCACGCGCAAGCTGAGTGACAGGAAATTCAACCTGCAACCAACGAGCGACTGGTGGCAGGGACTGAGGGAGAAACAGAAGAAAAACACAAAATTCGTTGAAGTAAGTCTGAGTCTTTACCGATTTGAAATCACAAGCATTTCTATGATTTTGGCAGCGGACGTGCAAAATTTTTTTTATCTACTATTTTAATCTGAATTTTTTTACCAACTAGACGCAAACTTTGTGTTTACACTGCGATCAAAAGAAGAAAGAAAGGGGGACTATTATATTTTACCAATATTCAAAAACTATTCACATAGGTAATACCTTACCCATTTATAGAGTAAATAATCTGTTTGTCCGAGAATTTTGCGAGGGCTAGTGACTCTCGCAAGGGCTAAACTAAATTTTTAAAACGGGTACAGAGTAATGATTTTAGAAAACTAAATTCAGATATATATAAAGTCGCGGAAGGAAACAATTTTCTTAATAAAATATATCAAACTATGTGTCTACACTTCTAGGAACAAGCGAGCAGCAAATCCTTGCCCCTCAACTACTACGCAGTGTTCAAAGCTGTTCAGGCCAACATTAGAAAGGACTCTATCATAGTGAGCGAAGGCGCTAACACTATGGACATCGGCCGCGGGGTCCTGCTCAATAACAAACCGAGGCATCGCCTTGACGCGGGCACATTTGGAACTATGGGGGTGAGTTGTAAGAATCCACCACTACAGCCCATTAACGTCCCGTCCCGTCATTTAATTTAAGTATTATCACGGGCGATGTAAAAGGTGATATGTTATTTTGAGTACTTAAATTAATGCTGATGGGCCTTTCTAGTCTGAAAGGTCCATCAGCATGCGGGCAGACCTTCATTAGTTACTTTCTACTTTACTTTACTATATCAGTGGAGAGCCCTAAACCCACCTAATACTGAATCAGTCTATATGGCCCGACCCGGGACTCGAACCCGGGACCTCGTTGGCCGCAGTCGAGTACGTTGTAAGAATAAGTTACCGTAATTATTACCAAACTTGTATATTTCCAGGTCGGTCCTGGATTCGCAGTAGCCGCGGCGATGTGGTGCCGAGACTACGCTCCCGAGAAGAGGGTTATTTGCGTAGAAGGAGATTCCGCTTTCGGCTTCTCAGGTATAGTTAGAAAGAAGGAGAAATTTTTTTTATTTCAATATTATTCTCATTAAAAAATTACCTTCTAAATAATACTTACCCTGGCTTCAAACACTGCACGCCATTGGTTATCGCGCATAAGTTATTGAAATCTTATGGGTTCGATTGTGTAAGAATTGTCGATCAAATCGTCAAAGTTCGGCGTCAAAGTAAAATAAACCATAAGTGCATTGAATTAGAGCTCAATTTCGTGTATCCATTCTCATACGTTTAAGTATGTACGATAACCTAAACGGCTGAGAATGGATACACGAAATTGAGCTCTAATTCAATGCAGTTATGGTTTAGTTTACTTTGACGCCGGACTTTGACGATTTGATCGGCAACTTTTAGACAATCGGGGGGCTGATAGTCTCATGTAGTAGATTAAAATATAACTGACATGCCCCTAACAGGTTAGCCCGATCGCAGTCAAAGGCTAACTTGTAGTAGATTTAAAAAAAAGTTAGCCCTTGACTCCGATCTTATCTGATCTGATCTCAAGTGATGATGCAGCCTAAGATGGTAGCGGGCTAACCTGTTAGGGGCATGGCAGTTAAATGCGATCCCCTGCTCCACGGACCATGGCTTTTCATTCAATGGGACTTATGGGGTCTATCGTTGTTAATTCAATGGGACTAATGATTCTATCGTTGTTTCACAGGGATGGAGATAGAGACGATGTTCCGTTACAAGCTGCCGGTGATTGTCGTCATCGTCAACAACAACGGCATCTACGGCGGTCTCGAGAGAGACGTCATGCAGGACCTGCAGGCTAGCGGCGACCTTGCACAGTGGTAAATGTTTCTGATGTTCCGCTCCGACCTGTCGATGACGGCGATGAGGACCATAGATAATCATACTAATATTATAAATGCAAAAGTCAGTTTGTTTGTTGGTTTGTCCTTCAATCACGCTGCAACGGAGCAACGGATAACCGTGATTTTTGGCATGGGTATAGTTGAGGACCTGGAGAGTGACATAGTCTACTTTTTATCCCGGAAAATTGAGGAGTTCCCGCGGGAATCCAAAAAAACTTATTCCACGGGGACAAAGTCGCGGGCATCAGCTAGTAGTTTCAGTTTCAGTTTCTTAGTTTCAGTAGTAGTAGTAGTATATATAATATACGGGTGAGGACGATGAGTCTTCAATATCGTCGTTTTTTTTTCTTTTAAAGATTCAAAGTCAAAAGATTTTTAACTTAAGGTGCCAGCGGAGAATGAATTGCCCATACAAACGTAATACCAAAATAATTAATAATTCGAGAACATTTCCACCAAAATGAGAGTTTATTTGGATTCAAATTGTATTTATCTAGTCCCCTGGATTTATATGTTGTCAAAATACTTTCCTAAAATGAAATGTAAATGAATTGCGTTTTGCATATTTTTACGACAAGATGGACATGTTTCCCTCTTATTTGTTTCATATTAAAACCAACGATATCTTACGTATTAATTGGTCAGCAGCATAGCCTATATTGTCAAGTTACAGAATAACAAAACGAAGTAAAAAGCACGATAAGTTTTCATTCATCATTTTTGGTATTCACGGAACAAGACTAAATGTATAACAAATTCTGTAAGCTCATATTGCTATCTCGCTTGAACGCGATCATGTGTCATCAGTGAAATAGAGATAGCAATATACCGGCAAATTTATATTTGCGGTTCGAATAGAAGTTGCGAGCGGCGCGAACCGGCCTCTTAATATCTAAAACTTAATAAACTTTCGAATATCCAAGTTAGGCCTGCGATTGCTCTAGTAAATTTTATTACTTATGAAATGCAGTGGCGTGCACGACATAGAGGCATAAAGGCACAGCTTAACCAAGTTAAAAAAGCTAATTGCATAATTTTCATCATTCCTTGCCTGAAAGTAGGTATCTAAGTAACCAATGCCTACCCTAGCTCTGAATACTGTGCTCCCCACTGAATTGAAATGTAAAGTTTTGTAAGTCGCGTATCGTTTTAAATGTTAGTTCTGTAAGTTACTTGTGTAAAAACTTTATCGTTTTTAAAATCGCGACCAAATATGATGTTTTTTGTAATTATTTTCAGCACACCACCAACGGCGTTATCGACAGAAGTGCGTTACGAGAAGATGATGGAAATGTTCGGCGCGAGCGGCCACCTCTGCCGCACCGTGCCAGAGATCGAGGCAGCGCTCAGAGAAGCTGTGAAGATCACCTACCGACCCAGCATCATCAATATACTCATCGATCCGCAGGCTAGCAGGAAGCCTCAGGCGTTCAATTGGCTTACCGAGTCTAAACTGTGATGAAACAAAAAAAAATATTTCCTTAGCTAGGATAAAAGGTAAACAAATCGCAGGCTAAGATGAAGTTTTTTAATTAAAGTCCATGTAATAAACAAACCTGACTTTTAACACAGTAAACAGATACAACCAGTATTTTAGAAACGTTCGAAACAGCTCACTCACACAACCGTGCGCATCGAACATGCGATGACGCGGCACTCACTACTGACGGCACTGCGACGAGCGCTTGGGGTCTCGTCGATGCGCACGTTTGTGTGAGTGAGCCTGCTTCGAACGTTTCTAGGTAGTTTCCATACTGGTTACATCTGTTTACTGTGCTTTTAATAAGATGCTGTGAACTAACGTTTCCTACTTTAAACCTCTAGACAATAAGTGCAATGACATTTCACCTATAAAGGTTTCGAAGTGGCAACCCTACTGCATCAATTAAATGTCCGACTATTGCTGTGTATTGCTTATTACTAGTGCTTTGTGTGACTGCTTCGAATTCGAATACGTCTATGTTTGGCGTCACCTACCTCCATATAAAGTAGCGTAAAAGAGGCGCTAGCCGCTAAGATACGTTCTAAATTGGTTTTCCACTCCTATCACAGTTATCCTGTAGTGGATTAAAAAAACAACATGGTTTTAGTTTCTAGGCAGTAACAAAGTTTTAAAACTGGGTATAAGAATGCAACCTTGACGTTTTTACAAGAAACAATTTATTTACCTTTTATCCTGACTATAAAAAAATAGACTGAACACCACTGTGCTTTAAAACAGCGACGCTAATGATTGTATGTTGTTTAAATATATATGGGCTTGGGTGCGGTTTTTAAAGGACTTATGATTTTTTAATTGGGGTGTAAGTTATAACACTAGATTTATAAGGGTTAACTTTGCTCAAAATAATGTACCTAGCTATGCTGCAAGTATGTGATACTTGTCTATCATGTAAATAAGTGTATCAAAATGGATTGATGTGTAAATATGTATATTTAAAAATATATTTTTGTATCCTATTACTTTGGTGATTTAAAAAGTTGCATTTGTCATATTGAATCAAGACATTTTTATATTATGTATAGTCCGCACGCGAGCTCTGAGGAATCGGGGGCTACCACGCACACTCCCATATTAGTGCCCGCCTTGACGCGAGAGTACGCTTTATCGAATCCTGTTTTTTATTTTGCGATAGCAGTGTTACAAATTGTACTATAAATAGTACTAAACTTAAAAGTTTCTTTGTGTGTGCAAATACTACTTAATTTTTAAAATCCTTAAAGTACTGATTATTCTGATTGCGATAGTGATTAATTAGATTTTACTTTCATTTTGTACAGTTCATTATAATTAAATTTTTTAATACAATTTGTTTTTTCTTCCTTATTGCACATACTATCCTCATAGAATTATTATTTAATAATGAATTCAATGCACGCGCTCAGATACAAAATGTGTTAGTATCGATAACGTAATATCGACTAAATCACTACTCTATCTCATTACGTCGACATTCCCTCGGACCTCGTGCGCGAACTGTAAATGGCAAGAAGGGTTTGGTGCAATTTTTTATGGTGAAAGGTGTAATAAAATAAGAATAAATCTGATTGTGTTCATATTATATTGTCTGTCTATTGAGTCACATCACATGTTTGTAAAAGTTGAACTTAAAATAATATTATATTAAATACAATTAATTATATTTTATACTAAAAACTAAATCCCTGTATTTTCATTAACTGCTGTAAGCAAATGAATCCATTGTGTTGGTTGTCCAAAGCAACTGAAATGGATGGGTTATTTCTTTTATATCTTGCTGAGGCAGCCAATCAAGAAATTTTCTATCACAGTTTGAGCTGAAAAAGAAAAAAAAAATACATAGATTAGAATACACAGCCACACAGTGTATTTCTGTTGAAAAGATATAATAATTATGATAAATGTGAAAGCTTATAACTGCCATGCCCCTAACAGGTTAGCCCGCAATCATCTTAGACTGCATCATCACTTACCATCAGGTGAGATCGCAGTCAAGGGCTAACTTGTAGAAGATTTAAAAAAAAACTTGTAGAAGATTTTATCCTATAAAGTCAAAAAGTTCAAATGGTATATTTTTACTACCCATTCATTTTATACCCAGTCACAGGCTCGTAAATTTATTATGAGCAAGAAAATTATAAATTTTCAGTGCTTACCCAGTTTACAGTTGTTGGTTGTGGTCAGAGTGTAGGCGTCTTGATCATAGTCATTGGTAAGTGTCAGGTCAGCTCCTCGGATGAGAAGTTCATTGCAGGTGTAAGGGAAATCTGCAGCGGCTGCATACATGAGTGCTGTACTGCCAGACTAGAAAAAAATAACACTTTTATTTACAACACACACAAATACAGAAACACATTACATTACATAAACTGATATACTGCTTTTTAATAAAAAAACTTTTATGGATAGAGCATTGACAAAACTATGTTTTTACTTTTGTCTGCTATATGCCCACATACTATACAGTCAAGTTCTGTGGCAACGCTACAGCCGCAAGAGCTATGACTGAATTGATTTATTTTTGAATGTTACTGCAACTGCATTTTAGAAAAAAGTAGAAAACGTGTCAAATAATAAAAGTTGATTGCAACAGATGTCACACTAACTTTTTGCTGCTTTGGAACTATTTTTTTTTTCATATAAGTTCAAAACACATTTTATAAGTTGCAGAGGATCACTTTAGGATGTGAGATTTGCTATCTCTGATTTAATTTCTGATATGATTGAAGTATATGAATTTAACAGCAGAATTAGGTCAATCAAGAGTTCTTACATCATCTTGTATATCAGAATCTGCACCTTCGTTCAACAGAAACTTGACAACTTCATGGTGCCCACCCGCAGCAGCAAGATGCAGTGCTGTTTCACCTTCAGGTCCCCGCATGTTGACATTGGCACCACTCCTGAATAACAGTTCAACATTTTCTATGAGAAATTAAGGAGAATAACTTGTCCAGCAATCCCCGCCATGTATTGACAGGGGTGTCTTTCTTTTTTCCTACTGGGCAGGTTTCCGCACCTAAACTTCCAGTTTGAGGTCTGTTAAAGATGCAACAGGGGTATAATTAAATCATAATTTTTTGGTAACAACACCAATGCCAACTAGTGAAGTGAATGTAATTCACATTAAGCAGCAATAATTTGAAATTGCATGAAATAAAACAGTTTATGCATACTTTTAGCATTCTTGTAGAATCTCACTATGATGTTGTTAGCAAAAAAATAAATTATTGTAAACAACGCCCCAGTGGTGTTGTTGACAAAACATGATTTCAGCAATCACACTCAAAAATTATCTGAGAAATATGACCAACCCAGCATCTATACATTTGTTGTTCAGCTTTAACACTTTGCATACAAATGGAATTTTGGCACCTTATGATACAAAATTGAAATAATCTTGTGATTGCAATCTTTTTTATTATAAGTCGTGCTTATTTATGAAGTCCACAGGTAAATCACACTGTTCACTATGCATAAGTGTTCAAGCAATACTCAACAGAATAAAATAAACTAAAAACAAAAATATGCCCAGTTGTTATTCCAGTACAGTGAATTAGTTTTATCATTATTTGTAATATGGAAATCTTTCAATTTATAGGGGTTAGTGATATAAGGCTTCCTTAAAACTTAGATAGTCTTTGTGATCAATACAGGTCACAAACATTTTACATTTTGAACTAACGTAAAAAGAAAAATAATGATGTCAGAACTCAGATGCATTAGATGTTATAAATTACTCTAGTTCTAATTAGAGCACACAAATGGAAACACCCTCGTGACCTACTAAAGGGAACAATAGAAAGACCCTCTCACCACACCAGATCCTGGCAGCTGTTTAGCTGCCCGTAGCTCGCCGCCCAGTGTAGTGCCGTGAGACCGTGCTCGTCCGTAATATCAACATACTGCTCCAGTTTCACGTCGTCACGGGTTATTTCTCCGCGGCCAGCCTTCGCGTGGAAGCTACAGTCCGGCTGAGGTAGCTCTGGGACTCGCGCCTGCGTATTACCTACAAACGCGACCTTGAACTCTTCAAAACTAATCCAACTCTACACAAACGATAATCGATATTATGAACCTTAGCACGCCAATTACGAATTAGCTAATACAAAACCTTCACCTCTTTGCAAATTGGTCAAAGCCGTGCACTGGACTGATTTATAGGGAGTAAATGCACTTTTCCGGATTCCATTTAAATTGGGCGCCCAGCGCTGGTATCCTCCGCCACTCCCACTTTTGCTGCTATCCTGACTTCCAGAATCAAATTCACATTTAAAACTGTCAAGATTATCTTGCTTTTCCTGTTTTATATCAATACTTTTTCCTTCGTTTTCGGATATTCCTTCCTCCATTTTAGGACAATCAATTTTTATCTTTTTGACAAATTAAAAAATCGAGTACATATTCGACAAACAAAAGTGATGGGCTTGGGCACAGATCACTCATATACTAGATGGTGCTTCGATTCTCGGCCTGAAATAACGACTCGAGTAGGGCGCGATGAACTATTCGGCTGCAAAGATATTTTATTAATCCGTAGTACGCACTCGGCACTACGCAGAGACAAGTAACTTAAAGGAGTAGTACGTTTAGTTCGCGCGCGAGTTGAATGCAGAGCACCAGAGACAAGTAAGGTACAGAACACGTCCTAAACTCCTAAAGGATGCAAATTGCAAAATGCAAAGTAGATGTATGGCGACATGTACATTCAACTCGCGCGCGAACTGTAGTTAATAATTTAGATGCGAAAGTCTGTCTGTCTGTTTACTACGCTTTAGCCTATCTTTTCATTCGTTTTTGATACAATTTTGTAAAAAGATAGACTATATCCCAGGGCAACACAAACTACTTTATGTACCGGAAAGTTAAAATGTTCTTGCGGGAATAATAAAGAATACTTTTATCCACGTGAAAGAAATCGCGGGCATCATCTAGTTAGTAATAATTATTATCCAATGCAAACTTATTCTTTAAGAAGACTTATTTAGGAAGAGTTATGGTTATGGTAACCAGTAACCATTGGCCATTGTGCTGGCTAGTTAAACGGGAGATTCGAGTCTGGCGAGACCCAAGTTTCAGCCGGCTTCATGACATGCAACTAAGTTGATCAAGTATCGAGTCCAGCTCCGAAATACGATTAAACTCATCACTCGAGTAATACGAGTTGAAAAATAGGCTCACTAAACAACACCCATCACTATACCAAATCACACAGTTTATTGACAGATGCAAGCAGCAGCAGTGCGATTACATAGAATAATTAAACCTCTAGAATCAATGCCAGCATGTAACCGAAAGATAGGTAATAATAGGTAAAACGCTGCAATGCACCAAGCACAATAATAATAATATGTGCTCTAGGAACAAAACAAACTAAACCCGTGACACACAGGAAGGGAAGAAAAAACATAGGTATTTTTCTCATTCTATCTTGTGTAACATCCCAACACTGCATCTCTTTCATGTGGGAATGAAAAGGAGATATGGCTCGGTCTATATACCTTTCTCTGTCTACGTGAGATTGCGTAACTTCTGCATCAATCATTGTTACAATATCAATTGTTGTGATTGGTTGAATGCGACCGGCTAAAAATGACAGCTACTGTGCAACAATCGCAATCACCTCTGATTGGTTAACACTTTTCCACTATTTGACAAAATCCATTGACGCAGCAGGAATACCATAAATTCAGCCAATCACAACAAATGATACTGTAACAATGATTGATGCAGAAGTTACGCAATCGCACTGCCGTTTTACTTCATAGCTCTCAAGTCTCAATGACTATTCCATCATTGATAGCTCTGCTTCATAGCACTAGCAGTTACTTGCCAGTGTCAGTGTCAACGGCAGTTGGCATTTTTCAAAATTCATTTTCAAATTCAAAACAAATAAACCTTCTTTTTCTGGTCGGTGAATTAAACAAATATAATTCGGAAAGCCTCGGAAGTCCTATTGTAAAAATCGTAAAAATTTTACTATTCGGCAATACTAACATAATGAGCGGCTGAAGGGAATGGAGATATAATAAGTCTAAAGTACTGAAACATGTCGACAACCGCGGATACCGTACAAAAACTGCAGCAAGAGTTGCAAAATGAATTGACCAACACAAATCAACTCTTATTGTTAATGTAAGTATTAAATCTTTATCATTGGCAATGATTTAATTTCTTATACATCTCGGTAATCCGAGGGCCATAAGTGTTATTCCATACAATGCAAGATTAATTTGATAATATGAGCCACAAAGAAGCCTATTCAAGTCTCTTTGTATTTGTCTTTATTAAATTTTTCAAAATTGATTTGGTGGGCAGTGGCCCGTGAAAAGGATCTACAATGTTGGGTACTTAGATTATTTGTTGGGTATATGATTCTTTAATACACTTTCCTATTTATAAAATTAGTCAATAGATTTAGCGTACCTACTGGTCCGTAGCTAGGGTCAATCAGCTTGTAGAAGGCTAATCTAAATACTTACATATACAATACATTGTTTCCAGATCAGAAGAGTTACAGAAAATAAAAAGCTTCACAATCACAGGTGGTGAATTTGAAACTACAATTAAACAAGTTAGTATGCAATATTCATTCATCAGAACATTCAGAACAGATTAGAGTTTGAACAGAAAATGTGTTATAGGTGATGCATGGTAGACTCATATTCTGTTGGTTTCAAATATTTTTTGGTTAGTGGCTTTATGAGAGATAAATAGACATATTTATATGACATGATTAGATACATATTATGTAAAACCTTTACAGAATGCATCTTTAATGGCAACCCTAGCAAATATGCAGAAGTTAGATATCGCAAACTTGCCACCAGTGGCACGGACTCAGGTAGATTTGAGCCATTGAATAAACCAGAATGCATCCTACAAAGAACATGACAGTGTTGGTCTTTAGTTATAAGTGTTGCTGTTAAAGTTTTTTAATACATTGCTTTTGATAAAGATTTTTTTTTAAATTTTCAACCCTGCTAAGTAATGGTAATCAAACTTTAGTTTTTCAGCAATGCACCCATACATAAGTATTTTAGTAATCCTACAGAGACTGGAAAACAACTTCAGCAAAAAACGGTGTGGTAGGGGAAAGTTGCAGGTGGGATTGACTGATCAAACTAGAGTGCACCCTCATGGTATTAACCTGTTTCCGCTGTCAAAAGAGACCAAAACTTGACTATGTGCAGTTGCTTAAGTTGTTTGCTTGTGAATATACTACCTTTATGACAAGTAACTAGTGCACATGTTCTCTCACATCTTGAGCTATATGCTTAGCAAACAATAATTTATGCTCTCTTGAACTTAGACTACTATCTAATTTTTGGGCTTTGGGAAGCTTAAGAAATAAGTATATAGTTTGATGATGCCTAAACCCAATGGATCTCTGGAGTTATTAGTGAGAGGTACCCAGTTTTATTCCCAGTAGCGGCAGTTTGGAAAATTATAATTTCTAAAGAGGCATTTTTAACAGCTTTAGTTTACATCAAGATGCATCTTATGAAAATCATAAAACACTTTATTTAATTAGCAAATGTTTATTATTTAAAGATAAGTAAATTCCATCACGTTTAATAACTTAAATAAAATCTTAACATAATAAATTTTAAACACGCAATCAACATAGTACCTACCTACATAATTAGGATAATTATTATAACACTTATTATTAATCCTATATTGTATCTACAGTTAGGCACATTTGTAACAATTGACCTGAAAAGCAATTTATCTCTTTTTTTTATTTAATGCTTAACTAATATCATTACACCGTTTTACATGCATTGAAACCATAAAAATATTACTTATATTTTATCCAGCTCTATATGAAAATAATATTTTACAAACCTTTATTGTAGGTACCTAATCAATAATCATAATTTTCTTATCTTCAATTACTTATTCACAAAATAATTCTGGAGATTACTTACATATAAAAAATACTAGATGATGCCCGCGACTTCGTACGCGTGGATTGAGTTTTCTATATTCCCGCGGGAACGGGGAAGGAATATGTCCTTCCATGGAATACAATCTACCTCTATACCGTAAACATATTATAATCAACATCGGTTGAACAGATGAGCCGTTAAAGCGTAGCAGACAGACAAGACACTTACGCATCCATACTATATTATTATAAATGCGAAAGTGTGTCTGTCTGTCCATATATTTGTCTTTCTGCTGCGATTTCCCGGCATATCTGTTTAACCGATGTTGATGAAATTTAGTACAGGATTTTTTTTGTATCCAGGGGAAGGGCTATTTATCCGCGGGAATAAAAAAAAACCTTAATACACGCAGACGAAGTGGCGGGCATCATATAGTTTATAATATTAGTATGGATGCTTTTAGTTAACATTGTAATTTGTGTAAATATTTAAATTAACAAAAAGGTTAGCATCGGAAACAGATTTGTGCGACGTAAGCGACGCGACCGTTGGTAAATTTTTGCCTAAAAATAACAGATTGTTTATCTCTAAAGCCATGTGGTAACAGCTTACAGACTAGATAGGCCAATAACTTAATTTATTTTTATTAGGTAGATAATGGTAGATATAAGGTAACTGTACAATATTCCGGAATAGTATATACGTTTTAGGTACCCAAGACGTTTTTGTTTGGTCACGAAATAAGAAACGTAGAAAAGTCCTTTTACTCCTGAATATGGCTCAGTTACCTTGGTATCAGCTATATTTTACTATAATGTTCTGTGAATTTCACTCCTATCACTGTTGAAAGACAGCTGATTTTTCTTTAAATCTCTGCCTCCGCAAGGCCTTTTCCTCAGCTTCGCGTCGCTTTTCCTCCTGCTCTTGAAGTATTTCATTGTGAAATTTATTCGTTTTTGATAGTTCTTCGATTTTAGCTTCAAAGAAGTTCTTGGCTCCATTTACCCCTACTTGATCAACGTTAATTTCTGTTAATCTCGCGAATGCTTCAAGTCCAGAGTCTGTTTCAAGCTCGCCCGCCCTGGCTTTTCTATAATATAAAAGAACAACTCTTAGATAGGTAAATATTAAGTCATAGATATATAATAATTAATGTATTTACGTAAAACCAATAAGTCATAAAAAGAAAAAGTCGTCGTATTATATAACCACAGATATAACCATGGCTAGTTTCAATTAGTATTCATTTATTCTTTTAGAGTAGACTAGACAAGTACGTAATATACTAACAAAAAAATAAATTTCCTCTCAACTCGATGTAGTATAACCTTAATTGAAGTCTAGACTGCACAATCGATAAACTTTAGATGGTTCGGAGAAACTTTGGCAGACATGCCTTGCTTAAAGCTTGAGTTATACATGTTTCGATTGTTCGAATTTAATATTTTTCTGAACAGGTAGTTTCTGTTACATTCACTTTAGCTAAAAGTGCTGAAACTATAGCTAGCCTCGCATCGCTTTCAAAAGATCCTTTTTAGTGGATGTGGTATGAAGAAAACCTGCATTATCACCCAACTTCTATATTTCGATGCAACTTCTTTTTACTGTTTGAGCTCGATGGTCAATCTGTCTGTAGGCTTCATGTATATCATGTACATGAAGTCTTGTTCACACTGACATAATATATTGACACTTGACTCTACATAAGACAGGAACCTTAAAATGACTAACTTGCAGTTTCCACAATTCTTATCGCAAATTTCTGGGTATGAGTAATTTACGAATTTATACACGCACCTAGAGGTATACGTCAATACTAACCGGTAAATTAGTAAGAATTCTCGGAAGCTAATTTTCTTGTCACCGTCTTCGTCCACTTCAGATATCATGCTTTTTAAACCAAGATGGGTTTGTGGGGCGCCAAGTCGTTCCATCATACGTTTCACCTCGTTCAAATCCAGATATCCGTCTTTACCCTCATCGAATCTGTAAAGACAGAAAAATGTGATTAATAGAGATAAACAAAATCTTACTTTGTCCTTAACATTGTAAATGCAATACATAATATTGGCTATTGGCATATCCTATTCTAATTAGGGTGTACTTTCCATAGCAGAAAAAGGCCCGTTACTGCTGATGTAATGCCAGTTATTCGATAATGAAAGTATTATACGCACGATAAGAATACTGATGGACGCCGTAGCTACCTGCACGGCCATGCTTTCTTGTATTTTTAATTTGTGTTTTTTTTTTTTGGGTTTTCGCCATTGTTGGCTTCACTGTTCGAATTTGTGGCTCTCCATATGTACAATGTGCTGCCAGATAACGATAAGGCTTGCTGGTGTAATAATTATAATCTTACTAATATTATAAATGCGAAAGTGTGGATGGATGTATGGATGTTTGTTGTTGTATGTATGATGTAAAATATGCAATCTATCCTTTTTCAAGAGATCATTATCAAAAGCACTACTTTTGATCCATGTGAATAAGTGTATAGTATTCAAATAGGTACAACCACACAACCGATTTATCTACTTCCTAATTCTGTTAAAAGTCTGTTAGGTTTAAAATTTCTGCTATTTCCGAAGCTTTCTAATTCGATATCCGGGAGCAGGAAATAACAGCTTTACGTAAACAGTGTTACTTAATGTAAAAAGATAGTGGTCAAGGCAAGTATTAATTAAGTAGGTAGGTAAGTACATTATAATATAAAGATTTGGTGTGCTAATAGGTGACAACTGGGTGCCTATACCCGATGGCGATAGGTACTTTCAATTAAGTACAATAACAAAGTTTGAATCAATATCACGGTAAAACGAGCTTTTCCTAGTTTCTCTGATTCTACCTATTGAACTTAGGTATATTGATATAATATTATATAAGTTGGCGCAGTTTCCTACCTAGCTATACTCTGGATCTGAAGAAATTAAATGTTAATATTCTACCTAGGTATCTTCAATTTATCTATATAATATTCTTTGGGTCTTGGTCTCCATACGTCTGCTACTCGTGATTGTGTAATACAAGACGTTTATGTTACCTACAAAAAACTACGGTATCAAAACTGCTAGTGAGTATTTATATTAGTATCTAAATACTTGTATACCTACCTACTGACAAGTACGTAGCTAGCTGCTAGACACGTGGGTATCAAGATGTTAAGAAAAATTACCTTGAATGAGACAATTATTGCGAAGACTCGTTATAAATCTGTCTACTTATATATAAGTATCTATTCAAAACAAAGTCCTTGAAACTTGTTTTTGTAGCCGTAATGTAGCGTCTCGGTCTCCGTAGTAGTGTTAGGGTTCCCTAGAATTATTTTATATTCTGCATGGGGATGATTATGCTTGCTAAATTGTTAAAATAAGATAATATGCTGAACACAACGCTGAACAGTGAAAACTTAACCCTAATCACAGAAAATTCTTGATTCTTGCTTCATGTCACTGCAATGCACCGTCTAAATTAAATTTGACCGGTTTTCCGACTTGGAAAGTGGAACGATGCAGAGAGGTCCGTAATTTTCCGCTGTACATTGTTATTTTTTGCATAAAGGAAAGCATTCTCATTAAAATTGTAAAGCGTCAAGTCTATCCCATGTCAACAGCCTACACAAAAACGTAGGTACATATACCTAGGTATATGAAGGTAGATACTACCATAGCTACTGGCGGCTATTGTAATGCATTCAGTAGTAGGCACGTACCTAGTAGGTATAAGTATGGTATAAGGTCGTACCTAATGCTAGTTGTACTTTATAAACTGCATTGCATTGTACGGAGTCAAACCGCATCGTTTTCCTTTTCAAACATGGAATGTGCGAGTATGCCCTATGCACCACTGGAGTTATGGAAGTTAATAATAATATAGTACTACCGACACATAATTTTACTAATATGCATACCTATACCTACCTAGTCGTCTGCTGACGACATTCATTTTTTCATTATGTATGGTTTCGTAACGCTGTGTGATCATGAATTCCGTAAATATATATATTATTATATTACCTAGATACGATGATCTACATAGGTACATGCCTGGGACTACGTTCTCTTACCCTAAGTTAGGTATGTAGATAGGGTAAGCGAACGCGGTTACGAGGGTCAGCAAGGCGCGAGCCCATCTGGACCATAGGTAAATCTTAGGCTACGTTTTCTTTTACCTATGACTAGTCCAGTCGGGCATATTCCGACAAAACGTAGATAAGAGAAACCGGTTGTTTGGAATTGGGTCAGATTCAAAATATTTTGTATGTTCCGTAGCCTCTAGGTGATACTTAAAGTTTTGCGCTGTTAACGAACATGATAAGTGATAACAATACTAGCCGATGCCCGCGACTTCGTCCGCGTAGTCTATGCCACTCTCCAGGCCCTCAGCTACACCGATGCAAAAATCAAGTCGATCCGTTGCTTTGTTGTGGCGTTATTGAAGGATAAACCAATAAACGAACAAACAAACACACTTTCGCGTGTGATCTAGTCAAAGACTATTATTCACATTGTTTAAGGCGTAGTTATGAATCAATATTTATTTTTATCGTTTACGAATACTATACGACTTACGATATAATTAATTATTATGCGAGTACATCACTGATTCGACCGCAATGACGCGGTTGGCGAAATGTATCGACGTACCCTCGAGTCTCGTAAAATCAAAATACCTATTATAAATGCGAAAGTTTGGATGTATGGAATATGGATATATGGATGGATGTTTGTTACTCAATCACGCCCCAACGGCTGAACGGATCTGGATGAAATTTGGCACAGAGATAGATTATAGGTTGGAATAATAATAACACATAGGCTACTTTTTATCCCGGAAAATTAAAGAGTTCCCGCGGGAACCGAAAAATCTCAATCCACGCGGACGAAGTCGCGAGCATTAGCTAGTTACACTCATAATACAGAACAAACTTACTTATTTAGAAGAAATATTTCGGGCCGCGTGCGAGATACCTTGGGAGTCGGGACTCCCGCAACGTTGAGCATTCTACGGATTTAAGCCACTGCTAGGGTTGCCACTTGACCACCATGAATTTTTACTCGACAATGCTAAACCAATTAATAACTAGTGGTTCGCCCCGAACTGAGACCTTGCGGTATCCTTAGGATAGTTATAACCACATATATAATGCGCGCTCATCTTTACGTTCATAGACATCAGTACTATCAGTAGACTATTTTTTTATTCCACGTAAGATGGTGCTAACGTCTATTATTTGTAAGCACAAACAAATAAACTTTACAGAGCGCCATCTATTGACATCATTGTGAAGTTCTGTTAAAAATACTGAAGCTCATTAAAAATTAAATAATTTCGTTTCCTTATAATATTTATCTAATTTTAAGTTTTTTGTATTTGTTGTTCAAGTACAGGATATAATACAAATAATTGATCAAGTTTCAGACTCAGGCTTTCAGAAAATTGAGAGTTCTGAGGTCAACTTTGGACGTTAGAAAATCTCCATTTTGAAAGCCCCCCATTTCGTCAATTTTAGGGGAAAAATTAAAATATATATGTTTTTGGACTCTATTCCTAATTATTGTTACAATGATATACCCCAACCCTATGTTGATATAAAAATATTTTACTTCGCATTCGCTTCTATGAGAGCCCTGAAATAAAGATTTTTATAACTTTTTAAGCCATATTCGGCTGGAGGCCATCGGTTTACATATTATATTTAAATGTAATTCAGAAGTTATAAGGCTCTGACAGACGTACGGACGGACAAGTGCAAATTCACTCAAGTAGACTCAGAGATCTTCGCTTCGTTCGGGCAATAATTATTATGAGCAACTGGTGATATTCGCGGTATTTTAAAAATCCCGCGGGAACTCTTTAATTTAGTCTCTAAGTAATAAATTACGCACAATTATAATATCAGTACCTCTTAGGCCGGCCACATATATTCGGAATTCCGTTTCGAAATCCCGATCCGGAATATCGAATCGAGGTTCCGAACATACATCACACATATACGTTTATTTCCGTTCGGATAACAAGGCTCAGATGTTGGGAGACGCTATCCTTTGAATTCAGATATTCTGTCAGCGAATATGGACGACTATTGTCTCATGCTGTATCTAGCTAAGAAGAAGAAATACGTCGCCGTTACTAGGTGCATCCCCTTAAAACGAAATACGTCAGCCATTTTTTCCGCTTTCGGAATTCCGAACGCACAGGCTCCCATCCGGAATTCCGTAACGGAAATAAATTCGAACGGAATACTAACTAGCTATTCGGAATTCCGAATGTATGTGGCGGGCCTTAATTGTTGTTAAACCAATAGTTTGGATTGGCTTGGTCATCTTTACGTTGTTGTCTAGTTGATCCCTAACGAATTATCTTTGTTTTAGGCACCACCAAAAGAGTGAAATGATGCCTATACACAATTATTGTGATCCACGTTTGACGACCTCCGTGGCGCAGTGTGTAGTGCTGTTGCCTTAACGTGCGGAGGTCCCGGGTTCGATCCCCGGCAGGATCAATTTAGGAATTTATAATTTCTGAATTTTCCCTGGTCTGGCCTGGTGGGAGGCTTCGGCCGTGGCTAGTTACCACCCTACCGGCAAAGACGTGCCGCCAAGCAATTTAGCGTTCTGGTACGATGCCGTGTAGAAACCGAGAAGTGTGGGTAAAAAAAACGTTTGGGGTTTTTCTGTTAAAAATAAAACATTTAATTTTTATTTATATTGTGTTTTCAAATTTCAACGTATGTACTTTAGCTTTCACTTGACAACTTTCATATTTTTAAATAATAGATAAATAAATAATAAACACTTTTATACAAAAGACGTCAAATATAATTTATAGAACATTGTTTTTATGTGATGTAAGTAACTGACTATTAATGATTTTCGGAGTTCTTCCTTTACTTGTGCTATATCATGATTACTAGGTCACCGGAAAAAGAAGCTATAGGCACAGAATACTTTTAGGTTATAGGTATAGGTTCCTAAGGTTATTAAAATATTTATTTACCTATCATATCAGTAGAAAATGATGAAATAGAAAACTGGGCCAAAGATAATAAAATAAATAGATTCTAGGCTCTAGAGTCTAGACTAGCTAACGAACTATGCCACCTTTGCGCAGTCGACAATAATAATTAATCCATGGAACAGTAGTTTAGCATTATTTATCTATTTTTCTCACTGAATAGAGGCAGAGCTTAGACCTAAACCAGTTTGGCTACTTACAATATATGCTAAAAAGCAGGTATGTAGGTTTGATAAAATAATGGACCCTTAACGAGTCACCTGGGAAGTTTGAGTTCTACTTATTTTATTTAGAAACCATATCCGCTCACCTTATTACGTTGATTACGTGGGATGGTAACATATTTAAATGCTATATTATTATTATACTATGCGATACCTACAACTATTGCAAAATAACAGCAAAACGCAGCAGGCAGGTAAGTAGCTGTGAAACGAAACGATTTCCCAAGAAGCTATTATACAGTATATTATTGTTTATTTCCAATTCTAGGCTCAATTTAGTTTTTAATCGTTTAGCGACCGCGATTCTATTGAGATCAATTTCGTAATTGTAACAACAAACCCAGATCTTAAAAATACCAGTAAGAATTAGTTTAAAACATGCAATGGTTTTTTTCAACTTTTTTACCTCTTTTAGAAATCTTTAATTTAAATTAGAAATTATACATAATTAAATAGGACTGAGAAATAGTGCTTGCTAAATATTACTTTATAAAGGTAGTAGGTATTAGTTAAATAGGTATCATGAGTTGGAAAACTAGACTCCTAAATTGGATTTATATGTCGTCGCAATATAATTACTATTTACTTAGTATTTACTTATCAATGAATGCTGCAATTTACCGAGCGTTGACATTGTCTAGATACCTACCTACCTAACTACTTGGTAGGAAATATTATTATGTTTTTAGGTAGGTAACAATTTAAGTAATTAAGTATAAGTTAAAGTGTAAAGTATTTTGTGTTGGTAACTTGTATTAGGTATTCAAATTTTGAAGGTAGGGAGGTAGTTGCACACTGCACAACTACCTCGTCTATAGTCCTAGGTATGAAAAGCGAATCCATTCAGTCACTGATTGGTAATATAAGAAGGTACCTAGATGTATAGATTACCTACCTAGTCGAATTATTAGGTATGGTGACGTCATTGGTTATGGTTATCTCTCTAACCTTGCTAATAAACTGTAACTAACAAATTATCTATTAAACGTACCTACACGTTTAATAGATAATGTGTTACTTATAATTTGTTTTATAAATTACTTACTAGATAGTGCCGGCAACTTCCTCCGCGTGGAATAAGGTTTTTAATTCCCGCTGGAACTCGGGCCTCGGGGATTTCACGGAATAAAAAGTGCTTATATCTTACCCCGGGATGCAACCTTCTCTGTTTTTATCAAATATTTTCAAAATCGGTTTTAAACATGGGCTGTGAAAGCGTAGCAGACTATTTCTTTGGCAGAATATTTAGTACATAATTTATATTGTACATAATTTATATTGCCATGCCCCTAACAGGTTAGCCCGCTACCATCGTAGACTGCATCATCACTTACCATCAGGTGAGATCGCAGTCAAGGGCTAGCTTGTAGTGGATAAAAAAAAAAAAATATATTATAAGTCTGAAGAGTATGACACAAACTTCGCATCTCATAACAGATTATTTTTATACCCTATAGGTACTTAACGACGCGGTTTCCAATATTATGATTTGATTCGTATGACTCATAATATGGTGGATGGTGACTCCATTCTATTGAATGACTGACTAATCGATACAATTTAAAATACAAACACACGTCCTACTTAAGTCCCCTCCCCCCGTTTTTACTTTTATAAAATTCAGTAGTAAATTGTAACCTGGAATTAAGCCTTTTTGAAACACAATTTTTAGTTTACTAGGTAAGTAGACCTTCTTAATACCTAGGTATTAGGCCGGCCATATACATTTGGAATTCCGTTTCGAAATCCCGATTCGGAATATCGAATCGGGATTCCGAACATACATCACACACATACGTTTATTACTTTATTTCCGTTCGGAATAACAAGGCTCAAATGTTGGGAGATGCTATCCTTTGAATTCAGATATTCTGTCAGCGAATATGGACGACGATTTTCTCATGGCGATTACATTGTATCTAGCTAAGAAGAAGAAATACG
The DNA here is from genome assembly GCA_923060345.2 of Erebia aethiops. Lineage (NCBI taxonomy): Eukaryota > Metazoa > Arthropoda > Insecta > Lepidoptera > Nymphalidae > Erebia > Erebia aethiops. Next base: position 7,829,031 of record OV281096.1, on the reverse strand, counting down.
TCGCCGTTACTGCAGTGCATCCCTTTAAAACGATATACGTTAGCAATTTTTCCGTTCGGAATTCCGAACGCACAGGCTCCCATTCGGAATTCCGAAACGGAAATAAATTCGAACGGAAAATTACTGTGCGTGTGTGATAGACCCATAGATTTTATTTAAGGATTTGCTGCGTTCGGAATTCCGATTCGAAATTCCGAATCGGAATTCCGACTGTATGTGGCGGGCCTTACCTAGTAATATATATACTCGTGTGGTAATATTGCAAAACAACGATAAAACAAAGTACCTACTTACCTACCTGTACCACAGAATAAACTGCTATACCTAACACTATAAACATTTTGGTGGAGTTATCTTTTAAATTATGTAAGTAGGTACTTCTAAGTAAATAAAGCATAACCCATTTTGATATCAATTATAATAACTACTTTACAGGCAAGTTACTTATCATCTTATCACATACGTATCTATAGATTTAGAAATTGCAAACACAATTAGTTAAAAAAACTATGGGTACCCAACTAGCCTACCTAGACCCTAGTAGCCTAGGCAGTAGGCACAGTTCACAACTAGGTATTTAATAAATATTTAATAATCCGTAAATCATACTAATATTATTATAAATGCGAAATGTGTGTTTGTTTGTTGGTTTGTCCTTCAATCACGCCTCAACAGAGCAACAGATCGCCGTCTTTTTGCATGTGTATACCTAGTTGAGGACCTGGAGAGTGACATAGGCTACTTTTTATCCCGGAAAATTAAGGAGTTCCCGTGTGAATTTTAAAAAACTTCTTTCACGCAGACGAAGTCGCGGGCATCAGCTTATATAATAGTTATCTGAGCATACATCGATACCTATTCCTTATCAAGAAATGACCTTAAGACCTTAAATGAAAAATTGCCGGATGATATACTACCGGAAGTTTCAGGGGGGATTTATAATTTAACTAGATGATGCGAGCGACTTCGTCCGCGTGGATTAAGGTTTTTTGATTCCGGCGGGAACCTTTGAATTCTCCGGGATAATAAGAGGCCTATGTCCTTGACCTGGTCCTATCTGCCACGCTGGCTCTGCCCCACTAACGGGGCAGTTGGGAAAAAAGTGCCATCGGCCCCTGCTAGCCTCGGCGTAGTCGCTGAAACTTTTTCACACAGATCAAGAGTATATTGTGTCCCCGGAATACAACTTATCCCTGTACCAAATTTTATCAAAATCGGTTGAACACATGGGCCGTGAAAGCGTAGCAGCCAGACAGACACACTTTCGCATTTATAATATTAGTATGGATCCTTTATGGCTACCAATCACAATGCTAGGTAGGTATAAATTATAGGAGGTAGAAAATGGATTGTGTACCAGATACAAAGCCCGTGAGTTCTTGACTCTTGGGTGATTAATTATGACTCTTGGTGAAAATCTCTGGTAGAACCTATATAATTTGATAGCAGGTAAGCTTTTCACGTAGGCTGTTACTAACTAGCGTTGTTGGATGGGTCCACTGACTCCACATACTTAATAATAATATTATAAATGCGAAAGTGTGTCTGTCTGTCTGTCTATCTGTCTGTCTATCTGTCTGTCTATCTATCTGTCTGTCACGCTCTCACGGCCCATCCGTTCAACTGATTTTGATGAAAGGACATTGTCCAAATTCGCCTAAGAATCAACATACTTTTGAAATATACAGTAATTCTTAGCTTATTTTTTAACCTTTATTCCAAATATTAGATTTCAACGGACACTTCAAATTAATTAAAAAATAAACAAATAGGTATTAAATTGATCACCGTTCTTTTCCGACTTATAACTTACAAGTTAAAATAATAAACAATACCACCGCTTGAGCGCTGATGGTTCCGTAACTTAAGAAATAAGATAAAAGCAGCTTAAAGCGCTGAGTGCGAATATTCCGAGAACCATAACAACACGTAATCAGCGGCTTAGTAGTTAGTACATACTATTATGGCGCTAAACTGGTAGCGCCTGACAAACAATGCGACACCCTATGTGTACGGAACCCTAATTAACGTTTTCGGATCTATACCCACGGAATAGATAAAGGGAGATTATTGTATATGTATATAGAGCTGTATTTATTTTTTTCTATGACTATACCTACTTCTGCTGTGAGACCTTGCTAAGTACTTGCCGAATTTCATGATTCTAGGTCAACGGGAAGTACCTACATAGGTTTTGATTTATTGGCGAGTGTCAATATATGCGGCTTAAGCGGCAATCTTTTGATTGCGTTGACTTGCGAAGCTTGATTTTTGCAGCTCCAAGGGACCGTAGACCAAAGTATTTGATATTAATTTCAACTTGATACCTCAACGCGTTGGTAAAAGATGGTTGACAGACAGACATACAGAGTCGGAGAACAAAGCGATCCTTTAGGCGTTCTTTTCTTGCCACTTGAACTACGGAACCCTAAAAACAGTAGTCACGGGGACGGGGCCGGGGGCACACGACATGATTGTGCCGCCTGTATCCTGATATCTCAACTCGCCGCCACCACAACGCCGTACCTACTTCCTGCCTAGCACCGGACAGTAGGTAGGTACTATATACCTACTATTATTATACAATTATACTTATATTGGTTCGCCCCGAACTGGGACCTCGCGGTATCCATAAGATTGTTTTAACTATATTACAATACTATATTATTAATAAATTTTATAAATAATTAAAATAATATATTATTAACTATATAAGTAGTTTTTTTATTCCAAGTAAGATTGTGCTAACTGCTAACATCTATTATTTCAATAATTATTTGTAAGCACAAACGAATAAACTTTTACAGAGCGCCATCTATTGACATCATTGTGAAGTTCTGTTATAAATACTGAAGCTCATTAAGAATTAAATAATTGCGTTTCCTTATAATATTTAAGTAATTTTAGTATATTTTGTTGTTCAAGTACAGGATATAATTCAAATAATTGATCAAGTTTCAGGCTCAGCCTTTCATAAAATTGAGAGTTCTTGGGTCAACTTTGGAAGTTAGAAAATCTCCACTTTTAAAGCCCCCTCATTTCGTCAATTTTAGGGATTTTTTTAAAAAAAAATCCCTCAAGTTGACTCAGAGACCTTCGCTTCGCTCGGTCAAATATAAAATACAGATATATCTTATGTTCTGGCACTGAATTTTTATCATTATTTAAAAATAATGTAATTTTTTTTTAAATAGTTTTGGAAACAAAAGTTAACAGCCACCTAATGAATTCGACATAGACATCTAATGCCTAATCTAATAAAACTCAGATTTTTCCCACAGACTACATGACTATGGGCCCTTTCATAGCAAAAAGTCGGGCGTCCGACTTTGAGAGCACGTTCCTCACCTGTCTTTATGCCTATCTTTGTCCCCGTCGTGTCGTAGCGTCGTCACAGTCGCTCGTCGTGTAGATTATTTTTATTATTATTAAGCTGACATCTAAAGTCTTATTAGTTTGGCACTGTATAAGTTTTATTTTAAGGTGTTTCAATTCACAGTTATACAATTCCAAAAAACGGTATTTTATATTTATTATTCCTATTTAATATTTCTATCCATTATGCAGTCATATAATTTCCGCGGCAAACTGTATGATATTTTATTTTTTTACTAACTGGCCTTACGGCTTCTATGCCTATGAAATATATTATCTATGGCCGAGTCATACGTTTTCAATATGGAGGGTAGGAGTAGAAGAAGTGTTATCTTTTTATGGGAGAAAAGTTGAAAAAGTGTCCAGTGGTTGCTATAAATAACAGTTCAGAAAACTCCCACAATGGCGCTGGTGTAGACATAATAGAAAAAATATAATTTTATTGCTGTGTTTTATTGTAATTGTCGACTAAAGTAGTTATTTATTAAAAATTTTAACAACTTACGTTGTACAAAATAATGATGAATGTTTTCTTTCCTTGTTTATTTCTCAAACCTACTCTAATAATATTTGGCGCTTCCTTTTAAATTTACCCTGATGATAGGTGGCGCCCCCAAATTAATGCATTTCGACGGACACTTTTTCTACCCTCCATAGTTTTCAAGATGTTTTCAAGCTTTCATTCAAGATGGGGTATATATTATGTTGCAAGCAAATTCCCATGGTTGGTTTTGGATTGGTATCTACAGTAGTTCGCCACCTGGAGCGGTCAGTTTGTTTTAGTTCACAACAGCGAACTTATTTTAGTTCGTCGGCTCCCGTCGGCCATCTCGAACCAGAGAAAGGCAGATCGTTCGCACGCGTTCTTTTGTTTGTTGAATAATTTTGCTGTTATTTTTTAATTTACATATTTATATGTATTGCACTCATAGTATTTTAATACCTACTGAAATTATTTTTCTATATTTATTCATTTCAAATGTAGAAATCGCGCTCTCGTTCGGAATAAATACTAAATTAGGTCTATTTTTCATCATTTGTCTATTTATACCTACTTGTACCTAAGTAAAAATAAAAATACGTTATCTGAATGAATAAGATAACCTACCTTGTGAGGAAGTAATGTAAGGAAAACATGGAAAGGCGTAAAATAATTCAATTCATGGGAAATCGGTAAGTGTTTAGCGAAATATCTATGTAGGTAAATCGTACCTAGTAAAATCGACGATAGGTATAACTACTAAGCAGGTACCTAGGTACATACAGTCAAGCTATGAATCGGCCTAAGCTGACTAATAGTTGACACTTCTGGTAGGTATGATGACCTATTATGAGTAGGCAAGTATACCTAGCAAGTCGTATCTTTTAAAGGTGTGCAATTCATCTACTAGTTACTTCTACTAGGTATTAAACTGACCTTATAACCGTAGGCAACAAGAGTACCTACCTACTAAGTTTTTACATAATATGGGTAAGGTACCTATTATTATATTATACATAGAATAAAGGCCTATGACACAGCATACCTATGACATATTTACTATGAAACAGGAATGGATTGCAACTTTGCTAGGAACCGCACCGATTTGCCAGCGGTCGTAAAATCTTTCCACGTCAACCTACGCGTCCTTCTTGATCGTAATCGACGATATATTTTGTAAAGGCTCCTGTATATAATTATATTAATCGTATAATATGAAGCTTTGTTGTTCCCATACACCATTTCCGCCCTTTGAATTCATTTAGTAACTAAATTCGAGGAAGGACTACCTACCTTTATGATTTTTATAGGATCGGACCTAGTAAGGTAGTTTATACCTACCTAGTAAGGTAGAAGGTACGTATAGGATCACTAAAGAATGATTTATTAATCAATTCACTGACACACAATCAATGAAGTCATTATTTGGAGAAACAAAATGTTTGTTTTGTAAATGAGGAGGTTAGGGAGAGATAGATACGGGCGACTATTTGCGTACGATAATAGACGCGGTGACCGGTTAAACTAATCGAAATATTGCGAGATTTTTCTTTGCGGCTAAAAGGTACCTACTTATAATACTATGCAGCTACTTTAAAAATTAAAGTTGTACTTTTAAACAACTAGCTGATGCCCGCGACTTCGTCCGCGTGGAATTAGTTTTTTTAGATTCCCGCGGGAACTCGTCAATTTTCCGGGACAAAAAGTAGCCTATGTCACTCTGCAGGTCCTCAACTATACCCATGCCAAAAATCACGTTGCTCCGTTGCACCGTAATTGAAGTACAAACCAACTAAACCAACAAACAAACTGACTTTCGCATTTATAATATTAGTATGATTATTGATAAGCCCAAACATAGTTTAAAAATTAGGAAAATTATGAAGGTGGGTATAAGTATTTATATTTTTGTACGGTAAATATTATTCCCTTGATAACATTTAAATACCATATTATTCAACTGAAAAAGCCTCTTACGTAGTTCTTTTTTCAATTAATCATATTGATATTCGATAGGTATAGTTTTTATAGTTTTATTGACTACCTATTGTTGTTTCAACATTCCGAGTCATAACAATCAATATTGAATTTTTCTTCCTCATTACGACTATGACTACATACTAAAATGTTATCATCGTAACAATATTATTTACATATAAGTTCATATATAAATCTACAGTGAGTTATTATAGGTATATAAATTATCTTTATAGTTTAACAACAATGTGATGATGACTGTGACAATTTAACTTCCTATGAATAGCTTTAGGACCAATGACTATTTAGGACATAAGAGAATTGCTTTTATTCATAAGACAAATTGACGCCCATAAAAATTCCACGAGGGTCATAACAGTTTCGGCTAAATTAGGACGCCTGTGTGTGACATGATATGATACATTTTTTTTGTTATTCAGGTCTCTACGAAAGATTCTAGTAATTTTTTTAAATTATAGTAATAAATACGTAAAATTATGCTTTACACTTAAAAAATTGTAGATATAAAACATACAAGGTTTTAAGTGTAGAGAATTAAGAATAAGTAACAATGCTTTAAAAGCGGCATTACCACGGGAATACATCTTTTTAAGAGAGTTTATGTGGTAAAGTATTTTTAATGCCACAGTCGTCTCTCAGTGACCGTAAAAACTGAATACCGGTAGGTAGGTATGTAATTAAGGTGATTTCTGGCACTTTTTAAGTAAGAATTAAGGCATCAAACTGTATAACTTTCCGTGTGAACCTTGCACTTATTATTAATTAGTATACTTATACCTACATCTAAGTAATCAAATGAAAGTTATGATGAAGTGAATAATAGCTCTCATTATTGTGAGGAATCTATTCTCTGTTCTCTCCCACGACGGGTCACCATTCACCACACATTATTTGATAAATTAAGCTTAAATCATTCATTTATGAAATTAAGTTAGTCTTTTTTGGTACTTTCACTAATTAATTATGATTCTGCGATGTTAGTCTTATCTCGTGATAATCTCGTCATAATCTTATTAGGTAAAAGGTTAATTCTAATATGTTTCAATATGAGTCTCACTTAGATAACCTAGCCAATACTTGATATACTTTCAATTTAAACAATATTTTTACCAACTCTGTTAATAAAATTATATCTATTAATTTTAATTAAAGACAGAAACCCGCCCGGAAAGGCAGGGTTGGTAACTTAGTAATCATCATGCAATCATATTTCCAAATTGGGGTAGTCAGTCAATGAAGCTAATAAAATGAATAAGTACAATTACTTCCAAGTTAAATTGATAAGTACCTAATAACCTAAATGTTTTATTTTTAATCATTTGCAATCTGGTATCAAGTTAAACAACATCAGCAAAACGCAAACACCTGTGAGGATAATACGTTAATCAGTCGCTCAAGTACAAAGCATGCATTATTAATATTTCTGACAGGCTTATGTTTAAAATTAAATTCGAAATACTAACTTGTTAAACGTGTCCTCGTACTGTTTTATTTCCTTCCTGGAGAATTCGTGAAATTCTGTATAAACGTTCACGATTTTATATTTGGGCTTGATCTCAACACCTTCTTCCAGTTGGTCGTTTATCGCCTGCCTTCTCATTAGGATGCCACTAAGTTCCTCGGACATAATGGTAATGCGCGGGAAAACGTTGAAAAAAAAGTGCTTTTTCGTGAATATATGCTGTGCACACGAGCGGTCTTTACTATGGCTTTGCGAGCACTGAAGGCGGTTTAAGGTTTTGGCCGGTCTGTACCCGCAGTCGAAACTCGGCAGTCAGTGCGTCGCACTCTGCACGCTCCCTTGTATCACAATCAAGTTGTGGGGGACGGACGGATCGTCGACGCGACTGTGTGCCGCGCACCATACTATTACTAATCTTGCCGCTATTGATGCAAAATAAACATTCACTACATATGACCTTCGATCACATACCAATACCAGAAGTTGATGTAGATTTCAAGCTAGGGCAAGCTGTCTAGATTAGAAATAAGCAATGCCTAAAAATGGTCCACAAGCAACCACGCATAAAATGTTATCTATGTAGGTATATCAAAGGTTAACGACTCAAGGGCGCAGGCCAAGGTTACGACAACGTATTCGCGCTTGGAATCGAAAAACCTTAATTGAAAATAACAATTAAGCATCGATTAGTAGGTATATTTTTTGCACAGGATCTTAATTAATTAAACATTATAGCAAATAAGATCGTAATCTAAAGCTAATGATGTTATGACTATGACATCCAATAAATAAGGGAATATTAATTAATAATATTATATTTATTCTTAAATATGTTGGATGTATTCTATTTTATGTATATCCCTGGCTTCCCCCAGGGACACTAGTCACTACCTGTGTTTAGTGGACACTACTTAAAATAAATTAAAAAATAATGTTTTAAGCTAATAGCAGCGGGACGAATTTGGGCGGGTCAGTACAAAACAAATGGCAAACAATATAATTCCCTAATTTAAAGAATATTCATTAACGCATCACATTTTACCTATAAGCTGACACACCTTAATGAAACTTAATTTACAAAGTATGACACAATTGTTTTGTATTTTAATGCTCGTTTGATGTTAATAATATTATCAAATGTGTAATTCTTCGTAACAATTCCAATTTCGTAATTGGCATAATATGGGTATCCCATGGGATGCAGTAATGGGTATTTTCGCTCTCCCTAAACCAAGCCCAAATATTATTCTTCAATGTGCAAGCCTACCAGTCACATGTCAGCATGAGGCGACACTCCAGGTGAATATACCAACAATATTCTTTTGTATAATAGGCCCTATGTATAGAAATGTTTTATGCCCTTTAACTTCGTGAAAAACATTTTCAGGTCCGAGAGCCTTGCCAATGTTCCAGTTGATCCAGAAAATAATAAAGACCCGCCCATTGCAGCTGAAAATGTGAAGATTAAAAGAGGAAAAATAAGTCTAATTAAGCAATATTTGGTAGATTACACTGCAAATTCTAATCTACATGGTCTTAAATATATTGGAGAAAAGGAACGCACTTCTGTTGAAAAGTGAGAAATAATTCGACAGTTTTTTTTTCGGTTATGTCTGTGTAGTGTGTTCATATTTTTTGTCGTAAAGCAGGATGACTGTACTGTTGCTGTAGTCTCTAGTCCTCTGTTCTATTTTGGCTGGTAGCTGTAGTTAGTTACCATTCTACCAGCAAAGACGTGCTACCAAACGATTTAACATCCCGGTACAACGCAGAAACCGATTAGAGGAGAGGTATGACTTTAATATATATGTCATGTCTCTAGCAGGTTACTCCGCTACCACTCAAACTGCAGCATTACTTACAATCGGGTGAGACCACTGTCAAGGGCTAATTTGAAGTGGAATAAAAAAAAAAATTGTAGATTTAGATTGATATTTTGACAAAATTTATTATTTCAGAATATTTTGGCTATTCATGTTCACATGCTGCGTAGTACTCTGCGCAGGTTTAATCCGCAAAGTTTGGATAAAGTGGAATGAAAGTCCAGTGATTGTAAGCTTTGCTGAAAATTCTACTCCAGTTTGGCAGGTTCGCATATTTATAAGATAATTTTTCAAAATTCAATACCTTAATCGACTATTATACAGATCTTTTTCTAATAAACCATCAGTTAATAATAATTTTAATACAATTTTCTAGCGGTTTATTAAAATAAAATTATAAACTAATATTTTTTGAAACAAATTATCTCATTTTACTTTATAGATTCCGTATCCAGCGGTGACGGTGTGTTTTGAAACAAAGGCACAACAAACTAAATTTAATTTTACTGAGTACTATCATCTTTACCAAAATGAAAGCACATACAAGAATTTGACAGAAGAAGAGTAAGTTATTCGCTAATCAGGCACTAAATTATTATTACTGTAGGTAGGTACTAACTACTGAATTCTTACTTGCCGTTTCGACCCCTCATCACTCCAAAAATTATTACTTAATACTTTCAAGTTTATGTATGTTTAATTTTTGAGTAATTTCTCAGTTCACCCTAGAAATCATCGGGAAATAAATAGGTACCTAATAAAAAGTAATAGCTAGTTAGTACTAGCTATTACTTTTTACAATAAAAAGTAATAGCTTAAAAAAAAATTTAAATTAATTTAATTAATAAAAGTAAACGTTACGTAAGTAAAGTAGACGTTAGTAATTTTACTTATATTTTTTTACTAGGCGCATTTTATTTGAAGACATATCTCTAGTCTGCGATGATCATCTTGCTCCGGCAAAAGGTAGAAAATTCTCTCTTGGAAACATGACTGTTGAAAATCTGAAAGAGGCAAGTAACTACCACCTAACAACAAAGATAGACCACCTTATCTTTTATATTTGTTTTGTTAATAATTGTGTTGCAGTTGTCTCCAAATATAAGTGAAGTATTTTTCGGGTGCAAGTGGAAGGATACTCCAAAAGAAAATTGTTCCGATCTATTTTTACCCATACTGACGGAAGAAGGACTATGCTATACCTTTAACACACTGGGTGCCGAGGAACTGTTCCGAGTAGAAAAGTATTTATTTTAATTACTGTATATTACTATATAATTATTATTACTATTTAATTGTATCGTACTACGCGTAAGTTTACATTTTTAAATCAATAAAATGCAATGTAGGTTTTTTCTTTGTAACCATTTGGCGCGAATGCTTAATGCAGCCCTAATGCAGTCGCACGCGCGCAGAATCGATCAAATTGGACTCACAAATACATAAGTGGGAAATAGGTATATTTTTAACTTATTTTTAAAATTCAATCCTAAGATGAAAAGGTTAAGTAAACATAAAATTGAGCCCAGAACGCTGGCACAGCTTGCAGTTATAACCACGCTGAATTTTTAAATTATTTTGGTCATTGGGTCTAGTTATTATTTTAAAACCAATCAATGGTTGCTCGGGCTCGAGTAAGTAAATACTAAGTACCTATATTATAGTTATTGAATATATCCATAAGCCTTATGGCATTAAATGATACATACATGTTGTTTCACTAGCCTTAACACAGATTATAACTATCTGGAGTACTCAAATCGGACGGAAAACGAAAGCTGGACTTTAGAGACGGGGTATCTACCAAATACACCATTAGAAACTTATCCGCACAGGGGCTCGGTAAGTATATACTTGGTACTTAACTATAAGTAACTAGATGATGCCCGCGACTTCATTCGCGTGGATTAATCTTTTTTGATTCCCGCGGGAACTATTTAATTTTCCGGGATAAAAAGTAGGGGTCCTTCCCCGGGATACAACCTATCCCTGTACCAAATTTCATCAAAATCGGTTGAACACATGGGCCATGAAAGCGTGACAGACACACTTTCGCATTTATAATATTAGTATGGATTTTTGAATAGTTTTTCAAAAATTTTTTTACTGTTTTTTTTTCTAACTGTCCCTACCCAAAAATTCACCCCATCTACATATAGAAAATCTACAGTAAGTGAAAATACTGTAGATATGTTATCATACATAATATATTGTGTGTACGAAAATTGAATGGATGACCTAAACTTTAATGTTCTTTTTAACTAATTGGAATTATAAAATTTCCAAAATACTCACACTGTTTTGTCAAAAACAAATGCTGCGAGAGTTCCCAACGAACTGAAAGCCGACACTATAGCAAACTCAACTAGGTATTAGGTATATTATTATTTTCGCTTTAACCTACCTCATCATCACCTTTGAATTTCTATTCCAGGGCTACGGTGTTAAGGCTGGATTAACATTTTTATTGAAGGCTAGAACGAAAGAACTAGATTACTTATGCAAAGGACCGGTACAAGGTTTTAAGGTATGTAGTAATTATACTCGTAGGTACTAACTAGAAGTCGCAAACTTGTGAATATGATATAGTGGGGCCCATGAGGAATCGCCCATAAACCGAAACCTACTACCACTGTCACAGTCATAGCATAGTAAACAGATACAACCAGTATGGAAACTACCTAGAAAAGTTCGAAACAGGCTCACTCACACAAACGTGCGCATCGAACATGCGATGACGCGGCACTCACTACTGACGGCACTGCGACGAGCGCTTGGGGTCTCGTCGATGCGCACGTTTGTGTGAGTGAGCCTGTTTCAAACGTTTCTAGGTGGTTTCCATACTGGTTGCATGTGTTTACTGTGGTGATAGGCAGCTGTGCCGCAGTTGTTATATTTTAGAAGTAATTATACTCATACGCTGATACTTCCTTTCCTACTTTATACCAAGTACTAGCGAATGCCCGCGACTTCGTCTGCGTGGTTTGAGGTTTATTAGTTCCCGCGGGAACTCTTTAATTTTCCGGGATTAAAAATAGCCTATGTGCTATTCCAGACTATAATCTATCTCTGTGCCATTTCAGCCAGATCCGTTCAGCCGTTGGGGCGTGATTGAGTAACAAACATCCATACATCCATCCATACATCCCTCCAAACTTTCACATTTATAACATTAAGTGAGATTGCAGATGATGATAAACTTCAGAGATATGAAGACACTATACCTATATCTTAGCGATACGATTTACGAATAATTAAGAAAACGATAAAAAATATAAGTACCTAGGTGAAAAAACGTGCAATTTTATTTATTTTTATTTATTTGTTTACATCAGGCAACTAGGCCCATAGAAATATATACATAATATAACATATAACACAATAAAATAATATTAATACATAATTATGAAACAGTAGGGATTCTGGATCTGGCTTCCCTGAAGCGACGGTAAACTATGCCCTCAGGCCAAAAGTCTGAGCTGAGGAATACGTCTTTGCACGAAGCCGGAACAGTAAGGACATACGAGCTGAAGTAGGTTGTCCTACTGGACTTAAGTGCAATGGCAATAGACGTGCCGCCAAGCGATTTAGCGTTCCGGTACGAAGCCGTGTAGAAAGCGAATAGGAGTATGGGTTTAATATAACTGCCATGCCCCTAACAGGCTAGCCCGCTACCATCTTAGACTGCATCATCACTTACCATTAGGTGAGATTGCAGTCAAGGGCCTTGTAGTGGAATAAAAAAAAAGGTACTTAGTAATCTAATTTTCAGATATTACTGCACAACCCAGCGGAACTGCCTCGACTTTCACAACAGTATTTTAGATCGCCGCTGTCTCAAGAAGTCGTGGTCGCTGTCAAACCGAAAATGATGACCACCTCTGAAGGACTTAAACCTTACGACCCCACTAGGTGAATATTCATTTATTGCAGCTTATACGACTTCCAGATTCTGATGCAGAGGTGAAAGGAACCAGTGTATTGAAAAACTTAAAAAACTATTTGCTTAGGTAAGTATAGGTAATACTCAAATGAGCTCCGATGACCTCCCTGGCACAGTGGTGAGCGCTGCGGTCTTCGAAGTTTTCGGTCACGGGTTGATCCGGCAGGGCAATTCATAAATAATAGGTAATTTCTAAATTGTCTCTGTTCTAGTCTAGTGAGAGGCTTCGGCAGTTACCAACCATTTGACGGCAAATCGTTTGCCAAATTGTGAGGTACAATGCCGCTTAGAATTCGATCAACTTCTTAGATTGCATCATCACTTACCACCAAGTGTAATTATTAACCTTCTCCATGACACGCCACGACAGTGCTGTGTTTTTGAAAGTTGCATAAAGTTCTAATAATATACCATTATAGTACCCACATAAACCTAACTAGCCTTACTGCCAGAGATCGAGGTTCGATTCCAGGTTGAGTCACTTCCACTGCAGTCACAGAACACAGAGCGAACCCGTTTTTCAAACCATGGTTTTTTTTTTGTTGTTCAAGTAATACGCCGGAAAGTTACCATAAAGCAGTATTGGGCTATGACTGTGGTCTCAGTATGGACTAAAATTAAAAGTTTGTGAGATTTGTGACGTTAATTTTGATCCAGATCTACTGAACCGATTTAGAAATAGAAAGCCACATTATTTGTGAGTGTCGTAGGCTATATAATAACCCGAAAAAAACCCGAAGTTCCCGTGGGAATTCAAAAAACTTATTTCACGCGGACGAAGTCGCGAGCATCCGCTAGTTGGTAATAAAGCGAAATAGAAAACCGATTTTGCCAGTCCAAGAGCATCATTCCACAATTGCCAGCTCACTTCTGAGATCTCAAAAATAATCTCTCGGAATGAGAAGGGATTATTTTTGAGAAAGGATTAGACAAGATTTGAGAAAGGACAATATTACCGGAAAAATCACCAAATAGAGGCAAAATTTCTATTCGTCGATGATTATAGGAATTGATTACGTCTCTAACCCACACCCCTTTCGTTCGATTCCACATGCTCTTATCTCTTGGCTTCACTGAGGCCTCGTGTCATAGAGTGTACTCTGCTCGACTTTTTATCGAGGTCGAGTACACTGTACTCTTCTTTGAAGTACCTACTTTGAACTTTTCAGCACTAGAATGTGCAATATAAGATCATATTTATAATTTTTAAACCATTGTTTTGTATCTCTGTTGCACGCCCGAAGAGGCAATTTGTTTTTAAATGTTTGGTAGCTGCAATCAGTCGACAGACTGTAAGCAGGTTTGTTGCGTTTACAATGGCTTTGCCAGACTAAAGGGCCACTGTCCTCAAGTCTGTACAATATGTGTATCGAGCACATTCGCCCGTTTTAATCGCTTTAGTGTTTGCACGGCTGTTTGGCAGATAATTGGGATGTCTTAGCAAATTTTCCCGATGTTTTTCCTTATATTGTACTAATTTCTTCAGTAACTGTTGGCATTTCTAGGTATTCATGTATTTCCGTGTTGCGTGCAAACCAGGGAGCATTGGAAATGGTCCTGAGCATACTGTTCTGGGCTCGTTGTAAGGTCTGTTACATGTTTGATAGCAAATAAATTACTTTTATTTATTTGATTGCAGGCGACAATGCTATTTCCCCAGCGAGCGCTACCTCCAATACTACAAAGTGTATACGCAAGCCAATTGCGAAATGGAATGTCTAACCAACTTTACGTACGCACGATGCGAATGTGTCCATTTCGGCATGCCACGTGAGTATTTTATAAATTAATCGCTAGTTATTTTGAAATTTAATTTCATTAGTACGGACAGAATCCAATTACACTAATTAAAAAGACCATAACACAACTTGAATGAAGAGTATTAAATTATGCCCATTGGCTATAATAAATAATTTGAATATGGTTTGGCGACGGACCCAGGAGTCCAATAAAACACTTGTCAGCTCCGTTTAGCCGTTATTGTATGTAATCAGTAATTTAGGTTTTACTTAGTTATCACAATAAAAGTTACAACAGTCGTTAGTATAGTAACAGTAAGTATTTGTACTTACTGTTACTAATAACGACCCGACGATTACAAAACCCGGATGCTTTTTCGCGCCAAGTAGAACAATCCAGAGACAAGTTAACCAGGAACAATCTTAGTGGTGTAAACGTTTGACAGTTTTAGTTGTTTTAATATATATAGTGCAGACATGGTGCAGACTGCGTTCGGAACATGGATGTAGGAACATTCCATGGAATATTCTAGGGTTCGGAAACCGATGCAGCCACCACAAGGGCAATTGATAATAATTAATTCTTCCTAATATTTTAGTTAATTAAATTATTAAACTTAGGTACTATTTTTACCACAGACGGTCCTGGCATGGCAGTTTGCAACGCAGGAAGTGTAGCATGCATCAAGAAATCTCAAAGTAAGCCAATTTGTTTTTTAAATCTCGGGAGTTTAGGTATTTTTTATTCAAACGGAATAACATTAGAACTTTCATTTCCAACAACATTTCGGAACTTTTTTTTCAATTTCAGTGGAACTGGTCACAGCAGATATTGAAACTCGTATAGTGAAGGAAAAGCAGACTAACGACACTCTTGATGAAGCTCGTCGTGTGGCAGCAGAATGCAGATGCCTACCCGCGTGTACTTCTATAGAGTACGAGGCTGAAACATCGCAGGCCGATTACGACTGGAAGGCAATCTATAGAGCTTACAACTTACCAATCGACGAAAATGATAACGAGTAATTACATTAATTTAATTTATTTTTATTTCATTTATTGATCATAATTAGGTGAAAGTACATCAAAACATAGGGAGCAGATTAGATTACACAGCATCTGCAGATACAGCATGTCGCGTTCCTGTTTTTTTTTCAAATCTAACGACTGTCAGAAGTTTGCACAGAAAAGCGTTGTAACTTGTAACGTATCTTTAAAACGTTACCTGTAACGTTATAAGTTGTAACGTTACTTGCACAAATTGTAATGTTATTATTTTACAACTAAATATTATAATATTAATATCTGATATCCGCGACTTCGTCCGCATGGAAAAGTTTTATATTTCCCACGGGAACTCCTTAATTAACCGGGATAAAACGCCTATGCCACTCTCCAAGTCCTCAACTATATCCCATGCAAAAAATTACGTTGATCCGTTGCTCTGTTGCGGCGTGATCAAAGGAGAAACAAACACACTTTCGCATTTATTATATTAGTATGAACTCATAATTATCACCATCAAATTATCTTGAGACCCGAGCGGAATGCCCCATCCATAATTCATTTGATGTCTTAAAATGAATCTGTTCTATTTTATTTCATTTCATTTAGTTTCAGCGTCTCAAGTGCGTTTTGGGTGATCGTATCTATTGTTTGTACCACGGAATAGATAATTATTTTTTCTATGGTTTGTACCTAACTTATTTCTTGTTATTTTTTCAGTCTCCTCTATGCTCGAGTTATGATTTTCTTTAAGGAAGCGCAATTTATAACATCACGGCGTTCAGAACTATACGGACAAACGGACTTCCTTGCTAATTGTGGAGGCCTGCTCGGTCTTTTCATGGGATTTTCTATACTCAGCGTAGCTGAAATACTGTATTTCCTAACTTTGAGGTAAATACTATGGAACATAAATACAAGACATATTTTTGAAGTATCTTCAACTATAACATAAAATTTAAAAAAATATTTGTAAATTGTAATTAAGCTTCTACTCCTTGGTCATAAACAATCAGTTCTCAATTCTTATTCCGATTAGGGATACATAAGGGTTCAATATAACTGCCATACCCCTAACAGGTTACCCCGCTAGTCGGTTCCCCACTAAGAATGCATCCTCACTTACCATCATATAAGATAGCTGTCAGACTCGCGCTCAAAGGGTTCAATACCACCACACAATATTAATTAAATTCAGTCATTAAAAAGAATGACAACACGTAATCACCTGTGAAATTACTGGCTCACATATGGCGCTAAACTGGTAGCGTCTGACAAACATTTCGACACCCTATGAGTAGATTTTCAGATTTCCTCTTTGTGCTGTGAGACCTCGCTACTTGCCAAATTTCATGATTCTAGGTCATCGGAAAGTACCCTATAGGTTTTGATTTATTGGCGACCGGTTATTCCCAGTTGTCTTCCCCGGCTTTGCCAACAGCAACAACACCAACAAGTGACAACTGGGAATTATTTTAAATAAAAATCCCAGTTGTCACTTCATGAATGATAGACCTTAGTATTTGATATTAACTTGATACCTCCCGTTCCCGAGAAAAATGTGGTTGACAGACAGACAGACCGACAAATGGACAACGAAATGAATCTATGTTCCTTTTTTCCTCTTGAGGTACAGAACCCTAAAAAAAGTTAAAAATAAAAATTCTTTCCAAAAACCAACTTCCAACGGCACTGTAAAGTAATAAATAATTTTTATTTCTACCCACTATGTTGAAGTCGAGTGAGCCTGATGCATCAACTTTGCTTATCCTTGTTATACCCGCCCGACTTCAACGTAGTGGGTAGAAATAAAAAATATTTATTACTTTACAGTGGCGTTGGAAGTCGGTTTTTTTATTTTTAACTTTTTAGTGTCAGGTTTGAGGATTTGGAGTCAGAATTTTTTATGGGACCCTCTCGAGAGCTTCCTCTAGACTGATAGAAAAAAAAATCAAATCGGTTCAGAAACCACGGCGATATGCACCGACACACAATAAAAAAAAAAATATACGCGCCGAATGAGGGCTACCGTTTTTATGCTCACTAGTTGGCGCCACTTGCGAGTAAGGTCCTAAAGTATAGCTGTAAATTCGGTAAACAAGCATATTTCTGAAAAAAAAAACTTTATGTAAATAGTAAACATACAGGAACCAGGAAAATACTAACCTATGAATTAGCTGTTCTTTCAGTCCGCTTATTTTTGTACCTCTTTTTCTTAGCTCCGCTTTCAAAGTACAGAGTACTGGCATACATTGACACGTATCTTACATCTTCCATAATTAATTGGTTATCGCTAAATATTCACAACATTAACTACCTAAATAATTAGACTCGCGATAAAAGCCCAGTGATATTTGACATTTCGGCAACCTCACTCTACACTAGCGCCCCTAGCGGCAAGTTTAAACGCGGTAGCCCCCATTGAGAACCTCCTCCTTTTTTGGAAGTCGGTTAAAAATTAAAATGATTACAGTTGCAATGAAATTGATACCTTATTTTAATTTACAGGCTTTACTGTGTTCTGTGGCGTCGGCGTCAAAATAAGAAACTCGGGAATTCAGAAAAGGCAAAAATTGCCAACCAACGTCCGAAAAATGAAAAAGTAAAACAACTGTACATTGATTAAATTTTATTACGAGTATCTACCAGCTTAGCTAATTTAAATGAGGCTTTTGTCCAAAATTGATAATATTCTATCTTAGCACTACCAATTATTTTTTATAACATGTAGCTGTGTAATTTTATGTAGGTACCTAATATCATTAATATAAATTAAATAAGAGCACAACTGATAGCACTAAGGGAGCAAATTTACATAAGTTTTTATAGTAAGTAACGATTTTAAATGCAAAATTATATTTGTATCCAAGTTATACTTAATAAATGTTTATATGTGAGAACAAAAAATACTGGTTTGATTTTATTTAAACTGCACTGGGTTCCTTAGGCCGCTAAGCGCAAACCTTTGGGCATAGATAATATACTATATACGGGTAAAAGGGTAACTATCTATTGCATGAGAGATAGATCTGTCTCGCTTTATCTGAAACAAGCCTGAGCAAAGTCAAAGTACGCTCTATAGATCTCACCGTAAAAAAACACATACAGCAGTAAAACATGAAGGAGAATGCGACCGCTAAAGACGGTATAAAGGTTGATATATTATATTGTAGAGTAGAGTAGCCGAATCTAAATACATAATATATATTATTATCTAGGCTCCCCTTCATCACTTCGCGCGCAGCCACCATCCTACTCTATGGCTGCGACTCCGCTCGGCGTCATTCTCTTGGTCTGCGCTGCGGTTTAGGTACATAGCCTATCCTATTATGTATTTCTTCAATAGCTTTGGGTCCGCCTGTTGATTGTTTAGGCGTTTCTTCTTGCATTTCGTTCCCAATCGATGAATTATTTCCTTGATTCCGCCTATAGGCTTCGTACTCTTGTAAAACGTCGAGCTTTAAAGTTATTTCAGTTAACGGTCTGCGTATCATCTTGAATCTGTGATAAATAAATTTTATTTTGAACGCGACAATATCATAACATTCATTTTTAGTAGTTGGTACCTCTTGCGGAAATCTAATCCAGAGATAATAGAACTGTAGGAATGTACACAAGTCATCGACTTTATCGACATTCATTTCATATTTTCAAAGAAATATTATTTTAGAAATTAGATCAGTACAGAGGAATAATAATTTTCATGGAGATCTCAAAAATATGATAGTAAAAATATTTTAATCGTATACCAAAAAGTATAACAAAAACGTGTATTGTGCATAGATCAGGATAAGAAATACTCGTAAGTCGTTGCTACAATAGTAACAACTATCAAATAATATCCTTTCTGGTTGACCTAACTGATATAGAATAAACTTGAAACCACAAAATTCTCTTGTAAATAATCTTTCAATTTCAATTTTTTTTTTAACTTGTCAGTTAACGATTATTTGTAACAGGACAAGTGCAAGGACAATATTTTAAATAATTTCTTCTGACAAGAAATTGAAGAATTGTCCTTGCACTTCTATCGATGTTCGATATCGTTATTTTAATGAGCTAATTACGATCTACATCACTATGCCTATTTTATTAAAAAAATATCTACGTTGTTCAGTCACGTCATCTTTCGCATATTTAACGTTTTAGCATCAGGAATATAGTAAAGTTTTGTAAATTGTGTTCAAATAAGTGCTTCTAAAACGAAAAATCTTAATTCATCTTACCAAAATGCTGTACCTCGAGGATTATTTGGAAAGTAAGTTTTACTTTGCTGATTGACAATGAGACACGAAAACGCCATTACGGTTGGCAACATTGAGGCACGCTTGCTATCCCTTTCCCCGCGATATTTGAAATGTTGATTTGTTTTTAAAACATTTTCTAAAAATAATTACTCGGTACATACTACAAGTTTATAATGGTATGTTTTTTTTGCAGTGATTGAGCATCTGCCCCAGGAATTAAGGGACAGATTTACTGAAATGCGAGAAATGGATTTATCAGTACAAAGTAAGCAAATAGTGATACTACCACAGAGTACTTTGAATACCACATTACCAATCAAATTTAAAATCCACTTCATTTGATAATTTTATATATTTTTAAGTCATTGGCAAATAGTGAGCACTTGCAATGCTTATCTCACCTATACTTGACCTGTGTTTTTTGCATAAAACAATTCACTATAAAGTTAAATGCAGTGAGCTACTGGGTTGGATATCTTTATCAGTAGGTACCATGTTAATATCCCTGACGTAGGTCTTCTCGTAAAACATTCCAAATACCTTTCGCTAGAACGAGTATTGGACACCAAGCACCAATTGCTCGTATATGTGCAAAATAAAATGAAATAGTCTCAAGTTACACCTGGTATCAACATATTTCACAATTCTTGTGCTGTATTTAAGAAAAAACTCACTGATCACCTATTGGCGAGTCCCCCCATAGCTTAACAATAATTTTATAGGTAATTTAACTAATTTAAACTTCACTTTATAAATACTTTATAATATTTTCTTGATAGTTAGCAGGTATTATTTTTGTCAATGCTGTGTACACTTATACTCGATGTACATATGTACATATCAGTGACTGTTTTACCTTTTTTAATAACATTTTATAATAATTTGTGTCTTAAATTAATATTTATATTGTTAGTGTTCCTATGAAAAAATAAAATAGGTATCAGAGTAGTGCATACCTATGTGGAACAAACTGCCTGAGGATGTGGTGATATCGACCTCTGTAAATCAGTTCAAGAACAGACTGGATAAGCACTTAAAGACAAAGCACAAGATTTGATATAGGCACAGTAGTGAAACCTGCCTAGCATATTATAAAATAACGAAAATCATAATAAATATCCAATATAAAACAAGTCTAGTAAGACTTTATGGACTAGTTAAAATCAGATCTATTAAAGACATACAATAGGCATGATGACAGTAACCAAGAATCAATGAAATTATGAATTTATCTAATGAAATAGGATTCATGGATTATAAAAAACGTATTTATTTTTCTATTTCGAATGAGATTATTTATTTTGATAAAATAAAGCTATAAAATACAGCAATCCGCCATGATGGATTAAGCGAATGACGTCACAATTATTTGTTTTCGAGCTTTGACAATCACACTATTGTTTACTGCACACTGCACAGAGTACATTGGTAGAAAAAATAGTGACGTCACAAACGACGCCATGACACCTGCGAACGTTTTGGCGTGAATTTTAAAATTTAAATTTCAAATGCCATTTTCATCTACCAAACCTTATTATTCTGCTGAAATAAGATATTTTTTAGAAATAGTAGATACTTCCGAACATAATCTGACCATTTTTCAAAATCAGTCATCATGCCTATTCAATTGCAGATAACATGGATACGTTAGAGAAACGTGTGCGTACACTATTTGGCGGATGCCGGCGCGGGGATGTGAACACTGATCAGGCTAACACTGAGTTTGCAGACATCAAGAAAGGGTACACCAAGACTCTGGAGGAGGCCGATGAGAAAGTCACATTAGCTAATCAGATGTATGACTTGGTGGACAGATATCTCCGGAGACTAGGTAAATTTACCACTAACATGAGTTATTAAACTATCCAAACTAAAAGTGGAAAGTGTGTCTTAGGCTTAAAAACTTAGGCTTTCACTACCCATTTGTTCAACCGATTTTGATGAAATTTGGTATTGGGATAGTTTGTACCCCGGGGAAGGACATAGGCTACTTTTTATCCCGGAAAATTAGAGAGTTCCCGCGGGAATCAAAAACTATAATCCACGCAGACGAAGACGAAGAAGCAGGCATTATCTAGTGAAAATATTTTAAAAAGCAGGAAAGCAGGTGGTGGGGAGAAAAGCTTAAAATGAGAACACAATATTTTGTATTAACAGATACAGAACTTCACAAATTCAAATGCGAGCTGGAAGCAGACAACAAGGGTATAACAGAGTTGCTGGAGAAACGCTCACTAGATCTGGACACCAACACCAACCATACTAGTACATCTAACAATAACCACTATAAAGACAGCAGGTGAGTTGTTAGTGTTGCGGAATACACATGAATGAAAATAATGGGGTATGGGTTTAATATAACTGACATGCCCCTAACAGGTTAGCCCGCTACCATCTTAGACTGCATCATCACTTACCATGAGATCGCAGTCAAGTGCTAACTTGTAGTGTATAAAAAAAAACTACTTAATAATAATTTGCATATAGAGTACCTAAATTGGACACAGATATCTTTTTTTTTTAACCGTTGTACAACGTCGAACAAACAAGTCGAAGAGAAATATAGTTATACCGACGGCTTTACGTGCTCTCCGAGGCACGGGGGTGATCCACCACCAATTTCCTAACTCTGGGCTAGTACTGAGAATTTCTTGTCGGAAAACCCCAATACTTGACTATGTGCCGACCTCGTCCGCCATAGTCAAACGTACTAAGAACTAGATCAATGAGGCTTTAAACACCATACAAACCACCACTACAGACCATTAACGTTCAACTGCTGGGCACAGGCCTTCACTCTCATAGGAGAGAGGGAATTAGAGCTTAGACCCACCACGCTGCTCCGATGCGGGTTGGCGGGCTTTAACGACTAATATCATGTTAGTGATAATAACTGGGACCGACGGCTTAACGTGCTCTCCGAGGCACGGGGGTAAAACACCGCCAACTTCCTAACTCCGGGCTGGCACTGAGAATTTCTTAATTGAAAAACCCAATACGTAACCATTTTATGCCCGACCGGGAATCGAACCCAGGACCTCGTGATCCGCAGTCGACTATGCTAACCGCTAGACCAACGAGGCAGTACCATACAAAAGCAAACAAAAAATTTTTGTGATTTTTACTTATTGCAAGATAAGTTTGCCTTTCAATTTTTAATTCTAGGATACCCGACAGGATAGTATAATAACTTACACTATTGTATTTAATTTATATACTTACCTAAGTATTGTAATATATTTATTATGTCTTACGGAATCTTACTGTGGGGTAAAGCGGCAGATATTCAAAAAAATTTTGTACTACAAAAAAGGGCAATACGAGCAATTTATAATTTAAAACCGCTTGATTCACTTAGAGAGAAATTTAAAGAAATTGGTATTCTAACAGTAGCCTCGCAATATATTCACAGTAATATAATTTTTGTAAAACAGCACATCCATAATTATAAAAAAAAATGCGATCTGCACGATAGGCCAACTAGAGGCCGTAATAAGCTCGTGACTCCATCGCTCCGCCTCAAAAAAGTCAGAAGGTCATTCGTGGGAATGGGCATTCTTTTCTATAACAAAGTTCCACACTTATTCCACTTATTTTAGACTTGCCTATAAACAAATTTAAGAAATCCATTAAAAGTATGCTCCTGAAAAAAGCTTATTATACTGTTGAAGATTATGTAAATGATAGGGGAGCATGGATTTGATTGCTCCAGCAATGCTGGGGACAGCGGTTACTTATGTACACATTGATATAATAATTGTAAATGAATTATTTAAAAAGAGCAACCACCGAGTTTCTTGCTGGTTCTTCTCGGTAGGAATGGCATTCCGAACCAGTGGTAGATCCACTTGACGATTCAAAAGTACTTGTAAAAGTTTATTTGAATAAAAAACATTTGATTTGATTTGATTGTAAAAAAAAAAGAGCAACTGCTGAGTTTCTTGCCGGCTCTTCTCGGCAGAATCTTCTTTCCGAACCGGTGGTAGAGTCAAAACATGACGTAGCATAAGAGACGAGACACCTGTATGTCCTACATATTTAAATAAATAAACTGAACTGAAACTAGGTATGTTAAATATTCTATGCGTCGCAGATATCGCATTCGGGCTGAAAAGAGGCGCGACAGTTGGGCGACTAGAGAATCGCGCGCTCACACCAGCAACGGAACCATGTCTAGGACTGATTCTGCTCTGCAGGTATTATACTTCAATAGTTAATAAGTCAGCCAATCCGCACTTGGCGAGCGTGGTGGACTATGGCCAAACTGAGCTGAGAAGAGACTCGTGCTCTGACAATGTGTTTTTTGGGAACTGACGACCTCCGTCGCGCAGTGTGTAGCGCTGTTGCCTTAACGTGCGGAGGTCCCGGGTTCGATCCCCGGCAGGGTCAATTTGGGAATTTGTAATTTCTGAATTTTCCCTGGTCTGGCCTGGTGGGAGGCTTCGGCCGTGGCTAATTACCACCCTACAGGCAAAGACACAGGTTAGCCCGCTACCATCTTAGACTGCATCATCACTTACCATCAGGTGAGATCGCAGTCAAGGGCTAGCTTGTAGTGGATAAAAAAAAAAAAAGAACTAGCTGATGCCCGCGACTTCGTCAGTGTGGATTGAGGATTTTTGGTTCCCGCGGGAACTCCTTAATTTTCCGGGATAAAAAGTAGCCTATGTCAATCTCCAACTAAACAGCTATACCCATCCAAAAAATCACGTCGATTCGTCGCTCAGTTGCGGCGTTATTGAAGGATAAACCAACAAACAAACACACTTTCGCCTTTATAATATTAAGTATACCTATTTAGAAAAGTGAAAGTTTGAAGGGATGGATGGATGTTTGCTAATCACGCCTGAACGGCTGTATGGGTCTGGATGAAATAGGCTACTTTTTAACCCCAGAAAATTAACGAGTACCCGCGGGAACCAAAAAACCTCAATTCACGCGGACATAGTAGCAGGCATCAGCTAGAATGTACATACATCTCTCCTGACATAATTTCGCCCACGGAAGCTACAAACAGTAACTGCGCAGAAAATATACGAGTGTTTGCCCAAGTACAGGCAGTCTCTATACTGAGTATAGAGACTGCCTGTACTTGGGCATCTATGTGAGTGAGGGAGTATACTATACTCCCTCACTCACATAGATCGATAGGCGGCAGACCAACACGAGCAGAGCGAGAACAAATGCAGGAGTCAGGCGAAACGCTTTATGTACGCCTTGCTACTTTCGCGATTTCATGGATTTGGATTTTTTAATCGCTGTTGATTTTCCTATGATAACAAAAATAAAATAAATAAAACAGACACTATAGGCCGACCGTTTAACTCGCGTATCGCCTGCGCGGTAAGAAGGGAGCGGGGGCGGGTAACGCTACACACGGAGTCAATAATCCAAAGATTTCTCTCGAGATAGACATTGTTGGTAAAGAATAAAATAATAAGTATCTTTTTTTTAATCCGTTAACATCTCCCCCCGCTCCCTTCTTACCGCGCAGGCGATACGCGAGTTAAACGGTCGGCCTATAATAAACTCGTTTTGTTGCAGGCGGCCCTGGGACGCGATTCTTACTCCCTGGGGCACGCGGGCAGTGCTATAGCGGCGGCCGCCAGCCAAGCCATCGCCGCTACACAACAAGTGAGTACCACTGCTCGTCTTGATTCTTCTCACTTTTGTGCGCAAGCGCTGACGATCGGCGCGTGAAAAAATCCAGCTAGCTTTTTTGTAAAAAAAATAACAGGTAGATTTTTGTTGAGTAGGTAAGTGTCTAATCTATACTAATTTACTAATACTAAAATACTAATAATATTATAAATGCGAAAGTGTGTCAGTCTGTCTGCTACGCTTTCACGGCTCATCTGTTCAACCGATTTTGATGAAATCTGGTACATGGATAGATTGTATCCCGAGGAATGACAGGCTACTTTTTATCCCGAAAAGACCACGGGAATCTAAAATCTTAATCCTTCACGAAGTCGCGGGCATCTTCTAGTAATTCTAGTAATATTATAAATGCGAAAGTGTGTCTGTCTGTCTGCCACGCTTTACCGGCTCATCTGTTTAACCGATTTTGATGAAATTTGGTGCAGGGGTAGATGGTATCTCGAGGAAAAAAAAACAATTCACGCGGACGAAGTCGCGGGCATCATCTAGTAAATAAATATTGATCGATTGATGAATTGACATTTTGCATGTTATTCATGTATTCTCAATTTAAAATTTTATGCTAGGTTTTTAGCTTTTACTGCTGTCATACAGGTTTCCTAGCGCAGCAGTAACAAAAGCTCTGTTTTAAATTATGTATAGACTAATTAAGTGTTATATTAATGAAAAACTTTGAATTGATATTTAAAACTTTATTGTATTACTTTTTGATAACTGTGCATCATGTAGATTGTATGTTTTTGGTTAAATAAATAAATGATAAATGATAAAATGAGGTTTATTTGTAAGTGTGTAAAAGCGCCGTGTGACGTTGTCGTGTCGGGTCAGATGCAGCAGGGGCGGCGCACGGCGTCGCTGAAGGCGTCGTACGAGGCGGTGGCGGGCGAGCTGGCGCAGCACCACGCGCACCACGCGCCCCACGCGCACCACGCGACCCACGCGACCCACGCGCACCACGCGACCCACGCGCACCACGACCACGGTAAGCCGGACGTCAACTATACTAGCTTAAACCTTGTTCACATATTATAACCTTGCCACAGTGGCGACTTTACGGGGTGGCAACCGCCCGGGGCCTCGCTCTTGCAGGGGCCTTGCGCTCTTGCACAACAGCGCTACAGCCCAAGTAGAAAAGTCATTGAATGTGTATTTGAATCTCGCGCTTCGCAAAATGAATCTACGGCCCAGAGCCTCGCAATGGCTAAGTCCGCCCCTTGCCATCTATGGTTGATTATTCTCTGTCCAATCATTTATTTAACTTTTGCCAGCTTGAGTTAATGATGCCGATTAGATTTTTGAAAACAATCGATTTTATTTATGAAGAATTTTATTATTTTTGCTCAACATTTTATATTGTTTTATAAACATACCCAGCGTTAAAATGACTATATTGTAAAGTAGTACAGTAAATGTGAATTTTATTATTTGGCAACATCAATCATACCCATAATCATGGCCATACAAACCATTCATCGACAAAAATGCATGGTGCTTAAATGACAATCAAGAGAGCTTGTGTTACTGCTTCGTGACTATTTTGAAAATTAAAGTCGTATATGTAATTACTTGATAAGTATACGAGTTACGAAATGTCGGATAAAAAGGCACGTCGCTTCACTATTGCAAAAAAAAAACTGCGTCTATGAAGTATTGCATTTTTTGTCGATGGTGCCTGTCATTATGAAACTTTACAGACGTAGGCGTGCTTATGTCAAAAGTTAAAGAAATGATAGGACAGAATATAAGGTTGTCATTGCAATTTTAACCTGCGAAAAACTAGCTAATTGAGCTGATATACGTGTTTTTTTTTTTTTCTTTATTGTATCAGTAATCACTGATTGCAGGCCAAGGAATGTCGTCCGGGCACGTGGTGCAGAGCGCTGTGCACTCGCATTCCTCATCCGCATCTACTAACAAACGGCACAAGCAAAAGTGAGCCATGATATTATTGCCATCCACTACAGCCCATTAACGCCCCACTGCTGGGCACAGGTCTACACTCTCATAGGAGAGAGGGAATTAGAGCTTAGACCCACCACGCTGCTCCAATGCGGGGTGGCATGATGAGCCTTCATTGCCTACATTTCTATTTATCTTACTCCTTACTAATATTATAAATGCGAAAGTTTGGATGTATGGATGTCGGTATGGATGTATGGATGGATGTTTGTTACTCAATCACGCCCCAACGGCTGAACGGATCTGGATGAAATATGGCACAGAGATAGATTATAGTCTGGAATAACACATAGGCTACTTTTTATCCCGGAAAATTAAAGAGTTCCCGCGGGAACCACAAAACCTCGATCCACGCGTACGAAGTCGCGGGCGTCAGCTAGTAATTATATAATAATATAAAAATGAGTGTTAGAGTATAATATTATTACTACACTACATGTTAGTCGTTGTCTACGATCTCACTTGGTAGTAAGTGAGGGTGCAGTCTAAGATGGTAGCGGGCTAACCTGTTAGGGGTAATGAAGTTATATTTAACGATTTTATATATGAGAAGATTGGCTTCTACACGGCTTCGTACCGGTACGCAAATTGCATCTTAGTAGGGGCACCTAACACAATCTTTACATTTGTGCATTGTCGAGTCAACATCTCCTGAAGATGCTCTGGTGTCGGACTGAAACGTACGTTGAAAATAATTTGGAAGATTTGTATGGTGTGGTGAATGTCGCAAGCTACAAGTGCAAGATACACACTGTACCACATAGATTTACCTACTGTGGCGGATTAAACTTCTAGTTCCCTCAGCATTTTCGGAAATTCTACCTCGAATCGTCCATGGATTATAGATATTTGGAACTCCAAACACCCACTTTATGTAATAACTTGTTTATTATAGGAAGAACACATACGCTTCCTCAAGCAGTGTGGGCGCATTGCACTCTCAGCAATCAGTGTCGGCCGCCGCAAGCCGCTCCTCCTCTCCCACTGTTGGGTAAGCTATGGATATTTACTTCATTCAGTTTAGTGTGCAATAAAGTATTTTCTGTAACTATTTATTGTGCAATAAAGTATTTTCTGTAAATATTTAGTGTACAATACAGTATTTTCTGTAAATATTTAGTGTGCAATAAAGTATTTACTGTAAATATTTAGTGTGCAATA
Source organism: Erebia aethiops (assembly GCA_923060345.2). Classification (NCBI taxonomy): domain Eukaryota; kingdom Metazoa; phylum Arthropoda; class Insecta; order Lepidoptera; family Nymphalidae; genus Erebia; species Erebia aethiops. The sequence continues at coordinate 7,800,177 of OV281096.1, read as the reverse complement.
AAGTATTTTCTGTAAATATTTAGTGTGCAATAAAGTATTTTCTGTAAATATTTAGTGTGCAATAAAGTATTTTCTGTAAATATTTAGTGTACAATAAAGTATTTTCTGTAACTATTTAGTGTGCAAGAAATTATTCGTTCATTCATTCTGAGATATGTGTGGTAGGAATCATCATCATCATTACAACCCATTGCCGGCTTACTGTTGAACTAGTTGTCTCTCCGGATAACAAAGGTTTGGCCACAGTCCACCACGCTGGCCAAATTAACATTATGAAGGCATGCAGAATTCCTTACGATGTTTCCTTCACAGTCAAAGCAGAATAATGTCGCGAGCAGGTGATCAATTGGAAGATATCTTCCTCCGGGCTAGTGTTGCACCCAGATACAACTTAAACACAAAATCATCATCATCATTCAAAATTCAAAAAATTCAAATGGTTTTTTTATTCAAATAAACTTTTTGATATCCATCAAGTCCTATGTCCCCCCTTCGGCGCAGAGGGCGGACACTACTTTTTTCCAAGCCGGTCTATCGGACGCCTTATGCTTCAGCTCGCCCCACATAAGTCCGATCTTTTTCGCCTCATTAAGTATAGTATGTTAGTTTTGGCCGCTAAGATTGTTTTGGCCGCCCGCGTTTTCTTTGACCTTGCAGGTTCCAATCCAACACAAACACAAAATAATGGAGCTTATTTGATTTTCAGTAACATGAGCTCTGTAGTGAACAACAAGGTCACCATAGAGGAGCCAATGGAGGAGGAGTGGACGTACGACCCCAACGAGCCGCGCTACTGCATCTGCAACCAGGTCTCTTACGGAGACATGGTCGCTTGTGACAACCAGGACGTGAGTAACACTTTGTAGCGATTATCGAATTGGCAACCCTAATAGACTAAGAGATAGCTGCACTTTTTGTAACTATCGCTTGAAAAGCTGATTCAGTTATAGGTGGGTGCTAGACTCTCCACTGATGTCAATACTCTATAGTGAAATTCTACCCCCATGCTGATGGGCCATTCACTAGATATGGCCGATCAAAAACGTGATATGGTTAATATCACGTTATAAGATGGGATAAGATGTGTTAGTTTCGTAGTTAGTATTCAATAAATTAAAAAAAGTATAAGCAAATAAATTAAGTATTTAATAAATTGATTATTATTGTTCCAGTGTCCCTACGAGTGGTTCCATTACCCGTGCGTGGGTATCACGGCGCCGCCCAAAGGGAAATGGTACTGTCCCCAGTGCCAGACCAACATGCGCCGCAACCGCGCGCATCGCAAGAACTGAACACCCCTACATCCAAGCCGAGCCGATGACGCCTGTTGGGGCTAGCACGCGAGATATCTCGCGATGAGAGAGAGTGATGTTGTCGAAGCCGGATAATTTCTCGTTTTTTTAACACCACTACAAGTTAGCTCTTGACTACGATCTCACCTGATGGTAAGTGATGATGCAGTCTAAGATGGTAACGGGCTAACCTGTTAGGGGCATGGTGGTAATATTAGACCCACACCCCCTATTCGTTTACCCTAACATACAAAAATACGATCTTTTACAAGAAAAAAATAGTCGGCATGTAAGGGTTCGTAGAGAAAAATACCACAGATGAGCAATATTACTTTTATCTCTACTTTTGACGTTACGAGACAGTAACCATGCTAGCTTCGGTAGACAAACAGATATAAGGGGTAGACATAATTTTACTCGTTGTGCGTATGCTAGCCCATCATAGTTTCACCACTTGATTACAAAGTGCCTCCTAGCCTATCCAGCTTTTGACTGCGATCTCACCTGATGGTAATAGACTAAGAGATAGTTACACTTCTTGTAACTATCGCTTGAAAAGCTGATTCAGTAATAGGTGGGTGCTACACTCTCCACTGATATCCATAGTGAAATTCTACCCGCATGCTGATGGGCCATTCACTATAGATATGGCCGATCAAAAACGTGATATGGTTACCAAAAATGAACCATAATTAAAAAAGCTGATTCTTGTACAGTGTTAAATTATGCACAGTACCTATGTAAACTGTACAAAAACTGACGGTCTTCATCGGGCCTTTCACTAGATATCACCTCGCTATACACTTACAAACTATAAAAAATTATTAGCAATTATTATGTCGTCATGTTGATTGCTATTAAAAATAATGAAGGCACCTTCATAATTTTTGCTAATAAAAATTATATTCTATAATATATCTACTGCTATTCGTTTACTCTAACATGCACAAAATTCGATCTATTACAAGAAAAAAATAGTCGGCATGTAAGGGTTCGTAGAGAAAAATACCACCACCACCAGATAAGAAATATTACTTTTACTTATCTCTACTTTTGACGTAACGAGACAGTAACCATGTTAGCTTCGGTAGACAAATAGAGATAAAGGGTAGACATAATAATTTTACTCGTGCGCATGCTAGCCCTACTGGATGCACTTTGTAATCAAGTGGTAAAACAGGAACTTAATGTTATCATTCTTCATACTAATATTATAAACTACTGACTAGCTGATGTCCGCAAATTCGTCCGCGTGGAAGTCTTTTTAATTCCCGTAAAAACTTAGTTTTCTAGGATAAAAAGCCTTGGATAAATGTCCTTCCCCGGGATGTAACCTGCCTCTGTACCAAATTTCATCAAAATCGGTTGAAAAGAGTAATGGCTCTTAGCGTAGCAGACAGACACACTATCGTATTTATTATGGATGATAGTTTGTTTATTGGCTTGTCCTCACGCCGCTACATAACAACGGATTGACGTGATTTTTTGCTTGGGTTTAGTTTGGGACCTGTAGAGTTACATAGGCTATTTTTTATCTCCGAAAAGCAGAGTTACTGGGATTTTTAAACCTAAATTTAGGCGGACGAAGTCGTGGGTATCACTAGCTAATATTATTATTATACTAGGTACAAAATGTAAGCTTGTACTTGCTTTATTCTTGCATTCTACAAGTTCATTTCATTGAACTTTTTTCTATTTGTGAGGAAATATTTCCATTGAATATAGGTGGTAATATGCATTATTTAACGTTAAAAAATTTAAACTGTTAATATTGGTAGTAAATTTTCGCATCGATTTGTATACGTTATATTTATATCTAAATGTGCATAGGCAACATAGACTAGGTGCTTGCATTGTTGGTGGGCAGCGGGTGAGCGGAAAAAACACCCAGCGTTCTGCAATAGTTCCGCAGTTATGTTTTCGCTTGGCATTTTCCACTCATGTAGGGTAGTTGTATATAACATGGGCGTCACGCTGCGGTTTTTTTTTCGCTTCCGCTCACCGCTGCACACCGATAATGCTGCCTTAGTCAGTGTCATGTTATATTATCATTAAAGTGTATTCATGGTGTTTTTGGGAGCTTATTAAGAGAGACAGGAATTTGGTGTCCGGAATCTCGAATCTGATTTTATAGAAAACACAATCTGCATTGAGAAATTTAAATATTTAACCTGTATATTGGATATCAATTGTATTTTTGAATTTGAAACATACATTATTCAAGCTGTTTAAAAATTGTATAAGTCGAATTATCTGTATATTATAACCATATTAGACAGTCCCACAAATTTATCTGACCCAATGACAGCGTCGCTTGTATTTATATTATAAGGTTCTAGATTAAAAATAAAAAAAATAACAGCCATTAAAATTAGTTCCAATTTGGCCACAGGGTCAGTATGTTTGATGGACTGGGACCATACTGCCAACGCATAAAGCAATACTTAAGCAATATTACTCAAAATATCAGTTTGATGTCACGCACCTTGACTTTCCTAAAATAAGGATTATAATTCTAAAACACGTAAGTCGTCAATAATGAAACAATATGCGTTGGCAGTATGGCCCTTGGTACCTACTTTGGAATATGAAATTTCCTATTGTAATCATGTCAACTATGCTGTCTTATTTTAAGCTATAAATTATATGCATAATTTGAATAAAACCTTTAAAAAGGATGCTTGTTTGATTTTCATACATAAAATACCATCTTACTAATATAAAAGTAAAAGTTTGTAAGTTCGTATGTTTGGATGTTAGCGCACCGGAATATTTCCCAGGTCGCTGGACACCCAACGAGCAACGACCTCCGTGTAAGCTTTCGAGAATTTAACCTACGAAGCTGCAGACTGTACCAAGGCAACCTTACATCCTTGGTTTGCACATAATACAATATTTCAATGGACTAGCCCAAAGCGTTCCCAAGATAAAATCTTGATAAAATGTTCTCAAAATCGTAAAATACATCACTAAAACATACCTATTCGATTAGATGAAATCTATTGAATCTTATCGATTATTCTGCCATCACCTATCTATCACACTATATCACATAGTTCATTCGCAAGGCAGCCCTATATGTTTCCGGTAGCTTCTAGAAATTCCTTCTAAATTCTGTCACTCTTTGACATTAAGGTATAAAATATGTTTACCTCAATGACTAAGGGCCGTAAGATCATTTGTAGTTTAAACCACGCGAAACAGTTTAATCTACTTTCATCGATTATTTCGTAAGATCAATTGCAGTTGATCGAGTAAGGGCAGTTTAAACTGTCGATTAGATTAAACCAACCCAAAGGGGCGTTTAAACTCTTCTCTATCGGTTAAACTGTTTTTGGTTTTGATTCACATTGGTATATTTTTTAACTAATGTGGTCAATAATTCTGTCTCAGAAGCTGCAAAGTTCGACACCCTTTTAGCACCAATTTCACTCATTTCTAATAATATACTTTATTGTAGGAAGCGGGCGAAATACACAAATGAATGTAATTTTAATCAAAGATGAAAGAACACACAACAAACAAATACCACCTAAATTACTAATAAAAATTCTTTCCAAAAAACCGACTTCCAAAGCCACTGTAAAGTAAAAAATAATTTTGATTTCTACACACTATGTTGAAGTCGGGCGAGCCTGATGCGTCAACTTATGTTACAGTGACTTTGGAAGTCGGTTTTTTGTTTTTAACTTTTTAGTGTACTCTAAATCCCCACAGCTTAAGAATGCAGTACCCTGCGGCATCAGATTTGAGGAGTTGGGACTTGAGTTTAAGTATGAAGTCGTTGCTTGACACCTATAATATGACTTCACCACAAAAAATCCTAAATCGCTATTTTTAAGGAGTTCTGTACCCTGCAGCATCATGGTTGAGGAGTTGGGACTCGGAGTTGAATCGTATATACGTGACATGATACCTACTATATAAGTTCACCATCAAAATTTCCTAACTCCCTAGTTTTGAGGATTTCATGTAGTACGGTACACCTACAGCATCAGGATTGAGGATTTGGAGTCAGATTTTTTTTATGGGACCACCTCGGGAGCTTCCTCTAACCACTGAAAAAAATATTTTCAAATCGGTTCAGAAACCACGGAGATATGAACCGACATACTCGTACATTAAAACAAAAAAAAACATACGCGCCGAATTGAGATCCTCCTCCTTTTTTGGAAGTCGGTTAAAAATGCTTCTTCGATCTTGTGCTGAAGTTCCCAAAATATGTCAGTGTGTCAATGTCAAATTCATCCAAAGACTATAAATTATCACTCCGTTTGCCATTTTTGCATGAAATAGTGAACGATCTTTGGTAATGTACGGCATAAACTGTAAAATGTTGCCATGTCAAAAAGACTAATCGAAGTTTAGCTAATCGATCTACATATTCGGTTAGATCTTAGGACAGTAGATTAATCCATCGATTATTTTTTACTATAGATTACGAAATCCTTAGTTTAAACTTCTTTTGATCTTACGGCCCTAAGGAAACTAAGTTTACCAAAACTCTTTGGTTGTTGTTGCTTGTCAAATTCAATCCGTGATTTTGATTTTGTTGTTAATGTTTTGTAAAGTTTGCGGCTTAGATCTTACTATTTACGTGGTGATAAACTGATTAAAATTGAAATAAATATATAAAGAAAACGTACATAAAATCGTTATAATCAAAACAGTACAAGATGTCTGGTTCTAAAATAAACGAGGTAATTTATCGGATGCATAACCTCCCAAATTAAAGTGTATGTTACTAACAATTTTTAAGAAATACTTATATAAAAGCTATTTATTTTATAGCTGCGGAGCGACATCGACGAACTGAATGAATTACTCAAGCAAGCGAAACGTAAAAGAGTTCAGGACATTTTATCTCTTGAGATCCGCAAATTAGAAACAGAATGGTATAATCTAAAGGAAAACGAGAACAGTGAAGTCTCTCCCGCGCCTACCACATCCTCGCAGAACACCCAAAACAAACGTTACCAGATCAAATTAAATGGCTATGGTGAGCATGATAAAGACAGTACTTTTGATCAATAATTTCACAAAACACCTGTAAGTCCACCAAAGTCTACTTTCAAAATTGAAAAACTGAACTCTAGGCTCATTAATAAACCAACATCAGCTAAGAACACTTTTTAAATATAAGTCAATGTATGGTTTAGTAAGACCAGTCGTAACCATACATTCACTGATACTTGAGAACTTGTTATTACCTGAGGTTGGTTTATGAATAGGGGCCCTAGTTAGTTGAACATCAGGGGTGTTTATGTTATGAAGCTATGTAACTGTAACCAAAACTATCGGATATAAGAAACAAAAATCAATCCATAACAGAATCTGATACAAAAGTCTTGAATAAAATTCGGATAGGCTGTCCCTATCCGAATTTTATTCAAAACTATTTGTCTAAACTTGAATTTTAGTCTAAATGAGACATTTTATGACATCCCTGATTGACATTGATAAAATCATGAAATATACTCTATAATAAAAAAGATTACACTTTCAGGTTGGGATCAATCTGACAAATATGTGAAGGTGTTTGTTACTTTGAAAGATGTTCAGAATGTCCCAAAGGAACAGGTATACTGCAAGCTTACAGACAGATCAATGGAGCTCCATGTCGAGAACTTGGACAACAAAGACTACCTGCTGGTAATAAACAAACTGCTCTATCCCATTAATGTTGCCGAATGCCATTGGAAGCAAAAAACAGGTAATTTGGAATTTGCAAACCTTGGAAACACTAATGACTACTCAGACCTAATCCATACTAATAATATAAATGTGAAAGTGTGTCTGTCTGCCTGTCTGCTACTCTTGAATGGTCCATCTTTTCAACCTATTTTGATGTTTGGTATAATTATAGGTCCCGAAGAAGGACATAGGCTACATTTTAACCTGGAAAATGTTCAAGGATTTCAATCTTATCAATTTTGTGTTGATATATTTTGTAAAGTGACTAATTTATAAGTAATTTTCAGTCCCAGTTTGCAATAATCTTTTAAAATATCCCATTACAATCATTCCACATCATTAGTGAAGGAACTTGTAGCGTAAACTATAAAACTACTAATTAAAGTTTAAACAATATTAATTTTAAAAAAATAAATGAGAGCATTTATGTTTTTACTAATTCCCAAGATTTGGGCTACTGACACTGAAAATATTGATAGCAAAGTAATTTGGCTAAGTTATTCTTTTTAGACATGGTAGTGGTCTTCCTTGCAAAATCTGAACAGAGTGTCAAATGGTCGCATATGACTGAGATTGAGAAGAAGTTTGAGGACCAGCGCAATAATCGCTTCAAGACAGATGATACGGCCAAGAAAGACCCACAGGAGTCCATCATGAGTCTCATGAAGAATATGTGAGTGTTGAACAAAGCCTGATCTTTTTCTTTTACCACAGTTACTTGTCTCGAAGACTACCTGATTTATTAGTATAACTGAATAATATATTGTTGGCAAAACTGTCATAATGTGCCATCTAGGACTACATCATCACTTAGCACCAGATGAGATCGCAGTCTGAAATGTACTTACAGATTAAGAAGTGGTGTACCATGTGACTTGGTATATGAAATCCATTGCTAAATTCAAATATACCTCTTCTTACATAGTAATTAATGTTGCAGGTATGAAACAGGTGATGATGAAATGAAGAGAATGATTTCCAAAGCTTGGTATGAAGGACAGCATAAAAAGAAAACAGACACTTTAGAACTGTAAAATTATAATTTCTAAGATCTAATATTTTGATAAATTGTATACCCATTAAGAAGCGTAATTTGTTTCTGTGTTATTATAAGTTAAGAGTTTATGTAAATTTATAATACAGTAGAATCACCGAATGTATGATAGTATGTAGAATGTCCTCCCTACTTTAATTCTTTGGAATAATTCTTGTACCTCGTAGCTTGTCTGATGCAGTTTCATAAATAAAAGATAAATGTTAAATTGTAACGTGTTTTTATTTTTGCTAAAATATTTATAGGTATAATCATTTTAATTACATAACATTTCATTTACACGAAGCCTATATTGTCATTGTATTAATAAGTAGATACCATCTTCTTAGTCAATTTTTAGATAATCCATTGTAGAGAACCATTCTGCAGTCCTGAAAAATAATTAATATTAATATAACAATATAATTATGTAATCTAGATTAGTTTTAGATGGTAATTTACCTTGTTTTCTTCAATTTTTCATAATCTTTGGGCATTTTCATAAACAGACTGCATAGATAGAGTCCTTGCAACAGGTAGAATAAGTATTGCCATTTTAACACTAAGTTGCTTTCCATTTCGGCATTTAAAGCTGGCATTGGGCTTGGTAGAAGTTGTGCCGTTGATCGATCTTCTCTGAACAAAGACAAGCTTCTCATTTTCCTGGTTTGCATAATGTTTCTACTATCCTGACGTACATCCGTTACTCTTTCTCCAGGCGATGTGGTCATTTTGTGAATATCATCAGAATTTTCCGTCTTTCTGCTGACATGTTGTCTGTCTCTAGCCAACAATGCGCGTCGCATGGTCAAATGCCTTTCTTGGATATTTCGACTACGTTCAATTTCATCTGATGCTCTTTCTTCGCGAATATTGCGGTTGTTTCGAATATCATTTTTAGATCTTGCTTCACGGGCATTGCGACTACGTTGAATTTCATTTGCTCTTTCTTTACGGGCATTCCTTGTAAGTCGAATTTCATTTGTCAATTCATCGCGGGTATTCCTAATGTGTCGAATTTCATTTGCCGCTCTTTCTTCGCGAGCATTCTTCATGTGTCGAATTTCATTAGATGCTATTTCTTCTCGAGCGTTTCGGGTGAGTCGAATTTCATTTGCTGCTCGTTCTTCACGAGCATTACGTGTGAGTTGAACTTTGTTTGTTGCTCTTTCTTCGCGAGCATTTCGAATAACTCGAACTGCATTTGTTGTTCTTTCTTCACGAGCATTGCGAGTGAATCGCAGTTCAATTTCTACTCGTTCTTCACGAACATTGCGTGTGAGTCGAATTTCATTTGTTGCTCTTTCTTCGTGATCATGCCTCATGTGTCGAATTTCATTTGATGCTCTTTCTTCGCGAGCATTCCGCGTGAGTCGAATTTCATTAATTGGTCTTTTTTCGCGAGAATTCCTTATGTGTCGAAATTGATTTGTTGCCCTTTCTTCATGAGTATTTCGAGTGAATGGTTTTTCATTGGTCGCTCTTACTTCAGGAATATTGCGTGTGAGTCGAATTTCATTTGTTGCTCTTTCTTCGTGATCGTGCCTCATGTGTCGAATTTCATTTGGTGCTCCTTCTTCGCGAGCATTCCGAGCGAGTTGGATTTCATTTGTTTCTTTCTCTTGGCGATCATTAGTGTGTCGAATTTCATTTATATTTTCGTCGCGGGTACTCCTAATGTATCGAATTTCATTAGCTGGTCTTGCTTCGCGAGCATTCCGAGTGAATCGGATTTCATTTGTTAATCTTTCTTCAGGAACATTTTGAGTATGTTGGATATCATTTATTTCTTTCCCTTGATGGTTATTCCTTGTGTGTCGAATTTCATTTGTCCTTTCATCGCGGGTATTCCTAATATGTCGAATTTCATTTGTCGCTCGGTCTTCGCGAGCATTTCGTGTGAGTCGAATTTCATTCGTGGCTCTTTCTTCGCGATCATTCCTCACGTGTCGAATTTCATTTTTTGTTATTTCTTCACGAGCATTTCTAGTGATTCGCATTTGATTGTCTACTCGTTCTTCACGAGCATTACGTATGAGTCGAATTTTGTATGTTGCTCTTTCTTCGCGAGCATTTCGAGTGACTCGAATTGCATTTGTAGTTCTTTCTTCACGAGCATTGCGAGTGAATCGAATTTCATTGGTCGCTCTTACTTCAGGAACATTGCGTGTGAGTCGAATTTCATTTGTTGATCTTTCTTCGTGATCATGCCTCATGTGTCGAATTTCATTTGATGCTTTTTCTTCGCGAGCATTCCGAGCGAGTTGGATTTCATTTATTTCTTTCTCATGGCGATCATTCCTAGTGTGTCCAATTTCTTTTATATTTTCGTCGCGGGTATTCCTAATGTATCGAATTTCATAAGTTGGTCTTGCTTCGCGAGCATTCCTCATGTGTTGAATTTCATTTGTTGCTCTTTTTTCGCGAGCATTCCGAATGAATCGGATTTCATTTGTTGTTCTTTCTTCAGGAACATTTTGAGTATGTTGAATATCATTTATTTCTTTCCCTTGGTGGCCATTTCTTGTGTGTCGAATTTCATTTGTCCTTTCGTTGCGGGTATTCCTAACTCCAATTTCATTTATTGTTCGGTCTTCGCGAGTATTTCGTGCGAGTGGAATATCATTAATTTCTCTTTCTTCGCGAACATTCCTGATGTGTCTAATACCATATTTTGTCGCTCGGTCTTCGCGAGCATTTCGTGTGAGTCGAATTTCATTTGTAGCTCTTTCTTCGCGAGTATTCCTCACGTGTCGAATTTCATTTTTTGGTATTTCTTCACGAGCATTTCGAATGAGTCGCTTTTCATTTTCTACTCTTTCTTCGCAAGCATTTCGAGTTACTCGAATTGCATTTGTTCTTTCTTCACAAGCATTTCGAGTGAATCGGAAAGCATTTGGTGCCCTTTCTTCACGAATATTTCGAGTGAATCGTATATCATTGGTCGCTTGTACTTCAGGAGCATTGCGTGTGAGTCGAATTTCATTTGTTGCACTCTCTTCGCGAGCATTTTGAGTGAATCTGATTTCGTTTGTTGCTCTTTCTTGAAGAGTATTTCGAGTGAGTCGGATTTCATTCTGTTCTGTCTTTTGACGGGTATTTCTAGTGTGTCGAATTTCATTTGTCCTTTCGTTGCGGGTATTCCTAACTCTAATTTCATTTATTGTTCGGTCTTCGCGAGTATTTCGTGCGAGTGGAATATCATTAATTTCTCTTTCTTCGCGAACATTCCTGATAAGTCTAATACCATTTGTTACTTTTTCAGCATGAGCATTTTGAGTGAGTCGGATTTCATTTGTTGCTCGTTCTTTTCTATGGAGCTCGGATCTGGCTTTGATATGCGGAGCACCATAATTTCGAACTTGTTGCCGTTGCATGTTTGACCTCGAAGCGTCCTTTTCTTGTGTATTTTCATTATCTAAACTAATTCTAGAGCTAAATTTATCGTTCAGATTTCCACTGTCTGGTTCCTCAATAGCATTTCTACTTTCAAATTGCCGAACTAAATGACGTCCTAATTTAGTTATCCGAACTAATTCACGTCGCACAAATTTACTCTGATCCAAATACCGACCATTCCTAACTTGGACGCTCTTGTTAAGGCGAATTTCAATGCGTCTGTTGTTAACTCTTCTATCACGGGAATTGGGTCCATTTTTTTTCAGGGCAATATCATCGAGTGGCCTGGCTTCTGCAACGTGCAACCGAGCTACCCATTTTTCTTTTGATTCATCACTGCGTGAAGGTCTAAAATTGTCTGAGTAATCTCTGTCTTCATTCTGCTTGACGATTCGATGTCTGTTAACAGCTACCCGAATAGCCTCATTGTGTTCATTATTTCTTTGCCCATATTCTCGGCTATCACTCTGAGCGTAAATTCTGGATCTCTCTTCGTTAAATCTTCGATGATCATTATTTTGAACTGATGAAGATCGCCAATGAATTTCACGTTGTTTAAATGGACGTATAGCACGTGCCCTGGTCACCTCAGCATCTCTAACTTCATAATTCAACTTGTCTGGTGCAAGTGAAGATTGGTGAATGCGGTAAGGGCCTTGGACAGAAAGTCTGGTATCTGAACGATCCCTTCCATCAACGAAATTGCGATCTGCCGAAGCTGATTGGAGAAGGCTGAGAACCGAGAGGATTAGTAAACGCCACTTATTCATAGTCACTGTACTCAGTAGTATTTGTATTTTATTTTCTCTGAATGTGAACTGTAGAAGCCTGATACTGTACTGATGCTTTGGAAGAGCCAGCATCCCTTTTTATACTAAACTAGAAAGCTATTGATTAAACTGCTATTAAACGCAAGAACGGATTCAATTTTCTTTCAGCGTATGCGAGGACTTCTTGTACCGAAACCGACATCTTTTGAGACTTTAATATAAGCACTACCTTAAAATTATTGTTTTTTGGAATTAAAAACTAGGTACGAACGTTTCTGAATCGATTACGACACTGAGACATCACATGATACAGAATGCGTTTTTCTAACCAAAAGTTTCGCTAAATAGTCTTTAACATTGGGTCATAATAGTCTCACACAACAACAACGAACTTACTAGTTTGATAAATTAAAACCCAATGTTAGTTTCTAACTTTATTTCTTACAATATTATTATATTCTTAGAGTAGGTACCTAATTTAATTATCTTGTACAATCTTTTTATAATCCGTTTTTCTTTTCGTCCTTCGCGGTCATTTAGCGGGAAGCAACAGGCCCTCAGAATCATGTTACTTGTCTCTCATTTGTCTCTGTACTTGTCTCTGCTCAGAATACTATTCTTTCTTAATTAATTTCTTTTACGGTCCTGGATTCAAGTCTTTTATGGCCTTATATTTATTGTGAATGTCGTACCACAGAGTATAAAACTAGGACATCATGACACTAGGCAGGACTTCCCAAATTACAAGTTAGCAGAAGTTCTAGACTCATTAAAATGTGTGCGTTACTAATAATTGTACTGTAAGCTACTGATATAGATATTTCTTCATGATTTTTGATTAAAGTATCAAGACTTACTCGGTTCCTATACAAATAGCCTATTCGCGGTTTATCACTGGTCGCAGCTGCACAAGAAAATTTGTCATCGCGCGTGAAATAATTATCTGATGAAACCCATTGGAGCAGGATATAGGACCCGTAAATTGGAATCCTATGACGTCGACAGCGAAGTAGGTAGTTAAAAATCACAGACATATTAAAGAAAAAAAATTAATCTGAGTTAAAATACGTAATTAACTACCTATAGAATGCAGAGTAAATGTATGGTGACACATATTTTACTCTGCATTCATCATTCATCATAGGTACCAGGTACCCTATCTTTATGGATTAAGTACCTACCTATAAGGAAACCTATCTTAATGTCCTATTTATTTAATAAACTGACCCGACCCGACCTATTATTAAAAGTTGACAAAACTCTTTCTATCTGCGTCGTATTCCTCACTACTGAGGGTTTTCTTGGGATAATTAAAGCGGTGGGATCCCATGTCCTTCCGCCTAATCATAAATACCTACCTACTTACGGATTCAAATTCAAAATGATTTTTATTCAAATAAACTTTTACAAGTACCTATTTTGAATCGTCAAGTGAATCTACGTTATGGATATCTAGAACGATAGAACCCCGCCGCACCTATAATGTTATATCTACCTCATACATCTTGAGTTATTTGCAGGTTTTGACATCGTTATATCTGTCCACGTACTAGATGGGCCCTTTCATAGAAAAAATTTGGTCGTGTGGTGCATGCTCCACACCTGTCTTAAGTTTTTTTAAAGTTAACCTGCTGGGCTACAGGCAATGACTAAGGAAACTTATTCATTGGCTACAGGCTACTACTACTATCTGCTAAAGCTGACAGCTATAGTGTAACGACTAACGATCGCAATACTCACGTCCGCAGGAATTACCTTTTACCTCCCTGCACGTGTCCCCCGGGTGGTGCTAAGCGAGCGACGAACCAGGAGGCGTAATAAATGCCATACGATTAAAAAAAAAAGCAATTGGCAGTCATAGGGACTGCCGATAGAAGTGAAAACGAATATTATTTTATTCTTTTCTAATAAAAAATAATAATAAAAATATTTCAAAATATATAAACCTTAAAACTAAGGTATTAAAGTTTAATTACGAATGTACTATATTTATATTTAAGACCCTTTGTCTTCGTAACAACGCGAGGTGTCGGTCTCCTTTCCACAGCACTTATTAATAGTTAGAAACCTTGAAACGAAGACATTAAAGTTTCATTACAAATGTACTATTTATACTTAAGACCTTTTGTCTTAAGAAGAACGGTGTCGGTCTCGCGTATTCCACATTTTTACCCCCTACCAAAAAGTGCTCAACGCGCCTAAAGAAGCTTGCACTTCAAAAATTTAAATATTCGTTTTCACTTCTATCGGCAGTCCCTATGACTGCCAATTTTTTCTACTACAAATTAGCCCATGACTGCGGTCTCGCCTGATGGTAACTTTTGGTAAGACTTAAGAGATATGCAGCCTTGTTGGTAGCGGGCTGCTGGTGAGGTATGCCACCCGGCATCGCAACGCTAAATCACTTGGCGGTACGTTTTTGTGGGAAGGGTGCTAACTAGACACGGCCGAAGCCTGTCACCGGACCAGAGACAATCTAGAAATTATAAATTATTGTCTCTGCCGGCTATTGGAAACCCGATAAAAGCATTGGATAAAAGTAGCCTGTGTTATTTCAGACTGTGCCTGCCAACTTCAGGTTGTACATATTTAACTATGGCCAACTTTCATTCTGTCTTCAGGGCGATTGTGTAAAACGTGCATCAATCAATGTCAACTCTCAACTGTTTTGATTTTGGCATTCTTCTCAATGGGGAGTAACTCGTACGGGAGAGGCCTTTCTTTGATCCTACTCGCGGCGGATACTAGTGGTGATTTAGTAATACACCCATGGTGTGGTAATCTAAAGCTAATTTTGACTGCCAAACTTTAAAGATTTGGCAAGGGAGTGTCATTACCATGATATGTGATCATGGTCGCACCATGAGGGTTAAAAGTTTTAAACTAAACGGTTTTCTGTCCATGCGATTGCAAAAATGACACTTCAGCCAAGGTTTCTACATGGTCCATCAATCAACGTACAATAGTTGCAGTCGGAATCGATGAGCTCTGAAGTAAATAAAACAAAATATGGGCAACCATAGGTTTATTTTTTATATATAATTCCCTTAGTTCTAATTATATCCATAGGACTGCATCACGGCGGTGAAGGGCGCTGTAGCCTTGGCCACCTTCTCGCCTGCATCCTTGGTGATTTTCTGTGAACAAGGAATCCCAATTAATCATGCCTTGTAATTGAAAAGATGTACACTTAACGTGTTGAGTGAACTCAGAATATTTCTTTTTTCATAACACATCAAATAATGTAGGTTAAATCATCATTAATAAAAATGGTTTGGTTTAAAAATAAATAAATAAATAGTTTTTGTAGGTCTTATCAGAGAGAGAGGAGAGGACAGAGACTACAGGGACTTGGCCCGATGCGTTGGTCAGATCAAATCCGCACTGCTCTCGATAGCAAGGTCCACAAAGCCCTGAATGTCGCAAAAACCCGAGAAACATGGCGCGACATCGTTCATAGAATGATTATTGGTGGAAGGGGTCACGACCCTGAGTATTGGGGAATACGACGCAAGGAGGAGGACATCACACCCACACATTTGACAGAGGTACAGCCCTGAAAATACGACAAATACATCGAATTCATACAAACCTTGAGTTTCTTCTCATAGGCGAGTTTGTGGATGGTCTTGAACTTCCTCTTGTCCTCCAGTTTGCGCACCACTTCGCGGTACTTCCAGCCCACCTCGTGCGAGAGGCGGCCCACGTGACAGTACTGACAATTACAATTAATACATACGTTAGTTATAAATACTTGAGTTAAATTGTAAAACTGTAAGTAAGATTGTATATCAGAATGTTATAATGTTACAACATCAGTTAATAATAACTTTCAGTCGCAAATTACCCAATAGATAGCATCATGTAATGTAATGAATAATTATCAAATCAACACAGGAGAAAGGCCAAACACAGCATACAACTACAGACAAGGGAATTCATGGGATTGCCCTATAGTGCCATATCTGATAAATGTAAATCATGCCACACTGTTTTTGCTGGATTTATTCTTATCGATAAGTTATTAAGAATATCACAGGGAAAAGAGAAAAGTGGTAGCTACTACGGATTGCCAAAGCCTTGATGCAGCCATCAATTAAACTCTTTTTTGATGTTTAGCACAGATAACAGGAATTGATATAATATTGAATAATATTAATTACAGCTTATTAATAAGCTTTATCATTGCTTTTAAAATTGACTGCCCTTGATAGTTGATACTCTGTAGTTTTTAACTGTGCCATCCAGTTTGTTGTAAAAAAAAAAGAATGTGGTTTTTCTTAAATAAGCATGTTTCTAGGCTTGGCTTCATTTGGCTTGCTACATACCTTGCGTCCGGGCTTCAAGCAGAATACACGGAGAGCTGCAGGCACAACCACTCGTCTGCGATTGTCATAAGGTGGGGGACATCCATCATATGCGCGGAGCCTCCTCAGGGCATCCTTTCCGCGCTCTGTCTTGTGTGGGATCATGCCTGAAAATACATTAAACTATCTTAAAGGAGGAAATATTCACAATAAGTTATAAATACTACTAATATTAGCTTCATAATATATGTTTTATCACAACTGTCAAATAATGTAGGTATGGAAAAATTAATAATCATTAGGAAGAATCATAATCTCCAAATACACAAATCCCGCAATTGTATGGCCACATTAATGTATTTCAGGTCATTCACTACAATACCACACCTATTCAGATCAAGCTTATCATTTTTAGTAAGTGCTAAGTTGAGTACAAAATTTTAGAAGTACATGTAATTGAATTCTGGCTGTCCCTGTAAACAATTAAGACTGCATTAAACCACCAATGACTTTTTAATTATTATTTTTTTGATTTCTCTGAGCCATATCATGCGATCAGTCTTCTGACTATGAGCAGAAGTGTTCTAAGGTTTTGTGACTTTTTATGACTTTTCCCATTGAAACAGTCATATAAACTGAGCCTGGATTAACTGGTCTATCCTGGTCTAAAATGTTTTAAAAGGCGCGCGAGACAGTCTGGAACAGTGAGTTGGACTGCCAGCTTCAGGTTGGGATGGTGCTTGCAACTTGTATGTGGCCCTACAAACCTGACTTTTTAATGACTCCATTGCTATAATAACTTTCATATTGCAATAATAATCCCTAAACTTAGCTGTATCCTAATTGTTAAGTTATAAAATTGACAAAATTACCTCTAACAGTTTTCCACAGGACTTTGGAGGGAGCCCTAAAGTGGAATGGTCCACGCGCAGGGTTCACATTGCACCGTTTGCGCAAGAATGACATGAACTTCAACTTGTTCCTGAAATAAATAAACTAATGTGAATAATTGTAAACTAACAACAGTACTCAGAAACAATCGTTTTTTTATGATCAGATTATTATTTTGAATGACAACATGTAAGCTTTCAGTCGCAAATTACCCAATAAAACATCATTTCAGAAGTTGTAGCTAAGTTGAATATGTAATTATCTGTTTCCTTCGTCCATAATGTAAATGGAGGGTTTTCAAATCAGTGTGTATTTTTGAGAAAACATTTCATGTTATTATCACCAACTGTTACATATTTTAATTTTTTTGTGTCACCCAATGGCAAGTCTAGCATTCCATGCCATGGAGGCAATAGCGTCAGTGTTTGGGCATCAGTCACAATTAGGGTTGCCACCCGTACTTTATAATAAAGTATTGTACGTTATTTCTGGTAATTACACTCTATACTTTATGAGAACAATAAAATACGCGAAAATACTTGATTTCTCTGGGATGAAAAAAGTATGGTCGTAAGCATTTTGGCGTAAAACGGAACGTTAACGCTTGGTGCCGAATCTATAGGTGGCCAGCGCCACTTGAGCGCTCGTTGTTGATAATTTTTGAATGCAACCTACCCTCAAACGTCAACATTATCAAAGTCATTGTCAAAACGTTTTTTTAATTTCTTTTTTTGGGGTTTTTATTATTTGTTTGTTTAGTGTAAAGCGGTTGGACTGCAAAGAATACGTTTGATCGGTTTTATAGATTTACATTACAATAAATAATGGACAAGGACAACTTCCGTAAACAAAGTACTTCGTGTACACCTACAGAACGTAATTTTGATAGCGAAACGGATCAAATAGATAGTGAATAATATGTTACACCGAAACAATGATACGACGAATGTTTTTTCTTTTTAATATAATAAAGAAAAAAATTGTACTTTATTTTGACACTATGTACTTTTTTTCTTACGTACCTATGTACTTTAATTGCAAAAAATAAAAGTGGCAACCCTAGTCACAATGCCCAAGAATAATCACTTAAGTTTTAAATATTTATTGAAGTATTATTTGCTTGTTTCGTTAATATAACATTCAAATTAAACAATATACTTTACTTAGTCCATACCTGAAGAAGTTTCCTGAGATATTGAGCTGTTCACATCTCACGACAACAACTTTGTTTCCTTCTAGTAGGACCTTGGCAATGACTGCAGACAGCCGGCCCAGCAGGTGGCCCCGGCCATCTATTACGATGGACTGAAATAAAGAGTTCAAACTTGAGTGCCTGCGAATAAACACATCGCTGTCCTAACCTCAAATGTCATGAAAACAAATCTAAACCACAAAGTTTATATAGCGATATAAAAAGTATTAGCCGACTTCACAACTTAATAAAGCCGATAATAATGAATGGTTAAATAAATTTAACAATATAACGCTATAAAATGACTTTCAACACTAACAAGGCGGCACGTGTACATCACACAGCATCATTTTTAACACCGTTTTCACTGATTATTTAATCATCCGATAACTGCAATGTTTTTATCACTTTAAAATATAAAGTTTACAAATAATTAACACGCTTTTAGTAGTAAAATTACTATTTTTTGACCTCACCTTATTACTAAAGCCCGTCATTTTCTCGACAACAAAACGGAAAAGGCAATCTTTTAAAAGAAATATGGCTACCGGATACTTTCAATGTTTTTTTCTTAAGTAAGGATTTACTGCTCTTGATCCCGGTACCTATTTAGAATAATTGTTCCACCTAACAGTGTTGCCATTTACTTAATGCTCGTGCAGCGGGAGTGTACACAGACATCTAAAGGGAAGACTCCAGAGTAGAACTCTCTAAAAAGTACTCAAGTGTCATCGTCATAGATAATACACTACTAAAATATTTTCAAAACAATAGCCGAGCTGTGCAGTGTGTGGTGTGATTTGTGCATTTCTGCTCTGCATTTCTGATCTAAAAATCGTGAGACGTGAATCGTGATTGTGATGCGCGAGCTAAATATAACACAGTTTCAGATAGATTTGCTGATTGCTTCCAATTTTCTTGGAACACGTCACCATTTAGCCAGGAAATGTTAAAAAAGTTTTAAATTCTTACAGGGTTCAATAATTCTAGAAATGGAAATCCCGTACAAGAAGATATTTATTTATGTTTTAACTTTCGCGGCTTATGCCTACACGGGCATTGGTTCGAGTATGTTACGAAATCTAAAAGATGCTGTGTTATCCGCGGAATCAGTATTTGGAGATATGTTTAGAAATGTCATCACTGTAGCTGAAAAATTTAAATCATTACATGATGTTTTTGATGCTGCCGTAGAAGAAGACTGTATATTTTCTTGCCCTGAAGGTTGTCTATATTCAAATATTGCTTTATTTCATGTCATGAACTCATTTTCATGTTGTTTCAAATCATTGTTGTCCTGTCATAACTATGCTGCTAAATTGCCTAAAAATTGTACAATAATTAAATAGTAAGTGGGTACATAATTATGCTAGTATTCAGTGTTGTTTTCTAACTGTCTATTATTTGTAACTTAATAGTGTTACAGTTCATACCTATTTATCTTTTCAACAAAAACATTTCCCGACAAATTCTACTTTCCTACTTTATTTAACAATACCACTAATATCACATCATGTTTAGTTTATTTGAACAATTACTAAATTTTATTTACAGGCCAGAAACCGGTTCGTAACAGAAATCACATACCAAAGTCAGATGGATGTGGATCTCTAGGAATAGAAATAACAACTGAATATTTACCGATAGAGCAGATGACTAAATGTTGTGATACTCATGATATATGTTACGATACATGCAACAGTGGTAAAGAGGTGTGTGATTTAGAATTCAAAAGGTGTCTATACAACTACTGTGACACATATAAAAGTGTTAATATTGGCGGCGAAACAATTACCAAAGGCAAGTTTCAATCCTTTAGCTTTACATTAACATAGAATATTATTATTAACAACTAGCTGATGCCTACGACTTCGTCGGCTTGGATCCAGGTTTTTTGTTGCTGCGAGAACTCTTTAATTTTCCAGGATAATATTAAGTATAGATTGAAATGAATTTTTATACATATCAAAGATTGCAGACAGGAGAATTCAAACTGACCAATAGGCCATGATGCAGTCAATCAAGCCCCAAAAGTTGTGTTGTTAATGTATCTTTTAATTCTTGTGTTGTATAATTGTTACAGTGGAGGACCTACTTTTATGCCTATTATTAAGTACTATGGAGCTTTAAAAACAAGAGATGACAAATTGCTTTTAAAGAATTTTACAAATAGAAACACATGACATTGGCGAAGTGCTTGGTGCTGATGTGGTACTCTGAAAAGCCATTAACAAGAATAAGAAGACAAAAAAGCATTTCTAAAACTATTTACTTATGAAATATTAGCAATGTGTCATCTCTTATATAGTTTCTTTCGTTTGAATTTTATTGTAGCTCCAAAAATCATAATTTATGTTTGTCTGGAAAAAAATAGCAGACTTAATCATTTTACTTCTCCACAGGTTGTAAAGCTGCAGCTAAATTACTTTTTACTGGAACATTGACGCTTGGTTGCAAGTCATATTTGGATGCACAGAAAAATGCCTGTTATTGTCCTCCTGCCAAGAATAAATATAAAAAATTCACTGCTGGGAATGATGAACTGTAGGAATTGATTGACATGACAGCTTGGTGTATATTTGCTGTGTGGGCAGTCAGTGCTACTGCTAATTCACATGCAACATGTATTCATGGTTGTATGATGACCTGTACGAAGTTTGATACTTTGTGTTTTAGAATCAGTATTAAGAGTTTGTTGTGGCATAGTGATGTTTATTTATAATTCTGATACCCTTAGGTATATGTTATGTTTAGGCTATGTTTAGTCCCACTAACTTATCTGACCTGCTGACAACATTGCTGTCACTATCACATTTATTTAGTGTTCCTAATAATTTATTAAAATTAAATTAAAACTAAACATTCATAAAAATTAGTTCCAATTTTGGCCAGATACATTGGTGGGACTATTATTGTAGTTCTGTAAAACTATGTAATATAGCCAATAATGTTGGTATATACAGCTATGAAATGTGATATAGTTTTAATATACAGATATAGTTGACCAAAGGATTTGGAATAATAAAGTAATATATAATTTATATCACGTTTTTATTTCAGCATTAAAAATTACTCTTTTTTTATATCATGATGCCTTTTCTTTTATATATAAAATAAATTATTTGCCTTAAGAATATAGAGTAGGCCTTTAAAAGTAAAGTAAAGTAAAAGTAAGATAAGCACTAAATTATAAATGCTTTTTAAAACCATTCGTGCAATTTGTTAGTTTATATGACTTAAAGAGTATTTGTTAGTAATTTAAACAAACAGTACTAATGGACGCAGTCATCAAAATACATATGTCATGTATCTATTTTTTCTTAATTCATATTTTTTAAATGTTGAGACTATAATAATATTAATTAATCCCAATATAAATAAATGCTTGTAAATATGTTATAATCATTGATTTAGAAACTGATTGTGAGCGACTTTAACTTAAATTATATGAATTTTGGGTCTTTTCTATGTTAAGAGTTCTTTAATCTCCTCCTTTTCAGCAGCTTCAATGTATGGTGTGCCATCTGGTGTTTTGCCATTTTTAGATGCACCCTGTAATATAGATGTTAAAATAAGATGCAATTCTGTTACGTATAACATAACAATGTTTTTAACTGAATTACCTATTATAACATTCATCCAGATTTATCAGAGTCCAGAACTTAAGATTATTGTTATCTATATTTATGCTGTGAAAACAGATCTGAATAAATTTCATTTATTTATTATCTTGCTGTCAATATTATTGAAAGGAATCAAAGTTATATCAAATCAACGCCGCCAAGCGATGTAGCGTTCCGGTACGATGCCGTGTAGAAACCGAAGGGGTATGGGTTTAATATAACTGCCATGCCCCTAACAGGTTAGCCCGCTACCATCTTAGACTGCATCATCACTTATCATCAGTTGAGATCGCAGTCAAGGGCTAGCCTGTAGTGGATAAAAAAAAAAAAAAATGATGCAGAGTTCCATAACAAGGCTACTGTAGAAGTATAATAACTTACATGTTTAAGTAATGTTTTAACACACTCGGTATGACCTTCCCAAATAGCTGCAAGAATCACAGATATTCCATGTTTGTCAACCATCTGAAAAGAACCATAAACAAACTTTAATCTTTTTTATTTTATATCATTTCCTAACAGTTATTCGTCTGAAATTACTGTGAAATAATATAAATGCTTATGTCTTAAGACTTAAGTATATACCAATTTCATTACTTTTTAAACAGAATTTCTTATTGTGACATCCTAATTAAATGGAAATCGATGTATTTTAGTTTAATATATTTTCAGTACACTAGTTCAAAAGAGTTGAATAAGGTTGAAATAAATTTTTAGATCATTCTAGATATTATTTTATTTGATAACCATAATTAACAAGTGAAAAAACACTTGTAATATTTAGTTTTCCAATTATTAGTTTAAGACATTATGTTCTCAACTTATGTGTGGTTTTTTGAATCCCGGGGGAACTTTCCAGTACCAGTACCTTTCCAGGGTAAAAAGTGGCCTATGTCCTTCCCAGAAAAAACTATCCCTATGCCAAATTTCATTAAAATTGGTTGAACAGATGGGCCGTGAAAGAGTAACAGACGGACACACTTTCGCATAATTTATAATAGGTATTAGTATGAATACTTTTAGCCAAATGCAAAGATATTTTAATGCTCCATAGGTTACAACTTTTCCATTTGCTCATTAACCACTGAAAGGTCAAGAAGAATTTGGTTTAGGCTACAGTACAACATAATTTTGATACTTACATTGGGATCAGCTCCTTTGTCTAATAAATAATTTACAACAGCTGTTTGCCCATAATCTGCAGCATAATGTAGAGGAACACGTCCATCGATGAAAGCGTTTACATCAATTTTCTAAGAGTAAAGAATATAAATTGAAATATTAAAAAAACGGAAGAATAATAATAATAGGTTTGTTCTATTTCGATAAATGATTGATTGAAAATATCAATTCGGAAACAGTTATGTTTTATTTCATTTCAACTACTGCATTATAGCCAAATGATGGATCGGGGTAAGTCTAGTTTAGGTTTTTAAGAAGATTGCTAGTTTTACCGTTTGCTCAACGATGTCTTTTACTTGATCAATGTCGCCGTTTTTAATTCCCCACACTAATTCACTCATTTTCACGTACTTTGTTAGTTCTTTTTGTTTAATTCTCACGAATCAAATCTTCAATCACAGATTAGTATAGAATACTACGTATTCAGATGGCTCACGGCCATACAAATTTTTATCCCTTATAGTCAAAGCCTGTGATTGGCTGGCTGCATCATTTTGCTAAACCAATGGCATAACATTTGTTTTTTTTTTAAGATTTTTGCTCTGGGTTCTTATTTTTATGTGAAAGGAAGCTTTGGATACTTGCATTTTGGGCTTTTTACAGCCCCGGCATGCATCCCCATTTTCCATGCATGAAATATTTATTTCTAAAGGTTCAAATGGCATAGGCCAATATAAGGCCTAGCGCATACATACAGCTTTTGATTAAAAAGTTGGACAATTATCAATCAAACGCTCAATTCGTATTGCAAGTGTATTGATGTCACGGAACAGAAAAAAAAAGTTGTATGTATGCGCTAGCCCTGAGTAATAAAATGAAACAATTTTCTTCAGGTATTTATTTATTTCTTTTTTTCAATTTCTTCTTGGCCCCTGTTTGAATAATGATAAGAAAAACACTTTTTCATCTTCTGTGAACCTTCGTTGATTTTTCTTTTGTGTGCACAATCTTAGTTGCATAGTTAATATTGTTTTGGCAATGGGGTTTAATTTTGCTAATTTTTCACACACATTTTCACAGCCTAAAGCTTTTTTAGCTCTACGAATAAGGTTAAGGGTTTTTTGTGAATACTTATATTTCTTGTAGAGATGTTTACATCGAGGTGTAAGAGCTTTAAACCTTTTGATGACTCTACCCTTGCTTTTCCTTTTTTTTACTTAGTAGTTGCATGGTATCAGAATCTGGAATTGATATTTTAGTATTACATCATAATATTAAATTCTGTTTAACAATCAATCAATCAATCAATCAATCAACCTCATATTACTACTCAATATTTTAAATGAACATGCTTTTCTTGAAAGTTAGAGAAATTGACATAATGATAACAATAAAATAGTAAATTGCAAATATAATCCAAAAAATAAAGAGGTGGTTAACCTGATGGAACATTCTCTTGTCTACAGTGTTTTCTTTTAGGAGTAGATAAAAGTACTTCTGAAAAGAAAAAAAATCTCCATGTATAATATAATTAATAATTATAAGTATATTACCAATTTAAGATACCTAATTAAATATTCATATTTAAGAAATAATTGTTTTAAACCTAGGTTTATATAGTTGGAACTTGGATTTGATTCCAATCCAGAGTTTCTCAATTTCTATATTACATAGCTTACGAGCAAGAGATGAAAATTAAGATCATTACCTGATGAAATATTCTGTTGACCCACTGTAATACAGTGTTCCACCAATCTTTTTTTGGGAGTTGATGGCAATGCATCTGAAAAAAAAAAACAATTTATCATAATTAGATATTAACAATATTATATTATTAAAACTAATATAAATTTGAGTGTGGAAAATCAGTACCCATGGGTAATTTAAATGCAGATTAACTGCAAGGTTGCTGTTAAGAAAATTTATTCAGTTATATGTATTGATTACCTGATGAAAAACTTTGTTGACATTCTGCAGTATCTACCAATTTCCTTTTAACATTCTTTTGACCTTCTGTAATACAGTGTTTTCTTTTAGGAGTTGACAAAAGTTCGTCTGAAAATAAAAGTTCACCATGTTACAGTATATTAGCAACTTAAGTATAATTAAATATTCATATTTATGAAATAATTGTTTGGGCCTAAGTTTGTTCCACCAATTTTCTCACCTAAAAGCCCTTTATTACTGGCTGAATGTGTGATCTTGTTTAGAATAGTTATGATCATAATGTATCATACGAGCATAACAATGATCACGATTCTCTGGTCCTGAAAATAAAAGGGATTCATATAAAAGCCTAAGAATTTATAAACAAAGGTTCTAAACTACCTATGCTTTAAATAGATGCGAACACGCGCATACACACACGCGCACGCGAAATAGAACACTTTGCGGATTTTAAATCAAGGCATTACATATTATATCTAGGTACGTAAGCATATATACAAAAAAACCTAACTTTCAACTTACTAGTCTCTTCAGGATTCTCCAGAAGAGTGGATGGAGTGCCACTAAGGATCTCAGATTCCAAGAATAATGTAGGAAATGCTGTTCAAAGAATACGCGATTTTGACGTCACGAAACGTTTTTCAAAGTGCTTATGACACACTTGCAAACGCCTAAGTTCGTTATCATTTTTAAGTCGCAAATCGTCACATAATTAACCTAAGCCACTTTTGGAGTCTTTCCTCACATCGTGGAAACTTATGTAAAATAGCGTCCTTTCGCGAATTATTACAACCGGGCACACAACACTTGTAATACATCTCAATAAATTGCGATAACAATTGCTAATAAGGGAACAGAAATGTACGGAAATTAATCAACGCAACCACTTTGTTCAACGCTCATTAGAAAATTCACCGGACAATTATTTATTATTCACAAAACTAAAATGGCGTCGGGAAAATGGAAATTGGAAATGTCAGTCTGTCACAGATGGTCACGTGGTGTTCAGAAATGTCATACATCATTTTGCTATAGATTTTGTAAGGGCATGGAAATTTGAAGGGCGTGAACTACCCGTGTCTTCAATGATTGATTGTTCTAATATAAAAGTTGCAAATCTGTTTGACAAGGGACCACAGCGACCACAGATTGAAGATTTTACATCTCAGATTAATAACCTATTTTACATAGAGTAAATATAGCAAGAGGAGACAATGTAATAATAATACCACAGGAGAGCGAAATGAGTGTTTATTAAACACTAATAGGGTTGCCACCTTTTTTTTTGCAATTAAACTACATAGGTCAATAAACGTAAGAAAAAAAAGTACATAGTGTCAAAATAAAGTAAAATGTTTAAAAAATTTTTTTAATTGCTTTTCGTTGATTTTTGTTTCGTCGTATAATTTTTTTGACGCATTTTTTCGGCGTAACATATTATTCACTATCAATTTGATGCGTTTCACTATCAAAATTACGTTCTGTAGGTGTACACGAAGTACTTTGTTTACGGAAGTTGTCCTTGTCCAAAAACCGATTAATCGTATTCTTTACACAAAACTCCCTTATATAAAAAGTACTCTGTGCTCAAAATAAGCAAATAATAATAACCCCAAAAAAAAAAAGGTAAAAAAAAGAAGTTTTGACAATGACATTGATAATGTTGACATTTGAGAGTAGGTTGCGTTCAAAAATTATCAACAACGAGCGTTCAAGTGGCGCTGGCGACCTTTAGATTCGGCACCAAACGATAACGTTCCGTTGTACGCAAAAATGCTTACGGCTAAACTTTTTTCATCAGAGAGACAGAGAAATCAAATCATGCGAAATAAAGTATTTTCGCGTACTTTATTGTTCTCATAAAGTATTGAATATAATTACCGGAAATAACGTACAATACTTTATTATAAAGTACGGGTGGCAATGCCAAGGAGTGACCGAGCGAGAAAATGTTCTCTTGTCCTTGATCAGCGTATCACTTTTTTGTTTGACCTATCCGACAGTTTAGGTCAGACAATCCTGTGTCGTTTTTGTTATTCGCCCATATTCGTACGAAATCGGAATTGGACAAAGTGGTACATGTGCTCGTAGCTTACGAAAAGAGTGGTTTAATTTATAAGCGGTGGTGTATTGCTGTGTGTTAGGCTGCAAAAGCCTAACTGAACGTTAATACGAAAACATAACCTAATACGTAAGTTTACAATTTTGACCTGATTGTTACAGATAAAAGCAGGTTATATTTGTAAAGACTCGTATGAATGCTACAAAGTATATAACAAAAAATACTCAATTACCAAAATATCGCATTAAGACTATCGCTATCGCATACTGTATACGCTAACGCCATGTCTATATCTCTTTCTGTCTACGGCGCAGGCCAAAGGCTTTAGTAGTGTTGCCAACTCTTTTCCCTCAATTCCACTAAAAGCGATTTTTCTCACCACCATCACCAGAAACCCACTAAAAGTAGTTGCTTTCATGCGATTTACAACATTTATTTGTTTTTACTATGAAGGTCTACCCTTATGGGTAAGGAGAATCATCTGTATATATGAAATGTGTCCGTCGAAATGCATTAAATTGGGGGCGCCACATTAGCATCAGGGTAAATTTAAAAGGAAGCGCCAAATATTATTAGAGTAGGTTCGAGAAATAAACAAGGAAAGAAAACAGTCATCATTATTTTGTACAACGTAAGTTGTTGAAATTTTTAATAAATAACTACTTTAGTCGACAATTATATTAATTTTTTTAATTCGGCATACTTCACTTCATCTACAATTGCTTTAATCATACCATACCCTTTGCCTACACCAGCGCCACTGTGAATGGTTTTCGAACTGTTATTTATAGCAACCACTGGACACTTTTTCAACTTCTTCTACCCTTCTTCTACCCTAAGAGATGATTCTCCTTACCTCTATCCTCCATAGTCCATAATTTTTACATAATAAACCATTTTTTTTTATTCCTAAGGTTTTTGTCTGCGATCAATGATCGCAGGTTTTTGTGGGTGGT
The DNA here is from genome assembly GCA_923060345.2 of Erebia aethiops. Lineage (NCBI taxonomy): Eukaryota > Metazoa > Arthropoda > Insecta > Lepidoptera > Nymphalidae > Erebia > Erebia aethiops. Next base: position 7,771,889 of record OV281096.1, on the reverse strand, counting down.
TTTTTGTTATTTTCTGAAATGGATTTGACATTGACAACGGTGAAGAGATTTGAATTTTTACGCTGTGTGACTGTAGTGTGCATGGAACTAATAAGTACTACGTACAACCGAAGTACTTATTAGTTCCATGGTAGTGTGTTATAGTCAGAGACAAGTTAATCTCTGTCTCACAGATGACAGAGTACTTCTCTGTCTTTGATCGTTACTTTTAAAAAGTCGGTGTTAAAAAGTTTAAAAACTTTGTGATTAAGAATACTCAAATTAAGAATCAATACAAAGTACCTGTAATATTGTAATTCTGAAGCACTCAAGCATTTTAAAATAATCATGGATATGGGTTTGAATATAAAAAACTTGCCCAATGATTCTCGAAATGCTGTAAAGTTTGTAGTGGTGAGTCAGTTGCTCTTGCTTTAAATCAGCTTCTAGTTTTTTATTACATAAACCTTAGGTCGGAATACGTATCTGATGAAATGTAGAAACTTTTGCTTACGTATCATTTACTATATTTCAGGATACCATATTAAGCAGCATAATATATCCCTTGTTAAAAAGAATCAGTGATAAATTACACTACCAGAAGGATGGGATATCTGATGAGAATTTCACACAGATTCGCAATGTATACACCTTGTGTGCGGATCAAATTAGAAAATGTATATTAACTTTATTTGATATAATTAAGATAGAGTACCAGCAAGATATTTACCTTCAGGTCTGTATGGTGGAATAGATTTTATCTTAAAATAAAGAAATTAACAGTAAAATATTTGCAAAAGCCTAATACTAATAATCTATTTGAGTACTTATGCTATTTTCAGGAAAGTCGTCAATGTACTATAGAAAGAATCAGTTGGTGCATACAAAAACTGGCATCGGTTGAGAAGCTTCTAGAAAAACCTTCAAGAGATTTGCTGGATACCTCTCTGGAATTCCTTTCTGTTTCTTCAATGTACTTTGTGAATTGGATAGATCAAACATTCGATATACTCAGTAAATTGTCTAACGTTATATCAAAGAATGATTTCAAGAAAATGGAAGAGCTATCTAATGAGTGGAAATTGGAGGTGAAATAATATATTTTTTATAATGTAATGGCACATCACTCTAAAAGCAAAAAGCACCTTTAATGTGTTTCTATTTATTTAGTGATTTCACATGATATTTTTCAGCTGATTGATTGTGTGTGTGGCCTTCACACATCAGTAGATGAACTATTGCTCTCAGCGATGACACTGTGCAAGCATTGTTTGCCCGGGGACCAGTATATTGTTAAGGCTCGCTGCCAAGTGGTAAATTTATTATTTATTCATAATTTATATGCTTTGTTTAATGAGTATCCCTACTTCCCTACTAATATTATTAATGCAAAAGTGTTGGTTTGTCCTTCAATCACAGCTATGTATCGACGTGATTATTGCATGGGCTATAGCTGAGGACCTGAGAACGACATAGGTTTTTTACCCTGGGATATCATAGAATTCCTCCAGGATTTCTAAAACCACTCGAACTAAACCGAATTTGGACTTTGGACCATAATTTCTTAGCTACATAATATTGTTATATAATAGAATCAATGCATGCAAGCTTAATATTTCACTTAAATGAACTTAACATTTTCAGGTGTTACGAGAGACTAAAACATTGCTAAGTGAACTCCTTGAAGGTGATTCAGACACTGTACATGCAACAATAGATACATTGAAGTTACCAATAATGCCTTTCAACATCACAGTGCGTATAGACGTCCTGAAAGACGTATTGTATGTGTTAGAAACTAACACCAACACAGCCTTATTAGCATTAGTCGTTCACTGCTTCAGCCAAGACATTTCTCCAGTGGAAATATTGAAGAACCACTTTGAAAATTCTTCTAAAACATGCATTTGTGTTGACACGGGTGAAGATATTGATGTTACGGAGAGGTGCAAGATTATAAAGGAGTTTGATTTGTACAACGAGAGGTTGCTTCAGATTGGATCGTTTGCTATGTCGTGCTCATCTGATCAGAAGAGTGAGTAAGATCTAGAGAGTAAAACTGTTATTAGCGCGATCGGAGAGTTAATTTACCCTTATTATATCGATTCAGCTTTTGTCCTCCATAAGACTAGTTATAGTCCAATACCGAAATCAGGTTAGGTAATCCTTAGAAAGCTTGGCCCCATGTCGCGAATATTGAGTTTTTTTAATTCCCGGTGGAACTCTTTAATTTTCTGAAATAATAACATGGGCCGTTAAAGCATAGTAAGCAGACACTTTCGCATTTATAATATTAGTACCGGCAAAGACGTGCCGCCAAGCGGTTAAGCGTTCAGGTACGATGCCGTGTAGAAACCGAATAGGGGTATGGTTTTAATATAACTGCCATGCCCCTACCAAGCTAGCCCGCTACCATCTTAGACAGCATCGCCACTTACTATCAGGTGAGATCGCAGTCAAGGGCTAACTCGTAGTGCATAAAAAAAAGATCCGTTCAGCCGTTCTGACGTGATTGAGTAACAAACATCCATCCATACATCCAAACTTTCCCATTTATATTATTATAGTATAGTATAATTATAGTATAATCTATATAAATAAAAATGAATGTTGCTAAGCCCATAACTTCCGAACGACTTCACCAAATTGGATAATTTTTTTGTGTTTGTTATAGTCAGGACAAGGTTTGTATAAAAAAAATTCGCGGGAACCAAAAAACCTCAAATGGATGTTTGTTACTCAATCACGCCAGAACGGCTCAACGGATCTGAATGAGATTATAGTCTGGAACAACACATACTTAGGTTTTTATCCCGAAAAACTAAAGAGTTCCCGCGGGAACCAACAAACCTAATTCCAAAGTCGCGGGCATCAACTAGTACTATAGTACTAGTTGATGCCCGCGACTTCGTAGATTAGTATGGAAGCATGGATAAATGCTAATCTTTTCTAATTTTTGCAGGGGTTCTCAACCTCCGCAGCGGTCTAGCCAGTCTGGAGGCGCTGGAGCCCCACTTGGTTCCTGCAGTGATGCTGTGTCCCGCGGGCCCGCACGCGCGCCTCCTGAGCGCCACGTGGCGGCAGGAGACCGTGCTCATTAGGGACAGCGTATTCTTGATTGTGGACCCGGCTGCTTTCGCTGATGTGAGACATCTATATCCTATTATATTATATATTACATTATCATCCTTACGAATATTTTAAACGCGAAAGTTTGTATGTATGGATGTGTGGATGTTTGATACTCTTTCACGCCAGAACGGCTGAACGGATCTGAATGAAATTTGGCACAGGATTTTTTATCCCGAAGAATTGATGAGATCCCGCGGGAACCAAAAACCTAAATCAACGCGGATGAAGTCGCGGGCATCAGCTAGTAGGTACTATAGTACTAGTTGATGCCCGCGACTTCGTCCGTAATATTTGAAAGATTTTAAGAATATTTTGCACTTCAAGGAAGCTTTTAACCCATAACTTTTGTTTGACCCAGTTTGATTTCATAAAAAATAATAAGTAATTAAAAAACCATCACGCCAGTAAACAAGTTTTACATCTTAGAGTAATATTATTTTTTTATTCCAGAAAGCGAGGCAAATGATGCATCAAAGCCTTTTGGAAATAACGAAAGAGAATCGTTACGACAACGGTAAAACATGCTCAGTGATCAACATCGGTTGTGTTGTGTGTGAATTCTTTGAGGCTTATGAGAAGTGGGAGCCCGAAGCGCTGACTTGTCACGAACAATTGGCCCCTTTGCTGAAAGATTTGAATAAGGGTGAGAACAATGTTTCTTATGTTTTTTATAGCACTGCATTATCTAAACGGCGTAAAGCCGCGCTAATAGGCATGATGACAGTAACCAATGAAAAACCAGAATCAATGAAATTATGAATTTATCTAATGAAATAGGATTCATGGATTATAAAAAAACGTATTTATTTTTCTATTTCGAGTGAGATTGCTATTTATTTTGATAAAATAAAACTATAAAATACAGCAATCCGCCATAATGGATTAAACACCAAGAAGCGAATGACGTCACAATTGTTTGGTTTTCGAGCTTTGACAATCACACTACCTATTGATTACTGCACACTGCACAGAGTACATTGATAAAAACAATAGTGACGTTACAAACGACGCCATGACACCGACGAGCGTTTTGGCGTGAATTTTAAAATTGAAATTTCAAATGCCAATTTTATCTACCAAACCTTATTTTTCTGCTGAAATAAGATATTTTTTCGAAATAGTAGATACTTCCGAACATAATCTGACCATTTTTCAAAATAAGTCATCATGCCTATTCGTCGTGACTTTAATTTCGAACGATCGAAAGCTCAATACGATCAATCTTTCCAATGTTAAAATTTAGACTAAGCATACCGACCTAGCATGATGGGTTGCAAAGATTTACTTCGGTTTACCTTAGTACTGAAAAGTATACTAAGGCTTCTGAAAAATCCAAAACTATACTCTGTGGACCTCGAAATCTGCAGCCGAATAAGCATCTACTAGTTTAATGAGAAAAACCTAAAATAGTCGTAACAGTTAAACGATCTAGGCCCTCTAAGGCCTCGGATAAACGGATAGCATGAAACAGTCAGGATGGACTGCCTCAAGCTGCGACTGCATAGCGTCTTCTACATACATGGACCGCTCGAGCAGTTGCGACTGCTTTCGGTTGGCAGCAATCAATCAATGGTAGCTTCAAACTGTTGACTATGACTGCTTAAGCGGTCCGTGTATGTTGATAACTGGCTGACTGCTCGAGCAGTCCGTGTATGGCTAACTAATGGTCTAAGGCCTTACAATGCCACTATCTAATTTTAACATTTTTTTTCAGTTCAAATAGAGTGCAAAATAGTGAGCAATCTTCTAAGTTCATCGAATGAATACAAATACGACGTAAGAGACACGAAAAAATCCACAAACCCAACCATTCAACAGCTAATAAAGCGTCTAAAACTCCTCTACACCTTGGTCAAAAGAATCAACTTGCTGTATAACCCACGTGAAAACGACGATGAATTTTACGAAGAGCCGCTCGAAAGTAAAAATATCACACAGACGTACAATAGATACGCAACGTATATAAATTCGCCGAAAAGACACACCCAAAACTTTTCGAAAAGCGTTTTCGCACGGACCAATATGCGGTGTTCGACGGGCAAATTCCCTTTGGCGATATTAACAAAGCATATGAAAGCTAGAAATAACAGAGATTTAAGCTTCTCAATTAAGCTAGATGGATTATGCGATGTGTCGGGATTGAAATTGAATCGCGATCCGTCTATACTTTATCATACGCCTTTGAAAACTAAATCCTCTTTGCGGAAAGTAGTTTTGTGTAAACAGCGGGCTTTGCCGTTTGGAAATAAAGCTTTGAACAATAAAAGAGAGGTGGAAAGCAGCGTTTCGGAAAAAGAAAGCGTTTTGGATGACGCAATGAGTTTACAGATAACAGGTAAGGTTTAAACGTTTTTTTTTAATCCGCTGCAAGGGGCATGGCAGTTATATTAAACCCATATGATTCGGTTTCTACAAAATCTATTAATAATAATATATCTTTTATCTATTTTTAAAGTAATTGTCGTCATCATTGCAACCGATTACCGACCCATAGTGATTACAAGAATTTAGAAGTCAACCCTAAGGCTGAAGGGATAAGAGTTAAGCAATAGAAAAGAGATAGAATTAGGTAGGTAATTAATTATTTTCACTCGCAGCGCTGTGCGAGCTGAATTGGGCTTTATTACGACGTTACCAGAGTCGCTGATTGTTAAAAGGTCTTCGCGGAGTAACTTTCCTGTTAGTACTATTACCTATTCTGTGGTATAACTACGCAGCCCTACCTTATGTGACCTGTCAGGTACTTGACTAGCAATATGTTTTACTTAGTCCAGTAAAAACGCTGGCTACGCTACGCTGACGATCTCCAAATCTATACTGCTGCACCCTTTCACCAAATCAACTCAGCTATTGAGAGCCTCAACCGTGATCTGGACCGCATAAACTCCTGGAGTGAATCTTATGGGTTGCATGTGAATCCGAAAAAGACCCAAGTTACTCTGGTAGGTGGGACAAAGCAACTCAATAGGATCGTTCTAGAAGAATTACCCCCGGTCCGGCTTGGCGCAGCAACTTTAGACCTCAGCTCCCCTGTTAAAAACCTTGGCATATACATTGACAGTTCCTTGTCCTGGGTACCTCAAATGACTGAGGTAAGCCGGAAAGTTTTTGCGTCAGTTGGCTGTCTGAGACGCTGGAAATATTTTCTTCCCATCAAAACTAAAATCTCTTTGGCCCATTCTATTCTCTTTCCAATCTTAGACTATGCTGACTCTTCCTATCCTGACTTAACTGAGGAACAACTCAATAAGCTCGAGCGTCTCCAGAATCTGTTCATAAGATTTATCTTCGGGCTTCGTAAGTATGACCATGTGTCAGAATACAGAGCCCGTTTGAAGTGGCTACCAATAAGACTCCGCCGTAATCTACACCTGCTTTCTCTTCTCTACTCCATTCTCTACAATCCACAAACTCCTTCCTACTTAAAGCAGCGCTTTTCCTACCTTGGCTCGAACATTGAGCGCCAACATCTGCGGTCGTGCAAGGATAACCGCTTGCATATTCCCGCCCATCATACGCGGTATTATGGCGACTCCTTTACGTGCAAGTCTGTAATACTGTGGAATAGTCTGCCTTCTGAAATCCGCCACTCCAAATCGCTCTCAATTTTCAAAAGTCGCTTGTATAATCATTATTTATCTCTTTGTAATTATTAGTGTATATTTTATTTTATTAATGAGTATATATTATAGATATATATTTATTTATAAATACTAATGTTATTTGCAATAATGTGGCCATTGAACAGGTACATCAAACAGTGTTCCTTGGTCTAGTAATGGATAAATATCTTAATTGGAAACTACAGGTAGATGCTCTATGTAAAAAATTGGATAGGTTTGTATATGTTTTATATAAGCTCAAAGGGGTAACATCTAATGAAACGGCTCTCTGCGCATACCATGGATACGTATCATCACTTTTACGCTATGGTCTTATTCTGTGGGGCAATTCCGTTGATATCCTCAGGGTATTTCGCATTCAAAAAAAATGTATTCGAGTTATATGTGGAGCTGAGCCCCTACAAACATGTAAGCCGCTCTTCAAAATGATGCAGATTTTACCTCTCCCATGTCTTTATATTTTTGAAGTCTCTGTTTTCGTGCATAAACATAGAGATCATTTTCCAAGTATAGCCGATACGATCTCAAGGTCCAATAGACATGGAAATAAGCTTGTGATACCAAGACAAAGAATAAACTTATTCCAAAAAAACGTTTATAACATGGCCATATGCATATATAATAAAATACCAGAGAGCATCAGAAAGCAAAATACATATAACTTTAAATCAAAGATGTTTAAATTATTATTAAATAAATGTTATTACACTGTTCATGAGTTCTTGCAGGATAATATTAATTATACTAATTAGAATAGGTATGAATAAAACTTAATACATTAGAACATCTTTAAAATTTATCTTAGACTAGGTATGATTCTACGTGTTTACCGATCAATGATTCTCTGTGTATAATGATTATTATTGACATATCATGTTTACTTTTAGATATAGTTTGACATTAATGTATAAAATAATAATAAATCACAGGTATTCAATATGTATCTTTATAATTTCATATTGACATTTTATCAACAATAGTGACATTTATCAATTTCTAGTGACATTTATCTAACTACTTACTTACTAATATTCAGCTTTTATATAAATTTCAATGATAACTATAATATGATTTATTATTATTATTAACTGTAACTAATAATGATGTGTGGTACTGATGTGTTTAAATAATTGTTGAATGGAATAACGTAATAAGAAGATGTTATAATGATGTAAGCTGCTAATAATTGCACGCCATAAATGGTAGTACACTGTGTCCCAAAATTTTGTAAGACCCTTTCACGTGTATTTTTGCAATAAATAAATATCTTATCTTATCTTATCTTTATATAGGTATACTTGTATATGTACGTATATATATTTATTGGTCTATTTATGTACTGTATCTTGCATGCATTACTTATTATTATTATTATTATTTTTTTTTTATTTTTTTTAAATACAGCACCATCCCGCGCTCCAGTTTATTTATCCTTTCACCAAAGGTTGTCTGTAAGAGATTGCTCTAGCAATAAGACCGCCTTTGCACATTTCTATGTAGTCTTACTAGTTTTAAGCTGTATACTGTATATTTTGTGTGCAATAAAGATATCTAAATAAATAAATAAATAAATAAAAAGTAAATTTATCTAACTTATATGTTTCAGATGTCCTGAACCAGATTAATGATTTAACATTCAACGCATCGACTACCACCCGACGTGCCTTGAATTCAACTGTGTTAATCGAAAAACCTATCACAAACGATACTGTGACAAACAATGTTTTAAAACTATCAATCAACAACGATACTACTTTCAAACGCATTTGGAACATCTCCATAAACAGCAGTGTTATGGAGAACGAAACCACATCAAATATGACACAGCCATCTGAAGTGAACACATTGGAAAGGATCAACGATTTAGATTTGGTGGAAAGCAAGTTGAGTGATTTAAAATCAGGGCAAATAGAAACTAGTTTATAAGTAAAATTTATATGAAATCATTTTTTAATATTATTATTTTAGTGTTGTTTTAATGAAATCCGTCCGAAATTATTTACTTTTTTGATAATCAAATAACAAATTATTTTTGAATTTTGTATTTTTGATGTCTTTTGGAAATAAAGTTCGTATTATTTTATAACTTTGGCGTATTTATTTCGCTTTTCCTTGTACAAGAGTTTTCGAATCTAGACGAATATAGGTTACTTTTTTCCATAAAAGCATACCTACTAGTTGCCACGGGATTACTTGCGGGCGAAGTAATCCCGATTTAAAACACGGATTACTTGCGGGCGAACCGCGGCAACCATGTAGTTAAAAATATAAACTTAACCAATTGGGACCTTAGAGCAAGTGGAGGACTTCTTGCAATGCTTAAAGGTTGACCGTAAATCAGGATAAGTAATGTGAAACTAAGAGATCCCACCGCGCCCAATCAGTGACGATATGCCAGCCCGCTAGGGATATCATAGCATATCCTATTCCATTGGCTTTGAAGTCACATAAAAAACGCGTGTGGTGTCGTTGGATACCCCGTAAGATCCCGTTAAATCTATACTTTTTAATATTATAAATGCGAAAGTAACTCTGTCTGTGTGTTACGCAATCACGCCTAAACTACTGAACCGCTTTAAATGAAATTTGGTACAGAGATAGACGATAGTCTAGAGCCTGAGAAAGGACAACCTACTTTTTAATGCGTACTACTAAGCTACTTTTTAATAAGTAAGTATTCACCAAATCCATATCCATATCCATACTAATATAATAAATGCGAAAATGTGTCTGTCTGTCTGCTACGCTTTCAGGGTCCATCTGTTCAACCGATTTTGATAAAATTTGGTGCAGGAATAGGTTGTATCCTGGGGAAGGACATAGGCTACTTTTTATCCCGGAAAATTAAAGAGTTCCCGCGGGAATCAAAAATCTTGATCCACGCGGACGAAGTCTCGGGTATCATCTAGTTATTATAAATGCGAAAGTCTGTCTGTCTGTCTGATGCGCTTTCACGGCCCACCGATTTTGATGAAATTTAGTATGGAGATCGGTTGTATCCCGGGGTATATAGGCTACTTCTTATCCCGGAAAAACTTAGTCATCGAGCATCATTAAATATAGGTACTATAATTATATAATATAGTGAAAAACATTAAAGGAAAAGCTGTTTGTTACACATAGCTTTTTAGAAGCCCTTGCAGGCAACTAGGTAGATACTAATTAATTAGCAAGCAGCCACCCGTAACCCGACCTCCAATATAGACCTTGGCAAATTTATTAGCATAATTCTATAAAGCAATACCCACCTGCACTCAATTTGAATAAACCCTCTTAAGTGCCCATCAATTTGAGTGCATATTGTGCAGTACCTTGAAAACTCGTACTTGCAGTACGCGTGGGGTGGACCCCACGCGTACTGCAAGTACACAGAGCACAATAACCAAGCTTAAAATCAATCTTATTCGTTTAAAATAAGAGCTATAACAGTATAAATCTAGCTTTTAATACTGTACGCGCATGTCTGAAAAGTTTGGGTCCCTGTATAAAAGCTGAAACGCCTTAGGCCAAATATCATTCCCGCCAAGATCTTGAAGTGGAAACAACTTAGCAATCTGACTACTAATTCATTGAAAAGTTTTAATATAGTGTGTGAAATTGGAATAACTTCAAAAGTAAGTATAATAAGCTAAGCCTATTCTTATTACTTTCATATTACGGACTCCACCTAATCTCATCTCTTAAATATTCAGGTTTATGTTTTACATTGTTTTTACAATAAAATTACAAAACTGTTTTCACTATGGAGGAATAAAAACAAGTAATTATAACGCGTGCGTATGTGCGTGGACTTTAACAAGTCTTACCCGCATAAGGTATACCCATAGTAATATAATAAGTCTATGGGTATACCTAGGTATTTTTTTATTTCGAAAAAAAAAAATGAATGGAGATTGGAGTTGTATAGGATTAGCTGCGTTATTTTAAACAGAAAATAAGTAGGTAACTAAATATAATAATATATAAAAGGAAAACGAAAAGGTGACTGACTGGTCAATGCACCCCTCAAAACAGATGGACGGATTGGGCTGCAATTTGGCAATTTATTATAGTTTATCTACTAGCTATTATTACGTATGTAGCGCTAGGCGCTTAAAAAGGGTTTTTGAAAGTTCAACCCCTGAGAGCTCCAATAGGTAGGTATAGGGTTAGGTTAAGTTACCTAACTACCTAAGCAAATAAGAGTGAAGAGCAAATACAGGTGCTTATTGGTGATTTTCATGATCAGTTAGTATCTAAGGTACCAACATGCATGGAATAGTACCTATCCAATATCTAGTACCTAGTTAAAAACCCCGGCCAAGTGCGTGTCGGGCCACGAGCAGGGTAGGATTCCGTAGTTGCCCGTCACAATATGCGGCAATTTTTTACGTTGGTTGACTATTACCGTAATAATTACTATTAATTTATTTATTAACTACAATTATTAATTTAATTTCGTTATATAAACTACCTACTTCCATTAATTTTTTCACATATCCCGAGAAACCCGTTTCTGCCGGTAGAGGGGAGTGAATCACTGGACTCTATCAACAATTTGCATTTTAAGCAGAACAAACGGATTCCTGAATCGAAAAATGGTTTTGGTTTCCCTCATTCGCAATATTTTTTGTACGACCTATCCAACGACATCCCAAACTATGGGATGGACGTCGAAAAGAAATTCATCCCCACTTTATGTAGAAGGTTCCCTAAAAATTTTTTTTCAAAATTTTATTTTACCCATTTGTCAGCGTGATAAATATATTATTGTACCTATACCTAATTAGTAATTACCTATGCTTAATTACAGTTTTCTATAATAGTACTCATAGTCTCTGAGCTAAAATGCGGACGGACAGACGGACGGATATGACGAAACTATAAAAAGGACTAACTAAGGATAACTTACTAAAAAGGGCAAAATACGTAATAAAGAAATTTGGGTTGCAATTTAAACAAGACTTAAGATTTTATTTATTTTTAAGTGACCTTAGTTTTCGACTTAATGATGAAACTGCGCCTGTCTGTCTGCTATACGTTTTGATCTTTTCAACTGATTTTGACAAAGTTAATATAATAATAATATTTGGAAAAGTCCATAATTATCTAGGCTATACTTCATTTATCTATCTACTCTACCTGGAAAATCAAACAGATCAGGATTTTCAAAAACCTATCCATCCATCCATCCATATCTATTATCCATCCATCCATTTATCCATGCGGACGAAACTATTTGGCTAAATTAAAGAACCAAAATAAATCCCTATATTTGGGACCGCAAAAATAAGTCTCCTTTCATCTCAGTAGCTCGGAAAGGCTTTCTTTGTTGTAGCGCGCTAAAGTGTATTCCGCTAGCGTGGGAAAACTGTACGAAATTCTAACGTCCGCGTCGACGAATGGTGTATCAATTTTATTAAAGAAAAACCCTAAGCGCGATTCGTTCTTAAGCTCGCCATTTAACGGTGAGTCATTTGACTTAAGTCACGACATAAGGCCAAAATTTATTGATTGTGTGAGTGTGAAGTCAAAGTCAAAGTCAAAGAACGTTTATTCAACTTAGGTAGGTATACTACACTTATTGACGTCCGGTTATTTACAACATATACAAGTAACAATATAATGGTGATAATCAATACGACATCTTAAACTAAAGCTACGAGGGTTCCAAACGCGCCCTGGTCTGAGAAGAGCCCACAACAAACTCAGCCGGTTTTTTTTTTCATAATGTGGATGTGTTCAGTATGTGAAATCTAACAGCCTTTTGCCAACCCACGGAAATCCCGTGTCCATCATATTCCACGGCCTCAAGTCGTGTCATGTTCATGACTGATGACTGTTCACCACGAGTGTAAAATACATACTTGCGCTATACGAGGGAGCGTTTTTAAGTTCGCGGAATGGGAGGTAAATAAAAATTCGCAAATATTTTTCTTTTTCGATATATTCATCTACTAGCCTAATACATTTTTCAGATCGATCGAAAATCTTATGTATACCATCGAAAAAAAAGATTCATTTTTGTCCTCAAAATGCGCTGAAATTGCGTCTTCATCGCTTAAAAAATTATTGCCACGAAGTTCTTTTTTCATGTTTGACAATAGATAATAATCGCAGGGGACCAGCCAGGTCTGGACTATATGGTGGGTGGTTAATTATTTCGAAGCCTATAACTTGTGTAGGGCAGTAAGAGCAACACGGCTCTTGTGACCAGGCGCATTGTCGTGCAAGAGCAAGACGTCTTTTGTAAATTTTCCTCGTCTTTTCTTTTTGATTGCTTCCCTCAAACGCTCCAGAATTGACGCGTAGTATTCTCCGATTATATTAACGCCATTGTTATTATAATCCATTATCCATCAGGAGGATTCCTTCAGTATCCCAAAAAACAGTCGCCATGAGTTTTCCGAGCGACTGCGATACCTTGAACTGCTTAGGCGGTGGTGTGCCTCTTTTATGCCACTGTATATAGCATGAGGGGCAAATCTTTTGTCGTCCATCCATTTGGCATGTCGTTTCACTTAGGCCAGTACCTTTACAGTCCTTATTTATATTATTAATAAAGACGAGATTCGCACGAGAACCCTATTAGTATGTCACTGAGATAGCCCAAACTCAAGTCCCTATGTCAGTAAGAGCGTGGGAGAGTTGCCACTTGCCGGTGTTATTTATGTCTCTTTTACGAGAAATATTGTTATAATAATATAATTTTGTCTCTAAAATTCACTTTAAGCGCTTTGCATGTAAGTCAATCCATATAATTTATTCTTAGTCATGCCATACTGCTTAGGTAAACAGTTTTCGATTGGTGACAAATTATTAAGCGAAGGTCTTTTCAGAGCAAAAGCTTGCTTCAAACCAGACAAGCAAAACATCCGCGAGAGACGTTCGCGACTCTGGAAAGTCATTTTGTCATGTCGCTTAGTGTATAAAAGTGAAAGATTCAGACCTTTTGTCCTTTGTCATTTTGAAAAAAATATAAAAAAAGGTCGGCATAGTTACCTAAAACGTGCCTAAAACCATTACTAAACCATGTCAGGAGCATGGCATTGGAACTGAATGAAATTTCCATTTTAAATAATAAACTTGAACGTCAACCTCGACGATGGAACTTGAAAACAAAACACAGTTAGCTATTATAAACTAAAACTCAGGTGCTACAACGGTGCGCGTCCGTAATTGAATCTGCCAAGTTTTATCTACCCCGCTACGGAGACTACGCGCTGCTAGACACCTGTCGATAATTCTGACTTTGCAAATGAACTTGGAAATTATCGTTATTTATGAAACAAAGCGATTGTTCTTGACATTAAAATAAAAAGAACCTATTGTCATTTTATTAATTTTCTTGGCTCTACCCATATTTCTTAAAGAATTACAATGAAAATTAAATTTTCCTTTGGATATCTATACCTATCTCTAGATTTTCGAAACATAAGTAGTTTTTTATTTTGTTTTTACGACTTTTATTCAACTTGCAATGTTGTTTAGGTCAAATCTTGCAACTGAATTTATATCCCCAACCGATTGAGCTAAAATTTTGCATGGTTTGCAAACGCATGGTTAGCTAAGTGACGTCATTCTAAATCCAATATGGCAGACTCCCAAATATGGTGTACTAGTTACGAGAAGGGTTAGCTGAGAATTCGAAAAATAAAATGACGTCACACTAAATTCAATATGGCTGGCGATAAAAGCTTGTTTCGATTTAAATGTTATTTGATGGTTTAAGACTTATTTATATTTACGTTTATGGTTTTTTGTCTTTAGATGAAGAGTAATGCACGGATAGGAAGTCTCGGTAGACACAGCAGTTGCTTCCTAATCAGTATCACTACCCTGGTCTTGGCTTACTCCATTTATATTGATCAGGTGAGTCGTGTTTTATAAATGATATATTACAAGTTACTCATTTATTTTTATGTTTCGTATTTCAAATGTATTGTTTCATTGTAAGGTTGCTGGATTACCACCGGAAGCGTCGTCTAACCATTGGCCAACGTTTCCAAGAAGAAATGTTGCAGCTTTAGCTAGAGGCGGGTATCTTAGAAGCGCATCCCCAGGTTACAAAAGAAGCATCTCAACCTTAGCCAAAAATGGTCAACTTCCTACATTCACAGCGCCTTTCGACGAAACCGATAAGCAGGAGCAAGATGATGAAACATCGCCAGAGAAAAGGAACTTAGCTTCAATAGCTCGAATGCGCAGCTATTCAGCTATGAAACGTAACATACAAGCTTTGGCAAGAGATGGTTACCGTTTTGGAAGGGCACAAACCAGTCAATCAAATGATAAGCGCAACCTTGCAGCTCTGGCGCGTAACGGCCTCATTCACAAGAAAAATGAAATGGTTGGAGATGAATATTTCTTTCCCTTCTATCAAAACCAATTACCGCCACTCTCAGACATCGCCCGCCCGCTAGATTACAACGAAATTTATGATCTACAGCAATCTATAAACCCTGATATGCTCCCACCGCTTTCGCAATTGTTTAAAAGGAGCGATGCCAGTTTTTCACCGGATGCTGAAGCGATGGAATCCAAAATGGATTATGACGATAATTGGTATTTGAAACGAGGTTCTTTTGGACTGCCAGCTCATGGTCTATACAGACCAATTTATATCGAGACAAGTGGAAACGGTAGAAGTCGAAGATCCATATACAATTTGCATGACGTCATTGATCGCAACGATATCAGTGAGCCAGAAGATTACGATAATTCAAATGAAGACAAGCGTGTAGACAATTCTGTAGGTGAGGCTCTAAATAGTTGAGATACTAAATTTATCGCACATTTTATATTACCTTTAGGTGCAGTATCGTGTAACATGTTTTGTTATTTTTGGTTAATGCGTCTGTTACAGATGAAGACGATGATGTCACACGTGACAATTTTGAAAAGCGTCACATTGGGTCACTCGCCCGATTAGGTTTATTGCCGTCTTTTAGATTTACCGGCGGACGCTATAGTAGGTCTGGAAGAGCCAGATTGTTATTGCCTAGTCAGGAATTATACAGGTGTCTGTTCGGATGTTAATGCAATCAGTGTCATAGTTTGTGCTATTTCAAGTAGATAGACGATTACGATGTGCTTTAGAAAACGCTTTCTGAATTGATAAGAACAAATTAGAGGCATGATATATGTTTAGAACGCATCCGTTAAAATTTTAAATGTCTAGATGAAGCCATGGTTGATTGAAATTTCGTGTTACACGAACTCGCGGTTGTTTTAAAAACGCATGTTGATGTTGATAATTGTTTAGAAGCTATCGGGTTTGATTACGAATAAAAGCTGTTTTTTTAAATTAAAATCCTTAAGTTTAAGTAAGTTCACGTTTAGGTGTTATTTGTTATTACATATTTTAGTAGTCTTTTAGATTTCAAACGTTGTTTTTTTTTCAGGAAGCATTCCTCTGACGAGAATTTCGGGATTAGGTCAGTATAACTAAATGACTTAACAACGTAAATACCTAATAATAAATACCTGCATGTAGCAAGTCGCGATACTAGGTATCTTCAGGAAATGCATTTCAGAGTAACTTTCGGTAAAATAAAACAAAGTATAAGTTGCAAGTAGGACAAGTTACAAGGTCTGACCCACTTTTTTGTTTCATTGTTTTATCAAACGTAGTCCATTTTGTGAAAAGAATTGATAGCAGTAGACATCATTCTTGGGCCTGTCAGTTTGCCTTGAGAAATTTTGCATTTTTTGTTTCGACTTGTGATTATTGAGCGAGATGCTAAACAAAGAATATTTTGTTTGGTCGCAGGGAATATCTCTCTGATCCCGAAGCTGACTCACCCATCGATTCAGACGACACCGACGTACCGCCGCCGCCAGTACCTGCTCACACGCACCCGACCGGCCGGTACCTCCACCGACCGCTAAACAACGACCTCCCAAACACGCCTCTCCCCCAACCTCCACTTTTACTTAATTATCCTGATACCTTAGGCAAGAACCGCTGGCAGAGTAAGAACAATCCTAAGTTCTATTACTTTAGGTCACAAAAAGTTCCTTATCACTCATCTGGAAAACGATACTTATTGCTTCCCGCTGTCGACAACATTCTCCTGCGAAAGGCTTACCGCAACAGCAGTCTACCGAGTCGTCGTAAAAATCAATAGCTATGCAATTGCAGGCTGAGGAAAGAACAGACCCTCAGCTCGGTCGAAGCCTAAGTACATTAAATGGAAATATTTTTTAGGTTGGTTTCGTTATTTTCAATGTTAGGGCTTCAACCAACACGTTGGCCACATAAATAATTAATAGCTTCGGTCTATACCGAGTATAATGTAATAATAATATAATAATGTATGAGTCATTGAAGAAAGTCGGAGCATGAAAAATTGACAATAAATTTAGGGGTATATTATTTGAAAGGAACTTAGGGTTAATGGGCATGCGTTGGTACATAACTACCTACATGTAGGTACCTATGACCTACCTTGGGACACAACATATGAGCTAGCGGTTAAGGCTTTGTTGGATAATTATAACTTAATAAAAGCGACAAAAAAAAAAAAGCGACAGTGGCCAGTTCATGACTAACAGATCAATTTAAAGATATTTTTAGTATCTACTAGGAGATTAATGTTGCCAATCGCAAAGTACGTGTCTAACATCTATTTATAGATGATAAGTTAGTAAATGTTATTTGATGTTACATGTATAAATGTGTACCTCTAAGAATGCGAAAAAAAAAACTGTTAGTTATTTGAACCATAGTAAAATTATCTTTCAGATTTCTAAAAATTAAAGTCAAGAGTTGTGATGGTAAAAAAAATATTCATTGTCTAACATATCGCAAAGTTGTCTCTAACTGACTAGAATTAGCTGTGTTTGACAAATAATTAATGTACCTATATTTTAATGATTTTGTAAAATCTACTTATTATATTATTGTCTTTTAAATTTTGAGCTTTAAAACTAACAAGTCAATGTAATCTATGAATCTTTAAACTTGGACAATAATCTAGAAACATTCGGAGACCACTCTAAGATAATAAATTAAAAAATTTATACTAGATTATATGAGAGCTACACTCTCTTTCCATTGTCTTTTAAAGCTATTACCTAATGAATATTTCTATGTCATCGTAGGTATATTTTATTCCAGTATATAGTCTTATTTATTGTAAATAAATTAAAACCACCATTATATCATTCTTTTATTTAAATGTCTTTCTAAATGGTTACATAAATAAATTTTTGGAGCAAGTTGTTATTGAGTCAAGAGTAAAACCAATATTAAGTTAGTAGACAATTATATTTTATTTTATATTTTATTAACGGGTCAGGAAAATACTTTATATTGAAGAATCTACTAAAAATAAATAAATTCGTTGCATTAGTCTAGTTGCCGAATCTGAAACAAAAATAATAAGTAGGTACTTTAGTAAATATATTTAATAAAAATATCAACAAAATCATCATAGTATTAAACCAAAATAAATAATTAATCATTTGTAATTAAATTTTTGATATTAGGTATTATATTACATTGAACTTAAATAAAATCTAAGAATAATGAAATTCTAAACAGGTTAGTACCTATTTCTAGTATCTCTAGGTAGTGAAATATAGGCTTAGGGGTCCGGCTAAGGTCATGTTTATTTATTCAATTTAGGTACACTATACAATTTTTTTTTTCAATAATTAAACATGATGGTGATAATCAATTACGGTATCTTAAAACTCAAGCTACGAGCGTTCCAAACGCGCCTTGGTCTGAGAAGAGAACACAACAAACTCAGCCGGTTTTTTTTTAAATTATCACCATCCCACAAATTATCTTAAACTAAAGAACTATCAGCCGTTATAGAGCATGAGAGTTCAAAACCATGCAAAGGAATATGAAATATTGTAAAATGCCCATACCCATCACTACAGCCCATTAACTGCCCACAGCACTGCGGCACAGGCCTCCACTCTCATAGGAGAGAGGGAATTAGAGCTTAGACCCGCCACGCTGCTCCAGTGCGAGTTGGCGAGCTTTAACGACTATTATCTTGTTAGTGATAATAACCGGGACAGACGGCTTAACGTGCTCTCCGAGGCACGGGGGTGAAACACCGCCAATTTCCTAACCCTGGGCTAGTACTGAGAACTTCTAGTCAGAAAACCCCAATACTTAATTGGCCCGACCTGGGACTCGAATCCAAGACCTCGCCGGCTGCAGTCGAACATGCCACCCATTAGACCAACGAGGCCGCAGGGCAATAATGCCCATAGGAAATGGTAAATATTATAAAAAATGACTTACCATACCGGGATAGTGTAGGTATACATTTAGCCGGTGGTAGTGCCGTTGCAGGCGACGGGGTCAGCGGTGAAGGAGCAGCGTCCATTGTTGCAGTATGGTAAGAAGCCAGAGCATCTACGCACAAACCCTATGCCGCTGGGTGTGCACCGAACAGCTTGTCTGCAGCTCCCGCAGTACGAACCAGGCTGAAAATAATGAGCTGATTAATATATCCATCCAACGACCTCAATTTACATAGACGAGCCCTGTCAAACAAAGAATGTGGACTTATTTTACTAACGCCATCTAGTCTGAAAAGCGGGACAGCGCTATGGCGGGGACAAGGACAGGCTTATACAGGTGAGGGGCACGCCATACAAGTCGGACGCCTAACTTTTTTCTATGAAAGGGTGGGATCTAGTACCTACATATATATCGATGTATGCATTATCATATTTTCTTAGTGTACTAAGGCTGTATCTACGTGATACAGTCACCAGTCATGGTTTACCATTTAAGTAGATACCTTCTCCTGTATATCGTTAGGTACTATACTGTATTATTGTCGTAGTCTTTGAAATAATTGCTAAATTCGACAGGTTTAGAGCTGTCCCTGTCCAAAGTTTGAATGCGCAAATGTGCCGGTCTATCTGTTGTTACGGCCTACCCACCTAGCCAGAATAAAGCTTTTTTACAGAGCAGGCTTGTATTTCGGAGACGGGTATAGGCTGTCTACTATGTTTCTGTTTTTTTTCTGCGTATTTTATACATTTTTGGTAAGTCCAAAAAAAAAAATAGGACAACAGAAAACAGAACAGAAAAAAATTCAATTCAAAAAATTCAATAAAAACACAAAGGATTTTGTACTTAACCTAAATCCATGCGGAAAAAGCCACGGGTATATCATATAGTATAGTATACATACTATATGAAGGCTTTATAGGAATTATGTACTTAGGTGGACCAAAATCTGAAAGGACGTAGTTTCAAACCAAAGTCTGTGTATAACAAGAAAGCAATGGCAAGGATCGGTTCCCATTCAGTGTAGAGCTTTAGAAGCGGTGTCTAGATACTTACTGTAGCAGTGTAGTTGCAACGAGTTATTTGCCTTGCTTGTCGGGAAACGCTCTCGGTAAAATCGACTTGATTGGAATCATCAGCAAAAATTATGTTCACGGCTACCTATAAAAACAATGCAAGTATAAGACAAATAGGAATTTTGCCGAGAAATTTACTTTTGGTTACAATTTCTGGAGGTTTTACATAATTAAGAGGGTAAGCATTTATGAGTTTTACTCAGGGTTCCTTGAGAACGAATGCGAAACCCGAAATAAATGATAGGTCCTTGAATTGTATGAAACTTTTAAAGCTCTTTCTAAATTGAGAAGTAAGCGAGCACCTACAAAGAAGTTCACTTCAGCTGAATGAATTTATATAATTGATTAAACTTACCAGCGCCGTAAAAACGAGGAAGAAGATTTTTCCAAGGGCCATTTTGTGAGCTTTAATGGAGGTTTTAATGTGTTGGTTTAATTATTATAATGTTCGTTTTGCTGATGTCGAGATGAGCTGATGAATTTGCAATGAAGGAACGACTTTATATACTGTTCATTAATAATGCGGTTTATGCTAATTTCTCATTTATTGCAGGGTTGTCAGCTAGTAGTGAAATTAAATCTCCTTTGTTTATTTGGATTTGGGTGCATTTGTGACGACTTACATATCGCTTCAAATGTATTTGATAATTAAAATATATTTTTACCAGATAATTTACAGTTCAGAACATCATAAGTTAACCTAAACTATCTCACTGGCAAGTGGCAGCAGCCAGTTTTTAGCGATTTAATTTTTAACCATTTACCTAATTAGTATGAAAGGAAAAGGTGAGTGACTAACTGACTGTGTGAGTTGATAGATCAGTTCTATCAACTCACAGCTCAAACCAATGTATGGATCGGGTTGAAATTTGGCATACAGGGTAGGTAGCTTTTATGACGTAAGCATCCACTTGGAAAGTATTTTTGAAATTTCAAAAAACTTTTCACTTTTAAAAGTTTTCATACAAATATGAAACCCTATAATAGGGGTTATAAATTTTTAAAAGTGAAAAATAAGGTATTAATGCTATACTTACCTACCTAAAAAAAACAAGATTTACAATTAAAAGCTGCTATTTATTGCGCGTTAGTTTTTCGACATCAAAATATTCAAAATACCACGCATGTTAACATTGGCAAATATTTATGAATTTCAAATATTTATCACATCATCTTCACGCCCTGACCGTGAACGGGAGATTAAGTTGAACGCACACAATGCTAACAAACGAGAATATTTCAGCGCAATAGTTGCTTTCATTTCATACGTACTCGTAGTACGTAGTACATTCATTTCATGCACAACGGGGCAAAACAACTCGCGAGGTCGTGATGCATGCTTCTAACAAAGTGAGGCTGATAAAGCTGGACAATAGGCGTAGTACCTAATAATGGTAGAGCTGTAATGCGAGATAAATGCTGTCTAAACATTTCTTTAGAGTTTCGCACGTAATGAGGTATTTGTCGACAATATTTTCCTTTTTCGCCCGTGATGGATCTTGGATTTAGTTGGCTTCAGTTTCAGTAAGAACACCAACTTTATACGCTTTGCACTTGGCTTTGCGTAAGTAGGTTTATGCTGTTGGAAAAACTTGAAGTTTAAGTAAGTACCTACACTCTATAATCCTATTTTTAATAATATAAGATAACTTAAGAGTGGTGGAGAGTTCAAAAAATCCCATATCCATCCCTTGGGCAAAATTACTATAGAATTATATTTTGAGAGGGATATAGGATGCAAGCTTACTTTGTTGAAAATTACGTCAAATCGGTTATACTAACAGAAAAGTTAAAAGTTGACTGTAACTATGTATTGGCAATAAATATATATATATATATATATATATATATTTACACACACTTTTCTATTTAGGATATTAGCATGGACTTCTATTTATCTAGATTTAGCAATGTAGTCTTAGAAATTCTAAGACTACATAGCTAATTCTGTGATACTCTAATCCATTTACTAGAAACCGCCATAAGCGTGTAACAGCGTCATATCGTGTGCGCAAGGTGCAGAAATCCTTTGTGGGGTCGAGTGTATATGCTTATACGAGTATAACATGGTTCCCAAAGAGTTTCAAGATTTGCCATTACATAAATTTAAAGACTGTGTTAAACAGCATTTGTTAATTAGGTTATTACACTATCGATGATTTTCTGAATGACAAAGTTGCATGGAAGCAACCGGGCATCCAGAGACCCACAAGTCAGTGTAATACTTGTAACGTAATGTATGTGTTACTTATTGTAACCTTTTTCTTTTTTGAGAAAAGAGCAACTGCTGAGTTTCTTGCCGGCTCTTTTCAGTAGAATCAGTGTCACAAGTTGTCCTACATGAAATAAATAAATCATTTTACATTTATCATTAATCTAGATTCTTAGTAAGAATTATATTATAAAAGTTTCCTATTGCAATCTTGTTGACTACCGGATGCGATTAGCACCATAAATCCGTTAACTTGCAAAATGAAATTAGTACCTAGCGTCTGAAGTCTGGAGAATAGTACATTACATCGCGAGACCGGGAAGTACGCGTTTTCTGGTCGAGTGTTAGTTAGAGAGATATACGAGACCAGAATTAATGCTCTCCCGGTCGAGGTGTGCATAGTGCTTTTCTAAAAAATTAAACAAGTGACTTTTTTTAAAATATATTATATTATGTAATTAAAAGAAAGTAAATAAAAAAGCAACCTACTTAAGAAATATTAAAAGTTAAATTAGTTATATTTATACTTTTAATTTTTATTTTGCGCTGTGAGTGCTGAACGCGTAATACGGTAGAGTTCCAAATTTAAACTATTTAGGCCAAAAAACATTATAACAAGTTACAAGATATTCAGGAAGAAAGATTCCAAATTCAAACTTATGATATGCCTAGGCCGGGAAGTTTAACTTTCGAACTCATTTATAAATGTGAAAAATGAGAAATGTGCACATTTCATATCATATTGTAGAAAAAGTGTTTTACATTTTATTGTATTAAAAAATGGGAGTAAGTACCTATATTTCTCGTGAGTTTACTCGGAAACTAACGTTAGGTATATAGTAGAAATCTTGTATGATCCTTGTGGATTGTCATCCCTTGTCCTTCAGGGTAACCAATTTACGTTATAAAGTATTGAGTTAGGTTAAAACACACCTTCCACCCACTCAAGTCAGAGCCAAAAACAGTTTGAAAAGGGTCGCAACTTCTCGCAAGGTTAGGTACATTGACGTTACTGGAGTAAGCGGAATTTCATTAAATCCAAACATTCATCCTGCTTTTTAAAGTCTGATGTAATTGAATTCCTTGCACTGGTTCTATTTTAAACAAAGAGCCAGCTACATATGGGTGTGTGTGTAAGTAGATCCAATTTTGGTGATAGCATATTTCAATACAATGTGTTTTTCTATGTGACTTAAAGACATTTTAAAAAAATATTATGATTCAGGACCTCATAATCCTGATTCTCCTGATCCTTATTTTTATTGTACCAATATATGCTTATGAGTATATGTATATATATCTATGTATTGTTATATGTATATATGTTTTGTATGTATTATTTGTGTGATATTTATTTATGTTTGTGTGTATATATCTAATTATAGTAGGTATATTGTTAGTTGTTAGGTTTTTATTTATTTTTACTTTTATGTACACCCTTAACCCTTTCTCGCTAGTTTTAATTCTTAAGTGACTTGGTTGCCTGGTAGAGATCGCTTCAAAGCGATAAGGCCGCCAATTGGCTACTTGACAGCTGTAACTATAAAATATGAAATATGTTAGATTTGGTAGCTTGTGGGTTAACAATAATTATACAATATGTATTTTGCATTAAAATAAATTGTAAATATTTTATTTTTGCAAAACAAATTTGAGATTTTTTATCTGTGGATTACAAGAAGCGAAACGCGGGCGGTCATGATAGAGCCCCGTGTGACGTCACATTTCAAAAAAAAACGTCGTGTGTACTAATGTTTGCGTATTGTTGAGAAAATAACAGTAATATATTGCGATTTGTGATTGTGAGCGGTTAAATGAATAATGAATGCTTTACAGCTGATAGTACAAATCTGCCTAAAGTCGATTCATGTATGGTTGCAAATTTATTTGCGTGTAAACTTTTGCACTGCCGAGTTTCGTAATGTATTATAACTTCCATGTAAGTACCGAAATAAACAAAGTAATAGTACTT
The DNA here is from genome assembly GCA_923060345.2 of Erebia aethiops. Classification (NCBI taxonomy): domain Eukaryota; kingdom Metazoa; phylum Arthropoda; class Insecta; order Lepidoptera; family Nymphalidae; genus Erebia; species Erebia aethiops. Next base: position 7,747,648 of record OV281096.1, on the reverse strand, counting down.
AGGTCTCGTGTTTAAGACCTAAGAAAGTGCTGCTGTAAAGTGACAGAAATATAATTTATTTTAATTTTATGTCATGTTTTATGAAGAAAATGTCAGGTTAGGTTTAATTCATTTTTGCTAGATCAGAGTTTTAAGTTGATTTCTTCATAACACTAACATCAAAGTGGTCTTCACAAAGTAATACCGCAGATATTTATCCGATTTAAATTCCGGGTCTCCGCAGATTAACTCTAAGCACTGCTTTCGACGTTTAAATTAAGACATAGGTAATATTATAGTACGAGTATATAGGAATGTGTTTATACAATTTGTCAGGATATTAATTACTTATTATTTATTGTATTTCTACACACGTCTTGTAGCTTGTAATTTCCACAATTGCATTAAAAAAGCTGTAAACTTTCCACTTAAAATTAAATAAAACTTGGAGCGTCGTATAGTTAACTTTGTTTTATTTTGAGCTATGACGTCACAGCTATCAAATGTCACGTGACCGGCTGTTTTCGGGCGAATTTAAAATTAATGTATTAAAAATTTATTTTTTTCTAATAAATAACGCTTTTTTTGAGAAAAAGTTAATTGTAAGAGGTATAAAATGAACCTACGTACATTTTTAAGTATTTTTCCGAAAACTGACAAATAGCCATTTGTACAACTAGTATTTTTTTTTGTTATTTCTAATTTTTTTTTTCTGGTGTACAATAAAGAATATTTCATTCATTTTCATTCATTCATCCTGGTTGGGATTTAGTTTTTATAAAGTAAATTAAGTATCTACTTAATAAAATCAGGTTCTTATGTAGAATATAAACCATAGTGAGCAATCCAAATATGTTTCCTTCACTAATTACTCCAAGCGAGCATTAATTGAATATTATTATATTTTTCCAGCTTTTGAAAATGTACGGATTTTGCGGTATTCTTATGTAGAATATATTATTTGTTAAAATAAAACCCACCAATAAGTATAACAAATTATTATATATATTTTATTGTTTTAATTTTAAAGAAAAATGAAAACAATTAGGTCATATAGCAATTTAAATTATATTAGAAATTTGATATAAAATTTGTAAATTCACAATATTATGGAGTATACTTTAGAAACGCGTAAACCTACTTACATGCACTTGATTTACTTTTAAGCGCAAGCAAGACTAGGGACAGCTGAACATATGCCAAGATTACAGTGAGGTCTCGCAGGATCGCTGCAGGCCTTCAAAAGTCCACCGATTGGTTTGCAAATGACGCGAGTGCTACAGTCGTGACAAGAGATTCTCGGTATGACAGTAACATCACATCTAGTCCAATTCAGAGGGTTTAGAGGATTTGGTCCGATAACATTTGATCCATCGACTTCTACATTTTCATCAGCTGCTTGGCGACGCGCTCTTCCTTGATTTTGGTGAGGACTTCCTTGAGACACGTGCGGTCCACCTTGTGCGACTTGACCCAAGGCAAAAGTCACCAAGGCGCTCTGAAATGTAAGGGTGTAAATATAGATACGTTTGCATTCCTAAGGCATTGTTTGATTTTCATTGAAAGCATTTCAACCGAAGTAATTGAATGTAAATAAAGGATACGAAATATTTATTGTCGAAGGTTTCGCAGAAAGCCACTCTGGCAAAAGTATCTCTTACGTCATTTACTTGCCTAACAAAATCAATTATGTTAAATTTAATTTCGTCCGTAATTGTGCCTCCAATAACTAAATTATCGTTCGGAACGACAATAATTTTATCTCTATGTACAAAAATTTGCTTGATATTTGGCTGGGCTAGTTTTTTTGCCTTATTTACACGTCTGGGCTACTAAAAATATAGAGCGACGAATGACAACAGCATGCAGCAAATACTTAGGTACTGGGTTTACGATTTGCACTTAGCGAAGTATAAGTAAATAGTATTGTGGAACGCACAAAAATGTAGGGGAATGGGCGTCACAGACCAACGCGAACGACACCTCGGATCCCCAACCTCACTACGAGAGGCCCTCGAAAACCTCGGCGGTCTTCTATAGCCTTCTGGAGCGAGGTCGGATGGCTGGAGTGAAAACTCCGGCGAGAAGGGGCAACTCACGTACAACAGACCTTCAACTGGGGGTTAAAGTGTGGAAACCTGTCCAGTAGGAAGAAAGAAAGATAGGGGAACGGCATGGTAGCAGTAATAGTTATTCTGTGATAGCAGAGAGGTTCATACGCGCGCCTTTATCAAAAATAAATTATTTCTAACTGATTATTAAATAGAGGGTCTTCCAAGAGACCTAAAATTCACATCCTCGGTTAGTTTTAAGTTTGATAACCATTTTAAAATATAGTTTAAAGAAAAAAAGTGCTTTGGAATTTGATGAAGTCACAATTGTGAACTTCATACAACTTCCATACAAGAAGTGCGTTTTTAAGGATAAATAAAAAAGAAAAAAAAAGTAAAGAGTTGCTGATTTGTCATCATCCCTATTGCCAAGACGAACTTTTACCAGAGCTGAGTTTAAAGCAGTGGGTAGGTACTATACTTTTTACATTGACACTCGCACAAATGCTAAATTCAGCTATCACCTCACTGACTTTACAGTTTCTAATGTTATAACATTTTGAGTCGCTTTCACGCGTTGCTTGTTTAAGCCTAATTTTACAAAAAAAAAACTTACCAGTATCAAAAAGGCAGTAATACTCTTGAAAGCAGCCATTGTTTTGTTCTATGTAGTGTTTGTGGTGTTGAATGCAACTGCTTTTATAGTATTCTGCAACGTATTATCTATTATGTTTCTATGTAAACTATCCCCCGCTTAGAAATTGCAAACAAGGAAATCACAAGCATAGGGTTTTCCTGCAATGCGTAGTCAACAGCGGAAATTTTATTGTTTACTCACTATACTCAAGTATTGCTGTTTCAGATTCAGATAGCAAGGCTGTTTTGTTGAATAATTTTTAAATAGAAAAGTAAATCACTATTTTTAACGCCGGACGCAAAAAAGAGAGGGGTGTTATATTAAGTTTAACGTGTCTGTTTTTTTTTTTTTTTTTTTTTTTTATTGCGTGATAGGCTTGCGCTTGACGACAATCATGCTTAGTGCAAAGCAATGATGAGGTCTAGGTTGGAACGCGCTTGCCTAGAAGATGCCTATTCACTCTTGCCTTGACGGTACTTAAGTTTTAAGTGGCAGGAAACACGTGCGCTGGGAGGGTGCGGTTCCTAGCGGTTCGTATCAGAAACGTCGAGCAAAAACGCTTCGTGCGCGCAAATTGGAGCAAATTGCAATTGTTTGTGTATCTGTCTGTGGTATCGTAGCACCCAAACGGATGAACCGATTTTCGATTAGTTTTTTTTTGTGTCATAGATAATTTTATCCCGAGTGTTATGAGCCATGTTTTATGAAAATCTGTTCATCCGTTTGCAGGTCATCAGCTTTTTCCTTAATCTGTTACTTCCATATTATGTCGGGGGTTGTTTTAAATTTGTAATTTATACTTGTTGTAACAAGGCTCGTGAGTTCCGAATTTATCATTTTAGTGTGAATCAACAAAAGTGGACCCACAGGCACAGCATCCTATGCCATGCTATGCTATGCTATAGTAATAGCTTAGGTAGGTAAGGCATATTTGCTAATACTATTCTTAGATAATAATTATAATGAACCTTCACAGGAGCTAATAACCCAAACGTGGCATACTTTACTAATTAAGTAAGTAGGTATTGACGACCTCCGTGGCGCAGTGCCTTAGCGCTTTGCCTTAACGTGCGGAGGTCCTGGGTTCGATCCCCGGCAGGGTCAATTTGGGAATTTATAATTTCTGAATTTTCCCTGGACTGGCCTGGTGGGAGGCTTTGGCCGTGGCTAGTTACCACCCTACCGGCAAAGACATGCCGCCAAGCGATTTAGCGTTCCGGTACATTGCCGTGTAGAAACCGAAGGGGTATGGGTTTAATATAACTGCCATGCCCCTAACAGGTTAGCCCGCTACCATCTTAGACTGCATCATCACTTACCATCAGGTGAGATCGTAGTCAAGGGATAGCCTGTAGTGGATTTAAAAAAAAAAGTAAGTAATTACTGAGTAGATGATGCCCGTCACTTTGTAGCCGAGAATGTATGTATATGTCACCGTAAGATTGTAAAATCCGTTAGATTATAATCTAACGGTTTCTATCCCGCTAGATTATAAACTGTCGAAAGATTGTGAACCGTTCAATGATCTGAGTATTAATTTATGAAATATTTATTGTTTTCTTGCCTCTTTCTTGTACAGTTCGCGCGCAAGTTGAATGCAGAGTAAATGTAAGTGTCACCACACATTTACTCTGCATTCAACTCGCGCGCGAGCTATAGGTTAGCTAATATATTACAATTTACCGAAAAATAACGCGTTAAATTGTAAGCAGTATGTTACGGTTCACAATCTGTCGAAAGTTTATAATCTATCGAGATAAAAAACGTTATATTATAATCTGACGGTTTTTACAATCTTACGGTGACATATATATCCATTCTTAAAATCCCGAAGATTTACGTTTATTTTCCGGGATAAAAAGTAATCTATGTCCTTCAGCGGAATGTAACCTAGTATATCTCTGAACTCTTCGTCAAACTCAGACCGGATTAATGGGCAGGCAGACTGACAGAGACTGAGAGACATGACAGACATTCTTTCGCGTTTATAATTTTAGTAGATATTGATTAACCTAATAAATAAGCGTTTAAATTAAAAAATAATTGATGTTATCAGCCCGTGTAAAACCAAGTTAGGTTTTTACATTTATTTAAATACAGTTTATTTTTAGAACATCCGAGTCGTGCAAACATGAGGCACACTGTAGGTGTTTATGGCCAGCAGAGGCTGATATTCAGTACTGGATAGGTATCTACATTATTCGCGAAATTTCAGCCGGAGGTGAAATTCAACATGTTGTTCTCTGCAGCTGTCGGTTTTGAATTTCATATAGACCGTACACAGGCATGTTTGCAGCATACCTTGCCGTTTAATTAACGTGTTTGTTTTCAGTACAATGTTGAACTTTAATACCATTTTGAATACCGTAACAAATTCAAAAATTCTTTATAGAATTAAAAAAAAATCCTTCTGCTGAAAACCAATTCCTGCGTTTAGGTACATAACTCACTGAACCTTGCTGATTCTTATGGTAGGTTCTGTCATCAAATTTCAAGTTTTAACTCCGCCGCGACGATGCTGCAGGCAAATCAATATAACACATTGGAATGGAGAATCTTTGATTGATATAATTTTAAAATAAGATTTGTTCAAAGAAAAATAAGTTATATCCGTACCTATCCGTACTAATTCCTATCCGTAGTCCAATCTAATTTTTCGGTTTGTCCTGCAATCACAGCTATAATAAAACAAAATATTGACGTGTTTTTTAAATATATTTGAGGACCGGTAGAGTGACATATTATAAGTATACTTTTTATCTCGGAAAATCAATGAGATTTCCGGGTTTTCATTTATGTACTAATATCGCCAAATCCTTCAAAGAGATGATAAGTCGTAAACATCCCACGTTTCAGCAATGAGCCGGGTTAAGCTTTAAAGCCGCTATTTAGCAAATATATAAGATGTTAATGACCCGTTAGTTAGACCCCGAAATACACGAGTATGATATTAAAAGAGCCTCGGAGACTGTGCTCAAAGTAAACGAGAAACTCAAACTGAATTTATTTCAGCCTCCATTCTTAATTTCATTCAGGAGCGAGTACAGAGAAGCTCTTCATATAAGCTATGTCTGTGTAAGTTATTCAGGTTCTATAGTCTATACGTGCAATTTAAAATGTTAATAGTAGCTGTTCTACTTTTAAATGCCAAAGATTGGCAATAAGGTACCAAATACTGGCATATTTACTGACCATTGATGTAGAATTTTAGGTACTCATTCCATTTCGATGTAACTGACATTAGAATGAAGCGACGTTGCAGTCGTCAGCTTGGAGCTCCACACGACATGTTTAGATTTCGCGGCTGCATCGCGTTTTGGTGACTTGCTCCGTTTTAATTCAATTCAATTGTTTATTAGCAAGAAACATAGTACAATTAAGATAACAAACTAATAATAATTAAATAACAAACATGTTTCGTCATTCCTGACGTCCAAATATATAAAGAAGTAATCAATACAATTTATGAAGCCTTAATCATTAAATCATAAATATAATTTACCATGTGTGAATTTTATCATGTCAATAAAATAAAATGTCAAATATATTGGAAAAAATTGTAATAATAAATTAATTTGCATTGAAATATTAATTGAGACAGTAAAAACACTTATCTATTAGCCATTGATGCAATCTTTTTTTAAAAGCGTTGCATAGGAAATCCTTCAATCCATTATGCAATTTGTTATATATTTGTTTGAATTCAGCAGATACCAAAACCTTATTAACTGGCAACCGATTGTATGCAGAGTGTAGCGTTCAGTCGCTGGCACTCGCTGCATTCCATTGATGTAGAATTTTAGTTCCTATATTTCATTTCTGCATTCCGATTAGCGGCTTGAAGAGATTGTACTCGTAATTCGTATGTATGCGGATTGGTGGAGAGCAACTTGTCTGATGAATAACAATCGCTGATCGTTGATGCTAAAAGTATGATAAGGTCCTTTGGCTCAAAGGCTACCTAAACTAGTAGGTATATAGTCTATAAATTACTTAGCACGGTTAACTATGTGTGTTTTCGTATTTACTCGTAATGTACATGTAACTGCTTCTAAAATATAACATGTTTCTTAGTACAGATAATAATATGGATTTGTTAATTTAGGGACATGTCAATTCCGCTTGGAGAGAATTGAAGAGTTTCTATGCCACGCTGTTGGAATACTAACGGTGTTCTGATTTAGTTATTGTTTGTGAGTTTGTTACCTACTAATTTACCAATTGAAACGCCTGAAAGCTTTGGCCTGATAAATTATTGTTAATTGTACCTATATTTAGTTACCTACTAAAGTTTTTAAGTTTAGTCTTAAATACTGTATTGGATGTCCGTTCTTATTTTAAGAATTTTAGGTGAGCCCTTTTCATAAAATAAATAAAAAGACAAATGAAGGGAAACTAACATTTATTTAAAGGTATTTAATTCTGTATTACCGTAGTATAAAAATATGCAACAAATAAATAACACATAAAAACATCATGTTGGTTTTATTATGTTTCACACCTAAGTATTTAATGAGCACTTGGGTAAAATCAACAATGCACACTATTTTGAGACTATCATGTTAACGGGCAGTTAAATTACTATTATCAATTACCTACTACTTTAAAATAATGCGTTAACATTACATGAAATTTCTTGAGTATTAGGTATATTTTGCTACTGAACTAAGCAGCATTAGCTGGGACCACAGGGACCGCACATTCGGCAGATGGCGTGGCAGAGCATTCCCCGAGGTTGCAGTGAGGCAAGGTAGGGTCAGTGCAAGTCCTCTGCATACCACCTATCTTCGTGCATATGAGACGAGTGTTACAGTCGACGCATGAGGGGCCAATAGTGGTGCAAGGGCTCCATTGTGGGTACCATGGGGCAGCAGCGATCCATGGTGGTATCCAGGGGTTGACACCGCCGGCTCCGGGCCATCCCGCGCCGCCCAAGCCTGCACCGCCCCATGGGGGAGATACGGCAGGGACTGCCGCCGCTACTGCCACCTGAAAGTTACGAAATAAGGTCATTTACAACAATAAAAACAATTAATTGTAATATATTACAGGCCAGACCATTGCTTGAGAAGGTTCGAAGTTATAAAAGGCTGAAAAATTGAGTATTAGACATTGTAGTATTATGAGTAAGAATTACTTTAAATTATCGATTTCTTATATTACGGAATGTTAGTTACGGAGTTTTTGCTAATTACGAGATGTTACATGGATAAATAATTATGAATGTACTTACAAGAAGACAAAGAGTAATTAAAACTTTGGAAACCATATTTAATATTTTATATTACTTCAGTGTTTCCAAATCAACTGATGTTATAGACTGGAGAATAAGACATTTTATACTTTCCATTGTTTGTCGAAAGATTAAACTGAAAACCTAAATAGATATTAACAACGTGGTTTTCCCTGTGGAAAACGAATAGGTATAATAACAGATAAGAATGTAGAATCAGATACGTTAACAGTTAATGTTTGTTCATGGGGGATCTCTGGTTGTAAGGTCAGCAAAAAATTTGTAGTTGTTTTTTTAAAAAGAAAATGACAATAAATTGTGATACTCACGTTTGGTTAGAAAGGACAATGTTAGTTAACTATATGTATAAACTATAAAATTATCCGGTTTTTGGACATGGCTTAGCTCCAATTATATTATTTAAAAGTTAAAACTAACTTATCCAGCCTCTAAAATCCAAGGGACCTCCTCCTCTTCAAATCCTCCAAGTCTTCTTTAAAAATGATTTTGGAATAAAAACATTTTTTCTTGTTAAGTTACTGATCATTACGCACAGAAAAAATAGTACATTACTGCCCCGGCTGGAAATAAAGCAATTCACGGTCGAGTTATATTGGAAGGACGAGGCGTCAGCACGAGGCTGTGAATTACTATTTCGGTCGAGGCTTGTACAGTACTTTTCTTTAATTTGCGAGTACCTAATCAATAAACCAGGCCAGCTGTTGTTGCACAACTAAATGTCTTATGATGCTGACGCTCCTGTGTTATTTATAAAGTGCTTTTCTTTAAGCCTTTTGTGCTGACGATTTATCTAAACAAATTTTCCCAAACGCAATATATGTGTTCAAAGATTTTTCTGGGGAATTTGGTTTTTGTATGCTCATTGCGTCACCTCCATGGCAAACTTACGAATCTGCAGTTTTAGTGAAATCAATACTTCGATGAAATGTACTTTTGAACTTCACCACGGTGGGCAGCACCACATTTGGTACGGTTTTTCATGGAAATATTGATTTCACCAAAACTGCAGAGTCGTAAGCTTGCCATGAAGGTGACAACAGATACCAATGAAAGCAATAACAAGGAATGTTACATTGCACACCAAATGGTATTTTAAATGTACGTTTAACGGCTTGCACTGGGCCCTACCTACTGTTTGATAATATCTTGGGTAATATTAATGCAATTTTCGTAGGAATCTGTAGTCAACCAGCGGATGTCGACAAGCGATCCTTAGTTTTCGCAGCGCATGCAAATGATTACTTTTATAGGTAAATTTTTGATTTTAAGTAAGTTAAATTTTAAAATTCAGTAAGTAATGGTCAATAAACTTATTTTATTTTTATTTATTATTATTTATACCTTGGGCTACATTATTGCAATTTCCGTAAGGGTCTCTAATTTTTTGAAAATAAAATAATGCTCATGTTGCTCCCTGATACATAATGTGGCTTTCATGTGGTGAAAGAACTGTCAAAATTGGTAAAGTAGTTTTTGGGATTATCCTATTACAAACAAACATACAAAAAATCTAATCTTAATATTAGAAGAAGATAGATTAAATAAAGTCTACCTATATATCTTTGACGTTTTAAAAAAATGAAACCATGAAATTTAAAACAAAAATTTCATACTTCCATACGATTATGAATGCAAATTTATCTCTGTCGGTTATTTCTATCTTTTGACCATTTCCCCACAGTCGCATATATTTTAAGTTTGGCATAGAGTCTCCATTCTGCAGACAGGCAAAGGATATAATATGTTTTATCCCGAGAAAACAAAGGTTCTCGCATATTATGTTTGAAAAGCTCTAAAACTCTGAATTAATGCGAGCGATGTCGCGAGCAAGAGCTATTAGGTACGTATTTTTACTCTAATGTGTCTAGAGACATTCCGCTTAGGATGTTAGTTGGCAGTGCTTACTTGTACTTAGGTTCTCATTAGCAATAAGTAGCATTAATGGAATATTTACTAATATTTAACTAAGCATTATTACTTTACTTCATGGAAATCTTCTGGCTATTTTAATAATATATACCTTATTGTAATTATATTAGAAGAACTGGCTTGTATTAGTTTAATTTGTAAATGTTTGACCTTCTTTGTTTAGTTACTTGATAATTTGTTATCTATAGTAATATTATAAATGCGAAACTTTGGATGGATGGATGGATGTTTGTTATTCAATCACGCCAGAACGGCTGTACGAAATTAGGCACAGGATAGATTATAGCCTGGAATAACACATAGGCTACTTTTTATCCCGGAAAATTGTAGAATTCCCGCGGGAATCAAAAAAAATTGTCTCTTCAACAGATTTTAGTGAAATTTGGTACAGGGACAGTTTGTATCCTGGGGAAGGACATAGGCTACTTTTTATCCCGGAAAATTTAAGAGTTACTGCGGGAATCAGAAAGCCTTAATCCACGTGGACGAAGTCGCGGGCATCATCTAGTTAATAATATTCTTTAATAAACCAAAGTTTCAAACAAGAGATGAGCTTTGTTTTAATTTTCAGTTTCTAGTAGGTAACCTACCTAATAAAAGCTGTCAGTAGGCTGAATCTCACTCTCACATCTTTTTTATTAATAATAATTATTATAAAAAAATCTTTATCCTGCTCTTAATTATAAAACCTTTTAAATAAATATGTTTTTATTAATAAATAAACATAACTCGCTGTAAAAACTTTATCACCAAACTAGGCTAATTTTTATCCCGGTAAAGAGTTCCCGCGAGAACCAAAAAATCTTAATCCACGCGGACGAAGTCGCGAGCATCAGCTAGGCAGTGATATAATTCTCAATTCACATTCTGTTTGTGATCATAGAAATGTAAAGTATCTATTTGAAGATCCAAGCGTCGTAGATCCTAATTTCACTTGATTGTACTGCTATTAAGTATATGTATAAATAATATATAATGTTACATGTTAATTAGTTCATCAGTTCCTACATACTAATGAACGAACTGAACAATGGTAACGCTGAATAGGCTAAAATAAGACATCATCAATGTAATATTACAAACCAATATGACATAATATTTAAAATAAAAATAAAACCTAATAAGACGAACTACAGCGTCTAAGGTGGCCCTGCTGGCCCATATAGGTATAGTTCGCGCGCGAGTATATGACACCATACATTTACTCCGCATTCAACTCGCGCGCCTACTGTACTTAACTCCCCCAGAATTTCGTCCTCAGTCTCTGAAACTCAGTATCAGATGGTAATCAAAATAAACATCAATCGATAGATGTCCACTGCTGGACACAGGCATCCTATACTGATCCTAGCTGATTCCCGCGATTACGTCCGCGTGGCTTGATGTTTTTTGGTTCCCGCGGGAATTCCTTAGTTTCCGAGATAAAAAGTAGCCTATGTGTTATTCCAGACTATAATCTGTCCTGTGCCAAATTTCATCCAGATCCGTTCAGCCGTTCTGGCTTGATTGAGTAACAAACATCTATCCATACATCCATCCATCCAAACTTTCGCATTTATAACATTTATTTGATTGATATTTGATTATTTGATTATGCAGTGTGGAAATTGTAAACATGAATGCCTCCATTTAATTTAACTTCATTTTCATTGAAGGTTGGCAACGTATTTGTTTGTTAGTTCTGACAAACATGCGATAGCGCACGTCAGAGAACAAACATTTTAATACTTTTGACAAGAACTCGTGTACTCTACACGTACTCTACAAGAACTCTACACGTAGTTCACAATTTACATAATAATTTGCAGTGTTGCCTAAATGCCTATACTATCATACTTCATACGCATACTAATATAATAAATGCGAAAGAGTATGTTTGTTGGTTGGTATGTCCTGACGTGATTTTTGCTTCGGTAGGTATAGTTTAGTACCTGGAGAGTGACATAGGCTACTTTTTATCCCGGAAAAATAAGGAGTATCCATGGGCATAAAAAAAACTTATTCCACGCAGACGAAGTCGCGGGTATCAGCTAGTAGGTAGCTATTGTAATGTGATAGCCACATAAATGATACAGACTACAGCATACCCAATACCCATCGCTGAAATGCGTTTTTCGCGATTCGTAGTTATGTAGATAAAATGAATGTACCTACCTACCTACTTAATGTTGATCTGTCGCAACAACTTATCTTAGGTACAGAGCTTCATAGAAGGTTGTAATAAAACAAAACGTGTTCCCTCTACGACGCAAAATAATGTTTCGCGCGGATGTCTTGTCCTTAGCGTGTTTTCGCCCTAATCTGCCATTCAACAATTATTTTCGTTCAAAAATGTGCAATGCATTTGAACACCTCCAAACCTTTTCATTTTCCATCAGCTCCAGGTAAAATCTCTAAGATCTGATAATAATAACCAAAAGACCCTTATAGAGTTTATATTATGTTATCTTAGTAGAGTACCTACTATAAGAAAAATATGGGAGGCAATCGCATTATCATCTCAAGAAAACTTCTTCTATCATTGTGATTAATTGAAAGGGATCACGATCCTCAGCAATGAGGAATACGATGCAAAGTACCTACTCTCTCTCTGCACCGAAATCTTTAGAATTACATGCATTAGAATCTAGCTTTTGCTTTATATGATGTCCTCCCGACCGAATTTCGGCCACGGCACGGCGGCCAATCTCCAGAGAGATTAGCCATCTGCGCGGGAGATATTATAGTGCACAAGTGTGTGCACTCTCTGTTCCTTTACTCTCATAGCCCGATGGGCCGGTAAATCCGATACGACCGGAGAGAGATCAGGCGCAAGACCGACGGCTTTTCGTGCTCTCCGAGGCACGGGGGTGAAACACCGCCAACTTCCTGACTTCGGGCTAGTACTGAGAATTTCTAGTCAGAAAATCCCAATACTTATATAATTATGGTCCGACCTTTTACCCGACCGACCGACCGATACTTTAGCAATAGTTAGTATTTTGTGCTTTCGCATTCATAATATTGTTACGAGGCAGGATTTTCAGTATTATATGTAAAGAAAATGACACGTACGTTCGCATATTATATTATTATGGTTGGATAAAGTTTAAATACAAACACCTCTTTGACGACCTCACTGGCGAAGAGGCGGGCGCTGTCATGGTCGAAGTGGGATGTTGGAGTCCCGGGAATTCATAATTTCAAAATTTTCCTTGGTCTGGAGGCTTCGGCCGTGGTTAGTTACCAGCTACCGATTGAATTACTTATATCTTTCTTTTAGACTCTGACTCTATAGTCCGTTAAAAACCGTACAGAACGTGATGGGTGAACTTTACCTTAAGTATTCCTAAATTGGGACTGTTTGTGTAACGAGTACCTAGCTACATCTTAATGGCATATGAACTTACTTCGTTATTTTAACTTCGGGAATTTTAATACGCCGTTTCCGTCGCCCGTTTAAGAGACAATAGACCAAATGAGTAAACAATGTAATCTGTTAGATAAGTTTTAAGACCATTATTGCGTAATTTTTGAACGAAGTTTGAAGGTCGAAGCTGTACCTAAGTGTGTATTTTGTATTAAGAAATACGCCATCTAGCTGTAATCATACAAATATTATGAAAGTGTGTTTGTTTGTTGGGGTTGGTCCTTCAATCACGCTGCAACAGGGCAATGGATCCACGTGAATTTTTTGCATAGGTATAATTGTGGACTTGGAGAGTGACACAGGCCGGAAAATTAAGGAGCTCAAGCGGGAATTAAAAAAAAATTAAACCACACGGCTGAAGTCGCGGGCGTCGGTTAATATTATGCCTTTATGGATAAATCCATACTAATATTATAAATGCGAAAGTGTGTCTGTCTGTCTGTCTGCTACGCTTTCACGGCCCAACTGTTTAACTGATTTTGATGAAATTTGGTATGGGGATAGTTTGTTTTATGTTTTTATATGAAGGACATGAAATTTGGTACAGGGATAGGTTGTATTCCCGGGGAAGGAAGGAAGGGATGGAAAGGACATAGGCTACTTTTTATCCCGGAAAATTAGGGAGTTCCCGCTGGAATCAAAAATCTTAATCCATGCGGACGAAGTCGCGGGCATCATCTAGTTAACTATACTACTGATGATAGCCTGGTAGATTAGACGTTCACTGGGCGGGGCGGGGGTTCGATCCTAAGGAAACTTAGTTTCCCGTTTTGTCCATTTCAATTAATTAAATATCACTTGCTATAAATTATACCCGAGATTTCTTCTCTTCTCAAAGGTTCTCTTTTCTTCTGTTCTCAAACGTGTCCGTTGTGTGAATCCGCACTTGACTAGCGTGCCAAGTTCCACTACAAGTTAGCCCTTGACTGCAACCTCACCCGATGGTAAGTGATGATGCAGTCTAAGATGGTAGCGGGCTAACCTGTTAGAGGTATGGCAGTTATATTAAACCTATAGTCATACCCATATTCGGTATCTACATGGCATCGTACCGGAACGCTAAATGGCTCGGTCGTACGTCTTTGCCGGTAGGGTGGTAACTAGCCACGGCCGAAACCAGACCCAGACCAGAGAAAATTCAGAAATCATAAATTCCAATATCGACCCTGCCGGGAATCGAACCCGGAACTTCCCATGTAAGTTAAGTTAACTGTCCCACTTAAGACAACAGCGCTCAACACTATGCCAGGGAGCTCGTTATCAAAGCTTTGGCAGTTATCACGGAGTAGAGTCGTTCCTTCTGGTAGAGGCGCATTAAAAATGCTGAGCGCAAACATTATTGCATAAAAGCCTGTCATTATAAGTTATAAAAATACGTAAAGGGTTACAGATGTTCTATTGCCAATTCTGTGTTTAAAGTAAAGAGCCACTATAACAACAGATAAGGATATCAACTGCAACCGTAAAGGTCCAGGGGTGGTTACTACCATCGCTTAAAGTAGTATTATTTCAAATTGACACTTTTATGTCACGTACCTTGACATCCTTAAAAATAAGGATTATAAATCTAAATCAAAAACGTCAACAATATTAAAACAATACGGATTTAAAAGCGACGATACACGATAGTATGCCCCCTGATTCGTATTTAATTTCTGTCGTAACTATAACTTCGCTTTACGCTTATTTGGTAAAGAATGAGGAATAGTACTTATTCAAGTTGAAAATTATTTCTTAATTAAAATGTATCCTTTAAAGAACAGTCGCATCCTTCGTCGCAGAAAAAAATTACATCCTCACAACCATGGATGCCTGGTCTTCTTCCACCTCCTGTTATTCCACATTTCTGCCACGTACCTACCTGCAAATTATGGAACCAGCTTCCATCTTCTGTGTTCCCTCATGATTATAATATGGGGCGCTTCAAAGGGCGGATAAGAAAATATCTCAAAAGTTCCTCTGGTGCTGTAAAATATGTTCATGGGCAGCGGTAAACACTTACCATCACTTGCGGTGCCCCGCCTGCACGTTTGTTCGCTATACCTACAACATATCGAAACATAAAATAAATAAATAAATATATTGTAGAAAGCATTTTAGACTATCAAAATATATAAATTCAACGACAGTAAAATGTGATCATAATATTTCAATCGTTAATCAGAAATAAATAACTAATTAAATACCTTAATATTATTTTGCGAATACTATTATCAGCTACTAATTATTTTCACGGTACGCTGGTAAGTCACGAGTGTCTTAAAGTAATTACGTAATTAATAAATGACATGGGATTTACCATTTCCTTTATATTATTTGAGTATGATTTAATAACATCCGGTTGTTTATGCCTACGTACTTTCATTAGAACATTTTACTGCTAGTGAGTCAGATTGCGAAAACATTTTGTTTATTTTCGTCTTCACTTATCTTCATAGAAACATTATCTACGTTATCTCTACTAATTGCTAGGCTGTGTATAAAAAGGTGGTGTTTAAGTATTACTGGGCATACTAACGAACGAGTTCAAATGAATCAGTGATTAAGTAGTTAAGTTTACGAACGAATACGAAGTTAGTTCCCCAAGATGAGGATCACATTTTTTCTATTAATTGTAAGTATTCAATCTTTTATTAATTGGTTTTATTGTTTTAAAAATAAATAGAATGGAGAAGTTTCATGATGTTGTGAATATCACAATTAAAAAAACAGAAGTAAAATATAGATTAAAACTAATAAATCAGTAGTTTTCTTTTTTCAAATCAAAAAATGACTGAAAAAATTTGATTATTTGTACACCGATTGCTGTGTCTTACTCGAGTGATAAATTTTGTGAGTGAGTTTTAATACCTAGCCGAGATTTAATACTTCAAAATTATCTTCACACAAAAATTAAGTGCTTTTAATTCAATGAAGTCACGTTGAGTCCATTTATTTCTTTTATTTGGCTTTATAAAGTCGGTTGATAGGGAATTAAGACGTCACGTCTCCCGTCTTGCAAGCGCAACTTTAAAGTTCCATACCTTTTTCATTTGTTAAGATATTTTAAGGATTCTTTCATATTTTTGTTTTATTTTGTCTTAATTTTCATAATAAATTTTAAAAAAATTGGTAAACTTCTCCAATCCATATATTTTGATCTCATCCTACTCTGATATACCCATTTCAATTACCTATACCCCAAGTACATATTTCAATTAATTTAACTATTGCATTATTGTGTCAAGAAATATTAATAAATATGTGGCCCATTATATACCTTCCTGATATTTTTGTATTTCATTTTTGTATAGCTTTTATTTATGCCATTTTTTATTATTTAAATAATTTTAAATTTTCGGTAAATAAACACAGGGTATTATATATGGACCTACAGGTCCATGATATTAATAAAATAAGGGCAGGTAAAGTAATAATAATTGACGAATTCATACTAATATTATAAATGTGAAAGTGTGTCTGTCTAATCTGTCTGTCTGTTATGCTTTAACGGCTTATATTTTCAAACGATTTTGATGAAATAGTGTAGGAAGGATTTATTATTTTGTGCTGAATTATTTTAATGAAACTATGATATAAATAGCAGGTATTTTAAGGTATATTTTTCGGTTGATTATGTTAATATTTATTTAACAATCATTTAAATTTGAAATTTTCCGCAACTTCACATTCAACGATTTTTGACCAACATATCAACATACTTAATGTTATTAATATGATTCAAATTCCTGTGTTCTTTATTAAAAACAAATTGTTTACAAAAATCTTTTAACGTCAAATGTTTCACGTCAAACCACTGTTTATTGTAATATACAGAAATAGAATTTTTTATTAATTAATTTAGATAGCAGATGCCCGACTTCGTCCGCGAGAAATAAGTTTTTTAAATTCCCACGTGAACTCCCAAATTTTTTGGGTTAATATAATATAACGTAAGACATTCACAAATAATGTGGCTTTCTATTGGTACCAGAATTTTCAAAATCGGTTCAGTAGAGAGAGAGAGAGAGATTACCCCCTACAACCTCACTAACTCACAAACTTTACCTCTTTTTAATATTAGTATAGATTATTACATTATTATTATAACAATATAATGTTATTATTTAGATAATAAGTACCTACCCAGTCCATTTTGACACGCTTTTATAAGCTTAAAAAAAGCTTCAATTCTAACTCATTACGTAACTAATTAAGTAGGTATATAAGAAAAATCGAACTTTAGTTTTACCGATTTCAACTTTCAATATACCAGGTATACTTGATGAAGGGTGTCTGATGATTGAACAGGGAAGTAAATAGAGGTACTCCACAGTGACAATTACTTGTAAACCCCTCGAGTTGGGCTTATTTAGTGTGTTTTAACGAGTCCTAGTTACAGTTTTTTATTGATTGCATATTCACTGAATGAGATCATAAGACTGAGATATGAAAATATAAAATTCTTGGGCTTACAAATTAGTAAGACGTATCCTAAGATAATAATATTGACCAAGTAATTTATAAGATAAAGGGTGTTATACATTAAAATCCATACTAATATTATAAATTAGAAAGTGTGTCTGTCGGTCTGCTACGCTTTCACGGCCCAACTGATTAACCGATTTTGATGAAATTTGGTTTAGAGACAGGTTACATTCCGGGATAGGACATAGGCTACTTTTTATCCCGGAAAATTGAAGAATTCCCGCGGGAATTAAAAAAATCAATCCACGCGGACGAAGTCGCGGGCATCATCTAGTATAACATAATTGCAATTACTAAAAAAATAATGCGTAGGTATGATTTATTAAAAAAAAATTTTTTTTAATATGCAATCATTTGGGTTTTCTCTCGTCTCCGCCTCATATGCTTTACTGCCGTGTCTTTCCTGGTACTATATAGTGAACTAGCTAATTAGCCCGACTGAATTGAGGTTTTTTGGTGGCCGCAGGAACTCTTTAATTTGTGTTACTCTAGACTTTAATCTGCCTCCGTGCTAATTTCTTCTATATTCAGTTCAGCCATTCTGGCGTGATTGAGTTACAATTATCCATCCATCTATCCGTCCAAACTTTCATATTTAAAATACTTGTACGTATACATAATATAAAGATCTATCCATCTCACATTTTTGTTTAATGAGACTTTTTTACTTTTTGACTTTTTTAGACGAGAATTATGCGGATGAGCATGCCGAACTTTCGTCGAAAATTCATGTACATTTCATTTCAGATTATGGTCATTGCATAAGGATTGCCTTTTTATTAGGAAGATTTTTTATTAGGAATATTTTTATCAGGAATATTTTTAACTATTCAATCGTGTCAAAATTAACTACTTGTTGCAATTTTTTGAATTTGTATGGAATTGTCAAGCACTTGACAAGCAAGCGCAAATCAGATCACAGATAACTCGTTGAATAACACAAAAAATGCGATCGAATAGGTGAAAATCTCTCGCTAGGCCTACTGAAAATATACGAGTCAGAACGTGAATATTCATGGTACTAGTTGGTCAACGTTTCATATTATAGTATTCAATGATCTTTTCACTTTTTTTTCATTTAAATTAATGATGAATGAGCTTCCATGTAATATCATCTATTTTTTTTCTAGGTTGGAATTTGCTTAGTCAGCGCCAAATATGTGTCATATGAAACAGAAGACTCTAATGCGTTGCTAAGAATTAAAAGATCAGACGACTCTGATGACTCTTCAAATTCGGTGGAACAAAGTCAAAATTCAAGTGAAAATGACGACAGTGATGATAGTAATGACGCCGAGAAAAAAGAAGTTAAGCGGCAAGAAATGGAAGATAAAATGAGAAGAAAAGCTTTAGAGCGCCAAGAGAAAGAAAAACGCAAGAAAGAAGAAAAACAAAGAAAACTAGAAGAGAAACAAGCTAAGGAGCAACTTAAGGAAGAAGAAAGGAAAGAAAAAGAAGAGCGAAAACGCATTGAAAAACTTGAAAAAGAAAAACGCAAAGAAGAGGAAAAACTTAAGAAGGAAGAACGAAAGAGGCAAGAAAAACAGCGTAAAGAGCTTGAAAAACTAGAGAAAGAGGCAACACAAAATAAGCCCGTAGATAACGATTCCTTAAAATCAGCAGAAGAAGATTCTGCCGAACTAAGCGATGTTTGGAAAGAACATATATATGTTAAGTATGGTTTGACCCCAGCAAGTACGAAATTAGAAAAACAGGCAACGTTAAATAGATACCTACAAGAAGAACTTGGCCTGAATCAAAACAGCACAGAAAGAGAACGTTTCCAAGCTGTAGTACAGTTAATTCAAACTAAATTGCAAACTGATCCTGCTGCAAAAACCGCACTGAAGAGCCAGCTTTTGAGCCACATTAATGCTGTATCGATTCAAAAATGGCGTACGGATATTGAAAAAGATCTTGAAGAGTTAAATAACAAAACAGAAATACTTAATAACGTAAGTTTAACTTGGGTTCCAGTAGCAAAACAACAAATTGAAGAAAGAAGATCGTTTCTCGAATCTATATGGCAATTTTTATCGAATATTCTGCCAAATTGGGTAACCGGTGGACAAAATGTGCAAAATCCAATAAACAATGACAATAGTGCTTCAGTTACAAATGGACCTACTAATGGTGTTTCAAATGGGCCTGCAGAAAATAATATAAATTCAGCTTTCGGAACTAATATGCCCTCAGGAATTTCTGACGCCTCTGCATCTGCTGGTCAATCTGATAATATTTCCCCATCAACCAATGAAAATACTCCTGCTCAAAGTTCTAGCCAAATTCCCACAGATGGCACTGGCGATGGAGTTCAAGATAATACAAACGATTCAATATCTGTTGGAAGCAGTGACACAACCCCAATGAACAATGTTGGCAATCCTACTTCGGGCGTTAATTCTGCCTCATCTGGAAACAGTGCCGCAGCCACCACAAATAATGGTGAAAATCCAACGTCAATTGTGGCTGACAATGTTGTCGTTGAAACTCCTATTGTGATATCTGTGGAAGATAATGTAGCAGCTCCTGATAACAGTACCAATGTGAACTCACCGAGCAAAGTGGATGGAGCTCTAAGTCAAAAACCTGGCGAAGTGACGTCGGAAGGCACTGAAGGCATCGCTATTGATAGTTCCGACTTGCCATCCACACCTGTTTCTGATTTAGCTACGTCTGTCAATCCTGATACAATCTCTGTTGGAAGCAGTGATACAACTTCAGCGAACAATGTTGGAAATCCTTCTTCGAGCGTAAATCTAGATCCTGCCTCTTCTGGAAATAATGATGCAGCCCCAACAATTATTGGTGAAAATCCAACATCAATTGTGGCTGACAATGTAGCCGTTGCAACACCTATTGTGATATCTGTGGAAGGAAATGAAGCAGCTTCTGATAACAGTGGCAATGTTAACTCCCCTAGCATAGCTGATGGAGCTTTAAGTCAAAAACCTGGCGAAGTGACGACGGGAGACACTGAAGGTACTACTCTTGATAGCTCTAACTTGCCATCCTCAACTGTTTCTGATACTGTCTCGTCTGTAAATCCTGATTCAATATCTGTTGGAAGCAGTGACACCACCCCAATAAACAATGTTGGCAATCCTTCTTCGGGCGTTAATTCTGTCTCGTCTGGAAACAGTGCCGCAGGCACCACAAATAATGGTGAAAATCCAACGTCCATTGTGGCTGATAATGTTGTCGTTGAAACTCCTATTGTGATATCTGTGGAAGATAATGTAGCAGCTCCTGATAACAGTAACAATGTGAACTCACCGAGCAAAGTGGATGGAGCTCTAAGTCAAAAACCTGGTGAAGTGACGTCAGAAGGCACTGAAGGCATCGCTATTGATAGTTCCGACTTGGCATCCACACCTGTTTCTGATTCTGCTACGTCTGTCAATCCTGATACAATCTCTGTTGGAAACAGTGACACAACGTCAACAAACAATGTTGGCAATCCTTCTTCGAGCGTAAATCAAGATCTTGCCTCTTCTGGAAATAATGATGCAGCCCCAACAGTTGATGGTGAAAATCCAGCATCAAATGTGGCTGACAATGTAGTCGTTGCAACACCTATTGTGATATCTGTGGAAGGAAATGAAGCAGCTTCTGATAACAGTGGCAATGTTAACTCCCCTAGCATAGCTGATGGAGCTTTAAGTCAAAAACCTGGCGAAGTGACGTCGGAAGGCACTGAAGGTACTACTCTTGATAGCTCTAACTTGCCATCCTCAACTGTTTCTGATACTGTTCCGTCTGTAAATCCTGATTCAATATCTATTGGAAGCAGTGACACCACCCCAATAAACAATGTTGACAATCCTTCTTCAGGCGTTAATTCTGCCTCGTCTGGAAACAGTGCCGCAGCCCCCACAAATAATGGAGAAAATCCAACGTCCATTGTGGCTGACAATGTTGTCGTTGAAACTCCTATTGTGATATCTGTGGAAGATAATGTAGCAGCTCCTGATAACAGTACCAATGTGAACTCACCGAGCAAAGTGGATGGAGCTCTAAGTCAAAAACCTGGTGAAGTGACGTCAGAAGGCACTGAAGGCATCGCTATTGATAGTTCCGACTTGGCATCCACACCTGTTTCTGATTCTGCTACGTCTGTCAATCCTGATACAATCTCTGTTGGAAGCAGTGACGCAACGTCAACAAATAATATTGGCAATCCTTCTTCGATCGTAAATCTAGATCCTGCCTCTTCTGGAAATAATGATGCAGCCCCAACAGTTGATGGTGAAAATCCAGCATCAAATGTGGCTGACAATGTAGTCGTTGCAACACCTATTGCGATATCTGTGGAAGGAAATGAAGCAGCTTCTGATAACAGTGGCAATGTTAACTCCCCTAGCATAGCTGATGGAGCTTTAAGTCAAAAACCTGGCGAAGTGACGACGGGAGACACTGAAGGTACTACTCTTGATAGCTCTAACTTGCCATCCTCAACTGTTTCTGATACTGTCCCGTCTGTAAACCCTGATTCTGAATCTGTTGGAAGCAGTGACACCACCCCAATAAACAGTGTTAGCAATCCTTCTTCGGGCGTTAATTCTGTCTCGTCTGGAAACAGTGCCGCAGCCCCCACCAATAATGGAGAAAATCCAACGTCCATTGTGGCTGATAATGTTGTCGTTGAAACTCCTATTGTGATATCTGTGGAAGAAAATGTAGCAGCTCCTGATACCAGTGACAATGTGAACTCACCGAGCAATGCGGATGGAGCTTCAAGTCAAAACCCTAGTGAAGTGACGTCGGAAGGCACTGAAGGCACCTCTTTTGAAGGCTCGAACTTGCCATCCAACACAATTACTGATAATGTTCCGTCTATTAACCCTGATATAGTCTCTGTTGGAAGCAGCGACACTACGTCTGAAAGCAATGCAGGTAATCCATCTTTGAGCGTGACTGACGATGTTAAACCGCCGAGCTCTGATGTTGTCTATGCTGAAGGTAACGCAGTTGATAACAGTGCTCCTAATGCATCAATGAGTGGAACTGAAAATGCTTCAGATGCAACCTCATCCAATGTTGGAGTGCCACCAGCTAGTGCTGATATTGTATCCACGAGTGTGACAGAAAGTGCTTCTTCTACAGATTCTGGTCTAGTTTCTTCCACTAACATGAACACATCCGCTGTAATAAATGATAATGTTGCATCGTCAGATGTGACTGAAAATACTTCACCGGCTAATACTATTGAGGTCCTTCCTGAAGTCAATGAATCTACAAGTTCTGTTAATGTTGTATCTTCCAATGGAATTGATAATGTCGACATTGCCCCAGTAAAGACTGATGAGATGGTTCCGTCAGAAAGCACTAGTCCTGTTTCTTCAGCTGGAGTTAATGATCCTACCGTTGGAAATAGCAACATAGATATTGTAAACACTTCTGAAGCTGCGACTGTAGGCTTAGCTGATACTGTCTCAGATCCAAATGTTAATATTGATGCAAGTGCTAATAATGTGGACACCACAATTGCACCAGATATAATAAATTCGTTACCAACACAAGACAAAGGCATTGATACTCAAACAGTTTCAATTGTAACTGAAAACCCAGTTGAATCTGGAAATGAAAATGAAGTAGTTACAACGGTCAGTGATATAATTAGTAATGTAAATACTATTTCCACTGCAGCCGCCGAAACATCCGCGCCCAGTGAAGCACCTCAGGTACAAACCAGCGAAAATTCAGTACTTGATGCAGTGACACCCGTAGAATTACCAACGCCCGTAGGAGTAATTGGCGGCATTAGAATACCTGATGAACCTGGTGCTTCAGTAGTTGAAATAGTACCGCAATAACTGTTCAGTATAAGCAGTATAAGATACTCCATACCAGCCAGATAATATTATATAAATTGTATAAATAATAAATTATTAATTTAATAAGAAAATGTGTTAAACTGTGACTAAGACTAAGTTCTATTTATAAAATGATCAAAATATGTATATTTTTGCATTTTTAGCAATTAAAGCAATAAATTTTATCTGCACTCTTTCATTATGTACACTTACTTTTATAGTTTATGATCCACCCCTTTCTTGTGATTTCAATCTGCTCATTTTAATAATTTTCAAAATAAAACTCCAGTATAAAATTTACCACCAATTATTGTGGGTATAATATTTACTAGTGACTTCTCTAACTTAATATACAATTTTGGTATTACAATAGGTATCATTAAATGGAATGCACATAGAGGTATTTAATATAATTATTTTACATAAGGACTAATAACATTTTTATAATTACTCATAAATAATCCCTAAAATACAATTCAATTAAACTTACATTGTATTTTAATAAATTATACAATCTTTTTACATGTTTTTACATAGGTATATTTATACATAATGCCAAGTCCAATGACTGGATTTTTTCGTTTTTTTATTAGCCCTTGATGGTAGGTAATTGATGGTGCAGTCTAGATGGACGCGTTCCGTAAAATCCCTTACCGGCAAGTTTGGGTGATATTTGTAACTAAGCCATGGCAAAAGCTACTCCTCAGACCAGGGAGCATACCACCATCACTCACTAATATTGTTGACACACTTGTTTCAGAATTATAATCCTTTATTAGGAATTAGAAGCTCAGCACAGCTTTGATAGCTTTATATCTTTTATATTTCGGAAACCTGAGGTTTTAAATGATTTTTCCTGAAAAAATGCTTACTTATTATGCCATTATTTCGAAAATAAATTTAAATGGCGGGACGTTACTTTATTACGTAGGTCAGACTCAAAGCTTTCCCAATCGCTTGTTGAGAATCGAGCGTGGGACCTCCCATTTATAGGAGCGCTCACCCTGCGAAATGAAGGAAAACCCTGCGAATTTCTATGTAATAGTATATTGTATGCTTAGGGGTGAAACAAGAGGATTTCAGACGCGGGCGAAGTCGCAGCGAGGGCTGGCATCCCTCGCTGTGCTCAGATAGGCAACAAGTCTGAAATCATGTTTCATCTGGATGAAAATATATAGGCGACAAAGTGCGAGTTTTATTAAAATTGTATTTCTTATTTATTTTAGCTCCTAGGTTGTTGTTTGCAAATATGATATCTGTAAGTTTAGTTAGTTGATGGTTAAAATGACAATTATAAAGGTTTGAAATAAGCAAAAGATACTCTGACAGCATTGAAATAGAATGAGTACACTAAAATTCTACATCCAATGTCTGCCCTAGGACATAACGTATTCGTCTGAAATTGACTAGTTTTGGGTGGCTCAACAGGCATTGAAACTCGCACTATCAATGCTGATTATATAAAAAATGTATTGTATAATACCACAATGTATACACAAAATGCAAATAAATATATTATATCATGTCTGTCTGTCAGTCTGTGCGTTACCTATATTGCATTTGATTGTGTTAGTACACTTGTTGCTGTGATTTGGACAGTGGGCTCCTGCCATATCGCACGAGTCGCATTGCAACGCATGCCAAGAATAAGCTAGTACCTACTCATTTACTGAATAAGAGCAAAATCAATACTTATATTATAAATATGATAATGTCTCTGTCTGTCTCCCCGCGTTTCGTTTAGCATTACATCATGATACATAATTTTCACGGTCCATCTGTGTAACCAATTTTGACGAGTAGGTACAGATATGCATGTCCTTATCCGAAAGATAATAGCATTCCGAATCCTGATATAGCTATTTATATTTTATACCGAAACACATAACATTTTTACAAAACCAGGCAAATTTGCGGGCAATGGGGCTGATTCTGTAGTGCACAATCTCTAAACTAAACTAAAATTAGAGCACTACAAATATTGCTAACCCTTTCATAATACTTCCTACGGAAAGGGACAGAACTAGATTTAAAGCTGCCATTTTAGTTTAGTTTAGAGATTGTGTTATACAGAATCAGCCCCATTATCTAGTATTTTAAGAAATGAAATCTTTACAGATTGTCAAATCCAGTACTTGTTAGCTGCATTTCCGGGATTTGAATAACTATGTTGATTAAGAGGATCAGAAGCAATATTGGGAAATGTATAGGGATCACTCATATATTTATAATCACTTGATAATCCAGCTAGACTCATATTCAAAGAGTTATGTGAAGGGCTCCAATTAGGATGTGTTGGATCCACGGTTAGTTTAGTATAGTCTGTGGGAACTTTTGTATAATCACTATTTGGTAACTCTTTATATTCAGGTCCCGTAGTTTTCACGAAAGCGTCGTCTCTTTGCTCTATGACATCATCACTAACAACTTTGTCATCGGTTTCAGGTTCTTTTGGCATATAATTGATTGGTTTATTATAACTATCATTAGTAGCATATCGAGGGTAATCGTTTCTCGGAATGTTGGTATCCAGAAGCTGACTGTGAGATGGAGCATTGGCACCTGGAACTAAGTGACTGAAGGTTGCGCTTGAAGTGCTCGGAAACGCAGCGTTTTGGAAAGCTTGATTTAAATGTTGAGATTGGGCCATCAGTTGATTGTAGTTTGCATATTTTTGGTGATGCCACGCATCTGGATGTTGCGGATGATGCTGAGATAGAGATGGTATTTCTCCTCCCGGATACGGGCAGGATATCTGCGGCATTGGAAGTGATGAGTAGCTTGCAAGCGATGGAGCGGAGTTCGAACCTGTATTTTTTCTAAGTCGCGCTCGCCTATTAGAGAACCATACCTGGAATATTATGAGGACTTCTTAATAAAATGTTTTCAAGAAAAATAACGAACACAATATTTAGCAAAAATACTTGTAGAGATGCTCTAGACATCTATAGATTGTCGGACTACTATTTTTTTATTTCACTACAAGTTAGCTCTTGACTGCGATCTCACCTGATGATAAGTGATGATGCAGTCTAAGATGGTAGCGAGCTAACCTGTTAGGGTATGGCAGTTATATTAATTATCCTAGTCGGTCTATAGATGTCATCGTAAATACTATTATATCGGATTGCATAAGTCGTGAGTTAACTAGAAGGTTTAAAAGTCACAAAGAAAAATTACAGAAACTCAAATTCGGTAGGTAGGTTAAAGGTTAGTTAACTATTACCTATTCTGTGTTACAGGCACCTCTGTAGGTAAGCATAACCATGACAGAAATCACAAGCCAGGTTAAGTAGGTACATACTTGTATCCTTGCTTCCGTGAGGCCAGTCTGTAAAGCGAGTTCTTCTCTGGTGTATACGTCAGGGTACTGGGTCCTATGAAATGCTCTCTCCAACGCATCCAACTGTTCGCCAGAGAAAGTGGTTCGAGATCGACGCTGCTTTCGTTTAAGGGTCAAGCCTGGTTCTGATTCTATGTCCGATGAGTCCGAGCAGCGACCTGGAAAAACACAAATGACAAATCATAAGGGAAGTATTTCAGACAAATATTTTAATTGGATTAATGTGGAAGTTGGTATAGACAGATCTCCATATTACCCTATTATATTTTGTTATTGACACATCGTAGCAATTTGTCTCCCACTATTTTTTCAGACACGCGTTATTTATTATATCAAAGGTTTTTAACAAAATCCCAATCTCGATTTAATTCGCCTAAATCAAAAACCGTCAAGCCATCACGGGCCTTCTCATTTATAAATCGGTAGCAGTATCCTACGGAAACATATTAAAAAACCGCCTTAACAATACGCGGCTTTGCCCTAATACCGATTTAAAAAAATGTGGCTTATATTAATAGCCTTTTGAAAGAAGTCAAAATTGAATGAAATGAAAAAATGGGGGCTCAGTGTGGAGGAATAAGAACACCCAGTGCGGCGGTATCTTTGTCGGCTTCTTTGCTGTTCGGGTGACATTTTGGCACCATTCATTATTTTGGTGTTGCGATCTGGATTTATGACATGTAAAACGACAACGCTGTTTAATGCGCTTGCACTCATTTAGCTGTCTTTAGACGGATGGGATTTACACAGCCTGCAATGAAACGGTTATATGAGAAATGCTTTATGGTAGAAGAACGAAGTCAATATAATCTGGAGACAAACATCAACTTTTTAACCAGAAGGTTTCATTGCGCTAAATCTATATATATAAAAGCGAAAGGTCACTGATTGACTGACTGATCATCACGATATCTCAGGAACTATAAAACATACAGACTTGAAATTTGGAAGGTAGGTTCCTTCTATGGTGTAAACGTTAGCTAAGAAACGGTTTTGGGAAAATTCACCCCAAAAAGGGTGAAATGGGGGTTGGAAGTTTGTATGAAAGTTCTATGTTTTTGAAGTTAGATACTTGAAAATCGGGATTTCAGTTAGTAGTTTTAAATGATAATAACCTGTATAAACCATTTTACGAAAACCCACCCCACAAAGGGTAACATGGGGGTTGAAAATTTGTATGAAAGTCCTATGCTTTTGTAGAAAGGGACATGAAAATTCAGAATTTCGGTTATAAGTTTGAAATAATAAAAACCTGCATAAGCTATATAAAGCCTCTTTAGATAGTCTTTTTGCAGCGGGAAAATTTCATAATCTCATAGGAAATCAGAAATTGTACGCGGACGAAGTCGCGGGCGACCGCTAGTCTTACTTCTTACTTATATATTATATATAATATTATAAATGCGAAAGTTTGGATGTATATGGGTGTCGGTATGGATGTATGGATGTATGGATGGATGTTTGTTACTCAATCACGCCCCAACAACTGAACGGATCTGGATGAAATTTGGCACAGAGATAGATTATAGTCTGGAATAACGCATAGGCTACTTTTCATCCCGGAATATTAAAGAGTTCCCGCGGGAACCACAAAACCTCGATCCACGCGTACGAAGTCGCGGGCATCAGCTAGTATAAAATATATCATAAAACAGGTTAATATAAAAATATGTTTGTAAGTGCGACCACAAAGGCCGCGAAAATCAAATAAAACACAAACATGTAGCAATAAAATGATTTACATTGCCCAAATTCCCTTGCGGTCTCGAAACAATATTATTTGGCCATTTTTTGTGCCGTCTCTGATCATAATGTATGGAGCTAAATGACCTAGTGTTTATATGTTCTGTACATGTAGAGCTATGTCGTAAAACCTTTTAATCTCTACAGCATGGTGATAAAGCTCAGTTCGTATACATAAAGCTTTCGCGTCGTCTCGAAGGGATTATACGTGTTTACAAGAAAGCGAAGGTGTTATGCAAGAAATATAGGTGGGAGAGGGTACGCTGCGCTTTGGCGATTGCCGAAATGTGACCCCGTGAAGTCGGCGTGTCTCAAAAGTCGTATTTTGGAAGTTGAAAGAGCATCGACGGCGGTTTAACACCTTCGTAATCTGGGTTCATTAAATTGGTCGGGCCTGCCTTTGTTTCAGCGGTTCGTTCTGATGTTAACAGATGGCCGGATTAGCACGTTCGTGGGCGTGCTTTCGGGTTTCTTATGATCGCGACGAGTTGTATTAATTGTGTTAAGGGATTTATTGATTTTAATTACATTTCGAAAACCAGATGTCAAAAGGTGATATTAATATCAAATAGTCTTCTGTTTGTTATGCTTTACCACGTTCCAGTATTTGGGATAGGCATACGTACCAACGGAACTTTTCGTTTGCAAAACATCATAACATGTACATTTTTAATAATGTCCTCCCGACCGAATGTCGGCCATTACACATTATAGTGCATAAGTGTGTACGCAAACACAGGTTCACTCTCTGTTTATTCTCATAGCCCGATGGGCCGGTAGACCAACAAGGCAGTCATTTTTTTTTAAATATACAGGCTAGCGCTTGGCTGCAATCAGACTCGCATGCAAAAGGTGATGTAACCTAAGATGGAGCGCGCTTGCCTAGAAGATTTACATTTTTATATTGTAAAATTTCTTTAATACTAATAAAACATATAATAATATATACAATTTCTTAAGAAATCTTTAAAATCTAAATTAAAAACTAAAAACTAAAAATTAAAAATATAATCTATGCCGCTGCAATGAGGCAATGTGCCCAGAACGCTGGCTGCGTTACCCCGCTGAATAGCCAAACTATTTTTATATTACCTATGCTGAAAAAATTGATATCACTTTATGGCCACAAATGCATTTTTTATGTGACTCAGAATGTTGCATGTAATCGGAATACTACATTGTCTTACACGCATTGTGGAGGTGCCATCGTCTACGTACCGTGACATCACTTGATATAACGACCGTTGTTATTATTCAAATGCTAGATTTTATCATACACTGTGCTTTTTGTATTGTTGTGTGAAAGAGGACCGTTTATGAGTGTCGGTTATTGCTATTACCGTTGGTATGATTTATTACGAGTATGTCTAATTAACCAGTCTCATTAAATTATTAATTGGGTTTGAATTTGAAAACAAAGATTGTTTTTATTTCTTTACCATGGACCTAAGTTGATATAGAGAAAGAGAAGAGAGAAGAGATGTTATTTCATTCATAGATACTTAATGAAAGATTAACTTAGCGCTGATTATAATATAAGATAATATAAGGCTTTTAAAAGCTGAGTGCATCTTCATAAGTTAAAGTTAACTGTTCGTAAATCTTTAATTTCTTACGGACTGAATCTTTAATTTCTGCCACATATAACCTATGTACCTTCAAGGCAAGAGTGGATAGGCATCTTCTAGGCAAGCGCGTTCCAACTTAGACCTCATCATTGCTAAGCATGATTGTCGTCAAGAGCAAGTATATCACGCAATCTATACTAATCTATACTTCTTATTATAAATGCGAAAGTTTGGATGGATGGATGGATGGATGTTTTTTACTCAATCAAGCAAGAACGGCTGAACGGATATAGATAAAATTTGGCACAGATATAGATTATAGACTGGAATAACACATAGGATACTTCTTATCCCGGAAAATTAAAGAATTCCCCGGGAAACAAAAAACCTCAATCCACCCGGACTAAGTCGTGGGCATCAGCTAGTAAAAAAAAAAAAATCTGCCCATAAGGTACGGAAAAAAGTCATGACTTGTGATTTGACATCTTCATATATAGTTGTGGTAGAGTTACTTGGCATGTTAAGTTCAAAGCATTCAGGGTTTTTTACTAGGGGCTCTACATATAAATCTTAAAAATGAATGCAGATGTCAATTTAAATTTCAAAAAATCATGACGAAAAGTCATTGAAGTTGAAAGCTGGAAGTCGCATCGTCCACATGATCACAGTTCAAGTTAGAGTTGTTGAATAGAGCAATTACAGTTGACCGTAAGGTATCCAGAAAGTTTTAAAAGAATCAAATTTTTGTTAACATAGTTTGAGCAATCATAACGTTTGCACAACTGAAACTCTGAAAATTCAAGTGCAAAGTGAACAAAAAAAAATTGAGTGTGTCAATTCAGAGTTCCGACGCACGACTGGAGTTTACTCCTTACGAACGAAAAGTGTTACCATGGAAACATAAATATAACGTAACGGAGAAAGTTTGATTTTCCTCCCCATAAATTTTCAAATATAAAAATCCTTAAGGAGGTAAACTCCAATACAAAGCTTTATAACAGGGACACTAGCAGCAAAAAGCTTTAGAAAATTCAACTATACTAGAGCGGCATTAAACGGATATACCAACAGGTACATAGCACCGGCGCACCTCAAAGCGTGAGTACCAACCAATGCAGAATAATGCAACAATGACACAACAACCAAAACATGTTACGTCAATTGTGGACGTTTCACCACTATCGAGTCGCGGCAGGCGATCGCGGCAACGTTTGTCGGTGAACCTTTGCCAAAACATCGCCAACCACCAACCGCCCCTTTGGCGGGCGAGGAACTCCAATATTTCACCAGCGACAATGACTGCGCAAGATTTGTGTGCGGAAATTGATTTTTTGACCGCGCCGTGAGAAACCTTTGACGGCTTGGGGATGTTTGCGAAATGGCTAACAAGTGACAATAAACTGTATGGTTATGCAATGCATGGTTAAATTTATTGTCCCATTAAAATTAAGAAGCGTTTTAAATGTTTAACAGTTTAGGTACAAAAAATTCAAGTTTTTTTTAAAATGCAAATGTTCATGGATGGCGGTAATCACTTACCATCAGGTGACCCGCCTGCTCGTTTACTCGATATATATAAAAAAAGACTTAATCTATTAGCATTTGCCCGCGGCTTCATCCGCGTTACATCCATACTTAGTATTCGTCGTTAAATTAATATAAACGGAATAATCCATATTCATAGCGAAAGTGTGTCTGTCTGTCTGCTACGCTTTCACAGCCCATCTGTTCGACCGATTTCCATGAAATTTAGTATGGTGATAGTTTGTATCCCGGGTAAGGACATAGGGTATTTTTTATCCCGGAAAATTAAAGAGTTCCCGCGGGAATCAAAGAATCTTAATCCACGCGGACGAAGTCATCTATTAGAATAATAAAATAAACGTAATTAAAATCCACGTATACTTAAGTTAGGTAATAACTTTTATGCTTACCGAACAATATTTTTTTGATCACTAGGTTCCCTTTTTAATATGTGCATTTAAATCGTTCATTTAATATAAATGAAATTTAGACCAGTTGTTCTTGACACTCGCGAGAAAATTTCAGACAGTAATATATTTACCACTGAAGTCCAATATGGCATGTGAGTCGTTTAGCGACGCATGCTGGTCGTTAACTAATGATGCAAATAAAGAATTGAGTTGAATTGATGAGAAATAAAGATTCACCTCCGAGTATGCCGTCAATACTATAGTCCTTCTTCCCATCAGATTCCCTAGCCCCTCCTCGCAGGAGCCTGGATATTGAAGAGATGCTAGGTGGATCGGATACGCCCTCCTGAAATATATAATTGCTTTTATTTGTATTTTTATCCACACTTTTTAGGGTCAAATTATCTTGTAAATAGTATATACAGTAACGTATTAGAGTAGCAATATAATATGTATATAGGCCTTGTATACTTTAAGTGACGTGAAAGATTTAAGATATTTTGTTGCGCTTATTTTCTGTGTTCGTGGAATGTGAATTAAATACATGTCTTTTGAGCACGAAACGCTGTCGAGTCGCCTGTCAGCGACATTGTATTTTCTTAAATATCTTGCATTTTGAGGACTTAAATGCCGAGCATTTCAGGTCTGGCTAGAAAAACAAACATAATGTTACCATTTCACGAAATGCTCGACTACTTTTTGAAAAACCAATCCTTCGATTTAAGTACGACATATATACATAAAAACAGCAGGTAGGTATATTATTTGAAAGATAAAAAGTACAAAATATGATTAATTACAAATGATGTGAATACCTTAATGAGTTTTTCTCGTATTTCCCACGAGAATATTCCAGGATTTTGCCGCTTTAGCTCTTCTATTCTTGATTCAACTTCAGGCGTTGCTACCCTGGGCTTAGAACCGCCTATCACGCCTGGTCTGATGGATCCCGTCTCCTAGGCGTAATGTTCTTTATATTAAATTTAATAAAATTTATTTCATATAGGACAACTTGTGTCACTGATCAGGTGATATTATATCAGGACTATGATATTGTGTAGCGCTGTTGCCTTAACGTGCGGAGGTCCTGGGTTCGATCCCCGGCAGGGTCAATTTGGGAATTTATAATTTCTGAATTTTCCCTGGTCTGGCCTGTTGGGAGGCTTCGGCCGTGGCTAGTTACCACCCTACCGGCAAAGACGTGCCGCCAAGCGATTCAGCGTTCCGGTACGATGCCGTGTAGAAACCGAAGGGGTATGGGTTTAATATAACTGCCATGCACCTAACAGGTATTGCATGGCAGTTAAATTTTTTTTATCCACTACTAGCTTGAAGTGGACAAAAAAAAGGACTCTACCAACGGTTCGGAAAATAGATTCTACTGAGAAGAACCAGCAACCGGCTAGCGCTATATTAGGTAATTATTAACCGAACATATAGATAAAATATTAATTTATATTTTTGCGTTCATTTCTCTACGCCATGTCAACCCGTTATGCGTTTTGATTATTAATCATCGAATTAACGCTATCCGCTATTTATTAATAACTTCTAGTATAACTTCTTGGTTGACAATAATTGTATTAAATTGGTGAAGGGGACAATAAGTAATTCTCGTTATTATTTAGTACAGTCCTTGCACTATAATAGTTTTCTTAACGCGGACAAACTATAAGTATTTCAGATATTCCAGGGTCAAAAGTCCTGACGGTTAAATTAAATTTGCGCGTCAACTGCTAATAATGTAGCTAGTGCGTGTCGATATGTAGAAGGCCGTATTTTATAAACTTGGTACGTACGTGGTTTGGTGTAGCAAAAAATGAATATTTGAAATCATTCATTTACTACAACTACAGTATACTCCAATTGCGAAAGCATACTACAAGAAAGAGGGGAAACAACGTCCGCGCACTTCAGCGTACCTCCTTATAAAAGTAGGTATAAAATACGGACTTTTTGTCAGCCAAGCAAAACTTTTTTCGCAGAGTTTTTCCGCCCTAAGGATGAATATCTGCTTTGTAGATTAGTATGATAGTTAGTAGATATCCTGGATGGTGTCTGCGCTACAAGTTGTTTTTGACGACCTCCGTGGCGCAATATGTAGCGCAGTTGCCTTAACGTGCGAAGGTCCTGGGTTCGATCCCCAGCTGGGTCAATTTGGGAATTTATAATTTCTGAATTTAATAACTGCCATGCCCCCAACAGGTTAGCCCGCTACTATCTTAGACTGCATCATCACTTAGCTTAAGGTGAGATCGCAGTCAAGGGCTAGCTTGTAGTGGATAAAAGTCTACAAGTATGTAACCGCAACATTCGCCGCTTCTGTCGAAGTTTCCGCGCGCCGTAATTCCGCTAGTCAGTCATTCAAAGGCATAGTTTAGGCTAGTCCCTGGCCTAAACTATGCCTATTTCATGAAATTTCCTACCCTTTAAATTTACGCACGCAGGTACGCAGTACGCACTCCGCTATTATTATTAACATTGACCCTAAAATAAAAATGTAAAGCTGATTTTTGGCACAAGTGTTCCTTGTCTGAGAAGTGCCTCTTAAAAATCCCGCCCTAGGCCGCGGTCTTCCCTCCCCTACGCCCTCAAACACCGCAGTTTTGTGTAAATCAAAAAATATTAGTGCTAGAAAAAAACTTTCTATGGCGAAAATTATCTGTATTAAATTATCTACAAAGTAATATTTCAGTTCATTTCGATAAGATTAATAGTTTCGGAGATATGTTAACCCTTTGTGCATGAAAAGAAAATATTTTGCATGTATGGCTTTTTGTAATGTGGTTTCTTGTGATTTCCACAAAAACTGATAGAGCTACGAAAATGTTGTCTAAAGCAAAATGAAAGGCTAATAAAATTAGCTATAAAATGATATTAAGTTTATTTTGATAAGAGTTTTGGAGATATGCCTACCTATTGTGTAAGATAAAGGAAATAATATGCAAATACCGTGTACCTTGTTTTTAATTTCCGAAAAAAAAAATTACAGAGTTAGGAAAAACTGATTAAAGTAGTAAGAATCATAGTTAAAATACCTACAAAATAGTTTTTAGTTCATTTTAATAGCACTAATAATTTTGAAAATATACCTGCCATAGTTAACATGAAAACAATATTTTTCAATTTTTTTTATATTTTCTGTAATTTCTAGAAAACTATTAGAGCTAGGCAAAAACTCCCACAAGTAAAAATAAACACCTTTCCTTCACTAATTTAAAAAAAAAATTAGTTCATAAAGATAGCACTAATCATTTCGAATATATATCCATGTATTGTGTACGAAAAATAAATAAAAAATTGCTAGAATCCTATGTTATTTGCAATTTCCACAAGAACTATTAGAGCTGGAAAAAATCCTCGAAAGAGTAATTAATTTCACTAAATTACCTACAAAAAAGTCTTATGGTGAATTTAGATAGGACCAATAGATCGAGAAATATGGCAACCTATATTCCAAGTTTTCTTTTTTTTTCAACAACCGTGAATATATTTTTGAATTTTCACAGAAACTATTAGAACAAGGAAAAAACATCAAAAGCAAAATTGAATTTCATTAAATTATCTTCAAAATAGTTTTTAGTTTATTTTGATAGAACTAATAGTTTCGGAAATATGGCTGCCTAACTGGAATAAAAAACTAAACCTTTGTAAAATCCGTAAATGTTTTTTGTAATTTCAAGAAAAAGTATTAGACTTAGGAAATAAGCTGTCAGGACTTAGTACAAGGATTATTAATTTACCTATAAAATAGTGTTTAGTTTATTTTGATAGGACAAATAGTTTTCGAAAGATACCTTGCTGTTGTGTAAGAACCGGTGGAAGTCATGTAGACTTAGCCTAATACTATGGAATAAATAGAAATTAACCCCTAAATAAATAACGTATTTTTGATTTTAGGCACAAATGATGGCCTCTTTTCTCCCCACTCCCACAACCCTTTGTACCTACCTAACAAAGTCAAAATTATTGCAAAATATTTTTCTGTCATGCACGTTTTCGATCGTCATATTTCCGAAAGTGCTTGGTCTATTGAAATGAAATGAAAAGCATTTTGTAGAAGATTTCATGAAATTTCATTTTGTTCTTGTCGTTTTTTTCCTAGCTCTTATACATTTCGTGTAAATCACAAGAAACTTACACGATTAAAAAAAAATAACAAATACGCAAAATAAGCCGGCATATTTTTAATTTTTAAGAGGTACCTACTTCTCAGACCCCAAGGAACACTTGTGCCAAAAATCAGCTTTACATTTTTTATTTTAGGGTTCCCATAGCATAGCTTGCACAAGTAGCCTGAGCTAAAAGTAAACATTCATATACTTCATATATTTCTGAATTAATTCTAGCAGAGTTCGAAGTTTTATCATATATGAATATACCTAAATATGACTGATTCGGTTGCTATTCTAAATTTCATTCGGAGCAGGCAAAGTGGAAGCGAAAATCATTATACTAGAGAAGGCGATATGCGGTAAAGCTTACGACCCTCACATTTAGGCTAGTGATGCACTGAGATATACCATGTATGGATATACTTTATAACGCGTATTCAGATTAAAATACCTAAACATAACTAAGCGAATAGAGGTTGTAGGTTATCTCATGGGGCGTGAAACATACACTTCCTGAACGAAACAATCACCATTGTAGCCCCAGCGGGTAGGAGTGGTGAAAATGGACCTTCAGGCTTGGCTGAGCAGGGAATCAATGGCAATTGTTCGGTTCAAATGAATTGGATGTATTCGTAGATTTTGAAACTTCCAAGTACACAGATTTTGCCGGAAAACTTGAAAATTTTATGACTTCAAATAGCTGTCGAATTCTCGTACGAATTTGCGCATTTGATCAACGTTTTTGCTAAAAATGAGCAAGAAGCAATCAAATAACTTTATACATATACCTAAGGTTTATGTCACTTAAATAAATAATTGTTCTTTTAGATTAAATACAGTTTAATAAGAGACCAGTTTTCTGTATTTTACTAAAATCGAACCCTAATTATATTCAAATTGTTGTAGATTCGAAGCTTATTCATTAATTTAGTCCTAACTTAAATCTTTGGAGCTTTGTTTTCATAATATGAATACTTTAAATAGTAAGTAGTTATCACAATGCACAATCGCAATTGTTTCTATTCAAAATCAAAATCAAAATTAAATGTTTTTTCATTCAAATAGACTTTTTACAAGTGCTTATGAATAGTCGAATGAATCTACCACTTCACTAACACTATCTTGGTGCAATTCTGCATCTGCTAAGTCAATAGTGACAGAGTGCCAGATAAAAGAGATAATCGCAATCGCTACACTTTAAGTAGCTGCCAAACCTTGCCAAGCTTTGTTTACTTTATCTTATCACTACAGCCCATTAACGTCCAATGATGGGCACAGGCTTCCACTGGCATAGGAGAGGGAATTTATACATAGAGCTTAGAACCACCACGCCGCTCTAATGCGGATTGGCGGGTTTTAACTACTATCATGTAAGTGATAATAACCAGGACCGACGGCTTAACCTGCTCACCGAAGCACGGGGGTGAAACACATTCAACTTCCTAACTCCGGGCTAATACTGAGAATTTCTAGTCAGAAAACCCAACACTTTATTAAGGCTCTACCCGGGACTCGAACCCGGGACATCGTCAGCCGCAGTCGAACATGCTCCAACGAGGCAGTTACTTTATCTTACCTGATACCTATTGAGGATCTTGGAGACGCAGCCGTGCGAGACCCGTAGTTGGCGTGAGATGACGCACGGCCTCACGCCCGCCGCGGCCATCTCCACTATCTTCAGCCGGATGTGGTTGGGCAGGGGACGCCCGTTGATAAACAGCCCGCCCAGTTGGTTCACTCGACCTTGTCCTAAAGGAAAGAAGTATTTAGACACATATTTGATAGGCTGAAAGCTAAAGAAAGCCATAGAACTTAGTTTATATCATGAAAAAGAGAAGATGATGGTTGCGACTTCGTCCGCGTGAATTGAGGTTTCTTGGTTCCCGAGGGAACTCTTTAATTTTCGGGATTAAAAGTAACCTATCTTATGTATTATCTTCATTTCAAATTTCAGCCAAATCCATTGATTAGTTTTTGCGTGAAAGAGTAACAAATATACACACGCACATACAAACTTTCGTCTTTATAATATACCTTAGTGTGAAGTGTGATTTTTGGAATAATCTTTAAACATCTTCCAGTAGGTATGGAGTACCGATGTGCTGGTTTTTTTCAACCTACACATTTCGTACATATTTATGATGTTCTGGGGTATGTTGGTATAATTTCAGAAAAAAGTGTTAAACACTGGAAAAATGTAGAGTTCATAACCTATAGCCGGTGTTTAAAAGATCCTATCCAACATGGCAAATCTAGTAAGCAGATTTGCGTCACTAGGGAAAGAAGATGGGAGAAATACAAGGTAAAAAAAGTCTATGTGTGTGCAATTCAACACAGCAGAAGTGAAACTTCAGAAAAGTAGCTTACGAGATAATGAGATAAATGTAGGTAACTTGTATTCTACCTCATTCTCTTGCAGGCTAAATCCTACTATGAATATGTTTGTCTCTTTTTGGTTGGAAGGTGGGTTAAAATTTAACGTAAATAACTATTAACAAATCAGACTTTCTACTGCTACATTTAAACAATTAAACAGAAAATTACAAAAATGGAACGCTTTGTATACACGTTCGTCCGGTGTTCGTCCGATGGCGCCACTTGTACTGTGGCACCACCATCCGTTTCATCGAATTTTCAAATCACAACGATTCTAAAGAAGTTTCACTTCAAAAAGTTTCAGTTTCAAAAAAGATAATGGACAAATACCTTGACTACACAATACAGAAGATGTTACACGTCATACTCACTGTAGCTAAAGAAGTTTGCTATACAGATTATTTACAATAAGTATTTCGGAATGTACTCATACAATGCAACAGAAATATACCTACGATTTTAAATATTAAAAAAAGTGTAACTAAAATTATAATTATTAATAGTTTAATGAAACAGCATCGGTCTAAATTGAATAAGTGTATACGTAATTGTTTGTCAATCAGTCTAAAATATCTAATTGTAGGATATTAAGTGCACCTATTGTATTGAACTGAATATCTACTTATGTAACTGTAATTGTGAAAATAAATAGTAATAAAAATTGATACCTATATGGAATTTAAATTAAACGTCAACAAATAACAAGGCTGTTTAAAACGTGTAAAGTACTTATAGTATGACAGTTTAAAAAAGTTTTCAAGACCCAAATGAGGTTTGCAATGTATCGCGTCCGAGATTATGTCTGATGTTTATCGATTAAAACTTATGTTGAGATCCTACGTAGGTACACAACTATACTGGCTAAAAGAATAATAGGCCAGGAAAAGTCACCTTGACTTAGAAAAATCTAGTGTTAATAATTTTTCGTCTGTTCCTCCATTTTGTATTTTAAGGTCGACATTTGAGTTTTATAAAAAACCAAACCTTCCTAAAAACTAACACACGTCTTAGACAAATCGATAGAAACATTATTAGTTAAAATCTATCCAGCCTTTTTGATGCTTCAAGGGTATAAAAATCCCATATACCTACATACATACCCAGGTACGTGTGAAACTGTTTCTGTCTCGCAGTCTGGTATAAAGGTCATACTATGAAACATGAGTTTTAAAAACCATCCATCGGAGACCAACCATTCAAATTATCACTGCTAAATAAAAAATGCATTAAACCTAGGTACCTACCTATAATTTATCGCAACATATTTCTCATTAAAATGGTTTGGTTGGGGTCCCTATGTCATGTTAATGTAGCTACCTGAATTTATACTTACGTACTTATAAACTTGTAATATTACAAATGTTAATGTTTGGATTGATGAATGTATGGATGGATGGATGGATGTTTGTTACTCAATCACGCCTGAACCGCTGAACGGATCTGGATGAAATTTGGCACAGAGATAGATTATAGTCTGGAATAACACACTTATCCCGGAAAATTAAAGAGTTCCCAAGAACTTCAATCCACTTGGTCGAAGTCGCGGGCATCATCTAGTGCAAAATAAATGAACTTGAATTTTATTAGACATGGATTGTGAGGATGTTAGTAATTTGATAGACGTTTCAGATTAGTTCCTAATAATGAGTTCAGCTCTGCCTATTAGGTACCTGTCTTTTACTTATTTGTTAGAGTATATAAAATTACTGAGTGTTTACAACCTGACAAAGCTTTTTTATTTAAGTAATTCTTTCAGGGTAATAAGATTTCATGTTTTAATACATATACATTTTACATCACGTAACAATTCTATTGTAACCAATTTGTTGTTATGAAAAGAGCAACTGCTAAGTTTCTTGCCGGCTCTTCTCAGTAGAATCGGATTTCCGAACCGCTGATAGATTCTTAGCTTCTCATAAATTACACAAGTTGCCCTACGTGAAATATATCAATCATTCCAAATAAAGAAAAAGCTTTTCTCCATTTAATAGCTTTTTGTTTCAGCCTATCCAAATATTATAATAATCATTCATAAAAAGTTCCATAGAAGTTCATTAAAAATGTAAGTACAGTATGAGCACGTTATGAATAGACAAATTATAGACAATTTTGGTTTACGATTTCTACCTAATAGTGCAGCACTTATATTACAAAATTAGAGTAGTATTAAAGTTATAAAAACACTTATATACCCTTACCTACCCACACATCCATACCATTCTGGTGGCGTTCCATAATGGTATGATAGCCAATGATATTATTTACATAGAACACGGCGCAAGCACAGAGTATCGCATACACTAAACCGACAAAAAGCCACTTTACATAACAGCTTTTAACCTTTAAAACATAGCACCGTAAACGTCACAAATGATAAATGTCTGTTTACATTAAATTAAGTCTCGAACGTATAATTTAAATTGATCATCACCCATTTGTATTTACATAATTATAACGACATGTTGAATTAATTACGGAGCCATAAATATCGTGATTCAAATAATAACAATTGGAGGCAACGCGTTCGTTAGTACGGGTCAGTTTAACCCGACTATAAGCCAAGATGTCTTTCAGATGGCGGTGTCTTTTTATTAGAAAAAAGATCGATAGATCGCGTTATCTTTTTTTCTGCGCGTGAGTGCAGCTGAGGAGGTTGTATAGAACTGAGAGTACCACTGTGTTCGTAGAGAGAGAGTGCCGTGGTGTGCGTGCCCTGTGCCCACAAGCGAAGAGCCTTAGATGTGAGGACCAATTGTTTGTGTGTGAGTGAGTGCACATGAAACATGTTCAACTGAGCAAGTGTGATTTTTGTAGAAGATCCAAGTGAAAGAAGTTTCAGGATACCATATTAAATTTCAAGAAATCTTTCGATAATTACAGTTTTCTATTTTGAGCTTTTCCGCAATAATTCCCATTATTAAATGTATAAAATAAACATAACATAACTATATATACAAATTATGTAATGTTTGGTCTTTTTATTTTTTTGGCCTCTGCATAAAATAGATTCAGACGGTTCAAATATTGAAAACCGAATCATAGAGTCAAACTGTGTTCTAAAAAAATGAATAAAAATACTACCATATGATTTGAAACCGAGATTACAGACCATTTTTCTTTGTCTAAAATGAAGGCACAAATTTTTGTCACCCGAGCATTTCACGAAAACAGTCGCTCGCGCAATGGAGGGGCTTTAGTTCGGCCCATTCATTCCGAGTCGTGCAGACAAAACTATGTACGTCTCTTTTACCCTAACATAATACGCGCTTTATCAATTTAATCCTCAAATATGTACAGCTTTAATATCGATCGATTGAACAAAGTTATTGATTGGAAATTGTTCTTGTTTTTTAAAGCCTTTCCATTTAAATCAATTTGAAGGTACCTATAAAAAAAATTTATCGCATTAATGTGTACCTACTACTTCCCTACCTACCAATATAATTTAAGTAGTAGTAACCACTCATCACACAGTTCTTTGGCCACATCTCCAGAAATGAAGGGTCAATTGAGCGCCTGGTGGTACAGGGTCATGTGGAAGGAAAGCGAGCCAGAGGACGTTCACCTACTCGATGGACGGACCTAATAAAAAGTGTGACCCAGAAAACTGTGGTGGAGTGCTCCCGCAATGCTACCAATCGAGACAAGTGGAGGAGCATCGCGCGGGAGGCGGTGCGACCCAATTTAAAGAAGACAGATGACGAGCGCACCAGTATCGTCCCAGCAGCCACGACCACTCTGTCAAGAGTGCACGACTGAGAAGAAGAAACCACTCATCAACCAGAACTATACAATCTGTAGAGCCGAAAGTAAGACCAAGCTTTCTCAAAAATAATTCCCCACGTTTTTAAAAAAAAATTGTCACTATCTATATCTTACGATCTGTATTAAACGAAAAATAGAGGAAAACCTAATAAGAAAAGTTTGTGAAGTATCCTGAAAAATCAAAGAAATTTTTTCAGGAATTTCCACGCGATGCGATCTTGGGCCGGGATCTGGCGAAATCTGCCATTGTTTTTTTTTGTCAAACTTGCTGGCAAGTGGTGATGCAACATTAGGTGGTAAATGTCACCGTAAAATTGTCAAAATGGTTAGATTATAATCTAACTAGCGAGATTGTAAACTGTCGAAAGATTACAATTTAACACATTATTTTTCGGTAGATTGATTATGGTATATTAACCCGATAAAACCTAAATGATTATTTATATCGAACCCTAACCTAACCTACAAGAAAGAGACAAGAAAACGTAAATACAATGAATATTTCAAAAATTGACACTAAGAACATTGAACGGTTCACAATCCTTAGACAGTTTACAATCTAGCGAGATAAAAAGCGTTAAATTACAATCTAACGGTTTTTACAATTTTACGCTGACATAAACAAAGGATAAATATAATTGTTGGAGGAGTAAATATACACGGGTTTTGTAGATTAAAACTACCCACCCAAAGTTATGTGATTTCTATTATTATCGTTGTTCGATTAAAGATTAACGAAAATTTAAACAATTTAACGCTAGAGTTGCTTGTTATATGTCAGTGATTCCTAACACCTAAGTGATTAAAAATAACTCAATATTGAAGGTAAAATCAAAGAGGTTAGTGAAACACAAAATTTATACTGTGTTTTGATAAGCAGAGCATTGTGTCTGTCTTTGCTTTATGGTAGTCCAAGATGTTGCTCAGGAATTTTGCCCGATTTCACCAACAATGCCTAAATTGTAGGGAACACCTTAGAACAACAGATAACAGTTTTCACGTAGGTACAATAACTGTCACCTTAATGAGCTTAGGTATTCCCTAAAGTTTGTTGTTGGTGGTGGAATGGGCATCCACTTGGCATTGTTGGGCATGGGCATGGGACTTGTGGATCCACGGAAGACCAGCACTGTGCCTGTGCTCGAACACCAGTCATATAGCAAAATGCTGAGTGGAGTCCATTTTGGGATCACACCACTCATATTTCTGTCTCATTTTTTTCCACTATAATTATTGTATTGTGGTTCCAAATAAACGCTTTTTCTTTCTTTCTTTCTTTCATTAGTCTGCTTCCGTGAAAGAATTAAGAATTAAAAAAAATCGGCATGTTGAATTTCCATGTCAGAATTTGCAGCGTTGGCAGACCCCCACTCGATAGAACCGGATGGCGTCAAACGAGTCGCAGGGAGTCGCTGGATCCAGGCGGTGGCAAGACCACGACATGTGGAAATCCTTGCAAGAGACCTCTTGGTCTCTTGTCTTGGTCTCTTGTCTCTGCCACAATCATCTATCGGCTGCAGCTGACGACGCTTGTAAAAAGTATCCTATGTCCTTCCTATGCAACCCATTTCTGAGCTATATCGCGGTAAAATCTGTTGAACAGACGGGCCGTA
This sequence comes from Erebia aethiops, assembly GCA_923060345.2. Classification (NCBI taxonomy): domain Eukaryota; kingdom Metazoa; phylum Arthropoda; class Insecta; order Lepidoptera; family Nymphalidae; genus Erebia; species Erebia aethiops. The sequence goes on along the minus strand of OV281096.1, from coordinate 7,703,649 downwards.
AAAACAGACAAACGGATACTTTATATCAGTACTAGCTGATGCCCGCGACTTCGTCCGCGTGGATTGAGGTATTCCGGTTGCCGCGGGAACACTTTAATATTCCGGGATAATAGCCAATATGTTATTCCAAACTATAATTTATCTCTGTGCCAAATTTTATCCAGATCCATTCAGTCTTTCTGACGTGATTGAGTCAACAATCATCCATCCATCCATCCAAACTTTCGCATTTATAATATTGTACCTATAGATGAAAGTATGGATTCATGAAGGTGATATAATATTAGATACCACATATTATGCAATGTATTAGGATCCTTCAATGTATTAGACTCCCAGAACCTTCCGCATTATGCATGATCCTCCTCGACGTATCCGTCAACGGCGAACTTGGCTAGTGCCGGTTATGTGATCGGAGGTGACTGGCGAACCCAAAGCTGCTGAAGGTCCGGTTGCAATGCGCACAATGCAACTGACCCAACGCATTGTAGGTATAGTTGTAGGAGGGTCTTGGCTGGTTTTTTTTGTTAATACGCTTGACGTCCAGGTCTTGAAGACGTCGTTCCTCAAAAGCTGAGACAGCCTTTTGAACAGAAGAGCGCCACTCCTGCCTCTGCCGCGCAAGTTCCTCCCATCCGTCGCTTTATATATTAAACTAGTGTATCGCCCTGTGCGCGAGCTGCTAAAGCAGCTCACGGGTTGTGGTTTGTCTTACAAGTAGTACAGACATTTATTATGATTATAGCAAAATTATTAAAAATGGCGTTGATTTTTTTAAACTTTGGTATGAGTTTCCTGTTTTGTGATCAGAGGGAGCCCTGAATATCGATTTTGAACGAAATCGGTCCATTAACAAAGAATTTCAAAATGGCGCTGATTTTTTAATACTTTGGTTTCAGTTTCCTGTTTTATAACTCCAGGGAGTCTTAAATATCGATTTTGATCGAAATCGGTCAATTAACAAAGAATTTCAAAATGGCGCTGTTTTTTTTAAATTTTAGTACCAGTTTCCTGCTTTGTAATCGGAGGGAGCCCCGTCGTGGGTAAAACGGAATCGTATCAAAATCTTGCATAGTTCTACACAGTCGTAGTATTCTTCAATATTGGCCATATATTTTCTATGGAAAAATAAATTCCGCCATCTTGAATTTTTTTCCTGTTCATCAAGTAGACCTTCAGGTCCTGATCATCTTTTGTCAAGAAACCACTCTTCCATCTTTTATACTTTCTGAGATAGACACCAAACAAATTTGTATGGCAGCCATCTTAAATCCGCCATTTTGAATTTTTTTTTTGCTCTTTGTCAATTGGATGAGGTTCCGAGTGACATTAGTTCGAGGACCCCCCACCTATCTTCAATACCTTGGCCGTGCCCTTTACCCGTCTCCGAAATCCTCAATCATCAGCTGTCTCCATATTTTTGTTAAAGTTATATTTCCTGACTTCTACACGAAGCCATCAGTAAAAAAAAAAATTTTCATACAAAATTTTACAGGAGGACATTTTTGGGGAAAATCTCGAAAACTACCCATAATGTGGCAACACTGTTTAGATATCTCGATACTGCCGGTCGAGTTACACAATCGATCCCTACATGTCAACTTTCCGAAATGTTGCCAACTGCCTCAAAATCGTGATCGAAATTTTCAAAAACACAAAAAGAATACAAAATGGCCGCCACCTCGTTTCACAGAAACATTTGACATAGTTTCATAATTTTCCCATGAACTACAGGATATACCGCTCCTGATGACGTTTCAATTTTTCATCTCGCTCGCACCCAGCCGAAATGATAGCTCCTGAAAAAAGACCATGTCGAAAATCACTTTTACTTTGATAAATCCCAGTGTTGCCAGACCTCGGCGACGAAAACACCCAAATGTCATTCGTACAAGTGGGACACGTGGTGGCTCGTACTCGAATTTTGCGAAAAATGCGTTTTTCGATTTTCGTATTTTTGGGGTAAATCTTAAAAATTTCCCTAGAAATGGGGTATTTTTTTTTCCCCAATCCATAGTTCGAGTCTGTACACACAATCGCCCCCTAGAAGTCGAAACGCTCCGACGTTGCCAACTGTGAGAAAAATGAATTTTAAAATTGCGTTTTTTCGTACCTCAGATCGAACGGCCGCCGCGACAGCCGCCATCTTGAATTTTTAAAAACCACTCCCGTTCTGTCAAAATACAGGATATTTGTAGGCGAAAAGAGAAAAAAATATTATGCTCGACCACGCCGTTTGGGATCTGTGGCGCCGCGGTTCGGGGTCGAAAAATCAAAAATTTCAAAACACTACAGCTCAGCCGCCATCTTGTTTTTCCAATTTTTTCCACTCTTTCTATTGATCGTTTCCTAGTTTCTTCAATCGTCGCGAGTTGTAACGAAATCGGTTGGAAAACAAGAGAGTTGCAAGAATCACGTCGGCCGCCATCTTGTTTTTCCGAAATGTCATAATTTTTCCCTACTCGACTCCCGCACCCGAACACATCTCCCGTACATCATTGTATCGTTTTCTGTCTCTTTCTAGGAGAACAATTATGTCAATGAGTGAGTCAGTCAGTCAGTGAGTGGTAATCGAGCTATATATAGTATAACTAGTGTTTCGCCCTGTGCGCGAGCTGCTAAAGCAGCTCACGGGTTGTGGTTTGACTTACAAGTAGTACAGACATTTATTATGATTATAGCAAAATTATTTAAAATGGCGTTGATTTTTTAAACTTTGGCATCAGTTTCCTGTTTTGTGATCAGAGGGAGCCCTGAATATCGATTTTGAACGAAATCGGTCCATTTACAAAGAATTTCAAAATGGCGCTGATTTTTTAAAACTTTGGTATCAGTTTCCTGTTTTGTAACCCCAGGGAGTCCTAAATATCGATTTTGAACGAAATCGGTCAATTAACAAAGAATTTCAAAATGGCGCTGATTGTTTTAAATTTTAGTACCAGTTTCCTGTTTTGTAATCGCAGGGAGCCCCGTCGTGGGTAAAATGGAACCGTATCAAAATATTGCATAGTTCTACACAGTCTTGTAGTATTCTTCAATATTGGCCATATATTTTCTATGGAAAAATAAATTAAGCCATCTTGACTTTTTTTCCTGTTCATAAACCTTCCGGTCTTGATCATCTCTTGCCGAGAAACCACACTTCCATCTCTTATACTCTCCGAGATAGACACCAAACAAATTTGTATGGCAGCCATCTTAAATCCATTTTGTTTTTTTTTAGCTCATTGTCTATTGAATAAAGTTTCGAATGACATTTGGACGAGCACCAATCTTCAATGCTTCGATCGGTTCATTTCGGCAAATCGGCCGCCATCTTGTTTTTCCCAAATGCCATAATGTTTCCCTACTCCCATCAAGCACCCGAACATATCTCCTGTACATAAACTACCCCGTTTCGGATCTGTGGCGCCGCAGTTCGGGGTTAAAAAATCAAAAATTTTAAAGCACTATAGCTCGGCCGCCATCTTGTTTTTCAATGTTTTCTACGTTTTGTAGTGATCGTTTACTAATTTCTCCAATAACTGCGAGTTGTAACGAAATCGGTTAGAAAACAAAAGAGTTGCAAGAATGACGTCGGCCGCCATCTTGTTTTTCCTATTTTTCTACTATTCGCTTACTAATTTCTTCAATCATTCCGAGTTGTAACGAAATCGGTTAGAAAACAAAAAAGTCACAAAGAGCACGTCGGCCGCCATCTTGTTTTTCCGAAATGTCATAATTTTTCCCTCATCCTTTCCCGCACCCGAACGTATCATACATACATGAACTACCCCGTTTCGGATCTGTAGCGCCGCGGTTCGGGGTCGAAAAATCAAAAATTTGAAAATACTGCAGCTCGGCCGCCATCTTGTTTTTCCAATTTTTTCTACTTTTTGTATTGATCGTTTACTAATTTCTTTAATAATTGCCAGTTGTAACGAAATCGGTTGGAAAACAAAAGAGTTGTAAGAATCACGTCGGCCGCCATCTTGTTTTTCCAATTTTTTCTACTTTTTCTATTGATCGTTTACTAATTACTTCAATCATTGCGAGTTGTAACGAAATCGGTTAGAAAACAAAAAAGTCACAAAGAGCACGTCGGCCGCCATCTTGTTTTTCCGAAATTTCATAATTTTTCCCTAATCCTATCCCGCACCCGAACGTATCATCCATACATGAACTACCCCGTTTCGGATCTGTAGCGTTGCGGTTCGGGGTCGAAAGATCAAAAATTTGAAAATACTGCAGCTCGGCCGCCATCTTGTTTTTCCAATTTTTTCTACGTTTTGTATTGATCGTTTACTAATTTCTTTAATAATTGCCAGTTGTAACGAAATCGGTTGGAAAACAAAGGAGTTGCAAGAATCACGTCGGCCGCCATCTTGTTTTTCCAATTTTTTCTACTTTTTCTATTGATCGTTTACTAATTTCTTCAATCATTGCGAGTTGTAACGAAATCGGTTAGAAAACAAAAAAGTCACAAAGAGCACGTCGGCCGCCATCTTGTTTTTCTGAAATGTCATAATTTTTCCCTCATCCTATCCCGCACCCGAACGTATCATACATACATGAACTACCCCGTTTCGGATCTGTAGCGCCGCGGTTCGGGGTCGAAAAATCAAAAATTTGAAAATACTGCAGCTCGGCCGCCATCTTGTTTTTCCAATTTTTTCTACTTTTTGTATTGATCGTTTACTAATTTCTTTAATAATTGCCAGTTGTAACGAAATCGGTTCGAAATCAAAAGAGTTGCAAGAATCACGTCGGCCGCCATCTTGTTTTTCCAATTTTTTCTACTTTTTGTGTTGATCGTTTTCTAATTTCTTTAATAATTGCCAGTTGTAACGAAATCGGTTGGAAAACAAAAGAGTTGCAAGAATCACGTCGGCCGCCATCTTGTTTTTCCAATTTTTTCTACTTTTTGTGTTGATCGTTTTCTAATTTCTTTAATAATTGCCAGTTGTAACGAAATCGGTTGGAAAACAAAAGAGTTGCAAGAATCACGTCGGCCGCCATCTTGTTTTAGGTTATTAGGAGAACAATCATGCGGGTGTGTTGTTAGTTTTGTTTGTTTTTTTTTTCATGCATTTTGTTGAACACACTTTCTAAAATACCCTGGCCGTGCTCTTCACCCGTCTCCGAAATCCTCAATCATCAACTTGCTTCACATTTTTCTCCCAAATATTCGTTCGAAGTACCCAGTCCTTATAAAGTTCCTAATCCCCATATAATTTAATATGAAAAAAATATTCCGCCATCTTGAATTTTTTTCCTGTTCATCAAGTAGACCTTCAGGTCCTGATCATCTCTTGCCGAGAAACCACACTTCCATCTCTTATACCCTCCGAGATAGACACTGACGAAATTTGTATGGCGGCCATCTTGAATCGACCATTTTGGAGTTTTTTTTAATTTCATCGCCAATTGGATGAGGTTCCGAGTGACATTAGTTCGAGGACCCCCCACCTATCTTCAATACCTTGGCCGTGCCCTTTACCCGTCTCCGAAATCCTCAATCATCAGCTGTCTCCATATTTTTTTTCAAGTTATATTTTCTGACTGCTATACGAAGCCATCAGTGAAAAAAAAATTTTTCATACAAAATTTTACAGGAGGACATTTTTGGGGAAAATCTCGAAAACTACCCCAAATGTGGCAACACTGTTTAGATATCTCGATACTGCCGGTCGAGCTACACAATCGATCCATACATGTCAACTTTCCCAAATGTTGCCAACTGCCTCAAAATCGTGATCGAAATTTTCAAAAACACAAAAATAATACAAAATGGCCGCCACCTCGTTTCACAGAAACATTTGACATAGTTTCATAATTTTCCCATGAACTACAGGATATACCGCTCCTGATGACGTTTCAATTTTTCATCTCGCTCGCACCCAGCCGAAATGATAGCTCCTGAAAAGAGACCATGTCGAAAATCACTTTTTTTTTGATAAATTCCAGTGTTGCCAGACCTCGGCGACGGAAATACCCAAACATCATTCGTACAAGTGGGACACGTGGTCGCTCGTACTCGAACTTTGCAAAAAATACGTATTTCGATTTTTTAATTTTTGGGGAAAATCTTGAAAATTTCCCGAGAAATGGGGTAAATTTTTTTCCCCAATCCATTCTTCGAGTCGGTACACACAATCGCCCCATAGAAGTCGAAACGCTCTGACGTTGCCAACTGTGAGAAAATTGAATTTTAAAATTGCGTTTTTTCGTACCTCAGACCAAACGGCCGCCGGGACAGCCGCCATCTTGAATTTTTAAAAACCACTCCCGTTCTGTCAAAATACAGGATAGTTGTAGGCGAAAAGAGAAAGAAATATTATGCTCGACCACGCCGTTTCGGATCTGTGGCGCCGCGGTTCGGGGTCGAAAAATCAAAAATTTCAAAACGCTACAGCTCGGCCGCCATCTTGTTTTTCCAATTTTTTCGACTTTTTCTATTGATCGTTTCCTAGTTTCTTCAATCTTTGCGAGTTGTAACAAAATCGGTTGGAAAACAAGAGAGCTGCAAGAATCACGTCGGCCGCCATCTTGTTTTTCCGAAATGTCATAATTTTTCCCTACTCGACTCCCGCACCCGAACACATCTCCCGTACATCATTGTATCGTTTTCTGTCTCTTTCTAGGAGAACAATTATGTCAATGAGTGAGTCAGTCAGTGAGTGAGTGAATCAGTGGTAATCGAGCTATATATAGTATAACTAGTGTTTCGCCCTGTGCGCGAGCTGCTAAAGCAGCTCACGGGTTGTGGTTTTGGGGATATTAGGGATCATCAGTTGTCGAATTTGAACGAAATCGGTCAATTAACAAAGAATTTCAAAATGGCGCCGATTTTTTAAAACTTTGGTAACAGTTTCCTGTATTGAAATCCCAGGGAGCCCTAAATATCGATTTTGAACGAAATCGGTCCATTAACAAAGAATTTCAAAATGGCGCTGATTTTTTAAAATTTTGGTTTCAGTTTCCTGTTTTTTAACCCCAGGGAGTCCTCAATATCGATTTTAAACGAAATCGGTCAATTAACAAATAATTTCAAAAAAACGCTGATTTTATAAATTTTGGAATAATTTTCCTGTTTTGTAATCCCAGGGAGCCCCGTCGTGGGTTAAACGGAAAAGTATCAAAATCTTGCATAGTAGTTCTACACTTGTAGTCTCTTCAATTTTCGCCTTTTATATTCTATGCAAGAATAAATTCCGCCATCTTGAATTTTTTTCCTGTTCATCAAGTAGATCTTCAGGTCCATATGATATTTTGCCAAGAAACCTCTCTTCCGTCATTTATACTTTCTGAGTTAGACAACAATTAAATTTCTATGGCAGCCATCTTAAATCTGCCATTTTGAATTTTTTTCAGCTCATTGTCTATTGGATGAAGTGTCGAATGACATTTGGTCGAGCACCCCCCTATCTATTTGTTATGCTTCGATCGGTTGATTTCAGCAAATCAGCCGCCATTTTGTTTTTCCGAAATATTATAATTTTTTCCTACTCTTATCCCGCACGCGAACACATCTCCTATACATGAACTACCCCGTTTCAGATCTGTGACGCCGCGGGTTGAGGTAGAAAAATCAAAAATTTTAAAGCACTATATCTCGGCCGCCATTTTGTTTTTCCAATTTTTTCTACTTTTTATATTGATTGTTTACTAATTTCTTCAATAATTGCGAGTTATAATGAAATCAGTTGGAAAACAAAAGAGTTGCAAAAATCACGTCAGCCGCCATCTTGTTTTTCAATTTTTTTTCCACTTTTTCTATTGATCGTTTACAAATATCTTCAATCATTGCGAGTTGTAACGAAATCGGTCGGAAAACAAAAGAGTTGCAAGAATCACCTCGGCCGCCATCTTGTTTTTCTAATTTGTTCTACTTTTTGTATTGATCGTTTACTAATTTCTTCAATCATTGCGAGTTGTAACGAAATCGGTTGAAAAATAAAAAAGTTACAAAAAACACGCCGGCCGCTATCTTGTTTTTCCGAAATGTAATAATTTTTCTCTACTCCCATCCCGCACCCGAACATATGACCTATACATGAACTAACCCGTTTCGGATCTGTAGCGCCACGGTTCGGGGTCGAAAATTCAAAAATTTTAAATTACTACAGCTCAGCCGCCATCTTGTTTTTCTAAATTGTTCTACTTTTTGTATTGATCGTTTACTAATTTCTTCAATCATTGCAAGTTGTAACGAAATCGGTTGGAAAACAAAAAAGTTACAAAAAGCACGTCGGCCGCCATCTTGTTTTTCTGAAATGTCATAATTTTTCTTTACTCCCATCGCGCACCCGAACACATCTCCCATACATCATTGTATCGTTTTCTGCCTCTTTTTAGTAGGTTCATGCATTTGGTCGAACTCCCCCCTCTTTCTACAATATCCTGGCCGCGGTCTTCACCCGTCTCCGAAATCCTCAATCATCAACTCGCTTCACATTTTTCTCCCAAATATTCGTTAGAAGTACCCAGTCCCCATAAAGTTCCTAATCGCCATATAATTTGGTATGAAAAAAAATATTCCGCCATCTTGAATTTTTTTTCATTTTGCTAAATAGACCTCCTCGTCCTGATCATCTCTTGCCAAGAAACCACTCTTCCATCTTTTATACTTTCTGAGATAGACACCAAACAAATTTGTATGGCAGCCATCTTAATTCCGCCATTTTGAATTTTTTTTTTGCTCTTTGTCTATTGGATGAGGTTCCGAGTGACATTAGTTCGAGGACCCCCCACCTATCTTCAATACCTTGGCCGTGCTCTTTACCCGTCTCCGAAATCCTCAATCATCAGCTGTCTCCATATTTTTTTTCGAGTTATATTTTCTGACTTATATACGAAGCCATCAGTGAAAAAAAAATTTTTCATACAAAATTTTACAGGAGGACATTTTTGGTGAAAATCTCGAAAACTACCCATAATGTGGCAACACTGTTTAGATATCTCGATACTGCCGGTCGACCTACACAATCGATCCATACATGTCAACTTTCCCAAATGTTGCCAACTGCCTCAAAATCATGATCGAAATTTTCAAAAACACAAAAATAATACAAAATGGCCGCCACATCGTTTCACAGAAACATTTGACATAGTTTCATAATTTTCCCATGAACTACAGGATATACCGCTCCTGATGACGTTTCAATTTTTCATCTCGCTCGCACGCAGCCGGAATGATAGCTCCTGAAAAGAGACCATGTCGAAAATCACTTTTACTTTGATAAAATCCAGTGTTGCCAGACCGCGGCGATGAAAATACCCAAATGTCATTCGTAGACGTGGGACACGTGGTTGCTCATACTCGAACTTTGCAAAAAATACGTATTTCGATTTTTTAATTTTTGGGGTATATCTTGAAAATTTCCCTAGAAATGGGGTAATTTTTTTTCCCCAATCCATTCTTCGAGTCGGTACACACAATCGCCCCATAGAAGTCGAAACGCTCCGATGTTGCCAACTGTGACAAATTTGAATTTTAAAATTGCGTTTTTTCGTACCTCAGACCGAACGGCCGCCGCGACAGCCGCCATCTTGAATTTTTAAAAACCACTCCCGTTCTGTCAAAATACAGGATAGTTGTAGGCGAAAAGAGAAAAAAATATTACGCTCAACCACGCCGTTTCGGATCTGTGGCGCCGCGGTTCGGGGTCGAAAAATCAAAAATTTCAAAACACTACAGCTCGGCCGCCATCTTGTTTTTCCAATTTTTTCCACTCTTTCTATTAATCGTTTCCTAATTTCTTCAATCGGTGCGAATTTTAACGAAATCGGTTGGAAAACAAAAGAGTTGCAAGAATCGCGTCGGCCGCCATCTTGTTTTTCCGAAATGTCATAATTTTTCCCTACTCGACTCCCGCACCCGAACACATCTCCCGTACATCATTCTATCGTTTTCTGTCTCTTTCTAGGAGAACAATTATGTCAATGAGTCAGTCAGTGAGTGAGTCAGTCAGTGGTAATCGAGCTATATATAGTATAATAACTAGTGTTTCGCCCTGTGCGCGAGCTGCTAAAGCAGCTCACGGGTTGTGGTTTGACTTACAAGTAGTACAGACATTTATTATGATTATAGCAAAATTATTAAAAATGGCGTTGATTTTTTTAAACTTTGGTATGTGTTTCCTGTTTTGTGATCAGAGGGAGCCCTGAATATCGATTTTGAACGAAATCGGTCCATTAACAAAGAATTTCAAAATGGCGCTGATTTTTTAAATACTTTGGTTTCAGTTTCCTGTTATGTAACTCCAGGGAGTCCTAAATATGGATTTTGATCGAAATCGGTCAATTAACAAAGAATTTCAAAATGGCGCTGATTTTTTTAAATTTAAGTACCAGTTTCCTGCTTTGTAATCGCAGGGAGCCCCGTCGTGGGTAAAACGGAACCGTATCAAAATCTTGCATAGTTCTACACAGTCGTAGTATTCTTCAATATTGGCCATATATTTTCTATGGAAAAATAAATTCCGCCATCTTGAATTTTTTTCCTGTTCATCAAGTAGACCTTCAGGTCCTGATCATCTTTTGTCAAGAAACCAGTCTTCCATCTTTTATACTTTCTGAGATAGACACCAAACAAATTTGTATGGCAGCCATCTTTAATCCGCCATTTTGAAGTTTTTTTTTGCTCTTTGCCTATTGGATGAGGTTCCGAGTGACATTAGTTCGAGGACCCCCCACCTATCTTCAATACCTTGGCCGTGCCCTTTACCGGTCTCCGAAATCCTCAATCATCAGCTGTCTCCATATTTTTTTTCAAGTTATATTTTCTGACTTCTATACGGAGCCATCAGTGAAAAAAAAAATTTTCATACAAAATTTTACAGGAGGACATTTTTGGGGCAAATCTCGAAAACTTCCCCAAATGTGGCAACACTGTTTAGATATCTCGATACTGCCAGTCGAGCTACATAATCGATCCCTACATATCAACTTTCCCAAATGTTGCCAACTGCCTCAAAATCATGATCGAAATTTTCAAAAACACAAAAAGAATACAAAATGGCCGCCACCTCGTTTCACAGAAGCATTTTACATAGTTTCATAATTTTCCCGTAAAGTACAGGATATAGCGCTCCTGATGACGTTTCAATTTTTCATCTCGCTCGCACCCAGCCGAAATGATTGCTCCTGAAAAAAGACCATGTCGAAAATCACTTTTACTTTGATAAATTCCAGTGTTGCCAGACCTCGGCGACGGAAATACCCAAACATCATTCGTACAAGTGGGACACGTGGTCGCTCGTACTCGAACTTTGCAAAAAATACGTATTTCGATTTTTTAATTTTTGGGGAAAATCTTGAAAATTTCCCTAGAAATGGGGTAATTTTTTTTCCCCAATCCATTCTTCGAGACGGTACACACAATCGCCCCCTAGAAGTCGAAACGCTCTGACGTTGCCAACGGTGAGAAAATTGAATTTTAAAATTGCATTTTTTCGTGCCTCAGACCGAACGGCCGCCGCGACAGCCGCCATCTTGAATTTTTAAAAATCACTCCCTTTCTGTCTAAATACAGGATATTTGTAGGCGAAAAGAGAAAAAAATATTACGCTCGACCACGCCGTTTCGGATCTGTGGCGCCGCGGTTCGGGGTCGAAAAATCAAAAATTTCAAAACACTACAGCTCGGCCGCCATCTTGTTTTTCCAATTTTTTCCACTTTTTCTATAAATCGTTTCCTAGTTTCTTCAATCGTTGCGAGTTGTAACGAAATCGGTTGAAAAACAAAAGAGTTGCAAGAATCACGTCGGCCGCCATCTTGTTTTTCCGAAATATCATAATTTTTCCCTACTCGACTCGCGCACCCGAACACATCTCCCGTACATCATTATATCGTTTTCTGTCTCTTTCTAGGAGAACAATTATGTCAATGAGTCAGTCAGTGAGTCAGTGAATCAGTGGTAATTGAGCTATATATAGTATAACTAGTGTTTCGCCCTGTGCGCGAGCTGCTAAAGCAGCTCACGGGTTGTGGTTTGACTTACAAGTAGTACAGACATTTATTATGATTATAGCAAAATTATTAAAAATGGCGTTGATTTTTTTAAACTTTGGTATGAGTTTCCTGTTTTGTGATCAGAGGGAGCCCTGAATATCGATTTTGAACGAAATCGGTCCATAAACAAAGAATTTCAAAATGGCGCTGATTTTTTAATACTTTGGTTTCAGTTTCCTGTTTTGTAACTCCAGGGAGTCTTAAATATCGATTTTGATCGAAATCGGTCAATTAACAAAGAATTTCAAAATGGCGCTGATTTTTTAAAATTTTAGTACCACTTTCCTGCTTTGTAATCGCAGGGAGCCCCGTCGTGGGTAAAACGGAATCGTATCAAAATCTTGCATAGTTCTACACAGTCGTAGTAGTATTCTTCAATATTGGCTATATATTTTCTATGGAAAAATAAATTCCGCCATCTTGAATTTTTTTCCAGTTCATCAAGTAGACCTTCAGGTCCTGATCATCTTTTGTCAAAATACCACTCTTCCATCTTTTATGCTTTCTGAGATAGACACCAAACAAATTTGTATGGCAGCCATCTTAAATCCGCCATTTTGAATTTTTTTTTTGCTCTTTGTCTATTGGATGAGGTTCCGAGTGACATTAGTTCGAGGACCCTCCACCTATCTTCAATACCTTGGCCGTGCCCTTTACCCGTCTCCGAAATCCTCAATCATCAGGTGTCTCCATATTTTTGTTAAAGTTATATTTTCTGACTTCTATACGAAGCCATCAATGAAAAAAAAATTTTTCATACAAAATTTTACAGGAGGACATTTTTGGGGAAAATCTCGAAAACTACCCCAAATGTGGCAACACTGTTTAGATATCTTGATACTGCCGGTCGAGTTACACAGTCGATCCCTACATGTCATCTTTCCCAAATGTTGCCAACTGCCTCAAAATCGTGATCGAAATTTTCAAAAACACAAAAAGAATACAAAATGGCCGCCACCTCGTGTCACAGAAGCATTTTACATAGTTTCATAATTTTCCCGTAAACTACAGGATATACCGCTCCTGATGACGTTTCAATTTTTCATCTCGCTCGCACCCAACCGAAATGATTGCTCCTGAAAAAAGACCATGTCGAAAATCACTTTTACTTTGATAAATCCCAGTGTTGCCAGACCTCGGCGACGAAAACACCCAAATGTCATTCGTACAAGTAGGACACGTGGAGGCTCGTACTCGAATTTTGCAAAAAATGCGTATTTCGATTTTCTTATTTTTGGGGTAAATCTTGAAAATTTCCCGAGAAATGGGGTAATTTTTTTTCCCCAATCCATAGTTCGAGTCTGTACACACAATCACCCCCTAGAAATCGAAACGCTCCGACGTTGCCAACTGTGAGAAAATTGAATTTAAAAATTGCGTTTTTGCGTACCTCAGACGGAACGGCCGCCGCGACAGCCGCCATCTTGAATTTTTAAAAACCACTTCCGTTCTATCAAAATACAGGATAGTTGTAGGCGAAAAGAGAAAAAAATATTATGCTCGACCACGCCGTTTCGGATCTGTGGCGCCGCGGTTCGGGGTCGAAAAATCAAAAATTTCAAAACACTACAGCTCGGCCGCCATCTTGTTTTTCCAAGTTTTTCCACTCTTTCTATTGATCGTTTCCTAATTTCTTCAATCGGTGCGAATTTTAACAAAATCGGTTGGAAAACAAAAGAGTTGCAAGAATCACGTCGGCCGCCATCTTGTTTTTCCGAAATGTCATAATTTTTCCCTACTCGACTCCCGCACCCGAACACATCTCCCATACATCATTGTATCGTTTTCTGTCTCTTTCTAGGAGAACAATTATGTCAATGAGTCAGTGAGTCAGTGAGTGGTAATTGAGCTATATATAGTATAATACTAGTTTTTCGCCCTGTGCGCGAGCTGCTAAAGCAGCTCACGGGTTGTGGTTTTTGGGATATTAGGGATCCTCAGTTATCGAATTTGAACGAAATCGGTCAATTTTTCTTTTATTTTTATTGCGTGATAGGCTTGCGCTTGACGACAATCATGCTTAGTGCAAAGCAATGATGAGATCTAGGTTGGAACGCGCTTGCCTAGAAGATGCCTATTCCCTCTTGCCTTGAAGGTACTTAAGTTATAAGTGGCAGGAAACACGTGCGCTGGGAGGGGCGTTCCACACCCTAGCGGTTCGTATCAGAAACGTCGAGCAAATACGCTTCGTGCGAGCAAATTGGACGTCAACCACATAAGGGTGCCAACGCTCGCGGTTTCTCGCTGTTCTGTGGTAGAACGGAGAAGGAGGAACAAGGTTATGAAGTTCCAGAATTAACAAAGAATTTCAAAATGGCGCTGATTTTTTAAAACTTTGGTAACAGTTTCCTGTATTGAAATCCCAGGGAGCCCTAAATATCGATTTTGAACGAAATCAGTCAATTAACAAAGAATTTCAAAATGGCGCAGATTTTTTAAAACTTTGGTACCAGTTTCCTGTTTTTAAATCCCAGGGAGCCCTAAATATCGATATTGAACGAAATCGATCAATGTACAAAGAATTTCAAAATGGCGCTGGTTTTTTAAAACTTTGGAATCAGTTTCTTGTTTTGTAATCCCAGGAAGTCCTAAATTTCGATTTTAAACGAAATCGGTCAATTAACAAAGAATTTCATAATGGCGCTGGTTTTTTAAAAATTTTGGTAAGTTTCCTGTTTTGTAACCTCAGGGAGTTCTAAATATCGATTTTGAACGAAATCGGTCAATTAACAAAGAATTTCAAAATGGCGCTGTTTTTTTTTTAAATTTTGGAAACCGTTTCCAGTTTTTTAATCCCAGGGAGCCCCGTCGTGGGTAAAACGGAACCGTATCAAATTCTAGTACACTTGTAGTTTCTTCAATATTTGCCTTATATTTTCTACGGAAAAATAAATTCCACCATCTTGAATTTTTTTCCTGTTGATCAAGTAGACCTTCAGGTTCTTATCATCTTTTGCCAAGAAACCATTATTCCATCTTTTATACTTTCTGAGATAGACACCAAATAAATTTATATGGCAGCCATCTTAAATCCGCCATTTTGATTTTATTTTCAGCTCATTGGCTATTGGATGAAGTTTCAAATGACATTTGGTCGAGCACCTATCTTCAACGCTTCGATCAGTTAATTTCGGCAAATCGGCGGCCATCTTGTTTTTGCCGAAATGTCATAATCTTTCCCTACTCCCATCCCGTTCCCGAACATATTATCTCCTGTACATGAACTACCCCGTTTCGGATCTGTAGCGCCGCAGATCGGGGTAGAAAAATCAAAAATTTGAAAATACTACAGCTCAGCCGCCATCTTGTTTTTCCAATTTTTTCTACTTTTTCTATTGATCGTTTACTAATTTCTTCAATCATTGCGAGTAGTAACGAAATCGGTTGGAAAACAAAAGAGTTGCAAGAATTACGTCGGCCGCCATCTTGTTTTTCCATATTTTTCTACTTTTTCTAAAGATTGTTTACTTATTTCTTCAATCATTGCGAGTTGTAACGAAATCGGTTAGAAAACAAAAAAGTTACAAAAAGCACGTCGACCGCCATCTTTTTTTTCCGAAATGTCATAATCTTTCCCTACTTTTATCCTGCACGCAAACACATCTTCTATACATAAACTATCTCGTTTCGGATCTGTGGCGCCGCGGTTCGGGGTCGTAAAATCAAAAATTTGAAAACACTACAGCTCGGCCGCCATCTTGTTTTTCAATTTTTTTCTACATTTTCTATTGATCGTTTACTAATTTCTTCAATCATTGCGAGTAGTAACGAAATCGGTTGGAAAACAAAAGAGTTGCAAGAATCACGTCGGTCGCCATCTTGTTTTTCCGAAATGTCATAATTTTTCCCTACTCCCATCCTGCACCCGAACACATCTCCCATACATCATTGTATCGTTTTCTGTATCTTTCTAGGAGAACAATTATGCGGGTATGTTGGTAGTTTTGTTTTTTTTTCATGCACCCCCCTCTTTCTTCAATACCCTGGCCCTGCTCTTCACCCGTCTCCAAAATCCTCAATCATCAACTCGCATCACATTTTTGCTCCCAAAGATTCGTTAGAATGAGGGAACCATAAGTACCTTATAGTTCCTTATCGCCTTAAAATTTGGTATGGAAAATAAATTCCGCCATCTTGAATTTTTTCCTGTTCATCAAGTAGACCTTCAGGTCCTGATCATCTTTTGTCAAGAAACCACTCTTCCATCTTTTATATTTTCTGAGATAGACACCAAACAAATTTGTATGGCAGCCATCTTAAATCCGCCATTTTGAATTTTTTTTTTGCTCTTTGTCAATTGGATGAGGTTCCGAGTGACATTAGTTCGAGGACCCCCTACCTATCTTCAATACCTTGGCCGTGCCCCTTACCCGTCTCCGAAATCCTCAATCATCAGCTGTCTCCATATTTTTGTTAAAGTTATATTTCCTGACTTCTACACGAAGCCATCAGTGAAAAAAAAAAATTTCATACAAAATTTTAAAGGAGGACATTTTTGGGGAAAATCTTGAAAACTACCCATAATATGGCAACACTTTAGATATCTCGATACTGCCGGTCGAGCTACACAATCGATCCATACATGTCAACTTTCCCAAATGTTGCCAACTGCCTCAAAATCATGATCGAAATTTTCAAAAACACAAAAATAATACAAAATGGCCGCCACCTCGTTTCACAGAAACATTTGACATAGTTTCATAATTTTCCCATGAACTACAGGATATACCGCTCCTGATGACGTTTCAATTTTTCATCTCGCTCGCACCCAGCCGAAATGATAGCTCCTGAAAAGAGACCATGTCGAAAATCACTTTTACTTTGATAAATCCCAGTGTTGCCAGACCTCGGCAATGAAAATACCCAAATGTCATTCGTACAAGTGGGACACGTGGTCGCTCGTACTCGAACTTTGCAAAAAATACGTATTTCGATTTTTTAATTATTGGGGAAAATCTTGAAAATTTCCCGAGAAATGGGGTAATTTTTTTTCCCCAATCCATTCTTCGAGTCGGTACACACAATCGCCCCATAGAAGTCGAAACGCTCCGACGTTGTCAACTGAGAGAAAATTGAATTTTAAAATTGCGTTTTTTCGTACCTCAGACCAAACGGCCGCCGGGACAGCCGCCATCTTGAATTTTTAAAAACCACTCCCGTTCTGTCAAAATACAGGATAGTTGTAGGCGAAAACAGAAAAAAATATTATGCTCGACCACGCCGTTTCGGATCTGTGGCGCCGCGGTTCGGGGTCGAAAAATCAAAAATTTCAAAACACTACAGCTCGGCCGCCATCTTGTTTTTCCAATTTTTTCCACTTTTTCTATTGATCGTTTCCTAGTTTCTTCAAGCTTCGCGAGTTTAAACAAAATCGGTTGGAAAACAAGAGAGCTGCAAGAATCACGTCGGCCGCCATCTTGTTTTTCCGAAATGTCATAATTTTTCCCTACTCGACTCCCGCACCCGAACACATCTCCCGTACATCATTGTATCGTTTTCTATCTCTTTCTAGGAGAACAATTATGTCAATGAGTGAGTGAGTCAGTGAGTGGTAATTGAGCTATATATAGTATAACTAGTGTTTCGCCCTGTGCGCGAGCTGCTAAAGCAGCTCACGGGTTGTGGTTTTTGGGATATTAGGGATCCTCAGTTATCGAATTTGAACGAAATCGGCCCATTAACAAAGAATTTCAAAATGACGCTGATTTGTTAAAATTTTGGTATCAGTTTCCTGTTTTGTAACCCCAGGGAGTCCTAAATAGCGATTTTGAACGAAATCGGTCAATTAACAAAGAATTTCAAAATGGCGTTGATTTTTTTAAACATTGGTAACAGTTTCCTGTTTTGTGATCCCAGGGAGCCCTGAATATCGATTTTGAACGAAATCGGTCAATTAACAAAAACTTTCAAAATGGCGCTGATTTTTAAAAACTTTGGTAATAGTTTCCTGTATTGAAATCCCAGGGAGCCCTAAATATCGATTTTGAACGAAATCGGTCCATTAACAAAGAATTTCAAAATGGCGCTGATTTTTTAAAATTTTGGTTTCAGTTTCCTGTTTTGTAACCCCAGGGAGTCCTAAATATCGATTTTGAACGAATTCGGTCCATTAACAAAGAATTTCAAAATGGCGCTGATTTTTTAAATTTTAGTACCAGTTTCCTGTTTTGTAATCACAGGGAGCCCCGTCATGGGTAAAACGGAACCGTATCAAAATCTTGCATAGTTCTAGTCTTGTAGTATTCTTCAATATTGGCCATATATTTTCTATGGAGAAATAAATTCCGCCATCTTGAATTTTTTTCCTGTTCATCAAGTAGACCTCCAGGTCCTGATCATCTTTTGCCAAGAAACCACTCTTCCATCTTGTATACTTTCTGAGATGGAAATCAAACAAATTTGTATGGCAGCCATCTTAAATCCGCCATTTTGAATTTTTTTTTTGCTCTTTGTCTATTGGATGAGGTTCCGAGTGACATTAGTTCGAGGACCCCCCACCTATCTTCAATACCTTGGCCGTGCCCTTTACCCGTCTCCGAAATCCTCAATCATCAGCTGTCCCCATATTTTTGTTTAAGTTATATTTTCTGACTTCTACACGAAGCCATCAGTGAAAAAAAATTATTTCATTCAAAATTTTACAGGACGACATTTTTGGGGAAAATCTCGAAAACTACCCCAAATGTGGCAACACTGTTTAGATATCTCGATAGTGCCGGTCGAGTTACACAGTCGATATCTACATGTCAACTTTCCCAAATGTTGCCAACTGCCTCAAAATCGTGATCGAAATGTTCAAAAACACAAAAAGAATACAAAATGGCCGCCACCTCGTTTCACAGAAACATTTCACACAGTTTCATAATTTTCCCATGAACTACAGGATATACCGCCTCTGATGACGTTGCAATTTTTCATCTCGCTCGAAAAATCAAAAATTTCAAAACACTACAGCTCGGCCGCCATCTTGTTTTTCCAATTTTTTCTACTTTTTTGTAGTGATCGTTTACTAATTTCTTAAATCATTGCGAGTTGTAACGAAATCGGTTGGAAAATAAAAAAGTTACAAAAAGCACGTCAGCCGCCATCTTGTTTTTCCGAAATGTCATAATTTTTCCCTAATCCCATCCCGCACCCGAACGTATTACCAGTACATGAACTACCCCGTTTCGGATCTGTAGCGCTGCGGTTCGGGGTAGAAAAATCAAAAATTTGAAAATACTACAGCTCGGCCGCCATCTTGTTTTTACAATTTTTTCTACATTTTGTATTGTTCGCTTACTAATTCCTTTAATCATTACGAGTTGTAACGAAATCGGTTGGAAAACAAAAGAGTTGCAAGAATCACGTCGGCCGCCATCTTGTTTTTCCAAAAGGTCATAATTTTTCCCTACTCCCATCCCGCGCCCGAATACATCTCCCATACATCATTGTATCCTTTTCTGCCTTTTTTTAGTAGAACAATTATGCGGGTATGTTGGTAGTTTTATGTTTGTTTTTTTTCATGCATATGGTCGAACACACCCCCTCTTTCTACAATATCCTGGCCGTGCTCTTCACCCGTCTCCGATATCCTCAATCATCAACTCGCTTCACATTTTTCTCCCAAATATTCGTTAGAAGTACCCAGTCCTTATAAAGTTCCTAATCGCCATTTAGTTTGGTACGAAAAAAAAAATTCCGCCATCTTGAATTTTTTTTCATTTCGCTAAATAGACCTCCTCGTCCTGATCATCTCTTGCCAAGAAACTACAGTTCCATCTCTTATATTCTCTGAGATAGACACTGACGAAATTTGTATGGCGGCCATCTTGAATCCACCATTTTCGAGTTTTTTTTAAACTCATCGCCAATTGGATGAGGTTCCGAGTGACATTAGTTCGAGGACCCCCCACCTATCTTCAATACCTTAGCCGTGCCCTTTACCCGTCTCCGAAATCCTCAATCATCAGCTGTCTCCATATTTTTGTTAAAGTTATATTTCCTGACTTCGGCACGAAGCCATCAGTGAAAAAAAAAATTTTCATACAAAATTTTACAGGAGGACATTTTTGGGGAAAATCTCGCATACTACCCATAATGTGGCAACACTGTTTAGATATCTCGATACTGCCGGTCGAGCTACACAATCGATCCATACATGTCAACTTTCCCAAATGTTGCAAACTGCCTCAAAATCATGATCGAAATTTTCAAAAACACAAAAATAATACAAAATGGCCGCCACCTCATTTCACAGAAACATTTGACATAGTTTCATAATTTTCCCATGAACTACAGGATATACCGCTCCTGATGACGTTTCAATTTTTCATCTCGCTCGCACCCAGCCGAAATGATAGCTCTTGAAAAGAGACCATGTCGAAAATCACTTTTACTTTGATAAATTCCAGTGTTGCCAGACCTCGGCGACGGAAATACCCAAACATCATTCGTACAAGTGGGACACGTAGTTGCTCATACTCGAACTTTGCCAAAAATACGTATTTCGATTTTTTAATTTTTGGGGAAAATCTTGAAAATTTCCCGATAAATGGGGTAAATTTTTTTCCCCAATCCATTCTTCGAGTCGGTACACACAATCGCCCCATAGAAGTCGAAACGCTCCGACGTTGCCAACTGTGAGAAAATTGAATTTTAAAATTGCGTTTTTTCGTACCTCAGACCGAACGGCCGCCGCGACAGCCGCCATCTTGAATTTTTAAAAACCACTCCCGTTCTGTCAAAATACAGGATAGTTGTAGGCGAAAAGAGAAAAAAATATTACGCTCGACCACGCCGTTTCGGATCTGTGGCGCCGCGGTTCGGGGTCGAAAAATCAAAAATTTCAAAACACTACAGCTCGGCCGCCATCTTGTTTTTCCAATTTTTTCCACTTTTTCTATAAATCGTTTCCTAGTTTCTTCAATCGTCGCGAGTTGTAATGAAATCGGTTGGAAAACAAAAGAGTTGCAAGAATCACGTCGGCCGCCATCTTGTTTTTCCGAAATGTCATAATTTTTCCCTACTCGACTCCCGCACCCGAACACATCTCCCGTACATCATTATATCGTTTTCTGTCTCTTTCTAGGAGAACAATTATGTCAATGAGTCAGTCAGTCAGTGAGTGAGTGAGTGGTAATCGAGCTATATATAGTATAATGCGATGAGATGACGCTTAGGTACGTCTTGTAACGTAGGAATTGGCCACCAGACTTGCATTTTCCTTTTTTAAGTTCCGAGTAGAAAACTGCTTTAGGAAGTCTGGAGTCACTCATACGTACAAGATGCCCGCACCACCTCAGCTGACACTTCATAAGCATGGCCTCTATTCCGCTTAGCTTTCCGCATTATGTTAGGGTAGCCAACAAAATAGTATCACAAATAAATTTTTTCTACTATATGCCCTTCCGATTGCCCGCCAACCCGCATTGGAGCAGCGTGGTGGGTCTAAGCTCTAATTCCCTCTCTCCTATGAGAGTGGAGGCCTGTGCCCAGCAGTGGGACGTTAATGGGCTGTAGTGGTGGATATGCCCTTCCGATTACCTTCCTTCACTTTCCTCATCAATGAGGAATACTACGTTCAGAGAGATCCATCGTATGAGAAAACACAGTTTTAACAGTAATAGCAGTGGTTACAGTTTAGTTTCTAGCAGAATTTCACCTGAAATACCTACAACTTGACTGTTTAATTGTATTCAAAGCAGGCAAATTAAAAGTACTCTCACGACCGAATTCCTTCGGCAAGTTCACAACTACTATTTGAACTACAAAATTGTAATTTGGACGGTATCCGAACCGACTGATTACGGAAAATCGACTTAATTAATTTAGTCCAAACAAAATCGGCCCCACAGAGTGTCTTCAGGCCATTCAATTTTGCATTAAATTGGTAATTTCCACGGAACAATAATTTGTACCTAACTGTTCTTCTACGGTTTACTGTCTTTTTTCCTCTCGTTACAAAGTATCTTCCCGCTCATCAGTTCATTGCAATGAAAAACTTTTCTCACGGTTTTGGAAAGCTAATAGTCTAGCTTTCTGTTTTTACCTAAATTAATCTTTACAGTCACAGATGGCCAAATATAGTCTGGATTTTCGTCCGAGTCCGTTCACACTTCACTGGTTTTTTCATAAAACTCATCTTTTGTCATTTAAGTCATGGTAAGTAAAGCGCGATATTTGGAATGCTCTATATTTGTATTAAAAGT
The DNA here is from genome assembly GCA_923060345.2 of Erebia aethiops. Classification (NCBI taxonomy): domain Eukaryota; kingdom Metazoa; phylum Arthropoda; class Insecta; order Lepidoptera; family Nymphalidae; genus Erebia; species Erebia aethiops. The sequence goes on along the minus strand of OV281096.1, from coordinate 7,681,465 downwards.
TGAGCGCAAAAAGTTGAAGACATAAAGCCTTCATCTTTTGCCATTAAAGTAGGTGCAAATATACTCCTAAGGTGACATGAAAAACGGCAATGTCTACGAGACATTAAAGCCGACAAGGAAAATTATTTGTGGCGGAAAACATTTAACAGACATTTTCAATTTAACCTTATTTCGTATGTAAGTAGTCTACAATTTTGTACAATATTACTTACATGAAAAAGGAATTTATACAAAACTAGAGCTGATTCCCGCTACTTCATGTACGTGGTTTGAATTTTTTAATAAATATGATATTTGGGTTGGGTTGTATCTAGGTTACAAGCCATTTCTGTGCCCAATTTCTGAAAGGTCGTTATAAAATGATACGTTGAAAGACATACAGATATATTACATAACTGTAAATAATAACTAAATGTAACTATGTCAGTCGGGGTTAACTTTCATTTTCTTTTGGAATTTCACATTTTTCGGAAGTAATTGACTTTCTCAACGCTCGTGAGATCCAGCCTCTTGTAACACTGGTAGCATCAAACTTATCAATGAATTCCACGGAATGAAACGCTATTGTAAGAGATCTTTCGTCCCAAAACGAAGAATTAATGAGTAAAAAACTGTAGCTCTTATTACGACGGATAAAGAGTGAGCTTCGTTTGTGGGATGACGGATGGTGTTTTCATGCAGTCGAACCTACGTCAGTGGCTATCAATGAAGTCCACTATAAGTGTTTGTGTTAAGTCATCGTATTTTAATGAACCGTCGATGACATGCTGTACGAGTAATAGACTCTCGGTGTTATTCTTTTTAGCACCGAATTTTTTATCCCTTGTGGTCTCCGATCTTTGGATACGAGGAGTCAAAAATAAGGAATGACCGACTTTTTTATGATGTCTATTTTTTAGACATTCCAGTTGATGAACTTCCTCTCTTATAATTACAATGCTGACAAAAGTAAGCTTTAATATAACATATAGTTTTGAATAATTTTCACGCTGGAAGCTGCATGATCTCGTATTAATAAAAAATACCTACTTAAATATTAAGCTTTTACAGAATAGATATTTTGGATATAATTTCGAAGAAACGACGATTGGAATTTTATAAGAAGGAGCAGAAATCACAATTGAGGATAGACAGTGAGAGGTTTAATCAAATATGCCCCAATTGTAGACGCTACGAAAATTAATATCCAAGCTTACTAAACTGTAGGAAAGTGCCGAAGTATTTTTTAAAAGAAAATTTCAAATTACATATATTTTTAAAATAATATTACGGAATCGGAGAAAACTTAATCCACCTTTAAACATTTCTGGGCGGATTTTCAACCGATACTTGACCTGACGAACACTCTTGATGACTGTCCAATCAATTTTATTCCTCAGCTAAACATTATTTGATTTAAAAAAAAACTGCCCCTAGAGGAACGGATTAATTTCTAAGTTCAAATTCTTTAAACATTACTTTGCAACTAGATGATGCCCGCGACTTCGTCCACTTTGATTGTTTTTTTATTCCTGCTTGATTTTCAGGATATAAAGCCTTACCTGTGTACCCTGGGATACAACCTATCTCTGAACCAAATTTCACCAAAATCGGTTGCAAAAGATGGCCCATTAAACTGACAGATAAACAGACTGAGACACTTTCGAATTTATAATATTACGATGGATTAGACTAGAGTGAGTTCCATGGCAAAAAATTGCCATTCTTTTGAGATGATGTCATTTAGAACAATAATATAATTAATATGAATTTCATGCATACGTGCACAGTAGCAGTTTTAAATATTACTTCTCATATATTCGTATTAGTTCCAAGAAAAGTCTCTTATTAAAATTGATTGTGACTATGAGAGCTTTACCCATTTACCATCTTTGAATATCAATCTCCAGCAAACTATAGGTTTTTACTCATTGACAAGTTACCTACTTCTTCTTTGCGATCTCACCTGATTCAATGTGACATCATCCAACCATCCATCCATAAGCCTGTATGCATCCACTGCTGGACATAGGCCTTATCGAGAGCGCGCCACCAAACACGGTCCTCCGCCTTCCTCATCCACCCGCTTCCCGCAACCTTCTTTAGGTCATCGGACCAGCGAGCTGGAGGCAGCAATGTGACATGTGACCATCGAAATAGAAATACCTTGAAATTCTACATCAATGCATGTGACAATGTTACAGGGAATGTAACCCTCTGTCTTTCATGCGACAGAACTGTCAATAGAACAATTATCTTGATAGGGTCATCGCAGTTCATTAAATATTGAAGTTCTCCTCATTCACCATTGGTTTCAACTTGGCACCTTATCCAAATAGGAGGTGACAAGTCATGACGAAGCCAACAACCAAACTAGACATCAATTTAGAAATTATGAATTCCAAATTGATCTTGCCAGGAATAGAACCCGGTATTCTGACTTAGAACGGTACACCAATGCAACAGAGTCATCGTTGGCACAACGGCTGTCGGTGATTAATTGCTAGGTATCAGGTTACTTTTAAGGTATACATTATAATCTATTCGATTTTAAATACCATTAACAGGTGTACTATGGCATTTTCACAGTGCCCACCGGAAATGCCGTGTTCACTCAAGCAGACGAGCCTCGTTACCGACCCCCCGATCGTTCCTGCCCCATTTCCTCCCACTTTTTACCTTGAATCGAAAATTCTGTTCAAATTCCCATTCTCACAGAGATATTATTAAGTACTTTTGTAATGACTTGCACTTAAACATTTCATTGTTTTTCCTGACTGTTTTATTCGCAGTTGTGCAATTTTATTTTATAATAACACAAGTAAGCCCTTAACTGCGATCTCACCAGGATGGCAAGTTATGTAGCAGTGGAAGATGGTAGCGGGCTATCTGGTAGGGTTAAGGCAGTTGTATCAAACCTATTTGAAAAAATTGAAGGTGATTTTTTTCTGGTGTGTTTAGAAAATCTGGGCTTTTTTAATTTTATTTTCTGCAAGCTTGCAATCTTTCTTATTTAAACGGATATATGCTTGCACACACTTTATGTAGACTTATCAAGCTTAGATCTACGTGTGTAGCCAGCTTAAGACACGTAAAAATTTTAATTATATCAATCAATCCCTCTTATTATTTACTTATTACAAAAAAAATTCGTATCCTTTCTGTATTTGACGTTTGTTGGTGGTTAACTTCAAAATAGTTCTTTTATTTTTTATTAACTGGTTTACCGGCTTTGGATTCTATTCATTTATTTATTCCAAAAGAGTACATGAAAAAAATAGACGGAAACATTTACTTAATATTCTCACGGTAGGTATATCATTGGAAAAAGGTAGATTTGGGATTGTCTTGTTTTGAAAAATTTGTAGGTAGGTAATACCTATACCTATACTATTAGGTATTTCGACACAAAGTTCGAATGAAATACCTACCTACTTATGATCAATTTTTCCCTTGACCTTTATTTTTTTCGGCCTTTACACTTTTGATCGACTGCGGTCTAGGTATTTCTAATATCCGGCCTGCATCACAAAGACTCACTAATAATTACAACCCGCCTCATATAAAAAAAAAATTAGTCACTAGAAGATGCCCACGACTTCGTCCGCATGAATTCAGTTTTTAATATGTCCTTTCCCGGTATGCAACTTATCTCTGTACCAAATTTCACCAAAATCAGTTGAAAAGACTGGCCATTAAAACGTAGCAAACAGACAGATAGATAGATATACAGACACACTTTCGCATTTATAATATTAGTATGATTTTAGGTACCTAACTATTATCTTCCTATCTGTAGGTACTGTGATGGCCATTAGACTAGTGCTCAGTAGTAAATAAATAATCTACTTTTCGCTTAGAATCGTTCATCTTAGTAGTCTAATGACATGCTGGGGACTCTATCTAAGTGCTATGTAGTGTAAGCATTTTCCGGGAACAGTATACTCTGTAAGCACGGCGGCCATTGCCCGTAGCACGCTCTGTAAGAATGAAACTTTTTATGCAGCGAGCGGATCAGAATGTCTGGAGCCTGGGCTACATCAGGTAGCAAATTAAGAGTATCAGTAATTACATGTAGCTACAAGCGTATTATGTTTGTATACGTATAAAAAGTGTTCTATCGGTCGGCTGGTCCTTTGTTAAATAAATTAGTTTCGGTGTCTACCAAATTACGCTTCGGATCTATCTATATATGTACAACACTCAGATGTTGGCAGGAGAATATGCTCTACCTATTATTTCTCTTCGAATAAATTAACATACATGAGGTTTTCTTAACAAAACGAGAGTTGAAACAATAGGAGATCATACGTTATTTAAAAAAAATCTTTTGGGAAGACTGGTAGCCGAATACTATTTGTTTTCATTGATTTATTCATGGTCACACTGAAGATACAAGGCGCCGACAAAGACGCTCCTTTTGAAATACGTCTTGTTCGAATTGGTAATGAGAGTTTATGTGAAACGTTACAAAATAACGAAGCACGTACCGCTTTAGTGAAACCGAATACCTAATTGTTAGCAGGTTTAGGAATTTAGAAAACAAATACAATGGAAGACCAAGAATATTCATTTTCCGATGTGTAACAAGTTTTTCGTTGTTCAGTCAGAGCCTTTATTTTTTCAGAAAGTTCGATTGGTCGCCGAAATATCTTAAATTGTTGAAGTGGAAAGCATAGGTATATATAGTGACCTTAGTCACTACAATTCCCATAGAATTTGAAGAAAATTACGTGAAGTAAGATTTCCTACTATCATAGACATTAAATCCACGAAGAAAATGTATTAATTAGGTGAATAAAAATGTGATAATACGACGATTTCAAAATTGCAACTTTTATAATTTTAATTGATTCTATTTAATTCATAATGATTTTTCACATTAAATTGACTTTATTCATTAATGAAAAACAAACGCAGAGCAAAGCTGGCTAGCTGACTGGCTATCTGCGACCGTTTATCATAACCGTTGTAGGATGATTTTCAGTTTCATTAATATATGACTTAATTTCCAATTTAAGCTGGCTAACGTTTAAAGTTATATAGTGACCATTGTTTAAATAAGTTTCTTCATATAAATTTATCAGTTTCGTGATAAGGCCGTATGTGATAAATTGCCTGTTTCATAAGGCGTTCATTAGAACCGTGCAAAATGCGCTCCGTTGCGCGGCGATAACTTTTCCGATAACGATTTTATTGCTTCAAATATTACCTATTTGCATATCCGTGGCTGCTATTCGTTTCATAGCGGCCCAGTAGGTAGATATGTCACCTTTAAGTATAATAATCATTTGCCTACAGATAAAAATGCTCACGAAATTCACAGTTAACTTCAGGTTCTTAAAAAAAAAATTATATGTTCCTATTTTCTTTAAAATTCTAAGCCTTCAGCTGAGATTTTTGTATTAAATTTAACAGACTATAAAAATTTGTGTAGACCACAATTTGTCCATAAATAATTCTTTGGTACCTACTTAAAACTACTATAAATTAGGTTCGTTTAAATTTGCAAAAAGAAAACTCGTTGCATTTTCGCGTTAAATATGAATACTGATTCTTTATGCAAAAATCTGACCAGCATAGGGTCTGCCTTTGTTACCAAAAGAAATCTTACAAGTTACGAGTAAGTACATTACTACTGGTACTGAAGTAGAGCAATATTCCTTTACCGCAGCCTCAGAGGGACACAATAGAAAGAATCATCTCAAGTGAATTAAATCGGCTGGTGGCCTAAATATTGCCTTGTATTATCGAAATATATACGCATTATGATATTTCATTTTGGTAATAATATATCCGTATAATAGAGTAGCTTCGTCTGACGAATAAAAAAAAATGCATAGAGTACAAACGGAGGATTTTAACTCGGTGCCTCTTCTTTATCTTCGTGGTACTAGAAAATATTTATGTAGTTATTTTTGACTGTGATAGGTATTTATATTTTTCTATAATTCTACAGATATTGGGCAAAACTAGACATACGAGTACATATTATTAAACAGGGATTGAAAATTTCTGTAGGCGTACATCTCATAAACAACCTGGCTTAAGCTGTAAAATTCTACTCCACCAGAGATATAATTTTTTGACGTTGTCTATTAATTATCTATCTATCCATATTTTTAGGTACTTAGCATACTACTTTACAATATCTCGTTAATTCACTGCACCATTAACATATACCTATATGCTTTGAGACGTACAACCTCTACTAAGGTCTCTCCAACTAATCATAGCGATTGCAGATATTTCTAAAGCCAGCATCCTTTGAATTTGCGACTAGGGCACTTCATAAGGCAGTATATTCAAATAGGTGCAGGTATAATATACGTGATCGCAGGTGACTTGCACACTGATGTCTGATGTCTGATGTATTCACTTCTTTAATTAAGCATTGCAGCAGCCTTTCGATTATAAGGCGGCTACCCGGCTTTGTAACCTTGCGTTGATCAAGGACAGTTTCATATTGACTGGACAAGTGATGGATAATTCAATGTTTCAATCAAACATACAAAAAAATTCAAAAAAGAATAATCCTTCCATCCGTCCATCCATATACATACATGCTGGACATAGGTCCAGCAGTGGATGCATACAGGCTGCTGAACCGTGTTTGGTGGCGCGCTATGTCTATGGCTTTTCGAGACGGTCCTCCGCCTTCCTCATCCATCAGCTTCCCGCCACCTTCTTTAGAAGATAGAAGAAGATAGTCCGTACGAGGACTTGAATTGTAAAGAGCATTGATGTAATCTAACGATGCGCTGCGCAATAATAATCGTGAAAACGATGACGAAGACGAGACTCGAAACTTACGATCGAGCATTCGATCACATTAGCTTCTAAGTTATAGGAATCTTAAACCCATTTTTAGAGCTCTATTTTGTACATGTCACAGTCAATCCTCAAAACGGAAACTAAAAGCGGTTGTATTGAATTTGTCACCTCAACGTAGTATACTCGTACATTTGTAGCGCCATAACAAGTGTCGTGAATTAACATATTTTAGCAAATCAAGTCACTCATCGTGCAAAAAAACACATTTTTCCCTGAAGAGAGTCTAATACCGTTAATATGAAATATCCTTTTTGTGAAGATTTACAAAAGAACGCCAGTTCAAGCTAAAACAACCTTTAAACCTTTGGAGATAGGAGTTTCTAATTCCAATATATCATCAAATCAGGCCCGGCGACTTGCTGTCTCGGCTTTGATAACATCCTTCTTACGTTAAGTTTTGTTTATTATGCGAATATTATATTACCTATATCATGAATATATAATGTTTTGGCACGTTTATGAAACGAATGTAGACAAAACTGTTGAAAAAGTTTTGACATCATGTTGCTAAAAATGTAACTGCTGATGTGCAGTGTGATTCTCTAAGGTAAAATAAAATTTACAACCGTTGCAGTCAAGGTCGATCTCTTCGATGTTACAGACTTCGATGTTCGCAGACCGCATCGCACACTGATGCAGTGTGACACTGCAGCAGTGTGATTCTCTAAGACACTGCTGCGGTCTGCGATGTAACATCGAAGAGATCGACCTTGACTGCAACTGGTTGTAAATTTTATTTTACCTTAGAGAATCACATAGCAGTTTATTGACATTCTTGCTGAATACAAACTACTCACAAAGGTGTATGTAGGTGGGTATTAAACCCATCTACACAATATCTTACACTAAATTATCGAATACCTAAACTAAGTTGGCATAATGTTACTGCGAAAGTCCGACCCATAAAACTTTGCTCGGTTATAAAATGAAAATGGAATCGAAGACTCAAAAGCAATGTAATCAAGTTCTCCAGTCATCCATAATAACATATTACAGATAATAACAAAAAGGATTCATATATCAAAGGTGACAAATCAAAATAAACAAGTCACGCATTCCCGTAGGCGAGCAAGAAAGCTCGAATGAAAGATCGAAGACTGCACCTAATGTATATTAAATATGAGTAGACGCCTCACCATATGGCATTCAAGTGAAAAACAGTGCAAAAACAGGATGGAATTGCCATTATAGCTTATAACTCAATCAGTCCGTCCTGTCGGTGGCGTGGCACGATAGGCATTTTGCACTTTTTTTATCCAGTAGCCGCGTTCCTGACCAGCAAATATGTCAACTTCTATTACCGAGCGAGCAACCGTCAAACGCCATAAAATTAGAAGAGCAGAAAGATAAAACGTGATGGGAGAAATTCCGCGCATTTTACTGGTCGAACTATAGGCGTTATAATTTGCTTTTATAGCAAGGCTATAAATAAAAATGTCGTTTACAACAAAAATGGTTTCACGTAGAGATTTATGTGGCTGATAAAATTGAATTTTCTTTATTTCATTTTATGTTGTAGGTACAGCATTTGCTTTTGGGAGTAAGTAGCTAAAGTTCTGAAAAAAAAAATAGGTACGCTATGCTTTTTTGTTCCTTTCTGAGAATTTATTTCGTTGTTAGTTTGCAACTGCCAAATCCAGTAAACGATACATTAGACATTCTGCAATGCGTTGTTCTTTCCGAAATATATGCGACTTAATGATTAAAATACCATTAGCAAAGTGATTTCTTTATTAATCTGTCGTTTTCATTATTTTTTATTCACAAGAGTACAAAGTGGAATGGAATGAAGGTCTGTGTAATTAATCACAAGACGTGATTTGTGATTACCATTGTATTTCTGAATGGATGCGGACTACGCCAGCTCCCGATTTAATATGACGGCATTCTTGTTCAGGTGTTGTTTTTTTTAACAGTAATTGATTGATTAAGTAGTAATAAGTCTATAAAAGAAACCAAATGTATATTTTGGCGTGCTTGATTTTTCGGTAGAATACATCTCGTAGACTTTGAATCTCAAAAATAAAGCTGATGTTCCAAATCTAAACATTGCTGTTCTGTTTCTGCGTATATTTTCAATGTTCTGTAGAAGATTGAAATCTATAAAGACGGGTGAATTTTTAAGTATTTCAACTAAAAATATATTTGCTAATTATTTAGCTTCTTTGAATGACTTTAAAAGTTTAAACGTATAGTGTGTCAGCTTTGTGTTTAAATTGAATTGAATTTTTAGAGAATTTATATTTCCTTGTGTATTTGTTTATTGATGAAGGTTTGATTAGACTGATATTTGACTCATTCGATGTATTTCACTCGATTCGTTCTTTGGCGGGGATACGCCATATTGGGATAATTTGCATAAATACCAATATTTTGACGTTTGAAAGTTAGTCTCAGTCTCCTGCTGGCAGACTCAGCGATTATTGAATACTTTTGTGTTTAGATCGCAATTTGTTTTAGAGCTTAGCAGTAGCAACTGCAGCGTGATCAAATGATTAATCTATTGTTGTTGTGATGCTTCGGCCAAGTTTTTATGATTGACTGTTTACGTTAAATCTCTCGTGAAACCGCTACACGTTGTGACCATTCGCTCGTGCACGTTTTAAAGAGAGTACAAAAATATTTAAAAGTAATTTTAATTATTCACCCACTTCTGGAATTATGCTTACAAATTTAAACCTTAAACTCGTTAATGAAGTTGTTACATTAACGGTCGTCGTATATAATCGCATTAGATATGAAATTGGATGTAACAAAAGAGTAAATGAAGAGGAAAAATGTAATAAGATTTCGGCCAGGTAGCCTGGAATGATTGAGTTTATCGCTACATGTAAAAAGGAGGGAGGTTTCTCTTTGTGTTCGTACATCAGTGCGAAATTTATCAGATGCCACAAAAACTTGCACGTTAACAGCCATCAGAACTGCAAGCTTTAAGGGATGCCACAAGCTTGCGCTAAAAGTCGTCTTTAATTTGTTTTGTTTATGTCACCGTAAAATTGTAAATACCGTTAGATTATAATCTATCTCGCGAGATTGTGAACTGTCGAAAGATTGTGAACCGTTCAATTTTCTGAGTGTCAGTTTTTGAAATATTTATTGTATAAATTACGCTTGTTCTTCCTCTTCTTGATCTTTTAGGTTAGGTTAGGGTTAGACATAAATATTCAGTCGGCCGCAGGCCGGGCACTTAGGTTCTATAGGGTTAATATACCTAATAGATTATAATCTACCGAAAAATATTGCGATAAATTGTAAGCAGTATGTCAAGGTTCACAATCTTTCGACAGTTTACAATCTCGCAAAGATAGATTATAATCTAACGGTATTTAAAATTTTACGCTGATAAATACACATTTCAAAACTCAACTCACAGTTAGTAGTACCAAAAGAACGTACGTAGGTACATTACCCCTTTGAAAGCATATTGTGTTTTCTTAATTTAATGAAAAGCTAGTATTTGCATACCCACGAGATGCGACCGGACATCAATGGTATTTTCGTTTGGATGTTTACGTACTGAATACTATAAGTACATTAATTTTGATGCTATTTTTGGTATTATTACGAGTAGGTATCCTAAACCAAGTTATTCACTGGGGCCAATGCTGTTTTGTTTAATCTCTAAACTAAACTAAAATGACAGCTCTAAACCTGTGCTGCCCCTTTGCCTTTCCGTAGGGAGTACTAAGTCAAGGATAGCAATTCATTTTAGTTTAGTTTATTAGAGATCTCTGAAACTGCACTGCAATATCTTTTAAACTGCACTGCAGGCAGGAGGTGCTGCAGTCGTAAGTTTCGATGTAAGTTCTTAGACAGTAAGTATTTAAGGTTACAAACTAAGTATTAGGGGATGATGCAGTCGTGAGTTTAGTAATTGTGAACTTTCCACTTCTTTGAAAAACTGCCAACCCTGATAAGCTCGGTGAGACACTTTTGACGGCTCGAAATGATGGACAGTCATTACGATGTCATTGACTTCATTTGTTTCGTCCGCCTTCATTTACTTTGCGTTACGAGCTGGAGCCGCAGCTATTGTGTGGTGGTGGTACAGCTACCGAACGTTTTGAAGGTGTTGATGTTTATTTACAACACGATTATTTCGATGTAATTGCATCTGGGGCCCCGTAGGTGGTGAGTTTATAAAAGGCATTCACAGTAGCGAATGGTCACAAATCAGTAAAGTACCTTTTCTTAGCATAGGTAGGTACCTATTAGGTCTTAACTACAGACATTATAATTAAAAATAAACTCTTTATTTGATTTAGAATCGGCTGTCAACATTAAAGTAATATTAATCTGTCCACTATAGAACAAGCGTTTTGCCCATGGAAGTTTTATAGGTATGTACAAGATATGTACCTACTGGGGGGTACTTGGATATTACTTCCATGGTATTGCTGAAACTAAATTTATGATTCCAGGTCAAAACATTAAAATTGATAAAAGACGATGAAACAAGATGAAATAGCTTCAAATATATTAAACACAAAATGCGTTGTATACTTTAATATTAAGAAAAATAATTTAATATTAAGTATAAACATTAAGACCTACATTATTATATTATTAATATGAATTATTAAGTAATACTGCTATGAAATCGATGAAAATCAATTTAAATATTAATAAAAAAATGTGTTATATAATTATCTTGAGCTAATCTACTGGCGAAGCGCTGTGTTGGTCCAATTTTTGGATCAGTTACCCGGTTTGCTGCATCATCGGTCATCTAATCATGTATCAGAGCGAGATTAAACCAGCCCGGGCGGACCGCATCAAAGGCGGTATCACACTGTTATTTTGACTGATTGATCTCCTCCAACAAAAAAAGGTTGCATCGCTACCGAGATCGACAGTAGCCGAGAAAAAACAAATTAGTTGGCTAAACCTTTTCATAAAGCATTGTTATTATCACCACCTACCCCGTCTTATATTCCTTTCCAAAATGCATTTTGTCGTGTCCGAACGGGACTTTTTTGTCCTGACTCTAATATGCGCTTCAGAATACAGCTCTCAGTTATGTATCGCGGATAGGGGCATATTGTTGCCTTGTAATCGCTGTCGGAAGGCGAAAATCATGCTACGTTTGTGACCTTCGCTACAAAAAATGCGATTTATTTTTTTATTAGAAGAAATGTTCTTCGGTGTCAGATGTAGCGGCTTGAGCTTTGATTATCGAAATTCTCATATTTAGTTTTAATTGGTGGCTTTATCGAGTTTACATTTTACGGTCGGATTCGATGAGAGGTTAATAAGCGGCTTTTTGAAAGGTATCTTCGTTTTTTAGAGGTCCGCGGCAATAATAATAGGAATATGAGTCGATTTGTACCATCGGATTGTTGTGATCGTTATGTTATTGTAAATATCTATTTCGGGTTTTGATAATTAAGATTTATTAAGTTCGTCTGATTCTTAAGATCGTGGGTCTTGCAGGTTTCGAATGTTTCCGATGAGTCAGCCACGTCTAGGCGTAGTTTGACGTATCTCGAGGCAATTCGCGTTGCTAAGTTACAGCAATTCTTTACGGAACCGCTCATGGAATGTAATTGTAATGCGCTGTGCCCAATTTTTTATTGTTTAGGCAATAGTAGATATTGATTTCGGGTCTTTGATTCCGACGCATTATTGCTTGTTTTATTGGTGCCTGGGAACATTGTAATTAAGCATATCGGACCTTTTTTCTCATCTATTCGTGTCTAAAGACTATAACAATTTGTGACTCACCTTGAAAAGCGTATGTTCCGAAGATTGGTCTCATATTGTTCATGGAAGACGCGGTTCCTGTTGTGTAATCCATTTCGTTTTTTTTTAATTACGATCGAACTTTATTATCTTTCACAACACAGTATTATTCACTTATTCACGGATTATTATCAAATTCACGAGAACTGAGGCACATCATTTTGAAACTTATACCTATTTTTTTGTACTTGCTCAAACTGGTTTCTATTGGAGCTTTAGTGAACTCGTTTGTAAGTAATATTAAATGTATCACGTTAGTATTACACATACGCGGTATAGCTATGATATGAGCGAATCAATTACAAAGTCCAACGCCACTATTATTTCGGGACCCTACTCATAGGTCATAACAATAGCATTTCGCTCCACCTCTTTGCTCCCCTACCACTTTTTATTTACTGGTAATAATAGTAAATCACGAGAAAGTCACGTATATGTTCAAAGAGACGATGGTTTTAAAGGGTGTAAATTTATTTAGGCATATAACATTTAGCTTTAATGGTACAGATCATATACTATATCTGCGAAAATATTAGTTTTTCTCTTCTAGTTAGAAGTTTTTACATTACTTTTTTATTTTACTTACATAAAATTAAAGAATTATATTAAGAATCCAATTAAGGTTGTTTGTCTTAGTAAAAGAAGATCCTTAATTGTTATCTATTCAAAGGTACTTTTTGTTCTATAGGTTTATGAACTAAGACAGCATCTAGTCCGCGCACGAGCTCCGAGGGATCGGGGTCTGAAGAAACGACGGCTGTACGCCACCCCGGATCGTCGCTCCATATCCAGCTCGCTCCCAGCACTAGTTTCGAGCTTGACGCGTGTAATTTTGTGATAGCAGTATTGTTTTGTACTTTAAACAACTCTAGGATATTGCTTTAACATTCCATATGATTCCTCGTAGCTCGCGTGTGGACTATAGTTACAAATTTTATGATTGATTTTCAGCCATGTTCCATTCTATTTCAAAAGGAATCAGGTGTTAGGTGTGAATAATACTTCTAAGAAAAAGAACTTCTAATCAATAAAAATAATCCACAGCCGTACCGTTGCCGGTTTTTGTAAGTCTGTGTGGTTGTGTGCGCTAAAACGCAGGGGCCGATTTGAATGCATTTTTTTATTTGATAGTCTTTTTAGTCGCAATGGTTCTTATAAATTTTCAAATTTCTTATCGATAAAAATTTAACACAAGTATTCCAATTTCCAACTACTCTGTACGAAATGGTAACTAACGACATGGTTTTGACGACCTCGGTGGCGCAGTGTGTAGCGCTGTTGCCTTAACGTGCGGAGGTCCTGGGTTCGATCCCCGGCAGGGTCAATTTTGGTAATATCCCAGGGAAGGACACATAGGCTTTATACCGGAAAATTAGATAAGGATCCACGCGGACGAAGTTGCGGGCATCATCTAGTACTTAATCTAAAAGATCCTAGCTGTCAAGTACAACTTAATTTGGTAAGGGTAAGCTACCTATGTCATACGAGAAGTACCTATATAGATACCTACTTATTTAAAGACCTTTTAATATTGCAGACATACGACGTCTTATTACCTTGGAGAAGTTTCATGATGTTGTGAATATCATATTTAACACAATGTAAATAAAATATAGATTAAAACTAATAAATCAGTGGTTTTTTTTACAATCCATTAATAAATGACTGAGAAATGACGATTTAAAATTTTAATTATTTAATGTAGGTACACCGATTGCTGTATCTTACTCGAGTGAGAAATTTTGTGAGCGAGTTTTAATACCTAGCCGAGATTTAATACGTCAAAATTATCTTCACACACAAATTAAGTGCTTTTAATTCAATTAAGTCACGTTAAGTCCATTTATTTCTTTTATTCGGCTTTATAAAGTCTGTTGATAGGGAATTATGACGTCACGTCTCCCGTCTTGCAAGCGCAACTTTAAAGTTCCATAATTTTTTCATTTGTTGAGATATTTTAATGATTCTTTCATATTTTTGTTTTATTTTGTCTTAATTTTCATATTTTTTTTCATATCATAGGTATTAAAGTTGCAAAGCTTATTTCAGTGCTGATGTTATTAGTTCTAAAATGCAGCTGCCAGTGTCGGCGCGACAATAGTAGGTATCGATAAAAAGCCGTCATGCAAATTATCGAGCATTGTATCGATGTATTGTCGATCGGAACTTATGCGAGTGTCCTGCGAACACTGTGCGATTTGATACGCGTTACATTTTTTCGTGAATCCACGTGAATTTAGGAGAACAGCTGTTTCTGGTGTTGTTATACAATATACAGCTTCTATTAGAATTATTACTCTAGACTTGGATTGACCTTCACTCTAAGGTCTAGAAAGTCTAGAGTGCTAGAGTGAAGGTCAATCCATACTAATATTAAAAATGCGAAAGTTTGGATGGATGTATGGATGGATGTTTGTTACTCAATCACGCCAGAACGGCTGAACAGATATTGATGAAATTTGGCACAGAGATGGTTATATTCTGTCTCAACAATGTGTATACGATGAAATTAATAAACAAATTAAAATACAAAAATAAGCCTTGCGTACAAATTAAAAAACATATTTAAGTGCCAGGTGAGAGAATTTAGGAAATATACTAGAAAAATACCAGAAAATAATTTAAAAATCGCCACGTCACGCGTCTCTATGATTTCTCGTTCATAGTTTGATGGAAAAAGTGAATGAATGACACTCTTGAACATGTCCGCAAAGAATGTTATAATATATTCTGATATCTTCTGTGCATTCAGTGGCAAAATCAATGAATGGCAAGACGGCGTGTGTCACAACAAAATCGAGTGGCGTCTTGGGAGTACTCGTTATGTGGAAATCAACAGGAGATCATAAGAAGTTACTTTAGGAGTAGTCGAACTATTATTATAATATTTGAGTTTGTTCTTAAGATTGACGTTTGGATATTTAAAAAAAATCTGCAGGTAGCAGTTATTCGTATTTTTTTAAATATCATAGCAGTACCTACTAAGACAGAACGATATTATGACCTAGGAGCGACCTAACATGTAAGTGATGATACAATTAGTCACGAGTGTAAAATTGTTAAGGTCTTGCCCCATTACAAAGATGCGGTGCGACGCGGCACGAAGCGGCAAGTAGGTATTATTTGTATGAGGTTGTATGGAGCTTTGTTTTTTTTTTTATCCACTACAAGCTAGCCCTTGACTGCGATCACACCTGATGGTAAGTGATGATGCAGTCTAAGATGGTAGCGGGCTAACCTGTTAGGGGCATGGCAGTTATATCAAACCCACACCCCTTCGGTTTCTACACGGCATCGTACCGGAACGCTTAATCGCTTGGCGGCACGTCTTTGCCGGTTGGGTGGTAGCCACAGCCGAAGCCTCCCACCAGGCCAGACTAGGGAAAATTCAGAAATTATAAATTCCTAAATTGACCCTGCCGGGGATCGAACCCGAGACCTAAGCACGTTAAGGCAACAGCGCTACACACTGCGCCACGGAGGTCGTCAAAACCTATAGCGCCTAGCTGGGCCTACAGCGTCGCAGCACGGAGATGTTAACCGCTACGTGCCGCGACGCTCCGTGCCTCTCAAGTGGGGCAAGATCTTTACTTTTATCGAGACTTCGTATGCCTGAATTTTTATTTATTTGAATGATAGATTCATAATGCTGAGTTGGACGCGTTTTGTTACTAGTAGCAACGTACTATTACCTATTCTGTGCTGTTAATAAGTGAACGGTTGTCCAATTCCTACTTCTAGGTAGGTAGGTAGGTATGATTCCTCTGAAACTGTAAATAGATTTCGACGAATCATGAACCGAAACGTTCTCACAGAAATGCTCTATAAAAAGTTTAAACCTTGAAACGTGCAGTTGCATTTTTAGTCATAATAGAAAAACTAGGTGAACTGGTAGAGCTGTTTTCAGGTTCTGTAATAGATTTCCGAAAAGTCTGTCTGGCATTGTAGGTTATCATAATCTGCTTAGTTACGACAGTTTTTGATAAAAACATAATTTCAAGATAGACGGATAGATTAATTCTGTTAGTGTGTAGCGCTGTTGCCTTAACGTGCGGAGGTCCCGGGTTCGACTTCGATCCCCGGCAGGGTGAATTTGGGAATTTATAATTTCTGAATTTTCCCTGGTCTGGTCTGGTGGGAGGCTTCGGCCGTGGCTAGTTACCGCCAAGCGATTTAGCGTTCCGGTACGATGCCGTGTAGAAACCGAAGGGTTATGGGTTTAATATAACTGCCATGCCCCTAACAGGTTAGCCCGCTACCATCTTAGACTGCATCATCACTTACCATCAGGTGTGATCGCAGTCAAGGGCTAGCTTGTAGTGGATAAAAAAAAAAGACATAAGAGCAGCAGAGCACAAAACCACTGTCTCTTTCAGACTGAGCCTTAAAGTACATAGATTGAATAGATTTCGATAGAGCTTGAATTCATTCCCAGCGTACCTACCTATATAGTTTTTACTATGAATATGTATATTATTTTATTAGTATGTTTTGCATACAATAATATTATATCGTTGAAAAGGTAACGATATTACATGCCTGAGGTCAATCTTATTTGAAATCTGTTACAACGGTTATAACGTCATTTGGTGTCATGAATACTGTTCCAATAGGGCCTGACGATGCGTAAAGATAGTTATCAAATAACATTTTGCTAAGCCGTGACTGTGTGAATGATAACTAGGATAGGTATTATATTGCCAATAATTTGCAAGATTTTCTAACTAGTTATTTGAGAAACTTACTCTTAATATTTTAGTACAATAGCTCCCTCGTAGCTTTAGTTTTAAGATACCGTTATGATTATCAAGATCATGTGTTTTATATGTAACTAGATGATGCCCGCGACTTTTGCGATTTTTTTTTTGATTTCTGCAGGAACTCCTTGATTTTCCGGGATAAAAAGTAGCCTATGACCTTCCCCAGGATACAACCTATCCCTATATCAAATTTCATCAAAATCGGATGAACGGTTGAGCCGTGAGAGCGAAGCAGACAAACAGACAGGCAGACACACTTTCGCATTTATAATATTAGTATGGATTGGACGTCAATAAGTGTACTTTGTACCTAATTTGAATAAATATTGATTGATTGAATAAATATTGCCTTTTTAAAAGTCAAAACAAACTCATATAAGACGTGATTCAGGATTCTAGTCCAAAACCGATTTGATAAAATGAAACATCGGCTTTAGGCTTTTGATTAGGAATTGAGGCATTGGCCTGAATAAAATTCGAATGTTTGGCTTGTTATGTTGACCCTGTGCATTTCTGTCGATTACCCATGTATCGTGTACTTTCGACTAGTTCAACTGATTCGTTCAACCGTTGACTTAGGTCGACCATACCGTTGATCGTGATGGGATAGCATTTTGACTTTGGGCTATAGTCATGCTGTCTAAACAATGTATTAGCAACTCTGAAATAGTTCAAGGCTACGTTCAAACATTGAACTTAGAAGAAAGTACAATATTATGTACGGCATCGTTTTTAAATGGTTTTGTGATAAATAAATTCTACATAGTTAAAAGTAAACACGGTTGCTTGTACCTGTAGCATTTCTGTAGAAGTTTTACAAAATTGCGAAAAGATATACTTAGTAAGCACCTGTATGTTCCTAAGTAGTAAGTACCAACTGTACTGTAAAGTATACATAGGTATGTGCTTCTATTGTTCCACGCGTGCGATGGTGGTTAAGGCTTGAAAGGCACTTTCACCGGCCAGCGATTATCGGATAGGGCCCGTTACCGACACACCGACCGATTGCACTCGCTTTGTATGGAACCTTTGTACCAGTTTGAACTACGTTCTGGACAAGGAAATGATGGAATGAGCTTTGCTAAACGACGAATAATGAAAATTGTTAAATGTCTACAAAGAACACGACTGTGCAGGAAAATTTCATGACAACTTTGCAATATGCATGCCATTTATAAATATATCGCAGCTACTATACTTGCGTCTTGCTGATATAAATAAGAGAAATTCAGTATTTATTAAAACCAATTTCAACTTCCAAGATAACTCAAAACTTTTTTATTAATACCATTGATATTATTATAGTTAAAAATATTTAATTTACATTGACTTTTGTCGACAAAATTTTGTTTTTTATGTTTAAGTAAACAGTTTAAATTAATATCGACCAAACAAAGTTTAATTTTCGCAATTTAGCATAACTACGAGTTGCTACCCATTCTTATATTATGATGAAATAAAAATCCAATTGCATTGAAATAGTAAAAAAAGCCTTTTTAAGGTTTGCTCAAATCTTTCCACATCTTACAATAACAGCATACAATTCAAACGTTACGAAACATGCACCTATTATAAATAGGACGTTCCTTTTGTAAAGATCGGAACCAATTACTTAAAAATTTACAAAGCGGCTGCACAATTTATCGGTGTCAAAACATCTAAACATCTAACTATACGACTACAACCTCCCTTAATATTAGTTATGTGGTAAATTAATAAAATATGAGAATGTTAAGTCATTAGACTGAAGACAAGAAGAGGTGCCGAGGAAAAAATGGAGGAAAAAACGTGTGTGATCACACCGCCACACGCGGACTCAAACCGCGCGGACACTGTTTGAGGAAACAAGTTAAATGTGTTAAATGTGGACCGGCAGACACAATATTGAGATGCGACTGACTGGAAGAGATAGAAAAATTGCCACCAATAGAGGAACAAATCTTGTGATAGTTTTGATTCACATTTTCCTCGGCTTTGTTAGGAATTTAACCTCTTATTAATTATGGATTGTGATGCCGTAACTCCGTAATACTAAAGATTCCAGAATAAATAAGATTTGAGTTGCAATATACCTATACACTTAGATTTTACCAAAAAAAAACGTGTTGATGCACATTTTAAAATTTCAATTTTATTTTTTTTAAATTTATTTATTCATAAAAACACACATATACACTGTTTTTTACTTTGACTTTGAACTTTATTGCAATATAAAAGTTTGATATAATATATACTATAAAAACATGTAAACTAAATTAAAAATAGGTAGGTGATTGTTTTTTCAACTCCCATTGAATTGTATTCTGACTTTCACTTCGCTCAGTAAGTATTAACAAGTAACAAATGAAATGAAATGATTTATTTCACCTAGGGCAACTCTCTCTCTCTTACTACTCTTGTAGGCGAAGTCACGGGAAAATATAGTCGTATCTATTGTGCATAGATCTGTGTACCCATCCCATTAAGTTATTCAATTCACGCTGAGTGAATAGGATTTTCTTCACCGTAATGGACTCTAATCCATCGTTGCACATGTCTCAAAACTCAGGGCGGCACCACTAATGTACACAAAAATTTTGATTCTAATAGGACTTTCCAAAATTGAAACAAAACGTAAAGGATAAAGATAACCTTTCTATTGACACACCTATTGTTCCCAAGAAAAAAAAATTACGTGAACCGAATCGAATTAGAAATGCTGTATTTTCAAACCCATTCTTAAGACAAGTTGCCCGCTTAATTTTATGGGAGATAGCTTTAGGCCCAACCAGGACAGGTAGGTAAAGGTAGCTTAGGACCAAAAGCGGCAGTCTTTAGATAGATATTGCCAGGTGTTGAAAATAAATTTTATAATATACCTTGTACAGACATTAGACATACAGTCTTCATATAACCTGCATTGAAAGTGCGAGTTTCAATGCCCGTTGAGCCACCCTAAACGTGTCAGTTTCAGACGAATGCGACTGTTGCTCTGTTGACTGTTGAATGGCGATGCAGCCCTGCTTTCGATCCTGTCAGAGTATCTTTTGTTTATTTCAAACCTTTATGATTATTGTCATTTTAACCATCAA
The DNA here is from genome assembly GCA_923060345.2 of Erebia aethiops. Lineage (NCBI taxonomy): Eukaryota > Metazoa > Arthropoda > Insecta > Lepidoptera > Nymphalidae > Erebia > Erebia aethiops. The sequence goes on along the minus strand of OV281096.1, from coordinate 7,661,079 downwards.
CTAAACTGACAGATATTATATTTCTGCAACTAAAACAAATAAGACATAATTGTAATAAAACTCGCACTTTTAATGCGGTTGTATGAAAAATATAGTGTGTGACACGGGATGAAACACGATTTCAGACTGCGGGTGATGCCAGCCCTCGCTTCATTCAGGCAGGCAACTTCATCCTCGTCTGAAATTGTCTTGTTTCATCCCTAGCCACACAATATACTATTATATAAATTGGGTAAAACTTATTTAATACATCGTGTAATCCGTATTGAAGCTGATCTAATAATTTCCAAGTTACAAGCTTTAGTCCCAAATCAATTTACCCAATTATGGTAAACCTAGTTATACATGACCCAAATTATAATTTTTCGTAACGGGTCATTACAATATGTTATCGTGACACAGAAAAATTTTACTTGTCATTTGGACGAATTTTTACGAGTATTTGTTTTTCCGTACTGGGCGGGCCCTTTTATAAACCGTTAAATTGCTCAAGGAGTTTCAGGGCGGTAACTTTGTTTCTTATTTTTGTGGCAATCTTGCCTGAATCCATACTAATATTATAAATGCGAAAGTGTGTCTGTCTGCTAAGCTTTCACGGTCCATCTGTTCAACCGATTTTGATGAAATTGGGTAACGGGGTAGGTTTTATTCCGGGGAAGGGCATAGGCTACTTTTTTCCCGGGAAATTAATGATTTACCGCGGGAATAAAAAAGAAATGATCCACGTGGACGACGTCGCGGGCATCATCTAGTATATTATTGACGACCTCCGTGGCGCAGTGTTGAGCGCTGTTGTCTTAACGTGCGGAGGTCCCGGGTTCGATGATCGATCGATTTAGGAATTTATAATTTCTGAGATTTCCTTGGTCTGGCCTGGTGGGAGGCTTCGGCAGTGGCTAGTTACCACCCTAACGGCGAAGACGTGCCGCCAAGCGATTTAGCGTTCCGGTACGATGCCGTGTAGAAACCGAATAGGGTTATGGGTTTAATATAACTCCCATGCCCCTAACAGGTCTTACCATCAGGTGAGATCGCAGTCAAGGGCTAATTTGTAGTAGATAAAAATAATAATTGAATAGTGAGATTTTTTACTACGGCTGCTACAATTTCCTGAATATTGTTTTCTTTGGAAAATACAATAAGTAATTCAAATAGGATCCTACATTATACTCGTAGTGAAATCTAGTCTAATTGCATTTCACATTAGGATTAGAAGTTTATATTTAGATACCTGGGGTACAACATCTGCGCATACATACTTAGAATAAAATTGAAGAATTTCGTATCTATAGGACTTTGAAATATGAAAATGACTTGTGTTATAAGCTAATATTTTGGTTTTTCTTAACCTGGCTCTTTTCTGCACTTACTCCAATACAAAAGGGGTTGAAAACTTATATTATTATGGTTATTTACACTTTATCAAAACACCAAAGGTCCAATTTTAGGGTTGAGTACCAAGAATATAAATTAATTTTTGTTTGTCAGGTTTTCGGACTGATGATGGCAGACAGGAAGTGTAAAAACCGATTTTGACGCGAATTTCATGGCAAGTTTAGTAGCGGACTATTTTTTTAAAGGGAGATCTATAGGTACGGTTTTACAAAAGGTTCCAAAGGGATTGTTATGAAACCCAATGTTCCAAACAAGAAAGAAGCGGGGTAAAGCTAGTGTTTACCAAAAAAGTATTCATATTATCTACGTTTCGATTCCCTTACTCTCAAGAGTTTAATTATTAAACATCGGTACAAAGTCTAAATTAACTTCATTAACCGTCCCCACATGAGTGATATCCCCGGAACACAAAGCATATCGAATGGGACTAATTACATACCCCGGACCTGCTGTGACATGTGGCTGTGACATGCACCTTAATGACGAAAATATAACATTACCAAAATTTCGACTATTTCTGTTGTATTATATGGTTACATGTGACTTGATATTGTATTACAATACAAATTAAAAAAAAAACACCTAAAAAAATTATATGCCAGCAGCCCTATTTCCCAAAGCTGCATCGATCTGTTACAGTCTCAATTGTTGAGATGAGCTGAATTATTTTTATAGTATTTTTGCTGCTACAATGGATTTTGACTATTAGCAATAGAGCATTACCCAATCACAGTTGATTGCAATCGTAACATTGTAGCAATCATTTTACCGTAATAGGGGCCCAGGTGTACTTATCAGACTTGCATAATATTATATTATTATATCTACATCTTACTTCTTATCTTACTTCTTACTTCTTACTAATATTATAAATGCGAAAGTTTGGATGTATGGATGTCGGTATGGATGTGTGGATGTATGGATGGATGCTTGTTACACAATCACGCCCCAACGGCTGAACGGATCTGGATGAAATTTGGCACAGAGATAGATTATAGTCTGGAATAACACATAGGCTACTTTTTATCCCGGAAAATTAAAGAGTTCCCGCGGGAACCACAAAACCTCGATCCACGCGTACGAAGTCGCGGGCGTCAGCTAGTAAATAAATAAATCAATGTATGTTCAATGCTGAAATGTATGTTCTCGCATCAATTCGGAACGGCTGGGCCGATTTTGATGAATTTTTTTGTGTGTGTAGGTGGCGCTGCAATCGAGTTGTAGGTTCAGGGGGCATACTACCATCGCTTAAATCCGTATTGTTTTAATATTGATGACGTTCGTGTTTAAGAACTATAGCCCTTATTTTTAAGACTTCAAGGTACGTGACACAAAACTGTCTTTTTGAAGTAATACTGCTTTAAACTATGTTAGTAGGTACTTCAGCAGGGCAGGAAAACGTCTGCCGGGCCCAGTAGTTTCTAATAAAGTACCTGACTACCTGTGTGTCATTAGTGTTTCTATTTTAATATAGGTAGCTATCTTTCAATAGTTTAGCCGTACTATTGAAAGATACTACTAGAGGCAACAAGACCATAATTCTATCTATAATGAGAATCATGAGTAGGCTGTACATAAATGAAACCAGCTTACAAAATAATTTTCTTTTCAATCGCTGTGTTTGTCATATAGGTTACCTTCTGCTCGAGAATAAGATATATTAAAGGATACCTTTTTTTTGTATCGCTGGAAAAATGCTTTTACGCATTACGCACTAAGCGGTTATGAATGTACCCTCGTTTCCCTTCCACCACCACCCCACCGTTATAACTACATGAATACAAAAAAACGATTAATCGAGTATTTTCTAGAAAAAACTGTTAGTAAAACATCTTATAGTGCGAGCATTTAAATACAGGAATGTATAAAAAAGTTTTCTAATTGTAGTCTAAATATTGTCTGTGTTGCTTGTTTTGTCATCGTGTGCGGCCCATCACCGCATACTTTCAGCGGCGTCTTTCCTCTTCAATGGGGCCTGAAGCGTGTACAGCGATTTCAGCGCGAGTTTCACGCCTTTTTTTACGTCTACCCGCACGGCTGTATGGAGACGCTTAAACACCGTGAAATGTCAGCTGCCGCGTTAATTAGTTGACAATATTTTGGGAGTGGAATCTTTATTTTTAATATCATGTTCATCCTATTAGTTGAATTTATTATTAGAAAATTTCTAGTAAGAAGAGTGCCTGCCCTTTATAAAGGTAAGGTAGGATAATATGTAATATGTCCAATTTTTTTGACTGTCTCGAATTAGGTACCTACATAAGTACTTTAATCATCGTCGTCAGAATTATAATTTAGTTGACTTAATAGCCTTATTTTTTTGGCTTCCGTAGTCAACAAGGAATCCTAAAAGGTTCGCCATGTCCGTCCGTCTGTCCGTCCGTTTGTCCGTGGCTTAGCTAAGAGGCTGTTCGTACTAGAAAGTTGTAACTGTAAGAGTTTGTGAGCTTGCTTGAATGCAAAAAAAGAAAGCATTCCTAATTCTTATTCCAGAAAATCAAAGAGTTCCCACTCAATGCGTCATAATGTGTCAAGTGTTTGATAAAATAAATCATAGCGAATCTAAATTAATATTAGAAATGCGAAAGTTTGGAGGCAATCACGCCATAACGGCTGAACGGATCTGTATTTTTGGCATAAAGACAGATTAGCATGGAATAACACACAGGCTACTTTTCCCGAAAAATTAAAGAGTTCCCGCGGGAACCAAAAAACCTCAACCTACGCGGACGAAGTCACGGGCATCAACTAGTAATATCAACAGGATCAACATAGCTTAGACTTGTGCTGTAATGGACGTGCATCCATCCTGCAGACCTCGAATTTGTCTCGTCAATTTTTTTCTAAACCCCATAACAACTTCAATCTATTGCAGGAAAAGAAAATCTCCGTTTGCAATGTTTACTAGTTCTTACCTTCTAAATTGTACTTTTCAAACATTTGGGGTTGAAAATGTTACGACACCACTTGCAATAAACACAATATTTTAGAGAGTGTCAATGAAACTTTGGAAAGGGCACAGAGTACTTAATGTTGGCAGAGGGTCGTAATCACAAAATTCGCTTTCAAAGTTTAGCCCGAACAATTTTCACGAGAAATTAAGGCGAGTCACCTCAGCTCAGCGGTGAAAACTGGTTTGCTAGATCAAATTTTTTCGGTATTTACTATTAAATAACGGTCTTACAAAAAATATCCGATACACTTAAAGATATTGTCTAAAGAACTTGCTAATTTGTTACACGATAGGATGTACTTTACTCGATCAAAAAAAATCTTGAAACAGGCTAAATTAAAAGTTTAAAACGAATTTTTTATTAATAAAATTTTCGACTTTGCTCATCATTTTTATATGGATAAATTCCTCTTGAAGTATTAATGAGAACCTGCTAAAATTTATTTCAAACTGAAGTCCTATATCTATTTAATTCAAATTAATCCCAGAACTTGAACGTTGCCAAGCGGTTTCAGAATATACCGCGCTGCCCGCTTCCCCGCCAGTCTCTACGAGAAATGTACCGCGAGACGCGCGGGCGGCACCCCACACCTCACCTCCTAAAATCTTGGAGGTGACTCGCCTTAAGCTCAAGGCTTGGGTTAAGTTGACGTTATTCAATTGAGATTAGTAGGTATTATGAACAGATAATAAATTCTGGGGTTTTGTAAGCGGCGCGGTGCCGCGATCGGCGGTTTTTAATTAAAATGCTAGTAATTGAAGGTCACATCTTAATGATTTGGCGATTTCTATTTCGATATTTCATTGTTTTTGACGTTGGCTATAATTTCTTTTACCCACTATTGAGTTAAGGCTGGAGCAGAAACAAAGCGAAATAGCAGCGACGCGCAACGGAAACTTGTGTAACTTCCGACGCACCAACTTGCAGCGTATAAGTGGTATAACTACAACCAATTTTGTGGTATATTGCGCGCGACTCCAGCAGTGCGGTCCCTAACCTCGCGTAGTAGTGTATTATTCATCATACAGTTCCATTTCCATCTTAAAGATGATGTTTTGATGATTTTTTGATTTAGGTATTTTTAGATTGTCTGCGGAAAAAAGTAGTCTATGTCAGTCGACTTCTCTTTGTCTCCCGTATCTAATTTGGTTAAAATTAGTTGAACGGATGGGCTGTGAAATGTAAGACATAGACGGATAGACACATTTTTGCATTTATAATATTAGTATGGATAGCATGACATATTCTCAGAGTCGCCGTTGGACACGACAATCGCGTTACGCTGATCGCACGTTCTGTCCAAGCCTTTATATTTTCTCGTTGCCGTAAAGTAAGTAGGTACAGTAGTTGTCATTTTCGAATAGAATTTCAGTAAACACATGAATAATCGACCTTATTTACACATAACACAGTTTATATAGTTGCAAAACATACAATTGGTTCAGGTATTCACCTGCTCTTTGGTTTTGTTCTCTAGGGAATTGTTAGGGGTTTTGTGAGAACACCCTTAATGGTTGACCGTACTCAACTTTACTAAAATTAGATTTCTGTCTGCTGTAGGCTGAAGCCTACTTACATTTAGAAAATTGAAGGCTTAAGTATCTTGTTTAATAAATAGAATTCACTTAAGTTCATATCTGGGTTTTTTTTTTTTGCTTTTACGCGGAATAATAATAGCGAAATGGCCTATTTGGGTAAATATATAGTAATTATAGCTAAGTACAGAGAAAATGAGCTGCAGGATTCCGTTGGAAGATCCGGTGTACAGTCTTAAATAGGCCACATCAGAAGACTCAATCCCTATGTCGTCCCTGCATACAGCTTCAACGGCTCGACTTTGTTTTGCTAGCGAGTTAGTATATGTATAAGTGAACTATTTTTTTATCATTTCATTTCATTAATTATTTGTTCCAAAAATCATTACAATAATTTCGGTTAAAACTAGTGGGGCAATGGTTTCCACACTAGGATTCCCTGTATCGTGGAAACCACTTCCTTCCAAGGGTAGGTAACAATAAAAAACTTAAATATGAAATGTGCACGTACAACTACAAAATAAAATGACTTAGATTAATAATTGTTGATTTATTCGAGCAACGAAACTATTTTCTTCACTCTAATGAAACTATCTCTAACCAGCTTCGCATTCAAACGGATGGGTGCCGTGGTCCACTAAGTAATTTTAATATTCAATGGGTTGATAGTTATCTAGTAAGTAAATAATACACGCTTGAGTGACGACCTTTACCTAATTCCTAAATTAATGTTAATCTTAATTCTGAAGGTTTATAGAGAGATTTTAATTAGGATTATAGACTGTTAATTGGATATTTTGAAACACTAGTGCTGACCTTGAGGACATTACTAAGTACTTCCAGTACCTATTTGACTTGATTGATTTAAAACTGAATTTTTTACTTGAAAGTAAAACCTGATAGGTACCCTACCTGCCTACAACAGTTTTTGTAAAGAGCAATTGTCATTTTAGCCGCTAGAGATCCGTTAAGGAAAAACTAGTTCTGAACGCTGGTTTGCCCGTGAGAACAATTGGTGTTAAGTATCCTTTCAATCTAAACTATAATATTATAAAGAGGAAAGATTTGTATGTTTGTTTGTAATGGATAAACGCAAAAACTCCTCTACCGATTTTAAAAATTCTTTCACTAATAGAAAGCTATATTATCAGCGAGTAACATAGGCTATATTTTATTTTCAAAAAAATTAGAGATTCTTATGAAAATTGCAATAATGTGAACTAAGTCGGAAAAAATCGCCTCTTCTGAGAGCTTACGTGGCGTGCGCTGCGTAAATAGTTAAAGTTACACGAAAACAATGTATGGTGGAATTGTTCCTCTCAAAAAGTTCTAAAAAAAGTCCGCGAGAGTATATATCTATCTGTTAAGGTTGACTCACAATAACCATTTTTATGATTTTTTGATTTTCAAATTTGGTCTAAACCAATGCGAAGATAGTAGAATTAATCCTGCCCACTGCCCACTGGCTATATTGAGTACCTATAGCAATTAGGATTATCAGTGCTACCCGTGCGAAGCCGGGGCGGATAGCTAGTTCTTAATAAATTCGTGAAGTTAGTATTAGTAATTAATACAGAAGCTACATTGAATAGTTAGTACTCAGCTATAACATAGTTTGACGACAGGTTTTATTATACCTATATAAATATATCATACTTAATATTATAAATGCGAAAGTGTGTTGATTTGTTGGTTTGTTGGTTTGTCCTTCAATCACGCTGCAACGGAGCAACGGATCGACATGATTTTTGGCATGGGTATAGTCGAGGTCCTGGCGAGTGACATAGGCTACTTTTTATCCCGGAAAATTAAGGAGTTCCCGCGAGAATCGGAAAAACGTAAACCACGCGGACGACGTCGCAGGCATCAGCTAGTATTATTATATTTTGGCAACCTATTTGTTAAAATCTACTACAATTAGTAGGTAGGTAGGTCTTCGTACTTACGCAAAGGTAATCTCAATTTCGATAATTTTTCCACGGTTTTTAACAGTTATTAAGCTTTTTGGTAATATTTATAATTTTACTGGATGATGTGCGTGTTTCGTCTGCGTGGATATATTATGTTTTTAAAGATCCTGTAGGTCTATTTTCAGGCATAAAATATGCTTCAACTTTCTAGTCTTTGCCTGGAATGCGGACCCGTCTCTGCATCAAAATCGGATGAACAAATGGACCGTGAAAGCGTATAGGTATAGTGGACGGATTGACCATTAGTACATTTTCAAATTTATAATATTAATATGTATAGATAAAATTAAATTATTATCTTCTTCAGGTTTGTATAGTACTTAGGTAGTTACAAAACAGTTTTATAAGGTAGAGTCCTCGGGTTCCATTATAATGTGATGTTATTCAATAAGGGCCGCTCACACAAGGTCGCTAAATGTGTTTAAGTTAATTATTTTATACCTATAGGTATTTTTCATTTCAACTTCGGAATAAACTTATCAAAACGTGACAGCATCACAAAATTAATCGGCCTTAATCGTGTATTAAAACAAAAGGTCACGGTTGAAATCCTTATAGCACTAAAGCTTAAAAAGCTCTACAAAGGTTTTCTGTAGGTACTGGTTTATTCTATACATAAAAATATCACAATATACATATAATTAATTATTAGGTAAACCTTTTAATATGACAAAATCTTAAAATTAAAACAAAGTGTTGTAATATTCAAATTAGACCCAAACGCTAAGTTGGCAAAAATCTAACATTTGATTCAACCGAAAGAAATAATAATACGTAATAAAATGTTGCTGAAAAATTATAAATTGTATCGTACACGAACGCAGAACGACAATGCAATTAACACACACAAACAGACTACATTAACATCACAGTGTGCACATAAACTCCGCCCTAAACAAATTTTGACCAATCACCGATAGCTGTAGGCATAGATCGGTATAGCCGCACACCTCATGTTTTTCGTTACGGAGCAGCGACTCCGGCGCGACTCACACATTGTAAAATGTTTAAGCGCTTCACTTTGAATATACCAGAGCAAGCTCTTCGTTCTGTCCCTTTTTCACATTGTCTTACCTGCGACACACTTCTTCAAATTTATCACCTGAAATATCTGAAACAGAAAAGGATTAACTATTTTTAACGCTTGATTCGGTGAAATGGTTAGCTGAAATATCAATCAAGGAGTTGATAAAGTTGAAAATCGGTATTGAAGTAGAGATTTTTGGGACCGGTGATACGTTTAGCGCCGTAGCCATTCAGGCAACAGAAAGAGACAAGCTATTTGGTGGAGTGGTGTCGAAGGCTGCGGAGGCGGTTTGACCATTTTTTGTTGCACCGCTGATTGTGAAAGATTACACTTGAGAGTCGAAATACATCTTTACATCACACGTCAGTGGGCACTGAGCTGTCTTCAAAGTAACACGGATTAGACACACGCAGTTTCCTTTAACGTAATCATGTCTGCGTACCTGTGCTTGTAGTGACAGACTGAAATTGTGCTTTTCCGGGACTTTTGTATGTGTTAGAACTGATTCGGTGTTTGGAGTCACTTTCTACTCTGATCCCGATTCTTCGTCAATGGCTGTATCAACATTGAACATGACACCATACTTTACGGGATATTCTTTTCAAGGTAAGTTCTTGCGCATCATTTGTGAATTCATTATTGGAATGTAAAGTTATGCGCGCATGTCGCACACTTATGTTTTTCTAATACATTTATATTTAATTCAACCTCGAAGCTTTGACTAAGGCAAACTAAATGCATGATTGTACCTGATCCTTTTAAACTTTAGCCAACTTTCAATGCTTTTCTTAACTTTTTTTAAACAATTCTTCACCTCTACTCTCATCACTTTACCGTTTAACATTTCATTTGGATTACTAACCACTAAGATGAATAATGATACCTACTAACGTAATTATAAATGCGCGTTTATTATAGAATTATTGATTGAGCTATCTATTTTATAATGACTAGAGTTTATTTAACATAAAAAAACCATTCCAGTTTATATACAATCATTAATCGGTGCTGATTTTTATATCTACATCCAAAGTACCTACCAATAAACCAAACCGCATAATGATCAAAGCTAAGATGCTGATTAGCGCCCAATTACAAGCATCAGTATTATAAAAAATGACATAATAAGTCTTACAGCTCTTTTACTCGCTCTAAGAGGTTCGAAACGTATCATAAAACGATAAAATCATGAAGAAATTATAAACCCAAAAGTTATTTTTATTGCTCCTCATATAACAATATTTCATCCTAACGCTTTGGGGATGGGTCTTTTAGAAAAAGTATGTTACAAAATGTTTTTTGGTAATAAGTAACCCTTGTTTAGACTCTGATTTCTGGAATCGTCAAGGACTTTTAGCTGTAGAAAGCGATTTGTCGTCTGTGCTTATTTTCAATAAATAAATTCTGTCACGAGTAGACTATTGTCTCGTTCGTATTATTCTTCAAATGATCTTGATTCTAATTCTTGAAGTAAATAGCGTTTGTCAGCATTTAAGTCGCGGTTTAAAAATAAAATGGATATGTCACCGTAAGATCGCAAAAACCGTTAGATTGTACCTAATCTAACAAGCGAAATTGTAAACTGTCGATAGATTACAATTTAACGCATTATTTTTCGGTAGATTGTAATCTGTTAACCCGATATTAGTATATTAACCCGATAAAAGCAGGTAATTAGCACTACCTGATTCTTTATGTCGAACTAACTGACTATAAGAATGAGACAAGAAAACGTAAATACAATGAATATTTCAAAAATTTACACTCAGAACATTGAACGGTTCACAATCTGTCGACAGTTCACAATTTCGCTAGTTAGATTACAATCTAACGGTTTTTGCAATCCTATGGTGACAGATAGATTTCATTTCCGCAGAAACGAATTATAGAAAATGTATCATTATTTCATTATTACCTACTCAATGACATGCAGATTATAATACGATTATTATCATTGGAGATACAAGATGGCCAGATGTGATATAACAATGCGATACTATCTATTAAAATAATTCACTATACTGGAATTCGACATAAGAGCTTGTAGTACATTTTATAAGTATTCTAGCTTTAAATAATTATTCTGCTAGTCTCCTAGAGGTATTGGAACAAATCGTTTTTATCTCCATAACCTTCATATTATCTTGAAGCTCCAGTGTGTAAGTCCTTACCTAAATCTTTGCATAAATAAAAGCCAAAAATCAAACTAAGATGAAATATTGTAGTTAGATTTTTTAAACCTTCGTCTTAGATTGTTTCGTATTCTCTTTTTTATGATTTATTAAAATAAAGGGAAGATAAAATTGGAGGTAATAATAAAATTAAATTACTGAACAAACCCAATAGAAATATAAAATTCAGCACGACTATCATTTAAAAATTAAGATGGGATTCATTATTAAAATTAGAAAACTATAAATCAACAGTTAGAATCATATTGACAATAGTAGTTTTTGTTGAACTTTTTGTTCGTACACAAATTATTGCCCGTCGTAAAATCACTGAATAAAGCTTTGTTTCACGCGTTTCTATTTCGGATATGTATTGATGGAGACAGTTTGCTCATAGGCAATGGTTTTGAAGGCAACTATTTGAGAAATAGCACTTAATTTCGGATGCAATCCAAATGTCGTACATCAGAATAATAATTGAAAAAAGGTAACGGATAAGAAGTCATTCGCATTTTTCAAAATATCATTGATGGATTTCTAGATAAATACCTGACCAATCATCTTAGGTATCATATTTTAAACAATGAACAACAACCTTCCTTTACAATCCGCTAGGAATGTAAACCCTGAACAGCAACCGTCACCTGAAGAGGTTTTCTTAAACTCTACTGTAAATATGCGTAGCATACTTTCATATCATGGTAGTGTCATTTTTTTACATGAACTTGCGAGTCTAACTGTGGCAGTAACAGAACAGAGAAGTGGTCTGCTTGCATACACATTTTCATCAATGTAGAATGGCCTTTGCACTTTTGGCTCTGCTCTATGTCTCCCGAGGGTTTTGCAGTTGGTTGACTCTTGGTATATGATTACCTTCACTGTCACAATCAAAAATTAAGGCTCTTTCCAAGTTGGTAAAGTTTAAAAGCAAAAGAGTACTTAGTATACCCACCTATTGAAAGATTCTCTTGTATTAGATCTATTGAATATGTCCTCGCGAAAACTTTAGGCCTTGTTCCGTGAGAGTGTATAAATATTTAATAATGCCTGATCCGGAAATAAAGTATAGGTAAGTTTAAAATATATTTGCCCCTATTTCTGGAAGGCGGTGTTAAAATCCTCAACAGTGCACCATATTAATATAAAATACGATCTCCGGTTCTTAAAAGTCCACATACTGATGGTTTTACACATAAATCATTACCATACGAAAACATTTCCAATGCATTGTTAAAAAATGTCACCACGACTTATGACCTGTTTCGTCTAAGTTAAATTAAAAGGAAAGAGACCGCCATTCACTGAAGGTTTGGGAGTAAAAGAGATGAATGACTCCAAAGAATGCCGACGACAGTCGCGTTCTTATTTTAAATTTTTTGAGCCCGCTTCTTAAGCTACAACAGCGGTATCATAACTTTTATAAAGCCTTACTTATATTAAGTTACTTTCGTAGTTTCATGATTGAAAACATTTTGTAACGTATTTGCATTTAGTATTGGCTAGGGGATTTATTTTAACTAAAAGAAGATTGGTTATATTACATACCTACATATTATTAGGTATATTAAATAAAATAGACCTACAATTTACTTTAACCTATTTCAACAAATAAATAAATTTTGAATTTTACATTTAAAATTGTGGACGCTTTTTTGAATGATACTATGGTATTAATTGGCTTTATTAGACAAGCACGATGCCAATCTGGTCTAATGCCAATTATTCATTAGAAGGTTACCTATTTAAGGTCCACTTGCAGGCATGTTTAAGTTAAATTTTCTATACCCATTGACACAAAAAGGACAAACTTATCAAAAAGTGACAGCATAAAAAAAAAGATTTTAGTTAGGCAGTTGTAAAGACGGGCCTTAAAACGTTACAAGCCAGCCAACTTTAGATTAATTGGTATTTTTTGATACAATTAATAGTAAAATTTGAATTAATAACAATTAAAATATTTACAAAGGTAAGTGTTAAACAATAAGCCTAGGAACAGTCAACAGATCTTTAGGCTCCTCTCCGCTGGGTCCAGTCTGATCTGGAATTTGGCTACAGTGTGATGATAATACAGTACTTATACTTACCAAAAGGACATGGGAGTTGGATCGCCAATGTTGGGAGTCACACAACACTTTGTCACACAACACACAAGCCGGCCGGCACACATATAAACCAGTTCGTTCTATGTTTTGTTTTTTAGTTATTGTGCAGAAAGGGTTTTTAAACTTCGTTGGTTCACCATTTACCAGACAATTGTATGACGTTTGTTTTGGAGGGAAGGGCCGGGAAAAAATAGTAAGGGAGATAGAATAAAAATAACAATACATAGACTATAGAGTAACAAATAGTAGAAGCGGGCAACTTTGGTACCATTGAAATCTAACAATAAAATAAACCATAAACAAATTAAACATACTCCCCCCGAGAAAGGCTACCAGCCTTTATCTAATAAATTATTTTAATTTAAAGGAAGCCGGCAAAGCTTAACTACTGGCCGAACTAAAGGTCCAGTAGCTGTTAACAATTTGACAACCCGAATTACCCCATCTTTCCCAGGTAGTAATTCCTGAATTTTACCAAGTTTCCACTTAAGTGGAGACAAATTTTCATCTTTTATTAATACTAGATCACCTATTTTAGGTGGATCTATGGGTGATGCCCATTTGTTCCTCATCTGAAGGGTGTGAAGGTATTGTTCACTCCATTTAAGCCAAAACCTTTGAGACATTGCCATAACCAATTGGTATCGGTTTAACCGAGAATCAGGAATATGATGCCAATCATACTCCGGAACTGCCAAAAGTGATCTACCAATAATAAAATGAGCCGGGGTTAAAGCATCTAAATTGTCCGGGTCCTGAGATAAGGGACACAAAGGTCTGGAGTTTAGCACAGATTCAATTCGTGTAACCAAAGTTAAAAATTCCTCATGGGTTAAAGTTTGATCTCCTACCACCCGTTTCAACAAAGTCTTGGCGGATTTCACAGCCGCTTCGAAAAGCCCGCCAAAATGGGACGCGGCAGGCGGGTTAAACTGCCAAGTAACTCCTACCCGACCAGCTTGATGAGTTAAGTTATCCTGCACCTCTTTATTTAACAAAAACCGTCGGACTTCGTCCAAATGACGGCTGCTTCCCACATAATTGGTACCACAATCAGATCGGATCCGGGAGGGCAGTCCGCGTCTAGCCACGAATCTGGAAAACGCGGCTAAAAAACCTTCAGTTGACAAATCTCCGACAACCTCCAAATGTACTGCTTTCGTAGCAGAACACACAAATACGCATAAATATGCTTTAACAACTTTTGCTTGCCTTAGCTTTGAGGTTTTAATTGCAAAAGGACCCGCAAAATCGGTTTGCACCGTGTGAAAAAGTCCGGTTGCATTAATCCGATCAGCTGGTAAGTCCGACATAAAAGGTTCGTCAGTCTTTGATTTAATTCTGAAACACTTAATGCACTTAAATAAATGACTCCGAATGACCTGACGAGCAGAAATAATCCAAAACTGTTTTTGTAAAATAGCCTGAAGGGCAGTTGCTCCAACATGGCAATACATTTGATGATGATGAACAATTATCAAAGATGTCAAAGCATGAGACTTTGGCAAAAGTAATGGATGTTTAGCATCATAAGGCAAACTCGATCGTTCAAGACGACCTCCAACACGAAGCAATCCTGAATCATCAATAAAGGGATTTAATCTACGCAACCCTGTAGAACATATGCGATTATTAGATATTGATTCTATGTCCTTTGAAAATGCTTCGGCTTGAACCAATTTAACAAGCCTTTCCAATGCTTGTTTGCGTTCTAAAACTGTTAAAGGGTCAGAAACCCGTTTAGTCGGATTACGACAGTTAAAAGAAAACCGCATGCAATAAGCAGTCACTGCAATTAAAGTAGATAAAGAACTGTATCTGGCTATCAAAGAAGTGTCAGAAACGGCAACAGCTGACACAGTGGTAACAGTCCCTTTCCGTAAACCAGGTAAAGCAGCTACCTTGTCCACGATGTTAGCTGGCCAATTATTTTCATCAAAAACTAACCAATTTGGGCCCCACCACAAATCATGTGATACAAGCTCGTGTCCTTTACAACCACGGCTAGCAACGTCAGCCGGGTTCATTTCCGAAGGCACGTATCGCCAATTAATCACCAAACCACTATTATTAATCTGTAACACTCTGTTGCCTTCAAACGTTTGAAGACGATGAGGTGGGTACTTAAGCCACGAAAGAACAATAGTGCTATCAGACCAGCCAAAAAGTTCATCCACAACAATTTTGTCTTTGATAGATTCCAGCACATATTTCAATACTTTGACCATTAAAGCTGCAGCGGACATTTCCAATTTAGGTATAGTCAGTTTACTTTTTATAGGAGCAACCTTAGACTTGGCCATCATTAAAACTACCCTAACCTGGCCACTTTTATCCTCCGTTCTGATATAAACCGCTGCTCCAAAAGCCTTTTCCGACGCATCCGCGAATCCATGCAAAGAACAATGAACTACATCATCTGCTAACACAAACCGATTAATTTTAATGTTTTCTAATGCAGGCAGGTTACTAAAAATATGATTCCATTCCTTAAGAACTTCCGGTGGTGGGCACTCATCCCAAGTTAATTTCAACAACCAAATCTGTTGCAGCAAAATTTTTCCTTGTAAAATCACCGGAGTTATCCAACCCATAGGATCAAACATACGAGCAAGCACGGACAAGATAGCTCTTTTTGTCCATTCCGGATCTGCATCCAATTTGGTATGATAAGTAAAATTATCTTCCACAGGATTCCACTGAATTCCTAAAATTTTAATATACCCAGGACCGTCGGTATTAAAAACGTGAGGTTTTTCCTGATGCTCAGTAGGAATATCTTCCAACAATCGCTTGTCATTAGACACCCATTTGCGCAGCTCAAATCCACCCAAAGAAAGCAACTTAATTATATCACATTTTAAATTTTGAGCTTCCGTTAAATTAGAGGCACCACTTAAAATATCATCCATGTACACCGAAGTTCGAAGCACTTGAGCAGCCTCAGCTAATTCTGAAGAGTCAATCTCGACTTGGTCAGACTTGCCTTTAGGCGAACATGACTCATCATCAGCGAGTTGACGCAGCGTCCTTATAGCTAGATACGGACTACACTTCATGCCATAAGTTACTGTTGTAAGCGCAAATAATTGCAAAGGCAGCTCCAGGGATTCTCGCCAGAATATTAATTGATACCTTTGATCCTCATATTGAATATCAATCATTCGGTACATCATCCTAATGTCCGTAGAAAACGCAATTCGATGGAGCCGAAATCGACAAATAACCTGCATGACGTCATGCTGTAATTTAGGTCCAGCATGAAGGCAATCGTTCAGAGACACGCCTGACGATGTGGGACAGCTGGCGTCAAAAACCACTCTAATCTTGTCTGATCCTGATTTAAATATCCCATGGTGCGGAATTACATAATGTTGTGCACCAAGGTCTCCATTAAAAGGAACCATGTGACCCAAGTTTTGGTATTCCCGCATGAACTCCACATACTTCTGCCGTAAGAGCTGATCAGATTGAAGCCGTTTCTCCATAGAGTAAAATCTTCTCAGCGCCTGTTTTTGAGAGTCACCTAACTCAGGACTATTTGTTAAAAAAGGCAACCGTAGCACATATCGTCCTGTCTCATCCCGTTGATGAGTCTTCTCATAGTGAGTCTCACATTCCTCGGCCAGTGGATCCTTCATATTTGTAGGTACGTCCTCAATTTCCCAAAACTTTTCCAATATTACATCAGTGTTAACAAAATAAGCATGTACATTTGATTTGGGTTCCCTATCATCATGACATGCACCCTGCAAAATATAACCGAATATGGTATTCATTGCCCATGGTAACCCCTCAGGTCGAATTATCTCTCCGCCTAAGAAAATATCTCCAAGAAGATCTGCCCCAATGAGCATATCAATTTTTCCACATTTATAAAACTGGTCATCAGCCAATTGCAAACCTTTATAACAATCCGCTAAGTGACAGGGTAGTGACCAACTAGGTAGATCATCCGCTACCTTATTTAATACTAAACCCGTAGTTACTAATAATGGTTTGTCGACATGACGTGGGGTGATCTGTAATGTAACACGGCCTTTACATCCAGACAAAATATTTCCACCCACCCCCCGGATATCCACAGAACCTGACCTTTGAATCATTAATCCCAAACGAGAGCAACACTTCTCCGTAATAAAAGTACTTTGACTACCCCCGTCCAACAGAGCGCGTGCTTCATGAAAATTACCATATTTATCCAAAAGATGCACCACAGCTGTAGATAACAAAACCGTGCGCTTAGCGCCTACAGATGCTGAATGCAACGAATTTACCACCTCTGACTTCCCGTCATTTGGTAAAGCCAATTGAGAATTCACCGACCCCGGTTGAATTGCATTGGAGCCAGTAGGGCCGCTCCCTACTGGTCCCTCGTCCATGTGAATTAGGGAATTATGCCGTTTAGAGTTACACTTCTGGCAGGATAACTTAACCTTACAATCATTTATATGGTGCCGGTGGAAACAACGAAAACAAAGCCTTTTTTCAACAATAAATTGTTTCCGTGATGCTACATTAAGTTTATTAAATTTCTCACATTGATTTAAATAATGTGCCCCGTTGCAGCAAACACATTGAAGAGGCTGTTTTTGAGTTTGACTATTAGAGTAAGAAACATGTACTTTGTGTTGCTGAGTTGAACTAGAGGAGCTAGTACCTTTTGTGGAATTTGTGGATTCTAGAATTTGCACCTCTTTTGTTAAAAATGTAATTAAATTTTCAAATGTTGGCAACTCCTGCCCACCACCAAATTTATCTTCAAACTGTCTCTTCATTGTGTTATCCAATTTATTCAAATTAATATACAAAAGTAAATAGGACCATTCTGCAATAGGAAACTTTAACTTTTGTAGCCCTTTAGTAGTCTCAAGTAACAAATTTAAAAATGATTTAAGTGAACCCAAGTTTTTATTAACGGGGGATGCAGACATTAATGTATGAAGTAACTTATCTGCCTGCAACCTAGGATTGCCATACCTGGACTTTAGAATATCAAGAACCACTGGATAATTTTCCCCGGTAATAGATAAATGTTGAACCAAACTCCTTGCCTCCCCACCCAGGGACCCGCACAAATAATAAATTTTTTGAGTATCCGACAAGTTTTCATCATTCCCTACCATCGCTAAGAACAGATCCATAAAATATTCATATTCCTCTATTTTACCACAAAAAGTTGGAATCTGCACTTTAGGCAATAAAAGATTAGGTTTATGTGACTGACTTGTGGAACTATTACTGGTATTAGCCCTTGGCAGCTCCAAAGTACTATATAATTCAGCATACTTAGCCTTAGCTATATAATAAAAGTTGCATATTTCCTTGAACTTTGCCAAATGTTTTTCCTGATCGAAATCAGACCCAGATTCAGATGCTAATTGCACATGTAATTCCTGAAACTCTACATACAATGTCTCCAAGTCGGTGCACCTTGCTTTGAACATAAGTGAATTTTCATTAGGGGTGGTATTAACTACCTGGGAAAGTGAATGTATAGATTCAATATTTGACACAACCATTTCATACCTAACCCTGGTCATTACCTTTTTCCCACCCATGTTTGAAAACCCTTTATTTAAGTTACAATAATTAATAGAAAACCAAGAAGTGTATCCCTATGTGTGTGAATGTAGATATACAGGTAGGACTGTATTATATACTACACCAAGTAAATAAGGGGGAACAATAAACTAAATCCGAATAATAAACATATAACGTAGGTAGTAAAATATGGCTTGTGTAGTGTTAATATGTACTTTAATCCGTAAAAACATCCAATAAAAGTAAATTCCGTTAGCAACCAAATTCAAACCAGACTGGACTAAACAATAATTTTACCTTATACTTGAGTATCGAAACCTCGATACATCCGGCCGAAGGACCAAAATGTTAAACAATAAGCCTAGGAACAGTCAACAGATCTTTAGGCTCCTCTCCGCTGGGTCCAGTCTGATCTGGAATTTGGCTACAGTGTGATGATAATACAGTACTTATACTTACCAAAAGGACATGGGAGTTGGATCGCCAATGTTGGGAGTCACACAACACTTTGTCACACAACACACAAGCCGGCCGGCACACATATAAACCAGTTCGTTCTATGTTTTGTTTTTTAGTTATTGTGCAGAAAGGGTTTTTAAACTTCGTTGGTTCACCATTTACCAGACAATTGTATGACGTTTGTTTTGGAGGGAAGGGCCGGGAAAAAATAGTAAGGGAGATAGAATAAAAATAACAATACATAGACTATAGAGTAACAAATAGTAGAAGCGGGCAACTTTGGTACCATTGAAATCTAACAATAAAATAAACCATAAACAAATTAAACAGTAAGTATTTATTATATTTTTCTTCTTTCTTCGCCTTTCTGTTAGTATGGGTAATTAATCAATCAGGCTTTTTGCATCCATCTTTCGGAGAGCGTTCCACTTCAGGTTTCCTAATCCAGGTAGGTACTTTCCGCCAAGTGTCATCAGTTCAACGGATTTTATGTTTTCACGCTACACTTGCCAGGACGCGATCTCCACCCCAGAACCCGTCTTCTACGGCAGCTTTTTTGACGACCTCCGTGGCGCAGTGTGTAGCGCTGTTGCCTTAACGTGCGGAGGTCCCGGGTTCGATCCCCGGCAGGGTCAATTTGGGAATTTATAATTTCTGAATTTTCCCTGATCTGGCCTGGTGAGAGGCTTCGGTCGTGGCTAGTTACCACCCTACCGGCAAAGACGTGCCGCCAAGCGATTTAGCGTTCCGGTATGATGCCGTGTAGAAACCAAAGGGGTATGGGTTTAATATAACTGCCATGCCCCTAACAGGTTAGCCCGCTACCATCTTAGACTGCATCATCACTTACCATCAGGTGAGATCGCAGTCAAGGGCTAGCTTGTAGTGGATAAAAAAAAAAAAAAAAGCTAATGGTTCTGCAACAGTTTACGTGAGTTTACTAGCTCATCTGCTTGCTAATCTGTTGAGTGATAAGTATAAAGGGACCCAGAACTGCAGGGAATGTAAGGTAACAGTTAATGTTTTGCCTGCTCATGCGCCTGGCGGTTTCTTTACAACTCTTAAATCTTTAATTTGACACAAAGTTGTACATTTAGCCTCACTATAAATCGAGCTTAGTGTCAAAATTCACGAAGCTCGTACATTTCACAAAACATTTTGGTATTGCGAAAATCTGGTAGAGGATTATTTATAAATGCCAATATTACGATTATTTTGAGGATTTAATTTAAATAGTTTTGTTTCTTTTTTAAATTTATATGTTTTCTACACTTTGTTCAAATTATTAAAGACTTAGGTACCTATTGTCTGTAGTGATTATAATGATGATGATGAATAATGTAATTTATATGTATTATGGTCAATTTTTTTAAAAATTTTTTAAAATGGTCAATTTGGGAATTATAATTTCTGAATTTTCCCTGGTCTGGTCTGGTGGGAGGGTTCGGCCGTGGCTAGATACAACCCTAACGGCAAAGACGTGCCGCCAAGCGATTTAGCGTTCCGGTACGATGCCGTGTAGAAACCGAAGGGGTATGGGTTTAATATAACTGCCATGCCCCTAACAGGTTAGCTCGCTATCATCTTAGACTGCATCATCACTTACCATCAGGTGAGATCGCAGTCAAGGGCTAGCTTGTAGTGGATAAAAAAAAAAAGAATTATCCTAAGGATGCGTCATTTCTGAAATGTTGCAAATTAGATTAAATGGATTTTATCTAATTCACCTATCCATTGATTTTCTATATTTCTTAGTCTTGTTTTCAATTAAGTATGGGTTCTAGGTAGAGAATATTTATTTTTATTAATGAAAAAATAAATGAAAATAATGAATGAATAGAGAATTACAGATTTTATTGATAAGTAGAAAAATAATTAAATGTTCTGGATAAATAGCTATCATAACCTTCTAATATTTACTAAATATGATTTGGCTGTGTGTTCCCTCTTAAAAAACGAGAAGCTTAAATAATATGCCGATATATCGTCGACATTAGTTCGCATAATGTGTTCGATGAAGGTCGAGGTCCGTCCATCGCTTGAGGCTAGATGCAGATACGGATCGGCATACACCATGTAATTTCCACGGGAATCTCTTATTCCGACCACAATACTCCGATAAAGTTGATCATCTCGATAAACTCGCTGTTTGTTCCATACATCATCGGGGTTTTCAACAAAAATGTGTTTGATGACCCCTATAAAAAGTTCAGTACCATAATCAAGGTTTAGTCACATTCATATCAAGACAGCGGTGCACACAGCACACACACAGCCTCGTCGGGATCAAAGGCACCGACAGGCTCCTTTGGCCGCATAATATGACGCGCCGCCCGCCCCCGCGCCCGCAAAATGCCTCGCCTGAACCTCCAGGGCTCTCACTTGCCATTATTTATGCCGATCTATTAATAAACAAATTGATATAACGGACGCTTAATTTATTTTCGTATCGTTCGAAAGTATTTAAGTGGGATCGAACTTTGATAAACGTTTATATGAGGGATCTTGATTTTTATGACAAATTATTATTATCCTCGAAAACTCATCAATGTTCATTTGTTATAATTCATAAAGACTACAAAGAGAAGCGTACTTACGTTGGAAGCACATAAGATGGTCTTGAACCAATAATTTCTGCTTGCTATTGTAATTTATTTTCATAATGTTTTAGATTACTTACGAGATTTTAACTACAATCCCTGTTACTACATTTTAGTTTTAGCACAGAATAGGGAATAGTAAAAGTCAGATGCAATTTTGCAATGTGTGTCAATTTTTTTAATGAGCTTGGATAATTTAGTAAGTATACGAAATCATTGGTGATAATCGGATATTATGTTCTTATAAGAGATTAAAATCGATGCGCGACGTTGCCTCAAGCAGTGAATGAGCATGATTCGCTAGGGTGCCTTTCTTCATTCTTTACATTTATAATTGATGCTTATGTTATCTAATTTGTATAATCTAGTAAATAATTATTTAACTAGATGATGCCCGCGACTTCGTCCGCGCGGACTAAGTTTTATTTATTCCCGTGGGAATCGTCCTTAGCCTATGTTCTTCCCCGGGATGCAACCTATCTCTATACGAAATTACATTATCATCAGAATATCGAAAGATGGGCCGTTAAAGCATAGTAGATAGACAGACAGAAAAACATATGTATAGTATAGACTAGCTTTATGTTTCTGTAAAATAAAAAAAATCTCCACAAATAGATACACTATTTATTTGCGTTTAGTAAGTACATATCCATTAATTTTATATGAATTATACTGAATATACTGATATGGTTAGAATTAGTGTCGTATAATGTAGGAAAAATTGAAATATCTGGATTTTTCAAATAATAACATAGGACACTTTTTCAAGTAGGTAATGCTATTTTGTGTAAATGACCTACATTTGGGTAGCGGCCTACAGTATCAGAATAGACGCTACTACCTATTCGTTCGGAGTTCGGACGACTAATTTGACGATGTTCTCTCAACAACCTTCAAATAACAATTTCACTTCTTTTATTTTCTGTCGCCACTGCAATAGAGAATATTTATGGATTTCGAAACACGAGCCCTAGCGGCAAGTGGTCGTCAAAGAACGCATTTCTCATAATAAAAGAAAAGACCAGTCAAATTAGTACATAGCACGTCATGAATACGAAATAAGGTCAAACAGGGCACTCACAAACACACTATTATAATGAAATAAAATATTCAGTTCCATTCATTGCTAGAGGAACAGGCATTATGTTCGTTGGCCGAAAGGCGTTGCTCGGTTTGAACAGTTGGCATTCACTTCAATGGGGGGAGATTTCGTTATAACTCTTAGGCACTCGTATTTTATTACGGCAACAAGACGCCTTTAGGCGTGTTACATATGAAATATTTGAGAACCAATATCGCCAGGGAAGGGTTCTTCAGACCTTTATCCTCGTTCGTCTTTACCCGTAATATCACTTTTTAGGTTTGTATAGGAAAAATATGATCATACTATAGCTGATGGCCCGCCCCTTAGTCCGCGTGGATTGAGGTTTTTGGTTCCCGCAGGATCTCTTTAATATTCCGGGATTAAAAGTAGCCCATGTGTTATTCCAGACTATAATCTATCTCTGTGCCAAATTTTATCCAGATTCGTTCAGCCGTTCTAGCGTTATTGAGTAACAAACATCCATCCATCCATACATCCATACATCCATCCAAACTTTCGCATTCATAATGTTAGTATAGATTCAGTAGTGCAAGCAGTATACGAAAAATACGATCCTTTATTTCCCTACACAATATTACCATTTTATTATCAATTGTCATTTAATTACTCAAACTCAAACTCAAAAGCAACTTTATTCAAAATAGGTACCTACAAAGTACACCTTCTGAACGTCATGTTTATAATAATAATAAGGAATAAGACTTGATAAGATGGTGATAATGGGTAACGGTATCTTAAAACTAAAGCTACGAGGGTTCCAAACCTGGTCTGAGAAGAGCCCACAGCAAACTCAGCCGGGTTTTTTTAAAATTAACACCATCTCACAAATCATCTTAATTAAGGAACTATCAGAGACATTAGAGCAAATTATTGCCAAGCTTCCTTGTTGTTTCAGTAGTCCTTTACATGGTAATAAGATTTATCATTGAGATTACGTTTTACATTAACTTTGAACTTATTATTTTTGCTCATCTCTAAATTACCTACTCATAAAATAATTTTATGGTCTTTGCGTCGTCTTAAATTGAGCTGCATAAGATACCTTTATTCCAATTGATTATTATTCAAGGTGACTGCATTTTAATCACGAACTCAATGTGACATAGTAGTTAACTGAAATCATAAATTCCTACTTATTACGTACATAACATTATGATTATATCCTTATTCTAAGTGCAATCATTGACCGAGCGAAGCGAAGGTCTCTGAGTCTACTTGAGTGAATTGACACTTGTCCGTCCGTCCGTCCGTCCGTCCGTCTGTCAGAGCATTATAACTTCTGAATTACTGAACGTAATTACTTCAGCTTGGAATATAATATGTAAACCAATGGCCTCCCGCCGAATATGGCTTAAAAAGTTATAAAAATCTTTATTTCAGGGGGGCTCTCATAGAAGCGAATGCGAAGTAAAATATTTTTTATAAAGTTACATAGGGTTGCGGTATATCACTTTAAAGATAATTAGAAATAGAGTCCAAAAATATTTTTTTTTTAATTTTTGCCCCAAAATTGACGAAATGGGGGGCTTTCAAAGTGGAGATTTTCTAACGTCCAAAGTTGACCTCAGAACTCTAAATTTTCTGAAAGGAAACCTGATCAATTATTTGAATTATATCCTGTACTTGAACAACAAATACCAAAATTAGATAAATATTGTAAGGTAACGGAATTATTTAATTTTTAATGAGCTTCAGTATTTTTAACAGAACTTCACATTTATGTCAATAGATGGCGCCGCGAGGTCTCAGTTCGGGGCGAACCACTAGTAATATAAGTCATGAATCGAGATATAATAATATAGTTTTCTACTCTTGTTTTTGGATCTTATCTTAGTTATTAGGAAGGTATGTTATGTCTTCTTTAGGAAAATATTCGTAAAGTTAAAAAAAGAAATCATAAAGTCAGTTCAAAATAATCGAGTATTAGAATACTTTTTCTTTCACCACGACATTATATCGGCACGCATCCTATAAAAGTATAAATAATATAATAGAATAGAACCCTGATTTGATAACCGATTGCTACACCTCAAGCCACGCGACCAAGAGGCCACACAACGCACTCCGAAGGCTTGAAGAAGGCTTAATGGAATGACATAGCCTTTGTAAGTGCCGCCCAATTCTAATGCCTATTCAAATGGCATTTCTCCGCTTTGTTGCTTGATTTTGGACAGCAATAGCTTATTTTATTAGTGTATAAATGATTTTAACAGGCAACGAATAGAAATTTATACGCGTCCAGAATAATAGAGATTCGATAGTGGTCACGAATGATTTTTTATTATAATTTTTCAATTACTTATTGACACAAGTAATGCTGTTGGTGTTATCGATTCAATTCGAGCTTGTAACCTTCAATAGATAACCTCTGGGATTAAAAAAAACAATATTTTCTCAAAAATAATCATGTTTTAAAATTACGCGTGACCAAACATTCTTTCGTTTTATTTATTGAAAATGATTTTAAATCGAAAACATGTTACACTGAATAAAAATATTTAAATAGAAAATTAATTTAAAAAAATTGGCTCAGTTGTTAATTACCTTCTAATCTACCTTCTTAAATTAATTACTATTGTACAAAAGCATATTAAATATGCCGAAAAGTGAGTCATAGGCTATATTTTACATTCGAATTTAGAGATCTGACTCACAGAGAAGAGATGCGCCAGCCAGACAAACGCTGAAATAAAATCTGTGATGATATTTAGAATGATTAATTACGAATACTAATCATTACCTGCTACCACAGAATAGTTAATCGTACAGACCTACTACACTATCGCTGTACACGTATAAGATAGTTTAGGCGTTACCTACTTGCCGACACGAGAATAATTATTGTCTCAAGCTGTTGCTTATTTTGCATAATATGTAGATTATATACTTATCGTTGGCACACAATTCGTGTGAAGGAAAGCGATGTGTGACGTAAAACCTCATATAAATTTTACTATAGGCACATTAATGTCGCTACGTGAAATTGATTTGCAAGCAGAAACATATTATGATTGTGAAAACGGGGTTTACGATTTATTTACACAATGCTCTATCGACTTCAAACATTATAAACTATCACCGTTCGTAAGTACCTGTGAAAAAGTTCTTAAAAATCACCAAGATTGTGAAGAAAACTCTTAAAAAGACAACAATAACAAACAAAAGCATTGTTTTGGATTGATGCAAAAAATATTTTATGGTAATAATATAGACTAGTTCATGATGATCATTTGTCACATAGGTACACTGAACAAATTTAAATTATTCTACCTCTTTAAATTGTATTTTTTAAATTTATTATAGGTCACACCACTGGTGTTGGGTTTTAATCGTTGATAGCACAGTGCTACCGTAACAATTTAATAGGGCATTGCGAGGAACAAATATGCGAATGGGATATCTTTACGCCTATTGCCTTCGTAACTTTTATTGGACGTTATACACCGTAGTGAACCTCCAGCAGCAACGAGGCAATAACCTATGACGTTATATTGCACACCTACTAAGATAGGTATAGGTTGTAGACATGCAAACAAGTGATAAATTTTCAAGTGTTCGAAAGCTATGGCCAATGTTATTGAAATTTCGCTGAAGAAATATTTAAATTGCTTCATCAATTTCCAAACAACGGGTCGGTTTCGAACTCAACGTTACGGAACATAATGGAGATGAACCCTGGATTAAGAAATCGGAGTCGCTCAAATGAAAATAAAATTCGGTAACGCGAAAATGTACTTGAGAAATCCAATCACCGAACCACAATGCCTATGAGATCTACAAAGTTTTATGAAAATGTGATTGCTAATTAAAGTTGACACAGAAATACGAATAGTGAATAGAAAATCTTCATTTATTCGGTCACGGTTTGCTTCTTACGTTTAGCATTAAATGATTGACTCTGTTTCAATTTCGTCTTACACGAATGCGGCGGTTGAACAAATTGGAACACGATTATGTTATTGTGAGAAAATTTTATACCTTCTATAGCGCAGTGTGTCTATCTCAAGTTTAGTGTGTGATTGCTTTTCAATGGAATCACTCTTGCAATGGCTATGAATAAGACGCGTAAGTAGAATTAAAAGCAGAAGTCTTGGCTTCCGAATATCGTTTGAGTTTAAGTTTTTTGTATGGTTCTTTCAGATCATTTCGTATACCACCCTAGTTGTTGCTATTGTAGTGACAAAATGGTGCATGATCGAATTGTGCTTCCAGACGATTAGTTTTACCGAATCGATGCTTAAATTTGTTGTTGACTTCGCCTCCTTTTGCGTTAATAGCGTTACAATGTTTGCGAATTCTATTACGCATTGTAAAATTGGCGTTCTTTTTGTCCCTTTTGTGAGCTTTTATTTATTGTGTATTTGATTTATCTTGTTTCAGCTTTGAGAATGTTGAGTTAAGCATTCTCAAAGCTGAAAACAACTAAGAAATCTGCGTTGACGTATTCTTTTAGCTTTTATTGGATTAGCAATATTAACTTGATCATTCACGCAATGTAAATTCTTTACCTATTTGGCAGTGGTCTGAATAGAAATACCTACAAAGTTAGCCTAGTATTAAGAACTAATCATTCTCAATTTGAAGTAACACATAATATCAGATAAATTTTATTAACTCTAATAAAGTGATACATTATTACGAAACCACCCACATTTGTATAGGCGAGTTATTATGGCCACGTTATGTGTCATAAATATTTCGGGAACGTTAAATTAACACCCAAGAATATGGGCTTTCGCGGCACCAGGACGTCTACAGGGTTCCAACAAAAAATATAATACGGAGATCGCTTGCAGAAACTCGGTCCAGTCTAACCATAAAATACCACATACTTTTTATTTTATTTGCGACCTTATTCTGGATGCATAAAGTTGATAATGGGCTAAAGAAATGTTTCTGGTGAATCTTTGTTTTTGTAACCACAATTTGTAGCCATATTTTGTTTACGTTACGGTTTATTTTAGATCGGGTTTCCTTTGGTTTCATGCAATATCAAAGGACATACTTGTTGACATGTTGTTTAATTGATCGGAGCTTCTCCACAGGGGTCTAGAGCCCTACGTGTGGCGGTATCTTTGAGGAATTATTTGAAATTGATAAACTATAAATGCCTTTACAAGTGGAAGATGCCACTGTTATTTTTTTTTCTTTACAAATGAGAGGCGTCTGTCATATTTGGATGAGAATTAGGAATTAATGTCGGAATGTATGTGTCATAGGCCGATTGCGGCATTGAAGTGGTTTGTTTCCGTATTAAATTTTACGCTATGAATATTATCCATATGAGTAATAAAACTAAATATGTATGAAATCAAAAAGAAAAAAAAGTAATAAAATATTTTGAAGTCTATTTCTATTCTATATACAAGAGATAATATTTGCTCATGCTATCTGCAGACCTATCCACCGCGCCTTTTAAATGATACCAATGTTATTATGCAGAATAAAGAATTCGGGATTTATTTTGTATGAATTACCTTCTATGATGTTATTGATATTCTATGCAGTCTTTTTATTACGAGATCCCATATTTATTTCCTTAATGCATTTTCGGCTCAATAGCATCTAACGTGGATACAAAGGGGTCGCAAAATTCGGCGATCGGCGGCTTCCTTTGACGATAGGTGGTCCCAACCACTGCCCGTGATGATGTGATTATAATAGCCACTTTAGGCACACATACACAAATACACCCAGAAATATTTTATAACTCGAGGAACTTTATTTGCAATTATCTACTGTCGAACGAACTTAATTATCGCGCCCGATACTCATCGCGATAAAAGATTAATTAATTTTTTGATGACTTACCTTTCACTTTTGACTACCTCCGTGGCGCAGTGTTGAGCACCACGGAGATCGGTCCCGGGTTCGATTCCCGGCAGGGTCAATATAGGAATTTATAATTTCTAATTAAAAACTCTAGTTTCTGTCTGGCCTGGTGGAAGGCTTCGGCCGTGGCTAGTTACCACCCTACCGGCAAAGACGTGACGCCAAGCGATTTAGTATGGGTTTAATATAACTGCCATGCTCCTAACAGGTTAGCTCGCTACCATCCTAGACTGCATCATCACTTACCATCAGGTGAGATCGCAGTCAAGAGCCCACTTGTAGTGGACAAAAAAAAAGGGAAGTTGAATGACTCGTCAATATATACATTCTGGCTGAAGTAACGAGAGCTCTAGAAGTGCTAAACGATGAAAATGTTCTCAAAATTGATATACGATTCCGAAAACATTTTGTTGTTTCCTGAGCCATGTTAAAAGAAATTGGATACTATTGGTTCAGATCACTCCAATCAAACGTAAAATTAGCAACGATTGATCGTGTTTTCGTACAGAAAGGAGTAGCATGTTCGTTTATTAGAAACTCACGCATTAAATAGATGGTTTGGCCTTTGGGTATACTGATACTGTAATTAATTCTTTCTTATGTTTTTTAAAACGTAAATGTGTTTTCTCCGTGGAATAAACTACTAGTTTTCCACTCTTCTCTACTACCATAGAATACTAACCTTGAAGTGATTCCAGTAAAATCTCTATTTGGATTGTTTTCAGTAACTACTACAAGAAAAACCTTACTATACCCGTAGGAACGTATAGAATAGCTACATATTAGGATATGAAAACTGATGATAACTTCATGTTACTTTTCTAAATTCAAAACTTAGTCACTAACGGTTTTTTTTTTCTTGACTGCGATTTCACCTGATGGTAAGTGATGATACAGTCTAAGATGGTAGCGGGCTAACCTGTTAGGGCCATTGCAGTTATATTAAACCCATACCCCTTCGGTTTCTACACGGCATCGTACCGGAACGCTCAATCGCTTGGCGGCACGTCTTTGCCGGTAAGGTGGTAACTAGCCACGGCCAAAGACTCCCACCAGACCAGACCAGTGGCAATTCAGAAATTATAAATTCCCAAATTGACCTTGCCGGGGATCGAAACCGGAATCTCCGCACGTTAAGGCAACAGCGCCACACACTGCGCCACGGAGGTCGTCAACTGTATTCGGCACTAGATTGAAATAGTTGTATATTTTCACAGGACAAGGTCGTATGAATCAATTAGGCGGGGTGTTTATCAACGGGCGTCCCCTGCCCAACCACATCCGGCTAAAGATAGTGGAGATGGCCGCGGCGGGCGTGAGGCCGTGCGTCATCTCACGCCAACTGCGGGTCTCGCACGGCTGCGTCTCCAAGATCCTCAATAGGTATCAGGTGAGAACTGCAGATAAAAAATTAAATTATCTCATACTACCTGATGCCCGCGACTTCGTCCGCGTGGTTTAAGTATTTTTTATTCCCGATGGAACTCTTTAATGTTCGGGGATGAAAATGAAGTGGCCCATGCCACTCTACAGGTCCTCAACTGGTGCCAAAAATCACGACTATCAGTTGCTCCGTTGCGGCGTGATTGAAGGACAAACCAACAAACACACTTTCGCATTTATAATATTTATTAATATGATTAGTATGACTAGATGATGCCCGCGACTTCGTCCGCGTGGATTGGCTCCCGCGGAAACTTTATTATCCGGAATAAAAAGTAGCTTATGTATTTGGTTATTCCAGATTATAATCTATCTTTGTGTCAAATTTTATCCAGGTCCGTTTTAGCCGTTCTGGCGTGATTGAGTAAACAAACATCCATCCAAACTTTCGCATTTATAATATTGGTATAGATAGATTAATATACCTACCTTGAAACTTTAACTTGATTGTATTTTCTATTTAAAAGGTTTTTATTTGTATCCAATTTTTTAAATATACATATTAAGCTTAGTAAACCTGCATATACCTGTGTCTCCTGAGTCCTTCGTTATGTTCTCAAAGATATGTGAAGTCTGCCAATCCGCACTTGGCCGGCGTGGTGGACCGAAACCCTTTTAATTCTGAGAGGAAACTCGTGCCCAGTAGTCAGTGGCGTGCAGTTCAAAGAGGCATAAAAGCACTGCTTACCCAAATGGATATAATATGCCAATGCTCATTTTTCACCATGACAGTCAGTGAATGGGTATTCTGACTCTATCCTAGCTTCAATTCCTGTGCACTCCACTGCCAGAGTCACAAATACAGCGATTGGAGCGCTGGCTGTGAATAAATACACGAAATGATGAAATTAGCTCTAAACCAATGCAGTTAAGGTTCATACTACTTTAACGCTAATGTGAGTGAACGCTCACTACGTCAATCGAATTTGCAATGTAAAAACTCAGAGTAAGCGTACAGAAAACAATAGAGATTTGTGTTGAATGTAGATAAATGCCATACCTACGAGTACCTCTTCGATCTTATGCTGTATCAGTACCTTCCACCAAGAGAATTCGCAGTCAACTTGCATCTAAATAAAATAAATACCTATAGAAAGAAAAGAAGGAAAGAAAGAAAAACTATTTATTCTCACATTGTGCCACACATTACAATACCTTTAGGTAAATGTTACCATGGTGCCTCCAGTACTTGAGCATTAAACTCATGCCTAGAGGCACCATGACAACACTTGTAGTGTGTGGCACAACCTGAAAGAAGGCATCAGCTCAGCATAATGCAGAATGCCTTGCAATAAATCACAAGAGCATTCTGCGCTGATTTTCAGCTGGGGCCCTACTCCAGGTGACGCCACGACTATCTACTTATTATTACTAGGTACCTATTCAATTATTCTACTTATACTAAAGGGCTGTGTGTGGGCTATACATATTGCAAGTTTTGTAATCACTAATTTTTGTCCTATAGGAGACGGGTTCAATCCGACCTGGAGTAATTGGAGGATCGAAACCGAGGGTAGCTACACCAGAAGTTGAGAACCGCATAGAAGAACTGAAGAGACAAAACCCAGGTATATTCTCCTGGGAAATTAGAGATAAATTAATAAAAGAAGGCATTTGTGATAAAAACACAGCCCCGTCCGTCAGTTCAATTTCGCGACTAATAAGAGGAGGCAAAAGGGATGAATCAGACCCTAGAAGAAACCACAGTATTGATGGTATTCTAGGTAAGTCATAGATACTTACCTTGAACTATGGATATGTTTTATACAAATGCTTTTAACACTAGAGTATTTAATAGTTCGTATTTTAAAAAAAATGTGTCCGACGCACGATTGGAGTTTACTCCTTACGAACTAAAAGTTCCATGGAAACATATATAACGTAACGGAGAAAATTTTGTTTTTAGTCCCCATAAATTTTCATACCCACCTATCATTATACATGAAAAAAATCGATTCTTAGGGAGGTAAACTCCAATTATATTATTTATATTTACCGTAATGATAATAAATTGAGCACATACAATTATGCAAGTATTTAAAGTTTTAAACACAAATCGTTTACCCTGTACTATTAAACTAACTAATCATCAAGCAGATGTAAAAAAACAGTCTATTAGCAATTACCTAAATAAAAGCTCAAGGAAAAACACACTGCATTGAAAAAAAATAGGCAAACATAATATATACGACTGTAGTACCTACTCGTGGTTTACCTACTTTTATGTACTTAATCGAAATATTTAATTAAATATTTCTAAATACTAGATTAAGTATTTTTCTTGAATTTTTATTGAAGTGAAACTTCTTTAGAATCGTTGTGATTTGAAAATTCCAGGATCGGAAAAAAACCCTAACAAGTAATAAAATTAAAAATTTTAAGAAACCCACGACGAACTGCAGACCTCCATTGAAACAACAATTAGAACTTAACAAAAGTATATATTATAAAATAATATCTAAAACACAAAAATGCATATTTGCCGGCTCAGTAGTTTTTCTGACCAGCGTGGTGGACTATGGCCAAACCCTTCTCATTCTGAGATAAAGCTTATGCTTAGTAAGGTGTCATATTATAGTGTTAAATTTTAATATTCTGATAAAAATTGTTAGAAAAAATGTGATCACTTAAGGAGTTCCCAT
The DNA here is from genome assembly GCA_923060345.2 of Erebia aethiops. NCBI lineage: Eukaryota > Metazoa > Arthropoda > Insecta > Lepidoptera > Nymphalidae > Erebia > Erebia aethiops. The sequence goes on along the minus strand of OV281096.1, from coordinate 7,628,297 downwards.
GACCACTTCCTGGCTCCATCATGAGACCCTGGGCAGCATCTAGGTACAAAGTGCTAGTCAAGACGAATCGAAAGAGTCCAAACACGACGGGTTACGATGAGAACTTAAGGAGTTCCCATGAGCACCTCCTGGCTCCATCATCAGACCCTGGGCAGCATCTAGATACAAAGCGCTCGTCAAGACAAATCAAAAGAGTCCAAATACGACGGGTTTACGATGAGAATTTAAGGAGTTCCCATGACCACTTCCTGGCTCCATCATGAGACCCTGGGCAGCATCTAGGTACAAAGTGCTAGTTAAGACAAATCGAAAGAGTCCAAACACGACGGGTTTACGATAAGAACTTAAGGAGTTCCTATGACGACGACGACCAAATCACGATTGCAGCTCAGCTTGATTGTCTATGGTCCTAAAACCTGGAACCTTCTCACAAGCTATACATATCTAATGCAAAAAACCTCATTTCAATTGGCCCAGTACTTTTTGAGAAAAATAGTAACGTATTGAAAAAATTAAATCATAAACTACAGCTCAGCTTGGTTGTCTATGGTCCTAAAATATATCTAAGAACCTTCTGACAAACTATACATATCTAATGCAAAAAACCGCATCTCAATCGGCCCAGTAATTATTGAGAAAAATGGTAACATATTGAAAAATTAAAATCATAGACTACAGCTCAGCTTGGTTGTCTATGTTCCTAAAATATATCTAAAAACCTTCTCACAAGCTATACATATCTAATGCAAAAAACCGCATCTCAATCGGAACAGTACTTTTTGAGAAAAATGGTAACATATTGAAAAATTAAAATCATAGACTACAGCTCAGCTTGGTTGTCTATGGTCCTGAAATATATCTAAGAACCTTCTGACAAACTATACATATCTAATGCAAAAAACCGCATATTAATCGGTCCAGTAGTTTTCCAGGAAAACGGTAACAAAAAAGTGCACAAACAAACAAACAAACAAAGAAACAAACACACAACCTCTTAGGGCAAACACATATACCGTCTCCGTTTCGTCGAGGGTAAAAAGAGACAAACATACTTATTCATAATATGATTTTGCCTGCGAGAGGATGAGATAGAATACAAGTTATATTTATTTCATTCTCTCGCAAACTACTTTTCTGAAGTATCACTTCTGCCTTGTGTGAATTGCACATACACACTTTTTTTAACTTGTTTGTTCTAAAGCATTCATACCTACCAGCTATTCGTGGTATAGAGATCTAGTTTGCGAACCACTTTAACAGTTTTGTGCCGCGCTGAATGCTTTATTTGTTGAAAACTGTATATTGCTAAAGTTCCCTTTGCAATTTTCATACCTAACCACCCGCCATCACAAAGCGGTTTGTTTCTATTATTCTTAGATACAAGGTTATCACTGAAAGTAAATTATAATAATCTGTAACCAGATTTGATTCTGCTAGCAATTCAACCTGTAACACTTATAATTCTGTAACCTTTATGAATCTGTTTTTCAGTCCCTGAATATGACATTAGGATTTCGTTTGGTTATTGTATTGGCGAAAGGCTTCGAGCTAATAATGTGTGTTATGTGCCATGTCATCGTAGTGTTATGTCATGTCAACGCGGATTCAAGCCCATAATCACTTAATTCACTTTAAAGTACTTTATTATTAAAAATTTATTCCCATAATGAGACTGTCTGAAACGTTTGCAAACTTAGCAAAATGGCGTATAAAGTTAATAATCCACGTAAAAGTGTAGCGAGCGAGGCGCGCGCACGCCACAGCAGCGCCCCTTGTGTCGGCTTCGGAAATTGTAGGTTATAAAAATGAAATTAGTACTCAAAGCTGTTATTATCCCATCGCGTTTGGCCGCGAGGCTTGCATTACGACAATCTGTCCGTACTGCACGTCTTGTGCCGTATAGCTATCCAATATAAAATGGCGCTCCTAATATCCCGGTTCAGCGATGGCGCGGTTTTGCCGGAGAGATTCCGCGCCGCGATAAGATTATGCATATTAAGTTGTATGCAGCTAAAATAATGTCTACACTCCAACAGCGGGTCCCTTTGCACTGACGTTCGTGTATTCGAAATTTGCGCTTCGTGCCTGTCTATGATGTTAACGTTTTGAAACTTAAAATTTTCATCGCATAAACGTTTTACTTGACAAGTCTCAATTTCAGACTCATATTGATTTACAATATTATCGCAGTATACGATAGTTTTGCTACATTATTTTAATACGAGAGAATATTAATCTTCTCTTCATAATTCTATGTGCTCTTTTTGAATAGGTATAGTAAAAGTATTATGTACATGTCACCGTAAAATTGTAAAAAGCGTTAGATTATAATCTAACTAGCGAGACTGTAAACTGTCGACAGATTACAATATAACGCATTATTTTTCGGTAGAGTAACCCGAAAAAACTTATTAACTACATTATTATTTATGTCGAACCCTAACCTAACCTACAAGAAAGAGACAAGACAAACGTAAATACAATGAATATTTCAAAAATTTACACTCAGAACATTGAACCGTTCACAATCTTTCGACAGTTTACAGTTTATCGAGATAAAATGGGTTAGATTACAATCTAACGGTTTTTACAACTTTACGGTGACATACATATACCTAATGAAGAATGCATAAAGAAGTTATAGTTCCGAGCACTGCGTAAAATAAAGTCCAGTAGCTCAAAAATAATGTAAAAGCACATTACAAAGTGTCACAATACTCATTAGGCTTCAGAGCATTAGAGATTTATTTAAGGCTTAATATACCTACCTATAATGTGATTACATTTAATTTAATCGAGACCGCGTGTGGTCCGAGTGGTCGGCAACAATAATGTAATAGAAGTAATGAAACAAAATGATCTAGAAAGTCGCATTATAATGACAAATTTCTCATAAGTTGATCATCTACATTATTATCGCTATTTGTTTGAAAATGACGTGTAGACTGCTCTGGATTTTATTCTCTAATATCTTGATCACGTGGCCACAATTTTGCTGTGAGGATAGAAAACGTCTCTTGCCTCACGTTCCTTTGATAATTTCAAATGACTGGTCTGCGAAGTAACTCTACGTTCGTTGAAAATAAATAAGTTACAACTTGGCACCAAAGAATTTTTTCCTTTGTCCAAAGGTCCATCGTCGTGTGAAGACTCAGATACTGAATCAGAACCAGGTATCACGTTGAAGAGGAAACAGCGAAGGTCTAGAACTACTTTCTCCGGAGACCAGCTTGAAGCCTTGGAGAGAGCATTTACAAGGACTCAGTATCCAGATGTTTATACAAGAGAGGAGTTAGCACAAAAGACTAAACTGACCGAAGCAAGAGTTCAGGTATATACAACCCTGTACTATTAACCTGTATTTTTTTATCTACTACAAGTTAGCCTTTGACTGCTATCTCGCTTGGTTGTACTCGTAAGTAATGATTCAGTTTAAGATGGTAGCGGCTAACCACGGCATCATACCGGAACGCTAAATCGCTTGGTGGCATGTCTTTACTGGCAGAGTGGTAACTAGCCACGGCCGAAGCCATACCAGGCCAGACCAGAGAAAATTCAGAAATTATAAATTCCTAAATCATTATTTATTTATTCATTTAAAACAAAATTACAAGATATAATAAAAACTTATAGACTAAACGTTAATCTAAAATCCTTATATACCTACTAACAAAAATAAAAATAAAACCCTAATCAAAAAGACCACCCCTGGTTGCCCCTGGGCCAAAGGTACCCAGCAAACTTGCAGCATTGCCGCGCTGAATGGCGATGGATAACCTTTGAGCCAGGAAGGAACCAGAACGTGGGTCACAGCCCCTTTCCCTCAAACGACAGCCGATCTCTTTTATAATTTTTTTTTGCATCTCCACCCCAGCATCCCATCGTCTCCACCGCCAGTGGGAAAAAATTCCTAAATTGACTCTGCCGGGGGTCAAACCCTGGACCTCCCACGTTAATTCAACAGCACTCAACACTGCGCCAAGGAGGTCGTCAAATGTTCCCTTTTGTGTGATACAACTTTCGTCTTGCTTTCAATTAGCTACACCGTAACGTATGGTGGATCAATTCCTCATACTTTATAGCTTATTAATATGACTTATTCTACATTTTAAATTACAACAAAAAATATAATTAATCTTAGATTTAATTATAGCATGTAACCGAGCTACCATATGTTGCTCCTCGCTACTGTACTCCTACTTTTTGTTTGAATTAATGGCCTCTAAATTACAGTATTAGAACGCCATAATTATTGTAATATCAACGTGAAGGTTAATCGAGTGGATCCTTCTTTGTGATACCTGTTATGATGGTTCTATAGATGCGTCTTTATACATTCTTATTATTCGTAATACGTATTGAGGTCTTAATTTCATCTTTTCTCCCACAGGTCTGGTTCTCTAACCGAAGAGCTCGCCTTCGCAAACAACTAAATTCGCAACAACTCAGTGCATTTAACACAATGTCCTTACAATCCGCTTTCCCATCCGTCCACCAGCAATATGAACCACCGTCTACATTTAATGCTCAATGTGCATCTTGGCAACAATCCTACTCTTCTGCGTTGGGTTCAAGTTCTGTTCTCAACTCAGCATTAGCACCTTCTCTGCACCAATCAGCGTTAACAGCACCCTCTGTTTGCCAATCCGCCCTTGCCGCATCATCATTACATCCGCCGACTTCAACCTCGTTCTCTTCAGGAAATTTAACTCCTCTCTCACACACTTCTGAACTTCCAACGCCTTTACAAGCATCATCTGATACTCCTCCCAGTTCCAGCCCAAATGCGGCAAGTCCTACAGCCAATCAGAGTGGTGGCATTACTTACCAACATCCTACTTACGCCAATGGAAGTGAAGCTATTGGTCATCCATATGCATACAGCGACTACGCGAAACAAGAAATGTCAGCCCACAACCACTGGACATCCAGACAACTAAGTGGGCATCCACAAAATAAACTAGCGGAAGTCGGTGCCTGGCCAGAAAATTATAGGTAAGTTTATTTTAAAGAGACTTCAATCATTAAAAGTCTATTAATAAATATTAACCACCTTTAATATCTCAATAAACCCTGGCGGCGACCAATTGCCTTCATGAATTATTTATTGATGTTTAGCTACTTGCATACTCGTGTGTCCGAGAGATATATGAAATTAAAATGAGTTGATGGCGTATTTTACATTTGGAAATTTTGTATGTAGTGTATTAAGTCAGCGCATTTAAAGACTTTTGGAAGATTTTTTAAGCAAAGTTACGTATGATAGTGTAGAAAATCGTATCAAATACAGTGGCTTGTTTCATCGAAGAATTATCCGGAGTATCTGGCGAATCGAGATTCATTTTATTTCTTTTCACCTTCCTTTATCATTAGCCGAAGCGGCCGCTAATCAATTAAGAGTGTAAGAAGTCAGCCATTATACGCCGCGCGGATAGTTATTACAGAGCTTCCTTCGTAATATGCCGATCCGATCGTGAAGGCAATAGGTAGAGGGCTGCAAATTTTATGAACGCTTTTGATCGATCGATCGATCGAGCTAATTGGTTTAGTTCTTTTTCTTTACGAAATATATTATTTATTGACAACATATTGATTACGGTTTTTGTTGTTTTCTTCAACAAATAATTAATTTTGTGTGATTGAATATCAATAATAATTGTAACTGCGTGTTTTGAACTAACACTTTAAATTGATTGTTCTTGAAGTGAAAACTTCTTTAGGCGCGTTAAGCACTTTTTGGTAATTTATATTGAAGTGTAAAACTTCTGTAGGTCCGTTGAGCACTTTTTGGTAGGGAGTAAAAATGTAGATTCACGTGACTGTGACCAACATGCTCGCGTGACCGACATGCTCGCAAACAGCGACATGCACGCGAACATATAAATATACTTTCATGACACATAGAGCGCTAAAATTTCAGCCTTATTCTTACTTAAACGTTTATAAGTTGCAAAACCATTTTGCTATTTTTTTTCAATATATTGTGAAAAGTCTTTGCAAGTATGTAACGTTCACAATGAAATTGTCGAAAACGAATGTGACAAATTCATTGTCGCTTTGTATTTCAAAAGGCGACGACATTTATCTGTGTTATCGAGACAAAGCGAGTCTATAAACTTTACATTGGACCACACACAATATATTTTGTCTCACAATGGGAGCATTCTAGTAATATATATGAGCTAGCCTTGTCTATGATGATCGGTTAATCTTATAGTTTTCTTGGCAAACATGGTTGACGTAACGCTGATAATGTTCTGAAGTGGCACGCTGTTTATGTATTTTAAATACTTGCAGTAGAACTGTACCTATGAAGACCGCACCTATATAAAGTAGGCTTATCTATTACTGAAAGACGATTCTTTATCAGATAAAGAATACTTAGTATGTCCTCTGCGATCAAAATATGTCCTACCTTATCTGATAGCTTTTGACAATAGTCACTGTACTTTTAATTATTAAAGAACTTTGTCAGAAATAAATTATCTTTTTCTTACGTGATAAAACTCATAATAGATATATTTTCGTTTGGGAAACAATAATTTAGCCAAAATACCCTTTTATTGTACATTGTTAGCCGTTGTAGTATACGAGTATAAATAGTAAGGCAACATCGTCATTTTCGGTCGACATTGATTGATGTTATACATATTATGTAGAGATCCAGAATCTCTTTCAGTTTCATCAGAGTGCATATCGACTATATATATAACGACTATTAAATGGAGTATTATTTTCATTAAACAAAAGTTAAAAGTTATTTTTTAATGCAGATTTTAGGCAATCTAACAAGTCATAAGCATGGAGTTGTCAACTCCATTCTTAAACCAAAATATATTACTCATATTAAGGAACTAGAAGAAGCTAATTTTAAAAATGCACATACCATTAAACTTAGTTTACTTAAAAATTAACACCAAAGTGTCCATGACAATATGAAAAACTAAGATCCGTAGATTCTGAAATCAGAAAATGTGACCTTCCGTAACTTTGTTTCAAATGCTTTCAATTCAGTTCATATCATTACAGCAGACGAATTGGAAATAAATATTTTTTCAAACACGGGAATTTAGCACTTGCATGCATGCAATACGATTAGTTTTGCCATACTTATAATGGTGCATAGAGGGATTTACCGTCGCCTTACATTGCGGAAAACAGATAAATGTATGTTGCTTTGTAGCGAGCGCTCGGCAATTAATGGGAGGCCGAACGTGACATTAGTGCGATGAACCCATGCATTAAAGCTAACTCGAACCTGGTATTAAAACTTATCTGCAGCTATTTGCATTCGACTTCCTAAACAGTGTGGTTCTGTACCTTTTATTGGACACTTTATACAGAACAGACCGTTTGTTCGCTCGAAATGTAAGCGTGATTGTTGGATGCAGGTGAAGGAAAATTGCTTTTCGATTGCGCGATTGAAATTCTAGGCTTTCAGTGTAATGGACACGTAACCGTATGAGAACGCCATATTGACCTCTTGACTTATTTAGGTTCGATCTTTTAACTACCTGGTCATGACGTGGTAAACGCGTAAAGGTTCACTATTGGCTTATCGCATTGGTACGGTTTTCATTTTCTGCATATTTTTTTAAAATTTTATAACAAGTATTTGAATGTTGTACTTCTCTACTTCTGTTGTGATAGTTGCATGAAACAATATCGCTAATAATTCAGATTCATGAGATACAAACATCTACATATTGTGTTCAGTGAATTCATCATTGTTCAATAAGAGAAATTAGGGATTTCACCGGGTTGCGTGATACGTTCCACTTTGTAACAGCAGCTTTCCGAAATTGTATATCTTGTTGTTGTTAATTAGGTATAATACTGATTAATTCTCTTTCACCTGTTACCATTTAAACACCGACATATTGTTGAACCAGATAATTGTTCGTTGGGTTGTGACGTACTAGTATATCGTATGTGTTTCAGTAGTTCTTATGAATAGTCTTTAAATTTTAACTCTTTTAACCTCTTCATCTCCTATTTGGCTAATAAATAGTATTGAACTAGCTGATGCCCGCGACTTCGTCCGTATGGATTGAGATTTTTTTGGTTCCCTCGGGAATTCTTTAATTTCCCGGGATAAAAGGTAGGTAGCCTTAAGCCTATAACTTAAATTTCATCCAGATCCGTTCAACCGTTCTGACGTGATTGAGTAACAAACATCCATCCATCCAAACTTTCCCATTTATAATATGAGTATAGTATAGATGAATCGACATGCGATAGTATCTGTTGTATGAATTGCTTATTTTAATAAGATATTTAGATTGATACAATATTATTGTCATCGTAAGGATTGTAACTAAAACTTTAGCATAAACGTATCTGTCTTAGTATTAATCTCAGAAGTGCCTATTAGATAAATGTTTACTGTGCTATGTACTTGTCGCAAGAAGCACGTTTTATTTCCATAGGAAACTACGTCTATTTATTCATTGTCTAATGCATTTCGAAGCTTATATTTATTAGTGTTGCAAGCGTTTTAATCTTTAAGCCTATCCTCCTACACGTTACAATAATCCATGATTGTTTATGCGTTACAAACATGAATAAGCCTTAATAATGTGTTAGCCACTGAATTCAATTTAATTCATAATTTTATAGCAAGCTTAGTCACGATTTGTTTCCATAAAGAGTCGTTTGTATGTATTTTCTTTCGTGTAATTCCCACCACCACCACTACAGTCTATTAAACGTCCCACTGCTGAGCACAGGCCTCCACTCTCATAGGAGAGAGGGAATTAGAGCTTAGACCCACCACGCTGCTCCAATGCGGGTTGGCGGGCTTTAACGACTATTATTATGTTAGTGACAATAACCGGGACCGACGGCTTAACGTGCTCTCTGAGGCACGGAGGTGACACATCGCCAACTTCTTACACCGGGCTGGCACTGAGAATTTCTGAATTGAAAACCCAATACCTGACTATTTTTATGCCCGACCGGGAATCGAACCCAGGACCTCGTGATCCGCAGTCGACAATGCTTACCGCTAGACCAACGAGGCAGTTAAGTTCGTGTAATTCGGACCATCTAAAGTACGTATTTTGGTAGAGCATATAATTAGTTACATTTACAAGGGATACTTATTATCGATTACTCTGTGATTGTTTAATCTTACTACTATGCCAATAGTTTGATCTTTAAGTCCATTATGTCATTCCTAATATTTAAGCGCTCCCACGCTGTTACGAAGGTTCTGTATAAATACATTAAATAACTAGTACATTTTATTGGCTTTTGGTTTTCTTTGATGGATGAAAACTTTGCGGAGAATGTATCTTTAGTGAGGCATGTGAAACTTCTCTAAAGCACGGGGATAGGTTTGGAATTTCTCTTTAGACTTCATAGTAAAGATTTCTACCCAACTAGGATTTTAAATCTCTACATTTTCGTATAAAAAATGAAGCCCGCTTCTCGCTCTCAAAAAGTCAAAGGGATTTGCTTTGAGATTTTCATAAACTTAGCGTGTCTTTAACCGACTTCCAAAAAAGTTCTCAATTCGGCGCGTATTTTTTTTTAAATGTATGTCGGTGCATATCTCCGTGGTTTTTGAACCGATTTGATTTATTTCTATCAGTCGTTAGAGGAAGCTCTCGAGGTGGTCCCATAAAAAATTCTGACTCCAAATCCTCAACCCTGACACTGAAAAGTAAAAAATTAAAAATTCTTTCCCAAAAACCGACTTCCAACGCCACTGTAAAGTAATAAATAATTTTTATTTTTACCCACTATGTTGAAATCGGGCGGTATAACAAGGATAAGCAAAGTTGACGCATGAGGCTCGCCCGACTTCAACATAGTGGGTTGAAATAAAAAAAAAATTTACTTTACAGTGGCGTTGGAATTCGGTTTTTTTGGAATAAATTTTATTTTATTATATACTAAATAGAGTGTGGGACCATATCTGTGACTCCAGGTTAAGTCATACCGGCTAGTTATTTTAATAATGCTTCCATTAAGATGTTTAAGCAATATTATGTATTTCTTGGATATTCAATTTCGTTCCCACGCATTTTAAATGTTGAATGCCTTAACAAATAACCTGAGCGCGTCCATGTATTAAATAGACAACAGATCGAACAGTCTTTTGTTTTTTGAACATTTCGATAATTACTGTTACATAATAACTGGATAATCGTTTGCCATTTCGAATTAAATTGCTGCAGTCATTTCGCATATCAGCTTGATGACGGCATTTAAAAACTTCTGTAAATTTTGAGCAATTAGTATATTGTGGATATTTAATCTTATTCAGGGTTTTTGAGCGGCTTAATATTATTTCCTGCCATTAAATTAAAAATCAGGTCTCGTATTATCTCGATATTTTTTGTTAGATCACGTCACTTCAATACTTAACATCCATGAGAGATGCAGTGACTTATTTGTAAAATATTTCTAATGGCACAGCTTGTAGAAATATTTTATAATCAGTACCCTTAGATACTAGTAGGTTCTCTTAGTGGGATTTCAACAGCTATACGATAGGTACCTATTTTATCTTCTAAGAAATTTATCCGGTCTTAGTAAGGCTCTATTACACATTGAAAAAAATATTACATTATTATTATTTGTGTAAGGGTTTCAAAACCGAAGTAATTTAGCCTTTTGACAAAATTATTGCTTTTCAGTAAATAATTTTGTCAAAAGGGTGATATTACCATTTTAATTATACCTACTAGGTAGGTATATTTTTTAAATTGTATTATTAATTTTTGTTTTTTTTTGTTGCAGTTCTTTTTTTGGTACTAATGCCTCCCATTATGCATCGCACGCACACTCTCCGAGCGAAGCAAAGTCTGGTTATCCTTATATTGGACAACTGGGAGGCATGGATATGGGTAGAGTGCATTGACTAAAACATTAAATTGAAGTTCCTAATATTAATTGTGAAAAAACTATTTTCCAGAACCTCACTACCACCACTATAATTAGCTGTTGATGTTGCATTACATCAAAATGATCAGAATGGTGGATTTTGTGTTATAGCATGTGCTACACGGTTTAGGTGTCTCAATGTAGACTTATTTAAAGCTGAAAATGTATCTGTCCGAAATATAACACTTGTGCCTTCATATTCATATTAATAAAATAATAGTTAATTATGTATTTTGGTATAACATTATACAACTTATACCTGTCACCGTAAAATTGCAAAAACCGTTAGATTGTAATCTAACTAGCGATATTGTAAACTGTCGACAGATTGTGAACCGTCCAATGTTCTGAGTGTCAATTTATGAAATATTCATTGTATTTACGTTTTCTTGTCTCTTTCTTGTAGGTTAGGTTAGGGTTCGACAGAAATAATCAGGGCACTTAAGTTTTATCGGGTTAATATAGGTCTAACAGATACCGAAAAATAATGCGTTAAATTGTAATCTATCGACAGTTTACAATTTCGCTAGTTAGATTACAATTTAACGGTTTTTGCAATTTTTCGGTAACATACTCTTTGATTGAAGACTAAATAGTTTAGGTTACAAAATTTGTACGATACAGCTTTATTTACGATATACGAGTATGTATAATGTCTAAGTGAAATATTTTGTTCCTAATTATCATAGTATTATTCAACTTTAGGGTTGACTTTCCTTTTAAGTTGTAAAATATTGTAAAATGGGTAGTTAATTTACTTTTAGTTAAGTAACAATTTTGTATATTGTAGCTGGTAGAATATTTACAAAACTAATTATATTAAAGTAGAAAATATTTCAAATCCACATTGTTCAAAATGAATGCCTTGATTCGATTGTGATTTTATAATAAAATTTGTATTTATTTTAATAGTTACGTTTTTTCATATAATAGTAGAATAGTTTAAGGATATCTTTAAAAATGTTTATCGAAAATAAACCACAAATTACTGATGAAATTATTTCATTTATTCCTGAATCCCGAACACAAGCAGTAGGTATCCCGAGAGAGACATCTCTCTTGCGGCTTTTCCAACGCTTTGTCTAAAGCAAAGTAATAGTGTACTTATGCATCAAATAAAAAAAAAATAAGAATATTTTATAGACAAGAGTCCATCGTGTAGTTGCACATGTTCAAATGAAAGATTCATTCCACCATCATTCTCACCATCGATTTCATTTGGTATCCATATGACAAAAAGAAAATTAAAAGAAAAATCTTTTAATGAAGATCAAAGCTGTGACTGAATGAAATTGTTTATCTTATTCCAGGTAGTCAGTAATACCACAGGTAATAAGCCGAATAAATAATAAAATCTTAGTGATGAAACATTTTTAAAGCTAAGTAAGTAAACATAATATTTTAATCATTAGAAACCTCGAGCGCGTTTTATTCATTAAAATCTGATTTAACACGTTATAACCACAAAAAAAAAATCTTCTAACAGACCTAGGTATCTTTTGTATCATTGCATGTTAAGACTGGTGTAATGTAACTCCTCCAAGCCGGCTGGTCCCCGAGGAGGAGTTAGACCAACACCCCCCAAACATAGAAGCCTATAATAATAATAATAGTAATAATAAATATATCAAAGAAAACAACAGAAATACAAAATGTTGGTATATTGCAACCCTAAATGTGAGAACACTACTGTCTGATAACAGAATTACTGAACTTAGCAAAAATAAAATGGGATATCATCGGTATCTGCGAAGTCAGAAGAGATATCGAAATTATCGAAGAATATGATGACTTTATACTTTATCACACATATGGAACTAAGAGTAAAAATGGTGTCGGATTTCTAATTAAAAAGTATCTTAGAAACAATATAAACAGCTTCAGAGCGTTTTCGGACAGAGTAGCCTCACTAGATATAAAATCGGAGGATAACACCACATGGACATTCATACAAGTCTATGCCCCTACGGAAGTGTACACAAGCGAAGAAATGGACGGTTTCTACCAACATGTGGAAACTGCTCTTGATGAGGCACAAAGCAAGAACATTATCCTAATGGGCGATTTTAATGCGCAAATAGGAAAAATGCAAATAGGAGAAGAAAGAATTTTTGGAAAATTCTCTCACGGCAAAAGAAGCTGTCATGGGAAGGACCTCGTGGAATTCGCACTAGAAAAGAACTTTAAGTTTGTGAACAGTATGTTTAAAAGGAAACCACATAAGAAGTGGACTTGGCGCGCTCCAAATGGACAAACCCTAAATGAGATTGACTACATTTTAACTAATCAACCAAAGGACGTATTCAACTTTGACATCATTAGCAACTTGAACTTCAACACAGACCATCGTATGATAAGGTGTAAACTAAACTTGAAAACCCGTAAAAAGAGAACCTTCGTAAATAGAACATCTCATATCACGAGAAATCTCCCAGCAATATCTAAAGGGAACGGAACTCAATGGGAACAAAACCTTTTACATTCCCTACAAGTATCACCTGACATTCAGACACAGTACGATAATTTTGAAAAAGAAATTATAACCATTTTAAAACAGTTGCCGAAGGCTAAAACCAAAGATATAGAACTTATTAGCTCAGAAACACTAAAACTTTTAGAAGAGAGAATGCTTTTATATAAAGGAAAAAGAAACAAGGAAGCTAAAGTGAAAATAACAAACATTAGTAAGAAAATAAACCGAAATATAAGTACAGAAAGGAAAATATATCGACAAAAGGTGTTTACAAGATTTATTGAAAGAAAGGGCGCTCTGCGGAAAGCTCTGAAAGAGCTTAGAGAGACATCAGTATGGACTGCTAATATAAAAAACAAAAGAGGGAATCTATTGACGGCTCGTCAAGATATTATAAAGGAAGCTACAAAATTCTATAAAAATCTATATTCATCACATGAAGAAATATCCCCACGTATTCAAAATGAACTCCTATATACCGATAATACGGAACCTCTACAAAGCATTCTAGGCTCGGAGATAGAACAGGCCATAAAGACGCAGAAGAATGATAAATCACCAGGAGAGGACAATGTTACAAATGAAGCACTAAAATCACTACTAGAAATTCTGCAGAACCCCCTGGAGACATTATTTAACAACATTCTGAGGACTGGAATAACCCCTAAACAATGGTCGAAATCGAAAATCATTTTATTACACAAGAAAGGTGACAGAAACGATTTAAACAATTACCGCCCAATAAGTTTAATGTCAAATATATACAAAATATTCTCAAAGATAATCTTGGGCAGAATTTTAAAAACGCTACAAGAGAATCAACCACCGGAACAAGCAGGTTTTCGCAAAAAATTCTCTACAATAGACCATCTCCAGTCAGTAACACAAATAATAGAAAAGGCCAAAGAATATGACATAACCATGTATTTATGCTTTATAGATTTTACAAAAGCTTTTGACTCTCTTAGTCACAATGCTATATGGGAAGCACTCCTACAACAAGGTGTTAGCAATACCTATGTTCGGCTAATCCACAACATCTACTCCAAAGGCACGGCCAAAGTTAAACTGGAAAGGGAAGGGGAAGAGTTTCCCGTCAAAAAAGGAGTAAGACAGGGAGACCCTTTATCACCCCAGATATTTGCCTCGGTACTAGAAGCCGTATTTCGACAACTAGACTGGTCCAGGAAAGGGATCAGGGTTGATGGAAAATACCTAAGCCACTTGCGATTCGCAGACGATATCGTAATCTTCTCAGAAAATGCACAAGAGCTTGAACATATGTTAAAGGAATTCGAGGCAGAAAGTAAACGCGTGGGGTTGACGCTAAATGCCACAAAAACGAAGATACTAACAAACGGGAAAGTTCTCGATGTCGTCGTGGAAAGCGGCACAATCGAATATGTCAAAGAATACATATATCTCGGCCAACTAGTATCCTTTGAAAACCAGTCAGAAAATGAAATTAAAAGAAGAATTGCTCTAGCGTGGAACAAATATTGGAGTCTGAAAGAAATTATGAAGAGCGAGGTCAACCTCAACATTAAGAAAAAAATCTATGAAACAGTAATTATGCCATCGCTAACATATGGTTGTCAAACGTGGGCAACAAGAAAAGAAGATGAAGCGAAAATAGCAATATGCCAAAGGAAAATGGAAAGAAGTATATTAGGAATAAAAATGAAAGATAGAGTCAGAAACTGTGACATAAGAGAAAGGACAAAATTATATGACATAACAAAAAGAACAAGGCTGATAAAATGGAAATGGGCAGGACATTTGTGCAGGATGGACAATACAAGATGGGCTAAATGTCTCACAGAATGGATCCCAAGAAACAGAAAACGAAAAAAGGGACGACAAAGGAAAAGATGGCGAGATATTTTCAAGAAAATAGTCGGTACAAACTGGATGACAATGGCAAGAGATAGGGACGCGTGGAGACAACTGGGGGAGGCCTACGCCGAGGAGGCGACTTCTGCCACATAATGCACAAAAAAAAAAAGATAATGTAATAATAATAATAAGAATAAGAATAAATAAAAAATGTAATGTAAAACAATAATAATAATTTAGTATATTGTGTCATGTGTGTAATGTGGTAGTAGAAATAAAGGCTTTTTTATTTTATTTTATTTTATTAATGTAGGTATGTGAATTGTGATCTAAGCAGTAATATTAAACATTATAATGATTGTACATCAACAGCACCATAAAATAACTATTATATTGACAAACAAAACAGGCATGTAAAACTATGAAATTGAATCTACTACGTACGTACCTATAGTAAATTGTACGTACTTCCACACGCCGTTGGCACTTGGCATGCATATAACTAAATTAATAAATACGGTAGCTATACAGAGAATACCTATTAGGGACATTAAACTCTCATTAAGGCTTGGTGATTAAACGCGAAAAATATTATATGGAAATCTGTGCGTGGGAGGAAATGCAATGTTAAATGTTAATGCCATTTCTGCTAGCAGCCACCTGTATTTCAGTTACATGTTTGGTGATTTTTTATAAACATGTTGGAAACGAGGACGAGTGGTTTTGACACCAGAGTGATTTTTTTTGGAATTTCCCCAGTTTGTTGTAGGGAAATGTAAGTAAGTAAATAGTTCTTATATCTATAATTTTCGGCTCATATTACAATATTAAGTATTGTATTATAGAGATGGTTTATAATATTAGTATGAATATGGATTATTCCGTTTATAGTTGTTGGGCTATAGTGAATGCAACCCTTGCATTGTAATTATTTATTCTGTGCATTTCTAATCTCTGGTTCCGTTTCCGCTTACTAGCATTCTTTTTCTTTCCCTCTCTAATGGCGAATGTCGATACTAATTGTTGTCCGTGTCCCGTGTCCGTGTAATTATATTAACTATTCAGATTATGTTACTTACTTACTAACTTACCTTTTGATTAAACGCTGTTTAACAAAACCGAGTCGTCGTTTCTCTTCAATAGTATTTAACGACAAATACTATGTTTGGATATAACGCGGATAAAGTCGTGGGCATCTGCTAATTGATTAACTCTTTTTATATATATAGCGAGCAAACGAGCAAGCGGGTCACCTGACGGTAAGATTACCGCCGCCCATGAACACTTGCAGCACCAAAGGAACCGCCAATGCGTTGCTGACTTTTGAGAAATTTGTTTATCCGCCCTTTAAAGAGCCCCATATTATAATCATTAGGGAACACAGAAGATGGAAGTTGGTTCCAAAATTTGCAGGTACGTGGCAGAAATGACCTGGAATAACGGGAGCTAGAAGAAGACCAGGCATCCAAGTGGTGAGGATGAAATTTGTTTCTGCGACGAAGAGTGCGACTGGAGAACACGGAAGGTGGTATTAGATTAATTAGCTCCTCAGAGCACTCCCGATTGTAGAGACGATAGAACACACAAAGAGATCTAACGTCTCTTCGGTGCTCTAGAGATTCCAGCGTGCAAGTAATTTTGGGATTGTCTACGAGTCGAACTGCCCGCTTTTGTATCCGGTCAAATGGAAGGAGCTGGTACTGGTGTGCTCCGGCCCAGAGGTGAAAGCAGTACTCCATGTGGGGCCGAACTTGCGTTTTATACAGCAGAAGCGTGTGCTTAGGCGCAAAGTATCTTATAATTAATATTAATTAGATATATAATGATATGTGACCAAATGAAGGTTTCCATCTCAGCATCATGGTGCAGCAGAATCCAGCGCTGGTTTTCAGTGAAAACCTTAATTATAAGTGAAGCCACAAGTTATTATAAGTTAAGAAGCACATTTTATTGTGCTAAAGCGTTGGAGGGTTATAAGAAGGTTTTAGTCAATATTCAAACCACATTAGGTACTAGAGATTTTCGATTATAATTGAAAACACTAGGTATATAGAATTAGTCAATCGTGTGATCGAGTGGAGACAATACCTACCAAAATGTATGTAGGTACCTACCAAAATTGAACAAAGCAATAACTATTTTTATGTACTTATGTTATATCAGGTGTACCTACTTATATTATATACAGTTAACAACGCGTTTAAATATCTTCTAAAATAATCGATACCTACTCAACTTTATTAACGAATTTTTTTTTTTGGCACGTGGTGCTTTATTTTAAATCATAGTTAAACTTCATGATTGTCAGGTTCCAAATCATCAATTGTGATGTTTTTTTTTATTTTATTATCCACTACAACCTAGCCCTTGACTGCAATCTCACCTTATGGTAAGTGATGATGCAGTCTAAGATGGTAGCGGGCTTACCTGTAAGGGGCATGTAGGGGCATGGCAGTTATATTAAACCCATACCCCTTCGGTTTCTACAAGGCATCGTACCGGAACGCTAAATCGCTTGGCGGCACGTCTTTGCCGGTAGTGTGGTAACTAGCCACGGCCGAAGCCTCCCACCAGACCAGACCAGGGAAAATTCACAAATTATAAATTCCCAAATTGATACAACAGCGCTACACACTGCGCCACGGAGGTCGTCAAAAGGATGTTCCAGAATCTAGGGGTAGCTTCAATGTTCTAATCTAATCGGTAGAAGTAACGATCGCTGCGGTATTATATGGGTATAAAATGGTAAATGTAGTTTTTTTTAAGTGTGTGATAGGCTTGCGCTTGACGACAATCATGCTAAATGCAAAGCAATGTTGAGGTCTAGGTTGGGACGCTCTTGCCTAGAAGATGCCTATTCACTCTTGCCTTGAAGGTACTTAAGTTATAAGTGGCAGGAAACACTTGCGCTGGGAGGGTGTTCCACACCCTACCGGTTCGTATCAGAAACGTCGAGCAAAACCGCTTCGTGCGACGTCAAATATTTAAAGTTTTTAGTTTAACCTATACTTTTAAAAAAAAATTTTATTCCACTACAAGTTAGCCCTTAACTGCGATCTCACCTGATGGTGAGTGACGATGCAGTTTAAGGCTAAGACTTTTATGCTAATATTAAAAATTCGAAAGTTTGGATGGATGGATGTTTGTTACTCAATCACGCCAGAACGGCTCAACGGATCTGGGAGATAGAATTTATTTATAGTTATTCCGGACTATAATTTTCTCCTAGATTTTTTTCCGAATAACACATAGGCTACTTTTTATCTCGAAAAATTAACGGGAGTCAAAAAAGCTCGATCCACGCTGACGAAGTCGCGGGCATCAGCTAGCTTAATTAATAAAGTTTAAATTTAAGGTAAGTGTATAGTATTTTTAATAGACAATAGCCTTAACAAGAGTGACGGCAGTACCCTTCACATTTCGACAATAGGATAGAATAAGCTTTCTGCTCCGTATGGGGTGTAATTAGGCAGTCAAATGCATGCTTCGCTACAGGCAACACAATTATTACGGATGAGGTATGATATCCTTCTATATTAAACTCAGCCCTAGTTTGAGCGCAGTTTCCTATAGAATTTAAAGCTTATTTTTACATATAGACAACTTTTTTTTGGTTAGTTGTATGAATGTGTATATAAGAAAACGACCTCAATTTACATAGACGGGCCCTGTCAAACAAAGAATGTGGACTTATTTTACTAACGCCATCTAGTCTGAAAAGTGGGACAGTGCTATGGCGGGGACAAGGACAGGCTTTATACAGGTGAGGGGCATGCCCTACAAGTCGGACGCCCAACTTTTTTCTATGAAAGGGCCCATCTGGTACCTACATATATAGGTACCTATAGATGATTTGAGAAGATGATTAGTTCATTATCAAATTATTATTAGGCTAGCTGATTCCGGCGACTACGTCCGCGTGGATTGAGGTTTTTTTGTTTTCCGCGGGAACTCCTTAATTTTCCGGGATAAAATTACCTATATTGACCCCTAATAGGTTTGTAAGTAGCATCGCAGTTACCGGAAGATTTAATGACATGGCCATACCTAGCTAGTACCTACTGAACTGCATATGGCATACGGCATTGATGGTATAGTGGTAACAAGCCAATCAAAATGGTAGACCGTAATAATATATTAAGGACTGAAACAGTAACCGAAATAAGGGGTTTAAACACTGTTTTTTGAAACTGTTATAAAACAGAAACATTTATAACGGAAACAGAAACGATACTGTAATCCAATCAATCTGTAACCGTTTATTTC
This sequence comes from Erebia aethiops, assembly GCA_923060345.2. Lineage (NCBI taxonomy): Eukaryota > Metazoa > Arthropoda > Insecta > Lepidoptera > Nymphalidae > Erebia > Erebia aethiops. The sequence goes on along the minus strand of OV281096.1, from coordinate 7,608,829 downwards.
TGTTAAGTGTTTTTATCTGTAACGCATTAGGGTTACAGATAAAAACACTGTACCTATTAAGGTACATGCCCTAACAAATTGCACGGTGTGACAACGCGTTCTTCTCACTTCATCGGACTTCACACAACATGGGCATGTTTTTCTTAAAACAATTGCAACCAACGGTGCTAGAATTTAGGTTCAAATTTGAATACGCGTCAACAGAAAATTTGGCAACGTGGCTATTTCGGTTACACATTAAAACACTTTCATTTCTGTTACAGATTCGTTTCTGTTACAGAAATATAAGTGTTTCGGGTTAACAGAATTAAAAACACATTTAAAAGGGTTACAGATTCGATTCTGTTACACTTTCATTCTGTAGCACTTATATTTCTGTAACCTTTATGAATCTGTTTTTCAGTCCCTGATAATATTATTTACCCCTAGAGTACAATGGGGTATGTCTAGTAGGTACTTATAATAATCTTTTTTACCAATCGATTAAGTTAATAGCTATCCTGTTTTTTTAATCAAATGCGTAATCATTGCTAACCCAACGCCTATATTATATTAGGTATTTAAACTTAAATCTAGCCGGTTTATCCATTTATATTGTAAAAGAATCACGGAAGGCATTGAATGGAAAACGTGATTGAATTCGGTTTTTTACTGTAAAAATTGGTGTTTTGATCACAAAAACCGTCCCGGTATAGCACACGCGTGGGAATCACAGATTGCGTCCGCTTGAAGCCGGATGACGACATTAAATGTAAGTAATGATGAAAAACGACAGTTAAAATCTTACTAATATTATAAATGCGAAAGTTTGGATGTATGGATGTCGGTATGGATGTATGGATGAATGTTTGTTACTCAATCACGCCCCAACAGCTGAACGGATCTGGATGAAATTTGGCACAGAGATAGATTATAGTCTGGAATAACACATAGGCTACTTTTTATCCCGGAAAATTAAAGAGTTCTTACGGGAACCACAAAACCTCAATCCACGCGTACGAAGTCGCGGGCGTCAGCTAGTTATAAAATATAACTCAAGATACATTTTTCTTTAATTTTCTTACAATGATTTCTTGAATCTGCTCTAGGTATTTACTGCATTTCGATAGTATGATTTGTACATTTTGTATGTACCATGCGAAACTGCCAATCCGCACTTGGCTAGCATGGTGGCCCATGGCCCAAACCTTTTTGCAGTCTAAGTGATGACTCAGCGCTGGATCAGTGATGATGTTGATGTCTACCTGAGGCAGTCTACTCCGATGACTGCGTCTAGTAATTATAGTTAAGATTGGTATGTAAATGTGATCCAATGCCTGACGTGTCTCGATGATGCATCAGTGTACAGTCCTTGTTTTAATTAACAGTTACAAACTCTGTTATTGTAGTAGACTCGTAAATTATAGTAGAATAAATAATTATAGTAGACTCATAAAATACTAGCAAAATGATGTCATTGTAGCTGTTCATGAACACGTCACGTTCTTTGATCTTTATCATTCTTACTGTTCAACCTGCTTGTTAGTAATAACAAAGACATATTCTGTTTGAACGATTTTCATACAACTAAGCGTCAAAGGCTTAGCAATAAGTTTCTGACGACCTCCCTGGCGCATGGTGAGCGATGTTGTCTTAACGTGGGAGGTCCCGGGTTCGATCCCCGGCAGGGTCAATTTGGGAATTTATAATTTCTGAATTTTCCTTGGTCTGGCCTGGTGGGAGGCTTCGGCCGTGGCTAGTTACCACCCTACCGGCAAAGACGTGCCGCCAAGCGATTTAGCGTGCCGGTACGATGCCGTGTAGAAACCGATTAGGGGTATGGGTTTAATATAACTGCCATACCCCTTACAGGCTTAATGCCCGCTAGGTATCCTACTGCATCATCACTTACCATCAGGTGAGATCGCAGTCAAGTGCTAACTTGTACCTAGTGGATAATTAAAAAAAAGTAATCTCATGACACACCTTCAACTTAATTAAAGGTAATGAGTTAAATGAATATTATAATCTTACCACCTAGCACGTACTTTTAAATAAAACTTATTTAACACTAGATTATACCCGCGACTTCGATTACTGTTTTTGATTCCCGCGGGAACTCTTTAATTTTCTGGGATAAAAAGTAGACATCCTTCCCCGGATACAGACTGTCCCTATACCAAATTTCATCAAAATCGGTTCAAAAGATGGACCGTGAAAGGGTAGCAGACAGACAGACAGACACACTTTTGCATTTATAATATTAGTATGAATGATGCCCGCGACTTCGTCCGCGTGGATTAATTCGCATTTATAATATTAGTATGTATTTTTTTTGCAAACTATTCGTTATCACTATTTGCTATTTAGCTTCTCGAAAATCCCATAGGAACTCTTTATTCTTCAGGGATAAAAAGTGTCCGTTCCCAGGATCAAAGCAAAGTAGGAGCACAGCTATCGCCGTGCCTCATCACCAGGTAAACGGCTGAGCCGTACAACAGGTGAAAAGGTAACAAAATAATTTCTTTCTAATCCTAATATGATATCTAAGTCCGAAAGTGTATCTGTCTAATGAGGTGTTAGCATGTCGTTAAACGGTTAACGGCTAACGGTTGAAAATATTAGTAAACAATCTTTACTCGTGTGCACTAGCGAGTGAAAAAGCACATTGTTTTCTTACTATCGTTTGTTAAACGGTAAGCGGTTATCGGTAGTAAACGATCTATACTCCTGTGAAAAAAAAACATTGTTTTTTTACTACCGCTTACAGTTGTTAACCATTAACCGTTTAACCGGTTAGCGACATGCTAACACCTCTCGGAGTGTCTATCTGACTACGCTTTCACGGCTCAACTGTTCAACCGATACAGAGGCAGATTGGATCTCGGGGAAGTCGGGGAATTACTAAGTACTTTTTATCAGAAACCAGCTGAAACCCGCGGGTCGTAACTAACTAAATTTTCCATATTTTCTCACCGTTTAAACCTTCCCTGGACTACGACATACATTTCAAAACCAAAATCAGCTAAATCGGCCCAACCGTTCTCGAGTTTTAGCGAGACAAACGAACAGCAATTGATTTTTTTATATATATAGAATAGATAATAATAATAATATAGAAGATGTCAAGACAAAGTCAGAGAGGGAACTCTCTAATTTTCCGATTTTCCGATTTACAGGATTTTAAAAATCCTAAATTCACGCGGACGAAGTCGCGGGCATCCTCCAGTTAATACATTGAAGGATATAGTCTGTTACTTGCTATCAACAATAAAAAGTCTAGAAAGGAAAGTCTAGGTAGAAAAAGACTGATATGAAACGACTAACGAGTAAAATGGTTTTATGTAAAATATTTTTTTTTTCATTTTCATCAGTAATTTATTTTACCAGTTTTCCCAAACCACATAATATGATATATCTGATGGTATTTGTGCAAAATCATGCATTCTTATTAACTAGTCATGTCAAATCAAGTTTGCTGGAAAAACTGGGCGGGGATTATGCGTGGGACGTAGGCGGATGTGAGATAAGTTTTTGTACTTGCCGCATGATTAACGCTAGGTACAGACTATGTGATTAACGAGGAGCACTCGGTAGACAAAGTAACCAAATTTTTATGGACCAGTATCAAGTCATGTTGTAAAAAATGGAACGTGCTTACCAGAAAGTAAAGTAGCAGATAAAGGTAGCTATTAGCTGCATACTTCCTCGTAGACATCGTAGACCACACAACACTAATATTTAAAATCAGTTTGTTGTATGGCTTCAGAGGTACGATGGTATCTAATTATCCAAAGTCAAAACTTTGGCCAAAGTCCAACTGTTTAATCTGGTCTGTATGCAGCTTAAAATTGTATTTGCGCAAGAATGCGTGGAAGGAATTAAGGTCACGTGGAACTCAGTAATTAACGCGTGTGTCTAGGTGTAGAATATTCCGAGTTAAAATTTTCACCAAATACTTTCATGCAAATACTTTTTGAGCGCTGTTCTCTTAACGTGAGAGGTCCCGGGTTCGATCCCAAGCCGAGTCAATTGGGGAATTTATAATTTCTGAATTTTCTCTGGTCTGGCCTGGTAGGAAGCTTCGGCCGTGGATAGTTACCACCCTGCCGGCAAAAACGTGCCGCCAAGCGATTTAGCGTTCCGGTACGATGCCGTGTAGAAATCGATTAAGGGTATGGGTTCAATTTAACTGCGATACCCCTAACAGGTTAGCCCGCTACCATCTTAGACTGCATCATCAGGTGAGATTGCAGTCAAGGGCAAAAAAATATGCAAAAATACATTGAAAAGAACCTACTATTGTTTTTTTTAGTTTCGAAAATAGGTGACGTATGATAAAATATAAAGGATACAAAGGTAAAAACTATGGCTAATAGAAGAAGGTTGGATTTATCTGAGGGTAACATAACAACGCGAATTCCTTTGTTTAGACTGGATAGAATTATTATCATGGCCTACGGACAAAAGCCAGAGTTATCAGATAGATTCATAGACGTAATTTATTGTCATCTGTTGGTACAATTAGTTAGCTAGAACTATGCCTTTGGCCAAATTGTTAGAAAGATAAAATTAAAGTACACGTCATCAACTTTAATAAGTAGGAAGATGTTTCTCGGTGATTTGAATCTGTGTTATATCCACATTTTATGAATGGATACCATTTACCTAGAATTTATTATATTCCTACATACGCGTATCGGACCATATAGCTAAACGCCGAATTTCTAGTTCTCAGTTTCTCACACATCACCGTGAGAAAGAAAATCACAACAAACTCAATTACTAACTGTTCGGCAATTATATTGGAATATGACATAGCGGGTTGCCAGGTTGTATCGTGGGTTCCGGTTGGCGGCGTGAATTCGTTAATCGGCCATCGGCTTAAGTTTTTCGGAAAAGCATGTGGTCGATCAATTTCCACAGCGCGTAGGTAAGTGAACGCACGCGGACGAGCATTCTGCTTCGTTACATAGACCACCAGCTTAGCCTGCTTCCATCTTAGACTGCATCTTCACTTACCATCAGATGAGATCGCAGTTAAGGGCTTACTTGTAGTGGATAAAAAATAGACATCAGTTTTTTTTAACGTCTTGCAGATTTAATCAGAGTACCGAAAAATGGTGAGGCCCTAAGCTTCTGGAAGATTCTGTGAAAGCGTATTCGTAGACCGACCATTTATTAGGATCAGCTGCATAATACCAGGTGGTTAATGTTACGTTAAGCTTACCATTAAACTTTGAACTTCAATAAAATCTAAATGGGTTGCGTAAGTCATATTGTTTTAAACAAAATTTTAACTTATTATGATTTGATTGAATATATGCCGTTTTATGGGGTTGCTGTAACCTTAACGTAATTTTAACCGCTTTATATGCAACTAGCCATGGGCGTTATCTCATATTTTAGCCGCAGGATACTCCACTCGATATAAGCCGCAGAAAACTGTTGAATTACTGAGAGAATTGTGATATTTCAACATTGATGTAGAATTTTTTTAGTACCTATACTAGATGTAGGATTAGCGCTTCAAAAATGTCCCCGACAAATTACAGCACAAATACGAAAGTGCTCTTATTTGCCATTAGTATGAGCCAACCTTAGCCAGCATAACGACGCGTCAAAATGCTGCAGTGCTCATATAAAAAGTGTGCTAATATCCTTTGGCCAATGTTTGTGACAATGCGTCAAATATTGTAACAAACATTGACTGTTCTGGATAGACGGGATGCATGGAGTAGTGTTGGTGTTTTAAAAGTATTGTTGCTTAGTGATTCCCTAGTAATCCATTTCGTTATGCAGTAGAGTTGTTTAAGCCATCTAAAATATACAGATAACATTAATTATGTTCAAATTCGTTTTGATAAAATTGATATTACTGGAAACACACATACCTTAGTTACATAAATATTTTATAAAAAAATGTAGTAAAAAATAATAAAAGCCGCAAAGGCTAAATCTGAATAAAGTTTACTTGGTACTTTTTAAGTTTACGTGTAATACGTCAATAAAACGTAGATTTTTAAACTTGATATTAATTTTAAAATGAAACTAAGTAAGGAAAATTTAATTTTAAGTTAAAATCTTACTTCTTAAACAAATGTTAGGTAGTTTAGTTTTAGTTTCCTCATGTTTTTACACAGATACTTATGCATATCATAACATTGTATAGTTATAAATATTGATAGAAGAGGAGAGAGTACGCCATTTAAACCTACGTGGTTTTTCGCAGTGCTACCCACCAAAACTGTATCAATATTTATTTTGATAAATAAAACATACTGTACAAGTATAACACATAAGTGAGTTGCTGGGGCGCGTAAGCTAGTAATAAATATACACGACCACATATACCACCACGATATACAACTTTTAAAAAATCAGCAACTCCATGTCTCCATTGTTCTATTTGAATTTCGTTCCATTGAATTTTTTGTTTTTGCCTTTTTACAAAGACAAAAGGTCTTAAATATAAACATACTACATTCGTAATTCAACTTAAATTCTAAGTTTTAAGGTTTATAATAAATTGACGTTGTTGATATTGACAATGTGATGCCAAGAGTTGCGTCTTGTTCCAAAATAGTGTAAAGGTATCAATTTGGCAACGTATGAAGTACCTTATTGCTTACATATTAAGTTTTATTTTAATAATAAATATTTTTGTACTTATTTTAAAAATTACTTTTTGTTTTGGATTGAAAGGTTATTCCTACCTTTTCTCTGATGACAGAACGTCTTAAAAATTAATATTTTCTAATCGTAATGTAGCTTTATGTGTTAAACTTAAGGTGCATAATTAACTGAAGTTGTTGCTAATATAATACCTTTTTCTACATTTCCCACTCAGCATACAAATGTTTATGTGTGTGCAAATTGGGACATTTTTGCGATATTTTTTGTTCGTGACCCTGTTTCTAGTACTCATTCTATTTCAATGTATTTCAAAATCTAGCAATGTTACCAAGAGCTAGAGTGCTTTGCAGTTGAAGTTCCTTGTTTGAGATGATGACATCGGTAGAGATATCCAAATAACGCACCTCGCTCAGAGGAGCCTTGATAACGCATTTTTGGAGTATTATGGATAGCTGTAATGCTATGGATTAGGTACAAAAAAACACGAGGTGATAAAAATATTTCAGCACACGAAATGTTTTTAAATGAATTGCCATCACGTGCCAACGCATAACGGATTTAGATCAAATTGAAAGCAGAGTGCTTTGATAACACGTACAAAAATGGAGCATATTTTTAAGTACGCTTTTCCTGAATATTATATAATATTATATTATGGTCTATTAATAGAGTGAGGATGAATCTGAGATGTGTTTGATAAATAAAATAAATAAAAATAAATAAATAAATAAATGTTTATTTAGCTTTACACGGAAATACATGATAAATAGAAATACAGAGATGAGAAATTATACCTACAGAATAAATACTTACTAAACTTACTTACTAAAATACAAGATGTATTTTACAAAATAAATAAAAAATAAAAAATTACTCCTTATGACATTATGGTAAATGACTTGTTTAAGTGTGTAGCGCTGTTGCCTTAACGTGCGGAGGTCCCGGGTTCGTTCCCGGGTTCTCGGGACGGAGTCGCGGACATCATCTAGTACGAACGGAAATGAAATCCTAACCTAATATTTAAAAGTAAACAAATATTTACCGCACAAAATGGAGGCAAAAAGGAAAATACAGGAATGTTTAATAGAGTTATATTAATTTTGACTATTGTTGAATAATTTACTTGCATGAATTTTCATTTCAAATAGTTTAAGCCGTAACATGCCAGTACATAGCGGATTCGGATGAAAATTGCAATATAGTGGAGCGGGTATTTGGATGAAATTTCAGACATAATCTCGCTAACGGCTGCCAGCGCCAGCTCTCCTCGGGCTTGATGAGCATAACAATCCTAATGTAGACAATGTCTGCAACACACTGTAGCTTGCATATTAAATTATATCACGGTGTTTACTGTAATTTTACAGTAATAATAGTTACTTCAGGCTTCACAAAAACAAAACTGGAAGTGAGTTTAATATTAATTCAGTCATAAAACTGAGATTTAAAGACTAGGAACCTGGCTCTATACCACATTGTTTTATGAGATATGATAGATCATGTGTTGAAAGTCATTGCGAATTAACAAACCGGATGTTTAAAGTCAAAGTTAAGGGTATATATTCTTCTATCTATATCTATATCTATCTATATATTATATTATATTATATATATATATAAAAATGAAACCCGTTTTCCTTGGTCACGGCATCACGCGTGAATGGCTGGACCGATTTCACTAATTATTTTTTTGTTGTATTTGTTATTATTAGGAGAAGGTTCTTACGGAAAAAAATATTAAGAAAATCTCTCAGAAATATTGAAAAATATACATTTAATTTTGCATACTAAGGCGGTACGAAGTTCGCCGGGTCAGCTAGTATATATATATATATTATATATATATATAATATATAAAAATGAAACCCGTTTTCCTTGGTCACGGCATCACGCGTGAATGGCTGGACCGATTTCACTAATTCTTTTTTTGTTGTATTTGTTGTTATTAGGAGAAGGTTCTTACGGAAAAAAATATTAAGAAAATCTCTCAGAAATATTGAAAAATATACATTTAATTTTGCATACTAAGGCGGTACGAAGTTCGCCGGGTCAGCTAGTTTTTTTATAATTTTGTCAAAGAATTTTGTCTTAGCTGATTTAAATCAGTGTACATTTGTACCATGCTAGTTACATAGGACATCCAACCATACAAGATGGCTGCTCCACCCAAGAACATAGAACTTGTATAGACGAATACGTCTATTTTGACGACCTCCGTGGCGCAGTGTGTAGCGCTGTTGCCTTAATGTGCGGAGGTCCTGGGTTTGATCCCCGGCAGGGTCAATTTGGGAATTTATAATTTCTGAATTTTCCCTGGTCTGGTCTGGTGGGAGGCTTCGGTCGTGGCTAGTTACCACCCTACCGGCAAAGACGTGCCGCCAAGCGATTTAGCGTTCCGGTACGATGCCGTGTAGAAACCGAAGGAGTATGGGTTTAATATAACTGCCATGCCCCTAACAGGTTAGCCCGCTACCATCTTAGACTGCATCATCACTTACCATCAGGTGAAATCTCAGTCAAGGGCTAGCTTGTAGTGGATTAAAAAAAAAAAGACTAATAGACCAACCATAGATTAAGTATTGTCGTAACACCTTACAATCAGCGACTGTAGCAGTAGAATTTTGTCAATCGGACTAACATTCCATGACGCTCGGTTTCATACAGATTAGCATGCGTATTTCGACGAGTATCTTTATAATATTTTAATTCAATTAATATAACGGTGTTAAGCAAAACGTATCAATTAAATTCAAACTGCTGTGAGTCACGCAGCGTTGCGAACAGCTCGCTAATCGTCGCTGGAAAGGTGTGAAAACATTACGATTCACGGAAACAAATATTGACACAGTTCCCAGGACCTTAACAACTTTCATGTGGAAGTCTCGTGAAAGATTCAACTAACCAAATTGCTTCCGAAAGTTATTCGTCGGCGTAGCGAACGCATTCGCTTGGCGAAAATCAACAATCGTCCAATATTTGACGATAGCACTTGATTCGTCGTCGTGTCAGCCATCGTCGGTTCTCACGAGAAATTATTCAGTGGCATTCCATCTGAATGTCCCCAGATTTTTCGTTAAATGCGAAAGTCGTGCATGTCCATTGAGCGGTTGACCAAAAAAGTGTTAACACCCGATCGATTGACTCTACACTTTTTATTGATTCACTAAGTAGCATAAGTACCTACCAGATCGTAGTTTTATTTCGATATCGGTTTACTCTTGATCGACATATTATATACAGCCACTTTATCCATTATGGTAAAATAAATTTGCAATTTCAACTACGCGTACTAAAAAATATTCTTTTTTGCCGTGTACCTATTATATTGATCTTTTTTGTCGGTTTAACTTTAAAATGATATTCGCCCTGTCCCGTTTGAAAATTTTTGTCTAGTCAGTGTTAAACAGAAAAGCGACTTATTAGTTCTAGATAATTCATAGATGTTTTTTCGCTAAATGTAATAACATCTAAAAAATATACCTAATCATAAAAGTGAAGGACCTCAAGAAAGATCATCATAAAATATATTGTAACAATTGTCTCAACTGAAGCTATTGCTATCTTAAAATTTACTTTTAAGAGTTTTCTTAATACACACGGCTACATTTATACGTAAGTAGTTAGCAGTGAAGTTTTTAATATTATTTTCGATAAACTCATTTCTATATTCCATATTGGAGTCGCGTTTAGGTTTGTACATATTAAACACTAGATGATGCCCGCGACTTCGTCCGCGTGGATCAAGTTTTTTTGATTCCCGCGGGTACTCTTTAATTTTCCGGGATAAAAACGAGTCTATGTCCTTCCCTGGGATACAACCTATCTCTATACGGAATTTCATCAAATTCAGTTGCACTGATGGCCCGTGAAAGCATAGCAGACAGACAGACCGACAGACAGACAGACACACTTTCGCATTTATAATATTAAGTATGGATTATTATAGGTAAGGTAAGTTAAGCTAACGAATTTCAACAAAGTAAACTTATACCTAATTATAAATAACTCTAACAAAATCCATCGCTTAGAAGGCTATACGCAAAACAGATTAGGAAATAAAAACGACTCATATCATTCACAATTTGAAGATAAATAGAACATTTAATTTAAAAATAACGGCCTTCATCATCGTTTGCATCGTCGTACAATAGAGCGAACATTCGTTCCGTGTTTTTGTCTCACAAGCTAAAGGAATAGTCAGTTTGTAGCAAATAAAAGGAACGAGGGTGTCGACAAGCCGTTTTGTTTTCTAATCAACAATACAGACTTTCGTTGCTCAGTTAGACCTCATGCAGTGACCCTATGCAGGGACGCGCTGCGTTCCTTGTTTTGAACGAATTATTAGTCTGGTTTTACATAGAAGACTGAACAATCAGACAATCACTGGTGATTCCTGTTAGTGCCTGAGACTTGATGGTAACAATGATTTATTTATTGAAACTGAGTCATCGGTAGCCATTAGTTGTGCTCATTGTCTTTGGAAATAATCTTTAGCGCTCGCTGCGTGCGCGCATCCTCCCAGTTGGAGAGCTTTGCTTGTTTACAAACATTTTATTAAGGTGTTGTGTTTAATGGCTTCTATAAGAGGTAATATTTATTGTGAGTGTGTACAATGATTTATTCTCTTCTAGGTAGTAATTTCAATAGATTAATCTATCAAGAGGTGATCTGATTTGAATTATTTTCAGTAAAGATTTGACATGTAGGTTTACAGCCTCGAACATCTGCATTTCGCGATTGTTCAACTGTATTTCAAAATATTATCCTATTTTACCTACCTCTGTAAAGGCAAACTTGTATTTTACAACCACAGGAAAATACAATATTGGAGATGCAATATTAGAGTGTGGAATTCTGGTCAAATATTATCAAGATCGCAGCTATATCACATCACACCTAGCTCGCTTTCTGAAGAGGGTAAAAGGGTTGTTTGAGGTACATCATCGTCACCGTTTCAAGTGATAGACCTCCTCTGGTCTCCTGCACGGATCTTATCAAAACACGGCTTGCTTCCAGCGACTCTCAGCTGCTTGCTTGAAATCGTCCATCCATCGCGAGTCTTCCAGCTTCACATGTCGCTAGGTACTACGGATTTTTAAATTCTGAATTTGTTCCGTAGGATTTCCCGAAATAAGCTCTATCGACCGTCGAGAGGGACATAGGACATATCTCGGAAAATAAAAGAGTTCTCACGGAATTGGGTATTTGACAACTATTCAAATAAATTATTTTTTAGTGAATAATATATAATAAAATAGAGGATCTCCTAAAAGACGTAATACCCCTGTTAGTTTTATCGAAAAACATGTTAAGCTATCGATTCAAGTAAAAAAGTGCGTCGAAATTGTTCTGACTGAGACTGTTCAGTCTGTTCTTTCCTTAGTTATTGGTCTGTTCCAAGTCTGTTCAGTATCCTATACTAACCGCGCTTTTTCATGTTGGAAAAAAGTTGCTGATTTGACTAGTTGTCAAATACCCAATTTTCATATTGTGAATTGTTGAGTGTTATAGCGTATTTACTTTCAAATTTTAATTTCGTAATAATACATGTTCGAAACTATGTGACTTGCACGAGCGAAAGGACCGTGCAAGGCTTTGTTTAAAGACTTCATTTATCATCCGAGACAAAAGATTTTCGAACCGACGACGCCAAAAACTCACAATGAGTGTAACAGTACTTACACAGAATATTTTATTGTTTTACAGCTCAGCTCCCGTAGCAGGAGGTAGCACCCTAAAATAATGCCTAAAAACTTTTCAAACTTAACACGACGGCAATTAAATAGATTTATAACGCCTTCTTTCCCGGAATGGCGACATAATTGTTAATATTTAGGGCCCCTTTTCTGATACAAAATTCAGTATTTCTTTTTGTAAAAATTTTTCACTTAGTACAAATAATCTTCACCGCTGTTTTCTGTTGAATTAGTCCTTTGTTTTCGTCATAGGCCTTTAAATTACGATCGATTTTCTAATATAATGCGGCCATAGTCTAGTGGTTATGATTTCAACTTCTATTTTTTTTTTTAATTCACTACCAGCTAGCCCTTGACTGCGATCACACCTGATGGTAGTGATGATGCAGTCTAATATGGTAGCGGGCTAACCTGTTAGGGGCATGGCAGTTATATTAAACCCACACCCCTTCGGTTTCTACACGGCATCGTACCGGAACGCTTAATCGCTTGGCGGCACGTCTTTGCCGGTAGGGTGGTAACTAGCCACGGCCGAAGCCTCCCACCAGGCCAGACCAGGGAAAATTCAGAAATTATAAATTCCCAAATTGACCCTGCCGGGGATCGAACCCGGGACCTCTGCACGTTAAGGCGCTACACACTGCGCCACGGAGGTCGTCAAAAACGTCTGTTGATTTGTTCAAAATTTAAAGCTCCGAAAGACATGAAAAAACGCCTGCGTGAAGCGGGACGTGCCTACTGCCCTATTTACTTGTGTTGCGCGGCTCCATATAAATCAAAATATGAGGACTATTCATCCGACAGGATTTTTTTGTCCCTGATACGTTTGAGATCTTCGCACCGACTGCAATTTACCAGTTATCACAGGCACTGGTACCAGGCCGTGGTCGGCTTGATGGCTGGAAGTAATTTCTTCATTAAATGTCTATTTGATTGCTTGAAAATTACCTCAGGAGTTTCACTTTAGGCGCCTTTAGATCTTCTTCAGATACACTTAAGTGTACCTATCGGAAGATCTAAAGGCATCAGGTAACTCCTAAAAGAGATTTTGCGAAGGTGTATAAAAGTCAAATAATTTATTTTTCTATGGGTTCAATTACAGAACCTTAAGTAGGATGGAGCTATTTGAAGAGTAAAAAAGATTAAAAACAACATTTTAGACTACTATCCCAAGATTAATCTCAGCTTTCCTTTGATAATTTTCCCTACTGTTAATTTAACCTTTTTACTGAAGCAGGTAAAAGCAGGTAGGTTCAATAGATTTTTAACGATTTTTTGGAAGATTAATTTTACTAACTGGAAGATCCTTTTATTCCTGATCCCTTTGGCAGTATTGCTTTTGATCTGAAAGTAACTTATATACCTATTTTGTTTCTGTTTATTAATTAAATCAATAGGGATAAACATAGATGATATCCTGGTAAGAGGAATACATGATATTTAATCATTTTTCTTCAATAAGAAAATCAATAGGGTCCAAAATTATATGAATAATATGAATTATATTATTATATGAAGATTAAATTTTTTATGAATATTTAATATTACTTTTATTTTTAACCATTTCATGAAGAAACCATTTAGATGAAAAAATAGGCATAACAAAGTCTTGATAAGAAACAACTAATGAAAAAACTAGAAGTTTAATTCACTATACTCCGCCACAGAAGGCAAATCTATGTAGTACAGTGCGTATCTTGAACTTGCAGGCCGCGAAATTCACCACACCACATAAACCCTCCAAAATACCCTCAATACGTTTCACTCCGATACCGGCGCATCTTCAGGAGATGTTGACTCTACAATGCACGGTTCTAAAGTCTTTACGAATTAAACTTCTAGTTTTTTCACTGTGATGGACTTCCGCAAAGTAACGCCTGCGTCTATCCAATATTAGAAACAACTAACTCGAATGTTCTAAGAATCTTAGAACAATCGCGTCTCCGCGTAACCACGTTATAATTATGTGGTGCCTAATCCCTGAATGTATGGGCAACCGCGTTCAAGACCTCATGTTGTTCGAAGAACAAAGCAAAGTCCTACTGTCCAGTAGCAATAAGCGACCCCCGTGACGTTGTCTTGTTGATTCTAAACCACAAACATCTCTATTCATTACAGTTGGACTTATTGTCTGTGGTGGAATGCCTTAGTACAGTTTATTGTAGCAAACCAATCTATAATGCTACCGGTGGGTGGTTAGCCTTTCTTTATTCGTGTCTACCTGACGACAGTTCTGCAACTGATTGATTGCTTCCTCATTTCGATTTGTAAAAGCACCAAATAGCATGGCTTTTTATTTTTCGTCTAGAATTTTTACGACCTCATTGGGAATCGCTTGAAGATTCTTAGTATGCTTGCTCAGGTCAAAAGGTAGATATATTGTATAAGTATACGTATAAAGCTATTTAACTGTATTTGAAGGCTTTTTGGTTTCCGAAGGAGTAGTGATGTTGTCAACTTATTTTACTCGAAATACTTTGAAATATATTTAAGTTAAATTACTTTTTTAGAGTATATGAACAGTTAAATAGAAAGTATTCTTACTCTAGATAAAGTTCTTATGCGACTAATAAAGTCTAGAGTTTGCGACAGATTCAATTTTCCAATGCTTCGTATACAGCAAGGTAAGCAGCGCAATGATTCAGCCTTATGCAGATTAAGGAAATATTTATATTCTTACTTAGAGATGGCAGGGAATAAGAAAACGTTTTTCCAAGCTTTAAGAGTTATCTACATAACTTTAGGGGTACGTGAATTAGTTTAATTTATTTATCGTGCGTATTATTTAAAATTCATTAGGAAAAATTGGTTATAACTAGATTTCACAGTTAATTTCCTATATTATTTACAAAACATATCAAAGAATTGTTCTTGTCAAATAATTTCATTAAAAAAACTAAAAGTCAGTTGCATTAACACTTTGCCAATTTTATTTTTAAGTTACGATTTACAGCTCTGTTGGGTCTTCCGTACTTATGTACGATTTTTATGACCTCCTATCCTCAGCTTCCCGAACCACCCAAGTTATACCACACAAGTAAGGGGCGGGTCCACTTTGTCACCTTGCAAAGGTACCACCGATATATTTTGCGAGTACAATAAAAAGAGCCGACTAATTCGTACCCAATACATCAAATGCGGGCAGGAAAGAAAGAAAATGAAGATCGCTCGATTTATGAAAGAGCCGCCATATTGACGTTTATGTTGTGTCTTTGTAGTGGCGTCAAAGGTATGAATGGGAATAACGTAACGTAATAGGTGTGAAGTGTCGTCCTTTTGTCGTGTTTCCATGTCAGGTTCGATGTGAATCGCGGCGGTCTGCGAATGATGTAGTATGTGTAGCATTTCGTGTAAGAATGGAAAGTAACATGCGGTTGAACGATACTCGACTCTGATAGAGTAGGTATATCTATTATTTTGATTGTTACATCTTATGAAGCTTTTCAGTGTTTTCTTAATGTTATGTGTTGGTCTTATTTTTTGTTTTTTATCCACTACAAGCTATAGCCCTTGACTGCGATCTCACCTGATGGTAAGTGATGATGCAGTCTAAGATGGTAGCGGGCTAACCTGTTAGGGGCATGGCAGTTATATTAAACCCATACCCCTTCAGTTTCTACACGGCATCGTACCGGAACGCTAAATCGCTTGGCGGCACGTCTTTGCCGGTAGGGTGGTAACTAGCCACGGCCGAAGCCTCCCACCAGACAAACATTACAGCATTTATTAAGACTTAAATAGTCTTAAGTTAATAATGAATGTGTCCATAACTGCCTCGTTGGTTAGCATGTTCGACTGCGCCCGACGAGGTCTCCGGTTCGAGTCCCGGGTCGGATCATAATTTGAAGTATTAGGTTTTTCTGACTAGAAATTCTCAGTACTACCCCGGAGTTGGCGGTGTATCACCCCCGTGCCTCGGAGAGCACGTTAAGCCGTCGGTCCCGGTTACCACTAACACTAACATGATAATAGTAGTAGTAACAGAGAGTGCACTGTGCACCTGTGCATGCGCACACACTTGTGCACTATAATATCTCCTGTGCAGATGGCTAATCTCTGTGGAGATTGGCCGCCGTGGTCGAAATTCGATCGGGAGGACATTAATAGTCGTTAAAGTCGCATTGGAGAAGCGTGGTCTCTAATTACCTCTCTCCTATCTGGGTTGTCTGGAGGAGATTACTTTTAGTGATAAGACCGCCCTTGCGCACTTTGTTTTGTTTTCTTTTCTTTGTATTTTTATGTCCGGTGAAGCAATAAAGAGTTAATCTATCTATCTATCTATCCTATGAGATTGGAGGCCTTACTTCAATGGGCTTTAGTGGTGTGCATAAGGTCAAATGTACATGACTTTTTACTGTTTGCCGCAAATTATATAATTGTCAAGCAACTTCTGAGTCCATTATTCAGAACATTTCATATAAATCTTTTATCTTACATTTATATTTATTGTATGATATCGTTCACGTACAAATGGCAAACTCTAAGCTTTTAGGGCTCATACTAAAATGTAATATCGTCATTAGTGCAGGCAGGTAAAAGGTAATTCAAGTGAGGATTCCACGACGAGTTTGTGTTTTCAAACAATATAATACGTATTTACATTTTATGTCTACCCAATAACATACATACGAGTCCCAGCAAATGGCTAAGGCTTCTAACTACACAGGGATACTTGGCATAGCTTTGGGATGGAATGTTAGAGAGAGGTAGGTACTGCGGGTATACCTACCTACCGTCTGAAGATTTAAACATTTTAGCCGACTTCAAAAAGACCCGTGGTTTCTGTGTCGGACCCGTAAGAATATAATATGTTTGTGTGCCAACGATTTTTTCGGAAACCAATGGACGGATTTGAATGATTTTTATTTTATCATTGGTATTTAATTTTAATTGATTATTATTGACATGGCTAATGTATAAATTTGATTTTGTTCTTCGTTTTTTCTGACATTGATTGTAATTTATGACATTAATTCTACGATATTTAAATGATAATGTTTCTAATGTCAAGTAATCTTGACATTAGAAACAAATTGACTATGATTAAGTGATGATAATGTTATGATTATTTATTATTTTTGCATGCCTATTAAGGCGAAACATTGTCTCCGTCATTCTGTTTACCACCATTTGTGTAAAACATGTTTCTGCAAATAAATTTGAATTTGAATTTGAAAAGTGTGTATGTGCAATTCAGACCTACGAGAGAATGAGATAAATAAAACTTGTATTATAATATCTCATTTTCTCGCAAAAGCCTCTTTTTGGTGTCGCTTTTTCGTTTTTCATCGAAATTTCAAATCACAACGATTCTAAAGAAGTTTCACTTCAATATGTATTAATCTAATCACCTTTTTGTCAAAATCAGCGCATCTGAAACGGAAGTGTGATAAAGGGGCACGTAGTTAAATAATGAAATTTTTCGGCTCATTAAAATAACTACAAGACGCGACTCGGCTTGGCCTACTCATGCCATAGTCAGGATTTTTATGTAGGTATGTTTATGCAATACATGTTGTTAAAACTCGCATGAATTTCACTGAAAAATTGAACCGTTATAAGAGTGTAGCGGTCTTCGCAGTCCGCACATAATCCAATAGATGGCATTACTAGTAGCGCACGATGAACACGAAGAGCCTAACTCACGCTAACGAAGCGTTCTCTGAATTACGCGTATATACGACCTCCAACGATGAACGGTCGGACCAGTGGTCCCCGAGCACAACACCCGCTCGGTGGATGATATCATCCTTTGCTACGGTCGAGCCATATCACCTGCTCCCGTACAGTGGTGACCCCGACGTGATCTCCAAAGGCGACGCGATCTCCAAGCCGACGCTGACGTGATCTTCAAGCCGACGTGATGTCACAGCCGCCGCCGACGATCACAACCAGCCGACGTGATCTCAGAGCCGCCACCGACGCACATCAAGCCGACGAGTCACGCCCTCACTCGTCAGACATTAGCAACATCGCACATCACAACAAACCCCTACAGTCATCGTGACGAGAGCAGCATCAACAGAAGGCACAGCACGGCACAACAGCAACTCAACGCAACAAGCAATACAACGCAGCACAGCAACAAACAAGCAGCAAAGCAACAAGCAACGCAACGCAGCACAGCAGCACAACGCAGCACAGCAACAACAAGTAGCAACAAGCAACACGCAGCACAGCAACAAGCATCACAACGCAGCAACAGCAACACAACGCAACACAACACAGCACAGCCGACCGATGTTCCGGCACAACAGCAACATCACGCAACGCAGCACAGCCGTTCACAGAGCCACACGCTCGGCGGCCAGCACAGTCGATACTCAACGGCATATCAGTACACAGCCCGTCAACGCCAGTACCAGCCGCACAAGTGGGTCACACAGCCTTAGGATAGTATGAGCCTACAACGCCACTACTCTGGTTGTTACACGACGCCACTTCTCCAGATGCTTGCAACGTCATCTGAATGCTGACGACCTCCAGACTCGAAGGGGAGTGATGTAGCGGTCTTCGCAGTCCGCACATAATCCAATAGATGGCATTACTAGTAGCGCACGATGAACACGAAGAGCCTAACTCACGCTAACGAAGCGTTCTCTGAATTACGCCTATATACGACCTCCAACGATGAACGGTCGGACCAGTGGTCCCCGAGCACAACACCCGCTCGGTGGATGATATCATCCTTTGCTACGGTCGAGCCATATCA
This sequence comes from Erebia aethiops, assembly GCA_923060345.2. Taxonomy (NCBI): domain Eukaryota; kingdom Metazoa; phylum Arthropoda; class Insecta; order Lepidoptera; family Nymphalidae; genus Erebia; species Erebia aethiops. The sequence goes on along the minus strand of OV281096.1, from coordinate 7,589,806 downwards.
CCTGCTCCCGTGCAAGAGAATAGTCAAGGTAAATGTAAATAGGATGTATTATTTTTATCACTATGATACGTAGTAGGTATCAATAATAAATAGTAATTAATTACGTAATTAATTAACGTAATTAATAGTAGTATTAACACAGAATACTAAGTTTTACTAACCTATTCAGTTCAGTCATTTTTAACAGCCCGCGACCTCGTTATTTACTTTCAACTTATTTATTGCCATTTTCAGAGGCAACCTATAAAACTAATCTTTCCGGGCATGTCCTCACACAACTTGGTAAGACCACAGGGCCGCATCGATTCCAAGTCTCCCTTGAAATCCGGGTCAATGTCAAGGGGAAGCCCACGAAGGCTATAAAGCAACAGGGAGGAATTTTCATTTGAGGAATTTCTAAATACGACTGGATGTTGTGTTTGTTGTTGTTAATAATAGTACCTATATTAATTGTTTTACTGAGGAGAATTTTTTTTTTAAATATTTTGGAATTGGCTGGCATATAGCCCTTTTTCAGTATTCATACTAATATTATAAATGCGAAAGTGTGTCAGTCTGTCTGTATGTCTGTCTGCTACGCTTTCACGGCCCACCTGTTCAATCGATTTTGATAAAATTTGGTGCAGGGATAGTTAGATCTCGGGGAATGACATAGGCTACTTTTATTCCCGGAAATTTAAGGAGTTCCCGCGGGAATTGAAAATCTAAATAAACGCGGACGAAGTCGCGGGCATCATCTAGTTAAGTATATTTTACGGTTAGCCAGATAATGCCCGCGGCTTCGTTCGCGTGGATTTCAGTTTTCTAAATCCCAGGGGAAATCTTTGATTTTCCGGGATTAACATAGTCTATGTAGTAGGTATGTACCAGAATCTTAAATTACTGTGTGTAAATTAGTGGATAAAGTACGGTGCCATACAAAAAAATATTATTGTAAAAAAGAATATCATAAAATATATGACGTATAAATTCACTTTTCAATTTACAAAAGCAATATTTTATACTGGCCATAATTTTTGTTGCCGCTATAGAAAAATAATGTAAGATGGCGTCGCCCGCGTCACGTCAGTGGTGAACAAATAATCAGGCCAGCAATGGCAGCCGTTTATTTACTTTTGTCGATTTATATTTACGCGCGGAGGGAATTTAGTGGGGTTTGTAATGGTACGCTATTCAGTTACGCCTCGTTGTAAGGGGTATAAAGTTAGGGGTTGACTTTTATGATAAAAGTCGGGGGATATTGCAGTAATGGTTTTGAAATTTACAGCTCGATGTTCACATCTGTTGGATATATATGGGAGATTCGAAAGTTTTGAATAAGTATTTTCCCAAGGACGGATTATGTTAACTCTGATGACAGGGCAAACTGTCTCAAAATTAACAATGGATGGCACCCAGTACACAATCAATCTGGATCGCGAACATTAACGGTAGAAATGAATAATCAATGTATGAATAATCTGTCGATACGTTACTTAGCAACGTTAGTTTTTTTAAAGTTCTTTAAAAAAACAAACGTTGATAACAATGATATTATCGATAGATTACAGATAGATTAATTAATAATTTCGGTCCTATATGTGTGTACCTAGCATTATTATGTTATAGAAAACTATAGGCCTATTATTTTGATCCTCTTTATAGATTTTTTCAGCTTCAGAAGTTTAATTCTTTCAAATTATAGCGTTAGTTTCTTTCAGTTTTTACGTACAATAGAGAGATAGAATGTACGCGCATTTAAATCTGAGCTTTATTTATTTTAGGTACTTTATAGCATTTTTCATGACCACTGGGCTTACATCTGTGGAGCAAGTTAGATAAAAAGTAAACTTGAGCCTATAAAATATTAATAGAAGCTTAAAGGGATCTTGAAACAGAATAAGCTAACATAAGCTTCGTTCTCCAACTTGAATACACAAAAGGAGATTACCTACGTTCCAAACGAAAAGGAGAAAATATTTTACAAAGATTTAATTTTCTTTGTGGGCTTAGATTTCTCTTTGTATCTACCAATGTACCTAGAAATGTTGCAAAAACATATGAAAATACGTGTCAGCGCGCTCTGCTGACATAATGTAATGCAATGCCATTTTAACACCTTTAGGCCCGGACTCCACCAGAGCGGAGACGAGACGAGAGTAGAGGAGATGTGATTTAAACAACCAATAGAATTTCGTTATTCTCACATCTCGTCTCCATTCTACTCGATTTTATAACATTCCTCGCTACGCTCGGGAGGCTAAACACCTCGTATGAAATGGCTCGTTTTATTCCTTTGTTGAACAATCTACTATTTAGTTAAATTTTCTATACCTGTCCTTATCAACTTATAACTTTATCTTAACTTTGTAAAAGTGACAGCATCAGAAACACTAAATCAGTTTTAGATAGTGTAGTGCAAATCGGCCTTAAGATATTTTGCTGTTATTTTTATTTTTTTATTTTGCTGTGCTGGGCTGCTGGCTATTAATTGTGACATTGTAAAGTTTATAGACACGAAGGGTTAAATCCATACTTGGGAAGTTTGGATGTCAACAAATATGTTTTGGATGTAATTATATCTACGGAATTGCCACTGACGACTCAAACTGGCTGACATATATTTACATAAACCCAACAAATTATACAACTGCTCGGTTTAGATAACTCCCGCTACTCATTATAATTTTATTATTCTTTACAACGGTGACTCTCATCAGAAAGGATTTTCAGAAATCCTATCCAAACGAAACGTTGTGGGTGTACTAGTACTTCATCATACTTAATATTATAAATACGAAAGTCAGTTTGTTTGTCCTTCAATCACGCTGCAACGGAGCAACGGATCGACGTGATTTTTAGCATGGGTATAGTTGAGGACCTGGAGAGTGACATAGGCTACTTTTTATCCCGGAAAATTGAGGAATTCCTGCGGGAATCCAAAAAAACTTATTCCACGTGGACGAAGTCGCGGGCATCAGCTACTACCTAATAAGTAAAAAAAAATTGGGAGTCATAGGGACTGCCGATAGAAGTGAAAACGAATATTTACTTTTTTCTAATAAAAAAAAATATAATAAAAAATACTAATAATAATAATAGTTTCAAAAGGCATTAAAGTTTAATTATGAATTTACTATATTTATATTTAAGACCTTTTGTCTTCTTAACAACGCGAGGTGTCGTTTAACACAGCACTTATTAATATAAACCTTAAAATTTAGGACTTAAAGCTTAATTACGCATGTACTATTTATACTTAAGACCTTTTGTCTTAAGAAGAATGGTGTCGATCTCGCGCATTTTTACCCCCTACCAAAAAGTGCTCAACGCGCCTAAAGAAGTTTTCACACTTCAAAAGTGTGTGTGTGCAATTCACACACGGCAGAAGTGAAACTTCAAAAAAGTAGCCAACGAGATATAGAAATAAATATAACTTGTATTTTAAGTATATCCATACTTCCATACTAAAATTATAAATGCGAAAGTAGGTCTGTCTGTCTGTCTGCTACGCTTTCACGGCCCATCCTTTCAACCGATTTTGATGAAGTTAAGTATAGAGCTAGATTGTATCCTGGGGAAGGACATAGGCTTTTTATTCCGGAAAATTAAGGAGTTCACGCGGGAATAAAAAAAAGTTAAACCACGCGGACGAAGTCGCGGGCATCATCTAGTATATATATATATATCTATCTCATTCTTTCGCAGGATAATTCCTATTATGAATATGTTTGTATCCTTTTAGTGTCCCTTTTTCGTTTAATCGAATTTTCAAATCACAACGCTTCTAAAGAAGTTTCCCTTCAAAAATGGTAGATTATTTAGACCAGCTCTTGGTTATAATCAAATTACTTACTCAAGTGCGCGCTACTGGGCAATAAACGCTGTGTCTTTTGTTACAAAATATAAATAAAAACGACAACTTCACTAAGTGCACAATTTAATATGCTCCTAAAACCGTGAATGAGTACGATTATTACATCAAAGTACCTGAACGGGTCACCCGTAAAATCGTACGTATAACGCTAAGATACGTGTAAAATTAAGTGTTAAAAATTAGTGTAGAAATGTTGATTAGATCCAGGTATTTAGCGGCTTGCGATTGAGCGGTCACATCTTGTATACAACACGACGTATATACGGTTGTTCGCATTGATACGCCGTCATATCACAATTCTATGGTTCGTTTGTTACATTATTATAGGCGTTGAATTCGTGTCGTATGCCTAATTAATGTATTTGACTCCGTTTAGGAAGGGTTCTTAAGTAGTTTCTGAGGCGGTTGTAAGCCAGCATACTCGTAGTTTTTCGGTAATTAACCGCTCATAGATGGTCATGTTAGGAACAAAGCAGCTGTTTTTCTTTATTATCATACTATCATAATATTGTCATACTAATATTAAAAATGCGAAAGTGTGTTTGTTTGTTTGTTTGTCCTTCAGTCACGCCACCACGGATGATGATCGACGTGATTCTTGGCATGGGCATACTTAGTTGAGGAATTGGAGAGTGACATAGGCTACTTTTTATCCCGGAAAATTAAAGAGTTCCCGCGGGAACCAAAAAACCTCAATCAACGAAGTCGCGGGCATCAGCTAGTGGGTATATAAATCTTCGAGCATTTTCTTGGTTATATGATCCAATGGGGACCATCGAAACGGCAAGTATTTAAAATATCGAATCGTTTTTATGCACAGAACGACCTCAGTTTACATAGAAGGGAACTGTCAGTCAAAGAATGTGGACTTGTTTTACTAACACCATGTAGTCTGAAAAGCGGGACAGCGCTATGGTGGGGACAAGGACAGGCTTATACAGGTGAGGGGCATGGCCTACAAGTCGGACGCGAAACTTTTTTCTATAAAAGGTCCCATCTAGTACCTATATATCGATGTTTTTATGTACATTTTATTAGACTTTTTTTAATTTAAAACGACGGTGCTATCTCTTTATCGACTACAGCAATGTTTAATTGGTTCAATGTTTATTTTCGTATCGATTACTCAGATAGTTTACCAATTTTAACTTTACTCTACCGATAGTCTCGCAAGTGTAAACACGGTAAAGTATTTTGGGAAATCAATTGGCAGTTTTTGCCGTATTGTTACGTATTCGACCTTGGTCTAACAATGATGGATCTGTGAACGCTGTCGGTCATTATTTCAAGCACGGAGCCTCTCGACAATGTTGAAAGACTACTAGTATTACACATGGGAATCACCAATCAAACTTTGACGTTTCTGAGATGTTGGATCGGTTGTAATCAGTCTTTCTACGTTTTAAAGCCCGCTGTATTGTTCAGTCGTCAATCAAGTGCCGGCGGTTATTTCTGATACCTGGTATTACGCCTCCTTTTTCCTTTTATATTTAAAGAATATTGAAATTTAATTAAAATTCTTTAGATCTCACATCGAGTTGTTTGAGATTAATCGTAATGAATCCACTAAGAGGTAGGTATTGTGAATTATTATGGAAAGTTTATTATTTTCTATGAATAAAATCTTAACAAAACATCGGTGTAATATCAAAATAATATGTTTTCTGTAGTGCACAATCTCTAAACTCAAATAACAGCATTAAAAATATTGCTAACCCTTTGTTGTTACTTCCTGCGGAAAGGGAGAGAACTAGATTTAAAGCTGTCATTTTGGTTTTTTTTAAATCCAATACAAGCTAGCCCTTGACTGCGATCTCACCTGATGGTAAGTGATGATGCAGTCTAAGATGGTAGCGGGCTAACCTGTTAGGGACATGGCAGTTATATTAAACCCATACCCCTTCGGTTTCTACACGGCATCGTACCGGAACGCTAAATCGCTTGGCGGAACGTCTTTGCCGGTAGGGTGGTAACTAGCCACGGCCGAACCCTCACCAGTCCAGACCAGGGAAAATTCAGAAAATATATAAATTCCCAAATTGACCCTGCCGGGGATCGAACCCAGGACCTCCGCACGTTAAGGCAATAGCGCTACACACTGCGCCACGGAGGTCGTAAAAGGAGGTTTCATGTAGAGATTGTGTTATACAAAATTGGCAGCATTGTCTTGTCTACCTGTTGTGTCCTTTGTTAGTACAATTTCCTTATATTGAGGAACCATTGAATCTCATTTAGTTAGGTAACCCACGTACAAAAACTTTACTATGTGATAGTACTTTAAAGAGATCTGCTTTTTTTTGTATATTCTGTTTACTGAGTGCTTGATATTGTAATTTTTTAATCAAATACATTTTCAAAAGTTATTCACAATTTGTAAACCAACTTTTGAAAATGTGTTACTTTGATACTTACCGAAATAACTAACTTACTAGTTTTGATTTGTATTTCCTATTTATTGCTTGAAACTTATTTTATAATTAACTAACATAAAAATGTTAATCTAGCACAAGCTTAACGGCATACAAATGAACCGACAAAAAATCTTAACTAGCTGTTTATTAATACGCCAGTCTTCCTGTATTAAATAAAAACTACAATTATGTATCATCAATTTCACGACAACAATAAAGAAGTGAACGTAAAAATTAATTATTCGCCATCGGCACGCCATTCTAATAATCATAAATAACACTGCAATCGGATCAAACGCGGTAGGTCCACAACAATGTGCGAAACATTAAAAATATCAACAATGGAACTTTTGACGTTCATAGTACAAATGGAATTACAAATACTTTTTTACCGTCGCTAAATTACTTTCCATAGAAATAACAGCTCTATTACATTGCAGTAAGGGTGTGGTTAGTTAGAAGAAGTGTAAGTAGTTTGTGGACTATGGTTGTCGCTTGCAACAGCTGGCGTAGCGTGGAAAATCGATTTTCCCGTGGGCACGACGGATGTCACATCTGTGCGACTGTACCGCTTGTCTGCACCCAAAATAGACGTCATCAAGAAAATCATATCAAGCTATTATAAATCTAAATATAAACTTGTATGAGTATCCCAAGTACAGCTGTAGTCTACCTATTCTATCGACTTCTTCGTCAAAAATTCTCAATAAGTAGGTATTTTTTATTTAACTGGTTTAACAGCTCTGGATTCTAGTACTTCTGAGCCCTACTTTTACAAAAATATCATTCTCAATGAGGTTTCAATCATCACTGAGATCTACAAAAAGTCGAAGTAATTTTATAATGGAACTATACCTACCTATACAAGCTTAGGTACGTTGTGACTTTTTTATATAAGTATTATAATGTACCTACCACTACCACCACCACCACTACAGCCCATTAACATCCCAAGGCACAGGTCTCAACTCTCATAGGAGAGAGGGAATTAGAGCTTAGACCCACGCTTCTCCAATGCGGGTTGGCGGGCTTTATCATGTTATTATATCATGTTAGTGAAAATAACCGGGACCGACGGCTTAACGTGCTCTCCGAGGCACACGAGAAACACCACCAACTTCATAACTCCGGGCTAGTACTAAGAATTTCTAGTTAGAAAAACCCAATACTTTCGTAATTATGGTCTGACCCGGGACTCAAACCCGGGACCTAGTCGGCCGCAGTCAAACATGTTTACCACTAGGGTAGACTAACGAGGCAGGTATATTAAGTAGTATAGTTTTGAAAATATCAGGAAATGTATATAATTTTTTTTCTGTTTTGCTGCAAACTTAAAGTTATTTTGATACGTTTAAAAACCACAAGTTCGTGCTTTAGCTGTTAAGGCTTATGCTAATCTCTATCAATTAAAAGCCCAATTTAAAAGCAGTCCATAACAATAACAATTTTACAATACTTTAAATATTATATTAAATCTGGTTTAAAACAATCTGGATATTCGGTTTTTTCGTATGAGGATATTAATAGTTATCATCGTTAGACGACGAGATGAGACGAGTTGCAGAAATTATAGATTGATATTATTGATACAAGCGGCATAAGACTGAGAAGTATGGAAATTAAAACTAGGGTTGTAACGGAACCTCGGCTCCGCTTCCGTAAGTGCGGAACTTTCGCAACAAATCGTACCTCCGCTTCTGCATCCGCATCCGCCGTTTTTTTGCGAAGTTGTAACGGATGTTTATTTACGTGGACTTACAATGCGAGAGGTACAAATCGAAGCAGGTGACGTCAGTTAAACCATTACAACAAGCAAAAAGGCAACTGTCCTTAGAAGAATCCTCATGAAAAAATCTAATGTGGGATTCATCGCATCCTAAAGCACAGAAAATGGGCGATGTGATCAGAGAAATCCACCTCCGCCTCCGCCTCCGTTAACCTCCGCACCCGCGGAGGCAAAGCCGCTTCACCTCCGCATCCACCTCTGCTTTCGCTAAGAACGCCTCCGTTATAACCCTAATTAAAACCTCCTTTTAGTAGAATTACTGTATAGACAACGACGATGACATATTATTTACACGTGTGTTACGCTGGACGACTGCGCTTCATCAGCACGTATGCCGCGCGTCTCAACTTCCATAGAAGATCCAATTCCGACTATACTTGCTGCCTTCGTATACCTAACATCGGAACGAACGGACGTACCTATCTTACATTTTGTACCATATTCTTAAGTAAACCAATTTATTATATTCATATACACCAAAAAGGACTTCATTATTCCTGAACCTGCTTCGAGACAGCCGCCCAACATAACTCGTGCGTAAATTGTGTTTATTACAGAGTTTAAACTAGCTAACTAGCTGTTACCCGTGACTTCGTCCGCGTGGATTGATGTTTTTTTGGTTCCTGCGGGAACTCTTAATTTTCCGGGATAAAAAGTAGCCTATGTGTTATTGAAGTGAAAACTTCTTTAGCCGCGTTGAACACTTTTTGGTAGGGGTAAATCTTATGGTTCGCGTCACCGACATGCTCGTGACGTATTGTGCAACAGTAGTGCTGTGTTTATTTGTGTGCTTTACAAGTAAAATTGAATGGATTTACTTTACACTGATAATTTTCCAGACTATCTATCTCTGTGCCAAATTTCATCCAGATCCGTTCAGCCGTTCTGGCGTGATTCAGGAACAAGTAATATCCATCCATCCAAACTTTCGCATTTATAATATATATTACTATAGATAAGAAGAGTGTAGGTACCTTCGAGCACTTGTGGTTAAGTTAATGCTCGAAGACTTTAGCCGTGTCAGCGACCCATTGACAAATTGGTCGTCCATTAAGAAAGCCACAAACATTTCAATAAAAACAATACGATTCCATCTCAGACCACACATGGGCAGAAGCCGGTGAAAATCAGAAAGCTATCACCGTTGCGAATCGCTTTAACGCAAACGTATAATCGTTCTATTTGTTTTAAGCCGGCCGTAACAGTTTGAATAAAAACATCAAAGGGGGTGTAAGAGACCCAAAGGAGTAATTATAATTTGTCTCGGTTTACCGGAAATAGTTTGTGTCGCTATTAATCGCGGTTGTATTCTGGGAACGCCCTTTGACGGAGGCCTTGCACGGCAGACTTGCTGGCAACTGTATTCATACAAGATTTGGAAGTAACTGATATCAAATCATAAGGTTACTGATAAAGTTTCAAATAATAGTTAGTATTATGAATGCGAAAGTGTGTTTGTCTGTCTAGTATGCTTTTACGGCCGTTTTTGACGTTTGGTATAGCAAAACTAAAAACTCATATTTTTTTATTTAAATAAAGTTGTTAAAAGTGCTTTTGAATCGTCGAGTGAATCTACCACTGCTTCGGAATGCCATTCCTACCGCTAAACTTTGAAATGGGGTTGTGTTTTTTTTGACAATAAATGATTTATTATAGAAAATCAAGTATTTCCTTCGAGATAAAAAAGAAACAAAATTTTCGCGAAAGAAGTCGCCGGCATTATCAGTTAGCACTGCTATGTAAGAGCAAAATATGATATTATGTACCTACGCGGTCTTGAGTGTCCGTGTGCTTAAAAACTTACTCACTTGAGGTGAGGTTGAATTCGGTCCCTTCGTAGTTGGAGGAAGGGATATTATATTTCACAAAAACCAATTAGAAGTGCGTGCCTTTGTATCGAACCTCCCATCACCCGAACAGGAGGCCGAAGGTGTGAACCACAAGGCTATCAAATATATTAATTATAAATAAATATAATATTTCTTTATGCCAAAAAAATTATATGAAGTAACAAAATTGTTAGTTTACATTTTACAATTCTTGGGTAGTCCTTTGAACTTTGAACTTAAAATCTAGTAGCAGTTTTCTATAATTTGATTTGTTCAAGTCCCAGTGAGAATTACGACTCCAATTTAAAACAGACGGCGCAGTTGTCGTCGGTCTATTCATTTCTAAGATTAATTAAACATTTTATAATTAATGTTATGCACTCATATTTTAATCATGTATTTGTATGATTCTAGTCTATTTAGTAGTAGGTATTAGTAAAAAATTGCTGCGTGGAAGTAGGATTTTAAATCTCGTGTGCTGTCTTTTTCCAGGAAAAGGAAAAGTTTTACCTGGAAGTCTTGTTTTCACTGTGACGTAGCTGGTTTGGCGAGAAAAGAAACACAGCAAGTCAACACAAGGAATTTATTTAAGAAAGAATCAGAGGGTCGTGGGACGAGAGGCCCGTCAATAATTTTGCTTTCTAGACCTGTAGTGGGCGAGTACTGTCCTGGAATGCCGCGGAGTGTCGGTCCAGCTGGTAGTGGGACGCGCGGCGAGTTCTTCAGCCAGGTAGTGTGCGGTGGGAGATTTTACACGCCGGGAGTCGGTCGTCTATGCTCGGAGGCTCTGACCCGCAGAAGTGGCGCGGCCAGAGAGCTCGGGCGTGGAAGAGGGCCACGGACTGGACGGGACTCGCAGAAGTGGCGAGTCACGTTGCTCCGAGCGAGGTCGAGGCGCAGACCGACGAGATAATCCCCAGGAAGAAAACCCTGGAATGCACATTCCAGCGTGTGAGCAACTGTTCCCTTCTATCCATCTGGTTGTGACACGTAGCAGCAAGCAAGCGGAAAAGTACTGCGTAAAATGGTGGTGCTAAGTAGGTATGTCACAATCAGACGGAGTTACAGAGAAGGAAATAGTGAAGCTAAGTTAAACAAAATATTTTAAAACAAAGAAAAGATAATATTAAAGTGCAGAGGGCAGTGAGAAGCTAATAATAATAATTAATAATTTACAAGTTAAAATATTATTTTAAGAAAATCAAAAGACTAATTAGAAAATCAGTTATTAAGGATATATAGTGCGAATTATAGTACATACAATTGGGCAATTCAACCTTCATCGAGCTAAGAAAGGTCGTACAAGGACGTGTGGAAAAAACCAGAATGTAATGTGCGTAAAAAAATACTATCCTACAGCGAAATGTTCAGCACTTACCCGTGAACGGGGTTTAAAAGGTTTGCTGAGGTCTTCAGACGAATACTAGCCTTTGGATTTTAGGTGACGAAATCAATTTCGGGAGAACGGCCAGCGTGTAGTCGCTCCGGAACGAATTTTTTGAATGGGCTCGCGGACCGCGGTGTAGTAACAGCGACTCCCGCGGCACGCGGCGGAGGCGCCCTCTTCACCTGAAGCGGCAGCCACGCAAAACAAACCGGTCCGAAGCGACGCGCGCTGCCCGCTGTAGATCGCGTCTATAATATGCCTATAACTAGCTATATTTACCTATTAGCTAACAGTTATAATAATTATTTAGGTCTCTGTAACTGCTAAAACATGTAACGCCTTTTACAACGTTACATATCCCCCTCGCCTGGCGAAGAATTTTATCCCTACAGGATAAAATTCGTTAAGACTTTAAATACGCTAGTACTTACACTTCCATAATCACCATTCACACTCTTACATACATCACGCAATTAATATAAGCAACAGTAATTTGATCTTTAAAATTACTGACGCATCCTTACACAATGAGTTAGAGATTGTACAGAACCTATAACTCTCGTACGAACTTAGCCACAAGATGTCAGAATTACACGAGGAATAGCGAGTTACTAAAATATATTGTGTAATGTGAGTTATGTTGATATATAATAAGTTATTTATACATATATAGTGATATGAATTTATGTTGAACTAATAATATTTAAATATATTATAATATGTGAATTTAAGTTAATCTTTATAGTGAGAAGATACAGGTTTAAGGTCTTTTATATGCCAAGTACCTAAATTATTTCCTGTCATATTTTCTAAAATATAAACGAGTGGCGAACGTTTTTCTATAACGCGACACTTAATATATTTAGGAGCTAATTTTTTGCTAAAAAACTTATCTTTATCAGATAAAACATAAGTTTTCTTAAAGACAATGTCTCCTACTTCAAATTCGAAGGGCTTTCTACGTAAATTGTAGTTCAACGTATTTTTTGCATGAGCATGATACAATGTTTTTTGAACTTCATTAAATATATTAGCAAGATGACCTAAATTTTCGCAGTAGATATCTCTAGGTATAAAAACAAATTCATCACCTACATCAGAGTTTAGGTAATGGGAACCACAAGTGACAAGTTCCCTTCCATGAACTAGGAAATTCGGAGTATACCCAGTAGCCTCGTTCACAGAACTATTCATAGCGAATTGAATTTTCGGTAGTTTTGAGTCCCATGATCTGTGATCGTTTTCTATAAATGTGGCTATGCTAGTAATGACAGTTTTATTATACCGCTCCACTGTATTAACTTGCGGCGTGTACTTGGGTGTGAAATAAACGTTAGGTATTTTGTACTTTTTAAAGAACGTATCCAGATCCTTGCTACAAAAATAAGTTCCGTTATCCAGAATAATATACTGAGAAATTCCGTGGACAAGAAACACGTGATCCTCTAGCACTCGAATTACAGATTCCGTGTTAGCGCGTCGCAGGGGAAATAGCATGGTATATTTCGAAAAACAACAGACTACTACTAAAAGATAGCTATGCTGCTTTCGACTAGTTGGCAAAGGACCTACGAAATCTATAGAGATCATTTGAAAAGGGCGTGAGACTTCCTTTGGTCTACCCATCTGTCCCATAGTACCGTGAGTAGGGGTTTTATAGGATAGGCAGGTATCGCAGTTAGAAATGAAGTTCACTACATCAGCGTGCATACCGGGCCAGTAATAACGTAGCGTTAAGCGCTTGTAAGTTTTGAAGACGCCGAAATGACCAGCAGTAGGCTCTGAATGATACTCAGTAAGAATTCGATCGCGATTTTCCTTAGGTACCACTTCCTTCCATTCGAACTCTTTCAGTAAGGCGCATTTAGATTGCATAAAGCGGTAAAGTCGATTATTCCTAACAATGTAATTTGGAAATGAAGTTGGTGAGTTCTGACAACCATGGTAAATATTTAAGTACCATTGATCAGAACTACTACTTACACCAGATGAAATATCATTCGAGTCTAAGGCTGCCACTGGACATGCGCGAGAAAGAGCGTCGGGAATAATGTTATCAGCACCACGACGATGTTTAATTTCAAAATTAAAGCAAGATAAGCGAATGCCCCAGCGAGCTAGACGCCCAGTAGGATTATTAAGATTAAGGAACCACTTGAGTGCGGAGTGATCAGTGTAAACCGTGAATTTGAGACCATTGTCGATATAGCATCGCCAATGTTCCAGAGCTACTAAGACTGCAAGTGCTTCTCTTTCTGTGATACTGTAGTTCCGTTCCGGAGCCGTCAGTGCTCTACTCATATATGCTATTGGATGTTCAATGCCGTTAATAGTTTGAGTTAATAACGCACCTATTCCGCAATCGCTAGCATCAGTATGAACTTCGAATGGTAGGCTGTAGTCAGGGCAAGCTAAAATAGGAGCAGAAATTAAGCATTCCTTAAGTTTATTAAAAGATTCATCAGCTTCCTTAGACCAGATAAAAGGTTTAGCTTTTTTACCTGTAGACGTTAATCGGTTCAGTGGTCCTGCGATAGTACTGAAGTTAGGTACAAATCTTCGATACCAGGAAGCTGTACCTAGGAATCTTTTAACTTCCTTTTTATTAGTGGGAGTTGGAAAATTAAGGATCGCGTCGACTTTCCCAGGATCAACGTGTAACCCTTGAGCGTTCACAACATAGCCTAAATATTTAAGTTCATTTCTAAAGAAAACTGATTTTGATAAATTTATAGTTAAGTTAGCCATTTGCAATTTTTTATAGACTTTCATTAGTAGCGAGATGTGAGTATTAAAATCAGGTGAAACAATTATTATATCGTCTACGAAAACAAATACGGAGTTTTCGAACTCGGGACCGTAAAACAAAAGATCGACTAAACGTTGCTGAGTGGCAGGAGCGTTTGTTAACCCGAAAGGCATGGTAACAAAACGGAAGGTACCCCGACCAGGAACATAGAATGCAGTTTTGTCCCGATCTTCAGTTGCAATAGGTATTTGCCAGAATGCTTTGGATAGGTCGATACTTGACAAATATTTCGCATTTTTAAGGTTGTCTAGTATTTCTGATACGTAGGGTAATTTATAAGCGTCTTTTCTAGTAACAGAGTTAAGTTTACGGCTATCGAGACAAAACCTAAGCTTACCGTCTTTTTTAGGGGTCAGGAGGACTGGTGAGGACCAGGGGCTCTCGCAAGATTCGACAACACCTAACTTTAGCATTTCGTCCAATTCTTGACATAGAATACGTTGCTTATCTGGTGACATTCTATAGTATCGTTGTCTGATGGGCGGGGAGTCTCCTGTATCAATATGATGAGTGATGATATTAGTAACACCTAGACCTTTGTTTTCTGAAGAAATGTCTTCATATTGTTTTATAATATTATCCGCTAACTGTTTTTCAGAGTCAGACAAGTTGCTATAGCTTTGAATGAAAGATTGATGTGAAGCATCAGCTTTAAGGTTATTATCAACATTGCTACTAGTAGTAATAACACTGCTGACATATTTAGGACAAAGTTGGAATTTCCGCCAAAAATCAACACCTAAAATTATATCTGGTGTAACTTCAGGTATAATGAAAGCCTTCAAAATGTGAAATTGTTTCTCAAATTCAACAGGGAGGTTAATGTAACCAAGACTTTGTAAACGTTGACCACCGGCCGCAATAACAGAAATACAGTCTTCGTTAATTAGAGGCAGACCGAGATTGCCAAGTTTATCATGTATACCATTACCTAGAATTGTAACACTAGAGCCAGAGTCTAAGAGACCTAAAAAACTATGACCACAAACTTGAATTGATGCGTGAGGTCTATTGTCACTGTTATAGTTTTTATCGAGAATTGTGTGGATTCTATAGGATTTAAAATATAAATTTATAATATTAAGCCAATTTTTCCAATCCTTATCATTAAATTTACTTTCCGCACAATTCTCAGATTCTAGTTTTTTGGATCAGGACTTCTATTTGTAGCGCAGTCTGGACAATCAGGGAATTTTACATTTTTTCGTCTGCAGCCAAAACAGAAAATTTCACTGCGATCAGCGGTACACCCTCTAGTGCTATGGCTATCGGTACGGCATCGAATACAGTAACGAGATCGCTTATTACTTACAGGGGTACTGACTGCATGAACGTAATTGCTATCTGAATTTGTGTTTTTATTACTAATATGTTGAGGTTGGTTGTAGTCAGAAGTAGTATTTTTAAGTTTATAATTGTAATTAAATTTCCGAGAGAAGTTAAATTTTTGTTTACTGCACGAGCTACCCGCATAAGCTAAATCTGGTGCTAAAGTATCGGAAGTTGCTTTTGGCGGTTCCTTGAAATGTGAGAGGCGAGACTGAATGTCTTCGTAGTTGCGACACAAGTTTCGTAACTCAACAATGGACTTTACTCCCGAAACTGACGATAAAGTACTGGCATAGCAAGGTCTGATATTATGGAGGAGTATTTCTAGTTTTTCTTCGTCCGTGGGTTCTTTATTTAATCTAGCAAATAAGCCGGACATAATTGACAGGTATATAACTATATTTTCATCTTCACCTTGGGTACGGGCTCTTATTTCTGCAGACAATTTGTAATCGTAATCCGGTTCACTAAAATCTTTTTTTAATAAGATGACAAGTTCCTCCCAAGAGTGCACGGAATCCTTAATACTTCGGTACCAATGAATAGCATCACCAGTAAATATTTCGGTGGCATTCTTAAGTATTTTTTCGGACTTTATATTTTTTGCTTGACAAAATTCATTAGCACGTTGTATAAAAGTCCTTACACAAGACTTGCCGTCAAATTTTAATTTGGAAAACAAATTAAGGTTGTTTCCCTCGCAAGTAACGTTGACATTAAGTGGCGTTGTAGGTGTTGCAGAATTCGAAGAACTACTACTCGCAATGGCTAAGGGATCTGTAGCATTGTCTAAAAGCGTGCTAAGTTTCACTGCATAAGTTTTATATAAGGAGACACATTCATCATAGTCTTGTTTTATTTTATCAGAGCATGGAATACGGTTAAGCCGATGATATAAATGGTTCAATAAGTTTTGAGTTCGTAATAGAGCACTTCTGTCAGAAGTAGACGAAAGTGTTTGGTTTACCTTCTCAAGAGCATCAACTGCGCCTTCAAGGTCTACGGAGGGATCAAAGGGACTAGTTAAGATATCCTCCGAAGGATATATCGGACCGCATTTAGATATTTGTTTGCGCAAATCTTGGACAGTGGTAGCTGGTGTTTCACCTCTGATAGCCACTTCATATTCGAGTTCTCCTTTTTGTAAGGACATAAATTTGACTTCGTACGCCATAGTATTTAAAATAAATAACGGATTAAAAAATACGCAAGGTAAGTAAAAAAACACGCAAGGTAAGTGCTGAACAATCGAAGCAAAAAAACAACTAAATTCTCCGTCTGTTACAATTAAAATTAACTAAATTAACGCTTTGGTTGTTTTTTCTTAAAAGCATGAAGTATTAAAATTAAATGATTGAATGATTGATGAATGATTGATTGATTGATGAAATAAGTCAAAGTAGAAAAATAAAATAAAATCAGCAAAATAAAAACAATAATTGCAACTAATGTGTACAGACGTGTATAAGAAATTTTTTTTTTTTTTTTTTTACGGTACTAAATAAGACACCGATAAAACACACAATTAAAAGAAAACAATAAAACAATTAATAATTCAAAAAAATAAAATTGGCCTAAAAGTGGCCTAGGTAAGATGGACCTTAAGTGGAATACTGCCCCTTAATAAAAATTAACAACAGGTTTCGTCTAACACCTTAGTTGCTGGCAACCAAAATTAAAAAATAAAACGTTTCACAAAACAAAAAAAACAAAACACACACACCAAATGTACCACTACAAGCCTAAGAAGCAAAATAATGACCATGAATACCAAGTTGAGGCGCCAGTGTGACGTAGCTGGTTTGGCGAGAAAAGAAACACAGCAAGTCAACACAAGGAATTTATTTAAGAAAGAATCAGAGGGTCGTGGGACGAGAGGCCCGTCAATAATTTTGCTTTCTAGACCTGTAGTGGGCGAGTACTGTCCTGGAATGCCGCGGAGTGTCGGTCCAGCTGGTAGTGGGACGCGCGGCGAGTTCTTCAGCCAGGTAGTGTGCGGTGGGAGATTTTACACGCCGGGAGTCGGTCGTCTATGCTCGGAGGCTCTGACCCGCAGAAGTGGCGCGGCCAGAGAGCTCGGGCGTGGAAGAGGGCCACGGACTGGACGGGACTCGCAGAAGTGGCGAGTCACGTTGCTCCGAGCGAGGTCGAGGCGCAGACCGACGAGATAATCCCCAGGAAGAAAACCCTGGAATGCACATTCCAGCGTGTGAGCAACTGTTCCCTTCTATCCATCTGGTTGTGACACGTAGCAGCAAGCAAGCGGAAAAGTACTGCGTAAAATGGTGGTGCTAAGTAGGTATGTCACAATCAGACGGAGTTACAGAGAAGGAAATAGTGAAGCTAAGTTAAACAAAATATTTTAAAACAAAGAAAAGATAATATTAAAGTGCAGAGGGCAGTGAGAAGCTAATAATAATAATTAATAATTTACAAGTTAAAATATTATTTTAAGAAAATCAAAAGACTAATTAGAAAATCAGTTATTAAGGATATATAGTGCGAATTATAGTACATACAATTGGGCAATTCAACCTTCATCGAGCTAAGAAAGGTCGTACAAGGACGTGTGGAAAAAACCAGAATGTAATGTGCGTAAAAAAATACTATCCTACAGCGAAATGTTCAGCACTTACCCGTGAACGGGGTTTAAAAGGTTTGCTGAGGTCTTCAGACGAATACTAGCCTTTGGATTTTAGGTGACGAAATCAATTTCGGGAGAACGGCCAGCGTGTAGTCGCTCCGGAACGAATTTTTTGAATGGGCTCGCGGACCGCGGTGTAGTAACAGCGACTCCCGCGGCACGCGGCGGAGGCGCCCTCTTCACCTGAAGCGGCAGCCACGCAAAACAAACCGGTCCGAAGCGACGCGCGCTGCCCGCTGTAGATCGCGTCTATAATATGCCTATAACTAGCTATATTTACCTATTAGCTAACAGTTATAATAATTATTTAGGTCTCTGTAACTGCTAAAACATGTAACGCCTTTTACAACGTTACATCACTCTCCACTTTAAATAATCCCATGCAAATATAATCATTTTGACGACCTCCGTGGCGCAGTGTGTAGCGCTGTTGCCTTAACGTGTGGAGGTCCCGGGTTCGATCCCCGGCAGGGTCAATTTAGGAATTTATAATTTCTGAATTTTCCTTGGTCTGGCCTGGTGGGAGGCTTCGGCCGTGGCTAGTTACCACCCTACCGGCAAAGACGTGCCGCCAAGCGATTTTGCGTTCCGGTACGATGCCGTGTAGAAACCGAAGGGGTGTGGGTTTAATATAACTGTCACGCCCCTAACAGGTTAGCGCGCTACCATCTTAGACTGCATCATCACTTACCATCAGGTGAGATCGCAGTCAAGGGCTAGCTTGTAGTGGATAAAAATAAAAATCACATCGATGCGTTGCTCTAAGATGGCGTTATCGAAAAAACTGGCGTTATCGAAATTGTAGGTATATGTGGCTAGTGATTTTACAATAGGTATGCTTTTTAGTATTTTTCCTTTAGTCACAAGCATAGGTAGAGAATACTAACTTAGTTTAGGCTAGAAATTCTCGAACTCGAATACTCAAACTTCTGCTAGCGTATTCCAGATAACTCTCTCGCAGCTTTTGCAACGTTTTATCGACCAAGCCGCGAGAAAACGTTGTCATGCTGATTATGCTTGGGCTAAAGATCTCGTACCTAGAATATTCTTGATTGCATCTTAGCAACAAGATGTTTATAAAAAATATGCCTCAAACGTCATTGTTGTGATAAAAGTGACCTGTGAATTCTCAATTAACTTATTGTTTTACTGATAACGTTTATAGTTTTATAATTACCTATTTGAAATTATACAAAATGTGATAACGCCTGTATAGGCAGGGATATTGTACCTACCGATACCTTACCTTACTTGAAGCGAAAATTTGACCTGTTAAATTTACCAGTTTTATCTCTTACACGAGTGCTGACGTCATGTCAAAACGTAGGCGCAAAACGCCCGTGCCGAAATTAATCCATACTAATATAATAAATGCGAAAGTGTGTCTGTCTGTCTGTCTATCTGTCTGTTTGACGCTTACACGGCTCATTAATTCAACCGATTTTGATGAAATTTTATATATAGTAAAAGTAGCCTATGTCCTTTCCCAGGATACATCCTGGGGAGGCTACTTTTACTATCCCGGAAAATAAAAGAGTTCCCGCGGGAATCAAAAAACCTAAATCCACGCGGACGAAGTCGCAGGCATCACCTAGTAATCAATTTATCTGTAACCTGTCGTAAAGTTGCTTAGCAACGTTGTTATTTGACAAAATGGACAAGCCAACTGTTGACAAATAACAACGTTGTTATGTAATATACCTATCGACAGATTACAGATAGATTGGTCATCAATTTCCACTGTTAACCGACTATACCGAGCCCAATACTTGATAACTTGATTGTTTTCACGTAGTAATGAAGACAATGCATGTATCATTATTTTAATTAAAGTTTTCGATAAAAATGGAAATTCGTCGAGTGGAAACGAATGACGTCTTATAATACATAGATTCTATTTACTAATAATTTCGTTGCCTATATTATTACATAGACAGTAGAGATAATTCAAAGTTTAATGCATAGGTAAAAGCAATAAATAGTCGACAATAATTTACAGTAATTTCTATGTTACGATGTAAGGGCCTAAGTGTGAGCCCTTTGAAGGGCGGCTGCACCCGGAGCGGGAACACCGTGACGCATCGCGATTTCCACGCATCCATCCCCGGCGACCGGCCTTTGTCACAAAGGAAATTAACTAGTTGTGATGCGTGTGTGTGTGAGTACTGTTGACAAAAAAATACATAAAAATAAGATGAAAACGAGAACAATACTTAATTTTTTTCACTTTTTAAAATCTGCAGTATTTATTGAGAGTTCTGTAAAGTTTATTCTTCTTCGTAGTCGTGCACTGTTGACAGAGTGGTCGCGGCTGCTGGGATGACGCAGGTACGTTTGTGATCGATCTTCTTTAATTTGGGCCGCACTGCCTCACGCGCGATGCTCCTCCACTTGTCTCGATTGGTAACACAGAGCGTTGCGGGAGCACTCCACCACAGTTGTCTTGGTCAAAGTTTTTATCAGGTCTGTAAAGTTTACTGAATAAGTTTTGTGTTTAATAAAACTGATCGGATTCAACAGTTATCATGTACATAAAATCACTTTAAAAGTTTGATATTTATTTGTTCTGATAACACAAAAAAAAATTATATCATGTATTGTCATCTATTTTTTTTATAAATGCTACTTCCTAATATGTAACTTATTTTTGTCATTTGAAGACACTTTATTTTACGCATCAATGTCTCGAATTTCAAATCATAGACATTTCAAAAACAATACATTTTGTACCCGGCAGATAATAAAGAGAGTTCGTAGAGTAACTTTAAAAGTTAGAAGAGAAACTTAAAAATATATACAACTTTGACACGAATCCACACTTGCTTAGATTTATTTTGTTAAGATTACACAATAATTACAAGTATTTTGCTAACCCTACCAACCATAATCAACAGTCAGTATGCCAATGAAGGAAGAGCTATTGTTACTGTGTTGAATGAAAACTTCTATTTGAGTAGATGTTAAGCATTTTTTGTGTGTTTTAAAGCCATTTTCAGCAGATGTTCTCATTCGATCGATCAGTCTATGGTCAGAAAGGTGTATAGTTATTATTTTTGTAAGCCGTGAAATTACTTTTCACTAGCTGATTTTAACTAACACCTCATACCTGTAGGTTTTTTACATAACCCGTTTTAAAACAACTTCTATACATATTATAAAACATCCATGCTAATATTATAAATGCGAAAGTGTCTGTCTGTCTGTCTGCTATGCTTTCACGGCTCATCCGTTCAACCGTTTTTGATGAAATTTAATAAAGTGGTAGTTTGTGTTCCGGGGAAGGACATAATTATGCTACTTTTAATCCTGGAAAATTCAAGAGTTCCCGCGGGAAACTAAAAAAAATATCTGTTCAACCGATTTTGATGAAATTTGGCACGAGGCAGGTTGTATCCCGGGGAAGGACATAGACTACTTTTATCCCGGGAAATTCCCGTGGGAATCAAAAACCTTAATGCACGCGGACGAAGTCGCGGGCATCGTCTAGTTATTTTATAAATGGCATATTTAAATTCAGCAAGTTAATCGAACCAGAACTAAAACAAAAATAGAAAGAACCATTTATTTTACTTTATTCCAAAACGTTCTAGATGATTAAAAAATAAGTCTTATTTTTCTTGTTTCACGAATTTCCAAAACAAAAGAAAACATTGCATCGTGGAAGATGGGTCGCACTTGGTCAAACACACTCATCTTCTTATATATATAAAAATAAAACCCGTTTTCCTTGGTCACGGCATCAAGCGTGAATGGCTGGACCGATTTCACTAATTCTTTTTTTGTTGTATTTGTTGTTATTAGGAGAAGGTTCTTACGGAAAAAAATATTAAGAAAATCTCTCAGAAATATTGAAAAATATACATTTAATTTTGCATACTAAGGCGGTACGAAGTTCGCCGGGTCAGCTAGTTACTAAAAAAAATTCAGTACCTGATGATGCGTTGATGACAAATCAAATCAAAATAGGATAGAGTGCCTCGTCAAACATGAGTTATTTGTACTTTTCAGTTTATGTTGCGTTACCATAAATCTTTTAACTCACTAAATTTTTATTTTGTGTATTATACACAAAATAAAAATGATTCCAAACAATTAAAACCAATTTACCTTAGACGTCAACTACACACCCTGTATCACGAGCGAACAATTGACATGTTGCGTTAGTACACAAGTTTTTTTTCTACCCACTTTTAAGTTTTAACTTTTAGAATAAATGTTTCAAGTAGTTATGTATGTATTTTATGTATGTACTTGTGTAATAAAATTGTTTTAAAGTTGTAGTATTAGGATGATATAGTTCATATAATCGTATAGTGTGTACTATTTATAGCTGTGTAAAATAAATTGTAATTCTGTAGTAAGAATATGAACAAGCCTATTGTCGGCGGCACTGTGGTGTTCGGTAAAATTCGTATGAATTTATGATAACACCACATCAAAATGTAAACAACTACTGTTAATATGTAAGATTTATTAAATAAATTAAAAAAATAAAAAACCCTTGAAAAAAAAAAACAATTCTGTTCAAATCAAATATTACGTAATCGATAAAAGAGAGTGGATTCGAAAATCTTTATTTATTTGAATTTGACGATAGACTTTTGATTTATAAAGTTTATGTACCCATTTACAGATACTCGAATCAACGAAAATCCGTACCAGTATTGGAGAACAGAAAATACCATTTCTATTTCCCTGTTTGAATTTTTTGGCGGCCAAAATTATTAGGTAAATTACCCTGTACCGATCCCGAAAATCAAATACAAATCGAGCTGTATATTTCTATCTCGGAGCAATGATATACATATTATTATGTTCTAAGTATCTAACCCTGTAACCCACCTACTCGTATGTTGTCATTGAAAACGTTTTCCATTCACTTATGTTCCGAGAATCGATGAAGCCTCTGTTTATTGAATATTGGAATGTGATATCGCATATTCCTATTGAATACACAACATTACCCTCACAAGCTATTTGTATCGATGAATGACAAAGGATAATATTATGTTTATTTTTTATTCTTCTGATATTTATATTACAAATTATTTATAGTACCTACGAAATGATGAAATTCGTGTTTAATATCGGTATGACATGCAGCTGTCGCAGCAATTGACGAATCAAAAGCACACTTACTTGCAAAAGCTTATGAATTTTAAAAAGTCTAAAATGTATTTTTTAATACAGTTGCTCAAAAAGTGGCGTATTGCAGGGACGTATAGCGTTCGGGATGTGGGCTATTACATACTCGTGCTTTTTTTTACCTTTCCCGAACTCGTGCGTTCTCTTTCCCAACTGTCAAAATAATGTCTATTGAAAAGAAAAACCAACCATGAAGTTTTTACTAAAAAATTCATAGTAGTTTTTATGATTCATACAAATACGTATATTTCTAAAAAGAAGCTACTAATTTATTTCAATATCAGATTTAATGATTTGATTGAATGAGTTTGGTTAGGTTTCATTTCATTTCATCTCATTAAATTTCATTTTTATTTCATATCAATAAAAAAATTCTACTGAAGACTTGGCTGTATGGGCATCCCTTTGCCTACCAGAATGGGTGAAGAAAAAAAAAACTCTGCTTATATTCTACGGTTGGCGCCATTTTTCAGAAATTTTCTTTGCGAGTTTAGCTGTTTGTTGCAAAAAACCACCGGAACTCAGTACAATTGCACAACATGCTTCGGAGAACATTTTACCGGAAAAGTCAAAAAGTCGCTACATATCTACATACGACGAAAATAAATGTTAAGTTAGTTGAATTTATTGTGTTTTTATTATTTTATTAAATTGCTTAATTTTTTCGCAACTGTATTAAAAATAGTCGTTCAGTACACGTGCGGAACCGTCATTGCAACTTGTTCCGACTGTCAACCCTCGCCTTCGGCTGCGCCTCGGCTCGGGTAGACATTTGTCGGAACTCTTTGCAATGACAGCCTTTCCACACTTGTAATGAAATATATTATAATAAGTGTATACCTATTACTTCAAGTTATGATAGTGAAATTGGAAGTAGCACTTGGCAGTTGCAAAAGTATCTACAGAGTAAATGTATGTGTCACCATACATTCACTCTGTATTCAACTCGGGCGCGAACTATATGTTTCGTCTCCGCGGACTAAGTTTTTTTTTATCTCACGGGAACTCTTCAATTTTCCGCGACAAAAAGTAGCCTATGTCACTCTCCAGGTCCTCAACGATACCCGTAAAAAAAATCACGTTGATCCGTTGCTCTGTTCCGGCGTGATTGAAGTAATAATAACGTCGGCTTTACGTGCCCCCCGGCCCCCCCTTTCACTTCACTAAAAAAAAATTGATTAAAGAAATTCAGTTTTACAATCGATACAACTTACAAGTAATCACATCTCTCTGATTCAAGTTCTAACTGAGCCTCGATAGCAGGTAGGTATTTAAATTAAAATCTATGCGGTGAAAATCGTGGGAACTGCCATATTGATTTTGTCGTTTTGTCGTAACATTGTTGTCATCAAACTTTTTGCAAATGATGCGTTTCGGTTGACGGCACAATCGGTTCTGCGGTTTACGAAGATTTTAATAAAAAACTTTATTTCGTATATTCTAGCTAAATAGGGCATATCGGTTGGGAAGTCTTGAGAGCTTGTCAAATAACAAACGGACGCTTTACGTAATAAAAAATGCAAGTGGGTACTTGATTCTTTATACGTTTATCCGTTTTATATTTCAGAGTGTGTGAGTAGAAAAATGAAGATTGTTCTCGTATCTTTCGAACAAAACTCGTTGAAATCGAATAGTTTATTTGTCTATACACTCCAAATGGTATAGGTCATACACGACATTATAGTATACAGTGCTAAGTACTTATAATAACGACTAGCTGATGCCCGCGACTTCATCCGCGCGTCGTATCTAACAAATATTTTTCCATATTTTCTCACCATTTAAACCTTCCCTGTATGGCTAGCATGCGCACTACGAGTAAAATATGTCTACCCGTTATCTCTCTCTGTCTACCGAAGCTAACATGGTTACTGGTCTCGTTACGTAAAAAGTAGAGATAAAAGTAATATTTCTTATCTGTGGTATTTTTCTCTACGAACCTTTACATGTCGACAGTTTTTTTCTTGTAATGTACCGTATTTTGTGCATGTTAGGGTAAATGAAAAATTTGCCAGCAACGACAAAATCTCTCTGTCGTCGCGAGATAATCTCGTTGTGCGCATGCTAAGCACACTGGACTACGACAAACATTTCAAAACCAAAATCAGCTAAATCGACCCAGCCGTTCCCGAGTTTTAGCGAGACAAACGAACAGTAATTGATTTTTATATATAAGAAAGAAGAAGATAATATGCCATCCCTACAAGTACTTAACTACTTAGAAATCCAATAATGCCTTGAAGATGCGCTGAATCAAATTGACGAGTACAGTAAATCTACCGATTCGGAGATACTTATTTGCCAGATTACTATGTAGGTTTATTTATGCAAAGATAACTTTGATTTTCTGTATTTTTACGATTATTGACTTTTAAAAATAACGAAATGGATTTACTTACATCAAAAAGTTACATTTACCTAGAACTTACCTAAACTAAACTTTAATTGTTTGATAAAATCTTCGAATTGCACCTATGTTTTGATTTTGTTGTATCAGCTGGACAAAAATAAGTTTGATAATAATATAAATACAATCGAATCTTTTTACATCGCTGTTGCTAAACGTGCTATTTATTTCTTATCCAATCATTGTTGCGACAAAAACGTGAACAAATATAGCTTGCCTATACTGATTTTTATTGCCGTGAATAACTATGTTATAGTAGGAAACATAGTCATTATAAGTACCTATTAAAGGCCCTTATAATCTTGTTGTACAGGAATATAACATTCTAAAGTATGCAAATGTGTGTACTCACTTACATAGAGTGTCCACATATTACGCCTAGGATTATTTTTGATCCTCGATAAGGCACGCATGAAAACAGAACCCTTTTCAAAATGCCATTTTGCCCTTGCTTTGTCCTCGTAAATAACAACATACTTACCACTATTAGGGAAGTAGGTACATTATGAAACATATATTTAACTAGATTTTAGCGTTTCGGAAACGAATATTAAGGAACATATACATGACATGGGGGAGGAGTGTATTAGTGTTGAACGACTTGCACAAAACAGAGAACCCTCTTTTAACTCGTTTAAGGTTAGAATACACGCATGTAAGATCGATAAATTTCTGGATGCGAAGTTCTGGCCTGCAGGGCTTGTATACCGGCGTTTTAAGGAACGACAGTTACGTACAGCTTTAAATAACAAACAATAATATGGGAAGTACACCTACCAATATTACATTAGCTACCTTTAACTGTCGTTCTTTAAAACGATCTGCTGAACAAATTCGAAAATTGACCGATTCTGTCGACATTTTGGCCCTGCAGGAAACTTGGCTCCTCCCCCATGATCTAGGTGTGGTCAATGAGCTCAATCAGCTGTTCAGTTGTTTCGCAAAATCAGCGGTTGATACCTCGGCCGGAGTTCTTAAAGGCCGACCATACGGTGGACTTGCGTTGATGTGGCGTAAATCAGTGTTTCCCTGTGTATCGATAATAGACTGTACTAGTGACAGATTGGCGGCCGTACAAATTGATCTGGGCGGACGTCATATCCTTGTCATGAGCGTTTATTTACCATATGACGATGGGAACGAAGACAGCTTAACAGACTTTATAAGTTGTTTGGGGAGCATTGAGGCCGTCATTAGCGATAACGACGTCGAGGCTGTCTACATATTGGGCGACTATAATGCACATTGTGGTACCAGGTTCAGTAACGAGCTGCATGCCTTCTGCGCTGACCACTCACTCGTGTGTGTTGATACTGAAGTTTTAGCTCCGGACTCGTTTACACATGTAAACGATGGCAGTGGGACTAAGCGCTGGTTAGATCATTGCGTTGTGACAGCTGCTGCGCATGCGACGGTTGCCTCCGTTTGTGTGGATCTTGGAGTGTATTGGTCAGACCACTATCCTCTTCTGGTTAAGTGCAAACTGGATATAATCCCAAAGAAAATTACAATCTCTACAGAAAATAATCCACTTTCTGGTGTTCACTGGGGTAACAGAGGAGTGGATGAAATTAGTCGATATAATAAGTATTGCTGTGATAGCTTAAGTGTTTTCAATTTATCTAGTCATTTTTTAAACTGTACAGATTGTAATTTTAGTTACTGTAAGATTTGTAATGCACATTTAATTTTATTGGATAATTATTATGACAGCATAGTTAAAGTTCTTCAAGACTGTGCTAAAAATAGTGTTTGTCGCGATGTACCGGCAAGGCGTAAGAATGTCTTGGGATGGAACTACCACGTCCGTGAGAGTCATCAGAAGGCGAGGTATTACTTTGACTGTTGGCTATGGTATGGTAGACCGCAATCTGGTGCGATCTACGATGAAATGACGGACAGTCGTAAGTCTTTCAAAAATAAATTGAAGTGGTGCCAAAATAACGAGGATCAGATAAAGATGGACATACTAGCGTCTCACCAAGCTGACAAAAATTTTGTTAAATTTTGGAAGGCTACCAAACGCCTTAACTATAAGGCTAACCTACCCGTAAGCGTCGATGACGTCCAGGACCCGAAGCTGATTGCCGACTTATTTTTGCACCACTTCAAAGTGGATCCATTACCCGCTCTGAGCTCAGAAGGTGCACCTATTCTTAGTGAAAAGCACATAAATGACGAAAATTCTCACCGCTACTCAGCCGGCGATGTGGCTAGTGTGGTGATGAAAATGAAAAGGGGTAAGGCTTCAGGATATGATGGGCTCAGTTTGGAACACATATTGTATGCAGGTGATTACATGTTCAATATACTGGCGGAACTGTTTACTATATGTGTAAACGTAGGCTATTTGCCAAACAACCTCATGAGGACGATGGTGGTTCCTGTCCCCAAAAATAAAACCGGTGACCTTTCCAGCCTCAAAAACTACAGGCCGATTTCTTTAGGGACTATTATAGGCAAAATACTGGAAAGGTTAATTTATTCTGATATAAATGAGAATATTAGAATCGATGACGCGCAGTTTGGTTTCCGTCCCGGGCTTTCAACAGATACTGCTATCTTCAGCCTCAAATCCACGGTCAACTACTATACTAATAGACACACCTCCGTGTACGCATGCTTCTTAGACCTTAGCCGAGCTTTTGACTTAGTAAATTATCAGTTGCTATGGCAAAAACTCATTACGTCTAATGTACCGCGAAAGACTGTAGATCTGTTGAGATACTGGTACGGAAGCCAAACGAATTTTGTGAAATGGGGCGACGCCACCTCTAGTGATTTTAGATTAGAATGTGGCGTTCGTCAAGGCGGGCTAACCTCTCCGGACCTTTTCAGCCTATATGTAAACGATCTGATTGAGGAGCTTAGAAGTGCTAGAGTAGGTTGTCATATAGGTACAACATGCATAAATAATATCAGCTATGCTGACGACATGGTACTTCTAAGTCCCTCAATCAATGGTCTTAGGCGGCTACTTAACATCTGTGAGCAATATGCAAGAAGTCACGGCCTCAAGTATAATGTTAAAAAGACGCAGATGATGGTTTTCCGCGCGGGTAAAGGTCCGGAGAGGATCCCATCGGTTTTCCTAGATGGAGTACCGGTAGAAAGAGTGGAGCGATTCAGGTACTTGGGGCATATTCTAACTGAGGATCTACGCGATAACGAGGATATAGAACGTGAAAGGAGGGCTCTGGCTGTTAGGTGCAACATGCTCGCACGCCGGTTTTTGAGGTGTAGTGCTGAGGCAAAGCTGACGCTGTTTAGGGCGTATTGTCAATGCTTCTACACGTGTCAGCTTTGGGTCAACTACACCAAAAGTGCACGTAGCAGCATCAGAGTACAGTATAATAACGCATACCGTATTCTGATGAGACTGCCCAAATACTGCAGTGCGTCCGGAATGTTTGCCGACGCCAGAGTCCCCGATTACTTTGCAATTATAAGATCGCGAGTTGCGGCGTTTTGGTCCCGCATTCGCACCTCCAGAAACGAGATCCTCAGTGTATGCTCTGGGTGCCCGGATAATGCCATCGTAAAGTACTGGCTTGCCGTACATCGTGACAAGAACCGCAAATAGGTACCGCAAAATACCGCAATATTTATATTGACATTATTATTTTATTTTAATTTAATTGTATTCTATAGTTTTAATTTCAATTTTAATTTTAACTTTATGTTAATATTACGTTTATGGCTTTATAATTTGTATTTATCTTTTGTATTTGTTATGGGTATTTTGCCTGAAATAAACGATTTATTATTATATTATTATTTAGCGGAGACCTCGCCCGTGTGGGCTACTAAAAATTGGCTACTTGACAGCTGTAACTATAAAATATGAAATATGTTAGATTTGGTAGCTTGTGGGTTAACAATAATTATACAATATGTATTTTGCATTAAAACAAATTGTAAATATTTTATTTTTGCAAAACAAATTTGAGATTTTTTATCTGTGGATTACAAGAAGCGAAACGCGGGCCGTCATGACAGAGCCCCGTGTGACGTCACATTTCAAAAAAAAAACGTCGTGTGCACTAACGTTTGCGTATTGTTGAGAAAATTAACAGTAATATATTTCGATTTGTGATTGTGAGCGGTTAAATGAAATGGGGTTATGCTTTACAGCTGATAGTACAAATCTGCCTAAAGTCGATTAATTTATGGTTGCAAATTTATTTGCGTGTAAACTTTTGCACTGCCGAGTTTCGTAATGTATTAAAACTTCCATGTAAGTACCGAAATAAACAAAGTAATAGTACTTAGGTCTCGTGTTTAAGACCTAAGAAAGTGCCGCTGTAAAGTGACAGAAATATAATTTATTTTAATTTTATGTCATGTTTTATGAAGAAAATGTCAGGTTAGGTTTAATTCATTTTTGCTAGATCAGAGTTTTAAGTTGATTTCTTCATAACACTAACATCAAAGTGGTCTTCACAAAGTAATACCGCAGATATTTATCCGATTTAAATTCCGGGTCTCGGCAGATTAACTCTAAGCACTGCTTTCGACGTTTAAATTATGACATAGGTAATATTATAGTACGAGTATATAGGAATGTGTTTATACAATTTGTCAGGATATTAATTACTTATTATTTATTGTATTTCTACACACGTCTTGTAGCTTGTAATTTCCACAATTGCATTAAAAAAGCTGTAAACTTTCCACTTAAAATTAAATAAAACTTGGAGCGTCGTATAGTTAACTTTGTTTTATTTTGAGCTATGACGTCACAGCTAGCAAATGTCACGTGATCGGCTGTTTTCGCGCGAATTTAAAATTAATGTATAAAAAATGTATTTTTTTCTAATAAATAACGCTTTTTTTGAGAAAAAGTTAATTGTAAGAGGTATAAAATGAACCTACGTACATTTTTAAGTATTTTTCCGAAAACTGTCAAATAGCCAATTATCTATAACCTGAAAACTCACTTACATTTTGAACCCCTATGTTACTCTCATAAGGTAGGTATTTGAAAAATACTTTCGTAGCGGCTAACTTCTAGCCTCACATGATCACATCAGAAGCGTTGTCGTTTGCAGTTGTATTTTTTTTGTCCACTACAAGTTAGCTCTTGACTGCGATCTCACCTGATGGTAAGTGATGATGCAGTCTAAGATAGTATCGGGCTAACCTGTTAGGGGCATGGCAGTTATATTAAACCAATACCCCTATTCGGTTTCTACTTTCTACACGGCATCGTACCGTAACGCTAAATCGTTTGGCGGCACGTCTTTTCCGGTAGGGTGGTAACTAGCCACGGCCGGAGCCTCCCACCAGGCCAGACCAGGGAAAATTCAGAAATTATAAATTCCCAAATTGAACCTGCCGGGGATCGAACCCGGGACGTCCGCACGTTAAGACAACAGCGTTACACACTGCGCCACGGAGGTCGTCAAAGGTATGAAGCTGGACCCACTTAAGCGACGCGGCACGGAGATGCACTACGCGATGCGGTCCCGTACAGAGTCATAAGTACAAATAGTATTTGCCTACATACATCTCAAGTGGGGCTAGACCTTTACAATCCGTATTTGAACTGTGCGTTGATGATCAGTCAGTCAGATGTTTTCAAAAACAATAGTACGTAATTAAGTATTTTTGGTACCAAATGAACTGTTGTGTTTACTTATTTTTCTTTAAGTAGGTATCTATATTTCTCTATCCTGTGTAGGCATACTGTTCAGTTATAATTAGATATAAAAAACTACTATTAGGTCAACCCCATCTACCCAGCGCAGCTTTGGCATAGGTACTTACTTATTTTATTTATTTAATTTTTATTATTTTTGTACAAAATATGATCTTAAAACTAATAGAAAAAAAATTCTTTCCAAAAAACCGACTTCCAACGCCACTGTAAATTAAAAAATAATTTTTATTCAGTCGGTCGGGTTGTAAAGTCGGTTTTTTGGAAAGAATTTTTATTTTTAACTTTTTAGTGCCAGGGTTGAGGATTTGGAGTCAGAATTTTTAATGGGACCACCTCGAGAGCTTCCTCTAACGACTGATAGAAAAAAAAATTAAATCACGAAGTAACCACGGTGATATGCGGTTACATACATCAAAAAATATATATATTGAGAACCTCCTCCTTTTTTGGAAGTCGGTTAAAAAGTGGACAAAGGTAACTGGACATGTATCGAGTTCGATTATAACTTATTTGCAAGTTTATGCGTTGGCCAGGTGGTCTGACAACACCAATGTGCCATTTCAAAAGTTTCGAACTCGCGAAAAGTCAGCCGCGAATAGGTGAAACAAATTTCAAAGGGATTTCTCAAAGCGTTATGAGGCACTGTTCTCAACAGAACTCTTGGATGGCAACAATACGCCGATAAAACTTATGGCTTACACCACTTTGCATGTTGTTTGTGTTTCGAGAATCCATGGAAATTCATGGCGGCTTAATTTATCGGCATTTATGGGCGTTTTTAGATTTTTATGCCCTTGGATAGATATAGTGGCAGAAAATTAGTGACAAAAGAGTGGAAACTCTTCTGGAAATTCCATTTTACCCATGCGCGTTGTTGCCTTTCGTTACTCAGTTTTTAAGCGCTTATTTTATTCAAAATTCTGTGAAGATCTTTTTCATGTATCTGTATGCTGAGGGTCATGATTCGTGGCCCCTATGAAATTCTATAACATCTGATAATAATCGTTACAAAAAACCTAAGAGTTTAAATACTCTTAGTCGACTCGTATGCGGAAGGACGTGGGAACCCACCGCATTATTAGAACTCCCAAGAAAACTCCTACCATTATGTGATTAAGGGGTCACGACCCTCAGTTCTAGATCTTCCTTTATTTTAGTAAGTACCTTTCAAGCCCCCCATTAGGTTGACGGACGATTTCAAGCGAGTATTTATGGATTTGACTCGCTCCAGCAATGCTCAGGACTGCTGTTACTTATGTATCTTTGGATTAATGCAATTGTAAATATACTTTATTTTTTCAAACGAGCAACCACCGAGTTTCTTGCTGATTCTTTTCGGTAGGAACGGTATTCCGAACCAGTGGTAGGTTCATTCGACTATTCATAAGCACTTGTAAAAAGTCTATTTGAATGAAAAATATTTGAATTTGAATTTGAATTTGAAAGTAGCTGGGAGCCACTGGAAACAAGCGACACATGCAGGCAACCTTGGTGCAGCTGTGGATCAATATCGGTTGAGACGATGAGGATAAGAGTAGTCCAATCTAATGCAGTCTTTTGTTTAAATTAATTATTCCAAATTTATATAATAAAATACAAAAATCTTCAATCAGTATATTTCGTCAAGATGCAACACAACGAAAGGTTAAATCTATCAAAAAGTTAGGTGACTTGCACATTCGCACTTTAAACGAGAGACACTAGGGGTTAACACATCTAACGACGGTCGTCGGTCGCCCATTACAAGTTGTTAGCGAACGTATCAACGAACCGACGCCGAATCGCATTAGCTACGCTGCGTTTGGTAACACCGAGTATGATATCGATATGTTTGTGCGAACAAGTGTGTTAATGGATACGTCTATTGACTATAACTATGTGTACGAGTAATATTAATTTGATTTTTAGTACTTTACTACGATCTCATCCGATGAAAAGGGATGCAGGCAGATATGGTAATAATTGGTAGCGGGCTAACGACGTATGGCCTGTCCATTCCACGTATTCTAATTGATTTCTACGCGGCATCGTACCGAAACATTCGCTTAACCTGGAACGCAGAATAGTCACTGACTGAGTGATCCAGGACTCTTCAATCCACTAGGATCCACTTTTTGGGTCCACCAGTGGATCGAATACCACTCTGAAATTCACTGGGTCCACAAATCTGGATGGATCCTGTAACACTTCACTGGGATCCACCGTCCGGCTCCACGAGTGGATCAAAAAACACTCTGGAAGTTCATTGTGATCCACCACTGTTCTTGGTAGAGCCTTTAATACTTCAATGCCCATTTCGATCAAAAAAGAATAATAATTATGTTCTCTTTTCTTTCAATTGTGATTGCAAGGACACTAACTATTATTACATGAGATCGTATTTATAGATGTAACACAAAAGTTGCAAAAACCAAACAAAAAATGTAATAATATGATTCATAAATAGAAATAAGTTTAATTCGACGATTCGAGTTAGTTTACGACGACCTCCGTGCAGCGCAGTGTGTAGCGCTGTTGCCTCAATTTGCGGAGGTCCCGGGTTCAATCCCCGGCAGGGTCAATTTGGGAATTTATAATTTCTGAATTTTCCCTGGTCTGGCCTGGTGGGAGGCTTCGGCCGTGGCTAGTTACCACCCTACCGGCAAAAACGTGCCGCCAAGCGATTTAGTATTCCGGTACGATGCCGTGTAGAAACCGAAGGGGGTTTAATATAACTGCCATGTCCCTAACAGGTTAGCCCGCTACCATCTTAGACTGCATCATCACTTACCATCAGGTGAGATCGCAGTCAAGGGCTAGCTTGTAGAGGATTTAAAAAAAAAAATCCTATACATAGACTGAGGGCAAGGGCGCAATTTCATACCAAAAAAAGATTTTCACACTGAATATTACATAAATTCTAATAGAAATCTTGAGGTATCCATCGTTTGTTACCTTGACGTTAAAAAACTCAACTCTACCTTTCACCGATAGCTACTTTGCGAGTTTTCCATCAAAATGATGAATGACTCCTGCCTTGCTCGATGTTTACCTCATCATATTGAGGGAAATTTTATTATCTCAGCGGAATTTCAAAGGTGCTAATACTTTCTTTACTTTTTAACCGACTTCCAAAAAAGGAGGAGGTTCTCAATTCAGCGCGTATATTTTTTTTAGCTTATATAAGCCTGGTGGATATATTGATAGATTTCGTTTCACAAAGACACTGGCTTTTATTTCAAATAAATCAAATCAAATCACATATGCATTTATTCAATTTAGATACATTTTTTGACGTCAATTACTTATTTCTAAACGCAAACCTTTTTTTTCTGCTACAAGTTAGCCCATGACAGTGTTCTCACCTGGAATGTAAATATTGACGCAGTCCTAGATCGTAACGGGGTAATTTGGTAGGGTAATGGCAATTATATTAAGCCATACCCCCAGTGGCGTGCACAGTATTCGGAGCCAGGGTAGGCATTGGTTATTTAGATACCCACTTTCAGGCAAGGAATGATGAAAATTATGCATTTAGCTTTTTTAACTTGGGTAAGCTGTGCCTTTATGCCTCTATGTCGTGCACGCCATTGCATACCCCTATCCTTAAAGTGTTTCTTCCAATCAACCTGCTTTTGACGAAGAAAAGTAAGACTCACAAGTCCCTTAATCATTACCATACATACCTACCAAGGTTACTAATTAATTAGGCCGGACTCAGAATGCAGCTATATTTCACGAGCTGACAAATGCGGTCATTCCATCACACCGGATAAAATATTATTAAAACAAACAAATGGACAAAAAAAAGATATCTTTTCGAATGAGCCGAAATCAATGTGCGAGCTGCGGTACATTGCTGGCATCCCAACGAAATTAAAACATCCTAAGACCACGCAAATTGGAAAGTCACTATCAACTATAATAGTATTTAAATAAAGTATAGTTTTGGCTGATTCTAAGTAAGACAATAAATACGAAATGTCGATCGGTTTTGTAGCAGTAATTTAATGTAACAGTTAATATGACAGCAGGCATGAGTATACCAGCGGGTCGCCTGTATATATTTATGCACTCACACCTGGATCGAGAATATTTTATTTTGAGTTGCCTTTATTATAGAGCAATATTTATGTTGATACCGATAAATATGGACTATTAATTACTGATTGTGTTCTAATTCCGTTTGATTAATTATAAATCGAGGTTTTCATGTAACAGACAAGGAGCTTTTTGTTTCGCTTTGTTATTTTGAATGCTACTAATTTGCACCACCTGTTTTACACGCCTCGACTGCCTCGTTGGTCTAGCGGTTAGCATAGTCGACTGCGGTCCTGGGTTCGATTCCCGGTCGGGCATAAAAATTGGTATTGGGTTTTTCAATTAAGAAATTCTCAGTGCCAGCCCGGAGTTGGACGTTGGCGGTGTTTAACCCCCGTGCCTCGGAGAGAACGTTAAGCCGTCGGTCCCGGTTATTATCACTAACATTTTGACGACCTCCGTGGCGCAGTGTGTAGCGATGTTGCCTTAACGTGCGGAGGTCCCGGGTTCGATCTCCGGCAGTGTCAATTTGGGAATTTATAATTTCTGCATTTTCCCTGGTCTGGCCTGGTAGGCTTTAACGACTATTTTCATGTTTTTTTTTTATCCACTACAAGCTAGCCCTTGACTGCGATCTCACCTGATAGTAAGTGATGATGCAGTCTAAGCTGGTAGCAGGCTAACCGGTTAGGGGCATGGCAGTTATATTAAACCCATACCCCTAATCGGTTTCTACATGGCATCGTACCGGAACGCTAAATGCTTGGCCGCACGGCTTTGCCGGTACGGTGGTAACTAGCCACAGCCGAAGCCTCCTACCTGGCCAGACCAGGGAAAAAACCCAAATTCCCCCTGCCGGGGATAGAACCCGGGACCTCCGCACGTTAAGACAACAGCGCTCAACACTGCGCCTGGGAGGTCGCCAATCTGAAATAATCTAAGCAAAATATAATAATAATTAGCTGATCTGAAACAAAAAAGGTTCTTTTCCATTAAAATAAAATGAGACGCGGATCAACTCGACTAACAAGCAAAATATCAAATGTCCCATAAAATGAACTATATAAAATTCCAAGTAGTCTAAAAATATGTCTACATTCTTACAGTACTTACTGTTTAATATTAGTATTTTAGGGTTAGTAATAAGCAGATTCCCTTTTCTGTGTTATATATGTATATAGAGGACTTTATACAGAGGCATTTTTATTATCTTGTCAAAGCTAATAAAAATGCTTCTGATGCCTCAGATGTTCAACCCGTGTCCAACAAAATCAAACCAAATCATTATGTGTTGTACACTTTTGTATTATACAAGTCTTTAATAAATTTAAACAAAAAAAGTAACTAAGTGCGGTTTTTTGAAACCCTAATTTTGGGTATGGCCCACGGCGTTTTCGGCGAAGGTTCCTACATTGAATACTTTGGTACAAAATGTACAAAAGTGCTAAGTTCGTCAAACGGGTCATTTGTGAGTAAACACGTGTAATTTGAGATGAAATGTGATGCAATTGATGTCTTTGTTCGAGTTCGAAAACATTTTATGCGCGCTCAAGAGGCTGCTGACTAAACCTTAATGTTGCATTGTTCTGCTTTGGAGTTATTTAGGTGTTCGGATGTAGGTGAAATAAATTATTTGAAACTTACTTGCTCAAAAGTTGGTATTTTTTGAGCTTTTTGACCATTATGACCGTTTCTTTATATTCCTAATACAAGGTATGAGGCACAAGATAGATAAAAACGTAGAATTATACATAAGCATATTAAACACGGACCGTACGCTCTCAAAGTACCTACGGCAATCTCAAAAGAATTCAAAGCGGCGACATTAGCGAATTCGTTTATGATTGCCGTGCGACCGCGACTAGATATATCAAGTAGATAATAACGCACGCTAGTTTCCGCTTTTACCTTAGAGTCGACATTCCATGTATTCCATGGATAGTGACGGTTGGAAATATTAATTGGCTGACACTAATTGACCAATAGCTAATTAATATCGGCCAAAATCACTTGTCAAAAAAATCTGTTAGGCCAATTTATACAATTATACATTAATTACTTGTCGCAATATTTATACCTACCATAAATTCTGCCAATCACACAATTAAGGATCCACTTATTATTTAGGTTTGACGACCTCCGTGGCGCAGTGTGTAGCGCTGTTGCCTTAACGTGCGGAGGTCCCGGGTTCGATCCCCAGTAGGGTCAATTTGGGAATTTATAATTTCTGAATTTTCCCTGGTCTGGCCTGGTGGGAGGCTTCGGCCGTGGCTAGTTACCACCCTACAGGCAAAGACGTGCCGCCAAGCGATTTAGCGTTCCGGTAAGATGCCGTGTAGAAACCGAATGGGGTATGGGTTTAATATAACTGCCATGCCCCTAACAGGTTAGCCCGCTACCATCTTAGACTGCGTCATCACTTACCATCA
The DNA here is from genome assembly GCA_923060345.2 of Erebia aethiops. NCBI lineage: Eukaryota > Metazoa > Arthropoda > Insecta > Lepidoptera > Nymphalidae > Erebia > Erebia aethiops. Next base: position 7,552,092 of record OV281096.1, on the reverse strand, counting down.
GGTGAGATCGCAGTCAAGGGCTAGCTTGTAGTGGATAAAAAAAAAGGTACTTAAAGCAATATTTGAAGCAGCGTTTTGGGAATAGGCCCGCAGAATAGCGAGAAGCCGTGATCGTTAACTTCTCTATGTTATAGAAAAACACTTAAGTAAGTACCTTCAGGAAAATTTTATGATACAAACTTATCGCTACGGAGTAAAACGTCCTTCCAGCATCCCTGTTTCCTGCCACGTGCAACTAGAGTAGGTAACTTCAAGGCTAGATCGAATAAACACCCTCTAGGTACGCGTGCGTCAAACAAGACCTCACCTCATCATGTTCCAATAGAGCAGAAACACATTTTTTTGTTTTAGGGATTTTCCGCGTCATTCGGTTTTATATTAAAAGCGCACTTTAGGCGACAGAAGAAACCATCGTTCCCATGCGACGCGTACCTACATTTCGCGTGAACGTATTGGTATGTTTTGTAAAAAATACTAGCAAGTTAGCCCGCTACCATCTTAGACTGCATCATCACTTACTATCAGGGATCGCAGTCAAGGGCTAACTTGTAATTGTAGAGGATAAAAAAAGTCATTAGACTCGCAAGCTAGAGGTTCCAAGTTTCATTAACCGAATTAAGTAAGAACGTGGAACGTAGAGAAAATTAAATTTGGAAAATTATGCTGGTATCAGCCAAGCAAAAGTTTCCTAATAAAGTCCAATATTGTCGTTCGGAGGCCGAAGTATTTTAATATTAAAAAATTAAGATGAGGTACTTCAGATAAAACTAATAGGTAATCTAAATTCACGTAGATACCGAAATAACCTTAATAATCTTATCTTACTTAATATTATAATTATTGCAAAAGTTTGGATGTTTGTTTCGCCTCCTCGCTACAATAATTATTACTTAACCAATTTGGCTTGTACCTTGTGCACTGAATCCTAGTATAATTTATTTCTTTACTTTCAGTTAAATGTAATAAGACTAAATTTTTTTTACCTTGACTCTGAAAATCCGTTAACTTAAAATATATTCAATTAATTTCTCTTCATGTATTTAAAAGCGAATATTATATATTGGTAACTAACTAATGCCCGCGACTTCGCGATTGAGGTTTTTCGGTTCCCGCGGGAAATCTTTAATTTTCCGGGATAAAAAGTAGCCTATGTGTTATTTCAGACTATATCTATCTCTGTGCCAAATTTCATCCAGATCCGTTCAGCCGTTGGCGCGTGATTGAGTAACAAACATCCATCCATACATCCATCCATCCAAACTTTCGCATTTATAATATTAGTAAGATAAGATAAGATGTAACTTGGTGTCTACTGTCTACTCTTTTCAAATTTAACCTTATTCAATTTAAAATAAAACCCATAGTTTTTATGAAAGGTTTTCGTTTTGAGTCCTTAATAGGGCTTAATTAGGTGCCAAAACATGTCCTAAAGACGCGTGAAGAACATCAATCCCCGGGCAATTAACACAATTAATACCTAGACAAGCATCAATAGAAGACGACCCGCCTTGAGTCCGGCTATAAAGAAATCAATCTGCCGATTAGGTATTTCAAATCAATAAAATCTGTAAAGGCTATTATTGGATTGTTATAGTGACTTATAGTGACTGGAAGTGGTTCGAAACGAAAAATAGAACTTGAGTTTTGAAAGAAATCAGATGAATTTAATGTAAATGGTAAAATATTAGAAATTCATCAGGAATGGATTCTTTTTAACCGACTTCCAAAAAAGGAGGAGGTTCTCAATTTGGCGCGTTTTTTTAAATGTTTGTATACCGATATCTCCGTTGTTTCTGAACCGATTTCTATTTTTTTTAGATAGCGTGGGTTATATAAAGCGTTTAAACTGTCGTGACTTGTGAGTGATATTCATCACAATTAATATAAATAATAATTTGCGTTAGAGTTATATATACTCTAGTAGTTATATATAGACTAGTGATTGCAGTAACGCGTGGCTTAGTTGTGACAATGCAGCATGCACCTAATACCTTATATCGATTGCGCTCGTCAGGCAAATGTCAACCCGAAATGGTAACCGACTCTCCGGGATCTCCTAGAATTTGAATTTGGCGTTTTCAATTACATTTGATATCAGACAAAGGTATTACGGCCAGCATGCGTTTCATTTGCTTGATGAAACTGTGTGTGTGTGTGGGGTAATGAGTTTATACTGCCTGCGGGTAAGTTGAGTTTATACTGGTAAAAGTAGTAATCTGTAATGTAAGCATAATATATTTGTTTGTAACTTGAAGCCTCGACATTAACATAATATAACTAATCTTACTAGATGATGCCCGCGACTTCGTCCGCGTGGATAAAGATTTTTGATACCCGCGGGAACTCTTTAATTTTCCGGGATAAAAAGTAGCGTATGTCCTTCCCCGATATATACGATCTACTCCTGGACCAAACTTCATCAAAATCGGTTGAAAAGATGGCCCGTGAAAGCATGGCAAACAAACAGACGGACAGACAGACAGACACACTTTCGCATTTATAATATTAGTACATATTAGTATGGATTACAACCGGATCTTGTCCTTCAGTACATCAGTGGCACTAAATGATTATTTTCGGTGTGCCACATCTAGTAACAACGCACATCAAAGATGTTTTTAGTTCTCATGGGAGTGTATCATAAGCTAAGGCTCGTGTGGTGCGGCGGGGACGGAGGGCGGTGCGTTTGATGCCGGCCACAGGTGTGATGCGGTCCATTTGATCGGTGAAACCGGGCGGGCGGACCATGGTTAACGAGTGTACGCGGATAAGCCTCGTTTACACTAGCAGGTGTAATCTGTAAGTGTAATTAAACTAATACAAAATTTTGCGCTATAAAATGATTTTAGTTTTGTTTTACTACAATAGTTACAGCTCTTGAGTTCAGAATCTGGCCCATACCAAGGAAAGGGTTTTTTTTATCCACTACAAGCTAGCCCTTGACTGCAATCTCACCTGATAGTAAGTGATGATGCAGTCTAAGATGGTAGCGGGCTAACCTGTTAGGGGCATGGCAGTTATATTAAACCCATACCCCTTCTATATAAATTCCCAAATTGACCCTTCCGGGGATCGAACCCGGGACCTCCGCACGTTAAGGCAACAGCGCTACACACTGCGCCACGGAGGTCGTCAAAAAAATATTGGACCCATATCTTTGTAAGGATTTTACACGGCATTGTACAGGAACGCTTAATAGCTCGAGGGTACCTTGCTGATATGGTCCCACCGCCAAACTTCCGAAGCATCTCACCAGACCAGAGACCATTTAAAATTATAAAGTCCTAAATTGTAATTACCGGGAATTGAATCTGGATCCTCACTCTTATAAGACTGTAGTGCTAACATCTGCGCTAATGAGGTCTTCAAAATTGAGATAGTCAAGTTAAAAATATTATGTGCACTGAATACAGTAGATATTCGGCCAGACTTTGCCCAAGCATGTTACTAAGAGCAAAATTTAGATTAAAACAGCATACATCGTTTTGATCGTAAATATTTTAAAAATCTTAATTAATCCACGATACTTATCACTTACCTATTCTGCTTATCATTTGTTTATGTACCTACCCATTTTAATAATGTATATTAAAAACATTTTTATCAATGTTATTTTATTTATGCGTCCACGTTAATACTGACCTTTAAAAGTTCACGATATCAGATTATATTTTTTATCTTTTCGCATGGCCCATAATATGCATACCTAAGCTCATCGTTAATTTATTGACGTAGGTATTTTCATATTTGCATAACGGTAAGAAAATCAGGGAGTTTCCATGGGATTTTTCAACAACCTAAATTCACGAAATGAAATCGTGGGTAATGTCTACTAAGTCAAACTTATAAAAAGATTTTTCCAGTATCTCTTGTTAATGGTTCCAATTTGCTGAATTTATAGTAATTTCAAATACCTAGGCAAAAAAATTATACGTCAGCGCTAGGTGTTTTTTTTAAATCATCGACTGACTTTCTTTCAATTAGGTGGTTCGAGACCTTGTTTAATTTGTTTTCAGAAATTAGTCATAGTCATAGTCATTAGATTAGATATATTAAGCATATTGTTTTATATCAGTTCTCTAGTTATTAGGTAAACTTACTGATGACCAAACTGTTTACTTTGAACTGTAGGTATACACTGAAACTCGTAAACTTATCTTTTTCCTTTTACATAGTTACAAAGCAAAAAGAAAGTAAGTAGTACTTACTGACTAACTTAAGCAGTTTTTCCTTGTAGAGTGAAGAAAACTAGCTCTAGAATTGCACTTTATTATAAAGGAGCTCTCTATGTTAAATAGGTACCTACACCTACGGGGTATTACAGATTAACTTATTATATTTTTAATTATACTTTTTTATTGCACATTATACAGAGTAAATTTAAATACACATTGAGCCTTAATGGTCCAATGGTCAAATAGCATAATGAAACCTGGGGGTTTACTACCATCGCTTAAAACAGTATTATTTCAAAATAACTGTTTTATGTTACGTACATTAGCATCCCTAAAATAAGGATTATAATTCTTAGACACGAACGTGAACAATATTAAAATAATACAGCTTAGTATGCCCCCAGGGAGGTTGATGGTTCAGAGCATAATATCTGGTGCTTGTTGGACGAACGAACGATTGTTTCGGTAAGGGAAAGAGAAAAAAGTATTGCCTTTAAAACAAATTAATTATATTAGGTATGACGAGCTAACCAACCCCCACTTCACCCGGGTGGAAATTCTGAAAAATACTGATGCGTTCAAAAAATGCTGAAACACGATGAATACAAAAATACAAAATACAAAATGATTTTTATTCAAATAAACTTTTACAAGTACTTTTGAATCGTCAAGTGAATCTACCAACGTCTCTACTATCTACATATTATTATACTCTTTGTATCTACCTACGATGATGATGTATGAATGATTTTCATACAATCTCCTCCTTAACGACCTCCGTGGCGCAGTGTGTAGCGCTGTTGCCTTAACGTGCGGAGGTCCTGGGTTCGATCCCCGGCAGGGTCAATTTGGGAATTTATAATTTCTGAATTTTCTCTGGTCTGGCCTGGTGGGAGGCTTCGGCCGTGGCTAGTTACCACCCTACCGGCAAAGACGTGCCGCCAAGCGATTTAGCGTTCCGGTACGATGCCGTGTAGAAACCGAAGGGGTATGGGTTTAAATAACTGCCATGCCCCTAACAGGTTAGCCCGCTACCATCTTAGACTGCATCATCACTTACCATCAGATGAGATCGTAGTCAAGGGCTAGCTTGTAGTGGATAAAAAAAAATCTTAGCCTAATCAAAACCAGACAGTCATTTTCATAGTATCCGATCGCAAGTCAAATTCGCTGTGACGTGTTCACACCGTAAACGTAAACGTACGTTCACACTTGTCTTATAGTACTTTTTTAACTGTAATTAATGTATGTGTGATAATTTTTCATCTTTCTTTTTAATTTGAGTAATAAACGAGTTGGAATCGTTATTGTGGTAGATCACGAATGAGATCTGAGGTGAGACGTAGCGATCTCTGTATCCCGTTGATTTTATGGGTATTCGTAATGTGTGGCCGACACGATTGAATTCTTTTAGTGGGTTTTCATTGTGAACTACAAAAGTTCCGATCTGATGTGAAATGTTAATTATTACCAGATAATTAAATATTCTTTTAATTCCTATTACTATTTTCCCTATAGCAGATATTATACATTTGTACCTAGTAGAGATACTCTGAATAAAAACAGGCTATACTCTTATATTTTTACTAGCTAATGCCCGCGACTTCGTACGCGTGGATCGAGGTTTTGTGGTTCCCGCGGGAACTCTTTAATTTTCCGGGATAAAAAGTAGCCTATGTGTTATTCCAGACTATAATCTATCTCTGTGCCAAATTTCATCCAGATCTGTTCAGCCGTTGGGGCGTGATTGAGTAACAAACATCCATCCATACATCCATACCGACATCCATACATCCAAACTTTCGCATTTATAATATTAGTAAGAGTAAGATACTACCTGACTCATCTTCCATTCCAGGAACTAAGTTTAAACTTTAAACAACTTAGGTTACGCTAGCTAGCTTTAAGGTCGATGACAAGGGTCTGCCCGCGAAATTCAAATTTAATTTGGTTTTTCACAATTTGTAAACTAATACGACAAAGTAGGCTTATGGCATTCAAATTGCGAGCGTAGGAATATCATCTTCACAGGTTTATATAAAAATCTTTACTTGAAAGTGTCCAGTTTAAGAAATTAGTCAAAATAATGAGTTTGACGTGAGTTACTCACAAATTAGTCATTAATTTGACTAATTTCTTAAACTGGGCACTTTCAAGTAAAGATTTTTATATAAACCTGTGAAGATGATATTCCTACGCTCGCAATTTGAATGCCATAAGTCTACTTTGTCGTATTAGTTTACAAATTGTGAAAAACCAAATTAAATTTGAATTTCGCGGGCAGACCCTTGTCATGCACCTTAAGTTCTATCATAATATTGAATTATTTTCAATAAAAAAAAGCAAAGCGCACCGCTAGATCTTATTAAATCTAAATTAAATCTAATTCTAAATCTTTCAGGATTAAGGACCTTCATTTAGAGAGATTCATTTGATTTGGAAGCCAAAAGTTCTAACTAATAATACTATTATAGCCCATATTTTCAACAGATTTCTATGAAATTTGATAGGATAAAAATCCCGAAAAATGAGGGAGTTCCCGGGGGATAAAAAACCGTAAATCCGCACGAACTAAGTCGCTTGCATCATGTAGTGAGCTAGTAATAAGTCTCATCAATCACCAAATATCAAATAAATATTATAAATGCGAAAGTTTGGATGGATGGATGTATGGATGGATGTTTGTTTCTCAATCACGCTCCAAGGGCTGAACGGATCTGGATGAAATTTGGCACAGAGATAGATTTTAGTGTGAAATAACACATAGCCTACTTTTATTCAGGAAAACTAAGGAGTTCCCGTGGGAACCAAAAAACCTTAATCCACGCGGACGAGGTCGCGGGCATTAGCTAGTAGAATTATTCATTGTAAGGTGGGTACAAAGTCTAATGGATATTTAGCAAAATTACTCAACCTTAATTACAGTCTGCCGTCTGTTGTCAAAAGCCACACTGTAATAATATTAAAGCCGGCTTAATTAATAGAGCGGCGTATAAAGGTTATACAATAATGACTTTATTCAGGTAAATCGAGTAGGTATAATAGGCTGTTCTGTTGGCGCACCATGTAATTTCGAGATATATCTAATGCTCTCTGCATTATGCAAACTTACGATTATGTTATGGTTTAAATTGTTAATTTGCTGAAAAATTATATGCGTCATATTTTCATTTTGCATGCAGTTTCAGTGCACTAGGTACCTATAATTCAATTTTAATGTGGGATACAGGAGATCAGTGCACTCTTGTTAAACCCGCAAGCGAAAGTTGCAAGTCCACCTTCTTTTTTTAAAATTATTATTATTATTATTCATTTATTTCAGGCAACAAGGCCCAAATAAAATACAATCTCAAAATACTATACGAAAGTATATACAGTTACCTAATAATAAGACTACTTCGGTCTTCGGTAGGTACTTCAGTTTATAATAATACAGTCTATAATACGCAATTTATATTGCCGTGCTGTAAAAATATATAAGTACATAAATGATGTCAACCTAGTTCCTAGATAGTTCCTTAGTAAGAATATTTGTGAGATGGTGATAATAAAAAAAAAACCCCGGCTGAGTTTGTTGTGGGCTCTTCTCAGACCAGGGCGCGTTTGGAACCCTCGTAGCTTTAGTTTTAAGATACCGTTACCCATTATCACCATCATGCTTTTTAAGTACTTATGTAATTTTTAGACGAAAATAAGTGTACCTACAGTGTACCGATATTTAATAAATAAATGACTATGACTATGACTATGACAACGCTAACCTCTGATGCCATTTTTAGCATTTCTTCTCAGTGCTTGATTCAGTTTCTGCTGAGTTCTGGTGAATATATTATGATATTCAAAATATAATAGTAGATTGTTCATCAAGGGACTAAAATGAGCCAGATACGAGATGCTCAGCTTACCGAGCGTAGCGAGGTATGCTATAGAATCGAGTAGAATGGCTTTTAGTCCCGTGGTAAACACTATACTTTTCACTTCGATTGCGAGAAAATAAAATAAATAACAATTTTCAATTATTTCTTTGCCTTTCTGTTACATTTTCATATTTGGAGTAAGATCTTTATTTTTCCTTGATATTTTGATATTAACAAATTAGTCACATTCACTTTGCCCTCCTTAATTGTGTAACATTGACATTCAACTAAGTGACATACATGTTTTGGCTGTTGATAGTAACCATAGACTAAAAATATTGGATAACCGAATGAGGATATCACGCATATCGATGTGAGAATAGTACGGCAAAAATTTAAAAAAAAATACTAGAGGCTAAATGCTAACTTTAGTCCGCCTATGCTGAGCTATAATGACATCTTTTGAGACCATGAGAGGTAAAAAATATATTATGTTAAGTAATGTGCAACAACTCACGACTCTGGCGGTTCTTCTGCCGCCTGGTTTCGCGGTACGTCTCGAGGTGCACCTTAATAAAAATTACGCGTTGTCCAATCAAAGGGTCAATCCAGTGGGAACAAGGGTAAACGCTTCAATATATCTACATAATATGCATCTTCTGTAGGTATTATCTAACCTAGATTAATAATATGACGAGCATTAAATCGTTTCAAGCTCCGAATAAACAAGCTTTATTATTTGGAGTTTGAATGACGTTATTTACTCAACAAACACTTTTTTTACTGTTCATATAATATTACGGAACGTATCCTTGAACATCCTTTATTTCCGTAAACATACAGTAGGTATTGTTCCTTATAATCTCTTAATACTTACATGATTGATATTTATATTTATAACGCTTATTCTATTTACAAAGAAGTACTCAAGTTCGTTCAAGTGAAAGCGACGTTTGAAAACAAAACCGCATTGTTTAAGGGCTAACACTTTATAAGAAAGGGGTAAAGCACCCTGTTGATATCCAATTTTCCCTTTTACCACCCCGACACAAAGAGATAATATATAATAACTAGGGCAACAATGAGGAAGTGGAGATAAGACCACCAGTTGTGACATAAGATTGACAAAATATTTTGCAGTTTTTTTTTCTTCTCGTCTTGTCCTTGTTGAGCCTGGTTAATCTTGTTTGTTAAGAGGAATTAACAGTACTTTCGTTTGACATCTCATTTTTGTGGTTTGTAAGACCGCAGTGAAAGTGTGGTATAGGTTTTTTTTATTTAGTTTTTTGGAGCTTCTTTTAAAGATAACCTATATGCCAGCACCATCGTTGCACACAAAACTACACACAAATGATAATTAAATCGAAAGCTATAACAATTTTAGAGAATCCCTCACGAATGTATACGCTTTCATAGCCGAAATACCCAAGGGTTTGCTAAAAATTTAATTAAAAATACTATCGGTATTTATGTATGTATTTATAAAATTTAAATTCAGTTCATATTATGTTAGTCATTCTCTTAGTGTGGTAGGTTCTTAAGTAACTATGTTATTTTTGCATGTCTTATGTTTTTTTTTCTATTTTAGAAACAATGTGGCCAATTCTGTATAACACAATCTCTTTAACTAAACTAAAATGACAGCTTTAAAGTTTAAATCTATTTCTGTCCTTTGTCTGGGGGGCGTTAAATTCGCTCCTGACTTTTTATTATTACGCACCTCCTTATTGCATCTCAGAAAATCTGCATTTCCATCATTTCACATTGAATTATTTGAGGATAAAATGGCAGTAGCATCAGTTACTAGCATCAGTCAGTCAGTCAGTACGACTCTAAAAGTGTATTGATGATTGAAGAGTAGAATAATTGTGTAAGACTATCCATGTGAAGATGGCCGCAAGTGGACCCTTAAATTTACCAGGTAGTCTCATTGCAGAGGTAATAATTAAAAGACGCGAAGGCCACAAAAAAATTTTAGTCCTTCTTTGCACATTAGTGATTTCCAAAACATCTGGGTAATAAATTAAAAATAACATCATCACAGATATCACTGTCAATGGATTACCCAAAAGTGCAGAGTTCAACCAATGCCATGTAGGTACGAGTAGGTACAATAATAATTAATACTCGCCCATCCGTAAACTGTCAGGCGAAACGGGCGAAAACAAATACATGAATATTAAACGGGGAATAAGTCTACGTCAGTGATTCAGTGTGCATACGTAACAACATATTTTTAAACTCAACAGTTTTTGAAAGGCATAATTTACTCCTATGCTTCTATTTCTTTGCCTAACTTCTAATATGAGGTTTACTAGCAGCAATAGAAACGTTTCGGAGTGAATTTCCGAGATCTTCTACTTCAGCGAGATGGTATGAACTATGAACCTTGACCTAGTGAAATCATATAACTAAGCTTTCATAATATATTACTGAAGCTTTCGTACATTGTTATAATTCCTGATTCCAATGTTGGAATCATATTAGAACTTAGCTCGAACATGGGGATATTAAAACCTTATTGAAATCTAGTTTCAGAAAAAATATTTGATAACAAATTTTAAATTTATTTAAATTATCATTACTAAGAAATGTCAGTTACAGGCAATACTAGCAGCATTATTTGCAAATGAAAGCCTTTGTACACTTTAATGAAACTTGATAAAGCAATAAAACACAGAAGACACTAATTTATGGACTCAATCCCTAGAAAACGACCAGCTCTTAAATATATTGCCGATATTAGCAAATATAGCAGAGGCCGCTGAATTGGCCGTGTGAAAAATGTTTTTATGTCGATACCCACAAAATATATCAATCAAAGTATTTAAAATCCTTAATATTAAATAAATTATCGTAACTTTAAGCATTATAGTCCTGAAACTGCGATTTCGCTGCAAGATTGAAGCTTCTGAAAAAAATGAACTGGTCGGAGTAAAATAGTTAAATACCCTAATTGACTTTTCAGGAATAAAATCTGGATGCTTTGTTAATTTGTTCCACAACAAGTTAGCCCTTGACTGCGATCTCACCTGATGGCAAGTAATGATGCAGTCTAAGATGGTAACGGGCTAACCTAATTTTATTTGAGATTATTATCAGCCTATTTGACAGACCATAAAACAGAACGTCTTGGACATTTCCAAAGGCGTACCACCACAAACGATTTTTCACCCTCCTCATTCGCCAACTTCCTGCAAAAAAAACAACCAGCTTACATGAGCTTCAGCTACTGTACTGTAGGAAAACGCTCGAAGGCAAAGTAAAACTAAGTGCAATAAAAACACCCCCTTTATTTGTGTAAACATTAAAATCAACAAATAAGCCTTTAATAGGTTTTTGATCAAGGTATGCACGTGACTCCCTGCCTCCACACTATACAATTACATGTAGATTATTGAAGTAGCGGCTTAATACGAGGCTTGAGGCGATTCGTTTTTTGCACCCGATTCAGCCACCTTGGGCCCAACAAATGTGTGGGCAATCCGGTAATTTATTTTTTTGGGCCAATAAATTACTCACACGTCAAAACTCTGGACGCGCGGTGCAACACAACGAGTGATATATTGGAGCTTGTCACACCATTGTATCTTTTTGTACCAATTTTAATATCCTCGATTAATTAATTGCTCTATGTGGTCGAATCGTTTATCCTAATGAGGTATTCTATTAGTATGCGGATGTCCCTTGATGCAACCGTGGAATGTTTTTTGGCCTGAGGGTAGAATTTGTAACTTTTTGTAAACACTGCAAAATAATTGTGGGTACATTTAGAATAGATTTGATTATTAAACGCTTTTGTAAGTAATAAGTACAGGTTTGGCTTAATGAAGTTGTCCAATTTCATTACAGTTAATTACAATGTGAAAAAAAAACATTTAATTTAATATACTATAAAATAAATTACATATTTTTAACCTTCCTTAAAAATGTGTGTATGTCGTTCTGCCATTATCACGGCTCCTCTTCGAAAGGTTAGTATAATATCTTGCATCTCGTATACCGCCTTACTAAGGAATACTTTTTGTAATTTTAATTTTTATACCACAAAGATTTTAGAAAATCCCTTATACAACCGTAATAAAGTCGCGCGTAGTTTCACATGTGAGGCGAAGAGGCCTCAGTAAAATAGGTTCGGTAAATTTCAAAAAGAAATGTTTATTCTTATTCGACCCATCAACTCCTTTATCTATAACACTGATACATTGAGAAAGTACAGATTTTTTTACAATTACTGACCTAGCAGATAAGCTGGTACATAGTTGGGTATAAATATACCTGAGTTATCAATTTCGCATCAGTCAAAATGGTTAGATTTTTGGTGGGTGTGCTTGCGCTTTTAATAACCCATGTGGACGCAGATTACAAGGCCTCTAACGTGACTCCAAAAAAATTGGTGAGTACGAAACGGAGCACTAATCTGCTATGGAGTTGTCAATTCACTGCGGCCTTTGCCTACCTGATACATACCTTTCACGTTAGCCAACTTGACCTTTGAGTAACATTTAGACCACTATACTAATAGTAGGTAATAAGTCAGCCAAGCGCGTCTAGATCTGTATGAAGCTTAGAAAGCTCCAATTTCATTTTTTGCGAAGTCCAAACCCAAAATGCATCAATTTCTTGAAGTTTTGTGAATGAAATAGATCACGTAAAATAAAAAATATATTTAAAAGAGAATTCAGTATTTCAATACATTGCTGATTACGAGGAATGGTGACTGGAATATTGATTTTAAGCATATCACTTCTAATAATAGCTTAAATTTCAGCGCCACAGGGAGAACATGTAATTCAACGTGACTCGAATAGCAATACGGACATGATTGACAAGTGGATATCTGGTTATAATATAATATATATGTTACCGTAAGATTGCAAAAACCGTTAGATTGTAATCTAACTAGCGAAATGGAGAAATTTACCATTTTTTTTAAATTTAATATGAAAATTAACACAAAATAAAACAAAAATATGAAAGAATCACTAAAATATCTCAACAAATGAAAAAGTTATGGAACTTTAAAGTTGCGCTTGCAAGACGGGAGACGTGACGTCATAATTCCCTATCAACATACTTTATAAAGCCGAACAAAAGAAATAAATGGACTTAACGTGACTTAATTGAATTATAAGCACTTAATTTGTGTGTGAAGATAATTTTGAAGTATTAAATCTCGGCTTGGTATTAAAACTCACAAAATTTCTCACTCGAGTAAGATACAGCAATCGGTGTACATTATATAATTAAACTTTTAAATCGTCATTTCTCAGTCATTTATTGATGGATTGTAAAAAAGCCACTGATTTATTAGTTTTAATCTATATTTTACTTCCGTTGTGTTAAACTTCTCCATTGTAAGCTGTCGACCGATTGTGAACCGTTCAATGTTCTGAGTGTCAATTTTTGAAATATTCATTGTATTTACGTTTTCTTGTCTCTTTCTTGAAGGTTAAGTTAGGGTTCGACATAAATAACCAGGTAGTGTTATTATTAATGTACCTAACAGAATACAATCTACCAAAAAATAATGCGTTAAATTGTGATCTGTCGACAGTTCACAATTTCGCTAGTTAGATTACAATCTAAAGGTTTTTGCAATTTTACATATACATTATACAGGAAAGCTTATTCCGCTCTTCACGGTTTGTTATTGATCACAGTAACTTATTTGATGGTTATCCTCGTCGCTTGATGCTTTCTAAGGGTAAATAATTCATTTAGTACCTTATAAGGAAATTTCTCAATCTCTTCTCGATCCTTAAGCTTGTGATAAAATTCCATAAATAGAGTTCCACTTCTAGGATTTTACAAGTTATTTGCAGTAAAAATTAAAAACAATCTCTAAACTTACTGACGCTTTTCCAACTATGGAAAGTATTTTTTTTTGTAGTTTTGAAATGTTTTAACTCGATGAAACGCTGCAAATCCAGATAATGACTAAATTTTTTTTTAATTTTTTCACTGTGGCAAAGCGTGGAGAGGCTAATGTCACTTTTACTAACCATTATTATGGAGGTTTTTTTAAGTCAAACTATTATAGATTGTATATTTATTTCATTCAATTGTTTCACAGGTCGTGTTGGTGGTATGCCTTTTCACTTACTAGTGTAGGTACATCAGTGAATAGAGATGATGACAACTCAATCAAATCAGCAACTCTTTATCAAACTTAAAAACGCACTTTTAGTATGGAAGTTGTATAAAATAGTGACGTCATAAAATTTCAACGCACTTTTTTTCTTCAATCTATATTTTAAAATGGTTATCATACTTAAAACTAACCGAGGATGTGAATTGTAGGTCTTTTGGAAGACCCTCTATTCAATAATCAGTTAGAAATAATTTATTTTTGATACAGGCATCTTCCCTATTCCGTGCACCACAAACTCCGTAGGTACGGCAAAGGAGTCAACCCTGAGAATACATAAGGCATCGTTACTGGGGCTTAGAAAGACCGCTGATGAAAATTAAATGAAATGAATGAAATGAAATGAAAATATACTTTATTGTACACCATATATAAAAACACATTTAGGAAAATACCAGAAATTATGAAAAACTGTAACAAGAGGCGGCCTTATCGCTGAGAAGCGATCTCCTATAGAGGCAACCAGGAAAGGAACTAATAACAGAAAATTTGAATGAGGGTGCACACAAAGCTGCGCTGATCCACTGTAGTTCGCCTTGGACATACCTCTATACGAGTGGCAGATCAAGAGGTTCTAACTTGCACATCCAGAGGTGCAAGGGTTCCTTACACCATGTTTGTTTGAGGTTCATGATCAAATTCAGCTGTCACAGACTATTGTCGACAGAAGTCTGTCAAAAATTGGGTTTCATGAAATGATCTCCAAATAATTACTTAAATAAAATTGACAGAAGGCTATCAGATTTTCTTCCGGACTCTACAAACAGGACAAATAATTATAGTAATCATTTACTTTAAAAAGTTTTTGTTTTGATTTTTCTTTTGATGTTTCAAATTGATAGTAATATTTACAATAAGTCAATACATTTTTATAGAATATCTAGCGATCAGCTCATAGATCTCAATGGAGTCGATATTCCTAAAACTTGGTAACTAGGCTTAAATATTGTAATTATAAAATACTAGCTTATGCTCGCGACTACGTCCGCGTGGATTAAGTTTTTTTTTCTTCCCGCGGGAACTCCTTTGTTTTCCGGGATAAAAAGTAGCCTATGTTCTAGATATAGAGAGTATATTCCAGACTATAATCTATCTCGGTGCCAAATTTCATCCAGATCCGTTCAGCCGTTCGAGCGTGATTGAGTAAAAAACATCCATCCCATACATCCATCCATCCAAACTTTCGCATTTATTTGTTTAGGTATTTATTTATAAGATTTTATTTATTTGATTTGATATTTGATACCTACTTACTTAAGTAAATATAGAGCAGACAAAATCGTACTATTACCTATTCTGTGTAGACTGTAGACGTTTCTTACATAATTAATTGTAACATAAAAAGAGCCAGGCGAAGATATAATTTACTAGCTGAAGCCCGCGACTCCGTCCGCGTGGTTTAAGTTTTTTTATTCCCGCGGGAACTCCTTAATTTTCCGGAATAAAAAGCAGTCTATGTCACTCTCCAGGTCCTCAACTATAACCCATGCTAAAAATCACGTCGATCCGTTGCTCCGTTGCGGCGTAATTGAAGGACAAACCAACAAACAAACGCACTTTCGCATTTATAATATTAGTATGATATGATATTCTTCGCCAGTTTACATCTTCGCCTTTATTTTTATCTCAAATCAAATAGGTACATAGGTATTTGAAGAATAAATAAAATTAACACCTAAAAACTGTGTAATTATTTTATTTGCTTTTTCCTACTAACTGTGTTGTTATTATGGAAATTAAAACGAATAAAGTAAAAGTCAAATTTAATTTAAATTCTTTGAATATCTCTACTAGGTAAGTAATAGTAGGTTTGGGTCCTAAAATAAATATTTATACTTTATAGAATATATCTATATATTTTATACTGATAAGTTATACCTACTATAATAGTAGGTGGGTATCATGTACTTACATAATATTATAAATTAACTTGCAAGTAATTTATTACATATTATATGTATAGGTACTAGATGAAGCCCGCAACTACGTCCGCGTGCTTTAAGGTCTTTAGATTCCCGCGGAAACTCATTAATTTTCCGGGATAAAAAGTAGCCTGTGTCACTCTTCAGGTCCTCAAATAAACCCATGCAAAACATCACATCGGTCCGTTTCTCTGTTGCGACGTGATTAAAGGATAAACAAACACACTTTCGCATTTATATTATTAGTAAATAAAAAATAAGATAAACTTTAAGAAATGTAACCTTGTAACCTTTTTCTTCATAATAACGAAGAATTCTTAATTTTTATAAAATATTAGAGATTTTGAAACTATCGCGTATCCGGATTTCGAATGCAATACTAGACGCCATCTAGTCACACTTTTCTGTTATAGCATACATTTTATAGTGCCATCTATGTTGCGAGACATGAACTAGCATGAAAATTATGAACCCTAGTGCTAAGAAATTTTGCCGTGTAACGATAGAGTGCAGTATTCTTTTGAAGTGACGTAATAATATTACAATAAAAAATAGGTTCTAGAATCTAGAATAAATAATTAATTAAGCACTGAAAGTTAATGTAAATGACGACTCAAAATATATTGCTATCCCTTTTTTAGAGTTGACAAAATATTATGTCAACTCTATTTTTTTATGAATTATGAATTAATTATTATTATATTATATTAACGAAGGAGAATATGAATTATATGAATATGAATTAGTGATTTTTATCCCAGAAAATTAAAGAGTTCCCGCGGGAATCAAAAAACCTTTACTCACGCGGACGAAGTAACGGACATCATGTAGTTAAAAATAAAGAAGTGTTGGTATTCATGGTAGGTACTAGGTACCTATTTTGTCAAATAAACAAACTGCCCAGCTTATGTAATATTCAACCTAAGTTAATTTTAAGTAAAATCATCGAAAGGGTGCTGAAATACTTAGATATTCTTTTTCAATTTCAATTTCAATTTCAAATATTTTTTCAATTTCAAATATTTTTTATTCAAATAAACTTTTACAAGTACTTTTGAATCGTCAAGTGAATCTACCACCACATCATCTATCATCACATCATTTTGAAAAGTCTTCATAATACATAATAACATATTTCCAGTATGTATCGGAACGTAGGTGCTATTACCTACTCTGTGGTTTTGGATACGTGTACGGTATTATAGAATCTGTATAAATAAAAATCAATTGCCGAATTGTAATGTAAGCGCATCACTTCAGAACGGCTGGACCGATTTTGAAGGAATGTTTTGTGATGTTTTTGAGGACCGGGATGGTTTATATTCTTAATTGAACCCGTTAGGGGGCGCTGCAATCGGGTTCTACGTTCAGGGCAGGACATAGTCTGCCGGGCCCACTAGTTTGTAATAAAAACAAGTATTAAATCTTATTGGAAGTCTACTATTTATATTAATTCATCTACTAGATGAATTAATATAAATACGCGAGCTAATGATGGTAATTAACAGCTATACCTAAATTCAACTTAAAACTAAAGCTGATAGGGTTCCTATTCATTTTTCGGAGGCCCCCTATTCATTTTTGCATAGCTACTGAATTAGAGAATAGGTCTGAGCACTAGCCCATAAAATCTTTATCCTGGCCCTTATTTGATAAAAGTTACAATCCGACATTGTTAAAAGGGACATATATACTTATAATCTACGACTAATCTCATACAAAATTAATGTTTGTTAATAAACTTATCACCTTTTTTTACAAACTCCGATTGTAATTTTTATTAATTTTTAGTATTGTGTTAACTATTTTTAGTGGCTAGTTGTGAAAACCTGTTATTAGCTATAAGTTAGCTAATTTTAAGACTATTTAGAAAAATAAGCTGTTGGTTTTCCATAATAAATAACATAAAATAAATAGAGGCCTGATTTTCATTTATTATCAGATCACCATCATTCTTAAATTATCACTGAAGACTAATGGAGAAGTTTCATGATGCTGTGAATAACATATTTGACGCAAAGGAAGTAAAATAAAGTAGATTAAAAATTATAAATCAGTGTTTTTTTTTAAATCCATCAATAAATGACTGAGAAATTAATTATTTAATAAGTTTACTTCACTGATTGCTGTAGCTTACTCGAGTGAGAAATTTTGTGAGTCAGTTTTTACCTAGCCGAGATTTAGTACTTCAAAGTTATCTTCACACACAAATTAAGAGCTTTTAATTCAATTAAGTCACGTTAAGTCCATTTCTTTCTTTTATTCGGCTTTATAAAGTCGATTTATAAACCGTGATGCTGCGCAACTTTAAAATTCCATTACTTTTCATTTGTTGAGAAATTTTAACGATTCTTTCATATTTTTGTTTTATTTAGTCTTAATTATCATAATAAAAAATAAATAAATGGAAACTTCTCCAGTAGAACTATCAGAGCTATAAAAGCAACTCACGGTAGTAAATTTCCAAGTTTATATGGAACTCATTCCAAAGCTTATTGAAATTTAATAAGCACTATTGTTAGCGACCAGCAACAGCTATAATATAAAAAAGAGCAGCAGCATCAAAGTTCCATCACCATCGCGCTGCGCTGCGTAGGTACTATCCCACCTACTTATCTTGCCCAGTGGCCCCTTGACTGCGATCTCACCTGATGGTAAGTAATGATGCAGTCTAAATGGTAGCGGGCTAACCTGTTAGAGGCATGGCAGTTATATTAAACCCATACCCCTATTCGGCTTCTACGCGGCATCGTATCGGAACGCTAAATCGCTTGGCGGCACGTCTTTGCCGGTAGGGTGGTAACTAGCCACGGCCGAAGCCTCCCACCAAAGCCAGACCAGGGAAAATTCAGAAATTATAAATTCCCAAATTGAACCTGCCGGGGATCGAACCCGGGACCTCCGCACGTTAAGACAACAGCGCTACACACTGCTCCACGGAGGTTGTCAGTCTGTAAACACACTTCTTTTTGGGAACACGTGGAGGTATCAAGTTGAAATTGATATCAAATACTTAGGTCTACGCGGTCCCTTGGAGATGTAAAAAAAAGCTTTAATTAAGGCGACGCCGTTTGTGCCGCATATTTTGACACTCGTCAACCTAAGGTACTTCCAGTAATTGACCAAGAAGCATGAAATTTGGCAAGAAGCAACGTCTCACAATGTATCCAAGAATCGTTAATTAGGGTTTTCATACTCATATTATGGTATCGAATTCTTTGTCAGGCGCTACCAGTTGAGCGCCATATGTAAGCTAGTTTTTTCACAGCTGATTAAGAGTTCTTATGACATCTTTCTTGTTATTTACTAAAATAATATATATTATCTGGTGGTACCCTTTGTGCGTGAGTCTGACTCACACTTGACCGATTTGTTAAGACTGTTCAATTTTTGTTTTTATTTTTATTAGCAACACTAAATGTGATAAGATCGACGTTGTCACTAGGTCCGATAAGTTAGTGAGACTTTAAACACGTTGAATTTTTTCACAACTAGCTGTCCCGCCCCGGCTTCGCCTTTACTGAAGCTGTAGTGGTACCAAAATAGACGGTTTTTTAAAAATTCCACTACAGGTTAGCTCTTGTCTGCTACCCACAGGTGCTACGATCTCACGTGATGGTGAGTGATGATGCAGTCTTAGGGGTACGACAGTTGCTTTATTAAACCCATATCCATATCTCCACTACATCCTATTAACGTCCCGCTGCTGGGCACAGGCCTCCACTCTCTTAAGAGAGGGAATTAGAGCTTAGACCCACCACACTGCTCCAATGCGGGTTGACCAATCGCACCGGAATGCTGAATCGCTTGGCGGTACGTCTTTGCTGATAGGGTGGTAACAAGTCACGGCTGAAGCCTCTCACCAGATTAGACCAGAGAAAATTCAGAATGAATTCCCAAATTTACCCTGACGGGAATCGCACCCGGGACCTCCCAATAAACGACAGCGCTCACCATTGCACTGCGGCGCAGTGTCCTTCCTTCCTTTCGACCTTCCTTCAGGAAGGTCGTTAAGAGGTCCGAGTCCAAAGGTCAGGAATGACTACCCCGCAATGGAATGCGTAGCGTAGGCCCTACTCGGCAGACAGTCAAGCGTGTCGTATATAGGAGCCGCTGGATCCAGGGGGTGCAAGACCCTGTTTAGATGACCAAGAGACTAAGGCCCGTATTAATAATCCAACATTAGCTAAGAACAGGTTCTAAAGTATCGGTTACCATAGATTGACCGATACTTGGGAACGTGTTCTACGCTGATGTCGGTTTATTAAAATCCAACATTAGCTAAGAACAGGTTCTAAAGTATCGTTTACCATAGATTGAACGATACTTGGGAACGTGTTCTACGCTGATGTCGGTTTATTAATACGGGCCCTATGCCCACCAAGACGACCATTCGTCGTTGATGAAATCACGTGATTATTTTTTGACCTTCCGCAATTTTTTTTTAATGTTTTGAAAGCTGGTTCAGTGGCATGAAGTTAGAGGAAAACAGTAGGTAAATAATATCTCATTGAATTCAGATAATATTTGCATCCCTACCAGCTTTTTTTAAATTCACTTCATGTGACGTAAACTTACGTTTTAAAACAATAGATAAGACTTTTAAATTATATGTAATCAATATTAATGAAACGTAAAATATATGCTTAATTAGGTAGGGCTTTAGAGATTGCAATGTGCAGTTGACCTAAAACATTTCTTATCAAAAAAATCCTCGCTCTCTTAAATTTTATGTTGTTGGGAAGCGTTAATATTTGGAACCATATAATTATGATTAAGTATTTCTTATGGGATAGTAAGTTTATAGAAATTTTAGACACAATAAGAAATGTTTGCTTAAAGTTTAAACAGTTTTTACTCGAATGTCGGTGAACTTATTAGAGCAAGTACCAACAGATCAAATGTAACAGAGAGTTCTGTTCGCATGCATATGAGTTCTATAGTATCTGATACATTTAAGTGATAGTTCTAGCGAGGACACCGAATACACGTCTGTTGAAAAAATGATCTGCTAACTTCCCGTATCAGATCATGTTCTAGAAAAATAAAAAGTGAAGTGAACGCATGCGGCCAAGTTCTATAGTTCCATAAACTTTTTGGACATAGTTCTAGCACTTTTACCTTTAAAAAGTCGATTAAAAAATGATCTACGAAACGGAAAATTAGCAGAGGATCAAATTAAAAATTCACAGAAACTAGTGCTCTATCCTCACAGCATAGAACTCTGTGATTTAAGCTAGAGCATTAATAAAACTACAACATACAGCAGATAACAGGCCTGGAACTCTCGTAAAACTTCTAGCGGAGCATAGCAGGAAAGTGCAATAATCGTCGAAACGAGAATATAATACTGTAGATTTAAAGAACTCTCTTCGGCTTCTGATATAAGAGTGACAAATCTATTACATCCAGCACAGTGGCCTCTAGCTTTAGCCCGGCGCGGCAGAGCTAGTTAATGTGTCTGGAATGCAACGCCCGCTACGGTCCCCCGTAGCGGCTTCCGGCATTCGCTAGCTAGGCTATGCGAAGTACCCTTCATGCAACCGGGCGGGTCGGCGGAGTTGCGGATCGCCGGTCGTCCTTTGGACCCCGGACAAGAAGGAGCACACTCCACATGCACGCACACAACAAATACACGCACACAACATTCATGCACACACCACCATATACACTATACGTCCACATCACTACATATACAGCCACAAAACACTACACATGCACTGAAAACACAAAAACACATCACTACACACCACATCACAGTACACATTGTATTTGACACTCACACTCACAACACTTCACATAAAAAAAAAAAAAAAAAAACATTATACCTCATGGCGGATCTCAATATACGACGTTTTGGTCTCCTGGTGGGTAGCGACTCAACGTCCGAATCCCACCCCGGCACCCAGGCGACGCCTCCACACGTCGCCCAGGGCCCGGGCTGCCCTTCGTACTCAGGAGTGGGCAAAGACCCGCTTTGTCTCACTGAGACAATACCGACGACCCCTGCAAACCCTCTGGACCTGACCCCTCTAGCCGCGGCGATGCCGGATGCTGCACCTATCAGCCCATGGACGCTCGTGGCTCCAAAACAACGGAAAGGAAAGACGAAAAGGAAAAAGACGAGCAAACGGACAGACTTACGGACAGACACGAACCTGACAGACGACACGGACGACCCTATGACTGACAGACGGACAGACGATAGGAATCACAGAGGTGGGAATCGGGAAGACTCCGACTGCCCAACCGCTGGCACCAGCAGGTTGGCCGGGGGAAGTGGTGGTGGAGGCGAGGGGCGGACGCTGCTCAGCAGTGGAAACCCACTTGCGGACACCAGCACGACCACTGGCTGCCCAGCAGGTGATCAAGCGGGTAAGCAGAGCCCGGGCCCTGACCGTGACCCATATACCTCCGGGGAGTCGAGCAACACCACCGCTAGGGCTGGGCAAACCGTAGCAAAGGAAAGGGCGAACAATGGTGGTCACACCGACCCCAGCGAGAACCCAATCCGGGCACGGGGCGCAACTGGCTCTGGTGGTCTTACCAACACCGCTCGACCCCCAACAACAACAACAACAACTAACACAGAAAGACCTAACACCAACGCCCATAACCTACCTAACTCGCGCGTTCACCCACGACTTAGGAAGAGAAATAGGGGCACAACAGCACGAAAACGCGATAACACCGGGCCGACATTAAGCCAGCCTGTAAACCCCGGACCGTCGTCAAGCCAGCCCAACAAGAAAAGGGATAGGCTCGATGACACCATTTCACCAAGGGGAGAGAATAAAAAACCCAGAACCGAACACCGGCAAACTCGTGCGACTGGTTCTTATGCCGCAGCAACCCAGGCGCACTTGAGCGTAGCCGTGACTACTATACCGAGAATAGACTTGACGCAGGCCGAAGCGAATACAATACAGGGCCAGATACAGAAAGCAATCTTTGCGGCCTGTATCGAACCCCTGGCGCCAGGCCAAACCCGCTACGCCCCGGTATTCGAGGGAAAGGCATTCCTCAGTGAAGGAGTGCTAAAGATGTGGTGCTACGACGATCGAGTGCTCGCCTGGCTCAAAGCCGTAGTACCACGTATAACATCACCCAGGAGCGGAACAGAGCTCACCGTGATACGTCAGGCTGACATACACTCTGTAGTCAGGTCAGCTCTCTTCGTACCGGACTGCGAAGAAGAAATAGGACATATCCACCAAATCCTAGCCGGTCAAAACAACTGGTACAACATATCGCAGTGGGTTCTGTTCAGCTACCAGAGGGTAACAACCAGCCCTCCTGGGGTACACCTAATAATGGGTATACCAAAGGAGGAACTACCAACCGTCATGGCACGCGGCAGGAAGGTCGCCTATTCCACGGGCTCTATTTACGTCAGGTTCTTCACGGACGAAGGACTCAGTGATGTTCCATCCGGACATGACTTTGCTCCTGAGAGCCAGGGGGAGCCTGGCGGGACCGGGGGCATGGATGTGGATGCACCGACCGGCCAGCTACCTAAAACACCAGACCCATCCGTCAGCACTGTTCTTGACAACATCGAAGCAGTGCTGTCGGACTCTCGGGCCGACATTGCACAACCACGAGAGAGGTCAAAGACCACCAACACACCAGACGAGACAGCCCCCGCCGACACAAAGCCGGCGAGATGGGGACAACAATAAAGATAATACAGACCAACCTCCAGCACAAACATCTCGCCACGGCTACACTACGAAGGCAGCTGGAGGTTGAAGCCGAGACCGTCCTACTGATCCAGGAGCCGTGGGTCAGGGGCCAGAACATATGTGGTTTTGGAAGCTGTAACGGTAAGATCTTTTCATACAGTAATAACGAACCACCACGAACATGCATCTACATACCACGCTGTATTACAGCGACACTACTAACACAATACTGTTCCAGAGACCTAACAGCTGTACAAATAAAAAATGGAATACAACAAGGCGAAGGCCGGCCACCAAGACCCCTGGTGCTAGCATCAATATACATGCCCATCGAGGACCAAGTCCCATCAAGGGAACTAATGGACCTCGTTACACACTGTGAAGATAAAGACACAGACCTTATCATCTCTGCCGACAGCAATGCACATCATAACATCTGGGGCAGTAAGGATAGTAACAAACGAGGTGAGATACTTGTCTCGTACCTACTAACCACTAACCTCATCACTTTAAACACGGGTACCGAACCCACCTTCGTGTCTAGTAGGTATCAAACTATAATAGATCTAACACTAGCATCATCCAAAGCTGCGGACCAGGTCAAGAACTGGCACGTCAGTGATGAACCTTCACTATCTGATCACAGAAGAATATGCTATGAACTTGACCTGGTGAAGACTCATCACATACCAAAGAGAAACCCAAGAAAAACTAACAGACTAAAATACAAAAATCTGCTAATCAACAAGATTGGCGATAACAAACCACAAGAAATCAAGGACACCGACAATATAGAAACCAACGTGACAAAGATAACGGAGTACATAAAATCAAGCTACGAACAAGCTTGCCCTCTAAAGAAAAACAACACGAAACAACCACCAAAAAACAGTTGGTGGGGCCCTGACTTAGAAAGAATGAGGCAAAATCTCAGGAAGCTTTTTAACAGGGCTAAGAACACTAGACAAAGTCAAGACTGGGATAACTTTAAAGAAGCTCAGTACAAATATAACCAACGCGTCAGGGAAAAGGAAGACAATTCCTGGCAGAAGTTCTGCACAAACATAGAATCAAACGACACAGCTGCTCGAATCCGTAAAATCTTAGCGGATGACAAGTCCAGGACACTCGGATCGTTAAGAAAGGCAGACGGTACTTACACCAAAGACGACAAAGAAATAAGTGAAACACTTATTGAAACACACTTTCCAGGCTGCAGAATAATAAATTCACTAGACTGGACAAACCTCCCTGTAAGCTACCCAACAAAAAACGACAGGGTCATTACAGACAAAATAGTTACGCCGGACAGAGTTAAATGGGCCATAGACAGCTTTCACCCTTTCAAAGCGGGAGGGACTGATGGCATATTCCCTGCACTCTTACAATGGGGTCAAACCCAACTGATACCATGGCTGATAGAAATATTTAAAGCCTGCATAGCCTACAACTACATACCAAAAACATGGAGAGAGGTGAAGGTTATCTTCCTACCAAAACCGGGTAGAGGTGACTACACACTTCCAAAATCCTTTAGACCGATTAGCCTGACATCGTTCCTATTAAAAACTCTAGAAAGGTTAGTAGATCGCTTTCTCAGAGACGGAATACTACAACACATACCCTTACACCCCCATCAACACGCTTACAGCACAGGCAAGTCAACAGAGACGGCACTACACACAGTTGTAGCAAAGATCGAACATGATCTTGAAAACAAACTATCAACACTGGGTGTCTTCATCGACATAGAAGGAGCTTTCGATAAAACAACCTTCGAAAGCATAGACAAGGCCCTAAGTCGTTATAACACACCAAGGACCCTACGCTACTGGATAAGATCTCTACTAGAACAAAGAGTTATACATCTGGACGTGAACGGAATCACAAGAGGCATAGTAGCGAGGGGCTGCCCTCAAGGAGGTGTTCTGTCACCAATTCTATGGAACCTCGTAGTTGATGACCTAATAACAAAACTAAACAAGCAAGGGTTCTATACCATAGGCTACGCAGACGACCTCACCATCTTAATTAGTGGCAAACTCGAAAACACGCTCTACGAGGTAATGCAACGAGCATTGCGACTAATTGAGAAATGGTGTAAAGAAAATGAACTAACAGTAAATCCAAAGAAGACAGAGTTGGTTCTGTTCACCAACAAAAGAGTGACAGAACTAACAAAACCACCAAACCTATTCAACACAAGCCTTAAACTCTCCAATGAAGTCAAATACCTTGGAGTGACGCTCGACTGCAAACTCAGTTGGAAAAGGCACATAGAAGACAAAATCAAAAAATCTCTTATTATACTAAGTCAATGCAAACGTATGCTGGGAAAAAACTGGGGCCTCAAGCCAAAGATAATGAAATGGCTTTACTTATCAGTAGTAAGAAGCTCACTGGCATACGCCGCCTTGATATGGTGGCCAAGAACACTTCTTACAACCACCCAGCAAGAACTACAAAAATTTCAACGACAAGCGTGCCTCACCATAACAGGCTGCATGTGCACAACACCAAGTACAGCTCTCGAAATAATACTAGGGATCCCACCTCTACACTTACACATTAAAGAGGAAGCAACACTTGCGGCCCTCAGACTGAAAACCTCGGGCCTATGGAAAGATAATAACACTAGACACACCAAAATCCTAACACAGGGTTTTAATAAAGAACCACGACTGGAGTGGAAAAGTGATAGGACAAGGAAACAACATATACTGGACAGAAACTACCAGATAAACCCTGAGCAAAACAGGGATCCGAAACCAATCAGAGATGCAATTGAAGTATACACTGACGGATCCAAAACCAAAACAGGCACAGGGGCCGGAGCCTTCTGTCAAGAACTAAACATAAGAATAAGCCAGGCACTCGGTAAGGACAACTCAGTTTTCCAGGCTGAGTGTGTGGGCATCACAACCGCGACCATGGCAATGGTCAACAGACAGGTAAAGAACTTCAAAATCAACATTAACTCAGACAGCCAGGCCGTTCTCAAAGCACTGGCCAGCTCCTCGACAACCTCCCAACTCATACAGGACTGTCACAAATACCTGGAAACACTCGCTGCTTCCAATGACATCACTGTTCGGTGGATCAAAGGACACGATGGGGATCCAGGTAACGAAGCAGCAGACACATTGGCACGTAAGGCTACGACACTGAAGGTAGCAGGGCCCGAGCCCATCGTGCCCATACCTTTCAGTGAGTATAAAACCTGGTTGCATGAACTAACACTTAAAGAACACTCCCGACTGTGGTCAAATGCCTCGGACTGTAGACAAACCAAGGAGGCATTCCCCAACATCGACAAACGTTTAACACACAAACTAATCCGCCTGGACAGAGGTAAACTCAGGAAGGTGGTGGGACTCATAACAGGGCACAGCCCATTAAACAAACACCTATTTGTTCTAGGAGTAACCGATAGCCCTCTATGCAGAGCTTGCATGGAGACAGACGAAACACCGACGCATGTGATACTAGAATGCACAGGCGTCACAGACCAACGTGAGCAACACCTCGGATCCCCAACCTCGCTACGAGAGGCCCTAGACAACCTGGGCGGTCTTCTAGGCTTCTGGAGCGAGCTCGGATGGCTGGAGTGAAGACTCCGGCGGGGAGGGGCAACACACGCACAACAGACCCCCAACTGGGGTTTAAGTGCGGAAACCTGCCCAGTAGGAAGAAGAAGAAGAAGAAGAAGTTCTATAGTTCCATAAACTTTTTGGACATAGTTCTAGCACTTTTACCTTTAAAAAGTCGATTAAAAAATGATCTACGAAACGGAAAATTAGCAGAGGATCAAATTAAAAATTCACAGAAACTAGTGCTCTATCCTCACAGCATAGAACTCTGTGATTTAAGCTAGAGCATTAATAAAACTACAACATACAGCAGATAACAGGCCTGGAACTCTCGTAAAACTTCTAGCGGAGCATAGCAGGAAAGTGCAATAATCGTCGGAACGAGAATATAATACTGTAGATTTAAAGAACTCTCTTCGGCTTCTGATATAAGAGTGACAAATCTATTACATCCAGCACAGTGGCCTCTAGCTTTCGTTAAAATTCCAGCAAAGCATAGTAGAAAATGTGCAGTAAATCATAAAAGAACAATAAAAGAACACGGTTTTGACTCGCTCAGCAAGGACAGCGGTTACTTTGTATCCACAAATTAATGAAATTGTAATTATTTTTTTCAAAAGAGCAACCACCTAGTTTCTTGCTGGTTCTTCTCGGTAGGAATGGCATTCCGAATCAGTGGTAGATGAGAGAGCGCACGTGTTTCCTGCCACGTACATCTTACGAGTAAGTACTTCAAGGCAAGACTGAATAGGCATCTTCTAGGCAAGCGCGTTCCAACCTAGACCTCATCATTGCTTTGCACTAAGCATGTCCTTTCAATGTTTATGTTTTATTTTTAAGTTACTGGTACAGAATGTATAAATAAATAAATAAATAAATAAATGATTGTCGTCAAGCGCATGCCTCCTTCGCAATAAAAAAATATTTAAAAAAAAGAGATAAAAAATGGTAAGTACGTTCGACTATCTTGAAAATTACGATAGAGGCCTATATTATACGCTTCTAGACGATGTTTGCGACGACGGCTACGTGAAATTAGGTTTTTGTAAATCCCGTGGGAACTTCCGTCGTTTGTTTTTTTTCTTTCGCGGGATGCAACTTATCATGTAGCAGACATACAGACTCCAGATTTTCTTGGACATAAAATAAGAATTTTCATAAAATTTTATCAACTTTAGAAAAATAAATTCCTAACTTTTGTTTACTATTCCATCGAATGGCCTAAATCTTATAAGTAGATCGAAGCTGCTATATTTTATATAGGACTACTTATAAACTCTTACTATAGTGACCAGAGTGCACAATTATCAAAAAACTTCATCAACTCTGAAAGAAAATTATTTAAGCCATAGTCCACCAGTATGACCAAATGCAGTTTGTCAAACTTTTTTTTAATTTTATTCACTACAAGCTAGCCCTTGACTGCGATTTCACCTGATGGTAAGTGATGATGCAGTCTAAGATGGTAGCGGGCTAACCTGTTAGGGGCATGGCAGTTATATTAAACCCATACCCTTCGGTTTCTACACGGCATCGTACCGGAACGCTAAATCGCTTGGCGGCACGTCTTTGCCGGTAGGGTGGTAACTAGCCACGGCCGAAGCCTCCCACCAGGCCAGACCAGGGAAAATTCAGAAATTATAAATTCCCAAATTGACCCTGCCGGGGATCGAACCCAGGACCTCCGCACGTTAAGGCAACAGCGCTACACACTGCGCCACGGAGGGCGTCAACTTCACACACCTTTGATAATATATTTACTAGGCATGGTTTTCTACACCGTAAAACGGGTGATATTTGATTGTCTGTTAGAAATGCATGCCCGGGCGATCTATTCTGTGCCCGGGCAAAGAACCCCGGACTTTCGAACCCTTGGACCAAGGCCAAGGTTTTAACCACTAGGCTATCACCTCATTAATAACTTCTGTAGAGTAAAATCCAGCTTCGTGAAGTCTGCGCTCCGGGGATAGGTTTGACCTCAAGTTAACCTGAGCCGTATCGAGATGTGATTTATCCATAGAGAATATATACCTCTATGGCTTTAGCTATTTACCTTATTTCACAAGTATTTTTTTATCCACTACAAGTTAGCCCACGATTTCATCTGGTGGTAAGTAATGATGCATTACTTAAATTAAACCCATGCCCTTATTCGGTTTCTACACGGCATCGTACCGGAACGCTAAATCGTTTGGCGGCACGTCTGTGCTGTTAGAGTGGTAACTAGCCACGGCCGAAGCCAGACCAGGATAAAAACAGAAATTATTAGATCGAACCCGGGACCTCCGCACGTTAAGACAACAGCGCTCAAGGTCGCCAAGTCGCCATAGTAACTCTTTTTCTTCCAAAGACAAAGCAAAAACTTTTCAAAGGCACAGATGAAGAACATTCCTTCATTAGGGTGCATAATAACACGTCGTTGTTATGCATTCATACACCTATCTCTTGTTCTTTGTTATCCCAATAACTACTGGAACTTATTATCCATTACCTACGATAAACCTAAACTTGTAATAACAGTGAAGTTAGCTGAGCGATTCCTGTACATAAAATATTTCTTTAAGTTTTCATTGCAGGAGGACAAGAATTTGTTTTATTAATGGTCCATACATACCACCACCACTAAAGCCCATTAACGTCCTACAGCTGGGCACAGGCCTCCACTCTCATAGTATAGAGAATTAGAGCTTAGTCCCACCACGCTGCTCCAATGCGGGATGGCGGGCTTTAACGAATATCATGTTAGTGATAATAACCGGGACCGACGACTTAACGTGCTCCCCGACGCACGGGGGTGAAACACCGCCCGGAGTTAGTTACGAGCTAATACAGAAAATTTCTAGTCAGAAAAACTCAATACTCAATTATGGCCCGCCCCGGGACTCGAACCCGGGACCTCGTCTGCCGCAGTCGGACATGCCAACCACTAGACCAACGAGGCAGTCCAAACAGACACAAAAACATTTTTTTATTTTTTCATCACGCTGAGGGACTGAACAGATTTGAAGGCAACATGGCATCGTTGTCGTCAAATCACCAACCATCAATCGATAGATGTGCCTGGGCACTTGCAAGGATTTCCACATGTTTGGGAATTTATTATTTCAGAATTTTCCCTGGTCTGGTCTGGTGGGAGGGTTCGGCCGTGGCTAGATACCACCCTACCGGCAAAGACGTGCCGCCAAGCGATTTAGCGTTCCGGTACGATGCCGTGTAGAAGCCGAAGGGGTATGGGTTTACCATCAGGTGAGATCGCAGTCAAGGGCTAACTTGTAGTGGATAAAAAAAAAAAAAATGTCGCGGTTATGCGCCGTCTTTTTTACACGCTTTTTATTAGCTTCAGACGTATGTATGTTAGTATGTTAGTATGTAACGGAATCTTTGAACATGATTTTGACCCAAATTTGGCATACTTATTAAGGACCGATTACAATTCAATATTTTAAACAGTTTCACCCGTTATCCTTACTAGGATAATCAGGATAAGCGATTTTTTGTTTTCCTGAGACCCGGAGTGTCTGCGTCAAAAGCGTGTTTTTTAGTTTTTTTAAACTATTATTTTTATTGACAAAGGAGCATGGATTTGACTCGCTCCAGCAATGCTAAGGACAGCTGTTACTTATGTATTTTACAAATTAATGAAATTGTAATTTTTTTTTTTTTCAAAAGAGCAACCGCCGAGTTTCTTGCTGGTTCTTCTCGGTAGGAATGGCATTCCGAACTAGTGGTAGATTCACTTGACGATTCAAAAGTACTTGTAAAAGTTTATTTGAATAAAAATCATTTTGTATTTTGAATTCACTACAAGACCCATAATCGGTTTTTACACGGCATCGTACTCGAACGCTTCGCTTCAAATCAAATCAAATCAAATCAAATCAAATCAAATCAAATCAAATATTCTTTATTCAAATAAACTTTTACAAGTACTTTTGAATCGTCAAGTGAATCTACCACTGGTTCGGAATGCCATTCCTACCGAGAAGAACCAGCAAGAAACTCGGTGGTTGCTTTTTTTAAATAATTCATTTACAATTATTATATCAATGTGTACATAAGTAACCGCTGTCCCCAGCATTGCTTCGATCGCTTTGCTGCACGTCTTTGCCAGTAGGGTGGTAACTAGCCACGGCCGAAGCCTCCCACCAGGCCGGACCAGGGAAAATTCAGAAATTATAAATTCCCAAATTGACCCTGCCAGGAATCGAACCCGGGACCTCTGCACGTCAAAACAACAGCGCTCAACACTGCGCCAGGGAGGTCGTCCAAAATCGTCGCAAGTCGCCTGGATCCAGCTGCTCCCTGCGACTCGTTTGATGTCGTCCACCTCCGGTCCGGTCCACGTTGGGGGGTCTGCCAACGCTGCGCTTTCCAGGGCGAGGTTGCCATTCCAGTGCTTAAGAACTTGGCATACTCATCTGGCACTGGGTCAGTATTTAAGTTATATCTTACTAGCGAATGCCCGCGACTTCGTCTGCGTGGTTTGAGGTTTTTTGGTTCTCGCGGGAACTCTTTAATTTTCCGGGATAAAAACTAGCCCAGGTGCTATTTCAGACTATAATCTATCTCTGTGCCAAATTTCAGCCAGATCCGTTCAGCCGTTGGCGCGTCATTGAGTAACAAACATCCATATATCAATCCATACTTTCACATTTATAATATTAAGTGAGATTCCGAAAAATGAAAAGATTCCTTCGGAACAGGGGATGAAAGTTGTTGTCGATTTTTCTCCGTACAGTAGTAGGTACATAAAAAACTAATACGTGCGAAGCTGAGTCCGGGTTATCTAGTAAGTTATTATCGATAAAAAATGAATGTCACTTATAAAATAAAATCCCGTCCTTGATCTTGAAGTCGGATGTTGATGTTTTTGTTTGGATAACAATAACTCTTAATTACGATTTCATTTTGGTGATTACAGATCGAAAAAAGTTGTGTAAAGAGCTCTTACTTAGTGATAAGCGAGGGTTATCAGAGGTGTCGCTTTAATGAGATTAAAAAGGTGAAAAAATATTGTGATTAAACGCTATAGCATAATAAAAGATGCTGGTTTTACTCCTTTTTTATTTTGGGTCGTGTAGTAATTATGTATTTAAAAAAATTAACACAGGTATATAGATCTAGTCCTACTAAAGCATATTATCGTGATCATAGCTTGGCACGACTTTGACTTTGACTTTGACTTCTATACTTAATATTATAAATGAGAAAGTCTGTCTGTTTGTGTGCTACACTTTCTCGGCCTACTCAACCGATTTTGATGAAATTTGGATACAGAGATATTTTACATCCCGGTGAAGGACATAGGCTACTTTTTAACCTGGAAAATAGAAGAGTTCCCGCAGGAGCCACGAATCCTCAGTCCACGTCGCGGGCATCAGCTAGTTCTATGTTACCATACATTTAAATATAGTCGTATGTCCTGACCTCTCACCGGTCGTATCGGATTTTCCGTCACATCGGGCTATGAGAGTAAAGGAACCGAGAGTGCACCTGTGTTTGCGCACACACTTGTGCACTATAATATCTCCCGCGCAGATGGCTGATCTCTCTGGAGATAGGCCGCCGTGGCCGAAATTCGGTTGGGAGGACATCATTATGTCCGCATATTATTATGACGGGCCACTATGGAACCCTATTCTACGCGTGGAACGTTTTTTCACTCATACATATGAGGATATAATAACAATTATGTTCAGAATTTAAGCTTCCTTTGTTCTAAAAAAATATAATTTCGAACACTCGTAATAGCCAGAAACTGGACCCACAAACAGACATTTCTTTCATTTAAATTTCATTAGAGATACAAATTTAACATGACCATAGATAAGTACAACCGTCGTCGGAAGATTACCGGTAGAGGTCATAGGAAATTTATACAATGAAAAAAACAAACGTTATAGTGATAGAAACAAATGAAGGCGTGACTTGGCGTTTTAATTAGCACGACGGTCATTGAACCGATTAATTATAATTTTATATTAATTATTACTTAATATTATGGTCCATGGTAGGTCCAATTTTGAACAAGATAAATAAGTTTTAAAATCTTTAACCTGACTATGGAAATAATATTGTAAAATTGTTTTTCTGTCACTTAGTATATTTTAAATTGTACTATATTCATTCATTCATTAACTCAGAATTTTCTCCTCTTTCATTTGACATCGCACTCGATACCTGCGCAAAAAAAAAATTGGAGATTCCTACTTTTTTGGATGAAACATCCGTCATATCAATTTTGTTACTATATAATAGACAGAGATCCGGATATACCTCGAGCTTCGAGATAAATAGGCCTAAAATAGGGTGCCTATCAAAATCCGGTCCAGGCTGTTTGTAAATTATTATTTTTTAAATTAATTTTCCGCGGGAATCAAAAAATTTGCCTGTTAAACCAATTTTAATGAAATTTAGTAAAGGGATAGGTTGTATCCCGTTCCCGGGGAAGGATTTAAGCCACTTTTTATGCCAGAAAGTTCACTTTTTATGCCCGCGGGAATCAAAAACCTTATTCCACGCAGACGAAGTCGTGGGCATCATCTAGCAGCCGGGACCACTGAAAATTGTAAAATAAAAAAATTATACAATAAATAAAAACCCACTTCAATAACCACAAACACAAAAAAAATATTTTAATTTATACCCGAATACTCGTATATTATATTATTTAGAAAAGTTAATGTAGTTCTATAATAATATTTTTTGGAGTCGGTGCCGTGCCAATTATTAGCCGCACTAATCGTATATTCTTCATTAGTTGATGCCCGCGACTACTTCCGCGTGGATTGAGGTTTTTTGGTTCCCGCGGAAACTTCTTAGTTTTCCGGGATAAAAAGAAGCCTATGTGTTATTCCAGACTATCATCTACCTCGGTGCCAAATTTCAGATCGGTTCAGCTGCAGTTCGAGCGTGATTGAGTAACAAACATGCATCCATACATCCATACATCCACACATCCATACATCCAAACTTTCGCATTTATAATATTTATTTGATATTTGATTTAAATATTGTTTTGGGTCTCCACATTGGCACCTGAATGGCACCGACTCCAAAAAATATTATTATCATTAACTTTTCTAAATATAATATTATATTCGGTAATATTTTTTTTTTGTGTTTGTGCTTATTGAAGTCGGTTTATTTTATATTTTATTAATTTTATCCACTACAAGTAAGTTATTTGACTACGATCTCATCTGACGGTACCTAAGTGATGAAGCAGTCTAAGATCGTAGCGGCTGTTAGGGGCATGGCAGTTATATTTAACCTATACCTCTAATCGGTTTCTGCACGGCATCGTACCGGAACGCTAAATCGCTTGGCGGCACGTCTTTGCCGATAGGGTGGTAACTAGTCACGGCCGAAGCCTCCAGGCATACAGGCTACAGGCACTTTGCCGTAGTCGGGTAAAAAGAGGTTGACCGCAGTCTAACTCAGCCGGGCCAGTTTTTGTAAAAGTCCTCGAAAACTTCTGGTTCAAAATGCCTCAGTGTCTGAAGACGAAAGTCCTTCGAATAGTGCGTGTTGCAATGAGTGATGAATTTATGACTTTCGACTCTGAAACAATATTCGTTCACTCTAAGATGACTTACTTCTTGATAAGAAGGCTCAAGATTACTCACTTATGATACGTCAAGACTATAACACCGATGGGGAAAGCTACTGCTACTGAGAAGAGCCGGCAAGGAACTCAGCAGTTGATCTTTTCTCAAAAAGTTTTTTTTTTTTTTAATAATTACTCAACAATATAACACATAATATATGTGTTACGTTACAAGTATTACACGGTTTTGCCGGAAGACCAGACCGGAGAAAATTCTGAAATTATAAATCCCCAAATTGACCCTGCCGGGGATTGAACCCTAAATAATTTATGCAATATCTAACATAGGATCACTCAGTTTTGACCGAAACCTTCACGCAAGTGCCAACAACAGATGTACAAATTCTGAATTCAATCGGATGAAAAAGGATTTTCAGGTAGAGATAGGTTACTACCCGGGGAATGAGACTACATTGTATTGCGGAAAATCAAAGAGTTTCCATGGGATTTTTCAGACGTGGATTTAAGTAACACGCGAATGATGTCGCGGGCATCATCTTGTATTTTTATAAGATAGAGACAATGGGGCTGATTCTTTATAACACAAGCTCTAAACTAAACTAAAATGGCAGCTTTAAATCTAGTTCTGTCCCTTTCCGTAGGAAGTGTTATGAAAGGGTTAGCAATATTTGTAATGCTCTAATTTTAGTTTAGTTTAGAGGTTGTGCACTACAGATTGAGTATTCTGATTCAGCCCCAATGATTGTTTTATCAATCAATAGGTATTGTCCGCAACTTCGTCCGCGTGGATTAAGTTGTTTGATTCCCGCGGGAACTGCTTGATTTTCCGGGATAAAAAGCCTATGTCCTTCCCCGGAATTCAACCTATAGTACCAAATTTCATCAAAATCGGTTCGGTTCGGTTCGAACAAACAGACAGACACACTTTCGCATTTATAATATTAGTATGGAAGTATGGATATTAGTATGGATTGTTACACTCATTTTTTATTTCACATAGTACTATTGGTAAACTACCCATTATAGACATCTACCTATCAAGTTTTAATTTTTTTGACAACCTTCTTTGGACCGTGGTAAGCGCAATTTTTATCCAATTTAGGAATTGGGGATTTTTGGGTGGCTTCGGCCGTGGCTAGTTACCATCCTACCGGCAAAAAATAAGCGCCAAATGGTTAGCATTCCGATAAAATTCCATGTAGAAAATGGTTTTTTGGTGACTGGGTATGAGTTAAATATAGTATAACTGCTAACGAGCTAAGCCCGCTTCTATCTTGGACTGCATCACCATTTGTCGTTCAGGTGCAGGAATCGCAGCAGTAACGCGCACAGGGTTTGAAGCTAGGGTAGGCATTGGTAAGACAGGATAATTATTTACTTACTATCTTGATAAAAAATGAGCATTGACGTATTTCCACTTAAGCAATGCTTTTATGCCTCTATGAACTGCACGCCACTGAATCGCAGTCAATTGCTAATTTGTAGTAAGTATAGTCCATACTATCCATACTAATATTATAAATGAGAAAGTGTGTCTGTCTGTCTGTCCATCCGTCTGTCTGTTTGTCCATCCGTCCGTCTGTCTGTCTGTCTGCTACGCTTTAATGGTCCATATTTTTAACCGATTTTGATGAAATTTCGTACAGAGATAGGTTAAAAACTACTAAAATATAAACTTTCATGTTATTTAAAAAAAATGATAGCGACTTACTGCAGTCTATCTGTAGTCGTAGTCATTGTGACCGTCTACCAGAAGATGTCCATAGCTGGACATATGTGTCTTGAAGG
This sequence comes from Erebia aethiops, assembly GCA_923060345.2. Taxonomy (NCBI): domain Eukaryota; kingdom Metazoa; phylum Arthropoda; class Insecta; order Lepidoptera; family Nymphalidae; genus Erebia; species Erebia aethiops. The sequence continues at coordinate 7,515,354 of OV281096.1, read as the reverse complement.
GGCTGCCACACGCCGCGGTCTTGCGCCGCCTGCCTGTATCCAGCGACTCGTTACTACTCGTTTCATGTACGCCTATTAGAAGTTAGCTTGCATCCCGGGGAAGGGCATAAGCTTTTTAGAAAAAATAAGGAGTTCCCGCGAGAATACAAAAACTGAATTATTATCCCGGAAAATTTAGGAATTCCCGCGTGTATAAACTAAAATCACGCGGACGAAGTCGCGAAAAATGAATGTGGGGTGGTCCGTGATAGTTAAAGCCGCAAGAGAACTATCATCTGGAGGCTGGAAACTCTTACTTAATAATAATAATAATAAATAATAATAATGTCCTCCCGACCGATTTTCGATCACGGCGGCCTATCTCCATAGAGATTAGCCATCTGCGCGGGAGATATTATAGTGCACAAGTGTGTGCGCATACACAGGTGCACTCTCTGTTCCTTTACTCTCATAGCCCGATGGGACGGAAAATCCGACACGACCGGAGAGAGATCAGGCGCAGGACCGACGGCTTAACGTGCTCTCCGAGGCACGGGGGTGTAACACCGCCAATTTCCTAACTCCGGGCTAGTACTGAGAATTTCTTTTCAGAAAAACCCATTACTTGCTATGGCCCGACCCGGGACTCGAACCCGGGATCTCGTCGGCCGCAGTTGAACATGCTAACCACTAGACCAACGAGGCAGAGTCTTACTTAATTATATTATAAACTCACAGAATACACTTGGAGATGGCCTCTCCAAGAGAGACAAAGACGACCTCCCTGGCGCAGTGTTGAGCGTTGTTGTCTTAACGTGGGAGGTCCCGGGTTCGATTCCCGGCAGGGTCACTTTGGGATTTTATAATTTCTGATTTTTTTCTGGTCTGGTATGGTGAGTGGCTTCGGCCGTGGCTAGTTACCACCTTACCAGCAAAGGCTTTGCTGGTAAGGTGGTAGCGATTAAGCGTTCCGGTACGATGCCGTGTGAAACCGACTAGGGGTATGGGTTTAATATAGCAGCTGTCGTACCCCTAACAGGTTAGCCCGCTACCATCTTAGCTAACTTGTAGTCGAATAAAAATAGAAAAAGCTTTTCGTCACTGCTATTCAGTAAAACTGTCAATTTGTTTTTTTTTAATCTTTTGACAAGTGCTTTTGAATCGTAAATCACTGGTAAGGTATGCAATTCCTACTTTACGACTTTGTACGACCAAATATTTTAGGCACTTGTCAGTACTCAGTCTTAGCAAACTAACTAGACCACCAGGTAAATTCATATAGTAAGATAGAATTTAAATTTTTTACATTAGAAGGCGGGTAAAATAGTTAAGTTAAATAGTCATAAATAACTGGCGAATTATATAAGAATATGTAAGTAAATAGGTAATCAAGTGAGCAACGCATGATTGTCTCCCGAAATGTGAAAGGTCACAGAAAGGCAGATAAACCGATAAAGAGAATTCGCAAGTTATTGTTACTATGGAATTGATAAGGGGAGGGGTTTGGGGGCTGATAAGGCGCGTTCAGTTAGTATAAATAGTGCAGCAGACGAGGGTTAAAGCACAGTTGCCTTCTGGTCTGAGCACAATGAAGACTGTCGTCGCATTCGCTTGCCTGGCTTTCGCCCTGGTCGGGGCCTCCGTGGTCCCACCGAAGACGGCCTACAAAACCAAATCTGGTAAGAATATAATGTCATTTATTAAAAGACTTTCATAAAAATATTAATCCAAAAATTAATATTTATTGAATAAGTTTCACTTTTATAGGTGACATCTTAAAATTATTTATTTGACTAATTTTCTTCTAATTTGAAATTGAAAATGCTCGAAACCCTTCGAACATCAAAATAAAAATTCCAAGTTACTAATAAAACAAAAATATTAAACTGCCTTTCTATAAGTTTGAATTATAATTTACCTATTTATTTCCACTTTATTAATTAAAAAAATATTTAATAATCTCACCTATTCAGGGATAACAATTCATATTTGACTGTTCCAGTATTTTAATATCTGTACTAATAGGTGTCATTTTATTACAGTTGAAGCTGATTTCGTAACGAAGCAGCAACAGATTCTGAAGCTGTTCTACCGCCCAGAGCAAGTTAACCCCGAGGCCGAGTACTACAAAATTGGAAAGGACTGGGACATCGAGAAACACTTCGATGACTACACCGTAAGCTTTAAATTTATTTCACTCCAATACCATTAGCGTATTCCTTTCATCGAAATATTGTCAACATATTATAAAACTGGAGAATGAATTATTGCATAATATTGTTTTCTAATTTATATCCGACATTAATTATAACACTTGCCATTTTTATTAATCTACAGAACAAGAAGGCTGTCCAAGAATTCTGGGCTTTGTGGAAGACTGGATTCCTACCCAAGAATGTTCCTTTCTCAATCTTCTATGAAAGACAGAGGGAAGAAGCTGTAGCTCTATTCCACATTTTGTTCTACGCTAAGAACTTTGAAACATTCTGGAACACCGCTGCTTTCGCCCGTGTCTACATTAACGAAGGCCAATTCTTGTACGCTTACTACATTGCCCTGCTCCACCGTGCTGACACTAAAGGAGTTGTCGTCCCTGCACCTTATGAAGTCTACCCTGAACTGTTCACCAACTCCAATGTATGGTACAAAATCTTCCGCACCAAGATGCAGAACGGAGTTTTCACCCCTGACTTTGGATTAGAACAGGGAATCTCTCAAGAAGGAGACCGTTACGTTGTTTACTCCAACTACTCTGACTACTTGACTTACCACACCGACGAATACAAAATCTCCTACTTCATGGAAGATATTGGCCTTAACGCGTACTACTACTATTTCCACTCCTACTTCCCATTCTGGATGGACGGCGATCTATACCCGATCATGAAGGAACGTCGTGGAGAGGTTTACTACTACTTCTACCAACAGCTCTTGGCCCGCTTCTATCTGGAACGTCTGTCCAACGGATTAGGGGAAGTTCCTGACTTCTCTTGGTGGCACCCAATCAGAAGTGGTTACAGCCCATACGTCAACTACTTCTCATCTTTCGTCCAGAGGCCCGCAAACTACCCTATCCCAGAGAAATATGACGAGGAATTGCAGCTTCTTGACACTTACGAGAAGACTTTCATCCAGTACTTGGAACAAGGAAAATTCAAAGCTGTAAGTTCCTTGATAAAATTTATTAAATTATGTAGAATTTTAAAGTTTAATTATTTTCTAATGATTTTTTTTTATTTAGTTCAACCAGGATGTCGACCTACGCAACTCCAAGTCTGTCAACTTTGTTGGAAACTTCTGGCAAGCTAACGCTGACTGGCTCGGCAAGATTGGACGCAAAGACAACCACAACTCATACGAAGCCACCGCCCGCCGTATCTTGGGTGCTGCTCCTGAACCTGTTGACAAGTGAGTATATTGATGGAATTATAAATTAAACAAAAATTAATAAGTGATAAAGTAATATTTCACAAAAAAAAAACATCCTTCCAATATAATTAACAAAAACAAAGAACTTACGGTAGTTATTATATTATTTTATTAAGCAAGTGTTCTTTTAATACAGGTATACCTTCGTACCCACGGCACTTGACTTCTACCAGACATCTCTGCGTGACCCAGCTTTCTGGCAGCTGTACAGCAAGATCCTCAAGTACTTCATTGAGTACAAGAAGTTCCTGACTCCCTACACTCAAGACAATCTGCACTATGTTGGAGTTAAGATCAACGACGTTAAGGTTGATAAACTGACCACTTTCTTCGAATACTACGACTTCGATGTATCAAACAATGTGTTCTACACTCAGGACGAACTTAAGACCGGAAAGATGCCATACTTCACCGTTCGTCAACCTCGTATTAACCACAAACCTTTCAACGTAGAAGTTGATGTTAAATCCGACGTTGAAGGCGAAGCAGTATTCAAATTCTTCTTGGGACCCAAATACGACAGCAAGGGCTACCCTATCAGCTTAGAAGACAACTGGCAGAACTTTGTTGAATTGGACTGGTCTGTACAGAAGTTACAGAAGGGACAGAACAAGATTGTGCGTTCATCCAACGATTTCTTCTTCTACAAAGAGGACTCTGTACCCACATACGAGATTCTTAAGCAACTCCCCGAAGGAAAGGTACCCGCTGATATGTCAATCGAATCTGGCGCTTTCCCCAAGAGGCTCATCTTGCCTAAGGGTCACAAGGGTGGCTTCCCATACCAAATCTTCGTAATGGTCTACCCATACAGCCCCGTTGAGAAGAAATTCGATTCCATCAAGGCCTTCGTTTGGGACAACAAGCCTTTGGGCTATCCATTCGACCGTCCAGTTCACGAGGTTTACTTCAAGCAACCGAACATGTTCTTTGAAGATGTGCAGGTATACCACGAGGGAGAAGTGTTATGCTACAAGTACAACACTCCTTTCTACACAACCCACTACAATGATGTGGCTAAGCACTAAGAGGAGAGAGAAATAAAGCTATATATGTATTTTAATATATTCTTAATAATATATATGTATATATAAATAATTATTATAATATAATATGATGTAATACCGTATAGTTACAAATAAAAAGCGGTATCAAATTTAATAACATTTATTATTTCGGCCTTTGATCCCTTTAATTATATAGATACTAGACTAGACAAATACCTAACTCAGTTTAAAAAAAAATAAACATTTCAAACTTAATTTAAATGAGGAGAAAAGTTTCCTACCATTTCTCTGGTATTTTCCTTATGATATACAGAAATATTATAAAATTTGTAATTATTAAATTCCACGCCATTATTTATTGAAACATCTCTATGGAAAGGAAATCCAATGGGTTCTTTAACGAAGCCAGTTTCAAAATCATCATCACCATTCATAGGTAGAATTATAACGAATAATGTCAAATTAAGGCCTTCATGTAAACCTTTTGGTATAATCAAATTTTCTGGAAATTTTAGCATATCAAACTCATTTCTTCGAACAGTTTTCAATTCCACATTAAAATAGTCGTCTACCGAATATTTTTCTGAAAATTCGGAAGACCACTTTATAAGATTAAAACCCTCTTCTAGCTTTTGAGAAAACGTGTCAAGTTCATAAAAATGAGATATCTTATCCCAGCAGCTAAGTCCTAGACATCTTGGTCCTATAAACAATTTTACTAACGAAGTCGTGTTGACTTTAGAATTAACGGTGAAAGCGAAACTAAAAGGTAAATGCTTAATACGTTTTTGTCTAGCAGTGTATATTAATTCAGAAGTTTTAAAATCATAGTTTTCAAAAATGTTATTCAAACTTATATAAAAATAATCATAGTATGTAATAATTCTTGAAAAATTATTATCGATTATGTCGACATCTTCACTTTGATATCTAGAAAAATCATACGGCTCCAAAGTACTTGAATACTCCGTAAAGTACTTTAGCAAATTCTGAATCATATACCAATAAATTGGATCACGTAAAGCTGTTTGTGGGTGATGTAAAACTGAAGGGGCTGGATTGTATCTGAAAGAAAAACAAACTTAAAGTTATAAATGCTATATTTTTATTAATATTGCTTTACCTTTCACAATAACCAAAGAGATAGCAAAATATTTATTGTACAGCTGTGATTATAGTTTAGTGTTTATTCAACGAATTATACACTGATATAATCGCACTTTTGCAAGAAACATTACTCATGTCGGTAATTGGATGGGTGACCGACTTTGGAGAGCACTTACATCAATTAATTAATCTATTTATACTAATATTATAACGGATAAATTATAGTCAAATCTTATGCTTAAGGATGGAGCCCACCTTATGAGGTATGAGGAAACGACGCAATTAGATTGATTGATATAATTTTATTAGATTATAAGTTTTATTATAGCCCGGGATATGACTTTACATACCTGTCTGACGACTGTCCACTGCCTCCGTAACCAAGAAGGTCTCTTATGGATTTGGCTGTTTGAATATTCTCATAATTGGCTCTAATTAGTTTCGTAAGCAGTTTTATATAATTGTCTTCCGTTAAATCAACCTTTGTTCCATTTTTCTAAAATAACAAATAGAAGTTTTTTAGTATTAAAAAAAGTTTTTTAAATTATTATAGTGTCAGTCAATGAAGACGAAAGGCACAAGTTATATAATGATATAATTTACCATGAATATTACACCCCTCGTAATGCATTCTTTGATAGCAAGATCTATAGATTTTATTCGTGCATATGCCTCACTCCATTCCATACGAATTGTAGATCTGGTAGCAAACGGTAAACCATTTTCATAAGATAAATATGGTTTAAAGTCATCGTAGCATTTAGACTCAGTCGAAATATTTCTTTGTCTAAGGTGTTCATTTTCCAAATTATATCTAGCTACCAATTGTTTGTGAATATAATAATATTGTTCAGCATATTTTGAATCTATTGACGACAGTTCGTCGTTACTCATCCAAAACGGGTATTGTAGATGTACTCCGTAGTAAAAGCTATTGAGACCAACATCTTGCCTAAAATAATCCAGATTGTCTCTACAGTCTTCATTCCAATTATTCCATCCGGAATAATTAGAATTTATGATAACCATATCCTCTTCTCTAAAAATTTGATATATTTTCCCTTCTTGAGGATCGATCTTTCCATTGTTTGCTTTCAATTTTAGAGCTTTTTGTATTGTTTCACTGTTTACAAAAAAGTTAGGTTTAGTAACAAAAGGTGGTTCCATATTGTCGTTAATAGCACCATCATCTCTATATATTGATGCTAAACGTAGAGCATAATCAAAGATATCCTTATTGATATGTTTGAAGGCCCATTCCTTTACAAGGTTAATTTTATTTTCTTTAACGTTTAGCAAAAGTCGAAATAGTGCAATAGCAACTTCCCTCATATTGTCGTCGTATATTGTGAACGTGAGCCCCTTCATTGTGTGACCGGCTTCAATATGTTGATTCAAAATTTTAAAATGTTCATCATCCTGAGACAAAATTTCAAAATAATATACTTCATATTTTAAGCGATACATTAATCATTTGTTTCAAATGTACACCATACGAAGATCAAAAAAATAAATCTAATCCATTAATATAACTCTATAAAATGAACTAAAATCTAAATAAAAACTAAATTCTTATATAGTTAACATGAATAACAAAAAATATATTCTAATCAAAAAAACTACCCCCTGGGCCAAAAGGTACCCAAGCAAGCTCGCAGCATTGTAATTTTACTAATGAGCATCATTACAAAACTTACCATATCAATTAAATCTTCTATTGGAGATCTAGTTGGTTTTTCTGACTTTTGAGAAGGAAGACTCCCGGGTACTATGTATCTTATATAGGGTTCATCATTTAGAGTAAGTTCTAAAACCATAGAAATAGTTTTTGTCAAAAATTAAAACCGTCCTGGTTTTTATACTGATAATTATGAAAAAATTCATTTAGCCCAAAACTACGCTTCTTTTTATCGTAAAACTCAAATTAGTAATCAGTTAAACAGATTAAAATAAAACTTAAAGTTATTCATGATTTAAAAAGTGTATTTTATGTTCTTACCTCCTTCATTAACCAGTCCTCGGAATTCATCACCAGCAGGTGAAGAAATTACATTTCCAAGGAAAAACAACCATAGGAACATTACGCTAAGATATTTTAGAAACATTGTATGTGCGCTGCAACCGCAGACTCAATTATGTTAAAAGTGTAAACAACCTATATGTACCTCACTGCCACTATTTCTGCTCCTTCAATTGAAATCCTGGGGTCGGTCAAATGAGAACAATTTTCATAGTAGGTACACTTATTAAAAGATTTCTTAAGTAATAAAAGTAGTAACTTCTACGAGGAAATACTTGGTTTAAAGAGTAAACCTTTATTACTATTTCCTGATTGCTTTAATGGTGTGAACATAGCTTCCAGTAGCGACGGATCAGTTTAAAACGATCTTGCAAATATGGTCCTTCTTTGTGAATGTGTCATAGTTTTATTGGTAGGTATACTTTACAATAGAAAAACGAAACCTTAGTATCACTTTTTTATCGATCCAGTCTTATATGTGTGTCTGTTCAATCAAAGAGCCAATCTTAAAGATTGGTGGCATATTGGAGACAGAAATACGATACGTTTTATCCCATAAAATCAAAGAGGTCACAGGATTTTTTGAACTAGGTACATCTACACGGAGGAAGTGGGCACGAGTTAGTATAGAATCAGTACTTTACTTATCCATCTTGTAATATATTTATTAAAATAAACCTTATTTTTAAGCAGCTTTACAAATTATAAGTCGAGCAGCTATCAAAATAAGCTGCACCTGAGCTTGGCAAACTGAGTTCAAAGAGAGTGACACATGGAGCATTGTAACTACATAAGTAAAAACACTTTATTACACACAAACAATTAACAAAACAGAGATAAAACTAATCATGATATAATTTACAACTTGTTACGGTGTAAAGGCATTTAAATGTGTTTGTGCATTGTTTGAGCGTGCACGCTATATTTTCTTTACTTTAGACGAATAATTATTATTTATGCAAAAAAGAATAGCATGTCTCGATTTTAAATAGATACTTTTGAGCGGGACAGTCCTAGCGGTAGGTATATCCTTCGGGAAGCAAAATACAATTGGACAATTTTCCAATTGTAACGGTGGCATATGTCTAATTTCGGTCGGGAGGTAAATCGTTCTCAGCAATTGCCCATGCAGCTCCTGTAATACCTTAATAGACAATTTTATTTACAGTTTGTAAACTATTTTTTCAGGTGGAAATGTTTATAAATATGATAATTATTTTAAAATTCACTTGGATAAAATTAATAAAAAAATTACATAGCTTGCATTAGAGACAGCCAAGCGTAGTATGATTACGTGATCAAAATAAATGAGAAGGTGATGAAAGAACGAACCCCTGTGAATCAGAATGTATTAAAATATTATTTTATTTTATTTGTACAGAAAACTAACGGCTGCAACAGAGATGGATAGATAAATAAAGAATAAGTATAACGCCAATTACAAGTTTTCACAGATAGAATTTACATTAGATAAAAATAGCTCGCAAATGTAGAAAAATAAATATCTATTAATATATTAATATTTAAGGGGAAATAACAATTTTTTCATACTCTATCCTTCACTAAACCAACGAATTGGAGCAGCGTGGTATTTCTAAGCTCTAATTCCCTCTCCCCTATGAGAGTGGAGGCCTGTGTCAGCTGCGGGACGTTAATGGGCTGTAGTGGTGGACCGTGGATGTGATCCGGAAGGAGCATTCTAACCTTGAACACCACAACGTACGTACTTTCTGACAATTGATTTACGGACCTCTTTCATTAGTTCTTTGTTTGAAGAATAAAATCGTACGTTGCGCTAAATATTGATAGCATTAACGAATATAAAAACATTGGACAAATGTGGTTGGCAAGTGACGGCCTGTGAAATGAAGAATGTCACCAAATGCGTTGGAACAACGAGTGTAACAAGTCTCCTAGGATTTTGTCGATATTCAACTTTAGTTTGGGATAGTTTTAGTAGATTACGAAAGAATATTCACCTTTACGGTTCCAGTTTCGCTTATGTCCAGCAATAAAGCACGTAGCGTTAAAGCATAGCACGCTTTATTTCCATACCACGGACAGCATGCTATCCGAGGAGCCTCTATGTTTCTACGGTGCTATGACGCGCGGTGCTTCGTAGTTCGTTTCGTAGCTCTAGTAGCGCCCGTAGCGGCGTCCGCCTCCCAGTAGCGCGCTGGCCGACCGTGACCGTCAGTCTCGCGTAACGCACTGCTGTTAGCGTAAGTACGTCATATGCTGATGCGACGCAATGTCGCCTGCTTATCGGTTTTTTATCGGATATACCATGGCGAGTGTGCTCTGGAACTTCATAACCTTGTTCCTCCTTCTCCGTTCTACCACAGAACAGCGAGAAACCGTGAGCGTTGGCACCCTTATGTGGTTGACGTCCAATTTGCTCGTACGAAGCGTTTTTGCTCCACGTTTCTGATACGAACCGCTAGGGTGTGGAACACCCTCCCAGCGCACGTGTTTCCTGCCACTTATAACTTAAGTACCTTCAAGGCAAGAGTGAATAGGCATCTTCTAGGCAAGCGCGTTCCAACCTAGACCTCATCATTGCTTTGCACTAAGCATGATTGTCGTCAAGCGCAAGCCTATCACGCAATAAAAAAAAAAAAAAAAAATAATATGCTGTAATGCGTGCTATATCATAGCATATTTAAAAGCATGCTAAAAATTTACAGTTTATAGCCTGCAGCGTGCTATGGTTTTATTGCAGTTTTGAACAACTCTCTCCAGCGGCTCCGAGCAACTATTATAGCAATATTTATCTAGTGCGCGACCTAAAAAGATTTAAGACCACTTTCCGGCGTAGTTTAGTTATATCAGCTCCCATGGAACCGAACCTTTAGGCACCAGATCTAGGTAGTCAGTTATTTTTATAGAAAATATATAACTTTATAAAAGGGAAAATAAATAAAATCCGGTTTTGCGTTATAAATATTAGCATATAATTGTCAATACGCATGGAATTCACTAAATAATTTTAAATACCTATCTATAAGATAGATTATAATTAAAGTTCACAGTTAGAATTTCTAACATGCATTTATGCTAATACCGCATTGGTTTGTACTGATGAAGTCTTTCGAACTTACAAGTGTGCATTATAAAAATCTAAGTATAAATAATACTATAGTAAACAGTAAATGTTTGCTTAATCGCCAGTCATCATTTCCATGAATTCTGTAACAAAAAATAATAATTGTAGTACCCTGTTTCTATTATAAAACAGTGATTCCCGGTTATCAAATAAATATTATTATAAATGCGAAAGTTTGGATGGATTGATGTATGGATGTATGGATGGATGTTTGTTACTCAATCACGTCCTAACGGCTGAACGGATCTGGCTGAAATTTGGCACAGAGATAGATTATAGTCTGGAATAGCACATAGGCATACATTTCATTTTACATAGGAAAATTAGAGTTCCCGCGGGAACCAAAAAAAATTCAAACCACGTAGACGAAGTCGCGGGAATTCGCTAGTGTGCTATAAAGATGCTAGAAAAATCTAGGTATTTAAACCTTAATTCATGTCAATGTAACTTTCACGAAAGACATCGAGAGCAGAGGTTAAAACCTGAAACACACACTGAAGCGCGCGGCTGATACTGCAGGAAATGTATGATTTGCATATTGGACAGGATGACACCTGCGATTTTGTGCTCGTGTATTATGATTTTCATTTAATCCCGTGGGAACTCTTTGAGTTTCCGAGATAAAAAGTAGTCTATATGCCAGCATCCAGATCCGTGAAATTTGTAACCAACCTGACGAGGTCAAGTTATGAATTTATAAGCGTGAACACGTTACTAACACCAGTCTTGAACTGAATTACCTACATCTAATAAAAAATCGGTATACGAGTATAAGCAATTCGTTGGGTTGATTGAACTCGAAGCTTCCGAAACTCTTTACTAAAAGATTTTAGTTTATTATGGACTTATTATATATTATTATGGTTTATTCTAAGGGTCTTACTGCTAGATGATTCACGTGCCATTTTAAGGAAATATAGAATTCTATAAGTAGAGTAAGGTAAAGATTCATAAGGACCCCGTCAGGTTGGTTACAAATTGTACACGGAAATAGGTATGACCTAGCAGCATAGCCCTCTATGCAGAGCCTGCATGGAGAGCGACGAGACACCGAAACACGTGCTGAGTGCATGAGTGCAGCGTTGTTTCCACCCATCGAGAAGCCTACATTGGCTCCCCAGCAACACTACCGGAAGTCCTCGCCGACCTGGGTGGCCTGCTTGGATTCTGTGTGCTTACTCTGAGTTTTTACATTGCAAAAACGATTGATCGACATGAGAGCTCACCACGCCAAGTGTAAGCGAACGTCAAAGTAAAATGGACCCAAAAGCTCTTGCTTTAAAGTCACAAATTCAGCGTTTGGAGCGCTGGCTGTGAATAAATACACGAAATGATGAAATGAGCTCTAAACCAATGCAGTTAATTTCAAAAAAGGTTCATTTTACTTTATCTTTCGCTTACACTTGGCGTGGTGAGCTCTCACGTCGATCAACCGTATTTGCAATGTAAAAACTCAGAGTAAGCGAACTGGAGTGAGCTGGCTGGAATGATCCAGCGGGGAGTCGCACCAGCGGTTTTCACGCACAGCGGACGCCTACGTCCAAGTGCGGAAAATAATCCCAGGATACAAAGAAGAAGAAAGAATGACCTACTGAGTATTTCCGTCTACAAAAGCACGTGAATCTGTTGCTCTGTTACGACGCGATTGAAGGGTAAACCAGCAAAAGAATACACTTTAGCATTTATATACAGATTAATGTTGCAGGACTTTACAACATATTTTACCAATTTTCCTTCACGCATTGTCAAACATACCATGTAGCGCAAAATATATGTTACAATCCGTTCCTTTAAGTCATTGCTAACAAAATTTGCAGGAGTTTTGCTCTAAAGTCTAAGCAAACTCTATTAAATAACTTCCAAGATAAAAAATTACGGATTAAGATATTAAAGACTCCAGAAATCTCGTTTATTCTTATTATACAGGGTTAATTTCATAATACTAAGGGTTATATCGTCTGCGCCTTAAAAATGGACGTATTTTTGCGTAGCAATGTACCGTTAAACCTTTTATCAGTACATTGCTACGAACTAAAGGTAAGGACCGCGACACTCAGCAATTGGATAACGATTCAGGGCCATGTGATACGTCCATATTTAGGGCGCAGACGATATTATAATATAACGACAAGGTCTGCACCCCTACGCAGTCGAAATTCCGCGGGCTCGTACGAAGCGATTTGCTTCCTCGTTTCTAATTCGAACCGCTAGGATATGAAATGCCCTTCCGGCTTCCGTTTTCCCCTCCTGTTTTAATATAGGTATCTTCAAATCAAGAGTGAATAGGCATCTTCTAGGCGGGCGCGCTCCATCTTAGGCTGTATCACCACTTGCATGCAAGTCTGATTGCAGCCAAGCGCTGGCCTATATATTTAAAAAAAACGACAGATTAAAAAATAATTAGACTAACCATCGAAGTCCACGGTACCGGAACCATCAGTGTCAATTTCAGCGATGATGCCGTCAAGATCGGAGTTGCTCAACTTATCATCGAGGGCCTTGAGGATCTCTTTGAGGGTGGATGTGGTTATGTAACCGTTGCCTTCACGGTCGTACAACCTGGAAGTTACACACAAAAATATGTTTTACTGCTAATACTGGCGCATAACGGTATTAAACTCAACTTTTTGACGACCCTCCTGGCGCAGTGTTGAGCGCTGTTGTCTTAACATACGGAGATCCCGGGTTCGATCCCCGGCAGGGTTATTTTGGGAATATATAGTTTCTGAATTTTCCCTTGTCTGGACCGGTGGGAGGCTTCGGTCGGGGCTAGTTACCACCCTATCGGCAAAGACGTGGCCGCCAAGCGACCCGCCGCCGCCTGCTGTGTTATGCGATTAGGGGTATGGGTTTAATTTAACTGCCATGCCCCTGGTTAGCCCGTGTATACGTCTACACGGGTCATAGCCCATACGAAGACGTACCTAATTCCCACTCATTCCCACTAGTTGAATAACCAGTTTCAGAAGTGCGAATCTGGGTCTTTAAATTTCCTTCATGCTTCGGAGAGTCAATAGGAATGATGACAACTCAATCAAATCAGCAACTCTCTATCAAACTTCAAAACGCACTTTTATTGGAAGTTGTATGAAATTCACAGTAACGTCATCAAATTTCAACGCACTTTTATTCTTTAATCTATATTTTAAAATGGTTATCAAACTGAAAACTAACCGAGGATGTGATTTTTAGGTCTTTTGGAAGACCCTCTATTTAATAATCAGTTAGGAATAATTTATTTTTGATATAGGCATCATTCCTATTAATCCTGTTAACTGGATATCATCACACCTGATAATAATCCCGTCAACAAACTGCCATGCAGTTTGACGGAATAACATGAAATAGTTTGTATGGATGTATATTATGCTTAATAAATACATTTAAAAAAAAACCGCAGCGAGGTTAAGACTAAGAGTCGCTTTTCGATGGTAGGTACGTATTGATAAATATCAGCTTGTACACAGGTAGTACGGAAATCAGATGGAATTCGCTTAATATTAAACATGTAGCCTGACTTATTGGCTTAGGGCGTATTCACGTAGAAAGCAGGTTGCCTGCGCCGATCTACCAGCGCTTATCCGTACTGGTCCGCGCAGGTAGTCTGTACCGAGTCTCCATACTTGTGTCAAACCAGCGCCGAACGTGGCCGACAAGTTCCGACCTGCTCCGATCAGCGCTGTTATGTTGCCACCATGGAGACACGGTACAGACTACCTGCGCGGACCAGTACGGATAAGCGCTGGTAGATCGGCGCAGGCAACCTGCTTTCTACGTGAATACGCCCTTAGAATGAATTAGCAGACACTGGTTAAAATCCGGGAATATTATAGTACGAAGAGAAAATCTTAATTCGAACTTGACTTCTAGACCAAAATAATTCTTGCACTGTAAAATGCTTCGCAAAATAAGATGTTTAATGTTACCTGAAAGCCTCTTTCAGTTCCTGTTGCATAGCTTCAGCATCCTCTTCTTCTAAGAAGTGGGAAGCGATGTTGCAGAATCCATCAAAGTTGATTCTTCCGGACCCTGGCGAAGAAAAAACATGCATCCGTCAACAAGAAGACGAGTAAACGAGTAAAAGTAAGTAATTTCTGAATTTTCTCTGGTCTGGTGTAGTGGGAGGCTGCGGCCGTAGTTAGTTACCACCTTACCGCCAAGACGTACAGCCAAGCGATTTAGCGTTCCGGTACGATGCCGTGTAGAAACTGTTTACCTTTTCAATCCATACTAATATCCATAAATGAAAGTGTGTCTGTCTGTCTCCTACGTTTTAGCCGCCCAACTTTTCAACAGATTTTGATGAAATTTGATATTGAGATAGGTTGCAACTTGCATCCTGTGGAAGGATGCAACCTATCTCGGAATAGTTTACTTTTTATCCCAGAAAATGAAAGAGTTCCCACGAGAATCAAAAATTCTTAATCCACGCGGACGAAGTCGCGAGCATCATCTAGTATAATCTAATTCGTCAAGCACAATCAATGGGATACATCTCTATCGTGGCATTATAGCACTTTGTTTATGAAAATGCTGCAAGAAATCCATGTAAGTGACATACATTAATTCATAAATATGCAAAAACAAGAACCCATTTAATCCCTGTCAAACTCAACGAGACATTATAATAATCACGTGTGATTAAAATTAATGTTTATTGCATTCTAAAATTACACAAGTTGGAAGTTGGAAGTGTTAGAAACAACACATGGAAATTACGTGTTTCTAAGGTATTTGCACTGACACGAAAATAGACTCATTATAACTGCCCCGCTTAAAAATATTCTTGTATCTTGTAAGACGTCGCGCGTCGCCGCCATGGTGGCTTGTTTCATTTCTAATGATTAATGTATCTCGTTATTTTTACGAGGTAAATATTTGTTTTCGTTTAGAGGTTTAGGTGCCAGCTGATTTCACAGCTACTCGCCAGATATTGTAACGTAATAAGTCACAAAAAATTACTGAAAGAATACAGCTCAAACCACTGTGTCTAGAACTATAAATTTCGCATTTTTTAATTTATTTTTTATATACTACAAGCTAGCCCTTGACTGCGATCTCACCTGATGGTAAGTAATGATGCAGTCTAAGATGGTAGCGGGCTAACCTGTTAGGGGCATGGCAGTTATATTAAACCCATACCCCTTCGGTTTCTACACGGCATCGTACCGGAACGCTAAATAACTTGGCGGCACGTCTTTGCCGGTAGGGTGGTAACTAGCCACGGCCGAAGCCTCCGACCAGGCCAGACCAGGAAAAATTCAGAAATTATATATTCCCAAATTGACCCTGCCGGGGACCAGGACCTCCGCACGTTAAGGCAACAGCGCTACACACTGCGCCACGGAGGTCGTCAGACGGTAGTTATATTATTGTGTAGGTTAAATTTCATTCGAGTTATTTCATTCGATTTACCCTGTCTCATTATTAACTAAGTTAGAGTTTGTAAAGTGAGGTTAGTCTTCAAATTTCTTCTGACAGAAAAACTATGTTAAAAATTATTTCTTTGAGGAATTCTAGAACCAAGAAACTCGCCCAAGGCCCAGTAGTGGCAGTTTGAGTTAGAGTCGTAAGATCCTTGACCGCGGTTTGGTAGGGGGAGATCCCCATCTTTCGATCAGAAAGAATTATGATATCCAAAAAGAGATCGACATTGGAAGTTAAAGGCTATCGCTAACGACAAAGAGTTAACGCTAGCTCAAAGAGTAATTACGAGATTTACGAGTTCAAAAAAGCTTATTACCTTCTGGGTCATTTTCACTTATGAGGGCCTGCAGTTCAGCGTCATCAAAAAGCTGACCCATTGTGTTTAAGATCGTCGAGACCTTAAGGACTTCGATGTACCCTGACTTGGTGGTGTCAAACATCTGGAACGCCTTACGGAGCATGGCCATCTTTTGCTCATCTTCGGAGTCCTACAAATTAAAAGCATACCTATCAAATTAATCTCAAGCCAAAATCCACGCTAATATTATAAATGCGATAGTGTGTGTGCCTATCTGTCTGCTATGCTTTCAAGGCCTACTATGTGTTCCACCGATTTTGATGAAATTTAGTACAGAGATCAGAGAGTTGCATCGCGGGGAAGGAAATAGGTTAGGCTTTGTATCCCGAAAAATTAATGATTTCCCGCGGGATTCAAAAATCCTTAATCTAGTTATGCGGACCATGTCGCGGGCATCCTCTATTACTATATAGGTATCCTCTAGTACTATACATAGTACACAGTATAGGTAAACAATGAAGTGTCATATACAACTTAATTACTGAACAAAAACTGTGTCATGGCCTTCACAGAAAATAATGCTTTGAAAAGTTGGCAATAAAATCTACGAATAATGGGTAGGCATGTGCTGCAACAAATCATTTGAACTGTAGAAGTATGCCAATAATTGTCCTGGTAAATGTTTATAAGACCGCTAACAGCTGTTAACCGTTTTTGAGCACTTGTTCACAATAATCACTTATTATTACACGACACACACGCACACATCATAATATTTGGAGCTCACCATGTTGTTTTAGTAGTTAGTAGTTGTAACAAGAACCGAATACGAGTGCGAGTGTTGTTACACTGGATTTTACATTCATGTGGCACCCTTATTTATAGACCACTCCTCCGACGAAGGAATACAAAAATAAGTAAAAATCGGCTAGTGTCTCTTCGTAGTGGACCGATGACGTTTCACGCTCATCGTCAGTATTTTTACGTCAGTTGTTGAAATTATTGCAGGGGGCATAACAGTTTCTTTCCTCTTATTTATCGTTTCTTTGGGATGGTTAGTTTGATTTTAAAGGAATATTTATTAATTTATATACCTATATGAATTGCAAACACGTGATTTACACTAAAACCATTACAAAAGGAGTAAAACTGCAAATAAACGTGCAAAGAAGAGTATATTTTTTTGGAATTTGTACTTACTTAAAAATTATAAGTATTATGAGATAATCTTTTGTTCAGGCAATTGACCTCTCCGGCAAAAGTGTAATTCTTATAGCAGCCAAGCTTGGAATAACAGATAAGTGTTTTGACCCCAATTTGAGGGGGCTTTATAGAGTTTATGCACGAGTAGCACAGAATACATCAGAATTCATAGTATATTAGGCTAGTTCAACCTCAGACTGCATCACTGGTCCAACCAGACTATATAATCATCAGGCGATTGCACGGTTACTAAATAGGTAAAAGTTTAACAGTCTTACCAAAGATCTGGCATTCTAAGGAATGTTGAAAGCTTTTTTATTTAATCAAGAATGACCAAATCTGATCCGAAACTATGAGCGTAGTCTGTGATCAGAAAACGCGCCTGAGTTCATAAATCCATATTAAAATGTTCCAGAAACCAAAAGGTATGCGCTCATTAAGCAGTTTCCCGATTAAGAACAGGAAATTCCTTAGGAGCTGCAGTCGCCACTCTAAAACAATCCAATGACAATATTACGTGTAAAGCAACGTCACTGGCCATTGGAAGGACAGACTCCAGGCGTCAGAAGTCAGCCACCTTTTGATAAATGTACTTTTTTTACGTGATTACGAAATTACGTAGCAAATAATAATATTATATCGTCCAATTTTATGTTAAAGCTTAGGTACGTATTTTTATACTTTAAGCTTGCAATTCTTGTGTGAGCTTCCATGATTTGGATGAAATCTTGTATTTAGAAAATGATTTTCAGTCTTACAAGATCTAACAAGGTGTAAAGGTCTACGGTTCAGATGAGTAAGGATTGCGAGAGGTTAAGTTTCACTGAGAGAATTCGTTTGCACTTTGCATACAAATAAGAACACGAAAGACGACGAGCAAAGCGTAGTAAGCGTAGATACTTATAAATAAAGTCAAAAGTTAAGTTATTGATATTTGCAAAATTTCACGAATACGTACAAATATTTTATAGATTCTGCCATATTCCGCAGTAGGTAAATGAAATTAAAAATCAACGTCAGTCAGTCAATATATTATTTTATTTATTTATTCTGTACCAAACTTAAAAACTAAAACGTAAACATTGAAAGCACTTGCACAAGGACAACTTATCTCTTGAAGAGATTTCTTCCAGATGCCCTAGATATTTTGTTAACTTTTTAAATTAGTAATCAGCAGGAAATGTTGAGGAACGCTTTCGGCATGCGTCACTTTGCGACCACTGACGCGTGCAACGGGTTATACGGCTCACGAGCAGATATAGAATGTCGGTGATCGGCTATAATTTTTGTTTCCCGAACGCCACATAGAGTGTGAACTATGATGCGTAGCGACGCCCACATGGATTCCCCTCTGCAGTGAAACAAACTGAGACAATGGAATCAAAAATACGTCTGCAATGTATTTAAAAGCATCATGATCGCGTAACTTTCGATTAATCTAATATTTGGTTTTTTATTGACAGAAAACGATAGTAGTATGTTCATTGAATAGAACTTACAGGTACACACATCCTTTTAGATGCTGAAACCAAATCGCTCAGATTTCTGCAATTGTATGAAAAGTAAATATGGAGATTTTTTGCGTCTAATATTTCAAAATTAATGCGTCGTTCTGAATTGCGGATCTGAAATTATTTAACTGTGATTTGACGTATTATTTTGATTGTGATTTTTTTCTTATTTAGGGTTACCAGAAGTGCGTTGAATATTATTTTCTCAGCTACTTTTTTTTAATTTAGAGCGACTCATTTACTACTCGGGAATATGTCGGGAAACAAGATACTACAGTAGAAGAAAAACATTTGAAGAAAAGCCCAGTTTTAAGATTTTGAATTCAGTATGCGATAACGGATGTTTGAATCCGGTCGGCCTACTGGGAGATTTTCTTCCCATTCGATCGCGTCAACGTTAACCACGATTTGTATGGAATTGCCAAGCGCTTGACAGCTGGCGCTCGATCAAATTCCATACTAATGCCAGTTAACTTTAACGCGATCGAATGCGTAAAAAAAGTCCCACTCAGCCTGCTGATGGCTCATTAATTTATTGTCAACTAGAATCGGACGACTGTCGCACTGAAATGCTGTTCGGACGATGTCATCATCAATCTCGGTTTATAACCGAAAAGAACAGGTATGTGGACCCACCCTAAGCTTCTGATTTGCTTGCGTGTAACAATTTGTGGACTAAGCAAATATATATTCCCCCATTTATACTTAAAAATTAGTTTTTGATCACGTACTCGATTCATGTAGCAATCGTGCAGCGGGATCTCGTACCATTAGGTTTACCAATTTATTTTGAGAACTGAGCTTAGTGTGAAAGAGCCTCTAGCCAATTTACAAATAGAGAGGATAATATGTGGAATACCTTGGCTTCGCATCCTGAAGCCGTTTTTGATTTATGGTGGCAATGTAGCGATACACTTTATTTATAAAGATTTCAGCCGTCAATATAACTGTTTGTAGGCTTGTAGGCTTAGGGTTGATAATATGACTGTTTGATTGCTTGATTGTTTCATTAAAAGCACTTTTTTTACAACCCAATATTTTTACTTTTCCTTTTTACAACAATTTTGTAGTTTTTCTCCAGAGACACAGACAATTAAGTTTTTACACATGGAGTAGGATGTGTTTTCGAACATAGATTCATGATTAATACGTAGGTATAACCTGAAAGCCACGAACTCTCCACAAATCATCCATACTAATATTATAAATGCGAAAGTGTGTCTGTCTGTCTGTCTGCTACCCTATAACGGTCCATCTTTTCAACCAATATTGATGAAATTTGGTACAAGGATACTTTGTATCTCGGCCCGGGGAAGGACTTAGGCTACTTTTTATCCCGGAAAAAGTATTAAAAAGTTCCCTCGGAAATAAAAAAGTTAATCCACGCGAACGATGTCGCGGGCATCATCTAGTTCTATTTTAATTTTCGAATTTTTCTTTACAATGTTTAGCTAAATTTTTTATCGCCTCCTCAAACTGAAAGTAGGTAAAATTTATGTATAACTGTTGTTCCTAAAAATTGGAAAAGAAAGGATGTTTAGAAAATTCTAGTTCCTTTACAAGTGGCATCCCTAGCTGGACTATTACTTTCAATTTCATTCAGTGTTTCCATTTCCTTGGCATACTGACTTTGTTATAAAAATAGATACTCAAATACGATGACAAATAAATGTTTTATATACGCATCTTCGCAGCGATCAATTGCGGTCGATTACTCATGGAAAATATATTCTTACTGTAAGATCCTTTGAAGGGTGATATATATTATACCTAATAATATATTAATTCCCAGTGTTCTCAGCTTTTTGGTACTTAATATAGGTACTAGCTAATCGACTACGTCTGCGTGGATAAGACTTTGAATTGCTACGGGAACTCCTTAATTTTTGGGGATAAGAAGTAGACTATGTCAATCTCCAGGTCTTCAACAAAAAAAAATTTTATTCCACTACAAGTTAGCCCTTGAATGCGATCTCACCTGATGGTAAGTGACGATGCAGTCTAAGATGGTAGCGGGCTAACTTGTTAGGGGTATGGGGGTATGGCAGTTATATTAAGCCCCCTAGTCGGAATTTCTTCACGGCATTGTACCGGAACGCTAAATTGCTAGGCGGTACGTCATTGCTGGTAGGGTGGTAACTAGCTACGGCCGAAGCCTCCCACCAGGTCAGACCAGAGAAAGTTCAGAAATTATAAATTCCCAAATTGACCTCTTAAATTATTTAATAATAAAAATATTATTAAATAACTTATTTAATAATAAAAAAAAACTATCTCTGTGCCAAATTTCATCCAGATCCGTTCAGGCGTTGTGGCGTGATTGAGTAACAAACATCCCTCCATACATCCATACATCCATCCATCCAAACTTTCGCATTTATAATATTTATTTGATATTTCTCTCATCGTCGTGGTTTAGGTTAGAAATTTTTGATGTTTCCTTGAACATAACTCTTGAGTAACTTTGTCCTTTATCATGTAGTTAATTATGATTCTGTGCCAAATTTTTATTAGTTATGGCGACGAGAACTAGCAAGTAAACGAATAGACTTTCAGATTTATAGAATGTTTAGCAACTAATAGTACGCATAGTTGAACGATATATTATGCTTCCTGTCTTTTATTGAGGCGATTCACACAGAGACACGTGCGAATTTATGCTCAATTCCCAGTTATTAAATATACTATACGATGCATAACTGACGTATGTAAAATTTATTTCATAGCTTTACCCTACAGTAAATTCCTAGGCGAAAATAATTGGCTGTTACGGCAAACTTTGGACAGTTTTCCTCGAGGCTGTGTGTCAACGAAGCGGAAAATATAACTTTATTTTGGCACTGAACTAGTGATTTGTGAGATGTGCATGCCAAATTCAAGAAGATAATTAGGTATTGAAATACGTTATTTATGGAAAATTGTTTGGTTAATGGGATGAATTATGTTCAAACATCATTTACTTCACATCCATCAGTCATAATCTAAAGCAGTACCGCGGCTGATTGACAGACATTGCAAAGCCTATTGGTGGACCTAGACATTTTGGAGTTAATATTCCTTGAGTACTTAGTTGTGCACTAAAAAGGATAATAAGAAATTCCAAAGGGATCTTTTTAAAACGTCAGTACACACGGATAGTCACAGGAATAGCCTGTCATATATTATTAATATAACTTAACACAATTCAGAAGCTAAGAAGCTTAAGTTTATTAATAACTACTTAGCTGATGCCCGCGACTTCGTACTCGTGGATTGAGGTTTTTTGGTTCCCACGGGAACTCTTCAATTTTCCGGGATAAAAAGCAGCCTATGTGTTATTCCAGACTATAATCTATCTCTGTGGCAAATTTCATCCAGATCAGTTCAACCGTTAAGGCATGGTTGAGTAACAAACATCCTGCATCCATCCATCCAAACTTTATTAGTATCCAACATTTATAATATTAGTATAGAATATAGAAGTATAGAACAAATGGAGATTACTACATAATTACGTGTTAAATAAGCCGCACACATGTTAGACATGGCAATGAGACAAGATGGTTACATCTTGTGTGGAGCATGAGTAATATGCTCGCGGTATCACAACTCTAAAATGACAATAATATTTCATTAATAATGAGGTGCGGTTTATGTTATAGCAGTACATTTATCCGGAAAATGATCTTGGCCCGACACATTTATTAATATTTAAAAAATAAAACTGTTTGAAACTGAAAAAAAATATATACCAGAGCTTTTCACTTGGCTCTCCTCGCCCTACCGATGTTATAAAGGCATCCTGGAACATCTGGGAAACTATAGATATATAACAAGATGATGCCCGCGACTTTTTCCGAGTGGATTAAGTTTTTTCAATTCCCGCGGGAACTCCTTAATTTTCCGGGATAAAAAGCCTGTCCTTCCCCGGGATACAACCTATCCCTGTACCAAATTGCATCCAAATCGATTGAACAGGTGGGCCGGAAAGTGTAGCAGACAGACAAACACATTCGCATTTATAATATTAGTATGGATTTTTTATGATGAGAGGCTTTGGCCATGGCTAGTAACCACCCTACCAGCAAAGACGTGACGCCAAGTGTTTTAGCGTTCCAGTACGTTTGTCTAAAAATTTATTAGGAGCACAGGTTTAATATAAATGCGATTAAAAAATATGGACTAGAGAAATAGACCATTGACTCCCTCTTTCATCAAGACAACGTCCGATGCCAATTCCTTGATTTGACCCGAAAGTTTAAAAAAAAGTCACAAGGTGTTATAAATGTATAGCGAGGTTTATACGTGAACAAAATAATAGTGATCATAAATTTTCGTACCCGCCCATTATTCAAAGATCCCGCTATACCACGACCTTCACCGATCTGTTTAATAGATGAAACCTACTTTTTATTTTTATTTAATAATAGTATAAATACGCCTATAGTATAATATTCTACAAAATGCAGCCCCGCGTAGCTATCGGTGTCATAAGTACTAATTAATGTATATGTCACCGTAAGATTGTAAAAACCGTTAGATTATAATCTAACTAGCGATATTGTAAACTGTCGACAGATAGTGAACCGTTCAATGTTCTGCGTGTCAATTTTTGAAATATTCATTGTATTTACGTTTTCTTGTCTATTTCTTGTAGGTTAGGTTAGGGTTTGACATAATTAACCAGGTAGTTCTATCGGGTTGATATACCTAACAAATTACAATCTTTCGACAGTTCATAATCTCGCTAGTTAGATTACAATATAACGGTTTTTACAATCTTACGGTGACATTATTTAGACTATTTACTATAAATTCGACGACCTAAAACGCCATGTCGCAGTTTTCGTTTTATAAAGATCTTTTGCAATGTGCAAAATCCTTTTAAAGTATAGCCCTATATAGTACCCTTAGAATTACATAGGGAACTCAAAGAATGCTCTTCCTACGTTCACAGGTTTAGAAAATAGAAATTATAAATAAGGTTCTTCTAACTTTTATATTTTTTTCTATAATACAAGGGTTCGAAAGGTGAGTTGATTGGATTTCTTAACTATCACTATAACTATATTATCATTTTGAATATATTACTAGCGCTTCTCTAATAAAGAGGTGAATCAGCTGATTTCCACAACATCTGTTATGATGTTGAATGATTTATTTTAAAACCTAGTATTATTTATTGCGCCTTGAACATGGTGATTAAAATACCTACGTCCTATCATGCAGATATTCCATATTATTTTGAATCTTGAGTAAGGTAAGTTTGTAAATTATTATGGTGTACGAGCGTTAAGTCAACCTTGTAATCGACTGTAAAATATTTCTGTTTGTATTCTCTAGCGGTTGTCACATTAGTGACCGATGGTTTTTAAATTTTCCGCGTTGAAAATAGGGAAACCGTAACGTCGCGTCGTTGTAAAGTATTTGGACCAGTTCCAGAAATAATGATAGAAAATCGAGAAACAATGAATTATATATATATCCTTAGACTTTTTTTTGTGTCGCTAATGATGTATTGCATTGCATTGGATGCATTTGACTTTTAAATGCTTGCATGCTAATATTTTTCTTACTTATTCATAATATAAATGCGAAAGTGTGTCTGTCCGTCCATCTGTCTGTATGTCTGCTACGCTTCGGACAATATTTTTAACCGATTTAAGGATATTTATAAGAGAGAGAAACCATAGTCTAATTTTTAACCCGGATTTCTTTCCGCGATATAAAAATCCTTGTTTCTGCGGGAATTAAAAAAAATTTAACGCGGAAGAAATTGCGTGCATCTTCTGGTTGAAAAATAGTGAAAATAAATTGTTCTCAACGAATTCTAATTCTTAAAGCATATCCTTATCTTTATCCTTTATCTCCAATCCTGGAAATTGAGATTTAAATAATGGCAAAACTTTACGGATAGTAAAGCATTATACCTATATTTTAAAAAAAACATTTTGTAGGAAAATATTATTTAATAATATTAACTTCACTAATTATAACTATATAGTCATTTATATAACGAAATAATAAAACTATAGTAATTTTAGTACACTAAGTAGGTACAGTTTATTTTATTTATACAAATATTCCTTTGAATCAAATATTTTTAAAGGTTTTAAAAAGACGTTTAAAACGTTTTTTCTTTTTGGCATGGTAAGTAGCCCGTAAGGCTTAATATTGGAATTTTTTATGTCAATTACTTTCTGAAAATTATCATCATCCGGAAAATCATATTCTAAATCATGACTTGTAAACATGTTAGTTACGTCATTTCCAGAATCAGGTTCTTCATGAGTCTTTGCGCCACTTGTGTCAATGGATTTTTCAATTATATTTTCATTTTCAGTATCATAATCTGTGTTAGAATTTTTATAAACATTGTAAATATCTTCCATTTTTCCAGGTTCAGTACTTAAATATTTTGTTTTATCTTCACCAGTCTCGATTTTGACTTCCTCTGGTTTTTTATTCTGGTAGTTATAATTCCCTCGCTTAGCTGCATAATCTGTTTTCTTTCCATATTGATTTTTTTTTGACTTGTAATCAAATGTTCTCTTTGTGAATTCAGGTCGAGCACTTAAGTACAAGGGACCACTTGAAACATCAGATTCTTGATCATCAATTGGCCACACTCTGCTATTTGGATTGTAATTATTAGCTGGCTTGTTATAAGATGTGCTTTCACTTTTGTGTGTGATAGAAACTTCTTTGACCATTGCATTTGGAAGGCTAAATAACTGTTGGATTTCAATGTTGAGGTCTAGAGGATATCCGGGTGAAAGTATTGCATCTGTATTTAGGTCCATACTAGTTCTAGAACCGCCTATAGTTGCTTTCACATATGGAGCTATAAATACAAATATATGTAAAGGCAATCCCTCACTTGTGCCTTTCGGAAGAATCAAACGAGATGGGAACCCTATTTGTGACCAAACAGATTTAAGAGGCAAGGCATCTACTCCAAATTCAGCATCTAAGACCAATTTATGCAACGATTCAAGAGACATAAAGTCTTCAGATAGGTTTGTCATTTCATTAGAAGCTCTTGACAAAACATTACTTCCAATTTTGAGATTCACTTCAAAGTTGTCCAATAACATGAAGAGATTCTTTTTTTCTTCTAATTCACCGGGCATAACTTTTGGTCCTAAGTAAATCTTTACCAAAGCTTTTTGTGCTACTAGTGAAGACACAGATATTTTAAAAGAAAAGGGCTTGTGATTTAATCTTGGTTGACAAATCTTTACTTCGAATTTTGAATCTTCTCCTTCTGTCTTCAGTGCACTGGTAACGTCAAACTTGAAACTATCAAAAGTAGTCATCATCTTTTTAACTTCAATATTTTGTACATCTACACCAGGGAAGTAAAGTTCATTTCTTGAGTAACTAGGCAACACCTTTAGAGCACCATCTACGAGGTCAACAATTTTTTTATTCAATTTCCAAAATAATGGATCTCTTACGGATGTCATGTAATGTTCCAATACAGAAGGATTTCTGAAATAAAATATTAACTATATAAAAACTAATATTAATTGTAAAATAAAAAATTCAATGGCTAATTTAGAGTTATACAGTCATTGTGTCTATTCATAGCCCATCACTGTCAATCCGATTTTATCGTAATTTGGAGTTAAATCTCTGGTAAATATATATTAATGGGATCCTATACTACTTTTTTATCCCGAAAATCAAAGAGATCATACTGCATTTTCGAAAACCTAAATCCACTAGAAATAAGTTGCAGGAATCATCTGGAATAGTTTAAACAACGTTTCTTGCATGAAACTTACCTCGAATCGAGTCCATTCTCACTGATAATTTGTAGAGCGAGATTCATGTAACTTCTTTCACTTGTCACAAGAATTTCCATCAATTGATTCACGATATCCGATTTATTATATCCACCATCCCTCTGAAAATAATTATACTTCAATAAAACATCAGGAATATGCTATAAACAACATGTTAATTTATCATAGACTCTATTGGAATGAAAATAGAAATACTGACCATATGCATGACGACCGCTTGAAGATTGCCTTCAATGTTTGTCAGTGATGTTAAGATTTCACTCATTCCAATATTTGCTGACATTCTTTGACTGAACTCATTACCATTAGAATAAATAAGCATAGGATCATAATTCGAAATATCAATATCATCCCAATTAATTCCTTCCAACTCCGGTAATCCATTAGAATATCTTTCCAAATTATACCTGGCCATCATTTGTTTCATCATATGGTACAAATATTGGCCGTAACTTTTTCTTTGCGAGTCATTAAGCCACGGCAAATTGTTTAGTTTTGTTAAAAAGTAATAGGAATTTAGACCAATGTCTTCATGGAAATAGGCCAGTTTGTCATCGGTATCAACGTTGAAGTTAGTTGTGTAATTAACATCAAGAACGTAAGCGTTCCCTTCGTTTCGAATGGAATTAGTTAGCGAAAATGTTTCACCTCTTATCATGGATGAGGCTTTTATGACGAAATCTTTTTTTATGAAATAATTAGGCAAGATCTCATAGGGTGCTGGGATTGATACCTTTTCAGTGTCACGTCTATTTAAAATCGCTAAGTATATAGCGTCAACGAATAATCCGCAGTTAACATTGTGACGAGCCCAGCAAGCGGCTTTATAAAATGTATCAAAATCCCTAGCATAGTATAAGAGTTCGTAAATAACTTTTAGTTCGTTCAAGTGGTCAGGATTATATTCCGTGAAAATTTCGCCCTTTGCCAGTAAACCTTTTGTTGCTTTCAGGTTCTGGAAATTGCTGACAACCTCTGGATTCTGAAAATAATGCACAATACTGAAGTTTTACTATAAGTTTTTACGTGAAAGCTCATGGGTAATGATCTATTTTATGTTATTTCATTAGTGTATAATCAATTATAACTGTGCTAATATTATAAATAACATTTTTTTAAGATTTTGACAACCTCCCTGGTACAGTTTGGAGCGCTGTTGTCTTAATGTGGGAGGTCCCGGGTTCGATCCCCGGCAGAGTCGATTTTCTGAATTTATAATTTCTGAATTTTCTCTGGTCTGGCCTGCAAAGACGTGCCGCCAAGCGATTTAGCGTTCCGGTACGATGCCGTGTAGAAATCGATTAGGGGTATGGGTTTAATAGAACTGCCATACCTCTAAGAGGTTAGCCCGCTACCATCTTAGACTGCATCATCACTTACCATCAGGTGTGATCGCAGTCAAGGGCTGACTTGTAATTGATTTTAAAAAATGCAAAATTTTGGATGGATGAATGAATGTTTGTTACTCAATCACGCCTGAATGGATCTAGATGAAATTTAGCAGAGATTTATTCTGGAATAACACATAGGCTACTTTCAGCTAGTATATCATAAATGTGTGTCTGTCTCTCATATACCATTGTTACAGCTCATCTTTGCAACCGATTTTTACGAAATTTGATACATAGATAATATTCATACCTGCGATGAAGGAAGAAAGTAAGAAGGTTGCGTACCTGCAATATACATACTCAGGCTTATTTTTATACTGAAAACGGTGAGAGTTACTAACGGAATTAAAAACGTTAATCCACGCGGACAAAGTGGTGGCTTATTTGTCTAAGCGTGGGTATACCCTTGCTTGCTTATCAAAGAGACTTGCGGAAAAGCGACTTGGACTAAAAACTGAAACGAAATTGTTTCAAGTCCTACCTATCTGTTTGGACCTACTATTTAGACTAACTATGTAGACTAACTTTGAGAAAAATAAAATATTTACCAGATAAATGCCACTGGACGGATACAATTTGAAGTCTTCATTGAACCACATTATAATAGGTTCTGTGCTTTCTTCACACACATTTTCAAATAATGGAAGTAGAAGCTTTTGAATATGAACCCATCCTCCTGTTGCTGTAATATAATTATAGTCACATTTCAGATTTATTCAGATAAAGTTCACTACAAGTAAATTATTACGATTGCTTGAATTAATTAATTCTTACTGCGAAATGAATTTTGTTTAATAGAGAAAGAGTCGACCTCCCTGGTCCAGTGTTGAGAGCTGTTGTCTCAACGTGGGAGGACCCGGGTTCGATTCTCGGCAGGGTCAATTTGGGAATTTATAATTTCTGAATTTTCTCTGGTCTCGTCTGGTGGGAGGCTTCGTCCGTGGATAGTTACCACCCTAACGACAAAGACATACCGCCAAGCGATTTAGCGTTCCGGTACGATGCCGTGTAGAAACCGAATAGGGGTATGGGTTTAATATAACTGACATGCCCCTAACAGGTTAGCCCGATACCATCTTAGACTGCATCATCACTTACCATCAGGCAGGCTTGAGATCGCAGTCAAGGGCTAACTTGTAGAGGATAAAAAAATAAAAATAAATCATTTTTACGTAATAAGACCGCAGTTGCATGAAAAGCCGTTAAGAATTCAAAGTTTTATGTTAATCTTTTCATTTTAATTATTAAAATTCACCTTAAATTTATTAAAAGTAAAGTGGGTTGCTTAATTTAGCATTCATATCTCTATGGTTAAGGTTAAATTTTAAATCTATGTTCCCAAAAACTAATCAATCGTGAGGGTTAAATGTCAACGGTTTCCGTAACGTAACTTGTTAACGCCTGTCATGCAACTGGATCTATTTATGTGTGCGTTTTATAATGTTTGCTATTGATTGAATACAACAAAAAATAAAAAGACTAAATCTCTATAATTATTATGTTTTCGGGCGGTTTGTAAATTAAATATACCTAATGTAAAAAGATGATGCCCACGACTTCGTCCGCGTGGATTAAGTTCTTTGATTCCCGGGGAACTCCTTAATTTTCCGGGATAAAACGTATGTGCCTGCCCTATATCCTTCCCGGGATGCCACCTATCCCTACACCAAATTTCATCAAAATCGGTTTAATAGATGGGCCTTGAAAACGTAGCAGACAGACAGACAGACACACCTTCATATTTATAATAAGTTAGGTTGTATGTGTCACCGTAAGATTGTAAAATCCGTTAGATTATAATCTAACGTTTTCTATCCCGCGAGATTATAAACTGTCGAAATATTGTGAACCGTTCGATGTTCTGAGTATTAATTTATGAAATATTTATTGTTTTTACGTTTTCTTGTCTCTTTCTTGTACAGTTCGCGCGCGAGTTGAATGCAGAGTAAATGTAAGTGTCACCATACATTTACTCTGCATTCAACTCGCGCGCGAACTATAGGTTAGGTTAGGGTTTGACATGAATATTCAGGTAGGGCCCGGCCGCAGGCCGGGCACTTAGGTTCTAACGGGTTATATACCTAATATATTACAATTTACCGAAAAATAACGCGTTAAATTGTAAGCAGTATGTTACGGTTCATAATCTGTCGACAGTTTACAATCTATCGAGATAAAAAACGTTATATTATAATCTAACGGCTTTTACAATCTTACGGTGACATATGGATAATAGCGGCGTTAACTTACCAACCCTCGTATTCGTGGTTGAAGTTGGGACCTTGATAAGGTACCCCTTGATCTGTATGCACAGAATCGATATTAACAACACAGTTACCTCCTTCATTTTCTATTCAACAATGCAAAAAATCCAAATTGGCTTGCTCATTTATACTTACTCCAGCAATTGAAAAGTTCGTAGACGTTGTTGTTTAAATATTTTCGATAAATAGTTGAATGCACTAATTATTTTGCGTATGATAAAACTATTACATTGAATTACGTTGTTTACTTAATAATCACTGGAATGACAAAAGTTTGTTAGGTCAGTAATCTTTTACACAATATGATTATAATTATTGTTTCTAAATAGAGGTAAAGCCTCAATAAAAAAAATTATTTATTTATTTAATCGTATGACGTTTAATAAACTTTTAATATTATGGTGACATCAAAATGACTGATAATTTACCAATTAATTAAATAATCATCTCAAAGTTTACCTAGTACCTACCTACCTATAACTTTATAAGGTTAAAGATTTTTATTTGAGGGTTGTGTGTGATAACTCATATTAGTCTATTGCAATTGTTAAGCAACATTAGCCCAAGTCGGTAACTGTGTGGGTGACCGAATTTGAAGGTTCAAATTTGGCCTTTTAATTAATGCAGAGGGAGGGAGAGAGAGAAATAAACTACTATTAGCTGATTTTACATTTAAAACAGAAAAGTTTCCGTCGGCAAGTGAATGGTTCGACTCACTTGACGATCAAGTATTGAGGAAATCAATATCCTAAAACGTTGTCCTATAATTATATATTTTTTATTATTTTGGGGGATGCCCCGTCGCTCAAGTCCGCAGGAACTACCTTCTACCTCCCTGCACGTGTCTCCTGGGTGGTGCTAAACGAGCGACGAACTTGCAGGCGAAAATATATATATTATTTAAAAGTAGATTGTTCATCAAGGGACTAAAATGAGCTACTTCATACGAGATGCTATAGAATCGAGCAGAACGGCTTTTAGTCTCGTGGTAAACACTACTGTTCACTTCGATTGCGAGAAAATAAAATAATCGATTTTTATCTATTTCTTTGCCTTTCTGTTACATTTTCATTACAGGAGTAAGATTTTAATATTCACTAGATGATATTAACAAATAAAGTCACATTCACTTTACCCTATGCCTTCACCTTGTATTACGTATTGTGCATCGAAATTCAAAATGGCTTAATGAAACATCCATATATATAAATGTATTAAATACAGAATACTTACAACAAAAATTTTGCGATTTAGCGAAACAGAAATTTCGCGGCAATCCGCAATTTACCATCTTTATTTTTCTCATTAACAAGAAGGAATTTTAAAAAATTACAGAAAATTCCATAGCCATAGAGCTGTAGAATACATTAACGCAAACTTAATAGTACCGTTAATTACGGTAATTAATAATTAAAATAAGTCTCAGCACGTAATTCAAATTAAATATATAGTAATTCAAATTATACCCTATGTGTACCCTATTTGTATTTAAATATTCAAAGAAGATTTGTTAATTTATATAGTTGTCCATTATTGAGTGTAAAAATAATTCTGAATTTAATTTACCAATTTAATTTTGTATATAATTTAATTAGTAAGATAATAATGTAAAATGTTAGATATTAATAATTCTAAATGTTGTACGCCAGAAATGGCAGAATGCATTTTTAATATTGTGTTCACAACGAATAAATCAATAAATCAATAAATCAATAAAAACGTGTCTTTAAATTTTTCCAAGAAATAACAATGTGGTTAAAAGCGTAAACATCTTTTCATTTCATACAGTGGGTCGACGCTCATACAAATAACAGCCCTAACTACCAATACCATGACAGTTTGAGCAGTCCTAAATGTACAATATTGTTAAAAAGAGTGATAGAATTTTGTATGTACTGTAAAAATTATTTGCATTGTCTAGATGCCTTCGTTGAACGACTGGTAGGAAATAACGGTTCTCCTTAGACTGTGTCTGTAACATTTTTACTTTGGGCTGTTGCTCAGAAGGGCTGGAACCAAGAGCCGTAAAACCAGTTAATAATAAAAAAATTGGGCTGTTGATACATTTTTACTATCTACCCATTTACTAGCTTTATCATATAAACGACTAAAATTAAACAAAAATTTCTTAAGAGGCAAAATGTTAACTTTAGTCCGCCTACGTAAAGCTTGACATACAAATACAGACCTTATTGCTTTACGTTAAAATTTTAAACACAAGAACAGAACAGAGATTCGTGCTATCTAGTATCTACCTATCGTGCTCGGTCTCCGAACATGGCGCGTAGGAAACAACCAATAGCGGATGCAGGACGCGCGCTATGATTACCTGAGATATTTTCGCGCCATTAAAAATAAGATTTATAAAGAGGTACCTCGGCGTAACTTATAAAATCGGTAGTACTGTATTTCTGTAACTTTCATCAAAATCGGCTAAACAGATGGGCGCTGAAAGCGTAGTAGACTGCAGGAGTGTAGCTTAACAAACAGACAGATATACTGGACATATTGATAATCGAAATAATTTGATTATTAGATTAATGAATTTTGATGATAATAATAATTAATTATTGTAGAGTGCCCGTATTCGGTTACACTTTCGCATTTATACAGAGGGTGAAATGCGGGTTGGCAGCTTACTCATGAGGGTTCCCAGTTTTTGAAGTCAGAGACTTGAAAATCAGGATATAGGTTATTGGTTTTAAATAATAACCTGTATACGCAATTTTACGAAAACCCCAAACGGGGTGCAATGGGGGTTGGAAGTTTACTTAAAAGTTCTATGATTTTTCAGTATAGACATGAAAATCAGCATTTAGGCCATATTATAAGTTTTAAATAATAAAAACCTGCATAAGCTATATAAAGCCTCTAGGTAGACTTTTTGCAGCGTGAAAATTTCATAAAATCATAATCGCATAGAAAATCAGAAATTGTACGCGGACGAAGTCGCTGGCGACCTCTAGTTTTCTATATGAATAATTGGTATGGTTTATATTGATAGTTAAAGTATCTAACTATTGAAAAGTATACATTTTATTATTATTCCTGTTTTAAAAGTAGGTAGTTATTCATAGATTAGTAGATATATTGTTACCCCGCCAGTAGTTATTGTTGACCCGCCAGTCATGTGCAAACCTCTGCTAAGCACCACCTAGTGGATGTCGAGTGCACTAGATGAGAAATCAACAAGTTTGCGATGTAGTAACGCACTATGATAACAGATGTCGCTTTTGTAGTTTGTAATCACGTTTAAATAGATGGCGTATTAAGTTGAAATTTTTCCAATTTTTTTTAATATCTCTTAGATTTATTAAAGCTAGGTAAAAAAAAAAAATAGGAATATTATAATTGATTAGTTTAGTTAGTGTTTACGACTTCAGCTACATTTTCAGTAGATTCAATACATTCAGTTTTAAAAATAATAATATGTCACAAATTATTTGACAGATGTCATAAAACTGTGGTTACGGGCATGTCATGACTCAGAGTAAGTGTGTTGCCTTAATAAAAATCAAATCGGATTTTACAAGTTGGCGTAATTTATAATTTGCAATATTTTACGCTTGTTCTATTTTAAGTATTCAGAAAAAAGTTACATTTTATTCTTTATTTTTTTACGAACTGATGCCCGCGACTCCGTCCTCGTGGCTTTGAGTTTTTTGGTTCTCGCGGGAACTCCTTAGAATCAAAACCTACAGGGTATTTCCCGTTAACTCAGAATCTTGAAATTTGGTTCGAAGAAACGTCTTATAGCACAATTAAAGGGAAAATTACGAAATGTATAAATTTTTAGTTAAAGTACATCATATAGTAAAAATTAAAAAAATACAGGTTTGTACGGAACCCTCGGTGCGCGAGTCCGACTCGCACTTGGCCGGTTTTTTGCGAGTAAAATTTGTGATCTGACAAAATATCAACTTTATTCGTTGGTTATTATGGCACTAAGCAATACGTGACCATAGATATCTATTTAATTATATAATAGCGTATTTAATTAAGTATGCGCTTTGTCTGCGTTTATAACTGCGACTGCCTCGTTGGCATATGGTTGGCATATTCGACTGCGGCCGACGAGATCCCGAGTCCCGAGTCGGGCCATAATTAAGTATTGCATTTTTCTGACTAGAAATTCTCAATACTAGCCCGGAGTTAGGAAGTTGGCGGTATTCCACTCCCGTGCCTCGGAGAGCACGTTAAGCCGTCGATCCCGGTAAGCGTGGTGGGTCTAAGCTCTAATTCCCCCTCTCCTATGAGAGTGGAGGCCTGTGCCCAGCAGTGGGACGTTAATTGGCTGTAGTGGATGCGCTTATAAAAATCACCATGTGCATAGGCTCTTAAGTTTTAATAATAATATAGCATGCAAATCATAATGAAACGAATTATTTGTAACGAATTAAACTACATTCTTAATGAAAAGTAACTGGCTCTCATTTGTTCACTAATGTAACAACTAACAAACAAGTAGGTACTGTAAGGTTTAGGTAGGAAATCATACTAATATTATAAATGCGAAAGTCAGTTTGTTTGTTGGTTTGTTGGTTTGTTGGTTTGTTGGTTTGTTGGTTTGTTGGTTTGTCCTTCAATCACGCTGCAACGGAGCAACGGATCGACGTGATTTTTGGCATGGGTATAGTTGAGGACCTGGAGAGTGACATAGGCTACTTTTTATCCCGGAAAATTGAGGAGTTCCCGAGGGAATCAAAAAAAACTTATTCCACGCGGACGAAGTCGCGGGCATCAGCTAGTAAGTTATAAATGAAACATAAAATAATATATGATGCTATTTTTTATTCAGTTTTAATATTGCATAGTCTAAGTCTTTAATTCAGATCATTTTTATTTGTTTATTTAGTAGAAATCTTTGAATTTTCCGCCAACCGTGGTGTCGAAGTCTACATTTACGTCGTAATTGTCTAGGACGGTAGTTCTGTCAACCATGTCGTAGTTTTTCAGCACGTATCTGTCCCAACGGGTCCTCATGTCACACGTTTGTTTCTTGTGGTAAATCATTACATCTAAAAATTTCATGTTGGGTGTGAAGAACTTAGTCAGGTCGATATGACGGTCGAATGGGAAACCGAGAGGCATTTTGTCGAGCAGAACAGTTGACCTGAAGTCAACAAAAAGATCTTTGCGGTTCGTGTCCAAGATTCCCATGTCGACTCCATCAACTAGTCTCAATGGTGTGATAATTATGTAGAGCATCATCTGCATACCACCGACATGACCTTTGGGTAGTAGCAGCCTGGTAGGGAATCCAGTGTGGTAATTTCTGAGATCCTTGATCAACAGATCCTTTACATCGGTAATGGTTTCCATCTTCTTCCACAGATCGCGGGTCATGATACGGTCGCGCACGAGATTGTGCATGTCATAAGAGTTTCTGGTGATAGTGTTCTTTCCAGTGTTCAGTTTGTAAAGGAAGGAATCCAGTTCGACGAAGTTCACGCGGTTCTTGTTGAGATCTATCAATCGACCCAGGTGATCCATCTTCGGTCCCAAGAATATTCTGACGACACTGTCGACGGCCTTGTCCGATTGAACGTCGAAGACGACTTTGAATGGTTGATGATTGAGTCGGCGTTTACGTACGAAGAAGATCATATCAGACCTTGTCTTTTTAAATTCGTCTTGGTTGAGTGTGACTGCATTAGTCATATCCATGAAGTAGTCATCGAAGTAGGTGACGAGTTTGTCAACTACAACATTATCAATCTTGACACCAGGGAAGTACAGATCTTCATGAGTGTAGCTTGGAAGTTTCATCTTGTAGAGCAAGAACAGGAAAACTAAACGTTTCTGTAGTTGGTAGAAG
Source organism: Erebia aethiops (assembly GCA_923060345.2). Taxonomy (NCBI): domain Eukaryota; kingdom Metazoa; phylum Arthropoda; class Insecta; order Lepidoptera; family Nymphalidae; genus Erebia; species Erebia aethiops. Next base: position 7,479,004 of record OV281096.1, on the reverse strand, counting down.
ACAGGGTCACGTAGAGCGGTCTGGTAGCTGTCGAGCACAGAAGGCATAACGAAGTACCTAAAAAAACAAATAATTTTATTTAAAGACCATGTTTCCGATTGCTTAATGATAAGGTAGAAAAGTGTGACGATAATCCGAAAAATACAAATTAAACATACATAATATCTTCTTCTGAAGTTAACGTTTTTGGTAGCTTTACGAAAACGTAATTTTTTCGTAGCTTTAGTTTAAGATGTCGTACTGATTATCACCATTATATTGTTACTCGTTTATGTTATAAATAACGTCAATAAGTGTAGTATACCTACCTAATTTGAATAAACGTTCTTTGTCTGCGACTTTGACTTGGGTATAGCCTTCTGGCTAAGTATTTTCTGTATTTTATTGTTGTATTTGGTGTAACTTTTGGTATTTTAAAATATAGTACTTACTTGTCATTGGCGAAGTAATTAAGGCCAACAACAGCCTTCATTAAAATAAGCATATAGCGGAAAGCTGTATAGTTAGCTTTGCTTCCGTCATTCTTGTCAATGCTACCAAAAATAAGTTTTCCAAGCTTCTCTACATCGTCAGTTTTGGTAAGTTCGAATCTTAGTCCATTAATCTGTAAAATTATTTAAATTGTAATTCATGGAAATTTATTATGGACAAAATATTTACTATGAAAAGAAAGTACATACTTCAACAAATCCTTTGACGATAGCTTCATTGATAAGTCTTTCATAGTCTTGAACAACATCAATAACGCCAATGTTTTTGTCTTCGTAAAACATATAGTTATTCATCCTCACAGGTAATTCTACACCGTTGTGTAGCATCATCCAGGGCCAATATCCCTGCCTGATTGGTTTATTCCATGAGAACATTGTAATATCACCTAGACCGTTAGACAGACGTTCCAAGTAGTACCTAGCAAGAATTTGCTGGTATACGTATAGAGTGAGCTCCCAGCGTCTGTTCATGTACTTGTGAGTCATATCGTCCTTCATCCAGAATGGATAGTCAACGTGGAAATAGTAGTAGTAAGTATTAAGGTCGATATCTTCCGTAAAATATCTCAGCCTGTCTCCATCATTCAGGAAGTGACGGCGATCGAAAACGTTTTCATCGATAATGTAAACGTCCTTTTCTGTCTTCTTGATACCATATAAGTCGCAAAGCTTGTGATCAAGGAGGCCCTTCTTCATCTTCATCAGGTAAGCCTTTTGAATGACATCAGCGCGGACGAAGTAGTAAGGGTAGATTTCGTAAGGAGGTGGCAGAATAATACCTCTGCAGTCTTCGCGATGTCTCACCGCTACAGTAAGGGCGTACACGAACATACCTTCATTCAGGTACACACGCATCCAGCATGCAGTCTTAATGAATGTAGTGAAATCCTTGGCGTAATACAGCATATGGAACATTGTGATGACTTCCTTCAGTTGGCGGTCAATATTAAGGGTAAATACTTCCCCCCGTGGCAAAAATCCAAACTTCCAGTTATTTAAGAACGTTTTGACCACATCTTGTTTCTGGAAAAAAAATGTTAATTTATGTAAATATAAAACGATAAATTAAATTGAAACTGAATTGATTAATTTAATTGTTTCTTACGGTATACAGCTCAACGTTATCTTCAATCTTGAAATTTTTGGCAATGTCCTCGATATCCTTGTGGGCGACTGGTTCCGTAACGTGAGTAAGCAGTTTAAGTATAAATATTTGACGTTGCTTTACATCCATATTGACTGGAATGGAAACGAAACATATGGGAGATTTTTATATTAAATACTCATACCTTACGCTCTAGCCCCACTACAGAGGCTCGGCGCGGCTTGTTAACTAGCAGCAAGTATTTTTTGGATGAGGTTGTATGGAACTGGGTTCACTGAAGCCATGCGGTCGGAGATACAATGCGAGACGCGGCCCCGTACAAACTCATACAAATAATATTTGCCGCAACGTACCTCGCCGCTTTGTGCATCTCAAATGGGGCTAGACCTTTACAAAAGTTAGGAATCTATGAAATGATTTTTTTGAAAATATCTCACTTATTCAGGTTTCCTTGCGATGTTTTAATTTACCGTGATATGTAATAATTTAAGACACACACACAACTTCGAAAAGTTTAAAATGTGTGCCCGGGCTACAAATCCCGGAATCGTAATAAGAAGCCAAAGTCATCACAAATAGGCTATCACCAATATGAGCCAATAAAGAACTTTTTACTGCAATCTCGATGATGCAGTCGAAGTTGATAGCGGGCTAACCTGTTAGGGGTATGGCAGATATATTTAACCCATACCCCTAACTGGTTTCTACACGGCATCGTATCGGAACACTAAATCGCTTGGCGGTACGTTTTTTGTCAGTATATCTAATGGTAACTAGCTACAGCCAAAGCCTAATTTTTTTTTTATCCACTACAAGCTAGCCCTTGACTGCGATCTCACCTGATGGTAAGTGATGATGCAGCCTAAGATGGTAGCGGGCTAACCTGTTAGGGGCATGGCAGTTATATTAAACCCACACCCCTTCGGTTTCTACACGGCATCGTACCGGAACGCTAAATCGCTTGGCGGCACGTCTTTGCCGGTAGGGTGGTAACTAGCCACGGCCGAAGCCTCCCACCAGGCCTGACCGGGGAAAATTCAGAAATTATAAATTCCTAAATTGACCCTGCCGGGGATCGAACCCGGTACCTCCGTAAGTTAAGGCAACAGCGCTACACACTGCGCCACGGAGGAAGCATAAGGAACTTAAAAAAGTCTTACCGATAGTTTGGTCATCGTACACCACATGGGCTGCGGCAAAGGCCGCGAGCCCTAGCACCACGCACAGTATAGCCTTCATCGCCCACAGTTCGAACCTAACTGTAAAGATGAGTTCATCTTCAGCCAAATATATACTTAACATTCTTGACCGCCCTGACCTCCCTTAATTTAAATTTGTACATTGTTTCACTGATAACTGTAATCCTGTTGTTTGTTACTTTCAAATTGCTATAGGTGAAGAGTTATCGCGGGATGCTGGTGAAAGGTGTGCAATAAAAATAACTTTTATCTTTGCAATTTTGTATTATAAGTTTTATAAACAAGGTGTCGTTATGTTACAAAAAAAGGAAAGAATCCATTAGTCAGTCTAGAACAAAGCTTCGCGACAGTGGCGGGGCAAGACTGGGCAAGATACATTTTGCGAGGCCCCTGATGGATGATTACTTGGTATTTTTTACCAAGTAACTTTGTACTTTTTACCAAGTAACTAAGTAATTTTTACCAAGTATACTTGGTACTGTTTACCAGAAAAACTTAGTACTTTTTACCTATGTTTGCATAGTAAAAAGTACTTTATAATTTTCGCAGTGTAGATTTTTAAAAAACGAATGTGGTAGGTTAGTATTGCCAGATACATGCAAGCCGGTGTTTTTATATGTATATACATATTTGCGTTCGCGGGCCTTCAAGGCGCGAAGCCCCTTGGACCGCGAGGCCGTAGGCGGTGGCCCACGTCGCCCACGCCTACGCTGCCTCTGCCTCGCGAAGGTTCTTGGGGGTCAGTTCAGTAAAGTTAATTGTAATAAGCGCTCATCATCACCTTCTTCTGAGCGAAGGTGGGCGGTTATCACGCGAAAAACTTCTCTATTTAGTCTCTTTTTAGTCGCATGTATTTTGACGAACTCCCTGGCCTGCGCCAGGCCAGGCCAGCTCAACACTGCTGTTGAGCGCTGTTGTCTTAACATGCGGAGGCCCCGGACTCGATCCCCGGCAGGGTCAATTTAGGAATTTATAATTTCAGAATTTTCCCTGGTCTGGCCTGGTGGGAGGCTTTGGTCGTGGCTTGTTACCACCCTACCGGCAACGACGTGCCGCCAAGCGATTTAGCGTTCCGGTACGATGCCGTGTAGAAACCGATTAGGGATATGGGTTTAATATAAAATTTTGGTTTTGCGCAACTAAACTCTGTCCACCCCCTTAAATCGCTCGACCTGGAGTTCTCTTATCTGCAATCCTTCCTTCCAAAACTAGCCTTGAAAATGAGAATTAGTTAATCAATTAATTAATCTTGAGGGACAGCGTACCTATGTGATGAATTGACCTTGAACTCGCATATAAAATAACCTGCTTTTCCATGTAAGTACCTACCAAATAGGCTCAAAGCAGCCTAGGCTTAATGGAGAGCACTTTGATCTTTTAAGTAATAGAGATCCCGGGTTGACGTTTTGGCGGGGACATTTAGGACATCTAAATTTTCTCTGATCTACTCTGGGTGGCATGATGATATCGCTCGTGACTAGTTAAGGCTCTGTCATAGCGTAAATCGGCAAAGAAGTGTACATCTTGTAGTGTTATATCTCTGTAGTGTTTGATAGTTAAGCTTGTATGCTTAAAAAAATAATATAACTTGTTTTCAAGACCTATAAGCAGCCAGCCAGCATTTCAAAACAACATTAAAAAATCTCTGCATAGAAAAAATCTTTAATCTTATTTAATGATAAATGATAAATGATTTATTTATTTCACATAGGACAACTTGTGTCACTTATGATACGTCAAGACTCTACCACCGGTTCGGAAAGCTGTTTCTACTGAGAAGAGCCGGCAAGAAACTCAGCAGTTGCTCTTTTCTCAAAAAAGAAAGAGGTTACAATATTAATACATACGTAACTGTGGGTCAATAATTGTGGGTCACTGGATGCGAGGCCGGTTGCTTCCATGCAACTCTGTCGTTAATAAAATCGTCGATAGTATAATAACCTCGACTTAACAAATGCTTTTTGACACAGTCTTTAAATTTATGTAATGGCAAATCTAGAAACTCTTTTGGAACCATGTTATAAAAACGTACACTGGACCCCACAAGGGATTTCTGCACCTTGCGCACACGATATGACGCTGTTACGAGCTTATGGCGGTTTCTAGTACATAGATTGTGAGTATCACCTATTTGCTTATAATGATGAATGTTGAATGTTCTGCCTAATTAAGATTTGATTTTGATTTATTGATATATTTCACGTAGGACAACTTGTGCCACCTATGGATAAGTCGCAAGAATCTACCACCGGTTCGGAAAAATGATTGAAACTTAGTTTACCTTTTAAAGCGATTTTTCGTCTTATCGAAACTTATAATAAACTAGATGATGCCCGCGACTTCGTCCACGTGGATTAAGTTTTTTTTAATTCCCGCGGGAACTCCTTCATTTTCCGGGATAAAAAGTAGCCTATGTCCTTCTCCGGGATACTAACTATCCCTGTACCAAATTTCATCAAAATCGGTTGAACGGATGGGCAGTGAAAGGGTAGCAGACAGACAGATAGACAGACAGACAGAAACACTTTCGCATTTATAATATTACTAGCAAATACCCGCGACTTCGTACGCGTGGATCGAGGTTTTGTGGTTCCCGCGGGAACTCTTTAATTTTCCGGGATAAAAAGTAGCCTATGTGTTATTCCAGACTATAATCTATCTCTGTGCCAAATTTCATCCAGATCCGTTCAGCTGTTGGGGCGTGATTGAGTAACAAACATCCATCCATACATCCATACATCCATACCGACATCCATACATCCAAACTTTCGCATTTATAATATTATAATAAAGATAGTATAGTATATATAGTATGGATATAGATATGCTCTAAATATATACATATATATATATATATATAAAAATATATTACATAAAATTTCAATTTCTAAATCAAATATATTGTCGAATTATTTTTTATTGAACTTTTTTTTTAAATTGTTTCTTTCATATTATGCGATATGCGTTTGCTCGATTTCACCCTCGCGCGCCTGTATTTTGATCTCGTGAACTGAGAACGTACTTATCTAAGAAACAACCGAAACTGTGATAGCCTAGTGGTAAAGACACTCGACCTCCTGTACGAGATCGCGGGTTAGATCCCCGGGCACGCACCTCCAACTTTTCGCAGTAACTAATGTGCGTTTTAAGAAATTAGGAATATCACTTGCTTCAAACGGTGAAGGAAAACTAAACACAGATTTTGTGGGGGCTGATTCTGTAGTGCACAATCTCTAAACTAAACTAAAATTAGAGCATTACAAAAATATTGCTAACCCTTTCATAATACTTCCTACGGAAAGGGACAGAACTAGATTTAAAGCTGCCATTTTAGTTTAGTTTAGAGATTGTGTTATACAGAATCAGCCCCAGTTGCACTCTCAATTTTTGACACTGTTGTTCTAGGGATCCAGGCCATCTTACTGACAGGAATGGACTGGGTGCCCAGAACAAATTCTAAATTTAGTGATGATCACTAAATTAGAGAATTAGTTCGATATAAGTACATTGCTGCTTTATCTACTGTGTGAAATAAAATTAACATTTCATAGCAAACCTTTAATCATCAATAGATAAAAACTGATTTTTAGAAAATAGGGCTGATTCTGTATAACACAATCTCTAAACTAAACTAAAATGACAGCTTTAACTCTAGTTCTGTCCCTTTCCGTAGGAAGTATTATGACAGGGTTAGCAATATTTGTAATGCTATAATTTTAGTTTAGTTTAGAGATTGTGCACTACAGAATCAGCCCCACTACCTGTTTAAATTCAAACTTGCTCCCAGTCCATTCTGTTTGCGATGACAGTACAGTAGAATCCATAGAGCATATCCTGACAGAGTGCCTGTTAGCGACACGGTCGCGGTACTAGATTAAGCGGCGGAATTAAGTCAGTCGCGCGGACAGACCGGTTAGCATATCGATACCTCTGGGCTCAAAGGTCGTAAAGGACAAAATACGACTTTTCAGGAGAAGCAAAAAACTTTTAAAAAAAAAATTTACTCTAGCAAATTTGTTCCTTGAGTTATTTAAATGAAACCTAAGAATAAAGTGCTTAGAATTTATAGTATTTTCTAAGGCAGTATTGAAAAATTATCCTAGTTCTGTATTTATCAAGATAGATTGCCTTTACGGCCATAAATTTAAAAATTTACGTTATTTACACCCTTCAAATTTTCATCCTATGTTATTGCCTAAGGGCGTAAGTTTACTTTACTGTACAAAACTGAACAAAATAAGGAAATAATCGACAAATGTAATAATTTTTAGGGTGGTAAGGATCACCAGCTTAAGTATTCTGTAAGGATAAATTAATAATTAAACTACAGTATTCAATGAATTATGTAATAATGTGTGTTATTTTTTTTTACTTATTATATTTTCTTTACAAAAAGTAACTTTTATGAAATGCCAATTCAAGTTAGATATCCGTCTCCTGGCAAAACCACCAACCTCTCTATAGTGCCCAATAAAATAATTTAATTGCAAGAAACATGCTGGCTATGCCCAGGATCGAGCCTTGAAAAGCTCCCACCGATCCAAAATAAACAACAGTCACCCAATACACAATCCATATTAAAGGAAACAACAACTGCCAACTGTACAACACCTGGCCCAACCGCCGCCGCAAGCAGCGACCATTCTTCATCCAAACACACTTGCATCCCCACTGGGACTCAAGCCACACCGCGCAACCAACTGCAATACAGCCTAGCCCATCGGCCCATCGGCTGTATGTGACTATAGGTAATTTATAACGAGTATTACAAACATTTTAATTAGGTAGCGGTTGAAAGTTTCTGTACAGAAATCAAGTTTAACGATATGAAGTTAATACCTCAGCTTGGAAATTGAGACAAAATCTTAAAATTTCAAGCATCGTTATGATATTATATGTCATTTCACAAAATTGTGAGTTTATAGTTTTGTGTAAAGGGCGTATTTTTTATTAAGTTAGGTAGTTAATCCTAGAATGTTATAATAACGACGAATTAAATCTATAAATACGTTTATTTACGCCCTTAGTGGAAGCACATAATAAATGAAACTAGGTAGTAAAGTTCATTTTTATATTTTTATTTTAAATTGTAAGGGTGTACAGGACCATTTGTAAAGATGATGTCCTTTACCTCCTAATTTTGTGATGACTTATAATAACCACCTGAGGTGGTATAAGACAGTTGATAATTTAAATGTATTTTATGCCCAATAGTTGTTCTATACTTTGCTTTACTACCAAAATTAATATACTATGTAAAATAAGTGTTATTTACATCCATATTTTGTCGGTAAACTTGGTTTATCGTATTAAATTAATTGGGTCGTAAAGGCTTTTTTTTGCGAATTTCGTAAAACGGAATATACAGATCAATAGAGAATTAAAAACTGAGTAAAACCGTGTCAAAAACTCATTTTCGCCCAAATGTCCTTTACGACCTTTGAGCCCAGAGGTATCAATATTATACGGCCGGCGTAAAGGCGGACCGCAGTATCGAGTATTATACGTCACTTGTGAACTATAACGGACAGTCGATTTAAGTGTATACCTTGTAAATTTACCATTGTTTTTCTTCAATATAAGTTATTGGATATACAGTCTACGAGTTTTATTGGATGCCCAGATATCCCTTGCTGCAAGTACAGGGCACTTGGCGCCAACAGTGCCCCAGATTACTGGACAAAGGACTGGATAGCAAACACCAGTCCAGTCAAGTTGTTATTAATTCACTCTTTTATTTTGTTATTAATTTACACTTAGTACATAATATTATTTTTATATTTGTGACCTGTTTCGTACCTATGTTTATCTTATAATATACTTAGTTTTGACGATCATCGGCGTTTTATTACCACCAAGGGCAAAGCCCCTCACTTTGTCCCACCAAGTTGTCAGCAGTGTCCAGTGTCTAGTACTACTACTCGCTACTAAAGTATACTTTTTTACCCTTGGGCGGTTAAAATATTACCACACAGTTGAACAAGTGCGGTAATATTGCATTAGTCCAGTAATATTAAGGTGGCTATACAAAAACGCCAGCCGTTTCGATACCGCCACGGTTGTCTAGGCTTTTTATATGTTTAGGTATTTTTAGTATTACGGTAAAAATATTCAAAAGGAGCCGACGAGGGGTCGAAATGATTAGTGGTGTCCTTAAATGGCGGTAGGCCTTCTATTTGTATTAATTTCATCGGAAATCAGACCAAGTTGAGGGAAACAGCTATATATAATATTAATTTAGTTCCTTTTTTCGCTCCATTGTCTAAAAAATATAGATTCACGAGATATGATGATATTTCCTACCTATCGAGAGAGGATTTAAATAAAAGAAAAAAATGCAATAAATAATTCAATTTATTTATACATAAAATTCATTGCCCGTTATAATAAATACATAGGTACATTTCATAAATGGATCTAAAGCTCACCATCAGTCGCTTAAATATCGAAGATGTTAACGTCTCTGTCTACTTTGGTATTAACATCCACATCAATGAAGTAGTTGTCGTTAACTGCAAGAGTCTTGTCAAGTAAGTCATAGTTTCTAAGAACATAACGATTCCAACGAGTCCACATATCGCTGACCTGTGGCTTGTGGAAGATCATAACGTCAACAAATCTCATATTAGGCGTGAAAAACTTGGTAGTGTCAATGTGGCGGTCGAATGGGAACCCAAGAGGCATCTTGTCAAGTAACATAGTGGATCTGAAGTCTACGAAAAGATCTTTGCGGTTTGTGTCGAGGATAGAAATATCAACGTTGTCAACCATCTTCAATGGGGTGATTATAACATAGAGCATCATATTCATTCCTCCGATGCGACCTTTAGGCAGAAGCAGCCAAGTTGGGAATCCAGTATGGTAGTTTCTGAGGTCCTTCATCAAAAGATCCCTCATATCAGTAATACCGTCAATCTTCTTCCATAGGTCACGAGTCATTATGCGATCATGTACAAGGTTGTGCATATCGAAAGAGTTTCTGACAATGGTATTCTTTCCTGCGGAAAGTTTGTAAAGGAAACTATCTAGCTCGACAAAGTTTAATCGGTTTGCGTTAATATCGATCAAGCGACCCATATGATCTTCTTTTGGTCCCAAAAATACTCGCACTACAGAGTCAACCGTTTTGTCAGACAAGATATCAAAGGTGACTTTGAAAGGTTGGTGATTCAGACGGCGTTTCCGTACGTAGAAGACCATGTCAGATTTAGTCTTCTTGAGTTCATCGTCTGTATAGGTAACGGCATTGGTCATATCCATGAAGTAATCATCGAAGTAGGTGACTAGTTTATCAACTACAACGTTGTCAATTTTAACTCCGGGGAAGTAGAAATCTTCACGAGTGTAGCTTGGAAGACGACTCTTAAAGAGGATCAAGAAATAGACTAAACGTTTCTGCAGTTGGTAAAATACTGGATCACGGAGAGCAGTTTGGTAGTTGTCTAATACCGATGGTACAACGAAGTATCTGAAATGAAATAAATATTTTAATTGTTTTTCTTGAATGCTTTTGAGGTATAAGGTCTCGGAATATGAGTAGGTACGGTTGGTTTTGTGCCATGTGAGTCAAAAAGATTTAGGGATCAACGATATAATATTCATATTAACAGAGGTACATACGTCTCAGACTTCCAGGTATTTAGACCAACAACAGCTTTCATCAATATGAGAAGATATCTATAAGCATCTACTTGTAACTTTGTCAAATCGGTCTTTTCAATTGTTCCATACACAATCTTCCCGAGGTTTTCGATGTCGGCAGTTTTGGTTAATTCAAGCCTGATACCATTAATCTGGAAATAAGATTTTGGAAAGTCAAATTACAGTCAAACATAAATTAAAAAAACCAAAATGCATTCTCTGCTAAGTAACTCACCTCTATGTATCCCTTCATAATAGCATCAGTGATAATTTTCTCATAATTGTCAACTAATTTAACGACACCGATATCCCTCTCACTGACAAATACTTGGTTATTAAACCGCACGGGCAGCTGAACGCCGTTGTGAAGGATCATCCACGGCCAGTAACCGTTGCGAATAGGCTTGAACCAGGACAGACTGCTGATATCACCGAGACCATTGGAAAGACGCTCTAGATAGTACCTTGCAAGAATCTGTTGGTATACGTAGAAGGTCATTTCCCAACGCCTGCCCATAAACTTGTGGGTCATGTAATCTTTCATCCAGAACGGGTAGTCTACGTGGAAATAGTAATAGTAAGTGTTAAGGCCAATATCTTCTGTGAAGTATCTGAGTCTATCTTCATCATTCAAGTAAACACGACGGTCGTAGACATTTTCGTCAATAATGTATACGTCTTTGTCAGTTTTTTTGATACCGTAGAAGTCGGCTAGGTGGGTATCTAGAAGCCCTTTCTTCATTTTGAGTTGGTAGGCTTTTTGGATAACATCGGCTCTGACGAAGAAGAAAGGATATATTTCATATGGTGGTGGAAGGATAACTCCTTTGCAGTCGTCACGATGTCTGACAGCTACAGTAAGAGCATACACAAACATGCCCTCGTTCACGTAAAGACGCATCCAACAAGCAGTTTTAATGAATGTGGCGAAGTCCTTAGCGTAGTACAGCATATGGAAAATCGTTATGACCTCCTTCATTTGACGGTCGACGTGTAGTGTAAATACCTCTCCGCGGGGAAGGAAACCGAACTTCCAATTTTCAAGGAAAGTTTTGACCACAACCGGTTTCTGTAAAAGAAAAAACGGAGTAATTTGTATGTCGAATCGATAATGTAGTGTGAAAAAATTTATTTTTTAACTAAACTCAAACTCACGGTGTATAACCCGACATTTTCTTCAATCTTAAAGTTTTTGCCAATGTCTTCGATATCTTTGTACATTACTGGACCCATAATATTGTTCAAAAGCTTCAAGATGAAAAACTGCTTTTCTTTAATATCCATGGTATCTACTTTACCTGTAAAAAGTTTAAATTGCATTAAAAATATATTTTTGTATCTTCTTATTCCAGAAGTTAAGAATAATTTTAAAACAATAACATCCAAGCGTATTTATAATGGGCATAATGTATGTACAATATGCTTATACCAGAAAAAGTTATCAAAAATAAATATCACCCTTAGGGATGTTTTGGGTTTCTAATGGCAGTATTCCATATTATTGGAACTATTTGAAATCTAGTTACGTTCCCTGACGATCTTACCAAGTAATGTGGTATCAGCGCCATCAGGCCGTGCCGTGGCCAGGGCAGCAAGCCCCAGCACCAAACACAAAACCACCTTCATCCTTGCCGGGTTTCTGACAAATTGTGATGGAAACTCAATAACTCCCTGTTATATACTTCATACTTGACCGAAATTGACCTTATTTATTTTGTAACTGTACAGATTCTTATATGTTTATGCCACCTATAATTATTTGGGACATGATAAGCTATCACTAAATTGACTTTCGCCAAACAAAGACGCGTAGACCAATTAAAAAAATATCTGTAGGCTCTGTTACTTTCCCTAATATCTTTCTTATGGCGAAAACATACCTACTATGGACTGGAAGGACTAAAAATTCAAATTATTTTTATTCAAATAAACTTTTACAAGTGCTTTTGAATCGTCAAATCAATCTACCACTAGGTCGAAATGCCTATCGAGAAGAACTAACAATAAAAACGGTGGTTGCTCGTTTCAAAAAAAAAAAAACAATAAAATCAAATGTAAAGTGTATACATGTAACCGCAGTCCCACGCATAGCTGGAGTGAATCAAATCGACATCATTCTTTTGGATGCGCACGCAAGCAAGATTTTTTAAAAATTTCGTTATAACTCCTTTTTAACACGATTTACCGTGATGAAAGTATAAAGTATACTAATCCAAACTATCCCTGTTACATAATGTGGCCAAATTCTAGTTCCAGTTTCTAGACCCAGGTTTGATACGTACGTTGATAGTACTAGGGCCGATCAAAAGTGTCCGGTATTCGATATTCGAAATTGTTATATGACGTTCACCTTTTTTCTCTCGTTGGGAATTTTTTTTTGCCGGAATATACGATACCTTAAAAATTGATATTCCCAATGTATTAAGTAGAAGGAGATTATGTTGAAAAATAAAATATTTGCTTTGGTGCCTACTAGCTATTCTGATGATGGTGGGATGGAAACTTTTTGTTCGGCCCATCAATCTATGTGTATTTTGATAATTAAAATAAATAGGCAACTACAGAAAGACAAAGGTATATTTTTCCATAGTTATAATATTTGATAATATAAATAAAATAAATAAATAAATAAAGCCTTTATTTCCAAATTAATTAAATGAATACAAATTACAGTCCTTGTAGAAGCAAACATTAATTTATATAAATAATAACATTAATTTTAAAAGTGTAATAGTACTCATAAAAATAAAGAATCAAAATGTCAGTTTTCTTTTTTTTTTTTTTTTTATAAATTAAAAGTCTTTATATTTGTGGCATGTTATAAATGTTATTGTATGTCAAAATGATTTTATGTCAGTATGTTTTTAATGTTTGTTACATTTCGTCATTGGAATGCCCATTTTTGGGCATAGGCCTCCTCCATCCTTTTCCATTCATTTCTATCCTTCGCCAGCCTGGTCCAGGTGTTTCCCGCTGCCTCAGTGATATCGTCACGCCAGCGACGCCGCGGCCGGCCTCGGGGCCGGCGCGTGTCCCGAGGGTACCAATGAAGAATTTTTTCAGTCCAACGTCCATCAGTCGCTCTTGCTATATGTCCGGCCCATCGCCATTTAAGGAGGCATGCTAGTTTTGCCGCGTCAATAATTTTAGTCTTCTTTCGTATTACTTTGTTTTTGACTCTGTCTTTAATTTTTAGGCCTAGCATGCTCCTTTCCATGGCTCTCTGAGCAACCTGTATTTTATATATTATTTCCTTAGTTATTGGCCACGTCTGGCACCCGTATAGCAGTGTTGGCGTAACAACTGAGTCTAGAGCAACCTTCTTCATTTTAATATCTATGTGCGATTTAAATATGTGCTTTAAGGACCAGTATGCTGCCCACGCTTTCTTAATTCTTCTTTCCACTTCCTCTGCATAGTGTCCTTTAAACGATATGGTTTGGCCCAAGTAAGTATACTCCTCAACATATTTTATATTTTTTCCTTGTATTTGTACATTATACTGATCTCCATTAGACATAATGCATGTTTTTTCAGGATTCATTTCCAAACCACACTCTCTGCTTTGGACATCAAGAGTTTTTAGCATATATAGGAGTTGTTCATGACTTTCTGCAATTATAACTATGTCATCAGCGAAGCGAAGATGGTTTAGATTTTCCCCGTCTACATTTATTCCCAGTCCTATCCAATCCAATTTTCTGAAAATGTTTTCTAGTAGAGCTGTGAAAAGGTTTGGAGAGATCGGGTCTCCTTGTCGTACTCCTCGTTTTATATCAAATGCTCTACCTTTTTTCTCGAGTTTTATAAGACTCTTACTTTTTGAGTAGATCTCCTTAAGGATGTTTGTAAATTTGGCAGGTATGTTTTGGTCACTCAGAGCAGCCCACAGAGCCTCATAAAAAATTGAGTCAAACGCCTTTGTGTAATCCACAAATGCTACATACATAGTTTTCCCATACTCTACATATTTTTCTATCACTTGTTTTAAAGTGAAAATATGGTCTAAAGTAGAGTAGTTGCTTCGAAAGCCTGCCTGTTCTCGTGGCTGTTGTAATTCGAACTCTCTTCTTAGTCTATACAGTATAACTTTAGTAAATAACTTGTATGTTGCCTGAAGGAGACTTATGGGTCTGTAGTTATTAATATCCTGGGGATTGCCTTTTTTATAGAGTAATGTTATTATTGAAGTTTCCCACTGTTCCGGTATTTTCTCTTGAAGCATGATATCGTTAAAGAGTTTGGTTAAGATTGGAGTTATGGGCTCTATCATAGTTTTGATGGTGTCATTTGTTATCCCGTCTTCACCTGGGCTTTTCATCGACTTAAGAGAGCAGATAGCGTACCGGATTTCACATTCTAAAAAAGGAGCAATCTCTACCATATCAGGCTCTCTACATATAGAGTCTATAATTTTATATGATGATGGCAGGCTATATAAATTTTGATAGAATTCGGTAGCTGTTTTCAAGATGGTGTCTCTATTCGTGGATATTGTGTCTGATTTAGTTTTGAGTGTTGGTATCCACTCTTTATAGTTACGTAAACGATTGTTCCCTCTTTTGACCGATCTACGTTTATCTAACTCTTCTTCGAATATTTTTGTTTTATAATTTTGCATATTTAGTTTTATTCGTTTCCTTATTTTTTTATAGAGTAGTTTTAGTCTTTTCTTTTCCAAATCTGTTTTTATTGTTTTTTCCTTAAGCTCTGTTCTTTCTGATATTAATTTCCTAATGTCCTCTGTTATAAAATATTGAGCTTTATTTTCGTTGGATACTTTGGGTAGTTCATTGACACTTTTTTGAATAGTAGAGACCAGATTTGTATAAGTTTTTTGGATATCATTTGTGGTTTCAGTTGTTTTCGACAGCTCTATAAAAGTATGTTTTAGGTGCTCGCATTCAATAGGTAGATATCCAGACTGCTTTTTCCTGAATGTCTGTCGTGACTTATGTATCTTAGCATGAACGGAAAATGTTGCTCTAACCATTCTATGGTCAGTAGGGTGTGAGGTGCCAATGATTTCTACATTCTGAATTAAATGAACGTCACTCTTTTTGGAAATAAAGAAATCTATCTCATTTAATGTTTGTCCATCTGGCGAGCGCCACGTCCATTTTTGTTTAGATTTTTTTTTATAGTGAGTATTCATTATGTAGAGTTGATTTTCAAAGCAGAAGTCAATAAGCCTTGACCCTCTTTTATTACGGATACCATATCCCCAGGAGCCCATTACAGTAATATCTTCCGGAGTTGCCTGGCCAATCTTCGCATTGAAGTCACCTATTATAAATGTTTTTGAAAGAGTATTCTCCAGAGCTAATGTTATGTCATTGTAGAAACATTCTAGTTCCTCTTCAGATGATTTTTCTGTGGGTGAGTATACTTGTATGATGGTAAGAGAGGTACATTCTACGCATATGTCTAATCTAGCGACTCTATCTGAAATGGTATGAAAGTCGATTATATCATTTTTTAACTTTTGTTTAACCATAAATCCCACACCATTTCTTCCACTTTTCTTTCCTGTGTAGAGCAGAATGTATTCGTCATACTCTATGATGTGGGTTCCTTCTTTTTTAACTTCCGAGATACCTAATATACTATTGATAAAATTACAATAACATTTAAAATAATACGATTATGTTTAATTTGCAACATTGTAAGAAAGAAAGTTATCAAAGCTATTAAGTTACTTTATTAACTAGTATTTAATATTAACTTATCTCGTTTATCTCTCTCGATTCCTAAAATAAAGTAAGTATGAGTTTCAAGTTACAATTTTGGGTTTTTGCTTATTTTTTATGCGACAATAAAAATATTATCATTATAAAATAAGCTTATTTTTAAAATGGAAAAGATAAGCGAGTATGTAGAAATTTCATATATTATTTATTATTATCTGATACATGAATCTGATATTGTATATATTTAGAATTTAGTACTAACTAGCTGATCATCTGATGCGTCCGCGTGGTTTATGTTTTTTTGATTCCCGCGGGAACTCCTTAATTTTCCAGGATAAAAAGTAGCCTATGTCACTATCTAAGACCTCACTCGTGATTGAAGGACAAACCAACAAACTAACACACCAACAAATCAATAAGCCTACAAATCACTACACATACTAATATAATATACTATACTATAGTAGACTTACATATATTGATTATAATTATAATCTAATACAAGAGCTGATTAGAGCAAAATAGGAACGCAAACCAACTTCCAAATAATTTTCCCCAAACCACTTATTAATACCATATACCATAGTAATTACCAAAGATATTTCCGAAGATACTTTCTACTTTCTTATACAACAATTTTGTGTAATTTATCCATGCTACAGCAAAAAATTACTCTGAGAGATTATTTGTTTATCCCTTACCCAACCCTACGTGAGTAAGTCACTATCGCTCCGTGTATCAAATTAACTATTCCACAGTACCTCCAATCTTTTTTGATGCATAAAAAATAACAATTTGATAGAATTTACGATTTCTACGTGACGTGGAATCAAATTATGTGCCAGTAGGTATCAGTGAAAGCACGGAATAGATTATTTTTTCTATGGGTGAAAGCCATAAGCCAAAACCTGAGTGGATTTATTATCAACATAAACATTTAGGAAATTCAAATGTTGCACTGCTAAATAGCAAAGAGTTTTCGTTCTTTTAAATTTATTAGAGGCATGTTATCAGTTTTATTTTATTTTACAGCTTTACGGATCCAACAATTTTTTATAGTGAAATATCAAAGTAATTGAAAATTGAATTGATTGAAATTAGGTTTGGTTTTTTGTGTTCCACTATACTATGACCAGCCTGTGAGTAATAGCCATTTAAAAAAAATCCTTAAGAGAAATCAAGCACAGTTTTAGAAACCTGCCAACACTACAGAAGCATTTTTTTTATTAAAAAAAACAGTTTATCTCTTAGTTATAAATATATTTTGAAAATTGTGAGGTTTCTTTGACAGGTTTGGGTAAAAACTACTGGGGGTTTACTGTCATCGCTTAAAGCAGTATTATTTTTATTATTTACTAGCGAATGCCAGCGACTTCGTCCGCGTGGTTTGATGTTTTTTTTTGGTTACCGCGGGAACTCTTTACTTTTCTGGGATAAAAAGTAGCATATGTGCTATGCCAGATTATTATCTATCTCTGTGCCAAACGTCAGCCACATCCGATCAGCCGTTGGGGCGTGATTGAGTAACAAACATCCATACATCCATCCATCCATCCAAACTTTCGCATTTATAATATTAGTAAGATTTTCTTAACAATCTTGTTTCATATTTATAACCCATAATTTAGGGACGGCAAGGTAATTATAAATCTGTCACTATAACTTAATACTCCTTGAAACGATAGGACTACTGTTTACGAAATAATGGCCCTCATAGAATTCAACTAATACTAAATACCTAAGCGTACCCAGCGGTAGAGTTCCGTAGGTACGCTACGAGTAATCGTAGCATGCCTACAGAACCTTAAGCGTGTTCTTCTGACATGAGCTCTGTTTATTAAATAACTAGCTGATGAACGCGACTCCCAGCGCACGTTTCCTGCCACATATAACTTAGTACCTTCAAGACAAGAGTGAATCTTCTGGACAAGCACGTTCCAACCTAGACCTCATCAATACTTTGCACTAACTTAGTATGATTGTCGTCGAGCGCGATAAAAAAGAAAGACTTTGTCCGCGTGGATTGAGGTTTTTTGGTTCCCGCGAAAAAAAGCCTATTTGTTTATTCCAGTCTAAAAACTTTGGAAGTCTGAAATCCATATGGAAGTTTGAAATCCGTTAAATAAACTAATTGATATTGGTTAGTCACAGTTTAGTTAGTTAAGTTGCATATAAAGTTAAGTTGGCGAACTGCACGAGTCAAAAGATCATAATATCATACTAAACTAATATTATAAATCCGAAAGTGTGTTTGTTTGTTGATTTATTGGTTTGTCGTTCAATCACGCCGCAACAGATCGACGTGATTTTTGGCATGGGTATAGTTGAGGACCTGGAGAGTGACATAAGCTATCCCGGAAAATTAAGGAGTTCTTCGAATGAAGATCATTTTGGGAATCAAATCTCATATTTAAACAATATTTTTCTTTAATTTAAAGTTGACGAGGTCCCGGGTTCGATCCCCGGCAGGGTCAATTTGGGAATTTATAATTTCTGAATTTTCCCTGGTCTGGTCTGGTGAGAGGCTTCGGCCGTGGCTAGTTACCACCCTACCGGCAAAAACGTGCCGCCAAGCGATTTAGTGTTCTGGTACGATGCCGTGTAGAAACCGAAGGGGTATGGGTTTCATATAACTGCCATGCTCCTAACAGGTTAGCCCGCTACCATCTTAGACTACATCATCACTTACCATCAGGTGTGATCGCAGTCAAGGGCTAACTTGTAAAGGATAAAAAAAAAAGTTCTCGCTTACGAGTTGTACGCACAACTTGAGCGTACGCAAGTAGTGCGTGAGTGGTGCGTAAGTGGTGCGTAAGTGGTGCGTAAGTGGTGCGTAAGTGGTTCGTAAGTTGCGCGTAAGGGGTGCGTAAGTAGTTCGTAAGTGGCTCGTGAGTTGTGCGTAAGTGGTGCGTAAGTGGTTCGTGAGTGGTGCGTGAGTGGTTCGTGAGTTGTGCGAAAGTTGTGCGTAAGTGGTTCGTGAGTGGTGAGTGAATGGTTCGTGAGTTGTGCGTAAGTGGTGCATAAGTGGTTCGTGTGTTGTGCGTAAGTTGTGCGTAAGTGGTTCGTGAGTGGTTCGTTAGTGGTGCGTAAGTAGTTCGTGAGTTGTGCGTAAGTTGTGCGTAAGTGGTGCGCAAGTGATTCGTGAGTTGTGCGTAAGTGGTGCGTAAGTGGATCATGAGTTTTGCGTAAGTTGTACGTAAGTGGCTCGTGAGTTGTGCGTAAGTATTTCGTAAGTGGTTCGTGAGTTGCGCGCAAGTGGTGCGTAAGTAGTGCTTAAGTTGTGCGTAAGTGGTTCGTGAGTGGTGCGTGAATGGTTCGTGAGTTGTGCGTAAGGGGTTCGTGAGTTGTGCGTAAGGGGTTCGTGAGTTGCGCGTAAGTTGTGCGTAAGTAACGCGTAAGTTGTGCGTAAGTGGCTCGTGAGTTGTGCGTGAGTGATGCGTGAGTGGTTCGTGAGTTGCGCGTAAGGGGTGCGTAAGTAGCGCGTAAGTTGTGCGTAAGGGGTTCGTGAGTTGCGCGTAAGTTGTGCGTAAGTAACGCGTAAGTTGTGCGTAAGTGGTTCATAAGTTGTGCGTAAGTGGATCGTGAGTGCTGCGTAAGTGGCTCGTGAGTTGTGCGTGAATGGTTCGTGAGTTGTGCGTAAGAGGTTCGTGAGTTGCGCGTAAGTTGTGCGTAAGTAACGCGTAAGTTGTGCGTAAGTGGTTCGTAAGTTGTGCGTAAGTGGTTCGTAAGTTGTGCGTAAGTGGATCGTGAGTGCTGCGTAAGTGGTTCGTGAGTTGCGCGTAAGTTGTGCGTAAGTGGTTCGTGAGTTGTGCGTAAGTGAT
Organism: Erebia aethiops; assembly: GCA_923060345.2. Taxonomy (NCBI): domain Eukaryota; kingdom Metazoa; phylum Arthropoda; class Insecta; order Lepidoptera; family Nymphalidae; genus Erebia; species Erebia aethiops. Next base: position 7,459,057 of record OV281096.1, on the reverse strand, counting down.
TCGTGAGATTCAGTAGATCCAGATATTACCCCCTGCAAACGTCACAAACTCACAAACTTTACCTCTTTATAATATTAGTAGTTTAGTACCTATAGATTTAATCGTCATAAATCAAAGTTATTTCTGTTATTCACCCACTGTTCTGTTGTGTTCTGTTATTGCACCCACGTCGTTCACACTTTGCAACGATTTGCTTCCAAAGGGAATAAATCAAGGTTAAAAAGCTGGCCAATGATTCTGACTTGCAGGCCATCTGACCATTTGACACCGCTCCAATTTAGACACTCTACATGCTCTCGTGGGAGCTGCAAATCACTTCCACAGCTCTATATTGGGCATGAAATGTATAACAACCTACGTAAAAACGTACGTGTATGTTTACAATGAAGGATTTGGTTTTTTTATTCACAGTTAAGTAGGATCCACGAGTTTATATTGATATAAGTTCGCTTGATACTTAATTCATTTTTGTAAAGAGGAGTTAAGACAAATATTATATCCACCCACTACAGCCCATTAAGGTCCCACTGCTGGGCACAGCCCTCCACTCTCATATGAGAGAAGGAATTAGAGCTCAGACCCACCACGCAGCTCCAATACGGGTTGGCGGGCTTTAACGACTATTATCATGTTAGTGATAATAACCGGAACCGGCGGCTTAACGTGCTCTCCGAGGCACGGGGGTGAAACACCACCAACTTCCTAACTCCGGGCTAGTACTGAGAATTTCTAGTCAGAAAAACTCAATACTTAATTATGGCCCGTCCCGGGGCTCGAACCCGGGAAACCGGCCGCAGTCGAACATACAAGACCAACGAGGCAGTTGGTCTATAATATAGTTTACCAATATCTCTCAGCATACATTTTATATAGAAACGTCAATACAAAACTATGCTGTAGCCAAGCGTAGTCGAGTATAGGTGTGCATTCATCGTGGTAATCGATTCAAAATTGAAGATTTGCAGACGACAACTAACAAGCAAACAAAACTACAAACTACAGACAAAACTATCATCTGAGCTAAACATTTAGACTTAACTCGTAGACTTAAGTGCATGGTGCCTCATCGCTCATGAAGTCATTGCCACTCGAAGGTCTAGCCCCACAACAGAGGCGCGGCGCGGCGCGGTACGCAGCGGTTATGTTAGCGGTTATCCTGTGTGATACTGAGAACAGGGGCCCTACTACCATTGCATCGCTTAAAGCCGTATTGTTTTAATTTGTTGGCTTACGTGTTTTCAAATAAGTCTAAAACACGAACGCCAACAATATTTTTTTAATCGATTGAACAAAACAGGTAAGTGAATCGTCCTGTATCGGCAGTCAAGGGGTCCTATACCATCGCTTAAAGCAGTATTGTATAGAAATGGCAGTTTTATGTCACGTAAGGACCTTGACGTCTCTAAAATGACTGCGATCTCACCTGATGGTAAGTGATGATGCAGTCTAAGATGGTAGCGGGCTAATCTGTTGGGGGCATGGCAGTTACATTAAACCCATACCCCTTATCGGTTTCTATACGGCATCATACCGGAACGCTAAATCGCTTGGCGGCACTTCTTTGCCGGTAGGGTGGTAACTAGCCACGGCCGAAGATCATGCAAAGTTCTTCTTCTCCCTTCAGGCAAGATTATTTTTATAAAATAGACAAGGCGGGAAGCGAAGCGGCAGGGGGTCGTTGGTATAGTTACATAAAATTTAAGGTACTTATTTTAATTATATTAGGGGTATGAAATTGCCGATTTGTACTGAATAATTGAAATGCTTTTTTTGCAAATGACTCAATATTGTTGGTAAGGTAACGTTCAATCTCTTATCTCTTTCAATTCATTGTTATTTACCTGTGTGCCCGGTCTTCCACGTGGTTCGTTCTTCAAATCAAAGTTTCCATCACGAAAGCGTTTAAAACAAAATCGCACGGTGCGTTCATTAGCAGTCCCCTCTCCAAACGCACCATTGATATTGCGAGCTGTTTCTGCCACGTTAGTTCCGCGTAGGAACTCGGATTCAAAAATCACTCTAATTTTCGAAGTATCCATCTTTCTTGTTTAAGCTGAATAATAAAAACAACTTAAAGTCGATAGTCGAATGTTGCACATTTTTTAAAAGAAGAACTAAATAGGTTGTTAAAAAAGTTTGACTCAAAAAATTTCAAACCATGAAGGTTCCATGTCAATTCGAAGTACCTATTACAATAAAACGGCAATTTCATACTTTAACCCCTATGATTTTATACAATTATGTGAATGAAAGTAGTACCATAATAGCTATTTATGCAACTGTATGAGGGTCATTTTAATTCGAGTGCTGTTTTTTGATACGAGGCTTGCCGAGTATCAAAATAGGATAGTACGAGAATTAAAATGACTAATTACGTACAGTTGCATACAAGATTTTATCTACGACAAGGACGTCTTTATAATTTTTTACTTTGTAAATTAATAAAAAAGTCAAATCAATACAAATTTCACAAGTTGCAAAAGTAATCCGTTTACCGCGTAATTTTTCTAATTTTTTTTTAATATTGGCAGTAAGGGTGGCAGTACCAACCATAGAGTGGGTTCCGCCATGATGTAGGTATGGCTCCTCTACATACTAAGAACTCTGTGGTTGGGAAAGTGCCAGAACCCAGAGCCGCTAAGCTATAGGTATCCTATTTATGAAGATAACCATATCGATACAGCTACGACTCATAACGATACAGCTCCCATACAACGAACTGTATCGTTATGAGAAGCAAACACGAAAGAGGGTTCAATTCGATATAGTTGTCAAATTCGAAATTGGAACTTTTCGATGCTGGAGTAGATAAACAAAATAATCGTAGGTGATAAAGGTGACATAGCAATTTCGGACATTGCACTCGCAAAGTTATCAGTTCGTCCGCCCTGGTGTTAAAGGTCTGAGCTTGCATCTTGCGGTGATGTAAACGTATTATATTATCGCTTTCTTTACTTAACCTTGCAACATTGTATTTTTTAAATAAGTAGATAAAGCCAAGAGTTTATCCATCTGTTTTGTCTTCTCAACTGATTTAAACAAAACTGTAACCGTGACTGAACTTTTTATTGTAAGTAGATCCAAAATCCATACTCCTTTTGGCGGTTACCACTGTGTTGATTAGATGGCGCTAGTTGAATTTATGAAGACTTAGAAGTTACATCGAAGCCTGCAGCATTGCGATATCCAAGTTTTCCGAGAATAGTGCTAAGTTGGAAGCTGATCGCGTTATATCGCTATATATTGCCTGGTGGGTGGCTTCGGCCGTGGCTAGTTACCACCCTACCGGCAAAGACGTACCGCAAAGCGATTAAGCGTTCCGGTACGATGCCGTGTAGAAACCGAATAGGGGTATGGGTTTAATATAACTGCCATGCCCCTAACAGGTTAGCCCGTTACCATCTTAGACTGCATCATCACTTACCATCAGGTGAGATCGCAGTCAAGGGCTAACTTGTAGTGGTATATAAAAAATATATATATACAGAACCGTTCAACATACATCGAAGCAGAAGAGTCCCCGGGTACAACATCTTTTCCTATGAATTGTTGCGGACGAAAATCTGCAAACAAAACTCCTTAATAATAATGTGAAAGTTCGTGTTTCTGCCTATCTATTACCTTGTATGGTTGACGAGATTTGGTAAAAAAAAATTGTGTGTGTCAGCTCTGTACAATACACGACTGGAGTTTACTCTTTACGAAAGACAAATATATAGATTAGTACATGAACGCATTTTTTATATTATGGAATTATGGAGAGAATGCCTGATAAATTTAATTATATAATTTATACTAGCCGATGCCCGCGACTTCATCCGCGTGGATTGGGGATTTTAGTTCCCGCGGGAACTCTTTAATTTTTCGAGATTAAAAGTATTGTTATGTGCTATCCTATGTGCTATTCCAGACTGTAGTGTGTCTCTGTGCAAAATTTCATCCAGATCCGTCCAGCCGTTCTAGAGTTATAAGTGTTTTGAAAAATTGAATACTCTGAAAATATCCGAAACAATCGGATAGCCGAATTATTTTTTATATCTTCATCATTAACAATAACCGATTTAATATTTTAAAAGTAGTTAATATGGCGTGCTTAAACATAACATAACATCAACCTTGAAACCCCAGAAATAAACGAATTTAGATGATACCGTGGTCGTACGTGTGGACCTAGTTTTTTTAAACCCTGTGATAACTCTTTGTTTTTCCGGAGTTCAATCCATTTCTGCCATTCAAGCTACTTCTGTTGTGACAAGCTATTTCGTCAAAATCGGTTAGGCCGAATGTGCTGTGAAAAGGAGGCTTCAGTATCGTGCGCTATGCTTACAAAGTCACAAACCTGCGGGTTAATAAAGTTTGCTTTCATTTTATACAACAAAGCTTTTATAAGCAACATAAGTGCCGCCCAAGCTTTAGTTTGTAGCTTGCTAAGGTTAAAAATAAATGCTTTGAAAGAAAGAAGTTTATACATTGTTAAAATATTATTTAATACTGCTGGCTCAGCCTAGAAAAGTTTACGAAGAAGAAAAGTGGGCATCGTCTGTTGTAACAAGAATTTTGGTATTTATTTTATAGAATAAAATTCTCGCCGTCAAATTATTATCTCAATAAAATGCCTTAACAAGTTCTTCGTATTGACCTTTTCCCTCCTGACGTGGGTATGATGGCGCTGACACACTACATATTCAATGAACAGGCTTACTACCACCGCATAAAGCAATTTTATTTTAATACTAGCTGATACTCTCGACTTTGCTCGCGTGTATTTATTTTTTTGGTTCCCGTGAGTGCTCTTTAATTTTCCAGATTAAAAATACACTTATGTATTATTCCAGACTATAATCAATCTCTGCAGTGTCAAATTTAATTCAGATCGAGTAACAAACATCCAAACTTTAGCATTTGTGATATTAGTAGATTGTTGACGCTCTTGCTTCAGAATTATGGATTTTATTTTAGGGACGTCATGGTACATCACATAAAACTGCAATATTAAAATAACACTGCTTGAAGTACTACTACAATCGCATAATTAGCCTCCTGAGCGAGATCTTGTAGATCAGGGAGATCTAAAAATCACTCAGCTATGTAAAGATGATAGGAGAAAAAAATAGAGATCTAGGCTTGAAGTGTATTAAATTGTTGGTCTTTGATGTTATTTTACGAGTAATATCAATGAACCTCTCATATGCTTAAAATCTCTGGAGCACCGTTTTCAATTGGCTATTTGACAGTTTTCGGAAATACCTCTTACAATTAACTTTTTCTCAAAAAAAGCGTTATTTATTAGAAAAAAATACATTTTTAATACATTAATTTTAAATTCGCGCGAAAACAGCCGGTCACGTGACATTTGCTAGCTGTGACGTCATAGCTCAAAATAAAACAAAGCTAACTACGACGCTCCAAGTTTTATTTGATTTTAAGTGGAAAGTTTACAGCTTTTTAATGCAATTGTGGAAATTACAAGCTACAAGACGTGTGTAGAAATACAATAAATAATAAGTAATTAATATCCTGACAAATTGTATAAACAACAATCATTTAACCTCTCACAATCACAAATCGTAATATATTACTGTTAATTTTCTCAACAATACGCAAACGTTAATACACACGACGTTTTTTTTGAAATGTGACATCACACGGGGCTCTATCATGACCGCCCGCGTTTCGCTTCTTGTAATCCACAGATAAAAAATCTCAAATTTGTTTTGCAAAAATAAAATATTTACAATTTATTTTAATGCAAAATACATATTGTATAATTATTGTTAACCCACAAGCTACCAAATCTAACATATTTCATATTTTATAGTTACAGCTGTCAAGTAGCCAATTCTTCATGTTCGTATTATTCATACTTCATACTAATATTATAAATGCGAAAGTGTGTATGTTTGTCTATCATTCATGCCGCAACGGAGCAACGTATCGACGTTATTTTTGGCATGAGTATAGTTGAGGACCCGGAGCGTGACATACCTAGGCTACTTTTTATCGCGGAAAATTGAGAATTTCCCGCGGGAATATAAAAACTTAAACCACGCGGACGAAGTCGCGGGCATCCGCTAGTCCAGTAATAAAGACTTATTAGACCTCTCAAACCTAAATAGAATTATAGGTCTAAACACAGATGTTACATTATAATAAAAGCAACCATTTATTATATAATTAATACATGAAAACATCTGCCTTGTTTTATTATTATTATATGATATATTAAAGTAAATTATCTGTATTATCTTGCCATGTTGAGGTACTCGCTTCTTAGTAATAAAGCTATATATGCACACTATCAATGATTTTTATAAAATCATTGCACACTGTGGCAACTACTTAATATACTTACTAAAATTATTATAATGGACCAGCTGATGCCCGTGACTCGTCCGCGTGGAATAAGGTTTTGTGATTCCCACAGGAACTCCTTCATTTTCTTATCAGCTTATGTCATTCTACAGGTCCTCAATGAAGAATGTTAACTTGTTTTGATTATTAGCACTCCATATTCTCTGTCAAAAATAAAAAATACTAGTGAAAGAATTACTTCGATACGTCAATTAGTTTCCGATTTAGAAGTAAAACAAGTTGTAACCGCACGACGCGGGCTGCCGGTGAGGTCTGACGTCATCGCACAACACGCTCTGTCTGGCTCACTCAGTCCGCTCGCGGTCGCGCGCCCGTGCCGTCGAAATTACACATAACCGCTGGCGACTTGATACTAAGCGGGCCGCGGCGCGTTGTGACATGACGTCACAAGCGGTACGTGACTGGTAGCGGGACTCGATATTTTTCGAAACTTTGAATGCCTATAAAATCAAAACTACTAGGTATTTTTGACTGCAACAAAAACTAGTGTATTTATATACATACAGGCTTTACTGAGACAAAATTTCAAGCGATTTGGCATACCTATTAACATTCTTCATTATAGCCATGCACAAAACCACGTTGATCCGTCGGTCTGTTGCAGCATGATTGAAGGACAAACCAACAACCAAACACTTTCGCATTTATGAGTATAATTCAACAACTTTAAAATTAACTTTTTCAAGCAGCTTGAGCATTTTCTCGTGATTCTTAGCGTATAAAATATAGCAGTAGTAGTATTAATTTTGATTTACGAAAGCTGTTATATTGTTTCTTGCTGGATATCCTCGATAGAAAAGGCATTCCGACGATTCAAAAGCACTAGTTGTAAATGTTTATTAGAATATTTAAAAAAAAGCTTTATAAATGTTAAGTTTGGTCCTCCAAACCATTTTTTTGTTATGATAAAAGATAATGATAATTTTTATTTTGCCAAATTGTATTGTTAATAGTATGTTTCCGCCCTTAAACACATTGTCTGGCGATGTCGAGGCTTTTGCTCCTCAGTAATTAACTAAAGGCATGTAAAATATGTTCAGCAATGTATTTGCTATTAAAACTTTTACCTTAGTTATTTACCAATATATTTTATTCAACCAGACTGATTAATGGACGGCCGACCATTGAACCTACGTTGGCCGACTTGTAATGTACAACACCGGCTAAACTAAATTAGTTTAATTATATGATGCTGTCACTTTTTGATAATTTTATTCCGGGGTTGACATGAAAAGGACAGGTATAGAACATTTAACTTACCTATACATATTTAACCATCATTTAGACTTTAGAGGATCAAAAAGTGACAGTATCATAAAATTTAACTAAATCAGTTTAGCCGGTTTAGCAGTTTAGGCCCACTACCAGCCCTAAGCTGGCTGGCTGGTACTTTGTAGAATACATAAGTAACAGCTGTCCCTAGCATTGCTGGAGCGAGTCAAATCCATGCTCCTCTGTCATTTACGTAATCTTCAACAGTATAATAAGCTTTTTTCAGGAGCATACTTTTAATGGACTTCTCAAATCAGGAATTTTGTTATTAAATATAACGCTCATTCCCACGAACGACCTTCGGACTTTCTTGAGGCGGAGCGATGAAGTCACGAGCTTATGGCGGCCTCTGGTTTGCCTATCATGCAGATCGCATATTTTTTTGTAATTATGAATGTGCTGTTTTACGAAAATTAAATTACTATAGATATATTGCGAGGCTACTGTAAGAATACCTATTTCCTTAAATTTCTCTCTAATGGATTCGCGCGGTTTTAAATTATAAATTGCACGTATTGCCCTTTTTTGAATCCACAAAACCAATCTCGGCCACCATTATGTAAATGATAGAGGAGCATGGATTTGATCGCTCCAGCAATGCTGGGGACAGCGGTTACTTATGTATTATATAGTAATTGTAAATGAATTATTTAAAAAGAGCAACCACCGAGTTTCTTGCTGGTTCTTCTCGGTAGGAATAGAATTCCGAACCAGTGGTAGATTCACTTGACGATTCAAAAGTACTTGTAAAAGTTTATTTGAATAAAAAATATTTGATTTGATTTGATTTGATTCCCTTATACCCAGGCTAAGTAGACTTTATAGGGATAAGTCCATGATTTTTTTTATGGTAAATTACAAAAAATCATAGATCCCTAGACTAGGGGGCGAAAAGTAATCTAATAAGTTAGTGTAATCATAATTTCGTGAATAATGATTAATCAGTTATCGTTTGCTATCTGATGCCCGCGACTTCGTACGCGTGGATTGAGAATTTTTTGGTTCCCGCGGAAACTCTTTAACTTTCCGGGATAAAAAGTAGCCTATGTTCTATTCCAGACTATAATCTATGTCTGTACCAAATTTCATCCAGATCCGTTCAGCCATTGTTGCGTGATTGAGTAACAAACATCCATCCATACATCCATCCAAGCTTTCGCATTTATAATATTACTAGCTGATGCCCGCGACTTCGTCGCGTGGATTAGTATTTTTTGATTCCCGCGTTAACTCTTTAATTTTCCGGGATAAAAATCCTATGTCCTTCCCCGGGATTCAACCTATCCCTGTACCAAATTTCAGTTTTGCATTTATCTTTTTTATTGTTTTATTTTTTGTTTTTTATTTTAATTGTATGTAAATAATAATTCAAGTAAAACTAAGTAATCATATTTGCAGCCAATTTGCACTCTCATCATTCACTAGACAGAATCTCTAAACTCTACCTTTGATATTGTATAATCCTATTTTCTCCGACTCTATCGTTTAATTAATGAAGTAATTTACTTACCTCACTTCGTTTTCTCAGGAATCTAGATTAATTGCGTGTTTCTTTTTTTATCTATTCTTAATTGAAACTTAATTTGCCTCTGAAGCAATTAATCACGAAGGTCTGAATTAAGATGAACTTTGAAGTAAAGTTGTATTAATGTAATTGTACAATTGTAAAATTTGCGTTAAAATCATGCTATGGTACACCATAGTTATCTTAATTATAGCTATCAGAGTATTGAAAATAATACCACTATAGTCCTGTTATTATCTAGCTGCAGACTCGGCCATAAATCATTCGAGTGTTTCTCTCTTTCCCACTCACGGGCCATAGGGCAGTCTGTATACAATAAGAAAGGGGCCGTGCCATAGGGCCCGTGAATGGGAAAGAGAGAAACACTCGAATGATTTATGGCCGATTTATTTAGGACTATAAGTGTAATGACGTTATCTCGCACTTCCTTCAAGCAAAGGAACTGTTTAAAGATCCATAAAACTTTACTTTTAGTTTAGAGATACTTCCTCATACAACAGGCACCAAATATTTTATTTGTTAAGGACGACCTTACAATCAGAAAACGATTTCTGAATACTTCCCTGGCGCAATGGTGAGCGCTGTATGTACGCTTACTCTGAGTTTGTACATTTCAAATTAGATTGACGTAGTGAGCGTACGCTCACATTAGCGTCAAAGTAAAATGGACCCAAAAGGTCTTGTTTTAAAGTTACAAATTCAGCGTTTGGAGCGCTGGCTGTGAATAAATACACGAAATTATGAAATGACCTCTAAACAAATGCTTTTAAGGTTCATTTTACTTTAACGCTAATGTGAGTGAACGCTCACTACGTCGATCGAATTTGCAATGTAAAATCTCAGAGTAAGCGCACTGTTGTCTTGTGAGCGAGTTCAATTCCCGGTAGGATCAATTTAGGAAATTAAGTATATTTTTTTAATTTTCTCTGGTCTGGTCTAGGGAGGCCGTGGCTACTTATATCCGTACTCACTAGACGTGCCGCCATGCGATTTAGTAACAAATTACACCGCAATACGAAATGGGATAACGAAAGTGTTAAAAAAGATATAATTATTGTATTAAGTTATATTTCTATTTTCTTTTCTTATTATATTAATAACATAATACAACCGACTTCAAACTCTACCTTCTCGGTGATTGATTTTTATTTTGTCAAGGTGTTTTCCTAATAAAAGTACGTATGCAGAAAGTTAATCCAATAGAAAACTTTTGGAGCCGTAATTAGGAGGCTGAAAGACATAATATTAAAGCTTGCTTGGTGCCGTCATGATGAGTTATTATTGTTATTACTATTTATATACCTTTGGTATTTATACTTTGCCCACATAGAGGTGTTATCCGTTTAATACTTGGATGAAGCAAATTTTAATATTGTTGACGCTCTTGATTCAGAATTATAATTCTTATTTTAGGGACATCAAGGTAGGTAAGTTATTTATAAAACGCTAATTATAAAATAATACTGCTTTATTATATGATAGTAAGGCCCTTGTGATAAAAATGTTCTCAGTCGATAGAGATTGAAATGATTTATTTATTTCATGTAGGACAACTTGTGACACTTATGATACGTCAAGACTCTACCACCGGTTCGGAAAGCTGTTTCTACTGCGAAGAGCCGGCAAGAAACTCAGCAGTTACTCTTTTCTTAAAAAAGAAAAAGGTTACAATAAGTAACAACACATACATTACGTTACACTGACTTGTGGGTCACTGGATGCGAGCCCGGTTGCTTCCATGCAACTTTGTCATTCAGAAAATCATCGATCGATCTTAACCTCGACACAAATGCTTTTTAACACAGTCTTTATTTTGTGATTGTTAGAATAAACTTTGAACCGAGTCAATAAATCAACGAACTCAGAGCAGGATTGTAACGGATGCTGTTTTGCAGATCAGGGAGCGGTTGATATTACCGTTACCGGTTTTGAGAACGTAGTTAAAGTTAACAGTGAAAGAAGTTAAGTAATCCAAAGGCTGTGAGCGCTTCTTTGTACAGATAAAATTTTAATTTGTTAATAGAACTTTTGAAACTAACCCTGAAGCTTTATACAAGTTTCACTTTACAACGGAAAACTTACCTATCAGAAAAAACATGTGGCAAACTGAAAGTTTCCAAGAATGTTGTTTCAAGAATATTTTCAGGAAAACATACTGGCAAACTGAAAGTTTGCAAAAATGTTATGTTTCAAGAATGTTATCACGGTTAGTCTTATTATAATGTCAATAATGTTCTTACCTACTAACAAAACAGAATAATGCTTTACAAAGCTGAGACCTAAAATTTGCCCTACGCTGATATCGTTTGTATATCTTACTTGATCCTGTTATAATATTCGTATGAGTACCTATTCCAACGATATTCTACGGTACTGGCTCTAGCCGGCAGTGTCTAGATTTATAAGTTTATTTACTATAGAATATTGCAGTGCTTAAATAGCTGACATGCGCTTAAAACCATCAATAAACCAATTCAGACTATGTACCTAACTATGTTTATTTAAAGAAAATCATCGGCCTCATCATCGGCCATAAATCATTTGTTGCAACGTGAAAATTACGAACGACCAACGTACGTACCTGTCATGCTCTGTAGCACAGAATTCCCACTATTATAGTCCGCGCACGAACTCCGAGGAATCTGGGTCTGAAGAAACGACGGCTGTACGCGACCCCCGATCGTCGCTCCATATAAAGTTCGCTCCCAGCACTAGTTTCGAGCTTGATGCGTGTAATTTTTTTTTTATCCACTACAAGCTAGCCCTTGACTGCGATCTCACCTGATGGTAAGTGATGATGCAGTCTAAGATGGTAGCGGGCTAACCTGTAAGGGGCATGGCAGTTATATTAAACCCATACCCCTTCGGTTTCTACACGGCATCGTACCGGAACGCTAAATCGCTTGGCGGCACGTCTTTGCCGGTAGGGTGGTAACTAGCCACGGCCGAAGCCTCCCACCAGGCAAATTTTGCGATAGCAGTATTGTTTTGCACTTTAAACAACACTAGGTCATTACAAACATTCCATAGGATTTCATTTTTCCTCAGAGCTCGCGTGCGAGCTATAGATACTACGGTTGTAGGCTATACCTTTTATTAGTGCTAGCGTAGTATCTACAAAGGCTGCGTAGCATCATGTTATTTGACTGTAGTCGTAGCATGCCCACTGTGCTCTTATATAATACTGTGAAATATAAATTGCGTTTATTTGATAAATGTAATATTATCATCACATACACCTCAATAATATTTTATGTACCTATACTCAATACTCTATAAGAATAATATTTTATACTGTCTTTTGCTTATAAACTATTTTCGTCTTACAAATTGTAAAACTGTATTGAAAATAACTTCGCTCTGGTAAATTACTTAAATTTTACATCAATGCTCTGGTAGCATCGATCTTTTTTGAAAGTCGAACAATGATGACGTCGAAGTATTAATTTTCTTATAGCAAAGTAGGTATATGGCTAGAATTTTCCTTACGATTTAAGTCATACTTTTGGTTTCAAATGTCGATCATCGTTCTTTGCAGTGTTCAAAAATGGTATTTGCAAAAATAGTAAGTATAATATTATCTCGATTTTAATGCACAAAGTTCGCTTCTAGTAAAAGTCCATAATATCTTCAATTTTGAGAGAACACTGCAGTTGATGAAAGCTAATTTCTCAATCTGAATTTTATAAGGCTGAAATAAATGGTTTATTTTTGTTATTACTAAAATAATTATTAATTTTAATAAAACGCAATATCATCGCCAATTTGGCGTTACACCCTTTTATTTATTTGTTTGCACTTTATCGAAATTATACTACTACACATAAAGTTTCCAATATTTTTCTTCAAATTAGGTATATTACGATATAATAAGTATATTAGAGTGTTAAATTTATATAATAATATGATATAATATTCTGTTGATTAGTTTAGTAGTGATTATATTTATAGTGTTCCGTAATTGGTGTTATATAAAATACTCTTATTTTAATAAAAAAATTCAATAAAATATTTTATAATTAGTAAAAAGTAAGTCTTGAAATTTACAATACATTATTTTGTTACCATTTTAATTAAGTTTTTTTAATGAATATTAAAATAACAAATAATAAATATTACTTATGATATGATACATTTGATCGTTCTTAACCTGAGGACACGAAGATTTTCATGTTTTTTATTTTTGTAAAAAAAAATTTAATACAAAAATATAATGAAAATACAATAAATTCAGCGATTATCTTAAAATAAATCACTTTCAAATGAAATAGTAATAACTTTTGTCAAGACCTGTATAACAAGTTAAAATGATTAAGAAACTACCTATCTATCAATTTCTATAAAATTTGAATATCTTTTATCGATTGTGTGACTCAAGAGGACAACTAAGATACATTATTAAGTCAAAAATATTTAAATAAAACAAAATTCTAATAAATCATCGCGCAGCTAAATGTTGTTAAATGATATTTATTATTAAACAATTCATAGTTTGCGACTACGCAAACTATGAATTGTTTAATATAATTTAATTGTAAAATAAGAAAATATCTTAAGAAATAAAATATATAAATATACTATCGCGTTGATCTATTATTGTTGTACCCATAAGCTTTGCTTTAATTTTGAATGAAATATGATTTCCGGCTTGAATATTTAAAGGTGTCTCTCTTTGACCCGTGCATATCAAAGTGGAATACATTTAGTACAAACTGACTGGCATGGAAAGCCTTGAGGCATTATATGCCTGAAGGGGCAGCTAGCTGGCAATTAGAGTAGGTACGTACCTAGTTGTCCGTCACGAAGTCGACTAATATGTAGTATGTACCTCACGTAGAAAACGGGAATCTTGACCTTAGAGTAATCCGTTTAAGATACTAATTCCAATGAAACTCTGCAGTAAAGTACGATCTTTAGAAATTAAGTTACGGGTAACATAAAGGGAAAGATTCTCTATAAAATACATAACTTTAACCAGTGAATATTTAAACGAAATCCTGACCACCGTACCGTACTCGTACGTGCTGATTTTATATGCTACTGCATTAAATCGTGTTTCGCCATACAAATTTCCTTTTTCTTGTAAGCTTATCCAAAAACTTAATCCTGATAAATTTATATTACGCCCTGTTCATTTTGCCGTGTTTCGCTAAAGAAATTTTCTTTTTCTTAAAGGCTACCCAACTAAAAATGTATGTACTTCATAAAATTTTGATACTTATTGGATTTTTAATTAATTCGTTCGTCTACGTGAGGAATATATTATGAGTTGATTTAAACTTATAGCTAAGGCAATCGGTTATACGTTTGGCATGCTCGGTTTAGTTAGTCAGCGGGTGCCACTGTTGGACTTGCTCCATGGGGCTGGAGATTGCTGAGTTCCAATGCTGTAACGCTCGCCCTCTGGCGAACATGTACGATCCTAGCACGAACTTGCCTAGAAGGCGATCTGAAAAGAATATTACTATTGAACTAGGTTTTTTTATAAATTAAATTTAAAATTATAATTAAATCATTAAAATTAAACACTTGCGCACTTTGTTTTGTTTTGTTTTCTTTTCTATGTATTTTTATGTATTGTGTAGCAATAAAGAATTTATCTATCTATCTATCTAAAATTAAATAATCTTATAAATTAAATTTAAATTTAAACTGTGTATTTATCCCATATATTTAAACATTGTTTTTATGTATTATTGCAGAAGCTCCATATAATACTCCTTCCTTATGTCCACAGTAATACTCATTTGTGAAGAAGAAAACATGATTCAAGTATGGAATGAATTTCAAAACAATGCTGTGTCAGGGTCGAGCTTATAAAAGGATGCGCGCGCTTCTGCCAGGTTCTCTTCCTTGTCATCCGTCGTCGCGTGTCGATATTGTGTGATTTTATTCGTTGTAATAATTATCATGTTCAGGCCATAGATTTTTTTTTTTTTTTTTTTTTTTTTTTTTTTTTTTTTTTTTTTTTTTTTTTTTTTTTTTATCCACTACAAGCTAGCCCTTGACTGCGATCTCACCTGATGGTAAGTGATGATGCAGTCTAAGATGGTAGCGGGCTAACCTGTTAGGGGCATGGCAGTTATATTAAACCCATACCCCTTCGGTTTCTACACGGCATCGTACCGGAACGCTAAATCGCTTAGCGGCACGTCTTTGCCGGTAGGGTGGTAACTAGCCACGGCCGAAGCCTCCCACCAGGCAAACCACGCGTTGGCGCGCGAACCCAAGAATAAATCTATGGTTCAGGCAAATAAATGTGCCAGGAGAGTTTTTTGGTCTTTCTTCTTCAAGTATCCTGTAGAAATTTGCAATAGTATACAATATTTATTTATTAATATTATGTTTCAGTACACCCCTCCCGCATTCTTTTAAAAGTCTCCTCTGCCCTAAGGTTGCCTGGAAGAGAGCGATAAGGCCGCCTATTGTGCCGCATCCATTAATATGATTGTTTTTGTCTTTTAATTTATTTGTGCAAAAGAAAGTATGTTTACTTTTTCTTACTTTACTTTACTAAAACTAAAAAACTTCCTATATTTAATTAACTAAGGGAAAACACACTTCGGACAAAAATATGTATCTCGTATCGTCGAGGTATCATGATTTTTTTTTAATAAATATGCATCTGCAGTAGTATTGTACTTTTATTCTGACTGACACCGGCTGGGCTGGATTTTACCTAGTACTATTAACTATTATGTGGTTTTATTACGGAACTCTAAAAAGACTTATAAAATATATAGCAAATAATTGCAAAGTAAAATAGGACGAGAAATAATTGTATTTTTAGAATAGTTCTGGTTTTCCTTTGTATGAAGATGAAATGTTTCACAAAGGGAGAGTTATGATACAGTTATAAAGAAAAATAACGTACTTAAGGAGCACTTTCTCGGATGCAAGCCAAGCGTCGTACTTAAATAAGTAATGCAATTTTAGATTTTCTTTTAAATTGCCTGCTTGGCAGGACCAGTGACATAAACAAGATATTGGCCACCGAAAGTAGTCACCTATTTTGCAATATCTATATCGACTCTACAGAGCCGTCTGCAGGTCTTTACAAGTTAGCTCTTGACTGCTATCTCACCTGATGGTAAGTGATGATGCAGTCTAAAGGGCAAAACACACAGGGAGCGGGTGCGGGTCGGGCGCGGGTCGGGTCAGGTGCGTGGTTGGTTGAAGTCCTTGTATTTATATGGACGACATCACACAGCGACACCCGCCACGCGCCCGACCCGCGCCCGCGTTCCGTGTGATGTCTTCCATATAAATAAAAGGAATTCAACCCGCCTGACACTCGACCCGACCCGCGCCCGCTTCCTGTGTGTTTTTCCCTTAAGATGGCAGCGGGCTAACTTGTTAGGGGTACGGCAGTTATATTAAACCCATACCCCTATCGGTTTCTACACGGCATCGTACCGGTACGTCTTTGCCTGTAGGGTGGTAACTAGCCACGCCTGAAGCCTCCCATCAGGCAAACCTACCCACCTATAGTAAGTAATGTACATGTAGTTTTAAACATCTACCTTTGGCATAAACTGAGTGTGGTTGCAGGGCCTGTACAGTGACACTGGTGGTATGAAGTTCATCGGCTCGCAATCTAAAGTGGAAGCATTCAGATATTTGAGCAGTTCCTTCATCAGAGACCTCCACTGCAGCAGTTCTACGAGCGCGAACTCCCCGGCACGCCCTCTCTTGGGTTACTCTTGCTACCACCTCCCTTTTACTTGAGGATGGGTCCAGCTATAGAAAACAAGTTAAGCTTAAGGTTTAGTTAGCTGATTTTCAGTTATATGCTTATGTACTGACTAGCTGATGCCTGCGACTACGTCCGCCTGGATTAAGGTTTTTTGTTCCCGCGGGAACTCCTTAGTTTTCCGGGATGAAAATAATCCTATAATCTATCTCTGTGCCAAATTTCATCCAGATCCGTTCAGCCGTTGGGGCGTGATTGAGTAACAAACATCCATCCATACATCCATACATCCAAACTTTCACATTTATAATATTTATTTGATATTTGATATAAGATAGCCGATGGATGTAAACAGCCAAGGATACATATAACGTTGGCACTGGTAATCGCGCTGGCATGGCGTTGGTAATCTAAAAGACGCCTATGTCCAACAGTGGATGCATATTATGATACTGATTTATGCAACACTAGATGATGCCCGCGACTTCATCCGCGCGGATTAAGAGCAATGCGAATGAACGGGCAAAGTTGAGAGTAGGTATTCAGATAGGTATATTGCCGTCGCGCTGCTCCGGGAGAAGACCGAACGCTTATTCAATGCGCATGTATGCGTACGCACGCCGCTCGCTCGAACGAGTTCCTAAATAAAATTAAAATATGTGTTTGAGCTACTCGCAGTCGGCAAAATGATATACCTAGATGTGTTTTGTGTTTCGTATATTTTTTGCTATCTAATAACTCTGACCCTGGACTTATTTGACTTATTTCTCTGTTTTTGATTCTTTTTTACCCTCGACGAAACGGAGACGGTATATGTGTTTGCCCTAAGAGGTTGTGTGTTTGTTTGTTTGTATGTTTGTTTGTTTGTTTGTTTGTGCCCTTTTTTGTTATCGTTTTTCTGGAAAACTACTGGACCGATTAATATGCGGTTTTTTGCATTAGATATGTATAGCTTGTGAGAAGGTTCTTAGATATATTTTAGTACCATAGACAACCAAGCTGAGCTGTAGTATATGATTTTAATTTTTCAATATGTTACCATTTTTCTCAAAAAGTACTGGGCCGATTGAGATGCGGTTTTTTGCATTGGATATGTATAGCTTGTGAGAAGGTTCTTAGATATATTTTAGGACCATAGACAACCAAGCTGAGCTGTAGTCTATGATTTTAATTTTTCAATATGTTACAATTTTTCTCAAAAAGTACTGAGCCGATTAAGATGCGGTTTTTTGCATTAGATATGTATAGCTTGTGAGAAGGTACTTAGATATATTTTAAGACCATAGACAAACAAGCTGAGCTGTAGTCTATGATTTTAATTTTTCAATATGTTACCATTTTTCTCAAAAAGTACTGGGCCGATTAAGATACGGTTTTTTGCATTAGATATGTATAGCTTGTGAGAAGGTACTTAGATATATTTTAGGACCATAGACAACCAAGCTGAGCTGTAGTCTATGATTTTAATTTTTCAATATGTTACCATTTTTCTCAAAAAGTACTGGGCCGATTGAGATGAGGTTTTTTGCATGAGATATGTATAGCTTGTGAGAAGGTTCCAGGTTTTAGGACCATAGACAATGCTGCAATCGTGATTTGGTAAGTGGTCATCGTAAACCCGTCGTGTTTAGACTTTATTGATTTGTCTTGACTAGCATGTTGTACCTAGATGCTGCCCATGGTCTCATGATGGAGCCAGGAGGTGGCCATAGGAACTCCTGAATTTCTGATCGTAAACCCGTCGTGTTTGGACTCTTTTGATTTGTCTTGACTAGCGCTTTGTACCTAGATGCTGCCCAGGGTCTCATGATGGAGCCAGAAGGTGGTCATGGGAACTCCTTAAGTTCTCATCGTTAATCCTCCGTATTTGGACTCTTGATTTGTCTTGACAAGCACTTTAAACCTAGATGTTGCCCAGGGTCTCGTGATGGAGCCAGGAAGTGGTCACAGGAACTCCTTAAGTGATCACATTTTTTTAACAATTTTTAGCAAAATATTAAAATTTAACACTATTTGACACCTCTACTCATTACTAAGCACAAGTTTTATCTCGGAATGAGAAGGGTTTGGTCATAGTCCACCACGCTGGTCAAAAAAACTACTGAGCCGGCAAATATGCAGTTTTGTGTTTTAGATATTATTTTATATTTTGCTAAGTTCTAATTGTTGTTTCAATGGAGCTCTGCAATTCGTCGTGGGTTTTTTAAATCTTTTAATTTTATAACTTGTTAATGTTTTTTATGCACTAACAGTCATCTAGCCTTAGAGTGTGATCTTAGCTGACGGTAAGTGATGATGTAGTCTAAGATGGTATCGGACTAACCTGTCAGGCATAAAGCAGTTAGTAACATTAAAGCCCTAAGTAGCCTTCATCGGTTAGTTGCTACCGGAACGCCTAATCGTTCGGCAGTACGTCTTTGCCGTTAGGGTGGTAACTAGTCACGGCCGAAGCTTGCCACAAGACCAGAACTGAGAAAATTCAGATATATAAACTTCCAAATTGAACCTGCCGGTAATTGAACCCGTGACCTTGCGCTTACATGACAGCACACCTCACACCACTGCGCCAGGGAGGTCATTTACTCAGTTGGGAACTATTTTATATGTTTTTTTTATTCTACTACAAGTTAGCTCTTGACTGCGATCTTACCTGATGTTAGACAAAGTCAAAGTCAAAAAACGTTTATTCAATATAAACTACACTTATTGACGTCCGGTTATTTATAACATATAACATAATATAATGGTGATAATCAGTACGACATCTTAAACTAAAATTACGAGGGTTCCAAAGTCCAAACGCGCCCTGGTCTGAGAAGAGCCCACAACAAACTCAGCCAGGATTTTTTTTTCACTATCACCATTTCACAATCATCTTAACTAAGGAACTATCAGAGCCATTATAGAGAACGATGATACAGTCTAAGATGGTAGCAGGCTAACTCGTTAGGGTTAGTTATATTAAACCCATACCCCTAACGGTTTCTACACGGCATGACGTATCTACACGCATCTACCGTAACGCTAAATCACTTGGAGGTACGTCTTTGTCGGTAGGGTGGTTACTAGCCACGGCTGAACCCTCCTACCAGATCAGAACACAGAAAATTTAAAAATGATAAATTCCCAAGTGGACCATGTCGTCCCCGAATCGTACCCGGGGCCGGAACCTCCCACAATATGACCACAGCGTTTCAGGATTGCTATAATGTCCTCTCAACCGAATTTCGGCCACGGCGGCCTATCTCCAAAGAGCCATCTGCGCAGGAGATAATTATAGTGCACAAGTGTGGGCGCATACACTGGAGCACTCTCTGTTCCTTTACTCTCATAGCCCGATAGGACGGAAAATCCAACAGGACCGGAGAGAGATCAGGCACAGGACCGATGGCTTTACATGCTCTTGGAGGCACGGGGGTAAAACATCTTCCTTACTCCGGGTTAGTACTGAGAATTTCTTGTCAGAAAAACCCAATACTTGTTATGGCCCGACCCGGGAATCGAACCCTCGTCGGCCGCAGTCGAATATGTTAACCACTAGACCAACGAGGCAGTCAAGAAATAAATTAACGCGCAATAGAAATAGGGGGCGGCCGGCAGTGCGGAGATATCGCAGTGTTAATATAACTGCCATGCCCCTAACAGGTTAGCCCGCTATCATCTTAGACTGCATCATCACCTACCATCAGGTGAGATCGCAGTCAAGAGCTAACTTGTAGTGGATAAAAAAAAACCTGACATGTGCTGCCCACTGCCGACTGGCTATTATTGGGTATGGAGTTATGGACTATATGCTCACAGAATAAGTAAAAAGTTAAATATCGATGTCGATAAACAACACTAGATTATCGATACTATAATTATATCGACTACGCTTGAACTCACTAACTATGTACATATGTGTGTGTGTATACGTATTTAACCTCCCCGAATAGAGGCCGATACAACCCGATAGGGACAACTGCAGCTTGGACCGATTATACCTATGAAAAACAGTAGAATTCTCACTCTCGTATTTTTCTGTTTCCACCTTCAAAACTGAACCGATTTTAATTCTGTTTTTACGAATAATTTAACAAGGGCTCAGGCT
Source organism: Erebia aethiops (assembly GCA_923060345.2). Lineage (NCBI taxonomy): Eukaryota > Metazoa > Arthropoda > Insecta > Lepidoptera > Nymphalidae > Erebia > Erebia aethiops. The sequence continues at coordinate 7,438,105 of OV281096.1, read as the reverse complement.
ATGTCGGTATGTTTTTCTTTTTTTTATTATATCCGTCAAATTTATTTGCGGGATGTCTGATGATGGCACGAAAACTGGGCCATTTTTTGCAGGTTGTGAAGGTTCCATGTTCTTAAAATTATTAATTTATCGAAAAAAGGAAAACATAGGGGCATGGCACGGATACATGTAGATTTTATGGTGCAAGAATATTTTCAATATTGTAATTATCCACAGAGGAAACAGACAAATGTTTTTGTATGGAGAAATCTCCGGGAGAATTCCTCTTAAGGTTTTTAATTTAAGAGTCCCGCGGGAACTCTTAAATTTTTCGGGATAAAAAGTAGCTTATGTCCTTTCCCGAGATATAAACTATCCCCATACCAAAACCATTGTGACGTCATTCGCTTCTTGGTGTTTTAACCAATATGGCGTATTGCTGTATTTTATAATTTTATTTTATCAAAATAAATAGCAATCTCACTCGAAATAGAAAAATAAATACGTTTTTTATAATCCATGAATCCTATTTCATTTGATAAATTCATAATTTCATTGATTCTTGGTTACTGTCATCATGCCTATTACCCTCGTTACCTTAAGATTCCGTGCTTCTATGACCGTAACAGTGAGCCGGTGTAGATTTTCATTGTAGAGCAACGATACTTGGACTTCACCTAAATCCGACGTTGGATCTTGCACCTCCTACGAGCAAATTATGGAGGAATAAATTAGATCTTTTTTTTTAATCCACCACAAGCTAGCCCTTGACTGCGATCTCACCTGATGGTAAGTGATGATGCAGTCTAAGATGGTAGCGGGCTAACCTGTTAGGGGCATGGCAGTTATATTAAACCCATACCCCTTCGGTTTCTACACGGCATCGTACCGGAACGCTAAATCGCTTAGCGGCACGTCTTTGCCGGTAGGGTGGTAACTAGCCACGGCCGAAGCCTCCCACCAGACCATCTCATTTAAATGCTTAATCTTTAAAATCTATTTATGAGAATAAATAATAGTCTTCTTTATTATGTTTTATTTAATTGCCTATTTCTTTTCTTTCAATGTGATATTTTTGTCGTCGAGTTGAGATACGCGTTTAATAGTAAACCATGTTTTTTTCTAAGTTGGTTAACTATTCGTTTATCCACCACCACCACCACTACAGCCCATTAACGTCCCACTGCTGGGCACAAGCCTCCACTTTCATAAGAGAGAGAGAATTAGAGCTTAGACCCACCACGCTGCTCCAATGCGGGTTGGTGGACTTTAACGACCATTATCATGTTAGTGATAATAACCGGGACCGACGGCTTTTAAGAGTCCGTATCCCCGCAAACCGACATTTTAAGAACTTTTGATGAGCTTTATGCATGAGATATTAGAAATATAAAAAAAAAAATTAAAACATTAAAGATTAATCCCTCCTTAGTAGAGTGTTGCAAAAAAATATTAATTTTATTCAAATATAATAGTGAAATTCTCATTCTTGCAGAATACGTTTACGATTTTTACACTTTTGGGTGACACTTTTGACCCATATAAATTCACGAAAAATTAAAATAAATTGCTTACAAAAAAAATTACTAATATGATACTCTTAGAATTAGAGAGAACACCGTCAACTTCCCAATTCCAGGCTGGTACTGAGAATTTACCTAGAAAAACCCAATACTAAATTATGGCCTGATCCGGGACTCGAACCCGGGACCTCGTCGGCCGCAGTCGAACATGCTCACCACTAGACCAACCAACGAGGCAGTATTCGAAAACCTACAAAGCAGATATCATAATACCACACACACATACACACACACACACACACACATAACTTTTGTGAATTGTATTGTGTTTTAACTAATAAAAATGAAAACATTGAAATCTTCAGTAATTCATTCAGTAATGCACAAAGAGCCGTTTATTCATCTAGAAACTTTTGCCTCCCACATTTTTCTTCGTCGTCTTCATAAGATCCCTCTGAGAAATCCTAAGAAGTTCTGTACCTTTTCAATATCCAATTTGTAGAGTTGCGGCTCCTCATCTGGAGCTATTCCTTCCAGTTCACTTAGCGGCAAGATGATGTGACCAATGAGTTGTTTGTTCTTCCCGACTCTGCCTACGTCCAGTACTGATAATTTAAGCGTTAGTGTCTCTAATTTTCCCGGTGGAATCTGTTGAATCACGTCATTTGATAAGAAAATTTCATGTCATATTTATCGCTAGATGATGCCCGCGACTTCGTTCGCGTGGACTAAGTTTTTTCGATTCCCGCGGGAAGTCCTCAAATTCCCGGACTATGTCCCTGGGATACAACCTATCCCTGTACCAAATTTCATCAAAATCGGTTGAACAGATAGCTGTGAAAGCGTAGCAGACAGACACACTTTCGCATTTATAATATTAGAATGGATTATATAACTATAAGTAAAATCTTTCAATTTTAGCATTTTTTTTATCCCAGAGCTGGGCCAAGATTTCTGCTTCAATAACATGGTTTAATGGGGACGAAAATATGTAATTCTTAAGACGCAGTTTCAAAATACAACCGTGGTACTATTGTTGTTCAGTAAGCATTTTCCTTAACTGCTACTAAACTTACTTAGTTATTCTATTAGCGTTGAGCTTGTGAAATTATGAATAATATACTCGTAAGTTATGAAAATGGCTAATATACTTTTAACAAACCATATCACGAGAGAATATTACATTAATTTATTTAAATTAAGAAGAAAATTTATTATACTCAAATTATGTAAGTAAATTTCATATTTCATTAAATGAAACAACAAAAGCTAACTCCGAAAAGCAACTCTTACTTTATAAAAATAATCTAGGAAATAAAATTTTATTTTTAATATAGATTAAGCGTATAGTTACCGAAAGTAAAACATAACAAAATTTTTATTGAACATTTTTTATGTAAGTAAAACATTTTGTTACACACAAACGAATAACAAAACAGAGGTAGCACGAATCGTGAAACAGTTGTTTTTGTGTTGTTGTTGTTGTTGTTACATTACTTATCATCTCATGCCAGGATCACAAAGTTAACAAGTTGTGATGTTTGATTTATTTTAGTTTCAAATCTTATGGTAGGGTTGCGAAGAGCAAATCAAAAATCATCAAATTTTGTGCACTTACTTGATACACAAATGTCTCGTCGAAGAATGGGTTGCAGGTTTTCTTCTTTTGTTTCGTTTGAAGCACTCGCCTTTCGTCAGGCATCAACTGGATCCTGTTAATAATTTAGATACTTCAAGTTTGTACGGAACTACTGTAAAAGTGCATGCTTTAGTGTCGTAGCGTATCGTGACGGAATATAAGACGAATGAAGTCATACAACCCGACCGAATTTCGGCCACGGCGGCCAATCTCCAGAGAGATTAGTCATCTGCGCGGGAGATATTATAATGCACAAGTGTGTGTGCGTACACAGGTGCACTCTCTATTCCTTTACTCTCACAGCCCGATAGGACGGAAAATCCGACACGACCGGAGAGAGATCAGGTGCAGGACCGACGGCTTAACGTGCTCTCCGAGGAACGGGGTTGAAATACCGACATGTTCCTAACTCCGGGCTAGTACTGAGAATTTTTGTTAGAAAAACCTAATACACAATTAAGGTCCGACCCGGGACTCGAACCCGGGACCTCGTCAGCCGCGGTCGAACATGCTAACCACAAATTATAATTTTTAATTTCATTGATTCTGTGTTACTGCCATCATGCCTATTGTAAATATATTTTATTTTTTCAAAAGAGCAACCACCGAGTTTCTTGCTGGTTCTTCTCCGTAGGAATGGCATTCCGAACCAGTGGTAGATTCATTCGACTATTCATAAGCACTTGTAAAAAGTGTATTTGAATAAAACCATTTGAATTTGAAAATTCTATATCATGTTTTATTTTTAGTTCTATAAAACCTTTCGAGATAAATTTGTTTTAAATTGATTAATGGAGTCAGCCCTTTAATGGCCCTCCAGTGACTTTCACGTCCTGTTATCTCACGCTCCAAAGCACCAACAGGCTCCAAGTAAATAACGCTCCTGATTAGAACACGCTCAATAAACAACAATGCTCTCTAAGCTTGGCTTATTTAACTAATTATGGTAAAATTTCCCCGTCTAAAGGTTTAAACTTACATAGTAAGGGATAATTTTGAAATAATTAACAAAAATCAAGAATCAATATAAAAATCGCTTAAATAATTATAAGTTTCGTCGTATCATGATAGATAGACGAAACGATATAGTCAACTATGTCTAAACTAGACGATGACTGCGATTTCGTCTGCGTGTTTAAATCCTTTGAAATCGTCCGAAAGTTGTTTGTCCGTTGCCGAAATGCGTCTGCGAGTTGTTGAACTTTTATCACAATCGTTTTACTTTTAAACTTTGAAAAAATAAATTGATTTTTTTTAATTGATTTTTTGTTGGAAAGCTACATTCACGTGGACTGACGCGATTATCATCTAGTTCAGCATAAATTCTGCAATCTAGCTGTAATGTATGGCCCAAACCATGTTTTTTTTAAATAAACTATTTTCTAACTTACTTTATGTATGGGTCGCACGCATTCGCCAGTGCCGGGGTACGCGAGGGTAGATGTTTCACTTTTAGAATATGCACCTGCAGTCGTTCAGTCCCAGATTCGTACTTTAAAGTGAACCATACGCGACCCTTGAAAAAAAAAACATTGATATACTTTTTAATTAGGTACTTAGTCCTTACATTATCAACCCATTACTGGCCGCATGTCTCGTCTCAGAATGAGAACGGCTTAGAAACCTTAGACCATAGTCATAGTCCAAGACGTTGGCCGTCAGATTTAAATTATATTTACTTATATACCTACTACTCATACACTTATACTTCACACACTTTTGAGAACATTTTGGAAAATTCTCAGGCATGCACATAAAAGTTATATGTAAATTGCTTTAAGCACCGAGTTAGAGGTGCGTACGTCGGGAACTTTGGAACACAAAGAAAAGGAGGTCGAGATTTTAACGACTGGATTAATGCCGCTGCCTTCCTTCTCACTTAGTGCTTTACCTACGAGTAGTAAACAATAAATAATGAGTTCCCATACAAAAGAGAACGTTTGTATGGACAAACGGGTACCACATTTCCACTTAAATCTAATTAATCGCACTGGAACAATGCAACAAAATTTTGTTATTCGTATTTTGGAAAGTATTTTGAAAATTACGGAGTGCCTGAAGTTATTTTGTTTCATCACCATTACAATCCATTAACGTCCCAATGCTGAGCATAAGCCTGCACTCTCATAGGACAGAGGGAATTAGAGATTAGACCCACCACGCTGCTCCAATGCGGGTTGGCGGGCTTTATAACGACTATTATCATACTTTTTTTTTATCCACTACAAGTTAGCCCTTGACTGCGGTCTCACCTGATGGTAAGTGATGATGCAGTCTAAGATGGTAGCGGGCTAACCTGTTAGGGGCATGGCAGTTATATTAAACCCTATTCGGTTTCTACACGGCATCGTACCGGAACGCTAAATCGCTTGGCGGTACGTCTTTGCCAGTAGGGTGGTAACCAGCCACGACCGAAGCCTCCCACCAGGGAAATTTCAGAAATTACAAATTCCCAAATTGACCCTGCCGGGGATCGAACCCGGGACCTCCGCACGTTAAGACAACAGCGCTGCACACTGCGCCACGGAGGTCGCCAAAAACTACTAGTAACTACTAGTGAATAGCCGGGATCGACGGTTTAACGTGCTCTCCGAGGCACCGGGCTCCAACTCCGGCTGGCACTGAGAATTTCTTAACTGAAAAAACCCAATACTTAACAATTTTTATGCCCGACCGGGAATCGAACCGAGGACCTCGTGATCCGCAGTCGACCATCCTAACCGCTACACCAACGAGTCAGTCCATAACTCTACTCTAGACTCTACAACTTTGAGTTTAGTCTTTTAGAAAGTCGAAATGTTGCACGAAATGTGTGAGGGTTGGAAATTTAGGCCAGACAAGAATTAACACAGGTGTAATTCTGTTAATTTGACTCAGCTGCCTAAAAGTGATAAATGATAACACTCAGAGCGAGATGAAAATTTAGATGTCTAATTGGTGGGTTAATGTGTTGCAAAATTTACCCTTTAAAAGGGTTCAAAATAGAATTAGAGATTTTCAATGATAGTTATTGATAATAAGAAGAGGGAGATTCCACATTTCGCTTGTAACTGAAAACCACATTGACGAAGGCTGTAGTTTTATTATACCAGGAAAAGCACTAAATGTGCGAAGCGAAATTTATTGAAATTGTTAAAGTTCAATGGAGTTAGTTAGACGGACTCCCGCAGCGGGTTGAACACCTCTGAAATACGTTTCAACGAATACTCCTGAAATACATTTCGAATAAATAAGGCGCAGGATATATACAAGAGAGCCGAGGAGTGCAGGTGAAGTGCAGGCGCGGCGCAGGATGGCCGCCGCTTCTATTAAATTTCATACAAAATGTATGCAAGCGACGGGAGGCCACGTATAAATAAACAGGCGGCGAGGCGCGGACGCCGTTTGGACACCGCTTTCATATTTCCAAGGCCACACCGCCGCCGCACTTCCGCCGCGCCTCTCTCTTATATCCCGCGAATATAGTATACTTACCTTACTGTGTTCATAATACGGAAAATACCATGGTAACTGGGCGATAACCACTACTTTACGGAATTTTTGTTTATCTCTGTCGAACAAAAAGTTTTCGAACTATGAGGGGCTGCGATGGTCACTTCGCCTTATCTGTCCAGATCTTCATACAAAACGAGCGTAATGGTCACTTTGCTGTCTCGCTATGTATCTGTCCAGATCTTTATACAAAACGAGCGTATACTTAAATATTTAAGACACTTACGACATGCCCTTCCGGCCACAGCTGGTCTTCTACCAGACAATCGGCTTTATACAGCGAGGGATCCAATACGCCAAGGTCCGTAGTATTCGCTGCAAAGAAAAAACTTGGTTAACTAGGGATTGAACTGGGAATATTCAACTTATAAAGACCACAACACTCAACACTGTGCCAGGTTTTTTTATAATTTCTGAATTTTCCGGTACGATGCCGTGTAGAAACCGAATAGGGGTATGGGTTTAATATAACTCCCATGCACCTAACAGGTTAGCCCGCTACCATCTTAGACTGCATCATTACTTACTATCAGGTAAGATCGCAGTCAAGGGCTAACTTGTATAGAGGATAAAAAAAAGGTTGTTCGTATATGATAATAATATAAATCCTGGTACAACGCTCGAGGCTTTAATCAAAGGCTTCAGATTTCAGTCAGGCGCCGTTGGGTTATTTCAGTTAGGGTTTTTTCAGTTAGACCTTGTTTTTTAAAATAGGCCCCAGCATGCCAAGGTCGATGGGCCCCAGCTTATCGAGGACCACTTTTAAAAGCGTTGTTTAAAATTCCGAAGACAAGAAATGGTATGGTTTATACTAAATTCGCAACGTAATAATCCCAAAACAATAGAACAATAATTAGAGTTATACGATACATCAAAGATGAAAATAAAATTTGTATTTCCATCCCCTCTGCTAATGAACTACGTTATTATTTTAAAACTGAATAACTAAGTATAAGAAAATACCTAATATTAGCATACCTGAGACCTTACAATCTACAGCCTCAAGGTGAAGCTCAGGATTATAAAAGAGAAGGGATTACTGTTAGAGATAACAAAGCATGAACAAAAAAGTGTCTGGCATCGAAAAAGTCCGCGTGTGTAACTTTTATATGGAGGACAGGACAAAGCGTCGTTCCTCTCAGACTCGGACTCGTGTGTTTTCGCTCTAAAACAAGCCATTTTCAAACAACTTGTATACAAGCACCAAAATAGGTTGATACAAATATGGAAATCTAATGCTGGAAATCCACTAGCAATAAATTTTGTAGAATTCATATTATCGATCATTGTCATAATATCCATGTCAATCATTGATATTATATATTATGTAGGTACTAGATGGGCCCTTTCATAGAAAAAAATTGGGCGTCCAACCTTTAGAGCACACTCCTAACCTGTATAGCCCTGTCCTTGTCCCCGGCATAGCGCTGTCCCGCTTTTCAGACTAGATGGCGTTAGTAAAATAGGTCCACATTCTTTGTTTGACAGGGCTTGTCTATGTAAATAGAGGTCGTTGATGTCAATATACCAATTTCACGACCTTTATAGCGCAGTGATGAGTGCTGGGGGCATACTACCATCTACGTATGAATAAATAAATGTCAGATTTATATGATGTACCTCAAATAAGGATTGTAATTCTGAAACAAGAGCGTCAACAATATTATAATATTAATGCTTAAACACCCTCCAGTATGCCCTCTGGTAGTCTCATGAGTAGGAGTATGGTAATGGTTTTTTTTGCATTACATGCTGCTGCCATGTAATACCATAAACATACCATAATATTATTGTTATAACGATTATGTTAATTATCTAAGCAAGCAGAAAATCAATCAATACTGTAATGTTCGCGCGCGAGTTGAATGCAGAGTAAAAATGTATGTGTCACCACCGTAGGTATTATATTTTATCACCCACATTCAACGACGTTTACATGCAACGGAAATATATTCATGTAAATAACACAATTTTTACGGAGATATGCGAAATAGAGGCTAATGAGACCACAGTATTATCAGCTATCACAACGAGTGAGAGAAATAATACTAGCAATTATTTTTCGTATTGATTCTGCTTGGCTATTCTGCACGCAAAAAATACATTCGCATTCTAGCCAAGCAAGCGTAATTTGTTCATTACCTACTTAAAATTAGATTACGCTGTTTTATTGCAACATTTTCAAGAGCAAAAGAAAGCTCCTTTCAAAAATGGTTTGGGCACAATACGACGTAGACTAACGATGTGCATGAATAATTTTGTAAACAGGTAAGTAAGTTGGCAAACATTGGGAAGTTGGATATCCAAACTAGTCGGACGAAACGTTTGAGGCAAGCACGCTCCAATCTAGACCTCATCATTGCTTTTCAAAAGCATGATTGTCGTCAAGCGCAAGCCTATCTTGCAATTTAAAAAAAAACATTTTACCGGTCCACACTACATGATAAGTTTAAGCCCATTTTCCAACGCTCTACCGATCAAATCAGGGCGAGTAGCCTCTGCCATCTCAATTCAGCTCGATTGCCCAAAGGCTGAAAGCCCGACGGATGACAAGATAATTCGATAACATATTCTGCTATACACTGCACTGGAATTTGGAACCACAGCATAATTATGCCATATTTGTGACGATATTTTTAATAAAATATGTAGTAGCTACTAAAATATCCAATGAAAAAAAAATGAAAATATTCTATCAGCTATACTAACCTATTATAAGTGATTCTATTTGAAATAGCTTTAATTTCAACTTGTATTTTTTTCGTAGAATCAAAAGTTAGGCAAAAAAAATAATAAAGTGCTAACTTCTTTATTTCTTCTAATCGGATGGACAGACTTGTATTTTGGCATTGGTTTTTTTTAATAATGGCACAGGAAAATTATTGCGCTCCTTTATGCTCAAGTTCTTTGGTAAGTCAACCAACTACCATCTCAGCTGGCACCATGACGTTCTAGCACGTGAGATTGCATACAACGCGTATATTCTTTTAATAAATTAAAAAAAAAGATCTTTCCGCGCTTAGTCCGGACCCAGCCATTACATCGAAAAAACCTAATATTAAAAACAACGTACCTAATATTAAAAACAACGTTGATTAACAGTTTACAGTTTATTCAAATCGTTAGGCTTTCCTTTCCACTTCAGCAGAAGCTTATTACTTAAATTTTGTGTTCAAGATATTCCTTTGAAGATAATTAAGCAACATTTCACTTAAGCAAAATTCTAAACTTAATGTTATATGAAGTGGAAGACAAAATATTTTACTGTGGTCTTTCATAAGTAACATGTATAATAATATCGAACCTACTTTTAAAGTAAATAATTAATTTATTATATATAGCATAGGTTATTTAATAAAATTATTAGGTACTTAGACGGTTTAGGTTGGTATACTTATTGAATGAGAATAGAAATTATTAAATCCTCCTATTTAAAACATTTGTCATCAGATTTTCTTAGCCCAAAATATTATAATGGTTAACAAAATCTTACTTATATTATAAATACGAAAGTTTGAATAGATGTATGGATGTATGGATATATGGATGTATGGATATATGGATGTATGGATGGATGTATGGATGTGTGGATGTTTGTAACTCAATCACGCCCCAACGGCTGAATGGATCTGGCTGAAATTTGGCACAGAGATAGATTATAGTCTGGAATAGCACATAGGCTACTTTTTATTCCGGAAAATTGAGGAGTTCCCGAGGGAACTAAAAACCTCAAACCACGCAGATGAAGTCGCGGGCATTCGCTAGTATGACATTAATTTTTCACAGCATTTTCCCCTCGTGGAAAATAATATGGATTCTCGATCGTTATTTTATGTAATATTATCCCTTTTGAGATGATCCCTAAAACCACGAGAAAGACGATGATCGCTTGTTCAATTTGAATCGGTGTACATGAGTTCACCAAAGTCCCTGTCAGTCCCATCAGATAGTTTTGCATGCAATGATAAATAACCCTGAAAAGCATCATTTCCGAAAAAATACCGTCGAACTATAATCTTTTAACTTCACTCTGTAAATCGTTATTTGACTATTAAATAAAACCGGCCAAGTGCGAGTCGGACTCGCGCACTGAGGGTTCCGTACTCATGACATTTAACACGACTAAAACTGTAACGACCAAAGATGTAAAACGGTAATAATTACCTTTGTTAATGAACCGCAAAACTAACTTTGTTTGTAGAGGTTTACTGTTAATATCAAAAAAACTATGCTAGTTAGAGCATTGGCTATAGTTTTCCTGTAAAATATACATAAATTCCTATTGACCATAATTATTTCAGATTTTTCGATTGGTAAACTCCGGAGATAAGGGGGGGGGGGGGGGGGAAAGGTATTTTTTTAGACTTTTTCCCCGATAAATCAAAAACTATCATGACTAAAAATAATTAAAAATCTGTTTTAGAATGTACAAAGTAAACCCTTTCATATGATACCCCACACAGTACAGTTATCTCACTTTTAAATTTCAACCCTCCGATTTTCCCCCCTTTTTAAATAAGAACAAAAATAATTTCCAATTTTTTTTAATTCTAGTGTCTTTGGGCCACTAATATACACAACTATTCCAAATTTCATGTCGATAGCTTCGGTAGTTACTGAAATAATCGAGTGTGACGGACGGACAGACAGACAGACGGACAGACAGACGGAGAAAGTCGCACCTAAGGGTTCCATTTTACCATTTTGGTACGGAACCCTAAAAAGATCAGTCAAAGTGCGGGTTGGTGGGCTTTAACGACTATTATCATACTTTTTGTTTTAATCCACTACAAGTTAGCCATTGACTGCGATCTCACAGATGGTACGTGATGATGCAGTCTAAGATGGTAGCGGGCCAACCTGTTAGGGGCATGGCAGCATACCCCTATTCGGTTTCTACACGGCATCGTACCGGAACGCTAAATCGCTTGGCGGCACGTCTTTGCCGGTAGGTAGGTAGGCCGGTAACTAGCCACGTCCGAAGCCTCCCACTATAGGTAGGAAAATAGCTATTGTTATCGTACATGACTGTATTTATGATAGTTAGCAAACAGTTTATGAATAATACTTTGAAACTAATTTATATTCTGTACAGTTTATGTAGATTAAGGACATTTAATTGAAGGATAATATTTGAAGAGGTCATACCATTAAAGTAATCCTATACCCTCCTATGGGAGGATCGAAACTCACCTTTACATTATAATATTTGACCGAGCGAAGCGAAGGTCTCTGAGTCTACTTGGGTGAATTGGCACTTGTCCGTCCGTCCGTCCGTCCGTCCGTCCGTCCGTCCGTCCGTCTGTCAGAGCATTATAACTTCTGAATTACTGAACGCAATTACTTCAGCTTTAAATATAATATGTAAACCAATGGCCTCCCGCCGAATATGGCTTAAAAAATAATAAAAATCTTTATTTCAGGGGGGCTCTCATAGAAGCGAATGCGAAGTAAAATATTTTTTATAAAGTTACATAGGGTTGCGGTATATCATTTTAAAGATAATTAGGAATAGAGTCCAAAAATATTTTTTTTTTAATTTTTCCCCCAAAATTGACGAAATGGGGGGCTTTCAAAGTGGTGATTTTCTAACGTCCAAAGATGACCTCAGAACTCTAAATTTTCTGAAAGGATGAGCCTGAAACTTGATCAATTATTTCAATTATATCCTGTACTTGAACAACAAATACTAAAATTAGATAAATGTTGTAAGGAAACGGAATTATTTAATTTTTAATGAGCTTCAGTATTTTTAACAGAACTTCACATTTATGTCAATAGATGGCGCCGCGAGGTCTTAGTTCGGGGCGAACCACTAGTTACTTTTTGTTGACCGAGCGAAGCGAAGGTCTCTGAGTCTACTTGGGTGAATTGGCACTTGTCCGTCCGTCCGTCCGTCTGTCAGAGCATTATAACTTCTGAATTACTGAACGCAATTACTTCAGCTTTAAATATAATATGTAAACCAATGGCCTCCCGCCGAATATGGCTTAAAAAATAATAAAAATCTTTATTTCAGGGGGGCTCTCATAGAAGCGAATGCGAAGTAAAATATTTTTTATAAAGTTACATAGGGTTGCGGTATATCATTTTAAAGATAATTAGGAATAGAGTCCAAAAATATTTTTTTTTTTAATTTTTCCCCCCAAATTGACGAAATGTCGGGCTTTCAAAGTGGAGATTTTCTAACGTCCAAAGATGACCTCAGAACTCTAAATTTTCTGAAAGGATGAGCCTGAAACTTGATCAATTATTTCAATTATATCCTGTACTTGAACAACAAATACTAAAATTAGATAAATATTGTAAGGAAACGGAATTATTTAATTTTTAATGAGCTTCAGTATTTTTAACAGAACTTCACATTTATGTCAATAGATGGCGCCGCGAGGTCTCAGTTCGGGGCGGACCACTTGTTATATAGTTATATAGTTTCGAATAAAAGCCTTTAGACCCAGGAATAATATTACATTTATGTTTTGAACACTTTTAATTTGTCAGCAAACAGCAAACACTTTACTAAATTGAGTTGATGAAAAACGCTGAGCTGTGAAGTGTCGTAATGTAATTAATGTTTTATAATTGATAAAAGTGGAAATATTATCTTATTAAAGCTGTTCCGAAAATTGCTAGGCATTAATTAGGTTATGCGTACCACATTTTAAAGGTCAATTTAATTAGAGAGCCTTATGAAGTTGTATAATAAAAACACCGTTAACGCCTGTTTGGGAAGTTCTAACTTCGAAAATATCACCAAGAGAGAGAAGACGCGGATGAAGTTAAGTAGTTCAACAAATGCGGGAGTGCGTTTGTTTGTTGTTTTATTGGTTTGTTGTTTTGTTGGTTTGTTGGTCTGTCCTTCAATCACGGCGCAACGGAGCAACGGATTGACGTGATTTTTAGCATGGTTAATTGGGTATACTTAAGAGGTGTTAGCATGTCGTTAAACGGTTAATGGTTAACGGCTGTAAGGTAAGGTGTAACGGTAGTAAAAAAAACAATGTTTTTTTTTCACAGGAGTAAAGATCATTTACTACCGTTAACCGCTTACCGTTTAACAAACGATAATAAGAAAAACAATGTTTTTTTTCACTCGCTAAAGCACACGAGTAAAGTTTGTTTACTAGCCGTTAACCGTTTAACCATTTAACGACATGGTAACACCTCTAGTATACTTGAGGATCTGGAGAGTGACATAGGCTACTTTTTACACGCGGATGAAGTCGCGGGCATCAGCTAGTTAGAGTACATACCCACATCGTTAAAAAGCTTACATGAGATCGAGAGATGTCATATCACTGGAAGAGAAAAAATCCCTCATTAGGTGGACGGACGACATCGAGTGAGCTGCAGGGACCGCTGGATCCAGGTGGCGCAAGACAGCAGTTGACTTTTATCGATCGACAACGACGCGACGACGAAGACAGAGTAAAAGCAGGTACCAACCAATTTACTAATTGACAAAGCACTATTTGGTGTTTGTGGTGGCATAATTTAAAATTAAGGTATTTTGCATGCTACTAACATGCCATCTCCCAGCTAGTCTATAAAAAAATGGTCTTTTGTCACTTTTGTCCTTTTTTTGAAAAAATATGGAGAAGTTTACGTGACGCGGTCATCGAATAGGCTATGAATAGAATTTTTCTACACCAGTTATTACTATAAGAGAATTATTCTATTAAGTAATGGCTTATTCAGACCACCTTTCCCTATTACAAAAAGCTTTCTAAATAATATCATGACAATACTGTCAAAATATTAATGTGTAGGTTGTACAAAGTACTTTCGTGAGAGTAATTAAACACATAGGAGGAGAGAATTTAATAGTTACTGAAACATTAACCTTTATACAGCGGTAAAGGTTACCAGTTAGTGGATTGCTCATATACTCGCTATCAAATTTTGCTAAATCTTCATGTTACTAAAATTAATTTTACTCTACATTTTACCTATATTATTCATTTTAGAACGACAGTAGGTACATAGCACAAACTTTGTGACTTATTAAAATAAAAATTATGGTTTTAAGAACATAAAAAAATCTTTACATTCGCTAAAGACTCTTAGACAAACAAAATTTTAATCAATATAATTTTACATTAATTTAACAGTACCTAACTGTTTGGTGACGCAATCAAGACGTCACCGACACAAAATTTGGTCCATTTATATAAGCTGTAAAGCTCTGGAGCACACTTGGGAGGAGTTTTTCGGCTTTTCTGATTATCTTATACATCACATTAAAAACTTTTGTATTACTTAAAAACTCTCTGAGTTTCGTCTCATCCTACTTGGTGCAATGTTACTTGTACATATTATTACAAATTATGCAAAATTGTGTTTGTTTGTTAGTTTGTCCTTCGATCATGCCATAACGGAGCATCGGATCCACGTTATTTTTTGCATGGATGACGTGTATAGAGTAACATAGGTCGATTTATTCTGGTAAACTTATTGAGCTCCCTAGGAGTTTTGAGAAAACCTAAATTAACGCAGGAGAAGTCACGAGTATCATCTAGTAACAAAGAAGTAGATGTTTCGTGGCCAATTTAGAGATGGGTTAAAATTTTGAAACGGTATCTAGAATACAAATGTATAACGTTATTAGTTTACTCGCTAACAAGATCATATTACGATTTGTTGTGGCGCAATAAATCTTGTTTAATTAAATTAGTTTACCTCGGAAAGTTCACGGACCGCCTACATTTACATTCGCTGTATCGCTAAAGGCTTTACAGGTTTACAACCATGACTACTTAATCCTGGTTGACGTAAAATATAGTTTGCTCAGGCAATGTGTCCAAATATCCGTTTACCTTGCAGACCCTGGGGCTGTGAATTCTGAGAGAAAAAAAGACACTTACAAGACATTTCATTGCGGTTGAGTGTAAACGGTCATCATCCAATTCTAATCCATTATATAAAAAATGCGAAAGTGCGACTGTCCGTCTGACTGTCAGCTACGCTTTCCCAGCCCGATATTGACGAAATTTCGTACAGAGGTAGGTTATATCCCGGGGAAGAACATAGGTTACACATAAACTTTCCCATCAATGCGGACGAAGTTGTAGGCATCATCTAGTAAAATATAAACGATGTATTAACAAGCAAAATAAATTCAATTAACTTAATAATAATATGATCCATATTCATTAAATATTATTCATCTTCTCAACCATATTCATCATCATCATCAATTATTCATCATCGTTCCAAAATCTTATCTGCATCATCATGTTACTAACGCAGATGTTATAGGTACATCTATTATCCGGAGACAAAATCACTGAATCTATACCCAGATCACATTTCGATTCGGAAGCAAACGTAACTGAGCGAAGTAAATTGGAAGGGGATAATCCCCACTAACTGGGTTGAATGTCGCTAAGCTTTCTGATACATAACCTGGATCTTATTGCATTTTAAGCACATTTATTAGGGGTAAAATATATAGGTACATACATATTATTAGGGGTAAAATATTATAGGTAGATACGTGCATTAAATATTTTGTTTACATACCGCAAGCCTGATAAAGGCAGACTGATCCTTCTATGTCAAAACTAATTTGAGATCTTAAAAAAATGAAATGAGTAGGTAAAAGCGAAAATTGTATATGAACATAAATAGAAAAAAATCGTGTAAGGACCAAAAAATTGGTTTCGTGTCACGTATGCAACATATATTATCAACAAATACTTTAACATATTTTGTTATACCCGATACCGGCTATACGCCTAACGGATACTAATCTATGTCCATCGTATAATAGGGATGATGCCTACATCAAAAATGAATTATTTCGAACTGACTATTAAATAGAGGATCTTCCAAAATACCTAAAATTCACATCCTCAGTTAGTTTTAAGTTTGACAATCATTTTAAAATATAGGTTAAAGAAAAAAAGTGCGTTATTATTATTATTATTATTTAACTCTTTATTTGCACCACACAATAAAAATAGAACAATATATGACATGAAATAAAATAAAGAAGAAGGATAGGTACAAAAGGCGGCCTTATCGCTAAACAGCGATATGCGTTGAAATTTGATGACGTCACGATTGTGATTTTCATACAACTTCCATGCTAGAAGTGCGTTTTTAAGATTGATAAAGAGTTGCTGATTTGATTGAGTTGTCATCATCCCTATTTAAACAGCGTTTCCATTCATATTACTGGATACAGTATACGAACAAATATATATTATTAAACCAACTTCGTCCGCGTGGTTTACATTTTTCTGATTCCCGCGGGAACTCCTTAATTTTCCGGGATAAAAAGTAGCCTATATCACTCTCCAGGAACTCGACTATACCCATGCCAAAAATCACGTCGATCCGTTGCTCCGTTGCAGCGTGATTTAAGGACCAACCAACAAACAAACTTTCGCATTTATAATATTAGTATGATAGTTCAAAACATATAAACCCAGATCACATTCACACATAGTTGACATTATAGGTAGGCAAGTCCATTGCTAACTGAGGGAGAAAAGCAGAATTTCGTATTCTACACGTGTTCTGCGAATGTCACAAGTTCACACCAACTAACGAAACGAAACTAATAAGTTCACAGCGCGTGAGTTATAGCCGGTATATATATTTATAGTTGCTATGAAACTTATTAAGTTTGATAGTCCTGTGAACTTATTAAACTAAGAAAGCTGTCTTATTTAGAACTAGCGAATGCCCGCGACTTCCTCTGCGTGATATGAGGTTTTTTGGTTCCCGCGGGAACTCCTTAATTTTCCGGGATAAAAATATATCGATATAGGATAGCCTATGTGCTATTCCAGACTATAATCTATCTCTGTGCCAAATTTTAGCCAGATCCGTTCAGCCGTTGGCGCGTGATTGAGTAAGAAACATTCACACATCCATACATCCATCCATTCAAACTTTCTCATTTATAATATTAGTAAGATAAGATAAGATTATATACATAAACTAGTGTTTCGCCCTGTGCGCGAGCTGCTAAAGCAGCTCACGGGTTGTGGTTTGACTTACAAGTAGTACAGACATTTATTATGACTATAGCAAAATTATTAAAAATGGCGTTGATTTTTTTAAACTTTGGTATGAGTTTCCTGTTTTGTGATCAGAGGGAGCCCTGAATATCGATTTTGAACGAAATCGGTCCATTAACAAAGAATTTCAAAATGGCGCTGATTTTTTAATACTTTGGTTTCAGTTTCCTGTTTTGTAGCTCCAGGGAGTCTTAAATATCGATTTTGATCGAAATCGGTCAATTAACAAAGAATTGCAAAATGGCGCTGATTTTTTTTAATTTTAGTACCAGTTTCCTGCTTTGTAATCGCAGGGAGCCCCGTCGTGGGTAAAACGGAATAGTATCAAAATCTTGCATAGTTCTACACAGTCGTAGTGTTCTTCAATATTGGCCATATATTTTCTATGGAAAAATAAATTCCGCCATCTTGAATTTTTTTCCTGTTCATCAAGTAGATCTTCAGGTCCTGATCATCTTTTGTCAAGAAACCACTCTTCCATCTTGTATACTTTCTTAGATAGACACCAAACAAATTTGTATGGCAGCCATCTTAAATTTTTTTTTTGCTCTTTGTCAATTGGATGAGGTTACGAGTGACATTAGTTCGAGGACCCCCCACCTATCTTCAATGCCTTGGCCATGCCCTTAACCCGTCTCCGAAATCCTCAATCATCAGCAGTCTCCATATTTTTTTAAAGTTATATTTCCTGACTTCTACACGAAGCCATCAGTGAAAAAAAAAATTTTTATAAAAAATTTTACAGGAGGACATTTTTGGGGAAAATCTCGAAAACTACCCATAATGTGGCAACACTGTTTAGATATCTCGATACTGCCGGTCGAGCTACACAATCGATCCATACATGTCCACTTTCCCAAATGCTGCCAACTGCCTCAAAATCATGATCGAAATTTTAAAAAACACAAAAATAATACAAAATGGCCGCCACCTCGTTTCAAAGAAACATTTTACACAGTTTCATAATTTTCCCGTAAACTACAGGATATACCGCTCCTGATGACGTTTCAATTTTTCATCTCGCTCGCACCCAGCCGAAATGATAGCTCCTGAAAAGAGACCATGTCGAAAATCACTTTTACTTTGATAAATTCCAGTGTTGCCAGACCTCGGCGACAGAAATACCCAAACATCATTCGTACAAGTGGGACATGTGGTCGCTCGTACTCGAACTTTGCAAAAAATACGTATTTCGATTTTTTTATTTTTGGGGTAAATCTTGAAAATTTCCCGAGAAATGGGGTAAATTTTTTTCTGCAATCCATTCTTCGAGTCGGTACACACAATCGCCCCATAGAAGTCGAAACGCTCCGACGTTGCCAACTGTGAGAAAATTGATATTTTAAAATTGCGTTTTTTCGTACCTCAGACCAAACGGCCGCCGGGACAGCCGCCATCTTGAATTTTAAAAAACCACTCCCGTTCTGTCAAAATACAGGATAGTTGTAGGCGAAAAGAGAAAAAAATATTAGTGTTTCGCCCTGTGCGCGAGCTGCTAAAGCAGCTCACGGGTTGTGGTTTTTGGGATATTAGGGATCCTCAGTTATCGAATTTGAACGAAATCGGCCCATTAACAAAGAATTTCAAAATGACGCTGATTTGTTAAAATTTTGGTATCAGTTTCCTGTTTTGTAACCCCAGGGAGTCCTAAATAGCGATTTTGAACGAAATCGGTCAATTAACAAAGAATTTCAAAATGGCGTTGATTTTTTTAAACATTGGTAACAGTTTCCTGTTTTGTGATCCCAGGGAGCCCTGAATATCGATTTTGAACGAAATCGGTCAATTAAAAAAAAATTTCAAAATGGCGCTGATTTTTAAAAACTTTGGTAATAGTTTCCTGTATTGAAATCCCAGGGAGCCCTAAATATCGATTTTGAACGAAATCGGTCCATTAACAAAGAATTTCAAAATGGCGCTGATTTTTTAAAATTTTGGTTTCAGTTTCCTGTTTTGTAACCCCAGGGAGTCCTAAATATCGATTTTGAACGAATTCGGTCCATTAACAAAGAATTTCAAAATGGCGCTGATTTTTAAAATTTTAGTACCAGTTTCCTGTTTTGTAATCACAGGGAGCCCCGTCGTGGGTAAAACGGAACCGTATCAAAATCTTGCATAGTTCTAGTCTTGTAGTATTCTTCAATATTGGCCATATATTTTCTATGGAGAAATAAATTCCGCCATCTTGAATTTTTTTCCTGTTCATCAAGTAGACCTCCAGGTCCTGATCATCTTTTGCCAAGAAACCACTCTTCCATCTTGTATACTTTCTGAGATGGAAATCAAACAAATTTGTATGGCAGCCATCTTAAATCCGCCATTTTGAATTTTTTTTTTGCTCTTTGTCTATTGGATGAGGTTCCGAGTGACATTAGTTCGAGGACCCCCCACCTATCTTCAATACCTTGGCCGTGCCCTTTACCCGTCTCCGAAATCCTCAATCATCAGCTGTCCCCATATTTTTGTTTAAGTTATATTTTCTGACTTCTACACGAAGCCATCAGTGAAAAAAAATTATTTCATTCAAAATTTTACAGGACGACATTTTTGGGGAAAATCTCGAAAACTACCCCAAATGTGGCAACACTGTTTAGATATCTCGATACTGCCGGTCGAGTTACACAGTCGATATCTACATGTCAACTTTCCCAATGTTGCCAACTGCCTCAAAATCGTGATCGAAATGTTCAAAAACACAAAAAGAATACAAAATGGCCGCCACCTCGTTTCACAGAAACATTTCACACAGTTTCATAATTTTCCCATGAACAACAGGATATACCGCCTCTGATGACGTTGCAATTTTTCATCTCGCTCGAAAAATCAAAAATTTCAAAACACTACAGCTCGGCCGCCATCTTGTTTTTCCAATTTTTTCTACTTTTTTGTAGTGATCGTTTACTAATTTCTTCAATCATTGCGAGTTGTAACGAAATCGGTTGGAAAATAAAAAAGTTACAAAAAGCACGTCAGCCGCCATCTTGTTTTTCCGAAATGTCATAATTTTTCCCTAATCCCATCCCGCACCCGAACGTATTATACATGAACTACCCCGTTTCGGATCTGTAGCGCTGCGGTTCGGGGTAGAAAAATCAAAAATTTGAAAATACTACAGCTCGGCCGCCATCTTGTTTTTACAATTTTTTCTACATTTTGTATTGTTCGCTTACTAATTCCTTTAATTATTACGAGTTGTAACGAAATCGGTTGGAAAACAAAAGAGTTGCAAGAATCACGTCGGCCGCCATCTTGTTTTTCCAAAAGGTCATAATTTTTCCCTACTCCCATCCCGCGCCCGAATACATCTCCCATACATCATTGTATCGTTTTCTGCCTTTTTTTAGTAGAACAATTATGCGGGTATGTTGGTAGTTTTATGTTTGTTTTTTTTCATGCATATGGTCGAACACACCCCCTCTTTCTACAATATCCTGGCCGTGCTCTTCACCCGTCTCCGATATCCTCAATCATCAACTCGCTTCACATTTTTCTCCCAAATATTCGTTAGAAGTACCCAGTCCTTATAAAGTTCCTAATCGCCATATAATTTGGTACGAAAAAAAATATTCCGCCATCTTGAATTTTTTTTCATTTCGCTAAATAGACCTCCTCGTCCTGATCATCTCTTGCCAAGAAACTACAGTTCCATCTCTTATATTCTCTGAGATAGACACTGACGAAATTTGTATGGCGGCCATCTTGAATCCACCATTTTCGAGTTTTTTTTAAACTCATCGCCAATTGGATGAGGTTCCGAGTGACATTAGTTCGAGGACCCCCCACCTATCTTCAATGTCTTGGCCGTGCCCTTTACCCGTCTCCGAAATCCTCAATCATCATCTGTCTCCATGTTTTTGTTAAAGTTATATTTCCTGACTTCTACACGAAGCCATCAGTGAAAAATAAAATTTTCATACAAAATTTTACAGGAAGACATTTTTGGGGAAAATCTCGAAAACTACCCATAATGTGGCAACACTGTTTAGTTATCTCGATACTGCCGGTGGAGTTACACAATCGATTCATACATGTCAACTTTCCCAAATGTTGCCAACTGCCTCAAAATCGTGATCGAAATTTTCAAAAACACAAAAAGAATACAAAATGGCCGCCACCTCGTTTCACAGAAGCATTTTACATAGTTTCATAATTTTCCCGTAAACTACAGGATATACCGCTCCTGATGACGTTTCAATTTTTCATCTCGCTCGCACCCAGCCGAAATGATAGCTCCTGAAAAGAGACCATGTCGAAAATCACTTTTACTTTGATAAATTCCAGTGTTGCCAGACCTCGGCGACGGAAATACCCAAACATCATTCGTGCAAGTGAGACACGTGGTCGCTCGTACTCGAACTTTACAAAAAATACGTATTTCGATTTTTTAATTATTGGGGAAAATCTTGAAAATTTCCCGAGAAATGGGGTAAATTTTTTTCCCCAATCCATTATTCGAGTCGGTACACACAATCGCCCCATAGAAGTCGAAACGCTCCGACGTTGTCAACTGTGAGAAAATTGAATTTTAAAATTGCGTTTTTTCGTACCTCAGACTAAACGGCCGCCGCGACAGCCGCCATCTTGAATTTTTAAAAACCACTCCCATTCTGTCAAAATGCAGGATAATTGTAGGCGAAAAGAGAAAAAAATATCATGCTCGACCACGCCGTTTCGGATCTGTGGCGCCGCGGTTCGGGGTCGAAAAATCAAAAATTTCAAAACACTACAGCTCGGCCGCCATCTTGTTTTTCCAATTTTTTCCACTTTTTCTATTAATTGTTTACTAATTTCTTTAATAGTTGCGAGTTGTAACGAAATCGGTTGGAAAACAAAAGAGTTGCAAGAGTCACGTCGGCCGCCATCTTGTTTTTCCGAAATGTCATAATTTTTCCCTACTCGACTCCCGCACCCGAACACATCTCCCGTACATCATTATATCGTTTTCTGTCTCTTTCTAGGAGAACAATTATGTCAATGAGTCAGTCAGTCAGTGGTAATTGAGCTATATATAGTATAACTAGTGTTTCGCCCTGTGCGCGAGCTGCTAAAGCAGCTCACGGGTTGTGGTTTGACTTACAAGTAGTACAGACATTTATTATGATTATAGCAAAATTATTAAAAATGGCGTTGATTTTTTTAAACTTTGGTATGTGTTTCCTGTTTTGTGATCAGAGGGAGCCCTGAATATCGATTTTGAACGAAATCGGTCCATTAACAAAGAATTTCAAAATGGCGCTGATTTTTTAAATACTTTGGTTTCAGTTTCCTGTTATGTAACTCCAGGGAGTCTTAAATATCGATTTTGATCGAAATCGGTCAATTAACAAAGAATTTCAAAATGGCGCTGATTTTTTTAAATTTAAGTACCAGTTTCCTGCTTTGTAATCGCAGGGAGCCCCGTCGTGGGTAAAACGGAACCGTATCGAAATCTTGCATAGTTCTACACAGTCGTAGTATTCTTCAATATTGGCCATATATTTTCTATGGAAAAATAAATTCCGCCATCTTGAATTTTTTTCCTGTTCATCAAGTAGACCTTCAGGTCCTGATCATCTTTTGTCAAGAAACCACTCTTCCATCTTTTATACTTTCTGAGATAGACACCAAACAAATTTGTATGGCAGCCATCTTTAATCCGCCATTTTGAAGTTTTTTTTTGCTCTTTGCCTATTGGATGAGGTTCCGAGTTACATTAGTTCGAGGACCCCCCACCTATCTTCAATACCTTGGCCGTGCCCTTTACCCGTCTCCGAAATCCTCAATCATCAGCTGTCTCCATATTTTTTTTCAAGTTATATTTTCTGACTTCTATACAGAGCCATCAGTGAAAAAAAAAATTTTCATACAAAATTTTACAGGAGGACATTTTTGGGGCAAATCTCGAAAACTTCCCCAAATGTGGCAACACTTTTTAGATATCTCGATACTGCCAGTCGAGCTACACAATCGATCCCTACATGTCAACTTTCCCAAATGTTGCCAACTGCCTCAAAATCATGATCGAAATTTTCAAAAACACAAAAAGAATACAAAATGGCCGCCACCTCGTTTCACAGAAGCATTTTACATAGTTTCATAATTTTCCCGTAAAGTACAGGATATACCGCTCCTGATGACGTTTCAATTTTTCATCTCGCTCGCACCCAGCCGAAATGATTGCTCCTGAAAAAAGACCATGTCGAAAATCACTTTTACTTTGATAAATTCCAGTGTTGCCAGACCTCGGCGACGGAAATACCCAAACATCATTCGTACAAGTGGGACACGTGGTCGCTCGTACTCGAACTTTGCAAAAAATACGTATTTCGATTTTTTAATTTTTGGGGAAAATCTTGAAAATTTCCCTAGAAATGGGGTAATTTTTTTTCCCCAATCCATTCTTCGAGACGGTACACACAATCGCCCCCTAGAAGTCGAAACGCTCTGACGTTGCCAACGGTGAGAAAATTGAATTTTAAAATTGCAATTTTTCGTGCCTCAGACCGAACGGCCGCCGCGACAGCCGCCATCTTGAATTTTTAAAAATCACTCCCTTTCTGTCAAAATACAGGATATTTGTAGGCGAAAAGAGAAAAAAATATTACGCTCGACCACGCCGTTTCGGATCTGTGGCGCCGCGGTTCGGGGTCGAAAAATCAAAAATTTCAAAACACTACAGCTCAGCCGCCATCTTGTTTTTCCAATTTTTTCCACTTTTTCTATAAATCGTTTCCTAGTTTCTTCAATCGTTGCGAGTTGTAACGAAATCGGTTGAAAAACAAAAGAGTTGCAAGAATCACGTCGGCCGCCATCTTGTTTTTCCGAAATATCATAATTTTTCCCTACTCGACTCGCGCACCCGAACACATCTCCCGTACATCATTATATCGTTTTCTGTCTCTTTCTAGGAGAACAATTATGTCAATGAGTCAGTCAGTGAGTCAGTGAATCAGTGGTAATTGAGCTATATATAGTATAATAACTAGTGTTTCGCCCTGTGCGCGAGCTGCTAAAGCAGCTCACGGGTTGTGGTATGACTTACAAGTAGTACAGACATTTATTATGATTATAGCAAAATTATTAATAATGGCGTTGATTTTTTAAAACTTTGGTATGAGTTTCCTGTTTTGTGATCAGAGGGAGCCCTGAATATCGATTTTGAACGAAATCGGTGCATTAACAAAAAATTTCAAAATGGCGCTGATTTTTTAAAACTTTGGTAACAGTTTCCTGTATTGAAATCCCAGGGAGCCCTAAATATCGATTTTGAACGAAATCGGTCCATTAACAAAGAATTTCAATATGGCGCTGATTTTTTAAAACTTTGGTAACAGTTTCCTGTGTTGAAATACCAGGGAGTCCTAAATATCGATTTTGAACTAAATCGGTCAATTAACAAAGAATTTCAAAATGGCGATTTTTTTTAATTTTTGGTACCAGTTTCTTGTTTTGTAATCGCAGGGAGCCCCGTCGTGAGCAAAACGGAACCTTATCAAAATCTTGCATAGTTCTACACAGTCTTGTAGTATTCTTCAATATTGGCCATGTATTTTCTATGGAAAAATAAATTCCGCCATCTTGAATTTTTTCCTGTTCATCAAGTAGACCTTCAGGTCCTGATCATCTTTTGCCAAGAAACCAATCTTCCATCTTGAATACTTTCTGAGATGGAAATCAAACAAATTTGTATGGCAGCCATCTTAAATCCGCCATTTTGAATTTTTTTTTTGCTCTTTGTCTATTGGATGAGGTTCCGAGTGACATTAGTTCGAGGACCCCCCACCTATCTTCAATACCTTGGCCGTGCCCTTTACCCGTCTCCGAAATCCTCAATCATCAGCTGTCGCCATATTTTTTTTCAAGTTATATTTTCTGACTTCTATACGAAGCCATCAGTGAAAAAAAAATTTTTCATACAAAATTTTACAGGAGGACATTTTTGGGGAAAATCTCGAAAACTACCCCAAATGTGGCAACACTGTTTAGATATCTCGATACTGCCGGTTGAGTTACACAATCGATCCATACATGTCAACTTTCCCAAATGTTGCCAACTGCCTCAAAACCGTGATCGAAATTTTCAAAAACACAAAAAGAAAACAAAATGGCGTCCATCTCGTTTCACAGAAGCATTTTACATAGTTTCATAATTTTCCCGTAAACTACAGGATATACCACTCCTGATGACGTTTCAATTTTTCAT
Source organism: Erebia aethiops (assembly GCA_923060345.2). NCBI lineage: Eukaryota > Metazoa > Arthropoda > Insecta > Lepidoptera > Nymphalidae > Erebia > Erebia aethiops. The sequence continues at coordinate 7,412,260 of OV281096.1, read as the reverse complement.
CTCGCTCGCACCCAGCCGAAATGATAGCCCCTGAAAAAAGACCATGTCGAAAATCACTTTTACTTTGATAAATCCCAGTGTTGCCAGACCTCGGCGACGAAAACACCCAAATGTCATTCGTACAAGTGGGACACGTGGTGGCTCGTACTCGAATTTTGCGAAAAATGCGTTTTTCGATTTTCGTATTTTTGGGGTAAATCTTTAAAATTTCCCTAGAAATGGGGTATTTTTTTTTCCCCAATCCATAGTTCGAGTCTGTACACACAATCGCCCCCTAGAAGTCGAAACGCTCCGACGTTGCCAACTGTGAGAAATTTGAAGTTTAAAATTGCGTTTTTTCGTACCTCAGACCGAACGGCCGCCGCGACAGCCGCCATCTTGAATTTTTGAAAACCACTCCCGTTCTGTCAAAATACAGGATAGTTGTAGGCGAAAAGAGAAAAAAATATTACGCTCGACCACGCCGTTTCGGATCTGTGGCGCCGCGGTTCGGGGTCGAAAAATCAAAAATTTCAAAACACTACAGCTCGGCCGCCATCTTGTTTTTCCAAATTTTTCCACTCTTTCTATTGATCGTTTCCTAGTTTCTTCAATCGTTGCGAGTTTAAACAAAATCGGTTGGAAAACAAAAGAGTTGCAAGAATCACGTCGGCCGCCATCTTGTTTTTCCGAAATGTCATAATTTTTCCCTACTCGACTCCCGCACCCGAACACATCTCCCGTACATCATTGTATCGTTTTCTGTCTCTTTCTAGGAGAACAATTATGTCAATGAGTCAGTGAGTCAGTGAGTGGTAATTGAGCTATATGGGGTAATTTTTTTTCGTCAATCTATACCTCGAGTCTGTACACACAATCGCCCGGTACAAGTCGAAACGCTCCAACGTTGCCAACTGTGAGAAAATTGAATTTTAAAATTGCGTTTTTTCATACCTCAGACCGAACGGCCGCCGCGACAGCCGCCATCTTGAATTTTTAAAAATTACTCCCGTTCTATCAAAATGCAGGATAGTTGTAGGCGAAAAGAGAAAAAAATATTATGCTCGACCACGCCGTTTCGGATCTGTGGCGCCACGGTTCGGGGTCGAAAAATCAAAAATTTCAAAACACAACAGCTCGGCCGCCATCTTGTTTTTCCAATTTTTTCCACTCTTTCTATTGATCGTTTTCTAATTTCTTTAATCGTTGCGAGTTGTAATGAAATCGGTTGGAAAACAAAAGAGCTGCAAGAATCACGTCGGCCGCCATCTTGTTTTTCCGAAATTTCATAATTTTTCCCTACTCGACTCCCGCACCCGAACACATCTCCCATACATCATTGTATCGTTTTCTGCCTCTTTTTAGTAGAACAATTATGCGGGTATGTTGGAAGTTTTATGTTTGTTTTTTTTTTCATGCATTTGGTCGAACACACCCCCTCTTTCTACAATATCCTGGCCGTGGTCTTCACCCGTCTCCGAAATCCTCAATCATCAACTCGCTTCACATTTTTCTCCCAAATATTTGTTAGAAGTACCCAGTCCCCATAAAGTTCCTAATCGCCATATAATTTGGTATGAAAAAAAATATTCCGCCATCTTGAATTTTTTTTCATTTTTCTTAATAGACCTCCTCGTCCTGATCATCTCTTGCCAAGAAACCACTCTTCCATCTTTTATACTTTCTGAGATAGACACCAAACAAATTTGTATAGCAGCCATCTTAAATCCGCCATTTTGAATTTTTTTTTTGCTCTTTGTCAATTGGATGAGGTTCCGAGTGACATTAGTTCGAGGACCCCCCACCTATCTTCAATACCTTGGCCGTGCCCTTTACCCGTCTCCGAAATCCTCAATCATCAGCTGTCTCCATATTTTTGTTAAAGTTATATTTCCTGATTTCTACACGAAGCCATCAGTGAAAAAAAAAAATTTCATACAAAATTTTACAGGAGGTCATTTTTGGGGAAAATCTCGAAAACTACCCATAATGTGGCAACACTGTTTAGATATCTCGATACTGCCGGTCGAGCTACACAATCGATCCATACATGTCAACTTTCCCAAATGTTGCCAACTGCCTCAAAATCATGAATGAAATTTTCAAAAACACAAAAATAATACAAAATGGCCGCCACCTCGTTTCACAGAAACATTTGACATAGTTTCATAATTTTCCCATAAACTACAGGATATACCGCTCCTGATGACGTTTCAATTTTTCATCTCGCTCGCACCCAGCCGAAATGATAGCTCCTGAAAATAGACCATGTCGAAAATCACTTTTACTTTGATAAATTCCAGTGTTGCCAGACCTCGGCGACGGAAATACCCAAATGTCATTCGTACAAGTGGGACACGTGGTCGCTCGTACTCGAACTTTGCAAAAAATACGTATTTCGATTTTTTTATTTTTGGGGAAAATCTTGAAAATTTCCCGAGAAATGGGGTAAATTTTTTTCCCCAATCCATTCTTCGAGTCGGTACACACAATCGCCCCATAGAAGTCGAAACGCTCCGACGTTGCCAACTGTATGAAAATTGAATTTTAAAATTGCGTTTTTTCGTACCTCAGACCAAACGGCCGCCGGGACAGCCGCCATCTTGAATTTTTAAAAACCACTCCCGTTCTGTCAAAATACAGGATAGTTGTAGGCGAAAACAGAAAAAAATATTACGCTCGACCACGCCGTTTCGGATCTGTGGCGCCGCGGTTCGGGGTCGAAAAATCAAAAATTTCAAAACACTACAGCTCGGCCGCCATCTTGTTTTTCCAATTTTTTCCACTTTTTATATTGACCGTTTACTAATTTCTTCAATAATTGCGAGTTTAAACAAAATCGGTTGGAAAACAAAAGAGTTGCAAGAATCACGTCGGCCGCCATCTTGTTTTTCCGAAATGTCATAATTTTTCCCTACTCGACTCCCGCACCCGAACACATCTCCCGTACATCATTGTATCGTTTTCTGTCTCTTTCTAGGAGAACAATTATGTCAATGAGTCAGTGAGTCAGTGAGTGGTAATTGAGCTATATATAGTATAACTAGTGTTTCGCCCTGTGCGCGAGCTGCTAAAGCAGCTCACGGGTTGTGGTTTGACTTACAAGTAGTACAGACATTTATTATGATTATAGCAAAATTATTAAAAATGGCGTTAGTTTTTTTAAACTTAGGTATGAGTTTCCTGTTTTGTGATCAGAGGGAGCCCTGAATATCGATTTTGAACGAAATCGGTCCATTAACAAAGAATTTCAAAATGGAGCTGATTTTTTAATACTTTGGTTTCAGTTTCCTGTTTTGTAACTCCAGGGAGTCTTAAATATCGATTTTGATCGAAATCGGTCAATTAACAAAGAATTTCAAAATGGCGCTGATTTTTTTAAATTTTAGTACCAGTTTCCTGCTTTGTAATCGCAGGGAGCCCCGTCGTGGGTAAAACGGAATCGTATCAAAATCTTGCATAGTTCTACACAGTCGTAGTATTCTTCAATATTGGCCATATATTTTCTATGGAAAAATAAATTCCGCCATCTTGAATTTTTTTCCTGTTCATCAAGTAGACCTTCAGGTCCTGATCATCTTTTGTCAAGAAACCACTCTTCCATCTTTTATACTTTCTGAGATAGACTCCAAACAAATTTGTATGGCAGCCATCTTAAATCCGCCATTTTGAATTTTTTTTTTGCTCTTTGTCAATTGGATGAGGTTCCGAGTGACATTAGTTCGAGGACCCCCCACCTATCTTCAATACCTTGGCCGTGCCCTTTACCCGTCTCCGAAATCCTCAATCATCAGCTGTCTCCATATTTTTGTTAAAGTTATATTTCCTGACTTCTACACGAAGCCATCAGTGAAAAAAAAAATTTTCATATAAAATTTTACAGGAGGACATTTTTGGGGAAAATCTCGAAAACTACCCATAATGTGGCAACACTGTTTAGATATCTCGATACTGCCGGTCGAGCTACACAATCGATCCATACATGTCAACTTTCCCAAATGTTGCCAACTGCCTCAAAATCATGATCGAAATTTTGAAAAACACAAAAATAATACAAAATGGCCGCCACCTCGTTTCACAGAAACATTTGACATAGTTTCATAATTTTCCCATGAACTACAGGATATACCGCTCCTGATGACGTTTCGATTTTTCATTTCGCTCGCACCCAGCCGAAATGATTGCTCCTGAAAAAAGACCATGTCGAAAATCACTATTACTCTGATAAATTCCAGTGTTGCCAGACCTCGGCGACGAAAATACCCAAATGTCATTCGTACAAGTGGGACACGTGGTCGCTTGTACTCGAACTTTGCAAAAAATACGTATTTCGATTTTTTAATATTTGGGGTAAATCTTGAAAATTTCCCTAGAAATGGGGTAATTTTTTTTCCCCAATCCATTCTTCAAGTCGGTACACACAATCGCCCCTTAGAAGTCGAAACGCTCCGACGTTGCCAACTGTGAGAAAATTAAATTTTAAAATTGTGTTTTTTCGTACCTAAGACCGAACGGCCGCCGCGACAGCCGCCATCTTGAATTTATAAAAACCACTCCCATTCTGTCAAAATACAGGATAATTGTAAGCGAAAAGAGAAAAAAATATCATGCTCGACCACGCCGTTTCGGATCTGTGGCAACGCGGTTCGGGGTCGAAAAATCAAAATTTTCAAAACGCTACAGCTCCGCCGCCATCTTGTTTTTCCAATTTTTTCCACTTTTTCTATTAATCGTTTACTAATTTCTTCATTAGTTGCGAGTTTAAACGAAATCGGTTGGAAAACAAAAGAGTTGCAAGAATCACGTCGGCCGCCATCTTGTTTTTCCGAAATGTCATAATTTTTCCCTACTCGACTCCCACACCCGAACACATCTCCCGTACATCATTATATAGTTTTCTGTCTCTTTCTAGGAGAACAATTATGTCAATGAGTGAGTCAGTCAGTGAGTGAGTGAATCAGTGGTAATTGAGCTATATATAGTATATACTAGTGTTTCGCCCTGTGCGCGAGCTGCTAAAGCAGCTCACGGGTTGTGGTTTTTGGGATATTAGGGATCCCCAGTTATCGAATTTGAACGAAATCGGTCAATTAACAAAGAATTTCAAAATGGCGCTGATTTTTTAAAACTTTGGTAACAGTTTCCTGTATTGAAATCCCAGGGAGCCCTAAATATCGATTTTAAGCGAAATCGGTCAATTAACAAAGAATTTCAAAATGGCGATTTTTTTAAATTTTAGTACCAGTTTCTTGTTTTGTAAACGCAGGGAGCCCCGTCGTGGGTAAATCGGAACCGTATCAAAATCTTGCATAGTTTTACACAGTCTCGTAGTATTCTTAAATATTGGCCATATATATTTTCTATGGAAAAATAAATTCCGCCATCTTGAATTTTTTTCCTGTTCATCAAGTAGACCTTCAGGTCTTGATCATCTTTTGTCAAGAAACCACTCTTCCATCTTTTATACTTTCTGAGATAGACACCAAACAAATTTGTATGGCAGCCATCTTAAATCCGCCATTTTGAATTTTTTTTTTGCTCTTTGTCAATTGGATGAGGTTCCGAGTGACATTATTTCGAGGACCCCCCACCTATCTTCAATACCTTGGCCGTGCCCTTTACCCGTCTCCGAAATCCTCAATCATCAGCTGTCTCCATATTTTTGTTAAAGTTATATTTCCTGACTTCTACACGAAGCCAGCAGTGAAAAAAAAAATTTTCATACAAAATTTTACAGGAGGACATTTTTGGGGAAAATCTCGAAAACTACCCATAATGTGGCAACACTGTTTAGATATCTCGATACTGCCGGTCGAGCTACACAATCGATCCATACATGTCAACTTTCCCAAATGTTGCCAACTGCCTCAAAATCATGATCGAAATTTTCAAAAACACAAAAATAATACAAAATGGCCGCCACCTCGTTTCACAGAAACATTTGACATAGTTTCATAATTTTCCCATGAACTACAGGATATACCGCTCCTGATAACGTTTCAATTTTTCATCTCGCTCGCACCCAGCCGAAATGATTGCTCCTGAAAGAAGACCCTGTCGAAAATCACTTTTACTTTGATAAATTCCAGTGTTGCCAGACCTCGGCGACGAAAATACCCAAATGTCAGTCGTAGAAGTAGGACACGTGGTCGCTCATACTCGAACTTTGCAAAAAATACGTATTTCGATTTTTTTATTTTTGGGGTAAATCTTGAAAATTTCCCTAGAAATGGGTTAATTTTTTTTCCCCAATCCATTCTTCGAGTCGGTACACACAATCGCCTTATAGAAGTCAAAACGCTCCGACGTTGCCAACTGTGAGAAAATTGAATTTTAAAATTGCGTTTTTTCGTACCTCAGACCGAACGGCCGCCGCGACAGCCGCCATCTTGAATTTATAAAAACCACTCCCATGCTGTCAAAATACAGGATAATTGTAGGCGAAAAGAGAAAAAAATATCATGCTCGACCACGCCGTTTCGGATCTGTGGCGCCGCGGTTCGGGGTCGAAAAATCAAAAATTTCAAAACACTACAGCTCGGCCGCCATCTTGTTTTTCCAATTTTTTCCACTTTTTCTATTGATCGTTTCCTGGTTTCTTCAATCGTTGCAAGTTGTAACGAAATCGGTTCGAAAACAAAAGAGTTGCAAGAATCACGTCGGCCGCCATCTTGTTTTTCCGAAATGTCATAATTTTTCCTTACTCGACTCCCGCACCCGAACACATCTCCCGTACATCATTATATCGTTTTCTGTCTCTTTCTAGGAGAACAATTATGTCAATGAGTGAGTGAGTCAGTGGTAATTGAGCTATATATAGTATAACTAGTGTTTCGCCCTGTGCGCGAGCTGCTAAAGCAGCTCACGGGTTGTGGTTTTGGGGATATTAGGGATCATCAGTTGTCGAATTTGAACGAAATCGGTCAATTAACAAAGAATTTCAAAATGGCGCCGATTTTTTAAAACTTTGGTAACAGTTTCCTGTATTGAAATCCCAGGGAGCCCTAAATATCGATTTTGAACGAAATCGGTCCATTAACAAAGAATTTCAAAATGGCGCTGATTTTTTAAAATTTTGGTTTCAGTTTCCTGTTTTTTAACCCCAGGGAGTCCTCAATATAGATTTTGAACGAAATCGGCCCATTAACAAAGAATTTCAAAATGGCGCTGAATTTTTAAAACTCTGGTAACTGTTTCCTCTATTGAAATCCCAGGTAGTCCTAAATATCGATTTTGAACGAAATTGGTCAATTTACAAAGAATTTCAAAATGGCGCTGTTTTTTTTAATTTTGATAACATTTTCCTGTTTTGTAACCCCAGGCCCAGGGAGCCCTAAATATCGATTTTGAACGAAATCAGCAAATAAACAAATTATTTCAAAATAGCGGCGGTTTTTAAAAATTTTGGAATAATTTTCCTGTTTTGTAATCCCAGGGAGCCCCGTCGAGGGTTAAACGGAAAAGTATCAAAATCTTGCATAGTAGTTCTACACTTGTAGTCTCTTCAATTTTCGCCTTTTATATTCTATGCAAAAATAAATTCCGCCATCTTGAATTTTTTTCCTGTTCATCAAGTAGATCTTCAGGTCCTTATGATATTTTGCCAAGAAACCTCTCTTCCGTCATTTATACTTTCTGAGTTAGCAACAATTAAATTTCTATGGCAGCCATCTTAAATCTGCCATTTTGAATTTTTTTCAGCTCATTGTCTATTGGATGAAGTGTCGAATGACATTTGGTCGAGCCCCCCCTATCTATTTGTTATGCTTCGATCGGTTGATTTCAGCAAATCAGCCGCCATTTTGTTTTTCCGAAATATTATAATTTTTTCCTACTCTTATCCCGCACGCGAACACATCTCCTATACATGAACTACCCCGTTTCAGATCTGTGACGCCGCGGTTTGAGGTAGAAAAATCAAAAATTTTAAAGCATTATATCTCGGCCGCCATTTTGTTTTTCCAATTTTTTCTACTTTTTATATTGATTGTTTACTAATTTCTTCAATAATTGCGAGTTATAATGAAATCAGTTGGAAAACAAAAGAGTTGCAAAAATCACGTCAGCCGCCATCTTGTTTTTCAATTTTTTTTCCACTTTTTCTATTGATCGTTTACAAATATCTTCAATCATTGCGAGTTGTAACGAAATCGGTCGGAAAACAAAAGAGTTGCAAGAATCACCTCGGCCGCCATCTTGTTTTTCTAATTTGTTCTACTTTTTGTATTGATCGTTTACTAATTTCTTCAATCAATGCGAGTTGTAACGAAATCGGTTGAAAAATAAAAAAGTTACAAAAAACACGCCGGCCGCCATCTTGTTTTTCCGAAATGTAATAATTTTTCTCTACTCCCATCCCGCACCCGAACATATGACCTATACATAAACTAACCCGTTTCGGATCTGTAGCGCCACGGTTCGGGGTCGAAAATTCAAAAATTTGAAAATACTACAGCTCAGCCGCCATCTTGTTTTTCTAAATTGTTCTACTTTTTGTATTGATCGTTTACTAATTTCTTCAATCATTGCAAGTTGTAACGAAATCGGTTGGAAAACAAAAAAGTTACAAAAAGCACGTCGGCCGCCATCTTGTTTTTCTGAAATGTCATAATTTTTCTTTACTCCCATCGCGCACCCGAACACATCTCCCATACATCATTGTATCATTTTCTGCCTCTTTTTAGTAGGTTCATGCATTTGGTCGAACTCCCCCCTCTTTCTACAATATCCTGGCCGCGGTCTTCACCCGTCTCCGAAATCCTCAATCATCAACTCGCTTCACATTTTTCTCCCAAATATTCGTTAGAAGTACCCAGTCCCCATAAAGTTCCTAATCGCCATATAATTTGGTATGAAAAAAAATATTCCGCCATCTTGAATTTTTTTTCATTTTGCTAAATAGACCTCCTCGTCCTGATCATCTCTTGCCAAGAAACCACTCTTCCATCTTTTATACTTTCTGAGATAGACACCAAACAAATTTGTATGGCAGCCATCTTAATTCCGCCATTTTGAATTTTTTTTTTGCTCTTTGTCTATTGGATGAGGTTCCGAGTGACATTAGTTAGAGGAACCCCCACCTATCTTCAATACCTTGGCCGTGCCCTTTACCCGTCTCCGAAATCTTCAATCATCAGGTGTCTCCATATTTTTGTTAAAGTTACATTTCCTCACTCTACACGAAGCCATCAGTGAAAAAAAAAATTTTCGTACAAAATTTTACAGGAGGACATTTTTGGGGAAAATCTCGAAAACTACCCCAAATGTGGCAACACTGTTTAGATATCTCGATACTGCCGGTCGAGCTACACAATCGATCCATACATGTCAACTTTCCCAAATGTTGCCAACTGCCTCAAAATCATGATCGAAATTTTCAAAAACACAAAAATAATACAAAATGGCCGCCACCTCGTTTCACAGAAGCATTTGACATAGTTTCATAATTTTCCCGTAAAGTACAGGATATACCGCTCCTGATGACGTTTCAATTTTTCATCTCGCTCGCACCCAGCCGAAATGATTGCTCCTGAAAAAAGACCATGTCGAAAATCACTTTTACTTTGATAAATTCCAGTGTTGCCAGACCTCGGCGACGGAAATACCCAAACATCATTCGTACAAGTGGGACACGTGGTCGCTCGTACTCGAACTTTGCAAAAAATACGTATTTCGATTTTTTAATTTTTGGGGAAAATCTTGAAAATTTCCCTAGAAATGGGGTAATTTTTTTTCCCCAATCCATTCTTCAAGACGGTACACACAATCGCCCCCTAGAAGTCGAAACGCTCTGACGTTGCCAACGGTGAGAAAATTGAATTTTAAAATTGCATTTTTTCGTGCCTCAGACCGAACGGCCGCCGCGACAGCCGCCATCTTGAATTTTTAAAAATCACTCCCTTTCTGTCAAAATACAGGATATTTGTAGGCGAAAAGAGAAAAAAATATTACGCTCGACCACGCCGTTTCGGATCTGTGGCGCCGCGGTTCGGGGTCGAAAAATCAAAAATTTCAAAACACTACAGCTCGGCCGCCATCTTGTTTTTCCAATTTTTTCCACTTTTTCTATAAATCGTTTCCTAGTTTCTTCAATCGTTGCGAGTTGTAACGAAATCGGTTGAAAAACAAAAGAGTTGCAAGAATCACGTCGGCCGCCATCTTGTTTTTCCGAAATATCATAATTTTTCCTTACTCGACTCGCGCACCCGAACACATCTCCCGTACATCATTATATCGTTTTCTGTCTCTTTCTAGGAGAACAATTATGTCAATGAGTCAGTCAGTGAGTCAGTGAATCAGTGGTAATTGAGCTATATATAGTATAACTAGTGTTTCGCCCTGTGCGCGAGCTGCTAAAGCAGCTCACGGGTTGTGGTTTTTGGGATATTAGGGATCCTCAGTTATCGAATTTGAACGAAATCGGTAAATTAACAAAAAATTTCAAAATGGCGCTGATTTTTTAAAACTTTGGTAACAGTTTCCTGTATTGAAATCCCAGGGAACCCTAAATATCGATTTTGAACGAAATCGGTCCATTAACAAAGAATTTCAAAATGGCGCTGACTTTTTAAAATTTTGGTATCAGTTTCCTGTTTTGTGACCCCAGGGAGTCCTTAATATCGAATTTGGACGAAATCGGTCAATTATCAAAGAATTTCAAAATGGCGCTGATTTTTTAAAACTTTGGTAACAGTTTCCTGTATTGAAATTCCAGGGAGCCCTACATATCGATTTTGAACGAAATCGGTCCATTAACAAAGAATTTCAAAATGGCGCTGATTTTTAAAACTTGGTTGTCAGTTTTCTATTTTGTGATCCCAGGAAGTCCTAAATATCGATTTTGAACAAAATCGGTCAATTTACAAAGAATTTCAAAATGGCGCTGATTTTATAAAATTTTGGTAACAGTTTCCAGTTTTGTAATCCGAGAGTAAAACGGAAACGTATCAAAATTTTGCATAGTTCTTTCTACACTTGTAACTTGAAGAGACCTTCAATATTCGCCATAATTATATTTTCTATGGAAAAATAAATTCCGCCATCTTGAATTTTTTTCCTGTTCATCAAGTTGACCTTCAGGTCCTTATCATCTTTTGCCAAGATATCACTCTTCCATCTTTTATACTTTCTGAGATAGACACAGAATAAATTTGTATGGCGGTCATCTTAAATCCACCATTTTGATTTTTTTTCAGCTCACTGTCTATTGGCTGAGGTTTCGAATGACATTTGATCGAGCACCTATCTAGAATGCTTCGATCGGTTCATTTCGGCAAATCGGCCGCCATCTTGTTTTTCCGAAATGTCATAACTTTTCCCCACTCCCATCCCGCACTCGAACATATCTCCTATTCATGAACTATCCTATTTCGGATCTGTGGCGCCGCGGATCGGAGTCGAAAAATCAAAAATTTGAAATTACTGCAGCTCGGCCGCCATCTTGTTTTTCAGGTTTTTCCACTTTTTCTATTGATTGTTTACTAATTTCTTCAATAATTGCGAGTTGTAACGAAATCGGTTGGAAAACAAAAGAGTTGCAAGAGTCACGTCAGCCGCCATTTTGGTTTTCCAATTTTTTCCACTTTTTCTATTGATCGTTTACTAATTTCATCAATTATTGCGAGTTGTAACGAAATCAGTTAGGAAACAAAAGAGTTGCAAGAATCATGTCGGCCGCCATCTTGTTTTTCCTATTTTTTTCCACTTTTTCTATATATCGTTTACTAACTTCTTCAATAATTGCAAGATGTAACGAAATCGGTTGGAAAACAAAAGAGTTGCAAGAATCACGTTGGATGCCATCTTGTTTTTCCTATTTTTTCCACTTTTTGTATATATCGTTTACTAATTTCTTCAATAATTGCGAGGTCTAACGAAATCGGTTGGAAAACAAAAGAGTTGCAAGAATCACTTCGGCCGCCAACTTGTTTTTCCAAAATATCATAATTTTTCCCTACTCGAATCCCGCACCTTAACACATCTCCCATACATCATTGGATCGCTTTCTGTCTCTTTCTAAGAGAACAATTATGCGGGCATGTTGGTAGTTTTATGTTTTTTTTTTTTTATGCATTTGGTCGAACACACCTCTTTCTTCAAAATCCTCAATCATCAACTCGCTTCACATTTTTGCTCCCAAAGATTCGTTAGAATGAGGGAACCATAAGTACCCAGTCCTTATAAAGTTCCTAATCGCCATATAATTTGGTATGAAAAAAAATATTCCGCCATCTTGAATTTTTTTTCATTTTGCTAAGTATACCTCCTCGTCCTGATCATCTCTTGCCAAGAAACCACACTTCCATCTTTTATACTCTCCGAGATAGACACTGACGAAATTTGTATGGCGGCCATCTTAAATTCACTATTTTCGAGTTTTTTTTAAACTCATCGCCAATTGGATGTGGTTCCGAGTGACATTAGTTCGAGGACCCCCCACCTATCTTCAATACCTTGGCCGTGCCCTTTACCCGTCTCCGAAATCCTCAATCATCAGCTGTCTCCATATTTTTGTTAAAGTTATATTTCCTGACTTCTACACGAAGCCATCAGTGAAAAAAAAGATTTTCATACAAAATTTTACAGGAGAACATTTTTGGGGAAAATCTCGAAAACTACCCATAATGTGGCAACACTGTTTAGATATCTCGATACTGCCGGTCGAGCTACACAATCGATCCATACATGTCAACTTTCCCAAATGTTGCCAACTGCCTCAAAATAGTGATCGAAATTTTCAAAAACACAAAAAGAATACAAAATGGCCGCCACCTCGTTTCACAGAAGCATTTTACACAGTTTCATAATTTTCCCGTGAACTACAGGATATACCGCTCCTGATGACGTTTCAATTTTTCATCTCGCTCGCACCCAGCCGAAATGATTGCTCCTGAAAAGGGACCATGTCGAAAATCACTTTTACTTTGATAAATTCCAGTGTTGCCAGACCTCGGCGACGAAAATACCCAAATGTCATTCGTACAAGTAGGACACGTGGTCGCTCATACTCAAACTTTATAAAAAATACGTATTTCGATTTTTTAATTTTTGGGGTAAATCTTTAAAAATTTCCCGAGAAATGGGGTATTTTTTTTTCCCCAATCCATACCTCGAATCTGTATACACAATCGCCCCGTACAAGTCGAAACGCTCCGACGTTGCCAACTGTGAGAAACTTGAATTTTAAAATTGCGTTTTTTCGTACCTCAGACCGAACGGCCGCCGCGACAGCCGCCATCTTGAATTTTGAAAAATCACTCCCGTTATGTCAAAATACAGGACAGGTGTAGGCGAAAAGAGAAAAAAATATGCTCGACCACGCCGTTTCGGATCTGTGGCGCCGCGGTTCGGGGTGGAAAAATCAAAAAATTCAAAACACTACAGCTCGACCGCCATCTTGTTTTTCCAATTTTTTCCACTTTTTCTATTGATCGTTTCCTAATTTCTTTAATAGTTGCGAGTTTAAACGAAATCGGTTGGAAAACAAAAGAGTTGCAAGAATCACGTCGGCCGCCATCTTGTTTTTCCGAAATGTCATAATTTTTCCCTACTCCCTTTCCGCACCCGAACACATCTCCCATACATCATTGTATCGTTTTCTGCCTCTTTTTAGTAGAACAATTATGCGGGTATGTTGGAAGTTTTATGTTTGTTTTTTTTTTCATGCATTTGGTCGAACACACCCCCTCTTTCTACAATATCCTGGCCGTGGTCTTCACCCGTCTCCGAAATCCTCAATCATCAACTCGCTTCACATTTTTCTCCCAAATATTCGTTAGAAGTACCCAGTCCCCATAAAGTTCCTAATCGCCATATAATTTGGTATGAAAAAAAATATTCCGCCATCTTGAATTTTTTTTCATTTTTCTTAATAGACCTCCTCGTCCTGATCATCTCTTGCCAAGAAACCACTCTTCCATCTTTTATACTTTCTGAGATAGACACCAAACAAATTTGTATAGCAGCCATCTTAAATCCGCCATTTTGAATTTTTTTTTTCTCTTTGTCTATTGGATGAGGTTCCGAGTGACATTAGTTCGAGGACCCCCCCACCTATCTTCAATACCTTGGCCGTGCCCTTTACCCGTCTCCGAAATCCTCAATCATCAGCTGTCTCCATATTTTTGTTAAAGTTATATTTCCTGACTTCTACACGAAGCCATCAGTGAAAAAAAAGATTTTCATACAAAATTTTACAGGAGAACATTTTTGGGGAAAATCTCAAAAACTACCCATAATGTGGCAACACTGTTTAGGTATCTCGATACTGCCGGTCGAGCTACACAATCGATCCATACATGTCAACTTTCCCAAATGTTGCCAACTACCTCAAAATCGTGATCGAAATTTTCAAAAACACAAAAAGAATACAAAATGGCCGCCACCTCGTTTCACAGAATTGTTTTACACAGTTTCATAATTTTCCCGTAAACTACAGGATATAACGCTTCTGAAGACGTTTCAATTTTTCATCTCGCTCGCACCCAGCCGAAATGATTGCTTCTGAAAAGAGACCATGTCGAAAATCACTTTTACTTTGATAAATTCCAGTGTTGCCAGACCTCGGCGACGAAAACACCCAAATGTCATTTGTACAAGTGGGATACGTGGTCGCTTATACTCGAACTTTGCAAAAAACACGTATTTCGATTTTTTTATTTATGGGGCAAATCTAGAAAATTTCCCGAGAAATGGGGTAATTTTTTTTCGTCAATCTATACCTCGAGTCTGTACACACAATCGCCCGGTACAAGTCGAAACGCTCCAACGTTGCCAACTGTGAGAAAATTGAATTTTAAAATTGCGTTTTTTCATACCTCAGACCGAACGGCCGCCGCGACAGCCGCCATCTTGAATTTTTAAAAATTACTCCCGTTCTATCAAAATGCAGGATAGTTGTAGGCGAAAAGAGAAAAAAATATTATGCTCGACCACGCCGTTTCGGATCTGTGGCGCCACGGTTCGGGGTCGAAAAATCAAAAATTTCAAAACACAACAGCTCGGCCGCCATCTTGTTTTTCCAATTTTTTCCACTCTTTCTATTGATCGTTTTCTAATTTCTTTAATCGTTGCGAGTTGTAATGAAATCGGTTGGAAAACAAAAGAGCTGCAAGAATCACGTCGGCCGCCATCTTGTTTTTCCGAAATTTCATAATTTTTCCCTACTCGACTCCCGCACCCGAACACATCTCCCATACATCATTGTATCGTTTTCTGCCTCTTTTTAGTAGAACAATTATGCGGGTATGTTGGAAGTTTTATGTTTGTTTTTTTTTTCATGCATTTGGTCGAACACACCCCCTCTTTCTACAATATCCTGGCCGTGGTCTTCACCCGTCTCCGAAATCCTCAATCATCAACTCGCTTCACATTTTTCTCCCAAATATTTGTTAGAAGTACCCAGTCCCCATAAAGTTCCTAATCGCCATATAATTTGGTATGAAAAAAAATATTCCGCCATCTTGAATTTTTTTTCATTTTTCTTAATAGACCTCCTCGTCCTGATCATCTCTTGCCAAGAAACCACTCTTCCATCTTTTATACTTTCTGAGATAGACACCAAACAAATTTGTATAGCAGCCATCTTAAATCCGCCATTTTGAATTTTTTTTTTGCTCTTTGTCAATTGGATGAGGTTCCGAGTGACATTAGTTCGAGGACCCCCCACCTATCTTCAATACCTTGGCCGTGCCCTTTACCCGTCTCCGAAATCCTCAATCATCAGCTGTCTCCATATTTTTGTTAAAGTTATATTTCCTGATTTCTACACGAAGCCATCAGTGAAAAAAAAAAATTTCATACAAAATTTTACAGGAGGTCATTTTTGGGGAAAATCTCGAAAACTACCCATAATGTGGCAACACTGTTTAGATATCTCGATACTGCCGGTCGAGCTACACAATCGATCCATACATGTCAACTTTCCCAAATGTTGCCAACTGCCTCAAAATCATGAATGAAATTTTCAAAAACACAAAAATAATACAAAATGGCCGCCACCTCGTTTCACAGAAACATTTGACATAGTTTCATAATTTTCCCATAAACTACAGGATATACCGCTCCTGATGACGTTTCAATTTTTCATCTCGCTCGCACCCAGCCGAAATGATAGCTCCTGAAAATAGACCATGTCGAAAATCACTTTTACTTTGATAAATTCCAGTGTTGCCAGACCTCGGCGACGGAAATACCCAAATGTCATTCGTACAAGTGGGACACGTGGTCGCTCGTACTCGAACTTTGCAAAAAATACGTATTTCGATTTTTTTATTTTTGGGGAAAATCTTGAAAATTTCCCGAGAAATGGGGTAAATTTTTTTCCCCAATCCATTCTTCGAGTCGGTACACACAATCGCCCCATAGAAGTCGAAACGCTCCGACGTTGCCAACTGTATGAAAATTGAATTTTAAAATTGCGTTTTTTCGTACCTCAGACCAAACGGCCGCCGGGACAGCCGCCATCTTGAATTTTTAAAAACCACTCCCGTTCTGTCAAAATACAGGATAGTTGTAGGCGAAAACAGAAAAAAATATTACGCTCGACCACGCCGTTTCGGATCTGTGGCGCCGCGGTTCGGGGTCGAAAAATCAAAAATTTCAAAACACTACAGCTCGGCCGCCATCTTGTTTTTCCAATTTTTTCCACTTTTTATATTGACCGTTTACTAATTTCTTCAATAATTGCGAGTTTAAACAAAATCGGTTGGAAAACAAAAGAGTTGCAAGAATCACGTCGGCCGCCATCTTGTTTTTCCGAAATGTCATAATTTTTCCCTACTCGACTCCCGCACCCGAACACATCTCCCGTACATCATTGTATCGTTTTCTGTCTCTTTCTAGGAGAACAATTATGTCAATGAGTCAGTGAGTCAGTGAGTGGTAATTGAGCTATATGGGGTAATTTTTTTTCGTCAATCTATACCTCGAGTCTGTACACACAATCGCCCGGTACAAGTCGAAACGCTCCAACGTTGCCAACTGTGAGAAAATTGAATTTTAAAATTGCGTTTTTTCATACCTCAGACCGAACGGCCGCCGCGACAGCCGCCATCTTGAATTTTTAAAAATTACTCCCGTTCTATCAAAATGCAGGATAGTTGTAGGCGAAAAGAGAAAAAAATATTATGCTCGACCACGCCGTTTCGGATCTGTGGCGCCACGGTTCGGGGTCGAAAAATCAAAAATTTCAAAACACAACAGCTCGGCCGCCATCTTGTTTTTCCAATTTTTTCCACTCTTTCTATTGATCGTTTTCTAATTTCTTTAATCGTTGCGAGTTGTAATGAAATCGGTTGGAAAACAAAAGAGCTGCAAGAATCACGTCGGCCGCCATCTTGTTTTTCCGAAATTTCATAATTTTTCCCTACTCGACTCCCGCACCCGAACACATCTCCCATACATCATTGTATCGTTTTCTGCCTCTTTTTAGTAGAACAATTATGCGGGTATGTTGGAAGTTTTATGTTTGTTTTTTTTTTCATGCATTTGGTCGAACACACCCCCTCTTTCTACAATATCCTGGCCGTGGTCTTCACCCGTCTCCGAAATCCTCAATCATCAACTCGCTTCACATTTTTCTCCCAAATATTTGTTAGAAGTACCCAGTCCCCATAAAGTTCCTAATCGCCATATAATTTGGTATGAAAAAAAATATTCCGCCATCTTGAATTTTTTTTCATTTTTCTTAATAGACCTCCTCGTCCTGATCATCTCTTGCCAAGAAACCACTCTTCCATCTTTTATACTTTCTGAGATAGACACCAAACAAATTTGTATAGCAGCCATCTTAAATCCGCCATTTTGAATTTTTTTTTTGCTCTTTGTCAATTGGATGAGGTTCCGAGTGACATTAGTTCGAGGACCCCCCACCTATCTTCAATACCTTGGCCGTGCCCTTTACCCGTCTCCGAAATCCTCAATCATCAGCTGTCTCCATATTTTTGTTAAAGTTATATTTCCTGATTTCTACACGAAGCCATCAGTGAAAAAAAAAAATTTCATACAAAATTTTACAGGAGGTCATTTTTGGGGAAAATCTCGAAAACTACCCATAATGTGGCAACACTGTTTAGATATCTCGATACTGCCGGTCGAGCTACACAATCGATCCATACATGTCAACTTTCCCAAATGTTGCCAACTGCCTCAAAATCATGAATGAAATTTTCAAAAACACAAAAATAATACAAAATGGCCGCCACCTCGTTTCACAGAAACATTTGACATAGTTTCATAATTTTCCCATAAACTACAGGATATACCGCTCCTGATGACGTTTCAATTTTTCATCTCGCTCGCACCCAGCCGAAATGATAGCTCCTGAAAATAGACCATGTCGAAAATCACTTTTACTTTGATAAATTCCAGTGTTGCCAGACCTCGGCGACGGAAATACCCAAATGTCATTCGTACAAGTGGGACACGTGGTCGCTCGTACTCGAACTTTGCAAAAAATACGTATTTCGATTTTTTTATTTTTGGGGAAAATCTTGAAAATTTCCCGAGAAATGGGGTAAATTTTTTTCCCCAATCCATTCTTCGAGTCGGTACACACAATCGCCCCATAGAAGTCGAAACGCTCCGACGTTGCCAACTGTATGAAAATTGAATTTTAAAATTGCGTTTTTTCGTACCTCAGACCAAACGGCCGCCGGGACAGCCGCCATCTTGAATTTTTAAAAACCACTCCCGTTCTGTCAAAATACAGGATAGTTGTAGGCGAAAACAGAAAAAAATATTACGCTCGACCACGCCGTTTCGGATCTGTGGCGCCGCGGTTCGGGGTCGAAAAATCAAAAATTTCAAAACACTACAGCTCGGCCGCCATCTTGTTTTTCCAATTTTTTCCACTTTTTATATTGACCGTTTACTAATTTCTTCAATAATTGCGAGTTTAAACAAAATCGGTTGGAAAACAAAAGAGTTGCAAGAATCACGTCGGCCGCCATCTTGTTTTTCCGAAATGTCATAATTTTTCCCTACTCGACTCCCGCACCCGAACACATCTCCCGTACATCATTGTATCGTTTTCTGTCTCTTTCTAGGAGAACAATTATGTCAATGAGTCAGTGAGTCAGTGAGTGGTAATTGAGCTATATATAGTATAACTAGTGTTTCGCCCTGTGCGCGAGCTGCTAAAGCAGCTCACGGGTTGTGGTTTGACTTACAAGTAGTACAGACATTTATTATGATTATAGCAAAATTATTAAAAATGGCGTTAGTTTTTTTAAACTTAGGTATGAGTTTCCTGTTTTGTGATCAGAGGGAGCCCTGAATATCGATTTTGAACGAAATCGGTCCATTAACAAAGAATTTCAAAATGGAGCTGATTTTTTAATACTTTGGTTTCAGTTTCCTGTTTTGTAACTCCAGGGAGTCTTAAATATCGATTTTGATCGAAATCGGTCAATTAACAAAGAATTTCAAAATGGCGCTGATTTTTTTAAATTTTAGTACCAGTTTCCTGCTTTGTAATCGCAGGGAGCCCCGTCGTGGGTAAAACGGAATCGTATCAAAATCTTGCATAGTTCTACACAGTCGTAGTATTCTTCAATATTGGCCATATATTTTCTATGGAAAAATAAATTCCGCCATCTTGAATTTTTTTCCTGTTCATCAAGTAGACCTTCAGGTCCTGATCATCTTTTGTCAAGAAACCACTCTTCCATCTTTTATACTTTCTGAGATAGACTCCAAACAAATTTGTATGGCAGCCATCTTAAATCCGCCATTTTGAATTTTTTTTTTGCTCTTTGTCAATTGGATGAGGTTCCGAGTGACATTAGTTCGAGGACCCCCCACCTATCTTCAATACCTTGGCCGTGCCCTTTACCCGTCTCCGAAATCCTCAATCATCAGCTGTCTCCATATTTTTGTTAAAGTTATATTTCCTGACTTCTACACGAAGCCATCAGTGAAAAAAAAAATTTTCATATAAAATTTTACAGGAGGACATTTTTGGGGAAAATCTCGAAAACTACCCATAATGTGGCAACACTGTTTAGATATCTCGATACTGCCGGTCGAGCTACACAATCGATCCATACATGTCAACTTTCCCAAATGTTGCCAACTGCCTCAAAATCATGATCGAAATTTTGAAAAACACAAAAATAATACAAAATGGCCGCCACCTCGTTTCACAGAAACATTTGACATAGTTTCATAATTTTCCCATGAACTACAGGATATACCGCTCCTGATGACGTTTCGATTTTTCATTTCGCTCGCACCCAGCCGAAATGATTGCTCCTGAAAAAAGACCATGTCGAAAATCACTATTACTCTGATAAATTCCAGTGTTGCCAGACCTCGGCGACGAAAATACCCAAATGTCATTCGTACAAGTGGGACACGTGGTCGCTTGTACTCGAACTTTGCAAAAAATACGTATTTCGATTTTTTAATATTTGGGGTAAATCTTGAAAATTTCCCTAGAAATGGGGTAATTTTTTTTCCCCAATCCATTCTTCAAGTCGGTACACACAATCGCCCCTTAGAAGTCGAAACGCTCCGACGTTGCCAACTGTGAGAAAATTAAATTTTAAAATTGTGTTTTTTCGTACCTAAGACCGAACGGCCGCCGCGACAGCCGCCATCTTGAATTTATAAAAACCACTCCCATTCTGTCAAAATACAGGATAATTGTAAGCGAAAAGAGAAAAAAATATCATGCTCGACCACGCCGTTTCGGATCTGTGGCAACGCGGTTCGGGGTCGAAAAATCAAAATTTTCAAAACGCTACAGCTCCGCCGCCATCTTGTTTTTCCAATTTTTTCCACTTTTTCTATTAATCGTTTACTAATTTCTTCATTAGTTGCGAGTTTAAACGAAATCGGTTGGAAAACAAAAGAGTTGCAAGAATCACGTCGGCCGCCATCTTGTTTTTCCGAAATGTCATAATTTTTCCCTACTCGACTCCCACACCCGAACACATCTCCCGTACATCATTATATAGTTTTCTGTCTCTTTCTAGGAGAACAATTATGTCAATGAGTGAGTCAGTCAGTGAGTGAGTGAATCAGTGGTAATTGAGCTATATATAGTATATATATAATAATAATAATATAAATTACTTTAATATTGGTTACCCAGTTACGAAAAAAATGTGAATCATATTAGATTAATTATTCACACGGCCGTTTATATACCTAAATAAAATAAAATCTGTAACCTTTAAAAACAAACTTAGTTTTGCGGTCCGAAATAAAAGAGAGATTTTCAGGGATTTATAAAAGCTATACAGAAAAAATATTTAAATTCTTTAATTATTGTTTTGTAGCACTGTCTTCATTATGTAGAGATTTAATAACTAAACCAAATCCTTCCAATGTACGGAATCCTCGGTTTTCTAATTATAATTTTCGCTACATTTGTTTTTCTCAACTCTTGGGAAATTGTGACAATAACAACACCAAAATTAAACAAAATTAACTTTGTTACGGCTGTACTTCGAAGCAAAGTTTTGTTGATTTAATTTAATATTCACATTGTAAACCTTATAAATATTCAAGGAGCAATTTTCGCCTAATTGGGACTCAGGTTTAAGTTACGGGCGTGACAAAAATTAGTAAGGGCATAGATATTAGCCAAGGCAATGCATGTCCTGACTCCTGATGCTGCAGAGGTTATTAAACAGCGAAGAGTACTGGATAATCTGGAGATACAGAATTTGTTTCATTTGAATTTGTTTGTTTTAATCATATAGATGCGAAAGTGTATGTCTATTTGTCAACGTCAAACGTACCTAATGTTTGACCACTACATTACTCACAACCTATATTGAAATTTCGAATCCCGGAAGATAAGTTACTAAGTACGGGAATTTGAAATCCTACATCCACGCAGACGGACGCGGTATCATCTAGTTGGTAATATTTTGTCCAAATCCTTAGAACTAAAACAACAGCTTTAAGTTACTCTTGTTTACGCTGTAGTTTATGTTTGTAGGTACCATTCCTTGACTAATAGTGTGTTAATAAAATATACAATTTCTTAAACTGCAATAGGTTGCATCCCTACATTGGCTCCCCAGCAACACTACCGGAAGTCCTCGCCGACCTGGGTGGAATGCTTGAATTCTGGAGTGAGCTCGGCTGGCTGGAGTGATCCAACAGGGAGTCGCACCTGTGGTTTTCACGCACAGCGGACGCCTACGTTCAATTGCGGAAAATAATCCCAGGACACGAAGAAGAATAAGAAAGAAGGTTGCATCCCGGAACATAGGAAGTAGAACTTCATACCGTAAAATCAAAAAATATCCAAAATTCTAAATTGTCCTTTAGATGGCACGACATGGACACAAGCTTCTCTCCCAGTTCGGTACGGTGGTTTAGGCATTCGTAAATTAGCAGTGTATCATTACCAGCTTTTCTATCTTTTGCTTATAGTACGTTTAAGCCCTTTGGCAATATTATAAACCAATCATTAGGTTCCATTGAGCCGTCGTATTTGGCAGAAGCTACAGTTGCTTTCAATGTGGCATGTCCTAGTAAGGAACCGATATCTTTGTTTTCTCAAAGACAATGGGACGACGCACTGTGTTCGGATGTTTTGTAGGAGCTTATAAATTCATTCAATACTGCAAGTGACCGTGCTCGCCTTCTTGCGGTGTCTACGAGGGAATCAAGTTACTGGCTTCAAGCTCTCCCTTCTAATCATTTAGGCACTCTGTTGGACCACCTCACTCTGACGATTGCGGTTGGTCTTCGACTTGGCGCCAAGTTAGAACAGCCACATCTATGCCACTGTGGTGGGGCAGTGGACGCGTATGGTCATCACGGACTTTCTTGTATTCAATTTCAATTTTTGCCTGCAGTGTCTGAACGTCACTGCGCGCCAAGCCATTAGGTTCTAAACGGCTTGGCGCGCAGTGATGGTAAGAGACCTGACGGGATGACTCTTGTTCCGTGGAAGCAAGGAAGGTCGCTTGTTTGGGATGCCACATGCGTGGCGTTGTCCCACTTGCAAGCGACCTCCATGACGGCGGGGGCGGCGGCCACTAATGCAAAGGCGCAAATATGAAATTATAGAAAATAATTTCATTTCTGTGCCTTTTGGTGTTAAAACCATGGGGTCGTGGGGCGTAGATGCTAGATCATTTTTTAAGGATCTATTTTCTCGTCTCACAGAGTCCACAGGTGACTCTTCGCTCTTCGGCGGGGTAACGCAGCCACCGTTCTGGGCATAATTGCCCCATTGCAGCGGCATAGATGATATTTTTAATGTTTAGTTGTTCGTTTTTAATTTAGATTTAAAATCGATTTTTAAGAAAATTGTATATTTTATTAACACACTATTAATTAAATGAATAAAAAAAATCCATAGAATTTCCAAAAACCTATATCAACGTATCAATCAAATATTTGGTTCGCTAAATATAAAAATTTTCCTTGTTTAATGATTTACCATTTTGGTCTTCCTGATTTTATTACGTACGTAATTATCTTTTTAAGCTTTAAGTTGGATTTCTTTTCTTACTTATTGAGCTCTTCCAAGAACCGTATTGAGCCAATATTTTCCTTCGATATACTCGTAAGACTCATGTAAAATGTATTTTCTCTTATCTCCTCGACCTTTTGAAAACAATCCTTAATCTTAGCAACTGCAGAACAATACGGTTACCATAAATAATATAATATCAAAAAATAAATGCTCCACTTTGCTAAGGATTGTGTTTTTATAACTGTGTTAAATAAACATTCTGTAAAAATAAAATAAAAACTTGAACAATGAACAGTTACGATGAGCAAAGTTATCAGCGAAAAGTCATCTTTATCCGAGCCCTCGAGTGAAAAATATTGCGTAAAACAACTAGATTTGATAATCAAAAGTGGGTATTGGTGGGTATTGGTCTCAGTGAATCTCAAAGGGATTTTTCGAATTTATTTTCATTGAATATTATTTGTTTAGTTTTATTAAAATATGAAAGCTATATTTGTGACCAAGTCCTTTTAACTTAAAAATTCTTATTTTAGAAAAAAAAAATGCTACTCGATTTATACCTGTTTTTGTTTTTATTAAACAACTAGCTGATGCCCGCGACTTCGTCCGCGTGGATTGAAGTTTTTTAGTTTCCGCAGAAACTCTTTAATTGTCTAGGATAAAAGTAATCTATGTGTTATTCCAGACCATAATGTATCTCTGTATGTAACATTTATAATATTAAGTACAGAAGTATACATTTCAATGTCAAGGAATGGTACCTACAAACATAATAAATAAAATAAAATAAAAATAAAAAAGCCTTTATTTCTACTACCACACATGACACAATATACTAAATTATTATTATTGTTTTACATTACATTTTTTTATTTATTCTTATTCTTATTATTATTATTACATATAAGTATTATCTTTTTTTTTTTGCGCATTATGTGGCAGAAGTCGCCTCCTCGGCGTAGGCCTCCCCCAGTTGTCTCCACGCGTCCCTATCTCTTGCCATTGTCATCCAGTTTGTACCGACTATTTTCTTGAAAATATCTCGCCATCTTTTCCTTTGTCGTCCCTTTTTTCGTTTTCTGTTTCTTGGGATCCATTCTGTGAGACATTTAGCCCATCTTGTATTGTCCATCCTGCACAAATGTCCTGCCTATTTCCATTTTATCAGCCTTGTTCTTTTTGTTATGTCATATAATTTTGTCCTTTCTCTTATGTCACAGTTTCTGACTCTATCTTTCATTTTTATTCCTAATATACTTCTTTCCATTTTCCTTTGGCATATTGCTATTTTCACTTCATCTTCTTTTCTTGTTGCCCACGTTTGACAACCATATGTTAGCGATGGCATAATTACTGTTTCATAGATTTTTTTCTTAATGTTGAGGTTGACCTCGCTCTTCATAATTTCTTTCAGACTCCAATATTTGTTCCACGCTAGAGCAATTCTTCTTTTAATTTCATTTTCTGACTGGTTTTCAAAGGATACTAGTTGGCCGAGATATATGTATTCTTTGACATATTCGATTTTGCCGCTTTCCACGACGACATCGAGAACTTTCCCGTTTGTTAGTATCTTCGTTTTTGTGGCATTTAGCGTCAACCCCACGCGTTTACTTTCTGCCTCGAATTCCTTTAACATATGTTCAAGCTCTTGTGCATTTTCTGAGAAGATTACGATATCGTCTGCGAATCGCAAGTGGCTTAGGTATTTTCCATCAACCCTGATCCCTTTCCTGGACCAGTCTAGTTGTCGAAATACGGCTTCTAGTACCGAGTCAAATATCTGGGGTGATAAAGGGTCTCCCTGTCTTACTCCTTTTTTGACGGGAAACTCTTCCCCTTCCCTTTCCAGTTTAACTTTGGCCGTGCCTTTGGAGTAGATGTTGTGGATTAGCCGAACATAGGTATTGCTAACACCTTGTTGTAGGAGTGCTTCCCATATAGCATTGTGACTAAGAGAGTCAAAAGCTTTTGTAAAATCTATAAAGCATAAATACATGGTTATGTCATATTCTTTGGCCTTTTCTATTATTTGTGTTACTGACTGGAGATGGTCTATTGTAGAGAATTTTTTGCGAAAACCTGCTTGTTCCGGTGGTTGATTCTCTTGTAGCGTTTTTAAAATTCTGCCCAAGATTATCTTTGAGAATATTTTGTATATATTTGACATTAAACTTATTGGGCGGTAATTGTTTAAATCGTTTCTGTCACCTACAAACATAAACTACAGCGTAAACAAGAGTAACTTAAAGCTGTTGTTTTAGTTCTAAGGATTTGGACAAAATATTACCAACTAGATGATACCGCGTCCGTCCGCGAACGTAGGCGTCCGCTGTGCGTGAAAACCACTGGTGCGACTGCGACTGCTGCTTGATCACTCCAGCCAGCCGAGCTCACTCCAGAATTCAAGCATTCCACCCAGGTCGGCGAGGACTTCCGGTAGTGTTGCTGGGGAGCCAATGTAGGGATGCAATAGGTTGCATCCCTTGGTACAGAGATAGGTCTCTGTACCAAATTTCATCACAATTAGTGGAACACATGGGCCGTGAAAACGTAGCAGATAGACACGCTTTCTCATTTATAATATTAGAATGGATCTGCTCGTACGAACGTTTGTACAAAGGTATAATTGCGATATCTCTTCGCCCGCAAATTATAAATTTTAATTAATCCTAAAGAGTTTTGTTGCCCTGGCCGGTATCATGATTCATATAAGGGCGTGACTCTCAAGGGGTGTGGTAGTTAACAAATTATATCGATTAACTTCGTTACTAGTTGAAAATTGATAATTTCAAACAAAAAACATTTCATTTTATTTTGTAAAATTTCGTTTCGGGTGCAAGATATGGTACAACTTCACGGCGTAGTAAATATGTAGCGTATCGTATAGGGATGATGCCTATATCAAAAATTTATTATTTCTAACTGATTATTTAATAGAGAATCTTCCAAAATACCTAAAACATCCTCGGTTAGTTTTAAGTTTGATTACCATTTTAAAATGTAGATTAAAGAACAAAAGTTTCAATTTGATTAAAAAATATAGACAAAAAAAGCGTTCAAATTTGATGACGTCACAACCATTGTCATCATCCCTATTCATGCTACACCAATCTGGGTCTCATTCATGCCGAGATGCGGCTGGTCGAGCACGGTCACATGAGTAGTAATAAAGTAGGTAGTTAGGTACATAATATTCCTGCAAGGCGGAAGGCTATATGTACTGCCAACGCTTAAAGTAATCCTGCTAAGGTATACTTTAGATATTCTGATAGGGTTGACACGTTTTTTACGATACCTAGTAGCTATAAAACTGATAAATATATTTTTTTTTATCCACTACAAGCTAGCCCTTGACTGCGATCTCACCTGATGGTAAGTGATGATGCAGTCTAAGATGGTAGCGGGCTAACCTGTTAGGGGCATGGCAGTTATATATATTAAACCCATACCCCTTCGGTTTCTACACGGCATCGTACCGGAATGCTAAATCGCTTGGCGGCACGTCTTTGCCGGTAGGGTGGTAACTAGCCACAACCGAAGCCTCCCACCAGACAAATATGGAATAGAAATACACGCCTACTAATGTGGCATGGTGTAACGTGTTATTTTACAAATACTCACAAACCGTACAAATAAATATTCACACAGCGATGTTAAATAAATAAAACATCTAAACATAAATAAATCATTCGTTCATGCGCGAATTAAATAAGCTATTATTTTTTAACCATCCACATCGTTAACGTAATTCATACTACCTAATAATACAATTATTTATGAGCTCATTTAAATATAACAAACCTTTTGTAATAAAATTATTATAATATGAAACATGATTTCAACACAAGTTCTCGTTATATTCATAAAATTATAAAGATTAAACAAATAAAACTGATTATGAAAATGTTCTGAAACTAAAATTTCTTCTATTATTTACAAAGTGTGTTCTGGAAGCTGAGTCGGGATTACGTGAAATGGATAAAATATTTAATTTTTTTTATTTATTCCGTTTTGATCTTTTTCTGTGATCGCGTTTATGTAGATTCGCGTGTTCTTACTGTTTTTTTTTAACTTTTTCATGATATAAATTGTACAAACGTGGGATATAAAACTGTTATAGGATAGGATTTCTTTTGATTAAAAAAGCATAACGCGTCTAATGGAAAAAGATAAAGTTAGAAAAGTTGCGTGAATCCGGAATTCCTCTGAGTAAGGCTTATTATAAAAATTCGTAGTTAATGAATATTGGTCAAACGATTTATGAACGCACAGCTACATATTTTTTTAAAATGTGTGTCCTCTGTGTCCTCTATTTGTCCTCCGACATGATGATCGGAGACCTTTGATAGCTGCTGACATGGCTTCATGTTTTTTTTTTGTTGCCTTGCTCTGTTGGGCGAGAATGAGCTGCCATATTTTTTTTAGCAATGCAAGCTACATTATGTGTAGTTAATTTTAATTACGTCTGCGCGCATTCTGCAGTTTTATCAAGTTACTAGTTAATTAAGTCGGCATAAATTAATTTATTAGGTAAACGATGATAGATGTTTAACCTTTCTTAACTACATTCTTTAGTATGCTACGGTCGTACCGCAAGAAGGACCGAGATTTTTTTGAAAGGCTCAGCATTGGAAAAAACACCGGCCACATGTCTAACTAGGATTTGTATGGTGTAGAGAGTGGGTGGACGTGCGGGGCAAGACTAGAGCTTATGCAGGGCGAATTAGTCATCCCTAAACGTGAGATTTCAATTGAAATGTCAATCTGTTATTAAATGATCTAAAATTAATTTCACGGGAACGAACGAATAAATAAAAAAAATCATGACCAAACCGAAAAGCCGCCATGTCAAAAACATTGGCAAGAATCTATTAATTGTTTTTATTACCATCACAAAGCCTCTAATCAGACCGTGGTTTAAAAAAGGATCTAGAAAATGTAATTAGCATTTTTTTAATTACATTTTTAAATCAAAAAGCCTTAAGAAATATCAGCGTAACATGAACTAATTATACACCCTTTTTACACCCAGAAGCATAAAAAGGCTGTTTGTTACAGGCTAGGTGTTACGTCGTAAAAATGTTGACGCGATAGTTTTACACACGCATGAAATCTCAGGTTTAAAAGGTTTAATTTGTATGTACATACTTATACTATGGACGCATAAAACGTTTTATTTTTGAAGTGAAAAATTCTTTAGCCGCGTTGAGCACTTGGTAGGGGGCAAAAATGTAGATTCGCGTGACCGTGACCGACATGCTCGCGAAGAGCGACATGCTCACGAACACCGACATGCTCGCATGGTTACGAAGACAAAAGGTCTTAAATATAAATATACTACATTCATAATTAAACTTTAATGCCTTAGTATTAAGGTTCATATTTTAATTATTTTAATGAAAATAAAATAAAAAAAACTTAAAAAAAAGAAATTAAATAAGAATTCGTTTTCACTTCTATCGGCAGACCCTATGACTGCCAATTTATTTATACTTAGTATACTAGATAATAGGGCGCCCCCCAGCAAGGTGGAGCGATGATATCCGGAGGGTGGCTGGCATCGATTGGATGCGAAAAGCCGAAGACAGAGCACGTTGGCGCTACTTTAAAGAGGCCTATGTCCAACAGTGGATGCACAACGGCTGATGATGATGATGATGATGATGATACTAGATAAGTATGGATGGATGTTTGAAGAGCTCGGCGGCGAGAGTGGAGGCCTATGCCCAGCAGTGGGACGTTAAAGGGCTGAAGTGGTGGTGGTGGTGGGGCACGCCGTCAGTTAGTAACATATGAGATACAAGGTGGTTGCAAGATTACCTACTTACGAAATAATTCAAAAATGTTTTAAATCGGTTTACAAATTTAGCATAATAAGTAGATTAATATTTCAATTTTCCAATGCATTCAAAAATTGCATGGTGATTCTGGCATTAATTTGTGGGAAGGATAGTGTTCCTTGTAGGAAATAAAAATAAAATGTAGTGTGTTTACAATTAGGTAACAATTTTCTTTCACTTGCCGATACTTAATAGTCAAAGGGTTTGCGTAAATGGAGGAAGGTATGCAGTTAAAAATTACAAACTATACAATTTTCGTGAAAGCAAATTTAGTAGAGACCTTGCCATCAAATGGCCTTGATTTTGCAATTTTTGTGATCGTCCATTTAAATAATTATGATTATATTATTATAAAACATTGATTAAAAAGTAAGCTCTACGCCGTAGAGCCTACGCCCTACGCTTTAACGAAGTGTATTAAGTCACAACATAAGTGATATCATACTGTTTCTCATGGGGTTTACAATAATTTTAATAATATATTATCTCTAGACAACAAAGCTTTTTGAAAAATGATATGACCAACCTGAAATCTTTTAAATGATGGTAATGACTGTTAATGGTTAATTCAAACTGCTTAGCGGTTTATTTTTGTAATATGTTATATTATTTTATACCTTTACTACGTTACAAGTTATACTAAGTTTTATTCTAAGCTATAGTGAAAGAGACATATTGCACTTTGCAGTTGCAAATACATCATCTCTTTTATTCGGCTTCTAAAAATGATTTGAATAAAAATTATAGAAGAAAGGATCTAACCGCAGCTATAATTTTATTGCTGTATGAAATATCAAAGGTAAATTGAAGAAATAGGGTGCGTTTTACCCATCGCATTAGAATCATTAGACGTTTTAATGTTGGATATTATATTTTACTTTTATATTATTACACTGTCAGTTCGTTGTGATCCCTTGAGTATAATATGTGGCTCAGCCATTGATGTAGAATTTTTTTAATGGGCTCAGCGATGCGTTTCTGCAAGAATCAGTTGCCAGACAAGCTGAAAGACGCTCGAAACGTCCATGTTGAAGGCGAACGACTTTTTGTCCTGTTGCCTAGTGAGTGTGATCCATATACAATATATACAAAGAGAATGACGCCGACGTTTTAACTAGTCCCTAGTGAGTTTTTACTATTTACCCTTAAACTTTATTACTTACGGTTACCGGTAAACTTCTAGTATAGTTAATAACAGCAAAATGGTTTGCACAAGTAACAGCATTGTCAAAAGTTTGGACCAAAATACTTCAACCTCTTAAAGTTGAAGTCCATGATCACATAGAGTTAAAAATATTGACTTTTAACCAATTGGGTCAATAAGAGTGGTTTAAGTTAAATGGTACCCGTAATCTTACTTTATCAACTAGACTAAAGTCAGTTTAGGCAAAGTATAAAGTAAACTAAGTAATTACGTTGTAACCACTGTTACAGGTATTCCATTTCTCACCTTTAGGTCGAGGCTTTATAATCTAGGTCTGGGCTCTTGGGCTTAGCTTGTTCTCTATTCTCTAAGAAAATACTGTTGCAACACTAAATCAATAGACGTGCTCGAAATAATTTCTACTCTAGACATACGTGGCCTAAATAATAATGGCTATTTGCAACTTTCAGACAGTTTGCTTTTGCATCGTATTCCTCTTTCTTTAAGGTCGTGACCTCTTTCCATTAACTTCAATATTTTTCTTGGGGTTTTCTTGGGAAGACGTTTCATGCGTGTCACACTTATGATTAAATGCTCACATTCCCGGTTGACCGAGTAGTTCACTACGCGTAGTCCTTTTGAGAGTGTGCCGGCAACAATAGGTGCGATAAAAATTAAGAGAAATGCCGAGTTGTGCAATATTATCGTGCAGAAAAAGAAGTAATTTATCAAGTATCAATCGAGGAGGTATTTCTTTTCACCGGTGAGTCGAAATTATATCTAATTACTTAATAATTTACAATCTAAAATTATTAATCTCTATAAATCATTGCTTTACGACATCATTGCAACACGTACAATACATTGATACAATACATTGTTGCAATACATTGATCGCTAAACTCGCACATTGTCAATGGAACCGTCGTGTTTATTTGCAATGTATCTCGTTCACTGATGCTTTATCGTCACAATATTTGGACATTTCACAGAGTTAAGAGTCATGAGTACAACTCTTTCCGTAGGGTTGTACTCATTGGGTTGTATTCATTGTTTGTAGGGTTGTAGGGCTTAACGTGTTCTCTGATAAAAAGATTTTTTTTTTTTTTAATCCACTACAAGCTAGCCCTTGACTGCGATCTCACCTGATGGTAAGTGATGATGCAGTCTAAGATGGTAGCGGGCTAACCTGTAACCTTAGATCAAGGCTTTAATCTGTTAGTCACCCATCCAGTTACCAACTTGGTCTCGTCACTCAACAATCGTAATCTTTTTTTTTTTTTATATATAGGCTAGCGCTTGGCTGCAATCAGACTTGCATGCAAGAGATGATGCAGCCTAAGGTGGAGCGCGCTTGCCTAGAAGATGCTCACTCTTGATTTGAAGGTACCTATATTAAAAGAGGATGGGAAAACGGAAGCCGGGAGGGCATTCCATATCCTAGCGGTTCGAATTAGAAACGAGGAAGCAAATCGCTTCGTACGAGCCAGCGGAATTTCGACTGCGTAAGGGTGCAGATCTTGTCGATGCCTTGCGGTTATCTTCTGATATTATGTCCCTTAAGTATAATAAAAAGCGTAAGTAGGTATTTGTGTGGTATTTACGGTTGCATGTAAGAAAAAAAAAGGCGGATATGGTTCATGTCTAATGCTATGTCATTTCTCAAATAAAATCATTTGAGACGGAACTGTGCTCATACATTTTCAAGAAATACCCAAGGGAAATATTTACTAATGGCGTATACTAGGTCTTCGACCCTTGCCTATCCCCAAACAGCAAAATGAATAACAACAAATAAAGCTCTAACCCCACTACATTGGCGCGGTACGTAGCAACAAGTATTCTTTGTATGAGTTTGTATGGAGCTAGGGTCACTTAAGCGACGCGGCGCGGAGATTGAACCACTGTACAACTTAATCATGAGGAATTAGATTTAGTGGATACCGCTGTTTTTCTCGGAATAACGTTAGATGCTAAACTCCAATGGGGCCATCACATAAATGACTTATCGAACAGGCTTAGTTCTGCTGCACACGCGGTTAAAAAGATTCGCCAATTAACAGATATAGAAACGGCGAGATTGGTTTATTTTGGTTACTTTCACAGCATTATGTCATATGGTATATTATTATGGGGTAATGCTGCTGATATTAATTCTGTTTTTGTGCTGCAGAAGAGGGCTGTTCGAGCCATATTTAATATGGGACCAAGAGAGTTACTAAGAGATAAATTTAAAGAAATCAATATTATGACAGTGCACAACCAATAGGTATATATTTGAAAATTTAGTACATGTGCACATTGATAAATTCAAGAAGAAAAGTGATTGTTATAATGTCAATACTAGAAATAAAAATAAACTTGTAATGCCTGCTTCTAGACTTAGTAAAATTAGCAATTCATTTGTTGGAAACAGTGTCCGCTTCTACAATAGGCTCCCAGAAGACATGTTGAAGATGTCTCTGAATAAGTTCAAAGTTATTGTAAAACGTATAGTAAACTCATTGAAAAATCTTATTACCATGTAAAGGATTACTTAAACGACAAGGAGGCTTGGCAATGATTTGCCCTAATGACTCTGATAGTTCCTTAGTTAAGATGATATTTTGTGAGATGGTGATAATAAAATAATTTAAAAAACCCGGCTGAGTTTGTTGTGGGCTCTTCTCAGACCAGGGCGCGTTTGGAACCCTCGTAGCTTTAGTTTTAAGATACCGTAACTGATTATCACCATCATGTTTTATTATGTAAGTAATTTTTTTTACGTCAATAAGTGTACCCACAGTGTACCTATATTGAATAAATGAGTTGATTGATTGATTGATTGATATGGTCCCGTACAAACTCGTACAAATAATATTTGCCGCTACGTGCCGCGCCACTCCAGGCATCTTAAGTGCGACTGGACCTTTAGAATGCGAAGGCGGGTCGCTGGTGACGTAATTTAATCCTCGTAGCGACGTAGATACTTTGCGTAAGGAAGTCTTGCAAGAAATAAATATTTTCCATTCCGTAAATAGTACATTTTAATAAGACAAGCTATAGAACTCTCAACAGCAATAAGACCCATTGGTAAGTGACGATGGAGTCTAGACTTCTAGAGCTGTCAGCATGCTAAGCGGATGGTAGTACATTTGAGTGTTTTAGGTAATTACAGTATTATATTATTGTGGAAACGGTTTACCTATTCGAAACAAAACACGAAAAGCGTGGTGGAAACCTACGCCAGGTTGCGCCACTATAAAATTAAAGAAAAAAGAAATAAGTTGTTATCGATAAACACACTGCGATTCGAATCTGACGGTAGCACCGCCTTAGATATAATCAACCCAAATCCCTAATTGATTTCTACACGATATCAAAACACGTACCTTACCACCCGGTGGAAGATTTCAGCCAAGGGCTACATAAAAATATTTTTACAAAGGCCGAAAATCTGCGTAATTAACTTTTTGGAGCTGCACACACTAGCGCGAAAGGGCAAAAAGTTGTTCGACTCCAACAGACGTTTCGGGCGAGCGTTTTTGCCTGCCCGGGTCCCTAGTACTTGAGCCCTGTCTTGCAACTGGACCTAAAACGAGTCGATTGCACAGAGTAACGCTGTAGGGTGTCAGGACGTGACGGATCGAGGAAACTGGCAGAATATTTAATGCAAAATTAAAAACTGTCACTCTGATGTCCGTATAACATGCTGTTTCCTCTTTGATTTTATGTAGGAGAGTTTCCTACATCTCTCAACTATAGCTCAGAGAGTGCCGTAAAGTCTGATTTTTAATTCGGTGGAATTCTGACAGTTGTCGTTGTCAGGTGTCACAAACATTTTTAAGTGCCTTTTTATTTAAGATTCACTCGTTTTTATAAAAATTACTGTGGTTAATTATTAATTAATTATTATTATTTTAGGTGCTACAGTTGTCATGGCAACCGGATCTATCATTGGGTGTCAAGCCACTGTATGAAAAATATATATACACTGAGCTAAAACCATACATTTTGGATTTAAAAAATTACTCACTGAAAGAGTTGGAGCGGTACTGGGATCCGGTGGGCGGGCAGAGTACGTCGCTGTTCAGACTGGAGACGCTGACGTCACGGAGCTCCCCCAGGGAGGAGGAGCGAAGCGTTGGTAGCGAGAAGTTCACCTCTTTCGTCCTGAAAGATAGATTGGATAAGTTCTTGTGTTATATACAGGGTGCCTTACTGGTAGCGCGTAGCGGTCGGTAAAGCGAAATTGAAATTACAAATTGAACTAATTGCACTAATTATACCTATACAAAATGCACTGCACTATTTGGGACCTATAATTAAAACGTTCCGTAATTTATTAAAACTCGTAAATTTCATATAAAATAATTATTATTTGTATTATATCCCATAATATAAATATTAGACAATTTTGTAAGTCTTTTTGTAATTGGAATTTTATTGTGCTGGGTTTTTACCTTTAAATTAAGATTATTATTATTATTATTAAATCAATAATGTAAATAGGTGTAATAAGATAATTCAATAATAATGTTAATTAATATAAAAAAATAATTGTATAATGCATGCTTCTGTGTAACTACTAAACTCATAATAATATGTATGTCACCGTAAGATTGTAAAAACAGTTAAATTTTAATCTAACTAGTGATATTGTAAACTGTCGACAGATTGTGAACCGTTCAATGTTTTGAATGTCAATTTTTGAAATATTCATTGTATTTATTTACTTTTTCTTGTCTCTTTTTTGTAGGTTAGGTTAGGGTTCCACATAAATAATCGGTAAGGTTTTATCGGGTTAATATGCCTAGCAGATTACAATGTACCGAAAAATAATGCGTTTAATTGTAATCTGTCGACAGTTTACTATTTCGCTAGTTAGATTACAATCTAACGGTTTTTGCAATCTTACGGTGACATGTATACGAATCTCAGTATGAGAAATAAATATCTTTAAACCGAACTTGCATCTGTCGGTATGTATGTCTGTCTGCTACGCTCTAACGGCCTATCTTTAGAATAACGCCATAATTTATTGTGTTATTAAAATTTGCCAAGTAAATAATATTCATTTAATAGAAATAAAAGCCGATTGAGCAGAAGCATATATAGCTTAATTATATTCATCTTCAATGAATAAAGAGTATCTTAGCCGGATAATACTTATGTGGAGTATTCGCCTCACTGAAAACTCTGTAATACGTGGTAATACACCCTGCCTAATACAATAATGTATACATAATAATTTAAATCTGTTGTCTAGAAAGAAAGAAGAGGAAACGTTGGACTTGAGCCTTGTAAACAAAAGATAAATTTATCAAGTTTAACCACAGCGCCTTATCACAATGGATGAACAAGTTCTTTGTGCTTTGTAATAACTGATCAAACTAATTAATGAAAATTTTATTTTATTTTCTTTGCCACAAATCTATGTAGGTAGCAGCCTTATTACAATCAGGTTATTTATATTATATATTAAATTTATCTGATGATTTGGCAACGCTTTGTTCGAGGCCGTCACATACTCCGCTTGGAATAAGTTTTTAAATTTACACGGGAATTCCTTAATATTCCGGGATAAAAAGTAGTCTATGTCACTCGCCAGGTCCTCAGCTATACCCATGCAAAAAATTACGTCGATCCGTTGCTCCGTCGCAGCGCGATTGAAGGACAGACCAACAAACAAACACACTTGACCTGGAGAGTGATATGGGCGACTTTTTATCACGGAAAATTAAGGAGTTCCCGCGGGCATCAAAAAAACTTAAACCACGTGGACGAAGTCGCGGGCATAAGCTAGTTACATAACAAAAGAAAAGAAAAAAGGTATTTTAATATTATAATTTAAGGCTGTTTGCAAAACAAGGCAACTTCAAAGGCTCTTTAGGTTTTAGCATTAATGTACAAAAATAACCCTACGACTTGAAATAATGCAATTTAAAAACCTTTTATAAACTCACCCATCCCGAATAAAGCCTGGACTTTTTGCTTGCAAAGGCGTTTATTCAAAACGCTGAAGTAAAATGGATGACCCGTAGTAAAATGTTGTATGGGTACAAAAATGTAATAGGTTTGTTCATAAGTCCAATTATTATATTTTGTACTTTTAATTTACGATTCGAGGTTAATTGTGTAAGTATGTTTCGGTTAAAGTGAAGTTACACCCTATAAGTGCGTGAAATATGATAATTATAACGATAAAGGAGACGAAATTGATGTCTAAGTATAATATAATTAATTAACGAATAATTATTTTATGTAAATAAAGTACACTTAGACTAAAATCATGTCCAAGGGAATGTTATTATAATGCTTACCTAAAAGACATTTGCTTTTGAAGGTTCTCATAAATTGATATTATACATTTTTGTAGTCTTAACTTTTTATTACCCTAATGCCTTGTAAAATATCTATTTATACCTACTTAAATAAATCTGTAGTCTGACAAGTCAAATTCTGTGCATTGAAGATATTTTAAATTTTTTTTTTTGGAGAGCACTCTATGTTTTATACTGAAGCCATAATATTTTTTTTTAAATTTTTGTCTGTCTGCCTGTATCGAGCCGAAACTACTGACTAAATTGAAATGAAACTTGGCAATGGCATAACTTGAGTTCATACTACGAGATAGGACATACGATACTTTTTATTCCGAAATTCAGCGCGGTTCCCTTGGGTGAGGGTTCAGCCCCTCTTTAGATACTTTTTATCCCGGAAAATTAAGTAGTTCCCGTGGGTATTATAAAACTTACTCAACGCGGACGAAGTCGCAGGCATCAGCTAGTTTAACATAATCTTGTAAATTCCATAAAACATAAAGCTGTAAACCCACTTAGTTCTCTCTTTGTAGTAGTGAAAGCATTCATTTGGTTTTAATGACCAGAAAATGTATTCCTTTGACTACCTGTGAGTATTAATAAATAATTGAAGTGACTTAATTTTATATGTAAAATTATAAGTACAATTCGGTATTTGACTGCTAGTGAAATAAATTATTTTTTAGTGTATTAAATAAAGGATCTCCCAAAAGTGGTATTATCAACGTCCCCTGCTAGATTTATTTTGAATCACCATTTTAAACTATCGATTAAAATAAAAAAAGTGCCTCGTTCTTTGATGACGTCACAACTTAAAATTTCATACAAAATCCATACTAAGCACGCGTTTTGACGTTTGAAAAAAAAGTTGCTGATTTGACTAATTGTCAAATACCCAATTGTGGATTTGACTACTAATAATTATTACTATAAAATAATTTTTTAGTGATTATTAAATAGAGGTTCTCCCAAAAGTCGTAAGATCCACGTCCCCTGATGGTTTTATGTTGAAAAACCAATTTAAATAACCGATTAAAGTAAAAAAGTGCGTCCAACTTTAGTGACGTCACATTTTAGAATTTCATATAAATCCGATACTTAGGACGCGCTTTGACGTTTGAAAAAAAGTTGCTGATTTGACTATTCTGTCAAATACCCAATTGTGCATACCGTCGTTCGTCGTTAATTTAATAATTTTAATATGAATATTAGTAGAGAAAAGTTGAATTATTCATACTTGAGTTATTATACATAACATGTATGATTTCTTCAAGCAAATTTTTGATATTATTTAAAACAAACCATATTAGCGTATTATGCCCGAAATAATAATACAAATATTATAAATCCGAAAGTTTGGATGGATGCATGGATGTATGGATAGATTTGATGTTTGCTACTCAATCACGCTTGAACGGATCTGGATGAAATTTGCCACAGAGATAGATTATAGTCTGGAATAACACATAGGCTACTTTTTATCCCGGAGAATCAAAGAGTTTCCGCAGGAATCGGAAAACCTCAATTCACGCGGACGAAGTCGCGGGCATCAGCTAGTTTATCATAATTCATAATACTTGCCAAACTGAACTTTACATAATCTGCAGTGTCACCAAACGATCTACTGTTATTTATTTGTTCACTTGAAACTCAGATTTAAATTGTTTTTAGGTATCTGTAAAACATAAACCCCTCAATAGTTGCCTGTCAGGCAGCTGTCCAAAAAACACACACACAGAGACGTGACTCAACTCTCAAGCCCACCACTTCAGCCCATTAACGTCCCACTGCTGGACACTGGCTTCCACTCTCATAGCAGAGAGGGAATTACAGCTTAAAATATAACCCACCAGGCTGCTCCAATGCGGGTGTCTCAAGCATATTAGTAAAATTCAACTATAAGAGCCTTAAAAAGATGTAGCATAGTTGAAAATTATAATCTAGTGCAGTTACCGCTACAACAGCCGCTACACAGACTCATTATAATTTTGAAAAGAAATCTAAATCGAAATAACGAGGTCAACCTTTTCGGCATCACTACGCAACCCTTATATATTATCAGGGACTGAAAAACAGATTCATAATGGTTACAGAATTATAAGTGTTACAGGTTGAATTGATAACAGAATCAAATCTGTAACCGTTTCCAATGTGTTTTTAAATTTGTTAACCCAAAACACTTAAATATTTCTGTGACAGAAATGAATCTGTAACAGAAATGAAAGTGTTTAACACTGTTTTAAAGTGTAACCGGAATAGCGAAGTTGACAAATTTACTGTTGACGCGTATTCAAATTTGAACCTAAGGTTGCACCGATGGTTGCAATTGTTTTATTAAAAACATGGCCAATGTTGTGTCAGTGTGTGTAGAGTCTAATGAAGTGAGAATACCGCGTTGTCACACCGTGCAATTTGTTAGGCCAAGTATCTATTAGGGTTACAGATAAAAAACATTTATTAACAGAAATAAATGGTTACAGATTAATTGGGTTACAGTATCGTTTCTGTTTCTGTTGTTTACCAGTTTCGAAAAACAGTGTTTAAAACACTTATTTCGGTTACGGTTTCAGTCCTTAATACGTACGAAATAATGACGTCAATATTTTCGGCAAATAGCATGTCTACGGAATCCTTATATACGCTTGTTCTGAGATACATTGATTTTTGATATTATTATCTTGGCACTTGGCACAATGCCCGTACCCTACGTTCGTACGCTATTTTGGCTTAATGATAACAGGGACATTTTGAGGCAATGTTTTACTCGTACATAAAATAAGTTGAATGACATAAGCTTCAGTGTAGTAAAACCCTTATATTATGCCCCACTTTGCTAATGAGGGTCGTAATTCGTCATGACAGGAGCTAGTATTATTCGCACAAATTACCACAAAATGTAACACATTCCTTTGAAGCTCCAGGGCCATAACATATTATTGTAGGTACGTCTGATGTTTACTAATTAAGTGATTTAAAAATTGAAAATAATTGCCTAAGATTTTTAGAGGTAAGTTGAAGGAATATAACTTGATAAGTGTAAGAAATCTCTAATACCTAAGCTTAGTACATTTTACCAAATATTTTATAATTACATTTTACCATTGCATGAAGGTACTGACCAACACCTTTTTTTATTATTGAGTAAATGTACCTACTCGTTGCTCATTGCACTATAATATGCGTATCCATACTAATTGTATTATAAATGCGAAAGTGTGTCTGTCCGACTGTACTATGTCTTTTTGCTACGCACTAACGACCCATCCTTTCAACCGATTTTGATGAAATTTGGTATAGAGGTAGGTAACATCCAGCGGGAGGAACTACCTTTTTTACCTGACATACCTTTTGGCCCGGAAAATTAACGAGTACCCTCGGAAATTAAAAAACTTAATACACGTGGACGAAGGTGCGGGCATCATCTAATAATTTATGTGCTCAAAAATCATTAAATTACTTGTAGGTGGAATTTCCAATAACTACTTAAGAAAGAAGTATTTAAAATTTTTTTTCAAAACACAAAACACTTTTTCCAAGGATATAAATATAATAGAAAAACGACGTAATTTCGTACAATCTTTGCACCCTTTTTATACCTATGGAGTATGGAATTTCCTAAAAAATGTCCTGAACATAAATTACAAAAAATATGATGGCAAAAATACACGTAGATTGGTTTCCACGTCTAGAGTCTCACCGTCTCGTCGTCTCATCTCTTTGTTCAATAACGAGAAAGGAAAACTACCTATAGACCCGGAAATTTCATCAAGCGTCGGCAAAGACGGGAATCAAATGAAAATCTTCCAGTCTTTAGTGATGAAAATGAGCATTAATAATCGGATTTTCTTATCATTTCTCGTTGCTGTAGTCTGCCGTTTCATGTTTTAATGGCAGACTTAACTTTGTTAGATAGCTGTTACTATATTTAATACATCTGGTATTGAATATACACAGTACAGGTGTCTAACAAAGTACATATAATATACCTGCGTCCAATGGAGATTAAATTTGTTTTAGTTTATTATGAAAATTAAAACAAAACAAAACAAAAATATGAAAGAATCATTATAATATCTTAACAAATGTAAAAGTTATGGAACTTTAAAGTTGTACTTGTATTACGTTCGTGAGACGTCACACGACCTTATCAATCGACTTATAAAAGAAAGAAATGGACTTAACGTGACTTAATGGAATTAAAAGCACTTAATTTGTGTATGAAGATAATTTTGAAGCATTAAATCTCGGCTAGGTACAAACTCACTCACAAAATTTCTCACTCGAGTAAGATACAGCAATCGGTGTACACTAAATAATTAAACTTATTAAATAACTAATTTCTCAGTAATTTATGGACGGTTTAAAAAAAACACTGATTTATTACTTTAATTCTATATTTTACATCCGTTGCGTTTAATATGATATTCACAACATCATGAAACTTCTCCATTCCGCGTGGATTTCAGTTTTTTTAATACCGCGGGGAACCTTTGATTTAACCGTCAAAATCGGTTGAAAAGGGGCCGTGAAAGCGTAGCAGTCACACAGACCAACGGATCACACATTCGTATTTATCATAATATTATGGATGAATTCTATTAGAGGTTCTTTGAACCTTATTTTGTTTTTAAATGAATCAAAAAACGGTGAAACATGGAATGCCAGTGACGTATAAAATCCTTTATCTACTCCAGCATCGAAAAGTTCCAATTTCGAATTTGCCAACTATATCGAATTGAACCCTCTTTCGTGTTTGCTTCTCATAACGATACAGTTCGTTGTATGGGAGCTGTATCGTTATGAGTCGTAGCTGTATCGATATGGTTATCTTCATAAATAGGATACCTATAGCTTAGCGGCTCTGGGTTCTGGCACTTTCCCAACCACAGAGTTCTTAGTATGTAGAGGAGCCATACCTACATCATGGCGGATGGTGGCACCCGTCATTGAATATGTACATAATATTATATATTTCATCTCCACCTACTCTATACTCTATGTACCCAACCCACTCTATGGTTGGTACTGCCACTCTTACTGCCAATATTAAAAAAAAAATTAGA
Source organism: Erebia aethiops (assembly GCA_923060345.2). Lineage (NCBI taxonomy): Eukaryota > Metazoa > Arthropoda > Insecta > Lepidoptera > Nymphalidae > Erebia > Erebia aethiops. Next base: position 7,370,483 of record OV281096.1, on the reverse strand, counting down.
AAAATTACGCGGTAAACGGATTACTTTTGCAACTTGTGAAATTTGTATTGATTTGACTTTTTTATTAATTTACGAAGTAAAAAATTATAAAGACGTCCTTGTCGTAGATAAAATCTTGTATGCAACTGTACGTAATTAGTCATTTTAATTCTCGTACTATCCTATTTTGATACTCGGCAAGCCTCGTATCAAAAAACAGCACTCGAATTAAAATGACCCTCATTACGATACAGTTGCATAAATAGCTATTCTCGTCCTGGCGCCTCATTGCATTACGCTTTGTTTCCGTTAGGGTGATGGCTTTATATCGTTTGAATCTATACTAATATTATAAATTCGAAAGTTTGGATGGATGTTTGTTACTCAATCACGTCCGAACGGCTGAAAGGATTTGCATGAAATTTGGCACAGAGATAGATTATAGCCTGGAATAGCACTTATAGGCTACACTAACCAAACCTCAATCCACGTGGACAAAGTCGCGGGTAATAGCTAGTGATTTATAAAAATATAGATAGACTTTTAGCTAATTGAGAAAAACAACCTAAAGGGCATAATATGGCGGGGGTTGAGAACAACGCATCCGCAATCTACGCAAGGAGCGAATCAAGGCCCAAATTGGTCTTTAGCGCCAAACCGACATGAGACAAAGAGCGGGTGAGGAATACCGAGATACATAAACAAGGCTTAGCACTCGGCATGTGTTGGGGGAATGCAGTGTTCCCCTTGAAGTGTATTATAGGCTACTTTACCAACTAATATTATAAATGCGAAAGTTTTGATGGATCGATGGATGTTTGTAACCTATGCCTGGAATAAAACAAAGGCCATCTTTTTATCCGAAAACCCTCAATCCACGCCGACGAAGTCGCGGGCATCTGCCACTATTTAAATAAGTACACATCGAAATTTACTTAAAGTGTATGTAAACACTAATAAAAATTATAAATTTTATTGTATTATTTTATTTAAAAACGCATGATTGAGTGTTTCCTGTGGAAGGAAATATCACTCTCGGCTAATTATTTATTACCCTACTAGTCTTCAGGTCAGGAACTAGACTTTGCAGGTGTTATTGCTCTCTACCATACGATATCACTAAGCAAGAAAATAGTAGACAAGCAAAGTACCACAACAATTAATGAATTAAGTAAAACAAAATTATATTACTTAGAAAAAGTCTGCAAAATTTATTTGGAAAGCACTTTGTTCAGTATTATTTACCCTAACTCCACGTGAGAGTGCAAACAATGTACTAGAACAAACATTTGTCTTTATTTAACTATCTGTCGATATCCATTAGCACGTTTCTACCTTCTTGCGAAGTTTATTTACATTGACCTAGACCGCGAAGAAAATAAAAAACTTGATAGCTACAGTACTTGTAATCTAATAGATACATTTTTTTTAATAATGTTAGGGTAGACCGTGATGATTCAAAAAGCTTATTACAATATTACTAATAATATTGTATTGTGTATTGTGGGAAACTGCTCAGTTGGTCTTCAAATAGAATAACACATAGTTATATTACGAAATAAAAATATATTGAGTAAAAATTCAGCATATTTTTTGGGTGTATTTGTACAGGTACGAGTGAATATTTTTTCTGTAAAAGAGTACCTATCGTTTTAATAAGCACTTATTTTAGCTGAATTTAACGACTGATATTTTATTTATTATTGTGTTAGATATTACGCATAATTTATTAATCACGATTAATTACTTGTTGCAAGTAATTAATCGAGATTAACAACAAGAAAGACTAAGATAAGTCATTGGACAATTTCTGAATACATAAGTTAATTATAAGCTTAGGTTAAATTAAAATTACTTATTAGTCAAATTGTTTGGCTAGATTGTAATTATATTGAGCACCCTTCATTAGTACTCAATAATAGAAAAAAAAAGATTAATTACTTACAAGTAGCATGAAGCAGCGATGTCATGAGGCGGGTAGACCAGAATAGGCGGAGACGGGACTGGACTGGGGCTGTTCTTACGTCTTCTCGCGCAGAAGACTCCTGCCATCACGATCAGCAGTACCAACGCTGCGCTGGCACCACCCAGAGCTACCAATGCTGCTTCTGTTGAAAGAGTACCACCTTCACTGAGCTATTTACACGCTCCCATTTGTTTTATCCACTACAAGTTAGCCCTTGACTGCGATTTCACCTGATATTATGTGAAGATAAGATGGAAGCGGGCTAACCTGTTATGGGCATGGCTGTTATAATTAACCCATACCCCGAATCGGTTTCTACGCGGCATCATACCGGAACGCTAAATCGCTTGGTGGCACGTCTTTTCCATTTGGGTGGTAACTATCTACGGCCGAAGCATCCCACCAGGCCAGACCAGGGAAAATTCAGAAATTATAAATTCCCAAATTGACCCTGCCGAGGATCGAACTTGGGACCACCGCACGTTAAGGCGAGTCACCTCCAAGATTTTAGGAGGTGAGGTGTGGGGTGCCGCCCGCGCGTCTCGCGGTACATTTCTCGTAGAGACTGGCGGGGAAGCGGGCAGCGCGGTATATTCTGAAACCGCTTGGCAACGTTCAAATTCTGGGATTAATTTGAATTAAATAGATATATGACTTCAGTTTGAAATAAATTTTAGCAGGTTCTCATTAATACTTAAAGAGGAATTTATCCATATAAAAATGATGAGCAAAGTCGAAAATTTTATTAATAAAAAATTCGTTTTAAACTTTTAATTTAGCCTGTTTCAAGATTTTTTTTGATCAAGTAAAGTACATCCTATCGTGTAACAAATTAGCACATTCTTTAGACAATATCTTTAAGTGTATCGGATATTTTTTGTAAGACCGTTATTTAATAGTAAATACCGAAAAAATTTTATCTAGCAAACCAGTTTTCACCGCTGAGCTGAGGTGACTCGCCTTAAGACAACAGCACTTAACACTACGCCAGGGAGGTCGTCAAAATTTTCCTGCTATGGGAAAGGACAATCAGCCAGTTTTAAGTATACAATAAGTGCTGAAATACACTAGGGGCTAACAAAAAATTGTTTCGCGTATAAAAAGTTCGTAGAATACTAGTGGTTCGCCCCGAACTGAGACCTCGCGCGGCGCCATTTATTGACATAAATGTGAAGTTCTGTTAAAAATACTGACGCTCATTAAAAATTAAATAATTTCGTTTCCTTACAATATTTATCTAATTTTAGTATTTATTGTTCAAGTACGGGATATAATTGAAATAAATAATCAAGTTTCAGGCTCATCCTTTCAGAAAATTTAGAGTTCTGAGGTCATCTTTGGACGTTAGAAAATCACCACTTTGAAAGCCCCCCATTTCGTCAATTTTGGGGGAAAAATTTCAAAAAAAATATTTTCCGACTCTATTCCTAATATCCTAATATCTTTAAAATGATATACCGCAACCCTATGTAACTTTATAAAAAATATTTTACTTCGCATTCGCTTTTATGAGAGCCCCCTGAAATAAAGATTTTTATTATTTTTAAGCCATATTCGGCGGGAGGCCATTGGTTTACATATTATATTTAAAGCTGAAGTAATTGCGTTCAGTAATTCAGAAGTTATAATGCTCTGACAGACGGACGGACGGACGGACAAGTGCCAATTCACCCAAGTAGACTCAGAGACCTTCGCTTCGCTCGGTCAATAACGAATTTTATATCATGGAGAAAAATACTAGCTTGAAAATACAGAAGGTTCCTAATACCCACTGGTTAGGTATGTTTAAATGCCAGCTATATCAATATACTCGTAGTACGCTGCATTGTCATTTATCAAAGTGTGGCCAGTCAGTAATTGATACACAATTCGATGTATTGAAATGGAAATTGTCAGTGATTGCATAATATTAATCATGTAGGGCTATAACGAACGAGGTTCCGGGTCCGAGTCCCGGGTCGGGCGATAAGTATTGGGTTTTTCTGACAAAAATTCTCAGTACTAGCCCGGAATTAAGAACTTGGCGGTGTTTCACCACCGTGCCTCGGAGAGCACGTTAAACCGTCGGTCCCGGTTATTATCACTAACATGATAATAGTCGCATTGGAGCAGCGTAGTCTAAGCTCTAATTCCCTCTCTGCTATGAGAGTGGAGGCCTGTGCCCAGCAGTGGCACGTTAATGGACTGTAGTGGTGGAGGGCTATAACGCAGTGTTCGCAAATCTTACACTGGTGAGCTATAGCTTTTATCCACTCACTTCTAGGCCCAGTTTCGCCAACTAGTAGAATAATGGCCCAGGATTGAAAAATCGCATCATCTTGTGATTGTTCGACAGAAAATTAATTGATATTTTTGTAAGAATTATTTTTGAAAAAGAAAAAAGAACCCAGTTTTTGCAGAACATACTATGTTATTAAGTCTTACGAGTATTTATGAATATTTAGCTGCTGGTAAGTGTGATGGCCAATTTATACCCAAATTTGGTCAATACCTGTGATGATACCGGCAAGGCTTCTTTATCGTTTGTAGCTGCTAAAACAAGCCTTAAGCCTTAAAACCTTAGCTAAGCTTAAGCTTAAAGCCTTAGTTTGAATCCCAAACTTAAATTTGCAATGATGATGTTGGTTTAAAATACTTTATTGCACACATTACAATGCACAAAGACGAACTAAATTATTTTCTTCCAGTTAACCTTTGGTCATGGCTACAGGGTTGAAAAAACAGTGCGTACAATATAAAGAGAAAAGTTGGGGAGGGAAGAAACATATTTAGGTAATATAGTGAAGTATGATATTATCAAGCAATTTAGTAAATGGCTTTAATAAAGAATTTAAGTAAATGGATTGATTGTTTGTTTAAGTCTAATTTTAAGTTTAATTATTAATATCATCCGCACCAACAAGAGCTGGAATATAAGATGCTCTATGAAGCTATTTGTGAAATTATTTTCAACTATGTTCCGTATAATTTAAGGTCGAGAGTGTGAAGAATACTTACTGTCTATTTCCTAAAAGCTTTGTCCTGTTACAAAATTCATGGCTTGAACTGAGTTCCAAGCCCACGTTTATAGGTTTTTTTTATTTGACCACTACCTATAAGTAATCACCTACGTCTTTATGCCTACTTAGGTACAATACCATCAGTTAGTTGATGAAGAGTGTACTTATGCGTAGATATCAACACAGTCGTCAAAATAGCAATTTAGATTAGATTAGTCGCTTAGAACTATCAAAGACATTAACTTAATTTGCTTCAAGTTGAATCTTGTTGAATTAATTATCTATAAGTGAATCTTTTGCTGCCATACTCTTGCTACCCTGCTTTCATCCTAGACTGTACCTGGCTAAGAAGCTATTAACTAATAACCATAAACTAACGCATAAAGTTGTGTAAAATTAAGTTAAAGAAAGCTATTATTGATGGCCAGAGTTAGGGAGCCTTCCTACCAGAGATGTACTACGTTTCTAAGCTATGATAAAAATTCTTTCCAAAAAACCGACTTCTAACGCCACTGTAAAGTAAAAAATAATTTTGTTTGCATGTTGAAGTCGGGCGGGTATAACAAGGATAAGCAAAGTTGACGCATCAGGCGCCCGACTTCAACATAGTGGGTGGAAATTGAAATTATTTTTTACTTTACAATGGCGTTGGAAGTCGGTTTTTTGGAAATAATTTATATCATAGCTTAAATCACTGGATGTTAGATCGCTAGTGGTGGGTTTTACATACATCCGTAGCTTGGCAATAAGAACTGAAACAGTAAACGAAATAAGGGGTTTAAACACTGTTTTTTGAAACTGTTATAAAACAGAAACACTTATAACGGAAAGAGAAACGATACTGTACCCAAACAATCTGTAACCGTTTATTTCTGTTAATAAGTGTTTTTATCTGTAACCCTAATAGGTACATGCCCTAACAAACTGCACGGTGTGACAACGCGTTCTTCTCACTTCATCGGACTTCATACATACTAACACATCATGGCCATGTTTTTCTTAAAACAATTGCAACCAACGGTGCTAGAGCTTAACTTAAATTTGAATACGCGTCAACAGTAAATTTGGCAACGTCGCTATTTCGGTTACACATTAAAACACTTTAAAACACTTTCATTTCTGTTACAGATTCGTTTCTGTTACACTTTCATTCTGTAACACTTATATTTCTGTAACCATTATGAATCTGTTTTTCAGTCCCTGCTTGGCAACGTGGTACATCTCTGGTAGAAATAATTTTTATTTTTAACTTTTTAGTATCAGGGTTGAGGATTTGGAGTCAGAACTTTTTATGGGACCACCTCGAGAACTTCCTCTAACGACTGAAAAATTTTTCAAATCGGCTCAGAAACCACGGAGATATGCACCGACATACATTTAAAAAAATATAGTCCTTATTAATTCGCTTAAGTCTGGCTCTAGTGAAATTGCAACTCTTTAGACGTTGGAATCATAATCTTGAATTATTATACCTAGGAAAAATGTACGAACATTACTTGAATAAATACGGATTATTGTTACAATTTTATTATACGTATGGTAACGGAAGCTTTTGACAAGCTCGACTGCCTCATTAAAAGCTCAATTTTTAGATACGCAGCTTTTATATTAAAAAAGAAAACCGTGAATATCCTGTGAAAACAAAAATAAAGCTTTACTTTTTTTCTTTTCAGAGAAACTTTGCGCTCTTATATGTAAACAAATGATGGAATAAAAAATCTAGTTATTATATCGCTTAGGTACTCCCATACTTGTCTATTATAATAATATTCCTGTGTTCGTAATTTTCATACAAAACATGGATGGGTATGACACGGCCGTTAACTTTTTATGAGGTTCATTATTTTTACCTGTGATAGGCATAGTTTATAGCCTCATCATCATCTTCATACACTTATTTTTTTAATGTAACAAGTAAGTTCATACATAGTTAAAAGATTATTTTACGCATATACAGGTGGAATACTGAGACCTTTCTTGTCAACTATTGTTAGCGGTTATTAATATAAAAATTCAAATCAAATCAAATCAAATATCTTTTTATTCAAATAAACTTTTACAAGTACTTTTGAATCGTCAAGTGAATCTACCACTGGTTCGGAATGCCATTCCTACCGAGAAGAACCAGCAAGAAACTCGGTGGTTGCTCTTTTTAAATAATTCATTTACAATTACTATATCAATGTGTACATAAGTAACCGCTGTCCCCAGCATTGTTGGAGCGATCAAATCCATACTCCTCTATCATTTACATCTTCCTCTATCATTCTTTCCTACCTACTTCCAACGCCACTGTAAAGTAAAAAATAATACAGTGGCGTTGGAAGTCGGTTGTTTGGAAAGAATTTTTATGAATAAAAAATTATTGGACCACCTCGAGAGCTTCCTCTAACGACTGAAAAAATTAAATCGGTTCAGAAACCACGGAGATATGCGGTAACATACATTTAAAAAAACCCTAATTGAGAACCTCTTCTTTTTTTGGAAGTCGGTTAAAAATAAAAAGGTGACTGATTGACTGATCTATCAGCGTATAGCTCAAACTACGGGATGGATCGGGCTGACATTTGGCATCCAAATAGCTATTATGACGTAGACATCCGCTAAGAAGGGATTTTTGAAAATTCAACCCTCCTTAACTCAATTAGGGGTTTTAAATTTGTATAGTCCACGCGGATGAAGTCGCGAACATAAATTAGTATTATATTTTAATTTTGGCGTACTTATCCTATCTGCTGAAGAGAAGCATCAACGTAAGGTAAGTTTTAATATTATAGCCTTTTTATTTCCTTATAATAACTAATAGTGTCCAGTCCAAATTGTAAGAAATGTACTGGTAAGTATTAGCTCTGGTATAATACAATCCAGATGCTGTAGGCCTAAAAAAATAGGTTTGTATCGTTTCAACTTAAATGATTACAGTCACTCGAGATAAAAGTAAATAATGCTATGCTATTGGTAGAAATTAGGTTTACTGATTTAAAAACAAGTTACTTTAACAATTAACACCGTTAGGTATACTATCTATACTATTGCGTATTGTAACTATACGTATCTTACTATTCAGGGGAAAATAATTTAGTAATAAAAAAAAAAAAAAAAAAAATTAAAATATATTATAATGATAAAATAATAGTAAAATAATATTAAAACAATAATACAATAATAGTACATACTATATATATGTACATAGTATATATGATCTAATCGAGGGTGCATGGAAGCTTACTCATGAGCTTCCCGGCGTCCGGTCCACTCGGTGGGACGAGCACTAGATGATTCTCAGCCGTTTGGGCACTGATTCACACGCATGTTGTGCCAATATTGTATTGCGTACAAGCTAGTTGTTGGATGCCATCTGGTAAGGGAGCCTTAGTACTTGTACTTCGTGAACCTGGCTGGATGGCGTCCTACGATATTCAATCTACCTATGGTGGATTAATAACATATATAAATATAACATATTACATATATACCCATAACATACAATTATCATTGCAGGTTGAGTTGGGCCTGTAGAATATATCACTCGCTTCGGCGATGCATCGGCACGGCTGGTTCTGTCTTGATGTTTACCTCGGTAGGACGTCAAGATGGGATAGGTTGTTGTTGAACCAGAGAGCTTGCTTTCTGTGCTTAGTACACTTCGTGTACATTTCTATGTTCTACAGTACGTCTGATTTTACCATGCGATTTTATTGTAACAACATACCTATTATATGAAATTACGATGTTTGCTATGGTCGAACGATAACTAACTATTATATAAAATTACTACGATGTTCGCTATGATCGAACGATAACTAATCATGGTTGATAGGACTCTGTTTACTATTACCAATATCAAACTTACTTCCAAACAATGTTCTACTACCCATGATGGTTGCGCGCTATATTTGACTAATATACTATAACTGAAGGTTGCATCACGCCTGTGGATTCTGTTTCGTTGCGGCGAACATCCCTGCAGTGCGCCTGGTGTATCCTTGAAACCTATTACAGGTATATGTGGGATTACACCACTTTAAAAATGTAATTATCCAGCTTTATGCTGACATAAGTGGAACGCACCACTCTAAAGTACGCTCGTGTACGTTGCGCCATTTCGCGGTTGATGCCTAGTGGTTTGGGGGGGGAGGCTTGTTGGCTTTTGGTATTTTATGAGGCTTATTGGCCCATGTTCTCATGTATCGATATGTCTTTTGGAATACCAAGAGTGGGAAGAAGACTACCGTTGATGGCGGGGCGGAGCCAGTCAACCATCATATATTTTGTTAGTTAAAGTATATGATGCCAATCAAAGCACCTTCCTTAATCAAGGAAGATGCTTGCCACTAGGAATAATTAGCTTCACCACTGTGTGACCTTATGGAGTCTTATGGAACAACTTAAATGTATGTTACATAAGATAGAAATCGAAACTCTGAGTGACTATCCATATATAAGGTCAACTCTCTTGATTTTAAATATATTTCGCATAGAAATATAATATGATTGATCCTATACATAAGACTGACTTATTGTGTATGTTAAGAGGCAAACATAAATCTGGCTTGCTGTGTATGTTAATAGGCAAAACATTAAAACGAACAAAGCGCAGTATACTTGAACAGGATCGCATAGCAAAAATACACCTCTAAAAGTGTGTCATGGTTGTATACTATTTAGATACTCGAACACGTTAAATATAAAACTCTCATATAAAACGTGTGTCATAGTTGTATACTAGTTCTATACTCGATCACGTAACAAAGCACTTGCCTTCACTTTGTTGATTTATACTTGATCATTTTTACAACTTTTCTATAACTCGAACGCGTAACTTAAGCCAGTCTTATGTAAACTAAATTCATTGAAATCGGTTCTTAAACTAGTCGTTGGGTTGATTGAATTCGAAGCTTCTGAAACTCTAAAAGATCTTGGATTATTATGGACGCAACGATGATGAGGGTTTTACTGCTAGATGATTCATGAGCCATTACAAAGAAACATTGAGTTTTATTAGTAGAGAAAGGTATAGATGCTTAGGGACCCCGTCAGGTTAGTTACAGTATTCTGTGGTAAAACAAAAGGTCAACTGGTCAACAATAGTTCATCGAAATGTATGCATATTCATGTTTACTGTGGCTGCTCGCCACAAAATATACCTTCATTTTCGAAATAATTAGTTTTGCACATCCTGACAACGCTAAATATTTGAATGGAATTAACCTTAGCTTATGATTCCCATAATGAGTCTCAGATGAGCTACCTATTTAGTCTCAACTGAATTAATGTACGACTGAACAAATAAATCGAGAAAATATTAGATACTTCAAATCTCTTATAAAGAAGACGATTGTTTTTTTCATGTTTAAATGTAACACGTGACAGCGATATGAGCAAAAACAGTTAGTTAGTTCCTTAGTTTCTACATGAATCGCCGACGTCGGAGGGGAACGACGTTTTTTCCTGCCGCTTTATTGTAATAGCTCAGCTGCAGCTCCATAACTGTGAGTTAAGGTGCCAGCGGAGGGTGAATTGCCCATACAAACTTAATACCAAAATAATTTGTAATTCAAGAATATTTCCACCATATTATGTAATTGCATAATTAACATTGAACTTGTATTTATCTAGGTCCCTGGATAATTATTTTTTCACAATACTTTCCCAAAATGAAATGTAAGCACATTACGTTTTGCATGTTTTTACGACATAAATGATATGTTTTCTCCTATTTGTTTCATATTAAAACCAACGATATCTCACGTATCAGGAACATAGCCTATATTGTCAAGTTACAGAATAACAACACGTAGTTTAATAACACAACAATTTTTCATTCATCATTTTTGGTATTTACGGAACAAGACTAAATGTATAACAATTTTTTTACGCTCATATTCATCAGCGAAATAGAGATAGCAATATACCAGCAAATTTATATTTGCGGTTCGAATAGAAGTTGTGAGCGGCGTTCGCCGGCCTCTTAAGCGGACTTTCATACAAAAATAATATCGCTAGTTTGTTTTTTAACTTACCTCTTAAATTGATAGCATTAGCGATAGAGAACTCTGACACCGTGGTGACGCTCGTGGGCTGTTCGTATCTTGGGTTCGAGGTAGAGGACTCCACCTGACCCAACGCTTCTACCTGAATGTGAGTCACTGGGTCATCACTCTCGACCGGCTTGTAGAAGTCCTCTTGCGGCACTTCTGGCTCTTCAGGGTCAGGGTAGTCACCGTAATCTAGATAAGAGGTTCTAGTAAGTATTTATAAAACACGCGTATTGATATATTTCTTATATGAGGTATAATTAGTAGGTTAACCTATACTCCTGTTAAATAAAGAAATGTAGCCTTCATCTATACTTATCTTACTAACATAAATGCGAAAGTTTGGATGGATGTATGGATGTATGGATGTATGGATGTATGGATGTATGGATGTATGGATGTATGAATGTATGGATGTACGGATGTACGGATGTACGGATGTATGGATGTATGGATGGATGGATGTTTGTTTGTTTGACTCAATCACTCGAGAACGGCCGAACGGATCTGGATGAAATATGGCACAGAGATAAATTATAGCCTTGAATAGCATATAGGCTACTTTTATCCCGGGAAATTAAGGAGTTCCCGCGGGAACCACAAAACCTCAATCCACGCGGACAACGTCGCGGGCATCAGCTAGTGCTATATGAAACACAGAAATCTGAACGTCGAAACAATGCCGGGATGCTAGATTTGGTAAGTTTTATAATTTGATATTTTGTTTGTCAATTTGCTGGCTTGTCTTTCAATAACGCCGCACCAAGACAGCAGATTGAAGTGAATTTTGTGCATGGATTCAGTAATAGAGTGACAAAAGCTAATTTTTATCTCCACTTAACTCCACTCCACACTCCAAATCCACGCGGACGAAGTCGCAGGCATCATCTATCTATTCTTCACCTTATTTAGTATGTCATAATTAATAAGGTGGAGTCAGCTAATTTTAGAGCTGTGGAGCTAAATTTTAATTAAATGATTCGGTGGACTACCTAAGGACCATCCTCTTTTTAACAAGATCTTAAGTGGACGAGCACTTAACTTGCAACTTCTTAATTAATTTATTACCAACCTCATCGCAAATTCTCTTAAATTAACGTGAATTATGATTATTACATTAATTTTTAGAACCTAGATAACCTCGGAATATAAAATTGGAATCTTACGTGAGTCTTTACATTGTATTTGTTTAAAATTATTACACTTAGTGGTACAGGTACATCTTAGTGGCCGTCTGATTTTAAAATGAACGTGCCTCCAATGTGTTTATATGCACACGTATAATGTAGGTATTAGTATTAGCAAGTTATCAACATACACAAAATGGAGGTCATCATTGGTCTTTATGTATCCATCTAAGTAGTTAGACAGGACTTTTATTCTATGTCCGAATCTGTTAGTGCATAAATTATGATTTCAGTTATTCTTTGCTTACTTGTAGGAACTTTGTTGAGGCGCGTTCATTTTAAGCTTAGACAACCGTATACAGAATTCCGCATTCCGTCGGAAAAAGCCTTTAATCAGGTATTCATAGCACCAGCTTTCCGCTTAGTTGGAAGAGAAAGTAGACCTCAAGGCTTACTTAGGTATGTATTTTTATAATTAAAACTCACCCGAGTTGTACGGATCACTAGAATCCTTTATAATTTCTAGAGGGTCAATCGGCGGCGCATACCACGGTCTTCTGGAGTAGACCTTCTTACTGTTCACCGTCCGCTCCACATCATCAACATCCTTGTAACTTAATGGAGACAAGTTTAACATCTCTAAACATCTGATGAGACCTGTAACAATGGATAGAGAAATGTCTTATCAAAATGTATTTAATATTTCGTGACCAGACGTAGAATTGATAACTTCATAAATATAGCCGAACATTTCGTGAAATAGTGGCGTTTTATGAAATAGCCAACTATTACTGGCTATATCCTATGCAAATGAAGATGTAAAATGGATGGGCTATGCCAGAAGACTCATTTCGACTCACATTCGTTTCGTTCCTGCATGCAGCACCTCGCTTTTTATAAGACTTCTTACTTCTCTTACAAATATTTTTTAGGGTAGGGCTGACAGTAATTCTAGGATATGGGCACGACGAATACAAATTATTAATACTGAAGGCCGTAAGCGCGTTTTTTCTCCCGAAACAATTCTATTAATTTCAATTAAGTAGTTTAAAGTTATTCGTTTTTTTTTTTTTTAAATCCACTACAAGCTAGCCCTTGACTACGATCTCACCTGATGGTAAGTGATGATGCAGTCTAAGATGGTAGCGGGCTAACCTGTTAGGGGCATGGCAGATAATATATTAAACCCATACCCTTTCGGTTTCTACACGACATCGTACGACGTTAGCGGTTTATGTTTGCAGATCGGTCTGAAATCACTCAGGGTAATATTCAGAAAAGTATCTAAGCGTACGAACATGAAAAATTAATACGAAATATTTTCAGAATTTCGAGGTTATTTTTACTTAGAATTTAAATTCTAATTTACCTTGCAGTACCTCTATATGTGAACTTATTTAAATTATACCCCGCATATAAATACGAAATGAAACCGTTAAATGAAAATTTAACAGAAGAATTATATTTCCTTTGCCATAAATTAACGTACAAAATCCTTAGCGCATACTCGTATTTACAAAGCTAACCTAACCATCTTGGGCCCTTTGTACCATAAACCACAATCTAATGTACCATTACGTGCACTTAAGTAGATTGTAACTTTCTTTTATTATTTTGCTTCTTTTTTCAGTGTAATTCGCTAATAGATTAACCTGATTGTCTATAGACTTTGGATAATGAAAAGCTAATAATAGTTTAACAAAAATAAACGCTGATTTTCTGATCTAAAGAGACTAATATGGTAGTATTTCCTAAATAAAAATACTAAATAGCTAGAGTATTACTATAATTAAATAATAATAATGTTAACAGTATTCATTTTATCAGGTATCAGTAAAACTCCAGCATCGAATCATTAATAAAACTATTTCAATAAGAAATCATTCTGAGTGAAAGCCCAATAAAACATAAATTATTATTAATTGCTTTTTTTGATTAATAATATAATGAAATATTAAAATTACAATGAAAACTAGTGACTGTAATTATAGTTACTTAGTGACTGAAATACTTTTCTCTTTGAAATAAGACAACTATTAACGGTGTACGACACCTTTACTATCTTTTAAAATAATTTTGGTCTGTCAATACAATTATTGAGAGATCAAAATTATTTTAAAAGGTTAAAGGATAAGAACCCATTATTAAATGAAAACAAATTGAGAAAGTTTCCAAGTTTAGGTACTTTAAATTTACAGGATTTCCATTTAATGGAAATAAAAGAAAAATAAAAGTCCCTAATGGGGGACGTTACAACATTTGTTCATACTGTTAAATTACGTATCGTAAGATACGTATTGTAAGAGCACAAAAGTTAGTTATACTTTAAGTAAACGAAGACGAAGTGCTAAAAATGTTATTTCTCACGGTCATTCAAACAATTTACCTAATTCGAACATCAATCGTTTCTTTTCAAAGCTGTCCTATTTACAACCTAAATAGCTGTATCATTCAAACTCATACCCTATTATTAACCTCATTTTGTATTTTTTATTGGTAAATGTTTTCATAATTATATTATAATGTTTCCACGATGACTGTAATTGGATAGGACGTCTAGGTTTATGACGCAGGTTATTTTATTTTTAGGCATTATTACGGTAAAATTTTCACTTTGATGTCTAGCTAAATATTTTACAATAGCTGGATAGCTTGATAGTGTTTATTAATTGATAGCTTTTTCAATACATAACTAGTTGTTATAAATTAAATTATTATTTATTGCTTCTATCATGTATTATTTCTATGTATATTGTTTCTATAAACATGTTATTAATGACATAGATAAAATGTAGAGCACGGAATTTGGAATCTGCTTATTAGTGTAGAGAGTATTTATTTAGTTTTCATAATTATTCATGTGATAATGTGATAGGCTGAAGAAAATATGGAGGAACAGGAACGTAACAAAAGCTACGAAGACCCGGCTCGTTAAAACGCTTGTTTTCCCCATATTTTTATACGCTGCGGAGACGTGGACTTTGCGACAAGTCGAGAAGGAAAAGATCGATGCTCTGGAAATGTGGTGCTGGAGGCGAATGTTAGGGGTCTCATGGACCGAATTCCGCACCAACGTCTCTATTCTCCAAGAACTCGGCATTAAGCAACGGCTTTCATCACTGGTACAGAGTCGCATACTTAAATTTTTTGGACACGTCTCCCGTCGTGAGAGTGACTCCATCGAGCGAATCGTCGTGCAGGGCAAGGTGGAGGGCACCAGAGGGCGAGGAAGGTCGCCCATGCGATGGACCGACCAAATTAAGTCGGCTGTTGGCGGTTCATTGCATGAGTGCACCAGGCTGTCGGCCAGCAGAGAGAAGTGGCAGATGCTCGTGAGGCGCATTACAACTGCCACTAAAGCCGTCACTTCGTGATGATCACGACCACTCTGTCAAGAGTGTTACGACGAAGAAGAAGAAGAAGATAATGGCGCAATTATCGTATATTCGCTAGAATAACATCTAAATTACTTTGACGACCTCCGTGGCGCAGTGTGTATAGCGATGTTGCCTTAACGTGCGGAGGTCCCGGGTTCGATCCCCGGCAGGGTCAATTTGGGAATATATAATTTCTGCATTTTCCCTGTCTGGCCTGGAGGGAGGCTTCGGCCGTGGCTAGTTACCACCCTACCGGCAAAGACGTGCTGCCAAGCGATTTAGCGTTCCAGTACGATGCCGTGTAGAAACCGAAGGGGTATGGGTTTAATATAACTGCCATGCCCCTAACAGGTTAGCCCGCTACTATCTTAGACTGCATCATTACTTAACATCAGGTGAGATCGCAGTCAAGGGCTAGCATGTAGTGGATAAAAAAAAAAAGTAGACTACAATCTGTTTTCACTATCATTTTATATCCACGAGGAAGCATAGCAGCAGCACATTTCCATTCAATGTTCAGGGCGTTACGGGAAATTTATTAGAAGGTAAGTATAACGAATCTAAGCTCTGTGGGAAACAGAAAAATAATGTGTTTTGTAGTAAAGCACCGCACTTTCAACAATTGCACAAAGCGAAATTCTATTCGAAACTAATCTTAAATCCTTCAGGACCCGTTGTTGTTTATCGGTATGTTGGTACTCTATGTGTAGCAGGCAGTGAAATCAATTCCGACCGCAGATAATTTCCTGAACGGAGCCAACCTCTAGAGAAAACTAGTAGTTTCAAGATGCACTACTCTAGCATCTAAAGTTGGATTTTATTCTGAGCTTTACTGGTAAATAAATGGAAGAGTCATAGATTCAATTTCAATTCAATTTATTTTCCAAAAAAAGCTTATATTTAACCACACAAATATAATCTACATTGTCTACTTACTAGAAAACTTACTAAGTAATAATAATTTGACGATTTGCGTGGGTGGTTGGGTCTGAATCGTAACTAGGTCACTGTAGGATTTCATGCCCATTTTCTTTGCGGTTTGCGGCTCGTAAGTTTGACCAGTTTCTTAGATAAAATGATAATGTACTAATCGCTATGTATACTCATAAAAATGCATGAAAACTAAGCAAGAACTCCACACTAAATCGAGGATGCCGAAAAAATTTTATGCCTACCCGCATTCGAGAACTGGCACTGCGATCGACGACGCGAGTATTGTGATGTCTTACCACAGAATAATATAATAGTACTAAGTCTTACGTAGATCGTAGATGTACTTCGCAAGAGGCAAGTAGGTATAGGTACCTAACTACCTACTGGCATTTCTCGTCTTATCTAATCTACAAAAATACGCTTTATTTTTATGATCACAGCTTACAACTTGTAGAACTAGTATTTGTAGAAAGTTGTAGAAAGCACCACTATCATGTGACTGGATACACAAAACAAAAGTTTACGGGCATATCCATTGGACACTTGTTGTTTTATTAACTTGCAGACATCTTGCACGCCATCTTGCACAACACTGTCTTGAAAAATTTACTTAGTTAAATTTTTGGCCTTGTGCAAGTGGACCTTATTTCTGTTCTAATTTTACCTACTTACGGGACAAAAAACATGTATAGTCGCCATTATTCGTATATAGAAAATCGAGCTCAATAAATAATAATTACTTGCATAGGATGGTTATAGATAGGTACATTTTGAAATTATTAAGCGAATGCCCGCGACTCCGTCTGCGTGGTTTGAGGTTTTTTGGTTCCCGCGGGAACTCTTTAATTTTCCGGGATAAAAAGGAGCCATGTGCTATTCCAGACTATAATCTATCTCTGTGCCATTTCAGCCAGATCCGTTCAGCCGTTGGGGCGTGATTGAGTAACAAACATCCATACATCCATCCAAACTTTCGCATTTATAATATTATTAAGATTATATGATGCCCGCGACCTCATCCACGTGGATTCAATTTTTTTGATTCCCGCCGAAATTCTTGAATTTTCCGGGATAAAAAGTAGCCTATGTCCTTTCCCGGGATACAAACTATCCCTATACCAAACTTCATCAAAATCGGTTGAATAGGTGGGCCGTGAAACCATAGCAAACAGACAGACACACTTTCGCATTTATAATATTAGTATGGAAGTATGGATTGGTAATTGGTATGAGAAATGGTATTGGAGTCATGAAATTAGCTTTGAAACGGGTGCGTACTGCGTAGGTGTGTAAGCCTCGCGATAAAATTGTAATCAAGTCTATCTAATCTTTTTTTGTAATACGAAACATTTTGGTTCTATCCATGGAGATATTAGCTCGTTTATGTTTATCTTAGTAATAACAAAAGCTGTTACGTGTATGATATAAACTTTCAGGATGCCAAATGTGAAAGCTTAAGAACATTGTTAGAAATAGTGTATTATTACGAAGGGTAAACGGTAATAGTAGGTTTAATATCGTTTGTTTATTATTTTCGATCTCATATAAAAGGACTTTAAGATAATTGGTTTGTTTCATTTCAAGAAAATGGCAACTAGTGTAGGAGATGTTTTAACCAACTGAAACAGAAGGTAGGTAATGATTTTGCTATCATTCCATTCGCCTATTCTGCACTAGATGATGCCCGGGACTTCATCCGCGTGGTATAGACCTTTTTATTCCCATGGGACCTCTTTAATTTTCCGAGATAAAATTAGCCTATGCCGACTTCCAACGCCACTGTAAAGTAATAAATAATTTTTATTTCTACCCACTATGTTGAAGTCGGGCGAGCCTGATGCGTCAACTTTGCTTATCCTTGTTTTACCCGCCCGACTTCAACATAGTGGGTGGACATAAAAATTATTTATTATTACTTTACAGTGGCGTTGGAAGTCGGCTTTTTGGAAATAATTTTTATTTTTAACTTTTTAGTGTCAGGGTTGAAGATTTGGAGTCAGAATTTTTTATAGGACCACCTCGAGCGCTTCCTCTAAAGACTGATACAAAAAAAAACAAATCGGTTCAGAAACCACAGATATATGTATGCACCGACATACATTTAAAAAAAAAAACGCGCCGAATTGAGAACCTCCTCTTTTTTTGGAAGTCGGTTAAAAAATACTTAAATTTTACCGACCAAACAGATTAGCTAAATGGATGAGCTCAGGTAGGAACAAGTCCTCGACGATTAGTCTCGATGAGGCTCGATCTCAATGAAGATAGGTCACGTCACTCTTCCAAAGTTAGCGATTTTAAGGATAATTCTTGCAAAGCAAAACGAAAAAAAAATAAGCAGCAGAATAAAAAAGTAAGTTTGAAAAAAAAAATTGTGTGTGTCAGCTCCGACGCACGACTGGAGTTAACTCTTTACGAGCGATTATAAAATATATAGATTAGTAAATGAGGGTAAATGAACGCATTTTTTTTTGGAAGTCCAATAAAGGAGGAGGTTCTCAATTCGCCGCGTATTTTTTAATATTACTAAAAGCATGCTTGAAACATTTTTTATATTAATTATATAATTTATATTAATCAAAATACATCACATAGTCATAGAAACATAAAGTCAATAACGTAACGGAGAAAGTTTCATTTTACTCTCCAAAAATTTTCATACCCCGGGCTTACTTAAGCAAATCGATTCTAAAGGAGGTAAACTCCAAAAAATCATTCTGAATTTGCATAAATGTACTCGTAGGTGGGAACTTTCTCCGAAAATTACTTGGAGATGCTTTCGCCGTTGATTTAACACTTTCAAACAGACAAACGTACCTACTAAGTGGGCCGATATTATGATTTTATCGTACCTACCTCCATGGAATGTAAGCAGTAATCTAGTACACAAATTACTCAGGGCCGATTTTCAATAACAAATCAGTTATTCATTTTTACTAATAATTCTGTCATTGCCAGTTTTTTATCTCTGATATCATATCATAGACATAGGATTTTTTCGCTCCGCTATCATATACAGACGAAAAATCTGTCAAAATAAAATACGTCAAAATGTTTAATTGTCAATGTTTTAGGCGATTGCAAGGATTTCGACATCCTTGAGCGATTAAAAATGATTTTTACATTAAATTAATGCAACTTAAATAAATTACTTACTCTTTTTGTAAAATAATCATTTTATTCATTGGAAAACATAAATATAAATTCATCGGGATTTAAGAAAAACCTATTTCTGCGGAACAATCTCGTTCAAATTTAAATAACAATAATAAAATATAAACCTGGCTTTAATTCAATGCCGTCGTTGAATGCTGTGGAAACTCCAGAAACCGAGGTTTTGTTTCTCTCAATGACAGTTACATTGATAATAGACACACAGAGCTGTCAGTAAAAGATAAGAAATAAGGCTTTCATTTCCTTCCGTTACCAAAGATAAATGTTTAATTTAAAAAAAACACTGGAGGGTGAAGGAATAAAAGAAAATGTCTAATGGGAAATGGGTTATTATCACAGAAACAAGAACAGAATAAGGGTTACAGAGCCAAAATATTCATAAACGACTGAGCGAAAGCGAGTAGAAACGAAAACAATGAATATTCTTGAATTAAAACTTAAAACATTTGAATATAACATGTAGAGATTCAATAATAACATAGAGTCCCCATTCAATCACAGATTTTATTTAGAGACAACCTTTTTTGATATTATTTTAAGTAACCCAATTGAATCGCTTCAGCCGGTCATAAAATTTATACAATAATATGCCTATATTCTTCCCACGCATTTCTTATGTCGAACGCATGCGTCCAGCCGTACGCACTCGTACTTTCGGGGTTATTAGCGCCAGTGTGCTGGATAGCCTACTCAAAACAACAATTATTATTAAAATGTGGTATTGTAGTTTAATATTAGGTAAGTAAATAATCCAATCTTTAACTTCCTGAGTTCATGATATTGATTGCGGAACCTACTCACTCCCAGGTTTCCTATCAATTAGGTGGGCGTGATGGAATTGTTATGACGACGATGGAGGTAAGGTTATTTAATTGGGTTGTGATGTCCGATAAAGATCATTCCAAGATGACTAGCTATGCGTGGCAGGAAACACGTGCGCTGGGAGGGTATTCCACACCTTAGCGGTTCGTATCAGAGACGTTCGTACGAGCAGATTGGATTAGATTCAACCACATAAGGATGCCAACGCTGTCAGAAGTGTGGAGGAACAAGATTGTGCAGGTCCTGACCCCACAGTCCCATTGTAAGTATATCCGTTAAAAAACAATAGACTTTTAAAAAAAAAAAAAAAAACTTTACGGCCTCAGTACAAAACGATCCGTCTAACAGGCTTCAAGATAGAGATCCGACCTGTTTAAACTAGGTTAAGCAAGGCTAGAATTAGTCTGGGGTGGTGGGCCAGGTAACCTCCAAGAGTGCTTGGGCGCTGCTAGTCCCTTTGGATACGTCCGGAGGGAAGGGCAGCGCTTGGGCCGGTGCACCCCGGTAAACATGGTTAATAATTTCGCTATATGGGATATTGTTAGCCATGGCTAATAACCTGGCGGGGGGGAGGGGGAGGTTCTCCGCGTGTCCCTCTGATCAGCTGAGGGCACAGTGGAGGAACCCAGGGGGGCGGGGGGGCGAATACGCCCATCGCGAGGAAGAAAACCTCGTTAAAAAATAACCGAAGGGGGCGGGAACGCCTGGAAGTGGCCGGATGCGGCCCTGCGAGGAAGAAAACCTCGTTAAAAAATAACCGAAGGGGGCGGGAACGCCCGGAAGTGGCCGAATGCGGCCCTGCGAGGAAGAAAACCTCGTTAAAAAATAACCGAAGAGAGCGGGAACGCTCAGTGTCCCTCTGTTTTTTCGAGGGGCACGGGAAGGGTGTAAAGGACCCTCTGGAGGGGAGGTGTCCTGAGGCGAGCTCGGGGTGCACTTACCCTGCCTCCGAGCGGGCTGTGTGGGAACTAGTCCTGCGCAGCCCTCGCTAGGAATCGTAATCCCGTAGGAGTGATAGGTGTGGTCATGTTTCGCGACCTGACACTGGGACCGATGGCCTTGGCTTAACCGCCCGGGCCGCGAGGAATAAACCTCTATAAAAAATTATCCTAATCTTAAGCTCTGATGTGCGGCGAGGGGATGAATGACTGAGGGATTTTGCCCGCAAGGGCTTCAGTCATTAGCACACCACCAGCCAGGGTACCTGTGGCCCCTCTGGTTGGTCACAAATTTACACTTGCCCGGGTAATTACGGCTCTGCCCGGGTCGATTCTTATTTCCGTTATACTCGTGGGATTTCATATGGATTCTTTAAAAAACAAACCCAAAATGAGTGAGGAGGAGCACATGTCGGACACAGACTCGAGTGTCATGAGCGTGGGGAGCGCGAAAAGCGCTGAGAGAAAAAGGCCACTCAGCGATGAGGAGGAAGTGGTCGTGGTTCCAAGAGTGGGCTCCGCCAAACGCGGACGTGGCAGGCCTCCAACGACGGGAAAATATGTCGGTTTGGCGAAGGCCCAGAAGGAACTGAAGGCCGCCCAACGTGCGGCAGAACGGGCGGAGAAAGAGGCTGCCGAGGAAAAGGAGGTGGCCGATTTAACAGCTGGCATCCGTTCTGGCCGGGAGTGCCGGCTGTCGGAGACCTCTTCCGTGGTCTCGGAGGACGCGGAGGCGGAGGGCTTGACTGCAATGGAGCTGAACAGCAGAGTTCAGTTTGCAGTCAGTGCCATAAAAAGGGTGGCGAAAGCCTCGAAGGGCCTTAAGGGCACGTGCCAAAAGGCACTTAAAGAGGCGGCTGCTGCCATTGAGGAGGCTGCGGAGGTGATGCTCAGGCGCACCTCTACAGAAGAAGTAAAGCGGCTGCGGGAGGTGAATGCTCGCCTTACCAGCGAAATGGCGGAGCTCCGCCATGAGCAGGGAAAGTTGCGGGCAGATATAAACAAAATCCGGCAGGAAAAGAGGGAGGGGGCGGCTGATCCCTCAAAAAAGGACGACACAGAGCAGTTCAGCCTGCTCCTGAAGGAATTGTCAAGCTTGTCTGCCCGCTTCTCAGTGATCGAGGGGCGGGTTTTGCGCCCACCATTGGCCGCAGACAGAAGGGCGGGAGGGCCTGTGGGGCCTTCATTTGCAGACGTGGCTGGAAAGCCGAGCACGTCGGCCCCGCAAAATAAGAAGGCGCCTGCTAGGGAAGAGGCCCCTAGCCAGTCAGGCCATAAGGCAACAGAGGATGCCACCTCTAGGAAAGGGAAGGGAAAGGGCAAGGGGAAGGCCTCCGGCGCCCAGGCCGCACCAGCGCCTGAAACGCAACAGCAGAGCCCCTCAGACGCCCCACCCAGAGAGGAGTGGCATACCGCAGGGGCAAGAAAGGAGGCCAGAAAAGCCAAGGCGAAGGCCAACAAGGCGGCGAAAGAGGCGGCCCAAAAAGCTGCCAAGCAGCAGACTCGACTCCGCGCTCCTCGGTCGGCGGCTGTGGTAATCACGCTGCTACCCGAAGCTGTGCAGAAGGGCCTCACGTACGGCACAGTCCTCGCCAAGGCTAAGGCTGAGATAAACCTCGGGGAACTCGGCATTGCGGGTGTGCGGTGCAAAACAACCGTCACTGGTGCCCGCATGCTCGAGGTTGCAGGTGCGGACAGCGACCCGCAGGCTGACGCTCTCGCTGAAAAGCTAAGGGCGTCTTTGGAACCTGTGGGAGTTAAGGTGTCCAGACCCATCAAGAGCGCTGAGCTGCGCATAGTGGGTCTGGACGACTCGGTAACCGCGGAGGAGTTGGAGGCCGCTGTCGCGAGCGTTGGAGGATGCTCTCCGGCCCAAGTTAAGTCTGGGCAACTTACGTCGGGCTTCACCGGGCTACGGACAGCGGTCGTCAGCTGTCCAGTTGTGGCGGCTAAGAAGCTCGCAGAGGGTGGCCGGCTTATGGTAGGCTGGGTTTCGGCGCAAGTCAGGATCCTGCAGCCCAGGTCCTTGAGGTGCTACCGATGCCTAGTGGAGGGGCACGTCGGTGCCCAGTGTACTGCGGGGGTAGACCGCAGTAACCTATGTTACCGCTGCGGTCAGCCGGGGCACAAGGCTGGCTCATGTGAGGCCATGCCGCATTGCGTCCTGTGCGCGGCGGCGGACAAACCAGCGAATCACCGGGTGGGCGCCCAGGCCTGTGCTGCGCCCAAACTAAAAGGCAAGGGCAGGCCTGCACCATCCCAGGCTCAGGAGGGCGAGAGAATGGACACCTAATAATGGGTACACCACCTCTTCGTCTCCTCCAAGCGAATATCAATCACTGCGCCAGAGCTCAGGATTTGCTCCTCCAGAGCATGGCGCAGTGGTCGATCAACGTCGCGGCGGTCGCCGAACCGTATTTTGTCCCCCAGAGGGACGATTGGGTGGAAGATTTGTCGGGCACGGTGGCCCTTATTTTGCGGGCCGCTATAGAGTCCCCGTTACTCGAAAACGTCGTTCGGGGACGGGGATTTGTTGCAGCCAAGATAGGTGGAATAGTGGTGGCAGGAGTTTACTCCTCACCCAACGGCACTCTTGCTGATTTTGAGGGGTTACTTGGAGATCTGGGCGTCTTCGTCAGTCGAAGCCGTCCTAACCC
The DNA here is from genome assembly GCA_923060345.2 of Erebia aethiops. NCBI lineage: Eukaryota > Metazoa > Arthropoda > Insecta > Lepidoptera > Nymphalidae > Erebia > Erebia aethiops. The sequence continues at coordinate 7,346,476 of OV281096.1, read as the reverse complement.
AGTGCTTGTCCTTGGGGACTTCAATGCCAAATCTGTGGCTTGGGGTTGCCCGATGACAAATGGTCGGGGAGCAGTTCTGGAGGAGTGGGCTGTCGAGCAGGGCCTGGTTCTCCTCAACCGAGGTTCTGTCCACACGTGTGTGCGTCAGCTGGGTGGGTCAATAGTGGACATCTCGTTCGCTGGCCCCGCTGTAGCAAGCCGTGTGCGAGGATGGCGCGTCATGGAGGAGGTGGAAACGTTATCGGATCATCGATACATACGATTCGATGTCTCCCCTTCGGCCTCGGACGCTCTGGTCAGCGCCGTCCCAGGAGGGGGTGGCCCGCGCTGGGCGCTAAAGCGCTTAAACAAGGAAGTGCTCTTGGAAGCTGCCATCGTACAGGCCTGGGTCCCCGCGCCGATCAGGCCTGTCAGCGTTGACGAGGAGGCGGAATGGCTCCAGAGGGCGATGACGCAGATCTGCGATGCGGCGATGCCGCGTATCCATCACGTTCCTGCCAGGCGTCAGGTGTACTGGTGGTCGCAAGAAATTGCGCACTTGCGGGCTGCATGCGTACAGGCGAGGCGCCGATACGCCAGGCACCGCAGGAGGCGTCGTCGTACCCAGCTTGGGCCGGCTATAGAGGCGGAGCTATACGAAGCGTATAAAGCGGCGAAGCGAGCCCTTCAGTCAGCAATTAAATCGGCGAAGATCAGGGCTCGTGAGGAGCTGCTGGGGACACTGGATGCAAATCCATGGGGTCGCCCTTACTTAATGGTAAGGGGTAAGCTCCGGCCCGCAGCGCCGCCGCTGACCCAGAGTCTAGATCCGCAGCTCCTGGAGGATGTGGTGTGCTCCCTCTTTCCATCCAGAGCGGAGCACAACCCGCCGACGATGGCTCCGCCGACTATCGGGGAAGATGACGACGTGCCGGAGGTCACCCCGGCGGAACTGAGAGCGGTGGTGCGACGGCTTCGGGCCAAAAACACCGCCCCAGGACCGGATGGCATACCTGGCCGAGCTCTGGCTCTGGCCTCGAAGGCTCTCGAGCCCCGACTACTGGGGCTCTTTAGCGCATGTTTGGAGCGGGGCCAGTTTCCACTGAGGTGGAAGATTGGAAAGCTGGTCCTGCTTAGGAAGGAGGGTCGTCCAACGGACTCTCCGTCCGCCTACCGGCCGATCGTGCTGCTGGACGAGATGGCGAAGCTCTTTGAGAGAGTGGTGTCGGACCGTCTCGTCCAGCACTTGGAGGGCGTGGGGCCGGACTTGGCGGACAACCAGTTCGGCTTTCGCCGAGGGCGCTCCACGGTGGATGCGATCATGCGCGTGAGGGCCCTGGCGGAGGAGGCAGTCTCTCGGGGTGAAGTGGTGTTGGCGGTGTCTCTCGATATCGCCAACGCGTTCAACACCTTGCCCTGGAGTTGCATCAGGGAGGCACTCGTGTACCATCGGGTGCCAAACTACCTCCGTCTCGTAGTCGGGTCTTATCTAGCGAACAGGGCGGTTGTTTACCCGGGTCGGAACAGATGGGGTCGGCGAGAGTGTTCGTGCGGTGTTCCGCAGGGGTCCGTCTTGGGACCGCTCCTGTGGAACATCGGTTACGACTGGGTGTTGCGTGGCTCGCTGCTCCACGGCGTCGGCGTTACGTGTTACGCCGACGACACTCTGGTGACGGCGCGGGACAAGACGCACCGGCAGGCGACTTTGTTGGCGACCGCTGGAGTCGCGCAAGTGGTTGGGAGGATCCGACGTTTGGGTCTCGAGGTGGCCCTCAACAAGTCGGGGGCGATGTTCTTACATGGCCCTCGGCGCGCGCCGCCTTCGGGATCCCACATCATCGTAGGAGGTGTTCGCATCGGCGTCGAGTCGACGATGAAGTACCTGGGACTCGTCCTCGACAGCCGGTGGGACTTTGGCCCGCATTTCAGGCGCCTGCTCCCAAAATTGATGGGAACTGCGGGAGCGCTTGCTCGACTGCTGCCCAACCTTGGTGGCCCAGAAGCCTCTTGTCGGAGGCTCTACACGGGGATCGTGCGATCAATGGCCCTTTATGGGGCTCCTGTTTGGGCGAATAGCCTGACGGCCCGCAACGTCGCGATTCTGCGGAGACCGCAGAGAGCGATGGCCGTCAGGTTAATAAGGGGATATCGCACGATCTCCTTCGAGGCGGCGAGTCTCCTAGCTGGATCTCCGCCGTGGGATCTTGAGGCGAAAACTCTCGCCTCCCTGTACCAGTGGACAGTGGAGGTGCGAGAACGGGGTGGCAGGCCGATGCCGTGCGTTTACGCGCGGCGTCGCTCCCGGCTCCGTCGGATCCTACTGGCGGAATGGAGGGAGCGACTGGATAACCCCAGCGCAGGGCACGCCACGATAGCGGCGGTAAGGCCCGTCGTGGAGGATTGGCTGGGGCGCAAGCATGGCGCCCTATCCTTCCGGTTGACGCAGATACTTACCGGACACGGTTGCTTCGGTAAGTATCTGCATCGAATAGGTCGGGAGCAATCGCCCGGTTGCCACCATTGCGAGGACAGGCCTGAAGACACGGCGCAGCATACATTGGCGGACTGTCCAGCATGGGCAGAGCAGCGCCGCGCACTTGATGCGGCAGTCGGTGGCCTCTCGCTCTCGAACATCGTGCACGCGATGGTTCGGAGCGAGACTGCGTGGAATGCCGTTTCCTCCTTTTGCGAGGAAGTGATGTCCGCAAAGGAGGAGGCGGAGCGCGAGAGGGAAAGTTTGGCGGAGGATCCCTCGCGCAGGAGACGCACCGGGCGTCGGAGGGCGCATGGTGACCTCCGGCCGCCGTGAGTTGCCGGCCTGCGGGTGACGGACGTAGGGGGCGTTCGTCTCCCGGTCTAAAACAGGCCAGGAGGTGGCGCGCCGTGTTCCGGGCGCGCCTCCGAGACGGAATTAGCGACCAGCGCTAAGGTGACGGGACTCGCCTAGACGAGTCGTGACTTGCGGGTGCGCGGAAGAATACTTACCTAAGTGTAGCCCGCGCAACCGCGACGGTCCGTCGAGGAACAACACAGGTTTTAGTGGGTGCAAGCCCCACATAACCTCTCCGTTTCCCCTGACGGAGAGGTATGCGTCAGGCATTTCCTGTGTATAAAAAAAAAAAAAAAAAAAGGCTAGAATTAGTCTGAAAAGAAATAGGAAATAAAGTCAGTTCCAAGTTCATACCCACTAATTTATTACGGGTAGAATTTTAAAAGCAAAACGTGCAAAAGTACGATCTATTAACCGCCCCGTAATCACAGTGCTTCCGTAAAATAAAATGAATAAAAACAAGAAACTCGGACATGAGCACATTTGGAATAATACAATTTTCCCATTATTCGTTTTTCTTTGCCAACTTTGTGATGAAAGTATGTTTCAAATGAAACATCGTATATTTCATCATGCCTTTTCATCGGTCCTTTTGTGTAATAGAATATTTTATCACGAAACCTGAAAATACACGAGGTCTGGAAAATAAACTCTCAACCAAAGAATTGGTCGATTGTGATGGAAATGAAATTAAACTTAGGTATTTTCTTTATTGATAGACGAGGTTCATAGAAATCCTTTTTTATCCACTACAAGTTAGCCCTTGACTGCCAACCCACCTGATGGTAGCGGGCTAACCATGCTAACCTGTTAGCGGCATGGCAGTATACCCATACCTAAACGCTTTCCACACGGCATCGTACCGAAACACTAAATATCTTGGCGGCACGTCTTTGCCGGTAGGACTGTAACTAACCACGGCCGAAGCCTCTCACCAGGCCAGACCAGGGAAATTTTATAAATTCCCAAATTGACCCGCCAGGGTTTAATTTTATTCTAGTTTTCATATTTATTACTAGCTGTAATGCCCGTGCCTTCGTCCGCGTGGACTTAAGGTTCCGAAATCTTGATAAAAGATCGGAATAAAAGTATTCGGCCCTATTTAAAATATCGCTCTTCAATGTTTCGTCAAGATCAAAGCTCTTGAAATTATTACAGACAGACAGTCACTTGTTCCCATTTATGGTTCTGAATGTGAAAAATGGACCAATTTTATTAGCAATTTTCATGGACTTCACCCGGAAAAATTCGGGTTATTTTAATTATATTTTAAGATGGCAGAGACAGCTATTATCCTAACTCCTAACAATATGTTGTTATTTTCTTCCACTACAAGTTAGCCCTTGACTGCGATCTCACCTGATGATAAGTGATGGTGCAGTCTAAGCTGGTAGCGGGCTAACCTGTTACCTGTTAGGGGGTTTCATGTAGTACTAATTCAACGCTCCAACATCATTACGTCACTAAGTGCCTACACATCCACTGTTATTGCACTCAACTGTGCAGTAATATTAACGACCCAATTATAGTCTGCCTTTGATTTCATGAAGATTAAATGCATCTCTACGCGACTGTCCATATTAAAAGCACATGCTATTTGATGCTTGAAAACATCCAATTTAAACGTACTACATATGATACTGCGATTACCACGTTACCTATTTCAAAGTCAAAGTCAAAGTCAAAGAACGTTTATTCAATTTAGGTAGGTATACTACACTTATTGACAAACAAAAATTGCAAAGAAATCAAAACAACTGAACAGACGATTTGATTTATTCAAAAAAATCTGTCCTTCAAAAGGTTAAATCAGAGTTCGTTATAATTTGTCAGGGGTTTTTAATTTATTAATTTACAAAGAATTGATACCTCCCTGGCGCAGTGTTGAGCGCTGTTGTCTTAACGTGTGGAGGTCCGAGGTTCGATCCCCGGCAGGGTAAATTTGGGAATTTATAATTTCTGAATTTTCCCTGGTCTGGCCTGGTGGGAGGCTTCGGCCGTGGACACTAGGACTACAGATTTAGCGTTCCGGTACATTGCCGTGTAGAAACCGATTAGGGGATAGGCTTAATATAAGCTATACCCCTGACAGGTTAGCCCGCTACGATCTTAGACTGCATCATCTCTTACCATCAGGTGAGATCGCAGTCAAGGGCTAACTTGTAGTGGAATAAATAAATAGAAGCGTTAGCTTTTAGTTCCACGCCCACAGCAGCATAATTGGACTTCGCTATATTATAATGTCACTTGAACCAATTTCACGCAAGGCTGACATAATCTATTAGCTTGTACGAATACCTACTCGAGTTTTTATACGTGTACACATAATACGTACATAGAGATAGGATTTATTAAATGTGACGTAATTTCGTAAACGCTGGAAACATACGTGTCTTGTAGGTATTACGTTCTATTTATTGAAAAAAAAGTGCTCAACACGGCTAAAGAAGTTTTCACTTCAATAATTTTGTGATCCAAAAAGAAATTATAACAATTTCTTTCATCAGACGTGTATATTTTGTACAGAAACTGAGGCGGCTTTATATATTTCTTCTGCTTTAAAAATCTGATATTATACTCACAAATTTTTATTCTGTGAAATCTGCTGTTGAAATGACGCAGGGTAAAATAAATCCTATTATACAGGTACTAAAAAAATTCTACATCAATGTATTATACCTACAACGATTTTTAAATGCGATTCTTGGGTGAACAAACAGAAATTTAACAGTAACAAAACTTTTATACATTTTTAATTTTATCTTAGGTTTTTGATTTATGGAGATTATGCTAATCGGCAAGCTAAAATAGGTATTAATATATTTATAAGGAGCTTAAAAAAAGTTAACAAAAAGCCTTCTCTATAAATTCTTTTAGCAGATGATTTCTTGTTTAATTATTTAAATAAACATAAAATTTTTGTATTTTACTTATTAATAAAATACGATACGGTTTCTGATACGAACCGCTAGGGTGTGGATACACCCTCCCAGCGCACGTGTTTCCTGCCACTTATAACTTAAGTACCTTCAAGGCAAGAGTGAATAGGCATCTTCTAGGCAAGCGCGTTCCAACCTAGACCTCATCATTGCTTTGCACTAAGCATGATTGTCGTCAAGCGCAAGCCTATCACGCAATAAAAAAAAAAAAAATACGATACGATAATAGTAACATGATTGCAAAACATAATATTTTTATAGCTGGTATTTATTTTTATTATTTTTAATAGCTCTTAATCATACCTACTAGTTTGTCCTTCAATCACGCTGCAACGGAGCAGTGGATCGACGTGATTTTTGGTATGGGTATAGTTGAGGACCTGGAGAGTGACATAGGCTACTTTTATCCCGGAAAATTGAGGAGTTCCTGCGGGAATCCAAAAAACTTATTCCACGCGAACGAAGTTGCGGGCATCAGCTAGTAAACAATAATTACCGAAACACCATCGACAGCAGGATATTGTCATAAAATGCTTGTGAAATTCTGTTTAAAATATTCTAATACTTACTTCAAAAGTTAATAAACATCATCTACAATTAAAACGTCAGATATCAACGAGTTTTGAAATTAAAATTTACGTTCAAAGGTTTCTGGAGTGATCTCTAAGTTATCTTAACTTCAACCCGTTAAATGTGATTGAGTTAGGTACATTTTCTTTATCAGTCCTTTTCATGTCTAACCTGGAATAAACGTGTCAAAGAGTGACAGCTTCACAAAATTTGTGCGAGAACAATAGCATAAAACAAAATCGCAATTCGCGTTAATTGTCAGCAGTTTTTCGCATTGATTTTTAAACTTCTTTTTAACCGACTTCCAAAAAAGAAGGAGCTTCTCAATTCTCAAATTTTTATACAAATCAAACAAAAAAATACAAATCTCCAAATCCTCAACCCTGATACTAAAAAAGTTAAAAATAAAAATTATTTCCAAAAAACCGACTTCCAAAGCCACTGTAAAGTAAAAAATAATTTTGATTTCTACCCGTCCGACTTCAACACAGTGTGTGTTGAAGTCGGACGGGTATAACAAGGATAAGCAAAGTTGACGCATCAGGCTCGCCCGACATCAACATAGTGTGTAGAAATCAAAATTATTCTAAATGAGAGTTGTAGAGTTTAGCGGAGTTTAGTTTTTTGTTAACAGCACATAATTGCGCGCACAATTCAACAAATAAATCTTAGTATAACTCAGTTCATTTTAATTCCCTTGACTGCGATCTCACCTGATGTTAAGTGCCGATGTAGTTTAAGATGGTAGCGGGCTAACTTATTACGGGTATGTCATACCCCCTAGTTGGTTTCTACACGGCATCGTACCGGAACGCTAAATCGCTTGGCGGTATGTCTTTGCCGGTAAGGTGGTAACTAGCCACGGCAGAAGCCTCCCACTAGACCAGACCAGAGAAAATTCAGAAATTATAAATTCCCAAATTGACCTTGGCGGGAAACAGGAATCGAACCCTGGACCTTCTACGTTAAGACAACAGCGGCCAAAACTGCGCCAGAGAGGTCAAAATTCGTCGTCGTCACAGATTTATGTGTTTACACGCCTGTGTTTACTATGCGCTGCCCTATTTATTCCAATAAAAATAGATCAATAATTATTTGAGTTGATATCAAGAAAAACACCTTGGCTCTACACGTGTGACTTGGTAATTTTTTATCGTAACTGAGAAGTATAGGAAACGTGACAAGGAAAGTTTATAATATGATGGACAGTAGAGAGTTTGTTAGTAAGAATGGTTAATTAAAAGCCCACCATTATATATGATTATAGAGATAATAAAGATTGCCTGGCGAGAAAAATGACGAGCCAACATTCTCGTTAAGTACGAAATTGTTAACGGAAATCCACGATCACTACATTATCACGAGAAAACTCCACCAGCTTATCTATACTTCTATACTTTCTTTACTCACACTTACTCTATATACTATTACTTTCTTACTAATATTATAAATGCTATATAGTTTGGATGGATGGATGGATGTTTGTTATTCAATCACGCCAGAACGGCTGAATGGATCTGGATAAAATTTGGCACAAATATAGATTATGGTCTGGAATAACATATAGGCTACTTTTTATCCCGGAAAATTAACGAATTCCCGCGGTAACCGGAAAACCCTCAATTCACGCGGACGAAGTCACGGGCATCAGCTAGCAAGCAGAAGAGGTCATTACCGTCACCAATTGGCAATGCGGATAAACTTGGGAAAAACGCAGGAAAGAACACTTCAGTATCAATAAAACTAAAGCAGTGGATTAACACAGACGTTGTCAACAACAAGTAAATGTCGATAGACATCTCCTGACAGTTGTGATTAATGGGAACATCTGATAACATTTTCGTGTTAACGCTGAAAGGGAAACATCCATAACATCTCATAATAAAAGAAGTAAAAGATGGATTAAGTTCAATAATTATTTACTCGAGCCTTTTGTTTTTAAAGAATAAAAACCCTCCACTTTATGGATTCAGTTTCTGTCAATGCTCTCTATATGGTGGGGCCATTCCCTGGGTGATCAAATCAGAAACCGACATAGCTCGAAGAGTCGCCAAGCTCAAGTGGCAATGGGCGGGGCACATAGTTCGAAGAACCGATAGGCGTTGGGGTCCCAAAGGGCTTGAATGGCGGCCTCGCACCGGGAAGCGCAGCGTTGGACGACCCCCCACTAGGTGGGCGGACGATCTCAAGCGTGCAGCTGAGAGCCGCTGGAAACAAGCGGCACAGGACCGTACTCTATGGCGATCCATGCAGGAGACCTTCGTCCAGCAGTGGACGTCCATAGGTTGAGACGACGACGACGACGATTCACAAACACGAACCAAGCTCAGCGTATTCACCGGCAAAGACGAGGACCCCGATATCTTACGTCGACGTGGATTCAACCGACGTCCTCGGGGGCTTACGGACTAGTCCAGTCCAACCGACCTTCCATTCATCCCAACGTCATCCTAAGCCGAGGTCCAAGCCTCATGAGCCCTAGGGCTCATTTCTTGGCGACGCCTAGCGCTCGCCCAACCCCCGTTGATGCTTTAACGGCCAGTAGAGCCTACGCAGCATATTCAATCCAAAAAAGTGTCGGGGCTTTATCATCCCAACCCATCGCTTGTCCAACACTGAGTACGAACTCCTTTAAAAATAAGAAAGAGTTAGCTTTAGCCCACCACGCTGGCCAAGAGTGGATCTGTAAGCTTCACACATCTTTTTAAAATATTATGAAGAATTCTCGGGCATGCAGGTTTGCCATTTCCTCACGCAGTTTTCCTGGACCGTTATACCTAGGTATTAAATTACTTAAAACGCACATAACTCAGTAAAGTTAGCAGTGCGTGACCCCAGGATCGAACCCCGTACTGTGCTTTAATAGGGCTCTGATAAAGACTATAACGCCATGCATGACGATCTAAAGCGTTTATCGTGTTACGCCACGAACGAGACGGTACATTCACACAACCCCTCAACAAAAACATTAATGTTAAAATTAAGGCAAATTACGACTCTAAGCATTTCGTCAATTAATGTATCAGGTTGAAGTAATAATTAGGTACCTACTTCGGTAAAAGTTAGGTCGGTATGTCTCCAGTTAAAGAGTATTTCGCAGCCTCAGCATAATTCAAATAATGTCAATTTGATTAACCAAAATGTCGTGTAATCAGATTGTATTTGCAAAATTACTGTGGATTCAGTACACAAACCACTGAGGGTACCTATTTCATTATTTTATCCCCCGACTTACTGTCAGATCAGAAGGAATCCTTTTATAAGCTTATATCTTCACCTGTCAGTCCCATTCGCCGGAATGAAATCTTACAAATCGTTTGATCCACACCGACCTATTTGTACCATTCCGTGTTTTTTCCTGCCTAACATAATATATGTTATGTGTTCACAGTCGCGTTCTTTCAAATTTATTTTAATATAAAAGGTTTTAAAATATGATACCTAACATCATATCATACTAAAATTATAAATGCGAAAGTGTGTTTGTTTGTTGATTTGTCCTTCAATTACGCCGCAACAGAGCAACGGATTGGAGTGATTTTTGGCATATGTATAGTGTGGACCTGGAGAGTGATATAGGCTACTTTTTATCCCGGACGAAAATGAAGGATTTTCCGCGATAAAAAGTATAAGGATAGTAGAAATAGTAGTAAAAGAAATAAAAGGATTTAGCCTATGTCACTCTCCAGGTCCTCAACTATACCCATGCAAAAAATCTCGTTGATCCGTTGCTCCTTTGCAGTGTGATTGAAGGACAAACCAACAACTTAACAAACCAATAAACCAACAAACAAACACACTTTTGCATTTATATAATATTAGCAAGATATGATATGGTGTAGGCAATAGCGAAAAATGCTGAAAATAAGTAAAATTTCCCAATGGTAAAGAGTTTAGTACCCATCTTTATTAATTACTAGCTGATGCCCGCGACTCCGTCCGCGTGGTTTAAGTTTTTTGATTCCCGCGGGAACTCCTTAATTTTCCGGGATTAAATTAACCTATATCACTCTCCTATAGGTCCTCAACTATACCCATGCCAAAAATCACGTGGATCCGTTACTCCGTTGCAGCGTGATTGAAGGACAAACCAACAAACCAACAAACAAACACACTTTCGCATTTATAATATTAGTATGATTTGATGATGCTCGAGACTTAGTCTCCCAGGAGAAACCCCAGGAGAACTCTTTGATTTTCCGGAATAGAGAGTACCCTTTGTCACTGTCAATGTCCTCACCTATAACTACCCACGCAAAAAATCTCGTCGATCCGTCGCGTTGCTCTGTTTTGACATGACTGCAAAATTTTGAATAAAAATTTAATTTTCACATCGATACGATGACAACACAAAACTACCTACCTAGGAATGTTGTGTTTTTCGATTAGGGTAAAACCGGGATAGATGCCGCAGCAGGATAGATGCCTCATATTCTAAAAACCTAACTTCCCGAACTCGCGACTAAGAATTAATTTTATAAGTAGGAGCCGCAGTCACCCCGTACCATAATTACCCACAGACAGTCGTGCGATGAGGATGCGTTTCGCTCGTACGTGTAATTATCTCCGCAGCGATATTCCCGAACACGTCAAAGATTTAAAGGTTAGTATGTTGCGTTGTATAACTTTATAATTAGTAATAAATTCAGTTATATTTTTTATTACGTCAATATACTGGTTCATTGAGTCTGCATCTAGGTGTAAGTAGATGCTATTTTGTTTATAATTTATTAAAAAAATACTTGGGCATCTATCCCTATCGAAAAGGATAGTTGCCCTGATTTTTCGAGGGATAGGTGCCCCTAAGGGCACCCTTAGGGGCACCTATCCCTGCATACACTGCCATATATGATTACCTACAACACCACGAAAATATAAAAGAAAAGAAGGAGTGCGAGCTCGAGTATGTTCTTGGACTACAGAAAACCTACAGTCGGCTTTGGATGAAATGGACAAAAACCATGGGAATACAACAATTAACAAATTATATTTTTTTTAATAAATGCTTGTAAAATTTTATTTAACAAACAATATGGTTATGCATGTTGAAACTTAAGAATTTTTATTTTAGTTAAACAAACGCTTTAAAAATTTAATTACCTATGTCATTTGTGTGATATTAGAATAATATCTTATAATGATAACAATTAAAAGATTTAAAAAATACAAAATGTTTTTCATTATTATGACCCTTGGACTTCTACCTAACATTTGGTATGGATTTTTCGTTTACACCTATAAAGGGCATCCATCCTGCACTGCAGGCATCTATCCTTCTCAGTTTTTTCATGGTGGGGCAACTATCCATACAGGTAGGCATCTATCCTCAAAAAACATGTTCCACGAAAAGCTAATTTCTGCAAAATCTGTATTTGATAGGTTAAAAAATAATAATAATAATTCAACATTAAGGATTGAGCTAGCTACATTAATAGAAATTATTCGTATAAAATTAATATTTTTAAAATTAGGTGTCCTTTTCAAAAAGTGGGGCATCTATCCCGGTTTTACCCTAATTTAAAAACATGAGAGTTAAAATCCGAGAGCATGAATAAATCTAGATTAAAATATTGCATTCAAACTTTAGTCATATACAGCATCCGCGATAAATCAAAACTTTATATTTAACTAGCTGATGCCCGCGACTTCGTTCGCGTGGTTTAAGTTTTTTTTGATTCGTGCGGGAACTCCTTAATTTTCCGGGATAAAAAGTAGCCTATGTCGCCTAGGTTCTCAACTATACCCATGCCAAAAATCACGTCGATCCGTTGCTCCGTTGCGGCGTGATTGAAGGACAAACCAACAAACCAACAAACAAACACACTTTCGCATTTAGAATATTAGTATGATAGTATGATGAGGCTGCAATCTACGAGCGAATGGATAATTGGTGTTATTTCCGATATAAGACCATAGTAATTTCTGTACTGCAATCTACCCAACGGAAGGTGTGGCGGTAAATCCTTAGAAAGGTCGTTATTAATGGAAGCGAAGGCTCAGTCAAGGATAAGCAAGACGTCTTGAAGGCCTACCTATTAGCTATGATTTGCAACGACCCATGCAGAATTAACCTTATGAAATCGTAGGCTTCAAACTCCTTACGATGCTGTTTCGTTACGTAACATTAAAGACGATTTTTGTTCTGTTTATCCCTATATTAGTCCACAAAAATCATCAAAATTAAAATTCAAAATTCAAAATTCAAAGTTCAAAATTCAAAATTCAAATAAACTTTTACAATTACTTTTGAATCGTCGAGTGAATCTACCACTGGTTCGGAATAACATTCCTACCGAGAAGAACCAGTAAAAAACTCGGCGGTTGCTCTTTTGAAAAAAGTAATTTACAATTTCATTAATATGTACACATATATTACACAAATACATTAAGTAACAGCTGTCCTTAGCATTACTGGAGCGAGTCAAATCCATGCTCCTTTGTCATAAGGAGTTCTTATATTTAAAACAGTAATAAAAATCTCAATGCAAACTCAGGCAATTTAATGACGTATCACAGGGCTTTCAAAGACAAATGTTGTCGTAATGGTAGTCTTTAGGATCGATAAACATAGTTTAGGAGCGGACAAGTTGATGTATTTCTATGTCAAGTGGGTCTTTAGTCTCGTAAGGAATTATATAAAGAACCAATAGCTATTACACAGGTGCTTTACTGGCATCAAAATGATATTAAAAAATCTATTAAAAATATAGCCAATTTATGCATAGGTACACTGTAGTATAAAAAAAAATTCTTTCCAAAAACTTTTTACTGTGGCGTTGGAAGTCGGTTTTTGGAAAGAATTTTTATTTTTTACTTTTTAGCGTCAGGGTTGAGGATTTGGGTCTATAAGACTAACATTTTCCGTACTCACGGGTTTATTAAACAGTGATAAACTACAAGCGAGTGTTAAAAATGAGACAAAACGAAGATGTTTTTAAACGAATCAAAAAAAATTTAAAGGTAAGTTTTCTCTTGTACTCATTTGATTTTAAACACAAATTTACCGAAAATGGTGAATACTGCACATGATACAGCAAATATTGTAAAACAAAGTAATTATTAAAGTTAAGTTATATATATACGATGTTTGTGAGATGGTGTTAATTAAAAAAACCCGGCTGAGTTGAGGACTCTTCTCAGCAGGGCACCTTTAGTTTTAAGATACTATAATTGATTATCACATCACCATCATGTTCTATTAGTTTCGGACGTCAATAAGTGTACAGTGTACCTAAATTGAATAAATAAATATTGATTAAAAATTCAGACGTGGACCAAGACATTTTATTACTAAACACATTTCCAAAAAACACACCAATGTACCTACGCGGTATCGTAAATGCCATATAAATTAATGTTACTAAGCCCGCCCACCCTATCTCGCAGCTTATGAATACTAAGTTAGTAGCCACAATACTAAGTTTTGATTAAGTAATCTACTCTTTCCGTTACTACACCTGGAAAAGAGTTACTTCAACTTAATCTTTCATCTTGTTAAATAATTTATAACTGGAATCTGTAGATTTAGAGAACATCAATTGCTATGTCTCAGTATTCCTTATTACTGTTTGTGTATTCATACGAATTCGATGAAGTTAATCCCAAGTTTGACTGGATTTGTTTCCCTGACCTTTGGATCTTTGGGTTCACATATACTTACTGTACTAAACTATTTAGCATTTCTGTTTCATTTGCAATTTATGTATGTGTGTATATGTAACTGTAGGTAATGTTCCGAAAACGGGTAAAATATATTATTTAATGCAAACCCACATTTAACATCCCACACTTTTTGATAAAATACTTTTAAAGCGCATCGTTACACCTTGATGAGTTGAATATGAGTCGGTAGAGAAAAATTAAAATGACAAGTGCGAAAGGTATTGACCAAAATCCATTATTACAGCAAAAATACAATAAATTTGTAATAAAAAATACTATGCCTTATAACATAGTATTTCTATTAAAAATACTAAGCCTGGTGGGAGGCTTCCGCCGTGGCTAGTTACGTTACCACCCTACCGGCAAAGACGTGCCACCAATCAATTTAGTGTTCCGGTACGATGCTGTGCAAAAACCGTATGGGTTAAATGTAACTACCATGTCCCTAATGAGATAGCCCGCTACCATCACCATCTTGGACTGCATCATCACTTACCATCAGGTGAGATCGCAGTCAAGGGCTAACTTGTAGTGGATAAAAAAAACAGTCAATCTCATCAGAAGAGACTGTAACAAGGTTTGATACAGGTATTTAAAAAAAGATATGGCCTTGCTATTCCTTCCTGGAGCGCCTTTGTCCACTCTTCTCACTCACTGTTCTCGTAGATGAGTTATTTTCCTTTAAACTCTTGGAAACTCGTGTCCTTTTATATTGCTAAATCCGAAAGGAAAACTCCGTAGGTACTTCACTTTACATACTAATGCGGAATAAACTTCACCGACCGGTTAAGCTTTTAAATTTATACAAGAAAGTACATCAGCGTCTCCGAGCCCCTGTCAAGACTGTCTCGTTATCTCTTCGACTTGTACAGTTTGATATTTCTTGCCTTGCTCGACTCATTTTATGCTTTTTAAAATACGGACGTCAGATATTACGGAATGTTCTTCAATATCCATACTTATATTAATATTATAAATGCTAAAGTGTGTCTGTCCGTCCGTCTGTCTATCTGCTACGCTTTAACGGGTCATCTTTTCATCGGATTTTCGAAATTTGGTACAAAGGCAAATTAGATCC
Source organism: Erebia aethiops (assembly GCA_923060345.2). Classification (NCBI taxonomy): domain Eukaryota; kingdom Metazoa; phylum Arthropoda; class Insecta; order Lepidoptera; family Nymphalidae; genus Erebia; species Erebia aethiops. The sequence goes on along the minus strand of OV281096.1, from coordinate 7,331,418 downwards.
TACGGAATACACAATCCCCACGGACGGAGTCGATGGTATTATCTACTTTTAAGCATAAATCTTGCTCGCAAAAGTTTGTTATGTTATGTATGAAAACCACTTTAAAATTGACTTAAAGTTTTCTGCTTAGGTAAGGATTGCGGCTTTGTTTTATGAACATTAGGTATTTACTTAGTTTCATGATTCATCCTACGCTTTCTTATGAATTAATGTGAAAATATGGAAATTGTTATTAATAGTATTTAATTAATACTTTCTTTCAAAATTCAAAAATTCAAAATTCAAATGTTTTTTATTCAAATAGACAGTTTACCCGACTGCGAAACACACAGGGTTATATGTTCATCAGTCTATATATTATGTTTGTTTATTCCTTGCAGAAACACAGCTCACGTTTTATAATAATATTTTCCCCTCATAAATAATTTGTAATTATTACATTCGTGTTACACGTTTTTGTTAAATACGGTAGGTACATATGCAAATAATGTAACACATTCAGCTTTGGCTTTTTTTAATTAAAAAAAAACGGTGTTTTGTTCACGGGCACAGATTAAATAAATTATCGTTTTTTCTCGTACTCTAGTTAAGTGAATTTAATCCGGACATTTGATAATTAATGAATATTTTGAATCTGGGTTCAAATTATTGGACGTGCGTCTGCGCCTTGATAATTTTGTAATTATTACAAATTATCAAGGCGCAGACGCACGTCCAATAGCTAATATTAACGTGCGACTGCGCCTTGATAACTTGTAATAATTACAAAATTATTTATGTGGAAAAAATATTATTATAAAACGTGAGCTGTGAGAATACTGAATTGCCAAATTATTTTATTCATTATTTCATTCAAAGTATAATACTAAATAAATGTAAAAATGTGAATTGATAATAATGAAATTTACATCTTGTTTTATACTTTTTGATATCCAAGCAGTCGGGTTTTTTTTTTTTTTTTTTTAATTACTTTTTATTTTTACAAGTGCTTGTGAATAGTCGAATGAATCTACCACTGTTTCGGAATGCCGTTCCTACCGAGAATTTTCTTTATATAAGTACGTCTTACTAATAAAATAAATTAAGCGGTCAAAGTATTATAAAGGTTAATTAAATCTTTGAATTTATTTGAACCCAGATTCAAAATATTCATTAATTATCAAATGTCCGGTTGGACCTGGTCCTGGTCCTGGTCCTGTTAAATTCACTTAACTAGATGTACGGGAGCAGGTGATATGGCTCGACCGTAACAAAGGATGATATCATCCACCGAACGGATGTTGTGCTCGGGGACCACTGGTCCAACCGTTCATCGTTGGAGGTCGTATATAGGCGTAATTCAGAGAACGCTTCGTTAGCGTGAGTTAGGCTCTTCGTGTTCAACGTGCGCTACTAGTAATGCCATCTATTGGATTATGTGCGGACTGCGAAGTCCGCTACATCACTCCCCTTCGAGTCTGGAGGTCGTCAGCATTCAGATGAGCGGCGTTGTAAGCATCTGGAGAAGTGGCGTCGATGAGCATTCAGGTAAGCGCTGCGTCGGGAAGTACTTGGTGAAGCGGCATCGTGTAACAACCAGAGCAGTGGCGTTGTAGGCTCATTCTACCCTGAGGCTGCGTGACCCACTTGTGCGGCTGGTACTGGCGTCGACGGGCTGTGTACCGATATGCCGTTGAGTATCGACTGTGCTGGCCGCCGAGCGTGTGGCTCTGTGAACGGCTGTGCTGCGTTGCGTGATGTTGCTGTTGTGCCGGAACATCGGTCGGCTGTGCTGTGTTGTGTTGCGTTGTGTTGCTGTTGCTGCGTTGTGATGCTTGTTGCTTGTTGCTGTGCTGCGTGTTGCTTGTTGCTACTTGTTGTTCTGTGCTGCGTTGTGCTGCTGTGCTGCGTTGCGTTGCTTGTTGCTTTGCTGCTTGTTTGTTGCTGTGCTGCGTTGTATTGCTTGTTGCGTTGAGTTGCTGTTGTGCCGTGCTGTGCCTTCTGATGATGCTGCTCTCGTCACGATGACTGTAGGGGTTTGTTGTGATGTGCGATGTTGCTGATGTCTGACGAGTGAGGGCGTGACTCGTCGGCTTGATGTGCGTCGGTGGCGCCTCTGAGATCACGTCGGCTTGTTGTGATCGTCGGCGGCGGCTGTGACATCACGTCGGGTTTGGAGATCACGTCGGGGTCACCACTGTACGGGAGCAGGTGATATGGCTCGACCGTAACAAAGGATGATATCATCCACCGAACGGGTGTTGTGCTCGGGGACCACTGGTCCAACCGTTCATCGTTGGAGGTCGTATATAGGCGTAATTCAGAGAACGCTTCGTTAGCGTGAGTTAGGCTCTTCGTGTTCAACGTGCGCTACTAGTAATGCCATCTATTGGATTATGTGCGGACTGCGAAGTCCGCTACATAGAGTACGAGAAAAAACGATAATTTAATGAATCTGTGCCCGTGGACAAAACACCGTTTTTTAAATTAAAAAAAGCCAAAGCTGAATGTGTTACATTATTTGCATATGTACGTAGGTATTTAACAATAACGTGTAACACGAATGAGATTACAAAAATTTAATATGTAACCGGAAATAGCTCACTAATTTACCGTATGAATTTATACCAAAGAAATTTTAATAAGCAGATTCTTTGTTCCATGATTTATACCATGCGGCATGGTATAAATCATGCATATCGGCCGCTGTGGCTGAAAATCGGTCGGGAGGACTTTTTTTTATCCACTACAAGTTAGCCCTTGACTGCAATCTCACCTGATGGTAAATAAATAAATATATAAATAAATAAAAATTTATTTCAAGTAACATTGACTCATATTTGTTAGTAATACAAACTTATTACCTATGTTAGTACTTAACCTAAAACTTATCATTAACTCATTAAGATGCGAGTCATCGCTGCGCCAATCCATTTGAAATAGCGCAGCAGTGACTCACATATACAGTCTAACCTACTATTAATGAGCATCAGGATGCTGTTAGTGCTACCCCGTAATCTGCACTTTTGCGCATCGTGGCATAAAAGCAGTTGACTCGCGCATTCGTGAACATCCCTGATGCGCTACAAAAACGGGGCAGCCCCATCAGCACCCTGAACGCATTGTTGTACTGTACACCGAGAGCGTTGTAAGATTTTTGAGTGTACTTGGCCCACAGGTTGCACGTGTAGAATGATGTACAATAGGCTTTGAACAGCGAGCCAGGTGAGGTAAGTGATGATGCAGTCTAAGATGGCAGCGGGCTAACCTGTTAGGTGTATGGAAGTTATATTAAACCCATGCCCCTAGTCGGTTTCTACACAGCACTGTACCGGAATGCTAAATCGCTTCGCGGTACGTCTTTGCCGGTAGGTTGGTAACTAGCCACGGCCGAAGGCTCCCACCAGACCAGACCAGAGAAAATTCAGAAATTATAAATTCCTAAATTGACACTGCCGGGAATCGTACCCCGGATCTCCCGCGTTAAGGCAACAGCGCTCAACACTGCTCCAGGGAGGTCGTCGAACATTATTGTGTGCCCCAATGTCCCAGTGCTGCATAGCCAGGCTTGTTCTTTGGAATGTCTGTCACCACGTTCTGTCCTCACAAAATAAACTGCTGTTTGTATTTGGGGACAACCAGGAAAAAAATGCCGTCTGTCTCCGAATTTAATTTGACGTGCATAAAACACATTCCTTCTCTTAAGACGCGGATGTTTCCGCTCTAAACCGAGCCACAAAACGATTAACTATGTTGAACTGGCTGTTAGAGTTAGATAGGCCATTAGATAATAACAGCCTTTATCCAGTGATTGACAGGTTTTGCACCCAGTGGCGTGCACAGTATACGAAGCTAGGGTAGGCATTGGTTAGGTAGAAACTAAATACCTATTTTCAAGCAGGGTATGATGAAAAATAAGCATCGAGCTTTTTTAACTTGGGTAAGCAATGCTTTTATGCCTCTATGTCGTGCAAGCCACTATTTGCACCCTTAAAAATATCACACTGTCTCGATCATACCCGACGTATTATTTTTGCATGTATGTATTTTGATAATGTGCGGAGAAATGTAAGTTTTTTTAAATAGCTACAAATGTCCGTTATAAAGACTTGTTAATGTTAATCAATATAGAATAATTTTAATTAAAATTTATTAAGGCATTTCACCACCTAATATATTTTGGTGTAAGTATACGAGCCGTTTTAAAATAATATTTAAAAAAAACAACATCATCGCTTATTATAAAAGATCATAAAAAGTGTAATGTGAAACACTGTAATAATATCATGAACTATTTGTTATTTTCAAACTGATGACAAAAACGAAAAAAAGCTTCGTTGGAAACGTGATATCCATTCTAACGATGGCTAAAAATATCGTTGGAAAATCTTCTGTAAAGACATTATATTTTCTAATTGTCTACGTTGAGCAGAAACTCTCGCAATCAATGTTATTTATTTCTTTATTACTATACTTAATATTCTTATCTAGTTTTGTAGCTTAATTAATAGTAGGTTTATTCATTCTGAGTAAATAATGAAGGAATTTTTTAAATGTAATATTTTCAGGCATAACGAACCTTAATTTTTTGTAATCACCTGTAAACCAGAAATATTCATTCCATATACACCACCACCAGACTAGTAAAGTAACATTTAACACGACCAAACTTTAACAAAACTCATGCAATATCCAACAGGTACCAGGGAACTATAGGTAGCTACAGGTGAGCCTACTTACCTCGAACAATAAAACGCGTACACTTAGTTTCGAAGAGAAACTTTAGTTTCGAACTCTCTAAACACACATCTGCATGCTTTTCTACTTTTTTATGCTTACATATAACACTCGGCGGTTATACTTGTGGGAAAAGTCGAGGTATTTTCCTCTCGATAGTGAACGCACGGAGCTTTAGGGTGTCAGCAAGCTACTGTTGGGCGAAAGCGGCAAAGTTGTTAAAAGCGACTGCGCATGTGTCTATGAAATAAAGTGTAAATACACTGTAACACCATAGTGGTGGACTTTCCTTGTATCCTATTGTCTTGTTCGAAGCTCATTTTTGTCGTAGAATCCTGTTTATTATTGACACCAAATAACAAGTAGATACGCGAGTTGAATTCATGAGTTTGACGTAGGTACTCTTGTTCGCATGTGTCACATTATTGTTCATTCATAGTACCTAGGTATCACATATCATGTTATTATTTTTATAAAATATGAATTCATACATTCATAGTAGGTATTATGAGCTTGCTTTGCTTATTTTATATTCTCAGATAGTGTACAACATGCAATGCTTGCAGATATTATTTTCAAAGGGAAATTATAACGTGCAATTTCTCTTTGAATGCTTTCAACTTGCACGCAAGGGTGCCTGTTGTATTTTTAGCTATCTAATAATAATCTTTAATGATCTTACCATATAAACAGATTCAATTATTACGCGACAGCCCAAGCAAAATATATGACTAAGCTTTCTCTTGGGTTTTCTTTCAACAACTAGCAATAAGGCGCGGTCAGTTACAGTTGTATAAAACAAGACCTCAGGTATCAAAGGGAATAAATTAAAACATTCTCCCACCTTGGCCTATTTAAACGAATCCCCTTGACATCCTGCTAGCATCTGGTAGATGTAACCTTTAGCTTAAGACACGAAAAACATGAATTATATTCTTTCCGTATTTCAACTTTTGAAATTATTCCGGAAGTTAGACAAAGTTTTATGTAGGACTTCTCGTATTTCCTTAGAGTTTAAATACCAAGTAGAAATTACATGTTGAAGAATTTGAAGACGATAATTTAATACAACTAAATTTTACGAACTCTCCTCGTTTTAAAATGTTATTTGTAACTAGCTGATGCACTATTTGTCTTCGTAATAAATGCATACTTCCTACATTATCCATAGTATAAATGCGAAAGTGTCTGTCTGTCTATCTGCTATGCTTTCACGGCCCATCTTTTCTTCCGATTTTGATGAAATTTGGTACAGGGATAGGTTAAATCCCGGAAAAGGACATATGCTACTTTTTATCCCCATAAATTCAAGAGTTCCAGCGGGAATAAAAAAAACCAATCCACGCGGACAAAGTCGCGGGCATCATCTAGTCTAGTAAGACTAACTAACTGGACGATAAGTATATCGTACTAATATTATAAATGCGAAAGTTTGGATGGATGTATGGATGTATGTATATTTGTTACTCAATCACGCCCCAACGGCTCAACGGATCTGGCTGAAATTTGGCACAGAGATAGATTATAGTCTGGAATAGCACACAGGCTTTTTATCCCTATAAATTAAAGAGCTCCCGCGGGAATAAAAAACCAATCCACGCGGGCGAAGTCGCGGGCATTATCTAGTTACAAATAAAATCCTTGGAACCTCCATTCTTTATGATGACTAAGTTATGCTTTATATTTTGGACACGTTCGGCTTCCAGTAGGTATGCCAACCGCACTAACTATGTCGATGGAGCCTATAGCAAATCTATACTTATTTAGTATATATATTATTATGTATAATAAATGCGAAAGTTTGGATGGATGAATGGATGTTTGTTACTCAATCACGAACGGACGGCTAAACGGATCTGGATGAAATTTGGCACAGACATTATAGTCTGGAATAACACGTAGGCTACTTTTTATCCCGGAAAATTAAAGAGTTCCCGCGGGAACCAAAAATCCTCAATCCACGCGGATGAAGTCGCAGGTCGCATGTATCTCAGCACCGGTGCCCAGAATGAAAACCTTTATCCAAAATTCCATACAAATCGATCGGACGGATAGACCTTAAAGAGGAAAGGGACGGACAGACATACACAATAATAAAAAAAAAATAATAATAAAAAAAATGAAAAATAATCACAAAAATTTCAAATCCATAACCCAGACATTGTGTGTTGCTAGTATACCACAGACAGAGATACCTCAGTCATTACTTACATATTAAGTACTTTTAGCTTTTATCAAACACCTCTTTAATATTCTGCCGTTCTCTCGGACAAGTCAAAGAAGGCTTGACTAGTGGGAATTTTGTGAGCAAACATTCGCAAAAGTGTCGCTTTGATCAAATTTTATAAGAATGAAACTTGCTGTATGGCAAAAAGTTTCCAGTTGGACTTATAATAACTCTATGTAGGTAAACGTGATTTTATTCGTATTCAGCGGCGCACGAAACTAATAAAAATTGTGGGAAGTTACAGAAAAACCTTTTGAAAGGATTTTCTTGTTCGTTATTCACAAGTAACAAGTTTACACACATACTGTTTAGGTATATACTGTTTATAGTTTTTATTCTAATTTTATTTTATTTATTATTTTATTTTTATTTTATTCACTAAAAAGTTAAAAATAAAAATTATTTCTAAAAAATTTTATTTTTAACTTTTTAGTTGACACTAAAATTTAGGATTGGAGGTTGAGGATTTGGAGTCAGAATTTTTTATGGGACCACCTCGAGAGCTTCCTCTAGACTGATAGAAAAATAAATCAAATCGGCTCAGAAACCATGGAGATATGCATCGACATACATTAAAAAAAACACGCTGAATTGAGAACCTCCTCCTTTTTTGGAAGTCGGTTAAAAATAGCTCTGTATATACTCAAAAATATACGTGACTTGCAGCGCGTGCGATCAGATTTGACCCTCAGTATAATATTATATTCGTCTTCAATTATTCTCTTTTCACTAAAGAAAACATCATATTATATAATGCTATAGGTATTTATATTTATCAAAGTATTCAAAGGACGCAGTTCAGAAGCTCTCTCAGTCGGTAAAAGCATTTCGACAATACAACAAACAAATTGGATTCCAAGCAAACGTTCCTTATGTGTTGGCTTTGAGCTACGAAAATTAGTAGACGCGTAACACAAATAGAAAATACGTAATTCATTACCGAAGGACCAATTTTTTGGTTTCAGTTCAAAGTTTCTTTACTGCAGTCTTGTTACAAAATCTACTTAAGGCACTGTGAGCTCACGAGATGAAAAAAACAGGCGCGCGGGGGTGAAAGCGAGCAGGCGCATGTCGCAAAAAATGCATGAAATAATTTGTAAAAAAATTAATATTTACTTTTCAATACAAATGAAACCAACAATGTGTTTGATTTAGAAATATGAATTTTATCTTATATTTCTAGAGCTAATTATTGGTTTCAATAAGGAGAAAATTTGTGTAGTAATGGGACGCGATTGTTAACGGCTTGGCAAATTTATCTGTGCGTATTGCGAAGGCACCACTATATATGAAAAAAAGAATATTTAGGCTTTATTCTGTTAGTTCCGAATTTTGCCACACGCACAGATAAGCTTGTGGTACGGTATCTACATCTTGTTGTACGCATGTAAATAACCTAGTTTTGGCATTTGAATAACGCAAAACAACTTATTTGCTAAGTACAGAAAACAAGTGTATCATGAACTTTATCTAACTACATTTTAAATTGGATACATAAACCTAATTATCTCAGCCTGCGCCTTCACATTAGTTACTTTAATCCTAAGCCTTTCGCATCTATTCACATCACGTATTCTAGGACACACGAGCGACTTACTTTGTCCGGATGTTGCTAGGGTCCCATGTGGATACAGAGCCTTTATGGACTTAACCTTGTCAACCCTTATTCAAAGACGCTTCATTTCTATAAACATGTGACGACAACATCTCATAACAGCTTCTAATAAAACCCGTGTAAATAAATAATCGATTCACTATCTCATTTCAATGGTACGAATTTCAAAGTACTTACCCATGGAATCTCTACAAAACAGAAAAGACTCCGTGGTACAAAACCGCCCAGGTAACTTTCGCTTAAATATTATAAATCCATACTTAATATTATAAATCCGAAAGTGTGTCTGTCTGCTACGTTTTCCCGGCCCATCTTTTCAATCGATTTTGTTGAAATTTGGTATGGGTTAGGTTATATCCCGAGAAAGGACATAGGCTACTTTTTATCCCAGAAAATGAAGGAGTTCCCGCGGGAATCAAAAAACCTTACTCCACGCGGACGAAGTCGCGGGCATCATCTAGTATTATAAATGCGAAAGTGTCTGGTCTGTCCGTCTGTCTATATAACTGTCTGATACGTTTCCACGGCATATCTGTTCAACCGATTTTGACGAAATTTCGTACAGATATTTTAATAAATGTTACACACCGGTAAATTCGGGGACAAGGCCTTCAAGACGTGTCTTAACCACTAGGCTATTACCGCTTATAAAATCAGTATACTTTGAAAAAACTTAGAAACGATCCGTTACGTCGTTTTGGTTCTGTTGCAATGTCGAGTCTTAAATGCATATTAATTCAATCGAGCTTTAACCCCAAAGCTAATAATGGTCATGTCATACATTTCGATATAATATCGTGCTGCAAGAAGATGTATCTAATTAAAACTTGCAACAACAATGATTGACAATTTAACGACGGTAAAATGCATTACAAAATTACAAGAAGATACTATTTTATACAATTAAAAATGTGTTTTTTAAATGCACTTATTCTATTATTGAAAATGTCTATATTATTAACATTGCGGTCGTTTTTAGCAAGATCGTTGTAAAGGCGACACATGCGAACGATGGGATTGAAAAAAGAAGTATTGTTCATGTAGACATTAAGGGCGAAGGGTCTTGGTTTTCTAATTCTGTAATTAATATTTATATTTATCGATGAGAGTAAGGTAGGAGAGTCTATTTCAGAATGAATGATCTTGTGTAAGTATAACAGATGGAAGTATTTACGACTAAATTCTAGAGCTTGCATTCCAAAATGTTCCAGTCGATCATAGTAAGTTGTATTTCTGTGGCCATAGTTAAAACGAAACGATAAAATTCGTAAAAATTTTCTTTGAACAGATTCCAACCGATTGCTATGCATAGTACGGTGACCATATTATTGAATTGTATTCCATAATACTTCGTACTATGGTTTGATACAGATGTATGGAACTTTTTGTATACTATGATGCTAAAAACCCCGTGTTTTTTATTAAAAAACTATAAAGCTTTAATTGGTAGAGCTGATAACGTCATGTCAGCGTTACATTATACATATTATATTATTTCATTTTAACATACATTCAAAGCGCAACTCTCTATTTACGAACTTAAAATCAAAATACCACTTCCATCCACTTTTGTTTTTAATTTCTTTTTGGTAGTTAGAACTGAATGGAAATTTCACATTTTGCATGATATTCGAACCTTTGAACAATGAGTGGTGTCCACTTACCATAGAGCATGAATAAATCACTCTATGAAAACAGCTAAAGCATTAAGAAACCTACTACTTAGTAAAACTTTGTTGATTTGAATGATTATTAAAAAGCATTTCTAAAATGCTACCACAGAAAATCCTACGTCAGACAACTCAAAATTATAAAAGATTGTCAAGTTGAGATGCTATGTAGGTAGATCATAAATTCTAACTTTCAGTCACAAGACGTAGGTAAAGTTTGCTATCTATTTCAATTTGTCGCTACTCGAGAAGATCCATTTCAAGTTTCGCAAGTCAAGTTTCGTCCCGTCGCGTATGTTATTTTATCATTTTATGCTAAAAACATAATATTATTATGAAACAGAAAACTTTTTATAGTTAAGTATACATAATCACTAATGCCCGCGTCTTCGTCCGCTTCAATTTAGGCTTTGAAAAATCCCGATCTCTTCTATTTTCCGGAATATAATGACGATTCGCACCATTCATAAACTGGCTAACCATAACGACGAAGTGGTGCGTGATATATTACTAGGTAGCTTTTTTTTTAATCCACTACAAGCTAGCCCTTGACTGCGATCTCACCTGATGGTAAGTGATGATGCAGTCTAAGATGGTAGCGGGCTAACCTGTTAGGGGCATGGCAGTTGTATTAAACCCATACCCCTTCGGTTTCTACACGGCATCGTACCGGAACGCTAAATCGCTTGGCGGCACGTCTTTGCCGGTAGGGTGGTAACTAGCCACGGCCGAAGCCTCCCACCAGGCTAGACCAGGGAAAATTCAGAAATTATAAAATCCCAAATTGACCCTGCCGGGGATCGAACCCAGGACCTCCGTTCGTTAAGGCAACAGCGCTACACACTGCGCCACGGAGGTCGTCAAAATACCTAGAAGAAAATTCTTTATTGCAAGGTGTATGGTACAAGGGATGACGAGGGATGAGTGGCCTAGCTTTGACAATGTAATAACTATATCAGTCGATTGCGCTTGTTAAGTAACGTTGATCCAAGTCGGTAACTGGATGGATGACCGAATTTGGACGTTCAAATTTGGCCTTTTCGTTTCCTCCGTACCTCGGAGAGAGCACGGTAACCCGTCGTCGGTCCCGGTTATTATCAACATAGAAAAAATAAATACATCACTAACATCTGATAATAATCGTTACAAAAACCTAAAAATGAGTTTAAATACTCTTAGTCGAGTCGTATGCGGAAAGACGTGGGAACCCACCGAATTATTATTCCAAGAAAACTCCTACCATTATATGATTAATGGAAAGGGGTCACGACCCTCAGTAATGAGGAATACGACGCAGAGAGAGAGTATGGCATAAACTGTGTAGGTAATGACGAGTATACGCTGAGAAGTAGAATAATGTTTTATTAGGTACCTAACTCACTCTACTTCTATTGTATTCTAGGTACATATTTTATTTAATCGTATGGCGTTTGGTACATAATAAGCGTTTTTATAAAAAGAACGCTTACTTCGCCTGCAAGTTCGTCGCTCGTTTAGCACCACCCAGGGGACACGTGCAGGGAGGTAGAAGGTAGCTCCTGCGGACGTGAGCGACGGGGCATCCCCCAAGCGACGGGGCATCCCCCAGCGACGGGGGATTCTAGGTACTTAGTTAAGCTAACTAGTACAGTGTGCATACCAAATACAAAGTGCAGGCACGAGACTGTACCTAGTTCGTGAAATATGAAATATGAAAAAATATTAATTATAATTAACTTAGCTGAAACTGTTAGTAAAAAATTAAAAAATAACAAGGTTCAATATATTAATTTAGATAAGAACATAATTAATAATTCTAATTGATGAAAGTATACTATACAAAGATGTTTATTAATTTACTACAGCACCATATTTTAATTTTTCAAAGCTGTTTATACGTTGCCACGCTCTTAATGGATATTAATTTTTAAACCACTAGTTTCAGTAAAGTATAGGTAGGTACATAATATGAAAAACAAGTGAAACAGTAAGCATTTACACATATTTCTACCAGGTCTGAATTATTGAAGGATTATGTTTTAAATGTTACACTGTTATTAGTTTAAATCTTAAACTAGTTTATATAATGTCACCCCGCGTTCTCACTATTATTTTTTAATCACTATAGTGCCTGCACAAAATTATTTAAAGTTTTTTTAAACTAATTCAGAAAATACGATGCGCATACGATCAACCTGACGGCTTTGGTATGTGTAGAACTAGAAACCTATATGATTGCTGTTTTGAATAAAAAAGCCAGTTAGTTCAGAATGGGGTTCGTATAATATAATACCTAGTAAAGGTACCAAAATATAAAAAAATCTTAATCTACAAGCCTTGCTATTTTATTTATTCTAATGTTTCAAGTAAAACCATTAAAATATGGATGATACCTATATCAAAAATAATTATTTCTGACTGATTATTAAAACGAGGGTCTTCCAAAACACCTAAAATTCATCTTCATCATCATCATCATTTGAGTTAGTTTTAAGTCCATTTTAAAATATAGATTTAAGAAAATAAGTGCGTTGAAATTTGATGACGTCACTATTGTGAATTTCATACAACTTCGATACTAGAAGCGCCTTTTTAAGTTTGATAAAGAGTTGCTGATTTGATTGAGTTGTCATCATCCCTATTGGTTATTTGACAAATAGTCAAATCAGCAACTTTTTTTCAAACGTCAGAACGCGTCCTAAGTATCTGAAATGTGACGTCATTAAAGTTCGATGCACTTTTGTACATTAAGTAATCGATTGTTTAAAATGGTTATTCAACATAAAACTATCAGGGGACGTGGATAATACGACTTTTAGGAGATCCTCTGTCTAATAATCACTAAAAAATCATTTATTTGAATAGTACTCAAATACACAATTGCGAGCATTTTGCGAGAGCACGAAAAGTGTTTGCAAACAGGTCGTAGAGGAAAATAATGTATATTTTCGTATCACGTGAGTTCAAGCGACATTTTTTCCTATAATATTCCTCTTACATTTTGTAGTCAAACACAAAAATTACTTGGGTTGGTATTTTATTGTAAGCCGACAAAGAATTATTTAGAAAATCTTTAGGATACGCTTAATAATGTTTAATATTATTAAATACATAGCCCAGCGTTCATTCTGTAAGCGGAATTTATCACAGTATTTCATTATGGAGAATACTTGGCGAATGCCTGAGTGCCATACATAACTCATAAATTCCATTGAGTGATTATTTATTTAAGTACTGTCAATTCACAAATAGAGCATTAAATTTTTAAAGTGTGTATAGAGATGTATTTTCTTTTACATCTGATCACTTCATCTTATTTGCCACTTGACCAATAGTGATAGGGTCGGTATTGAAAGAAGACAAGTTTGTTGATATTCCTATCATGTCTGACTCTTCCATCTCGGGACCATGGGGTCCCGGACCTTTGGAAGGCATACGAGGGGCCGAAACCAACTCGCAGAGGCCGTTGGACAATTTTACTCTAAAGGAAATGTGACACCAACCAGCGAATATCCCTATATGCACTATGCGAGTGCACCCAAGGACAATCCCCGGTTAGTGCAGGACTATTGCAAAACATAAACATAAATGATAGGTATGGGTCTACGGGTTTGGGTTGATATAATGAAGTAGGTCTATGGAAGTACTATGGCCCCTGCCTGACCAATGCTATTTTACACGGATAAAATGGCAGGGGGTGACTCGCACACTCAGTAAATGGGCCCCCGGAAACAGCCGTTAGCACATAGTGACGTAGCGGCAAGGGGGCAACATAACCTAAATCATACCGCAGACGAGATTGCGTGATTAGACGACAAAATAGTAAAAAAAATGGATCAACCCCATTGGAACTTAGGTTACAATTATTAATAATTACCTTAGCACAGCGAACATTAAACAGATGGACAGACTAATAAATCTGCTAAATAATGTCCGCTACTTCGTCCGAGGGGATAACAGTACCTAATTGTAAATCCTGTAGAAGATCTTTGGTTTTCAGGGACAAAAAGTAGCGTATGTCACTTCCCGGGGTGCAACCTAATGTCGTAGAAAACATTTATGTCATCTCGTACCAGCGGAGTAGTAAAATGTTGTAGAATATTAATTATTCTTTTTTTTTATCCACTACAAGTTAGCCTTTGACTGCGATCTCACCTGATGGTAAGTGATGATGCAGTCTAAGATGGTAGCGGGCTAACCTGTTAGGGGCATGTCAGTTATATTAAACCCATACCCCTTCGGTTTCTACACGGCATCGTACCGGAACGCTAAATCGCTTGGCGGCACGTCTTTGCCGATAGGATGGTAACTAGCCACGGCTAAAGCCTCCCTCCAGGCCAGACTAGGGAAAATTCAGAAATGATAAGTTCCTAAATTGACCCTGCCGGGGATCGAACCCAGTATCTAATACCTACCACAGTAAACAGATACAACCAGTATGGAAACTACCTAGAAACGTTCGAAACAGCTCACACACACAAACGTGCGCATCGAACATGCGATGACGCGGCACTCACTACTGACGGCACTGCGACGAGCGCTTGGGGTCTCGTCGATGCGAACGTTTGTGTGAGTGAGCCTGTTTCGAACGTTTCTATGTACGAGTAGTTTCCATACTGGTTGCATCTGTTTACTGTGTACCTACTCTATCATAAAGTCTCATGTAGCAAATAATGAAGTCACGTAGACTCGTAGAGTGTTCACACTAAACTGAGATTGTTGGTTATTTTAAACGACGTCGTTAATTCCATTTTATAGCTATTTCGCTGGACAAGTTACTGACGGAAATAGCTAGATTGTAAATGCAATTAGTATGATGCTTACAAAATTGGATTTCGCATATTTAATCGAACACGCTAACGCAACGCCTCATCCTCAATGTGGAAATAATACTGAAAATGCAATCTAATTTTCTCAGTAACTATAGGCTGGTAACCAGATAAGGCAGTGGCGTGCAGTTCATAGAGGCATAAAAGCGCTTCTTACCCAAATGGGCTCATTTTTCATCAAAACAGCTAGTAAATTGGTATTCTGGCTACTTAATGCCTACCCTAGCTTAAAAACTTGTGCACGCCAATGCAGATAGGTTAGAACGAATATGGTGCGCACTGCGCACGCGCAAGGCGACAAAACAAAACGTCGTTATCTTCCAACGGAAACGTTTTTTCCTGTATCCCAATGCTACCAAATTATAAAAAAAATAACCATGTTACCAAATTACGATATATTGAAAGTATTTTACAGAAACTGTAGTTTGGTAACGTGGTTATTTTTTTTATAATTTGGTGCGCATATGGTACGCATGCACTGGGCGTCAAAACAAAACGTCGTTATCTTCCAACGAAGACGTTTTGTCCTGTATCCCAGTGCTACCAAATTATAAAAAAAATAACCATGTTACCAAATTACAATATATTGAAAGTATTTTACAGAAACTGTAATTTGGTAACGTGGTTATTTTTTTAATAATTTCTTGCGCATATGGTACGCATGCACTGGTCGTCAAAACAAAACGTCGTTATCTTCCAACGAAGACGTTTTGTCCTGTATCAAAGTGCTACCAAATTATAAAAAAAATAACCATGTTACCAAATTACAATATATTGAAAGTATTTTACAGAAACTGTAATTTGGTAATGTGGTTATTTTTTTTTATAATTTCTTGCGCATATGGTACGCATGCACTGGTCGTCAAAACAAAACGTCGTTATCTTCCAACGCAGACGTTTTGTCCTGTATCCCAGTGCTACCAAATTATTAAAAAAATAACCACGTTACCAAATTACAATATATTGAAAGTATTTTACAAAAACTGTAATTTGGTAACGTGGTTATTTTTTTATGATTTGGTGAACGATATCTTCCGCATTGCCTGTTTATGATGAACAAACTTCATTTGAGGGTTCTCAATTAGGTGAGAGAGAAAACACATTTAGGTTTAAACGTCTGCTCAAAACGCTTGGAGGGGAGCTTGTTCTGTCGCGCTAGTATGTACGGATCTATCTATATTAAAGTATGCAAATTGAGGTAGTTAACTTGATTAACATGGATTTGTTTGTTCGCCCGACCAAGTTTGCTAGCCCCTCGTGCGTTTCCGCGCTGAAACCTTGTGCACGTATAGAAGTTCAAACTAACATTCCACCACCATCACTACAGCCCATAGGAGAGAGGGAATTAGAGCTTACACACACCACGCTGCTCCAATGTGGGTTGGCGGGCTTTAACGACTATTATCATGTTAGTGATAATAACCGGGACCGACGGCTTAACATGCTCTCCGAGGCACGGGGGTGAAACACACCAACTTCCTAACTCCGGGTTAGTACTGAGAATTTCTAGTCAGAAAAACCCAACACTTAATTATGGCCCGACCCGGGACTCGAACCCGGGACCTCGTCGGCCGCAGTCGAACATGCTAACCGATAGACCAACGAGGCAAAGAAAACAAACATTATTGAAACATTATGTGTGAAATTGAATGCATTCGGATCCTAAGTAAGTAAGTCAGGTGATAACCTCGTACACTCGTACTCCTACAAAGTGAACTGTGAAGTCCTAGACCTTTTTCGAAAGAATTGAAAGATAGTAGATATTATTTAGAAGTTCTGACTGGTTTAACCCGGTGCCTGAAAAATTCTATTTGCGCGCGTACAGTACCCGGCAATAAATATTACACATCGACCTTTGGAAAGAGACAATCGGTTATTACCTATCGGTAGTGTGCGACAGAGATAACGCTATACGAAGCCGAAATAACCGATTGTCTCTTTCCAAAGGTCGATGTGCAATATTTATTGCCGGGTACTGTACTTATACATAGGGATGATAACAACTCAATAAAATTAGCAACTCTTTAACAAACATAAAAACGCGCTTCTAGTATGGCAGTTTTTATGAAATACATAGTTGTGACGTCATCAAACTTCAGCACACTTTTTTCTTTAATCGATAGTTTAAAATGATTATCAAACTTAAAACTAACAGATGTTAATTTTAGGTCTCTTGGAAGACTCACTTTTTAATAATCACTAAGCAATAATATATATTTGACATAGGCATTATTCCTATTAGCTTATGCTTAGAATTTAAATCATTGAACTTGGAACTTTCGACCTCTGACCGTAAGAGAGCACTTTACTTGAACTCCATTTCGAAATTTTATCTTGATAGCTTAGTATAAGAGGTAGGTATAGGTTTTCCATTTACTTTGTAGGGTCGTGTGAAGCGTGGGAGGTTTTATTACACTTTTGTTGCCTTATTTTACACCCCTGTGACTTTGCGAAAATAAAAAAATGTAGATAGGTACATAAAATAAAAGTACCGGATGGATCAGGACTATTAATATACTTCCAACGTGATAGCCCCATGAATTGAAAATACGGCCTCCTATAGTCGCGGGTTCGATCCTATAGGTTCGCACTTTTTCTGAATTAGGTAAGGTAAGTAGGTATTTTTATTTTTATTAAGTTTTATCCACTACATGTTAGCCCTTGACTGCGGTCTCACCTGATGGTAAGTGATGATGAAGTCTAAGAGGTTAGCGGGCTTAACTGTTAAGTGCATGGCAGTTAAATTAAACCCATACCCCAAATCGGTTTCTACACGGCATCGTACCGGAACGCTAAATCGCGTGGCGGTACGTCTTTGCCGGTACGGTGGTAACTAGCCACGTTCGAAGCCTCCCACCAGGCCAGATCAGGGAAAATTCAGAAATTAAAAATTCCCAAATTGACTCTGCCGGTGAATTAACTAGATATAACTTGCTTTGACGGTGAAGGAATCACATTTCCACTACTAAGCTGGAGTCTCCGCTTAGGATGCCAACCATATTGATGTTTGACCATAATCCACCAGGCCGGCCAAGTGCCTGCCACTACCACCACCACCACCATTTATTGTTTGATTATTATTTGGCGATTCCAAGTTGCAGGCTCCACTAAGAATAGTGGTGGATCACTGAACTTTCAGTGATCCACTGGTGGAGCCAGACGGTGGATCCTAATAAAGTTGAAGTGTTATAGGATCCATCCCGACCATTGGTGGATCCTAGTGGACACCAGAGTCCTATTCAATCCACTGGTGGATCCTAAAAGTGGAGCCTAGTGGATTGAGAGGTGTGCATCAGAATGACTGCCCAAAGTGATGGATCGGCTTAAAATTTCGCCAGCATTTAGTACCTATTTAGTACTATTTTGTACCTTTGTTTAAATATTTAGTACCTAATTATTTACGAAGAAATATAATTTTTTAAGTGGGCAGTCATTCTGACGTCAAGATGGCTGCCCACATTTTAATTTCCGCCTAGAGGTTCCGTATTTTGCATTTGTCTCTGCACAATAATTTAGTACCTAATTAGTACCTACACATATATTTTTTCTAGATTTTTTAGGCGAAATATAAAGATTTTATAACAATCTGAACATTCAAGAAGTCGAGTCCCGAACAGTCGCTCACAGCCTAATCAACGCCCAGCCCAAACCCTTGGACCTAGAGAGTTGAAATTTTGCACAGAGGTTCCCTTTGTGATGTAGACAAAGAATATTAATCAAGGGTTATTCCCACGGGATCGGGAATATAGAGGATTTATCTGTTTGATTTAAAGGTTATAATTTCTATAACTATTATTTTCATTAAAAGTATTATACTATGTAAATTGATAATAATGAAATTCACATCTTGTTTTATACTTTTTGGTATCCAAGCGCAGTCGGGTTTTTTGTTTTTTTTAAATTACTTTTTTATTTAGAGCATGAGGCAATGAGAGGTGAAATCTTATATTGTAGGTAGTTATTGAAGAGCGAGAGAGAAACAGAGTTTTCAACATGTTTCTTACATCAATGGAAACTCACGTTACATTTCCAGTTTTCTTTACGAATTTTACTGATGCCCGTGACTCCGCCCGCGTATTTGGGTTTTCCGCGGGAACTCCGATTTTCCGGGATAAGATGTAGTCTGATATATCGCTCTACAGGTTTTATATTCATGCAAACAAACGGAAATAAGTCGTTTTCTCAGCAAAAAGAAATTCTCTATATTCCTTATCCCGTGGAAATTTCAAAAAATCCTGAAAAAAGTAAAATTAGCGATTAGAATTACCGACTTGCATGCCAAATTTGAAGACTCTCATGATAATAGTTCTGGAAATTGTAACCTTTAAATCAAACAGATAAATCCTCTATATTCCCGATCCCGTGGGAATAACCCTTGATTATTCTTTGTCTACATCACAAAGGGAACCTCTGTGCAAAATTTCAGCTCTCTAGGTCCAAGGGTTTGGGCTGGGCGTTGATTAGTCTGTGAGCGAGTGTTCGGGACTCGACTTCTTGAATATTCAGATTGTTATAAAATCTTTATATTTCGCCTAAAAAATCTAGAAAAAATATATGTGTAGGTACTAATTAGGTACTAAATTATGGTGCACAGACAAATGCAAAATACGGAACCTTTATGCGGAAATTAAAATGTGGGCAGCCATCTTGACGTCAGAATGACTGCCCACTTAAAAAATTATATTTATTCGTAAATAATTAGGTACTAAATATTTAAACAAAGGTACAAAATAGTACTAAATAGGTACTAAATGCTGGCGAAATTTTAAGCCGATCCATCACTTTGGGCAGTCATTCTGATGCACACGATTGAGAGGGGTTGGGTTTACTATAATTAGCCATGCCATCTCCCATAGCCGGCGCCAATAAAATAGTCGCGTCTGAAGTTGACAGCAAGACGCGTCGAAATATCATATTTTCGCACGTTATATGTACATTGACATTCTGGATCAAAGATTGTCCTGGTATCCTCAAATAGAACTTGTGGCAAGTAGGGTAAGGAAACTAACTTGGATTTTCAAGAAATTGAGACACATCGCCCCAACTGACTTACTACATAAAATTTACGTAGCTCTTGCCCAATCAATTATTACATACTGTATACCAGTTTGGGGAGGTGCTGCAAAGACTAGATTCATTGAAGCAGAAAGAGCTCAGCGCTTTTTACTGAAGGTAATGCATTTTAAGCCTTATCGATACCATACTGATATGTTGTATTCAATAAGTAATGTACTCACAGTAAGGCAATTATATGTCCTTTTCGCTATCCTTAAGTTACACAAAACTCTATATTTTGATCCAAGTATTTTAAAGAAAAGAACAAATAATACTGTTGTGGAACTAGTCCATGCAAGATCTGCCTTTGCTGGGTATCAATACCGACATAAATCTACTTACTTATATAATAAAGTTAACAAAATCCTGAACATTTACCCAAAGAAAATTCATGACTGTAAAAGAACACTTAAAGACTGGCTAAAAACACTATCTTTTGATGAAACGGAGGCTCTTCTGCAGATTGTTCGGTAGGTGTAACTGTGGCTTTAACTGGAATACATGGATACGCACACTCATACAATACACTCATATACTCTCTCTCTCACACACACACACATACACACACACACACACACACACACACACACACACACACACACACACACACACACACACTCACTTGCATGCCTGCATGATTATAACCTGTATCAAAATTGTACCAATATTTAATTATTGTTAAAATTGGAAGAGCTAGGCCTTCTGACACAGGTATTCTTATGCTTAACAGAAGGCCTCAGCCACAATAACTTGTTAATATTGTATATGGTAATAAATCATTTTCATTTTTTTTTTTTATTGACATTGACAGTTTGTATGAGGGCTGCGCAATCAACTAAGAGCTACTCAGCTCAGAGACGACTAAATTACTGGCGCAAACTATAGGTACTAGAACTACGGTTAGTTATCTCGTTCCAAATATGCAGTTCGAGAATTTAGTTCGAGACTTGTTGCTTCCAAAGTTGCAACTTCGGTACGACAGATACTTTGAAATGGTACTTAGTACTTAAACAGAACTTCCTAACGCAAAGTTCATTTCACTTTGCAACTTGCAGCCATATACTTAAACTGTCTGGTAACCGCGACTTTAGCTTTTTAAAATCCCGTGGGAATTATTTGATTTCTCAGGAAAAGTTTATGCCACTCTTCAGGTCTTTAGCCATATCCATGCAAAATATAACGTCAATCCGTTGCTCCGTTTCAGAGTCGTTAAAGGTCAAACAAAAAAACGGCCAATTGCGAGTCTGACTCGCGCACCGAGGGTTCCGTACAAACCTGTAGGTATATAAGTAAACGTTATGGTATTTTTATTGCTCAATGAAATCCATAACATTATTAAGTTTAAAATTATTAAAAATATTTTTATATTTAATATTTTATAAATATGATGTAACTAAAAATTTATGCTTTTCGCAATTTTTCCTATATCTGTGCTATAAGACGTTGCTTCGTACCAAATTTCAAGATTCTGAGTTCACGGGAAGTACCCTGTCGATTTTGACTCCCTTGCGAGTGTCGAAAATTTTCTGTATCTTTTGACTGCGTTGGCTTAGAAGTTTGATTTTTTACAGCTCGTAGACCTGAGTATTTGATATGAATTTCAGCTTGATACCTCCATGCGTTCCTTAGAAAAAGTTCACAAAGTGAACCCTAAAAAACATGTACTTTTGAATTTATAACATTAGCGGGATGGTAGATAGGTACTCGTATTATCAATTTCAGGTATGGCAGTCACCTCTTTCGCATCTTTAGATGTCATTCCCTTCAACATGTAAGCTGATATTTTACCACTGCACACATCTTGGCTGGTTCATTAGTGTGTATTATGTAGGTACAAAGGATCTTAATTAAGAGAGTACACCGAACCCGACCGTGGACATGACGTGCTATTTTATTGAATCGAAATAATAAACCTAACATCGAATATAATACAATTTACAGAATAATATTATTAAAGATTTTCTAACATTGCAAATCAATCATAATATTTTTTATTGATACAATAATAAAAATATTTATTGTTGTAGTAGATTTGAGTAACATTGTCCATCTTTGACAGCAAGAGGAGTGGACTGTGGTAGGGAAATTTGAAGATATCCACGGGGCACTCAGCATGTCAAGGGCATGCAAAGGAAAAATGAGAATCTTGTACTAAACTGTAATACAAACAATAAAATAATAAACTATTAGTCCAAAAAGAGCAGGTCGCACATGTTTCGTAATTCACATAATGCCAATGTTTTTTTTATCAACTACAAGTTAGCCCTTGATCTCTGCTGCAATCTCACCTGATGGTAAGAGATGATGCAGTCTACTCGTAAGATGGTAGCGGGCTGACCTGTTAGGGGTATGGCAGTTATATTATAGCTATTTATGCAACTGTATCGTAATGAGGGTCATTTTAATTCGAGTGCTGTTTTTTGATACGAGGCTTGCCGAGTATCAAAATAGGATAGTACGAGAATTAAAATGACTAATTACGTACAGTTGCATACAAGATTTTATCTACGACAAGGACGTCTTTATAATTTTTTACTTTGTAAATTAATAAAAAAGTCAAATCAATTGACTGGTTGGGAAAGTGCCAGAACCCAGAGCCGCTAAGCTATAGGTATCCTATTTATGAAGATAACCATATCGATACAGCTACGACTCATAACGATACAGCTCCCATACAACGAACTGTATCGTTATGAGAAGCAAACACGAAAGAGGGTACAATTCGATATAGTTGTCAAATTCGAAATTGGAACTTTTCGATGCTGGAGTAGATAAAGTATATTTTCATTTCATTAAACCCATGCCCCTAGTCGGTTTCTACACGGCATCGTACCGGAACGCTAAATCGCTTGGCGGTACTTCTTTGCCGGTTAATATTTTTAAAACTAGGTATAGTGCAAGTTCAATCAATACAATATCAATACAGTCCTTGCGAAATTAAATAGTAAAGTAAATGCGAAAGTATTTATTACCGAATATATAATATATACAAGATAAATTAATATCTAAATTAAATCTAAAGTAAAAAAAGAAACTAAATTAACTTTAAAGTTTAATTATTGGAGGTCAATTCGGAGGTAAAAATCAAAGTCCGAAAGTTTGTAATAAATTAATAAAAAAAACTAAATAAACAAATATATTAATCGAATGCGTAGGCTCGTAGCACCATTGAATAATTAATAATGAAGTAGGTGCTACGTTCCTACATCCGTAGCGTTTAAAAGTAACGTGTGCTTTCGTTCCTATGTCTATTTAGGAAAATTTATTGCAACACAACTTTTACGATTTCATAATAAAATTATCGCCAATAAAACAGTACTTAAAGTTATAATGGACACGTCCATGAACTTTATTATTATTACGTGATATAAAGAATTTGTGGCGCCATTCCGCCTGGGAACGTCAAATAAAATATATTTTATTAAAAGGTTCTATTGAAATTCTATTCCTTGTATGGGACATTTCCCGATATCATGTAGGTACGTATTGGGTTCGTCTATCTATGAACTTCAGGTTTTCACGTGGGTTCAATCAGTAATGTAGACACCCACTCAAAGGGATGTTCGAAACATCTAAAAACCTGACTGCGAACCTACAGCTCACCTATCTTAGAGAACCTACCAATAGAGAAGGTTTTATTAATCAAACAGAGTAAAATAGCTTGTCTAGAAACATTATCTTGATTATGAAAGATCTAGTCAATGATATGCCACACATTATGTTAGGTACTTAGGCATTTTTTTTTACTTTCATCTCTACTACCATTTTGTATTTTGTAAAAAAACCAAGGATAATAAACAATAAATTATTAAGTAAACAAAATTTAGCCTGTAAATTATAGTCATAAAGTTTAGACGAATTAATAAACACCTGATTGATTAAAATCAATCCAGCCGTAGATAGATGCTTCGAGGTCGAGGGGTAGGTATTAATTAATATTTTTTTATTCACTACAATTTAGCCGCTGACTGCGATCTCACCTGATGGTAAGTGATGATGCAGTCTAAGATGGTAGCGGGCTAACCTGTTAGGGGCATGGCAGTTATATTAAACCCATACCCCTATTCGTTTTCTACACGGAACGCTTAATCGCTTGGCTGCAGCTCTTTTCCGGTAGGGTGGTGACTAGCCACGGCCGAAGCCTCCCATCAGGCCAGACCAGGGAAAATTCAGAAATTATAAACTCCCAAATTGACCCCGCCGGGGATCGAAACATAAACCTATTGCAGCACACAATAGTAATAGTACGATTGCAGACAGGTAAACCGTAAATCCATGCGGACGAAGTCGCGAAAATATAGCTTGTATAAACAAAATTTATACGCTTCGGATATAAATAACAGAAAATACTCTAACGAAGATTTGAAAAGGGTTTGCGTAAAGGTTTTAATTACTTCTAGTTAGACTACGAAGAATGAACGACGCAGTAATCTTAATAAAGGTTTAGGTAATTAGTGCTAAAATTTCCAAGAAAAAGCTCTCTCGGAAATCTTTTGGCTATTGAAATCTAATTTGAATAAATGGTTTGAAATGAAACGTCGGAAGACACTTCAACTTAGTAATAAGCAGATCCCTGTTCCGTGACCTCAACTGTTACCAAGAGATTATATTTTAACTTACGATTACGAAAGACAAAACAATTGGTCCACCAGAACCGAATGTCACATAAATCAATGCGAAAATGTATAAATTATGTATTATGTATGGAACCGCATAAACTAACACGACAATACAAAACGTTGTTCCCCTTCGATGCTGTCAATTCGCGCAGACAATTTATGTCCTGCCCATCCTTAGTGTATTCGTTCTTAAAGTTCTGCAAGAGTCCCATACTAATTCATCACCATTATTATTTAAATTTTGAACCCGTTACCAGCTCACTTGGTGTACACGAGTCTCCTCTAGGAATGAGAAGGGTTTGGCCATACCTCAACACGCTGACCAAGTGCGAATTGGCAGACCCGCGACCTTCCGAAAATGAGGCCAGCCCGCTATTTTCTAACTCAGTGGGTATCAAAAAATGAAAGCCAATGACATTATATTTCTTGCCCGTTTCTTGTTTTGCTATGAAAATATGTTATCATAATTACATAGTAAACCTTCAATGGATAAAAAATATAATATAATAGCCATTGCGTTAGAAAATAGGGCCACAGGTGTCTGGACTCTGAACCACAGCCCACAGGGCTGTCATAGCTTCATTACCCATACAAACTGTTTGGGCCTAAATAAATAAAAATAAATAAACGTGCTCCAATTTGAACCTAGAATCTGCCCTACTTTAGCCAAATCGTAAGGCTGCTGAGGCGTTCAATATGATATTATTCCAGTGCCATGTTTTGATTACCTGTAAGTAAAGGCAATTAACATACCGTTGTACAGTGTTTATTTGTGAGCATAAATTATGCATCGTAACATTTAGGTTGGCATAATGTTGTTCTATTGATGTTCTCATCACGTATGCTAATCATTTGTTACTCACTGGTATGGATCACCATTGATCTAATAATTATTCTCACTATTCTAAAATTCAAATACATCACTAACAATTAACATAAAAATCCTAATTTCTAATTGTTTCGAATATTCAGCGAACAACATTTTTTAAATAATTCGGTGACAAGTTAATTTTATATTCGTTTCTACTCGTACCAAACCAATCTTGAGCCGGTTTACATGTTTATATAATATTTCAATTAATTATTACCTGCAGAGGAGTCAAAACAGAGACCTTCCATTATTAGACCAATGCAGTGCCCTGTGCCCACTTGCCCGGTAATTTTGATGACTCATTAGAACTTCTATAAAAGCTTTTAATGGGTTGTCACTTTATGAGAGTGGAGTAGAGTGGGTGGTGGGTTAGTTTGGTGTTATTTTAATAAATATAGGTACAATACCTCAGTTGAAAGAAGACTTAAGGTGCCAGCTGAGAATGAATTGCCCATACAAACGTAATACCAAAATAATTAATAATTCGAGAACATTTCCACCAAAATGAGAGTTTATTTGGATTCAAATTGTATTTATCTAGTCTACTGGATTTATATGTTTTCAAAATACTTTCCTAAAATGAAATGTAAATGAATTGCGTTTTGCATATTTTTACGACAAGATGGACATGTTTCCCTCTTATTTGTTTCATATTAAAACCAACGATATCTTACGTATTAATTGGTCAGCAGCATAGCCTATATTGTCAAGTTACAGAATAACAAAACGAAGTAAAAAGCACGATAAGTTTTCATTCATCATTTTTGGTATTCACGGAACAAGACTAAATGTATAACAAATTCTGTAAGCTCATATTGCTATCTCGCTTGAACGCGATCATGTGTCATCAGTGAAATAGAGATAGCAATATACCGGCAAATTTATATTTGCGGTTCGAATAGAAGTTGCGAGCGGCGCGAACCGGCCTCTTAATAATAATAAGTATAATCGACTTCATAATTATTATTATTATTAAAAATCATTTTTTAAATAGAGCCTTTAACGTCCCCTATATTGAATTTAGTGTGATGTCATTTTAATTTTCGTATTCTTCTCAGCAAACCCTTTTAATTAATACCCATAACATGGGCATCCATAAAAAATAACTAGTCCGCCATCTTTGGGAGTTCACCATATTGGATTTAGCATGACGTCACTTAGCTATGCGTCACTTAGCCATGCGTCACTTAGCCATGCGTCACTTAGCCATGCGTTGTCATCCAAACTGAACTTTTAACGAACGGATGTTTTTTAAATTCAGTAGCAAGATTTGACCTAAACATAAATCACTGCAAGTTAAACTTGTAAAAATAATTACTGATAAAGGTAAGTAATTAATAAAATTTATTTACTTTGCGTCACATAACGTTTGAGTCATCAACTATTATACAACATACATACAATTTGATGGGCTACACAATTTTATTTTTTAATTTATAGTATATCTAGGTAACAGATATGTCGATTTGTCTTTATTAGAACGTAAAATACGTTCTCATAATTCTTCCTGCAGCGTAACCTTCAATTTTTCATGGTAATAGGTTTACGCAGACAGCGACGGCGTCTTTTCATTAGAAATCACGATCTTTTTACCAATACCATCCTTGTGAATAATTTTATGTTGATGCGATTTTGTATGTTTGTATGTTATTTGATTGGAGCGTGGGTGAATACTGATATTTAATAAAGTGTGCGTAATAAGAAGTGCGTATAGGCGCGCCCTTTGACACACCCGCAATTCTTACGAGCTTTGGCGCGCTTATAAGCTCCGAATACCTAGTACCTAGTACTGACTGAACCACAAGCTCAAGCAAACACCACCACCACCACCACCACTACAGCCTATTAACGTCCCACTGCTGGGCACAGGCCTCCACTCTCACAGGAGAGAGGGAATTAGAGCTTAGACCCACCACGCTGCTCCAATGCGAGTTGGCCGGCTTTAACGACTATTATCGTAATAACTATAATATGTTAGTGATAATAACCGGGACCGACGGCTTAACGTGCTCTCCGAGGCACGGGGGTGAAATACCGCCAACTTCCAACTCCGGGCGGGCGGGCACAAGCAAACACGCTAGCTTTTTGAAGCGCAAGTGCCGCGCACATAAGCGCGTAACCCGATACGAGCTTATACGCGTACTACTGAACCCGGTTCTCCTCTCAGAATGAGAAGAGTACCAACTCAGTAACTACGTGAAATCGGAACCGCGTTCTTATTAACTGAGACAGGTGAAGTCGATTTTCAGCGACGCAGGAGAGTATCAGAGATTTTACCTAGCATCAAACCTAATTTAAACTGTAACGCTATTCGAGTACTTGTTTGTAAAATAACACTCTCTGATGTTTGGTACACATTTGAGCGGTGACCATTGGCTTTTAAGAAAACTGATCTAAAATTTCTGTATTGAAAACATACTTAAACATATAAGAGCAAATTGGGGTCAACAGTATAAGGATACTTTGTCGATATATTGTCAAAAAGCTTTCTAAAGTACTTTCAGCCACGATCACTATTTATTACGCATTTTCAGTCCCTACGGCAAACATAGGACTGTCATCTGTTCACAGGTACACTCGTGAATATATACTTCTATACTATAATTTTAAATGCGAAAGTTTGGATGGATGTTTGTTACTCAATCACACAAGAACGGTTGAACGGATCTGGATGAAATTTGGCACAGATATAGTTTATAGTCTGGAATATCACATAGTTTACTTTTTATCCTGGAAAATTAAAGAGTTCCCGCGGAAGCCAAAAAACCTCAATCCACGCGGACGAAGTCGCGAGCATCAACTAGTATCCAATAAAATCATGATGCGTGTTACAAGTGATTTTATTTTTTCTATGGATTTTATTTGGAATATCAGCCGTGTCCCGGTCTTTAGAGGCTAGTACCTATAGTGATATATCTACTTTAAGTTTGGACATAACCAATTTAAACTAAAATTTACCGAACACCTACCCAAATTATACCATGAATAATACTCAAATGCCAGAACTACATGTATAGACTTGGACAAATAGCCCAGGTACATATTTTAGGCATACTAATGAGTAAATTCTTCCTACTTAGTTAGCAACTCAGCTTGACTTAGCCAATTCACATCGATCAACGCAAACAAACAAAAATATTTATTAAATATATCTCTTACTATTCTCGAACTAACAAAAAACTACTATCTTTATAAAATCATATTCAAAATATATACATTACACGTATATATGCTTAGGTAGTAGGGGTGTGTTAAGAAAATACATAAATTAAATCGTACTCATTTTAACATCGTTTAAAGAGCTATTATTTGCAACTAAATTACCAGATGACCACGTAACTAACCACGTCGTAAATTATTTGCATTACCGTATTGCAGAACAGTAATGGGTGGGCAAGCTCCACTGGTTCGTGCACTGCGCTTGCTCAATGATTTAGTTGAAAAGAATTCGGAACTTGACATTTTTCATACCCCACCGCTCAAACTCGTAAATAAAATAAAACCTTTGCTAGAAAGTAAGTGTTAAGTATGTAGTTTATTTTAGTGTTTTTAATGGCTTTTTTTTTATTAGAGTTTTTTAGTATATCTAATTTGTTAGTTTAGTTTGTTTTATATTGTCTAATTTTTATTTTAGTTTTAAGGTATATGTAGCCTGGGGAGACGAATTGGGCAACTGTAATGTCTCCCCAGGCATGTTTCACAAATAAAGAATAAAGAATAAATAAGTCCGATTTGTTAATATTTGTTTTCCACTTTATCGACAAGCACCAAAAACTCTTCCCTACGCGGCATCTACGAGTCAACTTTTAATGACTTTTAGGCACTGATGTAGAATTTTCGTACCTTTTAGGCAAATTGGCGTAAGAGTCCCGTAAATCTTGATAGCACTTCTAATTAACACCCTAATTGTTTGTAAAGCGAAACGTTTAAAGCTTTTAAACTTTGATGAACATGTTCAGTGTAAATTATTACCGGTACTAAACGCTAACATAGTTAAATGTTTAGATGATTAAAATTTAGATTGAAAAGTAATTTTATTTCACCTGAATAGAAAGGGTGGAAATTTATGGAAGTAAGACCTATACGGTCACGTCAGGTTACTTGTGGCCGGTGGGCTTAATGTCACCGTAAGATTGTGAAGACCGTTAGATTGTAATCTATCTAGCGAGATTGTAAACTGTCGAAAGATTACAATTTAACGCATTATTTTTCGGTAGATTGTAATCTGTTAGGTATATTAAACCGATAGAACTCAACTGCCTAACCTTACCTACAAGAAAGAGAGAAGAAAACGTAATTAATACATTGAATATGTATATCAAAAATTAACACTCAGAACATTGAACGGTTCACAATCTATCGACAGTTTACAATCTAACGAGATAAAAAGCGTCTGCAATCTGACTGCAATGATTTATGCAATTTTACGGTGACATAATATATAGGTATGTCACCGTAAGATTGTAAAAACCGTTAGATTATAATATTACGTTTTTTATCTCGAAAGATTATAAACTGTCGACAGATTGTGAACCGTAACATACTGCTTACAATTTACTGCGTTATTTTTCGGTAAATTGTAATATATTAGGTATATTAACCCGATAGAACCTAAGTGAACCTAGAACTTAAGGGCACTACCTGAATATTCATGTCAAACCCTACCCTAGACTATAGTTCGCGCGCGAGTTGAATGCAGAGTAAATGTATGGTGACACTTACATTTACTCTGCATTCAACTCGCGCGCGAACTGTACAAGAAAGAGACAAGAAAACGTAAAAACAATAAATATTTCATAAATTAATACTCAGAACATTGAACGGTTCACAATCTTTCGACAGTTTATAATCTAGCGGGATAGAAACAATACAATACAATAGCGGGATTTTACAATCTTACGGTGACATATATTCAAAATTCAAAATTCAAAATGATTTTTATTCAAATAAACTTTTACAAGTACTTTTGAATCGTCAAGTGAATCTACCACTGGTTCGGAATGCCATTCCTACCGAGAGTAACCAGCAAGAAACTCGGCGGTAGCTCTTTTGAAAAGCAAAAAAAAAAATATGAATTAGTTCGTCGACTGCAACTTCAAGGCAATTCAAGTTGATAGATCACTATCCCTCGTCACTAATAATTGAAAAAGCAGCATATCTATTAGCAGCATACCTATAATTCGATAATTTCGAATTCGATGTCTGTATCTTGGCCTATGTCTCACTAAATTCCTTCGCGAAGTGTAATTATTTTTAGACACACACTTCGTAGTTTTGATTAAATAAATAAAATAAAAATAAAATAAAAAAGCCTTTTATTTCTTCAACTGGTTTACAAATAATGGAGAATATTATTACTAGAAAATATGTAGGTATACAAAATTAGGAAATTAATTAAAAACAATTTTTAGAACTAGTTTTAAATGTAAAGTGATTTGGAGAACCCTTTTCAGGTCACGGCCTTTGTCATCCAGTTCGGTCCCGCTACTTTTTTGATGTCATCATCCCAACGATAATGCGGCCTGCCTCTACCACGTGTACCTTTTGGGCCGGGCCAGCTCGTTACTGTGATTGTCCATCGTTTGTCAGTGAGTCTAGCAACATGGCCAGCCCACTTCCATTTAGATTTTAGTGTGTAGGAAAGGGCATCTATAATTTTGGTCTGCTGTCTGATGACGGAATGGCGGATTTTATGTAGGCGTCTGATTTTCAAGATGCTTCTTTCCATCGCCCTTTGGCTTTTTGAGTCACAAAACAAGTAAAGTAGGCTAAGCGAGAATCCGTGTATACTAAAATTTATTGCACCAAAAGGCGTCGTAGATTATGGTTAACTGGCCTCGGATATTCTTTTTCAAGCTCTAAAATCACGATAATTTGGTTCAATTACAGTAAGTTTAACCCTTTTTTAGGGTTCCGTACCAAAATGGTAAAATGGAACCCTTATGGTGCGACTTTCTCCGTCTGTCTGTCCGTCTGTCCGTCCGTCACACTCGATTATTTCAGTAACTACCGAAGCTATCGACATGAAATTTGGAATAGTTGTGTATATTAGTGGCCCAAAGACACTGGAATAAAAAAAATTGGAAATTATTTTTGTTCTTATTTAAAAAGGGGGGAAAATCGGAGGGTTGAAATTTAAAAGTGAGATAACTGTACTGTGTGGGGTATCATATGAAAGGATTTACTTTGTAAATTCTAAAACAGATTTTTAATTATTTTTAGTTATGATAGTTTTTGATTTATCGGGGAAAATGTCTAAAAAAAATACCGTTCCCCCCCCCCTTATCTCCGGAGTTTACCA
The DNA here is from genome assembly GCA_923060345.2 of Erebia aethiops. Taxonomy (NCBI): domain Eukaryota; kingdom Metazoa; phylum Arthropoda; class Insecta; order Lepidoptera; family Nymphalidae; genus Erebia; species Erebia aethiops. Next base: position 7,299,536 of record OV281096.1, on the reverse strand, counting down.
ATCGAAAAATTTGAAATAATTATGGTCAATAGGAATTTACGTATATTTTACAGGAAAACTATAGCCAATGCTCTAACTAGCATAGTTTTTTTGATATTAACAATAAACCTCTACAAACAAAGTTAGTCTTGCGGTTCATTAACAAAGGTAATTATTTATTAATAATGGTACGGAACCCTTCGTGCGCGAGTCCGACTCGCACTTGCCCGGTTTTTTTAAACAAGAAACCGCTATTTGCAGCGAATCCGGATACTGGTCAACAACTATATTATCATTAATGCTATACTATAATATTATATGAATTATTATCTTCTTAGTTCTTACCCGGCTTCGCTGGGGTGGAAATTTTAAGGAACTCCGGACAGATCCCTTAAAAATATGATATTATTCTTTTGATGTGTAATTTCTTATTTAAAACATATACTAACAGATCCAGCTTGTATCCTGCATCCTGCGGACAGTCGTAGAATAAGTTCACTTTTTATACCGAGAAACCTAAGTACACAGAAACGAAGTCCTGGACATGAGCTAGTAATTCATATGTATTAACATACGTATCATGATATTTATTGGCTACCCTTAATAGTTATAAGTACCATCCAAGTCCAAACTACTTCATTTTCGTCAAAGGCACCTTGAGGTAATTTGATTTACGGTATCAGAGCATCTGCATAAAGTTTTAACGACTTTTTGTTAAAATTATTCAGATGGTCCAATTAGTCTTAATTGCAGTTTAGAAAACACATATGACTAAACTATAAAGAGTCCATCGACTCTATCGTGATAATTAATAAGATAATTAATAAAAAAATTTAGAGATTAATAAATAACGTTTTATTAACTGACCCTACGTCGGAGAAGTTTGTGTCTCAGCCAATGTACTGAACATTGTCACATAATAAAAAAAACTGACTAACTCACTCACTGACTCATCAACGTCTAGCCCAAACCTAAAAATCATAAGACTTTGCGCATGGTTACCTTAAAAAATAAGACCGATGTTTTGAAATTTTCATTGTAGCACAGTCGCGGTCGGTGACTAACTATAGGTATAGGTAGTTTGATCATAAACAAAAAAAACGACATAAGAAAATAGCTATAAAACTTTTCATATAAAACAAGTTATTTTACGCAGTTATGAACAGAATGTATTGAGTTTGAAAGTTTAATAATATTGTTTACGGGAAACTGAACCTATCCTATGAATAATAAATATAAGTATTAAACCTATTTCAAAATAATGTGAGTTTACACGAATAATAATAATAATAAAACATTTTTAAAAACAAGCTTTTATCGTCCGCCACATTCAATTAGTGGCATTCCGAACCAGTGGTAGATTCACTCGATGATTTAAAATCACTGTTTAAAGTTTATTTGAAAAAAAACATGAGTTTGAATTTGTGACGTCATTTTATTTTTTGTATAAACCCTTTTAATTGATATCCATCATCGACCATAATAGGGGCGTGACTTAAAAATAACTAGTCCGCCATCTTTGTGAGTCCACCATATTGGACGAACAATGACGTCACTTAGCTAATCATGCAATCCAAACTAAACGTGTAACCTGCAAAATTTTTGCTATCAACCGATTGATAACTGTTTTAAATTCAGTTGCAAGATTTAAACTAAACAAACATACTAAACATTGCAAGTTAAATAAAATTCTGTAAAAAAATGGCAGCTTTATTTTGCGCCAAATCTATATCTAATGAAAATGGAAGAGCTACTCGAAAAGACAGTTGTGCCGTTAAAGATTCTCACAATTCGTTGGGAATACAAACATCCTTTTCATGCGTTGTTTACTTACTGTAAGCGATTTCGGATAAGTAGGACCCTATAATATAGTTACTCGGCTCAAGCGATGTTGATACGGTTATATGTTTCTGAAAATCGACGTTTAGTAACTATTGCCTACTTAACGTATTGTTATATCTATCTTTTTTAGCAACGCTTTGACGCTTTTTTTTGTCAAAAAGTCTCCCCTGATGATAATTAATGATGATGGTATAAGGTGGAAGCAGGCGCATTTGAAAGTCTTTCGCTCGAAGCCAATTTACCGAAAAAGCGTTGAGCTGATAGAGCTCTTGAGACATCTCTTGCATCCTCGGGTAGGTACTCCTAAATATTCTTTGATTAAAATGTGGTCACGTTCAGAAACTCCAAACATATACGAAGCATTATACGAGCAGGTATATTTTGGAGAATAAAACCCAGCAGTTTTTAACTCAATTTTTTTTTACCCAGTTAGCCCTTGACTGCGACCTAAGTGTGTAAGACTGTAAGTGATGATACCGTCGATGGTAGCGGACTAAAATGTTAAGGGTATGGCAGTTATTAAACAAATCTCCCTAGTCGCTAAGTCGCTTGGCGGTACGTCTTTGCCTTTAGGGTGGTAACAGCCGAAGCCTCCCACCAGACCAGACCAGAGAAAATTCAGAAATTATAAATTCCCATATTGATCCTGCCGGGAATCGAACCCGGGACCACCCACTATAATGCAACAGCGGTCAACACTGTGCCAGGGAGGTCGTCAAAACAATATGTGGCACAATAGGTGCCTACCCGCATGTTCATGAATGAGTTATGCAAAAATTATAGTAACGTTACTTACGTATTTTTTTTCAACTAATCGAAACTCGGATACCGATCGTTTTTACGTCTACACTTCCTGATCTGTTTATTGCTATCGCGACCCCTAATACATTAAGGTACATTTTCAAGTATTACCTATGTAAGTAAACTGTTTACTAAATATTCGGTTCTTCGGAAAATTTTACCTCCTTCGAAGTATAGGAGACGATATACATTAGTAGGAGGTTTAAGATTCAATTTCGGTAGTGGCAATTTGGAAATTCATCGAATTGCTCTGGTCTGGTCTGTTGGGAGGCTTCAGTCTGTGGCTTCTTACCCTACCCTACCAGCAATTATTATAGGAATCCGGTATGATGTCACGTAGAAACCTTAGGTCGCATCCCCATAACCTCGGTACCTGGTTTTCTGCCACGTACCTGCGAATTATAGAACTATGCTTCCAGTTACAATAAGCGGCTATACTTTCAAGGAGCGGATTTACAAATTTCTTAAATTAAGTCTGCAACGCACTGGTGGTTCCCGTAGTACCTATGGCAAAGATTCAAGATTCAATGTATTATTATACATCTATATACGCTTTTTGAACACCTATTAGGTAAATATAAAACTTGATGACGATAATTAACCAATTACGGTATCTTTAATTAGAATTATCACAGCCGTTAGAGCTATTATTGCCAAGCTGCCTTGACATTTAAAGTATCCTATTCATTGTTGTAAGATATTTTTTTTGATAACTTGGTGTGAGACCTCCGACGACCTTTGACGACCTCCGTGGCGCAGTGTGTAGCGCCTTAACGTGCGGAGGTCCTGGGTTCGATCCCCGGCAGGGTCAATTTGGGAATTTATAATTTCTGCATTTTCCCTGGTCTGGCCTGGTGGGAGGCTTCGGCCGTGGCTAGTTACCACCCTACCGGCAAAGACGTGCCGCCAAGCGATCTAGCGTTCCGGTACGATGCCGTGTAGAAACCGAAGGGGTATGGGTTTAATATAACTGCCATGCCCCTAACAGGTTAGCCCGCTACCATCTTAGACTGCATCATCACTTACCATCAGGTGAGATCGCAGTCAAGGGCTAGCTTGTAGTGGATAAAAAAAAAAAAGACATCTATTTATGTCTTCTGGGAACTTATAGAAACGGACATAGTTTGCAACAAATGAATTGCTAATTTTACTAAGCCTACTAATTACCTACTAATTAATATTTTTTTTAATTTTATTTGCTAATTTTTTTTTCTAATCTATAATATATATAAAATTCAAAGTCCTGACTGACTGACTTATATATCAACGCACAGCCTAAACCACTGGGCCTAAAAACTTGAAATTTTGACAGTAGGTTACTTTTATGACGTACGCGCACACTAAGAAAGGATTTTTCAAAATTCCACCCCTAAGGGGGTGAAATAGGGGGTGAAAGTTTGTATGAAACTCCGTCATTTCTCAAGTTATATCCATGAAACTTGGTATTTTGGCTTTAGGTAATAAATAAAGAAGTACGTGTGTCACAGTTTTTCAAAATTTCACCCCCAAAGGGGTAAAATAGGGGTTGAAAGTTTGTGTGAAAGTCCTTCATTTCTCAAGTTATAGCCATGAAACTTATCATTTGGGCTTTCAGTTAGATATGCAGAAATAAGTGATTTACAATTTTTCAATATTGCACCCCTAAGGGGGTGAAATAGGGGGTGAAAGTTTGTATGAAAGTCCGTCATCTTTCAAGTTATATCCATGAAACTTGGTATTTAAGCTAACGGTTTAAAATAAAGAAATACGTGTTTCACAGTTTTTAAAAATTCCACCCCTAAAGGGGTGAAACAGGGGGTGAAAGTTTGTATGAAAGTCCTTCATTTCTTAAGATATTTTTCAAGTCATATTAACGAAGAAAAAGAAGTATCTGTGTCACAGCTTTTAAAATTCCACCCCCGAAGGGGTGTAATAGGGGTTGAAAGTTAGTATGAAAGACCTTCATTTTTCAAGTTATAGTCATTAAACTTAGCATTTGGGCTTTCAGTTAGATATGAAGAGGTACGTGTTTCACCATTTTTGAAAATTCGACCCCCAAAGGGGTGAACTGGGGGATGAAAGTTTGTGTAAAAGCCCATCATTTCTCAAGATATTTCTCAAGTAATATCAACAAAACTGAGTATTTTAGCTTTCGTTAAAAAATAAAGAAGTACGTATGTGACCAACAGACCAACAGTTTTTCAAAATTCCACCCCCAAAGGGTCCTTCATTTCTCAAGTTATAGCCATGAAACTTAGCATTTGGGCTTTTGGTTAAATATGAAGAAGTACGTGTTCCACCAATTTGAAAATTCGACCCCCAAAGGCGTGAAATAGGGGATGAAAAATTGCATGAAAGTCCTCCATTTCTCAAGATTTTTTCAATTTATATCAACGAAACTTGGAATTTCGGCTATCGGTAAAAAAAATAAGTACGTGTGTCACAGCTTTTAAAATTTTTTGCATGGGTATAGTTAAGGACCTGAAGAGTGATAAAGGCTACTTTTTATGCCGGAAAATCAAGGAGTGCCTGTGGGGAAAAAAGCTTAAACCACGCGGATGAAGTCCTGACTTATATATCAACGCACAGCCTAAACCGCTGGTCTTATAGACATGAAATTTGGAGGGTGTGTTTTTTGTGAAGAGTAGGTTTGCACTAACATAGTTATCATAACATAGTTATATGTTGTCATTAGGATAGTATTTCGTTGTAAACAATGTTAATTATTATCCACTTCTGGTTTGTTTTGTAATTAGGAAATTATTTAGATCTCATCACACACGCTTTGAGTTCTGTTAAAACCGTACTACTCTCATTCCAGAGATTAGTTTAGTTATAGAACTTAGAACTTCGTGCTTATTGCTTTGTTTGAGATATTGTCAGTTTGTATATTACATACAATTGAGAGGGAGTGAGAACGCTTATGATGGTTGTTTCTGAAAAAAATGACATTTGGTTCTTGTAGGCCACGCGGGCGAAGCCGCGGGCAGAAGCTAGTACTTAATAACACAAATGCTCGTTCGTGATGCAAATGTTGTATTAATGAAATGTTTGATTCTTGCTTTAATTTTTTTTATAACAGCTCTGGGTGTATGCCAAGAAATTGCTGTTTCTTTAGGTTTTCGTGCGATCTATTCCGGATATTACTCATTAGATTTTCAATAATTTACATTAATTCTTATGTAACGTTGGCGAAGGCATTATATTTATCATAATTTGCAAGCTATATTCATGCATTAGGAATACGCGTCAAGCTGTGAGCATGAAATACTGCTGGGGATCTAAAATAATCCTCTTATATTTCACATTTTTGTGCCCGTTATAATGTAATAGTGACTTCATCTGCCTGAAAGGTTTCAACCCTTTTTATGTGTATTATTACCAACAGTGTATGAAATATTGACTTCCTACAATAAGGTTAGCCCGCTACCATCTTAGAATGCATCATCACTTACCATAGCATTCAAAGGCTAACTTGAAGTGACGTAAAAAAAGGTCATTCAGCTGTTACTTTATTATGTTTATCCACTTGGCTATCTTTCTGAACTGCCTCGGTGGTCTAGTGGTAAACATATTAAAATGATGATGGCGAGATCCTGGGTTCGATTCCCCGATTGAGCCATATAAGTGTTAGGTTTTCTGACAAGAAATTCTCAGTACTACCATACTATTACCTATTCTGTGGTACTACCCCGGAGTCAGGAAGTAGACTTTGCCTCGAGGAGCATGTAAAGCGTCCTGCGCCTGATCTCTATCCGAGCGCGTCGGATTTTCCGTCTCATCTGTACGCTTACTCTGAGTGTTTACATTGCAAATACGATTGATCGACGTGAGAGCTCACCACGCCAAGTGTAAGCGAACGTCAAAGTAAAATGGACCCAAAACCTCTTGCTTTAAAGTCACAAATTCAGCGCTTGGAGCGATGTCTGTAAATAAATACACGAAATGATGAAATGAGCTCTAAACCAATGCAGTTAAGGTTCATTTTACTTTAACGTTCGCTCACACTTTGCGTGGTGAGCTCTCACGTCGATCAATCGTATTTGCAATGTAAAAACTCGGAGTAAGCGAGTGAGCGGATAGACAACTATGGGAGCGAGGGAATAGAGAGTGCACCTGCGTTCACGCCTACACTGTCACTTTATTATATTATATCAAGCAGATAACTAATCTCTAAGATTGGTCGCCGCATGTGGCTGAATTTTTTTCGGAATTAGGTAGGTCTATTAAATTTACTTACATGAATATTTTTTTAATTTTGTGTTTATGGACCAGCCTCTTTCATTTATTATTTATTTAACTTTGATTTCGTGTAACTTAATTCATATCTTACAGTAAAATATCCCTCTGTATTTTACGAATTTATTCCAACTGAGCGTTATGGTTATGCTCGACAGAATCCGACGAATAACGAAGGGAGGAAATGATAAAATATAAATATAATTTGGGAACGTTAACAGTACTGTGAACACAAACAAAGAACGGCGGAATGAGTATAACAGCTGACTAATTTTTCACACGACCTTTTAAAGACCAGTCAAAATCTAATCATTGTATGTTTTAACTTTTACCCTAAAATGAGCAGAGCTTTAAGACTTCGACTTAACACTCTTAAGGCCTCTTGCACAATACTGCCTAAACTGATTTATAATAGGTAGTTCAATTTTCTGATGCTGTCACTTTTTGATTTTAGTCTGGGGTTGACGTGAGAAGGACGCAAACTTCCATACATGAATAGTATTGAGAAAAAAAAATTATGTACACGTGTGAAAAAAAAATTTTTAAAAGCGTCGAATACGAAGCTCACAGAAGCAAGATTTTTTATTAATGAAATTAGAAAAAAAAGATATTTCGTATTAAAGTTCTGTAGGTTATGTGGTAATATCACTTCTAAAAATGACAACCGGAAGAAAGCCACAATAACAAAGACAGACGACAACCACAGACCAGTAAAACATTTGGCACAACCACAGACAATCAGAATCAGTGCTGCCAATTCAATTATTACCATTCTGTTAAACATTATTAAATAATGTATGCAAGAAAATTCACTTAAATAATATAAAATACACTTAAACAAAGAGCATTCCTATTATTTTATGCATCATTAATCAGACAAAATAATTAAAATTTTCAAAAAATCTAAATAATTATATCAATTAAAGCTAGCTTCTATCTACTTGGTAGATTATACATAGAATGGTAACACTAAACTGAGAAACGGGAACTAAATAATCAAAAAAGATTCCCTAAATTTTTTTTTTACCTAGGTTCAATTGATTAAGGTGAATACTCGATAAAATATTAAAAAAATAACCAAATTCCTTTCGTCTTTACCTTACTTGTGTACAAACAAGATTTAGTAAATGTGTTAAATACTAATTTCGCCGTTGCTCTTTATCTTAAATACATTTAGCGGCCTTATACTCTTAAGAGGGTCTCTTTAGATTTAATGACGATAAGTATGTTTCTAGCGTAAAAGTATTAACTGCAAATAAAAAGTTTAGAGTGGGTGTGTATTTTTTTTAATTTACTTAATTAACGTGATGTACCTTTATATAGATACTAGATGATGCCCGCGACTTCATCCGGGTGGACAAAGTTTTTCCCCGATTCCCGCGGGAAATCCTTAATTTTCCGGGACAAAAAGTAGTATATAAGATAATAGTATCCTTCCCCGGGATCCAACCTATCCCTGTACCAAATTTCAGCAAAATCGGTTGAACAGCTAGGCCGTGAAAGTATAGCAAACAGAAAGACAGACAGACAGATAGACAGACGGACAGACAGACAGACAGACAGACGGACAGAAAGACAGACACTTATTCTCATTTATAATATTAGTATGGATACTAGATGAAGCCCGCGACTTCGTCCGTGTGGTTTGAATTTTTTATATCCCCCTTGAACAACAACAACCTCTACAACCTACCTCTATCCCCAATTTACTCAAAATTGGAGAAATACATATAATATTGAACCGTGGAAGCCTAGCAGACAGAAAAACAGACAGAATTTATGAACACGAACGGGCGTTATAATAGGGATTTTATGACATGCAGTTATAATTGTATCTATCCACGGAGAGTGATTCCGTACTTTACTTTGATATAAAACTAACATTTTATAATTAAAAATGCACTTTCAGTTCACATTTGTTCATAAAACGAGAGATTGAAATTATGAGCTTCTGAATAATTTAATACGAATTTGCATGGTGGAATTAGATCTTCTTACATTTTATATTCTTTTTAGAATACAAAATGGCGTTGAACGGTTTAAACGTGGGTTGAAAGCTCTTTATTTTTAGCTTTTCACAAATTAAAATTATACACTGAGTTTTTCATCTGTGACCTAACATAGTCAAAATTCATTGGGGCTGATTCTGTAGTGCACAATCTCTAAACTAAATTAAAATTAGAGCATTACAAATATTGCTAACCCTTTCATAATACTTCCTACGGAAAGGGACAGAACTAGATTTAAAGCCGCCATTTTAGTTTAGAGATTGTGTTATGCAGAGTCAGCCCCATTGTCCCAGTAATATATTGAGTTTGTACCAATGATTGAGGCAGTATTTTCGGACTAGGTCTTAATCGCTATAAGTCGCATTGAAAATCAGAACCGCTTAAATTATGTAAGTACTGGCAGAGTGAACGAGGTACTGGTAAATTAATAGAAAATAAATAGATTTCAGGCCTCAACACGTTAGAAGGCAGCAAGCGCAATAATGTTTGCATCTCCTAAAACCAAATTGTTTCATTATTGTTGACTCTCGTGCTATAGAATGATATAATGCTTATTTTAGAAACGTCAAAGTACGTGACATCAAACTGACATTTTAAGTTATATTGCATACGCAATATTTAACTTTGCATGACCCAGCCAAATACAGTTTGCAGTCACTGTTGTCGTGGTGTGTACATTGACTGACGCGAAAATGTAGACATATTGTGTAACGGCCGGCCCTCTAATTTTGATAAATTGATAAACTCAAGAATTTTTTTTTATAAAAAAAACCTACTACTGGGCAATACTGTGTTTGAGACTAAGTGTAAACTGTGTTTGAGACTAATATTATAAATGCGAAAGTGTGTCTGTCGGTCTGTCCGTCTGTCTGCCTGTTACGCCTTCACGGTCCATCTGCTCAACTGATTTTCATGAAATTTGGTACAGGGGTAGACTGTATCCCGGGGAAGGAAATAAGCTACCTACTTTTTATTCCAGAAAATTAAAGAGTTCCCGCGGAAATCAAAAAATCCTAAGTCAAAGATTCCTAAGTGGCGGGAATCATCTAGTATTTTATATTTACACTTATGGCTGTTTTTAAAAAAGTTTTGGCCACCCCATCATTGATGCATAATTTTAGTATCTAACTATAGTAATAGGTTTTGTAAAGTAGTATAGAGTTAGCTGCTTCTAATAGGGTAGGTACCTAATAAAAAGCGTTGGGTTTGCAACAATCTAGTAGTCCCGGTGGAGCAGTAAAGTCTCCTAACTAAACCGCATCATAATGTACGTAATTGGTCACTACCCATATTCGACAAAAGTGGCAAACCGTATGATCCTTCACTTATTTTTTTAAAAATATGATGAAAACACGGAATGGCCCATAATTAAAATAAAATAGAGTAAGTAGGTAAAATAGAGTGTGATAAACTCACGTAAACTCGATCCAATTTTTCTGAAGTAAATCGTACTAGATATCGTAAATATTATAAATGCGAAAGTGTGTTTGTTTGTTGGTTTGTTGATTTATTGGTTTGTTGGTTTGTCCTTCAATCACGCCGCAAAGGAGCAACGGATAGACGTGATTTTTTGTGTTGAGGACCTGGAGAGCGACATAGGCTACTTTTTATCCCGGAAAATTAAGGAGTTCCCGCGGGAATCAAAAAAACTTAAACCAAGCGGACTCAGCTAGTTATGAAATAATAGATAATGCCCGGGCCTTATAGCCTGCCCTGATTAAGGTTTATTGATTCCGGCAGGATATCTTTATAAATTATTTATTTTCTGTGATAAAAAGTATCCTTTCCCCGGGATACAACATAATGTCACTGTACCTAATTCCGTCGAGATCGGCTGAACAGACAAACAGACACACTTTCGCAATTGTTCGAGTGAATACGCTTGAACACGTAAATATACATGGAGTCGCCGTTTCTCGCCTGAAGACGGTTCCTGTCGAAGGCAGTCTTTGAATATTGGATAACTAGCGGTCCGCCCCGGCTTCGCACGGTTAGCGCTAATCATTATAATAGGCTATACCCAATATTAGCCAGTCGGCACTGGGCAGCACATGAGGTTTTACATTTTTTTTAGAACTTCTTAAGAGGCACAATTCCTCCATATATTGTTTTCGTGTAACTTTTACTATTTACGCAGTGCATGCCACGGAAGCACTCAGATTTGACGATTTTTTCCGACTTCATTCACATTATTGCAATTTTCGCAGGGATCTCTAATTTTTTTGAAAATAAAATATAGCCTTTGTTACACGCTGATATAGTAGCTTTCTATAAGTGAAAGAATTTTTAAAATCGGTTGAGTAGTTTTTGATTTTTGAGTTTTGATATCCATTACAAATAAACAAACAAACAAACAAATCTTTCCTCTTTATAATATTAGTTTATATTAGGTATATAAGTACTCGTAAACCTGATAAATATTATTATAATTTCAAAAAGAAACCGCAAGAGTAGTATAATACTGCATTTTCAGTTTCTTTTTCCAATAAACTAAAGTTGTGGATTGCTGCTTTTGAGTAGTAAAACCACACGCTGAAATATTATGTCAGAAGTTGTGCTCGTATAGGCATGTGGGTTTATAGGCACCGCAAAATATATCAAGGACTTCATACACTCAGCCTGAAAGGCTGAAACATAAGTTAAGTAGGACATGACTCCCTGCTGTGAGATTTTAAGAAACTAGCGCCCGCTGTTCAGAGATGTATTTAGGAAATGGTTTCTTTTTATTTAAACCTAAACCTCCTTGTCCTTATTAATATAGCTGTACTAATATTATAAATGTGAAAGTTTTGATGGATGTTTGTTACTCAATCACCCCTGTACGGCTGAAGGGATGTGGATTCTGGATAAAATTTGGCACAGAGTTATCCTAGAAAAAAAAAATGCTTTTTATTGCAAAATTTTCTATACCTTCCGAAAAAAGTTCCTATTCGGACGTGATCCGAATCATTAAATTTGATTATAGAAAAAATCGGTGATTTTTAGGAGCTTTTGTCAGCTTTGAAAAATACGACAATTTTTTTCAGGAGAACCAATAGTTTCGAGTTTAACTAAAGAAAAACCAAAAAGACTCCTAGAGTCGGGGACTCGTATATTTGCCTCCTAACAACTTCAAACCCTGAGGTAAAAAATTCTGCAACCTCCTCCATGAACTTTATGACTGCATTAGATTTGTACCTAGCGTGCGTTAGTGGCTTAAATCGAATCAATATTCATTTATTCGAATTAAGTACACTGTACAGTTATTGACGTCCAATGACTTATAAAACATGATGGTGATAATCAGTTGCGGTATCTTAAAACTAAAGCTACGACGGTTCCAAACGCGCCCTGATCTGAGAAGAGCCCACAACAAACTCTGCCGGGTAAACTTACCTCTGTATAGTTCGATATGTAACTACCTTTACTGTATGTACTCTACCTTTACTTCGACTACGGGCATGGTAAACAGACACACTTGATCAATGATGTTTTATATATCTTGATTTTTCGTATTCGTTCGGCGCTGACAACTTTGTTTTGTTGGATGCATTGAAATAGAATGAGTACATTTTTGAAGCGCTAATCCGACATCTAGCAGGTCTAGTATAGGTACTAAAATGCTACATCAATGGTTGGATTAATTTGAGTGACAGTGGGGCTGATTCTGTAGTGCACAATCTCTAAACCAAACTAAAATTAGAGCATTACAAATATTGCTAACCCTTTCATAATACTTCCTATGGAAAGGGACAGAACTAGATTTAAAGCTGCCATTTTAGTTTAGTTTAGAGATTGTGCACTACAGAATCAGCCCCACCCTAGTATATTATATTATTTAGATACCTACATCTGAAATAGGTTAATTAAGTTTACAAAACTATTTGAATAAATTTTCAGTCAGCAATCTTCTAAATACGTGGTAGGTAACTACTTATGTAGGTATGTATATTATGTACCAACAATCTACATGTGTGAAAAGCTCTGTTTGGGTCTCTTGAGGCCGTTGTCTATTTTGCACATAGCTAGATAATCACAGTGGATAAACGATGTTTTTAATGTTCTATGTATAGCATATTATAAGTATAATTAATTACACATTGCGATGCATCGCATATCACTTCGTCCGCGTGAATGAATTAACGTTTTTGAATCCAGCGGGAACACTTTATTTTTCCGAGATAAAATTAACCCTTTGTGTTAAATCAGATTAAAATGTTATGGGAGCCCCATGATACTAAATAATATGTATAATATACTCGAGCGTCATGGAGACCTAATGGATTTTGAATTGTTATTTACCTGTTTTTGCCAGCAATAGGTACCTTTAAATGCTGCCGACAAAGGTAAGAAAAAAACCTTGTAGTTACGGCTAAAAAAACGGCTAAAAGCTATACTTTATTGCCAGAAGCCTAATAAGATAAAGCTATTTTAGTAACCGGGTGAAATTTGGTTTTTTTGCTTACTGACTAAAAAACTAAAAAAAAGCCAAATAACTTATATCGATTATTTTTGTAGAAAATAATTAAATTCAGAAATTTCCTATTGCAATTAGCCATACTTAATTTTAAGAATCAAATTTTAAGTTCAGCTTTGAAGTACGATTTCTCACAATAAGACTAGATTTAGCCAAATTAATCTAATTTAGTTCAAAGAACTTGCAAATCACACACAATACAAATTTATTTGAACTGTGGAGGGTGAATTTAGGGTTTGGTTTGCGGCTCTCGTATGATGAAACTATTGATTTTACAAAAAAAAGGTTAAGTACCTACTACATAAGTTGTAGGAAATTTTCTCTAGTTTAAATTATTACATAATATTATCTATTTTCACCGTAAAATTAGTCCGAAAGGAGTTATTGTCAAAAAACTGCTTTTAGGCGCCATTTTTCCAATATGGCGGCGCGAACGGCAAAGATACGAGGTAGTAAAGTGGAAATTCGGAAAGAGCACATCGAAATCTATAAAATACACCAATTGTCAAAACTCCCGAGAAACTTTCCAGGTAGGTAGGTAGCCCCCTATTTGAGCACCAAATGACTGGGTTATCGAGCCTTATATAAATAATGGGTTTTTCTGACTATAAATTCTCAGTACTAGCCTGGAGTTAGAGAGTTGGTGGTGTTTCACCCCCGTGCCTCGGAGAGCACGTTAAGCCGTCAGTCCCGGTTAATAACACTAACATGATAATAGTCGTTAAAGCCGCATTGGAGCTGCGTGGTGAGTCTAAGCTCTAATTCCCTCTCTGTTAAGAGAATGGAGGCCTGTCCCCAGCAGTGGGACGTCAATGAGCTGTAGAGTGGTGGTGGTGGATACACTTTATACTAAACTACCTACTAGGTTCACTCAACTAGGAGATAATTATATTTACGACAGAAAAAATTCTCAAATAAAGTTATGAGCAGAAAATAAAGAAAACAAATAGCATTTTAGATGAGTACAAACAGACAATTAGGATTTCTTTGAGTATAAGATAATAGATATTTTATAAAAGTCCTTTGACCTTTTCCATGAAAATATAATTTTACTACTTACTATTTTTTTTTTTTCGTCTGACCCTATAGAGATTAATTAGAAAATCCATTAGGTATCTATTTGTGTAAGTCGATAAATCTATGAATTTGTACTTTTTTAAATATTAGGTAGGTATATACAGATAAACAATCATTAAAGTTAAAAAAGATATCAAGTTAATGTAAGTAGGTACATTAGTCTTATCTGCTGATTCCCACTTCATTGGATACTAATCTCTTTGTATTTTTTCTAAATCTGAAATTCGCAAATTCTAAAAGTATCCTTAAAAACATTGTCGTCTGTCGTAAATAAATGAGATGAGAGATGAGATCACAGCTCCCACCACAGCCTTCTAATATAACCCAACTGTAAGGATTTCTGGATGCAATTTTACACATTTCCTAGAAAGAGAAATTTGTACACTTAAATTGATTTTACACATTTTATGAATTGGCTCCTCCTTATATAAACATCTCCTAGAATATGTTGTACGCAAAGCCTGGTTTTCATACATTTCCGATAACATACCTTTTACCAATTTTTTTTTATTCCACTACAAGTTAGCCCTTGACTGCGATCTCACCTGATGGTAAGTGATTATGGCTAAGATGGTAACGGGCTGACCTGTTACGGCCATGGCAGTTATATTAAACCCATACCCCTAGTCGGTTTCTACACGGCATCCTACCTACCGGAACATTAAATCACTTGGCGGTACGTTTTTGCCGGTAGGGTGGTAACTAGCCACGGCCGAAGCCTCCCACCAGACCAGACCAGAGAAAATTCAGAAATTATAAATTCCCAAATTGACCCTGCCGGGAATCGAACCTGGGACCTCCCACGTTAAGGCAACAGCGTTCAACACTGCGCCAGGGCGGTCGTCAAAATTCAAACTAAATTCAAAAAAGTCAAAATTCTACCTTTATAGGTAGAATTAACAGGTGACTATTATCTACGTAATTACAGCAGATCTCGAAGCGTTACCGTATCCAATCCAATTTGTATTGCGACAATTTATCCGTGACGTCACTGCAATTTCAGCTGCGTCATTGGTCGTACGTAGAACGATTACGCGTGAGCGGGATTTTACCTCACACCCTACCACCTTGATGACGGGCAATGATACCATACCCATCTATCATAGACGGGCATATATTTCACGCCAGGATTATCCGATTTAGTTAAGTAGTTACCTAGGTAGTGAGTTCCTTTTATTTATTTTATCAAATCTTTATTACACACAAGAGAACAGAAATAAAAAAGACATTAAAACTATGAACCAGGACTAAACAGTATGCAAAGGCGGTCTTATCGCCTAAGGCGATCTCTTCCAGACAACCTTTGTTAGAGATGAAATCTCAGGTACCTAGTAAATAGAATTGGTTGTTACCTACCAACGTTTAATAAATCTAAAAACATGCGAAAACACACACAAGTCCGCCGCGAAATCCTAGGAACGTACAACCAAAATTGATGTCGCAGCCACCTTGCTCGGGGGCTTGAAACTTTCATTTCACATAACTCTAAATAAAGTTTCTCCAATTACTTAAAAGCCTACAAACCAAATTTAATAATTACCAGTCAGATTAAGGGAGCATTAACCTGAAAAGGTTTGAATAAGCTTTTACGCAAATATAAGCCAAATTTCACTTCAACAGTTCAACAATGACGAAGTGGTATGAAAAGATTAGGGTTTAGGAAACTGCTTTCTCCTACAAAAAAAAGTTGTAAAGTTGATCAAATAAGACTGAATTTCTACGAAACTCTATACAATAGTTCAAAATAAGCTCATATTCATATAAACATACCTAATTAAAAAATATATATATATAAATACGTACGAACGAACGATGACTCGACAATGCTCGAATCCAGCATTGTCTCATTGTGTTTGTTGTTACTTACTGTGGCGGATTATAGCAAATTAAAGTTCTCCTTTTTTTCATTATCAAGGACTTCCGGGAAGTAACGCCTGCTTCTATCACAAATACGTATGGATACTTACCTATTTATAACGATGGAATATGGAACGCCATTTGCACGGGTAACTGGTAGTAATAAAGATTTCGGTGCGATATTGGACTAGCTAATTTTCATTAATGTCCCTCCTGAGTCCTGACCCAAAAAAATGCGACACAAAGTACCTACATAGCTCAAAGCTATTAGGGAATGACCTTTATTTACATTTGATGAATAGGAGGGTTTGCCAACATAGTGTAGGTAAGTAACTATTTATTTTAATTTGATTGGATGGATAGGATAAATCTATACTAATACTGATATTATAAATGCGAAAGGATGGATGGATGGATGGATGTTTGTTACTCAATCACGCCAGATAGGCTGGACGGATCTGGATGAAATTTGGCACAGAGATAGATTATAGTCTGGAATAGCACATAGGCTACTTTTATCCCGGAAAATTAAAGAGTTCCCGCGGGAATAAAAAAAAACAATCTCTTCAACAGATTTTGATGAAATTTGATAGGTATAGGTATAGTTTGTATCCAGGGGAAGGACATAGGCTACTTTTTAACCCGGAAAATTAAAGAGTTCCCGCGGGAAACAAAAATCCTTAATCCACGCGGATGTAGTCGCGGGCATCATCTAAGTAGTAGTACATAATTCAAAGGTACTACACCGACACGGATTGAGTAAGAAAGTTAAAATCCGTATCGGTATCCGCGGATCTTGACACCAAATATAAATTCGGAATTCGGCATCACTAGTTTCATTGTGTCGAGGTAGTCTTTGCAAATCCATTTTAAAGGGCGTGATTAGGGACTATTTTTTTGTGTATTATACTTAGTGTTTTTGCCACGGAATAGATAATGGTTTTTGCCTCAAACAAAATCTGAGCAGCTTTCCTGTTTAATTTAAGTAGCGACATCTACATGGATTTCTTGATACTGTTACGAACGTTTGAGAGAACCTCACAAAACGTTCCCTCCTGGACTCCTTCACTGTGCTTCGACAGACTTCGGCCTGTCGAGATACCTACTACAGAATCTTTGTGTAACATGCACACAGCTTGTCGTGGGGCTTTGACGCATTGAGGTCATGTTGAGGCTCGACGTCGCTGATAAGTCCATCATAATTCGTCTGTCCCTATGGTCGATCTGTTTTGATACCATAAGGTATGGTATGCTATGGTACCTAAAGGACGCAAACGGCAGCTTTTATACCGGGTAAAACCGTTATGCCGAATCAATTTTTCCCGGTTGTGATTTGATGATGTGATGTGACAAAACAAGTCTTGTGTGCTGTGTTATGCAATATACTAATTGACGTACGCTATTGGATAGAAGCAGGCATTACTTGGCGGAAGTCCATGATAATGAAGGAACTAGTAAAGGTGACTTTACAATCGTCCATTGTCGAGTCAACATCCCCTGAAGATGCTCCGATATCGGTGTAAAACGTACGTTGAGAGTGGTTTGGAAGATTTCTGTGGTGTGGTGAATATAGCGGGTTACAAGTGCGGGATACACACTGACCACTGTACCACATAGATTTACCTACCGTCGCGGATTAACCTATTAATTCCTTCATTGAAGTATACGCTGTTTTAGTTTCTTGAATAACAGCTGCTAATAGTTCGAAATGCTTTATGAAACGCGGATCGAAGCCCACGTTAAAACTGCACCTAACGGCATTCAAATGTCGGAACTACTTGGTGCATACTTTGCTTCTAATTATTTAAGGATACTTTAATTAATGAAACAACAAATTTTATTTAGTAATTAACTATTCATATATTTCAATAGTATCTCTTATAATTACAACTAAGTATATCTCTAACGCTCCGCGCTCGCAATATTTGGTTTAAGTCTAGGAGAAGAATCAACAGTTAGTGTCAACTTATAATCATAATCAACAGTCAAACAAAGATCTAAATGATTACATTTAATAATTAAAACTAAATGTAAACTTAGAAATATGTTAGCGCGCTTGTCAACTTAATGATTCAAAATACTGATTCATCTCTACTATGGTAATTATAAAAAAAGACTACTCTATTTAGTTGGGAATGTTAACTTTGGTATAAAATATTAATTATAAACAACAAAACATAATCAAACTCAAAGACACTCGAAACGATCCTTACATCAAGCATAAATTAAGAAAAAATACTGATTAACTAGTCCAAGACTGTATTAATGAATATTTACAATGCCTTGAATATTGGCGAACTTAGATTTAGAACATTTCCATAACGTTTTTTGAAACAATCCTTTAACTTTAAGCTGATGTATGTAGATGGCGTTACTGTCGACAGTATTTTTTTTACCATTTTTAAATTCGTTTTATTCAATTTTCGATCGTACAAGTCGTAATTCAGATTCAAAGTGTTTTTTTCATTATTTTTTAATTATAACTTTTTAAATTGAAAATCAGAACACAAATCATTGCACAGAACTAAAGAAAAGCCGTAATATATAAAATATTATACAAAAAATACATACATTTCGAGATATAAAATAGAAGTTCTAACATTTATTAGACTATAAGATATTTATCATAAGTTTTTTTTCTAACGCACCATATAAGTGTAGGCTTCTAGATAGTAAAAGGCTTTGTTTTGTAGGTACCGTTTTTTTCTTAAACCTTAGGTATATATTCTGAGAAGATAATATACATTTACGCTACATTTTTCTTTGTTTTAACAAATTCGTATATTAATACATCAACTACGCGTAACGTGGCGTTAACTCGTTAGAATTTTTTCACATACGTATAAATAATTTTAATAATAAAGGATACTTAAACATTATAAAAATACACGCCGAAATTGAGAACCTTCTTTTTAGCAAATGGGTAAAAAATACCACACTATCACTGTCTAAAAATTGTTATTTTTTCATAATATTATACCGCACCTACAAAATTATTTTGTCTGAAATGGTATATTCAGCTGGACGCCTTCAGATCTTTTAATATAAGATACATTGAATTTGAATTTATATTCGAATCTACAAACTTATTTTCTACATGTTCGAAGGAAAATATATTTTTTTGTCATGAAATCTTTATCGTGAATATGCAATCCTACCGAAGACTTTTAAAAAATAAAATGTTTGAGATATTTTATAAGTTTTATGGGAAAATTTCTATATTATTCATAATATAAATAATTCAGCTAAAATAATAGCGATTTACTATGTCATACTGATCAAACGTGTATGTTTGAATGATGAACTGGGATATAAAAAAAAATATAGGTACTACACGTACAATCTAAATACCATATTAATTATGGTAAGCTATTGCAAAATTCGAGAAATTATTATTGCACATATTTCCAAATTGGCAATATTATTATAAATATAATCATTTATCATAGAAAAGTGCCTACATATGTAATTACGTTATAAATATAGCAAGAGATCGTCTTATCTAATAATGAACGCACATTAGATGTGTTTACTTTCGCCTGCAAACTTATAGCAATATCTATACATAAATAGGACGTCGTCATTGGTTGTTCAGAAACCATATCTGGCCGTATTAACTAGTCGGTTATAGTGAATAATTAATGATGCGAACGTTTAATGAGGCACGTTCATTTTTAGAATAGACAAAGTCTACATTGTGTTCCACCCAATGGCAAAATTTAGCACAAAACTTTAATCCAATAGGACTAAAAATCATGCCGTCCTTTACTTAAGAGATTGTTTAACAAAGGATGACACTAGTTTTTAGTCAGTTAAAGTGATGTGTAAGTACAATCAATTTATTATCAACTTGCAATCAACACAAGATTTAAATTATCATCCATCTACCGTCCGCAAGATGGCGTACTAAACCATCAATTACTTAAATCATCTACCACACACTAGATGGCGTTGTTTGCTTACAAATTCAGAACAGTGACAAAATTAACGCTAAACATTGACAGCGCTAACATCCTATTCTAAAGAGGTTGTTTCAAAGACGCTAAACATTGATAAGCCCACAAAATGAACCTTAATGCCAATGTCTTTTGTAAGGTTTCCTCAACTCTCAAGCAGTAGAGTCGTGTGTGGATGGGTTGGGGATGATGGTGGTAGTTTGTTCACGATGTCGTCTGTCTTTTGATACTGCCGCTAGTTCCGCTTGTAGTGACATTATCCTTTCTCGCAGGCATTTTATTTCGTTCTGCCAAGTCTGCAAAATTCAACAATAATATGTATTTTACTTTAGGAGTGACTAATTTGACATTTTGATACATAACTATTAACAATTAAAACAAAAGTTACATAGTTTTGTGATGAAATAGTATATTGTGTGCCTAGGGGTGAAACAAGACGATTGCAGGCGAGGGTGAAGTAGCCTGCCTGAGCGAAGCGAGGGCTGGCATCACCCGAAGTCTGTAATCGTGTTTCATCCCGCGGCACACACTATATTTTTCATAATATAATCTGCATTGAAAGTGCGAGTTTTACTATTATTGTATTTCTTATTTATTCTAGTTGCTAGGTTGTTGTTTACAATGAATACTAACAATATCCTGTTTTAACAGGTCCAGCTTCCTCCTGCCGTAACTGATCAACATCCCGCGGCGTGGCGTGCAGCCTTCGAGTGTTGACTCCAATATCCAATATATTTTCGACAAAAATATCTATTTCCTGCAGTTTTTTGCAAATATGACCGTCTTTCATTAGTTACTAATGAATACTTACAATATTCTGTTTCAACAGATCGAGTTTATCGTTCTTCAAGCGGCACACCTCTTGCCGCAATTGGTCTGCATCCCTCGGCGTCGCGTGCTGGTCGCGAGCGTTGGCGCCCGCTTCAGCTGACGACATCGACTCTAGCCCTGTGTCGCTATCTACGTATACTGCACCTATAAGGAAAGACGTGTTTTAGTGACAATTTCATTAAGTGCACGTATACAGTCAGCACAAAAGTGTCACGATCACAAAACCCTTTTATTGCGGCCAATTATGTGTAACACAATCTCTAAACTTAACTTAAACGACAGCTTTAAATCTAGTTTTGTCCCTTTCCGCGGGGAGTTTTATGAAAGGGTTAGCAATAATTATGCTGTCATTTTAGTTTAGTTTAGAGATTGTGCATTACAGAATCAGCCGCAGATGGCTGATATTCTCTCACTATTTAGGAATTGTATTTGTAAAGATGTCTATTCAGCCAATGACATTGATTCCAATCATTTACGTGATAATCGTACCACTTTCTTGCTAGCTCCAAATAATACAGAGAGTATGGAAGGATATAAATTGATCCCTTGTCGCAGGAAGACAAACTCAAATTATATCGGTATTATTGAAACGGCTAGAGCTAACAATATTCACATAGTAGATAATGATGAATTTCCTTTGATAGGTTCCATATCGAATTTTATTAATTATAAAGTAGTGTAAAACCTTTCAAAAATTATTGTTACAATATCACTGTTTACACAAAAATGAAGTAGCTATAGATAATAAAAAATCGGCTTCATATTATTTAAGAAAATGCTTGGTGAAAAGCATATTCCGCACCATTTTCTAGCTAAAAAGAGTGAAAATACGATAAAAACAAAATTTTAAGTGAAAAGTAGTGTTTACAAAATAAAAAATGAACTACGATTGCGTCATGCGTATATATTGTGCTCCACATAAAGCTTGCCTATTAAGTGTACAAATATACAGCCGGGACACTTAGTGTGAGATCTATAGAGCGAACTTTGACTTTGCTTAGACTCAAGACATGGTTAAAACGAGACAGATTTATGTTACTCACACACGAGTAAGTCCATCTCGTTTTAACTCTAAAGTAAAGTCTGAGCCAAGTCATAGTATGCTCTAAAAATAGATCTCGGCCTTAATCTACAGGACTAACCTGTAGCTTTACCACAAGTCAGCCAATCCTTGTCGTCTATTTGAGAAGAAAATTTAATTCAATATCACGTTTCGTATTTGGAATATGAAATCTCAATTCTAACACACATACAAAGTTATGCATCAAAAATAAAACCTTCAGTGGAATGGTAAATTACATACTAAAGTTAAGATAGTTATTATGTTAATTTAATGGAAAATATTTCATCTACCGTCTCTCTCTATTTAGAATGAATCCTTCATGCCCAAAGATTTACAAGATGAATTTGCCCACATCGATGAATAAACTATAGTGGTATAAAAAGTGATGCTATCCTATATTGTGAAAAAGAAGGCAATATTTTAAAGTATGTCGATTTTGATTACTATAGACAGATTTTAATATAGTGATTCCGAATAATTTTACTGCACTGCGTAGTGTTAAAATATGGGTCCCACAAAGGACCAACAATACAGACACAAACCCTAATTTGCATTGCATTTCAAAATTAATCCGAAAAGTTTTAACTAATGTAGTCGATCTTTATTTATATTATGAGGTAAAGACTCTACCACCGGTTCGGAAAGCAGTACCAAGACGATCCAGGAAGTAGCCGAAAATTTTACGGTCTACCAGGGAAGCATACTCACCAAGAGGATCGAGATCGACAGAGTTAAGGCTGGAGTCGTCACTGTGGTCGTGCAGCGGCGGGCGAGGAGGTGCTACGCGTGACGTCACGTCTGGACTCGACTCGCCGGAACCGCCCGCTGACCGAACTGACACGGCGCTCGCTGATGATGACGCGATGGACGATTTGGAACGACCACTCTGTGAATAAAACTTACAATTTGCAGGAAACCGAAGACGCAACGTGAAACTACAATGCTTTGGAAGTGACTAGCGTCCTTCGTCCCTTATTCATAATCTCGTATTATTTGCTGATTCCTTTATACTAGTGCGGATAAATGCGTGCTTATTGCGTGTACGTGCGTAAATATGAGCAGAATTCGTGATTTGAAGACGAATAAGCTAAGAAAAACGGGGCATGCGTCTGTCGTGCTTCGGTCGTGTCGGATTTACCCTTAGTCTGTATTTTCTTACATTTGTTAACATTTCCTACTATGATAATTTTATTTCCTGATAGATTCGTTTGTTAGTGTCCGTTGAGATGGGCTGTCACAGGCCTAAATTAACCTAGAAGAAACTAGAAGAAACTTATATAACAAATATATTATTTATGTTGTATAAACAAAATTTGACCCGGTGACATGAAAAATGAAAGCATAAAAATTTGTTCCAATTTTGGCTACCGGGCCAGATAAGGGACTATCGTACATTTTGAATAGCTTTGTGTAATGCTAGGATTACCCTCATGTACAGAACTATTCCAATAGTGGGTATTTGGGTATACTATGCTATAGTGTCTATGTTACACGAAAGATTAAAGCTGTGCGAACTCCATGAAGCTACTTAAATACACAATTATTATATCTACGTTTGTAAGCGTTGTACTCTTGGATGATCTGAACAATGTATATGTTACCGTAGGATTGTAAAAACCGTTAGATTGTAATCTAACGCTTTTTATCTCGTTAGATTGTAAACTGTCGAAAGATTGTGAACCGTAACAACTGCTTACAATTTAACGTATTATTTTTCGGTAGATTGTAATCTGTTAGGTATATTAACCCGATAGAACCTAAGCACTACCTGATTATTTATGTCGAACCCTAACCTAACCTACAAGAAAGAGACAAGAAAACATAAATACAATGAATATTTCATAAATTGACACTCAGAATATTGAACGGTTCACAATCTGTCGACAGTTTACAATCTATCGAGATTAAAAGCGTTTGATTGCAATCTGACGGTTTTTATAATCTTACGGTGACATATATTTTAGAACTTCAAGTACTTACATTAGGTGTAGGTGTATCGTGCAGATTATTTATTTTCTTATTCAAAGCATTGTTCTTATTGCTGTCGCCAGAAAGATTTGTGTCAACGCTTGGAGATCTGAAAAACGCGAAGTAATTACTTTTATAGCGTTATATTTTCTTTGGAGTTTAATGAGAATTTCTGGGACTAAGGCTCAAGGCACATTGTGGCAGTGGAAGCGACTCAACACGTCTTTTCTAAAAAAGAAAACTAATATTTACCTATCACAACAAAATAAAGTACCAATTTCTGTAAAGCCATTCTAAAGGGCCAGGAAAGGTTGATTTCTGCAAAAATGTAAACTATTATCTCGCGACTTCGTCCGCGTGGTCCGCGTTTTTTTCACTCGCATGGGGCCTTCTTAATTTTCAGGTATACAGTAGCCTATGTCACTCGCCAGGTCCTCAACTATGCCCATGCAAAAAAAACACGTCAATCCATTTCTCTGTTGCAGCGTGATTGAAGGACAAACCAACCAACACACTTTCGCATTTATAATATTAGTATTATTATTGCGCAGTGGTGATAAATTTCAGTTACTTAACAAAAAATAAATTGAGTTAAAATAAAATGTATCCTAACCTGCCTTTAGAGTTTAGGACCTTTCTGACGGTATCAATAAATCCCTTCGACCCCTCTTGCTTCGGAGTGCCTTCAGGTTGCGGCGATACCGCTCCAGGCTCATTCCTCGCCCCCGTACCAAGAAACTCAATAGTCTTATCCTTCAACTTATCAGCCAACGCTTGTAGCAGGGACGCGCGGGTTCTTTGCTCGAGTTCAGCGAACTTGAAGGCTTTGTAGCACGCGTTCTCAGCGTTGATGAGCTTGGTAAGGAGGAATTCTTTAAGTTCTCGTCCTTTTCGGAATATGGGTGGCTGGGGGAGTGTCGGTCCGAAAAATGGCACGTCGTGTCTACCTGTGACGCCCACCTTGTACCTGTAAACAAGAAAGATTATCAAGTGAGTATAATATAACTTGATCTAGTTACTGTAAAATGCATGATAGGTAGTGCAAATTATATAATTTGCTATTGATATAATATAGAACAAATGATATCACGGGTAAGTAATAGATTTTATTGATTTATTAAACAATATTATTATATTATATAATATGTCACCGTAAGATTGTAAAAACCGTTAGATTATAATATAACGTTTTTTATCTCGATAGATTGTAAACTGTCGACAGATTGTGAACCGTAACATACTGCTTACAATTTAACGCGTTATTTTTCGGTAAATTGTAATATATTAGGTATATTAACCCGATAGAACCTAAGTGTCACGAAGAACGAAGAATGCATATGTAGCAGATAAAAATAAATCAAAAATAGGTTCGGGTATGATGCCGCGTAGAAAACATTTAAAACCAGGGAATTGGAATTGGGCCTCCAATGAAACTGCTTACTTCTTCGAAGGTACACTTTCATTTTAGACTGAGTGAGAGTTGAGATCGCAGTCAAAGGCAAACCAAAGTTTTAATTTGTAAGTACCACAATAAATTGCGACTTCCTTAATGCAAGCCCTTAACAATAATTTTATTAAGCTTGCAATGTTAAAGAAAACCAAGAAACAACTTGTTAGCTTCTTAAATATCAACTACAGTATATAAAAGCTCGTGGTGTTACCAGCAATTAAAATCATCAAAAGGGTTTCGCTCGGACAACCTACAATTTTAGCCGTCATAAAAAATACTCCTTTAATTACATAGTCGCAATTCGTTTGCATATAAATTAACGGGTGAATTTCCATTCCCTTTTCCGAGCCATTTTCTCAGCTTCCTCATGCAAATATTGCCTCTTGCGTTGTTCAAAGTTTAATATAAACTTTATGCTAAACAACTTGACAACTGTATAATAGTGGGATTAAAATGAAGAAGTTCGTAAGATGTGAGTTTCACTCGTAACTTATTGCGAATGGAAAAGTTACAGTTTTATATTTCGTAGTTGAAACAAAAGAAAAACAATAATAGAACTACTTAAGGCAAATTGTTTAAGTTTGCGGGAAATTTTAAAGTAACAAAAAGTACATGAAAGTAAATTTCTGAAGACTGACACAGTGGTAAGCGCTGCTGTCAAAAAAATTGGTTCCGTTTTCGAGTCTTAGCACGGGCAATTTGGAAATGTATGATAACGAGGCCTCGGCCAAGGCTAGTTACTACGACAGAGGCAAAGTAGACATGCCACTAAGCGATTTACCGTTACGGTACGATGATAGTACGTGAAAATAATTATTGCCACACGAGGAGTATGGCAAGGAAGTCCGCTTGCATCTTATACTTAACTAGATGATTCCCGCGACTTCGTCCGTGTGGATTCAGGTTTTTTTGATTCCCGCGGGAACTCTTATTTTCCGGGATAAAAAGAGGGGTATGTCCTTCCCCGGAATACAATCCTCTGTACCTACCAAATTTCATCAAAATCGGTTAAACAGATGGGCCGTGAAATCGTAGCAGACAGACACACACACTTTCGCATTTATAATATTAGTATGGATTTTAAAAAATCTCAACATATGAAGTAAGGTTAGGTTTAAAGTAATTTTGTACCTGGTCTCCCCATCAGCAGTTTCGACGGGCGTGACCACGATGAAAGCGTGTAAGAAGTGAGAGGCGATCATGTCTGGAGTGAAAGGCGTTGCTTTTTCCTGAAAATAAAAATATTTTTCATTTAAATCATCAGACTATGAGCATTGTAAAGCATCCATTTTGTTTCATGCATGCACTCTCCATGGATTTACCACTAATGAAGCCTACGTTATTTCCTATGCGAAGAAAGATAATATATTGTCTTTGTTTCTCTATTTTATCCATAGTTCTGACTACTGCCCTATATTTGGATTTGTATAAAAAATCTGTCATCGCTTTAGATACACGGTATCCATTGATTAGATTCTAATCTGTCTGTCTGTCTATCTGTCTGCTACCCTTTAACGGGGCCGTTATCTTTCAACATATTTTGGTGAAATTTTGTATGGAGACAGGTTTCGTCACGGGGAAGGCCATAGGCTATTAATTATCCCGGAAAATTAAAGAGTGCATCATCTAGTTGAATATAAAAACTAAAAGTTTGTAGTTCTAAAACGAAACAAATAAATAAACAAGTAAATTAGTATAAATAAGTATATTATTTTATTTATCAACCGACTTCCAAAAAGGAGGTTCTAAAAACCGTTAGCTGAAATAAATCTGCCTAAGAAAAGAACTAAGAACTAAGGAGATCTTGACATGATCGTACACTCATAGCAATTTATAGATAGAAT
Organism: Erebia aethiops; assembly: GCA_923060345.2. NCBI lineage: Eukaryota > Metazoa > Arthropoda > Insecta > Lepidoptera > Nymphalidae > Erebia > Erebia aethiops. The sequence continues at coordinate 7,272,185 of OV281096.1, read as the reverse complement.
AGATTTGCCTGGTGGGAGGCTTCGGCCGTGGCTAGTTACCACCCTACTGGCAAAGACGTGCCGCCAAGCGATTTAGTGTTCCGGTACGATGCCGTGTAGAAACCGAAGGGGTATGGGTTTAATATAACTGCCATGCCCCTAACAGGTTAGCCCGCTACCATCTTAGATTGCATCATCACTTACCATCAGGTGAGATCGCAGTCAAGGGCTAGCTTGTAGTGGATTAAAAAAAAACTGCCTTTTTGTCGTTCATTACGCCCTAGTAGTAGTATCAGCAGCGGTGCCACGTGGAACATGATCTGGCGATCGTAGAACCGTTCTACACAACCGTCGTGCCACAGAGTACGTAGTCGTGCCGTTAAATACCCTAGGGCTTTATAACTAGTCAAAAGCTACCAAGACGCTTTAGTACAGAAAAACTTTACGGTTGTCTGTAAAGTCAGTAAGTTTACGGACGATAGTTTTACGTGATAACTAGAAGTTCTCGAAGAAGCTCGCGTGGCGGCGTTCCAGCATGTTCCAGTAGCAGAACTATTCGAACTGCTAGCTCTGACGTCACGCGATCGTGCCTCTCTATCGCTTGTTCCGCGCTCTCACTTGCACGCTCAGGCTCAGGCGGAACGTGACACTTTTTCGTGCGTGCAGCCGGTGTTCATCGATTTATAAGACGTTATGACGTCAAAAATACCTGAAAAACGATCGCCACGATGTCGTTCCCCACGTGTCGCTTCCTCTGCAGCTGTTGCGCGTCCCCCGCCGTGTGCGGCAGCAGCGGTGCCACGTGGAACATAATCTCGCGATCGTAGAACCGCTCATAAACCGCTTCCGTGCCCGTGTGCCCGTTCATTATGTCCAGACCACCTCGGTATCCTGCAAACACAGATAAACAGAAAGATTATGAACTTGAATACTAATTTGTCATGTACTACCTACTTGGTCCTAGTGGCGGGAAGCGGGTGGATGAGGAAGGCGGAGGACCGTGTTTGGTGGCGCGCCCTCGAAAAGGCCTATGTCCAGCAGTGGATGCATACAGGCTGATGCATGGATGACTTATTTAAAGCCTAATACAAACGGTCCAATAGTCAAAAAAATTACACTTAATAGAATAATCGAGCTATAATGCAATGACTACTACTTCTATTCCGTGACTACTACAGTGGTTGCAGAAATATAAAAAATATTTATACTTTCTTATATTATATTTATATAAATATTATATTAGTATAATATCTTCCAGGTAAGAGGGACTTTTTAGGAAATCACTACTCATCTTATCCTACTAATATAACAAATAAAATGTGAAAGGTTGGATTGGATGTTTGTTACTCCTTCACGCCGCAACGATTGAACCGATTTGGCTGAAATTTGGAATAGAGATAGCTTATAACCTGACTTAACCCGTAATAAATACAAATAGAATTATTGATTGTTACAATTACCTTTATGATCCCTCAGAACAATCCTCTGACCAAGTATCTCTAAAAATTCGTTAAATGCCGGCGAAGTTTCGTTATTTCCAAACAGCTCCTCCTCAGTCGTTTGGCCGTACTTCTGGTAGAGGACACCAAACTTGAACGTGTTCACCAGCACATGTTCATCGAATGTGGCGATCAGGGATGACGCGTTGAGGCACATTACAGCCATGAAGTTGTCCACATTCACTTGATCGTTCACCATTTTGGCCATCCTTAATGGTGACGGCATTACGCCTGAATCTGTTAAGATTAAAACATAGTTATTAATTTCCATGATATACTTACTTACTAATATTATAAATGCGAAAGTTTGGATGGATGGATGTTTGTTACTTAATCATGCCAGAACGACTGAACGGATGTGCATGGGCGCAGAGAGAGATTACAGTCTGGTATAACACATAGGCTACTTTTTATCCCGGAAAAATAAAGAGTTCCAGCGGGAACCAAAAACCTCATTCCGCGTAACAAGTCGCGGGCATCAGCTAGTAATATTCTAAATGCGAAAGTTTGGATGGATGTTTGTTACTCAATCACACCAGAGCGGCTGGACAGATCCGGATGAAATTTGGCACAAAGATAGATACTAGTGATATTATATATTTAACCGGATTAATAAAATTTTTTCCTATTTACAAATACAAAAAAATATCAAGTCATTTAAAAGCATCTCGTATTCAACAATGTCTAGAGAATATTACAGCAGCAAATGAAACTAGTGCATTTATAGTTTTAAAGTTCTCCAGAGATATTAAAGTGATAATAGAAAAGATCGTAAAATGAAAACGGATCCTTAGTACCTACGGCGTACGGGGTTTATCCATTAACCCACTTTAGATTTGTTATTTTCTACTTAAATATTTGTTATTTAAAATAAAATAAAAGTACAAGGGGATTGACTCTTGTTCACGTCGCGTGGGTCTCATGACTAAATTACTTAAGTACTGAGTGTAAAGTATTGGACCAGGAAGTCATCAAACTTAAAATGGCCAGCAATATTTTTTTGAAGTGAAAACTTCTTTAGCCGCGTTGAGCACTTTTTGGTAGGGGGTAAAAAAGTAGATTCGCGTGACCGTGACCGACATGCTCGCGAACATATAGATATTCTACATTCAAAATTAAACTTTAATGCCTTTGTGCTAGGGATTATATTTTAATAATTTTGATTTTAAAAAAAACCTTTTCACTTCTATAAGCAGTCTCTATGACTGCCATTTTTTGAAGTGAAAACTTCTTTAACCGCGTTGAGCACGTTTTGATATTCTACATTCGAAATTAAACTTTAGTGGCTTAGTGTTTTAATAATTATAATTTTTAAAAAAAAACCTTTTCTCTATCAGCAGTCCCTATGATTGCCAATTATTATTATTTTTAACTAAGAAAAGCACCGCCATAAATGTAATGCCAACTTGTACTATATTTGTCTTTTTACTTTTGGTGTAATAATGGAAAAATCGAAAGATTCCAAGGCCTAAGTCCACTCACTTGGTGTGGGAATAAGTCCATGCATAGTGGTCGTCCGTAGCCTGAGGAGTATCCTGGTGTGGTCCTGGCCGGCCATGTGATCGTTCTTCAGGGACATCACCACTGGGCCAAGGTTCGCGTCGAACCCAACCAAGTTGATGTGCTCCTGCAGGCAAAGACAATTCCTATAGAGTACGATTATTGAAGTGAAAACTTCTTTAGGCGCGTTGAGCACTTTTTTGTAGCTGGTAAAAATGGGGTGTTTACTATTTGGTAGCGGGTAATACGCGAGATCGACGACGACGAAGACAAAAGGTCTTAAATATAAATTTAGTACATTCGTAATTATATATATATATATATAATACATCTTTACTACATCCCAAGCGAAGTAAGTGTTTTTGTTCAAATTTCTGACATGAACCTTCGAGGCAAAAGTGAAAAGGCATTTTCTAGGCAAGCACGCTCCAACCTAGACCTCATCATTTTCATAAGCATGATTGTCGTCAAGCGCAAGCCTGTCTAGTAACAAAAAGTAATAAGTGCAAAATTATAAAAGAAACATCCAGTATAGAATCGAAGGAGTATGATTTTTTTTTTAAATATCTCTAATGTGACTTAGTTAGTAATCGGACACATTGTTACTTATATTAGGGCCAGGGGTCGATTTTCATTCAAATTAATGGCAGTACAAGGTCACAGTATAAAAAGCAATGAAAGCCATAGCGATACATTGTTCTACATGTAATCATGATAATTAATTTGCTTATGTACATACACTTATTTTTTATTGCGTGAGTGGCTTGCGCTTGACGACAATCATGCTTAGTGCAAAGCAATGTTGAGGTCTAGGTTGGAACGCGCTTGCCTAGAAGATGCCTATTCACTCTTGCCTTGAAGGTACTGAAGTTATATTATGTGGCAGGAAACACGTGTGCTGGAGGATGTTCCACACCCTAGCGAGTAGCGGTTCGTGTCAGAAACGTCTTCATGAAAACTGAATATATGTTTTCAGGGCATAAACTTAAGATACAATTATCTAAATAATCCTTATTATATCCTGATCATAAAATAACTATATGCAAAACAACACGTATAATATAATATTGAAATAACAAAACAAAAACATGATTAAATTTATCTCAGAACTAATTACTTAGGTATTTACAGTTACATTCTGAGAATTAATTTATTTGAAACGTTTCATATTCCTGAAAGGGAAGTCGATAATATTATGTACAACAGGAAAAGGTGGATTAAACAAATGAAAAGTAAATATTGACTGCGAAACTCGCGTAATGACTGTCACGCCCAACTTCTACATACCTACCAATTAATCTATCCATCACCAATTAAAATGCCTTGGAGAATGGTGATAGAATTAGTTTGGTGTATACTTAGGTTTTGGTAGTTCTATGAGCTTTATGAACTGCCACCTTTATACAAATATGCTTTATTAGGGCACCAGAATAACCTAATCTTAAATGTATTATAGTATCTAATAATTCTACCCTACTAAACGGATTAAGTTTACGGTATTAAGTTGTAACACCATAACTTTCTTTACTAATTTGAATGATTTACACTTTTAGAGGTCTGTAGTATTTGAGTAATATGCCTAGCCAACGCATAGCAGACTGATGTTAAAATTTCACTTTTTTTACACGTACATCTGAGTTTAAAAACTAGTAAACATTAGGTATGTTTACTAGTTTTTAAACTCGGAAATATATACTACCCGACCACAGGATATAATGTTACTGAGAAGTGATTAGGCTTTTATCAAGCAATGTGAATAAGGAATGTAAGGTTTCTACAATTACCTCAAAGTTTTCTTTGTATTTTACCGAACGCGCATAAATAGTGTGATAGGAAAATCTCAAGTCACTTGTAATGCCATAAATTGACTACGCAATCGGCATGAATCAGACACTTTATGCGAACGAGTGATCTCATACAACTAGAGACGTAGATGAAGACGTTAGCACAATCATAGAATGACCTAATAAAGTTGTGACAATTTATTTAGCAGGTTAATAAATATAGGTTAAAGCAACTAGTGGATGATTAAGGTCGGTCACGGCTACAGTTGATAGTTGAGATAGTAAAAACGATAACTTGTCATGACGTCATTTACAGAATAACGATAATAAACTGATACAACTAGAGACGTAGATGAAGACGTTAGCTGCAATCATAGAATGACCTAATAAAGACGTGACATTTTATTTAGCAGGTTAATAAATATATAGGTTAAAGCAACTAGTGGATGATTAAGGTCGGTCATGGCTACAGTTGGTAGTTCAGATAGTAAAAACGATAACATGTCATGACGTCATTTACAGAATAACGATAATAAACTGATACAACTAGAGACGTATAAGATGAAGACGTTAGCTACAATCATGGAATGACCTAATAAAGATGTGGCAATTTATTTAGCAGGTTAATAAATATAGGTTAAAGCAACTAGTGGATGATTAAGGTCGATCATGGCTACAGTTGATAGTTGAGATAGTAAAATGATAACTTGTCGGAATAACGATAATTAAACTGAGGCCCAATTGTCGAAGCAAATCGTAATCGTTATCGTTTGTCAAACAGATAAATAATTCTACCTGTTTAAGAAGTTCATAGATGACTGCACGTCAAAAAGCATGTATGAACTCCTTAGACAGTTCAAGTAATACGTTTTAAGCTGTCAAATGATTACGCTTAGACAATTGAGAGTTTACTTACAGGGGTAAGTAAACTCTCCAGCTAAATCATTACGGCGTGTTACAGTATTAGCAAATATTCCGCTCTAATTGACTATCACATCCAGTTTCAGCAAGAATGTTGTTAATTTATGATTGCCAATATTTGCTTTGATAAGAGCGATGATACGATCTTAGATAAGCTAATTTGCCTCATAGATTCTTTTTTGATGACTTCTTTCTAAAATAATAATAATCCCTCCACTGCAAATTTGTTTGTTGGTTTATGCTGTGTCATGCAGATATAAAGCAAAAAACGACATCAAAGGCATGTGAAGAAGTAGTAGGTAGATAAAAATTATAAAATACGTCATAATCCATCAATTAAACATTATAAATGCAGAAATGTATTTATGCACGGCCCATCTGCTCAAGAAATTTAGACGAAATTTGATCTTGAAGATCCCGGAGAAGGGCATATAATATTATGTTACCTTTTATCGCGAAAAATCAAAGAGTTCCCACGTAATTTTTAGAACACCTAAATTCACTAGTTCCAGCAAGTCTGGTGGCAGCCAAGCCCTAGTCAATAGATTTAAAAAAATCACGCGCAAATACTAAATCCAGCAACCCAAGACGAAGATCAAACGTTTTATGCATAACGTGTGAAACTTCGTCTATTTGCTAGTCATACTAATTCGTGTGACATTCGCCAAAAGCGGACAAGGTTTCTAGTAACACCAATTGTTTCCAACTCTAGGGTGTTGCCGTCTGAAGGTCGGACTGATAATCCATCCACAGACAATAAAATGTAATTGTTATGGGGCTAGGTGCTAATTAGTTTCATACATTGTTACGTCAGCATTGCTACGGAAGGTTTTTTTTTAATCCGAATTGAACCTTCGTAATGACAAGATCATTGTTTCTGTTAATTCCACGATGTCTTTATTTGTTTTAGTTAAAAAATACTTAAGTTTTGAGTTTTTTTCCACCCACTTGCCATTTTGATGATATTGTAATTTTGATCTACTTCTATTGCTATGGTTTGGAAGTGCCTAATCTCCAAAATCTCGGACGAATTTCATTGAAATTTTAATTAAAAGATAGAATGTGTCTGTTTTTAATGTCCATACCGTGTATGAAGCCGGCTTGGGAACCATTTTTTGTAACCCAACAATCACATCTACAAAAATAAACTTAAGTAATCCTAGTATCCAATTAATGAAAGCTCACTTGCTAAATTGCTTTACAATCTTCAACTACATACCATTTCTAAACACTGCTAAGACAATCGTAATCCGTTGGTATCCGAGTGCAATTCTATCGTATTACCCATACGTGATCGGCTTAAGAAATGTGTCACGGACTAAATGTACAGAACATCCTTATAAAATTCTATGCCAGGAAACTATTAGTGTACTTTGCTTAATTCAGCCATAATCAAGTCCGGTAGGCGTATAACTTAATCGGTTTTGTCTGGTGCAAAATTTATCCAGACTCAGCAAATAATGGTTGGTAATGGAACTATTATTGTGGTGATCTGCAATTATTTGTCTCTTGTCTGGTTTAGCTATAGGTTTTACTTTGTAAAAATTGGATAGGTTTTCCAATTTTGTTTCTAATAAATATCGTCATGTCTTAGAAAACCCTATTTTCGTCATATATTTCTACAAACTGGCCTATTTCAAGATGTTCGAAATTAGGACTCTTGAATAATTGCGGCTGTCTCATAGTATAAAGAAATTAAATTATATTCGTCCAAGAATTAAATTTATTCATCAGTACTATCACAGACAAAAGAAATGGCGTCCCAAAAACAGTAATACTTTTGCCATCACCAAGAATGGGTGCATATAGCACAGCATCATATTCGCAAACACGCATATAAAGCAGAACACCTACCGATTTTCAGCTGAATAGGAAACCAAGTAAGATTTTTTCCAAATCACTTTGTATTTGCGATTCCCAGGATTTTGTGGCTAATTTTTCTTACCAAAATCATCCCAATGAATAGAATTATTTCCAATGGTTGAGCTTCAAAAAATCCGGAACATTCTATCTAATATGACGTGATCCATCAGCGGCTCAAAAAGGGACATTAACCCCTCGTCCCCTCAATTACCGTCTTTAGCTTTCAATTTGCGTCTTTGAAATGAAAAAGGACGAGCGATGAATTCGGAAAACTCAAAGTGAGATGAAATGGAAAGATTCGTTATTTTAACATCTTTGAGAAAGATTTAACATCAGAAACTATTTATTCCATTCTTAAACGATGATATTAATATAAGCGATAATTCGCTTCAAAAAACTTTAATTTTATTGTAAATATAGCCTGGCAAAATCATGTGCAAAACAGCTCAACTCTACAAACTTTAGAATTTGTAAATTTTAAGAACCTCCTAAAACTCATCAAAATCTCTCTTGCCGCTCGAGTCCTATGATACTATACGGGCTGGATGATGATACTATCTTATAAGCTACACGCATTTTACCGCGATTGTGTTATACAACATTAATCCGTTGCAAGCGAATCTTGTAACAGGCAGTAATTGTTACTAATCTAAAAATCAAGTTAATTTGGGTTATCTACTTCTTCAAATCTGAATTCATAAACTTTTAAGAGATAAAGTTAGGTAAGGAAAAACATTAGATTTTATCGTTAACTCTACAACAATTCACAGGAGACAAAATAAACCATTAAACCAAAACTTCGATCGAAAAGCTCGTAAAAGAGCTCTAAAAGAACCTTAAACATAATATTCCTGCACCTGTTCCTTCACGGTATCTTTTTCATGTCGCATGACATTTTCATTTCTACCTTCCACAGATTTATTCAATCGAACTGGTGCCAAAGCGGCAATCACTTCTGAGGAGCCATCGTTCGTCCCAAAACGAATTGTTCCCGAAGCAATTTTGCGTTATGAAAAGGCGCATTTGCTTATTGCCTTCACTTTTCTTTTGTCGTTTTCGAGCATCTGTCTTCGTCGCAGTTTTAAATGAATTCTCTTACTTAACAAGTTCATTCAGCGTCTGGTCTTTTCTTAATTATTCATACTTATATCGATGTAAATTGTAATCTTAATAGAATATGTACTTCCAAAATTACGTTAATAGATGTTTCAAAAACTTGTTACTTCAATACAGGTTACACCCGTCATAATATGATGATATGACGCTATTCGAGAGAATCTAGAGATGTAATGCATGAGGCCCAATATAAGAGTGGTGAAGATAAAAAAAGCTCAAAAATCGTCATAACTTAATTAGCCAACAAGAAATTGGATGCATTAACCTCAGATAAGAACTTTTAACATTCTAACATGATAATAGTCGTCAAAGCCCGCCATCCCGCATTGGAATAGCGTGGTGGGTCTAAGCTCTAATTCGCTCTCTTCTATGAGTGGAGGCCTGCGCAAAGCAGTGGGACGTTAATGGGCTGTAATGGTAGTAGAACTTTTAAATAAAGCTAAAATGTAATACCGGAAAATGATTTTCCGGACCATGGCTAAAAAGTAGATAGGTTCAGGTACCGAAATATATGACCTTGGTGTTTGTCCGTAACTTATTTACCCGTCAATGCTCACCTATCGGGGATGGCATCGCGGCCGCACCATTCATCTGTCCTAACGCGATCCTAACCCTTGCGGTCACAATGACGTGTTGAACTATACTGACAGGATGACATGTGACAGGTAAAACATGCGACATGTTAGCGACGGCTAAACGGTTTTGGGTTATCACACTATTTATAACACTTTCCTGGAAAACCGTGAATTTTACGCATGTCATGGCCCTTTGATTTACGGGTAGTTTAATATTCTTATTCAGCATAAAAGTAGATCAAGTGAACAAATTATAATATCAGATAAATTACTGGGTCAGGTAGGTAAACTAGTGCTTATAATCCAGCAGATTTTTTTTTTTAAAGAATAGCACTACCTTTAGGCTGGGGGCTTACTATAATCGCATTAAGCAGTATTATTTTAATCTGGTTGACGTTCTTGTTTCGGAAATATAATCCTTATTTTAGGGACCACAAGGTGCGTCATATAAAACGTCAATTTGAAAATAATACCTACTGCTTTAAGCGATGACAGTAACCGCCGAGACCATTGAGTTCAGATTAAAGGATCTTGTAACACCTAATAGGTCCCCTAGATCTATAGTACGCGGGCGAGTTTAATTCAGACATTAGGTATAGTATGTGTTACCTCAGGCCCCGACTGCATTCAACTCACGCGCTTACTATACGTTCTTTCGTACATATCTTATTAGATCTAAACTATGGTTTCTACGAATAAGTATTAATAGGTAGATTATATTTCTTTTTTAGAAAAATAAATAAATAAAGCTTTCTTGTATTACTACTGTATCCAAAAATCCATGACCCATTTAGGTATATTACATGAGCAATTTTTGTCATGCTGTCAACATATTAATGTCATGTAATAAAACCGTGGTTGAAATACGATCAAGCAAAAAATCAAGTTAAGATCGATCAAATTACTGCATAAAGTCCGCCGCACACTGTACCTAGTATATTAGTTAGCCAGGATAGCTAGGGCCTACTAGTCTGTTTCTAATTTCAAATCTGTGGCGTATTGTGCCGCAATGCATCGAAGTAATGTCTGTCGGCTTCGTAATCCCGATTCCTGTCCATGATAACATTTTTTTATAATCCCACTACAAGTTAGCCCCTGCCGGGGATCGAACCCGGGACCTCTTGCTTATTAAACCACAGCGCTGACCACTGTGCCAGGGAGATCGTCACAATACAAAACACATAATATGACATAAACTAATAATTTTGTAATCACCATTAAGTTCAGGTATATAATAATGTAGTTTTAATCACATTTTGACTTTTTGATTTTCAGTATGCAGCCATGGTCCACAATCAGAAGTCAAATGTTGTCGTTTAAAAAAAAAATTACGGCCCTGAATACCAGTCCTTTAAGGCCTCAAATGTTTAATGTATGCTACAGACTTATGTTGTTTACAGAAATATTATTATAAAATATGTTGAAATAAATACAGGCAATATGATAGATTCATACTTCGTAGTACGGTCGATCAGATTTCTGCATAAAGGTTGCTGCACACGATATAGTTATCGGGCATGAAGACTCTTGGCAAGCCCTCACTTTGCGTAGTAGTTGACCCCAAAACTATGAACTAACGTCTGCATGGTATAAAGCCCCGTGCACATCATAGTCTACAAACATCAATAATTATTTAATGATTGTGTTATTTTTAGGTTTAAAATTTTAGAAAAGATGACCTTCTCCAGTAGAGAAAATAATAAAAGTCTTATCAGTTATCCTACTATTATTTTACCTTATTTATGCATAATTTTAAAACTTAGGTTCTCAAAATATCATCAGCATCATATTTTGCTCAGCATTGGTTAAGCTAAAAAATAAACTAAAATTGGTTAAGTAAGTTGATCATGACCATACTTATTACTTAGTCTATCTAATATAGTTACTATGCTATTATATTTTTAATAATTTTATTTTACAATATCTTAGTATGAACTTTAATTAATCGTTAAATTATTTTAGTTGTTAGTTTATAAAATAAAAATCATAATTCTATATGGAACTCTGCGAAAAGGATTTTTTTAAATCCACTACAATTGCTTCTTCTTTAAGCTCGACTTACTCAATGTATAAGGAGCTTTAATTTATGCTTAGCACAAAGAGCCTACACGCAGTACCTAATCTGCTCGATCTACATGGTGGTTGGCTCGCTGAGCGTGAAGTAAGACGGTTCCGCGTCGCTGGCCTCAGACTTTTCCCACTGTCGTAGGTAGTAGGTACCACTGTTGAATGCCGTAATGAGTAGGTACACGCCTTAATGTACGCACCGTGGCATTATAAGTATTTTATTAATGGTGTAGTGACCGAAAATACACTAGGGAAAGGACATGACAAAACTTTTGCGTTGGGGGGAACTACGTTTTTTCTTATCACGCTAGTCTAGAAAGCTCCTTAAAAAAGCAAGATACGCGAAAATCTCTTCCACCAGTAAAAATTTACTGTCCACAGTGTTATCTCATTTAAGAAGAGTATCTACAGAAAGAAACGACTAGCTGAAATGATGAAAATCCTTTCTGAGTTGGTGTTTTTGGCACCAAAATAGATTGCAATTTGCATCATGGAGACGAAACGAATATACCTACATTTAACAAATACTATACTTACAAAACGAAAGATCAAAGAAATCATAAGGGAATTTAAAAAAAACTATATCCTCGCGGAGTAACTCGTCTGTTAGTGTGTGTTAAATTAGTAACACATCAGATTAAAAATAAACAATAAACTCCAATCTTACGATCACATATCAAACCAGGCCACGCCGAAGATACACGAAGAGACTAAAAGAAAAAGCAAGCCTACGCGTGGGTATGGGAAAGTTCACACGTGTCAGAACTATGCCCAAGACATAGGGCAAGGAAGATGGGCTAATAGATCAACGAAAATTAACGACTTGGAATTCGAAATGGTTTATGATACGAGATAATATTATTACCGAATAAGAATTATTATTAAAATTACTAGCTGTCCCGCCCCGGTTCGCTTGGGTGATACAGACTTGTTTTGTGGGCAGAATTCCTGTAAGTACAAAATTTTCGTGCTAACATCGTACTTTCAGATTTCAGAAAGGAGGAGATTCCTTCTTCCTTTGCTTCTTCCTGTTTCTTCATTCACTATGTTCCAAGTATGATTACGTTGGAGCTATTTTTTATCTTAGTATGAATATGTTTGATTTAGCCACAATGCAATCTCTTTTAAATTTAACTCATCACTAGTATCATACTGTCGCTCTGCATACAATTCATACCATTTTTTAACCTGTTTATTGTGTAATTCATTTGTTGCCCATACACTAAAAACGTTTGCATCAGTAGTCAAGACCGTTCTACTGGTGGATATTGATTTGAATATTTCACTGAAAATGTTAAAGATTCCATTAGGACTCAACCCATTTTGTAAAAAAGGGAGTCCTTTGTAAAGCTTGTTCTCATTTTTAATTTCCTAATGTAAACTTGTGTTATTTATGTACGACTTTTCTTTTGTTCACCATGTAACTACCTATAATTTGACTTGCATGTTCACCTAGGGCCTAAGCATTGAACATTATGTATACTTGTAATTCTGTTGGTGGTTCAAATAAATTAAATTTTGTATTGTTAATACTACTACTATTTCACACGTTATACGATTTCAATGAAGATCGGACGGCTTTATTAATTTAGTTGCATAAGTGTTAAATCTGACTCACTTTAATAAACTAGTGTACGCATAGGTACTTTATTTTATATTGATAAAAATTTAAGCAGACATGTCCACTTGATCACGTTCCCCTTGAAATCGTAAAGCGTGCGTTTCACGCCACTGTGTAACGACATACCCTTTTACGTATCGGCCTTCCGGTAAACCTAGCCCGTATTAATAAACCGACATCGATATAAGAACTGCAGCCTGATTCTGTAACTCAGTGGCTATCAAAGAGTGAAAGCCACTGACATATATTCTTTATCCATTGAAGGTTTGCTATGAAATAAAAATTAAGTTTTCATAGCAAAGCTTCAATGGATAAAGAATATATGTCAGTGGCTTTCACTCTTTGATAGCCACTGAGTTACAGAATCAGGCTGCTGGTCCTAAAGAGTCAAGTATCGGTTAATCTATGCTTAAGACCGATACTTGAGAACCTGTTTTCAGCTGATGTCGGCTTATTAATACGATCCCTAATGTGATGCAGTATATAGACTTGTATCCTTAAATAAGAGCGAAGAAACACAGAACCGGACAGGATAAAACATCTACGCCAAATGTCCGGTCGAAGAGGAGTAATGTTTTGTCCGGTCGCCTAATATGTACTTATTATTACAAATGCGAATGTGTTTGGTTTGTCATTCAATCACGCTGCAACAAAGCAAAGGATCGACATGATTTTTGCATGGGTATAGTTGAAGGCCAGGAAAGTGACATAGTCTACTTTTTAACCCGGAAAATGACCGATATTAAAAAACTATGCGGATGAAGTTTATTATTTATTGTAAGACTCCGTTTTTCACTAACTTGGTTTGACAACTGCTTTCACCAAAAGCGCGCGAAAGCTTAGAAACGTGAAATGTCAAACGGGGCTTCATATGCCACACAGACAAGGATCGACAGACAAACGTCACACCAGGCTATCCAGCCTGGTGTGACGTTTGCGGTCTGTTATACAATTTTTATCCGCTTAACATTAGTATCCGCGTATACGAAGCGACGATTTAATTTAGTATTTTCATAAATACTCGGTGAAAATGTATCGCCAGGGCGCCCCACTTGGCAACAAGATGTTCATTGTACGACGCGGTGAGACAGCGCGGCGCGGGAGCGCGGCTCGCAAAATGTCAAGGCACACTTGCGTAACAGTTTTGTTTTCCTTTTGCCAATATTAATGGGCTTTGGGGCAGCGATGCGAACTCCAACCAGATGAGAGGTTCCGGGTTCCACACCCAATGGGATAAATTTAGATAAGAACATACCAACTCTAAATCATACCAATATTATAAAATAATGCGAAAGTGTGTTTGTGAGTTGGTTGGTTCTTCAATCACGCCACAACAAAGCAACGGATCGACATGATTTTTTGCATGGCTATAGTTGAGGACCTGGATAGTGACATCGACTATTTTAATCCCTGAAAAATAAGAAGTGTTGTGGAATAAAAAAAACTTCTCGTCGCGGGCATCAGCTAGTTAGAAGTACCCAATTAGTTTTTATAACGACTAGTTGACATCTAAACAGACCAGTCATATTACAGGTATACTTAAGAATTGAAACCTGGGCCCTCAATATTACGGAAAAATTATTGCTACAGTGAAACGATCCCAACTACATCTGATTGGCAACTTTAAACTTTCTAACTAGCCAGAATCACAGCATTTGAGATTGTAATAATAATAGATCACTCTTAGTAATAAGGCCGCCTTTACACCGCAACAAGTTGTAAATTATATCATGATTAGTTTTATCTCTGTTTTGTTAATTGTTTGTGTGTAATAGTGTTTTTACTTACTTACTTACTGATGCCGTTCTTACTGAATAAGGCTATATGTACTGGACTTTTAGTTTGGCAGCTAAAGACGAGATTATCAAAGATTCCAAGAGATGACTGGTAACAAAACAGTTTTTTTCGTTTACATATTTTAATATTTCATGCCAAAAGATATTTTAAATATATACCGCGCCTTACATTATACCTACATTGAAAAGACTTCAGATGGCTGGGAAAAGAGGATGGAATTTAAAATTCAATGGAGCAAACTCTTGGACGCCTACTTGGATCGGATTTCCTACTCCTATACACTTTAAATAGGTTCTTTTGTAGGTAAGAATAGAAGCGTCTTAGGACGAAAACACAATAGGGATTGTACAGTACAAAACGCTTGCTTGAAACCTGCGCGTTGGAAGGGAACGACGCTTTGTTTTGTCGCCTTGTGTGCGCGGTTCGTTAAGAAGATAATGATATGGATGTTTCCTTCTTGTTTTGGCCGGTCCCTAGTGTTATTTCGCCCTTAACAGTTACTGTAGCCGTTCTATTTAACATATTCATTCTGAATATAACTAAGTGGACGATGGCAGAAAAAAGAGCTGCGAGTACTGTGTATTGTATTACTATTTAATTTATCATTCTATTGTTCCTTTGTCTGTATCAGTTGTTGGCTTGCATTATTTACTCTATCTTTTACTGAACTGTTTTGTAAGCATATAGTTTTGTTAATATTTAGGGCTACTAACGTGTCCTCGACTCCTACACTATGACCTCAAGTTACATAGACGGGCCCTGTCAAACAAAGAATGTAAACTTATTTTAGAGGCACGCCCTACAAGTCGGACGCAAAATTTTTTCTATGAAAGGGCCATCTAGGACCTACATATATATCGATGCTCCTACACGACTTTTAATTGTAACACGAGGTGTAGTAAGTGTTTTATTTTTAAGTGTATGGTTTCAGGTGAAAATATCTCTGGAATACAATGCAGAGAATTTATTTACCTGCGCGTGGGTAACACTTGGTAATGGCCACACCTCTTTCTTTGTCTATCTTCAACCCAAATTCCATCTTTCGTAGGTGAGACTAATCAGATCAAAATGGTGTTTCATTGTGAATGCAATCCGTTTTCTTCGTCTACGGCACTTGTAACCCACTCACCACATTTTTGATGGTTGGATTATTAAAAGTATAACAAAGTACCTACTTTTGTTCTTAATTTAAAAAAAATATAATATCTATATTACTTATTAGTTGCTATGAGCTTAGTTACTATGAGCTAATGGGGATCTTTTTTAATCCTGTAAACTTTTTATGTTAATAAATTAAATTAACTATCAATGGTATAGAACTCACCTTGCCAAGGAAGAACCGCCTGTAGAACTTAGCGGTTTCATCTGTGTCGATGGTGTGCTTTCGACACAACTGGCGGGGGGTGGTTGGCTGTGGACGAGACTCGCTCTCTTCATCTACGGAACTGTCTTCACCCCCTTCAACCCAATAACCACCATTCGGTGGTTGCACTATGGTTGGGGGTGTTCCTGAAACAAAACATATGCTTTGAATACGTTTTCCTTCAAAATTTACCATTATAACTTATAATTTTGATAACATACACAAGTCGTACTGACAAGTATGAATAGAAAAAGCAGAGTAGAAATTTTTATTCGAGTATTTCAGTGGCAAAACTCAAGATGTGTTAAGAGCGTTCATTCCTTGAGCCGCTTCGCAAGTTTAGGTATTTATCTCTGGTAAATCCTTTGTCTCGGATAGTCCTTTGTTCAAACGAGCGAACAGAAGGCGTCGGGTGCAATGTAGTTTGACAAACCGTTTCGATCCTAATCCCATTTTCAAACAGGCTATTATTATATTATTTTTTCAATATTAAAAAAAATATGTTTTTAATTCACTTTACATACGTTTAAACTTTATATAAACTTTTTTTAATATAAAGTGCATTCATATAAAGAGTAGGTTGCATGATTGTTAGTATAGATGTTTTTAAGTAGGTACATCCATACTAATATTGTAAATGCGAAAGTTTGTCTGTCTGTCTGTCTGCTACGCTTACAGGTACGAGGTACATTGTATCTCGGGGAAGGATATAGGCTACTTTATATCCCGAAAAATTAAGGTATTCCCACAGGAGTTTAAAAAAAACGCGGACGAATTAGAATTTCTCTATTTTATTGCACTCATATAAGACAAGATATAAAGAAAAATGCAGAATAATTCGTATTTATTTACAAAATCACATTTAAACTATGTTTTCCTATAACATAAATTGTCTTTGTTTACTTGTTTTCATTTAGTTAAAAGATACATTTTGTACAAAAAGAAATAAAAATATTAGCATTATTTTGATTTTTACGTAATGTTATTTACAATATAACATTATTAGAATTTGTATGGTTCATTTATATACATGTCACTACGTTTCGTCTTAGTTTTCATATTGCAAATTCGATTGATCGTAACCATTCGAACATATTAGCGTTAAAGTAAAATGAATCTTAACAGTAAAGATTTAGAGCTCAATTTCGTGTATGCATTCACAGCCAGCGCTCCAAATGGAAACGTTTGAAATTAAAATCGGTTGGAATTTGTGACTTTAAATCAAGAGCCTTTGGGTCCATATTACTTTGACCCCAATGTGATTGAACGCTCGATTACGATACCCGTAAATGTTGATGCCGTCACCAAAAATCTTCTGAGTTCAAGCCATAGAGCGCTTTCAGCTTTTGAAGCACTTTTTAATTTCCTTGCCTTCGCTAATTGTTCACTACGTAAATATTTTTTTCTTTTTAGTTTGAAAATTGGAGTTTTAGAACCCATATCTGAAAAAAATAACTTATTTACTTTCATGAATCCTAAAGAAAGAAAGAAAACAGTGCAATAAAACTGATAGGCACGTGCAGATGCAGGTGTTTTACCAACGTAGGTTTTTGTTTATCATGATAACAATAGCGATCACGGGTCAATAGTGGTACAATAATAAAAGAAAGATCCGGTTCGGCAAATATAAAACACAATCATCAAGTGCCGCTCTGTAAACGATAACCACTTGTAAAAGGTAATAAAACTATATAATCCTGCAGGTGTTGCGCTAGTATACTCAGTTTACCAAAATAAAAATAGAAGTTTACTGCGCCTGCGGTAGTAAAAAAATACAGCTTTGCTGCCAATTTTTCACATAACTATGCTGTACTAACGAGTGTATTGTTATTTGTTAGAAATAAATAATTTTGACAGTAAAATAAAAACGCGATCCCAAAAATGCACATAAAAATAACACAAAAAACCTAATGAAATTTTTTCGTGATTGACTGATTGACCGACAACGTACAGCCAAAATCGATAAACCTAAATATTTGATTCATTGAGTAGTCTAGGTGTGAACTGTGAACTGAGGAAGTAGGAAAAGGCTGATAAGTGTACAGTACATTAGACTGTCCGAAAGCACATTGCATATGTTTACTAATGTACAAGCATGTGGCTGCATCCCTGGACTGAATTTCAAGGCATCTGTGGATAAGCCATGCTGGTAATTAATTGACAGGCCGACAGCAATACACTTTCGCATTTATAATTAGTAAGAATTAAAAATTTATAGTTACTTACCTATTTAATATATTATTATATAACACGATACCCAATAGTGAGCAGTATCAGTCAGTAATTCAAGCTGGAGGTCATCGATCCAAAGGTAAACAATATCCAAATCACAATGCAAATCAAACCAATAAAATCCCAAGTCGATTTCACAATCGAACACAAGATACCGCGCGTATGCCATAAAAGACAATGAACGAGTGACTGAAATTTCAAAACGACAAGGGGATTAGTAGAGATAAGGGGTGGCCTGTCTACGTAGAGATTGCTGGTCAGCCTATAATAATAGTAAATTTAACCACATAACCCTATAAATGCAATTTTATAACTAATAACTAATAATTGTTTATAACTAATTCTAGTTAATTTTCTGAATAATGTGTAAAGGTTTTTTATAACAGTCTGATAAACATGACCTTGTCTGAATTCTTATTTAAATATTTACCATCAATATAATTTGCCTTTAGTATAACTATAAAGTATAAAATACAAACCCTAAACTCTTTAAAACAAAATAGTTTCATCTATCAATAAGAAAAAGCAGCGAGTATAAAATGCCTACTATTGAGAAGTGACAATCGCACTACAATCTCAGGTATATTCTACGTATTTTATTTTGAGTTGCGGAGACAAAAAGCGTTACGTCCACCCTCGGAGAAGCCTCGGCTACGACTAGTTTTCCTAGTGCTTGATCGCGCAGTTTTGTTGTGTGTTTGAAACTTATTTTTAGAAGTAAACTATTGTTAAAAATATTATTTTTTTGCTTTATATAATTGAAAATATGTCCTACTATTAGGAGTTGTGAATTTTCTTTGCAAATTAAGCTAAATAACCTCCTAAAATGACGGTTTTATGGGTCCTTAATTTTGTCAAATGAAATTTTCTTTGTTTCGAGTTTTATAATACAAAGAATAGCAAATTAATAATTTTTCTCTTCAACTATTGTAGTTCAGGACCTTATACTCAATAAAAGTATCTCTTTTTTTGACCACAATAAGTAAATTATGATGTTCGCTAACGTCAAAGTTTACACAAAATCCAAGATTCAATAACAGCCTCTTGGTATTTTCGCGATAAGGAACAATCTATTAATTAATTTCAAAATGTTGTCAGTCATTGTGGTAGATAAGCGATTTGCCTACAATTTGGTATAAATAAATTTTGAGTTTTAATGCTATGAATAATAAAATATCAGGGGACAAAAGAGCTAAATATTGATCCGAACCGTTACAGCTCGAATGAAGAGTCTTAAGTGAGTCTGTATAAACGAACAACTAACCAACTGATAGACCAAATCAGTGAGGCTGTGTTATCGTGGATCAACAACAAGATAAGTCAAGGCAGCGCAAAAATATTCGCTTATACACCGTAGTTAACATAAAACATTATTTTCGTATGAGCATAGCTGAGTAATGGTTTACAAGCCATGAACGATTCAATCTATAAAACCGCATCTAATTTCAAGTAAGGCTACATTCTAGTCTAGACCTCCTTTGTTGGGAATATTTTTACAAGGCTTTCAATCCCGCGTCCTGTGGGACTCCATTGTTCACGATCACTATGCAAAGCGATTCGTCAGATGTATGTAAGACTCTTGCTTTATCGTGAATTTTTAGGATTCCGTACATAATTGCAAAGACTCTTATGACATATGAATTACTCTCATGATACGAGTATGTCCTGATCCTGAATTGCTCTGTTTGGCTTCCTTGACAGTATTATTTAAATAAACGTACCATGACGTCCTCAAAGTACCTAAGCTTATTAGATACGGTATTGTTTATTTATTAATTGTTTAATTAAATTAATTGTTTAGTTTAATCGAACTACTATTTATATTCTGGAAAGTTATAAGTAGTTTTCAATCTCAATATTATCTGTAGGTAACTCCCATAAATCTGTAAAGTATACTAGGTATGTAGATTTTATTATCCGCATGCCTTTTTAATTCAGGTCCACATGTGTTTGATTAAAGTTGGAAGAATTTCAAGTGTTCGGCAAGCGATCGTGACAAAGCAAAGAGTAAAGGCTATTTGGAATTTAAAAGTATTATTATGAACACGGAACCCTTTTTTCAGCAACGAAAAACTGATTTGATTTGCGCTTGATTTTAATTTCATGACGCATGGCTTTCATTGTTGAAAAATCATGAAAGCGGAACATGCATTATGACTTTTTAATTTACAAACTTGCAAGTTTGCAATATTTACCTACCTATTCTTTAATTTGTGCTCAAACATTTAATGGTTTGTAGAGTAATTATAATTATTATAATCTGTCCAAATTATTAATATTAAAAATGTTTAATATTAAAAATGTGAAAAAGTTTAATTTGGCACACAGATGTCTTGCATCCCAGATAGTGATAGATACACTTACTCGTATTGCACACGTCATATTTTATCAGCAAAACATAAAAGGAATACAGATGGAAGGATAGAAAGCATTGAAATAGAATGAGTACACTAAAATTGTACATCAATGGTAGAAAGGCAGTCTTATAGCTAAATCAATTTTGTAGGCTAGGCTGTAAAATCCTTTTTTATCGAAGAAAAAAAATATAAGAGTCCATATTTTAAAAAAAAACAAACGGACGCGTACGTAGCACGGGCACCATTTTATGTAGGTGATATTAAACGGCCGCACAAATAAAGCACTCATGACCCAAGTCAGACCTCACGATCCCTCCCACATAAATTTCACAGGGTATAAATATTGCGTATTAGCGGTACAGGGGTAAAATAATATCCGAAATATTTATAGGGTTGAGACGTGGTAAAACCTAATCGAAGCTTTTCCATCGTCCATCAAAATAATTCATTTCATACATAATAATAATATTCTTGAAAGTGTTGGGGTAGTTATTAATACATTGATTTCTTGTTCTGGGATTTGTTGCACACTTGATAGATCTCGAACTTCTTAAGTCCTAAAAATAGCGAGCTGATTGGATTTATATCAATGTATCACCAACCGCCATCGTAGAATGTTTTTTTTAATTTCATGTAGAACAACTTTTCACTTCAAAAGTCGGAACTCTACCACGGGTTCGGAAAATAGATTCAACTGAGAAGACTGTTTTCAGTGATGTTGAAATTGACTTAAATGTTTTATTTTTGTGTTGGAAACTTATTGCATCGTAACCAAAACTTTCCTTTTAGAACAGCATGGTTAATCATACCGTAAGATTTGCTTTCTAAAACAAGTCGAGATTTCCCAAGATATTTGTAGTCTGTGCCACCTAATTTAATTAAGGATTTAATCAACTAACTAGCCGAGCGGACATTTTGGTTTGCGCTTTGCTTGAGGAACATTCATCACTTACTTCTTTTGTTATTCATTTTTTCTGTTTCAGTTCATCAGTATAATGTAAGAGAAAGCTCTTACATCGTACTGATGAACTGTCGTGAAATTTCATGTTTAATTAATAAAATCTTTTCAGTTTATCATGACCTGCATTATTACTTTAAAAATCCGTGGGACCTCTTTGATTCCCGTGATAAAATTATGCATATGTCCGTCCCTGCGATGAAGTCATTTCTGTACTGATTTCGTCAAAATCGGATTAACGAATCGGCCGTGACAGACTGACAGTTTGATAGCAGACGGGCAGACAAAAACATTTCGTATCTAAAATACGGTTAGATGGATACATGTATCCATCTAACTTGGAAATAAAAAAATGCTTCTTATAATATTCGATTATCGATTGATCATGCAACTTAATTTAAAGTTAAAACGTAACGTAATTTTGTACGGCCCAAATCTACACAAAAGAAAACGCTAGTTATACAGACTACCTAGCTACTACCCATTATTTCCATGATAAACAAAATATGATCTAATTCAATGGACTGGAATGGATCTTTAAGCAATGGACTTTCACATTACGTTCTCATGATTTTTGAACTTTCTACATGTACCCGTGTAAATGGCTAACAAGCGGTTGCCGAAAGTGATTTTGCACAATAGCTCTTTGAAATTTGTAGCGACAGATTTGAAAGACTTTGAAAGTAAAAGTGAAAGAACAGGCCTTTACTTTACTGTCCCCACAGCTGCACAATGGCTCTTTTGAAAGAGGGATAATATGGATCATTGACATCCAATACGCGTGGATGGATTTAAAAAAAGGCTTTTATTTCTTCAGATTAAGTTTACAAATAATAGAGAATATCTAGTCTATCTAGAACGATCTAGCAAGCCAAAATATTTAATTTAAAATGTTTTTCACTGTCCAACCAAAAAACTGACAACCTAAAGATTCAAAGCTAAAAGTTTTCAACTCAGAGCAACTGAGAGCAACTGCAATCCACAAGTTTTTTTTTTTCATTGTAAAGAGCTCATTCTCGTAGTTTTTTGCAGCGTTACAAAGGTACTGTGAATATATTAATTAAATTTAAATATACTGTAAATATCATTGTGGGTCTCTAGTCACTAGTGTCTCTTCAAGATAACAATAGTAAAATATTACTCCTCTCGTTCACATAAAAATAATATTGTTCTGGATTATGACACTTGAACTTTTAACAATTGCAGTCGTGCGCTAGTTTTAGGTATTTTATTGCGAAGAAGTTCACGAACTGGTTTTATCAAATTTTATACATCTCAAAGTTAGCAAAGCGTAAAGCATTATGATATCTTACATACCTTGACTTTAACGAGTTTTTTATAAGGTTTCCCACTTTGTAGGGCTCCGTGGTAAACAAGGAATTCTAAGATAAAGGATTCATCCAGTCTGTCAATACGTATTTGTCAAGTCAATTAATTTAAAAATAATTTTTAGCTGTACCATTAAAATTGGGCACAGCTGTACACACTGATTACCGTTAAACAAGACGCATGTTAAAATATTGAAAAATAATAATTTCTGGGTACCTCCTGAACAGAAAAAGCGAAAAATAAATGTTTTATCCGCTTGAGGTTTCTCAGGCAATTAAAAAAAAACTAAAAGTGTTTAGCAACTAGCATTACAAAAGAACCCTATCATATTATTATGCATGTTCTATTGAACATACCAGTTTGAACCAGTAGCATTTGATACGATGGTACGAAAAAAAATAAAGAACTACTTAGATGATGATGCCGACTTTGTCCGCGTGGATGGATGTTTTTTGATTCCCGCGGGAGCTCTGGGATAAATGTCCTTCCCTGGGATGTATCCTATCTATATCAAACATCATCAAAATCGGTTGAGTAGTTGGGCCGTGAAACCGTAGCAGACAGACAGATAGACAGACAGACACACTTTCGCATTTCTAATATTAGTATAGAACTTTTAGAACTAACCTTTAACCTTTAGAACTTTGTTGGCAACTCTTACCTGGCCTAGCCAAAATTTCCTCCAGCAACAGCCGACTGGCCTGGCAAGCGACAGCATTTCTCCGCTGTACAGCTATCGCGCCAGGCGAGGGCGGAGGCCCGTGCGGCTCGGGGACTCTGGGGCCCTCTGTATACGTCTGCCTTGTCCCGGTTGACACAGCTCCTACTGACACAGGCCGACGGTTTTCGGGTCGAGACACCTGGAAAGGAAAAATACTTTAAAATAACACATTTAAACATTTTTTTAAAGTTAGCACGTTTTTGGTAAGTTGATTGGATTTCAAATGGATTTCATAATATTATAAACGAATTTCTTTAAATTAAAAGATACTTAACTGTTATTGCAACTGTTTGGTTAATGGAAATGAAGTCTGACAAATGAAGTTTAGGCCATCCTAGAAGTACCTTATTAACTGTCTCATTGTACCTACTTACTGCAAAATTACTTGACTACGTTACAGGGAAACTTCTTCTGCATAATGGAATACGTTGATTTACCTATCAGTTTCTCCGTTTTTGCCAAGTAGAAATTATGAAAAATCCAATATTTCCGTCTCTAAGACCACAGCGTCTTTATGCCAAGGTAAGTCGTTGGTGCGGATGTGCGTCAGATCTTTTAGAAAAATGTAAATCTCACGGCAGGCCGCTCAAGTAAGCGTGACATACATGGTTCGTTGACCCATTGCCGTGGGATCCTATTATTGTGGTAACAGTATCATTGCACGCAAATTACTTCTTTGGTATACCTACGTACCAATTTGAGGACACGATGCAATTGTTCACACCGTGTTCCGCCACAAAAGGAGGCCACGAAATTGAATTTGGTACAAGCTGGGCTTTATTTTGTGAGAGGTTTCGAAACTTTTGACGGTTGAACAGTTTCAACAGCGGTTAACGTTCATGCGAACTAATCTTTAAACTGTCTAATAAATAACAAGCCTTTGCTTCCCAATTCGTCCACGTGGAAATCATGTTTTTCAAATTTTCAGATATTGAGTTATATTTCCGTAATGTGTGAAAAATGTTCCGTTATGTTGAAAAATTTTAACAGACACACGAATCAAGTACATCAAGTTCGCCTGGTCGGAGGCTTCGGCCGTGGCTAGTTACCAACCTACCGGCAAAGATGTGCCGCCAAGTGATTTAGCGTTCCGGCACGATGCCGTGTAGAAACCGAATAGGGGTATATAACTGCCATGCTCCTCACAGGTTAGCCCGCTACAATCTTAGACTTCATCATAATTTACCATCAGGTGAGATCGCAGTCAAAGGCTAACTTGTAGTGGATAAAAAAAATACTTGTATAACATATATTATATAGGAGCAGCAGCAACACGGCCTAGCGAAATTATGGCTGCTAAAGGTAAAGACACCATTTCAGAGCCCTAATTTAAACCGTAAATAATTCTAATAAATCTTACGTAAACGACAAATTTTCGACACCGTTTGGTAACAATTATAGAAAATCGTAAATTTTCAAGGAACGCCGCTAATATAGAAAGTGATGGTTATTTTTAACCGCCAAAGTTAAAACTTCCGTGGATCAAAGCGCCTAATTATATTACTCGACCACGAGATTCTGTGCCATTTCGAGTTTAACGACAATCATTGGGTAAGATATCACTAATAACTAATGTAAAACTATTTCAGATTTGATTATGGAATACTAGCTAATGCCCGCGACTTCGTACGCGTGGATCGAGGTTTTGTGGTTTCCGCGAGAACTCTTTAATTTTCCGGGATAAAAAGTAGCCTATGTGTTATTCCAGACTATACTCTATCTCTGTGCCAAATTTCATTCAGATCTGTTCAGCCGTTGCGGCGTGATTGAGTAACAAACATCCATCCATACATCCATACATCCATACATCCATACCGACATCCATAGGTACATCCAAACTTTCGCATTTATAATATTATGTTAAGTAAAGTAAGAGTAAAATAGTAAGAAGTAAGATAAGATAAGATTAGTAAGATAATTAACAGTAACCTAATACTATATAATTATTTGGGTTCATACTTCAGAGCTGTTCATAAAATCAAGCGGAGTAGAGGCAGAATGGCTTGTATTAAAGAGTCAAAAGGTACAAATTCCTAAGTTACCTAAATAATGTTCGGATATTTAATTTTGAGTGGTTTCGGATAAAACATTTAGCTAAACGTCAAGGAGTTGTCGTATGTGATCAAGAGTGAATTAGGCATCTTCTAGGCAAGCGCGCTCCACCTTAGGCTACATCACCACTTGCAAGCAAGTCTGATTGCAGCCAAGCGCTAGCCTATATATTAAAAAAACGGTATTACTAGAAGATACTACAGCCTATTAACGTCCCACTGCTGGGCACAGTGTAACTAACCTGACGGGGTCCCTAAGCATCTATACCTCTCTCTACAAATAAAATTCAATATTTTTTTGTAATGGCTCACGAGTCATCTAGCAGTAAAACCCTCATCATAGTTGCGTCCATAATAATCCAAGATCTTTTAGAGTTTCAGAAGCTTCGAATTCAATCAACCCAACGACTAGTTTAAGAACCGATTTCAATGAATCTAGTTTACACAAGACTGGTTTAAGTTACGCGTTCGAGTTATAGAAAAGTTGTAAAAATGATCAAGTATAAATCAACAAGGTGAAGGCATACGCTTATTCGCGCATTCGAGTATTGAAATAGTATACAACTATGACACGCGTTTCATTCGAGGGTTTTATATTTAACGTGTTCGAGTATCTAAATAGTATACAACCATGACACACATTTAGACGTGTATTTTATGCTATGCGTTTCTGTTCAAGTATACTGCGCTTTGTTCGTTTAAATGCCTTATTACTTTCTAATACACAATAAACCAGTCTTTAAGTATAGGATCATTCATATTATATTTCTATGCGAAATATACTTAAAATCAAGAGAGTTGACCTTATATATGGATAGTTACTCAGAGTTTCGATTTCTATCTTATGTAACATACATTTAAGTTGTTCCATAAGATTCCATAAGGTCACACAGTGGTGAAGCTAATTATCCCTAGTGGCAAGCATCTTCCTTGATTAAGGAAGGTGCTTTGATTGGCATCATTTACTTTGACTAAAAAAATAAATGATGGTTGACTGGCTTCGCCCCGCCATCAACGGTAGTCTTCTTCCCACTCTTGGTATTCCAAAAGACATATCGATACATGAGAACATGGGCCAATAAGCCTCATAAAATACCAAAAGCCAACAAGCCTCCCCCCCCAACCACTAGGCATCAACCGCGAAATGGCGCAACGTACACGAGCGTACTTTAGAGTGGTGCGTTCCACTTATGTCAGCATAAAGCTGGGTAATTACATTTTTAAAGTGGTGTAATCCCACATATACCTGTAATAGGTTTCAAGGATACACCAGGCGCACTGCAGGGATGTTCGCCGCAACGAAACAGAGTCCACAGGCGTGATGCAACCTTCAGTAATAGTATATTAATCAAATATAGCGCGCAACCATCATGGGTAGTAGAACATTGTTTGGAAATAAGTTTGATATTGGTAATAGTAAACAGAGTCCTTTCAACCATGATTAGTTATCGTTCGATCATAGCGAACATCGTAGTAATTTTATATAATAGTTAGTTATTGTTCGACCATAGCAAACATCGTAATAATTTTATATACTTAATAGGTATGTTGTTACAATAAAATCGCATGGTAAAATCAGACGTACTGTAGAACATAGAAATGTACACGAAGTGTACTACGCACAGAAAGCAAGCTCTCTGGTTCAACAACAACCTATCCCATCTTGACGTCCTACCGAGGTAAACATCAAGACAGAACCAGCCGTGCCGATGCATCGCCGGAGCGAGTGATATATTCTACAGGCCCAACTCAACCTGCAATGATAATTGTATGTTATGGGTTTATATGTAATATGTTATATTTAAATATGTTATAAATCCACCATAGGCAGATTGAATATCGTAGGACGCTATCCAGCCAGGTTCACGAAGTACAAGTACTAAGGCTCCCTTACCAGATAGCATCCAACAACTAGTATGTATGCAAGTTTTGGGTTTATATGAAATATGTTATATTTTATATATGTTATTAATCCACCATAGGCAGATTGAATATCGTAGGACGCTATCCAGCCAGGTTCACGAAGTACAAGTACTAAGGCTCCCTTACCAGATAGCATCCAACAACCAGTATGTACGTAATATAATATTGGCACAACGAACGAGCATTGTCAATGTTTCGACAGATACCGGTTCATGCGTTAGGATACCAACGGTTACAGAACGAGAATAATCATGCTCCCCACCTGATGACATACACATATTTTGTTAGGTCGCCATCCTCGTTCTGCCGAATGGACCGGACGCCGGGAAGCTCATTAGTAAGTTTCCATGCACCCTCGATTAGATCATATATACTATGTACATATATATAGTATGTACTATTATTGTATTATTGTTTTAATATTATTTTACTATTATTTTATCATTATAATATATATATATATATATATTTTTTTTTTTTTTTTCTTTTTTTTTTTTTTTTTTTTTTTTTTTTTTTTTTTTTTTTTTTTTTTTTTTAATAATAAATTATTTTCCCCTGAATAGTAAGATACGTATAGTTACAACAGGCCTCTACTCTCATAGGAAAGAGGGAATTAGAGCTTAGACCCACCACGCTGCTCCATTGCGGGTTGGCGGGCTTTAACGACTATTATCATGTTAGTGATAATAACCGGGACCGACGGCTTAACGTGCTTTCCGAGGCACGGGGGTGAAACACCGCCAACTTCCAACTCCGGGCTGGCACTGAGAATTTCTCAATTGAAAAACCCAATACCTAACAATTTTTATGCCCGACCGGGAATCGAACCCAGGACCTCGTGATCCGCAGTCGACTATACTAACCGCTAGACCAACGAGGCAGTCTAGAAGATATATATTCTGTAAAAAGGACTCAACCTGACTAGTGCACATGTTCACCCGTCGTTCTTTTAACAGTAAGTAAATTGTTAGATCCAAGAATATTAAAATGACTTTGTTAATATAATGACGCCAGATGTGAGATCTACCCTATTGCCGCTCTGCTGTCTAATAATCCGACTGCGGCTCATATTATGCATTGTATCTCCCATAGACATAGGATTTTTTCGCTACTAAGTCTATGGTATCTCCTATGTTTTCCTTGTTTCAGTTGAGATTGGATGCTATTGTGAATATTCGGTCAGAAGAACATTACTACTGATGATTATTACTGCAAATCTTATGCTACTCTATGGTTTAACTCAACGTAACGTAAGATTAATTTTATCCCATCCAAGTGAAAATGCTCGACATTTTCCACGCTACTTGTTTCGCGTAGCTTTCAACACTCGCGCTAATGCTTCCGTCATATGAAACTTTTGATGGTGTTTATAGATTTATGATTGCGTTTCCGTATCGATTCGCATTGAAGGATGTTATTTCATCGATTAAAAAAGCTTTTGAAAAACAAGAAACTTAGTAAAATATTTAGAATAGCTTTCAAGGTTCTTGCTGACAGAAATAATATAGCAGAAATGCCAATCCCGCGCCAAACAATAACAAATGAATTTTATCAAGGGCTGAAATCTGGCACAGAGATAGATTACAGTCTGGAATAACACATATGCTATGTACTTTTTATCCCGGAAAATTAAAGAGTTCCCGCGGGAACCAAAAAACCTTAATACACGCGGCCAAAGTCGCGAGCATCAGCTAGATATATATATGTCACCTTAAAATTGCAAAAACCGTCAGATTGCATTCTAACGCTTTTTATATCGTTAGATTGTAAACTGTCGACAGATTGGGAACCGTTATTTTTTAAATATTCATTGTATTTACGTTTTCTTATCTCTTGTAGGTTAGGTTAGGGTTCGACATAAATAATATCCATACATAAATCCATTGTCACAATAATAAGCCGTTTAAGTTACTTTACCTGGATTTTACGTATCAAATATCTGTCAACGTAAGGTTTCACATCCTGTACTGTATACATTATTATTATTATGGGTATTAGAATTGTAAAGTACTAGGTATAATGCCTATGACTTAATTATGTAATTTATATCTACTTCCTGGTAGTTTTCTTCCTATTTCCGAAAAACTGCATTAAATTATTGAAATTACCACTATACGAGTGATTCGCGAGAAAGATTAGTAATTAGCTAGTAAAAAACACTAACCAGGCAAAAATATAGTTTCATTTTACAATTACTTTTTTTTAAGTTTGATTTTTTCCCCAAAATCCTCGTACATCTCTGACTGTTTACATACCTAAGATGTAACTTTTTAAATTAATTTGTTGTTTTTAATGTTTCCCTTGAATTTTTGACGCCACTGAACTTCGTTTCAGCTCTTAAACATATTTTCCGGAGAAACGGTGAGCCGTATCCGTCATTAGGCATTATATGAAACAACTCTGAACGTAAAAAGTGAACAGATTAATCCCGTTCCCTCCAATTTAGGGTCAAATTAAAAGCCAGTATAATTAATGACGACAATAGCGACTAAACGACACGCTAACGCCATCTTGCAGTCTCATTAAAAGTTCAAATTTTTAGATCAAACCCAAACCAATGGAATTCCAAGAATTTCATTAACGAAACACACTTCACTTACACGCTCAGTTTACGTAAATAATTAATACTATACTTGCATAGGTACGCTTATGTTGGTGGATGTTGATGTAGAGTTTATTTTGTACCTACCTATTCTTTAATTATTTGAAATGAAATGATTTATTTTTTTCATGTAGGACAACTTGTGACACTTATGATACGTCAAGACTCTAACATCGGAAAACTGTTTCTACTGAGAACAGCCGGCAATAAACTCAGCAGTTGCTCTTTTCTTAAAAAAGAAAAAGGTTACAATAAGTAACAATACAACACATACATTACGTTACACTGACTTGTGGGTCACTGGATGCGAGCCCGGTTGCTTCCATGCAACTTTGTCATTCAGAAAATCATCGATAGTGTAATAACCTCGACTTAACAAATGCTTTTTAACACAGTCTTTAAATGTATGTAATGGCAAATCCAGAAAAAGTGATGTCCCGCTTTTTTTAAGATCCTCGGGAACTACTTAATTTTCTGGAATAAAAAGTAGCCTATGTGACTTCAGGTCCTTAACTATACCCATGCCAAAAATAACGTTGATACGTTGCAGCGTGATTAAAAGACAAACCAACAAACAAACACACTTTCGCATTTATAATTTTAGTGAGTATGATATGCTCAGGCCTCTTACTTGATATTATATGATATATATAAGCATTAAGCATGTTATATTTTCGCGGATCATTAAAAAATTTGGTGCAGAGATAGCTTGCTTAATTTAGATAGAATGAATAGAATAGATGTAGAACTTAGACATAGGTTTGATACTCGATAATCGATACTTTTAGCATAATTTAAAAAAACTAAATCTACGCGGACGATGTCGCATGCAACACCTAGTCATCCTTAGTTATAGAACAGTTAATTAAAACTATAATAAAATCACGAGGTCCTGGGTTCGATTCCCGGTCGGGCAAAAAATTGGTATTGGGTTTTTCAATTCAGAAATTCTCAGTGCCAGCCCGGAGTTGGAAGTTGGCGGTGTTTCACCCCCGTGCCTCGGAGAGCACGTTAAGCCGTCGGTCCCGGTTATTATCACTAACATGATAATAGTCGTTAAAGCCCGCCAACCCGCATTGGAGCAGCGTGGTGGGTCTAAGCTCTATTTCCCTCTCTCATATGAGAGTGGAGGCCTGTGCCCAGCAGTGGGACGTTAATAGGCTGTAGTGGTGGTGGTGGTGGATAATAAAATCATATTACTTCTATTCAAACACTAACGTAGTTCAAAACTGAATTACCTTCCATCATGTATACCGTTCGTGAATTTAACAACTTTAATCAAAACTTGGATATCCGGATTCTGGGCCTTTGAATATGGAGTGTGTTTTAATTATGAACAATAGCATGTATTATGTACCTATTTGAATTTGACGGAAACTTTGTACTGTCGAAGGACTATGAATCACATTTACCTACTTATAGTTTTACAGTACATAGTTAACTTTTTAAAGTTCCGTATCTTTTGAAACATAATACATATAATATGTAACTAGGTATACAAATTTTATTTTATGTAACGATAATTAATGTCTTAATCTATCTATCTATAAATATAAAAATCAATTGCTGTTCGTTTGTCTCGCTAAAACTCGAGAACGGCTGGGCCGATTTAGCTGATTTTGGTTCTGAAATGTTAGTCGTAGTCCAGCGAAGGTTTAAACGGTGAGAAAATATGGAAAAATTAGTTAGTTGCGACGCGCGGACGAAGTCGCGGGCATCAGCTAATTTACAATAATTATGTATTACAACAATAAAAATACCCATTTCCCCAAAAAAATAATTATTGACCGAGCGAAGCGAAGGTCTCTGAGTCTACTTGAGTGAATTTGCACTTGTCCGTCCGTCCGTCCGTCTGTCAGAGCATTATAACTTCTGAATTACTGAACGCAATTACTTCAGCTTTAAATATAATATGTAAACCAATGGCCTCCAGCCGAATATGGCTTACAAAGTTATAAAAATCTTTATTTCAGGGGGGCTCTCATAGAAGCGAATGCGAAGTAAAATATTTTACTTCTCAGTTCGGGGCGAACCACTAGTATTATAATAGCCATGTCAAACAATACAAACTGTATGTCACAGAAACCGACGAACAAACTTTGACGATCTGTAGGTATTTGTGTCTGTAATCTGCTGTACTCTGTACATCAACTGGTCTAGTGGTTAGCATGTTCAAATGCGGCCGACTAGGTCCCGGGCTCAAGTCCCGGGTCGGGCCGTAATTAGGTAAGTATTGGAATTTTCTGACAAGAAATTCTCAGTGCAAGCCCGGAGTTGGAAGTTGGCGGATTTTTACCCCCGTGCCTGAAAATCAACTAGTTTACACGGGATCTTTAAAATCCTTATTGGATTTAGTTACATAAATAATAGCGTCACAAAAAAACTCGCAAACAAGTGTGATAAACAGTGGACTTTAAATAAATAAATAATGCACAAGTATTGTGTTAAACAGTACCTATTTAAGCTTTCACTTGCAACTGAAGGCTAAAACCGCATCCGCTCTGAAATTACAGTGAAGTTATTATTAATTTAATAACAGTATTTGTACGAGAAAAGCTTATTTTATAATTATAGGTATGTGTTAATAAAAATCTTGGTATACTTGCTCGAAATTTTTATTAACATACTTGCTGATGCCCGCGACTTCGTCCGCGTGGATTGAGGTTTTTCGGTTCCCGCGGGATCTCTTTAATTTTCCGGGATAAAAAGTAGCCTATGTGTTATTCCAGACTATAATCTATCTCTGTGCCAAATTTCATCCAGATCCGTTCAGCCGTGATTGAGTAACAAACATCCATCCATACATCCAAACTTTCGCATTTATGATATTAGAAGATAGATATTAGATATTATATAATATATTATAGTATAGATTTTTCGTAAGCTGGGACCATAACGCCAACGCTTAAAGCAATACTTAAGCAATATTAATCAAAATGACAGTTTGATGTCACGTACCTTGACGTTCCAAAAATAAGAATTATAATTCTAAAACACGAAAGTCAACAATAATGAAACAATATGGCCAGTATGGTTCCTGTACTAAAATGTACATAATATTATTGGCAGTTCTAATATTTTCATTTTGAATTAAGTCAAAGTGATCCGACCAGCAGCCAGATTCTGTAACTCAGTGGCTATCAAAGAGTGAAAGCCACTGACATATATTCTTTATCCATTGAAGGTTTGCTATGAAAACTTAATTTTTATTTCATAGCAAACCTTCAATGGATAAAGAATATATGTCAGTGGCTTTCACTCTTTGATAGCCACTGAGTTACAGAATCAGGCTGCTGTTCAGCACCAATAGGTACAGTACAGCAATAAGGAATGCGACGCAGAGAGAGAGAGATGGATCGATCAAAAACTCTTTCAAACCACAACAAATGAAATCACTCAACGTTGAACAAAATATCACAAAAATCAGACACTAAACAGGAAAGCATTGAGGAAGGCATGGCGACCAGTATAGATTGGTTTGTGATGGAAAGTAAATTGCACTGACGCGACCGGCGGTAGTTACCTACCTATCTACAGACCAACTCGATGCATTGCCGGAAACAATTGCTGTCGTTGAAACGAAAACTTACACCCGACGCGACAGAAATATCAACGTTTTATATAGGTTTTCAAACTAATAGCGTTTTTATTCAGTAAATAAGTGTGAGATCTATAGAGCGAACTTTGACTTTAACATGACTTAAGACACTCTACTCACATAAGTCCATCTCGTTTTAACTCTTAGTAAAGTCTGAGCCAAGTTAGTAGTTAAGCCAGTAACTTCTAAGTAGTAAAATTTTCATTGACACACTGTTGATATATTGAGTTTCTTAACAATAAAAAATATTAATTCATTTTGAAATCTATACTTAGTATTATAAAGAGGTAAAGTTTGTGATGTGTAGGGGGTAATCTCTGAATCTACTGAACCGATTTTGAAGATTCTGGTACCAATAGACAGCCACATTATTTGTGAGTATAGATATATATATATATTAACCCAAAAAATTAGGGAGTTCCCGTGGGTTGTAAAAAACTTATTTCACGCGGACGAAGTCACGAGCATCAGCTAGTAAGTACATAATTGTACTTCTGCGTTGATGGACCACGGAAAAGTATAAGCAAGAAGTGTAATATAAAAATGTACAATCTTGTGATAAATTAACTTAAATATTACAAAAATGTGCTCAGGATTAAATCTACGTAGGTATCACTGAAATAAACTGTACAAAGATCTATGGCAAAACACAGTACGTATTGTAATGCTATTATGCTTTATAATATATATATGCTATATTATGCTGTAATGCTTTTATTTACCTACAATTCAAGTCTCAAGCATGCATTTAAAACATACATAAAACCAAACATGCACACAAAATAAATATTGCAATATCGCGACGGTAAAGTGGAAACAAGTAGGCACGCAAGCGAGGTATATTAAGCAAGATATGAATAGCCAAGGACTTTCAGCATTATTCACAAAAATTAAAACGGTAAAGACGTCTTATTTCGCTAATGTAAGTTTCAAACATCCTACTTATAACATTATAAACGCGAAAGTTTGTAAGTATGGATGTGTGGATGTTTGTTACTCTTTCACGCCAGAACGGCTGAACGGATCTGGATGAAATTTGGCACAGGGTTATATTATAGTCTGCAATAACATATCCCGGTAGACTTTTCATCCCGGAAAATTAAAGAGTTCCCGCGGGAACCAAAACACCTCAAGCCACGCGGACGAAGTCGCGGGCATGCTGATGCTTAGGTACTGAATAAAACTGACAACTGTAGTTATCTGCTCTATCTTTACTATAGCCTCTATCTAATTTTAGTATATTTGAATTTTTGTGTGATGTTGAATTGTGACATCACCATATGGTGTTGCTTTGTTCAGTTACACACAAATAGCCTGAAAGTTTCACAATTAAAAGCATACTGCATACCTATCAAACCTTCTTGGTGTGACTATTATAATTAAAACAGTTCAACTATCCTGAACTTCTATAGTAGTAAGCATTTGCCGTTGGTATAACAAGTGGATGTTTTATGCGAGATCATCATAACAAAAGTCTAATTTTTTTTTTTTTTTAACCACTACAAGCTAGCCCTTGACTGCGATCTCACCTGATGGTAAGTGATGATGCAGTCTAAGATGGTAGCGGGCTAACCTGTTAGGGGCATGGCAGTTATATTAAACCCATACCCCTTCGGTTTCTACACGGCATTGTACCGGAACGCTAAATCGCTTGGCGGCACGTCTTTGCCGGTAGGGTGGTAACTAGCCACGGCCGAAGCCTCCCACCAGGCCAGACCAGGGAAAATGCAGAAATTATAAATTCCCAAATTGACCCTGCCGGGGATCGAACCCGGGACCTCCGCACATTAAGGCAACATCGCTACACACTGCGCCACGGAGGTCGTCAAAAATAATACATTAATACATTAGGTATATCATCACAATACAATTTTCCACGAAACAGAGTAGGTACCCTAATTCATTAAACACGAAATGCTATTAATAATGCGCCTGGCTAGCTCAAAGTTGGTCGAATCATAATTTCTCATCTCTATGCTCTATTCAACAGGATATGTGCCTCTATTGTTTTTCTATAGATGTAACGATGCTATTCACGTCCCAGATAAAGGTACAAGGAGTGCCGAGCCAGCGTCTAGCTGCTCTAGCAGTCATATAGGCAACGTCTTAAAAGAATAAGAAAACGTGACCGTAACTAAGTTAGTGCGAATTTAGTTCGTAGATACGAACTTGCGATGCCGCGGAGCACTGATGCCAAGTGGCCAATCTGCCCAATCTCAATTTACGTTGGATACTTTTTATTTCGTTTATATGTAATTGAAATTTTGGCAATCGTACTCAAGGTGAAATAACCCAAATCCAGGTGAACAAAGTCGCGGATCTCAGCTGTTATAATACAGCTGATTACTACGCGGACAAAACAAGGTATGCCTCAGAGGAGCAATAATCTTAAGACTGTGTGATAAAAGGCTTGTAATTATCTGAGATAAGTTTATCTTGCGTATCGTGGTGAGTTTAGAAGGGAAACGTAATTATACTCAATGGGCTCTTAGTACTTTTAAAAAAAGGTCCATAAACGTAAACATAACGCTTCACTCTTATTTGAAAAGAGAAAATTGGGCATCTATAAAAAACCGCCGTTTCATAAAAACATGTCATTATTTCTATAAAAAGAAATAGAAGCGGAATCTAAAAATAATATCAACATGAAACTTAGTTGCGGAAAGTGTGAATAATTTTATTCTAAAGCTCTAGATAAAACGAGAACTCATTGACATAATTTCAGAGAGGAAAGTCTCTCGAGAAGTTAACATTAAAAATGGGAGAGAGAAAAGAGAACTCTCCGTAAGGCGCCGTAATTGCGTTTATCGGAGCGGTAAATGAGCGTTGCAATGACATACAAGCTACCACAGAATCCAGAATAGACGTAGATTGTCCATCAGTGGCCGGGCAGATGTCTAGTGAAACAGAAGAACGCATATAAAATCGTAGCATAACGTGATGAAGCTTGATGAAATTAAATGATTTAATTATTTCACGTAGGACCATTTCTGCCACTTATGATAGGTAAGTAGCAAGACTACCACTGGTTCGGAAAACTAATTTCACTAAGAAGATGGTAAATCAAAATCAGCTCGCTAATGTATCATCGCAATTCGCAAGACCGCGCTCTTGTGAGCCGAGTGCCGACGAGGCACCAGTAATACCGTCGTATTCTAATCTTTAATACAAGAGTAATAAAGCTGGCTCACTGGGCTTCTAGAGTTTAAAAAAGTCGCGTTTGTTCTCAAACATTTGTCAACCAATGCCTGTTTACCCTTACACTGCCCAATTTTTCTTTATCTAACCTAACGCAGCAAAAACAAATATTTGGTGAGATTAAAAAGGTTTAGGGGAAATAGCTGATAAGTGAAATAATTATTGATTGTATTCCGTTATAAACTGTACAAGAGGCTAGATTTATTTTATATACATGCCCTAATAAACGTATATTCTTTGAGAACAATGCATTTATACTGATGATATAGTCTAGATCTTCGATAAATTGAAAATTAATAGATAGATGTTTATATTTTACTTTCAAAACTCGTTAAGGTACCTACACTAAAATCATCAGGTGAATCTAACACTGGTTTGGAATTATGGTCTTCCTAGTTTCTAACAAGTAAAACTAGCAAGAAACACAGCAGTTGTTATTTTGTCCTAACTTCACCTTGCTCTTCTATTAGGTCATTAACCTTTGATTATGTAAAGTCATTAACATAGATTCTATGGTCAAATCTATGGTCATTAAGTGGTCTGCAAATCTTAAACTATAATTATAAACACCAACAAAGGTGCGGAACTATATATCAATAATAACAGTATCATAAACAAAACATCATTGTTCTAAAACTCGGTGTAATAACAATTGTGATGGATCTAGAAATTAGCCATTGTTTTCGACACTGTTTCGGTGGAAATATGGCCCATTCTGTTAAACGGAGCCAGTAAGATTTCTAACTCCTCCCCTAATTGATACCATCGTCATATATCAGTATACGGAGTACGGACTGTTAATCCTATGTTCGTGTAGCTCGTGTACATTGGCAGTACGTATGTTATAAGTTTTTGTGACGCTATCAGTCCTGTTATTAGTTGTCCTAGGTGAGCGACGAAAACGAACCGTGACGCGATACGACTCACAGGACAGGACCCCAGGCATTGTCCAACGACAGCAACAAACGCAGCATCACGACGTGACGCAACAGAATCAAACGAGCCTGATGCGTCAACTTTGCTTATCCTTGTTATACTCGCCCGACTTCAACATAGTGGGTAGAAATAAAAATTATTTATTACTTTACAGTGGCGTTAGAAGTCGGTTTTTTGGAAATAATTTTATTTTTAACTTTTTAGTGTCAATGTTGAGGATTTGGAGTCAGAATTTTTTATGGGACCACCTCGAGAGCTTCCTCTAAAGACTGGCAGAAAAGAAATTCAAATCGGTTCAGAAACCACGGAGATATGCACCGACAAATATTTAAAAAAAAGAAAAAATAATAATAATAATAATAAAAAAATTGAGAACCTCCTCCTTTTTTGGAAGTCGGTAAAAAATGGACACTTCACGTGGCCTACATTGTCGCGTAGAATAGTTAGTCATTTTCTTGCGTTGCATCGCGTCGTTTCCATCACTCATCCAGGACAACGGGTTAGCGACGCAGTTTGTGCTGACAAGCAGGTAAGACGGACAACGAAAGCGGACGACGGAGCGAAGCGGAGGAATTGATTTTTACCATATGCAATTTTTTGTGAGCTTAAAAAAATATTTTCTTTGTTAAGTAAGGTAAATATTCAAAATCAAATGACTCAGAAGTCAAATCCACGTAACATAAGTACAGTCCTGCATTTCTCAGACAGATTCTTGTTTACTCACAGGGATGACGCAAATATCCTCTAAGTTCATCGGTACAATTGCGTAACCTCTCGCACGTTCTCGATGGCTTATTAGCGCTGCATGAATAAAGATTCACCTTTGTGACCCATATGTGATGTGCCACTGGAAGCCTTGTTGCGTTCGACTTTATTAAAATTAATGAGATATATCAAGTATTCATTACGAGATCCAACTGACAATGATCTGACGGAACCATTAAAACACACGTCGCGTAATGAACCACTCCCAGATACGGCAACGACAAGTGAATCTGGCATTATTCAGAAAAAATCATAATTGTGCACGGGAGTATTCCCCACAAAGCCGTTGCGGAGCGTCAGGATCGCGTCATTGTGTTGTCATAAAAACGCACCAGTGCTAATTTTCCATTCGCTTCGCTCTTGAATACATTATGAGTATACGAATATGAGCGTTGGAAACGAAGGACTTCCAAATAAGACTATATATGCACCTCTAAAGCACAAAAAAGCACCTATTAATAATTAGTACAGCAGTGTAGGGGAGACCGGGGATGGTTGACTAACTTTTGACTTAAGCTCGTATATCTCTGATGTTTAACTGAATATAACAAAAATAGCAGTTGATACAGATAGAAGAACTATTCAGGTACCTAAAATACTAATCTATAACCTATATATTTATCATAATAATATTTATTTAGTCGATTTTCTAAACCCCTGACGCTTGGTCAACCTACCCCATGTCCGGGGTAAGTTGACCATAGGCATGGGGTAGGTTGACCTAGGCAGTAATTAGTGTAAATAAAGAGGATTAGTATAAAATAAAACATTAAAATGTACTAAATGATAGAAACTTTTTATTTAATTATAAACAAACTTAAATTTGAGATCCATTCTCGGTTAATAAAGAACTTTACTAAAGGTAACTTTTTAAACTATTAAAAAAACTAAAATTAACAATTCTTGAGGGATTAATTTTTGTACTTTCTGTTTCAACCATAATTGTAACTTGAATTATTCTAATAAATCGCTAATCACAGATAAAATTGCTTTTATAAAAATATTATTCAACATACATAAACTTGTGAGTATCTAATATTATAAACTAATAATAAAACAGAAAACTTCTTTTCTAAATTAACTTATTTATGAAAATAGAACAATCAGTCTCATATTAGAGTTTTTAAGTATATCTGCTAACAAAATATTATAATCTTTGAAATAGTGATTATCATTAGCCACTTTAATATTTACCAAAATATAAGATTTATTTTCTAAAACTAAACCTAACTATGAATAGAACCTGTCTCATGTTATCTAGTTTTAGTAAAGATCTATCTAAAATCAGACCGTCATATCAGTCTTCTAAATCAGAATTACAATTCTTACATTCATACAATATCAAATTGCCTTTTGCACATTTGGAATGAGCCCATAACTTACACGTAATGCACTGAATCCACTCTTCACCAGGTTTACTGGCTGAATAGGATTCGGTACATTCCAGACAAATTGCGTCATCATCGTCGTTTATTTCTGAAAGATCATCGTTATTCTTAGTTTTCTTTCCCTTCCCCTTTCCTTTACCTTTGCCCTTGCCTGTTCCCTTGTTTTTTCCTTTTATTTTTGGGGTAGGTTTTTCTTTTTTCATCTTTTTTAAAGTATCCTTCCGTATTTGCTTCATTTTGTTTTCAAGAAGATTTTCTTTCTCAGGAGTGTCTGGATATATGGTGCTTCTACGTTTTCGTATGTTTATTCTACTTCCTAATCGTGGTGCTGCTTTCGGAAAAGGTCTAATCTCTTCAGGTGAAAGAAAACTTTGATTGGATTCAGGTGCAGGTGGTGTTACACATGGGTGTGGTTCGATATGTGGAAGTATATCTTGATTAAATCCAGGTGGTGGTGGAGTTTCAAATGGGCATGCATCAATATCTGACTGATGTATGTTCTCTATTTCTGGTTCTTCTTGTACGTGTTCTTCATCAAGAATAGAAGGTGATTCGCAAACGGTACTAGATGACCTTGATCTTTCGGGCAATATACGAACCACCGCCTGAATTTGATGGAAGTTCTACAACTTGAGGTAAAGTAATTTAGTATGTGAGAGAAGACTATAATAGTGTTTACATTGATGATGCACATTAACCATTAGCTCACACAATTCTTTAAATAAATGATAAAATGTTATACTTATTATAAAGGGGTTGGTTGACCAATTAGTCTACCTACCCCGAACAAAATTAGTCAACCAACCCCTGACGCCATTTTGAATTTCACCTGCGTATCATATGCAAACTCTGGCACTAACATGGAAGCAATACTGTGTAATATAGAATAAAATTATCATATTTACATTTGGCATAACAACAGCATTGTTTCTAACAGATCCAAAGACACAATAACAAAAAAAGTACGAACGAAAAAAGTTACTTACCGAGACCAAAAATACAACTTGTGATGCCACTCACGAACGCCACGCGACTGCGGCGGCTCACTTCACACAAGTTAGCGGGTCGTAGGGACGCATCGTCGCTCATGATTGGTTGATGAAAAACACGTGATGGTGGCGAGTTATTGTTGTTTAGTCTACCTGCCCCTATAGCCAACCATCCCCGGTCTCCCCTATAGTTCGTTCAATCCACGAAGACGCGCCCAACTCTTTAATTTTATTGTGATGATTGCACCATTTAGATTCAGATTCAGATTCAGATTCATTTATTTGCATTTAACATGAACAATACAATAATTGACATGTCACCCCGTTAGGGTATATGCAGTTTGAGTGACAGGGGTGCTTCGAAATTATTATTTTTATGTCTATAATTATTATTTCTCTGTAGGTACTTTAATAATGTCTTGTCGAATAAATTTATTATGTCGTGAGAATGTAGTTGCTTAGTTATTGAAGTCAAGTTAGAAAATAATAATTTCGAATAACAATTTCGATTAATATAAATACTTATCTATTACAATTTTTTATGAATCTACAATTTAACAATTTAATAATGGACAATAATACAATTTATCAATGCTTAAAACAATTTTAGTCATACATCACAATGTCAATTTCAAAAGAAAGATAGTTTAAAAGTAAAATAAAAGAATATGTCAAAATAATTAATAGTAGGTATAATAAGGAAAATGTCAAAATATTATGTATTTATTTTTCTGTTAGATATTCATTGATCGTATAATAGCACTTTTTTATTAAATAGTCCTTTAGCAAGCAGTAGGTAAACCTTTGAATGTAAACGTATTTGTTTACAATAGGAAAGGGTGTACGTAGCGTAGTAACGACATATTTATAGAAATAATGCATATTCTTGATGAGACGAAACGGGGTGGGGCGCGTCTTCATGGGCTGAACAGACTATACATTAGTGTTAGTGGCAGACACACTAGACAAAATTTTTTCGAGTTCGTTTCAAACAAAGAATTCTCGCAATTAGTTTAAAAGAGAGGAAAATCTAAAAAAAGATTCAAGAAACACAATAGTTAGATGTTAGACAACTTTAAAGTTTTAAACCGAATAGCTTCGAAATCGTAATTGTGGAGTCGGATTTCGTAAACTACGTCGGGGAATTAGTAGTCTGTTCAGTATCGGGAGTTGTGAATTAGAGCGCTCGAGAGAAAACCAACTTGGAATAATAGGTCTGCACTATGCGCAGTCAGCTTTATGGGCAAAATGTTAGAATGGTTAGAAGCTGGCCATTAGCGGGGATAATGTAGTCGAGATTCTGATATTTCCCATGTGGCTACTGAAAACATCTCTACACCTGACTCTACGTGTGCGAAAACTAAGTAGATAAAACAAATAATGTGCTCAAGTTTTCAACAAGTGGAGATGGGTAATGATATTCATAACTAAACCCGGAACAAATTAAATATAATAATTGACAATATGTCTGAGCGGCCTCCTGTTCGAACCCTCGGTTTGAACTTCGAATCCCAGTCCGAGCACGCACCACCACCTTTTCGGATCTACTTGCTTTATAAGTATCGGAATATTACATATTTTGCGTTGACTGTGAAGTAAAACATCATAAGGGCGTATGAAGACTGGAAATGCATTGGCCAGCCTTTTTATTCTGAGAGAAAATCTGTGGCCAGTAGTGAGCTAAAAGACGGTAGTAAATTGTAATAATATTAAGCCTATGGTAGTGAACCGCCGATGGGCTGTAGATAATGTTGACTGCACAACATTGTAAAGTCAGCACTCAGTACCTATTTCGATTCTTGATCGAAAAAATTACGAGTAGATTTCATATTACTTACTGAAAGAAATTCAAAACCAGCAGCGTAATTTTGTGACGTAACAACTTCTTCTTGTGCATAAGATTTACAGTTTAAAGAAAGTGATGATACGCTGATACTAATGAGTAATGACACTTAAGAGACCACTTTACACATACGCGATCAGAAAATGTACACAAAAGAGCAAACTGTATCAGTTTTACGACAGAAACCGTTACACGACACACATTGTTGGCCAAAAAAGATAAGTCTATTGTGTACAAACGACGACTGTCGAGGAATTTTTCCCCAAATTGGTCGCCTTCACATTTCGGCTTCGTGAATTACACCTGTAGCGTAAACTTGAAACTAAAACCAGTTTAACGATGACTCGCTTGAAATTAATGTTCGTACTCTTGAAAATATTCAAGGTTGCGAGCGTGATGATTATCTTACGACCACGAAATATCAGATGATTGCGGTTGTAAATTAATAATATATCAAGAAATTCTTGAAGACAAATATCATCATATTTGTCATCAAGAATTTGAACTCTTAAATAAGGGCAAGCCCATTAGTAGAATGGGTTTAATATATCTGCCATATCCCTGAGTCTAGCTCGCTTCGCTAGTCTACCTACGACTGCATCATCACCACCAGATGAGACAAACGTCAAATCCTTACTTAAGTCGAATAAATAAAAATAAAAAACTAAATTCTGTAAAATTTCATTACTTGGTTTTCAATGCTTTCTATTTGCACTGACAAACGGGGAAATCAAAGAAATTCATCTCTGAGGCAGGCGCAATCCATCAATCATACCGAAAATAGCCTATCGAAAAGAAAATATGATACATTATTTATTATTTGGTAATTACACATTTTAGCTCGGTGTCTAAATGATCTAATAATAATAATTTATTAGTTAACAGTACATTTGGGTGCAAGAAGTAAATGAATAGACTATCAAACAAAATAATCAAATAACTGTCGAAATTGAATTGAATCAAGTCATAAAATTCGCGGTCAGCACCGAATAAACTCCGATCAATCTACCGCAAAACCGATTCAATACATCTGTTACTAAATTGGCAGTAGGTAAGTACCAAAACAAAATGTTTATTTAAATTGTAAACATTGCACAAGTTCTTACAAAAGCATACCTTTGACGATTTAATAATTTATTAGCTAACAGTAATTTTTCTTTTC
This sequence comes from Erebia aethiops, assembly GCA_923060345.2. Lineage (NCBI taxonomy): Eukaryota > Metazoa > Arthropoda > Insecta > Lepidoptera > Nymphalidae > Erebia > Erebia aethiops. The sequence goes on along the minus strand of OV281096.1, from coordinate 7,228,048 downwards.
TTTAAAAAGTTTATACTGTGAGGTTGAGGTTGGTCTCATATAAATTTCGTGAAGAAATTTATAGCTGATGAATATTCGAAGATGGTGGAGGAACTCTTCAACAGGTAACGGGATATCAATTGCAATACCGTGTAGTAGCATAAAAAAGATAGATACAATTATATTTAAAATAGATATATTATAGTATGTAAGATATAAGACCTAATTATTATGTCAGTAGCAAATAGCGATGCTATAGAAACAACGAAGCAAGAACTTGGTACTTATAGCTTCAGTAACCGGAACATGGCTCGCGTGAGAAAAGGCTCGGTGCTATCGAGAAAATTGCGTATTCCTTAATCTAAGTTTATGCAAATTTCAATGTGGGGGGAAAAGACTCCCATCATTTTCGTATTCAACTATGCATGTCGTTAATTTAACGAGACTATTTAAATTGTATGGAAATTATGATGGCATAATTAGTTTGCAGTCGTTATTTTTTACATTGGAACATTGTTACCTTTACGCGCGATGAAATTTGAACTTCTTTGAGGTTATAATATTTAATACTTACTAATATTAAAAATGCGAAAGTTTGGATGGATGTATGGATGTTTGTTACTCAATCACGTCAGATCTGGCTGACATTTGGCAAAGAGATAGATTATAGTCTGGAACAGCACATAGGATATTTTTAATCCCGGAAAATTAAAGAGTTTCCGCGGGAACCGAAAAACCTCAATTTACGCGGACGAAGTCGCGGGCATTAGCTAGTATTTAATATTATAACCTCCGTTAAATAAATGATATAATGATTGATGAAGAAGTTAAAAGTAAATAAATCATACAGTTAGAATTTCATAGTTTTGTTTGCGATTGTCTTCTTTGAATCATCATCATCCTTCATACTTTCGACCCATCTGAGTCCTTTCTGAGAGGAGCCTCCTTTCAGATTGATAAGCGCAATAGTCCACCATGCTGGCCAAATGCACAAACAAGAGGTTTCCTCCGCTCATTACACATTAATTTAAATCTACTAAAAACATAAATTTCCAATTATAGAGTTAACTATGGTCTACTAGGACGAAATACACCATAAACCTCTGCGAAACAACTTCAAAACAAACAATATCAGAACATATTACAGCTGTGCATTCAATAACATCTTCGTTACCATGCACAAAATGTTTACTCACACGACTCCGAGCTTTATCGCTATTTATATAACAACCAATTTAGCTCAAATCTCGCATCTGCATTGCTTCAGGCATGGAGAGGAGGCGTATTGCGGGCCATGTAGGTCGTTGGATTGAATTTTAGTCTTCAAATCAAATCAAATCAAATCAAATCTTTTTTATTCAAATAAACTTTTACAAGTACTTTTGAATCGTCAAGTGAATCTACCACTGGTTCGGAATGCCATTCCTACCGAGAAGAACCAGCAAGAAACTCGGTGGTTGCTCTTTTTTAAATAATTCATTTACAATTACTATATCAATGTGTACATAAGTAACCGCTGTCCCTAGCATTGCTGGAGCGATCAAATCCATGCTCCTCTATCATTTCCATAATCTTCAACAGTATAATAAGTTTTTTTCAGGAGCATACTTTTAATGGATTTCTTAAATTTGTTTATTCAATTCATGTCAAAGACGGGCAGACAGAAAGCAGCCCCATTCCCGCCGGTGGCACCCGTTCACGAGCATGACGCATGATCCAGCCATTGCTTCGCTCGACCATATTTGAGGGAACGTAACAACCCGCACCACACGACACCACCACAGAAATGTTTAAAGAGAGCGTGACATACTCAGTCTACCCGTATCAAAGCATCGAATTGAATACTAATATTCAAACACTAATTTATAATAAGTAACCGCTGTCCCCAGCATTGCTGGAGCGATCAAATCCATGCTCCTCTATCATTTACATAATCTTCAACAGTATAATAAGCTTTTTTCAGGAGCATACTTTTAATGGATTTCTTAAATTTATTTATTGGCAAGTCCAAAATAGGTTGTGGAACTTTGTTATAGAAAATAATGCCCATTCCCACGAATGACCTTCTGACTTTTTTGAGGCGGAGCGATGGAGTCACGAGCTTATTACGGCCTCTAGTTGGCCTATCGTGCAGATCGCATTTTTTTTTATAATTATGGATGTGCTGTTTTACAAAAATTATATTACTGTAAATATATTGCGAGGCTACTGTTAGAATACCAATTTCTTTAAATTTCTCTCTAAGTGAATCACGCGGTTTTAAATTATAAATTGCTCGTATTGCCCTTTTTTGTAGTACAAAAATTTTTTGAATATCTGCCGCTTTACCCCACAGTAAGATTCCGTAAGACATAATGCTATGGAAATAAGCAAAATATACGATCCTGGCAGTTTCGATGTCAGTTAACTGTCGAATCTTTCTGACAGCGTAAGCAGCAGAACTAAGCTTGCCAGCAAGTGTTGATATATGGGTGCCCCATTGAAGCTTTGCGTCCAAGGTCACCCCCAGGAACACAGTAGTATCTTCTATTTTCAACATGTCATTATTTACCATTAGTTTTATATCACTTGTGGATCTGGCATTCGGCAATGCGAACTCGACACATTTAGTTTTTTTTGTGTTTAAAAGTAGATTGTTAACCGTAAACCAGTTCGTGACTTGAGAAATTGCAGTATTTACGTCGTCAAAGTTGTCCTTATGTCTATCGACTTTAAAAATCAAGGACGTATCATCAGCAAATAGTACAATATCGCAAGTGTTACGGACAAAATATGGCAAATCATTGATGTACACTAGGAACATGAAGGGACCCAAAATGGAGCCTTGAGGGACACCCATTAGCGAGGCTGATCCGGATGACTTCACATCGTTGACACATACTGTTTGAATGCGATTACTGAGGTAGGATGCAATGAGGCCAAGCGCAGTGTCTTTGACTCCATAGTAGCTCAACTTAACTAAAAGCGTCTCGTGCTCAACGCAATCAAATGCCTTAGACAAATCACAGAAAATACCAATAGCATTCTGTGATTTCTCCCACGCGTCGAATATATGTTTTAACAGCACGGCGCCCGCATCAATTGTCGATCGACCTTTAGTAAAACCATACTGCTCGGAGTGAAGAAGTTTATTTGAATTAAAGTGCTGAAGCAGTTGGTTGAGCATAATTTTTTCAAATATCTTGCTGAGTGTTGGCAAAATTGAAATTGGTCTGTAATTATTTGGATCGCTTTTGCTACCCGATTTAAAAAGTGGAATCAATTTACCACATTTCATAAGGTTTGGAAAGGATCCTGAATTTACAGACTCATTAAAAACTAGAGCAAGATATGGTGCAATAACATCAATAATATTGCCGATTATTTTTACGGATATACCCCATAGGTCTCCGGTTTTTTTAAGTTGCAAAGATTTAAATACTTTAATAATATCATATGGGGTCACATGTCTAAACTTAAACAGCACACTGCACTCGGTGACACTATCCTTGAGAAGTTTATGGGCTTCTGTTGGCGAGGAGTTAAGGAAACTAGTAGTCGTGACTGGAATATTTCGAAAAAAATTCTCAAATGTGTTTGCGATTTCTGTTTTGCAGTCAATAATACGGTTGTTAATTTTTAGCTCCAGTTTATTGTCGTCCACTTTATGTTTCCCAATTTCATCGGCGATTATTTCCCAAACTGCTTTAATTTTGTTATCTGAATTTATAATTTTTTGTTTTATATGAAGTGACTTTGCTTGTATGCAGACATTTCTAAATAATTTTGAATAATTTCTGACGTATTTAACAAATGTGGGGGTGTAATTATATTGCTTCTCGGCATACAAGCTAAACAACTTGTTTCTACTTTTATAAATGCCAACAGTAGCCCAGTCACTAAATTTTAGGTTCTTAAACAATTTTTTTTCTACTATTTTAAAGATGGAATTAAATTGAGAATTTAGCAGATCAAAGAAGGTGTTATAGAGTTCATCCGGACCACCCTGTGTAAAATCGAGCGTAGGTAAATTATTTGAAATTTCATGTTTAAATTTCTGTACTTTTTTAGTGGTAATTGGCCTATACTTTATTATTTTAGTTGTATTTTGTTTAGATCTAGGTATAGATATCATTTGCCCGCAGTGATCAGATCTTAGATGAGTAATGACGGATTTGTTGACAATTTTACAGTCACTGAAAATATTGTCAATACAGGTAGCTGTACTTGCAGTTATCCTTGTTGGTTCAATAAAAATGTTGTCTAAATTGAAACTTTTAAATAAGTTAAGTAATTTCTCAGCTGGAGAAGTGAGATGCAAAATATCTATATTAAAGTCTCCACAGATTAAAATTTTTTTGGATGACTTACATATCCGCCTTAGGGCTTCCTCCATAACATCCTCAAACAGTGCAAGGTCACCTGAAGGAGGTCGGTACACACAAACTATGATGTATCGCTCCAACTCAACACAGGACAGCTCAATAGTGCGTTCAACGTTGACAATGGATTCAATCAACCGCGCAGTTCATTATACGAGCGCTTTATTAGTTTGATCCAGTGTGGCGAAATATGCTATTGATTCGAATTCAGATGATATTGATTACTTGCAGTATAGCATAATGCGAATATTATGCTCGCCTTATTGCGAAGTTTGTGTATGCCTCGCAGCTTTTCAATATTTGTCATTTCAACTTTTTTTATATAGTTAACGCCCTGTGTAGCGTAAAAGGGGGTTTTTAAAAGCAGTGTATCCATCAAACGGTGACATAATGTATGCTTGTAAAAATAATGTGCTGTTTTCAAGACCTTTGAGCAGTCATTGACGCATCTCAAAACACAATTAAAAAAAAATCTCTGCATTGAAATTTATTTTAAACATACCTCTTAATTTACCTTTTAAAGCAATTTTTCTCCTTATTGAAACCAATAATTAATTGTAGAAATATAAGATAGAATTCATATTTCTAAATCAAACACATTGTCGGATTCATTTGTATTGAAAAGTAAATATTGATTTTTTTACAAATTATTTCATGCATTTTTTGCGACATGCGCTTGCTCGATTTCACAACCGCGCGCCTGTGTTTTTCATCTCGTGAGCTCACAACGCCTTAATATGTTTGAAACTGATTCACGTTTGGATCTTACTAATATAATAAATGTATAATAATATCCTCCTCCTTTAATATAGGTACCATCAAATCAAGAGTTAATAGGCATCTTCTAGGCAAGCGCGCTCTACCTAAGGCTGCATCACCTCTTGCATGCAAGTCTGATTGCAGCCAAGCGCTAGCCTATATAGTCAAAAAAAAACGTGTTTCTTTGCTGGATTATTGGTTTGTTTTTGTTATTTTATTCTTCAATTATGCCACAGCGGAGCTATGTGGATCGAAGTAATTTTTTTCATAGATAAAAGACAAAGGCCCCCCCGCAATATTTTTTGGAGGATTTTTAAATGTATACCCGCAGTCGAAGTTGTGGGCATCATCCAGTTATAAATACAAAGTAGGTAGTTATGTCACATTTCAGCATTATTTCGTTTATGTAAAACTCAATTCCTAAGGTAATTTGTATACGTGAGAGCACTTGTAAAACTAAAATGTTCAAAAGTATGCTACTTACTTCTGAAAGAATTTATTGAATAAACAACCCCTATTATTTTCAAAGAGTTTCCAAAGTGAAACCACGGGCGTTTGTTTTCAAAGCTTACACTATGTTATGTGACAGGACCCTCTTAAGGTATCGGGACTCCTTGAAAGGTAAATTTGCTGTAAGCTACTGTAGGATATTGACAAGTTTGAACAACCGAGACTGCTTTTCCTTTATATTTCCTGTCTACAAAATAGGAAAAGGATTTACTCTGTGATTATTGAGGTGTGACTACAACCTGCATTCTAGATACCAGGGACTGAAAAGGGGTAGATACATAGGTAACTAGCTGATGCCGGCGACTTCATCCGCGTGGATTGTGGTTTTTTAGTTCTTACTCTTCAATTTTTGAGATGAAATGAAGCCTATGTCCTTCCCCGGGATACAAGCTATCCCTATACCAAATTTCATCAAAATTGGTTGAGTAGTTGGGCCGTGAAAGCGTAGTAGACAGACATACAGACAGACACACTTTCGCATTTATAATATTAGTATGGATATGGTAAGTATATAGATTTTTCAAGTAAATACTGTGGAAAGAATGCACTTACCTAAATTTTATTCAACTGCGTCAAGATTTTATTTTTCTGATAAAAGCTAAAAAAGGTTTACCATAGGCTCAGAAATACAGACTCAGTTTATACATCAATCCAAAAGCGTTCATAAAGTCTAAAGTCTGGCCTAGCGACTGGTTTGCAGGTAAGCGGAAATTATTAGCGGGGTCGTTGACCGCCCGCCTTGCGCGACGCCCGCGCCCGCCCAAACACCATGATAGACAACTTGATTATACTTTTTATTACTCTACGGTTTATGGATGGATTAATAGTGGTAAGACGGATTTTGTAACATAATCTATTTCTAACATGTTACTTAGGATTACGATTTACGGCTTTCACTAGCTGCTCAATTAAAAAAGATTTTTAAATTGAGGAGATTCTTTGGATTTTTTTAAAAGTTAATAGGAGAAAAAACACACTAAGGCCTCTACAGCACAAAGGGATGGGAAGGAAGTACCTTTTTTCTAGTCGCCTAGTGTGCGCATTTCATATAAATGTGAAAGACGTGGACTTTCACTCCGCTAAATAATATTTTTTTCCTTAGTGTATTATTGTCTAAAAGTAAAATTTCAAAATCAAAGAGTTCAAAAGGGATTTCTTAAAAACCCAAAAGCACGTGGTCGAACACGAGCCCATCATCTAGTAACCGATATGATAGAATTAAACCGGAAACCTATTTTATTCATTAAACATCAAAGCAAGATGAAATTGATGGAATCCGAATAATTACGTAAAGAAATAATAAATACGATTCAAAATAACGTAAGAAATCTTAAATACGATTTATTAACACCAGAAGTAAAAGCGTGACTGTGACTCGAGTACGTTTACAGTACAGCATAAATTTAACTCGAGCACAAACTTGCTGAGTGCCTGACTCAGGCCAAGTCTAGGCACTCAGGCCACCTCATACTAGAGCCATCTGACTAATTGACGATATCGAACTCTACAAGTTTCGAGCACGAGCAAACTTGGGCTTTCAAATTCCAATTTTAAACTAGACATACGATAGGCTGGGAAGTTTTATAATAATATTGCGCTCGACGAGTTATGGGTACTTACTACTTAGTTGCAAGTTTGCTAAAGATATTATACACTCATTATTAACTGTCAAAGTTTGATAACACGGTAAAGACTGACAGGTTTCCGTTAAATACCCTGATTAATAATTATATACCTCCTCATATTATAGTAGTTTGGATAGGAGAGAGGAGTTTTAGCCATCGTTGTTAAATGCGTAAATTGTAATACCTACACATTAGGGAAAAAAAAAGTTGTCTGACGGACAGAAAGTCAGGGCAACTCACTTTTATATGGAGCTGCACACACTAGTGCGATTGGACAAGTCGTCCTTCCTATAGTCCGACGCGGAAACGTTTTGTCATGTCCTCTCCCTACCGTCTGGTCTTAACGCTCTAGATGTACAGTTGTTTTTACCATGTCTTGTTAGAATTTGTCTTTAAAAGTTAATAATATGACTCGTCTTCCTAATTATGACGTAGCCATGCTTGAGAGAATTTACTATTCATTATTCTTTTAAAAATACGTAAAATAACCAAAAGAGATTTAAACGTAATTACATAACATCAATTGTTTTGTCATACATAATTTATTTATTGTGGGAAAAGATTTTTTGTTGTACTACAGAGCGTTCAACTTTCATATTTTGACAACGTAACATAATGATTAATCGAAATCATGGAGCTATTAATTTAATGGGTACTTTAGCCATAGCAGGTGATTCTGTAGTCATTAATCTCAAGACAGATCGGACAACAGATGAGCTGTTTACTAAAACCGAAGTCCGAAGACCGAAACCGTCCCGAGGTATGTATAAGACAAAATTAAGCGAAAATGGAAGCACGTCTTGAAAGTACTGGAATGGCAACATCAGAACAATAGGGACCTTTAAAGCTGCCCTAATGAAATGCTTGAAAGGTCACTAGCTTTATGAGTCAGCTCTTGACTTCCTTCCCTTTTATGAGAAGGTAATTTTTGGAAGCTTATTTGTTGGAATCATAGAAAATGGAATAGCTGACGTAATTATACACAATTCTACGTGGCGTTTCCTACTAAATCTTGTAAGGGCTTGAAGAAAAGAACGTGACGCAAAATATTTTTTTTTGTGTTACTGTACTGAATCTTTAACAAAGCTTAGTGATACTCGTACAGCCTTGGTACAATCTATATTTTTTTAATTTAACTGATTTGCTTTAACACTGTCATCTGACGTATAACAGAGTAGACCTATATCGATAGCTCCCGTATTTAAAATTACAAAACAAAGGACTTACTGTCTAAACTGTTGTAAAAGTGTTGAGTGCACATAGAAAACAATCTCTAAAGTGTTGTGAACATTGTTTTTCAATCAAACTCGCGTGGAAAAGTGCTCAATTCCGTGTAATTAAAACTCGATTCGTTGCTTAACTGCCGACATATGTGGGTATTTTTTAAACGATTTGCTGTTTGATGCCATCACGCGTCATAGCTGTCAGAACTTGATTCCAATCAAAAAATTCGCCACTGTAGCTACACCTATCCGTGGCTGCTTGGTAACGTGCGTCGACTTGTTCTACGGTATACCCGGTTCGAGACTCACCGAGGGATTGGAATTTTTTCGCTTTATATTTGTAATTAAATATTTGTGGACAATGGTTGGAACCTGTGAAGCATGCCAAGCACACATTAGTGTGACAATGAAACGCATAAAATGTATAGTATGTAACTATCTGTACCATTCGGAATGCGTCAGATTTACTGGCGATTCAACAACCGCAAGAATGCAATGGAGGTGCCCCAATTGTGTAGCAGCTGAGCGAAAAGGTGGAGATAATAGTAATACACCCGTACGAGTAGAAAAAACAAGCAAAATCGTGCGAAATGTTAGCTCCGCCGATTTCGAGATTTCGGTATCTGAATGTGATGCCCCCGTGGCCCTGAAAGACAACGATCCTAACCTATTAAGTCGGTTTGAAAGCATTCTCGATGCTAAGCTACAATTGATTAAACATGAAATCGTCGAAGAACTTAAAACTACTATTTTTACCGAATTGAAAAATGAGATAGCTTCGTTAGCTTCCGAATTTTCTCAATTGCAGACATCTTATAGTCAGCTTCAGATTGAAAATGACCATCTTAGGAGTGACTTATGTACGCTGCAGGAACGTATCAGCGTGACCGAGGATCAAGTGTTGGAACTACGCTCACAGTTCGGTAGACATCAGCAACAGGCGAGAATGAACAACTTGGAAATTGTAGGGCTTCCACAAGTCAATAGCGAATCGCCTGTCGATTTAGTGCTGAAAATTGCTGAATACGCTGGCGTCGAGCTCAACCATAGCGATATTGAATTTGCACATCGTGTCCAGCCTCAAACATCTATACCTGGAAGATCGAAACCTATTGTGGCCAAGTTAAGAGACCGGCTGTGCAAAGACAAAATAATTTCAGGCCTTAAAAGCAAAAAAGGCATTTGCACCAAAAACATCGGCATAGGTGGTACGGAGAAAAAATTTTTCGTCAATGAACATCTAACCCCTGAAAACAAACAGTTGTTAAAAGCAACAAAAAATATAGCAAAAGAAAAAGCGTACAAGTTTGTCTGGGTTCGTAACTGCAACATTTTTTTAAGGAAAAACGAGGAATCACCAGCAGTGCATGTTCGTCTCGAAAAGGATTTATCCAAGATAAAGTGACTATTTGGGACATTTCTCTATTGAACTCTGTCCCACTGATTGATTCGGTTTATTGTATCATTTTTTTGTTAATGATTGTTATTTATTATACTAATCCACTACAAAATAAACAGCAACTATGTCACACTCAACACACCCACTCTTACACTCGACAATTAACTCATACACACTACTTGAAACCACACCCAAATTACTTTATCGCTCATCTCCTACAATCAATTGCACAACAGAATTATCGTGCCTACGCTACTTACACAGCTAACAGGCAAGTTATTCCTTCAAGCCAGTATCGCATGAACCAGTATAATTTAAACTGTCCTAAATTACGTTCATTATTATCATTATCAATTTTATTAAATATTTTGGTACATTTTCAAATTTACAGGCGCTAACACCATAGAAATCCTATACCAAAATGTACGAGGCCTACGCACCAAAACAAAAGAACTCAGACAAAATATTCTAAGCCAAAACTACGACCTAATTTTAATCACAGAATCATGGTTAACTAGCGGTATCTATGATCGCGAGATTTGTGACAATAGGTACGATGTCCTGCGATGTGACCGGAATCAGGAAACATCTACAAAAAAAATGGGGGGTGGAGTCCTACTATGCGCCTCAAAGACACTTCATATCCAACATCGTCGGGAATGGAGCTGTGCTGGTGTCGAATCGTTGTGGGCAACTATACCAGCAGAATCTCTTAAAACTTCAGGGAACCGCAATGTTCACATCGGATTAATATATGCACCACCAGACACGCAGTTACCTGCTCGTCTAGAGTCAATATCTTTTTGTCTTGCGGAAGTTCTGGCGACCCACCCCAATGACTACTTCATCTTAGCGGGTGATTTCAATTTACCGAACGTTACGTGGACTGATTCGGGCCCTGTAGTACAAAAACGTGGCCCAGTGGAATTACAAAACGCTTTTGTGAATATTGTAGATATATGTAACCTCTCAGGCCTGAAACAACATAACACTATTCTGAATAGTAAACATAATACTCTGGACTTATTGTTTAGCAATATTGACTTCGATGTTCGCCACTGCCCTAATCCGCTCGTTACGGAAGACGTATACCATCCATGTCTTGAATTTAACCTCTCGAATTTATTCATCCGTAATATTCGCCAGAAGCCCGTCAAAAGACCCAACTTTTTCAAAGCAGACTATGTCACAATAAATAATTACCTTTCACAGATTAATTGGCATGAATTATTAGTAGCTGACTCAATTGATGAAATAGTAAAATTATTCTACTCCATTCTCAATGAAGCCATTAATAAATTTGTTCCCATCAAAGTAAAACTTAAATCTAATTTCCCAGCATGGTTTTCTAAGTCTCTTATACATATTATTAAAGAAAAACTCCAAAAGCACAGGTTATGGAAGGAAGGAGGCAATCCTCGTGATTACGATGAGTTTACTATACTCAGGACACGACAAAAATTAGTTCAGAACCAGTGTTATACCTCCTACACGCAGCGTATGCAATGCTACATTCGTAAAGACCCTAAACTTCTCTTCACTTACACAAAAGCTTTGAGAAACAGCGAAAAAGGATACCCCGCAAAGCTTACGCTCGGACATACTACTTACACTGATGAATCTTCAGCTTGTAACGGTTTCAGTCAGTACTTTGAGAGTGTCTTTACACAACCGGCTGATTCGTACGATCAATCAAGTTCCTCTAATTTTAACCATAACGAATCCATTTGCAAAATTAATATTGGTGCAGAAGACGTTTATAAACTGCTAAAAAGTTTAAAAACAAATAAAGGAGCAGGTAGCGATGGCATTCCACCGATTTTTCTGAATAAGTGTGCAAAAAATTTAAGTGTACCTCTCTCCATAATTTTCAACCTCTCCATTAATGTTTTCAGCAGTTTCCCTGATATATGGAAGGAAGCATTAATAGTACCTATCCATAAAGGCGGATCAAAAACTCAGATGGAGAATTATCGGCCTATATCAATCTTAAATGTGATGAGCAAAATATTCGAAACAGTCGTATATAGGCACATATGTCCCGTTGTTACTAGGTCTATTCCCTACGAGCAGCACGGTTTTATGAAAAACCGTTCTACCGTTACTAACTTGTCTGTTTTCACAGATTACGTCTTACAGAGCATGGATGACAGATGTCAAGTGGATGTGATCTACACGGACTTCGAAAAAGCGTTCGACCGCGTGGATCACGTAATCCTTCTTCAAAAACTTAGCGTTTTAGGCATAAATGGGAGCTTGCTTCGGTGGTTCACATCATATATTAAAAACCGTATGCAAGCTGTAGTAACGGGTAGTGCGAGAAGTGATTTTGTGACAATACCTTCAGGAGTGCCCCAGGGATCCATTTTAGGTCCTCTTCTATATAACGCCTACCTGTTTGATATTGGCAACTGCTTCCGCAATTCACAATATTTAATGTTTGCTGACGATAAAAAAGTATTTCTCAAAATACGCTCAATTGAGGACTGCTATAATTTACAAAAAGATCTGAATGCTTTGTCAGAATACTATGCAAAAAATAGAATCATAGTTAATGTTAAAAAGTGTCATCACATAACTTTGACACGGAAAATAAATTCTATTGAATTCGAGTATAAAATTAATGACACATGTATTCCTAGTGCAACTACAGTTAGAGACCTGGGTATCCATATTGATGTTAAGCTTTCCATGAATAACCATATTGATATTATTGCCAATAGAGCCTACAAGCAATTGGGTTTCATCAAACGAGTAACCCGTTCCTTTAGCGATGTAAACTGTATAAAAGCACTATACTTTGCGTATGTTCGAAGTATTCTTGAATACGCGTGTAATATCTGGTCGCCTCAATACATAATACACACCCAACGGCTTGAAAGTATACAGAGGCAGTTTTTAAAGTATTTAGCTTTTAAAGACTTTAAAAAATTTAACAGTTATCAGGAAGCGTGTACGCACTATGGAATTGACTCGCTCGAACAAAGAAGGTCACAGAGTGATATGCTGTTACTGCAGGCAATTTTAACCGGTTCAATTGATTGTCCCAGCTTACTGTCAGCATTTTCACTCAGTGCTCAATCTGTACGAACACGTCACACGCGTCTTCTCCATGTTCCCAAGTCCAACACGAATTATGCTCAACATTCTATCATTCCACGCCTAGCACGAACTTATAATAAACAGTACTCTAATTTAGATTTATTTTTTCTATCTAAATCACAATTTAAAAAGGAGATGAAAATAACCCTACACCGCAAGAAATAAACAATTAAATAAAAATAAAAACACACACACAGTACCATCTTATCACGCGCACGCACTAAGCGCACATACACACACATACACGTACACTCATACACACACACACGCATACTCACACACACATAATTATTATTACTTACTCACACACGTACTATTACTAAGTTACAAATATTCATTATTATTTTACTTATATGATCTACATACAAGTGCACTACTATCTACTCTGTTAAAATATTTTTTGTATTCTTATACTGTAATCGTTTAAGGCCTTATTTAAAGTCAAGCTATATTTTTTTGTTAATATTAGTTGTAACGCTGTTGATTACTGGAAAAATAAAAAATAAAATAAAATAAAAACACTAGTCAAACGTCGACGTATACTAGAACAGGTACATAAAAGTAAATGAGGAACATCATTTATCTAACTACGGAACAGAAAACTAATGACGTATTGTTAGAAATTGGAATCTTAAGAATAGTACATACTTGTAGATGGCAGTACTAAATAGATTGTTAAAGAATAAACAGTGAAACATTTCTGTTTGAAAACACAATTTTGTTTTCAAATCCTTACCACAGCATTAATTTAATAGGAAAACCTGTTAGATTTGTTACGAGATCCCAGATTATACTTGCCCCGCGTGAATCAACTGCATTGTGCAATGAAAACTTTAAAGTATTGAGAGCCAAGATAATAATCTGGCATGAATGCACCCAAGTTTGCGGCTTTCAAATGAAAAATTCAGAGCGGGTTTTGAATGAGCGGTTATGGAGAAAGGGAGGGAAAAAAATTGTACGCCACGGACAAAACAGCGGTTACATTGCCAAACAAGAAACGTACTCGTATTTTCATAAAGCGGCTGCATTTCCCTAATAGTAGATTATACACCAAGGGGATAAAGCACTGTTTTATGTCACGGGCGCTACATTGAATCCTGAACGTAACGAAGGACTCCAAATTTAACTCCCGAGCGCAGCGAGGGTGTTATAAGTTAATTCCCGAGCAAAGCGAGGGAATTAAGATTGAGTCCTGAGTGGAGTGAGGGATTCAAGCGCCCAAGAAAAAAACAGTTTTATCCCGGTGGTGTATACTCTACTTTTCTCACTTTATGCGAGACAATAAAAAACCAGGCTTAGTAGATAGTGTTTATTACAGCAAATTAAAAGTGCAAATTGATATTGGAGACATTAGTCCAATAATTATGGAAAGATAACGTTATATTTTTATTTGGTACGTTTATCGAGGTTGCTAGAGCTTATTTGAGTTGTGATAGAATCTTGTAATAAAGGTACTACTAGCTACGGCTATAAAACTTCCTCCAGCTGGCGTGGCCTACTCGATTTGACAAACAAACGAAGTTCTTCTCAGTGCGAATCTAGTGGGCCACGGCCTATATAGCCACTTCTTTCAGCTGGCGTGGCCTACTCGATTTGACTTGTCAAATCGAGTAGGCCACGCCAGCTGAAAGAAGTAAACAAATGAAGTTCGTCTCAGTGCGAATCTAGTGGGCCACGGCTTCGGTTTTAGAAAATCGAGTTGGCCGCGCCCGCTGAGAACACATTCTGTTTAGCGAAATTAGACTTTATGGACATAGCAATAAGAATTATGAAAGTGAAAATCACATTATTAACCAGCGGGTTATAATGAAATTCAATAGAACATTATAACCCGGCTAAAGCCAAGAGATATAATGTCTTGCTTTCGGTAAAGTTTACATGATATATAATTCGGCATTGTCGAGCATGTGGTGTGAAAAGTTTATTATTCGGTTTATATTTTCAACGACGTAAGCGGCGTATGTGTAACCAGTCTTGTTTGTTACTGTAAATGAAAAACTTCATTTGCCAAGTTTTGAATTTTTTATCAAACTATTTTATTACTTCGAGTAAGAGGTCGAGTAACAGACATGTAAGACGCTCAGTTTAGAGGTTACGTAAATCGGTTTTTGGACTTTAGAGGCATTATACCGGAACTTCAACGCCTGGTATCCTAATTATAATTTAATTTAAATAAAAACAGGCATTCAAACCCACGTCCGAATTTAGTCTTACCGAATTATTATTATTCTCCAAAAATACCTGTAACAAAAAATAACAAACATTAAAACACTGAAATTATCAACCAATAAAGAATTACTTAATAATAATATATAAACTATATACACGGTTCCTATGTTTAATGATTTAAAATAATATACATATCAGATGTGGACACAAGTTATATTATACTCGTTGCGACAAGAATTTTGTATAATACTAATATTTTCTTTGTTTATTTCCTTGACGGTCTGAGCCGTGTCTATCCGGATTATTCTCAGAATACCTACAGAATGAGACGACAAAAGCATTGTACAAGGATATCTTTAAACAGCGTTGTCTTTACGACGTGGCTACCGTTATGCGAGCTAAAGCCTGCTGAAATGCAGGAATTAGTATTAAGCTCTGACAAAGACTGCGTATATACCATCTACAGTACCTACCCGGCAATAAATATTGCACATCGACCTTTGGAAAGAGACAATCGGTTATTTCGGCTTCGTATAGCGTTATCTCTGTCGCACACTACCGATCGGTAACCGATTGTCCGTAACCGATTGTCTCTTTCCAAAGGTCGATGTGCAATATTTATTGCCGGGTACTGTATCTATATACCATTTTATTACATGAGACCTACCGTAATAATCCGTCAAATGCAAAACATGAAACCCTAATAGTATTTATATCATACTTGCTCAGTAACTAGGGATTACTATGGTGGAAAGTCTCCTTGTAAGTTGGTGTTTGCAAATCAAGGCAACATTACGTCGCACTATGCTTGAATTGTAATGTTCACATTACAGTTCAAGCTATGCAAAACTCCTTGGTAAACAATCTCTTTTTTTTATAAAATGGTAAGAAAACTTTTTACTAAAAAAAAAACACTGAACATGGCGGCATTTAATTTCCATACATTTCAAACTATGTAAAACTCCTTGGAACTCAGAGCCGAAAAAAAAAATGGAAAACTATTTACGAAAAAAAAATGGAAATGGCGGCATTTCATTTGATCTGAAAGTTTGTGAAGTTTGTTCGTAAAGTGATTTAAGTTATTTACAACAATGTCAAGCACTTCATCAGATGATGAAAAAGGAGGAGAGCCTGATTTTTGTTTGCTTGAAGTAGAACAAATGATGCAAAACCTTTTTGCATTACCAATGTTTTATTTACCTCGCAAGAATGATATAAAGTAGAATGCTTACCTCGGTTGCAAGTAGCTATTACACCCTCGAACTATATTCACCCTCGCTCGCTGCGCTCGCTCGTGTGACTAAATATCTCGGGTGCACGCGATCCATTAGCGCCCTATGCGAGCTGCGCTCGCACTTGCGCCAAATTGGATCTTGTTCTGTAATAGCTTACTTACGTCCCTTGTGTAACAATCTACTATTAGCAAAGTCTAAAGTTTCACTGGTTTAATAGCACCGAGTTTAATAGGCATGCATACGGTTTTCAAAAAGTATTTAGAATATACGATAGGACGTTCACATGATAACTAAGGAGTATGTAATGCTATAGATAATGAAGATAAAGCAACCTTCAAAGCAAACAGGTTGATCGACTTAAACGCGATGGACAAAAATCCTATCGCCGAAATCGGTATTTGATATTTCAGTTCTTTATGTAAGACAAAATTTATGCGCAGACATGAATAAATCGAAGAAATAGAAGGTGCAAGGGGTGCTTATCTTGAGATATATTGGTACTATAAAATATCGCAAAAGAGAAATGTATAGTAGCTCTCGCAGAGCGATAAGAATGAAAATATAAGAGTCCTGTATGATAATTTTAGGACCACATCAGAAATATATTCTAGAAGCTTTAATGCTGCTATGTTATTCAACTGAAAGAAATATATTGGTATATTATTTTGATATGTTTGGAACTCAGTTATCTAAATGGATACTCGTAAATCTTCCTTCAATTTAGCTTTTGCATTTTATCTATTTTTTAATGGGCCATTTGGGATATTGATAAATAATAAGACCTATTGTTTATCTTTTTCCCACGATTTCAACGAGGCTGTTATGCGATTTGATGAACTTGATATTTAGAATCATTTTTGGGGATGAGAATTTCGAAAAATCTTGTTTTATATTTTTTTCAAACTACTGCGTTTTCTGAGTTTTATAATTGTGTTGATTTAATTCTTACTACCATCAAACTTTCTCTTGCTAACCCACAAAATTTATTCGTTGAAGCCTAAAGGAATATTTTGTACCTAGTACCTACTTCCTTATAAATAACGTGTACGTGTCACAATCAATATTGTTCAATGTTCATATTAACTTTTCCCACCAGAAAGACTATTTATTATATTGGAAACCCTCAATCAACTAAAACATACACGTATAACACAATAACATTCATTGCAAGCAGTTCTAAGTAACGAGATACAACAAATCAATATTATTTTACTATCGACTATCACCGTCACTATTTGAATTGTGATACAGTCACTGTTCTAAGTTCTAACTACATATTATTATATATTGTATTGTTATCGCGATAATTAATTGAAGAATAATTTCCTCACGGGCCACGGCCTATTTTTTTTTCTTATATATGTGTCGGTTAAATTTTTTGAAATGGTATTTTTTTTACCGTTAATTCTTATGCCTTGTGCTTGCCTACAATCTAGGTAATCTGATATTATTCTTTATAATTAATAGAAAATGGAGAGGTTAAAAGTATATTCTTTTTCTTAAATAATATTTTTAATAAAATGCACAGCAATTATTACTTATTATCATTCACAATAAATATCGTGTCAGGTCTCAACGAATATGCACAGGACCATTCTGAGTTTTGAGCACGAGTGTACTCTCAGAATGAGAAGGGTTAAGGCTAGGTATGTTAAATATTAACAAAACCTTGTTTGTACAATTAGATTTTGGTCACGAAAAACATCTACTTGGGAAGCTTTCCAAGTTTATTTAGCCATTCTTAAAGATAAAATGGCAAGGCGATAGAATCGATAATTACCTTTGGGCCAACCCAAGCAATCAGAGGGTAATCGGTGGGATGAGAATTGAGGTTCACAAATTGCAGAGATATCATCTACGGTTGTAACAAAATGACGTAAGAAAAGTCGAAGTCCCAAACATTCTAATCTTGATTTCCCATTTACGTCTGCCTTAATTTTCGTCATTTTCTTGTAATTACCTTCCTAGCTCACGAAATAGTTAATTTATGCACATATCGTAACAGAATTACCGTTAAGTCAAAGTCAAAAGATGTTTATTCAAAACGATACACTGTAGGTACATTTTTGGAACGTTATTGACCGAGCGAAGCGAAGGTCTCTGAGTCTACTTGGGTGAATTGGCACTTGTCCGTCCGTCCGTCCGTCCGTCTGTCAGAGCATTATAACTTCTGAATTACTGAACGCAATTACTTCAGCTTTAAATATAATATGTAAACCAATGGCCTCCCGCCGAATATGGCTTAAAAAATAATAAAAATCTTTAGTTCAGGAGGGCTCTCAAAGAAGCGAATGCGAAGTAAAATATTTTTTATAAAGTTACATAGGGTTGGGGTATATCATTTTAAAGATAATTAGGAATAGAGTCCAAAAATATATTTTTTTTAATTTTTCCCCCAAAATTGACGAAATGGGGGGCTTTCAAAGTGTTGATTTTCTAACGTCCAAAGATGACCTCAGAACTCTAAATTTTCTGAAAGGATGAGCCTGAAACTTGATCAATTATTTCAATTATATCCTGTACTTGAACAACAAATACTAAAATTAGATAAATATTGTAAGGAAACGGAATTATTTAATTTTTAATGAGCTTCAGTATTTTTAAGAGAACTTCACATTTATGTCAATAGATGGCGCCGCGAGGTCTTAGTTCGGGGCGAACCACTAGTTAAAATAATAAGTATAAGATGTATATTGTATAAGCTATGTTTATAGGATTATTACATTAAATTGAAATTAATGTACATGTAAGTACTGTGTAAAAGTAAAAACGGGGTTCGGATTCAGATTCGGTCATTTAGGGTTACCCTGATTCAAAGAAAAACCTATCAGGACTCAGGAGCCTACGTGAAATTTTTTGTAACGTTTTTTTAACGATATGCAATGTGCTTAAAAAAGCAGACACGCACTATCAATAAACGATAATTACCAACGAAAGTTATATTGCGTAGTAAGTACTCAGTCACTAGGTAACGAAAGTGACAACACTACTTATGTTTATGAAAACACAATTGACGACGCATACGGACAGTCTCATTACAATAGTGACTTTATTTGTAGACAGAATGGCGTCAACGCCTTCTTAGTACAGATCAGAAGTCAGGCGGAACTAGCTCTTATGTCTTGAACTGTAAGAGCGATAAAAAGAACATATTTAAACAGTCTGCTTGGAAGTGTGGATCGCCATGTACTGTAGAGTTGTAAACAATTCTTATCACGTCGCGATATGAAGTGACGGTACGCCAAATCGGTCACGCTATTCGAAGAACATAAACAGATCTAATTTTGTTTTTCCGGCTTTTGAAACTTAAATAACAGCTAGGAAAGCTCAAGCATTGCAAGGCTAAAACAACCTGCCGGCAAATCACATCCGCAAGACTACAAAGCTATAATAAGAAAGCCTAGATGAAGGCGGAAATATTTACAGGGCGGCTCATTAAAATTGAAAGAAAAATAATGAAAGAAAATTAATAGGTATAGCTATTTAATGACACCCACACGATATAATCAAGTATTCCGCCATTGAAAGGCAGCCTTATCCCTAATATTATTAAACAAAAAGGTAAGTAAGTAAATTACGAATCTCTTTTATCATGCTAGTATTATAAAAGTGTGTTTGATTGTTAGTTGGTCCTTCATAGGCATTTTTTTGGCATAGGTATAGTTAAGGATCTGGAAAGTGATGACTTGACTCTACTTTTTATCCCGGAAAATTAAGGTGATCCCGCGGGAATGAAATAGCTTAAATCTCGCGGACGAAGTCGCGGACATCAGCTAGTAGGTCATAACTTAATAAATGACTCCATTTTTATTCTGAGTATCGTAGTACATAAATATACCTAAGTAGTAAGTACATAATTGAAAAATACCTAAAATACCACGACAATGTTATGCATCGAATGGGAGAAAACATTGGGTCAAAGATTATACCCAGCTTTACTCAGCTGTGAAACGGAAAAACAAAACTCTCAACTCTTTTTCCTATTTCCTAGTAATTTTGTCCGCACTCCTCTTTACATTGGTTGTAATTCGCGTATTTTGCAATGACAACAGGGTCGGCGTTCGGCCGGGCGAGAAATGAAATGGATTTTTTCCCATTTTCGCAAAATAGTGCACCTGGCGAGCGTAACACGGAAACCGGATGTTATAGGTTTTGAATTTATAATAAGCCCATTCAGGTTGTATATATCGTTATTAATATGAAATAATATTTAACTATTCAATTGAAAACAATACAATAGAACTTAAAGGTAGCTAGCCTAACCTAATTACTATATAAATCATGCCCGCGTGGAATGGTGGCAAGAATGCTGGCTGTATTTACGCGTTGGCCAGCCAGGCTGATCTTTTGCGCAAGAAATGAGCCAGCCCTTCTGTCACCAGAGACTGTCACTAAGACTCCACGGCCCCAGGGTCTCCACGGCAAACGGAACAAATATGTAACTCTCTATGTGAGAGGCATATTATTTCCGCCGCTTGCTGGTTTCAGCCTTTTCTGCTGCGGCTCCCGGCCTTGATGCCGTCTCCCTGATATGACACTTTTTACTTGTAGGTAAATCCCGTTTGATATTGAAAGCGCATATAACCAAACGTATAGAACTTCTAATTTAACTTACCTGATCTGTTTTCCAGTCATCGCATATCAAAAATGAAGACAAACTATTTTTCCAACTTTTTTCTACTTTGAAAGCACAATTCTATTTTGAGATTCAGCTATGACATCGTAGTTACGTAAAAAACTGTTTATGGTAATGAGATTTTTTATCGTGAAATCTGTATGTAGATTTTTTACTAAATTCTACCTAACTAATCCTAGATAACAAAGCTTCAGGCTTAGTTGGTGTGGAAGCAAAATATTAATCATGCTTAAAACGTGCTCTGCTTTATAAAATGCATTCCCCACATTTTGTTAAGAGCTAAGGAATGCGAAAAAGTGCTATAAGTGCTCGAATAAATAATATTAAAAAAATATATCTGTGACATCGAAAAAACTGCCTTTAATGAAACTCATATAATTTACTGCACATTATAAAACTATAAAAATCTACCGAATCTGTCCATCTACTTGACCAGGCTGATTTTTAAACGGCATCTTAAACGTAGTACATACTACTAGTTAATAGTTTCTATGACGTTAAAAAAGTTAAACTGCGGGCGAAGTAGGTGCCAAATGCTATATGTACATTATAAACATATTATTTTATATCGCGCTAAGGTAGAATTCGCTCTCTAGCGCCGCAGTGGTAATGAATGCACTCGTATATTTCATGCAATGTACATAATATTTCTTTAGGTCATTCGCACGAGTGGTTTTCCAAATGGTAAAATTTACCTTCCGTAAAATATTATGAAACCGGTTAAATTTTTCAGGCGAGAACGGAAAGACTTTTCTATATAAATAACGCTGCGTATGAAATTCTAAACTTTTGATAAGTTTTTGGTAGTTGATTTTACTCAATCCTTACTTCAATATATCTAGCAAGACAAGGTGCACGATAATTATAAGAAACGCCGGAGGTGCAATCATGTAAGGATTGCCGATGAAATCGTTAAAGTTAGCCTTAAAAGTAAAATAAACCATACCAGCATTGAATTAGACCTCAATTTCGTGTATCCATTATCATACGTCTCGTACACACGAAATACACGAAATTGAGCTCTAATTCAATGCTGCTATGGTTTATTTTACTTTAAAGCCGAGCTTTAACAATTTGATCGGTAATCCTTAGATGATTGCACCTCGGGTTATTCTTTTAACCCAGAGTTAGCTGCTACTTTGACAGAATACGTGTAAAACACAACTAAGTACACTAAATAATTCGGGCAAAAAAATGAGATCCTTCTCTTTCTTGGAAGTTGGTTATAACTAGTGACATCCTAATGTATTATAGACGAAAATTAAAGCATAACTTATAGACCTGCCCATTCCCAACAATCCCATTTCCGTTGCTCTACATTTAATGAGGCTGATTTCTTGTCACTAATGCCCTCTTACGTCGTCATTAGTCCCCAGCATCGGTAAGTACAATGATAAATAATAGACGGAATGCAGAGGCCGACAAAGATTTAAATCTCTGGACGGAAACGTGAATATTATTTCGGTGCGAAGTCGTATAGAATTGTAATCGACTGTATGTAAGTTGAACCAAAATGGCGGTCGTCTGTGCAGGTAAATTGTACTACAGAGGTGCAATCATGTAAGGATTGCCGATGAAATCGTTAAACCTCGGCTTCAAAGTAAAATGTTTGGGAATGTACGATACCCTTAACGTATGAGAATGGATACACGAAATTGAGCTCTAATTCACCGCTGTTATGGTTTATTTTATTTTGAAGCCGAGCTTTAACGATTTCATCGGCAATCCTTACATGATTGCACCTCAGAGCCGAGCGGAGCGTGCGTGGTGAGCGAGGGATATGGGCTCGCCGCACTTCGTTTGACGCCCGAAATGTGTTTCTGCGCAGGGTTCAACTTACGCCGCGGCTACTATACACTCCTGTTATAAAAAACACTGTATTCCAAATACTCAGCGTGCAATCACGAACGTAATCCAACCTGTAATACTTCACGTTCCCTTTCGTAGCTACGTTGTATTGCTCGTTTCTTTTATATATAGCGTAATTACTAATTTAATGTTGGTATTCAATGCTTTAAACGGTAAAAAGTTAAGCTAAAGTAGGTTTAATTTCAAAGTTTTCGTACCTATTTTTATACTGAAAAGCAACTTTTTGAGGAAACAAAGTAGTAACTCCTCCAATAATGTCAGAAAATTTAGGACACATATTAGACATAACGCGCGACGGAAAAGAGTCCAATGTTTAGTCAACGATGTGCTAGCTAATTGTTGTATGTTGTAATTTAGTTGAAGAGTACAGCGCAAAGCGTCATCATGTGCTGCAGTCGCACGTCTTCATTGTCGTCGCGCTTTACAGTGATAATCACTACAATTGTACACGCGTAGGCGCGCATTAAGTATGACGTGCTGTCATGAACACGCTGTTGCGATGTGTGGATCCCAAACTATTTTTACAAATATATTATTTTTATTTAATTATATTTAAATATAAGTATACATTATACCTGGTTCAAAGGTTATCCATCGCCATTCAGCGTGGCAATGCTGCAAGTTTGTTGGGTACCTTTGGCCCATGCAACCAGGGGTGGTCTTTTTGATTAGGGTTTTATTTTTATTTTTGTTAGTAGGTACTTATATAAGGATTTTAGATTAACGTTTAGTCTATAAGTTTTTATTATATCTTGTAATTATATACATATAGTATACATTCTAAATATTACGTTGCATGATTTCCGTTACGGTGCATCAAAAACCTGATCATGTTATTATAATATAGTAAAATAGAACGTTGAACTATTTAAACTACGTCTATGCTTTTTCTTCGAGTACATAATAACTATACCTAACTGCATAAGTTAACGTAATTTTCACGTGTGACCTAACGTTTCCGCTCGCTTGACGCGCGCTCGACTCTTTTGGTGAAAATTGCGAAATGCAACCTGCGGATTGAAAAGAATTCCACGGGTATTTCTGTAATGAAAATATTTGAGGTTCACCGAAAAAGCAAATTAGTTCCGGAATTACTTGATTTTTGGCGTGCATACTCAAACCTGTAATATTGAAATTAATAAAATACCGTACACGGCATTTATAGCACAGTAGTTTATAGTAGGTAATTATCAACGTTTAAGTTTTTGTTTCTTTATTAAATAAATATCTTACAATACAAGCAAGACACCTGTTTTGTCTGACAGATATACATTCTCGAAATTCTTCTTTAGTGGGACATAAAATGAAACTTAACTCTCTAACTTCAGTTGTTAGTAGATTGGGGCTAGATTTACCTCTTCAGTTGTTTTTTTCTTATCCACTACAAGTAAGGGCTACCTTAACTGCGATCTCACCTGATGGTAAGTGATGATGTAGTCAGTCAAATGGTAGCGGGCTAACCTATTAGGAGAATGGCAGTTACTTTAAACCTATACACCCCTAATCGGTTTCTACACGGCATCGCTTGGTGGCACGTCTTTGTCGGTAAGGTGGTAACTAGCCACGGCCGAAGCCGCCCACCAGGCCAGGCCAGCGAAAATTCAGAAATTATAAATTCCCAAATTGACCCTGCCCGGGGATCGAACCCGGGACCTCCGACGTTAGGACAACTCAACGATGCGCCAGGTCATCGTGTTAGTAGATTGGGGCTAGATTGGGGCCTGTACTATTTATTACCTATTCTGTGCCAGAGGTTGATGAATTAATAAGGACATGCCTCTACCTTCAAAGAGACAACAGCTGCAACGTAATCAAAGTGTAATAGCATTTTCATTAAAGCAAAATATTTTTAATGTTATGGGACCGGGCTCTTACACGTTTGTCAAGATCTCGTTAGTCGTTGTATGTTCACATACGCTAACAATCTGCAAAAGTGGATACAAACGTTTGAGCGCCCGCATGTACTCGGATGTAGTTTCGATCGTAATGCTGGCGAAACAAACCTTTTCAGGATTAAAGCTTGAGACACACAAAACGCGATGCCGCGCGACGCCAATTCTTTGGCCAACGCATGAAGCACATTATATGGCAGCAGGTGATATGCGCTCGAGCTTTACAGTACGAAGATTATTCTACGGACGGTCGTCATGTCCGGGATGGTCCAACCGTTATATCATAAACACTTTTTTATAGTGTTCAGTTTTTTAAGTGAGTATGTGGTGAATTGCGAGTTACCTAGTTCGGATTCTTGAGATAAACCCGGTGAAATAAAAAGCTGTGGTGTAACCTTTTCGACTTTAAATAAAGCTTATTTAGGCCTTACTTACTCTGACATTATTTTGATGATTGCCAACTGAACGAATTCAATCTTATTCGAAATGTAAAGTCTCATGTTAACTTTATTTTTACTATACTGACTGTTTTTTGATCCGTCCGTTGATAATTTTATTTAACCAGGGCTTTATAATCATAAAACAAACATTTTCACTATTACATAGGCGCACATAACCATACGTTATGCCAAATCATTATTTAATCGTTTTAGTTTAGCGGTAAGACTGTATTTTCAGGGTACTCAACCGTTTAATAGGTATACAACAATATTGCTTTACGCCTTTATTACGGAGTACTAAGCGTACATAAGTTATAGCTTCATTGTAGAGTTGTATTAAATGGTTATTGCACTCGTTTAACAGAATACTTATTTGAAATGATTGCTGGTGAGATTATTAACTTTAGGTACTTAATATAATATTGATGAGTGATGACTAGCCGAGTCTTTCTGACTATAACAAGAATTTAGGCCTACCTAGTAATTTTTAATTTTATGAGCATTATGGTAAGGCATGACTACCTCGTTGGTCTAGTGCAGGGATTCCCAAAGTGGTCGATATTGGTTTCCCAGGGGTCGACATAAACGAAAACTGATTTTGGGGGTCGACGAGGTCTAAAACGACCCCTATTTTAATGTTTTATTTCAAAAAATAATTAACTGCTAACGTATTTTTACGTAATTTGTAATAATAATTATTAATTACACTTGATATTTGAATACTGAATTTTAATTCTGTTTATTTTGTTACATTTTGATGAGAAAATTATGTCAAGTTTACTAACTTAACCAACCGCAAAGTTTTTAAAGTGGTAAGTATTTTGTATCAATAGGAAAAAAACTAGAGATAGGATTTTTAAAGTAATTTGGCAATGGGAAGGAAGGAATTAAGATTCATTATTTAAAAGGGGTGTCTTGCCCAAAATAGTTTGGGAATCCCTGGTAATCCCATAAGTATTGGATTTTTCAGAATAGTAATTCTCAGTACTAGCCTGGAGTTAGAAAATTGACGGTGTTTCACCCCCTTGCCTCAGAGTGTACGTTAAGGCGTCGGTCCCGGGTTTTATCACTAACCTGATAATAGTCGTTAAAGCCTACCAACCCGCATTGGAGACTCAAATTCAAAAGCTTTGAAACCTTAATTTGACTTTGATTCCTAATGTTTGTCCTATACCTTATATGCTTGGCTTTTTTTCTCTAGTAATAAAATATAGTTAAAATTCTTGGATTTCTGTAATCTCCTTAATCTCCGTACGTACCTAATTATATAAAGGAACACGACCAATTATCATACGAGTCACGTACAATAAACGTTTGGGAAAGTTACGTACCTACCTATTTTTTGCTAAATTCTTGGTATTTACAAAAAAAATTGGTAGTACTTATAAATTAGAGATCACTATCTTCAACACTGCATGAACTCAGAATTAACACTAATCCAGCAATAATCCAAAACAACGCTCGTTTTAGACCATTTTACAAATAACTGTATAAGAAAAATAATTTCTATTTCCTTACATTTGAAATTACGCAAGCCAGTGTTTTTGCAATATTTCACGTATAATTTACTTTTATCATGACGTAACTACACGAATCACGATGTAACTTCAAGAGACTACTTCTGACTAAATATTTAGTTAGGTAGGTAATATTTTCATGATGGTTTACTTAAAAATATCTTTTGCTGAATAGATTAATTTACTACAGTGTAAACTTTGATGTGTTTGTCTGTTTGCAACCCCTAGTAGGGATTGTATTAAAGTTTTAAACAATAAATATTTTAACGTTGATTTAGTTGCTCAAAACAAATTGATAAATGTAAATTCATAAGAATATGGAGTCTTGTGATACATAAATTTAGTATGATTAGATAATTTATTCGTTTATTCATCACTAGATTACTTTTGAACTCAGCGTTTGTCTCTAGGGAACAATACCCGTGTGAAACCGAGGCGTGTCAACTAGTTTAGTTATCAACACATAAACCCAAAATTTATCCACTCCTATTTAAGCAGACAGTGTTTGTTGAGCTTAATTACTCACTGGGCACAAAACTAATGAGTTGAACACAATGTGTCAAAAATGTACCTAACAACAATTTCTAAACTCTAATATAACTTGGGATGGTAATAGGAGCACAATCTAAATTCTGTTCGAGACGCGTGGGTTGAACCTTGGGTTGAGTAGGTAGTTTACTTAGATATACCTAATATACAGTGGCGTGCACAGGGCTTGACGCTAGGGTAAGCATTAGTCAATCAAAATACCTATTCACTGAGTGTTATAATGGAAATGAGCATTTACCTATATCCATTAGGGTAAGCCGTGCTTTTATGCCTCTATGAAGTGCACGCCACTGCTAATATAGTACTAGATAGATTTCTAATTAGAAATTGAAACCTTAATAATGAAACAATTTTTTTTTTTCAATAGAAAGGGTCGAATAACAATTTGAAATCAAACAACACAAGAATTTTTCCACTCAGCTGTGACAAAGAAGCTAACTGTTTAAAGAGCTTAGTTAAAGAGGCAGATGAAAAGAAGAGTATGCAAGTTCAGGAAATTTTTGATTTCTACGCTATGATATTTAAACAAATCGTTAGTTCTACGACGTTAAAATGAATTTTAATATTATAAGTCTTTTTAATCTCAGTTGAGCTGCGAACTGCTAAGTAACGAATATGATCACATTACATTACGGACTGATATTTCAATAGTACATTCCAATTCAGCAATTCAGTGTCTGTAATAGATACACCCGAATCAATCGGATTGCGAAATTCTATTACATACGCCTGGAACGCTTGATCGATGGCAGATCGTGTGACATGTCGATGGTGACTATCTTACGACTACTTCAGGCTTTAGATCAAAGACCTTTGAGTGGACATATCTACAGTAAATAGAGCTTAAAGCAGTCGTGACTGACTGCATCTCGTACAACAATCTTCCTTTCATCGTCATACACGAGACCGCTCATGCACTCGCGACCAAGCCCAAAGAATGATTGCAGATTAATTGTAAACTACCTACTCTAGCAGTCGACAATTACTACTTTTCTGAAGTTTCACTTTTTTGTTCTACTGGGTAACAACTTACCAATAGTAAAATGTTTATTCTTAATGTTAATTCTAGTGAAATTATTTTTAATCTGTATTAAGATTTAATTTAGGAATGCTGTATCGCTCACCTCACCTTTGACTTCTTCCTTAGTCAGTTTACATTTTTTAAATTAATATTATCGAGATGATTTTGATAACAAAACAAACCGGGCACGGGACAATAATAAAAAAATACATGACGTCATCATAAGGCATTTTAAGTACGTCTAAAGTTTAGATCAAAGTGTGAGTGGCCATACCTACAGTAAATACAGCTTAAAGCAGTCGTGACTGACTGCATCTCGTACAACAATCTTCCTTTCATCGGCATACATGAGACCGCTCATGCACTCGCGACCAAGCCCAAAGAATGATTGCAGATTTGACTCGCTCCAGCAATGCTAAGGACAGCTGTATTTTACAAATTAATGAAATTGTGAATTTTTTTCAATAGAGCAACCGCCGAGTTTCTTGCTGGTTCTTCTCGGTAGGAATGGCATTCCGAACCAGTGGTAGATTCACTTGACGATTCAAAAGTACTTGTAAAAGTTTATTTGAATAAAAATCATTTTGAATTTTGATTAATTGTAACTACCTACTCTAGCAGTCGACAATTATTACTCTATTTATTTCAACTACATAAATGGTTCGTATATAGACACTTTTTAGACATTTAATCACAATAATTAGTAAGAAGTTCCTACTTAGGAATCTACTTAATTTTAAACAAACGCTCGGAGCTCCTTAAAGATTTGGAGAATTCTAAAGTGGTTATTAAATAAAATTAATTCGTTATTTCAAAAGAAACTTCGGGATAACCAAGTAAGTAATATATCTGTAGAGAAGATAGTCACTACCAATAAATACCTCTTTCCAATGACAGAGGAGAAAGTGTCGACTCAGAATATGTCTCGAAAAAAGTACTACACGACATTATGCTTAAAAAATTGCGGTATAAATATATTTAAACATCAATTTAAATTGCATTAACAAACGGTGCAATTATATTTTGGAAAATGTGACGGTTAAAGTATATTTATGACTCCACACTTTCTTAATGTTGGCATGATGTACAATTACGTCGTGTCATTTATAATGATCAAGATCAGTTGTTCTTGCATAATGTAAAACAATACAGTACAGGTGCATTCGAAAGTGTCTTTTTATGGAATGAAAGTAGATTTCACTACCTGATGTAACTTTGAGTAGCGTTCTGTAAAAAGTAACTTTTACTCGAGCCAACAAAGGCTGGATGATTCATGATCTTAGATGATCATTATTGAGAGATCATATTTCACCTGATATTCTAAACCTAATCGTATTAGAATATCGCGGGACAATTAAAGTGTAGCAAGATTTTTTTTTTCGTAGTTAAAAATGTTGATTGTTTTTCTACCTTCCCTCTAGCATTTAAATAAACCTAGGTATGTCGAAATTTCTCAAATCTCATTTAAATCTAATTATGAATTACTGATTTAGAAATATGAATTCTATCTTTATTGAAAATAATACAATAGAACTTAATGCTAGCTAGCCTAACCTAATTACTATATAAATCATGCCCGCGTGGAATGGTGGCAAGAATGCTGGCTGCATTTCCGCGCTGGACAGCCAGGCTGATCCTTTGCGCAAAAAATGAGCCAGCCCTTCTGTCACCAGATGAGGCAATTAACCGCGGTGAAATACTTACACTGAATTATTTCATTTAAATTAGTAATCTTAATTGTGTCAATTATGTACGACTTTTCCTATGTGCATGATGTAACTACCTATAAATTGAATTGCTTGTTGCCTATTGTCTAAGCCATTCAACATTTTGTATACCTACTACTTGTAATTCTGTTGGTAGTTCAAATAAAATGAATTAAATCTATATATATAAAAGCGAAAGGTCACTGACTGATCATCACGATATCTCAGGAACTATAAAACATACAGACTTGAAATTTGGAAGGTAGATTCCTTCTATGGTTTAAACGTCAGCTAAGAAACGATTTTGGGAAAATTCACCCCTAAGGGGTTGAAATGGGGTATGGAATTTTGTATGAAAGTCCTTTGTTTTTGAAGTTGCACACATGAAAATTAGTATTTAAGAAAGTTTAAAATAATAAAAATCTGTATAATTTTTTTTCCGAAAATCTACCCCAAAGAGGGTTAAATGGGGGTTGGAAGTTTGCATGATGGTTCTAAGTTTTTGAAGTTACAGACTAGAAAATCGGGATTTAGGTTATCAGTTTTAAATTATAATAACCTGTATAAGTACTTTTTCGAAAATCTACCCAAAGAGGGTGAAATGGGGGTTGGAAGTTTGTATGAAAGTTCTATGTTTTTGAAGTTAGATACTAAAAAATCGGGATTTAGGTTATGTTTTAAATAAAACTAACCTGTATAAACCATTTTACGAAAACCCACCTCACAAAGGGTGAAATGGGGATTGAAAATTTGTATGAAAGTCCTATGTTTTTGTAGAAAGAGACATGAAAATTCAGCATTTCGGTTATAAGATTGAAATAATAAAAACCTGCATAAGCTGTATAGACCTCTTTAGATAGACTTTTTGCAGCGGGAAAATTTCATAATCTCATAGGAAATCAGAAATTGTACGCGGACGAAGTCGCGGGCGACCGCTAGTTAAAGTATAAATACAATGTCGTGGTTTATCTTCATTCACACACTTTTACAGAGCTGTATAGAAAAACAAGCTTGTTTGATTAAAACGATTTCCGCGTTGAAGAAATCTGGAATGTATGTTGTATTTTCGGAAAGTGCATCTAAAAGGGATCGATCGACGACGAAATCTATAAATAAAACCATGCAGCGAGAGTCGTGACCCACTTGAGAAGTTTACCAGGATTCTATCGAGGAAACCCGAAAGTTTCGACAACTGCTAAAATTGTCTGGGAGAATGCTTTTATACGCGTACTAGTTCGGAAAGAGTTTTAACCGAAGCGACGGGCAAAGGCAATTTAATAAACACATGTACCTATGTATCTACAATAAACATTTTACTATTGGTAAGTTGTTACTTATTAGAACAAAAAAAAAATTCAAATCGGTTTTGAAACCACGGAGATATGCACCGACATACTTACATTTAAAAAAAAACATACGCGCCGAATTGAAAGTCGGTTAAATAAAGTAAAACTTCAGAAAAGTAGCCTACGAGAGAATGAGATAAATATCACTTGTATTCTATCTCATTTCCTTGCAGGCTAAATCCTATTATGAATATGTTTGTCTCTTTTTGGTGTCGCTTTTTCGTTTCATCGAATTTTCAAATCACAACGATTCTAAAGAAGTTTCACTTCAAAAAGTCAGTTATAAATGAACTTAATATTTTATCCAGAAACCCCTAAAACTCATTTCAAACTATCGTTATTCTAACTGACCCAAATCTGATGAACAAACACCATATGTGCCTAATCTCAGTTGCCCAACAGGAAAACATGGTAAACTGGCTCGAAAAACAACCAAGTCTGATCATCCATTAATGACAAAGATTTATGGGCTTTATGGCGCATAATGCAACACTGTAATGAATTAGTGAACTATAAAATAAAAATAAGGAAACATTAAAATTATTAATGGACCGAATCTGACTTTCTTACCATAGCTAATATTTATGGAAATTTAAGGGATTTATGATGATTTAAAAGGTTTAAAAATAACGCAAGAATTAGAATATAATCGCTATTGGAGCTAACATCCAGTATTCGAACTTTGGCATTCGAATTTCGAAGTCCTATTGAAAATTACGTTAATTATTTTAATGATACCAACACTGATATTACCCATTTAATCGCAAAAGCTATGAGTTGCACTAACCGGTAAAGTCTATTATTCTATGAATATTTTTGCCTGTATTTTAAATGTGGTGTTTAAAACTGCGATCTCCCATGATTTCAAACAAAAATTTTTTTTCATGAACTAGTACCTTCGAAACTGTATGGATAATTAATCTAATAAGTATCTATATTATGTGACTATGAGATAAATAGTTACTTACTAACTATAAAGCTTAGTAGGAATATTGTTTACAATTACACTACAGTCATTGCCAAAAGATGAATAGCTTTTATTTTCTGCTTGCGCTCTGTCCCCTGAGGTGCAATCATGTAAGGATCGCCGATCAAATCGTTAAAGCTCGGCTTCAAAGTAAAATAAACCATAACAGCCTTGGATTAGAGCTCAATTTCGTATATCCATTCCCTTACGTTTGAAGCCGAACTTTAACGATTTGATCGGCGATCCTTACATGATTGCACCTCTGATTATGTAAGAAAACGTAAACATAATCGTTTGTCAAACCTTTCGACCTGTTTGAGGAGTTCATAGATGAATGCACGTCAAAAAGCATTGTATGAACTCTATAAACAGTTCGTTTTAAGCTGTCAAATGAATACGATTTGCTTAGAAAATTGGGCCTCAGATATTTGAAATGGTACTGCCGAAGTTTATATTAAATCGGGCGTCTAAATCCAATGCGTTGTATTTCAGCAATTGGGTAATGTGTGAACAGTTGTGAAGGTCGAACTGATACGTGTTACAGTTGTACTAACATTCTGAGTGTTTGCTATGAGTGTTTTGTTTTGTAATCGATGCCATTGCTATTTGATAGCATATAACTGCCTCGTTGGTCTAGTGGTTAGCATGTTCGACTGCGGCCGACGAGGTCTCGGGTTCGAGTCCCGGGTCGGGCCATAATTAAGTATTGAGTCCCGGGAATAGGAAGTTGGGTGTGTTTCACCCCCGTGCCTCAGAAAGCACGTTAAGCCGTCGGTACCGGTTATTATCACTAACATGATAATAGTCGTCAAAGCCCGCCAACCTGCATTGGAGCAGCGTGGTGGGTCCAAGCTCTAATTCCCTCTCTCCTATAAGAGTGGAGGTCTGTGCCCAGCAGTGGGACGTTAATAGGCTGTAGTGGTGGTAGGGCTATTTGATTCGTAGATTCATCAAATCATGATGATGAGTCACTGGACGCGAGGCTGGTTGCTTCCATGCAACTTTGTCATTAAGAAAATCATCGATAATATAATAACCTCGGCTTAACAAATGCTGTTTAACACAGTCTTTATAGTGATCAATACCTACATCTAGGTATATTACTTTTTCAGCTCCTGCAAGTGAACATTTTATTTTAAACTAAGTATAAGATTTGAAATTGTTTTGCAGCAAATTGCAAGCACGTTTTGCTTTGTCTACAAGGTTGCGCACATGCCTAGAAGACTTTGATAGGTCTGTCATGATTAAGATGAGGTGACTCAGAGGAAGATTGAAGCTGAAAGAAGATCTCTCATCGGTCCAAATGATAAGTGAATCGTTACATGTTTTTAAACTACTAAACTTTTAACAAACTAAGTTTACTCAGGTTATCAGATAAAAACCGGGCCAAGGATATTTGACTGTATCATTAGGTACAGCGGTAGGATTGTCGACTTGAAGTACTGGCAAATTAGCGCAATACTAAATCACTAGTCGTTCCACGCTTGTCCCAATATATCATGATGCTAATGCCAAATACTGGAAGTAAACTGGCCCACAAGCTGTAAATACAGAAATAAATCCGGACACGGGGGTTTACGTAGCAAATTACGATGGAACTGATTGAATGTTCATAAAATGGACTTTGCTCGTAAATAGTGAAACAAGCTTTTCGATTTAAATACTCAGTTAAAAGGCCTATAAAATTTATGATTCAATCAAAGATCAAGTAACAAAAATTGCTGATTTCTTCCCTAGCAAGATACTTTTGTGGGACTTTAAATTAAATATTATCATAACCTATTCGGTATACTGCTGAATCAGATTTTCCGAGAGCGCATTAGAGTGATTAGACCAAAGCTAGAATGAATGACGTAAACTGTAGTGTGTATTATAATCACAGACCACTCATGAGTGGTCTGTGATTATAATACTCGTACTGCATTAATACAGGCCTTGCCATCTTTTTCTTTTGCGATTTCAAATAACTTGTACTTATCAGAAATACTTTCATAATAGTATAACACTAAATCACTCCTCATCTTACGCTTGAACCAATGTATCTCGATGATATGCTTAACATGGCCACAACAGGCGGCTAAAAATAAATTCAGACACAAATCCGAGAACAAGATTCACGTAATACATTTCAATGCAACTGTTTATACGCGGGGCATAAAATCTATTACTTCGGATAAAACACGATGCCTGAAGTTTTGAAATAAAACCGATTTATTGTAACACAAATGGCAGTTTTATTTAGATTGATACAAATCCGGCAACAAAACGCAGGTGCTGTGGAAATATTCAAGATCAAACGCTGTTAAAACTAAGGTTTTCCTGGAAAAATAAAATAACAACTTTTGCTATTCACTTGAATGGAAATATAAATACCATCGGTTCGACTTCGAATTGAAGACTGACCTCAAATAGAAGATGCAACTATTGTTCACTAACTCTGACAAAATTATTTTCATTTTAGTACGTTCCTAACTTCCTTCAGTGATTGCGAGGAAGCGAAATCAATTACTTTCCACACTAGACTTCTTGTTAAACATGAAATATAATATTATGCAATATCATCTTTGAGTTTAATAGACCTGCAGGGCGACCGCGTAACTTCTGTCATCAATCATTTTTACAGTATCAACTGTTGTGATTGGCTGAATTTATGGTATTCTTGCTGCGTCAATGGATTTTGTCCAATAATGGAAGAGTGTTATTCAATCAGAGGTGATTGCCATCGTTACCCTGTAGCTGTCAGTTTTAGCCGCTAGCCCTGCAGGGTGTAAATGGTTCAATTTATTTTAAACTAGATGATGCCCGCGACTTCGTCCGCAAAGATAACGATTTTTTATTCCCGCGGGACATCCTGAATTTGCTGGGATAAAAGTATCCTATAGCGTATATGAATAGCGTAGTATGAATAATTCTTACGGCAATATTTAGAACATTATAAGGCGTCCGTAATGAATTAATAAAACTATTGTGAGTAAGATTTAACTGCCAACCCTAGAAAATGAACTAAATTTTCGTTTTAGAACTAAGTACCTATATTTGGAAAATAATATATGTAACGAAAATCGAAAGCACTTTATTCAAGCGGCCAAGCCTAAAATAATCTTATTTCAAATGACTCAATAGCGTCGAAGTTTTCAATCGACGTATATTTCCAAGAAATCCAGCAGAAAGCGTACAGGATAAAAAATGGTAAATACCAAAGTTATGATCCGATTTAATTTGCATGCAATGAAAATAATGGCCTACTAAAATGCTACACGAAATATTATAACTGTCTATTTATAGTTTGGGAGGCGTTAAAATTAAAGTAAAACGTAGATAGATATATTTTGACATAAATATGTACTACAAATACTATTGAATTTTATTTAAAATCTTGACAGTCAATTTTTAAAGGTCAGAGCTATTTTTAGGTCTATTTTGTCAACGTTATTAATAATTTGAATGTGGAACACAGGGGTAGTCAACCCTGCTTCCCTCTACTCGCAACACTTCTGATTTATTCATACGGCAAGTATATTACGTCGGCTCGATTATGATTTCACGTTTTCGAGTAACAGAAATTAGGACTCTATTACAAAAGCTTAGAAACTTATTTTGTTTATAAGCTGTCTTGGCATTGATGCAAAAAGATATGCGTGAGTCAGCGGCTATGTAAACCGCGTGTACCTGGTTAGTACGAATTCATTACCGTCCCAGGTCTTGATGCTCTGACATAAATAAAGCTGTGTTTTAGCTTTTTGTCTATATAATGTAACTTAAGTACAACCATTGTCTTTTATTTTAACTTTTGGAAGCCAGCTTAATTAAAAATGTAGTTTTTTTTATATGTAGTCTCGACCGATGGATGAACTTCTACTACTAGAACTATTATATCGCTCTTGTTTGATAATCTCCTCTCCCCAAAGGTTGTCTGGAAGAGATTGCTTTAGCAATAAGACCGCCTTTGCACCCTTCAGTTTTATCTTTTAACCTTTTTGTTTATTGTCTTTGTTTTAAATGTGTGCAATAATGAGTTTTATCTAACTATTGAACATAGGTAAACAAACCTGAATCTAAACATACCTATATATAGGTCAGGAAGGAAATGAGATCCAAAATAATTATAAAGCTAGTAAAACCCACATTAACTGAATAATGGTAAAGTTAGTAAGGTGTACTAAAAATCAACGCTATTCTTGAGGGAATAGCGGTTAAAATTCCATAAATGAAGACTTAGAATCCGAAACCGCAAATAATTAGCGTCGAAAAGTGGACAGACAAAAGGAGACACCAGTGAATCATTTCATTTATTATGTTTATAATACCTTAAAATTTGCACTTTGTAGTTTCCAATTATATTTATAGAAGCTGACACAAATATCACAGTATGTCCCACGAATGAGTTCTCTCTTTAAGGGTATTCAATTTACGTCAATAGGTACTTCAATCATAAAACGAATTAATTAATACACTTTTTATTTATTGTACACCATAAAAATGATTATTTACATCGAAAAAATATATTAAGCTTAGCAAAAAACAAACCAAGGATACAATTCGGCTGTTTTATTGCTGCCTAACGATTTCGTCCAGGCATCGAGCATGTCATCGCTCGCGCGATGATGCGATGCGATTTCATCGTGCGATGAAACTCGTCGCGCGATAAGAAGTCGTGTGTCCTATTTTGGAGCAATGCAATCACACTCGAAATGGCTCATAACAGAGATGTACAGTTTTTGATGTCGGGTAATATTTATTTAGTCGTAAACAGCATTAAAAAAAAAACCTGGACCACATAATAAACCATAAAACAGAAACCCTACTTGGTCGCGCGAGCGCCATTAGGACATTCAGTACTGATCAGTATGTTTGATCGGCGATCGTCCGTGCGTCGTGTCGCGCGACGAAAACTAAACAATTTGATCGCACGCATGATCGCGCGATCTTCAGTAGAAAACAGTATGTTTGAACGCACGGGCGCGCGATCATTTTCGTCGGACGCATGCATCATCGCACGAGCGATGACAATAAGACGGCGCCTACAGGGACAAAAAAGAGTCTTAATAAAGAATAGTTATTAAAAATTCATATGCTGATACGTGTACATTTTAGTATTCAAAAACTCTTCATTCAAATAACGGAAACATTGTATTCGAATAACAAGCAATAAGCACAGCTCCGAACATTAGTAATAATAACAACGCTACTAGTAGGTATTAGCATCAGTGCACTGATAAATAATAATTGGGAGTTACAGCTCTGTTTAGTTCATCGACACTAAAGGCGATTCGCTAATAGTGTAAGAGCTTACAGTCATAATGTTTAATCGGAATTGTCTATGTCAAAAATAAATTATTTCTTAGTGATTACTTTTAATAGATGGATCTTTCGATTCGATCAGACCTGTATAAGTTGCTCAAATCACACCCCTCGATCAATAAGAAGAGTTGAGTTCTTATGACTACAAAAAACGAAATCAAAATCGGTTCATCCGCTTGACAGACGCACTTATAAATACTCCTTTTTGGTTTCAGGGGGTTAAAACTAAGATAAGTATAAAATAATACGGACACTTTTCTAACGACGTTACCTTCTAGCTCTCACTACTATCATTCAAATGAAAAAGTAAATTGTATGGAAGTAGTAAACTCTTTTTTACTGCTTGTAAGTAAGTGCTCTAATTGGCATATTGACTGAATGAACGGTCCGATTCTCATAATTAATAGGTTTTTTTTGACGTGTATTCATCTAGCGAATGCTCAATGATTTATGAATACTAATTACCTTAGCAGAAACATTGAAACGTTCTAGACTGTAGTATTCAACGAAGTTTTTTTGTCGATTTGTTACTCTGGCAATTAATGTTAACAACCATTAGGTATAACATAATACATAAGAGGCAGAAGATGTATATTTATCCATAGTATTTATCTAAATGATTTAGAAACTTTGCGTATTGCGTTTTAACCGTTTGCGTAGACAATGTACCTCGTCAATAATAGCTTTTATTATTTAACGTGAATTTGTTGTTATAGTAAAAACTAGCTGATGCCCGCAATATCGTCCGCGTAGATTGAGGTTTTTGTTCCCGTGGAAACTCTTTAATTTCCCGGGATAAAAGGTAGCCTACGTATTATTCCAGACTATAATCTAGCTCTGTTACAAATTTCATCCAAATCCGTTCAGCCGTTCTGGCGTGATTGAGTAACAAACATCCATCCATACATCCATCCATCCAAACTTTCGCAGTTATAATATTAGTATAGATACATGTGTTTTCCGAACTATATTATGAAGACTAGCTATCCAAGCAGCGGTGCTTGGAAGGATTTTCTGAAAATAAGTTCTTAATTATGATCTGCATTATTTGAACTAGAGGTGGTTAATATAACACGTAGCGCAATATCATAGCGCGCTAATGTTCCATAGGGCGGATAACGTGTTATGTGAGGAGCCGCCATGACGCTAAGGCGTTATGAGTATCAAGCGATAGCGCGCGGCGCCTCGTAGCACTTGTAGCGGCGTCCGCTTGCCGGTAGCGCGCTGCTGCCGGCCCGCGATGGTTAGTCTCGCCCCGAGGCCCGAGCACTCACAAAGTCACAACTGCGCGTTATAACGTTACTTATTCAAAAACGTGCTGTAAATTTATAGTTTATAGTCCGCAGCGTGCTATGGATTTATAACAGTTTTGAACAACTCTAATTTGAACAAGTAAAACACGCAAAATCTCAGATCTCTAGGTACCTAGGTATAAAAACAAGGGCTACCACAAACACTGATATCTATTCAAATCATAAATGATGGTTGCGATTATTTGGTGATTACATATTTTGATAACGACTGTAATGATCAGTCATGAATCATGATTGTAAAGAAGCAATGAAGTCAGTATTATCTATGGATATTAAGATATAGGTCAATATAAAGATTCGGAATTAATATTATCTGAAAGGTTAGTTGTGCTATGAACTATTCTTTTGGAAACCAGGCTAGGTAGGTATGTTAATCTTGTATGACTATGTATCTTTACAATGTTAAAAGTTAAAAATTATTATTATATTGGACTATAAGTTGTGAATATCCTGGCGGAGACTCCAGCACGGTGGACCGACGGTAGGGTGGCGGGAAGTAGCTGGATGAGGTAGGCTGAGGACCGCGTGTGGTGGCGTTCTTTGATAAAGGCCTTTTAGCAGTGGACGTACGCACGTAGTTTATGTTTAATTGGTATTAGTATAAGTTTAGTTTACTTTAAACTAAGTATAAAATTGTAGTGTTAGTCAATAAACTTTTATTTATTTATTTATTATAAGTTACTATATGAGTTGTGGGAATATTGCAAGGAAAATTCACCAAATATGTAATATATATTTTATTCGAATATGAATTTTCTAGCCCGCCAACCCGCATTGGAGCAGCGTGGTGGGTCTAAGCTCTAATTCCCGCTCTCCTATGAGAGTGGAGGCCTGTGCCCAGCAGTGGGACGTTAATGGGCTGTGGTAGTGGTGGATGAATTTTCTATCAGCTTAAGACTATTTTGCGGTGGAATAAAATAGAAAATCTTTATTCTTTCCAGATGAATTCTTGCAGCTTATGCCAATGCACACGTAAACTAACACGTCTGGGCAGATTCAGCTACTTATCGAAGAAATAAATGCAGTTTAAATAACGTCTAGACGTAACTGAATTTGAAGTAAGATTTTTTTTAAATACACTTACAATTTTAAAGAGAAATACAAATATTGCTCTTTGTTGTCATTTCTATAATAAGTAGGTATGTAACCTAAAGTTTCAGCTTGTTATTTTTATCCGATTTCTATAGTATCAGAAAATAACCTTATCGGTGTATTTGTTCTTTTTTTATATATACTAGCTGATACCCGCGACTTCATCCGCGTGGTTTAAGTTTTTAATTCTCGGGAACTCCTTAATTTCCCGCAATAAAAAGTTGCCTGTGTCACTTTCCAGTGTGCTTAGCACACAAAGAGATTATCTCGCGACGTGAGAGAGAGAGATGTTGTCGTTGCCGGCAAACTTTTCAGTTACCCTAACATGCACAAAATACGGTATATTTCAAGAAAAAAATAGTCGACATGTAAAGGTTCGTAGAGAAAAATACTAATAAGAAATATTAATTTTATCTCTACTTCTGACGTAACGAGACAAGTAACCATGTTAGCTTCGGTAGACAGAGAGCGATAACGGATAGACATAATTTTACTCGTAGTGCGCATGCTAGGTCCTCAACTATACGCATGCCAAAAATCACGTCGATCCATTGCTCCGTTGCGGCGTGATTGAAGGACAAACCAACAAACAAACACACTTCCCCATTTATAATATTAGTATGATACTATGATGCTAGTTATGTATATGCACCGTTGTTCTATTTTCCTTTTTACCCGACTACATCAGGAGAGTTATGTTCTCGGTTATATTTTTAATGTCCATGTTTAGGGCAGCCTAAATATCACTCATCTCATATCACTTGTCTAAAATCTCACCAGTGTGATTCTCGATAAGTAAGATTTAAAGACTGATGTGACCATTCTTGAAGTATTTTCTCACATTTTAATCGGTCTACAATAAGTCAAAAGAAATCTCATATCAGTACTTATGGGGCACGCTATGGGAATCATTGAACCCATGAACGGTATACAATTACCAGAGAAATCTTTATAAAGCTTCAATGAACATCATTCTAATATTATAAATGCGAAAGTGTGTTTGTTTGTTGGTTTGTCCTTCAATCACGCCGCAACGAAGCACGAAGCAACAGTTCGACGTGATTTTTGGTAAGGGCATAGTTTAGGTTTTTGATATGGGCTACTTTTTAGCCTGGAAAATTGAAGAATTCCCGCGGGAATTAAAAAAACTTACACAACGCGGACGAAGTCGCGGGTATCGGCTAGTTGTTTATAATAATAACTTAATATTATAAAGTCTAACGACGTCTGATTTTAAATGATTTATATGAAAACACCTTTTGAAATATCACTTTTTCGTGTTCTTTTCTTTGATAATTAATAATAAGTATTTTAAAATTAAAATTTAGCTGAGAACTCACAGAGGTTATTTAAAGTTTTTTTTTATAATGTGTTTAGCTGATAATCTAAACACGAACAAAATCACTTAGTTCTTTTCTGGTACCTACTTTAGTTTTAAAGTAGCTGGACTGGACAGCAATGTTTTTCCTGGACTTGAAATCCATCCATTATAAATGTCTAAGTGTTTGTGTCTATAAGTCTACCTAAAAGGTAGCCGATGTAGGCGAGCTTTTATTCCTTCCTACAGGTTTTTGAAAAGCTTTTACCTGGCGAATCGGCCAACCAGCTTCTTACACAATCTATATGTCACCGTAAGATTGTAAAAACCGTTAGATTGTAATGTAACGTTTTTTATCTCGATAGATTATAAACTGTCGACAGATTGTGAACCGTAAAATACTGCTTAGAATTTAACGCATTATTTTTCGTTAAACTGTAATCTATTAGGTATATTAACCCGATAGAACCTAAGTGCACTACTAGGGCACTACCTGAATATTCATGTCAATCCCTAACCTAACCTATAGTTCGCGTGCGAGTTGAAAGCAGAGTAAATATATGGTGACACTTACTCTCTGCATTCAACTCGCGCGCGATCTGTACAAGAAAGACACAAGAAAATGTAAATACAATAAATATTTCATAATTTAATACTCAGAACATTGAACGGTTCACAATCTTTCGACAGTTTACAATCACGCGGGATAGAAACAGTTAGATTATAATCTAACGGATTTTACAATCTTACGGTGACATAATATACAAATCATAGGATAAATTGACTGACTTATTACCGCGGTTTTCTCTGTACATTACTAGGGACTTGAAGGGTTTCCATCCGAGTGATGCCGGGACGCTTATTTCCGTTTGCGTGTTCAATAGAAGGCAGTACTACCTCGAAACCCGCACGGGTTTGTTACGCTAAGTTCCTTTCTAACTCGTGCTTATTTCAAGGCGAGAGTCCTCCAATCGCGCACGGTTTTGGAACCGAAATTTTCTTGCGAACACGTGTTCAATTCAAGGCGATCAAAGCGACAACGCTGAGCAGCGCGAGAGTTTGGGAGCATTGGCGGCGGTATATTATAGTGAACGTCATGCTATAAAAGGGTCACAATATTATTATTCAAGAGTTTGAGAAGATACTTAGCACATCAATAGTACCTACGGGTTCATCTACTGAATAGGGATGATGCCTATAATTATCAAAAATAAATTATTAATTTCGAACTGATTATTAAATAGACGGTCTTCTAAAAGACCTTAAATTCACATCCTCAGTTAGTTTTAAGTTTGATAACCATTTTAAAATATAGATTAGAAAAAAGTGCGTTGAAATTTGATCACGTCACTATTGTGAATTTCATACAACTTCTATACTAGAAGCATGTTTTTAAGTTTAATAAAGAGTTGCTGATTTGATTAAGTTGTCATCATCCCTATTGTACGCTGTCGGGACTGGTAAGCTGGCTTCCGGTACTTTTTTAGCCGCATTATCGAGATCGCGTGCCGAATACGATATTTTGGACACCATAATATACGAGTACGTCATTCCAAGCTTATAACGAGTTTTCCAAGCTAATTTTTAATACCTAATAGGGTTAAGTAATAATAACAGAGTCATTCTTTATTACAATTTTCTATTATTTTATTTATAAAGATTTTAAGTCATTACTAATCCAGATTTGAATGGCCATGCTGGATTTAAGTCACGCTTCTTTCTATAAGAAAATCAAAAGGTAATACAAACACAGAAAGCAAGCTGGCATCATGGCTGGCATAAATAAATAATTTCATTGTTACATGCATTTCCGTGCTAATATTATAAATGTGAAAGTGTGTCTGTCTGTCTGCTACGCTTTCACGGCCCAACTAGTTAACAACAACGGAGATAGTTTACATCTTATATAGTCTACCAACTTTTTATCCAGGAAAATTGAAGAGTTCTCGCGGGAATTAAAAAACATCTATCCACGCGGACGAAGTCGCGGGCAACATCTAGTTCAAATATAAATTACCACGGAAAAAATGAAGTTAGTACAGTATTTAATAACTATTTACATATTATTCTGAATAACAGACTTAAATTACAATAACTGTTTAGTGAATAAGTAAACAAACATGAAAATCATTTTCCTGTCACATTTAACAACGAAAGGATGGAACCACCTACCTAATTATAGCACTGCGGTTACCATTAATTAGTTATTATTATTATCACGGAATGTATGTTTAAATTAACATAATAATGTTTCATATCTAATGTTTATTTATTTCAAAGCTTGGCTTTTAGCTATTTTGATATAAATATTTTTGTGGGGCTGAATCTCTAGTGCACAATCTCTAAACTAAACTAAAATTAGAGCATTGCAAATATTGCTAACCCTTTTTATAATACTTCCTACGGAAAGGGACAGGACTAGATTTAAAGCTGCCATTTTAGTTTAGTTTAGAGATTGTTATACAGAATCAGTCCCAGTATAATTATACTTAAATTGAATGAAATTTCTATCATTTAGAGTTTAATCGAAGCAAGAGCGCTTTACCTTAAATGCTGCATCAACATTATTCACTTGCCAGCAGGTTTGATTGCAGCTTAGTGCATCTGTGTGTATGAAAATAAAAAATTGACATGACAATGAAAATTAGCAAGTAATATATAAAGCCCGAAAACGGAAGCCCTTAGACAGTTTAGACTACTCCCTTGGCTGTTTAGTTTTTAGCTGCAAAAAATAAAATAATGTTTTAAGTTTTTTTTGCTAAGGAAAGCTTATAGTCTAACAATATTTTTCCTAGCTACTTTCGACTTATTGAAAAAAAGGTTTCTAAATCCAAACCTTTATATTTAATACTTCATACATAGTTATACTAGGTAACACGTGTGCTCTATTGTATAATGCACATTTTGATCTATTGTTGCTCACAAATGGCATGACAGCTGTTTGCAACACCTGCCACTCTGCCAACTGTCGTCATGACGACGAGCAAGTCAACATGGTGTGCGTGCTTCGTGCGTGCTTCCTATTATAAAATTATTTTAACCCTAAAATTTACAGAGGCAAGATATCAAACAAATCGAATACAAAAATGACTCCCTAGGGACTCTCTAATATCTATCTATAAATTTAGGCCACAAGATAACATAAATATGATGTGTCGATAAGGTATTTTTTCAGTAATATAAAAATTAGATTGGAGCGTGAGATTGGTATCTGCATAATTAATAAATTAGTTTATTTAAAATAAATTTAATTTAATGTAGTTACATACTAACAATACTGGTTTATATTTAACATGTACCTGATCAATCTAAAGGGATTTGCTACGATGGTAAATAATTAG
The DNA here is from genome assembly GCA_923060345.2 of Erebia aethiops. NCBI lineage: Eukaryota > Metazoa > Arthropoda > Insecta > Lepidoptera > Nymphalidae > Erebia > Erebia aethiops. The sequence continues at coordinate 7,183,378 of OV281096.1, read as the reverse complement.
TCACTCAAAATCTTAGGCTTCGGCATGAAAACGTGAGTCACCTCCTAAGCGTTATACGAGTACAATACAGAAAATAGATATTGGCACCTATTGGTTTTTGGACGCTTTGGTTAAAACTTTGAGATGAAAGTGCTACCACAGCTGTGTGTCTAGACAAAAATGTGAAAATCTCGTAAATAAAACTTTAAAACGACGAGTCGAAACTTTTAAAGCTGTTAAGTAGTAAAGTACATTTTTAAGTATCTTCAGTTATCTCCAGCGAAGTAGTAAAAAAAGTTTGTGTGTGTCATCTCCGACTCACGACTGGAGTTTACTCTTTACGAACGATTATAAAATATATAGATTAGTAAATGAGGGTAAATGAACGCATTTTTTAATATTATTGAAAGCATGCTCGATAAATTTTTTTATACTAGCGAATGCCCCCGACTTCGTCCGCGTGGATTGAGGTTTTTCGGTTCTCTTTAATTTTCCGGGATAAAAATGCCTATGTGATATTCCAGACTTTAATCTAAAATCGCTATTCCAGATAATCTATCTCTGTGCCAAATTTCAGCAAAATCCGTTCAGCCGTTGGGGCGTGATTGAGTAACAAACATCCATACATCCATCCAAACTTTCGCATTTATAATATTAGTAAGATATAATTTATATTCATCAAAATACATTACATAGTCATGGAAACAAAGTAAATAACGTAATGGAAAAAGTTTGATTTTACTCCCCATAAATTTTCATACCCCGGGCTTATAATATGAAAATTGAAAATCGTAACCGCATGATGTCATTGTTACTACCTAAATGTAGTATTGTTAGCGAGGCTCATAATCACACAGCTCGTAGTGGATTAGATACGAAGCCTCACTAAACAGCCACAAGGTCGGACCTTGTAACACATCCGAACCTGAATTTCTTCTGTACCTAATCCAAATTCTCAATTTCCGACCAATGAACAAGGTTTCTGAGGGTAGAGCATGTGTTCATAATCCATACTAATCCATATTAATATTATATGATGATATATGATTTGTTCTAATGGCTCTGATAGTTCCTTAGTTAAGATGATTTGTGAAATGGTGATAAAAAAAACCCGGCTGAGTTTGTTGTGGGCTGTTCTCAGACCAGGGCGCGTTTGGAACCCTCGTAGCTTTATTTTTAAGATACCGTTACTGATTATTATCACCATTATCACCATTATATTTTATAAATAACTAGACGTCAATAAGTGTAGTACACCTACCTATATTGAATAAACATTATTTGATTTGATTTGATTTGATTTGATTTATAAATGCGAAAGTGTGACGTCTGTCTGTCTGTCTGTCTGCTACGCTTTCACGGCTCATCCGTTCAACCGATTTTGATGAAATTTGGTACAGGGGTAGGCTGTATCCCGGGTAAGGCTACTTTTTATCCCGGAAAATTAAAGAGTTCCCACGGGAATCAAAATCTTAATCTACGCGGACAAAGTCGCGGGCATTATCTATACCTAATATGTCAGATTTATTGATTTATTCGTTGTGAACACAATATAAAAAATTCATCCTGCCATTTCTGGCGTACACCATTTAGAATTACCCTCTTTAATAAAAATAGATTTAAAAAAAAAACATTTAGAATTATTAATATCTAACATTTTACATTATTATCTTACTAATTAAATTATATACAAAATTAAATTGGTAAATTAAATTCAGAATTATTTTTACACTCAATAATGGACAACTATATAAATTAACAAATCTTCTTAGAAAATATTTAAATACATATAGGGTAGGTAGGTACACATGTCATTATATAAATTTTAGGTAAGTTATTGTTTTAATGATTTATAATTTAAAAAATCTTTAATTAATCTTAAGAGTCGTTTGTTTTAAATAACTTAGTTGTTACTAGTTTTCTTACTAGATGGCCTGCTCTATTGGTAATGCTCGGCTCTACAATAATACGCACACACGAAAACCATGTGCAGACAGGCCGGTGCGTCTGAATTGACAAATATTAATGTTTTATTATTATTATTATTTATTAATTTAATGAATATGGCACCACAGCTGATATGGATCTCTTCCAGACAACCTTAGGACAGAGGACATTTTTAAAACAAAGCGTGAATTTGATAAAGTTATCAATCATTTTATATAAATACTAGCTGACCCGGCGAACTTCGTACCGCCTTAGTATGCAAAATTAAATGTATATTTTTCAATATTTCTGAGAGATTTTCTTAATATTTTTTTCCGTAAGAACCTTCTCCTAATAATAACAAATACAACAAAAAAAGAATTAGTGAAATCGGTCCAGCCATTCACGCGTGATGCCGTGACCAAGGAAAACGGGTTTCATTTTTATATAGATTTTAACGAAACTATCAGTAGTGCATAATGCGTATGACCTAAGATTAAACCTAATAATGTTTGCGATGGTTTTAACCGTTTAAATTAATTAACCACAAGTTAGGTAGGTATATACAATGTAAAAACCCCTTTACATTTATAAATCCCAAATTACGTCAATTGCTCTATTTTAGGATTTATAACTTAAAATGAATGATAGGACGGCATGGGTATGAATTGTTCCAGCGGCTAATTATGTAATTGTTATAATTATACATTTAATTAAGTAATTTCCGATAATTGTGAGATGGTAATTTTTTTTTTTATAAATATGTTTTGAGTTTGAGTTTTAAGGTTCACGCAACTGTTGGGATAGCAGCAGCATATACAAGTGCGTGAGCTGACTTTTTTTTCAGAAGACTCATAGTATTGTTTGCCTGTAACGTGCTTTCGCCTTTAGACCCAGCGCATTATTGAAGCAGTGGAGTAGAGACCTAAATCTGGTTTATGTCTAAAAAGATATCTTCGATATACCATTGTAATTGGTATACCCACTGAATACAAGACACGTAAAACGCGCGCCGCCGCGCCCTTATGTCTAAGTAAATAAAGCTTAGTTTGAGTTATCATGAAAGACACCGCGCCTCGGCTTTGTCGGTTGCAACTTGCAACACAATATTATGTATCAGTCCGCCTTTAACTGAGGAAAATGCCCCGTGGCAATAAGTGGAACTAATTCATTTTTCATGCAAAAATTGCATACACATGCGACTACAGTGATGCCTCTAGAGTCTAGGGGACTTCTTTCATGACAGAGACCTAGAGAGAGTTGTCCTAGGTGACCCATTGTCTAAGGTGAGCGACTAAGGCGGCAACGTTACGCGATGCGACGCGACGCGACAGTATCAAACCACAAACAGTAGTTGACCCTTCACGAGGCCTACGTTGTCACGTATCTACGCGATTTTCTATAGCGTCGTATCGCGTCGCATCGCGTGGCGTCGCTTCCGTCTAGCATTCATACTTAGTCATATTTCTCAGCTTATTAGTGTTTAAAATGTATTTAGGTGGTGATAAGCAGCGCGGAACAGAAACTGGTTCTTCGCAGGAGTGACTATATCCGGTGCTTAAGGATGCCACATGTTAATTTTACTAGATATTTTCTATTGTTCTATTTTTGTTCAAAGAATAAATTATGCTTATTTACTGTACCCGTGGTTTCTGATCAATCTGTGCATACAAAAAATATGCAGTTTAAAATAATAGTAAGTATTTTATTTAAATGGTACCTATGGATGTAGAGATTTTGTTAGTTATCACTTCTTTTCCTCGATAGTTTTATAATCCAGCTTCCTAAATCGGTTTTTTTTTTTCTGTGAAGACAGAGATGATAGGTTTAGATTGCTATAAGGAGGGGTAGATTGCTACTTGAAATTAAAAAAAAATCTACTTAATATAATATTCCAATTCTCATCTCTAATAAAAACGTATTAAATGACAACCCTACACGTGTACTGATATAGTAACCTGACGCCAAACATTTGTGCACGCCATGTGGAACACCCGCGAAAATTGTAGTACCTATACAGCGTTTATATCATAACATCCCATTATAGTAGGCTGGTCATTTTTATTACAATCGATTGTACATATGTAAGTTGATCCAAAATGGCGGTCGTCTGCGCAGGTACATTGTACTATAGAGCCGAGCAGAGCATGCGCGGGGTGTCAGGGGTATTGGTAACGCGCGGCCCCTCGCGGCGCACCTCATACCGCACTTCGTTTGACACCCGAAATGTGTTTCTGCGCATAGTTCAACTTACGCCGCGGCTATAATACCATAAAGAAAAAAAATAATAATAATAATAATAATATAACAATAATATTCCACACGATTGACATAAAAATAACAAATTAATTATTATTGACATGATAAATTCGTAACATAATTTTTTCTAAATAATATATAATAATAATATTAATAAATAAAAATCTTTATACTAATGATAATGTATGTACCTAATCTATATACAATAATAAACATACATATTTTAACTGACGGAGCACTCATTGGCTGCTGGAGATAGGGTCACTCACAATCATACACATAATATTATAGACACAGGAAAGAAAAAAAAAAAAAAAAAAAAAACGCACACAAACCTACTTCACGACTATCGTGAGTTGGCACCTTCTTTCAGAACAAAACTCGCAGCAAAAAGATCTCTGACACCTAGTCAGAGGATAATTTGAGTGCGAAACATAAAAAAATAAAAAAATAAATACCATAAAGAGGACATACCCCAACATTTTACAGCGCACTGTTCATGTCCCGAAATATCCGCGTAATTTGCCAAAAAAGCTAGCAAAAAATGTACAGTAGGCATACATAATACCAAGGGCATGAACAACCATTGTTGTTGGTGCCAACAATTCTATTTTTAATGTATTGACGTATTACAAGATTATGAAATAAACAGTCTCAGAATTTAATTATTACGAGCTCATTTCCTGGGGATATTTACTCTATAAAATTTAATTAAAAAAATCATAAACACCTGCAAATTTCTTTACATGACCTTTGTTTGTAACAGCTTTTGTTCTTGATGAGATGGTCGGATTGCAAATCAAAAATTCCGAATTCGATTTCAAGTAAATTATCTTATTGACATCCGAGACAATAAATGGAGAGATTTGGAATAATTGCTACTTAAATGTTTCCTAATCTGAACAATACCTTGATGAAAGCCATTAATTAATCTAGGTCAGTTTAATCATGTCAGACCTAATCTAACATGCTTGCAACGGTATAACAATATCGTTATATACCTATGTATCTAATTGCATACAATAATGATTAATGACTATTGATGTACCTCAATGAAAAGTGATAGTGACGTAGACGAGACGAACAGTTCATTCATGCTTTCCCTTCGAACCCCTAGTAAGGACAAAGCTTTTTTGAAGTCCTTACTTTTTAATTGCGTTATTAATAATGATTAACTGACTTAGTGGCATATTTAATTCATATAACAACAGCAATCGTTAATATCAAAATGTAATTATATTGATTTATGTTCTCCAAATCACTGCCATCGCGCGGTATTGACCTTAACCATCAGACGATATAATATATGCGTTTTGCAACACGGAGGGCTTTTATACCAAGCGAAAATCGGTCTGTAATCAGTCATTGATAAGATTGGCTGGGATTCAAGGCCATCGGAACATCAATTTGTTCCACGCAAATATTTACAATTTATATCGACCCCTTCGGATATCGTTTTCGCAAAACGTTGACCAGAATAAAGTAGACTGCATTATTAATTTTTTTTTAAATATTATTCTTTATTCATACCAACTTTTACAAAAGAGCAGATCACCACTGACATTAATATCTTAGAGGTAGTTGTATCAAAAATGCTACTTAGTCAATTTTCTAATACGTGCGTACTGCGTAAATAAATCAAACTGCATACCCCTTAAAAGTTTCCACACAGCTTGCGAAAGAACAATGAAATGCGTGTCCAAATTAATAAAGAACCATTAAAAAACCAAAACTGTCAAAATTTTCTAAAGCACTAAGTAGGTAAGTGATTCATATATTTTTATTGTCAATCAAAAATAATACAGATAAGTTACCGAGTCAGTCGGTGATTCCTTCTTAAGCGGAGAGCCAGACGGTGTGCTTGAGTTACGTCGTTTTGTCATAATGTCTATGACCAAAGCGTTGAAAGAACCCCGTCTCCGTGATTGCAGCATTTTTTATACACTAATCACTGCAATTCATACAAGCTACTTTTTACGTCACTATTTCAGTCAATTAAAACGAGTTTTTTTTTTAAAACACACCACTGAAGTCTTTAGCAATTATTGAAAATGCGTCCGCCCAATCGGAATTGACAGAGGAAAATGGTTTATGAAAACTGGCAACGCTGTACCAACTGAAGTGCTGATATCACTGGCACCAGGAAAACGTGATAAGAAGGTACTCGCAATTAACATGTTGAAGGTACAAGCTTATGGGTTAGTTGCGGTTTTCCCAAATGAATCCAAGTTAAAATGGGGAGCGATGAGAAAAATATATTAAATCCATGCTTATATTATAAAAAAAATACAAAAGTATCTGCTATGTTTTTACGATCTGTTTAAACGAATTTGACGAAATTTGGCACAAAGATAGATTGAATGATACAGGCTGCTATTAGGTACATTGTTGTTAGCATTATTACTATTTGTCATTATATCTAATGAAAAAGGAAGTATCGCATTTTGATTTAGAGCTTAACAAGATAGCAATCGTGGCCGGATCAAATGTCTATGTATATCTTTAATTTTAGCCAACTTTTAACTAATTACATTAAATCTCTCGTGGAACCTCTACACGTTTAACCATTTATTCGTGCAAGTTCCAAATGAGAGTAAAAATATATTAAAAGTGTTTCATTAATACCTACTTCTGGATTGTCTCTTAACATATTTATTCCGGGAAATCAAGGATATTCCACAGCATTTTTAAAACCTTAATCCGAGCAGATGACCGACGAATTCGCGGGCTTGATCTAGGTAGTAATAATAAATATATTACAAGTAGTTAACTTATTAAAAAAGTTCCAAGGACATTAAACGGTCATCTTACATCTTACATATATCTATAATAATATATATAAAATTCAAAGTCCTGACTGACTTATATATCAACGCACAGCCTAAACCACTGGGCCTAAAAACTTGAAATTTTGACAGTAGGTTACTTTTATGACGTACGCGCACACTAAGAAAGGATTTTTCAAAATTCCACCCCTAAGGGGGTGAAATAGGGGGTGAAAGTTTGTATGAAACTCCGTCATTTCTCAAGTTATATCCATGAAACTTGGTATTTTGGCTTTAGGTAATAAATAAAGAAGTACGTGTGTCACAGTTTTTCAAAATTTCACCCCCAAAGGGGTAAAATAGGGGTTGAAAGTTTGTGTGAAAGTCCTTCATTTCTCAAGTTATAGCCATGAAACTTATCATTTGGGCTTTCAGTTAGATATGCAGAAATAAGTGATTTACAATTTTTCAATATTGCACCCCTAAGGGGGTGAAATAGGGGGTGAAAGTTTGTATGAAAGTCCGTCATCTTTCAAGTTATATCCATGAAACTTGGTATTTAAGCTAACGGTTTAAAATAAAGAAATACGTGTTTCACAGTTTTTAAAAATTCCACCCCTAAAGGGGTGAAACAGGGGGTGAAAGTTTGTATGAAAGTCCTTCATTTCTTAAGATATTTTTCAAGTCATATTAACGAAGAAAAAGAAGTATCTGTGTCACAGCTTTTAAAATTCCACCCCCGAAGGGGTGTAATAGGGGTTGAAAGTTAGTATGAAAGACCTTCATTTTTCAAGTTATAGTCATTAAACTTAGCATTTGGGCTTTCAGTTAGATATGAAGAGGTACGTGTTTCACCATTTTTGAAAATTCGACCCCCAAAGGGGTGAACTGGGGGATGAAAGTTTGTGTATGTAAGCGACGCAACTATTGTTGTAATTATATTTTAAGTTTTATTTATAATAAAGAAGAATTTTCGAGAATGCGCGCAGCGTGGACGTTAGCCACTAAACAATAGGCCTATTGCATTGACACACAGTATTTCAGTCTCCGCACGAACGCGGCCGCGGCAACTACCTATAGTGCGCACATCCTCGAGTCTTTCTTAAAGTACCTATTCCGTGTTTTATTTTATATCGCCTACAACCGTTTTCGTGGTCCTTCGAGCCGGATCTATAATCAGCGATGTTTAATACGCCACCTATTATATCGGTTAAAAACCGGGAACGATTAAATCAGAGACTTGAACGCGCTTCGGAGCGCGTGCTCGCGCAAGAATATAGTGGGAATTTTTCACCGCGTCGCGTTAAAAGTAACATTACGCCGCGTAGCGAATTAGGCGACAATATGTCATGTTCGTCTACGAAAAAGTCTTCAACAGCCCGCCGGAAACAGCTGGAATTAGAAGCTGCTCGGGCCAAGGCTCAAATTGAGATCGAGCTAATTAATAAAAAATTAGAAGCGGACATAGCCGCCATTGATGACGAGGCGGAGGCGAAATTTCAGGGCCACTCCTACCAGAGTGGTCGCTCGAACGTTGAAGAGTGGTTGGAGCGCAGCCACAGCCAGGCACAGCCGTCACAGGTTCCGCAGGCGGAACCGGCGGCAGCAGCGACGGCAGCAGCGACGGCAACGGAGGCGGCACAGCTGGCACCAGCAAGTCAGTTACTCACCTCATCACTGCCGGTCGATAGCCTCCTACAAGTGGCCCAGGCACTGAAGGATATTATGGTTGCCTCACCCTCTACAAAAGAAGACCGGTTGCTTACCAGACTGGCGACCCCCAGGGACCTACCCACATTCAGCGGTGATTGCGTGGAGTGGCTACATTTTAAGAGTGCCTATGAAGAATCCACTCGTGTGTGCCAGTTCACAACGTCTGAAAACCTTTGGAGATTACGACGGGCGTTAAAAGGTGACGCCAAGGAGGCGGTAACTGACTTACTCATCGGCAACACATCTCCAGAACACATCATCAAGACGCTGGAACTCAGGTTTGGCCAATCTGATTTAATAATAGAAAATTTAACAAATAGAATTAAAAAGCTAGCACCTTTATCGGCCAATTATCAACAAGATTTAATTACCTTTTCTACTAAAGTAAATAATTGTGTATCCATTCTACGAGCTCTGAACAAAGAAGATTATTTGAGAAGTCCAGAGTTGGCCACTGCAATAGTTTCTAAACTTCCTAGTGTCATATTTTCAAGGTGGACTGATTACGCCTTTCCTAGGATCAATAAGGGCGTATCTAAATTAGAATTATTAGCAAAATTTTTACAAACAGAGGCTGAGATGATATCCGTCGTGGGTGTCGTACATAAGAAACTCGAACTTACAACCGACAAAAAGCATGAAGGTAAACCTCGCGCAGTACTATTAACTGTTAACTCAGATAGCAAATGTAAATTTTGCAAGAAAGGAATACATTTACTGCCAGACTGTAGGATGTTCAAAAGAGCCTTGCGGAAAGAACGATGGCGATTTGTAAAAGCAAACAACTATTGCTTCGGTTGCTTATTAGCTGAGAAGCACGACCGAAGCGCATGCTCTGCTCCACTTTGTAGTATAGACAGTTGTGGACTTCCGCACAGTGAACTGCTACACTTTAAAAAGCCAAAAAGCCCAGCGCCAACTGCCGAAGAGCCCCGGCAGGCGCTCGAGGCCCAGGAGGAGTCATCGACCTCGAGCGCCGCCGTGGCCCTCGTCGCCGAGCCGAGAGGAGACCCCGAGCTGCAGCGTGAAACCGTGAGCGTGGCAAAGTGTGATGTGATGCTAAAGGTAGTCAAAGTCAATTTGTGCAGTGCTAGTGGTAAAAGTGTGAGCGCTTATGCGTTACTCGATGACGGTGCGGCAGTGTCAATGATGGACTCAGAGCTGGCGAAAGAACTAGGTGTTAGTAGTTGTAAGTCCGAACCTATAAAGATAGTAGATGCTTTCGGCCTAGAAGTATACCAAGAGAATTGTCCTAAAATCAATGTTAAAATCTCTAACTATGATAATAGCAATTATTATAATGTCATTTTTAGACAAGTTAATCAACTTAAGTTACCAATGCAAAATTTATCTATTGTTAACGAACTTAAGTGTAAACATTTGTTAGATATAAAACCATTTGTATGTTCGGAATGTGTTGTACCTAAACTATTAATAGGGGAGGACAATTATTTTCTTTTAGCCCCACTAGAAGTATTACATGGTGGTAAAAATGAGCCCTACGCCACCAAATGTCGCCTAGGTTGGTCTATTCACGGCTGCTACGGTCGCACTCACTCGCCGGTAAGTGGTCATGCCTTCTTTCTCGACAGCGCCGATAAAAAAGTGAATAGCGACGTCGATCAATTAAACGATTTAATAAAGCAATCGTTCGAGTTGGACTCCATAGGAATTTCAACCTTACGCCGAGAGAATAAGGCACATTTAAGAGCCGTTGAAATATTAGATTCAACGGCCCGCTATTTAGGTCAACGATGGGAGGTAGGATTGCCCTTTTGCAAGGACACATTCACTATGCCTGACAGCTATGAGTACGCACGCTCTCGCTTGCGTGGCATATTAAAAAAATGCCAAGCGGACGGCGCGTACGCCGATAGGTATCGGCGAGAGATGGAGAAGCTATTCGCTAGCGGCTATGCTCGAGAACTAGATGATGAAGAAATCTCGACTAGTCACGTATGGTATCTCTCGCATTTTGGGGTTCAAAACCCCAATAAACCAGGCAAACTCAGGTTAGTGTTCGATTGCGCCGGAAAGGTGAAAGGTCAATGCCTAAATGATCTTCTATTAACTGGCCCCGACCTTTATAATTCGTTGCTCGGCATAATGCTAAGATTTCGCGAACATGCATTTGTTTTGATAGGAGACATAAAAGAAATGTTTCTTCAAATAAAAATACGTCGCGAAGATCAAAATTTTTTAAGATTTCTATGGCAAACTAGTTTAGATGCTCCTATAAAAATATGTGCCATGGAAAGTTTAATATTTGGCGCCACCTGTTCACCTTTTATAGCGCAATATATAAAAAATAAAAATGCGTTAAAATATCAGGACTTGTATCCCGATGCAGTCGACGTAATAGTGAACGATCACTATATGGACGATTGTTTACACTCGTGTGCGAGCGAAAGTAAGGCTATAGAATTAGTGCGGGACATCACGATGATTCATAAGCAAGGTGGGTTTGAAATAACACGCTGGTCAAGTAATAGCAAACGAGTGCTGGAAACTATTCCGCCAGAGGCGCTCGCGCCGACTGCGATCGAGTTCAAACACGGATCTAATAATACCATGGAGCGCACTCTCGGTTTGATGTGGTATCCGAGCGATGATTCGTTTGGATTTAAAATTTGTTTAGACCGAGTTCAAAATATTTTAGACGGAGTCGAACCGCCTACTAAAGCAAAAATGCTCAGTATTATTATGTCTGTGTATGATTTGCATGGTTTTTTATCGCCCTTCATAATAAAAGGTAAAATTCTTTTTCAAAATGTACACCGCAGTGGCGTCGATTGGAATTGCCGCATCCAACCTAGCGATCATACAGCATGGGTGAACTGGCTGCAAGAACTGAAGCGCCTCGCTGCACTACGCATACCGCGCTACTATGCCGGCGCGGGCGCATGGACGGAATGTTATGCATCGAATGAGTCATCCGGTAAGCATTGTAAGATTTTAGAGCGACAAATGCATATTTTTTGCGATGCTTCACTTAAATCGTACGCGGCTGTAATATACTGGCGATTTAAACGCTCGGACGGGCACGTACTGGTATGTTTCGTCGCTAGTAAAAGTAGGGTTAGTCCGCTGCGGCCTGTATCTATACCTAGACTTGAACTTCAAGGAGCGCTCTTAGGGGCGCGCTTAGCGAAAACTATAGAAGGCGAGCACAGGGATACGACGACACTTACTAAACGTTACTTCTGGTCTGACTCGAGCACAGTACTGCAATGGATCCGCAGTGATCCACGCAATTATAAACCTTACGTCGCTCATCGTTTGGGCGAAATCGACGATTTAACTAAATCGTGCGAGTGGCGGTACGTGCCGACTAAGATCAACCCGGCTGACATAGCTACGAGAGAAGACTCTCCACCGCTTGCTTATTCCGATGCTTGGTTTCAAGGTCCTTCCTTCTTACGTCGTCCTGAAGAGGACTGGCCGAAGGATCGCAAGTTTACCAACCTGGCAGAGGAGGTTAAGTGTGAAGAGAGGTCTGTACACACGGTAAGTAGTGACTGCTCAGTGTTGTTTTTACCTAATGAAAATAACATCTCGAGTTGGATCACTCTCGTACGCGCCACTGCAAGGGTTTTGCTTTTCATAAGAAAATGTCAACGCAAAGACGTTCAACTTAACGTTTTCCTGATGAAGGAAGCGGAAGACCTGCTCATAAAAAAGTGTCAGTCTGACTCATTTGGATACGAACTGTCGTGTTTAAAACAAGGTAAGTCCCTAGCGAGTACCAGCCGATTGCTACAAATTTCACCATATTTGGACGACGACGGTATCTTACGTGTTGGCGGACGAATCGATAAGGTAAGCGGGGTGGAACGAGCTACTATGAGACCAGCCATTCTGGACGGCCAGCACCGAATCTCTCAACTGCTAGTTGAATACCACCACAAGAAGGCACTGCATGGCGCTAACGAGCTTGTCGTAAATCAGTTGCGTCAACAATACTGGATTTTGAGGCTTCGACCGACTGTTCGCAAGATAAGCTCGCGCTGCTTGTTCTGTCGCTACAGACGGGCGGCGCCTCAGCCACAGCGCATGGCAGACTTACCAGCTGCGAGGCTGCAGCACAATAGACGGCCCTTCAGTTATTCGGGAGTCGACTTTTTTGGGCCACTCGAAGTCACTGTAGGTCGTAGGAGACTTAAGCGATACGGTATGATTTTTACTTGTCTTACCATACGCGCGATTCATATTGAATTAACAGAGGATCTTACAGCTGACTCAACGATCCTCGGACTTAGGAGAATGGCCGCTCGGCGAGGTTTGCCGATGGTGATTTACTCCGATAACGGGACGAACCTGAGAGCAGCGGATGCTGAACTTAAGCGCAGTCTGGAAGAGCTGAACACCAGCGCTCTGCAAGAAGATGGTGCGATCCGAGGTCTAGAGTGGAGGTTCATACCTCCTGGCGCTCCAGAAATGGGAGGGGCCTGGGAGCGTATGATTCGCACAGTAAAAACGGCACTGAAGGTAATTTTAAAACATCGTGCACCTCACCCTGACACGCTCGTGACGCTGTTAGCAGAAGTTGAAGCGCTGGTGAACAGTCGGCCTATCACGCACGTATCCACAGACCCTAATTATCCCGAAGCTTTGACGCCAAATCATTTTTTAATAGGTACATCGTCTAACGGACCCACGTTTGGTAAGTACGACGACAACGATCTGTGCCTCAGAAAGCGATGGCGCGTAGCACAACGTCTCGCCGACATGTTTTGGAATCGCTGGGTCCGCGAGTATCTGCCGACCCTCCTACCTCGTCAGAAATGGACTCAGGAGACTAGATCACTACAGGTGGGTGATTACGTAATTTTGGTGGAGCCTAGCCTCGACCGTAGCGTCTGGCGGCATGGTGTGGTGAGTGCGACCCACGCAGGCGCAGACGGGCGAGTTAGGATTGTAGATGTGCGCACGCGCACCGGCACGCTGCGTCGGCCGGTGACGCGCGTCGCTTTACTGTCCCCCCATGGTGATGCATAATATAGTACTAACAAGTTAGCACTAAGGGGGCAGATATTGTAAGCGACGCAACTATTGTTGTAATTATATTTTAAGTTTTATTTATAATAAAGAAGAATTTTCGAGAATGCGCGCAGCGTGGACGTTAGCCACTAAACAATAGGCCTATTGCATTGACACACAGTATTTCAGTCTCCGCACGAACGCGGCCGCGGCAACTACCTATAGTGCGCACATCCTCGAGTCTTTCTTAAAGTACCTATTCCGTGTTTTATTTTATATCGCCTACAGTGTAAAAGCCCATCATTTCTCAAGATATTTCTCAAGTAATATCAACAAAACTGAGTATTTTAGCTTTCGTTAAAAAATAGAGAAGTACGTATGTGACCAACAGACCAACAGTTTTTCAAAATTCCACCCCCAAAGGGGTAAAATAAGCGTTGAAAGTTAATATGAGAGTCCTACATTTCTCAAGTTATAGCCATGAAACTTGGTATTTAAGCTAACGGTTTAAAATAAAGAAATATGTGTTTCACAGTTTTTCAAAATTCCACCCCTAAAGGGGTGAAACAGGGGGTGAAATTTTGTATGAAAGTCCTTCATTTCTCAAGATATTTTTCAAGTCATATTAACGAAGAAAAAGAAGTATCTGTGTCACAGCTTTCAAAATTCCACCCCCGAAGGGGTGTAATAGGGGTTGAAAGTTTGTATGAAAGACCTTCATTTTTCAAGTTATAGTCATTAAACTTAGCATTTGGGCTTTCAGTTAGATATGAAGAGGTACGTGTTTCACCATTTTTGAAAATTCGACCCCCAAAGGGGTGAACTGGGGGATGAAAGTTTGTGTAAAAGCCCATAATTTCTCAAGATATTTCTCAAGTAATATCAACAAAACTGAGTATTTTAGCTTTCGTTAAAAAATAAAGAAGTACGTATGTGACCAACAGACCAACAGTTTTTCAAAATTCCACCCCCAAAGGGGTAAAATAAGCGTTGAAAGTTAATATGAGAGTCCTACATTTCTCAAGTTATAGCCATGAAACTTGGTATTTAAGCTAACGGTTTAAAATAAAGAAATATGTGTTTCACAGTTTTTCAAAATTCCACCCCTAAAGGGGTGAAACAGGGGGTGAAATTTTGTATGAAAGTCCTTCATTTCTCAAGATATTTTTCAAGTCATATTAACGAAGAAAAAGAAGTATCTGTGTCACAGCTTTCAAAATTCCACCCCCGAAGGGGTGTAATAGGGGTTGAAAGTTTGTATGAAAGACCTTCATTTTTCAAGTTATAGTCATTAAACTTAGCATTTGGGCTTTCAGTTAGATATGAAGAGGTACGTGTTTCACCATTTTTGAAAATTCGACCCCCAAAGGGGTGAACTGGGGGATGAAAGTTTGTGTAAAAGCCCATCATTTCTCAAGATATTTCTCAAGTAATATCAACAAAACTGAGTATTTTAGCTTTCGTTAAAAAATAAAGAAGTACGTATGTGACCAACAGACCAACAGTTTTTCAAAATTCCACCCCCAAAGGGTCCTTCATTTCTCAAGTTATAGCCATGAAACTTAGCATTTGGGCTTTTGGTTAAATATGAAGAAGTACGTGTTCCACCAATTTGAAAATTCGACCCCCAAAGGCGTGAAATAGGGGATGAAAAATTGCATGAAAGTCCTCCATTTCTCAAGATTTTTTCAATTTATATCAACGAAACTTGGAATTTCGGCTATCGGTAAAAAAAATAAGTACGTGTGTCACAGCTTTTAAAATTCCACCCCCAAAGAGGTAAAATAGGGGTTGAAAGTTGGTATGAAAGTCATTCATTTTTCAAGTCAAAGCCATGGAAGTTGGTATTTGAGCATTCGGTTAAATATGAAGAAGTATATTTTTCACCATTTTTGAAAATTTGATCCCCAAGGACGTTAAATAGAGAGTTTGTCCTTCAATCACGCAGCAACGGATCAACGAGATTTTTTGCATGGGTATAGTTAAGGACCTGAAGAGTGATAAAGGCTACTTTTTATACCGGAAAATCAAGGAGTGCCTGTGGGGAAAAAAGCTTAAACCACGCAGATGAAGTCCTGACTTATATATCAACGCACAGCCTAAACCGCTGGTCTTATAGACATGAAATTTGGAGGGTGTGTTTTTTGTGAAGAGTAGGTTTGCACTAAGAAAGGGTTTCTCGAAATTTCACCTCCCAAAGGGTAAAATAGGGGTTGAAAGTTTGTATTATGACATTTTTGCTGGTAAAAGCTGGAATGTCGATTAGCTTTTCTTCTGATGGTAAAGATGTCAAGTACGCATCTCAGTACTCGCTCCTCTACAAAGCTTTGGTGAATTAAAAATAAAAATTCTTTCCAAAAAAATCGACTTCCATAGCCACTGTTAAGTAAAAAATAATTTTACTTCGTGCTTATTGCTTTGTTTGAGATATTGTCAGTTTGTATATTCAATTGAGAGGGAGTGAGAACGCTTATGATGTTTGTTTCTGAAAAAATGACATTTGGTTCTTGTAGGCCACGCGGGCGAAGCCGCGGGCAGAAGCTAGTATATTATAAATTCGAAAGTTTGGATGGATGGATGTATGGATGTTTGTTACTCAATCACACCCCAACGGCTGAACGGATCTGTCTAAAATTTGGCACAGATATAGATTATAGTCTGGAATACACATAGGCTACTTTTTATCCCGGAAAATTAAAGAGTTCCTGCGGGAACCAAAAACTTCAAACCACGCAGACGAAGTTGCGGGCATTCGCTAGTTGTAAAATAAGTCAAATCACCACACTTTCGCCTTTGATTGAGGAGATTGAGATTTGAGATCTACATTCTACAGAATACAAGATGAATCTGACAAAGGTCAATGATCATGTAATAATTTAAATTGATGCCAGAATATATTATAATATTATCATCGTACCTATTAATGAACCAGTAAAAATAAGATGTGTATTTGACTTGACTTATGTAGTTGCGCCGACGCATATCAATCGATGCAACGTCGACCCAAGTCGGTTAATGGATGGGTGACCGAAATACGACGCAGAGAGAGACAGAGAGTGATTTGACCTACACAATAATTGAATTATCATAATGTTATTGTTTGAGAAAAATAATATAAAACTGTAGTAGATATTCTAATAGTTTTATATAAAATTGCATATGTAATACAATTTCACAAGAGAATAAAAATAGGATTGCATATCGAGGATATTTTGCAAAGGATAATCCGTATGTATTAGTAGTAATTAAGTAGGTTCAACCGTAATGGAAAATTATTATTGGTTGAAGGCAATTTATAAATCGAAATACTACTAGTATAAGAAATTTATATACAGTATGTATAACTAAACACCAAAATATATCCGAACATGAAGCCTGGCACTGTATATACGTTAAAAAAATTTAGGCGGGACGCGCAACAAAAAATCGGTTACGATATATAATTTCGTCTGTAAAATGATTTCAGATATGCAAGTTAGGTATTTCACTATTTGAATTTCTATACCTAAGTAGATACAATTGCATCAGTTTACACTACAAGTTTGCGAAATGGAATATAATATTATGCGTGAAATATCATATTACCGGTGATTACAAAAACAATTATACTTAAGTAAAGAAATAATTTGACGAATAAATTTGCTAGGTTATTAAGGCAAAATATATACCTATTAGAAACTTTTAAACGTCCGCATAAGTATCGGTAAACTATGAAAAGTAACGTTTTTTCTTTATTAAGTACCTACTAGATGATGTCCGGGACTTCGTCCGCGTGGATTAAGTTTTTTTAAATTCCCGCAGGAACTCCTTAATTTCCCGGGATAAAAACTATCTCTATACCAAACTTCATCAAAATCGGTTTAACAGGTGGGCCGTGAAAGCGTAGCAGACAGACAGATGGACAGACACTTTCGCATTTATAATTAGTATGGATATGGATTTACCTTTTTTTTCGAGATACTTAAATATCCATACTTTTCTGTCTGTTATAAAATTATAATTGACAGCAGTGAAAACACACAAAGAAAACTATACGACTTTGTTTGACTACAGTACTTTTTTCAGTGGGTCTTTTAAGTAAGATTAAAAATCTTACTTTAGTCACATAATTGTAGGGAGAAAAATCTCTACAACAACGAACAAAGCTTTTACCGGACGAAATGTAGTAGGTATTTAAGGATAAATAAAACCTAAGCCCATTTTCACTTTACGTCAAAGGAACAAATGAAAATTCCGACCACCGGCTTTGTCTAAACTACAGATTAATATTTTATAGTTATTGTTCAAGAGTGACAAAACACTGTTGTTTTTTATAAAACTATAAGACTATTTTTGATAGAAAACTATAAAGTAATTCAGATATAAAAAATAGCACGCTAGAAAATATAGTGTATCATTATGTAATCTTTGCTTTTATATATTTAAGCACTTATAAAGCATTATATTATAAAAAAAACATCCGATTGAACCCAGCGGGTCGCTTGCATGTTTTTTTTATCCACTACAAGCTAGCCCTTGACTACGATCTCACCTGATGGTAGTGGGTTAACCTGTTAGGGGCATGGCAGTTATATTAAAACCATACCCCTTTGGTTTCTACCCGGCATCGTACCGGAACGCTAAATCGCTTGGCGGCACGTCTTTGCCGGTAGGGTGGTAACTAGCCACGGCCGAAGCCTCGCACCAGGCCAGACCAGGGAAAATTCAGAAATTATAAAGTCCCAAATTTATAATTTCTGAATTTTCCCTGCCGGGGATCGAACCCAGGACCTCCGCACGTTGAGGCAACAGCGCTACACACTGCGCCACGGAGGTCGTCAAAAAGTTTAAGAAAGTATAATATTAGCATTAGTTGATAACCTATCACAGTGATGCACAGGGCAAATGCACGGTTGGTTGCCTATATGTATAATCAAACTAACTCAACTTGCATAGGTTCAGTTTGCACCGCGTAATATTTATCATTATGCTCAAAGTTTAAACGAACTCTACTTAGAGAAAATCTGGATTATCGAAGCGAACATTTCCATTTTACATGATATTTTGTTCTGCTCTCTTATTATATTTAATCTCAGAGAAGTAAGTAGAAAGTATAACTATAAAGGTTTAATGTGGGCTTAGCTTGGATAAGTAAATTTTAGCAATGATAGCACTCATAGCGTAGACGCCATGCTTAGCTTCGCCTTCGTCTCTCGTAAGAAACACGGGCGTTATTATACCTAATTCGTTTGCTTCAACATACGGATGTATAGGTTATATGAAACAGTTAAACCACTCTATCGAATTCTGTATAAAAAATAATTATGTCAATAAATTGATTCGGAAAGGTCCAAGGATTTTCCAAGTAGGTCATCCTTAAAAGGATAAACTGAAATGAAAGACAGACGTAATACTAACAACATACCTACAGCATAAGCCACTGAGGTAAGAATCTATATATATAAAAATGAAACCCGTTTTCCTTGGTCACGGCATCACGCGTGAATGGCTGGACCGATTTCACTAATTCTTTTTTTGTTGTATTTGTTATTATTAGGAGAAGGTTCTTACGGAAAAAAATATTAAGAAAATCTCTCAGAAATATTGAAAAATATACATTTAATTTTGCATACTAAGGCGGTACGAAGTTCGCCGGGTCAGCTAGTCTTGTTATAAATCACAAGTTCTTCGTCTTCACAATCTCAGTTTTTCTTTCGTTAATATTTTTAATTTTATTAATCTTAAATGATTTCAAGTAGACAAAATACCGAAAGAGACTTTTTCATAGTATCAAAAAAAACAATTACTTACACAGTTGAAATTTAAGCACATACAACTAAGTCAGTTAAGGAAGTTCAGGCCTTGGTGAACTGACCAAGATCGGGGCTTTGTGGATAACTTTACAGCAAAATAAAGAATCTTCGCTTGAGTTACGTCAAAGGACCATTTAAGTAGGAATACGTATGAATTGACATTCTGTACTAGGTCCCCTTAATAAACTGGTAAAGTAAGTTCACCCTAACCTACCCTGGAAACCTTATAAAAATGGCCTCTTTACTACAACCGAAAAAGGTATCAGTACGCTTACTCTGAGTTTTTACATTGCAAATACGGTTGACCGACGTGAGAACTCAACCTCGCCAAGTGTAAGCGAACGGTCAAAGTAAAATGGACCCAAAGCTCTTGCTTTAAAGTCACAAATTCAGCGTTTGGAGCGCTGCCTGTGAATAAATACACGGAATGATGAAATGAGCTCTAAATCAATGCAGTTAAGGTTCATTTTCCTTTGACGTTCGCTTACACTTGGTGAGGTGAGCTCTCACGTCGATCAATCGTATTTGCAATGTAAAAACTCGGAGTAAGCGTACTGCGAAAAAAAAACGTTCCGCGTGGTGTAACGAACCGCAACTCCCATAGGTATTGTGAACTTCAGGGCGTGAGTCATCCAATTAGGCGTTCAGTGACATATTCAATATAGTCCAAGAGATAGGTGAGAATCATTTACCTAAGAGATTAAAAAGCATAAGCAGTATTATTTTAAAAACTTAGGTACCCTGACTTCCCGAAACTATAAGTATTATATTTGTGAAACAAAAGCGTTTACCGATTATTTCACTTACGATTATTACTGATATAAGCGTTGTTAGTAGCTCCCTGTACTTAAATATATTTTAAATAATAGCTTATTTAAAACAGTAGGCAGTAAGGATTGATTTAAATATCTGATTTCTTATTATTCAGATACATAAAAAAGTGTAAAATGGTACTGTACCACAATCAACCTAAGTGGGTTCGTATAAATACATAATTTATATTTGAAGAAATCATACGTATTTTTTTATAATTATAATATTAAAATAGCAAACTGAAGTATAGTTGCGAAAATTTTGTAGAGTACCTACTTTGAACTTTCTTGCTAGATGCCTAATATGAAGCAAGAAACTAACAGCAAAAAATGATTATTCTTATTATATTTAAAAAAATGTCCAATTGATCAACTGATATAAATTCTTCAGTATAAATATATGCAGTTCACATGTTATATTATTTATTTTTATAGTTGTAAGCTATTAAAGCATTTAGTAGGAAATGTCAAAGATAACATTTTGTTAATATTATATTTATTGCGCTGGCGCCATGTTTCGAATGTCAAAGGCCTTTATCTCTGAAATTATTTTCGTCCGGAGAAAGGTGAATGCCACTCCAAGCTTATCAATTTGTGCATAAATCAATTAATTTTAAACGAACAGACATATATTGCATTTTTAAATTGTTCGAAACTGTTCGAAAATCAAAAATGCAATCAAACGTTCATTATTTAGGTATGAGTTTTTGTTAAGAATGAATTTGAAGAAGCGATAGTTGTAATAAGACTAAAAAAAGGTCAGCCACGAGTAAATAGATAGGAGATGATATTGATTAAAATACAATATTATTTTCACCTCAAATACTACGGTAGAAAAGTTAAAAGGCATTCATCAGCTCTCGGTTAACATTAACTACTAATGTATTAAATATGAATAAATCATCGAAATAGACTAAAGTCATCTATGATGAAAACATACGAAGTAAATAAATTAAAAAAGGCTTAAAGAAACAGTAGGACAGATTCAAAGATTAAGTTACTATGGTAAGTGACAATGAACAGCTAACAAAACCCGTCTAGGGTCCCCCAGATTGCGCATTGTTCATATCCACATTCTCGTAAATATGAATGAGTTTTCACCATCCCTAACCATATCTCTGGAGACGTTACCAAGATTTATATCGGGTTCATATCTAGGCAAAAAAAAAACTGCATGCCACAGCCTATTTTCCTTGTATGTTTGCTGACGAGGGTCTATGGTATTATGCAAAGAGTTATGGTCGTTTATTTCCTATATAAACATGCGCTTAATCAAAATTTAATAAAGGTTCTTAGTCCTTATACAATTAAAAAAATAAAGAAAAATACAAATAGTGACAAGCAGAAACAAATTAAACTTTCTGTTAAGCTTTAAAGCCTTTGAGGCTTCTACTATTTAGGATCAATCTATATTTTAGATACGAGTTTGGATTTCGAAACCCAAAATAGTATCGTTGCAGCCAAAGGACAATTAATGTCCAACTATATCGGAATCCCAAGGGTACGAGTAGTATCGGTGTGATTGGCTACCTAGGTTACTCCAATTGACTGAGCGATCTGATCCTGTAAAAAAAGAATATTGAAATGAAGTTGGGAATAGTTTAATCGAAGCAATCTTGGTTTATTTTTGTCAGTCTGCAATGAATTAAAAATACGGTATTACATTACCTATTTTCGGTAATACTCAGGCAAATAATATTCTGTTCATAACTCTAGTCTGTAACAATATATCTATAACTAGTTTTACAAGCTGATCATTACTTTTGACTTTTAAGAGAAAATCTTAAGTATGTAGAAAAAAAATAGAAGTCTGTAGCAGCCCCAGACAATCGCTTTACCGCGATTTTCCCGCGGCATTTTCACCGACAAAGCATTACAAAAACCACGAGAGAGATGTATCCACTGTGTGCTCTGGTTGTAGTAAGCAGTTTTTTTTAAATTTCACGTTAGTGTACTAACATAATGAAAATGAAAAAGCCATAAAACGATAAAACTGACCATTCAACCACAGATTCAATCGGCTAAAAGCCGTCCGAATATCGTAACCAATGCCCACAACCACATAATTGCACCATAACGTTTATTAGACAACGTTTTCACACCTAGTGTTACGAGATAGGGTTGGGGCGTGAGTCATGAACTCATGATCCATGAAACACGGTTGTATTTTTGCGAAAAACGCGACGCGATTATTCAATTTATTCGATACGTATGTTAACTTTCTTTTACCTGTAGTTTGAAGTTCGTATCATACTCGTACTAATATTATAAAAGCGAAAGTGTGTTTGTTTGTCCTTCAATCACGCCGCAACGGAGCAACGGATCGACGCGATTTTTGGCTTGGGTATAGTTAAGGACCTGGAGAGTGACATAGGCTACTTTTTATCCCCAGAAAGAGTTCCCGCGGGAATCAAAAAACTTAAACCACGTGAACGAAGTGCATCAGCTAGTTAAAAATAAAATTGGTTATTTTGCGTACAGCGCTCAGATTCTCGCCTTGGCCAAATAGGTTAAAAATATCTGGTGTAGTCTAAATTCTTTTTAACTATTGCATTTCTTTATAATTATCTTAGTAATAAGCAGATTCCTACTTCTGTGATAAGTTGCAAACATGGCACGTGCGTATCCAAACGGGTTAAGGTGATCGCGTGAAATGACGATTCGCAAAAAGTTTTTAAGTTTTTTAATTTATAAAAATGAATATTTTTTTAGATTATGTTGATAAATAAATAAATCTGTATGTGAAACGTATTTTCAGTATTGATAGGTAAATGATAAGTATTCGCTTTCATCTAAATTCTAAAACAAAAACCGATTTCAAAACTATACGTCTATAAGTACCAACGGTAAAAAAGTAAAGTAGGTATATATTTTTTTGTTGATTTTCTCAAAAAGTGATTTCGATAAAATTTATATGGACTGAAGTGGGTGTGATCTAACCAAACAAAAAATCATCAAAATTGATTCATAATTGGCGGAATGATTGCGTAACATACATACAAATAAAAACATAGTCAAATTGAGAACCTTCTACTTTTTTGAAGTCGGCTAAAAAGTCCTTGCGTGCGCCTAAGAGATCTGCCTCTTGCGCCTCTAGTAATGCGTTCACCTTTATTCTGATAATAAGCATGATGACAGTAACCAAGAATCAATGAAATTATGAATATATCTAATGAAATAGGATTCATGGATTATAAAAAACGTATTTATTTTTCTATTTCAAGTGAGATTGCTATTTATTTTGATAAAATAAAATTATAAAATACAGCAATCCGCCATATTGGTTAAAACACCAAGAAGCGAATGACGTCACAATGGTTTGTTTTCGAGCTTTGACAATCACACTATTGCTTACTGCACACTGCACAGAGTACATTGGTAAAAATAATAGTGACGTCACAAACGACGCCATGACAACGGGGAGCGTTTTGGCGTGAATTTTAAAATTTAAATTTCAAATGCCAATATTATAAAGAAAGAAAGAAAAAACATTTATTTCCACAAGTGTGCCTCACATAAATAGGATACCTAAAGAGGTAGATCACCACTGCACCTCACGATCTAGAGAAGATATATTATTATCTATACTACAGGAAAGAGGCGCAGGAATGAACTGCATTACGTGTGGCACAACCCGAAAAATGGTCCAGGCTCAGCATAATGCTGCATGTCTAGTGCAAGCACAAACACATACAGCGCTGATTTTCAGCCGGAACCCTTATTCAGGTGACACCACGGAAAAAAATAACGTAGCTGCAAGCCAGTTCGACACTTAAAAACTATAGTATAGTAAATTGAAGTGCTTTATATCTACAAAACTGACTACAAAGATCATTCTAATTACCAATTAACTTAAACTACTATATCGAATGAGTACTACACTACTATATCCTCTATTATTATAATAATGATTATATCTATTAACTATATAAATAATATTAATAAATAAGTAAGTATAAATAAATAAGTAAACGTAATACATATTAATTATAATTAATTATAAACAAATTTAAACAAATTTAAGAAATCCATTAAAAGTATGCTCCTGAAAAAAGCTTATTATACTGTTGAAGATTATGTAAATGATAGAGGAGCATGGATTTGATCGCTCCAGCAATGCTAGGGACAGCGGTTACTTATGTACACATTGATATAGTAATTGTAAATGAATTATTTAAAAAGAGCAACCACCGAGATTCTTGCTGGTTCTTCTCGGTAGGAATGGCATTCCAAACCAGTGGTAGATTCACTTGACGATTCAAAAGTACTTGTAAAAGTTTATTTGAATAAAAAATATTTGATTTGATTTGATTTAAATAATTTATTAAGCATAACATATTAAAAAGCTACAAAAAAGAGTACTCTGCCACATGATCTTCAAATTCAACTTGTTTTTCCAGAAGGAATTCCTTATTGGAGGAGGGATATTATTCCAGCATTCTGTGGCAGAGTAAGTAAAAGAGCCATTATCTACCAAACCTTATTTTTCTGCTGGAATAAGATATTTTTTCGAAATAGTCGATACTTCCGAACATAATCTGACCATTTTTCAAAATCAGTCATCATGCCTATTATGACCCAAACAAAGACATAAAACGTACAATCGTGCGAAACTGACGTAATAACACGACCTTCACCTGAGCGCATG
Organism: Erebia aethiops; assembly: GCA_923060345.2. Classification (NCBI taxonomy): domain Eukaryota; kingdom Metazoa; phylum Arthropoda; class Insecta; order Lepidoptera; family Nymphalidae; genus Erebia; species Erebia aethiops. The sequence goes on along the minus strand of OV281096.1, from coordinate 7,158,504 downwards.
ACGGAAATAATTGCCAGACTATAACTTTTTTACAAGAAATTGCCGTAACTAACTATTTAAACATGGGCCAGTATCGAAGTTACACGAGAATTTATTATTAATAATTGGTAATGATAGTGACAAAAAATATGAATTGTTAACAATTAAACTAGCTACACACAAAGAACTTCGTAACAAGTTGCCTCTTAAATTTAACTTGATAAATATAATAGAATACTTACACAATTACTTTTGTTATCTGCGTTGAATAAAATAGTGGACTTACCTGTAACAAAAACAATATACTATTAGAAATCTTTAAATATTATTAACTAGCTGATGCCCGCGACTTCGTCCACGCGGAATAAGTTTTTAATTCCCACGCGAACTCCTTAATTGTCCATGATAAAAAGTAGCCTGTGTCACTCTCCAGGTTCACAAAAACATCACGTAGATCCGTTGCTCTGTTGCGGCATGATTGAAGGATAAAATTAATGGGCTTACTAGTCAGTTTTATATAACATACCTTAACGTCCCTAAAATCTATATATATAAAAGCGAAAGGTCACTGACTGACTGACTGATCATCACGATATCTCAGGAACTATAAAACATACAGACTTGAAATTTGGAAAGTAGGCTCCTTCTATGGTGTAAACGTCAGCTAAGAAACGGTTTTGGGAAAATTCACCCCTAAGGGGTTGAAATGGGGGTTGGAAGTTTGTATGAAAGTCCTTTGTTTTTGAAGTTAGACACATGAAAATTAGCATTTATGTTATAAGTTTAAAATAATAAAAATCTGTATAATTTTTTTTCCGAAAATCTACCCCAAAGAGGGTTAAATGGGGGTTGGAAGTTTGCATGATGGTTCTAAGTTTTTGAAGTTACAGACTAGAAAATCGGGATTTAGGTTATCAGTTTTAAATTATAATAACCTTTATAAGCAATTTTCCGAAAATCTACTCCAAAGAGGGTGAAATGGGGGTTGCAAGTTTCTATGAAAATTCTATGTTTTTGAAGATAGCGACTTGAAAATCGGGATTTAGGTTATTAGTTTTAAATAATAAAAACCTGCGCTATATAAAGCCTCTTTAGATAATTTTTGCAGCGGGAAAATTTCATAATCTCATAGGAAATGAGAAATTGTACGCGGACGAAGTCGCGGGCGACCGCTAGTAAGGATTATAATTCTGAAACGAGTGTCAACAATAAAAAAATCAAAATCAAAAATCTTTATTTGGAACATATTAATAATGGTTTACAATAGTTGGCAACGGTGGCACTGCAATAGTGTAAACTGTGCTGCAGATGCCACCGCCCACCTCCGAGTTACAATGCACATATTAATAATAATGTTCCTCTTACATGCAATTATAAAAAGTTAGAAAAGAGAGAGGAATGTAATGAGTATGCGTGTGTGTGTGTGTGTGTGTGTGTGTGTGTGTGTGTGTGTGTGTGTGTGCGTGTGTGTATGTGTGTGTGTGTGCGTGTTTGTGTGTGTAGACAAGAGAATATAAATTACTGTTTATGTTTATTGAGAAATGTTAATGATTGTTTTAGCACATTAATTTAGGTAATAACTCTTCGGTTTGGTCATAATTCATTTGCAGTAGCCATGTGGAAATTTTTGTTTTAGCAATGTATTTAGTCAAGGGGTAGATGTTTAAATGCTTGTTGATTATATTGTACAAGAAGTAAGCTAGAAAAATAACTAAGTATAAGTAACAATAAGTAGCTAGAAATAAATAATAATAGTTCCTTAAGCGATGGTAATAACCGTAGTATGTCCCCAGAAATATTGTCCATGAATTAAAATGTAAAAAAACTAAAAACCTGTAAACTTAAAAAAGACATGTATAAGTAAGTATTTTTTAAGATTTCCGGTTCCGGTTTTCAAGTTTAAATTTTAACGGTGATCGGTTTCAGCGGTTGCAGTGAGTGAGCAAATAGAATTCCTTTAAATTATTTTCATAGCATAACTAATTTCACCAGAGCGGTAAAAGCCATGAACGGTCATATTTTTATCCTTTCATAATATTGTAGAGCTAGACAAAGTATGAACTTACTAGGTAGGTACTAATAAATAATTTTCAAGAGCATAAATTTTCGCAGTTAAGGCGAGTCACCTCAGCTCAGCGGTGAAAACTGGTTTGCTAGATCAAATTTTTTCGGTATTTACTATTAAATAACGGTCTTACAAAAAATATCTGATACACTTAAAGATATTGTCTAAAGAATGTGCTAATTTGTTACACGATAGGATGTACTTTACTCGATCAAAAAAAATCTTGAAACAGGCTAAATTAAAAGTTTAAAACGAATTTTTTATTAATAAAATTTTCGACTTTGCTCATCATTTTTATATGGATAAATTCCTCTTGAAGTATTAATGAGAACCTGCTAAAATTTATTTCAAACTGAAGTCCTATATCTATTTAATTCAAATTAATCCCAGAATTTGAACGTTGCCAAGCGGTTTCAGAATATACCGCGCTGCCCGCTTCCCCGCTAGGCTCTACGAGAAATGTACCGCGAGACGCGCGGGCGGCACCCCACACCTCACCTCCTAAAATCTTGGAGGTGACTCGCCTTAAAACGCTAACTTTGAAGTAGGCACTAAACGTTACGTGACGAACAATATTTCAATGGGTTCCCATCATAAATAAACTAAACACTTACACAACCACCATAATCTCACAGGCCTAATTTCAACACGCCGTAAACTTAACATAAATAATATGGGACAATATTGCGAAAGAGGTAGAGTTAAGAGTTACATGTTTTGATGGATGCATTTGTTTAGATAAAATGCATGGAAACTTGCATGCTGTGGGAAATTTCTTAGGAACTACTTATTGAAAAGAAAAATACAGTCGTTTATGTATGACTACGTCCACAATAAATACACACCATGGGGTTTTAGTTTAGGCGTGATAGGTCGAAATGTTATTTTGTCTTATAAGCAAGTGAATAAAAAATGTCTGGCGGCTAAAATGTCACGTAACCGAACACACTAGCACGACAGGATAAAACGTCTGCACGAAACGTAAGCGTAGGAGGGAACTTGGTCTGGCTTGGTGGGCGGCTTCGGCCGTGGCTAGTTAGTAGTTACCACCCTACCGGCAAAGACGTGCCGCCAAGCGATTTAACGTTCCGGTACGATGCCGTGCAGAAACCGAAAAGGGGTATGGGTTTAATATAACTCCCATGCCCCTAACAGGTAAGCCCGCTACTATCTTAGACTGCATCATCACTTACCATCAGGTGAGATTGCAGTCAAGAGCTAGCTTGTAGTGGATAAAAAAAACGGCGTTTCATCGTATCCGGTTACTGTGTTTACGCACTAATAAAAGGATAAAAATATTTTTAGCTGAAAGAAGAATTTTAGATGACTAAGTAATACTTGCAGGAGATATAGGAGCCGTAAAATACCTGTATCCATTTTGTTTTCTTAACCCTTGTATTTCATGTGACAGTAAAAAAATAGCAAGTCTAGAGTATATAAGGGACATTTTTCTACGTAAGAAAGAACTTACCAGCTAGGCATTTCAAGGATTTTATATACCTACAGTGTTTTTATTTAGGCGTTCCATGTCTAGCAATAAAAAGTACCAAGACGGAACTTTGAATGTTTGTTATTAGAAAATGCACTCCGTTTTTGCCCTTTAATAAACTGTACAGTGAACGAATATACTGATCACAAAATAGAGCTATTAAACGTTGTAAAAGGTCATATCGAAAAGTTCCAGTGTTTTACGCGAACAAAACCATTGGCGTCAGTGTAATAGGTATCAGAAACAAAAGCAGCACTCCCACGCTATTGACAAGCAAGATTAACGTTAGAATTCTTTAATGAGTTTTGCTTTGCATGACTAAGATGTGAGAAACCGAGAAAACGCCATTAGATTTCTCATTGGAAAGCGTTGCTGTAAGCATAAGTACGGTGATTGCAGTAAAAAACGTTAGTGAATTATTGTTTACGCTCCACCATAGGGGTCACAAATTGCAATACTGGGAAAGAGCTGCCATTCAGTAGATTGTTACGGGTTTCTAACTTACAGGCCTATCGCATAACATACGTAAATATCAAAAGCGATTGATCGCACTAAATTAGCGACTTGCGAGCTGTCAGGTTATAGAAAAATGTCATGTTGACAAGTGATCAGCGCTATCAATATGACAATTCTCCATTGTATGATAGTTCGTGCACCTTTGTTATTTAACGCTATAAATCACTTGTTTTCCCAGAAGACCTATTTTATAAGGGCTTTTTCTAACCAATACTTAATTGCGTCCAGACTCCAGAATTCAAAATATCGTGTTATTCCATTTATACTCATCACTAATTTATATTTTAATTTTCTGTCATTAAAGCTCTAGGAATAGGTTCCTACTGTAAATGAAGGATAAAATTCTGTATAAGACACGAAACACAAAACACTCATGTCTACGTGTTTTGTGGTCTCAGATGAAAATTAGACGTCTTCTGTAGCTGTTTCGTATATGTGTCACCGTAAGATTGTAAAATCCGTTAGATTATAATCTAACGGTTTTTATCCCGCTAGATTATAAACTGTCGAAAGATTGTGAACCGTTCAATGTTCTGAGTATTAATTTATGAAATATTTATTGTTTTTACGTTTTCTTGTCTCTTTCTTGTACAGTTCGCGCGCGAGTTGAATGCAGAGTAAATGTAAGTGTCACCATACATTTACTCTGCATTCAACTCGCACGCGAACTATAGGTTAGGTTAGGGTTTGACATGAATATTCAGGTAGTGCCCGGCCGCAGGCCGGGCACTTAGGTTCTATCGGGTTAATATACCTAATATATTACAATTTACCGAAAAATAACGCGTTAAATTGTAAGCAGTATGTTACGTTTCACAATCTGTCGAAAGTTTATAATCTATCGAGATAAAAAACGTTATATTATAATCTAACGGTTTTTACAATCTTACGGTGACATATATATCGAATACAGTAGGTATAGTTCGATATCAAATCTCATGTTTACTCGCACACAGAAATAACAATGATTTTAACCTTTATTTAATTAAGGTAATTGGCAAGCGATAAAACTTAACTGCCACTCTTGCGTAACTTTGCTAACGAGATTTCATGTAACATATATAGTGAATTGAAAAAACTATTTTGTGAACGAAAAACCGATTCGAACTGCCAATTCAGTTATAAACATTTTGGTAGGTATGGGTTACTAATTGGCCGCGACCTTCTGCGTAACCAAACTGTACACAATGCATAATGTACGGTCCGCAAGAAGTTTATTTTTATACAAATTATATTAAAGGTTGTCTGAGTAGTAGTAGATAGATAGTTACTAGTTACTACAAATAGAAACGCCCGCGCTTTCAATAAGAACTTAATCAGAAAGCCCTTGAAGTAGATACCAATCGTGCATAACAAAGCAATAAATTTCATACACTCATCCATCCATCCATCAGCCTGCATTCATCCACTGCTGAACATAGGCCTTTTGGAGAGCGCGCCACCACACATGGTCCTCCGCCTTCTTCATCCACCCACTTCCTGCTACCTTTTTAAGGTCGTGGGTCCAGCGAGCTTGAAGTCGTTCCACAGTGCGTCACATACCTACTCTACCTACTTAACTATAAATTTTGTCAAAGTATAAACAAACTTCTAGACTCCAAAGAATTTATACAGAGTCAATTTCAGAAGTAATCCACGACCGATTTTCAAAGACCGATCCAAAATTTAGGCAAAAGGAAACGATCAAAATGTCTAAACTTCTCATACCCTTGAACACTGTGATAAGAGTAAAGGGCCGTAAGTCCTTTTGCTTTGTTTAAAGTTATAAACTTTGAAATGTACTGTTCGAAACGGTACAAACTTCTGGTCATTAATTTCGAATTTAGGGACGGTAGAAAGAAGAAATCTCTTTACTTGACTCGCTTAAAAGTTACTTCTTCAGCAGTTAATACTTTCGAATTTTTATAGGCTACATTTTTATATACTTACTGATTTTTTTCTTTACAAGAAAGCGTCTTAAATCCCTTAAAAATTCTAATAATAAAAGAACCATAGAATGTTATTATCTAAGTAAATAAATATTTATTATCTCAGGTAATGTTTTATTTTTCAAAATTTCGTAATAAGACGAGCATTATCATACTAATATTTTAAATGCAAAAGTGTATCAATTACGCGGCAACTGATCGACGTGATTTTTGGTTATAGTTGAAGACGGAGAGTAAAAAAAACTTATACCACGCGGATGCAGTCGCGGGCATCAGCAAGTTAACTATACAGAAAATGTTATCATATAGTGTCTGTGGATATGATAACATATTCCAAAACCCAAACATAGATTTTTAAAATTTAATAGTGCACCCAGAGGAAGTCGCGAGCAAAATCTACTTAAATGAAACGAGATAACTAATAAATATCCTGAATAATTTATTTCATTCAAACGTATCAGCCCGTGTGCCTGAATAGTTTATATTTCAATTGAAAAGCCTGAATAGCTAATGCTTATAAAAAGCACACGTGGCGAATTGATAAAAAGCCCAGTTACCTACTGACTGCGTACTGTACTGATAAATGTTATGAGTCGGTTATAAGTTTACACAATGAATGCCAGCAGCTAGCCTGACGGTAGATAGCTACTGGGGCTGATTCTGTATAACACAATCTCTAAACCAAACTAAAATGGCAGCTTTAAATCTAGTTCTGTCCCTTTCCGTAGGGAGTATTATGAAAGGGTTAGCAATATTTGTATTGCTCTACTTTTAGGTAGTTTGGTTTAGAGAATGTGCACTACAGAATCAGCCCCACTGTCTTCGTTAACTCGTAAGTCAGTAGCTCGGCACACCTTGACCGAGACGATTATTTATAAGTACGTATGAAATATGAATTATGAAAATAAGATCAGTAGCAACAAACTAAAGTAAAAGTAGAATAGGTATAAGGAAGCAATAAAGCTTGAATTTTTATGGAAGTGGCGAGTGAAAACATGAAACTCATGTAGGTAATGTGTTACTACACTAATGTGGTTTGTTGTGAATTTCTCACCAACTAAATATCGTCTATCTATGCAAAGCTCTGTTTCTGTACGATTTTTTAACTATTTTTTTCTTATAAAAATCTGTGGCATAATTTTTTTAAAAATTAAAAATCAGTCACCGTTGTCAACATGACAGATTGATACTTGCGCCAGAATCTAAATAAAATGGGCATTCAAGCCAACTTACACGCTACTCGTCTTGTGTAAACACGTCATAAGGTACTGCAAGTCCTATTTATCCAGTACAAATTCTCGCTTGTACCTATATCGTTCCTATTCTTGCATTATGCACGGAGAGTCGTGACGATGGAAGTGTGTTTCTTTGGATTGGTTACGGACATCTTCGCCATGAATCGCCCCGTCGTTCGTGGGCTAAATGTGTGTATGGATTACGGAAACAGGGTCAGGCGGTGTTTACGGAAAATCGGTAATATTATTCCACATAACTTGAGGTTATAGTTTTTACAGATAAAATAATCAGCAGAGCAAGCGTTATATATAGCCTATTTACGTTATAACTAAGTACTTGTAAATGTTTAAATATTACACAATTTACCTAATGATTTCATGACTGTGAAATCTTGAACTCGACTAGATATCTAAACAACATTACAACGAACTACATATGATAAGAAAACTAATTAGGTATGTAGGAAAGTCGTCTTTTTCAGCTGAGAATCAAGAAGAGAGAAATGAGAAGAAAGAAATCTGTGGTTTAAATTCCTATCAGTATTTTAAAGTGCTGAGCAGGTAACTTCATTTTATCATAATTTGGTATCTTTGAGTAATTGCAGTCAAGCGTACTTTAATCCAACTAATATTATAAATGCGAAAGTGTGTCTGTCTCTCTGTCTGCTACGCTTTCACGGGTTCAACCGATTTTGACGAAATTTGGTATAGGGTGAGTTTGTATGCCGGGGAAGGACATAGGATATTTATCCCGCAAAGTAAAGGAGTTCCCGCGCGAATCAAAAAAAATTTAACCCACGCGGACGAAGTCGCGGGCATCAGCAAGTTTAAAATAAAACCCAAAGAGAAACGATACGTCGTCCTCAAAGCAATTCGATACCTATGTACTCAGGTTGATCTCCAAGTTTTTTTAATACTAGTTGACTAAAATAGTAAAACGCCGTATTTAAGTGAAAGGCTCCAGTCATGGCCATTTAGTACAAAAAATTGCTCTCTATCTACAAAAAGCAATTAGGTAGGTAATGTTAGGTAAAGTTCTAAATACCGACTCAAATACCGGAAAAATGCTTAAGAAAAGAAGGACACACGTCTATAACTTAAGGCAGATATGGAAACGTACCGCCTCGTTTGAAATGCATCCAGGTCATGACACTTCAAAAGTACGCCAGACCACGGGTTCAAATCTCATCTCTTAAACAGTTCATTCAAAGGTCTGAAATAGAACTCGAGCCTTTCAAGATCGTATCTCATTTGCAAAACAAAAGAGTTTGGTCATTTGGAGATCTCTAGCTGGAAAGGGGTCGACATATTGATAAACTAGCATGGCGGCGACTTCGTTCGCGTGATTTAGGTTTTTTAAAATCTCGTGGGAACTCTGATAAAAGTAGCTTAATAACTATGATAAATGTATCTCACTGTAGATTTTCAACTATTCTTGTAAAAAATCACATTCCATACGTCTTGGATGTGATTGATGTGATATTACCTACCAAAATCCGTTTATAATTTCTGTATACATATATTTTCTTCTACGTTAGCCGGCGGTATTCAGATTTTAATTTATTTGCGGAGGTATCTTACAGTGCTCATCAGGTAATCCGTGAACCACTTAGGACTAAGAGCATCAAGAAACCAGCCTTTGCTGACCCAGCAACCCCCAGAATCTGTTTGCGTTACACGCGAAGTCTTCAAAGACCATTAACCATTCCTATAGAATTTTCTCTTAAGAAACAGAAAAAATTATGTCAATTAAAAAGTAGGTTTTCCGTGAAGCGCCAGCCCTAAGAACGATTTCCACCGACCCAGCGACCCACAGAATTTGTTTGCTTGACACACGAAGACCTGAAAGACAATTCATTAACCATTTACTTAAACTTCCTATAGAATTCAAGTTGACTTTGACAGTGCTTTTGAATAGTCGAATGTATCTACCACTGGTTCGGAAGCCATTCCTACCGCGAAGAACTAGCTAGAAACTCGGTCTTGTGATGTTGTGAAAATGTTAATTAAAAAGTGTGCTTTTCAATTCACATTAAGTAACAAAAAAATCATGTTGATTAAAAAGTGAGTTTTCCGTAAAGTGACAGCCCTAAGAACGATTCCCGCTGACCCAGCGACTCCCAGAATCTGTTTGCATGACACACGAAGACCTCAAAGACTATAAACCATAAACGGTGTCATCAGCGCACAATTCATCACGCGCTGTCAATGTTATCGTGTAGTTTTTATCCCATTAGCGCCAGTGCGTTAACCTTTTTGCGTTTCACCGCGACTCACGCTCACATTATCTATTTAAAAGTAAAGAGTGGAATAAATCATCGCTTTTATATGAAAGTATAGTAAAAATAAATCATTCGCTACATAAGATTGCGTAATTTTAAGTGTTTCTAATGCTAAAACGCGGAATTTTGTCATGGTAGTCAAACTTTTATCCGCTATCCCAAAGGAACTTCATTGATTTTCGGAATGAAACTGTCCTGTATGTTAATCCAGAGTATAAGAAGGCTAAGTAGCATTCAAATCCGTTCAGTAGTTTCAGCGTAACAGACATGCAGTCAGACAGAAGGAGAAACAGAGACGGGGCGGGACAGCTAGTAGTATAAATGTACCCGTAGTGTACTAGGTATGTTGAAGATTTCTGATATTTCTCAACTGGAATTTGTGGGTACTCGTGTCTAATACATATTGTGGTTGAGGATTTGCCCCATTTCTACAGTTTAATTATAAAAAATACTTTAAGTAAACATTGCCTACAAGTTACGACTAACGAGGTAGGCCGTCACCGCAAAGATAAACTTTATACAGTAATAAGCTTATTACTTAACTAGGGCAGTCGATACGCGTCTATTACTCGTGCATCGTATAACAACATTAATTACATGTTATTATTTATAGACAGCTATATTTAATTAATTTTTTAACCTATAACCACGTAATAGGATAAATATTTGGTTGAGGTTTTCCGTTTTAGTAATACAGCCATTGCATGGAAAATCTTTAATCACTAATGCACGAAAGGCCCTATCCTATATACATGGAAAGCCCATAACTATACTAAATAATATGCAAAATATGACAGGACAGACATAGTTGCCCCATAAGGGTTGAAACCTACCTTCTATAGGCCGACCGTTTAACTCGCGTATCGCCTGCGCGGTAAGAAGGGAGCGGGGGCGGGTAACGCTACACACGGAGTCAATAATCCAAAGATTTATAGATAGACATTGTTGGTAAAGAATAAAATAATAAGTATCTTAACATCCATCCGCTAACATCTCCCCCCGCTCCCTTCTTACCGCGCAGGCGATAAGCGAGTTAAACGGTCGGCCTATAGGTAGGTACGCAACCCTAATAACAATGGATGGATATAGAAATGAAAACTATAAGCAAGGGATACCCACGAATAAGTTACATGAATAGTGTTTTTCCAAAATCCCATGAAAACTCATTGATTTTCCGGGATATAAAGTAGGCACAGTTGATAGCCATGAAAATTTATATATATTTTTTTTTTTATCCACCACAATCTAGCCCTTGACTGCGATCACACATAATGGTAAGTGATGATGCAGTCTAAGATGGTAGCGGGCTAACATGTTAGGGGCATGGCAGTTATATTAAACCCACACCCCTTCGGTTTCTACACGGCATCATACCGGAACGCTAAATCGCTTGGCGGCATGTCTTTGCCAGTAGGGTGGTAACTAGCCACGGCCGAAGCCTCCCACCAGGCCAGACCAGGGAAAATTCAGAAATTATAAATTCCTAAATTGACCCTGCCGGGGATCGAACCCGGGACCTCCGCACGTTGAGGCAACAGCGCTACACACTGCGCCACGGAGGTCGTCGTTTTGACTTTTACTTAATTAAAAACAAAGGAATCCGTGTTTCAGGTTTTTTTCTTATCCACTACAAGTAAGTCAAATGATGCTGTCTAAGATGCTAGCTGGCTAACCTGTTAGAGGAATGGCAGTTATATTAAACCCATACTCCTAATTGGTTTCTACACCGTACCGGAACGCCTAATCGCTTGGCGGTACGTCTTTGCCGGCAGGGCAAAAACGCGACGCAATTTTTGGAGGGTTTTTAAAAAAATCCACCGGAGCGAAGCGAATCAATCAATCAAAATTAATTTATTCAAGTTAGGTACTGAATGTACAATTATTGACTTACTAGCTGACGCCCGCGACTTCGTACGCGTGGATCGAGGTTTTGTGGTTCCCGCGGGAACTCTTTAATTTTCCGGGATAAAAAGTAGCCTATGTGTTATTCCAGACTATAATCTATCTCTGTGCCAAATTTCATCCAGATCCGTTCAGCCGTTGGGGCGTGATTGAGTAACAAACATCCATACCGACATCCATACATCCAAACTTTCGCATTTATAATATATTAGTAAGACTAGATGATGACCGCGACTTCGTCCGCGTGGATTAAGGTTTTTGATTCCCGCGGGAACTCTTGAATTTTCCGGGATTTTCGGGGGATGATTTTCTTTTCCAGACAGATTTCTCAGACTATCTCTGTGCCAAATTTCATCCAGATCCATTCAGCTGTTCTGGTGTGTTTGAGTAACAAACATCCATCCATACATCCATCCATCCAAACTTTCGCATTTATAATATTAGTATAGATTATTGACTTATTGGTGATAATAAGTTACAGTATCTTAAAACTAAAGCTACGAGGGTTCCAAACGCGCCCTGGTCTGAGAAGAAATAACAACAAACTCAGCCGGGGGTCAGCTAATAACCTATAATAACTATCCCAGATAAGTAGGTTATTCAATACGTGCGGAGCCACAAGTAAACGCGTAATGTAAACATAGTTGTATGTGCCAAGTCTACACGTAAAATGCAATATTACTACATAATATAAACAAACGGGAGATTGCGAGCGTCCTATATATTAGAGTCACACATTAATAATAATCCGAACACTGGGGTAATATCTAACCCGGTTTAGTGCACGTAAACTAGATAAGTTATAGTTGATTTAACTACTAAAATATCATTTTAATGGATTGTTCCACGAAATACAACCATTCATTATTTCATTATTTTGGAGTCACATAAACACGATTGTACCTATAAATTTTCGCAACGTTCGAAAAGTACTTTTTGTCAATTTTTGTACAAAAATGGCGAATCTTCTATCAACGAAATAATAACGAACATACTACGCAAACGGTATCACCAGGGCGTACGGTAGTGTAAAGCCAAGTTCAGAGCGATGTTATTTTTCGCCTTACTTACACGTAAAAATGGATTAATTTTAACTTTGATTTATTTATTTGTTTCTTGCTGCTCAACTAATATGACCTACAAGCACTAGAAGTCACGCGGATTGACATACACTATAGATTGGCAGCTTTTAGTGTCAAGAGGCATCAAACTAAGCTTGGAAAAACATACCTATGTTCTTGGGTAAGTTATTGGTACGGAGTTCCTTAACAAATACGGATTTTATGTCATTATTATTTTAGCATTTTTTATGTATATCTTATTTTAACTATTTTTATTTTTAAATGTAATTTATTTTACAAATAAATATAACATTGAAATAATAATATACAATTCTTAAAAAATCTATTCAAAATCTAAATTAAAAACTAAAAACTAAACATTAAAAATATAATCTATATCTATACTTGTAATTTAAATTAATGGGTGACAATAATGCCTGAAATAAATTACTATTTATTTATTTACGGTAGATACTTGACCTAAAGGAGATGTTAATTTTTTTTTAAACAGTAGATTTTTAATAACGCATCAAGTCAGTGACCCGCTTGACAGGCAAGAACAAGTGCCGTAAAATACTTGTCATCGTGCCAACTTGGCTAACAAACGCTGGTAAAGAGCAAGATTGTCCCTTCGAAACCGCACTTAGTTGTGACAGTAATAACAAGAACACAGCGGACTTGTAAGTTACGTTAAAGAGGTGCTTAGTTTTAGTATTTTATGTGTATCCTTAAAAGCATACCCATCCATACTTATATTTTAAATGCGAAACTGTGTCTGTATGTCTATTTGTCTGGCTGCTACGCCTTCACGGTCCATCCGATTTCGACGAAAGGCACGGAGATAGGTCACAACTCACATCCCCGGGAAAAACATCTCATAAAATCAGAGTTCACTTGAATTTCAAAGACCTAATCCTTGCGTTAGAAGTTGTGTTGCAAGTACCTACTTAGTCTAATTGCGAAGTGTGTCTGTCTGTTAAATTTTCATGGCCAAAGAATTTATCTGATTTTGAAGAATATTGGTATAGAGATAGCTTGCACCCTAGGCATAATAAATTACTTTTTAATCCCGAAAAATGTACGAATGCCTCCGCGATTAAAAAGAAACCTAAAACGCGATTCTTTAAGGACCAAAATCCACACAGCATCATATTGTATACTAATTAACTACCTATTAAGATACGCTGTAGTGTAAATCAAAAAATATATTAAGTACTTATTGAAGGTACTTATCTAAGTAAGAAGTACTTAAATGTAAAATAATTTTCAAACGCCTAAAAGATTTCATTCCAGATTAACTAAAAGGACAATAAATGACAGTTATTTCCAATAGAAAACGTGATCGGCATTGCCTCGACAGTCGACAGTCCACTTGACAGGCAAGAACAAAAATGCCGTAAAATACTTGACACCGTGCCAACTCCCACTATACAGAGCTCGGAAACGGGCTATTAAAATTGCATGTTGCTGTAAATCTTGCTGACAGCTATATTAGGTTGTAAAACAGTAGGTTTTTTTAAATGTGTGAAATGTAGCGCGGTAGTTTGGCAAGTTGGTCACTATAAAATTGCTTCTGAGTACCTATTGCCAAAAAACTAGCCCGTTTATGTGCATCTTTAAAGGTCGGCGCAGCTGAAGAGCAAGACTACCTTCTTGACCGCATTCAGTAACAATGATTACGAACTTGCGAGTAAGAATTTTTTAATGTTGACTAAAGGAGGCCATACACGTAAGGGTTTGCATGATGGTTTTAGCCGTACATGCATAACCGACAGGCATAACGAGTTAGATATTACACATACACGCTAGGGTTTGCATGCACAGTTTTACCATAAACTCTCAGTCGGAGCTACGTGACGATCGCTGTAGGACAGTTCTAAGTACTGTGTACGGTATACCAAACTTAGGCGACGATGTGAATTGTGATAGCTATACTTGGCTTAACACTTGTTCTACAGAACAGAAAAAGAAAAAGAGATTGGTGTATGGTTTGAATGCATTGAATGGTGTAAACGCTGGTTATTGAAAAGAAAGCAATTCTTCAAGAATTGAGATTTGAACAGACTATAAAAATTAATTACGAACTGTGCAGGCAAGCTCGCCGGACGCCACAAACGATCGGTTATGCTCGCGCGCAAACGTAACCGAGCGGCAAAAAATATAAATTTTGATATTTGCTTGGTTGCATGTACATGCGCCGATAACTGTACAGTTTTATCACATACTCGCTAGAGTTTGCCTGTCGGTTATGCATGTACGGCTAAAACCATCATGCAAACCCTTACGTGTATGGCCTCCTTAACTATCGATAGAAGGGCACCAATTGAAAGTCTCCTTTTTCTCTCTAAAGATTAGGACATAAATAAGTTGACCTAATTAGAAAATGGTTTTAAAAAATTCGATACCAAAAGGCTTTAAGTTGAGCATCGTACCCCAGATTACCTAGTTAGAAACTATCTAAAGAGCTTTCAGAAATAAGTCAGAATAAAATATAAAAATTCTTTATTAAGTATCAGGTAAAATAAAATAGCCTTCTCTAAATTCTTGCAAGAAAGCAGAAATCTAAATTGAATTAGGAGCTTGACTGCAATGCGATTACTTCAGACAAACCGAGCGCAAAGATAGGGCTAAGCCCTTTAAATTAAATCACGGAATATAAATTTGTGGACAATAAGAATACATTTAAGCGTCGACTAAACCCGCAATTCAATTTTGTTTTGTCTTCATTATAAAAAGAAATTACAAGTAAAGGCGTTACCCAGAGAAGGATACAATACCTAAATATAATAGGAGAGATATAGATTGTAGTATTAAAACACAGCAATAACTGTACTTAGGTACTTTCTAGTAGATCTTTGATACTGTACTTGTTTCTAAGGATTTCTAGTAAATAATACTAGCCCGAAACTAGAAAAAATACTTTATTAATAGTGAAAAATAGGTACTGAAGTACGGTCTACATTATTACTTCGTAAAACGCTAATACTCGTATCATCAAAGAGATTTGAAAACAAATATGAAATCACGCAAACAGCATTGGATATGAAGACTGATTGATTTATTGTTTAATCGGATTGGACGATTAAAATGCTTATTTCGAAGCGTAATATATCACCCGAGAAAACGGTGTTTCATCGAGAAAATATTTGCAGTCCTCGAATAAAATACTCATGTTTAAGTCATACGAAATCCCGATTTATGTTAATACAATTTATCCCAAACGTGTTGCCTTAGTCCCATCAAATATATGGACTCGAGGGTTGACAATTTAAGAATTGGTCCGGTGCAAAGAACTACAACAACAATATATTCTTCTTCAATTCTTGTATTAATAACTTATCATAAAACGGTTATACGTAGCTTAATAGAGCTTAGGTACCTATATAATATTATTTGGATACTTAAAGCACAGGGTAAAACTTATTATCAAATGGATTAAAATACGTAACTCGTGAGTAAATAAATTTATTATTAAACACAATTTTTTCGTCCAGATTATAATCTTACTTATGTTATAGCTTTAAATGGTTAAGTATAAATTACCGTAATAAGTCCTTAACGTAACATAAATTAAAAATAGCGACAAGGACGCGAAATTCTTAACTCACTTGGTTAAGATTTTTGTTTTGTTTTGCATTTAGGTATATACTTATTGTAGTGTATAATAAAAGCATATTCGGTCCTTCATTCATACCATTATTTCTTAAGTACTTAGATGTTTTTTTTTGTATAATGCTTAGTAGATCTGCAGAGACACAACAAAATAATAATGAGACTAGCGAGAGGCTTCCGCGTCTCAAGCTTCACCAGTTCCATTCAGCGAGGAGACTTTTATTAGGGATTTTCTTGCAATCCGACGAAAACAAGTTGTCACAAGTGCTCGGGAAAAAAAACTTAAAAGCAAATCCTAATTAAAAGAGTAATTTTATTATAAGAGTTAAAAAAGTGGCAGCATTCACGCAAAGTTGCATTAATTAGAGAATTTTCGCATGGCAACCCTGCGGTGAAAACGTGAAGAGTAATTGGAGTGAGAAATATCCGACGATACGACGACTGCTCGACACGATTTTTGTTATGACCTCTTTAACTAGCTTGTTTCGCTTTGCGAATAACTATGTATTACCATAAACTAGTTATGTTATATCACGATTGAGGGTCATCGTCATTCTCATTCACATTTTTCCTAATAAAGTAAGTATGCTTAGTACTATAATAAATAGCTCTACCTAAATTCAATTCTTCTAGACAAGCGCGTTCCAACCTAGACCTCATCATTGCTTTGCACTAAGCATGATTGGCGTCAAGCGCAAGCCTATCTCAGAATTAAAAAAACATAAATAATTATTATGAATGGAAATCTATCTCTTCAGCAAACACCTTAAACCTTTGAGCCTCGAAACTTGAGATTTTGCAAACTTGTAGGTATTCTACTAAAGATTTTTCAGAAATACCATCCAAGGAAACATACCTACATTCTAAGAAGAAACATCTAGGAGACGTTTAAATGATGTTACTTGGCTTTTGAAAACATTCATTTTTTGCTAGTTTCATACCGACCCGGCTTCTTTGCTCTTTTTTTTTATCCATTACTATCTAGCCCTTGACTGCGATCTCACCTGATGGTAAGTGATGATGCAGTCTAAGATGGTAGCGGGCTAACCTGTTAGGGGCATGGCAGTTGTATTAAACCCATACCCCTTCGGTTTCTACACGGCATCGTACCGGAACGCTAAATCGCTTGGCGGCACGTTTTTTCCGGTAGGGTGGTAACTAGCCACGGCCGAAGCCTCCCACCAGGCCACACCAGGGAAAATTCAGAAATTATAAATTACCAAATTGACCCTGCCGGGGATCGAACCCGGGACCTCCGCACATTAAGGCAACAGCGCTGCACACTGCGCCACGGAGGTCGTCAAAAAACTCTAGTAAACAATAAACAAGCAATAAAGGATCTGTTTAATAAATCCCAGGCAGTCTGTAAGTTGTAACGTACAATGCTTCGAGGCCGTAATTTTTCATTAGGCAAGTCTCGGCCGTGAAAGGAAGCGATGCACCTGTGCTACATACGAATGCCAAGTAGATGTATTGCAACCTGCTAAAAGGATACATACGCCTTGCTCGCATTTACTTACTGTTGCTGCAAATATGTATAAGAATATACCTATAAAATAAGTATTTAGATGTAAAACTTAACCCTCTCTCTGGTCATTGTATGTTTTGTAACCTTGGTTGATGGTAATAAGTGATAAGACCGTCAATTGTACCTACTTATTTATTTGTAGCTATTGACTATACTAGGTACTTATATATTTACTATGATGATTATATTGTTTTTTAGTTTACAATAAAAAAAAGCATTTTTTCTAGTTATTATAACTAGGTAAGTAAGTAGGTTAGTACTTAATAATAATATATTCCAGAATTTTTTTCTTAAAAAATTGCATTCGACTCTTGGCTTAGATGAACTTGGCTGTACATAGTACATACCTAATTAATAATTATACCTAACCTACTCTTCGATTGTCCTTTTAAACTAAAGATAGGTAGCTCACTTTATCTTTGTAGAAGACGAATTCTCCATTATTTAGTAAAAATTAAGTACTTACTTAATTTTCAACGTTCTCACATACATTCTTATAATAAGAATAATATAAGCTATTTTACATGGATTAGATAGGATGAAGGTACCTACTTACTACCTATATCTTATGACAAATTTTCTTTTGAGAACTACTTAAATGCAATAGGTATACCTCAGGTAAAATAAAATCACCTTTACACAGACTCACTAGATTCACAAAGAACCGACAAGATAAAACGAAAACGACATCGAAACCGCAATGTGACGTCATTGTCTGTTGTCTCCGTTAAAGGCTTGGTCATACACAACGTGCCACGGAAACGGCACGGATGGGTCACACGCTAAAAGCGCGCGTACATTTGTAAGATTTCAATAGAACAAATAGCTCTTATGAAGTACAGCTAGCTCACAGGACTGCAGCGCGTAACGCTGATGGAATATGCAGGTCCTGACGCGCGGAAGGATGCCGTGTAGAAAATGATTAGAGGTATGGGTTTAATATAACTGCCATGCCCCTAACAGGTTAGCCCGCTACCATCTTAGACTGCATCAATAACCATCACATCAGATCGCTGTTGAGGGCTTACTTGTAGTGGATATAAAAAGTGTGTGTGTGCAATTCACACACGGCAGAAGTGAAACTTCAGAAAAGTTGCCAACGAGAGAATGAGATAAATATAACAAGTATTCTATCTCATTCTCTCTCAGGCCTCTCCTATTATGAATATGTTTGTCTCTTTTTGGTGTCGCTTTTTCGTTTCATCGAATTTTCAAATCACAACAACTCTAAAGGAGTTTCAAAAAAGGAACGCCATTTGGCTACAACGGATGCAAAGGGGTACCATAAATATTAGATACACAGTTTGAAAGCTTTCATATAGGTACCTAAGTATTTACTTCCTTGTGTAACGTAAAATTTCTGAGGAGCCTGAGTTTCACCGCGCTGTGTGTGCTTAGTGCTGATAAGTAGTTAAGACTCAAGAGTCAAGACTCAAGAGTACCAACTTGGAAAACCGGACTTGGATGAAACACAAAATTTTCTCTATTAGTCATGTGTACTTACGCAATAGACTTCGCAGATAGAGACTGTTTATGATTCACAGACTAATTGGTAGAGCCAATATTTACTGATTTATTTATTTAATCGTATGGCGTTTGGTACATAATAAGCGTTTTTATAAAAAGAACGCTTATTTCGCCTGCAAGTTCGTCGCTCGTTTAGCACCACCCAGGGGACACGTGCAGGGAGGTAGAAGGTAGCTCCTGCGGACGTGAGCGACGGGGCATCCCCCGAAATTTACTGATACAAACTATAGAAACGAATCAATTAGCTCTGTGAAGATGACAGTTAAATAATTCGTCATTAAGTACTTTTGTTTGTAGATAAATAAATAAAAGAGCAACGAACGATTAGAGAACACGTCGCAAAATTTTAAAGCATCTTTGAAGCCTAGGAAACTACGTATCTTGGGTAACAGTCTGAGACTGCTAGGCGAGATAAAGGTCAAGAACTTGATTACAGCTTCGTAAGAACAAAACAGATACTTGAACCTCCACTAAAGGGTAAAAGGCTGAAAATTCGGGCTCCAAATCAAAACGGTTAAAAACCTTCTGCATAAAAATGTTACATCACTCACTATCTAACTTATAGGAAGGTTGTAATCTGAAGGAAATAATAAAAGTTGAGATGTTTATCACACCTAAAATTCTCTGGAAAGAAAATCTTTCCGTGAGTCTACAGAACACTCAGTTTTGAAGGATCATTTTGAAGTCGTAATTAGTTACCTCTTTCTGTTCAGTAGGAGTACTGGTCCTCACTCCTGTCAAGTCCTTCCACCTGAGAACACCCATGACAGCTTGTCGAACCCACGACCCTCGCCTCCCAGTTCTCCCGTTGGACAGTTCATCCACCACACCACACAAAACAGAGTTCACCACCAAGCCCCGCCCGCCGGCATCCTTCTCACTTTTAAGAGCCACTTCGTTCACTGGAAAAGACCTCCTCTCCCTCATAAATCCAAAAAAATCCATACGAGAAACTTTCAGCGCTTCCCAAATCGCATCCTCACACACGCACCATTAATCACCATCAAATCCGACTTCAAAGACTTCTTTAATAAATCTCGCGGTGTATTTATATTTATTATCGGCTTTCCCGGTTTCGCTGGTTCCCATAAGCGTCCGGACAACTTTTTCAATTATCCACGCGGCTCAAGAAAACTCCGAAAAATATGCGTCCCAAATAGCTTTGTCCACAGTTCGTAAACAGTGAGTACGAACTTTCTCTTTGAGACCGGTGTTTTCGTTGGATGTGGGCTAAATTTCTTTATTTGCCAAAAAATATTATCAACACTCGTTTATTACAATTCACGATACAGTCCGCGCAAATTAACCCGCATAAGGTATAACAAGTCATTCATAATATCACCAAAACAATCGAATTGCTAATCGACCACGAGATCCGGAACTCTCCGAAACACGATAGAAGAGTTTGTAAGTACGAGCAACAAACGCGCCGCTAAGTAACGTCTATCCAGCCTTGCGCTTGGAAACCGAATGGCGCGTGCCACATGCTTCCACGATCACCGGTTAAAAGACGTTCTTTCTCTTTCTTTGATATGCATTTTCCGTATGTTAGATAAGGATAAATATTGCATTCAACTTTCAGATACAGGCCTCGTAGACAAGACAGGTGAACACTGAACTTAGCAGAATAGAAAAGCAACTATACAAAAAGATCGGGTCATTTCAGAGTTTCTTCAGGCGTACCATAATTATATTTGGTGACTCAAACTCAATGTTATATCAGTCTTACTTACATAATGTTGCCATAAAAATGCGAACTAATCTCAACATTCAGCATTTCACTTTTACACCATTCGATTCCGAAACTTTCAAAAAAAGGAGTAGGTACCTAACCATCATTACTAATATTATAAATTCGAAAGTGTGTAGGTTTGTCCTTCAATCACGCCGTAACAAAGCCACGGATCGGCGTGATTTTTTGATGCCTCGGTATAGTTTTTTGTCTGGGTAGTGACATAGGCTTTTTATCAAAATTAAAGAGTTCCCACGGAAATTAAAAAACTTAAACCACACGGACGAAGCCGCTGGCTAATTACTAATATGTTATAATTATCTTAATTGACGAAAAATCGCAAATCGTTGAAAATTTTTCTTTGGCTCTTTACCATGATTAATTGTTTACATAATAATTTATTTGCTAATTCTAAATGATCATAGCATTCATTAGCTAAGTACTGTTATTTATGTTCTTTGAGACACCACTACATTAGTCTGGTTAGGTACATGACAAATTGTAACTTTTAACGACCCGATGGCGCAGTGTTGAGCACTGTTGTCTTAACGTGCGGAGGTCCGGACTCCGGGGTTCGATCTCCGACAGGGTCAATTTTAGAATTCACAATTTCTGAATTGTCCCTGGTCTGGCATGGTGGGAGGCTTCGGCCGTGGCTAGTTACCACGCTACTGGCAAAAACATGCCAACAAGCGATTTAGCGTTCCGGTTTAATGCCGTGTATAGAAACCGATTAGGGCTATGGGTTTAATAATATAACTGCCATGCTCCTACTCTTAGACTGCGTGATGCGTGAAAAAGTATATGTAAAATTCACACACGGCAGAAGTGAAATTTCAGAAAAGTAGCCTACGAGAGAATGGGACACATATAACTTGTATTCTATCTCATTCTCTCGCAGGCTAAATCCTATTATGAACATGTTTGTCTCATTTAAGTGTTGTTTTTTCGTTTCATCAAATCTTATTTAAAAGAAGTTTCACTTCAAAAATAGGTATCTTAACAATACTAACGGCAGTCTGTGCAAAACTGTATGTATCCTATCCCAATGGTAATAAGACTTGCAATAAATAAAGGCATTTGTATGTAGGAGTGGTGTGCGTGGGAACATCCGGCATGCATGGCCGACACCCCATGGGGAGCAGTCGGAACAAAGATTCAACAGGTGCCATCGCACCTGCTTCCGAAGCCAAAAATTGCTTGGGAAATCTTAGAAAACCGCTCGAATATAGTCAACGGAGGTTGTGGTTAAGGGACCATTTACCGGACATACCTTTGTGGTATAGGTTTAAGGAAACAAGAATGGATAAGATATAGGTTGGTACCTAGCTTACATCCTCATCAGACGTCCTCCTTCATCCATTCTATAGTTTAAACTACGGGAACTATTAAAACTTAAAAGTGTTCCCTTTATATCGAAGACTATAATAATAAATGCGACAGTGTGTCTGTCTGTCTGTTTGCTACGCTTTCACGGCCCATCTGTTCAACCGATAGTTTGTATCCCGAGGCTGTACATAGGCTACTTTTTATCCCGGAAAATTAAAGAGTTTCCCGTGGGACTCATTAATTTTCCGGGATAAAAAGCTAGCGTTTGTGCTATTCCAGACTATAATCTATCTCTGTGCCAAATTTCAGCCAGATCCGTTCAGCCGTTGGGGCGTGATTGAGTAACATACATCCTTCCAAACTTTCGCATTAGTAATATATAAGTAAGTTAGTAAGATAAAATAAATTAAAGCTAAGACAAATTATATCTGGATATATGTCCTCAGTCATACATTGTGTAACATAAAATAAATAAGTGACAAATGATTTAAAACTGTACCCGCGACCAACCACTTAACTTTCTTTGATACTATAAATGCTAAAGCCACAGCAGAAATTTTCGCTTTCTAGAAACGTAGCATGACGCCAACGTGCATTCTGTGTTAATAAACAACAGTAGTTTAACTGATTCAAGTAGATAATACCTAATATCATGATACTGTTAGTGTGTTTAATTGTAAATTATTACAGGTAATTATTGATTATTTTTACCTGTAATTATCAGAACATATACCTTTTATGCTTTTAATAAACGAACTTTGCTAATTTACCTAAGATTAGTTTTGTGGTTTTTTAGTTTAGGTACTTTCGTTACTAGTTTTATGCATTTAAAGAATGAAGTTGAATTTGCGCGGGAGATATTATATGTAGTGCAGAGCAGAAGTGTGTGCGCATACACAGCGTGCACTCTCTATTCCTTCACTCTCATAGCCCGATGGGACGGAAAATCCGACACGACCGGAGAGAGATCACGCGCAGGACGTCGCAAGTCTCATCTATGGCATATTCTGTGTTGAGGTCATTTTATATTATACTTATTTTAGTTTTAAGGGCTTGGTTGGTAGGTACATAATCCCGAGGTCAGTCTCATATTTGGTACGCGGGACTTTTTTATTTACACGTAACACGATAGATTTTGAACCTTTTGAAAGCTTATATTTCAGTGCACCTTATTAGAATAGTAGGTACTTACCGTACAGTCGTGCTAAACAAAGTTCATTAGTGTTTAACATTACACGGTACACTAACCTCAAAAGGGCAGCATAGAATTGCTTAACTAGTCGGGACTTACTACCTAACTATGTACCTAGATTTTAGCCGCCACATAAGATGCTTCTATAACCGTTTTATAAGTAAACATACGATATTCGCAACTTCATCCGGATTGAGTTAGGTTTTTTGTTAATCCTGCGGGAACTCTTTGATTTTTCAGGAGAAAAACCGTACGTTCTACCCCGGGTTGCCAGAAATCTGTAATGGGCCGTGCAAAGGTTACAAAGCACAAACAGACACACATAAGCACTTTCGAAAATGTAATATTAGTATGGATTTCATATATGTTTTTCAACTCAAGTACTTTGCTGCTTGACTTTTTGTTTTCATAGTACCTAATAATGTTGTGACAATATTTTGCCATAACCTTATTAGTCGTGCTAAGCAAAGTTCATTAGCGTCCTACACTTACCTGACCGACACTGAGTTTAATAGACGGGAGATGCAGAAATCGAGCGCCAAAAACGCGTTAAAACGTTAACCGAAGCTTCTAAAAAAATTGTATTAGGTTTTTCATGTAGGAACCTACTTTCATGTAGGAATTATGAGAAAATTAAAAAATGATATTATTGTAAAACGCTGTTGATTACAGAAAAATGAACAAAGTAAAAAATATAAAGATGAATTCGGTCAGATCTGTTGACCAATTAGTGCATAAATGACGCGAACGTTAATAAGTGAGGCATATTCATATTTTATAGATAAGATGACCTCTACAATCTACATCAGCTCTAGTATACCTACTGAATAATTAATAGCGACGACAAGTTTAGTTCACACGTCAGGTTGACGCTGTTTTATTGGATATCACTGCCTCTATGCCTCTATGTTTGGCACCTCTCTGTCAAAAGGTTAGATCGTGAAGTAGGCAGCCTAGTCAGAGTGAACGAGGCCTAGTGTTACTCAACTAGTCTGTACCTAGGCTATCGACCGCCAAATGAGTCGCGAGTTGCATAGGCAATGAACCGCTGACGTAACCCTTTCCCTAGGGATAAAACAATAGGTATATAGCTTGGATGAAGTGTTTATTTCATCCAAGATATTTAGTAGATTATATTATTTAAATGGCTACTAATAAGAAAATATTTTTTGCAAAGGACACTTAAAAAATATCTAGAATAATTTTCTGGCCGGGAACACCAGCTGATTAAAAAACTGAAGATCTTATTACGGTATTTTTATCTCTCGTCTGTAATTTAAAAACTTCGGTAGGCACAAAAAAATGTAAAATTTAATGAAAAATGTCAAGGAAAAATGGCAGTCTTAATAGAGAGACTATGCCCTTGTCATGCCACAGACGTTTGTACTGTTCATGTTGTTACAACATCTTGCATATATCTTAAAACATGCAATCTCTATTAAAAATGGCAATTGCCGCACGTTAGTTAGGTGCAGGGCAAAACTATAATATGTTGTATTTTCTTCAATTTTATACTAATTATTACAGTAGAGGTTATGCCAAGATAATTTACTCAGAGGCGACTTTTCAATCGCCTGCTAGTAATGTTTGACTGAGGAATAGTTTTTTTTTTTACGCCTCTACAAGTTGGCCCTTGACTGCAATCTCACCTGATAGTAAGTGATGATGCAGTCTAAGATGGTAGCGGACAGCGGTACGTACTCTGTGGTAGCGGGCTAACCTGTTAGGGGCATGGCAGTTATATTAAACCCATACCCCTATTCGGTTTCTACACGGCATCGTACCGGAACGCTAAATCGCTTGGCGGCACGTCTTTACCGGTAGGGTGGTAACTAGCCACGGCCGAAGCCTCCCACCAGGCCAGACCAGGGAAAATTCAGAAATTATAAATTCCCAAATTGACCCTGCCGGGGATCGAGCCCGGAACCTCCGCACGTTAAGACAATAGCGCTACACACTGCGCCACGGAGGTCGTCAAATAGTGACACTATTGCAGTTTTTAACCGACTTCCAAAAAAGGAGGAGGTTCTCAATTCGGCGCGTATGTTTTTTTTTGTAGTGAAAATCCCAAGAAGACAAAACCCAACAGTTATTTTTATCGTTTTATTTTCAATTGAAAAGTGAAGTGAAACTGATATTTGTAATGATTAGTGTTCCGTGCCTAGCTTAGAGGTGATTTTTGTTTATCAATCAATAAATAGCTAGGATAAGGAATAAATTAAGAAAAAATCTGCACAGTTTTGGCGATTGGAAAATCAGCCCATTAATTATTTTATTGATTTTTAAAATGAGCATTTATATATTAACCATTATTATACTATTGCATAAAAAATGACGAACATTATATTTACTAGCCGATGCCCGCGACTTCATCCGCGTGGTTTAAGTTTTTTTTTCTTCCCGCGGCAACTCCTTAATTTTCCGGGATAAAAAGCCTATGCCTATGTCACTCTCCAAGTTCTCAACTATACCCATGCCAAAAATCACGTCGATCCGTTGCTCCGTGGCTGCGTGATTGCAGGACAAACCAACAAACAACACCGCTTTCGCATTTATAATATTACTATGATGACCTACATACTAAAATGTTTTTAGAAGAGAGAGAGAACTCCTGCTTTTCATTTTCAATCAGTGCAGTTACACAGGGGAATAGGCTCAACGGCACAAAAACTCATCACTCTAAAAGGGGTTTTATTTCAGATATCTATATTAAAATATGAGGTTTAAAGCGCTTATAGACGTGCCAATCAATCGGTTGCTGTCCCAATTTAGGTTGAAATCAAGTAAAGTAGAATCTACGTTCCGAACCGGTGATAGAGTCAAAACAAGGCGTATCATAAGAGTCTTATATGTACTTATGTGATAATATGTCTTTCATGAAATATACAGAGTTTGAGTTGGAAAGCCTAAGGCTAACCAATCTATGACATTCAAGAGTGACCTGTCAAAAAAAAGTGTGTGTGTGCAATTCACACACCGCAGAAGTGAAACTTCAGAAACTACCTACGAGTGAAATAAATTATATAACTTGTATTCTTTCTCATTCTCTTGCAGGCTAAATCCTATTACGAATATGTTTGTCTGTTTTAGTGTCGCTTTTTCGTTTCATCGAATTTTCAAATCACAACGATTCTACAGAAGTTTCACTTCAATAATAACAGTCGAGTTGATTCTGCTTGCCCGTACAAATACAAGCCCATATTGTGAGATTTGGAAATTGGCATGTCTATAGCAGCTAAAACAATGAACAAGTCCATACAAAAGTACTTGCAACGCTTTATTTGGTATATTTCCAAGGAAAACTGGTTCAAGCGCATATTTAACGATTTAACTCATTTGAACATACACAGTGGTGGTTGCCAAAATTTCGGGCACACACACTCACTTAGCTTGTACCTACTACATATAATGAAAATCAAACGTGTGAAACTGTAAGTCTTTCATGGAAATTCTATGGGGTTTAAGCAAATGGTTGCCATTAATTAGTTGGACAGGGCATCGAAGTTAAAATGCGTTGCAGGCACAAAATCTACACTTGTAAAAATTATCCCCTTACATCCCCAAGTTAAACTTCATCAGTAGAAACGTAGGTACGTAGAGTTGGTTCCGACCCAGCAATTAGTTATCTGTCTAGGAACATTTATTTATTTAGCTATTTTTAGAAAAAGAAAACTAATAAACTAACGCTCGACCGCAATAATATATTGTAGACTACATAAATGGAAATACGCTTAGAAAAGATTTGTGGAATGTGAATTTATTTACTCGATTCAATAACAAATTACACGGGAATAAAGAGTTAAGCCTAGTTCGCATTATGCTAGTATTTTAGTCTAGTAGCGAGTTATTTAGTAGCTAAAATACTCGCTTCTGCACCAAAATCGTTCGCACTTCGTTCGAGTACAGTTTACAAGTGAGTGGTGTTTTGTAAGATGAACAGCCTACAGCGCAATAAAGTAAATAATCATAACGGCGACTTTAGAAGAGCTAGATGAGGGTGATTAATAAAAAGAAGCTTTGTAAACGAAAATAGATCGATAGAAGGGATAAACTAGGAGCTACTAATTGTCTTATAATGCGAACTAGGCTTTACGGCTACACCTTCGAGAACCTACTATAAAAAAGGTAAATTATTTTCATCTCTGCTGTGAGTAATATTAATCGCAGAATGTATATCTGCAAGAATTCAGTCATGAGCCTGTTCATTGTTCAAGCTTGATTTTTTTTTAAATCTACCTACTACAAGTTAGCCCTTGACTGCGATCTCACCTGATGGTAAGTGATGATGCAGTCTAAGATGGTAGCGGGCTAACCTGTTAGGGGCATGGCAGTTATATTTAACCCATACCCCTACTCGGTTTCTATACGGCACCGTACCGGAACGCTTAATCGTTTGGCGGCACGTCTTTGCCGGTAGGGTGGTAACTAGCCACGGCCGAAGCCTCCCACCAGACCAGACCAGGGAAAATTCAGAAATTATAAATTCCCAAACTGACCCTGCCGGGGATTGAACCCAGGACCTCCGCACGTTAAGGCAACAGCGCTACACACTGCGCCAGGGAGGTCGTCAAAATGTGCGCTTTGAGGGGATCTATAGGTTCGCCGGAAAACCATTAGTTCAAGTAGTATTATTACCACCACCACCACTACAGCCCATTAACGTCCCACTGCTGGGCACAAGCCTCCACTCTCATAGGAGAGTGGGAATTAGAGCTTAGACCCATCACGCTGCTGCGGGTTATCATGTTAGTGATAATAACCGGGACTGACGGTTCAACGTGCTCTCCGAGGCACGGAGGTGAAACATCGTCAACTTCCTAACTCCGGGCTAGTACTGAGAATTTCTAGTCTGAAAAACCCAATAATTTATTATGACCCGACCCGGGACTCGAACCCGGGACCTCATCGGCCGCAGTCGACCATGTTAACCACTATAGTATTATTATATTTATCCATATTATTTATAATAGTATTGGTTATAAAGTTTTACACAAAGTCGCAGGCGTTAGCCAGTTTAGCTTTATATCCAAAGCGGTCTTTGCCAAATATTCGGGCAATTGGGCGTGTAAGTCCAGAGATTCCACAATGAACTCGTTTGCAGTATCTTTATGCGGTGTTTTGGTCATTGCCAAGCCAAGATATCTATTGACTTATTTTATTATCGCTTTTGAAATAGTTCCAAAAACCATTTTATTCAACCAAATATTTTTATCCGAGAAATGTGATCCTTAATGAAATAAAATTTGAAAACAACATTATTGTACAAAATAATCTTTTTGTTAGTAGATAATTATTTTGTTAATATGTAATTTAATTGTTTGATGGTAAAGTCCAGAAACGATTTAGCTGAAACTTACGTTAGAAAGCATAATATTAAAACACTGCTCCTTGTAAGTAAACAAAAGCTTGTTTGTATGGTGACAATTCTGACGAGGTATTTAAAGTGTGAACAGCATATATCTCACCCTATAATCCATACTAATATTATAAATGCGAAAGTGTGTCTGTCTGTCTGTCTGTCTGTCTGTCTGTCTGTCTGCTACGCTTTCACGGCCCACCTGTTGAACCGATTTTGATGAAATTTGGTACAGGGGTAGATGGTATCCCGGGGAAGGACATAGGCTACTTTTTATCCCGGAAAAATAAAGAGTTCCCGCGGGAATAAAAAAAAACTGTCTCTTCACCCGATTTTGATAAAATTTGGTACAGGGGTAGATGGTTTCCCGGGGAAGGACATAGGCTACTTTTTATCCCGGAAAATTAAAGAGTTCCCGCGGGAATCAAAAATCTTAACCCACGCGGACGAAGTCGCGGGAATCATCTAGTATAAAATATGTTTTATTTCCCACTTTGTATGAATTACTAAATAAAGTACTCAGAGAAGAGGATATTTCGAAATACAAACAATTGCAATAAGAATAGTTTAAAAAAACTAAAAAACACGCTTTTGACGCATACACTCCGGGTCTCAGGAAAACAAAAAATCGCTTATCCTGATTATCCTAGTAAGGATAACGGGTCAAACTGTTTAAAATATTGAATTGTCATCGATCCTTAATAAGTATGCCAAATTTCGAGTTAATCCGACGTTTTAAAGGGGGTCAAAATCATGTTCAAAGATTCCGTTACATACTAACATACATACGTCTGAAGCTAATAAAAAGCGTGTAAATAATACAATCCTTTTAATGATGACTGCAGTTCGAATTCGAATAGTGACCTATTGAATATATGACAGCTGTCACCATCTATACTCATGACTTCAAGCATTCAATCAAGTAAGTATTTAATTATCTTATCTTAATTGGAAACTACAGGTAGATGCTCTATGTAAAAAATTGGATAGGTTTGTATATGTTTTATATAAGCTCAAAGGGGTGACATCTAATGAAACGGCTCTCTGCGCATACCATGGATACGTATCATCACTTTTACGCTATGGTCTTATTCTGTGGGGCAATTCCGTTGATATCCTCAGGGTATTTCGCATTCAAAAAAAATGTATTCGAGTTATATGTGGAGCTGAGCCCCTACAAACATGTAAGCCGCTCTTCAAAATGATGCAGATTTTACCTCTCCCATGTCTTTATATTTTTGAAGTCTCTGTTTTCGTGCATAAACATAGAGATCATTTTCCAAGTATAGCCGATACGATCTCAAGGTCCAATAGACATGGAAATAAGCTTGTGATACCAAGACAAAGAATAAACTTATTCCAAAAAAACGTTTATAACATGGCCATATGCATATATAATAAAATACCAGAGAGCATCAGAAAGCAAAATACATATAACTTTAAATCAAAGATGTTTAAATTATTATTAAATAAATGTTATTACACTGTTCATGAGTTCCTGCAGGATAATATTAATTATACTAATTAGAATAGGTATGAATAAAACTTAATACATTAGAACATCTTTAAAATTTATCTTAGACTAGGTATGATTCTACGTGTTTACCGATCAATGATTCTCTGTGTATAATGATTATTATTGACATATCATGTTTACTTTTAGATATAGTTTGACATTAATGTATAAAATAATAATAAATCACAGGTATTCAATATGTATCTTTATAATTTCATATTGACATTTTATCAACAATAGTGACATTTATCAATTTCTAGTGACATTTATCTAACTACTTACTTACTAATATTCAGCTTTTATATAAATTTCAATGATAACTATAATATGATTTATTATTATTATTAACTGTAACTAATAATGATGTGTGGTACTGATGTGTTTAAATAATTGTTGAATGGAATAACGTAATAAGAAGATGTTATAATGATGTAAGCTGCTAATAATTGCACGCCATAAATGGTAGTACACTGTGTCCCAAAATTTTGTAAGACCCTTTCACGTGTATTTTTGCAATAAATAAATATCTTATCTTATCTTATCTTATCTTAGTGACCAGAAGATTCATAGCGATTGTGTTTCGCAATTAACCCTGGCGCAAACATCATTTAATCTCACAGTAGAATACAGGTCTGATTTAATTTACTAGATTATGGGTATTGTAACCAGGCCTATGTATGTGAAGGTCATTCGATAGCCACAATACAGCTTGCTGACTCATATTATTATATGACAATAGGTCAAAAGCGAAATGTCTGTCTGTGCGTATACAGGATGTATCTAAAACCTGTTAGTTACATTTTTAAAGTACGACGTTACATAGGTACCATAGTCGATGAAAGGTAAATATAATTTGAAAAATAAGTTAATAATGGGTTAAGAGTTTTTGGTACCCGCGGGAACTCCTTAATTTTCTGGGAAAAAAGTAGCCTTTATGCTAATCCACACTATAATCTATTTCTGTGCCAAATTTCATGCAGATCCGTTCAGGCGTGATTGAGTAATAAACATCCATCCATCCATCTAATCTTTCGCATTTATAATATTAGAATAAGGGTATTAGGAAGTATAGATTGAACCCATATTCGGCGGATATCGGTGCATTTCCGACCCTCAAAGTTAGACAGTAGTATTATAGGTATAGATACAGGATAAGAATCTGGGAGTCCATCGCATTTTACCCTAATCAAACCATTTTACAATTGTCACGACGACGCCGGTGACGCAACGCAGAACGAAAATATACAGCTGCTGATGAAGTAAGATAGAGACGATCACCACAAAATACCTACCTCTAACGTACATAGGTGCACTATTATAATTAAAATTCCTAATGAAACAACCTGTATATGAGCTATACAATGCACTGCCACTATATTGTAGGCAATAAAAGAGACAGTGGTATCAATTCAGTTATAAGTACACAATGCTATTACTAAATTTTGTCGGCAGGCCTAAAAACCGAGGTCGTGTACCTACCTACCGTACAAAACATTGTAACTAGGAACGCAATTCTAAACAAAACAGGCAAAAGTCGTTAATAAGAAATAAACAACGTATTTATTTGTGAAAATTAAGCGTTAAAACTTTTATGTACAGTTAACACTGTAGGTACTACCGTACTAGGTAGTAGGCACCTACTCGAAAGTTGTTTTCAAAAGTCACAACTGACAAAGGTAGATCATAGAGATGTTTGTATTCATTGCTCAAGACTTAGAGAAGAGATTTTTAGATGTTTAGATTTTAATTTCCTAACTAGATAGTTAATTCATAAGTAAAACTGAATTAAACTTAAATTATTTAGATAATTATGTGTACCTAGTAAAGTAAAAATAAATTAAAATGGACAAACTCACTTGATTCATGCCACAGAAACACAAGACGTCCACAAAAAGCATGACAAACGTGCACACGAAAAAAAAAAGGGTAGGTACAGCACACAAATAAAACGACACACACATAATAAGTGACGAGACATAATGTTATAACATTAGCAATCTGCATACAAAGGTAGGTACTTCGTTTTGTGATTTTGCTCTATGAAAGTAAAATAGAATGACAATTATTATTGAGTTCATGCAAATTTGCAAGGTCATGTTATTGTTGAATCGTTCAATGCATCTTGGCTTTTATTTTTTTATTAAATTAATATTATTGCTGCAGTTTAACGATCTACCGATCGTAATCACCTCTGATTGGCTAAAGCTCTTTTGCTATTGGCCAAAATTCATTGTAGCAGCAAGTGTACCAACCTACTAAAAATTCAGCCAAGACAACAATTGAAATTGGAACAATGATTGATCCATTTTTTTTAATAGGGCTACCTACTGATCTTGATCGTATGTAGATGTAGACTATATAACACTAGAGGGTGCTTACTGCTTACGACTTAGTCCCCATGGGTTTCGGTTTTCATAAAGTCCGTTGGAACTTTGATTTTTCGGAATAAAAATGTAGCCGATATTCTTTACAAGTTATTCCTATATTCCAAATTTAATCAAGGCTGCTAATAAAATTCATTCAAATTGGTTTTTAGACCCCAGAAGTTTAGATTTAGAAGGTCGGAACTGCATTACCTACCATTTAAAATAAAAAAAAGCAATAAAATTGCTAGGTAGGTATATAGGTAATCAATGTGGAGATATAAGCTGCTATTCCAATATTTCCCATAGTGGCATACTCAGTGGCATAGAGTCTATCAAAAACGATTCGAAAGTATATTCGAATTACATTTCTACAAAGGTTTATCTCTAAAAAAACTGAACTTACACACTTACCTTCCCAACAATTCAGGTTTCTAGACCACCGGAAGTTTTACTACTTAAATATGAGTGGAAATAGTCTTAATTGATTTTATGGGCATTTATTTTTAATTAATCTATCAAAAGTTATTGGTTACATTCCGGTACAAACCACAGAGCAAATTAAGAAATTACTCTATTTTCAATGGTCACAATTTGGGGCTAACGGTGATAAACTGATAGTGTTAACCGTGGTGTTAACAGTACCACTAGTTAGGTACTTAGCGCTTCGGTGAATTATTGAGATTTATTTTTTGCGCGCATTTTAATAACTAGGTAGGCCATTACCGTTAGTTTACTTTTTCATTGACAGATTTTGCGCTTGATTGCTATCTCTCTACACTAATCCTACCAAATTTATAAAATTCGAAAGTATGTTTCTTTGTTTCTTCAATCACGCTGCAACCGAGCAACGGATCGACGTGATCAGCCTACTGAGAATTTCTGATCAAAAACACAAAACTTTTATAGACCCGGGATTAGGAACCAGTGCCGCAATCCTGTAACACTCAAAAAATGAAAGTCACTGACATTATAATATTTTTTATCCATTGAACGTTTGCTATGAAAATGTTATTTTTATTTCATAGGAAACCTGGAATGGATAAAAAATATATGTCAGTAGCTTTAATTTTTTACAGCCACTGATTCAGAGAATAGGACTGCAGGACCTCATCAGTCGTCATCCACAGTCGAGCATACTAACCACTAGACCAACGTACAACTTCTAAGACCCGATGATTAACCATACTGGTGTGAATAATTGTATAAACCCACAGTAGACTTTCCTATAAGACCGGTAGGAAGAACTAAGAAGAAAGTGGGTAAGAAAACTACTGTAACAATAAAATGGTTTCCTGAACTACAAAGCCAGTTGATTTAACCGGTGGATATACCTAACAATGAAAAGAAAAGCAGAGCGGTTTGCCTTGACTGTGAATCTTAAAACATCGCGTGTCGGCATTTGTGTTAGTTTTACCACTTTTCACACTGGCTGCCGGTTTTAGACACGTTTTTAATACTAACATGACTGCATATTTTGACATGCGACCAAGTTATCCGTCTCCTTACTACACAAATCATAATAAGTTCACGAGTTTTACAAAAAAATTAAAAATTCTTACATAGACACGCATAAATAACTTTAAGCTCACGAGTTTTTGCAAAAAAATATATAAAAATTCATACTTAGACACGCTTTAATAATGAGGAGCTGATAGGACGTACAAAGTAGCTTAAATTAATGAACTATGCAGTAAGTACTAGGTACGTATAAATAACCTTAGAAGATAGCAGTTTATTACTTGAATAGATTTAACGAACATTCATTCTTTCAGATCTACACTCGTAGTTAGATCGTGTTCTTTTTTCAAATATTTAAAACCGAGATAACTAGCATCCCGCAAAAGAGCATGGGTAACTTTTAATTTCGAAAGATCTCCCACTGGAATAGAAAATTATTAAAAAAAAATAGGTAGCCTAGCTATACATATCATGGAGACAATATCGTCAATACCAGCTAGCTTTTTATATATTATAGCTAAGTTATATATCAGAATTGTTCGACTTTCGAGACTAAATTAGGTAGGTACGTAAGTATAAAAATATATCTCAACATCAGTTGTTTATTGTTTAGTTTTTCGATGCGAGAATATTTCGAACGGAAGCTTGCATTAACAGAACTCCTTTTGTTCTTCTATTTCGTAGAAATTCGGGCCTAAAATGACTCAATAATAACAAAATGGTAGCACTTGCTGACGGGTTTATTAGAAAGTATAGGGAGAAATAGAGACCGGAGTGCGTCAGAGAGCTTTGATCTTCTTTGAAATTCATATTTTATTTATTTAGATATCTTTATTAAACACACAAAATATACAGTATACAGTTAAAAAGCAGTAGTAAGACTACATAGAAACGTGCAAAGGCGGTCTTATTGCTAAAGCAATCTCTTACAGACAACCTTTTATTTTATTTCATGCACAGATCAAAACATCTTAATGCGCAAGATTGGAGTACCTACATAATTACTTAGTTAATATTTATATGATTAATATTTACTATCTTTTACTTAACTCTAGACTAGACTGCAATAGACAAGAACCAGTGATTAGACTGCGATGTGGCCATACAAATTGGTTGCATTATAGTTGACTTTCATGTTTTAGAATTTTAATCCCTATTTTAGGAATGTCAAGGTACGTGACATCAAACTGTCATTTTGAGTAATATTGCATAAGTATTGCTTTGAGCGTTGGCGGTAAGACTACTGGTCAGTTTTGCATTCATCAGTCTAAGATGTTGACACACTGAAAGAGCCGAGGTTCAGAGACTTTCTTGATGACAACTTCGAAGGACCTGCCGCCATATTTTAGAGTGGATTTCATTAGTTTTATCTATGCGTGGAACTGCGGTTACATAATAATGTATAGGTACTTTATATTTGATTTTAACATTGTATAACTTTAAAAAAAGAGCAACCGCTAAGTTCGGTAGAAAAGGCGTTCCGAAGTCCGAACTAGTATTAGATTCATTTGACTTCTTCTTTATAAGCCTTTCTTCATCCATTGTTGGACATAGGCCTCCTCATGAGCACGCCACTCTTCTCGATGTTGGGCAAGCCTCCTCCATGTTTTCCATGACTTGTAAGAGTTTATTTGAATTTAAATTTGAGTCGCTCGGCAAGTCACTAATAATATTAATTCGTCCATTGTGTCTTAAGGATAATAAACAACAGAAATCATTATTTTCCTGGATAGATATTAGACGTCTGTAAAAATCACCCTGGATGGCGTCAGAACTCAACAAACAATTGTGATAAAATATTATACATTTATTACATATTACAATTTACAAATGCGCTTGGGACTAATGCCGAGATCTATAGAGCGTACTTTGACTTGGCTCAGACTTTACTTAGAGTTAAAACGAGATGGACTTATGTAAGTAACATAAATCCGTCTCGTTTTAAACATGTCCCTAAGTCTAAGCAAAGTCAAAGTTCGCTCTTTAGTGAGATTTATAGAGCGCACTTTGACTTGGCTCAGACTTTACTTAGAGTTAAAACGAGATGGGCTTATGTGAGTAACATAAATCTGTCTCGTTTTAACCATGACTTGGGTCTAAGCAAAGTCAAAGTTCGCTCTATAGATCTCACGCTTAGTGCTCTACCACCTTCTATCTAAACTTTGGTTTTAAACCTTTATTGAAAACAATACAAGCAATTTAAAGCTTGCTATCCTAACCTAATCTATACTCTAATATTATAAATGCGAAAATTTAGATGGATGGATATTTGTTACTCAATCATGTCAGAACGGCTTATCGGATCTAGATGAAATTTGGCACATAGATAGATTATAGTCTGGAATAACACATATCCCGGAAAATTAAAGAGTTCCCGCGGGAACCACAAAACCTCAATTAACGCGGACGAAGTCGCGGGCATCAGCTAGTAACTATCAAGAATACTTGCTGCATATCCGCGCTGGACAGCCAGGCTGATCCTTTGCGCAAAAAATGACCCAGCCCTTATGTCACCGTGAGGCAAATAACCGTGATGAAATATATGAAGATGATGTGCTAACTTAGCAGCGTAGCGGTCAAGATGAGGCAAATAACTTATTAAAACCCTACAGTTAAAAGTGTTCTCCAGGGCATGACGCTCGTGACAAGATAATTTCGACATGCTCCGCTTGACACCCCACGGCTGGTTCCCATCTTTAAACTTACCTTACCATTTCCGACGATTATATTTAAGTACTGAAGAACCGAATAATAGAAGGTGCTGTCTGTTGAACTCTAACGGTCGTTGCACAGTAGCGGAAAATTCATTGACCGATAATTGCTCGCTTTTCAATATCGTTGAATATTACCTATTCAGTGGTACTTTTCTACCCTCACTGTACAATAACAGCTGATGACATTCTAACCTCCGCTTTTTATATACTTAGTAGGTATCTAGTGATTGATTGAACTAGGTATTTTGGCTACTGTCAGAGCATTTTTATGAACTCAGGCATACAGGCTTCCGCACCGGTAGTTTATTCACCGTTGAAGCAAGTGATAAATTATGAAGTTGCGAATTTTTTTTGTGTGTCCACGGACCGCGTGTCATCGTAGGATCCAACCCCGACCCCCTTGAATAATAAAAGGCCGTCGTCGCTAAGCTATCACCGCAATTAAATCTATTTCATTTAATTATAAATAAATTGAACATACCTGAGAAAAATATGGTGGCAATACTGCCCTCTGATCATCGAGCCTGGAACATTGCACCCGTTCAAGCAGCTCGAACAGTTCGTGCTGAGCTCGAGCGCTACCTGTCGTCGTGGAGCTGCTCCATGGCGCCGATACGTGCTGCCGCCTGTGGGGAAAAACGGAACTACGTAAACGATGGTGTCGTAGTTAGCAGTAGTACCGGTAGATGGCGTTAGTAGTACGATAGCTTTGAAAATTAATGTTGTAGTTCAACTTTATGCTCCTAGATGGCGTTAGAAGTAGAAAAGATCATTATTTCATACTAAATTATAAATGCGAAAGTGTGTCTATCTGTCTGCTACGTTTTCACAGCTCGCCTTTTTAACCGATTTCGATAAAATTCGATAAAGTAACACGTTGTGTCCCGGGGAAGGCCATTGCCCATTGGTTACATTTTATTCCGAATAATGAAGGAACTAGAAAGTTAATTTTCTACTCTGCCACTGTAGTAGACAAAACTTTTGGTAGGTAGGTAGGTAGGTACAGTGTGTATCTTGCCAGCAATCCGTACCGGCACACACCACATAAGTCTTCCAAATTATTGTCAACGTATCATTCCGACACCGGAGCATCTTCAGGAGATGTTGACTCGATATTTCTCAGAATTTAAAAAGTAGCACAACTAAAGTCCTAGGTACTACGTACAGATGCGTAGCCTTATGACTTATGAGGTTATTACTATTTTTAAATTACCCATTTGTAAAGAAAATAAGTCCTAGATATTATGTACAATTTATTTAGGTGAGTACTTTAATTTTCAAAAGAATTGTAAATTGTCCAATTTATAATTGAATAATGCCCTAATTATCGCCATTTGCTGGCACGAGACCAATATTATATTTAATAAACTATTCACAATTTTGAAAAGCGTATTTATAATTAATGATGACAGCGGGACATAAATCATAAGAACCGGTATTTGTTTGTATTAAATACTGAAAAAAAAATGGCACGATAGTAGCCCTTGTCCAATGAATGACGACAGTTTTTTTTAAAATTCTCATTTAAATTAGCTTAGGGTCAACGCAGACAGACAGCGACCCACTGGCCAAGTACGTTCGCGTCAATAAGTACACATATAAGTACACATTCACAGATAAGTAAAAATTCTTAAATAATTTGTAAATCGTAGGTAATTAATGGTTGAACTTCTGCCATTGGTAAACGTAATTTGGGTGCCTAAACTATGCGCTTTATGAGACCACGGAACCCTCAAGAGGTCTCCTGAAGGGTCTGAGATATTGCCTAGACATATAAACCCTTTCCTTTTTTCCCTAAGAAAGTTGGTTTTTCCAGGGTATTTTTTATCGACTCCCAAGTACCACGGCCCACTTTGGGATGCAGTTTCGCTCGTGCTTATATCATTAACGGATGATTAATATATATACTGTTTGGTTCCGTCTACACACATAACTATGTACGTTCCCTCTACGTGATTGGATTATTAATGAGATCTTCAGTACCGAAGAACTAGAGTCAAATGAGTCGCAAAATCCCTTGATACCTAGGTCAAGCTGTGGAGTGTGGACATTTATTGTAGACTAGCTGATGCCCGCGACTTCGTCCGCGTGGAAGAAGTTTTTTGAATTCCCGCAGGAACGCCTTAATTTTTCGGGACAAAAAGTCTATATCACTCTCCAGGTTCTCAACTATACCCATGCTTTTTGGCTTTTTGCATTTGCATCACGTCTATCCGTTGTTCCGTTCGGGCGTGATTGAAAGACAAACCAACAAACAAACACACTTTCGCATTTATAAAATACTAGCGGATGCCCGCGACTTCTTCCGCGTGGTTTGAGGTTTTTTGGGTCCCGCGGGAACTCTTTAATTTCCGGGATAAAAGTCACAGAGTAATATAATATATACTCGTGTGATAAAATGTGTATCTCTGTGCCAAATTTGAGCCAGATCCGTTCAGTCGTTGGGGTGTGATTGAGTAACAAACATCCATACATCCATCCAAACTTTCGCATTAATAATATTAGTAAGAAGTAAGATAGTATGTAGTGATGATGATGTAACATTTATGCATAAATACATAGTTGCATATTGACCGCACCGCCGCCGTAAAAACTGCCCCGGGCGCGTGCAAGCGCAGTCTACCATCCGATCTGCGCTGACCCTAATAATAAGTAGCTATATAATGGTGCGAGTCTGTGATTTATAGAGTCAATTAACTGACCATTCATGATCCCCTTTGCTTTGGAATGACCTAAAATGGGTTTCCAAATTAAATTCGTCTCCCCTTGAACGCTGAATAGCCGCTAGAACCGGTTCAGGAATCATGAGCAACTCAATCAAGGAATGTTTGTTTTTCGGCTGAGCCTAATTTCCGTGGCGTGGAGGGGCGTGCATTGTTGAGATTGTCATGTTGGCATGTAATTGCAAGGCAGATGTTTCGTTTGTAGCAACATGAATTGAATGTTTTCTTTCAATTATTTTAATGTTTATATTTTATTTTACAGAGTAGCTAACTAAAGACATTATTTATGATAGAGGCTTTAAGGTTTTTTGTAACTTGTTAACTACTACCTACCAAAGCAGGACGAGTAGGTAAGCCGTAAATATAATATTAATCTAAGTAACGTAATCTATATATATATAAAAATCAATTGCTGTTCGTTTGTCTCGCTAAAATTCGAGAACGGCTGGGCCGATTTAGCTGATTTTGGTTTTAAAATGTTTGTCGTAGTCCAGGGAAGGTTTAAACGGTGAGAAAATATGGAAATATTAGTTAGTTACGACGCGCGGACGAAGTCGCGGGCATCAGCTAGTGTCATATATTTTTTGCACACTGTCTCTACAAGATTCTGTAAGTACCTACGGGAAGTTTCTACTTGGTATCTACATAAACAGCTGATGTTAATACCCACAATTTTGCAATCTAAATGATTTATGATTTATTTATTTACTAGCCCATGCCCGCGACTTCGTCCGCGTGGATTGAGGTTTTTTGGATCCCGCTGAAACCCTTTAATTTTCCGGGATATAAAAAGTAGTCTATATATTATTCGAGACTATTTACTTATCTGTTCCGAATTTCATCCAAATCCGTTCAGCCGTACTGGCGTGATTGAGTAACAAACATCCATCCATCTCTCCATTTAGCTATTCCGTGATCCATCCATACCTACATCCAAACTTTCGCATTTATAATATTATTATATTATTATTTACTCGAACAGTTCTTCGTGAACTGTTCGAGTAAATCTATATTAATTTAGACTTTAGGGGCCCGCCTGATTTTGACAATGCGCACACGTTTACGTGCGCATACTATGTGCGGCCGTGCGGGTATTTATCTGTCTAATAAATAATTGTGTTATCAAGCAACAGAACTAAAAAATTAAAAGGTGTGTAGTCATAAAAACAAGTTAAATAATTTTGACAAAGGTTAAGCTTACACAAAACTGTCAATGATAAAACAAAATTAAATTACTTAAAATAACCGTTTATACCGAAAAAGCTTATAAAGCCTATTTGATGGTTGATTTACATTGATAATTAAGGCAATGATATTCTAATAAAGCTGATCGCTTTTATGGCATTTTGATGTGATTATTTTTTTGTGACATTCACCTGCCCAATTTCTATTAACGGTCACTTTGAACTATGTTTTGATCTTATCGAATAAAGTTAGAGCTTCAAATTAAAGTTGAATTATTACGCCACTTAAATAAACGCTAACTACTACCCTTTTTATGTATGTTGATTGATGTACAAAATTGATTGACTTTTGATTAAAAAACCAATAAGATTATACCTACTTACCTACGTTTTAATTTATTGTGAAAACAATTACTTAGTCAAAACAATATTTTAGCTATAGGACAACTATCCGCTAACCCGCCTTAGGAAATGTGTCTTGTTTGTCTATCTGCTTTTTTGTTACCATTCCTAACCTCAAGAGAAAAACGGAACCCATGTAGGATCACTTCGCTGTCCGTCTGTGTGTCTGTCAACCCCATTTTTCTCGGGAACGCGTCTCTACGTTACCCTTGGAGTTTATAGGATATTATGTGGTGGTACGGAACCCTTTGTGCGCGAGTTTGACTCGCACTTGACCGGTTTATTTTCTTAAATTACATGAATATAATTTAAAAAAAAACTCGAATGTCCTGCCAAATTGAATTTTATCCAAAAAATTTAGATGTCACTCGGGAGGATATAAGGACTCTAACGATACTCCATACATCCAAATCTGTCCATTTAGAATTACTTATGTTGGAATTAAGAATCTTACGCAGAACACGAGGCGAAGATGGCACTCAGCTGCCATGTGGTGGACAACTGTAGCCAAGGATATGGAGCGCGAAGCAGACAACTCAAGACAGAACATCTTAGCGCAAAAAGGCGAGGAGAGCCGACCCCAAATAATGGTAAAAAGGCTAGTAGAAAGAAGAAGAGGAATAAATAATCTCACATACATACCTGAACTCTGCAATATTACACTCCTTTTTTGGGCAGCCGTGTAAAAACTGACGTAAGTAGATATACTTATTTATCACAAAACAAACAAAATAATACAAACTCCAAGTCAT
The DNA here is from genome assembly GCA_923060345.2 of Erebia aethiops. NCBI lineage: Eukaryota > Metazoa > Arthropoda > Insecta > Lepidoptera > Nymphalidae > Erebia > Erebia aethiops. The sequence goes on along the minus strand of OV281096.1, from coordinate 7,116,656 downwards.
CGCGTTTAAGTTTGAAAATTATATTAAATTCAAAATCATAAGAAAAGGTGCGCCTCAAACCTCAAAGGAATTTTGAAACTAAAGGGAAGATTTCCATTTAAGTATTTAACTTTTCCAATTAGCGGGTTCAGAACAAATTATAACCAACAAACGAAGTTGACAAAATTCTTTGCTATACAAAGAATTCAACTGGTAATGCGGGTCTTTGAAAGCGGATTATTTAATAAACTGACTGTAGGTACACTAATTTAATGAGTTCCTCTCAGTAGGCCTTAGGTCATAATTCGTAGTCATCCACGCTGGCTTAGTGTGAATTGGCAGACTTTTTACGTCACCAGTTCACCACCCACCTGCACCACCACTACAGCCCATTAACTTGCCCAGTGGCGGCCTTAGGGCGTGGCAAGCAGGGCAACCACCCGGGGCCTCGCTCTTGCAGGGGCCTCGCGCTCTTGCACAACAGCGCTACAGCCCAAGTAGAAAAAGTCATTAATAGGTACTAATGTGTATTTGAATCCCGCGCCTCGCAAAATATATCTACCGCCCGGAGCCTCGCAATGGCTAAGGGCGCCCCTGAACGTGCCACTGCTGGTGCTGAGCACAGGCCTCCCCTCTCATAGGATAGAAAGAAAGAGAGCTTACCACGCTGCTACAATGCGGCTTATTGGCGGGCTTTAACGATTATTATCATGTTAGTGATAACAACCGGCAACGAGGCGTGGGGGCACCGGCACCAAGAATCAGCTTTTATTTATTTATTTAGATATCTTTATTGCACACAAAATATACAGTATACAGCTTAAAACTAGTAAGACTACATAGAAATGTGCAAAGGCGGTCTTATTGCTAGAGCAATCTCTTACAGACAACCTTTGGTGAAAGGATAAATAAACTGGAGCGCGGGATGGTGCTGTATTTAAAAAAAAAAAAAATAATAATAATAATGGCCATATATGTATTTATTTTGTATGCGGGCGTGAGAGCTAAATTTATACCGATAATAATAATAATAATAAGTAATGCATACAAGATACAGTACATAAATAGACCAATAAATATATATACCTACATATACAAGTATACCTATATAAATAAATATATATCTATAATATATACTCATTAATAAATTAAAATATACACTAATAATTACAAAGAGATAAATAATCTTTTCTAAGTATGGTTCATTTTTGTTAACGATTAACCGTTTTAAGCGGCCATATCTAGCGAAAGGCCCATCCATATGCGGGCAGACAGTCACTTTTGACATCAGTGGAGAGCCCTATTACCCACCTAACTTCACTGAATCAGTTTTTCAGGCGATAGTTACAAAAAGTGCAGTTATCTCTTAGTCTATTAGGTACGGAACCCCACAATTCGCGCGTCTCGACACGCACTTGGCCGGTTTTTTCCAGACAAACCAGAATATTCACTAAAATCTCATAAAATACTGCTTCGAAGCTGAAACACGTTATAAATGAGAGATATGTCAATCAATCACAAGTCACCACCCACAATCCGAATCACAGAAATCTGAACAATGGTTCAAATACGAGTAGCTGCTAGTAGTCAAGGGTATTGACGGTTGTCGCCCACATTCCTAAAATTAATTGGACACTACACATAGGTATTTATTAAATGTATCAATATTTTATTGCGGAAATAATTTTGATTGGAAATGGTATGGTTTAATTGAGGACTGTTAGGTAGGTATCTGAAAACTATAACTATTTTTGCCTGGGAGGCTGCGGCCGTGGCTGTTTACCACCCTACCGGCAAAGACGTGCCGCCAAGCGATTCTATTCCGGTACAATGTTGTGTAGAAACTAGAAACCAATTAGGGGTATGGATTCATTATAACTAGGCCATGCCCCTAACAAGTTAGTCCGTATACCGTGGTATACCCGTCCGTATGCCCGCTACGATCTTAGACTGCATCGTTACTTACCATCAGGTGAGATCGCAGTCAAGGAACTTATAGTGGATTTTTAAAAAAAAATAACCTTCATTTTAATAAAATCATTGAGTAATTATATTGAAAAATCTTAGAAAGTTATTTATTTATTGACTGAAATATAAAAAAAATTAGTACTGAGCTGTTATTAGGGTAAGCAGTGCTTTGCTGTCCCGTCCCTATGACCTGCGCGCTACTGTTTCTAACATGTGCTAATAATATTATGCACATGGAACTTTCTTATATCTTTGATAATAATAACCTTTTGATATCGTAAACAATATTATTATTGTTATAATAGGGCTATGTTTACTTTGTTTTCAACGAGCCGTGGGAACTATAAACAATAATTTTAAACAAATGGCAACAAAGCACAATAATGCACAACAGCTCATGGAGCGGTACACTATCATAATAAAAAAATTGGCAGTCAGTAGTCACAGGGACTGCCGATAGAAGTGAAAAATAATATTTAAAATATAAACCTTAAAACTAAGGCATTAAAGTTTAATTACGAATGCTACATATTTATATTTAAGACCTTTTGTCTTCGTAACAACGCGACGCGAGCATGTCAGAGCGAGGTATCGGTGACGCGAATCCACAAGTTTACCCCCTACCAAAAAGCTGCTCACCGCGACTATAGAAGTTTTCCTTTAAATAAATAAATAAATCATTTACAGTCCATAAAATCATGCCAATTGATATATTATATTTTTTATAATTGACATACTATTATGTCTAAGCTAGGAAGATGTTAGAAAGATTTCAAGCAATGACGAAACATGTCTGGGCCTATTTTTGTTTTGTCATCATAATTGTACAATGGGGCCAATTTTGCCCCCCGATTGTGTAAGAAAATTGTACTTAATCGTAAACTTTTGTCAAACCTATATTCGAACGGTTTAGGGAGACCATAGATGCCTGCGTGTCAAACAGCATTTATGAACTCTATAAACAGTTCAAGTAATACGTTTTAAACTCTCAAATGATTACGATTTTCTTAGACAATTGGGCCTCAATAACCACATACAATAATAACCACGGGGTATCCTACATTAGGCTACAGAGACCAACCACACACTGTATTGTATTCCTAAGTCTTACTTTTGTAAATTTTGTGTGAAAATAAAAAAAAATTATTATTATTATTAATATTTAGCCCATCTACACAGTAAACAGATGTATGGAAACTACCTAGAAACGTTCGAAACAGGCTCACTCACACAAACGTGCGCATCGACGAGACCCCAAGCGCTCGTCGCAGTGCCGTCAGTAGTGAGTGCGCGTCATCGCATGTTCGATGCGCACGTTTGTGTGAGTGAGGCTGGTAGGCTTTCTAGGTGGTTTCCATACTGGTTGTATCTGTTTACTGTGCAATCTATGTCCAAGAGTGAACTTAAATGGAATGATTGATTAATGTAGATTTGACCTTTCGTTAGATAATACCCTGACACATTACTCCTCAGTGCAGTATCCAGTGCGATCAAGTTGCAGGATCGATATCCGTCACACTTCCACAGGTACGACCGACATGTGACACGACCTTCATTTGTCATACAGGGAATCGTTCGAACATACAGCCCGTCAAACTTGTCTGACCCGGTGACAGCGTCGCTAGTATCCATAGACATAGAATTTTTTCGCTACGCTCTTCTAAGTCTATGCTAGTATCTATTAAAAATAATATAAAAACAAAAACTTGACAGGCATAAAAATTAGTTCCAATTTTGGCCACCGGGTCTGATAAGTTTCACTGACTTATTCGACAAATAGATTTAAATACCTGCGACTTCATTCGCATTTTACATCTATTTAGACTAATTAAAAAGGCCGAGGGACCTCTTCGATTTTCCGGGATTTTTGTACGTATCTAAGCTCTGTGAATTGGGATGTATCTGAGCTATCTCTGTACCAAATTTTGTCAAAGGATGGGCCTTTAAAAGGTAACATATTACATAATATTATTAGTATAAATGGTAAGCTCCTAAAACTAAATAAGTTACCGCTCTTAAGGATATTATCCTTGTCTAATTACAGGTTTTAAAGTTAGGGTGCTATTCTTCCGTCGAAGTCTCTAGCCGATATCTTCTCAGTAGATTCTGCTATAGAGACTTGACCTATCACAAATGTGCTTCAACTTTTAAAATAGGTCTACATCCATACTTAAGTATATTTTAATGCGAAAGTGTGCCTGTCTGTCTGCTACGCTTTCACGGCTCATCTGCTCAACCGATTTTCATGAAATTTAGTACACGGGTAGGTTGTATCCATGGGAAGGACATAGGCTCCTTTGGCTAGACTTTTTATCCCGGAAAATTAAAGAGTTCCCGCGGGATACAAAACCTTAATCCACGCGGACGAAGTCGCGGGCATCATCTAGTACCAAATAAATGATTATTTACCTAACTACTCTACTTAGCCGTTCGTTCTCATTTCAGCAGATTCTGTTGGAGACTTGACGCGACAAACGCGTTTTAACTTTGAAAGTAGACCTACATAAAAAAAATGATCATTTACATCTGTGCCCACAGTGTCTACCCTTCAGAAGAATCATGTTTTTCTCGATAAGCACATCTGTTATCGGAGTCCGCAAGGTCGGCAATAAAACTTTTTTTTATGAGAGTCCATGTCGTTATTACGCAAAATTGTTCGGGCTACTTCATCGTTTTTTTTTAGATGACTTTTTATTGTGCGTTTTGATTGGACAATAAAGGCTTTCTTTCAAAGCAATACTAAAATTTTATGTAGCCATGAACTCAAGTTCTCCTGACCTTAAGGCTGGAACAAACCAGACACGTTACGGCTTCGACTCGGTAGAATGTCATTGGTACTGAACACGTGCGTAGAGGTATGCGTTTACAATTTTTAAAATAGATTTATGTGGTGTTACTTGTACTTTTTCTTGTATTTTATCACCAACAAGTTTTGACACGAGTAAACAACTAACCTGTTCAGATATCTCTAATGTATCAAATGATACATATTTTAATATCAGAGAGTCATTGTTTCTGACATATTACATCGTTTCACTGTTGCGTTACTGCTACTTTAGCGTAGCAGGAGAACGACTCCAACGCACGTGTTAAGTATAGTGTAAAAGCTTTCATATAGTAATACAAACTTCAAGGTGCCGCGTTGGACACGCTTCCGTACCGCGTTGTATGTGTTAAAGCCTTAAATTTTGTATACTTATTTGCAAATGTTAATATATAAAACTTTATGAGGCACCTTAAAGGATGTTTTATTCATGTCTGACCGCGGATCCTTTCCCAATGTTTTTAAAATAATAGATTTTGTTTCCGCTGCTATGAAAAGTTCGGTTCAAAAGGTGTTTCACACTTAGGTTAGTAATGTGGCAAGTTCGAAGGTCTTTCAATTTTTATGACAAATTAAGATTGAATAGTGATTATAGTAAAACTTAGCATTTTATACAACTTCCTGTAATGGTAATTTTGAAAACTTTGCGGCGTAAACTATTGTTGAAAGTAGATGACAGCAACACTTGATAACACAAAAGCCTTTTTGAAAAAGTCTGGAAACGCGTGAATCACAACAAAGCATCGCTTCCTGGGCCTGGCGTGCATCCCTAAGCGGATAGGCTACGACAGGTCGGATAAACCTTTGGTACGAGTTCAAAAACAATGTTGAGTGAAAATAATTCAAATTAAAATTTGGAAACATTTGAATCGCTGTTTTTGTATAAACAAAACTGGCAGGCGCTTTAACAATTTTCATAAATACTTATTTTTTTGGTTTTGCATCGAGATTTCAGCAGAGAAAATCGCAGATCAAACCATTGAAATCCTTGAAGCCGATTTGAACTATATCAACAAGCAGCACTATTCTAGTAAGATGACTGTTATGACCAGGCACTGAAGTAACAAAGTATAATAATATGCTTAAGAGGGCTAAGAACCCGTTTAGCACGTGCTGCCTTAAGGCGAGTCACCTCAGATCAGCGGTGAAAACTGGTTTGCTAGATCAAATTTTTTCGGTATTTACTATTAAATAACGGTCTTACAAAAAATATCCGATACACTTAAAGATATTGTCTAAAGAATGTGCTAATTTGTTACACGATAGGATGTACTTTACTCGATCAAAAAAAATCTTGAAACAGGCTAAATTAAAAGTTTAAAACGAATTTTTTATTAATAAAATTTTCGACTTTGCTCATCATTTTTATATGGATAAATTCCTCTTGAAGTATTAATGAGAACCTGCTAAAATTTATTTCAAACTGAAGTCCTATATCTATTTAATTCAAATTAATCCCAGAACTTGAACGTTGCCAAGCGGTTTCAGAATATACCGCGCTGCCCGCTTCCCCGCCAGTCTCTACGAGAAATGTACCGCGAGACGCGCGGGCGGCACCCCACACCTCACCTTCTAAAATCTTGGAGGTGACTCGCCTTAAATGGTTTGCCAAGCCTGGAATAGGGAATTTTAGGGGAGAGCTCAGATATCATTCCATACATTACAGGTGTGTATACACGTACCTATATGCAAAACGGAAATTTTATTTCATGTGGTTGCTCGCGGACGTATCTTTCCCATTAAAATTTATGATACAACCCCATACTACGTACTGGAGACAAAGGTTTTTGTTTTGGGGATTTTAAAAAGGCACGCACATAATATATAGACGGTAGGCCAGATGTAAAAAATAATATGGTCGCTTGTACCAGATACAGTAGCTCAAGATTTTTAAGGATTTCTCATCTATTAACGTAGCTTAGTACATAGGTAGCTCTACTTTTAGTGGAGTAATACTAGAGTTTAGACAGGTAAGGAACTGGAAAAAGGTGAATTAATGATACATTAAGAAATATCACCTGGATGAAATAGATAAATCATTTTTACGATAGTTTATCAGTAAAAAGTTTACACAGAAGCAGTAAATCCACTATACACATGTGTATATCGGTGCTAAACATTTGCAATTAGAACTAGCAATGCTCTCGCAATCATTAAAACAGCTTTGATTTAAACTGATGAAGCCAACGATAGGCTTGAAAGCGTTAGTTCCTCATTGCCATTGCTCATTTCCAATTCCTATATCAAAGCACCTTTTGGTTTCGCAATGACCTTCACATTCAAAACTGAGGATGATAAGGATTGCGAATGGGTTTCGTAATTAACCTCTAGGTCTTTACGAATGTATAACTTTAAACAAATATACTGATCCTAATCAGGTACAAATTCGAACGTGACTGTGTAACAAAGACAAGATTTAACGAATTAGATTTCGAGTTTAGCAAAACAGATACCGATTTCAATAATGTTGGGAGCGTTTCCATGTATAAATCGGAAATTAAAGTACAAGTTCTTGTAGAAATTGTGTCGGTTAACTCGGTGATAATAATTATGTGGGTTAAATTCTGTTTTGTGTTGGTTCGGGGAAGTTATTGTGTAGATAATGTATGGGTGTTATGTTGTGTTTGTAAATTGTTACATCTAGTTTCAATTTAGTACAATTCGTAAGTTAAAGTTTAGGAAACACGAAATTATGTTTGAAGTTTTGATTTGTGGGACTTGTGATATGAATGCATGAATATACCTTTCTTTCATCACTAAAATACAAAATATTGAATTTGTTTCCAAAAAAAAAACTCCATTAAATGTTGTAGTAAATTATTAGTAAATGACTTCGAAAAAGGCTATGATTAAATAAATCCAAATTCGAATCAAGTCAGTAAATCGAAGGTTCTTTTATGAAATATGATCGCTATAAAATATACTGGTATTGGCAAGAACGATGAAGATAGCAGGATGTATGTGATTCCGATTTATCTAATAATCTTGGCTGTTGTTTTTTGGTTCTTTTACGTCTTCATGCTACAGGAATGTATCGATAGAACCAGTTTCTACATAATGGTAGTTTATATCATCGGAGGGCTGCAGCCGGATGGTCTAACTCCTACTGAGCGGTCTTGTAAACCGCTGTTTATTGCTACATTACTCATTTATATTGCCTGCTTTTCTACACTGGGCTTCTGTTTTGCCATTTTGCAGCCTACAAATCAATTAGATACAGTCTTAAGTATACAGTAAAGGGTAAAGTTTAACACGGGGTTGGAGAACTTAACAAAGATGATTCATTTTAAAGATCAAAAATTTCATTCTATTTTTCATGTAAAAAAACTGTGGTTACCACTTTGATTATATACCTGGATTACCAGTTATGGTCGTTGACTGATAAAATATTTTTGTAAGCACTTTGCAGATGTACCTAGTTGAATTTAACGATATTTAGTGGTTTAAATTTATTTTATAGTGAGATTTTAGCGTTTTAATGTATTGCATAGTTTTAATTTTATATTTTTAGTAGTTACAATTTCTGAATGATTTTGCCGTCGAACTTCTTATTTGACTTATTGAATTCTACATAGGTATATCAAACAAAAAAGTAGACAATGCACAACAATTATTTTTAAGGGTTAAAATAGCACATGTAAAATAAGTTTGCTGATATCAACAGATCAAAGGGCTGTTGATTATGTCAGACTTTATCATTGGCATCGAGGTCAGCGAAGAACTGCTATCAACTTTACTGTGTAACAGCGATTTAATGTTATGAAAGAGAAATGTTTATTTAAATAAGGCACTGAAAGGAATGCTTTCACAGATAAGTAAAGCCATTAGTTATTATAACAGTAAAGGCCCTGTCCCAACATCCAGGATCGCATCAAACCTGCGAGGCTGAAATAAATTTATTAGCGGGGGAACATTTCGTGACCAGCGCCGTACATAAGTCACCTGAGGAGTATGTCACGATGTTTAGTGTAAGGAGATTGCATTTAAATACACGAACTGGAACTGGGCTATACATGAGGTTGTCGGAACAATTCATGTTACATTTTGAGTAAGAACTTATTATAAGAAACTAAAATCAGCAAAATTTTATGAAAATTCGTTTACTGGTTTTGAAGTGGCAGTTTTAGCAACTTCCTATGTACATGTTGCTTGCTATATTTAGTTAAATTGGTACATTGTTTCTGAAGTAAGATAAAATTACCTACCTCAAGTTCAATGAAAAAAACGTAGAAAACGTAATCTATTAGAAACAATGACCTCAATTTACATAGACAGGCCCTGTCAAGCAAAGAACGTGTACATATTTTACTAACGCAATCTAGTCTGAAAAGCGGGACAGCGCTATGGCGGGGACAAGGACAGGCTTATACAGGTGAGGGGCACGCCCTACAAGTCGGACGCCAAACTTTTTTCTATGTAAGGGCCCATCTAGTACCAACATAATTATACATAGGTCTATCGATGATTAGAAACTATTCATAAAAAGTAAAAGATAAAATTGAATAGATTTTCCATGCGGTGATACCGTATAATTTGATTATGGGTATAATCATGTAAACTGTGGGTAAATTATATTATAATCATGAATAATAACAGCCCATCGCAGGTGCTTTCAACCGTTGTGTGGTAGTATTTTGTACACGAGCCAGAGGCTACTGGCAAATTAGTGGTTTTTAATATTATCTAAGGCTTAGTTTGCACATGCTCCAGAATAGTAAACCGTAATAATGATTTTTCAGCACGGAGTATTATCTATACTAATATTATAAATGCGAAAGTTTGAATGGATGGATGGATGTATGGATGGATGGATGTTTGTTACTCAATTACGCCAAAACGGCTGAACGGATCTGAATGAAATTTGGCACAGAAATAGATTATATAGTCTGGAATAGCAAATAAGCTACTTTTATCCTGGAAAATCAAAAACCTCAATCCACGCGGACGAAGTCGCGGGCGTCAGCTGGTAATTTATACTTTTGGTAACACAAGGCATGTGGAAGTCGTGTCGTTGGAAGAAAAATAATTACTGTCCAACAGTGATCGTCTTTCGGTTGACAACCTCGACGACGAAGACTCGCTCCCAACTGCCCTGGTGCCTCTGCCCCGCTAGCGGGGCAGTTAGGAAAAAAAGTGCCTTCGGCCCCGCTAGCTTCGGCATAGTCGCCTAACGGGGCAGATGAAACTTTTTCACACAGATCAAGTGTCATTTGCCCCGGTACGTTAACGGAAACTTACAATAAAGCTGGTTTTTAATTAGCTTTACGTGAAAACAAAAATAAAATAGGTAAGTAAATATTTGTGATTATTTAGATTGAAATATTTTTTCTTTGGAGCCAGATTTTAATAAATTTATATTGAATATAGCGTCACGAAAATTCAGAAAATAATCGAATTCTAGAAATTGAAATTATTAAAATTAATGAATGCAAGTATGTATGATATATAAAATAATAGTCAGGTACCCAGGTTATACAGTGGCGTGCACAGGTTTTGGAGCTAGGGCAGGCATTAGTTAGACTAAATACCTATTTACTAGCTATTTTGATGAAAAATCAGCGTTTTAATGAATTCTATTTGGGTAAGCCGTGCTTTTATGCCTCTATGAACTGCACGCCACTGAGGTTATAATAAATCTGAGTCTAACAACATATAATAGTATATTATTACACATAATATAATCGTATCTACTGGGCTTTTAGTTTATACCTATTGTGAAGGTTCGCCTCAGGTGTGGGTGCAGCTTTATAATTGTAGGTGTAAATAAAATAGCCCACATTACTGAGCACGCTCGTTATAATTATGCTAATACGGTTTAGAAAAATTATACATTAAAGAGGTTTGAAACGTGATACGGCTCTGTTTTGAATTATAATCATGAAGTGAAATTATTTGTTAAAATATTCGCGTGTTTGCTGAGTAGGGTTAATTTAGGGTTCATAAGTAAATTATACCCCTAATTACCGACCTATATATCTCAGCTTTAGTATCAGATGATTAGGTAGGTATATACTCGTAAGTTATAACTAGGCATGTCGATGAGTTTAGGATCAACCTTACCTCCTTGTAAACTTTAAGACGTTTTTACTACGGCCCTGTTTTGAATTATAATCATGAAGTTAATATAATATGTACAAATTCACGTGTTTGTAGAGTTCATAAATTATACCGCTTCCTACCGACCTATCTATTTAGCTTACGTGAAAGACTTTTCTACTCGTATGACTATGATTTCAGAATGAGTTTCTGACCTCGTTGTAAGACGATTTTACTTTACATTTCATAGGTAGAACATAATAGGTATCTACCACTCCTTATTTTCAAGCCTTTCAGATTTAATTAATTATTATTTAATAATATTTTTTAATATTTTTAATATTATCTAAGGCTTTATCTAAGGTAATATTTTTTTAGTGTCATCCGAAATAGTCTAGGCAATGGGGCGGTATGTTGTATGGAGACCCCCGCATTAAATCCTCAGTCGTTGAAATTTGGCAGGGTTGTAGTATGGGATGAACGTATTTCCGTCCGGAAGTTAGGTAGGTAGTTTTAGGTATAAAACTTAATATTTATGACTGAATATTTTATCGATTTATTTTTAAAATAATAGCAGATAGTATATTTACACTCAAAACCGAAATATCAAACGAAATAATCATGCAGAAAAACGATATTTAAACCGATTTCAATCATCAAACCTAAACTGCGTTTACGCGATAATGTTCCTTCCTGCTTTGACAATTGGGTAGGTACAGCATAAACCTTACTTCCTTTCTAATTTTTTATTGGATATTTATAATATACGTCTAACTCATGATACCTACTTTATCGTACGGCAAAGTTTCGTCGCCTGAGGAATTATTGTTGGGGTCGACTAGATATTGCCTAGACTAAAAGACTTGAAAATAAGACTTACAATTATAGTGTCTCTAAGGTAGGTACTAAAGGGCAAAACAAACAGGGAGCGGGCGCGGGTCGGGTACGGGCCGGGTCCGGGTGTCAGGCGGGTTGAATTCCTTGTACGTATATGAACGACATCACAGAGAACGCGGCCGCGAAGCGGGCGCCTGGCGGGTGACGCTGTGTGATGTCGTCCATAACCATATAAATACAAAAAATTCAACCCGCCTGACACCCGCGCCCGCTTCCTGTGTGTTTTGCGCTTTATATCACTTTTATGACATCCAGATGTATTTTGTAATTAATACTTATATAATTATCTTGTTTCCATTTAGTAGAACAATGCCTCTACATTAATTTCCTCGTTTAAGTCATCGACTTCTTCGAATTCTATATCTAATATTCTGCAACAACAATAACTTCATACTTGTTTAAAGGAAAATAGGACTGCATTGTATGACTTTGCATAAATCAAGTAAATATTCAATCCATATACTATACTTATTTCATATTATATTTATTTTATTTTATTTTATTTGCAAAAGTGGGTCTCTCTGTTTGCTACGCTTTCACGGCCCTACGTTCAACCAATTTTGATGAAATTATTTACAGGGGTAGTTTGTATCCCGAGGAAGAGCATAGGCTACTTTTTATCCCAGAAAATCAAAGAGTTCCCGTGGCCGTGGGAATAAAAACCTTAATCCACGCGGACGCGTGCATTTAGTAAACAAATAAAGGCATTTAAATGATTGTTTTGCGTTTAATTTTGCCTAGACACAAGTAGTAGGTGGTTTTAAACTATCATACTAATAAAACCACAATTAAAAGGTAATTAAAAGTTTACGTATTTTTACAAGTTACAATAGTACCTAATAGTTACCTACTTATTTGTTCGCGAAACGTGCTAACTGTATGCATGTAGAATCTATGGGTACATTAGGGCTAGGACAGATAAAACGCGCGGTTGCATCGTGTCCAAACCCAGAAGTTGTAACAGAACGAACTGTACTCAAGCGTGCACATTGTGGAGCTTCATCAAGGCTTGAACGGACATATTATGGTTGACGACCTTCTGTTCCGTGAGGTCCGGGGTTCGATCCCCGGCAGGGTGAATTTGAGAATTTTTAATTTCTGTATTTTCCCTAGTCTGGCCTGGTGGGAGGCTTCGGCCGTGGCTAGTTACCACCCTACCGGCGAAGATGTGCCGCCAAGCGATTTAGCGTTCCGGTACGATGCCGTGTAGAAACCGATTAGGGGTATAGATTGAACTGAACTGCCGTGCCCCTAACAGGTTAACCCGCTACCATCTTAGACTGCATCATCACTTACTATCAAACAAAAAAAAACGGTGATTCAGCACAGCGTCGAGTTCTGACATTGAAACTGTTACCATAGAATACTAATTATTACTGTGTCCAACACACCACACTCTAGACTAGACAAGGTTTCAGTGACAGTACTCCACGCTACTTAGCGGCTACTATGTTGCGGTAGCGCTTTACTAGAAACCCCTAGTTTGCGCGTCGTAGCGCCGCGCTTTGTATATGTCCAGGCCTTTATCTGGAGAGAAATTCACAGAAGCCTTAGCAAATTATGCTTTTAAATAATATAATCACCAACAGCTATCATTTACTAATGGCGCAAAATGATTACTACAAGAGAGCAACTAATGGCACCAATAGCCCTACAGCGTTTCCCTCTTAACCAACGTAATTTACTTAACCTAAAGAAGTATATCATCGTCAAAGTACGCGGTAGTACAGTACACTAATTGTTAAGACCCCTATACACTGTTGGTAAGTAAAATACCTACAGAAATTCTAATAATTTTTGTACACATAGTTTCTTTTCTAACTGCCTCGTTGGTCTAATGGTTAGCATGTTTGATTGCGGCCGACGAGGTCCCGGGTTCGATCCTCAGTACTAGCCCGGAGTTAGGAAGTTGGTGGTGTTGCACCCCCGTGCCTCGGAGAGCACGTTAGATAAGCCGTCGGTCCCGGTTAGTATCACCAACATGATATAGTCGTTAAAGCCCGCATTGGAGCAGCGTGGTGGGTCTATGCTCTAATTCCCACTCTCCTATGAGAGTGGAGGCCTGTGCCCAGCAGTGGGACGTTAATTGGATGTAGTGGTAGTGGTAGTTACTTTTGTAGATCACAAGTAAGGTGATGAAGATGGTATTGTAAGATGAAAACTACGGCTGACCTATGGAGCGTTATATTAAAACCGCATTTCATTCTTGTCAGCGGAAAAACATCTATTGAACACTTGAGAAATGACCTGCAGTCGGCAAAGCGAAAGATATATTCGAAAATTATTTATTACTAGCTGATGCCCGCGACTTCGTCCGCGTGGAATAAGTTTTTTTTTTAATTCTCGCGGAAACTCCTCAAGTTTCCGAGATAAAAAGCCTATGTCACTCTCCAGGTCCTCAACTATACCCATGCAAAAAATCTCGTCGATCTGTTGCTCCTTTGCAGCGTGATTGAAGGACAAACCAACAAACAAATACACTTTCGCATTTATAATATTAGTATGATGACACCGTTCAATAAGGCTGAAAATACAATATCATCAAAGGTCACTGCAGTCGGCTCACGGTTGCTCCTTCGATACAGATTGCTCGTTCATCTATCATGATTAAAGATCTCGGCAGTAACGGGAGCCCAGTAACTTGTACAACAAAAGTCGTTACCCGCTGCAATTTTACAAAATCCTTCACAATATAGGTTCCTAAGAATCTTAACAACTTACGGGCAATGTGATTGATTGTGGGTAATATTTTGCTGCTACACTAGATGTGCAAGGAATAGAATAATTCTTCTGGTAAGTGCTATTTATTTACAAATTTACAATGATGTGTATGACTTTAACTGAATTTCTTTGCATATTGTAGACCATCTCAAACTAAAGAATTGTGAAAATAGGCGTCAAAGTAAAAAAAATGTTTCTAAGTATTACCTTATGAAATGACTAGAATAAGATTAAATCAACAGTAAAAAATATTCATTAGGATTTAGGAATGTTCGTCGAGCTCTAACGAAAAAATGCCGATGCCGCTATAAAATACCAACTGGGTAAGGAAGTCCAAATACTTCTTGGAACTAGCAAAAATCTTCCTTTGCAGTTGTGTGGGCTAAAAAAAACGTTATACTAAAATACTAGACAACCAACACCAAGGAAATAATGGCTTTTAAGTAAAATAAAGCAAACTATGTACATACATTAATTTCTTCATGTATCTTCGTCTTGCTGTGAGGAGGGTATACGTTTCCTTTTGCCCGCCCGTGGGCAAATATTTCATTTTCACAATTTTCGACTTCATTCGGTGAGCGGCTAAGCTCAAAAGTTCGCAGAAAATAACAATCCGCTGAACCTATGGCACAGTCTTGCTTTTATTTTTCCCTCGCTAAATTCTCCCAATTTCTCAGCGCTCCTATAATGAAGAGAAAGAAGGTTGAAGGCTTATTTACAGGGGGCACTAAGCTAATGCAAGCGCTAACAAGCAACTACTTCAATATTCCAACTAATTGGGTAGATACAACAAAAACAGTGGGAACACAAATATTAGTCACTACAAATACATTATAATAATTAACAATAGAAGAAGGAAAAACTAACTAATTGGTGCACATGCATAAAACAAACAAATGCGTAATACAATGCAAAACAAAGTTTGATGTTTAAATGCTAGTACCTGTTTTTTTTTTTGGTAAATCATGTTTTTTGGAAATTATATTTAAATAATAAATTTTATTTTATTTTTAAAAAAAGGGAACAAAATAATCGGACCCCGGTTCGAGTCCAGCTGATGGAGACATCAGCCGGGGTATTCTGGTTTCGAGACCGCCCGATTTCCCACCTGAGCTATTCAAACCTTGTAGATGGTGGCAAAATTTACCTTTGTATTCTAATGATATCATTGCCTGAAAACACGAATAAAACTACATTTTCTAAAAATGAATCCTAGATAGATCGATTTAACGCCTCCGAAACCCCCTGCATACTAAATTTCATGAAAATCGTTGGAGCCCCGCTTCCGAGATTCAAGATTATTATATATACATATATATATATATATGTCACCGTAAGATTGTAAAATCCGTTAGATTATAATCTAACGGTTTCCATCCCGCAAGATTGTCAACTGTCGAAAGATTATGAACCGTTCAATGTTCCGAGTATTAATTTATGAAATATTTATTGTATTAACGTTGTCTTGTCTCTTTCTTGTACAGTTCGCGTGCGAGTTGAATGCAGAGTAAATGTAAGTGTCACCTTACATTTACTCTGCATTCAACTCGCGCGCGAACTATAGGTTTGGTTAGGGTTAGACATGAATATTCACTTAGGTTCTATCGGGTTAATATACCTAATAGATTACAGTTTACCGAAAAAAAATGCGTTAAATTGTAAGCATGTTGTAAGCAGTATTTTAACGGTTTACAATCTGTCGACAGTTTATAATCTATCGAGATAAAAAACGTTATATTACAATCTAACGGTTTTTACAATCTTACGGTGACATATATACCTACAGGAACAGATTAAATTCAACAAAATGCTAAGAACGATCGTGTCGTTTGATTCCCCTGTGGCATAGAGAGTTGTGATACAAAAAGCTGTACACTAATGATACAGTTTAACAGTACGTAAATATCGGCAAGTGTATCGAACACCAAAGTACAGATACAGTGTTGAATAATTCTGTTATTACAATAATTACTTCACATTACAAAGCATTATTTGCAGTCACGCAGTGTACAGTATCTATAACGGTATCTAAAATTCTAAATTGTGAAGATCTGATACAATTTTGATTGCGCATCTGAGATAGACTTGTGAATGAATTTGCTATTACCAACCATATCTGCAGTCTAAAGTTGAGTCTGTATTGGAATGCTAATATTATCTTTGTGGAATCTTAATGAAAATATATTGATACCCAATAGGTAAATATAATAAAAATACAAAATGATTAATTGCAGATCGAATTTTGTTTGGGAACGTTTTTTGGCATAGATGTATCAATATTTATCGTTTGAATTAATTACTTAACCATATTATAAATAATGAAGCCAGGATTTTGAAGAATATTCTTTACTTTTTTATCAGTAGATTGATGCACCTTAAATTAAAATACCAAATATTGACAAAAAGAATATAACATTTGCATAATTTAACAACGTTATTTTATTTGGATATTTATGTTGAGCCGAAAACTGGAGCTCCGATTTTTTAAATTGCTATTATACTAACATTTGAACCAAAATCTTGATTAATGTTATAATAAAATACACACCCACTATCGTAATATGATTCTTCAAATTATGAAGTTTTTATTGAGCAGGCACAATTCACAAGATTCTGAACCACGGTCATCGTTAAACGAGTTTTTGTCGAGTATACAAATGAATTTGTATATTCGTTTGAAGTAACACCAATAATGATTTAATCTTTGAACACGTTTTAAGATTGATAAATTGATACAAAGCACAATACAGTATCATCTGTAACAATATTTTGAGCGCTACTATAAACGTTTTTAAAATTAATGATGATTTGATTTGTATTCTTCTTTGTCCTCTGTTGTGAGCTTTTTCAATTAAATTGTAGTCTTCAGTCATTCGTAAGACCATTTTGTTAAACTACTTTACTTTACTTGTTTCTGGATAGTTACTACCCTACCGACAAAGACGTACCGCCAAGCGATTTAGCGTTCCAGTACGATACCGTGTAGAAACTAGAAACCGACTAAGGGTATAGGTTTAATTTAATATAACTGTCATGCCCCTAACAGGTTAGCCCGCTACCATCTTAGACTGCATCAGGCAGGATTGCCATCAGGTGAGATCGCAGTCATGGGCTAACTTGTAGTGGAATAAAAATAAGAAAACAACAAAAAACGAATGCGAATACCTATTCTGTGTAAAATACTAATGGTCACCCATGATTTAGCAAAAATCTAAAAAGAATGCCCTTGCCAAAGTCACCACTCGCCACAAAACTTTTTCAACATATTTATTTTGTAATATTTAGTGTAGACAATAATTAATATTATGTTGAAAGTAACTTCATTGTAGTTGCTTTGTTAAATTAAACTAGTTGAGCTTGCAAAAATACGATTGCTTGATAATTCAAGCTCCAAGTAAACAAGTAACAAAGGACTGGAAACAATTGCTGCGTAGGAAGACCATTTCGCAATATAACAGTGATATATCAATTTGTCTGCGCAAACCAAAGAGCAAAAAGTACCAAGATTACGTAACCAAAATCGCTCGTTATAATGCCAAGTGCCAAACAAATTCAAATAAATGGCACTTTATAAAGTAGGTAATTGTTTGATTGACGGTCAGTGCTTATTACATACAGAACCACCAATTTGTTTTAGATTTGAAGTGAAACTTCTGCCGTGTGTGAATGCACCACACACACTTTTTTTAGTCCTAGTTTTTGAAGTGAAACTTCTTGAATCGTGAATCGTTGTGATTTGAATATTCGATAAAACGAAAAAATGACACTAAAAAGATACAAACATTCTTTAAGTAATAGGATTTAGCCTGCTAGAGAATGAGATAGAATACAAGTTATATTTATCTCATTCTCATGTAGGCTACTTTTCTGAAATTTCAATTCTGCCGTGTGTGAATTGAACACACACACACACACTTTTTTCGGATTGTATACGTAGTAGGTACCATAATATGTACATATATTTGCTACAGGTTTTTAAATATTTTAGGGTTATCATAAGGGCGATAGAAAGATTTAAATTTATATCTGTCACCGTAAGATTGTAAAAACCGTTAGATTATAATATAACGTTTTTTATCTCGATAGATTATAAACTGTCGACAGATTGTGAACTGTAACATACTGCTTACAATTTAACGCGTTATTTTTCGGTAAATTGTAATATATTAGGTATATTAATCCGATAGAACCTAAGTGCCCGGCCTGCGGCCGGGCACTACCTGAATATTCATGTCAAACCCTAACCTAACCTATAGTTCGCGCGCGAGTTGAATGCAGAGTAAATATATGGTGACACTTACATTTACTCTGCATTCAACTCGCGTTAAATTGCAAAAAAATAACGCGTTAAATTGTAAGCAGTATGTTACAGTTCACAATTTGTCGACAGTTTATAATCTATCGAGATAAAGAACGTTATATTATAATCTAACGGATTTTACAATCTTACGGTGACATATCCATCCATCAGTCAGCCTTAGAGCTCTAAAAATTGATTGGTTAGTTTAGAAATCATTAATTTGTAGACCCGAGATGTTATTCAGATTCTAACTTAATAGACAGCTTCCAGAAATGTAAACCTAACTAAAATTCCCGTAGTTGATAGATATTACAACATTAGCTATATCATAAATGGGTCAACAATCGTACGTTATACCCAATATTTAATAATAACTAAGTAAATGTATGCTAATGATAACGTTCCGAAATCTCTGAACAGACGAATTGTTTTGTTAGTTGAGAGGTCAACGTAGTTATGCTATCAATCATGTTCATGGCAACAAGTAAATAATGTACCTACGCTGGCAGCTATAAAATTGTTGGGCAAGAT
Source organism: Erebia aethiops (assembly GCA_923060345.2). Taxonomy (NCBI): domain Eukaryota; kingdom Metazoa; phylum Arthropoda; class Insecta; order Lepidoptera; family Nymphalidae; genus Erebia; species Erebia aethiops. The sequence continues at coordinate 7,097,400 of OV281096.1, read as the reverse complement.
ACTTGATGCTTTGTAATCGTTCGAAAGTTTCAGTGAAAAGAAAATAGCAATTACTTATGCAAAATTCAAACGCTTTTTATGCAAATAAACTCATAAAGTGCTTTTGATTCATTACCTACTAGATTATAGGTACGTATTATCTACTAGGTGTCAAGCTTTTTTTGTTAACAGACATCAAAAGAAAGGAGGAGGTTCTCAATTCGGTTGTATTGTTTATAATGTCAGAACTCCGTCATTTATAATAATCTAGAATTATACACCAATGATCTAGTTAGTGGCTAACTTTTCAGCTGCAGATCACGAGGTCTGGCAGATTTAAGTTTTTGCATCTTAGTTATTTGAATATTTTTTAGACAAGGTTAAAGACTTTAACAGTGCCATACTTTAGACTCAAAGGTACATAAAGAGTTGCACAGAGAGTACACAGGCAATAAAATCAGAGAGCCCCTACAGAATTTTTTAAAACCTTAATCCAGGGAGAAGTCGCTGGCTAGACCTCGTTTTACGTAAATGATGTTTACATATTAATCGCATCCGACAATGTACTCTCCGGGGCTCGAAACGGGAATACGTGAACATTACTCTTGTTAGTGTCGGACATAGATCCAGCCACAGTAACAGATTCAGGTCAACACGAATGAAATAATAGTAACAACAAGCGGGCTCTGAATACGAAAATTGTACATAATAAAGCCGGAGTGCTTTCATTTGTGGGCAATTTGTCCTTTGTATAGATCAAGAGAGGATGAGGAAATAATGAGAAATGTTTATTTTTATTTTTGTCTGTTGTAAATCCTAAACAAAAAGAACCGAAGTATCCAAGAAAGTAAGGTAATTAGATTATCATAAAAGAGAAACCGTAATTATGGTTTGCATTCGCATTCAAAAGTTTAAAATTAACAAAAATGTTTAAGTAAATGAACCTTTCTCTACATACTCAACACATACTTAACATAAAGATTAAAAGCGTGATTGTGGAGATCTAGGCGATTACCTGGATAAAAGTATGATGAAAGAAAAGTTTAATGTACACTTTCCGAATGCATTATGTAAAATAAACGCTACACTAACGCAATTACGCCGTACATTATAAGAGACTGCATAGTGCATAATATTTTCTGTACACGCTTAAAGGACCCGAGTGTACTGAGAATTTAATACATGACAAACACTTGATGCAAATTTGTAAAAACATTCACAGAGGCCCGACTTGTGACTAAAGTCTGGTATAAAGTGGATTTTAATTTGAGTATATATTATGTATGCTCAATGCAACATCGCCTGTATTCAACTAGATGATCTATCTGATGATAATAACTTCGTTTTTAGGTGCCTACCACCAAACACTATTTTCTATTATAGGAATATTTTGGACTTTGTGTAATTACGAATCAGCGAATTTCTGCCGATCCTCCATTAGCGAGCGTGGTAGACTATGCCCGAGTCTTCTCAGTCTAAAAAAAGACCCGAACTCAGCAGTTGACCCACGACGGGTTGTACTTAACATGATGAATATGAGCAATAATTACCAACCAAAGGTACAAAAATAGCCAGACAGCTAAACCTAAGAAACTTGGAATTTTGTTGGCATGGTTACTCTATAAAGCAGACACAAAGAATGACATTTGGAAAAAGCCAGTGCGGGTAGGTCATCTGTTAAAACTATGGTATATACCAACAAATTCAAAAGTTTTATTACATCTCTCGCGATGGACAGTTCACGTCGGGGGCACCGCCGCGTAACGAGCTCATGGCTAAGAAATCCGGATGGGTGGAACGCTAAACCCGACTTGATAGTCCAGGATATAAATATTTATAAATTATATATTGCTTAAAATATAATGAAATTGTGTAGTTTTAATAAACGATTCTAAGCTTTATTTTTATATATTATTGCATTAAGATTATATTCATATATATTACATCGAATGAACTTATAAGACTAATTTCAAAGGGCTTAGGTATTGGTAATAATAAGGAGTTATGTGAAACTGAATAGAGGAAGAAATATTTTCTAAATACGAATAACGGACGAGATTTCATTACATTCGTAAATCAAATAAATATTATAATACTCGTTAAAATTTGAAAATTATTCCAGACACTGACGCCTTTGCAGGTTATTGAAATATATATTGATGACTAGTTCTCCTAAATCGAATGTTACGTGATTTGTACGCCTGCAGTACAAACTAAATTTTGTCTGTTAATGGACTTTCTTCTTCTTGCCTTTTTGCCACGCTATGTGGGGTCGGCACAACATGTTTTCTTCTTCCACTCACTTCTGTTATCCGTCAACTTCTCATTCACCACTTTTATACGCATATCCTCTTTCACACAATCCATCCATCTTTTCTTTGGTCTGTTAATGGACCGTTTTATAATAATTCAATAGCTAAGTACAAGTTTTTAAGTTTCGACTCTATTTACCTAAACTTTTAGTAAACATTTTATAACATTTACCATGGAACACTAATGTTTGTTTATGTCATTGTCATTGTTCTCATCTATTTGATTTGTGTGTGGACATCGGGTGGTGTGTGCAGCTTGAATTTCATATTATTTACAAGGGGTAAAAATTTAAGTTTGTCTCAAATTTATTCTCAGTTACTATTTCAACTTATCGTTTATTACTAAGTTGGTATTTACAACTTTTTCCTGTTCCATTTGGAATGTTTGCTCAATAAAGGGCTAATGGTAATAACCTTTGCCCACTGGTGCGTAATTTCTTTCCGATATTTTCTTTGTGTCCAAGCAATTACTGAGCTCCACGAGTATTTTTGCCTTGTAACATAAGCCAGCACAATATGGCGGAATTTTAATGCGAGACGTCTAACTTTTATGTTTTTTACTGCGTGCGTATGCGCATATTGTTCCATACATTACACTATAAAGGCAGAAAGCCGTGACTTTGACCGTTTAGCCAAAGATTTTAATATTATTTATCCCATTGAGACGACTCTTCATTTTAATAACGCTGGCGTTTTACGTGGCCCTTTTAATAGAATATTAAAGCACATGAACGCATCCATAACATTAAATAAGTTCTTATTTTTTCGTCTTATATTGACGTAGCGCGATTCTTCGCATCGCATCTTAAATTTTTTTTGTCGCTCCTACAACTCTTCAGCAAATAATAATATCTGATCTTAATAGACTAGTACTAGGTTTTTCACTACAAGTTAGCCCTTGACTGCGATCTCACCTGATGGTAAGTGATGATGCAGTCTAAGATGGTAGCGGGCTAACCTGTTAGGGGCATGGCAGTTGATAGAACGTGGTAACTAGCCACGGCCGAAGCCCACCAGCTCATACCAGGGAAAAAACCAGGGGCCAGGGAAAAATCTTCGACTGCATTATCAAAGAAGATAAGACTCAGACTGGATCCACAGTTCAAATACAAGCATAGTAAACTGTATTATGTTAGTTGGATTTATCAAGGAGAGTTTGTCTGTCCGAGGCCAACGGCTCCTACGCGCAGTGGGCATCGTAAATCCAAAACTTGTCTAGACTTAGCTGCTGCCAGCTAAAGTGAAACTGAGTGCCAAATTCGTGGGTGCAACAACCGATAGCGTTCATGAATTATTATTACAAGTAATTTAACGCATTACATTTACACCTAATTAGCATAACATAAGTGGTCCAAATCACAATTAGGAGTTTTTGTATCATATACCTACAACTTCTCGTATATAAGACAGGATAGACACAGCCACAAATACTGCTCCACTAAGAGCCGCTTGCACAAGAACATTTAAACATATTTAGTTAAATTTTGTAATGCGGTCCCTTTTTGGCAAATGCATATTGTAGTTGCCAAAAAGGGACAGCATTAAAATATTAAACTAAATCAATTTAAGAGTCCTTGTGCAAGTTGGCCTAAGAGTTTGATTATCAAATCAAAAAAAAATATACATCAGAGATAATTTTAATGCTTAGGGGCAATAATACAGCACGAAGGAAAAAGAGCAAAAAAGAAGTGCAATAACTGAAAAGTGAAAACCAGTGACGCTGCAGCGACCAGTTGGGCCTACTCAAGTAGTATACTCAATCCAAAAAAAAAACAGATGTATAAAAGCTAAGAACTTGGCTGCCTTACACGTTGGTAGGTAATGCTAGTGCTAGAAGATGTCTTAATTCAACCACATTAAGATGTTAAGCTCACAGCGTAGCTCATTTTAGTGATCGTTCCGCCAGATACTTACGATTCTTACCGAAGTATTAGAATAGATAATATCTAATTTCTATATTATATTTATGTACTCAGGGTACTAAGTTACATGAATATATTTGCATTTATGACTGAATCGTTTAATTTATTTGCATTTATCAATCTTAAATCAATTAATCTTGCCGTTGAAATTATGTTAAAATGTTCACTCAAATTATGACGATTCAAAAGTACTTGTAAAAGTTTATTTGAATAAAAAGATATTTGATTTGATTTGATTTGATTTGATAATTCATTTTAAATTTGTGATTTTTATTTTATACCGGCACTCGCTCATATAATTTACGGAACGCGGTACAAAAAAATGCGAACTTTGTGGCGATGTGTGATCTTCTTTAGTTAATTCAGTACTCGCTTAATCTTTAATCTTGCCAAGGTCTTAGGTAAATTGAAAAGGCGAGATAGGTACAGCTACACAAAGTAAAAGACCTTTTCTCACTCCGTTTATTAAGAAGATAGGTAGGTACCTAAGATCCCTAGATTAAACCTTTTTTTTTTGTAATATATTTCAGATATCCAAGACGGTACCAGATCTCAAATGATTTTCACATTTAGTAGGTAGGTAATCAAGGTGAATATGCATTTATGAAGTTCCGTATTCGAGTCCCGTATTGGGTCAAAAAGTATAACGGATTTTCTGTTAGGAATTTTTAATAACAGCGTAACTCCGAAAGCACGTCAAATCATCGTTTATCCAACGCTCAGACAAACAATTCTTATTTTATATCAATGTTATCTAAGTTAACTAATTGTATATAAATAGTACTACATTAGCCAGTCTGTAACTTTGTTCACATTAAAGAGCATTAAGATAGGGAGCTTAAGTTATCTTGCAATTTGTACACAGTAATTTATATCGTTTTACTTATTAACAAGAACTAGACGGCAAGTTAATGTTATATTAGGTGCAGAAATCCTTTGTGGGGTCGAGTGTACGCTTTTATAACATGGTTCCCAAAGAGTTTCTAGATTTGCCATTACATACATTTAAAGACTGTGTTAAACTGCATTTGTTAAGTCGAGGTTATTACACTATCGATGATTTTCTGAATGACAAAGTTGCATGGAAGCAACCGGCCTCGCATTCAGTGACCCACAAGTCAGTGTAATACTTGTAACGTAGTCGTAACGTTGTATTGTTTACTTATTGTTACCTTTTTCTTTTTAAGAAAAGAGCATCTGCTGCGTTTCTTGCGGGCTCCTCTCAATAAAATCAACTTTCCGAACCGGTGGTAGAGTCTTAACGTATCATAAGTGACACAAGTTTAATACATGAAATAAATAAATCATTTATCATTTATCAAAATAATAAGTAGGTACAAGTTAGGTACTCGTACATTGTCTGCGCTGTCATGGAACAATGTGAATGGATTTGTAGATAGTGTGGTAGCATCTAATGTAAAACTATCATATTTTAAATGCATTTATAATGCGACAGTACCTATAGCTTATTCTACACAATCTCTGTACAAAGGCCCTTAGTTTTATCACCACATAGATCACCACATGTTCATTATCATCATCATTTGCGCTCCAGTCATTTGTGATTCCAGGTCTGCTCCAGTTGAGGTCTCCATCTATCTATTTCCTATCTTAATATGTGTCTAAATCTATCTACTGCAGTTTTGGCTGTTACCAATGGCTGATATCTCGATCAAGCAAGCTGTGATATCATCATTATATGTATATGCAATAATATTATAAAACGGATGGGATACTTAAAAATCTTTATTCAAGTTACATATTAAATACAGAACGGAAGGAATGGCATGTCGCGTCGACGCGCCATTAAAAACAGTTTCATAAAATTTATTGATTGCAAAAATGCCAGACAGATATTTTTCCATGGGAATAAATCTCTTGTTCCGGTCGCATATTTTTGTACGTAAAATATGGTGAGATAACATGTGATCCTTTCGTTTTATTAATATTTGTATCAATATGTTGTTGGTTGCATTTTTTTATTCAAATCCAAGTCCTCTTGGGACTTCGATTCGAATCGATCGATCGTTAGATAATAATTATCATCAGTTATGAGGACATCCCCATTCCCCAGGTCGTGCGTGGTGGGTGTAAGCTACGATTCCCTCTCTCCTCTGAGAGTGGATCAAGCAATCGCCTGCGCCTAGCAGTGGGATGTTAATGGGCTGTAGTGGTGGTGGTGGATGAGGACATAACAAGTTTTTCTATTTGTCGGTATGTCTGTAACCACTTGAAAAAATACAGAGATAGGTTGCATTCCGGGGATGGATTTTTTAATCCCATAATATCAAAGAGTTTCCTCGGGATTTAAAATCAACGCAGATGAAGTTGCGGGATACTGCTACTTATTTATTTTTTTGAAATTATAACGAATGGCCATAACTAAATAAAACATTCATAATTTTGAATTAACCATGTAATAAATCGACGGACTATTCAATAGTCAATTACACTTAACAATCGAAGAAATAAAGACTCGTACTCATTAGCGTGCAATGTGCATACAGTGCTATCGTTAATAAATAATTGTCCCAGTTTTATTATGGCAAAGAAATAGGACCAACAATGATATTATGCGTTTACTTTTACTGATAACGTCAAATTAGAGCAATAATAGTAGATTATACACCAAGGGGATAAAGCACTGTTTTATGTCACGGGCGCTACATTGAATCCTGAACGTAACGAAGGACTCCAAATGTAACTCCCGAGCGCAGCGAGGGTGTTATAAGTTAATTCCCGAGCAAAGCGAGGGAATTAAGGTTGAGTCCTGAGTGCAGTGAGGGATTCAAGCGCCCAAGAAAAAAACAGTTTTATCCCGGTGGTGTATACTCTACTTTTCTCACTTTATGCGAGACAATAAAAATCTAGGCTTTGTAGATAGTGTTTATTACAGCAAATTAAAAGTGCAAATTGATATTGGAGACATTAGTCCAATTATGGAAAGATAACGTTATATTTTTATTTGGTACGTTTATCGAGGTTGAGCTATAATTTATTTGAGTTGTGTTCAATGCTTTTTTTGAAATATTTATAGAATCTTCTAAAGGTACTACTAGCTACGGCTATAGCAACTTCTTTCAGCTCTTCTTATTTTTTTTTAATCCACTACAAGCTAGCCCTTGACTGCGATCTCACCTGATGGTAAGTGATGATGCAGTCTAAGATGGTAGCGGGCTAACCTGTTAGGGGCATGGCAGTTATATTAAACCCATACCCCTTCCGTTTCTACACGGCATCGTACCGGAACGCTAAATCGCTTGGCGGCACGTCTTTGCCGGTAGGGTGGTAACTAGCCACGGCCGAAGCCTCCCACCAGGCCAGACCAGGGAAAATTCAGAAATTATAAATTCCCAAATTGACCCTGCCGGGGATCGAATCCAGGACCTCCGCACGTTAAGGCAACAGTGCTACACACTGCGCCACCGAGGTCGTCAATACGAGCTGGCGTGGCCTACTCGATTTGACAAACAAACGAAATTCGCTTCAGTGCGAATCTATATAGCCACTTCTTTCAGCTGGCGTGGCCTACTCGATTTGACAAACAAATGAAGTTCGTCTCAGTGCGAATCTAGTGGGCCACGGATTCGGTTTTCTAAAATCGAGTTGGCCGCGCCCGCTGAGAACACATTCTGTTTAGCGAAATTAGACTTTATAGACATAATATCAATAAGAATTATGAAAGTGAAAATCACATTATTGACCAGCGGGTTATAATGAATTCAATAGAACATTATAACCCGGCTAAAGCCAAGAGATATAATGTCTTGCTTTCGGTAAGGTTTACATGACATATAATTCGGCATTGTCGAGCATGTGGTGTGAAAAATATATTAGGTACCTTATTATTCAGTTAAAGTTATTTTGATTTGATTATAATATTTTAAAGTATTCTATTCATGAAAAAATAATTGACATAAAATAACCTGACTTCTTCTGGACCTAACGGTAACTGTGTTTAGTTAGTTTCAAATGTTTTATTTTCTCGATTTTGAACTCGTTATAGTATACTGATTGTTATTTCGTCACAATTTTAACTCTAGTTTACCTCCTAAGCATTACCACCTGGCACCTATCTGTATTACATAGCTATATATTGAGTGTCGTGAAGGTTTGGTAAGGTCATATTAAACTGTATTAATTGAAGTTGGCACCACTTTGTCGACTTAATGGATGATTTATATTCAGCCACGTGCCCTCAGCTACGTCAGTACTATTATATTATTCTGTGCCTCAGCTTTCACGGTAGGACGACCATATTCGTGAAATTTCAGGCTTAACTTTTTAATTAAGGCCTCAGTTTTAGTAGTTTTACTTTGTCAAATGGTAGTCCTTAATTACATCAAAGTTTGCATTTATTTTTGGGATATTATTATACTTATACTTCTAAGCTTGAGAATTGAGATGGTTTGATATACCTAGTTATTATTTCTATTACAAAATCCGTTTTCATATTTTAAAATTATTTCCTAAAAATTTTAATCATCAAAATCACGTCGTAGTATCATGTTTATGTACCATTTTACTAGACATGGAATGTAAATTTTTACCCAGTGCTTAGAAATAATAGATATTTTTTGTTTTAAATTCTTTATTGCACATACTTAAATTACAATGCACAAAGGCGAACTTAATACCTAGAGGTATTCTCTTCCAGTTAACCTTTGGTAGTGGAGACAGGGTAGAAATCACAGTGCGTACAATATAAAGAGAAAAGTTGGCAATATAAAGAGAAGATATGGGCCAAATCACGATAGATTTTTAGAGCTTCTATGGCAATTATCATGAATGTCGCCTTAACCTAATCCGAGATCTGAACGTAGCAGAAGGCGTTCTACAACGTTCGGTGATTTGTCGCTTCTATCGAGATTAATTTTGTGGCAATACTCTTGCAGAGCTCTGTGTGCTTAGCATGCGCACAACGAGACTATGTCGCGACGAGAGAGACAGATTTTGTCGTTGCCGGCAAATTTTTAATTTACCCTAACATGCAAAAAATACATGCAAAAAATGCGGTATATTACAAGAAAAAAATTGTCGACATGTAAAGGTTCGTAGAGAAAACCACACCACAGATAAGAAATATTAATTTTATCTCTATAGGTACTTTTGACGTAACGAGACAAGAAATACAAGAAAAAATTTGTCATGTGAAGGTTCGTAGAGAAAAATACCACAGATAAGAAATATTAATTTTATCTTTATACTTTTGACGTAACGAGACAAGCAACCATTTTAGCTTCGATAGACAGAGAGAGATAGACAGTAGTCATAATTTTACTCGTAGTGCGCATGCTAGCCATACTGCACTCATCCCTCTCTCCAATGACGCAACGACTATTCGAGTGGCGAGTAGTATATCTTCATCCGAAAAAAAGTAAAAGCTATGGTCGCCCTATTGAAATGTACATCGCTTGTAAGAATTAATGAGTCAGTGGCGTGTCGATTACTGGGTTTTTCACCTGATAATCATTGCGCTGGTGCAAATTCGGAGAGCAATCATGATGCAAAATACAGATGCGAAATTATCTGTACAATAGAACACGCTAAAGGTTACTATCAGTCAAATAAGATAGTCAATGTAGGTATATTTTAAGCTCAGTGGAATAAAGAGAGAGTAAAAGATTATTATTGTTCTTGATTGCGTAGGCAAAATACCAACCTAGCACCTACAAATAGTTTAATACTACTAACTCGATTTAAAATAAACCAAGGGAAAAATCTTATTCTTAGAAAATATGTTTGAAAAAATCCATACTAATTACTATTACTAATATTATAAATGCGAAAGTGCGTCTGTCTGTCGGTCTGTCTGTCTGCTACGCTTTCACGGCCCATCTATTCAACTGATTTGGATGAAATTTGGTACAGGGATAGATTGTATTCCGAAGAAGAACATAGGCTACTTTTTATCCCGGAAAATTCAAGAGTTTCCGCGAGAATCAAAAACCTTAATCCACGCGGACGAAGTCGCCGACATCATCCAGTATTCAATAAAGCTGTTTGGTACATGAGTAACACTAACAACTAAGAAAAAAAGACAATGGGGCTGATTCTGTATAACACAATCTCTAAACCAAACTAAAATGGCAGCTTTAAATCTAGTTCTGTCCCTTTCCGTAGGGAGTATTATGAAAGGGTTAGCAATATTTGTAATGCTCTAATTTTAGTTTAGTTTAGAGATTGTGCATTACAGAATCAGCCCCAATACCTGCCTACCTGGTCCTGCAGAAGAAATTAAAAATATAAAGATCAAAACCACTGAGAGACTCTTATTGCACATCAGACTTTGTATATCTTTGTAGATCTTTGTATATTATCAGTCATGTTAATTAACATCGTATAACTAGATCTACCAAACTTGGCGCCACAAGTGCAACCGGTTTATCGAATGTAGGTTACATTTACATACATACGGACATCAAATTATTATTATCGTTGTAAAACACTTCCTTATGGGAAACCTTTTAATTGAACGCCTTTTGTGGTATGGTCATAGTGGGTTGCTTAAAAGCTTTTGAATTTTTGTAAGTATCTAGGACTACTTTTGTAATTAAATTTTCTATATCATATCAACCGAAATATATGTACATCGTCGTCTCAACCGATAATGCCCACTGGTGGACGAAGTAAGCAAAACACTTAATTACACACAAACAAATAAAAAAACGGAGGTAAAACGAATCGTGACAGAATTTACAACTTGTTACGGTGTAAAGGCGGCCTTATCACTATGAGTGATCTATTCCAGGCAACCTTCTTAAGATAGGAGATTAGTTGCATGATGACGAAGGTCTCCTACATGGATCTCCACTGGACACGGTCTTGTGCCGCTTGTAAGCAAGCTGCTCCCAGCAGCTCCCATCGTAAGATGGGAGCTGCTGGGAGCAGCTTGTGGTTGATCGTCCAAGCCGTCATGGTGGTGGTGGATCTCTCTCTCTGCGTCGTATTAATCATTACTGAGGGCCGTGACCCCGTTCCATTAATCAAATAATGGTAGGAGTTTTATTGGGATAATAATGCGGTAGGTTTCCACGTCTTTCCGCATACGACTCGACTTATAGTAGGTATTTAAACTCTTAGGTTTTTGTTACGATTATTATCAGATGTTAGTGATAATTACCGGGACCGACGGCTTAACGTGCTCTACGAGGCACGGAGGGAGCCAAATTTGAACCTCCAAGTTCAGTCACCCATCCAGTTACCGATCAACGTTACTTAACATTTGCAATCGACTGATATGCGTTGTCACAACTAGGGCACTCGTCCCTCACGTCCCGTCACGGTGGTGGATACGTACATGCAAATATAATAAATGTACCTATACATTTAAAATGTCTGTGACTTCATCCTCGTACGTATTATATAGTTACAGGATATTAAAGCAAATAAAAACAACCATTACTAAAAAGTTTCGTCTGTTGTTTTTCCGGACTACATTTTTATAACTATGCAATTAATTCACGTCTATTTTGAGTAATGGTCCTACAAAGATTACTTTTAGTATCCCATCAACCATTTGTGAGCTCAAATATTGGTTTGTACGTTTATTGTTTGAAGATGTATTGTTTGCATCCAAGATTTATTTGCTTTTTGCTTTTCGTGTCCATAAAACCGTTTCCAACAATCCAAACATTTCCTTTCCACATTCAAAACAAAGCGCAGACAATAAATAACTAAACGATAACCGACTAAGTACAGATAATCGATAAATCACATAGATTAAAACGCAACTGTGAAATCACGGAGTTAGGCCTAAGTAAAGCCCGGAACTAATCGCTTATTCTGGACTCTAAAATGGCGTGCTTTGTACGCGATTTTATGGACCGTGAAGTTATTCGTAAATCGGAATTTAGCAGATCTATTCACCGTGAGCCATATAAGACAAATAATATTATTTTTTAACTTATTGAATTTGGTCTCAATTTTATCAAATCAATTTTGACCTAAACGAATACAACAAATTCAATTTCTACCAGACTTTGATATTATGGTGGCATTTGATACATTTCTATTTTCTGTATCATTATTTCAGATACAGGTAAGTTCTAAGAAAAATTCTTTAACACTGCCTAGGCCCTAGTATATCAAGTAACATGGTATGAAATAGAAAATACTAAAACCTCAAAGAACGGCAGTCAATTTTATAAACAAAGAAAATCAGCTATCTTCTACATCTCAGAAAATTCTCTGAACTCAGGTCTGCTTATTCTAAAACCTTTCTTTGTCTGGCTACTAAGTAGTTTTTACCACAATATAAACTTTATCGAAACCAATAAATCCCGCCAATAGGTCTTATTGTCACCCACGAAGATTGTATCGAGTTTGCATATTAGAGGCCCATTTGGAATAAGGTTTCAAACAAAGCAGTAGCATTGTCCGTAAAAGATGTGTGCAGGAATGCCTCACGTGCCAGGACTCAATAGATAGATAGTACGTCAAACTCCGTCTTGAAAAGTGGTGATCTAGTAGTAGTCCAAAGAGTATTTTTTATTTATGCAGATGATATCAGTATTATTCTGGTTCTAAAAGCAACACGTTAGCTATTCGTTAGCTCGTGTCTCATTCCTGAGAGTCACGATCGCGTATTAGTATTCTAGGGATAATTATTAAGAACTCCCAAATATCTTGGCATGATAAGTCTTCCTTGTTTGCTCCGGGGAGTCCCCGCAAGCTGTATATTAATCCAAGTTTCTACTAAGCATTAGAAATGAGCCGGGGCTTTTTTTTTTAATCCACTACAAGCTAGCCCTTGACTGCGATCTCACCTGATGGTAAGTGATGATGCAGTCTAAGATGATAGCGGGCTAACCTGTTAGGGGCATGGCAGTTATATTAAACCCATACCCCTTCGGTTTCTACACGAACTTACTAACTTTTAAATTAAAAATTACAAAGATCATATTCCAAATTCCGAAGTAATATAATCCCAAACAAAAATATTCTGTTTTTACCATTAACGACAGTCACGTTCGTTCGTTGAATTATATTTGTCAAGAAGATAATACAATTCTACTTTATAATGTAATTTATGAAAGGGACGTTCATTACCATCATTAAAACTTAGCACGACTCCAAAATACGTACGTGTATTTAATAATCTACCTTTGGAAATAAAAGCACTTCAAAACCCTAATAAATATAGAATAATCCTTAAATTATAGCTAATTAACATGACATTTTATAGCATTAAATGACTTTTTTAATCGTGACAAAACTAAGGACTTAACAAATTTAAAAATTAACTTGGCTATAGGTAATTTTGACATAATATATATGTAATAACAACCAATCTGTTTTTACTAATTAATAATTTGTACCAATTATGGATTATTATCTAATCAAATGTTGATATGAAGTATGACTTTATATCGCATGCCTGTTAGAGGTAGACTGTTGTTAGTTGTTATACTGTAAAATTATTTTAAGATCTTAATTAAGCTATGTAACAGTCAAACGATTAAATCAATGAATGAATGAATGAAAAGTATAGTCGTAATCATATTACATTGTACACGTCCTTTTCTAAAATCATTAAAATAAGTTTGTCTCAAATAAATATCACCTTATTCTTTTATTAAAGCATTCTTAGTACGGCATTCCCGAATAGGCGGTGGGATGATGTTCCAACATCGGGTCGCCGCATACTTAAAACTACCCCTAAAGGCAGCTGAGCAATGATGCGGAACACTTGAAGGCTTACTACTTACTTATATCTAGTTATTGTATCAATTATTTTATTAATCAACAACAAAACTATGGATTATGTTCGTAAATCGATATCAAAGATTATCTTCACTATAACAACCTTATAACTGCAATAACATCCAAACAAATATGTGGTTATAGGCAATTCTCCGACAATGAACAAGTGCAATAAATAAAATGTTCTTATTGTCATCGCCGGCAACATAATAATCTAACGGGTCTAAGCATTGCGGCACGGTTATTGCAATTCTCTTTGCTTTGGAAGTTTAGAGGAGGTAATTGCAAATTGTGGACAGCAATATTGTTACGTTTATAAGATAGGTACTTGCAGCTGACACTTGTAAGCAAGCAAAGCTGAAAATAATAGAGACAATATTTTATTAAAAAGGTGCTCAGAAAAAAAAACTGTGGCAATATTGTGGCTCAGATACTTATAGAGGCTTTGAGGTTATATTATTTAGCTGCAATTTTGTAGCCGACTTTATTATAATATGTATTATCAGGGAAGAAACATAATATAATATGTCGCAGAGATCCACAAAGGTGGTTTTGCCAAATTGCCAAGCAATACATTTTTTAGCTTCAAAATTCCACCCCAGCTAAGCTTGGTTGAGTGATGGGTCTGATGGTTGACAGTAAAAAAAAAATAACAAAGAAAGTTCCAATAAAATTAAAGTTATCACAAACAAGGAAGTCTAAAAATATTTTTTATGTAAACGGTAACTTGATAATTGAATGAATTCAAAACAATCCATTGGGTTGTTTCAATGTACAATGTACCTACCTACCAGCGGTGACCTTTCCGTTTTGATAAGATACTGACATTACACAATTTTAACGCCCAATTTAATAACTTAAAAGTAAAATAAATAATGGATACCTATCTACATTGATACGAGCAACATCTTTAAAAAAAATTGCAGCCAATATTCTTACTTAAATCTTCGTATATTTCTTATCATGTACGCCTGACTTGTACATTTAAGTAGATAATTAAAGTCAGCTCTAAGACTTGGTGACCTATCTATACCTACTTCTATACTATAATATTATAAATGCGAAAGTTTGGATGGATGTATTTGTTTGTTACACAATCACGCCAGAGTGACTGAACGGATCTGTATGAAATTTAGCACGGAGATAGATTATAGTTTCGAATAACACATAGGCTACTTTTTATCCCGGAAAATTAAAGAGTTCCCGCGGAAACCAAATAAACTCAATCCACGCGGACGAAGAGGCGGGCATCACCTAGTATTTAAAAAACTTAAAAACCAAAATAATCCCAAACCCAGCAGATCTTCAGTCTCACAGTCCCAGTGTCCCAATACATGTGATTATTTCCGAATAACCTGAAACGAATATAACCAGATTTTTTTATATCGAGTGTCATAATCCGATTATAATATTACCGTTAAAAAGGTACCGTTACCAAAAAGGTATTGATTCAACGAAAGTTATAATCGATAAACATCTACAAAAACTCGCAAACAATAATTTCCATCGATATAATATTATGTTCAGTTTCAATATTTTAATCAATTGATTGGTTATTCGATAAAGCGAATTTACATGCGACTAAAAGCAAATAAAATATTTATTTGGACCAGTGTCATTGTATTTTTATGCATCCGCTGCAGCGGATGAGACGCATAAAAATGCATAAATTCGTTTTCTGTATATTCAATTATTCAGCTTGTTACTGTGATTATTTTTTTATCCACCACAAGTTCGCTCTTGACGCGATCTCACCTGATGATAAGTGATGATACAGTCTAAGATGGTACCGAGCTAATATGTTAGGGCATGGTAGTTATATTAAACGCATACCCGTATTCGGTTTCTACTTTCTACTCGGCATCGTACTGGAACGCTGAATCGTTTGGCGACACGTCTTTGCCGGTAGGGTGGTAACTAGCCAGGGCCGACGCATTTTTTTCTCTAATCGATAACTTAAAATGGTTATAAAACATACAACAGGTGACTTGGATATTACATTTTGTGAGATCATCTATTTCATAATCGGTAAAAAATTATTTATTTACGACAGCAACATTAAATTCTGGTTGCATTTTTCGCAGCTAACTCAGACTTAGTGCATACGAGTAGTGATATTGAATTGCCTTAAATTAAAATAGTGACGTCACAGTTACAAAAATTGATGTCTCTATTATGTAACTATTGTGTAATTTATTGTGTCAATTTATGACGCGTTTTATCCGAGAATTTAACGGAGGTTTACGCTTAACTAACGGTCAATTTAGTCCTATTTCATTCGTCGCATTGGTAGAGGTTATGGGGCCGGCATTCAGCTGGAATGACCGGAATGGGGAACAGTTTGCACTCCAACGATCAGGGGCGGCCTTAGCCATTGCGAGGCTCTGGGCGGTACATAGTATGTGCGAGGCCCTCTTTGCCCGAGCTCTGGCACGAAATTTTGTCAGTGTGAAACAGACAAAAAGAAATATTCAGTGAATGAACCACACAGATATCGCCTCGATATTATACTACGCAAGCGGCAAGAGTACGCGAGTGGCCATCATAGAAATTAAAATGTATAAATGTGGCCATTACAAGCTTGCACTCACACCTTGTGGATTTTGCATAACGCGTCGGGCGAGAGATTCAAATATACATTTAGAACCTAATATGACTTTTTCTACTTGGGCACGTAGGACACAAGGCCCTGCAAGAGCGAGGCCCCATGCGTTTGCCCTGCTTACCACCCCCTAAGGCCTCAGTGCCAACAATGACCGCATTCACTAAATATTGGATAAGCCATAAAATATTCATAACTCATACAACAATGAAATCATCCGATCCAATGCACCCCTCGATAAATACGTGTAATAAACATATTATTACGCTTTTGTGCCTAAAAATAGTGCACAAATCCCAGTACACATGGTGCAACTTGCTGTGTGCGTTTGTTTATCAAATCTTTTGTTGGTGCAATCTGCACCAACCATTGATGTAGAATTTTTTTAGTACCTATACTAGATGTAGGATTAGCGCTTCAAAAATGTCCCCGACAAATTACAGCACAAATACGAATGTGCTCTTATTTGACATTAGTACGGGCCAACCTTAGCCAACATAACGACGTGTCAAAATGCTGCAGTGCTCATATAAAAAGTGTGCTAATATCCTTTGGCCAATGTTTGTGACAATGCGTCAAATATTGTAACAAACATTGACTGTTCTGGATAGACGGGATGCATGGAGTAGTGTTGGTGTTTTAAAAGTATTGTTGCTTAGTGATTTCCTGGTAATCCATTTCGTTATGCAGTAGAGTTGTTTAAGCCATCTAAAATATACAGATAACATTAATTATGTTAAAATTCATTTTGATAAAATTGATATTACTGGAAACACACATACCTTAGTTACATAAATACACATAAAATACATGGGTACATAAAGATATTATATACTTTACATAAATATTTTATAAAAAAATGTAGTAAAAAATAATAAAAGCCGCAAAGGCTAAATCTGAATAAAGTTTACTTGGTACTTTTTAAGTTTACGTGTAATACGTCAATAAAACGTAGATTTTTAACCTTGATATTAATTTTAAAATGAAACTAAGTAAGGAAAATTTAATTTTAAGTTAAAATCTTACTTCTTTAACAAATGTTAGGTAGTTTAGTTTTAGTTTCCTCATGTTTTTACACAGATACTTATGCATATCATAACATTGTATAGTTATAAATATTGATAGAAGAGGAGAGAGTACGCCATTTAAACCTACGTGGTTTTTCGCAGTGCTACCCACCAAAACTGTATCAATATTTATTTTGATAAATAAAACATACTGTACAAGTATAACACTTATGTGAGTTGCTAGGGCGCGTAAGCTAGTAATAAATATACACGACCACATACCACCACGATATACAACTTTAAAAAAATCAGCAACTCCATGTCTCCATTGTTCTATTTGAATTTCGTTCCATTGAATTTTTTGTTTTTGCCTTTTTACAAAGATAAAAGGTCTTAGATATAAACATACTACATTCGTAATTCAACTTAAATTCTAAGTTTTAAGGTTTATAATAAATTGACGTTGTTGATATTGACAATGTGATGCCAAGAGTTGCGTCTTGTTCCAAAATAGTGTAAAGGTGTCAATTTGGCAACGTATGAAGTACCTTATTGCTTACATATTAAGTTTTATTTTAATAATAAATATTTTTGTACTTATTTTAAAAATTACTTTTTGTTTTGGATTGAAAGGGTAGTCCTACCTTTTCTCTGATGACAGAACGTCTTAAAAATTAATATTTTCTAATCGTAATGTAGCTTTATGTGTTAAACTTAAGGTGCATAATTAACTGAAGTTGTTGCTAATATAATACCTTTTTCTACATTTCCCACTCAACATACAAATGTTTATGTGTGTGCAAATTGGGACATTTTTGCGATATTTTTTGTTCGTGACCCTGTTTCTAGTACTCATTCTATTTCAATGGCACCAACAAAAGATTTAAATAAGTTTTAAACTTTTACATAAATAAATTTTGTTTATGCCAACTACGAATACTAAAATGTAGGTATAGGTAGTTAGTTCTTATGTAGATTCCTTTTTTTGTTGTCGGAGGGGACATATTATGATTCCAGAAATCGGGTTATGTATTATTTCTACCTACTAAAACCACCCCGATGGCCGACACTTACTCATGTCGGGAGGCTCCGAGATCTCTTAAGAATGAATCAGTACCCCCCCTTGTGCGATGCCCATAGGATAGATGCCATAGGGCTCATCCTGGACTCCTGGAGTAGTCCCCTCATTACCCGGACCTGTATGAGGTATGGCTGCTTGTTGGCCACAGCAAATTGCTATCTTCCCAGGGTCATATTGTTAGGTGCGCGACTAGAGCCCCCACTCTAGACCCTGAGGTCCATTCCCCAGGGATTATTACACGGACAGCTGGGTGCAGTGTATACCGCCACTCCGACGTCCACGTCTCCGAGCCGGGTCGGCTCTTTCCCGAACCCGCTCAGCGGTAGATGTAGATTCCTAATAGTCTCCAATTTAGTACTTACTTACAATTTATCTACGTAAACTGTATAGTACTATGTTTTTGAGTTTAATAATGTTAAGATTAGTTGTGAAGTAACAATGCATCGTTAGGTATAATACCTTCATCTATTATGCGGCATGCTTCTATGCAGTAAATAACTTCGCATCGCCACTTTAATTTACTAGACTTCTAAAGCTTGTTAGAATAGCTATTTCAAAAACTGGTTCCATCGTCTGCTAGATTAAAATATAAAATCGCAGCGATGATTCATGCTAATTGTTCTTCAATAAAGGCGATCGCACATTGATCTTTAGCGTATTTACACGATCGTTTTTTAATTAGTCGAATTTTAAATGCATGACTGTGGTGCAAAGTTTTTTTGGTACTTACTAAGAGATTAAAATAATCTATTGAAAGTTAAAAGTGCATAATGAAAATGAGAAATAATTAAAAATTTAAAAAGTGACGACCTCCGTGGCGCAGTGTGTAGCGGTGTTGCCTTAACGTGCGGAGGTCCCGGGTTCGATCCCCGGCAGGGTCAGTTTGGGAATTCATAATTTCTGCATTTTCCCTGGTCTGGCCTGGTGGGAGGCTTCGGCCGTGGCTAGTTACCACCCTACCGGCAAAGACGTGCCGCCAAGCGATTTAGCGTTCCGGTACGATGCCGTGTAGAAACCGAAGGGGTATGGGTTTAATATAACTGCCATGCCCCTAACAGGTTAGCCCGCTACCATCTTAGACTGCATCATCACTTACCATCAGGTGAGATCGCAGTCAAGGGCTAGCTTGTAGTGGATAATAAAAAATAAAAAATAAATTTGGTCAGATAATATGCCTAAATATACCTACTACATATTCAGACAACTAAATTCAAACTATTCTATACCTATAGTTTTTTTTTTGCCTTGAGTTTTGTGTAGTGGTATAACCAGTATCAAAACATCCGACTGTAAACTTTTTACTAGACAGATTTTTTAAGCACATAATTATATGGTGGAGGAAATAGGTGCGGCATCAGCGTGCGATGCCAACTAATGTGTGTTAGGCCTTAGTTATATTTACTGTCTTCTCATTGCTATTAATTTGATCTCATGTCAGCCAGCTTGTACTAACAAAAAATAACTCAATAATACCATAGAGTCGATTCTTTTTGTATTGAAAACAAAAAGTGTTAAAAGAGATTCAATATTTTATTGATCGAATATCGTTGTTGCGTAAGCCAGGTATTATGTTACATAGGTCAGCAACATCGGTAAAATAATTATGTTCGGACCAAGAGGTAATTGCACTTTGTATCGACATTCAGCATAGAACTTTGATTTTGACAGTTGAAGGTGATAGAAAATTAACGTAGTTATGTGAAACAATTGAACTTCTAATAGCATCGTGTTATAAAATCATGCGTGTGTATTGTTATAATTGGTTATAAATTATGTCTATTATATGGGTTATATTATATGTATACAATAATATAAAATATGCATGTTGACCGTTGGGTGTACTGGCTCTGGCTCAAGGTATAATTGTGGCAGCGACGAAGCAAAATAAAAACTTGATTTTCAAATCACAATTGCCGTTGCTGAAACTCGGTTGGGAGGATTGAATTTTTATGTACCTACCTACCTTCTAACGTAATTTTATTCCTAAAAAGGTGAGAGTTAGGACTCTAGAAGAGCTACTCTACTATCATATACTTGCCTGTGGAGTTTCAGTTCAGCTTACATAAAAATATTATGCCTTGATCCTAAAATCGTTTCGAATGAAAAAGCCCTGTAAGAAAGAACGCTTCGCGACAATGACTCCGAGGAGTATATTGTGACCATCGATGTATCGCAGAATCCACAGCTTCCGTCACTGCTGCATTCTGACACGGTACTAATAACTTCATAGTTCATACCATAGCAGTAGCAAAAAAATTGTCTACAATCATTAAAAAAAAAAGTTCATGATGCCGAATGTAGAATCGAAGCGCTCCTTTTTTGATGCAGTTCAACAAGTGAACTGTTCTAATAAAAACAGCATAGTAAGCAATAAAACCGATCGATAACCCCGAGATTAACGAGCTACTAACAAAGCGCGCATTGACAGACATCATAGATCCCCAACAACGAAATAAAACTGCGTCGTAAATTGTACCCCTTACAACGATTTTACTGCTAGACCAATAAATAAACTTACCCGATTGTGGGGAGTAGGGCAAAAAACGCGGGATTCATTATTAGATATATTACTTTCGACGCAAACGCGTGCTCGGAGTGCTGTTTATTGGTTCGTGTTTCTAATAATAAGGCTTACTACACGAGGTAGATGGATCCAGTACAAGACTGTCTTTGTCTAATACAGCTGAAGCTCTATGAGGCCAAAGCTGCCGGTCATCTTTTATCCAATGCTCGATATGTAATCTTTACTCTGGATACCTGAGTTATTTTTTTAAACAATATTCAAATACTAGCTGATGCCTGCGACTTCGTCCGCGTGGTTTAAGTTTTTTTGATTCCCGCGGGAACCCCTTAATTTTTCCGGGATAAAGAGTAGCCTATATTACTCTACAGGTCCTCATGGCAAAAATCACGTCGATCCGTTGTTCCGTTGCGGCTTGATTGAAGGACAAACCAATAAACCACAAACCAACAAACAGACACACTTTCGCATTTATAATATTCATTCAAATTCAAATATTCGGTTGTTCTGAGATTATGTAATTTTAACAAGCAATAGGTATCAAGTGGTGCTGCGTCTGACGCCTATAAAGTCTAAAACTGATTCTAAATAAATAAATTTTGATGCAAGTGCACATCAATTTTGATATCCTTTTCTGCTAGGAGCAATATGAAAGAGATAGCAATACATTGATTACAGAGACCTGCCATTTTAGTTCAGTTATAATAGTGCTCAACAAAATTAGCCACAGTGTATCTAATTCTCTGTGGAAAAGGTTAGGCCTGTCAATTTAATTTACTTTAGAGAGTTTATTAGCCACATTGACTCTCTGATATAAACTTTCGGGTATAAAAGTCTGAAGTTTATGCTTGCCCTAATTCGAACGGTGGTGCGCAATTGGCTAACAGCATTCACGAAGGTAACCTAGTATTATTCGGTGCTGTGATTGAAACCCTCAATGACAGATGGCAAACACAATAGGCCCATACAACGCGTCATTGTTAGCTCAATTTCCTGTAGAAATGCTCTAGGGGCATTTTCGCGTAGTCATCCTATTCCGCTTCTCTCTATATTTCCGCAATACAAACTGTCGGATTAATAGCGATTATTGATTATGATTATGACACTCGTGAATAACCGTAGTTAACCAATTAATTATTTCACTAGTTTTATATTAAAAAGTTTGCGTGTGTAATTCGTAATTTTTTATAGTGTTTCATCAATAATGTCCTAATAATCCATTTTTATACTGAGTTATAAGATTTTTTAAAAGAAATTCAGAACTATAGAATTTAGTGGTCGTCATTGCATTTATAAATGATTTATTTATTTCACATAGGACAACTTCTGTCACTTATGAAACGCTAAGACTCTACCACCGGTTCGGAAAATTGTTCTACTGAGAAGAGCCGGCAAGAAACTCAGCAGTTGCTATTTCTTCAAAAAATTAAGAGGATTCGCCATAAGACTACGCAATATATTGTTAACTAGCTGATGCCCGTGACTTCGTCGGCGTGGACTAAGTTTTTCGATTCCCGCGGGAACTCCTTCATTTTCCAGGATAAAAAGTAGCTTATATGTCACTCTTCGGGTTCTCAACTATACCCATGGCAAAAATCACGTCGATCAGTTGCGGCGTTATTGAAGGATAAACCAACAAACAAACACACTTTCGCATTTATAATTTTAAGGATGATGATTAACCGAACGAACGAACTATTTACACGATAACCCTTCATAAAGATTTTTTTTTAACCGATGCTATTACATCGGCAATCTATTTACATGTAGGTAGGTACGTAAGTAGAAACGTAATAGTAATTATAAAGAGATAATAATCTTAGTAAATAGTGTGAAATGTGTTATTAATTAGATAGAAAATGCTTCGTATGCATGACTGAATACCTACGATACGAGTATCCATCACTATATGGAAAAGTAAAAGTGAAAACTGCAACTAAGACAGAGTATTTTCCGAGACCAGTCTACGAGGTAATTTTAACTCACGAAAAGAAAAAAATTCTGACGTTTTTTTTTTCATCCATTATAAGTTAGCCCTTGACTGCGATCTCAACTGATGGTAAGTGGTGATGAGGTCTAAGATGGTAGCGGGCTAACCAGTTGGGGCATTGCAGTTATATTAAACCCATACCCCTAATCGGTTTCTACTTTCTACACTGCAACGTCGCTAAATCGCTTGGCCGTCGTCTTTGCCGGTAGGGTGGTAATTAGCCACGGTAGAAGCCGTGACCAAGGAAAATTAAGAAAATATAAATTCCAAAATAGACCATTAACTCAGTGATGCCGGGAATCGAACCCAGGACTTATTATATACAGGACAATATTTTATACTTCTATACTAATATTATAAATGCGATAGTGTGTCTGTCTGTCCGGCCCATCTTTCCAACCCATTTTGATGAAATTTAATATCTAAGAGTTAGTGTAGATTCCGGGGAAGGACATAGGCTGCTTTTTATCCCGGAAAATTAAGGATTTCCCGCGGGAATCAAAAAACCTAAATGCTTAATCATCTAGAATACTCATATATTATAAGTTTTGAAGATGTAGCTTTAATGAGCTAGAGGTAACAAATGTTACATCTCACCCATCGCAATTAATGTTTTACGTAATTCAGAAAAGTTATCACATTACTCCCAAAGTAAAACAATGGTTTTTGTTTCATAAAGGCTAACTTTCTTTTGTATCTATTTTAGTTTCTCTTCAAAATGCCATGCCCCCTTATATATTTATTTTGTAAACATCGGGATTCGGGATCATGATATGTGATAAAGAAGTAAAGGATAATAGCAATCCATATTTTTAAACTTCTATACTAATAATATAAATGCGAAAATTTGGATGAATGGATGGATGGATGTTTGTTACTCAATCACGGAAGAACGGCTGAACGGATCTGCATGAAAGGAAAAGGTTCATTTTAGCCTACTCTTGTACACTCTACCATGAATAGAGGAAAATACATAGATTGTATTAAAAATATAATAATTTAGAACAGTAAAGTAAATAACGTGCAAAAAATAAAACATGTAGGTATTTCAAGTTTTCGATACGTTTTCAAGATGGCAAACTTCAGCCATAGAGAAGGCGTAGGCGCGAAATGTATCAAATGTCATTTCTAACGTGATTTTCTTTTGAAAACGTCAAAAATATGAATCCGCCATTGTTACACACTCATGTTTAGTGTTGCAAAGATTAAATAATTTCACCACTGAAATTACGACGAATTCGTAGAATTAACCAATAAAAACTGGTCTAGTATTTTATTTTCCTTCATTTCTCTA
The DNA here is from genome assembly GCA_923060345.2 of Erebia aethiops. NCBI lineage: Eukaryota > Metazoa > Arthropoda > Insecta > Lepidoptera > Nymphalidae > Erebia > Erebia aethiops. The sequence goes on along the minus strand of OV281096.1, from coordinate 7,072,987 downwards.
CTTAAATAGTATAAAATAGCAAATCATGAGATGTCTTAATGTCAACGAGGAGAAATAAAGAGGTACAAAATTGATTTAGAGGGAAAAAAGCTTGTTATTTTATAGTTATTAGAGGAAAGTTCAGTTTATTAAATTTTGTCTTTAAATAAATTTTAAAATGACTCCGCTTTTGCATCGTTATAAGTCAGTAACCCGACGCTCCTACTAATTTGTTCAGTCAGAATTAATCACCGAGTACAAATTTCTTTCGGATAGCGTGAGATGAGCGCCACTTTCTATTACAAATGCTTTGTATAGTATGGTTACTTAATTGGAGTATATTATGACTTAATCTTATGCATTCCTGATTTACTAGCTTTTTTTTTTCCACGACTTGGTTGTACAATACTTGTAGCTTTAGCTTTAAGTCAACGATTAGTTTTCATTTGCACCATTGACTCGCAGCATTAAATTCTATTAAAGTTTCGTTTCGTAGTTTGTACCATTTACCATTCAGAAAAATACAATATTTTCCGTGTCTTCTAAAATCACTGCGTCCGACTCACTGCATCTGCGTCAATCACTGACTGCGTCAATCATTGATGTAAGTATAACTTTAGTATGGCGTCAACCAACGAAGCTGTTAAGTCACTGTTAGTTATGAACTTATGACAAACATTAACAAAAATTTCAAGCACTAAAATAATTTTCCTTGTAGGTACCAACAGTTTTGAGTAAGTTTCAAATTTAAGCATTTATCCCTTTAATCGTTGGTTAGTCTTTCTTAAGTTAGTATTGCGATAATTTAGTTCTCTACCGGCAAATAACGATTTAGTGTTCCGGTATAAAGCCGTATAGAACTAAGAAGCCAATTAGACGTATGGGTCTATACAAATGTCATATAGTTACCAGCGCGTCCCACTTAGGCATTCAATAGGGAGTATTTACAAATTCGCATAACCTACAAAAACGTCCAAAAAGTGTCAGAAAAATTTAATTCAAATTAGTACATAATATTATTAGAATTTCATTCAAATATTCATAAAGTTGGGGCAGGACACAGTCACATCACATCCTTAGAGAAGTCCTTAGGGATATGCATAATACATCCTTCGATTCTCAGGAATACTCTTCGTTAGGCTGTTAGGCAAATAGATAGGTATGACGTATGACCTACTTCCGAAGTACCCAACGCAAGGGCTCTCATTTCACAACTTTCCAGAATCAGTAAATTGTATAGACTTTTAATTAGACATCTGAAATTCCGCAGCAGATATTTTAATTGGATCTGTTCTTTGAGCGATTTTCAATGTATGAATAATGAGTTGAGTTGGAAGTATAATTATATTTTATTATAATGTTTTCTACTAATATTATAAATGCGAATGTGTGTTTGTTTGTTGGTTTAATTGGTTTGTTGTCAATCACGCCGCAACCGAGCAACAGATCGACATGATTTTTGCCATGGACATAGTTGAGGACCTGGAGAGTGTCATAGGCTATTTTTTATCCCGGAAAATTAAGGAGTACCCGCGGGAATTAAAAAACTTAAACCACACGGACGAAGTCGAGGGCATTAGCTAGTGTTTTCTATAAAGATTTGATTAAAAAAAGTGAATAGGTACTTATAGATCTAATAATCTTTTAATTCCAACAATATGATGGCAAAGGAAAGGATCAACCTGGATTTTCAAGAGTGATACTTAATGATACCTTGTAATGTGTTTTCCGTGACACAGGAGGTGATAATATAGTTTATATTATCGACAGCAGTGAAAGTGAATTCAGTATATGTAGTTACCTATTTATCTATGATTCACGGGTAATTTACCGTATTGACTTTCATTTTGTGGCCAAATGGGGCGTGTACGGCTAATAAACTAGATAATGGAAATTAACACTACGCAATGTTTTAATAATATATATGTTCCTATAATTTAGATAATAAAAAAATTCATTAATTTGGTGAAACATATTGAACTCATATGGTCAATGAATTTTGTTTAAGAATTAAAAATTACTTACTTATTAAGTCAAAGCAATAGCAGTTAATTTAATTAACTGTACTTATATGTATAGTAATGATTACCAGAAAACTTAGAAACGCCTTAAAATTATAACAGTTTCTAGATGTCAAAGTAGTTGTATTACCTTTGATTGCAAAATTAAAGTGATTAGTTAAGTAACTATAGATAGACATAGACCGTTGTAAATTTAAAAATGTATTTCGATTAGGGTAATGAGGTGTCTCGCTTACGATATCTTCAAAATATGGGAAACATAAATCTTATAACCTTTACAATAGCGGTGGATTCCAATCCTTAAATAATAGTAGATATTAGAATGAAGTAGGTACCCTAAAGTACTTACAGAGGTAAATGTGGTCGTGGGCGAAGACAGTGATTCATGGCGGACAAACGTCCCACTTGACTACACGGGACTGGACAGAAAACAAAGATTTAAAGGACAATATTTCCCGTCAATACTTAGAGTCTGTTGATGTTTCTATTGTGTGTAGATAAGAAAATTTATTACAGCACTCACAAGGTTACGGAATAGGTAATATACCTACCTAAGGAATCGACGAACTCCCGCACGCAGTGTTGAGTGCTGTGGTCTTTTTGACTAAGAGATCCCAGGTACAATTCTACAGCCAACGGCAGCAAATATTATAGTAGTACCCTCATTTTGTGTTTCTTTATCGTTTACCTACTTACTTGTGACCCGAGACCAGAGATCATAATCAAGATCTAACTTGATAATGATGAAAAAAATATTATAAATTCAATTACTGAGCTGCTATCATACATTGAATTCGCAAAAACGTTCAGATAAAACATAATGAAGCTGTCTTTGACGTTCTTGTTAAAGGCCGCTTAATTTATGTGCTGTGATAAGCCAAAAATACAGTTGTAAAAAAAACTCATAATATAGTCGTTGTTGAATGTTAATTGCCATAAATGTTCTTTATGCTGCTTATACTGCTCTCATACAAATTTTTTAGCTTTCCTAATTAAAATAACATGCTAAAACACCATTTAACATCGTAAAATGAAAGTTTAATGAGTATGTATGTACATTAATTTTCTTAATTTTTAAAGATGTTTGACTCAACTCTCAAATGATTAATATTATTCTGAGTGGGGACGAGATATGGCACCTTGGAACTGTTTCTTTACCATTATTAATTTATCCCACATAATATGCCATTGCATTGAATGCATTGAAGTCAATTATACTCAATGATCTGATTCAGTCAACATAAAATTATTGATCTTTAATTGAGATCAATTCAAATAATTCAATGACCAGATGCAAAAGAAGCTGTGGTATGACTCATATAGACATAAGGTAGGTACTACACAAAACGGGACATAGTTATTAATTAATAATTAGTTACACAGATGCCTAAATGACCAAGCATCAATAACATGTTCTAAATGCTGACACTCACTCGACCGCACTCGTGGTTAACCAACTAATAGTAATGTTCCCCACTGTACCTATTGATTTGTTGAGCCAACAGAGTAACTTCAGAGCTTCTTGCTGGGTTGAATCTGCCGCCTCTTCTCAGCAAAATCTGCTCTGCTAAATAGTGGTAGTCAAAATAAGACCTATCATAAAAGACACCTGTATTTGCTTGAAACAAAAAAAGAGTTTTAGTGAGCCTAATGAATATCAGCCAGACCACAAGTCACAGATGAATACGCTGGAGTTATTCGCAAAGTGTGTTCAAACACAGACATAAGTATGTGCCTACTCTTTAATCTCTAACTTTTCCCTTATTTTCATAGGTAGTTCGATGAGACAGCAATACACGACCGGTGACAAATGCTGCGTAGGTTTAACAATTTTAAACATGATGTAATATTTATTGTGGTCCCAACTTTTAGACTAACGAGGCTGTTTTTGGTAAACTTACCTGTCCTGGATCTAGTTATGGCGGTGCGGCTAATGCGTTTGTTTTTACAACTTCACTTCTGAGAGCGATCGGCTTTATGCATGGAAGTGTGCAGCTGGGCGACGCCATGCGTGCACATGCATATTCAAAGATCAGTTTCCATTTCGCGCGCGTAATCGGAAATGCGCCGAAACGTGCAAAATCAATCCGCACTCTATTATGCATAAAATAAAGTTGGAAGTTGAAATGGACGTTGATAATGATTTATTCACTTCTAAACTACTTAGTAAAGAGGAAGAGGTAGCAAAAAAGGGAGAAAAAAAGGCAAATTGTAAGTAGTATATCACGCGTCAGAGTGTGACGGTAATAGACGTATGTGTTGCGGACATGCTACGGAAGTTGACGGATGCATTTTGACTTTTGCGGTTAGTACGTAGATAATGTACATCATATTTACATTGTGTATTGTTCTAAGTAATGAATAGGTACAGTTCGCGCGCGAGTTGAATGCAGAGTAGATGTATGTGTCACCATACATCTCTGCTTTCAACTCACGCGCGAACTGTACTAGGTTTCGACATGGATCTATAATTATTATAAAGAATAAGTATTGGGAAGTGACTGGACAAAAACAGAGGGAGTCATGGACAGAGGAGGTGACTATGGACGATTTATGCCCAACAGTGGATCATGGATTCCACAGACTGACACGGTGATGAATTAGATGTATCTGCTTATTGTACCCTAAGGCGATTTTCTACCACTGTTGAAGATGGATTTAATGGATTGGTGTCCAAGATGGCACGGCAACTTTTTATTGCTGTAAAAAGTTGCCCTGTTACTGTACCTAGCGACTACTGATAGCACTAATATATAGTAACTAGCTGATGCCCGCGACTTCGTACGCGTGGATCGAGGTTTTGTGGTTCCCACGGGAACCTTTAATTTTCCGGGATAAAAAGTAGCCTATGTGTTATTCCAGACTATAATCTATCTCTGTGCCAAATTTCATCCAAATCCGTTCAGCCGTTGGGGCGTGATTGAGTAACAAACATCCATCCATACATCCATACCGACATCCATACATCCAAACTTTAGCATTTATAATATTAGTAAGATAAGATTAGCTAAGTAAGTAAGTACTCCTTAGGACGTTAATAATATAATAATTAGAAACCTTAATGTAGGTAGGTAGGAACCTAAATAGATCAAAGGAACCTTTTGGGGTACCTACATAATTGAACCTTATTTTTGACCTTTTCAAGGGATAGTGGGTAACTGCCCCACTCACTAATGCCGAGTCGCTAATTATTACAAAAAAAAAATTGGGCATCCAACCTTTAGAGCACGCTCCTAACCTTGTCCCCGCCATAGCGCTCTCCCGCTTTTCAGACTAGATGGCGTTAGTAAAATAGGTCCAGTCCACATTATTTGTTTGACATTTGTTTTGTCCACATTATTTGTCCCATCTACGTAAATTGAGGTCGTTGATCGATATTCGATATGGATGATAATTGATAAAATGCCTGTTAATGACATCTGTCAATGAATCGTCAACTCTGGGGGGGCATTAAGCCGGGCTGGTGACAGATGGTAGAAATCATTAGACGGTCGTCCTGACTTTGACATTGAAAATTGTTTGTTTTTACTCGTCTCGCCGGCTGAGGGGGGCCATAAGGCACTTTTTTTTGCTTGAGATTGAGACAATAATGTCTTTATTAAGATCTTTTAACTACATAGTGATAAACCTTGTGTCAACCAAGGGTTACAATCCGAAACTCCGAATTCCGAACTGACCCTATAGAATTTGTTAGACTATAGAGAACAGAATTATTACGATTATATACGAAAGTGTGTGTGTGTCTGTTTATTGCTTCACGGCCCGGAAAATTAAAAAGTTCCTGTGGGAATACAAAAAACCTCATCGACGCGCAAGAAGTCGCGGGCATCAACAAGTTACCTACCTACCTTTCTGTTATATCAAACGACCTACAGGCACATGTAGACTCCTTGAGTTAGGTACATGGCGTCTGCGTAGTAGGTACCAGTAGGTACCTAGTACCTACTTACTACCTACTCAAGTAGGTACCTACCTAACTACTAATGGGTAAGGAGTAAGGACTAAAGTAGGTAGGTACTAAGCCAACATTGCCATCAGCACTTTCATCAATGCATTGCTTGACCTATTGAACCTGTTGTGGTATTGAAGGATTTCTAGGTCAAAAGATTAACCTATTCATAAATCGATTTACTTACTTAAAATTCCATGAATCCAAATATCAAATGAAAAAAAAGTAAAAACTACGGTTCCAAGCGTGTGTAAAATAGAATCGTAATGAGTTGGTCGTAACTATGAACTAAACAAATGAATTCTAAATTAGGAGACGGTACATTAATATGTAAACGTTGTTCCTATCAGTTATGTGGGCTTTATACATAACATTGATATAAGAGAGGAAATCAACCGGAACAAAAACAATATTGTAAGTAACACAAAGTAACTAAGTAGGGTACCTACCTAGACTTAGCATAAACAAAAGTGCAATTTAATTAAAAAGTTCAAGAGAAAGTTTCACACGTATATAATTATATGTAATTTGGGTATTTCGCTTTAAAACAATGTATTAAATTTTTCTATTTTAGTCAAATAACTCAAGCAGTTTAACACCATGCATTTGGTAAAGCACAACAAAAATATTCAAAATCTACACTGACCTGTTAAAAACGCTGACGATCACCATACTAAAAAATCCAGGCACAGAAACCAAGTAATTTTAATACTAACAGTATCCATAGAAAATCCTAAATCGTGAACACACACATTATCACACAAAAGTGGTCCATTTCATCGAAATTCAAAGTTCGAATAAGTCCGACTCGTGACCGTTCTCGAACGAACAAGCGACACAGCCGCAGCGTGCCACAAGCGGAGGACAACTGAATTCATGAATTGAACTGAATTTTTGAGCGACGCTTCTATGATTCTGATTGGCTGAAGCTCGTAAACTCGGCGGTTTTGATGCGCTTGCGCCGGTGATGCAGCGGGCCACCGAACACTGATCATTTTAACAATTATTTATTAGAGGGTTCAATAAATTCTTATTCAAATAAGCGGTGTCAAAATTAACAAGATGAGTGGGAATGAATAAGTGTTTATAATGAATAGACAAAAATTGTGAAGCGTTTTTATTTTAATACTTTAGTAACTATTTACTTACTAAAACTCATTTTTCGTGCCTAACTACTTTCAAAAAATACTCTATCTCTCTCTGTGTCGTATTCCTCATTGATGAGGGTCGTGGACCCTTTCCATTAATCACATAATGGTAGGTGTTTCCTTGGGATAATAATGCGGTGGGTTCCCACTTTCTGAGGTCCTTCCGCATGTTCAACTAAGAGTACTCAACTCGTATGTATATTTAAACTCTTGGTTGCTAACGATTATTATCAGTTGTTAGTGATAATAAACTGTTGAAATACCTACTTTTAGTGATCTAGATGCACAGAGTACTAGATGTTAGTTTTACTTAAGTGCGGAATACATTACCATAATAATATATACGGCCCTTTGTTGGGACAGTCATGGTTATAAACTTTACTTACCATAAAATATTTGCGCGCAACACCTAGGTATGTGCCTAACGGGCTACCTAATAATAATAACACAGACCTTGCTACAGTCATGTTTTTTTTTAATCCACTACAAGTTGGCCCTTGACTGCGATCTCACTGGATGGTAAGTGATGATGCAGTCTAAGATGGTAATGGGCATGGCAGTTATATTAAACCCATACCCCTATTCGGTTTCTACACGGCATCATACCGGAACGCTTATTCGCTTAGCGGCACGTCTTTGCCGGTAGGGTGGTAATTAGCCACGGCCGAAGCCTTCCACCAGGCCAGACCAGGAAAAATTCAGAAATAATAAATTCCCAAATTGACCCTGCCGGGGATCGAACCCGGGACCTCCGCACGTTAAGACAACAGCGCTCTGCGCTACACACTGCGCCACGGAGGTCGTCAAACGGTATGCGTGGTTCAGTTTTTAGCATGCTTTTAGAAATAAAATCTAGATTCAAGTTATTACTTTTTAAGTATTTTTGGAGGGACGATTGGCCTAGTTGCGACAACGCCTGTCAGTCGATTGCGATTGTTAAGCAACGTTGACCTAAGTCGTTAACTGGATGGGTGAACGGATTTGGTAGTCCGAATTAGGCCTTTTCGTTTCCTCCATGCCGCGGAGAGCACGTAAAGCCGTCGGTCCTGCGCCTGATCTCTCTCCTGTCGTGTCGGATTTTCCGTTCCATAGGGCTATGAGAGTAGAGAACAGAGAGGAGAGTGCACCGGCGTATGCGCACACACTTGTGCACTATAATTATCTCCTGCGCAGATGGTAATCTCTCTGGAGATTCCCGGATGGCAGGAATTCGGTCGGGAGGACTGTATCAGAAAACCGTGATCTATTACGTTTGTCAAACGGATAATTCTAACTAATCAAGGAATTCATAGATGCATGGAAAACAAAAAAAAAAGTATGAAAAGTTCATACGAGATCTTACAGTCACTATGAATGACTAATTGTAAAGATAGGCACAAAACGCTTAAGCTAAACAAATAGGTACCTACCCTGACTGCCCCAACAAAGGGATATATGCCGTTACTTAGGTAATGTATTCCACAGTTCACCGGGGCATCATTAGTCGTGTGTTAGTCACTGTATCTTACTGATGCTACACGCCTCTTCACTCCGTTTCGCGACGCATACTAATGTACCACCATAATCTACCTGGAGACGTCCCTAAGCATCTATGTATGGAAACAGGAATACATATTATTATAGTACTACCTACCAAATGCTTTTAGCGTAAAGGATGTCAATTTTATTTTAGCAAAAAATTGTATAACAGACAGAGAAAAATTATAAAATTAGACGTCTTAGATAGCAGATCAAGAATGAAGGTACTAAAAAGGAAAAGCCGAATTGTGTTTCAACTTCAAAACTATTTTTCTAATTAAAATATAAACTTTCATTCATTTCATTCAAAATAGAACTTGTGAAATTAATCTAGGAGTAGGCAGGTACCTATTGTTAATTTGCCACCAATTCAATGATTAACGCAATCCTTTTAATAGATACTAACTAGATACAATCCCCTTCCGGTTTAATCTAGAACTGCGTCATCACCCATCAGTCATCACTTACTTACTCTACATCATGATACTGATCTGTCATGATACTCTAGAGTCTAGAAAGAGCATTTCCAAACTCAAAATAACTGTTAAATCCACTGAACTTTTAGAAAAGTAAATGCCTCAAGCAAATCGTTAGTTTGCATTCCTCATTATGTCTCTTATCGAGATAACGTCTCCTAATTTGCGTGCGAGATGAAAAGATTACCGTGAATGGGGCCGGGACGTCCCGCGGGTACAAAATCCGGGTCACTGTGCTAGTGCGACCACCTGTGGACTTTTAAGGGTGTGGTTGCGAAAGGGGACGTTTTGTTTTCTGAGCGGTTAATTGGAACGATAAAATACTTAAAAGGGTTTGGCTCTTTTATTAATAACAGAATGATAATACCATTTACGAGTATATTTTTTATGACTATTAAAGCCTTGTAAGTAATTCATTCGGAAGACATACTAAACATAAACCTGAAAGCAGTTAAAATAACACTTATTACTGTTTGTTGTGTTACGACTAAAACCATTAAAAAATGCTCCTGAAAAAAGCTTATTATACTGTCGAAGATTAAATAAATGATAAAAGCGCATGGATTTGACTCGCTCCAGCAATGCTCAGGACTGCTGTTACTTATGTATCTTTAATGCAATAATTGTAAATATATTTTATTTTTTCAAAAGAGCAACCACCGAGATTCTTGCTGGTTCTTCTCGATAGGAATGGCATTCCGAACCAGTGGTAGATTCATTCGACTATTCATAAGCACTTGTTAAAAGTCTATTTGAATAAAAAGCATTCGAATTTGAATTTGACTTGCATTGCATGCACCATCATCATCTGAGAATATTGATATTGAAGCCTCTCCCCATTAGCACCCATAAGAATCTATAAGCAAATATAGAGAAAAAGTACTTGACAGTACCATCCCCAGGTACGCAATAGAATAATCCTAATTAGGCTGCGTTTCATAGAAATGATATAGTGATAGAAATATTTCTTATAGCACGTCCTTGTTTGGTAGCTGCTGTTGCTAAAGCGTTTAGGCCACAATATAAGGAACACGTCTACAATGTCGTAAGCTAGACACGTGTGGAACCTGATTAAAACAAACACACGTGAGCTTATTATAAACCCTGATATCGAGAAGTGTATGAAAGAGCTTTATTGTCTGCGGTGAAGTTTAAATTGGTAATAATAAGCGAACAAGAAGAAAATTTAAACGCTAGATAATATTGTTTTTAGAAGATTGTACTTCATAGTATTATTAAACTCAATATTTCATGCTTCTGATTTCGATTTCATCATTTGGTATTGCAGTTTGAATTTAACTCATATTTCTACACTCAGTTTCTACGCTTAGTGGAATGATTAAACGCTTGGGGGCATGGCTTTTTCAGAAGAATAAATAGCTACACCTCAATTAACTCAATGTGGGAATCGAACCAGACCTTACTGACCATAGCGTTACCACGCGTTACTACCGCGTTTGGAGGGTCATTTAACTGACTTAAGTGAAGCCTAAGATTTATGTGGGCTTACCCGAACTTTTTTTGTACATTGACACTTAGTGCAATGTTTGAATAGGTACTTCGTAAAAATCTTCTGGCTAATTGGTAGTAGCTTTCCTCGAAGAGTCCAAAACTATGTAATTACGTGTAAACTTAATAATCAAGTAACGAATTCGTATCGGAAAATGTGCCATATTAATAACACAAAAGGCACTTTTGTATTACTTACCTTACGAATTGCTAACGATAAAGAAAGTACACTTGGTCCATTCTTCCAAAACTCGAAAAGGGTCATAACCCAGTTTGACCTGTAATTAACTCAACATGGGACTTCAAACGATCCAAAATTACCCACGGGGATTGTTCGCAGTATCTTTGGCCCTTTGCTACTGTATTCATTTGAATATGTAGGTCCGCAATTTGTTAAACAAATGTTTTGAGGTACTGTGTGCAGAAGCGTGGACCTCCCGAATACACAATTTATAAATGTTTTGTATTGATTATTTGTCGTGACCACCGAGTAGAAAGAGGTCGTGACATATTTATAGTGTTATTTCCAGTATGTTTTATTGGAGTTTTAGATCGTTTTTAACAAATGTATGTCCATACAAGTGTATGATCACATTTCACTGACCATCCACGAAAATCGTTGCTTGCTGCATTTTAACTTACCTGTAACAAAAGAAAAGGGATTATGTCGGACACAGAAATAGGAATCTGCATACTTTTACAGAAAGTAAAATACTGCATTACTGTGGTTGTTAATAATAAAAATAAGAGTAAATAATATAAACTTCAATAAAAACAGAATTCCAATAAATAAACTTAAAAATACTGATAAACTTGAAAATACTGACTGTTCAAATTTTTATACAAAATTCCATATTCCATATCCATACTAATATTATAAATGCGAAAGTGTGTTTCAGTCTGTCTGTCTATCTGTCTGTCTGTCTGCTACGCTTTCACGGCCCATCTGTTAAATCGATTTTGATGAAATTTGTTACAGGGATAGTTCGTATCCCGGGGAAGGGCATAGGCTATTTTTATCCCGAAAAATTCAAAAGTTTCCGCTGAAATAAAAAAAAGTAATCAAATAATTAATTTATTGTTGTTGTGATGCTTTGGCCAAGTTTTTATAATTAACTGTTTACATTAAATCTCTCGTGAAACCGCTACACGTTGTGCCCATTCGCCCGTGCACGTTTTAAAGAGAGTACAAACATATTTTTAAAGCAATTTAGTTATTCGCCCACTTCTGGAATTATGCTTACATTATGAAGTACGAACCAACGTCCAACATAACTGCCTAAACTCTATGCCTAACCTGCACACCCGTAGTCGAGTTAAAAGTAATCAGTATTCCATAATATTTATAATATTATATTAACTGCGTTATGGACAACAAATGATTTCACATCTGCAACTGTGTTATCATAATAATTAATAAGGGTCGGTTTCTGCAACTTGTTAGCTATATTACCTGATCTTCAATTGTAATCATAATCTCGTTTACTCTCGGTTCCGATGAGAGCATGATCGTGTTTGACCTGACCGACTTCTGATGCATTCATCATAAATATCCGAACGTGTTTCGGAAAAATTTAAATTAGAAGTTTTTTCTGCAACACGCAAGGTGATTGTTGCCATGAAATTTGTAATGTTCAAAACCGGTTCGACACGTTTGCTTAGTGATAATGTTATATTAACATAAGTATTTTCTTTTATTAGATGACAATTAGTGGCCAGGGCGCGTTTGGAACCCTCGTAGCTTTAGTTTAAGATGTCCTACTGATTATCACCATTATATGTTATATGTTAATAGCTGATGCCCGCGACTTCGTCCGCGTGGTTTAAGTTTTTTTGATTCCCGCGGGAACTCCTTAATTTTACGGGATAAAAAGTAGCCTATGTCACTCTCCAGGTCCTCAACTATACCCATACCAAAAATCACGACGATCCATTGCTCCATTGCGGCGTGATTCAAGGACAAACCAACAAACAAACACACTTTCGCATTTAAAATATGATATATATTATGATGAAGTATGATAAATTACCGGACGTCAATAAGGTACTTACCTAAATTGAATAAACTTTCTTTGACTTTGACTTTGACTTTGACTTTGACTAGGTAGCCTAAGATGGAAGGGAAATGGCAGTTTACTCAATCCATATCTTTACTTGATTTCTACTTTCTCGAAGCGTCATGTACCGGAACTACAGAATATATAATAGTACTAACGGAACGCTAAGTCACTTGGTTGGCTTTGAAAGTAAGCTTATAACTGGTCAAAGCAGCTGCCACCTGACCAGACTTGAGTCAATTTAAAAATGGTAAAATCCCAAATTGCCTCAATCCCAAAATGAACTCTTTCTATAACCACAACGCAACTAAAGGGAGAGGTGTAAACAGGGAAAACGGCAGTACTCTTTTATGCTATTATGCAGTATTATGAAACTTTTGGTTAGTTTAAATAATTCAGGACCTTGTAAATGGTTCTAGCAAGCAAGTAGCAAGGCCCACTAGCGCAAGGACGTTAAACATGTTTAATATAAAGTGTCAACCCCGTAACAAACTTATCAAAAAGTGATATCATAAAAAATTTAACTAAATCAGTATAGACAGTATTGTGTAACTCGGCCTTAGTCTCAAATTCCAATATATTTTTGAATGTCCTTTACGCTCTCCAAAGAGTGTCATTTAATTGTAACATACGAGAGATTAGCCATGAAATTTTAAATGGATAAAGCTTATATTGACACTTTCACATTTTGATTCATAATTAGGTATACAGTTTTGGAAATTTTCTGAAATATAACATGATGGTCAAAATCACTATTAATAAAAAGTTAAGAAACTTAAGAAGCTCTAAGCGAATACTCATAAAAAACAAATCTACTGTCCAATATCATACAAATTTCTAAAATGCAATAATTCAGATAAGAGTTGAGTCGAGGCACATAATTTTCTAAAATGGAATTTGAAAGAGCTCGTAGCGAAATAATTTTGCACGATCTCTCATAAGGGAACGAGCCGATACGAAATAATTATACCATGATGAAACCTTCTAAAACACCAGGAGCAACGTAAGTGGCAGCTTTTGTAAACCCCGTAGGAAGGCTATTAACGAAACGAGCATCAACGCACAGGCAGGTAGAATATTTTGCGGTGAACCTAACCTACAATCAACTGTGTGGAATTTTAAGGCGGTCTTGTACGTGGTTGCTAATACAGTTACAAAATCCAGTACGGCTTCAGTCAATTTTATTCAATATTTGTTTATAATTAATGTTTTTACAAATTATTTAATTGAATTTGACGAAAAAATTACTTAAAGCAAACAAAAAGAAATTAAAAATTAAGTACTTAATTAAAAAATTACCTTTAAAAAATGTCTTTTATAAAGCTATATATTATAAGGTAGGTCACTCAGATTGAGACTCAGGGCCCGTAAAACATGACCTCTATCACTCACAGGTGCCAAATCTTATTTTTGATTTTAACTTAATTTCAACTTTTTTTAAAAATTGAAAATCATTTATTATCGTGGTTCAGTCAGAGTTTCGTGATGGAATCACAGTACGTAAAAAAAATTACGTTATCAAAATAGACATATTAAATTGATTCAATTGAAATTGCTATCTGAAATGTTATTTAGTATTTGCAGCTCATGAAATTTAAGGAGTGGTGCTGCAAAGCAATCTCTTGGCGATTTAAATTACGCCCAGCTCAGAGTGGAAACGCACATTAATTGAAAACTAAGTGCTTTAGGTGAACTCGTGTAATAACCCTCAGGTTACTAGAAATTAGAATATTTCTTGCAGTGTTACTTTTCTCACACAAAATAAGGAGAATTTCTGTAACAATTCAAGAAATTCTGGGTATGGTGTCTAAAAATACTTATTACTGTATAATAATAATAATATATACATACAGCAAATAATGTTGTTCTTTCAGTTGAAATTACTGTCTTTAATTGTAAAGACTGCGGCGATCTAAATACAAATCACATTAATTACAAGTAATAAAATTAACAATTTGGAAAACCTACGACGAACTTTAATATTGTGAAAAAAAAGTGCGCACGTGGCGGATTTTGATTTTAAAAAATATCTAAGAACCTTCTCATAAGCCATACGTCATATTATCTCATGCAAAAAACCGTATCTAAACCTGCCTAGTAGTTTTTAAGAAACAAGGTAACATATCAAGAACTAAATCACTATTGCAGCGCAGCTTGGTGGACTATGGCCGTAAAAAATATCTAAGATCCTTCTCAGAAGCTATAATTGTCTAATGCAAAACTCCGATAGTTATCGAGGAAAATGGTAACAAAGAAGGGCACAAACAAACCCACAACCTCTTAGGGCAAACACATACCGTTTAGGGTTTCCGTTCCGTCCTGGGTATAAAATATGAGAAGATTATTTGGACATTGGTCAACTTTAATATGACAGCGCTTACGAGACTTGTAAAAAATTTTAAGAATGGACACTCCGTTTATCCCCTCAAGTAGAGCAAACTTATTACCCCTCGGACAATGAACATGACAATAGAAATTTTGGTGTACATGATGACCCAGTAGAATCGTTCCCACAAAACAACAATACAGCACAAAAGGATGCTGTTATTCACACAGTTAAGTTTATTATATCACGCTGTTTGATGTTAATATGTCTAAGACACTCGTATTTTAGACATGATACAGGGAGATGAGAAAATGAAACTTTCATATGAATAATTATGGAGTTAGTTATTTCGTCTAATTCATAACATACCTAATCATTCAACACTGTGAGTGAACAAGGGATCCCGGTTGGGTTTGAAACTAGTCGGGCATACACAGACAAGTTGAGCCATGTTATATTGTGTTTTAAATGAATACAACTGACGACAGTTTAAGCGATATAGTTTAGTGAGTATTTCTAAGAAGTACTGCGTATTACTCCCTACTTCAGCATACTTTTCTTAAAAACTTAAAGTTTTTTTTTTTTTTTTATCCACTACAAGCTAGCCCTTGACTACGATCTCACCTGATGGTAAGTGATGATGCAGTCTAAGATGGTAGCGGGCTAACCTGTTAGGGGCATGGCAGTTATATTCAACCCATACCCCTTCGGTTTCTACACGGCATCGTACCGGAACGCTAAATCGCTTAGCGGCACGTCTTTGCCGGTAGGGTGGTAACTAGCCGCGGCCGAAGCCTCCCACCAGGCCAGACCAGGGAAAATTCAGAAATTATAAATTCCCAAATTGACCCTGCCGGGGATCGAACCCAGGACCTCCGCACGTTAAGGCAACAGCGCTACACACTGCGCCACGGAGGTCGTCGAAGTACTAGTGGTTTGCCCCGAACTGAGACCTCGCGGTATCCATAAAATAGTTTATTTTTTGTAAGCACAAACGAATAAACTTTTACAGAGCGCCATCTATTGACATCATTGTGAAGTTCTGTTAAAAATACTGAAGCTCATTAAAAATTAAATAATTTCGTTTCCTTATTTATCTAATTTTAGTATTTGTTGTTCAAGTAGGTATAGGATATAATTCCAATAATTGATCAAGTTTCAGGCTCAGCCTTTCAGAAAATTGAAAGTTCTGAGATCAACTTTGGACGTTAGAAAATCTCCACTTTGAAAGCCCATGTCGTCAATTTTAGGGGAAAAATTAAAAAAAAATACATTTTTGGACTCTATTCCTAATTATCTTTAAAATGATGTACCGCAACCCTATGCAACGCTATAAAAATATTTTACTTCGCATTCGCTTCTATGAAATAAAGATGTTTATAACTTTTTAAGCCATATTCGGCTGGAGGCCGGCTTTACTTATTATTATATTTAAATTTGAAGTAATTACGTTCGTACGTACATACGTATAATAAGGCTCTGATAGGAGGACGGACGGACGGACAAGTGCAAATTCACTCAAGTAGACTCAGAGACCTTCGCTTCGCTCGGTCAATAATAGGCTTCTTATTGCAAAATTCAATGCTCTTCAAGTCTTCATTACTGAAAAAAACTTGTGTTCTTAAATTCTGGGAACCGCGGACCTCTAATATAATATTTTGTGAAATATGATTTTCTGCTCAATTAAAAACGGAATCGAAAACGTATCAAAATGATCTCTCAAATATTTTATTATCCTTTTTCAAAACCGTATTTTTTTCCACGTTGTATAAAACATAATAATAGAGTTACACTTTTTATTCTTTCCCCAGGTGAACAATCCACACTTTCACCATGGTGATAATGTAGCATTTAAATCCAAAACAATGCCGTTTTGGAGCCCCCTCTATAATTTGCAGCAAGATGCAGTCCAGAGCAAGGTGGAGCAAGTCGCAAGTGCGTAACAGTATTCACAAAAGCAGGACAAAAGAGCCAAAACAATTAAACGATCGCCACCCCTTTTTTCTTCGTTTGTGTCAATGACCTTTTACTATTTTTTTTAATTTTAAATACGTATTTAAATTCAATACGAATTACGATGTTGCATTTGATGCAGCAATCAAATAGGTACAGCTGAAATTTCTTTAAAGAGATTGTAGCTCAAGTAAGGTTAGAGATGAAGCTTTTCTGGCATTTACTCTATGTTTTAAGTTAAACATGTCATCTTCTGCAATCTACGCGCAAGATTCTGGAGAAGAAGATTGTTACAAGATAGGGCATACGAGATATTATATTTTTTAATACAGACAAAGAAGCCCTCGCACGAGTTCCGAGGAATCGGGGTTTGAAGAAGCGACGCGCGACGGCTGTACGCCACCCCCGATCGTCGCTCCATATCCAGCTCGGTCCCAGCACTAGTTTCGAGAGTAATTTTGCGACAGCAGTATTGTTTTGTACTTTAAACAACTTAAGGTCATCACTTTAACATTCCATAGGATTCCTCGGAGCTCGCGTGCGGACTATAGCTGTGGAGTGTTGACAGCCCACTTAAACTAATATTGCAAATGCAATACTATAGTAATTAATAAGTCGGTTATTGAGTTATAATGGCACAGCCATTTGATTAATATCTAGCAATATTATGAGACTTATACACCTGTTTATTAGGAGTCTGAGAGAGAAAGTTTCACATGTCTGAAAATACTGCTATACGTGCTGACAAGGGAGCCATTTTTCTGGATCAAACTTGTATTATATAGAAGTACTTAGCCTTTTGTGTCCTAGCCGTCCTAGACTTTAAAAAAGAATACCTACTTATTTTATATTACCACACAATGTACAACAACTTCACAGTTTATCTAATATGTTTTTTTTATTCCATTACAAGCTAGCTTACCTGATGGTAAGTGATGAGGCACTCTAAAGATGGCAGCGGGCTAACTTGTTATGGGTACGGCAGTTAAATTAAAGCTGCACCCCTATCGGATTCTAAACGGCATCGTATCGGAACGCTAAATCGCTTGGCGGTACGTCTTTGCCGGTAGGGTAGTAACTAGCCACGGCCGAAGCCTCCCACCAGACCAGAGAAACTTCAGAAATCATAAATTCCCAATTTGACCCTGCCAGGAATCGAACCCGGGACCTCCCACAATAAGACCACAGTGCTCACCACTGCGCCCGAGAGGTCGTCATACTCATGACGTATTCTAATCAATACGCATGGCTCCCATATGCTTTGTATGGCTCATAGATCTACTTGGTATTAAAACCTAAAGCGTTAGCTTGTTTTGTGCTCAAGTATAGACGATCCGACTTGACGGTTGGCTGATACACTAATGTCGATCTCTCTGTTACTGCACTTCATTTACTACAGAGAGATAAATCTCTGACAGAATTCCCAGACGTCCAATAAACGTAGGCATTACGTTCTCCATAGTAACCTTTAAAATTTCATCTTTCAGCCAGACGTACCATACCAGACTCACAAAGAGTTAAAATGGATTGTATTAAGTCAGACACGGCGCACAATAGCTCTTTTAAGCCTATTGTACGGCTCTATGCAATTTCTATGGGACGCATTCCCTTTAAGGTCGTTAACTTTGTTTTATTTTGAATCAATGGATATAATGAAGCTAATGGTGGTTAAAATAAAATGAAAATTGAAGAAATAAATAAAAACCGACTTCACTAATAACTAAAACTAAAAAGGGAAAAATAATTTAATTCATTAGCGCTCAACACTGCCCTACGGAGGGCATTAATAGAACAAAATAGTAATAGATTACTCCAATCACCGGATTCATTGTTCAAATTGCATTTTTCTCACTTCATTGCATCGATGGACTAATTTATCTCTTCCGTTTTCCCAGCGCACTATAAGTGGGACGTGATTAATTAGATGAATGAAACTAGGTTACTGGGAAACAGATTCGTGCTTCGAGAGCTCAGAAAAGGAGAAAAAGGTGATTTTAATCCCTTAGAGATATTATTCGAACAGTGCATAATATGCAACTTCGCCGTATCATATCGTATGTTCTCATCATGTTCTGATATTTTTAAGCGACTTCAAAAAAGGAGGAGGTTCTCAATTCGACTGTATGTTTTTTTTGTATGTATGTTACGCGATCATTTCGCCAATTATGAATCAATTTTGATGATTTTTTTTGTTTGGTAGATCATACTTCAGAGGTGGTCCCATATAAATTTTATCGAAATTGATTTAGCGCTTTTTGAGAAAATCAACAAAAAACAAAATATATACCCAGATAATAGTTATAGTATCAACTTATAGCTATAGTTTTGAATTCGGTTTTTGTGTTAGGTGAAAGCGAATAATTATATTATTAAGCATTTTTTTTGGTACCTATTTGAAATCGATTTTCACATAAAGCTCCTCCCTAGTTTTTGTAGCTCAAATCAATTTGATCAAATTGTTTTTCTTGAATTTTATTCCTGAAAACCACTGCAAAATATTTAGAAACAAAATATCATTCATCATTTCCCGTTGACAGTAAGCGTATTCCAATTAAATGAATTATGAGATTGAGTTCAGTCGCAATGCAACTGCAAATTTTTTGCCGATTTGACACCCTACATCAGGAAGACGATCCATCGCTGTCAATGTGCTAAAAATCATTCCATCCATTTTTTCGCTGCCGTTGCAATTTTAAAGCGGATAAAATGTGACGGATTTGTTTTTGCTCAATTCATTCGAACTGCATTTTGTTTTATAATAATCATTTAATTTTATAAATCTACTTGCCTCATCCTGTTTAATAAAATCAGTTGTTTATAAATCAACGGATTTACACTTCCTTGATTCTTCAAATCCTCATACAGTTTTTTTACAAATCGCATAGGAAACCTGTATATCCTTTTTACAGATGATCGATCGAGACACATATAAATGAGAGCATTCGTTCTGAAACTACAACTAGATACGTTTATTAAGTAGCTCCGTTATTAAGTGCACGCTAATATCTTCTTTATGAATGATATTAGTGTCAATGCCCCCTCCCACTTGGCTTCATCACCCAAAGGCGAGTGTATGAGAGCTCAATTATTTTATTTCCAATGCGTGTAATTTTAAACAGGCCCTAATAGCGTTGGATATTTGACTCCATCCGACGCGATAACACTGAAGTGTCGGGTTACGTTGACCACCAAATCGAAAATTTCGAGGGCCCATTCAGATTTCGGAGATTTGAATTAAAATTGGGGTTGATCCCCTTATTGTCGCGTCGCTGGATTGTGATGCTATTCAAAAAGTAAACCGGGATTACACGGGTTTTGTCACAAGTTCCAAAAATGTAAAGAATGTTTTTTTTTGCAACACCTAAATTACCATATAAAATCCTCGATGCTTGGTCATTTTACTTTTTTTAATGGCGTTTTATTTACTAGTAGTGGAATCTAGATTCAACATGACTATTTACTATGATTAAAATATTTACAAAAAATAATCTGCTACAAAAAATCTATAATATTTATATTTACAAAAATATACACCGTCCAAACGGTTGTACTCGAACTTAATTGAATTTTTTATTTTCTATCTATAAGATATAAAAATAAAAAAATTGCAGCACTGGTGAGTATCTACATAATATTCCAATTTAAAGTCAAATCCTCCCCTTCGAGAAGCAGACAAAAACTTTAAAATAAAGTCTAGAAAGATACGTTTCAATAAATGTTAGCCAAATTAAAAATAAAGCGTTACCCACCACTGCACAGTAAAAGTGCGTACCTAACTGATTTCTTTTACAATCATCATATCCCCTCATCTAACCAGTTCATATGTTGATTTAAGACCGTAATACGCGAATTAACATAATCGAAGCAACAGTGCGGAAAAAACATCGATTCAAGTGTGTACATACCTAACATCAATTAAAAAGGGCTCGCGTATTTTCTAAAGTAATACGTGCATGTGCATCAACCCTTGTTCCAAATATTTTAAGGTTCTATTTCTTGCAACTAGATTGAATTTTAAAGTTGGCAATGGTAGAAGAGTTTGGCATTGTAATCGTGATTGTAGAGGTTATCGACCTTTTGGCGAATCGCAGTCGATAATAGTGACGTAGTGATTCGATTTCAGATAAAATCGATTCTAGGTATGCAGGTACGTAACGTCAAGAAGATCAGATCAGGCTCGTCGATAATCTTGTTGTATTTTATTTCATCATAGATGCCTGAATGCCGATCGTTTTGAGATAAGAATTATAAAAAGGTGCAGACTTCTATGTAGCAATAAAACTAGCCTAAGCTTCTACAGAAATCGTCCTTTGATTATCGACTAGCTACTATTTTTATAACTCGCAAGTAGCCACTTTAAATGTTTTTATCTACTCCAGCATCGAAAAGTTCCAATTTCGAATTTGACAACTATATCGAATTGAACCCTCTTTCGTGTTTGCTTCTCATAACGATACAGTTCGTTGTATGGGAGCTGTATCGTTATGAGTCGTAGCTGTATCGATATGGTTATCTTCATAAATAGGATACCTATAGCTTAGCGGCTCTGGGTTCTGGCACTTTCCAAATTTGATTGATTTGACTTTTTTATTAATTTACAAAGTAAAAAATTATAAAGACGTCCTTGTCGTAGATAAAATCTTGTATGCAACTGTACGTAATTAGTCATTTTAATTCTCGTACTATCCTATTTTGATACTCGGCAAGCCTCGTATCAAAAAACAGCACTCGAATTAAAATGACCCTCATTACGATACAGTTGCATAAATAGCTATTTTATTAGGTATGTTTATTTGACCCTTCAAATAACACTATGATGACAATGTAAAATAATGGGTCAAAGTTATCTGACCCGGTGGCCAAAATTGGAACAAATTTTTATGCCTGTTAAGTTTTTTTTTTTTAATTTTTTTCATATCTACTAGCGACGCTGTCACCGGATCAGATAAGTTTGTGGGATACAATAATGCTTTTAATTTGAAACAGGGGGCATACTACCGTCGTCTATAGCCGTATTGTTTCAATATTGTTGAAGTTCTTGTTTTAGAATTATAATCCTTATCTGACATTTTGAAACAATACTGCTGATAGTAACCCCCATAGATTTATTCTTGGGTTCGCGCGCTTCACCCGCGAACCCATAAATCTATGGTAACCCCTCAGAACTGGGTTGACATTGAAAATCGACTAACTATCCAAAGAGGTGAAGTTCGCTTGTTTAGGTAGAGGTATGACTTACTAACTGCCTCGTTGGTCTACTGATTAGCATCTTCGACTGCGGCCCATGAGGACTCGGGTTTGAGTCCCGGGTCGGGAGAGATTCTCAGTACTAGCCCGGAGATAGGAAGTTGGCGGTGATTCAGTCCCGTGCCTCGGAGAGCACGTAAAGCCGTCGGTCCTGCGCCTGATCTCTGTCCGGTCGTGTCGGATTTTCCGTCACATCGGGCCATCAGAGCAAAGGAACAGAGAGCGCACCTGTGTATGCGTACACACTTGTGCACTATAATAAATATGATATCTCCCGCGCAGATGGCTAATCTCTCTGGAGATCTATAGGCCGCCGTGGCCGAAATTCTGTCGGGAGGACATTATTATTGTTTATACTTAGTTACCTAGGTACTATGAAGAAAATAATACTTACCTACTAAAAATAATTTTATTTATTAGATAAAATAAAATAAAAACTCTATAACTCACTTGTAAATAATAGCAATGAAAAATTCACAGTTTGTTTAAAGGTGTCATTATTTGCCTAATTGCGGTGAAATTAGAGCCATTTTATGAGCAAGTGTGTTGAAAAAATAAATTTGTTGCTCTAAGACGGAATAACTCTACGCCAAAAACGATAGCCGCGCCGCGGACCAGTTGTCGCTCGACTAGTCGTCTACACTCTACTTGATACAATATCCTTCTGAATCCACGGAGTTGAAGAGCGTCTAGAGTCTAGACTCAGAGTGGACAATAAAAAGATTGTGTGGAGTTTTTTTAAAAGTATTAAGAACAAAAGTTTATTAGTTTGTAGTTTGCATACGAAGTACTAAGTAGTTTACAGTAGTGCACAAGTGTGTGCGCATACATACGGTGCACTCTCTGTTCCTTTACTCTCATAGTACGATGGGATGGAAAATTCCACACGACTGGAGAAATTCTCAGGCGCAGTGCCGACGGCTTAACGTGCTCTCTGAAGCACGAGTCAAATTACAACTGTACCTACTATTATCTATTCTGTGGTAAAACACCGCCAACTTATTAACTCCGGGCTAGTACTGAAAATTCTTGTCAACAAAACCCTTGTAATAGCCGGGACTCGTCAGTCGCAGTCGAACATGCTAACCAATGAGGCATTCGACTACAGTTATAATACTATTATAATTCTAACATCATGTTTAAAAATACTTGAATATATTGGATTGAAAAAAAAAAATATAAAAAAAAAAAAAACTATACATAGCTACCAACGTGAATTTTCAAAATTCTTGTTCACAACGATTTAATAATTCTCGTACATAGTAATTCATCGAAATAAACACATATAAGTAAACTAGGTAATTACCTAATAATATTAGCCACTATAAAATCTCACTATTGATAAAACATTAAATTCTTTAAAGGTCATTTAGTACCAAGTTGACGCTATAAAAGTATTATAATTTTCGAAATGTGACTTGCAATAAAATGGCGATAATAATTAGGTGCTTAACTGAACGTGACTTGACATTTTAACACTTATTCTGTGTCCAATAAGGACCTCATTTGAATGTAAGGACTGTTTAATATAACTTTGTAAGTACATATTATCATCATTGAATAACGTTGATCGACGCGATCGTTCTAAATCGTTCTCGACCCGGCGATCGAGAGATCAATTCAAATAATATCATACTTAATATCATACTAATATTATAAATGCGAAAGTGTGTTTGTTTGTTGGTTTATTTGTTTTTTGGTTTGTCCTTCAATCACGCCACAACGGAGCGAGCAACGGATCGGCGTGATTTTTGGCATGGGTATAGTTGAGGACCTAGAGAGTGACATAGGCTACTTTTTATCGCGGAAAATTGAGCAGTTCCCGCGGGAATCCAAAAAAACTTATTCCACGCGTACGAAGTCGCGGGCATCAGCTAGTAGATAATAAACTTAAGTCTGGTACTGGTGGGTTTTTAAGGGTACTTTCCATTTCTAGTTTCCACCTTTACAACAGGTGTTATTGCATGGACACGAGTTGTCATGCTGGTCCTACTTCTATGTGTCTTTTCTTTATCTATTCCGTGGTCTTTTCTATGTTTGGCGTCATAGCGAAGCGAAGTATAATTTTTCTGTCTTGTGATCCACGGAGAACCCAAGCTGACATAATTTTTTGGTACGTCGTAACTCGTAATAGTTACAAAAAAGTAAAAACGCACGACGCGCCTTCAGGCGGGTGTAGCCGCAAAATTGTTACTTAAACGAGGGTGCGACTTGATACTTAAATAAATAAAAATCATAAAGTTTAAAGGCATATTAGTTAATAGTAATAGGGTACCATAAATATGCCCGTATAGCATAATTAAATTTCAAAGTACCTAGTTGGTATTTAAGTGCTTGCGAGTAGAGATAATATTATTCGAGAGGTAGGTAGGTAATGGGTAGGTAGGATCTCTATATTATTCATCAAGTTGGTACTGTACTAGTAAGCCTCTGCTGTCCGTCCGTCTGTTTGTGTGTCAGAGAACCGTATCTCATGAACCGTAATAGGTAGGTACACAATTTTGAATTCTTCACAAAGTGCGTAAAATATAGCCCTATACTAGAAACGTGATTTTGCGCGCCTCTCAGTTACTCTTGTATGTCTGGTGGGAGTGGGAGGCTGCAAAAGTGGATAGTTACCACTTACCAGTTACCACCCTATACCAGCAAAGACGCCGATTTAGCGTACTGGTACCACGTGTGCTGGTACGATGTCGTGTAGAAACCGATTAAGGGTATGTATGGGTTAATTATAACTGCCATGCCCCTAACAGGTTAGCCCGCTACCATCTTAGACTGCATCATCACTTACCATCAGGTGAGATCGCAGACAAGGGCTAACTTGTAGTGGATATGATGGTACGGAACCCTTCGCGTGCGAGTACAACTCGCACTTGGTCGGTATTTTTTAAACCCTTCACACGGACGTAGTTAGAGCGCAGAGGCGTCATCTTGTTTATTTTGATAATTTTTCAGCTCAAACAAATCCAAGCATTTAAAAAGCACAAACAAAAATTTTTATACTGAAGAGGATTCCCTAATGATTTCAGTGGGTGTGTGCTAATTGAAGCTGGGTTCGGTAGACCATGAATCATTTTCTCGAGAGCTTTTAGAGCTAATTAAATTAATCCTTGATATATACGAAATAAATGAACGCCCCAGACTTTATGGCAAATTATTATACACTAGCTGATGCGCGCGACTTTGTGTGCGTGGTTTAAGTTTTTTTTATTTCCCGCGGGAACTCTTTCAGGGATAAAAGGTAGCCTAGGTATATCCTTCCCCGGGATACAAACTACTCTGTACTGAATTTCATCAAAATCGGTTGAATGGATGGGCCGTGAAAACGTAGCAGACAGACAGACACACTTTATGATAATAAAATTAAGTATTTTTGTTTTAGTAACTTTTTATTAATAAGCTGTTACTGAGTTATTGAGTTGCATTAAACTGAGTCTAAGCCTAAAAGATATCAACATTTTCAATAGTTTTTTTTTTAATTCAGTACAAGATAGCCCTTGACTGCGATCTCACCTGATGGTAAGTAATGATGCAGTCTTTAAGATGGTAGCAGGCTTATACCTGCTAGGGGTATGGCAGTTATATTAAACCCATAACCCTGATCGGTTTCTACATAACATCGTACCGGAACGTCTTTGCCGGTAGGGTGGTAACTAGCCACGGCCAAAGCCTCCCACCAGGTTAGACCAGGGAAAATTCTGAAATTATCAATTCGAACCCAAATCGATCGAACCCGGGACTTCCCAGGTTACAACAGCGCTGAACACTGCGCCAAGGAGGTCGTCAAGAAGTCGTGATGTAAGAAGAAGTATGGCAAAGCTTAAGCTAAGTGTCACATAAGAAAAAAACATAAGTGATAAATAGTTTAATAACAAAAAACTATCAGAGGTACAATCATGTAAGGATCGCCGATCAAATCGTTAAAGCTCGGCTTCAAAGTAAAATAAACCATAATTCCATTGAATTAGAGCTCAATTTCGTGTATCCATTCTCATACGTTTAGGGATTCGTATTTCGTACATACTTAAACATATGAGATTGGGTGCACGAAATTGAGCTTGCTGTTATATTCTGTTTATTCTACTTTTAAGCCGAGCTCTAACGATTTGATCGACGATCCTTACATGATTGCACCTCTGATTTAATTATTTCTCAATACTTTCTGTAGTAATGCGACACAAACAAATATATCGCGTTTAAAGCTATGATTTACTTTGAAAATGTGAAGCGTTAGAGTCTAACAGCGGGAGGGGTAAATTGTGTTTACCCTCCAAGGGAGGATAAATTAAACGTCTAGGGGTTTAGGCCTTTGCTATAGGCCCTGGAATGCCGCATACAAAGAATTACAGCCTTTATTTATATGGCAATAAGAACTCAGAGGGGCTACAAACATTTCTACGTGTGTTATCATATGTGTGGGCACTTATAGCCCTCCGAACCCTTAATTTGTAGGAAAGGATCACAGCGTACAAAAGAGGATATTATGTTTAGGTAAATGTAGCAAAAGTTTATATCTATACTAAAATTAAAAATGCGAAAGTGTGTCTGTCTGTCCGTCTGTCTGTTTGCTACGCTTTCACGGCCCATTTGTTCAACCGATTTTGATGAAATTTTGTACAAGTTTGTATCCCGGGGAAGGACATAAGCTACTTTTTAACACAGAAAATTAAGGAGTTCCCAAGGGGAATTGAAAACTTCACAATCCGCTAGTTCACAATAAATGTTAAAAAAGTAACGCAGCGCAGCGTAAGTAAAATCGCAGCGCAAGTAAAAAATATCTTTTTCAACATTCAAAACCGCGCATATGATTTGGCGTCCCAGGTATTCTTGATAAAGCAGTAGGTACCTAGAGTAAGAAAAGTAGGTAGATTAAGTAGTCGTTGTAGTTTAAAAATGCCTATAACATTTCACTTTGTAGATAAAGTGGGGCAGAGGGTCTTCCTAATAAAAATATACAGTATTAAATTTCCAATTTTATAAGATACGTTGTCGTCGTTGTTATAAAGATGCAAGATGGTAAAAATATACGTAAGGATTCGTGTAGGAACTTATAAAAAAAAATTCATCTGGTCGTTGTTTGACTTTTACAAAGAATATTACAAAGCAAATCATTAAACAGAAAATTATCTAAACTAAACTAAGCTATGTTCCGATTATCCATCAAAAACTACTTTTTCTACTAGTACAAATAGGAACAGTAAACTTAAAATTAAAAAAAATGCAACACGTTGATACTTATATAGTAAAAAAAACAATTTCAACGGCAGTTTAGGGTCCTGTCGTTTACCCTATCTTTATTGTTTATCCAATTTTCCCTAATGGTTTGTCACTTTGAACACGACCCTATTGTTATCATACTGTATTGATTCGGTACAAATTCCTGAGCTGCTTCTAAAAGCTTCAAAATACCTTTTAACAAAAAAGAAATGGAAGCTTTAATAATCATACACAAATAAATGATTTACAATGCCTACCCCTAACGAAAGGATCGTCCATAGACACAAACGAAATTTTATTAAGTCCGAAGGTTTACTGTAAATGTAATACATACATATTACATATTTATTCAAATGACAGACCTTACTTATTTTGTTCATAACGAAAAATATTTTTTAAGATTCGTCCGTCCGTGCTCTGGTGATATGTTTAAAACGTGAATTTTAATTTTCAAACATTATATTATTATTAAAAGCTTTTGCTTCGCCATTGTCGGCTAATAAAAGTAAGAGATAGGTACGTTTTACAACTTTCGGCTGTAAAAAGTATCGGATAACAAAGGGTGTTATTTATGACGAAAGTGTCCCTCTTCAAACGGTACTTAACTCAATATAATAATTATATGTACCTACAAGTAAAAATATGATTTATAATCAATATAAAAAGTTGCAATTTATACATAAACTAGCGAATGCCCGCGACTTCGTCTGCGTGGTTTGAGGTTTTTTGGTTCCCGCGGGAACTCTATAATTTTCCGGGATAAAAAGTAGCCTATGTGCTATTCCAGAATATAATCTATCTCTGTGCCAAATTTCATACAGATCCGTTCAGCCGTTGTTGGGGCGTGATTGAGTAACAAACATCCATAATAGATCCATACATCAATCCAAACTTTCGCGTTTATAATATTAGTAAGTTTGTTTTCCATGATACCCATTATCCAAGATGCCAGATCTGTTCAATCAGTCAATTTAAAGGATATTTTATCGATTTTTTTACGTAACACGGGATCCGATTTTATCAAACTAACGATGGAGTGACAATAGCAATACACAGATGTGTATCCAATTATTTTAATCTTTACTTATCTAAACAAAATAAACACATTGTATTGTATCATTAAGGTCCTATGATAAGCGTTAATCTACGCTATATATTTGAACCACTAATGTTCGAAAGCTCATTAGGTAATAGGTTACAGGAAGAAATATAAGCTTATTATGTACCTTCTAATCGAATGTTTAAGTAATATTAAGTTAAAATACGATCGACTTGAATTAATAATTAGATTTTGACGATAGTGGTGCAGTGGTTGGGGCTGACATGGTCTTACAATCTGGAGGCCACAGGTTTGTTCCCATGGCAGGGTCAGTTGGGAATTCATAATTTTAGGACCTTCTCTGGTCTGGTGTGGTGCGAGGCTTAGGCCGTGGCTAGTTACCAGCCTACCGGCAAAGACGTGCCGCCAAGCGATTTAGCGTTCCGGTACGATGCCGTTTAGAAACCGATTAGGGGTATGGGTTTAATATAACTGCCATGCTCCTAACAGGTTAACCCGCTACTGCATCATCACTTAAACCGCCTGGGGAGATCGCAGTCAAGGGCTAGCTTTTAGTGAAGTATCTATCTTAAACTTGCCTTTACACAAGTTTAAGAAGTCCATTAAAAGTATCCTCCTGAAAAAAGCTTATTATACTGTTGAAGATTACGTTAATGACAAAGGAGCATGGATTTGACTCGCTCCAGCAATGCTAAGGACAGTGTTACATAAGTATCTATTCTACAAATTAATGCAATTTTGTAAAGTATTTTTTTCAAAAGATCAACCGCCGAGTTTCTTGCTGGTTCTTCTCGGTACTTGACGATTCAAAAGTACTTGTAAAAGTTTATTTGAATAAAAATCATTCGAATTTGAATTTGAGTAAATAATACGATTATTTATTAGGGCGTACATTTTAGCAGGTAGATGTGTAAATTACGCAGTAAGGAAAAATAACTCTTTTGCTTGCCCCTTGTTATTTTCTATTTAAATAATAAGACTTTCTAAGTTCCTCGAGTCCCATAAATTTTACGCCAAGTCACGCTTATGGTTTTGGGTTATTACTATAACTTAATAATTCTAACCCTATTTTCTGAAGACAAATGGTAAATGGAGCGGCAATTTCTTGGCTCGTTTCAAAGCGAATGTAATTTGATTCATATTTTTACAGTCTAAAAAGACCCTCAAGTTTTTTTTGTTCTAGCGAGACTAGCAGACATTTTATTTTATTTATTTAACAGACATTATTCATTAACACTAATCGAACTAATACGATTAGTTCTTATACCTACCCTGTATAGAGACCATTTTACTTAGTCTTATTCAAGTCAATCTGCTTGCACGTGAAACGGTTTTGTTCTACGTTTGTGATATGAACCGCTAAGGTGAATCATATACTCGTAACTTACTAGCCGAGGCCCGCGACTACGTCCGCGTGGATTGAGGTTTTTTGGTTCCCGCAGGAACTCCTTAGTTTTCCGGGATAAAAAGTAGCATTTGTGTTATTCCAGACTATAATCTACCTCTGTATCAAATTTCATCCAGATAGGTTCAGCAGTTGGAACGTGATTGAGTAACAAACATCCATCCATACATCATACATCCAAACTTTCGCATTTATAATATTTACTAGCTGATGCCCGCGACTTCGTCCGCGTGGATTGAGGTTTTTCGGTTCCCGCGGGAACTCTTTAATTTTCCGGGATAAAAAGTAGCCTATGTGCTATTCCAGACTATAATCTATCTCTGTGCTAAATTTCAGCCATATCCGTTCAGCCGTTGGGGCGTGATTGAGTAACAAACATCCATACATCCATCCAAACTTTCGCATTTATAATATTTTAAGTACCTATATATACCTTCAAAGCAAGAGTGAGTGTGTAGGGTGTTATGTCTTGGTTGCCTCCTACAATCAACTACCTAGTTAGGTCTCACTTCCTAAGTGTAGGCGTTGAAATAATTCACTCGAGATACGCGGAGATAATCAAAGAGGCCAGCTAGCAGAGCACCACAAGTGTAGGCATCTTCTAGGCAAGCACGCTGCGACCTAGCTCATTACAGTACATTATCAGTTAGCACCAACCTCATCATTGATTTGCACTACTTTGTGTGTCGTCAAGAGCAACCTTAATTTGCAATAAAAAATATAAGTATTTATATTGATTCTAGCTTGTCAACAATAAACAGTAATCGAGTTAACAGAGATTTTATATCTATACGTTTACCTAATTCGACTCCTAGAGACTCCTAGAGGGCTCTTTATTATGTTTCTGCTAAGCTTTAGCTCTAAATATTATATAATAGCTATAATAAAATATTCTAGAAGAAAGACAATTATTTGATGAAAATTTCTAAATAATAGCAGTAATATTACTGATAATGTTATCTGGTGCAGTAAAAAGAAAATATAGGTGTAATTTGTTCCTCTCACTGTGTCAGCTCAACTTCAACTATCATTAATCACACAGTTATTAATATCAAGAGGAAATGCACTTGTAGAAAACCTTATTTCTGTACTACCTACTTAAAGTGCTCTACTGCCTTCGATTTCTAGTTTGATCAACAAATTAATATTTGTTCGATACCTTATAATTCAAATTCAAATGATTTTTATTCAAATAAAGTTTTACAAATACTTTTGAATCGTCAAGTGAATCTACCACTGGTTCGGAATGCCATTCCTACCGAGGAGAACCAGCAAGTAACTCGGCGGTTGCTCTTTTGTAAAAATAATTTACAATTTCATTAATTTGTAGAATAGGTGGTACATAAGTAACAGCTGTCCTTAGCATTGCTGGAGCGAGTCAAATCCATGCTCATTTGTTAATATGTACATAGGTATATTCAGTTGGCGTCATGTATAAAACCTTAGGACGACAGTGAGTGGATGACATTGCATATGGTATTGAAGAGTAAGAACTCCTCAATAAGTAGGTAAAACATACGGTGCTTTTAGCTATACGGTATGGTCACTTCACTTCGTGGGTTGACTACTTCGTTAAATCAAGAAAAAATAATTAAATAGTAAAACGAAATAAAACTCTAAGAACTTAATAATAATTGAGAAAAAAAGCTCCAATTAACCGTGTAATTCGGTCTACCTCCATAAATTCATGAGGCTTGTACATACAGGCCACTTTAGCCAAGTTGGTACGGCACAACAGCTGTGACTCCAGCATATTGCTAGCGAGATAATTGTCACTATGTTATCTGTAATGTATTAGCTGAGACAAATTAACGATGTAGTTTTTTCGAGAATGGCGATCGACGACAAATTATTTAAAGAGGGAAGTAATAGAATGCGTTGCCAAGATGTTATCAATGTTATCATATATATGTAGAGAATAGATATATGAAAGGCAAGCGCGAAAGTGTGGGTCTGTTTGTCTGCTGCTACGTTATCATATGGTCCAATTTATTATCATTGATTTTGATGCAATTTGGTACAGATAAATGTTTCAAAAGGATAACTATATCTAGGCTTTTTCATCGCTTTAAAGCCCGGAAAATATAAGAATAGGCATGATGACTGATTTTGAAAAATGATCAGATTATGTTCGGAAGTATCTACTATTTCGAAAAAATATCTTATTTCAGCAGAAAAATAAGGTTTGGTAGATGAAATTAGCATTTGAAATTTAAATTTTAAAATTCACGCCAGAACTTTCGGCGGTGTCATGGCGTCGTTTGTGACGTCAATATTATTTTTACCAATGTACTCTGTGCCGTGTGCAGTAAGCAATAGAGTGATTGTCAAAGTTCGAAAATAATTGTGACGTCATTGTCGCTTCATTGGTGTTTTAACCAATATGGCGGATTGCTGTATTTTATAGTTTTATTTTATCAAAATAAATAGCAATCTTACTCGAAATAGGAAAAAAAAATACGTTTTTTATAATCCATGAATCCAATTTTATTAGATTAATTTATAATTTCTTTGTTACTGTCATCATGCCTATTGCTGCAAGAGTTTCAAAAAAGTTAAATCCACAGGGACGGTGGCATCATTAACATTAGGGCATCAGCTGTCGTAAGAGATATTCCATGTAATCAGGCAATATTACGAGAAAGACAGTTTACGGATATTCATATTAGATGTTTTTTCGTATTGTCTGTGCATATTCGATCCGTAAGTATTTGAAGAAGATATTGCACCTCGTGTGAATTTCATATTTTCTATTTCTTTATCTAATCTATATTCCCAAAATATATTAAGGCATCATTTTATTATTTTATAGTATTTATGAATCACAGTAAGTTAGGAAGGTGGTTTAATTGGAACACACATAAAATTAAACTTCCGTCGGAAATAATTAGGTGCATTGAACAATGTTGACTTGTATTCAATTTAATAATTAAATCTAAGTAAAAGTAACGAACCATAGTAAGTCACGAGCAACAGTGCGTAACCTGAAATAATTACAAGTTAGATAGGAGATCCCTGTTTAAAAGATAGCATAGCACACGGAAATGACAAATTTTTATTTTTACACGACTGTACAAGTGGTTACATCCCCGTTGGTCTAGTGGTTAGCATGTTCGACTGCGGCCGATGATGTCCCGGGTTCGAATCCAGGGTCGGGCCATAATTAAGTATCGGGTTTTTCTGACTAGAAATTCTCAGTACTGAAGAAGTTGGCGGTGTGTCACCCTCTTGCCTCGAAGAGCACGTTAAGCCGTCGGTCCCGGTTATTATCACTAACATGATAATAGCTTCCTTAACCTTTAACTGGTGATGTGCCCGTCTAACAGACGGCGTGAATGTATAATGCGCTGTCTCACTCGCGATATTTACCGCCTCCCCCCGCGCGCCTCAGTACCTTCCTAGCCAGAGTTGGAATCTGTAGTATAATTATACTATTTGTACCATAATTTTATGTTGCGTAGTATATAGTATCGTAATGCTTGGATTGTACGCGAAAATACCATAATTTTAATACCCAATTATTTATTTAACATTTACCCCTAATGCACGGACTTTTTTCCGAATGGCTACATCAAATGAAAACGAGAAGTAATGACAGGGTTTGAAGGGCAAGAACCCAGAGCCGTAAAACTCTATATTAAAAAAAAACCAGTGCTGTCATAGGTCATTTTGTGGGAAAGGGATGGATATATTATTTTCTGCTTGAGTAGGACTGAAATGAATGTATAGCAACAAATTTCATATAGCGCGAGCCGAAATTAATCAATTCAGAAAAAAATTGTTTCAAACTGAGCGGAAGTTTTGTCGTGTTTGGTTATGAGTGCTCGTGACAATTTATAACAATGAGTGAAAGTGATGATGAAGGACACTCGAGTGTTTCAACTCCAAAGAAAAAACGCATTGAAAGGGGAGATTTAGCTGTAAAAGAAAAACACAGGCCACAGAAATATAGAGTGGAATGGGAAAGTGAACCAAAATTTTGTAAGTGGCTTACTCGTGATCATCAAGATATTTTCAAAGCACGATGCAAAGTTTGCAATGTTTCTATGATGGCCGTAAAGCATGTTTTACTAAAACATTCTGAAGGACAAAAACATGCAAAGAATGTATGTTCAATCACTGCGCTAAAACCAGTCACATCTTTTTTTTCACCTTCAACAACATCTCAGGAAAATAACACCCTTAAAATGGCACGAATTGCTGAAGTGAAGCTTGCTGCTTATTTTGCAGAACACAATATAGCTTTTAACGCTGCTGATCACTTAGGAAAAGTATTGAAAGAATGTTTTCCAGATTCAAAAATTCTAAAGGAAACCTACATTTCTAGAAAAAAGACCTCAAAAATCATATATAAAGGAGTTGGACCAGGACACAAAGCAGAATTGGCAGCCAAATTAAAATCATCCAAATTTAGTGTCATGACCGACGAATCCACTGACATATCTACAACCAAAGCGTCCTGTGTAGTTGTAAGATTTTTTAACGAGAATTCCGGCCGTATTGAGAGTAAGTTCTGGAATCTGCATGAAATTTTCAGTGCCGATGATCCCAGCGCAGTAAATGAAGGAGCAACAGCAGAAAATATTTATAACAAATTGACAAAATCCTTCACGGAATTGGAAGTTCCTTTAAAAAACATTGTTGGCTTTGGATCGGACGGCTGTAATGTGATGATGGGACGTGAAAATTCTGTTGCCAGCCGGTTCAGAGAAGAATGCCCTGGTATTATTATACTCAAGTGCACTTGTCATTCCGCACACCTCTGCGCTAGTGCCGCGTGTCAAAAACTACCAAATAGATGTGAACAGTTAGCACGAAACATATTTGGTTTTATCCACAACAGCTCTAAACGTTCGGCAGCGTTGAAGCAGTTTCAAGATTTTTTAGATCTCAAGCCCCAAAAAATGTTGCATCCATCACAAACAAGATGGCTGTCGCTTGAGCAGGTAGTGGCGCGAGTTTTAAGTAACTGGAATGCTTTACAGTTGTTTTTTACCGACATGGCACTGTCCGAACGATCGCTTTCGGGACAAGCTATACTTGATTTGCTTCACGATCCATACATGAAGCTATATTTTGTATTTCTTACTTGGATACTGCCAAAATTCACAACTTTTAACAAATATTTTCAGTCCGTGGAAGTTGTGGTTACGGAGCTAGATTTGAAAGTGAAGGAGATGTATAGGGACTTCCTGTTTTGTTTCATGGAACGAAAGTACGTCAACCAAACGGATATATCAAATGTCAATCCAGACGACAAAACAAAACACTTAAATATTGAACTCCTTTACCTGGGAATTGGCGTCGCAACAGAAATCAACTCTCCTGAAATAAAGCGAGACATGAACAGGAGAAAAGAATTTTTAGAGAGGTGCAAAGATTTTCTCGTTGAATCCGCTTTGCAAATTAAGAAGAGATGGGATTTTAACAACGAAGCACTTATTAAAATAGCTTTACTAAGCCCTAAAAATGCTTTGAGTCAGCCTATGCGAGAACAAAATCAAAGCATTCTGCCGATCGTCTCAAACTTCCCAAGAGTGGTCGATCAACAGGACTTAAACTTACTTCAAATTCTTGACGATCAGTGGCGCAAACTACCACTAGTTAAATTTGAAGATGATATAAAAACGGAAAAGAGAGCAGATGTGTTTTGGGCAAAACTAAACGGATGGTGTGACATGTCTGAAAACAGCCCGTTCAAAGAACTTAGCAAATTTGCCCTCGATTGTTTGGTTTTACCACATGCAAATGCCGATTGTGAAAGGGTGTTCAGTAAAGTAAATTTAGCCAAGAGTAAAGTACGCAATAAGCTATTAACTCGATCTATTGACTCCCTCTTACTTTCATGTGACGCTGTAAAGGAAAGCAATTCTAAAAATTGCTTAGAATTTATGCCCTCCGACGACATGCTTCGTCGTATTAATGCAAAGGATGATGAAGTTCCCATTGAAGAATTAGCTGAATTAGAGATTCTCATTTGATTAAGTGTTTTTATAAACTAGTTTACCTAGATTTATGTGATAATATAAAAATACAGTTTTAATAACAAATGATTTTTATTTAATGTTAATGGGCAAAGCTATGTCGGAAAATTTAAATTTTGAACGGTTATTTTTAATTATTTAATAACTATTTTAAATTGTAATGGAATTGGGGCAAATCATAGATTACTTTTTACATTATCTCTAAAGATATTTTGCAATGGTACCAAAACTAATTTTTTGTTTTCAAAACAGTATACACATTGTTTATAGGTATATTTTTACTAAATAATATGACAAAAAAAATTGCCACTAGGGGGCGGTTTCAAGTGCTGCCCTCTACAGTCAAAGCTAAGTCCCTATTATTATTTTATTTATTGTAAATAAACAATTCAAAATTATTATTACAGCCTAGCTTCGAAACCGATAAAACCGTTCAAAGTTTAAATTTCCCGCCACAGCAAACGTAGTCAAAACAAAAACAAAACGTAGTATAATTTTTGGTAAATAGTATAATTTTAATTTCCATAGA
Organism: Erebia aethiops; assembly: GCA_923060345.2. NCBI lineage: Eukaryota > Metazoa > Arthropoda > Insecta > Lepidoptera > Nymphalidae > Erebia > Erebia aethiops. Next base: position 7,036,609 of record OV281096.1, on the reverse strand, counting down.
CAATAATTTTATGGGAGCCCGATTCCAACTCTGTTCCTAGCTCAGCATATTCAATGAGCCAGTCGTGGCTGCGCCAGCGCCACGATTGCCGTGTCACGTGTGCGGAGGGTGCGCCGTCTTACAAACGTCAGGTCGGTACTAATTGAATTTTATTGGAGTGTTTATTAGTCGTCACGTCACTGATTGTGTTATGTTCATGGTTCATTTCAGCCATACTTACAAGAAACGACAATGTGAAGAAGACTTGCGCTTTATGTCCAAGCCGTCTGAAAAGGCGAACCCGATTTTCTTGCACTTATTGTGCGAAACCTATGTGCCTTGCATGCTGTAAGCAAGCGTGCGAAGATTGTGTACGTAGGCATTCCTAGTACTGAAAATGTCAAACTTTGATGATTGTGATTTTTTTTTGTATGATGTTTCTTTGATCTCTAATGCATGTTCCTAAATGGTTAATCCTAGACTAAAGAAGAAACTATGTTTTGTTAAATTATTATTGAGTTTCATGGGCGAAAGACACGCTCTTGCAGAAGGCCATTATTTTTGTGATTTTTTTGCCTTCTGGTAATAAAGACTGATTATTATAATATTAAATTGTTTTTTTTCGAATCTTACTTGACTGTTTGTATAAATAACAGTCACCTTAAGGTAGTCATTAAGTAATCTTAACAATATCTTTAGCGCAGAAGTATTTATAAATGCATTTGTCATGACGTCTCAGATACGTCACGTCGCTAGAAAGTGTGGTTCAAAACCACATCACCAGTCAAAGGTTAAAGCCCGCCAACCCGCATTGGAGCAGCGTGGTGGGACTGGTGGGTCTGAGCTCTAACTCCCTCTCTCCTATGAGAGTGGAGGCCTGTGCCCAGCTGTGGGACGTTTTAATGGGCTGTAGTGGTCGTGGTGGTAATGTTTTCAGGGTTCATGTACTCGTATGTGATTTTCTCTATTACTTCTACTATACTACTATACTTCTAAGTAAATGCCTGAACAGAACTGGATGTATAGGGAATCGTTAGAATCCTTACATAATCCCGAGTGACACTGCCTATAATTTAAAAAAAAACAATATGGCAGCTCGGAAGTCGTGTTTTTTAATTTTTGTACTTATTCGTCTTATTAGGCCTTGCTTGCATTTATAAAGCTTAGTTGCGCTTGTCTAAAAGTGGTTTATCAACTTTTGTTAGTGCCAGGAAACACGGGCGGAAATTGCACGTGATATTGTCTGTCTGCTTACCAATATTTGAAGTCACAAAAAGTAATATAGTAAAAGTACTATAAGTACTTTAAAGCAAGTATAAAGATTAACCACAGACTCCGCACAGATCAAAGACACATATGGAAGTAGAAAATTAGTATAGTATAATGAATGATACACACTGATGTTGTTTTAAGTTAAATTAAATAATTTTTTATTTTTACTTTAATTTTAAATTTTATTAGGTGTAAGTGATGGTCCGTGACGTCTTGAGTTCTTGACCCTTGGGCACCTCCTGAAAATCAGCGTTGCAGTATGTTTGGTAGGTATATACCTATCTTTCATGCTGTGGCACAGGCTGAGGAGGTGGCCCATTGACCACGCGTAGTTTATGTGTAATTAGTATTTGTATAAATTTAGATATACGTAGTATAATGTAGTGTTTGGTCAATAAACTTTTATTTATTTATTTATTTACTCAAGCGCAAACAAGAATAATTGAAGTTATGTATCTTTGCAGCTACTTTAAGACTACTAAAAAGTTAAAAGTTATTCTACAGGATAGATAGATAAATACTTTATTGCACACATGAAAGAAGAATACCTACAAAGTAAAGTTAACTATAGGCTAGGTATGCAAAGGCGGCCTTATTGCGTACTGAGCAATCTCTGCCAGGCAACATTTGGTGAGAGGATAGAACAAGATGTGTGGGGCAGTGTGGCACAATAGAATACACGTTATTATTAGTAGGTGAGGAAATAATACATATAAAACATAGGATATTATGTTTTCGGAGAATGTTTCTTTCTTGTTTTTCTTTACATAAGGTTTTATTCCAAGATATTATGTACCAACGTGAAATAATGTAAAACTCATTGGGCCCGTCTTATTTCAGAAATGAGGTCACGGTTGAAGGTAGTATGGAGATTGAAACATTCATTATGCAGATCTGCATCACGCTTTCTCCTCCACGGTTCACTAAACAGTATCTTAAGTCCAAGGTCTTACAAAACTGTGGAAGGGCGTGTCTGAAAATTTGTATTATTGAAGTGAAAACTTCTTTAGGCGCGTTGAGCATTTTTTGGCAGGGGGTAAAAATGTGGAAACGCGTGATCGACACCTTGCCTTGTTACGAAGACAGAAGGTCTTAAATTTAAATATAGTACATTCGTAATTAAACTTTAATACCTTAGTTTTAAGGTTTACATTTTAAGTATTTTAATTATTTTTTATTTCTAATTTTTTTAAATATTCGTTTTCACTTCTATCGGCAGTCCCTATGATTGGATCTTAGGATTTTTTGGATCATAGGTGGGTTGGGCAACCCTATCATAATATTAATAATAATAAGTAGACACTGGATTCTGTAGTTCCTAATCTCTTAAGTCTTAACTAAATTAAAATGAAATGTTGCTAACCCTTTCATAATACTCCCTGCGGAAAGGGACAGAACTCGATTTAAAGCTGCATTTTAGATGAATTTATGTACTTCCCTGGGATGCAACCTATTAGTGAAGCAATTTTTTTCAAAATCAGCGTTGGGAAAGAGAAGCTGACGGGAAGACAGATAGATAGACACTTTCGCATATATAATATTGTAGTATGGATTACGTTCAAATAGTTTCCATGATAAAGGAAATGTCATTTTTGGCTCCTTTATTATTATGTAGATATAGGTAGGTACGTCACCGAGCACGTGTCACCGTAAAGGTGCAACCATAACGCAACGGTACAGTTCAAAATTAAAAAATCAATCCTTTGTTGTGAATCGTCACAATAGATTAGGAATTCCAATTTTAAATTTCCTATTCGAGTGTCTTGCACACGAAAAGCGGTGCGCGTACGCCGAAAATTAATTAGTTCCATCAATCATTTGTGAATTGTGACAGTAGGAACCGGCCCACTGGTTTTAAAAAGGCTAACACTGGTCTCAAACAAATGTATTGTAACTTGATTCGTCGATGCATTGTGCATGTAACCCTTCTAATGTTGAAATGAACGGATCTCTGACGCTCACGCCCGAACGCGCTTGGGCGGAGACGCGGCGAAAATATTTTGAATTTCGAACTTCAATAACGGTCGCCTTTCTATGGGCGTTTTTTTTCGATCAGTCATTTCTCTCATTTTTTAGAACACTTTATTATTTTCAGTATTTTTATTGTCAAAATAGTTAAGCGAAATTTACGCCAGTTTCTTCTCTACCTTGCATAATCCAACCATCAAAAGAAAATTTTAACAAGGGCTTCAAAAGTTCCAGGAGGTCTTCAGGCACGGCATATTATACCTACATGTGCAATATTTATCAGAACCCAGCTCGGACGAATCAAACACCAACCCTGCAGTAATGGAATCGTCAAACCAGTTAAATGTAGGTAGGTACACCCAAAAATAAGCCAGCTTATAAAAGAAACAACCAACCTAAGTGGACTTAACTGGAAGTCAAATCCGAGGATTCCGATCCGAGGACCCCTTTCGTAGCAGGACGTCAAGTAACTTTGTTAAGGACCCGGAAATCAAAGCCAAGTCCTTTTCTTATAAAGATAAAAAAGGTAAAATAACAAATGGATACTTATGAACATACTAGATGAATCCCACGACTTCGCCCGCGTGGATTAGGGTTTTTTGATTCCCGCGGGATCTCTAATTTTCCGGGATACAACCTACCCCTGTACCAAATTTCATCAAAATCGGTTGAACGGATGGGCCGTGGAAGCGTAGCAGACAGACAGACAGACACACTTTCGCATTTAAAATATTAGTATGGATTATTACCAACAAAGTGACTCTTTCTATTATTACCTATAACAAACGTCACCCATAATTAATTTTTCACGTTTTTTGTAACAAAAAGCGCGTGCAATACGCACAGACGTCATACATCACAAACAAATTTGCATAATATGTATGGGGTGATAGTTGGAATATGACAGCCGTTCATCACGCCCTACAATGCGCATGCGCGCCCTATACTGACCTTTGCCACATTCTTTGATTTGTATTCTGTTTTGACTGATGCTGGGCGGACGGAGTGCGGGCAAAAGCAACATTAAAAGTACAATTTTACCCTATATGAGCATAATAATATAATTTTTACCATGTATACTAATATTAAATATAAATGCGAAAGTTTGGAGGGATGCATGGATGGATGGATGGACGTTTGTTTGTTATTCAATCACGTCAGAATGGCTGAACGGATCTAGATGAAATTTGCACGGATACAGTCTGGAATTTTATCCCCGAAAATTAAAGAGTTCCCGCGGGTACCGAAAACCTCAATCCACGCAATAGGGCAAACTGAATAATAAATCCAAACTCCTAAGACCTAGTGAGCATTTTGAGGGTATTTTCTCTAAATTATACAGACTGAGAATTGAATTTTAGAGCAAACTTGATGTCTATGCAATTCTAACAAACTATTTTATCTTAAAAATAACCTAAAGATAAACTATATCTTGAATTTACCGTTCGGAAGCCTGGGAATCGAAACCGGGACTTACAAACCGAGTATCGTAATATTTTTTTGTATTTATTGTTGTCAAATTTTTCGATCGTCTGTTACTACTATTACGAAAAATTACAACTTTCGATTTCTCGAGGCTAAAAAGCTGTGCGGAAATCCTTCCCGGAAATGTGGCGGAGACTTCGTCAAAATCAGTTGAACAGTGCCATGTAAACGTAACAGACAGACAGACACGCACGTTCGCATTTATAATATGAGATCCTGGGATTTGTACCCGTGACGTCTTTACTATTACCGTGGCCCGGGTATTTAAAAACTAGTGATTGCAACTTGCAAGGTCTTGAAAAACTAAGGCAAGTAGTATTGAATTTAAGCAGGCGTTACTTTGCGGAAGTCCACGATATTTAATAAACTAGAAGTTTAATTCTGCATTGTCGAGTCAACATCTCCTGAAGATGCTCCAGTGTCGGAGTGAAACGTACGTCGAGAGTGATTTGGACGATTTGTGAGGTGTGGTGCTGCATTTTGTGTTTGAAAGACACGCGCTGTACCACATAGATTTGTCTACTGTGTATTATAGCGAATTAAACTTCTAGTTTATTAAATAAGGCAAGTAAATAACAGCATTTTATGGGAACTAGATCAATCAACAGATTTGTAATATTATAGTAAAGGAAGCGGCCTAAAATCTGAGTAATAATGATCTTACCATCACAATTACTAATACTATTACACACTAGTAATGGCAAGCTCCTCAAAACCAAAAGCAAGTAACAGCATTTCATGGGAACTAGATTGATCAACAGGTTTCTAATGTTGTATTAAAGGAAGCGGCCTAAAATCTGAGTGATAATGTTTTTTTACAATAAGCTATAAATAATGATCGTTTATAATTTCGCTACACATTAATTTCCCTTTCCTGTTGGCCGAATTAGGTAGGTACTTTTAATTACTTATTAACTTTCCTGTTTGCCTTTCTAGTCTAGGAAAGGAAGAGCTAGTGGACCGCAACAGTAATTCCTCAGACGACGAAACTATACAGTATGATAAAGTATGATGAGTTAATAGCTATCTAAGCAACTGTATCGTAATGAGGGTCATTTGCTGTTTTTTGATACGAGGCTTGCCGAGTATCAAAATAGGATAGTACGAGAATTAAAATGACTAATTACGTACAGTTGCATACAAGATTTTATCTACGACAAGGACGTCTTTATAATTTTTTACTTTGTAAATTAATAAAAAAGTCAAATCAATACAAATTTCACAAGTTGCAAAAGTAATCCGTTTACCGCGTAATTTTTATAATTTTTTTTTTTAATATTGGCAGTAAGAGTGGCAGTACCAAGCATAGAGTGGGTTGGGTACATAGAGTATAGAGTAGGTGGAGATGAAGAATAGAATAGAATAGAATAGAATTTATTTGTCTGAATATGTGTTACAATGATGGTTACAGTATGAAAAGTTGCAGCATATCCAATCAGGCAACCCTGACGTACAAATTTTTTTTTTTTTTTTGTAGTTATTTAATATTTAAATGACATAGTAGGTACAAGTATGTTCTAGTATTAGAATAACACTTCGTAGGTCTGAATAATTACTTGAACAGTTAATTAATTACGGATAACGTCAGGTAACCTGCAAAACCTGACTCAGGTTTTGTAGACCAAGTGACATTCACATTACTTAATCTTAATCTTACAATAAGTCTATGCTACAATGTAATGAATGGCTATAATGTCATAATATTAATAAATTAAAAGTAAGTATATAATGTTATGTCAATGTTAAAATGTCAAAAATACCAAATCTATGATTAATTAAGTCAATAGTTAAGTTAATAATAATTAAAATTAGAATTTATTACAATTTAATAAGTCATTTTTTATTTTGTAATTGCAAAAATTCTTCTATAGAATAGAATGCATTTTGTGCCAGCCACTTTTTTAATGTATTCTTGAATTTAGTAGTTGGTAATATACTTATAGATTTGGGAATAGCATTATATACTTTAACACACATTGCAGCGCAGTTTTTCAAATACATAGCCGTTCTGGGTGCTTTATTAAATATCAGTCTTTCCCTATTTCTAGTTCCTTTTGGAAATACATCCCTTGCCATTTTGAAAAGATGAGTGTTAGATCTCACGAACATTGCTATCTCTAGTATATATATACTAGGAAGTGTGAGGATTCTCAGACTTTTGAAAATCGGTTTACACGATTCGTACGGCGCCTTACCGGTGATTGCACGGATACATTTTTTCTGTGCAATAAATACTCTTTTTATATCCGTTGAGTTTCCCCATATCAATATGCAATATTTCAAGATCGAATATACATAACCGTAGTATGCAGTAAGGACCGTTTTCATTGTTGAAGTTTTCCGCAGTTTGTTCAGTACATAGATAAATTTATTTATTTTATTGCATACTATTTCTACATGTGCCTTCCAGTTACAGTGTTTGTCTAATTTTACTCCGAGGAAAGTAACTGTGTCGGTTTCCTCGATTATTTGGTTTTGATAACTAAGATTTAATTTAATTTGTTTTCTGTTATTATAATTCGAAAAGTGTATATAGTGGGTTTTTGAGAGGTTGACTGATAAATTATTATTATTAAGCCATTCTACTATTAGTTTAATTTTATTATTTATGTCAATTTCATCATAATTATTATAAGTATTATAAGTATTATTGGAGCATGTCAGGATAAGCGAAAAATCATCAGCGTACAGGATGCATTTGTCAGATACTACATCGGGTAAGTCATTAATGTATAGGATAAATAGTAGGGGGCCGAGTAGACTACCTTGAGGTACGCCGAAATTGTTTTGTTTAGCCAATGATTTGTAGCCCGTAAGCACCTTTTCTTCATTCAGATTCTCTATTACAACAGATTGTTTTCTGCTTTCTAGATAAGATTTTATCCATTGCAATGCTGGGCCTCGTATCCCGTAATTTTCCAGCTTACATAGGAGTAACTCGTGTGAAACAAAATCAAACGCTTTGGTCATATCGAAAAATATTACAATTGGTCTTTTTGAAGAGTCTAAATATGTCGTAACCGTGTCAATAAGATTAAAACAAGCGTGTAAAGTAGATTTTTGCTTTTGGAATCCGTACTGCTCCTTTTTAATCACATCAAATTTTTTGAAAAATTCTGACAGCCGTTGGTGCATTGCTTTCTCGAATATTTTGGAAAATATTGGAATTAGCGTTATCGGTCTGTAATTTACCATACATGATCTATCTCCTTTTTTATGTAACGGTTTTACTAATGCAACTTTTAATAGTTCAGGGAAACATCCCTTTTCAAACGAATAATTTATTAGGTGAGTCAATATAGGGGCTATTTCATTAGCTACTGCTTTTATTATTTTTGTAGCAATTTCATCGAATCCTACCGCACATGTATTATTTAAAGATTTTATGATTTTTATAATGTCATTTTCATTGTATGGGGTGAGAAAAATACTTTCGCATAGTCGTGTTTTATTTGTATTTTTGATTTCCTTGCGGTTTTCGTTAGTTATGGTGATAAGGTAATCATTAAAAGCATTTGCAATATCCTGCGGATCATATAGTAGGTTGTCGTTTACCTTGATTTTTTCGATTATATTTAAATTCCTATGTGGCTGTCCTTTTATAATATCCCAACCGGTTTTACACTTGTTTTTAGCCGCAGATATACGATTAAAATTGCAGATTTTTTGTGCAATTGAAAAGCAGTTCCTAAGAATTCTTGAGTATTTCGTGTATTTGTTTTTGTTGGTAGTATTTTTATTTTTGTAGTATTTATACTGCAAGCTTCTTTTAATTTTACTACTCTTCCTTAGCCCTTTTGAGATCCATGGCAGCTTTTTGGTTTTGTTGCTTATTCGTATTTTATATTTAGGAAAACACAAATCGTAAAATAGTAAGAACGTTCTGTGGAAAGTTTCAAATGCTATGTTAAAATTTGACTCATCATACACTTCTTTGAAGGATAGACTTTGTAGGCATTGTCGAAATTTATTTATGTTTTCCAGATCATAATCTCTTTTTATAGTATAGAAAAAGCTTATACCGGGGTTTTTTTCCTCTATTGGTATGTGCAAGCCCTGTGCTGTATTGTGATCTGACAAACCTAGATCATATAACTCGCCTACAGCTGTGTCAAAGGTACTTAAAATATTATCAATGCATGATTCTTGTCTAGTTGGCTTATGTATGTGTATTGTAAGATTATGATTTTTAGCAATGTCAAAAAATGTTTTTGTTACGTTGTCATTTTTTAAAATATTAATATTAAAATCACCGGCTATGACTAAGTTTTTTTTGCTTTTCTTAGAGATTCGATGGAGTACCGCCTCAAACTTGTCGAAAAATGTTGCTTTGTTACCATTTGGTACTCTGTACACACACAGTATTATAATATTGTATTTCAGGACATTAATCCCACAGCATTCAAAATCACCATCTTGAGTGAAATCACTTAGGTAGTCTATATTCTCAAAGGTAATTTCGTTTTTAACAAAAATTGAGACACCTCCTCTTTTTTGGTTTTTCTCCCTGCTATAATATGTACATATTCAATGACGGGTGCCACCATCCGCCATGATGTAGGTATGGCTCCTCTACATACTAAGAACTCTGTGGTTGGGAAAGTGCCAGAACCCAGAGCCGCTAAGCTATAGGTATACAATTTATGAAGATAACCATATCGATACAGCTACGACTCATAACGATACAGCTCCCATACAACGAACTGTATCGTTATGAGAAGCAAACACGAAAGAAGGTTCAATTCGATATAGTTGTCAAATTCGAAATTGGAACTTTTCGATGCTGGAGTAGATAAAGGTATTTTTTAAATAGCCAACAAAAATTTTGAACGAAAGTTATTCTTTGACATGGAACTGGAAGTTAGAATGTACTAATTATAATTAGTTGTAATCCAAGGTACGGATCATCTAGGTCCGAATTGATAAACCGTCATCAGATATAAGAACACGTTATCATGTATCGTTAAGTCTAGACCATCCATGTCATAGACTAGCTGACGCCCGCAACGCGTGGATTGAGGTTTTTTGGTTTCCGCATGAATTTTTTAATTTTGTGTGTTATTCCAGACTATAAATGAATGATCTATCTCTGTGCCAATAAATCCGTTCAGCAGTATTCGCGTGATTGAATATCAACCTTGAGTTCCCGAACTTTTAATACATTTCTAAAAAAAAACATCCATCCATCTATCAAAGTCAAATTTATTTATTCAAATTAGGTACACTGTACACTTATTGACGGCTAATTTCTTACAAAACATGATGGTGATAATTAGGGTCGGCATCTTAAAACTAAAGCTACGAGGGTTCCAAACGCGCCCTGGTCTGAGAAGAGACCACAACAAACTCAGACGGTTTTTTAACTTATCACCATCTCACAAATCACCTTAAACTAAGGAACTATCAGAGCCATTAGAGAAAATTATTGCCAAGCTTCCTTGTCTTTTAAGTTATATTGGTATAGATTGACGGATACTTGAGAACCTTACCTTAAACTTGAGTCGGCTTAGAGCTTGCCGCTAGGGTGGTAAGTAGTAACAAGGTAAGGCCTTAGCCTTCCACTAGAGATCCAGTAGATTCCAGTAGACGTGAGCTAATTTGATATTATCAATTTCAAAATTGTGTCTGCCAAGAGTAAACTCATGGCTTTTTGCTTGTAATGCTACCTACGGCTAGCGCACAGCGCATCGTTGCACCAGATGAGACGTCAAAGCTTTCAGATTTGCCTGAGAGAGGTGACGGTGCATAGACTATAGACGACTAGCTGATACCCGCGACTTCGTCTGCGTGGATTGAGGTTTTCCGGTTTTCGGAACTCTTTAATTTTCCGGGATTAATAATAGTCTATGTGTTGTTCCAGACTATAATCTGTGCCAAATTTTATCCAGGTCCGTTCAGCCGTTCTGACATGATTGAGTAACAAACATCCATCCGTCCAAACTTTCGCATTTATTAATATTATTATACCTAAGTATATAGATTGGTTCAAATCATATTCTTGGATCACATCCATATTATTAAAAAGCATAGTGCCAGTTGCGAGTAAAAACTGTAATAAACACGAACAAATAGGAGGACCCGCGTTTATTATTGTAACAACGTAAAGGATTTCATTTGTCATCATGAGTCAGGACAATGCGCCGGCGCCTCTTTTGTACGAAATCTGATTTGCATTGTGTTATTTTGTTGATGTCCGTTCGCCGAAAAAGCTGTGAATAGCTTGAATTATTGGTGTACTAGCATCAGCCCGCGACTTTGTCCGCGTGGTTAAAGTTTTTTTTATTCCCGCGGGAACTCCTTAATTTTCCGGGATTAAAAGTAGCCTATGTCACTCTCCAGGTCCTCAACTATACCCATGCCAAAAATGACGTCGATCCTGTGCTCCGTTGCGGTGTGATTGAAGGACAAACCAACAAAACAACAAACCAACAAACAAACACACTTTCGCATTTATAATATAAGTATAATCTACCTATTTGGTATGCCTCGTTGGTCTAGGGGTTAGCATGTTTGACTGCGACCAACGAGCTCCCGGGTTCAAGCCCCGGGTCCATTGACTTAATGCCCGGTTCGGGCCATAATAAAGTATGTATTGGGTGTTTCTGACTAGATTTTTTTTTTATCCACTACAAGCTAGCCCTTGACTACGATCTCACCTGATGGTAAGTGATGATGCAGTCTAAGATGGTAGCGGGCTAACCTGTTAGGGGCATGGCAGTTATATTGAACCCATACCCCTTCGGTTTCTACATGGCATCAAACCGGAACGCATGTAGCGTGGCCGCTTGGCGGCACGTCTTTGCCGGTAGGGTGATAACTAGCCACGGCCGAAGCCTCCCACCAGGCCAGACCAGGGAAAATTCAGAAATTATAAATTCCCAAATTGACCCTGCCGGGGATCGAACCCAGGACCTCCGCACCTACACACTGCGCCACGGAGGTCGTCAATCCTAAGTACCTACTAACCCGGAGTTATGAACTTGTGGTGTTTCAGCCCCGCGCCTCGGAGACACAGACCATCAACTCGGTACTCCACAGACCATACTACTACTTTACAACAAGTTTACCTACTACTCGGTGCTCCGAGAGCATGATAAGCCGTCGGTCCCGGTTATTATCACTAACACCAACCCGCATTGGAGCAGCGTGGTGGGTCTAAGCTCTAATTCCAGCTCTCTCCTATGAGAGTGGAAGCCTGTGCCTAGCAGTGGGACGTTAAAGCTTTTTGTGTCCCGTTGTTGATCAAGAGAAAGTAAAGTTAGAAACAAATCTATGCAATTTCATAGAAATGCCTAAAGCTACGATAAGCTATTATTATTTACGAGATCTTTGATAGAATAAAAATTATTTTAGGATCTATTTTCATAAGCAAGGAGCTTCTGATAGGTTTAAGAATACAATATTTATCTTTAACAAAAAAAGATGCTAAAGATCGATTATTTCTACAGAAATAAAATACAAGGCCTAACGATGTATTGAATTGAATCATGGATTTTGAAAATTCTCAATAAGTTTAGTTATTTATACTTTCTTTATCTATTTCATAGAAATGGTCTGAAATTACTTTTGTTAAGTATCTGAGAATTCTAAACAATGTAAGTAAATGATAATATTAAACTGAATGAGTTCTGAGTTCTGAAAACAATAAAAATTAAATGAATTTGCAATAAATAATAATTAAAGAATTCACACTGTGACTTTTCAATGAACCTTTCTGTTACTTCACTCCTATTCACTTGAATGAATGATTGTTCATTATTAAAAAGTTACTATTGTTTTGATTGTGAGAAAAAATAACCCCAAATTATTGATAATGTTCTACATTCATTTGTATACCACTGCGGTGTTATGCTACCTATTTGGTTTTTTAATAAACGTATACTAATTAACATAATAATTTATAGGTAATATAAGTACAAATTAGAGAGGCTTAGTTTGTATTAGATTTTGCCCGCGGCTTCGCTCACGGTTGGGTTGAATCTAATCGAAATCCTTTCTTAGGTTATTCCTTCGTCATAATAACTAACTGTATGTCAAATTTTAGCCCGTTTTAGTGGTTTTAGCTGTGCGTTGATAGGTCATAGTCAGTCAGTCAATTACCAATAGATCAACTGCAAAAAGTGCAATTTAACTTGGCTTTCGCCATTCCAAATTTTACAGCCGAATCGGTTTAGTCGTTGTGTCGTGAAGGAGCATCAAATATCCAAACAAACATCCATAAGATCATTTCTACGTTTATAATTTTCTCCTAACGCCTTTTTATATGCAATATTTATAATTTTATATTTGCTTGTAAAATCCGTTTTTTTTTTATCCACTACAAGTTAGACCTTGACTGCGATCTCACCTGATGGTAAGTGACGATGCAGTCTAAGATGGTAGCGGGCTAACCTGTTAGGGGCATGGCAGTTATATTAAACCCATACCCCTATTCGGTTTCTACACGGCATCGTACCGGAACGCTAAATCGCTTGGCGGCACGTCTTTGCCGGTAGGGTTGTAACTAGCCACGGCCGAAGCCTCCCACCAGGCCAGACCAGGGAAAATTCCGAAATTATAAATTCCCAAATTGACCCTGCCGGGGATCGAACCCGGGACCTCCACAGCGCTCAACACTGCGCCACGGAGGTCGTCAAATCACTTTAAAAATACCAACTACTAACATAATATAATAATTATTATTATTACCTGTGTAATGACTACATCCAAGCCGTCACCACAGAATAGGTAGGTAGTAGGTACCTAGTAGTATGTTTGTCACGCCAAAAGTATATAATTTCAAGAGGTCACCATAAAAAAACACATTTCATTCACCGCTTACAATACTATTTCAATAGACAGACAATGGCGCTTCGTTTCGAGTGTTGAATTTATTGATGTTAGCAAAAACTGTGCAAATATTTTTTTGGTAATGGAACCGAGCGCGCCCTCTCGAAACAAACAGGGCGTAGGGTACTCCTACCTTTCGCAAACATTACTGTTGTGTGTTTGATCAGGTTACAATTAAACCACAGATGCACATAGACATGCAAAATGAAAAGTTTTTTATAAATGTCAGGTTTGGGCTTTACGATTATTTGAAAAGGGCTCGTGGTTAGTACGTTTTGAATTTCATAGACAATAATCATACTTAATATAATAAAAGCGAAAGTGTGTTTGTTTGTTGGTTTATTGGTTTATTGGTTTGTCCTTCAATCACGTCACAACAGAGCAACGGATCGACGTGATTTTTTGCATGGGTTTAGCTGAGGACCTGGAGAAACATAGGCTAAATTTTATCCTGGAAAATTGAGGAGTTCCCGTAGGAATTTAAAAAAACTTAATCCACGCGGATGAAGTCGCGGGTATCAGCTAGTATACCTATAAGTAGGGGAACGGGCGATAGCTTATAGTAGGTATGGTTCCGAAGTTCAGACTCCTTTTTGGGTGGTCGGGGTTCAATCCTTGTGCACACACTATTGTATCTTTTCTGAGTTATGTGCGTTTTAACTTTTCAGAATATCGATCTCACCTGATGGTAAGTGATGATGCTGTTTAAGATGGTAGCGGGCTAACCTGTTAGGAGCACGGAATAGATAAAGGGAGATTTATTTTTTCTATGGTTAGAGGTATGTCAGTTATATTAAACCCATACCCCTATCGGTATTTACACAGGCGCGCTTAGAAAATTGTCCAATTTCCACAGATTGTATCTATTGTAAAAAAGCCCTTTTGCGCATGATTTGGGCTATTTCGCGTTGGAATTGGAATGTATTATTATTGCTGAACTCGGGTTGTTTGTTTAGCAGGGGACCGCAAACGAATGAATAATTTAAACCAATCAGAACTAAATTGCTGTTGTTACGGTCTAGGCGCTAATGCCAATGGAAATGGAATTCAAATGTTTACTCGAATCACCGAATATTCAGACATAATAAAACGAGGTAAGTAACTTAATGTCGTTTGGACTTTCCGGAAATGGGTGAATTCTATGAGATCCTGAAATACGGATTTTCAATCTGAATCATCGTCATGACAAAAATCTACGACGTGAATAAATGGACTTATGGGGATAAGGAGGGCTCCGCCCAATCAAACACCCATCACTTTATAATCGATAGTTCTTTAATGTGGTGCATACATCAAAAACTTCACAGTTCTCAGGTTACACAAAAATCAATTGCCTTAAAGAACAGTTACAGTTATACGTTATAACTAGTCACCAAAAACAAAACCGTTGGGTAAACTTTTTCTCCAAGCGAACAAGAAGTAAACAAGACGTATCGACAAGTATTTTAGAAGTTGTGTCAAGAGTGACACTTGTCATTTTGTGGGAACATAGACTATGTCTGTCAAACAATGAATAATAAAGGCAGACACAGACTATGTCGCCACAGACGTCTACGATTTGATTAATACCTACAGTTTAGGCCTTTCCTTATATTATTACACTAGATGATGCCCGCGACTTCGTTCGCGTTGATTTAGTTTTTTCCGGGATATAAAGTAGCCTATGTCCTTCGCCAGGATGTAATAATCTCTATAGTCTTTACCTTTTATCAAAATCTGTTGACAAGATGGACCGTGAATGCGTAGCAGACAGACAGACAGATACACCTTCGCATTTATAATATTAGTATGGCCTACCATGATTGAAACTTGCATGCAGAGTTAAATTGGCTTGCCTGAAAACTTAAGTAGGTATATACATATAGGTATACAGTTTTTGAACAGGACGTGATTTGTGTTTTGACGGGCGTGTTCAAAAAACTGTTTATATTCAAATATTCACACAGATTTATTTTGCTGTTGGGAATATTTTGTGATGTTAGCGTCGCTTGTCGCGGCGCGGGCTGCAAACGAATGAATAAATTGCTATTTTTGTGACACAGGCGCTGATGCCATATGAAAACTAAAATAAACTCAATCACAGAACTCTAGAATAATAAATCCATTGGTATAATATTTAAATAGAGTTATTCCAAAAAAACAGATACTAGTTTGCCTGCGGTTTCACTCACGCTTAGCTTTATTTTCATTTATAATCCCAAGATAAAAATATAGAGGTAAATTGTTGTAGGTACCGTACCCAGTGAAACACATTGCAGATGTAGGTAGGTAGATAATAGGTATGTGTAGAATGAAACGTAAACAATACTTACATTTTTCAACCTATTAAATAATAATGCCGATGAAATGGCACGATGTCATATATAAAGTGCACGCTGTCATCCTTACAATGGCCCTCTTCAACAAAAAAAAAAAAACTTGTAAATCAAACTCGTAATTCTCTCTATCACGGAATAGATAAGGGGAGATTATTTTTTCTATGCTCTCTATATTGCAATAAACTGTGCTCTAATAAATTTAAAGTAGGTACTTAACGGGTTTTCGTTTTGGCCGGGTACTAACCTTTTCGTAATATTATTATCTTTTATTCTTAATTAGGTATTTTATTGCGATTTGCGTTGTCACCGTGAAACTTCCTCTTATTAAATTAATACGTCATGTCAGTCATGTTTAATTAATATTTTGTTTTATTAAACATAATATTATTATGTTTAAGTTATATTAAACCATTGCCATGCTTGTTAAGTACAACTACTTACTAAGTAGATATCTACATGTACCTACCTGAATCATAATATATATCATTTTTTCCCGTAACTGTAAGATTAACTAGGTCAAATCTATTTACCTACATTACAAGGTACTTTTGCTACGTACAGCTAAAGGAATTTTGTTCAAAATAATAAATCTCAACATTTGTAGGAAACTCTAATTAATAGTTAAAACGTACGTTCTCAAGAATTACATGTCAGTCAATAGCATAGGTCAATAGCACCCCTGCAATTTTTATAGCGGCAAAAAGTTGATTTACTACGTCACAGTTCCTTACCACGTCACAGTTCTTGAACACGGCAACTCGTGTCCGGCACGCGTCTTATTAGATTAATAGAAGGAAACAAGCAAGGAAATTACTGGCGGGTGGCGACAGTTCCAAAAGTATAGTGTGCATATTTTATACACAGTGGCGTGTTTTTATTGAATTAGTTAGTTAGTTACTCACTTATCTTTTTTGGATTAATCGCCCTTGGCTACGGTCTCCGTCGGCGGTGTTATTAGGGTTCCGTACCTCAAAAGGAAAAAACGGAACCCTTATAGGATCACTTTGTTGTCCGTCTGTCTGTCTGTCATGACCCTTCCTCCCAGGAACGCATGGAGGTATCAAGCTGACACTCATATCAAATACTGAGTATTTGATATGAATGTCTACTGTCCCGTGGAGCTGTGAAAAAATCACTAAAAACTTCTAAGCCAACGCAATCAAAAGATACAGCCGTTTATGCTGCAAATTTTTGACACTCGCAAGGGAATCAAAACCTGCAGGGTACCTACTTCCCGGGAACTCAGAATATTGAAATTTGCTTGTGCATGTCATAAAGCACAGATAAAGGAAAAATTGCGAAAAGCATAAACTTTTAGTGACATCATATAATAAAAATATTTTTAATAATTTTGAACTTATTACAGGTTTGTTCGGAACCCTCGGTGCGTACTTATGGCCCGACCTGGGATTCGAACCCGAGACCTCGTCAGCCGCAGTCGAACATGCTAACCACTAGATCAACTAGACTCAACAAGACAGCTGTTGCCAAATAAACTGATGTCGTAGAACTCAGATCTGTCTGATGTCTGTTTGCTACACTTTCACGGCCCATCTATTCAACCGATTTTAATGAAATTTGGTACAGGGGTAGATTGTATACCGGGGAAGAACATAGGCTTTTATTCCGGACAATTAAAGAGTTCTCGCTGTAATCAAAAAACCTTAATCCACGCTGACAAAGTCGAAGGCATCATATTTTAGTAATAATAAAAGGCATTTGCTTTTGGTACAATCGAACCCAACTCGGACAGAATTAAAACCTAACCACTAGACTATCACCGCAATTTGTTTCATAATATTCAAGAGATTTTTAGCCTGTTTTCTTAGCTAGCATGTGGAAATCCCACAGGTGTAGATATATATATTTCCAAGTTCTTTAGAGTAGGTACGCAGGTACAATCTAGGTCGACGGTAAAAGGATCTTTCCAGGCGAGGCGCAAAATAACGTTCCCTGTGTTTTCTCAAGCGTAAGGTATTGTTTTCCTTACGACTATACGGCCTTCTTGAGCACTTGAGCAGATGTCCAAGTCATTAAATTGAGTTCGTACATTTTGAGGCAATGAGGCATAACTTATTGAAAAATATACCACACAAATATTGGATGGAAGCAGGCGTTACTTCGCGGAAGTCCACGATAATGAAGGAACTAAAAGTTTAATTTGTTACAATCCGCGACTACAGCCCATTAACGTCCCACTGCTGGGCACAGGTCTCCGCTCTCATAGGAGAGAGGGAATTAGAGCTTAGACCCACCACGCTGATCCTTTAAGGACTATTACCATGTTCATGATAATTACCGTGACCGACGGCTTAACGTGCTCTCCGAGGCACGGGGGTGAAACACTGCCAACTTCCTAACTCCGGGCTAGTACTGAGAATTTCTAGTCAGAAAAACCCAATACTTAAAATTATAGCCCGACCCGGGACTCGAAACCGGGACCTCATCTTCAGGAGATGTTGACTCGACAATGCACCATTGTGTAGTCAATGCCTACTACTCGTAGGTAATTATGTAATTACGTAGTCTTCTACTTAGTATTCAGCTGCAGACCTAACCTATCTTAGATATTAAATTTTGACAGCCTCGTCATCGCCATGAAAGAGAATAATCACAGTATTCCATGAGAACAATAATCCATTTACACAGTTATCAATTTTGAATGAACTATCGCAAAGGGTTGGACGTGTAGCCCATATAAAATGTATGAAGCAATTGCTAACGTGCGGCATTTTGAAGCGCTGTGGACCGATTCACTCAATACTACCTATTACCAAATAGCAGTCACCATCATGTTCATAATCCTTAAGCAGGTACGTACTACGTACTACGTAGGTACCTACTACCTCCGTATTTACCTACCTATATTATCAAGTGATACTAATCTTAGTAAGTACTCAGTTACCTAGGTGCTCCAGGCAGCGGATGAATTGGAGCTATTGGAGGCTTGGGGCGGTATCTCTGAATGAGGCCCACAATTTTTGGAGAGTGTAATGGATTGACCCAGTAGGACTTATTTTGGAGTAGGTAGTTCCAGTAGTAGTTCCTACGTACTTACTGTTTTTCTTATAATATTTAAAAATTTAAAAATTTTATTTATTTATTTATTAATATTACAAGCGTAGAAAAATTCCTTCAAACAGTACATATAGATGTTAGGATATAAACGATTAGAAATACGAGCGAAGCGAGCGAAATTTTCCTTTGATTTTACAAATATTATTCAGAGGCTAGAGCCCGGGGCTACACTGTAAAAAATGGCGCAGTCTAAAATGGTAGCGGGCTAACCTGTTAGGGGCATGGCAGTTATATTAAACCCATACCCCTTCGGTTTCTACACAGCATCGTACCGGAACGCTAAATCGCTTGGCGGCACGTCTTTGCCGGTAGGGTAGTAACTAGCCACGGCAGACCAGGGAAAATTCAGAAATTATAAATTCCCAAATTGATCCTGCCGGGAATCGTCATCGAACCCGGTACCTCGCAACAATGCCACACACTGCGCCACGGAGGTCGTCAAAAGGTTTATCTCTTCAATAGCGCTATTGGTTCGTTAACTGAGCGATTCTGAACCACGCGATGACTCCGTTTAAACTAGAGTTAACAAAACTGACCGATCTGTGTAGTTTATCGGTTCCATTGGTTGAGAGTTGAGACCAATCCTTTATCTATGGTCTTCAAACATGGCATTATACTTTTTTAAAGCTATGCTTTCCACCTTGCCTACCTACCTGTTGTAGCTTATTCCGCACAGCAATAACATTTTATTTAAATGACAATACAAGGAACTCTGACAATCTTTGGTGAATCGCATATAAATAAATTTAGAAATGTCATAATTTTGTTTAATAAATACTTGGTTTAATAGTTATGTAAAAGTATGGTGTTGTGGACGTACAGCTTAACATAGTACAGCAACTTACTATGCATACGTATAAAAAAATAATTTTTTTCTGTCATGGTGCTATACACTATCATCATAACTTAAAAGTACTTAAAACATTTATTGGAAACTTATTTACGCTAAAAAAATATTATTATTAAAAAGTCTACATGAAATGAAGCGATGAAATCATTATTATACGTTTAAACTCGATCTCTGAAATAGGTCCATCTAGCGGTAGAATATGTAACTGGTTATCGATTTCATAGAACGCCGGCTTTTGAGTAACTTGTTTAAATAAATCTAAAGGTGAATCAATAATGTTATTAGTAATTTTATAACGTCTTATCATTTAAATTATTAGATAAAATAATTATTAATAGATGGCCACACAATATGTTTTAAAAATAGTTTAGGTAATACAAAAATAAAATGCAATTTATTGAATTTGAATTGACTTTCACGCCATCTAGTCTCAGATCTAGTAGAGAATTATTCTAACGGTGTGTATTGCACTAAATGTTTACAATTTCTAATAGATGGCGTTGTTATATAAAATTTAAAAGTGAAATATTAAAACAAATTCAGTTAGAATATGTACATAAATTACCAGAATCGTATTATTTTTGTACTTACTAACTAGCCGATGCCCGCAATTTCATCTGCGTGATTAAAGTATTAAGTAGGTAACCTATGTGTTATTCCAGACTATAATATAGCTCTGTGCCTTTCATCCAGATCCGTCCAGCCTTTCTGGCGTGATTGAGCAACAAACATCCATCCATCCGTCCATAAGTAGGTACATTCGTCCAAACTTTCGCATTAATATTTAATTGTAGTATAGATTCAGTAAATAATACAGTTTGCCTTCTGTGAATCAAACGAGAATCAAGAGTAACAAAAAATTATTCTTAAGAAGTAAGTTTCTAAGTTCAAACAAAGTTATCCAATTATTAATAGAGTACTTACGTTGCTGGGTGAAAATCGATTTGAGTACTACGTTTGTTTACTTACGTAGTTAGCTTCTTACATAACAATTACCCGAACGAAGTTACCTAGTCAAATAATTGTGCTAAAGACTAATTTAAGCAACTTAGATTTCGTATCTAAATGGATATTATATTATGTACATTTTCAAAATCCAATTTAGTTAAGTAAATACACTCGTTGTTTAAATATCCTGAGTTACAAAATGTTCTCTTTCCAAAAAACCGACTTCCAAAGTTCTTACGCCACTGTAAAGTAAAAAAAATAATTTTGATTTCTACCCAGCTTAGAGCCTGATGCCTCTATTTTGCTCACGGAATAGATAAAGGGATTTTTTTTTTGTATCTTTTCATTTTTGCTATGATTTTTCTTATCCTTGTTATACCCGTCCGACTTCAACATAGTGGGTAAAATTATTTTATTTACTTTACAGTGGCGTTGGAAGTCGGTTTTTTTTCCAAAGAATTTTTAATTTTAACTTTTTAGTGTCAGCGTTGAGGATTTGGAGTCAGAATTTTTATAGGACCTCTAGAGCTAGAGCTAGACCTCGAGAGCTTCCTCTAACGACTGATAGAAAAACAATTCAAATCGGTTCAGAAACCACGGAGATTTGCACCGAAATACATAAAAAATATTTTTTTTAAAAATTACGCGCTGAATTGAGAACCTCCTCCTTCTTTGTAAGTCGGGCAAAAACTTTAGAGGGTTAACAAATACTTAGTTATATATTGAGACTCATTTGAATCAATCATTTCAATGAATGCGCGCGTATGCGTGTCAGAGGCAAATTGTAATCATTTGACACAGCATAAAACGTATTATTCGAACTGTTTAAGGACATCATGTACCTACATGCTTTTTGACGTTTGAACTCCTTTAACCGGTCGGATTATCCGTTTAACAAAACGATTACGATTACAATTGCCTTACACAATCGGGGGGCTGATCAAGGAAACCTCCGAAATAAAGAAACAACACCTCAGATTTGCAAGCGTTCTGCTGTCTGGACTCTGGGGTATCGCGGCTCGATCGCGGACAGCAGTGTGAAAGCTTTCTTTGTTTACGAGAATATGTACCTATCCAAAAATGGTGTGTAATGTTTTCAGAGTTTATGTTTGTATGTATCTACTTACCTATTTATGTGAGTTTCTTTATTCCACCATAACTTCCAAATGCCTGAACAGATTTTGATGTGTGGTAGCATCGTTACAAACCTTACATCCTCCTTAGTGACACCAGCTATATTTTTTTAAATTCAATAAAAATGGCAGGACAATCGTGTTTTTATCCATCTCTACAGCCCATTAACGTCCCACTGCTGGGCACAGGCCACTCGCAAAGGAGAGAGGGAATTAGAGCTTAGACTCACCAGTCACCACACTGCTCCAATGCGGGTTGGCGTGATTTTATATTATTGAAAACTTTTTTATTCGCGTTGAGCACTTTTGGGTAGGAGGTAAAAATGTAGATTCGCGTGACGACATTCTCGCGAACAGCGACATGCTCGCGAACGTATAAATATACTCCATTCGAAATTAAACGTTAATGCCTCAGTGTTAAGATTTATATTTTCATAATATTAATAATAATAATTAAAAAAAACATATATATATTTTTTTTAAATAACGAAACAAAATTATTAAAAAAAATTGAATGTTCGTTTTCACTTTTTTTTAAATTATACTTATTCTGTGTGGTTTTCTTGTCTATATTGATTGAAGTCTATCAGCACCTTTTCACGCAGTCTTCACCAATAGGCCCTATAGGCCTATTGGTGAAGCCACTGAAAAGCGCTGAAATATAAATATTTTCGTTGCAAAAGTTTTCAATGCGACTCGAACTGCAGACTTTCAACCTTTCAACAGTCTCGGTTGACGGGCGCTATTTATGAAGTCGCTGGTTTAACTTCCAGCTTTAGTTATGTAGGGTAATAAATTTACAGTGTTCAAACTTTAAACTTCGTATATTTGAATGTACGATCTAATAATACATTATTTATTATTATATAGTTACTAGCTGATTCCCGCGACTTCGTCCGCGTGGAATGAGCTTTTCGTAAGAAACGTTTTCGTTCGACCGTTTTTCTCCGTCTTACATTGCAAATCCGACATAAAATAATATTGCGGCTATAAATTAAGATGTAAGCTATCCTATCTTTCAAGGTGGATCAAACTGCAGACGGTGTGCAAATTTAATTTAAAATCGGTTAAGTAGTTTAGGAGTCCATCGCGGACAAACAACGTGACACGTGATTTATATATTATATTTAGATGAGTAGGTATAACCCTATCCTAATTTCTGGTGGGAGGCTTCGACCGTGGCTAGCACCCTACCGGCAAAGACGTGCCGCTAAGCGATTTAGTTTTAGCGGCTAGTTTGTAGACTAGCGGATAAAAAAAAAAAAACTCCGAGCTTGTTCTGAGAATATCTTGTAAGAAAATCCCAATAAAGGCGCGATACGGGAATCAAACCTGGGACCTCTTCATCCGCAGCAGAACATGAAATTGAAAATATACTTTATTGTATAACATACACAATATAACGTATAAACAAAACAAGAACTAAATATATATACAAAAGCGGTCTTGTCGCTGAGAAGCGATCTCTTCCAGGCAACCTAGAAAAGGAAATATTAACAGAATGAACATGCTAACCAGTAACCACAAGTGACTAGACCAACGAAAGTATCTACTGTGGGTTCACCTGTTATTGTTTTAACGTGACCGCACTGACCGGTAGGACCCCTATTAGGAAAGAATTTTACAATAGGGCGGATTTCGACTAGATAATCACTTACCATCAGGTCAGATCGCAGTCAAGGGCTATAACGTGTAGTGGAATTTAAAAAAAAAAAACGCTCAAGCGAGCCGTGCCGGGTAAGCTACAAGGCTAAAAACGAAACTAAATCGCTGATCACGAAACTTTTGCCACGACATTATTCGTCAAAAAGGCAGAACTAACGTAATGATTTCGCCAGTTTGTATTTCCATTTGCTTTGCATTTTCCTCAGTTTCAGCGCGTTTCAGCACCTTTCAGTGTCACTCGAGGGGTCTGGGTAGGTTGGATGTCGGGCAGATTTTCTTCGTAGCGAGCGACATTTTGATCGGAGATAAAGTGGCGTTGTTACTCCCGCTTTGACAAGATATACCTTTAACAAGATATACCTTTAACAAAGCGTAGTAACAAAGAGATATTATTGTTGACATCAATACACGAACGCGTTTGAGGTTTACGAGCGCGCATTTTTAAAGATGAACAATCTTCAAAGACTACTATTTATATCAAGAAAATGTGGTAGATATTATACTCGTATCTGCTAATTTGTATTAACCTATACAATCCTTCACTCATCGGCAAGCAAGTACTTATGCACACGAATTAAGCTTCTACGATTTACACGATAAAGCTTATATTGTATTACATTCACAACTAACAAAAGTTATTATTACACTAACGCATTGAAGTCGTCGATTTTGCCAGAAATGAGGGTAGTTTACAAAAAAAGTTTGAACACTTGTAAAACCGAGACGTGTAGCCCAGTTGGTAAAGCGCATATCAGTCGATTGCACTGGTTAAGCAATCTTGATCCTGGTCAGTAACTGGATGGGTGAATGACTAGAGGTTCCGAATTTTTCTTTTTCGTACATCCGAAAGCATGTTAAGCCGTCGGTTCTTGAATTCTTGTCAATTATTATCCCTAAAATCAGATTATATTCGTTAAAGGCCAAGCCTAGAGCCGAAAACAATAAAGATAGTTATGTATAGTTACTACAAGCCTATTGAATGGTTCTATTAATTCTTTTCAAGTCCCAACTCGCGCTAACGAAGTTTTTAATTATTTAGAGTATAAAGGCATTTAGTTAATGACTCATTAGCGGGAGTCCGTGTATACTCAGTAATCCATTGGGTATATGGCGTTACTACTCACTTGCTATGTAACTATGTAAATACTGATATATCTAAATAGGTACACAGCGAGTTTCGCTGAGCGAATTTGACTCGCAACTCTGTGTTCCTACTGCGTTGGTTGACGTGATATCACCAGTGATACATTGTGTATCTAACTGGCACGTGAATTGTGACCAACGTGGTTTCTGTGCTTACCCTTTCCCCTTTAAGTTGCGAGCGTCACAACTGAGTATACAATTTGACTCTTTTGTTTTTAAAATAAAGTATTTATTCGTGAAAAACCAACAATTGGGTATTTCAACTATTTGTCAAATCAGCAACTTCTTTTCAAACGTCAAAACGCGTGCTTTGTATGGGAGTTTGTATGAAATTTGGTATTGTGACGTCATCACAGCTCGACGCACTTTTTTACATGGTTACACAGTTTTAAATGGTTATTCAACATAAAAATAACAAGAGCCGTGGATATTGCGAATTTTGGGAGATCCTTAAAAAATAATTTATTTGAGTAGGTAGTGGTCGAATAGGGTGGTTTAGCTGGTTGGCCGGCCACCTTTGGTTTTCGGCCACTTCATAGTTATATCATGTTAATAAGAAAACTTTACCTTACTCGTTTAAAAATCCATGCCTATTTATTTTTTTCATATGAATCCTATAGCTTCTAAAATTTGTAGCATTATAATGACGCCACTGTCTCGTCAGTTGGCCTCCGAAAATTCGGCAGTGTACTCGTGTATCAAAAACAACAAAAAAAATAGTGCGTGAAAAATTTTTGCGAGGTAAGTTACTGAGTTTTTTATCGTTTGATACATATAAATGTTATGAATGTCTACTGGGGATGAGTTAAATTTGTGTTATTTTGATTAAAATGAATGAAAGATTAGGTGTTTTATATATAAATTTAATGGTCGGGTAACTACATTGATTTTAAGGTGGCCAACTGCTTCTCGGCCTGCATGCCGAAAACTAACAGATAACCTTTTAAATTAAATTGATTTTAGCATAGCAAATAAGGTATTCTTTGAATAGAAATGATTTGGACACGAAATATAGCCTCGCCGCATCTGTGTAGTTAGATTTCGGCCGCATGTTTTAAGCTAAAATGTAGTGAAAAACACTTTTTAGTTGGTTAATATTTGGCGGCCGAAAATAAGACACCAAAAATTTACTTTTCGGCCTAGTTAAAATAGATGTGTCCGAAAATTAATAGTTTGTTTACTGATTCTCGGCCAGTAAAAAGTTATGATAGTAAATATCAATAAGTTACCTAATTAAATTGAAATGGGCACTTAGACAAACAATGCAGACCTAAAATGAATTTCCCAAAACCTGTCTTTTCAGCCACTCAAAAAGTTAAGCAAGTTATACAACGGCCGAAAATGAATATTTCAAGGTGGGTTTCCGGCCATTTCCACCGAGACGGCCGAATATTGATAAATTTCAATTTGGTTTTCGACCGTGCTTAAAAAGATGGCCGGTAAACCAATAGATACGAATTTAGTTTTCGGCCAGTAATAAAACAGGTGGTCGAAAATCAGTTGTCACAAACTTAGATATCGGCCGTAAGTATTTAAAAAAAAAAAAAAGTATTTCAAATGACGGTCGAAAATGATTTGTTGTAAATCTAGTTTTCGTCTACTAATGTTATAATATTTATGTTTTCGTATGTTCGTATGTTTATAATGCTTGTGTATTTGGATGTTTGTAACACAATCACGCTTCAACCCGAAAATGGGTTCGTATGAATTTTTGGCACACAGGTTGGCCATGACATATACACTTTTTGTTTCCATAACGGGTTCCCGTGGGAAAACATTCACTTTGATGAAGAATAATTTATTTTACTAATATTAATCCTTACTTTTATATTTTAGATGCCTCCCGAGAGAAAGAAACCAAAAATGAGTGTTAAAAAAAAGAGGTCTCATTTTCAATATACTGAAGAAGCATTGGCACAAGCTGTCCAGGCCATAAGAATAGAAAACAAAAGCATCAGGGAAGCTTGCCGTTACTATGGAGTGCCTCGCTCAACAGTCCAAGATCGAATATCGGGTAGAACTAAAGAACAGCCTCGGAAAGTAGGGCCAGAGCCTATATTAGGCATTGATGGTGAGCAAAAAGTTGTGGACTGGATTATTGAATTAGCCAAATGTGGAATCCCTATAAGCAAAGAGGTTTTGCTCGAAACAGTGACTAAATTAGTAAAAGATATTGGCAAAGAGAATAAGTTTCCAGAAGGGCGACCGGGACAAACATGGTACCAAAACTTTCTTAGGAGGCATCCGGAGATCAGTATACGTGAACCTGAAGGTATTAATAAAGCCAGGGAAGCCGTTAGAGAGAGCTTAATAAGAAAATGGTTTACGGATCTTGAAAATTTTTTGACTGAAAGAGGAATTACAGATATTATGAAAGATCCCGACAGAATATTAAACGCTGATGAGACTGGGGTATCACTATGTCCAAAATCGGGTAAAGTCCTGGCCCCAAAAGGCTACAAAAATGTTTACATTGTTAAAAAAGGTAACGAAAAAGAAACACTTACCGTTTTAATAATGATAACAGCATCAGGGAAAGTATGCCCTCCACTTGTGGTATTCCCGTACATTAGACCGCCAAAAGCGGTTGTAGAAAATATGCCAGAAGGTTGGATAATTGGAAAAACTGAATCAGGTTGGATGCGTTCAGATGTTTTTTACGAATACATTGCTAATGATTTCAACAACTGGTTAGTGGATAATAACATAAAAAAACCAGTAATTCTTTTCGTAGACGGGCATAAATCACATATGTCAATGCCTTTAAGTCAATTTTGTGAAGACAACAACATAATTTTATACGCGTTACCCCCAAATACTACTCATATCATGCAACCAGCCGACGTTAGTGTGTTTAGACCTTTAAAACAAGAATGGAAAAAAACTCTAAGAAAATGGCATGCTAAACCCGAAAACCTTAATAAAACCGTAACGAAGACTAATTTTTGCAAAGTATTTAAGGAAACTCTCGATACAGATATGACACAAACTATAAAGAATGGATTCAGAAAGTGTGGTCTGTTCCCATTCAATGTAGAAGAAGTAGACTACTCAAAATGTGTAAAGGATATACAAGATAGAAGGAAAACCACAGGATATAACCCACCGAACGATAATGATCTGTCATTATCAACTGGTGAGTTAACGGATCGAGATTTCGCAAGTGCAATAAAAGTAGTTCATTTTTTAAAAGACAGTTTGTTAAAGAGGGGGATTGATGAAAGTAGTTTATGTAATGAAATAGAGTGCGCAAGATCTTCGTTCAACAAAAATCGCCGTTCTACTTCACAAACTCCACGAAAATCTACCGAGGTTGTTACTTATAAATCTCCAGATAAGGCAAATATTGATAAGGGAAACGATAATAACAATGAAGGCTATTCATTACTTGACGATATCTCTATTCCTGATGTTGGATCACTAGTATCCCTAAGTGACATTTCTGTTTTAAAAATGGCCGACATACATTTTGACGAGTCTAATGTGACGATAACTATTGAAGACGATCTTAAAAGAGATAAAGAGCATGATTCAGCACAAGAATCCTTACTTCCTCAAAATGACAATGTAGCATCTTCGTCAAATTTTATTACAGTAGCTGAAGTGTACAATGACACATCATCTCCGAATATTGTGATTCACCAAAAAACTAATAATGTAAATACTGATAAAGAAACTTTAGTAAATACTTCATCTGTGCTTCAAAATGATGTACCAATCGATCCATTCAAGTATCATTTAAGATTTCCCATAAGCCCAACTGCAAACAAAATTAATAAGAAAAACATTAATAAATTTCCTAGTGCCATATCTTCAAAGGCTTGGAGAGATTTTCACGATCTCAAGGAAAAAGAAAAACAAAAGAAGATTAACGAAAAAAATAAGAGAAAAGCTGAGAGAGAACAAAAAAAATGCGAACCGAAGTCGAAAAAACAGAAAATTATCAATAAGAAGAAAACAAAACTCAATATCCTTAAGAGTGAGCTAACCAAAGACGAAGAAGAAATTAACAAGGTAGAAAAATCTAACGATGATATTGAAAATGCTGATAATAATATAGAAACTGATATTAAGAAGACTAATAAAGTAATTAAAGAGACTGATAAACATATTTCTAAAACTGATACACATATTTTAGAAACAGATAAATATATTAAGAAAATATATAAAGGAAGTGAAACACAAACTGACAAAGAAATTTCTCATAAAAGTAAAATAACTATTGATGCAACTAAAAGGCATTTGGGAGATGAAATTTCTGATAGTGACAATATTTATGGAGAAGATGAGACTGATGATGACGAATTTAATATTTTCTCATTTAAAAAGACCTAAAATCATAACTAATTGATCTCAATGATCTCATTAATCTTTCAAATAGTTTTTAACGTCTATAATTTTTAAATTTTGCAATAAATATTTTTTATTAGTTTAGTTATTTATTTAAAGACACACCTATCTGTTCTTATTTATTATTTTGTCATTTATTAATTAATTATAGAACCTACTAGAGAGCAAATAGAGCCAAATTTTCAAATTTTAGAATAGTGGCCGAGAACTGGCCAAGTTGATGGCCGGAAACTGAAATTGGTGGCCGAAAACGGGCTAAATCGACATTTTCAGACATTTGAATTTTTAGCAATTTTAATATGATGTTGACAATTAAAGGAGCTACAATTATGAAAACTGCATTATCTTCCGATTTCGAAAATATTTAAGAAAGTAATCAGTGACTTTATTATCATTGATAAAAATCATCTCGCAGTCATACGTTTGCTTAAATGGCCGAAAACAGACGAAACCACCCTACTCAATTACGTATTTTTTTAAATTCAAAAATATAAGTACAGCTTATACAAGTGAAAACTAAACCGTAAAATATTGTGAAGTAACAATAAAGGTAGGTAGTTAACTATAAAAAACGAAAGCAGAACAATGCCTAGATATTTCTGGCCCCCAAACTAGGAGTCCCTGTGCTATGGGAAGCCAGTTTATTATCCGAACATTTAAGTCATAGGTAGATTAATTATTCTGGTACACAAATTCTTTAACTTTTTAGTAAGTATCAAAAAACTATCTTCATCAATTCAATACCCATCTTTTTTGTTTTTATTCAACTAGGTACAAGATAGCTGTTTTTTTTTATCCACTACAAGTTAGCCCTTGACTGCGATCTCACCTGATGGTAAGTGATGATTCAGTCTAAGATGGCAGCAGGTTATCCTGTAACCTGTTAGGGGTACGGCAATATTAAACTCATACCCCTAATCGATTTCTACACAATTATCGTACCGGAACTCTAAATCACTTGGCGGTACGTTTTTGTCAGTAGGTTGGTACTTGGCCAAAGCCTCCTAAACAAAAACCCATCGCCATATCACTACTGAATTTTGACGACCTCTGTGGCGCAGTGTGTAGAGCTATTGCCTTAACGTGCGGAGGTCCTGGGTTCGATCCCCGGCAGGGTCAATTTGGAAATTTATAATTTCAGAATTTTCCCTGGTCTGGCCTGGTGGGAGGCTTCGGTCGTCGCTAGTTACCACTTACCACCCTACCGGCAAAGACGTGCCGCCAAGCGATTTAGCCTTCCGGTACGATGCCATGTAGAGACCGAAGGGGTATGGGTTTAGTATAACTGCCATGCTCCTAACAGGTTAGCCCGCTACCATCTTAGACTGCATCATCACTTACCATCAGGTGAGATCGCAGTCAAGGGCTAGCTTGTAGTGGATAAAAAAAAAAAGAATGATCTTAGAATGAGAGGGAATTAGGCCATAATTCACCACGCTGGCCAAGTGTCGACTTTTGAAAACATTCAGAACTGTCGGGCAAACAGAATATTTCACGATATTTTTCCTTCACCGTAGAGCAAGTGATATTACTCTCTGAGATTTTGATTACTAGGATACATTTTTCCTTTTATATAGGCATATTTCACCCTTTACCCTTCCATCTACTACATCCAATCTAATATGAAACAAGAGATAAAATAAACTAATGCTGTACGTGCGTTCCAGATTTTGGTGGCATGCCAGCTTGTTCAACGGCCGACACTCGTAAAATAGTTGATCTTGAATGTTTGCTTGGGTAGCGGCGACGTCGCGGCGGCTCCCCGCGTTTTCATTAAGTTTTTACGATCGAAAACATTCTTATGGTCTTGCCCCACTTGAGAAGCACGTAGCGGCGTATGAGTTATACAAGGCTGCGTCGCGCAGTGCATATCAGAGGTGCAATCATGTTAAAGATCGGCTTCAAAGTAAAATAAACCATAACTACATTGAATTAGAGCTCAATTTCGTGTATCCATTCTCATACGTTTAGGGTATCGTACATACCTAAACGTATGAGAATGGCAGTGGCGTGCAGGGCATAGAGGCATAAAAGCACTGCTTACCTTAGTAAATTATATCCCTTACAAAATATTGAAAATAAAATTCATTCTAAGCCCACTCCTTTAAATAACGACATCTAGTTCCCGCACGGCGTAACTCGCGTCAGATAAGTGACAACCGATGAACGCCATCTATCGTTAGAAGAGATCGCGCGAAGCCGAAAAGCTTACGAACTATCTGCTTCTTTTGCGCGTCATCGTAGGCAGATATCTGTACTCTACTCGCGTCATTACATCGCGATTCCGAGTAGAATCATAAATGAATGACGCGTAAAAGAGGCAGAGCTTCTTGGCTTGTGATTGGTCAATCGCCAGGGTTCACCATTGACCAATCACAAGCCGCCGTAAGCGTCTGCCGTCTATTGAATTTTCAAAACCGCGCGCGTTCGAAAGTTAAAACAAATGAAGGTTTTATTTTCTACAATCCAAATAAGTACTCTTGATTTCTTATAATTATAAACTTATTTTAATTAAATTAATTTATCCACATTTTTTCCGTTAATTTAAGTACGGTTTTAGATCTAAAAAAAATATTAAAAGTGATTTTTGACTCAAATAATTATAGACCTTACAAACTTTTTTACGCCATATTTGTATTCTCGTACTACTAGTCAGTTGTCTATGCACATATTCATAATATTGTTTACGCGTTGGTTGTTTACTTTCGTGTCTGTTCACAGTGTTTTGATTTAATTTGTGAATTATAATGTTTTTGCGGGAATAAGTGAAGTAAATAAAAAACCAATCGGATTTGTGCTTGCAAAGTTTGTGTAAAGGTTTATTCATAGAACGTACTTCATTATTATTTGGAAAATGGAAAAGTATTCGTGCGAAATCTGCATAGGCGCTCTATGTAAAAGGTACTTAGACAAAACTTTATTTCCTTTCCCTGTAATGCAAAATTAGATATTATTCACAAAGGGAGGTGTGTACCTTTGTATACATTAATTTATATTCTCACAAAAAAAAGGTGGAAAAGTAACTCGGTATGATTCTTTTATCTGGCTGTGTTCACACTAACAGTTTGTTTTGTTTTTCTTGCGTCTTATTTTGTACCTAATGTATGACATAATATATGAGTACCCTATAATGCTTACCCTAAGCCCAAACCCTGTGCACGCCACTGGAGAATGGACGAGATATCGTACGAGATACACGAAATTGAGCTCTAATTCAATGAAGTTATGGTTTATTTTACTTTGAAGGCGAACTTTAACGATTTGATCGGCAATCCTTACATGATTGCACCTCTGTTCCGCGTCGCCTCAGTGGGCCCAGCTCCATACAACCTCATACAAAGAATACTTGCTGCTACATGCCGACACTTTGTAGTGGGGCCAAACCTTTACATGTTGGCGACTTTTAGCTGATGATGTAGGGTAACAAAGTTTTCATTTTATCATTATAGGGGATCCGGAAATATGCTTTGAATGTGCCTAGAGGTTTTTTTCCACTATACTTCCTTGACTGTGAATATCACCTGGTTAAAGTAGTGGTTTCTAGTAAATAATCAAAATTCTAATCATACTAATATGATTATAAATGCGAAAGTGTGTACCTACTTAGTTATGTTTGTTGGTTTTAAAATTAGTTGAAAAGATAGGCCGTTAGAGCGTAGCAGACAGACAGGCAAGACACACATACTGTCGCAGTTATAATATTAGTATGGATATGGATATATCTACCTATTTATTTAATTTGCATCGAACCTTTAGTGGAGTCCAGAATCCAGATAGGAGTTCTTTTAATCAAGCTCCTTTAAGGTCTGAAATGCTTTCCTCGTTGATAAGTCCTTATAATTTCCAAAGAAATTGATTCTTGGATCGAGAGAAAATCTCGTTTACAATAATTGTGTTCTAGACTGTAGTTAGACGTAATTGAGGACTTTTTCCAGCACGTTGGGGGTCCGAATGTGCTGGAATGGCGACCTCGCACAGCGTTGGCAGACCCCCTACTCGGTGGACGGACGGCATCTGCAGACGAGTGGCAGGGAGTCGCTGGATCCAGGCAGCGCAATACCGCGGCGTGTGGAAATCCTTGCAAGAGACCTATGTCCAGAAGTGGACGTCTGTCGCTTTATAATGATGATGAGGACTTTCTTGCAAAATCCAAACGGATGGTCAGCCTACTGGAAAAAAATCTGCTTGTTTTGTTCCCAGGAAAGTTACGAATCTTCTTATGGCCTATACATTAGGATTAATGGCGCCTAACTAAACTTGTAAGTCTCTTACGACTCCCTGGCTAGGTGTTTGTTCACGTTACAGCCTTTCTAGTATGGCTTCCTTTGCCATTTCTATCAAATAGGGTTTTATTGTATTGTTTGATACTATTTTCGTCGTCTTTTCATCCCAATAAATATGTCTGTACTCTGTAAAGCTTAGAACGTGAGTGGATAGGTGCTTTTAGCATATCTATTGCAGGCTGGACTTCGTTTTCTTATGACAACGTGATTGATGTTGAATTGAATTAGAATTGGCTTGTTTGTATTCTTTTTTAAACATCACAGTCAAACTTGTAGTTGTTGTTGTTGATCTAAGTTCTTAGTTGTGTAAGGTTCAATTATTTTATGAGATTTTATTATTTTTTCCGAGGGTATTTTAAAATAAAGTCTGAGAAAATGAGACACTAATGTGGGTACACTCGAGAGGTGGATTCATTCGGTCGAGATGGTCTATAGCGGACAATATGTTGGTTAAATAAATTTTCTGATAGAAAAGATTTGGGGAAAAGAAAATAAAGTGTGATAGTGTTAATTAATTTCAGTAATTATACAATAATAAATAATTAATTAGTATTTGCCGTTTTATTGGAGAAGGCGTTTACAGTTGGTATACAAATCATGCCCGCTTGGTGGAAAGAATGCTGGCTGCTTTACCGCACTGGTTAGCTAGGAGGATGTTTTGGCCAATAAATGAGCCAGATAGCTATTCTGTCACCAAATGAGGCAATTAACCGCAATGAATCCGTCGCCCCATCAGGGTATCCACGGCAAACGGAACTAATATGTGCTCAGATTGCTCTCGAGGCTTGTCCGTTTCAGTAAATTCTGCTGCGGCTACCGGTCTATGTCGTCGCCCTGTTATGACACTTGTAAGCTTGTTACTTTTATATTAAACTACAAGTTAGCCCTTGACTGCTATCTTACCTGATGTTAAGTGATGATGCAGTGTGGGCTAACCTGTTAGGGGAATGGCAGTTACATTAAACCCATGTACCCCAAAGTCGGTTTCTCTTTCTACCTACTTGACAAAAAAAGAAAAACTAAATAGATCACTGAAATGTACCGAATCCTATGCCTAGGGAAGATGTTGTTCAAGGCTGCAAAGTCTATAAAATATAATATACGTGACAAACAACAAAAGTTCCTCGATAAAAGATAACAATTTGCTAGCACGGCGCCTCTAGGGCGGTCAGTCTGTAGAAGATCGATACTAAACCTGTTAGTACTCGTAGTTTAGAATGTAGGTGAACGCAATCAAGACTTACTTGATTCAAGATTTTATTTACTTATTTACGTTATCCCCAACGTAGTATACGGACTTAATTGTACGTACTGGAATTCGTTTGGTAGTGTTATTTTATACAGTTAAATTTTCGTAATTCGTATTTGCTTGGCGAATTTTTACTTCGAAGTCCGTTCAGAGAGTCTACATGCTACGAATAGTAGGTAATTTTGTTTGTGACGATTATTATACGTCTAGTGACGAAGTGTGATTGATACTATTAAACGTACTACCTATTAACTATTCTGTGCTATTAATACATAATTTACCATCTTCACTTTAAGTAGGTATTACATCACTAAACTTCAGGGCAGAAGTGAATAGGCATCTTCTAGGCAAGCGAGTTTCAACCTGCTTTACAGTAAGTAAGCATGATTATCGTCAAGTCGTATTACAATAAAAAAAGTAAAAATAAAAACTTCTAATGGGTTATTTTCCACATTTTCTGCAGAAAAAAGTCACGAGAAAATATTTATAGGACAAACTGTTTCATACAGAACAGTTTTTAGGCTGAAAAAGTGAAAATGTTTCTATGCTTTTATGGATACAACGTTGCGTCCAATCGACTCTAAATTTCCAGTTTGCTTTTAAACTATGCTACCCGAGACTGAGTTTGAGCTAACCCTATCCATCACTGTCAATCTATGTAGTACCTATCTGTAGTATATTGCAGTGTGACGTATCCAAAATACATCATAGGTTCTTTGACCGATCCCGGCTAGGGATATTGACTGGCCAGTCAAAGGATTTCAATTCAAAAATCGCAAAGCTTTGCTTTTGAGGACCTTTTAAAAGCGCGATTTTGATTGAGGATTTAGGAACTGATATTGGAATTTTTTAACCTTTAATACTCCATCACATTTAAACTATAACAATGCGTAAAACATTTTGCAGATCTTAAAGACCAAAGAAACATTCAATTCCAACGAAAATGGCCGTGTCTAAAATTATAATAGTTTTTCTGTTAATCAATTAAACTGAATATTATTATTTTTAATCCAAACTTCTCTTTACCAGGGGATCATATAGATTTAAAAGGCACCACTGCCTAATGGATCAGCTCTGAGATCTTTAATCACAGAATTAAACATTACACACATTAATTCTAACGAATGGTTTGAACACGGTGATTAGTGACTTTGTCTACAATTTGCGTGGTCTCATTTGTATTCCCTAGCACTTGCGCGGTACCATGTTTACGTTCTCGGCAGACCGAGTGGAGCGTCGAATTTGTTTACTCGCAGATAGCCTTGGCAAGGAGTTTGTACTTCTGTTGGGCCTGTGCTACGATGTTTGTGAAACATTGCCTAAAAAAGTTTTGGGATGATACGTGACTGCGGGAAAATATTATTGCAATGGACTTTTAAAATGTACTTAATTACTGTAATTTTATTAATGTATGTACTTGCTTCGCCCTAACAGGGTTAAAAATGCAAAATAAATGAATATGAATATGAATATGAAAATAACTCTTCTAAATTATTGTATGTGTCAATTTTCTTTTTCATGGTTAAGTATAACTAAAATGCGTGCCATCTAGCTTAATAGATTAGAGCCCGTATTAATAAACCGACAAGCAAAGAAAAATTTTGGTTTGTCAAAATCGAACTGAAGCAGATCCTATTATTCTTCTGCTTTTTTTTAATCCACTACAAGCTAGCCCTTGACTGCGATCTCACCTGATGGTAAGTGATGATGCAGTCTAAGATGGTAGCGGGCTAACCTGTTAGGGGCATGGCAGTTATATTAAACCCATACCCCTTCGGTTTCTACACGGCATCGTACCGGAACGCTAAATCGCTTGGCGGCACGTCTTTGCCGGTAGGGTGGTAACTAGCCACGGTAGAAGCCTCCCACCAGGCCAGACCAGGGAAAATGCAGAAATTATAAATTCCCAAATTGACCCTGCCGGGGATCGAACCCAGGACCTCCGCACGTTAGGGCAACAGCGCTACACACTGCGCCACGGAGGTTGTCAAAAATTTCTTCTAGTGCCATCTCCAATCGAAGGTTGGCAAACATTAGGGGCTCTCTGTATTTTAGACGCTGCTGCACGGAATAACGATTCTCTTATCATGGCGTAAATTTTCCAGCCAAGATGTTCTTCTAGATGGTCTTTTGCCATTTTTTGCCCTGCATTATGAGCTGAATGTAGCAGATTGCTGGTTCAAAATCCGTATCCCAAAAACCCTAACATATCTATCAGAATAAATTGCGTTCGCATGAGCATTTAGCGTTCCGGTAACATGCCGTGTAGAAACCGAAGGGGTATGGGTTTAATATAACTACCGTGCCCCTAACAGGTTAGCCCGCTACCATCTTAGACTGCATCATCACTTACCATCAGTTGAGATCGCAGTCAACGGCTAGCTTGTAGTGGATAAAAAAAAAAGCACGGACACAGTTTTGCGATACTTAGTATAGGCATGGCTGTTGACATTCCTCTGTACAAATAAAATAAAAAAAATTACTTACCCATTTTGCTGAGGCTCTTGGTTCTCATCTGAGTCATTACTGACGATTGACTCTAACATCTGTATCTTCAACATTTTAGATGGTCACATGACAGTGAATTTATTTGAGTCACTTGTCGCGAAACTTTGTTATAAGTAAGCACTTTTCTTCAAATTTTCTTTACAGGAGACCTGTAACAAAAAAATAGTTCTTAAAAGATGAAAATCATCATCAATCAATAAAATAACTAAGTATAAAAGGCTTTGTCCTGAGTGACTGAGAGACAACATACAGCCCAAACGTCTGAACGTAGAAATTAAAATTTTGTGAGAATATTCCTTGAGCACCTTCAATGTGTACTAAGGACGGAATTTACGAAATTCCACCCCATTAACGAAGGTTAAATAGGCGATTCAAATTTTATCCATAAAATCTGAAATTTATACTTTCGGTGAAAAATGAAGAAATTTATGTTTTTCACAGTTTTCTGAAATTTCTTTTTTTAAGAACCCACTTCCACACGGACGAAGTCGTGGGAAAAGGCCAGTCAATAATTAGCTTATCTAGCATTTTTCTAGCTTAAAAACGTCGCGGCGCGACGCATCGAATCGTTTAATCAATTGTAAGTTAGCGCGCTAACTTGGAATAATCCTTACTTAAATAATATTTTTATTTTCACGTATCTACCACGAGGTGAAATCACAGTCGCAGGATTATTGAGATTTGAGATTGAAATTTTGCGATCCGCTAAGATTAGTTGATAATATTATATTGATTTGATTGGTCTGTTTTTAATAGATTAGCGCTAGGCTGCAATCAAACTTGCTTGCAAGTGTTGATGCAGTCTAAAGTGGAAGAAGACGCTTTAAATTCTCTCTTGATTTGAAGATATATTAAAACAAATGGAAGCCGGAAGGGCATTCCATATTATCCTAGCGGTTCGAGTTAGAAACAAGGAAGCAAATCGTTTACAAATTATAATAATATATATGGATTTTAGATTAACGTGTAGTCTATAAGTTTTTATTATATCTTGTAATTTTGTTTTAAATGAATAAATAAATTTAGAAAATTATAATAATAATTATCAAAATATGTAAGTATGCCAAAACAATCGCTTGCTTAATATTCTATAGTGGTCTTTAGTGGCTTTGGCCTGGTGGGAGGCTTCGGCCGTGACTAGTTACCACCCTACCGGCAGAGACATACCGCCAATCGATTTAGCATTCCGGTACGATGCCGTGTAGAAATCGAATAACCCCTATTCGATCTCTACACGGCATCGTACCGAAATGGGTAATATAACTGCCATGCCCCTAACAGGTTAGCCCGCTACCATCTTAGACTGCATCATTACTTACCATCAGGTGAGATCGCAGTCAAGGGCTAACTTGTAGTGGATTAAAAAAAAAGTATTATATACGTAGGGTACGTTCATGGAACAACTTTGAACCATTTCACTAGGACTAGTGTTTAGGCAAAGTAAGGTACCTATAGAAGTTTTGGTTACCTACCTATACTAAGTCTAGAACTGTCGGGTCGGTAAATCCCTATTTCACTTCGGCTTCGACGAAAATAATTAATTATTAGGCTTGTAGACTTAGTACATTTCAGTTCTAAGAACACTACAGTTGTGCCAATATTTGATATACAATAATTGTACTACTTTAGTCCTCACTTTTGACGTAATAAATTCAAGGTGATTTCTTTTGAACTGAAATTCGTTGAAATACTTTAAAACCTATATATTCTACTACTGGAGGATTCTCATAGGTACTTACATTTTTTTTTAAATTTTTGTCTGTTACCGCATTACGCTCAAACAAACAGAACACTCAGGATTTAAAAAAAAATTATCCCGAAAAACAAAGATGGGTTCCTTGGAGATAGGAGATATCCGAAATCTCAAAAATTCGTTCAAATATGCAAAAAATATTAGGTTTCCAGATTTAGCATAGTTATTTTGTATAACTTTTGCATTTCTAAATTTATTAGTTGTACTTACGTCTTACACTACGATCGGAAAACGTGCGTCTGCAAACCGAATTGAACCGCGCGGATTTTTCCTGGATAAGTAGACACCCTGATATAAATAAATTCCGCGCGGTCGAACTGTCTTTACATCAATAAGGTACGGTACGCCTTTTCTAAACACATAAAATCATCGATGTACTCGTATATGATGGGCCCTTTCATAGAAAAAAATTGAGCGGCCGACCTGTAGAGCGCGCTCCACACCTGTATAAGCCTGTCTTTGTCCCCGCCATAGCGCTATCCCGTTTTTCAGACCAGATGGCGTTAGTAAAATAAGTCCACATTCTTTGTTTGACAGGGCCCGTCTATGTAAATTGAGGTCGTTGCATAAAATTCATAGATCTAAGATTGGTCTCGCTAACTAATCCTAAATCTATACTAATATTATAAAGAGGTAAAGTTTGTGAGTTTGTGACGTTGTAGGGGGTAATCTCTGGATCTACTGAACCGATTTTGAAAATTCTGGTACCAATAGAAAGCCACATTATTTGTGAGTGTCATATACATATATTAACCCGAAAAATTAGTGAGTTCCCGTGGGAATTTAAAAACTTATTAT
The DNA here is from genome assembly GCA_923060345.2 of Erebia aethiops. NCBI lineage: Eukaryota > Metazoa > Arthropoda > Insecta > Lepidoptera > Nymphalidae > Erebia > Erebia aethiops. The sequence goes on along the minus strand of OV281096.1, from coordinate 6,997,000 downwards.
TACTATAACTTATTATTACTATAACTTATTACGTCACGCGGACGAAGTCGCAGGCATTTCCTAGTCTATGATAAAATTATACTATTAAACTTAAACCGCCGGACCGCCATTCATAACAGTCTTGGTTATTGTAAAGCCATTGTGAAGGCATTGCTCTTTCTCGTATCTTGAGACCTATTGTATTGTTTGCCCCATCTACCTGCTTCCGTACCATCGTGACGTCACAGTTTCTACACTTTCATCCATTTTTTTTCTATTGACCCCAAATCGCACTATCGAAGTTTTTAAGATTTTTGAGTATAATATAGCTTAAGGTTGGTAAGTGCGTGGGAGTCCGTTTCTACGCGGGATGTGCGATCGCGCGCGTCGCATCAATTATTGGTTTGGCTTGAGAAGTACTTGATACTGATAGTATGGACATGGCATCAGAGGGCTCAGTGCTGTTTGATGGGAAAAGTGTGGTGCCTAGCACCCAACACCACCGACGTAGAAGTTTTGACTCCCTTTTGCAATAGGGATAATGACAACTCAATCAAATCAGCAAGTCTTTATCAAACTTAAAAACGCGCTTCTATTATATTTAATTTTTATTTTATACTAGCTGACCCGGCGAACTTCGTACCGCCTTAGTATGCAAAATTAAATGTATATTTTTCAATATTTCTGAGAGATTTTCTTAATATTTTTTTCCGTAAGAACCTTCTCCTAATAATAACAAATACAACAAAAAAAGAATTAGTGAAATCGGTCCAGCCATTCACGCGTGATGCCGTGACCAAGGAAAACGGGTTTCATTTTTATATATATAGATCTTGTTTAGCTATAATAGTAAGAAGATTATTATGTTTAGCTAACTCTGTATAAAAAGTGTTTTTCTACGGGGGCGACATACTCACGAACTGATAAAGCCCCTTCACAAAATAAAGATTAAAAAAAAAATTGTATGAAATTCACAATAGTGACGTCATCAAATTTTAACGCACTTTGTACTATATTTTAAAATGGATATCAAACTAAAAACTAACCGAGGATGGGAATTTACTTTTGGAAGACCCTCTATTTAATAATCAGTAAGAAATAATTTATTTTTTATATATAGGCATCATCCTTATTTGTTTTAATCTAGGTACTACAAGTTAGCCCCTGACTGTTATCTCACACTGTAAGTGATGATGTAATCTAAGATGGTAGCGGGCTAACCTGTTATGGGCATGGCAGTTATATTATACCCATATCCCCATTAAGTTTATATACGGCATCGTACCGGAACGCTAAATCGCTTGGCGGCACGATGGCCGAAGCCTCCCACCAGGCCAGGGAAACATTCAGAAATTATTAATTCCCAAATTGACCCTGCCGGGGATCGAACCCGGGATTTCCGCACGTTAAGATAACAGCGCTCAACACTACGCCAGGGAGGTCGTCACATACCTAATTAGGTATATTGACCTTCGTCGCGCAGCTATGTATTATCCTAAGTGGGAGTTACCGGACTCTCTTCCCAGGAGAAATTTTGAGATTTGTAATTTTTTTAACTGATGCTCGTCTAAAAATGAGGCTTTATTGGACATTAAAGTTTAGTTAAGTACACAAATAAAGTTAACAGTTGAGTGGATACTGAGGTAATCTATACTACTAATTATTATAAATGCAAAAGTTTGGATGGATGGATGGATGGATGTTTGTTACTCAATCACGCCAGAACGGCTGAACGGATCTGTAAGTATTAAATTTGGCACAGAGATTATAGCCTAGGATAACACAGTAGGCTAATTTTTATCCCGGAAAATTAAAGAGTTACCACGGGAACCAAAAAAACTCGATCCTCGCGAACGAAGTCGCGGGTATCTGTTAGTGTAAAATAAAAAGTATCTCGTCCATATTAACATCCCCTGATAAGTAGGTAGGTACATTCCTGTACAGAGGTGCAATCATATTGTAAGGATTGCCGACGGCTTCAAAGTAAAATAAACCATAACACCATTGAATTAGAGCTCAATTTCGTGTATCCATTCTCATACGTTTAGGGTATCGTACATACCTAAACGTATAAGAAAGGATACACGAAATTGAGCTAAGTTATATAAAATAGGTTATACATCTACCTATGTGAACTTATGACAGAAGTACCTACTGAAAAATAATTAATAAACTGTACGATTTCTGTAAATGGTAATTTCAGATAAGATAATATATGTAATAGTTTATGTTTCATGAAAGTTTATATCCTATGTAGACTGTCCCTTACAAAACTTTTCTTATCAATGAGGAAACTTTGCGACGCATGTTCGTGTATTTATATCCCAACTTGTTCCCGAGTTTTGATTAAAATATTATTACTTACCTAGATTTTGCCAGTGTATAATTCATACGGAGACGTCATATTGGGTACTGTGTACTATTATATTATTCTGTGGTACTGTATAGACTGTATACACCGTAGCGACTAGCGACCCAAAACTTCTGCCCGGCTTAATACTATAGTAATCCAAATATTATGTCCGAGCATTAGGTACCTATATTATATAAGTTAACTAATAACATATAAGGGAAACGATAGCATTGAAACTTTGCAGAAAGTGTAGTGGATTATTAACTAAAATCAATTTTAATTATTGTATTTATTATATTTTATTCGTTTTACAGGTCGCTAAAAAATGCGGTTAAACTATAAAAACATACAATGAAAGGACAAGAAACATAAAATAAAGGACAATTATTATATTAGGTATATATATATTAGAGATACTTATAAATTAAACTTGAAAATACACCTGAAAATTAGGAATTCAAAAAACGCTTGAATAAAATTAATGTTGTTAAGTAACTCAAAACGTGAAAGTAATCGATTGATAAATGATAATGAAGTTACAACTTACGTCTTACCTAAAAGATAATTTTATCTTTCAAGTAAATTCACACAGTGCTTTTACATGGCACTTCAAATGTAAATTAGATTAGAACATGAGATATTGAAAATATGTTAAAAATTAATAGGTAAAGATATTTACACTATTTTAAATCATTACATTTGAATAACCTGCCAAAAAGTGTTCCTACCATGAAAATATTAAATATTCGACGACCTCCGTGGCGCAGTGTGTAGCGCTGTTGCCTTAACGTGCGGAGGTCCCGGGTTCGATCCCCGGCAGAGTCAATTTAGGAATTTATAATTTCTGCATTTTCCCTGGTCTGGCCTGGTGGGAGGCTTCGGCCGTGGCTAGTTACCACCCTACCGGCAAAGACGTGTCGCCAAGCGATTTAGCGTTCCGGTACGATGCCGTGTAGAAACCGAAGGGGTGTGGGTTTAATATAACTGCCATGCCCCTAACAGGTTAGCCCGCTACCATCTTAGACTGCATCATCACTTACCATCAGGTGTGATCGCAGTCAAGGGCTAGCTTGTAGTGGATAAAAAAAAAAAAAAAAAAAAATATGAAAATTCAATGTCACTTAATTTTGCCGGAATTTGCATATTATGTTTAAAAAAATCAATTTATAAAAAATCACTTCAATTTTATTGAATCATGTGCATTTAAAAACCTGGCCTGGCCTGGACTAGTGGGAGGCTTCGGCTGTGGCTAGTTACCTTGACCCTACCGGCAAAGACGGGCCGCCAGCGATTAGCGGTATAATGCCGTGTAGAAACCGAATAAGGATATGGGTTTAATAAAATTGCCATGCCTCTAATAGGTCAGCCCGCTACCATCTTAGACTGCATCACAAGTTCGCATTAGAGATCACAGTCAAGGGCGTGGATAAAATAAATAAAATAAAAAAACTCAAAAGGTGTCAAACACGCCCTCCTGCGGTGGACGTGAGAACAGTGAACTGAACTCCAACCAAGGGGCTGGGAGAGAGTACCGCCCTTACCTCTCCTATACCCCCATTAAACTGCCAAAGCAGGTTGATTAACTAATTTTGAGCATAGGTCTAAAGTCACAAGTAAATTTCAACACATGACGTATAAATACGCCTTCCCGAGGAGAGCTGGACACCCGACATCCTTGTATCAAATTATCGTTTTATACTCAAGTTTTATAAAAACTCTCATATCGTGATCTAGGGTTTTCAATAAATCAATACATTCAACACAACCATTTCAATAAAAAAGACGCGATATTGTTAGGTGAAAGACACATAATTTTTTTAAAGCAAATAATATCGACGAAATAACTCAAGAAATCTTGTAAAATTATAGTAAATGTATTACATTATAAAAGTGCCATCTATCATAACTAACAGAAAACATTATAAGAAATTTTAATTTACATTGAGGGTAGATTTAAAATAGTAAGTAAGAGAACCGAGTGCCATGTTGACGTCTTTATTAAGGTAGTTCACGTACAATCGTTTAAAATCATTACAGCCTATACTGAACTGTTGATTGCCAGCAATGTTTTTTTTATATTTAAAGTTCTAAAAAGTTAGGACTAGCATCGACCAGGAGCTCCGAGAAATGGCTTGGATGAGGTTACATGATCAAAAATGGCCGGAGAGGACTTACTTTTATGAGCATAAATCATTTATTCGTTAAATTATGGGTTAAAACCATCGATTTGTAAGTCAATGGGTTAAAACTGTAATTGATGTATACAGAAACTTTGACCCGTACACTACCCGTATAATTCAAATCAAATCAAAAGTTTTTAATGAGATATACATATTTATTACAATTTACAAGTGCGTTTGAATCGTCAAGTCAGAATGTGCAAGGGATTCGGTGGTTGCAAAATTCAAAAACAGCGCACAAAATCACAAATTTTACACTAATTGGTACGAGTTGGTTATGTTTAAAAATTTCAAATTGTATTTATTTTATATTTCAAAAAGTGTATATTAAAATGAAACAAATAAAATTATCATTTACAAAATATGCCATAATTTGGACACATAGATTTTCCAAAAAGCCTGTCATATTATGAACTACCTACCTACAATAAAGTGAAACATTTAAATTTAACAATTAAGTAGGTATAGCTCACCACCACCACTACCACTACAGCCTATTAACGTCCCACTGCTGGGCACAGGCCTCTACTCTCATAGGAGAGAGGGAATTAGAGCTTAGACCCACCACGCTGCTCCAATGCGGGTTGGCGGGCTTTAACGACTATTATCATGTTAGTGATAATAACCGGGACCGACGGCTTAACGTGCTCTCCGAGGCACGAGGGTGAAACAACCTTCCAACTCCGGGCTGGCACTGAGAATTTCTCAATTGAAAAACCCAATACCTAACAATTTTTATGCCCGACCGGGAATCGAACCCAGGACGTCGTGATCCGCAGTCGACTATGCTAACCGCTAGACCAACGAGGCAGTGTAGGTATAGCATCTGATTAAAAATTAAATGGACTCATGTTATCAAAGAATTTTAATTCATTCAATCTCAAGTCAACAGACTGATCACTGATCAGTTATAAATTCTGCTTGTGAGTAGGTAGCTATCTTTGCACAGCCCAACAATATTCGCGGCCAGTACGTAAATTGTGGTAGGTAAGCAATTTATCCTACAATTTACAAACAATTAATACGAATTGAATCTTTTAAAAAAAAAAGCATTTATTTCCACAATTGTGCCACACATAAATAGGATACCTAAAGAGGTAGACCACTGCACCTCACGATCTAGAGAAGATATATTATTATCTATACTACAGGAAAGAGGCGCAGGAACTGTGCGCAGGAATGAACTGAATTACGTGTGGCACAACCCGAAAAATGGTCCAGTCTCAGCATAATGCTGCATGTCTAGTGCAAGCACAAACACATACAGCGCTGATTTTCAGCCGGAACCCTTATTCAGGTGACACCACGGAAAAAAAATAACGTAGCTGCAAGCCAGTTCGACTACTAAAAAAATTCTACATCAATGAGTTCGACACTTAAAAAGTATAGTTTAATTGTAAAATTCAAAAATTCAAAATTCAAAATGATTTTTATTCAAATAAACTTTTACAAGTACTTTTGAATCGTCAAGTGATCTACCATGACTGGTTCGGAATGCCATTCCTACCGAGAAGAACCAGCAAGAAACTCGGCGGTTAGTAGTAGTAGATTGAAGTCTTTCGTGTACTCTTGTCCAAATCATTTCATGTTATCATCTTAGACTGCATCGTCAGGTGAGATCGCAGTCAAGGGCTAGCTCGTAGTTTAAAAAAAATATATCTAGCGGTAAAGTTTGTGAGTTTGTGACGTTGTAGGGGGTAATCTCTGGATCTACTGAGCCGATTTTGAAAATTCTGGTACCAATAGAAAGCTACATTATTTGTGAGTGTCATAAGCTAAGTATATATTAACCCGAAAATAAGGGAGTTCCCGTGGGAATTTAAAAAACTAATTTCGCGCGGATGAAGTCGCGGGCATCTGCTAGAAGTTTATACTATAATAAGTTAATATCCAGACTATCCATACTAATTCCAAACTAATATTATAAATGCGAAAGTGTGTCTGTCTGTCTGCCTGTCTGCTACGCTTTCACGGCCTATTTTTAAAATAAATTTAAAATAAATCGGCCTAAATTTGGTACAGGTATAGGTTGTATCCCGGGGATGGACATAGACTACTTATTATGTTTATGAGAAAATAAATAAATCTAAATAAAAAAAAATTATCCCGGAAAATGAAAGAGTTTTTTTTTTTTTTTTTTTATTGTGAGATAGGCTTGCGCTTGACGACAATCATGCTTAGTGCAAAGCAATGATGAGGTCTAGGTTGGAACGCGCTAGCCTAGAAGATGCCTATTCACTCTTGCCTTGAAGGTACCTAAGTTATACGTGGCAGGAAACACGTGCGCTGGGAGGGTGTTCCACACCCTAGCGGTTCGGATCAGAAACGTCGAGCAAAAACGTTTTGTGCGGGCAGATTGAACATCAACCACATAAGGATGCCAACGCAGACGGTTTCTCGCTGTTCTGTGGTAGAACGGGGAAGGAGGAACAAGGTTGTGAAGTTCCTGAGCACACTCTCCATGGTATATCCGATAAAAAACCGATAAGCAGGCGACATTGCGTCGGTGCTGTAAACTGAGCAATTTCGCCTGCGTAAGTGATTGATCGCCTATTATCCTTCGGGCCCGGCGATCTATAGAGTCTAATGTATCGAGTTGGTACTTGGCGGATCCATCCCAAAGGTGGCAGCAATACTCCATGCCAGATCTGACTTGTGCCTGATAGAGAACGAGGCACTGTTTTGGCGTGAAGTATCGCTTCACCTTGTTCAGGATGCCAAGTTTTTTGGCAGCTGTTTTGGCCTTTGACTCGATACATTTCCCGAAATTGAGATTGGGAGAGATGTCGATTCCCAAGAGCTCAATGTGATCACTTATCGGTACGGATATACCCTGGAAAGTAGGAGCCAAGGTGAAAGGGCTCCTCTTGGCGGTGAATAAACACGCTTGTGTTTTGGTGGCGTTAAACTGGACTAGATTGGCGTCACCCCATTCGGACACCTCCTTAAGAGTCAAGTTTACGCGATCCACCATTGCCTCTCTTTGCTCAAGTGTCTCAGAAGCACTGGCTCGAGAGCTGGACATGTATCTTTCCGCAACAGTGCTGTCATCAGCGTACCCAAAGATGCCGGGTTTGAGAAGATCGTTGATGTGCAGCAGGAAGAGTGTTGCGGAAAGAACAGACCCCTGAGGGACACCGGCATTAATAGCCATTAGGTCAGAAGAGTAGCCGTCAACGACCACCCGAAATGACCTGTCACTCAGAAAGTCAGATATCCAGCTACAGAAACCAGTGGGTATCCCGTATGCCGGGAGCTTACTGAGAAGACTGCCATGCCAGACCCGGTCAAAAGCCTTTGAGATGTCCAAAGAAACGGCGAGCGCCTCGCCGTGTTTCTCAATGGCTTCACCCCATGTATGCGTGGCATACACCAGAAGATCTCCTGTAGACCGATTTTTCCGAAAGCCGTACTGATGGTCTGACAGAAGATCGTTATCTTCTAGGTATGCTAGGAGCTTGCCATTGAGTACACGTTCCATGCTTTTACAAAGGATGGACGTGATGGCTATGGGTCTGTAATTGGCCGGGTCAGCGCGGCTCCCCTTTTTCGGTACTGGTTGCACATTAGCAACTTTCCACGACTTGGGGACTTGAGCAGTTTCAAGAGAGAGGCGGAACAAGCGTGTTAGCACAGGAGACAACTCAGGAGCGCAATTTCGCAGGACTACTGCAGGTATACCGTCAGGGCCACTAGCCTTACTCACATCGAGGTTCCGAAGAGTTTTAAGGACCTCATGCTGGCGAATGCGTATCTCGGACATAATAGAGTCGCATGGTGTTGAGTTTTCAAAAATCTTAAAAAAATTGTATAAGTCCCACAAACTTATCTGACCCGGTGACAGCATCGCTGTTAACTATAAAAAATAAAATAAAAAAAACCATACAAAAACTAAGCAGTCATAAAAATTTGTTATATTTCTGGCCACCAGGCCAGATAAGTTGGTGAGACTAATAATAATAATGAAAGATCAACGTTTGACGATTTTTTAAAGTTTTGTCTGCTACGCTTCCACGGTCCACCTGTTCAAACGATTCTGATGAAATTTGGTACAGGGGTAGTATAGTTTGTATCCCGGGAAAGTCGCGGGCATCATCTAGTTTTTTATATTTTTCTCTACTTCAAGTTAGCGCTTGACCGCTATCTCACCTGTTGGTAAGTGATGATGCAGTCCAAGATGATACATCGATGGACATCGACCAAACATAGGCTGTTTAGTCGATGCAGTTATATTAAACCCATACCCCTATCCGGTTTCTACTCGCCATCGTACCGGAACGCTTAATCGCATGGCGGCACGTTTTTGCCGGTTTTTGTTGTGTTTACTTATAAGTAAGCACACCTCTTAGCTTGTATTTGTTTTTTTTGTTAATATTGTGTAAGTGATAAGTATTACTTATTAGTAAGTTAACTTGTAAATAAAAAAAACTGTTTTGTTCTTTGGGTACGGACTATGGAATCCTAAAAATTACCTTCAATTTATTTATCACTTGATGATGCCCGCGACTTCGTCCGCGTGGTTTAAGTTTTTTGATTCCCGCGGGAACTTATACTTTTCCGGGATGCCACCAATCCACCATCAAAATCGGTTGAAAATATGTGCCGTGAAAGCGTAACAGACAGACAGATGGACGGACAGACAGAAACACTTTTGCATTTATAATAATAGAAGTATAGATTCAAAAAGGGATGGCAAATCCTCTACAGTAGTGGGGTTTGGCTTCAGGGCGTGATTCACAGCCCCTTTGCCGATTGTATTTGTGTATTTTTTTGTTACATTTTTCTTAACTGTTTCATTACTGTTGTCAGAACATGGCTAAACATACAGTCATCGGAACGAGCGGTTCTATTAGACCGGCAGAACCGCGCACCGGCTTCCTATGTAGAGACGGCCATCCCTATTACGCAATGCTATGACTGCTACTTATATCGCAAGAGCGAAAAAACTTCAATAGCGCGAGTTAGCCCTTTTCTTAATATTTCAGAAACTATTCAAAATATTCAACTTTTTATGATGAAAAATTATAAATGCGTGTAAAAAGAACAAATTACTAGTTCTTATTATTAAGTACTAGCTGACGCCATCGACTTTATCCGCGTGGTTGAATTTTATTTGTGATTCCCGCGGGAAATTCTTAATTTTCCGGGATAAAAAGTAGCCTATGTCATTATCTAGGTCCTCAACTATACCCATGCCAAAAATCACGTCGATCCGTTACTCCGTCGCGGCGTGATTGAAGGACAAACTAGCAAACCAATAAACCTACAAACAAACACACTTTCGCATTTATAATATTACTATGATTACTAGTACTAATAATAATAATTATTATTAATTTATTAGTACTAGTAATCATAGTAATATCATAAATATTATTTCTATTCCCTATGGTCCTGAAAGCCTATATGTCCTTCACCGGGACGTACTTAACCATAACAAAATAACAAAATTTCATTAAAATCGGTTATAGATGGGCTGTTAAAGCGTAGCAGACAGACAGACACTTTCGCATTTATATTGTTATGGATAATTTTGTGTATAAAAATTATAATTTACAAGTTGATGCCCGCGACTTCGTCCTCGTGGTAATTTTTTGTTTTAGCACTTTGTACTTTGTAGGAGTATAATACTGTATCGAATAACGAACATTTTTGTACTACCGCCCGCGCCCCGCCCTCACCCCGGCTGCCATTGCCGGCCGTGGTGAGGGCGGGGTCGCGCAATTTTCTTTTCCACGTTAATTTATTTCTATGATATTATCTCATAAGATATTCATCTAAATAAAATGGTGTCAAGGGCAAGAAGTAAAAGAATATTTAAAATCGGTTGAGCAGTTTTTGAGTTTAACCATTACAAACAATAAAACAATCTCACGTATAGATTATTAGTTTATATTAACCATTGATGTAGAATTTTTTAGTACCTAATATTAACCGTTAGATTGTGAAAACCGTTAGATTGTAATCTATCTAGCGAAATTGTAAACTAGCGAAAGATTACAATTTAACGCACTATTTTTCGGTAGATTGTAATCTGTTATTATTAACCTGATAGAACCTAAACTGTGCCTGCCTGATTATTTATGTCGAACCCTAACCTAACCTCCAAGAAAGAGACAGGAAAACGTAAATACAATGAATATTTCAAAAATTGACATTCAGAACATTGAACGGTTCACAATCTGACGACAGTTTACATTCAGTTCACAATCTAACGAGATAAAAAGCGTTAGATCGCAATCTGACGGTTTTTGCAATTTTACGGTGACATTTATACCTACTTAATTCACCTAGTTGAGTACGTTAGTACATTATACCTCAATGGTTGAAACAAAAGTTCTCTTTATTCGTAAAAAGGTGTCAAATACTTCTTCGGCGTTGGTGTTGAGACTCCTGGCATACACTCTGTGCCAAATGCCAGTCGACATCTATAGAGGTAGGTGCACTGGGATAGCAAGGTCACAGGATAAAGGACCGTATTAGCTTATAATAAGAGGGATTTTGGCCAGCTCCCTGTCACTGGTTTAACGCGAAGAAACGGACACCCATTTGCTATAACATTATTTCGTATTAGTACCTAAAATTTTAAAAATTTCGCTATCGTGATACAGAATTCTTACCTGAATCTATTTGTCTATTTTTTTCAAATTTTTGGGTAGGGTGCAACTAGGGTGTTCGCCTATTGTTAGTTTTTTCCGAACGCTCGCCCGCTAACGGCTCGGTCGGCACTCGGCTGGGTCATGTTTACAGTCGATGTAGGTTTACCCGCCTTTGGCATCCATTTAGCAGATTATTACCGAAATTATTTTACACTTAATGGGAAAATAGGAAATAAGTAAAATGCATAGGTACCTACAAAGTATGAGCTAAATATAAGGCGTAGTTTGCTAAAAGCTTGGAGCAAAATTTCAGGCTCACGCAATATTTGGAGCATGTTTGATCGTTTCTAGCCAATTCTGTTACGTGTTTATCCAATTAAATCCAATTACAATTTCTATTATAACACGTTCTTTGTGAGGAACATAGAAGCAGCGCACGCCATGTAAGCTCCCAGATGAGACTTTTTTTCTACTTTAATCATATTATTGTAATTTTTAATGGGATCTCTATTTTTTTGTAAATAAAACACAACCTACGTTTCTCGCTGAAAATTATAGCTTTCTTAAGGTGAAAGAATTTTTATAATCGGTTAAGTAGTTTTTGAGTTTATCCATTACAAACAAACAATGAAATATTTTCTCTTCAAATAATATTAGTTTAGATAACATAGACAACCATTAATTCAGTTTTAATTTCGCATGTTTCCAATAGAACTGAAATTTGAAACACAAATTACAAAGTGAACCGTGTATAAACGTTAAACCAATAATCGAGCGACCAGTTCCAATTGGACTCACATTGATGCATCGGGTTTTCATTTTTAATCATCGATGCCGACATGATGCGGACCAACTGTGAAGTACTTGTGTTAGTTAATTACAGTTTGTGTAGTTGAACATCTTGGAACTAAGAATACAATATGGCGTAGCTTCGGTCGTTTCCTTTTACCCATCTACTGAAGGGTACGATTGACGTACCCCTAGGTAGATCATGTAGGTAGACTTTGTAAAAGAGGTGTCGTTGGGTTCGTTTTAAAGACTAGTACTATACAATATATTCTGCTACTTAGGAAACCTCCTCCTCCTTCCTTTCCTCCAGTCACACCCCTCCCTATATTTTGTCCATGGAACTAATAAGTACTACGTTAGTACTTATTAGTTCCATGATTTTGTCCAACCATTTATTTTTACTTTTGACATAAGCACGTCTATGAAGTGTCATAACTATTGACAGGCAACCATCGACAAAAAATGCAATAATCCATAGACGCAAATCGTTTTTTACAATAGTGAAGCGACGTGCCCGATGTTTCGTAACTCGTATACTCATCTAGTAATTACAAGTAAGACTTTCCTTTTCAAAATAGCCACGGAGCTAGTCAACACTAGCTTTCTTTATAGTCCTTTATGCACCATACAACTTTGGCGATGGATGGTAAGATGGTTTCTATGACTTGACGAATTCATGTAGATATTTACTGTACTGTTGTATATGAATAATTTATTTTAATACATAGTTTAATATACTTATAGGTCATTCAAACGCTTGGTTATGTTTATAAAACAATAAAAAAAATGTAGAGAAAAAAAATTAAAAACTTCTTCATAAAGAAAGTCGATTGTTATTAAAAATCGAATCAGTAACGCATTAGAACATGATTGAATCGAGCTGCCAAAAGTAGAATAAATGGTTGGACAAAAAAAATATAAAAACATTTACGAACAAAAGTCTCTTTTCTAAATATCATCAGACCCACACTTACCTAAACAAGTTTGAAGAAAAAGCTCCCAAGTTGCTTAACATCGAAAATTCTTAGCTTGCCTTGCAAAAATACGGAAGTAAATTATGGAATTCCCAACAGAATTAAGAAAGTTTCCGTTTTTTAAGGTTCTCTTTCTCATTTAAAAGCGCGGAAAAAGTAAAATCGACGCAATATAAAACTTTTCACTCCATTTTGTTTAGTTCTTGTTTCAAAAAAAGAAGTCTGAGAAGAAACTTCCGGTTTAAATATTTTTACATGATTTTTGCGACTTCAGGCTGTGTCTTCATCTTTGGATAGAATTGTTGTGAAATCCTTTCTCAGCGGATACCTACCAATACCATTGTTGAACTTAGGTACAAGGAATCTAATATTTTCAACTAGATATTGTCAGTGATTTCTTGATACCTTGGGAACTTTTGATTTTCTGGATATATAGTAGCCCTCCTCCGGGATGCAATCAATCTCTATACTAAATTACCTCAAAATCATAAAAAGGTTGGATAGGTCAAATCGTATCATCAAGACAAACAAAATCTGTTACTGATAATATGAAGACGCTGTTCCCTGATTCACATAAATATATATAAAAAAAACCCGTGCTACGTTTAAGGTTGACCAAATCGCAGTTTTTTTTTTAATCCTCTACAAGCTGGCCCTTGACTGCGATCTCACCTGATGGTAAGTGATGATGCAGTCTGAGATGATAGCGGGCTAACCTGTTAGGGGCATGGCACTTATATTAAACCCATACCCCTTCGGTTTCTACACGGCATCGTACCGGAACGCTAAATCGCTTGGCGGCACGTCTTTGCCGGTAGGGTGGTAACTAGCCACGGCCGAAGCCTCCCACCAGGCCAGACCAGGGAAAATTCAGAAATTATGAATTCCCAAATTGAACCTGCCGGGGATCGAACCCGGAACCTCCGCACGTTAAGGCAACAGCGCTAGACACTGCGCCACGGAGGTCGTCAAAATGTTATGCGAGGACCCAAGACACCCCAGGCTAAGCAATTAACTACCTAAAGTTAGACTTGAAATAATACAAAAGAAAAACAATCGATCACTAGATGTTCCTTGTTTAATTTTCAAAGTTTCACTTTAAATAGATGGCGCCACATCTGCTAAGAGCAAAGTTTGGAACGTTGGAGACACTCTTCCTCACAAGACAAATTAGACCGAAAACACATTACGGACAGGTCAGGGCAAAACTTCCGCGCGAAACAAAGAAACCGTTTTGTGCTGTTACGGCAGTCAGTGCAGCCCTTCCATAGAAAAGTACGCCAGACAAAATTCTTTCGTCCCTAGTGTGTTTTTGCTCTCACATACACGACGCGATCTTTGATAAATATAGGGACTGCGATGGAAGTGAAAACGAATATTTTAATTTTTTTAATCATTTTTTTTTCTAAATTAAAATAAATAAATAATAATAATAATATATAGCCCATTTAAGTATTTATTTTGTATGCGGGCGTGACAGCTAAATTTATTTCGATAATAAGAAAAATATTTAAAACATAAACCTTAAAACTAAGGCATTAAACTTTAATTACGAATGCACTATATTTATACTTAAGACCTTTTGTCTCGTAACAACGCGAATGTCGGTGTTCGCGAGCATGTCGCTGCTCGCGAGCATATCGGTCACGCGAGCATGTCGGCCACGGTCACGCGAATCCACATTTTTACCCCCTACCGAAAAGTGCTCAACACGGCTAAAGAACTTTTCACCTCAAAAGATTAAATTTTAATAATATCTATCTAAGATTTAAAGCAATAGGTACAAAATAACTTTATCCACGCTGATGAAGTCGCGGGCATCATATTTTAGTATCTAATAATGCGGGGTTGGCTCACAGATACTTTCGCATACAGTGTCGTGCGATTTTGACTTTTTAAGTTTATAGTTTATCCCAATCACTATTAATATGGCCCCCGATTGCAAGGAAAATCGTTTCTAACGTATAGTTCGAACTGTTTAAGGAGTTCATAGATGCCTGTATGTCAAAAGGCAAGTATGAACTCCTTAAAAAGTTCGAGTAATACCTACGTTTTAACTCTCAAATGATTATGATTTTCTTACACAATTTGGGCTCTGGTTAAGCATTATAAATTGCAAACAGAAATATAAAAAAAGGGGTGTCAGCTCCGACGCACGACTCGAGTTTACTCCTTACGAACGAAAAGTGGTACAATGGAAATATAAACAAGTGTTACCATGTGTAACGGAGAGAGTTTGATTTTACTCCCCATAAATTTTCATACCCCGGGCTTATATATGAAAATCGATTCTTAAGGAGGTTAACTCCAATTAATTAATAGATACTTAAAAGCTTTTCATAAAATAAATATTATATAGATTTAAAAGTCAAAGAACTAGAAAAATACGCCCTTCAACTGAAATTAAAGTCAAGTCTACAGCTTATAGGCGTCGTCTAGCGTTCAATATAAACGTAGCTGAACGCTCTTTAGTGTCACTAATCGCATTACGAGTATTTAATCTGTCAACCGGCTTTTCAAGTCTCAAAAGTAGTTGTCAGCACTATAATAACTTGGATTCAGCGCGACATTAACATTATGTGAATGACAGCTCAATTAATTTTGTGTAACGAGAAACACGTGCGGAATAATGTGCTTTATAATTCATTTATTTACTCGTCGAAACAATAATTTCGCATAATTGTTTTGACGAGTAAATAAATGAATTATATTAATTATTATGAGGACTGAGGGGCTGTAAAAATGTAGTATCGACTACCTATGGAGTCGACAACGCTTGTTGTAAAACCCTTAAGGAACCTTAAGGAAAAAAACCTTAAGGAACGGTATTGTTTTCGGGAGATAAATATGTCACTAAGTTTTCGTTTTATAAATTATGCCAAACTAGCTGATGCCCGCGACTATGCGAAAGTCAGTTTTTTTGTTGGTTTATTGGTTTGTTGGTTTGTTGGTTTGTCCTTCAACCGCGCCGCAACGGAGCAACGGATCGACGTGATTTTTGGCATGGGTATAGTTGAGAACCTGCAGAAGAGTGACATAGGCTACTTTTTATCCCGGAAAATTAAGGAGTTCCCGCGGGAATCAAAAAAAACTTGAACCACGCGGACGAAGTCGCGGGTATCATCTATAGTTTATAATATTAGTAAGAGTAAGATTACATACAAATTCATGCTGTAGTTTCAGTTTGATGCGCATGGTAAAAATGGTGATATCTATATCCATACTAATATTATGTGTGTCTGTCGGTCTGTCTGTCTGCTACGCTTTCACGGCCCATCTGTTCAACCGATTTTGATGAAATTTGATACAGAGATAGGTTGTATTCCGGGAAAGGACATAGGCTACTTTTTATCCCGCGGGAATAAAAAAATATTAATCCACGCGGACGAAGTCGCGGGAATCTGTATTAGATATATATTTCATATACTTATGAAACAGTCGTTTGATTTGGTTCAATCCTAAAAATAAAATTCACCTTTATTCGCAAAAAATGTTGGCCCCGTAAAATATAACCGTAGAAAGAGCCAGTAATTTCGTACGTATGTCTCTCAAAGGATACATTCCGCTCGCACTGAAAGGTCCATATTATTGTTTATATTTGGTTTTTACACCTTAATCCTTCAAAGATAGAGATGAATTTTGATCGCTGTTTAATATACGCGAAATAAAAGGGTCTGTGGGTTGTCTCAATACCTAAGATACGTGTTCTATATCTGTGCATATAGAACTTCAGGAACCTTATAAGAAGAAATGGGTTACTAGGTCAATCTTGAAATCTCGTATCTCACGTTTATTGCTTGAGTAACTATTCAAAGCACGTACCTAGGTAATAGGCATATAAAAGGTAAACTAACTCTCCTCCATATGTTACCAACGGCTGCCCTTTAATTTGGACACATCATACGGCGTGACAACAGTCTCGAGAAGCTTATAATTGTCACGGGCAACACTGAGGGCAAAAGAGGCCGCTCACCAACTAGGTGGTCTGACCAACTGAGACAGTCAAACACGTCCAAATTTCATAATATGATGAATGATGTGATTAGTGAGAATGGCTACCAACAGAAGTCAGTGGAAACAAATAATCCGGTCGAGGTTAGAATCTAGCCCGGACCACGATCTTCAGCAATGAAGGAACGACCGAAGAGAGAGTAACTAGTCACTTACAACAGACTTTGAAGACACATACCTAATCACTATAGTAATATTTAAAGTACTGAGTCGACTATTCAAAGCTTCGATATATTTTAGGAAAGCGTAGCTACGCTGCCCTAAAATACTACTAAGTACCTACTAGTTACGTATTCTGTGATACTAGGTACTAAAATTACTAAAATGACAACTGTTTAATTCAAAACTTTTATGTTACTGAGATACATTACCTACATCGGAATATTTACTTAAGGCGAGTCACCTGCAAGATTTTAGGAGGTGAGGTGTGGGGTGCCGCCCGCGCGTCTCGCGGTACGTTTCTCGTAGAGACTAGCGGGGAAGCGGGCAGCGCGGTATGTTCTGAAACCGCTTGGCAACGTTCAAGTTCTGGGATTAATTTGAATTAAATAAATATAGGACTTCAGTTTGAAACAAAGTTTAGCAGGTTCTCATTAATACTTCAAGAGAAATTTATCCATATAAAAATTATGAGCAAAGTCGAAAATTTTATTAATAAAAAATTCGTTTTAAACTTTTAATTAAGCCTGTTTCAAGATTTTTTTGATCGAGTAAAGTACATCCTATCGTGTAACAAATTAGCACATTATTTAGACAATATCTTTAAGTGTATCGGATATTTTTTGTAAGACCGTTATTTAATAGTAAATACCGAAAACATTTGATCTAGCAAACCAGTTTTCACCGCTGAGCTGAGGTGACTCGCCTTAAGGGTAGTATTTAAACGAGCGAAAATAAATTTAAATTATTTCAAATAGTATTACAGTACCTAACAATAGTAATAGAACATCCTAAAAGGTATATTTTTGAAGCACTCAATGTATTAACTCAAACCGGTTATAAAGTTACTTAGTTTAGTAGTTGCTAACTCAGTTTTTTTGTCGCTAGCTTTAGTATTTCATTCGGTCACTTACAGTCGTCAGTTATTTTTTTAGTCGCTCGATTAATAATATCCCTTTACTTAATTCAATACATAATTTTGTTGATAAAGCTGACTTTCATACTTTATTTAAATTCCTCGAAGCCTATACATTATTTTGTATGCTTCCACAGTAATTTCACAGGTATTATGAAAAGCTTTTAAAACTTTCTCTGTTTCACTCGTCCTACACATGCTTACAGAATATTCTCTTGCAATAAGAACAACTTAACAATAAGCAAATTATCTGCGAGATAACTTTGTATCTTTGTGAAATATACTGAAAATATAGTAGTTCACAGGTTTGAGTTTTGGGTGTTTATCTTCTGCTTTTTCTATTTTATAATCCACTACAAGTTAGCCCTTGACTGTGATCTCACCTGATGGTAAGTGATGATGCAGTCTAAGATGGTAGCGGCTGACCCGTTAGGGGCATGGCAGTTATATTCAACCCATACCCTTAAGCTCTCAGAAAATAAGTAAAGTTTGCAACGTTTTTACGTGCCTTTCTAACTATAAATTGGCCGTCGCCCCAAAGGGGAATGCCCACCTTCTATAAACATAAGAATACATACATACATACCCCTCATACCCCTCAGTCGAACAGAGTTTTATAGCAATTCGTTCACAGTAAGTTGCGCCAAGCTCTGGAACTCTCTTCCGGCAGAAATCCGACATTCCAAATCACTCAAAATTTTTAAAAGTCGTTTGAAGAATTTTTATCTGTCTCAGTAGTTCATAATATAGTCAGTCATTCTATGTTATTTTATTTATTTATTTTTATTTATATATATATATATATATATATATATATATATACATGTATATATATTTATTTACATTATATTTATAGTATAACTGTTATTTATGAACGTATATATGTAGGTAGTATTGTTTGTAGTTAATATATTGTGTATTTTATTATACTTGTAGTTTGCGCACCAACCCGTTTTATTCTCTTTTCCTGTCTCCAAAGGTTGTCTGGAAGAGATCGCCTTAGGCGATAAGACCGCCTTTGCATACTGTTTAGTCCTAGTTCGTAGTTTTAATGTCTTTTTTATTTTTTCGTAATTTTGTGTGCAATAAAGTTTTAATAATAATAATAATAATAAACACTTTGGCCCTGAGTGCCCACTCTTAAAACTGTATGGTGCTGATAGTATGCAGTTTGAACAAGGAATGGGATAAGGAATTGGTTTTAAAAAAGTACACCATAATTAAAAAAAACTAGTATTTATTTGTCACTAATGTATTATAGTGTGTAACAAACAAACAGTACGGTAACTTGCTTGATTTTAATAAAATACAATGAATAAACATACATACACTCTTCTACATGGTCTTATGATATCAATATTCGAACAGGACGCGAGCGCGGAGCGAGCGCGGGTCTCGCGCGTGGCGCGCTCTCGGACGGTTACGCACTTTTTCACAATTTCCAACAAATGTCTACGAATTCTAGTGACATTAAGTCCACAATTCACACAGCGTATTCGGCCGGGATGTACTTGGTCCAGTGTGAGCGCCAGGGTCTTCGAAGTTAGCAGGTAACGTATCCAAGTTCGTGCTGGGTTCATCGTGAGAAGCGGGTGCGGGATCCATATTCAAGCCGTGGTCGTCTGGGTTAAAAGAGTCGTCGGAGTCCATTTTGCAAGCGTAAACGTTGGTTAATTATCAAATCCGAGAAATAAAAAGCAAACCACAGGTACAAACACAAGGTGTGATTTGACAATGACAACTGTATTTGTTTGTCATTTGATTATTCGATCGATGTTGCCATATAAAAAAAACTCCGAAACCGATATTGATTTATCGATTTTGGATTTATTTTCTTTTTTAATTATTTTATAAACATAACATTATGTTTACGGAAAAATCCCGTTTTAGTTTATTTCTATTTTTCATCACGTTAAAGACTTTATATAAAAGTCTTAGTTTTTCCTCAAAAATGGCAATGTTATATTAAAATATTGGAGATTGAGTGATGAACAAAAACTATTAGTATTGGAATAAATAATATCTGCTTAATATAGCATATAGCTATGCACAAACTGGGAAAAAGTGACAACCGTCACCGGTTGCCACTTTGTTGCTTCCACGCTCTTCTGATTCTCCAACTCTCTTCACATTCGGCCCAGGGATCGCCTTCTCTCTCGTTATATCAAGTAAAAATAAACCTTTTAAGTACTAGGAATTCTTAAATCTCTAGAAGTTTAGTTTTCTAATTATTTCTACCGCTTGTAACTTCATACATGATAATTATGAAAAAAAATCTACTAAACTATATTTTCTTGCATATTTTCTAACCATAATGGTGTAGGTGTCTCACATCCACAAGGAATCCCAATTTTTAAAAAGTATTTTTTGGAAATATCTTTTTCTAAAACCCATCGAATTACGCATTTTAACAGTAACAGTCTATTTTTTTTTTTGAAATCCTATTTACCTTACTTTATTAGGTATATAGTACGTATTTTTAAACAGTAATATCGAAAAATTAAATATATTAAATATGAGGAAAGCTGTAGTACAAAGAGTTAGTATTCATTATTACAACGAATCACATCATTAATAAGTTGTTATTAAAATGTTAAGTTTTTTCTATGCCCAAGCATCTCGAGAGTATGAGTACATAATGACGCATCCAAATATGATTAAATCACTTTACACGATATACGTTTGTCAGTAAGTTGCTAACTATCCGCAGTCGAAGTTTTAATCTAGCTTAACGTAACTACAAACTAGGCTATAACTTAAATGCCGATTAGTAATTACTACAAATAAATCTTATTTTAAAAAAATCGATACTGTTCGATATAAGTATAAAGTCAAAATCGATTAAATCGATCGATATTAAAATGTGGCAATACTGAATGTATATATAGACGAATGGACTGACAGGAAATGGTTTTTGTTTTCATAGATAGTTTTATTACTTTTTTTTCAAAACAAATTGTAGTAAACTTGCTTGATTAAAATAATAATTTTATAGGTAGAGAAAAAATACATAGTTTTTTTCGGCAAAAGGATATTGTTGGGCATTTCTGGGCCATATATGGGCGTCTCCCTTTGTGAGGATATGTACGTAAATCTACGTACCAAAGCTACTATATTACACACATTTTGTTTCTCAGAAAATAAGTAAGGTCTGGCGGCTCTGGGATCTTGCTCTATATGGTATGTACCAAAACTTATACAAAAATATCCAAAAAAAAAAAACATGCGGATGTTAGGTTTTTATACCTATAAGATATTTATGGCTGAATATTTTCTCGATATCTTTTCAAAATAATAGTAGGTAGTATATTTACACTCAAAACCGATATCAAACGAAATAATCATGCCCAACATCGACATTTAAGCCGATTTCATAATCAAACCTAAACTGCGTTTAGGCGATAATGTACCTTCCTAGTTTAACAATTAGGTATAACATAAAAACCTTACTTCCTTTCTGATATTTATTGGATATTTATAATATTCGTTTAACTCATGATACTTTATCATACCATATATCATTTATAAAGTTTCGTTGCCTGAGGAATTATTGTTGCGGTCCACTAGCTTTATTGCCTAGACTACAACGAAACGTTTTTTTACATGACACGGATGTTTAACGCGAACGTTTGGACCTGTCCTATCCATAGCGTGTTTTCACCCTTAAGCGCAATGCCTGAGAAGAAGAATGGACAATAATGATGTAGCCAAACGAAGAGCTTGTCGAATAAGACTGTCAAAAAAATCACATTAAAAATGCTATCTAAACATCAATCGTGATTATTATTGCGAAACATTTTTGCTACCTTTCGAGAAAAATTGTTTTTGACAGTTTCTAAAGCAACTTCTTTCAGAGAATAAACAAGTTTGCGAAATGTTAGGGAACTTGTTTGACTTTGAAAACCTGAACGGACAGCGGACGTTATTTAACTTTTTATGTATCGAGTATCGACATCGTGTGTCATGAACTTTTGAAATGCTACGTGTGTCGATTTTGAGTTTGAACTTAGGTCGGACGATTATAATGATTTTTAAGTATCTTTTTTAGCTTAGAGGATACGTATAAGAAAGCTGCTTTTCTTATATTATGCTTTTATTATAATTCTTTTATTATATCTTTCTTATATTATTCTTATATCAATATATATAAAAATCAATGCCACTTTTCGTTGTAATTTTATAACTCAAGAACGGGCTCACCTATCCAAATCAAATGTTTAGGCTTTGTTTGGACTATTTAGTAGATGGTTTATGTGAAGTTTTTATTCAAGGTTCATCATTTATCACATTTTTTGTTAACGATTTATACGTAGCGAAGCACGTACCGGGCCGCTAGAAATTTCTTATGTAATCTAACGCTTTTTATCTTGATAGATTGTAAACTGTCGAAAGATTGTGAACCGTTCCATGTTCTGAGTGTCAATTTTTGAAATATTCATAGTATTTACGTTTTCTTGTCTCTTTCTTGTAGGTTAAGTTAGGGTTCGACATAAAAAATCAACAAGTTTTATCGGGTTGATATACCTACCTAACAGATTACAATCTACCGAAAAGTAATGCGTTAAATTGTAATCTGTCGACAGTTTACAATCTCGCTAGTTAGATTACAATCTAACGGTTTTTGCAATTTTACGGTGACATATGCTTAGCTAGGTACCTACTCTAGAGTTTTAGAGTACCTATCAGAGATTTGCTTGAAAACATACACTTTTCGTCGTATTAGAAAAATTCTACTAAACTTGTACGTAGGCCATAGATTATTAGATTGATAGTCATTTTGTAGATGTTCTTGCACTTCCTACCCAATTCACCCACTCAAACCTAAATCCTTACGACAATGGAATAACTACTAATAGGTATCGCGCCTTGGACGAAGTATACGGTATACGAGTATTGCATATATTTTTAACGAAAATGAAAAAGGAAATTCTTACGGCAGCTTTGATCGGAGTTTTTCCTGATTTTTTGGGTCCAATTGTTTGTACCTACGTAAAATTATGGTTCTGAATCCACTTCGCATTTGAATACCTACTTTAAGTCATATTGTTTTAGGTTTAAAAAAGACGTCATGATAATAAAAGTAAAACTGTTTGTTAAACACCTTCAAAATGAAAACTTAAACGAAAGAAAATATCAGGTAATTTTTAACAAGTATTCCTTACTACCACGCTATTGACACTTAGTTTTCTACGAGCATCGAACAAGTTAAACGCGCAACCCATGATCTATTAGGGATATAGGAGTAGTGGTGGTTGGTGGTGGTAGTAGGGTAAAGGCTTTATTGTGAGGCTGCCGCGCAATGGTGTACACTGCTATTAAATTACGTTTTGTTCTTTTTCTATCGAGAAAGTTAGCCGTCAGATATCACAAAGTGTGAACTCAATTTCACATTTTTTCTTTAAATATTCAGATTTTATTTCTATAGTATCCGATCCGATATACCTGTTGGGGTTGTTAAATAGCATAGGTACGTCGAACACATCAAACTGATCTTAAGGTAGGCTAAGACTAGTGTGGTAGGTATGTTTCTATTTTATGCGTCAAATTGATAGTTAAATCTGCACTGATTTCGTAACCCTTCTACGTTTTCACAATTATATTTATGTGACACACTGATAATTTATTTTGGCCTCAGCAAAGCGAAGTAATCGAATCTAATGGGATGAACTTTAATTAATTGTCCTTTCGCCCATTATATTATTACTAGCTGATGCCCGTGACTTCGTCCGCGTGGTTTAATTTTCTTTTTATTCCCGCGATAAAAAGGGATTTTCCGGGATAAAAAGGAGCATGTCTCTCCAGGTCTTCAACTATAAACATGCCAAAAATCACGTTGATCCGTTGCTCCGCTGCGGCGTGATTGAAGGACAAACATACAAACAAACACACTTTCGCATCTATAATATTAGTATTATATGATGTAGGGTTTATGTCTGAGATACGTTTATCAATATCGTATCGGATGCTGTAAAAAGCGTTCCTAACCAATATCGTCAAAATTCGCTATCGGGTCCTGAGTCAACACATTTTTTCTATTTTTATCCAAGCCCAAAAGCAATCTAATACCGTAACCATGTTTTTCTTGCGTTCAACTCTGGAGCAGAATCGTGTATTCATAATAGGTTATGTGTGAGTATGAACAGTGAGGTAAAATAACATTTATCTTCATCAAGGTATGAAATAAAGAGTATGAAATTGCTATAAGTAAAGATCAGGTCTGAATTTGATTCATAATAGTACCTTAACGTTGTTACGGCACTATTATGAATCGCTGTTCTCTATCTCTCGTAATTACTAATTATTTTCGCTAACCGAATTGAATCTAATTAACCACACTATTTATGGCATGACAACTACACTATAAAGATCACACGTTCAACTCCTAAATCGTCGGAGAATGCCGCCATTGTTTCGATAATAATAGGGCTAATAACCGCCTGTCTTCTTCAGGACATGTCCTGGTATTTTCAAGCAGAAAGTTATGGAATTTCGTCTTAATTTTGCATAGGTGACTCTTGTGTTACGTCTTATTTGACTCTGGTTCGGAAAGCAGATTCCATTTAGAAAAGCCGGTTTGTTAACTTTTTAGGTTAACCTAGGTATATCTAGCTATTGCATGGAGGTATAATATATATATATGTATACAGTAGGTAAGCTATTGCCTGAATAGTTAGGTATAGGTATTCGGCTTACTTTTATTTAAATAGAGTACCTCAACCACAGATGTAGTACTAACAGATACCGCGCTCGGAACACGACAGTGCGGCCAAAATTTATTCTAGTGTGCGTGACAGCACTGTCTGGACACATGCATCAGTGTGCGTGAAATGTTGCCACATTAATGAAAAAATGCCAAATTAATGTAAGAAATTTTAATTGTTTGTTCTATCTTTAGACCTTAACTACTTAACGGATTTCAACGACATATGGTAGGAGAATAGCTTGTATCCTGGAAAAGGAGATTCGCATATTACTGTGGTGGTACGCTGGCTACTTTGGAGCTACGCTGAGTAATTTAGCGGTACGTCGAATACTTTCAAGATATGCCAGTTAAATTGGAGGTACGGAGACTACTTTGGAGGTAGGCCGACTACTTTAGAGATACGCCGACTACTTTGGTGGTACGTAGGTACGCCAGCTGCTTTTGAGGTACGTCAGCTACTTTGATGGTACGTAGGCTACTTTTAAGGTTCGCCAGCTTCTTTAGAGGTACGCCAGCTACTTTAGAGGTACGCAGGCTACTTAGGAGGTACGTAGGCTATTTTGGTGGTACGCCAGCTACTTTAGAGGTACGCCGGCTACTTTAGAGGTACGCAGGCTACTTTGGTGGTACGTAGGCTACTTTTAAGGTACGTCAGCTACTTTAGAGGTACGCCGGCTACTTTAGAGGTACGCAGGCTACTTAGGAGGTACGTAGGCTATTTTGGTGGTACGCCAGCTACTTTAGAGGTACGCCGGCTACTTTAGAGGTACGCAGGCTACTTTGGTGGTACGTAGGCTACTTTTAAGGTACGTCAGCTACTTTAGAGGTACGCCGGCTACTTTAGAGGTACGCAGGCTACTTTGGAGGTACGTAGGCTACTTTTAAGGTACGTCAGCTACTTAAGAGGTACGCCGGCTACTTTAGAGGTACGCAGGCTACTTTGGAGGTACGTAGGCTACTTTTAAGGTACGCCAGCTACTTTAGAGGTACGCCGGCTACTTTAGAGGCCTGCGTACCTCTAAAGTAGCTGGCGTACCTCCAAAGTAGCCTGCGTACCTCTAAATAGCTGGCGTACCTTAAAAGTAGCCTGCGTACCAGCAAAGTAGCCTGCGTACCACCAAAGTAGCCTACGTACCTCCAAAGTAGCCTGCGTACCTCTAAAGTAGCCTGCGTACCTCTAAAGTAGCTGGCGTACCTTAAAAGTAGCCTGCGTACCAGCAAAGTAGCCTGCGTACCACCAAAGTAGCCTACGTACCTCCAAAGTAGCCTGCGTACCTCTAAAGTAGCTGGCGTACCTTAAAAGTAGCCTGCGTACCTCTAAAGTAGCCTGCGTACCTCTAAAGTAGCTGGCGTACCTTAAAAGTAGCCTGCGTACCAGCATAGTAGCCTGCGTACCACCAAAGTAGCCTACGTACCTCTAAAGTAGCTGGCGTACCTCTAAAGAAGCTGGCGTACCTTAAAAGTAGCCTACGTACCATCAAAGTAGCTGACGTACCTCAAAAGCAGCTGGCGTACCTATAAGCTAATCGGCGTACCTCGAAATACGCCGGCAGCGTAGCTGTTTCACAAAAAAAAAACTATCTACTAACAGCTCATTTACACCTTCTTTAATTTAAGGGAAAATATTACAACGTAAATTAGCAACACTGATAGATATCGTTGAGGTTTTGTGTTTCAAGTCATCAGCAATTAAATAAAAAGGGAAAAAAAACTTACAGAATGAAAATATAAATTCTTACCTATGAAAAGAAATACCATTATCCTTTTTTAATTTTTGGGAACAATTTTTACAGTGTTTCAAGACACAAGAAGGCATTATTTTGAGAAACTTGTTTAAACACACGTTACGTCGAAACTTCTCGACGCGTCGCATCCAACTAAATGAGATTTGTATTTGCTTTTCGTTTTGTATTTGCTTTGTTGGCGCGCCTGCCGTGTTCCTAGCGCGGTATCTGTTAGTACTACATCTGTGACCTCAACACATCACCGTCTAGATAATATGGTTGGATGTCGTCTTACCAATTCAACACAATCGCCAAAATGGCCGCCAACAGATGGCGCCAACAGAATAGTGGATCATACGAGGATAAATAATCTTTTTTTTTATCCACTACAAGCTAGCCCTTGACTGCGATCTCACCTGATGGTAAGTGATGATGCAGTCTAAGATGCAGGTAGCGGGCTAGCCTGTTAGGGGCATGGCAGTTATATTAAACCCATACCCCTTCGGTTTCTACACGGCATCGTACCGGAACGCTAAATCGCTTAGCGGCACGTCTTTGCCAGTAGGGTGGTAACTAGCCACGGCCGAAGCCTCCCACCAGGCCAGACCAGGGAAAATTCAGAAATTATAAATTACCAAATTGACCCTGCCGGGGATCGAACCCAGGTCCTCCGCACGTTAAGGCAACAGCGCTACACACTGCGCCACGGAGGTCGTCAAAAATCTCGTCAGGACCATGACGTTTAGCTTTAAAGCAGCTGCCAGACAGAAAAGAGATCATATTTCTACAAACTTATGTTGTTATTGATTACTTATTGTTGATTTTCATAGACTCTAATAGTGTTCTATATTTGAAAATTACAACATGGCCACATTGTATAATAAATATTCCGTGCGCGCGCGCAGGCGTGTTAAATATTTCGATAGAAAGTCTCCATGGTATTGTTGAGGCTGTCCACGTCCTCAAGGGATAGCGACAACATAAGATACACGTTTGTAGGTGGTCTAGTTGTTTAAAAAAAGAGAAAATCACTTTGATTATTTGTCTAGTAAAGTCCAAATAGAAAAGGGCCGAAACAAACACTGTTGTGCCAAAACGATGTTACTACAATAAATAGAAGGCGCGCTGAAAGAATATTTAACATTCTTTCAGTGCTTAATTACCAAAACCAATACAAAGCGTTTACCTTTAACTCATTGACCTAACCTTTACCTGATCTACTTTATGATTCAAAGAATTTTATTCTGAGGATTAGCTTTTTGATCGATGGCGACACATTTCGTACATATCAAAACATTTACGTACGTACGTTTTAACTGTCAGTGGTCATGTCAGTCTTTATCTTCTATCTTTCTGAATATTGGCCGCTGTGGCCGAAATTGGTCAGGAGGATATTATTATTAATATAGCTGACACATTTATACCACAAATATAATAACCATATCGTTCTGCAATATATGTAGACAGTCGTCTTACAATATTCTTACCATTGTATATCTTGGTTTTTAATAACATTCCCACGTTCTAGAAGAGCCATTGTCATCGGGTGTTACACGCTACAATATAATATGCCAGTTTTTACATTTCATTCACTCTATGAGATCAATTTCTCAATGTTATTATACCTGTATAAATGTGATTGTTGACCCTGTATTGAGTAAGCTATGTGATTAGTTTAAGCAATAATTATTTAATTAAAATAGAAGTAAAAGATTTTATGTCTATTGTTATATGTTATGTGTTGAAACGCAAGCAACGAAATCCGTACTCAAATTCTGAACAAGATGATGCCCGCAACTTCGTCCGAATGGACGGCACCGTTGCTTGTTTAAAAAAATCATAGGGGAAGTCTATGATTTTCGGGATAAAAAGTACGTCTTTATACCTAGTTACTAGTGAGTTACTACTAGTGAAAAACGCACGCTCATCCGTTGCTCCGTTGAGGTGTGATTGAAGTACACTACAAACCTTCAAGCTAACACACTTTCGCATTATAATTCACTGGCTTACTTCGCTTCACTCGATTACACATAGGTACATAGATAATTACACAATATGTATTAGGTACAACGTAAATTAAACTGATAAAATTAAACAATAACCACTCTATCACCGGTCATATATCTATTCGGAATTCTTTGGTTTTATTCCCATTGAAGATTTAAATCAGTATGCACATACTCTAACTTCATATATGGTTTTGAAGTTACCTTCAAAACAAATATTTTCAGAGAGAAAACTTTATATTTTAGCCAGCGAAATCCTCTCTTTTGTGCAGCCGGCAATTTTTCCAGCCCGCTGTGGTTGAACTTTGTTTCGACAAAATAAAATCAGTATTTTCAAAAAACCAGTACGTTGGTTCGAGCCTGAAAAGGTTAAGTAAGTGCGCGAATTAGATTTTTATAGACCACCTTACGCTACGTTTTTCCTTGACATTTGACGCAAGGGAGGTTGACAATACCTCCCTGGCGCAGTGTTGAGCGCTGTCTTAACGTGCGGAGGTCCCGGGTCCGATCCCCTGCAGGGTCAATTTGGGAATTTAATTTAGAACCACCTTACCGGCAAAGATGTGTCCCCAAGCGATTTAGCGTTCCGGTACGATGCCGTGTAGAAATCGATTAGGAGGTATGGGTTTAATATAACTGCCATGCCCCTAAGAGGTTAACCCGATACCATCTTAGACTGCATCAACACTTACCATCAGGTAAGATCGCAAGAAGATCAAGGGCTAACTATGGCGGACTAACACCTTTGTCACCGTAAAATTGCAAAAACCGTCAGATTGCAATCTAACGCTTTTTATCTTGATAAATTGTAAAATGTAAACTGTCGACAGATTGTGAACCGTTCAATGTTCTGAGTGTTAATTTTTTAAATATTTATTGTATTTACGTTTTCTTGTCTTTTTCTTGTAGGTTAGGTTAGGGTTCGACATAAATAACCAGGTAGTAGTGCCGGTACGGCACTTAGGTTCTATCGGGTTAATACCTAACAGATTACAATCTACCGAAAAATAATACGTTAAATTGTAACAGTTTACAATCTAACGGTGTTCACAATCTTACGGTGACACATACATACTACGCAGTCGCAATATAACAGACGAACATTTTTTTTTAAATATTATGGTAGGTAGGATTTCGAACATTGAATTAGAACATTTAATTTCGAGACACCGAATATCCCAATTCATTGTTCCCTGAGGTCATCCTGAGGTAAGATCTGCTGCTGACATTCAATTTTGAATTAACGAGAAGCTCTTTCATCTCAAATTACATACATGATGTAACGAACGGGTACATCACATCCCACATATATTAATATGACGATTTAGTATCGACTAGATGATGCCCGCGACTTCGTCCGCGTGGACTAAGTTTTTTCGATTCCCGCAGGAATCCGGATAAAAAGCCTATGTCCTTCCCCGGGATACAACCTATCCCTGTACCAAATTTCATCATAATCGGTTGAACAGTTGGGCCGTGAAAGCGTAGCAGACAGACATACAGGCAGACAGACGGACAGACAGACACACTTTCGCATTTATAATATTAGTATGGATTCTGGATGGGTATAGATAATAATTTTAAGCTTTTATGATAATATTGGCAATAGATTAAATATCTCAAGCATATAGATTATCTTAAATTAAAAGCATGCGAAAATTCAAATTCACGAGTCGAGTTGATTGGGTAGGAATTACGAAAATCCCTGACTTTGCTCACGTAGCAAATCCCCAAGAGATTGACGCTAAATTGAAACTACGTCAACGTGACTTGTAGTTTGCACGGCAACATTATTCTTTGCTTCACCGGTGTCGCAAAGTCAACAGGGAATTTTATTATTATTTTCTTATCATAGAAAAAAGTAATGGAAAATATCTACACCAGCAGATATTTCTGCATTAGAATAAGTCTAGGGAATAATTACCTAATTAAAAAACCATGCTAAGTAAAAAAGAAGTTTTTCGAACCGGAATTTTGTTTTCACGACACTAAAACATTCTTCGAGTTCCAACTTCCTAATGGATGCTGCTGAAGAGATTTCAAATTAATTTTGTGGATAGAATAAAATAAATTTAGTTATTATCATCATGATAAACATCAACAAAAGGGCAACTGCTGAGTTTCTTGCCGGCTCTTCTCAGTAGAATCAGTTTTCCGAACCGGTGGTGAAGTGTTACTGTCTTAACGTATATCATAAGTGACACGAGTTGTCCTACGTGAAATAAATAAATCATTTATCATTAAATCATCATCATCAATCCATCGCTGCATGAGTACTGAGCACGCATCTCCTCTCAGAATGGGAAGGACTTAGGGCATAGTCCACCACGCTGGCCAATTGAGGATTGGCAGACTTCATAATTCACACACTATGAGAATATTATGGAGAACTAGGTATGTAGGTTTCGTCACGATTACCATCGTCGTAATAAGGCACGAATTTATAACCGACTTCAAAAAAGGAGGAGGTTCCCATTTCGACTGTATGTTTTTTTGTATGTATTTTACGCGATCATTCCGCCTATTATGAATAAATTTTGATGATTCTTTTGTTGTTTGAAAGATAATACTTCAGAGGTGGTCGCATACAAATTTTATCGAAATTGATTTAGAGCTTTTTGCGAAAATCAACAAAAAATGTTTTGGTTTGTGGTTCCCTTCAGAAAAATTTTTGATGAGGACTTTCAATCTCTGTTTTAACTGTTATCACAGAAACATTTGCCAAGATATAGTCTTAAAGTCGGTTTTTGGTTTAAAAAAATTATAGGTTTTTTCTTCATGATAATATTTTTGAGAAAATCAACAAAAACAAAATATACACCCAGATAATGTTTTGGTTTTTGGTTCCCTTCAGCAAAATTTTTGATGAGGACTTTCAACCTCTGTTTTAACTGTTATCACAGAAACATTAGCCAAAATATAGTTTTGAAGTCGGTTATTGGGTTTTTTAAAATTAATTATAGGTTTATTCTTCATTAGTATTTAAAATAGTAGTTATATAAATTCTATGGTTGTCTTGTACATTCCGTTCATTAATACTGTGCCAGAGAGCAGAATGAATGCGTCCATGCTTAACAACGCTGGAGTTGTTAGCCGTTGTGCAACGGAAGGAAGTAATCAGGCGATTTTAAGCGTATTGGTATGAACGAACCCCGGCTGCTTTGTTTTTTCGTCCTTAAAATTACGAGACCAACAATTATTGCGCGGAGAGCAGTTTAAATTGTTCTCTGCATCCGTTTTACCAACATGAAAATGTTGGTTTAATTTTGAACTGAAACCTGTTTTGGAATCGTTGTGATTTGAAAATTCGATGAAACGAAACGAAAAAGTCATAAAGAAAAGAGTTCGTTTTGTAATTTGCTTGTTTTTATTATTGCCTATTATTGATTTGTCACTTCCTGTCATAAATTGAAAAATTATAGTAAATTGAATATGGTTTACCAATAAATTCATTATTTTTAAAACAACTAGCTGACCCGGCGAACTTCGTACCGCCTTAGTATGCAAAATTAAATGTATATTTTTCAATATTTCTGAGAGATTTTCTTAATATTTTTTTCCGTAAGAACCTTCTCCTAATAATAACAAATACAACAAAAAAATAATTAGTGAAATCGGTCCAGCCATTCACGCGTGATGCCGTGACCAAGGAAAACGGGTTTCATTTTTATACATATAGATGTGTTTCCTGAGAAAATATCCTAGGCCTCACTTATTTATTTTATTTATTTCAAGATCTCGTAGGCAAGGTACTTTTCTGAAGTTTCACTTCTGCCGAGTGTGAATTACACACACACTTTTTAAACGTAAATGTTT
The DNA here is from genome assembly GCA_923060345.2 of Erebia aethiops. Lineage (NCBI taxonomy): Eukaryota > Metazoa > Arthropoda > Insecta > Lepidoptera > Nymphalidae > Erebia > Erebia aethiops. The sequence goes on along the minus strand of OV281096.1, from coordinate 6,964,791 downwards.
AATTATTTTATTTACAGTCATTAAATTATTTAAATAGCAACATTGATGTAGAATTTTGGTGCCAAAACTAAATAGCAAGGAAATTATTTTATACTAGCTGATGCCCTCGACTTCGTTTGCGTGGTTTATTTCCACCCAATAACAATACGAAATTTAAAAAAAATCTGAGCCGCGACTACGTCCGCGCGGATGAAGGTTTTTCGGTTCCCGCGGGAAATCTTTAATTTTCTGGTCATTCCAGACTATAATCTATCTCTCTGCCAAATTTTATTCAGATCCGTTCGGCCGTTCTGGCGTGATTGTGTAACAAACATCTATCTAACCAAACTTTCGCAATTTTGATATTAATATGTATCACAAAATTATGTTCATACATAAGTATGTAAGTAAATTGAGATAAGAAAGTGCTAAACGTTATCTTTCTTATATACCAAGAGACATTATAAAAATTTCAATATAAAAATGTAATATAGGTCAACAAAAACTAAATTGTGCGAAAAAAAAACCTTTCTAGCCTTCGACAGATATTTAATGAAAAGTTATAAAAAGGTTGAATTCACCCAAAGGACCGTTGTAATAGAATTTAGGAAGGCCATTATTTCCTAAATCAACAACTTTGTATAAACTCATCTTCAGAGGGTAAATAAAATTCGTCGTAAGGATTTACATAATCGCGTTAGGTATAGGTACAGGATAAAGGGATTTTTTTTAATTATTTAGTTATCTCGAGCACGGATCCAGCGTGGATCCAGCTTCCAGGCTTTTTGTTAGTGAACTTCCTAATTGATATAATTATAAATGCAAAAGACATATTTTTATTATTTACTTTCCCTTTTCAATACGAGTACGTAATCGTCTGACATCAACCAGATTGTACCGGTATTTTTTACATTTAGATTTGCTGTTTTCTACTATGCTATGCGATCTTCAATAAATATATTCACTCATTAGTAAAATAATTAAAAATGATGATAAAACATTTCAAAAACAAATACGACATAATAACTTAATAAATAAATCATCTAGGAGAATTGATTAGGTTATATTCGTTTAGGTAGAATACTGAAGAATACTTAGGGACGAGTAGCCTAGTTGCGACAACGCATATCAGTCGATTGCGATTTTTAAGCAACGTTGACCCAAGTCGGTAACTGGATGGGTGACTGAATTAAGAAGTCTCAATTTGGCCCTTTAGTTTCCTCCGTGGCTCGGAGAGCACGTTAAAATCGTCTGCGGAAGGACCTGGGAACCCACCGCATTATTGTCCCAAAAAAACCCTGCTATTATGTGATTAATGAAATGAGGTCACGATCCTCAGCAATGAGGAATACGACGCAAAGAGAGAGAGAATACTGAAACGTTTCCTAATACCTACTCAGAGCACAGATACTCGTGTGCTCAGAGCGTCCTAGTGTCCCACATCAGTGCGGGTGAAGGGAGCCCGAAATTATGGATTTACTGTTACTGAAAAGGATGCTTACCGGTTTATAACAAGTAACCAAAAAGAAATTATAATCTATAAATGCTATGAAGATGTATAAAAGGACAAACGGCCTGATTAGAATTTCAACAGTGTCTAGGCATAGGCACAAAACATTAAAAAGAAATAATAAAGATAACAAGCAAAAATAAATAACTAGTGCGCAAAGGCGGTCTTATCACTAAAAGTGATCAACTCCAGACAACCTCTAATTATAGAATCAAATGAAACGAAGCGGGATAGTGCAAAAATATTAATACATATAATATACATAGGTATTAGGTACTAGATAATCTAAGAATATCTGAGGTTTTGCATGATTCTCTCTGTCGTAAACCCCACTGAGAAAAGAGTTTGACAATCCCTGCAGTATCTGTAAAGACCTAAATCAACACGGACGAAGACAAAGAGGGAAAAAGAAAAACATGTCTTAATTAATTTTTCATGCAGCATGCGTTGCAGAAGTCAGAACCGATAGTCTGAAGAATGCGGGTCGGTGACCTCACTTGAGTCACATGTCAGCCGCTCGGCCTCTGAAGCGCTGCTTGCACCCTTTCGACACTGCGGCACCAGTTAGTGACGTGATCTCACACATCGATACATTGATGATGTATTAACGAGCGATAACGAATAAAAACGACAATCAAAGTTAGATTCCGATAAAGATACGAGACCACACCAATGTTACAGCTAGTGAGGTGATTTGAGAAAACGTTTTATAGTATCGACAATCTTTTACTATGTAATAATCTCTTTGTCTGGTACGTATTCGTCTTACTCTGGGTTGTGACCCTTTTCATTAATCAAATCATGGTAGTTGTTTTCTTGTGATAATAATGCGGTGAGTTCCGACGTCCTTCCGTATACGACTCGACTAAGAGTATTTAAACTCTTAGGTTTTTGTAACGATTAAAATCAGATGTTAGTGACAATAACCGGGACCCACGGCTTAACGTGCTCTCCGAGACACGGAGGAAACGAAAAAGCCAAATTTGAACCTCCAAATTCGGTCACCCATCCAGTTAGACTTGGGTCAATGTTGCTTAACAATCGCAACCGACTGATATGCGTTGTCACAACTGGGTCACTCATCCCTCAATGTAATAAACAGTAAATGTCCATTTTTGTGTAAATTATTTTTGCAAATACAAAATATGTATTTGATAAAAAGCAGTGCGGTAACGATTGCAAACTCCACTGATTAGCCGACACCATATCAAGACACTCTTTCACTATTGGCGAGAATACACAATTGTGCTAAAAATGCCATAAATTCCACCATTTAACTATATTAACTATTTTCAATTATCGTAATGTGTGGGAGTGGTGTAGCTGGTGTAAGTTTTTATCACAACTCCTTTGATAGCCGCACTGTAAAAACGATTCTTGTCTGTTTAAAATTGGTTCAAATGAGAACCATATCAGGACTCTCTTACCTTTGTGGTGTGCTAGTGCATTGCACAAATCCATATTTACACATCATTAACAAATTGATGAAGATAAGCAATGCTCATGGGAAATAAAGTAATCCAATAAGAAACTCGGCGATGATTTTCATGCATGAAACACACAATGCGCAATACGCTCGTCCTCCTAAAAGTTGTACCTAATATCAAAGATGTATATGAAGCGCCGATTTGTGGAATAGAGAAGTTTACCTTTTTTTTTGTAAATTTATAATGAAAATTAAGACAAAATAAAACAAATATATGAAAGAATCATTAAAATATCTCAACAAATTAAAAAGTTATGGAACTTTAAAGTTGCGCTTGCAAGTGGGGTGGTGTGACGTCACACCACCCTGTCAAGCGACTTTATAAAGCCGAATAAAAGAAACAAACAATTGAATTTAAAGCACTTAATTTGTGTGTGCATGAAGATAAGTTTGAAGTATTAAATCTCGGCTAGGTATTAAAACTCACTCACAAAATTTCTCACTCAAGTAAGATACAGCAATCGGTGTACATTAAATAATTAAACTTTTAAATAATTAATTTCTCAGTCATTTATTAATGGATTTAAAATAAAATAAAAACCACTGATTTATTAGTTTTAATCTGTATTACTTCTGTTGTGTTAAATATGATATTCACAACATCATGAAACTTCTCCATTGTGGCAAGTACAGGCACGGACGCAAGACGCAAACGCGCGCATTAATTTAAATTTTCGCTTCCAAAAAGGAGGACGTTCTCATTTTTGTCGCGTATTTGTCTAAAAACTGAAACAAATTATATGCCGCGGCTGACCCCATTCCACTTCACCTGAGGGCGTTGCGATTTGCGCCTAGCGTAGTCGAATTGTATGAAGGTACGTCTAAGCCTTGAAAACGTCTTGCATGTCATCTTGCATGCCTTATGTTTCATTTATATCGATATCGAGAAAAACACGCAACTTCCCTTATTAAGTGAGCGCGTTGTTTCATCTCCCGCTATAAATGACCAGATAGGAGCTGAATGACTGCTTTGTAGTGGATACTTGCCTGGTTTATCGACTATACACTATACAGATGCAGTAAAACCACTTGGAGACAGAGCTGTTGCCTAAGCAACATAATTCAAATAAACTTCCTATCAATAGTCAATGTCATTAAATTTTATACAGATTTTATAAACTCGACAAAATTAACTATAGTTCGTCCAACGATTTAATATACTTTTGACATAAACACACCTATGAAGTGTCATAATTATTGACAGGCAGCCATCGACAAAAAATGCAATACTCCATATCGTTTTTTACAATAGTGAATTGTGACGTTTAATAGTGAAAAGCATTTGAACTTTGAATACATCTTTAGCGATGGATGGTTTCTAATTTCTATGATCTGACTGATTCATGTACATTTTCTGTGCTGTTGTATATACTTAAAAGATTTATTTTAATACATTCATACTTAGTCATTTAAACGCTTGAGTAAGTTCATAAAACAATAAAAAAATGTTGAGCAAAGATAAATATCAATGTGACAAATCGATTAAAACTTCTTCATAAAGAAAGTTGATTAATATAAAAAATCGAACCGGCAACGGACATCATTAAATCGAGCTGGCAAAAGTAAAATAAATCGTTGGACGATAACTGGTTAGTAAGCACTATTATAATAATATTTCAATCATGTGCAAAAGTTTTTTTAATCCCATCTATTCGAAAAGGACGACTTGGTTCGCTTTTAAGTGCACCCAAAGGTGGTGTTTTCTATAAGAAACCTTAAGCGGGCAGTAATGAGTTTTTAATCCTCTTTATAAGTGCGCCGCAATTATCATTGCCGCGCACTTTTTGAATTTGCAACATCTTAGTGTTCGCGGCGCTCAGCGTTTATTATTAGATACTATTTAATTTCAATTTAGTTGTTACTCTATGTTTTATTAAATAATAATATTACAATGAAATATGAGGCGCCTTTTATTTTCTCATACAGGGTGATGAAAAGTAGTGTATCATTCGAGCGCAAATTTTTTTGGCTCGGGCGACGTACTTTGAATCCTTCGCTACGTTCAGGATTCTAAAAGAAAACACTAAAGAATCCCTCGCCGTAAAAATATTATTTTGCTTCCTTATAATACAATCTACTGTTCCTAAGTAGGTTTAATATTGTTCTATCTCAACAATATGTTAAAATAGTACATCTTCTGCGAACATTAAAAAAAAATCTTAATCCGCTCATACGAAGTCGCGGGCCTCATCTTGTAAGTAGGTTGTAGGTTCAGAGAGTGTGCTCAAGAACTATTCGATCTTGTTCCTCCGTCACCTTTTTATTATCGTACCGCAAGGCATCGTCAAGGTCTGCACCCCTACGCAGTCGAAATTCCGCGGGCTCGTACGAAGCGCTTTGCTTCCTCGTTTCTATTTCGAACCGCTAGGATATGGAATGCCCTCCCGGCTTCCGTTTTCCCCTCCCGTTTTAATATAGGTACCTTCAAATCAAGAGTGAATAGGCATCTTCTAGGCAAGCGCGCTCCATCTTAGGCTGCATCACCACTTGCATGCAAGTCTGATTGCAGCCAAGCGCTAGCCTATATATTTAAAAAAAAAGTAGGTATATGTAGGACGTAGGTATAAGATATAATTCACATAGAAAGATACGCAAGAGGCAAAATATGAATGATTTATCGTATCTAAGCAGTGCGAATTTGCAAAATTGTTTCATGTTTTATGTAGATTAACAATCCACTCTCGGCTTTAAGATTTCGTTTTTTATAAGAGATGCGATTGGCACATCCACGAATAAAATTTAATCTTCTTAGACTTAGCAGACTCTGGTTTCGACGACCTCCGTGGCGCCGTGTGTAGCGCTGTTGCCTTAACGTGCGGAGGTCCCGGGTTCGATCTCCGGCAGGATCAATTTGGGAATTTATAATTTCTGAATTTTCCCTGGTCTGGTCTGGTGGGAGGCTTCGGCCGAGGCTAGTTAAGCTAGTAAAATTCAGAAATTATAAATTCCCAAATTGACCCTGCCAGGGATCGAACCCGGGACAACAGCGCTCCACACTGCGCCAGGGAGGTCCTCAAAAACCTAGACCTAGACGTCACCTAGGACAATGGGTGAGATTTAATCATTTAAGAATTAACCGGCCATAGCACACGACCCTCGGAATCAAAGAATCCGATGCAGAGAAAAATCAAGCTCTAGTTGAAAAACCTGGTGCCTGGTGGGAGGCTTCGGCCGTGGCTAGTTACCCCCTACCGGCAAAGACGTGCCGCCAAGCGACTTAGCGTTCCGGTACGATGCCGTGTAGAAACCAAAGGGGTATGGGTTTAATATAATGCCATGCCCCTAACAGGTTATAGTCCGCTACCATCTTAGACTGCATCATCACTGGTGAGATCGCAGTCAAGGGCTAGCTTGTAGTTGATAAAAAAAAACTTGGGTGTTTTTGTGAATATTCCAGTGCGGGCAGAACAGAGAGTCTACATACTTTTTACAGGTGTGGTGGAATTGTTTAATCAGACATACCATAGAGCAGGCAAGGATAACACCCCGGGGACCGACATACCAAGGTACTTTTGTTCCGGAAAATCAACGAGTTCCCATGGGATTTAAACAAAACCTAGATGAACGCGGACGTTTTGACGACCTCCGTGGCGCAGTGTGTAGCGCTGTTGCCTTAACGTGCGGAGGTCCTGGGTTCGATCCCCGGCAGGGTCAATTTAGGAATTTATAATTTCTGAATTATCCCTGGTCTGGCCTGGTGGGAGGCTTCGGCCGTGGATAGTTACCACCCTACCGACAAATACGTGCCGCCAAGCGATTTGGCGTTCCGGTACGATGCCGTGTAGAAACCGAAGGGGTATGGGTTTAATATAACTGCCATGCCCCTAACAGGTTAGCATCTTAGACTGCATCATCACTTACCATCATGTGAGATCGCAGTCAAGGGCTAGCTTGTAGTGGATAAAAAAAAACGTATTCGCTGGTATAATCTGTGGTGTAATATTATTGGCATAGGTACCTAATGAAGTTTTTCATATTTTTAGTTCATTTTAGTTTCCTTATAAATTGGTATAAATAGGAGTAGTCATTCCTTAAACCACAGAATTTGCCTTCGCGAAACAAATAGAAGCAAATATGTATTATTTTTCCTATGAAGATTTTCGAGTTTTTTTATACCATAGATATAATTTACCATACCAGGTATATATATGTCACCGTAAGATTGTAAAAACCGTTAGATTATAATATAACGTTTTTTATCTCGATAGATTATAAACTGTCGACAGATTGTGAACCGTAACATACTGCTTACAATTTAACGCGTTATTTTTCGGTAAATTGTAATATACTAGGTATATTAACCCGATAGAACCTAAGTGCCCGGCCGCCTACCTGAATATTCATGTCAAACCCTAACCTAACCTATAGTTCGCGCGCGAGTTGAATGCAGAGTAAATGTATGGTGACACTTACATTTACTCTGCATTCAACTCGCGCGCGAACTGTACAAGAAAGAGAGAAGAAAACGTAAAAACAATAAATATTTCATAAATTAATACTCAGAACATTGAACGGTTCACAATCTTTCGACAGTTTATAATCTAGCGGGATAGAAACCGTTAGATTATAATCTAACGGATTTTACAATTTTACGGTGACATATATAGTACAAGGCTTATTATTTTATGCTAGCATTAATAAAAACTTACGATTATCAGTTATTTTATTTGTATAAGTATTCTTGTTTGGGAAGGGATGGATTATTGTTACACTGCACGTTTGAAACCTTCAACATAAGTGGGGTCTTTGTCCTCACTAATAGGCTTTCCGCGGCTTTTCTTTATACCCGACTGTCTAGTAATAACTGACAGTCGATTCTTTTAAGATACTGGTAACCCAGAGGCCCTACAAAAATCAAGGCTAAACCAAATAATCAAAACCAAACTAATATTATATATGCGAAAGTGTGTCTGTCTGTCTGTTACGCTTTCACGGCCCACCTGTTCAACCGATTTTAATGAAATTTGGTTTAGGGATAGTTTTATCCCGGGGCCTTCCCCGGGATAAAACTATCCCTAAACCAAATTTATTACCTATACCTACTTGTATATTTAGTACCTATGTCCTTACATAGGTTAATTTTCTCCCGGAAAATTAACGAATTCCCGCGTCAACAAACCAAAAAACCGTCAACAATCCACGCGGACGAAGTCGCGGGCATCAGCTAGTCAAATATATTATTTGGGGATATCCATCTAATTAATTTATAATTTTCTTTTTAATTTTGAAAATTCAAGTCAATATACTCAATAAAAAATGTTTTCTCGTCAAAGTATGTTAAAATAAAACTCATTATATTTATTTATTTAATACAATTTAATTAATGTATGTACATACAAAGCTATGTGAGATATAAGTATATACAACATACAACATATTATATGCCCCTTTCCCATGATTTCCCTTGAGATAGTTACGAGAATGTTAGATTTTCTCTTAAACGTACCTTGAGTTAGGCTTAAGCAACGAATTTGTCATATTTGTAGACATAGTGGAAGGTCATTGTGGCTAATGAATGCTTTATGAGAGAGTTAACTAACTCACCCCAGCTTCGCACGGGTGGGTTTATACCAAATACTTACTAATTATTGTAATGAAACATTTTGCTGTGAAATAAACAGAATTAAAATCCACTAAAAATGTAAATCTTAAACCGAAGAATGCTGGATGCTGGATGCTGGAACCTTTTTTGTTCCATTAAGAGAAGGGAATATTTTTTCTTCCTGTAAGCACGGGGTACCTATATCTCTTCCTCTCTTCTCTATCTTTTGGAATATTTCATACCTGTTTTTTTGTAGAATAAATGCTCCTTGACGTTATAATATTATACAAATGAATGATATCATAGACACAACCATAGAATAAGATATTGTACGCCACATAAAATATTATTGGACACAACATAATTTTATTGAGGTATGCATTTGGACGCCATTCCAGCACTTTGAGACTCCCCCCTAGATTAACCCACGACATCAGGCTATAATAGTCTCAGGAAGCTGGTTTCAGGAGGCGTGGTGCTATAGACCGCGGTGTAAGAAAGTCCCTATACAAGATACCTATGTCCAGCAGTGTACAACTTTCCGTTGACGACGACTATGCGATTTGTTAATTTACTGATAGGTAGGTAAAATTATTGTATAGTCACGAGCAATTTTGTGCCCAAAAGTAGTAAACTTATACCTACATAATTAATTTATCTTCTTTTCAGCCACACAATATTTTATTCGATGAAGCATTTGTAGCTTGTTAATAATGAAATGCTGGACACTAATTAATTTTGGTCGAGCGTGGAATTGACCTGTGTCAACCTTTTCCCAGCATAAAAGGTCGTAAAAAAACTACTTCCCAATACATTTTAAACCTTTTTGTTTTCAGGATATGGTTGAGAATTGTAGAGACTTGAGATATTACTATGGTATAGGCAATGTTTGCCATAAAGGAGGTTACTGGTTAACAATAGTTATTTAAATAAGAGCTCAATAAGGTCGACGCATCCGGTGTCGTTTGAAATGCCAATTGTGCGGGACAATGATAAATAAACAGTTAGTTACAACATAGTGTTAAGACATGTAAATAAGAGAATAAATAGTTCATAGTATAGATAGTTTATATAGTTCGTAACAGTTAAGTAAATAGTTATAAGCGAACTGTAATAGAATAAGTTTAATAAAATAGCGTTAAATAGTTGTACATTAAATGTTAGAGTAGTACAGGGTAGAGAGGGATAGCGAACAGCGCTCCCCGCGCCGTCACACCCGCGCCACCCGCGCCTCCCGCGCTTTCACCCCCTCTATCCTGGTTGGATTTTAATACGCGCTCTGATTGGTTCAGTTTTAATAACCAATCAGAGGGCCTACATTTTTCGGGCCAAATTTGTATAAAGACCGAGCGAAATTGTGGTCTGACACAGTTCGCCGGCAACAGTCCTCCAGTGAGGAACAAGAAGAATAAAGTGGAAGCAAACAGCAAGAAGTGTTTTCTTTGGAAGAACTCCAGTCCCCAACCAATCCAGCGACAGTTAATGTACCATCGTGTACATTGCATGGTCCTTCGAGCCGGATCCGTTGGGAAATTCTGAAGAAAATTCGTCAGGAAAACTTCGTGGTTCTTCGAGAAAATTCTTCGCGACTCGTCGGGAAGAACACCGAGCCAGCTTCAAGACAGCGCCGCGCCAGCTTCGGGACAGCTCAAGCCAGCTTCGGCCAGCTTGGGACAGCATCGAGCCAGCTTCGACCCAGCTTCACCCAGCTCAAGCCAGCTTCGGCCAGCTTGGGACAGCATCGAGCCAGCTTCGACCCAGCTCAAGCCAGCTTCGGCCAGCTTGGGACAGCATCGAGCCAGCTTCGACCCAGCTTCGGCCAGCTTCGGCCAGCTTGGGACAGCATCGAGCCAGCTTCGAGCCAGCTTCACCCAGCTCAAGCCAGCTTCGGCCAGCTTGAGACAGCATCGAGCCAGCTTCAGCCAGCATAGAGCCAGCTTCAGCCAGCATTGAGGCAGCTTCAGAAAATCTTTAAAAAAGAAACCCGAACACAGCAAGAATGCCAGTCACACGTCAAGAAGTGAAGAGCCGCAAGACATCCTCCGAACAGACGCCGACCACATCGGAAGGCACCGCAACCACCTCACCGAGCACGACCGAAACAAGCACGGAAACCGGCACAACCTCTACAGCCACGGGAACTGTCACCACGGAGACTACAGAACTGACTACAGATACCTCCGCGACATCAGCGCCCTCTACAGTGCCATCCGTTGCAACAGCGAAAACGAAAATTTCGGTCGCCGCTGCCTCGACTACACCCTCCATCGCGACGACACTGCCAGCCGACGCGAGACAGATGAAGCCCCCCGCAGCGAAGGGGGTAACAGCTACAGTACAGGGGCGTAGTCAGGACACAGAAACTTCAACAGTCAAGACGAAGCGAACTGTCAACCCACAAGAGCTGAAGCTACCACAGGACCTCCGCCCCCCTAGCAAGAGGGGGGGAGGGGGTGGATCAACCTACAGCAAGGCCAAAGCTCACAGAATATTGAAAGCTAAGGAAGAATTACTGCGACTTCAAGTCGAGCTAGCTGCCGCACGCATCGCCGCCTTAGAAGCTGAAGACACAGAAGACGAATTAATAGAAGAACTAACAGAAGAAGGTGTTCCCGTCCAAGAAGCCAACGAGCACATGGACAACTGGTTCAACAGTCAACCGCCGCCTCCTTTGTTGGCGATCACCGAGGCACCGCATTACCCTATAGAAGACCCGGTGGTTAACAACACGGAGCAACAGAAGCAGCCAGAGGAACACCCCAAGTCTCAGCTTCAAACACCGGCGGGAGAGCAAACAGAGATATCGAAGCTAGCCACAGCCATCACACTCGCAGTCAAAGCAGCTCAACGTCCGAAGTTCATCGAGCTACCCAACTTTGGTGGATCACATCAAGAGTGGTTACCTTTCCGCGCCGCTTTCTTTGAAACAGAAAGCATGTTCACGGCAATAGAAAACACGAACCGTCTAAGAAGAAACCTCAAGGGAAAAGCAAAAGAAGCAGTGGAGGGGCTACTAATCACCAGTGCGCACCCTACAGAAATTATGAAGGCCCTGGAATCAAGATTTGGAAGACCAGAATCCATCGCCATGATGGAAATGGAAACGCTTCGAGCACTGCCGCGCCTCACCGATTCAGCGCGTGACATCTGCATTTTCGCAACAAAGGTCTCCAACGTAGTAGCAACATTGAAGACTCTCAGCTGCATGAACTACATGTACAACCCTGAAGTTTCGAAGACCGTCGTGGACAAGCTCACACCTACGCTGCGTTACAGATACTACGACTTCACAGCGACACAGCCAAAGGAAGATCCAGATCTATTGAAGATGGAGAAGTTCCTCAAGAGAGAAGCGGAGCTATGCGGACCGTACGCACTACCTGAACAGGTGGCGTCACATACATCAACCACTCAACAGAAAAAACCACAGAAGATCCACAACGTAACAGAGAAGACGTACACACCCAGGTGCCCGGTGTGTGACGAAGAAGGACATAGTTCCGTGGATTGTGAACAGTTCAAGAGTTTGGATTCAAATGGAAGATGGGATACAGCGAAATCCAAACGTCTATGCTTCCGATGTCTTCGCTACAGAAACAGAACACATAGCTGCAGAGCCAAGGTGTGCGGCATCGACAGCTGCAAAAATTATCACAACAAGATGCTGCACTACACCAAGGCAACAGAGAAGAAAGAAAACAAGGAAGCTACAGAAGTAATTAATTCCACGTGGACTATTAAGAAGAAGCAATCCTATTTGAAGATTATTCCAATAAAAGTTGAAGGTCCCAAAGGTGCAATCAACACCTTCGCTTTGCTGGATGACGGATCAACAGTAACGTTAGTCGACGACGGCGTGGCCGAACACGTCGGAGCAACAGGACCCGTCGATCCACTAAAGATAGAAACCATCAACGACATGAAGACTTCAGAATCAGCCTCAAGAAGAGTGAACATCAGGTTGAGAGGTCTCAACGATCATGAAGAGCAAGTACAAGCGCGCACAGTGAAGAACCTGCAAGTATCGTCGCAACGAGTCTCGAAAGAAATGGTGGATGGGTGCAAACACCTGACAGACATCCGGGATTACCTCATATATGCAAACGTGAAGCCACGAGTACTGATCGGTCAAGACAACTGGCATCTTCTGCTGACTACAGAAGTGAGAAGAGGAGACAGAAATCAACCAATAGCCTCTCTCACACCACTGGGGTGGGTGCTGCATGGAACAGAAAGTCGCAATATTGGGCGCAGCATCGACTTCGTATCACATGTCACAGAAGAGACCGAAGATAACTTGGACAGTCTAGTCAAGCAGTACTTCGAGATGGACGCACTTTGCATACAGCCTAAGAAACCGAAGACAGATCCAGAAGAACGAGCCCTACGCATCCTCGAAAAAACCACCACGAAAACCGAAGAAGGAAGATACGAGACCGGTCTACTCTGGCGCAAGGAAGACGTCACATTTCCTGACAACTACGATAACTCGCTGAAACGGCTCTTCAACATCGAGAAGAAGATTGACCGAGACCCCAAACTGAAGCTGAAGTATACTGAACAGATGGAAGCCCTAATAGAAAAAGGATATGCTGAACTCGCCCCGAAACAGAAGACTACGGGCAAGACGTGGTACTTGCCACATTTCGCAGTCATCAACCCAATGAAGCCCGACAAGCTAAGAGTGGTACACGATGCAGCAGCCAAAACGAAGGGTGTAGCTCTCAACGACATGCTACTCAAGGGACCTGATCTTCTGCAGTCTCTACCTGGCGTCGTCATGCGATTCCGGCAGCACGAGATTGCAGTCACAGCAGACATCAAGGAAATGTTCATGCAAGTCAAACTGCGATCCGAAGACAGAGACGCACTCCGATATCTGTGGCGCGGGGAACGACGAGATGGGCGACCGCCCGAAGAATACAGAATGACATCATTGATCTTCGGCGCGTCGAGCTCTCCGTCAACAGCGATCTACATAAAGAACCTGAACGCCAAACAACATGAAGATATGGAACCTGAAGCCGCAGCTGCCATCGTACAGAAGCACTACGTTGATGACTACTTAGACAGTTTCAGAACTTTAGAAGACGCGGTGCGCATCACGAAAAGCGTGCGTGAAGTGCACTCACATGCCCATTTTGAACTGAAACAGTGGAAGTCGAATTCACCATCTCTACTGGAAGCATTAGGTGAAAACGAACAAATAGAAGACCTGGAACTCTATAAATCAGAAGAGAAAACAGAACGAGTACTGGGCGTGATCTGGAAGCTCAACACAGACGAACTCACCTTCAACCTCAACCTAGCGCGAATTGCACCAACGATCACCAACGGAAAAACACCGACGAAGAGAGAAGCGCTGCGAATAGTCATGTCGCTATTCGATCCACTTGGCTTCGCATCGCCTGTAACCATAAGGGCGAAACAGCTGCTGCAAGAAGTATGGCGAAGAGGTACGTCATGGGACGACGAACTCGACCAAGATCTGGCTGAGCAATGGCAAGAATGGATGACCCATCTGAAGAATCTCAGCAACGTGACGATCCCAAGGCGATATCTCCATTATAGCGACGCCACGTCCTTGCAGCTGCACGTGTTTACCGACGCCAGCGAAGCAGCCTATTCAGCAGTCCTCTTCTGGAGAGCAGTGGCACCGAACGGCGAAATAGGCCTATCTCTCATCATGGCCAAAGCGAAGGTTACGCCGTTGAAGTTGACGTCCATCCCGAGGTTGGAGCTACAAGCGGCAGTCATGGGAACAAGGCTCGCCGAAACAGTTGTCGAAGAACATGAAAAGAAGCCCGACTGCAAAATATTTTGGACAGATAGCAAGACAACGCTCGCTTGGATACGGACAGGGTCGCGCTCGTTCAAACCGTACGTGGCGCATCGCCTGGCCGCGATCGAAGAAACTTCTACAGTCTCCGAATGGCGGTGGGTCCCGACGAAGTTGAACGTTGCAGATGACGCAACGCGAGATGTGCCAGCAGCCTTCGAAAAGCATCACCGCTGGTACAAAGGACCCGACTTCCTGTACGAAACAGAGGACCAATGGCCAGTAGAAGTCTCTCCAACAGAAAAGCAGGAACCCACTGGGGAAGAAAAGACGAACCACATTACAGACAGACAGAGACCGAAGCTCTCGGAAGCGCTTCCGGAGGTCTCTCGCTTCTCCAGTTGGGACAGATTGCGATATACGACAGCGCGGGTTCTACAATTCATTCAGCTCTGTAGAACCGCGACACAGAAGGTGAACCACAGAAGAACCCAGAAAGGCAAAGAAGCGGACCCGAACTGGCGGAGGACAACAAAACCCGTGACGAAACAGCGAAACACAATACAGAAAACATCGTCATCAAACAGAAAGTTCCTCCCAGTCTCGGCCGAACAATTGAGAAGAGCGGAAGAGCTCCTAATGCATTCATCACAGGAAGCCTCCTTCGCAGCCGAGATCGAAAACCTGAAGAAGGGCGAACCCCTAAGCAAGGAGAGCCGTCTGTACCAACTCAGCGTCGAACACATCAACGATGCAGTCAGGCTCAGAAGTCGCATTCAAGCAACAACAGATGTAACAGAAAACTTCAAGAGCCCTCTGGTACTCGACGGTGATCATCCCATAGTCAAGCTCTGGGTGAAGGCCGTACACCAACAGCTGCATCACGCCGGCGTCGAAGCCACGGTGAACGAATGCAGGCAGCAGTACTGGGTGCTACGTGTGCGTCCCGTCACGAGGACAATAATACGGAGCTGCCTGTTCTGCAGGATGAAGACGCAGACGCCACCGTATCCCAGGACCGGAGACCTGCCAGCGTGCCGCTTAGCGCACCACAAGCGACCGTTCACCTTCACCGGTGTGGACTACTTTGGACCGCTATCAGTGACCGTCGGCCGGACGCGACAGAAAAGATACGTGGCCATATTCACCTGCCTGACGATGAGGGCAATACATCTAGAAATTGCCGGCTCACTTAGCGCCGACTCAGCGGTAATGGCGCTGCGAAGGATGATGGCTCGCCGAGGCTGTCCTACAGAAATTTGGTCAGACAACGGGACGAACTTAAAGGCAGCGGACAAAGAACTTCGACAGGCGATGGACAGCGCCGCATCAGAAGAAGCAGCGAAAAAGACGGTCTCTTGGCGGTACATACCACCCGGAGCCCCTTTCATGGGCGGGGCCTGGGAGCGGATGGTCCGCTCAGTGAAAACAGCCCTCGCTGCAACTCTTCACGAACGCCACCCGACGGAAGAGGTTCTCTCCACCCTTCTAGCCGAAGTGGAGTATACAGTAAACAGCCGGCCACTGACACACGTCTCAGTCAGTGCCGACGACCCAGAAGCATTGACTCCGAACCATTTCCTGTTGGGCGGACCAGGCCGGGTACCACAACCGGGTACCTTCGACGAGCAAGACACAGTTTCACGATCAAGTTGGCGAGCGGCACAACGGCTAGCGGACGTCTTCTGGACGCGCTGGGTGAAGGAGTACCTTCCCGAACTTCAACACCGGCGGGAGCCGCGAGGACGAGGGCCAGCCATCAAAAACGACGATTTGGTACAAGTGGTCGACGCCAACCTGCCACGCAACGTGTGGATCCGAGGCAGAGTCATCGCGACATACCCGGGACCAGACAACGTCGTGCGTGCAGTAGACATCAAGACCAAGGGAGGAGTGCTGCGGCGGCCCGTGAGAAAACTGGTGGTGCTGCCCCTGACAGACGACGTGCCCGCACCGACAGAAGATGCGACGCAGTCGCACGGCGGGAGAGATGTGCGGGACAATGATAAATAAACAGTTAGTTACAACATAGTGTTAAGACATGTAAATAAGAGAATAAATAGTTCATAGTATAGATAGTTTATATAGTTCGTAACAGTTAAGTAAATAGTTATAAGCGAACTGTAATAGAATAAGTTTAATAAAATAGCGTTAAATAGTTGTACATTAAATGTTAGAGTAGTACAGGGTAGAGAGGGATAGCGAACAGCGCTCCCCGCGCCGTCACACCCGCGCCACCCGCGCCTCCCGCGCTTTCACCCCCTCTATCCTGGTTGGATTTTAATACGCGCTCTGATTGGTTCAGTTTTAATAACCAATCAGAGGGCCTACATTTTTCGGGCCAAATTTGTATAAAGACCGAGCGAAATTGTGGTCTGACACAGTTCGCCGGCAACAGTCCTCCAGTGAGGAACAAGAAGAATAAAGTGGAAGCAAACAGCAAGAAGTGTTTTCTTTGGAAGAACTCCAGTCCCCAACCAATCCAGCGACAGTTAATGTACCATCGTGTACACCAATAGATTGCATCAATCCATAGTTTCACTATTAGATTACAACGTTTATTTTAAAAACATACTTTTTAACCCTTTAAAGCGATCTATTATTATTGTGAGAATATACGTGGACGTGAATTCTACAAATGGGACGAGGCGTGCAGCTAGGAGACGCTGAAAACAAGCGGCACAAGACCATTTCTGTGGCGATCCATGCAGGAGACAGCAATCCAGCATTTGATTGGACGTCTATAGGTTGAGAAGACGACGATGACGATGAGGCGTATCGCCACAGTAAACAGATGCAACCAGTATGGAAACTACCTAGAAACGTTCGAAACAGGCTCACTCACACAAACGTGCGCATCGATGAGACCCCAAGCGTTCGTCGCAGTGCCGTCAGTAGTGAGTGCCGCGACATCGCATGTTCGATGCGCACTTTTGTGTGAGTGAGCTGTTTCGAACGATTCTAGGTAGTTTCCATACTGGTTGTATCTGTTTACTGTGGTATCGCGAAGAATGTGTCCACGTGTTGACGTTGGTGTGTTTTGACGATCTCCGTACCGCAGTGTGTAGCGCTGTTGTCTTAAGGTGCGGAGGTCCCTGGTTCGATCCCCGGCAGGGTCAATTTGGGAATTTATAATTTCTGAATTTTCCCTGGTCTGGCCTGGTGGAAGGCTTTGGCCGTGGCTAGTTACTACCCTACCGGTAAAGACGTGCCGCCAAGTGATTTAGCATTCCGGTATGATGCCGTGTAGAACCCGAATAGGGGTATGGGTTTCATATAACTGCCATGCCCCTAACAGGTGAGCCCGCTACCATCTTAGACTGCATCATCACTTAACATCAGGGATATCGCAGTCAAGGGCTAACTTGCAGTAGATAAAAAAAAAGTCAGGTCGGTTATAATTTTATTTATTCCATGTTATTTCAATCATCATTTTCATCATAATAACCTATCTCCGAATCACTATATACTGAGCACGAATCTTCTTTCAGAATGAGAAAGTTTTGACCATAGTCCACTAAGCTGGCCAAGTGCGGAATATATTACCATTTAGAACATGCAGAACTCTTGGTTATGCAAGTTTTCTCACGACCTTTTCCATCACCGTTCTGTAAGTGATAATGTATTTCAGGTGCATTATGTACCCCTTATGATTTTGTAAGTAGGAGATTTGAATAATGGGGCTGATTCTGTTGTACACAATCTCTAAACTAAACTAAAATGACAGCATTAAAAATATTGCTAACCCTTTCGTAATATTCCCTGCGGAAAGGGACCTAGATTTAATGCTGTCATTTTAAGCTTAGAGATTTTGATAAGTAACAGAATTGGCCACATTATCAAGTGAAACTAAAAGTGTGAAGCGATCATGACAAATTGGCGACAAATGACTCAGCGCCCGTGACCTTTCCCCTTCGAGTAGCAGTTAGGGGTTCATGGGAGATTTATATCGTCCTAAGACAGATGGCCGGCTCGAACTTAACTGGGTTATCTATAAAATAGTAAACCAGGTTAGACTAGCTAAGTTCAAAAACACGATTCGGTAATCAAGTAACAAGAAGCTTAATAGCTTAAAGAAGCTTGCCTTTACACAAGTTTAAGAAAACCATTAAAAAAATGCTCCTGAAAAAAGCTTATTATACTGTCGAAGATTATATAAATGATAAAAGCGCATGGATTTGATAAAAGCTATAGCAGTGCTCAGGACTGCTGTTACTTAAGTATCTTTAGATTAATGCAATTATTGTAAATATACTTTATTTTTTCAAAAGAGCAACCACCGAGTTTCTTGCTGGTTCTTCTCGGTAGGAACGGCATTCCGAACCAGTGGTAGATTCATTCGACTATTCATAAGCACTTGTAAAAAGTCTATTTGAATAAAAACATTTGAATTTTGAATAAAAGCGTTGGCTAGTGCCTAGTATTCTGAGGCATTCTGAGGCCTATTATTTACAAAAAGAAAATGAGTAGAGTATATAAAAATAATAAAAATATTACAGGTATATTCTCTAGAGCAGGATTAATTTTGAAACGGATCTGATGACCTACATTGCTGAACAGGAGGGTCCTTTAGATTGTATGACAGTTAATCTAAATTATCTAGATAGCATCACAACCAAATTGTGTATGTCAATTGACGAGATAGATGGACCCTGGGTTGGATCCCGGGGAAGGACATAAGCTACCTCATGGAGTTATCAAAAAACAATTAAGCCCAAATGAATAAAGTCATAGGCATCGTCTATCCGTACTAGTATTATAAATGCGAAGGGCGTGTCTGTCTGTCTGCTACGCTTTCACAATCCATCTTTTCTACCGATTTTGATGAATTTTTCTACAGAGAAAGGTTGACTCTTTATCCGGATAATAAGGGACTTCCCGCGGAAATAAAAAAACTTCATTCACGCGGACAAAGTCGAAAGAAAGAAAGAAAGAAAATATATTTATTCACTAGCTGATGCCCGCGACTTCGTACGCGTGGATCGAGGTTTTGTGGTTCCCGCGGGAACTCTTTAATTTTCCGGGATAAAAAGTAGCCTATGTGTTATTCCAGACTATAATCTATCTCTGTGCCAAATTTCATCCAGATCCGTTCAGCTGTTGGGGCGTGATTGAGTAACAAACATCCATCCATACATCCATACATCCAAACTTTCGCATTTATAATATTAAGTAAGATTGATGGTGTCACAAACAAACAGTCAATTATTGTCAACAGTCAAGTATAGTCGCGGACATCATCTAGTATATTATTATAAAAGGTAACTGAGGCCCAAAGTTTGAAATAGATAGATAGGTAAAGACTTTATTACCACACAACATAAATAACTTATAAACAAAAACAGAAAATAACGCGAAATTGTGATAAGTTATTATAATTAATATGAATTACTAGATATCTAATAATATTTTATATAGTCTGTATGAACATAACCTCTTTTTGTGAAGCTCTCATTTCCAAGGAACGTTTCCTTTGAGAATTTTAATATGATCGTATAAGTAGGTAAGCTCCTTATAGGATTTAAGTAAGATTGCTAAGAGAATGTGCGTTTTTATGTTAAAGTACATGGAAGTGGCCACGATCAGAGAAGAAAGCAAGCCTCAATTTTGTATCTACGAGTAAGTAGTCTCAATTTAACAGTTTGTAAATACAGAGCCGAGACGTTGTCTGCAACGAACTGCGAAAAATTATGAAACAATGCAAGTGTGTGTTGTGTGTTAGAGCCAGCACAGACGAGGTACAGTCCTTGGCGTACGTTTGTTGGCCGATAAAAAGACAACGGAGTTTTGCTCTCCGTAGACAAAGTCCCTCATCTGCGCTGACCCTTAGAATGACATGTCTTTCCCGTAGAGACCATGCGTGAATCGCGGGCGAAATTCACGGCATAAATGTAGAGCAAATTTTAAGCATAAATCTATACTAATATTATAAATGCGAATGTTTGGATGGATGTATGGATGGATGAATGTTTGTTACTCAATTACGCCCCAACAGCTGAACGGATGTGATGTGATGAACTGGATGGAATTTGGCACAGAGATAGATAACTATACTTTTCATCCCGGAAAAATAAAGCGTTCCCGCGGAAACCCAAAAAACCTCAATCCACGCGGACGAAGTCGCGGGCATCGGCTAGTGTAGTATGTATGCAATAATGCAACAAAATCGAGGCAAACGAAGTGAAATAAATTCGTTTTTATTTTATGGGTAGATGGATACGGCGAAAGCAATTCTGAATTTCTAGTTCTTTCACTAGTTTGACAAGTTTTCACGCGGAATATGAATATGGGATACTAGATGTATTGGAAAAGTGTCACACATTGTTATCATCATGATGGAGTACGGTGTGGCATAGTTATTTTTAGACATAATATTTTATTTTTTACTTTTTATAATAAAATATGGATAATTTATTACCTAGTCTTTCTGAATATGACGTCGTATATCCATTATATATGTAGGTACTAGATGGGCCCTTTCATAGAAAAAATTGGGCGTCCAACCTTTAGAGCCTGCTCCTAACCTGTATAGCCCTGTCCTTGTCCCCGTGATAGCGCTGTCCCGCTTTTCAGGCTAGAAGGCGTTAGTAAAATAGGTCCACTTTCTTTGTTTGACAGGGCCTGTCTATGTAAATTGAGGTCGTTGCGTATATCCCCTGTTTTTTTCAAATGAAGCATCATAAAAATAGGGCTAGCATTAGATTTAGATAGTTAGGTACCTACATACATATGAAAAAGTAGGTATAAATTTCAATTCAGGTAGGTCACTCTTGAGGAAACAACGAATATTTTTCATTCAAAGGCAGGAGGGGATATACGACGTCATCTTCTGAAAGACTAGGTAGGTAGGCACTGAATTATCTGTTTTTATCTATACTAATATAATAAATGCGAATGTTTGGATGGATGGATGGATGGATGGATGGATGGATGGATGGATGTATGGATGGATGGATGGATGTTTCTTACTCAATCACGCCAGAACGGCTGAACGGATTTGGATAGATTATAGTCTGGAATAACACATAGGCTACTTTTATCCCGGAAAATTAGAGTTACCTACCGCAGGAACCAAAAAACCTCAATCCACGCGGAGGAAGTCGCGGGCGTCAGCTAATAAAATATGAAAATAAAATAATGTCTAATAATAACTATGATACACTGTACTACAGAAATATTTAAATACATTTTACTTCTGCATTTAACCTTATGTCATAGTAAAAAATCACATTCATCTTCTTTTGATAATTTTCATGATTGCCAATCAAAATATTTTTCTCCAGCTCTATTAAATCTCTTCAAGAACAGATTATTAAATAAATAAATAGATTTTTCATCTCTGACCTATTTCACGCATACATCTACATTCTACATTATCAAAACGTCTCCCCGATTATGCTCTAATATGAACTTATACACCTAGGAATAAAGTCCATAATGGGATTAGCACTGTTGATTCCTTTTCACGGTCACTTGTTAGACAAAACTGCCTAATCAAAAGTTTGCAGCAAAATAAATTGCCTCTCGACCTGCCTGTGACGACGCGACGTTCCAGCACAGCTACGTTGCATAGCATAACCTTGTTAAGCCTACCAACCGTAGTCCTGAGTCCCTGCTAGGTTTTTTACTTTCAAAGAAACTCTATTTATTAAATGGATTCTTCGAAAAGTGGTAAAAATGTAACAACTATTTCTTATATTAATTACTTAACTCTCGTTTACTGAAAGTTAAGTAACTAATATAAGTAATAGTTTAATGTTAAAAATCTTCTTTCAAAGTATAAATAATTCCTGCAGTTTGACACTTTAAAATAGGTCTAAAGACTTTAGTTTAAAACATAACTGAACCTACCCATATATGTTTATTTGCACTAATAGGAAAACAGAACCAATTAATACCCATTTTTTTTTTCAAAAATATGTGATTAATAATATCACGGAGGTTTTCTACTTACGATTTCTTGAACGCCATAATTCAATTATATACCTGAAAAAAAAAAACAATACATTTAGAAAATAATTTTTGCTGCATATTAAGAGTTTTTGTTCAGAACACTGTTATCCTTGAAGTACAGTGAAATACGTTTAATGTGCAAAATATACCTAAACCTAATCAGCGATACATGCGTGAATGAAGTCAAGAACACATTGGATATTTTACTTAGATTATTGTAACATAATAATTAATTTCTTACATAATTTAAGTTTGAGTTTGAGATAGTGTTAGAACTTAGAACTTAGATTATACATGAATGTCGAATGACTACATCTTTCAATCGAGATTCGAGATAAAAGAATATAACGTAGACACTAACGTAGAAATTGTTTTAGAAATGCAGATATTAATTAAATACATAATATACTAATATTATAAATGCGATAGTGTGTCTGTCTGTCTATCTGTCAGTCTGCTACGCTTTCCCAGCCCATCTTTTCAGCCGATTTTGCTGAAATTTGGTACAGAAGTAGGTTATATCCCGGGGAAGGACATTGGCTATGGCTATTTTTATGCCGAAAAATTAAGGAGGTCCCGCGGGACCTTAATGCACGCGGACGAAGTCGCGGGCATCATTAGTTCATTGATTATTATCAATCAAATATTGACAAATCGACGTTTAGGTTTTTAAAATTTTAAGGTTGGTACTGTAACTAACTTACCAAGTATTACCAACCATTTACACTTTTTGTATTTACCAAGCATTCACACTATTTTTTTAACCACTACAAGTTAGCCCTTGACAGCGATCTCACATGAATGAATGAATGAATGAATGAAAAATTCTTTATGATGAAATTCTTTTCTTTTTTTAAATTCTTGATGGTATTAAGTGACGATGCAGTTTAAGATGGAAGCGGGCTAAACAGCTAGGGGTTTGGCAGTTGAAAAATCCATACCCCTAATGGGTTTCTGCACGACATCGTACCGGAACGCTAAATCACTTGGTGACACGTCTTTGTCGATAGGGTGGTAAGTGGTAAATAGCCACGGACTATTCTGATGGTTTCAAAGTGTCTTTGTATGTCTGTCTATCTATAACCTTTTCAAGGCTCCAATGTTTAGTACAGAGATAGGTTGTATCCTGAAGATGGACATATTATTATGCTACTTTATTATCCCGGCCGATCAAAACTGAATCCCGCGGATAAAATCGCTGCCATAAGCTAGTACTAAAAAGTAAAGAATTCGCACAAAATAATTGTCGTCGGCATATTTTTACAAATGGATTTCCTCAAACGGGAGCAGTAATATCATTATAATGAGTGCGCACCATTAAATACCTAATCATATTACATGAGTATTTATTCGTAAGCTTTGGTTATTTAGAAATGTCCAAACACAAAAAGCTATATATAGCGATATAAATATTTCTAAATAACATTTTATTGACTATAATTTAAGTTATTATCTAGAAAGGAATAAGACGAGTCATTTTGGAAATTCACGAATGAAGTGATTAAATCATACTAATATTATAAATGCGAAAGTCAGTTTGTTTGTTAGTTTGTCCTTCAATCACGCTGCAACGGAGCAACGGATTGACGTAATTTTTGGCATGGTATAGTTGAGGACCAGGAGAGTTATATGACTATTTTTGTCAAATTATTAAGATAACAACATAATATTGAGATTGCTTGAGGTATTGTATAACGTTAGTCGATTCTCACTAAGATAAAATTTCAGATATTCAGTCAATGCGAAACCTTTGCAATAAAAATATTTCTGTTGCAGATGGTGCCTACTGGATCAAAGTGACATCAAGATTGTGGAAATAATATTATGCTATATACTAAGAACCCGGTCATACAGTGACCAGGTGAAGAAGAAAGTCAAAGCAATTTTTAAAAAAACAGAGGATATTTCATCGGATTTTTCTATTTAACTGGACTACTACGCGTATTGTGTGCGTGAAGACAAAGAGAACAAAGCATTAGGCGAAGCGTATCATATTATGTGCGTACGTTATTAAATTCATATTTGTAACGATCGTTACGTGAAAAAAACGAACGTAACTATGTCCACCGGGCTACAGATCATATTTGTTCAGAGATTCGGTACTTTAATGTTGCAGTGATTCATACTGTAGCAGTTAAATTTGTGAAATATACAGCTCGATTTTGATGCAAGAATTGTTAAACAAACAAAAAAACATACCTATTTTTGTTCACAGATAATATGGCCGGTGTGTTCCGCGTTCCTAAAAATTAATATGGAATTTATATACCTATTACTTTTTTTTATAGGTATATCACACACTAAAGTAAAAAAAGAAAATTATTTATTCCTATTTTTTTATTGATCCACATCAACAGTAGGCTTTCAACGGGAGGGTCCCCAGGTTTATCACATAATGCAACGTAGATCACAGGTTTAAATTGAAACAATGGGAAACTCAATGCAGCTTGGCTTTTTAATTCACTCGGCTCCCACTTGACCGGTCGTGACGTCGCTATGTCACTCATTAGTATTACGCTCGGTGAACTTTCATAAAAACAGATTTTCACCGCGATAGAAAAACATTTATTACTTCTGACTAACCTAACACTACAAAAATAGAATGAAATATAATACTTATTTTATTTTATACTAGCTGATACCCGCGACTTTGTTCGTTTTGATTGAGGTTATTTGGTTCCCGCAGGAACTCTTTAATTTTCCGGGTTAAAATGTAACCTTAGATGTGTTATTCCAGACAATAATCTATCTCGGTACCAAATTTCATCCAGATCCGTCTTGCCGTTTTGGCGTGATTGAGTAACAAACATCCATCCATCCGTCCATCCATCCAAACTTTCGCTTTTATAATATTAAGTAGAGATGAAAGTTTGTTCTTAAATACATAAACTATATTAATATTATTATGATAGAAAAAAAACTAATTTTGTAGTGTCAGTGACTTTTTCGGCTTTTTACGCGTAGATTTAAGTATTTTAAAATCTCGTGGGAGCTTTCTGACTTACCGGGACCAAAAGAAGCCGTCGGGAATAGTTGTGGGTATAATCTAGACAACAAACGCGGGCATAGGTCCGCGTTTGTTTCTTTTTTTTTAAAACCCCGTGGGAACTTTCCGTATGGATTATTAAAATTAAGAAATTGGATTTTAATTTCAATTGTTTCATTAAAATGTTGTACAACCTATAGTTGTAACAAATTATATCACAGGTTTTCCTTTAAACAATGGAAAACTCTCAATGCACCCGGCTCCCACTTGACCGGTCGTGACGCTACGTCATTTTCATTACGCTCGGTGAACTTTTATAACAACTGATTTTCACCGTGATAGAAAACCCCGAGACTTGTTTATTTGTTCGTATATTTGAATTCGTATACATAGTTAAGTAAAAGTATCTTCGTTTTCATGAATAAATTTCCGAAAATGTCGAATATTAACAATAGGTAAGACAATTAAAACATTAAATTCTTTTTAGGCAGTATAAATAGTAGCTTCTTCAGAACATCCAATGACGATAGGCAGAAATAACAGCTATACCTAAGCGTCTTTTTAAATATTTTTGCTAGTCGAATTCACCTACCCATAATATTATGAATGCAAAAGTGTCTTGGTTTCTTGGATTAACTTTTTTCTCGTAAAATCCAAGGAGTTGCCGCGGGATTTCTTCAAAAACCTAAATCCACGCAGACCAAGGCGCGGGCATCATCTTGTTATGGTAGCCGAATTCTTGTACACATAATAACTACCTACCCATATTATAATGAAGGCGAAAGTGTGTTTGTTTATTGGTTTGTTGTTTTATGAGTTTTGAATTATAATTAAATCCTACCTGGCGCGTAACATACCTACTTTTCTTCCGGAAAATCCGCGGAGTTGCCGCGGGATTTATTCAAAAACCTAAATCCACGCGGACCAAGTCGCGATAAATGCACTATCTGCGCGTGGACACTAGACCGTGAAACAATTAAAAACCAAAAGTGATTCACAACATTAATTAATTATCAAGTTGCGGCTACCACGGCAGTTTGCGGTTGAAATGAGCGACGGCGACGACGGAAGACTACATGCAACGTGTGAAACTAGCGATCCGCCCCGGCTTCGCACGGGAAGTACATCGTCATAAAAGTCCATACTCAATATTATAGCCTAAACTCAATGGGCAGCAGTCAGCACATCAGGTTTTGCAAATTAGCACTTTGCACTTTGTCGTTAAAAACACCTTCGCAGTAAAGCATTGTTATAGACCGAATTTGAAAATCATAAAGATAGTTATAGAGAGACAATCTCAAAAGATAGATAATAATATGCTATCGCGGACTTTAACTATTTACGAAGCGCACGCCATGTAAGCTCTCAGATGAGACGATTTTTTCGATTTAATTCACATTAATGCAATTTTCGTAGGGATCTCTAATTTTACGCTGAGAAAGTAGCTTTCTTTAGGTAAAAGATTTTTTAAAATCGGTTGAGTAGTTTTTGAGTTTATCCATTACAAATAAACAATCAAACAAATATTTTCTCCTTATAATATTATTAGTTTAGAAGTTTAAATTGCACACCTGTCTATTCGGCAAAATTAGTTTATTACTCCATATTTTCCAGAAGAATATTTAAAACGACCTTAAGCATAAGTATCTACTTTGTTTCTTGTTATTCTGTCTGCTGAATTAATTTTACTTTATAATAGGTATAATTGAATTCACTGCATTCTTTTAAATCATTTTGTTCATATTTTGGTTTAATTTATAACCACGCGTTACCCCGTATGTTCAAGTAATGTTGGACCACGGAACAGGGAATCTGCTTATTACTAATGTTGGACATAACATCATAATTTATGAGAGCTTTTTTTTATTCATTATAGGCTTACGCTTGACCACAATCACACCTGATGGGAAGTGATGATGCGGCCTAAGATGGGACGCGCTTGCCTAGAAGATGCCTTTTCACCCTTGATTAAAAGATACCTGGATTGTAATTGGTGGGAAACACAGATTTTGGGCTTAAATTCATATTTTAAGTGCACACACACATAAGTACTGGACTGGATATTTATTTAATGACAAGCTAGTCCTTGACTAAGATCTCAGTTAATGGAAATTGGAAAGTGACTAGTGAGTGTAAGATGGAAGTGGGCTAACCTATTGAAGAGGTGTGACAGTTTTTACTAATCAATCACTTCTTTCAAAAGAAAAGGGGAGATTCTCAAATCAACACGAGTAGATCTTATTTAGTACAAGTTAACTATTTTATGTTTCCAGTCTCGTTCAGAGTAACATCGCAATTAATTTCCTAATAGTCTGTTGCATTATTACAGAGCCCCTCACATTCTGCACTGCATTTGCTGTCGATGCTATCCATATCCGGCAGTAGCTTAGTGCAATAAAACTGCACAGAATTTGTATAGACGGGTGGAACGGAAGGATGTGCTTCATAAATAACATGAAGAACCATTCTATTATCGTGAGCCGAAACAGCCCTCTTTTTACTGACACTTTTAGCCCTTTATCAAGCAGTACGACTCCCGATAAGGCACGCGTCGCCCATTCAAGCAGCCCTGAATTATTAAGCCCTGAGATGTTTCGCTGTTGTATGAGAAATGCAGGTTGTCTGGTTTGCATTTAAAGTGTTCGTAATCAGATGAGAGAGGTTTCATCTGATATTTGAGTTCTTTGACGACTTTCCTGGCGCTGTTTTGTCTTCAAAATGGGAGGTTGGAGAAACCGTATTGAATTCCAAGTAGGGTCAAAATATTAATTTATTCCTTAAGAGGAAACGGGAGGGCGGTTTCCCCATACAATTGTATTTATCTGTTTTCTTTGTGGATAATAAATAAACAATAGAGAAAATATTTTTGCACCATAAAATTCATGTGCACGTGCCATGTCCCTCTTCTTTTTTTCAATAAATTAATTATTTTAACGAACATGCTAACCACTAGACCAACGAGGCAGTCAAAGGCAGTCAAGTCTTCTTAAATTACTCATGCAAAAAAATTTAAAATCGGTTCAGTTTTGGAGGAGTAAACATGAAAAATACGAAAGTAAGAATTCGACTGTTTTTCATAGGTATTATCGGTCTAAGCTACAGTTGTCCCTATCGGGTGTTATGGAATTCTATTAGAGGAGCAGTGCGACGGCAATATAATTGTTCAATACCTATTCTCAAAGTTTCCTGTTCATGCCGTATCCTCTTAAATGCTCTCACGTCAGCTTTGGCGGGAGGCTTTGGACGCGGATATTTAAAACTTCCAGCTCTACTGGTGAAGAGTTGAAGACGTATACCGTTAATCGATTTAGGGTTCCAGAATGATGCCGAGTAAAATCTGACTAGGAGGGTTTAATAAACTGTCATATTAACGAGTAACGATCGTCTACTATTAGGTACCGCTGAAGTTGCAGTCAAGCGCTATGTTCCTGGTGGGAGGCTTCGGCCGCGGCTAGTTACCACCCTACCGGCAAAGACGTGCCGCCAAGCGATTTAGCGTTCCGGTACGATGCCGTGTAGAAACCGAAGGGGTATGGGTTTAATATAACTGCCATGCCCCTAACAGGTTAGCCCGCTACCATCTTAGACTGCATCATCACTTACCATCATGTGAGATCGCAGTCAAGAGGCTAGCTTGTAGTGGATAAAAAAAAACTTATGCGAATAAGTTCATGCTAAAGAATACATGATCTGTTTTGCATTTGTATGTTTTATGAAAATAAAAGTAAAAAGTTTTTGAATGGTAATGTTATGTTAAGTAATGGGTATTCTTCCCCTTTCATGGAACATAATTATGGTAGTGAAGGATATTGCTAACCCTTTCATAATACTTCCTACGGAAAGGGACAGAACTAGATTTAAAGCTGCCATTTTAGTTTAGTTTAGAGATTGTGTTATACAGAATCAGCCCCATTGTACAACGAAAATAATGGAGTGAAATGGAATTGATTTAAGTAGAGTGGATTAAGGTTAAGGCGAGTCACCTCCAAGATTTTAGGAGGTGAGGTGTGGGGTGCCGCCCGCGCGTCTCGCGGTACATTTCTCGTAGAGACTGGCGGGGAAGCGGGCAGCGCGGTATATTCTGAAACCGCTTGGCAACGTTCAAGTTCTGGGATTAATTTGAATTAAATAGATATAGGACTTCAGTTTGAAATAAATTTTAGCAGGTTCTCATTAATACTTCAAGAGGAATTTATCCATATAAAAATGATGAGCAAAGTCGAAAATTTTATTAATAAAAAATTCGTTTTAAACTTTTAATTTAGCCTGTTTCAAGATTTTTTTTGATCGAGTAAAGTACATCCTATCGTATAACAAATTAGCACATTCTTTAGACAATATCTTTAAGTGTATCGGATATTTTTTGTAAGACCGTTATTTAATAGTAAATACCGAAAAAATTTGATCTAGCAAACCAGTTTTCACCGCTGAGCTGAGGTGACTCGCCTTAAGTAAGTATATTATGTGACCTTTTAAGAAGTTAGTTACTTTATTATCTTACTAATATTATAAATGTGAAAGTTTGGATGGATGTATGGATGGATGTATGGATGTATGGATGTTTGTTACTCAATCACGCGCCAACGGCTGAACAGATCTGGCTGAATTGGCACAGAGATAGATAGATTATAGTCTGGAATAGCACTAAGGCTACTTTTATCCCGGAAAATTAAGGAGTTCCCGCGGGACCCAAAAAACCTCAAACTACGCAGACAAAGTCGCGGGCATTCGCTAGTTACAAATAAAATATATTATTATATGCGCGAATTATAGTATCTTTTTCTCTCTTAGTTAGTACCTGAGTAAGTAGTACAAAATGCGCTACAAATAAATTATTAAAATGTAATCCAGAATAGACGCTGAGCTAAAATACAAGGATCTTAATTTGTTATCTCATTACTGGGTACAAAGCGTTGAAGTAAAATGTGGTAAAATTTGAAGAATCATGATGTTTTGAATTAAATATTAGTTGGGTACTAATTGGCCAAGGGAATTTCCGAAAAAGTTACATAAAATAATTAGTCTACTGAAAGTGAAATAGACGGAAAGATACCTAATATTAAATAAAATACCTTATAAATATTTAACGTATTAGTCAGCATCTCAATGTTGTAGATTTACAACGGATTTATTAGACCACGTCGGATTACAAAGTTAAATTACGTAGCAAAACCCCACGCAGAAACCAACTGCAATGCAATATTTTATAAGAATCGCTCGGCGTGCACTACGTAATTCTAAAATCATTCATTTATACGTAGAGCTCTTATTCCTATTGTCCTATATTATAGGGCAGATGGAAGTGGGTATTTGACATGTAGTCAAATCAGCATCTTTATTTCAAACGTCAAAACGCGTGCTTAGTGTGGGATTTTGCATGAAATATTGAATAGTGACGTCATCAAAGTAAACATAAAACTCACAGGGGACGTGGATATTACTACTTTTGGGAGATCCTCTATTTAATAATCACTAAAAAATAATTTATTTGAATAGTTGTCAAATACCCAAATAGAGGCTAGAGTGATATTATGTTCCATTTAATTCGAAAAATATATGACGGCAAATCGCTAGCGCCCTCTTTTTTAATTACGTCGGAACGAGATTTGACAGTTGGTCAGTCTGGCGGAGCGTCGTGTCGATGGTCAGCGCAGCCTTATTGGACGACACATTTTAAAACGTCAACGGCAAGCGCACCACGTTTCCGACGAATCGCTTTTGTTCCGCGTAATCCAGTGAATATTTTATGTTACAAATAATTAAAAACGTTGTGTTTAATTTTTATCTAATTAGTGGTACCATAATTTCATTGATTTGTTAAGCGCTATGGCTGACGATCCTGATATACCCCTATATTCAATGTACTCTGTGCCTGATAGAGGCACGGAAATGCCTTTATATAGATTTCACGACCCACATTTGACGGCGAAAGTTGTTGACAATCAAAACAACAACTAGAATCCTACAAAGTTTCTTGCAAAGTTGGAAATATCGAATTTATGAAACTAAAACATTGGTACGCTTTCCCACCTACCCTGGGAACAAACTATAGAAGGAAATAAAAACGTAGATATCTACAGCTCATCGGTATTCGTTACGGCATTACATGAAGAAAACATGTACTTCAAAGGCCAAGGCTGGTCTGGAGATTATCTATCGGAAAATCGTCTGTATTTAACGTAAATGTTTGTAGAGCTCTGAAATAAGGACAATAATTAAATTTGGAGGGACTAAAACCATAAAAGCTCAAAGCTTGACCCGCTGGACCTGAATAATGTGGTGGAAACTAAAGTAGGTGAAGGACTGTGTTTGGTAGCACGCTCCCAAAAAGATCTACTTAAGTCTTGATATTGGATGAATATGTCACCGTAAAATTGTAAAATCCGTTAGATTGGAATCTAACGCTTTTTATCTCGATAGATAGTAAACTGTCGAAAGATGTTCAATGTTCTGAGTGTCAATTTTTGAAATATTCATTGTATTTACGTTTTCTTGTCTCTTTCTTGTAGGTTCGGTTAGGGTTTGACATAAATAATAATAATATAGGTTTTATCGGGTTAATATACCTAACAGATTACAATCTACCGAAAAATAATGCGTTAAGTTGTAATCTTTCGACAGTTTACAAATCTCGCAAGATACCGTTACAAGATACAAGATACCGTAACTGATTACCACCATTATATTTTATAAATAACTGGACGTCAATAAGTGTAGTGTACCTACCTATATTGAATAAACATTAGTTGAATTAGAATTCGCTAGTTCGATTATAATCTAACGGTTTTTACAATTTTACGGTGACATATATACAGGTTGATGGATATGCTTGATTTGCAGAAATTCAAGCTTGCTATGCCGTTGTCAACAGCGTACATAATACCCGTACACACTTAACTAGTAGCACCCACTGTATTATGCGACCGATCGACGTGACTAAAATATGCGTCCAGAAAAATTGGCGTAGTAAAATTCATGAGGTATGTAAAGCAAAAAAAATAAGGTAAGAAATAGTAATGTAGGAACGCAATTAAATATTAACTGTATAGAGCCGATTGGACTCAATTATTCAGAACTGTCTCGAGATTAAACAAAGGTTAATTAATCTTGCAGATGCAGCTGTCATTGAAATATCTAATATTCGCGATCGAGTCCAAGTCTAAAATAAACCAAGTTTATAACGACCTTTAAAAAGGTTAGATCGTAGTCAGGTGTAGGTGCCTATTTAAGTATTTTATAATATGTTCACGTTTTAGGGAATAACGATGTATTCGTAATCTATTGTTGCAGCTCATTGTGCTTCACAAACAATTTTTGAGGACAACAATATTTGTGTCAATTTTTGAAGTGAAGAATGGTGTCGGTCTCGCGGTCGGTCTCGCGTATTCCACATTCTTACCCCCTACCAAAAAGTGCTCAACGCGCCGAAAGAAGTTTTCACTTCAATAAAAAGATTTTTTTATCCACTACAAGCTAGCCCTTGACTGCGATCTCACCTGATGGTAAGTGATGATGCAGTCTAAGATGGTAGCGGGCTAACCTGTTAGGGGCATGGCAGTTATATTAAACCCATACCCCTTCGGTTTCTACACGGCATCGTACCGGAACGCTAAATCGCTTAGCGGCACGTCTTTGCTAGTAGGGTGGTAACTAGCCACGGCCGAAGCCTCACACCAGGCCAGACCAGGGAAAATTCAGAAATTATAAATACCTAAATTGACCCTGCCGGGGATTGAACCCGAGACCTCCGCACGTTAAGACAACAGCGCTACACACTGCGCCACGGAGGTCGTCAAGGATAATATTATACTCAATCAACTGTAACGTATCCATCAGCATTCACCAATGAATGTTGATGGATACGTTACGAACAAATGGATCCATGTATTCGTAATTATTGTCAAAATAATTAACTACGCTGCGTTTAAATATCACGCCAATTAATAATGATCGATGCTGTGCAGATCGTAAATATCATCTCACATATAAATCTTCATTACCTCTTCACACTTCACAGTCACATTTACAGTCGACGTCAATACATCAGCCGCGTTTCAAGTTACCATAAGTGATATAACTTTTTTTGTGACACCTATCGATAAATCAATGACAGACGATTTACGGAGTGGTGAACGGAAGTTCATGATTATATTTCAGTTTTTTTTTTATCCACTACAAGCCAGCCCTTGACTGCGATCACACGTTATGGTAAGTGATGATGCAGTCTAAGATGGTAGCGGGCTAACCTGTTAGGGGCATGGCAGTTATATTAAACCCACACCCCTTTGGTTTCTACACGGCATCGTACCGGAACGCTAAGTCGCTTGGCGGCACGTCTTTGCCGGTAGGGTGGTAACTAGCCACGGCCGAAGCCTCCCACCAGGCACCAGGTTTTTCAACTAGAGCTTGATTTTTCTCTGCATCGGATACTTTAATTCCGAGGGTCGTGTGCTATGGCCGGTTAATTCTTAAATGATTAAATCTCACCCATTGTCCTAGGTGACGTCTAGGTCTAGGTTTTTGAGGACCTCCCTGGCGCAGTGTGGAGCGCTGTTGTCCCGGGTTTGATCCCTGGCAGGGTCAATTTGCGAATTTAGGTATAATTTCAGAATTTTCCCCGGGCTGACCTGGTGGGAGGCTTCAGCCGTGTCTAGTTACCACCCGGCAAAGATGTGCCGCCAAGCGATTTAGCGTTCCGGTACGATGCAGTGTTAGAAACCATTAGGGGTATGGGCTTATTAATATAACTGCCATGCCCCTAACAGGTTAGCCCGCTACCATCTTAGACTGCATCATCACATACCATCAGGTGAGATCGCAATCAAGGGATAACTTGTAGTGCCAAAAAAAAGGTGAACGACAAACGCGGTAATGCGATGTGACGCGACAGGAACAAAACGTCAGATCATTCACGTGGCATAAGTTTTCGCATTCGCGTAGATAAGTTTGTCATCTGCTATGGAGTCGTATCGCGTCGCGTTGCTTAGCGTCGCTTTCGTCGCTGCCAAAGGGTTACAAAATCGAAATTGTACTATTCATTATCATGACCAACGACGTTAAGTTTTCGATCTCGCGTGCTCACGTGAAATGTAGGTAAAGCCTGGTATAATACTTAAAGCTTTGAGTCCAATGGCGTGCAAGTTAGTCTGAATATCTATTTACTGACTGTTATAATGAAAATGAACATTGACGTAGGTATTTCAATTTGGGCAAGCAGTGCTTTTATGCCTCTATGAACTGCACGCCACTGCTTGTGACCCATCCAGTAGCAGACAATCAACAGTTTTTAATCAGTATGATCGATTGATATTCGATTTCGAAAACCATCCAATCGATACATCTACCTAGTACCTACTATGTATTATTCGATCCCGATTTTTGCGAACTTTTCAGTCGAGGCATCGAGTCAAGGTTTATTGAAAAATTGAGGCGGCTTTTGACTACTACTTTGAGGGTATCCTTTCGGCGGACGCTTTTCTTTTCGTGGATGACTGGAGTCTATATCATGAGATGAACAGAGATTGCTAGAATCTAGATTCTAGATGAATACAGTAGATTCAAAAGTTTTGCTTCAAAAATATTACTTAATTAAAAAGTAATTGGTGATTAAAATAGTTATGAGGTCGAATAGCGGCGCTGAGGTATAATAGCGGGCGGTCCTAAGATTGAATCATTCTCTGAGGTTTATTGAAATGCATTGGGATTGGGAAATTAATTAATTAAAAATTTTAAATAGTAGGATACTAATTTTATCGACTAGAAAAGAACTGATGATCTTCAAACGGATAAATAGATTTTCTTGAATCACAAGAACACTCTCGATCAAGTCATCTTTCAAACAAATAAAAAGAATTGGCAGTCATATAGGGACTGCCGATAGAAGTGAAAACGAATATTTTTTTTACTTTTTTTTCTTATAAAAATATTTTAAATACCTATAAACCTTAAAACTAAGGCATTAAAGTTTAATTAAGATTGTACTATATTTATATTTAAGACCTTTTGTCTTCGTAACAACGCGAGGTGTCGTTCACGCGTTTCCACATTTTTAGCCCCTACCAAAAAGTGCTAACGCGCCTAAAGAAGTTTTCACTTCAAAAACTAATTAAATCCAAATCGGACCAATAAACTTACACCCCTCTTTTTGCGTTTTGGGTTAAAAACAAGAAATTTTAAAACATCTTGCGGTTTTCTATAGTACTTATTTAGGCCTAGTCGTAAATCGTAATACTACTGCTGTTACTGAATACTGTTTCATTAGTACACTCACTATCTATCTTAGATCTATTTTCCACATCATTATAGATCTACTACGAGTATGTTTCAATCCAACGCTGCTCACCATAACAGGACTTGATGTATTGAATTATATATTTTCTTTACCTTATACGCGGTACGTCTCAATAAGTCGATGGCGCGGCATGCGGAACAAGCCTAATTTATGGGAGGCTGTGCCTCATGAAATTCAAATAAGGCTCGTGATGCTCACCTGTGCGGTGACACATCGAGAGCGGGATACGTGCTAAGATATATATCTCTCGACTTGAGCCAGTGGGATTTTGAATGACATGTACTACATCCCAATTACTAGTTAAGGTACGTATTTGGCATTAACTAACGATTTTTCATTAGCCGATACCATAGACATAGGATTTTTTCGCTACGCTCGCCGATACCGATATAGACTCATCGATATTGGGTACTGAAATGTATGGTTCTACCTGTGATGCCTTTTTCACTGAACGACACGACACCGATATATTGTCGTCGCTGATAATGTATCTATCCCGTGTGTCAGCGTCGATATATCGCCGATATATGATGAAAACCGGCCTATGAATTGATGATTTAGAGGAAAAGTCTATATATTCTTATGTAGTATAGATTCTAATATTATCAAGCGGGTCCAACGGTTATCTACTGCGGACTTTAATGTTATAAAATATTAATTGTCAGTGTATGTCGTATTTTCTAGCCAACCGCGTCGGAGTCATCGACTTCAACTGTCCAAAGCTGGATTGCGAGTACTTTACGCAATTATCCCTCTGACTTAAGGTTTGTACGACACTGACTGATTAAACTTTTATAGGATTAGGCGTAGGTACATCGACCTTTGCTTGGGTCGTCGAAATCAGACAGTGAATTTATTATCTAGCGATTGTATGCTCTTTTGCCATCACTCTATTAGGTACTATAAGTTCGTGTGCGAGTTGAAATGCAGAGTAAATTTATGGTGACACATACATTTACTCTGCATTTAACTCGCGCGCGAACTAATCATGTATTATTTAATCTTCTTCTGTTGTATATGCTACAATGATACAGATCCGCAATGGGCGCACATCCACCAGATTGTGTGACGTCAGTAGCACTACCGAGCCACTAACCATTGCAGAAATGCTGTGCTTATTATGACATCTGCAGAGTTTAAGGTTAGGGCTTACGGATTTTTACGTACTAAAAATTCGATTTTCGCAGTTCCAATAAATTTTGAGACTCTAGCGAGTTTCATGAATCTTGCGGCCTTTCTCGACCGCCTTTAAGCAATCCTAAATAGTTCAGTAGAGTGGCCTTATTTAGAAATAATTAACTCGGCTTCATACTTCGAAATATGGTTGAAATTGGTAAGTACCTAATGTACCGACATCAAAGTAAGCCCCCAAACACACAAGGTAAGTACCTAAAGCCGGCGACACTCAAATAGTCGCGTTTGAAGTTGACCACAGGACGCGTCGCAATAGCACAGTAAACAGATACAACCAGTATGGAAACTACCTAGAAACGTTCGAAACAGCTCACTCACACAAACGTGCGCATCGAACATGCGATGACGCGGCACTCACTACTGACGGCACTGCGACGAGCGCTTGGGGTCTCGTCGATGCGAACGTTTGTGTGAGTGAGCCTGTTTCAAACGTTTCTAGATAGTTTCCATACTGGTTGTATCTGTTTACTGTGGCAATAGCCTACTCGTATTTTCGCCCATAATGTACGTTGACATCGACGGTTTGTAGGAGAACTGCGCAAACAAATACTCGCACCTCAGCTGAGAGGCCCAATTATCTAAGCAAATCGTTATAATTTGACAGCTTCAAACGAATTACATGAACGGAGTTTAGGGAGTTAATACATGCTTTTTGACGAGCAGGCATTCTATAATCTCATTATAAAGGTCGAATTATCCGTTTGACAAAAGATTACGATTTCCTTACACAATCGGAGGTTGGTTCGAACATTAGTAAAAGTTTTTGTCTGGCGGAAAAACGCACTTTTATATGGAACCGTCGCGTCGCGTCGTTCCTTCCGACGCGGATGTCTCGAAGACCTTTTTAACCGACATCCAAAAAAGGAGGTTCTCAATTCGGCGCGTATTTTTTTAAAAATGTATATCGGTGCATATCTTCGTGGTTTCTGAATCGATTTGAATTTTTTTTCTATCAGTCGTCAGAGGAAGCTTTCGAGGTGGTCTCCCATATAAAAATCTGACTCCAAATCCTCAACCCTGACACTAAAAAGTTGAAAATATTTTTTTTCCAAAAAACTGACTTCCAACGCCACTGTAAAGTAAAAATAATTTTGATTTCTACCCACTATGTTGAAGTCGGGCAGGTATAACAAGGATAAGCAAAGTTGTTGCATCAGGCTCGCCCGACTTCAAGATAGTGGGTAGAAATCAAAATTATTTTTTACTTTACCGTGGCGTTGGAAGTCGGTTTTTTGGAATGAATTTTTTGCCTAGTGTGTTTTTGCTTCACATTAAGCTTAGTATGAGCCGTTATCAAGGTGCATGCCACCACTGCACTTTATGTACGAAGGCAGGTCATTTATAGCGCTTTTGCCGTAACAAGACGATTAATGATGTACGTACCTGACTAAATTTTTTACTAGTCGCATCAATAAGTCAACGGCAGCCGGTGTAAGACCTAATTGGCGAGATGAAGCTCATGAAATTCAAATGCAACTCCTAGATGCTCACCTGGGAACTGTGACAAATTGCGTGGGGGATACTAGTAGGGTTGCTAGCCATACTCTAAAAATGTATTGTGCTCAGGGTCGTCTTTAACCTATTAGAGGCCCTATTCACATTAGGATAATGGGGCCCCTATGTAAGGGCATGTTTTAAAAAAATAGTCCTCTGTCTATTTTGTTAAAGCATGAATAAAGAGTAGATAAGCAATATTCTATTGATTCAACTGTAATTATAAACGGTTACTTTTAAAAAACTTCAAGATCAATTTAAAATCTGACTGAGGCATATATTGAACGTAATATAACGTGATATAACCGGAGGTACGCGTTTTCGCGGGTGCTGTCAAATTTCGCGGCTGGCAGCTGGCAGCACGAATATTAATATTTATATCTCGTATTACATGTACGAGCTACATAAACACAGTACGTCATTCAAATCGTTACGAAATATAGCTATAGATTAAAGTTAAAAAGGTTATCGCTTCTCTTTATGGATTAAAAAAAAATTACAAAAAAAAGAAGTAAAAAAGAAGTTATCGTTAATTTTTTTTTCTTTTATTGAGTAGCAATGAAAGGTGCTCAGTATAAATACAATCTAGCCAGACTATTTGACTAATAAGTATTTTTTCTTTAACCTAAGCTTATAATTAACTTATGTACTAAGAAATTGTCGAATGACGTAAATTAGTCTTTCTTGTTGCGAATAGACACTTTGTTCATGTTCTTTTAGGCAGCACTTCACTACACTATCACTAGTCACTATACACTTACTCAAAGGGTTTTGTCCTTTTTAGTCTTCTCACTAATTGCGTAACGTCGAGCAAATCGTTCGTTAATGATTATTATTATCAGTTATCTATCGGTTGGTGATCTGGCACTCTGGCAGTAACTAAGGGGCCCCCATCAATCGCGGGACCTTGGGCACGTGCCCAGAGTGCCCAGTGGGAAAGAGGGGCCTGATTGTGCTCTATCATTGCAAAGTGCAATGTGATTCGCGCGCCTCCATTGATAATAATAATATTATGTCATAATCCTTTCTGTACGTCTTAACAACAACTGTAAAAGGTTTCTCAATTACCCGTTGTCAGAGGTAAGCGACATACGTGGCAACGCGACGCGAATCAAACAGTGGCGGACCCTTCACTCAATTATATTAAACGATACGGGACCACGTAGGTAACGAACGAATGTACCAGTGATATTTACTGAAAACGTACAAATAAATTAATTAGAAAGTTTAAAGATTACTCTCATTCCAAGTAGGTCTACCTACTCTTTATTTGCTCGCTTAAAATTTGATATTATATTTTATTTCTTAAAAGGTTGGCAACCCTAGATAAAAGGCTTGAACCGTTAGGATTTCTGAACGTTGGAGTTACATTTCTCTTACGTAAACATGTTTTAATTAAGGTATAAAGGGGATTTGGATTATTCTGAAAATATAATATATTTAATAACATGTATTGGATTAGGAGTTGAAGTATGTTATGAAGTATTAAAGTTATAACTATTTATAATGTGTGTTAGGAGGAATGGCAAACAGAAACTTATTTGATTTTTTGATTTGTTGTACCTACGTAAAGTAGGTAACGTAAAGTACGGTATTTAACAAAATATGTTGAAAGGAAATATTTCAACATTACTTACATTTAAAATGCAAATAAGTAATTTTTACTGAGCGCCGTAATCCAATTAAACATTGCTTTTAAACTTTAATCTTAATTGAAGCCTTACTTACCTACTAAGTAGTAATTAGGATAATAATCTAATTCGAGTGCTTACAAAAATAATTTTGCCTGAATAGATATCAATTAATTTCACCAACTTCTAATTCCATCTTAACAATGAAAAGGTGAAATAATACATAAATAAGATAGTAGGTATTATTTTATATTGTAAGATTAGACGAGAAATGTAATGAAAAAATACCTCAGACGAATAATAATTATTAGAATTCCTGAAGATTTTAATTTGGAATTTCAAGTATCTAAATTAATGTGATCTAAGGCAGGCCATACACGGACAGCTTGAAGCAGTCAGGATGGACTGCTTCAAGCTGCGACTGCATAGTGGACTAGTCTACATACACACACATCGAACCGCTCGAGCTCTTACGACTGCTTCGGGCGCTTTCAGCAGCTTTCAACAGCAGTTATCAATCAATGGTAGCTTCAAGCTTTTGACTATGACTGCAAGAGCGGACCGTCTATGTTGATCACTGGCTAACTGCTCGAGTATCCCGTGTATAGCCGGCCTAAGATTCGTAGAATGAGCTGGCAAGCTAAGCCGGTCGAGTCACCCTGTTAAATATGGGTGTTACTTGGAAACTAGATGTTATTTAATCAAACTTTTAAATTCCCTTTTATTAGGTCTTACCCTAAATCGAGTTTTACGGACACAGAATTAATACCTTCAATACTGGAGAGGGAAAAAGGGTCAATGGGAGATATCTTAAATAAAGATTCCCTTTCCATTTTATTCTTTTCGTAGCACTCCAGAATAAATTCATTAGAAAATTAGGTACTTAGGTTGTATTT
Source organism: Erebia aethiops (assembly GCA_923060345.2). Lineage (NCBI taxonomy): Eukaryota > Metazoa > Arthropoda > Insecta > Lepidoptera > Nymphalidae > Erebia > Erebia aethiops. The sequence continues at coordinate 6,924,050 of OV281096.1, read as the reverse complement.
CAAAATATCTAATATTTAAACTCTACCAAAAACTGTGTTTCCAACCAATTACAATCCGGGTATCTTTAAATCAAGTGTGTACATTCATCTTCTAGGCAAGCGCGTCCCATCTTAGGCCACATCATCACTTCCAATCAGGTGTGATTGTGGTCAAGCGTAAGCCCATAATGAATTTAAAAAAAAAATTTTTTAATTCTTTTTTTTGTGTATATTCGGGAGTTCTGTGAACAGGACGTAATACCTAGCTATTTATGCAACTGTATCGTAATGAGGGTCCTTTTAATTCGAGTGCTGTTTTTTGATACGAGGCTTGCCGAGTATCAAAATAGGATAGTACGAGAATTAAAATGACTAATTACGTACAGTTGCATACAAGATTTTATCTACGACAAGGACGTCTTTATAATTTTTTACTTTGTAAATAAAAAAGTCAAATCAATTGACTGGTTGGGAAAGTGCCAGAACCCAGAGCCGCTAAGCTATAGGTATCCTATTTATGAAGATAACCATATCGATACAGCTACGACTCATAACGATACAGCTCCCATACAACGAACTGTATCGTTATGAGAAGCAAACACGAAAGAGGGTTCAATTCGATATAGTTGTCAAATTCGAAATTGGAACTTTTCGATGCTGGAGTAGATAAACTATTTTTCATACCACACGGACGAAGTCGCGGGCATCAGCTAGTCTGTCTATAAAGATCGAACTTAGGTGTCTTAATTTACCTATATTATTCAGGGGCTAACACCTAACAATCAATGGCTGACACTAAGCTTTTGATTCATTAGGTATGTAGTTATTTAGACTTTCGGCAAATGCTTGAGTGTCCAAACTGTAGCATTTCGTAAGTACTTGAAGTATGAACTTCTTATCAGGGGCTTTCGTCGCTAGAGCGTCAGGACTCAGGACTCAGGACATTCAGGCTAAAGTAGCCTTTATGTTACATAACATTACAATCCAGTATTAGTTAGCAGTGGTTAGCAGTAAGCCTGTCTGTTCACCTTCCGGGAATCAGTAGTTAGTCTTATTGATTCCCTGATGTGGTTCCACATCCTGTAAAGCGAATTAATTATTGGACGTAGGTACGTAATATTGCATAATTATCTGTACATATTTTCACAGTCTAAAAACCAAGTCGTCGGAGACATTTAGTCAGAGCAAAAAAGTCAGTGCGGGGTGTGAAGGTTGTAACCAAGGACTGAAACAGTAACCGAAATAAAGGGTTTAAACACTGTTTTTTGAAACTGTTTTAAAACAGAAACCCTTATAACGGAAACAGAAACGAAACTGTAACAGAATCAATCTGTAACCTTTTATTTCTGTTAATAAGTGTTTTAATCTGTAACCGATATAAAGTACATGCAATTACCTACTACCGCTTGAATATCGCGCGTGGCAACGCCGCATGCGCGGTCTCTCTCTTTGTGCAACTTCTTACTTCATTGGACTTTATACACACTGACACCACATCGGCCATGGTTTTCTTAAATCAATTGCAACCATAACTGCTTTCAATTAGGTTCAAATTTGAATACGCGTCAACAGTGTGATATTACGTATAGCAACGTACACGAGACTTTAGTGTTTTATTTATATTACCAATTTCGACCCTCGTTGCCTACAACTTAGGTCCAAATTAGAAATAACTAAGTTAAGATCTTTCCTATTTTTCAATATTAGATTTAGTTGCATATGAAACAAGGTTAAAAACATTGATTTAGAATTTTGTTATTATACCTACTTAGGTTTTTGTCAATTCTTTGAATTTTTCAGTTTGAATTTCTTTGAATTCTTTGACGGTGTCTGTACATCATACCTACAATAATAATATTATTATTATAAACTAGCGACTCGCCCCGGCTTCGCACGGGTGCAATGCTGATATTAAATAACCCCCGACCGCCGCCGCAACCGCTATGCATTTTAAATCTGTAATATCTTCGAAAATATTAATTTAAATTACATGCTGTAAAGGGCCATATGGATCTATACTAAATGCACAATGTATTTAATGTATTTAATTGGATAAGGATTAATGCTGTATTGCTTAAAATCGCTTCGTAAATAAGCCATTATTTCTAGTAAAAAGTAAAGAATAAAAAATGGTTATTGTGGGTTATCCCTAAGAGATAGACATATACTATCGCGGACTTTTTTGTAGATCTTTTTAATGTGTACAATACTGTAGTACATTATTTTGATCTATCTCATAGGGTTCAGCCAGCGTTTGCAATGTAACGCAAAAAATCAACAAAAAATGTGTTTATTTACGACATCACATTAGAAACCTCTAAAATTATCAGTGTTTCTCTACTATATTATGTTCTATACTATATATATTATACACATAAAACTTCCTCTTGAATCACTCTATCTATTAAAAAAACCGCATGCAAATCCATTGCGTAGTTTTAAAGATCTAAGCATAGGTAGGTAGGTACATAGGGACAGACAGCGGGAAGCGACTTTGTTTTATACATAAAAAATATTTGGTAGGTATAAAATATGTTAGTGATACAAAAGTGTGTTTGTTTATTTGTAGGCTTGTCCTTCAATCACGATGCAATAGAGCAATGGATCGACGAAGCATGTTAAACCAAATTAAACCTTAACACTGAAGCATTAAAGTTTAATTTCGAATGTAGTATATTAAGATCTAATAATTATTGTCTTCGTAACAACGCGAGCATGTCGGCGATATGCATGTCGTTGACGCCTCGAATCCACATTTTACTCCCTACCAAAAAGTGCTCAAAGCGGCTAAAGGAGTTTGACTTCAAAAATCATAATAAAAAATGTATACCTGAATAATTATTTTCTTTTTACCTCGACTAGAACATGAAATTAATATTTATGTATTATGGAACTGCTCTTAGCTGGTGTTATAGTTATTAGGTGGTATTAGGTGGTAGGTAGTTCATTTCGATAAGACTAATAGTTTCGGAGATATATTATGTTATCTGTGTTGCATGAAAAGATTTCTTATGATTTCCATAATAACTGATAGAGCTACGAAAATGTTGACCGTAGCAAAATGAAAGGTTATAATCATGCTAATTACAATTCATTTGAATTCATTCAGTAGATAGCTTCGGCGTGTTGCGCGGCCAAAATACAGACAGACAAAAATTCAGAATATATTCAATATACCTACTTACTTACAGAATTTGACCTGATACAGTTGGATTATAAGTTAGTACCTACTTAAAGATTTGTAATTTTAAAATAATGTAGTTTCAAGCACTTCAAGCGTTCTTGTTAAATTATGATGAACTTTTTACACTGGTTTTAAGTAATTAAATAACTACGAGTAATAAATTCATTCTTTTGACTCAAACTATCGATATAAAAAAATGTCGGCCACGACAGCCTATCTTCAGGGCATCTGCGCAGGATATATTATAGGTTAGTGCACAAAAGTGTGTGCGCATACACAGGTGCGCTCTCTGTTCCTTTACTCACATAGACGGAAAATCCGACACGAGCGGAGAGAGATCAGGCGCAGGACTGACGGCTTTACGTGATATCCGAGGCATGGGGGTGAAACACTGCCAACTTCCCTAAACTTCCTAACTCGAGCTACTAGCTAGTACTAAGAATTTCTTGATAGAAAAATCCAATCTATACCTACTATAATATTATACATGCGTAAGTTTGGATGGATGGATGGATGGACGAACGGATCTGGATGAAACTTGGCACAGAGATAGATTATAGTCTGGAATAACACATAGGCTAGGTACTTTTACTTCCAGAAAATTATACAGTTCCCGCGGGAACCAATAAACCTCAATCCACGCGGACGAAGTAGCTAGTATTTAATAATTATGGCCTAACCCGGGATTCGAACCCGGGATCTCGTCAGCCGCAGTCGAATATGCTAACCACTAGACCAACGAGGCAGTGTTACTATCTAATAGCCAATAATATTATGTACACAGTAAGTTTGGCAACGTCGCTATTTCGGTTACAGATTAAAACACTTTATTTCTGTTACAGATTCATTTCGGTTACAGAAATATAAGTGTTTCGGGTTAACCGAATTAAAAACACTTTCAAAAGGGTTACAGATTCGTTTCTGTTACACTTTCAATCTGTACCACTTATATTTCTGTAACCTTTATGAAACTGTTTTTCAGTCCCTGGTTGTAACTGCGTAAGCGTAAGCCGCTATTATTAACCGACTTCCAAAAAAGGGGGATGTTCTCAATTCGGCGCGTATTTTTTTCTATTAATCATTGAGCCAAGACCAGAGACAGCTATAGATATGTGGTACTTGTGCAGTCTGTAGAATCTGGTTATGCTGGTATTGCATAGACAAATAGATAAATTATTTATTGCCATACAAAATAATTATACAATTGAAATAGGTACTAAGTACAATCAAAATCAAGTAAACAAAGTACTTCAAAGGTTTCTCCACTATTTTTCTTTATTAGGTACTTAACTGTGCCTGAGTCCCAGATAAATTAATTTTGTTTTAGCTGAAAATTTATAAAATTTATACTATGATTATAAATATCACCAAAAATATCGGAAATGACGTACTTCTACAGAAATTAAAATAAGATGTTAGCGCTCAACTGTACATTTTGTATGAACTTCTTCAGCACGCATACATCTATGAGATGAAAAATGTCATATAGTATGAAGGAGTCTTTAAATCTCGTCTGACCAGATTGGAATGTTTGCGTCAAGCCTATCTCAGCAGCTGGATAGATGATATCAATGTAGAAATGTAGACTGATTGTTAGGTAACTGCTTGTTAGCTGCGCTGTAACTGGAACGGGCGGCTATAAATATAAACTTGATATTACACGCAATTTGTATCCTGATAGTCATCACTTTAGACAATTAATGCTGCTTGAAAATGATGACCTTTAATGAACTGATGACTTTCTGATGTATATTGTAATGACTAGCGAATGCCCGCGACTTCGTCTGCGTGGTCTGAGGTTTGTTGGTTGCCGCGGGTAGTCTTTAATTTTCCGGGATAAAAAGTAGCCCATGTGCTATTCCAGACTATAGTCTATCTCTGTGCCAAATTTCAGCCAGATCCGTTCAGCCGTTGGCGCGTGATTGAGTACCTAACAAACATCCATACATCCATCCATCCAAACTTTCGCATTTATAATATTTATTTAATGTAATGTAATGTAATATAATGATATTGAAAGGAGGACTTGAAAGAAGCGTTAGAAATCAGAGGTGCAATCATGTAAGGATCGCCGATCAAATCGTTAAAACTCGGCTTCAAAGTAAAATAAACCATAACTGCATTGTTTTAGAGCTCAATTTCGTGAATCCATTCTCATACGTTTAGGGTATTGTACATACGGCGATATCGGCGATCCTTACATGATTGCACCTCTGAACCGAAAGAAATATAATTAGCAGCCGTGCCGCAACAGGCGTACGCAACACAAGGCGAAAACTATAAGTGGACGTAAAATCCACTTGTGCATTTTTGCACGGGGCTGCACACACTAGCGCGACAGGTTGAAACGTGATTGCTTCCGTATACATAGGCGTGTCGCTCGGGCGTTTTTTCGTGCCTTGTCCGTTGTGTTTCCATCCTAAAATTGAGAGCCCAAAATTTCTGTATTAAGAGCATTATAGGCCGACCGTTATACTCGCGTATCGCCTGCGCGGTAAGAAGGGAGCGGGGGGAGATGTTAAATACTTTAAAAAAAGATACTTATTATTTTATTCTATACCAACAATGTCTATCTCGAGATAAATCTTTGGATTATTGACTCCGTGTGTAGCGTTACCCGCCTCCGCTCCCTTCTTACCGCGCAGGCGATACGCGAGTTAAACGGTCGGCCTATAGGTATAGTACAGGTAAAAAACTATTTTTGTGATCTGCATAATATTGAAAATCTTTTTGGTATTGAGTAAAATACTTATTAAGATCAATATAGAACCGAATAGGGGTATGGGTTTAATATGACTGCCATGCCCCTAACAGGTTAGCCCGCTACCATCTTAGACTGTATCATCACTTACCATCAGATGAGATCGCAGTCAAGGGCTAACTTGTAGTGAATAAAAAAAAATGAACGTCGTCACATATCTGCTATGCGTCCTTTCTGAATATTCCTGTCGACCACAAGCGAAATCGTTCAGGCTGTTATTAAAACAATAGCAAACAAGTACACAGGCTAACAGTTACTTTCGCGTGTTCGCCTACCTTACATTAGACCGGATCGCATGTTATTAATCTTCATAATTAACACGACGTACAGGAAAAAATTCTCAGGGAAAGCCTTTACATCGGTGTTAAGATAGCCAGCTAGCTAATGAAGAAAGTGTGGTTTAATTTATTCCTTTAATATGGAGTGCTTCAAATTCAAACTCAAAGTATATTTATTCAAAATTGGTACCTAGTATACACACACCTTCTAAACGTCACGTTATAAAGTACTAGATGATGCCCGCGACTTCGTCCGTGTGGATTAAGGGTTTTTGATTCCCGCGGGAACTCTTTAATTTCCCGGGACAAAAAAAGGGTATGCCCCACGGAATAGATAAAAGTATGCCCTTCCCCGGGCTATAATACCAAATTCCTTCCTCTATACCAAATTTCAGCAAAATCGGTTGAAAACATGGGCATACAGACAGTCACACTTTCACATTTATAATAGGTATAATGGATAAGACGTGATGGTGATAATTAACCACGGTATCTTAAAACTAAAGCTACGAGGGTTCCAAACGCGCCCTGCAGCCTGATTCTGTAACTCAGTGGCTATCAAAGAGTGAAAGCCACTGACATATATTCTTTATCCATTGAAGGTTTGCTATGAAAACTTAATTTTTATTTCATAGCAAACCTTCAATGGATAAATAATATATGTCAGTGGCTTTCACTCTTTGATAGCCACTGAGTTACAGAATCAGGCTGCTGGTCTGAGAAGAGCTCGCAGAGTTCGTCCCGGGTTCGATTCCCGGCAGGGTCAATTTGGGAATTTATAATTTCTGAATTTTCTCTGGCGTGATGGGTAGTAGCTTCGGCCGTGGCTAGTTACCACCCTGCCAGCAAAGATAGGCCAGCGATTTAGCGTTCCGGTACGATGCCGTGTAGACCGACCGAACCGATTACCAGAAGACAGAACCGATTAGGAGTATGGGTTTAATATAATTGCCATGCCCCTAACAGGTTAGCCCACTGCCATCTTAATCTGCATCAAGTGAGGTCGCAGTCAAGGGCTAACTTGTAGTAGACTAAAAAAAGTATCAAATAAAAACCGAACGGGTATTTAGTAACATTTGCATAATAACTCGCAGTGCAAAATTGACAAATTAGTCACCCATGTTTCATAGTTCCCTGAAAGTCGAGAGGAATTAACGCGGGAAGAGACGGTGACAAAAACTAGTAATTAATTACAGTGCAAGAATTCTACGAAGAATTAATTTGGGAGTTTCCACGAAAATTAAATTTCTGTCATGCCTTGCTTTTACGAGTATTAATTAAGATCCTCGGTATGCTCGAATTGGCTAATATTATGTATGTTCTTGAACATTCTTACATAATTTACTCAATTTATAGATCTATACTAATCTATACCTACTAATATTATTAATGCGAAAGTTGGATGGATGGATGGACGTTTGTTACTCAATCACGACTCAAGCCCACGGCTGAACGGATCTGGATTAAATTTAGCACAAAGATAGATTATAGTCCGGAATAACACACGCTACTTATTATCCCGGAAAATTAAAGAGTTCTCGTGGGAACCAAAAACCTCAATCCACGCGGATGAAGTCGCGGGCATTCGTCTAGTCGCAATAAGTAGATAAGTAAATTATCATGTAGGTAATATAGCTTTAATTTTTTAGTGTGATTCATATCCCACAACTGTACTTAATTTTTTTTATGGGAGAATAGAGGAATTATCTTATTTCCAATATTCCACTGAATCTAAACACAAAAAAAACTTAAAGTTAGGTACCGCTTATCTAATTAACTACAAGAAGGCGTCGCCTCCTTCAACAAAAATACATTCAAATCTGAGCAGATTTTAACCAACAAGGCCTCAAAGTACGTAGTAGATACGTACGTATTATAAAGGCCCTGTTCCTGTATAGCGTAAAAGGAGGTTTTTAAAAGCAGTGTATCCATCAAACGGTGACATAATGTATGCTTGTAAAAATAATGTGCTGTTTTCAAGACCTTTGAGTAGCCATTGACGCATCTCAAAACACAATTTAAAAAAAATCTCTGCATTGAAATTTATTTTAAACATACCTCTTAATTTACCTTTTAAAGCAATTTTTCTCCTTATTGAAACCAATAATTAGGTCTAGAAATATAAGACAAAATTCATATTTCTAAATCAAACACATTGTCGGATTCATTTGTATTAAAAAGTAAATAATATTTTTTTTACAAATTATTACATGCCTTTTTTGCGACATGCGCTTGCTCGATTTCACCCCGGCGGGCCTGTGTTTTTCATCTCGTGAGCTCACAGCGCCTTAACTACAAGAAGACGTCGCCTCCTTCAACAAAAATACATTCAAATCTGAGCAGATTTTAACCAACAGGGCCTCAAAGTACGTAGTAGATACTATTATTAAATATATGGTGGTTTAATCATGGTGAAAATTCGACTCGCTGCTCCAGCGAAGTCGTCAAATGTTAGCATAACTCAGAAAGAGAAATTGAGCAGTAAGCACACACCAATATCCTACCGATATCGGCCTTATTGATTTAGATATGACAATGAACATTGATTTAGAGCCAATTGCTACGCGAATACTTACTTTAGATTCTGCCACCGAACAAGCCTTGAGTGCGAAATTTAATATCAAATTATCTAGCAATAAAGACCTTACTTCAATAGATATAGGATTCAAAGTAACGCCTGCAATGAGATTTACGCCCTTCCATAGGTCATTAGTAACGTTAATGGATGCCTAAACATGCTTCGGGTGACATTTCTAGGACGTGGTCTCGAATAGGAAATCACAGTTTCTGTAGCAGAAAAATTTACAATCGATGAGTTTGTTTTTGGTAAGTTAACTGTTGTTAACAGCAAGTCCACCTACTTGACGACTATAAGGACACCCAAACTTGACCGCTTCAATTATGAACTCAAACAAAAGTTTATCTTGTTTATCTCATCTATAATCGAAATGGACCTTTGCTATTTCATAATAGAGTTTATTTTTAATCAAGCACATTCCAATAGTTAACTATATGCAAATCGTTTTTCGCACGCTACCTACCTTCCATTTTTTAGTTTTTTTGAGCTTAGGTCACTAAATATTTTAAAACACGTAATATGTTAGAAATCTGTTTCGGCTAAGAAATATTTTTAGTGATGCGCATTTTATACTGAGTAATTATTTCTTACGTGAAGTCATTCTATTATAATAATAATTGTTTGAATTACATAACACTTCATTTTTTTGATGATTTTATTGCTACGATTTACGATGAACGCCAGCTTCAAACTTACTTAATTTAAAAATTCATCATAGATAATCACAATATCGCAGGAACTATAAAGACATTAAAATATGGAATTTAGAAGGTAGGTTCCTTCTAAGGCGGAAACATCAACTAAGAGACCACTAATATACATATAAAGGAATTCATCCTCATTTGCATTATTTGTTCATTTGTTGACATTGAGCATTGAGTAGGTAAACATTTATATATTTACTCAGTAACATAATTAATAAAATTATTATTATTAATAAATTTTCTGGTTCCTACCTGGTTCAAAGGTTATCCATCGCCATTCAGCGCGGCAATGCTGCAAGTTTGATGGGTAGGTACCTTTGGCCCAGAGGCAACCAGGGGTGGTCTTTTTGATCAGGGTTTTATTTTTATTTTTGTTAGTAGGTATATAAGGATTTTAGATTTACGTTTAGTCTATAAGTTTTTATTATATCTTGTAATTTTGTTTTAAATGAATTAATAAAAGTTGAAGATATCTATCTTTATCCAATCCCGCTCTGATACGCAATGCAAATGCATTGCGTATCGATAGATAGGTATACATTTAATAGGCAATGTACATAAATGAGGTCGTATTCAAATGCGTTTACAGCGACATCGTTGAGTGCTTGACCGATACATCGTCAGTATCACTCAGTCTTTGATTAGTCGATGAATATGCATACTGTATCTTGAATACTGTACAGTGATTTATATAATAACACTTTAAATATTGTCTTCTTATTTAAAGTGATATCCAAACTGCTCAAACTACTTATATTATTGTCTTAAAACAAACAAACACCTAACTAAGTCTAAAATATGAAAGTTATATTATAATCATACTAATATTATCAATGCGAAAGTGTGTTTGTTTATTGGTTTGTCCTTTAATCACGCCTCAACTAAGCAATGTATTGACGTGATTTTTTGCATTGGTTTAGTTGAAGACGGAGAGTGATATAGGCTACTTTTTATCCCGGAAAATTAAGGAGTATCCGTGGGAATTTAAAAACCTATAACACGCGGACGAAGTTGCGGGCATCAGCCAGTCTCTAAATAATACTAATAGCACAAAATCATACAACCAAAGTGGAGTGGAATAGGTAGCAATTTTAATAGGTTTTTTAATAGCTACTAAAGGTTAGCTTTATGCATTTTGAAAATAAAAACAACGATTTCAATACAAAAAATACGGATGATATTCAAAATTAAAATGTGCGGCGAGCCACTGTCATTTTACCAAAGCAATTAAAGTTTAATTTAAATTTGAATCTAACGATAACAACTTCCTGTGTCCACCGCTGCGTGCCTGCACCACTCCAATCTGCGGGTACACAATGTGCCTTAGAAATTCAAGTTTCTATTTAAGAAAATTATACTTTTGATTGAAAAAGGGTTCATTAAACATAAAAGTCTGAGTGAAACAAGAGTTCCAGCCCTCATTAAACAAAGTCGGAATTGTTCATTACGAGTAGGTACCTCTTGACGCGAAGGTTCGTGAATCTGATTCGTATTTTTCACCTCAAAGTAACCAAAGCCGAAATTGACTGTACAATGGTACGGAATGGTACTACTTCAGGGACTGAGTTCAATCCTTTCATTTCCGACAGAGACTCTTGATCTATTCACTATCTATTTGCTTTTGCTAATCAAAGTGAATAAACTTTTATGTGGAGCAAGTAATAAACATTAATTTGAATTACAATAACAATATATTAATATAACATTGAAAATCACATGACCAGAACTGTAATAAATGTTAGCGCTGGACCCAGACGACGGGGTAGACCCAGACAAACCTGGATGGCAGTCATAATGAACGACCTGAAAACAGCCCAAATTGACACAAAGACGACCCAAGACCGAACGGCTTGGAGAAAAATGGTTAGAAGAGCCGACCCCAAGTAAGATGGGATAAGGCTAGGTCTATATATATAAGTAATAAACATTAATTTGTTCAATGTTTGTACCGGATCAGCTACATACCGAACAATTGAATGTCTCGGGTCAAACAAAATACGAAGTCTAGGCGAAAATGTCGAGGAATTTCTGACCCTTCGACAATAATGTACATTATTGAAATACGCTAAGATTATACTTCTACGCTGGCGTAGTTCGCGTACATCGATCGAGCAAAGAGGTCGCCTGTACGCTTAGTCTAATTTTTAATTCGATTGATCGTATAAGAATTCGATGACATTAACGTCATAGTAAAATGGACCCAAAGCCCTTGATTTAAATTCACAAATTCAGTAGTTACGTTACAATATTTTTCCAATCCAACGTATCGTTTGAAACGCTGGCTATGAATGCAATACACGAATTTGAGCAAGTCAATGCTTTTAATTTACTTTGACGCTAATGACATCGAATTCTTATACGGTTCGAGTTAAAACTTAGAATAGGCGTACTTACCTGAAAATGAACATGCTTCTAGTAGTTGTATAGCAAATAGCAATACACACAAATTGTACTTCGTCATTCGTTGTTCAGTTACCGGCAAATTAGACATAAATTCTACAACTGGATCTTAGGGTCATAGTGTGTATACGTTGCGTTTCGCGCGTTCATTACATCCACATCCACATGTGTATTTGTAGCGTTTCGCCGCTACAAATACACATGTGGTTTAGAAGCAGCACTGAGCGCTGATAATGATGGTAGATCGTAGAAACGTACGCAAATCGTAACCTACACCACTCTACCTATAGCTTTACCACTTTCAACTTTACATACGCATTCAAATGAATTTGGTCTCTATAGCCTCTATGTAAGTAAGTCTGACTGGTCCAGCAATAAATATCAGAACTGCATTAACGTAGTCCCGACTTAGATTCGGTAGGAAATGTAATCTCAAGTTACGAGTAGGTACCGCTATTCAGAAACCGAAATTCTGGATTCAAAGCTAATCTCGGTAGATTTTCCAGTTGGATAGATCGTAAGCGTTTAAGAATTGCCTTTGTTAATCCATATTGCTAAGGAAAAGGGGAAATTGTGTTTTGAGCATCAATGGATTTGATAACAGAGAAAATTTTAGACCGAGTGGCCGAGTTATCTTTTAATTGGGTATGTAGTTGAATACTAGTCGAATAATAGCTATTTATGCAACTGTATCGTAATGAGGGTCATTTTAATTCGAGTGCTGTTTTTTGATACGAGGCTTGCCGAGTAGATATCAAAATAGGATAGTACGAGAATTAAAATGACTAATTACGTACAGTTGCATACAAGATTTTATCTACGACAAGGACGTCTTTAAAATTTTTTACTTTGTAAATTAATAAAAAAGTCAAATCAATTGACTGGTTGGGAAAGTGCCAGAACCCAGAGCCGCTAAGCTATAGGTATCCTATTTATGAAGATAACCATATCGATACAGCTACGACTCATAACGATACAGCTCCCATACAACGAACTGTATCGTTATGAGAAGCAAACACGAAAGAGGGTTCAATTCGATATAGTTGTCAAATTCGAAATTGGAACTTTTCGATGCTGGAGTAGATAGGTACATTCTTTTTAGTGATTATTAAATAGAGGATTTCCCAAAAGTCGCAATATCCACGTCCCCGGTTAGTTTTATTTTGAATAACCATTTTAAACTATCGTTTTAAAAGTGCGTCAAACGTTGTATTCAGTATTTCATACAAAATCCTATACTAAGCACGCGTTTTGACGTTTGAAAAAAAGTTGCTGATTTGATTAGTTGTCAAATACTTGGGTATTTGACTTAACTACAAAATATACAGGGCCAATTTAAAATACTAACGAGGTATAAGTACCAACTAAACATTAAAAAAATATTATTGGAAAAGCATCATACAAAAATTTAAATATTTCAGTCGGCTGATTACATGGATTTACTCGACGAGGGGCGTAATTTTTTGGGGGTAAACGGTTTAACTAAGGGAAATATTTTGACATAAGTTAACGATAGTTTATTTTTATATATACTTTACTTGTACCACTACAAGTAGGTAAACAATATAGCTATAAATATAAATAACAAAGACAAAAATAGGAAAAAAATAAACACAGACAGAAGTAGGATACAAAAGGCGGCCTTATCGCTTAGGTAGCGATCTCTACCAGGCAACCTTAGGAAAAGGAGAAAATAAGGGAAAATAGACTGTAGGTGAATCTTTAATATACTTATTACTTACATTCAAATAACTACATACTTATACATAAACCAATAATAAACATATAGTCAAAATATAAATAATAATATATAATATAGCTAAATATAAAATATACTAATATATGAATTATAAGATATAAATATTTAGTTTGTTATTAATAGGGTTACAAATTCAGGCGTGTGTGTCAGTAAAATCCACTTTTGTTGAGCATGTCAGTATTTGTATCCAGGAGGATTCTCCTCCCCCAAAAAAATGTAGTTGTAGGAGGAGACATTTGCCCTTCAGTGGGTATTTTACGGTTTTGGGACAAAATCTCCCCAAAAGTGGGCGGAGTGGGTTTTACGTCTGGTCAGAGTATTATCTGTCATGAAGGATACATATAGCCTCAATTACGTCTAATGCGAAACATGTTTCTCATAAAAATAATGTTCCCAGTTTTTGTTTTCCTTTCAAATTAATTGTCTGATACAATATTTTTTCTTCGACATACGAACATAACTCATCTAAGTCTAAGTTTAAGTTTAAGACCCTGTGTAGCGTAAAAGAGGGTTTTTAAAAGCAATGTATCCATCAAACGGTGACATAATGTATGCTTGTAAAAATAATTCGCTGTTTTCAACACTTATAAATAAGCAGCCATTGACGCATCTCAAAACACAATTTATAAAAAATCTCTGCATTGAAATTTATTTTAAACATACCTCTTAATTTACCTTTAAAAGCAATTTTTCTCCCTATTGAAACTAATAATTTGCTCTAGAAATATAAGATAAAATTTACATTTCTAAATCAATCATCATAATGAAGGAACTAGAAGTTTAATTTGCTATAATCCGCGACAGTAGGTAAATTTTGTAAATTATTCAATACACCACAGAAATCCTAAAAACTACTCTAAACGTACGTTTCACTCCGATACACGGTGTACCACATAGATTTTTTTTATCCACTACAAGCTAGCCCTTGACTGCGATCTCACCTGATGGTAAGTGATGATGCAGTCTAGGATTTACCTATTGTCGCGGATTATTATAGCAAGTTAAACTTCTAGTTCCTTCATTATGATGATTGATTTAGAAATGTTTTTGAATCGTCAAGTAAAATTACCACTGGTTCAGAATATCATTCTACCGAAAATTTACATGGAAACCTAAACCTCATAAATAGGTAAAAGGTCTCCTTTTATCTTTTGGGCATCTTCCATTCCATAAAGGTCTAATATTTGGCCGGCCTACATAAAGGTATTGGAAAGTAGGCTGACACTTTTTCCTTACCTTTTCTTAATATTATGAGTAGATAGTAGACACTCGGGTTTTTTTAAATATTTCATGTACAAAATATTTAAATCGTTAAAATAAAAGTGATAGATAGAATCAAAAACCTTCATCCGGACGAAGTCGCGGGTATCATCAGCGATACTAATCCATACTAATATTATAATAATGCAAAAGTTTGTTTGTCTGTCGGTCTGTTTGCTACGCTTTAACGGGCCATCTTTTAAACCGATTTTGACGAAATTTGGTATAGAGATCAGGTTACACCCCGGGGAAGGACATAGGCTAATTTATATCCCGCCGGGAATTAAAAAACTTAATCCACGCGGACGAAGTCGTGGGCATCACCTAATGTATGTATTATATGTTTACACTAAAGAATATTGCAATACACAAAAGAAAATATGATCACATTGTTCTGTTGCACATCATCTTGGTTTAACAAAGCCTCCTTTATATTTTTCAAATACGTAAATATCTTCAAGTAACATAATGCACATTGTTAAAGGTGGATGCATTGTTATTTAAATCCATGTATCCAGTGTGTGAAGAAAAGACAGCTTTCTCAATATAAAACCATTTTACATGCTGGAGTTGCATTTTACAGCAGTTTATGTTGATATCACTGACAGGATCTATGGCATTAGGACACTATCATACTGACAGGAATTAGATCTCGTTTGGTTGTTTCTGTTTCAATACATGTTATATAATGTCATCTAATCTGCAAATGAACAAGCGAACGTATATGACTGTACGCACAATTGATAGGTACTGTAATGATGATATAATTATCTGTGATCTAATGAAATAACTTAAAAATACCGAACAATTTTCACACCATTGTATAGTAGAATATACAAGGGAAATACTATTTTAAGACCTAGATCTGTACCCATATTCCTGTAGATAAAATATAATTCGTTCATTTATTTTATTTATTTATTTTGGTTGGGTATGGTAAGCTATTTGGCTACTGGAGTTATACGCTCAGACAATAGAAGTCAGTGTGTGCCCTGCATTTCATTAGCACTTCTAAAAAAACTGCTAAATTCAGGTTTACAAATATGGCTCGTGTTATGACTTATGTCATTCAATATAGATGTTATCAATATCTCGAATCACAAAAAATATTCTCATCGTTACCGCCAGTCGATTGTTAAGAGAACAAATCACCATGTTCAGGTGCCATTGAATTCATGCAAATGTTTTTAATTCCACCTTTTGTTTTTGTGCCGGTCAGATCTCGTTTTAAGTACTTAATTAATGAAATTTTAATCAAGACTCATTAAATGTAATCTTATGTATACGAGTATCCATACTACTATTAATTATTAATGCGAACGTGCGTCTGTCTATCTGACCCGTCTGTCATCATCATCTGACCCGTCTGTCATCATCATCTGACCCATAATCTGTTAAACCATTTTGACAATTTTTAAAGGTAGCCTGTTAATTAAGTAAAAAATAAAATGGATATACCTAATTACTTACCCTTATTAGTATAACATTATAATATGGCTTATTAATCACACATAATTATCACACATAATCGCAGCACGACGATTATACACGCACACGCGATCACACACTACGCAAACTTACACACTACACTACACACACACACACATACGCACACACATACATTACACTTCATATTACGCTTGTACATATTATGCTAATACACAAACAGCATTACAAACTTAATTTACAGCTGTCACTACATTTGTTTACTTTATTAATTTAAATTTCTTTTCCTTGTACCCACTTATTGTTCTGTTATAATTTTGATTGTTTAATGTTGTTTATTTTTATTATTATTGTTAAATAAGAGTGGAGCATTCTACCTACTACAGGGGTAACTTAAACTCTTAAAAGAAGGCTTCAACCTTTTATGTGTAAAAATAATTTTGGTGTGAAAATAAACAATTTTTAATTTAATTTAATTTAATTAAAAAAAAGGTTGCCTGAGTTTTTATCCCTGAAAGGGATTCGCACGGGATTTTAACAACCTAAATCTATGCGGATATCATCTATTTTTTTTATCCCGCTACAAGTTAGCCCTTAAATGCGACCTCACCGGGTGGTAAGTGATGATGCAGTCTAAGATGGTAGCGGGCTAACCTGTTAGGAGTACGGCAGTTAAATTAAACCCATACCCCTAGTCGGTTTCTACACGGCACACTAGGTAAATCGCTCGGCGGCACGTCATTGCCGGATCAGACCAGAGAAAATTCTAAAATTATAAATTCCCAAATTGACCCTGCTGGGAATCGAAACCGGGACTTCCCACGTTAAGACAACAGCGCTCAGTACTGGGCCATAGAGGTCGTCCAAGTTCATATACCTACTTATTGATCGTGAAATAGAAACGGTATCTAGGTATCTATAAGAATTTGCTATTTCAATAAGAGTGTGACCCTGGATAAAGAAGTTAGTAAAACTTTCCCGGCTGTCAATTCATTCTTGAATAATTTATGAAAGGGAAAATGAGATTGACAAGCTTCGTGTGCACAATGCCTAAAGGTATTTTTCAGAGCCCGTTCTGAAGATCGCTCCGTGAATATTTAACCAAACATTAAATTATATATGCCTATATTGCTTATATTATGTGATATGTCTTATTGAAATTTTTGAAAAGACTTATTTCTGAATAAATCTTCATTAGATATACCTGTTATTACTCCACCTGTGCTTTATATTATTCAAACTCGAGAGTGCTCAAGGTAGCTTCATAAAGTCGCTGCTGTGCAAATAGATATCACACAAATAAAGTTAGTGACGCGCGATCGTAAGCGTTACGTTCTATATTGTTACATTAAGTCACCATTAAGGCTGGGTTGCATCAACACATTTTGACGGACACGTAAGCTTTATATATGGCGCTAACGAACGTTAGTCAAATAATTCACCATTTTTACCTTGAAGCAATACTAGTAAATTAACAGACGTTAAAATTGTTACGTATGTTAAATTATACTCGTAACAAATGTAAGTTACGATAACCAATGGTTTCAATCAACCGGCCCTAAGTAAATTACGTACCAAACGCAGTTCCAAAATTCTCACATCTTAGAACTATGTATAGTTACTTTCATAGAGAAACTGGGAAGGCGCGTTCACACTGCAAAATTTTTAGGAGATTACCGATACAATGATACAACGTCATGACGTAAGGTGTTTGTATGTTTCTTTCCGTTCTGGTCATAGACAATTGAAAACTACGAATTGATTCGACAATACGCGTAACGCGACGCTTCGTCGAGTACAGCGTAGTAACAGATTAATGAATTTACTAACTTTGCAGCCCCTACCTAGTAACAGAGTTAGTCTGTACCTGGCCTTACTATGTAGTTGTAGAGTATATTATAGTATGTTTTTGGTTGAAAGGCATTATTAGGGTCCCACGACAAGATATGCTCGTATTTGTAGCGTCAAAGTAAATTCAATTTTAACAGTAGGTACCTACTCCGTTATAGAAAATCATCATTCTCGTGCAACTTCTCATATCTACTTAGGATCGCTTGCACAAGGAAAGGACATTTAAATTGATTTAGTTAAATTTTGTAATACTGTCCCTTTTTGGCAAATGCATATTGTAGTTGCCAAAAAGGGACAGCATTAAAATATTAAACTAAATCAATTTAAGATACCTTGTGCAAGTGGGCCTTTTTTTTTATCCACTACAAGCTAGCCCTTGACTACGATTTCACCTGATGGTAAGTGATGATGCAGTCTAAGATGGTAGCGGGCTAACCTGTTAGGGGCATGGCAGTTATATTAAACCCATACCCCTTCGGTTTCTACACGGCATCGTACCGGAACGCTAAATGGCTTGGCGGCACGTCTTTGCCGGTAGGGTGGTAACTGGTAACTAGCCACAGTCGAAGCCTTCCACCAGGCCAGACCAGGGAAAATTCAGAAATTATAAATTCCCAAATTGACCCTGCCGGGGATCGAACCCGGGACCTTCGCACGTTAAGGCAACACCGCTACACACTGCGCCACGGAGGTCGTCAGTTTCCACGGAGTCTGTTTTAAAGTACCTTAGACGCGGGCGCAAAAACCCAAAAACCATCCATCTATCTTTCGTGACTATTCATAACTTGCATTACATCAACAGCCTTTGCATCATTACAGACAATGTTATGATCTCATACATGTTTAACTACACTTAAATCACCGAAGTAATTAGCCGGTAAAATGTATTCCTGAATACCTGAATTAACTGCTATATTATAAATGCGAAAGTGTGTTTGTTTGTTGGTTTGTACTTCAATCACGTTCGATCATAGTTGAAGACCTGGAGAGTGGCATAGGCTAGAATTTAATATAACTGCCACTCCCCTAACAGGTTAGCCCGCTACCATCTTAGACTGGTGACTAACCATCTTACCATCAGGTGAGATCGAAGTCAAGGGCTAACTTGTAGTGGAAAAAAACAAAGAAAAAGTATTACGACTACCATTTCGTTACACAATCAGGGGGCAGATTCCAGATCCAGTTCGATTGATCGAAATTGTTCAAGATTGAGTTGACACTTGACTTGTCTTTGATTTGAGTGAATTCGCAAGACTGGGAAGCTAGTAGAAGACTAAATATAGGTATATCCTTACCAGTATTATAAACGCGAAAGTTTGTATGTATGTATGTGTGGTTGTCTGTTACTCTTTCACGCCAGAACGGCTGAATGGATCTGGATGAAATTTGGCACAGAGATAGATTATATAACGGTCTCGATTATCACATAGGCTACTTTTTATCCCGGAAAATTGAAGAGATCCCGCGGGAGCCAAAAACCTCAATCCACGAAGACGAAGTCGCGGGCATCGGCTAGTATAATATAATAATCTTCTGTGTTCTCTCATAATTATAATATGAGGCTATTCAAAGGGTGGATACACAAATATCTCAAAAGCCGGCAACGCATTGGTGGTTCCTCTGGTGCTGCAAATCTTCATGGGCGGCGGTTATCACCTAACATGAGGTGACCCGCCTGCTCGTTTGCTCTATATAATTTTTAAAAAATTCTATGCCTAGAATTTGTTCATCGCTGATACAGTGGAGAGATGAGTAGGTAAGATATTAGTCTAATGAAAAGAAACATGCATTTTTTTCATATTTTCAATTTGTTGAGTGCTGTACCATGAATGGTAATATCGCAAAACAGCCTACTTTTCGATATGCATGATAATATGTTTAGATACACACTAACACTGCCTATATCACTCTCCAAGTCTCAAAGTTCTCAACTACACCCATGAAAAAATTCTAATCAAATACTTGTTAAACAAGTTCTTTTGAATATTTGAGTAAATCTACAACTGGTTCGGAATACCATTCCTACCGAAAAGAAGCAGCAAGAAACTCGGCAAGAGCAAGGGATTGAATTCACGTCAATCCTTTGCTCTATTGCGGGATAATTGAAACCCAACAAACAAACAAACACTTATTTAAAGCACTGAAACACGGATTTAATCTAGACCTAATCCGAAAATCGAAGCTACAGTTTTCTTGTAAGGATGCACATACTCTAACGACTGAGCTACCGCGGTTCAAATTTGCGAAAATTTCGACAGATCCAGAAACAATTACATTACGTGAACGTACGTAGACGGTAAGTAGGTATCATGTAGGAAATCAAGCATTAATTATAATCCATTTAAAAATTCCGGTGAAATCAAAACAAACGAGTGCCGGTTCACGCACATAGACAATTTATAGTATTGGGTAGGTACATAACATACATACAGCAAAATTATTCGACACGATGCTTCATACCTGAAAAACTCGCAGCCGCTTCCCCCAAACAATTCAGTGTGTATAAAAAAATCCTTTAAGGGTCACCATACAAAAAACGTACGAAACAATAACGTTGCGTGAAACGCAATTAAAACAGCACTTTGGTGTCACTGTGGAATGTAATATGAGCTTTTAAAAACGTTCACGTTACTTTGGAAACGCCACGGTAAAATGAAAATTATTATTCGGGTCAGAGTGTAAATTTGATAACTCATAATTAAATTCTTAGCAAAAAAAATATTACAATTACAACAGCATACTTAATTAAAACAAACAAAACACAGTAGTGCCTAAGTAGGTATGTTTTAGTGATTTAAAATACGCATTTATAGTTGACTTGTCTTATATCTATTGCCTAGATATGTTTTTTAGATAGACGAGTTATCACTTATCAGATTCACACTCTGAGCCGACTCACTCAATATTTTCCCGTTTGTTTACGTTACGCGATGTCGGAGAGGAGGGCCGACACACACGGTCCCTCCGAGCGTTCATTTGAAACTGGCGACGCAATGAAAATTATCCGACATCGCGGCCGGCAGTGGAAAACGCTTTTCGGTAAACAATATTTAACAATGATAAACTTTTTTTTTTAATACAGTTGTATTGTCAGGAAGAGTAAGCTGCACTTTGATATTATTTTATTGATAACAAGATGACCAGCGCAAGATAAAAATCTCGCGGGAGAACTTCGATTTTCCGGGATAAAAGTACCCTTTATCGTATAGTGACGTGATTGAAGGACAATAAACAATCAATTTCGGGTTTATTATAGAATTTAGATAATGATTATTTTTAAAAAGGTCCAGTACCTTTATTTGTAAATATATGTATAGTTAAGGAGTTTTTGCTCTTTTACAATTAGTATTATTTTTTATATTGTTGGTAGAGTCAAAACTCAAGAGTGCGTAAACACCAACATGCCAATTAGCCGGTAGGAAAATAATAGAAATAGGTACTTCGAATTGCCATAGAACCTTCATGGTTTGAGATTTTTGAGTGAAACTTTTTTCACGTGGTAACTATGTAGTTCTTCTTTTAAAAAATGTGCAACATTCGATTATCAACTTTCAGTTTTTTTTTATTCAGCATAAACAAGAAACATGGATACGAGTACTTCGAAAATTCGAGTGATTTTTGAATACGAGTTCCGACGCGGAACTAACGCAGCAGAAACAGCTCGCAATATCAATGTTGCGTTTGGAGAGGGGACTGCTAATGAACGCATCGTGAGATTTTGGTTTAAACGCTTTCGTGATGGAAACTTTGATTTGAAGAACGAACCACGTGGCAGACCGCCCACACAGGTGAATAACAATGAATTGAAAGAGATGGTGGAAGCCGATCCGAGCCAAACTACCCAGGTATTAGCGGCATGGTTTAACGTTACCTTACCAACAATATTTACTCATTTGCAAAAAAACGCATTTCTATTTTTCAGTACAAATCGGCAATTTCATACTTTAACCCCTAATACCTACATCTTGTTTCAAAGACATAATGTTTCCATGTATAACATTATGCTTTGTTCTAGGAGTATATAATATAATATGTACTTACAGTTGCCAGTTGGTAAAGTTGACGACGTTCAAGCAAGAGGCGTCCGATAAAAGAATAAGTAGAAAGGTTTAGAGAAAGAGCGGTTATCCTCTAGCCATGAAGACGGAACATTACAAACTTCAAACTTCAATAAATTTTATTCAAATAAACTTTTTTTGACGACCTCCGTGGCGTAGTGTGTAGCGCTGTTGCCTTAACGTGCGGAGGTCCCGGGTTCGATCCCCGGCAGGGTCAATTTGAGAATTTATAATTTCTGAATTTTCCCTGGTCTGGCCTGGTGGGAGGCTTCGGCCGTGGCTAGTTACCACCCTACCGGCAAAGACGTGCCGCCAAGTGATTTAGCGTTCCGGTACGATGGAGTGTAGAAACCGAAGGGGTATGGGTTTAATATAACTGCCATGCCCCTAACAGGTTAGCCCGCTACGCTACCATCTTAGACTGCATCATCACTTACCAATTACCATCAGGTGAGATCGAAATCAAGGGCTAGCTTGTAGTGGATAAAAAAAACCATGATTTCTGACAAGACACTAAGAACTTGGTACTTACTAGGTATAGTAATATTTCCTACTAGCTGACGCCCGCGATTTCGTCGGCGTGGATTGAGATTTTTTGTTGCCACCGGAAAAAAGTAGCTCATGTGTTATTCCAGACTATAATCTATCTCTGTACCAAACATCCTGCAGATCCGGTCAGCCGTTCTGGCGTGATTTAGTAACAAACATCCATCCATCCAAAATTTCGCACTTATAATATTCGTTTAAGTATTTAAGTAGATATCTGAAAAAATATTTTGCTGCTTTTTCGTACTCCGCATCTAGGTATTTACTTGGCAAGTAAATTGATTTTGAATAATTAATTAAATCCAGATAACTGATGAATCTACTACCTATCTATAATCTATATATATAAAAATGAAACCCGTTTTCCTTGGTCACGGCATCACGCGTGAATGGCTGGACTGATTTCACTAATTCTTTTTTGGTTGTATTTGTTATTATTAGGAGAAGGTTCTTACGGAAAAAAATATTAAGAAAATCTCTCAGAAATATTGAAAAATATACATTTAATTTTGCATACTAAGGCGGTACGAAGTTCGCCGGGTCAGCTAGTAATATTATAAATGCGAAAGTTTGGATGGATGGATGTTATGGAGGTATTTTTATTCTGGAAAATTAAAGAGTTCCCGAGGGAACCAAAAACCTCAATCGACGCGGTTGAAGTCACGGGCATCAGCTAGTTAGTAATAACTGAGACAGTTACAACAAAACAAGTAACAAGTACTTAATTAATAATCAGTCACGAACATAATTTGAATAATTTGCGTGCTAACGATGTGTCGTCCATTAACTTGTAAACGTCGCTCTTCCCTGTAGAGATGATCGTTTTCCTAGTTTCTACATTTTTTTAATGAAAATTTTACCTATAGAACACCACGCTGACCAAGTGCGAATCAGCAGACCGGCAAAGATGTACCACCAAGCGATTTGGCCGGTAAGAAACCGACAGAGTATGGGTATAATAAAACTGCCATACCCTAACAAGTTGGTCCGCTACCATCTTAGACTGCATCATTACCATGAGGTGTAATCGCAGTCAAGGGCTAACAAGTGGAAAAAAAACATGAAGCTCTATGACTCGATATTCTGTCAAAGTCCAAGAACCTGAAGTAGGTAATATTATGTTATATTGCATGGCGGAAGTCGGATAGCTGCGCATTGATTTCAGAGGGCGCCACTATTATGGCTTCCGTTAGGCTCTTTTCAGACTTTTAAATCCTAAGTTATCTAAGTAATAATCCTATGGTTGGGACTGCAGTTACTTGTATAGTCAAAGTCAAAGTCTTAGTCAAATAATGTTTATTCAATATAGGTAGGTACACTACACTTATTGACGTCTAGTTATTTATAAAATATAATGGTTGTAATGTTTTTTTAATATAATTATAATGGTTGTAATGTTTTTTTAAAGAGCAACCACCGTTTCCTTTTCCTGTTCTTGCTGGATCTTCTTGGTAAATTTGGCATTGAGCTCGCGCGCACGGGACAAAAAATCGAAAAAGTGTTGCCAACCCTATGTTTTTGCGTAGATTTTAGGAATTTTCCCAAAATGTAGTCTTAAAATATTTCGATAGTTATAGAAAGTTACTTCCTACCACAGGTCAAATTGAAATGGCTATTATTTTCCACATACGAGTTACCTATTCGTTTATCTGCATTTTACACGCTATGTAATCCTGAAAAATGCTTCAAAATCCGTTACTCGGCTCTACTGGTTTAAAATGGCTTGTAAAAAATAGAGACGAATACCTACATGAAAATCCTAGACTGTGTAGCAATAAGCTGGTAGCAAAAGTGCCATTCTCATTGCTTAGGGTCGTGATCCCTCACTTTCTTGCAGATGATGCCAATGGACATTGAACTTGACATGTTTAGAGCATCAGATTCCTCGATTTCGAGAAGGCTGCCTTTTTCACCAGCAATGTGCTACGTTGCTAAGCTACGGGTGTGTGTCAAACCTCAGATTGCTAGATGCTAGTTCAAGCGTTTCTTTTTTTTTGTCGGGGAGGGGCGGGGGAATTGTGGAATTTTTACCCACTAAAACCCTATCGGTAACCGTCCTCAGCTCATAATGAGAGGCCCCGGGAAATCTTAAAGAACTTACGCCGGTGCCCCTCTCTTGTGCGACGCCCATCATTATGGGCCCGTTTCAGGGGAAGTGGTCTCTCCAATTGTCTATAGGCTTAACAGCGTGATGTTGAGCAGCCGTCTTCCCGGGATCGTCTACCTAGACAGGAGGGAGCGTTAGAGCCTCCACTACAGTCGCTCAAGCGCTCCTAGTGGTGGGTTTGACACACATCCATATCTTAGCAACGAAGCACATCTCTGTTAACGCACCCTAATGCGAAAATACCTACGACCAGGCATCGGACATTTGAGCCCACTTAATTTGCGGTAGGTACTTATATGGGCAAAGTAATTAATTGACATCCCAAGTAAACACTTGCGAAGAATATCTATTTACTTTGAAGATACCTCCAGTTAGATGGGCTCAGACTTAAGGGCCAATGCAAGCAGACGGAGTGGAGTGAAAGCGTGTCTTTTTAAACCACATAATCTCAATTTTGTATGCTTTGACATAGGTTTAAACTTGTATACTGAAAACAAAACACATGAGATTCAAAAAACGGCCGTGTGCCGCATTCATTGATGTGATGTAAATCAATAACGCTTACCTTTGTAAATATTTTACTTGTAATATTTTAAGTGTAAAAAAAACTAAGGACACAATAAGGGCAAGGTTCTCTATATGTATATTTTACACTTAATTTCAATTTTAATTGAGGACGCGTCTCAACTCCACTCTACTTTGATGGCGTGCATCAATCAATGGGCCATTTTTCTTAGCAGAGCCTACGTTTGTATAAAAACTCGAGGATAAGAACACTGCTTGAATTGATATGATAAATAAATTGTAGAAATAAAAAAAGGAAAGATAATGCCAGGATTAAAGAGAAATGATCCTTCCATCTGGGCAAGTCCTTAGAAAAAGTTAACCGCATTATATCATCCGACCGATGCGTGTTAGCTTTCTATGAGGCTTCAATACTAAATTACGAATATACTCGTATTATACCTTCGTATTTTATTCGCAATTGTAGGGTATGAATTGTATGGAATTGCTTTATTGTTACGAGAAATAAGATTGTAATTTAGATTATTCATGAGTATTTTCTGATAGATACTTTTGAATTGATTTTCTTCTGGTTACATTAACTTTTTTTTACTTGATCAAAGAATAGACTTGCGCTTGACGACACTCATGCTTGCCTAGAAGATGCCTAAAGACTAAAGTGCACATTCACACAGATGACAGAAGTTCCGTATTTACAGGATCGTTTTTAACGAATCCGTCGCTATTGGAGAATTTTGTTTACTGGAAATTGGAATACTGTCGTGAATACGATAAAACGCTGCTGAATATTTTGTCTTCGTCGAATAGTTTGTCGTATATATTTTGTAACAAACTGTCTTGTGAACTTGTCTGTGCAACTACCGACGCCGTATCGTATGGGTACGAGAAAACGTAGAAATGTGAAATAAAATAAAATGAGATCGTAAAACATTGAAAATTCAGTCTCCGATGCTCCGATAGTCAAACTGAATAAAAAGTAAAGCCATTGGCTCTATTTCAAAACGTTCTTTTATTTATTTACTGTCCGACCAATATAAATGCATCGTTTTACGCTACCTCAGAAGGTTTGGTTTGTTTTACCTATTAGGTATTTTATTCTAAACTCAATATTCTAAATTCAACTTATAACTTACTGGAAATACGAAACTGTAGTGCGATTGTGTAAACTTTAATTTGAATAAAGAACTCATAGGTTGCTTCTTGCTTGCATAATAAGATAAGATCTAGGTACATCTATAAACTTAAACTGTTCTAATTAGCCGTAAACATAACCCCGGGTTTAATCTCGCAAATGATAGATTTTCTTAGATAATCAGACATTTTTTTTATCCACTACAAGCTAGCCCTTGATCTCATCTGATGGTAAGTGATGATGCAGTCTAAGATGGTAGCGGGCTAACCTGTTAGGGGCATGGCAGTTATATTAAACCCATACCCCTTCGGTTTCTACACGGCATCGTACCTGAACGCTAAATCGCTTGGCGGCACGTCTTTGCCGGTAGGGTGGTAACTATAGCCACGGCCAAAGCCTCCCACCAGACCAGACCAGGGAAAATTAAGAAACTATAAATTCCCAAATTGACCCTGCCGGGGATCGAACCCAGGAGCTCCGCACGTTAAAGCAACATCTGATTAAAAAAGAAGGATTTTATTAAAATCGTAACTTCGCACTTTCGTTTCATCCGGACATGTAACCATAAAACACATAGCTTACATGTGAACATTTAGAAACACGTAAAACAGTAAATCAAGATTTCATCTAATCCCGTCTAAGCCTATTATATTTATATCTCTTTCACGTTAGCACTTTCCATCCAGTCATTGCTTATCGAATTATAATCTGGTAAGATATAAGCAGTTAAGCGCAAAACATAAATTCACGCAATCATTTTGCCTCATATTTTTCCATCTGCCAACTTTCAATCTCCTTTTTGTAAAGGCCATAGAGCAACTGGGCGGCGTAGTTTACTGGATGAGGAAGAGATCGGACGCACTTGGAGTGAGTTCAAGCAAGAGGCGTCCGATAAAAGAATAAGTATAAGGCGAGTCACCTGCAAGATTTTAGGAGGTGAGGTGTGGGGTGCCGCCCGCGCGTCTCGCGGTACATTTCTCGTAGAGACTGGCGGGGAAGCGGGCAGCGCGGTATATTCTGAAACCGCTTGGCAACGTTCAAGTTCTGGGATTAATTTGAATTAAATAGATATAGGACTTCAGTTTGAAATAAATTTTAGCAGGTTCTCATTAATACTTCAAGAGGAATTTATCCATATAAAAATGATGAGCAAAGTCGAAAATTTTATTAATAAAAAATTCGTTTTAAACTTTTAATTTAGCCTGTTTCAAGATTATTTTTGATCGAGTAAAGTACATCCTATCGTGTAACAAATTATCACATTCTTTAGACAATATCTTTAAGTGTATCGGATATTTTTTGTAAGACCGTTATTTAATAGTAAATACCGAAAAAATTTGATCTAGCAAACCAGTTTTCACCGCTGAGCTGAGGTGACTCGCCATAAAGGTTTAGAGAAAGAGCGGTTATCCTGTGGCCAGAAGACGGAACATTACAAACTTCAATGTTCAATAAATTTTATTCAAATAAACTTTTTTTGACGACCTCCGTGGCGCAGTGTGTAGCGCTGTTGCCTTAACGTGCGGAGGTCCCGGGTTCGATCCCCGGCAGGGTCAATTTAGGAATTTATAATTTCTGAATTTTCCCTGGTCTGGCCTGGTGGGAGGCTTCGGCCGTGGCTAGTTACCACCCTACCGGCAAAGACGTTCCGCCAAGCGATTTAGCGTTCCGGTACGATGCCGTGTAGAAACCATCTTAGACTGCATCATCACTTACCATCAGGTGTGATCGCAGTCAAGGGCTAGCTTGTAGTGGATAAAAAAAAAAACTTTTATCGCTGCTTTTGAATCGCCGAGTGAAACTACCGCGCGCCGGTTTGGAATGCCATTCTACCGAGAAGAACCATCAAAAAACTCGGTCTTTTTAATCAATAATTACATTTTCATTTTTTTTCCTAATACTAGAGCATGTAATACTATGTTATATAAATATTTAACTACATAAAAAAATGTAGCTGTACGTCAGGGTTGCCTGACTGGACATGCTGCGACTTTTCAGACAAATAAATTCATTATATTATATTATATTCTTCTATTCTAGATAGTTTTTGAGATACCATTGAATAAAGCAAGATCCCCAGGACAAGGACATTTCAAGGACAAGAATTTTAGCCCTTTACCTATTTGTAGAATGCTGCGATGGGGTCGCAATATTGGTTCACTAAATATTCAATTGAGTTTAGGCACAGAAATTCCCGCTGGATTCTGTACCTACAGTGAAATCAAAACGCTGTTCACACAATTTTAGTAGCTATCTAAAGGCTGTGTTAATAAATTATACATCCCTATTATAATTCATACTCCATACTAATATTATAAATGCGAAAGTGTGTCTGTTTGTCTATCTGCTTAAGTGTTACGCTTACACATCCCATCTGTTCAACCTATTTGGATGAAAATTGGTATAGAGATAGTTTGCATCCCAAGGAAGGACATAGGCTACTTTTTATCCCGGAAAATTAAAGTTGCCGTGGGAATAAAAAAACTTAATCCACGTGGACGAAGTCGCGGGCATCGTCTAATTATTATTATAAATGGAAATAATTTTATACTTAATTATGATTTCAATGAAAATTAATGTCAAAACTTATTCGCCTTTCATTACCTATTTCTTATTATGTTGTATTATGATTTATGAATTAATTATTGCGCAGCGAAAAATTCAGCTTCCTTTCTCAACCTATATACGTGTACCGTATACCAAATTACAAATGTATTCAGTAACAACGTTGCAGATCTCTAATTCACTGCAGTAAAGTTGAAATTAGTTTAACAACTACTTTGACCTCAGTGAAGGCTGTGTTGTTTGCGTGTTGGTTCATTTCTTCTTATTCAAACTAAATAAGGGTCCGTAGGCTATTAGGATAAACCCTTTGGCAGGTGTTGGGTGCAAAGTGAGAGCTACGTTATTAGATTTTGTCAGTGAAGTCCTTGCTTAGGCTATCATTAGGGCTGATTCTGTATAGCACAATCTCTAAACTAAACTAAAATGGCAGCTTTAAATCTAGTTCTGTCCCTTTCCGTAGGAAGTATTATGAAAGGGTTAGCAATATTTGTAATGCTCTAATTTTAGTTTAGTTTAGAGATTGTGCACTACAGAATCAGCCCGAATGTACCTCTATCTTGAGAAATAATTGAATCTGAGATAGGCATACCCCTAGAATTTCGGCGCCTTTATTTAAACTAAATGGTAGGTTAATTTTAATGATTGCGTGACGCAAGTTGACAAAGTTTGTGAATAGCCCCTTAGAAATCGACAAGTCTTTTCGTCATATAAAAAGACCTATTTGTAATTAGTCTTTCTATGTCGGTAAGAAGCGTCTATTGTCTAAAATCCGCTTCTCCAAAAAGCCGGCTATCTGATTTTTTTGTTATAGTGTATGTGTAACTTCATTAAAGCATATTATAATATTATAGCCTGAAAATATGAATTGGGAAACTGTACTGTCTTATCGGGTATGTACCTACTATCAATTAATGGTTCGCCCCGAACTGAGACCTCGCGGTATCCACAAACGAATAAACTTTTACAGAGCGCCATCTATTGACATCATTGTGAAGTTCTGTTGAAAATACTGAAGCTCATTAAAAATTTAATAATTTCGTTTCCTTATAATATATTTATCTAATTTTATTATTTGTTGTACAAGTACAGGATATAATTCAAATAATTGATCAAGTTTCAGGCTCAGCCTTTCAGAAAATTGAGAGTTCTGAGGTCAACTTTAGATGTTAGAAAATCTCCACTTTGAAAACCCCCCATTTCGTCAATTTTAGGGGAAAAATTAAAAATATCTTTATAATGATATCATTATCATTAGCGTTACATAGGGTTGCGGTATATACCGCAACCCTATGTAACGTATGTATGTATGTATGTATGTAATGTATAAAAAATATTTTACTTCGCATTCGCTTCTATGAGAAATAAAGATTAATATGAAAAATGAAATAAAGATTTTTATAACTTTTTAAGCCATATTCGGCGGGAGGCCATTAGTATAAATATTATATTTAAATTTGAAGTAATTACGTTCAGTAATTCAGAAGTTATAAAGCTCTGACAGAAGGACGGACGGACGGACGGACAAGTGCTCAAGTAGACTCAGAGTCCTTCGCTTCGCTCGGTCAATAAAAAAAATATATAAATAAAATGGTAATTGCATGTTACTTAGTTTATATTTTTGCTTTTACGCCTGTAGTATACGGTATAATAAATAATTTTCGAGTGTATTTTAGAAGTTCTTGCCGTTATTAAACAAAATAAAACAAAAACTGTAAAAATGGCACACTGCAATCATACCGCACTGCGTCACGACTCGCTCTAGTCGCTTCGCATAGTTAAACCACAGTTAAACTCATATAAAGTGTTTATATTATTATTTTGTAGGTCTGGAGTATTTCGAGTGACATAATAATATTACCACTTATTTAAGATTTACGTACCTTACGTTACGAAAGTTACGTTTCGTAACGTATTAATCCTTTGTGTTTTCATTCTTTACATTACTTTAGTTCTAGAAATAAGGACTAAGCTAACTAAGACTAACTAAGGACTAACTAAGGACTAACTAAGGACTTTTTCTAATATTAAGTTAAGTATCTCAATGTATTCACGATTATAGAGAAGGTAGGAAAGGAAACACTAGCGGGTAATGGTTGGATGAGGCAGACTTGTACCGGGTGTATAGTGCGGTGTGCCATGTTTAACTTAACATGTAGTATGGATGTCACCGTAATATTGTGAAAACCGTCAGATTGTAATCTAACGCTTTTTATCTTGATTGATTGTTAACTGTCGATATATTGTGAACCGCAGGGCGACCGCGTAACTTTTGCATCAAACATTGATACATCGCAATCACCTCTGATTGGCTGAATTTATGGTATTCTTGCTGCGTCTATGGATTTCGTCCAATAGTGGAAGAGTGTTAACCAATCAGAGGTGATTGCGATGTACGAGTATCAATGATTGATGCAAAAGATACGCGGTCGCCCTGCCGTTCAATGTTTTGACTTCTGAGTGTCAATTTTTGAAATATTCATTGTATTTACGTTTTCTTATCTTTCTTTTAGGTTAGGTTAGGGTTGTATATAAATAATCAGGTAGTGCCTTAGGTTCTCTACCTAACAGATTACAATCTACTGAAAAATAATGCGTTAAATTGTAATCCTTCGACAGTTTACAATTTCGCTAGATAGATTACAATCTAACGGTTTTCACAATCTTACGGTGACATGGACATGACCATAATGCCTATCCCGATAATAATGATGAAATAGGTACGTATAGGTTAATTCACGCAATATTATTTTAGGCTAATCCGTTTTAACACGGTAAATGCACACAAAATTCATAATTATAATTTGATGAACATAACAAAATTTCATCGGTTCAGTTTAATAAGCTTGTTAGCGTAATTATCAAAGTGATTTCATTTAATAGGAAAGTTAATGTGGCGTACGATACAGTAATATCAGACACGAAAGACGATGTGGTGACTAAAAATAGAATTTACCTTTTGTATTAAATATTACTTTCATCCATATCCATACTAATATTAAAAATGCGAAAGTGTGTCTGTCTGTCTGTCTGCTACGTTTTCAGGGCTCATCCGTTCAATCGATTTTGATTCTGGTAGGAAATCCGTTTGATACTGGGGTAGGTTGTATCCCGGGGAAGGACATGGGCTACTTTTTATGCCGGAAAATTAAAGAGTTCCCGCGGGAATCAAAAATCTGAATCCACGCGTACGGAATTACGAAGTCGTGGGAATCATCTAGATTCTAGTCCTTTATAGGTATGGAACGGAAATGGTCACTGATAGAAAATCTTAAATAGGTCTTAATAATTTCTGTAATCTATGAACATAGTGAGTGTACTGTGTACCTATACCTACTAATCATAAGAACTAATAAATATGCCTAATAAATACTAATAATATTGCCTTATTGCAGTGGAATAGATGATATTTTCAATGTTTAGTTTTTAGTTTCCTTTTTTTTTACTTTAGATTTACTTTAGATTTAATTTAGATTTTAATTTTTCATGTATATATTTAGTACCTATTTAATGAATAAATTTCTAATTGGATCATAAAAAAAAAATATGAATATTAATATATTCATATGAATCTATACTTATACTAATATTATAAATGCGAAAGTTTGGATGTATGGATGTATGTTTGTTACGCAATCACGCCCCGACAGCTGAACGGAACTGGATGAAATTTAGCACAGAGATAGATTATAGTCTGGAATAGCACATAGGCATCCCGGAAAATTAAGGAGTTCCCGCGGGAACCAAAAAACCTTAATCCACGCGGACGGAGTAGCGGGCATCAGCTAGTATATAATATTCATATTTATTAGTCTATTTCATCGCTCAATCACCAATTGCGAGCAGGTCCGATTGCAGTAAAACGCTAGTCTATTTTACAAAAAATCTTCCACTAACCAACCATCCATACCATCGCGTTTATAAATCAACTCAATTTGTGTCGCTGGTATCCAGCACATAATCCTGCGAACACAAAACGCTACAGCCCACACAAGTTTTCACACAAAAACGTTTTTCGAAGCCAAGACGAGGTGAATATACCAAAATATAACCTAAGTCAATAATAAATAAATAAATATAACGAATTAATAAATATAACGATTTCTGCACAGATGAGCCACAGACTGCCTCATTGGTCTTGTGGTTGGCATGTTCAACTGCAGCCGACGGGGTCCCGGGTTCGAGTCCTGGATCGGGCCATAGTTGGGAATTAGGCTTTTTTGACTGGAAATTCTCAGTACTAGCCCGGAGTTAAGTTTGGCGGTGTTTCACCTCCGTGCCTCGGAGAGCACGTTAAGCCGTCGTTCCCGGTTATTATCACTAACATGATAATAGTCGTTAAAGCCCGCCAACCCGCAATGGAGCAACGTGGTGGGTCTAAGCTCTTATTCCCTCTCCTATGAGAGATGAGGTCTGTGCCCAGCAGTGTGACGTTAATGGGCTTTAGTGGAGTTACAGACAGCTTATAAAAAACCGATTACCTAATACCGGATAATCTAATCCCATGTCTACTTGTAAACAATAACATCCTAGAACGCCCTATTTTACGTAGAGCGCTTATGCCGATGCCGATTGAATTTTACGAGTGCAATCTGTCAAATACCAATAGCCGAGGGTTCGACCCTAGGCGCGGAACCGAATTATCCCATTAGCCACAGGAATGGGGATTGCGCGAAAATGCGACGCTTCCTCGCTACACGGTATGTTTGACTCATGTCTACAGACTGTACCCTACTTTTAACGGGGAAAGTATTCTACGTACTCGCCTAAAGAATTCCATTGGTATAACTTCTCTTAGCTAAGACAGCAGCATGCTTCATCAGCTAAAAACATAACCCGAAGGTCTTTCCAACTATCAAGAAAATATAGGTAATTTTACATGGGCGCTTTTTTTGTCTACACCCTTATAAATTGATCGTTTTAGATCATAGAACATAGAAATAAACCAAGAACCTTTCAATCAGGTAGGTACACACTACACAGTCTCACCTTTCCTGTAATTATCGACGGTTCCGGAATCCGGATAACCTTACCTCATCCATTATGTGGCACTTCATCTCCACCGACGTAGGTGTAGGTACCTATATTCCCACATATTAATACATACAGCTTCATAGTATGCTTGTTACAATATATTTCAACTGCGTGGGTTTACGTTTTCAATCATATATCCAATGCATAAAATACGATACCTACTTCATTTTCTCAGATTAGTAATCAACCGATGTTCTTCTCCATTTTGCCTCGATGAAATCAGTTCAGAAGTAACAAACACATGGACAGATTTAAAATATCAATAAAAATAGCTAGGTAATTACTCATAGTTTAGCTATATTTTAATAGGTTTAAAAATATTTTATGTCTATGGACATTTGATAATTATTAGTGTCCATTAGCATAGCCACTAGCAATAAAACTTGAAGAAGTCAATTGTCTGGTGGGAGGCTTCGGCTGTGGCTAGTTACCACCACGGCAAAGACGTACCGCCAAGCGATTTAGCGTTCCGATACGATGCCGTGTAGAACCCGACTAGGGGTATGGATTTAATATAACTGCTATATCAGATAAGCCCGCTACCATCTTAGACTGCATTGTCACTTAACATCAGGTGAGATCGCAGTCAAGAGCTAACTTGTAGTGGATTAAAAAACATTGCTAAAGTTACTTTCCAATTTCCTAATTGAAAAAAAAAACTAAGTAGCAGAGATCGATCGATTGTTTACATAATGCAAGTGCAAGTACAGTAGTTAAAACCAAATTTACTTACAAGTTAAACATCAGAGGAAGCCATAAAACAAAATAAGAAGAAATCAGAGGACATTTTTACGTTAGCACTTTCAAGTGCTTATCATTTAAATTACAACTCGTTTATTTTGTAGAGATGCTTTCTTTTTTATCCACTACAAGCTAGCCCTTCACTGCGATTTCATCTGATGGTAAGTGATGATGCAGTCTAAGATGGTAGCGGGCTAACCTGTTAGGGGCATGGCAGTTATATTAAACCCATACCCCTTCGGTTTCTACACGGCATCGTACCGGAATGCTAAATTACTTAGCGGCACGTCTTTGCCAGTAGGGTGGTGATTATAGCCACGACGGAAGCCTCCGGGCCGGACCAGGGAAAATTCAGAAATTATAAATTCCCAAATTGACCCTGCCGGGGATCGAACCCAGGACCTCCGCAAGTTAAGGCAACAGCGCTGCACACTGCGCCACGGAGGTCGTCAAAGGCTGTTTCTAGTTTATAGTCTCACAGCGGTTTAAACACTGCCAGTTCAGCAGAACAAGTTGTATACCTAATTGCGCTAAGGTAAACTCATTACCCGCGACCTGAATCTAACTTCAACACACTGAATTAGCCCCATTATGCGCTCCGGCTTTCAGTCTTACACGTTGCTAGTTCTGCTCTTTAATTAATGACACTAAATAGAACCTCATCAACTCGCTTGTCGCTCTCTGTTCATTACCCGACTTTTAACAAGCTTTGAACAATACGAGATGGCTTAATTCTGCTTATATTTCTTTGTTGCTCTTATTAATCTGTTCTCTTGATTTTTTTGTAGAGTGCTTTATATCCGGAGGAAAGCCAGGAAATATTAAAAATAAAAACTTAGCACGGCTTGTTAATGGCAGCTAGGCTATCTCGAATATAATAAGGGCACGATGGAGTAAAATAATGTGATATGATATAAAATAGCAATATCCATACTAATATTATAAATGCGAAAGTGTGTCTGTCTGTATGTCCGTCTGTGTGTCCGTATACTGTTCAACCGATTTTGATGAAATTTGTCACTCTTCAGGTCCTCAACTATACTCATGCAAAAAATCACGTCGATCCGTTACTCTGTTGCTCAAACCAACAAACTGTGGGATATGTTGTTAGTAAAAGTAAAACATTTTATTACACAATAACAAAATAGAGGTAACACGAACCGTGATATTGTTACGGTGTAAAGGTGGCCTTATCACTACGAGTGATATTTTCCAGAGCTTTAGAAAGGAGATAGGATGCATGATGACAGGGTGGTGCACACGAATAAATTTCTAAAAGAAAAATTATAACAAACTACTAGTTAACCGCCGTATGGTTACATTCTACGTATTCTACTTACGTACGTAAAGTGAAGTTTCAGGTTTATTACTAAAGTTCTAGCATACTAAAATACTGGGTTGACGCATAATGATTCCCAGTTATTTGGACCGCACATCCGACCAGGCGGGGCGAACCACAACTAGTGTGTTGCGGGCTTGCGGCAGGCCGCAGGATAGGAACTAGGAAGGACAACTTTGCGATAGTTGCCGGCGGAATTCCGCGATGGGATACTATGTGCTGTTAAACGTGTGGTGTAAAATAACTGTGTCAACGTACAACCATGCAATATATAATACTTTGTGGCTGCAATTAACTTGTAATATTCATCAAATACCTATCTACGGACGTTATGTAGGGTTGGAGACACAATTACTACGTAATTAGTTCGTAAGTTGAGTTGTATGAATAAGTACGAGTATATAGTATTTTTGTTTCAATCCACTACAAGCTAGCCCTTGTCTGCGATCTCACCTGATGGTAAGTGATGATGCAGTCTAAGATGGTAGCGGGCTAACCTGTTAGGGGCATGGCAGTTATATTAAACACATACACCTTCGGTTTCTACACGGCATCGTTACGCTAAATCGCTTGACGGCACGTCTTTGCCGGTAGGGTGGTAACTAGCCACGGCCGAAGCCTCCCACCAGACCAGACCAGGGAGAATTCAGAAATTATAAATTCCCAAATTGACCCAGCCGGGGATCGAACCCAGGACCTCCGCACGTTAAGGCAACATACTGCGCCACGGAGGTCGTCAACCGGAGGTAACGGAGTATCGGTTAATAGCGTTATCCACTGCATTCGAATTTCTAACGTGTTTTTTACCTGAAAATCACCCGAAATTGGGGTAAATATGGAAATATCTTGGGCGCAGAACTGTATTTTTAACGAGTTTCCATATTAACTACTAAAAATATTTTAAAAACTGTACTTGTTACCTATATTGTTATTAATGAAAATTGAAATCAATTTTC
Source organism: Erebia aethiops (assembly GCA_923060345.2). NCBI lineage: Eukaryota > Metazoa > Arthropoda > Insecta > Lepidoptera > Nymphalidae > Erebia > Erebia aethiops. The sequence goes on along the minus strand of OV281096.1, from coordinate 6,886,850 downwards.
GTTCAATGCGGCAAGATCGTAACGTGGCTTTACCTCATTGACGTAGAATTGTATGCTTTACCTACATACTCGTAGTAATCGAATTTTATCCACTATATGATGCGCTAGGTCTAGTCCGTTCTATAGAACGATGTTGGCGGTATACGGTATCGCCTCTAGAATTCAGCTGCTAAAATTTTAATGCTTAGACCACCAGCGGCCAGCCATAATTTATAGGATGATTGAAATGTAGCGAAATTCGGGATAACTGATAGCTCAGGACTACCGAAACAGGATTTATGTTGACCTAATTGTACCTACCTAACCAATATTTTGTTAAAAAATACAAGCTGAATAAAATTAGAACCTCCTCCTTTTTGGAACTCGCTTAAAAATACTAAATATATAATAGGTACCTACCTCCCTAGTACACAAACAAATAAACACACACACACACACACACACACACACACACACACACACACACACACACACACACGCACACACAGGATATAAAACTTAGTAGGTATGCTTCCGTTTTAAGTTTTACTTTTTTTTAATTTAAGTAATTTGTCGTCATCGTTCTTATAAATAAGATCAAATGTTATAGTTTACAGAAAAAAAAATGAATTTCATTTCATTTGTTCCTCAAAATATCTTGGACTTGGGCTGTCTGGTGCTGCATATCTGCTAAAACTACTGAAACCCCCTGGCATAGGATTGTTCACACTATACATACCTATGGGAGGTTAAGAATAAGAAAACAAAAACTTCTAATCGAAATAGTATATTTTACACTTCTCAAAAATTCATAAAATGTTATAATCTATTTAACTCTATGATTACAAAAATATTGTCCTCACACAATAGTTACAATTTAATTTAAAACATAACATTATTTTATAATAATTAAATGAAAATTCATACATTTATAACAGTATATTATTTTCCTATAATAATTAGGTACTACTATTTACAAAAACTTTTTTCGCAATTTTTTTTGATGGAAGACTTAGTATTAATTGACTTCATAATAATGTTTGATGACGGCTTAATTAATGATTAATTTGCGTCATGTCTGGAAGGAAGTTAGCTACCATTTGATGACAATAAATTACATGATTATAAAAATATATATAACTTTCCTCATTTCTGTAAATTTTCGAACTTTTCAAGTTAAGTAGGTATATTAATTATTTAAATTCAGGGTTGTCTACAACATTATTAGGCATATTAGTTAATACCTACATCACTAAGAATGAAATAACTAGAATTATTCGTTAAATATAACCGATATTAACATGAAATAAAAATATTTTTTGTCATTTTGACACTGATAAAAAATATTTTTATTTCATGACAAGCTGAGGATGTTGCGTTTAGTATAAATGAAACAAAACCTACTACTTGATAATATGTGAAGTGTTAAACTGTGCACTTAGTAAAACCAAAAATAATATATCTATTCTAAATCCATACTAATATTATAAATGCGAAAGTGTGTCTGTCTGTCTGTCTGTCTGTCTGTCTGTCTGTCTGCTACGCTTTCACGGCCCACCTGTTGAACCGATTTTGATGAAATTTGGTACAGGGGTAGATGGTATCCCGGGGAAGGACATAGGCTACTTTTTATCCCGGAAAAATAAAGAGTTCCCGCGGGAATAAAAAAAACTGTCTCTTCACCCGATTTTGATAAAATTTGGTACAGGGGTAGATGGTTTCCCGGGGAAGGACATAGGCTACTTTTTATCCCGGAAAATTAAAGAGTTCCCGCGGGAATCAAAAATCTTAATCCACGCGGACGAAGTCGCGGGAATCATCTAGTTGAAATATAATATGAAATATGCAAAAATTTTGTGGTTGAAAGAAATAATAACATTAATCATATCATTAAGATACTTACCTCATTTTTACTTAATAATAAATAGCGTTAAAAATAACAAAATATTATTGTTTATGTTTGCATAGAGATTAATTACCTACCATATTTAATTTTAAAAAATACGTTTTCTGTAACAATCGTACAGTTAAATTTAATTTACTATTATTATCATTCTGCTATATTGAAAGCAATATTTAGGGATAATTAGATAGTAATGTAATTAGATAGTGATGTTCCGCTTGAGCTCCATAAATAAGCGGTGATAAAGATATAGAATAGATATTAAAAATGTGGACAATATTCACACAGTATTTGTCGTTTATATAATATATTTTAGCAATAAGTAAAAAATAATTTATATTACATGATGCCTGATAAAAATTTCATTACAAATGATGAGAAATGAAAATTATTTACACACTGTTATCGCTGAATTGTAAAAAAAAATCGTCGATATTTAGCTGGTAACAATATTTTGGTATTTTAATACCCTGCAATTTTATGTAACTAGCAAGTATAATGATTAATGAATAATTGTGTTCATTTTGTTAATAAACGTTACTTAAAATGTAATAGTTTAAAATCCAAGATAGGTACCATTAAATATTTTAAAATAAAATTTAAGATCTTTAAGCGCCTGCTACACCCCAAATTAAGTGAACAACAATACTATTTATACAAAATATACGTAGACCGTATGGTATACGTAACTTATTTCTGTAAAATTATACCAAAATTAGCATAAACATTCAGGAAATAATTTGATTATTAAGTGACAATGTATCAAAGGAAGTATATACCTATTTGCAGAAATATAAAAAATATATTATGTTACCCTTGGCAAGCACTGTAACTAATATAATGGCAAACAGCTTTAACTGCAAACATAAAAACTAAATGAGATATTTCTTAATTTGTATAATATATCTAAGGTGATTGCCATATTCGAATATTACAAGGTTAATTTGCATAACCTCTCCTCCTCTAACTTATTGAGACAACGATGATGGTCCACATATTGAGGAATATTTTCAAAATGAGCACATGAGTAAATAAAAATATACAACAAAAATAGAACTATCAATTTTTACCTAAATTACCTTTCTTTTTATTATCTATCATTATTTTTATCCAGTACAAATTAATTGCGCCATCTTGTAGCAAGTAGCTGTATAAGTTGCGAAGCTATTAAAATTGTCTTAGAACATAGATGGCGCTGAAGTATATTTCATGTTGCGAAGTTATTAAAACTGTATTAGAACATAGATGGCGCTATAGAATAATTTAAATATCAGGGTGCTTAATGTGCATAATAAAGTCGTTCAAGTGTCTTATTTTGCAATGAATTCAGTTAAATTGATCTTTATTGTATTAATTAATTGATCTTTTATTTATATACTCTCTCAATTATTCTCAACCAAGAAACTGCACTAAATTTATTTGTTTTACCGTTCACCTTTCGTCAATCATAATAATAACATTTATGGTACCTATTATGTTACCCCTATATTCAATGTACTCTGTGATTTGACCATAGACGTAAGGTTTGACCATAGAACAGCGAATCAGCTTATTCAGTAGGTATGCATTTGTTCTGTAGGTTAGACTGTACGAATGATAGTCGACTGACGTACACACAACCTGGTGAGAGGCTTCGGCTGTGGCTAGTTGCCACCCTACCGGCAATGACGTGCCGCCGAGCGATTTAGTGTGCCGTGTAGAAAACCCATACCCCTAACAGGTTAGCCCGCTACCATCTTAGACTGTATCATCACTTACCATCAGGTGAGATCGCAGTCAAGGGCTAACTTGTAGAATAAAAAAAAGCTAACTTCACTGCGATACCTCAATTCCTCCTCATCATCGTGGCCTCAACAGAAGCGTAACTACCAGGCTGTACAGGGCACAGTGACCCAGTGACTCAGCGGTTAGAAGGTGGCGTCCCATCCAGAGAGGTCGTCGGGTGGGGGCTCGTCCGCATCTGGTGGATACTGGTCGAAGTTGTGCGTGTCTACTGCTGACTTCACGACGGGCGTGATTGGTGGGTCCAAGGTGCGCTGCGCAAGACCTTCCCAGTTGAAGCCGTCGAACCATCTGAAACGATACGTTTTCTTTATTAGTAAAATATTTCTTGACGAGCAATTGGATATTTGACTGCTAGTGAAATAAATTATTTTTTAGTGATTATTAAATAAAGGATCTCCCTTTAGTCTTAATATTTTTTTACCCGACTACGGAACGCACAGGGTTATGTGTTCATCAGTCTATATATGTTTGTATGTTCCTTGCAGGACAGCTACAGCCTAAACGCGTGGACCGATTTTGATGATTCTTGCACCAGTTTATGCCGAATATATCATTAGAGTGTCACTGTGGAAGCCGAATTTGAGAAAAAATAAAATGGCGCCCTCTAGAAGCCATAATGTAACAAATTAAAAAATTAATTTATTTTTTTATCCACTACAAGCTTGCCCTTGACTGCGATCTCACCTGATGGTAAGTGATGATGCAGTCTAAGATGGTAGCGGACTAACCTGTTAGGGGCATGGCAGTTATATTAAACCCATACCCCTTCGGTTTCTACACGGCATCGTACCGGAACGCTAAATCGCTTGGCGGCACGTCTTTGCCGGTAGGGTGGTAACTAGCCACGGCCGAAGCCTCCCACCAGGCCAGACCAGGGAAAATTCAGAAATTATAAATTCCCAAATTGACCCTGCCGGGGATCGAACCCAGGACCTCCGCACGTTAAGGCAACAGCGCTACACACTGCGCCACGGAGGTCGTCAAATATCCTCGTCCCCTGCTACTTTTGTGTTTAATAACCATTTTAAACTTTCGATCAAAGTAAAAAAGTGCGTTTAACGTTTTAAATCACGTCACAATTCATAATTTCATACAAAATCCCACACTAAGCACGCGTTTTGACGTTTTAAAAAAAGTTGCTGATTTGACTAGTTATTAAAATCAAGGAACAAGAAGCTTAATCCATACTACCTAATATTATAAATGCGAAAGTGTGTTTGTTTGTTGGTTTATTGGTTTGTACTTCAATCACGACGCAATGGAGCAACGGATCGACATGGGTATAGTTGAGGACCTGGAGACTGACAAACGCAATAAAAAGTATTTTATCCCGGAAAATTAAGGAGTTCCCGTGGCGGACGAAGTCGCGGGCATCAGAGTATTATAAATGCGAAAGTGTGTCTGTCTGTCTGCTACGCTTTCACGGCCCATCTGTTCAACCGATATTGATGATATTTGATAATAGGAATAGTTTGTATCCCGTCGCAGGACATAGGCTACTTTTTATCACGGAAAATTAAAGAGTTCCCGGGGGAATAAAAAAACCGTAATCCACGCGGACGAAGTCGCGAGTTGTTCGCTATAATCCGCCATATCAGACAAATCTACATGATACAACGCACTTGTAGCTTGTGATATGCTCCGTCCAAGAAGGCAGCAATTTGCACCGTACGTTTCACTCCGACGTCGGAATATTCTCGGGGCTGTCGACTCTCTTTACAATCCTCCAGTCTGACCTTGACCTTTAGGATCAATTGCAAGCTTAGGACCAAACTATGAAACCAGCTTCCATCTTCTGTGTTCCCTCATGATTATAATATGGGGCTCTTCAAAGAGCGGATAAACAAATGTCTCAAAAGACGGCAACGCATTGGCGGTTGCTGCTGCGAATGTTTATGGGCGGCATAAATCACCTAACATCCCGCCTACTCGTTTGCTCGCTATACATATAAAAAAATATATCTTACTTGTGTTTTTGTATCTCAGTGATACCGCCTCGCTGATAGCCCAGTCGCTCGGCAGGGTTGTCCCGACACAGTTTCTTGATAAGGTTAGCCGCGTTTCGCGTTATACTGCGTGGGAACTCCACCGCGTCTATTCCCTTCAGAATCTTGTTGTACGTCTTCATTGGATCGGTGCCCGTAAACGGTGGTGAACCGGTCAGCAGCTCGAACATTAGTACACCTGAAAGAAAAACCCCAATAGATACAAAAAAATCCCAAACCAAATTAGATTTGTCCATAAATACAATATTTGGTAACTATCGCTAGGAAGGCTGATTCAGTATATAGTGTGTGGAGGGTTCTCCTCTGGTGGGAATAGTGATGGTCAGCCCGCATGCGGCTGACATACTGACAGCTTATCGCCGGTCAAAGACGAGTTATGGTTAAAAAAATGAACAATAACTAGAAAGGCTGATACCTACTAATATGAAGGATGATACTATAATATTATGGAGATCAAGATACGTCGAGATAATAAACCTAAGTTTAACCTCTTTGAACAAGAGATTCAGTTCTGGTCTTCTAGAATATCTACTGCGAAAGATCCAAATCAAAGCCAATATTTAAGTTCCATCACAGCTATCCGTTCTTACCCGATTCAACCACACGCATAAAGAGACAATTTGACATTTCATGCAGAGCATACTTCTAGCAATCTATACTTCCAAATTCATTCTTCCTTTTTAATTGTGTCTTTTTAATAACTACCGCTGAACTGATCTCAAACTTTAGAACAAAGATAGTTTGCATCCCGGAGATGGACATACTCTTCTTCTTCTTCTCCTTTTCCCACGCTATGTGGGGTCGGCACAACATGTTTTCTCCTTCCATTCTCTTCTGTTATCCGTCAACCTCTCATTCACCCCTTTTATACTCATATCCTCTTTCACACAATCCATCCATCTTTTCTTTGGTCTCCCTCTACTCTTTTTTTCCTTCCACATGCATATCTATCATTCTTCTCGTAATATGCCTTTCTTCGCTCCGCATTACATGCCCATACCATGCTAACCTATTACTCCTCATCTTTTCTGTCACTGGCGCTACTTTCAGACTTCCCCTTATATATTCATTCCTAATCTTATCCATTCTAGTCACACCACACATCCATCTCAACATTCGCATTTCGGTCGCATGTACTTTTCTTTCATCCGTCCCTTTCACCGCCCAACATTCTGAACCATATAATGCTACAGGTCTAACGACTGTCTTATATATTTTCCCTTTTAGTTTAAGGGGCATTCGTGGGTCGCATATAACACCTGAGACCTGTCGCCATTTCATCCATCCCGCATTCATTCTTTTGTTCACATCTCGGTCAATATTGCCGTCGTTTTGAAAGAGCGAACCAAGGTACCGGAAATCGGAACAGACCGGTAGGGATACACCATCTAAGACAATTTCATAGAAACGGGAGGGGCCACCGAAGTCACAGAACAGATGTTCTGTCTTCGTTCGGCTGATCCTCAGGCCAACACTCTCCAATCTCTCTTGCCATTTTCCCAGTCTGCTCTGGACCTCGGACGCCTCTTCCCCGACAAGCACAATGTCGTCAGCGAACATCATGCACCAGGGTGCTTGCTCCTGTATGTCTGATGTTAGGGCATCCATTACCAGGAGAAACAGATAAGGACTTAAAGCCGATCCCTGGTGCAAGCCCAATCCCACATTGAACCTGTCCGTAACGCCAGCTTCTGACCGAACCCTTGTGCTCGCTTCTGCATACATCGCTTTCACAAGCCTCACATACGTCTCAGGTATTCTTTTCACTTTCGGAGATGGACATACTATGAATAATAAATATAAATAATAATAAATGCGAAAGTTTGGATGGATGGGTGGATGGAAAGATGTATGGATGGATGGATGTTTGTTACTCAATCACGCCAAAATGGATCTGGATGAAATTTGGTACAGAGATAGATTATAGTCTAGAATAACACATATACTACTAAAATAACCGAACGTCAATAAATGTAGTATACCTACCTACCTAAATTGAATAAACGTTCTTTGAGTTTGAGTTTGAGTTTTGAGTTTGAAAAGGAACTAGGAAACTAGAACTGCTAGGAAAGTTAAAGAGTTTCCATGGGAACCAAAATACGTCAATCCACGGGGACAAAATTGCGGGCATCAGGCATATAAATAATTTCTTTAGTCAATCGATTTAGCTTGTCGTCAGCTATGTTACCTAAAGACCAGTAGTCAGCGCTAATGTCGTGACCGCGGTTCATGATGACCTCTGGCGCGACGTACTCAGGCGTGCCACAGAAGGTCCACGTCTTGCGGCTCGCCTGCAGCTTCTTCGAGAAACCAAAGTCCACTAGCTTCACGTAGCCTTTCGAGTCAAGCAGTAAGTTCTCTGGTTTGAGATCCCTGAGGAAAGAACAAAAATAACAGATTGAATAAAATTCACAGATGCCAAAATTTGCAGATTTTGATTGGTCCCCATTTGGAAAGGAAGTAGGTATTTATTTATTGAAGTGAAACTTATTTGGAATCGTTGTGATTTGAAAATTCGATGAAATGAAAAAGCGACACCAAAAAGCGACAAACATATTCTTATAATAAGATTTAGCCTGCGAGAGAATGAGATAGAATACAAGTTATATTTATCTCATTCCCTCGTAGGCTACTTTTCTGATGTTTCACTTCTGCAGTGTTGCACACACACACACTATTTTTCTTAAAATTATTGTTGTACAAAATATAGTCTTAAAACTAATGGAAAAAAGTGGAAAAAGGTAAAGCTTATCTGCAAAAAGAAATCTCTTCCAGCCTTTCTTGAAAGTGAGTAAGGTGAAATTGATTTACATAATCATTCTTGATGATTTCGCTTTCACTTGGATACCGATAACAATAGGGTACATATGATATTTTTTATCAAAGTAACCAATTGTATACTATTAGTCTTGTAAACTAAGATCAGAAAACTACACATGCAAAAAACGTGACTTGAGACATTACCGCCAATAGGGGTGATGATATCAAAAATAAATTATTTCTATCTTATTATTAAATAAAGGGTCTTCCAAAAGACCTTAAATTCACATCCTCGGTTAGGGTAGTTTTAACTTTGATAACCATTTTTAAATATGGATTTAAAAGTGCTTTGAAATTTGATGACGTCACAACTGTGAATTTAATACAACTTCCATACTAGAAGTGCGTGTTCAGGATTGATGAAGAGTTGCTGATTTGATTGAGTAACAAGCATCTTTGTAGTACAACTCTTTCTCAAGCCTTCATTTCAATTATACTTATAATTATATTCTTAATTGTTACATGTACTTATTAAGTACTCATTTCACAAACAATTTTGATTCAAATTTCAACGAAGAATTTTTTTTTTTGTTAGTTGGTATAAAATAATGTACGAATCACATATAAGCGCGTTCCATATTATTACAGTCTAAGCTCACCTGTAAATTATATTCCTAGAATGTAAATAGTGGAAGGCCTCAACAACGCACGCCGTGTAGAACCTCGTGGTTGCATCGTCAAATTGTCCTGAAATGTTACTTTCATTTAGTACAATCCCTTTATAAACTGTTATAATCTTGGCTAATATAAAAACCTTGACATCAAAAACTAAGTTAGTTTTCAGTTCGGATTTCCTGATTATGTGATTATTATTTAACAATGGTTTATTATGACCATAACTAATCTTAACATCAGTCTTTAATAAAGGGTAAAGAATCTTTACTTGGAATTAGACAACCCATGGACTTCCTGCAAATCGACGTGCCTTGACACAGATGATTCATTAGAAAAGTTTTCAATCAACTTGATAACAGCTATATAAAGTGCTCTTTCCGAATTTTCACTTTGCCACCTCGTATCTTAGCCGCTCGCGTCGCCATATTGGAAAAATGGCGTCCAAAAACAGTTTTTTGACAATAACTCGTTTCGGACTAATTTTATGATGAAAATAGTTATGAATTAAATTAAACTAAAAAAAATCCTACAGTTTATGTAGTAACCTTTTTTTTGTCAAATCAATAGTTTCATCGTACGAAAGCCGCAAACTAAAACCTAAATTCACCTTTCACAGTTTAAATAAATTTGTATTGCGGGTGTTTTACAAGTTCTCTAAACTAAATTAGACTAGATTTAGCCAAGTCAACTGACCTCTATCCCTCAATATAGTCCACAGCTCCCCACCAAGGCAAGTCTCCATCAGCATATACAAATATTTGCGATCCTTGAACGTCTTGTACAACTTCACAATGAACTCGCAGTTCATTTCCGACATGATCTCCTTCTCTGACATGATGTGCTGTTGCTGCCTTGTCTCCACTATTTGAGCCTTCTTCATCTGTTTCAACGCGAAAGACCGGCTGGCGTCGCCGTGGATTTGAACCAATTCAACGCGCCCGAAGCCGCCGATACCCAGAGTCGCGATGATTCGAAGGTCTGAGAGTCGCAGATTCGCGAACTCTTCGTTAAGTCTGCAATGCAAAATGGAGAATATTAATCCTACGTGTCAAACGCGACCACGCGACTTGATACGACGCGACGCGACAGTTTCAAACAGCAGCTGACGCTTAACGTTGCCTGAAAAGTTTGTCATTTTCTATGGAGTATTGGAGTCGTATCGCGTCGTGTACGGCACTCACCTAGAACGGATAAGAACCGGGAGTGCTACTGTCTGCCAGCCTTCGCTAGTTCATGAAGCACCGGAAGAACGGATTATGTGAGCAACGGATGCTGACTGTATTCTTACTACCTCTTTTGTCATTCGGTAGATAGTTCGTCAGCGTTTCAGAATCTTTATAATTGAAGCTAGTCTAAGAAAACACACTCATTGTTTAATGTATTGCCGTGATATTAGACTTATATTACAGGCATAGGAGATACTGTTTTCATACGTTGTGTATTTTACCTACCATTAAAACTTTAAAGGTAAAATACACAGATAAATCGATCTTCAAAAATGTTATGGTGCAGAAATATTTATTTAGGACACGGCACAGTTACAGCGTAATCTCATCCTTTCGCCAAATATGGCAACATTACTGTATATTATCTAAGTAAAACGCGGCTCAAAATTATCGCCGCGAAAGCCTATTCTTTGGCATTTCGCAACGGAGCCGTGAACAAAGGCAAGTATAAAATAATCTTGAAATCCATTAGACCTTGTCTTAATAATTAGTCGAAAAATAAAGTACAATCGCCTGCAATCAATAGGCCTTTATCACGATCCGAAGTGCATTGTTTCTGTTGACAATACTGCGATAAAACCGCGAGAATCATCAATTGTGCCGGCTTCGAGGCAAAAAGGTTCAAGTTTCTATGCCAAAGAGGAAAGTTAATAACCCGCGATTTACTTCCACTGTTCAATACTAATTTCTTTCACCATTGCGGTTGATTGATAGTGAAAGTGATAAGCGCTAACTGTAATGTTTGGTTTCGTAATTTGTTGGAAACAAATTATTTAATAATTAACTACTCCTTATTAGGCAGAATTCAATGTAACATTTCGATGATTTGTTCTCCTATTACATCACTAATACTGTGTAATAATGGCGTTACAAGTAATCAGGTATTATTCATATTCCTAAACAGCAGCGCGGATATTCAGACATCAAAAAGCTCACATTTTTTTTTAGAATAGGTATGTAATAACCCCTACATCTTAAGAGACACACACACTACCCACAACCACAAACTAGTCTGATCCGGTGACAGCGTCGCTAGTAGATATGAAAAATTAAATAAAATCATAAACTAAGCAGGCATAAAAATTAGTTCCAATTTTTGCCACCGGGCCTGATAAGTTGGTGGGACTATACATACAACAATAGTTCCACTGACCGTGGCGGTAATTTGAATTTGAACCATCGACTTTCAGATATCTTTCGACTTTTAGGCTTCAAATTTTCAATGCCGCTTTACACTTGTTTAACGTATGCAAATCACTTACCGTAAAACATATCCAAGTTTGCATTAACAGAAGTACAACTTATTATTGAACATTTAGACAAAGGCGAGCGCCAAAAATAGTACACGTTTCAAAATAAAGCAGCAAATACAATAGCATGTGTAAGTATTATAGATACTGGTCGCATTCTTGTGAAACCTATTGTTGTCCGTATCGGTCTTAGACGCAGTTTTTGTGAACTTGACACATGTTAATGTATACTGTATTGTAAGACGAGGGTTGTGCGGCCCAGTTCCGGTAGAAAAATTCTTTTTCCATGCATATCCAGTGAATACGTTGGTCAAGGAGTGTTTTAACAAGACCTTATTAATTCTGTCGCGACTAGGCTCTTTGATACTTTCTGCTTTATTGAAGGAGTAGAATAGTGATTACATATATATCGGTCTCATAACTTACATCTACCTAAAGCCTGTAATTACAGGCCTTAGAACTAACACCACCCAGGGGACACGTGCAGGGAGGTAGAAGGTAGCTCCTGCGGACGTGAGCGACGGGGCATCCCCCAATTATCTAATTAAACTTATCGACTCCAAAATCGTTAATTTTCTATCCCTTAATACCGATTCTAATTAAAGGATAAGCAATATATCCTTACCTTTGCCTATCATCACCCTCATCCTTGTATTTGCTTCGGATCTCGTCCAAGGTGGATATGAGCTGGTTGAATGTCTCCCGGTCGATGACGAGACAAGTGGTGCCGTTTGGAGAGTCGCAGATGATGTTCGCCGTTCGGAGATCGTCCCTGAAAATATTACCAGTCTTTATAAAAATCACACAAGTAAATATTTAAGGAGCCTGATGTCAGTTCTTGTGTAGTAAGCCTTTTTTATAAACAAGGGATTTAAAAAAAAACAGAATATCTTTCCTGAGTCTTCTTCTTATCTGCTAAGTCCACTTTAAATTATGATATCGTAAGCGATATTTAGACAACTCAGTTTAAAAAAATGTGTTTTGTATTTTGACTGTTTGCTAAATATAATGGATTATAAAATACTCGGTGATTTTTGCGTCTTCCTAAGCTTGGATTTTACAATCCGCCCATTGGATTTTCTCAAAATGCATTCTTACTGCAGAGCAAGCCTTACATTATATGAGTGTCCCTCTCATATTAGGAATTTGATATGAATTTATATTAGCGGTACTATTTACCTGGACAAAGGAGCATGGATTTGACTCGCTCCAGCAATGCTAAGGACAGCTGTTACTTATGTATTCTAAAAATTAATGAAATTGTAATTTTTTTTTCTTCTTTATCCACTACAAGCTAAGCTTTTTGCAAAAGAGCAACCGCCTAGTTTCTGTCTCTGAATGTCATTCCGAACCAGAGGTAGATTGATTCGACGATTCAAAAGTACATGTAAAAGTTAATTTGAATAAAAAGCATTTGAATTTTGAAAAACCTTATGATAATGTTAATGAACACAAGTTCATAGTCAAGCAGAAACGTGTTAGAATAAAAACTGAAAGTCGTTTACCCTTGTAATGCTTTCTCGCCAAAGAAATCGCCTTTCGTGAGAGTTCTAATGAATTTCTCATCGTTACTGTTTGGTGGCTTCTGAGTTACTTTAACCTGAAATGAAGAAAAACATAACATAAATAATAATTTTAGTTTTCTCATTTTTTCCGACAATTTTTGGTCCGTAATTTGGTTATCATATTATGATCTACGTTAACTTTATAAAGACTTTTTATCAGACCATAAGCAATGCTTAAGCATGTGTTTGTTATCTTTGACCCTAATAAGTTGACTTATTTGAATAAAGTAAAACAAAGAACGATAACAGCTAAAGGGGCACTGGCGCGGTCATTTATCGAATATTGTAACCAATTTTTCTTGTTCAAGATGTTGGTGACATAACCACTCGTAGACATACCCCACATGTAAAATTATTATTGACATGTAACATGTTATAGTAGGTAATCACTAAGCCAAGAGATTTTATTTACATTGCAAGCAAATAAAAGCTTGTAAAAAAATCTAAATTATGCATTTCCGAAGATGGGTAGATAACCTACGAGCCACAGCAGGAATTTTATGGAGGAGAATACTGAATAACGCACGATCGCAAAACATGGAAGAACCTCGGGGAGGCCTATGCTAATGAGCAAAACAATCGAACGTTACCTGTGTCTTAGATTATAGTTGTTAAAACTTTGTAATTAATGTAAGGTTGTTATTTATAGGCTAATAATAATAAAAATAATGCATGTGTGATGTAGGTAGCGTAGCACCTATTACTTATCAATTTTAACGTAATATTGTAAAAGAAAATTATGGATGCATAAGTTGTGTTGCTACAACACCTGTAGGTATTCCTTTATTCGCAAGATAATAAGTTGAGATAACGAGATTTGAGTCACGATTCCTGCAAAGATTACCTAACTTGAACCAATAAAGTTGGTATAAAAACACAAAATGTCACTCACTACTGAACAAACCAATTGCTGTTACTTTTCTTTTGGCATTATTTAGGTATATTGGTGTAATATCTTCATGCAATTTACAAATCACAGGTATTTTTTTGCGATTGTCTATGTTAGATACTGTCGTGTCCTTTTTTCAGTTATTATTCTTCTGATTCCACACTGCATTCGATCAAGAATTCACGACCCAATTCCGAAGTACCGCCAAGCGATTTAGAGTTATGTGTTTAATACAACTGCCATGCCCTTAACAAGTTAGCCCGCTACCATTTTAGACTGCATCTTCACTTACAGATGACAGAGATCGCAGTCAAGGGCTAACTTGTAGTGGATAAAAAAAAAGTAGCCGTAGTACTTTCTTTACATATTTGTTTGAGGGGTTGCACACTACATTCGGATTTTCGCATTTGGATGCGGAAAACTAAATTCGGATCTACGAGTAGTGCGTAAACCTAAATGTAGTGCGAAAAGAGCCTTAGGTATGCTTAAAATTAAAGACTTTTCTATCTAATCTACAGCTGTACTATTTACTTATTCTGTGATAGAGCCCCGGTTTAGTTTATTATTTATTTATTTTTTGTAGAAAAAAATCATTATTTTTTTCTACATATTTGGTTAGTCAAAATTTGGAAGGTGTGTGGTGTATGTCACTATACATAATAGTACTATTTATGACGAAACATCCCAAAAAGTCCTTTAATAAAATAAATAATACAAAATGCGTTAATTACACGGTAGAGGAAAATAGACAAAAGCAATTTAATATGTAAATACAACATGAACGTGTTAAACAATTACATCCTGGTTCTCGCCATACCTATGTCTGGTATTGAACCTTCCAAAATAACTAAACGGATTCTTTTTTGTCGATTTTTTACTAGTCATATCCGCTGTATTTGGTTTGTCACAGGGCCTATGACACTCGTAGAGTTGTATATAGATGCAGATTTAGATTTATTTATTTGCATTTAACATGAACAATTGTACAATAATTGACATGTCACCCTGTCGTAACGTTTAATACACTTACTTGAACTCTATAAATTGTATCAATTTCAACCAAACTAGACATTATTGCGATTTCGTAATTTTTTTGATTGTCGTCACCTTTCTCCGTACCTTTTACAAACTGTGAATCTATTTCTAATTATTAAAATGTACCAAGAATAAATTTTAATGTACCAATAGAAATAAATTATTATATAATTTCAAATATTATTAATAAAAAAATTGGCAGTCATAGGCCGATAGAAGTGAAAACATATATTTAATTTGTTTTCTAATTTCAAAAAATAAAATTATAATTAAAATATTTCAAATATAAACCTTATAACTAAGGTATTGAAGTTTAATTACGAATGTACTATTTAATACTTAAGACATTTTGTCTTAAGAAGAACGGTGTCAGTCTCGCGTATTCCACATTTTTACCCCCTACCAAGAAATGCTCAACGCGCCTAAAGAAGTTTTCACTTTAAAAATTGAAATAATATGTCACCAATATTATTGCATTACTTTATCATCTATCTCTATATCCTCCCGCAGTCGGTTCAACCCGCATCTCTCCGGACTCCGACAATAGCTACGACACAGATGAGTCTGCTATCGCCGCCAGAGCCTTTGACCAATTCGGCCACGGTTCGTCTATTTTCATTTAAAAAACGCGTTATCTACGAGTACTCTACCACTTACAAGTTTTTGCCTACTTGGTAAATAGGTTACTATTACAACAGCTATTACTTTAGAATGGACATTGGAAAAATCGTCAATGCAAAATAAAGAAAGCATGAAGTTTGCAAAATTAGAACGGATGGTAAATAAATATTAAATCATGTTTGAATTTACCGCGGATGAGAAGTCCCAATTTTTCCCGATTGCCGGTCTTGTGAGAAAAGAGAGAGAAAATTAAGTACCTACTTCTGCTGTAATTTTCCCAGCTGGGCATCTATCCTGGAACCTCTAGCTTACATAGCACAGTTCGTTGCGCGAGAAAATGATTGCAACAGAATTGCAATGGTAAACTGTGAGCCGGAGGCTTCACTCATGCTTGACCCTGACATGTACCGCGTGACGTAAAATTGCAAAAGTTTCATTTAGATAACCATTTTACATGCGGATGCACAGAAATCTGACCTCATATCCCTCTCGTTATGGTTACCGCCCACTATAAACCAAAGATGGTGTCAAATAATAATATTTAATTGAATCCCAAAAAATATGACCATAATGACATGTAATATGAAACATTAAATTATATTTATGTTTAAAGTAAAATTAATACTTACTTATTAATTATTTCATATTTTATTACCAACGAACGATTTCAAGTTTGACAGTTTAATTAAATAAAACATGAGTTATTAATAGAAAATAATTATTTAAATTATGTAGTTTAGTGCTAAATGGCTAACCAATTTATCAAGTTTGTATAACATGATAAAGTAATATAGAACTTGTCTTTCGCAGGTGGGACAAATGTCATTAACACGGACCATAATTTGCTGTATAAATTATATATTTTGCATACTCGTAGCATACAAATTACTTTGAATACTACTCATATTATTTTGAATGTATTGATAGTGTTCCATAAATAAACAATATATCAAAATATAAATGGCTATAATATAGCAAAAACTTTTCAATTAGAAGAAAGAAAAATTTCATACCTAATAATTTTTCCAGTTTGTCAAAATAATTATATTAAACTGAAATAAATCGATACCCGTTAGAATAGTGTCATACCAAAGGAAATGTTATATATTTTCTCAATTGAAATGGATAGGAAATATCGTCCATTTTTCACCGAATTTTCACAATATTTTCCGAGGAAAACGAAGACTCTCATCAAGTAAGTTACAATATTTTTTATGTACGACTGTACTTAGCCACATATATATTTTTAACTCATTAATTTAAGTGAGCCTGAAGTGCGTTATGACCCTAATGTAGCCGCCCGCGCGGTGCGCTGACCTTGTAGGCACAATAGCCCGACACAGCGGCCTCTACAGCCTCCAATGCTCGTGTTTTAAGCCTTTACACCTCTCACTGTGCTCTACAGTCTATACTAAAATTATGATTATATTCCAGCCAACAGCATTAATAATTATTTAAATCCGAGAGCATCGTATTTACTTGGATATTAGGTGACCATTTTAAGGTCTTTTGTACACTACTACTAAAGTACGCTTCTCTCCAAGTGGGTGGGTACTCATGCATGCTATTATTGTGAAAGGGAAGTCAGTATGCAGGGTCTTATGTAGGTTGTCGGTTGGTCCCGATTTCCCGAAGGAACTAAGAATAACTAGACATCATTTCACGCATCTATTTACTGTATTTTTACGATTTTTTTAGATAATTTTAAATGTAAATAACTCCAGGGACAAACTTTTGAGCCTGTGGCCAAAAGGGAAAGAACGATAAAAAAGAATCCTTTTAGTTACGTTGTACACTTTTGCTCTTTCAATCATATTCTTTATTGACGAGGGTCTTGATTTCTTCCATAAATCACATATTTATAAATTTTTATCAAGTTTAGTTGCAGAATGAAATGTAACCAAGGTAATTAAAAGTTTTTTTTACATTCAGGAAAACAACTAACAGATGCATTTTCAGACTGTAGGGAAAGATCACATCATAAAAATCGCAGCATCTTCTGTCAGTGTGAAAGGGGATTTAGTCATGAGAGTGACGAGAACAATGTACCAATGTTGAGAATGTTTGTAGGTACTCGATTATGATTATAGTCTGTCTGTAGATAAATATTAGCACAAATGAGATAGAAAGTGTTGTGGCGTATTGTGCTGAATGAATAATGTCGGAATTTTAGTACCCCACCAAGAGTTAACTAACTACAAGTTACTTATATAACTTTTTTGGTTCGTTAGTTTTAGGTAAGTAAATTTTTCTTTAAATATTTGGTTTGAAAAGAATTTATTGTTTGTAGACAACATCATGAAGGAACTCAAACTAATAAAAAAAGAAACAACAACGTACACTCGTAGGTTTGAGGTAGAAATTAGGTACACTTTGTAACGCTGACGAACTAGTGTACTATATGTAATATGTATACCTATTGGAAACATATAGTTATAATAGAACTAGCTGGTGCCCGCGACTTCGTCCGCGTGGAATATTTTTTTTAATTCCCACAAGAATTCCTTAATTTACCGGGATAAAAAATAGCATATGTTACTCTCCAGATCCTGAACTATACCCATGCAAAAAATCATGCCGATCCGTTGGTTCGAGGCAGGGTGATTGAAGGACAAACGAATAAACCAATAAACAAACACACTTTAACTGTAATATTAGTATTAGTTTAATATTATTAGTATGATAAAACAAGCTAAGAAATATCTCCTTCAAATGGAACCAAAACCTTTTCCTTGACTGGATTTTCCTAATGCAATATAATATAATCGTATCTCTCGATTTGAAATTCACGGAACCCATCTCGTCTCGGGTTCGTTGGTGATGTGAATCTAATTTCTAAAAAGGTTGTATTGGTGCCTGAGCACCTGATTCGACATAGAATCGATGGAGTGTTGAAACTGTTATTATTCTGTGTTGACTTCCGCGTATGCTGCTTTGCCGTTTTTTTATAGATAGGTGCTAGGTGCTATAAACCAACCAACCATTTATTTAACTTTTGACATAAGCGCGCCTATGAAGTTTCATAATTATTGACAGGAAACCAATAACCATCGACAAAAAAATGCAATACTTCACAGAGGCACATTGTTTTTGTATTTCGTAACGCGTAGGTATACTCATCTAGTAATTACAAGTACGACTTTCCTTTTCAAAATAGTCATGGAGCTGCAAAACTGGCTCTCTTGATTGTCTTTTAAGCACCATACATCTTTGGCGATGGTTTCTATGACCTGCCTGATTGGTGAAGCCAAATTATAATATGTACATTTACTGTACCGTTTTACATATAAATGATTTATTTTAATACTTACAATATAGTCATTTAAACGCCTGAGTATGTTTATTAAACGATAAAAATGTTGAGGAAAAATAAAATATCAATGTGTCAAATCGATTAAAACTTCTTCATAATTAAAGTACAACAAAAATCTAATTGGTAGCGCATTGGGATATTATTGACTCCAGCAGCCAAAAGTTGAATAAATTATTAGACGGAAATAGCCTATTGAGCTGTGGCCTGTGAGTCTGGCATAGAGTTAGTATACTTAGTACTATATGTATACTAACTCTATGGAGTCTGGCCTGTCCATAGAGCGAATCCCGGATAAAATTAAAATCAATTTTATTTCTTCTTCTTCTTTTATTTTTTCTTTACAGTGGCTTTGGAAGTCGGGTTTTTGACAGAATTTTATTTTTAACTTTTTAGTGTACTGTATATCCCCACGGCTTAGGAGTGCAGTACCCTGCAGCATCAGACTTGAATTGGGACTTTGGTTTAAGTATGAAGTCGTTGCTTGACACCTTCAAAATGAATTCACCACAAAAAAATAATCCTAAATCGCTATTTTTAAGGAGTTCAGCATCAGGGTTGAGGAGTTGATACTCAGAGTTGAATCAAATAGGTACACGTGACTTGATTCCTATATAATATATGAATTCACCATCAAAATTTCCTAACTCCCTAGTTTTGAGGATTTCATGTAGTACGATACACATACAGCATCAGGATTGAGGACTTGGAGTCAGAATTTTATGGGGCCACCTCGCGAGCTTCCTGTAACCACTGAAAAAAATATTTTTCAAATCGGTTTAGAAACCAATGAGATATTATGCACCTACATACATTTTTTTTTTAAATGCGCCGAATTGAGAACCTCCTCCTTTTTTGGAAGTCGGTTAAAAATAAAACAAACCCAATAAAATTAGGCGATTTAAAATAATAGCTCTGCCACTATTTAAAAGCGTTCCATTTTGAACGTTTAAAGGCCATTTAAACTTGTATCTTTACTGTATTGTTCTGGTTTTAAAAACTTTGTTCTCTTTTGACTTTTTATTATGTCCTTAAAGTTAAATATCATTAACATTAATGTTTTTTATAAAAATAATCACCACAATCAGTAATATGTGGTAGGTATGCTATTTTAATCCAAACAAATAAAGCTTAATTTGCTGGTGTGATTTCAAAATTGCAAATATTGTTGTTGTGTCTAAAAGCATAGGTATCGAGGCTCTAGTCAAATGCCAAGGTGAACCACTTACTTACGATCGCGGTCTCTACGCGGACAATAAATTGTTTCAAAGTCAGTTCTAAATTAAAATGTTTTTAACATGATTTAATAATTACTGGGTGTCGCCCACTGACTTTGTTGAAATATATTTTACCGTATTATTTTTTCGCAGTTGCATGTGTTTGTAACGCATGTCTGTCTCTCTAATCAGGCTTTCATAGTGCGATTAGGGCAGGTCAATATTTTCCTGTTAACTTAGATATTACTAGCAGATGCCCGCGACTTCAGCCGCGTGAAATAAGTTTTTTAATTTAAATTCCCACGGGAACTCCCAAATTTTTCGGGTTAATATAATATAGTCTATGACACTCACAAATAATGTGGCTTTCTATTGCTATAATCAGATCACAATTCAGTGTCTCTTTTCTTTGAGTGTGTTCAACTTGAAGATTATTGTAACTAGGTATTTTAAAGGTAAAAATATTTGATCAAATTCGTTTATGTAATGTGCATAAAAACAACCTAATCAATCTTTCTAACAAAATATGATTGATATTTCCGCCTAAAAATGTGAGAAAGAAAATATTTTAGACAGCAAGTTAGATTTATTAGTTTATTAACCGTCGTAACACTAACACCTGATAAGCCACTAGCTATCTCAATATAGATACCATTTCTACTACAACTCTCGTAAGCTTTAATTGACTTTATTGTCACATCCGCTATGAACACGGGAATTCAATTTGTACAAGAATTTCTCACTTTCATTACATAAGAACAAATTGTATGTGACACTAATATAGGCACATAAACTAACGCGGTTTGTGCATTGAAAGTAAATTTACATTATTTACATGATTTACTTCAGTATGTATGTGCTGCAAGCAGTGTTTTTCAATACTAAAACCTTTGGAAAATGGCGTCCAACATAAAAAAATAAATTATTGGCATTACACATTGTTAAGAATATGAACATATTTAACATAAACCGACTGTAAAATTACCGTTAAATAAAGGAAAAAGCATGCAAAATGCAATATCATAGTTAGGTACCTGTTACGATAATGTGAATGAGAAAATTTTCTGTTTTATTAAAAAATGTATACCGTCGGATATCGAACAGTACCTAATAACTAATACATATATTCAAACTCAAATTCAAAACATATTTATTCAAAATAGGTACCTACCTACAAAAATCTTCTGAAGTTTATTATTATATTTCAACTGTAATAATACTTACTCACTAGATAAGTATACTAATAAATAAAAATTTGTAAATATAAGCAGAATCGGAAGAATATTAGAAAAAAAGACAGAAGGATTAACTATCCTAATCGTGTTAATTACTTTGTAAAATTTATTAAACTTACTAAGCATAATATCTAGTTTATGTGTGCGTATAAGGATGTAACCATTTTACCAAATTACATAGTTAAAGAAAGTATCTAGTTACTAATATAAAATATAAGCGAAGTTTGTACAATACAGTAATAAAAGGCTATTTTATAATATTTTATTTTATAATTAAAATTTAAAAAAAAACAAGCCTGTGAAGCTTAATTTCTGGTGACGGATATGGGATACTTGTTTCCTGGCAAGAGTTCCAACGTGAATTAAAAAAGAAATCCACGCGGATGAAGTTGCAGCCGCAACATCTAGTATTATATTATAAGAATCAAATGAAATACAAGTATCAGAAAGGAGTCACAAACCTCAGGCAAGAAGAATAAAAGGCAAAGACTTAACATTGCGATACCTTACCTAACTTTATGTTCTTTAAAAACAAAATTAACGTAGCGTCGACCGTGGTTATTCCACAGATCGTTAAAGACAGGCGAGATATCAGAAGTGAGACGAATCGGATATTTACAAAACACAAAGGTGTAGGCAGACTAGGGCTGCCAGTGCGTACGGAGATGAGTGATTTCAAGCGTTAAACTATAATCCCTATCATAAATATACTGAGTATATAATTTTTATTTATTTTAAAGGGCTTTTATACAATATGTATATGACAGTATTATTTTAGCTTATCCATTATTTTTAACTATTCTACTTAATTTATTAAAAACATAAATTTTAACTATCCTATTTTTTATACTATTAATATAAAAGTTAAATAGGATTTTAGCTGAAACGGATTCCGGTTCAGATAAAATGCTATTTAACCACCCAATATTACATATTTTTAAATTCAATGCTGACAGAGCTTGTTCCCTCAGACATAAAATAATTGTAAACTCAGTCCAGTTAGAAAGTCAAAAACTCGGTGTGGTTTATTTTTATACCAATTTTATAAGTATAAAAAAGAATGGATACCATAATATTAATTATTGCAATATTAAAGATATTTTATACGTATTTAAAATGATAACCTGATTAATAATAGGTACAGCTCAAACCCGTGGATAAAGAAATTCGAAATTGTAAATACAGATTACTAGTAGATTATGTTTAAGATACAGACTTGGAGTCTGTACTGTAGTACTGACTGTACAAGCCACAATGAAAAAAAGACTCAGAAATTACAACCGAGGACCTCCCTGACGACTTGACGACATCCCTGGCGCAGTGGTGAGTGCTGTAGTCTTATCAGTGGGAGGTCACGGATTCAATCCCCCGCAGGGTCGATTCAGGAATTTATAATTTCTGAATTTTCTCTGATCTGTCCTGCCATTCCCCCAACAGGTTAGCCCGCTACCATCTTAGACTGCATCATCACTTACCATCAGGTGAGATTGTAGTCAAGGGCTAACTTGTAGTGGCGTAAAAAAAATTACAACCGGGGAAAGCTAGGGCGTGTAATGCTAGTGATAAAATCTCCGTAGCTGCTGTTATAGGTGGCAACCCTAAGACAGACCAGTCTCGAAAGTCGATCCACGAAACGAAAGTGAAATTGTTCACTCTCGTGTTTGAACATCTTCACGTGTTAAACATCGAGTACTATTACTAATACATGTATGAATTATTTACGCCTAGTCATCAAAACAAATATAAAAAATCTCTTAGCACGTTTGTGAAATTTTTAGACGTTTGTTAATATAATAATTTATGCTTTCTATCAATACACAAACTGCATATAATTATCTGAGTGAAATTTCAACTAGAACTGCTTGAACTTTAGATTGGACGTGATGATCATTCATCTGGCATAAAGGGCATAGAAGTCTACCCTCACTAAGAAAGGATTACCAAAAATTCTACCAGAGTGAAGCCGGGCGCGTATTTCCGTTTGCGTGTTTAATAGAAGGCAGTATTAATTTGAACCCCGCCGGGTTTGATATATACTAACTCTCTTTTCAAACTCGTGTTCAATATAAGGTACTCGTCCTCCAATCGCGTACGGGTTTGCAACCGGGGCGGGTCAGCAAGGTTAATGAAAAATATTAGAATATCGCTCAAATAATATTATTAATATAATATAAACTGAAAAGATACATTAGTATTAAGCCAAAATTACAAAAATAATGGTTAAAAGCAGATATACAAACTACGGTAAGTATAATAAAAATCAGAGTAAAATTCGCAACCAGCTTGGCCTGAATATCAAAAGAACAAACCCGGTTAACGTTCAAACTAAATGCCCCTTTACTTTTCATGTAACTTTAACTCCTCAATTAGTACGTCATTTAGCACGACTTTAGCGCAAAATGAGTGAACTTGTCTGCAATGAGCGATAATAATCTACTTTTATGAGAATCTAACTATATTATAATGGATTTTACTCTCGATTACAATTTTGACATAGTAGGTACCTATAAACATCAATGTTATTTGAAGATTAAAAGTACAAGAACGACCAGTTTCGCTAATGACTTCCTGAGAAGCTATTGATTTAAGATGTTTCAAAACAGGTTCTGCTGTTGGATGCTGAACCTTATTTTAATTTCTATTTTAATTAGATTTCTCCACTATGTTTATGGAACGTGTTAAAAACGCTTACGTGCAGGCAACTCCCTACATTTTATCTGTTCCATTAATCCTTGAAAGTTCATTCGTATTAATTGCATATTCAACTGTTCCGAATGCATTTTAAACGAAATCATGTTTTAAATATTCGTTGGATGCTAAATTGGAACGCGTTACGCGATAAAGGCACATTTATTTTTTCATGAAAAATAATGAATTATTTTTGCATTTATTTTTACAGCGCAATTTTTTCCAGTTTCGTAGTCAATGCGAATAGTAAATAATATTCGATATTATAATCAATTATTCAATATTGTAAAGTTGAAGGTTGTACAATTATTAGGTGTTCATCGAATAGCAAATTAATCAATGTTTTGTGCAATGTCTAGCGTAGTCAAATTGAATCGTTATACATAGGTAATCTGGTTTTTCAGTGTCATATTATGCAAATGGCTATTGGCTAACCATGCCATATGCTATGAAGGGTCTCTCTGCGTCGTATTTCTCATTACTGAGGGTCGTGACCTCATTCCATTAATCAAATAATTGGAATATTAATGCGGTGGGATCCCACGTCCTTCCGCATACGACTCGACTAAGATTATTTAAAGTCTTAGGTTTGTTACGATTAGTACCTATCAGATATTAGCGATAATACTCTCCGAGACACGGAGGAACCGAAAATGCCAAATTTCAACCTCCAAATTCGGTCACCCATCTAGTTACCGACTTGGGTCAACGTTGCTTAACAGTCGCAATTGACGGATGCGTTGTTACAGCTAGGCCATTCGTTCCTCAATGGGTATGATACCTTAAATATCAAGTATGAGACAATATTAAGGCGAGTCACCTCAGCTCAGCGGTGAAAACTGGTTTGCTAGATCAAATGTTTTCGGTATTTACTATTAAATAACGGACTTACAAAAAATATCCGATATACTTAAAGATATTGTCTAAAGAATGTGCTAATTTGTTACACGATAGGATGTACTTTACTCGATCAAAAAAATCTTGAAACAGGCTAATTTAAAAGTTTAAAACGAATTTTTTATTAATAAAATTTTCGACTTTGCTCATAATTTTTATATGGATAAATTTCTCTTGAAGTATTAATGAGAACCTGCTTAAGTTTGTTTCAAACTGAAGTCCTATATTTATTTAATTCAAATTAATCCCAGAACTTGAACGTTGCCAAGCGGTTCCAGAACATACCGCGCTGCCCGCTTCCCCGCCAGTCTCTACGAGAAACGTACCGCGAGACGCGCGGGCGGCACCCCACACCTCACCTCCTAAAATCTTGCCGGTGAGTGCCGGTGACTCGCCTTAAGCTCTAAGAACTATACCTACTCGTCGTTAACAACAAGTGACTTCCATGCTGTCAAAAGATATAGATAATAGTAGATAGAAAAATTATGCCGTCGCATATCGCATTACCTGTCCCTTTGAGATAATGAAGAACGTGTCACCCCTGGCTCCTTGTCGGATGATATAATCCCCGTTCTGGTAATGCGTCTCTTCTAGCACGTCGGAAATCTTGATAAGTGTGTCTTCGGGCAGGTTTTTGAAGATCGGGACACTGGGAAAGATGAAGAATTTAATTATAATTAGATTATAGATTGATAGATTCAATTCGAAGTGTCTGAGATATTCGACTTTTAATTAAACACGTCGACATTGACAAGTATTTTGATACATAGAGGAATCATGGTCTAATTAATGAAATGAAATGATGAAATAAATAATAATAAGAATAAAATTTTTTTCACGTTTCATTTATTTCATGTTGACGACCTCCGTGGCCCTAACAGGTTAGCCCGCTACCATCTTAGACTGCATCATCACTTACCATCAGGTGAGATCGCAGTCAAGGGCTAGCTTGTAGTGGATTTAAAAAAACGTAGGACAACTTGTGCCACATGTCATTATTCTACGGTCTACCACGCATTAAACTCATTAGGTTTAAACTCATTAATGATTACGATTTGTGCTTTCTTGTAGTCTCATTCTAGTTGAGGCCCTGTGTAGCGTAAAAGGGGGGTTTTAAAAGCAGTTTATCCTTCAAACGGTGACATAATGTATGCTTGTAAAAATAATTTGCTGTTTTCAAGACCTTTATGCAGTCAGTGACGCATCTCAAAACACAATTAAAAAAATATCTCTGCATTGAAATTTATTTTAAACATTCCTCTTAATTTACCTTTTAAAGCAATTTTTCTCCTTATTGAAACTAATAATTTGCTATAGTAATATAAGATAAAATTTACTTTTCTAAATCAAACACATTGTCGGATTAATTTGTATTGAACAGTAAATATTTATTTTTTTACAAATGATTTCTTGCATTTTTTGCGACATACGCTTGCTCGATTTCACCCCCGAGCCTTTATTTCGATCTCGTGAGCTCACACCGCCTTAAACAAAGAAAAGTAGGTAGGCAGTAGGCTATGTACGAATGCCCATTGCCCACATAGCTCATTTGTCTTCATTGCAAAATTTACGAAACACGATACTTGGATATGTTAGAGATACCAATGGAGCAATCCGTTAGTCACGTGTGGTCAGACGTTAATTGCAAAACGCGTATCAAAAATATAGGAAATTACCCAATTGCTACTTAATCACTCGGGCATGTAGGTAGTTACGGTTCAAGTTGTTTTACGATCGACCAATATTAAACCTGTTTATACTTCTAATTATACTATACTAGATGATGGCCAAGACTTTTCCTTTTGATTCGAAAATTCTTCAATTTTACAGGATAAAATGTAGCCTATGTTCTTCCCCGAGATGTAACCTATCTTTGTACCAAATTTCATCAAAATCGATTGGACAGTTTAGCCGTGAAAGCGTAGCAGACAGACACACTTTCGCATTTATAATTTTAGTATTGACAGATGCGTTTTAGCACATGCGCAAGCTTTAGGCTAGTCAGGACGAGGCATAAGGGTTCCTTGTTCTACTACGGGACCCTAAAAATAGTTTGAATAGTGTCGACGTAGACCTTTCACACTGTGATTTTCATTACCATTATTTTCGTAAACCGTTCAGCAGATAAATGGCCACCCTACATAACTTTACTAAAATGCGAATTATAGATTTCAAGTATTTTTTACCCAAGGCCACGGCCACGGGTTAAAAATAAGCATCCTTCCCCGGGATGTAATCTATCTCTGTACCAAATTTCATCTAAATCTGTTGAGTAGTTGGGCCGTGAAAGCGTAACAAACAGACACACTGCCAACCAACCAACCACTTCAGGCTATTAACGTCACACTGCTGGGCACAGGCCTCCACTCTCATAGGAGAGAGGGAATTAGAGCTTAGACCCACCACGCTGCTCCAATGCGGGTTGGCGGGCTTTAACGACTATTATCATGTTAGTGATAATAACCGGGATCGACGGCTTAACGTGCTCTCCGAGGCACGGGGGTGAAACACCGCCAACTTCCAACTCCGGGCTGGCACTGAGAATTTCTTAATTGAAAAACCCAATACCAATTTTAATGCCCGACCGGGAATCGAACCCAGGACCTCGTGATCCGCAGTCGACTATGCTAACCGCTAGACCAACGAGGCAGTCAACAGACACACTATCGCATTTATAATAATAGTATGGAAGTATGGATAGCATGGAATCAAATATATCACTTTCTGTTGCTACAATATCTCCATGACTTTTGTGTCATCTATTATGATGCTTGGATGCTTTGTCTATGCAAACAAAGTGGAGTGTATGAAGAGTGGATGATCTTATCGAAGAAAAGTATTCATGATTCATGTTGATGTACCTACATATTATATTTTGGTCGAAGTTTTTAAGTTTATTCAAGCATACAAGTGATATGTATATTTATGTGATATACTCCGTATTACTAGTACTATTCCTTCCTTTGCTCGATTTTTATTATGGGACTTGGGACCTAGCTTATGAATTATAAGAAATATTTGTAACACCATGTATTACATAAAGTAAACAACACTGTGTTATATTTTTTAATAACTGTTGCTAATTTATGGAAGGTTTACGTTTGTCAAACAGATAATTAAAGCGGTTTAAGGATTTTATAGATGCTCGCATATCGAAATCATGTATAAACAAACGTATCCATATTTATATCTATATTCACTACAAGTAAGCCATTGACTGCTATCTAACCTGTTAGGGGCATGGCAGTTATAGTAAACCCGTATCCCTAAACTATTTCTGCATGGCATCGTACCGGAACGCTTAAATCGCTTGGCGGCACGTCCTTGCCTGTATGGTGGTAAGTGGTAACTATAGCCACGGCCAAATTCTCCCACCAGACACAAATAAGCTCTCAAATTAATATAAAGATTTTCTTACACAATCGAACCTGTGATACAGATCGAAACGCGTGTAAAAACTGCATCCAATGGGCATTCAAATGTCGGAACCGCCAAATGACTTGAATGTTTTTGCTAGTCAACGATATATTGAGCCAATGAGGTTGAAACTGATTATTTTCATGCTCTAGAAATCTCCGGGTCACCTAGAGCTGATATTGTAATGCAATAAAGTAAGAAGACCGAGATGATTGATGTTAGATAATAGCATGATTATTATAGGTCTATTAATTATTTTCATAATAAAATAAAGACCTTGATTACGCCACTGTTTACGTAAGACAATAACGGGTATTCTTATAGAGTCGTGACGTAAATTGATATAGCCGAGACAAATATAAACATTGTCTTTCAATATATAATAATATAATATAGAAAATAATGGGTTATTACATGCAATCTGCAGCCGCGGGCGAATTCCAAAAGTTACACTCAGTTTTGTGGTTAGAGATTTTAAAGCTCGAACTTCAAAGTGCTCAGTTCTCTTTATAGGTTTCTTTAAAGAAAAATATTTATTTATATATACTAGCTGATGCCCGCGACTTCGTCTGCGTGGTTTGAGGTTTTTGGTTCCCGCGGGAACTCTTTAATTTTCCGGGATAAAAAGCCTTTGTGCTATTCCAGACTATAATCTATCTCTGTGCCAAATTTCAGCCAGATCCGTTCAGCCGGTGGTGCGTGATTGAGTAACAAACATTCATACATCCAACCAAACTTTCGTACCAAACTTAAAATACTAAACATAATGTACAAAGCAAGCTATGTATCTTCGTGGGCAAAAATTACGTGTTCGTATATTTCCTTTCCTGTATTTTAATGCTGCTTCTTTCATGTATTTACTATAGCAGTTATTCATAAATAATAGCTGAAGGAAAATTTATTTAAGTGTCTACTGATTTCAAATTGTTTATCAATGAAAATCTTTCCTCGCAGCTGTTAAATTCTCCCTCAAAGATGAGAATCATTGGAAAAAACCTCTGAATAATGGTATTTTTTTTTATAACGGCTTAAGCAAGTGATTGCAACAGTAAATAGTACCTAGAAGCAGTTAATACAAAGTGGCCTGATAGACAACTAGGTAATTACTCGCTGATATGTGTCAGCAATGTGTGTCGAGGCGGTGGATGCGTTACTAGGACCTCGTTGGCCAATGTGTTACATCACTTTTCTACTTTGGTATATTCCCTATCTGTAATTTTGGTCAAGCTTCGGTCTGGTAATAATGCCACATAATGCCTATTAAAATCAAAATTGGAAAGTCCCAAAAACTAAAGGCGGCCTGGAATTTTTTGGCAGATAACGAGTCTTAGAAATATCTACCTTAATAGTTTGACCATAGTTCTATGAGAAGCTAACATTGAGTGAATGTTGATACGGCTACACATTGAAACAATGTAGACCATAAAAACGCAAGATTCAATTGTCAAGCTCAACTCCCGCATGTTTTATAATAAAAAATTATATCCATGTGATTGCGAGTTGCGACACTATGCTTCCGTCATCGTGGCCATGACGCGTTTGAGTCCAGTCTTCCTAGAATGAAACAGTACCGTGGGCAGTGAAAGGATTGAAAATTCAAATGTCATGAGCTACAACGTGACATGTATTTCGTAAAGTATCGCACGAACCCTATTGGGCAATGTCGGCGTTTCTCAAGTCTTTGTTTGACAATGTTATTTACGAAAAATCTTGGAATACGACGGAATACGAATTGCCCACTATGTGTAACGAATTCAGATCAAAGTTGTGATACCGGAATGTCTCTTTCTAGAAAGACCTTCGTGTCATAAATCACAGATAGACGAGGAGGTCAATGTTGTAAGGGAAAATATTGCAAACGTATGCGGCATTAATAACAAAGTATTATCTTATATATTTTTAGTATTTAGTAAACTTGACTAACTAGACAACTCAGGTCACCTAAGACCTAGGGTAGCTAGAAACTATAACCTAGAAAAACTATGTAGTGCTAGAATAACTTGATAAGCTATATGTGGTTTCGAAAATAGTTTCGTAATTTGAACTACGTAGAAATCGACGTTAAAATTATCATTTTTGAAACTGTTTCAGTGTCTCAATAATTTTAATTTAAAGTCACGTATTTAATGCAAACCTCGACGGTACATTGAATGTATTCCAGCAACAGACCACTTGTAATATAAGGATTCAAATAACCAGAGTATGTGCCGTAATACGATACGATAAAAATGTCTAAGATACTTTCTAGAATTGCATGTAGATGCGACCACACTTATACAGAACACCCAGTAGTTAATTGGAGCATAAAATATACTCACTTTGCAATTTTTCTCTTTTGCATTATCTACTCTCAAAATAATATTATCATATTCCTGGAAAGCCGCCTTTGAACTAGGTAGGTATAGTAAATTCTAATAGAAATTCAGATTAATCCCTTTATTCTATAACATTAATAAGCATTTCACAATTTGATCAACAGTGATTTCTTTACTTAGACTAACTGATGTATGAGACGTCTTTAATATCCTGAATGAGCCGTACGCTGGAAGACTTTATATTTCTGACATTATATAGTGGTGTAGACATCTAGACGACAATTTCAAGTCCCCACCGATGAAAGAAGAATAGGCCGTTGCACGCTCATTGAATTTGCATAAGTGTCTCGGGTCAATACCCGCTTTTAACTGTGTGCTTCCATACGTAGGGACCTGAAGGCATATTTACTTGCCTAAAGGTATATTTACTTAAGGATTAAAAATAAATTTATCAAGGCTAATGTTGTCATTTGACAGTATTGACTTATTTGTGGGTCCAACGATATTAGCCTTTGACAACTTTTGGCTCTTGATACTCTGTTTTATTTACATAATTAGACTAAGAATAAATACATAAGGTATTTTATTTATAGGTATGTAGCTAAAAATGTTTGACAATGTAACGGTAGGCAGTTTATATCGAAAGTATTAGCAGTAGTAGAAACAAAAAGAAATCCCGTTATCACAGTGTTTTAAAAAGCAGTGAATAAAGTACATAAAATGAAAACATAAATCATTTTTATGAACCAAACTTAAAATAGCTAGTTAGGTACAGTGTTCTAAATTTACTGTCCATGTTATTGACCGAGCGAAGTAAACATCGTGTCTCATTAAATGAACTCCAAAATAGAAGTTTAAAAAAGAGTGAGTTTTTGTGACTGGAATGAAAGTCGGATATCTTTCGAGCGCTGAATAAGAATCCGACAAGATGAAACATTTTATGTTTTACGTAATAGTCATTGATTGACTTGGCTAAATCTAGTCTAATTTAGTTTTAAAAGAACTTGTAAAACACCCACAATACAAATTTATTTAAACTGAAAGGTGAACTTAGGTTTTGGTTTGCGGCTCCCGTACGATGATTGATGCAAAAAAAGGTTACAACATAAATTGTAGGAAATTTTCTCCAGTTTAATTGAATACATAACTATTTTCATCGTAAAATTAGTCCGAAAGGAGTTATTGCCAAAAAACTGTTTTTGGGCGCCATTTTTCCAAAATGGCCGCGAGTGACAAAGATACGAGGTGACAAAGTGAAAATTCGGAAAGAGCACGTCAAAATACACCAATTTTTAAAACTTGCGAGAAGCTTTTTCAATTAAAACTACCAAATGACTGGGTTATCGTATAAGTTCATATTTTTTTGACAAGTGACTTGTGATTTTGACATCGGTGAACGTAAACATCCCTAATATATGCAAAAGAGAAGAACAAATCAACAGTGTTTTCTAAAGATTTTGGGTTAACGAATGAAGTAAAAGCCAATATCAATCTAGCACTTTGCGTAGGTTATACAAAGGTCAATGATTTGAATACATGCAACTTTATTTATGTGGGTGACTCAGATAGAGTTATATGTATATAGCTAAACCTATATTTACTAACTTTACCTCGATACAACTACTTAGCATGCTAGACTTGTTGAATTGGTCGATAGGAAATCAGATACCTATCAAAAGTGACTACATTGTTGTAGATCTTGAAACCATTACTATTTCATGAATTAAATATATCATGAAATCGAACGTTTCATATTAAAATTTATACTATACACGATGAAAATTTAGTAGTTTTAAAAAACAGTATGGAGTTGAATCGCTTTTTTTAAGTTTACTTTTTTGAATTACAATTTTTTTTCGAAATAAACTCGGAACTGTTAGAAACATTAGTAGCGCTTTGTTTACTATATATGTTATATACTATGCTATATGCATTCTTAAAAATAAATTTTTATTTTCATATTATACCTTAATATGTTTCATGTTTCAACTAAACTTTGAAGGTGAGTCAGAGATCTTTGTGCTAGGAGTAGGACTAAAGAAAACGGAGTTGAAGAAGAAGTATAAAATTATGTCGTATGGATTGTAATTAAAATAAAGGAAGTACTTACCTCTTGAGGAAGTCTGTGTATTCAGCCTGCCGGATAAGCCCAGTCCTCATCATGATGGTTTGGAAGCATTGTCGTTCAATAGCCCATAGACGGCAATCGGTCGCAGCCTTGATGGTAGCGGTTCTCTTGCAATTGTATAGGATTGCCAACTCGCCGAAGACCTTTCCGGGTGCCATTGTGCTGAGGTACTTGTTCTCGCGGGATACTTCCACTCGACCCTCTGGAGACAATATTAAATCTAATTGAAACACCGAATCAAAAATGTTATTACATTACAAAAAAACACGGAGTCCACAGCTGACCGGAGGGCGGGCAGTTATCTCGGCCGACATAATATAAGTTTGGCTATTCAGCGAGTTAACGCAGCCAGCGTTCTGGGCACATTGCCTTATAGCAGTGGAATAGATGATATTTTTAATGTTTAGTTTTTAGTTTATTTTTTTACTTTAGATTTAATTTAGATTTTAATTTATCTTGTATATATTATAATATATTCGGTAATAAATTTAAAATATAATGTCCTCCAAACGATAGTATTCTATGTAAATAAAAAAATAATTTATTAGAAATTATAAATTAGAACTTTAATTTTAATAGTGTCCGAAACATAATTCTGAAATTTTTTATCCACTACAAGTTAGCCCTTGACTGCAGCGATCTCACCTGATGGTAAGTGATGATGCAGTCTAAGATGTTAGCGGGCTAACCTGTTAGGAGCCCATGCCCCCAGTTAAATTATAGCATGGCAGTTAAATTAAACCCATATCCCTAATCGGTTTTTACATAGCATCGTACCGGACCGCTTAATCGCTTGGCGGCACGTCTTTGCCGGTGGGATGGTATATAGCCACGGCTGAAACCTTCCACCAGGCAAGAGAAAATTCAGAAATTATAAATTCCCAAATTGACCCTGCCGTGGATCGAAACCGGGACCTCCCAAGTGAAGACAACATCGCACAACACTGCGCCAGGGAGGTCGTTAGAATTAATTCATATTCAAATATGAATTACAATTTTTTCGTAAGAATAAAAATTATAATAACGGAACTGTTTATTGACAAACAACCATGTTGAGTGTTCAAGGCTAATGCTAATACAGAAACTAATCGTTTCTCACGATGACGCATAACCAGTCTCGTTAGAAAACATGACAGGATATTGCAAAAAGTTTCATACTTAGCAGATCTTACAAGTAGGTACTGCAACTACTATACAAGCAAAATAAACTATGATCGATGACTAGGAAACTGTAAAAACTTTTCACCACTTTAATTTACAGGAAGTTATTACCTAATTTTCAGTATATTATATTAGCCAAATTTATATCTGTCTCACTCACTCTCTAGGCTTTCACGTCATAATGGTATAGTTTTCTCATAACAATAATGCAGTGGATTTACAGTTCATATCGCATACAACTTTTTGATTAGTAATGATTAGAAAATGACTTCGAAATATTTTAATAACTTCACGTAGATATTTCATCAGATTGAAGGCATGTATACCTTATTTGATTTAATAATGTATGATTGTAGATAGAACAATTGAGTCAAGGTGACAACCGTGCGAATAAACAAAGAGGCGTGTGGTATCGTTCATTGTTTTCTTCATTCTTGAAAAACACTTTATTAATACTCTGAATGCATTAATCTTCCTACTGTATTAACATTGTGCTATCTATTTCTGTGCTAAAATAGCGATAGCTGTTTAGGTAAAAAATATTAATAATTTACTTATTAATTTTATTAACTAGGTATAAGACAACTAGTAATATTATTTCCTAAGAGAAATATAATCTTAATTTCCTGATTTTATAAGACCGGATTCATATACTTAAAATGGTATTCTCTTAAGTTTAATTCTACGATTATTAATATCTTAATTATTATTTACCTCTTGAATCTAATACTTATTTTCGTGCCAAACGTTATTATAAGTAGACATGAGAACCTAATTAAATATTAATATTACGTAGAGCAAGCAAAGAAATATTACTCTTGAATTTGAGAATTAGCAAAAGTTATAATAAAACTTTTTGCAACTAAAGAAGTAGACGATGCTAATGATGAAATATCAGAAACGTTGACTTTTAAACACTGAGTGGTTAGATATTAATATAATAAATAATTGTGATAAAATCATAAAACTACAGATCGAAAAAAAATATACGATTGTTGAGAAAAACAAAAGTGTATTCGCATAAGAAAGTGTTTATACCGAAGCGCATGTCAATGCAGGTCGACAGATCAGACTGCGTTTTTATAGTATTGAGTATAATTTACAGCCTTTGCTTCTTACAAAAAAAGTCACTCACTTTGATGTATAATATTATTACGCACAGATGTTTGTCCTATTCATAAAGATGTACATTAAATGTATCAGCATGTGGCTGAATAATCTATTTTACGGACATTAACTCGACCTGATTTAAAAAACAAAACTGGATTTCATTTTCATGAATTCAGACCGACAAATTAGTATCGGAAACAGGGTTAATTTATTGAACAATATTCATTCTTCTTCTACGCTTGCATGATTAACTATAAAAGTAGGCCAATTCAAACTAGTTATAATAGATGCCAAACGCGCAAGTAGATTTGTTAAGCAACTTATAGTAAGTAAGTAATTTCAATTGTAATATACTAATGATTATTATTGGATATTACTCTGGATTTGGCCTCATTGAAACTACTGTTGCACTGATGTATTTTAATTAGGCCCTAACGTCAGAATTATTATAGCCAAAAACCATTTTAATTGATAAATATATATATCTATAGCGGTATATATTATATTTAATACCACAAAAGCCGCAACCGTTATACATTTCAGTCGTAAATCTAGACCTTCATTATAACTATTATATTGGATGTCAACTCAATAAACAATATACATAATACATATAATAATCACATGATAAAGATAAGGTTCACGTGAGATAATAATGACATGAATATAGTAAAGGAACCTATAACAGAACACTAACTATTTTTAGGTTTACCTGAATCTCCATTTCGTTGCGCGTCAAATGACTTGTTGTCTTCTAACCGGGTAACATCAAGTAATATTCCAGCATCAAGTGAAGATTCAGTGGCTGTACTGTCTCGTTGACAGAGATTTCCGGTCCTTCTCTTACGTGTCCCGTATGTGTGTACAGGAACTATGAGTTTTGGTCGAGGTATCGAAAAATCCGAGTCAGAACCACTAGATGAACTTTTTGCACTACGCGAGTAAACACCTTTATTATTAGTCACACGTTCTTCAGAAATGCGGTCTTTAGGCGAACTGAACGATAAAATGTCATTATATCTATCATATCTATCTTCACTTTTCACTCTAACTGTATTGTATAACTTCCCGTATTTATCCGGTTTAATTTGTCTAGAAACACCGTTAGTCCGATAATCACTTTCTTTTCCTAAATTAACCGACTGAAATCCATTACTCGTTGCAGACACATGTGGAGGTTGACTTCCACGTGACATTCCACATTGCATTAGAGTCAGCTGCTCACTCGGAGAGAGATTCCTTTTTGGTTGTGTAACAGTAACGCCATTATACATTTTAGTATCATTTTCGCTAGTATCGAGATAAGCTCGAAGTGGCGCTCGACCTTCGCTTTTTACTCTTAAAGATTTTGAGCGAAAACTAGGCCTAACATCGTCCGCGCGTCCGTTCCGCTCCTTTTCAGGTTGCGTTATGTGCTCAGGAAGTACTTCGCATGTAGATAACGATTCTTTAATAGGGTGCATGAATATGCCCAAATCTTCCGTTTCACTATCTATGTCGAGGTTTTTCTTTCCGGATCTAGATTTCATTGGGGTTAAATCTAATGTTGCCATGGAGTTTATTATTTGATACATATCATTTCCGTAGCCACGAACGGTTCCGTTCATCATAGCATCTCCATTTCCAAGATTTCTTTCCTTCTTTGGATCTTTCTGAATTAACTTTATTTTGTCGCTGTCGGTATCATTGTTTTGTTGGCTAACTCTCGAATAGTATTCGTAATATGATTCTGATGAAGGATCTGGAGGTACAGGTCCAGGATCAGGCAGAGGATAGCAATTTTTCTTTGAATCAGCTTTTCTTTGGCGGTGCGCATATTTCAGAGAGTCTTTTCTTTGTGGAGGTACTGGAGCCTGTCTTTCACTAGATCCAAAGGCTTCGATGTCCCATTCAGTAAAGTTTCGTCTCTTTACTCTTCTTAGAGTTGATGGTTTATACCCGTTTGGCATGT
This sequence comes from Erebia aethiops, assembly GCA_923060345.2. Classification (NCBI taxonomy): domain Eukaryota; kingdom Metazoa; phylum Arthropoda; class Insecta; order Lepidoptera; family Nymphalidae; genus Erebia; species Erebia aethiops. Next base: position 6,849,727 of record OV281096.1, on the reverse strand, counting down.
CTTTAAAACTATAACTATGTTTTAATTTATTTTGCATTAAGAAATTATTGTTAGCCCTAGCCTTTTCTTCAATATCTTGTTGATATTTCGCTAGCTGAGATATATTTTCATTAGGAACGTTATTTTTGTAGTTGTGGCCATGACTTGCCCGTGAATATGTATTGTATTTATCTTCTTTTTCGACGCTGCGTCCCACATCTCGACATGATTTGCTTCTAGATATGGAATTAAATGATTTATTCGACTGATTATCATCTTCCTTGTAACTATTAAGATTATTAGCCCCAACCCAGTTGGCAGCGTAAACAAGGTCCATAGTTCTATCATTGATAGAAAGCCACGGGTCCTCCATGACCGCTTTTCCTGGGTAATGTTTGATTTTCATTTTGCTTCAAAAAACAAAATTGCTTTTACAATCTTGAAGCTCCGCAAACACTTTCTGGACACTGTTAAAACACTAAAAGATTCTTGATCCATCTTCGTAGTCAGTATTATTAGTAAATTCGAGATTTCAATTTGAGATTTTCTTGTCGATTTTTTAAATAACTGTGATATCTAATTAACACTGGAACAGATTAAAACACAATTTAACTCTATTTAAATTTAACCGTTTATGCCACAACAATTATTTAATGCTTGGATGTATTCATTATCATTAACTGCATTTCGATGCAGTTTCGTGATATCGTTCTTAACTATGCATGGATAAATAGAGTAACTAGATAACTAAATAGAGTAAAAGAAATCCAGATTTCTTTTGTTATTTAGACTTGAAGATTATTTTAGTAGTTATGTTATGTTTACCCGCATGTGTACAGTACAAAATATACGTATGAGTACTGAAGGGAAATAAGGTAGAAGAAGTATAATGTAATGCAATCGATTTTAATTAAAGTCAACTGCAGTAACACATGAGCAGTCAGCTGACATATTATATCTTTGCGAATGTACAAATAACCTGCCTTATTTCGATTCTGGTTAAATGACTCAATGATTCATAACCGTTGAATGATTCACATTAATAAGGAGTTAGTTCCATCTACATACTATTATTTCTACCTAACTAATCGGCTAAAATATTTGCTGGAACCAATTAAAATTAATAAAATCAAAATGTACATACAGACCTAATAAATAATTCATACACTTAGGTACTTTAGGATATGGTTGGGTCAAAGAAACCAGAAAATATTTTGAGTATTGACACATTTTGCAATCCATATTATGAACCTCATACCAACAAGATCTAAATTATAAAGTCTAATCCCATTATGTACATATGTACCTTGGAATTCTGTCTCAAACGGATTTCACTGCCACGTAACATAAGGTCGAAATCTTTGTTCGTTTGCTTACATAGGTGTGTCAAGTGCAAAGTGCAAACTAATCTTGACCTTATAGTGAAGCGAACCGTAATATCAAGAACTAGTGGTCCGCCCCGGCTTCGCACGGGCAGCACTAATCATCATAATAGTCCATACCCAATAATAGCCAGTCAACACTGGGGAGCACATCAGAGGTGCGATTATGTGAGAATTGTCGATCAAATCGTCAAAGTTCGGCTTCAAAGTAAAATAAACCATAATATCACTGAATTAGAGCTCAATTTCGTGTATCCATTCTCATACGTTTAGGGCATCGTACTTACCATATGTATGAGAATGGATACACGACGTTAGTCTATACTAATACTAATCTATACTAATATTATACAGAGGTAAAGTTTTTGAGGTTCTAGGGGGTAATCTCTGGATCTACTGAAACGATTTTGAAAATTCTGGTACCAGAAGCCACATTATTTGTGAGTGTCATAATCTCTAAATTAACCCGAAAAATGAAAAGACTTTTTCGCGGTAGGATTTGCAAAGTAAGTCGGGGAAAAAACGGTAGAACGAAAACGTTTCTTACGAAAAGCTCATTCCACGCGGACGAAGTCGCAGACATCAGCTAGTTAATAATAACTATGCCCTTGATAGAGCTGCATGTAAGACATCAGAAGTGAATGTTCAGCTGTCACCACACATTAGCCTTGAAAATAATTCCTTTACCAGTTTTAAGCCAATATTTTATTGAACAAGTTAGAGTCTTGTTTATGCAAAATGCAAATAGCTATAATTCTTCGAAAGCAACACAATAGAGAGACTTGTTATTCTTATTATATTTATAAATGCCATTGCTTTAATTAAAATTGAACTGGTTTAAAGTGATTCTTAATATTATTATTTTAAAGATTTCATTTTCATAATTACAACTCCATAAAAGGGCATTTTAATTGTGTTGCAGAAGGGAATTTAATTTTTTTTTAAATTGTGTGTGTCAGCTCCGGCTTCCGACGCACGACTGGAGTTTATCATTACGAACGAAAAGTGTTACCATGGAAACGTAGTAAATAACGTAACGAAAGTTTGATTTCACTCCCCATACATTTTCAAATCCTGGGCTTATTTATATGAAAATCGATTCTTAAGGAGGTAAACTCCAAAAACACCTCATTTACCTCAACGCCAATGAGCAAAATGAAAACATTGACCTCAAAGCCTACATACTGCTTAAAAACTCAATCAATTCCTTAAAATAAGAAGAAATTAAGAACAATAGATTAGAAAAAGCAAAATAGAGTTCCTTAAATATGTAAAGCTAATTTGTTAAGTAGGTAGAAGTAATTCTCCTGAAAGAGAGAAAAAATACCATTAAGAAAGTGGCATAACATTAGTATAATCAGCTAATTAGAGAACGACTTCGATCTTATCGCTCCAAAGTAAATGTGGTAAAGTGCAGCTTTTCACTTGTGAGAAATAAATCTATACCTACTAATATTATAAATGCGCATGTTTGGATGGATGTATGGATGGATGTTTGTTACTCAATCACGCCAGAACGGCTGAACGGATCTGGATACAATTTGGCACAGAGATGGATTATAACAACACATAATAATAATAACACATAGACTACAAATTACATCCATACTAACATGTGCGAAAGTGTCTGTATGTCTGTCTGCTACGCTTTCACGGCCCATCTGGTTAACCGATTTTGATGAAATTTGGTTTGTATCTTGGGGAAGGACATTGGTTACTTTTTATCCTGGAAAATTCAAGAAATCCCGCGGAAAAAAAAATTATATCTTCAACCTATTTTGATGAAATTTGGTACAGGGATAGTTTGTATCCAGGGGAAGGAGATTGGCTACTTTTTATCCCCGAAAAATTAAAGAGTTCCCGCGGGAATGAAAAAATCTTAGTCCATGCGGACCACGCATCTTAATCCAAGTCGCGAGCATCATCTAGTTTTTAACAATTGAGAAGTTCTCGTGGTAACCAAAAAAATCCTCGGACAGCGAACGAAGTCGCGGGCATCAAATAGTATAATATAAACAAAATAACAGTCCATAAGAACGGATGGCTTCACGGACCGTGGCCACGAATTGCACAAGCCATCATCCATGAGGAAATAACTGGGCCTCAAGAGTCCGTCAAATGCGAACTGTACCTCGTTACGCAATAATTAGATAATGGACGAGACTTTATTCCGTCCGCACAGTAGCCAGTTTTTAACATTTATTGTTATTGCACTTTCACTGCTATTACTGCAATTTGCTAAAGGTGCATCCACATGCACGTTTTAATATAGTGCGATTGACTGGCGACCGAGGATCACAAATTATATTTTAAACTAGCTGATGCCCTCGACTTTGTTAGTGGATTGAAGCTTTTTCGTTCCCGTGGGAACTCTTTGCTTTTCCGGGATAAAAAGATCTCTGTGCCAAATTTCATCCAGATCCGTTCAGCCGTTCTGGCGTGATTGAGTCACAAACATCCATCCATCCATACATCCATAGTCCATACATATCCATCCATCCAAAATTTTGCATTTATAATATCAGTATAGATTTGAATACACTGCCTACTTTGACATAACCGTCTTATCTCATTGATAATGAATTAATTAACGCCAGTGAAAGTTCACTTTCCTAAGTCGCTCTTTTTTAATAACATCATATTCATGCATTTTAGCATTGATTTTAATGCTATAGTGCAGTGAACCTAATCCTTTCTAATATTATAAATGCGAAAGGGTGTCTGTCTGTCTGCTACGTTTTCACGGCCCATTCGTTCAACCGATTTTGATGAAATTTGGTACAGGGATAGTTTATATCCCGGGGAAGGTCATATGCTTTTTATCCCGGAAAAGTAAAGAGTTCCCGCGGAAATAAAAAAAACTTAATCCACGCGGACGAAGCCGCGGGCATCATCTAGTTATATATACTATTTGATCATAATAATATTCATGTAAAATACCTAGTTATTTTAGAAATACGCGCGTAACATCGTCGTGTGCTTAGCGCCTTATATCGAATACAGACTCCAGATAATTTAAAAAAATATATATACGCGCCGAATTGAGAGCCTCCTCCTTTTTTGGAAGTCGGTTAAAAATAGCTCCATGATGACAAAATGAAAAAAAATCTAAGCCACCTGTTTGATTTTTTCGGACTGTCCTCCAATAGCAGTTACCTATTTAACTACTGTAGACCGTAGAGGCATGAACAGTTTAAACATTAAGAAGCAATGATAATAATATTGCATCGGTAATTTAAAAACAATATTATTTTCCCTTGGTCGACAATTGCCTCATTATTTTAAAAACAATACTGTATACCAATGTATACAGTATTGTTTTTAAAATAAAAAAGTCAGGTAAAAAGGTCAGAAAAGAGCCAATGCTCTTTTCTGACCGCTAATATTCTAACAGGAAATCAGATCATTTCCATACAGCACAAGATTTTTAGCGTGAGTTAAAGAGAATCAACGCCATCTATCGGCAATGTAGCTTTCTTAACAAATTCTTTGTTTAAAGTTTATGGTTTCCTCGCAAATTAGAGAAAAGTCACAGCCAAAGTAGCAATTCACAGCCACGTTTACCTACTAAATAAAACACTTGGGAAGTTCTCGGCTTTGCCTACTAAATCCTTCCAATATTACTCAGCCGTGGTTTAGTTTCGGCCTGGGCAGTGATGTACTAGGTTTTAATAAAAAGTGTATTTGTGGACAATTTTGTCGATAGTAAATATACTTCTCCGTTCACATATTTTATAAGTGGTACATTCAGCTAGAAACTTGCACCAGCTTTTAATATCAGACATGTATGATGTAACAGAAGCAACGAACTATCATAAATATAATATGTGCGAAATCGTGTTTATTTTTAAAGCACGCAATGTTTGCAACTGCAAGTTTTGCTCTACATTTTATCTAAATATCGAACTCCTTATCTTATGCCCGCAGATTGAATAATAATGGGGCTGATTCTGTTGTACACAATTTCTAAACTAAACTAAACTAAAATTACAGCATTAAACCCTATTGCTACATATTGCTAACCCTTTCATAATACTTCCTACGAAAAGGGACAGAACTAGATTTAAAGCTGCCATTTTAGTTTAGTTTAGAGACTGTGTTATACAGAATCAGCCCCAATATCTACCTAACCTACCAAATTGATCTTCGCCTAAAACAACTAAGTTTTGCAAACTTAAAAATGGTTTATCATGTTTAATCGAGCAGAAACGCCGCACGCGAATTCTTCAGCCAATCGTAGCTTAATCTTTCATTAATCGTATTTCAGCCAAATTACAGGTATGAAATACATCACAATAATAATAAAATATGAACATACTTCGCAAATTGAAGGTAATTATTAAACGCATGATCGAACTACTAGAAAACGATTTCTATATCGATAGAGTTGAAACCAGTTCAATGGTCCACATATCCATTGGACTGGCCAGCTGATACGTGAGAATCTAGGAACTTGAGAAATCTTTGCCTAGTTTATCACTTACGCCGCTCGTAAGTCCAACAAACGATGAGCAAAAACTGAACAACATGCAGAAGAAAAAGGGGAGATATGCAATTAGTGTGACATAATTGATACTTTGAGGAAAAAGAAGGGAAAGATTGAGGCTGAGATCTATAGAGCGTACTTTGACTTGGCTCAGACTTTACTGAGAGTTAAAACGATTTGGGCTTATGTGAGTAACATAAATCTATCTCTTTTTAACAATGTCTTAAGTCTAAGCAAAGGCAAAGTTCGCTCCATAGATCTCACCTGAGACAAAATAGCGTAAAAATAAATTTGATATTAAAACATCTTCTAAAATGTTCTTGGAAGAGAAAGAGAAATTCTCGAATTCGATCTCCATACATTCAATTTATAACAATACCTACAAGTTAAAACTTTATGCAGATCCAAAAATAAACAGTCTAAATAAAACAATCGATCTAATAGGAATACGAGTAAACAATAGATAGACATGACACCTTGGTATGTGTAGCGCTTAGAACAATAAGATATTCTTATAATAATATTCTCAAGACACTCAAAATAAAGAACGATTTACATACAATTAAAAAACTTTTACAATAAACGTAAGTAGGTACCAACTACCAACCTACTCTACCCACAGTAGCGCGTTACACGAAATTACAATATTTATGTAAATACGCGTATCTGTATAATTATAACAATCAGGAGCGATGTTACTTTCGCTATGATTGGTTAGTTTTATCATAACGATGAAATAAACAGAAAATTCCCAATATCAAAAAGTGTAAATAAGGAAAACATGATAAGCATTTAAATTTTTTGTAATACCTACTTTACTAATAATGTCTTACTTTAGTAATAATACACTTACTTTATGGTTGATACCTAAAATTCATATAAACGGCTTCGAAACATATTACAGGGCATCCAAAATACCCAACGCCATAAAGTCAGATATGATAGCAAAAATAAATAAGAGCTCAACCCAGACGAAACACTCTACTCAACACTCGACAGAATAAAATGACAAACAATCTCATCACTGACTAAAAATAGGTAAGTATAATTAACAAAAAATAAGGCATTTTTTATTAGAATCAAGTTTCTATTTAGTTCAAGGTTTTGATAAATGCAGATGATAATTTGGGCTGAAGAGAGACTTATTTGAATTACGAAATACTATCACGTTCTTATCCATAATATGTATTTAAAATAAATGATGTGATGACTCAACACTTAATAAAACACAAAAGGCGAATCACAGATATAAATAACTTGTTCTGAATTTTTATAACAGTAATTGTTAAAGTAGTAGACAAAAGAGTTCCTTTCTTCCATTTAACCCAATAAAGCATTACGTCATGAGAGGCATTCCATGAACTGAATTTGTATGAGCCTATAAACTACCAATCTGAGACACAGTTACGTCCGTCTTACATATTTTAAATATAGGTCATTCATTTAGTTATCAAATTCATTTCACAAAGCATTGATGATAATGGAATAGATGTAAGTACAGATGAATATAATGATCTTTATGACTAAAATTTGATAGTATTTTAATATGAATATCCCATTAAAAAGCAACCATACCAACTTTCTATAGCGTCGTGACAGCCGTTATAGCCCACACTATTATTAAACGATAACATCGATGTTATACATGGGTTCGTAGGTATGCCATATTGTTGAGCCAGTAAATCACGATCATAACATTAGACACATGCGTTTGATAAAATCAATGGTACTTTCTAATCGTCGAGAGAATAGAATGATATTATATCTACATTTTAACTTCTACATGTACAAACTTAACCGCAAACAATTATTACGAACCATCTGTATCAGTAGATAATTAAATAAAGCTGTGACGTGCCATAAATTAATCAAAGACCGGTTGTTTTGGATATCATAATTGAACTGGCTACTCTATATTAAAAGAAGGTAAATGAAATAACCAGAGCTTGATCATCAAAACAGAGAGAGCGAAAATCAATGCTGAGGTTAATCCATAAAACAAAAAAGACACGCTTCGAGGCTGAGGATATAGAAAGCTCCGTGCTTAAACATTAATATGCTAAAAATCTTCACCGTGAAAACAACGCTACAAAATACTTTCACGACACATTCGGGTAATGCACGCAAGCATGACTTGATTGTAATATCCACTAAGAGTGCAGTCTAGCTTACTTGATCAAGTAGCGTATCAGTGTGTAAAACTTGGGTTTCTCCTAAATTAAAATCGGATACAAAGGTTTTTTTTAATGTTGGCACGTAAAATCTTAATTTGAATATTTTTAAATATTAATTAAGTTATTATAGCCTATTCTGGTGCTAAACATTTATGTCGTAACAAAATATTGTTGTGGCATAAAGCGGATGCACGCTATCCAAGCTTTTCATCACGATAGTCACTTAATAATCCTTCGAAATCTTTGTGTTGTGACAGCTGCAAGTTGCGCGAAAAAACACCTTGTCACTAATTCACTGCGTTCTCCACAACTTTGTAACAGTATCACTAAATCATGAGCATGAAGAAAAAACTTGACATCACACAAACCATCATTCTTAGAAGTGAGATAATATTATATCGCGTCAAAGTTTTCCGAGGACATGAATAATACAACGCAAGGCGACCAATCGCGGCAGCGTCGCCCCGCTTACTGTTGCACTCCGATCTTGATCAACTCCTGCGCACGTAGTGGTGACGTGAGTAAGCGAGATCAATATACAGGTAGAGAGAGAACATATTTTTATACCTGAATTTGTAAAGCTTTAAAAGTCTAAGCTATTAACAATATACATATTTTGTCTTTTTTATATTTTACACAAAATGTTGAGATAACCGTACAGTACATATTTTGGTTAACAAAAGAAACGTTTTCATAAAAAAAAGTCCTGAGCAAAAGCTTAGTAATGGTAAGAAATATTAAAATTGATTCAAAACAAAACTAGAAACGATTGAAAAGATTATTTAAAAAAAAACATTAACACAAAATTACTCAAATAGTGTAGTAGTGACGAAAACAGTCGGAAGCAATTTAACTAGTTTAGTCCAAGTGAAGCTGCATGTCATGTCGTAATGAAAGTGAAGGTCTTATCCCAACAATAATGGTATTGTAAATTAAGAAGTTTGTTGGCTTGGAAAATTAGGTAAACCAGTGCAAGGTATTGCCCATGACCGGCTATTCGAATGTTATAATAATTGAAGGTAAAGAGTAAAGGCCGTAAAATTATTAGTAAACATTGATAGCTTTGCATTTACAATTGATTTTAATATTTTGTACCATTTGTACACAATAGTATTTTGCATGAGAATTTAACGAACTTAAAATCTTAAAACAGAACGATGATATTTTTATAACATGTAAATTATGTGATACAACATAAATATAATATAATATTACATACTTATCCATTCATAGATTTAATAAAAATAATATAAGATAGACTTAAATAAATTAAATAGGTAGCAAGAAAGTGATAATTTGAATCAAAAGGCCGTTATAAGATCCCATTAAATGTAAATAAGCCCATATAATGGTGATGTTACGTTCATTCTGGTTAGGTAACTAACAACATAATCCGAATAACATGAAAAGCGGTAGAAATTAGAAGGGAAAGTGCTAAATGATATTAAATATGACATAAAAATGTTATAACTAGAATAGATCCATTTAAAACAGAGCACGATTATTGTTTGATTAGGAAACTGGTAACTACAGTTGTTTCAAAGTTCGAACAATGTGAAGTAACCGATATTAGAAGTTATAAATTATGCAAGTTTATAAATAACATTTTATATATAGTCCAAGTCACTAGTTCAAGGTATGGTGCAGTATTATTTGCACGTGTAAAGCCGGTAGCTTATCAGATTACAATTGGATAATAAGAAGACCTAGGTTAAATTCCGAGAGTAATAATTGTGATAACTCGAATGTAATTGTCAGGTAATAAATAGCACAAAGATAGACGCTAGCCATCAGATCTACTGACACAAGCTAGACACTATAGCCGGATCAAGTTTCCCTTAATACACATGTTTTATCATCTACATAGAAGCCCGTATCGTATTACCTACTTTAAATAAATAATGGTTCATTTAATTATAATTTATAACTAAAAAGAAAATAATGTCATTTGATATGGATCGTATTTATTTGCAGGATACCAGTAGATTCCAGTGGGGCTTAAGGTAGCTAGACACTGATCCTGACTTTATCTTTATAGAGAATGGATGGTGAAGGTGATGTGATTTTACATCGTAAAAAACTCTATTTACTATTTGTTGACCCTATTAGTTCAGATTAGTTCTTGATTTTAAAATATCACGGACTATGCGACACTTACAAACAAATTTTATTTTTAAAACGGGCCCCTTTATTGTAAGACAAGAGTGGCATCGCAAATTTTGTCATCGTGAAAATACATACGGAGGAAACTATTAGAACTTCGTCCTTCAGTTTATTTTAGTCTAAAATAACTTTAGAACAAAGGAAAATTGATTGATACTTGACAGACGTTATATATGGAGACCATGGAAGGAGATCGCAAATCACCTCTGAGCGCGTCGTTTGAAAAATAATAAGTGAATAGTGATTAAAACTAATCAATAATGAATACATAAAAACGAACGTTAACTATAATGATTACAAATGAAACGTATATTTCAATAATTTTGCACTCCTAAATCCTAATAATAATAGGTCTTTTAATTTAAGTAGGAACGAACAACGAGTTCCATTCCATGAGTTACTACTTGAACGCTTCACTTGTTAACACTTGAATAAAATTAAATATTCAGTTCATGGTTGACACGCTGTTGTAGGTTAGGATTAAATTTCTCTACGCAACCTTTCAAACGACCTGTCTATAATGCGGATTTGAAAGGTTATGAAGAGAAATTGAAAACCACAGATTTGAAACCAAAGATTTAAAAGAGTAGGGAACGAGTCAAATTTTTCTTTGAATAGATTTCATTAGGCAAAACTTTTCACAGTTAACATTTATTCAATTACGTAGTTTCAGATGCAGAATTAGAACCTCTTTTGTCAGGTAACTGTAAAGGTAAGTTTTCTAATGAAACTTAGACAAAAATAAGCCATAAAGAAGAAACTATTTTAAATGTTTAAACCTTTAAAGGGCGGATGGAAAGTTCAAGTAAAAGTAGAAATGGTAATCAAGAGGCTTCAATCCCGTATCATTTGCGTAACATATTAGACTGCGGTCAAGGCTGGGATTGTAAGGTTTCGCTTTCACAAATCACGACCAGAAAACCTAAAAAAAATATCAATGAAGTTCTTTATAGCATTAAATATGCTCTAAAAATTTCATTCTAGTTAATAGTCATAGTTTCTTGAATGGAAACATTATCTATACCTACTCTTTGTTATTTCTAGAACTCAAAAGCTTCCCAGTGATGTGCAAGTTTTCGATGAACTTCTTCCAAAATCTACAATAATAGCTTATAAAAAGCTGTTACATTTAACATTTTAATAGTGCATGTGCGTTTACGTGTTAAAGTAGCAGCTTTACATGTATATATTACCTCATTATTTGTCACTTTGAATCAATTATTTTAATAGCTTCCAAGAAAAAGGCATTTATTTACTTACAGACTCAGAGATAAACTGATGTGTTTGAGGATGACGTGATTTTACGGTCTTGAGCCTGTGGATTGTGGACATTTTTAAGAGAAACATCTACAATCTACATGGATGGACAAAAAATTACAACAATCTGTAACAATATTGCACGACCAATTTAAGGATTAAACTGTTTACATGTAACGCTATATAACGGTTTACCGTTGCAAATTGTTCAGATAACAATTTCTTATTTTTTGCGGAACTAGAACGTAACCAAAGAGACGATTAACACCACGTAAAGGAAGAGTTTCTAAGAATTCGTTATGCATGTAATTACAATTAGCTACTGGATTGTTTAAGATTTGATCTATAGAGCGCACATAATTTTCCTCAGTAGGTAATTGATTTGAGAAATGCCATCTCATAATGATTAAAGACTGAACATTGAGGAGGATGCTAATGATTCAATAACGTTTGGTTATTCTAAAGTATGCAGACTATTAAAATCGTAGAAAAATTGGAAAAATGCCGGAGGCGCCAGGCATATCCCTATCAGGAGCCTGGAGCACCCAATACAATCAATAATTGATAATGGAAATCTGGTACTGACACCAACAGCAAAATTCTGTTGCATGATGCGCTCCGAAACAATGCTGAATACTTGGTTTTTCACTTACACTTACATTACTTACAACTCGTCACTCTGCCGTCGTATTATAGAAAAACGACTAAGGTACTCCTAATTAGTAACAAAAACGCGTATTAACCTTTCACTATTTTTATAATGACCTTTAAATCCAATCACCGATGCTAAAGCGAATATCCAAGGCACTTGCTAGGCTATTGCAGATTACAAAATTTCGATGCAATTAGTCGTACAATAACAGCAATTTCATTAGCTGATAGACTGTTGAACTTTTAGCGAGGTAACTACAATAAAATTTTAGCAAGAATACAAAAATTGAGCCAATAATAATGATTGAGTTAATGCAAATGCCCTTGGGCGTGATAATCCATTCAGCCAGCTGTACCTATAAAAGTCGTCACCATAGAAAAAATCTTTATCTATTCCGTGGTCGTCACACTACAGCATATTAGAAACAGACTTACGCCACTTGTGATAAGTTGGGACATTTCCATCTTTTCGGAGAGAAGATTTTTCTTAAAAGAGCTGGCAAGAAATGCAGCATGACAAAAGATGGAGATCATTCTTAGTAAAACGTAAACTCATTACCATGTGAAGGATTACTTAAATGACAAGGAAGCTTGGCAATAATTTGCTCTCATGATAGTTCCATATTTATGATGATTTGTGAGATGGTGATAATGAAAAAAAAACCCGGCTGAGTTTGTTGTGGGCTCTTTTCAGACCCTGGCGCGTTTGGAACCCTCGTAGATTTTGTTTGAAGATACCGTACCAGATTATCACTATCATTTTTTTTATGTAACTGAACGTCAATAAGTGTAGTGTACCTTAATTGAATAAATATTTATGACTTATGACTTAGACTGGTCTTTTCCCACATCAATAATTCTCATATAATTTACTAACATTTACATGTATCTATCTAAGAGCAAATTTTTATCCATAGCACTTTGCATTTCGTCATCGGCCTACATAACAATGTTTCTCACAATAACCTATAGACATTAAGGCCATATTATTGGCTAATGGTGGTCACTAAGTGAGTGGAGCTAAGTCGAAAATTATCTTCATAGTACTTACATGTATACACGCAATTTTGTTCCGTAGTAGCCGAGATATATGGTTCATTATGCGGTATCAAAATGATCAAAGTGGGCCGGGATCTGCTTTTCTTCTAGCTCAATTTTCTTAGAATTGGTATTATAGGCCTGCATTAACGTAACTGACCGTAGCTGATTAAAAACTGTTTCGTTTTGATTTCCATCTTTAGAAATAGGTTTGCTACTGACTTAAATTCTTAGATTGATTCACCCTTCCTAATAATTATTTACAGGTAAAATTCTGTGGCAATAGTACATCATTAGGTATTGTAGGAGTCGGGCAGTCCAATTTGTAAGAATCAACGACCTCAATTTACATAGACGGGCCCTGTCAAACAAAGAATGTGGGCGTATTTTTAGCAACGCCATCAACGCCATCTAGTCTGAAAAGCGAGAACTTGCTTGCAACATCTTGAATAAAAACTTGAAAACGTATTGACTCGGTCATAGATAATATAGGTCATAGCCGTAAGGCCAGTAAGTAAAAAAAAAAAAATATACAGTTTGCCGCGGAAATTAAATGATTGCGTAATGTATAAAAATATTAAATAGGAAGATTAAATAACGTTTTTTTGGAAATGTATAATTGTGAATTGAAACACTTACCTTAAAATTAAAATTATACAGTGCCAAACTAATTAAACTTTAGATGTTAACTTAATAATAACAAATTATCCGCACGACGAGCGATCGTGACAGCGCTACGACGGAAACAAAGACAGATGCGGAACGCGTTCCGCATCTCGGACGCCCGGCGTTTTTCTATGAAAGGGCCCATCTAGTGCCTACATATATATCGATGGTAAGAATAGATTTATTGAGTAGGTACTAGGTAGTAAGAAAGTAACTAAGTAACTACACTATCTGATTCGTCGGTCTTTTACATAAACGTATTATATGGTATTTTATTAATATATAGGTACTTACTATAATTAAACCGTGGTAAAATGTAGAAGATTGAAGATAGGTACCTACTCAGAATAAAACTTGATTGAAAACAATATGTTATGTTCGTGTATTTCGATTGTTTTAAAAGTAATTTGGAAATTTCCATGTTTATTATAATATCTAATCATGAGGTCATCATTTATATTTATTTCATGAAGTCCCCAAGGGTATTTTATTTTCGGGGTCATTGAATGCCGTGTTTATTTATTGTTGAATAACTAATTAATCGAACCAAGCATAATCGATAGGTATTACTCTAAAACAATCCCTCGTTATAAAATTATAAATGCGAAAGTTTGGATGGATGGATGATTGTATGGATGGATGGATGGACGTTTGTTACTCAATCACGCCAAAACGGCTGCACGAATCTGGATGAAATTCAGCACAGAGAATGATTATAGGCTGGAAATACACATAGGCTACTTTTTATCCCGGAAAATTAAGGAGTTTCCGCGGGAACCAAAAAAAATTAATCCACGCGGACGGAGTCGCGGGCATCAGGTAGTAATGTTATAAATGCTAAAGTTTGGATGGATGAATGTATGGATGGATGGATGGATGTTTGTTACTCAATCACGCCAAAACGGCTGCACGAATCTGGATGAAATTTAGCACAGAGATAGATTATAGTCTGGAAATACACATACTCTACTTTTTATCCCGGAAAATTAGAGTTCCCGCGGGAACCAAAATCCTAAATCCACGCGGACAAAGTCGCTGGTATCAGCTAGTTATTTATATTTATTTATTACGCTTTGGCCCTGTCCTAATGACGCCAATGCAAAAGTCAGCGAATATTGGTTCCTGTCTCCTAAATGATCACCACATATAGAAGGTCATCGTTCTTTCATCGCCCTTTTTAAAAGAAGCTTCGTTTACTAGTTTCGTCGTTTAGTTAATTAGTCACACATTCTACACTAAGGTGTAAGGACCTTAGTGTCCTCGCAATACGCAATACACTTTCTCTTCCTAGTCTTTTGTATAAGTACACGTGTTTGTAATTAAAAATTAGTTATGCGTAACTCTTTGTGTCTGGACCTTGCATATTAATTATAATTTACACTTTCTTACTTCTTGTGGCAACTTCCATTTAGTTACAACTGCCATATTTTTACTTTCTATGAACAAATATAACACTGTATAAAATATTGTGTAAAATTTATCTATTATACTAGATTCACATAGAAATTAGGTTATATTTATTCTTGCTAAATGATAATTAGGTATTATTAATAACTATTAGGTACTAATAAGACGTGTCTACCTAATTGAAATTAGTTTACTATTTTTTTAAGATACCGTTACTGATTATTATCACCATTATATTTTATAAATAACTAGACGTCAATAAGTGTAGTGTACCTACCTATATTGAATAAACATTATTTGATTTGATTTATTTATTTATTTTACACTTTATTTGTACACCACAACACAAAAAAGAAAAATTATAATGAAGGAACACAAGTACGTACATTTTACTAAGTACGTAACCTTATAAATCCACAGCACAAGTTATTATAAGGGTGCCTTTCCACCAGAGTTGTTCTACGTTGCTAAGCTACGGATTCCATGTGTCATTACGCACCAATAGAAGCGCTTGATTTTCATAGCCCTAGAAGATCACTGATGAAAATATAATAGTTTACATCAAGCGCTACTATTGGTGGATTTGATCATAGGTTTGATATAAGTAGGTACAACCGTAGCTAAGCAACGTAGCACATCAGCTCTGGTGGAAAGACACCCTTAAGCAGTGTGATTATATTTTCATTTATTTGATCTTTCGATGAAAATGAAAGAAAGAAAGAAAAAACATTTATTTCCAAATTGTGCCACACAAAAACAAGCATACCTACCTAAAGAGGTAGATCACCCCTGCACCTCAACGATCTAAACAATATCTACAAAAAAACTTTTTTTAAGTCAGATAAGCCCCGCCCCATAAGTTTCGAACTCCTTATGAACGGTTTTCTACGCCTCCGTCTCACGTAAAACTTACAGATGTAATTGCGGACGAAGTAATTATATGTGGCATATTGGGCACTTATATGCAGTTCAGAGCGAGGCCGTATCGGGAAAACATTCCTAGGTCACAGATAACTTATTAGATACCTATTACTGTTAGTGTGTACAACGCTTAAAAGATTTGCCAGCATGTACAGTGCTTAAAAAGACATTTAATCTGTGTACCTAAATTTGTCAATGTCAACGTCAGATTTAATTTGTCAATAATATTGAATTGAAAATGTAAAAAAATCATCGTCGTTTTAACTTGTAACACGGAAATTAGAATACAGATATTGCAAACCTCATATAATCGAATTTTAATACGCATTCCTCCTATCAAGAAGGAACATTGGTCAACTTCGAACCAAATACTTTGTACCAGCAAGCGGGGACAAGACTTTTGGCGCCAACTCGCATCACCATTCACCGCAACGCTAACGGGACCCGGTGAGACGTGCCAGCCAAGATCATCCCATCTAATCCCATAATCCTACCTTATTCCTGTGCTAATTACCGTGTTCAACACTCACTACGCGTTATAAACCTGCAGGTAAGTACTTATTTGTATCCTATACTTGCACTATCATACTTACTTGATGCGAACTTGCTTCTCTTCTCACAAACCAAAATGTCTAAGACGGATCTTATTTTGCCTAAATCTCCTTTGCTAGACCCATCTGCGCAATTAATTAAAGAATTGGTTAAACAAAGAGGCGTTTTAAAGGGCAGATTGACTAAACTGTCTGCATATGTAAATTCCTTTGAGAATCAAGTTTTAGACCGCAGTAAGCGAGCAGAATTGAATCTAAGAATACAAGGTGCATCTAACTTATTGTCTGAGTTTAATCAAATACAAATGAAGTTGGACGGGGCTCTTCCGGACTCTGATAATGATGAACAGCTGGAGGAGAGAGAGTGTTTTGAAAACAAGTATTACTCTATAATAGCTCAAGCTGAGTGTGTCCTAGGCAATGATTCGGTGCCAGCTACAGTGCGGAATGAGTGCTTAGGCAATGCGCATCAGGCGGTAAAGCTGCCAACTATAAATCTACCTACCTTTGATGGTTCATACGATCAATGGCTTGAGTTTAAGAATACTTACACTTCCCTCGTTCACATGTCAAACACTATAAGTACTATTCAAAAATTTCATTACCTTAAGTCCTCGCTTAAGGGTCCAGCTGAGTTAGTTATTAATTCAATAGAATTTACACCAGATAATTACTTTGTTGCCTGGGAATTACTTATGAATAGATATAACAATAGTAGGTTACTCATTCATAATCATGTTAAAGCGTTGTTCACTATTCAACAATTATCTAAGGAGTCACCGGTATTGTTGCGCAAGTTAATTGATACTGTGTTAAAGAACCTACGGTCTCTAAACTTACTAGGTGAGCCCACAGAGCACTGGGACACCCTTATTATTTACATGGTTGTGTCAAAACTAGATGACTCGACGGAGCGAGCGTGGGAAAAACATAGGAGCGAATTAGGATTAGGTGAACAACAAAAAGATGGTAAAGGGGTAGTACGGGTGACTCATTTGTTAGAGTTTTTGAAAGCAAGAGCGGATATGTTGGAAACATTACATGTGTCACGCAATAAAAGTAATCAAGATTTAAATAAGTTTACAAAGAATTCTTCAAATAATAACTCGGGTAACAAGGATGCTTTGGGTAGCAAGGTTCGTTGCAACGTGTCCACTTCTAATACGGATAAGCAGTTTAAAAGAACGTGCCCGTTTTGCAAATTAAACCATAACCTGTATGCCTGTCAAACATTTTTAGACGCAACCATAGACAATAAAATTAACTTTATTAATAAAAATAAATTATGCATGAATTGTATGCGCTCCGGGCACGGCCCTGACGTTTGCAGGTTTGGGCCTTGCAGGAAGTGCAGCCTTAAACATAACACGATTTTACATCGCGAATGCAGTGCAACCGAAGGTCAAGTGGCACTACCACTTGCACCAGCGCAGAGTGAATACGTTACCAACTCCCCTCAATGCACATCAATTCAGACCTATTCATCGCAGGTTATTAGTGGGACAGACGTCAAATGCGCGCAGGCGTCACTCACACAACCTGTTTTGTTATCGACCGCGCTAGTCAGACTAACAGATGATTCAGGTAAAACGTTAATATGCCGCGTCATGCTTGATAGTGGGAGTCAATGTTGTTTTATACGAAAAGCGATCTGCGACCAAATTAATGCGCCATTAATACAGTCCACAAAAAATATACAAGGAATAGGGAACTCCGTCACACAATGTTTTCAATCATGCAAAATAAACATTCGCTCGTTACATGGGGATTATTCTACTCAAATACAATGTTTGGTGCTACCGCAAATAACACCAGTGGCGCCACCTATACCTATTAATTTCAATCAAATTAAAATTCCGCAATACATAACGCTAGCTGATCCCTCGTACCTGGACGGCTATGATATAGATCTTTTGATAGGTGCTGATCACTTTTGGGATCTATTGAGTGAAGGAAAAATTCCCCTCGAGAGTGGCCCCTTCCTGCAAAATACAAAGTTAGGTTGGGTCATATCAGGACCGATAAATAAATTACCGGTTATTTCGAACACAATTTATTGTAACTACACGCAATTACATTCAATCGACTCCCAGTTACGTAAATTCTGGGAGCTTGAGGAAGTTTCCCCTAGTCTTCATGCGCAGTCTGAGGTGGAGCGCGCTTGCGAAGATGACTTCGTCCTACATACTAGGCGCGACCCACAGGGACGGTTCGTTGTTAAAATGCCGTTTCATGATTCCCCCGTCTTACTAGGCGACTCATATACGCAAGCGTACAGACGGTTAATCTCTCTGGAAAAACGACTTTCGCGGTCTAAGAATTGCGCGCAACTGTACAAGGCTTTCATTGACGAATATATACGGTTGGGGCACATGGACCGCATAGATAATTATCCAACCCCACATTACTTCATGCCTCATTTTTGTGTGTTTAACGAAAACAGTACCACCACCAAGTTGCGCGTTGTGTTCGACGCAAGCGCTAAATCAACCAGCGGTAAATCCTTAAATGACCTTCAAATGGTCGGTCCACCCATTCAAGGTGATTTATTTGCTATTTTATTGCGGTTTCGTGAAAATTCCTACATAGCTTGCGCCGATATCGAGAAAATGTACAGGCAAGTTTCAATAGATGTCAGCCAACGCGACCTTCAACTCATCCTGTGGCGTTCTGAACCCGCAGCTCCACTAGAAATGTATAGATTAAACACGGTGACCTACGGAACGGCATCAGCGCCTTTCCTTAGTGTCAGATGCTTACGGCAGTTGGCAATAGAGTGTAATGACGCAGACGTGATGCGAATCATAACACATGATTTTTATGTTGACGACATGATAACGGGGACGAACAACAAAGATGAATTATTAAAATTATGCGAAAAAACAGCGAACGTTCTAGCCACAGGGTGCTTTCCACTTCGAAAGTGGGTGTTTAACTTTAAACACGATAATCTACCATCATCGTCTCATACGCTAAAAGATTTGTCATTAGGTGAACCTCCTCAATCAAAAACGCTTGGATTGAGCTGGATAAGTCAATCTGATGAACTCAATTATCAATCTAAGGTTCGGTTACCTTCAAATAAAATTACAAAACGCGTAATTTTATCTACAATATCGCAGATTTTTGACCCTTTAGGTCTACTAAGTCCTACTATTATGACAGTAAAGGTTCTGTTACAAAAATTGTGGTTATTAAAAATTGACTGGGATACGCAATTACCAGAGGAGGTGGCTAACGAGTTTTATCGGTTTCTTAGTAATTTAGAAGTCCTTAGCAGTTTAAGAATACCGCGTCATGCATTTGCTAAGAAGTGTACACGCGCGGAATTACACGTGTTCACTGACGCTTCGCAAAAAGCGTATGGGGCATGTGCATACATACGCACTCTGACACAAAACGGTAGCGTGACGGTAAGGTTACTGTACGCGAAAGGAAAAGTAGCTCCTTTAAAAACTTTAACCATTCCTAGGTTAGAGCTGTGTGGGGCTTTAACAGGCGCGAAACTTTGCGTCAAAATAGTCGATTCCCTGCGCGGTCAGTTTGATGATATCAGTCTGTGGACCGATTCGACTATAGTGTTAGGGTGGCTACGCCTGGCACCCTATCAATTAAAAACTTACGTACAGAATAGAGTAGTCGAGGTGCAAGAGATGACGCGTAAATATGCGTGGTATCATGTAGCGACGCAGGATAACCCAGCAGATCTTGTCTCGAGGGGTGTGAATCTAAAATCGCTCCAAGAATCGAGCCTATGGTGGGAAGGCCCCCAGTTTTTGCGTGATCCAAATTTTGCGCCACGTGTTATTGAGACGCCTAGGGTCAGTCAGGGAACTGACTTACCAGAGGTTAAAGTTTTTCACACTCAAAATGTCACTTCTCAGGACAATTGTTCCATTGATCCTGTTATCACGTTTACTAGATTCTCCCAGTTCAACCGCATTCAGCGTGCTATGGCGTATGCTAGTCGTTTCATACACAATGCGCGTTCACCCTGCGAAAAACTATCCGGTGCCTTAGATGTGGATGAACTGCGAGAAGCTGTTAATGCTCTTGCTCGGTTATCGCAACAGGAATCATTTCCTGAATACACTACATTACGCAATAATAAACCCTTAGCAAAACGGAGTATTTTAATGAAATTAAGCGTATTTATTGATGAAAGAAAATTGATACGAGTGGGTGGTCGCTTATCGAATGCTTCTGAATTTGATTACAATAAAAGGCATCCAATTCTTTTATCAGCAAAACACTATTTCACTCATTTGTTGTTCCGCTATGAACATTTACGACTATTACATGCAGCGCCACAGTTACTATTATTTACCGTTCGGGAGTCGTGGTGGCCTATTGGTGGTAGGAACCTCGCCAAAAAGGTTGTACATGAATGTGTAACCTGCACACGTTCACGCGGTAAAACTTTAACGCCAATAATGGGCAACCTTCCCGCTGAGCGCCTAGCTGCAAGTTTTCCATTCGCAGTTAGTGGGGTTGACTATTTTGGGCCAGTTTTCGTACTGAATCGAAAAGGAAGAGGCGCTAAATTATGTAAGGCGTACGTTAGCCTGTTCATTTGCTTTGCAACACGAGCCATTCATCTCGAGTTAGTTGGAGATCTATCGACTGATGCGTATTTGCTGGCGTTAAAACGCTTCATTTCGCGGCGCGGCAAACCAGAAGAGATCTTCTCAGACAATGGAAGAAACTTTACCGGTCTAATGACAGAATTTTCAAAATTTTTAACGAATTGTGCAGACGACCTTAAAGAATTTGCTGTTAGCAACAATATTAAATTTAGATTTATTCCCCCCTATTCGCCAAATTTTGGGGGTTTGTGGGAAGCAGGCGTAAAGTCGTGCAAGCATCACATCAGACGTGTAGTAGGCAATGCAAACTTTACATTTGAGGAGTTTAGCACGGTGTTAGCGCAGATAGAAGCCGTCCTTAATTCCCGTCCTCTGTCTCCTATGTCGACTGATCCTAATGATTACACCCCTCTCACACCCGCACATTTCTTGGTTGGTCGTCCGCTGACGTCGCCTGCCTGTGAGGACTATGAGCAAGTACCAGCGCATCGACTCACGCGCTATCAGCGAGTCGAGCAAGCCCGACAGCACTTCTGGAGTCGTTGGTCCAAAGAATACGTCTCCGAGCTCCAAGTGAGAACCAAATGGTGCAAAGCCGGTGACAGTTTAAAGGAAGATACACTTGTGCTCATAAAAGAGGACAACAGCCCCCCTCTGAAGTGGAGCATGGGACGCATCATCTCTATTTTTCCCGGAAAGGACGGAGTCTCCAGGGTCGCATCCATACGCATGGCTTCTGGCAACGTGATACGGCGGGCATTCTCGAAGATCTGCCCCCTACCTGTGACATGTGATCCGGTTTCAAGTGACTGAGACATTATTGGAAGTCAGGCCTTCCAAGGCCGGGGGCATGTTAGTGTGTACAACGCTTAAAAGATTTGCCAGCATGTACAGTGCTTAAAAAGACATTTAATCTGTGTACCTAAATTTGTCAATGTCAACGTCAGATTTAATTTGTCAATAATATTGAATTGAAAATGTAAAAAAATCATCGTCGTTTTAACTTGTAACACGGAAATTAGAATACAGATATTGCAAACCTCATATAATCGAATTTTAATACGCATTCCTCCTATCAAGAAGGAACAATTACCTATACCTAACACGCCTAGCTAATACGAATATGTACCTAAAAAAACGTTAAAGTATCCATACTATTATTTTAAATGCGAAAGTGTGTCTGCCTATCTGTCTGTGTGTCTGCTACGCTTTCAGGGCACATCTGCTCAACCGATTTTGATGAAATTTGGTACAGGGGTAGATTGCATTCCGGGGAAGGAAGGACATTGGCAATTTTTTATCTCGGAAAATTAGAGTTTCCGCGGGAATCAAAAACTCTTAAGGCGCTGTGTGTGGTCAGGGGGGGGGTCTCCAAAGCAGTGTATCCATTAAATGGTGGCATATGGAAGATTGAAAAAAATATATGATGTTTTCAAGACCTTAACTCAGATATTGTTTTATCCCAAAACACGATTTAAACAACTTCGCTGCATAAAAAATAAATTCAAACATACCTCTTATTTCAGTTTTCAAATCAACACATCTCCAAATTGAAAACCTCAATTTACTTGAAAAATATATCAATAGATTCCAAATTCTAAATGACATCCATTGATTTATTAATATTTATTAAAATGTACACATATTTTCTGTTTTCCATTGTATTCCGGTTTTTCGAGAAGCGCTAGCTCATTTTCACCTCCGCCAGTGTTCGAAAGAACTTCACAGACGATGGATCTGTGCTCCTTTGCTCCAGCGTTTAAATCGATATTTTAAAATGGTTTTCAAACATAACATGAATAAGACTAATGTTTATTCAACATGAATTGACAGAAGACGTGGATATTACAACTTTTGTGAGCTATCTTCTTTTATATAACTAAAAATATATAATCAAATAAAGTATGAATATGTGTTCTCTGACCAAACTTTTGACAGCTCGAAATAATGATGCCGTAATGCGCTATCCATTCGATTTTTGACAACAATCGACTTCATTTACGAAGAAGTTTTAATCGATTTGACACATTGATATTACAACTTTTTGTATTGTTTTATAAACATACCCAGGCGTCTAAATGTCTTTTTTATCAGAATCAGAATCAGAAACATAATCTTAATTAAAGTTAATAGTATTCAGTTAATTATTATAAAAATATTTAATATAATATGTCAATTTAAAAAAAAAAAAAATTGTTTGAGTTTGATAATATTAATATGAGATTGAGATATGTCATACATTTAGATTTTTCCCTATACGCAGCATATAATTCAGCCAACCGTCATTCAAAAAATTCTTCTAAGCTGTAGTAGGCTTTGCTTATCAACCAATTCTTTAAAACTCTCTTGAATTTGGGTAGGGGCAGTTCTTTGATGTTATCAGGCAAATTGTTATACATTCGTATGGCCATAACGTATGCACTTTTACGGAAAATATTACAATTAATCAGAGGCAGATGGAGTCCATCTTTTTGTCTACTTGGTCTGGTGCGCAATTCCGATTTCTTTGTAAAATAATGGCTATTGTTTTTCACCAGAAGACATAGTTCGAGTATGTAAATACCTGTAAGAGTGAGAAACCTTTCTTTCATAAATACTGGACGTACGGATTCCTCTCTTTTTTTGTTAAATAAAATTCTCAGGCAACGTTTTTGTAGTGTAAACGTACTTTGCACGTTTACAGAGTTTCCCCAGAATATGACTCCATACAGTAAAATTGAGTAGACACTACTATAATAAAAAGCAGTAGCCACTGATATAGAGGATACATCCATAAGCATCGATAGAGCATACGTGCAACTGGACAACCTTTTGTTGACTTTATCGATATGGTCTTTCCAGCACAAGTGATTGTCCAATATTACGCCAAGAAACGTTGTGCTGCTCGTCTCTTCAATGTTTTGTCCATTTAACGTTAGATCTAAAGTTAGTGGATGTTTTTTGTAGTTCCTAACCTGCACGTATTTTGTTTTAGATGGATTCACATTCAAACCTATATTATGCAACCAATTTTTAATTATTTCTAACGAGACATTTATTTCTTTTTCATATTCTTGTACCGATTCTTTATCTCTGATAAAGAGAATGGTTGCATCATCAGCAAACTATGTATGTATTACAATAAATATTTTTGGTGAAGCAATGCTGTAAATGTATATTTTATTATTTGGCAACATAAATAAGGCAGGTCATAGAAACCATCCAACGCCAAAGATGACGCTACTTAAATGACAATCAAGTGAGCTTGTGTTGCAGCTTCGTAATTATTTTGAAAACTATTTTCAAAATTAAAATCGTACTAGTAATTACTAGATTGACATACGAGTTGCGAAATATCGCATAAAAAGGCACGTCGCTTCACTATTTAAAAAAAAAACTCCTGCTGGTTGTAACAATGACGTCTTTTAATATTTCCAAGAAGTAGGTAAGTTGTCAAACATCCAATTACTGTTCACTGCCATCGCTTAAAGCAGTATTACTTAAAAATGTCAGTTTTATGTCACGTACCTTGAAGGTCCTAAAATAAGGATTATAATTCTAAAAACACGAACGTCAACAATATTAAAACAATACGAATTTAAGCGATAGTAGTATGCCTCCAGTGCAATTTTTGATATGAATGGAAAATAACAAAACAGTGGTAAGACAGAAAGGAAAACTGAAAATCAAGCATTGCCACTTCAGCTTGCTACTGCCTACTCGTCCGCTCTCATTGGACCAGACCGACCAGATAATATTATTATATCGAAAGCTTGCTGAGTAAGGACCTAGTAGTGTCTCAAATACTTCAAATAAGTGCCTATTGCAAGTT
This sequence comes from Erebia aethiops, assembly GCA_923060345.2. Classification (NCBI taxonomy): domain Eukaryota; kingdom Metazoa; phylum Arthropoda; class Insecta; order Lepidoptera; family Nymphalidae; genus Erebia; species Erebia aethiops. The sequence continues at coordinate 6,824,655 of OV281096.1, read as the reverse complement.
TTATTACTAATTGATTGGATATTAGATACCCTTAGGGTTTCGTTTCTGGGACCCGGGAGTTAGAAATTTCCGGGAAATACGTCGTTGGTTTTTTTTTGTGATTTCCCGTTTTTGTGTACAGAGTATTTTTTTAACTTATCTCTTGAGAAATATTTGAGAACAAGTTGATCTCTTAACTTGTTTATTATAATTCTCCCTGACTACTAGGGCATGCATTCGGTGCTGTGTTTGAGTACCGGGAAATTTTGGACCGATATTGGCACGGAACCGGGAATTCCCGGGACTTTCGATACTTTCGATACTACCTTAAATTATCACAAAAACACGGCTAAGACATTACAGAAAGTATGAAATAGACCAAATATTACTGTTCATTAGGCGTTATACAAAAATTTATCGCATAATATTTCACACAGGAATATACTGAATATTACTATTCATTAGGCATTATACAAAAATTTATCGCATAATATTTCACACAGGACTGTAAATTCATGATTTTTTCATGTACTTGTACCATAACTCGCTTCGTTACAAATTTCAAAGTTTTATTGTAGTTCATAGGTTTTACAGAGATTGCGTCTTGTATGAAAATACACTTTGAAAAGTTGAAATTTTTTTTATCGTGATACGCTCATATGTAACTACTTTTATAGCAATTAGAAGCCAGTGCAAATATAAATTTACTACATCAAGCAGTTTATGAGAAACAAGCCTTGAGGCTTGGATACACGGACAACAAAGTGATCCTTTACGGGTCTTTTTTTATAGACAGGCGTACGTAGTAACCTCACCTCAAAGAATTACAAATGTTAATCTAAATCAACAATATTTTCCAACCCATACTCAGTATTCCCAAGAGAATCTCGTGAAGATGTTACTCTCTCCTATTCTGTGCCGTTTTTTGGTTTTGCCGCACGCTGATTTGGTCTCTACAATTATATTGGATATGGTACCTCTTAGTATTTTTGGTATCCATTCACCGTCCTCCCCGTACGTATGGAAGATCCTAGGATCGAGGACCCTAGGATTTTCTAAAGACGTTTCCTATCAGCCATAAAGAGCCTCGTTACTGCTGCGTTACTGTCCAGGATTCACATCCATACATAAAGATTGGACTGTTCACAGTCTTGGTTTTTTACATAACATTGTATGGAGAACTCCTGAGCATCTTAGGGAATTATGGATACGGATATCCATATTTTCTTTCCCTCTGCTATAATTGGTATAATTGACAGTGGAGTCAAAAATCAAAATTTAGTAGCCTCGGGCTTATGAGGTATATTTTATATTACAGTCTATCAATATTTTCCTGTCAATCTTCATGTGAAATTTATGAAAGTAACGATACAATTAACAGAATATAGCATAATCTACTGTAATTTATTATGGCTGAACAAATTTTATTCCAGTGACAGATCCATCAATTCATTGATCTTCAAAAAAGCTCTTCTCTGCTGGTAAATAATACTTACCAGAAAGACTAACATACGAAACTGTACGAAGTGGCAGTAAAATAATCGTTATAGCCAAAGTAAAAATAGGGGTTTTTAAACTAATACCTCGAATTTGTAAGCATAAAATACAGTATAGTGAATTAAATTATTGTTACATGCAGAAATATCCACACTTAATTAGAGAAGAATCGACAGAATGTATGTACTTCGAGTCTCAAAAGTATCAAAAGTACCGGTTTTATGGTGTGGAGAACCGGGACTGAAAATTATTCAGAAGTACCGGGAATTTTTGGTACCAGGAATTATCGGGAGCATGCCCTATTGACTAGGTACCTCACTCGCGCAGTGCTGAGCACTATTGTCTTAACGTGGGATGTACCGGGTTTAATCCCCAGCAGAGTGAATTTGGGAATTGGGCGTATTTTTGTAAAATTGTACATGAAATAAAATCGATGTTTTTTTTTCATCATGTTTTGTTATTTTATTGATAAATTAGTTAGTTAGTTATTTATCTTTATGAGCAGTAGCACTGTTTACAAATATTATGTTAAATTATAGTAAAAAAAACAATCATTTTAAATTTAAGTGACGGAGAATTATTCCATTGAGTAACTAAACTTTATCTCACAAAAGGCACTTAAAAAAACAACTTTAGATAAGATTCACAGAAGTGTTTTACTAGTCTTACCAATCATGCCAATCACAAAAATAGGACAGCAACCATAAAATAACAGAAACACTATCAAAATTTGATAATTTTAGTTCTTTTGACTAACGTAAAGGCAAATTTATGTCATAATTTATTATATAACTTCTGAAATAGACAATGCTTTTTATTTTTGTTTTTGCAAGTAAATTAGTTTACGATAAAAAATATACATTTAAATATAACATAACAATAACTTATATTAATGATAAATTGTCAATATTATAAGTATTTATGCAATACTAGCCGATGCCCGCGACTTCGTACGCGTGGATCGAAGTTTTGTGGTTCCCGCGAGAACTCTTTAATTTTTCGGGATAAAAAGTAGCCTATGTGCTATTCCAGACTACAATCTATATCTGTGCCAAATTTCGGTCAGATCCGTTCAGCCGTTGGGGCGTGATTGAGTACCAAACATCCATACATCCATTCATACATCCATACATCCATCTGTCCAAACTTTTTGGAGGATTTTTTGAGAGGACAATTTGTCAGTGGAACCTTGACAATTACTCAAAGGAAAACTAAGGTCACTGATCACAATGTTAAGAATTATTGTACTTTCTTACCATAAAACTATAATAGTCGTAGTAGGTACTTTTGAGTATTTTAAACTCTTTATTCTTTATTTTGTACTTAAATTATGTAAAATGTCGTCTATAAAATATAAGTAGAACTTCCAACCAATGTATAGTATGTTAAATCACATTGTAAGAATGATTATAAGTAACAATTTTTTTTTGCGTTTTGTCTTCTTCGATTCTCCCTTTCTGATATTTTATCTCACCTCGGATATTTTTCTTGTTCTAGATTTTACGAGCTCCAAGTGTTATTTTCTTATATATTATTATTTGAACTTTTAAGAGTCCCTTTTTAATTTCTCTATATGCCGCCTTGTTATTTCACCAGATGTCAGCGCCATTGTTACACCTGAATAATTTAATATATACAATACTCGTTTCCAATGCAAAACTCGGGGCCGTAAAAGCTTAACCGTGTACAAACCTTTAGAAATCCATTGAGTACCAATTTGTTCAATTGACTGACAATTTCGAAAGAGTTACTTAAAGGACCGTAATGAATTCACGGCAACAATATTTTCTTGCATTGTATTTCAAGAATTTAAATATTCTGAATTTTCTCTGGTCTGGCCTGGTAGGAGGCTTCAGCCGTGGCTAGTTACCAATTACCACCCTACCGCCAAAGACGTGCAGCCAAGCTATTTAGCGTTCCGGTAGGATGTCGTGTAGAAACCGATTAGGGATATGGACTAGGGTTTAATATAACTGCCATACCCCAAACAGGTTAGCCCGCTACCATCTTAGACTGCATCATCACTTACCATCAGGTGAGATCGCAGTCAAGGGCTAACTTGTATTTAATTTAAAAAAAACTGGATATAAGGTACATAAAAGTAGCAATAACTATTTTTGAAAAATTCCCGATTCTCGGGAATTCCCGGGAATCGGCCAATTTTATTCCCGTTTCCTTGAGTTGAAAATTTGCCGTTCCCGAGATTTATTTTTAATTTTGATTGAGTGGGATTTTTAAAAAGTTAATTTGTTTAGTTTCACCCAACCTAAGTCCAGTTAATTAATATAATAGGTTTTGCTTCGGACATAATATTGTCAATCAAACTTATAATTTTAGAGTACGGAAACAACGTACAAATTTGAAATTTTACATAAATTGGCTAATTTGCGGTTTTGGCTCTTACGAAGTTCTACCATATAGATAATTCTGTATGTAAAGATAAAAAATTGTAATCATGACACCAAAATTGTATGATTTTCTTCGTTTTTTATTTTTGAGTATTTTTCAAACACTGTAAATAATACTATATGTCTGCAAAAGACTAGAAATTGATTTCAATGATCAATTTCCAACATCTTTTTGCTATTTAAATTTTTGAAATAACATCTGTATTTCTTGTTTCTGACAAAAAATGAATATCAGACTCTTAGTCGGTAAGTACATTGTATATGCGTATGATATTGATTTATGCCACAATTATACTTGTAATTAACTCACGTAAGTAGTTTATGTAAATAAGATACTTATGTAACTCTAGATGATGCCCTCGACTTCGTCCACATGGATTAAGATTTTTTGACTCCCGCGGTAACTGTTTAATTTTCCAGGATAATGGTTCCGGGTAGCCTATGTCCTTCTCCGGGATGTAATCTATCTTTGTACCAAATTTCATCAAAATCGTTTGAGTAGTTGGGCCGTGCAAGCGTAGCAGACAGACAGACACACTTTCGCATTTATTATATTTTGTATGGATATTAGTATGCTGGGCTAACTAATGCCCGCGACTTCGTCCGCGTGGTTGAAGTTTTTTTTATTCCCGCGGGAACTCCTTAATTTTTCGGGATAAAAAGTCACTCTCCCTCAACTATACCCACGCCAAAAATAACGTCGAACCATTGCTCCGTTGCGGCGTGATTGACGGGCAATTCAATTAACAATCACACTTTCGCATTTATAATATTAAGTATTAAAATGGATTTGCACACGATATGCGATTTACAATAGGTATTTTGTCAATTACCTACTCATGTAAGAGACTTTGGTACGTGATTTACTCACTTACGTTATTCTATCAATTTCACAAATTTTGAGTTACCGTGTTTTGTCATCCGAGGGCATCCGTGACATGCTATGACAAGCGCGCGAAAATAAAGAAAACCGCGACGGGAGCGCCACCCGGCATGGGTGGGCATAACTGGCGTGAAGGGTGAGGACTGAGGAGAGCCAACCTCTCGATTTGTGTTTTGATTTTAAGAGCTGACAGCGCCTTAATCCACGCAGACCAAGTCGCGGGAATCGTCTAGTAATATTATAAAAGTTATATAAGAAAAAATAGTAAGGCCGATGGCCAAGGCTCACGTGTCAATTTGCAAATGTTTCGCAAGCCCAGTACAAAGGAGAATACAAACAATCCACTTCAGTGTTGCGATTTCCAAACACTGGTCGTTTGACTTTTGGCACTGCTTAAGCTGGATAAACTGGAAGGTAAACAGCTACGAATTGGCAAATCTATTTTATTTGCGTGACTAAAGTCACAAGTATTATAAATGAGAAAGTATGTCTGTCTGTCTATGAACCTGCCTCACAAACGCTCACTAACTAACTTAACAACGTCTAGCCCAAAACTTTGGACGTAGGAACCTTTTTATTAGTATAAGGGGAGGTCTCCCCCTTATCTTCTTATGATGACTAGTTTCTTGGGGATGAAATCGAGTCTCACTTTACTCACAACCCCCCTCGGTGGCCCGTTAAGAAGTGGTAATTTTAGCAATTTGGCCATGACGGGAGGGAAAAAATGGGGAAAAATCAAATTAATTAATTCATCATAATTTTTATAAAACATGTCATTCACATAAACCATCACGTACCTAATCTGGCAATTGCTATAAAACCTTCTTATGTAAGTATAGGTATTGTACTACAAACTTATTTTTACCACCATATATACACCAACGTCGCTAGTATCTATGAAAAAAATAATTAAAAAACAAAACCAAGGAGGCATAAAAATTAATTCCAATTTTGGCCACCGGGTCATATAAGTTAGTGGGACTCCACCTACTACATAAAAATATATAAAAAAAAGATTAAAAAAAGTAAAGAAAAAATATCGAAATAATAAAATATATTTTAGATTATTTACTACATAAGTATTCTAGGTAGGTATATATCAACGTAGTTTTTAAATATAAAAATAAAAAGTGTTTGTTAAAATGTTGAGAGTAAAATTGTCGCATGATTTCTACTTCAGAATGTATAAGGTTTGCATACCTACCCAGTACCAAAGAGCATAAAGAACCAGTTCTTTATGCTCTTTGCCAGTACTGACTACTCCCGCATCTCGCAAGAAAAGTGTGTAGCTGTTTTTCCGCTTTCTCGTTGGGAGAAAGTTACTTACTGACTAGGCACAACGGGCTTGATAACAAAGAAAAATTAGCTAAAAAACTTAACAAAAACCGTTATTAAAACTGCGATCTTTGATAGTAATTATTTACACATAAAACGCTGTAAATAGTATTTTTTTTCGTTTTGAATAAAGTATTTCACACCAACTTTGCTATTGCACAACAAAACTATTATTATTAATTTTAATCATAACATAATAATTACTATTACCTATTAGAATTCTTTATAATAATCGCGCGCCTCTTTTACTTTTTAATGCATGATTACTGCCATCTTCACTTGATACAACAAACTTTCCATTTGTTCCTTATTAGATCGACTACTTCATCATAGATGGCACTGCTAAATAGTTGATAAAAGTTTCATAAGATGGCGTTACAACTACACCAAGGATATAATATTATAAACCTGTAGTAAAAAACAAAAAAGTTTTAGGTACAAAAAAGTTTTAGGTTTACCTATGTACCTTAGATTTTTTTTAAATTAAAATAGGTAAAAGGTTGAGACGAGTGGCCTAGTTGTCACAACGTATATCAGTCGATTGCGATTGTTAAGCAACATTGACCCAAGTCGGTAACAGGATGGGTGACCGAATTTGGAGGTTCAAATTTGGCCTTTTTGTTTCCTCCGTGCCTCGGAGAGCACGTTAGGCCGTCGATCCCGGTTATTATCACTAATATCTGATAATAATCGTTACAAAAACCAAACAGTTTAATACTCTTAGTCGAGTCGTATGCGAAAGGACGTGGGAAGTTCCAAGACTCCATAACTCCTACCAATATGTAATTAATGGAAAGGGATCACGACCCTCAGATTAATGAGGATTACGACGCAAAGAGACAGAGAGGTAAAAATTTTAAAAGAAAATAAACTTTCAGTTCAACTTCTTTACAGATTACGCCGCCCGTAATGGCAATACTACTAAGTCTGCTACTCCTCACTAGATGGCGTAACCAAAACATACCAACCAAGAAGTTTTTATTAAAATAACATACATTGTAAACTATGAAGTTCTTACCTCTATTTGCTACTCCCCACTAGATGGCATAACCAAATACATAGCAACCAAAAAGGTTATTTTATAGATACGGTACAGTATGACCCATAGACACACGAGTATACGGATATATACTCGTGTACCATAGACATAGGATTATGGTATGACCAGAAAATATAAAAAAAACCTAGCCATGTTGCGGGAAAAAACTAATATAAATAATAGAAAATAAAGAAATAATAAACGCAAGAATGGCGTCCCCCGTCTGGTTTTTTTATATTTACTGGTCAGGCTATAAAATAATAATACCACCGATATCTCCTTACCTTCCATGACATAGACAATGCTGCCAACATCCCCTTCCTTGATGATGAGGCTCCCTGCCGCATACTCAACTGGGTACATGCAGTCCACGATCTCGCGAATCTGTGTCATCTCTAGATTCTTCATGAAATCGTTGTCCAGGATCGCAGTCTTGATTAATTCCCGTGATCTACAAATTGAAAGACACATCATGCTTAGAATAATGATAGATAGATAGATAAGATAGATAATCACACTTAATTTTATAAATGCGAAAGTGTGTTTGTTTATTGGTTTGCTGGTTTGTCCTTCAATCAGGCCGCAACGGAGCAACGGATCGACGTGTTTTTTGGCATGGGTATAGTTGAGGACCTGGGACCTGGCTACTTTTTATCCCGAAAAATTAAGGAGTTCCCGCGGGAATAAGAAAAACTTAATCCACGCGGACGAAGTCGCGGGCATCGGCTAGTCATAATGCATAGAAAAAATAAATACTCTCTCCTCTCCCTTTATCTATTCCGTGTCATAATGTAATCCAGAATCCTTTATTTCGTCAAAAAGGTATGTTCAGTAAATATTTATTTGGTAAAATATGGTACATACAAGATGATATTATATGGTTAATAAGCACAAGCATATTTTATTGTTACCGACGTCCAAATATTGAATTGTTATAATATTCTTATTTATGAATTGAAGAATTCTTGTACCGAATAAAAACAATGATCTACTATATTTGAAAAGTGCTTTTTTAATTAATGGTAGATTTAGTTCTTTTAGTTTATTCGGTAATTTATTGTAGATTTTTATGACCATACAATAACAGTTTTAACTAAAGAGACTTAGACTCTGGTGATTTAGAAGGTACTTAGCAGTATGTGTAAATAAATTATAGGTAAAGTATCAATGTGGCAGTAGTAAGTATACTGTTTATGCCAGAAATGGGCAATTACTGAGTAGTTAACCATTTCTGGCATAAACCGTGGAAGGCATTTTCTGGTAGGTACCTTCTATATGACCGAGATATTTTATCAAAACTACTAATAGGTACCGTAGAATATATCCCTTTGATTGCCTAACGTAAGTTTTAATAAAACGATCTATGTTATATGAGTGACGAGTCTCTTGTAGGTAAGTAATTGCTTCTCGAGAACTTCATCTACTTTTTATTAATTGCACTTGCCCGTAATTATTATGACGTGTATTTAAGATGAAAACAAGTTTCGCATTAGTAGCGGTTTTTATCTCATTTTATTAACTCTGAATAATAAGGTATGTAATACGTATACTGCAATAGTTTGATAATGATATTTTTTTATTAAATTAATTCATAAAATATCTCAATCAAATCATACCAATATTATAAATGCGAAAGTGCGTCTGTCTGTCTGCTAAGTACGCTTTCACGGCTCGTCTTTCCAACCTGTTTTAATGAAATGGTTGTAGGTTGTATAATTTTTATCCCGGGGAAGGACATATAGGCTACTTTTTATCTCGGAAAATTAAGGAGTTCCCGCGGTAATTAAAAAGCCTCATGCACACAAAGTCGAAGATCTTGAAATCAATATCCCTAGGTACTTATAAATCCAAACTGAAATTAATGCGAAAGTGTATTGTAAGTCTGCTACTTATTCACTGCACATAAATTTAACCAATTTCGGTGAAATTTGGCTAAGATGTAGGTTAAACATTAAACAATTAAGCGTAGGTACCAGGAGGTATAAAAATGAGAGCTTACTTCAATACGAGAATAATGGAAACCCTTATTATTCTTTTCCATGAGACATAATGATCATATAATTCACGTCACGGAGGTCCTTCATACAGTGACTTAAATGCCTGCTGCAGTTCAATTAAAATAAACTAGGTACATTTTTAAACTTGACATCAAAAGGTCAATTTAAAAAAAAGCAGTCCCAATTTTACTCTTTATTTACATCACACCTTGCTATTGGACGAAATAACGATGAATAATATTTTGGGTAAGGAGAGAGAAGGACTAAACAAATAGAAGCAAATTAAATTAATATTATGCGCTTATACTAAGAGTATTTTACTGAAAGCTGCGTTGGGACTTGAAAAGATGTATGTTTAACGAGAAATAATTTGGCAGTTATGAAGCTCTGCCTGTCTAAAGACGAGGGGACGGACGAACAAATGGACGGAAGTACAAAAATGAAATTCATTGAGACTAGGAGACCTCGCTTTGCTTAGTCAATTATCATACGAGAACAATATAAGGCGTTTAAAATAAGCTTTGGGAAATTAGAGGTACGATTTGACGAACAAAACATTGAGTCAAATGAAGTTCCTATACTTGACATTACAATGAAATTTATGTAACCTAGATAATATAGCATAGGTTATGTAAAATGGATAAGAATATAATGTATGTTTTGAACAATAAGCACTTAGGAAAAATACCTCGCCAGATCGTTCCAGACAAGGCTACTCCGGTAATAGAGTTTAATGACAATAACCTTTATATTATTACAGCAAATTGATATCATAAACATCAAGTCTCCTATACGTATTAATAAATCTTAGGGAAGTATGTAGTAGGACCTAGATAGTTATATGGGTAATTACTATTTACTAATTATGATACATATAGGTGTGTAGAGTCGAGAAAAATGGTAGGAAAATTTATATTGCTGTATAAGTATTGAATGTGCGAGTGATACGGGAAAAAATTATTAGTAGACTACGGAAAAAGAAAGAACGCGATAATAGCAGTCCAGTGATGGGCCATGGAGAAGAATTTATACCCATTCCAATAATTTGAGATACGGATTCGTTGGTAATGGTTTTTTTGGATAGAAAAGTTCCCATGTCTTTTAAACTTATGGAATAGGTACTGTTTGAAAAAAAAATTTGCAGGTTAGGAAAATAGGGCTTCTAAATATTATTTATTACCAACTAACAAAAAAGATTCAGGATTAGATACCTTCCTAGCAAACATTTACATGAAAACAAAAATATCTGTGAAACGAAAATGTGCATCTACGAGTAGAAATCGTTTTACGCCAGAACAATACAATGCATTATTGAAGGATGCCACAGAGCTGCATGCCACATTAATTTAAAATTTTGCGAAATTGTCTCTAACGTGCTAGTATTAAAGCACTATTTTGGCTCAACATAAAATAAATTGCCGCATGCTAAATGCCACAAAATCTTATTTTTGGCACTGTCGCAACTCACATGTTGTTGCCCCTGTGTTTATCCTTAGTCTTTTCGAACACATCAAAAGTCAAAAGGTTTATCATTTAAATTAAACTTTTACAAGTGCAGCTTTCGAATCGACGTAGACCTCAACCCAATGACGTAGGACGTGCGAGCTATTATCAAATATAGGTTTTTGATGATAGCTAATCGTGTACCTACCTAATCTCAGCAGTAAACCAAATCTTAATGGGGTACGGAAGTCTGATAACAATTTAGCTTTTGTAAAAACGATTGAAGTCACGTCCAATTTCTGGGCTATGTACTGTCCGTTCACACTTACATCCATTTACTTACTTACGTTTATATACCTTTTTCCAACCATTATAAAAGGCAATATAGTATTTTTTTCACGATTCGAAGTTCGAATTGAACATTCTCATAGAATACTATGAGCTATAGAAATAAAACGATCATTACTTTAATGCATTGTTAGACTAATAAGCCGACCCTGAATAACCAGGGATTATATACTAAATTTAAACTTATTTAATGCATGGTTTACGAGTTTTTTCACACACAAGTAGGTTTCACACACAAGTAACAATATGGTCCTTTAATTTTTTTTCAGGTGGTATTTCGGTCAAATGATATTTCAGTCTTGGACAATGTAACCTACCTACAATTAAAATAAATATTATTCAGGTTAAGCTTACGCTAATTAAAACAGAATCAAAGACAAGAAAAAATTTATATTGGTTTATTGTATACCAAACATGAAGTTAAACAGTAATTGAAAGAAATTACTCACTGTGACCATATTGTAAGGAATGACATGGCCCGTCAGCGAGTGCCATAGGCAAGGACAATCGTACAGTTCTTTTGGAATAATCGTAGATCGACGCGGTCGTTCTTCAGAACAACCTCGCCGGTCTTACAATAGCTGACTTCGCATAACAGATGGATGAAGTGATCAATTGGAAAGTTTATCGATTTTGTATAACAAGACAAGGCGAATAAGAGCAAAACAATTATGCACTGGTAGTTAGTACACGGAGCATTGCAAATGAAATAGGGATAGACAAGTGCAAAGATGGGATGATAATATTAAGAAATTGTGCCTTGTGGGTAATACCTACATGGCCTAGAATATATTCTGTACTTGGTAGAATTTATGCAATATTATAATCTATGTTAATAATATAATAAGTGTTATGAAAACCATGTCTGAATAAAGGAACACGTGCATTTAATAAACTAAGTAAGTTTATTAAATGCACGTGTGCCAGTAGGGAAGTGGGGACTGAAGGCCTCATATGTTGGTTTATAATGTTTTTATGTCACAGGTCCCAAGCACGCTATGGCACAGTGACGCTATAGCGCATGGAGCCACCATATTGCTGCTTAAAGGTAATTATACCAAATGGGAGCGATTGAAGGCACTCCGGCTAACACACGTCGACCTCGCAATGACACACGTGGCGAAAAAATTCAATCGCGTTGATAAATTACATTACATTACACGATACTTAATGATCAGTTTAAATTAACCACGAGATGCATGAATCCCGTTTTTCAAACACTTTTCATCAACCACTAGAAATTTTGCGGTTTTCCCTGATCACTTTGTTTTTAGTAACCTAAATTTTTTAAGGATGTGTCACGCGTGATGAATAAAGCTAATAAAAATAATATAAAGAAAATAATTTTATTTCACATATTTTAGGCTACATCAAATATTTAGAAAAACGTAGTAGGTAGTATCTATTGGAGGACAACCTTTTCTCAAATCTTTTAAATACTCACTTGTGACTCTTCGGTATTTTGACCAACTTCATTTCACTATCCGAAGTCAATGAAGACAAAGGTTCCGCAGATATAGCTGTTCTTTTAAGTCTGGGCTCGCCAACCGGAAGTATCCTTGTATTTTCTATACCAGGTGTTTTTACACGTTCCTCTTCAGTGTCAATACCATTCCTTTGTATATCAAACATTTGTCTTGTTAGTGGCTTTACCACTTGTCTAAATTTATCTATTTCGTTCTTCAAATATCTTATTGTAGCATCTTTATCATCGATTTCATTTTCTAACAAGGATATAATTTTATCTCTACGTTTCAATTCTTGCGTCTTCTCAATAACTATTCGTTTCATTTCTAGCAATTTTTTCTGTAGTTTGAAATAGTCATCTGTTTTACAATGAGTGGTATGCGTTTGTGCCATTTTGACTAAATAAATTACCTTAAGTAACACAATAGGTTTTACAAACTCACACTGAGGTATGTCTTTATCAACTTATTCACTTTTCAATAGTCTACGTGTCCGTAGGGATCCCCCATAATTACACTCTGTTTTAAATAATTTTCAAATTATTATAAAATATTTCTTATGATATTAATATATTATATAAGCTGTCATCAATAGATATCTTAAATATGAATTTTAAGATTTTACACAAGTGAAACGGTGAATCTAAAGATGTCTTAACACAGGATATCGTTTAAATGATTAAGGATATATAACGTCATAATAATTCTATTGTATTTATAAATTGTAAATTATAACAGTCCTGGCGTGCTTAGCCTACTGATGACAGTAGTTTATTAAACTTTGGAAAGAGACTTGTAAGTCATTTAATAATCAATTTGTGTTTAATTAACTTAAACCTTCGCAAAATTAGCTCAATAACAAGTTTATCAAATAAATAATAATTGGTTTAATTTATTTTAGCAAGGATATAATTAACAAGAGTCTATAATAAGCAGCAAAACCTAACACTACAGTATCAACCTGTAAATTGCTTTTGATAATAAATACGTGAGATTTAATATCTCCATACGTGGTATGGTAATCCCGGATTGGATTTATTTGAATAAAAGATGCATTATTAAATATTAGATCTACGATCTTAAACAAAGAATTCGGCAAAAAAAGTCACAAAATTTATAAGTATATTACTAAGTATAATTAAAACAAGTGCATATGAAACTTTATACGACTTGTTTCTAAATGTGGGTGGTAACATTTATAAGGTCGATGTATCGACAACATGTATCAAGAAATCACTACCTTTCAAAGCTTAAGGCAAAGGCCAATACAAGATTAATGACCAGCGAAATAATTTGGGACACATGAGAGCTTGGGATTAAGAAATTTGTGATTGTAAATCAGATCACTTTAAATTGGATATAACTCATTCATGAAAATAGTTTTAATTTTATACAATAACCATCTATTTCAAATATTTCTTATTTATAAATTGTAGTTTAATTTAATGGTAATGGTGTCTGGCAGTCAAGCTTGCATATTAATAAATATTTAAAATTGACCTATTTTGAAAGGTCACTACAAGAAATTACGAAGTGACAGTTGGTACTTTAATCTTAAATTAAATAAATCATGCCAGTCACTTTTAACTTATTACGGATAAAACTTTATAATAACTTTACTCTTAAATATTAATTTAATTTTAGATCTCAACAACATTGATTTTATCAGGTTCTGTAGAGCGACATCAGTATATAAATATAAATTGTTTAAAGCTTTAATAAATTCCTAGTGTCTAAAATTATAATTTATTGATTAGAAGATCATTAAATCAATAAACGTCCTCTATCGTATCTACGTATCTCTACACTTATGTAGGCGACACATTGCGTGCAGTAAAATTACTGATATCACCTTTAATCGTTTACAGCTTCTAAATTTATTCAAGTAAATAAACAAAGTTTAGTGATTACTAATTGTAAACGAGGTATGAGGTATTTTTAATGCAATAAAAATGTCTTCTTCTTAATTTTAAGAGTTTTAATAATAACAATATGGTAGCTGTTTTTTCTTTGTTTTATTATGAGAGGTCTATTTAATTAACTTAACACTTTATGTGTTAAGTTAATTAAATGTAGCAGGATGTCGAGAGTTGACCTTCAGTCTGCTCTGTTTTTAAAAATATACGTTGCATCACTTGCAATTTTTCATTTACTCCATATTGTTTTAAATTAATAATAAAATATTTAAATGAAAAGTATACGGGTCAAGTTAAACGCGTGAGTGTAATATTGTATTTTAGTTTGGGTAGTGTTGTCGTTTTCCGAAGGATTTTATAGTGAAGCATTAATGTATATATAATTAACAATATTTGATCACAATCTTCCAGAATTGATTTGTTGATATTTTTATGTATTTAAATTATCTTTACTCGTCTATTTTTAGAAGCTGTCGTTGATAAAGCACGATAAGATAGTGAGGGATTACGTATTGCCAATCACCTGCTAACTAGTTCATACGATACATACAATTATATAAATATTATTATTAAACAAACAAACGCAACGGTAATAATTTTTTTGGAAATATAAGCCCCAAGATATAGCATAGCATATTTATAAAATATAACATATAATTTTTGCTAGTGTTTTGATTAATTATTATTTACAAGCCCAGTTTTGAAGTTGTTTTTTGGCGAATATACAAAATAATACAACTATGTACTATAAAATAAAATATTACAATGGAGACCAATCTTACGCACTCCGATTACCGACACAGAAAGACTTCTTCTCATATATAAATCAACTTGTGCACAATGGCACCTATGATAATATAAGTTGTTGCAATGGCATCTGTTATTTTCAATTCAACCTTTCCTGAATTTTCGTAAATTTTTATAGAAACTACTTTTTACTTCACACGAATTCGTAAGTCTGTACAAAATATATTTGTATATATAATTACGGGTATATTCCTTTTTATTTCATGTGTAAATTAGTTGACAAACAATTTGTAACCATCGAAACTGTCTTCTGTCCTAGACCTCATTCTTTAAGTTGGCCTCGAGCCCAAAAATTTTGCTATGATAAGTTCATCCTTAGTAGTTCGACCTGGGAAAATATTTTATATATTTTTTTAGTATGTATAAGTTAGATAAGACCTGTGCTTGGTTAATGCTTATCAAACTAACTAATATCTAGAATTTAATTATGAGGAAATAATTTCTAGACAAAAATTTGGACTACTTTTCAATTTTCATTTATGACTTCAAAAATATCCTTACTCTTTATCGTTAGTTTCAGTGTTTAAATTGTGCGATTAGAAAATAAAATAATCCACCTTGATATCGTTGATTACAAAATTTACAAAGATTATAATTTTATATTTTCTTTATCACAAATAATAGAAAAAATGTAATTATGTACAACTTGCTGAAAAAAATGCCTCTTTATAAACTGATGTTAATAATATTCACAATGCAACCGAATGTTGTAATAAAAGTGATTCCGTTGTTACAAATGCACATTAAACGACAATACAACTAACAGGCTGTAAATAAGGCGGTGTTTGTAATTTTGCTTAGTGTTATTAATGTCTTGGCGAGACAATTACAAATCGAATATGATAATAAATGGGTAACTCAGTAAATACATTGTAATTATTATTCCGTGCTGTTATGATTACTGCAGCTATTACATATTCTTATTGCCGTTAATTTGCTACTGTATTTGTTTAACTTGGACATTATGATCACTATTAACTTACTAGAAAATTATGGGGTCTCAGCTTAGGGTCTTAGACCATAAACCTATGTTCTACTTTATATAATAGATAGATATAATTTGTTTGAGTAACTTAAAATAAAATTTACGAAAGTAATTCAGTAAACTGGATTTTATAAAATTCGAGAAGTTGAACTGAACAACCTAAACTTTTTTGTTAAGAAATTAAATTATATTAGTCTTTTATCAAATTCAAATTAACTAAATAAAAAAATTTAAGTTTGATTATTGTGAGCAATTTACATTGTGTTTTTTTAAATGTAACTTAATAATAATTATTATTATATTAAAAAAATAATTAAACAGCAGCTCAGTAAGTGCACTACAATTAGTGTAAAAGTCAGATGACCAATTATTAATGCATGAACAAATTATACAGGGGTACCTGCTCGTATTTAGCAGAGCTACAGCTGTGGGCATCATTGTATCTAATTTCAATCTAGGCTGGCTCTACATTATTGACCACATCTAAGGTCAACATTATACCTTATTATACCTAGCTGATTAAGCTCTGCTTTGCTTGGATAAACTTACATAAAAATAAGGAATCTACTTCGAGCATCTCAAAATTCATCTTCTTATCAGGGAAAAATGAATATATTTCTGACTTTCTTACTTTTATAGTGAAAAGTCTACACGTCCAAAGGACGTCCAAAGGACTTTTCACTGTGGTTAGTGATTTATTTTTCATTTCGTTGCAATCTAATCTTATATCCTGTACTAATGACATCCAGTTAAGTAGATTTTATCTAAATCCAGCTAATCTTCTTTGCATCTGACGTCATATTATGATGCTCCATTTAAGCCCATTTCAGCTGAGGTTGTCAAAGAGGCTAATGCTATTTATAAAGCTTGACGTTATCATGATACCGGTAAAATAGCCAAAACCATTAGGGAAACTCTTTCAGATTGCGTAATCATGTCAACTAAAATACCTCCAAAAGTTAGCTACCTACCATAAAATTTACTATTCTTGTCGAACACGTATCATCTGTCTTTGCAGACGTGGTAGGTCGAAAAGACTATGTCGTAATTCATTAGAAACCTTTACTTAAACCAATTTACCTAATCGGGTATAGATTTTAGATAATAATAATTAATGAAACAATGAAATGTGAGGAAGTCTTTTGCCTAACTTCAATAAAAGAGTCAGCCTAGTGAAGCATTCGAATTATTCTAATAGAATTTTGACTTGTACTTTAGTACGACTAATATAATAAATGTATATTCTGTGTTCCGGTGGACCTGAAACTGCTTTAAAATCATCATTAGTAAAGTCAGAAGAAAGGTTGATGTCATTGCAGTGTAAATAGTTATTAATGTGTTATGCTATTTTAGTTGCCCTTGAAGAGCCATTAGGATGCTGTCGAAGAAATACATGCTTACGTATGGATTTCGTTTCTAAGATACGCATCTCAGTCAATAGATTGTTGTAGTTGCAACTTGTAATATCATCAAGATCAATGAATGCTTCAAATCTAAATCGGTCACTTCAAATGAAATGCTCCTAAGAAAACTTTATGTAAATGTTCGTAGTATTTAAAAAAAATCAAAGAAATAAAATCAAGGACTTTAGGCTCAGTTGCTATAAAATATGAATTATTAAGAATTATTAAGTTATTATTAATAATTTGTTTAAATTTTATCATCATAATTGCTGAGCACATAAATTCATTCAAATATCGATAAGGCATCCAGTTTATTATTGTGTATAGTCAAAATTTACTCAAGATATTAGAGAATGTATGTATGTCATCTTTTATATTATTAGAAAATATATTCATCATCAGTTTTTCGTTAGTAACACTACTAACTATACTAATAGTATTTAGTGTTCAAAAAGTCGCAAATAAAACCCAAGAGCTTCCACATTCAAAGCATCTGAGTAAATACCGTTCCGCTAAATTTAGTACAAGATTTAAGGACATCGCACCAAGGTTAAATGCAGTCGCAAAAAATATTCCATTTTATATTTTTATATCCAAGTTTATATTGTTATGTTAGTCTACACTATACTAGTAATTACTAAAATATATAGCATAACCATACTCTTACCTATTCTGTGGTATATGTAGTAAGTCTTTTTATATTGTGATTGAATTCGTAGTATATTCGTAATAATCTTCTATTCATATTCAGCGATTAAAATGTAACATTCCACGGTAGACATTTTTACCTATGACTACATAAATAAAAAGTTATATAAATCATTTTTTTGGCTTCAACCTTGACACAGAAACTATGGACAGTTAAATTTGTCGCTAGAGACGAGAGAAAGATTAATATCACCAAAGTGTAGACAGTTCACTTGACAGTGCAAATAAAATTGTTGTTTAATTATAATTACGAGTATCTATTCTAGTCAGGTTCCAAGATAAAGTTTATTCTGCATAATATGCTATACACTCGCAAGAAATCGTTCAGAATACTCACTCGTTTTTCATAAATAATAATTAGTATCTTTTTCAATAGCTTCTACATGTATTACATCTACTATCCGTAGATTTCAATAACAGATGGAAAGAACATAGTGTTTATAGAAGGAGGGTTTTTCTCATAATTAATTATAGGCTACGTACCTTTTAATTGCAAAAACAATTGAGATTTTCTGACATGACATTTTATTAGCTTGTATTTAATTAAAACTTTTACTTAAGTAATTGATGTATAAACAACTAAAGTAAAAAAGTAAAAAACGATCATAATAAATTTATAATCACCATGACCAAGCAAATAAACAGGAATATATTTCGGGGGAAAGTGAAGTACCAAGGAATTAATTTAATCGTTAGTACACTGAAGACTAAATAAGTTAGAAAAAATGGATATCCGGAAGGCAGTGCTAACCAAGGCTGCTCTTGATGTTATAGGAAGTTGACGATGCGTATCGGATAAATCTGTTATACTTACATATCACGTACCTCACTACCATGTGAATATGTAAAGGTGACCAAATTACATTCGAAGTCAAATATCAATGCATAAGGGCTACTTTTATAAAACCTACTCATAGCTTTTGTAATTAAATGAAATCCTGAACTAAAAATTTGCTACTAAATTGATCAAAGTCTTTACAAATAAATGGTACCTCAATTTTATCTTAAACCGTTAAAATACCTAACTGCAGGTGTAAATTAAATTATTATAATGTTACTGTAATAAGATCCAGGTTAATTTTTGCTATTTTTATTTTCTTAACACTGTTTTGAAAGCTGTAAAACATGTAATCTTGGACCTCGCTCTACATCATCAAGGAAAATTATTCAAGTCCAAAATAATTTCGCGAGCTTCAGTGATTTGTGTAATTTTTTGATTGATGAGACTTTCTTACAAGCAGATTCTAAAAATTTACTTACAAGACAACAGAAAGCGACAGTTATCATAATTATATATTATAATGCAACATTAAAATACAATGAAAACAGATTTAATTACACTGGCCCAAATTTAGAAAGACACAAAATAGCACCATAGTTTGTACGCCTTCGTAATATACAGAGCCAAATTTAATATAAATTTTAAACGAAAAGAGGCCGGTCTTAATAAGTAATTATAATTTTTAGTGTAGGTACTTAAATTTTATATGTATTGTTTTCAGGCTCTATTGAATTTTAGAGTTCTTGTAGCTTAGTTCGATGTAACGATAGCAACTTAGGTGCTGACAATTAAAATAAAAAACATTCCTATAAACATGAAACTAGTCAGACTACCAACAACGTTTTGATCTTTATCGTCCTATTTTCTGTTCATGTTATCAAATAACAACCTGATAACTATAGTGTCCATAAAATGTTAATCCTGTTTTATCTGTCTTACGGTTTTTGATAGTCTCAAAATATTATGATAATGCTATTAAACATTTTGTCATGGTCGGTTTCTTAATTTCTTCAGTAAAAAAGATTAATATTATCATCATCATCATCATCAACCGACAGACGTCCACTGCTGGACATAGGCCTCTTGCAAGGATTTCCACACGCCGCGGTCTTGCGCCGCCTGGAACCAGCGACTCCCTGCAACTCGCCTGATGTCGTCCGTCCAGCGATTAGGGGGTCTGCCAACGCTGCGCTTCCCAGTGCGAGGTCGCCATTCTAGCACTTTGGGACCCCAACGTCTGTCGGTTCTTCTAACTATGTGCCCCGCCCATCAATGGCCCCGCCCATTGCCACTTCAGCTTCGCAACACGTTGAGCAATGTCGGTTACTTTCGTTCTTCTGCGAATCTCCTCATTCCTGATTTGATCGTGCAAAGAAACCCCGAGCATCGCTCTCTCCATCGCCCGCTGAGTGACCTTGAGCTTTCTTATGAGGCCCATAGTTAGCGACTAAGTCTCGCATTCATAGGTCATCACTGGCAACACGCACTGTTCGAAGACTTTGGTCTTCAGGCACTGAGGAATCTTGGACGAGAAAACATCTCGAAGCTTCCCGAACGCTGCCCAACCGAGTTGGATTCGGCGGCCCACCTCTTTCTCGAAATTGGACCTACCTAACTGGACCGTATGTCCCAGGTATATATACTCGTTTACAATTTCGAGTGCAGAGCTCTCAACGATTACTGGGTGGAGCGGAACATGAGCATTAGACAATTAGATTAATATTATACGGGTTAGCAAAATATAACTTTCCTGATATTTTATGTGCCTTATATTAGGTGTTAGAAGACGTTTCTAAATAATTAACCATTTCAACTGACTCTAAAACACGGAACGGAACATAATATGTATAATATGTATTAGGTAAGTACTAAGTATGTACCTATGTAAAAATTCTTCAAATGCACAAAAATTGATAATACAATACAAAATTGTAAAAAATAACTAACAACTTTAAAAAAGTTAATAAATGATTATATGCAAAATAACCACAATCAATTTAATGATTTGGGTACTAGTATCTGCGACAGGAAACTCCTAAAACTGGATAAAGATAAAGAATTATCATCATGTTTAATCTAATCAAAATATCTTCTGTCTTGCGATATTCAGGACCATTTGTAAAAGAAATGGTGTTTATCAGGAAATTTTGAATAAAAAAATAGAAAAGCGTGAAATTTCTTTAGATTAAGGTGGTTTGTTATTCGATAAATTAGCCTAACAAATGAAAAATATATGAATAATTAATAGTAAATTTCGTCTAATTTGCTTTATGCAGTCATTCTTTAATTAGATTCAATTTAGATCAAATATTTCAACATAATATAGGTAAGAAGTTTTTTTCATTATAGTCATTTCTGTTTTCCTTCCTTTTGAGTTAGTAAATAATTAGTTCTTCGCTCGCGATTTGCATTGAAAGAGATTTCACAGTTATCTGCCATCGTTACTACTTACTTACTTACTTAGTTATAGATACTTTTATTTTTCTTCTATTGTACCCTTAATATAACATAAAGTCAAACTTGCCACATGAAAGTGGGTAATGGTATTCACGTTTATTTTTTCAACGAAGATTAAAATACGCTGTTTTTAAACTATATTAGGTATGTAGATATATAATTAACAAAATTATGACTAGGTAAATAGTATTATACACTTAATCGTAGATCACTACTAATTTACTAGTGATACCTTTTTTGTGTGGAGTAAATCTTATCGATTAGCTGTTTATTTGGATTTAAGTTTGAAAAAAGAAAAGTATCTAATAAATCACCTCTTGAGTACAAGGAACCAATAAGTTTATACTATTGATGACAGCTCTATGACTTCACAAAACAAACAATAAATACGTGCGAAGTGCCTATTGTATATTATCAACTACATACATATCGGGCTGAAAAAAGAAATTTATTAAAAAAGTAGAACTAGAAATACCAGGACACGTCTTACAAAAACTTAATTCAAAGATGCAAGTTTAATGTAATTAACGGTGAAAATTTTAATCACTTTCAGGACGAAAACAACGCGCGTTCGCAAACGATGTTCAATTTTTGGCGTTTGAACGTTCTGTCGGTTCGGACGTCGCGGTTTGACTACCTCGCTCGCGAGTCGCGATACTTCAACGCGAATCAGTCTTATGTGTGAAGTGCTTATTAGCGTACGGTCATACTAGGGATTTTTGTTCGGAAACTTTGTGTCCAGTCACTTGCACGTCATACTTGCCGCGGGCACAGCATGGTGACATAAATTGAATGTAGGCTAATGCACATAAACGGTGTCTTCCACAAAATATGTTTGAGGAAGATTATTATAATATTATGATGCTGTTTTATCTGAAAAAGTCACCAAAAGTATGCTATAGTGGGCAGGGACGTAAAAAAAGTTGTACATTATGATGAACTAACATACTATAAATATTTTGAATGCAAAAGTGTTTTTCTTTGTTGATTTGTTGGTTTGATCACATGGCAGTTCAGACAACAGATTGATGTGATTTTTTGTATGGGTATAGTTGAGGACCTGGACATGGGATACTTTTTAACCCAAAAAATTATGTAATTCCCGTGGGAATTAAAAAAAAACTTATTTCACGCAGACGAAGTTGCAGGTATCAGCTAGTCTGAATATACTTTGCTTCTTACTGCTTATCTTCTTCACGAATGGCTGAATGCTAATGACTAAAAGTCGCCTAAAGTTACAGATAGTGTAACATGGACGGATGATACGATACTAAAAACCATAAAATCACTAACATTATAAATGCGATAGTGTGTCTGTCTTTATGGTTTCTTTTCAATACTTATCTGCGCTGATTTTGACGAATTTTTTACCTATTCATCGCTTGCAGCTTGCAGCCCAGGGACGTTCAATTTAATAATCTACTTTAAATCCTGAAAAATCAAAGAGCCACCACGGGATTTTTATAAAACCTAAATCCACGTGGACGAATCTACTTCTACTACGTCTTGAATATTCTGAATTCTGTTGACGACCACATTCAGTGTGCTATGTCTATTTATCCTGTCTGTCTTCGGTAGCCTTTTGATGTCGATTATGTGACGTCAAATATGGCGAGATCTGAAATATGTGTGCATAATTTGATATCATCTGGCATGGTGCATCTTTGTGTTAAATGCGCGACAGTAAATACATCAGGGTGGTATCATTTTCACGCGTTTCTGGGTGAACTTACTATGTTTGTTTGTGGGATTCTTTATACCCTCGAAGCAGCTTAATGGCTGGTAGAATTTTTGTAATTTTTTATCTTAAGATTCGTTTAAGCCGTTCAACTGTTAAAAAGCAAGAGGCAGGCATTGGATTTAAATAACAACGAAACGTTGCCGTAAAATATAAAATAGTGGTAAAGATGAAGAAAAGTCCGCACAAAGTATGATATTTTTACTGAGCGACTGGTCTTGGTCCTAGGTGACATTCTTAGTTTAATTCATACTTTAATGAACATTGCGTTAACCAGATGGGCGTACGTAATTGAAGGATGTGCCTACTGCCTATTGTGTTCGTTATATTATTGAGAACTTTCTGGAACAATAATTACATTTCTATTTATGGCTTTTAACTGAGTGCAGAACAAATTATAATAGACTGCTCAATTGAACCCAATGAATCGCTACTCGCTATCAGATATTTTATGTTTTTAGGCCTATGCCAGAACCAGATTTGGTTCTTTATTCTGGCATGCTTTGAACATCAACCGGAATCTGGCAATTTATTTTGAATTACTACTATTTTATTGTTAGAACCTTGTAAATTCTGAGCTATGTAAGTTAAAATGTTGCAAAATTAGTAGCTAAGGTGGAATGAACGCGGCGATATGGACTGGACAAAAACTTTCACGTATCATCGATTAAAAGTAACTAAAGTAAGTAAAACTTAATAAGCATAAGTTACATTGTTCAGTCATCTAAATAAAAATAATAAATACGTAAGTTTTTGAAATTTTCTTAATAAGCATCGGTAACAAGTAGTCAATCATATTATTTTTGTTTACACAATTTATAAAAAAATATAACTATAAACGGAAAAGGTGACTGACTGACTGGTCTACCAACGTACAGCTCAAACCACTGTAAGGGCTGAGAATTGAGATGACGCAGGCATACACTAAGAAAAGATTTTTAAAAATTCAACCCAGGTTTTGGAATTTGTATGAAAATCGAAATTAACATGAACGAAGCTGCGGACAAAAGCTAGAACAATAGATAAAAACTGTTTAACATGTTGGCGTGACATCTTGGCATTTTGTAGCACATTTTAAAACGTTTAAAGTTAATACTTCACAAAAATATTATAATTAACCATTTGGCCGTACGAACTCTTAATGGGCAATCGTCCGTCCCCTTGATATCAAATTCAGTTGGCACATCTGAAGGCGATTTCACGACATAAAAAGAAGTAAGTATATAAATCTTCATCATTTGCGACGGTTAATAGAATATCAAATAGGTGTACCTCTTAAATTAGCGCAGTCTCGTTGCTATTTTGGGCACTGGCAAATTGACTTTAGCCTTGAAACTGTTTTGCCATAAACCAGGTATACGGGAACGGCCATATGGAACACAGCATACCAATTCAAATACAGTTACGTAGGACTAAAGTAATGATTCTTTTAAAAAATTATTTCGTGACTTTACGCTGCCTCTCCACTGAAGCGGAGGGGACATGTGCCATACATAGGGCTGGGCAGTATTTGAATTACTTGTAATTAAAATACGTAATTGAAATACAAACTTATTTGGTATTTGTATTTCAATTACTTCCTTAAAATGTAATTTGTAATGTCGTATTTCAAATACCTGACGCCGAGGTATTTTGTAATTAGTATTTCAAATACTTGAGGCTGCGAAATACAATTTAACATTAAAATATATTAAACCTTCATTTAGCGATCGTGAGTGTGAGTGCGAGGCGAGAGTGTAATGATCATAGAGTTAAATACTATCTCTATGGTAATGATGGTAAAGCAGCTATTAGAGTTGGCAACACTGCACCTGTTATGTATACTATACGCTATGACTGTACGTCAAATTGTCAATGTCATGTTAAGATGTCAAGTCTTATCGGCCCTGTTGTTCTTGTTTTCGTCTACTTTTCAGCCCGTGCTGGTCTAGATTACTTATTTTTATCCGACTTCCAAAAAAGGATGAGGTTCTCAATTCGGCGCGTATGGTTTTTTTTTGTATTTCAATTAAAAATAGCTAAAATACCGTATTTTGTATTTTATATTTCAAATACCTTACATAAAGACAATATTTTTTATTTCGTATTTTTAATTACGTGCGATACAGTATTTTTTAATTTGTATTTCAATTAAAGCAAAGCATGTATTTTGCCCAGCCCTGGGCCCATACAGACCAATCAGATACCTTATACAGGTGACTCAATAAAAAAAAAAACGCGTTATCAATCAATAATCAGAATGGTTAGTACTATGGTCCGTACCTCAGCTTCCCTCTGATTCAGATTACAGGCAGCCTTATGACCAGCGACCGCCTGCCTAGCTTCGCTCCCTTGGAAATTCGAATAACTCTGCCTTCAAAATTTCAGTTTTATAGATCCAAGAGTTGGACTGGGCGTTGTTGAGTCAGTCAGTGAGTGAATCAGTACGGCTTTGTTATTACATACGTGGGTATTTTATTTTTCGTAAGTAGATAAAGTAGGTAACTTGACGTGATGGTGCTAACTAAATATTTTAATGCCGCAAGCTAAATTGATTTATGGTATAGGTAGGGGGGCTGATTCTGAAGTGCACAATCTCTAAACTAAACTAAAATTAGAGCATTACAAATATTGCTAACCCTTTCATAATACTTCCTACGGAAAGGGACAGAACTAGATTTAAAGCTGCCATTTTAGTTTAGTTTAGAGATTGTGTTATACAGAATCAGCCCCAAACCTACCTACCTAAACGTTGCGTCGGCAATAATGTGGCGAATTCTGTATACCCAATCTGTAAACTAAACTAAAATGACAACCTACTTCTTTCCCTGTCTGCAGGGAGTATTATGAAAGGGTTAGCAAATTTTTAATGCTGTTATTTTAGTTTAATTTAGAGATTGTGCACTACAGTATCAGCCCTTAACTTCCAAAATTCATAGCGATAGCATGTCGCGACGGCAACAATTTCGCCATGCAGCAGTTATCGCTGCACTGTACGATCGCTAAACATTGGCACAAACTGTCTAAACTATTAAAATATTTTTAGATGTTATTCTTATCAAATTTTTCCAGGCAAGCTTATTAGTTATTGACCGAGCGAAGCGAAGGTTTCTGAGTCTACTTGAGTGAATTTGCACTTGTCCGTCCGTCTGTCCGACGAAATGGCGGGCTTTCAAAGTGGATATTTTCTAACGCCCAAAGTTGACCTCTTAGCTCTCAATTTTCTGAAAGTCTGAGCCTGAAAATTATTTGAAGTATATCCTGTACTTGAAAAACAAATATTAAAATTAGATCAATATTGGCGTATATCAAAACACATAAAAAAATATCTCTGTATCTCGTTAACTGAGAGCGCCTTCTCTTACGCAAATCTGCGTCATAGAAATTCGGTAGAATTTGAAGTCGTCGAATCCTCTAGGTAGGTAGGTTCACGGAATAGATAAATTTATTTTTTCTATGGGTAGGTTACACACCTTACTCGGGGTACCTAACGTTCCGTGAGGGCTAATCACAGACCAAAAAAATAACTTTTTTGTATCAAATGACTTTTGATTTTTCGCCAAGTAGCCCACTTAATCGGCAGACGAGCAAAAAAATAAATGTGGGTAAGTAATGCCACAGGCCTAAGAATTTTATTTGACAAACAGGTCAATTAATACCAATAGAGAAATTATAGTAGGTAATAATTGTTATGATTCATAGCTAGTTCCAATTTCCATTGACAATAAAAATATTATTAATATTATAAACCCGGCTGAGTTTGTTGTGGGCTCTTCTCAGACCAGGGCGCGTTTGGAACCCTCGTAGCTTTAGTTTTAAGATAACGTTACCCATTATCACCATCATGCTTTTTAAGTAATTTTTAGACGAAAATAAATGTACCTACAGTGTACCGATATTTAGTAAATAAATGACTAATGACTATGACTATGACTATTTTAAAGGAAAAAATAAAAGGTTAATATTATTATTAGTAAACTTTTTTCAATTTTTAATTTTGTTTAATTGACAAGTAGTGCCATCTTGATTAAAACATGCATAAACAATATTACGGAAATAATTCTACTCGACGGTAGATGGCGCTACGTCGCAAAACTTTAATACATTTATAACTTTTTAATAGGTAAAAATATAATTAAATAGTATTAATTAATAATAATAATAATAATTTAATATTTTTTGCATAAGGATTAATAATATTAAAATTACTTTCTTAATACATACAGCGCCATCTATTGAGAGTTGCATAACTTTTTGTCTATGGCTCTGCTACATTGAGTTTTTAGTAGTTTTTACGTCATCAGAATTTCCCGGATCGGACGTCCGAAAAAAATTGCTGGATGAGGGTAATGAAAGGTAGGCGCTACAATCTATATACCTACATTTTCTATCCCACAAACCACCAGGAGTTTGCTTTAGAACCTTCAGGCTTCAACATTCAAATCCATAATAAAACCTACTTATTATAAATGCGAAATTTGTGTTCGTCTGCCTGTCTGTTAACTTTTAAACTTGGAAAATCATAGCATGAAGTGATACGGTAGAAATGATCGAGAGTTATACCTATCTACTTTAAGAATTTAGGTGTGCTATAACGTTAAAGGAATCCTTATAGATCTCCATAGTTATTGGCAGCCAGCACACAGTCTACCAAACCGATTTTTTTTAGCATGGTTATATCCTAAACTTCTCATTCTGTTAAAAACATATTGTGAGTAGACCATGGGTGCCTATGTACCTACCTATCTATTATTCACATTGTGTTTAATAAGTTCCTAATAGGTACACATAAAGTAAAATTAATAGGTGGGTTATATTTTAATGTAGTGGGCTGATTCTGTAGTGCACAGTCTCTAAACTAAACTAAAATGACAGCTTATATAATAAAAATATTGCTAACCCTTCTATAATACTCCTTCCGGAAAGGGACAGAACTAGATTTAAAGCTGTCATTTTAGTTCACTTCACTTCACTTCTTATGTGAATGGCTTTACTCGTGCACTAGGCACAAATATTTTGCCAATGTCGCGTTGAAGGAGAGTACACACTACTGGAGAAACCGGTGAACTTGTCTCGCATTTGCTAGCGTTCAGCCTGAGTTAGTATTAGTTCTACAACAACACAAATATAAATTATTAAATATATTACTTATTTAATATCATTATTATTTATACATAATATTATTACTTACTAATATTAATGAACACATAAAAGTAGTTATTATATTAAAAATAAGTTTCCAACACAGTATATTGAATATATACTGTGCAGGCAAGGTGAACTAGATCAAACTCTTTGCAAGAGACAATTAAACTTTAATTTTGTTGTAATCTATAAATTTGCCTAAAAATTTAGCGAAGGGACCAAAAACAAGAGATAGTAAAGTTTTAATGTTAGTAGGACGAGGGAAGTTAGGGGGAAGGCAATCATGCATAGATATGTGAAGCTTAGGACAGTTAAAAAATATATGGTCCGGGGAGCCCTCATCGAGCCCACATTCGCAGACAGAGTTATCCCTGATCCTTAGCTCAGCCAAATGTACTGGAGTACAAGAATGACCCAATCTCAGTCGACAAATTACTGAAATAATCTTGCGATCAAGATTTCTATGGCGGACAAACCAAGGTTGGAAGGGAACCGTTTCCTGTATGTCCCCATAGTGCTTACCTTTCAATAATTTTGAAGTAGCCCACCTTTTATTCCATGAAGCATATAGATCTGATTTGGCGACTGAGATTAGATCATGTGAATAAATTTGAAAATTGTCTAGTACACCCGAATGGGTGGCAGACTTAGCGCAGGAGTCCACAGTTTCGTTACCGTGGATACCTTTATGGCTGGGGATCCATCCCAATATGACATGAAGGCCTCTTTGTTGACAGAGTAACAAAACTTCGCGAATCCTCAGAATCAGTGGAAATCTATTTTTAGATCGAAATGGATTTTGGGCAATAGCCTGCAGGACACTTAGACTATCAGTGAAGATCAAGACTCTGTGCAAACCGTGAGACTCCACGTACTTAATCGCCTCCAATATTGCCACAGCTTCACCAGTGAAGACTGATGCCTGTGGAGGACATTTAAAAGACAAGACTATACCATATTTGGGAAGCCAGCAAGCAGCCCCCACAAACCCATCTGCAGAGAGCTTCGAAGCATCAGTGTAAATCGCCAAAAAATCCGGCCAGTCCTGTTCAAGAATGGATTTAAATTTAGTATTACATTCTAAATCCTCTTTCTGAACTCCAAAGTTTAAAATCAGAGTAGGTTTAAATGTCAGAGCTTGGAAAGAAGTGGTGAAAAGAGGGTTTGAGGGAGAAGTAAATAAAGGAGAAGGAAGTCTGGTGAATTTGAGGAAGCTAAGAAGTAATGCTGGATATTTATCTACAGACTTTAATAAGGAAGGCAAACAGTTAAGACTGTTGAAAAGGGGATGAGAGGATAATTGCAGAGCTTTGGTCATAAATCTGTCAGCGAGATACTGTCTACGGAGGACAAGATAGTTTAGTTTGTATATTGAATGATGTTTTAATTCTTGGTACGTCATTGAGGTACATTTGTATATTGTATTGTATTGTATACCCATATCGTAGATAGATAGATAGATAGATAAATACTTTATTGCACACATGAGAGAAAAATACAAAGTAAAGGCGGTCTTATTGCTTAATAAGCAATCTCTACAAGGCAACGTAGATATTATATATTATCTGGTACTAAATTCCACACAATTGGCGTTGGTCGAACAATAAAAGGACGTTAATATAAAGGCGAGCGCCTGAGTAGGTGGCCTATTTTTAGTCAACGAGCGAACTGGTATGTCCATGATCAACAGTTAGGTATATCACGCAATCATTTTGACCTATCTAGCTTTGTGACCGCGGCGGGGCTTGTTGCTGTGTTAAGTATTTGTTTACTTACAAAGTTTTTAACGCACTTTAAAAAAAGAGAATCTCAATTCGACCCGATTTTTGGCGGATTTACGGAAACCACTGCGAAGTAAAAAAATGTTAACTAGGTATGTAGAATTGGGCGGGCCGCGGGCTTACATTTATTAAGTAAGTATACCACTTACTCATACTTACCTATACGAAAACTAGCTGGTTGCCAGCGAATTCATTCGCGTGGATTGAGGTTTTTTGGTTGCCGCGGAATTCTTCATTTTCCGGGATAAAAAGTAGCCTATGTGTTATTCCAGACTATAATCCCTATGCCTATCATCCAGATCCGTTTGGCCGTTCTGGCGTGATTGAGTAATAGACATCCATCCATTCAACCATCCATCCAAAGTTTCGCATTTATAATATTTGCATAGATCGACGCTGGACACTCGCCTGACGTCAACATAGTGTAGAAACAAGAAATATTTTTAACTTAAAAATCTACCAAAAGATTCTTTAACATCCTCAGGGTACAGTATAACGATGCCCTTCGTATTTTATTAAAAATGCCGAGGCATTGTAGCGCGTCGGGCATGTTCGCCGACGCTGGTGTCCCAGATTACTATGCCATTATTCGGAGTAGAATTGCCGGTTTCTGGGAAACCGTCCGCAATTCTACTAATAAGCTGATTAAAGTCGTCGGTCAGGTATCCCCTGACAACGTATTTTATAAACACTGGCTAAGGGTACACCAGACCCCTAACGTAAAATGATTTTTCATTTTAAACTTTATTTTAATTTATGTAAGTATAATTTATACATTTTATTGTATTTAGTTATGGTTTTTAATGTGTTTTTATATGGGTCCCCGACCTGCAATAAAATGATTTTATTTTTATTTATTTATTATTAAACAGAGGTTTTCGTAGTCGGTATTTTTAATTTTTTTTAATTTTCGGACCAATTCATTTCAATCCACCGAGTGACCTACTATTGAACATGGTTCTTCTCTTAGAATGCGAAGAGTTTTTTCCACCACGCGGGCATAGTGCGGATTGGCAGACTGCACACACCTTTTAGAACATTATTAAGTTAAATAAATGTTTTTCAATATTTTTAACTTAGTAGGTACTTAAAAGATGAGTATGTATATATTCATCCTAAAAGTTATAGGAGATTAGGAGACTGAGGTCTTCGGCTAGGTCATCATGTAACATCGCACTTTCTTACTAAAAAACTACAAAAGTTCCATACAGTCTCTTCTTATTAAGTAAGAATATTATTTAAATTTACATGTAAGCATATACTCGTAGTAAGTAATTGTGAAGTGTAAATGAAAAGATAAGATAGGTGTAAAGAGAAGCGTACACTGTTGGCCCTACACGTATGGCAAGTCGAAGACCTCGTAAAAATCCTATTACAGTAGACTCCCGATTATCCGAATCAAATTAAACCAGGGTTATTCCGTACAATTGAAAATCCGGATAATAGATATTAAAGTCAAATCATATCATCAGGTTTTACATACCTACGTCATTTAGACAAATCATTACGTTATCATTTCTAAGTCGGTAATTCGAGCCGTGAAGAATGAGTACGGATAATCGGATATTCGGATAATCGATGTTCGAATAATCGAGATTTTACTGTATTCGTTAATTATACTACCCTACGTACCTATTCTGTGGTACTACATAATAAATAGGTACCAAAAGGTAGTTCATCAAAAAGCAATTAAGAACTTTGACTTCAACTGTAGTATTATTTTTATTCGCATGTAGTATTTATTTAGTTTAAAAAACCTGTCTTGCAGGAACGCAGTTGTAAATTAGATACTATTAAACGAGAAGTTGTTAAGATTATAACAGTCCACTACACTTCCCTTGACTGATTATTATCGGAACTCGATATGCGAGCTGATATTATGTATGTACCTAGCTGTATTAATATGATTTATGTCCAGTTAATAAGGTGGGAAGCACACGAAGCGGGTGCAAGTCGGATTTAATTTATAATGAGACATGGTATACAAGGTTTTCCAAATAAGTAGTATGTATTCAACTGTCAACTATCAAAAGGGTAAGTAGGTATAATATAAATGATGAAATTTTTATTTTTTATTTTTTTATCCACTACAAGTTAGCCCTTGACTGCGATCTCACCTGATGGTAAGTGATGATGCAGTCTAAGATGGTAGCGGGCTAACCTGTTAGGGGTATGGCAGTTATATTAAACCAATACCCCTTCGGTTTCTACACGGCATCGTACCGGAACGCTAAATCGGTTGGCGGCACGTCTTTGCCGGTAGGGTGGTAACTAGCCACGGCCGAAGCCTCCCACCAGGCATAATGAGACTTAATTCTGTACTTTTGGTGTGTTCACTTAATGGCGTTGACTCCGAGTTCTAGTTAAACCTTCCGAGATTACATCTACACTACACCCCAGAAGAATCTGTATTCCGAACCACTGGTAGTGGTTGTGTGTAATTTATTTAAGCTTGAAATTGGTTGAGTTAAACATATTATTTACTAGCTGATGCCCACGACTTCATCCGCGTGGATTGAAGTTCTTTGATTCCCGGGGAACTCTTTAATTTTCCGAGATAAAAAGAAGTCTATGTGATATTCCAGACTATAATCTATCTCTGTTCCAAATTTCATCCAGGTCCGTTCAGCCGTTCTGCCGTGATTGAGCAACCAACATCCATCCATCCGGATGGATGGATACACATGCAATAAATTGCATTAGTACAAGTGGAATTTCGGTTGTTACGATATACTTAAGTACTCATTGCCAAAACTTGCGCCACACCTGTTTTCTTTTCTTTTGTATGCTATCACAAAATACTGTCTACACTGGGTTTGATTGTACACAAACTCTAGACTAAACTAAAATGACAGCATTAAAAATATACCCTAGTTTCATAACACTTCCTGCGGAAAGGGACAAAACTAGATGTAGGTATAAAGCTGTCATTTTAGTTTAGTTTTTTAGAGATTGTGTCCTACAGAATCAGCCCCAAACGTCCTTTAGAATTAGATATCCTAAATAGGATTTAGGAAAGTGTAATCAATGTTGATAATTGTAAACTAGTCAGCAGGTATGGGTTCGTATTTCGTAGTCATACGTGTTAATACCAATTCAGTGAATTTCTCACTTAATCCTATCCAAATGAGGACTAAGTTTAAGATTTAATATTTATTTTATTCAAATTAGGTACACTAGTAGGTATTGTTCACTTCTTGAACGTCAAATACCTAAGTATAAAAAGTGATGGTGATAATCAAATTACGGTATCTTAAAACTAAAGTTACGATTCACATTTGGATAGAATTCCTCAATTCAGACTTCAAAGCAGGCTTTATACGAAACCTATTCTTTAATCTGTTTGTTTGACATAATCGCTGGATTATCCGCAAGTTCTGTAAATAAATAGTTTATTTTTAGATCACTATTCTATGTAGCTCGTTACGACACTACCTACCTATTTAGGAAAAGCATATTTAAATTGCACATTTACATACTTAAAGTGTGTACTTAGGGCGTATTTACGTGATGAGTGAAACACGTTAGAATACGACGTGAGGGTCTTTTAATGGAATTTAACAACAATAATACGTATTTATACCTACTCGGAGCTATCAATAGATACAAAAGCATCTAAAAAGCTGTACATAAATCAAAAGAATTTTGATTTTGCTACCGGGAAAAATAGGTAGGTATACTTATACATGTATAGATAAATAGTATTTTAACTAGGTATTATACTATTCTATATTTTATCTCTTTTTTTATTACAAACAATATTATATGTGGTTTTTTTAAATTAACAGAATAGCGCTTGGCTACAATCAGACCAGCTTGCCAGTGGTGATACAGCCTAAGGTGGAGCGCGCTTGTAGAGAAGATGCTTATTTACTCTTGATTTGAACCTATATTAAAAGAGATGGAGAAAACGGAAGCCGGAAGGAGCTTTCCATTCTTTGGTAAATTGTTAATAATTATGTTTAACTAGGTGGCAAGTAGAAAATGGCCATGATTTCTAGTGCTCTAAAGAGATCTTTTAATTCTCTATTAGGTACTTACCTTTCTGACTGAAAGGTAAAACATCGCAGTTCCGCTCTCAGTCATCATCATTGCAACCTATCGCCGACCCACTTTAGCCCCCATTTCTGTAACTCAGTGGCTATCACATAGTGAAAGCCACTGACATATATTTCTTATCCATTGAAGGTATGTTATGAAAATGTTATTTTTATTTCATAGTCTTTAATTTTTTTATACCCACTGAGTTAGAGAATAGGAGGTTGAGCACGAGTCTCCTATCAGAAGGGTTGGCTAAAGTCTACTTTCAGTTACGTACTGAAAGTGGACTGTAGACAAGCCTTCTTCTGAAGTGCTGATTAAACTAAGAACGCCAACCAGGTTAAAAAATTGGCAGTCATAGGGACTGCCGATAGAAGTGAAAACGATTTTTTTTATAAATATAAAAAAAATATATATAAACTTAAAACAAAGGCATTAAAGTTTAATTACGAATGTAGTATTTATATTTAAGACCTTTTGTCTTCGTAACAACACGAGCATGTCGGTGACGGTCACGCGAATCCACAAGTTTACCCCCTACTAAAAAGTGCCTACTCAAAGCTTTTAAAGAAGTTTTCACTTCAAAAAAAATATTACAAACCACACTCAAAACGCTTCACCAGCTCCTAGCCAGATATGATTAAGTTCATGGAGACTGTCTCAAACGAAGCGAATATGGACTTGACAGCTCGGTCAGTACTTGCCGACAAGAGTGGCGTATCACATGTAGCTTTTATGACGAAAGGCATAAGACTCAAAATCGTTTTAGATAACAGTGTTTTCTGATAGCCGTACCAGACTAACAGGCCACACGCGTAATGTGATTCAACGAGATAACATATCAGACATTCTAATTATGTTGATATATTAGAAAACCTTTAATGGATAATATTATTAAGTCCATTTTGGGAAATAAAATTATAGGTATTATGCTCTGAAATATTAGGTAAGTAAGAACTTAACCTAGTTAAGTCATGATATTTTATAAAATCTGCCAAGACGAGCCAAAGGATCGGGGCACTTCGCACTACCTCCCTTATCTGGAAGCGTTTCGTTATATTTTCGAACCGTCATAGGTGAACGGTCCGAATGATGCTAGAAGATGCTAGAATGTATTTTTTTGTTGTATTTATGTATGTCGGTGCATATTTCCGTGGTTTCTGAACCGATTTGAATTTTTTTTCTATCAGTCGTTAGAAGAAGCTTTCGAGGTGGTCCCATAAAATATTCTGACTCCAAATCCTCAACCCTGATACTAAAAAGTTAAAAATAAAAATTCTTTCCAAAAAACCGACTTCGAACGCCACTGTAAAGTAAAAAATAATTTTTATTTCTACCCACTATGTTGAAGTCGGGCGGGTATAACAAGGATAAGAAAAGTTGACGCATCAGGCTCGCCCGATTTCAACATAGTGGGTAGAAATCAAAATTATTTTTTACTTTACAGTGGCGTTGGAAGTCTTTTTTTCGGAAAGATTTTTTTAAATTGAATTTTTCATATAGCTACTAGCGACGCTATCAAGTAAGTTTGTGGAACTATAGCTACGGTGTCTACTGTCTAGAGTGCAGAAAAGCCACTGTTCCAGAGTAGGAAGGTAAGTCTAAAGCAGTGGCGTGCAGTTCATAGAGGCATAAAAGCACCGCTTACCCAAATGGATATACGTCAATGCTTATTTTCATTCTAACAGTCTGTTACGCTGGACGACTGCGCTTCGTCAGCACGTATGCCACGCGTCTCAACTTCCATAGAAGATCCAATTCCGACTATACTCGCTGCCTTCGTATACCTAACATCGGAACGAACGGACGTACCTATCTTTTAATTTTGTACCATATTCTTATGTAAACCAATTTATTATATTCATAACACCAAAAAAGGACTTAATTATTCCTGAACCTGCTTCGGGACAGCCGCCCAATATAACTAGTCAGTAAATAAGTATTTTGACTAACTAATGCCTACCCTAGCTTCAAACCCTGTGCACGCCACTGGTCTAAAGTCTAGATTTAGTCTATAACAGTGGCTTTTCTGCAAACATCAAGGTGTTTCAGATTGTTTTAGAATGGTTTTTCTTGCTTAGGTACTCTAGGTAGGTTGCTAGGCTAGGTAGACCTATGATTAGGTATAGGTTATCAATCATCAAATATCTTGTCAAACTCACGAGTTTGATAACACGCGTCAGCATTTCTGCGGTTTAATAAAAGCTAATTTTGCAATGATTGATGAACTTTCCAGACGTTATAAAACATCAATAAATGAAATGGTATTTACGATTTCCTTAGAATTTAAATGGACCACCAAACGTAAACAAATACGATTTGATTTATTTTCCAGTGATTTTTATTTTCAGCCAAGTGTTTGGGGAACTGTGGCAAACATAGTGTGCTGATTTTAAAACTAGTTTAAATACTAAATGGAAACCCTAAATACTTAATCAACTATACTACTATGGATGTTTGTTACTCAATCACGCCGGAACGGCTGAACGGTTCTGGATGAAATTTGGCGCAGGGATAGATAGTCTGGAATAACACATTAAATCAGCTACTTTTTATCTTAGAAAATGTAAGTGTTCTCGCGGGAAGAAAAAAACCTTAATCCACGCGGACAAAGTCGCTGGCATCATCTAATCTTATAAATGCGAATTTGAGTTTTTGTTTTTCTTGGCAAAAAATAACTAGAATTCCCTCCCTCAAGGATTTTCTTATTAAGCTAATACCAACTAGGTATATTCAAAATTAAATATTCTACACTGTGGCCATACGCAACAGGTAACAGACGTTGGAGTGAGATAGCTGATATCCTTCTCTCGAAATGAAATTTCGGCTCGGGTAGCATACGGCCTTAAGTAGTAAGCGTATCCCTTTTTCCGTGCATTTTACAGTACAAAACATTTTCTTAATCGAAACCCAAAAATTTGCATCGGTAATTCTGTAATTACAACCTTTAGGTTTGCTTGGACGGTAATTATCATTAACTCCTTTCCGGTGGTCCGAATTTCTCAAGTGAATTAATTTCGCAGTTTGATAAGCCAATTAGTTAATTATTTTACTGTCATGAAGGTCGAAATTCGAATGATTACCAGATAATGAAAATAGCAGTTATAAAGTTTATCATTTGGAAAGCTTAAGAACAATTCTTTTTGCGGCTATTTGCCTTGATAACGTTTCAATAGCTTTATTTTTGGCACAATTGCGGCAGTTTGCCAATCTTAAACCTCGAATATGCCCTAATGTAAATTATTTAAAGATAATAATATGTCTTATGACTTACGTATTATAATTACTGTCATATAGTACAAACAAGGACACTGAATTAGCAAAGTAACAAAATTATTTATTTAAAAAAATGTGGTATTAGTTTACAGCTATATGGTATTGGTACAATTTGGACTCTACCTTCACCGCATAGAAAATGTTAAAGATGAGGAAATTTATACCTACCATCGAATTATCATCAGACTAGATCCATACAACACGATTCCCATCGGCTTCCTTTGAGAAAATGTCATTCACACCTACATAATGGCTTTCTTTTACTCACTTTAATTTCTTTAGGTATCCGTATAGGCCGTGCGCTTCCAAATCCAAACATGCCAAATAAAGGACGGGTTTTTCAAACATTTTCAGAGATATTTTAATAAGAAATTTTTCGAGTAGGTACGGCTTTTTTATAATCTGGCTTTCCTTTTGAAAATATCTACCCTTCGCCACTGGAATTTAGTCAAGTTATAATATCTGCGATTTAGGATTTTAAAAATCCCGAGGAAAATCTTTGATTTTCCGTGATAAATCCCACCTCCATCCCCAGGAATCACAGCTGATGGGTCGTGAAAAGGTAATAATGAATAATAGTGAAAAGGTAACAGATTAACAAACACACTCCCGCATCTTACTAATATTATAAATGCGAAAGTTTGGATGGATGTATGGATGGATGTACGAGTATGGATGTTTGTTACTCAATCACACCCCAACGGCTGAACGGATCTGACTGAAACTTGGCACAGAGATAGATTATAGTCTGGAATAGCACATAGGCATTTTTATCCCGGAAAATTAAAGAGTTCCCGCGGGAACTGAAAAACCTCAATCCACGCGGATGAAGTCGCGGGCATTCGCTAGTTTATAATATTGGTTTAGAAGTATGTGTGTAGTTATTATTATAACTTTTTTTTATTCCACTACAAGTAAGCCCTTGACTGCGATCTTACCTGATGGTAAGTGATGATCCAGTTTAGGATGGTAGCGGGCTAATCTGTTAGGGATTTGGCAGTTATATTAAACCCCTAGTCGGTGTCTACTCGCCATCGTACGCTAAATCGCTACGGTACGTCTTTGCCGGTAGGGTAGTAATTAGCGCCAAAGCCACCCATCAGACCAGACCAGAGTAAATTCAGAAATTATTAATTCCCAAATTAACCGAACCAGTGGTAGATTCACTTGACGATTCAAAAGTACTTGTAAAAGTTTATTTCAATAAAAATCATTATGAATTTTGAATTTTGAATTTTGAATTTTTGAACC
This sequence comes from Erebia aethiops, assembly GCA_923060345.2. Taxonomy (NCBI): domain Eukaryota; kingdom Metazoa; phylum Arthropoda; class Insecta; order Lepidoptera; family Nymphalidae; genus Erebia; species Erebia aethiops. The sequence continues at coordinate 6,785,992 of OV281096.1, read as the reverse complement.
CTGCCGGGAATCGAACCTGGGACCGCCCCCATTAAAACAACAGCGCTCAACACTGCGCCAGGGAGTTCATCAAAACATAATAATATAACATTAATATCAGTTGAACGTTTGGTCAGTTGCAATAGCTGTCTCTTTTGTCCCTAAAGGTAAATGTCTTCGCGTTTAGTGCACAATTTATTGCAGCCATCAGTTTAATTGCAACTTATGACATTGCATTTCTGCGTCGAGCTCCAAAAAAATAAGGAGATGGAATTTTATTGCGTTAAAATAATGTAGTGGACACGCAGCTTCACAGGAGTTATTTACCGTCTGAGATATTAATTACTCTTGCAACGAATTCGGTGCATTCAAAATGAATAATTACAATCCCAAACGAAACTGCTCTAAATTTAAGATTATACCGTTTAACAAGATTTCATGTCGGACATAATATGTCGGGTTCCCCGTTCCGTTAATCAAGATTACAAGATTTTACTTATGTTTGGACTTTTTTAATTTCGACATTCTCGGCCAGTCTTTAATTAAGACAAAAAGTGGAGCAGGTATCGTAAATCAAAAATAAAATGCTTGTAGAAATTCCTTTTATAACTTTCCTTTTATAACCAAATATAACTGTTTGATCATGAGTAGATAAAAATCATATTGTATAATGATGTGACAAATTGCAATTAAAATGAGAAAATCCTTTATTTATAGAAGTATCCAATTTAACGTTTTAACTAATCAAATAGGTAACTTGTTGAAATGAATTAAATAAGCATAACTCAATTAATTGATTCCTGTACCCATTTTTGACTATTTACGTTTACCTACTTGTAAAGTTTTTAAGTTTACTAGTAACAAGAGAATAATAGAGTGCCTATTATTCTCTTTCTATGATATAAAAGAAATCATTTTAGTTAACTTTCTTCTTTCTTCATTTGAGCTACTTATTTATAATCTAGTTTTCCTTACAGTAAAGGTGAACAAATCGCAGAAACCTTGTTCTAGCGAAAAGCGTAAGCACTTTGTACCTATCCGCTGTGCAAAGCTCGTATCTTACGCTTCGGAGTTTCAGCGAGAAACTAAGTACACAGGCCCCTCTTTCCCACTAGGCACTCTGGGCAAGTGCCCAGGGCCCCTCAATCGATGGGGGCCACCTAGTTACTGCCAGATCACCAACCGATATTCATTAACGATAACTCTAACATTAAATATTACGTTCAAAATATACCTAATATATATTTGCCTGGTGGGAGGCTTCGGCCGTGGCTAGTTACCACCCTACCGGCAAAGACGTGCCGCCAAGCGATTTAGCGTTCCGGTACGATGCCGTGTAGAAACCGAATAGGGGTATGGGTTTAATATAACTGCCATGCCCCTAACAGGTTAGCCCGCTACCATCTTAGACTGCATCATCACTTACCATCAGGTGAGATTGCAGTTAAGGGCTAACTTGTAGTGTATAAAAAAAAAAAAGTTTAAAATAACATTTGAATCCATTGAAATAGAACGAGTACTAAAATCTACATCAATGTTTGAATCAATCTAGAATATTGCTTATCTATACTCTTCAAGCATGTTTTAACAAAATAGACAGAGGACTATTCTGTTAAAACAGGCATATATGCCTTTTCATAAGGGCCCCATTATCCTAATGTGCCCAAGGCCTCCAATATGTTAAAGACGGCCCTGTAAGTACATACTTATTTATCTTTTGTCTGAGTTTCACTAGAGATAATTTCAGCAGTGTACATACTTACTGCGGGGAATAGCATATATCAGCTGAACAAAGTACCAACGATTTTTTTTCCTTGCTTTAAAAAACTTAGTACTTAGTCAGTAGGAATAAACTGCATTTACCCACTGTAAAAGGGAAAACTTTCTTGACGCTGACGTGTCGAAATCCTCAATCAGTGTAATTTGCGGTCAGAGCAAAGGGTCAGGTAATGATTGGTTGTACCTGATCAACATTATAGGTTTGCACCGGCATTTTCAATTACTTTTCCCCGTACATGGCCCGTGTGACGTGATCATGTTAATTTTCTGTGACTCTAAGTATCCCTTAGTTGAGGTGAAACATGAATTTCCATAATAAGTTAAACTAAGAACTGATTTTATCAAAAAAAAAACTGGTGTCACCTTCAGTATTTTTATACCAAATACAGGTTAGGTAATTGTTAAAGCGTAAGTAGGTACCTTGGTATAAAAAAGTGTGTGTGTGTACTTATGTACGCACGCAAGAAGTTATACTTTTTGATAGCAAATCATAAATATATTGAATATAGTTATCAGTTCTCACCCAACACACAGTAAATGTATTTCTTTTTAGTTTATTGGTATGCCTTTTTCTGCAAGACTTATAAGTTGACCAACGAACGTCAGGGTGTCGAATTTGGGTGTCGGTGCGCGCACGCATCGTAAAAATTCACTCTGATTTAATTTTTCCCTAACGCGCCAAAAGAAGTATAACTTCAATAAAAAACAGTATGAAAATCTTTGCGCCGCTAAGTATTTACTCTTATAAAGGTAAAAACTAGAAACTGTTAAGGGCCTCTACGAAAATGCGCGTGGAATCTTGTCATGGCGTTTCCCATGTCAGTGTAAAATGTTACAATAATTCCCTAATGCCATTAATTAATTAACCACACTACCGTTAATGGTTAGGAGCTTAAGGTACTAACACACGATTGTGAATCGCGAAATTTTTTAGCAGATTTCAATATAATTTCTTGAAAATGGGTAGGTACAGGTATATTATCGCGTATCTATTCGTCATTAGTTTTTTAAAGAGTGGAAGCTGCTTACTGCTAGAGTTATTCTACATAACTACTAGAATGTATTATAAGAAACTAGATGATACCCGCGACTTCGTCCGCGTGGATTAAGTTTTTTAATTCCCGCGGGAACTGCTTAATTTTCCGGGATAAAAAGTAGCCTACGTTCTTCCCAGGGATACAAACTATCCCTGTACCAAATTTCATCAAAATTCGTTGAACGAACGGGCCGTGCAAGCGTAGCAGACAGACAGACACACTTTCGCATTTATAATGTTAGTATGGATATGGAAGTATGGATTTTAAGTTGGTATTATAAAATAATATAATATAACTAACTACTATAATATAATCATAAACATAATATTTTTTATTTTGCAAGAATATGGTACATGCAACATATAATTACATATAATAAATACAATTTATGTCTCATAGTTACAGATCTCTAAAATTAGCTCTGTTTAAAAATTGCGTTGAATTAAGGTCATTTCTAAGGACTTATCGTGGTCAAAACTATTACTAATACCTATCGTGTGGCAATGCCATTACAGACTCGACTAGAGATTCTTAGAAGCGCTACAATCCACTTAAGTATAATATATGGGATAGGAGAAAAAAATATCAGTGGTTTAAGACTATGTCTATTTACTTGTGGTTATGACAAGGTATTGCATAGCGCATAGATGTACCTAATCAGTGTAGGATTGTAGTAGTTTAAGCCCTTGATAGGTAAATCGAAGGAGTAGAAATCCAGTCCATAATATTATTATCAACCTAGACGGTGACTTTTTTGATAAATTGTTTGAAAAAGTATCCTTATTTCTTTACTAATATAAATGCATCTGACCGTCTGTCCGCTAAGCTTTAACAGCCCATCTTTTCAGCCGATTTTGATGAAACTTGGTAGGTATAGAACTAGGTTAAATACCGGGAAGGTACGGGGAAAAGACATATACTACATTTTATCCCGTTTAAAAAACTTAATCCACGCGGATGAAGTCGCGGGTATCCTCTATAAGTAAGTATATTATTATAATACGTTATATTTTATTGACAATATAGTAGACAATGAGCCAAAGTGCTGCATGAACTGCATTTTAATTAATAATTAAAAGATAATTTAATATGCTTTATTTTGTTTAACTAATTTTAGAATAGGAAAAAATTATGGCAGAGATTCAAATGGGGATGCTTGTACTAAGCCAAGTGTTCTTCTCGGTAGGAATGGCATTCCGAAGAAGTAGATTCACTCGATGATTCAAAAGCACTTGTAAAAGTTTATCTGAATAAAATAACATTTGAGTTTAAGTTTAAGAAACAAAACAAACAATATGTCAAATAACTCACTTCGTCTGGTTCACGAATATAAAAAACCAAAAAATATATGTTAAAAATTCATAAAATGAACACTTAACTGCATACATTGTTCAGAATTTAAAATGTATTGCGTTACATAATGACTTCATTTGTGTTATTTTGTATATTGCTCGGTGTCACGAGATGTTCATTTTAAGGTATACTCTTTAATCTTGGATCTTAACGACCGACGGAATAATTGGTTAGCACCAGTGCATGCTGACATTTAATTTCTTTTTTTTTATATTATTGACAGCGGCTTTGTATTTAATCATTATCTTACCGTAATCACACCTAAGTAACTGATGCAATCTAAAGGTAGAGAACAGCCGGTGTAATTTGTAAAGAACATACTCTCTACCACCTGTGGACTGTAAGCTTATTACTTGTAAGAATAATTAATGACATGCCATGAACAGATCAGAATATTTGTGTTCATTAACACAACTTTTTTTTGTTACAAATTTTAAAAAAAGCAGTCATCGATCACCGCTTTTCATTTCTTCTGATAAACGTCAATCTCAATTATCATAATATATCGATCGATTATAATAATTTGTCAATATTATTACGTGATAAGAATTTTGAGTTAATTGATGAAAGATTTATATGACTTACTTCTCGTGAATGGCAATTATTTGATTAATATGTGTTATAATTATTCACCACTACCATATTGAGGCAGCAAAGGATCATATAAATGACATCTCAGCCCCGCGATTGTGTAAGAAAATTGCAATTGTCAAACGTATAATTCGACTTGTTTGAGGAGTTCAAAGATGCCTGCACGTCTAAAAACATAATATGAACTCCATAAACAGTTCGAGTAATACGTTTAAAGCTGTCAAATAATCACGATTTGCTTATAGACAATGGAGAATGTACTATTCTGTTGCCACGCCCAAACTGGGTATCCATAGCATGCTTTATTTACTAATGACTATAATATGTTAATTAAGAAATAATGTAACTATGGAATTGCAATAATAAAGAAACTGAAACTGAAAATAAAGTTTACCAATTTTTTTTTAAATTTATTATGAAAATTAAGACAAAATAAAACAAAAATATGAAAGAATCATTAAAATATCTCAACAAATGAAAAAGTTATGGTACTTTAAAGTTGCGCTTGCAAGACGGGAGACGTGACGTCATATTTCCTATCAACCGACTTTATAAAGCCAAATAAAAGAAATAAATGGACTTAACGTGACTTCATTGAATTAAAAGCACTTAATTTGTGTGTGAAGATAATTTTGAAGTATTAAATCTCGGCTAGGTATTAAAACTTACTCACAAAATTTCTCGAGTAAGATACAGCAAATGTGTACATCAAACTTTGAAATCGTCATTTCTCAGTCATTTATTGATGGATTTGAAAAAAATATCTTCTGATTTATTAGTTTTAATCTATATTTTACTTCTGTTGTGTTAAATATGATATTCACAACATCATGATTCTCCATTGGGCGTGTTGATTTTCAGGAAGAAGTTTCTGTCAATATTATATTTCCGTTTAAACGCGTTGAAAGAGTCGTGATATTGCAAGCTAGTTACAAGTCAATTGTTTGACAAAATAATATCCTAGCTGTCAAAAGGTAGGCCAATCGTGTGTGCAATAACCTTAACATGTAAGTCGGAACGAAATCTTAAACAGCTGATACCCAATCTATCAAAATCAGTCAAAGCATTTGTAATACCTAATATCTACCTACAATGATTGATGTTTAAATATATGCTACTGCTTGTCAAGCTTCAATTTTTTTTTATTCCAATGTAAAATTTGATTCAATTTTGTAACTAGTTAATGAATTATAAAATAAATAAAAGTTTATTGACCCAACGCTACATTATACTACGTATAACTAAATTTATACAAATACAAATAACACATAAACTACGTGTGGTCAATGGGCCACCTCCTCAGCCCATGGCACAGCATGAGAGATAGGTATATACCTTTTTTTTTTTTAGACACTGGAAATGCCTGACGCATACCTCTCCGTCAGTGGACACGGAGAGGTTATGTGTGCACCAGTGTTGTTCCGCAACAGACCGGCGCGGCGTTCGCGCGGGTTGCACTCGGAAAGTAATCACCGCGCTCCCGCCTGTCTTTCGACCCATGGAGGTGGGTCCCTTCTCCTCGGCGTTCTCCACTGCCGAATCCTCCAGAGCGAGGCGCGCCCGGACCAAACATACCGCAACGCTGATTTTCAGGAGGAGCCCAAGGGTTAAGACGTCACGGACCATCACTTACACCTACTAAAATTAAAAAAAAAAATTTTTTTTACTTAAAATAACATCAGTGTGTATCATTCAATATACTTATTTTCTACTTCCATGGTTAAGGTTCTTATCTGTGTCTTTGATCTGTGCGGAGTCTGTGGTTAATCTTTATACTTGTCATTGTCATTGTCCACAGACCATGGTCATGGTCTCTGTTTTTCGTAATTGATAAGCTTATACTTAAAGTGAGTTTCCGAAATATTCTTTAGGGACTACTAAAAGCGAATACTCAGGCCCAATGGATTTATTTACTTAACAAACATGTCATTGCGCCATTATAGTAGCATAAAAGACAGTCTCTAGCACGAAACATTCTAGTTAAAATAGAGAACGAAACCAAAGCCAATGAAAAGCGATAACCCATTATATTGACAGTTATTAATATGTGTGCTGATAGAGCAAGCAAATCAACAGATAAGTTAAAAGCCGCAATAAAATCCCTTAATGACAAGGTAGGCTATAAACATAACTAATAAAGCACTAAACGCCATACTGAATCTAAATCTTAACTAATATTATAAAGAGGAAAGATTTTTTTGTTTGTTTGTAATGGATAAACTCAAAAACTACTCAACCGATTTTAAAAATTCTTTCACCTATAGAAAGCTACATTTTCAGCGAGTAACAAAGGCTATATTTTATTAACTAAAATTAAAAATTAAAATTAATTAATGAACTAAGTCGGAAAAATCATCTCTTTTGAGAGCCTACGTGGCGTGCGCTGCGTAAATACTCGTAATTAAAGTTACACGAAAACAATGTTTGGTGGAATTGTTCCTCTCAAAAAGTTCTAAAAAAAAGTCTGAGATAGCATATATTATCTATCTTTTAAGGTTAACCCACAATAACCATTGCTCTGATTTTCAAATTTGGTCTAAACCAATGCTTTACTTGAGAAGGTGTTTTACCGACATAGTAATTAATCCTTACCAAAATAAATATGTTATTCATCTTAAGTATCTAATTAAGATAAAAATTGTCCTTTACATCATGGCGGGATGGCGGCTGTGGCAGGTGTGAAGACTACTCTTACAATTTAATATTAAAATGTAAAACCTGCCCACTGCCCACTGGCTATATTGGGTATAGATTATTAGGATTATTAGTGTTACCCGTACGAAGCCGAGGCGAATCGCTAGTATCCTAGTAAAATGATATCATGCCAGATGTCCTTCCTCCACAGCCGGCCACTTGAACAATAAAATGATTTCTTGAATAACTCTCTTGAATCTCTTGACACACATTCTGTAAAACAGAATGGGCTTCTGTTATCAAAAACATGTGACTGGAATAAGAATCTTTATCATCTTCTGTGATTTGTCATAGGGGAAATTTTTATCGCGTAGTTACCTAGTACCTACGTATTTATTGGTAACTGTCTCGTTGGTGTAGTGGTTGGCATGTTCGACTGCGGCCGACGAGGTCCCGGGTTCGAGTCCCGGGTCGGGCCATTACAAGTATTGGATTTTCTAACAAGAAATTCTCAGTACTAGCCCGGAGTTAGTAAGTTGGCGGTGTTTCACCCCCGTGCCTCAGAGAGCACGTTAAGCTGTCGGTTCTGCGCTTGATGTCTCTCCGGTCATGTCGGATTTTCCATCCCATCGGGCTATGAGAGTAAAGGAACAGAGAGTGCACCTGTGTAAGCGCACACACTTGTACATTATAATATCTCCCGCGCAAATGGCTAGTCTCTCTGGAGATAGGCCGCCGTGGCCGAAATTCGGTCGGGAGGACATTATTATTATTGTCCTTCAATCACGCTGCAACAGAGCAACGGATCGACATATTTGCATGGTTCAGTTGAGGACCTCGAGAGCGACATAGGCTACTTTTTATTCATGAAAATTGAATCGTTCCCGTGGGAATTAAAAATATGTACCTTATTTCACGCGGTATCAGCCTTGTATAATTAAAGACGGTTTTTAATATTTTTTTAAGTGATTACAAATTATTTAGCCTCCATAGAAATTATGAAGATAGGCCTGACCATACAGTTACAGCACTTCTCACAACACTGGAAAAAAATGTGTGTGTGCTATAATTCACACACGGCAGTAGTTAAACATCAGAAAAGTAGCCTACAAGAGAATGAGATAAATATAACTTGTAATCTATCTCATTCCCCTATAGGCTAAATCCTTATAAATATGTTTGTCTCTTTTTAGTGTCCCTAATCCTTTTTCTAATCACAACAATTCTAAAGAATTTTCACTTCAAAAACAAATGACCGAATTGCAAGTAGGTATACAGAACGGGATTTGAGAGGACTTTTAAAATAGTGATAAATTGTAACAAGAAAAAGTTAAAACTCCCAACTCGTATTGTAAAGGCCAAATTGGAAAACGAGATTTAACTCATTGCCATCTTTGGGATTCGACAACTGTACTCCGCACCTGTATTTCAACTCAGAGTGAACGAATTTATTTGTTTCGCGTGCCGCTTCTTGCTTACTTATTTAACTTAGAGTTACGGGTTATAGCACTTTTTAAAGCCACTTTATATTAATATCTATTATAAAATAACATTTGTATGTTTGTTTCTGTGAGTTCATTTGTGCACTTGATCGCAAGACGGTAGCATTTTTTTTTAAAAACGGCGGTAACATTTATTTTAGACTGACAAGCTGATGCCCACGACTTCGTCCGCGTCAATTGAGGTTTATTGGTTCCCACGGGAACGTGGGAACCAATAAACCTCAATTAAAAACCTCTTTAATTTTCCGGGATAAAAAGTAGCCCATGTGCTATTCTAGACTATTTAAATCTATCTCTGTGCCAAATTTTATCCAGATCCGTTCGGCCGTTGGCGCGTGATTGAGTAACAAACATCCAAACTTTCGCTTTTATAATTTTATTGTATCTAAGTATAAAGTATAGTATATTGTATAGTATAGTATAGTAAGTATAGTATAGTATAGTATAGATTTTACGACTTGTAGAGAAAATGACTATATTTATTTGACATCGGGATATTTTTGGCATTTGAGTCTCGTGATTATCACAACCATCAGAGATAACGATCTTTGACCACATACCACGACAGATAAACATAATATTTATCTTATCTAGTCTCTGTTAAGTAATTTATTTAAATAAAATAAGCTGCATGAACATGCATTTATTTTGCATGTAATTACATTCATTTTGTCTCTCGTATTACAATTTCCAATAATAAAGCTCCGAATACTTCATAATATGACCTAAGAAATTTTCCCTGGTGTCAATAAAAGAGACATATATAAGTATAATACAAGGCTATAAGGTTTTTTAAGGGAACTAAAAGGTTTTTTAAAGGGAAGCAAAAAGGTTAGTCGACATCACAGGAGACCGAAGAGCTGGCAGCTACCTCGGACAAAGAATTAGTCTAGCTATTCAAAGGGGGAACGCTGCCAGTATCTTTGGAACCTTGCCTAAAGGGACTCCTTTTAATAATATATTTTAGTTATTACATTATTATTATTTTTAAGATTTTTAGATGTATTGTGATTATTTGATAGAGATTTGAGTGAACATTTTAACATAATTTCAACTGCATGATTAATTGAGTATAATATTAAATGTAACCGAAATGGCCGTAGGGGCAGACGTGTTCTGGAGTGGAGACCGCGTACCGGCAAGCGCAGTTTATAGTAGTAACAGACGATCGAATTTGGTACGAGCCGGACAGCGGACTTGGTATGGCGTACCAGATCCGCTAGTCACAACAGACGGCCGGATCTCGCACTAACCGCGTGGCGTACACACAGGTCAGACGTCATGCCTCCGACGTTATCCAAGCGCGCTAAAATTGCGATTGTTGTTGCGGCAACAGTAATGCCGCCACAAACCTCCGTGGCGCAGTGTGTAGCGCTGTTGCCTTAACGTGCAGAGGTTCTGGGTTCGATCCCCGGCAGGGTCAATAATTTCTGAATTTTCCCTGGTCAGGCCTGGTGGGAGGCTTCGGCCGTGGCTAGTTACCACCCTACCGGCAAAGACGTGCCGCCAAGCGATTTAGCGTTCCGGTACGATGCCGTGTAGAAACCGAAGGGGTATGGGTTTAATATAACTGCCATGCCCCTAACAGGTTAGCCCGCTACCATCTTAGACTGCATCATCACTTACCATCAGGTGAGATCGCAGTCAAGGGCTAGCTTGTAGTGGATAAAAAAAAACATCACGAATAAAAGAAAGGAGTGGACAAAAATATATTTGAAAAATCGTGATGAATTTAGTCACATGAAGTTAATCAAATCGCTCGATTGCGAAGACTTCCGTATATACTTGCGACTAGATCACGAAGCCTTTGCGGAACTCTTAAATTTGGTTAAACCTCTAATCACGAAAACTGATACTGTGATGAGAAAAGCTGTTACTGCCGTCTTCTGCTGTTACTTCGCGTTCTGTTAAGCTGTTACTTCGCGTTCTGTTAGAATTTCCGCCATAGTGCGAACATGCGCTGACGCACGTGCTACCTCCAGAAGGTTTCGATCGCGACTGCCGTGCGTTTGTCCGGTCCGAGCTTACACACCCGCGGATTTGGTACGGAGCGGACCAAATTCGACGCGCAAACCATCGAACCGACCGGACACGAAATAATAATAATAATGTTCGGCAGACAACTCTCCAGACGAACGGATATGGTATGGAGCGTACCGAATCCGCTGTCCGGCTCGTACCAAATTCGATCGTCTGTTACTACTTTTAGGACGACCTCCAGCTCACTGGTTCAATGACCTAAAGAAGGTGGCGGGAAGCGGGTGGATGAGACAAGCAGAGGACCGCGTTTGGTGGCGCGCTCTCGAAAAGCCCTATATCCAGCTGTGTATGCATACAGACTGATGGATGGATGGATGATAATATCTTACGAATAAAATATGTACCAGATACATGAAAAGACCGAAATAGCTTTATCATGAATATGATTTAATCCAATGATATCACATACCGAATCACGGTTTTATCTTATTTTAATCAAATATGTCACGCATAAGACAAAAATAAATATCTAGCCATTCTCGATTCTCTATCAAAGATATTTGTAGCACTTTACTATTTATAAAGGAAATGTTTGGGCATAAACAGGAATTCCACCACATTTTCAGCCACTTTGAAAATAAATAAATATCATATTAAATGTCATATATGTATTGATTTCAAAGGTAGAATTCAATATACGACAAACGTTTATCTTCAAAATTGAACTAGGTTACTTAGTATGACACTTTTAAAATTGTAGACATTGGGGCTGATTCTGTAGGTATACCTAACACAATCTCTGAACTAAACTAAAATGGCAGCTTTAAATCTAGTTCTGTCCCTTTCCGTAGGAAGTATTATGAAAGGGTTAGCAATATTTGTAATGCTCTAATTTTAGTTTAGTTTAGATATTGTGCACTACAGAATCAGCCCCATTGTAAGCTTTGGGATACTGGAACATCTTGTACAAAAGTACTTAGTTCGTGATATCAGTATATACGGTCGTTAGTCACTTATTAAAAAAAAACAATACTACTCCAAGATAGAGTTAAACACTACTATACTAATTTTATAAATGCGAAAGTTTGGATGGATGGATGGATGTTTGTTACTCAAACACGCCAGAACGGCTGAACAGATCTGAATCAAATTCAGCACAGAGATAGGTTATAGTCTGACAATTAGACAGTCGAAATCACTGGGCGTATTCAAGAACGCTCTAAAGACATATTTCCTTTCAAATTGAAGACGACTTTAGTTTATTCTATATTATCCTATGGTATGTAAGTGTATGTATGTGTAATGTGTATGTATATATTATTTATATTATATAATATGTATAATTTAGTATCTATATATTTAGATGTATATATTTTAGTTTAAGTATAATATACCTATTTATATGTTATATTATGTATGTGTGTATTGTGTTATTTAATTTAGCATAAATTTTGAGCTACCCGCATTCTGGTTTCCCAGCGTTCTCCTAATCTTAAGGTTGCCTGGAAAAATCGCTGTTTAGCGATAAGGCCGCCTTTTGTACCTATCCTTCTTCTTTAATTTATTTCATATCTTATTTTTTATTTTATTTTATTGTGTGGTGCAAATAAAGAGTTGAATAATAATAATAATGATAGTCTGGAATAGGTAACACATACTTTTTATCCCGGAAAATTAAAGAGTTCCCGTGGGCACCAAAAAACCTCAATCCACGCGGACGAAGTCGCGAGTATCAGCTATTAAAACATAAGTCTTCTTTAGACGCGAATACCAATTGAAGAAAACAGGTCCCGTGATACCGATGCAAATGTCGAACAATAAGTACCTCTTTTGAAGGCAGTTTGGCAGATAAGGTGACTGCCTTTCAGGCTTAAAACTTTAAATTGGACGCGTTGGTATGTAGTCGTACATGATAATTAGACAACTGGTACACTGTTTACTCATTAATACGCTCATTTAAAGAACTTTCGTACGATAAACGATTAACAAATTGCAGATCTTTAATATTTAAGCTGAACTTTGTTATGGAATTCAATTAAGAAACCACTACTATGCTCGAAACATTTTATAGGTGTGCTACTTTTTACATTAATTGACTGTAAATACAACATGACAAATTGTACATGAATAATATATTACCTATTACACAAACTAAGACGTATAATTATTTTCCTACATTTACCTCTATGCACTAAAATTTCCTACTGTAGGATTATGTATTTCGATTGACCATCTTTGGATCCTTACTACCTATTACCCTAAATTACTGTAACCGTAACAGCATTTAACGTGCTGGGCACATATATAGTGTAGAGCTAGTAAATACACAGCCTTAGAAATCATTCATTTGAATAAAAATACACGAATCACTTTACGCTATAACCTCATATTTTTTTGTTCCCTCTAGAATAGCATTTCAGTTCATGAGACATAGATAGATAGAAAGATAGATAGATAGATAGATAGATAGATAGATAGATAGATAGATAGATAGATAGATAGATAGATATAAAGATAGATAGATAGATAAATGCTTTATTGCCACACAAAACATTAAAAAGAAATAATAAAGTTAACAAGCAAAAATAAATAACAAGTGCGCAAAGACAAACTTCAGATAAGTATGTTAAAAAGCTACATACATATTTTGTCCCCGATCAGCAGCTACGCTGATGGTTGTTAAATTTCTTTCACTGGCGTTTCAGATCTCGTTAAGTAAAAAGAAATTTAATACAAAGATTTTTTTTAATTACATATATATGAAAGTTTTACTTATTCTGTACCTACATATGTTTAATAGAATACATCAATTTTATAAAGACCCTGAATTGAAGTCATTGTATTTAACAATGACTTCAATTTAGATTGACATTACAGATAACAGTTACGAGACATTTTATAAGTAAAAGTAATTATGATGATTGAGTAACAAAACTTTCTCTGTATAGTTTGAAAGAAAATAAATCCCTAAATAAAAAAAAAACATACAAGATTTAAATCCTATGATACTATTGTAACTAATCCTGAGCAAATATTTAGTAATAGCAAAACACTTTATGCAAATCTTTAGATCTAGAATTATCATTTAACATTACGATTACGGTGTGTTATTGCTGTATGATGTTATATAGTTTATAATATTATAATAATGTAGTTTTATTTAAGGATACAAAAATGATTTACGACACAGAAATTCATTGTGTTACAAACGGTTCTCATGAAAATTTTAATGATTTTATTTACGTGTATAATGATATTTTATTTAATTTGACGACGTCATTACGATTGAGGAACTAAAATTACTTATTGTAGATGAGGCTAAGTCTCGAGGTTTTGGTTATGGTACCATAAAACTTTCCTGGTTCCAATTACAATAAAAACTGTACTTCTATTCTAGTACGCTCACAGCATACGGGCAAGATGTCGTAACGATAAGGCCAATCCGGGAGGTTATCTCAACACCTTGAACCGCCACTTTTGACAAAACTTTTAAACTACTAACAAATGCTAATAAGATGCCACGGGAGTTTATCTAGATCATTCAGTAATAGAAGTTAGTTTTGTAAAGTTTGGTACGGCTAATCTCACATTCGGGTAAATTGAAGAGTCACGATTGACGATATGTATAATTATATCTACTTTATTTGTGTTGATTACTTGCATATTGATGACCTTTGTACACATTCAAATTCATGTTACGAATCTTTCTGCTGTTTACGCTGTCAGAAAGATTCGACAGTTAACTGACATCGAAACTGCTAGGATCGTTATATTTTGCTTATTTCCATAGCATTATGTCTTACGGAATCTATGCGGTAAACCAATATCTCAATCAATAATTACGGAATCTGTCTTTGGGGTAAAGCGGCAGATATTAAAAAAAAATTGTACTACAAAAAAGGGCAATACGTACAATAATTTATAATTTAAAATCACTCCATTGATTCCTTTAGAGAGAAATTTAAAGAAATTGGTATTATAACAGTAGCCACTTTTGTGAAACAGCACATCCATAATTATAAAAAAAATGCGTTCTGCACGATAGGCCAACTAGAGGCCGTAATAAGCTCGTGCCTCCATCGCTCCGCCTCAAAAAACTCAGAAGGTCATTCGTGGGAATGGGCATTTTTTTCTAAAACAAAGTTTCACAACCTATTTTGGACTTGCTTAAACACAAATTTAAGAAATCTATTAAAAGTATGCTCCTGAAAAAAGCTTATTATACTGTTGAAGATTATGTAAATTATGGAGGAGCATGGATTTGATCGCTCCAGCAATGCTAAGGACAGCGGTTACTTATGTACACATTGATATAATAATTGTAAATGAATTATTTAAAAAGAGCAACCACCGAGTTTCTTGCTGGTTCTTCTCGGTAGGAATGGCATTCCGAACCAGTGGTAGATTGACCACTTGACGATTCAAAAGTACTTGTAAAAGTTTATTTGAATAAATAAACAATTGATTTTGATTTTGATTTTTGATTTAACAGACTAACAAATAATCCATACTCCATTCTATCACTGTCTGACTGTCTGTCTGCTATGCTACGAGTATGCTTTCACGGCCCATATTTTAATGGAATTTATCAAGCAGGGATAAGTTTTATCCCTGGAAAAGAGATACTTTTTATATCGCTTGTTTGAAATCTCAGGCGTCGCGGGATTGCAGTAATGTAGGTAACGAACAATTCGAACATTGTGAACTGAGCATACGTACATAATAAAAGATATTGAATAGATATTATGGATACACGATTATTAACATTTAACTAGAGAACTATTTTACGATGCTGAATTCATAATCCTATTAATGTTTCACTGGATTCGAAGGTGAACACTAGAGTTTCAATAGTGACCGTCTAGGCCTCTTGCCAAATAAGATTCATTTTGTTCGTTTGTGACATTATTGGGTCATTGTTTCATGGTATAATCTTTTATTCAACACTGATACAAAAGATAAGCTGTTGTTGATCAATTTTTAACCCTGAAATAAGACTACTTGCTACTTGAATGCGTACACTGTATATCTGATATATTGACTGCCTCGTTGGTCTAGTGGTTAGCATGTTCGACTGCGGCCGACGAGGTCCCGGGTTCGAGTCTCGGGTTGGGCCATAACAAGTATTGAGTTTTGCTGACAAGAAATTCTCAGTACTAGCCCGGAAGTTAGGAAGTTGGCAGTGTGTCACCCCCTTGCCTCGGAGAGCAAGTAAAGCCGTCGGTCCTGCGCCTGATCTCTCTCCGGTCGTGTCGGATTTTCCGTCCAGTCGGGCTATGAGAGTAAAGGTACAGAGAGTGCACCTGTGTATGTGCACACACTTGTGCACTATAATATCTCCCGCGCAGATGGCTAATCTCTCTGAAGATAGACCGCCGTGGCCGAAATTCGGTCGGGAGGACATTATAACTGAAATTAAAAAGAACACTAGAGGTGGACTTGATTGGACATAGTTACATTTGATATGTATCTAGGATTATCTATTATTATATATTATTATATTTGACCAAAATTACAAAGTTTTTTGAAACCTAGAACTTAGTAATTATACCATTTGCGATACGTAATACTCTAGTCCTCATACAATTTCTTTACAAATTCATCACCTGACATTAAGCAAGCCAATAAATTTAGATATAGCTGTAGAAAAACATTGTTCCTATTGCCAAAACTCCCCCGTATCACACCATTGCGCATACTAATGAACATTTTAAAATTCAGGGTGTTATTCAAGTTTTTATCACTTTTGGGGCAATGGCAAATAAAGAACAACTGTGTTGTGAATATTAATTCATAGTTAACCGGTGACTGATACGTTTGAATAGCAAACGTAGCATAATTGGCCAATTTGGACAGTAAAACTTATACTGCTTGCGAATTTAGATTTAATGTTATCAATCACAGTTTATAGTCGTCCTCTATATATAGTATATATAGAGGACGACTAGTAGTATAGTAGTTTTTATAGTAGCCTCTAGTGTAGTCTGTGACATGGTTTTTTAAAAACTCACGCGCTATTTTGTTGTTTTGAAAGTGGAATGCATCCATTATTGATTAGGAGTAACGTGTAATACACCCATAGGATGATAAAATGAATATAAGACGCCGAAATAGAGGTCTGCTGTTACACCTAATGAATTAAAATACTATTTGATATTATACTTTTTGAATAACATAATTTTATTATTTTATACATTATCTATGTAATTATGTATGTTTGTGTGTATGTATGTATGTATTTATATTATATATTTTAGTGTTTAGATGTTGCACTATCCCGCGCTCTTATTTGATATCTCCTCTCCCCAAAGGTAGTCTGGAAGAGATTGCTTTAGCAATAAGACCGCCTTTGCATAGTTCTGTCTTCTTCTTCTGATCTTTTAACCTTTTGTTTATGGTTTTGTTTTAAGTGTGTGCAATAAAGAGTTCTATCTATCTATCTATCTATCTATCTATCTATATAAACCTTTTCAGATACCAATTTTATATGACCAAGAAATAGATATTGCAATTTTTTTGATTAAAATATATATACCATTGTAAATTAGATCACGATGAAGGAAGCAAGTAAATAATAGCTGGACATAGGTTGGACAACAGCAATAAGGACAACGTAAATGTTGCGAAAAAATTACAATTATCCTTATCAAGGTAAAGTAGTAAGTACTTAACGCCTTCTTATTTTGTAACACGGACAAGTTTTGTAATGAGGTGTTTTAGATGAAATCATGTTGCCCCTGGTTTTGTTTGATAAAAATAATATGTTAACAACAGAGGTCAAGAATTAGATTTAGGTTTTGATAAAATCTCTTGGCTACTTTTTCATCTTCCGGGATGAAACGTAGCCTGTCAAATAGACAGACTCACTTTCACATATTTTGTAATATATGGATTAAGTAAAACAAATGTATTATTATCGTATATTTTGCTTCGCATAGCACAAGCCAATAGCACTCGTATGTATGGAGTTCAAATAAATTGGCAGGATTTCTATGAAGTGTCAGAGGAACAATTATTTAAGCCTAGAGTAGTGAATGATAAAACCGAACAAATCGATCAAGACTTCTTGGAAGTTATTGAACATCGGTACAAGTACGTGAATAAACAATGGGAAATGAGAACATCCTCTTGATGTTTAACTCAGTTCAATAAAAAAAATGCATTTTAATTCGACACCAAACATACCTGCTTGACACGTTCGCTAAGTAGGTAATATAACTACGTTTATTGAAGAATATTCTATTCTATTTCAGCGTCTTATCATATTTTTTATCACGAGATTACACCACAGAAATAAAACTAATCTTTTAGGTTTATTTTTGTATTTTTCCGTATATGTTTATGCTTTATGACTTGAGATCATTGCATAATATAATTTTAATTCCATTTTTGTACTCGTACATTATGAATCATAAATCCTATTCATTGTTGTAATAAAAGTGGTTTAAAATGTATGACGTGTTATTTTGATTTAGTTTAAATGAGATATTTGTTATCATACCTACATGTCCCTATTTATTTAAACATTTTACTTTAACACTCCCCTTTTAATGTCCCTTTGAGGAAAAAGAGAATAATAAACACTATTAGTGCCAAGTTTGTTTAAAAATGCACCACTTCACACCCTATAAGACGCACATAACTTTCAAGTCGGCAACCTTAAAGACATCGCAGGTTGTTGTTTTTATGGTTCAATTAAACCTTCAGAGGTAACAAAAAATGATAATCTCAGAGTAATTTAATACATGCGTTGAAGCATAAACCTCAATTTTGCAATTTTTGTAAAACCTACTTTAAAATTTAAGGATAACACAAAATGATGAAATAAAGTAACACTGACAGAAAATACGTAATCCTTGAGTGCTGTAAAATATTTTTTTGCATAGAACTAACTACTAATGTTGCATGTGATGCCGATTGAAAAATATCAATTGACGCTCCATTAACATTGAAGTTTTGAAACAGACTTTTTTGGATCATTCAGTTTCTAGATTTAAAAATAACCGAAAACAAGCTCTCCAAATTTAAATATTGGGCGGATCGGGCAAGGTTAACATTTTTTAATATTTTGGACTGCGAATGTAAATAAACAGACTGTAAAACTTACTCGCAAGACGCCGTGCGATACAAATATCGGATTAGACACATTTAAATAGAACTTTCACTTGACGTGACATGACAAGTGCATTTCTGCTAACGAAGCCAAAGCAAAGTAATCCAACCACTTTAAAGTGCACATTCTAATTTCAAGAAGAAAACTGGTAGTAGGTACATGGACGTATAGAAAGAAATTAATATATGCACTAAATTATACATAATAATATATTATATTAAAACGAAAGAAGAGGGACGAGTGGCCTAGTTGCGACAACGCATATCAGTCGATTACGATTGTTAATCAACATTGACCCAAGTCGGTAACTGGGTGGGTGGCCGAATTTGGAACTCTAAATTTTGCCTTTTCGTTTCCTCCGTGCCTCGGAGAGCACGTTAAGCCGTCAGTCCGGGTTATTACCATTATCACTAACAACTGATAATAACCTATGAATTGAAATAGTACTCTTCGATAGTCGATAGTCGAGTCATACGTGGAAGGACCTAGGAACCCACCGCATTATTATTCCAAGAAAACCCCTGCCATTATGTGATTAACGCAATGGGGTCACGACCCTCAGCAATGAGAGAGATATCATAGAACTAAACTCCACCTATCCAATGTAATAAGCTTAGAACTTTAGAACAAAATAAAAAAATATCTTTGATAAACCGGTCTTTAGGAACTATTCTACTGTTATTACACACATGTTCTATGTATATGCATTATATTAGTTGGCCTTGTTTTGATTGCTTGTAATTTATAAAAGGACTGTTGCACTTAAATAATGATGCATAGCTACTATCATGTACCGATAGTTAAATAAGCTGTTAGCTATCGGTGTAGTTATTGACGGGTACGATCTAGACATCTGACGATGTACTCTGTGTTGATAAGATTATAATGTGCATTTATAAAACTGTTTTACATTAACACCGTTTATATTATTTTGCATATTGCACCAGTTTCTCAATAATCATGAGCTTTATTGATTTTAAACAGTCATTTAAGATCCATTTTCATATTAGATAATAATGTCAATGTTAATTTGTTAATAATGTCAAAATTGTGATATAATTTGCAAAGTTATCTTTGAAAATTACGACAATTTTATGGATCATTCAAAGTGCAGGTGCAAATCAATCCGAATACTTCATGGATTAAATAATGAGGCAACTGTTTATTTCAAATTTATGGTAAAAATAATACAAAGTTGGAAATTAAAATTAGAAAAAAAAGTGTGTGTGCAATTTACACACGGCACAAGTGAAACTTCAGAAAAGTAACCAACGAGAGAATGAGGTAAACATAACTTGTATTCTATCTCACTCGCAGGCTAAATCCTATATAATATGTTTGTCTCTTTTTGGTGTCTCTTTTTGGTGTCGCTTTTTTGATGAAGTGATTTTATTTTCATGTAATTTAAATTTTACAAATATTTTGTGCAATCATAATAAAAAAATCTCATTTTGGAAGCAAAGGTCACAATTGTAGGCCCAACGAATTTAGAATAAGATTTTTTTTAAATGGATTTTGAAGCATTTCTATAAAAAGATTTTGTTTTATATTAATAGTAAGTAATATTATGTTGAAATTACATTATCATATTTTATTATTATGTATTATCATCTTGGATATTGACACCGACGCGGAATTTAACTTTAAGGTTATCTTCTGTATTATGTTTTTTAAGTTTGATTAATTTTTGAACCATAAAGCTTACTTTGTGGTTAAAAACCAGTTTGAGGTTAGCTGTTTGGACTTGACATAACACGTCACGTTTATTTACTTAAAAATACTTCTGTAAATGACTGCCAGTATAAATTACACAAATCATTTTCAAGTTCTTGAAGTCACGATTTCAGCTGCCAATATCATTGATTTTGTTTAATTTTCTTATTAAGTATTTGTAGAGTTCGAGTACAAGGTATATCAGTTTTTATAGTATAAAGTAGGTATTTATGTTTATTGACAGATAACTTGGAAAATAATATTATTAGAGAGTGCACAGAAATAGTGCAAAGATTTTCTTGACAATTCAAAAGCACTTTATTTGAAAAAAAATTGTTTATTGAAAAAACCTTTTTATTTTCATCATACTAATATTATAAATGCGAAAGTGTTTGTTTGTTGGTTTGTCCATTCAATCACGCCTGACGCCGCAACGGAGTGACTGATCAACGTGATTTATGGCATGGGTTAGTTGAGGACCTGGAAAGTGACATAGGCTACTTTTTATCCCGGAAACTTAAGGAGTTTCCGCGGGAACCACTCGGACATCATCTAGTTTTTGATATAGTATATTGGCGTAAAGTTAAATATCATAAAATTGAGGATAAAAACGATCACCGAGTGATACGATAAGGAAAATCTATTAAAGATCATAACACAAACAAATCATAACATTATGTAAAGGAGAATATAACATAAACAATATAACACGTAAGTGTTTGCACGAAGAAGTAATAAAGAGGAACAAGATGTTTTAATGATATTTGATATACCTACCTAAGGATAATGATGATGCATACGAAAATTACACTGAACCCAACGTTCATCAAACTAACATTACTACTGCTATGCGTCAATTGGTAAACACAGGGCTGTCTCGTAAATAACAATATCGGCATGATAAAACTATTAAAAGTCGTGGCTTTTGTTTTTGTATTTTCATACGAAAATGATATCCATACTAATGCGAATATATATTTATAAATGCGAAAGTGTGTCTTTCTGTCTGCTACGTTCAACCGATTTTGATAAAACTTGGTACAGGGATAGATCCCGGGGAACGACATAGGCTACTTTTTATCAAAAAAATCCCGAGATCCCGTGGGAATAAAAAAAAATTAATCCACGCGGACGAAGCCACGGGCATCATCTAGTTATACATATAGAACATATAGATATTATAAACAGTTACATATAATACATAGTTACATATACAACGACTAACATTGAATGAACAAGCAGTAAGTATACGAAAAAACTGTAACCCGACTACGGAAAAATCAGAGACCTCCACTTTTTTGGATGTAACATCCGTCATATCAGTAGCATAGGCAATATGGTGGAACATACATAGACTGCTAAAATCAGAACCCTTCCTTTTGGTAAAAGTCTGGTAAAAAACAAACGTTTTAGATATATTCCATCGATCAGTTTGAATGTATTATGTTTATGTCTATGGCTAGGTAATATTTTAGCCTTTTTTGGTAATTTGCGACACTTGCCTATACAAAATTGTATAGCAGCTGTTAATAGAAATCTGTTTGAATACACCTACATTATATATCTAAAATGTTAGTAGAATTGAAAATACCTTTCTTGTTCATTAAAGGAACAGTAATTAAATAATCATAAAACGGCATCTTAAGGCTATTAAAGGCAAGTTTTCTTTCATTTCCTGTAGTATTAATTACGTCTTAATATGATAAACATTAACTGTATTTGACATTGGCTATGTTGCCAATTAAATATCGCCATTTATGATTTCTAAGATCATTGCGTATTATTATTGCAATGCTATTATTATTTTCATCTGTTGCAAAGGCATGTCTATTTACTATAAATATTTTTAGGGTTGCGTGGCAAAAAAAGGCAATTTAGTTCCAGTCTGCCTGTCTATCACTGTCTGTAAGAGCTGGACAGTCGAAATGTGATACAGTTATAGAAACCTGTTACCGTTAATCGGAGGCATAATAGAATTTTAAAACAAAACATGAATTTGTAGGGTATTGCTACCTGATACCTCCTGATCATGAAAATCAAGAGCAGAAAATCGAATTTAGAACAACCTCCTCGAGTGATACCTCGTTGAATAGGTATTTTAAAAGCATCGAATGAGGTTTCTGAGGTAGTCTGGAAAAAAACTAAAGTTTACGAAATAATAACCGTGAAAGTTTATAACGACTAGCATTTCTACGGAACCCTGCCTTATGCGTATTCTGACACACACTTGACCACTTTTTAGTTAAAGACCACGATAACTTTGAAACTAAACATATATTAGTAACAGTGTATTAAAGTTTGCAGGAACGAATTCAATGCACGTATCTCTAAGGTATCATTTAAGAATTTACAATGATGTAAGATTGCCGTATGATTCTTTGAAATAACCATTCCATGAGTTTATATTTGGCAGAGAATTAATCTTTTTTACTGAAATAAACTAAGCACAATCTATTGATAAAAACGAAGTACCTTTAGTATTGAGTGATAACCATCATTCATACCGCAAGCACAAAATATGTATAATAATAGCACAATGCTGCAAGGATGTTGTAGAATGAGCAATGTGAAAACAATTGCAGTCAATAACCACTTACGATGTGTAACGATAAGAAAGAAATTGTACTTACGTCTCGCTTTTGTCGTAGATCGGGAACGTTTGGTGCGCCAGATCCTGGAGGGATGAGCTCGTCTGCGGCTCCGCAGAGATACCCTGTGCCCTTTGCTTTCTGGGACCTCTGGATCCCCTCGCATATTGCTGATACGGGAATACGCTCTGCAACTTGTCCAGCTGTGAGCGCAACTCCAGCATCTCCTGGTCGCGCTTCTTCAACAGCGCCTCCAGCTCCCTTATCCGCTCTAGGAGCGGCTGCATATCGCTCGTCACCGTTGCATTAGCAACACAATTCTCGTCGGAATTCATCGCGCTTGGAGTCCCCATTATACCATTTATCTCTTCCCGGTATGTTTCGTCTAACGCGCGTCTATCACCGTTGACGGTGGGCGCCACGGTAAGCGCACCTCCTCCAGTATTCACTAAGGCCCTCGGCTCATCGTCACCAGCTGCTCGCTGTGACGATCCAAAGCAGAGGGTGTCGAAACAGACGCGCATTCACTCGGCTACCGAGCACTGCACAGAATCACTAGGGATTACTATCGCACTTGGGTTAATAGGGTCTACGTTTGAGCACTGCTTCTGTTTGTAACGGTTTATTGTCACTTCGTTTGCACAGAGGGAGTTTGCAGGATGCGTGTGTGAATGCGAGTCGTGCGACGCGAGCGCGGACGGACGGTGTAGTGATACGCCGTCCTACTCGCCGCGCTTAGCCCCGCGTGCCTCGGTGACGCCCTGCAAATATTTTTTCTCATTATACTATCATCTATTTATCAAAATAAACATTGATATTGTTTGTAACGTAATTTATATCAAATGGAAGCATTTACTATATCTTTCGTAAAGTGGATAATTAGTGTACAATCTGTATTCGAATTATACACATGTGTTATCAACTTGGTGCGATTTAACAGTATCATGGTCGAGCCAACTTTTATACGGGTTTCACTACCCGTGTCAAAATACGACACATCTTAGGATGGTTCAAAATGTATCAAAATTACTTGTTCTATGCTTACGACGAAACTCTGTCTAGGAAAGAGGAAATTTCACTAAATAAAGTATAAATATTATTATTTATGTAAACATCCTACTTAAGATAAACTTTAACTTCCAAGATATATAACCTTAGATTATGTTTTTAAGAAAACAGTTACTTCGTCTGCTTGTGATGTTTATGTAACTTCTTAACCCTTAAATTCTGGATACTTATAGCGACAACATAACCTTGCGCAGTTTTGTTGTTAATAAACGGCATATTTTATAAAAAATGTAATGTAGAATGTATGATAAGACAAAAATTACGCAAAAATGAGAACTAAGAACTTAATCTATAAGCAAATAATTTTTTTATTAGTCTGAATTCTGATTATGGTATTAATCATATCACGCTCGTACGAACCAAATGTAGCATTCAGTTGGTCTGATAAGGCATTCTAATTTTGATTTTATTACGTCATTACTGTGTGAGAGCGAAAATTTTTATTGAGCACGAAATCTTGATTATTTTTTTAAAACCCTCAATGCATTATTAGTTCCTCTGGTTCCAGCTTGTCTCTACCGCTCTCCATAATACACAATATGCCTCGTTCCTGTTATCTGTGGACCGCGGCAATCATTAATTCTGCCTAAATCTATACGTACTAATAAATGCGAAAGTATAGATGGATGGATGTTTGTTACTCTATCACGCCAGAACGGCTGAACGAATCTAGATGAAATTTGGCACTGAAATATATAGTCTAGAATAACACATAGCCCTGTTTTAGAGTTTTCGAGGGAACCAAAACACCTCAATCCACACAGACTAACTCGCGGAAATTAGTATATTATAAAGGTAGATACAACCCCTGCGTAATCTTACATTGGATTGACGCCCATTAAAATTTCAGACCATTAGCTCGACACCTACACCTTAATAATACACCTCTAAGATGCACACTGTACTAGAATGATTGAATTTTGTATTGAAAATTATGCCAGCTTATAGACCTTCCACCGTCTTGCTCTTTTAATCTCGTTAATCTCAAATGTTTTGTTTTATTCTAATTCCAAAGCGAGTGCGATTTTGTCAGAAAATCGTAATCAGTTAAATTTGTAAACCGGTTAATTCAAACTGTGTCTAATATGACACAGTTTGAATTAACCGGTTTACAAATTTAGGAGTAAATAGATAGCTGTACTTGCAAAGGGAGTACACTTATTTGTTATATCAACTCTTTCAATTGTTCGAGGAGTCGTTCAACAAGCGTAACCATACGTTACTAACCAAATGATTACCATTTTCTCAGTGTCACAATTTTTGTTTCATCTTAGATAAGTATTATAGTTTTTTTTGTAACTCTTTTATTTTTATCCGCGATTTTGTCATGGATTTTTCAAGGATCCCATTAGCAAATCCCAAATTTGACCTGAACGATTTCGGGATTGATACGAGTTGCCTGATCTTTGCTCACTTTACGACTATGAATTTAAATCATTTCAATCACATTGTTTTAATACTGTCTTATTTTATTATCAAGCAATTTTGTTCTTTATTCATCTACGCTTCTAAGGCTTTTCATTTCAATTGCGATATAGAATTCAAGTAAAAGTATACGTATTCTGAATTGATTTGGAACAGCTAACGCTCCAATTGCTTTAAACGTTTCAACTTCTTCAACGCAATTTGTACGACAATAGGTTGATCAGTGATCACCTGATTGAGAGGTACTAGTACGTTGGCCACATCATGCTGGCTATCTAATCTTATAATCCCCAGATTTTACACAATACAAGGTAATATCAGATATGGTTTTATTACGTCGCGTCAGGGAAAGTTTGAACAGATATACGTCGAGAAAACGTAGCAGACTGACAGGCTTTTTGACGACCTCCCTGGCGCAGTGCTGAGGCCCCAGGTTCGATCCATGGTGGCGTCAATTTGGGAATTTATAATTTCTGAATTTTCCCCGGTCTGGCCTGGTGGAAGGAAAGACGTGCCGCCAAGCGATTCAGAGTTCCGGTACGATGCCGTGTAGAAACCGATAAGGGGTTTGGGTTTAATATAACTGCCATGCCCCTAACAGGTTAGCCCACTACTTAGACTGCATCATCACTTACCATCAGTTGAGATTGCAGTCAAGGGCTTAACTTGTAGTGGATAAAAAAAAGGGCAGAAAGACACACTTTCGCATTTATAATAGGTACTAGCTGATGCCCGCGACTAGGTCCGCGTGGATTGAGGTTTTTTGGTTCTCGAGAGAACTCCTTAGTTTTCCGGGATAAAAAGTAGCCTATGTGTTATTCCAGACTATAATCTATTTCTGTGCCAAATTTCATTCAGATCCGTTCAGCCGTTCGGGTGTGATTGAGTAACAAACATCCATCCATACATCCATCCAAACTTTCGCATTTATAATATTTGTTTGATTAGTATTGATTTTTATTCAGCCATTAATAATTATAAACATGATAATTTAATTAGCAACATTAATAAAATGATCTCTTCGGCCGTACAAAAATATACACCTGTTGCTACTCAATAATAGTACTACGCTCGTTGCACCGAGGACTATTATTATTCATTAGTCATTCTATAACGACTTCCAAATCGTTGAATTAATTAACCTTAACGATATTAGATCGTATATTGGCACGTGCTGACAAATTTTCCATTCAAAATGTTAGATCTATAAATCCATTAAACAACCTATCCATAAAATTTTACGCAGTGAAACCGATACTATGAGACAAAATAATACAATAAGGTAAACTTTAAATATAATTATTATTATAGGACTAAACTAACGAGCTTTTAGAAGTACCTATATAAGTACATTTTATTTTTTATAAAATACATTTTATTATATAATTACACAAGGAATAAATTAAAAACTAAAAAAACTTAGTTTACCCGAGGTAACTGCCATTCCTCCGGTCACATGTGGACTCTGTGAGACGGAAAAAAAGGATCTAGCATCTTCGCCCGACGACCACAGGGTTTCAACACCAAAAGGCACAAAAATGAAATTATTTTCTATAACTTGTGCCTCTTGGCTCTTTCTGCATTGGTGAAAGCTTTCTGCATTGAGATAAACTATATGGCCTAAGAATTTACAATTAATTTAAGTCCTGAGTTATAACAGGCAAATAATTAAAATAAATAAAATTAAAAAGTATTGTAGTCCTTATAACGCACCTGTCACTATCAGAGGAGGGGAGATGACGTTTAACAGACCAATCCGTTGTGTCCAGCAAAACACTTAAGTTTGTCTAAAAGTTCCTACTAATTATTCACGCGATTTTAATAGAGGTAGTTTCTGAATTTATTTTAGTGCTTTTCAATGATAAAACCGGCTCAGTAGTTATGATCACAATGATGTTTTCATTTTATTTCGACATTTTTTCCAACGATCGATGTCTCAACGTAACTATTATATACAGATAAATTAAAAAATAAATCATGATTTCGTAATAAACCTATCATTCTGTCATTTACACCAGTCGCATAGCACTCTCGGTGGATATCTATCATTAAATGACGCTACCGACAGATGTGAAATGTTGAACGCAATTATTGATCTATTGATCCATTTATAGCCGTACCTACATCCGCGCTACATGTAACAAATCTTAGGCATAAAAGGTATAATATATTATATAGTATAATATATTATATATTATGTGAGTATAATTTTTGAAGTGAAAACTTCAAAACTTCTTTAGCCGCTTTGAGCACTTTTTGGTAGGGAGTAAACTGGATGGATTCGCGTCACCGACACCTCAGTCTGACATGCTCAGGACAGCGATATGCTCGCGAACACCGACATGCTCACGTTGTTACCGAAAACAAAAGGTCTTAAATATAAATACATATACTAGATTCGTAATTAAACTTTAATGGTTTAGTTTTAGGATTTATTTTTTAATTATTTTAAATATTGGTTTTCACTTCTATTGGCAATATATTTTATACTATTTATTAGCAATAATTCATGTTTTATAATTCATGTTGTATGTATAAATATAAAAAAATACGATGGCGAAGACAACTAAACCTGTGAGAAGCATGAAATTACCTGCTTCAATGCTCCCATGATTTGCAAAACTAACAAATTTTAGCCTTGCCATCACTCATGCTAACTCTATGTATTTTCAAAATGCGATATAAAATTGATAATTGTTTTAGATCTGATTGTGTGTGTGTGATAGATTGTGTGAGTCTAGTAAATAGAGTTAATTAAAAACAATATGTTAATTAATTACCTAATTATAATGATGTAACATCTAGTGAAGAAATTAAAATCCCCATCAGGTTTTGCTATTTGAATATCGTATCCAAAATTATTTTTGACATTCAAAATAACGAGAACAAAATGTATAATTCTTAAACATAAATTAATATTCATGATTATATCATATAGTAGTTTTATTTGCGTAATTTATGCATTAATTCTAGGTTTGAGAAAATAGTGTGCTTACGAGTAAGCTAACATGTAAATTTTGTATGAATTGAAATAAACACAATTATTATTCAATAAATTATTCAAAATTCAATGTCGATACGTGTAATTTTAAAATTAACATTGACTGCATTTAAAGACTAAATCAATAATCATTGTTTATGAAGGAAAATTCTATAAATTTGAATAAAATGAGTATTTTAAACTGAGGAACAAACTTTGGTTTCTTAAAAATTAATAACATCAATATAACCACAACTACAAGATCTATCAGGTATAAACACGGAAATAAGCATTCCAATCTCTCAGGTTGAAAAACCACAAGGATTAACCCTTCAAAGGGCTCCAAGAAGCCAGGACCCACTTTTAAATTATTTCTATTCGAGTGTTTATCTGGTTTACTTACAATTATAATTTAAGTGTTTAGCTGTATACAGGTGGCCCAAATAGTGACGTCTAAAGAAAAAATTTAGAGTCTTCGTACCTAGACCTATCAGAAAATACCCCATGTATGTTCAGCGATTTTTGGTAGTTTTCGAGTTATAATTTTTTTAAGTTTTTCCGTGAGACTTCTGAGGGAGTGAGTGTTAAATTTTTTTTCTCTTTAATAGTGTTTTTTTCGAACATTTTTTTGTGAACATGCTTGCTATGCAGTGTGCTACTTTGCATAAAATAATTACCATCATAACATTTACACAAATTGGAAATTTTTTGGCCGGAAGTGAATAGTTTACGTTTGACAGGTAGAGACGAATTTTCAACTTAAGATTAAAAATAAGCATATATAAAAATAAGCATATATACCCTGATTTTCTCAAGTCAGATTAAATCTTAATTATATTTAGCAGACGTTTCAAATAGTACGAAAATTATTAACACTTGAATACGCTACGCTTTTAAAAATATTCATCACCATTATTTTGATATTATTTATTTGGAAACGACATTTGTAGTTCATTTGATGTTATATTTGATTTGACATACGAAATACTAAACGAATCAAACGACGCGCGGGTGTGTAATACCTTTTATTAAATTATTGGGAACAGTGCTTTGCCGAAGACGGCTAAAAATCGTTGTACCGGCTATTTCTTGAAGGATTTTGATAGTCTAATTCTACATGCAGCTTCGAGGTATATATCAACGCTACGCAATACCTGTAACTTATTATAGTTGACATGTTAGGTAGACTGTGACAAGCGTGCACTACGCGCTAAATATTTACTCATGCGTGTACACATTATTTTGCTTTTGATTAATCAATGATAATATAACGCCAATGTAAATTTAAGCTAAGCAATAAACTGCAATAAGATATTTTAAAAGAACACTGCTTAAATATAATATCAAATGTTCTTAAGTTTATCATATTTGAATAGTGTCTAGTTTCTTCACATTTTCTGTACTTCAATTAATTTAGTCTGTTCATCAAGTCAGAACTTAAGAAGGCCTTATAAACTAACCTAACCTAAAACATCACCCGTTACTTGTACAGCGTCCCCACCATTTAACAGACTATTTAAGTGTTACGTTAATTTTGTATTAATTATCTAATATTATCTGTATATTTAACTGATTGGAAAGTGAGGGCGACTTTACCAACCTACACATAAAAAATTACATAAAAAGCATAGAATTAAGCTAGATGCTACAGTCTGTATTGCAACAATTTTGTTTAATATAAATGGCTCAGTCAACTGTACAAACAAAGATTATGAGAAAATAACTCGAAGGCGACAAACGCGGCATGCAGCCAATAATAATGGCAAGTTTTCATTACCACGATCAAATAAACACACAATATAAATATATTCAATGTCCGACCCTTACAGTGCACTCCTTCTACATACATCTTGGACTTTCCAAGACGTTCCGGTACGATCCGTGTAGAAACCTAATAGGGGTATGGGTTAAATATAACTGCCATGCCCCTAACAGGTTAGCCCGCTACTATCTCAGACTGCATCGTCACTTGCCACCAGGTGAGATCGCAGTCAAGGGCTAACTTGTGTTGGATTTAAAAAAAAACCGTCCTACGTAAGCAATATCTTGAACGGCTAGAAAATACTGGATTGGATTGGACTGGATTGGAGCAAAACATTGAACTCATTAAGATAAATTATCATGTCTACAAAAAAAATACAATCAATGTTTATGGGTGACTATAGACATTTTTTAAATGAAGTTTAGGCAATCGATAGCCCAGAGAAATATGAGAAAAGTGCAAATATTATATCCATTCTTTAAAATTGAAGCACTATGTTAATTGACAATGCGACAATGTTTCATCCAAATACTAAGCTCAGACAAAAAGTATGATAGACAAAATTCGTGATAAATAAATCACTGATCACCTGTGATGATGGTTATGATCGTTTAAATATATATTTAGGTATGTAATATCAATCAATCAAATAATAATAATCAATTAAATAAATATTATAAATGCGAAAGTTTGGATGGATGACTGTATGGATGGATGTTTGTTACTCAATCACGCCCGAACGGGTTAACGGATCTGGATGAAATTTGCTCAGAGATAGATTTTAGTCAAAAAGGGGGGAAAATCGGAGGGTTGAAATTTAAAAGTGAGATAACTGTACTGTGTGGGGTATCATATGAAAGGGTTTACTTTGTACATTCTAAAACAGATTTTTAATTATTTTTAGTCATGATAGTTTTTGATTTATCGGGGAATAAGTCTAAAAAAATACCGTTCCCCCCCCCTTATCTCCGGAGTTTACCAATCGAAAAATCTGAAATAATTATGGTCAATAGGAATTTATGTATATTTTACAGGAAAACTATAGCCAATGCTCTAACTAGCATAGTTTTTTTGATATTAACAGTAAACCTCTACAAACAAAGTTAGTTTTGCGGTTCATTAACAAAGGTAATTATTACCGTTTTACATCTTTGGTCGTTACAGTTTTCAGTACGGAACCCTCGGTGCGCGAGTCCGACTCGCACTTGGCTGGTTTTTTTACAATGACTATTACACGCGACGGACGGACAGACAGACAGAACCTTTTAAAATATGGGATCCTTATTCCTTGTCTTACGAAGGAACCGTAACAGTATAATACTCACTTCACAATAAGTAGGCACTTTATAACGCCTTGGTTGTAAATGTCATGTTAATCATGACCTTACCCTACTTATCAAAGTGGGTGTTCCGACTCTATTTAGTTCCGGTGGGTGTTAATTACAATTATAGGGTGTTAATTTACACACAAATTAACGCAAACTGTCATGTTTTTAAAAGTTGAATGTTTTTTTTTAAATTATTTATTATCACACATTGAAAAAAACCACAGAGGTTTGACCTCAATGTCAAAAGTAGATTCTGAATTTGAAGATTATTTGTATTTAAATCGGAGATGAATTTTTTAAACTACTAGTTGATAACCAAGACTTCCGCGTAGACTTTTTTTTCAATCTCGAAGTCAACATACAGTAAAAAAATGCTGATATTATATCCATTGCATGTCTCCGACAAGAAAATGTTCAATACAGTACCAATGTACATTTATTTAAATTACAAAGTTCATGCATCGATCATTTCAACGACAGATAACATGGGCTAAGATAAAGAAGACCGGCCAATTTACGAATGCACATCGAGATAAGAGGAGACAAGCGTGCGCCGCGCGTCGCTCACAATAAAATTATGTCAATGAAACAATTAACTCAACTCAACTCCGTAATGTTTGCATAAAAAATTAAGGAAAAAAAGTTGGGCTGTGCAATTTTGTGAAATTAAGTTAATTGTAGTTGAAAAACAGTTATCAGATTTCATCAAAAACATTTTTTTTGCTTTACGTATACATTTCTCATTTAAGACCGACATATGGTAAGAGATATTAGTAACATTTGTTGATAAAAGTTCATGTAAATTGTAAATCGATTCTAAATTTCTAATTAATTCTATTGGATGTTCTAAAATAACATTCCACTTTTGAAATCTGCGCATTAGTTTATTTTCGAAATTTCATTAGGTTGTTCTAGTAGACTGTATTTTAATCTTAAAACTTAATAAGATCACAGTACATTGCAAAATTGTTGTCGTTAAAAATAATAATTAGTTTTGTATACAAAAGGATGAATCAGTGTATTCTAAAGATATTTGTGTCGTTCATTGTAAA
The DNA here is from genome assembly GCA_923060345.2 of Erebia aethiops. Lineage (NCBI taxonomy): Eukaryota > Metazoa > Arthropoda > Insecta > Lepidoptera > Nymphalidae > Erebia > Erebia aethiops. The sequence goes on along the minus strand of OV281096.1, from coordinate 6,753,108 downwards.
AGTTTTCCATGACTATTAAGTTAATTGTTAATTTTAAGTTCATGTAATTTATTAGTATAGGTTTTATATTTTAAATTGCTTTTAACTATGGCAAACATCGATTCCTTAATTAAAAAAAGAAAAGACAATGAATAATAGTAAATTTTTTCTACACATTAATTTGCAAAGAGCTCATCATTTCGATACTCACTTGAACTAATTGATATTATTCAAAAAAATTACGATAAAAACACCTATTACGTGTAAGTTTGTTGTTGCTATTGTAACACTCGCTATGCGAAGACTTCGCGTAAGTATGCACATAAAAGAGTAATAATCACGATATTTAAATTGTAAAGTAAGAGCAGAAATTCCTATGCCGTGTCATCGAACGAAATTGACTTATGAGAGGCAGTTAAAATAACTACTGTAAATAAATGGTCTCATTGTTCGATCAATTTTTTTGGTAAATGGCATACGAGGCGAATATTTTACATTTTCTTATAAATAATGTTAAATTAATTGGCCTTTAGCTTTTTCACTATAGATTTTTTTATGAGTATGGTCATTTATATTTTATTTATATTCTGTTGGATGTTGAATTTTATCTCAAGTTTTATAGAGCGACAAAAAATAAGAAATTTAAAAATCCGTGAAATACATAAAATTCTTAATTTTTCACCGAAACCACAAATACCAAGTTTCGTGTAGAATTTCACCCCCTATTTTTAACCTCCTTGGGGGTGAAATTTGGAAAAGTCCTTGCTTAGTATACCTACCTCTAGGGAATATTCTCTCAAAATTTTAAATATCTACATTCAGTCGTTGGGACTGCAGCTGGTTGTCTGTCAGTCACTCAGGACCTAAACTCCTACATCAATGCTCCGGACAAAACCAGCATTGTACGACTTTAATTCTGATGGCCATCCAGCCTATGATTCTGAATGACGGTTCTAATTTTAGATAAAGATTTTGATTTCATCCAGAGCAGCACGATAAAAACGTATTTATTCAAGAGCAGCTTTTTTAAAACAGATACGGTCTACGTCTCATTATGTCATTAGATTTAATGCGCACTAATCTATTAACATTAAAACTTCGCTCGCGCGTTTTGAAATTATAATATTATTTCCAGTAATTTGAGAGTAAAAGTAAAATAGGATTTACATTTTGTACAGTGAGATGATTTATGATGGTAGAATAAGTTTAGCTTGTTATTTTTTTTGCTTTTATCATTCTTGGTTTAAAATCTAAAAATAGTTATTTAATGTTTCACAAAGTTAGCTTTGAAAAAAATGGGCCACTACACCATTTTTACACTCGATATATTTACATATACTTACTTATTTAATGAATGAAGTCTCTATCTTCAGCAAAATAAATGTTGAGGGTAAGTCCAAAAATCGCCTTAAAATCAATATCAGAGATTAAATTGTATTACACACTAACTAGAACTAATGTATATAGAAACATGTTATGACCGCGAGTTAGGTAGGTACTTGTAAAATTAACGCGACACATTAATCTATGCTTTTAATTGCCACGCACAACTTGGAACTTAATTATAAAACCTAAGTCTGGTATCTCTTTAATTATAATCCATACTAATATTATAAATGCAAAAGTATGTGTATGTCTGTCTGCTACGCTATCACGGCCCAACTGCTCAACCGATTTTGATGAAATTTGGTACAGAGATAGGTTACATCCCGAGAAAGGACATATGCTACTTTTCATCCCGGGAAATTTAAGAGTTCGTACGGGAATCAAAAATCATTAATCCACGCGGACGATGTCGCGAGCATCGTCGCAATTTACTGACTTGATAAAATTGTATATGTATAATAATAATATGCAAAACGAAATTAGAATTATTAATTGACCTATGTCGGAAAAATACATCGGTTTCAAGTTTTTTTTTTACCCCGTTAAGATTTACCCCGAAATAAGATTCTACTTACCTAAAACTATAAAACTACGTGATTAAGTTGCAATAATGAATGTTAATTTGGAATAGAGATACGGAATGGGTGAATACATTCCTAAGTTTTTGTAACATTTTAATACGTCTGTATATATAGGTTAAAAAAAAGACTTAAAAGTAAGTGTAGTAAATACACTTAAGTCTAATTCCGAGAATAATTTATATTGCAGTTTTTGAAAGTGGACACGTGGAGCAACCTTGATGGATTTGTACAAATTGCACTTTAATAACACTACAAAAGGTTATAATTATAATGATTGACGAAATAATATTCACATTTAGCTTACAATGTATGTTTTTTTTTATTTCTCAACATTTGACATCCATCCGAAACGTACGTTCAAAGAAGCAATAGCGGCAGCAACATGGTAACCATGTGTCCTAAAGGGAGTGTAGGTATTATATAATATTACTTTATCGATTTTTTAAATAGTCCCAATGCCAACAAGCACTTTGTCTGTGATAGTAATATTATTCGCAATTCAAAGAAAATCAAATACTATATTGTGTGGCTAGGGATAAAACAAGACGATATCAGACGAGGGTGCGAAGTTGCCTGCCTGAGCGAAGCGTGGGCTGGTATCACCCGAAGTCTGAATTCATTCCGCTAAATATTTATTTTTATTTATATATTTAGTACGGAATTTAAAAACCAAACATAAAAATTTAAAGGACATGTACAAGGACAACTTATCTCTTGAAGAGATTTCTTCCAGCAGCCCTAGAATGTGAGAATGGTGAAAAATAGATAAAGCTGAGTAGGTACTTATAAACTAGAGTAAAAACTATTAAAATATAAAAAATAAAAATTAGTAAAATATTATTTTTCATCCCGCGTCACACACTATATTTTTTCATTAAAAGTGCGAGTTTTATTAAAAATTTATGTCTTATTTATTTCAGTTGCAGAAATACAACTGTCAGTTTAGTTGATGGTTAAAATGACAATTATAAAAGTTTGAAATAAACAAAAAATACTCTGACAGGATAGAAAGCAGGGTTGCAACGGCATTCAGCGGGAAAAAATCATCGGTTCCCTCGGGCAGAAATCGATTGGTTTCTGCCCGGCAACAGTCGCATTCGTATAAAATTGACTAGTTTCAGGTCGCTGAACAGGCATTGAAACTCGCACTTTCAATGCAGATTATATGATAAAGAATTTTTATGTTACTAAGTATACCTACGTGAACACTTTTCGTAAAAAGTTTTATGAAAACGTTTCAATAGATGCTTAAAGGTACAATTTTTCTAAATCTTTTGAAGTGTAGCTAAAAATCATGTTGAACGCAACACATCATGTCACAAATTATTGTTTTATATAATTTTACTGTGAGATAAAACATTTTTTTCCAATATATAATATGTTTTCTCGTGGTTAATGTGTTATAAAAACATTCAGAAAGTCATTATAATTAATAAAACGTGTGTATTTCTGAAAACCAGTCGGCTAAATTACAGTTTAATTCGGACGTTAGCGAAGCCATAAATTTTAAATGCTCTACTTTTTAATCTGAAAACAAGTTATTTTCGTTTTGTTCTTGAAGTGCATCACATAAATAAAACACGAACAGCCACGATAAACTGAGTTTAAAAAAGCCTCTTAATTACTTTAAAAACACCTTTTTTTTTACAAGAAAAATATTACAATTGCTAGATGATGCCTGCGACTTCTTTCGCATGTTTTAAAGAACTTTTCAATTGTCCGGTATAAAACGTAGCCTATGTTATATGCTATCCAGGTTATATGCTATCTTCATTCCAAATCAGCCAAATCGGTTTAGTCATTTTGGCGCGAAGAAGTAACAAACATACAGTCACAAACATTTATAATATTAAAGTAGAATTAATATGTTTCCTGAGAAAAAACACATGAAAAGAAAAATAACCAATATCGTCCGTCTCAAAAAAAATTTATTTTCCTTTTCATGTGTTTTATGCCACAATTCTGCAAATCCAAGACAAGGTGTCTCAATTTCGAAAATATACATAAATCCTACCGCTTAAAAGCCTCAATAAATGTCTAACAGTTGATAATATCTTACGTATTAATAAAGATTAACATAAGATTTACATATCGATATCATCTATTGTATGAAATAGTGCCTGCTTTACACGTATAAAATAACAAGTTATTTAATACTGAACAAGACCTCAACGCACGTTTTGTACCACGGTTCATATACATTGCGAACGTTATGTAGAATAGAATTATCAATTACGTAGGTTGGAAGTTAATAGACTTAATAGACGTACATGAAGTTTATACAGTAAAGACTGTAGGATTACATTGATCGCTACTATGAACTAAAGGCGAAATAATGACCCTCTTTGACAAGGATTACAAGGCTGATTCAGAACAATTTTACGGTTCATTTAAAATGAATACCTTTATGTTGAAAATGAATTCATGAATGAATTTCGCACGCTATTATACAGTGTATTTTAACTTTCAAATGGATATTTTAAAATGTATTGACTTATTTATACATACAATTTAAATGAATAATATTCCCAAGTGTCTTTTGTTGACAATGATTTATAAATGTACTGCATGTTTATTTGAACCTAAGGCTATAAAGATTTAATCTAGAAATATATTTTTTACAGTTAGCAAGAAAAATATTATTAAAATATAGCAATATTTCTAAAGTGTCATCCTCTATAACAAAACCAAGAAAGTTTCCACAAACGCAATGCAAGGATTATTAGTATGTATTACATTCCGCTTAGAATGAAATAATATCAGTACGCTGACATACAAGATACTAAACGATGCACTCTAATAAGTCTGACTTTGGTTTTTTTATCCAGCTATTGTCATGGGAAGGGTTAGCTAAGGCTCCGTCTGTCCATTGAACCAATTATGAAACATAAGCAACCACTTAGAGTTAATAAGCTTTAATGTTTATTTTAACATGACCAGCTCCGGCTATTTTTAGATTGTTCTCAATTACTTTCAATTCAACAGTGGCTGGGTTGTGATATGGACAATTGCGTTATTTACGGGTACATGGTATGTGGTAGTTAAATCGTGGTAATTTAGAATTAAGAATAATTGATTTTTATTGGCCGGCGCGGCTTAATCAATTGTTTTGTTAATTGGTGCGCGGATTATAGTTTCGCTTTCTCAGTCTTATTTTACATCTAAATTGCCCATTGTTGTTAGTGTCTTGTCGTTAGATATTGGCCTAGATAGTTGAGGGCTCAAGGTTTCAATAGCTAAGTAGGAACCCGTAAAGTTAGCTGTCTTCCATAAAATCGTGGTTATTTCTTCATATATTAGTTATTAATTTTATCACAATTTTAAGTTGTATGCACTGCTTTATTGAGTTTGAGTTGGTCTAGACTCCAGTGGTGAGCATGTTCGACTACGAGGTCCCTGGTTCCAGTCCCGGGTCGGGTCATAATTGGAAAGTTTTTTGACAAGAAATGTAGGTTCTGAGTTTGATTTGATTTAGTCTCCAGTGGTTAGCATGTTAGACTACGGCTGACGAGGCCCCTCGTTCAAGACCCGGGTCGAGAAATGTTCTGTACTAGCCCGGAAGGAAGTTGGCGCCGCAACGTTTCACCCCCGTGCCTCGGGGAGTACGTAAATCCTGCACGTCAGCCCTGCGCCTGATCTCTCTCTGGTCGTGTCGAATTTTCCATCCCATCGGGCTATGAGAGTAAAAAAACAGAGAGTGCAACTGTGTTTGCGTACACACTTGTGCACTACAATATCTCCCGCGAAGATGGCTAATCTCTGGAGATAGGTCGCCGTGGTCAAGATTCGGTCGAGAGTACATTAATTACTTTAATGTAATATATTGACCAATATGCTTGGCAGATGCGCTTACACCTATCAAGTACAAAAAATTAAATTAAGCTTGCCTAAATTTGCCTGGTGGGAGGCTTCGGCCGTGGCTACTTACCACCCTACCGGCAAAGACGTGCCGCCAAACGATTTGAAGGGGTATGGGTTTAATATAACTGCCATGCCCCTAACAGGTTAGCCCGCTACCATCTTAGACTGCATCATCACTTACCATCAGGTGAGATCGCAGTCAAGGGCTAGCTTGTAGTGGATAAAAAAAAAAGCTCACAAATAGTCCGTGTTACACTTTGCCACAAATAAGGTGCTTCCGTAGTTGGTTTAATGCTCGAAGTTCCGTAGAGATGCAGTCATTATGACGTAATTGGACGAGAAACTTTAGGTCTAATGGCTTGTTCTGGCATTCAGGGCGGCCAATTTAGAGACTTTGTTAGGGCTACCCCTCATCTAAGACATAAGGTAGCCTCCCATTTAAAATACGCATGGTGACCAACTTACGTGTTTTTAACGTTTAAATTGTGCATACTTATGGACAAAAACGGGGTGTTGCAGCTACAATAATGTTAACATTATCTATTACTTCAACTTCATAAAAATATACATATCAAAACCGGAGCCGGCAGGATTTGGACCTGCGTCTCTCTGGGAATCGCCCTGAGCGCCTTTGACCACTAGGCCACGGTTCACTTTCCTGGCGACTATTTTCGATATGTAATTAAGTAAGTAAGTTTAGAAACTTTCCTAGTGTGTGAAGCATATACAAATTCATAAAAATAACATTCAACGGCGTAGTAGGTGATGACAGAAGACATCACAGAAGATGATGACGTGTCAGCCTGATGGATTAGGGTATTATTGACAAGCTAAAATAGTGCTGGATGGCTGTAGTTGTCTGCGATGCAAAAGCTATCGAATTAATATTTAAATTTTGATCAATGGATCCGATGGACAAATTGAAAGAATCCCACAACAGATGTAGAGCAAATGAATATGATGATCATTTGGGAGGGAACAAATAATGGTTATTGTTCGGAGTTGTGATGATTTGAGTGGAAAAAGAACTTTGAAAGAGTTCATCGATGATTTACAAAAATTTAACTTCAGTTTCAAATATTAACAGCCCTAAGTTCGATTAGGTTTTTCATAGAAATACTCATAAAAGCTCGATGGTTAAGATAGCGTTGATATATACGATGATATCGCGTCGTTCGTATCAGTTTTTCTCAACATCGCTCTACTTTAGGGAATTCAAGATCTGATTTGACCTTTGAAATTTCCATTTTACACGGAATCTGGCATATACTCGTCCATACATAGGAATTAATGGCTGACACTGATGTAATTGGATTAATTAGTCTACGTTCTGAGCCTGATTAATTGTTCTGTTTTGAACTACTCGATTATCCCTTCCATAAGAAAGATACTCAAAACATGGAGATGTTTTATTAAAGTCTAATTGAACTCAATTACTGATTTCCTAAAATAGATGGTTCCGCTGAAGTCTGTGAGATGAAGATTTACCCGTAGTTTAAGTTCGTATAGTTTAAGATTCGTTGAGTCATTGAGTGTAAGTTTTAATAACCCTGTATCAGTTTTTAATAGGTACAGCTCTAATTCCTCAATCCTCACATACAAAATTACACCCATCTTTTTATTAATGCCTAATTAGAGATATTACGTTTTTACACTAAGTATAGGTAAGTATAACTAGTGGTTCGCCCCGAACTGAGACCTCGCGGCGCCATCTATGACATCATTGTGAAGTTCTGTTAAAAATACAGAAGCTCATTAAAAATGAAATAATTTCGTTTTCTTAAAATATTTATCTAATTTCAGTATTTGTTGTTCAAGTACAGGATATAATTCAAATAATTGATCAAATTTCAGGCTCAGCCTTTCAGAAAATTTAGAGATCTGAGGTCAACTTTGGACGTTAGAAAATCTCCACTTTGAAAGCCCCAATTTCGTCAATTTTGGGGTAAAAATTAAAAAACAAAAAATTTTGGACCCTATTCCTAATTATCTTTAAAATAATATACCGCAACCTTATGTTACGCTATAAAAAATATTTTACTTCGCATTCGCTTCTATGAGAGCCCCCTAAAATAAAGATTTTTGTTGATTTACATATTTGACCGAGCGAAGCGAAGGTCTCTGAGTCTACTTGAGTGAATTGGCACTTGTCCGTCCATCCGTCCGTCCGTCCGTCCGTCCATCTGTCCGTCTGTCAGAGCATTATAACTTCTGAATTACTGAACATAATTACTTCAGCTTTAAATATAATATGTAAACCAATGGCCTCCCGCCGAATATGGCTTAAAAAGTTATAAAAATCTTTATTTCATAGAAGATGGCTCTCATATAGAAGCGAATGCGAAGTAAAATATTTTTTATAAAGTTACATAGGGTTGCGGTATATCATTTTAAAGATAAAGGAATAGAGTTCAAAAATTTTTTTTTTAATTTTTCCAAGTTTTCAAAGTGGAGATTTTCTAACGTCCAAAGTTGACCTCAGAACTCTAAATTTTCTGAAAGGCTGAGCATGAAACTTGATCAATTATTTGAATTATATCCCGTACTTGAACAACAAATACTAAAATTAGATAAATATTGTAAGGAAACGGAATTATTTAATTTATAATGAGCTTCAGTATTTTTAACCGAACTTCACATTTATGTCAATAGATGGCGCCGCGAGGTCTCAGTTCGGGGCGAACCACTAGTATATTTAAAGCGGAAGTAATTACGTTTAGTAATTCAGAAGTTATGATGCTCTGAGAGACGGACGGACGGACGGACGGACAAGTGCAAATTCACTCAAGTAGACTCAGAGACCTTCGCTTCGCTCGGTCAATTAACAACAGTAAAACTTCGAATAGAAAGGCTGCTAGAAACTGCATAGGTAAGTTTTTATACATTTAAAGCACTTATTGCATACTTACTTTGCATGCATTTAACCGGTCCATGACCATAACTATGATATCACACCTAAGACTGTCATAGTTTTAATTAGACAGATCCAGAGCAAGCTGATTCGAGCTCACAAAGGTATAATAGTGATTAGGTCGTATTGCGTTAATCACGAATTTATTGCCATTCGAAATATCTTGCTAATGTACCTAGAAAGAGTAACTACTTGGTATATTGTCTGCAGATGCCAAGAAGATTTAATTATTATTAGGCTAGCTAAGGCCTGCGACTTCGTCCGCGTGGATTGAGGTTTTTCGTAACTCTTTTCCCCGGACTTTTTCGTCCGTTTTCAATACCGGTATTGAAATGTCTAATACCGGGATACCGGTATTGGTGACACTATAAACGAAACAGTGACTATTGCATATATTTCTTGGTACATGCCACTGATTTTATTCGGCTAAATTTAAAACTTGTATCTTAAGTACCTACATTAGCTCAATAAAAGCATCTTTATTACTTAAAACCAGTGAAGAAAAGTCATTTTTGATCACGCAGAGGGAAAAATTTGTGTTTGAATTTAGAACCCTGTGGCTTGGCATTTCTATTTCATTTACTCATGAAACGTTCAGAAATCTGTTTTTTATCCAATGCAATTTTTTTATTATGATTTATTTTCTTTAAAAAAAAAAATATTGAATTTTTAATTAATTTGTGTTTTGGTCAAACTATGTATATTTACGAGTAAAAAAATGGCATTTCTTCATTGAATTGAAGCAGAAAAGTGCTCTTTTATAGTTAATGTGGTGAAAAATATTTTTTATGGAAAACTGTTTTTATGGTGCAGTTTCCTTCAGAAAAGACTAGTTTTAAGTTAAAAATAATCTATCTACATTAAGATCCCGGTATTGAAAAAAAAATTCCGGTATTAATACCTTTCTTGAAAAAAACCGGTATTCGAAAGCCGTAATCCATCCATCCAAACTTTCGCATTTATAATATTATAGTATATAGTAAGTGTAGTATAATATATAGTATAGTATATAGTAATAGTACGACTAGATGATTCCCGCGACTTTGTCCGCGTGGATTAAGATTTTTTTGATTCCCACGGGAATTCTTAAGCCTATATACGTCCGTTAAAAGTAGCCTACGTCCTTCCCCGGGATACAATCTACCCTTGTAAAAAATTCATCAAAATAGGTGGAGCAGATGGACCGTGAAAGCGTAGCAGAAAGATAGACAGACGGACAGTCAGACAGACATAATTTCGTATTTATAATATTACATTATATTAGTATGGATGAAGTAAGTAGGTAATTATGGCTCCTTAAGGGAAAACGGAAGTTCGAAATTCTTCAACTAAATATGAATAACCGAGTTCGGTTAATTTCAAAGAAAAGGTTGCTACGGCTGGTTGATTGATAGTTGATAGTGAGTCAAATGTCAAATGTCGTGGTTACTGTTCGAAATGTGACATATTGATTACTACCTATGTTTCACACTGATACGACACGACAAGTCATGACACAGTTCAATATGAAATAAATATGTCCTGGAAAATCTAAATGGATATTTTACTTAATGTCACAACAGCTCTAGTGTCTCTACCTTAAAGGTAAAGTGTATGTATGTATGTATGTATGTATATACTTTATTGTACACCACAAAAACACAAAAGAAACAGATTACAAAAATGAAAACTTAAAACGTAGGTACAATAAGGCGGTCTTATCGCTAACCAGCGATCTCTTCCAGACAACCTTATCGATACGGAGACAATGAGCAAGTGGACAGTAGGAGGTGGTGCATAAAATTAAACTTAAATACTAATAGATACATAAACTAACCAATATCATAAAATTATAAGATATTAATACACTAATATAATATACAAAATAAAATAAAATAGACATACGTAACATTTAATACATAAATAAATACACATATAAATAATGGACAAATTAAACATGTCGCTATTGATGATTACAGAGAGACATGTAATGATTTTTCACGTCAATTTTAAACTTATTAAGAGTTTTAGATCGATGTATTTGCGAGTTAGTGTTGAGTGATTGGCATACGGTATAGTTTGCATTGTGGAGATAGGCGTGAACAACTTCTTATACAGGTAAACCATCATAATTGTAATTTTCAAAAAACCTAGATTCACGCAGACGAAGTCACTGGCTTCATCTAGCAGGCTATACAATTTTGAAGTCATCAAATACGATAATATGTCACATGACATAATACTCGTATAATTGAGATAAATGTACCGAGACGGTGTCGTATCGAGTGAACTACGTATTTTTGGAGATTGCATAGTACAAAGAATACATAGGTATAATTTAGATAAATTATAAAACCATTTGTAGACGGTAGTTTATAGAGTAGCTATTTAGACGGCTTATACTTTTTTACCTTGATCTAGGCAGTTAGAAAACTTGACACTTTTTATTTTTTACGAGGCCAGAAATACTCAAATTACAAAAAAAAAAACAAGCTACTATTATGTACTAGAACAGATAATGTAGTATTTATTACTATCATAAATCAACGGAGAATTCAAGAGAATGCAAAATCTTATCCCATTAAACGGATTGGCACAGTTACACCAACTTTACATGAACCGAATACCAATTCAATTTAGTTGAACTGCCAACCTAAAACGGCCTTTTTAAAGTTCATTGCAATAAAAATTCGAAACGTATTTCATGTTACTGTACAATTAAATAGCGATCATATCGAAAACAAGTGTTTCTGGGCGGTGCTAAAATAAATCACAGTAATGGGATGTACAGGTGGTATTATTTTATTGATTAATTACTTATACGCTGTAAAGGAGTATTACAGACTTAAACTTTTTCGTAGTACAAAGTAACAAACAATGATAGTATGTATACCTATTATAAAGGTCGTTTCTATTAATAGCTTTATCAACATAAAAATATTAATGTCTTGCTTAAATACCTACTAGTTTAATCCTACTTAAAATCCCATTTCATATTGTTTTTTATTTTATTCTGATAACAATATATTGAGGTAGTTAGTTACTTCCCATTTAAGAGCTATTACCTAATAATAAACGAGCATGATGCGCTATAGAATTTTGTGCCGAATTGAGAAACTGCTTATTTTTTGGAGTCTGGTAGTAATTCACTTTTACTAGTTACTGTTAAGTTACTGTTAGTTAAGGTACTGTAAGATGTTTTATCAAAATATTCATTCATAGATTTAGTACCTAATAATTTTGTACAGTACCCGGCAATAAATATTGCACATCGAACTTTGGAAAACCTTTTGAAATAACCGATTGTCTCTTTCCAAAGGTCGATGTGCAATATTTATTGCCGGGTACTGTAAGTATTGCAACTGCAATTATTGTTTGTTTGGCATTTAATAATTATTATTTGAAGAGTGGCTAGTAGCAGTGTGCAGAAGCCTTAACTGTTGGTATTTCAGGTACTTATCCGGGAATTTGGTCAAATGAAATGTTTCTTTATGTGACTGCAACATTTGTGCTGTTCGAGTTCGCGGATCTTTATGACACGGGGCGTGTCCGGAGACTTTAATTATAATAAAAGTATTTATTTTGTATTTATGTGTCTAGGTTATACTTACTGGTTATATCTTCCACTTCAGAATAAATTTAAATAAATACTTAAATACCTCCTAGAAAAAAATATTTTTTGTGATTATTAAATAGAGGATCTCCCAAAAGTCGTAATTTCCACGTCCTCTGCTAGTTATGTGTTGAATAACCATTTTAAACTTTCGATTCAAGTAAAAAAGTGCGTCGAATTTTGATGACCGCATTCTGACGCCCCCTCAGTAACTGAGTTAAAAATAGGGTTGCAGAAATGAGAATCGTTTAAAGATAAGAGTTCCCACCAATGTGCAGTGAGATTGTTAAAAATGTATAATAAAGTCATAAAATAAAAAAGTTAAATGGAAAATCATTACAGAAATAACGGTCGTTTTATTTAACGTTACGTATATCAACGTATAATTATTTAATTACAATATTTAAACTTTACAGGTACAATATCGTGCACATGAAATCAAAATGTCAGGGGGCAAATGTAACTGCGAGTAATTGCTCTAGTCAGTAAAGGCCTGGGCAGACGCAGCACGTGACGTGAGCGTTGCGAGTTTTTTTTTCGGAATTGTAAAATATATTTTTTAAAGTAAGCACATTCACAGCTTATGAATATATTGGAGATCCCAACAAGTTCAATGTTTTTGAAAAACTTAAACTAATTGAAATGTCCTATTACCTACAGTGTAAAGGATTATTTGAATAATAGGAAGGCAATGGGTATGAATTGTTCCAGCGGCTGATTATGTAACTGTTATATTTATAAATCTAATTAAGTAATTTCCGATATTTGTGAGATAGTGATAATAAAAAAACCCGGCTAAGTTTGTTGTGGGCTCTTCTCAGACCAGGGCGCGTTTGGACCCGTAGCTTTAGTTTTAAGATACCGTAGATAATTATCACCATCACGTCTTATACTTTTTGTGTACTTTGTAGGTGCCAATTTTGAATAAATATGTTTTGAGTTTGTGAATTTTGATTTCCACTGGTCATTTTACTGCCAACGTACTTCACGTTGGCATTAAAATGACCAGTGGAAATCAATTATGAACCTTGATTTATGATTAGCCAAAATTACTTTATTTGCGAAGTCCTACGCATAGTGTATCAGAGTCACGTTGATCACATTTGCCTCGCGCTTTGTCTTTCCAAATCTTTATCCTTACGTATTGGTCAAGGTTTGAACGAATAGCTTCATATTTATTTATGATATGCACTACAAGAACGATTTAATCTCTTAAATCTAAGTGTATCACTTTGTTTTTGTTTGGCTAGTCCTATATAACACCTAATCTAAAGACAATACTTTTTCTAAGTATATTACAAGCAACTTCTTAATTTGACATACACTGAAAAAATAAATAAGAAGTGAATATCTTTCGCAGGCGAAGGACTAATAATATAAATGCGAAAGTTTGGATGGATGGATGGCTGGATGTTTGTTTCTTACTCAATTACGCCAACGGCTGAACAGATCTGGATGAAATTTGGCACAGAGATAGATTATAGTCTGGATAAGCACATAGGCTATGTTACAATATTTATTGTCATGTTGTTTTATTTTATACAAGATGATTCCCGCGACTTCATCCGCGTGGATTAGGATTTTTAATTCCCACCCCTGTACCAAATTTCATCAAAATCGGTTGAACTTTCACATTTATAATATTAGTATGGATATGCAGTTGGCAAGGTAAGTCTAAAAAGTTCAGTCTCAAATGTGATCAACGCAGCTTCCTCTTTCTGTGTTGTTAATAATGTCGTATGACAATATTAACAACACAGAAAGAGGAAGCTGCATTTTTTTGACATTGTTTTGACGACCTCCGTGGCGCAGTGTGTAGCGCAGTCCGGAGGTCGCGGGTTCGATCCCCGGCAGGGTCAATTTGGAAATTTATGATTTCTGAATTTTCCCTGGTCTGGCCTGGTGGGAGGCTTCGGCCGTGGCTAGTTACCACCCTATTGGCAAAGACGTGCCGCCAAGTGATTTAGCGTTCCGGTACGATGCCGTGTAGAAACCGAATAGGGGTATGGGTTTAATATAACTGCCATGCCCCTGACAGGTTAGCCCGCTACCATCTTAGACTGCATCATCACTTACCATCAGGTGAGATCGCAGTCAAGGGCTAACTTGTGGTGGATTAAAAAAAAAATGACGTGCATTTTACATACGAGTACAAGTAGATAATTAATGATATCCCATTAAAACATTACAGCTCTTGCAGTTTTTTCGTTACCTAAACAAGCATATTTTTGCTTGTTCGTTAAAGTCGAACATCAGTTCAACATAATTAAGATTGTATCTGACATCTTAAACCATGATAATATGTGTGTGTATTTCTCAAAATCCAACTTCTTTTAAGTGTTTTCACAAGCCTTTCGTAATCGCCATTTAAACCATACCTTTGGCTCTTAAAGTACTTAAAAGGCTCAAGATCTTATAAAGCCTTTTATCATAAAGCTATTAATGCTTTCGGGGCAATACACGAATTTATTGTTGTGCCCCGCAATTATCAGACACCTGATAAAATATCTAAATGCATTGGCTTGATAACACAGTGCGGTCTGCAGACACACGAGTACCTATATTGCAGATCTGAGGTGCAATCATGTAAGGACTGCCGACCAATTCGTTAAAGTTCAGCTTCAAAGTAAAATAAACCATAATTGCATTGAATTATTTTTCGCTAAATTGTAATATATTAGGTATATTAACCCTATAGAACCTAAGCACTACCTGAATATTCATGTCAAACCCTAACCTAACCTATAGTTCGCGCGCGAGTTGAATGCAGAGTAAATGTATGGTGACACTTACATTTACTCTGCATTCAACTCGCGCGCGAACTGTCCAAGAAAGAGACAAGAAAACGTAAAAACAATAAATATTTCATAAATTAATACTCAGAACATTGAACGGTTCACAATCTTTCGACAGTTTATAATCTAGCGGGATAGAAACCGTTAGATTATAATCTATCGGATTTTACAATCTTACGGTGACATATCCACTACAAGCTAGCCCTTGTAGCCCGGTCGCTGAGGTCGCAAGTTATGTTCTCAATAGCTATTATATAAATATACGTCGGTTAACTATCCATGCGTTTTTGAGTACCCCGCGACCCGTTCATTAACTGTGTTGCTGTGTGGGCTTCGAGGCTTACCCGGGTGGGGTGCGGGGCAACATCACAGTAAACAGATACAACCAGTATGGAAACTTCCTAGAAACGTTCGAAACAGCTCACTCGCACAAATGTGCGCATCGAACATGCAATGACGCGACACTCAACGGCACTGCGACGAGCGCTTGGGGTCTCGTCGATGCGCACGTTTGTGTGAGTGCGCCTGTTTCGAACGTTTCTAGGTAGTTTCCATACTGGGTTGCATCTGTTTACTGTGCTTGTAGGCTACTACTGAATCGATAACCAGTTCCTTATTCTGTCGCTAGATGGGTCGGTTAAGAGGATCTAATTTTAAATGTCTTAGGTTTTTTATACTAGTTTTTTTACCAATATAATATATGTAATTTGTTTAAAAAAAGCTTGGATTGGTTTATTAATGCAGTGAACACCTAATATGCATATTATTATAATGGAATAATAAAACATGTCTGCGCACGAGAATTTATACATAATATTGCAATAAATTAAGGACACGTGCCTGTTAAGCTCTTATTCTTTATCTAATTTAAATTTTTATTTGAATATTTAATAGCACCAGCACAAGTAGAGATCCGTAACTTAATGTAACTTAATGTTAATTCAGTCTTAATTGTAATATTGAAATAGTAAGTGTATAAGGTCAATTTTATTATTCACTAGTGGGTCCAGTACGCTTACTCAGAGTCTTTACATTGTATATACGATTGATCGACGTGAGAGCTCACCACTAAACTAAAATTAACCTTAAATGCATTGGTTTAGAGCTCATTTCATCATTTCGTGTATTTATTCACAGCCAGCGCTCCAAGGGCTGAATTTGTGACTTTAAAGCAAGAGCTTTGGGTCGTGGGTCCAGCAGACGTTGTCCTTCCGTGAACCTAGAACACGATTTTTGCGCCCGCTACTGGGTCTAATTGACTATATAAACAATCCCGGAAGCACACAAACATACACAAAATTCCAGATATTTGTCCAATTAACAAAACTATAACTCGAAAAAAATATCCAAAAAATTATAACTCAAAAATTAACAAAACTTACTGAACATGCATGGGGTATTTTCTGATGGGTATACGCGGGGAATCAATTTGTTTCTTTGGACGTCACTATTTGGACACTGTATAATATATTTACCAAAATTCTTAATATTAATTAAGAAGTATTATTTTAAGTAAGAATAAAATAAAATTGTTTAACATAAACTTGATAAAATTCTCAAAATGTCGTCAATAAATTAGTTGATATTTGTTATAGATTTAGTGCTATTTAAGTATTCAAATATTCATCGTGTATATTACCTACTATAATTTTGATAGGAATTATTATTATAAAAAAAAATTATTCGCTTGAATATTTACTATTGACTGGATGATGCCCGCGACTTCGTCCGCGGGCACCATCCAGTGGACTAAGATTTTTTGATTCCCGCGGGAACTCTGGAATTTTTCGGGATAAAAGGTAGACTATGTCCTCTCCTGGAATACAACCTATGTCTGTTTCAAATTTCATCAAAATTGGTTGAACAGATGGGCCGTGCAGAGGCCGTGAAGCCTATAGCAGACAGACGCACTTTCGCATTTATAATATTACTAGCGAATACCCGCGACTTCGTCTGCGTGGTTTGAGGTTTTTTGGTTCCCGCGGGAACTCTTTAATTTTCCGGGCCTATGGATTAAGTAAATGGCGTGCTACGAAATTCCCCCAGTTCAAGTTTCATTGTACCGGGTTGACCCAATATAACCATTACAGTGAGACCAAACGTTTCCTTTCCTTTTCCATCCGAATATTATAATCGGGACAATCATAATAATATGACGGGTCTCGTTAAATAAATACAAACGTCACGCTGTCGTTTAGCGTGCAAGCCGTAATTGAAACCTCGTGATGCCTGTACCGTATAAACTTTACAAAGTGTTACGTAGGGTCTTCTAATTTGTGATAAAATGTTGTTTATTGTTATATTGTTGAGGACAGCCGTGCTAATTTTTTTAAATTACAAAATTTTAACGTTTAAACCAATTTGAGGGATATTCATTTTAAATATACATAATTCCTGGATAAACTCACGTGTTGTGTCGGAAAAGCCCGACTAGTTTAGAATACGTTCGGGGCTATTATTCAAGAGCTTCCTCACACCCCTCAAGACCCCTCGCAGAGAGCTGTACGGTACGCGGCCCGCAGTCAAGCAGCGACCGCGTCGCGCGAATAGGCTCATGAATAAGGGCCCCGAACGGGTTCGAAACTTTCCATTTTAGCATTACAAAATAATATTATACGTGTCAAGGCTTGGTCCCAACTGCCCCGGTGCCCCTGGCCCGCTATTGGGGCAGTGCCGTCGGCCTCGCTACCCTCGACGTAGTCGCCTAACAGGGCAGATGAAACTTTTTCACAGAGATCAAGTGTCATTTGCCCCCGTATGCGGAAACTTACGAAAAAGCTTGTTATAAACGCCCTTGTTCACCAGAGCTAAATGACATGAGATGGAGGAGGCAAACGTGCGCAAGTGTGTGTCCCAGACAACCACCTTAAATAATAATAATTAGATTAACCCTAAGAAGTATTATTAGATTTTTAACCACTTGCCTGATTCTATAAAACAATTTCCTCTTATGAGATTTAAGAAAGCTTTATTTGACATGCTTCTAGATAAGTTATATTATAAGACAAATGACTATTTGACTGAGAAATTTAATTAAATATTTTCTGTATTTTTAGGTATTTGAATTGTTTGACATTTTAATTTATTTATATGACATTTGATTATTATTATAGGTTTTTATTTTTATTATTAATTCTAATTGTGACAAGTACTTCATTTTCTTTTACTTACATTATTATTATTTTGATTATTACTATTTTTGACATGTTAAAAATGAATTGTTGTAATGAGTTTGAATATTTCCATGATGTAATGAATTTAAGTATTTCCAAGTAGTAATGAAATGAAAGTTTATGTGTTTCCATCGCTTCGGTTTAATAATTGTCTAAGCATCTAAGAATTAAATTGTTAATGCTTAATTTAAAATTAACTTTACTTAATATTACCTATGTAATTATGTGTTGCATGTTTCTTGCAAAATAAAAATGATTATGATTATGATTATGATTAAAATCGAAACTTTTAACTACATATTTATATTAATATATTTCAACATATAATTATATAGGTATTTACATTTACCTAGATGTATTTTTCAGCTTCTCAATAATGTACTTAGGTTTCTGGGAAAATAAAGGCTTATTATTATAACCACGATTATAACAACCCAACTTTGTCACACTAAAATAATTGCTAGGTACAGTGTAATGACCGCAATCATATCTGACTAATAATTAATAATAATACACTATCGCTAAATCGGCCACAATCCATTATCCATTCTCACTGCAACAATACCATAAATTAAGCCAATCAAAACTTTTGTGATTGAAACAATGATTGATGCAGCTTTGACAGAATGTCTTATTCTGGACTGACTATACGTGTATAATCCATACTCCATACTAATACTATAAATTCGAAAGTGTGTCTGTCTATCAGTCTGTCCGTCTGTCTGTCCATCTGCTACGCTTTCACGGCTCATCTGTTTAACTGATTTAGATGAAGTTTGGTACAGGGATAGGTTGTACCCAGCAAGCAGTGTAGTAAAGAACATAGGTTACTTCTTATCTCGGAAAATGGAAAGAGTTCCCGCGGGAATGAACAAACGTCGCGGGCATCATCTAGTACAGGGATTCCCAAACTATTTTGGGCAAGAACCCCCTTTCCAAAAATGAAATGAATGAATGAATACCTCAGACCCCCATAGCCAAATTACTTTAAAAATCTTCATCAATCAAATCAATTTAAAAACTTTGCGGTCGGTTAAGTGAGTAAACTTGGCATCATTTTTTCATCAAAATTTAACAAAATAAATAGACCTAAAATTCAGTAAACACAAATTATATAAAAATGTAGGTAATTATTTTTTGAAAAAAAAAAAAAACTTTAAACGTTAGGGTTCGATTTTAAGACCTCGTCGACCCCCAAAATCAGTTTTCGTTTATATCGAACCCTGTGAAACCGAAATCGACCCCAAGGGGTCGATACCGACCACTTTGGGAATCCCTGATCTAGTGCCAAAACAAAATCTCTACCTGCAGCAAAGTTATACGTACCACTGGTTCAGACTGACCAGTGACCGGTGGATCAAAAGTAAAGCTTTTTATGATTTCCTTTGAAATAAGAAGAAAAAACCGCCTTTGATTGAAGACATCTCAATGTTAATTAATTGAGGATCCATATTTTTATCATGGCTGTATGGCTGTGTAAGTGATGATGCAGTTTAAGATGCTAGCGGGCTAACCTGTTAGGGGCCTGGCAGTTATAATTAACTGCACCCCTAATCGGTTTCTACACGACATCGTACCGGAACGCTAAATCGCTTGGCGGCACCTATGTGCCGGTAGGGTGGTAACTAGCCACGGGCGCAGCCTCCCACCATGACAGACCAGGGAAAATTCAGAAATTATAAATTCCCAAATTGACCCTGCCGTGATCGAACCCGCACATTAACCTCCGCACATTAAGACAACAGCGCTTAACAATGTGCCAGGGAGGTCGTAAAATATAAGCACCGGTTAATAGTATTTGTTGTCTTTCCATAACACTTGTCTTTGTTATGTTGTACGAAACATTTTCAAGACGTGGTATAACCACCACCACCACTACTACAGCCTACAGCCTATTAACGTCCCACTGCTGGGCACAGGCCTCCACTCTCATAGGAGAGAGGGAATTAGAGCTTAGACCCACCACGCTGCTCCAATGCGGGTTGGTGGGCTTTAACGACTATTATCATGTTAGTGATAATAACCGGGACCGACGGCTTAACGTGCTCTCCGAGGCACGGGGGTGAGACACCGCCACTTTTTTCACCGAGAATTTCTTAATTGAAAAACCCAATACCTAACAATTTTTATGCCTGACCGGGAATCGAACCCAGGACCTCGTGATCCGCAGTCGACTATGCTAACCGCTAGACCAACGAGGCAGTACGGCAGACGTGGTATAACCAGCTATTAAAATGTAATTTGATGGAAATGCCTGTGACGTTAATAGTAATGTAATATTATATTCTAGAATAACTATACATAATATATGCCTCAAGCATACACGACTTAATAATTAAATACAATGTGTTAATAACTTGCTTAATGACAATGACAGTCTTACTGAATAGAAAATTATTATGATTTTCTAGGAATAATTTAAACATATGTATAAATAAGACATTATTATAGAGGAAATTAAAGATATAATCATACATAGGTACAACATTAATAGTATTAACTATCAAAATCCGAGGCCGTATTCGTAAGACTCGATTAAGTAAACTTTGTATCCTCTTATTTGTCAAAGAAAATATGATTTTGGTGCGTTTATTATATTATAGAAAATAATATAGAAAGCGCTTTGCTATTTGCAGAAAATATAACGCCGGTATAGGTATAGTTCGCGCACGAGTTGAATGCAGAGCAAATGTGGTGACACATACATTAACTCTGCATTCAACTCGCGCGCTTACTGTAGATATAGGGGCGCTCTACGTAGGACATAGTAGGTACCTACTCCCGGTTCAGATAAAAACGAGGAAATAAAATTTTTCCTGTTTATAATAACTATGGTAAAATGTAGGTATCACCTATTAGTGGAATGTCAATATGTAGAGATTTGAACTTCAGACCCTCGGCTTATACCTACTTTAACTGGACTATTATATTTTTAAGCCTAAAGTAGATTACTAATCTCCTTCTCTTGTACATAAGTAAGTGGTAAAAGATGGCTGACTGATCTATCAATGAACAGCCACGGATCAGAGGGCCAATGGAGAAGTTAACCAATTTTTTTTTAAATTTATTATGAAAATTAAGACAAAATGAAACAAAAATATGAATCATTAAAATATCTCAACAAATGAAAAAGTTATGGAACTTTAAAGTTGCGCTTGCAAGACGGGAGACGTGACGTTATAATTCCCTATCAACCGACTTTATAAAACCAAATAAAAGAAATAAATGGACATAGCATGACTTCATTGGATTAGAAGCACTTAATTTGCGTGTGAAGATAATTTTGAAGTATTAAATCTCGGCTAGGTATTAAAACTCACTCACAAAATTTCTCACTCGAGTAAGATTGCTGTAATCGGTGTAGGTACATTAAATAATCAAACTTTTAAATCGTCATTTCTCAGTCATTTATTGATGGATTTGAAAAAAAAAACTAATGATTTATTAGTTTTAATCTATATTAATTTACTTCTCTTGTGTTAAATATGATATTCACAACATAATGAAACTTCTCCTCGTTTGACAGCTTAAAACACATGCTTTTTGACGTGCAGGCATCTATGAACTCCCAAAATAGTTCGAATTATCCATCTGACAAACGACTACGGTGATTGTTATTCCCTTACACAATCGAGCTGGTTGAAATTTGGCATGACAGATAAGAAGGCATTATGACGTAGGCACTAGGTATATTTTTAAATACGAGAACGGCATAAAGACATTTCATTATGTACAAAATATGTACGCCCTGCGCTGTTGTTGATGTATCTATCTGTCACCGTAAGATTGTAAAAACCGTTAGATTGTAATCTAACTAGCGATATTGTAAACTGTCGACAGATTGTGAACCGTTCAATGTTCTGAGTGTCAATTTTTGAAATATTCATTGTATTTACGTTTTCTTGTCTCTTTCTTGTAGGTTAGGTTAGGGTTCGACATAATTAATCAGGTGCCGCAGGCCGGGCACTTAGGTTTTATCAGGGTAATTTACTTATCTAACAGATTACAATCTACCGAAAAATAATGCGTTAAATTGTAATCTGTCGACAGTTTACAATATCGCTAGTTAGATTACAATCTAACTACCTATCTATGACCAGGGGCTGTACTGCCAAGCTTAAAGCCATATTGTTTCGTTATTGTTGACTTTCGTGTTTTAGAATTATAATCCATATTTTAGGAATGTCAAGGTACGTGACATCAAACTGTAATTTTGAGTAATATTGCTTTAATATTGCTTTAATATTGCTTTAAGCGTTGGCGGTCCCTGTGCTATGAGCCTACGACTGAACCGCTCTACGCCGCGTCGCCTCGCCGATCTATGGCAGTTTGTATCGATGAAAAACATTTCTCTTAATTAGGTCATATTGGCAATAAAGTTTTGCTGATACGCAACTTCATTGGTTCAATTGATTTTTATGTGATCAATGATATTAAATACGCATGTAATTGGGGATTTGATTGGATCATAAAAATCTCATTTCGCTTGCAACGCGCAAATCTTTTAAGATGCTCGTAAAATTTTGATGACTTTCAGATATTTTACTTTGTGGTAAAGTCGCAAATAACCGCTACTTTTCCGGTTTAAAAGTGGATGGAAAAATCCAAGCCAAATCTAAATGGGTACCGAGGCTCTTGCACCTAGGATTTTGAAATAATTATTTCAGGATAAAATTAAAATGGTTTTCATTCAAATAAACTTTTACAAATGCTTTTGAATCGTCGCGTCGAGTGAATCTACCACTGGTTCGGAATGTCATACCTTTATTAAGTATACTATAGGAAATAACTAGGCACAATTAATAAAGAGCTGTGTGGTTTTATTTGCAGGTTACCCTTTGTAATGTCTTCTATACTTTAAATAAATATGTACCGACAATTCCTATATACTAAATGGATTATTGACATTTTGTATTAGTAGGTACATACTGCGAATTTCCTTTCGAACCAAATATTTCTCTAACTATTTTTGGTTTGACCCGGGAGTCAAATTTAAGACCTCGGCAGCAGGCAGCTGCAGTCGAAAATGCTCACCACTAGACCAACGAGTCAGGTAACTTAACAATAGATAGGCAGCTTTTATTACAGAAAAAAGATGTAGATCCTTCAGATTTTACAAGTTACTAGCTACAATACTCACTTTATGTAACACTGCTAACCGTAAAACACTAATTTACGACAATTTCAAGAATAGTGGAAAATCTTCTATATTTTTATAGATTATGCACAACACAGCACTTGCACTTATAAAATTCAATCACAATTTTCCGTTGTTTATCGACACTCGTAATCCGGCGTTTAGTCGGTCAAGAAAGACTGATAACGTTTAATTTGGATTAGAGATAGGATCAGCGGAGACGAGCGCGCGTGATGCAGACGGACTGACAATAAATTCATATTGTACAAACGGCAAGCACACCAAGTCATATTTACTAGTGTTAACCACTTGAGATACGGGCCAAGTCATGGTTGATAGCGTCTTAGCTCAGCTATCAGCAATATATCTATATCTATACTTAATATTATAAATTTAATAAGAAATTTTCCGAAGGTTCCAACTTACAACTCACAAACCATGCAGCTATCTTAAATAATTGTTAATGTGATATTAATCAAATTTTAAGTTTTTAATTTTTAATTTCTGTTGTTTTAATTTCTAACTATGTATTATTATTATTAAGTTTAAGTAATTTTTCACCAAAATTTGTGTGATTTTAATTTTTAATTACTGTTATTAATTGTAAGTTGTGCTGTGTCATTTTTTTTAAAAATTGATTAGTGTAATTGGCTTGTGCGTACTAATTAAATAAATAAATAAAAAAATAAATGCGAAAGTTTGGATGGATGTTTGTTACTCAATCACGCCAGAACGGCTGAATGGATCTGGATGTTTGGCACAGCACAGAGATAACTAAATTAAAGTCTGGAAGAATCTACGCTACTTTTCATTCTGGAAAATTAAAGAGTTCACGCGGGAACTTAAAAACCTCTTAAAAAAATATATAATATATACATTTGTAAATATAATATATACACATGTAGGTTGAATATATTTATTTATTTATAATAATAAAACATATAATAATATTATATACAATTTCTTAAAAAATCTTTAAAATCTAAATTAAAAACTAAAAACTAAATATTAAAAATATAATCTATGCCGCTGCAATG
This sequence comes from Erebia aethiops, assembly GCA_923060345.2. Classification (NCBI taxonomy): domain Eukaryota; kingdom Metazoa; phylum Arthropoda; class Insecta; order Lepidoptera; family Nymphalidae; genus Erebia; species Erebia aethiops. The sequence continues at coordinate 6,728,656 of OV281096.1, read as the reverse complement.
AGGCAATGTGCCCAGAACGCTGGCTGCGTTACCCCGGTTGAATTAATAATTTCAATTTCAAATTCAATTACAATTTTTTTTTAAACTATTTTTTTAAAATTAATAATTATCTACATTCTCGTGCGCTAAATGCAGGCAGGATAATTAGTATTAATATAATATATAAGTAATATTTCTAGATTAAAACATTACAAAAGTAAGTTTAATTTCACGTATGTTTACATAGACCATGGATAAGGTTTTTATGATAGACACTAGCCAGCTCTTAATTTAAATTTTACTAAAGCAAAAACGTAAAAAAATATGGTAACTAATCTGTCATCACTTGTACCAATATCTTTATGACATGCATCATTCACAGAGTAACCCACTATGTGTGGCGATCATTGGCGAGGCCGCCCTAACGTATTTTGTGACAACTACCTACCGGTAACGTAGAGCAAAAAATCCTCAAGTACTACCTAGCTAGTGTTATGTTATAATTTATCGTCCTCTCCGGTCAACCGTGACTCCTTCCGACTCAGCTGTTCAAACTTAAGGCCCTGCGTAGCGTAAAAGGGGGGTTTTTAAAAACAGTATATATCCATCAAACGGTGACATAATGTATGCTTGTAAAAATAATTTGCTGTTTTCAAGATCTTTAAGCAGCTATTGACGCATCTCAAAACACAATTAAAAAAATCTCTGCATTGAAATTTATTTTAAACATACCTCTTAGTTTACCTTTTAAAGCAATTTTTCTCCTTAATGAAACTAATAATTTGCTTTACAAATATAACACAAAATTTACATTCCTAAATCAAACACATTGTCGGGTTAATTTGTATTGAACAGTAAATATTTATGTTTTTATAAATGATTTCTTGCATTTTTGCGACATGCGCTTGCTCGATTTCACCCCCACGCGCCTATATTTTGATCTCGTGAGCTCACAGCGCCTTAAATGAAATGGGTACCTACCTCTACCTAAATAACGCAAAATTGATAATAACAATAAATAAAAACTTTTTCAATGCCTACTAAAAATAAAAATTGTATGTGCACAATGACCCCTGTTATGAAACTTTATATAATTTACATTTTAATCTCTGTGATTTATATTTATTTATTATGATGGAATAAGATTCAATGGATTCAATCAACGCGTAAATAAATGAGATTGTAATATTCGTGAACTGCCATCTAGTGAGGAGTAGCGGTACTAAACCATTTTCTTCTTAAGTTAGGAGTGTTGTTTGATGTAATTTATAGATGGCGCTTTAAAATGGTGATGGCGATTTATTATGATTATTTATTGAATACACAATAATTAATATAAAATAAAAATAAATAATATGTTATTCCATGATACAACAAGTAGGTACCTACACAGATTATGTCAACGTAGAATTGCACTTATGCAAGTCCTAAGAATGGCGGGTGAACTTTTAAAGGGTCTTATGTTTTGTTTTGCGATTTTATACATATTATAGCTTAGCTAAATATTTATAATTAATCAATTCATAAATCAATCTATCTTTCCTTTTTAGTATTGACGCCAGTTTTTTGTTATACTTAATGATAGGAGTTTATAAATAAATGCATGTGTCATGTCATATTGACCTAATGTTTCCGCGATATTATATTAAGAAATTTGCAATAATATTATATTTAGCTCGGATAACGAGCCGTGCTCTCGTAATCACTGGTTATTGCCAATATCACGTTATATTTTATACCGCAATAAAATTAATAGGTAGGTACATAGTGGCCAATTTTGTTTAATACAATAATGAGGCTAATTCGGAATTCCATTGTACACAATCTCGAAACTTAACTAAAATGACAGCATCATTCTAAAATTATAAATGCGAAAGTTTTTTTTTTATCCTCTACAAGCTAGCCCTTGACTGCGATCTCACCTGATGGTAAGTGATGATGCAGTCTAAGATGGTAGCGGGCTAACCTGTTAGGGACATGGCAGTTATATTAAACCCATACCCCTTCGGTTTCTACACGGCATCGTACCGGAACGCTAAATCGCTTAGCGGCACGTTTTTGCCGGTAGGGTGGTAACTAGCCACGGCCGAAGCCTCCCACCAGGCCAGACAAAGTGCGTTTGTTTCTTGGTTTGTCCTTCAAGCATGCCACAACGGAGCTACGGATCGACGTGATTTTTAGCATGGGCATAGTTGAGGACCTGGAGAGTAACATAGGCTACTTTTATCACGGAAGATTGAGAAGTTCCCACAGAAATATAAAAAAACTTAAACCAAGCGAACGAATTCGCGGTCATCAGCTAATTAAATATATTATTGCTAACCCTTTCATAAACCTATTTGCGGAAAGAGACAGAACCAGATTTAAAGCCATTTTAGTTTAATTTAGAGATACTTAGTGTTCTACAGATTTGACCACAGTAAACTAAACTAAAATAACAGCTCAGCTCAACAGAGTACATAAGGTTATAAGGATAGCAATATAAAATATAGAGCTGTCATTTTAGTTGAAAAAATATTTTTTTCAGTGGATAGAGGAAGCTCCCGAGGTTTTTTTTTAATCCACTACAAGCTAGCCCTTGACTGCGAAACCTTAGGTGGTCCTATAAAAATTTCTGACTCCAAATCCTCAATCCTGATGCTGTAGGTCATGAAATCCTCAAAACTAGGGAGTTAGGAAATTTTGATGGTGAATTCATATAGTGGATATCAAGTCACGTGTATACAATTCAACTCTGAGTCCCAACTCTTCAACCTTGATGCTGCAGGGTACAGAACTCCTTAAAAATAGCAATTTAGGTTTTTTAATGGTGAATTCATATTGTAGGTGTCAAGCAACGACTTCATACTTAAACCCAAGTCCCAACTCCTCAACTCTGATGCTGTAGGGTACTGCACTTATAAGCCGTGGGGATTAAGAGTACACTAAAAAGTTAAAAATAAAAATTCATTCCAAAAAAAAAAAAAAGTGCATGTATCACTAACCAGATTAATTGAACAGCTTGGAATGTACTTGGTACTTAGCTATCACTCTTCACTATTATTTACCTATCACGTAACACTATGTTCGATAGGGAAATCTCATTGAAAACAAATTCAAGCTTGTTGTACTAACATAAGGTAACACGTGCGAAGCCAGGGCGTCTCAACTAGTATAAAAAAGCTACCTATAAAATTTAATAATGGAAAACAGCTTCCTTTTTTGTTAGATTGTATTCTCGTCTGTTGGTAAGTAATGGAATTGGAACGTGCTAACTATATACGAGTAGGTAATTACTATTAATCACTGACTTAATGATTAAGTACCTACCTATGCCGTCTGTTTTATTTTCTACTACTGTACACGCGACTTCGAAATAGGTTGATATTTGATATCTATCTAGTTAATATAATATCTTGATCTAAAGGCTTTACACAGCACGCGAAGGATAGAAGAATAATTAAAAAAAGCCTTTTATTATAGGCCGACCGTTTAACTCGCGTATCGCCTGCGCGGTAAGAAGGGAGCGGGGGGAGATGTTAGCGGATGGGTGAAAGGGGTGCGCGGAGCAAAGAGCTTACGTCAAGTGCGGCAGTGCGCTGGCTGTTATTATTATTGACTCCGTGTGTAGCGTTACCCGCCCCCGCTCCCTTCTTACCGCGCAGGCGATACGCGAGTTAAACGGTCGGCCTATCTACTGAACATAAAAATTGTTACAGATTAAATTATACAGTTAAACAATACAGGTACCTATTTACTTAGTGCTAACAACACATGCATGCAATAGAGTCATCGATATATTGTAGGAAAAAAGTTGGACGTCCGACTTGTAGTGCATGCACCTCAACTGTATAGGCCTGTCTTTGTCTCCGCCATAGCGCTGTCCCGCTTTTCTGACTAGATGGCGTTAGTAAAATAAGTCCACATTCTTTGTTCAAATTCAAAGTGAAGCAGCATGTATACAAGTCGGTTAGATTTGTTTGCGCTAAGTTTGTTTCGTTTACTTCATTTTAAAACTATTATGTTATAAGTGAAAAAAAGTAATAAATAAGATTCTTTTATAGATTTAACCTTTTAAAATTATGCTTAGCACCCTAGATTAGATAATAATATAAGTTTACTATCATTCCATACCTACGAGTACATACCTAGATAATAAGCATGGAGGAATGTGCAGTGCTCAGACAAGCCGTCAAGCGCTTACGAGCACAAAGAAACCAAGTAGGTAATGTACATTTTATTTGTGAAATAAAATAAAATAAAATAAAAAATAAATAAAATAATGCTTATTCTGGCTTGGCGCAGGCTGCGCGTCGATGTTATGTTTCAGTAGTTATGGTGAGTATAGTCAATTATCATAGAAATTGGAATCCGCTTATAGAGATGAACGTCTATAAATAGATGATGCCCGCGACTTTAATTTCCCGGGATCAAAAGTAGGCAATGTGCTTTCCCAGGATACAATCTAACCCTGAACAAAATCGGTTGAATAGATGAGCCGTGAAAGCGTAGCAGATAGACAGACAGAAAGACATACAGACAGTAGACACGTACTTTCGCATTCATAACACGGATTACAAAGAGTACAAAGTTGAGCTGGGTAAGTTATTATTTAAAGACTCAATTTTTCAGTCACTTTACTGTAGCTCAAAAGTGTTTTAAAAACTTTTTTATGTTTCAAAATCGTACAATCAAGTTTAGTGAGAAATCCTGTCGGTTTCTGGCGCTCTATATTATGCGAGTTTGCTTCTTAAGAAATTCAAAGATTTGTTCGAAGTTTGCACTGAGTAGGTACATATGTTTGATGGTCTAGCCCCACTGAAGAGGCGCGACGCGGCGCGGCACATACCGACAAGTATTCTTTGTAGAATTATGTCGCAGAGTATTTCCGTTTCGTGTCGCTTAAGTGGGCCCAGCTCCATACAAACTCATAGAAAGAATAAATTAGCCGCTACGTGCCGCGTCGCGCCGTGCATCTGTAGTGGGGCTAGCTTTAAAGGCCTGGGTCCACTATAGTGGCACGATTTTCAATAAATTATTTATCACTACTAAATTTCAAACTAAATTAAAAAAGAAAAGACATGGCAGATTCTGTAGTGCACAATCTCTAAACTAAACTAAAATTGGAGCATTAAAAATATTGCTAACCCTTTCTTAGTACTTCCAACGGAAAGGGACAGTGCCATTTTAGTTTAGTTTAGAGATTGTGTTATACAGAATCAGCCCCATTATTTAATTTTTGGTAGTACATGAACGTACACAGAACGGTGTGGACAGCTATAAACATAGCTGTCCACACCGTTCTGTGTACTGCCGTGCCGCTAAAGTGGGCCTAGGCTGCCTCTGCGTGCATCTGCCTCAGTGCCTCTACGTGCTTCGCCGCGTCGCACCTGTGTAGTGGGGCTAGACTTTAAAGGGGCGTTGAAAAGTCGAACACTCGTGTGTTCCGGAACGAGATTCGGCCAAACCGGTTCCACAGGAGCGGAACGTGGCTCTGATACTGATAAGGTTACACTATTCAATACGAACGATGCCGATGGCTCGTGTCTTCGTACCTGTCTTCCACCTGCCATATTATAATTTAAATGCCTGATTTCATTAAAAGTAGAATACCTATAATACATCTTGTTGTGACGCTACCACCGGTTAAAAAACAGTAGGTATCATTATCAATATTCTGGTTTTAAATTGCGCTTCGATAATATCGAATATCGAAATGTCTCATTTCAAAAGTTCAGTAGAAGTAACATTTACCTCACTTCAAAATCATATTTTAAGTGTTAATACAGTGTTGAAACACTAGATGATGCCCGTGAGTTGAGGTTCAGGTATCAAGATAATACTCATGCTAACGCCTAACACTAACATTGATAGAAATTAAACCAGTTTTTTTAGTCTGAAACCTGAAACTACATTAAATTCTACTAGATTCTATATATAGTCTTGCATTTTTTTTTAATTCCGACTTATAGTAATATCATTTAGCTTAACAATAAAGATAAATTAGAACTTTGAACCTCGGATTCCATTTCCTCAGACCGTTAAAATTAGGTCTTTACACTTTAAGCCCAGTTTTACGGCCGAAAAAATACTTTCAAATGTTTCTTTATCTGCGAAATTTATGCGCATTTCATGAAGCTTTGGACATAAAACTGCTAAAATATTACACGTTTAGCTCCTTTGTTATGTTCGGAAACGCGTCGAAACGCAAAAACAAGAACATGTCATCAAGTCAAATAAAGTTATCCGTCATAATAATAATATTATAATAAGATTACTTAAGTTCTTCAAATATTTTTTTCGTTACTACAAAACGATATTTTAAATGTATGTTATGAGAAAGGTTATGAGTTATGACTCTGTACGTATATAAATACGTACGATGGTATTGAACTGACAAACTTACTCTAACAGTTAAGGCCCTGTGTAGCGTAAAAGGGGGGTTTTCAAAGCAGTGTATCCATTAAACGGTGACATGTATGCTTGTAAAAATAATTTGCTGTTTTCAAGACCTTTAAGCAGACCTTTAAGCCATTGACGCATCTCAAAACGCAGTTAAAAAAAACTCGGCATTGAAATTTATTTTAAACATACCCCTTAATTTACCTTTTAAAGCAATTTTTCTCCTTATTGAAACTAATAATTTGCTGTAGAAATATAAGATAAAATTTAAATTACTGAATCAAACACATTGTCGGATTAATTTGTATTGAACAGTAAATATTTATTTTTTTACAAATGATTTCTTGCATTTTTGGCGACATGCGCTTGCTCGATTTCACCCTGCTTGCTCGTCAATTTTAGGGGAAAAATAAAATAAAAAATTATTTTTGGACTCTATTCCTAATTGTCTTTAAAATAATATACCGCAACCCTTTGTAACGCTATGAAAAATATTTTACTTCGCATTCGCTTCTATGAGAGCCCCCCTGAAATAAACATTTTTATAACTTATTAAGCCATATTCGGTTGAAGGCCATTGGTTTACATATTATATTTAAATTTGAAGTAACTACTTTCAGTAATTCAGAAGTTATAAGGCTCTGACAGACGGATGGACGGACGGACAAGTGCAAATTCACTCAAGTAGACTCAGAGACCTTCGCTTCGCTCGGTCAACTATTTATACTTAAGACCTTTTATCTCCTTTCACCCCCTACGAAAAAGTTCTCAACGCGTCTAAATAAGTTTTTACTTCAAAATGTACTCGTAGGTAATTTACTGATAGGTCAATTTAATTACCCAAATGTTATTGCTTTCACCGGCGCATCTGTTTCGAGATAGCAATATTAAAATTATGAAAGACGCCACCCAGCGCGACCTTCACTTTTATTATGTCTAGTATTATAGTTCGTATAATGTTATATGTTCGACTGCGGCCGACAAGGTCCCGGATTTGAGTCCCGGGTCGGGCCATAATTAAGTATTGGGTTTTACTGACTAGAAATTCTCAATGCTATAAGCCCGGAATTAGGAAGTTGGCGGTGTTTCACCCCCGTGCCTCGGAAAGCACGTTAAGCCGTCGGTCGCGGTTATTATCACTAACATGATAATAGTCGTTAAAGCCCGCCAACCCGCATTGGAGCAGCGTGGTGGGTCTAAGCCCTAATTCCCTCTCTCTTGAGAGTAGAGGCCTGTACACACCAGTGGGTCCTTAATGGGCTGTAGTAGTGGTGGTTAAAGATACAGCTTGCATTTCGGGAGAGAACATGAATAAGGCTTTTTATCCCGGAAAATTAAAGAGTTCCCGCTGGAATAAAAAGATAAATAGGGATGATGACAACTAAATTAAATGATCAACTCTTTATCAAACTCTAGTAGTAGTAGGTACTATACCTACTTATTAACTCTCTCAATTTATGAGAAACCCACTAATGTAACTTAACACTTCAGTAAAACAAACTTGCACTAATGAATCTTTTGTATTTATTTCTTTGGGACCAACTACTGACGGACAAAAGTCAATTACGGAACTTTATTGCAATCTTCCATACGCAATAAGTCTACTGGGTGTATAAACCATTCAACTTTTAAACAATGAGTCATTAGTCATATTATAATATAATTATAAGAAAGACAAAATTCGAATGATTTTGGTTCAAATAATTTTTTAGAAGTACTTTTGAATAGTCAAGTGAATATTAAGTAATTATTTTCTCTAATAAGCTACATAATATTTTTATTATATTTTTTTATTGATTAAAAATAAATACCTCCGCTTACTTAGTATAATTCGCGTGCGAGTTGAATGCAGAGTAAATGTATCATGTATGGTGATATTTTTGTACCTTCTGAGTTCTGACCAATTCATGATAAAATTGATCATGTTTATGTAAGGTTTCTATGGGATTTTCCTATATTATTATACCTACGTCTATTGAATATAAACCATGATTCTACAATTCTAAGTAATAAAATTTAAGCACCTGAGCCATACTCTAAATCGAATAGGTAATATATTTTCCTATTTTCTTTTGACGTCATGGAATATCCCACTGTATATATTTATGCGTTCTAACTTCTAACTATGGTTATGGTTCTAAGGAATGCGTTAACCTGGAAAAAGCTTATTAAATCTATACTAATACTATTAAAAATGCGAAAGTGTATATGTCTGTCTTTCTATCAGCCTGCCTGTCTGTCTGCTACACTGCTTTAACGGCCCGTATTTTCAACCGTTTTCGATTAAATCTCTATAACAAGAGACTGTGTGAGAGACCGACTGCGGATCACGAGGTCCTGGATTCGATTCCTGGTCGGGCATAAAAATTTTTAGGTATTGGGTTTTTCAGTTCTTCAGGGCCGGCCCGGAGTTGGAAGTTGGCAGTGAGTCACCCACACCTCTAGTATGAAATTTGTACGTAATTCAAAGTTGTGACGTCATCAAGTTTCACAGCACTTTTTTTCTTTAATCTATATTTTAAAATGGTTATCAAACTTAATACTAACCGAGGATGGCAATTTTAGGTATTTTGGAAGACCCTCTATTTAATAATCAGTTAGAATAACTAGCGGCTGCCCGCGACTTCGTCCGCGTGGAATAGGTTTTTTTGGATTCCCGCGGGAACTCCTCAATTTTCCGGGATAAAAAGTAGCCTATGTCACTCTCCAGGTCCTCTACTATATCCATTCAAAAATTCACGTCGTTCCGTGGCTCCATTGCATAGTGATTGAAGGACAAACCAATAAACCAACAAACAAACACACTTTCGCATTTATAATATTTATTTTTGATTGATTTGGTATCAATCCCTATTCCACGTGGACAAAGTCGCTGGCATCGTTTAGTGATAAAAACTATGTAGATACTTAACATTACGTTATTCAACGTGAGATACCTATAGCTATAGCTTTGCGATTGCACGAAGTCCATAAACGGAGTGACGTTGATGTTATTGTAAATGATCTATTTTTGGACACAATATCTCTTGAGTCGTACGTATATATGGTCGAACTTGTCATGCATAGATGACTGTTGCTACTCTAATGTCAATTTCGTGGCCACATAATGAAATGAAATGATTTATTTATTTCACATAGGACAACTTGTGTCACTTATGATAGGTACGTCAAGACTCTACCACCGGTTCGGAAAGCATACAAAATAGAGTCGATTGAGAAAGTGATAATCGGAAACTGTTTTCATGTCAACGGTAAAACTGTCCAATTTTATGAGAAATTGGTAATATATAAACCATAGGTACTAATATTATAAATGCGAAAGTTTTTTTTAATATACATATAGGCTAGCGCTTGGCTGCGATCAGATTTGCTCGCAAGTGGTGATGCAGCCTAAGATGGAGCGCGCTTGTACAGAAGATGCCTATTCACTCTTGATTTGAAGGTACCTATACTAAAAGAGGAGGGGAAAACGGAAGCCGGAAGGGCATTTCATATCCTAGCGGTTCGAATTAGAAACGAGGAAGCAAATCGCTTCGTACGAGCCCGCGGAATTTGGATAAATGGATGTATGGATGGATGGATGTTATAAAAAATATATTAAATAAAAATAAAAAATGTTTGTTACTGTCTGTCTGGAATAGCACATAGGCTAAGTACCTACTTTTTATCTCGGAAAATTAAGGGGTTCCCGCGGGAACCAAAAATCCTCAAACCACGCGTGCGAAGTCGCGGGCATCAGTTAGTAGAGTATATAATAAAAACAAACAAGAAAATTTAATTTCTGATGCTAAATTGAAAATGTGAAATATTATGTAAAACTGTGTCGAAAATTATTAAGCTGTAATAAAATTATTATTTGTACAATATCGCTTTCAAAAACAAAAACCGTGCCTCGGAGAGCACGAAAAGTCGTCGGTCCTGCGCCTGATCTCTCTCCGGTCGTGTCGGATTTTCCGTCCCATCGGGCTATGGGAGTAAAGGAACAGAGAGTGCACCTGTGAATAGCGCACACACTTGTGCACTATAATATCTCCCGCGCAGATGCCTAATATCTCTGGAGATAGGCCGCCGTGGCCAAAATTCGCTCGGGAGGACATACAAAGTAAATACGATTTGGTGATAAATAATAGGTAGGTACATTATTCTCTTAATGTAGGTAAAATGATAAAGAGGCAAAATAATATCCACTGAATTAATAATCATAAAACACGCAGAGCTATATTTAACCACACTGATGAAATAAACATGATACGGAGCTATTTTTAAACATGTGCAAGCAGTAAACCAATACTTAACGTAACGGCACGAATAATTTATAAGGTAAATACAATTCTAATAATAGCCCATTGTTCTTGATTTAAATTTATTGTGTAAAACAATTATTAAGTTAAACGTTTTTTGAGATTGCCTTGCCTTGGCCGAACTCAATGAAAGTGCTTAATGCAAAAATTAATGCTTTTGAAGATACAATTTAAGCGATTTTCTAATGAAAAATATACATCTTTGATGGAAAAGAGATTTGATTTGCACATTTCCAATTGCATACTGCGGTAAACAGAGATAATATAAAAAGATGGATGGATGTATGGATATTTGTTACTCAATCAAGCCAGAACAGCTAAACGGATCTGGATGACATTTGGCACAGAGATAGATTATAGTCTGGAATAGCAAATCAAAGAGTTCCCGCGGGAACGAAAAAACTTTAATCCACGCGTACGAAGTCGCTGGCATTACGTAGTAATTTATAGTTGTACAAATAAACTTTATTCGCTGGCTTAACCTACATTCGAAAGGAGATTCACACTTTTTTAGATAATTTTGTAAGATAAAATAAATTGATGCAATAAAACTAGAATTCGATTCAGAATTAGATAATCTACATAATACAGTAGATTCTATGTATATCTTCTTACGAAACTGTATTAATCAACGCATTAGCCTATGCGTAAAGGTCATCAGTCTACACAACACATCACATCTAGACTAGCAAGTGTCCTAGATTTCGCTGTTCTATCATATGTTTCCAGAAAGGAATATTTCACTGTGCAACGGAATCAACTATAATCTATACCTACTAATATTATAAATGTGAAAGTTTGATCATGGATGGACGGATGGATGTATGAATGGATGGATTTATGGATGTATGGATGGATATTTGTTACTCAATGACGCCAGATCGGCGGAACGGATCTGGATGAAATTTGGTACTTTTTTTTTTAACCACTACAAGTTAGCCCTTGACTGCGATCTCACCTGATGGTAAGTGATGATGCAGTCTAAGATGGTAGCGGGCTAACCTGTTAGGGGCATGGCAGTTATATTAAACCCATACCCCTTCGGTTTCTACACGGCATCGTACCGGAACGCTAAATCACTTGGCGGCACGTCTTTGCCGGTAGGGTGGTAACTAGCCACGGCCGAAGCCTCCCACCTGGCCAGACCAGGGAAAATTCAGAAATTATAAATTCCCAAATTGACCCTGCCGGGGATCGAACCCAGGACCTCCGCACGTTAAGGCAACAGCGCTACACACTGCGCCACGGAGGTCGTCAACTGAGATAGATTATAGACTGGAATAACACGTAGGCTATTTTTTATCCCGGAAAATTAAAGAGATCTCGCGGGAAGCAACAAAACCTCAATCCACGCAGTCGCGGGCATATCTAGTAATAAGCACGGGCTTCCTTGATAACGATAAAAGTGTCACCATTTATATAAAAGTGTGATAGATTCATTCGACTACTCATAAGCACTTGTAAAAAATCTATTTGAATAAAAACATTTGTATTTGTATTTGGTCGCAGAATATAGTGGAGTGCACAAACGCTATTCGTAAAGAACTTTCAGAAAATTTGGGAATGAGAGCTGCAGACTGCAGTTGAGTGGACATGCCTCTGTCTGAGTAATTTTTTTGAAGTGCCATAATAGGCATGATGACAGTAACCAAGAATCAATGAAATTATGAATTTATCTAATGAAATAGGATTCATGGATTATAAAAAACGTATTTATTTTTCTATTTCGAGTGAGATTGCTATTTATTTTGATAAAATAAAATTATAAAATACAGCAATCCGCCATGATGGATGGCGCCACCAAGAAGCGAATGATGTCACAATGGTTTGTTTTCGAGCTTTGACAATCACACTATTGCTTACTGCACACGGCACAGAGTACATTGGTAAAAATAATAGTGACGTCACAAACGACGCCATGACACCGGGGAGCGTTTTGGCGTGAATTTTAAAATTTAAATTTCAAATGACAATATTATCTACCAAACCTAATTTTTCTGCTGAAATAAGATATTTTTTCGAAATAGTAGATACTTCCGAACATAATCTGACCATTTTTCATAATAAGTCATCATGCCCTTTTATGTGGCCGTCGTGTTTCCACGGATGAAGGAGAGCGTGTTTCTGACGTCATTCACATTTTCACTACTAAAAAGTTGCCTCTTAAATTTCTTGTAGGATGTCTCATAGAAAGTAAACTTGATAGAGGTTTTATGCAAAAACCATAAAAAAATAATCCATGGTCCAGAGAAATCGATATCATTTAGTTGCTCTTACAAAAATATTGCAGAAATGATTATTTATTTATGTATAGCTTTCATATTATGTACTTCTAAAATTTTAAGCATTAGAAGTACATAACAAAATATTTACTTATTTGCATTGCCATTCTTGGCTCATTTATAACAGGCATTAAAGTTTATGCAATGCTAGTTTTATTTATAGTCTTTACACAAAGTTACAGCCAATCGGCAGTAATAATATAATAAACGTGCACCATCATAAACCACTATTCTATAATAAGCTGCATTGAAGATAAAGGAACGGACGTGTGAATAATCTCGTGTAACTATTTCCATCCTGCCCAGTCTATATTTAGATGACATGGTGTAAATATAACCAACCAGTTTAGCGTTGAACCAGTTATCATATTGACCATCCCTGAGTTATATTTAGATTCAGTTAGTCGTTTGAGTTCATATTTACCATTTACGTGACCAATCCGATGGGGCTTTTAAAAAATTTATAGATTTAAAAATAATACTTATTTTACCAATTTTATACTCTATACTAATATTATAAATGCGAAAGTTTGGATGGATGGATGGATGGATGTTGTTATTCGATCAAGCCAGAACGGCTGAACGGATCTGGATAAAATTTGGCACAGAGATAGATTAGAGTCTGCAATAACATATAAGCTATTTTTTATCCCGAAAAATGTAAGTTACCGCGGGAACCAAAAAGCTCAATCCACGCGGACGACGTACCTACACGCTATTACACTGTACATAATAGTGAAATAACATTTAATTTTCCTTTTTTTTTCATTTTCACGATATGCCAAGTTAAACAAATGGAGCTTACCTATAAATGTCGGAAAAATAGTGGCAAAAAGTCCTAAAATGTTCCGCATATTTTTATTTTAATATTGAGATTTACCTATGTTGTAGCTTCCTTGAAAATTACTCCAAACATTGTAATTGTATGTAACCAATATACCTAACTTTTTTTTTTACAATACAATACATTTTATTGAAGTAGACTTTGACAAGTGCTTTTGAATAGTCGAGTGAATCTACCACTGGTTCAGAATACCATTCTTACTGAGAAGAATCAGCAAGAAACTTGATAAATTATAAACCAAAAAATTACTTAATGATCTTTTCAGAAAGAAGGCGAACGGTTATTATTTATCATATGAATACCTAGAGATTTTAGTGTAACCTAATTCTGTCCTATCCGTAACCGTAGCCGGTGGCAACCATGAATAATGCAGGTATGCAAAAAATGTTTGTAATTCTTCAGCCATTACACGTGACTCGGGTGAAATAGCAGTTGTTCGAGGTACCACCGTGTATCGAATGATAAATAAGTCTACAATTGTATGTTTCATGGGTACGTATTATATAATAATACCCGTATAATATCATAATGTGACACTTGTGCAATTGACGTATCATTATAAAAGCGAAATACCACTCATTCACTGACTCATTCATTGACACTAATCACGATACTTCAGGAACCTCGTATAAAGCAGGCAAACTTGAAATTTGGAAGGTATATTAATTTTATAGTGTAAACATCAACTAAGAAACCGTACTAGGAAATCACTCCTGAGGGAGTGAAATAGGGCAGTGGCAGTTTTTATGTAAGTCCTATGCATGGATCCGCGTAGATCGAGTTTTTTTTGGTTCCCGCGGGAACTCTTTACTTTTCCGGGATAAAAAGAAGTCTATGGATATTCAAGAATATAATCTATCTCTGTGCCAAAGTTCATCCAGATCAGTTCAGCCGTTCTGGTGTGATTGAGTAACAAACATTCATCCATCCAAACGTTAACATAAAATTATTAATAAAAAAGTTTCATTTTCGATCAGCCGATCACATTGCAGATTTTCTCAATTTGAATCCATTACAAATTGTAAAACACATGACCTTCAGTGGTCCTGATTCAACGTCATATTGCACGAGGCAAATGTAAGTTGTGATCACATTCCCTTGCGAATTGTTTTTCAATGCCGAAGGATTATGTATTAAAAGTTTTTAACTTTAGCACAAATCCATACCAATATTATAAATGCGAAAGTGTGTCTGTATGTCTGCTATGCTTTTACGGCCCACATGTTCAACCGATTTTGATGAAATTCGGTACAGGGATAGGTTGTATCACGGGGAAAGACATAGGCTATCTAAATTGAATAATTTAGACACACTACACTTATTGATGTCCAGTTATTTACCTATAAAAAGATACGTGCCGAATTGAGAACCTGCTCCTTTTTTGGAAGTCGCTTAAAAATACTAGCGGATGCCCGCGACTTCGTCTGCATGAATTAAGATTTTTTGATTCCCGCGGAAACTCTTTAATTTTCCGGGATAAAACCCTATATCCTTCCCCGGACACAATCTACCCCTGTACCAAATTTCATCAAAATCGGTTGAGCACATGGACCGTGAAAGCGTAGCAGACAGACAGACACACTTTCGCATTTATAACATTAGTATGGATTTTAAAGTACTTTACTCATTTCCTTCGCGTCTTTAATTTTAATTAAAACAATAAGCGTACCTAATCCTCCTAGTAAGGTAAGGCCAATGCCACGTAGATTCTAGCAATAAATATGCACGACCTTTGATAGACTACTGTCTCCTTCATAATTTTTTCAATATTCGTGATTGGAATTTACCTCCTCTGGTGTTACGCAAGGGAAACCATTGGACCATGATAAGTTTGTTACGGATTGATAATTTACATTCAATCGATTCGCAAAACTGAGTATTACGTGCCTGGCAACGTTGGAAAACCTTCATTAATATGAATGAACCTTCTCTTGTAGAACCAGGTGCAATTAATTTCAGAAACGGTTAACAATAACAGTCCTATTACTTTTGTAATAAGAGCTATATTACCAAGAAAGCTCATATCTGGATTAGAAGTGCATTGATTTGAAAATCGCAAATTAGAAATATTGTGTTGCGGTCTACATTTTATGTTAGCAATAGTGTACAGTATCGGATTTCACAATTTATAACTACCATTACTTTTGGCTTTCTCATATTTAGCTGTTCTATTAACAACACAAGCAGTTTCTTACCACTACCACTACGTCCCACTGCTGGGCACAGGCACACTCACATAGGAAAGAGGGAATTAGAGCTTAGACCACGCTGCTCCAGTGCGGGTTGGCAGGCTTTAACGACTATTAACACGTTAGTGGTAAAAAATAGTTGACGACCTCCGTGGCGCAGTGTAGCGCTGTTGTCTTTACATGCGGAGGTCCCGGGTTTGATCCCCGGCAGGGTCAATTTGGGAATTTATGATTTCTCAATTTTCCCTAGTCTGGCCTGGTGGGAAGCTTCGGCCGTGGCTAGTTACCACCCTACCGGCAAAGACGTGCCGCTAAGCGATTAGCGATATTCCGGTACGATGCCGTGTATAGAAAAACCGAATAGGGGTTTGGGTTTAATATAACTGCCATGCCTCTAACAGGTTAGCCCGCTACCATTTTAGACTGCATCATCACTTACCATCAGGTGAGATCGCAGTCAAGGGCTAACTTCTACAAGTTCCACTACTGGATAAAAAAAAACGGGACCGGCGGCTTAACATGCTCCGTGGCACGGGGGTGAAAAACCGCTTCCAACTCCAACTCCGGGCTAGCACTGAGAATTTCTTAATTGAAAAACCCCAATCCTTAATAATTATGGCCCGACCAAGGACTCGAACCCGGGACCAGTTTCTAAATTAAATGAAAAAGTTCAGGATAAAACTGATCAAAATGATGTTTAGTGTGATGATCATATCAATTATTGTTTTTTTTTTGTATTCATCAGATCGCTGATAAACCTGTATGATGATAGGTTATATATTGCGCTGTACCAAAATCCGCTACTTTTTTATGTGATTTTTTTATTTGGCCATTCGTTGACTTCTTTTACTGCTTTCATGGTTCAACAACCTCAATTAAAAGAAGCCGAAACCTTTTCTTAGAATTTAGTAAGACATCCTTCAATGCGAATTATTATTCATATCAACATGTATTAAGTACTATTTATATAGTAATTAGACTTATAATTAGATTAGACTACCCAAATGTATTAAACGTCATACATTAAAACTAAAATAAACATAAATTATGCATAAAATATTATTAAACTAACTATTAAAGAAGTTTAAAATAAATTGCATTTTTGCGTTGTGCCAAACTCCGCTCCTTTTTTTATGACAGAATTTTTTATTTGGCCATTCGTTGACTTCTTTTATGGTTTCATGGTTCAAAAACAAAAACCTCAATTAAAATGAGCCGAAACCTTTTCTTAGAATTTAGTAAGACATCTTTCAATGTGAATTCTTTTTCATATCAATTTGTATCATTCACTTGTATTAAGTACTAATTATATAGTAATTAGACTTAGAATTAGATTAGACTTCCAAAATGTATTAAACGTCATACATTAAAACTAAAATAAACAAAAATTATGCATAAATATACTAAAACCTAAATATTAAACTAACTATTAAATAAGTTTAAAATAAATCCTTATATTCCTCCTAACAAAAAAAGTACCCTTATCAAAAAGACCACCCCTGGTTGCCCCTGGGCCAAAGGTACCCATCAAGCTTGCAATAATTATATTTAGAATGTATAATTATACAATACTATAGGTTTGATATCTGAATATTCATGACAGCTATTATATGATTCACGAACTCATTTAAAATGAGCCGAAACCTTTCCTTAGAATTTAATAAGACATCCTTCAATGCGAATTATTTTTCATATCAACTTGTATCATTAACTTGTATTAAGTAGGTACCTACTAATTACTATAAGACTACCAAAATGTATTATAAGTCATACATTAAAACTAAAATAAACAAATATGATACTATTGCAAATTTCTAGAGGATACTTGAAGAAGAAAGACCAAAAAGCTCTCCTGGCACATTTATTTGCCTGAACATGATAAAAATATTACAGCAACAAAGAGCTTCTGCAATAATACATATATATATATATATACTTAAATTTAAATATTAAACTAACTATTAAATAAGTTTAAAATAAATCCTTATATACCTAATAACAAAAAATACCCTTAACAAAAAGACGACCCCTGGTTGCCCCTGGGCCAAAGGTACCCATCAAGCTTGCAATAATTATATTTAGAATGTATAATAATTACACAATACTATAGATTTGATATCTGAATATTCATGATAACTATTAACTATTATATTATGATTCACAAACACATTTTTTCAACAACAACAAATAATTTCTGAAGCTAAATATTGATTCTTGAAGGTTAATTTTGAAAACAAAAATTTATCAATCCAAATTAATTCACTTTTGTTCAATTTTTTTTACAAAATACAATATCTGATTCACGTAAAATGGCTTTTAGCCAACTCTACTACACTGGCTTATCTGTTACTATTGGCTAGGTGACAAATTTTCATCTTATTGAACGTAAATTGTGCATTTCGACGCACGCAATTAGGTTGCTTTGTACATTTAATTTCTCTTCCGCTACTAATACCAAAACGACAAATATTTTTTACTAGCTGTTGCCCGCGACTTCTTCCGCCTGGATTTAGTTTTTAGATACCCGCAGAAACTCCTTAATTTTCCGGGATAAAAAGTAGCCTATGAACTATAACTGAAATTCGTCAAAATCGGTTGAGTTGGGCCGATAAAGCGTAGCAGACACAGACAGAAACACTTTCGAATTTATGATATTATAAAAGTATGGATTACCTACCCAATGAAGGTCTCAAGCTTTTAATTTTGGCTTTTTAAGCTTTATGAGACATCTCACCATTCACATTTAAATTAGTTTTAACTCCAATTAGTAGAAATCCTGAGTTATTATCTACCTCAGGTTCTGCATTTTGTTCTGATGGTCTTTCTGACTTCAATATCAGGTCAAGGTCAATTCATTTTATTGGCATTAATTTGAATGCATTATTAATTTTAAAGAACATTTATTTAAATAAGCATCCTATAAATGTTGAACTCGCCATACTGCATTTTCAAATTTTTTATGCATAATTTTTCTTTAAATTAGGCCTACCAAATTCAATTATAGAAGTCATAAAAAATACCTGTATAGGAATACAAATGTTAATCAGTGTTAATTTAAAATTTAAATTTTTTTATGTTCCATTACACATCTGCTGTTCTGCTTTCAACCACATAATTTATGTTTGTTATTAGATTATTACATAAATGGATTTCATTTCAATGAAAGTATATTCATTATTTATAGTAATGCTCGTTTATATATTTCTATTAATAGTAGCTCTCAGTCTCGGATCTTAGATTGTTTGATCGAAAACGTATTGCCTTCACTGATATACGTCCGCATACTTATTTGTTTATCTGAACCGCGTTGTATGATGTTTAATATAACAGCTGCTATTACTGTAATAGTTAGAATAGATTACTTAAAAACTAGAAGATTAAATCCATACTAATATTATAAATGCGAAAGTGTGTCTGTCTGTCTGTCTGCTACGCTTTCACGGCCCGATTTTGATGAAATTTGGTACAGGGATTGTTTATATCCCGAGGAAGGACATCGGCTATATATTTTATCCCGGAAAATTAAGGAGTTCTCGCGGGAATCGAAAAAACTTATGCGATTAAGTTTTTTCGATTCCCGCGAGAACTCCTTATATCTAGTCATAAAATATACCTACTTGAGTCATTTATGTATCATACAAATTAACAATTACTTTTACTAACTTAGCTTTTCCTGTAGGGATGTAGGTTTTTATAGCAATTTTTTACTACTCTGGGTTTTTACTACAGTGCCTATTTCGAACAAATCTACTTAATACAATGAACGGAAAAGATTAAAAAGGATCAGTGAATTTTTTCACTAATACGTAAGCGTGTTTTAACTTTCTATTTTTCCTAATGGGGGGTTAAACTGTGGCTACTGGCTAGTCGACACTCGATACCACAATCTACGTACTGCAGATATTTATAGTTCAGAGTTCTACTATGATTAAACTTCATACATTTCTCTGCACATTAACTTTCCACGACTAGTGTATCCCATCACTAAGTTAACATGATAATCATACTAATATTATAAAAGCTAAAAGTGTGTTTGTTTGTTTGTTGGTTTGTCCTTTAATCACGCCGCAACAAAGTAACGGATCGACGTGATTTTTATACGACTTAATTTAAAAAAAAAACCTAAATCACGCAGATGGAGATGCAGGCATCAGCTACTCTACTATAATATTGTCTGATTCTGCAAATATTCTAGCATAATACGAAAATATATAGTTATATATATATATATATAATAGTTGATCATCAAATCCTAAAACCTTTTCTTTTCCTAGGGAAAAAATCCTTTTTGAAATCAAACCACCACCATCACTACAGCCCATTAACGCCCCACTGCTGGGCACAGGCCTCCACTCTAATAGGAGAGAGGGAATTAGGACTTCGACCCACCACGCTGCCGGCTGCTCCAATGCGGGTTGGCGGGCTTTAACGACTATTATCATGTTAGTGATACGACCGACGGCTTAACGTGCTCTACGAGGCACGGGGGCGAAACACCGCCAACTTCCAGGACTCGGCGACAAACCCGGGACCTCGGCGGCAGTCGAACTTGTCAACCACTAGTCGACCAACGAGGCAATCAAGTTTAAATCTTAAACGCTTTTAAAACCATTCAAAACTCAAACTGCTTGTGTAGAATGTTCGATGTACACAGTAAACTCGGTGACTGCGTATAAATGCATTTGCATCGACCTTGATTGCACGTATTTGCATTTTGCATGGCTGGCACTTGTCGGCAATATTAAATAGCAGAAGCGACAAAAAGTAGTGTGCACTCAACACAGCAATGACTATTCAAATTTTGTCCCATATTGATAACGTGACGTCTGACGAAACAAATTATCGGTACTGCAAATAAAATAATAGAAAATGGGCATTTGACTACTATTGAAATAAATATTTTTTGTTTTTAATTTAGATTTTAATTTATTTCTTAGTTTTAATTAAAATAACATGTACTTATAAACGAACAATTTGAAGTATTTTTTTGTGATTATTAAACAGAGGATCTCCCAAAAATCGTAACATCCACGTCCCCTGATAGTTTTATGTGGAATAACCATTTTAAACACACACATTCACACACACACACAGTCACATTTCAGAATTTCATATATATCCCATACTTAGGACGCGTTTTGACGTTTGAAAATACGTTGCTGATTGGACTATTTGTCAAATATGTACCCGATTGACATCTTTATTTTTAAAGAGAAAAATAACAGGACTCATTTCTCACACGGTAAACTTACTTCTGGTAGACCCTTCACTAGGTAAATGGACGATCTCAGTCGAATCGTTATTAGCCCTTGCATTACGAAGTAAGTCCCAACGACCTTATTTTACATAGACGGGCCCTGTCAAACAAAGAATGTGGACTTATTTTACTAACACCATCCAGTCTGAAAAGCGGGACTGCGCTACGGCGAGGACAAGAACAGGCTTATACAGGTGAGGGGCATGCACTACAAATCGGACGCCCAACTTTTTTCTATGAAAGGGCCCATCTAGTACGTACATATATATATCGATGGTAAGTCCATTTAATATGTGCTCTGGGAACAAGTGACACAATTAAAACAGCTTTATGGTGATTCTGGCAGGAGATTTTCGTCTTTCGGTTGGAGCAAACACCAACAACATAATAAAAATATACTAAACAACGTTCTAACTATAGTTAAAAGAGAGTTTACACCAACCAAAAACACAAAATGTATGAGAACATGCAACAAAAGCAAAACTAAAAATAAACTGAGGGAATTCAGCACTGTACGCACAATAGCTCGGCTGATGATATGAAATGAATTCATACTAATATTAAAAATGCGAAAGTGTGTTTGTTTGTTGGTTTGTCCATCAATCACGCCGCAACGGAGCACCGCATCGACGTGATTTTTGCCATGGCTATAGTTGAAGACCCTGGAGAGTGACATATTTAGGCTACTTTTTATCCCGGAAAATTAAGGAGTTCCCGCGGAAAAACATTTATATCAAGAAATTCAAACATTCACAAATCGAGAGTGCATCTGCATCTGTTCAAAAAGCAAATTCAACAGAGAATATATTATTTGTCTTATATTTACTAGCTGATGCCCGCGACTTCGTATATGATCGTGAATTGAGGTTTTTTGGTTCCCGCGGGAACTCTTTTATTTTCAGGGATAAAAAGTAGCCTGTGTTATTCCAGACTATAATCTATCTCTGTGCCAAAATGTCATCCAGATCCGTGCAGCCGTTCTTGCTTAATTCAAAAAAAAGATTAAGACATGAAAGTCAATTAAGCTGTACATAGAAGATTATTATTTCCACTTAGGATATTCCAGGTATTTAAACATACCAGTACCAACAAGCTACCAGTATTAGCATTTAGAGATTGCAATATAACCTCCCCAACCAGTTTGAGGTTTGCAAATTAACCCGTAGACTGATCTCTGTCAAGAATTAATGATTATCATCAGATGTTAGTCATGATTACTGGTGTCGATGTTTCTTAAGAATAAAGTTAAAGAGTAAAGACCCTTAACTTTTTTTTTAATCCAAGTAAGTATATAATTAGTAACTATTCAAGTATTCCATAACTTTTTTTTAAACTAGTTAGCCCTTGACTGCGATCTCACCTGATGGTAAGGGATGATGCAGTCTAAGATATTAGCGAGCTAACCTGTTAGGGGCATGGCAGTTAAATTAAACCCATATACCCCTAATCAGTTTCTACACGGCATGGTACCGGAACGCTCGCTTGGCGGTACGTCTTTGCCGGTAGGGTGGTAACTAGCCACGGCCGAAGCCTCCCACCAGGCCAGACCAGGAAAAAATTCAGAAATTATAAATTCCCAAATGGACCCTGTCGGGGATCGAATCCGGCAACAGCGCTCAACACTGCGCCAGAGAGGTCGTCAAAACACGTTCCTATTTGCCTATTATGGTATCTTGTCAACTTAAACCACAGAGTTTATTTATTTGTTTGTTTGTTCATAAATTAACTGTATCCAATAGGTAATTAAAGTAAATATTACATACATATTAAAATATTACCTAGTTGACACTTTCGAATGAATTTCTCAAACCAGATTTATCTTAAAATTTAAGCCGGAAGCAATCAGTTATCGAAAAAATAACCGAGTGAGATTAATATATCAGCTTTTTAGTGCAAGTGCTTTATATCATTATTTGTAACACATTTTATCTCATTCGCTGAAATATGTCATGATTTGTGGATTGACATTTTGAATGTAGCTTTTTTCGTTTAATTGAACGCTTTGTATAATGTTTTCCAATTAATTTAATGCAAAATATATAACGGGAGCTGATAGGTTGAATTGATTCTTTAAATTCCTTTTGTGCATGATTTTTGGAAAATTCGAATAACATTCAGTGTTTTGTTATAATTTTCAAAAACGTGATTATAAATTGTACTTATTCCAACATGGCTTTATTGCCATCTCTTTCTCTTTACACTATCGTGAATAAGTATATTTTTTCACATTTCGTTTCGTTACGTCCTCTCAAGTCTCAATTCATAAAATATTAATAAGTTAGGTCTAGGTCTTGTCAAGTAGGTTATTTTAAACAGTTAGGTTTAGTCTTGCAATGGAAAAATGTTGCCTTTCAATTAATCAAGTTGAAAATCTTACTAATATTATAAATGCGAAAGTTTGGATGGGTGTATGGATGTTTGTTACTCAATCACGCCCCAACGGCTGAACGGATCTGTCTAAAATTTGGCACAGAGATAGATTATAGTCTGGAATAGCACATAGGCTATCTTCACCATCTATCCGAGTTTCTTGCTGGTTGCCGAGTTTCTTGCTGGTTCTTCTCGGTTGGAATGGCATTCCGAACCAGTGGTAGATTCACTTGACGATTCAAAAGTACTTGTAAAAGTTTATTTGAATAAAAATCATTTTGAATTTTGAATTTTGAATTTTATCACTTTTTATCCCGGAAAATTAAAGAACCGAAAAACCTCAATCCACGCGGACGAAGTCGCGGGCATTCGCTAGTATTGATCTTGTTAATTAAAGCCGTTACTATTTCGTTGTTAAAATAAAATATAATAAAGACCTCAAACGATTGATTGGTTGGATTGGAATAAGGTGCAGAATTGGCATGAGTGCAGCAGCATCTCGTCTCAGAGGCCAAGTTCCTCTTTGGGTCACTGAACAAGCCAAGCATGTAAGATACACAATGACGTTTCACTATCAATTATATAAATGTTAACTGGATCCAACTACCTATATTATATTAGTAATAATAACCATGCACTTTTAGATCTTCTGCAATATATTATTAAATAGTATTATTTTATTAGAGAGAGAGCAAAATAATTTAATCACTTAGTTTACCCGAAACCGAACTGAGCTAATAGATAGTGAAAATCTAAACAATAAGAAAGTTATACATAGATTAAGGACGTCACTGTGAAAACTTAAATGGAAACGGGCCAGAAGAAAAGTCGAGCGAGTATCAATGACAGAAGTCACGAAATGTATTTTATAGTGTCTAAATAATAGACAAAGGTTGGAGGAAGCTTTGGTCGTGGAAAGTGCATTTACAAATACACAACACTAATTCCAAAAAAACAAACACTCGGTATACTTTGAAACATATCTAATACCAGATAAATAAATAGATCTTAGTAACTTAAGGCGAGTCACCTCAGCTCAGCGGTGAAAACTGGTTTGCTAGATCAAATTTTTCCGGTATTTACTATTAAATAACGGTCTTACAAAAAATGTCCGATACACTTAAAGATATTGTCTAAAGAATGTGCTAATTTGTTACACGATAGGATGTACTTTACTCGATCAAAAAAAATCTTGAAACAGGCTAAATTAAAAGTTTAAAACGAATTTTTTATTAATAAAATTTTCGACTTTGCTCATCATTTTTATATGGATAAATTCCTCTTGAAGTATTAATGAGAACCTGCTAAAATTTATTTCAAACTGAAGTCCTATATCTATTTAATTCAAATTAATCCCAGAATTGGATAATGTTCTTGCTTTGTGCCTCATCAAGAGCAGTTTCCACATGTTGGTAGAAACCGTCCATTTCTTCGCTTGTGTACACTTCCGTAGGGGCATAGACTTGTATGAATGTCCATGTGGTGTTATCCTCCGATTTTATATCTAGTGAGGTGAGTTTTATTTTATTTTATTTTATTTAATGGAAATATAAAGCAATTTTTATCTTTATATTATTTAATCAAACCAAACAGAACGTGGGATTTTAATCGCACGACTAAGCGACCAATACTGACATGTTTTTTACTCATTAGTTATTACTTATGACATGAGGCCGACTGGCCGTCGCAGACGCACCATTATGATTAGAATCTTTATATTTATATTCGTTTCTAATTATACTTCAATGGTTTAGTCATCATACTTCATCATATCATACTTCATACTAATATTATAAATGCGAAAGTCAGTTTGTTTGTTGGTTTGTCCTACAATCACGCCGCAACAGGGCAACGGATCGGCGTGATTTTTGGTATAAGATAATTGAGGATCTAGAGAGTGAAATAGGCTACTTTTTATCCCGGAAAATTAAGGAGTTCCTTAAGCCACGCGGACAAAGTCGCGGGCATCAGCTAGTAGATATGATTATATTTTTATGCTTATTCAGCTATAATGGAAATCTGCACGACGTCATAGTCTATCTTAAAACGTTGAAAGGACTGTTACTTTTAACTGTTACTTTTTTTAATCTCGTTGTCCCTAACAAATCCAGTTCAAATCGTTACCTACTTTGTTTTTGACCCTGAATCAATAATGAACAATTTTTTTTTCTTCAAAATAGTTAATTTTTTTATTAATTTAAACAAGAAAATTTTGGTCTCAAGGTTCAATGATCTTCAGATTCACTTCGACATTTTATGGCGCCATTTAACATAAAACAGGATTAATTAGCACTTTAAATTTAACAACTTAAATAACACAAACATAGCATTTAAAAGCTCTTTAATTCAGGTTTGATTAATTGCCGCTTTTGTAATTAATGTGTTATTTTTTGCAAAATAATTGGACTATGTTGTAAGTTTTTATTTTATGAGAAACTACAGCCATTAGCTCTACGATTTGATGATATAATTTATTAGATGTAGTTTCCGGATATTGGGATGTGCCACCATTTTCAATCCAAAGCCATATACAACAAAAAATATACATCAGCCTATATTCGTCCATTGCTGGAGATGGTCGTTTCCGCGGAGTTCATTTAACTAAGTAAGATCACAGAAACTCTAGAAAATAACCTACTCACCATAAATGCACAAAAAACAAAATACATTTGCTTAAGCATCACACGACTCACACAACCACCCTCTAACTTTACACTTAAGCTGCATACTTATCCATGCAACACATCGGAAAATCTTCCCAACGTCTGCTCCTCCGAAGTCCTTGATAAAGAGTCAACCATGAAGTACTTGGGAGTTGTCATCGACGAAAACCTGAACTGGCACCCCCATATTACAACTCTTGCTAAAAGAATCAGAAGGCTAATCCCGGTATTTAGAAACCTCCGCGATGTAGCTGATAGCAAACTAATTATACAGGTTTACAGAGCCTTATGCGAATCTCTACTAATCTATTGTATATCAGCATGGGAAGGAGCAGCCACCTCGCATATTGAAGTAGAGAGAGCACAAAGAGCGATCATAAAAGTCATGCTCGGTAAGCCCCGTAGATTCCCCACAGAGGCGCTATATCAAATTTCGAAATTACTCTCAGTACGGAAGCTTTATATAGAAAGATGTATTACTAGACACCACCGGTCTCACCGACCACACACACACTCACAAATACACACGCACACCCACACCCACACCCACACCCACCCACCCACACACACACACACACACACACACACACACACACACACACATAAGTTACTACTAACCTAACTATAGTCCCCTTTTCTAATGTTAGTTACATTGCACTGGAAAGACTGACCCCCAAGACACGGGCCATCCTAGTTTGGGGGTTCAGGGTAATTTTAAGAAACTATGTAATATGGATTTTGGAACAAAATAAAGATTTATCATTTATCATTTCATGGCTGGCTGCGTACAAGGCTTTTCATACATTGACATAGATAATAATATATAAGGTTTAGTTTACACGTTACAATTATATTATGTTAACAACAATAAAATTGTATTAATTGATCCAACACTCTCCCTAAAACTAAACCATAATATTAATTACATTCTTAAATGAATCCAGGAAAAAGTTACTGGAATAGTTAGAATAAATTGGAGAGAATCAAAGAGAACCTCAATCCACGCAGACGAAGCAGCCGGTATTATTTAGTACAATATAATAATAATAATAAAATCCATTAAAAGTATGCTCCTGAAAAAAGCTTATTATACTGTTGAAGATTATGTAAATGATAGAGGAGCATGGATTTGATCGCTCCAGCAATGCTGGGGACAGCGGTTACTTATGTACACATTGATATAATAATTGTAAATGAATTATTTAAAAAGAGCAACCACCGAGTTTCTTGCTGGTTCTTCTCGGTAGGAATGGCATTCCGAACCAGTGGTAGATTCACTTGACGATTCAAAAGTACTTGTAAAAGCTTATTTGACTAAAAAATATTTGATTTGATTTGAATAAGAATATAATGTGGATAATGATACCTACTTGATAGTGACCTTTTATCGAATAAACTTTTACAAAAGCAGAGGCTAGCGATTTCAATCTTATACTGTGTCATCATGACTAATTAACACAAGTCGAGATCGTATCGTAATTAAGTAGGTAATAGGTAACTAAGGTACCTACTTCTTTTATAACATGGTTCCCAAAGAGTTTCTAGATATGCAATTACGTAAATTTAAATAATGTGTTAAACAGCATTTGTTAAGTCGAGGTTTTTACACTATCGATGATTTTCTGAATGACAAATTTGCATGGAAGCAACCGGCCTCGCATCCAGTGACCCACAAGTCAGTATAATATTTCTAACATAATGTACCTATGTGTTGTATTGTTTTCTTATTGTAACCTTTTTCTGTTTTGAGAAAAGAGCAACTGCTGAGTTTCTTGCCGGCTCTTCTCAGTAGAAGCAGCTTTCCGAACCGGTGGTGAGTCTTAAGGTGCATGACACGGGTATGCCCGCGAAATTCAAATTTAATTTGGTTTTTCACAATTTGTAAACTAATACGACAAAGTAGGCTTATGGCATTCAAATTGCGAGCGTAGGAATATCATCTTCACAGGTTTATATAAAAATCTTTACTTGAAAGTGTCCAGTTTAAGAAATTAGTCAAAATAATGAGTTTGACGTGAGTTACTCACAAATTAGTCATTAATTTGACTAATTTCTTAAACTGGGCACTTTCAAGTAAAGATTTTTATATAAACCTGTGAAGATGATATTCCTACGCTCGCAATTTGAATGCCATAAGCCTACTTTGTCGTATTAGTTTACAAATTGTGAAAAACCAAATTAAATTTGAATTTCGCGGGCAGACCCTTGTCATCGACCTTAATGTATCATAAGTGGCACAAGTTGTCCTATACATAAAATAAATAAATCATTTATCATACCCGTCCTAGACAAAAAAATATTATGTAACTTAAGGTGCATGACAAGGGTCTGCCCGCGAAATTCAAATTTAATTTGGTTTTTCACAATTTGTAAACTAATACGACAAAGTAGAAAGTGATGACTAAAATAATGACTAATTTGTGAGTAACTCACGTCAAACTCATTATTTTGACTAATTTCTTAAACTGGACACTTTCAAGTAAAGATTTTTATATAAACCTGTGAAGATGATATTCCTAGGCTCGCAATTTGAATGCCATAAGCCTACTTTGTCGTATTAGTTTACAAATTGTGAAAAACCAAATTAAATTTGAATTTCGCGGGCAGACCCTTGTCATGTTGCCCGGGACTTCCCCAGCGTGGATGTAGATTTTTGAACATCGACTGGAAGTTTTTTGATTATAGCATAGGTGGAATAGATCTTTTCAAAATCGAATCGGATGGGCCGTGATAACTGAAAAGGCGATAGACATACGCTTTCACATTTATAATAATGTTAGTATAGTTATTTTATAAATAGATAAGTATCGTTAATACCTTATTATTATCGGTTTAACTGCCTCGTTGGTCTAGTGGTTAGCATGTTCGACTGCGGCTGACGACGTCTCGGGTTCGAGTCCCGGGTCGGGCCATAACTAGTATTGGGTTTTTCTGATACGAAATTCTCAGTACTAGCCCGGAGTCAGGAAGTTGGCGGTGTTTCACCCCCGTGCCTCGGAGAGCACGTTAAGCAGTCGGTCCTGCGCCTGATCTCTCTCCGGTCGTGTCGGATCTTCCGTCCCATCGGGCTATGAGAGTAAAGGAACAGAGAGTGCACCTGTGTGCACTATAATAGCCCCCGCGCAGATGGCTAATCTCTCTGGAGATTGGCCGCCGTGGCCGAAATTCAGTCGGGAGGACATTATTATTATCTATTAACTTGACTATCTTGACTATTATCAATATTATTTACTTTTAACGACCTCCCTGGCGCACATCAGAGCGCTCTGTTTTTATAAAGTGGGACGTCCTGGGCTTAAACCCTGTTCGATGTAAAGGTTCCATTTTTGATTTTATAATTTGTGATTTTTCTCAGGCCTTATCTAGCGGAAAGCTTCGGCCGTGGCTAGTTACTACCAGCCAAGACGTTACCGCCAAGCGATTTAGCGTTCTGGTAAGATGCCGAGTAGTAACCCATTAGGAGTATGGATATAATATAAACAGCCAGCTCTAACAGGCTAGCCCGCTACTATCTTGGACCGTGATATCACTTCCCATCACGTGAGATCGCAGCCAAAGACCGACTTCCAACGCCACTGTAAAGTAAAAATTATTTTGATTTCTACCCACGTTGAAAGTTCTACGGCGTTGGAAGTCGGTTTTTTGGAAATAATTTTTATTTTTAACTTTTAGTGTTGAGGATTTGGAGTCAGAATTGTTTCAACAGAACAACTGATAGAAAAAAATTCAAATCGGTTCAGAAAACATGGAGATATGCACCGACATACATTAAAAAAAACGCGGCGAATTGAGAACCTCCTCCTTTTTTGGAAGTCGGTTAAAATAACTAGCCATTGTAACTAAAGCCAGTTTATTCCATCTATCGCAGTAAGATCGATATACAGTCCATTTATCTTGACGTCATTGTGTCGCTATATCAAAGTAATCCGCAGTCCGCACTAACAGCTAATATTTTATTTGGCAGGAAGCGTTATGACGCGAATCTCATCGATTGGCATGAGCCGGCTCTGTTTTACCAACTTTTGGACGGTCATCAACGTCGTTATTCGACGCGCGCCAATAGCATTCGCCTGCAACTGGATCTGTATTCTGTTACAGAATTTCTATAGAGCGTCAACAAGCCACTATAATACAGGGTTGGAAATGGTCACGATTTTTTCAAATAATCAAAAAAATTATGATTTTTTTAAAATAAATCCTAAAACATCATGATTTACTTACTATACTTGCTTACTAAGATGGTAGCAGGCTAACCTGTTAGGGGCATGGCAGTTATATTAAACCCATACCCCTTCGGTTTCTACATGGCATCGTACCGGAACGCTAAGTCGCTTGGCGGCACGTCTTTGCCGGTAGGGTGGTAACTAGCCACGGCCGAAGCCTCCCACCAGGCAAACGGCAAATTGAAACGGAACGCACCCTTTGGCGCCAGAAAAACTATTTGGGGCGTTAGCCTCTTCATCTTCCGTTGAACGAACGAGTATATTTTCCACCTTTGAAATTACGTACAAGCTACGCTACAAACTGGGAACACAAAAAGCTGGAAAATTATATAATAGTTAGTTAATAATGACATTGATACAGGAGAGTGACATGGAAAATTATAATAGTTAATTAATAATGATATTTATAATGATACAGCAAAGTGACATACTCGTAAGATTTATTTAGATACTGTTAGACTTAAATGTTTGATAATTAAAAGCTTATTTCTAACTTAATCAAGTGTCTTTATTTCTAAAACACTTGATTAAATCATTGATTTTTACTGAAAAAATAATTTAATTTAAAAAGTGTATTAAATCATGATTTAAATCAATATAATTAAATCATGCCAACCCTGCTTTAATAGCGTTTGCAACTCGTCCAACGCATTCAATGTACCTCATGGGCATAACGTCTGATGCACAGTGTTACATTTTATTTTAAAGTAAGGCTTAAGCAGGTATGTCTCCTAATTTTCCTACTTTCTATGTCTATCTACGTTTCTATGTATGCACCGAGTTTCTTCCCGGCTCTTCTCGGTAAGTAATGTAATGGCATTCCGAAATAAATGCTTTCACCTACGAGCTACTAGAATAGTAAATTTTAGCCTAGAGCCAGGAAATAAACGCGATCGTTTTCGTTAACTTTATATAACCTACCATACCTTACCTTGACTCACGGAACAGGGAATCTGCTTCCTTGACTAATACGCAACCCCTTAAAAAGTCATGCTGCCCTGGTAAACTTTAAAACCAAATTGGTGGTACTCCGAGTTTTTACATTGCAAATACGATTGATCGACGTGAGAGCTCACCTCACCAAGTGTAAGCGAACGTTAAACTAAAATGAACCTTAACTGCATTGGTTTAAAGCTCATTTCATCATTTCGTGTATTTATTCACAGCCAGCGCTCCAAACGCTGAATTTGTGACTTTAAAGCAAGATGTTTTGGGTCCATTTTACTTTGACCGTTTGCTTACACTTGGCGAGGTGAGTTCTCACGTCGATCAACCGTATTTGCAATGTAAAAACTCGGAGTAAGCGAAGTAATTCTGTTGCACACGAACAAAATTACGGTTCTTCTTCTTCTTATCCTGGGTTGTTCACGCACTTGAACGGAGAAGTTCACTGTGTGACCTCTGGTCCTAAACTAAAATATACTATAGGTACTAGCTGATACCCGCGACTTCGTCCGCGTGGTTTGAGGTTTTTTTTGTTCGCGGGAACTCTTTAATTTTTCGGGAAAAAAGGTAGCCTATGTATTATTTCAGACCATAAGCTATCTCTGTGCCAAATTTCATCCAGATCCGTTCAGCCGTGATCAGTTCTGGCGTGATTGAGTAACACACACACATCCAACCATCCAAACATCCATCTATCTATCCAAACTTTCACATTTATAATATTTTAAGTATAGATCTAAATCTAGCTTGTTTTTTACCTCAGCAGTAAGCAAGGGATAGCCATACAATAATTATTAGTCCTGTTATTTTAGTTTAGTTTAGAGATCGTGTACAACAGAACGTTTTCTAAAATAAAAAATGGATATTTTTATTTTAGAAAACGTTCAAACGAAAACAATACAACACTTATTTTTAGATTCAATGATATTACGACTTGGCATTAATCATGTTTAGTGATCATCTTTATTTTTATTGTAAATATAATCTTATCAGCACTAGCTGATAACAAGTTCAAGAAGCGGAAACCCTCCTCTTTTTGATAGGCAATTTCACACAAGTATTATTACCACTTACAATTCAAGTGTTCAACAATTAACATTTTTTTACAATTGAGCGTTGAGCCAGTTGAGTGAGTGAGTTAGTCAGGATCTTGTCTTTTGTAAACTACCTAATAATAAAAGGGCCTAATCTTTAAATCTGAACTGCTTCGTTGGTCTAGTGGTGGGCATGTTCGACTGCGGCCGAAGAGATCCCGGGTTGGAGTCCCGGGTCGCCATAATTGAGTGTTGGGTTTTTCTGACCAGTAATTCTCATTACTAGCCCGGAGTTAGGAAGTTGGCGGTGTTTCACCCCTGTGCCTCGCAAAGCTGTACGTCCCGGAAGCCCGCCAACCCACATTGGAGCAGCGTGGCGGATCTAAGCTCTCTTCTGAGAGGGGAGGCCTGTGCCCAGCAGTGGGACGTAAATGGGCTGTAGTGGTAATCTTTAAATCAGTACGTTCTTATATTTTGTATGAAGATTTTGACAGCATGTGGCACTTATGTACATATATGACAGGTACTGTGTCTTAATAATTCCATAGTCTTTGTTCACAGTGGCATCCGCAAGTAGTATGAATCAACTTGAAAGTTTAAACATCACGCGAAACGAGAGCGTGTAAAAATGATTTAGGTCTCTTTTACGGGCATCTCGGCTACAAAGCATTCCGTTAGCACTATATCATTGAAATTAACTGCTATAACTTTGTGATAATAGGATCTTGAAGTTAGTCTTTATAAAATCAGACCATAGAGTAAACTGTAAGTATAAGTAAGTACTGCCCTGGGTTCGAATCCCAGGTCGGGCCATAACAAGTATTGGGTTTTTCTGACAATAAATTTTCAGTACTAGCCCGGAGTTAGTAAGATGTACCCCCGTGTATAAGATTCACCCCGTGCCTCGGAGCGCACGTTAAACGGTCGGTCTTGCGCCTGATCTCTCTTCGGCCGTGTCCGATTCTCCGTCCCATCGGGCTATGAGAGTAAAGGAACAGAGAGATGGCCAATGTCTCTGGAGATAGGCCACTGTAGCCGAAATTTGGACATTAGAAAAAAATTAATAGTTCAGTTTTTCGGGGTACGGCTTCGGGCTTGAAAAATCTCATATTTGGGCGACCGGCAATAAAATGTGCACTTACCATACGTGACCATAGATATCTAGGTTGCAATTTTACTTGTTACAATATTAATTATATTCAGTTCACATACTGTGATATAATGTAAATATTATTTCTTTTTTTCAAGGCGGGAATATCTATGGTCACGTATTGGTAAGTGCCATAGAATGTATAAACGCAAAGGAAAGTAAAGTCGCGTGCGCCAATTTAATTTAACTGCGCCTTAGCCCCATTGAAAGTAATTGAAATTTTCAGATCTTGAACACTTACCGTCAAAGTCCTATCAAAAAAGTATCTTTTTCCATTAAGGTACATAAACATAACTGTAAAGTAGACACTTTATGCTAAAAAATAAACAGGATAAAATTATTCCTTTTAAAGCAAGCCAGTATACAAGTTTTATTATGTTGATGGGACCTTTTAAAAGGTTGAACCAACATGTTACATTTAAAACCGTTGATAAAGGTACTGGTTTAATGCAAAGAAATCTTCTCGTGATATGAACGGAGTACGGTAAAGGTGTTCGCATTTTTTTTACGCCACTACAAGTTAGCCCTTGACTGCAATCTCACCTGATGGTACGTGATGATGCAGTCTAAGATGGTTTCGGGCTAACCTGTTAGGGGTATGGCAGTTATTTAATATTTTAAACCCATACCCCTAGTCGGTTTCCACACGGCATCGTACCGGAACGCTACATCACTTATACGCGATACGTTTTTGCCGGTAGGGTGGTAACTAGCTACGGTCGAAGCCTCTCACCAGACCAGACCAGAGAAAATTCAGAAATCATAAATTCCCAAATGGGGTCCATTTGGGAATCACTACGCTCAACACGACGCCAGGGAGGTCGTCAATCTCGCAATGACCGTAAGATACGGTTTATTTATCCTTTCACCAAAGGTTCTCTGTAAGAGATTGCTCTAGCAATAAGACCGCCTTTGCACATTTCTATGTAGTCTTACTAGTTATTAAACTATATACTGTATATTTTGTGTGTGCAATAAAGATATCTAAAAAAAAAAAAATACGCCGAGCCGGCCGGACGGACGGAACCGATATATTGGTTTTATATAACTGCCATACGCTGAACAGGTTAGCCCGAAACCATCTTAGACTGCATCATCACTTACAATTACAAAGCTTTTGACTGCAATCTCTGTAGTTCAATAATAAAAATAGTGCTGTCCCTTCTGGGATTCGTTGCTATGGTATAAATTTGTTTAGAATAACACTATCATTATAATAATGTAATCGTTATAGTATTCCATCAGATGTCAGTGAATAACAAACGGGTCTGACCACATACCATGAGTCTCGTTACCCATCACTGATTTGGGTCAACGTTATAAAATCAAAGCTTACTCACCGCTAAGGTGTGGAATGCCCTTCCGGCGTACGTTTTTCCCATACACTAGGTACATGTGCAAGCAATCCGTGCTTGGGAGAGCACGTTACGTCCTGGTAATTCCCAGTTATTAAATATAACTTATTACTTATTATTATTTTTGCCTGGTGGGAGGCTACGGCCGTGGCTAGTTACCACCCTACCGGCAAAGACGTGCCGCCAAGCGATTTAGCGTTCAGGTACGATGCCGTGTAGAAACCGAAGGGGTATGGGTTTAATATAACTGCCATGCCCCTAACAGGTTAGCCCGCTACCATCTTAGACTGCATCATCACTTACCATCAGGTGAGATCGCAGTCAAGGGCTAGCTTGTAGTGGATAAAAAAAAAACCTAACATCGAAACAGTGGGATTCATCATCTTATGACGGTACTATACCTACGTCATATCATAAAATACGATGATGCAGTCTAAGATTCAAGCGAGCTAACCAGTTGGGGTCTCACCAAACCTATAGACGAAGAACTTAACCCCAGTCAGAAAAGCTTTTTTTTATTCCACTACAAGTTAGCCCTTGATGCGATCTCACCTGATGGTAAGTGATGATGCAGTCTAAGATGATAGCGGGCTAACCTGGTAGGGGCATGGCAGTTATATTTAAAAAAAGCTTTATGTGAGCTTTTTAGCGGCATTAAGAGTAAAAACGCGGCAAATCGCCGTTTCCGCGTCGGTTAAATATCTCATATCACCTAACATCGATAGAGTGGAATTCATCATCTTATGACGGTATGTAGTAGGTACCTAGCAAGAAATAATAAAATATTATATTTAGTGCACAAGTTGATGCACTTACGCGCAAACAGGTGCGCTATCTAACATACTCTATAATTTAATTATACTCAAGCAATGGGGCTGATTCTGTAGTGCACAATCTCTAAACTAAACTAAAATGACAGCATTAAAAATATTTCTAACCCTTTCATCACCTTTCCCTTCGGGAAAGACAGAAGGGACAGAACTATATTTAAAGCTGTCATTTCAGTTTAATTTAGAGATTGGGGCTGATTCTGTATAACACAATCTCTAAACAAAACTAAAATGGCAGCTTTAAATCTAGTTCTGTCCCTTTCCGTAGGAAGTATTATGAAAGGGTTAGCAATATTTGTAATGCTCTAATTTAAGTTTAGTTTAGAGATTGTGCACTACAGAATTGGCCACTTACTTTAATCTCGTATGTCTTATTTAAAAATTAAAAAAAAAACCTTTTTAATACTAAAGTAGGGTGACCATACTGTTTTGGTATGCCTTCGCGTTACTTGTCCAGAAGCTCAAAGTTGTTCCACTTCCAATTTAGAATTTAATTTAATTTTAATTCGCAGTTTAGTAGCTAGAATGATTTTAATAAAATGATTGATTCTATTGCTTCTCAATTATTGATTCAAGATGAATAATTTGCCGAAATGAAGAGCTTTGAAAGAAGAATACTTTCTTGTATGACTTTATTCAAATCGATTCAATTATTCAAAGAAACGTCTTGTGAATACGACGAGTTTCTTGTACTTGAATAATTATTATATTATTCAAGTAAGTAGTTAAGTACTATTATTTATGCAATTTTTTGTTTAATGATGTCGGATGAGGTTGTAAATGTAATGGCAAAAAGTATCGTGTCTAGTCTTCGATTGAAATAAAAGAAAATGAAGATTGTTGAAAGCTACTTATATAACACTAGATGATGCCCGCGACTTCGTCCGCGTGGACTGAGTTTTTTAGACTGCCGCGGAAACTCCTTAATTTTCCGGAACTATCACTGTACCAAATTTCATCAAAATCGTTTGAGTAGTTGGACCGTGAAAGCGTACAACAGACATACAGACAGACACACTTTCGCATTTTTTAATATTATAGTATGGATATGGATACTTTTCGTATTATTTTCCCAACCAAATTTCAAAAATATCTGCAGTTATGTTACCTACGATGTAATGTTGTGTATTAGTAAATGGGTACTGTGTTTAGTGCGTGACTGTGTAAAAGTGATATTGCGTCGTGTATGTGTGTGTGTATTGATCGTAAAACCACATAATACGAAATAGTTCCTTTTAAAATGTAATAATGGATTTCCAATACCTAGGTTTCTCTACGTAGTTACGTTTATTTACTCTATGAAGTTTAATACTCTGTAAAATATTGCAGAATGTAAATGAAAACAGGTAAGTAGGTAATAAGGAATTTGAATAGAGCCTAACATTTCCATAGAGTTGGAGCAAGAATGTGTACTTTTCAACTGTTTACATTAAGTAAATACGACAATCTCCGACCGTAAGTACCTAATAGGGCTTCAACTTAGAGCAAACCACTGATTAACCTAACCGCCATTACTATACGAGCTATTTTTAGATTCCGCACAGAGATCATGTCTTTATCTGCCGTAATGTAAATGAATACCGACTGTTTGTGCGTGAGTCGACAGCGGAGCCGGCACTAAACAGTGCACGTATTATTTAAATGACATAACCTATAAGTATTTAATATCTTACTTAAAACAAAAGAAGAAAACCTTTCTCACCAAGTCCACGTCGAAACGGCTTCCACATTTCCCAATTAATCATTATGAAATTTGCACATAAAAGTTTAGAAAACAAAACGAGGTTATGTTAGGCCGTTCTCACATAGTTTTGACAGGTGACGTGCGACAATACTGCCACCTGAACGCGCGGGCAGGCGCACGCGTTCCTGGTTTCGCGTATTATTTTGTTAGAATATTATCATAGTTAAGGGATCGGAGAGGAACCCGACGCGGCTGGACATCGCGGCCATTGAACGGCATACGCCGCGTCAAGGTCACTGGAGGCGAACAGGCGGCGCGCGACGCCAACAGAGGGCAGCTTACGATGGAAACGAGTAGCTACCTCGCTGCCCGTATGGCAACTAAACAGAGACTGTAAGCAGTGTAAGCCCCAGCATGATGCGCCGATAAGCGGTATATGGTTCAAATAAAAACACCGCGTCGTGAATATGAATGAATGCGCAGCAACTTTGCGTAATTTGTCCAGTGTTTCAATGTGGGTGAAAACTATTCAGAATTTGTCCCGATAAAATAGTATTTCATCCATCGCTTACGACTTAATATACCGATCAGAATGAACGCTGTATTAAATATAAGCAAAATTTTGCATTGAGTACCTATTGACTAAACTTAAGCCACACCATACCATCCGTTCAAACTAAACGATATTAAACTATAATAATTATTATAAAATTACGTTCTTTGTTCCACACTGCTAACAGTTATTTAATTGCACTGCTTGCATCGTTTGTCAGGTAGAATTTTGGAAAAGTCGATGTGGACAAGACCTCTGAAAATGCCTGAAATGATTAAATTGAAACTTACCTACCTAGCTCCTTCCAGAGCATCTCTGTTGAGTGGATTTCAAAATTTTCATAGCAACTGAGAAATATCAAAAAGCAATTGAGCATGTAGATTATTTATTAAACAACACCTTTATTTAACCTTACTACATGATTGTGAAAATAATGGATGTAAAATGGATTTCAATTCCGATCCAATACCTAGTTAATACCATTAAAATATAAGAAACGACTAAAAATTATAATAAAATAAATAGAAAGAATCCTTAAAATTTTTGATGTTTTAGGGTAACCCTAATTAGGTAAGAACAGTTCGTATTTTGACAAATAGGTAGGTACTGGACGGTTTTCTTAATCTTACCCTTCACACTATGTGAACCCCGTGAAATGTGAAAGAACCCCGTTGTTATATAGATAACTAGATGATTCCCGCGACTTCGTCCGCGTGGTTTAAGATTTTTGATTCCCGCGGGAACTCTTTGATTTTCCGGGATAAAAAGTAGCCTATGTCCATCCCCGGGATACCATCTACCCCTGTACCAAATTTCAGCAAAATCGGTTGAAAAGATGGGCCGGGAAAGCGTAGCAGACAGACAGACAGACAGACAGACAGACAGACAGAAACACTTTCGCATTTATAATATTAGTATGGATTCAATTTGTTGCAGAGTTCTCTTTAACCAAAAAACATATTACCATAAGTCGGTATTCCAAAATAAATGGTGTTTAGTTGTTTTAGAATTATCAAAATATGTTACGAAACTTTTTATTTCAAATGTTTAGTTCATCTACTACTCACAAGACGCTATTAATCGCGTCGACGAACATAATATTATTTGAATAGAAATCATATCATACTAATATTATAAATGCGAAAGTGTGTTTGTTTGTTGGTTTGTCCTTCAATCATGCCGCAACTGAGCAACGGGTCGCCGTGATTTTTGGCATGGGTATAGTTGAGGACCTGGAGAGTGACATAGGCTACTTTTTACCCCGGAAAATTAAGCAGTTCCCGCGGGAATCATAAAAACTTAAACCATGCGGAAGAAGTCGCGGGCTACAGCTAATGCATTATAAAATTATAATATAAACTTCATGCTGATTATGTATCGTTTTATCAAACCACCAAACTAAATGGAAAATGGTATTTTTATGTTCTTGAATGAAATCTAAAATGGGGATATTAAATTTCAATCAACATTGCACTAAATAAGATAAGGTTTTTTTATATATATGTCACCGTAAGATTGTAAAAACCGTTCGATTATAATATAACGTTTTTTATCTCGATAGATTATAAACTGTCGACAGCAACGACCTCAATTTACATAGACGGGCCCTGTCAAACAAAGAATGTGGGCGTATTTTTAGCAACGCCATCAACGCCATCTAGTCTGAAAAGCGGGAACTTGCTTGCAACATCTTGAATAAAAACTTGAAAACGTATGACTCGGTCATAGATAATATAGGTCATAGCCGTAAGGCCAGTAAGTAAAAAAAAAAATTTATACAGTTTGCCGCGGAAATTAAATGATTGCGTAATGGATAAAAATATTAAATAGGAAGATTAAATAACGTTTTTTTGGAAATGTATAATTGTGAATTGAAACACTTACCTTAAAATTAAAATTATACAGTGCCAAACTAATTAAACTTTAGATGTTAACTTAATAATAACAAATTATCCGCACGACGAGCGATCGTGACAGCGCTACGACGGGAACAAAGACAGATGCGGAACGCGTTCCGCATCTCGGACGCCCGGCGTTTTTCTATGAAAGGGCCCATCTAGTGCCTACATAATATATATCGATGGTCGACAGATTGTGAACCGTAACATAATGCTTACATTACACTTATTTAACGCGTTATTTTTCGGTAAATTGTAATATATTAGGTATATTAACCCGATAGAACCCTAGTGCGCTACCTGAATATTCATGTCAAACCCTAACCTAACCTATAGTACGCGCGCGAGTTGAATGCAGAGTAAATGTATGGTGACACTTACATTTACTCTGCATTCAACTCGCGCGCGAACTGTACAAGAAAGAGACAAGAAAACGTAAAAACAATAAATATTTCATAAATTAATACTCAGAACATTGAACGGTTCACAATCTTTCGACAGTTTATAATCTTGCGGGATAGAAACCGTTAGATTATAATCTAACGGATTTTACAATCTTACGGTGACATATATAAAACTCAATGGTATTTTAGATGTAAATTAATGTTGATGAATAATAATATGTTAAATGAGTAATTTATTACAAATACCATAAGTGGTTTAAGAAGCTATTAGTGAATCGAATTGCTGCTGAAAAAATGGTTCCTTTACGAGTATGTTATGATATCCGCGTGCGGCGATCTGGGGTTTTATAATTATACCTAAATAAAAATTTGCATATAAAATTATTTATTTCACACAATCAAGTATGAAATAAGGTTCTAGAAAAGCTGGCCTAGGTTATAATTTTTTTTTAAATATAATACCTACATAAAATATACTAATTATTGAATACTAGAAGATACACATGACTTTGTCCGTCCGTCCGTGAACTTAATTTTTTTAACTACACGACTGCTCTAAGAAGGAGCGTAATGTTTTTAGGGTTCATTTAGAATGTATGTGAGTTCTTTATCTCACCATAACTTCTAAATGCCTGAACAGATTTGGATGTATGGGTTGTAACTTGTAGCTGATGTCGGGGAGTTCGTGTGGATTGAGGTTTTTTGGTTCCCTCGGGAACTTATTGAACTTCCGGGATAAAAAGCAGCATAATATGTGTTATTCCAGACTATAATCAATTTCTGTGCCAAATTTCATCCAGATCCGTTTAGCTGCTATGGCCTGACTAAGTAACGAACATCCATACCATCCATCCATACACCCATCCATCCAAACTTTCGCATTTATAATAATATCAGTATAGAATATAGATTAAAGTAGCGATTTTGGTCATACTAAAGTTAAACTAACTTTTTCAGTAGGTATATATAAGTACCTACTTACTTTAATCTCCCAAGATTTTCACAGATATGAGGTGAATTATTCACAGTGTGAATGTCTTTCGTGTTGTTTATGCAAGCCAATATTATGTTCACGTATTTTCGTAAATCGTCAGATTAAAGTTTCTTTTTTTTTACAATAATTTTACTTATAAGATTTTACGGATCGACGCTACTCGACCTTTGCGAAGTAAAATGCTCAATCCGATTTTATTGTTATTAATAAGTATCTAGTAAAATTAAAATAAGTTAATTAAAAATACTGTAAAATATCGTAGACCAAAATTTTTCCAAAAGCTTATCTCAGCCGGAATAGTAGATTATTAACCAAGGGGATAAAGCAGTGTCTTCTGTCGCGGGTGACGACGCGGGTGGCGAGTGTAGCGTCGAGGAAAATACTCTACTTTTCGTACTTTTTGCGAAAAAATGAACACAATAATAATATGAGATAAGCATTTATTAAAAATAATGACAATTAAAAGATTTTTAGAACATTAACTTATTTATAAAAATAAATTAAAATAAACTTAACGTTTATGTACCTATTTGAAGAAAACAAAAACGCCGCAAATTCCTAGACTAATATTTTTTGTCGGAAAAGCAAAGGCATCAAGCTCATACGGCCTCGTCGGTTTTCGTAATTTTATTTAATAATCATAATTGTATAATAAATACGTATTCCTTTTTCAAAAAGATGTATAATGCTTTATATACAAACTCAATGGTGTAAACACAGATGTAGTTCAGTATAAATTTCGGTAAGTATTCCAAATTTAAATCACATTCTCCCCCTAGAGGATGAATGAAATTCAGTACAATTTTCTTTCCCTGTTTTTAACAGATAAAAATGACTATTGTTATGTTCGCTTTTTGTGGCATAGAATGTCACTTTTTTGAGCAAGTGGTACGAAAATTTATATTATATATACCGGAATATATTATAATGTATTTCTGTTTAGAAAAGACTTTAAAAGGCTTTTAAGCAAAATCAACATTAAATTTGACACTAAAATTAACATAACTAAATGGCAGACACCAGGTTGTACAGGTTTAATAAAAATTTCGAAAATATTTTTATTTTGGAAAACCAGCGTCACTTGACCTTGCTGTTTCGTTCTAACCAGTCCACAAGCTTCCCAAAATTAATTTTATCAACTGAAAAATCGATCTATGTGATCGAAAATATTTAGGTTCCTACTAGATCTAGTACGCCGACGACCTCCGTGGCGCAGTGTTGAGGGCTGTTGCCAGATCATCCCGGGTTCGATCCCCGGCAGGCTCAATTTGGAAATTTATAATTTCTGAATTTTTCTTGATCTGGCCTGGTGGGGGGCTTCGGCCGTGGCTAGTTACCACCCTACGGGCAAAGACGTGCCGCCAAGCGAATTAGCGTTCCAGTAAGATGCCGCGTCGAAACCGAACTGTTTGGATGGATGGATGTTTGTTACTCTTGATCACGCCCGAACGGCTCAACGGAACTGGATGAAATTTGGCACAGACATAGATTATAGTCTAGAATAACACATAGGCTACTTTTTATTCCGGAAAACTAAGGAGTTCCCGCGGGAACCAAAAAAACCTCAATCCACGCGGACGTAGTCGCGGGCATCAGCTAGTCCACAATAATTACAGAATCTCAATGATAGAGCCAATTATAACAAATTAACCCAAGGAAATCATAAATTCATGACATTCATAACTTTACCTTTCCAGACGTATCTGGGACAGCGAATACAGCTGGAATTAAAATCATTTAGGAGATTGCCCGCCGTCGTCGCGTGATTCACGTGACAAAAATAGTCACTGATTATCTCTAGAATTAACTAGAGTGCTGACAAACCTCGAGCCCACTTCCTCATTCGTCAGTCTCTTTCCGTATTTGAAATAATAATATTATGTGCAAGTATGAAGGTGGTTTATTCTGGGAATTATTTTTGCTGCTGGGACCTGCGGTTACAGTTCATTTTTGACCTAATTTGTTAGTAGACTTAACCTAGCTTTATGTTTTGCTCATCGATCTCATAGGTATTTTCTTGGACGGAGAGCTGGATACTAACGCTCCACTGATCCGCAGAAGACGACATGGGGGAAGAAGGCGATGCTTTGTTCACCTTCTCCCGCCTTAGTATAAGTGTCCAGGACTATATGGTCGGTTCAGCGTCGCGACATCTCAGTTGCATCCAATACGTCTTGGAACCCCGAGACCTCTCTTTCTAGACGCGGACTGTGCTCCTGTTTTTTAATGGGTATTCTGCTTCCATCTGTGAGTCCCAAATACCCGCCTTGGGCGAGATGCGTAAATGCATTATTTCAGTTCTTGGACGAAAATTAACCACTTTCATCCAAGATACCATTAAAACTTGACGCCCACGTCGAAATGTTAGTCACCGAGCACATTGGAGTACGTATCACAGAACAATGTATTATGAAAATGAAAATTTTACTAGATTATTTTGTCAATATTCAGAAATACATGTCTGTTCTCATCAGTTTTTCTGTTTAGTACTTTCTTTCGCCCCATGTAAAAAAGCAAAGCAATGAAAGGTGTGATCTTCTGAAAATCATACAAAAGGTATATTGTATTGAAGCTCATGGAGCTTAATGATACACTCGGCAGAATTTGCAAATCTTTCTGGTAAAAAAGCCGCGAGAAAACGTTGTCACACTGATTATGCTTTGGCCTACTGTGTGAACTAGTTATTAAACTTATTATATCTTTGGTAGGTATGAAAAAAACCATAAATATTTTCAAATTTTATTTAAAAATAAATTATTGTAGTACAACTTGCACCAATAACAACAAAATTTTGGTTTGAACAACTTGAAACCGTAACGTTAGCTCAAAGCATGAATCAATCATCAATTTGTCTTAAA
Source organism: Erebia aethiops (assembly GCA_923060345.2). Taxonomy (NCBI): domain Eukaryota; kingdom Metazoa; phylum Arthropoda; class Insecta; order Lepidoptera; family Nymphalidae; genus Erebia; species Erebia aethiops. The sequence goes on along the minus strand of OV281096.1, from coordinate 6,684,462 downwards.
TGTACCTAATGAATTAGACATAGTCTTAATTAACGAGAATACAAAATTATCTAAAAGGTGCGATAGTAAGCCTTATGTTGCTTAGAATTCGCTGTCCACTAAAATGTAGGTTCATAGATTTATCAAATGTAATTTGGAGAAAGCAATTTAACGACTATAATATGTTCAAAACTCACTAAAGAACATCTATGAACTGACCAAATACCATCAAACTTTTTGAGATAACGCAGACAACCACTTCTTAATATGATTAAGAAAGATCTTAGGTCAAGCTGGTCACCTGCTTTTTTTTTAAACGTGGGACTTCGGCCAACTAAAGTTGGTAATCTGCGATAACTCTTCATGTCCAATTAACCATCTTGACTTATCAAGTTATCAGAGAGCTTTCTTATAATTAAGATACACTAGTATGTTATGTTTGTCCATGTGTTCAATAATTACTGATGCAAGCCAGGCTTCAGCGGACAAATAACTTCTCATTTGATATACCTATTCAATAAATCCCATCTCAACCACACAACCTATACGAGATTCACCCTCTATTATCAGGTAGGGAGATACACTTTTGCAAATATAGGAAATAATAAAGAAAAATAATCCAAAACACTTTTTCTTAACAACTGAAATAGCATATTTTTTGCATGCTTACAGTATTTTAAGTATAAAAATGTTAAAAGGCACAGTGTAAAAGTACACTCACCTAGAGTATTGTTTGTTTTTTCATTAACGTTTTTCTTATAACATAAATGATTTCAATATAAATCGTATCAGTATTGCTAACGAGCTTATCGATAACTTAAAACTGTACATACACATTTTGTTAGGCTAATATGAGGACATATCATTTCAATTTACAAACAATTCATCATTCATTTAATATTACCATACCACGTTCTTCAAAAATTGTAGCAAATAACCCGTGCAATAGTGTCATAATATAGTATATTGCTTTCAAACGTTATACGTTCATTGGTAATAGTACATTATGGTACAAGTGTGTAATTTTGGAGATTACCGCTGAGGCGCCATTGAGACCCGAGAAGTTAGGTGAGGGTCTTAAGATAGCCGAGGACGGTAATCATCAATACACACGTGTATCATACGACGTTTTTCAACACACTTGTGAAAATAATTCTAAAAAGTAATTTTATTTAGTAGATAAAATTAAAAACAAACTCTATAACTCACTTGTGATTAATATCAATGAAAAAGTCACAGTTTGATTATAGGTGTCATTATGTGCCTAATTGCGGTGAAGTTAGAGCCACTTTATGAGCAAGTGTGTTGAAAATACTTTTGCTACCAAATTCTTCTACTATTCAATTGCTTTCATCACGCTAATCATGTAAATCTTCATGTTTCTCAAAGAACCACCTTGAAACAATTGCCTACTTTATATTCTATAAATAATTATGTTTAGTTAAATTTATTTAGCTCTAAAATTTGCATTTAGTACCGTAACACTAGGTGTTGGAAGGCTTTTGGTAAGCTTTAAATCCAATGGTGCTAATGTTATATTTTAATAACTTCAGGTCATTACGTATGACTAATAAGTACTTATAATAGTACTAATAAGTACCTACTTATAATAATACTTAGGTATAGTAATAACTTTCATGTTGAATTTAAAGTTTTGCATGATACTTTAACCAAATTAAGTATACTAAAAATCGTAGATCACCCTTTAAATTAGTTCCAGTGTGATACTGAAAATAGTATATACTAACGGCAGGATAGTATGTTCAAAATAAATTCATTACTAAAAGTAGATTATAGCAAATACCTACTGAGATAGACTGAAAGGTTTAATAATTGACTATACAAGAAACCCATAGTTCCTTTGTTTATTGGCATTGTAAAAACACTACATGTGACGGCATGACGTACCTAATTATATTATGTGTTTATACTAACGTTTTTTAACAAGTAGGTGTCTACGCTAATTTAGTATAGTTTTATACATTTTTTCAGCGGGACTATACATTGTTTCTTTCCAATTTAGCATGGTATAGTATCGTAGACGGAATAACGAATTAATTGTTATTTTTATAAGGACTAAATCCATTTTTATTAAGTACGTACTTACCTTTCGAAGGGTTTCCTTCAAAGAAGTATTGATCCAAAACCGCAAGGTCTATTTCCTTAAAAATAAGTCTATAACAATGTAAATAAATGACTTCAAGCTTAAATCCTGCTTTACTTTACTTAAATTATCATTAGAATATTTTTCTAATCAAATGATAACTAAAAATTTAAACATAAATTGCATGGTGCAGAAAATGTTTATTAATTTCATTATAATTACAATTTAATAATTTACAAGTCGAATGAAGTGATGTCACACTGTACACTTGATAGGAAAAGTGTTATGCTACAATTATAAGTGAATGCTAATGTTATTCGAGTTTTTTGTACATATCATCGATTTGAGGCTTGAAGTAGTTTCTTATCTCTGGGCGTTTCGCCTTCATTGTTGGCGTTAACAAACCGTTCTGTACAGAGAACGGATCCGGGTGTAGATAAATATCCTTTACCTGCAATAAAAAAAAATCTCATATTGGTTCATCTTCCTCCTCACCGTTATATTACATAACACCAAAACGTTGTGAGCAGACGTTGACCACAAAATGTTTATGTCAACATTTTTAGAACGTCTCTAGCCTACCATTAGCTTGTCTTGTAAATACCACTACACTAAAACTAGTATGAGGACTAAGGAACTAAGCAAGTAGTACGAAACACTGTTTGTGTTTCGGATTGTTGTTCCCACTGCTTGAAAATCCCCCAGGACCCACTAGTGGGACCAAGCAGTGGGGCTAACAGAAACGGTAATAGCCCTATTCTGAAAAAGCTGCATCAATCAGTGTTACATTCTCTATCGTGATTGACTAAATTCATGAAATTCTGGCTGCGATAGCAAATTTTGGCTAATAGTGAAAGAGTTATCAGATAAGAGGTGCAATTATGTAAGGATTGCCGATCAAATCGTCAAAGTCGGCTTCAAAGTAAAATAAACCATAACAGATTGAATTAGAGCTCAATTTCGTGTATCCATTCTCATACGTTTAGGTATGTACGATACCCTAAAAAGTACTACCCTACGTACGTACCCCTTCAAAAATCAAAGCTACGTACTTGTTCGAAGGTCTTGAGTCCAGCGGTCTTCCCCCACTGCAGCATATCGTCCAGGATGACGGTCTTGATGCGCTCGTTCTCGCAGAGCGCTGAGAACGTGCCCTTGATGCCGTTCTCGAGCGCCCAGCACTTCACCACGTCCACGTCTGGCACCACCACCGCTACTATGCATGACTGGGAGGATGGAAACAAACGTAAATAATAATCCAGACTAATATTATAAATGCGCAAGTGTGTCTGTTTGTCCGTCTGTCTGTCTATCTGCTACGCTTTCACGGCCCATGTGTTCAACTAATTTTGATGAAATTTGGTACAGGGATATGTTATATCCCGGGGAAGGACATAGGCTACTTTTTATCCCGGAAAATTAAGGATCTACGAGTAAAAACTTAAACCACGCGGACGAAGTCGCAGGCATCATCTTGTATATCAATTATATCTATCTATACTACGAGTATATACTATAATATAATAAATGCGAAAGTTTGGATGTATGGATGGATGTTTGTTACTCAATCACGTCAGAACGGCTGAACGGATCTGGATGAAATTTGGCACAGATATAGATTATAGTCTGGAATAACATATAGGCTAAAGCGAACCAAAAAAATCAATCCACACGGACGAAGTCGCGGGCATCAGCTAGTATGTAATAAGTTTAAGAAGTAAAGTTGACGTTAAAACTTAAAATGGCAGACAGACGTTGGCCGCACCTAACTCTGCGTAGGTATAAAACATGTTTACCTACTTTATAATGTACCTAAATTCATTTTTTATTTCCCCTCTGTTCTCGACTTCATCACGTTTTTGTGGTTTTTACTTTTTACGTTTTATTATGCCAAAGTCCCGAGTTCCCGCGGGAACGATTTAATTTTCCGGGATAAAAAGTTGCCTATGTGTTATTCCAGACTATAAATAAAATCTATCTCTGTGCCTTTCTAAAGTGTGTTGTTCTGTGTTGTTTCTAAAGTTTCTGTGCGTGATTGAGTAAAAAACATCCATCCATTCATACATCCAGCAATCAAAACTTTCGCATTTATAACATTAGGTATAGTATAAATGTTTTGAAGAAATTAGTATCAATTTGAATTTTTTTGTGTGTGAAAAATAAGTGATTATCCTTTACCTTTAATGATTCACCATGTACGAAAACTTGCTCGACGTATTGACTTCTAATGTAAATATTTTCTATCTTTTCAGGAACTATGTATTCGCCTTGTGATAGCTTGAAGATGTGTTTTCTTCTGTCGATAATTTTCAAGGTACCATTCTGAAAAAATCGTATTTTAAGACATTTTTATCAATTACAGAACCATTATAAGTGGTCTGGTTATTTTTTTGTAGGCATTTTTCTAAAACGTGACGCACGCGGGGTGCGCGGGTGGTTCGCGGGTCGCGTACCTAATATGAACCGTGCAAAAACTGATAATTTAAAATTCGGTCATTTGAGGGGTTAATTGAAAGGGGTCATGACCCTTGGTAATGAGGAATACGACGCAGAGAGAGAAATGTTCCTCTATGTAAAAAAAAGGGTTTGTGTGCAATTCACACACGGCAGAAGTGAAACCTCAAAAAAGTAGCCTACGAGAAAATTAGATAAATATAAATTATATTCTCATTCTCTTGCAGGCTTTATCCTATATCCATCCATACTAATATTATAAATGCGAAAGTGTGTCTGACTGTCTGTCTGCTACACTTACACGGTCCATCTGTTCAACCGATATTGATGAAATTTGGTAAAGGGGTAGATGGTATCCCGGGGAAGTACATAGGCTACTTTTTATCCCGGAAACTTAAAGAGTTCTCGCGGAAATCAAAAATCTTAATCCACGCAGACGAAGTCGCGGGAATCATCTAATTATGAATATGTTTGTCTCTATTTGGTGTCGCTTTTTCGTTTCATCGAATTTTCAAATCACAACGATTCTAAAGAAGTTTCACTTCAATAAGGGGTTTCACTTCAAGAATACTCACCGGCATCCACTTGCCAACATCGCCGGTGTGATGCCATCCATCCTGGTCGATGACCTGGCGCGTTTTGTCGGGCTCCTTGAAGTAGCCCTTGAAAACGTTAGCGCCCTGCACGCATACTTCCCCTTGCCCCTGCGCCGCGTAGTACTCCATTTCTGGGACGTCCACCAGCTGCACATTAAATTCAAAAAATTCAAATTTCAAAATTCAATGTTTTTTGGAATTTGTGTCTCGTCATACTATTACGACTCTTTTGAGTTTTGATGTCAAAGTCAATTATCAAATCAAATCAAAAACAACGTTTATTTTATTCAATTTGGGTAGGTATACTACACTTATTGACGTCCGGTTATTTATAACATATGGCATACTAGCTGATGCCCGCGACTCCGTCCGCGTGGTTTAAGTTTGTTTGATTCCCGCGGAAACTCCTTAATTTTCCGGGATTAAAAGTAGCCTATATCACTCTCCAGGTCCTCAACTATATCCCGATGAAAAAAATCACGTCGATCCGTTACTCCGGTACGGCGTGATTGAAGGACAAACCAACAAACCAACAAACCAACAAACAAACACACTTTCGCATGTATAATATTAGTATGATAGTATGATATGAAGTATGACAATGGTGATAATCAGTACGACATCTTAAACTAAAGCTACGAAGGTTTAAAACGCGCCCTGGTCTGAGAAGAGCCTACAACAAACTCAGCCGGATTTTTTTTTCATTATCACCATTTCACAATCATCTTAACTAAGGAACTATCAGAGCCATTAGAGAAAATCATTGCCAAGCTTCCTTGTCATTTAAATAATCCTTTACATGTTAATAAGATTTTTTAATGAGTTTACGGTATACATTAACTTTGAACCTATTCAGAGACATCTTCAACATGTCTTCTGGAAGCTTATTGTAGAAGCGGACACTGTTTCCTACAAATGAATTGCTAGTTTCACTAAGCCTAGAAGCAGGCATTACAAGCTTATTTTTATTTCTAGTATTGAGATTATGACAATCACTTTTCTTCTTGAATTCATCAATGTGTTTATGCACGTATACTAAAAATCAATGCAATGATGCAATCGCATAGCAACCACTGAACACTTTTTCAACTTTTCTCCCATAAGAAATAAAACTCCTTCTACTCTATCCTCCATAGTCGCAATGAATAATTAATCATGGTGTACCTTCACTTTGCAACAAGCGACGGGAGGCCCAACGTGTTCGGGCACGTGGTCGCCCTGAACCGTCAGAGTTACCGGCGCAGTGCACTCCGTCTGACCGTAGCCTTCCACTATCTGCAAAGAAAAAAAAAACATTAAATCGACTAATCCAAGGCACCACCACCATTCACTGAAGGAGGCGTCTGGGCGGGAAAGAGGCACCCGACGCTCATCCGATGCGCCGTAGATCTACGCCAGGGAGGCAGGAGGCGCAGATATGCGCACCTTGTAACCCCGTAGAGGCGAATATAATAACGCATTTCCCAGCGTTAAAAAAATAAAGGCACCACCACCGTCACCACTACAGCCCTTTAACGTCCCACTGCTGAGCACAAGCCTCCACTCTCATAGGAGAGAGGGAATTAGAGGTTAGACCCACCACGCTGCTCATTGGAGCAATGCGGGTTGGCGGGCTTTAACGACTATTATCATGTTAGTGATAATAACCGGGACCGACGGCTTAACGTAGTCTCCGAGGCACGGGGGTGAAAGACCGCCAACTTCCTAACTCCGGGCTAGTACTGAGAATTTCTAGTCAGAAAAACCTAATGCTCGATTATAGCCCGACCAGGGACTCGAACCCGGGACCTCGTCGGCCACAGTCGAACATGCCAACCACTAGACCAACGAGGCAGTAAAAAAAAATATACATTAAATGGACTAATCCAAGGCACAGCATGGAAATTTTATTGATCCTTTTTTATATACGTAGGTATATAAATTTCTTTCTTTCTTAATAGAATTTCAGAGATAGCTTACACCCTGAAGAAGAGCATAGAGGGTCATTTTTCTGTTAGGGAAACATTCTAGTCAAATGGAAAAACAGAAGATTTGTAGCTTTACTATAAAAGTGTGTGAGATGCGAAAATCAACTTTCCCTTGTTTCACTAGTCAGATGATTAATAGCTTTCCCATAATCCTGTTAACAACTACATAAAGTGGAATATTTCCTTTATTTACTTATCCGCAAGATTTATTATGATTTACTACCAGATGGATATCAAAGCACTTCAAACCAAATATTGGACTTCATACGTAATACCAGGAAATTGAAAGAATAACAAACATAGGTTCCTACCTAAATATTCGCTTAAATTTAATGGAGTATATTATAATAAAGAGTCCTTAGCTTCTATGCTATATGATAGCAAATATTATTCCCGAATATAAATAAAATATTATGCCCTACAAGAGTGGAGGCCCGTGCCCAGCAGTGGGACGTTAATCGGCTGTAGTAGTGGTGATGGAGTAAGGAATATTTCAGTATGGCGAGAAGAGCATAATTTTTTTTTAAATGGCGTTTTATTTACTTGGGTAATATTCTCTTGGGTTTTACAGGACATCGTCTCAGTCAATTGTAGAAAAAAAAAGAAGAGTCAAGAGATCTTTGATGCAGAGTAATTACAGCAGGACTTACCAAACATCCAAGAGCGCATCTCGCGAACGTGAGGACGTTGCCAGCAAGCGGCGCTGATCCGACCACCATTATACGTAACCGTCCCCCCATCCCTTCACGTACTTTGCGGAACACCAGTTTGTCCCAGATTGAGTCGTGACGGATTATTCCCCTGTAAAAAAAAAACAAAATTTAAAACAGAACTGCATTAAAAAATTCAGCAGTAACTAGACCTCGTTTATAGTAAGTTTCTGTTTGAAAAATGCACTTGCAGAGGCAGTAAACAGGGTTTGTAAGATAAATTGACTGCCCTAAGACTGCCCTCGTGCTATTTTCTTTGCAGAATTTACTGCCCTAAGCAATTTTTTTAATATAAGTCACATTTAACTTCTGAATAAAAAGTTTTCTAACAAGAAGTTTCATTGACATAAGTAGAAAACTTAAAAAATAATAACTTTTCTAAGTGAATTGATGACATTTATTAAATAAAAAAATGTATATAATATAATTAATTAAAATAGTTTAAAGTTTTATAAATCAAAAAGTAAAGGCTGAATAGTCCAGGCTGAATGTTAAGAAAATTTATTAATAACCGCCAAAAATTACGATAGATGGATGGAAATATCTATTTCCATCCAAATTACGATGGATGGATGGAAATATCTATTTCCATCCATCCATCGTAATTTATTTTCTAGTGAGCACCTACATACTCGGGTTTTATTTTCATGTTTTCTCGCAAATGTATTGAAAAACGTGTGATATACTGGCGTTAAGGTTTCTACATACTCGAGTCAACATGACATGACTACATGACGATGACATGAGTCAACTCGTATGTATATAAAAGCCTACTTACCACTGTCATATACAAACTACAAATAAATTTTGAAGGATTCGAAGTAATACATTTCTTTGTTTTCTTACTTCTCTCAATTTACCTTATCTAAGATTTTATTTCTCAATTTGACTTATTCAATTAATATTAGAAATATAATTGACAAACTTCTAATGAAATCAACTGACCTTTTTAATTCCGACTCTTTGGCAGATAACGCCATATTGAAGAGTAATTTCTTGATCTTTGAACTTGATATTTCGCTTTGTGCCCTGTCGTATAATCTGTTCAGCAGCCTCGGCACGGCGGGCATCATTGTGGGTTTGAGGGCGGTGAGGTCATCGCCTAGCCTTCTGATGTCTCCACTGTAAAAACCGACAGCTCCGCCTACCATGTATAGAGCATTCTGGAAAAATTGAAATACATCATTTATTTATAGGCATAGGCTTGCATAGAATGAGCTGTACACCCATTCTAGGTGATCTCACAGACAAGCATATTGTTAGGTACAATAGTATGATAAACGATCGTTTGTCTGTGACACCACCATTTAAAACTTTCTTTCTTTCACACCCTTCGGCATCCCTGTCGTGCCCGATGTGTAGCAGATTGTGCAGAGATTGCCGGAGATCGAACCCGGGACCTCCCACGTTAAGACAACAGCAATCAACACTGCGCCAAGGAGGTCGTCATTTGCTCAAGGCTGCGCAAGACTGCGTCACACTAATTTTATATTTTTAATTTACTGACCTCACAACATCGCTCAAGCATATGCGCGAGAGGTAGGAAGGATATCATCACGTCGTGTTTCATCGGCCGATGCTCCCCGAGCTGCATGGTGACGCTGCACATGGAAGCGACCACGTTCTCGTGTGTCAACATCACACCCTTCGGCATCCCTGTCGTGCCCGATGTGTAGCAGATTGTGCAGAGACTGTCCGGTTTTGGTGGCTGAAATTTTTTGTATGATGTCTTTATTAACAAAATTATCTCTGCTTATTTACAGGTTAGGCTTCAAACTATTAACTAATTTGGGTTTCAGGCTATTATAATTGTCATCAAACAATTTTTATTGGTCTAAACTATAAATAAACCGCAACTGAGATAAATTTGTCATAATCGGAAATGATTGAAAATAATAATGACTTAAAACTACTTAATTTGACGGAGATACAGGTAAATATTTGAACACTAAGTGTGACAAAACAGTACTATAGGGAACGATGCATTAGGGATTATTTAAAATATTTGATGATGTAAAACGATTTTTCTAAGATAGTGTAATTTATTAAATTATTTGTAGTCATATTTATATAAAAACTTTAATTATATGAAGACTTTTAAACATATTCATTAAAGAGTTACTTATACGTGACTAAGGGCTTAATATTATACTACGGTAGTGACGTAACTCTAGCAATTATCCTAATAGTCATAACATAAGTCTCGTTATGAAACCTTGTACTTACAACACAAGGATGATCTTTCTGCGCTCCCAGTATCTCGACATCGCTAAATTTAACAATATCTACACCACGGCTTTTTGCCCTTTGATGCGTCGACGGCGAAACTTCCTTTATCGTGACGAGCTTGCGTAAGCATCGTGGTGACTGGTCCAGCAGCAGGTTTGCTTTCTTGTCATCTTCACATACAACCACTGTCATTTCCGCTGGAATATGTTAATAGCGTTTTATTAGTACAAATCGTTACTTGTTCTATTGACGTATAGGTTATAAATAATTACATATTATATAAATGTACTGAATCAATTTTTGAAGTGAAAACTTCTTTAGCCGCGTTGAGCACTTTTTGGCAGGGGTAAACTTGTGGATTCGCGTGACCAACATGCTCGCGAATAGAGTCATGCTCGCGTTGTTACGAAGACAAAAGGTCTTAAATATAAATACACTACATCCGTAATTAAACTTTATCCCTTAGTTTTAAGGTTTATATTTTAATATTTTTTTCTAGTTGAAGATACAAGTGGAATAATTTTGTTTATAGGTATAGTTCATCTTTCAGTGAGGCTGGAACTATTTAAAAAAATTAAGTGTTTATTAAAGTAATTTTAATCACAAGACAACATACAATTCTACGTTTAACTACCACTTAAACTTTTGAATTTGTTTCATGCAACTCAGCGTGAGCTACCAAACGTTAATAACATAGCAAAAGCTATTGGAGTCCCCATTGCTATTAAAGTATAGGTAAGCGATATTGGCTTATGACGTATTACTAGCGGATGCCCGCGACTTCGTCTGCGTGGTTTGAGGTTTTCTGGTTCCCGCGGGAACTCTTTAGTTTTCCGGTATAAAAAGTAACCTATGTGCTATTCCAGACTATGTCTGTGCCAAATTTCAGCCAGATCCGTTCAGCCGTTGGGGCGTGATTGAGTAATAAACATCCATACATCCATACATCGTAACTTTATGCGTAACTTGTAGATTAATATCTCACACATAATTGTATATACATAATCAGTAGCTAGTTAACAATTATAAAACAAAATAGTGTCTGTGCAATTCACACACGGCAGAAATGAAACTTCAGAAAAGTAGCCTACGATAAATATAATTTGTATTCTATCTCGTTCTCTCGCAAGTTAAATCCTATTTATGAATGTTTGTCTCTTTTTAGTGTCGGTTTTTTGTTTAATTTTTTTATTTCGTTGAATTTTCAAATCGTACCTAACGATTCTAAAGAAGTTTCACTTCAAAACTAATTTATTTTTGTGGGGAATCTGTGTTGGTAAAAAATGGACTTACTCTGATTAATAATGAAGGCACATGCATTGGCTCCTAAGGTATCATACAACGGTACTATAACCATTGAGTAGCAGTAAGCAGCTTGTTCTGTCATGATCCACTCCGGACAATTCTGGGCATATATACCTGGAAATCGCAAAGGAATTAATTTGGCGATCGGGATGGCGCAGTGTAGAGCGCTGTTGTCTTAACGTGGGAGGTCCCGGATTCGATCCCCGGCAGGGTTAATTTGGGAATTTATAATTTCTGGATTTTCCCTGGTCTAGCCTGGTGGGAGGTTTCGGCCGTTGATAGTTACCACCCTACCGGCAAAAAGATTTGGCGTTCCGATACGATGTGCCGTGTAGAAACCGACTATAGGGGCTATGGGTTTAAATAACTGCCATGCTCCTCACAGATTAGCCCGCTACCATCTTAAAGACTGCATCATCACTTACCATCAGGCGAAATCGCAGTCAAGGGCTAACTTAAGGTATAAAAAAAACCTAACAAATCTCATGAAATCTTGAAATGAGAAAAAGCTGATTAAGTTAATTATTGTGTGCTTTATTTATGTACTGCTCGCGGAAATAATTACTGTCAAGTCATTTACCAACAAAAGTGCTTTGGCCCGGGGTGAGGCCTTGGCATATAAGACCTGAACCAAAGTTCTTCGCTCGCAGCAGGGTCTCATTGTAAGTCTGCCATACATACGGCTTATTTGGTCCCTCACGCCAACCGAGGCAGTTGCCATTATCTGCAAAATAACAAGTGATTTTTTTGTATATATTTGCCGGCATTTAAGAGTTGACAAGGAAAGAAAAAGAAACTTTTGATGTTATCACTGAATAAATAATATGTTTGGGTAATATGTTACTCGCGGGATATTCCACAGTCCACACAATATTATAATTAATATTTTGTTGCACAGTCTAAGTGTATTCTTTTTTCCGTCATCAATGAAGGAAGTTTACTGTTTGTTTGCTGGTTTGTCCTTCAATAACGTCGAAACAGAGCAAACGGACCGACCTGATTTGCATGGGTATAGTTGAGGACCTAGCGAGTGACAAAGGTAAAGTAGTTTCCGTGAGAAATAAAACAACACAACGACAAAGTCGCAGGAATCAGCCAGTAAGAAATAAACTTGACATCAAGTGTCCCGACAACTCAGCTAGCACAAATTGCTTTAACTGTAAACCCTGTCGTACAAGAACCTGCTTTAGAATAATATTAGCATTATTCTGTAATGTGTAGATGAACGCATAGGTAATTGTCGTAAATGAGGGGAAATGCAAGGAGGAATAAGGTGAGCCCTAGAGTGATGCCTTGCGGCACACCCACAAGATATTATTGAATGTATAGCTTTATTTAGACTGACTTAAACGATATACTAGTGTTTTAAAATATACTTACTTGATTCTTTGACACCTCTACGAAAAGTTTCATAAAGTGTGCGTGTGTCATCATGTAGATATCGTAGATATTTCCCGTTTTTTGCTTCTTTGTAGAACTTTGACACGCGAACCAGTTCAGGTCCCTGGAACAATAAAAGAAATTTCAAATCCAGGGTCATCAAGTCATTCAGTCAGTATTACTAAAAGTATTTAATCGGACTATTTTGGATTAAATTGAGTTTAGAATTTAAAAAAATGTATTATGAATTATACACTGTTTTAACTATATCTAACGATACTAGCGCTATCTAACGGTTACCGCGGGAACTCTTTAATTTTCCGGGATATAAATAAGCCTATTTAAGTGTTATTTCAGACTATGATGTATGTCTGTTTCAAATGTCATCCAGATCCGTTCAGTTGTTCTAGCGTGATTGTGTAACAAATATCCATCCATACATTCATCCATCCATCCTAACTTTTGCATTTATAATATTATTCTATTCTTAATTCTAATTCTAACGATAACAGTAACCCTTTAACAACACTGTATTTGATGCTCTACAATATCTCAAGATGTTGTTACAAACAAAACACTTTAATAACAACAATGAGTGTTATCTAAAATATTATCTTAACAACAACGTATCAAATAGATTAATTTTAATTTATTACTAACCAACCAATACCAACATATGTTCCGCTTTAATTTGATTTGTCATGATAGCTTTAGAGTTCATTGCCCTGAATCCTTTCAGCAGAAGGGAACCTTATCAACAATCTCTTGTAATCTTTTTAACGCTACCGCTTTGTACTCATTCACGTTGAACAGATTATAATAGTCTGAGTTGAACATTCCTTTCATAAACATAATGCTTAGGCTGTAACCAGTCTCATTGACCACTTTACATCGACGCTCATGCGCTAAAAGCTTATGTAAATAAAACTCCGTTAACCTAATGACATATTTGGCCTACAAATTCTGTTTTCGACTTTAGGCACGTAACACTTATTACACGTGCCGATATTACCTATACTTTTCTAGTGCTAATGATATATTAAAGATGATTAAAGAGTGTGTTACCTAAAATTTTGCAAATAGTCGAATTTTGCCGATGAAATGTCGCCTGCTTATCGGTTTTTTATCGGATATACCATGGGGAGTGTGCTCTAGAACTTCATAACCTTGTTCCTCCTTCTCCGTTCTACCACAGAACAGCGAGAAACCGTGAGCGTTGGCACCCTTATGTGGTTGACGTTCAATTTGCTCGCACGAAGCGTTTTTGGTCGACGTTTCTGATACGAACCGCTAGGGTGTGGAACACCCTCCCAGCGCACGTGTTTCCTGCCACTTATAACTTAAGTACCTTCAAGGCAAGAGTGAATAGGCATCTTCTAGGCAAGCGCGTTCCAACCTAGACCTCATCATTGCTTTACACTAAGCACGATTGTCGTCAAGCGCAAGCCTATCGCCTATCTATAGTTTTTTTCTATAACGTACTCTAGGCTCCACATAAAAGCATATCAGGCAACTCCCACGGGAATTCTTAATCCACATTGACTGGACTTTCGACTTTTAGCGAAGAGGATATATTATTACAAAACCAAGCTAAAGTAAAATTGGTAACTACACACACACACAGTAGGTACACTTTTTGAACTTATATTTGACAAAGTATAAGACGTTGTACGTCTATTTGACGAAAGTTACGAAGGTTCTAACATCTCTTAAGCGAGAGCAACAATAAAAGACCGGGTCGGTGACAACTGACAGAACTGTTTTATTGTTTAAGTACCCACATACAACAGCGGGCTTCAGCTTGTTTATAATATTTGTAGGAAGTAGGATATATTCCCTTCAAAATAACAGTTATATTTACAAATAGCTATTTGTGAACAGCTGTAGTTTTCACATAATTTTTAAAATCTGGACTCACATTAAAGAAAACCATTAATAAACAGGAAATATACGATGCTCCTGTTTCTATGAAAATCTAACAAGGTTAAACGGAAACATAAGTAAAACAGAGATGTAGGTATAACGACAGCCGTGAGGTTAGGTGACCGAGTATTTATAATCCTGTGACATAACGCACACGTTGTCTGAGATATTTTGGGATATTATGAATAAAACTATATCAAAAGTACAAGTGTAGGTGTATCTGTTATTAAATTACTGATTGCGGATGCTGGTTGGTTAAGTCTTGATTTCTTGAATTACTTATTATTGTTCTTGAACAATTTTAAAGTCTCATTTATGAATCTGTGGAGATTTTTGAGGTCATCTATGGCGAGATTGGGACGAAAACTCACTCAAAATATTTTTTTTTAAATTCTCAATATTGCAGAAAGGTTTGGCTGGCGCCACGTTTCCGCATATCACGTCCTAAAGTGTTCAGAGATGTAATCAAGATTTAAATAAAATTAAGCTTTCTAAACCACATGTCGGTAATTGCATGTTTCTTAATATCATGTTTATGATGTATTACATACTATTTTGATGACAAGCAGGGGCCTTTAATTTACTGGCATAACATACAAGAGATGGCAAATAGTTCAATCATTGTGACCTCACCTATACGAAAAGTACCTATAACAAATTGTTAGTTCTATAAGTAGAGATGGTAACTGGTAAGGCTTTTTGCGACTTCTTAATATTGGTTTAAAGTTAGGACTCCAAAAAGTCTAGTATCTTGTTGTAGTAAAAATAATGCTTTGGTTAGTTTTATAAGTGTGTGTTCCAAAAAATAAGTACTAACAATGATAAGTCATTGTTCTGATAAGAAAAAGAATACGAAGCCGTCGGTGGCTGGAACTTTACGGCAGAAGACCGAGATTTTGTGGAAAGTTTCTTGCTAGATATCTAAGTTCAGCAGTTACGTCTATGATCTCTAAATCGACGCTGATGGCGCGATGACAAGGCGGTGACGATTACTAAAGAAAAATGTTTTATTAAGTAGAAGAAGTGGCAAATTATAGCATTTTCGAATACTTTGTAGAAAAGAGGCGGCTGACAAATTAAGGTGTTTTTAGCGTTATTGTTTAGTCAAGCAATAAACTGTCACCCATGAACATTGTTTTGATGATACCGATAGATATTTTGGCAAAACACCAAATATGTCACGAGATAATATTATGTTTTGTTTACATGCAATATACAAACAAACTGCTAAAAACATGCAACAATTATTTAGGTACTTAATTATTAGGTACTAAAACGCGGTCACCGAAAGTTATAGAATAAAATTCAAAACTGATTAACCTTAAGCCCTATTAGAAGGTTAATGATAATACAAAATATAAAACATTTGTAAGCAATTAATTTAGCTTCATTTAACTGTCTGATATTTCAAAGATTTCACAGAAAACCATATGGGAAAGTAACGTAATACCTTAAAATTAAATATAAAAATATAGAACAAACTAACAGCTTTCCGTCGAAACGTGACATATGAGTGACATGCCTATTCTTTCATGCAATAGCCATGACATAGATATTAAATCCTTGTATTATCGATTCTAGAGGAATAACACGTGATTTACTGTACTGGGGGCATACTGCCATCGCTTAAAGCCGTATTATGTTAATAAGGTTGGGGTTCGTGTTTTAGAGTTATAATCCTTATTTTAGGGACGTCAAGGTACGTGACATAAAGCTTTAATTTGGAAATAATACTGCTTTAGTCGATGATAGTAACCCCCCGACTGTATTTCATAACTTTCCTGCTAGCCTGCGTGAGATTAGTTTTTTAGAAAACATTATTATTTTTCTTCATGTTATATAACGATAGTGTGCAGAAGTGCCAAACATTAAAAAAATTCTAGAAATAACATAACACCATTAATCAATTCGTATTTCAAATCAATCACATGTCGAGAAAGAATGCATTCATAGTAACATCCGGATTTCTTTGCCTTGTACTTATTTGCGGAGATAATTAATTTTATAACATGAAGAAAAGAAACGAATCACAATATCGTTTCGATTATTGGTAACAAAGTATTAGTATCAAAACATATAAATCAACTCAACGTCATTTGAATAAATACGAAAAATTGATTATAATCCATATGATAAAGAATAAACAGTTTTCCAATGCGACTAAAACAAAATTTGTACTATAAATATTTAAAGTGACTCAGCACTAATAACTAGATGAAAAATATGCTACAGTTCAATGTGTGTAAAATTTTACAACAGATAATCGCGACATCATCCCGTGACTCGTCTGGATAATGTGCCAAAAATTCAAAAACTTTATAACATGATTTCCCTAATTTCATACGTCTTGACTTTTCGGTAGCTATGTGATTTTTAAAACTATTAGCGACACAGTCCAAGTAACATTATGTTGTGCTATGTCGATGACTTTAGTATGTAATTGATTCTAATCTTGCGATGTATTTTAATCACTTTAAATTTTTTCTCAACTCCAACTTCTCAACTCTATTGCTTTAACTAATTATACATTTTTGTTAAATATTATCTTTGAATTTGAAACTCAAAATTCTTAATCCTGACTTGGAGTTGATTAATGGATCTATTGATTGATTCTTTCGATCATAGTATAGTTTGTTTATTTACTTGCGATACGGAACTACCAATGAACGCGCTGAAATGTTATACAAAATATCGACCCACACCTTACCCGATTTTGTTTAATGTGTAACTAATTGCAAACTAATTTCACTATAAAATCGACTCTCAAAATTCTTTTATACACCAGTTTTATTACTGAAGTAAACTGGTCATTAGCTTTGCTTTACAGTTATGGCTCATAGTTATAAAATTTACTAGACATTTAATTGCCCACGCGAAGTTGCCATAAAAACAATCATTTTTGGCACAGGATAAATAACTACACTGAGTACAAACCAATCTTTTCTACACTCTACTACATTGTGGTAGCTTCAATCATTTTCTAATGGTAATGCATACAAAATCTGGCTTTGCGTTTGACGTTTTCAAGAGTTGTAAATCACTTGTAATGTGTTAAATGCATTACCATTACATCGTTTTGAGTTAAAGCTGAGTATACAAGTTGCAGGCTTAGGCAAAATGCTTTCTATAAAA
The DNA here is from genome assembly GCA_923060345.2 of Erebia aethiops. Lineage (NCBI taxonomy): Eukaryota > Metazoa > Arthropoda > Insecta > Lepidoptera > Nymphalidae > Erebia > Erebia aethiops. The sequence goes on along the minus strand of OV281096.1, from coordinate 6,666,683 downwards.
TAAACAATTATAAACAAAGTGAAGAAAATTATCGTATCCTAGCTGATGCCCGCGACTTCGTCTGCGTGGTTTAAGTTTTTTAGATTCCCGCGGGAACTTTTTAATTTTCCGGGATAAAGTAGCCTATGTCACTCTCCAGGTCCTCAACTATACCCATGCCAAAAATCACGGCGATACGTTGCTCCGTTGCGGTTGATTGAAGGACAAACCAACAAACCAAGAAACAAACTGACTTTCGCATTTATAATATTAGTTTGATTGTTTGAGTGGTTATCATCTGGTTCTGGAAATATTTTAATGAATTTTCTGATGTATTGCACATGTTTGCCGCAATCAAATTGTAATAGGTAGTTACGAGTTACGACTTACAGGTACTAGCTTTTATTTGAAACAAGCCGTAAAAATAAATTACTTTTTCAGAGAACTATGGCAAACTTTTGAAATCGTTCAACATTCTATCACAAATCTTATATTGGGATTTGGTATCAACAAAAAGACCTATCATGATCTCGAGTCTAATGACGAAAACCCAATTATGCCAACAATCACAACTCGATTGACAGTGTCTCAGACTTCCGGATGACAATAATTCTTTTTTTACACTTGTTTGATGTGGTTTGCTTCTATTTTTTCCAGTTTTCTCGTATTATTAGTTTTTAATCCAAATATTTTATGACACATCGTAGTTATCGTGGTCACTCGTGGTTTGATCATACTTTTCATCATTCATCTTTGATTGTATGTGTAAATTAGTAAGTATGTTACTGGCATTGATAATTGCTATTACAATATTACAATACAAGTATAGATTAAGTATTCAGTTTAATTAGACACAAGAGCCCAATATAATAATTATCTTATAACAAACATCGTTAGAATTCTAGGGCCCGTATTAATAAAACGTCATCGGCTAAGAACAGGTTCTCAAGTACCAGTCAATCTATGCATAGGACCGGTCTTTTCTATAGATTGACCGATACTTGAGTACGTGTTCTTAGCTGATGTCGTTAAATATGAATACGGGCCTAGGAAACGGAGCGGGTTGTTGAATGGAGAATTGGAGACACCTGCATTAAATTCTCAGCCGTTGAAACTTGGCAGGGTTGTAGTATGGCATGAACCAAAACTTGTACAATAAGATCAAAAAATATCCACATGATACTTATATAAATACTGTAAAGTATCGTCGCCCGAGGATGACGTTTGGGTCCACTAGCTTCCTTTTCCAGACTTTACTATCTATTTATAAATATAATCTTACTTTTAAACAATCTGATTGATCAGTCAAGAGAATAGGTGGCCGAATCGGTGCAACACCGATACAGCAGTTACAGCAGGTCATAGTAGCTGTATTTTATCACTTATTCACTGCTTTTGATCAAGTTCATTCACACATCACTGATTCATTGCGCAATCAGCATTGGTCATTGCTTTTGATATCACTTCGAATATTCATAAACGTAACTGTCACTTTTGTCACTGCTTCCACTAAACCTACTAAAACTCAGAATTATATTTTAGCCTAATAAAACTTAAGGTCTGAGTCACCCTCGTCACTTTCGCTAGAGACTTCTTTAATACTGACATGAGAGCAGCAGGTTGGGCAGCTCTTGGCACAATGAGTTAAAAATACCGCTCGAAGATGTGCTCTGCCAATTCAAAGAGCGGCAGTTTGGTTTAGGACATCTTGAACTTTGATGCTCAGATATAAGGGCCAGAACAGCCATAACATTATGCATACAGCAGGTACATCATCAAATAGTATTTTACACGAATTTAATAAATTTTGTAACTCTAGGTTATAAGAACATACCGATCATTGACCTTTACGTTGACATTCAGAACTATTTTATTTTTGCATAAAAATTTGCAAGGTTTATAAAGTAATTTAACTTGTTCATTTTTTTTTCTATAAAAATATCATTGCCTTTATATTATGCGGTAGCTAAAAAGCAGTAAATTTTTTTCATCATATTACGTTTATCACGTGATAAAAGTTTAAATTTAAAACAAAATGTTTAAGTTTTTATCGATCATTACTCCTTTAAACTGTAGGCATAGTTCATACAAAGAAGATGTTAATCGGTTGTGAACCTTCTTTATCTTAGTCATGATAGTTAAATTACTCAATAGCTTATCACATATTACAAATAAAGTAAATATATATATTTCACATACATGACAACAAATGGAAGGCAATAAATGCCACTCAAATACTTTCTGTTTTTGCTGCAATAAATCACATGCATGCCTTTCTTGTGCTTTATATTATTCATATTATTTATGTTTTATATTTATTACTGTCAACTCATTCTCACATACATATGCATCCAGGTACTAAAATTCTACATCAATGATGCATCCAGATGCTATTAGGATAATAAAAATAGGTTTATCTATTTTCCTCCTATAATCCTGTTCATGTGATATGTTGATTATGTGTTTTTAATATGGGTTATTTTGATTACGATTTTTTCAGACCTACTGCCAATAATGGATGCTTTGATTATTCAACTTACCGGCTCAAGTAAGCTCTGTTCGTGCAGGGTGACCAAGGGTTTCTCTGGTTTCGGCCGTGTGCTGAGATAAAATGCCGATGCAGCCGCAACGCCCGTCAGCGCTAGGGCTCCCGCTGATCCACCGACCATCCATAGGTACTGGTCTATTTCGCTTACTGGAAAAAGTGAAAAATCGATTAAAGATCAAACGGTATCAAGGAGAATCTTTACTTGCTGTTGCATAGTCAGCACAGTGTTGCTGCAGTATTCCATGTCCACTCATTAAATAGACAATTTAAAAACTCCGTTTTTTAATTGAAGTGAACATGATAAGGACATGATACGTGTGTACCCTGACGCGTAGCAACAGAAGGTATTTACTCGTACCGTGTCCATTTTATTAAAATCCAGACCTGGCAAACTATTTATCTGACATCTTGGCGTCTCCAAATCAGGACATACGATAATGACAGTTCTCATTAAAATTACTATAAGGCTTACTCCGCACCTTGTACTTTCGATAATGATCGTGACCTCTCTTGTCAATCAATAGATTACTAATAAACATACACTTTTACTTGCAAGTATAATGAAAATAACTTCTCGATGTATTATTAAGTTCAAAGACCTCAATATGAATATTGTTAAAACGTTTTTTTTTATACTATACCTACTCAAAGAATATTATAATTATAGTAAAATTATCATAAAATCACAAAGTCGCGTCATTTGCATTACGGAAGACGACTTGTTTGAGAATTAGAGAATTAACCGCATTATTCTCTGGATGTTCAATGACAACAAAGCAAACAAATAAAAATATCCAATTGGACAAGGAAGTTTTTATTTTTTTATTCTTTATTCAACAAAAAAAGGTTTATACAAATTACATCTTCACGTCCTGAAACTCTCGTGAGTTTATCCTGACATTGGAAATTTAAGTTGGTTAGTCATACTAATATTATAAATGCGAAAGTGTGTTTGTTTGTTGGTTTGTCCTTCAATCACGCCGCAAAGGAGCAACGAATCAACGTAATCGTGAACGAGTAAATCATATATCCGAGATTTTAAACCTAATAAATAATAAGTTAATAGAAAAGGCAGTCGGTATTTTCCAATAATACAAAAAAAAACAACAGACCACACAAGTAAAAGGTAAATCGTCTGTTGAAAGAAAGAGCGCATCTAATGTAAACAATATATTAAAACGTGTCATAAAAGCTTCCACAATCGGACTACGTTTCCTTGTCTTGAAGATTCAAGACAAGGAAACGTCTAGACAACTTTCATGCGGTCTAGAGACTAGTTCCTGGAACATTCACTGAGAGTGCAGCTAGTTTAGAAAGTGGATACTGGGGTGCTCAAGCGCCAGCGTCGTGTTAGCGTGTAGATTTCACGGGATTCTCTCGCGCTTTCCACTGACACACTTTTATGTTGCTTGTTGCTGTATTTACGATGAGAACTGCAATAAGTAAACTCTACTATTAAAAGTTGGACTTGAAATTGCACCAAGAGTGTTAATCTTAAAGTTGTACCATATTTAATTTGCTCGAATCAAATAACAAGCACAATTTGAGGTTGAAGCAATGGTAGGTCACACAGCAATTAAGGTTATGGCTCGCAAAAGTCAATGTCGAAATTCAAAGTTTTGTTTATTAGAAGGGTTCACATATACCTATTGGAAGGCGCTATTTAAGGTCGCGTCGATGGCCTCGATTATTTGTCGTTGAATAACAGAAGGTACTTGGTCGATTTCAAAAGTTGGAACCTTGGTGCTCTAATTTCCCCTCATTGTAGATTCAAAGAGCGTAACAAGCGTGACGGCCCTTCAAGGGCCAGTTGGTCTTGCAATAATACAATCGAATAACCTTTTAATCTAATCGATAAAAAATCAAGGCGCAAAGGGCTGAGAACAGAAATGTTTAATATTGATGGTAAGTAAATCATAATATATTTTTGATCTGTATTATCAATAATATGAGATATTCATTGTTGCAAATACAACCTCACGGTAATTAGAAAGGGTTTTAACTGAGTCATCATTAGTTATCATCGAAATATGATTAAATACTAGATGCAACGTATGTTTTTTCAATCACATTCATGGTCTTATATTGTACAGCACCTTTTAGGTTTAATGTGATTTAATTACTTACAACTGCTGCATTGATTCCACCAAATCGTCTTCTCCTTTGAATTAGATTCAGTCTTCTGTTTATCAGTCTTCTTAAGTTTTTTCTGTAGCTTACGGCATTTTTCTTTAACACTAAACTCAGTCTTTGTAGCCTCTGTGGTCACTTTGTCTTTTTTTATATTTAGTCCAAACTTCCCGCTCCCCATTTTATTATTATTATTGCACATATTTAATAAATAATTTATTATCACTTCTCTTCACGCATTCACATACTTATCCACATTATTTATTTACATGACTCGATGTGCCTGGTTCATAAACAAATTTCAAAAATACTATTACACTTTATTCAGTATCCATCCGCTAGTATTAAATTGCCATAAAGATATTCAATATCGATAATAATTTTTGCTGTGGAATGAGGCTGAATCAATAAAACTAAAAGGTTTTATACTTAGATTCATTTCGAGGAGGCCTTTAGCCTTGAAAGGGTCATTAACACTACCTGTTGATATCTGGATACTATTACAGCTCCTGATTTCATTGGTTCGCTTGCTTATCTATTTGTAATGTATGATAATATCAAAACAGAAAATTGTGAGTATCTCAAATATTGATTGTTAATGATGAAGACGAATTCTCATCTAAACTGCTTAGAATTATCTAAGCAGAAGCAGAAGAATTATCTACATAATAAACTATGTACTTAGCAAAATATTACAATACAAACAGAAAACCACAACGCGGTTGAACAAATAGCAAAAATATTAAAAATTCAATATCGCACAGATGCAATGTCCTTGCAATTAAGACAAATGCCTGCACCGTGTAAACCTTTCAGTTCAGGTAGTACAATTATATGGTACACAACAAAGCAAAAGCCAACAAATACCAATTTCCAGAGAAGTAGGCAGCGGACATTTCTGCCCTATTAAACATTGTAAACATCAAAATGTAAATCATGCAGTCAATGCAAACAGTCAAACCATAGATTGACAGATAAAGCGGCAACATGCTATTGAAATCTAACAATGGATTATAATCCCCAAGCCGTATGCAGCGTATCGTGTTGACCCAATAATTCGAAAGTACCGTAGTAGGTGTAAGTACACATTAAACTTCTATTGAGGTACAATCGTTGATTATTATTTGCTACCTCGAATTACGTCTGGTCATAAGAAAAATCAGTATAAAGCTACAACTCGTACCAACAGGAGTAAAAACTTGAAAATAAATACCATTTGGGGGGCTATCGCAGTTAATGTTTTCTAGCCCTATTTTGTCTCGGGGTACCTAGAGAGTGCCTTTAGGAATGTAAAATGCTATACATAACTTATGTATGGAAAATTTGAATCAATGTCATGGTAACCTTATTAACTGTGATTCATTATTATTGAACAACAGAATATACTAATACAACTACAACAACTGTGAAATATACTTAAATTAAATAAATACAAGGCTTTTTTCTACAAATCCAGTTTTTAGTACGAGAAGCTACATCTTAGGGCGAGGGATTAGTTCGGGGCGAATCACTAATGCTTATGGTTTATTTATTCCTACTTTTGTTATATCAATTGAAATAAATAGGGTCTCAGAGCTCTACAAATCAGTAGCTCTTATCAAGAGATAAAGACATGTCGAATATAATATGTACGTTGAAGTCATCGATTATTGGTTTTTCTAAATGCACAAAGAATTGTACTAATTCTGTTAAACCAATTATTAGTTACGTATCGTAAATAACGTAAATGCCACTGTGGAACAAAACGAATGGGACCTGTAATATACAACTAACAGTGATTTCCGCTATCGGAACGTTCACACTTAACGGTGGTTCTGGTAAATCTGGTACACGAAACAATAAAAATAAAATTTACTGAAATTAGTTCCATAGGAAACTTGGTTATAAACGACCTTATGAAAGTCAATAACTTGTAAGTTTAGGTAGAGGAAAATTTTAAGCCGACAATTACTTAATCCTTGTATTGAGTAAACACTACATGAATTTCAAAAAATCTTTAGTGGTGATCTTCGTTGTAGAGAAAACCTATATGAAGATTTTCTCAACTTACAATTTTCTATAGTGGTGTTGCTGTAAATATGTGTGTTTTTATTCAATAAATGGCATGCTGACAGAGTAAAAATAATAATAATTTAATATTGTCAGTTTTATTTAATTTGGACATTTTAATATTCAATTACTATTTATTATATTGTACGTTTTATTTTAATTGAAATATCTACTGTTGTGTCGGCATTTGAATTGTGTTCCTGTAAAAATGATATTGTCACATACGAATAATTCATATTCAACTTGTTTGTAAAATTTAACATTTGCATTCTAGAAATGGCTGAATACATTGGATCATAATATAATATAAGTACTCGTATCACCCACTGTACCTGTGTTCATGCAAATAGAGGATAGTATTGTATTGTATGTCCGTCAGACACTTTTTCCTTAGAAAAATTGGTACGCTATAGATGCTCCTTGTATCCTATAAATGACCTTTTGATACTATTATCATCATCGTCATTAATTTATCGCCAGCCCACTGTTCTGAATGAGAAGGGTTTAGGTCATATACCACCACGCTGGCAGAGTGCGGATCAGCAGACCTACAATACTGAGTGCAAAAAATTTGACACACTTTCCGAGTTGCTAGGACTGTTTTGAGGTCGACGAACTCTTCAAAGCGTGTTTTGATATAGCCGTCAATTCGCAATCTGCCAATTTTTTACCAAAAGTACCGCGGTAACAGTTAAAAACGTTTCGTGGACCGTTTTAATTACTTCGTAGTCACGTCGTAGTAAAATTTTACCGCTACACGAAAGTGATATGACAACCGGAACAGGATTTTAGATGCTTTAGATAAATAGGAAGAAGAATATTAGAGATTATAACCACGGATAACGCTCCTCATAGTGATTGTTACCCATCTTCATAATATGCCAAATTATGGTACGACTGAAAATCAAAGTAAATTTTTCAGATTGGAAATCTTTTAGGGAAAAATATAATCCCAATTCACAAAAAAATTTCTAGGCAATTTAATATATTTGGACCAACTATTATTTTTTCAGAAAAAGTGTACCTACAGTCAATTTCACCAAAACGTGATTTTAAATTCTTATTTTTAACCACCACTCTTTTCCATTTTAACGGTAACCGATTTCAAAAACAACTCAAGTCTCTGTCACCTACACCTACGTTATTCAAATTAATTAATATAAGTACCCAAACGTCTGATTATTACAAACAAAAAAATTGCAGTAGTCCGATATTACCATACAAGTTCTGAAATCGAAAGTAACTCCGATGTACTAATCAAGTCAATACATTTCGCACACAACTTTCCGCGCTGTTACATGCACTTCCTAGGCAATGCGCCTGCGCATACCGAATGAGATTGAAGCGGTGCGACACATACTGAGTCACGTCCGCAATACGCACATCGTATTCATACACAAATGGAACTATATAGGTACTATAATAGCAAATCAAACAGATGGACCAATGTTTTACAATCATATTTTGAGCCCACAAATTGTCCAACTAGATAAACTAAATGCTTTCATGTATAATATATAACTCGATTAGTGTAAGCCAGGGTTGAAAAGTTAGAGAGTTAAAAAAAAGTTAGAAGAAGACAGCATATTGCTTCTAAATATCTTACCCCTTTGAGTAACTCCTGGTAGTATATGTATAAGCAAATAGAGAAACTTAATTATATTTCACATAACTATCCTTTAAAATATTATTTCAATTATATCCTGTACTTGAACAACAAATACTAAAATTAGATAAATATTGTAAGGAAACGGAATTATTTAATTTTTAATGAGCTTCAGTATTTTTAACAGAACTTCACATTTATGTCAATAGATGGCGCCGCGAGGTCTTAGTTCGGGGCGAACCACTAGTTACATTTAAACAAATGTCAGAAAATTTCTAGAATATGATGGGGAAAATCGTATTAGAATCCACTAAGAAGTTTTAAGCTAAAGCACAGATAATCGCGGATCGTAGGATTAGTAAGTATGACGATGATAATAATTTAATACGCATTGCTGAATGCATAAAGAAGAACACGTCTAAGTAAAAAGGATGAATAAAAGTTTTATAAGCTTAAAGTCCTACGATAGGACAGGCCCAGACGTCTGCAGGATGCATTTACGGCTTCGAGGAACGTACTGACTTAAGTGAATCGCCACAAAATAGTTTTGTTTTTCCTTTTATGCTTTTAAATATATTTCAAGCACATCACACTGCATATAAAGATACAAGGTTAAAAAGGACTGGAAGTTCGCATTTACGGCTTTTCCACATTTACTATCCGTAAGTACTGTCTAGCAAAATTCAGCTCTGTCGGAGTTTTTGTTATTTGATCACTAGTTTCATGTCTAATTTGACCGGACTACCACTCTAGTGAATTAAATAAAGTCTTATTGTATAAAAGATTTAAGTAGGTACTTAATCTGATATGTACAATCTCATCCTGCTCAAATTATCTAAATCAGCAATTTGCAATTTTATTGTTTTTTTTTTGCAATTTAGGCTCAACAGCAATTTAAAGTTGGATTATGTGACTTTTTCTTTCAAATGTTATTCAGTATGCACATATAAAGTGGACGCATCGGACGTATGGCTATTAACATCTAAACGTAATATCTCGTTAAGCTTGAAAGAGGAAAGATACGACAGGATTGTACATCTGCAGGATGTCTTTACTACTTCGGGGAACAAATGCACTCAAGCGATTTTGCATACGATGAATTGGTACGATTTGAATGGATAAGTACATAATTATTTATATCTTCTTATTTCTGAAATTTATTTTTAATATTGCTTGGAAGTAACCTCTATCATACATTGCTATCATTGAATAAAATAAACCTATATAAGTTTTTACTGATTTTAAAATTTCTGAGAATCGTATGTTTCTGAATATGATTATCTACGATGCCAACGCCACCTATTATTCATATTTCAACTGTTACTACCAGTATCTTGTTATTTGTCTCAATTAATCAGTCTAGTGCTAATTAATAAACTTAGCCTATGAGTTATTCCAGACTATAATCTATCTCTTGCCAAATTTCACCCAGATCCGTTCGGCCGTTCTGGGGTGATTGAGTAACAAACGTCTATCCATCCATACTTTCGAATTTATAATATTAGTATTTAGGTATTGATTTCGAAAACAAAAGCTATCGATTTTCAAATTTATACTATACCTAATCAATCATTTCGTATCTATCAGTAATTTCCTAATGCATAATATGCTTTTTACAGAAATCATTACGAATTTCAAGCACAATTTGTTTTCAATGGTGAAATCAAAGTCACTTATAAAATGTGGTCCATTGTGATGCAAGTTAGTTTTAATTCAAGGCTAATGTCAGGTTATTATGTCAGGGACGGGTTTTTGTACGAAACACGGTCGGTCTTTCATTACGCCTGTCAGTTTAGAAATGCCTTTATAATGAAGTACAACCTTTATCGAACTTCTAAAGCCTTAGGAGCTTTCAACTCTTATTTTGTTTTTGTAAGGTTATTGCATTATAGAGTAATGCGTGGTTAACTTTTGTATATTTTAACAGACCTAACGGAAAAACGTTTTTTATGCAAATTTTGTTAGCTTTCATACACAAACTTTATATTATACTAACGTTTGCAGAAAATATTTTCGTTCTACCTTCAATCTACTTGATATATGTTTTATAATTAGGAATGTTTGACAGGGAGTATTTTGTTGTACGATCTTTTCAGTAGGTATTGTACATTGCACACAATGCATCCTCATTTCCTGCAACTACATCAAGAACTACATATACCTAAATCTGGTAATGTTGCCTAACATAAACCTAATCAGTCACATCAAATCATTCTCATTAATATGCTGTCTGTACAAAAGCCATTTATCAAAAGGCACCAGACAAGCGCGCAGATGTTATAAAAGGGCTTTCATCTAAGTACGGCCTACAGTATTCTAACATTCAAGTTCCATTCATACGACAAAAAAGCAATTTTCTTATGAAGCTTTCTCACGGCACGGCGTGTGTTACCACGAGCTACTGTTTGTTAGATATTAATTATATATATATATATATATATATATATATATCATAATATATATTTTAACGCGGAGGTGTGTGCGCAGGCAGGTCAATTTACTCAGTCTCGCTGCTCGGCTCGGACGCAGTGCTCGGACATTGTCCGACACGACATGGTGAGAGCGATCTCTCAGGGGCAGGATTGACGGCTTTACGAGCTGTCAAGCGGAGGTCCCGGGTTCTTTTAGCGTTTAGCGTTAGCGATTTAGCGTTCCGGTACGATGCCGTGAAGAAACCGAATAGGGGTATTGGATTAATATAACTGCCATGCCCCTAACAGGTTAGCCCGCTACCATCTTAGACTGCATCATCACTTACCATCAGGTGAGATCGCAGTCAAGGGCTAACTTGTAGTGGATGAAAAAAAATACAACAAGAAGCCTTAGGAGTCGTGTTCTGACCCAAAAAGGTGCGGATCAAATTTCCTCCCACAGAGCAAGAATCGTGATCGCCTTAGGCAGGATCGCAATCGTGTATAAAACAGTGGTTATTTAAATAATGGTTGCTTGCACGAAGCCTTTTCAAATAATAAAATGCATTATTATACGGTGGAGCGCCTGTGCTGTTGAGATGTGACATGAGATTGCATGAATATGAGTTGTAAATAGTGCCTTTTTAATCTCGAAAAGCGTAGATCGTCATTCAGGTATTCAAGCATGCAAATAGGTTTATGTACCCGTGTGCGAAATTACTTACTTAAAATTTGAAATGTTCGTATTAATATATTAATTATATTGAATATTTAATGATAAAGTAGAGTAAACTGTCTAATAACGCGACTTGTTAATTTAAAGAAAGTTATTCAGACTTATTTATAATAATTTAACTATGGTTAATAATGGGTAAAATATTTATAACATTACTTAAAAACCTTAAGATGAACTTATTAGGTGTTGAAAATGCTAATGTAAATACTAGTTTTTGTGGGACTTTGCAACTTTCCAAACTCCGAATCGTCAATACTATTCTGCTACGCTTTAGGGGCCCATCTTTCCATTTTGATGAAATTTGGTAATTGAAATTTATTGTATCCCAGGGAAGAACATGGGGTACTTTTATCCCGGAAAATTAGTTCCCGCGGAATCAAAAAACCACGCGTATGAAGTAGCGGGGCTCATCTAGTATTACATAAAATGCACTATCCTCAAGAATACAAAAGGAAAATGGATAAACACTTTAAATAGATATACCTACTACCTACTATAATTATTGTAAACCCACAAAAGGCACCATTTACATAAATATTTTACTATTGTACGGTCAGGTGGGCACTTTAAGGAGTATTGAAGTACCTTTCTCAAGTACTTAACTGAAGGGTAAGTAGTCTCAACTGCAGCATATAAACGTTTTACAACGGCAAAAACATTGCTCAATGCCATTTGATATCAGATGAAAATTATTATGATCTGGCTCTTATTCAGTTACTGTTAGAGTTTATGAGAATTATCATTAATATGAGCATAATATAATTCTATCGATCAAAGCTGTAAAATTATAATATCTATATGATATTCAATAACATTAATTTAATTGATAAGAGGAGTCCATCACATGACATTATTAAAAAGTATAGTAGCTTATTAAGAGTTAAAACGATTAAGTTTAAACGTTATTTTTCAACCAGCAAATGCATAATTGAACTAAAATGACTTAATAAGCGCCCTGCATAATAAAGGGCAGCAGGAAGTAGGAAAAGGAAAAGTTCAGTATCAAATTTCGAAGCCTCAACGATTGGCTCAAGAAGCTATATCGTCATGAACAGCATTCTATTTATATTTTTTTTAAATGCATGACACTTAATGCGACTAAGTGTATAATAATGAATGAATTGTTTTGTACACAAACATGCAGCCTATTGACAGAGAGACGATGAAAAACTGAAGCGGTATACATAGATACGCGAATGAGAGCACAACAAAAACACGACATCGAAAATCGTTACGACATTCCATCGGACACATTACCTACGGAATTTACACACTGCGGTTTTTACGAGGAGGTCTTATCGATCGTCACACGTACGTATCGTGTCGCGTATTGTCGCGTATAGGTATTCGAGGTAGGATGCGCGTGCGCCGGTGAACGCGCGGCCGTTACGGCGGCCTGGGACAATGTGACTCCATGTACAACGATGCCTCCCCAGCATAGCCTAGCCAATAGCCACCTCTCTCTTTTAAGTTAACGCAGCTTTACTTCAACTCTCCAACGATTAAGTGTTCTCTTACGCCCGGTAATCATAGAGTTACTCGTAATAAGCATTTTTTCTTCTATGCATTGTATATTCCGTCTCTGGTAACTTGAACAGCCAAGCTAACAAGATTACCATTAATACCTAGATAGTCTATACTAATATTATAAATGCGAAAGTTTGGTTGGATGGAGGATGTATGGATAGATGGATGTTTGTTACTCAATCACACAAAAACGGCAGAATGGATCTGGATGAAATTTGGTAAGTACAGAGATAGATTATAGTCTGGAATAACACATAGGCTACGTTTATCCCGAAAAATTAAAGAGTTCCCGCGGGAACCAAAAAAGACCTCAATCCACGCGGACAAAGTCGCGGGTATCAGCTAGTATTTTATTAATAGAATCAATCGTTTTAGTAAGGGTATGGCCTACAACTCCCATAACTTGGGTAATGATCAGTTGTATTAAACATTTTGTACAGAACTTTTCCAAAAATCACGTACAGATGGATAAACTTTCTTCAGGGGAGGTTTTCAGAAACGAATTATTCACATTTGAATTCCATAAAAAGTCTACCAAATTAGGGGCCACCACTACTGATTCAGCTTGATTCAGCTTTTGTCCATTAAAAAACTGACGTTTGCTAGGGAGATTCATTTCTATTCTGAACACTGAATCGAACTGAATAGAATTAGTCCCTTACATGATCTAAAGATCTCACCTGCAGAATGGAAAAAACGCCTCACAATTTTTTTTTTTTACACCACTACAGGTATGCCTTGATGGTAAGTCTAAGATGGTAGCGGTCTAGCCTGTTAGGGGTATGGCAGTTATATTAAACCCATACCCCTAGTTTCTACACGGCATCGTACCGGAACTCTAAATCGCTTGGCGGTACGTCTTTTACCAGTAGGGTGGTAACAAGCCACGGTCAAAGCCTCCCATCAGAGGCTTGAACATATAAATCAAAAATGACAAAAAAAAATTATCATCGCGTAGGTAGGTTAAATTTTCAATTTAATATGAACCCTGAAAGCAATTTCACGCGTAAACACAGTACGCCTACACCACGACAGATCCCGTTTTATTACACACGAAATTGTTTTCTTGTGTATAAAATGAGGTTTGTTTGAGAAACACATCATAATGTAAACTTTAGTAGCAATGCGGGATTGTAAAGCCCATTATACTTCACGTGGTACCAAAAACAGTCTATAAGGCCAGCCATACCCGGACAGCTTGAAGCAGTCAGGATGGACTGCTTCAAGCTGCGACTGCATGGTGAACTACAGTCTTCTACGTACACACACATGGCACCGCTCGAGCAGTTGTTACTACTTCGAGCGGTTGGCAGCTGCAGTTATCAATGGTAGCTTCAAGCTGTAGACTACGACTGCAAGAGCGGTCGGTGTATGTTGATCACTGGCTAACTGCTCGAGCAGTCCGTGTATGGCCGGCCTAAATGTTACTTGTATGTATGTGTTGTCGTAATAATGCTCTAGTTCAGGGTAAACTTGGCAAGTTAAGGCACCAAGGGCATGCAAGAGAATCCAGCCCATTGTGTCATAGTAATTATTGTTATTGGAGCAACAATGGTTCTCTTGCTACAACGGTAACTGTGTCAGATCCTTTATCCATGTTGAAGACTACCAGTCAATCGCAAATATTGCGTTTTATTAAGTAACTAGCTGATGCCCGTGACTTCATCCGCGTAGTTTAAGTTTTTTTGATTCACGCGGGAACTCTTTGATTTTTCGAGATAAAAAGAAGCCTATGTCACTCTACAGGTTCTCAACTATACCCATGCCAAAAATCACGTCAATCCGTTGCTCCGTTGCGACGTGATTGAAGGACAAACCAACACATAAACAAACCAATGAACCAACCAACCAACAAACCAACAAACAAACACACTTTCGTATTTATAATATTAGTATGATATGATGCGAGATAAATGATAATGTACAATTACATTATATCCAATTATCGCCGACTCAGTGGTGAGCAAGTCTCCTCTAAATCATTGATTGATTGATTGATGATTTAACTCTAAAACATGCATGTCAACAATAATGAAACAATAATATGGCTATAATGCGTTGGCAATAAAGCCCTGATTGAAGTTTAAGTCACGGCTAGGTACAACCAATATTAGCAAAACCGCTACATAAGTTCTAGATTCTTCGGTTGTAGCAACAACGCTTGACTTTACATAATATCTAGGCTAGGGTTTTGTAAACAAACCTTGTTGACAAAACTCCATTTTGCGCTTTTAAACATGGACTCAATTTTGTACATGTACTTCGCCATCCTTACGAAACAAGCCTAAACATTGACGCGGTCAGAACATGCGCCTTGTGATAGAACAAGAATAAACAGTGCAGTTCACAAGGGCGTCGAACTAGAACGAGTAAATTGGCACTGCCAAAGCTGCAAATTGAATTACAGAAACTAAACGCATCATCGAATTGCGATACATGAAGTAGTTTAGGTGCATTAAAAACGAAATTTGTATTGCGTTTGCCGTCAGTTGGCAAAATTTCGGTAAATTATTATCTCATTGAAGAGCTAGATACAATTTAGAAGCTGGTATACAAAGAAGGTTACTTTCGACCATTTTCATATCTAATTCTGAACGAGTATCTATAACTACATAGCATAGTATAACTAGCTGATGCCCGCGACTTCGTCCGCGTGGTTTAAGTTATTTTTGATTCCCGCGGGAACACCTTAATTTTCCGGGATAAAAACCTATGTCACTCTCCAGGTCCTAAACTATACCCATGCCAAAAATCACGTCGATCCGTTGCTCCGTTGCGGCGTGATCGAAGGACAAACCAACAAACCAATAAACCAACAAATCAACAAACAAACACACTTTCGCATTTATAATATTAGTATGATATGATACTACTAACTACTACTACAAAGTATAACCACAGAAAAGGTGGTATAACTCTTAGTACCTAACTGAACATTGAACAATCTCTGAAGTCTGAACTAATTGACTGATCTATTCACGCATAGTCTGAACCCGAACCTGCGTTAGAAACTTAAAATTTTTATGACTTCTTTATGAGGAACTCGTAATGATGACTCATTACGAGTTTCTGAAAATTCTCACCCTAAGTAATAAATGTAAGTGTAAGTGTAAGTTCGTATAAAAGTTCGTGAGTTCCCTAGTGATATTAATGCATATTTATATTTGGGGTTTTGGTCTAAAATTAAGAAGTGGGTTCAAAAATTTTTGAGTAAGTATTCCACTCCCTCACCGGTTTTCAAAAATTTCAATTGAGCGAAACCCAGGCGGGTCAGCTAGTATAGACATAATTTGCCAACTGCATGATAAAGTGGGGGAGTAGTCGTGAAATATTTCGCTGTTGCTGTATGCGATTTGGCATAAATGCTGTGCAAGTATGTTGGAGATAATATATCTCTGGCCTTCTAACAATCGTTTATTTTGTTTGTGTGAGTTATTGAGGTCTATTATTATTAGGTGTCCAAATATTGGTATAGACTACATAATATATAGACCTCTCAGTAGGTGTAGGTCATCAAATGACCCGCAGGAAGCCTGACAAAACTTGGCAGCAGCCGAAGAAAACGGTGGAGTTTGAAAATTCTAGCAAGAGGTCCGTATTCTAATAAAATAATGTCCTCTCCACGGAATTTCGGCCACGGCGGCCTATCTCTAGAGAGATTAGCCATCTGCGCGGGAGATATTATAGTGCACAAACATAGGTGCACTCTCTGTTCCTTTACTCTCATGGACGGGACGGAAAATCCGACACGACCGGAGAGAGATCAGGCGCAGGATCGACGGCTTTACGTGGTCTCCGAGGCATGGAACTTGAACCCGGGACCTCGTCGGCCGCCGTCGAACATGCTAACCACTAGACTAGACCAACGCGGCAGACAAGTCCGTATAACTCCTGTACGCTTACTCTGAGTTTTTACATTGCAAATACGGTTGATCGACGTGAGAACTCACCTCACCAAGTGTAAGCGAACGGTCAAAGTAAAATGGACCCCATTGCTCTTGCTTTAAAGTCACAAATTCAGCGTTTGGAGCGCTGTCTGTGAATAAATACACGAAATGATGAAATGAGCTCTAAACCAATGCAGTTAAGGTTCATTTTACTTTAACGTTCGCTTACACTTGGTGAGGTGAGCTCTCACGTCGATCAATCGTATTTGCAATGTAAAAACTCAGAGTAAGCGTACTGGACAACAGATTTTCACAAGAGTCTAACGTAAGTACGTAGATACTTAATTAAAGGTAATCAGTGTCGTCAAATTTTTTTTAGTAACTATACTGAGAATAATCGTATAAATTGAGATACTAAGTACTTGTAAGAGTGCAAGAGTAAGACAAAAATTGGCACAATGCCTAGCGTAGATATGGCATGATCGTGTAACGATTTTACGTTAGTCCTTACGTCACTCATAATACGGCCTACGTTACGGCCTTTGGCTTGGCAAAAGTGGATGACGTAAGGACGTGCCCGTACGAGGCATAAGGACAGATTGTACTAGGGCCAACGTAAACGTGAGGAGAGACGAGCAGCAGCCTAGCAGGCTGCAATACCGCGAGTGGCGACGAGTGAAGGAGCGGCGCGCCGAACCGCTGATAGGGGGCAATATGGGCAATATGGGCAAGAGTTGGCTGGCTTCTCTCTTTAACCGTATTTCAAAGTGATTTACATTAAACTAAGTCAATAAAAAAATAGAACCTTGCCTCGCCAACCCGTACGTGGGCCTTCGGCCTTATTATATTTAATTCTAAGTAATCAATAAACTCGAATAGACCATGCTGTTCCATGGTCCACAGTAAACATGCGATGACGCGGCACTCACTACTGACGGCACTGCGACGAGCGCTTGGGGTCTTGTCGATGCGCACGTTTGTGTGAGTGAGCCTGTTTCGAACGTTTCTAGGTAGTTTCCATACTGGTTGCATCTGTTTACTGTACATGGTTCGTTCGAGTGTAGCCTAAAAGTACTGTTCTATCTAACATAGTATAATTTTTATGGACTGCTACCACTTGCAGCGGAGCCATGCCCGGCAGACGCTGTCCTGTCCTGAACCCGATTGCAGCGCCGCCTACCGGGTCCAATTCCAATCTACCCCGGGACCCACCCAAATACACACAAAAAATTACATCAGAGCTCAAGCTGCTGTTGAGTTTTGCGCTTAGCAACATAATATTATTAGCCATTCAATACGATACAAGATAATATGCATAGAAAAAATAAATACCTCCCTTTATCTATTCCGTGATAATATGGATATTGGAGGATTAATCTTGTCCACAAAACAACTTGCACTGTAAAATAAAAAATCAATATTTCGTACGATAAGTCGGTCCAATGCTGAACAAAGGATAAATAATATTGAGCGTCACAGTTGAAAAAGCTATAATAAAGTAAATATAAAACTACTTTTCGTGACTTTTATCTAAAAAATCTCGATTTGCTGGCACGATATCGCTATAAACAATGTACGCACTTTTGTGTGTATAAAAATAAAAATATACGAGTCGCACTATTTACAATTTTATGTTTTAATTTGCTGACGGCCTAATCTAGTTATTTATATTTTGTTACAAACTCACAAACAGAAGGACGTGTCAGCTGTTTTAAAGTTATTTTAGCAACGCATTTGAAAAGTGTTTTTGTAGGCCAAAGATTCCGGAAAACATTCATGAATGAAATTAAAATTTTGAATCATCTGCGCATATTCCGCTTTAAAATAAACATATTTTTCATCTATTTCTGCAACATTTATGTTGTTTCATAAATAAGAAAAACTTTTTTAATTTTATCCCAAGGTTTCGAATTCTTCGCGGCTCGCGCCTACCAGGGTGACGACTAACGACTAACTTAAAACACATCATTTATAGTTTTATACAGAATCATCACGTGAGATTACTTTAGCACAGAAGTGAAAACTTCTTTAGCCACGTTGAGCACTTTTTGGTAGGGGGTAAACTTGTGGATTCGCATGACCGACATGCTCGCGTTTTTACGAAGACAAAAGTTCTTAGGTAAATATAAACATACTACATTCGTAATTAAACTTTAATGCCTTTGTGTTAAAGTTTATATATTATAATTATTTAAAATTAAAAAAAAGATATTTGAAATATTTGTTATCACTTCGGCACTATCGGCAGTCCCTATGCGACTGCCAATTTTTTTTTCTTCATCGTTATTGCACAACCCTGAACCCCATCAATAAATGATATAAAGCAGGTATTGACGACCGCTGTCCAACTGTAACCAAGTGGGAGACCACTGGTTCGAGCCCCAGCAATGGGCAATCGGGGAATTTATAAGTGTTTACTCTTCTCTGGTCTGGTAATAGTAAGAGGTTTTCTAGTAGAAACTTCTGTAAGAGGCTTCGGCATTGGCTAGTTATCAGCAAAGACGCGCCGCCAAGTGACTTAGTGTTCCATTAAAATGCCACCGATTAGAGGTAAGTATTTAACTACCATACCCCTTATTGTTAGTCCGCATCTATGTTAGACTACATCATAAATTACCACCAGATGAGATCACAGTTAAGAACTAACGTATAGAGAAATAAAAAAGACCTAAAGCTTTTAAGAATCCTACCTGACCATAGTCAACCTTACGAGGGTATGTCGTATGAGAAGCAAGTTGTGGGTGTGCTCAAAATCAATCACTGGTATAAAATAATAAAGCTTTCTTAGGAATTGTTGAGTTCTTGAGGTTACTCCACCTATCGATCTATGTACTTAAAATATGTTCACATTCTTTTCACCAAGGTAATTATTGAAATTGGTAAATCGATGCTTCACAGCTTTAGCCTCTTAGAAAACGTAATGTGTTACATACGTTAAGTGACAGCTATTAACATCAATTATATTCAGTGAGTTCCAAATTCCTACATATTTAATTTAAATGTCATTTTCTGGACTTGTTTGCCAACATCTCTATTATTACTTTAGTTCAGAGTTGATAAATTACTATCATATCCAGATGCTATTAGGATGACAATTATTGACAGTTAGAAGTCTGTCCTTTCCTCTCGAGTGACTGTAATCATAAGAGGATAAGAGATAAACCTATTTTTATTAACCTAATAGTATCTGGATTGGGTTATACCTATTATTATTAGTTAAAAAAACTTACGCGCTACTTCTAATACTTAAATACAAACACTGTGTCTTAAATATCCAAAAAGACAGACCCTGCAAAACTGAGTGACAGGTGTACATTTTGTCTTTTTTTTAATTGGTGCAAATTTGTTTCGATCCTTCTATCGAAAAACTAATGAATGCCGATGCAGGCGAAATTTTATAAACCTAAGTTCAAGACAAAATTGATAGCAACAGCAAACTTACTTACTATTATAGATAATACAATAAATAAATACTACAGTAAAGTAGGTATTCGCACATCAAAATATTTGCTTGCTAATTTGCAAATGCGCGCGACTTAAAAAGTAAAACTGTAAAATGACGATATTATCATATATACAGTTCGGGAAACCGGGTTACCTTCAATACAATCCTCTTTAAAATATTACGTAAACACATTCCGTGTTATTGTGGTCAAGTCCTGGCACATTAACCCTAAAATTTATTAAAGAATGCGTATATTGACCGATATATGAATTTTAACCGTGATATCGATAAACTTGCACCTTAGTGCTAACTGCATGTAGGGTTGCCAATGACAATGTTTTTCACGCATATGTGTATGATCATAATAAAAAGAAAAGTCCTGACACATTCACTGAATAACTCATCAACACTCAAGAACCGTAAAGATAGCTGAAATTTTGCACAGAAGTTCAATTCATAATGTAGACAAGTAAGGCTGGATGTATTGAAATTCCCACGAGAGCACAGTCGTAGACATTTGTAAGCATCCAATAATTTGGGAAACACAACAACAAAGAAAAAAAACGAATGTCGCAAATCGAAATTCTTACTCGTGTTAGTAGGTGATAGGGTATTTTTATGCTTTTCTGTAATCACTAATTTTCTGTAATGCTTTTCTAAGCAAAAACTTCAGAGACTAGGAGAGTCCCTTTAATTGCACTGAAACAATTTGTTTTCGCTCTTAGGGATCTGTCCCGGCTTGCGTTTTCCCCTCCTCTTTTAATATAGGTACCTTCAAATCAAGAGTGAATTGGCATCTTCTAGGCAAGTGCGCTCCACCTTAGGCTGCATCACCTCTTGCATGCAAGTCTGCAGCCAAGCGCTAGCCTAGTTAAAAAAAATTATTGAAACCTGAAATTCAAAAGAACGAGCTACTAACCCAAACTCAAATACACAAAATTACTAGCATACAATATCCACCTCTTGCATGCAAGTCTGATTGCAGCCAAGCGCTAGCCTAGTTAAACAAAAACTGAATTGAAACCTGAACTTCAAAAGAACGAGCTACTAACCCAAACTCAAGTATACAAAAGTACTAGCATACAATATTCACAGAGCGTGGGATCGTGCGTCGCGATTACCACCATTGGATCAAGTCATGCGGTTCTGATGACGCATCGTGGAATGCATGTCACATGCCCACTACTACTGGCTGTCTCAGAGCATTGCGACAGATTCTTGCACTTCGAGTTGTTTGGACTTAAGGTGATGAAAAGTAATTGGAAACTACATGGAAACTACCTATAGAGTATAGGTATAGCGTTTTTGCTCGACGTTTCTGATACGAACCGCTAGGGTGTGGAACACCCTCCCAGCGCACGTGTTTCCTGCCACTTATAACTTAAGTACCTTCAAGGTAAGAGTGAATAGGCATCTTCTAGGAAAGCGCGTTCCAACCTATACCTCATCATTGCTTTGCACTAAGCATGTTTGTCGTCAAGCGCAAGCCTATCACGCAATAAAAAAAGGTACCAAGAATTAAATTGAACTGTACTGACTTTCTTGCCGGTTCTTCTTATTAGAATTTGCTTGCCGAACCGGTGGTAGAGACATTAAATAAATCATTTCATTTCGTCTGTGATTTCGAAATTATTGACATACTTAAATGGGTAAGTATAATTTAGTTTTAAAGGTCAATTGCATGATTTCAAACCCAAATAACGGGTTTTTCTGTTTAGTTTTCAGTTTGCTTGTTTGCAGTTTTTAGCATCAGTCTGTTTGTAATAACTCTTTTTTTATTGCAATGATTTAAATGTTTAATTCAGGTAGAGAGGCAGGATTTATTTAAACTACTTTTTACTACGACAAAGTTTACGAACCGGAAAACAGAACGTCACGGCCAACAACTAGTGTAGGTATTTGAGGTATCTCCTGATAATTCTAACTTTCAACTCACAATTCCTTTTTTCCAAAACAAGGGAAAATACATTTCATAAGGAAATAAAATGCTTAAATATATTCACAGAAACCATAAACAGTACAAGGTAGGCACTATTTAAACGGATTGCGAACCATTTCAATTGGTATTTACCAACAGAACAAACAACTCAGACGCATAATTATATAGGAAGCGGTCTCGGTTATTTCTACATTTCAACTTTAAAAGTAAAAAATTAAAGCCATTTCTTTGAGCCCAGGCTAGTTCGCGTAGTAGGCACGAAAAAAAGCATCGCGACAGTCACTTTTAAAAGCTTCCTGAATAATAAAGTTAACAAATAGTAATAAAACTTGACAGCTTACCGTGAAATGCTAAAATATCAAAAATAACCAAGATTTTATTTGAAGTAAAGGTGTGGTAGGTACTATACCTACTCTTAGTATCGGCGAAGACAAAGGAGGGTAGGTATATAAGTTACTGTAATCGAAATCATGAGCAATCTTTACGCCAACTGAATTAGGGTAATCTTTTTTTTTTCAATTAATAATTAATGCAGATTGGATCTGCGTTACCGTTTCATGTCTACCTACTCGTAATTTTACTTTACGTATAATTTTGACAATTTTTAATTGGTTTTGTACAGTTCTGTAAAATGATTTAACATGTTAAAAATCTAACTTTTTAATGGGACCTTTCATTTACACCTATGGATTATATTATATATTATTATCTGCTTTCCGAACCGGTGGTAGAGTCAAAACATGACGTAGCATAAGGACAAACATATAGGACATACAGGTGTATCTTAATACACCTGTATGTCATACATGTTTGAAATAAATTGAATATAACTGAAAAATCCATACAAGCATTATAAATGCGTATGTTTGTCTATTTATGTCTGCTATGCTTTAACGGCCTATCTTTTCAGTTTTCGTTGCATCCCGGAGAAAGACATTGGCTACTTTTTATCAATAATTTAAAAACCTTATCCACGCGCTGGTACTCAGACCATGGCATAATACCTATTACGTAGTTAAGCCTCAGAGCAGGTGGCTTGCAGAAAATAAAAGGATAGGCCGCATAACTCGCCACAATAGTGTCATTAATCCTTCATGGGGTCCTTGACCCCGGTTCGCGAGTGATAGACAATGGTGGTAGTCGTTTGTGAGCTGAATTAATGCGTATGCACATGCAATGGGAAGCGGGAGCCGACCAGCCTTGAACTTGCCCGCTGCAGTTCGTCGCGGGCTATGAATGCGAAAGCAACCGCCATTTCTAGGAGCCGCTTCGTAGTACCACCGCACGGATTGTAACCACCAGTGTTGCCTACACAGTTAAAGTAAATACTCCTGTAAATATAAAAATTGGACTATCAAATAACATCTCATTATAAAAAATGTTTCTGCAAATAAAGAATTCTGGTTTTTTAGACATATTCGATAGTAGGTATCTATTTGATTCGGTAGAAATTTATATTTCAAAACGTATGAGTACGGCTTCGGGCTTAGTGTTTGAGTAATCGAATTTTCAAATGCATCACTCGATTTCGATCCCCATGCTATTTCACAGTAATCGAAACTGAATTCTAGAACCACTAGAAAAATTCACCAGCTACTAAAAGTAATAAATAATTCGCCACTAAAAGGGAGGCAGAAACCACCAGTTTTAGTAGAAAATCCACTAAGTTGACAACACTGGACTAACCACTTGTCTCGAATGCACATGACCAAGTACGCATTCAATTTATTCATGTAAACATTTTATTGCCTATTAGACGATGCCCGCGACTTCGTCCGCGTGGATTAAGATTTTTTAACGCTATCTGTATTTAAAATTTCAGCCAAATGCATTGTGGCGTGAACGAGTAATAAACATCGGAACATACAAACTTACAAAAAATTATATTTTTACATCAATACTAATATTATAAAGAGGTAAAGTTTGTGAGTTTGTGACATTGTAGGGGGTAATCTCTGGAATGGATCTACTAAACCGATTTTAAAAATTCTGGTACCCATAGAAAGCCACATTATTTGTAAGTGTCATAGGCTATATAGTAACCAGAAAAATTAGGTAATTCCCGTGAGAATTTAAAAAAAATATTTCACGCGAATGAAGTCGCGGGCATCTGCTAGTGTTTGATAAAGTAATTAGGATCAAGGATGTTTTATTACTAAAAAGGCATGTTTAAATTTATGGACATGACAGAGACATCTACTGCATATTTTATTCATAAACATGAAGAATGAAGACATAAAGTGTTGACCAATATTCATACGTCGTTCATATTGCAGCTGAAGAGTGGGTACCTGGTTGCCCTATTTCCGACCGAATGTATTCGCAAAGCCAGATGGCACGGAAAATATCTATTCGACTGGCTTACTGAAGTTTACCTATTACGAGTATTTGGATCTGTTACTTTTTTAACTGCCTCGTTGGTCTAGTGACCAACGAGAGCACGTTAAGCCGTCGGTCCTGCGCCTGATCTCTCTCCGGTCGTGTCGGATTTTCCGTCCCATCGGGCTATGAGAGTAAAGGAACAGAGAGTGCACCTGTGTATGCGCACACACTTGTGCACTATAATATCTCCCGCGCAGATGGCTAATCTCTATGGAGATAGGCCGCCGTGACCGAAAATCGGTCGGGAGGACATTATTTGGATCTGTAGACCCGAGATCTGTAAAGTAAGCCCTAATATAAATATGGCTTACATAATAAAACTAGAGCGAAAACACAATAGGGACCGGACTGGAAGATTTAACGAATCATCTAGTCTGCGCGAAATGCCTGCGTTAGAGAAGAACGATGTATGTAATATAATATGCGCGCTGAAATATCTACTTTCATTAAAATCCTATCAATTTCGCTTAAATCCATCAGTTGAGATTTAGAACCTTTCATTGTACTTTCACAATATAATATAATAACAGGCCCAAAGAAATCAGGTCAGTAGCTTTTCTACTGATATTATCAATCCCATTTGGATATTGGCAATCCATTGTCTTTCATCGGGTGGGCGGGAAACGACACGTTATAAAATAGCCGAAAAAGTTACAAGTTTTATTTACGACTACCATTCTGTCGGAGGCGGAAAATAAATTAGCTATAAGGGTTTTGAAATCCCAATATCTTGTAACTTACTGTGGGCTGAGTTGACATTATGTACACGCTTTGCCGTAAAACTAGAAGAAAAATCGGTATCAATCTTCTGAGCTCCGTTTAATATGTTCCCCTGGTATAAACAATTTATGGAACCCAACTTGTATGCAAAAATCAGTTAATTAAGGAAGTTTAGAAAAACGGTGTTTTTTTTAAAATTAATCAGGTAAAAATACGAAAACGGCAACGCTCATAATGATAACTATCTTATCAAAATATTGTTACTAAATATCAATCCATATCCATACTAATGTTATAAATGCAGAGTGTCTGTCTGTCTGTCTGCCTGTTACGCTTTCACGGCCCAACTACTCAACCGATTTTGAAGAAATTTGGTACAGAGATAGTTTATATCCCGGGGAAGGATCATAGGCTACTTTTTATACTGAAAATTGAAGAGTTCCTGCGAGAATTAAAAACATCAATCCACGCGGACGAAGTCGCGGGCATCATCTAGTGTTACTATAAAGAGAAAATTATCTGTTAGTTTAACTACTTACTTATGAATAAAAATTATTTCCAAAAAAACCGACTTCCAACGCCACTGTAAAGTAAAAAAATATTTTTGATTTCTACCCACTATGTTGAAGTCGGGCGAGCCTGGTACGTCAACTTTGCTTATTCTTGTTATACCCGCCCGAATTCAACATAGTGGGTAGACATCAAAATTATTTTTTACTTTACAGTGGCGTTGGAAGTCGGTTTTTTGGAAAGAATTTTTATTTTTAACTTTTTAGTCTCAGAGTTGAGAATTTGGAGTCAGAATTTTTTATGGGACCACCTCGAGAGCTTCCTCTGACACCTGATAGAAACAATTTTCAAATCGGTTCAGAAACCATGGAGATATGCACCGACATAGTACATTAAAAAAAACGCGCCATATTGAGAACCTCCTCCTATTTGGAAGTCGCGGGTTAAAAATAAAAAAACTATTAATTTAGTTCATGCGCAGGACCGGAAACCTAGCGCACAGGCTTTCGAAGAGTTTGTAAATAAGTTGGAAGTTGTTAGAACTCAATTAAAAGTTTCGCCTCTACAATTATGTAAATAATCACGAGGCCTAGAAAGGAAGTACCTGTGTGATAGCGCCATTAAACTTGCAATTACCGTTTTCCTGCCACGGCCTGTGTCGTGCTGAGCTTATTATCGGTGACAGAATAGAAACTACATTAAAGCGATAAGTGTGTTCCTCTGTGGCCTGTGCACGCTTGCAGGAAAACATCGGAGTCTTATTTATAGAGCTAGGGTTTATATCCTTGTTGTATTCTGGTTCAACTATTGTCGTGAACGTCTGAGGACTGGTCATTACCCGAGAAATCCTACTCACAATCGCTACCATTAAGGACAGCACCGAGAGCAGTGGCCAACCACGACCGACGCACCATTCATATTATCATTATGATGGCACATGTGATATGAAACATTTCACGGTTACATAACCTAATGAACAAATCTTGACAAACTTGGCAAAAGATAGCTAATAGACATGATGACAGAGATAATCCTGGAACCTGGTGGACACTTTTGAACCCGGAAAATAAAAAAAAATTTTACCGAAATTAAAAATAAAACTCAAATGCACGCTGAAGAAGTCGCAACGTTTCAACTAGCACTCTCAGGTACTTGTCGCAGCAACATCATAAAGCAGCAGTGCGATATTTTGGTAGCCGTAATGTGGTCTGCCTTTATAAACACTTATCCGCACCACAACCACTACAGCCCATTAACGTCCCACTGCTGGGCACAGGCCTCAACTCTCATAGGAGAGAGGAAATTAGAGCTTACACCCACCACGCTACTCCAATGCGGGTTGGCGAGAACCAATAATTAGATATTAGAAATTTTCAAATTGTCCCAGCTGGGAGTCAAAATCATGTACCTATAATAGTTCGCGCACGAGTTAAATGTAGAGCAAATACACATACATTTACTCTGCATTAAACTCGCGCGCTAACTGTACATTTCCTTGTACGGCACAAGTGTTCAAAGCTTTAAAAAAATTAAGTGTTATTTTATCACCGGAAACCATTTTCTGTCTCAAAAGATTGCGCAATTACTCGCATAATTTTCCCGAAAATCCCGTAAATTTTATGAGCAATTCGCAAAACTATTATAATAATTGTTGTATGAGAATAGCGAGATGTCGAGAGGCAGCCAGTAGTAGGTTGTGGGGTCGATGGCCTATCAACCGGTCGCGCTTTGAGCTTAGTCGAGCGAACGGGGCAACGCGAATTTGGCCCACTTTTGAGAATCTATGCTTTATATTAAGGATTTACCACATGACGAAGTCAAAAAAAAAATCGCGTTTTGTGAGGTGATGAATTAATGACTAACCACTAAATGAATTTTTCTAATATTTTTTTATCCCGAAACTGATAGCCATAATATTTGATGGGTCTAGATTCTAGAATTGCAAGGTTTACATTGTGTTCGTAACTCTCGAAGATTCTTTCTGGAGTGTTGTATCTGCCGTTGGCAAACATAAAGAATTTTGGGATATTCCAATGAAATCCAACAAGCCTTAGCCTTAGACATCTATATAATGTGGTCTAATCCAAGGCAGACTGGACAAAGGTGACGGGAGAAAGGTAACAAATTTATATTAATTAGATACAAGGTACATGATGACCGCAACAAATGAGTTCTGATAGAGCTAATTTTCACACATAGGTGTGAAGAGAACTCTGTCTGCGCGGATGAGCTTTAAAAAATTCCGAGGGAACTCTTTGAATTTTCGAGATAAAAAGCGTTATATCAATCTCCAAAATGCGAGAACAAAATATCATGTTTTTGTTGCTTAAGATTTTTATTAATTATTAAATCTGTATGGATGGGCCATGCAGAGAAAGATAAGATAACAGATTGTATGGATAATAAATAATTTGATAGCTTTGAGAAACTACGTAACTACGGTACACTCAATTTTACAGGTACCAGAGAAATTTAAAATTAACTTTTCTCTTTGTATCACAGCTGCTATTTTCCAATAGGTAAAAGGCTACAATGTATGCAACGCAACATTGTAAGGCTAGAATATATTATAGTGTCTCTATTCCGCCCTTTATGCGCCAGCGCATATTTGTTACATTAATCTCCCCTTCGCGGTTACTGTGTCGAGTAACGGTGCCCAGCAGATGTAGTTGAGCGTATCTACTCACTGGCAAAGATTATTTTATTCAAGTAGACATTTATTACATACTTCATGCCTATATTATGGTTTAAAATTTTATTTGGATGTAGTTTTAAATAAATATTTGACAAGTGCTTGTTTTCAGTCGTACGCTAACCTGATAAGGTGATCACTGTTCACTGTGTTATACTCCTTATTGGTTTACCATACTTTATTTTACTACACGATGGAAAAAGCACAGATCTTGCGGAGACTTTATCGTACTTTTTTCCTTTTTTTGGTAAGTAAATGCTAAATGGCCTGCGTTTATTCTGTATATATATATCTATAATACTAGTCAGCTTCCGTGTTCACAAATCAAAATATATCAACCTATACCAATCCTATTGACTCATCCATCAATCAATCTGATACATAATTTGCATTATATTTTCTGCCTATTTCCCCATCTGTCTTTCATTTAATCTTTGACTGTTCAGTGGGTGGAAACATTAAGTACTACTATGGCAACTCAACCCGCCTGGAGATGTCATCGCAAGCTTGTGACCATATTTGTGAAACAGGTATAAAAATTATCCTGAATTTGAGGCCATCGACAAACAATCATTGGTCACTAGTGCTACGAATTAAGATGCAGTACATAGGAACCACAAATCGAGCTTTTAAACTGACACTACTAGCAATAAAACTTGCAGAAGTTAGTAATCATTGTGGCTTATTCTGTCCTACACAATCTCTGAACTAACTTCATCTTAATCTAGTGCTATACCGTTCAGGAAGCATATTAGCAAAACATGGTTTGTAATAATTATAGTTTCGTGAAGAGTTTGTGTATTTTAAGAATTAGCCATATATTTTCTATAGGAAAGCTACTACCACAATTTCTGGCGAATATTTTTATGCAAGGGACGAGCAATTAAATGACTAAGAGCTCAGAGTAAGAGCTAAGTTATTGGTTATTTTGGACTTTAAGGAATATGCATAGATACGAGTATTATAATCCCATAATAAGAATGTGTCGGTTGTATAATGATATTGATAAATTAGCTGATATAGATATTATATTTGATTCCAGATTGCCACTATTCATTACTGCATTGGAAGACGTCTTTAAGCTTCTGGATTGGAACGGACTTGGCATCAACATTAATGGCGATTACATCACTCAGTGCAGGGAAGCTTCGAGATGTCTTCTCGTCCAAAATACCTCAGTGTCTGAAGACCAAAGTCTTCGAACAGTGCGTATTGCCAGTGATGACTTACGGATCCGAGACATGGTCGCTGACTATGGGCCTGATAAGAAGGCTCAGGGTCACTCAGCGGGCGATGAAGAGGGCTATGCTGGGAGTGTCCCTACGTGATCAAATCAGAAATGAAGAGATCCGTAGGAGAACCAGAGTCACCGACATAGCCCGAAGAGTTGCGAAGCTGAAGTGGCAATGGGCGGGGCACCTCGTAGTTCGGAGAACCGATGGACGTTGGGGTCCCAAAGTGTTGGAATGGCGACCCCGCACTGGAAGGCGTAGCGTCGGTAGATCCCCCCACGGTGGACGGACGACATCAAGAGAGTCGCAGGGAGTCGCTGGATCCAGGCGGCGCAAGACCGTGGCTTGTGGAGGACCCTACAAGAGACCTATGTCCAGCAGTGGACGTCCATTGGTTGACGACTATTCATTAAATATATATAACCGAAAACGATGTCGTCGCGTCGGTCTAAGTTAGTTTTGAGCGATGAACATATTATTGAACTTGTGGTGTGTTGTGTCATGGCAGTAATGCGATGCTTCTGACCCAGTTTTGTCATAATTGAACAAAAAAACACACTGACCATTGTTCGTTGTGCTATAATCCTAAACGTTTTCCCATACTTGACTACCCAATGAAAAGAGAACAGATTTGACTTTGTCATGCTTTTTGTATGACGTTAAATTACGTCATTAAATGACGAAGATAGAAGATATCATACTAATATTATAAATGCGAAAGTGTGTTTGTTTGTTGGTTTGTCATTCAATCACGTCGCAACGGAGCAACGGATCGACGTGATTTTTTGCATGGGTATAGCTGAGGACCAAGAGAGTGACATAGGCTACTTTTTATCCCAGAAAATTAAGTAGTCCCGTTGGGAATTAAAAAAACTTATTCCACGCGGACGAAGTCGCGGGCATCAGCTAGAAAAGATAAAGATATAGTCGCTATCTTTGTTATTATTTTTTCGCAGCTCTTACGTGAATGTTACAAGATCTATCTTACTATTTTACGGGAAAGACCATAATGATAATTGCGTCTTACCAAAAAAAAACTATAGACTCGGTTTAAACAGACGTGAAACCCGATAATTCCAATCATAACTTTTTTACATTACATGACAGGTTATTTCTTATAAGATCTTTAAAATTTACACAAAAAAATTATAACCTCCAAAAATGCGTCTTTACCTTTGATGATTTTTGACAACAGATGTATGTATAAAATTGGTTTCTCCATGGTCAATGTAACTCATTGAAAAAAAAAACCACAATATGTCATACTCATGCGTAAGGGAACAAAGGTAAGTATTATACGGGTACTTAATTAACATAACGAGACCTGTGCACTTTTTAAGTCATCAACAGCCGTCAGTGGTAGATAATAAAAAATGTACCGTTTCCGACACCGTTTGTCCATTGGAGACAGAAATTCACATAATACACGCAATAAGCATTTTCAGGTTATCAACAACCTACTCGTATTTCCTTTAGCTATGACAATACAATACTTTAACGGTAGGTATGAGGTTTTTTTACGATGTAGCGATAAAATTTTATAAGTGTTGCTGTTATTCGATATTGTTTCGAAACTCAATTTATAGGGAAAAAAACTAGATTTATCGCACACCAATAATTAATACATAACTTCTTTTTTATTCCCTACAATAACAGCCTTTGACTACGATCTCCGTGACGACCTCCCTGGCGCAGTGTTGAAATCTGTTGTCTTAACGAGGGAGGTCCCGGTTTCGATTCCCGGAGGGGTCTATTTTTGAATTTATAATTTCTGAATTTTCTCTGATCTGGTCTGGTGGGAGGCTTCGGGCGTGGCTAGTTACCACCTTACTGGCAAAGACGTACCGCCAAGCGATTGAGCGTTCCGGTACGATGCCGTATAGAAACCGCCTAGGGGTATGGGTTTAATATAGCTGCCATACTCCTAACAGGTTAGCCCGCTACCATCTTAGACTGCATCGTCACTTCATCAGGTGAGATCGCAGTCAAAGGCTAACTTGTATTGGAATTAAAAATACTACGATCTCCCATGGTGGTAAATGATGCAGTCTAAAACAATAGCGGGCTAATCTGTAAGGGCTATCAAACCCATACTTCTAATCGGTTTCTACAAGGTATCCACGTCTTGTAAAAAGTACTTGTAAACGTTTATTTAAATAAAAATCATTTGAATTTTTGCTGGTAGGGCGGTAACTAGCACCGGCCTCCCACCAGACCAGACTGGAGAAAATTCAGAAATTATAGCGGGGATCGAAATTCGAATCCGGGATTTCCCACTATGCCTTTGGAGCTTCGTAACTCGTAAGTAGCTCAGGTGTTTCGGTGACGTTTTGTATTGAATAGATTAAATTCCATTTCTAAAAAAAAGAAGCAAAAAAAATTGGTTCGATCAAACAAACCAAACGTATAACCTCGATTCGACAGCGATAAAAAAATATCTTTACAGCTATCTATCGAATCATATCTCTTGCCAGGACCGGACCACTGCGGGGTCAACAACCCTGTCATCTAATGTTTTTAGTTTGCCGGTTCAGGGAATTAGAAAATATCTAAGAGCCGAAATAATAAACAAAAAATGTTACGGCGGCTGCATTGTTGAAATCCCGTAGACAGTTCGGTCTTTAGCATTGTCTCAGTTTTGGTTTATTTTGCTCAAGCGAAGCCACATTCTTACACAACCAAAAAAGACAGATTTCTGTCTTCTATAAAACCCTTTTCTTAATAACAAATAAACTTTCCATGGAACTACCGTAGCAGACCTATTCCATACCTATTTATTCGTAGTAGGTTTAACTTTTGTTTTTAAGGTTGTGTTCAATTTCCACTGGCTATTTTTGTAAGTGACAGGTTATTTTCCAGTCCGACTTTAGAGTGTAAGATGTTCTTAGAACATCTCTTATGTCTTTAATTTGAAAATAGGTATGTCCTCTTAATTTTTTTTTGGAAGTAACCCAAGCAATTCCCTTAAAAAAATCTGAAAAGCCTGCATTAAAATCAATGCCCAACAATGAACATATAATAAAAGTATAACAGTGCCCAAGTTTATGAGCTTCTGGACAGAAATAAATACGAATTGCTTTCTATTATACAGATTATCACTATCTCAAAATGCTGCATAATCAGTTATTTTTTGTAGTAATTTAACTTACCTAAAATAAATTGTATTGAAAATGTATCTAAATAATGAATTGCCTACCATGCGAATAGGTATCCATATAGATTATAAATGAATAGTTTTTCTTTATAACCGACTTCCAAAAAAGGAGGAGGTTCTCAATTCGGCGCGTATGTTTTTTTTTATTTTTATTGTTTTCGAAAGCCCGCTATGTAGCATCGAAGCGATTCTCTGAAAAATTCTGGGGAGTGGGGACCTATCAAGTTCTTTTTGTTTTCTTTTGGAGCACAAAGTAGACATGGATTTTAGACAAAGGAATTATTTGCAATACTTTTATTGTGAACAAAAAACTAACCAAAGCATGTCTGAGAACAATAGGCGGTTAAAAAAATGACTTTTTCGGTAACTAGACGTTTGAGCCAAAATTTATGAAAATCTGATAAACCAGCGCTGTGAATCGTACTCTCGCATATTATAGTTGTATGCGAAAGAATCTGGGAACTAACTGCATTATTTCATATCAACATTATGAATTTAATGAAAGACCAACCCCTCTATAGTCAGAAAATCCTATCACAGTTATAAATCCTATTGTGATCAAATAAAAAACATTTTCTTTCTTTCTTTCTTTCTTTCTACTGTGATAATCCTGAACCCATACTTCTAATCGGTTTCTACACGGCATCGTACCGGAATACTTAATGGCTTGGCGACATGTCTTTGCCGGTAGGGTGGCAACTAGCCACGGCCGAAGCCATAATTTCTTCCTGTCATTAAGCGTGGAAAATTAAATTTCTGAC
The DNA here is from genome assembly GCA_923060345.2 of Erebia aethiops. Taxonomy (NCBI): domain Eukaryota; kingdom Metazoa; phylum Arthropoda; class Insecta; order Lepidoptera; family Nymphalidae; genus Erebia; species Erebia aethiops. The sequence goes on along the minus strand of OV281096.1, from coordinate 6,632,975 downwards.
GTCCAAAAAAAAAATGGATTTACCTAATTTAATTAAACTCGCTAAAGAAAGGCAGATATACCGGTAAATCAATGTCAATGACCTTTTACTTCACGTTTCTGACACCAATTATACGTCTCTTCCATCCGCTGTAAATCTATACTTAATTGTACCGCTCTGATTATACCCACAATACTCGTATAATCCGAGAGCTGATGAGCAATTCAGTGAGAGTGCTTTTAAACTGAAGGTATTGTTATAATATTATTAAGAAAGTAGGTATGTATAATTCTTCTCCCTTTCCTAAATATTTGGTGGGTCAGCGTGCTATGAGGCTTTAAACTTCTTAATGATTAAATAAAATACATAACAAAATCAAGATATTAAAAAGTAAAACGTGACTATTTATTGTTATTAATCTTATAAAATTAGCATAAAATTGTGTTAGAGACAGTGCCACAAAAACTACTGTGCACCGTGTATATATCAACGCATACCTGAAAACACCGAATGGATCAGGCTGAAATTTAGCATACAAATAACTATTGTGACATAGACCGTAGGTATTTGCTTTGAACGTAAATAAATAAATTAAAAGCACGTAAAAACGTTAATTCGAAAGCATGTATTAGTGGTTACAATGGCATGCAGACAGCGACCCAAAAGTATTTGAAGTTCGATTTTTAAATACGTCTGATATAGGTAAGCAATTACTAAGCATATAATTATTAAGCATAATATTAAGCACCTTATAAACATGCAGCCTCCATGAAGCACTTCACACATTTTCCCATCATCCAACATAATAAGTAGGCTTCATCTCGGCCTACATACAGTTCCGGTCCCATGAGAATGACCCACAAACCGCGTGCACCGTTCCAACTGACCGACAGTGCCATCGTCCATCTCTGTAATTGCATCAGGTGCAATGAACACCGAAACTTTAAGTCACGTTCATAATAACGTGTCCCAAAACACCGTACAAATATTTAATGAAATGTGATTTTTATGTTTTAATTTTAATATAAATGTAATAATTAAGATGAGTTAAACTTAATGTAATGTATTTAATTTCAATTATTGTAATGTTATTTAATGTAACTATGTACTTGCTGTGCCCTAACGGGGTTTAAAATGCAAATAAATGAATATGAATATGAGTATGAACATGCAACCTCAATCAAGCAAACTTCCTCATCAGCTCTCGGCCTACATACAGATCCGGTCGCATGAGAATGACCCACAAACCCCGTGCACCGTTCAAACTGACCGACAGTGCCATCATCCGTCTCTGTAATTGTATCGGATGCAATGAACACAGATATCGTCACGTTCATAAAAACGTGACTCTTGATGTCTTCACGACCAGTGAGAATAAAAATTCTAAGCATGCATAAGTAGCAAATTGAGAAGGTAGCTTTTAGTGCAATCTACGGGTGCACGTGAGCAACCCTACAATAAGAGGTCCCACCCCCGGGTAAAGTAATCTTCTAAGGTTTGACACCCGTACGTCGCACATATTAATTATTAACAACTGCTCCGGGCTGCTTCAGAGAACTCATTTATTGAAAAACTTGATACTTGATTTCAGTATTTGCGGAACCCGACCCGGGGCCTCGTTATGCGGTAGCCAAATAAAGTTTTATTCATGAAATTTATTTGGCTACAGATTTTGGTTATTAATTAAATTTCATTTAATTTTAATAATATTTTTCCATAGTGTCGACATCACTATCATCACGTTGAATTATCAGGCTTAGCTGATAGGTATAATAAAACACCAGCTCTTAGGCTAATTTCAGGTGCTTTGTTTTATTTATTTTTAAATTTATATCCAACATTATTAAAGTTTGTCTTGTTCTACAGTTGAATATTATAAGCAGTTTCTCGATCAAACATTTCTTAGGATATGTTTTATTATGATTATTAACTTTGTTAGGATTTATAGTGCGGAGGTCCCGAGTTCGATCCCCGGCAGGGTCAATTTGAGAATTTATAATTTCTGAACTTTCCCTGGTCTGGCCTGGTCGAAGGCTTCGGCCGTGGCTAGTTACCACCCTACTGGCGAAGACGTGCCGCCAAGCAATTTAGCGTTCCGGTACGATGCCGTATAGAAACCGAATAGGTTTATGGGTTTAATATAACTGCCATTCCCCTAACAGGTTAGCCTGCTACCATCTTAGACTGCATCATCACTTACCATCAGGTGAGATCGCAGTCAAGGGCTAACTTGTACCTAGTGGATAAAAATAAAAATATAATTTCTCTTCTACGCCAACCAAAGTCACGAGTAACCAAACGTTATTGACAATAAAACTTCACGGAGGAGTGGCTCCGTAGGTCTTGGGGTAGCATCCAAAATATTTGGACTTGTAAGTTGTGAATGTGACCCACAAACACAAGCGGCAAGGGCCGGATGACCAAATTCGCGGTTCTGCTAAGTATTATTATTGCATAGAGTGCAATGAACGTTGTTTTAGAGCAGTCACGTGTTTTTACGTTTAGCATTTAAAGGTTATTATGATTCTAGTACATACTATTATCATCTATATCCTTAGTACATACAATTTTATTTTTTTATTGTGAGACAGGCTTGCGCTCGACGACAATCATGCTTTAATGCAAAGCAATGATAGAAGGTTGTCATAAATACGAAAGCGTGTCTATCTGTCTTCCTTTCTTCAACAGCTGAACGGTAATTTACATATTTTGTATAGCTAACGTCCCAGGATAAATTTTCCAGGCATTTAGTAAATTGTTAATCCACGCAGCAATCAAAAGTTACAAAAGTTTTAAGGGTTTTATTTTATTAATCTGATGAAAGGATAAATTTATTATACACTTTTTAAAATGTAATGTTCTTTATAATTTATAATGTTATTATGTAAACAGGTAGTTCATTCAATTTTATTTTGTATGATTTTATGGCCAAGTGCTTGTGCTCTAAAGGGCTTTTCGTGGCTTTTATTAACTAATCAGTAACTTGGTGACTCAGCGAGGCGCCCTTTTGGCGTTATAGGTATATTGAACGATGTCTACCTGCTGCAAACAAGTAAAAACCTGCCCCTAATCAATACATTTTCATCAATGTCCGTGACACTGAGGGTAAAACTGGTGCGTGACAGCTGTTTGATGTTTCCTACGCACTACGTATTGTCGTTGTACTAAGACCAGGGCATACAAAACGCGCGATCGCAATGTATGTGGGGGCCTAGTGGGAGATTTTGTACTTAAACTACAATTTGTATGGAATGTCAAGCGCTTGGAACAGACAACAGTTGACGCTTGATTGATTACATACAAATGATTGTTTGTGATGCCTGCACAGCAACTCGTGGTATTTATTCTTTGCACATACAAAACAAGCAAGTTTGTGCGAGGGACAAAAGCGCGGCGGTATGGTTATTGGCTACGTAAGCTTCATTCGTAACTGCATTATCAACTAAACGTTATGTGGAATATTACAAAGTACAAATATGTCTGACTCTAAAATCTGTAAATAACGATCTGTAGTTACAGAATCAGCTGTCACGGGCGAGGCACAAGTAGCTGGATCCGCTCGTGAATATCCTTTTCAGCGCAGAGCATTTCTATAAAACACATTCTGCGCCACTGCGCGGCTATCACGCTTTAAATCTGTCCAGGCCTTTAACATTATACAGGGGGGTTACTAGCAGTATTATTTCAAAGTGACAGCTTTATGTCACGTACCTAGACGTCTCTAAAATAAGGATTATAATTCTGAAACACGAACGTCAACAATATTAAAATAATATGGCTTCGATGGCAGTATGCCTGTGCGTGACTCAGCACCTAACGCACCCAACGTTTACCTGATTTATGTGTCCGTTTTTATGAAATCTCGATGTAACATGTTTCTTTACCGTAAAGCAAGAAAACTATTTTCATGATGAAGTAAAAGGGAGTAAAATGTTATGTTAATAATGTTGCAGTGTGGTGACGTATTTGACAAAAAGCATACCTTCAATACAATAAAATAAATAAATAAATAATCCTTTATTTGCTAGATTGTAGGTATACAAAAGAGGTTTGTAGGTATATAAAAATTAATGAATGGAATGTTATTAATTAATTAATGTACTTAAACAGGAAAGTTTTCGTTTCTTAACATGTACCTACAAAGTTCTATCTTAAGTATATATATTTTACTATTCTCACATTCTGGGGCATCTGGAAGAAATCTCTTCAAGAGATAAGTTGTCCTTGTGCATGTCCTTTCAATGTTTATGTTTTATTTTGAAGTTACTAGTACAGAATATATAAATAAAATTAATGGAAAGGTAACGACCACTGAGCAGGGAAATAAGTCTTGTCTTTGACCTTTAACTTGTAACTGCGTGTACATGGTTGACTACATGTACTGACTACTAACTAAACAGTAACAACAGACCAAGAGATAGCTCCACTTTTGGTACTTGAATACTTAAATAAAAATACCAACAGTGCAGCTATCTCTCATAAACATAATAAAACGTAATTTAAGGCGCTGTGAGCTCACGAGTTGAAAAAAACAGGCGCGTGGGGGTGAAATCGAGCAAGTGCATGTCGCAAAAAATGCATGAAATAATTTGTAAAAAAATATATATTTACTTTTCAATACAAATGAATCCGACAATGTGTTTGATTTTGAAATATTAATTTATCTTATATTTCTAGAGCTAATTATTGGTTTCAATAAGGAGAAAAATTGCTTTAAAAGGTAAATTAAGAGGTATGTTTAAAATAAATTTCAATGCAGAGATTTTTTTAAAGTGTGTTTTGAGATGCGTCAATGGCTGCTCAAATGTCTTGAAAACAGCACATTATTTTTACAAGCATAACCTTTTACGCTACACAGGGCCTTAATCCAAAAAAATAAACTTTGCAAAGAACCTACCGACAGACCATGATATTAAGGAACCACATTCACATTCAGATGTGTTTCATGTGTAATAAGGATTCATGGATAATAAAATATGATTTGATCCACATTGACTTATTCTTACGTGGATTGCAGAGTATGTATTGCAGGATCAATAATGGTGTAGTATCATATGGACCTGTGCATATTACTTGCTATTCCTACATTTGTGTAGTATAATGGGATGCGATTGTTGGATTGGGACAAGCATACTTTATGTCACCGTTTGATGGATACACTGCTTTTAAAAACCCCCTTTTACGCTACACAGGGCCTTTAAAGTATGTGCATATTCTGCAGTTTTTTGCAGAATACTTAATATGTTTTTAAAAAAATTGCAAAGGAAAAAGTTGATGATAACGGAAAGCTCTGAGGGCACCCGACAACAGCGAAGCTGTATTTAGTTTTTAAACGCGCTGCGCTGCTTAGCCAATTAGTAAATTAAAATTAAAAGTCACAGTTTTTAATCCTTACTCGACAGAATATACGCACATTATTTATAATTTAGGCAGCGCGTTTTGCTGCCGAAATACACATTATGACCTGTTCAGCCCTTTGGATGGGTTTGCTTATTTTGGGTGAGTTTCATCATTCATTTCATTAATTGCGAGTCCCGCTCCCAAACGTCCGTTTAGAAGTTTCGCATCTAAAATAAGAATTACCTACCCGCGTCCCGCATTGCGGTAGCGACTCGTTTTTGATAAAACCCCTCGATAAAATCTACATTCCAATGACATCCGAGACTGTCATCCACTTGAAGATCCAATATGCTTTTACATTCATTCTTGATCTTTGAACAATCAAAATCCTTCTATCAATCAATCCAAATCAAAAACCTTTGAAATTTTCATGGGACTAAACCTTCACTTAACGATCATTGGTAGAGATAACAATAAATTCATTATGTAGTACGCACTTGTTAAAGAATTTTTGAATGAGTAAAATTTTTTGGATATTATGAAAAATAAGTAGGTACGTGATCTTAATAAACATTATTATAATCTGCACTTACCTACTCATGTTAAATGTTAATTTAGGAGGTTGGCAATAATTCTTCGCAAACTAAATATTATACATTGTACTTCTATAATTATAAATTATGAGAAAGTGTGTCTGTCTATTTCTTCAGCTGATTTAAAAAAAAATTAGTACGTATAATCGACTGTATGTAAGTTGAACCAAAATGGCGATCGTCTGCGCAGGTTCATTGTACTACAGAGCCGAGTGGAGCATGCGCGGGGAGCGAGGGGTATGGGGTCCCGGCGCACCTCATACCGCACTTCGTCTGACACCCGAAATATGTTTCTGCGCAGAGTTCAACTTACGCCGCGGCTATTATATTATACCTACGTACGTAATTTTGGTAGAAAAGAAGGTTGCATCCCGTGGAAGGACATAGTAGGCTTATTTTTATACTAATAGTATCCATGGCTTTTTTTTTAAATTGAAATAAATTTATTTTACATTCGACAAAATTTCCGGCGTATGTATTATCTATATAAAGTTGAGTTATAAAAAGGTTGAACTAAAAGCAAAGTAAAATATTATTTATATATTACCTACATCAAAACAAGGATCTTAAAAGGACCTTCTTACAATAAAAAAGTTGCTTGGACAGTAAATAAGGGTAAAATCATAGTTAGACCTATAAAGTACAGTAATTATAAGTAAGTACATACTACGTTTTGTTTTATCAAAATCGTAGAAACTTGACCTGAAATTAAAGCGGGTGCTAGTTCTATTTTCGGTCAGAAATAAAACTAGCGTAAAATTGGATGCCAAAACATTTTCGACACAGTTTTAAGGCGCTTTTCATGCGCTCTCGTTCAAACGGAATTGGGATGTTGTAAAAAAAGTTTTTTGTGATTTCATTAAGTACAGGATCTTTAAAATGACTGTCCACGTTTACTGTAAGTTTTATGTTTGATAAAAAAATTAAACTATCGAGTAAAACAGGCTAAGATTCGTTAGCAAACTATAGCAAGGGTACTGGTACCCTACCAGCCAGCTTGCAATTTAGCGTTCAGGTACGACACCGCTTAGAAACCGACCAGCTGTTTTAAACCTGTCATATCTAGCCATATTTCTATAAGCCCTAGCTATTATGCAAAACCTACATCAATCTCAAATTTTGTGAGTGGCTAAATTTACGGCGTACGTATTTTTGCTGCGAGAACGGATTTTACCCAACGACCTCAATTTACATAGACGGGCCCTGTCAAACAAAGAATGTGGGCTTATTTTGCTAACGCGATTTAGTTTGAAAAGCGGGATAGCGCTATGGCGGGGACAAGGACAGGCTTATACAGGTGTGGAGCGCGCTCTACAGGTCGGATGCCCAACTTTTTCTATGAAAGGGTAAGGGCCCATCTAGTACCTACATATATATCGATAATTTTATCCAGTAGCAAAAGTGTGTTAACCTTTAAGAAGTAATTGCGATAATTACACTGTAGCAATCAATTTTACAAAATAAGGCCCCGGGTTCCCTTTACTGCGATCTCACCTGATGGTAAGTGATGGTGCAGTCTAAGATGGTAACGGACTAACTTGTAAGGGTTACGACAGTTTTAATAAACCCATACCCCTAATCTGTTTCGACACGGCATCGTACCGGAACGCTTAAATCGCTTGGTGGTACGTCTTTGATGGTAGGGTGGTAACTAGTCACTGCTGAAGCCTCCCACCAGGCCAAACCAGAGAAAAATCAGAAATTATAAATTCCCGAATTGACCCTACCGGGAATCGAAACGGGCGCCTCGCACTCATACCACTGTGCTAGGAAGGTCGTCAAAAGGAGGTATTTATGTAAATTGGATAAATTTTACTTACATTTAGACATAGCGCCGTCCGGGTAAAATCTTAATCAGCAAGCTAGAACAAACACAACAATTAATTTAACACATTTAACGCAACATCACAACGTTATCACGAAAGCTGGTAAACTACGCCGAGCGAGAAACTAGACCGTAGCCCGGCGGGTTACTTGTTCATATGATAAGGATTCACTTTGTTTATTTACTTTACTAGCGCATTGCTATTACACGCGGTTACGTCCGCGTAAAGTACAAAAATATAAATAAAACGTGTAAATCTTACTAAAGAATTTGGGTGTATGTTACTCCTTCTCAACACAATGACCGAACCGATTTGGCTGAAATTTGGAACGGAGATAGTTTATACCCTGAATTAAGGTTATAGGCTACGTTATATCTCGGAAAATTATAGTTTCCGCGGGGACCTTATAGTTTTAGTACATTCGCTCCTTCTTTAGTAAAGGAAACAATGTAGTTCTTTAGTAAACGAGTTGTAGGTAGGTAACCTCCAAGTCACTGAATTAAATAGTAAAGGTTTGTTTTACATGAAGTTGATATATAATATTACATGAATAATAATAATTTTATTGAAATAAAATACATGCTGACAAATGACAATGAAAAATATTATACGCACTTTAATTATAATTATGCTCATTAGCATACAAAGGGCTTAATTACGGATTTAAAAAAAAATCACAGTTAAATTAAATTTAAATATCAATAAAATTATTAGAAGGTTGAAGGAACTTACAATATTCGATGTAAATACAGTAAATAATTCACATGAGGTGACGGAAATGCGTTTCGCTTGTGCACCGGATGGATTTAAATTGAAATTAGGTTACGTGCCTATTACAAAATCAAATAGGTTACAAAATTGTATGATTACATTTAATAACATAAAACAGTTTTGATGAAACTTTAATAGAGATGTTATCCACTTAGATTACCTGTATTATAAAAAATTGAAGTTAAGGCTATAATCGTAACTAACAATCAGTAGGTACTAAAAATACACAAAATATTTTTATGTAGGTACCTACATACAAATATTTTGTTTGTTGTTTACATACCTATGGGTTCTACTTCTGATTGAGAGAACATAATTCTAGAGGAAGTGAAAGTATATGGACCAGCTGGAAGGGAGGCACGCTCCTCTTCCATCCATCATCCATCCATCCATCAGCCGGTATGCATCTACTGCTGGACATAGGCCTTTTCGAGAGCGCGCCACCAAACACTGTCCTCCGCCTTCCTCATCCACCCGCTCCCCACCACCTTCTTTAGGTCATTGGACTAGCGAGTCCGATGACCTAAGACACTCCTCTTAGTTAAGTGCATTTGAGGTAAAATATAACTTGCTTAAACGGTGAAGAAAAATCTTGAGGAAATCTGCATTCCTGAAAGATTTCCTTAATGATCTCAGAGGTGTACCTATTTATGTTAATCCGTACTAAGTCAGCCTGATCGTTTACGTCTATGCCTGATCGACTGACGCCTAAATCCTTCTCATCCTGAAAGGAGATTCTCGTGCTTAGTTTGCCACTTAAATAATACTTTTGCGAAATTTTTAATTGCGAAAGTGTGTTTGTTTGTTGATTTGTTGGTTTGTCCTTCAATCAGCAATAAAGCAGCGGAGCATATTATATGAAATAAATAACGAAATATCGACGTGATTTTTGGCATGGGTATAGTCGAAGGCCTGGAGAGTGACACAGGCTACTTTTTATCAGCGGCTAATTATGTTATAATTATAAATATAATTAAGTAATCCTGTATTTGTGAGATGGTTACAAGGTTATAATAAAAAAAACCTTGCTGAGTTTGTTGTGGGTTCTTTCTCAGACCAGCTTGCCTAGTTTGGAATCCTCGTAGCTTTAGTTTTAAGATACCGTAGTTAATTATCACAAGTCTTATTCCTTGTAAACATGACGTTCAGAAGGTGTACTTTGTAGGTACCTATTTGGAATAAAGATGCACTGACTTGACTTGACTTGACTTGACTATCCCGGAAAATTACGGAGTTTCCGCGGGAATAAAAAAACTTAAACCACGCAGACGGAGTTGCGGGCATCAGCTAGTAACACATACCTACGAGTATAACACCTTACCCTTTTTGCATTTATTTAAATTTCACTATGTTATAATATGCATCTGATATGTCGCTACTGTGGTCGCTACGACAAAAGCAAACGACAAGGTTACGTACATTAATTGAGATTTTATTATTGGAAAGACGCCAATTGCGGAAAACACTAGATACTTACTAGTTCTGTTGCAGAAATGGTTACTCATTGTGGAAATGGTTGGCAAAGAGGCCGGGAAAACTATTAAATTTTCTTCTATCCGTTTGAAGGGGCCATTTTGACATGTCCTCTTTGACATATCTGTGATTTTTAAATTCTCCGTATTCGTCTTTATTGTAACGCAAACTCAAAATAAACCTTTTCACTCAAAAATACTTTATCAAGACCACGTGCCACGACGTCCGCAGCCTAGCCTAGCCTAGAGAAATTAGCTTTGAAACATATAGGTGCGACCGCTGTACCCAGTATATTTTAATATTATACATACAGACTCGCAGAGGTCGTATAAGTATTCTATTCAGGAAAAACTCCTGAAAAACTGGATTTTTATTATTTTTAACCGACTTCCTAAAAAGGAGGAGTGTCTCAAATCGGCATGTATCTTTTTTTAAATTTAGTTCCATGACAAGAATCGCTAGTCCCCGTACCGCTAAAAAATATGCAGGGTCAAATGGTTATTATACTAATTTATTATTTATCTACTCGTAAGTAATTATTAGTAGTAAGTATTTTAGGTTTTATTTTAATAACTTTAATATTTTTTTTTAAATAGAGCTCATTTTCATTCCACTAACGTGCAACCTCCAGTTTTTAGCGCACAATTTTATTTGGTGAACGAAAATATTTTCAGTTGTTTTTTTAAAATACTTCAGCAAAATTACTTAGCTATCGATTCAAGTTCAATAAAAATACACACTTAGATAACATATTCAAAACTTAATTTACAAGGCAAATATAATAAATTAAAGACCGCAATAACATCTTTTTACCAACAAAACAAACGATTTAGCAGAAATACGAAACGACGCGGTGTAGAGCCGTGGAGTCGAATGTCTATTTCCGTTGATAATACCTATTCATTATTGTTATTGTTATACAATAGCAGTGTTAAAATGCATAATGATTGTGTTTGTAAATTGATACCACAATAAGCGGAATCCCAATTCCGCGGACATCACAATGCATAATTACTTATTGTCCTAGGGGGAACGTGAGCTGGACGCTAATGCTCCACCGATCCGTAGAAGAAGTAAGAAGACTGGGTGGAAGAAGGCGACGATATGCTCGCCTTCTCCCGCCATAGTGTAGGTGTTAGGTGTCAACGACACTATGCCGGTTAACGTCAAGTCGTCTCAGTCGTATCCAAGATTTAGGAGCCTGACACGGTTCATTCTAGACGCGGACTGAGCCGCTGGTTTTTTAGTGGGTATTCCGGAGTGAGTACAAAACCGCTCGTGAGTCCTACATAACCGCTTAGTGCGGTATGCGTAAAATCATTTTTCCAGCAATACAAAAAAAAAGGTGAGCGACAAACGAGGCAACGTTCTGTGTTGCCTCTTCTTCAAAGGGCGGATAAACAAATATCTCAAAAGCCAGCAACGCATTGGCGGTTGCTCTGGTGCTGCAAATGTTCATGGACGGCGGTAATCAGGTGACCCGCCTGCTCGTTTGCTCGCTATTTATATATTAAAAAAAGTTTGCGAATATGCTGTATTATTATACTTAAGACCTTTTGTCTAAAGAAGAATGGTGTCGATCACGCGTATTCACATTTTTACCCCCTACCAAAAAGTGCTCAACGCGCCTAAAGAAGTTTTCACTTCAAAACGCGACGGTATCAAACCGTGTCCCTCCACGTGGCCTACGTTCACGTGGCCTACGTTGTCACGTTGAGACGTCTGTCATTTTATAACCCGTTGCGTCGCGTGACGTCGTTTCTGTCGGTCACCTAGGACAACGGGTCACCTAGAACAACGGGTTACCTAGGACATCGGGTTAGTTAGGATGGGTATTTGAATAGGCAAGTCTTTTTCATATGACAACTAAGGTAACTTACTTCTGAAACAACAAGACGTTGGGAACTGTAGGTTCGGCAAAAAACTATTTAATACCCACGACTTTGGTGTTTTAAAATACCACGGGATCTCTAGGATTTTTTTGGGACAAAAAGTACTCGATTTCCTTCTCCAAGATGCAAGCTATCTTAGGTTCGGCGATTGCGCTGTAATTAGGTACCTAACTAATTAGCTATTGCCCGCGACTTCGTCTGTGTGGAATTAGGTTCTTAAAAATCCCATACAAACTTCCATCCCCTATTTCACCCCTTTGGGTGGAAATTTCAAAAACACATTTAGAGATTTTAGATTTAGAGAACGAAATTAGAGTTTAAGATTTCTTAGAAAATAAATGTAACAATAATATAATATTATGTTAAAAACTGATTTAACAGTCCGGACATAGCAGAGCAACTACGAATCTTTCTACGTAAGTATCAAAACAACTGAAATTCAGCCGTGTGTGTCATCATTTAAATGGGACAGCGGGTAGTTGGTTTGCCTTTTCATCCTACGCCAGTCCGACGACATCATAGGACGACATTGTAAATCCATGACTGTACTACATAGCTGATGTCCGCGACTTCTTCCGCGTGGTTTATGTTTTTTTATTCCCGCTGGAACTTCTTAATTTTCCGGGATAAAAAGTAGCCTATGTGTTATTCCAGACTATAATCTATCTATGTGCTTTGCATCTGGCGTGCATCTGGCTGCTCGCATAATTGAGTAACAAACACCTATCCATCCAAACTTTCGTATCAATGCTAATATTATAAAGAGGTAAAGGCTGGTAAGAGGTCACGTTTTTCAATACATTTGTGAGAAACCTTGAAAGTAAAACTCGAGTAGGTAGGAGTAGGGACTAGGTACTCACCAGAAAATGGTTTCTCACGCCCATACTTATTTCGAGATTTTTGGCGGATAATAATAGCCCGATTTTTTTCACACATCTAAAATACCTAGGAAATAGTTGATTTAATTTTAATATTACATATCACATATACCACTCATAATATTTTTAATAATTTGAGAAACTCTATGAAACTTTTAAAAATAGCGCCCACAGATTTACTTAGTACAGCGCGTTTTTTTTTTATATTGCGTTTTTTTAACCATGAAGGTTCTGGGTTCTATAGCTCTTAACTTTGAGACTATTCAGACTTTACTTTTTAATTTATAAAAGTAAAGCATGTTTAAAATCTTATCTTAATTAAACACAATTTTTTAATTTCATTTATGTCCTGTCGCGCCAATGTGTGCAGATCCATATCAGTAAAAAAGTGCGTTACGTCGAAACGAAAGTTTCGTAAAGAAGTAGAGTAAAGAAATAGAATGATTCTTATTATAAACTTGGTAAAAGATATCTCGTTGTTCAAATGAAAAGCCAAAGGTAATAATAGGTAATACGAAACTAAACTAATAAGACCCCGGCCAAGCACGGGTGACCTTTAATATTTTATTACTCTCGGATAGAGATTATCCCATGCTAAGCGTAAATTAAATCATGACAACAAATTAACGCTCTTCAAAAGAAAGGTACGGTGCGCAAGGTTTTAATACCTACCTGATAAGCTGAGATGGTAAGCTAGCTGCTAGACAATTATTATTATTTTTGTAGTATTAAGACAATGTGGTTTATAGTGGGGAGAGAATAATTTAGTTATCTGCTACTTAACAATAAGTAAATAACAGCAATGCAGATACTAAAAAAATACTCGTATTAATAATTGCTCTGCATTTCTCTATTATACATTTCTCTATGCAGGAAGTATAGAAAGTTGAAAAATATTAACTTACTTGATTTGTCAATAAATGTGTCCAAATATATTCACATAGCACAAATTGCGTAGAATAATATTATATTCCTAGGTTAAGAATATAACTTATCTACGTCACAGTATATTACACTATATTTAAAGCTGTATGTATCCATAGAGGAGTCCATTATTTGTACCTAAAGGGTAGGAATTTACGTTAAACTACGATCACAGAAAAATAATATTAATTTTGCCATCAGCAGGGTGCCGTGACGTGACTATGGCTGTGGTTTCCCATAAAACACGCCACGGACTTTTCACCCTCAAATATTCATATTATACGCATGCGTAAACTTTAAGGTTATTCTTCATCCCTTACCTGCCTCAAATAACAAAAAGAGCAGCATATATTTGGGGTGACTTGCGCACTGATATAGATGGACATATTATAGAGAGGGTGATTTCCGTAGATGATCACTTAGTGCTACGTAACTAACTTCAATATATTTTGATGACTCCTATAAAAAGTCAAAGGTAATTAACAAATCTTTAATTTTAAGTAACTACTTACTGAAGATTTCAGACTTATTATTGAAAATTGTCTTTTATTTGTCAACAGTAGGAAAATAGTTTCCAACACCTAAGTATTTCATTAATTTAGGTATGTTACACCTAAATCAGAAGCTAAAGTAGATAAATATATAAATGCGTAGCTGCGAGGCTATGGCGTTCCTCTAATTTGAAGGAAGCCTTGAAATATTCCCAAAAAAAGTAGTTTTTAAGAGATCATCTAAAAATATAATTTAAATTATACATACACTACCTACCGACAAACAAAATACTTAAAGGTAAAAACATCGATTTTAATTTCAAATGACAAAGTACAAAGTTCCAAACTAAAATTTCAAAGATTATATTCAAGTAGATAAGTACTTAGATCATATTAAATGTTAAAAGTGATAAAACAGTAGGTAGCAAAAATCTCTTTTGATACATAAGTACCTACTTAGTAAGTACTTAAGTTATAACCAAAGTAAATATACCTATGTAATAATAAATCTATGTTTATGGCAGTCAATATTAATGACCAAAAAAAGAATGAATCAGGTTTCTTGCTCGAATATAGTGCCATCTATCTAAATGCCAGTGCATTTGTTGACCCCCGGAGGATCCGACGGTTTGTAATGCGGTGGGTCAGGTTGCGGGCCAACTCGACTACGCAAAGCCCTGTTCAGATGCCAGCACCTTCCGTATAACGGCTTCTGACGCAACTCACTGTCTTTGAGACGCCATCCGTATTCAAAGTCAGTGCTTTCAGCGAAATAGTACTTTTTCTCCGGCGCGACTCTGCCGCGCTTTATCAAATACTGCTCCCTTCCAAACTCCGGTTTAGGTTTGTAAATAATGCTCTCAATTTCAGGATCAACTGGACGCATTACTGGATCAAAAGTTACATCATCGTCGGGCTTTGCGAGTCTAGGATCGTCTTTTGGATCACCAAGACCTACGTCAACTATGGAGTGGCCATGCCGGAGATGTTTAACACGAGGTATAAAAGTTCCGTCACGTATAGGGACTTTGCGTCTGTTGTGGCCAGCTACAACGTGATCTCTTGTTATAGTAGGCAAGCCACCGATCATATCATGGGCTATGACATCAGTTTCGAAGTAGTTAGTAGGCTCTCTATTGAGTGTAGCGGCTTGTTGTATCTGTTCCCAATTCTTGTGGATCCAGTTCAGCCGCAACCGGTTTTCTTTCTCATAATTTTCAATCAAGAATATGATGATCGCGGGATTAGTTATATCGATCAAAGGCATTTTAGGTAGTAGGTTAGTAAAATGTAATGTAAAATAATATAAAATTTGATTCAGAAAACTTACGCTCTTTGTTTACGATGTGTTAAAAATAATCGAGTTGCAAACTTCAAAACTATAAAATTAAATGTCACTTCACTCGTCTGCGCCAACTGGCCAATCACAAAATAACATCGAGACAAAAATATCATGCGGCGTTCCGTTGAAACTGGTCAAGCTTGATTTCTACAAGCTTTCGAATTTTCCTTTTTTTTTAAACGATTATGTGGTTTGCTCTCAAGTCTTATGGACTAAGTACAATGCTTTTTTTCTTCTTAAGGGCAGATTTGCAGTTGACCATGATGAACGAGCACAGTAGATACCTTAGAATACGTCAGGAAGACGTCGCTGTAATAATAGACAACCTAAATCCTAGACCTAGAGTCTAGGATTTAGGTTTCAGGTGCAACCAATTCCGTCAAATTCGTGAATCATGTGGATGAATAAATACAGGTCATAATCGCAGTAGGCATACCTAGGCCATAAAAACTTACCTACACTAGAATTATTAGTTTTACTACTCGTATGTCAATGTGTTAGACCCCATAAACTTCATCGCGAGGTTCTCGCGAGGTTCTCGCTAGGAGTTCATACTTCCTAGGTTCAATCACCGGGGCAATTTAAGAATTTAGGTATAGTTTCATCTATTCTCAATATTCTCTGGTCTGGTTTGGTGCGGGGTTTCGTCCATGCTACCACCATACCGGAAAAAAACGTACCTATTAATGGGTTTCACGAGTACAACTGCCATAGGTACTCCTAATAGGTTATCCCGCTACCATCATGGACTGCAAATTGCAATAACTACTTGCCACCTCATGGCAATAATAATATGGTGATGGCTATAAATTGTAGTAGAAGAAAAAAGTAAGGTTCAAAGCTGCATATTTACAATTCAAACAAACACAAAACGCACGCACACGCGCTGCACGCCAAGAAGAGTGTTTCTGTAATACCACTCAGTGGAATTCATTTATCGCTGACTGACGTTCAATATCTCCTACTTAGCACCTTACAACCACCAGATCACCCGAACACCAGATCGAATTCCAACGAGTAGTAGTTATTTATATTTTAAAAATATTGTGTAATACGTGTTTGTTATTTTGTTTTAAATAAATAGGCTAGCGCTTGGCTGCAATCAGACTTGCATGCAAGAGGTGATGCAGCCTAAGGTGGAGCGCGCTTGCCTAGAAGATGCCTATTCACTCTTGATTTGAAGGTACCTATATTAAAAGAGGATGGGAAAACGGAAGCCGGAAGGGCATTCCATATCCTAGCGGTTCGAATTAGAAACGAGCCCGCGGAATTTCGACTGCGTAAGGGTGCAGACCTTGTCGATGCCTTGCGGTTCGATAATAAAAAGGTGACGGAGGAACCAGATCGAATAGTTCTTGAGCACTCTCCGAAATATATCCTGTAGAATACCGACAGACAGGCAAATTTATAAACCAAACAGGTTGTACTTCATAAGCCTTGAGCCCCGCGGTAATAAGGAATGATATCCTAAACACAGGTATCTAGTTAGGAGTCAGACCTACCACCCACGCAAATGGCCAAATTATGATGTAAGTCCAACTTTCATGTTTTATTTTATGTTACTGTTATTTGTGTTCGTGGTTTATTGTTATCTTTCTAGTTTTATTATGAATAAATGAGAATGAATAAAAGCGTGCGTGTTTTTTTGTGTGTGTGTGTTTGAATTATAAATATGCAGCTTTGATTTGTAAAGCAGTGACGCGGCAGTCATCGTTGGTCGTCCTCCGATTTTGTGGTGGACCCTGGACCGCTAGTACCCTTGAATGATTACTCAAGTAGTTGTAGTATTTCATTTTGTCCCCTTTCGGGACAGGCAAAGATCTAAAACCATTCAGCCTATTCAGTGGTGTATCTTTTCGGTACTAGTAGTACTAATTTGTTTACTTATTTATAAGTACTAGAGCTTTACTACTCTAGGGCGGTGAGTTAGTCGTATGTAACGACTGCGGGCGTTTTCGGTCCCTGAGTAAACTGTAGGTAATTCGTTTGTCCGCATATTGATCGTAGCCCGTTTGCGGTGACTGAATTAGTTTAAAATTAAGTAATAATCATCGATATGCATGTAGCTACGTACTAGATTGGCCCTTTTATGCTGTAACTAATCTTAGTTGGTTTTTATCATACTGGGCTGGACTATTCTACCAAAGCCAGGTTAATTAAAAAACAAACCTACGACAAGTGAGGTGCATGCACTACAATTCGATACATGTGCAAGCTTTGGAATACCTAAGGGGGCATAGAGTAAGGTACGGGGGCCATAACTGTGTTGCCAACAACTCGTACATTATGAGGTGATTATGAGAGACATCGGTGTCTATTATTATTATTTTTAGGGCTGGCAACAAAAAGCTACCATCTGGTAGTTTTAGCCATGTATCGATAAAGTAGCTGACGCCTGAAACAGGCCTGAAAATTAAAATAATATTTTGGAAAATTATGTATCCAATTTTAATACTACTGGAATTCAATGCGCTAATTTTCTTTATGTTCTTGTGATTCTTCTCCCCGTAGTTAGGTAATAATATGTTACTTGGTAGTAGGTATGATTAATAAAAGTCTGGACGTATTTCAAAATTGGTTTATTCATAAATAAATAACATTTTTGTTTGGAACAAAACAACCTCCATATTTTATTCACACACCATACAAATCGTCATATTGAATTACAATTATTAATTTTCTAATTACTTTCTAATAATACTTACAGCAATCTTAAAATTTACGTTGTACATATTTCATTACCACAATTAATTTGAGATTTTTTTAATGAAAATATCTAATGTTTATAGAGAGAATTCTATCAAGTAGAAAATATGATTCATTTGTTATGATTAATATAAATATTCTGCTATTGGAACAATATAATTGGTCAAACTTGGACTCCGTCCGTAGACAATCGGCTAAATTTTATTTATAAAAACGACAGCGCGTAAGACCCGATTTAGTTTTCTAAAATTAAA
This sequence comes from Erebia aethiops, assembly GCA_923060345.2. Lineage (NCBI taxonomy): Eukaryota > Metazoa > Arthropoda > Insecta > Lepidoptera > Nymphalidae > Erebia > Erebia aethiops. The sequence continues at coordinate 6,614,506 of OV281096.1, read as the reverse complement.
TGGGACAGATCTAAAATTTCATTGTAAGACGATTGTTAAATTTAGATTTATCAGATTTAACCGCGACCTTAAACGCTGAAACGCTAAATATACATGCTCATTTTAATTGACAAGTCGCACGTTTTAATAAAGCTACGAACACATTGCTGTATTGTTATGCACGAGTCATGACCAAACAAAAGGGCGATCAAAGTCATACATTTTATAAAAAGGCGTGCATACAGCATGGTGCAATGCACGCTAGAATGACGAACGTTTTCATATCAAATGTATTAATTCAAACAAATTCGATCACAGCACGGCACACTACAACAAAGCAGTTTGTTTGCATCTTTATTTAAACGATATTTTTAATCGCGCCCAGTAATTTAAAGCTTTAAAAGCAAAATGGAAACGTGATCTCCTTCAAATTTTTCAACCTACTTACAGTTTTTATCAAAATTGTTTAAACAGTCAAATATTTTGTACAAAATATTCTTCATTTTACAAGTAGGTAATTTAAAAATTCCAGAAAGCTGTTGATATATTGGAAAAGCTTTGATCAAATCATTTTCTGTAGAAACTAGAAGTTTAGCGTCAATTTTCAAGCGTTTGAAGCGCATATTCCGTCATATTAAACTCATCTCGAATAAATTCCAATACATAGATTGACACTGTTAATCGAATTTCGGATAACAAATAGGTTTTGTACGTTAAGAGGATACGGCATAAACGGGAAACTTTGAGAATAGGTATTGAACAATTGCCGTCGTGTTTTGGAATTCCAGAACACGGATAGAATTCCAAACACCCGATAGGGACAACTGCAGCTTAGACCGATAATACCTATGAAAAACAGTCGAATTTTTATTTATTTACTCTCGTATTTTTTTGTTTCCTCCTCCAAAACTGAACCGATTTTTTTTTCATGACTAATTTAAGAAGGACTCGGGCTATGTTGGTATGTTTTTTGATTGGGTGTATAATTATGTCGAATTTGTTTGTGGGATGTCGGATACTGGCGCGACAACTGAGCCAATATTGCCATTTTTGAAGGTTCCTTGTTAATTTATTGAAAAAAACAAAACAGGGACATGGCACTAATGAATTTAACGGTGCAAAAATATTTTCTCTATTGTAATTATCTACGGAGAAAACAGATAAATACGATTGTATGGGGAAACCACCCTCCCGTTTCCTCTTAACATAGGCTTGTAACTGGCTATACTCATGTCAGCATCATTTGTGTTTTTTTTTACTTAAAGGCAAATAATTTTTACTTCAAATAAGCTTTTACAAGTGCTTTTGTAGATAAATAATTCATTTATGAGGATTAATAGTGGTGGCACACATTATAAACTTTAAAAGTTATACTTACTGCCTTGAGAATAAGCCTAACTATGACACTTGTTGTAGTATAGCCAGTTGTTCTATTGTATCGAAAACTCGTAAATTCAAATTTGTAATTGACACTTCATTAAACCTAAACGCATTCTTCGTACGCTTAAATTGAGTTGACCAGTTAAAAATATGAATTCTATTCAATTTCAGTGCTAGGGTAGACGCATTAATGCTAAAAGATTTAAAACAAAACACAAATTGGTAGAAAAAAATGACTGGAATGGATATAAACTGGTACCGTTACTAGTTTCCGTGCACTATACTATAATCAGTGCATTTTGATGCCTTTTTCGGGCACAGTACTGATACATAAAAAGTAAACATAAAATGCTACAAAAATGTACTGAAAACAGATCTAAAATATTATATTGATATGGATAACAAACAGTCGCAGAGGTCATCTAATCTAAAAATGAACGCGCCTCCAACATGTTTACAATACACACAAATTGGACGTCGTCATTGGTTGTTCAGCCACCGCATATTCAGACATGAATTATAAATGGCTGGATCTGTTGACTATATTAGGTATAGTGCGTAAATGACGTGAACGCTGAGTAAAGCGTTTTCATTTTAAAATTGGATGATCACTTTTGCTGTCAATTATACAGATCTCATTTTATAGTCCACTTTCTGAAAGATAAAAATACCGATAGCGCGAGGCAGCGGTTCCTAAGAACATACAAAAAGGGGGAAGGGCTGATTAAACTCTTTATAAATAAGTACTTACCAAAAAATACGTCAATTTTGTTAAATTGTTATTTACAAAAAAAAAGTAGGTAAAGAAATTGTGCGATCGAAATTATAATTTTATTGTCCACAAACAAATACACATATCTTATAACATCTCCCGCTCGAGACTGGACATTTAGTAACTTATTCACTAAAATGTTATCCTAGTGCAATTTCTATAATCACAATTCTCAAGCTTGCATTTTCACGGAATCGATTAAAGAATAATTTAGTACAATACCTAACTATATATAAGAATTTTTGGTATCTTGGTCATTTATTTACTAAACGTCACGAGAGTTAGGCCCTGATATTCAATCTGCGGTTAGTTGGATTATAGCTTTAAATATTCAAGTATCTTAAAAGATACAAAAAAACTAGCGAACGACACGAAAAAAAAATTCATGTTATACGTAGTAGGAATAGACGATTGAGGTAAGTAAATAAGAACATTTACATACGTGATTTCTCGTATAAAAAATGTAAAGCTACATGATTTGTAAGAAAAAAAAGTGTGTGTGTGCAATTCACACACGGCAGAAGTGAAACTTTAGAAACGTTGCCTACGACAGAATGAGATAAATGTAAATTGTATTTTTCGTTTCATCGAATTTTCAAATCACAACGATGCTAAAGAAGTTTCACTTCAAAAAGTAACGAGAACATGGTCATGTCGGTGATGTAGGTAAAATATTAACGCCTTGCGTTGGATGAATTTGAAATTCAACTATCATCTATATTATTACACAAATATCACACATTCAACGCAAACACAAAGCACTTTCGCACAGTACCTACCATTGTTCTGGACCAATAGGAACTCTAAATAACAATCGTTCTATGTACTAAAAGTGATAAGTTTTAAATATACATAATTACCGGATAAGCTCACGTGTTGTCGGAAAATGCCTGACTAGTTTTGAACCCGTTCGGGGCCCTTATTCATGAGTATGAGTGAAGAAGATCAGCAGAACCCGTATAAGAAGACGTATTACCACCTCCCCCTCCACCTCAACAGAGAGACAACAACCCCTCGCAGAGAGCTTTACGGTACACGGCCCGCAGTCAGTCAGCGACCGCGTCGCCCGAATAGGCTCATGAATAAGGGCGCCGAACGGGTTCGAAACTAGTCGGGCATAACACGTGAGTTTATCCGGTAATTATGAATATCATTCACGACAGTTCAAACGTTAAAAAGTGTCAAGTTTTCTCGTAAAACAGTACAGTACGCGAAGGGTAAGCTGAACTTTCGTGTGTTCACCCAGAGTGCAAGTAAAATGTCACCCACACAAATACAAAGCTCAGCTTACGCCTCACGGGCGTAACTGAAGTATAAAGATAAACCCAAAATTCATCTAGGTATGTCATGAGCTTAGGAGTCATATTTTTATGTAATTAGAATTACCGTAAGCACCGCACAACCGAAGAACGCATCTATTCGTGGGTGCGTGTTACGTTGATATTATTGGCACTTTCAAATTAACGTTAACTGTGTATATTCGCAAATCTGTCACTTTCTATGGAGATTTCGAAACACGCTTCTCAAAAACAGACAAATATCAACTAACAAACGCTACAGAGACTTAAGCACAGTTCATCCTTACTTGAAAAGTTACACTCCGTTACTCGTAACTTATAAACAGCATTATACCTCTATCATTCTTGAAACACCTCAACCAACATTCTTACTCCACTATTGGTCTCAGAAGTGATATAATGGACGTAATCCTTCAATTCAACTCGTTCAACTGACATATTTTTGGGTCTTTCGGCAGCGCTAAGGTGTTGTTGCTAACTAGACCGACAACCGGGTTCTCTAGGTTCTCATACTTCGAGTTGGTTTCAGAGGACAAGCTTACCGCACCGCTACTGTCGCCTTCATAAGTGTTTTCTGTGTCGTCAACGTGCGAGCTTGTACTGGACTTGTCATTCCTCTCTGCTATTTGGTCTAACGCGTAGTCGTACTTTTCTCCGCTGTCGTTGCTAGCCAGCTCTATCCAATGGGCCCGATTTATTTTCACCCGATCGAGCATGGGTTGTAGAGATAGGGAAAGTACAGCAAATGCCTGTAAGTAAAGTATTGTTTTGAAAATCCATATCCATACTAATATTATAAATGCGAAACTAGGTCTGTCTGTCTGATATGCTTTAACGGTTCATCTTTATAACAGATTTTGATGAAATTTTGTATAAAGATAGGTTGCATCTTGGAGAAAAACATACTTTTTATACCGAAAAATTATAGAGTTTTCGCAGGAAAAAAAAGTTAATCTGCGCGGGCATCATCCTTAATAATAAAGCCGTAAGTTCACCTCCTTTAAAAACACCTAATTGAATACTCTGTCTCGCTCTATTCAGACAAGACTAACGGTGCCCAGACAATCAGTGAAATCCCTTCAGAAAATGTTCAGTTCAAAAATAAGCTACGAAGCGAAATCCTCCCGTTTCAAAATAGATTAAAATATTTTAGTGTAGGTCATCCAGACCTACTGCGTTAATTAAAGCAAGAGTGAATAGTCATTTCTCCTTATCTCTTTCCTCTTTATCATTGATTTTCAGCAGGCATGAGTCAAATTCGAACCCATATTTGATTTTACCCATTAATATTTGCATAAAAAAGTTTGCTCCTATGTTTTTTTTAAAAAAGAACATACAGTACCGATCTTGTATAGGTGCAATATTTTTCTAGTGTCTAATTTAAGTTAACTCACCTCATAAATTGGTAGGCATATGGTGTCGATAAATTTGACCTGCATAGCAGGGAGTTGGTCTTCTTTATCTCTGTTCATTATGTCCTGGAAAAGATGAAAATATACCTACTATTAAGAAATGTCACTATGTTTTTATTTTAATTAATTATTAAGTACAGCGCAACTCTGTCTGATGTGTTAAAATTAATTCATGTCTTCTTTTTCCTTGTACTTACGATAGGAGTAAGATTAAGGTTCTGCCGTTCAAAGTCACCTTGGCGGAAGAACTCGCCAGTAACCAAAGCTACATACAACTCGTCATTCCACAGGCTAAGGCTTGGTGACAGCCAAGTCGCATGCAGTCATCACTCGAAGTAACCCTTCCATTTTCACCCTGTCTTGGTCACCCAAATTCCTTATCTACTCTACTGTAGTCTGAATGTTTGTAGTGTGTAGATCTACGATACTGTAGGGAATGCAGGTACTTACAATAGGGGTAAGATTAAGGTTCTGCCTTTCAAGGTCACCCTGGCGGAAGAACTCGCCAGCAACCAAAGCCGCGACCCGTCGCTCGACCGGCCAAGGCTTGGTGATAGCAGCCAAGTCGCATGCAGTCATCAGCATCGGTCGGAGTAGCCCCTAAATTTTCACCATGTCTTGGTATACTATCTACTGGACTGTAGAAAATGCAGGGTACTTACAATAGGGGTAAGATTAAGGTTCTGCCGTTCAAGGTCACCCTGGCGGAAGAACTCGCCAGCAACCAAAGCCGCGACCCGTCGCTCGACCGGCCAAGGCTTGGTGATAGCGGCCAAGTCGCATGCAGTCATCAGCATAGCTCGGAGTAGCCCCCGGCGCTCCTCGCACTCGCCCCAATGCGGCGTCACCACTCGGTCTTTGCTCACTAGCTCTATGAATGGCTTACGTTTACTGAAAAAGGAAGCAATAATTGGGTACTTCACTACTTGTTAAATAAATTATTTTTTATTATTATATATATATATATATGTCACCGTAAGATTGTAAAAACCGTTAGATTATAATATAACGTTTTTGATCTCGATAGATTATAAACTGTCGACAGATTGTGAACCGTAACATACTGCTTACAATTTAACGCGTTATTTTACGGTAAATTGTAATATATTAGGTATATTAACCCGATAGAACCTAAGTGAATATTCATTTCAAACCCTAACCTAACCTATAGTTCGCGCACGAGTTGAATGCAGATTAATGTATGGTGACACTTACATTTATTCTGCATTCAACTCGCGCGCGAACTGTACAAGAAAGAGACAAGAAAACGTAAAAACAATAAATATTTCATAAATTAATACTCAGAACATTGAACGGTTCACAATTTCGCAGGATAGAAACCGTTAGATTATAATCTAACGGATTTTACAATCTTACGGTGACATATATACGTGGGTAACACTGAAAATGTTTAGAACTGGCCAGTTAGAAACATTGCTAATGAAAACTTTTTTTGAATTTCAATTTTAGAACTCTTTGGTAACCTAATGTAGTATATTGCATTCATTTGTTTTTGTGAATTGGCGGCAAATCTAAAACTCTTGTTACACGTGAAAATTAACCTAGAAAAAATTAAAATTTTCGGTCAATGATTTATTATGACTTTCGTTGTGGGCTTACTCAACAACAAAGCTATGATAGGCTGCGATTAGCATTTCTTAATGAAGCCCCATCTCGTGCCACTATTTACAATTGGTTTAACGAGTTTAAGCGTGGACGTAGCAATCTCAATGATGATCCGCGTGAGGGACGTCTTTTAACAGCGACTACTGAAGATAACATCAGTGCTGTGCGACGCATGATAGAGGAAGATAAGAGAGTGACCTATCAGCAGATACGGGCAAGCCTAGGCATTGGTATGAGTCATGTTCAAAAAATATTACACGAACATTTAGGCGTCAGGAAGCTTTGTACCAGATGGATTCCCCATACTTTAACCGACGACGACCAGAAACACTTTCGCATGGACTGATGTCGCCAAATGTTAGATAAGTTCAACGGCGGTGACTCAAATGCTGTTTTTGACATCGTCACAGGTGATGAAAGCTGGATATATTGCTACGAACCCGAAACCAAAAGACAATCAACTCAGTGGGTGTTTCCTTTCGAGGATCGGCCAACTAAGGTAAAGAAAGGAAAAAGTCAAGGAAAAAAGATGATTGCCTCATTCTTTGGTCGGAAAGGTCATTTCGCGACAGTTGTGCTAGAAGATGGAAGGACAGTTACTGCAGACTGGTATGTCAATCGCTGTTTGCCTGTTGTCTTGGAAAAAATCGACAGCAGCGCCCTCGAAGCAGGATCCTCCTTCACCACGACAATGCTTCAGCACACTCCGCAAAACGGACTGTTGAATATTTGACTATGGCAGGTGTCGAGATAATGAGTCATCCGCCATACAGTCCTGACCTGCGACCCTGCGACTTTTATTTATTCCCAAGAACTAAAGATAAAGTTCGAGGTATTCGCTTTACGAGCCCTGAAGATGCGGTGAAAGCGTACGAAAATGCCATAGAAGAGACCCCTAAGGAAGAATGGGCCCACTGCTTTTAGTACTGCTCAGTGGTTCCATCGAATGCGACGATGTGTAGAGAGGAATGGAGATTACTTCGAAAAACAATAAAAGTATTGGTAACTTTCTACATTAAGCCGTTTTTCATTTTCTAAACATTTTCAGTGTTACCTAGGTACACTATTAGTAAATAGAGGATCTCCCAAAAGTCGTAATATCCCCTGTTAGTTCTTCTATGTTGGATAACTGTCGATTAAAGTAAAAAAGTGCGTCGAACTTTGATGACGTCGCAATTCAGTATTTAATACAAAATCCCATACAAAACACGCACGAAAAGTTGATGATTTGACTAGTTGTGAAAAAAAGCAAATTCGAGTGAAATAACATTAAGAATATTAATATTTGAAGCTATATTTCTTAATAATAAAAAGTGCATGTTTAATATTATCATACTCGTAGTTCGGATAGGATCAATCTAGTTAATTTTGCCGTTGACGCGACGTCTACAGAACACAATGTATCAACATATTATCATAGTTCGTATGAGTTAAAGTTCAGTAGAGGATCACTCAGAAATGCTGATTTATTTTGCCATTGTTTTTTTTTTAAACATTATTTTTAATAATATATGATTTAACATTTGTCATTTCAAGTTTCTCGCGAATTATTCAAGTTAATTCACTGAACTAAACAGACCATTTAAAGTAGTATCATTTAACATAAATATTTCACACATACCCATAGATTGGACGCTAAATAAGATTTTTATATAAATGAAAAACGATTTTAAACGTTGGTGCCAATGAACGAAGTCAATATACTTTGATACAATACTAGCAGAAGTCAAGGTTACTACATTATTTTGTTAAACATTATGACAAATACGCGAAAAATTATCGAGTCGAGCCCTCGTTACTTCAATGGTACTGAAATCTTAAAACTTCACATTAAACCTCAGTTCTAACCCAACTCCTCCAACTCCTAATGAGAATTTGACTACCTTGTCAATTAAATAATTTTTTGGTGATTATAAAACAGAGGATCTCCCAAAAATCGTAATATTTCCCCGTCGTCCCGTGTTAGTTTTATGTTGAATAACCATTTTAAACTATCGTTTATAGTAAAAAAGTGCGTTGAATTTTGATGACGTCACAATTCAGTATTTCATACAAAAACCCATACTAACCACGCGTTTTGAAGTTTGAAAAAAAACTTTGACTAGATGTGAAATTAAAATTCAAGCTAAACTCAGAGTTGGATAGCCACAATTTATTTTTCAGAACCTTCTTCTTCATAATTAGGAATTCTTACCTAAAATACACAGCTAAATCGGTGGACAGAATAGCGTCTTCTAAGACTTTGACGACCTTCTCATAATCTTCCGAGGACAGATTGGCCAGCACCTGGTTGCCAGGCGAGTTGAGAATCATCAGACACTGGTCAAAATGGTGGTGCTCCATCGTGGACGTAGAGTACAACTGTGCCAGGGGTGAGGATGCCCTGAAACCAAAAACATCATACATAATATTATAAATGCGAAAGTGTGTTTGTTTGTTGGTTTATTGGTTTGTCCTTCAATCACGCCGCAACAGAGCAACGGATCGACGTGATTATTGGCATAGGGTATAGTTGAGGACCTGGAGAGTGATTATAAATGCGATAATGCGTCTGCCTGTCTGCTACGCTTTCACTGCCCATCTGTTCAACCGATTTTGATGAAATTTGGTCCAGGGATAGGTTGCATCCCTGGTACATAGGCTACTATTTATCCCGGAAAATTAAGGAGTTCCCGCGGGAAAAAAAAACTTAAACCACGCGCTCGAAATCAGCTAGATGATAAATAATTTATTTATTTCAAGTGTCACAACACGTCACGTGTGACAACTTTTGTCACTTATGATACGTCAAGACTGTACCATCGATTCGGAAAGCTGATTCTACTGAGAAGAGCCGACAAGAAACTCGGCAGTTGCTCTTATCTCGAATTTTGTTTTTTACAGTAAGTAAACAATACAACACATACGTTACTGGATGCGAGGCCGGTTGCTTCCATATGCAACTTTTTTATTTTTTTATTTTTAGTTGGCTGAAATCAGACTTGCTTGCAAGTGGTGATGCAGCCTAAGGTAGAGCGCGCTTTTTTTTTTTTTTAATCCACTACAAGCTAGCCCTTGACTGCGATCTCACCTGATGGTAAGTGATGATGCAGTCTAAGATGGTAGCGGGCTAACCTGTTAGGGGCATGGCAGTTATATTAAACCCATACCCCTTCGGTTTCTACACGGCATCGTACCGGAACGCTAAATCGCTTGGCGGCACGTCTGCCGGTAGGGTGGTAACTAGCCACGGCCGAAGCCTCCCACCAGACCAGACCATGGAAAATTCAGAAATTATAAATTCCCAAATTGACCCTGCCGGGGATCGAACCCGTGACCTCCGCACGTTAAGGCAACAGCGCTACAAACTGCGCCACGGAGGGCGCTTGCCTTAAGATGCCTATTCATTCTTATTTTTGCCTTTCTTATTAAGAAAATCACCGATATAGTTAAGTAATGCTTAGCTAGAGTCATGTGGATATTTTAAGGCCAACTTAACAGATCTAGCGGAAATTTTTAACCCGAAATCCAAGCGCAAAAATTATCTGATATTATGGTGCATCCCTGAGAATTTCACGATCATTTGCTGCTACTTTTGATCCGCATCTAAAGCCGTTTAATTGAAAAAGTTATGCGCGGATATTCTCTAGCGCTTTGTCGTCACTGATATGATGCGTCTTTGCGACTGAACTTTTTTTACACTATGGACATTTCTTTTTGTTTTTTACATATTTCCAAGAGATAATAAAAATCTATATTTATTCAAAGAAAAAGGTACAATTTCCTTAAATTACCCTGGACCCCTAACTAACCTAACTTTGTTATTTAAATAAAATACTGTAGGAGTAAGTTCCGATTTAGAAAATAGACAACGTTGTCGACGAGGATGCTGACGAATTCAGTTTTAATATAGAAACATTTTTACTTACTTGATCTGAAAAGAGTTATTGGTCCCCCGATGATCAAGGTCGTGGCACAAACAGCCAATAATTAAAGCCAAACACTCCAGCTCCCCGAATATTTTCCACCACTGGGTTTCCTGGAGATCAATAAAAATATTTAAACAGAACGAAAATAAAATATTTTTTTAAATAGTTTTACGTTCAGTTTAGTACAATACAGACCAATTTTAAAGTAAGATGTAAAAAAAATCAGGTCAATATACATTTTAGTATTGTAATTAATGAATCTAACATATTATTTAATATGCCACAATGAAATGACAACCAATGCCTTAAATAGGCATTTAATTTTGTGTAAGTCAATACTCCCTAGTAAAGACTTCAACTGCAAGCTCAATAAAATCTCAAGGGAGGAAATTATTTTTAAATTCTAGTTTATTTCCTTCGTCAAAGTCTACAAAGCTACAAAACGACCAACTCGTGTAGTACTTACAGTCAATATAGCGAACATCATCTGGGCAACGTTGAACGCGTGCCTCCAGTTGTGGTACGTTACATTGCGGTAATTCTTCTTGACACTCAACAGCCACCTGCACAGCACGCTGTAATCTATGTGAAACCTCTCCACAAAGTCGAGGTCTAAAAACATACGTAGACACGCCCGGAGTGTGTCGTCATCCGTTAGGTCTATATCATCAAATGCTAGCTCGTGTAAATTGAAGTGGGCTGACGAGGGTATCCTTAAGTTCTGTAAAAGGGAGAAAAACATGTTGGAAAAAATAAACGGTTTTATTTGTACAGGTGTTTTCATTTGCAGGAAAATGTGGTCTTATTTTTTGTGGCTCGTGTTTTTATTACTTGTACCTTGATAAGTGGCAGTCTCTGACGGCTTATGTAAAAAGAAACTTTCTCCGAAAAACAGTACATTTACTTAGTAAAAACTAACATAAAATCCTCTCACGTGATAGGACTGTAAAATCGTAGCAAAACTTAAGGGGATCAATATGCGATCAACAAGTCCCTAGATCTTTCTAAATGACTTTTTTTTTTTACGCGAGTTAAATGCAGAGTAAATGTATGGTGACACATACCTACATTTACTCTGCATTCAACTCGCGCGCGAACTGTATCAGTTTATGACTTAAGCTTCGTTGAGAGTATAAATAATTAATCAAAACTCAAAACTCTTTCATCATCATCATTCCCATCTGATAAACTTTCATTAAATGTGACCATGAAAAATGACAGTTAATGTTTTGTCTTAGGAGAGAAACACTGCATATTACAAATCTATATTTTATACTAGAGTGTTTATATTGAATTTGAATGGTAATAGGAAAAATATTTCTATTGTCTTTTCCAATGACGTTCCTTTGTAACTCCTCTTTAAGGACCAAGGTAATAACATTGTTATTCCTTTTGACAACAAAAAGGAGTCACGTGTTTTGTCTCGGAGCACATTTAATATCAATAGCTCAATTTTTCTACCGAACGCTCTATTCCTTTCTAAAAGGAATATGTAATCTGAAAATTGATTTTAAACCTATTTACTATTTATTACAAATCGTAGATACATTTTGATGGTAATATTTGATGTGTGATGAACATAGTAGGTAGTTTTAGTTAGCGCCAATCAAGTAGTCGTCTCTGAGGTGAGCTGAACTGAGGTCTCACACAAACTGTCAAAGTCCATACTACGAGCGAAAATATACTATTGCGTACACGTCTTGCGGTCAACTTCAGACTCGACTAAATGATTGTCGCGATGACCAAATTTCAATTATTATAAATGCTCCAAATGAATATAAAATACTTTTCATTTGTTCTGTTCTGTTGTTTCATACTGTTCAGCGTTTTATCCATTATATTATAGGAGAAAGCTGCACTTTTGGTAACTATCGCCAGAAAGGCTGATCCAGTATTAGGTGGGTGAGGGGCTCTCTACTGATGACTATAGTGAAAGTTTGTCCGCATACAAGTGGGCCTTTCACTAGATATGGCCGCTCAAATACGGTAAATGGTCTCTTAGTCTATTACTTCTGACGAAATACTCGGAATTCAGAAGCAAGTATCAAGATTACTTAAACATGCATGGCTCGTTACGCGGAAACCATCTTACCACGATTCACGAAAGGTAAACCAAACAAAGCCGATAGGGGTTAGAGGATAATGGTCATAACTAAACTGATGGCTGTTCCGCGTATTTCTGTAGAGGAGTTTTAATGACGTCAATCGTGACGTAAGAGTAGTGGGCTAGTGTTACAAGTGTCATTTTACTGACTCAAGAGCCCACGGGCACATTTTGAGGAGGTGTTCTTGGGTTCATAATATTTTTTTAATTCCTTCCTTATACCAAGTTTTAGGTACTTAGCTGCTTTCCTGCATGTGAGTTGGAAGTGATAAACAATGAGGTTTTTTTTCTTCCATTTGTTATGATTAATAATGCATGTTTGGTATGTCAAAGTTCCATTTAAACCCGATATAAACGCATGCCTTTTATGAAATGATATTTACAATTTAACTTAGGTACCATTAATTCCTTACAAATTTTGTCGGTTTGTTGGTTTTATCCAAGAATTACCTCCTCAAAATTACCTACGGTCTCTGTGGTAATTAAAAGTCATCGATATATATTATGTAGGTACTAGATGGGCCCTTTCATAGAAAAAATTGTGTCCAACCTGTAGAGCGCACTCCACGCCTGGCCTTGTCCCCGCCATAGCGCTGTCCCGCTTTTCTGACTAGATGGCGTTAGTAAAACAAGTCCACATTCTTTGTTTGACAGAGCCCGTCTATGTAAATTGAGGTCGTTGTTAAAAGTGTGTTTGCGTCTACTTACTCTTAACCGCTGGGCGTCGTCCAATGAGGCGGACGCGTGGTAACTTAATACCTGCAACGTGACCATGCATTGATTAGACCGCGTATGAAATAAACGAGGTCACCGAGTGTTAATTATAGCCCCTTCAGTTAATGACATTACTATGTACTTAGCTCGTCTATTTCTGTGCGTGATTGTACCTACGCATTTTTTATTTATAGAACTCACATTACAATTTACTTTTTTTTTATCCACTACAAGCTAGCCCTTGACTGCGATCTCACCTGATGGTAAGTTGATGCAGTCTAAGATGGTAGCGGGCTAATCTGTTAGGGGCATGGCGGTTATATTAAACCTGTACCCCTTCGGTTTCTACACGGCATCATACCGGAACGCTAAATCGCTTGGCGGCACGTCTTTGCCGGTAGGGTGGTAACTAGCCACGGCCAAAGCCTCCCACCAGACAAAATAATACTATTTTACTACTACTACTATACTAGATAAATTAATATTATTTTAGGTAGGTACTATAGCCAGCTTCTCGGGAAAATGGAAACACGGACCACTGATTTGCTCAAAAACTATGTGATTTTCTTAATAAGCAATTAAAGCTTCTAAACATAATTAGATAAACATAATTATTATAATCATCACTGTTGTATGTAAATTATAAACAGAGTGTGATAGCCTGATAGGGTTTTGGTCTTTGGATCTTTAAGGTGCTTTAAGTGCCAGTTTTACCAACTCCGAATAACGTTTAAATACAGTTCGCGCGCGAGTTGAATGCAGAGTAAATGTATGGTGACACATACATTTACTCTGCATTAAACTCGTATGAATGGAAACAAATTTGATGTTTTGACAGATATTGCAAAATTCACACAAAATTTACACACAGATTAAACATTTTTCAGAGTCGGTAAAATCGGCATTAAATCTTCATAACTTGTCAAATGTCAATATCAGCGGACATCCTGAAGCGGGTAAGTAGCTTAGACCGTATCAATTACTTTGTTTATGTTATCTTAAATATAATCCCATATCACAAAGATGTATGTACCAAAAAATAATTGACAACGACACCCCAGTGCTATCGTCCAGCGTCGTTGACAATTAAGGGCAAAATACACAGGGAACGGGCGCGAGCCGGCTCGGTTGCACGACGGGTTGAATTCTTTGTATTTATATGGACTACATGACACAGAACGCGCGGCCGCGTCGATGTCGTACATCTAAGTACAAGAAATGGAGAAAATTACCATTTTTTTAAATAATATTATGAAAATTAAGACATAATAAAACAAAAATATGAAAGAATCATTAAAACATCTCTACAAATGAACTCTTGCGCTTGCAAGTCGGGTGGCGTAACGTCACACCACCCTATCAACCGACTTTATAAAGCCGAATAAAAGAACTAAATGGACTGAACGTGACTTAATTGAATTAAAAGCACTTAATTTGTGTGTGAAGATAATTTTGAAGTATTAAATCTCGGCTAGGTATTAAAACTCACTCACAAAATTTCTCACTCGAGTAAGATACAGAGTTATACATTTAATTTAGAGTATAACAGTTGTACATTTAATTATTAAACTTTTAAATAATTAATTTATCAGTTATTTATTGATGGTTAAAAAAAAAACCACTGATTTATTAGTTTTTTACTTCCGTTGTGTTAAATATGATATATACCCGGCTTGCGTCCGAACCGCACCCGTTCCCTGTGTGTTTTGCGCTTTAACATGATTGCCAAATAAAAAAGAATGAGGGTAGTGTCACTTACATCGAGCGTCACGCTCTGCTTGGCCATCGCAGTGATCGCCTTCTCGTACATATGCGTGTTGTGGATGCCCATCCCGCAAAATATCGCGAACGCCTCCACGAAGTTTTCGTCGTTCTTCGTGAACAGAAGATCGTCGAATTTGTTTACCAACTGAAATAGAGGAAGGAACATTACATAAGCAACTTCTTCTGTCTAAACTGAACTAAAACTAAGGAACTGTCTTCTGTCTGTGTATATCTGATACGAGCACTTGTCGTCCACCCGTGGCGTTATACTGGAGCCCTCGGTTTCTGTTATGGTCTTGTTTGTTCAGAAAGAACATTATAGGCATGCAAGCGAGGCGAGCGCGTTTTGATTTTCCAAAAATAATCCTTAGGGGCCAATCACAAACTGGGTATATGTTTCGGTCTGCTTTTGAATTACTAATAAAGATTAATTAAGCCCTCCAGCCAAGCTAGAAGCCAATGTAGGCTTCTCGGCATGACCATTACATTTGGTCCTGATGAAGAACTTAAGAATTCTTTGCGGACTGAGATGTACTGATCTGTATGATCTAAGTTTAGACCTATGGCAAGGAATAGCACAGTTGTCCTGTTAATTTGATCGTTTCACTTTTTTAAAATTTTAGATTTCACATGTAGGTAGGTAAATTCTCTCTTAGGACACAAATAAAGTAAATTTTAAAATCACAAACGGTTTCACTTGGTATAGGCACTTGGTTAGTTCAATAATTAAAATTAAGAAGTCAACATTTAATTTTATAACCAAAGCCTTCTTTCTATTCAAAGCTAAGTAGTTAACTACAATGCAAACCAAAATAAATATTACTTAATCCGTCTTAAACTTAATGTTGAAACAAAAGCGCGCACAATTTTCTCGTAGTCTTCATCTCAAGCATTATAATATCAAAAACTGATTTCCCCCGAGTAAGGAAGTTTTCAGCTTCCAAAATTAGCAACTAACTAGCCTTTGTTCCAATTAAAAATACAAGCAACGTTTTCTTTGTAATTTTCGGAACCCGAGGCGGTAACATCCGCCTAGAAATGGAGTGTTCCATTAAGTTATTTTATGACACAAAAAAAAGAGCCTGCTGAGTTTATTGCCGGCTCTTCTCAGCAGAACTTCTCACCGAACCGGTGGTAGAGTCAAAACATGACGTACCTAACTTATGAGACACGTATGTATGTCCTACATGTTTTAAATAAATTGAATTGAATTGGTAAAAGAGGTAGGGACTCTATGGATACGGTGTGGGTGTTAATTAGTAAATCGACTCGAGTTTTACTCGACTCGAATAAAACTCGAACGAGAGTTCGAACGAGAAACGAGAGTTGTACTCGAGTTTTTCGTTCGAGTTCGTTTGTCGAAACGAATCGTGAGATTTAATTACATACAATTACAATTAATATGTACTATTTTTGTCTATTTCTGTTGATCACAGGTTCTGGTACAACGGTGCAATACTTATTAGGACATGCTGCAGGCCGGTGGACTAATGACCAAAAGAACCAGGAAAACGGTAATAAAAAAGTGCACAAACAAACACACAACCTCTTAGGGCAAACACATATACCGTCTCCGTTTCGTCGAGGGTAAAAATAAACAGTAATGAAATTTATTGTAATTTTTTCTCTCTCGAAATGTACACCGCACAGTGCGCATTATCTTGTTCTACATTAACTTAGTTATTGGTCTCACAACAGTCGTAATAATTTTGTTTATAATATCATACAACGCGTTAATAGCCTACATTATTTCAGGTTTTTCAATAAAGTTTAGCCCTGGGACATTTAACTCATAAAATTGCCACTTTGGGGCTCATTATTTCGCAAAGAGTAGACATTTTCAAAAGCTGTTCAAGAAATTTCATTGTCTCTAAAATTAAGATTCTATCAAGTCCAACTCGGGAGCCCTTTGTAGCATAATCAAAAACTTTTACTTCATCGAAACACCTCGATACTATATTAAATAAATTTATTTATTGAGGCAACCAAAAGGCCCCTTTGTTATCTACATATATACTAATACTTATAGTATAAATGCGAAAGTTTGGATGTATGGATATATGGATGGATGTTTGTCACGCCCCAACGGCTGAACGGATCTGGATGAAATTTGGCTAAAACACTTTCAATCAAGTGTTTTAGGCATCTAG
The DNA here is from genome assembly GCA_923060345.2 of Erebia aethiops. NCBI lineage: Eukaryota > Metazoa > Arthropoda > Insecta > Lepidoptera > Nymphalidae > Erebia > Erebia aethiops. The sequence continues at coordinate 6,597,399 of OV281096.1, read as the reverse complement.
GATTGGTAAGTCCAACTTCCCCTTTAACATCTTCGGGACATTATTGGAGCTCGAACGCAGAAGGGAAAACGTCTTCTTCTTTATCATGGCATAAAAGTCCGCGGTAAGCCCAACAGTATCTTCCAGCCATTAAATAATATCTAGGACAAGTATTGCTTATTTCCACACGCATTTTCAACGTCGCATTGTTTCGCCCGCAATGCGCAATGTGTAACAAACATTACTTTGTACTATTCGTCGGCGTATGCGTATGTGTGTGTGAATTTTTCATTAATTCGCGGAATACCCTCTTTGTTGCAACATTTCGAGTCGACTTCGATAATTTTATTACGTTCCAGAGTCCGCCGGGAATTGCTTTCACGCTTGTGCTTTTTCCTTAGTTAAATTTCCGCATCGTCGAATAAACTCAATGTTCGGTGAATGTAATTCGTTCCAACTTTGCATTCAAACGTAGCATTGTTTTTACTAATTCAAATTCAAAATTCAAAAGTATTTATTTCGGTAAACTTCATTTTTTTATTCAAATAGACTTGTTCAAGTCTATATATATAAAAATGAAACCCGTTTTCCTTGGTCACGGCATCACGCGTGAATGGCTGGACCGATTTCACTAATTCTTTTTTTGTTGTATTTGTTATTATTAGCAGAAGGTTCTTACGGAAAAAAATATTAAGAAAATCTCTCAGAAATATTGAAAAATATACATTTAATTTTGCATACTAAGGCGGTACGAAGTTCGCCGGGTCAGCTAGTGCTTTATATATTGAAAACAAGCAAGAAATTCGGTGGTTACTCTTTCGTAATAGTTACGTAATCATTTCGAAGGAACTGCGTATATTTTTCTTGTATCTATTCTTCAGGCTTCAGGTATTTATTTGTTCGGTGTTAATTATTTATTTCCGAGCAGTGGGTATTTCCATTTCTCATTGCTAGGTAATACGGAGGCTGTAGAAAAGCTATTGTGAGCAGAGGGACCATAAACAACACTTCCCGCGCTATAAACCGCTAGCCGACTTTAGCGTTAATAAAAGATGTTTCACAAATTTTAACTAAGTTATAGATTAATTATTTAATTTAATTAATTTGTGAGTTTAGCGCTAATGCTTATTAAATGACGAATAAGGCTTTTTGTCGAAAAATGCATTAAACAATGGATTAGGTGGAACAGAAACGGTTAGGAAATACTTAGGTATTGTTTTGAAGACACACTGACATAATCTTACAAGTTGAAAAGGAACTTAGTAAGAATAATAATGTGCCTAGTTTTATACAATCGTTACGTTATTTTATTACGTTATCCCCTTCACAATGCTTTTCGCGGAAAAGGATAGCAATAAGTTAATAAGATTAAAGATTAATTAGTTAAGTTTAGAGATTGTGTATAAAATAATGATTAAACACTCAAAAACTTTAAAGGGAAAAAAGGCTTGGCATTTTTCATGAATAAATGAATAATTATACATTGCAAATTACTGGTAAAAATTCTTTCCAAAAAACTGACTTCCAAAGCCATTGTAAAGTAAAAAATAATTTTGATTTTGTTGAAGTCGGGCGAGCCTGATTTGTCAACTTTGCTTATCCTTGTTATAGTGACCGACTTCAACATAGCGTCTAGAAATCAAAATCATTTTCACAGTGGCTTTGGAAATCAGTTTTTTGGAAAGAATTTTTATGGGACCACGTTGAGAGCTTCCTCTAACGACTGAAAAAAATATATTTTCAAATTGGTTCAGAAACCACGGAGATAGGTATGCACCGACATACAGTAACAAAAAAAAATGATACGCGCCGAATTGAGAACCTCCTCCTTTTTTGCAAGTCGGTTGAAATAGCAATATATTGCTCAGGTTGCATACATGTAACCGAATACAGCCGAAAATAGCCGATATGTTACGAAATAAAATGATAGGGCCACCATGGGCCGTTAACTTCACGTTGGCAACAAGCGTATGTAAGCGATGAAAACTAATATTATGTATTATCAATGAACTTCGACCGTCGCTTTCGGTCATAAACTTCCGGATTGACCGGCACGATTCGAACAGTATCTTTCTATATCCGGTCTATGGTAACAATGACACTGTTAAAAATCTGAAGTAATTTTATAAGTTAAAGATCGGTGTCTCTGATTCTCTTTGGTATATGACTTGTCTGTGACAGTTTAGGGTGAATAACTTGATACAACAAAAAAGAAAAAAAACATGTTATCTATGGTCGAGGGCAGATGTAGCGAACAGTAAAAAAAACGTGAGACAAGATTGTATTTCGAAATAACATAAAACTAACTTGTATTTGATTTGAGCAATTGGTGAGATTAATAGAGGACATTGATTATCCTAGTTTATCATTGTTATCATCACGTATTCACATTCTAGCATTTGTACAAATTATTGTCCCGTTCATTAATTGACCGACGACTTATGGAGGATAGCGGGAAGTATGAGGAAGAGGCTTTAACTAAAGCCTATGTCCAGCAGTGAACTTCCACGGGCTGTTATTAAGATACAATATTCACTGACTAGTATGCCGATTATTATTTATTGCCTCCACTCTAATAGGAACCAGAAGGCCCTGGGACCTCAACGGATTAGTATCCCAAGAAAACCCCTGCCATTATGTGATTAATGGAAAGGGTCACCACCTTCAGTAATGAGGAATACAATGCAAAGAGATACTCAGGACTTGGGTATTAGTTTCAACGGACATTACTCCTAATGAGAATGCATGCATGACCTGCCACCATGCTAACTAATGATGGTTAAACTGTCTCCTGCTGGTAATCGTTTTTTGAGAGAAATTAAAAGCCACTCACTTGAATAACACCTATAATTCTCCCCTCGGAGTTTTTGATCGCCATGCATAATATGGTGTTGTGTTTGAACCCCGCGCCTTCGTCCACGGAAGGATCAAAGCGGAGGTCCATATACGCATCAGCGATGTTGACTGTCTGCGAAACATACAAATATATTATTGACACAAAGGCATTTAGCACAATTAAGTTAAGTATAAATAAAAATGCACGATAATCAGTAACAAAATGGGGTGAAAGTATAAAGGTTTTTAGCAAAAAATTTTTTCATTACAAATTGTAAATTATGTTTGCCATGTAGAAACCTACTAGGGGCATGGGTTTAATATAACTGTCATACCCCAACCGTCTTAGACTGCATCGTCACTTACCATCAGGTGAGATCGCAGTCAAGGGCTAACTTGTAGTGGAATAAAATTAAAATAAATAAAATTGTATGCTATTAGGTTGGTCCCATGTGAATGTCATGAAGATTTGATCGGCAATGGATTGGATGGTGAGATTCTGCAATGGAGCATAAAACTCCTCAACTGTTAACAGCGAACCAGTGAAGATCAGTGTAACAAGCCTTATAGAAAGAAGATGCTGATGTGCAGTGCCACCACCGGTGCGAAGCCAAGGCTTGTGTTATAAAGGTATCACTAAAAAAATCCTTTAGTATATGTAGATTGGCAACCCTAAACATCCCTTGCACTTTTAAACTAGTTTGTACTAATATTAAGCCCATCGTTCGTCTCGCCGATTGTAGTCCTAATAAACGTCGGCCCAAATGCATTAGCCCAATTGTAGCTCAACATGTACTAGCCTATAAGAGCAAGGGTTAATAGGCCTATTATACTGCACTTTTCACAGGGCCCTGTGGAGAGGGTGGGCGTGGTCGCTAGATTTGGCGGCACTTATTACAAAGACTAAATTAGGGACCCTTTCTCTCTAAATGTTATTACACTACACTGATTCAGAGTTAAGGGTCCCTGTGAAAAGTGCAGTGTAATAAGCCTAGACATTTGCAAATGACATTGCAAATCACTGACTTTACCTCCCCAGTTGTCGCGACATAGCCGGTGATGCCAATGTTGATAGGGAACCGACTCTCGTAGGGCGACGTCCGCGGCGTGCCAGGCTCCTCGTCATCCCCGGCCTCGAGATCAAATACCCGTGAGAAACTCCCCTTTGACGCTTCGTGCACCAAAAGGATCTGAAACAATGTAAATATTGTAATTATAATAATTTATTGATAAGACTTAATTTAAATGTAAGTGTGACATTTTCAATTTTAATCAATATTAAAAATGCGAAAGTGTGTTTGTCTGCTACGCTTTCCGGGCCTATCTTTTCAACCGATTTTGCTGAAATTTGGTATGGAGGTAGGTTATATCCTGGGGAAGGAAAAAGGCTACTTTTTATCCCGAAAAATTAAGGAGTGCCCACGGGAATCAAAAAACATTAATCAACGCGGACGAAGTCGCGGGTATCATCTAGTGTATTATATTTTAAGACTTCACATATTATTAAATTTGTATTTTGCAATAAATACCTGGATGATATTTATTTTTCATTTATACATATAATATTTTATAGGTTCAGTAATTGATATTATAATAATTCATAGGTATTGTCGATAATTCAAGATTTTTTTAAATTGTTCACCTATTTATCTAATAAATTACTTAATACCGTGATTTGGTATATCGATTATTTTTAAGTAAGCATTGCACACCATGGCAATGGTAATACACTTGTATTTTTATTTTTTGTACCACATTTGTAATATTGTGTGTATCATGCAATAAATAACGACGACGATAATAAGTAACGACCTCCGTGGCGCAGTGTGTAGCGCTGCTGCCTTAACGTGCGGAGGTCCCGGATTCGATCCCCGGCAGGGTCAATTTAGGAATTTATAATGTCTGAATTTATCTGGTTTGGCCTGGAGGGAGGCTTCGGCCGTGGCTAGTTACCACCCTACCGGCAAAGACGTGCCGCCAAGCGATTTAGCGTTCCGGTACGATGCCGTGTAGAAACCGAAGGGGTGTGGGTTTAATATAACTGCCATGCCCCTAACAGGTTAGCCCGCTACCATCTTAGACGTGATGCATCATCACTTACCATCAGGTGTGATCGCAGTCAAGGGCTAGCTTGTAGTGGATAAAAAAAAACATTTCTGATTCTGATTGTTCTTAATACCAACTTTTACAGCTCATGAATTTCTTGTAGGCAAACTATACTATCATTCTGTTACGTTATCTTGCTAGTGTTGGTAGGATTGGTATATCCCTAACGAAAAGACATGCTATTTAGCGTTTCAGTATGATGACGTGTAGAAACTGTTGTGGGTTTAAACTGTCAAACCCCTAACAGGATGCCTGCTGCCATTTTAGACTGCATCATCACTATAACCACCAGCGGTGTGCACAGGGTTTTAAGCCAGGCGTTGGTTAGATAGAATACATATTTACTGTCTTAATAAAAAAATTGCAATGACGTATTTCCACTTGGGTAAGCAGTGCTTTTATGCCTCTATAGACTACACTCCACTGATAACCACCAGGTAAGATTGCATAGCCATGTGCTACTATTTCTACTAAATACTAATTTCGTCTCAGTAATATCCGAAACAACATAAGCAATTTCGTCGAAAAGATTACGGCTAAAGAGCGACTGCCGCTGTTAGGTACAATTACCTACTTTAATAATATGCATTACGCTCGCGACAACCCTAATGACTTACGCCTGAAGGATCGTATGGTAACATTATTAAACTCGATACATATTATATTTTACCAAGAAAATAAGTAGCGTTAATAACTTTTACAAAAAATATATTACCAGCTAGGCTTGAAATTGGATTGCAAGAACTATGTATTTAACAAGCTAGAGGTTTGTTTATATTATATCAATGTATTATTTTTAATATTTAATATTACGTTTGAGTTTCATTTATTTGTAGAAAAAGTGATCTTTACCATAGATTTATTATTGGATAGAGTATTTCTCAGTCTATGTTACACTAAGCATGATTGTCGTCAAGCGCAAGCCTATCTCACAATAAAAAAAAAAATATATGTTTAAAATAATTTTAAAACTCTATGCTCCATAGAGCTTTATATATTAGGGGTTAAAGTATGAAATTGCCGATTTGTACAGAAAAATTGAAATGCGTTTTTTTTTAATTTAACATATTTATTTAATCAAAACAATTACCATTATTATCTATACATTGCTGCCATCTAATAGGAAGGTCATTTATTCCTTTGCGATAGAACTCTGGTGATCTAGATTCGACAAACTGTGTGAAAGCATTTTGTACTGCCTTCTGAGAAGAAAACTTTTTATCACGTAGAAAATAGTCCAAAACACGAAGAAAATGGTAGTCCGTTGGAGCATGCTGGCGAATACGGAGGGTGACGAATGGTTTCTAATTGCAGTTCCTGTAGAGTTAAAACGGTTTTTCGTGCTGTATGGGGTCTCGCGTTATCATGGAGCAGTAATGGTGAAGATCGATTCATGAGTCGGGGCTGTTTCACTGCTAGTTTTGCTTGACGCAAATGAGTCAATAGGTAAGGTAACCTTAAACCATACCGCTAATTCCTGGGTAGTTTGGCTCGGATCGGCTTCCACTATCTCTTTCAATTCATTGTTATTCACCTGTGTGGGCGGTCTTCTACGTGGTTCGTTCTTCAAATCAAAGTTTCCATCACGAAAGCGTTTAAACCAAAATCGCACGGTGCGTTCATTAGCAGTCCCCTCTCCAAACGCAACATTGATATTGTGAGCTGTTTCTGCCGCGGTTCCGCGTCGGAACTTGTATTCAAAAATCACTCGAATTTTCGAAGTATCCATCTTTCTTGTTTAAGCTCAAAAAAAAAAACAACTGAAAGTCGATAATCGAATGTTGCACATTTTTTTAAAGAAGAACTACATATGTACCATGTGAAAAAAGTTTCACTCAAAAATCTCAAACCATGAAGGTTCTATGTCAATTCGAAATACCTGTTACAATAAAACGGCAATTTCATACTTTAACCCCTACTACACTCTATGATGCTAAATGTATATGGTTTTATAAATGCAGGTAGAAGGAACGTTCAGGAACTGCCAAATGAATAATTTACATTTTCTACTTTATATTTGAAGTAAATTTATGTTAGAATTAAGTTAAAATACATATTATTCAAGCCAAGGAAAACCAACAGCAAACACAAGCAAGGAAAAACAAGCAGCAGCAGAAGAGCGTTTTTCGAGCTAGAGAGGTGAAAAACTTATTTATTCAAAAAGTTGATACTAGGATCTTTGCTTGTTGCAAGAAGTTTGAAACGCCGAAAGTTGGGCTGAGACAATAATATGCCATAATGAATATTATTTCAACTTTTTGAGTTGCCCTTTGAGCGGCGCGACATGCAATTTTTCTTTATGAAAAACCTATCAGTATCAGTATGATTTTCTGTTGGAGCGTGTTCTCTCTTGTTCTCTCTTGCAAAAGTGTGTCTGTCTGTCTGCAATACTTTCCCGGCCCATCGTTTGATGAGAAACGGATATTGATGAAAATTGGTACAGAGGTAGGTTGCATCCCGGGAAGTACATAGGCTTCTTTCCCGGAGCATATTATACCGGAAAATTACGGATTTCAAGAATCAAAAAACCTTAATCCACGCGGACGAAGTAGCGAGCATCAGACGATACTAGTAAGAAAATAATACATTCTGTCACATAGGTATACTCCAAGTTGTCACTTCAAATCATCACCGTACCATACAATATCTATGCTAAGCTATGTAACAGTATTCTATTACCAATTATGTTATATGTTATTATATTTGAAGGGGATCGTTTGACTCTATACTATTTGAACCTATATGTATTCTAACCCATAGGGACTGTATACAGTTACACAAAGCTTAGTCTTCTTTTGAATGCCAAAGCACAGAATAGGTACCTAATAGTACTCAAAGTACAGAAAGACGACGACCTCCGTGGCGCAGTGTGTAGCGCTGTTGCCTTATAACGTGCGGATGTCCTGGGTTCGATCCCCGGCAGGGTCAGTTTGGGAATTTATAATTTCTGAATTTTCCCTGGTCTGGTCTAGTGGGAGGCTTCGGCCGTGGCTAGTTACCACCCTACCGGCAAAGCCATTTAGCGTTCCGGTACCATGCCGTCTAGAAACCGAAGCCTATGGTTTAATATAACTGCCATGCCCCTAACAGGTTAGCCCGATACCATCTTAGACTGCATCATCACTTACTATCATCATTACGATCGCAGTCAAGGGCTAACTTGTAGTGGATTAAAAAAAAACAGAAATGACAGAGCGAAATATCGGTGTGGAACGGTTGGCTTCAACATTTATTACTAATATTATAAAGGGGTAAAGTTTGCGAGTTTGTGACGTTGTAGGAGGTAATCTCTGGATCTACTGAACCGATTTTGAAAATTCTGTTCCCAATAGAAAGCCACGTTATTTGTGAGTGTCCTATGCTATATATTGACCCGCAAAATGAAGAGACTTTTTTGTGGTAGGCGGATTTGCAAAGTAAGTTTGAGAAAAAACGGTCGAACGAAAACGTTTCTTACGAACGCTGCCTTAACGATGAGAGATAATGGGGCTGATTCTGTATAACACAATCTCTAAACTAAACTAAAATGGCAGCTTTAAATCTAGTTCTGTCCCTTTCCGTAGGAAGTATTATGAAAGGGTTAGCAATATTTGTAATGCTCTAATTTTAGTTTAGTTTAGAGATTGTGCACTACAGAATCAGCCCCAATATACGATTGAGTAATAGAGAAAAGTTGTAGAGCTTGATAATACCTTCAAAAAAGTCATCGACAGCACATGTCTAACTTTCATATTTAAGTCACAAAAAGATGAAAAGACTTTGTCGTGGTATTCGGAACCAAAAAACCTCAATCCACGCGGACGAAGTCGCGGGCATCAGCTAGTTTATTAATAAAGCCGTTGGTTTTAACAACAACATAATTATTGCTATAGTAATTCAACCAGCAATAAAAATACCTATTATTATTCCACTCATGAGCGCAACTACGCAACGCAATATTACGTAAGAACTCAATTACTTTTTGCGTTGTAAATATGTTTTTTTTTCTTATATTTTATTGAAGCAAACGACTTGGTCCCCCAGGGCATACTAGAACCGGCATTAAAGTGTCTGGAACAGAAAATGTGTGCATTTAGTGAATTGTGTAACATCGTTTGGTGGTTGTAAGCGAAAATCTCTGCCTGAAATTATCACAGCACTTTCTCCATAGGCTTATGAAACTCTATCGCGGTCAGTGATTGAAGAACATGCTTCTAGGTATGTTTTCTTCATCCAAACTTACTAATATAAGTATAATAAACTAGCTGATGCAGCGTAATTGAAAGACAAACCAACAAACCACAAGTCAGTCAAACAAAAACAAACACACTTTCGAATTGAAGTCAAAAATCACAATACAATTAATTTTTAAATATAAATCCACACTTTTAAGAAAAAGTGTGTTTGTTTAATAAAACCTTTTCACGTTATATTCGTTTAATTGACCTTACATTATATTATAATAGACTGTGCCCGCGACGCGAATAGTGACTTTCGGCAGCATTTTAAATTTTTAAGGCTAATTATTTTGCAAATAAAACACATACATACATTAAAATAAGCTAGCTTTTTTGCTGACGTCATCACACAAAATCTTTCATCCCCTATTGTTACCCCCTTTAGCATAATTTTTTTACAAACTTTGAATGTCGTATTTATTTAAATCTAATACAAAGCCTAAAAAAAAGTTTCAAGCTTCTAGCTTTTTAAAAATGACGTAATTTCCATAAAAACTTTCATCCCTTATTTCAACCCCTTACAGCTCTTTTTTCGCATTAAAAAGTAGCCTATGTCCTTTCTCAGGCTCTAGACTATCTCTGTACCAAATTTCTTTTAAATCGGTTCCGTAGTTTAGGCGTGATTGCGTAACACACAGACAGACAGAGTTACTTTCGCATTTATAATATTAGTATGGATAGCTTCTTGAATCATGAAAATGGAAATCCAAAATATGTTACGTTTTATCCCAGAAAATTCATCTATAGTAGATACTTAGTATCCAAATAGGAGTGTTTTAATATTTTAAAAAAGTACATCAGCCGATAAAGAATAACGTTTGTATAGCCATCTACACGAAATTCCCTTTAGCAATATTTTACTGGATCATTTCCAAAGAAAACTCAATTATGTAAGAACAATGTGGAAATAAGCCCTCTAATGGATGTTATGTTGACTTTTGTAACACTCAAGACGCGAGTAAAATTGAACGCAAATTCTTATTACTTATCTGTTCTTCATGAACATAATCGGTATTTTTATACGACTGCCTGAGAAAAGGAGTATATTGTTTTCAGGGTTCATGTATGTATGTATGTATGTATGTGAGTTTGTATATTCCACCATAACTTCTATACGCCTGAACCGATTTTGCTAAACGAGGTATCGTTAGAATCCCTAGCTTATTCCGGGTGACATAGGCTAGTAAAATTTAAAAAAAATTGATGGGGTGACCATGGTCCCGCATTAAATACTTAAGTTGAAAAAAAAAAATTCGAAAATAAGATTAACTATATAATCATCATCTAGAAAATGATGAGTAGATTCCAAAAATATATAACACTATAGTTCAACATCCAGTGATTCACAAAAAATATCATTTAATAAAAATGTGAATAAGATTCCAAAGGTAATTCAATACGGGCGGCAGAGCAGTCGTATTTTTTTATAATTTTAATTCTATTCACTTGTTTTATTCTAGCCCATTAGGTACTAGCCCAATAGGCAATGAGGTTTTTTTTTATCCGCTACAAGTTAGCCCTTGACTGCGATCTCACCTGATGGTAAGTGACCATGCAGTCTAAGATGGTAGCGGGCTAACCTGTTGGATGTATGGCAGTTTAATTAAACCCATACCCCAAGGCTTAGTCGGTTTCTACACGGCATCGTACCGGAACGCTGAATCGCTTGGCGGTACGTGTCTTTGCCGGTAGGGTGGTAACTAGCTACGGCCGGAGCCTCCCACCGGACAGAGGTATTAATTTAGGTTATTAGTTTTAAATCTATACTAATACTAGCTGACCCGGCGAACTTCGTACCGCCTTAGTATGCAAAATTAAATGTATATTTTTCAATATTTCTGAGAGATTTTCTTAATATTTTTTTCCGTAAGAACCTTCTCCTAATAATAACAAATACAACAAAAAAAGAATTAGTGAAATCGGTCCAGCCATTCACGCGTGATGCCGTGACCAAGGAAAACGGGTTTCATTTTTATATATATAGATTACAAAGAGGTTGTGACGTTGTAGGCATCGCGCATAAGCGGGCGTCTGCTACTTTATAAATTATACCTCTCGCTGACGACCTCCGTGGCGCAGTGTTGAGCGCTGTTGTCTTAACGTGCGGAGGTCCGGGGTTCGATCCCCGGCAGGGTCACTTTGGGAATTCATAATTTCTGAATTTTCCCTGGTCTGGCCTGGTGGGAGGCTTCGGCCGTGGCTAGTTACCACCCTACCGGCAAAAACGTGCCGCCAAACCATTTAGCGTTCCGGTACGATGCCGTGTAGAAACCGAAGGGGTATGGGTTAATTATAAATGCCATGCCCCTAACAGGCTAGCCCGCTACGATCTTAGACTGCATCATCACTTACCATCAGGTGAGATTGCAGTCAAGGGCTAACTTGTAGCGGATAAAAAAAAACCTCATTGCCTATTGGGCTAGTACCTAAATGTTGTATGCTTATTTCCATCGCCTGTTAGCACGCACCACTTCACACCCCCGTGTTCGCACGTAAATGGATCACGTTATATTTATATCCAAACGTAAACGCTACGTCGTTTTGCAAGAACTGCCAATCATGGCGGCACTGGCATAACCTCGTTAATATTATATTAACATTACATTTACATTTTACATTTACATTATACTAGATGATGCCCGCGACTTCGTCCGCGTGGATTAAGGTTTTTTGATTCCCGCGGGAACTCTTTAACTTTCCGGGATAAAACGTAGCCTAAATCCTTCCCCTGGATACAAAATATCCCTAAACCAAATTTCATCAAAATCGGTTGAAGAGATAGTTTTTTTTTGATTCTCGCGGGAACTCTTGAATTTTCCGGGATAAAAAGTGGCCTAAATCCTTCCCCTGGATACAAAATATCCCTTAACCAAATTTCATCAAAATCGGTTGAAGAGATGGGCCATGAAAGCGTAGCAGATAGACAGACAGACAGACAGATAGACGGACAGAATGACACATTTGGCATTTATAATATTAAGTATAGATTTACATTTTTATATGCACGAAAGTATAAATATATTCTACATCAAATATTATCTCTAAAATAATAAGTACTAGCTGATGCCCGCGATATCGTCCGTGTGCAATAAGTTTTTCAATTTCCACGGAAATTCATATATTTCCGATTTCCAATGTTCTTCCCCGGGATGCAATCTTTATAGTTTATTCCAAATATTATCAAAATCGGTTAAAAAAGATTACAGAGCAGCCAGACGGACACACTTTCGAAATTATTTGAATTTTTAGTAGGTACTAGTATACTATATATAAGATAATTAGGTATACATTTCGTCATCATCATCTCAACCATCGGTAGGCAGTAGACTAGGCAGACTTCACCCACCATTGAACATTGGGGAGACTCTCGGGTTGCCTTATATAAATAACTAGCTGACCCGGCGAACTTCGTACCGCCTTAGTATGCAAAATTAAATGTATATTTTTCAATATTTCTGAGAGATTTTCCTAATATTTTTTTCCGTAAGAACCTTCTCCTAATAATAACAAATACAACAAAAAAAGAATTAGTGAAATCGGTCCAGCCATTCACGCGTGATGCCGTGACCAAGGAAAACGGGTTTCATCCATACTTCCATACTAATATTATAAATGCGAAAGTGTGTCTGTCTGTCTGTCTGTCTGTCTGTCTGTCTGTCTGCTACGCTTTCACGGCCCACCTGTTCAACCGATTTTGATGAAATTTGGTACAGGGGTAGATGGTATCCCGGGGAAGGACATAGGCTACTTTTTATCCCGGAAAATTAAAGAGTTCCCGCGGGAATAAAAAAAAACTGTCTCTTCACCCGATTTTGATGAAATTTGGTACAGGGGTAGATGGTTTCCCGGGGAAGGACATAGGCTACTTTTTATCCCGGAAAATTAAAGATTTCCCGCGGGAATCAAAAATCTTAATCCACGCGGACGAAGTCGCGGGAATCATCTAGTTTTTATATATATAGATACGTAAATCCTATAAAACCCGTTTCATAATTCATTATTATCAAATTATGAGCTAAATCTAGTACCTAAGTGTAGTATTCTCATTCCTATTGCATTATTGCTAGTTCCTATCTCACATCAGCTGCTTTGTTTATAAACAAGTTCCGCATTTATAGAATAATACAACCGTCTTATTAAGGCCGTGTGTAGCTTAATTAATACTCAGAACATTGAACGGTTCACAATCTTTCGACAGTTTATAATCTCGCGGGAAGATTTTACAATCTTACGGTGACATATCCATCAAACGGAGACATAATGTATGCTTGTAAAAATAATTTGCTGTTTTCGAGACCTTTATGCAGCCATTGACGCATCTCAAAACACAATTTAAAAAAAAATCTCTGCATTGAAATTTATTTTAAACATACCTCTTAGTTTACTTTTTAAAGCAATTTTTCTCCTTCTTCCAATTCCTACCCAGCATCCAATGTTACCAATGAGTTGGTAGAAATACGCTTCGAAGCAAATAATGAACAAAGAAAAACTTTAATACAAATAAGATAAAGCAAACGCGTAGAAATAGAACAGTACAGCATTTTCTGCATTGGCTTTGTTAAAATAAACAAAAGGAACATTTTACCTTTTATATATGTATACCCTGTGTTTTAAGACAGTATCACAGTTGTACGTAGGTATCGAGTTCGGAAATGCTGGCTAACTGCCAAGTCACTAGTCACCAATAGGTACATTGTTGAAAAATGTTTCCCATGAAAGAATCAGCCTCAGCCAAAAATGCAAGAGAGGAATGCCTAAAGATTTTTCTCAAGCGACATAGTAATTCGTTGCCCAAAGAATACTATGTCGAAACTTAGCTGATGCCCGACTTCGTCAGCGTATTTTAAGTTTTTTTGATTCCCGCGTCAACTCCTTACTTTTCCGGGATAAAAAGTAGCCTATGTCACTCTCCAGGTCCTCTACTATACCCATGCCAAAAATCACGCCGATACGTTGCGGCGTGATTGAAGGACAAACCAATAAACCAACAAACAAACACGCTTTCGCATTTATAAGCGTGGATGCTGTGATCAATAAATCTTTAAGCTTATCTACACACAGATTTTTTCCATGTTCTAACGAATATTTATGTTCTCAGATGACTTGTAATTATTATTTCCCCTTCAATTAAGTTTAGCCCTTGGCAATTGAAGGAGAAACAGTCAGTTCCAGTACAGGAATAACTAGTCCAGAGCAAATCTCACAAAAGGCCAAAACTAGTACTTAGTAGCAATAAAATAGCTGTAAAACAATGAAACCTGTTTGGATCGTCCATGTACAGCCCGATAGCAATCTCCCTGTCCATTGAAAGTTGGAAATATCAATTGGCATTCAGTTGTTTGCGCGTTGGTCACGATAAGCCTCGATACGGCGCCACCTTCGGGCGACAGCTCAATCATCATTACATGGTGTCTATTAAATAGAATTAACCGGCGTCAGATAGGCGGACGAGTTATGGCGCCAGGAGTTCATAATAAATCCCGATATCCTAAGGCGATATCAGAGAGATCAGAGATAGCAAGTAGTTTTAAAGTGGCATGAATATAAAATTCTTGACGCGTGAGTTTATAGTTGAACGCAAAGGCAAAACAATACTTATTCGAATAGAATAGCCTAGTTTCAAGCTCTTTTGCAAAATCAAATCTGTTTGTTGGTATCAACACATCTGCTAGTTTGGTATGTACTTTCTATCGTACTCGTAGTTTAGTTAAAAACGGATCAAATGAAAATGTACGTTCAGAAAATTCAATGAAAATCCCTAACATACTCGTAGCTAACAACGGCCAGGAACAAACTAACTTAGTTAACTAACTACAATCTACTTTTATAGTTAAATTTAGTTGATACAGAGTCCAGTTTTAAACAAAGCTCATTTCTAGTGATAGTGAATCCAATTTCAGCGAACTAAGAAAGTACAAGTAGGTACCGAAATTTAAATATTTCGGAATGGTAGAGTGCATCTTCTAGGCAAGCTTGCTCCAACCCAGACCTCATCATCGCTTGCACTTTTAATTTAAAAATATTGTCTTAATATTTATTAGTCTTGGTAAAGATTATTTAGATATAAGTACCGGCAAAGACGTGCCGCCAAGCGATTTAGCGTTCCGGTACTATGCCGTAAAGAAACCGAAAGGGTATGGGTTTAATATAACTGCCATGCCCCTAACAGGTTAGCCCGCTACCATTTTAGACTGCATCATCACTTACCATCAGGTGAGATCGCAGATCGCTAGCTTGTAGTGGATGAATAAAAAAAAAGTACTTATAAATAAATAAAATAGTGTATAATAGTATTTGTAATAGTGTATTATGAATAAAATAAATTGTATTCCCATCCCAAACATATATCATCAGTGCTTGAAAAAAAAGGCGACCTAAAATAATTGGAAGAGCTCCAAGAGCAGCCTCTGCGGACGTTTCTGTTCTCATACAAGTAAATGACTAGCATTTTGCTATTTTATTTTAATACTGACTGTCATGAAACAAAATAACATAAAAAACCAAGTATATAACTAGACGAGAAAAATAACCCACGCGGACGAAGTTATCATCTAGTGAGTCCAGTCATGTCAAACATACGGCCCGCGGGCCGTATGCGGCCCTCAGACTATTATGATACGGCCCGCGGCCAGAATCCAGATCTCATAATTTTTATTCGATAGGCAATATTAAAAGTTATTAGCGAGAAACTGTGTGCCGCGCAGTGCACTGGGCGGTCAACGGATGGCTAACTAACACATCTGATAACCAGATGTGTCCCTAGCCTATACATAAAAAAAGCGTCTGGCCCGCTAACGGACCCTAATTTATGCAAATGGCACTTCACGAATTTGAGTTTGACATCCCATTCTAGTCCATAAAATTCTAGTCAATAAATAAAAATCTTGTTTAGAAAGACAGCTGTAACTAGTGGTTCTTGATTTTTATTTCTGTATCGTAGTCGCATTATACAGCTGCGGGCTGCCATTCTAATCACATATTTTAAGAAATATATTGTAAGTTATTGCAGCTTTGAAAACCGCCGCTGTTGTAAATTAAATGATCAGGATCTGATGGTTTTTCGAGACCATTGGCTTAAGTTTGTGAGCCATGATATTTTTCAGCAATAAAAGCTTCCTCTTTCCTACAACTTTCCCTTGCATAATAAGTTAAACGAATTCATCCTTCTTGGTTATAAGGTATTGGGGCTGATTCTGTATAACACAATCTCTAAACTAAACTAAAATGGCAGCTTTAAATCTAGTTCTGTCCCTTTCCGTAGGAAGTATTATGAAAGGGTTAGCAATATTTGTAATGCTCTAATTTTAGTTTAGTTTAGAGATTGTGCACTACAGAATCAGCCCCATTGTATAATTAACCATAAAGTTTTATTTTTATGTGGTTTCTCAAGTTATGAGAGAGCTTTTTCTCCGGTAACAGTATAGAAATACGGAGCTATACGTTAATACTAGTATTTTTCGCTACTACATCGGATAGCGATATAATTATTTTGCTCGTTAGTATTTGAAACGTGAAGTTCTAGTGCCTGTCTCAAGTATCTAGCATAATAATTATTGTATGCTTAAATTAAAAATATATACTATAACATTACCAGAATTTAGTCGTCAACGTCTCAAGTACCTTAATTAGATTTGGTATTAGCGCATATAGAGTACCAACCTTTATAATAATTTGAACAGCTAAATACAGTCGACTTAAAAAGGTACTTAATCTGTTTAGGCTGATGGTTATTATGAGACTAGATAATGCCCACGACTTCGTCCGAGTGGATTAAATTTTTTTGATTCCCGCGGGAATTTCCGGGATAAAAAGTCAATAAATTTCATCAAAATCGGTTGAGCAGATGGGCCGTGAAAGCGTAGCAGACAGATAAACAGACACACTTTCGCATTTATAATATTAGTATAGTGTAGATTATGCAAGAGAAAAAGTTTTAGTTTTCTATTGCAGTGCTTTCGTATTGCAGATTTGAATTTGGAGGAAAACATTTTTTCGGTTTGGCTTGGTAAATAATATTGTATTATGTTTCCTGTAATAAGTGGTGATGATAATGTCAAGACGTCCGCATCGTGACATATATATTAACCTTACAATAAGACGACCGTGCAGAGAGGTAAACATAAATAAATAAACAGTATTCTACAATCCATTCATATATGCTCGTAAGGTTTGACATAATAATAATTATTTTTAACCGACTTCTAACAAAGGAGGAGGTTCTTAATTTGGCTCAAGTTGGTATGTACACCAATTTCTTAAAGCTACAAATAAGATACGATACCCTGAAGCCCTTTCTATTAAAAATTAAACATCCCAAACGATAATAAATAATCATAGTGACAAAAATGTTTAACACATTTAGTATTCATATAAAAACAGTGAAAACACTTTTATTAGTACGTGTCGAAGCACTCAAATCAAACCAGAATCAAATCTTTCTCCTACAATAATAGTACAGCTCGACTTACGGGAGGACTTACTTACACTAAATTGATACAAATGTGAACTCAACCTATTATTTCTGACGCTGACTGTACATTATTCATACATTAAAACATTCGCAATTGTTATTGTTACCTTGTTAGATAATATTAATAGGTGTGAATTAATACAGCAAATATTATGTTACTGCATATACTAAAGGCAGTGCCGTAAACTACGTAGTACATAGGTAATTTACATAGGCATGTCACTACCTGTATTTTAAATCTATATATTCGCGAATTAAATGTGGCATTCACCAACATTTAGAACATTTCACGATGAATCTTTAAATGTTTGTAGAGTAAGAAGAGTGCCTGTCCATTGAAGCGGAGCAGAGCGAAGATGTACCAACAGGCCAAAAGGATTCCTGACAGGTGACTTGAAAAAATTATCGCGTCATCAATCAACAATCCGATTGGTCCGCTCGATCCATCTCCGCTCCGCTCCACTCCGCTCCGCTTCTACGGACAGGCACCCTTTATTAGAGTGCATTTTGACTGAAACGGAGACGAGCGGAGTGGAGCGCATACATGCGCTCTTCGACAAATTAGACTAATAATTTTTTTTATCACGTAGATAAAATTATCATGTCATCCAACAATAATCAAATTGGTCTATTGGACACGTTTCAGCTCCGTTCCGATTTGTGTGTATGCCCGTGCAAGCTAGGGCAACTTGGCTGGCTGATGACACTATGTTAGATGTTGCTAGCCTCTTAGATTGAAAGGTAAGTAATAATCTCTCAAACGTACCTGCACCCGTTGACACTGTATTAAGCTTTGCGTGTGCGTTAGTATCCTCAACACCATGTGCTCTATCGTGCTCTGTTCCTCGAAGACCATCCTCGCCAGGTCCAGCAGCACTTGGTTCCTCTTCACCTCCAACTGTGACCGCTCATACAACTGCGCGTTCCGGAGGCCGATACCGCAGAACTGGAGGTAGGATGCGAAGACCTTCTCGTCGTATGACGTGAAAGGTCCGTCGCTTTGTTTGTTTATCACCTGTAATCAATGGAATCATTGATTTTTTTTGGTAAGACAAGGGCAACTACTGAATTTCTTGCCGGTTCTTCGCAAAAGAAATTCTTTCCGAGAGTAGAGCCAAAATAGGACATAATCATGAGAGACACTTATATGACCTATATGAAATAAACAAATAGAGTATTGAGTATTAAGTTAAAGAATGAGTGAGACGTGACGAGACGACAACACAAATAAAAACAAAATTATGTGAACATAGAATCAAAATGTAGAAGCTGTAGCTCCCGGAAGAACTTTATATTACTAAATAAAGTACTGAAAGTAAAAAATATATATTTGATTATTTTTACTTCAGAATAGCTACGTGATTTTTATTACAAAAATACGTGAACAAATACAATTTGAAATAACCACGGCGGTAGTCCGCAAAAATAAAACGAAAATACAAACAGAGCTTTTTTTATTTCCTTGATCTTTATCAAAGGAAAGTTTCAGTTTACAATCGGTGTCTCAGTGAATTTAATTTAAGACTGTTTCGAGTACCATTGTTAGAGGAAACTTATTGTTTTAGTAACCGGAAATAGATACTTGCTTTTCGGTATAATGTTTACTTTTGAAAACACGTTTCGAATAACTGGGCTACTGCCCATTAAAAATTGCTGATAACGAAAATTACAAATTAGTTTTAATATGCGTACTTATAATTTCAAATTAATGATAGGATATTTAACTACAATCCATACTAATATTATAAACAGCTGATGCCCGCGACTATGTCCGCGTGGATTGAGGTTTTCTGGTTCGGGTTTGGGATCCTGATCAGTTCAGCCGTTCGGGCGTGATTGAGTAACAAACATCCATCCATACATCCAAACTTTCGCATTTATAATGTTTCCTAGCTGATGCCCGCGACACCGTCCGCGTGGATTAAGGTTTTTTGTTTCCCGCGGGAACTCCTTAATTTTCCGGGATGAAAATGCCTATGTGCTATTCCAGACTATAATCTATTTCTGTGCCAAATTTCATCCAGATCCGTTCAGCGTTGGGGCGTGATTGAGTAACAAGCATTCATCCATACATCCATACATCCATACATCCATACATCCATACATCCATACATCCATACATCCAAACTTTCGCATTTATAATATTAAGTATAGATTATAGATTTGATAGATGCGAAAGTGTGTCTGCCTGTCTGTCTATTACGCTTTCACGGCCTAAATACGCAACCGAATTTGATGAAATTTGGTACAGAGACAGGTTACATCCTGGGGAAGGATATAGACTAAAAATTGAAGCATTCCCGCGGGAATAAAAAAAAACCACGCGGACGAAGTCGCGGGCATTATCTAGTAATATTATAAATTCAAGTTTCGGTTTAGCTGTGAAAAGTTAGATATATATCTAACTTTAACTTTTCACAGCTAAACGAATCTTGACCAAAACACAGAAATATGCTTTCATACTGAAAAATCACACATGACACAGGGTACTTTTTATCCCGGAAAATCAAAATATTTCCGCAAACCAAAAAACATGCGGAAAATCTCCTGGGTAGTGTGGTATCTACCACATCATATTTTAAAAAAGTCTTAGAAAGTGAATTTAATCAATTTTTTTGACGTGATAACTTTTTATAAATCGACGAACACCGGCTGCACGCACGAAAAAGTGTCACGTTCCGCCTGAGCCTGAGCGTGCAAGTGAGAGCGCGGAACAAGCGATAGAGAGGCACGATCGCGTGACGTCAGAGCTAGCAGTTCGAATAGTTCTGGAACGCCGCCACGCGAAACCTTCGAGAACTTCTAGTTATCACGTAAAACTATCGTCCGTAAACCGACTTTACAAACAACCGTATTTTTTTTTAATTGATTGCGAAATAAAAAAAGACTGTCAGCTTTTAACCCTCACCTGTGCAACTCCAATGACTTCGCCATTGATGTCTTTGATAGGCATACATAGTAGTGATCTCGTTTTGTAACCCGTTTGCTGGTCGATGTCGTGGTTAAACCTTTCGTCCTAGAACAAAGAAAAATCATCATTAAAACACTGGTAAATTTTTATTCCTAGAATAAAAATTGAGAAGAGAATTAGAATAGAACCTTGCTTGCCTAAAACTAGAATTGTAACCTTGTACGAAAAACCAACAAACACACTCTCGCATCATACTTCATGCTTCATTCTAATATTATAAATGCGAGTGTGTTTGTTTGTTGGTTTATAGGTTTGTTGGTTTGTCCTTCAATTACGCCTCAACTAAGCAACGGATCGACGTGATTTTTGGCATGGGTATGATTGAGGACCTGGAGAGTGACATAGGCTATTTTTATCCCGGAAAATTAAGGAGTTTCCGTGGGAATTAAAAAACTTAATCCACGCGGACGAAGTTCATCAGTTCGGGCATCAGGTAGTTTAAATAATATTAGTATGATTATATGATAGTATTATCGACGAATATAAAAATAAGTATAAAGAAAGAAATAGACCGCTATTTTTTGTACCATTTAGCCTAGCCTTTTTAAGTATTAGGAAAAACCGTAGCATAAAATTTCCAGTTTTCCGCATTGAATGTTTGCAGAGATATGAAGCAATTAGATCTAGAGCCGCTCTGTCGAAAAGAGATGAATGAATGCTACAGATCTGTGGTCAGCTGCATTTCTGGATTTTACCTATTTATTTCGGCCGCAAGCAGTTTTTGGACATCAAGCAAGTCCTAAGACATTGTCAAACTTTTAAAGAAATAACTGAGTATATAGTCTGATTTAGGTAAGTTATTACTTTAAACTACTAGTTATATATATAGTATAATATTTTTAATATTTATATATCTCTATATTATCAGTTATTATTGTATTTAATATACTATCGGGTGCTTACTGTATACCTGTATGAGTGTGTGGATGATTTGTTGTCCAGAGATTGATGAGTTTCTAATGATCATAGCTGGGTTTTGCTAGTTTCTCCAAGTAATGGACAACATCTATTTCGAAGCAAAAATGTTTAATAATAAGCGTTTCAGCATATTATACATTTTTGCTTCTATTTTCTTACAGAAAGAGTCAAAGCATTGCTCACCAGTAAATATTTTAATTATTTGATTCATATGTTAGTACTAGGTTAGGTTATATCCTGGGGAAGGATCCTGGGGAAGGACATAGGCTACTTTTTATCCCGGAAATTCAAGAGTTCCCGCGGAAATCAAAAAAATCTTCATCCACGCGGACGAAGTCGCGGGCATCATCTAGTTAATAATAATTATAGCTGATTAAGGCCCTGTGTAGCATAAAAGGGGGTTTTTAAAAACAGTGTATCCATTAAAAGGTAACATAATGTATGCTTGTAAAAATAATGTGCTGTTTTCAAGACCTTTGAGCAGCCATTGACGCATCTTAAAACACTATTATTAGTAAGTATTATTTTTTTATAAATTATTTTATGCATTTTTTGCAACATGCGCTTGCTCGATTTCACCCCCGCGCGTCTTTGTTTTTCATCATCGTGAGCTCACAGCGCCTTAAGCATATTAATATATTTCGTTCTAAACTTGAAGAATTCGTTTGTTACAGTCAACTCGGCATTATGGCAAGTCACAAATAGCGTCCATGTAGAGACCAATACGTCGAACGTTCGAATTTCGAATACATATTTTATAGCAGAAACTTTATTTATATTATCCTTTTGTTATCCGATATTCATATTTATGCGAAATATATTTTTATATTGGAAATATAATCTTACTAATATAATAAATGCGAAAGTTTGGATGGATGGATGTATGGATGGATGTTTGTTACTCAATCACGTCACAACGGCTGAATGGATCTGGATGAAATTTGGCACAGAGATAGATTATAATCTGGAATAGCACATACGCTTTTTATCCCGGATAATTAAAGTGTTCGCGGAAACCACAAAACCTTGATCCACGCGTACGAAGTCGCGGACAACAACAAGTATAGCTGATAGAGCATATTATTATTTCGTTCTAAACATGAATAATTCGTTTGTTACAGTCAACTCGGCACGTTCGAATACGTATTTTATAACCGAACCTTTATCTATATTATCCTTTTGTTATCCGATATTCATATATATAAGCAAAATATATTATTATATTGGAAAATAGCTATCAACGCACGTCGCTATTCATTTTGGTCACCATTATGTTTCAGCGTTTGTGATAAAAGCGTTACATTATCATAGCTTTTGCCAAATAAATGAGATATTTCTACCAAATAACAGAAAAGCAAACCTATTCATCCAAGTTTCTATTCCAGATCAACGATCCTCATAAGCCTAGTTTATTTATCTCACATAAATGCCTAGTTTATACTATACCTTTGGGAATTCTTCGAATGGGATATAGAAAAGATCCGAAATGTTATACCCAAACATAAACAGACTGAACTAACTTTTAGGAATTAGTTTTGACGACCTCCCTTTTGCAGTGGTCTTATAAGATATTAGGTTCGGGTTCGATCAATTTTTTTTCTTAATTGTCTACCAGGCTCGCCCTCTTTTACTGAATAAAAGGACATATCAATGGGTGTTACTAACTTACTTATAGGAGAATAAAGAATTGAATTTATGAGTGATCAGGCCCTATGTGTTTCGACGACCTGTCTGTGCGCAGTGTTGAGCGCTTATGTTAACGTGCGGAGGTCCCGGGTTCGATCCCCGGAAGGGTCAATATAGGAATTTATAATTTCTGAATTTTTCTGGTGGGTGGCTTCGGCCGTGGCTAGTTACCACCCTACCGGCAAAGCCGTGCCGCCAAGCGATTTAGCGTTCCGGTGAGATGCCGTGTAAAAACCTAATAAGGTTTAATAACTGTCATGCCCCTAACAGGTTAGCCCGCTACCATCTCAGACTGCATCATCACTTACCATCAGGTGAGATCGCAGTCAAGGGCTAACTTGTAGTGGATAAAACAAAATAACCATGAAGAAGGATATGGTATAGGTTCTTCTGTTCAGTGTTCACGCGACGCGGCACAAAGCCTTGCGCACTACCACTACGACGGTCCATAAGTACTATTAAGTATACTATACTATACCAAACGGAACGGAACGGAACTGTCAAAACAGATGCAAGTAGGCACATGCTCGGTTCGTGCGCGCGCTGTGTCCACTCTTATGAAATGCTCCTTTCATGTTACATTGCATGTTACAGCAGTCTGTACCCGCCTCAATAGAATGTATCAACAATTACGTATCCCACGTGAATTCGCTACCGGTCCGGTTATAGTACACTGCGGTATTGGACGTTGACGTCAAATAATATCTTGAGAAGAAGTATGGAACGCTGTAGTGGGCAGAGATCTTTACACGGGCACTTGATAGATTTGTGCTATCGAGTTTGATTAATGTCGACTACTGGCTTTGTGTACAGACCACGTGTTACCGATAGATCACTCTATGCAGTATTGCGGTAACCCGTCAATACCATCAATCCGATTTAATCCTATCGCTGTAGGGCTCGAGCACACTAACCACAAGCGGCATTGACGACCTGACGCGGTGACGAGCGTTGTGGTTTTAAAAGCAGGAGATCCCGGGTTATACCCGGCAGGGGAAATTTGGGAATTACTGACATATTGTCCCTGGATTTGTGTGATGGAAGGCTTTGTCCGTGGCTGGTTACCACTCTACGGTTTAGAATTCCAGTACGATACCGTGTAGAAACCGATTATGGATATGGATTTAATATAGTTCTGTCATACAACTAAATAATATTTGCATTGGAACTGGTCGAAAGAAACTAACAAAAAACTTGTAAGTAGACCACGCATTGGTAGGTATATTAAGGGCCTCAATAATATTACAGTTAAGAGGCCGGCGATCGCCGCCCGCAACTTCTATTCAACCCGCAAAATATAAATTTGCCGGTATACGATACACATGATCGCGTGCAAGTGCGATAGCAATATGAACGTTCAGCATTTGTCATACATTTAGTCTTGTTCCGTTTGTACCAAAAATGATGAATGAAAACTTTTTGTAATTTTAACTTCATGTTGTTATTCTGTAACTTGACAATATAGGCTATGTTCCTGATCAATTAGTATGTAAGATATCGTTGGTTTTAATATGAAACAAATAAGGAGAAAACATGTCATTAATGTCGTAAAAACATGCAAAACGCAATGCGCTTACATTTAATTTTGGGAAAGTATTTTGAAAATATAATTATCCAGGAACCTAGATAAAAACAAGTTCAATCTAAATAATCGCATAATACAAGGAATTACACCCGCCGTGCATCCGACCCGGCCTGCGCCCGAATCGCGTCCGTTCCCTGTGTGTTTTGCCCTTAAGACCTTCACCAATAGAGTTACCAGCGGAAACTACATCAAGCCGTATTTGGCTAGCGGCCATCCCTCCAACAAACCAGTCATGTCCATGCACTACATCTTATTGTATAAAGTTATAAATTATCAGATACATATCGACGGCCGACGCCCATATATTCTTGGCTATTCGTAACACGCTGACGCTCGGTTATTTTGTGTAACGATACACACTTCCGTCGGATGTTCCGCAATGTTATTTATTACAACGTAGAAAATTGTTGAATGGACCACACAGAATCCGCTTTATGTTACACTAGTTGATGCCCGTGACTTCGTCCGCGTGGATTGAGGTATTTTCCGGGATTAAAAGTGGCCTTTGTGTTATTTCAGACTATAATCTATCTTTGTGCCAAATTTCATCCAGATCCGTTCAGCCCTTCTGGCGTGATTTTATAACAAACTAGCTAATGCCCGCGACTTCGTACGCGTGGATCGAGGTTTTGTGGTTCCCGCGGGAACTCTTTAATTTTCCGGGATAAAAAGTAGCCTATGTTTTATTCCAGACTATAATCTATCTCTGTGCCAAATTTCATCCAGATATGTTAAGCCGCTAGGGCGTGATTGAGTAACAAACATCCATCCATACATCCATACATCCATACCGACATCCATACATCCAAACTTTCGCATTTATAATATTAGTAAGATACCCATCCATCCATACATCCATCTAAATTTTCGCATTTATAATATTAGTATAGATAAATTTTATTACCGCATGATGACTTAGTTCTGGATGGCATTATACCCACGATACAAAATTATCCTAGATTTCAACATAATCCTCATCATCATCCAACTAATGTCCTATCTTAAAAAGGTTGCCTGGAAGAGATCACTCATAGTGATAAGGCCGCCTTTACACCGTAACAAGTTGTAAATTCTGTCACGATTCGTTTTACCTCTGTTTTTATTATTTTATACTTCTACCATACCTTTACTACTGTTTTAATCATACTTTTGCGGGTCTAAAGTCAGTCTTCATGCCCTAGGGCCGTAATCTAGTCGATCGATCGCCCAACTAGTTGACCAACCCCATACTATGCACAACAGAGTCTAGGCTCCAGACTAGTCGACCAAACGATCGTACCATTTGACATAAAAGTTTTTAAACCAAGGATTATGTGTACCTGCATAAACACTGGCAGCATGAAAAGCAAAAAATTTGAACCTACTTACTATGATTTGCAATAAATATCTAACCGTTACAGTTTGTTTTACTGTTATGGTAGAAGTATAAATCATTTTATTTGTTTGTGTGTAATAAAGTGTTTTTACTTACTTACTTACAAATATATCAGCGGTCACAGGAGCCCAGTTTGCGATACCGAGATAGCTACACGCAAAGTTAAAATCCTGCCAGTTCCGGTATTTTTATAAATGATGATTTATTTATTTCACGTAGAAAAGCTTGTGTCACTTATGATACTTGCTCGTAAACGACAAATTGTTAGGTTCTGCGTGAATTTCAATATTTAATGAAGACCTTCAGTTTCATTGATTTCAATCTGATTTCAATGACAATAGACATTTCTGCAAATACTTTTGAGGTCGTTGAAATTTTCTTCAGAAATGGAATGTGCCGGAATTTTCGTTAAGAATTCACCTACCTTTTTATTTTCCTAATAAAATTATGGAAAAATACGTCTTGTTTACGAACAGTTATTTGAAACGCATTAAAAAAAAATTGCCACTTCTAAAACAGCAACTTCCTGCAACCTTCAGTTAAGGATATTGTTATGATAATGCTATGAACATCTTTTGTTACGTTTCTATTCAACTGGAAAATCTTATGACGGAGCACGCATGATTGTTATCAGGAGCGGTAACATGTAAGAATTACCTTTTTCATTATGTAAAACAGCAACTAGGAACATCATTTCGTATAAATAAATAAATAAATAAAATCTTTATTTGGGATTTAAAATACACAGAAAACAAAAAGAAATACAAGATGCAGAAAAAACTTATGGACTAAACACTATTACTATAAACTTATAGACTAAACCCTGATGCATTAAACACTAATCTGTGTCGTAAAAAATCCTAAAAAAGCATCGACTCAGCGTAATGCTGATATGGTGTAGATGCACCATATCAGCGCTGATTTTCAATCGAGTATCTATACTGCGAAAGTTTGGATGTATGGATGGATGTTTGTTAACTCAATCACGCCCCAACGGCTGAACGGATCTGGATGAAATTTGGTACAGAGATCGATTATAGTCTGGAATAGGACATAGGCTACTTTTTATCCCGGAAAATTAAGGAGTTGCCGCGGGAACCAAAAAACCTTAATCCACGTGGACGAAGTCGTGGGCATCATCTAGTAAAATATAAATCAATCCAGATGCTATTAGGCTAATAACAATAAGTTCATCTCCTTTCCTGTTATGGACACCATTCTATCCTTTTCCTCACTCGAGAGATAAGGATTGAATGCTAAATGTCATCCCAATAGAATCTGGATATGATAATATTATAGGATCTACTATAAATAATTGCTTTTCGAATTTATGATTTAAAGTACTCGCCAACCCACATTGGAGCAGCGTGGTGGGTCTAAGCTCTAATTCCCACTCTCCTATGAGAGGCCTGTGCCCAGAAGGACGTTAATGGGCTGTAGTAGTGGTGGTAGTAGTGTCATTAATAAAAATATCTAGACCTGGTGCAAAATAGGTTAGCTTTATGGGTTAAAAAAATAAAAAGTCATTACTACTACGTAATAACATTTGCAGAACCAGTGTAACCACCAATGCTTTGCCGACTCTGGATTTTTTCATCCGCTTTTTAAGCTCAATATGGAATACGGAAGTGGAAGCTGGCTCCACAATTTACATTTAGTTTTTCTATGTGAAAAAGTAACTATAAAGTAGAATAAGGTGTTTATATCGACATCAGTCAGTATTATATTCAGATGGCGAGGACTGAAGAAGCCATTCGTATTGTAACATAGACTTTGGAAATTCCACCAAAGTTACATACATCGACCATTTATCGATGGTTACATAGCTCAACAGTTCTCAGATTTTGAGGTAGGAGATTTCTTCCAAGGAGATATCATTGTTTTTTCCAATTATACTATCAAGGCTTTGTTTTTATTTATTTCACTACAAGTTACCCTTCGACTGCGATCTCATGTGATGGCAAATGCTTCGGGGGTATGCTAGTTATAAAAAAGGGTAGATAAAAGATTTCAATTACGATCATTTTGCTTGCATATTATTGAGCCGTTTGTACGCCACATAACAGTATATGTAAATTCCTGTCGCAAGACATATACTTACATACATTTTCGTATACATAAACTGGTAATAGGTACAAGGCGGAAATTTTGGAAGTTGGCCAGAACATGTATGTGCTGTTCCCGAGTTATGGTGTCGCATGGATAATTCATTAATATTTATGAATCGATTAATTAAAATATAAAATTCACTTGAAGAAGAATCTGGTTCAGAAATGCACTTATTTAGCCATATCGATACTAATGTTATAAATGCGAAAGTGTGTCTGTCTGTCTGCTATGCTTTCACGGCCCAAATGTTCTACTGATTTTGATGTTTGGTACAGGGATAGGTTGTATCCCGCGGCTATCATAGGCTACTTTTTATCCAGAAAAATTAAAAAGTCCCCGCGGGAACCAAAAAACCTCAATCCACTCAGACGAAGTTGCAGCCATCAGCTAGTCCTAAATAAGCGCTAGGTCCCGCGATCAATTCCCGGTACAAGCAGCAAAATTATAATTTCTAAATTGCCTTTGGTCCCAAATAATTTAAAAAAAATCTCTCTTCGTTATATAATAATATGTAAGTGGGTAGATTTATTAATAATTCATTAGCAAGGCTCCGCCACTCACGTACATAATTTCGCAACAAAAGGCAACCCCAACCCCCATCACGGAATTCATGAAGTGTGTGAAGATGGATAGCTTAGCATTTATTTAGAATGGTCCAAGAGCTGGCGACGAATTTCGGGAAGTTCCTTTTGGCAAGCTGAAAAAATATAATTTTGTCAATTGGCGAATCCAGTCCTGTGTGCTTACTCTGAGTTTTTACATTGCAAATTCGATTTATCGTATTGAACGTTGGATCACAATAGCGTCAAAGTAAAATGGACCCAAAAGCTATTTTTGAAGAAGAGGTCTGGTAATACTTTATAACCGACAAAAACGTCTGGGGTCTTTTTTCGAATACGATCAGCAGCTTTAAGAATAAATATAAAAAGTTTCTTTTAAATATTCAATATCAATAACCTTTATATTTTACATTTTTATTAAGTACTTTATTATTATTATTTTCTACTTTTTTATTATTATCTACATTTAGGACTATATCCAGTGAAAGCGTACTATTTCATTGTTTCTAGGAGGTTAAGATTTCAAATAAATTATTTAGGAATTTTTTTTAAGAATACTTTAAGCTGTGTACATAATAATTATTATTATTTTATTCTAGTTTCGTTATACTCTTACATCATTAAGTCATAAGTTTAATATATAATATTCACAATTTACTACTATTTACAAAGCCTATCTTTGATTCAGTTTTCTCTAAAGATTTTCCTTTTATACAAACATAAGTTATTATCATATTCTGCCAAAAATTTAGAGGCTATATCATGGACGTTCCCATCGAAAGGCGGTCACTGAAAATCAGCGTTGGGACACCTGGCACCTCAGACGTGAGTCCTGGCGGCATCGCCGGTTTTAAGCCTGAGAGGCCAGGAGCCCCAGCACAAGCTGAGGGACTCACCTGTTGGTAGCGTTACACTGCTGTACAAACTTACATTTTATAATATGTATGTAACTCATTTTTGATTTTGATTTATTTTGTGCATCTGTGTTTATTGCTGCCAACAATAAAGATTCTTCTATTCTATTCTATTCTATAAGTACTAAATTAAAAGATAAAAAAAACAAGTTGGCAAAATTTTTTGTTTTTGTTTTTTTTTGCAAATGTTGTTTGCAGCTCTCCGTCTAGAGGGCCCGGCATTCGGCGCGAATTATTCATTGGTACAGCTGTTATGGAACTGAAGTTTTGTTTGTAGCACTTACATATTGAGAAAACGATAAAAAAACAAGTGAGCACCAAATATTTAAACAGCTGTTACGAGGCTGTTATACGTATTACAGGCGTATTACAATATTATCTAACATTCATTTTGTTAGATCTTTTACTATTTATAAGAAAAGGAGAAGTTCTAAATTCTGAGTATTCTGAGTATTGAGATTGTATTGAGTGTTGTATTTCCAGTCTCAGTGAATTATTAAAGTTAGATATAGCGGATTATTATCTACTAGCTGATGCCCGCGACTGCGTCCGCGTGGTACAAGTTTTTTTGATTCCCGCGGGAACTCCTTAATTTTCGGGGATAAAAAGTAGCCTATGTCACTCTCCAAGTCCTCAACTATACCCATGCCAAAAATCACGTCGATCCGTAGCTCAGTTGCGGCGTGATTGAAGGACAAACCAATAAACCAACAAACAAACACACTTTCGCATTTATAATATTAAGAAAGTATGAAGTATGATATGATGATGATGCCCGCGACTTCATCCATGTGGATATAGGTTCTATCGGTTTTCAGTTTTCATCGTATTACTACGGAATGTATACTACGTAGAAATAGATCATTTCATTCATTCAAAAGCAAAACTGATTCCATTCATTCAATGAATAAAACACACACTCGGACGTAACACTAACAAAACGCTGCGGCGCACCCGGTAAATAAAACGCGAGCGAGGCCAAACAAAAGCGAAACCGGCTAGAGTCTAGCAGGGATTCCCAAACTATTTTGGGCAAGAGACCCCTTTTCCAAAATGAACCGATACCTCAGCCAATTACTAGCCAACTTACTTTACTATAGCCAAATTACTTTTTTCCTTTTGATACACAAAACTCACCAATTTAAAAACTTTGCGGTTGGTTAAGCGAGTAAACTTGACATCATTTTCTCATCAAAATGTAACAAAATAATTAGACGTAAAATTCAGTAAATGTGAAGTGTAATTAATAATTATTAATATAAATTACGTAAAAATACTTAATGAAGTAATTATTTTTTGGAGAAACATTTAAATAGGAATAGATAGATTTAGACCTTGTCGACCCCCAAGATCAGTTTTCGTTTATGTCGATCCCTGGGAAACCGATATTGACCACTTTGGGAATCACTGGTCTAGACGATGATAAAATACCCGCGTTAGATTTTTTGCAGCTCTGTTCACGCCCTCTTTATTTTAAACTTTTCAAATTAATGGCCTCTCCTCTCACACTCCATGCGCTTTGAAAAACTAGACGGACGTGCGTTTTACGGCGAACGGCTGGCACTTTGGTGCTTTTACTCTTTAACATATCTCTCTAAATATGCCATCTCCGGTGGATCTCACCGGAGTCACGTTTTATGGCCATTCTGATGTAAATTGGAGGGCTTTCATTCCAAAACTATTAATGAAGTTAATAGTAACTTGGTATGTAGCCTTTCAGCGCTGGTACAGAGTCGCATACCAAATTTTTATGGACATGTCTCCCGTCGTGAGAATGACTCCATCGAGCGCCTCGTCGTGCAGGGCAAGGTAGAGGACACCAGTGGGCGAGGAAGGTCGCCCATGCGACGGACCGACCAAATTAAGTCGGCTGTTGGCGGTGCATTGCACGATTGCACCAGGCTGTCGGCCAGCAGGGAGGAGTGGCGGATGCTCGTGAGGCGCATTACATCTGCCACGAAAACCGTCACTTCGTGATGACTACGACCACTCTGTCAAGAGAAGAAGTAACGACGAAGAAGAAGATGTAGCCTAAATATACTAGTAGTTCGCCCCGAACTGAGACCTCGCGGTATCCATAAGGTAAGCACAAACGAATAAATTTTTACACAGCGACATCTATTGACATCATTGTGAAGTTTTGTTAAAAATACTTAATGAGCTTCATCATTAAAAATTAAATAATTTAAAAGAAAGAAAGAAAGAAAATATATTTATTCATCGATGGTGTCACAAACAAACAGTCAATTATTGTACTATTATACCTAAAATTATGCTGTCTGTGACACCACCCAGAATGGGTGTACCTACAGCTCAGCTTTTGCAGGGCGCTGATTTTCAGCTGTGACCCGGGAATTTCGTTTCCTTATAATATTATTTATCGAATTTTAGTATTTGTTGTTCAAGTACAGGATATAATTCAAATAATTGATCAAGTTTCAGGAAATTGAGAGTTCTGAGGTCAACTTTGAACGTTAGAAAATCTCCACTTTGAAAGCCCCCCATATCGTCAATATTAGGGGAAAAATTTTAAAATAAAATTTTTGGACTATTCCTAATTTTCTTTAAAATGATATGTACCGCAACCCTGTGTAACGCTATAAAAATATTTTTTTTCGCATTCGCTTCTATGAGAGCCCGCCTGAAATAAAGATTTTTATAACTTTTTAAGCCATATTCGGCTGGAGGCCATCGGTTTACATATTATATTTATATTTGAAGTAATTACATCCAGTAATTCAGAAGTTATAAGGCTCTGACAGACGGACGGACGGACGGACAAGTGCAAATTCACTCAAGTAGACTCAGAGACCTTCGCTTCGCTCGGTCAAATATACCTAAGATGAAATGAATGAAAACCGCGAATTGGCAGGCATGGCATTGAACAAGCTAAGTATTTGATATTTATCAGACACTGTACCTATCAACCCAACCGCCTTACTTTCTCATTCTCAAACTGGAAGGGCGCTAGGATCTGAAACGCCATTTTAGTGTTTCAGCGCCCGTTTATCCAACATTAGTACTTGACACCAGGTCTGTCCGAGCATCTGTTTGTCTGTCTGTCTGCTACGCATTCACGGAAAATCTGTTATTTTTTTATTTTTATTTTGTTTATTAGTCTGTAATCAACAGCGTTTTTACATTTTAATTTACAGTTATTTCTTAAAAAACTAAAATAAGGCCAAAAAGATTACATAATTATTATACAATTATTAAAATAAATAGGTACCATAAAGCTTAAGTTAAAAGTTAAAAAAGTGCAAGTGCGCGCGGGTATGTGTGTGTGTGTGAGTGTGTGTGTGCGTGTGTGTGTGTGTGTGTGTGTGCGGGTGTGTATGTGTGTTATGAGGGATGTGCTTGTGTACTAAATGTAAATACTATTTCCGATGTAGAAAAATTTTGAATTTTACTTATTTCAATAAATTTATCCTATGATACAAATGTACCATATTTTACCAAATAAATATATTTACTTTACTTTGCTCTATGGAAAAGTAACGAATGCCAGAATAGAAAAGGCCAAAGGTATCAGGGGACTAATGAATGCACTGAAAACAGTCACTGGTTAAAATACCTACTTTCGCGTATGATGATGAGTTAATATTTCAGGAGGCCAATTTTTACTCCGAAATGGTCATTAGTTTTAATGGGCCTATAAAGCAGAAGTACCGTAACATGTTTTACTTTTATTGCAGCATAGGTACTTTTCTCGCGGTTTTCCGTATTGAAAGAGAGTTTTAATGTTCGCATTAGTGTTCATATGGGAGATTTAAAATATTATTGTACATATTATACACGAAATTTCTGCCGCGCAACTCTGTTCATAAAGGTTCCTAATAGCATTTTTTTTATCCACTACAAGCTAGCCCTTGACTGCCATCTCACCTGATGGTTAGTGATGATGCAGTCTAAGATGTTAGCGGGCTAACCTGTTAGGGGCCCATGTTCCCAGTTAAATTATAGCATTGCAGTTAAATTAAACCCATACCCCTAATCGGTTTATACACGGCATCGTACCGGAATGCTAAATCGCTTGGCGGCACGTCTTTGCCGGTAGGGTGTTAACTAGGTACGGCCGAAGCCTCCCAGCAGGCCAGACCAGGGGAAAGAAATTATAAATTCCCAAATTGACCCTACCCTGCTGGGATCAAACCCGGGACCTCTGCACGTTAAGACAACAGCGCTCAATACTGCGCCAGGGCGGTCGTCGCATCCGTATCATATTTATAATATTATGATAGTACTCTATTTTCCACATTTATTAAAGAAAAGAAGAAGAAAGAGAAGAAGAAGAATACGCGTAAAATCATCAGGATCATAAGAACGCCAGCTCTAATATTTTAGCGTAGCTTTGAGAAAAAAAAAATCGTGAAAGTAAACCCATAATTAATAAAGTGGTGTGAGCGAGCTCAGACTTAAAGCGCCGTACCGTGACGTCGGTTAATGAACCGCAATTATTTGTTTGCACTTTGCAGGGACCCAAAAATGTTTGCTGAAAACTGAAAAGCTACGGAAAAGGGTGTGAACATTATTATTAACAGGCCGCATTGCGTTTGGGCGAAACACACTCTGGACAAAAAAAAATGTGTGTGTCAGCTCCGACGCACGACTGGAGTTTACTCTTTACGAACGATTATAAAATAAAAAGCATTACGTAAAAAGTAATACGAGGGTAAATGAGCGCGTTTTTATAATTTACTGAAAGCATGCATGATGCTTGACATTTATTTATATTAATTAAGTATAATATAATTTATAATTATCAACATAGTCATGGAAACATAAAATCAACAACGTAAAGGAGAAAGTTTGATTTTATTCCCCATAAATTTTCATACCCCGGGCTTATAATTAAAAAAATCGTTAAACTCCAAAAAATTGTACGACAGACAAACAGTCCGCATCATTATTTTTTACCTGGGAGACTTTAGGCTCAAAGTGAATCGTTCCTACGTGGATGTTTCGCGTGGAGATTTTGACCTTTCCGTTCCGTACCTAGTGTGTTTTCGCCCTTAGCCTTACAGTTTCAAGCGCCGGAAAGGACTTTTAAGGCTGTCAAATGCGAGGTTTTCATTACGGAAGGTATTTTAGGAATTGCGAGAGACGATAAAACTATGCGGCTCTTCAAAAAACTATGTTTTACGGTTATTCAGGATCCGTCGCTTATAAAAGAAAATTGAACTTTTACAAATAAACTTTTACAAGTACTTTTGAATCGTCAAGTGAATCTACCACTGGTTCGGAATGCCATTGAATAAAAGTGTAATATGTTACACTCTTATTTATTCAGAAATTCCCAACTAATCCCAACTTTTCTGAGAATTTATAATTTCTTATTTTTCTCTGGTCTGGCCTGTTGGGAGACTTCGGCCGTGGCTAGTTACAGCCCTACCGGCAAAGACGTACCGCCAAACGATTTAGCGTTCCGGTACGATGCCGTGTAGAAACCGATTAGGAGTATAGGTTTAATATTATATAAATGCCATAACGGGTTAGCCCGCTATCATCTTGGACTGCATCAACAGTCATCACTTACCATTAGGTGAGATCGCAGTCAAGGGCTCACTTGTAGAAGATAAAAATACTTAACTTTTATTTACACTTTATTTACGCTGACACAAATTTTGTGTATTCGTTTTTCTCCGATCGTGTCGAATTGACGCTCCATCTGACTGTACATAAGGTGCTCCGTGTTTGGGCACATCATCGTGCACTATAAAAGGTATAGGTATTTTTCTTGCAACTCCTAAAGACGTGGATGTACAGTCGGAAAGACTATGATTTAATTATTTAATACTATAGGTGATGCCCGCGACTTCGTTGGATTAAGGTTTTTGATTCCCGCGGAAACTCCTTAACTTTCTCGGATAAAAATGCCTAGCCTTTGTCCTTCCCCAGGATGTTACCTACCTCTATACTAAATTCCATCAAAATCAGTTGAATAGATGGACCGTGAAAGTGTAGCAGACAGACAGACAGACAGACACACTTTCGCATTTATAATATTAGTATGGATTGTGTACTAGACATGCACCTTTGCCCGGCAAACAACGCGTAGGTCGGTATTAAACCGATTTGACAGGAAATGTGAGATCGTCTTGAAAAAGACGAGAGCTCACGCGTTGTTCAAGGGTGGCGCTTGATGTCTTCTCGTACCGTAGCAGCCGATACCCGTGGAATGATGCACGAACAGTTCTCGCCCGGGGAAGCAAACCTCGAAAGGTTGCTCGTAAAAGGAAAGAGTTGGCCCTGAAAAGGGCCCCTTAAGCGAGTTACTGTCTGCCGATGACCGTAGATCACCTTCTCGAAGACCGCAGGATATTCAGCTGGTGATGTACCTAACAGAGTTCGTCGGGCACTAAACAGGAAATTTAGCCTTGAAAAAGGCTACCACAACGAATCTGCTGTTGGATACCGTAGATTGGTCCAGGGTGAGTACAAATGAAACACTGATTTCTTGAATAGTCACGACCTCGTTTGTGAGCTGAGCTTGACGACTATCTTGCGACCACACCACCACGTCGCGCGAAGGCGGTTATGTACTACGATGTTATTACCTTAAAGAGAGCCGCGCGAGATGACAAACGAGATAACGTGATATTTATTTTATTTTCACTATGCGTTACATATTTATCCGAAAATATTTTTTAACCTATTTCTCTTACATAAAAACAATTTATATCATTATAAAGCCCTTATTCTATGCTATCTAATGATATATGTCACTAAACAATAGGTTAATTTATTATTTACAAAATAATCGGAAATATACCTAATTTCTACGTATTCCTATGAACTTTAGGTATTTAATTTACAATATTTTCGGAATTAATCTACCTACTATAATGAAACTTATATAATTTTGTAGGGAATCTTAAAATCTATCTATAGAATATAATTACCTAATCAGCAGCTATATAATACAAAAGTAAATAACACGAACAAATTATCTACCCAAGTTACGCTATACGAAAATGTATGGTAAAACACATTGTCGCGAACATTTCTCCCGCCGTGCAGCATCAGGTCTCGTCGAGATGCTGCACCCCAATCGGTGAGCGGCGATGTCGTCTACTTCGGCAGAGGGACGAGCTTCTTCGTTGGCCTCTTCAAAGTTCCACCGGACGTGCGTACTTCGACTATGCGTACTTGGCCGTCTTTCCCTGGATAGACGGCTTCTATCCTCCCGCGCGGCCACGTGTTGCGAGGAAGTTGGGAGTCAGCGATGAGGACTGGATCGCCAACTTCGTACGTAGGGCCACGACCATGAGGCTCCCGCCGGTGTTGTAGCTCGGGTAGGTACTCACGGACCCAGCGGCGCCAAAACATGTCTGCTAGTATTTGTGCGCGCCGCCAGTGTTTCTTGCTGATTAGGTCTTTTTCGTCGAAAGTACCCGGAGTCGGTACTCTTGCTGACCCCCCAAGCAGGAAATGGTTAGGGGTAATAGCTTCGTCGTCGTCGGGATCCACGGATATGTGTGTCAATGGCCTACTATTGACGGTGTACTCCACTTCACAGAGTAGGGTGGCCATGATTTCTTCGGTCGGGTGTCTCTCATGCAGGACGGTGTAGAGCGTGGTTTTCACGCAGCGGACTAGGCGCTCCCAGGCCCCGCCCATGAACGGCGCGGACGGAGTGATGAAGCGCCAAACTATCCCACGACGACTTGCTTCTTCTCGGAGTGCCTCACGGAGTTCTCTGTCTGCAGCGTGCATATTCGTCCCGTTGTCGCTGTAAATTTCAGTCGGGTGACCACGGCGTGCTGCAAATCTGCGGAGTGCCAGGACAGCAGAGTCTGCGTTGAGGCTGGCAGCGATCTCCAGGTGAACCGCTCTCGTTGTGAGGCATGTAAATAGGGCCACGTAGCGCTTCTGATGCTGGCGACCCACGGTGACGGAAAGCGGTCCGAAGTAATCCAAACCAGTAAACGTGAATGGCTTTTGATGATGTGCGAGTCTTGTTCTTGGATGATCACCAGTCGGCGGAGTCGGAGGTTGTGCCTTACGAATGCGGCACCGGAGGCAGCGACTGATGATTTTCTTAGCGGAGGGTCGGAGTCTGATCACCCAGTAATGTTGACGCACCTCGTTGATTGTGGGCTCTGTTCCACAGTGATGTAGGCAGCGGTGTGTCCAATCGATATACAGCTGAGTGATACGATGATCTCCATCTATGACCGGTGGCGACTTCATTTCTTCACTAACTTCAGTGACGGCTGCGATTCGACTTCGAAGAACTACGAGGCCATCACGATATTCCACCGGCAGAGCTCGCAGACGACTATTGTTGTTCACTGGTTCTTTTTCACGAAGGTTTGGGATATCTTCCCCGAACGAATCTTCCTGGCTGGCGCGGATGAGTATTTCTTCGGCTTTCTTTATGAACTCGGCGTCAAGAGTCATGTAGCTTTTCGAAGAATGTTTCGGAACAACGGAGGAAGTCTTCTTTGCCTTCCTTGGTTTTTTCTTTCGCCAGTCAGGATCGGCTTCTTTATTACGTACCGTTCTTTTGTAGTACGTTTTCTCTTTCGATCTTCGACATAAGTGTACGAACTGTAGTACTCTTGCTGTCGCGCGGACTAGTCTCTCCCATCTTGAAAAACGGCTTGGGTCTGGAACTGCTTCTTTGAGCTTCGGCGCACTTGCAGCTTCGGTGCAGGCGTGCACGCGCTCTTCCCCGGTCGATTCGATGATTGACATCTTCTCTACGGGCCAGGATACGGGAGCTTCGAGCAGAAACGCTGGACCCTTGAACCAGTCGTGTTCAGGCCCGAAGTCAGGAGGCACATCTCGAGTGGCTATGTCGGCGACGTTGAGTTTCGTTGGAACCCAGCGCCACTCATCTGTCTTGCTGTTTTCTTCTATGGCTGCCACTCGATGCGCGACGAACGGTTTGTATGATCTGGCCCCTCTTTTCACCCATGAGAGAACCGTCTTGCTATCGGTCCAAAAGGTTTTCGACTCGGGAACTATACGGTGTTCTTCTATAACAGCGGCGACCATGCGACCACCCATGACGGCTGCTTGCAGTTCGAGACGTGGGATCGACGTAACTTTTAACGGAGCCACCTTCGCCTTCGCCATGACCATAGAGATATGGACACGTTCGTCAGAAGTGACCGCCCTCCAGTATACTGCTGCTGCGTAGGCGGTCTCGCTGGCGTCGGTGAATACATGCAGCTGTAGAGAGACTGCATCGCTGAAGCCGGAGTAGCACCTTGGCAGACTAACTGTCTTCAAATTTTCTAGATGCTGCTTCCACGCCGACCATTGGGCAGCTAGATCTTCGTCGAGCTCTTGGTCCCAGTCAACGTTTTTCCTCCAAGCTTCCTGTAGAATTTTCTTCGCGTTCACTGTGACCGGAGACGCGAAGCCAAGCGGATCGTAGAGTGACATTACTATCTTCAGAGCTTCTCTTTTTGTCACAGTTTCTTTACGGAGTATATCAGCTGGGAGTCGAGCCATCCCTAGGTTGAAGCCCAACTGATCTGTTGACGGATTCCACATTAACCCCAAGATCTTTTCTTCTTTGGAGCCAATGTTCACTAAACTGGCGGTATCGGTGTTCGGTTCTAATTCTTCTATTACCGCCGTCGAATTCGAAAGCCACTTGCGGAGTTCCAGATGCGCTTCGCTGTGAATTGACCGGACCTTCTTCGAAACGGTGATGGCTTCTTCGACACTTCTAAAGCTATCGAGGTAGTCATCCATATAATGATTATCGGTAATTGCTTCCACCGCCCTCGGATGTTCTTCTTGGTGTCGTCTTGCATTCCAATCTTTGGCGTAGATGGCAGTGCACGGCGAGCTGGCGGCCCCAAAAATTAACGAAGTCATACGGTACTCGTCGGGCGCGCCTTCACGACGATCCCCTCGCCACAGGTAACGAAGGGCATCTCTATCTTCTTCACGAATTTTTATCTGCATGAACATCTCAGCTATGTCAGCAGATACGGCGATATCATGGCGGCGGAATCGCATGAGGACCCCAGGTAGGGATCTAAGTAGGTCTGGTCCTGTGAGCAGGAAGTCATTGAGCGACATTCCTCTCGTCTTAGCAGCTGCATCATGGACGATTCTGAACTTGTCCGGCTTCGCGGGGTTCTTAACGTCGAAGTGCGGCAAATACCAGGTCTTTCCCGGCGTCGTTTTCTTCGGAGCTGGTTCGGCGTATCCTTTTTTCACCAAAGCGTCCATTTGCTCGGCGTACTTTTGACTCAGCTCCGGATTTTTATCCAACCTCTTTTCTATACTTGTGAGCCTCTTCATAGCAGTCTCGAAATTATTAGGCATCACAAATGTTTCTTTCTTCCAGAGAAGCGCAGTTTCTATGCGGCCCTCCTTCGTAAAGTGCGTATTTTTCTTCAAGATGTCCTCCGCCCTCTTCTCTGGGTCGGAGTCCGGTCTTCGGGGATTCACGAAAAGCGAATCTAAAGCGAAATATTCATCTAGTTGAGAGTTCAGTGTTGCATCCGAAGTTAACGAATTGGTATAGTGGACAGCGTGTCCCAGAGCTCGAGTGTGCGCACCATGTAGCACCCACCCCAGCGGCGTACGCGATGCAACTGGCTGTGACTCCGGCCCTTTGACTACCTCCTCGGCGAGCAGTAGGTTCCAGTTGTCTTGTCCTATTAGGATTCTTGGAACAGCCGCCTCGTACACTATCTCTTTTCTGATCTTGTCGAGGTGCTTGCATCCCACGATGTCATCCTCAGCGACGGTCTGCGGTGATAGCTTCAGCGACGGGATGGTGCGGACCTTGAAAGCGACTCTCTCGCCCTGGCGGCCAGAGAGTGCGAGTGTGATTCGACGTGAGTTCGAGTCTTGTATATTCTCCCCCATCGTCTGCACGTTCAATGGTTCCGTACGTCCTTTAGCTCCGATCTTGTCAGCTACCTCTTCATCCATCAAAGATACGGTTGAGCCGTCGTCAAGGAGAGCGAATTCTTTCGATTCTCCCGCCGGTCCTATGACTGTAACTGGAACTATTTTCAAGTATGCTTGAGGTGTAGTCTTCGTCCATGTGTTCGCTACGGCTTCATTCTTCGTTTTCTCGGTCTTGGGGCCATGAAGAAGTTTGTGGTGGGTACCAGTACAACCCTCGATACCGCACTTCACCTTCCGGCACATATGTCCAGGTGAACGAGGCCTTAGGCACCGATAGCACAGCTGGAACTGCTTGGCGAGCTCCCATCTTTTATCTGAGTTCCCGCTCTTGAACTTGTAGCAGTCGACGCTTCGATGCCCAGTCTTAGTGCAGATCTTGCAGATTGGTTCAGCAGCATGCTTCTTTTCTTCCATAGCGGTGGGTTTCCTCTCGTCTAAAGTTTCGTTTGTGTCTTCTGTGACTGTATGCGTTCGTTGCACTGACCGCCTAGTCGAAGGTTTCTCGTCCAGAGGTAGGTCGGCAATGCAGCTATCCGCTTCTTCATCGAGGAAATCTCTGAGTTGTACCAGCGATGCCTTGTTCTTATTCGAAGCTTGAATCTTTCTCCACTTACTCTTCATGTGGTTCGGCAACTTTGCTTGTAGGTATTGCATAAGTTCCGGTGACTCGATGTATCTTTCTTCCCCAAGTGTCTGGAAAAGTAACACCCCTTGTCTCACTTTTCGGGCGAACTGGACAATCTCCTTTGGCTTGTCACTGACGTCCGGTAAGTCCTTCAAAGTGTTGAACTCCTTGAACGCCA
Source organism: Erebia aethiops (assembly GCA_923060345.2). Taxonomy (NCBI): domain Eukaryota; kingdom Metazoa; phylum Arthropoda; class Insecta; order Lepidoptera; family Nymphalidae; genus Erebia; species Erebia aethiops. The sequence continues at coordinate 6,555,984 of OV281096.1, read as the reverse complement.
TTTGGTCGGAGCGGCCATATGTTCGATGCAACTCTTCAACTATCTGATCTGGATCGGCGTTTGTAGCGATTAATATATTCACACAATCAAGCGCCTCTCCTTTCAGCGATTTTCGAAGTCTCACTATGTTCTCAAATCTGCTGAACGAATTTTTCGAATTATCATATATCGACTTATATGATATCCAGCCGTTAACGTCTCCACTGAATTCTGGCAGCTTCATGACGTACGACGTAATAGCATAGCTATCCACACGAATTTCACCCTCTTTGCGGGGCTCGGTTGGCGGCGAGTAGACTGTCCCGGATTTTTCTTGACGTAATGGACACCCTACTCCCAGCCCGAAGTACTTTTTCTTGAAATTGAGAAGGTCTTCTTCCATTTCAAGTAGAGTAGCGAATTGTCGTTCTTGTATACTCTGACTCGTAGGTATACTGGACGTACCTTGATTCTTCAACACTTCTCCCTGAGGTTGAGAACCCGGTTCTTCACGGATATCGGAATTAAGAGGCGGATCTATCACTATTCTCGAACTTGCCGGGCAGGGCTCTACGATGATCGGCGAAGAGCTTCTGTCTCCCTGCTTCGGCTCCGGGTGCGGTGGTAGGTGCAACGGTCCTGGCTTCCTTCGCCTAGGTACGTCGTCCTCTTCTATTTCCCGGCGTTTGGTGGTGCGCGGAGACGCGGGCCTGACGGCGCTGGTGTCTTGAACCCAGGACCGCACGTACTCGGATCGTGACTGCCCGTCGTCATCATAGTCGTCTTCGGAATTTTCGTATGCGAGCTGCCTTTTTTTTCGCGACAGCTGCTTTAGTCGAGTCCTTAACTCACTTATTTGTTCGTCGATTTGCAAAGCTCTTTTGTCGGACGTACTTGTCTTGCGTGTGCGTGCACCCTTATAAACTGTCGTAACTGTAGTGTCTTCCCGAACTAACGAATTTCTGCTATGTGGTCTTCTGATATGGCGCGGCGACGCGACCTCTGGCGGCGGCGAAACCGGCTGTCTATATCTTGTATTTTGGCGCGGCGATGTCTCTCTGCTTGACGACGCCGGCTGTCGATGTTTCGAGGTTTCTTCCCTCAACGGACCGGAAGTACATTCCGTAACCACTATAGCACTCGGAGAACGCGGAGGTGGAGAACGGCGGGTGATATGAGATGAAGCGAACGGAGTGACACCCACCGCCTCTTCGGAGTTTTCAGCTGCCTGGCCACGTGATCTGGTGATAGGCATCTTGAGTTCTTGACACGAACACAGCACAGTTTATATACACAGTTTATATACACAACACAGTTTATATACACAACACAGTTTATATACTATACGGAACGAAAACACGGAGCGCGCAATATTATACGTACACACGCAAACACGGCGCCAAGCGCTAGTTAAGCGCGGCGCGTCGCGGTAGGCAGGTACACGAATTCTTGGAATCGGACGCGAGGCGCGTAGCCGAGGGGCCGCGCGGGTTACGGTGGCGTGCCTTGTCAGCGCCGGTGCACGGGCACCGGGCGACCGTTGCGGAGGGACGCGGTACGCGGGGCGCTCGATCGTTGAGACTGATCGGCGCGCTAGTTTGCGGCGGATCGCGACGCGGGCGCCTGGCTGAAGGAAAACGATATTTCGCCGCCGGCGTCGATGTACTTAGCCGTATCGTGTTTCGAGCGTTAACACGTCGGCTTTTCGCGGCGCGGGTGAAAAAACGCTTGACCACTTACGAACGGTTTGTGGTCAGCGACGTGACGTGGCAGTGCAGTGTACTTCACCCTGGATCCGGCTTCTCGAAGGACCAGCAAATGTACTAGACATGCACCTTTGCCCGGCAAACAACGCGTAGGTCGGTATTAAACCGATTTGACAGGAAATGTGAGATCGTCTTGAAAAAGACGAGAGCTCACGCGTTGTTCAAGGGTGGCGCTTGATGTCTTCTCGTACCGTAGCAGCCGATACCCGTGGAATGATGCACGAACAGTTCTCGCCCGGGGAAGCAAACCTCGAAAGGTTGCTCGTAAAAGGAAAGAGTTGGCCCTGAAAAGGGCCCCCTAAGCGAGTTACTGTCTGCCGATGACCGTAGATCACCTTCTCGAAGACCGCAGGATATTCAGCTGGTGATGTACCTAACAGAGTTCGTCGGGCACTAAACAGGAAATTTAGCCTTGAAAAAGGCTACCACAACGAATCTGCTGTTGGATACCGTAGATTGGTCCAGGGTGAGTACAAATGAAACACTGATTTCTTGAATAGTCACGACCTCGTTTGTGAGCTGAGCTTGACGACTATCTTGCGACCACACCACCACGTCGCGCGAAGGCGGTTATGTACTACGATGTTATTACCTTAAAGAGAGCCGCGCGAGATGACAAACGAGATAACGTGATATTTATTTTATTTTCACTATGCGTTACATATTTATCCGAAAATATTTTTTAACCTATTTCTCTTACATAAAAACAATTTATATCATTATAAAGCCCTTATTCTATGCTATCTAATGATATATGTCACTAAACAATAGGTTAATTTATTATTTACAAAATAATCGGAAATATACCTAATTTCTACGTATTCCTATGAACTTTAGGTATTTAATTTACAATATTTTCGGAATTAATCTACCTACTATAATGAAACTTATATAATTTTGTAGGGAATCTTAAAATCTATCTATAGAATATAATTACCTAATCAGCAGCTATATAATACAAAAGTAAATAACACGAACAAATTATCTACCCAAGTTACGCTATACGAAAATGTATGGTAAAACACATTGTCGCGAACAGATTGATTAAACCAGCGCAAGAACGGAACAAGGAGCTCGTATTTACGCTCGAGCTCGCTTTCACATACTGTAAGTAACTTGCATACTTACACCGTGTACATATACCAATTACCATTATTCCATACAATCCTGAAAAAAGATGACCTCCTTACTTGGTAAGTAGGTAATATCTAAAGTTCTAAACGATCAGTTTTCTTTGCGCTATTCAAGAATCACATTCGAAAAATCTCCAATTAGTGAGCTCTGTCTGCAAGTGAACAAGATGTAGATTTAAAAGGGGGGAAAATGAATAGCATTTCGTTTCAATGTGCTAGGTTGAATTGCTGTAATTAGCTCGCTTCAATGTTGAGCATCATTTCAGACAGTTTTGTTATAGCGATGTCATTATGAAGTTTCGGATAAAGTATTTGACGGGGCAAACTCTGGTTCCGCTCAACCCAAAATAAGAAATAGTGGAAGGAGAAGGGGGAGGCCTTTGTCCAGCAGTGAGGTGATAATAATATAATCTACACTATATAATATTATAAAGAGGAAAGATTTGTATTTTTGTATTTTTGTATGTAACGACTAAACTCAAAAAGTACTGGACCGATTTTAATAATTCTTTTTTCATTAGAAAGCTACATTATCACTGAGTAACATAGGCTATATTTTATTTTCAAAAAAATTAGAGATCCTTACGAAAATTGCAATAATGTGAACTAAGTCGGAAAAAATAGTCTCTTCTGAGAGCTTACGCGGCGTGCGCTGCGTAAATAGTTATAGTTACACGAAAACAATGTATGGTGAAATTGTTCCTCTTAAAAAGTTCTAAAAAATAGTCCGCGGTAGCATATATCTATCTTTTAAGGTTGACTCACAATAACCATTTTTATAATTTTCAAATTTGGTCTAAACCAATGCTTTATTTGCGAAGGTGTTTTTACCGACATAGTATTAATCCTTATCAAAATAAATATATTAATTATCTCAAGTATTTAACTAAGATAAAAATTGTCCTTTACACCATTTAATTTAGATGAATAGCTTAAGAGATATCATAGAAATAATGAGGACGGGGCGTACTCTTACAATGTAATATTAAAATGTAACCTGCCCACTGCCCACTGGCTATATTGGGTAGGTATATATTAGGATTATTAGTGCTACCCGTGCGAAGCCGGGGCGGATCGCTAGTAATATATAACATCGTAAAAAACGTACTAAATGAAATCAAACTAAGTACAGGCTTATTTAAATAAATATATAAAAAAATGACGGAAATTATTGTGTGAATTGAGGCTACTCTAATTGTAGTTTGTGATCTATGAGCGGTAAGTAGGTTTATGCATACAAGTTGACTCATGTCACAGGCTTTGAGCATTTAATTAACAAGAAACAGGAGTGGAGAAGTCCGCAAGACGTACTTATGCAGACTTTGCCAAGTGTGGACAAACTTTCATACTGTCGACATTCTCGATTTATAAAGTAGCAGGAATATTAACTGCCTTGTTGGTCTAGCGGTTAACATAGTCGACTGTTGATCACGAGGTCCTGGGTTCGATTCCCGGTCGGGCAATAAATTGGTATTGGGTTTTTCAATTCAGAAATTCTCAGTGCTAGCCCGGAGTTGGAAGCTGGCGGTGTTTCACCTCCGTGCCTCGGAGAGCATGTTAAGCTGTCGGTCCCGGTTATTATCACTAACATAATAATAGTCGTTAAAGCTCGTCAACCCGCATTGGAGCAGCGTGGTGGGTCTAAGCTCTTATTCCCTCTCTCCTATGAGAGTGGAGGCCTGTGCCCAGCAGTGGGACGTTAATGGGCTGTTGTGGTGGTTGTATGGTGGTAATTACCTACTGATTACATGTCCCTGCGTGTGTATTCTGATTATGCGCGTATAGTTTAAGGAATTGATTGCTAATTTTTAAACCTTACTTTTATCGACTCAAACTCGTCGGTAATGGTTAAATGCTCGAGGGAGACAGGTAATACATGTACATGTATGCAATGAATAAATGATATGATAGGTCGACGACAACGGCATGTCTGTTACTGATGCCATTCCTCAGGCGTATAATTTGTATTACATGAAATTGTGTGAAGCACATCAAATTCCCATTGCCGATAAGTTGCCGTCACGAGTTTTGCATGTCTAAGGCTTTATTTGAAGTACATGAGAAAAATCTAAAAATAATCATGTCGCCACCGTAAAAAGCGAAGCCCAATGAATTCTCCGTTAAGATATAATAAAATCCAACGTCTATCCGATATGGCTGTTTGAATAGGGACGTCCATCATTTTCACTTTAGTGAATGCCTTTCGAAATGTGAAAGACAATTTCTCCGCGGTCTAAAGCCGAACAATTTTAGCAATGAACCATTCATCACGATTGAGTTACGGGTCAGCTGGAATTTATTATGATAGTTGTTTTACATTGCAGCGTTTTGTTAAATATTAGTAGTTAGTGTTAAGGGCAAAACACACAGGGAACGGACGCGGCTCGAATTCCTTGTATTTATATGGACGACAACACGCACAGCGGACGCCTACGTCCAAGTGCGGAAAAATTATCCCAGGACACGAAGAGAGATGGACGACATCATACAGCGTCACCCGCCACGCGCCCGACCCGCACGCGTTTTGCGCTCCTACATTGTTATGAGATTCTGGGAAATTTAGACAGCTTGGCACAAATCATCGTGGCGAACTTGTGTCATCTTTTTAAATTGAGAATAAAACGGACTAACGAAAGGGATATCACTAGATTTGGAGCTGTCAGTTTAGTTTAGAGATTGGGTTATGCAGAACTCATGAATTTATTAAATAACAAAATCACATACAGACTATGCCAACTCAACGTTAATATCTCATTACTAAGACAATAAAATGAGCAAATAAATCAAGCCTCGACTCTCGAACCTTTGTAATGAGTTTGTAACGTTATATACACAGTTCCATACAATCAATCAAAAGCGAAATATTGAGCGAAAAGCGAAATAAAACTTTATGTTTCAGAGCGAAGTTAAATTGTTCAATTTTACAATAATTTCGTTGTCTGTATCGAAACAAAACCACTTAAACCAATTTTGTATACAAATACAGAATAATAGATACTAAAATAACGTGATATCGACACATCCGAGAGCTTATTATAAATTCGAATGAAATACTCTAGAAAAAAACTTAAGGCGAGTCACCTCAGCTCAGCGGTGAAAACTGGTTTGCTAGATCAATTTTTTTCGGTATTTACTATTAAATAACGGTCTTACAAAAATATCCGATACACTTAGAATATTGTCTAAAGAATGTGCTAATTTGTTACACGATAGGATGTACTTTACTCGATCAAAAACAATCTTGAAACAGGCTAAATTAAAAGTTTAAAACGAATTTTTTATTAATAAAATTTTCGACTTTGCTCATCATTTTTATATGGATAAATTCCTCTTGAAGTATTAATGAGAACCTGCTAAAATTTATTTCAAACTGAAGTCCTATATCTATTTAATTCAAATTAATCCCAGAACTTGAACGTTGCCAAGCGGTTTCAGAATATACCACGCTGCCCGCTTCCCCGCCAGTCTCTACGAGAAATGTACCGCGAGACGCGCGGGCGGCACCCCACACCTCACCTCCTAAAATCTTGCAGGTGACTCGCCTTAATGGAAAATCGGTCTTATCAAATGTGTTTGACGCCGAAGCCCGTAGTGCTTGGCCTCTAACGATTTGAAAATTACAGTTAGCGCCCAGAACTATTTTGCAAATCTCTGAGTAATGGGTCGTCGCCTCAACTGATACACGTTCTCTTCTGGACGAAGGTCAGTATACCTCCTGTAGGTCCTCCAGCATACCACTTGCTTCCAGCGGCAACCATTTATAGTGCATCAATTGCAAAATCATGAATTGAGTGTGTTTTGAAATGTCTCAAGTATAACACACCACCCTCGCAAAGCGTATTCTTTGCTACTGCGTAAAGCGTAGTACATTTTCCATGTACATCATACAAATTTATCTGGCTGCACACGAGAGCTGTTCTGGTGGCATACCTAGATGTGCATCAGTGATGTTTAGACGGTTAACGGTTATGTTGCAGAATTTGTTAGTACCTTATAGGCGTCAGGTATGTTGACGGGCTCGCCGCTTTCGGCCACGTAGCCGACGATGCCGCTGCCCCAGGGTATCCTGATCTCTTCCAGCTGTTCCATCTGCTCCGGCGTCGACTTGGAGCACACGTCGAACAGCTTCGACACCAGACATCTGCCAACAATAAGTTTAATTCAACTGAAAGTCATTAAACAAAAAAAAATTATCAATTTGAAATTATTCAGAGTGCAATTTTATGTAATCAACAAGCATGGGACAGTTTTTTACTAGCCTGCCCGAGAGCAACACATGGGTGTTTCATGCGAATCTGGGAATTACTTGGGGTTTTATACCCTCGAAGCATCCCAAGTCCCAACGGTTTGATGATTTCCAGTCTATCGATTCACTTAAATGGTTTAAACCGTGTAATAGATAAAGGCTAGGTTTTGTTTTTATAAAATCAAAATGGCGGCCATAAAATATGAAATGGCAGTTGAGATGATAAAAAATGCGTACGTAATTGAGAAGCATATCAATGAATAGTTCTTTATTATCAAGATGATGTTTCATATAGACTATTTTACAGCCATTAAATCCGTTTAAGTATAATTCTCACTAGGTATGATGCAGTGCAAATTGGGGTCAGGTTTTTTGAAAAATATTTACACTGTTTTAAGACTGCAAATTCAAAATACGCTGCATAGATATCAGCCTTTAACTGTGTATCGATCGCGAGTCAAGCCTCCGATAGGGGCACTATCAAATTCCAGTTGCCCATGGAATTTCCCAATCGGCGAATAGCAAGAAGGAAACGTTTAATAAAACCAGGCAGACGACACGTGCGGTCAAACGAACCGGGGTACAATAATTCTTGTTCAACAGCCTGCTTTTTTTTAGAAAAAGCAGCTTATACGGAATTGAAACTGCCTTCGAAGCTGAAAAGGTCAAAGCATACGTAACGGGATGGAAGTTAAAACGAGGCAGGAACTCAGTGGACTAGAATAATCTCTGTCATCTATAAGATTTTTTAGAAAAACCTCTTTTAGCTTTTGCATATTTATTTGACAATAGCGTGAACGTCAAGTGAAGCTCTTTTTTACTGTTGAAAGAAAAATGACCTTGGTTACTGGCTACCCATTTTAAAATACAGGGACAAAATAATTAATACACGTGGACCTATGACACTCTCGGAAGGTAATGTTTTCTTATTTTTGCTTTACAGCATTAAGTAGCGCCATATCAGCACGGAATGTTTCGTTTTGTGTTTTACTTATGGTGCCATTTTAAGCATTTTAATGTCACAACCATTGATGTAGAATTTTAGTATGTAGAATTTTGGTTATAAATTATCCCGCCACGCACCATCGAGCACCGTCGGCCGCCTTCGGCCGTGACTTGCCCGTCACCATTTTTGAACGGGGCGTCTTTCTTCACACCACTGGAGCCATACTGAGCTCGCTCCCAAATTAAAATACTAAAATACATCATATAAGTGCAAAATCACGAAGAAAAGGCCTGTGGAAACACGTGAAAGTGATGTGTAAACACTAAACAGTAAAAGAAGTGCGCACGAGGGATATTTCCTAACTAAATTATCCAAAACGAAAGACATCGAACGTGGCGGGTGAGTTATATTGGTTTAAATTTCATATTATGAGCTATCGGAGTATACAACATAGTATACTCATTCTATTTCAATGGTCGCAACAAATAAAGCCATACCTGAAGGGGGTGCAGGTAGCCAAGCGCAAATAAAAGACGTAGAAAAAATAAATCAAAAATATGTCCAGTGAGTCAAAATCGCCGGCTTCAATGTAGGTGTTTACTACTTGCCGTTGGGGAAATCTGGCAAGCGAAATTTAATTATACTGCTGTTGTGCGTCCATCCAACTCGTCAACCGTTGACTGCGAATCAATTGAATTATGAAATACATAAAATACCACATCAACCCTTTTTATACGATCTCTTTCCAATTATATCGAAATTCATTCTACATTATTTTTCGCTTTAAAGAATTTAACATGTAAAGCACTAACTTTATATGTTAAATTCTTCAAATCAAAATGTTAAAACTTAAATGACTTGAATTTTTATCATCACCAATTTTTGACTCGCAAATTTGCATAACATCATAATATTTTGTAAGCATTATACTCAAATGAAAAACAGGCCCAGGATAAGCAGAAGAAAACCAAGCACAATTGTTATGGTTTATGGAACAATGAACATTGAAATGGTTTATCCGATCCCGACTACCAAATCACAATTTCCCTGTTCATTACTTTATCTGAAGGAGAAAATCTCGATATAAGCCGTGAAAGTGTGGCGGTCTGGAATTAAGTGCTCATTAGGAACATTTAGGTTATCTTGTGACACTATTCTGATATTATAGGATCAGAGGAAATTCTTCAGTAGAGATAAATGATATCGCTTTTCTTATAAAGATTTCTGCCGGCTCAACTATATCAGCTTTTAGTAAATAAATGTAAGTTAGTAGGTAAGTTCTGGGATAAATCTCTATTTTATTTGAGACGTAAAAAATTCTTGCATTTTAAAAATCTGCTAATTCATAGCCTCTTATGATCCTGAATAATAAGATACAGTATTTTCTCAATAGATTTTCCCACTGATTGAGTACCTATTGATTAATTAAAATAAAGATAAAATATATATATCCTTGATTATAGCATATTTTAATTTAAAGCCTAAGCAAATAAATCAAACATCTAAATACATTTATGCAACCTATTTGATCATCGTGTTTAAATAATACGCATAAATTTATACGTAAGAAAATATGTATAATATTATATTGTGGTTAGGGCTTAGGAGACCTCTACGGTCTCCATAGTCTGTCGAAGATTTACCTCAAATTCAATACCTCCCCCTGAGTATCACATTGCCTATTCTGTGGTGCTACATAATGTATCTGCTGGTGTAAATCAAGACAATCAATTTTGATCCCATAGCTGTTTGTAAATAGAGGCTTTTATTGTACAATTAATATTCATCTGCGATATATCAAGTTTCATCGACAAGGTAAAATATGAGATGGTAATATTAGCAATCGCTAATGTTATTCTAGTGGCACGTGGCAAATTTATTGGACGAGTTATAGATAGGAAGAATTACATTAACATTTTATTAAATTTAAAATCACTCATGCATTTTAATGAATCAAAACATTAGTAGGTATAAAAACTAATAAAACATCATTTTTCAAATTGTGAACCAGCTTGTTTTTTACCATAACTATTATTATGAACGTAAAGTCCGACAAACTTAACTGACCCGGTGACAGCGTCGCTAGTATCTATGAAAAATAAATAAAAACAAAAGTTAAACAGGTATTAAAAACAGTTTCAATTTTGGCCACGGGGTCAGATAAGCGTGTGGTAGTGTTGTCTATTTTATTCGGGAAATAATTCTAAAGTAAATTGAAGCTTGTAAAATCATTACTCAAATTGTTTTCATTGGAATAAATTATTCACTCTACCTAATTAAAATATTTTTTGATAACGATTAATTAAAAAGTTTTCTGTGGCGAGTGGGGTGCGAAATTAAATTTCGGGAATTCTAGAACGAGAACTTCGCAAGTTTGCACATACATATTTTAATTATTCATTTCAAATTCTTTAACTTACGAACTCAGGTTACAATATAGGTATACTCTATAGTATGCAATATTTATTTCAAAAAAATACAGTTAATAGCGATAATAAAAATGAGCGATGACATCTGGAGAAAGGCATGCATTATAGCATGGCATATCTAATTCTATGGCCGGCATCTGGCATCAAAAAGCAAAGGATAGGCAACTTTGGAGGCTAAAAGTGGCTTATGTCCAAGAGTAGGTACATGCTGGCCATTTATCCCAGATCCCGGGTTCGATCCCTGGCAGGGTCAATTTGGGAATTTATAATTTCTGAATTTTCCCTGGTCTGGCCCGGTGGGAGGCTTCGACCGTGGCTAGTCTAAGATGGTAGCGGGCTAACCTGTTAGGGCTTGAGAGTTATAGTAAACCCATACCCCTATTCGACTTTATATTGTAAACCTATTCGACGATTTTATTTTGTCCTTTAATAATAAAGTGATATCGTATTGTTGTTAGAATCTACTTACGATTATTTAATTATTTTCCTGGCGGGAGGCTTCGGCCGTGGCCGGTAACCACCCTACCGACAAAGTCGTGCCGCCAAGCGATTTAGCGTTCCGGTACGATGCCGTGTAGAAACCGAATAGGGGTATGGGTTTAATATAACTCTCAAGCCCTAACAGGTTAAACGGCTACCATCTTAGACTGCATCATCACTTACCATCAGGTGAAATCACAGTCAAGGGCTAACTTGTAGTGGATAAAAAAAATAATGATAATGATGAACACGACACATACGTAAAATCGTATTTTGATGCCAAAATGTCGGGTGTGAACTGGCCCTAAAATCTATCCTAAATAGCAAATGGAGCTTACAGCATCAATTTGCGCAGCTATGAGATCGGACTATTGTTCGTGACAACCAGCGTCCGCACTCCGCCGCAATCCACAAAGTTTTTATTAGAGTCGCTTTCCCGCAGACGGATAAAGGAGTTTGCATAGATCACTTTTAAAAGAGGATTTAAATGAAATGAATGATTTAAATCCCGGGGAACGAATTAATAAAATATTGCTAGGCTCTGCACCACAGGTAAAGACTACACAACTGAAGGTATTTTTCTTTCTGAGTATACTTGGCTTTATCGCTGGGAAGGCGTTCCACACCCTAACGGTTCGTATCAGAAACGTCGAGCAAAAACGCTTCGTGCGAGCAAATTGGACGTCAACCACATAAGGGTGACATTCAGTACTTAGTAAAAACTCTCAATTTAAATCTTTCTGCGGCGTAAGCTACCCCAATCACAAAATCTCATAAAGTGGTTGGAAGATATCTTAACCAAACAAATCCTGAATGCTTACCAGTTAATCCTTTTTTTACTCCACTACAAGTAAGCTCTTGACTGCGATATTACCAGTGGTAAGCAATGATGCAGTCTAAAGATGTTAGTGGGCTAACCCTTTAGGGGTAAGGTGTGTTTCCCAATCAACAACAGGACTCAGCCAAATAGCGATTATAGCATAATATTGCACGCCCCAGATTGTAATTTTGATTGTAACATAATATGTTCCAGCATCGGTAGGGTAAACTCAACTAAGTATTTAGGTATTATAATAGATCATAGGTTATGTTGGCAGGGAAAAATTGAAGTTATTAGCAGCAGAATAGAAAGTTAATTTGGATATTTAAGATGTTAAGACATATTGCCTCTAAGGACCTACTAAAAAAAATTTACATTGCTTTGGCTCAGTCAGTATTAGGCTACTGCATCCCTGTCTGGAATATCTACCCCACTAATAAAGCGTGACATAAAGAAATCTTTGACTGAATGGTTAAAATCTAAAACATATGAAGAAACAGAGGCACTTTTGGAAAACTTATCTAAATTAATCTAAAGGTTATTAAAAATATTTAAAAACACACACTATGCACACACGCAAACAAGTACACACACACACACACACACACACACACACACACACAAACACACACACACACTATCCTTTTGTTAATAATAATTAGAGATTTAAATTTAAAATTTAGAAAAAAAAAATGTTTGTGCAATTAAGAGGAATTCTCCCGGAGATTTCTCCATACAAAAACATTTGTCTGTTTCCTCTGTGGATAATTACAATATTGAAAATATTCTTGCACCATAAAATCCACATGTATCCGTGCCATGCCCCTATGTTTTCCTTTTTTCGATAAATTAATAATTTTAAGAACATGGAACCTTTACAACCTGCAAAAAATGGCCCAGTTTTCGTGCCATCATCAGACATCCCGCAAATAAATTTGACGGATATAATAAAAAAAAGAAAAACATACCGACATAGCCTGAGCCCTTGTTAAATTATTCGTAAAAACAGAATTAAAATCGGTTCAGTTTTGAAGGTGGAAACAGAAAAATACGAGAGTGAGAATTCTACTGTTTTTCATAGGTATAATCGGTCCAAGCTGCAGTTGTCCCTATCGGGTTGTATCGCCCTCTATTCGGGGAGGTTAAATACGTATACACACACACATATGTACATAGTTAGTGAGTTCAAGCGTAGTCGATATAATTATATTATCGATAATCTAGTGTTGTTTATCGACATCGATATTTAACTTTTTACTTATTCTGTGAGCATATAATCCATACCCAATAATAGCCAGTCGGCAGTGGGCAGCACATGTCAGGTTTTTTTTTATCCACTACAAGTTAGCTCTTGACTGCGATCTCACCTGATGGTAGGTGATGATGCAGTCTAAGATGATAGCGGGCTAACCTGTTAGGGGCATGGCAGTTATATTAACACTGCGATATCTCCGCACTGCCGGCCGCCCCCTATTTCTATTGCGCGTTAATTTATTTCTTGACTGCCTCGTTGGTCTAGTGGTTAACATATTCGACTGCGGCCGACGAGGGTTCGATTCCCGGGTCGGGCCATAACAAGTATTGGGTTTTTCTGACAAGAAATTCTCAGTACTAGCCCGGAGTAAGGAAGATGGCGGTGTTTTACCCCCGTGCCTCCAAGAGCATGTAAAGCCATCGGTCCTGCGCCTGATCTCTCTCCGGTCCTGTCGGATTTTCCGTCCTATCGGGCTATGAGAGTAAAGGAACAGAGAGTGCTCCAGTGTATGCGCCCACACTTGTGCACTATAATTATCTCCTGCGCAGATGGCTCTTTGGAGATAGGCCGCCGTGGCCGAAATTCGGTTGAGAGGACATTATAGCAATCCTGAAACGCTGTGGTCATATTGTGGGAGGTTCCGGCCCCGGGTACGATTCCCAACATGGTCCACTTGGGAATTTATCATTTTTAAATTTTCTGTGTTCTGATCTGGTAGGAGGGTTCAGCCGTGGCTAGTAACCACCCTACCGACAAAGACGTACCTCCAAGCGATTTAGCGTTACGGTAGATGCGTGTAGATACGTCATGCCGTGTAGAAACCGTTAGGGGTATGGGTTTAATATAACTAACCCTAACGAGTTAGCCTGCTACCATCTTAGACTGTATCATCGTTCTCTATAATGGCTCTGATAGTTCCTTAGTTAAGATGATTGTGAAATGGTGATAGTGAAAAAAAAATTCTGGCTGAGTTTGTTGTGGGCTCTTCTCAGACCAGGGCGCGTTTGGACTTTGGAACCCTCGTAACTTTAGTTTAAGATGTCGTACTGATTATCACCATTATATTATGTTATATGTTATAAATAACCTGACGTCAATAAGTGTAGTTTATATTGAATAAACGTTTTTTGACTTTGACTTTGTCTAACATCAGGTAAGATCGCAGTCAAGAGCTAACTTGTAGTAGAATAAAAAAACATATAAAATAGTTCCCAACTGAGTAAATGACCTCCCTGGCGCAGTGGTGTGAGGTGTGCTGTCATGTAAGCGCAAGGTCACGGGTTCAATTCCCGGCAGGTTCAATTTGGAAGTTTATATATCTGAATTTTCACAGTTCTGGTCTTGTGGCAGGCTTCGGCCGTGACTAGTTACCACCCTAACGGCAAAGACGTACTGCCGAACGATTAGGCGTTCCGGTAGCAACTAACCGATGAAGGCTACTTAGGGCTTTAATGTTACTAACTGCTTTATGCCTGACAGGTTAGTCCGATACCATCTTAGACTGCATCATCACTTACCGTCAGCTAAGATCGCACTCTAAGGCTAGGTAACTGTTAGTGCATTAAAAACATTAACAAGTTATAAAATTAAAAATTTTAAAAAACCCACGACGAATTGCAGAGCTCCATTGAAACAACAATTAGAACTTAGCAAAATATAAAATAATATCTAAAACACAAAACTGCATATTTGCCGGCTCAGTAGTTTTTTTGACCAGCGTGGTGGACTATGACCAAACCCTTCTCATTCCGAGATAAAACTTGTGCTTAGTAATGAGTAGAGGTGTCAAATAGTGTTAAATTTTAATATTTTGCTAAAAATTGTTAAAAAAAATGTGATCACTTAAGGAGTTCCTGTGACCACTTCCTGGCTCCATCACGAGACCCTGGGCAACATCTAGGTTTAAAGTGCTTGTCAAGACAAATCAAGAGTCCAAATACGGAGGATTAACGATGAGAACTTAAGGAGTTCCCATGACCACCTTCTGGCTCCATCATGAGACCCTGGGCAGCATCTAGGTACAAAGCGCTAGTCAAGACAAATCAAAAGAGTCCAAACACGACGTGTTTACGATAAGAAATTAAGGAGTTCCTATGGCCACCTCCTGGCTCCATCATGAGACCATGGGCAGCATCTAGGTACAAAATGCTAGTCAAGACAAATCAATAAAGTCTAAACACGACGGGTTTACGATGAGTTCCTATGAACACTTACCAAATCACGATTGTCTATGTTCCTAAAATATATCTAAGAACCTTCTCACAAGCTATACATATCTAATGTAAAAAACCTCATCTCAATCGGCCCAGTACTTTTTGAGAAAAATAATAACATATTATTGAAAAATTAAAATCATAGACTACAGCTCAGCTTGGTACTCTATGGTCCTAAAATATATCTAAGAACCTTCTGACAAGCTATACATATCTAATGCAAAAAACCGCATCTCAATCGGCCCAGTACTTTTTGAGAAAAATGGTAACATATTGAAAAATTAAAATCATAGACTATAGCTCAGCTTGGTTGTCTATGGTTCTAAAATATATCTAAAAACCTTCTCACAAGCTATACATATCTAATGCAAAAAACCGCATCTCAATCGGCCCAGTACTTTTTGAAAAAAATTGTAATATATTGAAAAATTAAAATCATAGACTACAGCTCAGCTTGGTCGTCTATGGTCCTAAAATATATCTAAGAACCTTCTCACAAGCTATACATATCCAATGCAAAAAACCGCATCTCAATCGGCCCAGTACTTTTTGAGAAAAATGGTAACATATTGAATAATTAAAATCATATACTACAGCTCAGCTTGGTTGTCTATGGTCCTAAAATATATCTAAGAACCTTCTCACAAGCTATACATATCTAATGCAAAAAACCGCATATTAATCGGTCCAGTAGTTTTCCAGAAAAACGGTAACAAAAAAGGGCACAAACAAACAAACAAACATACAAACAAACAAACACACAACCTCTTAGGGCAAACACATATACCGTCTCCGTTTCGTCGAGGGTAAAAAAGGAATCAAAAACAGAGAAATAAGTCAAATAAGTCCAGGGTCAGAGTTATTAGATAGCAAAAAATATACGAAACACAAAACACATCTAGGTATATCATTTTGCCGACTGCGAGTAGCTCAAACACATATTTTAATTTTATTTAGGAACTCGTTCGAGCGAGCGGCGTGCGTACGCATACATGCGCATTGAATAAGCGTTCGGTCTTCTCCCGGAGCAGCGCGACGGCAATATACCTACCTGAATACCTACTCTCAACTTTGCCCGTTCATTCGCATTGCTCTTAAGCTGTTAAGCAAATTTTGTCACATACAGATTGCATGCATCTTGGAAGGACATTAAAGTCTGTTCCAATAGGGATGATCTATTTTTCTATTTCTTTAACGTCTGATCATGTCATCTTATCTACCACTTGACCAATAGTGATGGGAGTATTGAAAGACGACATTCCCATCATTATTGGCAGAATAGCAGATGAGATTAGGTGATGAGAATTAAAGAAGTAGAAAAAATAGTTCATTCCTATTGGAACAGACCATACATTTTTATGCCAAATCAAAGAGCTCTCATTAATCATCGGGAATCAGCTAGTCCATACCTACTAATATTATAAATGCTAAAGTGTGTCTGTCTGTCTGTCTGCTACGCTTTCATGGCTCATCTGTTCAACCGATTTTGATGAAATTTGGTACGGGGATAAGTTGTACCCCGGGGCAGGACATAAACTACTCTTTATACCGAAATTCAAGAGTTCCCAAGGGAATTAAAAACCTTTATCCACGCGGACGAAGCGAGCATCATCTATTATAAGATAAATCTTTCAACCATCTTCTATCTTCCATCATCTCTGATAAAGCGCTTCTTGTCTTAGAATCGTGTTACTGATGGCCTTAAGATTTGTGACGCTCTGCGGCTCTACATAGAAGCTGGGCATTATCCCGAGAATAATAGCCACGATCAATTCATTCCTTCACTTAAATAAGCTTCTATTTTCAAGCTATGACTAGAACAGTTTATCAAAAAGCGGTTTACTTGTCGTGACATGGCATCTTGGCAGATACGAGTATAAAACATTAGTTATTTCAAATAAGTAAGTATCTTACCTTTCTATCAATAAATATTTAAAAAGCTTGACTTGATTCAAAGATTGAGATTATAAAAGAATCTACCTAAAGGACGTATAATATTATAAAAATATGAACAATACCTGAGGTACATACTACTGAAGTGCATTTGAGTGTCACAGATCTTAGAGGACTTAAATGAGTAGGTATTGGAGTTTGGAATAATGCCACATATTAAAAAAGATACACCTCAAGAATATTATATTGTCTAGGTGTTTCTTATATTGTCTAAATAATAATATTGTCAATATCCTCAAAGTATGTATGTCAGATGTTTGTCTGTAACACCATTTTTGAACAAATTTATTTTATTTCTATCTTCCAAAGTATTTTAATTGTTTGTAGGAGTTGGAAACTACCGAAGAAATTCGTTTCAGATAAATCTGAATCATACGTAGATATAAGTTAAATCAAAGTTTTAGACTACTAAACCTATGTAAAACGTTGCTTCTTAAATTCCAACCCACCCTGGAAAATTACGCGCATGATTTTTCTATTTGGACGTTATTTTCTTCGCCCCCTTCTGTATGACCTTGACCTAAACCACTGAGAGTCGATTGATGGAAGGATTTCAATAAATTACTCAGTCTTTTGTGCGATTTCTTCGGAGTAAGTACCATCTTACTAATATTATAAATGTGAAAGTTTGGATGGATGTATGGTTGGATGTAAGGATAAATCCATATTTTAATTTCATAACTTTGAAATGAGATCAGAATTTTTGTTTATAGTCCACATCTACTTAAATTACAAATGCAAAAGTGTGTATGTCTGCCTGCTACGCTTTCACGGCTCAGACGTTTGGTAATACAGTGGTTGCATCCCGGGGAATGACATAGGCTACTTATAATTCCGTAAAATTACAGAGAAGCACTTCGCAAAAAAACAACGGATCGGCGTGATTTCGGATAGGAATAGTTGAGGACCTGTAGAGGGTGACATAGGCCTTTTTATCCTGGTAAATCAAAGATTTTATCGAGACTTTTAACCATCGTTTAGGTAGTATCCATACTAATATTATAAATGCGAAAGTGTTTCTGTCTGTCTGTCTGCTACGCTTTCCCGGCCCATCTTTTCAACCGATTTTGCTGAAATTTCGTACAGGGGTAGATGGTATCCCGGGGAAGGACATAGACTACTTTATATATATATATAAAATATTAATCCACGCGGACGAAGTCGCGGGTATAAAATAATTCGTAAAAATTTTGATCATAAGATATCTCCTTATGGCTCGAATCAATATTAGTGTTCCTTAATAATCTCAATGACAAGTTCGCGACAGGATTCGATACACGAAATCCCGCGGGGCGCATACAAAAGCGATGTTGAGGAAAAGTGTTAGGGAAAAGGTTGGGGGAAGTGGTTTCTAAGAATTTCCGAGACAGTAAAATGTGATCTTGTAACAAATATACTTGAAGAAAACTGATCTGTTCGTGTGGCATTTTTTTATCCACTACAAATGAAGGTCTACTTCACTGCGATCTCACCTGATGGTAAGTGATGATGCAGTCTAAGATGGTAGCGGGCTAACCTGTTAGGGGTGTGGCAGTTATATTAAACCCATACCCCTTATCGGTTTCTACACGGCTTCGTACCGGAACGCGAAATCGCTTGGCGGCACGACTTTGCCGGTAGGGTGGTAACTATAGCCACGGCCAAAGCCTCCCACCAGGCAAATTCGGAACTAACAGAATTTGTTGCGAAAAGGATGATTTTGATTTTTTTATAGTCAGTGACGCCTCCACCGCAAGCACATATAAGTTTGCCAATGTGTAGAGCAAATACCAACTTGATCGTTTTTGACAACTTTTTCGAATATATTTGTTTTGTATTACGCGTATAAATTTCCTCGAGGTTAAATAAAAGTGATTTCTTTAAATCTCTGAGGGAGTTACGAATATAAAATCAAATTGAAGTGTCATAAAACTATCTTTTTTTATTTTTTATCCACTACAAGCTAGCCCTTGACTGCGATCTCACCTGATGGTAAGTGATGATACAGTCTAAAATGGTAGCGATGTATGGATGGATGGTATCTGTCTGCGATTCTAATTATAAACGCAAACATATTTGGGTTAAAAAAAGCTGTATGTCTATCTGTCATTTTGTCCCGAGCTGACTCCCGGATAATTTCCGATACAGCAATTAATTACAATTACCTTCAAGGCAAGAGTGAATAAGCATTTTCTAGGCAAGCGCGCTCAAACCTCGACAGCGCATTGCCTTTCATAATCAATCAAAAAATATGATTTGGGGGATTTGGTCTAATGTACCTTTTAATTCGGGAATTAGGCACTGCTATAAATTTATTGACCGAGCGAAGCGAAGGTTTCTGAGTCTACTTGAGTGAATTTGCACTTGTCCGTCTGTCCGTCCGTCTGTCAGAGCCTTATAACTTCTGAATTACTGAATGTAATTACTTCAAATTTAAATACAATATGTAAATCAATGCCCTCCCGCCGAATATGGCTTAAAAAGTTAAAAATCTTTATTTCAGGGGGGCTCTCATAGAAGCGAATGCGAAGTAAAATATTTTTTATAGCGTTACATAGGGTTGTGGTATATCATTTTAAAGATAAGTAGGCATATCAGGCAAAAATATCTTTTTTTAAATTTTTCCCTTGAAATTGACGAAATGGGGGGCTTTAAAGTGGAGATTTTCTAACGTCCAAAGTTGACCTCAGAACTCTCAATTTTCTGAAAGGCTGAGCCTGAAACTTGATCATTTATTTGAATTATATCCTGTACTTGAACAACAAATACTAAAATTAGATAAATATTATAAGAAAACTAAATTATTTAATTTTTAATGAGCTTCAGTATTTTTAACAGAACTTCACAATGATGTCAATAGATGGCGCTCTGTTTACAGAGTTTACATTCGTTTTGTTTGTTCGTTTGTGCTTACAAAATAATATAATAGACGTTAGCACCCTTTTGAGCATCATCATTTATTTATTACGTAGAATAAAAAAATAGTCTAATGATAGTACTGTTGTCCATGAACCATTGAAATAGAATAAGGTACTAAAATTCTACATCAATGCCATGAGCGTAAAGATGAGAGCGCATCTAGACATGCCATAGGAGTAGGAGTACAATTGAGTAGGAGTACCTACCCAAAAATTCATCCATCTCCAATAACTCTTAAGCTCGTTTGCATCTAATGTTAAAAGTTAACTATTACAATATACAGATAAAACTATCCTATGGATACCGCGAGGTCTCAGTTCGGGGCGAACCACTAGTATGGGCAAGAGTCATCTTCCAAAGAAATAAATCTAAATGCTTTCATTACTCACAATCATGTCAAGTGTAAGCGTGAATTCAATTAAGATAAGTGTTCTGATGAAATACGTGTCTAGACAGTACATAGAACGTACAAAAAAACGCAGTGAAGTGCGAATTTCTTTCGAAACGTGTCGTTGACAGCTAGTCTTATTCATAAAAAACTTTCTCCAAAACGCAATTGATTTATTACTCTATATTTTTCCGTACACCGGACTGCTTTGATTCAGTTATATTTTCACTAGACGATGCCCGCGACTTCGTCCGCGTGGATTAACGTTTTTTCGTTCCCGCGGGAATTCTAATTTTCCGGGATTAAAAGTAGCCCGTGTCCTGCCCCGTGATACAAACTGTTCCTGTACCAAATTTTATCAAAATCGGTTGAACAGATGGGCCGTGAAAGCGTAGCAGACAGACAGGCAGACAGACGGATAGACAAACAGACAGACACACTTCTGCATTTATAATATTAGTATGGATATAATTAAAATACTGGATTATACCCGCGACTTCGTCCGCGTGGATTAAGATTTTGATTCCCGCAGGAACTCCTTGATTAATCGGGATGAAAAGTTGCCTATATCCTTCCCCGAGATACACTTATCCACAGGGATAAGTTGTATCCAGACAGACAGAGACCCACTTTCGAATTTATAATATTGGTAAGTATAGTAAAAGTATTAGAGTATGGAAGTATGGATTATGAACATAACACAAAGACAAATTTTATTTTACAACGAAAAGTAGAATAAACCTACGACAATAAATCCTCATTGAAACTGATTCCATAATGAAAGGATTAAAATTATAATGCAAAACAACGCTACATACGGAAATCAGCATATCTGAAAATACACAGAAATTACGAACTAAATTCAAATATAAGGGTAAACCTACCCAAGGGTACATGAATATGCAACGCATAGGATATTTACCAAGCTAGGTCAGAAACAAAATAAATTACGTAAATGTTTTAATCCTAAAATTAAAAATACTTTGCTAGTAGGATACGCTTATTTTCCTTAGTTAGAGATAAGTAATCCCATTAATTGCAATTGTTTTTAACGAAACGATATCGCTGTCTACCGCTTTATTTTATCAAACCAATTTTCTTCTAAAAATTGCTGTCTTAATTTCTACATTATCTACGAAAATTGGTTAAAATCTGCGAGAGCCGAGAATTTAGAATAATATAAAAGAGTACCTAAACAGATTGATAAAATAATATTACTATCATATAATTAATTGGCACCATTGAGAGTGCATTAACACTTAAGGCTTAAACACACGCAACGCGCGAATACAGCGCGGCGAGACCGACGTGGCCAACGCGCTTCTAGGTTGTAAATCCATACTATTATCAACTATTACCTAGTTCCGCGAATTTTTGATATGTATTTAAGTAAGTTTATTACCTATTTTGTGCTATAAATGCGAAAGTATGTCTGTCTGTCAATCTGCTACGCTTTCCCGGCCCATTCTTTTTGACCTATTTTGACGAAATTTGGTACAGAAGTAGGCTGCACCCCGGGGAAGGACATATGATTTATATTATACACTTTTAATCCCGGAAAATTACGAACTTCCCGCCGGAATCGAAAAACCTTAATCCACACAAAGATTCTCAGTATACAGAATACAACACGCGCGACCACGAAAGTACGTAGTCGCGCATACGTACGTACGTATTACGTATTTAATAGCAACATAAATACATGAGGCCCCGTAGCCAATAGCGAAAGAGTTAGCCAATCAAATGTCATTCCGATCTTCACACTGTTACTCGAAACTACGGCGATGTAGTAAGTAATTATAATTGCATATTGGTGATAGCGATCCTCTTATTAGGGACAAACTGGAGAGAGATAGGCTGCCAACGCCAGTCACTAGCGCTACCGTCCCGCTTTTGTGTCTGTTCAAGCCGTTAACAGTAAATGCGGTAAAATGAAGCCAAGGATGCGCCTTGTTTATCTACGCTTCCATTCAATGAGTCACAACTCACAAGCTAAACGCTTAGTACAGTCAATCAGAAATATGATAAAGCTGTACTACACTTTATTCGCGACAAGGTATACACATAGAAATAGTTTTATTTTTCGCAGCTTAGTTTATCGCGACAATAGGGAGAATTGACATGTCACTTACATTTTAAGTGTCAAGAACTCGCAAAAACACAAAACGGAACACTTAAACTGTTAAGCCATTTCAATATCTACCTATATACGTATGGACTAACTACGGTGGTACGTCCGTGTCTACTCTCACAACAAATCGGCACGATCAGAGAGAAGAGAACCTGCGGACTTAGCCCGTGGCGTTATATACCAGAAAAATAAAGTATGGTGTCGTGGGACACCAGTAGGAACGAAGTTCCTTATTACATAAATATTAATTTTAAGTTCCAGTCGCGGTAAATAAAAAGAAAAGCAACGCGAGCATGTCGCCGATATGCTCGCTTTGTTACGAAGACAAAAGGTCTTAAATATAAATATACTACATTCGTAATTAAACTTTAATGCTTTAGTTTTAAGGTTTATATTTTAATTATAATTTTTTTTATTATTTTAAATATTCGTTTTCACTTCTATCGGCAGTAGGTACCTATGACTGCCAATTAAAGTTTTTTTGTTGTAATCGCCTTTACGATTGACATTCATACGTAATCTGGGTCATTACAGAAATAAGTACCTACAATAATACAGTAATGAAATATCTGATGCTGACTGTACAAGATGATTTGATTCGGAAAATATGCGTGTGGAAAATGTTTTGAGAGATTCTTTTAGAAATGGAAACACAGAAATAGGTTACTTATATAGAACAAATTAGTTTTTGAATTCAAGCATTTGTATGTGAAATTATTTGTGGAAGGGATTATTTAGTGAATGTTTTCTAATTTCTAATATCTCAAAATAATAATAAAAAAGCGAATGTGTGGATAAATAATAAAATGATTTTTCAGAACAAGAAGGTTGGGTCTAAAATACTGGGAATATTTTTTATTTAACGCTCACTAAAGTAGGATTTTTTAAATGAATTCCTGTTAAAAATGTTCTTCTCTTCCGACCACTACGGCTAACCTTACAAAGACTAGCCAACAATTCAGGCGATGGACATATCATAATATTGTACAAGTGTGTAACCATACATGTACATGTACAGCTGCCTCGTTGGTCTAGTGGTTGGCATATTCGACTGCGGCCGACGTGGTCCCGGGTTTGAGTCCCGGGTCGACTCTTACTAGAAATTCTCAGTACTAGCCCAGAGTTAGGAAGTTGGCGGTGTTTCACCCCCGTGCCTCGGAGAGCACGTTAAGCCGTCGGTCCCGGTTATTATCACTAACATGATAATAGTCGTTTATAAGCCCGCCAACCCGCATTGGAGCAGCATGGTTGGTCTAAGCTCTAATTCCCTCTCTCCCATGAGAGTGGAGGCCTGTGCCCAGCAGTGGTACGTTAATGGGCTGTATTGGTAGTGGTGGTGGTGGTGTAACCATAGAAGCACTCTCTGATCCCGAAATTATTTCCCCGGGGAGAGGTCACGTAGATGACGTTTAAGTTTATGCTCCATAGCTATAACTAATAGGTCCTATTACCTATTCTGCGGTAATAGTAGATCTACGTCAAAAACTACAAACGTATGTAGGTATTCATATACTCGATTTTTCAATGAAATTATCCACGCGTTAATAGTATGTGGCAATGTGTGTGCGCAAGCAAGCGTATATACCTTTTAATCAATCGACGTCATCCTTGGAATACTGCATCAGCGTTCATGCTAAACAGTTAAATGGTTCATGCTAACAGGTACAAAACCTCTCGTTTATCAGTTTAACACCATTTATAAATTTTATTAGCCTTCGATGCTTCTAAAATATCGATCTAGCAATGTGGCTCTATATTATATGCATCGGGTGAGGAGTTTTTGGGCTCAACCTGTGAAATGAGCTGAATTTCGTAAGGTTTTTTTTTTATCCACTACAAGCTAGCCCTTGACTGCGATCTCACCTGATGGTTAGTGATGATCCCGTCTAAGATGGTAGCATGGTACCTGTTAGGGGCATGGCAGTTATATTAAACCCATACCCCTTCGGTTTCTACACGGCATCGTACCGGAACGCTAAATCGCTTGGCGGCACGTCTTTGCCGGTAGGGTGGTAACTAGCCACGGCCGAAGCCTCCCACCAGACCAGACAAAATTCAGAAAGGTGTTCAGGTAATTCAGGTGTTTCTGTTGTACCTGAGAAGACTCAAGAATGCTTATCAGGACACAGGTGGGGTACCTTATTTTACTGAGAAACCATAAAAAAGGATTATTATTAGAATCCATATGAGATATATTTTTTTTTGTTTATCAGGCAGACAGAAAGAAAGTATTTCCTGGGTTGTCAAGAAAACAATGATCTTTCAAATGCCGTGTAGGTGTGTTCAGAACATACTGCAATATACCTATTCTGAAATGCGTTATCCTGTTGTATTAAAACGTCTCTTGACAGGGTCGTAGGGAGGTCAACACGTGTATAGACACATGTTTCCGCTTCTTTCAGGAAGAAGCCAACAATGGATGCTTTATTTGCGGAAACAAACGCAACAGAATGAGTAGGCTTTACAAATGAGTTGATATGACAGCTTTTTTGAAGCAATATTTAAATATTTCACCTACTAGCGACGCACAGATCACAGCTTCAGCTCCGTGGAAATTTTCAAAATTATTGCGTTGCCTGCTACGATGGTCACTTTTTGACGAATTTCTTTTAGTTTTGGATCACATTTCGAGAGCCTTATCTGCCAGTCGACCTTTTCACACCTTCCGAAGGTCGACTGACACATAAGGCTCTCGAGGTTTAAGTCCGCCTATTGTACAAAGCAGCTAGATCTGGCTGTGCAAAAAAGTTTTAAATAAAACTTCAAGAGTATCGTGGTCTTATTGAAATATTTATCTCTCAATAACACGCTAAACCGCTTGAAGTTCTTCGTTAATATTGTCGATGTTTCGCGGTTATAAATGCGCAATAAAAACCAGTATCCTCATGGCCTAAGACCGTCAGTCACTACGTACACATATTTAATACAGAGAACAAGGAGCAACAAAACTCTCCTAATATTACGGCAGTAAAATGACCTTTCTTTGTACGTTAGTATCCTTGGAAATGTCCTGCGGACAACTTGCGACACCATATTCCCAAAATTGCGAATGTTAACTGTTTATCCGAGCCAAAAAGCTCGGTTTTTCTGGACATATTAAACAGTTTGTACTTTGTTCTTCGCAATACGCAATGTGAAACAAAGTAAGTAATGCTCTGTAATACCACAATACTTCGGAGTGGAAGAAAGAAATACCTAGTGAGGTTTTGTCGCATGAAATCATTATAAAATGTAAGTACCTAATTAAGTGCTCGTTTTATTTTTTACCACGGTTACAATGTTGGAAATGGTCGCTACATTATATTTTCACAGATGTTAAAACGGTGATTAAACACTACGGATAAATTTATTTGTCGCGCTGACGCTTTCTTTTGGATTTGCACAGATTACCGCAACTTGACAAAACGTGTCTTGTCTTGTCCGTAGTGTGTTTTCGCCCATAAACACATTCTATAATTTTTTACAAGCTTTTATTGTTTGCGGTTTGATTATATGGATCAAATCTTGCAGCTGAATTTTAAAACAGTTGTTATCCCAAACCGATTTAGCTGAAATTTCGCATACATGTTTAGTTTGATGATAATGCATGGTTAGCTAAGTGACGTGCGACGTCATTCCAATCAAATATAGCGGACTCCCAAAGATGGCGGACTGTTTTTAAGGGACCCCATGTTTAATTAAAAGAATATGAATAATGAGATGACTTTACACTAAATACAAAAGGGCGGACGAAAAAACCTTATTTTTAAAAAGGTTTTTTTATTATTATTGAGACTTATAAAAGTTTTGTTTAACATTTTGTGTAATAAGGCAACAGCTCAAACCGCCAGATCACCTAAATCAACTCTTATTTCTGTAACCAGGAACGCAGCAGAATCGAAGCTGAATTTCCACTAGATTTGTCCAAGATAAATGTCGCACTAAGCGCTTAGCACGAGTTTACATAACAAACGGCTTATATTAACGAGAGGAAATATCTCAATGGTAGACCACAGGCCGTGATGTACATGATATCGTACACCATTGCCTTAGTTAAATGGAGTGTGTAACCGGAGACAGATTGCGTTGAAACCTCTTGTCCGACCCCAACGGGATAAACATGGCCCGATTAGTCAAGTTACTTGGATTACGGCCAACGATCATCGATAAAACTGGATGTATTGGCTCGAGAAATAGATCTAGTGAACGGGTAACCCAATTTTTTTCGTATAACTTTTTATTACAATATAAAGTCTTTGATTTAACACGATTTTTGCTGAAAGCAGAATATTGGCTTTATTTAAGACAATATTATGCTGATGTTAGACAACGTAGACACTACTTGGGCGGAATTTCTGAAATAATTCATTAGTCTTTTGATGATTTTGTGAAGACGATACCCCTTAAATTCCATTTTATTTCTAGGTAGTCTCTAGTAATAACCGTATCAGCTAAGAAATAGTCGCTTAATAAATAGTAATAATAATTTTAAAATGGAATTAACCAAGAATAATTAAAAATAGAAGTTAAAAACTTATTTTTTAAGTAAATTGTAGGCAGTTTAGTTTTAGTTTTCTTCGTATGTATTTTTAGTAATTTAGCTAGCTATAAATAGTTTAAAATTCTGATATGTTGACAGAAAAGCACACAATTTAAACCTTCGTGGCTTTTCGCAGTGCTACCCACCAAAGCTGTATCGATTTTTTATGTTGATAATAAAAAAAAAGTTAATCATAAGTGATTACTGATGGAGCAGAGGATTTTCCAGATATTTTCATAAAAACATCAGTAATCTCATTCGACTATAGGTCATCCGTCATTCAAAGCAGTGATCATGGCAAAACCTATCAGCCCCAGGACTTAGTGGCTGACACAACAATTAACAACGCCAAAATCTACATCAATTTGCAAGTGAAATAAATTAAAAGAGGTCAATAATGCGTTTAATACCACTTAAGCTTTGACACGAAAATCCCAACATAATTTTAACGTCTGCAAGAATAGGGCTTAGACACATTTACTCAGTAAGATTACATTCGACGAGCTATGAAAAGAAATGTGACAGAACAGATGTACGGCGTTAGCTCATAAAATGTGGCCTAAAGCGGATGTAGTTACGGTCATTACGAGAGCTGTGGACTTCCGATTTTTCTCCTTTGTCAGTCGGAAATAGTACATTGTTCACCGAGGGGAGAAAGTGACCGATTACTAACGAAGGTGTAGTTTGAGGCCCGAGGCGTAGCCGGCGAAGGGCCGCAGCCCGCAATACACGCGAGTTAGCAATGTACTCTTTACATATCGACAATCAACAATCGACATTGACATCGATATCGACCATATTTACTTAAAATTAAAAAAAAACAGCGCGTTAACGTTGGATTTTCATATATTTTTTCTCCCCGCTTAGCACTTCAATATTGAAATTTCATACATTTTTTCCGCCCGCATATTTGGTTTGTGGCAATGACTTACTTTCTACCTCGTTTTGAAAAAAGAAAGAAGGTACTTTCCGAGCGGGTGTAGTATAAAGATTTTTTTAATCTCCCCAGTATCTTAATTCGTTACGAGCATCTTTTATAAGAAAATTAGTTTACGTAGGCAGGTCTCGGTAATTCGTCCGTTCCTATAGCCTATAATACGTACCTAGTATATACCT
The DNA here is from genome assembly GCA_923060345.2 of Erebia aethiops. Lineage (NCBI taxonomy): Eukaryota > Metazoa > Arthropoda > Insecta > Lepidoptera > Nymphalidae > Erebia > Erebia aethiops. Next base: position 6,527,712 of record OV281096.1, on the reverse strand, counting down.
GTATAGGTACCTACTGGCAGTACTATATAATACTAATATTATAAATGCCGAAGTGTTTTTGTTTGTTGGTTTGTCCTTAAATCACGCAGCAACGGATCGACGTGATTTTTCGCACTCGTATATAGTTTAAGACCTAGACAGTGACACAGGCTACTTATATCCCGGAAAATTAAGGAGTTGCCACGGGAATAAAAAGATATTTCTAAGACAGGTTTCTACAAATGATACCCTCATAATAATAGGTAATACAATATTACTCGATAATACCCGCTACTCCGTCCGCGTGACTTTTAAGGTTTTCTGATTCCCGCGGGAACACGTTGAACTAATGTCCTTCCCCGGGATGCCACCACCCACCTATCTCCGTGATTTTTTTTGCCCATATCGGTTGAACAGTTGGGCCCCGTTAAAGCGTAGCAGACAGACAGGCACACTTTTGCATTGTAATCAAAATGAAAATATGTATATTCAAAATAGGTACCTACATAGTCCTACACAGTACACTTTATGAACGTCAAGTATACAAAGTATAAGACGCAATGGTGATAATTAACGACGGTATCTTTATACTAAAGCTCCGAGGGTTCCAAACTAGACTGGTCTGAGAAGAGCCCACAACAAACTCAGCCGGGTAACCATCATCGTAATAATATCATCGTAAATTCATTAGATCTATAATTATCAATTAGATTAATGGAGAAGTTTACCTTTTTTTTAATTGAATATGAAAATTAAGGCAAAATAGAACAAAATATGAAAGAATCATTAAAATATCTCAACAAATGAAAAAGTTATGGAACTTTAAAGTTGCGCTTGCAAGACTGGAGACGTGACGTCATAATTCCCTATCAACAGACTTTATAAAGCCGAATAAAAGAAATAAATGCACTTAACGTGACTAAATTGAATTAAAAGCACTTAATTTGTGTGTGAAGATAATTTTGAAGTATTAAATCTCGGCTAGATATTAAAACTCCTTCACAAAATTTCTCACTCGAGTAAGATACAGCAATCAGTGTACATAAAATAATTAAACTTTTAAATCGTCATTTCTCAGTCATTTATTGATGGATTGTAAAAAAAAAACACTGATTTATTAGTTTTAATCTATATTTTACTTCCGTTGTGTTAAATATGATATTCACAACAACATGAAACTTCTCCATTAGCAGCTGGAATAATTCATAATCTGAGTCCTTTTTTTTTTTCGGTCGCCATCCTCAGCGCTGTGTTGGGAAGCTCCGAGATCTCAAAATATGAACGCATCGGAGCGTCCCGTGCGTGATGCTCTTTGGGCTCAACCCGGAGGACGCAGCCCCCTCCCTTCACGTGCTTCGTTCGTGCGTTGAAGCACGGCAACTTGTGCCACAACCAAGCTGCCGGCTACCTAGGGTCATCCATGGGGGGAAACGACTGGAGCCCCCACTCCAGGCCGTTCTTGACCCTGAAGTCCCTTCGCCTGGGGCTATTGGGTTCTTGGATCAATGTGGTGGCCAGCACCACCACGATGCCCTCGTCTCCGAGCGGGATCAGCTCGCTCACGGGCTCGCTCAGCGGCCTCCTTCTTAACCATTACTGTTTCACAGAAGGAGACCACTGCCCTCCATGCTCCGTCCTCCGACAGCATTCATAATCTGAGTCCTAATCCCTCACCAAGGATGGCTACCCTATTGCAGACGCAATAAATTCAGATTACGAGCGTCGACTTGCAGTCAAGTGCAAATTCTCATTTCGATTTCGACGTCAATAGACTCTTTCTTTTTTTATTGGCGCGGTTTATTAACTATTCATCACATTAGTGCTGTGCTGACGCAATAGACGTTATCGTATAGACCTTGTCCTAGGCTAGCGTGGCAAATGCTGCGATTACAGTTTAAGTTACAGTGGAGAAAATGTACCTAATACAGTGGACCCCCGGTAATCCGACAAACTTTTTGCATGGCAGTGTCGAACTATCGAATTTGTCGGAGTATAGAGTACCTACTGCCTAAAACCCCCCCATAGTCCGGATTTTTTTACAAAAGAGTACCTTGTAATCCGACAAATTACAGATACAATGATAAGATTCTATGTTATACTCTGAAGTACAAATTATACTTCATTGTGTATGTCAAATTTAATAAATTAAACAACACAATAGAGAGCTTACTATTAAATTAACGTCATTAATGGCTAATAGAACCACAGACAATACACTCGGTGTACAGAACTTACAAAAAATAATAACTTTACATCAGGAAATAATTTTGTACAAACAAATGGACATACTAAAATAATCATAAATTATGAATAAAAATCATAATACCTATGAATCAATCAATTTATGAAACATGAAAGTATTCATATTTTTTTTTGTTTAACATTGTTGAAACGCGAGACCAAAGCTGTCGGATTACAAGGGGTGCCGGATTAAACAGGGGCCGGATTACAGGGGTCCACTGTATTGTAATATTATAAATGCGAAATTTTGGATGAATGGATGGATATTTGCTACTCAATCACGCCAGAACGGCTGAACGGACCTGGATGAAATTTGGCACAGAGATAAATTATAGTCTAGACTAACACATAGGCTAATAATCCCGGCTAATCATAACAAATAGCTAATCATTTTTTATCCCGGAAAATAAAAAAGTTCCCGCGGGAACCAAAAAACCTCAATTCACGCGGACGAAGTCGCGGGCATCTGCTAGTTTTCTATAAAAACCAACCAACCACTGAAATCATAAATGCATGCGTACGTGCGTGAATGTGTCTATCTGTCTACTACGCTTTCACAGCCCACCTTTTCAACCGATTCTGACAAATTGAGGGATAGGGTGCATCCCGAAGAAATATCTTACATTTCATCCCGGAAAATTAAAAGATCATCGCGAAATCAAAAACCCTAATCTACGCGGATAAAGTCCCGGGCGTCATATTATAGTCTAGTTTTCTACAAAATTACTTTTAAATAGTTTGTAGAGTCGCATATATTATTTATTATGATTTTAGAATTAGTAAGCTGATTCGCTCACGATTTTTTTCCAACTCAAATCGCCACAGCACTTAAACGAAAATGGCGTCACAAAAAATCCACCAAGCACCTTTGAAGGTAATATTTATGTGTTACATCATCCATGTATAAATAAATCACTTCATACGTCATTTGTATCAAGCTAACGCCGAGTTGCCAGAAACAAATTCAAAAATTTAAGTGTAGATTTAAACTAGGTATCACCGACAGCCCTCTACTCAGAGCCAGCATGGAGAGCGACGAGACACCGAAACACGTGCTACTCGAGTGCAGCGGTCGCTCTGTCGACTCTGTCTGTCGACACTCGATTCGACTGTTGGGTGGAAACTTTCCACTCAACGAGAAGCCTACATTGGCTCCCCAGCAACACTACCGGTAGTGCTCGCCGGCTTGGGTGGCCTGCTTGGATTCTGGAGTGAGCTCGGCTGGCTGGAGTCGGGGAGCGGGGATTCGCACCAGCGGTTTCACGTACAACGGACGCCTGCGTCCAAGTGCGGAACATAATCCCAGGATACAAAGACGAATTGTAGAAGAAGAAGAAACTAATTTAATGGCATGAATTGTGTGGAGCATTGTGATTAAAATACTTTAATCACCACTAAATTCTTTTAAATTTGTTTCGTGTACCTACTTAATTCGCCGTAAGCTCGTCTAAACTCTGGTGGAAGACGGTTCATTGGGTTAATCGTCTGCTTCACAAAAACGTAAAACCAAACAAAAATCTATCGCTTCCGAAGTATACCTACGGATGTGCCTTAAAATCATAATAATTCATCCGATTGAGTTGAAACTTTGATATCAACAGTTGTGAATACTTTTTCAATTTGTAAAGGGTGCTTGCTGTCTAATCTAAAAATGAACGCGCCTCACTAAGCGTTCGCGTCATTTATGCACTGAGTAGTTGCCCAACAGTAGTATAGTAGACGACATCACCAAGCTTGCGGGGAAAACATGGAGAGGCTTGCCCAACATCGGGAAGAGTGGCGTTTACAATGCACATGTGGCAACCAAAAAGAAGAAGAAGAAGAGTATAGTAGAATTCGTGTCTATAGGCCGACCGTTTAACTCGCGTATCGCCTGCGCGGTAAGAAGGGAGCGGGGGCGGGTAACGCTACACACGGAGTCAATAATCCGAAGATTTATCTCGAGATAGACATTGTTGGTAAAGAATAAAATAATAAGTATCTTTTTTTTAATCCGCTAACATCTCCCCCTGCTCCCTTCTTATCGCGCAGGCGATGACTGAACGACAAAAATGTTCAATTTGTGTATCTAAATTGCTTTACACTTTCCTTTGCAAGTGAGCGTCAATACATTGGTGGCGCGTTAATTTTAAAATTAGACGACATCTAACAAAGTTAAGCGCATAAGTAAATTATTTGTTTACCTACCTTCCATTCTGCGGGTGTGGGGACGACGCGCGCTCCCCCTGCACCAGAAATAGAGAGCCTCTGTCCGCATCCAGCAGTATTGACACGTTCTGAAGAATCTTGTGACACAGCACTCGCACCTCCAGCTCGTTGCATATATCTTTAACCTAGAACAAACAAAAGAGGTGTGTTAGATATTGATGGCGAATTCTGTATAACACCATCTCCAAACTAAACTAAAATGACACCTCAAAATTAAGTTCTGCCCCTTTCTGCAGAGATTATTATGAAAGGGTTACCAATATTTTTAATGCTGTCATTTTAGTTTAGTACAACAGAATCAGCCCCAATAAGCTTCTTCTCGGTCGGTAGATATCTACTTGGTACGTAGAAATGTTTGGATGACAGTAAGTAACAATGAACCTAACGTACCAATCCGTGACCCGAATGCACACATTTGTGTCACATCCCTTTAAAAATCAAGGTATAGAACCGGTTACCACTACACTAGAGACGAAAAAAAATTTTGGATTACCCACTCGAGTGGTACCTCGTTTAAGTGTTTTAGATATTGTTCCAACCAGTACCAAACCGCGACCCGGCTGAACATGTTGGGTCACTGCCCTTTAAAAATCAAGTAACTAAAAAATAGTTTAAATTTGACAGAAATGAAGAACCGGTTACCTCTACACAGAGGTACTTAAATACAAATTTAGAAAAATGAAAAGCCTGAGTCGAATTATAGTTGGTTTACCCCCTCGAGTGATACGTTGAAAAGTGTTCTAAAGATTGTTGGCTAGTTTTCGAGTAAAACCCAACCGTCTACGAAATAAAGACCATCAACATTAGTTGCAAATAGCATAACTCACTGGCATCACTACGAAATCTTACCTAATTATAAAACCTTGGTTGAAATATCGTGACGTTGGTACAACTATTAAATATATTTTTTATTTCTATGTTATTAGTGTCAGCCAAATGGAACCATCGCATTGATTGCATCATATTATTTTTTAGGCTCTTAATATGCATGAATAAACCAAATTTGATAGCTTTTACGCAAAAGCTCCTGTACATACTTAATACATAAAATATGTTAAAGGAATGAACGAGTACCTAGATCGATTAGAATAATTAAGTAAATGAAAATAAACCTCTTCTGAGAGGACCTTCTCAAACGTGATGTCTCCAAGTCAAACGTCTTACAAAAGACCTTTAATACAAATAAAAAACTATAAGAAGCTGTCTCAAGAAAGCTTGAAGGAGCGGCCACTAATAATAACAAACCGTCTTTATACTAAGAGCTGACTTTTAAATCATAAAATCCGACTTTATTGCTTGGATATAGTGCGCTGCAGTAATAACGCCAACGGCTGTAATCACAGCTTTTATTACAACTGTAATCCTAATGTAACAAAGCAATAAACACATAGGGCTTTATAATTTAGAAAGTTTAGATTAACACGTCGTCGCTTGGAGCTTACGTATTAATTAAATTCCAAGTCTCTAATCTAAAACGCGTAATGGAAATACTTTGTGGATGGAAGTAAGCTACATATTGCTTGTAGTAAATGGGTAACAAATTTCGGTTAGTGAATAATAATACTTATAGAAATAGTATAAAACAAAGTCCGCATTTGACTATGAAACTATTCGCTCAAATTAATTACCTACTTACTTCTAAAAGACTATGGATTGGAATTCTAAAAAAAATTATAGAATATGCAATTAGGCTTGCATATTCTATATTCTTGCTTGGGATTGGCTTTTTAATACTCTGGCTACTAGACCCTATATTTTTCTGGATAGCGTATCGTTGCTAAAATTTATTCAAAAAATTACCTACCTAGAAATTTATGTAAGTTTTTATTCAAATAAACTTAAAACTTGTATTGAATTAATTTGTTTTTCGTTTATGTGGTGATTATATTGAGATATATATATATATCTATTAATATTAATATCAAGGAAAACAAAAAGTACAGTTTTCGAACGCTACTGATGGGACAAATCATACATTTTAATACGTAACATTTGATGAGTTTCAGTTATATCCGAACAATTAATTTTATTATTGACGTCTGGCAAAAGTAAAACCATTTACGAGTATATGCTAGGTCAAAGATAGATAGAATAGATAGCAGAAACGACGTCTAAAATTGCCCGTTACCCACATCTACACCGACATCGTAACTCGCAGGTCGTAAAGGGTGGTTTGAGGTTTCACTTATTTCCGGACTAATTTCCGCCCAAACATTTCAGACTTGACCTGCTCCTGCTACAATATCAAAAAATGAGCATAGCCGCAAAAGCCGTACGAGGCGAAATCTTTTAGGTTTAGCCCTACTTGAGATGCACGGAGCGATGCGGCACGTAGCGGAAAATATTATTTGTATGAGTTTGTACGAGGCCGCGTCGCGCAGTGCATCTCCATGCCTCGTGGGTTAACTAACTAGCGAATGCCCGCGACTTCGTCTGCGTGGTTTGAGGGTTTTTTGGTTCCCGCGGTAACTCTTTAATTTTCCAGGATAAAAAATAGCCTATGTGCTATTCCAGACTATAATCTATCTCTATGCCAAATTTCAGGCAGATCAGTTCAGCCGTTTGATAACCATTGAGTAACAAACATCCATTACATCCATCCAAACTTTCACATAATACTTACTAATATTATAAATGCGAAAGTGTGTTTGTTTGTTGGTTTATTGGTTTGTTGGTTTGCCCTTCAATCACGCCACAACGGAGCAACGGATCGACGTGATTTTTGGCATGGGTATAGTTGAGGACCTGGAGAGTGACATAGGCTACCCGGAAAATTAGAGAGTTCCCGCGGGAATCAAAAAAACTTAAACCACGCGGACGAAGTCGCGGGCATCAGCTAGTTTATAATATTAGTAAGATGCCGTTTTCTAAGTTGGACACCGATAATTAAGATTTTGTCTTTAAAATATGTACGTATGTATGTGTACCGAATTCAGATTTGTCATTTGTGTACAATAACAGCGTCAAAGAAGCTGCACAATTCATTATCATTAAACTTCACTTTATAAGGTTGTTTGATTTTTAATTAATTCATTAAGAATGTCTTTCCTGTCCTTCATAGAGCTTAGGGCTCAATAGTTGTATGCGATAAGTAATTAAAAAAGTAAGAGTAATGGGAATAGTATATTTTCCGAGTTTCATTATAAATAATGTCGATATGATTTTAACATTACGTGCACAGAATTTGCATACATTACATTAATTAAAAAGCGTAATTAATATTTAAACTGTATTTCTTGCAGAGCGGTGATAAATAATAGTATTTAACAGTTAACTGCACCTGTGTTAATAATTGTTCATTTCCAATATTATATTAATAAATAGATTGTGAAGCCACAAAATTAAAAAATACAATCCTACAAAAATAATCGAAGCCTACATATTAACATACTTGTGTGCCAAATAACTCCAAATGAGACGCTACAATAATTATATGACGATTAACATCTTAACATTTTCCTTGAAAACATTTCTAACGTTCACGTGGATTGAGATTTTTGATTATCGCGGGAACTCCCGAATTTTCCGGGATAAAATGTAGCATATGTCCTTCCCCGGAATACAACCTATTCCTGTACCTAATTTAATCGAAATCGGTTGAACAGACAAATTTCTTTGATTCCCGCGGGAACTATTGAATTTTCCGGGAAAAAAAGTGGCCCAAATAATATCAAAATCGGTTGAACAGGTGGGCCGTGAAAGCGTTGCAGACAGACACACTTTCGCATTTACAATATTAGTATGGATTATTAAACATATTACCTATTTCGTTTTATATAATGTGGATACTTTATCCACAAATATACTTACCTTATAAATGGCCACTCGTAAAACAGAAATGATAAGTGTCATCTCGTTACGAAGAAATACTGAGACTAAATCAAATTTTCCGGATAATATTTCAAAGAGGGCTATCAAATTTAGTACCTCTAGTCTACTGCGACACCCCAGCTATTTGTCTAATCTACCAAAGCAATATATCCATGTCTTGATTGATTCACGAACAATTCAACTCCAACGTGACCAAGTAACCTTTTACACAAAGGAAAATATATCTTGATCTTTTGGTGCTAAAGTTTATATTCAACCAATAGTTGTTCTAGTATTTTTTTTTCTTTACACTCAATTAAACGTTAATTCCTTTAGGAGTCCGCCGCAACGTCCCGTAGTTCTGTATAATCAGTCGTAGTACTGTAACAATTTATCCCAGTCTTGGTAATACGATTATACGTAGTTTTTAACTCTAATCTTAGATTTAAAAAATGATACGCGCCGAATTGAGAACCTCCTTTTTTTGAAAGTCAGTTATTAAGCCGCTTTCTCCTTATGAAGCTATATACTATACTTACTACCATAATATGTTGATTGATAACTCTACATTACTTAGTTATTGATAATCACAACTTTCGTGTCAAAATAACTAGTTACTGTAAAATAGGTGAGAATAAGAAAATAAGTAGGTATTAAAGTCAATCAATCAATTAATCAATTTATTTATTTTCCTAATTACATAGCATTATATTTTTACGTACATTAAGACAGTAAAAATAAAGGGACTGATGCTTGAGTTGTGTGTGTTTCAAGACACCAGGCTCCAAGTGCCCATTTTAAGAAAAATATGGTGAAAACTGATAAGCAATGCATCTATGATTTATCATGTATTTGATCAAATCAAATTGATTGATCTTTACTTAATCGTACAATGAAATAACCATTTACTTAGCGCATGTACATATATATTTTAAAAAATTATGCTAAGAAAAAAAATCTGAGTGCACCATTATGTCCAAAATTATGCTGTAAGGTCATTAATTAGATTTTATTATACAAGCCAAACGTGTTTTGCATGGAAAATATTTTCAATATAGCATCTATATTTATGCTAAATTCTATTTAATGGAGATTTTATTTTAAAATTATGTTTAAATTATCACATTCTGCGATGTTTAAAAAATATACTGCGCTATTAACATATACGAGGTCCTAAAACATCAAGCATCTATACCCAAACTATTTTACGGTGAGGAGAAAGTGAGATAATTCAGAATAATTTTAGAAAATTTTCATTTTTCGCATACAAGCGCGTGAGTAGTTAGATAAAATTTAGAAATCAAACTCAAGGTGAGAAATCAAACTCAAGGCGAGTCTCAAATAAATATTAATATATTCTATCCATAATGTACAAAAAAAACCCAACTACATGAAATTAACTCTTTTAATAATACTCTTTTAAACAGAAACTAACGAAGTAACTTGACGTCAATAAGTGTAGTGTAACCTAAATTGAATAAACACTATTTGAGTTTGAGTTTGAAGACTTATTACAGAAGTCAAAAATTTAAAAAGCGCTTGTAAAGATTTCAAAAATTCAAATGAAGCATATCTAACAGACGTAACTTTGTTTAGTGTATTATATTCACGAAGCGACGAAAGTTCCTTCCTCACAGCAAGTGGCCTTTTGAAGATTCTTTAACCGGGTTACAAACTGTTAAAACAATTTTCCCGAGTAAATTTCAAGACCGGTTAATGTTCAGACGTTGTTAATGAACGTCAGACAACGTCACATCTTATTTTGAGTCACTCATGTAACGATCAAAAGCGGCTTTAAAGTGTAAATTGAATTAATTATATCGGGGAATGTTACTGAATGGAAGACCGAATTTATTTCTAAGCAGCATGTGGCTAGTATTATTTTACTCTTTGGTAATTAAATTAAACTCAGGCATTTACGTCACATCTCGTTTTAGACCACATTTAGGTATAGAAAACGGAGACAAAGTCTCAGAATTCATTCATACACACGATGTCTGTGGTAGCATAATATAATTTTATTAACGTATACCAAGGTCAAACGATATTAAATGATAATAATTCGAAAGTAAAAGAAAAAAACTCCCACCATAATTAAATAGTTATACGCCACAAAAGAGAAATATATATTTTTAAATCGAAATAATTACATGTTTATTTTAAAGCTATCGGCGTAGCAATGAATTCATTCAGTCCAGCGACTCAAGCATTTTCAAATGCGTAAGTTTCAAAAGAGCTTTAACTTTAATTTTGAACAATCTAATCAGAACAATGTCAACCTTCCCCCGGACCTTTCCATTTAACAAATTGACCGATAAACCCACACAGGGACTCGGAGAATACAATATAGTTTCATTTTCAATACGGGTTTTTGACGACCTCCGTGGCGCAGTGTTGATCGCTGTTGTCTTAACGTGCGAGGTCCCGGGTTCGATCCCCAGCAGGGTCAATTTGGGAATTTATAATTTCTGAATTTTCTCTGGTCTGGCCTGGTGGGAAGCTTCGGCCGTGGCTAGTTACCACCCTACCGGCAAAGACGTACCGCCAAGCGATTTAGCGTTTCGGTACGATGCCGTGTAGAAACCGATTAGGGGATGGGTTTAATATATCTGACATACCCCTAACAGGTTAGCCCGCTACCATCCTAGACTGCATCATCACTTCAGGTGACATCGCAGTCAAGGGCTAACTTGTAGTTGATAAAATAAAAAGGTGGCTTGTATCAAGTTAAAATTAAACTAAGCACGCGCACGCGGGTAGGTACGACAGTGGGCGCACGGGCAACTTAAATTCAAATTCAATTTTTTTTTAATTCAAATAAACTTTTACAAGTGCTTTTGAATCGTCGAGTAAATCTACCACTGGTTCGGTCGAGACGTCATCAATTCCATGGACTTGACCATGATTGCCGTTTTTTGCAGTTTTAGTTGCGTACGCGCGGGCTCTTTATGGTGTTTTTTATTCTTGACCAAAACACTATAGGGATAAAAAATTGTTCGGCAGACAATAAGTCCGCCTGACTCACTTTTGTATGGGGCCTACACTAGCGCGAAATAATAAAATATTGGTAAGTATTTCTTTTTCTTATCACCCAAAAATAATATAAATCTTAGTAAGCAGGTAAGCAAATAACTTTCAAACGAAAACAACAGTAAACAAAAAATAATTTCTCTCTAATAAATCTAAAAGTGGAAATGTTTGTTTGGCTTTACAAAAGTTTTCCTTCTTTTAACCACGAGATTATGATGTGTCATTTCAAACCTTGTATAATATCAATACTTTTCGGGTGGGAGGCTTCGGCCGTGGCTAGTTACCACCCTACCGTCTATACCGTGTAAATAAATTTAAAAACCCGGCTGAGTTTGTTGTGGGCTCTTCTCAGACCAGGGCGCGTTTGGAACCCTCGTAGCTTTAGTTTTAAGATACCGTTACTGATTATTATCAACATTATATTTTATAAATAACTAGACGTCAATTAGTGTAGTTTACCTACCTATATTGAATAAACATTATTTGATTTGATTTGAATACGTGCCCGGTAATGTACCCGTAATGTACCCGTGGAACCGATTATAAATAATAAATAAATAAATAAAATCTTTATTTGCAAAAATTACAACGTTCAAAATTATAATTTGGCCTCTAACTCCCAAAAAAGTAAAGACTGTGTTATGGTAGTTAGTGCCTTCCATAGAAAAAATAAATAAACTTTATCTATTCCGTGGTGCCTTCCCTAGTACATAGGTGCTATGTACTAGGGAAGTATATTATGGGGTATGGCCTATTTAACAGCCATACCCCAAGCCCGGCTAGCATCGTCACTTATCAGTACCAATCGAGATCACAGTCAAGGGCTAACTTGTAGTGGAATTTAAAAAAAATCTAGGTATTTATTTGTACACTAGTACACTGTTATATGAAAATACATTGACCAAACAGTTGACCACGGAGTCCAATTAAATTATTACTAAAATAACAAATAACTACAGTTCGAAAACAAACACCAATTGATTGATAATTTTAATTACATTGCAATATATTCGAGCGTTCTTTTTTTCTTTTTTTTATAACTAATATCACATAATAGTTAATAGTATACTCGTACTTCGCAGGTACTAATAATATAACATATATGAATGAAATGACAATAGAATAAGTACTAACTACATAAATAAAAAATTATAATTACCATCATTGCGTTCAATTTTATTAAAACCAAGGCGAATGGCGCTTGTTTCTGACGTTTCTGCGTTATCATTTATTATTTTAACAATTTGTACCTACTTATACGCAACATACAAATCGCCCGGTTCACAGATAATTTTGTGTTCACTGATAATAATTAGCGATAACGCAAAGTTATGAAATGTTCAAGTACCTATTTAAGTATTGAATAATTATCACAGTATTTTTTTTCACATATCCTAAAATCGAGTAGTCGCCGATTCAGCTGATCGACTCGCTGTCATGATTGATCTAAGTGTCCCCACTTGAGGTGCACGGAGCTGCGCGGCACGTAGCGGCAAATATCATTTGTATGAGACTGGTCGCTACGTGCCGCGCCGCGCCTTTGTAGTGGGAACTTTTAAATGGTTTAGCAAAACAACACTTACTAATTCAAATATAAGTTCCTTTTCGTCCAACTGTCGCAGCTCGTGCCGCGACCGCCGCTGCGGCCGCGATGGCGCTGCGTGTGGCGGCTGGTCGCCGAGAAAGGTAGGTGTGCCGTCAACAGTTGTCACCAACGGCTTCAGAAGGCCGCCGCGCTCGAACTCGTGCGCAGAGATCTTCCTGTCGGAAAACAAACGAATTTTAGGAGGATACAGAAAATTTACTGAAATGACGCATGCGAAACCGCTGTTTACAAAATTGAAAAGTTGCCACATTTTTTTAATGATTATTTATAACCATTAAGGCAAATAAAATACAACAATAGTATGAAAAAAAAACATTAAAATATCTCAACTAAGGCAAAACTTATAGAACTTTAAAAGTTGCGCTTCCAATAATAATTTCGTTGAGGCAGTGTGACGTTACTGTACCATAAAATAAATTCATTTTAAAACATTTCATCAGTCGAATTTTTTTTTATAAATCTAACAGGAATAAACTTGGACTTGGAGAGCGTATTTCACAGAATTGTCGAAAGTATTTTGGGGCAAAATTTCCAGTATTCGTAGGAATTCGTAATTTATAGGAAATCAAATTTTAAGAGGCTTCGGAAATAGTGAGACGTGAAAGGAATATGAAAATAGTAAAGGACACAAAAAGAAAAAAAAGAAAACTGGATAACATAAGTAAATCAGTACTATTTTAGATTTATACTTATACTTAAGCTTTATAAATAATCCTAACGCATGAATAAAACACAAACAAAATTTTAACACACAGATTTATTATCCTGATTATCAGTTTATATGGTTCAAAACACAATAATATATCCTACGCGTTAAGTTATTAATTTGGTTAATAGGTACACACCGATCTGTTTGGATTACTTCCACATCTGATAATCCCGTACAATAAATCAGCTAAATTACCGAATAATACTACGCTAATTAACAATTCCGTAATAAACTACGTCCCTGGACGAATTAAATGTGATTAAGATATTGTATAAAGTGAGGCGTGACCACATAATCTACTGAGATCGACTGCAGTAATGAAATGAGGAGTCACAAAGAAAAAAATGGTATAGTCCTAATAAGTGAAAACCATAAGGATCTCTATAACATGCTCCTAACATTGGACCGAGAGCCGTAAATGTGGGTTAGAAATGAACCCCAGTAAAACATGCATAATGACGAATTCCGAAGAAATCACCACAAGTATTCAAGGACATGTGATTAATTACGTCGAAAAGTATATCTACCTCGGCCAAAGTCTTTCTTTCATAGACCATACCATAAAAGAAGTAGAAAGGAGAATCAAGATTGCTTGGGGAAAATATTGGTCATTGAAACATATTTTTAAGTCTAAAATCCCAGTATCACTGAAAAAGAAGGCAATGGACTCTACAATCCTCCCATCTCTATTATATGGATGCCAAACTTGTGCGCCCACTAAATTGTAATAGAAAAAAATCAAAAATTCCAAAGGGCAGCCGAGAGAAGTATGTTGGGTATCAAGTTGAGCGACCGCCAGCGAAATCAGGATATTCGAAAGATAACAAAAGTAAATGACGCAGCGCAGCTCGCATGCAAACTCGACCACGCGCCCGCTGGAAGGACGACATTATAGATGTCGCAGGACCGACATGGACGAGGCTCGCCGCGGAGAGAGCAAAGTGGAGCATGATGGAGGAGGCCTACACCCAAAAAAGGGTACCCAAATAAATACAAAGTTCTACGTTTACCTATAATGATGACTAAATTACCTACCTAATGTGACTTATTATTATAATGTTATTGTTTTAGTTTTTGACTTATAACTGTGTAAAATTTTGACATAATAAATTATATTTGATATTAATACCTAATAAATAATACTTAATTATTATGTAAATTGTATGAATCTGTAATGTCTTGTTTGGGAATAAATGGCTTATTTATTTATTTATTTATTATATTTTAAAATGGTTATCAAACTTAAAACTAACCGAGGGTGTAAATAGGTCTTTTGGAAGACCTTCTATTTAATAATCAGAAATAATTTATTTTGATGTAGCCATCATCCCTATTCATGATTATTGATTGATTGGCAGCATATTATCTATGGCACGTCTTCATTTAATCCTAAAGTTGAATGGTCATTTAAGCCTGAAAATCCAGCCAAGATTACACGTCGCCTGAAAGGAAATGCCTTGGTAATCCACAAACACACCTAATAACTAATACTCCTCAAGAACTGTGTCCGAACTTCTTTGACAACAAACTACTAACTTGCAATGTAACTAATAAATTAATCCGATTGAAGTTAAAATCTTACTTCGGACGATTTTCGCACGTAAAAAGATATTCCGTGCCAAGGAGATTTTTAACTGAATCTTTCAAACTTATTTCTTACTTCAGTAGACTGAGGCGACGCCAAGCTGTATGTCTGCAAAAATACCATTTCCGTCTTGGACTTTGGAGACACATTTGATTTAAGTATCAAATTCAAACTTTTCAAATTACGTAGTTTAAATCTTTTTCAAATAGCAATAAACGCAAGTTTTTTTTATGATTGGTGGATTTTATGTCAATGCTCAACCGAAGTTGAGCGATTTAACCTCTCGTTTGCATTCTACTGTTCTAAACAAGAAATATTAAAAGAACATTCATCTTTATGAATGCTCTTTTAATATTTTTCTGTAGTTCACAATCCACCTTTATGGTAATAAACAACAACAGATAAAATTCTAGGTATATCGAGTCGATATTTCGTAACTAGGCAAGTATAATAGGGTCGCCAGAAGATTGATGAAGGCAACACCGAGTTTGGGATAAGACGGTTACTAACGCTCCAATAATGTGCTACTATAAATTATATGCCTTCCGAATGACGGGAATTGATAATGAGGAAAACCTGTACACAGCCAAAAATATTCCCCCCAAAAAGAGTTCCCCCGGCAATTCCCTCCCCCGGAGTCGCGGATTATATTAAAACTAGATAATGCCCGCGACTTCGTCCGCGTCGATTAAGGTTTTGATTCCCACGAGAACTTTTTATTTACTTATTTTCCGGGATATAAAGTAGTCCATGTCTACCTCTATACCAAATTTCATCAAAATCGGTTGAACAGATGGGCCGTGAAAGCACAGCAGAAAGATACACTTTCGCATTTATCTTTCATACGCTATCAATAACATCGGCAAGTTTCCAGAGAGTTCAAGTCAATTATCTCAATGTGCCACCGTTCTAAAGGGCACTTAACCAAGTTATGATTGCCTGTAATAGCCAATTACCAACGTAATACCTTTTGGCTAGGCTTTCCAGTTATTATAAAAGAGCGTGTATAATTTAATAATGGTTTCCCACTCTATAAATTCTTTAAAATATTTTTTAATACCCACTTATGACTTTACTAGCTGATGCCCGCGACTACGTCCGTGTGGATTGAGGTTTTTTGGTTCCCGCGGGAACTCCTTAGTTATTCGGGATAAAAAGTAGCCTATGTGCTATTCCAGACTATAATCTATCTCTGTGCCAAATTTCAGCCAGATCCGTTCAGCCGTTGGGGCGTGATTGAGTAACAAACATCCATACATCCATCTATACATATCCATCCAAACTTTCGCATTTATAATATTAGTAAGATTTTGAGCCAACCTGAATAATTAATACCGTGTGAGAATTGAGTTACATAATAATACGATCGTTTTACTCAAACCAAGGACTTACAATAAAAACAAAGGCATATCGGAAACTAGGAAGTTTAATCCGAAGAAAAATTCAATCCGATGGCTATTCACAGACTAACACCACAGTCCTAGCTTTCTCGGTATGTAGAGCCACATTTTTTTATATACTAGCACTTAAGTGCATTCAAACTTTCTGGCAAGTGGTGATGCAGCCAAGGTGCTTATATAGAAGATAAATAACACAATTGATTAAAAAAAGGTAAGTAAGTACCTATTTTGGAAGTGGAGGAGGAACTCATTCATTTTCCGGGATAAAAAGTAGCCTATATCAGTCTCCAGGTCTTCAACTATACCCATGCAAAAAAATCACGTCGATTCGACTGCAGGTCGGAATCTGCAGGACGAAATCGCATGCAAAGTGAGCGCGGTTGTATAATTAATAATATTATGAGGTTAGTTTGACATGTGTTTGCTTTGATTTAGTGTCAAAGAAGAGGATGCTCTATCTAGCATACTCTCATCTAGCATACTCTGCCAATGTGCAATCCACCTTAGAATAGCTATTTATGCAACTGTATCGTAATGAGGGTCATTTTAATTCGAGTGCTGTTTTTTGATACGAGGCTTGCCGAGTATCAAAATAGGATAGTACGAGAATTAAAATGACTAATTACGTACAGTTGCATACAAGATTTTATCTACGACAAGGACGTCTTTATAATTTTTTACTTTGTAAATTAATAAAAAAGTCAAATCAATTGACTGGTTGGGAAAGTGCCAGAACCCAGAGCCGCTAAGCTATAGGTATCCTATTTATGAAGATAACCATATCGATACAGCTACGACTCATAACGATACAGCTCCCATACAACGAACTGTATCGTTATGAGAAGCAAACACGAAAGAGGGTTCAATTCGATATAGTTGTCAAATTCGAAATTGGAACTTTGCGATGCTGGAGTAGATAAATAATATTATTACGTTCTAAGCTTATATTGAGCGAAGCGCGATGCAATTTTGAAGATGTTTGCGCTAAGGCGTCTATAGCCGATGCTAAGATTTATAGAAGCTGCAACAGAAGCTATCGTCTCTATTACCCCGGCTGCATTTCAAAAGGAGCGTCTTCAGTCTAGTAAAAAGAGGCAAAGTGGCAGTTTCTTAATACTAATATTAAAAATGCGAAACTGTGTTTGTTTGTTGGTTTGTCCTTCACTGACGCCGCAACGGAGCAACGGATCGACGTGATTTTTGGTATGGGTTTGAGGACCTGGAGAGTGACATAGGCTACTTTTTATCCCGGAAAATTAAGGAGTTCCCATGGGAATCAAAAAAACTTAATCCACGTGGACGAAGTCGCGGGCATGAGCTATCAGCTAGTCAATAATAAGTAAAACTGTACTTTATTACCTGACGGGTGTTGTGGCACCGGAACCCGATCCGGCTCTCGAGGGGGACGCAAGTTCGGCGCTCGGCGGCGTTGCGTGTGACACCAACCACGCGTCCACAACCTGCCGCGTTGCCTTCCTGGTGACATCACAATACGTTATTAAAGAAAAAAAAATGAAGGAAAGAAAGGAAAGGCAAACTTCTGCTCAAATCGCTCAAAATATGGATGTGAAATCCAAGTGAAAATTTCATTAATACACGGAAAAAAAAAATTGTTTAAATCTAAGAATATTTCACTTGGTCAAGACATTGCGTGATTCATATATGGGGAAAACATTATATTCTTAAAATTAGTAAATATTTGTCTTGTTATCCATTTTTCTTCCAAGTATATATATTCACTAACCAATGCAATATCTATTCTTGCAATAAGAAAGCAACATTTTCTTTGCATAAGTAAGTTTTTTTTTTTAAGTCTAGAATCTTAAATTCTCAAATTTAAGACAATTAAGTCTTAAATCTAGAACCTACTCTTCGAATTTACGCTTGATTACTCCGATTACTCCTTTGAGTATGAAGAGTAATATCTCTTAGCAAGAATATATTTATTGGACAAGAAATGTCATTGTTTCTCATCAAGAATATATCTATTGGTCAAGAATTTCCGTGATTCATATATGGGGAAAACAATAAATGGTTGTATCAAAACACAATTATTCTCAATACTAGTAAATAAATAGTTAAGTCAAGAAATGTGTCTTCCTTCTAGAATTTACATACTTGTGATTAAACAATATATTTGAGAATAATGCTTTTCTCAGTTGAACACTTTGTCAAACGGTCCCCGGAGTTTTCTTACAAGAAAATAAATTCTCAGAATGAAAAATAAATAACTTGTAAGAAGAATAGTATTTATTTATCTGTATGCTACGGCTTATTTCAGTAAAACAGCTTTAACTCTTGCATCGATTAATTCTATTTTCACACTGAGAACAATTTATCTATAGTGAAGAATACCAACAATCTTAGTTACCAGTTGATGCTCTTCAATGAAGAAGTTTTAGCTACTAGTTCAATAACAATAAGTTATTCTCTGGAGATCACATTGTTTTAAAAAGATAGTCTCAATGTTCTTAGTTCAACAATCATGCGTTTTTAGTGAAGAAGTTTTATTTCTTAGTTCAATAATAATATCGAATTTAAACGGAGATCACATTATCTAGAAAGAATAATATCATTGTTCTTAGTTCAATATATAAGCGTATTTCAGTGAAGAAGCCCATTCTTAATTCAAAAACAATAAGCAATTGATACGGAGATCAGATTGTCTTCAACCAATAATGTTTATTTTGTTGATTTAAGAACGTGTAGGTACTTAACTGAAGAAGTTTTAGTTTTTGATTTAATTCTTTGCATGTTTCATTCGGAGATCAGAAATCTCTTAGCTCAATAATAGTGTATTTTACTGCAAGAAATCGCTCTTGGTTCGATGCATGTCATGTTTCATACGAAGATCAGATTGTTTCCAACGAATAATGTCATTATTATTGATATAAAAACCCTGTACTTCAGTAAAGAAGTTTTAGTTCTTGATCTAATTCATTGCATGTTTCATACGGAGATCAGAAATCTCTTGGCTCAATAAAAAAAGTATTTTACTGTAAGACTTTTCAGTTCTTGATTCAAATCATGGCATGTTTCACACGAAGATCAGACTGTCTTATTTGAAGAATTACAATTATCTTGGTTCAATGGTTAATATGCGTTTCAGTAAATATTTTTCAGTTCATCGTTCAATTTATTCAAGCTAAAGTTTAGTCAGAATGTAATTAAACAAAATATTAACACAAATATTTAGTAACAAAAGTTGCAAAATAAAAATGAACAAATTTTTTAAATAAAAAATATTTGTTTAGTCACATTATGACTAAACTTTAGCTTGAATAAATCGAACGATGAACTGAAAAATATTTACTGAAAAGCATCTTAACCATTGAACCAAGACTATTGTAATTCAAATAAGCCAATCTTAACTCTAACAAAGCTCTTGAATCTGCTGTACATAGAACTGAAACGGCTTCAATAAAATACCATGATTATTGAGTACCATTTGAAACATGAAATGAAGAAGAAAAAGCACTAAAACTCACTTACAGAATTTCGAGCCTGATGCACCGTCACATCTTTCAATCTGATCTCCGCGTGTCATTTCATGCCTGAAAATAGAGGTAGGTAAATAAGTGGAGGTAGGTACTCAAATTAATAATAGATAAAATAATACAATGTATTTAATTCTATGAAATCATTTATTAAAAAATAAACTTCTTATAACAACAGTATTGATCATTTTATTTAAATATATTCTAGGTATTAATCATATTACCTAATAATGTTATAAGGGGCTGATTCTGTTTGCACAATCTCTAAACTAAACTAAAATTAGAGCATTACAAATATAGCTAACCCTTTCATAATACTCCCTACGGAAAGGGACAAAACTAGGTTTAAAGCTGCCATTTTAGTTTAGTTTAGAGATTGTGTTATACAGAATCAGCCCCAATATCTTTATAATATCGCTTTCTCATGATCATTCGTAATTAAACTTAACTTATAGTGATTTTATATCTTTCAAAATGTGCGAACGAGAAGGTCATCAATGGTATTAATTATAATTATATGAACGCCAATAAACATAGTTCACTCTTATGTGAGTTTTACTTTATTATAACCTGCCCCAATAAAGAAACGAAACTTAATTCGTTCCTTTATTGATGCAGGTTATTATTATACCATTATTGTAAGTACTATTTATTTGTATTGTTACTAATCATGAATAATAATTAATCAACTTCTCAAATCAACAAACTGATTTATACCTATTTTATGAATTATATTCGGTGTTGTGCTATAGCAATCGTGTAAGGAAATAATTTGAAAACTACTTGTACAATTGACCAAATAAGCCATGTAATGAGGAGAATAATTAATTGTTTGAAGAACTTTACACTTAAAGTAAATTGTACTTTTATCAGATTCGTTAGATAACACTTGTTCAATTTTCAAAAATAATGGTAGATCTTGGTCATACCTATACAAGATAACATTTTTATCACAATATGTTATACCATTAATCTCTATAAAACCAACACAATTATAAACATCATCATCAATTTCTGTCATATTATTTACCCAATTATTATCACCAATTATGTACCTAAAATTACGAACAAGACACAACATCTCAGAAGCCGAAAACATTATTTTGCCATTTAACAAGTTTTGTTTTGTGACAGGTGGAGGACAATTTTTTTCAGACTTTAAATAAGTATAATATTTTATTCTTGAATTTAAGTTGTCCAAATCAAAAATATTGTTGTCAATAAAATGTTTGATTATTAAGCACATGTCATAACGGTGTATGCCCTCACACAAATCGTGCATAACATCGCACGTTAAATTATTGTAAACATGGAAATAATTTAAATCATGCCATATGCATATTTCTTTAACGCCAATTTTGTTAGTATAATGTGCATTATATTCTTCCTTTTTGCGAATGTATTCAGATCGTTCTTTGGTATCCGTTTTTGTTTGCTCTTTTTGTACTGTGCAAAATCTACAAAAATTATTGGAAGAAAAACTTTCGTGAAAACCTAAAATTGAATGAAGCCCTAAATTGTCTCCTGAAATATTGGCTATACAAAAAGTAACAGATATATTAGACTTCTTAGATTTTACGTTTATCCCTTCCTCCTGTAAAAACTTTAATTCTTTAAGTAACGGTCTGAAAACAGGTTCATTACCAAAAGTGTTTCTATCTTGTGTATAAAACAAAAGAACTGGTAAGACAGTATCTAAACAACTGCCGAACTGTGGTGGTATTGTAGATATAGTTACATATACAGCACCTATTTTCTGATTTCCAGCGTGACTGCCTAGTGGATTGCCAGATTCAAAATCATCATAATACACTGTCAAAGGTAAAATGGTGCCGTGATTACATTTTTCTTTTGTATCCTGCCAAGATGTACCATTTATTATGTTTCTAAGGACATCTGTCTCTTCGCTTACTTTTTTCTGGTAGTTAATTATAATTTCTAATGTATTTGCTGCTTCAAGGAACTCCGTAAGAGTTTCACGCAAAGGAATAAAATAAGAAAATCTATTTTTGATTACCATTTCAATAGTGTTATTCCTAAGATTACTATCTTCGGAAACACCAATTTTTTTTTAATAGGTTTGACATACGATCTTAATTGTTTGAAATGTTCTATTCTTTTATAATTAGTATTGATGTTTTTAAACGAATCTTGAAGTATTGATAACAACAGCAAACTATCACTATTCAAATCATTCTTTGACATTATTAGGGATTGTCTAATAATGTTAAACGGCTCCGATATAAACAGCTCAGACACGATTTCAATTATATTTTGGATGACACTTCTTGGCAAATTGGACATGTTATATAATTTTGCAATAAAAGTAACGCATTATCGACTTCTATTTGATAATCAGATAAATTTGAGGTTTGATTTCTAGTATTATTATTCAATTTAGGGACTTCATTCAAAGGTTCAGATGTTGAACCAGAATCACAGTTTGCTTTACCACTAACATCGAATACATTGGCATCTGAGACCAGATTGCTACTTAAGGTTTCATGGTAATGAGTTAAATGCTTCTTTAAATCACTCTTAGAGTGATATAACCTGGCACAATTTTCTTCAGGACATTTAAAATAATTGACAATATTATGCGCGTAACGCAAATGCACAAAGTATTGCTGAAAATCTTGATATTCCTTGCGACATTTAAGGCACTTCATCGTGCAATTATATAGAGTACAGTAGGTACTTCAACAAGATTAAACAATAATTTTGTTTACATTTTCGCAAGCGACAACAAATCTGCGATGTATGGTGCTATTTTATCATACTTTGTTTCTATTTGATAGACACAACGCTGAATCAGCACATATAAATGCGCAGCAGCTGCTGGATACGTGGCGTGAAGCACATGATATGATTTGAACAATGTGTCAAAAGCTTTAGAGTACAGTAGGTACTTCAACAAGATTAAACAATAATTTTGTTTACATTTTCGCAAGCGACAACAAATCTGCGATGTATGGTGCTATTTTATCATACTTTGTTTCTATTTGATAGACACAACGCTGAATCAGCACATATAAATGCGCAGCAGCTGCTGGATACGTGGCGTGAAGCACATGGTATGATTTGAACAATGTGTCAAAAGCTTTAGAGTACAGTAGGTACTTCAACAAGATTAAACAATAATTTTGTTTACATTTTCGCAAGCGACAACAAATCTGCGATGTATGGTGCTATTTTATCATACTTTGTTTCTATTTGATAGACACAACGCTGAATCAGCACGTATAAATGCGCAGCAGCTGCTGGATACGTGGCGTGAAGCACATGGTATGATTTGAACAATGTGTCAAAAGCTTTCATTGGCGAGTAAACTTCCACATAACCTTGTCTATTACCAAATAATAGGTACGGTTGAACACTTTGCTTGCTGCGTAGAGCTTTTTCTTTTACTTCATCAATTTTCGTTTGTATATCTCCATGGGATTCTGAAAACAATAGCAAACGTATAACAATTGCAAAATTGATAAACTTACCTACAAAGCACGCGTGTTTACTACTAATGTTATGAATGAGAAAGCTTGTGCTTGAAAGAATATGTTTGTTCCCACTTATCTTCGATAAGGCAAAACAGATTTGGATGAAATTTGGTATGAAACATACCATAAAATTACATAAACGCGAGTGAACCCGCGAGGTATAGATATTAAAAGCATACCATTCAACTAAATAAAATAGTTTTATTTTTGTTATTTCTATGCTATCTGCAATCAGTCTTATTTGATTTTGGACTATAAGCAGATTAAATAAAATAGTACCCCAATATATTTACCTGGATGTCAATTATGAAGTTTTCGACGCATTCTAATGTGGAAAATTTTCTGCGCTTGTTCAGTCTGTCTCTCGGGGCAATCAGGTAGGACAACAGTTTTATTTGATCTGGCACTTTTAGATCTAAAATGAATTAAAACAGGTGATTTATTTCAAAGTAAGTACCATGCGAGCGGAGCCACGGGCGGATGCTAGTAACGTAAATAAAATAAATAAGAATACTTAGTTGATGCTATAAAACTCAGAATCAGACTTAAAAAAACAGTGGCACTCCGGGAGTGCCAACAGAAGTGAAAAAAAATATGAAAATGAAACTTACGAGTATTACCATCACCAGGCTGCTCTTGAATACTTTCATATAAAGTCATCAATGTGTCATCTTTTGATTCACCAAATTTGAGGCTGATGATTTTATTAATAAACCATTTCCAATTCCTGAAAAAGCATGTTGATCTTTCAGGATACAGTCTTTCAAAGTCCAGGTTTATCTAGAAACAAAAATTGGTTATCTGTAAACATTTATAATTTTACAGAAAAGTATTTGGCATGCTGGTGTTAGTTAGAAACAACATAAACAAATGAATATTTGTGGGCAATCCACACAACACTATCTAGCCCTAAATTCCTTACTAATGTAGCCTATCTTGCAACAATAATAAAATAAAAAATACTTACCAAACTATCACTCCTTGGATCATTTAAAACGTTCCACTCATCAATAAAATCCGAAACGTTGTTGTTGGTGCTACACTGCCTCACTTCGAATGTTTTGTTCCAACAGTCAATGATTTCACTCCATGGCTCATTGTTATTCTTAAGAAAAAATATTTGGTCTGTGTGATCTTCTGTAATATATAAATGTTATGTTAGCCAATACGTAAGACAGATACAGATAAATTGGTTGTAGGTATTAATAAGACAAACTACCTGACAGGGCGCTACTACTTGCCCTATAATTTATAATCTACATTGTACCTACTTAGTAAGTACCTAACTACCGACTACTTATTATAGATATTAAAAGATGGAAAAATTATCCTCACAACTTTAATCCCCAGGTTAGAATATCCTCTCAGATCTCTTAATGCCAAGCCCCCACTTGATAAATAATAAATAAATAAATAATATCTCAATGTAAATAAATAATCTCTCAAAGTTCCTCAGCCTAAAGTTCATTAACACATTAAAATTGTGTTTATGACATTATGCTTTAATTTAGAACTTTGCACATTTTTTTTGGAATAGTCATTGAATTAAATTCTACATCAATGGGAATAGTAATATTATAAGGTAGTACAGTAGAGTACTCACTTGATGGCCTGTTCCAGACAAAATGTTTATCTAAATATTCACCTACCGTTAAAATTTGTGATTATATCCTGTGGGATATTCCACTCCCTAAGAAGCAACTCCATTATTATTATAGATAGGTAGTATATAGAAGCAACTCTATTATTATTATTATAAGTAGCATAGGTGTTGTACAGGTTTTGATTTAAATCTGCAAATAGACAACATAAATTTGTGATTATTCTAGTAACTACGTAAAAAACAGCTGGGTAGGATAAGCATTCAGCAGGTTTAGCATTGTAGATAAGGTAGGTACTTATATAAGAGTAACAAGAACCTCTACTAGCTCATTAAGTTAGGTAATGATTACATATAGGTATATTTCCATCACCCAGAGACAACGTGTAAGGGCAGTCCAGCGAAGTACGAAGCTGCTTTTTACATCCAGAATCTAGGCACACTCGGCCGGTAAATGTAGGTACCTAGCTGGTGAAAATACCACCGGCCGCCTGACCGCCAAGTTTGGTGAAGTTCACCGTGCTACCGGCCGGGTCTGCCTAGATTCTTCGTACTTCGCTGGACTGTGAGAAGAGAATGCACGAGAATGCGGTTGCGTGGTACCTACCGGTAAATTTGAACATTGAAGCTCAAAGTATTCGTAAGGGAACCGCGAAATGTCTACCGCTTCGCATATCTGCCTACTACCAGCCTATCATTTCACAAGTGTTTATTATTCGATTTCGAACCTAATAGGTAGGTAAAACCAGATTAATTAAATGATTTTTGCTCACAACATGGCGCCTAGCCGGCCCCGTGCCATGTCATTCATCGTGCGTCAGTCCATCTTTAAGATACAATAACTTAACATCTATAATAAATTCCAATTAAACACTTACCTTAAAGCACACACAATCTCCCAATAACGCAAAAGAATCACATTTAGAACACCACGAGTCACGACCTGACAGTTTGCACTTTGCAGAATGAAAAGACGTAATGTAATGCGGAAGCGGACGCGGAGCACTGCGCCGGCGCCCGGCGGCGGCACATCCAAGACAAAAAGGATGTTGCCTGCTACGAAATGTTAATTACCAAAAATAAGGCCGAATATTTTACGTCTCCACTATTGACGTATTCCTGACATTGACTTACTACGAAATTAATTTTATTAATTTTTAATCATTATGCATACATAAAAATATAAATTAGTACATGACTGCTGAGGCTGAAAATAAAGCAATTCACGGCGAGTAATATTGGAAGAACGAGGCGCTAGCCGAGGCCTTTTTAGTTTAACGAGACCGTTAATTGCTATTTCGGCCGAGGCT
Source organism: Erebia aethiops (assembly GCA_923060345.2). Classification (NCBI taxonomy): domain Eukaryota; kingdom Metazoa; phylum Arthropoda; class Insecta; order Lepidoptera; family Nymphalidae; genus Erebia; species Erebia aethiops. The sequence goes on along the minus strand of OV281096.1, from coordinate 6,501,243 downwards.
TGTATAGTACTTTTCTCTAATTTGCGAAACCTATTACTATTACTATCCGTGATAATAGTCCGATTATGTCCGATTATTACATAGGACCTCCCGTGTGTATTATATATGTCACCGTAAGATTGTAAAATCCGTTAGATTATAATCTAACGGTTTCTATCCCGCGAGATTATAACTGTCGTAAGATTGTGAACCGTTCAATGTTCTGAGTATTAATTTATGAAATATTTATTGTTTTTACGTTTTCTCGTCTCTTTCTTGTACAGTTCGCGCGCGAGTTGAATGCAGAATAAATGTAAGTGTCAACATACATTTACTCTGCATTCAACTCGCGCGCGAACTATAGGTTAGGTTAGGGTTTGACATAAACATTCAGGTACTGTGGTGGGAACCAAAGTGCCCTAAGGGCACTTCGGTTCTATCGAGTTAATATACCTAATATATTACAATTTACCGAAAAATAACGCGTTAAATTGTAAGCAGTATGTTCGGTTCACAATCTGTCGACAGTTTATAATCTATCGAGATAAAAAACGTTATATTATAATCTAACGGTTTTTACAATCTTACGGTGACATATATATATTTTATAATCACTACTAGCTGCAAACCTGACTTCACTCGGTTATAATAGTCCAACGGAGTGAAGGGAGAATGTTCAATTATTTTCCCTACACCTTGGGAGAAAAGAAATACTGCAACACCGAATACAAGCTTACCAGTTTGTTTTGTTTCCATACTAATTCCAAGAAACGTGAATTTGGTTCAAAACATATAATTGAATCATAGTTTAAATTCAAGAATATTATTGTTTTAGACTCAAGACAGCTTTTCTTCAATATTTTTTCAAGATTTCAAAGCTACAACCAAGAAACGTGAATTTGGTTTAAAACGCTTATTTGTATCCTTCCTACCTAAGTACCTATTTATAATTTATAAATGTTTTTCTTCTTCTTCTTCTTTCTTCTTTCTATTTATGTTTGTATCATAGTTTTCATACAAGAAAAGACATGTACCTACGCGCCGAATCGAGAACCTCCTCCTTTTTTGGAAGTCGTTTGAAAATTATTGTTTACATTCAAAACTGTTCTTAAATATTTTTGACCGACTTTAAAAAAAAGCAGGAGGTTATCAATTCGGCTGTAAGTTTTTGTATGTTTGGTAGGTAGGCGCTTTGATTATAATTTATATACTCCCATATAATCAAAGGGTACGCGATTACTCCGCCAATTATGATGATTCTTTTTTGTTTGATCGATCATACTTCAGAGGTTTTCCCATGTAAATTTGATGAAGATCTGATGAATATCTTCGGACATGGAGAACGGAACTCCTCAATGGACAAGAGTAAATTGCTCGCGATCAGTGTAAAAGCATAATAAACAGTGGGTTTTTAACCAGAGAGTTATATTATTTTAAAACGCGACTCAGATCAAATCTTCGGACATGGAAAACGGAACTCCTCAATGGCTAAGAGTAAATTGCTCGCAATCAGTGTAATCTAGCTTAGTAAACAGTAGGTTTTTAACCAGAACTCCATACTTCAATACTTATAATAAAACTAACAGGTCCCTACATTGAAGATATTTTGAAAATTTTTTTTGGAGGGCACTCATTATTCGATACTGAAGCCAAATCTGAAATTTTTTAAATTTTTGTCTGTCTGTCTGTCTGTCTGTATCTTGGCCGCGCATCACGCCGAAACTACTGAATGAATTCAAACGAAACTTGGCACGATTTGAGCCCATACTACGAGGTAGGACATAGGATACTTTTTATCCCGAAATTCTACCCCCGAAGGGGTGAAATAGGGGTTGAAAATTTGTATGAAAGTCCTTAATTTCTCAAGTTATAGCCATGCAACTTAATATATGAGCTGCGGGTTGAAAATTAACAAATACGTATTTCACAGTTTTTGAAAATTCGACTCCCAAAGGGGTAAAATAGGGGATGAAAGTTGATATGAAAGTCCTTCCTTTCTCAAGATATTCTCAAGTTACATCAACGAAACTTGGTATATTGGCTTTGGGTAAAAAATAAAGAAGTACGTATGTCACAGTTTGTCAAAATTCTACCCTCAAAGGGGTAAAATAAGGGTTGAAAGTTTGTATGAAAGTTATAGCCATGAAACTTGGTATATGAGCTGCGGGTTGAAAATCAAGAAAAATGTGTCTCACAGTTTTTGAAAATTCTACCCCCAACGGAGTGAAATAGGGGATGAAATTTGGCCTTGAAATTTGAAAGGCTTTCAATTCTCAAGATATTTTTCAAGTTGTATCAACGAAACTTGGTATACTGGCTTTCGGTAAAAATAAAGAAGTACGTAACTATTTCATAATGTCACAGTTTGTCAAAATTCTACCCTAAAAGGGGTAAAATAGAGGTTGAAAGTTTATATGAAAGTCCGCGATTTCTCAAGTTGATTGATTGATTGAGTTAAGGACCTGGATAGTGACCTAGGCTACTTTTTATCCCGAAAAATTAAAGAGTTCCCGCGGGAACGAGAAACCTCAAAATATGAATGTTTGTTACTCAATCATGCCGGAACGGCTGAACGGATCTGGATGAACTTTGCACAAAGACTCATTATAGTCTGCAATAACACAGGCTACATTTTATCCCGTAAAATTAAAGAGTTCCACCAAAAACCTCAATCCACGCGGACGAAGTCGCGGGCATCAGCTAGTATACAATAAATGTGAAATTGTGTGTGTGTCTGTCTGTCTGTTTGCTACGCTTTCACGGCCCATCTGTGCAACCGATTTTGATTAAATTTGGTACAGAGATAGGTTGTATTCCGGGGAAGGTGATAGGCACAGAGTAGGTACATTGAAGTTAGGCTACTTTTTTATCCTGGACAATTCAAAGGTAAAATGTTTATTCTTAGCTGATGTTTGAATCCATATTCTTAGGTTATGAGACATTAATTGTCATTTAAGAGCTATAAAACAATAATATATTCTTGTTATTATTCTTAAAATATATCTATAACGTATTTTGTATCAAAAGCAAAAAAAAAACTTTTGTCTAAACAATATTATTGTTGAAGGAATATATATACCTGAATTCTTAATGCAATTTTTTATCATTCTTGTCTGTACTTGGTAAGCAAAAAAAGGTATTTTTTCTACAGTCAATAAATAAGTTATTCTTAGATAAAGAACTGTAGGTAATTCTTTATGAAAGAATAATGAAAGTATTCCAGTTAACACAGACATATGATTGATTGTAAAAGATAACCATATTCACCGAAGAACATATTTTCTTGGCTTAAAATGTTGGTTCTTCACCAATTTTATAAACGATATTCTTCATTTAAGAGCCATTGCACTCAGCGCAAAGCTGTTGAATTTGTCTAACCAAGAAAAAGAGGTCTCAATAGCAGACAGTTATAATGCTTAATTGAAGAACAGTAAGTATTCAAATCAATATAGACAGATTTTTTACTGTATAATCAATCAATCTTAAATGAAAAAAATATTTCTTAACATAAAATGTTTATTCTTGTCTGATATTTTAAATCCATATTCTTAGGTTAAGAAATTGAAGTATCTCTTGAGAGCGTTAATGAAACAATAATATTCTTGTTTTTAAATAGTAGGCTTTATTTAAAATGAGTATTTTACGTATTTTGAATCAAAAGTATAAAACTTTTGTCACAATAATATTATTGTTGAACGAATTTACACATTTTCTTAAACCAATAATTTCTTTTTATTCTTGGCCCTAATCTCTGACCTTCTTAAGCTAAATCCTTTTATATTCAGAGTAAGAATTCTTAATTACTTGTTTCAAAATACAAATGTTTTGTACAGTCAAGAGTAAATATCGTCTTGATCCAAAATAATATGAACTGTAGGTAATTCTTTATGAAAGAATAATGAAGTATTCCAGTTAACACAGACATATGATTGATTGTAAAAGATAACCATATTCACCGAAGAAGATATTTTCTTGGCTTAAAATGTTGGTTCTTCACCAATTTTATAAACGATATTCTTCATTTAAGAGCCATTGCACTCAGCGCAAAGCTGTTGAATTTGTCTAACCAAGAAAAAGAGGTCTCAATAGCAGACAGTTATAATGCTTAATTGAAGAACAGTAAGTATTCAAATCAATATAGACAGATTTTTTACTGTATAATCAATCAATCTTAAATGAAAAAAATATTTCTTAACATAAAATGTTTATTCTTGTCTGATATTTTAAATCCATTTCTTAGGTTAAGAAATTGAAGTATCTCTTGAGAGCGTTAATGAAACAATAATATTCTTGTTTTTAAATAGTAGGCTTTATTTAAAATGAGTATTTTACGTATTTTGAATCAAAAGTATAAAACTTTTGTCACAATAATATTATTGTTGAACGAATTTACACATTTTCTTAAACCAATATTTCTTTTTATTCTTGGCCCTAATCTCTGACCTTCTTAAGCTAAATCCTTTTATATTCAGAGTAAGAATTCTTAATTACTTGTTTCAAAATACAAATGTTTTGTACAGTCAAGAGTAAATATCGTCTTGATCCAAAAAAATATTCTTGATGTAAATAAATAAATGAAGAATAATATTTTATATCTAGAAGAATTCCATTTTACTTTATTCAAGATATTATTGTTACCTTGAGTAATAATATGCTTGAGATTAAACAATATACTTGAGAATAATTTTATTCTTGAATGAAAACTTGGCCAGACCCCATTTTTTTCCGTGTATAAAGTGGGTAGCCAAATAATGTACTTTTTGAACGTCAATAAAATTACTGTCGAGTTTAGCAACAAAATATTAAAATCGTTATGGTGATAATTATTAATTATTAATAATGGTATAAAACTGAAGCTACGTAGGAAGTAAGCTGTGTTCCCATGGCGAGGCATGACTCAAGAGGACACCGTTTTTTTTAAAATATTTACTTATATTTCTTTTTATTACACTATAATTATACTGATACGGTGTCACAGAAGGTCTGAATTGGTTGGGGCGTCTCCGCTTGAGATGCGGTTAAACTGCCTCAGAACAAACCCTGTTAAGCTTTGCACAAACTTCTACGGAAGTCCTCGGCTCAAGCTATAAAGGGAACTTCCAACTTAACCAGTAATTGGTTAAATAGTTACAAATTTCATAGAGTTAGCAACTAAAGTTGTGAACTTCATCATTATTGCACACATAAAAAATAATTTTGATTTCTACACACTATGTTGAAGTCGGGCGAGTATTACAAAGATAGTAGGCATAGTTGACGCATCAGGCTCGCCCGACTTCAACATACAACATTGTAGAAATCAAAATTATTTTTTACTTTACAGTGGCTTTGGAAGTCGGCTTTTTGGAAAGAATTTTTTATAGTGCAATAATTGAGTATCCCCTCTTATATGGAATTTGACATATTGTAATTAAGTAGGTACTTTTATCATATTATCATTTATTATTTTCTTTCGTTTTTATTTTGTATGATCTTCTATTAATTTAATTTACTAATTTATTTTTTTAACTGTAATAAATACAATTTTGATGATTTATATCAAATATTCATATACCATTAATTATTGGTAGAATGTATAAGGCTCTCAAACTGTAATCATGTCAACTTTATATTACCTACATTCTCATGAATAAATTATTATTTATTTATTATAAACCAACCATAAATGCTTGATATCAAAGCTTTTCTGGTTAGTGTAACCACCTGTGTTAAATTTTATGCAGGCAATTTTATACCCGCAATAAAACAATCACGGGAACGTGTAATAACAATAATAGCTTCATTGTAAAACTAACTTTGTTCTGTTTTACTCCGCTAGAAGGCAGATTAATCCGCTTTTAAAATGAAACAGTTTACAAGATTGTCTTGTCACGATCATCGCTAGAGCTTATTTAAGCCTGCTTCCTTATTGGCCCTGATGTCTGTATTTATCTTTACACAACCTGTATTTTACTGTAATCATTTACTTACTTCTGTGATTTGTGTTTGAACAGCACACTTTATTTATTTGTAAACTTATAGTATAATGTGATTTCAAATTTCGTGACATATTTGTAATTTTTTTCTATGACGTTGATACAAAAATATCAGATACTAGCTGACCCGGCGAACGACGTACCGCCTTAGCGTAGCAATGATGCACTACTTTATTTTCTTAATATTTTTTTCCGTAAGAACCTTCTCCTAATAATAATAAATACAACAAAAAAAGAATTAGTGAAATCGGTCCAGCCATTCACGCGTGATGCCGTGACCAAGGAAAACGGGTTTCATTTTTATATATATAGATAGATATAATATAATATAATATAATATAATATAAAGATTAGATGACGCCCGCGATTTTGGCCTTTTTGAATAAAATTCCGCGCGGATTAAGGTTTGTTTGTAGTAGAAATGAGAGCACCGAGGAATAACTAAATGCAATAATAAATATAAGGAAGAACTCTATGCAATCTGAATTTCAAGGAATTACAACAACGGATAGCAAGGTTATATCAAGAATCAAGTTTCAGCAGTAGCAGGAAATTGTTCTATTCCTAGACATTTCATTTTATACGGTTGTTTTACTATTCTTTGTAAACGATTTATAAAGAGGAAAAAATTGTTTTTTTTGTTTGCAATGGATAAATTCAAAAACTACTCAACCGATTTTAAAAATTATTTCACTTATGGAAAGCTACTTTATCAGCGAGTAACGAAGGCTATATTTTATTTTTAAAAAAACTAGAGATCCTATAAAAATTTCAATAATGTGAATGAAGTTGGAAGAAATCGTAAAAACTGAGCGGTTCCATGGCGTGCGCTGCATAAATAGTAAAAGTCAATTACACGAAAACAATGTATGGTGGAATTGTGCCTCTTAAAAATTCTAAAAAAAAGTCCGCGATAGCATCAAGACACGCGGTGGCGTGTCCGCCAAGTTCAAAAAAGAAGGAAGAACTTCAAAGAACTGGCGAGCAGCACCGTGTGTAATATTACACGAACCATTTCGAGCCACTTTTGACCCCCTCATATATATATATTTTAAGGTTGTCTCACAATAACCATTTAGATATCGCAGTATTAATGTTTTTTTTTTAATTTACTTATTTTAAATGGATACAACATTTAAAACCATTTGTAAAACCTGCAGATGTGCTGCCCAGTGCCGACTGGCTATTATTGGGTATGGACTTTTGTGATGATTAGTGCTACCCGTGCGAAGTCGGGGCGGACCGCTAGTAGGTTATATAAAGCGCTACAGTGTCAAATAACAAAGAAAACTATAGATAGAATTTAATACAGCTTCCGCCACGGGTTAAAATGAAGCAGATTTAATACAAACTGAAAACAAGGACTGCCTCGTTGGTCTAGTGGTTAGCATGTTTGACTGCGGCTGACAAGGTCCCGGGTTCGAGTCCCGGGTCGGGCCATATTAAGTATTGGGTTTTTCTGACTAGTAATTCTCAGTACTAGCCCGGAGTTAGGAAGTTGGCGGTGCTTCACCCCCGTGCCTCGGAGAGCACGTTAAGCCGTCGGTCCCGGTTATTATCAGTAACATGATAATAGTCGTTGAAAGCCAACCCGACTTGGAGCAGCGTGGTGGGTCTAAGCTCTAATTCCCTCTCTCCTACGAGAGTTTAAGCCTGTGCCCAGCAGTGGGACGTTAATGGGCTGTAGTGGTAAGAAAACTATTGAAGAATTTAATACAGCTTCCGGCACGGGTTAAAATGAAGCAGATTTAACACAAACTGAAAGCAAGGAAGACTTTGTAGTCATCGTTATGGCCGTAGCTTCAGAAGATGCCGAGCGCGTAATACGTATAACTTCGAATGAACGGTTGAAACAATGTAACGAAAGTTCAAGGAGATTGTAATTTTTGAAATGAAGCTGGTACAGTGCTTATTCATCTTAGAAACGCTCGTACCAATTACTTATTAAAACAAAGTGCTTGAAATCTTCAGGTAATTAAAAATCAAATCCATACTAATATCCATACTTTCCATAGTTACTAAGATTATAAATGCTAGTCGCAGTGTTGAGCGCTGTTGTCTTAACATCCCCGGTCGCGGACGAAACGGTCCCGGGTTCGATCCCCGGCAGAGTCAATTTGGAAATTTATAATTTCTGAATTTTCTCTGATCTGGCCTGGTGGGAGGCTCTGACGGCAAAGACGTGACGCCAAGCGATTTAGCACTATGCCGTGTAGAAACCGATTAGGGGATGGGTTTAATATGCCATACCCCTAACAGGTTAGCCCGCTACCGTCTTAGACTGCATCGTCACTTACCATCAAGTGAGATTGCAGTCAAGGGCTAGCTTGCAGTGGATAAAAAAAATGTAATCTTTAGGTTACGATGGGGCTGGCGTGTCCGTGTCGGACAAAAGTCCCTAATAAATTAAGAATTAAAAAAAAATGTAATCGAATTTGAATTATTTCTACCTACCTACTCGAATACTTTTGTGTTTAGATCACAAACTGATTTAGAACTTAACGACAGCAATCGTGGCCGGCTCAAATGTATAATGTCTTTAAGTTTTGCGAACTTTTAACTAATTGCATTAAATCTCTCGTGGATCCTCTACATGTTTAACCATTTACTCGTGCAAGTTTCAAATGAGAGGAAATATATTAAAAGTGATATATTAAGCGCAAAACACACAGCGACACCCGCCACGTTTCCGACCCGCACCCGCGTTCTGTGTGATGTCGTCCATATAAATACAAGGAATTCAACCCGCCGCGCACCCGACACGACCCGCGCCCGCTCCTTGTGTGTTTTGCCCTTTAATACCTATTTCTGGATTGTCGCTTACACAATATGAAGTTAAAGTTAAACTAGACCAACCTTAGGAAGTAATCGTGCACAAACTCCTGGTTCTCATCGAGCCAGGCTTCTGTCCGGGCGCACTCTGCATCGTAACAGGTGGGCGCGGGCATTACACCGTCCGCGCCACCCGGGGGCTCCTCTATGCTCCGCAACTGTAGACCTGTAACAATTGAGAAGGGATTCAGTTTTGACGTGATAACGTCTTATAAATCGATGAACATCGGCTGCACGCACGAAAAAGTGTCACGTTCCGAGCCTGAGCGTGCAAGTGAGAGCGCGGAACAAGCGATAGAGAGGCACGATCGGCCCAAGCGTTGGCTTGCGACACATTTATGTCTCTTCTCGCGTGACGTCAGAGCTAGCAGTTCGAATAGTTCTGCTACTGGAACGCCGCCACGCGAAGTTTCGAGAACTTCTAATTATCACACTTCTATAGTTAAATAACACAATTTTTTTTTTAATTATCATCCACTACCAATTAGCCCTTGACTGCGATCTCACCTCGTAGAAAATGACAATGTATGTCTATAATGGTACCGGGCTAACCTGTTAGGGGTATGACAGTTATCCATATGAAACGTATAGTATGGCAGGCGTAAATATTGCTATCACGCTATGATCCTAGAACACAAAAAAAATTAAGAAAATAGTTAGTCATATTATTCATTTTATACTTTACCAATAATAATTTGAAGCTTAGTGCTATAAATGACCTCCAAAACTTTGAATAAAATATTTGATTTGATTTGAATTTAAATGACACAAATTATTGAATATAAATATTATTAAGTATTTATACCCAAAAGTATCATAATACCTATCGATACACATATATGTAATATAAAGATTCCCAACTGTTTTATTTTTCTACAAAGTTACTTACTTACATGGTAGGTACTCTTAGTAAGGACCTGGGAACACACCGCATTATTATCCCAAAGAAACCCCTGCCATTACGTGCTTGATGGAAAAGGGTTACGACCCTCAGCAATAATAGAGAGAGACTTACATGAAATTTCTTTAGATCGCCAACTACAACAACCACAGGAAAATAAATCCATAGGTGTAAACAATTTTTCAATGGGTTTTGATAACGACTAATGAGATCTTGGTGAAAAGTAAGTAATAAATCCACAAAAAGCCCCAAAAATGAACGAATATTTGAAATCAAATAACATTAAAAAAACACTGCTGTCGCGTCAGTGTGAAAGCAATGACATGGTAATGACTGCTATAATAATATCGATAGATTTGTAGCACACGATGTCTATGGATTTGAGATTGGAAAAGTACGAAGTGTAAACTAGCGGAAGCACTTGAAAAAAACACAGACATACAAACCAGAAAAAATAACGTTATGGAATCGTGAATCACGAATGCAAATACAAGCATTGAAATAACATAATTGTATAATATAATTATTTGTGTAAAATTAATTGAAATAATATCATCATTTGCTGATTTTTATTAGGTAAATCCGGGATAAATTCTCATATTTTTTTCTGTTTTACCACTCAGTTCTGATACCTATATAATATCTACGACTTATGTATCTTGTAGTCAGCTTTCTGTACGGTATAGTATAGCGGTAGCAACTCTTTATCTATGCTATTTCCACAAACTAGACGCTTCACGTCTTTACCATTTTGACTTTCAGTCTTACGCAATGTCCAATATGAATACACTCTGAAACTACATGTACCGGTCAAATATCCTTTAACCTTCCTTTTTTCTTTATCTTTAAGTAAAATATGGAATACCTTCACTGACATGAACAACTCAACAACCTCGAGACAAAAAACAAATACCGAACCTTGAGAAATTTCATTAACATTATTTATTTTATATTGGGTTCTATAAAGATATAATTCAAATTTTTTGCGCTATAAAGATTTCTATTTCAGGAGGCTTACTACCATCGCTTTAAGCAGTATTAGTTTAATATAGTTGACGCTCTTGTTTCAGAATTATAATCCTTATAATAGGGACGTCAAGGTACGTCATATAAAGCTGCAATTTTTAAATGATACTGCTTTAAGCGATGGTAGTAAGCCCACTGAAATAGGTCGTGAATCATGTCTATAAGTGAGTAGTTTAAATAAATACACCTAGAATTTTCTGTTCAAAGGGACGATGTTTACAATTCACTATTTTGCAGTTATCTAGCATTTATTTTTCTGTTAATAGAACAGAGCTTTACTTCAAAATACTACGCAGCTTTAGTAGTATTGGAAGTACAACCAACACAAAAACAAATGTTATTATTAAATCTTTATTGCACACAAAATAACGGAAATAAAAAAGACATTAAAACTACGAACTAGGACTAAACAGTATGCAAGGGCGATCTTATCGCCTAAGGCGATCTCTTCCAGACAACCTTTGGAGACAGGAAAAGAGAATACAAACGGGATGGTGCGCAAACTGCAAGTATAATATATTACACATATTTACTACAAACAATAATACCTACATATATATGTTTCTAAATAACTATTATACTATAAATATAAGTATATATGAATAAATAAAATTTAAAAAAAACATAGAATGAATGACTATATTACTACTGAGACAGATAAAAATTCTTCAAACGACTTTTAAAAAATTTGTGTGATTTGGAATGTCGGATTTCTGCCGGAAGAGAGTTCCAGAGCTTGGCGCAACTTGTTATAAAGGTAAACGACAGCAGAAAAGATAAGGTAAACATTTGTGAGACAAAAGCCCCTAGTCAGATCGTGTGCTTAATTGGAAACACGCTCCCGTCGACAGATCGTACGCGATCTCGGAGCACGTAATTAAAGCAGCAAGGCATGATTGCTTTCCCTAATTGAAATCGACACGAACTATTAACAAACCGATAAACACTGGGTGTGTACTGCAGAGCAATTTTATTTATTTTCTCTGCGATAGGTACATACGCACCTAACATACAGCATGAATAAAAAAACGAGTGTGCTTTAGACCACACGACTGAAGTAAAACTTCTTTAGCTCCATTTTTATGTAACTGAAACATACATATACGAAACGTAACTGGTTATGAGAGAAAGACAGAAAGAAAATGTGTGCTCGCACCTCTCTCTCTTTCCCCTACAGTTATATACGAAACGTAACTCTCTATCTTTCTATCTTCACTAACTTATATCTCCCTCTCAACTTTCGTTCGCCTCGCCCGATCACACTTTTGGTAACGTTCTCGTCACGCATTCACCAGCTTACTCCCCAAGTCAAGCGTGCGTGAAGAAGTTTTATTCAAAAACTTGATTCCGCGTCCCAATACGAATGCGAGTTAAACTCCGTTTAACTAACGTATTTTCGTATTTTCAGCAAGCCCTTTCATTTGATACTCATAATGTAGGAAATCATAAATAACTTCGTCCGCCATTCTTAGAAGTCGCCATATTGGATTCAGAGTGACGTCACTTTATTTTTCGAGTTATTCTCAGCAAATCTTTTCTTTTGATACCCATATTGTAGGAGTGCATTAAAAAATAACTATTCCGCCATCTTGGACGTTCCGCCATGTTGGATTTAGAATGACGTCACACAGCCAACCATGCATTATCATCCAAACTAAACGTGTGTACAAAATTTCAGCTCAATCGGTTGAAGATATCTGCTTCAAAATTGAGTTGCAAGATTCCATCCGAACAAACATAGTTACATACCTACATACAAAAGGACAAACCTTCTACCTCTGTCTCGAAAAGGATGTCTGCCAAAAAAAACAGTATTAAAACTTTAAAAGCCCTCGTACCTAATTATTTGCATAAAAAATTTGCTAGACGACAATTTAATTACCTGGGCCCATTTTTGTATAGATGCATTAACAGAAAGACTAAAATCTATAAAATGAGTAGACATGGACTAAAAAACTGTCTCAAAAAATTCCTTACTAATTATAACTATGAAGATACAGAAAGAATTGTAAATACAGATCTAGTTCATAACATTACATAAGTTGCAAACTTGCAATGATATGTATGGTAGCACACACGCATTTACACACATACACACACGCACACACACACACGCGCACACACACACACACACACACACACACACACGTAGGTTTTAAGCTCATTTAAGTATGTAACTTCACATTAATTGTCACTATTTGTCATAATAGTTAAAAAATTTAAAAAGTAAAGTGAAAATTAAAAAATAAAAAAAATACTTGTTAGAGATAATGGAAATCGCAACACATTTTTGAAAAATGCTAAATTGTTATAGTGCACTAACTACTAGAGATTAAGCCTATGATATTTTAATCAATGTTTGGGAAGGCACTGGCCCCTAAGATACGGGTCCACCTAGTTTAGGGGTCAGGAATACATTGTTCTGTATACTATGATAAAACCAATAATAAAGATTTCTATTCTATTCTATTCTATTCTAATTATTAGCGAGTGCGCGTCGCAAACATTTTCATTTATGCGGATTGTGTATTTGCATGCGATAGTTCGTGTCGATTTCAATTAGGGAAAGCAAACGTGCCTTGGCGCTTAATTGCGAGCTATGAGATCGAATCAAACGATACTACGAGCATGAGTGTGTGTGTCGTAATACAGAAATATTATCCATAGAATGCGATGTAGTTTGTCGTCGGGTTGATACTTTTTTTTTTTTAATCCACTACAAGCTAGCCCTTGACTGCGATCTCACCTAATGGTAAGTGATGATGCAGTCTAAGATCATCAGCTCCTTTCTAGTGTCGGAGAATTATAAAATCTGAATTTATATAATTTGTCTTTTGATGCTTCCCTGTCTGTTATTGTCGATTATAAATTGTCTGAAATAAGTAATTGCTATTTGCTACATAGCTTCCCATGTAAACGATCAAAAGAGGTACACGACATTAAGATTTTCGAGATGGTAAAGGTTTTATGGAAGGCGATATGTTACAAATAAATTGTCGTTTCCGTTTCTTTGTACGAATGAATCCTTGCATGAAACAAATATAGCAAATTCCAGCAGTGGACGTCTATCGGCGAGTGTATTTCTTCCGTATATTAGCGAATCTGTCTAATCCCAAAACTACTTAATCGCGAATCTGGCAAGTCCAGAATCTTTCCAGTACCGAATAAAGGCTGAATCGACAAGGATGGCGTAGAGCTATAATCACGGAATAGATAAAGGTATTTATTTTTTCTATGGCTATAATTATTTTGAGTTGGATGCCCCTAAATGTAGGCAACGTATTCACCACTGTATCAAGGTATATTCTGAGTCAAAAATCCCAGTTTGTATCAGTAAGAAAGAAAGACCTTTAATGAAAATCATTAATCATAGATAGATTTACCAGACCGCGTAGGTTGTACAGGTCAACTTTCGCTGAAAGTGAATACTGCCATTAATTTACTTTCAAAGATGGATGTATTTATTTGGATTAGAATAATAGATAGATCGTGAAACACGAATGAACCGAAGGTCAATGCGGTTGCCTACAAGCGTCGTGTATGTCGAAGTCTACGTCTTGTCCAAGCAACGAAAAGTTACACGTGGTGCGGATTCAACAAACCTTTTGTGTTACATAAACAATGTATCAAGCCGTCCATCCATCATCTGGTGTAATGTTTACCAAAGGAAGCTATATTATAAAGCTAATAGGCAGAAAAAACTCCTGGTCAATTCCTATCTCACACTTTAGGTATATTTAGGAAATTGTCTCACGTATCTAAAAAATAAGTGCACAGCGTAATATTAGTTGAGCGCGAACTCGATAACATACTACTTTTATTGTGCAAATTATAAAATGAATAAATAAAAAAAAAACGTTCGAATTTTGTAAATTTCCGTAGTGATTAAAAAAACAAATACTCAAAAAAGTTCTCGTGGCACCATGTCAAATAAGAAGTTAGAAGTGGGATTAAAAGCACTCATTCATGATGATGATCAGAATGCAAGCAATTTGAAAAAAAATCTCACATTCCGATACATTTTCCGAATGTTGATCAGATTTTCGCGGTGGTGATGATCCCACCTGGAAAGTACGAAGGCAAAATAATTCAAGCGATTTTAGTACAACACTTTTATAAGGAAAAAACCGCTGACATTTAGAAATGAATTCCCGTCGGTTATGTAAATGCCCTCATCCCTTAAGGGTTTTACGCAAACTACCTGTAACTTCGTCGAGCTTGTACCTTACACGCATGTAAAATGCGATAGCTAAGTAACTTTGTGATTTGTTAGGGTCATATAAAGTTAGGTAAGTACTATAATTAGGTAGACACGTGTATGGTTATATAATGTAGATTTTAGAATGTGTTATAACTAGTGGTGATAAAAATTCACAGATTTTGCAGTCCCCGCTAGAATCGCAGCATTGAAAATGAATGCTAAAATTTACAAAAAAGCACTTTTCGCCTGCATCCGTATCTTTTAACACCATTACCATGACGATTGGTCAATAATCATAGAAAATATATCACTCTTATGTACGGAAATACCCGTTTTTCTACGATTCCATATCTAAAGGGACCTCTTACAGGTCACAATTATTTCGCCATTATGTAGCTAAACTAGGACGGTTTTTTTCATATTTTTTATTTCCGAAATATTTACAATTTAGTAAACAAACACCCCCCAAAAAAGCCCGACTTGTTTTTACATTTTCAAAATTCAAACGGTCACACGTGTCTTGTCGGCGACTAGATTAAAAATTATTTCTCGAATCCGTTGAACTTTCTAGATAAAGACCAAATGTGCAAGCCAAAGAATTTATTAAGGGTTTTTCAAGTGGCCGTCGTCGCGCCGGGTTGGGATTTTTTACAAGCGGCCGTAGGCGCCCGGCGACAAAAACAATTACAAAAGTCATAGAATGGTCTTTGTTCAACTGCATTCGAGATTTAAGAACCTACTAGAAATATGTCAAACAAGTGTGTTCGTTTTAGAAGTAGGTAAAATTTATGTGTTTGTGTCAACTTTTGTTTTAAAATTAATGAGTTGCTAGAAATTTATAGTTAAAGTGAAATAAAGGGAATGGCGTTCGGGAATATTCCGTTGACGTAATGATTTTTGAGGTATAAATATGCCCGATAGACCGAACGCCAGTCAGTCAACCCTCAGCACTAGTACGGAAAATAACTCTTTTATTTCCAAGTACCTAGTAACCTCAAGTCTTCACACTACTACTACCTACTCTACTGTCACGGTAGAGGTGCACGACCGGGGTGCACAGGACGGAACGCCTACCAGCGCAACATCGACGAGTACCGGCGGACGGGTCCCGATTTTTGCCCGCCCGCTCACTCCGTGGCCCGAGCGTTTCCGTCAACTTTTGCGGGACAAGTTCCCTGGCATCGTCGAGGGTCTACGCAACCGACGCGCCGCAACAGATGGTCCTTCGAGCCGGATCCCGGATGCGGATTTCTGGAACTATTGAAGAATTCTGAAAACTGAAGCTACGAGCGGGGATCAAGAGACATGCCTCTCACCAGGTCCCAGAAGGAAAAAGGTGTGCCCTTAGGCGCAAGCTCAAGTGCATCGCAGCACACTGAACAGTTGAGCGAGCGAACCAGATCAGAGGGGTCCACCTCAGAGATGAACTCGGAAGCTACAGCGTCGAATATTTCTTCCAAAACTTCAATGGCAGATTCTCCGGGAACCACCGATACGAAGACGAGGTCGATAGAAACGGGTGATCGACTCAACCCACTGAAGATGGCTGAGCAGAAGAACCGGATCAGTTCTCTGGCGACTCTAAAACCAGGGGGTTCTACTCGAGCATCAGTCAAGTCAGTTCGAACCACGAGGTCTGCTGCCAGGCTGCGCAAATTAGAAGTAAAGGAAAAGCTAGCTCGATTAGAGCTGCAGCGCATCGAAGCAGAAGCTAACCTGGCCCGAATCAGCCTCGAGAAACAAAGTATTGAAGATTCATCTTCAGAAGACGATCTGGAAAACGAACAAGAAGACAGAACATCACATGTTCAGAACTGGATCCAGACGTCCCCTTTGGATGATATGAAAGGTGAAATCATTCCAGAAAAAGAACTTGAAGAAAATCAAAGGATCGTGAAGACAGACGAGCCTATGATGTCGACGATCCAGACGCTAGCAGGTGCTATACGACAAGCATTTGACAGCCACACGTCAACTGGTGTTCAACTACCATCGAATCATCAAGCTTATCATGATCTGCCCTACTTCGACGGAACCAGCTCAGAATGGGTAGCCTTTAGAGTTGTCTATGACGACACATCGAAATCTTACACAGCTGCGCAGAATATGGCAAGACTTCGAAAAGCCATAAAAGGAGCGGCGAGAAATACCTTCAAGAGCCTTCTGTACTCAGACGCCTCTCCAGACCAAGTCATGAAAGCTCTTCAGCGTCGCTATGGAAGACCAGATTCACTCGTGATGGAAGAACTAGATAGAATTAAGGCCCTACCCAAGATTTCAGCAAATCCTAAAGATATTTGTGCCTTTGCCAGCGACATACATAACTCTATTTCAGCTATTCAAGGTCTTCAGAAACCTCAGTACTTATGCTCACCAGTAATGGTGAGAGAAATAGTTGAGAAGTTACCAACGTACTTAAAGTTCCGCTGGTACGAATACGCAAATGCACATGAAGATAGAGAACCAGCTGATCTTGTGTTGATGGCAGAATTCTTGAATAAGCAGGCAGATACGTGTGGAGCTTACGCACCGTCAGATAAGAAGAAACAGATACGTGGACGTGAAGCCACTCACACAGTCATAGAGGAAGAAGAAGATGAACCTCAGTTAACAAAGAAAAAGGTGAAACAAGAAAGGAAATGGAAATGTGCAAACTGTCAAGGCGATCATTACCTGTCAGAATGCCAACGCTTCCTCAAGATGTCTGTTGATGACAGATGGGCGCTAGTAGTGAAACAACGCATTTGTTTCAAGTGTATGATGGGAAGGCACAGGAATATAGCGTGTAAGAAACCTCCTTGCAAGACCTGCAAACGATCGCACCATTCCCTGCTTCACTCCGAGAAAAGAAGCCAAGAACAGACCAGTGAAGCCACAAATTCAGCACATGAATTTGAGAGAGAAAATGCTGAGCAGGCAATGACAGCAAGCATGGCATTGCCAGTCCACGCAGTAAGAACAACCAGAGCTTATCTGAAGATGGTTCCAGTAGAAGTGTTCGGACCGAAAGGATCCCAAAAGATACTAGCTCTTCTGGATGAAGGATCAACGGTCTCCCTTCTTGACTCTCAAATAGCTAAGAATATTGGAGCAAAGGGAACTGAAGAAGAACTGGTGCTAGAAACAGTTGGAGGAAAGTTAATACGTAAGAAGGACTCTGAAAGACTCAGTATATTAATACGAGGAGTCCATCAAGAAGAAAAGAAAAACCTCGATCGGGTTCGCACCATCGATGAACTGAATCTCGCTCCACAGTTCCTAGATAAAGAAAGAATAGAAAAATGTTCGCACCTTAAAGAAATGGCAAGCATTATTTATTATGAGTTTGAGCCACCTCGGCTGCTCATAGGACAAGACAATTGGGAGCTGATCGTATCTCAAGAAATAAAGAGAGGAAAACCCGGTCAACCAGTTGCCTCATTGACAGAGCTCGGATGGGTTCTTCATGGCTTTGATAATACAAATGGAAAGCCGGTGCACTTCTTAAACAAGTGTTTGCACTTGAACACGATCGAAGATGAAATGCACAACACTATTAAAGAACACTTCGCCATAGAATCCTTGGGAGTGCAACCGAGAAGACCGACGACAGATTCAGAGGGAAGAGCTCTAGCCATATTGGAGAAAACCTGTCGAAGGCGAGAAGATGGACGCTTTGAAGTTGGATTGCTGTGGAAAAATGAAGATGATCATATGCCTGAAAGCTACAAATCAGCAGAGAAAAGACTGTTCAGCATAGAGAAGAAAATGGATAAAGACATTCACTTAAAAGATGAATATATCAAGCAAATCCAACACCTGCTTGATGAAAACTATGCAGAAGAGGCACCAGATAATCAGAACTCTAAAAGAAAATGGTACCTACCTCATTTCTCTGTCATACATCCATTAAAGAAGAAAGTCAGAATCGTCTTTGATGCTGCAGCTAAGTCTAATGGAAGAAGTTTGAACGACGCTCTTCTACCAGGACCAGATCTACTGCAATCTCTCTTTGGGGTGTTAACGAGATTCCGTCAAGGCCCAACGGCAGTGGCAGCTGACATCAAAGAAATGTTCCTGCAGATAAAGATAAGAACCGAAGACAGGGACAGTTTGAGATTCCTATGGCGCGAAGGTCATCGAGATACTCCACCGAAAGAATATAGGATGAACACTGTGATTTTTGGAGCGACTTCATCTCCAAGTACAGCTATATTTGTGAAGAACAGAAATGCCGAAGACTTTAAAGAACTTTACCCAGAAGCGGCAAAGGCTATAGAACGGAATCATTATATGGACGATTATCTTCACAGCCTTCACTCAGAAGAAGCGCTTGTGAAAGTTTCTCAAGAAATAGATCTCATCCACAGAAAAGCAGGATTTGAATTAAGGGGGTGGGCATCAAATCGTCCGAATCTTCTCCAGCAAATCACAAAAGAATGCATCGAGAAAACCGAAATAGAGCTTGGAGAAAAAGAAGAGAAAACTCTAGGCTTACGTTGGTTCACGAAAGAAGACAGCATTGGGTTTCGTACTAATCTGCGGAAGACGCCCCAAGAAGTGCTCCAGGAAAAAAGAATTCCAACGAAGAGAGAAGTCACCAGTGCAGTTATGAGCACTTTTGACCCATTAGGGCTGGCATCCCCAGTCTTGATACAAGGAAAAAAGCTACTTCAAAACATTTGGAGAAGCGGAATTGGTTGGGATGAGCAAATCGAAGATCAAGATCAAGAAACATGGAAGTCCTACGTGAAGAACTTGGAATTATTGAAAGACCTCCATGTCCCAAGATGTATCGCTCCACATAGCACTGAGGGGGAGCTCCACATCTTCACTGATGCAAGCGAAACGGCTTATGCAGCTGCTGCATACTGGCGTACGGAGAATGAAGATGGTTCATTCCACGTCAACCTTATTGCTGGAAAAGCTAGAGTAACGCCATTGAAACCCGTCTCTATACCACGATTGGAATTGCAAGCTGCGCTGCTGGGAAGCCGACTGGCTGAATCACTTACACGTGAACTAGACCTGACTATCAAGAAAAAGACGTACTGGACAGATTCTAGTATTGTCTTGTCATGGATTAAGTCAGATCCCAGAAATTTCAAAACATTTGTGGCGCATAGACTAGCAGAAATTGAAGATTTAACGCACCCAAATGAATGGAGATGGGTCTCCACTTCGAGCAATCCAGCGGATGACGGAACGCGTGACGTACCTGAAAACTTTTCAAAGAGTCATCGGTGGTTCACTGGGCCTGACTTTTTGAAACAAGAGGAAAAGTTCTGGCCTGAAAAGAGAACTTTCAAAAGAGAAAAATCAGGAGAAGAAAAAGAGAAAAACGTTACAGCCAGCGTGAATGACAACAGCATGTACGCATCACCGGACCCAGAAAGGTTCTCTAGCTGGACACGATTATTGAGAGCCATGGCGAGAGTTTTGCAGTTCATAGCACTATGCAAGTCAAAAGAACAAGTAAATAGCTCCAGGCGTCTTGAGAAGAATGATCCCTGCTGGAAGAAGTCTAAAAGCTCAGAAATAAAGAAAATTCAATATAAACATCTACGCAAAATGAAAACATCTACCAGACAGTTTATTCCTATAGAAGCTGAACTATTAGAACGAGCAGAAGTGTTACTTCTGAAGAGAAGTCAAGCTGAAAGTTTTAAAGAAGACATTGGCTACATTGAACGCACGAAGCCGTTGCCGAAAAGCAGTAAGTTAAAGAAACTTGACTTAGAAGTTAACAACGGCCTCTTACGTCTGCGAGGCAGAATCAACGCAATCAAAGGGGTGGCAGAGGACTACAAAAGACCCATTGTGTTGGACAGCAAGAACAAAATTACGAAGTTGATAATTGATTATTATCATAGAATGTTCAATCATGGTAATCACGCCACTGTGATGAATGAACTGCGCCAACGCTTCTTGATACTGGGATTAAGATCAGCAGTTCGATCTACGTTACATAACTGTCAGTGGTGTAAGACATATCGATCGAAGCCGCAAGAAATACCAATGGGTGATCTGCCACCAGAGAGACTTCAGCATGGATCGCCGCCATTCACCTGTACTGCAGTAGATTATTTTGGCCCCATGATGGTGACAGTTGGGCGACGACATGAAAAGAGATGGGGAGCACTCTTCACGTGCTTAACTACAAGAGCAGTGCACATTGAGTTGGTTCCATCCTTAACTACCAGCTCGACGATAATGGCCTTAAGAAGATTTGCAGCTCGCAGAGGCATGCCGAAGGTTATCTACAGTGACAATGGCACGAATTTCGTCGCAGCAAACAAAGAGCTGAAACAAGCCATCGAAGAAATGAAAAATGGAAGTCTAGTTACAGAAGCTGAAGAACTAGGCGTGCGATGGAAGTTCATACCACCGGGTGCACCGAACATGGGCGGGGCCTGGGAAAGGTTAGTGCGATCTATCAAGACCGCACTAAGTGCCACGCTGAAAGAGAAAACACCACGAGAAGAAACACTGCAAACTCTTCTTCTTGAAGCAGAACACATAGTCAATTCCCGTCCATTAACGAATGCAGCGGACAATCCTGAAGAAGAAGCATTAACTCCAAATCACTTTTTAATTGGAAGGTCTAATGGTGCAGCGAAGATCGGAATCTTCACAGATAAGGACTTGGTGGGACGGGAGACTTGGAAGAGATCACAGCAGCTAACCGAGCACTTCTGGAAGCGATGGATACGGGAGTACCTACCTACTCTGCGACCGCGCAAAACTGATGGAAGACCCACATCAACGAACCTGAAAGTGGGGGATATCGTTCTCATCGTGGATTCCTCTCTTCCACGATGCACATGGCCAAGAGGGAAAATACAGAAAATTTATCCAGGCCCTGATGGCAGAACACGAGTTGCCGACGTTGAAACCAGAGGAGGCGTGTTACGACGACCCAGTTCCAGAATAGTAGTGCTAGTACCATCGCCGTGTCCGAAGATTGGTGCTACGCACGAGGGGGAGATTGTCGGCGACTAGATTAAAAATTATTTCTCGAATCCGTTGAACTTTCTAGATAAAGACCAAATGTGCAAGCCAAAGAATTTATTAAGGGTTTTTCAAGTGGCCGTCGTCGCGCCGGGTTGGGATTTTTTACAAGCGGCCGTAGGCGCCCGGCGACAAAAACAATTACAAAAGTCATAGAATGGTCTTTGTTCAACTGCATTCGAGATTTAAGAACCTACTAGAAATATGTCAAACAAGTGTGTTCGTTTTAGAAGTAGGTAAAATTTATGTGTTTGTGTCAACTTTTGTTTTAAAATTAATGAGTTGCTAGAAATTTATAGTTAAAGTGAAATAAAGGGAATGGCGTTCGGGAATATTCCGTTGACGTAATGATTTTTGAGGTATAAATATGCCCGATAGACCGAACGCCAGTCAGTCAACCCTCAGCACTAGTACGGAAAATAACTCTTTTATTTCCAAGTACCTAGTAACCTCAAGTCTTCACACTACTACTACCTACTCTACTGTCACGGTAGAGGTGCACGACCGGGGTGCACAGGACGGAACGCCTACCAGCGCAACATCGACGAGTACCGGCGGACGGGTCCCGATTTTTGCCCGCCCGCTCACTCCGTGGCCCGAGCGTTTCCGTCAACTTTTGCGGGACAAGTTCCCTGGCATCGTCGAGGGTCTACGCAACCGACGCGCCGCAACATGTCTCGATAAATTCTTCAACCTTTATTATTACTACGGTACTATTCCCATCTCGATCCTACCAAAATCCTTGGAGCTATGGCCAAAAATACGTCTCAGGCGACGTTGCCACGTTTTTTGGGTTCTAACAAATGATGTTATAAAAGACTAAATTATTTGTTAAAAAGCTATTTCAAAACAGCCTAGCGGCCTATGGAATAGTATCAAAGTTTTTTTTTAATTTATAGACTAGCGCTTGGCTGCAATCAGAGGTGCGATTGTGTAAGAATTGCCGATCAAATCGTCGATCTTGATCGTCATCTTTGATCACTACTTCCAGCAAGTCTGCCCCCCGATTGCTAGGGTGGTAACTAGCCACGGCCGAAGCCTCCCAATATTTATCTATATTTATTTATATGGTTTTACGCAAACTATCTTAAACTTCGCGTATCATAAACGCGTGTTAAATGTGATAAAGAACTTTTATTTCGTAAAGATTACGTTATATTTTGTAACAATCATAAGGTATTGATAACAATGTTGATATGATAAGAATTTACGTCAGTATTTATCGGGCAAAAAGTTAGGCATTGTTATTTTAATTTTAGGTAGGTATATATTATGTACATTGTACAAGTACTATAATATGAATAGTGCGTGTATTTGGGCCCCTCCTAAAAATCAGCGTTGCGGCACAGTAAACAGATGCAACCAGTATGGAAACTACCTAGAAACGTTCGAAACAGGTTCACTCACACAAACGTGCGCGTCGACGAGACCCCAAGCGCTCGTCGCAGTGCCGGCAGTAGTGAATGCCGCGTTATCGCATGTTCGTTGCGCACGTTTGTGCGAGTGAGCTGTTTCGAACGTTTCTAGGTAGTTTCCATACTGGTTGTATCTGTTTACTGTTGTTGCGGTATGTTAGGTAGTTAAATACCTGCCTTTCATGCTGTGGCACAGGCTGAGGAGGTGGCCCATAAACCAAACTTAGTTTAAATAGGTATGTGCACAATACATAGGTACCTACCTACTTCATTGTAATTAATTTGTTATACTGTTGGTCAATAAACATTTATTTATTTATTAATCATAATTAATATTATAAATGTTTGGGGGATGCCCCGTCGCTCACGTCCGCAGGAATTACCTTTTACCTCCCTGCACGTGTCCCCCGGGTGGTGCTAAGCGAGCGACGAACCAGGAGGAGTAATAAATGCCATACGATTAAAAAAAAAAAAATTATAAATGCGAAAGTGTGTTTGTTTGTTGGTTTTTTGCTTTGTCCTTCAATGATGCCGCAACGGAGCAACGGATCGACGTGATTTTTGGCATGGGTATAGTTAAGGACCTGGAGAGTGACACTCAGTGACACACAGTGACTACTTATTATCCCGGAAAATTTATATCTCGTATATACTCGTATAAACTTTTACCTGATTATTTATGTCGAACCCTAACCTTACCTACAAGAAAGAGACAAGGAAACTTAAATATGAAAGCAAATGCTATTAATTATACTTAATCTATGGTCATGTGAGTTATTATTCCTATATTTATGGGATTTGACGCAATCTATGGCCACATGTCTTAGGTCTGTGGTTTTGGCGGATAAACTTTTGACATTAGATTTTTCGGTGGGGCTGATGTCGATGGCCGGTGTTTGTTTTTGTTTTGTTTTAAAAACTTTTGGTCTCATGATAAAACTTTGTTATTAGTGGTAATCTGAATTGTGTGATTACGCGGTAGATTTATACTAATGTGTGTACCCGAGAAATAAATAAAGTGTTGTGATTAATAAGCGAGTTTTCAGTCAGAAGATGGATGCCTGTGCCTGCCCTGAGGCCTAAAATGTATTCCTGACCAACTGTGAGTCGTTTACTTAATTAATCAACGGTTGGCGATCCTTTTACAAAATGGTGACAAGGGTCTCCAACCCATTGCTTACTACAGCCGACAAACTTCGCCGGAAGAACAAAAGTTTCACTCTTATGAGTTGGAGACTCTTGCTGTTATAACAGCTCTGAATAGATTTAGAGTTTATTTGCTGGGAACGTCATTTAAACTGGTCACGGATTGTAACGCGATCAAAAGTACCATGACTAAGAGAGATTTGATACCTCGAGTCGCGAGATGGTGGATCGCAATGCAAGAATTTGATTTTGTAATAGAGTATCGGGCAGGGACTAAAATGGCACACGTGGATGCCCTAAGCAGGAATCCCATTGAAGCGGAAAATCCTCCACCTCGTGACGACGATGATCAGGTTTTTAACATACACTGGGATATAAATAAAATCGATGTGACCGACGAAAGATGGCTTCAAACCGTACAACAGTCTGACAGTGAATTACAGCGAATCGTAGAAATTTTAAAGGATCCAGACAGTACTAATGTTGTGGAGATTAAAAATAACTTTACAATTAAAAATGACAAGCTGTATCGCATGGTAAAAAAGGATGATACGGTCAGGCTGTTGTGGGTGGTTCCAAAATCTGTGAGGTGGCAAATTGTCAAGAATAACCATGATGACGTTGGGCATTTTGGTTTTGATAAAACCTATGAAAGGGTGCGTAGAGTATTTTGGTTTAAAAATATGCGTCGATTCATTAAGAAATACTGTAAATCTTGTTTGAATTGCGCACATAATAAGCTTCCTGGTGGGCCAAAGGAAGGTATGCTCCACCCAATCCCAAAACCTGATAAGCCATTTGAAATGTTGCACGCGGATCATTGTGGGCCTTTTCCTTTAAGTAAAAAACGAAATTGTTATATTCTTGCAATCATTGACTCATTTACAAAATTTATCTTTATAAAGCCAGTGAAAAATTGTAGAAGCAAGACCACTATTAGTGTCTTTGAGGAATATTTTGCCCTGTTTGGTGTACCGTGTAAATTGGTCACCGATAAAGGAACTAGTTTTACTAGCCGAGAGTTCAGCAATTTTGTTAAAGAAAAAGGGATAAAGCACATAATAAACGCAGTCGCAACACCCAGGGCCAATGGCCAAATTGAACGCTACAATAGGTCAATTGTTGACGCCCTTACGGCAATCAATCATCAACGTTCTGATGACGAATGGGATATTATGATACCCCGTGTCCAATGGGGCCTTAACAACACGGTGAACAAGGCTACTGGGAAAAGTCCAGCTGAAGTCTTATTTGGTATTGCACCTACTGGTGTTTCAGATGGTGCAATGAATTCTATTGTGTCAGAAGTTAACAGTTGCGAAGATCGCGATGAAATTAGAGTTGAGGTTAAAGAGCGCAATAAAAGTCAACAAACAAAACAAAAGGCAAATTTTGACAAAAGACGGAAGAGAGCTCATACTTATAAAATTGGAGACCTTGTCCGGGTAGAGCGTGAAATAGGCTCTTCTGTACCAGGACAATCTAGAAAGTTGATGCCTAAATGCAGCGGGCCTTACAGAGTAGTTAAGGTTTTAGAAAACGATAGGTATGAAATTGAAGATACCCCTATTACTAAGAAGATAGGTAAACCAATGTACAAAGCTGTATTTGCGGTTGACAAAATCCACCCGTGGTTGGTGTTTTCTAATGATCCTATAGATAGTGATTCGAATAACAGTAGTACTGATTAAAAAAAAAAAAAAAAATGGCAATAGTAGGTAGGTGTTTAATATTAAAAATAATTCATTAAAATTTAATTCATAATAATTATTATGCTGTGAATTGCATTAAATATTTAAAATAATAATGTCTTGCGAATGTAAATAGCAAATGTGGTCGGTAAAA
Source organism: Erebia aethiops (assembly GCA_923060345.2). Taxonomy (NCBI): domain Eukaryota; kingdom Metazoa; phylum Arthropoda; class Insecta; order Lepidoptera; family Nymphalidae; genus Erebia; species Erebia aethiops. The sequence continues at coordinate 6,474,933 of OV281096.1, read as the reverse complement.
TGTTGATTATATTAATGGAAATAGTATTTTTAATAATAAAACGGTATGCTTATTGTAAATATGCATAAATATGCATTGTAAGGGCAAAATGTTGACTATGCTAAAGAAAAGATAGTAATGAAAGAACTATGTTGTAAATGTAAATTACTAGACCATGTAGACAACATGGTCTAGTTATGTAAGCTAATGAAAACATAGTATAAAAGCATAAAAATAAACTATGGTATAAATGTAAGTTGTAAAAATGTATTACTTAAAGGTTGATTATCCTTATGCGAATATTAACAAAAAAAAAAAAAAAAAGAAGGAGAAATGTTTTATAAATGTGAGCCCTGTGTGGCGTTACTAGCCCTGTGTGGCGTTACTAACTTTATGTGTGCTACTAGCCCTGAGTGGCGATACTAGCCCTGTGTGGCGTTACTAGCCCTGTGTGGCGTTACTAGCCCTGTGTGGCGTTACTAACTTTATGTGTGCTACTAGCCCTGAGTGGCGATACTAGCCCTGTGTGGCGTTACTAACTCTGTGTTGTATTTAATTTGCTTTATGGGTATCATTAGTCCTGTGTGATAATACCAATCCGGTGTAGTGCTATACTAAACTGTTGTGTTCATTACTAGTCTTACTAGCATTGCTAAGCAATCCACGTTTAAGTAGAATTTGTTTATGGTTTATAAAATGGTTAGTTGAGTGATTCTTTATATAGTATAGGATATTATTATATACATTATGATAAAAATAATAATAAATAATCTTTATTCTTTAAAAAAAAAAAAAAAAACAATAGTACAATGTTTCTTAAAATTACCCTGGACCCCAAGTTAGGATAGATTGTGTCTTGGGGCCAGTTTTTCCCAGTTGGGTACTGTAATATATCTATATAATATAATTGGACTGAAGTAAAAAGTTAGTTAAGTAGTTTAAGGGTAGTGAAGTAACTTACATTAACTATGTATTTAATTAAAATTGGTCAAAATATTATTGTAAGTACTTAAATATTTAGTCTTGTTTAGATATTGTTCTTAAATTTAATTGTCAGGTATTTTGTTTGTTTGTTTTGCTACGTGAAACACGCGGGGGCGCGTGCATGGTCAGAAAAGGCCGAATGAAAGCAAATGCTATTAATTATACTTAATCTATGGTCATGTGAGTTATTATTCCTATATTTATGGGATTTGACGCAATCTATGGCCACATGTCTTAGGTCTGTGGTTTTGGCGGATAAACTTTTGACATTAGATTTTTCGGTGGGGCTGATGTCGATGGCCGGTGTTTGTTTTTGTTTTGTTTTAAAAACTTTTGGTCTCATGATAAAACTTTGTTATTAGTGGTAATCTGAATTGTGTGATTACGCGGTAGATTTATACTAATGTGTGTACCCGAGAAATAAATAAAGTGTTGTGATTAATAAGCGAGTTTTCAAATACAATGAATATTTCAAAAATTGACACGCAGAACATAGAACGGCTCAGACTGAATCAGTCGACTGTTTATAATTTCGCTAGTTATTAGATTATAATCTAACGGTTTTTGCAATATTACGGTGACATATATATGTATAACCAAACAGAATAACTAGTTAGTTGCTATCTTCGCGCATCTGCTCGGGAGGGACTTACTCATTCATCATGACAAACAGGTAAGTCTGCGAAATAATAAACTCGAGACCTGAGAGAATGAATTGATAAAATTAATGAATGATCGACAAACTACGACAAGTGCCTACCTAATAAATGGGAAAGAGATGGAAAACACATCGTGAATTGAAATCTCCCAATAGACTCTGTAAAGGCTGGAATGCTGGATTACGCTTTGTGAAGTAGGTAAAAAGAGGTGTGAAGTGATTAGTTAACATATTTTATGGTATTAAATGAAATTTTCACACAGTGATTAGTGAAAAATAGAACGCTGCCCTTTACTCCCACTCGCACTTCACACCCGCTTATGCATTGATTCACTCTGCTTACCCGCGCTGTTAATTTAACAAAGCGTAATTCAGCCTCAAGTTGACAAAACTTAAAAATACTAGTGGTTCGCCCCGAACTAAGACCTCACGGCGCCTATTGACATAAATGTGAAGTTCTGTTAAAAATACTGAAGCTCATTAAAAATTAAATAATTCCGGTTCCTTACAATATTTATCTAATCTTAGTATTTGTCGGTCAAGTACAGGATATAATTGAAATAATTGATCAAGTTTCAGTCCTTTCAGAAAATTTAGAGTTCTGAGGTCATCTTTGGACGTTAGAAAATCACCACTTTGAAAGCCCCCCATTTCGTCAATTTTGGGGGAAAAATTAAAAAAAAAATATTTTTGGACTCTATTCCTAATTATCTTTAAAATGATATACCGCAACCCTATGTAACTTTATAAAAAATATTTTACTTTGCATTCGCTTCTATGAGAGCCCCCCTGAAATAAAGATTTTTATTATTTTTTAAGCCATATTCGGCGGGAGGCCATTGGTTTACATAATTATTATATTTAAAGCTGAAGTAATTGCGTTCAGTAATTCAGAAGTTATAATGCTCTGACAGACGGACGGACGGACGGACGGACGGACAAGTGCCAATTCACCCAAGTAGACTCAGAGACCTTCGCTTCGCTCGGTCAAATATGTATTTCGAATGTAATTCCAAATTTCATTTCAATTTCATTTTTGCTACCATTTGTAAAATATAACACAGGGAAAGTAAAGTCTAAAAACAGAAATCCACAAGCTAGCTAAATGTAGTTGAAGAAAATCAAACCGAAATAATAAACTAACAGAACATTTCATCCAACAAAATTGTTATTTTAAAGAAGAGCAAAAAGACTTACTTAAATGTCGTCCGCAAACAAAGAAACTTACTCAGCATAGACTAACCACCCCATGATACACTCACGGAGTCTAACTTTGGAGCCACGAAGTTCAATAAACTCTGGAATTTACATACTAAAATTAATTCTCGCTGAATCTGCTCGTACAGTGATCTTCATATGACTATATCTAAACTTAAACTATAACTAAGACGCACCAGCACCGCAGAACTCGGAAGTGGGGTAAACTACTCGTGTAAGTAGTGTTAGATATTCAGGATATATGAAACAGTGACGGCCTGACAGACTCCGCAAATGTGTAGCCCATTTATCAAATGGTAGCTTTCAAATTAATCGGCGTCAAAATATAGTATGATAGAATAGAGGAAATAGGGGGCTTCGAGCATTTAATCAACTCGATTCTCCAAGACAGTTCGGACAACCACCACTACAGCCAATTAACGTCCCACTGCTCGACACAGGCCTCCACTCTCAGAGGAGAGAGCGAATTAGAGCTTAGACCCACCTCGCTGCTCCAATGCGGGTTAAATTATCATGTTAGTGATAATAACCGGGACCGTCAGCTTAACGAGCTGTCCGAGGCACGGGGGTGAAACACCAATTCCGGGATAGTACTGAGAATTTCTAGTCAAAAAACCCAATACTTAATTATGGACAGGTCAGACACCTAAACTCAAATATTTATCGCTGACTGTACCCTGAACCTAGCAAAACTTCCATATTAGGTACTCGCATATGTTTTTACCGTTTAATTTTTGTACGTTGATTTTGAATCTAAAACTTTTTATTACTACGAAATATTCTATTGAATCTGTGTCCACGATTGCTTATAAGATTAATTTGTTTGAACGGCTCTCTAAAGCAAACATAATATAAATTCAGATTAACGTTTCTCGAAATATATTCAATTATAAAATTTTACCCAAATTCCAATTTCATAAAATTTTGCCGCTAATATTATTTATTATAAGACGGCCTTTTCTAATTCGTTTCGGACTTTTTTCTAGTCTTACTTATATTATAAATGCGAAAGTTTGGATGGGTGGATGTATGAATGGATGTTTGTTACTCAACCACGTCAGAACGGATACGCGTAACTATCCGTCTCCACTCTTCTCTGATAGCAGTCTTGCGAGTACAATACGTGTAACTGCATTATAATGACTCCCTTGTATACTTAAATTATTATTGTAAATAATTGTTAATGTTATTCTGTGTCGGTCATTGAATTATAATGAGCTAAATTCTACATCAATGGCGTCGGTACTTATTCTGTGAGGTAGGCGTTAGTGGTTGCGCATCAGTTCATACTATTGCAACCACTATGGTTCTATATACATATATATCTAATATTTGGTATTTATGTATGTATATGTATGAATCAAATCAAATAGGTACGAATAACAATAATAATTATATTGTAATGGTATTTATTGTTGTAATTTAATAATTTATTGAAATAAACGATTATACTACTTATATAATGACAATATTATTATGTCCTAGCAGATGCCCGCGACTTCGTTCGCGTAAAATAAGTTTTTTTAATTCCCACGGGAACTCCCTAATTTTTCGGGTTAATATATAGCCTACACTCACAAATAACGTGGCTTTCTATTGGTACAAGAATTTTCAAATTCGGTTCAGTAGATCCAGAGATGACCCCCTACAACCTCACAAACTTTACCTCCGTACAATATTAGTATGGATGTGGAAATTTCATAAACATTTGAGTAGGTATTTGACTTATTTCTCTTATTTTACTCACATATCACCACTGGCTCGTTGTAAACAGTAAATAGATACTTATAATAATTATTCAAAAATGAATTAAGTTAATAGTTGTTGTATGTTTTATAATATCCTGTCTATATTCATGCGATATGTATGCGAATTCACGACAACTGGCTGGCATTTGAGCACGTGCTACGTTAATTGACTGGACAGGTTCTATAAATCCTCGTAAAATAAATTAAAATATATAATAAAAAACTCGTTATAACCGGCTGAGGACTTTTCAAGATTGCGAATTAATTCATTTATTGGAATTAATTTTGTTAACATAATCGAATCGATGCGAAAAGAAGTAATTACAACCTGATGGATTCGGAACTGATAAGCATTTATATACATTAGTAAGCTTTATAAAAAATACATATGATATGATATTGAATACGATTCATCTCCTTTAACCTAGTACTTCATTATTTATGTGTTTATAATTATTTGAATACGATTATTACATTTATAATTTTTTTTTTTTTTTAATCCACTACAAGCTAGCCCTTGACTGCGATCACACCTGATGGTAAGTGATGATGCAGTCTAAGATGGTAGCGGGCTAACCTGTTAGGGGCAGTTATATTAAACCCACATCCCTTCGGTTTCTACACGGCATCGTACCGGAACGCTAAATCGCTTGGCGGCACGTCTTTGCCGGTAGGGTGGTAACTAGCCACGGCCGAAGCCTCCCACCAGCCAGACCAGGGAAAATTCAGAAATTATAAATTCCTAAATTGACCCTGCCGGGGATCGAACCCGGGACCTCCGCACGTTAAGGCAACAGCGCTACACACTGCGCCACGGAGGTCGTCAAGATATATATATTACGAATATAATATTATGTAGATATAAAAGTGTGCTCAACTATGAAAAACTTAATTTAGGACTGGATAACCTGCTGGATGAAACATAGCATTGGCAAAAAAGGGAGTGATTGTTGAACGACAGTATACTATTTTATTGTGTGCCTACTTACTGCCTAGGGATGAAACAAGACGTTTTCAGACGAGGGTGAAGTTGCCGTAGGGCAGAAAACGATGATTTTCTCCCCGCTGAGTGACGTATTCGTCTGAAATTGACTAGTTTAGCTTGGCTCAATAGGCATTGAAACTCGCACTTTCAATGCAGACTATATGAAAAAGATTTTTCACTGTGAAATCTAGAAAGCACGTTACCAGAAAATTTGTAACAGTGAGAGTTTCAAAAAATGTAAAGCTGCGTAAAATTTTTTCCACTCCTAAAATTTCCATACCTGCCTGTGATACGATTTTGCTTTGCATAAATTATATGCAAAATGTGTATGGCGCATGGTATTTTTAGCCCTATAAGGCTTTTACCTATTCCCAATATACAGCACTAGCAGATGCCCGTGACTTCGTCCGTGTGAAATAAGTTTTTTAAATTACCACAAGAACTCCCTAATTTTTCGGGTTAATATATGACACTCACAAATAATGTAGCTTTCTATTGGTACCAGAATTTTCAAAATCGATTCAGTAGATCCAGAGATTACCCCCTACAACGTCACAAACTCACAAACTTTACCTCTCTATAATATGTATAAGTATAGATAATTAATCACTGTTACAATCTCAATACTTAGTTGTGATTGGCGGAATTTATGGATAACTAGCGAATGCCCGCGACTTCGTACGCGTGGATCGAGGTTTTGTGGTTCCCGCGGGAACTCTTTAATTTTCCGGGATAAAAAGTAGCCTATGTGCTATTCCAGACTATAATCTATCTCCAGATCCGTTCAGCTGTTGGGGCGTGATTGAGTAACAAACATCCATCCATACATCCAGACATCCATACATCCAAACTTTCGCATTTATAATATTAGTATGGATTGATTATAATTTATAGACAATCGCGAAAGAGAGCATTTCAGTATGGCTAGCATGCGCACTACGAGTAAAATTATATCTACCCTTTATCTCTTATCTGTCTACCGAAGCTAACATGGTTACCTACTTGTCTCGTTACGTCAAAAGTAGAGATAAAAGTAAAAATTCTTATCTGTAGTATTTTTCTCGTGACACGTCGACTATTTTTTTCTTGTAATATACCGCATTTTGTGCATGTTAGAGTAATTGAAAAATTTGCCGGCAACGACAACATCTTTCTCTCGTCGCGAGATAATCTCGTTGTGCGCATGCTAAGCACACTGGGGTCTTTGGGATTGTTACACTGTAGCAATTATATTACAGTAATAGAGCCCCAGCCCCCAGCAGACCTATTTTTAACTGTTAACGATTGTAGATATTTGATCCGTCAACGTGCTTGATCTTTACTTTACTGAGGAGAAAAAGCTATCTAACTTCAAAAAGAGTTAGATGTTTCAAAGGAAACTTAATCCCCCACCTTGCCTCACTCCTCGTGTTAGCTTAGCACGTGTTAGATGTCTACTGGCACGGGGTATTGATGACGCATTCTAAAGCCAGGTTCACACTAACAAACCAGTTGAGATACTAGTTTTCAACAAAACATGTAAATAAAGCGATTTAAATTCAATTCAATTCAAATTCAAAAAAATGTATTTACATATACCTACTTTTTACAATTGCTTTTGAATAGTCGAATGAATCTACCACTGGTTCGGACTGCCGTTCCTACCGAGAAGAACCAGCAAGAAACTATAAGTATTGTACATCATGTAAGCTGTCTCCTCTCAAAATGAGAAGGGTTTAACCATATTCCACTACGCTTACCAAGTGTACATTGGCAGTTTCACATACATTGAGAACATTATGGGGAAATCTCAGACTTCACTCAGGTTTCCTCACGTTCCACATACCCCTAAGCAGGCAGGAATGCCTAAATGCATTTCCCAGCGTTAAAAAAAAAGGTTTCCTCACGTTAGTTCCTCATATTTTCCTATTCCTTTCCCAAAGAAAACTTAATCCCCGCCTTGCGTCACTATTCCTGTTTAGCTTAGCATGTGTTAGATGTCTACTGGCACGGGGGGGTAATGATGCGTTGTAAGTTCTAACGCCAGGCTTACACTACAAAACAAGTTGTGATAAGTCTTGTTTTCAAAAAAACATGTCGATGAAATGTTATCATTAATCATCAACTCATGGCCAGCCTGAGCACGGATCTCCTGTCAGAATGAAAAGAGCTTCACAGAATGAGAGGGAAAAATACTGCTGGTCGGTTACGGAAAATTATACAATCGTAATTGTGTTGATTGGCTGAATTATGCGATAATAGTACATTATTGCTCAGGCCAGCAATAAAGCAATTCACGGCTGAGTAATATTGGAAGGACGAAACGAAGCCGAGGACTTACCAAGTGATTTTGAAATGACGAGGCGCCAGCCTAGACATTTTTAAGTAGGTAAACGAGACTGGGTATTGCTATATCGGCCGAGACCGGTATAGTACTATTGTGCAATTTTCGTGGAAATAATAAACATAATTTGTTAAGAAAGCCTTTCTACAATGTCAAATAGATTGTGTTGCGTTTTTGACTTACCTTAACTCACGCTAAAACCTTGTTTTATGAGAATGATCTGATTTCTTATTTGAGTACCTATTCGCGGCCAGAAATGAACCAATGTCCAAGAAAAATAAACATCCCTTAGTTTAAGACTTGTTCTTTCAGTCCATGAAAGCAGCGACCACGTCATATCCACGAAAGGGACTCCCGAGTTAGTTTTTCAACTCATTCAGAATGTTATTTAGGGTTCAAAGACACCCATTATTCAAGATAATGCCTTTATGTTTCTATGGCGGGCATGCAACTGAATTATTATTCAGCTATATTCCTTCAAATATGTTTTTTTTTTCGTAGACAATTTCAAGTGTTTCCACTTGATTTCCACTCGGGGTGAACGAACGAACGAACTATACACAAATATGCTTACAATAGATGTGAATGACACCAATATTATAAGGATTCACGTGGACCGAAGCTCCCGATGGAAAATCGCTTCCAATAATAGTAAATTGCTTTGTACTCCATTCCACTAATACCTCTCTTCATAAGTACTTGCCTAGCAGCAATAATAATATTCTCGAAGACTACCCTCATTATAAATTTAAGAGAAATTGATTTGATATTTGGTTTAGAATTGTATGTTTGTTGTAAATTATAGTAATAGTATAGTATTAATAATTATAGTAAACTTAATCCTGTGCGCTCAACATGCCAAATCTTGTACTTAATAAGTAATGTTAGACTGTAAGTCTCAAATAAGTGAATTGTAAAATTCTTTCTGAGACAATAAATATCGTAAACCACAAACCACTCGAAAATATCGTAAACGTTTATGTTTAGTACGCATATAACTAACTTGATTCAAAATCATACTTTTAATATAATAAATGCGAAAGTGTGTTTGTTTGTTGGTTTATTGGTTTTTCCTTCAATCACGCCGTAACAGAACAACGGATCCTGTCCGTATTGTCAGAACGTGTTGTTATTACAAATTAATGGGAAAGCAATCAAATCGTCGATCGACATCGCTCCCTCAAACCGGTTACTGGTAATAACTTGAGTATGAACGCTGACGCGAGAGATTCGCGCCCGGTCGCCTACACATTGACGTAGCACTAATGTCTGATAGCCACACTGATAAGAAATCCTATAGGTACCAGTGGTAGTAACATACCAATCGTAGGTAGTTTTCGTTAACGACCTATTTGCTGCAGTGATGAGCGCCGTGGTCTTATAAATTGAAGGTCCTGGATTCCATTCCTGGCAAACATTGAGGTGGTAAATCAGGTATAAATTGCCGGCAGGGGCAATTTATATATTGGCTCTGGTCTAGTCTGGTCGGTTGTAACTACATAGTTACATGCCTGGTGTGTCTGTGCCGCAAAAATGTAGCATTAGGGGTAGCGAATGTACGTTTTAAACAATTTACTGTGACATGGCCATTCCCTTCTCATTCTGATGGGAAAATCATACTTAGTAGTACTTTATCTTTAATTTATAAAAGAGATCGGCTGTCGTTTAAGGGAAAGGGGCTGTGACCCACGTTCTGGTTCCTACCTGGTTCAAAGGTTATCCATCGCCATTCAGCGTGGCAATGCTGCAAGTTTGATGGGTACCTTTGGCCCAGAGGGAACCAGGGGTGGTCTTTTTGATTAGGGTTTTATTTTTATTTTTATTAGTAGGTATATAAGGATTTTAGATTAACGTTTAGTCTATAAGTTTTTATTATATCTTGTAATTTTGTTTTAAATGAATAAATTTGAATATACGTATTGTTCTTAGTAGCCAGCGATGGGTAGAAATGATGATGATTATGTTCATAGGGAAACGATAATGCAATGGTAATTTGGTAATACCCTTTGCAGTGGAAACCCCGCTTTACGCCGAAGGAAATGGTATTGGTAACAAAGCTTGAACTTCTAAACACTCGAAGGCTTTAAATACTTAAAGAACCGAAGTAAAACTCCAGGGTGCATCAATTTTATTTCCTTTTAAAATATATTGGGCAGAGTTTTATGGCGTATAAAACCAAACTCCGCTTTACGACGTACAAGGCAATTTATTTGGGCATGACGTTATCTAGAGTATCCGATAAAATAAACTCTTCAATCAATTGTTGTAATTTAAGGCTCTCTTATAATTACTTGGGTAATTTCCTGCTTCTATTGCCTACTGACCAACGAACTATAATTTATGAAAGAGTCCAAGAAAAATTACATTGAAATACAGTTAATACCTATTTGGTAAAAATGAGCAATTAACTCAAGTGCGTATCAGAATACGCATTATAATAGCAAGTGAAGACTGCACGGGAAAAAGGACTGTCAAAAAGGATAACTTTGAATAAAGTGGAATGCTAAGTTTAAAGGTCTCTCATTAAAAAACTTCAATATTAACCTTTATAATTACACAACTTACGAGTAGATATAATTTTATTCGAAATATAAGAAGATACAGTCTTTTTTAGACCGTCATAGCCTCACATCATTTTTTGACAGCGAAGGTTATTCGTAAAACCTGATCGGCAGGGTGAAAGGTACTCAAATGTTATTAGATGGCACTGCTAACTCAAATTAGAATTTTAACTGACATTCCTTGTTTTTAACCGACTTCCAAAAAAGGAGGAGGTTCTCAATTCGGCGCGTATGTTTTTTTTTCCCCGTGTAGTCTTCAAGTTTTAATCAACTTTGACGGTGACTATAATATCGTAAACGGTTTCTTCCAGAAACTATTGACACAATAATCCTCTTAATAATGATTTTAAAATACCTATTATAGTATAGGAATACTAAAGGTTTCTTTTATTAAGGAAGCTTAATAAATCAGGCTTTCGCTTATCTATTTTATGATTATTATAATATTATTTTAAGTATATCAAAGCATTTCAACATAGCTTATTAGTTTTGTCTACTAAATTAAACATTTTTATGGCCACATAAAAATCCATTTACTTAATAATCTTATCTGTATTATGATTAAACTTGATGTAAATTTTCATACAAATTGATCTTCTTTAAGCTGATGCAATAGTTCAAGGCCTATAATTTGTTCGATTTACAAATAGAAAGGAAAGAAAGAAAAAACATTCATTTACTAGTTCTGCCACACATCACTTTACCTCAAGGGTATGCTACCCCGGCGCCTCCACCACCAATAGTAAATATATATAATAAAATTCTGTAATCACCACCAACAACAATGAATCCTAGAGTACAGTTGGTGATGCGTAAATGGAAACTAGTCAAATCAGGTACAGGTTTTTTCAAACTTTATAAAGCGCGCTTAGTATAGGATTTTGTATGAAATGCTGAATTGAGACGTTAACAAAAATCAACGAATTTTATTGCTTAGGGCCGCTTGCACAAGGACATTTAAACTGATTTATAATTTTGTAATGGACAGCATTACAAAATTTTTACTTTTAGGCAAATGCATATTGTAGTTGCCAAAAAGGGACAGAAGAGTCCTTGTGCAAGTGGACCTTAATCGATAATTTAAAATGGTTGTCAAACATAAGCAATAGTAGCCGTGGATATAACGTCCTTTATTAAATAATCACTAAAAAATATTTTCTTATGTATATTATTGCATTGCGAATAAAAAAGTTTGTGAATCGCGATTGCTAGAGCGTCTAACGCGCTTCAACAGAAGGGCGACCGCGTATCTTTTGCATCAATCATTGATACATCGCAATCACCTCTGATTGGCTGAATTTATGGTATTCTTGCTGCGTCAATGGATTTCGTCCAATAGTGGAAGAGTGTTAACCAATCAGAGGTGATTGCGATGTATCAATGATTGATGCAAAAGATACGCGGTCGCCCTGCAGAGCGCGAAAGTGTCACTGACGCCCATTTCAAAAGTTCTTATCTAATCGCTCTGCAGCCAAAACAAAATCAACGGTAGAGCGTTCGGAAAGCAGCAAGAGTCAAGAGATGGCTAGTAACTATGTATAACTAGATGATGCCCGCAACTTCGTCCGCTTGGATTAAGGCGAGTCACCTCAGCTCAACGGTGAAAACTGGTTTGCTAGATCAAATGTTTTCGGTATTTACTATTAAATAACGGTCTTACAAAAAATATCCGATACACTTAAAGATATTGTCTAAAGAATGTGCTAATTTGTTATACGATAGGATGTACTTTACTCGATCAAAAAAATCTTGAAACAGGCTAAATTAAAAGTTTAAAACGAATTTTTTATTAATAAAATTTTCGACTTTGCTCATAATTTTTATATGGATAAATTTCTCTTGAAGTATTAATGAGAACCTGCTAAACTTTGTTTCAAACTGAAGTCCTATATTTATTTAATTCAAATTAATCCCAGAACTTGAACGTTGCCAAGCGCTTTCAGAACATACCGCGCTGCCCGCTTCCCCGGCAGTCTCTACGAGCAACGTACCGCGAGACGCGCGGGCGGCACCCCACATCCCCGGGATACAATCTACCCCTGTACCAAATTTCCTTAAAATCGGTTGAGCAGATCGTGAAAGCGTAGCAAACAGACAGACAGACAGACGGACAGACGACAGACCAACACACTTTCGCATTTATAATATTAGTATGGATGTCTCGCACTGATTGTGCTTGAATCGGACACTATTCGGCTGAAATCTGTATGGGATTCACTTCAATATTTTATTATCTTTGCTCTTTGTTCAGTGACGCTAAGTAAATTTTTATTATTCAAAAGTTTTATAAATATATCTACTCAGAAAGGTTGGGAACCTCTAGTCTACGTGCACAAGTGATAACTACGTCAATGAAAGTTTAAGACGACCGCGAAAAGTCATTGAATTCCGAATAAACTTCGCTAAAGGGTTGCTCCAGACCGTTAATTGTAAAAAAAATATTGCTTCACTAAATTACTTCACCGACAATGTTATTCTAACTTACATGAATATTCAAGCAGTTTCAAAGACAAAGCTCAGTTTAAAAACTTTCTTTTTAAGAAGTAGAGATACATTTGATCAAGATAATTTTTAATTCGATATAGTTTAGCTCTTGTCCAGGCATAAGTAAAATTGTTACGGGCTGGGGTTATGATAACGGAGAGAGATGCTGTATGTTTTAAAATAATTTATTGGTCTTACATAGTTGAGGGCAACTGGTACACTGTACACTTTTCTTCTCTTGTCACGACTTCTTCCTTCATCTCGAGGTGGTCGCTTCGCTGACTGCTCTGACTGATTTGTAACTCTACTTATGTCTGGATCATTTGTGGTGACAATGATATAGAGAATAGCTGATCTAGAAGTTCTATAACAGTGTTATTTTTAAAAATCAGTGTAAAATACATTGAGTGTACATTATTAATGGTGATCACTGATAAGTTATTATATCTAATTATACCTTATGGTAATAGCTTAACAACAAACAAATAAAAACACCATAAGGCTCTATTAGGTATAGAACCATCATTCTGTCCACCAAGTGTATTGATTCTGAGAAGATATAAAAATTTTAACACTGGTTTCATGTTTGCAACATTATACGTGGCTATATGAGTCATCAAGTTTATGCAAAACTACGCCTTTATAAACCATATTGCTTCTACGAAACCCACCTAAAAGTAATTAAAATAAGTATCAGGAGCTATCGTGGATAAAGAGTTCTTATCCACACCCATTAAAAATTTACATAACAACTCTAAACCGTAGTAATACTTAAATAATAAATAAACTATACTAATATTATAAATGCGAAAGTTTGGATGGATGGATGGATGTTTGTTACTCATTCACGCCAAAACGGCTGAACGGATCTTGATGTTTGGCACAGAGATAGATCTAGTCTGGAATAGCACATAGGCTATTTTTTTATCACGGAACTTAAATTTTTATCCCGAAAATTAACTTTTCTCCCGGAAAATTAGAAAGTTCCCGCGGGAAACCTCAATCCACGCGGACGAAGTCGCGGGCATCAAGTTAGTACATAATAAATTGACTTCTAAATTTATTTTAGAGCTAGAAGTTTTCTCTCGTGTGTTTGAATTGCTTGTGAAATTGTTTGTTAGTAAGAACTTTATACACACCGTCTTAAGAGGAATTCTCCCGGCGGTTTCTCCATAGATAAACATTTATCTGTTTCCTCCGTGGAAAATTACAATAGAGAAAATATTTTTGCACCATAAAATTCATATGTATCCGTGCCATGCTCCTAGGTTTTGCTTTTTTCAATAAATTAATAATTTTAAGAACCTTTCCTTTTCAAAAGTTGCAAAAAATGGCCCAGTTTTCGCGCCATCGATATAATCAAAAAGAAAAACATACCGGAATAGCCTTGCTTAAATTATTCTTGAAAAAAAAACGGTTCTGTTTTGGACGAGGAAACAGAAAAATACGAGAGTAAGATTCGATTGTTTTTCATAGGTATATAATCGGTCCAAGTTGCAGTTGTCCCTATCGGGTGTTATGGAATTCTATTAGAGGAGCAGCGCGACGGCAATATAATTGTTCAATACCTATTGTCAAAGTTTCCCGTTCATGACATATCCTCTTAATGTCTGTTAATAGTTGAGGTGATTGCGAAGAAAAGCAATTGCAATTAAATTTAGAATTCACGGACTCTCTTGCCAAAGGAGCGCTGGTAGGCTTTTTCAGCATGGCTCTCTCAATGATACGATCAAAAGGGCTCTTGCCACCATAGATATTCCTGCGATCATTGAGCCGGCAGGGATTAGTCGGGATGATGGCAAGAGATGGATTGACGCTGGTTCCCTGGGAACGGGGACGGGCGCTAATGTGGGACGCAACATGCGTATACACATTGGCCCCGTGTCATATCAGGGAGACAGCATGAAGGCCGGGAGCCACAGGAGAAAAGGCTGAAACCGGCAAGCGGCGGAAGTATGCCTCTCTCATAGAGAGTTACATATTTGTTCCGTTTGCCGTGGAGACCCTGGGGCCATGGAGTCTTAGTACCAAAAAAAATTTACGAGATATTTCACCGCGGTTAATTGCCTCATCTGGTGACAGAAGGGCTGGGTCATTTTTTGCGCAAAGGATCAGCCTGGCTGTCCAGCGCGGAAATGCAGCCAGCATTCTTGCCACCATTCCATGCGGGCATGATTTATATAGTAATAAGGTTAGGCTAGCTAGCATTAAGTTCTATTGTATTATTTTTAATATTAAAAAAAATTGCAAATGCGTGTATTTATAAATTCCTCATCTCTTGTTACTATTCCTATCTCGATCCTCCCAAAATCTTCGGAGCTATGACCAATAATACGTCTCAGGGGATTTGCATCTGAAAACCATTTTCAATGGTAAAAGTCTTTCAACTTTTTTTGCACGGGCCGCCCGGTGCGAGCGGTGACTTGAAAAGTTTTAAACCCGAACTACAAATATGAAACCCCGCCCGGACGCTCGCCGGACGCCCTTTAAACTAGGACAATTAATCTGGGGAAACCCTGACGGATGGCAGCCTTATGGTAACATTTATGCAAAACATAATGTGAGACATTTAAATATCGATTACAGTGAATCGATTTTTACGTCAGCGTAAAATTACAGTAATAATGATTAATTTTTTTGATGTGTACTGCGACTTTTTAAGTTTTTACCATTCAGAAATTATCAATTGACCCTGCCGGGAAGCGAACCCGGGACCTCCCACGTTCAGGCAACAGCGCTCAACAATGCGCCAGGATGGCTTTCGTTTACCTGGCTGGTAAATTGATGGAAACCACTCGGCTTTACTCATTGATAAGGTTGATGGGAAAACATTGTTGAAATGGATTCATATAATAAGGAAAGTAGATAAAATCAACAATATTATCGAGTGTGAGTACGCCACTTTTAAAGGTTTAAGCACTTATGATAGGAGTACTTCCTATTAATATAGGAAGAGTAGGTAACATCTATGTTATCACTTATCACGTATCAAGCTCAATAAACTACTGTCGGTAACTGGTATGTACTGCTTGACAGTACCTAGTGCTTTTAACGTAAGTACTGAAATAAAATGATGCTTTTCCATATCCCGAACTTTGGCTTAACGTAGGGCTGGCACCTGTCCTTTTCCATATTATGTAGGTATAAAAGTGGTCATAAATGAAAAATGTCTTAATTTGACTTTGCAAAATAACATTCACCGTTATTATTAGTGACTAGCTGATGCCCGCGCTTCGTCCCCGTGGATTAAGGTTTTATGTTTCCCGCGGGATCTCTTCAATTTTCCGGGATAAAAAGTAGCCTATGTCTTATTCCAGACTATAATCTATCTCTGTGCCAAATTTCATCGAGATTCGTTCAGCTGTTCTGGCGTGAAAGAGTAACAAACATCCATACATACAAACTTTCGCGTTTATATTATCTAGTTTTCCTAACTATGGGTTCACTAATCAACCTTTCGCTTCAGGAAATTACAGGACTTAAACGCGCACTTATCCCACTGAATGAAGTTCAGAGTTTTAACGTCGCTTTGCGTGGAAAAAGAAAGTATACTTCCACTTCCACTAATCACTTCATCTTCTCAGTTTATGATGTATCTTCTAAAATCGAGACAATTAGGTAAGTACTCGCTTATCTGTGCGCGAGTTTTATTTATTATTTCGACCGCACGAACTTTTGGCATCTAAGCTTCGGGTTAAAGTTTTTGTGGGAATCAAATTCGTTCACTGGATTTGAAGGCTTCAAGCGTTAGGCTCGAATATTTGGGGGATATCTAACAAGGTTCGCTCCTAAAAGTTTCTTCCTGCTAATTTATTTACAGAAAATTCACTGCGATTGATATTGAAATGTTTATCATAAATACTATTAATCATATATTTAATATTATCATTTGTTTTTATAATTTAATTACAATATTGGTCTTGTAAATCAAAAATAAGAAGTTTCTGTTATACCTAGTTAAATGTTATTAAGTTTTCTACTTGTAATATTTTTCAAACGTTAAGTCAGTGACAGGATGAGATACGAATTTAACCTTAACCTCAATTCCGTGCCGCGAAGAGCACGTGGGCGTGGTTAATATCAATTGACTTAAGAACAAACCGAAGAGTCTTTAAGCCGTTACTCGTACTCAAGTCGTGTACGGAAGGATCTGAAAGCCTACCGCATTGTTATCCCCTGAAAATCCCTCGCATTAAGTTATGGCTACACTGTTACTTGAGGGTCGCAATAAAGCGGTTTGAGATATACCTATTTCGTAGTAGGTTGGATAGACCTGAATACAAAGCCTTTTAAACCCATTCTTACTGTGATGACTGATAGGCTGACCTATCAATGCACAATCTAAATTTCTGGGGTAAGAAAATTGATTTTACCTGTTCACTCTGTTTCAGAAATACCACTCGATTAAAGCCGGGGTGTGAAAACTAGTACAGTCATGATAATAATAATTATTTTGTATATACCAGAGTACTTACTACGCTATATAGTACATAATGCATCTTATAGAACTTTAATGCAAATTGATCCTAAAGTAAATAGGAACCAGATACCTACGTTTCCGTGTCGATTAACTTCCTCATATTGTTTCTCATAGTGGTTATACCTATTTGTATGTGCAGTATGTTTTTTATGCTTTAATATTTTTTGATGATACCCATTAAGGGGTTGCATGTTTCAAAATATGAATATTAATAAGGGAGTCACAGGCTTCTACTAATAGGAAAACAGCTCGTTTTCTTTATTACCCTCGACGAAACGGAGAGTGTGTATGTGTTTGCCCTTAGAGGTTGTGTGTTTGTATGTTTGTTTGTGCACTATTTTGTTACCATTTTTCTCAAAAAGTACTGGGCCGAATAAGATGCGGTTTTTTTGCATTAGATGTTTATAGCTTGTGAGAAGGTTCTTAGATATATTTTAGGACCATAGACAATCGAGCTGAGCTGTAGTCTATGATTTTAATTTTTCAATATGTTACCATTTTTCACAAAAAGTACTGGGCCCATTGAGATGCGGTTTTTTGCATTAGATATGTATAGCTTGTGAGAAGGCTCTAAGATATATTTAAGGACCATAGATAACCGAGCTGAGCTGTAGTCTATGATTTGAATTTTTCAATATGTTACCATTTTGCACAAAAAGTACTGGGCCGATTGAGATGCGGTTTTTTGCATTAGAAACGTATAGCTTGTGAGAAGGTACTTAGATATATTTAAGGACCATAGACAACCAAGCTGAGCAGTAGTCTATGATTTTAATTTATCAATATGTTACCATTTTTCACAAAAAGTACTGGGCCGATTGAGATGCGGTTTTTTGCATTAGATATATTTTGCTTGTACCTAGATGCTGCCCAGGGTCTCATGATGGAGCCAGGAGGTGGTCATGGAAACTCCTTAAGTTCTCATATTAAACGCGTCGTATTGGATTTCTATTGATTTGTCTTCACAAGCGCTTTGTACCTAGATGCTGTCCAGGGCCTCATGATGGAGTCAGGAGGCGGTCATGGGAACTCCTTAAATTCTCATCGTAAACCCGTCGTGTTTGGACTCTTATGATTTGTCTTAACAAGCACTTTGTACCTAGATGGAGCTCTGCAGTTCGTCGTGGGTTTTTTTTTAAATTTTAATTTTATTACTTGTTTATGAAGATTTGTTTACCGAGTTAAAGATGTTTTTTCCATATTTATGTATGAGGTGTCATGCGGGTACGTACCTATACCTACCACGGGGATAATAACAAAATAGTCCATCGGTCATCTGTAGTGCTACCGAGTACCGCACACACGCACTGTAGGGCTAGCATGCACACAGCAAGTAAAATAATGTCTACCTGTATCTCTATTTGTCTAACATGGTAACTTACATGACTGGTGTCAAAAGTAGAGATAAAAGTTATATCACTTATCTGTGGTATTATTCTCTACATCCCTTACATACCGACTATTTTTTTCTCCTATGGACTTTGTTCATGTTAGGTTAGGGTAAACGAAAAATTAGCCGACAACGATAACATATCTCGCTCTCTCGTCGCAAGATATCTCGTTGTACGTATGCTAAGGCTGCAGCTCATCTCTATTGAATTACCTCGCCACTTGAAAAAGGGCGATGCGAGAATAATTTACAACATGATTGATGATGATAATTTACAATAGTATCGTATTATGACGACCTCCGTGGCGCAGTGTGTAGCGCTGTTGCCTTAACGTGTGGAGGTCCCGGGTTCGATCCCCGGCAGGTTCAATTTGGGAATTTATAATTTCTGAATTTTCCCTGGTCTGGTCTAGTGGGAGGCTTCGGCCGTGGCTAGTTACCACCCTACCGGCAAAGACGTGCCGCCAAACGATTTAGCGTTCCGGTACCAAAGGGGTATGGGTTTAATATAACTGCCATGCCCCTAACAGGTTAGCCCGCTACCATCTTAGACTGCATCATCACTTACCATCAGGTGAGATCGCAGTCAAGGGCTAGCTTGTAGTGGAATTAAAAAAAAAAAAAAAAGTAAATAATTGAGAATAGAGTACGATACCTAAACAGAAGTAATATTATAGAGACCATGTTAAGAGAAAAAAAAATTATTATTATAAAATACTAGCCGATTCCCGCGAGTTCGTCCGCGTGGTTTTAGTTTTTTGATATTCCCGCGGGAACTCCTTAATTTTCCGGGAAAAAAGTAGCGTATGTCACTCTCCAGTTTCTCAACTATACCCATGCCAAAAATCACGTCGATCCGTTGCTCCGTTGCGGCGTGATTGAAGGACAAACCAACAAACCAATAAACCAACAAACCAACAAACAAACACACTTTCACATTTATAATATTAGTATGAAGTATGATGATATGATGTTTTTTTTTTATTGTGAGATAGGCTTGCGCTTGACGACAATCATGCTTAGTGCAAAGCAATGATGAGGTCTAGGTTGGAATGCGCTTGCATAGAAGATGCCTATTCATTCTTGCCTTGAAGGTACCTAAGGTATACGTGGCAGAAAACACTGTGCGCTGGGAGCGTGTTCCACACCCTAGCGGTTCCGATCAGAAACGTAGAGCAAAAACGTTTTGTGCGGGCAGATTGGATATCAACCACATAAGGATGCCAACGCAGACGGTTTCTCGCTGTTCTGAGGTAGAACGGGGAAGGAGGAACAAGGTTGTGAAGTTCCTGAGCAGACCATGGTATATGCGATAAAAAACCGATAAGCAGGCGACTTTGCGTCGGTGCTGTAAACTACGTGTATGTACCGGCATTTTTAAAATTTCATAACTGGATTGCAGTGTTATGGCTAGGTTATGGCCAATAAATACGATATAGGAAGTAGCCGGTCATATACCGCTGGTAATAAACACAACTATCAGTTGCCTGTTTTATAGCGCTGTAAACCACGTAGATATGCCCATGTGTCGTATAAATGGCAACTGGTTGGATACCCTCATTACTGTTGATAATAATGATTTTAATCGATTTTATAGCAACCCTTTATGAGGCTAATAAAAGGCACCGAGGTAATAAGATAAAGTTTTGCTTCCAAGTTAAAAGCAAGGTAATTATTAAATTCTATACCAATTACCAACCCACCATTTGTCTGTAGGTGGATAAGGAAAGCTGTGTCCACTCATATGATATGACTCATGGTTCATACCAGGGATGTAACGGAGGAAAATTTATCGGAACCGAAGTCGGAGTCGGAACCGGAGTCGGAGGCAGAGTCGGAGTCAGAGGCAGAGTCAGAAATGGTCACAAGAGAGATATTTTTCATTTAAGATCAAATAAAAACCTCCGTGGCGCAGTGTGTAGCGCTGTTGCCTTAACGTGCGGAGGTCCTGGGTTCGATCCCCGGCAGGGTCAATTTGGGAATTTATAATTTCTGAATTTTCCCTGGTCTGGCCTGGTGGGAGGCTTCGGCCGCGGCTAGTTACCACCCTACCGGCAAAGACGTGCCGCTAAGCGATTTAGCGTTCCGGTACGACGCCGTGTAGAAACCGAAGGGGTATGGGTTGAATATAACTGCCATGCCCCTAACAGGTTAGCCCGCTACCATCTTAGACTGCATCATCACTTACCATCAGGTGAGATCGTAGTCAAGGGCTAGCTTGTACTGGATAAAAAAAAAAAAAACATCATTCAGCCAACCTTTTTTCCATTCGGAAGGCGTGGGTGGCGGGGGACTCCCAACGCGACGGGTATGAACCAGTTCGTAACGGTCGACGCAGGCCGCCGTCGCTATTTGTTATGCTTCGACCTCCGATTAAAACCTCCGTTTTAAAAGTTTCGGAGCCGAAATCGGAACCGAAGGTGTAATAATAATCGAAAGTTCCGACTTAACGGAATAGTAGTCGAAGCTCCGTAACATCCCTGGTTCATACCTATGATTGATAAGAAAAAGAGATATGTGTAACAAGCAGAAAAGGAATACGTGTAGATTAAGATATTAATTATTTCGTTTCTTAGGGTACCAATGCTTTATCTTGTTTTTTTTTTTAAATCTATAGTTGTTGCTTTTGTTTTTTTTTATTAATCCATGCTGTATTTAGTATAATAATTCACTTCACTTAGCTTGTATTTATATTATGATTTTTATTTTATGTTAATGTGTGAGTAAATAAAAAGTCTAGAGCATAACTAATAGAATTCTCCGAGTCAATTGTTTAGAAACAATCTCGATTAAATAATTGTTTGATTGATTTCATCTATTTGACATCTGTGCACGGATACAGGTCAAACATCAATTTCCTTATTCAGTTCAATAAGTAGTGTCAAGTGTGGTGTTCGAATTTTCGTAATTCAGTAAGTACTTATGGAATTTCTTCAAAGATGAAAGTTTACGATTCGACTTGGCTTCAGAGTTCAGGACTCCTTCAAATTTCAACTTATTAAAATTATTCTGATTCCTTCTATGTACCCTCAATAAGGCACATAAAGATTAAAAATAAGTTATCCCTTACCTAATTTATTTATTTATTTTCCAGCAATGACAGCGGTTACTTACCTATGTACAAATTGATAAAATAATTATTGTAAATGACTTTTATTTAAAAAGAGCAACCACCGAGTTTCTTGCTGGTTATTCTCGGTACGGAATGGTATCAAAAACCAGTGGTAAATTCACTCGACGATACAAAAGCACTTTTAATAAGTTTATTTGAATAAAACATATGAGTTTGAGTTTCTGTGATTGTCATCTACGCTGATCAATTTCCGAGTCTTTCCTAGATACGTTTAATAGCTTAAAATATAAGACAATTAGCTGATGCCTGTGACTTCGTCCGCGTGGATTGAGGTTTTTGGTACCACGAAATTTTTTTTTAATTTTTTTCTGACTTAAATATGAAAGTAAGCCATATGCTGTCGCTGACTTTTTTGTAGGCCTTATCAAGTTCTACAACTTTTCTATAGAACTCAATCATATATCTCTCATCGTTAAGGCAGCGTTCGTAAGAAATGTTTTCGTTCGACCGTTTTTTCTCCGACTTACTTTGCAAATCCGACTACCACGAAAATTTCTTTTCATTTTTCGGGTTCATTTATAGTCTATATGACATTCAAAATAATGTGGCTTGGTAACAGAATTTTAAAAATCGGCTCATTAGATCCAGAGATTATCAATCCCAAACCCATCAATCTCACAAACTTTACCTCTTTATTGACCGAGCGAAGCGAAGGTCTCTGAGTCTACTTGGGTGAATTGGCACTTGTCCGTCCGTCCGTCCGTCCGTCCGTCCGTCCGTCTGTCAGAGCATTATAACTTCTGAATTACTGAACGCAATTACTTCAGCTTTAAATATAATATGTAAACCAATGGCCTCCCGCCGAATATGGCTTAAAAAATGATAAAAATCTTTATTTCAGGGGGGCTCTCATAGAAGCGAATGCGAAGTAAAATATTTTTTATAAAGTTACATAGGGTTGCGGTATATCATTTTAAAGATAATTAGGAATAGAGTCGGAAAATATTTTTTTTTTAATTTTTCCCCCAAAATTGACGAAATGGGGGGCTTTCAAAGTGGTGATTTTCTAACGTCCAAAGATGACCTCAGAACTCTAAATTTTCTGAAAGGATGAGCCTGAAACTTGATCAATTATTTCAATTATATCCCGTACTTGAACAAAAAATACTAAAATTAGATAAATATTGTAAGGAAACGAAATTATTTAATTTTTAATGAGCGTCAGTATTTTTAACAGAACTTCATATTTATGTCAATAGATGGCGCCGCGAGGTCTCAGTTCGGGGCGAACCACTAGTAATATTAAAAGTTTACAGATAACAATAGCCCGTAGCGGAGCTATTAATAGTGACGTGACAAGTATTTAAACGGTCCAATATTAGCTTTCACTTAACACATTAGCGCCTCGGTCTGATGTTTGTGTATTCAATTGGGCGTTTCATAGTTACTTTTACATTCTTCAATGGAAGATTCCTTTCTCGTCATTGCCACTGCTATAAATTATTTAATGAGGAGGCCAGTATGAGTGATGGGACTGCCAATTTTTTTTGTTACGTGAAGTGATTGCGATTTTTATTGTGAAACGGTTTGAAGTTTTAAAACATCTTTAAGCTATTTAATTCAAATGGCTTTGTTTTTATCGATTCTTGATTTATGGATTTATTCACAAACGTTAAAAACCCAATAAAGCATTAATGAAACAGTCGCAAACTCAAATCAAGAGACTCTTTTGGTAACTCAAAGTACTTATTAGAAAACTGAAACGATGATCTTTGTAAAAGAATCGTACCGTGACTATTACTTACGATGAATTATTGCACCGCGACCGCTGTATTCAGGAGGTATTGACTACCTATTGATACTACACTGCACTAATAAATGTGCGTTAACATATCCAGAGAATGCACCGATGCCAGATTAAAAATGTATACTTAGCTTAAATTATGCCTTGGATAATATTGACGCTTATCCCTGCGTATGAAGTAAAAAGGGCGATAGCAGGTGTTGTAAAATAGTGCTTGCTTCAGATGATCTATACAGATTTATCTGCTTTAACGAATTGACACTATACTGTTCAATGGGAAAATAGACGTAGATACGTACTTTTCTTGTGGTGTAGACATGATCCGTGCAGGCGACACATGCTCGCCGTCTGCCCCATGCGGGCGCTACCGCGTACTCGAATCCATCCGCGTGACGCCGCACTCACTGCCACTGCATCCCGATATCGATCACCGATGTATCGATAGTCGACACTTCATTTCACTTCACTATTTTGTTCAGTACACCTTAACATTTTTTGGTTTAAGACCTGATAGTTTGATACAAGCTGTCGTAAACATACTTAAGTTCATTGGAGTAAAATGATTATTATCTTGATTATCCCATATTAAATTAAATAAACCTAAGAGCTCCTTGTCAGATCAGATTACTACATGACCATATTATATATTTTTCATATATAACCTGCATTGAAAGTGCGAGTTTCAATGCTTATTGAGCCACCCGAAACTGGTCAATTTCAGACTAATACGTCATTCAGCGTCAATCACTGCACTCGGGCAGAAAACGATTAATTTCTGCCCGCTAAATGACGTTGCAGCCCTGTCAGAGCCCTTCAATCCTGTCAGAGTATCTTTTGTTTATTTCAAACCTTTAGGTATACTTGTCATTTTCCATCAACTAAACTGACAGACCTCATACTTCTGAAATTAAAATAATTTACAAATTTTTTTAAAATAATTTACAATTTTAATAAAACGCGCACTAATAATGCGGATTATATGAATATAGTGTGTGACGCGGGATGAAATACGATTTCATACTAGACAGAAATCGTCTTGTTTCATCCTAGGCACACAATATACTTACTATTGTTTGACTGTTTGAGGATTAAGACTCAAAATTATTATATTTTATATGGAGAAACCATCGGTTCCTGTGCATGTTATATATTTACAGCTCGTAACTTCGCTTTTACTGTAAATGTTGAGCATGATAAAGACGAAAAGCATGATTAACCTACTTGAAATACCTCTTGGCAGGTACTTACTTATTTTCCTACAGAGAAATAAGTATTTGACGCAAAATAATATAATTTAAGGAAATAATATACTTTATCTGTTGCTGTAACTCATTCAAATCAAGGCTAAAACTATCCGGAGATAGAAACAAAACATGTTTATATTTTCACATTAAATTTGAAGTCAACTCTAGGGAATTTCAAATAAAATATTCTTAAATAACTTCTCTTTACTCCCTCTTAACAGCAAAGGCATCAGCTAAGTATGCAGATTTTAATCTTCTAAAAGGCAGGTGCCTCAGATGTTGGTAGGTATGACTATTAAAATTTTGCTCTTTTTTTAAAAACTTGTCAAAGATAAGTAATATTCTGTGGGAAAAGTAGTATTTCGTCAAGTTCTGTCAGTACTACAGGAATTTTAAAAATACTTGCAAGAGCAGTAGTCTAAGTGGTAGTGGTAAAACCGCTACAAAATGAGAAAAAATTCCAAGGACTCAAATACCACATGAACGTTATTAGGTGTATATCGTAATGAAATACTTTTTTAATCATTAATTGCTTGATCAATTTTGATGCAACTTCCAGACATGTACCTAGTCAATTCCCGGGAGGATTTTGTGGAGTTGGCTTACGAAAAGACCCGCGTGGTCAGGTATCTGGGTCAAGACGGCATGAGCCCTTGCTGGTGGATTTTTCCGATTTTCTTGTGACATTTTATGAAGCAAATCGCTTCACTTGAGACAAAGATGTCGTCTCACTGAGCTTTATGTTTTTCATTCGAATAAATATAATATTTCCGAAAGGTCCTCTGGATTAGGTTAGCTCATGGATCCGAATACATCGGCTTATCCTTTTGGGAATTTACGTCTGCTATCTGAACAGAATATCAATACCAGATTTTATCATAGTACCAATTTGGCGGATCAACCTGCCTAGCATATCGCTTGCTTGTTACAGGTTTATAATACTTAGATAACAATTTAATTCTAAATATTCTGCGATACCAAAAAACACTTTCTTTATAATTCTGACCAAAGGGGCAATAAGCCAGAATTACAATTTTGTCCTGCTCCTTTCCTAAACTACGTTTTATACTAAGACTTTTACATTCTTACTTAGAGGAATAAAAATGGAATAAAACCAATTCAATAAAAATGCTAATCGGAACGCAGTATCTCTCTCGAGATTTGCAGTATCCTTAAAATTTAATGTCAAAAAAAAACGTTTAGATATGACGATGAGAATCTCGAAATCTAAATGACGTTATTATTTATTTTTATGTATGCAAGATCAGAGTTCAAAAACACTGTATAATAATTTTTTTTCGATCTAATGTTTCAAATTTTCAATCAAATCGTTACGTTATTTAGGATCTTTTGATTTTGTGACCGCTAGATTGATTTGGAGGATCGTTACAAACCTGAGAAAGTAACCGAAACGAACGAAAGGAGCACAGAACAACGAATGTCATTGATGTGGACACGCGTTGAATGACTGTCATGAATGGAGTTTGTAGGAGTGTATGGTTTTATACTACACGACACGATCTGTTGCACATCGGTTCACACAATATTGTGGTGTTGAGTCACCCGACTGATATAAGCAGCCAAATACTTTATGCTTTAAATTATGTCTTAAGTTGTATCTAGCAGAATTTTGCCTGAAAGACAGCGGGATTCCACTTAAATTTATGAAAATATTGGGAGATCGGCATACTTGCACGGACACAATGAAAAGATAATTTTTGCTAGCCTAGCTAATTGTTCAGTAGCAGTAAACGTTGCAGAAGTTACATGTTACATGGCCACGGTGACGGCTTCTATATCGTTTATTGGATTAAATGGTAAGGTAGACTTTATGTAAAAATAAGTACTATAAGCTACGTGTTAGCTTTATACAAGCTAGTAGTTACGAGTACTAAGTTGACAGAAATCGACTGTAAAATACATGTACTCATCTAGAACAAGCATTACTTTTAGTTGGAGTTGAATGGAGTATTTTGAAATCGTACACATCGATTAAGTTCCTTTTTCAAACTCTGATTTTTCAGGTTAAAAATTATCCTAAGGGTAACTTTATCCGTTTCTATAAATGTATTTGTGAAATTCATCACAATCGGTTCGATTCCTTTTTTGCATTTATACTTGGCGAAGTTTAGTGTATTATAATTTGAGTAGCTAATGCAGTCGAGTGATATTCAGAGAAAATGATATGTGGGTAAAATATTTTGTAGTCCTTTCGATTGCTCGGTAATCTACATCGGATCGCTTCCGTCTCGTCGTCAACGTTTAACTAAAATACATCTCATTTTCGATCGATGTAACCTCACTGTATGGCTAAGTAAATATTCGCCTAGTCACTAAACTCTGAATACCTAGTTGGTTTTTACTACTGAATATTATATGTATTGTAATTGACAGTGATTTAAAAATACGAGTAAAAGATTAGAGAGCTAATCGAATAGAAACTCGATTCAAACAAGAATAAGTCAGATAGATTTCTAGATCAAAATAGAGAAGTTTTATGTTGAACTCAATTTGGTAGATAGAGCACGTTTCAATATATATCAAAATATAGCATTCGAAAATCGGGATTTCTCCTGTAGGGTTGGTTATTATTATGATAAGTCAACAAAACTACAAGTAGAAGTCGTATTCTGAATGGCAAATCGAGGTTTGGTAAACATGCGAGTCAAACTTGGCCTTAGAAACAGAAACGTTTTGAAATAAGCGATGTAAAGATCTAGTCGAAGATAACGGATATTATAAGCTAAGGAACATAATTAAAATATAATATATATAAACGTAATAGTACTTTATAAGGATAACTTGATGAGTACCTACCTCGTATATAGTTATTACAGAACTCAATAACTAACAGTGTCTGAAAAATCTCTACAATTTTTTCTTTTGTAGGCCGTTTTTAGGGCAGGTGGAAAAAATGGTAGATTGTCAGTTGATAATCAACTTTCATCAAACTCAAACGATTGAGGCTGTAGTACTACATTGGATCACATACAACTTTTTTCTCTAAAATTTTTACCTTACAATCAAGAGACGAAATTTCACCTGCCCTAAAATGGACTATTAGTTAGTTGTATTATGTTGATTTCATGCCACAAATCAGCTCTTTAGACAATAAATAATAAATTTATGGTGACCCTAGTCCCACATGTTGGAGGCATTTAGGCTGGGCCGAACATTTGTAACAATGCACGTAGGCACTAAACGGCTATTAGGACCGACTGCATCACAAAATTGTAATTAATGACTTTGGTAACAACAGCTAGGTACGAGTACGTCTCTAATAATATGGTCTCGTCCTACAAAGTAACGAACTGTTTTGAGTTTCACTTGCTACTATTAGTGGGTTTATATCTGTAGGTATCCTAAATTATATTACCATATACCATACAATGCTTACTCGTAAGCGTAGTGTGGGGCACCCTCCAGCGCGATGGACATTAGGAGGGCGGCGGGAAGTGGCTGGATGAGGAAGGCTGAGGACCGGGTGTGGTGGCGTTGTTTGGGAAAGGCCTAGGTTCAGCAGTGGACGTCCGAGGTTGAGATGATGATGATGATACCATACAAACAACTCTTTGATATTGATATTTCGGGATAAAAATATATACCCTACCAGCTGATACCCGCGACTCCGTCCGCGTGGATTAAGATATTTTGGTTCCCGAGGGAACTCCTTAATTTTCCAGGATAAAAAGTAGCCTATGTGCTATTCCAGACTATAATCTATCTCTGTGCTAAATTTCATCCAGATCCGTTCAGCCGTTGGGGCGTGATTGAGTAACAAACATCCATCCATACTACCATACATCCATTCACCCATACATCCATTCACCCATCATATATCCATACATCCATACATCCAAACTTTCGCATTTATAATATTACTATAGATGGGCCTATGTCGCCTTGGGATGAGTACATCTCTGTAGGTACTAAGTATGTCAAAATCGGTTGATTAGATGGGCCGTGACAGCGTTGCAGACAAACAGACACACTTTCGCATTTATAATAATTTTAGTAGATATGGGAATTAAACGTGCACTCTATTATTTTGGTAGATACTTTTTGTAGAAGTTATTTTGACTTTGACTACAATATTGGTAACTTAATTAAGGAAGCCATTTAAGGGAGGGATCGTGCATGTCCTATATTATTAGGAGTAACGAGATTTCTGCCATGTTGTGTGAATACTTGTAAGGATTCCTCCGTAAGTCTATCCAAGTACATTTAATTTGATTAATATTGTTAAAGGATTTAATTCCTAACAGGCAAATGCCAGATATATTTTTTACTATCAAACATTACCCATTGACCAAAGGATATAAGGAATAATGGATCACTGGCTAGCCCCCACTACTTTCCTATTCATATTCATTTATTAACCGACCCCAAAATAGGGGGAGGTTCACAATTCGACTGTATGTTTTTTTTGTATGTACATGTTACGCGATCATTCCGCCAATTATGAATCAATTTTGATGATTCTTTTTTTGGTAAATCATACTTCAGAGGTGGTCTCATAAAAAAATTATCGAAATTGATTTAGCGCTTTTTGAGATAATCAACAAAAAACTAAATATATACCCAGATGATGTTTTTTATTTTTTAGTTTAAGTTGGTTTTGAAGTAGGTTTTGTTTTAGATGATTGATGATTGATTGATGATGAATAATTATTATATTTTTGTTGCTGACAAAAATGTGTTACCATAAGATAATAAAAGGCGTCTTTTATCCTAGATTCTGTCATACATGATGGTATCTATTGCATCATTAGTAGTCAACATGGTTTGCAAATGTCGGAATATTGAACAAAAAAGTAATAACGTTTTTATTGTCCCAGTTAACGAGTAATGGACTAGTATGCTAATAAACGTACAACATAATAAATACTAGAGTACTACATTTGTTAAACATACCTATACCTATTGTATATCGAGCGGCGGCCTGGCACCGGGAAGCGAAGCGTTGGACGACCTTTTTTTATTTTATTCATACACTACAAGTTAGCCCTTGACTGCGATCTCACCTGATGGTAAGTGATGATGCAGTCTAAGATGGTAGCGGGCTAACCTGTTAGGGGCATGGCAGTTATATTAAACCCATACCCCTATTCGGTTTCTACACGGCATCGTACCGGAACGCTAAATCGCTTGGCGGCACGTCTTTTGCCGGTAGGGGGGTAACTAGCCACGGCCGAAGCCTCCCACCAGGCAAACCACCTCCCACTAGGTGGACGGATGATCTCAAGCGTGCAGCTGGGAGCCGCTGGAAACAAGCGGCACAAGACCATGCTCTGTGGCGATCCAAGCAGGAAACCTTCGACCAGCAGTGAACGTCTATAGGTTGAGACGACGAGGTATATCGAGTAGGTAAATATCGTATTTATTTTTGTAATACTAAAGTTTGAGTAGGTATGACCAAACCCTTCTCATTCAGAGAGGAGAGACGTGCTCAGTATTGAGCAGGCAATGCATAGATAATAATATTATGATTATGATGAGATACTCATTAAAGTTCGTATCCAGTGAAAGTAATAATACAATAAGTATCAGGTACCTATTTGTATAATTATTTAAATATAGGCATTTGCTTAATCAGACATAATATTTTTTTTTTTTATCCTCTACAAGCTAGCCCTTGACTGCGATCTCACCTGATGGTAAGTGATGATACAGTCTAAGATCGTAGCGGGCTAACCTGTTAGGGGCATGGCAGTTATATTAAACCCATACCCCTTCGGTTTCTACATGGCATCGTACCGGAACGCTAAATCGCTTGGCGTGTTTGCCGGTAGGGTGGTAACTAGCCACGGCCGAAGCCACCAGACCAGACCAGGGAAAATTCAGAAATTGTAAATTCCCAAATCGACCCTGCCGGGATCGAACCCGGGACCTCCGCACGTTAAGGCAACAGCGCTACACACTGCGCCACGGAGGTCGTCGTCATTATTGCAGCAGTGTCACGATTTACTGTTATGATCATCAGCGCAGCTAAAGATAAAACTATAAAAAAGACAAACATAAGCAAGCTACCTTTACTGAATTTTATAATATAAGTAACTTTGGTGAATTTGTTCTCGAAGCGACAGGGCATTGAAATCTGTGGAGCCACAATTCGAATCACCATCCTAAGAATGAATGTCCATTAAAAAAATTGACCAATAGGTAAACACACCTAGGCAGATTCAGTCGATTACTTATAACACTTAGGTCCACTTGCACAAGGACTCTTAAATTGATTCAGTTGAATATTTTGATGCTGTTTTGAGGTTTTTGGTTTTGATTTGATGGTTTTTGGCAACTACAATATGCATTTGCTGAAAAGGGACAGCATTACAAAATTTAACTATGGGGGGGTAGGCTGCCAGGACACCAGTAACCTGTGTCCTAACACGGGGAAATGGGTGGAATGGTTCAATTAATGGACCGATCACCCGCCTGGCGACGGCGGGCGTCCCCTCTATAAGTACATAGTTAGTCCTTAGAATAAGTAATGAAAATCGTAAATCGAATGTTTCCGCAGTGTAGAATGCAATGGTTCCCCGAGGCGACAAGGAAATGCAATATGCGGAACCACGACAAGCAATTCGAATTACCATAGACCAACCATCACATTATTATAAGAGTCCAATAATACACCTACACTGATTGTGGCTATTCTGTTATACAATCGAAACAAGTAATGAGAATTGTAATGCGAATGTTTCCGCAGTATAGAATGCAATGGGTCCCCGAGGCGACAAGGTAACGCAATCTACGGAGCCAGCTGCGAATACTAAACAATTCGTTATGTATTCGTCCCGGAAAAATCGTACGCCGCCCGCCCTAGGTAGTAGGTACACGTCTCGAATTAGTAAACCTCGATAGACTTTGTCGTTTTCATAATAAAAAATACACATACCCTACATCTATATATATAAAAATGAAACCCGTTTTCCTTGGTCACGGCATCACGCGTGAATGGCTGGACCGATTTCACTAATTCTTTTTTTGTTGTATTTGTTATTATGAGGAGAAGGTTCTTAGGGAAAAAAATATTAAGAAAATCTCTCAGAAATATTGAAAAATATACATTTAATTTTGCATACTAAGGCGGTACGAAGTTCGCCGGGTCAGCTAGTAATGTTTTAATATTATGAGGCCTATTCGAATATTTTGCCGGTACATTGCTATCTCTATTTAGCTGGTAACACGTGATCGCGTGCAAGCGAGATAGCAATATGAGTGTACATAATTTGTTATACATTTAGTCTTGTTCCGTGAATACCAAAAATGATGAATGAAAAATTGTTGTGTTTGTAACTTCGTGTTGTTATCATGTAACTTGACAATATAGGCTATGTTCCTGATCAATTAGTACGTGAGATATCGTTGGTTTTAATATGAAACAAATAAGGAGAAAACATGTCATTTATGTCGTAAAACATGCAAAACGCATAATATTTAATTTTGGGAAAGTATTTTGAAAAAAATAATTATCCAGGGACCTAGATAAATACAAGTTCAATCTTAATAATCGCTTATTATGGTGGAAATATTCTCGAATTACAAATTATTTTTGTATTACGTTTGTATGGTTTATATATTTGTACTAGCTGACCCGGCGAACTTCGTACCGCCTTAGTATGCAAAATTAAAAGTATATTTTTCAATATTTCTGAGAGATTTTCTTAATATTTTTTTCCGTAAGAACCTTCTCCTAATAATAACAAATACAACAAAAAAGAATTAGTGAAATCGGTCCAGCCATTCACGCGTGATGCCGTGACCAAGGAAAACGGGTTTCATTTTTATATATATAGATTACAACTACTTAGCAGATGCCCGGCACTGATGTCCGCGTGGATTGAAGTTTTTTGGTTCCCGCGGAAACTCTTTAATTTTCCGGGATAAAAAGCATTTGTGCTATTCCAGACTATAGTCTTTCTTTGTGCCAAATTTAATCCAGATCCGATGAGCCGTTCTGGCGTGATTGAGTAACAAACATCCATCCATCCAAACTTTCGAATTAATAATATTAAGTGGTAGAGATCTGGTTCATTATTAACTTATTACGGAAGAATCTCTAGCGATTTGACGTCCTAAGTACTGCTATATATCTAAATATTTTTATATATAAAAACCTTAAGTACCTTTGAAACAAAATGACAAAACCACTTTATTTATACTTATGTACCTATAAGATTCTCATAAATATTAAGAAACATTTCTGAACTTTGCTGGCTGTCTGTCTAGCCTGTTTTGTAGGAAGACAAATAGGTAATTAAAACACTTTTTATAACATCCCAACAATCGAACTGCTCTATACATCGCTATATCCGCGTTTTTACATATATTTAATTACATACGTTTCCGAAATCTCCGGATTTAGATTACGAGTTACGACACATTTAATCTTACTAATATTACCTATAAATGCGAAAGTTTGGATGGATGTATGGATGGATGTATGGATGTTTGTTACTCAATCACGCGCCAACGGCTGAACGGATCTGGCTGAAATTTGGCACAGCGATAGATTTTAGTCTGGAATAGCACATAGGCTACTTTTATCCTGGAAAATTAAAGAGGGAACCGAAAAATCTCAATCCACGCGGACGAAGTCGCGGGCATTAGCTAGTTTTAACAAATTCCACATCGATTAAGTCATAATAAACCACTGACGCGTGGAATTATTTGCGAGTACATTCCCGAAGATCCCACTTCTTGGCGCCAGTAGCTATAAATTTTGCGAGTCAAGGCATTAAAATCTCGTTAAAACGCCATCCAGTATCGGCAGCCGCTGGTATCCAGTAGTTATACCTCGTCGACTATGAATGTGTGTAATGTAAAGTAATGAAACAACCAAGAACGTACGATGGACCCGTCATATACAAAGCGCAACAAGTGTGTTCACTCAACAGATCACTAAACTTGTCTACCCGACTAATCGAGTGGGACATAGAAAAATGGAAAAAGTTAGCGCGTAAGTACGTACTCTGTGGCGTAAGCGTAGCCATTTACCGTTTGTTTACTATATCCTGTCTGTGCTGTAAACGTATACCATAAGTTTAGAGACAGGATGACTTTATAAAATGCTTGGCATACAAATGTTTTTGGTTACTCTCACAGAATTGGGAATTTACTTTTTAGTCGAAATTGATCCATTAGTAAATTGATTTGAATTGTCAATTTACTAATGGATCAATTTCGTTACAATATTCTTTGTCCAAGGTGCAAAATATACTATGCAAAAATAATAACATCGATTAACTACACAACTCTCCAATTATGTATTATATTTTATGTACTAGAAAGTAAATAATGCCCGCGAATTAGTATTGTCAATTTACTAATGGATCAATTTCGTAACAATATTCTTTGTCCAAGGTGCAAAATAAACTATGCAAAAATAATAACATCGATTAACTATACAACTCTCCAATTATGTATTATATTATAAGTACTAGAAAGTAAATAATGCCCGCGAATTAGTATTGTCAATTTACTAATGGATCAATTTCGTAACAATATTCTTTGTCCAAGGTGCAAAATATACTATGCAAAAATAATAACATCGATTAACTACACAACTCTCCAATTATGTATTATATTTTATGTACTAGAAAGTAAATAATGCCCGCGAATTAGTATTGTCAATTTACTAATGGATCAATTTCGTTACAATATTCTTTGTCCAAGGTGCAAAATATACTATGCAAAAATAATAACATCGATTAACTACACAACTCTCCAATTATGTATTATATTTTATGTACTAGAAAGTAAATAATGCCCGCGAATTAGTATTGTCAATTTACTAATGGATCAATTTCGTAACAATATTCTTTGTCCAAGGTGCAAAATAAACTATGCAAAAATAATAACATCGATTAACTATACAACTCTCCAATTATGTATTATATTATAAGTACTAGAAAGTAAATAATGCCCACGAATTAATATTGTCAATTTACTAATGGATCAATTTCGTAACAATATTCTTTGTCCAAGGTGCAAAATATACTATGCAAAAATAATAACATCGATTAACTACACAACTCTCCAATTATGTATTATATTATAAGTACTAGAAAGTAAATAATGCCCGCGAATTAGTATTGTCAATTTACTAATGGATCAATTTCGTAACAACATTCTTTGTCCAAGGTGCAAAATATACCTACTATGCAAAAATAATAACATCGATTAACTATACAACTCTCCAATTATGTATTATATGTATTATAAGTACTAGAAAGTAGATACCTAATGCGAATTAGTCCGCGAGTATTAAGTTTCTTGATTTCTTGTTTCTTGATGAG
The DNA here is from genome assembly GCA_923060345.2 of Erebia aethiops. Taxonomy (NCBI): domain Eukaryota; kingdom Metazoa; phylum Arthropoda; class Insecta; order Lepidoptera; family Nymphalidae; genus Erebia; species Erebia aethiops. The sequence continues at coordinate 6,439,701 of OV281096.1, read as the reverse complement.
AACTCCTTAATTTTGCGTATAAAAAGTAGCCTATATGTCCTTCCCCAGGATGTAACCTACCTCTATACCAAATTTCATCAAAATCCGTTGAAAAGATGGGCCGTTAAAGCGTAGCAGACAGACAGACTGACACACTTTCGCATTTATATTATATTATAGTATGGATAATTGATATGGATTATTGCAATTGAAGTATAGGTCTGTTAAAAGCTTGACGTCGGCATTGCTCAAAAAAGTCGCAAAAGTTCTAATGGATGTACTTATTTAAGCATAATATCTAGTTTCACTCGTAAAGCGAATGATACAGCGTTTGACAACATAAATGCTTAAATACAGACACATAATGAGGTCTCAGTAAACTGTTACCAAGTGGCTACCAATATCGGAAATAAATAATAAGAAATAAGTTGCTCAAGTCGTTTTCTCGTTGGTATTTTAAAGTGGACGTTCTAGGCAGCTACCACTTTAAGTATAATTAACTAGTGATATTTTTTAAATGAACATCACTTTGATTACTTTATCTGCATGTTGAAAACATTGTATTTTTTTCAAAGAAGTTCATGTTCATTATGAGTTTTTTACTTCATTTAAAATCATCATTTTGACGACCTCCCTGACGCAGTGTTGAGCGCCGAGGACTTAACGTGCGGAGGCCCAGGGTTCTATCCCCGGCAGGCGGCAGGGTCAATTTGGGAATTTATAATTTCTGAATTTTCCCTGGTCTAGCCTGGTGAGAGGCTTCGGCCGTTGCTAGTTACCACTTACCACCCTACCGGCAAAGACGTGCCCCCAAGCTATTCAGCGTTCCGATATGATGCCGTGTAGAAACCGAATAGGGGTATGGGCTAAATAAAACAGTCATGCCCCTAACAGGTTAGCCCGCTTACCATCTTAGACTGCATCATCACTTACCATCAGGTGAAATCGCAATCAAGGGCTAACTTGTAGTGAATAAAATGATAAATGATTTATTTATTTCATGTAGGACAACTTGTGCCACTTATGATACGTTAAGACTCTACCGCCGGTTCGGAAAGCTGCTTCTACTGAGAAGAGCCGGCAAGAAACTCAGCAGTTGCTCTTTTCTCAAAAAGAAAAAGGTTACAATAAGAAAACAATACCACACATAGGTACATTATGTAACAAGTAGGTATTATACTGACTTGTGGCTAAAAAAAAAGTTGTGGTTAAAAAAAGCTATATTCCGGTTCAGTTTGAACATACCACGGAAATTACACAGTAGGTACTGAGAAAACGTATGAGTCACAGTCTGGACGCATTCAGGTTTAAAAACGTTATTCTTTAGTCTTTTTATTTACTTGTCTCTACTTTAGAGGAAAGGTTAGACGATATCGATTGATCCGAGATTTGTTGAGGTAAGGAAAAAGTAAGACTTGAAAAGCATCCTTGAGTAATCTATAGGCCGAAAACAATGTGTGTCATTGTCAATACAATTGACAAAGACAATGGACAATGGTGGACATGTTTGGACGACACCTAATACGTTATACATCAATTATGTGAATCGTTAGAATTGCTTTTCTTTGGTTTCCTTAAACGCGTGGCCCGCTAACTAATGAGGATTTTGTTTGCCCAAACCTTCATAAGGCGCAAAATTTGATCATTTAACCAAGCTCAAAGGCCCCAAAGTGTAGTTTTGAGGGAAGATAGCAGGTCATAGTAATACTGAGATTAATAATATCCAAACCAATATTATAAATGCGAAAGTGTGTCTGTCTGTCCGCTTTCACGGCCCATCTGTTCAACAGATTTTGACGAAATTTGGTAAAGAGGTAAGTTCTATCCCGGGAAAGGACATAGGCTATTTTTTCTTTTTAACTCGGAAAATTATACAGTTCCCGAGGGAATGAAATAACTTAATCCAAGCGGACGAAGTTGCGGATATCATCTATTTATATATAAAATACTTACTTAATAAATTTTATTTCACTTACTAAATTTCATTCCGTACAAAATGCATTAGTGACTTACTCTATCTACTAAAATCAGAATCTTCGACTTCGGTAGTCGTAGAATCGTCATATCGAATCGAAATAGAAACTAGAAGTGAAACAATGATAATTACAATCGTACTCTCTATAGATGTCCGATGTCGACTAATCGACCAACAAGAGCAAGGAGCGAGCTAATGCCGCGGAATGCCGCCGCAAGGTCGGGAGCATTCATCAACCGAGCGACCGACGACGCCCGTCTGAGGTTTCCACGATATGCTTATCCTTAAATAGAGCCTATCATTACTACATCTAGTTATTTGAAGTAAACGCTAATGCATAGTCTAGTGTGTACTAATATAATAAACTAGCTGATGCCCGCGACTTCGTCCGCGTGAACTGAGGTTGAAAGTTGCTCTTTGCTTATTTTTCCCAGAACTTGTAAAAAATGGTCAATTTTAATATGTTATGTTCTCAATACTAGCCCGGAGTATGGGCTGACGACAATTTATGAAAATGGAAGAAAACACTGCAATGCAACTCAACAGACTTTAAACTCAACGGTCGCGGTTATTTTACAAAACAAAAACAATGAACGATTTCAACTTTCAAGGCTGCACGCAGTTTAATGATTGAAATTTTCCATTATTAACGGTTCATTATTTAAATTACCACTGGATAAAAAAAACTAGTTTATATTATTGTAGGTATATAAACAGCTAACAAAATATCGACACCAAGATTTAATAGATCAAAGGCTACCGAGAACCGAGTAGTGTTACTTGGTTGATCCTTCATTTACTAAGTATATCGGCTTGTATTCATCATTATCACCGCGTGCCTTCTTCAAAATAAAGTTTGGCGGACATCATCCGAAAATCTTCTCTATTTTGAGCCACATCTTTGGATAGCTAAGCCCTGTCCACCCCCTTATATCGTAGGTTACATATCCCCCTTATATACGAGTACATTATACACCTGGCTGATTTCTCAGCCGGAAGAGGCGAGAGCGACCTTGGAATTTTTAAATAGCTCCTAAAAGGCATGGGGCAGATGGCAACGGCAAACCACTACTACTAATTTCCCTGACGAAAAGTAAGAATAAGACCCTCAGTTCCCGGCATAATATGAGGGCGCTAATCGCCAAGGGCGAGGATTGAGATTCATAATAATTATGAAAAAATCACAAGTCCTTAATGCATATTTCTTTTTGATTTTAAATTATATACATGGTTATTCCACTAGCTATAAGTATTCAGAAATTATGTTCTTAATTGTTGCCTTATTTTAGAACTTGTTCTCATGTTACCAACCTCGTAACAAAATCATAAAAAATCAGAAATAAATCAATAATACTATACCGAAGCATTTCCTAACGAGTGGGCAATTCATCAAGTACTTCCAGGGTGTGTGCGGAGGACCTTTTTTCTTCTTGCAGCTTCTATGCGAGGGGTGGTGGCACCGCTCAGGGGCCTTGCTGTTCTTCGTGAACATTCCGAGTACCCCCTGACACTTCCATAGACTGTCACATCACTGGCACCACTGACACTACTGACTGGCAACGCTACGCACACTAGTCGCTGATACCAACCACTCACTACCACTAATCACAAGGAATGACCACTAAAAAGGTCATCTGTAGCCATCCCCCGCCCATCCAAACACTACACGGGTGCAGCGGGCATTAACTGCAAAGAAAAGAAAACAAAAAAATGTAATAATACCCCTCCCCAAAGAAAACAAAAATAAACAGGATAATAAGACTGGGAATGAAGTAGATCAGACATATTGAATAGTTCTCGTTAAGTGCTCCATAATCTAAGCTTCCGTTGCCGCACATCACGAAAGAACGAAACAAAAAATATACGGCAACTACTTTTTGTACTCGTAATGCACCGTTATGAGATGAAAGTGAAGTATGCCAATGTTCCACCAACGTACTGACATCATTTTTTATCAGTGTACCGATCTATTAGCTTCGTGTTAAACTTGAATACCCTTCAACTGGCTGAACAAAAAGAGATATTGGAAATTCGGGGAATCGTTATCCGTGACATTGAATTGATACGAGTGTTTTAAATGCGCAAAACAAACTTTTGTGTTACCTTAGGAAGTAAAAAGGGCAGATGCTCGAAGGATCTGGTTACTGACGTAGAAGGAGAAACCAAAGCAAAACCAGTTTTGATACCGTTTTAAGTCAAATAACTAAGGGGCGTTAGTAGTACTTAAATCAGAATAGTCTGTCATAATAATAATGTTTTTGGTGAGCAAAATTATTGTTTCATAGATACCAGCCATGTCAACTGCATAAATTAAATTTTAATTTAATTTGCCTAAAAGTGTGTCATTATCGTGTAACGACTTTATGAGTACTACTGTGGATATGAGTAGTATAAACTGGCATTAACAAAACATTTATACAAATTCTTACATATTAATGAGTGGTTTGAACTTAGAACAATGTAAAGTTACTATAAGTAAGCTATAGCTCAGTTCGAGGTAAACAAGGTAGTGTTTGTCTAGAAAATCGTTAGTAATTTTTAAAACCTCATATCACGCTCCCTGTCCTAAACTGCATCAACTCTGACATCGAAGCGCCGACTAGTTAGTTACTAACTACAAAGTTACATCACTATTATTTCCAAAATCAACGCATACCTATCTCAAACCGTTACTTATGTATGAAAACCAAATTTTGCATGCAGGTTCAAGAAAGGTGCTAAGAAAGATTATTGTGGATTGCCAACGGGATCTTCAAAATCCATATCGCAGATAAAAATCTACTAACAATTCATACAGTACCATCAACTGGCATTGGAACGTACGGGGGGCACGTCAGAAACGCTATTTGGGAAACAAGTCATTTGTCGACGGACTTGTTTGCATGCGGTCACAGAGCGGAAGGTCAAGGTGGCTCCTCGGCCATAGAACACAAAACCTACCACACTCAGACATGGATTCTGTACCGTTAGCTTTAGAAATTAGTGATTGTAATGCAAGCAATTAACCGAACAAAAATGTGCCCAATGCGGCTCCTATATAATTTGCTATACAAGGAACTAATTGAAGACGTTCTCATGAAGGTTTAAACTGCGAACGTATATATAAGCCCCAACCTTGCAAATGTACGGCCGCTATTTCCACTGCGCGTAGACTGGTGTTATAATATGAATCTTTGTATTGCCTTGCAAAAACCCAGTACAAGGTTTAACAAATGTAACAATTCTACTGTTTGTACCTAAATAGATAAAAGGTTCCTTTAAGATTGAATAGCTATACAGTAGGGCACACACATCTATATTTTTAGACTAATCTAATCTAGAAATATAAATTTAAAAAAATAAACAAGTTTTCACTTAATGTAGGAAGCACTTATAAATAAGTAGGGCTTTCTGTAAGTACATGTGACCCTCATGTTCTAAGACCATCAACTGTTTGTTTTCCTCGAAAATGGCACTTGAGAGGCCTATCGATTAGCAACTTATAGCCTTGTATGCATGTATGGAGTTAAATAAGTACAGGCTCGACCAGGATGATTCACATTAGACCAAATACGGTGACTGTTCAAGTGTATGACCTTTTGTTTTTGCGGGAAACAAACCGGACTCTCGGCACGCTTTCTGGTCCCTATTTAGTCTGGTCCTTCTATGTGCTCTCTACCAATGTCTTTCTCGGACAGAGACATACAAAAACATTTTGTACGAAAGATTATTGTTATTATTTTTCACGGTTTCGATAATAATATAAGAAGAATCAATCAAAAGTCATTAGCATTGCCTAAACTAACTTTGTACAGAACACAATATCCCATCCCAGACACAAACAACGATTTCCGAGACACAGCAGATGTTGTGGCTTTGATATCTGAGGTCGTATAAAACTGACCGTTAGGTGGAACTTGGGAGTTGGGGGGTAGATGTTCATTCATCTGGAGAGTGACGTCACAAACGGGGTCGTGCCCTCGCAGTCGGCGACAGAAAATAAGCGTCGACAAATAACATCGAGCATGAAAACTGCTTCATACATTTTAACGTAAGCGTATTAAAATTTATACTTCTCAATACTTTAGGAGAATACTTTCGTAAAACCGTAGACGGTGGAGTGAGGGTAGCGGATTTTTATCAGACTAATGCATTTATAATGCTCTTTAAATGCATCCGTCGGCTCCGAGATGCTAGTCAGCCGTACCTAAGCACTTCCAATTGTGCTTTTCTGTATAGAGAATAATCGCTGGATCGGGGTAGGGATATTTTTTGATAAAGTTGGATTTGAAAACTTGATTGAAAACTTTTAAGCATTGCATTATTTATGAGGTAATTGCTTATTATTTGAGCAACAAGATTATTTTAAATCAATAATATATTTTCACTAACTACCAAATTAATTCGCTTTTTTATAGATTGGGTTTTACAAGAAGCAGTACATACTATAATGATTTTAAAATAATAAAATTATTAAATTAGGGTTCCGTACCTCAAGAGAAAAAGAGTAGCCCTTAATGGATCACTTCGTTGTCCGCCTGTCGGTCTGTCTGTCCGTCTATCTGTCCGCCTGTATGTTTGTCAACCACCTTCTCGCGAACGCGTGAAGGTATCAAGTTGAAATTAATAAATACTTAGATGTACGGTCCTTTGGAGCTGAAAAAAATCAAGCTTCGTCAACGCAATCAAAAGATACGACCGCTTATGCCGCATATTATGCATAATATTTTGACACTCGTCAATAAATCGAAACCATATAAAACAAAAGCGTACGGGTACTCCCCGTTGCCCTACAATCATGAAACTTAGCAAAAGCAAAGTCTCGCAGCACAAATACAGGAAATATTATAAATGCGAAAGTTTGGATGGATGGTCTCAACTCATAGGGTGTCGAATTGTTTGTCAGGCGCTACCGCCTACCAGTTTAGCGCCATAAGTAAGCCAGTTATTTCACAGCTGATTACGTGTTGTTATGACATCTTGCTTGTTTTTACTAAAACAATTTATATTGTGTGGTGGTACGGAAGTCTGACTCGCACTTGATCGTTTTTTTTTGTTTGGTTTCTTTGATCACGTAACAACGATTACAATAAAGGTACAAAGGTCCATTTAGAATGTGTAAGCATTTTCAAATAACAATGACAAAACTACACTACATAAGCGAAGAGTAATCGCTTAGTTGAGCAATAAAGTAGCCTGAAGCATCGGTGATAGTGTTTGTAACAAAATGTTTCGACGAGGGCGTATCGATTGAATTAATGAGATGTGGGCGCACGTGTGGTCGGTGTGTAGAACTGTGGGCGCGATTACAAACGACCAAGTTATCGAATAAGACTCTTTTTACGACCACTTCATAGCAATAGTTGTGACTGGAACAATAGAAGATTTTTTAAGCGCTGCGCAACATTTTTTGGTTAGAATAATCGGATAGATAATGCGTGTGTGAGTATTTTGGACACGTATGATACAGACGAAAAAAAAATTGTTTTATAACAATCACGAGGATAGATGTAAAGTTTTCTTCGACTGAGGTACTTTACTTTGAAAATGTGTGCGTGTAAATTCTACAGTGGAACTCTACAGTTTACACGCCAGGGAAAGAAAAAGTTCGAATGACAGAGTAATAGGGCTGGGGATTCGATTTTTCCACGTAAAATGGAAACAAATGAATAGTGAATACAAAACTAAATTGTAAATGGCGGCTGAATCAACACGTCACTGTAAAATAGCAATAACTGTTGATTATGTAGTTTATAGGTATTACATTTATAATGACGAAGGAGGCTTGCCGCGATAACACGAGGTCAAACATCCAATAAAACAGTATACAACGCCACTTTATTCATTAATATGATTTACCTACTTTCCGAGCTGACAGACTGAGCTCTCATTTAAAGAATGTTTAAAACGATCTCTTTAACGAGGCCCAAACTAAATTTCCGCTTGGCATGCGACAATGGAAAATTTGCTAAGGAGAAAACGTTTCGATTTTACTTTTGACGACCTCCGTGGCGCAGTGTTAAGCGCTGTTGTCTTAACACTGTTGTCGGTTCGATCCCCGGCAAGGTCAATTTTGAAATTTATAATTTTCAATTCAAATTTTCTCTGGTCTGGCCTGGTGGGAGGCTTCGGCCGTGGCTTGGGTTGGGTTGTGTTGAACGGTATGGGTTGAATATAACTCCCATGCCTCTTACAGGTTAGCCCGATGCATCATCACTTACCATCAGGTGAGATCGCAGTCAGGGGCTAACTTGTAGTGGATTAAAAAAAAACTAAGAAGAAATCGTTATGATTTGTCATAATATTATAAAACTCCAGTAAAACCAGAGTTAAAAATTTGTACTTAAAGTAGAGAAGCAAGCTACAATAATTATTATTCCAGACGAGACTGCTTCAACGCAACCAGGGTTGTTCACCTTTAGGAATTAATGGGGTGCCTTACTTAATGCTTTTGCTGTGTCGTTTCGAAAAATCCGTAACTAAATAATAAGTTATGAACGTTTTAATAAATTTTATTATATTGCAAACCATTTTTAAGCCTCTTGATAAAGCCAAAGCAAATATTTAAGCGAAATCACGATAAGATTGGTATGATTTAATATGTGTAATCATTTTCTGATCAAATTTACATATTTCTAATTATGGAACTGGATTTTTAATAAAATAAAGAAAACATTAACCGTGGTAAAGAAAGTAATACATTACGTCCAAAGCTGAAAATAATTAAGTAAAATGCGAATTAAAATTCTGACAAAAACTTTAACAGGACCCAAACTTATTGCATAATAATTGCGTATGTAATTCGATAACTGATAAGGTTAATAAAACAAACACAAGCTAAGGTTACAAATACAATATAAAAAAGCGTAACTAACCTTTTATGTAACTAATAGTTAATATTGACTTATTTACCTGACTAAAATAAGTATAAACTATACATTAAAAAAACTTTTTCCCAAATCCAAACCAATATTATAAATGTGAAAGTCTGTCTGTCTGCTACGCTTTCACGGCCCATCTATTCCACCGATTTTGATGAAATTTGGTACAGGGGTAGATTGTATTCCGGGAAGCACATAGGCTACATTTTATCCCGGAAAATTAAAAAGTTCCCGCGGGAATCATCTAGTATACTGTATAAGCATATATATCCTTCAGCAACCTCTTGAAATTGAAAAATCAAGATAAAGCAACAACTAAAATATAAATTATAATGCAATGATATTAAATTAAAGCGCAACACTAACTCTATGATTTAAATCTACTTTTTAGTCTACAATTCAAATGTAAACTAGATATCTACAAGTTACTAGACTAGTATAGAATTGGTGTGATTGCAGATCAGAAGCGTTAAATTTGTTATACAATTAGCACCAAGTAAAACTGCAAGACATTCTACTTTTTCCACGTGACCGTATTAAAAGTATATCTATAGCACGTGCTAAAGTACTAGTTACTGAATGTGTGAGTTTAATATACACCAGTAGTGGTAATTGCGTATCTTAGCCGGCGGAGAGGGCGGGGCGCCGCACGCCAACTGATAATAATTATTAGTCTAGGGCAATTAAGAGGCGCCAGATATACGCCATGGATGAGATAGTAGCGGGCTTGTGGAAGAACACAGCTTCATAACAAGACACAATTTATCTGAAAATCCGGGTGTTTAAACTAGATGCGCTCGCGAATAACTACAATCTATTGACGTTCTTGTTTGAACTTATAAAGGGGATACCAGCCACTCAGTCATATTTAATGAAGTACATAAATCAAAATGCAACGAAAAGAAACTAAAAAATATTTCTAGACCTTAATAAATTACTAAATAATAATATTTATAATAAACAGGATAAGTAAACATAATATGGAAAAGTAAAAACTGGTGATGTAAGTAGTAAGTGAGTAAGTAATACAGAATTAAAAAACAGATGATGTAAAATATATTAGACTAACTACTGAACAAGTTGATTAGTAAATACTATCCCATTGAACGAATACGCCTTGCATTTTGCATCTAGTTTGAACATATTCTTGTCTCTGAGGATCGGATCTTGGATAAGCAATTTTGCAATTGAATAAGCGATTGGCTGGAACAATCACATGCTTGTAATTTATTGTTTAGTTACTTCAACATGCATGTGTGTTCATGAATACGTTAACACGCATCACTTGTTGAGCCGAATGGAATAATACTAAGAATTGTAGTTAGAGTAATAACAGTATAAGTTACTTTCAGAGATATTAAAATAGAATATATTAACTTGTATTCAGTTAACTTGTAATCACTTAATTTGTAAAAGTAAAATAGACGCATTGATTGTAAATAGATTGTTGTGTAAGAGAATCCAGAAGTAGGTATTTATGAGACACTTTTAATATGTTTGTACTCTCATTTGGAACTTGCACGAGTAAATAGTTAAATGTGTAGAGGTTCCACGACAGATTTAATGTAATTAGATAAAAATTGACTAAACTTAAAGATAATATTATACTAACTATTTTCAATATGGCTTCCGTATCGGCAGATTAAATCGAATGACATGAAACGAGTCAAATTGACACATATTATACTTCCTCTTTCATGAGATATAATGACAAACAGTAATAATCTATCAGTTGATTGTGCTATGGTAGATGTCACAACCAATTTCTAAAACATAATGAATTGCTCAAATTTTTCAAATTCATTTAGTTCAAGCATTTTTGGTAACTTAGTGAAATGTTCAAATAGCCTTATCTACACTTAAACTTTTTTAAGATAACCGATGTTTCGCAATTTATAAGCAAACAAATTTCTCAAAGTGGAAAATTTACCACGATGTATTGTTACGAGTTACAAGCTATCGCGTGACGAGTCAAATTATGTACATTCCTATGTACCAAGAAGAGCATCATTATATGTTTTTCCGTATTAGAAAACTACGGAATCATATCATTCTCTCATAATAAATAGCAAGGGAAAGTTTATAAACTCTAACATAAACAACAATACTGATAAGATAAAGATTATGTAGCTAGTCTAGTCCGACATCCGTAAAATGCATATTGCTGTCATTCTTTTCACAGATATTCGCCAAGTTCTGATTGGAGAAGTGTGTATCCAATAGGATAACTTTTATGATAATCCCAAATTCATACAAACGATACGAAAGGCTATGTAGCCTGAAGCCTCTTGGATTGTTATCTTATAGACAATCCATTTTTGGGTTTGAAATTAAGTTTATCCTTTAAAAAACATCCATCCATCCATACATGCATCCATCATTTGTTTTCTGAACCGGTGGTAGAGTCAAACATGACGTTGCATAAAGACACATGTATGTCCTACATGTTTGAAATAAATTGAATTGAATTGAATCCATCCATCCATCCAAATTTTCGCATTTATAATAATTCATAATTCATTTATTGTACATAACATGGTACATTATAATATAGTTACATATGGTTTACATTAAAGACTTAGTAGGTTCTGCATGTCCTATAATATAAGTATATATAGAGTTTCTTTTATCTGTTCAGCTATCCTTACGATCTGGCACTTATAACAAACAATATGTCAGTTAGAACAATAATTATGATTTAACTGACATATTGTATAATAGCTTAGTTTTATTGTAATTGTTTGTAAGTACCTGTTTCTCGGTGTACAATAAAGAATTTTTCATTAATTCATTCATTATGTCTCTAACTATACCGCTAATACACGTAATATACATAATTGTTGATTTTCTTATCATTGTTATTCTTTTCGGCTGTATAACTTATATTGTTATTTCCACCAAGTTCCATCATCTGAGATGATGTCGTCAAAAATCGCTTAAGGATTATCAAATCAATCAACTCTGAGCATTTTCATGATAACAAATTTATTTGCGATTTTCATTCCAGACGTTTTCAGTTATGGTTACACCAGCAAGGTGTGAACTTACACAACTAATAAAGGTGCTTCCAAGATCTTGAACGCCTAAAAATGCTTTTTCCACTCCTCAGCTTAAAAGAATCTCACGAATCTTCTAAAATATTTTGAATAATATAAAATTCTCCAAAAACTAATCTGGAATAAGTCAATTTATATGGTCCAGATAATGTTTTAGAATATATTTATATAGTCCACATTTATTTTTGGAACATATTTGCAAAAAAAATTACTTCCCCAAAGGCAATATTAATAAAACAACACAATCAATCCATAAATCATAGTTAGTCACAGTATTTTTTAAATTGAAACACTGAATGCGAACAACGAAATAAATTTATTTAACTTCAATATGATTACGCTATTTTTTACACTTTAAAACATATTTTTATTAATTAATTGACAGTTTTAAGTGGAGTGGATACTACAGACATCCTCAAGTAGGTCACGGTACATGTGCCCGACGCCCGTTGAAACTACAAGAAATCAATGTAAAGACGGGCGAGACGGGCGATGTTTTTTTGTATGTACCGCACATTTAAAAAATCACGTAGGATATATTAATTATTATACAGTCCGCGCACGAGGTCCGAGGAATCTTAAAGAATGTTGACGAGATAGAGTTGTGATTTAGTCGATATTACGTTATCGATACTAACACATCTTTAGTATCTGTGCGCGAGCATTGAATTAGTTATGAAATAATAATTCTTGGATTTTTTTATTCCTTAAAGAATTATTATTTCACAAATAAGTGCAATAAGGAAATTTAAAAAAAAAAAAAAAAAAATCACAAAAATTAATTTTAATTACAATGAACTGTACAAAATGAACGTAAAATCTAATTAATCACTGTCGCAATCAGAATAATTAGTACTTTATGGAATTTAAAAATTAAATAAATAATCAGTACTTTATGGAATTTAAAAATTAAACTACTATTTGCGCAGAAAAAGTAACTTTGACGTTTAACTATTTATACTTAGTATAATATAACCCTGCTATCGCAAAATTAAAAACAGGACTCGATAAAGCGTATTCTCGCGTCAAGGGCGGCACTAGTATGGGAGCGTGCGAGGTATGAAGCGACGGTCGGGCGCGGTGGCCACTCCCCCGCTACCTCAGCCCCCCATTTCCTCGGAGCTGGCGCGCGTACTATAGTAACTCACTGACTGATACATAAACACCCAGCCTAAACCGTAGAAGCTGAAATTTTGCACAGATCTTCCCTTTATAACGTAGACAAGGAATAGTTAGTTATGGCCAAATTTTTCCAAATATGCACCGAAGCTAAATTGCGATCAGTCGCTAGTTTCTATAAAATAGAGATAGAGTAGAGCCTAGAGTCTTCGGAATCCGACCAGACTATATTGTATTCTAGACTAAGTGCTTTCAGTCAGTCTGTCTATCAGGTTACTACTTGATGGTATCAAACTTTCCCACAGAAATGTGTTTGTTTTGAATGACTTTTCAAACATGGGACGAGTGCCAAAATCAACATAAGTAAGTACTCTATGGAGACTAATTATTTCAGAATGGACAAACAAAATAAGTAAGTATAAGTAAATAGTAACTTGGCAAAAGCACTAAACTTTGTTTAAAAAACTGATTGAATCTCGTTCAAAATCGGTCATGGATAAAATTCAGAAAGACGAAACCCGTAGGAGAAATAGTGACTTAAATAGGTAGTTCAATGTAAAAGCAAGCAGAAACTGATGTACCTACGCATGTCTGTTGCAAAACCGTTGTAGAAAACGCTTGCTGGTGCAGATTGGGCGAATGCGATGACGTAAATTGAAATATAAATATACGTAGATTAAGATGGTATTTACTTACTTAGCATAGGGTAAGAACCTCATTTTCGTATAAAAGATTACAATTTCGTTACCTACATATAATATCTACTAACAATTTACTTTATCAGCAAATTATAGGCGAAAAAGTAGTACTTTTACCTGCCTAACCTCATTCGATATTATTAACTTGGAGTAGATCAAGAGAAATACCTTCTTGTGTAAACTACGTAGTGTGCAGGGTCTAGCTTTCTAAGTTGTCAATGTATAGTGTCTATGGACATTTATAATGTCCATGATAACGCCATTGTCTATGTCTCTTTTACTGAATAAAGATTATAGAACCAAATACCTTAAAGAAACATCAGACATAAAAAAACCCCTCGTAATTAATGGGGTCCTATAAATTAATGTAGGTATGTAACAGTCAAAACCACTTGCACCGTACTAGCTTGCTTGTTACTTAAATATTTTAAAATATTATAATTAATTAAATTATGATTTTATTTATTACTCATAATATTATTAAGTACATTCAATGATAAATAATTCATTCATACAAAAAGCTGATACATTATTATATCTTGCCCAAGCTGACCTCGAAGATAGGGTCTCCATTACTCATTATACATTGAATAAGTACAAACATGTGTATTGAACAATTTTTATGGTTGAAACTGCCCACTGAAATACTTAGGTACATAGTTAGATCCAATTTAGTCATTTATTCTGGGGTTCAATAAAGATTTATTTTTTTATTTATTTTCAGGGTAGCGGGCTTCCATCTTAAGATTGCTTCGTCACTAATGTAACTTTTATTTACTAGGTACTCGTGAGGTTGCATTATTTAATCTATGGTAAACTGACTGCATCATCACTTACCATCAGGTGAGATCGCAGTCAAGGGCTAACTTGTAGTTGATAAAAAAAGGTATAAAGGTCTTAAGACTGTGTACTCATAGAAAATTTGTAAGGAAAAACTACTGAAAATAACATTTTTAATTTATATTTTTTGACGACCTCCGTATTGCAGTGTTGAGCGCTGTTGTCTTAACGTGCAGAGGTCCCGGGTTCTATCCCCGGCAGGGTCAACTTGGGAATTTATAATTTCTGTATTTTCCCTGGTCTGGCCTGGCGGGAGGCTGCGACCGTGGCCAGTTACCACCCTACCGACAAAGACGCCAAGCGATTTAGCGTTCCGGTACGATGCCGTGTAGAAACCGAATAGGGGTATGGGTTTTATATAACTGCAATGCCCCTAACAGGTTAGCCCGCTACCATCTTGGACTGCAACGTCACTAACCATCAGGTGAGATCGCAGTCAAGGGCTAACTTGTAGTGGAGAAAAAATTGTCACTTTATCGGGTCTTGTTTGCAGCGTGGTCTAAAACCAATTTGGGGATGTTTACATAGGACGGAATCCATCCAATGTTTATCGACTCTATTGTTTGCCAATTAATCTTATTCTAACAATATATTATAATAACTGCATGTGTTTAGTGTTTACATAAAGTGAAACTGTATGTATTTACTAGTAGAAGTAAAATTAATACTTGATCCTAAAACCCATGTTGTTTTAAAAGGTGCCTAAAAGTACATAGTACTTATTATAAAAGATGAACTAACAGACAGACATCAAATAAGAGATTTTGCATATACGTAATATTAACTGTCAATACTACACTGTACAATACTCAATTTATTTATTACTTGTAGGTTACGTCATGTTTTGACTCTACCACCGGTTCGGAAAACAGATTCTACTGAGAAGAGTGGCAAGAGACATAGCAGTTGCATTTTCTGAAAGCAAAAATAGATGTACGTATAGAATTTGTTAAGATGTCAATAATGTAGATTCTCAAAGGATTTCTACAAATTCCATAAGAGCGAAGCCGCGGAGTGTCAGTACCAGTACAGCCCCATTAACGTTCCACAGCTGGGCACATGCTTAAACTCTCATAGGAGAGAGGGAATTAAAGCTTGGTCCCGCCACGCTGCTCCAATGCGGGTAGGCGGGCTTTAACGACTATTATCATGATAGTGATAGTAACCGGGATCGACGGTTTAACGTGCTCTCCGAGGCACGGGGGTGACTCACCTCCAACTCCGGGCTGGCACTGAGAATTTCTTATCTGAAAAACCCAGTACCTACCCAAACTCAGTGTCAGTTACTTTATTATAATTCATCTAATATTATAAATGCGAAAGTGTGCTAAGTGTGTGTCTGTCTGTTTCTTTAGCGGGATTTCTAATCAGCCGCTCTTGATGGAAAATCAGAGTTCCAACCGAATAAAAAAAACTAGTTTCAGTTAGGTACTATTCTGTTAGCGCTGTGGCACTGACGTCCTTGAATCGAATTTGATGCAAAAAAAATCGTCTGAACTATAAAATCTTAAGAATCAGCATGAAAGCCAAGAATTTGAAGCCATTTCAAAGAACATCAAAAGAAATCAAAAGAATTTCAAAAGTACCGACTGGCTGTATAGTTTTTTTTTATGCAATACAAGTTGGCCCTTGACTGCGATCTCACCTGATGGTAAGTGATGATGCAGTCCAAGATAGTAGCGGGCTAACCTGTTAGGGGCATGGCAGTTATATTAAACCCATACGGTTTCTACACGGCATCGTACCGGAACGCTAAATCGCTTGGCGGCACGTCTTTGCCGGTAGGATGGTAACTAGCCACGGCCGAAGCCTCCCACCAGGAAAATAATTAAATAATCGTAAGTAGAGTCTAACAACAATACGATATCACTTTGTTATTATAGGACAAAATAAAATCGTCGAATAGGTTTACAATATAAAGTCACATTGAGTACAAACAACGTAGAAGATAATATGTACACACAATCGTTGGTACGCATAGGTACAGTCGTCTACACATACACCGCAGTACATAAGCGTACGCATCATGATGTTCTCTCGCTCACTTGCTTGCAATATTCATGGTTACAGAGTCGAAATCAGCTTGTTTTTGTTTGAGGTACGAAGTTACGTGAGATAATCAAGAGTGAATCTTATTCGCACAAAGTTTATACAGCTAGTATCAAAGCAAATTAACCGAGGTCATACTTACAGATAAACGTGTCACGGGTCCCACAGATGAGTTTAATCACACAAATGTTAACCGTCAACAAAAACACAAGAGATGTGATGCAGGCGCTGCACACAGCGGCCGTTAACCCGGCTGGCGGGCTGCGTTTCGAAAACTTCGCAGTCAAGCGTTTAGTGAATATTCAAAAATAGACCGACGGACTGTGAAACACGCGCGACAGTGCATGTAGAAACGTCCGGACACTCCGTACGGAACACAGCGCGGGTGGCAATGTACGCACTGATGGGGTATCTATGCGAAAATTGTGTTCAAAAGTTTCCAGTACACAAAGTTGTGATCGAGAGATAGAGCTAAACGCGGCGACAGCGCGGCAGCCCCGCGACTTTCCGAACTCGACTGGCGCCGCCGACCGCTCCGCACCGCACGTCACGGAGGAGCACCCACACAGACTCAGCGCACGCACACCAGCACAACACGTCGCACAGAGAGCATGCCCGACTCCACACTCCACACACACATCGCCAGAAACTGATAAACAGCTTAAAAACACAACACCACGATGCAACTGCACTTATAAACATATCCCGCTTTCCTGTCGACACGAACTTGTGTTCGACCCAGACACGATGTAGATAGCAGCTGTTGTTATCAAAATCTATTGTTATAAATCCCGATAGCCTAATACTAAGTAAACATAAGAGATGTAGTTGGAGAATGAACCATTAATAATGACCTGGTGTCTGAGAAGGCACCGCGCCGACTTGCCTAATGGACGTGACATTTACTTTTTACGCAAAAAGTTTCTTTCTGAAGTCATTATTATCGTTAAAGAGTCATGTCGCCTCCCAAACTGTTCCCTGACTCTCATCAAATAAGACCACAAAAAAATCTCAAACATTCGCTGAGCAAGTCTTCAGTGGCTTTTATAAAATTTTCGTGCAATAGAGATTCTTTAACGCTGAGAAACCTAAAATCATCACGTATTTAAAGGATTCGATCAAGCTGTGGCTTACGCTTAGATCTATTAGGTTGTCATTAAAACATAGCTGATATGGTCAATGGTCATATAACATCAATAAGACAAGTCCAGTACGGTATCGACACCGAGTAATTAGTTGTTACGAAGCAATACTTAAAAAGTTTATTTGTCAACCATTTCAAACTAATCTAAGCTACTTTGTGGTATGATAACACTAGAGACGTACCACCAGGTCTTCCAGACCAGAACCAGACAGATCCACTTTACTAACAGGCAGTATTTTTGAGAAATACCTATGTAAAACATTATAGCACTAGTGATCTGTATTGCTTGGCCGAAGGTCTCTTTTATATTATTCAACATAAAAAGGTTCTATTGAGGTTAAAGTAGACCTTGGAGCAGCGTTTTCTCTATTCCCGGACGAAAGAAGACCGCAAGAAAATCTCACGGGTTTTGATTATTTTATAGCTTGGAGAGTCTCGAGACCCGTTCAGAGTAATAAAATAGCATCTGCCGCGTGAATAAAACGTTTTATAGGTGTTCGCGTAACCGAAACACAACAAAATGTATTAATTCTTGCAACCAAGCATTATCTTATCTATGAAATATGATTTCATGAAATAACTCTGATAACCACAATCTACTCAAGCGTTCCTATCATGATCGCTCTTAGTCGCTCCTCAGGCCCTCTCTGCGTCGTATTCCTCATAATTGAGGGTCGAGACCCCTTTCCATTAACCACATAATGCTAGGAGTTTTCTTGGTATTGTAATACGGTCCTTCCGCAAACGACTCGACTAAGAGTATAAATAAACTCTTAGGATTTGTAACGATTATTAGCAGATGTTAGTGATAATAACCGGGACCGACGGCTTTCTGAAGATCGGAGGAAACGAAAAGGCCAAATTTGAACCTCCAAATTCGATCACCCATCCAGTTACCGACTTGGATCAACGTTGCTTAACCATCGCAATCGACTGATATGCGTTGTCACAACTAGGCCACTCCTCCTTCCTTAGGCACATCATCACAAAATTTATAAGTCCTGCGTAACCTTGTCCGTGCCAGTAGCGAACAAGCATTCTTAACATAAGAAATGAAAAAATGTATTATTTTTATTGTACACAACACATAACGTGAAAAATGTATAACAAAGGAAATAGAAAATCACTCACTTGAATGGAATCCATCGAATTTCCGGCCCATGTGGAAATTACCTGAAATAAAAAACACTATCGGAAAATTTATAATGCAAACAAATAAAACATAAAATCAAAAGCAGAATAACGTGACGAAGGCAATGAATATTTTTTTTATAAAATTGGGTATTTGACAACTAATGAAATCCAAAACTTTTTTTTAAAACGCCAAAACGCGTGCTTAGTCGTATGAAATTTTGAATTGTGACGTCATTAAAGTTAGACGAACTTTTTTACTTTAATCGATAGTTTAAAATGGTTATTCAATATTAGCAGGGACATGGATATTAGGACTTTTAGAAGATCCTTTATTTAATAAAATCACTAAAAATAATTTATTTTACTAGTAGTCAAACATCCAATTGCCCGTGAAACTAGCAAAAAGATAGTTTTTGGAAAATTGACAAAAAAAAACTGTATTTTGCACTTGTGGTGATCCTTTGAAATCACGTGTTCCTTGTAAAACTTTTCCTGGATAGGTTCGATAAACTTTTTGTTTCTATCGGTTTTATTTGACTTCGATACCTTGATTGCTCTTTTATTCGTTTCCCTTGAGAGCTCGAGGCTTTCAAATAACTACATGGCTATGGTAACAGTTTAGAAGACAGTATAAAAAGCATTAAGTAGGTACTACCAAATATTTTTCATATAACCTGCATTGAAAATGCGACTTTCAATACCTGTTGAACCATCTGAAACTAGTCAATTTCAGACGAATACGTCATGCAGCGGGTCATCACCATCCACCAAACGGTGGATGGTTTTCTACCCGCTGAATGACGTAGCAGCCCTCCTTTCAATCCTGTCAGAGTATCTTGTTTATTTCAAAAATATTTAATTTTCATTTTACCCATCAACTAAAATGACAGATATTATATTTGTAAGCAACACAACCTACCTAGTTTTAATAAAACTCGCACATTTTGACGACCTCCGTGGCGTAGTATGTAGCGCTGTTGCCTTAACGTGCAAAGGTCCTGGGTTCGACTTCGATCCCCGGCAGGGTCAATGGGAATTTATAATTTCTGAATTTTTCCTGGTCTGGCCTGGTGGGAGCCTTCGGCCGTGGCTAGTTACCACCCTACTGGCAAAGACGTGCCGCTAAGCGATTTAACGTTCCGCTACGATGCCTGTAGAAACCGAAGGTATGGGTTTAATATAACTGCCATGCCCCTAACAGGTTAGTCCGCTACCATCTTAGACTGCATAATCACATACCATCAGGTGAGATCGCAGTCAAGGGCTAGCTCGTAATGGATTTAAAAAAAACACACTTAACACATTATCCCCTAGTGTGTTAAGTAACTCGTGTGTGTGCTCCACAGGGACGAAACACGATTTCAGATTTCGGGTGATGCCAACTTCACCCTCGTCTGAAATCATCTTGTTTCACCCCTAAGCATACAATATAGGTACTATTCATAACCTTTGGAAAGGGGGTTATCCTTTTCTGTGTGTAGTTTTAAAACATTTTAGTCCTGATTAGTCAAAATAAAAACTAAAATAGAGTAACTTAAAACCTAGTCAATAGTTACTATTGACTAAAGTTACTCTAAACTGGAACAAAACCATAAAGTTACACAATAACGATACTGACCTATAATTGAAACGTTTAAGTAGAACACTAAAATTGGAACAAAGTTACTGCAAACTGCAGATAAATTTATGGGCATATTTTTTAACAAATTCTGCCGCATCAGGAATTCAGCCAAAATCTATATGAGAAACAAACCATGTTGGCAATGCTTGAACCGTTTATCATTCAGCCAGAGCCTTTGCCAAGATGAACTTGATTCTTATCCGCAGATATGGTAAAGTGTAAAGAACGCGGCATACGTGTGTTCCGTATGAATGTAGCATAAATAATCATGACGCTAGAGCCACTCGCAAGACGGTATTTTATGGTGTCGGAAGTGTTGAAGAAATAGGACTCTTCAAATAGTTCATAACGAGCATCGAATTCACTATAAACTGTTATAGAAAAGAGACGGCAAGCATAGAACGTGAAGATGCCTGATCGGGAATCATAAAAGTTCTGAAGATAATACTTAATGGTGGATCATAAATTTAGTATCATGCTGATTGTGAATAATCATGACTAACGCTCGTTAGTGGCCGATCAACGTTGCGACCTAGAACATTTATATTTCGCGGTGTAATAACTTTATTGAATAATCGTGGCGACGAGTTCAACGAAGAAAATAATGAAGATTACAATATTATAAAGTGTGCTCACTCTCAGTTATATCTCGATGAATAAAACATGGGTAATCATGAAAGCTCCGACATAATAGCCGGGCGCGAAATACATCGACGAATTCATGACAACTATTGAATAATCCTTGGCACGAATTGACCGGAGATTCAAAGAAGATATGGATAAGTTATAGCAGATACGAGTATCATAAGTGTTCCGTGTTGTAAATTTAATTAAATAGGTATTCTTGTAGTAGCCTCGCAATATATTTATAGTAATTTAATCTTCGTAAAACAGCACATTCACAATTACAAAAAAATATGCGATCTGAATGATAGGCAAACCAGAGGCCGCCATAAGCTCGTGACTCCATCGCTCCGCCTCAAGAAGGTCCGTAGGTAGTTCGTGGGAATGAGCATTCTATTTTATAATAAAACTCCACAACCTATCTTGAACTTGCATTTACACAAGTTTAAGGAGTCCATTAAAAGTATGCTCCTAAAAAAAGCTTATTATACTGTTGAAAATTACGTAAATGACAAAGGAGCATGGATTTGACTCGCTCCAGCAATGCTAAGGACAGCTGTTACTTAATGTATTCTACAAATTAATGAAATTGTAAATGTAAATTTTTTTTTTCAAAATAGCAACCCCCATGTTTCTTGCTGGTTCTTCTCGGTAGGAATGGCATTCCGAACCAGTGGTAGATTCACTCGACGATTCAAAATTACTTGTAAAAGTTTATTTGAATAAAAATCATTTGAATTTTGTTTTTTTTTTTTAATGAATAATCATGGGTGTCTAATTTCATTAGAGGATTTATAAAGAAAGCTTTTCAAAATTGCCGATAGATGGCGTGCACGTACTTTAACTCGCGCTAGTAGTTCATATCTATGGATTCAATATATCAAGGCGGTTTGAATTCCTAGTTGAGTATCAATTCAGTAGTAAAGTAATAATGAGTAACTAAACAGTATTAAAACAAGTATATTTAAGTGTGTGTATTAGTGCAATAAAGGTGTAAGTAACAAGTGCAAGTGTGGTTTAATTGTGTGCCCTAACCGTGAGTAGATACAGTGCTAAACATTATGGTGCCGAAACCCGGGAGAAAGACTGTAAGTAGATAGAACTTAAGTGAATTAGTGAAAAAAGACATAGTTAAAATTCGTGTAAAAAAAAAGACAGTTAAAATTCGTGTTGAAAAAGACTTAGTTAAAATCAGTGATAAAGGACATAGGCAAATTTCATGTGTGAAAAGACTTTGAAAAAATTAGTATGGTAAAACACTTAGAAAAATTTCGTCGCGATATAACTTAGAAAAATTTCGTGTGTGAAAAGACTTAGAAAAATTCGTACGTTATGACACTTAGAAAAATTTCGTGTGTGAAAAGACTTAGAAAAATTCGTACATTATGACACTTAGAAAAATTTCGTCGAGATTTAACTTAGAAAAATTTCACGTGTAAGAATACTTAGAAAAATTCGATAGTGAAAAGACTTATAAAATTTCATATGTGGCTGAAAATAAACATAGACTAAATTTTGCTTCAAAAAGGACTTTGTAAATTTTACTGGTGATAATAACTTAGGAACTTTTAATCATTTGTGGACTTTGTTTTTGAACATTAGCGACTTATTATGTAGAACTTATATGAACTTTGAAGTTTCCAACTAGACATCATAGTGCTTATTATTGTATCAAACATTAAATATTTGGGACTTTTTAAAATTATTTGAATATAACATTTGGACATTATTTGTGGAACTTTCATATTGTGTTAAATTAGTGCTTCAAATAATCAGAAACAAAGATGCAGTCGTTAATACTTGTTCAAGAAGATCGTTATGAGAATTTAACAAAGGCTGATAGAAATTATAGAAAAACACCCAAAGAGAGATTAACCAAGGGTTATAGTGAGTCAAGATTAGAGTCCTTAGAAGCATTATGGAGTGAATTTAAGTCTGATCATCGAAAGATAGTGGCACAGGCTACTAAAGACATTAGAAAAGATTTAGCATATTTTACAGAAGATTTGTATGAGCAATTTGAAGAACTTTATACTACCTACAAATCAACACTAAAAAATAAACTCGAGCAATTTAAACCTAACACACAAAATGAGAATGTTTCGATATCTAATTCTGGATCTTGTTCAGCGCATAATGAAGTACATTTACCATTGATCAAACTACCCTCATTTAATGGAAAATATAATGAATGGCAATCTTTTCACGATTTATTTGATAGTTTAATTCACAACAATAGCAAGTTAAAGAGCGTTCAGAAACTTCATTATTTGAAGAGTTGCTTAAGTGGAGAACCTGAAGTTTTATTGCGCAACTTAACCATAACTGATGCAAACTATGAGGAGGCGTGGTTGCTATTAAAAAAGCGATACGACAACAAGAGATTCAACTGCAACGCTATTCTTAAATCATTATTTTCCATTAAACAAACGAGTCATGAGTCAGCTAGTGCGCTTAAATTAATTCTTGACACCACATTAAGTTGTCTTAAACAGCTGAAGAACTTAGACGTAGATGTTAAATCTTGGGATTCAATTTTAATATACATAGTGGTATCTAAATTAGATGCTGAATCTCATAAACAGTGGGAAATTCAAATGAGTCATTTAGCACCAGATGAAATGCCTCAGTGGAGTCAACTTGCTGAATTTTTAGAAGCTAGATTTCGAGCGCTAGAAATGATTGACACCAACAAAACCAAGAGTCCAGTTCAGAGTAATCAATCATCGAAACTTAAATCTTTTCATACTTCTGTTGGAGAGCAGGATAAAAGAGAGCTAGTTTGTGCATTTTGTGAAGAAAATCACCACCTTTTCGCTTGTAAGAAATTCGATGTGCTACAACCAAAAGAGAGACAAGACTTCGTACAAGCTAAAGGGCTTTGTTTTAACTGTTTAGCTCCTTTTCATTCTGTTAAAAACTGTAAATTGGCCACATCTTGCCAAAAGTGTGGCCGGAGGCACCACACAAAATTGCACTACAACAAAGAAGCCATACAAGGCTTTCTGAGTACTACAGAGAACTTACACCTTGATACTAATAATACTGAGAAACTTACGCAATCAACTTCGTTGGGAACTGAGACGAGAATCATTTCTAACTTTGCAAAGGAGAAACTACAACCTAACGAAGTTTTATTAGCAACTGCGCTTGTTAAAACTAGAGATAAGAACGGCTGTGAGCACCACATTAGAGCTCTTTTAGATCAGGGCTCACAGGCGTCATTCATCACGGAAGCTACAATTCAACTGCTTGGACTTAAGCGCTCACCAGTCGAGGCGTGCGTGTTGGGTCTGGGGTCTGGTGCAACAAGAGTAAGGCACATGGTAACACTCCATGTCGAATCACGCCAAAATCCAGAAAAATCAATCCAAGTAGATGCATATGTGTTGAGATCATTTTCGTGGGTACTTCCGTCGAGTAATCTAACATCACCTGACTGTCTAGAATTTGGAAATCTAGTTCTAGCTGATCCAGGCTACGCAACGTCAAGTAAAATTGAGCTTTTACTTGGAGCTGAAGTGTATAGTAAAATATTGAGAGAGGGCATAATCAAACATCCGAAAGGTAACTTAATTGCACAAAACACCATTTTTGGATGGACAATATCCGGAGAAGTGACAAATAACACAATTTCACAGAGTAAAAGATTAGTTAACATGCACCTCCAAATAAGAAAAGAAAATAAACTGAGACAATCACGTATTATTGAGACAGAACTTGATGATACTCTTAACAAGAAGCTAACTAGAGAAAAAATTAAATCTGAAAACTTATCAACGACCATGAGAGATAACGATGGGCGGTACGTAGTAGTGCCATTTGAGAAAGAAACGCCTGATTGTGAGGAAAAACAGTTTGAAGAATTAACTTTAGAGAAATTTAATACTAGAGAAAGAACACTATTAAAAAATCATAATCAAACTAAAGAGTATCAGAAAGTTTCGGAAGAGCAAATAACACAAAAAACAGTGTATCAGAAAGTTTCGGAAGAGCAAATAACACAAAACAAAGAGCATCAGAAGATTTCAGAAGAGCAAATAATACAAAATAAAGAGAACCAGAAAGTTTTAGAAGAGAAAATAACACAAAATCAAGAGTTTCAGAAAGTTTTGGACGAAGATATCACACTAAATTATATAGATACAATAGAGAAAAATGAAGAGAAAAAATATTCTGCAGAAGTAAACCACAATCAACACGCTGAAATGAGGGAAGAGAAAATGTACGATAAAGTGAAAGTACATGGAAAAGATAAAAAATATCAGCGTGATGGTTCTCAAAGCGTGCAGTGCAACTACGAATCACCAACATGAACTTTTGCAACTGATTGTGAGCCAAATTTAGCTGAAAAGTGTTTGCAACAAGTAGCCACAGATAAAATACATCACTTTCCAATTCCAACGGATAAAGTTGTAACAGAATTTCATGTTGACAATCTTACAGGTACGTGTAGATCTGAAGAAGTTGTAGAAGAAATACTGCACATGAAGATAATGGAACCACAAAGAAATTCAATGGCATTGGATAACACTAAACCTGAGTATTTATCACTACAAGCACTGGATTTCAGAACAAATCTAGTCAGCCTGAAGAATCTTGAGATTCCGATAGAGATACAACTAATAGATAAGTTCCGCCGAGAAATGCATTTATTTGAAGTTACGTCCAAAACAACTCATGCTAAAGCAGGTCATTTTCACATGAGTTTGATTACTGCCAAGTCGAAGATTGCACATATAGAAAAGAAAGTAATTATTTCAAGTTTGAAATTTTGCAGTTTATTTCTGATTGCAAAATTGCTATACGAGTTGTTTCGAATCTTTACGATACCCAAAATTTATGATCTTTATAGATGGAGTAACTCGGTTGTGATATCGACTAGGCTGAGAGATTTTCAGAATTATGGCACGAATTTTGTAAGCAACCGAATTACTGAAAACGACATAATTGAGAACGAACAATGGTTGCGAAATCAAATGATTGAACCTAATTTTTCGATTAATTTTAATGAGCCAGAGATTACACGTAGAGATGTGAATACATTTAAGAATTTTATAACGAGAAAAGAAACAAAAAATAAATTTGCAATATTAACTATCAAAATACAGATTTTTACACTAACTAAAATACACAATGAAGAGAAAAGTAAAAGTAAATTGGTTATACCTAACAAAGCAAAACAAAGAAATAGAGAATAGATTATTAATGAATATTATAGAGGTTAGAGAAAAAGAAAATTTTGAAGACATCAAGGAGATTACTCAACGAAGATATGTATGGAAGAGAGGTAAAGATCATCCTTTTCACCCTTTCTTAGACGAAAAAGGGCTGTTAAGAGATATTGGTCAAATTAAAAAACCCTACTACAAAGCGAGATATCCATCGATTTCACTTGCTAAGAGACTTCTTAACAAGTTGACAATTGAGCATATGTATAAAAAAAGAAATACATAATAATTGAGTAACTTTAAATGAAACTGAATATTTCACATAAGATTGAAATGAATTGGTTTAACTACAAAAATTGTGGCTAGAGAAGCATACTGTAAATCGTTTTGGTAGTAGTAATCATTTACGAGTATGTACTCTTATGTACTCAAAATCTGAGTTTAATATTTACATTTGTGTTTTTCAACTCATTCTAAACCAAATCATAAAGTTGTGTGATCGTTATGTATTTTAATATTTGTCACGATGGGCGGCAGCCAAATCTTCAAAAACTTTGCTCGTTGAGATCTTGTATGTCACTACTGTTTTGAATGTATGTAATTGTGTAACATAACTTTAACTTTGATTGTAAATTTCAAATTTTCACTTCAATTTAGCGGTCATTCTCAACATATTTTCTATAATCACATTTCATTAAGTTGTTCATTAACTTTGGTTTAGCTTGTATTACTTGTGAATTTATGAGTTGTTAATTTCATATTTTAAGTCTTTAGCTCATTTATTTTGATTGTAATTTCACCTTGTGGACAGTGTTTAAATTCAGTAACAGCTTAACTTTTATTTAGTTCTTTTCACTGTGTTATGTGATTTTAAGTACACTTAGATAGATTAAGTATATTTCACTTTGTTAATTATTAATTCGCCTTAAATTGAGTAGTTAATTTATCATTTGAAATTTGTTGTCAATTCAATTTAGCTTGGAGTAGTCATCAAATCATTTCATTGTCAATGCACTTGAATAGTAAATTTCATTGCTATTAATTGTTTATTTAAAGGACAAGTCCTTGATGGGCGGTATGTCTAATTTCATTAGAGGATTTATAAAGAAAGCTTTTCAAAATTGCCGATAGATGGCGTGCACGTACTTTAACTCGCGCTAGTAGTTCATATCTATGGATTCAATATATCAAGGCGGTTTGAATTCCTAGTTGAGTATCAATTCAGTAGTAAAGTAATAATGAGTAACTAAACAGTATTAAAACAAGTATATTTAAGTGTGTGTATTAGTGCAATAAAGGTGTAAGTAACAAGTGCAAGTGTGGTTTAATTGTGTGCCCTAACCGTGAGTAGATACAGTGCTAAACAATGGGAAAGCCGGCGGGTTTGATATCAGCGATCCAATGCCGGAGATTAAGTTGTTCGTTGAATTCGTGACAGCGATAATATTA
Source organism: Erebia aethiops (assembly GCA_923060345.2). Taxonomy (NCBI): domain Eukaryota; kingdom Metazoa; phylum Arthropoda; class Insecta; order Lepidoptera; family Nymphalidae; genus Erebia; species Erebia aethiops. The sequence goes on along the minus strand of OV281096.1, from coordinate 6,411,982 downwards.
TTATGATGATATACATTCATGAATAACCATGGAAAATCCGGAAACGAATTGTCCGCTAGATTATTCATATCAAACGACGCAATTTAAGTATGTAATTCGTTGAATTGGTGACAGGAATGGCATAGTGAGTAATCAGCTGGATCCAGTGGGACAGGCTCGTGAGGATTAATTAGCAAAGCAGGCTCCGGCCATCAATAATAAAATCCCCATCATCATCATCAGCCAGTCTTAGAACCGCGTTGCCTGTACAAATTAAAGTTTCGGTGACCATTGTCGAATTATTGGATGACTTTATTTTAGTACTTTTATTTACGCCAGAGAAATTAAACAAAGATCCAGTTTAACGCCAAAACGTTAATGTGGGTGTATAACAAAAATAGATCAAGTTGAAGGCTGTTTTTTTTAAATTGCAGAACAGGCTTGCGCAAAGCAATGATGAGGTCTTGTTTGGAGCGCGCTTGCCTAGAAGATGCCTATTCACTCTTGCCTTGAAGATACCTATTTAGAAAAGGCGGCAGGAAATAAATTTTACTCAATTATCAAAAATTAACTGTCAGTCATAAATGTCACTTTTTATAACATTACATCGGAAGCGGCATGACTCCGTCTCCCCGCGCGCTGCTTTAATCTGAAGGAACCTAATTTATGGATGACCCTTGATGTAAAAGTTTTAATAAATTACGATAAGTTTACCGGATTTTAATGACCATACCTGTGATTTATATTCGCGGAAATTTATGTCAACCATTTTTCATAGTTTAGATAAGCTTTTTGGTTTAAATGCAATTTTTCAGCTGAGCTTTATTATATTCTTTCAAACTACTCGATGCTACTTTATTACCCAAAATATTCACAGCTATATCATACTAGTATTATAAATGCGAAAGTGTGTCTGTCTGTCTGCTACGCTTTCACGGCGCATCTGTTCAACCGATTTTGATGAATTTTGGTAAAAGGATAGGGTGTATCCCGGAGAAGGACATAGGCTACTTTTCAACTCGGGAAATTAAAGAGTTCCCGCGGTAATAAAAAAAAACTTAAACCACGCGAACGAAGTCGCGAATCATCTAGTACGAATATTAAATTTAAATCATGAATTTGTATAAATTTGTATACAAATTTGTACTTTTTCATTTTGAATAAATTTATTGTATAATTTAAAGGTGTATTTTTATTGTATAAGGAAAGTTGAAAAATAAAGCTATACTTACTTTTGATTAAGAAAAAAAATGAAGCAGCTCAACAGAGATAGAGTTACAAAGTCGTTAACGATCCTATTAAAAACAATAAAATTGCTTACATTAGTTAATAGATTTGTTTATTCTGGTCAATTTACAGTTCAGCACTTCAGCGCTCATTAGTTAGGATTTTTCAGAACTATTGCAAATGGGATTTTTGTATCATCTGAGAATCATGATCTCAAAATGCATTGATGTAGAATTTTTTTAGTAAATGGGTCATTCTTCGAATTGATGGTAAAGTCGACGTCCATAAAGCGACTGGCAAACTCGATGAGTTATCACTTAACATCCTTTTTGGGATTGAGTTTAATAATTTATTTTATGTCAGCGTCAAGAAACTGAAGAAATTGTTAAATCTACAACTACATAGTAATCTATACTTATATACTAATATTATAAAAGCGAATGTTTGGATGGATGTTTGTTACTCAATCAAGCCAGAACGACAGAACGGATCTGGATGAAAATGCACCGCGGGAACCAAAAAACCTCAATCCACGCGGACGAAGTCGCGGGCATCAGCTAGTAATTCACAAAAGATATTGTGTACATTGCTTGGATCGATGTACTCACTACATTACTACACTACTAAGGAAGCAATATGTTTTTTTAACTTCCCAAACGAGAGACTGCAACATGATACTCGTATATTGTTCGATAGCTTTTTGAAAAGGTTACGTTTCAGACTTTCTTACTGGAAATTTCTCTACCTACATCTTTCTGCTTTCAGTGGAAGAGTCTTGACTTTTATTTGTAATTGCCCTTAAGAAGACCATACCTAGATGAAATTTTTGTTTCTAATTTGCACATTATGGAAATCTAGACTATGATAAGAAACGTTGACCACAGTCGGTAACAGGATGGGTGCCCGAATTCGGAGGTTGAAATTTGGCCTTTTCGTTTCCTCCGTGCCTTTGAGAGCACGTTAAGCTGCCGGTCCCGGTTATTATCACTAACATCTGATAATAATCGTTACAAAAACCTAAGAGTTTAAATACTCTTAGTCGAGTCGTATGCGGAAGGACGTGGGAACTGGGAACCTACCACATTATTATTCCAAGAAAACTCCTATAATAATATGATTAATAGAAAGGGGTTACGACACTCAGTAATGAGGAATACGATGCAGAGCGAACGAGAGAGGTCGTTTAACGTTGGTAACCTTAACAATGTAACATATGCAGACTTTTTAACTATTGTAATAAAAAAATAACTTGGTGAAAGCCTAAGCCTCTCCTATCTTCGACGTCTATAGTAAAAGTATAGTCTCTGCTTTATTTTGTAACTTCAAACTTGACGGGAATTTGATATTTGCTAATTAGTTAAATTTTCGACGCCAACGCAAATACTTAAAGAGTTGTTGCAAAGATTTCCTGTAGACTTAATACATGGTAAATTCTAACACTTGTGTATACTGGAGTGCTTAATGCGAGTATAACTCGTATGAAACCATGCAATTAATTATTCATTAATACAAAATTATATATATATATATATATATATCTTTGATGCTTCATTGTTTGTTGCATCCTGTTCCTAACACCTCAACAAAGTTGGTAATAAATCTGGAGAAGATCACAATAATATGACACTTTTTATTTCGGGAGAACAAAAGCGACTATACCGGTGGAACACAGTCCAAGATATTGGTATAAATAAATAAAGTGTAAATAAACTATGGTGATATAGTAGTTGTAAATCAATCACTTTAAATACACTTGCGTCTTATCCTTCACTCCATCCAAACCCAACGCGACCGGAGAAGGATTAGCGCAGGACCGAGTCCAACCGACTTATACACAGGTGTGGTGTAGTCGTGGCGGGTGGCGGGGTCGGCACAAAGCTTTTTGTGCCGACCCCGAACACGAACCCAAGAGATTGTGATCCTTAGCCTTTCTAATACAGTTATTTATAATAGCGTACATCTCTTGGACTAGGAACTGATTTAATAAGGGGCTGAAATAAATAACGTCTGTCAAGCCATCTCAGTTTACAAGGCTGTCGGAGTTTTAGTTGGAAACAATATATTTTAAACAAATTATTGCCATTTGTTCCAACGCCCGGGTAGGTCTTTGTCGGTGTTTTAAATATGAATAACAAACAGTTGTTTTTTTTTCATAAACCTAACAAGCTTAACAGCCTTTTTGGGACTGGCAACATGGCCTATGGAATTCGAAGAGTTACTATTGAAAGTCTAGAAGCAAATTAAAGTTATTGAGACACTAAATTGGAATCATACTAATATTATAAATGCGAAAATATGTTTGTTTGTTGGTTTGTCCTTCAATCACGCCGTAACGGAGCAACGTAGCGACGCGATTTTTGGCATGGGTATAGTCACCGAGTAGTAAACCTATATGGTCTGTATGGGTATAGTTGAGGATCTGGAGGGTGACATAGCTGGCTACTTTTTATCCCGGAAAATTAAGGAGTTACCGCGGGAATCAAAAAACTTAAACCACGCGGACAAAGTCGCGGGCATCAGCTCAACAGAAAGTGATTCCTATAGAATTTAACTTAAGGATAGATGAGGATGTGTGAAACTCATCAAAATTAAAAAAAAAATATTTTTGGCCTAATTATCTTTAAAATGATATACCGAAACCCCATGTAACGCCATAAAAATATTTTACTTCGCATTCGCTTCTATAAGAGCCCCCCTGAAATAAAGATTTTTATAACTTTTTAAGCCATATTCGGCTGGAGGCCATTGGTTTAGATATTATATTTAAAGCTGAAGTAATTACGTTCAGTAATTCAGAAGTTATAATGCTCTGACAGACGGACGGACGGACGGACAAGTGCAAATCAAGTAGACTCAGAGACCTTCGCTGCTCTCGGTCAATTATTATCGCTACAATTTTAATACACACTTAATCTTAGGTTGATATGGGTAAAAGAATTAATTGAAATGATGAGTGACCAAGTTTTGTTTCAAACAAGTCTTTTGCTAAGCATAAGCTTTAATTCCTCACTTCTGTGACATCACTTGTAAAAGGATCAGATTTCGCTTTTATATCAATAACAATTTACAATACCACAAAATAACATGACCATGAATTAAACAGCAATGTTGCCATATGTTTAGGTGTCTAATGTTACAAATTCTCTCATATTATACCGCACGCAGCGAACAAATTGTTCCCGCCGTGGTAATTTAACAACATTTGTGGGGCGCTCAAACTCAAACACACATTTGCAACGCCAGCGAAATATGAGACGCGGAAAAGCAATCCAAAGTAAACCATTATTCATACATCCACTGCCACTAATATTAAAAATGCGAAAGTTTGTATGGATGGATATTTATTACTCAATCACGCCCCAACGGCTGAAAGGATCTGGCTGAAATTTGACACAGAGATAGATTATGGTCTGGAATAGGCTACATTTTATCCCGGAAAATTAGAGTTCCCGCGGAACCAAAAAACCTCAAACCACGCAGACGAAGTCGCGGGCATTCGCTAGTATTATAAATGCGAAAGTTGGGATGGATGGATGTATGGATGGATGGATGTTTGTTACTCAATCACGCCAGAACGGCTAAACGGATCTAGATGCAATTTGCCACAGATATAGATTATAGTCTGGAATAACACATAGGGTACTTTATATCCCGAAAAAAATAAAGAGTTCCCGTTGGAACCAAAAAACCTCAAATGGATGTTTGTTACTCAATCAAGCAAAATGGCTGAACGGATCTGGATGAAATTTGGCACAGTTATAGATTATAGTCAGGAATAACACATAGGCTACCCGGAAAATTAAAGAGTAAAGGACCAAAAAAATCGCAATCCACGCGGACAAAGTCGCGGGCATCAGCTTGTAAGTACTTCCATACTTGGTATTATAAACACACTAAAGTGTGTCTAAAATGGTTTCGTAGAACAAATAAGTCTCATAAATTCGTTATACCAAGGTATTTCTCCTTCCAAAAGTGTTTTCTTATAAATTAGGGAGAAAAAGGAAGAAGGAACACTTGAACTTATGTGAACTTGAAACTGCTCGAAATGGCCGTCGGTTGTAATAACGTCGGTCGGACGGTCATAAATATAATTAATGAAAAGTGAAAGCATATTATTTTTCAGGGAACGTTATATCCCAAAAGATGAGTTTCATGCCGACTTTTTTTAAATAGAATTTGTATTACGAACCGGGGGCAAGTCCAAAATATGACGCAATTATCATACGAGACAAAATGAAATAAAAAAAACAAGTTTGAGTTTTGAGTCAAAAAAATTTACTTAATGATTAATTTTCTACTTAATTGGGTATTTGACAAATATTCAAATAAATATTTATTTGTGAATATTAAATAGAGGATCTCCCAAGAGTCATAATATCCACGTCCCATGTTAGTTTTATGTTGACTATTACTATTAAACTATCAAACTATCGATTAAAGTAAGAAAGTGCGTCGATACAAAATCCCATACTAAACGCGCGTTATGACATTTGACGTTTGAAAAAAAGTTGTTAAACACCCAAGTGAAAATATGTAGTTACCCGTTGCCGTTATCATCGTTCTGGTTAAGTTGTTCTAATGAATATGTTCGTCGACGAAATTCCTGTAATTGGTATCCCAGCTTTTGATCTTATCTTTTTGTTGAATGTCTTGTGTTTACACTATCTCTCCAAATTGTGGATCATGCGGTCTCACAGCTGTTAGTAATTTGCTAGCAACAGATAGTACGTAGTAAAGCCAGCCGCATAATCTGCATATATAATATGTTGTACAGCAATATTAGCATAATTGACTCGTGGTCGTGTGCTTATCTGTTTAATTAATAGTCAAAGAGCTTTCTAGATAAGAGATTACTGTTTAAATTAATACAATTATAAATTTGGAAGGTACTTTGTTGCTTTTGTGAATAGCAAAAACCTAATCTTATTCTGTCTTAGGATAGCATATTAGCTGATAAATCAGAAAAAGCTTACGGATTTTAAAGTGAAACCACAAAATTACTTAATAGCACGTAAAACTGTGTTTCCTAAGTCTATACGCATTAAGTAGTTAACGTACTATTACCTATTCTGGCATTAGTTAATAGCTAGACAAATTCGTATATCACCATCAGGTGAGATTGCAGTCAAGGGCTAACTAGTAGTGGTTTTTAAAAAAATGCTACTTAACTTTCATTACCAATATTCTTACTAACATAGTAATATTTAGCCGTCCTACCATCCTAGTATTTAAAATATGGAAAAAGGGAAATTAGTGTAACCTTGACTCACAGCAATTCAAGAAATCCTTATACGATTTCCTAAATTGCCAACATTTGCGTTCAGACAGGCGCTCTCATTACCGCAACAGCAATACGATGAGATTACATTTTTGCAGATTAGAATATCACGATTTTTTGGAATAACTTAGTTTTTTCTCGCATTTCTGTTTCAACCATAAAAGTACAACCGTTACTTATCATCAATACATAGTATAAAACAAAGTCACTTCCCGCTGTCTGTCCCTATGTATGCTTGAATTTTTAAAAATACGGAACGGATGTTGATGCGGTATTTTTTTAATAGATAGAGTGATTCAATAGGAAGGAGGAGGAAGAGGAATATTTATAATACGTGCATAATATAGTAGAGAAACACTGATAATTTTAGAGTTTTTTAACGTGATGTCGTAAATAAACATTTTTTTGCGCTTACATTGCAAACGCTGGCTGAACTCTACGAGATAGATCAAAATAATGTACTACAGTATTGTACACCTTAAAAAGGTGTACAAAAAAGTCCGCGATAGTATATTATGTCTATCTCTTAAGGATAACCCACAATAATAATTTTTTATCCTTTACTTTTTAATAGAAATTATTTATGAAGCGATTATAAGCAATACAACAATACAAATTTAATATACAGGGACATAGCCGTTGCGGTGGTACCGGTCGGGGAGCTATTATTTTAGTATAAGCATTGCACCCGTGCGAAGCCGGGGCGGGTCGCTAGTATTTTATAAACGTATGTGTTCTGTCATGTTCCTGTACTATACTAATCTATATAGATGGATGTTTGTTACTCAATCACGCCAGAATGGCTGAACGGATCTGGCACAAAGATAGATTATAGTCTGGAATAACACTCCTTCCCCGGGATGTAAACTATCTTTGTACCAAATTTCATCAAAATCGGAAGAGTAATTGGGCCGTGAAAGCGTAGCAGACAGACAGACGCACTTTCACATTTATAATATTAGTATGGATTTTGGATACGCTATATTTATAAAGAGATCTTTGGTTGAACTTTGAACATACTTGATACTATTCAAAACTTTAAGCTCAAATAAGTATATACCTTCCAATAAATGATAAAGAATGCCGAAAGAAAATCTTGAAGATTCTGAGAATCAATAGGTATATTAAATGTGTATAGTGTCATGTCAGAACACTCTCACAACCTGTCGTTTATCCAATTTGAATTGCATTTGCTGAAACTTATTTCTGGACGACATTTGGAGATAGCATATTGAACTCTGAGCCTTGGATGATAAGAAAGAATCTTGTGTGAACGTAACATTCGCAAGTTGGTCGAACGTACGCCGGATGTGAAATTTTCCGCGGTTGCTTCAGGATTGTTTGGAATTAACGGTTTTCGTTCATTCACGGATGTATTTTTAGCGCAGCGCTCACTGCGATTCATGCCAGGCATATGGAATTAGGTGACCGACCTCTACTAGGTTAACACAAATAAACAAGTGATCGATACGGATCGTGACAGCCTTTCAATAGTTTTTATTTCAGGTTTTTTTTTTATCTACTACAAGTTAGCCCTTGACTGCGATCTCACCTGATGGAAAGAGATGCAGTCTAAGATAGGTTAGCCCGTTACCAAACGGGCTAACCTATCAGGGGCATGGTAGTTATATTGCACCCATACTCCTATTCGGTTTCGACACGGCATTGTACCGTAACGCTAAATCGCTTGGCGGTACGTCTTTGCCGGTAGGGTGGTAACTAGCCTTGATCTTAACTAGGTAATTGACTTGATCCCCGGTAGCTTACTGGCAAAGACGTGCCGCCAAGCGATTTAGCGTTCCGGTACGATGCCGTGTAGAAACCGATTAGGAGTATAGGTTTAATTTAACTGCCATACCCCTAACAGGTTAGCCCGCTACCATCTTAGACTGCATCATCACTTACCATCAGGTGAGATCGCAGTCAATGGCTAACTTGTAGTAGATTTAATAAACTTTTTTACGGGCACTAATAATAATATTAGTATTAGACTTCGTAGCAGCCATTGATCTCACATAATCGCTAACCGTAAGTCATAAAACGATTGACTCAACGTAGTGGGAAGCTGTTTAAGTCAACTTTGTAATGTTTGTGACTCAATTTTTCCAGTTTACACATTTCTCGGGAAATGGAAATGGTTTTCTTATTATTCATTCGCAAGTGTGTTGTTTGGCGCTCATATATTTTCTTTCTTTAGCTACTAAGTATTTAATTTTAGGAAAATTTTGATGTTTCATCAAGTTCATAGTTTTCCACTAACTAGTTTATATAATAAATGATGCCTGCGACTTCCGTCTGCGTAGATTAAGGTTTTTTGATTCCCGTGGTAACTCTTGAATTTTCCGGGATACAAACTATCCCTATACCAAATTTCATCAAAATCGGTTGAACAGATATCCAGGCCGTAAAAGCGACAGACAGACAGACGGACAGACAAACAGACACACTTTCGCATTTATAGTATTAGTATGGAAGTATGGATTAGCGTACAAACGAGCATGTGGAACCCCGGATATTAGGAGAATATGCAGGATCAGAGGAACTGGCACGGCAATGAATTGCCGGCTCGCTTTGATACAACTCCTGCAATATATAACAGCTATAAGTTGTAATACAATAAATTAACATGAATTTTTATTGCCCACATTTCATCAGACATTCAGCGGTGGTGTGTTTTATGAGGATATATTTGGCACAAGTTGCGGTAGGGTAGGTTCGCATATATTCTAATAAAAATAAAATAAACTGGCAGTTTACGTAGGTACCTCACCTACGTGAATTCGTATATAAATTACTAGTGATTCATCACATCGTTCGCGTATCGACAGAGATTTTCGAAAAGATTCATACTCAACTTGTTATTCAAAAAGGCTTGTAAATCAAATCTTACTAATATTATAAATGCGAAAGTTTGGATGTATGGATGTCGGTATGGATGTTTGTTACTCAATAACGCCCCAACAGCTGAACGGATCTGGATGAAATTTGGCACAGAGATAGATTATAGTCTGGAATAACACATAGGCATGCGTTGCATCAGCTAGTATTTTAGATACTACTCAAATTTATATGTTACAATGAAGTCTTTGTTGATATTTCTAAGCTAAAACGACCAAATATTATAGACCTAAGAAGTCAATTAAAATTGAACTTTAAGATACACTTACTTCCACACGTTTTCATTATCCGTCGTAGTCCTCTCGACGCGACGGTTAGATATTCACGTCTACACATAAATTCAAAATTTCAAAATTCAAAGGTATTTTTATTCAAATAAACTTTTTCAAGTGCTTTTGAATCGTCGAGTGAATCTACCACTGGTTCGGAATAACATTCCTACCGAGAAGAACCAGCAAGAAACTCGGACAATTCCGTACTTTTATAGTTTTCAGGATTAATCACATAGGTAGAGTGTTTTTGATAAAATAATGATGTTGGTGCCAGTCCTTATAAGTCACAACTCAACTAAAATTATTTCAACTCAGGTTTGTAAATTGTAATAATGACACGGAAAAAACAAGACGGCCGAATTTGAACCTGCAAATTCAGTCGTCCCTTCAGTTATTGACTTGGGTCGCAACTTCCAAGCGACGGATGTGCGTTGTCACAACAAGGCCACTCCTCCCTCAACTGTTTTTCCTACCTATTTACTGATCTGATGTGATCGTGAAACTTAACAAGGAAAAATAAGAAACAGAAATATCCAAAAGAATCGAATAGTATTGGATTCAAACGTAACGAAACTATAACCGGATGCGTTTTATTGGCGTGTGCAAAGTGCTGACTGAGGGAAGAGTGTTTGGTTTGGTCGGCGGTCGACCGGGCACACGTCACTGGAATTATACCGCAACAAACACAGAAGTGTTACCACGGGGAACGCTTCGAGATGGTCGACTTAAATTAAACACACATTCAATTAAAATAGCCCCAGGCCAGAGACGTGGGATCGTAGATCATTGACTTACAATAAATATGTAACAAACAATTCTAGATGGAGTCCTAAATACAGGAAACTAGTTAAGACTTATAGGAATCAGACCTACGCACCAACGCAAATGGCCAAATTATTACGTAAGTTCTACTATGTTATATTCATAAAAGGCTAACAGGTTAGCCCGCTACCATCTTAGACTGCATCATCACTTACCATCAGTTCACACATCCCATCCATCTTTTCCTTGGTCTGCCTCTCCTCTTTTCCTTCCACATGCAATATAGCATACCTATTTAAAATAGCTTGGGTACTAAGACGTAGTCGAAAATAACTAGAACTATAATAAAATAATTCTCGGCTGAGTTTATTTTACTGTGGGCTTCCTGAACGAGTCTGAGTGAAAATTGTCTTTAATTTACGATCTTCGTCTGCTGGATAGAATTAGAAGTGTTCTGATTGAGTCTATGATAATTCAATTAATGGGATACACGGTGGCTGAATGACGTAGGGAATGCTGATGTTATTATATTATAAGAGATAGCTGCACTTTTTGTAACCATCCCCAGAAAAGCAGATTCAGTAATAGCTGGGTGCCATACTCTGGTAGTGAAATACCCTCATACTATTGGGCCTTTCACTAGATATGGCCGGTCAAAGACGTGTTATCGTTACCAAAAATGAACCATAATTAGAAAAGCTGATTCTTGTACACTATTAAAGTATACACAATACCTATGTAAATAGTATAAGAACTGACGCTATACATCGGGCCTTTCACTAGATATCACTTCTCAAAGACGTTATGAACATACATACTGTAATTAAATATTAGCAATTGTTCACGTCACGTTGATTGCTATTAAAAAATATGAAGGCGTAAGAATTTATTTTACAGCAATCAACGTGACGACATAATAATTGCTAATATTTTTTTACAGTATGTATATAATAATGTCATATACAGTATGTATATAATTCATAACGTCTTTGAGAGGTGATATCTAGTGAAAGGCCCGATATATAGCGTCAGTTCTTATATATACTGTTTAGATAGGTATTGCGTATACTTTAATACTGTACAAGAATCAGCTTTTCTAAGTATGGTTCATTTTTGGTAACGATAGTACGTCTTTGATCGGCCATATCTAGTAAGAGGCCCATCAGCATGCGGTCAGACTTTCACTAACATCATCAGTGGAGAGTGTAGCACCCAGCTATTATTGAATCAGCTTTTCTGGGGATGGTTGCAAAAAATGCAGCTATCTCTTAGTCTACTACGGGTACCTACGTTAAGACTACAAAAATAAGGTTTGCGCACGCTACGGGTTTTAATATTAAAAATACGATGACTCAGCTGTCACCTTTGATGCAGAAGTATTATTTTTATTAGTATGATATTTCATATTATTTTTGGTACATCGATAACAATTCCGAGTGAGGTATGTACGCTGAAAAAAATAAAAGCAAAAATTTAAAAACAAACCATATTATTATTAGCTGATGTCTGCGACTTCATCCGCGTAGAATAATTTGTTTTTATTTCCCTCGGGAACTCCTCAATTTTCAATTGATAAAAAGTGGCCTATGTGATGTCACTCTCCAGGTCCTCAACTTAATACACCTATGCAAAAACTGCCGTCGATCCGTTGCTCGGTAGTGGCGTGATTGAAAGACAAAACAACAAACAAACACACTTTCACATTTATAATATTAGTATGATGTTCAACTACATCCCTAGTATGCTAACTTTCTCTGTGCTAAATTTTGATCAAAATCGGCCAAGCGATAGAGGCTAGGGCAGGTAAAAATGAACAAACTGACACTTGTATGGATTTGGCATTGCATTCGCCACTGGATTTTAGCACGAAGTGTCAATATTATGTACAGGAAAATAAGCCAGCAAGAATAATGTATTTAGGTATTCATAGACGTTCGCTCCTAGCCTAGGCATGTCACACGTAATCGAGTTTTCCTAGATATGGGTTTTCTCGAATTATGCAATCAGATTACTAATACATTAGTTAATACTTATGTATTTATTCGTGTATGTAATTATTTTCTTTGTACAACTTACAACTAAAATACCTATGTAAAATACATAGGTGTTACTTGCCATGCTCCTAACAGGTTAGCTCGCTACCTTCTTAGACTGCATCGTCACTTACCATCAGGTGAGATCGCAGTCAAGGGCTAACTTGTAGTGGATAAAAAAAACTTGAATAAAAAAGATTTGAATTTAGGAGCGTCGCCTTAAATGTTGGGGAACATTAATTTATCAGTGCATACATCTCTGTCAACAGCCATAAGCGGTTTTCTGAATGTACCTACTGTACCGTACACGTTAATTATCTACTAAGCTGGAAACTATGTGCATTAACGCGGTGAATCATTAGTCAGAGGTGGCATATAAACGATGAAGCGCCACTTAATTTATATTGGTTTAGTGTAGGTTTGTGTCCCTAGGGGCTGTGTGTAGCCATGCGAGTTAGTAATTATCGGCCAATTTATATGTATTCACTAGGTCATGACGTAATCGACGTACTACGTAGCTCCCGCGCAGATGGCTAATCTCTCTGGAGAATGGCCGCCGTGGCCGAAATTCGGTCAGGAGGACATCATCACTACATAGCTAAAACGTAGCTACAAATGTAACAGTTACTATGCGCGTTGCATTGTACATTGTATCTACTAGTCATTTCCATACTGATCAGAGCGAAAAAAAACCACCGATTAAGAGAGTGAAGGAATAACAGGACATGACGTGTGTGCACTGCTTGGACGAATTAACCACGGGACGCGTGACATCGGCCATATTCGCCTCACCTACCCCTCTCTAGCCATCAGCTGTGCAGTTTCGTCATTAATTATTATTATGATATTGTGTTGTCATAGTGATTGACTTTTTCATACACTAGTGTCAATAATTAAAAAGAAAACATAGCAAGGCACTTTCCCCTCGCCCCGCAAAAGTTAGTCGAACGTTATTTCATGCATTGTTCAACAGAGCAACGGATCGTCGTGAATTTTTGCATGGGCACAGTTGAGGACCTGGAGAATGACAAAGGCTACTTTTTATCCCGGAAATTAAAGAGTTCCAGTGGGAATCAAAGAACCTTTACTCCACGCGGATAAAATGATGTAGTCTATACTAATATTATACCTAAATGCTTTTATTGGATGGATGCAGATGTTTGTTACTCAATCACGCCAGAACAGCTGAACGGTTCTGGATGAAATTTTGCACAGAGATAGATTATAGTCTGGAATAACACGTAGGCTACACCTTAATCCACGCGGACGAAGACGCGGGCATCAGCTAGTTTATTATAATTTAAGGAGAAAAATAACAGTTAACAATAACTTCATTTCTCATAGTTTATCCACAGAATTCAGATAATTATAGAACCGGCCGGAATAATTATAGTATTTACGTATATTGCTTTGGTTTTAAAACTAATTTGCTTTACCAACGCTATTGATACCTACTAGGGCTTCCAATACCGGGACGAAAAAAGTCCGGGATCCCGGTATTAGCTAATACCGGGATCCCGGACTTTTTTCGTCCGTTTTCAATACCGGTATTGGTGACACTATAAACGAACCAGTGATTATTGCATATATTTCTTGGTACATGCTACTGTTTTTATTCACCTAAGTTTAAAACTTGTATTTTAGGCACATTAGCTCAATAAAGAGCATCTTTATTGCTTAAAACAACTGAAGAAAAGTCATTTTTGATCACTCAGAGGGGGAAAAAATAGTGTTTGAATTTAGAACCCTGTGGCTTGGCATTTCTATTTCATCGACTCATGAAACGTTCAGAAATCTGTTTTTTATCCAATGCAATTTTTTTATTATGATTTATTTTCTTTTAAAAAATAACTTTTGAATTTTTTATTAATTTGTGTTTTGACTAAACTATGTATTTTTACGAGTAAAAAAATGATATTTCTTCATTGCATATGCAGATAAGTGCTCTTTTGGAGTAAATGTGGTGAAAAAATATTTTTTTGGAAAACTGTTTTTATGGTGCAGTTTCCTTCAGAAAATACTAGTTTCAAGTTAAAAACAATCTATCTAATTTTAAGTTTTTCCCAATACCGGGATCCCGGTATCCCGGTATTGAAAAAAATCTTTCCGGTATTAATACCGGTATTGAAAAAAACCGGTATTCGAAAGCCCTAATACCTACCTATATTGAGAACTAGGCGCAAAACTAACTTTACCAAACCTCAGAACTTTGCGGGTAGTATAGAATTACTCGAAGTCGTGTTATATTCTAGGCACTGCATTCAGTTGTCAATGCAAGCGTTAATTAGTTTAGTTCCGACCTGGTTTTGTAGGTCATGACTGATGACTCACGTTGCTATAGTTACTTAAATAATTATCTTTAGGTATAATAAGGTTGCAAATACACAATCTTACTGCTGAATAAATACCATGCTGCTTAGTGATCATAGAGACAAAGCGTAAAACACACAGGGAACAGGCGCGGGTTGGGCGCGGGTCGGGTCTTTTTTTTTCACTTTTCTTTTGACATTTATTTCAACTTGATACCTTCACGCGTTCCCGAGAAAAAGGAGATTTACAGACAAACAGACAGACGGACGACGAAGTGATCCAAAGGGTTCCTTTTTTCCTAGAGCATATTGAGGACTTTGAGATAATTCCAGTTTGTTAAAACAACCAACTAATGTATGAGGGAGAACTTCATCAGTGTCATAGACAATGGTTCAAAAGCTTTAAAGTGTACTCGAATAAGTAAAATATAAGTTGCTTAAAACAACTGACAAACAACAACTTATAACTTAAAATAAACGAGTCTCTATTAAAATAAACACTTGAGATTGATTAATAAACTTTCTTATTATCCATTAGAGTAGTGTCAAGAGAGACGGTAAACAATGCCGCAGGCCCGAAGTCTTCGCCTGCCTTTATTCCATTAACGGCGATGCCTATCACAAACAAATTTGCAAAGCCCTGTCGATAGGGTTACCACATCCTGTCTCTTAAATTCTATACTATACTTATATGTATACTTAATACTAATATTATAAATGCGAAAGTTTGGATGGATGTATGGATGTATGTTTGTTACTCTATCACGCCCCAACGCCTGAACGGATCTGGCTAAATTTGGCACAGAGATAGATAGTCTGGATAGTATAGGCTACTTTTTATCCCAGAAAAGTAACGAATCCCGCGGGAACCGAGTAACCTCTATCCACCACCACCACCACCACCACTACAGCCCATTAACGTCCCACTGCTGGGCACAGGCCTCCACTCTCATAGGAGAGAGGGAATTAGAGCTTAGACCCACCAAGCTGCTCCAATGCGGGTTGGCGGGCTTTAACGACTATTATCATGTTAGTGATAATAACCGGGACCGACGGCTTAACGTGCTCTCCGAGGCACGGGCGTGAAACACCGCCAACTTCCAACTCCGGGCTGGCACTGAGAATTTCTGAATTGAAAAACCCAATATCAATTTTTTTTGCCCGACCGGGAATCGAACCCAGGACCTCGTGATCCGCAGTCGACTATGCTAACCGCTAGACCAACGAGGCAGTTCTATCCACGCGGACCAAATTGCGGGCATTGGCTCGAGTAGGTCATATAAATTTTATAAGACTTTTGCCTTGTAATATTAGTGTCGTGATCGTGTGTATGACTGGCAACATTTATTTATTATTTACAGAATGGCAATACCGATTTCATGTTGGTATTGCATTATTATTGTATCGAGAGTTGGTAGACACTAGACATGCATAATTGGACCAATGGCGAACGAACGCGGGTATTTTTTACATGACGGCATCATTAGTGGTGGGGCAAAAATTAAGATGGACGAGGCAGGGAGTCGAGTGGGGAATCAGAGTTAGTTCGGACGTGATTTTTGAGTGGTTACAATAGTGGTCTGCGAAATGTCTGCATTTCGGTGAGTCACTCTGTGTTGTTCCAATTTATTGGGGCTGATTCTGTAGTGCACAATCTCTAAACTAAACTAAAATTAGAGCATTACAAATATTGCTAACCCTTTCATAATACTTCCTACGGAAATGGACATAACTAGATTTAAAGTTTAGTTTAGAGATTGTGTTATACAGAATCAGCCCCATTGTCGATTTAATAAACGAGAGATTTTAAAGTAACCACGAACTCGTGTTGTGTGATAATTCAGGATTTCGATAAGTTACATTATGGGTAGCGCAGTTGTCTGCTATTACCCTAAAATATGCCCGATCTTATGCCCACGTGTAGTTATATGAACTTAAATTAAATATGCCTATTAGCCGATTGGTCTTTGATTGTATTTAGCCATAAAATATAAACCTATGCCTATACGAGAATTCGTAACATTAGTAATGGATTACGATTGAGTGTACATCCCTATTTATCAGCATTAGAATTAGGAGGCCGGAAAGTTGGAACTGGCCAATTACGGCTAACCTAACCATAACAAAAACTATATGAAATAATTGACGTTGCCAACACGAAAAGTAATATTCATTAGGACGAAGTAACAAATGCTATAAAATGCAATTGTAGATGCTATCAATGACTGTTAATGGTACTTTGATAGTATGGTGGCAAAATAGCAGTTACCTCAATATTATGAGAGATAGCTGCCCTTTTGGTAACTATCTCCAGGAAGACTGATTCAGTGTACGGGCTAGAAATGAGCGGCCGGCGGGGCGACGGCGGCAGCGGGGCGATGTGATTAGTCGGAGAGCTGGCGACGAATTACGCCGCAATTTCGTCGTACTCATTTGAAAAATGTATTCACGTTTAAAACCGCAAAATTTTTGGGAATTTTAATAAAATATTTTTGAAGAGAAATATCCGCAAACGCTCTACCAGACTGGCGGGACTAGATTCGCCAGTTGACGAAATTATATTTTTTCACAATTTCAGTTTGCTTTCAGGGCCTTCGCGAAATCGGAAATTCGTCCCTAACGTACGCTCTGCCGTCGCTAGTTATGTGTTTAACGCCTCAGTATAAGGTGGGTGTAGGGCTCCGCACTGATGACGATAGTGAAGGTCTGCCCGCATGCGGCCTTTCACTAGATATGGCCGCTAAAAGACGTGATATGGTTACCAAAAATGAACCACAACTAGGAAGGCTGATTCTTGTACAGAATAATTATTAAAGTATGCCTAGTACCCATGTGAACAGTATAAAAACTGACGCTATTCATCGGGCCTTTCACAAGATATCACCTCTCAAAACTTACAAACTTTAAATAATTATTGGCAATTATTAGATCGTGTATAATATGACGCGTCGTCACGGCGATCTAAAACACCCACATAATTACCGAATCAGCCTTCCTGGAAATAGTTACCAAAAGTGCAGGTGCAGCTATCTCTTAGTCTAGTAACAGTTGTCTCTAATAAAACTTACGAGTACTTCTTTAACCTAACACAGACAAAAGATTTTTGTCTAAGATCAATTAAATTTATATATCCAACATTGCCATGCTCTGGCTGGCGCCTGACTCAATGCTTTTCGCTGGTGAAAGTCGAATTAGTTTTGCAAGAATTTATCGGTCGTATCTCCTATTATAGGCTTAAGCCACAAAATTAATGCTACCGCTATAGAGACCTATCCCTATACCGTTTTACCCATTTATTGCTTAAATTCCTATAAGTGTGATGATTTACGCAGCAACCATAAAACCCATGTCTATTAAAATATACTAGGAACAGCGTAATAATACTGACCATAATATAACCTTGGCGAGGATTCAGGAATAAATTAGCTTTCGGATTAAAGAGAGTTACATAAATAATATTTATTCAAAACTCTCTCCAGTTTCGAATAAACATATAACTAGTTGTTCGCTCGGACTTTAACCGCACTTTTTTTTTAGTGTACCTATCTTTTTCCGTTTATGATAATTTTCATAAAATAATATCATCATATTGCTTGAAAAATATAGTTACACGCCGAATTTAATATCCGTTTTATTAAAAGTTCTGTCAACAATATAGTCAACATTTGCAATTCTTAGCTCTACATATTATAGCTTTTGAATTATCTAACCTTCGGCTGTGAAACGCAGAGACAAAAAAGAAAACTTTTTTTGAAAGTTAGTAGCACTGTACACTTTTTGAAAGTCTTTATCAAATAATTGCTCATTATGTCCAATATTATAGTAGAGTCGCGCTTTTGCAAACTCTACTGGTGAATATTAAAGTGTACCTTTATTGATTTTTTCTATTTCCATTCCATCATTTCCAAAATAACGAATAGGTGGCTCTCACAGACGGACACCCACGCTGTCTGATGAAAGCTGAGAATAGATTATTTAACTTTTTTAAATAGGGCCATTTTGGATTCTTAGATTTCTCTAGTCAGAGTACTCTATTTATTATTATTATAATAATTATAACATTGCTGTGAAGAGTTTCACGGGTTGAATCGTTCTTAGAAACCATCAGCTTACATATTTTACGCGTGAATTATTTATTAGATCGTAAAATGAGTCCTAATTTACTGTGGAAATGTATTTCTCCGTGATGTTGAACGAAGCTTGGACAATTCCCCTAGCTTTAGACGTTGATCGATGATTTCGATATTTAAGAAATGAGACGAAAATTCATTCATTCAATTGATCATTTGAACAATTCATACAGGCGGAAGGAGAAGCCTTGAAGAAAGCATTCCGATGTTAAAAAATATGGACGAAATACCTCTGTATCTATAAGTTTATATTACAAAAATAAATACTAAAGTTTGGATGTATGGATGGATGGATGTTTGTTACTCAATCACGCCAGAACGGCTGAACGGATCTGCATGAAATTTGGAAAATTTATCCCCGAAAATTAAGGAAATCCCGCGGGAACCGAAAAACCTCAATCCACGCGGACAAAGTCGCGGCATCAGCTAGTACTTAATATTATGAGTAATTTAATCTTTATGAGATTTGAATTTTAATACTGGATGCCGAATGGAGCCTAAGAGTGCCTAAGATTTGCTTAGCGCAATACATCACCATAGTATTATTATATTATTTTTGACGACCTCCGTGGCGCAGTGTGTAGCGCTGTTGCCTTAACGTGCAGAGGTCCCGGGTTCGATCCCAGGCAGGGTCAATTTGGGAATTTATAATTTCTGAATTTTCCCTGGTCTGGTCTGGTGGGAAGCTTCGGCTAGTTACCACCCTACCGGCAAGGACGTGCCGCCAAGCGATTTAGCATTCCGGTACGATGCCGTATAGAAACCGAAGGTATGGGTTTAATTAACTGCCATGCCCCTAACAGGTTAGCCCGCTACCATCTTAGACTGCATCATCACTAACCATCAGGTGAGATCGCAGTCAAGGGCTAGCTTGTAGTGGATAAAAAAAAATGCGAATGTGTCTGTCTGCTACCTTTTCAAGGCCCATCCGTTTAAAACCGTGTTTAAAGTTAGTTACAAAGATAACTAGGGCACCTATGTTATGTTCGGACACGAACATAGACTTTCTATTATAGCAAATCAAAGAGTCCCCAGTTCCCACAAGACACACAGATGAAGTCACGGGCATTATCTAGTATAAGTGGTCATATTAATTAACTAGCGAATGCCCGCGACTTCGATGCATGAACTTTGCTGCTCTTTGATCTTATCTACCTACTACATAACGCGATAATGTACCTTCCTGCTTTAACATTTGGGTATAGCATAAAAAACTTACTTCTGTTTGTAAAAAAAACTTGTTTCTGATTTTTTATTGGATATTTTACTTACGTTTAACTCATGATACTTTATCATACTGTAATGTTTCGTCGCCTGAGGAAGGTTGGAGTCCCCTAGCTTTATTGTCTAGACTAATAGTCCGCGTGTTTGGAAATGACGTGTCAATTTCCCCTTTGATAGCACGACGATACGATAGAAGCAACATGCAATGTGGGTATTTTGTATTGAAGGACTTGAGGATGGTTTTTATAAGGAAATTGCTATAGGTACATATTAAATAGTTTGCTTAATCTAATGTTTCGATGTCGTGACGAGAAGAAAATGTAAGCAATAGCTTCTAGTAGTACTTAATATATTCCATGCTTCTACCCTCACTTGTTCTGATATAACCGCTAGCGTCTAGGACCAATCAATACTAAGGTATTAACAAGGTTAAGTGACGGTGGACTGACGGTTGATGGGGCAGGTGGAAACGCAGATTTGGATTGGAGACAAGCGGTAACGGTATAAGAGGCGCGTGGGTGCAACACTGCCAACTTCAGAGCTCAGACTAAGTACCTAGAACTAAGAATGTATTACCAGAAAATAACATCATACTTAATATTATAAATGCGAAAGTGTGTTTGTTTGTTGGTTTGTTGGTTTGTCCTTCAATCACGCCGCAATGGAGCAACGGATTGAGGTGATTTTTAGCATGGGTATAGTTGAGGACCTGGAGAGTGACATAGCCTACTTTCTATGCCAGAAAATTAAGGAGTTCCCGCGGGAATGAAAAAAAACTTAAACCACGCGGACGAAGTCGCGGGCATCAGCTAGTAATGACTAATTATTATCATTTAACCCCACCTGAGAATCGAACTCATCTGCATTCTTTAATTCTAACCCCTAATAGACAACTTGAAGTAGTCGTAACCATAAAAAACATTTGAAACACTCCCTAAGCACCAAGATAAGCACCTAAGAGAAACATAATGGTAAATAACTGGTTAAATCGTGCGAAAATTGGCTTACGCTTTTCTTTTATTTAACGTTTACTTACTTTTGAAAGAGAAAAATCTCAAACGTCCGAGCTACGAGAAGCAGTAAAAAGTACAAGCACTCTGCTTATCCACTTAGGTATAGGTCACTAAACACGCAGCATAGCCAGTATATTTTCTTGAGAGACTTTTTCGCGTTAAGTTTCTCCATTTTAGTTTTAAAATGTTTACGTTGTCGCTGAGTTCGTTAACCCTTTAGAATTCGGTTTATCGGACCAGTAAATCTCAATTCGGCTGAATCCACTGGAGTACGAAAAGTTTCTTCGTGTCTGAGATAATGTTGAGATTCATTAGCTGCAGCGTAACGAGCAATTAAAAAAAAAACTGCCGAGTTTCTTGCTGGCCCTTCTGTCCTGAACCAGTGGTAGAATCACTTGAAGATTGTAAAGCACTTGTTACATATTTGTAATATTTAATTGTTGTTTATTTATTTTTATTTTATTTTATTTTTATTTTATTTAATAGGAAGCCAACGGTAATACAATGAGCATTTGTCTTATTCTATTACAACATAGTTTAATAATCTTATGACTACCATTGATTACACACTTATAGGCTAACTCAACATGCAAAAGAAGTTAAAAGTACTTAGATCAACTACACAAAAAAAAAAAACTTTAAACAGACAAAATAAACAGGCCAAAAGATTTTAAATAAGTATTTAAACAATAATTTAGATAATATGATATTAAATTTCTATGAATCGAATATAATTAAAAAAAAAAAAAAAAAAAGAAAGTAACTAATTTTTTAGGTGTTTTTTAATTTTTGATTTAAAAAGCGATGGGGAATTTTTAAATATATCCAAATGAGCTTTTTTGAATATATTATTATATGCTATCACTATTCTAGCCCTGCCAAGGTTACTCTTCGTGATTCTAGGCTTAAAGGTTTGCTTGTTCTTTATGAAAGACCTCGCATTCTGCTTTGGTACTGCCAATCTTACTCTATTTAACAAACTTGGACAGTCAATATCCCCATTTATAATCTTGTGTAAGAAACAAAGATCCATCAATTCTCTGCGGTTGGATAAGGAAAGGGTCTTATAACGTTTTAAGAAATCATTGTAGCATTTCATGTCCTTTAATTCATTATCTTTGTAGGCTACGTGCCGTAGAAATTTCTTTTAATAAAACACATTTATTTTGCATTTGGAATGGCTACCAACAGAGGCCAATGGAAGCGAATGATCCGTTCGAGGGTAGGATCTAGCCAGGACCACGATCTTCACTCTTCAGCAATGAAGGAACGACTGATGAGGGAGATTTTGCATTTTTCATAAGTTAATACCGTTGTGCCGTTATTATGCACAAGCTTTTTTTTAATCCACTACAAGCTAGCCCTTGACTACGATCTCACCTGATGGTAAGTGATGATGCAGTCTAAGATGGTAGCGGGCTAACTTGTTAGGGGCATGGCAGTTATATAAAACCCATACCCCTTCGGTTTCTACACGGCATCGTACCGGAATGCTAAATCGCTTGGCGGCACGTGATTGCCGGTAGGGTGGTAACTAGCCACGGCTGAAGCCTCCTACCAGGCCACCAGCTGATGCCCACTTCGCCCGTGTATCTAGATTAATTTTTGACCGAGCGAAGCGAAGGTCTCTGAGTCTATTTGAGTGAATTGGCACTTGTCCGTCCGTCCGTCCGTCCGTCCGTCCGCCTGTCAGAGCATTGTAACTTCTGAATTACGGAACGTAATTACTTCAGCTTTAAACATAATATGTAAACCAATGACCTCCAGCCGAATATGGCTTAAAAGGTTATAAAAATCTTCATTTCAGGGGGGCTCTCATATAAGCGAATGCGAAGTAAAATATTTTTATAGCGTTACATAGGGTTGCGGTATATCATTTTAAAGATAATTAGGAATAGAGTCCAAAAATATTTTTTTTAATTTTTCCCTAAAATTGACGAAATGGGGGGCTTTCAAAGTGGAGATTTTCTAACGTCCAAAGTTGACCTCAGAACTCTAAATTTACTGAAAGGCTGAGCCTGAAACTTGATCCATTATTTGAATATTATCCTGTACTTGAACAACAAATACTAAAATTAGATAAATATTGTAAGGAAACGAAATTATTTAATTTTTAATGAGCTTCAGTATTTTTAACAGAACTTCACATTTTTGTCAATAGATGGCGCCGCGAGGTCTCAGTTCGGGGCGAACCACTAGTTAGATAGAGTTCATTAAAAGAAGAACAAAATCGTAGAAGAGGCCTACAAAGGATGTTAACGCCAAGAACTGAAATTAGTACCAGTAGTAAATCGAATTAAGCATAAGCAAGCACAACAGATTTAATAGGTACCTACACTGTTCCTCTTTCTACCACAGAACAACGAGAAACATAAACATTGACATCTTTAATAATAGTTATTTACCTACATCCACATAATTTAATACATGTTTTCTACGTTTCTGATATGTATCGCTAAGTAGCTAGGAACCATTGGGTTTGGAAATTGGAACACCCTCCGGCTTCCGTGTTTCCTGCCACGTATTTAGGTATAACCTAAGTGCCTTCAAGGCAAGAGTGAAAGGCATTTTCAAGACAAGCGCGCTTCATTCTCGACTTCATCATCGCTTTTCATAAGCGTGAATTGATTGTCGTCAAGCGCAAGCCTATCTTGTAATTTAAAAAAGTTAAGTAAGTTACTCTACTTGTCTATTTACCTGGTTTCCTCCGCACCCGCCACTGCACCGGCGGCGGCGCCGGGCTGCCTGAGCCCGACGAAGCCAGCTTGAGGCCGTCACTACACCTGGAAAAGAAATTGCTTTAAAATGGCATGCAGTTTTGCTTGTTTATTACAAAATCCTACGTGTTTTCATTCATTTCATTCATTAATGACTCAGTACAACCAGTACTAATCTCTGTCTACTAGCTACTTGGTAAGGCTACGGTTTACCACACCTGCACCGGGGTTAATCTACCTTATACCTAGAACAATATTTTTTTTTGTGTTGAATTCATTCAGTACGCAGTTATTTAAACGATTAATATAAATTAACAATAATAATTTTTTATATTAATTGTATACTATACAAGGTGCGACATCTATTGGTAGCGTTGAAAATGATTACGTTGAAAGATGCGACCGAATGGTTCTTCGAAAAGCGCTACATGGTATGCTTGGTTTTTGTACAGTTCACGGTCGGTCGCTAGATGGCAGGAAAATAAAATTTTCCCATTGAATTATAGAGGTCGCTGAATTTTCCACAATCGGCTGGAATTATCATTGGTCATTGTTTTACTCCAGCTTTGTTTCATACATTGAAATACAATAATAGGTACTAAAATTATACATCAATGCTTTGAGCTTTCATAGCATAGTTAGTAGGGACATGCGATTAGTGCTAAAATTTGAATTAACTGTATTGATACGTAGGTTTAGTGGCAGGACAGTAGAACTAACTATTACCTATTCTGTGGTAGAACTACCATGGCTAACTAAATAGTTCACGAATTTCAACTACCTATAGTATGTAATAACTATATGACCCAGCACTCGGTCAAAGACTATTTCGTGCTAAGTATAAAGTTCATTAACGTCTACCTTCTATTCGTAGATCTAGGGTAAATAACACGTAGTAATGGTACTAAAAGGTGATGAGAAAAATCTATCAAAGAACAATTAACTAGGTATTATAAAAACTACCAGTCACTAGTTAGCCCCGAATGATATTCTCTTTTGATCAAAACGAGTGACAAAGCAAATTGCTGGCAAATTGCGATCTTTATCAGATAACATGTGACGGACAGTCGACAGTTTTCGTGTTGATACTTGGTTCAGAGGTACACAGACAATTTTTTTTTAATTATAGGCTAGCGCTTGGCTGCAATCAGACCTGCTTGCAAGTGGTGATGCAGCTATAATTATTAAAACTGATACTAATGTAGTATCATTTTAATAGAAAACTCTGGTTATAGGGAAGTCCTGCCCTGCACTTATCGTCTGAATAAGTCCATAATGTCAGTGGCGTGCACAGGTTTTGAAGGTGGGGTGGGGGTGGTCAGCAGTCAGCACTCAGCATAGGTACCTGTACAGGTACTAATTGTTTGGTGAAAAATGAGCATCGACGTATGGTAATTTGGGTAAACAGTGCTTTTATACCTCTATGAACTGCACGTCACTATGTTAACGTACCTATTCAAATGCTTTTGATTTCAACGGAATATAGTTTAGGTACAGATTACCTCGTCGGGTTGCGAACCTATAGGTCTCAAGTTGCAGGAATAACAACCCTCTAGTGCCTCTAGCCCTCTACTATGCAGCCACCCGTTAATTAGAATGATAGGTAACAGCAAGTCAAAGAAAGCCGCTCCCAGCGATGTTTGGATGGCTGTAGTCTGTACCGGAAACATATTACCAGCAGTAGGTTTCTATCGGTTTCGGACAACGACAACACATAGTCAACATTAACTATGATATGAACCAATGATTAGCTTAGCTCAAGCTCAGCTTAGTTATTTTTGTCATAACTTTAGTTACTTAGCGCTAGAAAAAAACGCACTTTTTGACAAATCGAAATATTGCATAAAATAGGGAAATATAGTTATTTAAATCATATTATGGTAATTAATAATTATTTTCCTTCATTATTCTTTCATGCATAAAAATTGTTATTTCGTCAAAAAATTTAAATTTCAAAGAGCTACGTAACTTTCAAGACGGTAAGTCGATTAACTGGTCGTTAACTGACGTGTTGACCCTATTGGTCAAAAGTTACTAATGAAACTAGTTCATAATTATTAATTATTATTAACGTCGAAAGTTCGTATCGTAACTTCAAAGTAGGTACATAATATAAATTATGCTGAAACGTGTTTCTTCTTTCTGATCGAATTACGAGACCCTTCTATTCACAACAATTAGATAAAGGACTTTGATAACTTTGTGCAAGAAAAAGTTCCAGTAACTCGTTTGATGGATGACTTAGAAAACCGAAACCATGTTAGGGATTCCTAGTGATGAATTGCAAAAGTTTCCGTAGAATTTTTAACCGACTTCAAAAAAGGAGGAGGTTCTCAATTCGACTGTATGTTGTTGTTTTTTTTGTTTGTATGTTACGGGATCATTTCGCCAATTATGAATCAATTTTGATGATTATTTTTCTGTTTGGTAGATCAAACTTCAGAGGTGGTCCCATATAAATATCGAAATAGATTTACTTAGCCCTTTTTGTGAAAATCAACAAAATAAATACCCAGATCATGTTCTTTTACTTTTTAATTTAAGTTGGTAAGTACATAGGTATACCTAAGTATAGTATTGAAGTCGGTTTTTGTGTTAGATGAAAACGTATAATTATCTCTTGAACTCTAGGTAGTTAGGTACTTATTACTTATAATATTGTTGAACGTAAAATCCGATTCTCCGTTACACATCCATTCACCTACCACTTACCAGCTACTTTTATCAGTCACACTGGAATTTCTAAAAATACTAGAGCTCGTTACTTAATTTATTTTAACCCAATAACCAGAGTCCAAATACCAATTTGCATGTATTTAAGTTACTTAATACGCCTTCCAAACAAGAAATCCTTTCTTAATGAGTCTTAGATAAACGTAATCTGATGTCAAAATCCTACCCTTTCTTGACCTACTTTCAAGTTTCTACCCTTATAGGTCAGTCGAAATCCATACTAATATTATAAATGCGAAAAAGTGTCTGTCCGTCTATCTGCCTGTCTGTCTGCTGAGCATTCACGGCCCATCTTTTCAACCGATTTTGTTGAAATTAGGTGTTTGTTGCGCCCCGTGGAAGGACATAGGCTACTTTTAATCCCGGAAGTTTAGGAGTTCTCGCGGGAATTTAATAAATTTAATCCACGCGAACGAAGTTGCGTGCATCATCTAGTAATATACCCGTATGTATAATATGGGCCCGTATACACTTTTTACTCTGTTTGCTGAGATGCGGTCTCAATTCAAGGACGTTTCGTCTGTAGCACCCATTTGTCCTCCGATATCAGCCCACTGCCACTTTAATTATACAAGCATACAAGCCTTGAGAAACTATGTGTATTACTTGGGCTAAAGGCCATGTATAGCGTAAAAGGTTGTTTTTAAAAGCAGTGTATCCATCAGACGGTGACATAATGAATGCTTGTAAAAATAATGTGCTGTTTTCAAGACCTTTGAGCAGCATCTCAAAACACAATTTTAAAAAAATCTGCATTGAAATTTATTTTAAGCATACCTCATAATTTACCTTTTAAAGCAATTTTTCTCCTTATTGAAACCAATAGTTAGCTCTAGAAATATAAGATAAAATCCATATATCTAAATCAAACACATTGTCGGATTCATTTGTATTGAAAAGTAAATATTATTTTTTTTACAAATTATTTCATGCATTTTTTGCGACACGCGCTTGCTCGATTTCACCCCTGCGCGCCTGTGTTTTTCATCTCGTGAGCTCACAGCGCCTTAAACGTTATCATTTGGCGGATTACTTTAACTCGTACTTTATCTCTCAAAAAAATTCCTGGCAAAACTACAAATTCATAGGCCGTTGAGCATTATAATGTTGGTAATCGATGTATAATAACTCGTAACTTAATACAGTAGAATCCCGATTATCCGAATCAAATAAAACCAGGGGTACCTATTCCGTATAATCGAAAATCCGGATACTTAGTCGATTTTAAAGTCAAATCAAACAATAATTAAATTTCAATAAACTTTTTATACTTATGAAAGGATTCTACATCCGTCATTTATACAAATCATTACGTCAAATCATTTCTAAAGTCAGTAATTAGAGCCGTGAAGAATGTGTCCGGATAATCGAATATTCGGATAATCGATGTTAGGATAATCGAGATTCTATCTACTGTATAATAAATGCGAAAGTTTGGATGGATGGATGGATGTTTGTTACTCAATCACGCCAGAACGGTTGGACGGATCTGGATTTCTCTTTGGCACAGAGAAAGATTATAGTCTGTAATAACACATAGGCTACTTTTTATCATGGAAAATTTAAAGAGTTCCCGGGAGAACCAATTTTCCTCAATCCACGCAGCGAAGTCGCGGGCATCAGCTTGAGATGATATAGTATATTATGGACTATGGTACATAAATAATTCTACGTTTAATCTTTGCTTTGGAGGGTTTAATCTCGGGCAAATTAGTTTCTTAATCCGATAGAACGGATCTCAGACAGCTGCGACGTGGTGCCGTCGGGAACGGGCTTAATATTAACCCCAGACTACGTTTCCCCGATATGAAGCTATTATATGTTGCATTTTATTTGGAAAAGCTTTCTCCTTTAGAACTTAAAGACACTGACGGAGAAAAAGTCCGCCCGCGCGCATCTATATTGTACTAATAATTTTATAAATGCGAAAGTTTGGAAGGATGTTTGTTACTCAATCACGCCAGAACGGCTTAAATTATCCGGATACAATTTGGCACAGAGCTAGACTATAGTCTGGATTAATACATAGACTACTTTTTATCCTGGAAAATTAAAGAACTCCCGCGGGAATCAAAAAACCTCAATCCAAGCGGTCGAACTCGCGGACATCAGCTAGTATTTATGTTATTACTAGATGATGCCCGCGACTTCGTCCGCGTCAGCCTATGTCCGTCTCCGGGATATAACCTATCTCTGTACTAAATTTCATCAAAATCGGTTGAGTACTTGGGCCGTGAAAGCGTAGCAGACCTACAAACACACTTTCGCATTTATAATATTAGAAAGGATGTACTTAGTATCAAATATCAATACCAACAACATACCAATATCCTGGAAAATCTTTTTTTTTTCAGGGTATCTATCTTGCCTGACAATTTCTTTTTTTTACATACCTAATATGCCTCTGTGAAGCGGTAACAGGTTTCTAACTAGGTATATCAAATTAACAATGTTCAACTCCTGGCTCGTGAACAAAATATAGCTGTAATACATGTACATTCGACGATGACCGACCTCCGTGGCGCAGTGTGTAGCGCTGTTGCCTTAACGTGCGGAGGTCCTGGGTTCGATCCCCGGCAGGGTCAATTTGGGTATTTATAATTTCTGAATTTTCCCTAGTCTGGCCTGGTGGGAGGCTTCGGCCGTGGCTAGTTACCACCGGCAAAGACGTGGCGCCAAGCGATTTAGCGTTCCGGTACGATGCCGTGTAGAAACCGAAGGGGTATGGGTTTAATATAACTGCCATGCCCCTAACAGGTTATCCCGCTACCATCTTAGACTGCATCATCACTTACCATCAGGTGAGATCGCAGTCAAGGGAGCTTGTAGTGGATAAAATAAAAAAAACATATTACCTATTCTGTGGTAATACACAGGCAGACGGGGACGAACTGAACGAAACTTTACGGTTTCCTGTTTAGCTACGTAATCCTAAAAATCCTTAAAGTTAGTTAGTTAGTAGTCCTTCCACACGCAGGCGGGTTTATTTGTATTACTGAAGTCAATTCAATTCTCTCCCGATAGACGGAAACTTTGTTACTGAAAATCCATTTTCCATCTGCCATGTTCCTATTTACGTGACGCAGATTGTTACGTTCTCGTGGGAATTTAAAAAATCCGGCCTTGTTGCTTGTCTATGTCGTGCCCGTATCGAAGAATTGATCATTGCATGATATGGCTTTACTGCCCATGAATGCGTTTTAACTAAATTTTAATATACCTTCGTGTGAATCGTGTTCCTCTTTTAATATAGGTCCCATCAAATCAAGAGTGAATAGGCATCTTCTAGGCAAGCGCGCTCCACCTTAGGCTGCATCATCTCTTGCATGCAAGTCTGATTGCAGCCAAGCGCTAGCCTCTAAATTAACAAAATAAATTTGAAGGAGCAGTTCTCTAACTACGATTTTCAACTAAATATTTTGCTGCTCTCATTTTAATTTTAAAATGGCTGTGAAAGACGGACAGACGAAATAAGAACTAGACGATACTATGATAGGTTTTATGATTGCTTTTATTTCAAAAGTAGGTAAGGACACTTCAAAGAATATTTTTTATACTTAACTTCAACGAAACTTAAAGAACTTCTTCGTGTGAATCCTAATAAGAATCTAGAACTTAACAGACTAAAAAATTTATTACTTTATGAATAATGAAAGACGGTAAAACTCCACCACTGAATCTCTCTCTTCAAAGTTCAAACTATGAATAAAGCAGCTCGAGAAAACTACACCATTGGATCCCTGAGATTAATCTACATACGAAATCTAATAATAATAATCTAATATGAAACGTTCATTGTTTAGGTATATGATGTTAGTAAATAATATTGTAAATTGGATAACATATAGCGTGGGAGTGGGGCGAACAAACAAACTCTCAAATGTGAAACATTTACATACGGTTCATTAAAGATATACCTACAGGGTGGGAGTGGGACGAACAAACAAACACCCATTCACATTTACATAACATTTACGTACGTACAAAGTTGCTAGTAAGTAACTAGAATTTCAAGCTTCAGCGCACGGAATTAAACTTGCGACAGAGGAAGATCAAGGCAAGTTTAAAGCATCTGCTCTCAAACTTTGAAGACCTCCTTGGCGCAGTGATGAACGCTGTGTGGTGAATGGTGATAACAGTGGCGGCCTTACGGGGCGGCAAGCAGGGCAACCGCTCGGGGCCTCGCTCTTGTAGGGGCCTCGCGCCCTCGTGCTAAAAGCCATTAGGTACTTAGGTGCATTTGAATCTCATATAATAAATAATATGCCGTCTTTGGGCTTGTTAACTTGCGTTAATTTCCAATACCTATATGATATTAAAACTCTAAAATTTTTATTTATAACTTTTCCATTTCTCGTCAAGCATCATGCATAAAAATAAGTACCTACTTTCAATTCACATAAATCAAAGCATAAGGGCCTCGCAAATATCTACCGCCCAGAGCTTCGCAATGGCTAAGGCCGCCCCTGGGTGATAATGATAATGTGTTGGACCTCCCATTTTCTGGTTCTTCTCGGTAGGAATGGCATTCCGAACCAGTGAGTCATAGTGGTAGATGTTAGTGATAGATGGAGATTCACTCGACGATTCGAAAGCACTTTTAATAAGTATGTTTTTTATAAATAAATATGAGTTTGAGTTTATATATTCTCATAATTTATAAATTCCCAAATTGTCCCTTTTTGGGGTTCGAACTTGGGGACCTATAGGTATTCTGTGGTTCAGGTGCGATAAGGGATAAAACCAATTGGGAGTATCACTGTCATGCCCTAGTCAGTTTCGTCCGCTAATCTCAATTCTCAATGCATCAGGGAGATCGTCAGCATGAAATAAATAATGTTGCTTTTTTTCCGTGTAAGCAACGACATAATAAGCATTTAAATTGAATGATTGTTTAATAATTATACAGAGGGATAGAGACGTTCATTTGAATCTGAATGGCAAACTAATTATGCCCACGCGGCAAATTTGCTGAAAACGTGAACAATAAACGTTAGTTACGGACACCGAAATAAAATGAACACTTAATGGTAAGCGTTGTAAACCAACCAAGGGCGAACACCTAAACAGTAAACAGCTTTACGGATTACGAACCGTACCTACCTACCTACCTGCCAATATTATGTGTTGTATTTGCAAAGTAAACTCGGTGCCAGCATCCAAGTAGGTACTTTTCAAACAACATTATATTTGGGTTTTTACCTCCCTTTATCTATTCCGTGGTTTTTACACTCTGTAGTAAGTAAAGACGTATCTGCCTATAAAATTTTGTAAAAATTAATAATATTATGGATTTTACTAGTGAGTGTGAAAGAGTGAGTGTTAGGTTATTTTTTGTACTTAAATATGTAAGTATTATAATTCAAATTTTTATCGAACTATTTAATAATATTTAGTTCATAATATTTTTGTCGGATTTGCTTTTTTGCGTTAAAATTAACCTGTCTTAATATTTTTTTAAAGGTTTACAAGGGCCTTTAAAAAGGACCTAAGGAGTTTTATAGTCCTAAACTCCTAACCTTAGGGACTTCATTGCTCAACTGAAGAGAGATCAGGCGCAGAACCGACGGCTTTACGTGCTCTCCGAGGGACGGGGGTAAAACACTCTCCGGCCTTGTTCTGAGATTTTTTTATCAGAAAAACCCAACAACACTAATAATAGGAACCTCGCAGCCGCAGTCTACATCCCAACCATGAACCACTAGACCAACGAGGCAGCATAAATGATATTGTTAAAACGAAATTCAGAAGGCGTAAAAGGACGCCAAAGATCGTACGTGTTCTGGGCGTGTTTGTAATCAAGCCTCTTCTTTGTTGTCTTTGTTCAAACAACTCATACGTATCCTGAATATTCAATACCAGCGTCACTATCTATAAGCAATATTAATTTGAATCGCAGCCGAAACTTTCCAGATAAACAACTAGGAGTAGGCACCTACTAACATATCCAGATGCTTTTAAGATGACTGTTAGGATTTTCTCGAGTGACTGTACTCGTACGACAATAATAACAATTGGATAATAATCCATACTTAATATTACAAATGCGAAAGTGTGTTTGTTTGTTGGTTTGTTGGTTTATTGGTTTGTTGGTTTGTCCTTTAATCACGCTGCAACGGAGCAACGGATCGACGTGATTTTTGGCATGGGTATAGTTGAGGACTTGGAGAGTGACATAGGCTTTTTATCCCGAAAAATTATAAGGTTCCCGCGGGAATCAAAAAACTTAAACCACGCGGACGAAGTCGCGGGCATCAGCTAGTTCTAAATAAATGAACAAATGAATAAATTACTAAATGGCAGTCGTAAGAGGAAATAGTATATTGTGTGAAAAGTTAACCATCACTTTCTGCCCTAGAGTAGAAAGTGTTGTTGAAGGTTTCTACCGGCTGAATGACGTAATTCGTCTGATATTGACTAGTTTCGGGTGGCTCCACACTCAACAGCCATTGAAACTCGCACTTTCAATGCAGGTTATGAAAAGAAATAAACCTATTTTTATTATCCTAATAGCATCCGGATTGGGTTAAATACCAATCCGAAACACAATATAATAGGTAGGTATTGTAATTAATTCAAATAGTAAACACCACCTATGTTTAGCTATTTGAGCTTTAAGCTACTAGCGAGCTCGCTTTTTATGAAGCTTTTCTAATGAAATTACTACTAAATTGATATTTTCATTGCTTTTTATCCGACAATAAAATGAGGGTAGTGTTTTTATTCGTACTCTATTCTTTAAGATTAGATTTAAAATCGCACATCTTTCATTATTTCAATATACCCCAACCTTATTGTGTCGTTACTCGTTTGCGGCGCATAAACCTGAAGGTAATAACAGTAAAGTCGCGCAGTAAAAGGAGAGCCGCGGTAACTATAGATAGCACCGGAATGGAAGCTATTTACCTCGGCCGACAGTTATTTGACTGAAAATACAATAAACCACAGACCACGATTTCAGAAATAGTTGATTTAATCAACAAATTAAGTACCTATCCAAAATAGTAGAGCTATATCTACAGAATACAGTTATGTGAGTAGGTACAGACTTGCGCATAAGAATGCATTTATGCAAAATTACTGTTAAAATTACTGTTAAAATGAATAAAAATCTTATTAATATTATAAATGCGAAAGTTTGGATGTATGGATGTCTGGATGTATGGATGTCTGGATGTATGGATGGATGTTTGTTACTCAATCACGCCCCAACAGCTGAACGGATCTGGATGAAATTTGGCACAGAGATAGATTATAGTCTGGAATAGCACATAGGCTACTTTTTATCCCGGAAAATTAAAGAGTTCCCGCGGGAACCACAAAACCTCGATCCACGCGTACGAAGTCGCGGGCATTCGCTAGTGTTATTATAAGAAACCAAAGGCTTACCGCTACCGTTCTTTACCGACATTTAAACTGCCTTAGTTAAGTTTTGTGATGCTGCCTCTTTTTGGCAAATGCATAATTATTGTAGTTGCTAAAAAGGGACAACATTAAAATATTTAACAAAACAATTTAGGAGTCCTTGCGCAAGTGAGCCTTAATCAAAGTATTCAATTTTATAAACTTGATTTAAATTTTGTTTGTAATAGCTACGTACTAAGTCGAGATTGTAAGAAATTCGGTCCTTCGGTCCTCTTATTAACAAACAATAAGTTATTTCAAAGTCTAGCCACATCGACCGGTCCAATTCAAATTTGAATATATTTTAAGGTGTGCCGTGTGACCACCTAATTCTTCAGAGATAAAATTAACTATTTTATTCGATACAAAAAGTTTAATGTGGAATAAATTAATCATTTACTTACTTATAGTTTAAATATGTACTTACCTAAGTTTAAAAATATAAGTTTTTATAGTAAAGAGTTGACTCTAGTGTTTACCAACAATTAGTTATCAACTTATCACAGAATTTATTTATAACTATAGGTACGTAACTTAGTAACTATCAAAAGTCAAAACCACAGATTAAATAGGTATGTACTATGTATTAATTAGGTTATCGGTACAGGCGTCCTTAATTTTAGCATTTAATCTAGGTATGCATGGACTTTTGACGTCGACCGTACATTTGGCACTGCGAATAGCGATCAATACGTAACAAGGAGACAGTTCCCAGCAGAGATGCAAGCTTTAAGTTACGTAAATCACTTGGCCTTAACTCTTGCTTAGGGTTCCGTAGTGCAATAAGGAACCCTCATGCCGTCTAGTCCATCTGTGTGCAGTAGACCGCCGGTTACCGATACATTGTGGTAACTGGTGACGTATATTAAAATTTTGAATTAAGGTTTGCCAGTCACATTTTGGAGAGACTAAGTATTCACGAAATAATTACCCTAAGGTTTTAGGAAAATAGCCAGGCTACCGGCTACGGAACCCTAGGTACCCTAGGTCTGGACACGTACTTGGCAAGTTATTGAAATTTAT
This sequence comes from Erebia aethiops, assembly GCA_923060345.2. Lineage (NCBI taxonomy): Eukaryota > Metazoa > Arthropoda > Insecta > Lepidoptera > Nymphalidae > Erebia > Erebia aethiops. The sequence goes on along the minus strand of OV281096.1, from coordinate 6,376,980 downwards.
ACATAGCCCTAACGATATCCACTGGCCACTCCATCAACCTATATTCGGATGCATATACCTATATGAGGATGCAGTAGTGGATACTACTGAACATCTAGGGTCTGGGGGGTGGGAACATCAAAACACGGTACTTCGTCGTCCTCTTCCACTCGCTTCCCGCCCGTCATCGGTCCAGCAGGCTGAAGGCTGTCCTTACAGCTATGCCTTATAATATGTAGCTATTTAAATTCGAAAAATATCTACCTACCTACACGCTTGGGTCCGCCTCGTGTTTCACGTCTCAAGTTCGCTCCGCAAACATATTGGAGTTACTAACTACTCGAATTGTTTTCGTTTAGCAGGGCACACACAAAGCGCGTCAGCCTCAAGTCAGTACGCTGCGTACCTCGCTGCCACGGCCGCTGTGGTGGATACGCCTTAGCTGGGTGGATGAGTGACTAACACTGATACCCGGCCAGGCTGTTCGGCTTGAAGCAGAGTGAATGATTGAAGCCTACACTGACTGATATACCAAGAACTCCCATTGCAAAGACGAAAACGGATGGATAGGGCATAAATTCCCACTAGTCAACGGTTGAACTAATCAGTTACCTAACGTACCTACCTACCCTTATATTATTATAACGTCTGCGTCGGGGGAGAACGACGTATTGTCCTGACGCGCTAATGTGTCTGGCGTGACGTCATAAAAATGTGAGAAACGTAGACCTTTTTGTCCGCCACACAAATTGATAAGTACCTAGTGGTGCGCATTTTTTGAGTACATGGCGGCGCCGTGTAAAAGAAATACTTGAAAATTTCAATAAATTGCGAATAAAATTCAAAATCTCTTCATTTACGGGCGCCACAATTCAAAGGAAATATAAAAGTGTGGAGATGGTGTGGAGCACGGAATAGATAAAGGGAGAGTGGAGCTTGGAGTGTGGACCCCACTATAACATAATATACGAAGTTTGTCAACACATTGCTAACTTGTTGAATGTTCATGCTTTATTAAGTGCCCCCGCATAATATATAGTAAACTTTGTTAGGTCGGCCGATAGTGCGCTGTACAGTCGGCAGCAAAGTGGGCAAAGGGGGACGCCCATATATGGCCAAGAAATGCCCAACAATATCCTTTTTCCGAAAAAAACTATGTATTTTTTCTCTACCTATAAAATTATTATTTTAATCAAGCAAGTTTACTACAATTTGTTTTAAAAAAAAAGTAATAAAACTATCTATGAAAACAAAAACCATTTCCTGACAGTCCATTCGTCTATATATACATTCAGTATTGCCACATTTTAATATCGATCAATTTAATCGATTTTGACTTTATACTTATATCGAACAGTATCGATTTTTTTAAAATAAGATTTATTTGTAGTAAGTACTAATCGGCATTTAAGGTATAGCCTAGTTTGTAGTTACGTTAAGCTATATTAAAAATTCGACTGCGGATAGTTAGCAACTTACTGACAAACGTATATCGTGTAAAGTGATTTAATCATATTTGGATGCGTCATTATGTACTCATACTCTCGAGATGCTTGGGCATAGAAAAAACTTAACATTTTAATAACAACTTATTAATGATGTGATTCGTTCTAATAATGAATACTAACTCTTTGTACTACAGCTTTCCTCATATTTAATATAATTAATTTTTCTATATTACTGTTTAAAAATACGTACTATATACCTAAAAAAGTAAGGTAAATAGGATTTCAAAAAAAAAAAAGACTGTTACTGTTAAAATGCGTAATTCGATGGGTTTTAGAAAAAGATATTTCCAAAAAAAACTTTTTAAAAATTGGGATTCCTTGTGGATGTGAGACATCTAAACCATTATGGTTAGAAAATATGCAAGAAAATATAGTTTAGTAGATTTTTTTTCACAATTATCATATATGAAGTTACAAGCGGTAGAAATAATTAGAAAACTAAACTTCTAGAGATTTAAGAATTTCTAGTACTTAAAAGGTTTATTTTTACTTGATATAACGAGAGAGAAGGCGATCCCTGGGCCGAATGTGAAGAGAGTTGGAGAATCAGAAGAGCACGCTCTTCTGATTCTCCAACTCTCTTCACATTCGGCTCTTCACTTCAAGCAACAAAGTGGCAACCGGTGACGGTTGTCACTTTTTCCCAGTTCGTGCATAGCTATATGCTATATTAAGCAGATATTGGGGCTGATTCTGTATAACACAATCTCTAAACTAAACTAAAATGGCAGCTTTAAATCTAGTTCTGTCCCTTTAGCTATATATTGCAATATCTAATAGGTTAGCAATATTTGTAATGCTCTAATTTTAGTTTAGTTTAGAGATTGTGCACTACAGAATCAGCCCCATTATTTATTCCAATACTAATAGTTTTTGTTCATCACTCAATCTCCAATATTTTAATATAACATTGCCATTTTTGAGAAAAAACTAAGACTTTTATATAAAGTCTTAGACGTGACGAAAAATAGAAATAAACTAAAACGGGATTTTTCCGTAAACATAATGTTATGTTTATAAAATAATTAAAAAAGAAAATAAATCCAAAATCGATAAATCAATATCGGTTTCGGAGTTTTTTTTATATGGCAACATCAATCGAATAATCAAATGACAAACAAATTCAGTTGTCATTGTCACATCACACCTTGTGTTTGTACCTGTGGTTTGCTTTTTATTTCTCGGATTTGATAATTAACCAACGTTTACGCTTGCAAAATGGACTCCGACGACTCTTTTAACCCTGACGACCACGGCTTGAATATGGATCCCGCACCCGCTTCTCACGATGAACCCAGCACGAACTTGGATAAGTTACCTGCTAACTTCGAAGACCCTGGCGCTCACACTGGACCAAGTACATCCCGGCCGGTTACTACGGCAAAAGGACCTTTACGCTGTGTGAATTGTGGACTTAATGTCACTAGAATTCGTAGACATTTGTTGGAAATTGCTGAAGTGCGTAACCGTCCGAGAGCGCGCCACGCGCGAGACCCGCGCTCGCGTCCTGTTCGAATATTGATATCATAAGACCATGTAGAAGAGTGTATGTATGTTTATTAATTGTATCTTATTAAAAATTAAGCAAGTTACCGTACTGTTTGTTTGTTAAACACTGTAATACATTAATGAAAAATAAATACTAGTTTTTTTTATTATGGTGTACTTTTTTAAAACCAATTCCTTATCCCATTCCTTGTTCAAACTGCATACTATCAGCACCATACAGTTTTAAGAGTGGGCACTCAGGGCCAAAGTGTTTATGGAAGGTGGGCGTTCCCCTTTAACGACTTGTGAACTTGGACGAATTGTAAATAAATAATCGGCCTGAGAATTACATTGCATAGTTCGTGATATAAACTAAAATGGATAAACAGTAGACACATCAAACGCAACGTACGACAAAGTGTCATATTGAATGCGCGCGTATTTGTGTCCGAATTTGTAACGAGCTGTTAAAAAGTACTCCAAATGGCGCGCAGCGCGGTTTCAGCGCACATATTATAGGCTTTAGCAGTGTGAACGCCTTCATAGTTTACTTTTCTAACTGCCTCGGTGGTCTAGTGGTTAGCATGTTCAAATGCGGCCGACGAGGTCCCGGGTCGGGCAATAACAAGTACTGGGTTTTTTAACAAGAAATTCTCAGTACTAGCCGGAGTAAGGAAGTTGGCGGTGGCTCACCCCCGTGCCTCAGAGAGCACGTAAAGCCCTCGGTCCTGCGCCTGATCTCTCTCCGGTCGCGTCAAATTTTCCGTCCCATCGGGCTATGAGAGTAAAGGGAGAGAGTGCAGAGAGTGCATCTGTGTTTGCGCACACACTTGTGCACTATAATATCTCCCGCGCAGATTACCAATATCTCTGGAGATAGGCCGCTGTAGCCGAAATTCGGCCGGGAGGACATTATTATTAGTTTACTTTACCCACACTTAACAGGTGCCGCATTGGACACGATCCGCCGCGCGTTGTGTGGTTTTCATCAAGCTTACATCGCAGAAATACCATTACGGTTGATAGCTATCGTGACAGGGTACAGGCGGACGTAATTATACAAATTGCCCCCACTCTTAGAGTAATGGTGATGATACTGCTTCAATTTGATAAAGCTTTGACGGTTTACTGGCTATACTGTACCGTACAGCGACTCTCCGTATATACTTAATTTACCTGACAGAGTCCGTAGTCCAGGGTGCTCTCTCAAGTCTAAAAATCTTTTTTTTTTCCACTACAATTTAGCCCTTGACTGCGATCTCACCTGATGGTAAGTGATGATGCAGTCTAAGATGGTAGCGGGCTAACCTGTTAGGGGCATGGCAATTATATTACACTCATACCCCTATTCGGTTTCTACACGGCATCGTACCTGCTAAATCGCTTGGTGGCACGTCTTTGCCGGTAGGGTGGTAACTAGCCACGGTCGAAGCCTCTCACCCGAACCTTCGTTCTCATCTTCCTTTTGGGTCGTTTTTCGCACTTAGGTATACTTCTCAATTCAGTCTCAATACTTCTATTCAAGGAATATAATACTACACCTATAAATGGCGTTATACGTGGGTAACACTTAAAATGTTTAGAACTGGCCAGTTAGAAACATTGCTAATGAAAACTTTTTTTGAATTTCAATTTTAGAACTCTTTGGTAACCTAATGTAGTATATTGCATTCATTTGTCATTTGTTTTTGTGAATTGGCGGCAAATCTAAAACTCTTGTTACACGTGAAAACGAACCTAACGCGAGAAAATTTTCGGTCAATGATTTATTATGACTTTCGTTGTGGGGCTTACTCAACAACAAAGCTATGATAGGCTGCGATTAGCACTTCTTTAAGAAGCCCTATCTCGTGCCACTATTTACAATTGGTTTAACGAGTTTGAGCGTGGACGTAGCAATCTCAATGATGATCCGCGTGAGGGACGTCCTTTAACAGCGACTACTGAAGATAACATCAGTGCTGTGCGACGCATGATAGAGGAAGATAAGAGAGTGACCTATCAGCAGATACGGGCAAGCCTAGGCATTGGTATGAGTCAAGTTCAAAAAATATTACACGAACATTTAGGCGTCAGGAAGCTTTGTACCAGATGGATTCCCCATACTTTAACCGAAGACCAGAAACACCTTCGCATGGACTGGTGTCGCAAATTGTTAGATAAGTTCAACGGCGGTGACTCAAATGCTGTATTTGGATATTCGAGGATCGGCCAAATAAGTTAAAGAAAGGAAGAAGTCAAGAAAAAAAGATGATTCCCTTATTCTTTGGACGGAAAGGTCATTTCGCGACAGTTGTGCTAGAAGATGGAAGGACAGTTTTTTTTTTTTATCCACTACAAGCTAGCCCTTGACTGCGACAGTTACAGACTGGTATGTCAATCGCTGTTTGCCTGTTGTCTTGGAAAAAAAACGACAGCAGCTTCATACCCTGTGCACGCCACTGCTACTCCTACCTAATATTATTATACAATTATATCTTATCTTATCTTATCTTATATCTTATTATCTTATATATATATATAAAAATGAAACCCGTTTTCCTTGGTCACGGCATCACGCGTGAATGGCTGGACCGATTTCACTAATTCTTTTTTTGTTGTATTTGTTATTATTAGGAGAAGGTTCTTACGGAAAAAAATATTAAGAAAATAAAGTAGTGCATCATTGCTACGCTAAGGCGGTACGAAGTTCGCCGGGTCAGCTAGTATTATATATTATGAAAGTTTGGATGTCATATTGACGTTGTATGTTTGTAAGCTAAAAGTTTGGGTGTTTGTTTATGTTACTCTTTATGCCAATGACTGAAACGATTTGGCTGTGGAATATAGATAACTTATAGCATCAATGTAGGCTACATTTTATCCCGGAAAATTGAAGAGTGACTGTGGGAATCAAAAAACCTCAATCCACGCGGACGAAGTCGCGGGCGTCATCAAGTAAAAAAATATTATTGTAACGTACGCAAGCGATAGGTAAATATCGAATTTTTATAGCAACAAGTTTTTGTATAACGGCGCCGTCGGCCTTCTGTTAGTAAACAGCACGTGTAACGGGTGCCTTATCGAGTGCAATGCGTCATCGATTAACGCCGGACTTGCTGTGCTATTATCCTACTCAGGCGGCACGAAACTAGCGACGGCCGAGCCACACGACTCACGAGTATATAGTGGCCGAGCGACGGCGACAGCGTGAGCGGGGCGATGTGGTCCGAGAGCTGGCGACGAATTTCGGGAAGGTCCCTTAGGCAAGCTGAAATTGTAAAAATATGTATATAATTTCGTCAATTGGCGACTCCAGTCCGGCCAGTCTGCGGTAGAGCGTTTGCTGTTATTTCGCTACTGCGCAGCATATAACATTTGCAAAAAAAAAAAAAACGGCAACTTGATTATTTTTATCGTTAAATTTAGTACCTACTTATATAACTCGAAAAAAAAACCCGTCATTTTTATCGGTTATAAAGTATTAAAAGACCTCTTCAAAAATATTTTATTAAAATTCCCAAAAAATATACTTTTGGCAATCTGAAACTTTAATCACGTGTTTATTGAGTAATTTAATTAACACCTGCAAATCACCAGACAAATTTTGCGGTGTTAAACAATTCCCAGACGTGAATACAGTTTTCAAATGAGTACGACAAAATTACGGCGAAATTCGTCGCCAGCTCTCCGACTAATCGCATCGCCCCGCTGCCGCCGTCGCTCTCCCGTCGCTAATTTCGTACCCGTACACTCACAGCCTCTTATCGGCTATAGCCATATGACACGATTGGAGCAAATTGATCCACTTTGGTTGAAAGACGTAGAAATGGAAGGCAATCAAGTGAATCAATTTTGTAAGTACTGCTATTACTATTTACTATAGACAGACATTCTAAGCCCTTTATGGTAGAAGAGAATTTGAAGATTTCTTTTTTCTAAGATATTTATTGTATTTATTATATATAATATTTAAAAAGGAAAAGTCCAGAAAAGATGAGGAGTAATAGGCTAGCAATCAGCATGGTATGGAGGGAAGAAAGGCATATTACGAGAAGAATGATAGATATGCATGTGGAAGGAAGAAAAAGTAGAGGGAGACCAAAGAAAAGATGGATGTAGATAGCCGTGAATGAATAACCAAATCAGAAATGTCCGTAAATGAAAAAATTTGCCTAAAATTTTCCGCCCTTCCAAAATTCACAGACTATTTATTATTAAGATACCAAACCCAGGTAGATTTCTATGCGAGCCTCATTCCACATCTTCAAGGAATTCTTTTCGTCTGTAGATTATGTGGAGCAATAAGGGCCAATATCGTCAACAGATATAGTCAACGGCTAAACATACACGTACAGCGTACACTGATGCTGAGTGCTGTGTTCATAAATTTTCCTCGCAATAAAATACTCCATTTAACAGTATACGTAGTAAACAGCCTACAACCTACATCAAATGTAGATAGCCGTGGACGAATAACCAAATCAGAAATGTCCGTGAACCAAATCAAATAGTCTGGTTTATTATAAACCGGATTTGACCAATTATGTACCTACTCGTAGTTACTTTTTGCTCTATTGACAATTTTTAATCTAAAATATTTGCTTAGAAGCTCTTCCAAAAGTAAACACCATTAAACACCAAGTTTGCGATATACAACGCGATAGCAATACGCACCGCCAACACAATACCACACAAATCTTCCAAATTACTCTCAACGTACGTTTCACTTCGACACCGGAGCATCATCAGGCGATGTTGACTCGACAATGCACGATTGTAACTCGTGCATTGACGTTCGTGCAAAAATTACTTCCATCTTTTCAGGCCACCACTGCAGCCCATTAACGTCCCACTGCTGGCCACAGGCCTCCACTCTCATAGGAGAGAGAATTAGAGCTTAGACCTGCCACGCTGCTCCAATGCGGGTTGGTGGGCTTTAACGATTATCATGTTAGTACATCTGTGCAGGCAGCTTGTTGAAACTTGTAGCGTTTCTTCAATACAGCGATAAAATTACGTCATCTGTGTTTTTCATTGAACTACATGTACATTAAACACGTATAACTACAAACAAGCATTATCATTTAAATTAAACTCATTTAATGCGCAAGTTTGCCTTTTTATAGTGACCATTTACAGTAAGTTGCCAAACATTTCAAAAAAAATTGTTTTCAAGTCGATATTCGACAATAAGTATTAAGAACTGAAAAAATAATATAAATATTTAGTTTTCAAGTACCTACCTAATAAGTAAAAAGTAGTTATAAAATAATATACATAATATAACTGCCTCGTTGGTCTAGCGGTTAGCATAGTCGACTGCGGATCACGATTCACGAGGTCCTGTGTTCGATTCCCGGTCGGGCATAAGAATTAGTATTGGGTTTTTCAAATCAGAAATTCTCAATGCCAGCCCGGAGTTGGAAGTTGGCGGTGTTTCACCCCCGTGCCTCGCGGTCCCGGTTATTATCACTAACATGATAATAGGCGTTAAAGCCCGCCAACCCGCATTGGAGCAGCGTGGTGGGTCTAAGCTCTAATTCCCTCTCTCCTATGAGAGTGGAGGCCTGTGCCCAGCAGTGGGACGTTAATAGGCTTTAGTGGTTGTGGTGGTGGATACATAATATTATAATAGATAGTTACTTAATATACATTCTATGTATAACTAGACACAAGATAATATCTACCTACCTGTAAATCCCGTAGGAATCTTTTGCTTTCCCGGGATATTATAATACATAGACCATGCAGCAAAAACCTCTCGCCAAAATCCGGTCAACTCTCTGTGAGCTGTTTCGATAATTACTTAGTTGATTAGCCCCGTTGTCTCTGATTATCCCGGACTAGCAAACAAGCAAAATATATGATAAATTAATATGGCCGTCAGAGTTACCATTTCGAAATCACAAGGAAACTCATCTATTTGTCCTAAGTGTATTGTTCGCAATATAAATTGGCTTATAGAGATAGCTTTCAGGAGTCAACTGAGAACAAATTACTTCGCTAATGTCACGTAGAGAAGGCACAGAGGAGTTTCAACACTCCCCTAAGTGAAGACTCTTAGCTTTATGAAGAAGCTCTGGGGCGCCATTTTCTACTATCGCCATGGCTCTGAGAGCCAATTACGCATCGCCAGCGATAAATACGGAAATTCGATTAACTACCGCTGATAATTTTGAAAGGGGCAATATTAAGCGAAACTTTATCACTCTTTACAGACTGAACGCCAAAAAGCTTGGAAACATCCAAATGCGTTATGTAACTGAAAGGAACCTTAATATGTACTTTACTAGATGATGCCCGCGACTTCGTCCGCGTGGATTAAGTTTTTTTGATTCAAGCGGGAACTCTTTAATTTTCCGGGATAAAAAGTAGCCTATGCGCCCTTCTTAGGTATACATCCTATCTCTGTACCAAATTTCATCAAAATCGGTTGAACAGATGGGCCGTGAAGGCGTAGCAGACAGACAGACCGACAGACAGACACACTTTCGCATTTATAATATTAAAGTATGGATGTAGATTTCTATTGCGTTGTAGGATCTGTTAAGAAAGCTTTTACAAAACCTTTCACTAAGAGGGTGAAATGAGGGTTGGAAAGTTGTGTGTTTGTTCCAAGGCAGTTCAAAAAGATTGTGATGATATTCTGAAGTTGAGACCCACGACACTATCCGCGTGGATTACTAAGTGTTTTTAAATTCCCTTGAGAACTCTTTGATTTTCAGGGATAAACAGCAGGTAAGTCTACTTAGCCAACTTAGCCTACATCTTTCTCCGGTATACCTGCAAATTATGCATTTCTGTACCAAGTATCGTCAAAATCGTACACAGATTTGTCGTGAAAACTTAACAGAGAGTTAATCTAAAGTAGTACTTTAGTGTACTTTAGGATTAACTAAGTGGCACAATTATCTTCATTACGTTATACGTACGTACAGTATAAATTATGAATATAAGTAATTATGAATTTTATATGAAGCGAATCTCTACTTCTGTTACGAAATCTAACCTAGATTTGACAGGAATTCTAACTCTGGGCCTGCCTCGCATAAATTTCGTACCTCTCTTAATTTTATGAACGGCGCGGAGGTACCGGGCTGGCGTAATTACATACCGTCCCCACGATCAGAATAAAATTAAACTCTCAAATTTCATTGTGACTATAATGAGGTCATCTACGTGAGAGTAATGTAATACCCGCCCGACTTCAACATAGTGGGTAGAAATAATAATATGTAAATATATCCAATTATTTTTTGCTTTTTAGTTTTTGAAGGCGGTTTTTTTTTTATTTAAAAATAATTTTATTGTTTGCTTTTTAGTGCTGTAAATATAAAAAAGAAAAGAAAAATAGGTTCTCGAAAGGTAGACAGACCTGTACCTAATAACTATCTGGGTTCGTGTCCTTATAAAATTTAAGATCCTTTGATTTCCCCAGGATTCCATCATCAGACCTAATGACCATGGGACCACCTGGAAAGTATACCCTTTAAAAAAAAAAAGAATTTTCCAAATCAGTCCAGGCGTCTTCGAGTAGTCGGGGACATCTGTCTTCGAAGATCTCGGGGAACATCTGTCTTCGAAGATCTTCATCAGATCTTCACCAAATTTATATGGGAATAATCGGGGAACATACATAATAAGTCGGTTAAAAATGTTCGTTAACTATTGTAAATTGAAGGTTTATCGAAAGTAATGTTCTGACGCTACGCTACGCTGAGTAATGAGTTGTTTAAAAAAATTGAGTGTGGATTAAACTAATTTAATTAAAACAAAACAGGGTGTAAGGGGGCCGCTACTGAATACAAAGACAGGTGATAGAAGTTAAAGAACTGGTGATTATAACTTACTAGATGATGCCCGCGACTTCGTCCTAGTGGATTAAGGCTTTTTATTTCCCGCGGGAACTCCTTAATTTTCCGGGATAAAAAGTAGCCTATGTCCTTCCCCGTGATAAAACATATACCTGTACAAAATTTCATCAAAATCGATTGAACAGATGGGTCGTGAAAGCGTAGCAGACAGAAAGACAGAGAGACAGATAGACGGACACACTTTCGCATTTATAATATTAGTATAGAAGTATGGATTAGTATGGATTAGAAAACCACAAAAAAAAAGCGAACACAAAATTCGTTTTAGTATTTGATTGTGTTTAGGTAGTAACTAGCTTAGTAGTAGTAGGTAGCAGGCGATACGCGAGTTAAACGGTCGGCCTACGTTTTCGGTAGCTTTCCCCTGCATAGTTAACTAGTCTTGTGATTAAATTAGTTTTTTTATCAACTTCAAGCTTTATTAGTTAGCCTTTAACGGCGATCTTACCTGATGGTAAGTGAAGATGTAGTCTAAGATGGTAGCGGGCCAACCTGTTAGAGATATGGCAGTTACACTAATTATATCCCCCAATGGGCTTCGACACGGCATCGTACCGAAACTCTAAATCGCTTGGTGCCACGTCTTTGCCGGAAAGGTGGCGTAGTAGTGAGACATAGGCTACTTTCCAGGAGTTCCAGGCATCAGTTAGTCTAATCTAAATAAGTAAAGATAGATTAGATAGACTAATGCATAATTATCCCCTTTATCCAAGAATGTTTTCACAAATTGCTTAGGACTACATATATGCAGTATCGCCTTTATTCAAGTAGATGGGTAATTATTAATTACCTAATTACCTCGGTCTACGATAGCTAAATCTGTCTTGTTGTGACCACGTTGTGAACTTGTCAATTGTCATATTACGACCTCAACATGACGAAAGCAAGTACTGAAGCGCATCAGAGACCCTGTGTCATATTATACGATGCTTGAGCGTTTAAACGACCTTAATGGTAGTAAGCATAGTATGTTTACAAGGAATAAAAGGTCAATGTCAGCCTTGACGTAGGTTATTTCAGGGGCTCGATCGTCGAGGGCAATGCAAGGATCTAAGTGCCTTAAACGCAACGATCCGTGTAGTGATTCCGTGCACGCCTTTGTCATGAAATGCTTTTGATTTGTGGGCCCAGTTATGGCCCCGCTTCCTATTTTTATTAACCGACTTCAAAAAAAGGAGGAGGTTCTCAATTCGTCGGAATCTTTTTTTTTTTTTTAGCAATAATATGGAACTTCAAATAATTTAGAAAAACTGTAAAATACTCGTCTAGCTATAGCTTCTTGAAGAGTTTTACACTTTTACATCCATTTATTTCTATACTGATTTCTATAAAATTATTCCTAAACATGTTTTACATAAATATATATTAAAATAACATATTTAAAAACTACAAAACTTTCACTCGCTGGGACCCAAGCAGTTGGTAGTCAGTAGTCACTTGTCAGTTGTCAGGGCTCCAGAGACAGGAACCTCCTCACAATTCGCGCCGCCTCAAGGATAAACGTCTTCTTAGATAAATTAAATTTCCTTAGATAAAGGATACTTACCTTACCAACTTACCTTTTCAATACTAATATTATAAAGAGGTAAAGTTTGTGAGGTTGTGGGGGGGTAATCTCTGGATCTACTGAACCGATTTTGAAAATTCTGGTACCAATAGAAAGCCACATTATTTGTGAGTGTCATGGGCTATATATTGTATAGAGCTCACGAGATGAAAAACACAGGCGCGCGGGGGTGAAATCGAGCAAGCGCATGTCGCAAAAATGCATTTACTTTTCAATACAAATGAATCCGACAATGTTTTTGATTTAGAAATATCAATTTTATCTTATATTTCTAGAGCTAATTATTTGTTTCAATAGGGAGAAAAATTTCTATAAAAGGTAAATTAAGAGGTATGTTTAAAATAAATTTCAATGCAGAGATTTTTTTAAAATTGTGTTTTGAGATGCGCAATGGCTGCTCAAAGGGCTTGAAAACAGCACATTATTTTTACAAGCATAGGTACATTATGTCACCGTTTGATGGATACACTGCTTTTAAAAACCCCCTTTTACGCTACCCAGGGCCGTACTTTTTTCATCTCTAAAACAAAATAAATTGAGACTCTAACTTAGGTATTCTATTGTTGTAGAGCATAACTATGTACGGCTTCTTATGAATTATGATACGGCAAAACTTAGCAGACCTTCCGTAAAATATGTAGGGATGGAAAACATACCCTCTAAATTGAATACACAACTCACTTCTTTATTATTCAGGGCTTCAATCTTGGATACAGCTGTTGCCTGTTATTGTAAGTTATTTATTGGATTCAGCCATGTTATGGCAGATGTGAGATGTTTTAACGTTTATGACATATTGATGTTGTAAAAATTTTAACGTTTGTAATAATATTTCACTTGGCAGATGAAACGTTCGTTTCAAATTCGTTTCACTATCATATACTTATTACTCTAACAAAAATTGGCACTGTAAAGCAAAATATTTCGAAAACGAATACCTGAATCGGAAAATGGTGAATCGAAAAAATGAAAACGTACCCAAAATATTTATTTTTATTCAACGACTTTTGACAGCCCACACAATTATTGTCAGCTTTGCTTTTAAATTAAAGTTAAATTTTTAGAAAAGATAAATGATTGTTAATTTATTTATTGATGGAGGTTTAATTAAACCGATATTTGACTCATTCGATGTATTTCATTAGGTTTGTTCTTTGGCGGGGATACGCCATATTGGATTAATTTGCATAAATACGAGTATTTTGACTTAGTTTTAGTCTGTTGCCGACAGACTCAGCGATTATTGAATACCTTTGTGTTTAGATCGCAATTTGATTTAGAGCTTAGCAGTAGCAACTGCAGCCTGATCAAATGATTAATTTATTGTTGTTGTGATGCTTTGGCCAAGTTTTTATAATTAACTGTTTACATTAAATCTCTCGTGAAACCGCTACACGTTTAACCATTTATTCGTGCACGTTTTAAAGAGAGTACAAACATATTTTAAACTTGTAATTTAAATTATTTGCCCCCCTTTCTGGAATTATGCTAACACAATTGGATAAAATATCATCCCCGCTAAAGTTACGAGTAGGGGAACTAGAGGTCGCCTAAAAAATTTATTTATCACAATTTTTATTTACCACTTCGGCGGCGTGATAAATATATGTATATATGTATATTTGCTAAATTACAGCTTTCTTGTGCTGTAATGTAGCAAATATATGTAATATAACAACCCCTGAGCTAAGCCGCGAATGGACAGACGGATGGACATGGCGAAACTACAAGGGTTCCATGTTGTAAGTTTGTTACACAAACCTATAGCCCACCACTACAGCCCATTAACGTCCCACTGCTGGGCACAGGCCTCCACTCTCATAGGAGAGAGAGAATCAGAGCTTAGACCCTATAGCAACATAAGTAAACTTGTATTATTTATAGTAAAGTATCAAAATGTCCGTGTCGTTAGTGGATGTCAAGGTAGTAATGGTTGACGTCTCAGCAGTCCAAGCACGTTCACTTTCACGCTCGGAATATTAATATTGAACTTCTGATGTAATTCGATCAGTCTTGCCTGTTGTAGGTACTTAAGAGGCCGGTGAACGACGCTCGCAACTTATAATCGAACCGCAAATATAAATTTTCCGGTATATTGCTATCTCTATTTAGCTGATGACACATGATCGCGTGCAAGCGCGATAGCAATATGAGCGTACAGACTTTGTTATACATTTAGTCTTGTTCCGTGAATACCAAAAATGGTGAATAAAAAATTGTTGTGGTTTTAACTTCGTGTTGTTATTCTGTAACTTGACAATATAGGCTATGTTCCTGATCAATTAGTACCTGAGATATCGTTGGTTTTAATAGGAAACAAGTAAGGAGAAAACATGTCATTTATGTCGTAAAAACATGCAAAATGCAATGTGCTTACATTTAATTTTAGGAAAGTATTTTGAAAATATAATTTTCCAGGGACCTAGATAAATACAAGTTCAATCTTAATAATCGCATAATATGGTGGAAATATTCTCGAATTACAAATTATTTTGGTATTACGTTTGTATGTACAATTCACCCTCCGCTGGCACCTTAATATGTGTATTTGTTTTTGCCCGTGTCTTGGAGAACATGTAAAGCCGTCGATCCTAGGTTAGGAATTACTAACCTAATCATGTGAGTTGTGACTTGTAGCTAGGGTTGCTACCTTTTTTTTTTGCAATTAAAGTACATAGGTTATTATATACACGTAAGAAAAAAAAGTCCGTAGTGTCAAAATAAAGTACAATTTTTTTTAAATTATGTTAAAAAAATATTTTATTGCGTTTATTTTTCTTTCATCTGACCATTTTTTCGACGCATTTTTTCGGTGTAACATATCTATTTGATCCGTTTCACTATCAAAATTACGTTCTGTTGGTGTACACGAAGTACTTTGTTTACGGAAGTTGTCCTTGTCCATTATTTACTGTAACGTAAATCAATACAACCGATCAATCGTATTCTTTGCACTCCAACCGCTTTACACAAAACAAACAAAATATACAAAAAAAAAACAAAAAAGAAGGTTTGTACAATGACATTGATAATGTCGACATTTGAGGGCAGGTTGCGTTCAAAAATTATCAACAACGAGCGTTTAAGTGGCGCTGGTGACCTATAGATTTATTATATATTTATATATTTATTATAGATCGGCACCAAACGATAAAGTTCCGTTTTACGCAAAAATGCTTGCGACCAAACTTTTTTCATCCCAGAGAAATCAAATCATGCGAAATAAAGTATTTTCGCGTACTTTATTGTTCTCGTACAGTATAGAGTATAATTACCAGAAATAACGTACAATACTTTAACAATACTTATAAAGTACGGGTTGGCAACTGGCAACCCTACTTGTAGCCCATATTATCTTTCAATATTATCGTCCCATCGGGTTATGAGAGTGAGGCAACAAGACAGTGTACATAACTACATACTATGTTTGCGTACACATTATCTAAGTCATTAACATCAGCACCCCGAGTACCGAGATACAAATAATAATTTACTAACATCAACAGCACCAGCACAATCAGCGCGACAAGTGATACCGCTTTATCTCCGCTTTTTCATGGATAAAGATAATTGTTTGATGAAAAGTTAGTAGGAACCTATAGTAATGTATGTTACTATATTACCATGTATAACAAAATCATCATCATCTTTGACATGAATTGAATAAACTAATTTAAGAAATCCATTAAAAGTATGCTCCTGAAAAAAGCTTATTATACTGTTGAAGATTATGTAAATGATAGAGGAGCATGGTTTGATCGCTCCAGCAATGCTGGGGACAGCGGTTACTTATGTACACATTGATATAGTAATTGTAAATGAATTATTTAAAAAGAGCAACCACCGAGTTTCTTGCTGGTTCTTCTCGGTAGGAATGGCATTCCGAACCAGTGGTAGATTCACTTGACGATTCAAAAGTACTTGTAAAAGTTTATTTGAATAAAAAAATATTTGATTTGATTTGATTTGAAATAATACCTAGCAGTTGTAAGAAAATTAATTATGTAAATATAGCGCATAATAATAATTGCTTACATTTTCTCATATTATTCGTGTTACAAGACCAAGTAAATAACTACATGTCATTTATGCAAATCAATATTTGCTATAGTTACGTTGTGAAGTAAGTGTGTATGACAGGCATAATATTATGAACCAATTTACGTAATTAATCATTGATATTTAGTTAAAGTAAATAATAAATGTACGAAACCATCATTTTAGGCAAAGTTTATTTTATACTAGCGAATGCCCGCGACTTCGACTGCGTGTTTTGAGGTTTTTTGGTTCCCGTGGGAACTAATTAACTTTCCGGGATAAAAAGTAGCCTATGTCCTTCCCCGGGATACAAACTATGCCTATACCAAATTTCATCAAAATCGGTTGAACAGATGGGCCGTGAAAGCGTAGCAGACAGACAGAAACACTTTCGCAATTACAATATTAGTATCTATATCTATAGATACTCAGTAAGTGAGTAGATAATTCATATCTATTTACTTAAATGGAATTCGTTGGGTAAAAAAAATTAAGTAAGTACTTTATCTCAATGAGGAAGTATCACACGCACTTAACTCCAAACTGTGATACGAAAACTGATAAATTGTCATCAGGCATTAACGCCTGAGTTGATAAGAACAGGATAAAAATTCGGCGATACGGTAAGTGTGTAAATACATTTAATACTTTTATCTTTGACAAACAATTATAGTATGCGAAAGCTTTTAGTTTGTGTTCATACGAGTATATTATGCACTCGTATATACGAAGAATATTATAGAGTTTTTATTGACGTCCAATCAATCAAATATCAAATATATAAATATTATAAATACGAAAGTTTGGATGTATGGATGTGTGGATGTCTGGATGTATGGATGGATGTTTGTTAATCAATCACGCCCCAACGGCTGAACGGATCTGGATGAAATTTGGCACAGGGATAGATTATAGTCTGGAATAACACATAGGCTACTTTTTATCCCGGAAAATTAAAGAGTTCCCGCGGGATCCGAAAAACCTCAATCCACGCGCACGAAGTCGCGGGCATTAGCTAGTTACTTATAAAACATCTTAAAACTAGTGGTTCGCCCCGAACTAAGACCTCGCGGCGCCATCTATTGACATAAATGTGGAGTTCTGTTAAAAATACTGAAGCTCATTAAAAATTAAATAATTCCGTTTCCTTACAATATTTATCTAATTTTAGTATTTGTTGTTCAAGTACAGGATATAATTGAAATAATTGATCAAGTTTCAGGCTCATCCTTTCAGAAAATTTAGAGTTCTGAGGTCATCTTTGGACGTTAGAAAATCACCACTTTGAAAGCCCCCCATTTCGTCAATTTTGGGAGAAAAATTAAAAACAAAATATTTTTGGACTCTATTCCTAATTATCTTTAAAATGATATACCGCAACCCTATGTAACTTTATAAAAAATATTTTACTTCGCATTCGCTTCTATGAGAGCCCCCCTGAAATAAAGATTTTTATTATTTTTTAAGCCATATTCGGCGGGAGGCCATTGGTTTACATATTATATTTAAAGCTGAAGTAATTGCGTTCAGTAATTCAGAAGTTATAATGCTCTGACAGACGGACGGACGGACGGACGGACGGACGGACAAGTGCCAATTCACCCAAGTAGACTCAGAGACCTTCGCTTCGCTCGGTCAAATAAAGCTACGAGGGTTTCAAACGCGTCCGTTTGAGAAGAACCCGCAACAAACTCAGCGGTTTTATTTAATATATGATTTTTTTAAACTTTTTATTTCGTGTATTACAAAGATTAAGCCTATAAGGCTAATCAATAATTTTTTAGTTGGACGTAAGTATGTCCATTTGTAGAATGCTCCGAACATTTATGTCTCTTAATTTCCATAGATTAAATAAAAAGTTTATCTTCTCTGCGATGAATTTTTATTAGGCTGCCTATCTGGGACAATTGAATTTAAAATTGAAATGTCTGAAGGGCTATAAAATGTAGGGCCCTTTTCAATTAAATACACGTGGAAATACCTTCAAAGGCTCCGTATCTGTCTTTATAGGTAATTTGTCCTAACATTTTTAGGAACAGAATTAACTTTTCCAAAAATCTATTCTCAACAAAAACCTATAACCCGAATAGTTAAGCCCCTTTGTCATCCAAACGTCGGTTACAGACTTCTGAGTTCTGAGTGCCGTTGGGGTTTTAAATAAAATTTCTGTGGAACCATTTACATCGCTCACTGTGACGTCATCGCACGCGTGGGTTACATAATTCCAATCGTTAATGGAACAGAAGGATCGAAAAGCACTGTGATCTGAATTACAATTTACAAGTTCCCTCAGTTGACCGTCTCGAATAAAAATTTAGGACAGGTACCTGTGAATTCTGCCAATGCGATTTCTGCAAGGAATACTAAAATATATTTTAGTTTTTCCGCATTATGAAGCACAGTTATTGCGCCTTTTATTACTTTTGCCGTTGCAATAGAGAAATTTCTCGGATCAAGTGAACAATATCGCTATAAAATATTGTGGTTATTTATTTTTCATGTAACCTGCATTGAAAATGCGAGTTTCATTGCCTGTTGAGCAACCTGAAACTAGTCAATTTCAGACGAATACGTCATGCGTGCATGTAAAAAACGATCTCTGCCCTAAGGCACAAAGTGATGGTTTTCTACCCGCTGCATGACGTAGCAGGCCTCCTTTCAATCTTGTCATAGTATCTTTTGTTTATTTCAAACCTTCATAATTGTCATTTTGACCATCAACTAAACTGACAGATGTGATATTTGTAAACAACAACCTATCAACTTAAATAAATAAGAAATACAATTTTAATAAAACTCGCACTTTTTAGGCAGATTATATGAAAAATAGTGTGTGCGCCACGGGATGAAACACGATTTCAGATTTCGGGTGATGCGAGGCCTCGCGTCGCTCAGGAAGGCAACTTCACCCTCGACTGAAATCGTCTTGTTTCACCCCTAAGCACACAATATACTATTTCATACCGTCTCGCAGATGCGGTCACTTGTTAATAGCTAATTTTGTGGCCATATTACACAGTTCAATTGTATTATGTCTGCCGTACAATCCATAACATTCCATTTTATAATGTTATTGCGAAAGTGTGTCTGTAATCTGTATGCAATGCTGTCTTTTCAACTGATGTTCAACCACAGTTCAACATTGCATTTATTGCTATCTCACTCTCGGTAAATTACGGTGAATGAAGCTACTATTCAAGTTCTCACTTTCTTTTCGTTATGGCCTCTTGATTCGTTATACATAATATAGCATCCTGAAGTTCCGCCGAGCAATTTTCGTCTTTTCAAGTTTTCAGGTCGCACCTTAGAGGAAATTTTTGCCCATTTGATCGCGTCAAAGTTAAGTAAGCAGTTTATTTCACGAATAGGCGAAAAATCTCCCAGTCGGTCCATAGAATAAGAAGCCAGTGACAATGGAAAGACAACAAAAAGATTGATTGATCGAATGTGTTTTTTCATTATTACTCGAAGGTACTTAAGGCTCTGTCATAGCGCAAAATCGGCAAAACGGAGTTTTAGGACAGCGTAATTAAGCAGCCATTGACGCATCTCGAAACACAATTATAAAATATTCTCTGCATATTGTATAGAGCAGGCGTTACTTTTCGGAAGACGATGACAATGAAAAAAAAGTTTATAAAAGGCGATATAACTTTACAATCGTGCATTATAGAGTCAACATCTGAAGATGCTCCAATATCGGAGTGCAAGTTCAAGACACGCCCTGTACCACATAGATTTACCTTCTGTGCCGGATTATAGCGAATTAAATTTCTAATTTTTTCATTCTCTGCATAGAAAAAATCTTGAAACATGAAAGCAATTTTTCTTTTATTTAAAATTCAAAATAATTTGCTCTAAAAATATCACATAACATTTGGATTTCTAAATCAAATTCATCGTCGGATTCTTTTTTATTGAACAGTAAATATTATGTTTTTTACAAATTATTTCTTAATTTTTTGCGACATGCGCTTATGTTTGTTCTGTATTCTGAGGCGCTTTACACAATTTCTTACCCGCGCGCCTGTATTTCGATCTCGTGAACTGAGAGCGCCTTGCCCTTAACCACTGGAAAATTACACATTTTTTCTACGACCTTGTAGACTGTAGGAATGAAATTGCTTCATGCAAAAAAAGATTTTGAGATCGCATGGCCCATGACCGTTGGCTCAAATAATTGACAAAAAAATTGTTTAATTAGTACCTACTATACTAAGAAGTAGGTTTTATAAAGCTTTTCAAATGTCCTGCTACGTGTACCTACTAACAAAATCATACCTAGTTTAGTCATTTCTTGTTGGGTAGACTACGTAACTAGTTACGAAAGGTTTGTATATATCTGTTTTGATTGACTTCAGTCAAAACACAAGCATACCTATTCTTGACTGTTGCTCTGTAATTCTGCCTCGTTGGTCTAGCGGTTAGCATTTAATCGACTGCGGATCACGAGGTCCGGGGTTCGATTTCCGGTCGGGTATAAAAAACGTCGGACGTTAAAGCCCACCAACTCGCATTGTAGCAGCGTGGTCTAAGCTCTAAATTCCCTCATTCCTATAGAGTGGAGGCCTATGCCCAGCAGTGGGACGTTTAAATCATTAAATATACTAACCCTGCCATGCATTTACATACTAGAATCAGCTAAATTTGTAAGGAAACAACCGCAAAACTTTAAAAAGCTAGAGGACCTACCGCGACGTTACCAACTAAGACCCACGCGAAAAAATAATATGATGATTCCCAATTCCAATTTAAATATCCATAGTACTGGTCCTAACCCGATGTGTGTAAAAATTTATAACAAAATCCCAGACCACATCAAATCCTTGGAGAATTATACAGCTTTTGTCAACTCTTTAAAAACATTTCTCATTGATAAAGTATATTACAAACTAAATGATTTTTTGGAAGAAAAATAAGGCAGCCGTCTCTCTACGACCACTGATTTTTTTGCTGTGCCCCACCGGGGTTCCAATATTGTTACGAACATTGTTATTATTATCAACTATTGACATGTAAATTACTATTATATTGGAATGCAAAATAAAAATGAAATGAAATGAAATGAAATGGGCTGCAGTGGTAGTGGCTCTGTAATTATTGGACTTGTGATCACTGTTCTGGCTATGTTTAAGACCGGTTTTTATCGTCCTGCAGGTAAAAGCGGTGTCAGATTAACACAAAAACTTTCGCATTCATGATAGGTACCTATTGCCTATTGTAGGTGTTTTGTAGTGGACTGAAGGCTTGATGGTGTAAAAAAACACGACTCATGGCACAGTGATTTAATAAATTAATTATACTTAGGTACAAGGGAAGCGAAAATACGTCTTAACCCTGTGGCAGTTCTTGAGGTAAGAGAAATTTATACATAATAAGTGACAGGTGAACGATCTGTCCATAGACTAAAAATACATTTTATGTTGTGTTTCCAATACCTATTGGTAGAATTTTAGTATACTGCAGCCTGCTGTAGCATGATGCTGAGCTGGAGACCTGTATTTGGTCACACAACTTTGTTGCTATACCTGATGTGATAGTTTCTTGACTAGTACTAAGATTGTGATCAAATAAAAAAACATTTTCTTTCTTTCTTTCATTCTATTTCAATGGTACCTATGTATAATAATTATCGACAAAGTATTATTGTAAAGACAGCGAAGAACTAAAAACGTTATGAAAGCAAATGTCCTTGCCAGTTCAACTAATTTAAACTAATACAAATAATCCCATTGTTTGGCGGCAGATTTTCGTAACGCGTCGTCAGCTCGTGTGGAATGATGTCATCAATACTGCAAACCGAACCAAACGATCGACACCACCAAATATTATTCTTGTTTGCCCATATTACCTACGCCTCGTTTATTGCGTAGCAATTTTTACCGACCCCCTAACTTACCTACTTCATGTTTTACTAATATTATTGGTAATTCTATTATAATATCAATAAATAATAAATACATCGACATGGCACACCACATGAATGCCGGGGTTTTCTCCATAATTCCAAGGAACTAGTAAAATATCCCTAGTCATCACGGCCACGGACTCTTGGAAGTCTGGAACCAGCTTCGCACCTGCGCCATTAAAAACTACCTACCATGGTGTACCATCTGAGGCTGCTCAGGGGGCAGATACCATGTTCCACTTCTGATGCTGCTGATGTTCAATAGCAAGTGGCAAGTGAAGGTGACCATTTAACTGTAGGTGAACCGCCTGTTTATTTGCTGGCTATCCATATTTAAAAAAGTAGAACCGACTGACTGACATAATCTAATACAGCTAAAACTAAATAAGGATTTAGTAACTTGAAAATTAGCCTGCAGCTTCGGTGTAAAACGAAGATGACTCAAAGAATGTATTTTTACAAATTCCTCCCGAACGAAACCGGGGCCAGGCCGCTTACATACAGTTAGCTTTTATTCTTATATTTATATTCAAAACATACAATTTCCTCATTTATATTGGCTTAAACATAAGAAGGTATAGATAATTAAAACACAAGATATAGAGTTTCCAAATAACTGGATAAACCGGATTATCCCTAACAAAGTAAACCATACAAGCATGCAGTTCATTATAGGACGCACACTGTTACAAACCCAATAATAGCTTAGAATGGAACCGACAAACGAACTACGGTTTCGCGATGAACATCTATATCTTTCTCTGGATCTTTTATTATTATCGACATGAATTTAACTTTCACACCCGCATACAACATAAATACATATAAGGCCAAAAGAGGTATAATAAACTTACGTAAATAAATAGAAATGAATTAACGCACTACACAAATACACAAATAAATAGCTGTAGCGGGCGGAGGATTACACCCCGGCAGGGGAGACCAGACGGCCGGGGGTCGGGGCGACAGGTAGAGAAACCGGCGGACTATCCTAGCCGAGTCTAGCAACACCGCTTTCTGCATCCTGGCTGCGAGCGAACTGCTACGAAACCCTAGTCGCCTCAGATGATGAGGCTGACTGGGATTAACCCATTCGCTGATATGACGATGGGGATGGTTTCAGTGGACTCCACATGCCACATGGCGGAAACCTCGTGAGCCAGATCAAGATACTTACGTTTCTTCTTCGTCTCAGCTAAGGTTCTCGTCATATGGAATGGTGATGTCCACCAAAAACACCCGCGACTGTGCTCGGTCCAAAAGCACGATGTCAGCCTTATTCGCTAGAATAGTCCTGTCCGTGATGATGGACCGATCCCAGTAGAGCCGGACTCCGTCACGCTGGATTACAGGCATCGGTGTGTACTTGTGGTAAGGCAGCCTCTCATCCAGGAGACCGTACTTCAGAGCAAGCTCTTGGTGAAGGATTTTGGCCGCTTGGTTGTGTCTATGGCTCTATGCAGATACTCAGTGTTAGCAAGCGCCGGACATCCCGAAAGCACATGTCTGAGCGACTCACCGAGATAGCGACAGGCTCGACAGATGTCGTGAGTGCCATCCTTCAGAATGTAATTTCGGTAGTTCCACGTCTTAACTACCTGATCCTGTATCGCACAGACAAAACTTCGGTTTCCCCAAAGAGGTCACCGAAGCACCAGCCATTGCACGGACGCTTTTTTATCGACGTGCGGCTCATTAAGAGCTTTAAAAAAGCATCCGTGCAACTCCTTCTCACCCATACGGTCTCCCGGTCAGAGGTGCTAAGTACCACCGGCGCCTGCCACTCGATTTTGGCTAAGGATAGGGGAGTGAGTCCTTTATCACATTCTATGACCTCTCTATGCATGGGTGACTCCCTCTTCGTCTCAAAGTATGTTCTGAGATTGGCTATCTCCCGGTTATGCATAGTCTTGACGCTTAATATACCTCGACCACCACATTTCCGGGGAATATACAATCTCATCAATCAGACAATTTGGGGTGGTGCATGCGAATTATTATTATTACTTTTTATTTGTACACCACAGTCCAGAACACAAAAAAATTAAGGAACACAAATACACAGAAAACAGTAGAATACAAAAAGGCCGCCTATTCGCTTAGTAGCGAACTCTGCCAGGCAACCTTAGGATTAGGAGAAGTTGAGGAGATCGGTAACCACTAACCAGATTTATAATGGAAAACCGAATAAAAATACTCCACAAAAGTTATGTCATGTTTAATATGTCCACGAGTACATGGTACTGGCTACCGACGACATGTTTCATGTAACTTATGGCATGTCTAATAAATGTATAACGTGATTATGCGTACGTGTTTGTACTATCGTTGGACGTTTAGACTCCTTTCATCTCAAATGTTTAAGAGCAATATTGCGCGTTAAATGGCAGGACAAAGTTCCAAACTCAGAAGTTTTAAGGAGATCAAAGATAGATGGCATTGAGGCACTAACTTTGAAAGGGCAACTTAGATGGAGTGGGCACTTGGTCCGCATGGATGACGCCAGGCTACCTAGAGCTGTTTTTTACTCGGAGCTTAGTACTGGTAAACGTAAGCCTGGTGGTCAATACCTGCGTTTCAAGGATGTCCTTAAAAGGAATCTTTCGTCTTGTAATGTTCCGTCAGACAGCTGGGAACAGTTCGCGCTCCAGAGGCCTAAATGGCGTAAAATGATAAACGACAGGTGCAAAACTTTTGAAGAGTTGCGTCTACAACAGCTTGACGCAAAACGCCACCTACAAAGAGTTCGGCCGAAGCAGACGTACATATATGTGTACAATAGCAGTGGTCAACTTTATTGTGAGTCGTGCCGGCGGACTTTTCTGACTAAGTTTGGCTACGCGAGCCACATCCGCGCACACTCCAGAAAATAAGCAAAGTCAAGATGTCGCCGTTGGCGGATACGCCAAGGAGGACATCACTATCGTTGGTCTAGTGGTTGACATGTTCGACTGCGGCCGACGAGGTCCCGGGTTCGAGTCCCGGGTCGGGCCATAATTGTATTGGTTTTTCTGACTATAAATTCTCAGTACTAGCCCGGAGTTAGGAAGTTGGCGGTGTTTCACCCCCGTGCCTCGGATAGCACGTTAAGCCGTCGGTTCCGATTATTATCACTAACATGATAATAGTCGTTAAAGCCCACCAACCCGCATTGGAGCAGCGTGGTGGGTCTAAGCTCTAATTCCCTCTCTCCTATGAGAGTGGAGGCCTGTGCCCAGCAGTGGGACGTTACTGGGCTGCAGTGGTGGTGGTGGTTTGTACTATAATAATTTTTCATCATAGATGCTAAATGATAGATTTATAACAGCATAGATTAGGTCATGTCACGTTAAAAAGTTACACTAGATCATCTGCGGGCCAAGTGGGCTGTAATATAAAAATGTATTCACAAAATCTATACTTTACTGGTAAAGTAAATGTGCCTGGGCACATTATACACAAAACTGCATTAATTATGGTTCTATTAATAATTGACGTAAGTAAATGCTGCATTATTTATAAGTGCTCCGTACCATACCTATATTGTCCTAAGTTTTCCTGTCTGCAATAGAACTGAGAAAATATCATAAATATGAACTTAACATGTGATCATTTTTATTCTACTTTGACACGCGAGTATTTTTCCATTCAACCATCAAGTTCATCTATTATATTTAACATTCATAATTATAAGTTAATAGTTATAGGATGTTATCCAAGGTAAGCTGAAGGTATTATATGAACCTGTGGTATTTAAAACCTTCTGCATACGTTGGTTTAGTTAAGAGGCCATAACGAAACAAAAATTAAGAAGATAATTAAAGAAGGATAATAAAATTTAATCACCGTTTGTAGTGAACTGATACACAGTTGGCTAATAAGCAATGTAAGCTGGCGATTAGGGGAGAAAAAAAATTTAGTAGGTACTAGTAAAAAATAATATTTTAAAAATTGTGATTAAGTAGGTAGGTACCTATTAACTGAGTGCTTATAGTTATCCACATTTCAAAAAAGTACAAAATAAAAATTCTTTCCAAAAACCGACTTTACAAGAAAAGCTTGGGCTTGGACACTCTAACTAGCACTCTAGCTAGCTTGGTCTAATTTGGAGAGCGCTTGCCCAAAAAATTCAAAAAAAAAAAGAGTCCACCACCAGGACCAGAACTCTACCACCACAACCACTCTCACCATTATGTGATAAATAAAAAGGAAGGTTACCCTTGTTTTCCAGATTTCAAGATTCAATGTTTCTCTAATCAAATAAGGTGCATTTTAACGTCAATAAAATCTTAAAAAATTCCTGACTTCGGGAATCATCTAGGACAACGAGCAAGCGATGTAGCGCAAATTTCTTTTTTTAACCGCTGCAAGTTAGCCCTTGACGATCTCACCTGATGGCAAGCGATGATGCAGTCTAAGAAGGTAGCGGGCTAATCGGTTTCGACACGGCATCGTACTGGAACGCTAAATCGGTTGACGGCACGTCTTTGCCGGTAGGGTGGTAACTAGCCACGGTTGAAGCCTCCCACCAGGCCAGACCAGAGGAAATTCAGAAATTATAAAATTTATAACTTTTACAATATAAATTCCCAAATTGATTTTGTCGGGGTTCGAATCCGGGACCTCCCACGTTAAGAGTAAGACAACACTCAAAAATGCGCCAGGGAGGTCGTCAAAAATTCTTGATTGTTTTTAGAACCACAGAACTCAGCGATTACCCACAGTTAGCCGATTCCAGATTTCAAGATTCAATGTTAATTTATTCAAATTAGGTGTATTTAAATACCCTAATTTTATGGACGTAACTAAAATCTCAAAAAAATGCTCACGGGAACGACCAATTTTTCGGAACGAAACCCTAGTTGCATCGTTCACCAAGGAGAACGAGCAAGCGATGTAGCGTATTTTTTTTTTTAAATTTTAGGCCACAGACTCAACGAGGCAGCCAATGGCCGGAGCCGATGGTGTGCGACAACAGTAGGCAGCGCGGTCCTAAATCCTACCACATGACATGAGTATAATATTATTGTCATATAAATGGTTCCTACGCGTAACCGGTTTCCTCCGTGCTTTATGTCTGCCCAGCCTTTACTCTCAGTGCTAACAAGATTCAGGTCGACGTATTCAAATCGTCACTCGTAGTCAATGCCATACTCGCAGGTACATTTATTGAAACTGGAAATTCTATACGGTCTACACTCTACACAAGTTTCTTTATGGGAAATTTAAGTACTTTTAATTTAAGTTTTACTTAATGTTATAAATGCGAAATTGTGTTTGTCTGTCTGTCTAATACGCTTTAACGGCCCATATTTGCTACCGATTTTGATGAAATTTGTTATTGAGGTAGGTTTCATCCCGGGGAAGGACATAGGGTCATTGGCATACTTAGGTCAATTTTTATTCCTGCTGGAATACAAAAAACAATCCACGCGGACGAAGTCACGGGCATTATCTTGTGGGAATTCGAAATATAAATATTAAATTATTACGAT
The DNA here is from genome assembly GCA_923060345.2 of Erebia aethiops. Taxonomy (NCBI): domain Eukaryota; kingdom Metazoa; phylum Arthropoda; class Insecta; order Lepidoptera; family Nymphalidae; genus Erebia; species Erebia aethiops. Next base: position 6,349,162 of record OV281096.1, on the reverse strand, counting down.
TATATATAGATGTATATATGCATTACATAATAATATCCTTTAAACATAATTTATCAATCACATATAGTTCGTTGAGCTAATGTATGGTGACACACAGGGACTGAAAAACAGATTCATAAAGGTGATAAAGGTTACAGAAATATAAGTGTTACAGAATGAAAGTGTTAAGAGGCCGGTTCGCGCCGCTCGCAACTTCTATTCGAACCGCAAATATAAATTTGCCGGTATATTGCTATCTCTATTTCACTGATGACACATGATCGCGTTCAAGCGAGATAGCAATATGAGCTTACAGAATTTGTTATACATTTAGTCTTGTTCCGTGAATACCAAAAATGATGAATGAAAACTTATCGTGCTTTTTACTTCGTTTTGTTATTCTGTAACTTGACAATATAGGCTATGCTGCTGACCAATTAATACGTAAGATATCGTTGGTTTTAATATGAAACAAATAAGAGGGAAACATGTCCATCTTGTCGTAAAAATATGCAAAACGCAATTCATTTACATTTCATTTTAGGAAAGTATTTTGAAAACATATAAATCCAGGGGACTAGATAAATACAATTTGAATCCAAATAAACTCTCATTTTGGTGGAAATGTTCTCGAATTATTAATTATTTTGGTATTACGTTTGTATGGGCAATTCATTCTCCGCTGGCACCTTAACAGAATCGAATCTGTGACCCTTTTGAATGTGTTTTTACTCGTAATTCTGTTAACCCAAAACATCAGTTTTTCCTGAATTTCCTACTGAGAGACAACCTACAGCCCAGAGATATTAATGAGAGAATATTTCTTGAGCACCCTATAGAGGTGTACCTAGCTAGCTACTAAGGAAGGAATTTTCGAAATTCTACCTCAAGGAGATTATATTAAGTATTACAGGTTAGGCGGTTCAAGTTAATATCCTTTTCAACACACTTGCTCATAAAGTGGCTCTAATTTAACCGCAATTAGGTACATAATGACACCTATAATCAAACTGTGACTTTTTCATTACCAGTGAGTTATATAGAGTTTTATTTTATTTTATCTACTTAATAAATTTTTTTTTTTATTAGTATTATTATTATTCGCAAGTGAGTTAGGTATAGTTTTTTTATTTGATTTTATCTACCTAAATAAAATTATTTTTTAGTATTAATTTTCTTCACAAGTGTGTTGAAAAACGTATGATACACGTGACTGTATTGATGATTACCGTCCTCGGCTATCTTAGGACCATCTCAATGGAGCCTCAACGGTAATCACCAACATTACACACTTGTACCATAATGTACTATTAAACATTTTATTTGTGCTCTCGGTGAAAAGGACGAAGTTGCGGGTAAACGCTAGTATGTACATAAAATAAATCGATAGAGATAAGAACAAAATTCATTTACATTTATTTGATAACATGTTAGCCTTGACGATTATTTTATTATTGTGTGCCTTAACACGACCAAAATTGTAATCAATGAGCTGTTTTGTTGGTAAATGCTAATGATATAACTAGTCCATATTTGTGCATTTATGTGACATTCAGTCTACACTCAACACACGACAATATTATAATGATACCTGATACCTACGAAGACATAGAGTTGACCTTATGATATTACTACATGATGCCTGCGACTTTGTCCGCGTGGGCTGTGTTTTTATTCGCACGGTAACTCTTTAATTTTCCGGGATAAAAAGTATAAAAAATAAAAAGCCTATGTCCATCCCCGGGGCATAACCTATCGCGGTACCTTTCATCAAATGGTGAAAGCGTAGCAGACAGACATTTTCGCATTTATTACATAGTATGGATTAAAACCATACAATTATTTATTATCATTAACTATACTGGGCGACTTTTTTGTCGTCTCGAATGAAATAAGGAATAGGTTAATGGAATAGAAGCCCATGGCATCGTTACTTTATTTTATTTTTTAGTTTTTAATATTTTATTCTATCAATACTACCTACTCATTTAGAGTATTTTTACCATATTAAAATATTGAAAAACAGTTTTTACAACATCCGTCTTTGAGTCGGATAGACAACGCCAGGAACACACACACTCACTCTCGCACTCTTTACAATATCCGTCCTTGAGTTCGATAGACAACGCCAGGAACACACTCACTCTCGCACTCTTTACAACATCCGTCCTTGAGTTGGATAGACAACGCCAGGAACACACTCACTCTCGCACTCTTTACAATATCCGTCCTTGAGTTCGATAGATAACGCCAGGAACACACTCACTCTCGCACTCTTTACAACATCCATCCTTGAGTTGGATAGCCAACGCCAGGAACACACTCACTCTCGCACACTTTACAACATCCGTCCTTGAGTTCGATAGACAACGCCAGGAACACACTCACTCTCGCACACTTTACAACATCCGTCCTTGAGTTCGATAGACAACGCCAGGAACACACTCACTCTCGCACTCTTTACAACATCCGTCCTTGAGTTGGATAGACAACGCCAGGAACACACTCACTCTCGCACACTTTACAACAGGGATTCCCAAAGTGGTCGACAAGAGTGGTCGTGGTGGTTCCCAGGTCGACATAACGAAAACTGATTTTGGGGGTCGACGAGGTCTAAAAATCGACCCATATTTCAATGTTTTTTTTAAAACTCATTACCTGGTTAAGTACGTAATTTGTATTAAAAATTATTAATTAAACTTGATATTTACTGAATTTTTTTGATATTTATTTTGTTAAATTTTGATGAGAAAATGATATCAAGTTTACTTATTTACCTAACCAACCGCAAAGATTTTAAATTGGTAAGTATTTTGTATGAATAGGAAAAAAACTAGAGAGGATTTTTAAAGTAGGTATTTGGCTATGGGGGCCTGAGGTATCAGTCCGTTTTGGAAAAGGGGTCTCTTGCCCAAATTGTTTGGGAATCCTTGCTTTACAATATCCGTTCTTGATTTGGACAGACAAAGCCAGCCACACACTCACTCTCCCTCTGATTGCAGTCGAACTGTAGGCTTTGAAGATTTTGCGAGTCTTTCAAAATTCGCGTACTAATTCGTTCTTCAAATACACTACTCAATACTAGGTTATCTTATCTCGCAGGAAAATCATCTCTATGTATATCGGCCACCCGGCACAAACGCATAATTGTCTCGAGCATTGCCAAGATATATTTGCATTCTAATGATGAAACAACGCTCACGTATATATGCTCAGTCGAATGCAGTGCGTAGGTATTAGAGAGTTTATTAAGAAGATTAGCATATCAATCGACCTATAATTAATTTAGTAAATATTATTCTGTAATTTTTTGACGACCTCCGTGGCGCAGTTAGTAGCCTAATTAACATTCGGAGGTGCCGGGGATGGATCGAACCCGGCACCTCCGAACGTTAAGGCTCGGGTCCATTTGGGAATTTATAAATTCTGAATTTTCCCTGGTCTGGGATGGTGGGAGGCTTCGGCCGTGGCTAGTTACCACCCTACCGGCAAAGACGTGCCGCCAAGCGATTTAGCGTTCCAGTACGATGCCGTGTAGAAACCGAAGGGGTACCTATGGGTTTAATACCATTACCATGCCCCAACAGGTTAGCCCGCTACCATCTTAGACTGCATCATCACTTACCATCAGGTGAGATCGCAGTCAAGGGCTAACTTGTAGTGGATAAAAAAAAACTTGATGCAAGTAGACAACCAAATAGAACGCAAATAAATATAGATAGATAGATAGATAGATAGATAAATGCTTTATTGCCACACAAAAAATTAAAAAGAAACAAAAAAAGTTAACAAGCAAAAAGAAATAACAAGTGCGCAAAGGAGGCCTTATCACTAAAAGTGATCTCCTCCAGACAACCTTTAATTATAGAAGCAAATGCAATGAAACGGGATAGTGCAACAACATTAATACATATAATATACTACATAAACTATACATTCTAATATTACATCAACAATTACACAAATAAAATACTAAAATATATACCAATAGAACCATAATACATATATATAAATATTTCAGACATATAAACTACATAATTAACTATTCGCAGTGTTTACTAATTATACAACGGCGATAACTACTCCATCAACGTCGATTAACTTGACTGCATCATCATCACTTACCATCGGTGAGATCGCAGTCAATGGCTAACTTGTAGTGGATAAAAAGACCTAGTACCTACCTACACCTAGGTACTTAGTTATTCATTTATTATAGAATATAGTAATTATTATATATATATATATTTATTTATTTATTTATTTATTTATTTAGACAACATACCCGAAGAGACCTTACAGTTGCCCAATGCGTCTCTCCGGGCTACAGATAGAGTGACAAAAAACTTAATTATTACAACTTACAACTAACAAAATACAGAAACAAAACACATAATTTGGTACACAGATCACAAAAACAATGTCATTCAAATAAGACTGCACAAAATATAATACACATAAAACAACAAATTAACCAAAATAATAACAATTAACCAAAATAATAACAATAAGGTTATCGACCTTCCAATATTTTTTTTATTACTTTATATATATATAGTAGTCTGTATTAGAAAGAAGTCACATTACCTACCTTTACATTTACCTTTCTGCCTTCTATTACTTACCAAATTTACCATTTGGCATTTACTTTGATGAAACAAATGAGGCAAATTCGATTCATGCATGAAATGGGTTGACATTTAAGATCCTTTTTTTAGATGTGAGATGAAAAACGAAATAACAGCAAAAATAAATAAAATATTTACTTTTTTATTAAATATAATATCGTACCTATAGATATCAAGCTTACATCACGTTTTACGGAGCGTAAAATGTAGATTTTACGCCGAAGTAAAAAGTGCTTTTAAAAATAAAAAGCAAAAGTATGTCACTGTATAAAGCCAAACACACACTCAGTTTAATACCAGGCCAGCCTTTTATGACGGTAATAACAGTAATGATGGAAGTGTCTTAAGTAACAAAATCCGTTTTATTATCTCTGCGAGGCGAAGTCGGTCGTTTTCGAAGTATTTAGGGATATGTCCGTAGGTGCTTTTCGAGGATTAATCCTGTAAGCATAATTCCAGAAGTGGGCAAATAATTAAAATTGCTTTTTAAATCACAGTATAAAGCCAAACATACACTCAGTTTAATACCAGGCCAGCCTTTTATGACGGTAATAACAGTAATGATGGAAGATCCGTTTTATTATCTCTGCGAGGCGAAGTCGGTCGTTTACGAAGTATTTAGGGGTATGCCCGTAGGTGCTCGAATGCCTTACTTAATTGAACTCCCATTTTTCGAGGATTAATCCTTATTGCACATCCAAATCAATTTGGGAATTTATAATTTCTGAATTTTCCCTGGTCTGGCCTGGTGGGAAGTTTCGGCCGTGGCTAGTTACCACCCTACCGGCAAAGACGTGCCGTCAAGCGATTTAGCGTTCCGGTACGATGCCGTGTAGAATCCGAATAGGGGTATGGGTTTAATATAACTCCCATGCCCTAACAGGATAGCTCGCTACCGCATCTTTAAGGTAGGATCGCAGTCAAGGGCTAACTTGTAGTGGATAAAAAAAAGTCGCCATTAATGTGAGGCTGTTTGTGTTATTAATCTACAATTAATTTTCCGGGTATCTATTAGGGTTGCGTACCTGAATGGTAGGTTTGCAACCCTTATTTTATATCGCAGACAACCTGGTGACGTAGAAGGAGGTAAAGAAGTGATATTAGTTAACGCTAAAACTCAGTTGTCCTTGTGTTTCATACAAAGTTTGGTTCTTATTTTTAACCGACTTCCAAAAAAGGAGGAGGTTCTCAATTCGGTGCGTATGTTTTTTCATAAATATAGTAATATAAATAGATAGTAGATACTAGATAGATAGCAAGGGAACGAGCAGGTGAGTCACCTGATGTTAAGATTATCACCGCCCAAAACATTTTGCTTTTAAGGAACTTGTTAATTCGCCCCCCAAATAGCCCCATATTGTAGTTTTGAGGGAACACCGCAAAGAGCCTTGCGTAACGAGAGGTGGAAGTAAACCAAGCAAGTTAGTGGGAACGTGATAAATGATAATCAATCTGAGACATTGAATTATTTATTTTAATTACTTAATAATTACTTGTATCTGTGTCGGCTGTTTGCCAGATTTCGAGGTAAGTTTCCAGTGTAGTACATTGAGTTTTCAAAATATTCAAATTAGAATCAAACTTCGTTGTAATGTTTCGCGCTACAAATATCTTTATTCCAGTAAGCAGCTATAATTCGTAGGAAAGTACTGAAACCAGAATGTAAGTCACTAACTACCCACTTCAGTCCTAGACCCTAGTACGTACCAAGTCTAGTTTCTTGAGGATTAAAAAACTCTCGCAACGGACGAGAAGTGGTGCAGAACAGTTGATAAATAATAGGAATCAAGCTACGCTTGAATGCACCAAAACAGAAATGATACAATGAACAAATACAGTTAATTGTATCATATTATTATGTAGAATTACCTACTTGACATTGGATGAGAAAAAACTAAGCAACAACACAGGTTATGATATTATAGTGATAGCGAAAGTGAATAGAAGCATATTGTAGTATAACTAGTTAGTAAATAAAAACTGGTTTTTGGTAAAGACAGATATGATACCAGCTCTCCTCCTCGGAAATTGCGACGTTATTATTGTCCTCCTATTGAAATAAACTGCTGACCCGTAAAAATCTTTTACGGCACACTCTCATCAATTATTTTTAAGACGAAAACAATGAAGAGCTTTTGTGGATCCATAAAGTACGTCACGCCAATTTCATGATTTTTTGACCCCTCCCCCGTCCTCGTCACAGTTGGTCACATTTGTGAGACCCCCCTCCCTAGAGTGACGTCAAATATCTTGCAATTTTACATCTAGAACTAAAAAACAATTCAAACCTTACAGGCACAAATAGGGTTGGAAATATTTTTAAGTTTTTCGTTAATACCTAGTTCAAATTTGGCATGTTAACACATAAGATGTATAATGTTGGACGACAAAAAGTCTCTCACCTCGGCGCGTAGTTTTAAATACGCTAGCCCTAGGTAGTTATTCTAAGGCTAGCCCTCTTAATCCCAAGAGATTGTCCACGTAATGAGATCACCTTTAGGTGAACTTGGAAAACTTCGACGCTGGTATAGCCAGATATTTAGTCGTTTAGAAAGGTAGTCATTACATTACCCGTGGGAAGACCGTAATAGTGATATTCAGGTCAGGCAACATTCGAACATTCAATAAGAGTGTGGGTGTGGAAATTTTAGGATTGACATTTTCGTACTTATGTATTTTAGCTTTCCAAAACAGAGTTTCGGCTTACGTTTTGTTTTGCTTACTAGTACTTAAGTAAGTACTACCTATTTACCTAAACTTAGCAGAACTCAGAACATATAATTTTGTAACTAAACGTACTTTTTTTTTTACAAAATATATATATTTATTTAAGCTTCTGTATCATTATACAACAAATATTTTAATTAAAACTAAGAAATAAATTAAATTAAATTAAACTAAACGTACTTAGATAAGTAACTATCTAACTACAAATATTTTCAAGACCTAGCTAACAACAATTATCCACAATGTTTTATTGATAGAGTTAGATTATAATATCACCTTATCACTGTACAACGCAATTAATATTCATCTATCAACAACAAACCCACGTGTTTTAGAAACGTAGTGCCAACTGTTGCGTGTTATTAAAGCAGATATCGTAGAAGTTATCAGTAAATTACTTAACCGATTGCACTGATAACATTATTATTGAACTGATGGGGTATATCTAAACTAACTTACTTATCTTCTTACTTAATATATTATTATTCGATTATTATTACATCACGAAGCGACGCGACGTCTTTAAGGATGTTATTCGCCTCATGAGTTACGACATGAGTATTTGTCACTTTTCCTTACTTGCCGACAGCCTTTTACATTCGTGCAAGGGACCGCTCACATGGGACTTAATTTGGTCGGTCCATCGCTTGGGCGGCCTTCCTCGCCCACTGGTACTTTACCATGAAAGATGGAGTCACTTTACGCCAGGAGATGTCCGAAAAGCTTTCATATGTAACTCTGTACGTACACTGAATGACGTTATTTACTTAAAGAAGTTCTAGAGGCGGTGTGAAATTCAGTCCATGAGACTGTCTATGTCTAGGATTTCGCCTCCAGCACTACATTTCTAGAGCATGGATTTTCTATTAACGTCTCCGCAACATATAAAAAAGCTGAGAAAACAAGCATTAAAACGAGTCGGATGATCGAAGCTTTGTAGTTTACAGTTATACCTATCCAAGAGTTATCAAAAAATATATTAGCTATCTACTGTATATTTAACATTTCTGTGTGAATTCGTATACGACCATAAATCTGGGTTCCTTCCGGTGTTATTGAAGTGCAAATCAACATACTTAACACACATTTGCATTATAATATCAGGTAAGAGCATAGACATAGAATTTTTTCAGAGAGTAGGATTATAAGTTATCTCTGAAGTCTGAATCCAAAATGGCGACCCAACTATTGACATATTGAGTCATTTAACATTGGTATTTGGTTTATAATTTAGCGTCTTTTTGTTTGTTCAAAATTCATTGTAAAGACAATGACCTTAAACAAACGAATGAATTGTTGACTTTGAAACAAACACCCACAGCAAAGTATTTAAATGATTGCAGTAAGTAACTTCATGTTTAATGCATATAAGCTGTGTCACTTCTTTTAACCTAAGTTGTAAATCAAGTAAACAAGTGAGTGAGGTAAGTACGTTGAGTTAATGTTAACTTTTAGTTTCTATGAAGTGAGCACTTGCGCTGGCGAGACATAGTTAATCTTTTGGCTTGCCTTGGTATTTAGATGTGAGATTTTGAAGGAACTAGAAGTTTAATTCGCTATAATCCGCGACAATAAGTAAATCTATGTGTGTGTATCTTGCACTTATAGCACGCGATATTCACCACACCACAGAAATCTTCAAAATTATTCTCAACGTAGGTAGGTACCTACAGACCTACGTGCCAAATAGCCAGATACACACAGTCACAGAGGCCAATTCTGTATAACACAATCTCTAAACTAAAATTTCTTCTACATAGACTTCTACATAGTGGGTAGAAATAATAATCTTATTAATATTATAAATGCGAAATTTGGCACAGAGATAGATTATAGTCTGGAATAGCACATAGGCTACTTTTTATCCCGGAAAATTAAAGAGTTCCCGCGGGAACCACAAAACCTCGATCCACGCGTTTGAAGTCGCAGGCATCAGCTAGTATGTAAATATATCCAATTATTTTTTGCTTTTAAGTTTTTGAAGGCGGTTTTTTTTTTATTTAAAAATAATTTTATTGTTTGCTTTTTAGTGCTGTAAATATAAAAAAAAGAAAAAAGAAAAATAGGTTCTCGAAAGGTAGACAGACCTGTACCTAATAACTATCTGGGTTCGTGTCCTTATAAAATTTAAGTTCCTTTGATTTCCCCAGGATTCCATGATCAGACCTAGTGACCATGGGACCACCTGGAAAGTATACCCTTTAAAAAAAAAAGAATTTTCCAAATCGGTCCAGGCGTCTTCGAGTAATCGGGGAACATCTGTCTTCGAAGATCTCGGGGAACATCTGTCTTCGAAAATCTTCATCAGATCTTCACCAAATTTATATGGGACCACCTTTGAAGTATACCCTTTCAAACAAAAAAAGAATTTTCAAAATCGGTCCAGGCGTCTTCGAGTAATCGGGGAACATACATAAAAAATAAAAAAAAAGATTCCGACGAATTGAGAACCTCCTCCTTTTTTTGAAGTCGGTTAAAAATTACAGCATTAAATCTAGATTAAAACTAATAAAAATAAAAAAAGTTCTGTCCCTTTCCGCAGGGAATATTATGAAAGGGTTAGCAATATTTTAGGTATAAGTTTAGTTTAGATAATGTGTACAACTGAATCACCCCCACTGTACCACATAGTTACCTATTGTCGCGGATTAGTTCGTGCGGATTGAATTCCAGTTCCTTCATTATTATGGAGTTCCGCAAAATTACGCCTGCTTCTATCCAATAAAAGGTGTGAGATTTGGTTGAGGCAGTGTTCAATTAGCAGTTTCAGCTTCGACTTTTGGAAATTTGGCATAATATTTTGTGGCCTACTTGGGTTTAATTTGTATAGTGGAAAAGTACTTTGTGCATAAAGAAAGAAGAAAGAAAGAAAAAACATTTATTTCCACAATTGGCTACTTGACAGATGTAACTATAAAATATGAAATATGTTAGATTTGGTAGCTTGTGGGTTAACAATAATTATACAATATGTATTTCGCATTAAAATAAATTGTAAATATTTTATTTTTGCAAAACAAATTTGAAATTTTTTATCTGTGGATTATACCTATTTATTATGATTACAAGAAGGGAAACGCGGGCGATCATGATAGAGCCCCGTGTGATGTCACATTTCAAACAAAACACGTCGTGTGTACTAACGTTTGCGTATTGTTGAGAATATTAACAGTAATATATTTCGATTTGTGATTGTGAGAGGTTAAATGAAATGGGGTTATGCTTTACAGCTGATAGTACAAATCTGCCTAAAGTCGATTCATTTATGGTTGCAGATTTATTTGTGTGTAAACTTTTGCACTGCCGAGTTTCGTAATGTAGGTATTAAAACTTCCCTGTAAGTACCGAAATAAACAAAGTACCTAATAGTACTTAGGTCTCGTGTTTAAGACCTAAGAAAGTGCTGCTGTAAAGTGACAGAAATATAATTTATTTTAATTTTATGTCATGTTTTATGAAGTAAATGTCAGGTTAGGTTTAGTTAATTCATTTTTGCTAGATCAGAGTTTTAAGTTGATTTCTTCATAACACTAACATCAAAGTGGTCTTCACAAAGTAATACCGCAGATATTTATCCGATTTAAATTCCGGGTCTCGGCAGATTAACTGTAACCACTGCTTTCGACGTTTAAATTATGACATAGGTAACTAATATATGTAGTATCTATATAGGAATGTGTTTAAACAATTTGTCAGGATATTAATTACTTATTATTTATTGTATTTCTACACACGTCTTGTAGCTTGTAATTTCCACAATTGCATTAAAAGAGCTGTAAACTTTCCACTTAAAATTATATAAAACTTGGAGCGTCGTAGTTAGCTTTGTTTTATTTTGAGCTATGACGTCACAGCTAGCAAATGTCACGTGACCGGCTGTTTTCGCCCGAATTTAAAATTAATGTATTAAAAATGTATTTTTTTCTAATAAATATAGCTTTTTTTGAGAAAAAGTTAATTGTAAGAGGTACCTATAAAATGAACCTACGTACATTTTTAAGTATTTTTCCGAAAACTGTCAAATAGCCAATTGTGCCACACATAAATAGCATAAGTATGTATGTACATTCATCGTAATTATGTTCATCCATGATCATTTCTCATCAACCCATCGCTGACTCACTACTGGGCCTAAGAGGAGGACGTCTATCAACCAAGCTATCGCCGTTTTATTCTGTACCTACTAGAACAACTGAAATAGGTAATGTGAACCGCAAGTCCGCAGCTGATTTAAGATCCGTAAATAGGTATAAAGTAAGTAATTACCTACTAGGTATGTTTAGAAACGCTGCGCCGCTGCTGTTTTGAACGTGTTCAAATTATTTACAGTCTGCGTAACAAGGCAGAGGAAACTACTCACAGACGTGAATATGTAGGAAACCTATTTGTAAAACTTTTGGCGCAGAGACAAATACCATACCTACTGTAAGACACATCACTAATCATATCATCCGAATATAATACAACGTTTTCAAATGAATAGAAAAAATTTCAAGATTGGGAAAATTTAAACATGTACGGATTACGAATTACTTACAATTTAATTTCAATTTATTTTTCGTTAATACATACAACCATATTAAAATATTTACAAATAACCTACTACAAAAATCTATATTATTTAACATTTATACAGATTTAATTATTTAGAAAAAATATACACCGTCCAAATGGCATGGTAGGTACAAAACAAAAAAAAAAAAATATTATGTACAAAATTACACACTCCCTAATGGAAGTTGCCCGTGGGCCCGTTTATCCTATTCTTTACAATACAGAAAAGTTTGATTCTTCCATCGATCTCTTCTTGCCCTTAATTTTGTTTGACCATACACACTGTATCGGTCATGTCTAAAAAAAAAAGTCCTAGATAACTCTTAACTGTACATCTTTCATGTTTGATGGTGAAAACACTTTTAAGAAAACTAGCATAGGGAAGTTCTTTTAATTTCGAAGAAGTTGGATCTCGAAGTTTTTGAATTCATTTTAGAATACCATAAACCTATAGTTTTAATCGTTGTACGTGCCGCAGAACCGGTCACGGGGTTTTAGCAATATTTTACGATGCCCTTGAGTAGTTGTGGGCGAAAATGCATACATGATGCTACTCATAAAAAAATAAACTTTATCTATTCCGTGATGCTACTAATGGTGCTACAGAGAATGACGAGAACTCAAACCTCCTATGTTAAACATAGGCTGTTTTGTGGCGCGCTCTCGAAAAGGCCTCCAGCAGTAGATGCAAACAGGCTAATGGATGAATGGATGGATGGAAACATAGTCGGTTGGTATTAATAATACCTAGGATCCTATGCACATTTCGCTTAGAATGGTTTTTAAGTACATAGTCTAAATCGTTAGCAATTTGTTTAATAACTACAGGTTGTATAATTCGTGACATCTATATAATATGATGATAGAATCATCAATGGATCTGTGTTTACTTGGACACCCATACGCAACATCTAGTCCAGTCCACCGGAATCTTGCGATTTTAATGTGCTGGACAATTTGCTTTTTTGGTTCATTGGGTTGAACTCTTTGTTTACGTATTGCATATGGCTGAAAATTTTCAGGAATGTTAGCTAAACAGAAATTTCATCATCATCATCCATTGGCGCTACAGCCCCTTATGTGCCCGGGCCTGGTCCAGAAGATTTCTCCAGCTGTCTCTTTCCTTTGCGCTCGTTTTCCAATTTTTTATTCCAAGCCGCTTGGCATCTAACCACTGAAGTTTTGGCCGACCAATGCCTCGACGTCCATCTGTGTGCGACGACATTAGTTTTTTTTGTGGTCTATGCTCATCCATACCTACGCTGTACGTGTCCAGCCCATTGCAAATTTGCAATTTTAATGTGCTGAACAACGTTGGGCTACCTAGTTAAAGATTTTTCATAAGGATTCGATAAGCAATTCGGAGTTAGCATTTTGATTAGTGACATTAGCGATATGAGCGATAAAACGTAGTCACAAGCAGTTGTTTACTTTAAGTGTTAAGTTGATTGATGAAGGCTATTTAAGCACAGTTACCTATTTATCAGATAGGTAAATGCTAGACATGTGTAAAGTACAATCAATTTACTTGTCTTATCTTTTATGGGTTCGATACAAACACATAGCGAAGCGGAAACTAAGCGTGTCAGGTAGTTAGGTGCCTATGTGGCTTTAATTTACTTACAACTTATTTTTTTCTTAATTTTTTTTTTTGAGGCTTTTGTCCTTTTGGATATGTCAGCCCCATCGTACTAAATAAACAAACAAACAAAAAAAAACATTACATAAATTCCATACCTAATTGGACATTATCCATCATATAAGAAACTCACATCTAACGGAAAAGACGGGACTCACCAACTGTTTCCATCAAATAATTTAGGTACAACTTTACAAGGGATTGTATGAAAACTTTCACACCACCGAACTAGAACTCCTACCGAATGTGCCTTTAGAAACCATTATGCTGCAGATACATCCCGCAGTGACGTAGAAAGTTGGTTATATACTTACTCTTTGAAAATATAACCAATATTATCAATAGTAACATACGCGTATGCGTTCAATTTCCATCGCGCATCGCTATTGTCGCGCTTTGTGTTACCAAGCCTTTAGTTTATGTGCCTATAACCTCTTATCCGTTGGTTTTTCTTATCTTATAAGATAGCGAATCGTGCTTAGGTGGGTATGACTATGAGTTACAACTAAGGTACAAGTAACCAATCATGTAACATGTTACCTCTGATGGATGGAGCCGAATAAAAATGCGAAATTTCCAGTTGGAAATTAACTAAGTACCTACCTAGTACCTACTTTAGTAAGAAAGATAAGTATGTGAAAGAAGGTATCATCCTTTAACTCCGAATTTCTGCTGTGCCGTTCAATTAGGTAGGTACCTACTGTAGAAGGATTCTGTGGTCTACTTACCTAGGTCCTAGGTAGGTAGATAGGTATACAAATACCTACTTTTTTCTATTACAATAATTACGACTACATAATAAAGACCTATCATCAGGTGTGATCGCAGTCAAGGGCTAGCTTGTAGTGGATAAAAAAAAAAAAAAACCTGTGGCAAACGGGGCCCAGTTGGACCTAGCGTTTAAATCCATAAACCTACCACGTCTTTGCCGGTAGGGCGGTAACTAGCCACGGCCGAAGCCTCCCACCAGGCCAGACCAGGGAAAATTCAGAAATTATAAATTCCCAAATTGACCCTGCCGGGATAGAACTCGGGACAGTCCGCAGTCCGCACGTTAAGAAAATAGCGCTCAACACTGCGCCAGGGAGGTTGTCAAAACTATTCTAACTTCTATGGTTAGTCTAACTACTTACCATAGAAGCTACTAACGATATCGAAAGCATGTCTATAGTATCACTTCGTATGCATATAATCACTTATCAGCGAAGCATATTAAATTAAAGTTTAATTTACTTAGTTTTTTTTTAAACGAGATAAATATAAAAACTTAGGTAGGTACCTTAGGTACAGCACAGCTGTTAGACACAGCAACAAGTTCACGGTCGTCAATCGTCACCCACACAAACTTCACAAAATCAAACAATGCCAACTTTGTAAGTAAACACTATTCACACACACGCGGTCAACAGAGATCCCGTTTCGGAAAAAAAAGATGAATTAAAATCGATTCTACCAGTTTTCACTTTTACACCACTCGCTTCTAGGCGTCTCTACTCACTCGAATTCACAACTTCCCAGTGAAAGTTTCCCGATGTCAACCACACAGTCCAACAATGAGGTTATGTTATTGTTGTGTTGCGAATTGCGAAGGAACCTCGAGCCGTCGACACTGTACGAACTCCGCTAGATTACTGAACACGAACAGTGAACGTCAACGAAACGTAGTGAATTGCGGCCTGCGAAATGATTTCGAACGAAAATAAAATATGTTATATTATGTTATAGTACAAAGCCGATGTGCGGGCGCATTACGATTGGCCCAGGCCTGTTTGGTCGATGGCCCAGGCACTCTTAGAATTAGCCAGAGCGCTTGGTCAAAACTAACACTTCGCTTTTGGCTGAACTTCCAGGCCAATCTCGATTCTCGACGTGCGAAAAGCCAAATTACATTGAAATGAAGTTTTGCTTTTGGACTAGAGTCTAGGCCTAGGCCTATAATATTTATGAGATCAATAAGTTTATTTTTATCAAATACCTAACTACTTAATATCACAATTTACGAATCTAATTAAGTTTTTTAAATTCGCGGGAACTCCTTTATTTTCTGGGATAAAAGTGCCTATGTCATTCCCTGAGATGCAACCTATTTCGGTACCGAATTTCATCTAAATCGGTTAAAAATATGGGCCGTGAAAGCGTAGCAGAACTACAGACAGAGAAGAGACAACGGTATAATCATATAAGAAGCACTAAGCAGCGCAATCTAGTTCCGAATTTCGAATTAAACAAACGTAAATAATACGAATTACTCAAACATCCAACGAATAAAAAAAAATCCTGCCACCAAGGACGATTTAAGACCTTTAAAAGTGATGAAAGAATAATTATCAAAGTAAGTTTGTAAAACATAACAAAGGCAGAACAAGTAATCCAACTATTTAGAGTAAACAAATTACAAGTCTTAAATTTTTAATTACTTTTATCCAATTTGGCAATGAACAAGAAATCAAAAATGTAGTTTTTGAAGGCGGCAACAAACCACAGAGTAATATACTCGTGTGGCCAAACCAAACCGAATTGTATATACTATATTATGTGACCCCAGATATACTTTGTTAACGAAATATGAGGCTTCTCTAACTTTACCTGCTTTGTTGGTCTAGTAATCTAGTTGTAAAGCATGTCCGACTGCGGCCGACGACTTTTGGAAAAAACGTAGTGATTACATTCTCTCTGTTTTGGAACGCCAGTCGTTTAGCGCCAAGGACCTTGTTTTGCGTTGCGCCCACGAGATTATGGAGTGTAGAGTAGAAGTGTTACCTCTGCATTGGGGGCGCCACATTAGCATTAAGGTAAATTTAACTTTGGCTACACCAGCGCCACTGTGGAAGGTTTTTGAACTGTTATTTTCAGCAACCACTGGATACTTTTCAACTTTTCTCCCATAAGAGATGTTACTCCTTCTACTCTGCACTCCATACACGAGATTAATATATTAATTGATGATGGATCTGATACGTCTTATAAATTAGAATTTATAAATTACTAAAATCTAGTATCTACATTTGGGTTACATACGGATACCTCAAATTTTTTTTTAAATTTCGATGGGAACACGAACGATCAAATTGAATGCATTATGGTCCTGAAATAAAGCGATGAAAAGTAGAAAACCTTAATCCGTTGTCCGCAGTCCGCACACCTGGTTCGAACGCCTGCTAAGTGTTGTCCTAGATATTTTAGCATACTTTTCGTTAAATAGTAGTTCACGAAGTCAGCACGGAGTAGATACCTACACGGAATAAAGTCGGAAGTTCTCACCGATTTATTATATTTATAATTAACTCTGGGTTTGAGCCCGACTGCTTTTAAATCATGAACCGTGCCTTCAATCACGCGCGTGCTGTAGGTGGATGTAACAAGTAATACCTACTGTGGCTATGTAACTTAGAATAACTAGTGGTTCGCCCCGAACTAAGACCTCGCGGCGCCATCTATTGACATAAATGTGAAGTTCTGTTAAAAATACTGAAGGTCATTAAAAATTAAATAATTCCGTTTCCTTACAATATTTATCTAATTTTGGTATTTGTTGTTCAAGTACAGGATAAAATTCAAATAATTGATCAAGTTTCAGGCTCAGCCTTTCACAAAATTTAGATTTCTGAGGTCAACTTTGGACGTTAGAAAAAACGTCAACTTTGAAAGCCCCCCATTTCGTCAATTTTAGAAGAAAGATTTTAAAAAAAATATTTTTGGACTCTATTCCTAATTATCTTCAAAATGATATACCACAACCCTATGTAACTTTATAAAAAATATTTTATTCGGCGGGAGGCCATAGGTTTACATAATATTATATTCAAAGCTGAAGTAATTACGTTCAGTAATTCAGAAGTTATAATGCTCTGACAGACGGACAGACGGACAAGTGCCAATTCACTCAAGTAGACTCAGAGACCTTCGCTTCGCTCGGTCAATTATTATACCTAATCTTATGTATGGGTTTTGAGCCTGATTGCCTTTAAATCATGAACCGTGCCTTCAATCACGCGCGTGCTGTAAGTGGATGTAACAAGTAATAATGTGGCTATGTAACTTAGAATAATTATACCTAATCTTATGTAAGTCTTATCTATCGTATTCTTATTCTATAGCAGTGGAATACGAGAGGGACACCAACACGTAGAAGTTTTCCGTAGTACGATAAGTTTGTGGAACTATATTTTCGTTCATCTCCTGGAAATGCAAAAGGAACTTTATCCCTGAGAGATAAAGTTTGACTTTAGTTACTATTTATTTTAAATCACAATAACAACTCCTAGGTTTTATTCTAAGTTCTAAGTTTCTTATTTAGAATTAAAATTGATTTTATCGATAGATCTTCAAGCTTGCAACCTCAAGAAAATAGTACAAACTATTTCAGTCTGGGGTTGTATTGGTTTGTGTTTATCACTTAATATTAGGTTATTGGTCTGTGTTTATTAGGGATGAGTAAGTAAAAAAAATATATCGATATAATTTTATCGTATCAATATATTAAAAGAATTTTGTCATGCATGATTTTTCATATAAAGAAAAATAATTCATTAGTTATATTCGATTAGATGCAGATTTTTAAAAGAAATGAGGCATGAGGAGCATGCATTGAACATCTAGTAACATTAAATACGAAATCAAAAAAATATATCGAATATAAATATGATATCGCATTAAAAAAAAAACAACGATACTGTACTATACTATCAATAATTTTAATCTATATTTCGATAGATTGATATATTTTATACCCAAGCCTAGTGTTTGTCATTTAAACTTGACAGTTGACAGTGACGCATTTGACCGTTGTAACTATCTAATTTTATTTTAATTTATAAAAAATAAACAAGCAGCAAAACTCAAGTGCTGGTTTCTGTGGGTGTAAATATTTTAATAATCAACGCTGAAGAATATCACTAAAATGATTAAAATAGAACCTTGGACTGGAGGTACTGACGAGGAGTATGAAACACAGCATTTCGGCTTCGGCGCCCAGCGATTCAAGATAGCAGTGCGCCAAATGGTCGAACAGAAAATCCAGTCCTGCGTCAAAGAAATGGAGTGTTTTCTTCAAAAATCCGTGAAATTATCCGACGAAGACAACGTTGCTTTAACCGAAGCATGTGAAAAACTCGTGCGTATGTATTGTGAGAGGGCAGGACCCTGTCTCGATGTAATAGATAAAGAGATTGCGCTAATGTTGCAAGTGCCCCATAATGTGTTATTACCTGAAGACGAGGTTCAACTTGAGCAGACATCTGACGAGGAATATGAAGAACTACAACGAGAGGTTCAAAATTTACGAAGGAGGGTTGAACAAAGTACATTAATGGCAGCTTTACTAACGGCCGAAGAAGAGGAACTGTCATCAGTTGAAAAGGTATGTGAGGTCGCCAAAAAAGATATGGAGGGCCTGGATGTATTGCAAAAAAATCTGGATAAATCTGGATGTCAGAATCTTCAGATTCTCTTGAATGAACTTCTGTTTCTGAGTGCTAGTATGTCATTTAAACAAGAGTGTGAGGATAGTATTTATGATGATTAGGATAAGGTTATAAACAATATTTGTGTGTAATTAATTACTGTCACTGTTTGTCTGTAAATAAGTACATTCTTTTTTATTTATCTAAGTATATGATTTATTTGTGATGCCTATACTCTATACATTATATTTGTGCTCAGTAGATAACTTCTAACAAGCTTGCATCTCTATCAATAGCCCTGGGACTTGTATTAAAAAAATCTAAACTGTAGTGTTATAAGTCCAGTATTAGAGTTTCAATGCAATGTATGATGTTGGCGGGCTTGTTCACTATAATGCATGAAACATGATACAAGAAAAAAATTAAATGATGCTCAAAAATTTGTCCTCATAAATTAAGGTTTTCTAAAAAGTCTTACGAATCTTCTTCAATTAAGAATTAGAATTTTTTTCCTGTTAGATACTTAAACACAATTAGAAAGACAAACTATCATTTTTTATTATATTAGGACTTCATCCTTAGGGGCCACTCTTTATACATTGTTATACAGTTAAGATGTCTCAACTGTCCTAATTATTGTTAAGACTTAGATCGGCCACATTTGTCTAAAGTATACTGAGACTTATGCAATCAGTAGCTGATGCCCACGACTTCGTCCACGTGGTTTAAGTTTTTTTTATTCCCGCGGGAACTCCTTCATTTTCCGGTATAAAAAGTAGCCTATGTCACTCTCCAGGTCCTCAACTATACCCATACCAAAAATCACGTCGATCCGTTGCTCCGTTGCGGCATGATTGAAGGAGAAACCAATAAACCAACAAACTAACACACTTTCGCATTTATAATATTATTAGTATGAAATGATTAAAAATGGTAGATTGCGCAAGTGAGAGCGAAAGTCTGCATAGCATGGCCTGATAAGCATTTGAATAAGTAAGGGCAGGAGTTCAACTGTGATCTTTCCCTTTGAAACTAATGTTAATATTAAAATCTGCAATAATTCCCAATGCACTCTTTCAGGCCTCTGTAAAACTAAAAGTACCAAATCAAACAAGCTACAACAGTTATTCTTTTATTGTAAAAACATAACTTATGGAATATTTATTTTTTCTTCAACTAACCAAATATTGGAAACAACAATGCTTACTTTTCACCTCTATGTAGCTATAAACCAACTTTTAATAATAGGTACATAACTAGTATGATCTGTTTCAATAGTCATTTTGAAGAAATTATCAAATTGTTATTAGCTAAGTATCTTCCCTATAATTTTAATATCTTAGTAGTAATATTATGTGGGGATATAGTATTAACTATTCGTTTATAGTTGTTTTTTTGTAAAACAAGTCTATACTATCTCAAGACATAATATTAGGACCCATATATTATTAGATTGGACGTAATATTAATTTTATATGTTACTCCATGTTTCATATTTGTAGTTGGATTATTACAGTCTAAACTTTAAAATATACTTATCTTGGAAAAACATGGATTCCTGTAACAAACATTTTTCAGTTCCATATGCTTAAGGCGCTGTCAGCTCTTAAAATCAAAACACAAATCGAGAGGTTGGCTCTCCTCAGTGGCGCTCCCGTCGCGGTTTTCTTTATTTTCGCGCGCTTGTCATAGCATGTCACGGATGCCCTCGGATGACAAAACACGGTAACTCAAAATTTGTGAAATTGATAGAATAACGTAAGTGAGTAAATCACGTACCAAAGTCTCTTACATGAGTAGGTAATTGACAAAATACCTATTGTAAATCGCATATCGTGTGCAAATCCATTTTAATACTTAATATTATAAATGCGAAAGTGTGATTGTTAATTGAATTGCCCGTCAATCACGCCGCAACGGAGCAATGGTTCGACGTTATTTTTGGCGTGGGTATAGTTGAGGGAGAGTGACTTTTTATCCCGAAAAATTAAGGAGTTCCCGCGGGAATAAAAAAAACTTCAACCACGCGGACGAAGTCGCGGGCATTAGTTAGCCCAGCATACTAATATCCATACAAAATATAATAAATGCGAAAGTGTGTCTGTCTGTCTGCTACGCTTGCACGGCCCAACTACTCAAACGATTTTGATGAAATTTGGTACAAAGATAGATTACATCCCGGAGAAGGACATAGGCTACCCGGAACCATTATCCTGGAAAATTAAACAGTTACCGCGGGAGTTAAAAAATCTTAATCCATGTGGACGAAGTCGAGGGCATCATCTAGAGTTACATAAGTATCTTATTTACATAAACTACTTACGTGAGTTAATTGCAAGTATAATTGTGGCATAAATCAATATCATACGTATATACAATGTACTTACCGACTAAGAGTCTGATATTCATTTTTTGTCAGAAACAAGAAATACAGATGTTATTTCAAAAATTTAAATAGCAAAAAGATGTTGGAAATTGATCATTGAAATCAATTTCTAGTCTTTTGCAGACATATAGTATTATTTACAGTGTTTGAAAAATACTCAAAAATAAAAAACGAAGGAAATCATACAATTTTGGTGTCATGATTTTTTATCTTTACATACAGAATTATCTATATGGTAGAACTTCGTAAGAGCCAAAACCGCAAATTAGCCAATTTATGTAAAATTTCTAATTTATACGTTGTTTCCGTACTCTAAAATTATAAGTTTGATTGACAATATTATGTCCGAAGCAAAACCTATTATATTAATTAACTGGACTTAGGTTGGGTGAAACTAAACAAATTAACTTTTTAAAAATCCCACTCAATCAAAATTAAAAATAAATCTCGGGAACGGCAAATTTTCAACTCAAGGAAACGGGAATAAAATTGGCCGATTCCCGGGAATTCCCGAGAATCGGGATTTTTTTAAAAATAGTTATTGTACTTATTCTACTTTTATGTACCTTATATCCAGTTTTTTTTAATTAAATACAAGTTAGCCCTTGACTGCGATCTCACCTGATGGTAAGTGATGATGCAGTCTAAGATGGTAGCGGGCTAACCTGTTTGGGGTATGGCAGTTATATTAAACCCTAGTCCATATCCCTAATCGGTTTCTACACGACATCCTACCGGAACGCTAAATAGCTTGGCTGCACGTCTTTGGCGGTAGGGTGGTAATTGGTAACTAGCCACGGCTGAAGCCTCCTACCAGGCCAGACCAGAGAAAATTCAGAATATTTAAATTCTTGAAATACAATGCAAGAAAATATTGTTGCCGTGAATTCATTACGGTCCTTTAAGTAACTCTTTCGAAATTGTCAGTCAATTGAACAAATTGGTACTCAATGGATTTCTAAAGGTTTGTACACGGTTAAGCTTTTACGGCCCCGAGTTTTGCATTGGAAACAAGTATTGTATATATTAAATTATTCAGGTGTAACAATGGCGCTGACATCTGGTGAAATAACAAGGCGGCATATAGAGAAATTAAAGAGGGACTCTTAAAAGTTCAAACAATAATATATAAGAAAATAACACTTGGAGCTCGTAAAATCTAGAACAAGAAAAATATCCGAGGTGAGATAAAATATCAGAAAGGGAGAATCGAAGAAGACAAAACGCAAAAAAAAATTGTTACTTATAATCATTCTTACAATGTGATTTAACATACTATACATTGGTTGGAAGTTCTACTTATATTTTATAGACGACATTTTACATAATTTAAGTACAAAATAAAGAATAAAGAGTTTAAAATACTCAAAAGTACCTACTACGACTATTATAGTTTTATGGTAAGAAAGTACAATAATTCTTAACATTGTGATCAGTGCCCTTACTTTTCCTTTGAGTAATTGTCAAGGTTCCACTGACAAATTGTCCTCTCAAAAAATCCTCCAAAAAGTTTGGACAGATGGATGTATGGATGTATGAATGGATGTATGGATGTTTGTTACTCAATCACGCCCCAACGGCTGAACGGATCTGGCCAAAATTTGGCACAGATATAGATTGTAGTCTGGAATAGCACATAGGCTACTTTTTATCCCGAAAAATTAAAGAGTTCTCGCGGGAACCACAAAACTTCGATCCACGCGTACGAAGTCGCGGGCATCGGCTAGTATTGCATAAATACTTATAATATTGACAATTTATCATTAATTTAAGTTATTGTTATGTTATATTTAAATGTATATTTTTTATCGTAAACTAACTTACTTGCAAAAACAAAAATAAAAAGCATTGTCTATTTCAGAAGTTATATAATAAATTATGACATAAATTTGCCTTTACGTTAGTCAAAAGAACTAAAATTATCAAATTTTGATAGTGTTTCTGTTATTTTATGTTTGCTGTCCTATTTTTGTGATTGGCATGATTGGTAAGACTAGTAAAACACTTCTGTGAATCTTATCTAAAGTTGTTTTTTTAAGTGCCTTTTGTGAGATAAAGTTTAGTTACCCAATGGAATAATTCTCCGTCACTTAATTTTACAATGATTGTTTTTTTTACTATAATTTAACATAATATTTGTAAACAGTGCTACTGCTCATAAAGATAAATAACTAAGAAACACAAATTTATCAATAAAATAACAAAACATGATGAAAAAAAAACATCGATTTTATTTCATGTACAATTTTACAAAAATACGCCCAATTCCCAAATTCACTCTGCTGGGGATTAAACCCGGTACATCCCACGTTAAGACAATAGTGCTCAGCACTGCGCGAGTGAGGTACCTAGTCAATAGGGCATGCTCCCGATAATTCCTGGTACCAAAAATTCCCGGTACTTCTGAATAATTTTCAGTCCCGGTTCTCCACACCATAAAACCGGTACTTTTGATACTTTTGAGACTCGAAGTACATACATTCTGTCGATTCTTCTCTAATTAAGTGTGGATATTTCTGCATGTAACAATAATTTAATTCACTATACTGTATTTTATGCTCACAAATTCGAGGTATTAGTTTAAAAACCCCTATTTTTACTTTGGCTATAACGATTATTTTACTGCCACTTCGTACAGTTTCGTATGTTAGTCTTTCTGGTAAGTATTATTTACCAGCAGAGAAGAGCTTTTTTGAAGATCAATGAATTGATGGATCTGTCACTGGAATAAAATTTGTTCAGCCATAATAAATTACAGTAGATTATGCTATATTCTGTTAATTGTATCGTTACTTTCATAAATTTCACATGAAGATTGACAGGAAAATATTGATAGACTGTAATATAAAATATACCTCATAAGCCCGAGGCTACTAAATTTTGATTTTTGACTCCACTGTCAATTATACCAATAGCAGAGGGAAAGAAAATATGGATATCCGTATCCATAATTCCCTAAGATGCTCAGGAGTTCTCCATACAATGTTATGTAAAAACCAAGACTGTGAACAGTCCAATCTTTATGTATGGATGTGAATCCTGGACAGTAACGCAGCAGTAACGAGGCTCTTTATGGCTGATAGGAAACGTCTTTAGAAAATCCTAGGGTCCTCGATCCTAGGATCCTCGATACGTACGGGGAGGACGGTGAATGGATACCAAAAATACTAAGAGGTACCATATCCAATATAATTGTAGAGACCAAATCAGCGTGCGGCAAAACCAAAAAACGGCACAGAATAGGAGAGAGTAACATCTTCACGAGATTCTCTTGGGAATACTGAGTATGGGTTGGAAAATATTGTTGATTTAGATTAACATTAGTAATTCTTTGAGGTGAGGTTACTACGTACGCCTGTCTATAAAAAAAGACCCGTAAAGGATCACTTTGTTGTCCGTGTATCCAAGCCTCAAGGCTTGTTTCTCATAAACTGCTTGATGTAGTAAATTTATATTTGCACTGGCTTCTAATTGCTATAAAAGTAGTTACATATGAGCGTATCACGATAAAAAAAATTTCAACTTTTCAAAGTGTATTTTCATACAAGACGCAATCTCTGTAAAACCTATGAACTACAATAAAACTTTGAAATTTGTAACGAAGCGAGTTATGGTACAAGTACATGAAAAAATCATGAATTTACAGTCCTGTGTGAAATATTATGCGATAAATTTTTGTATAATGCCTAATGAATAGTAATATTCAGTATATTCCTGTGTGAAATATTATGCGATAAATTTTTGTATAACGCCTAATGAACAGTAATATTTGGTCTATTTCATACTTTCTGTAATGTCTTAGCCGTGTTTTTGTGATAATTTAAGGTAGTATCGAAAGTATCGAAAGTCCCGGGAATTCCCGGTTCCGTGCCAATATCGGTCCAAAATTTCCCGGTACTCAAACACAGCACCGAATTCATGCCCTAGTAGTCAGGGAGAATTATAATAAACAAGTTAAGAGATCAACTTGTTCTCAAATATTTCTCAAGAGATAAGTTAAAAAAATACTCTGTACACAAAAACGGGAAATCACAAAAAAAACCAACGACGTATTTCCCGGAAATTTCTGACTCCCGGGTCCCAGAAACGAAACCCTAAGGGTATCTAATATCCAATCAATTAGTAATAAAACTTGCAATAGGCACTTATTTGAAGTATTTGAGACACTACTAGGTCCCTACTCAGCAAGCTTTCGATATAATAATATTATCTGGTCGGTCTGGTCCAATGAGAGCGGACGAGTAGGCAGTAGCAAGCTGAAGTGGCAATGCTTGATTTTCAGTTTTCCTTTCTGTCTTACCACTGTTTTGTTATTTTCCATTCATATCAAAAATTGCACTGGAGGCATACTACTATCGCTTAAATCCGTATTGTTTTAATATTGTTGACGTTCGTGTTTTTAGAATTATAATCCTTATTTTAGGACCTTCAAGGTACGTGACATAAAACTGACATTTTTAAGTAATACTGCTTTAAGCGATGGCAGTGAACCCTCTGACAGTAATTGGATGTTTGACAACTTACCTACTTCTTGGAAATATTAAAAGACGTCATTGTTACAACCAGCAGGAGTTTTTTTTTTTAAATAGTGAAGCGACGTGCCTTTTTATGCGATATTTCGCAACTCGTATGTCAATCTAGTAATTACTAGTACGATTTTAATTTTGAAAATAGTTTTCAAAATAATTACGAAGCTGCAACACAAGCTCACTTGATTGTCATTTAAGTGGCGTCATCTTTGGCGTTGGATGGTTTCTATGACCTGCCTTATTGATGTTGCCAAATAATAAAATATACATTTACAGCATTGCTTCACCAAAAATATTTATTTTAATACATAAAAAAGACATTTAGACGCCTGGGTATGTTTATAAAACAATACAAAAAGTTGTAATATCAATGTGTCAAATCGATTAAAACTTCTTCGTAAATGAAGTCGATTGTTGTCAAAAATCGAATGGATAGCGCATTACGGCATCATTATTTCGAGCTGTCAAAAGTTTGGTCAGAGAACACATATTCATACTTTATTTGATTATGTATTTTTAGTTATATAAAAGAAGATAGCTCACGAAAGTTGTAATATCCACGTCTTCTGTCAATTCATGTTGAATAAACATTAGTCTTATTCATGTTATGTTTGAAAACCATTTTAAAATATCGATTTAAACGCTGGAGCAAAGGAGCACAGATCCATCGTCTGTGAAGTTCTTTCGAACACTGGCGGAGGTGAAAATTAGCTAGCGCTTCTCGAAAAACCGGAATACAATGGAAAACAGAAAATATGTGTACATTTTAATAAATATTAATAAATCAATGGATGTCATTTAGAATTTGGAATTTAATGATATATTTTTCAAGTAAATTGAGGTTTTCAATTTGGAGATGTGTTGATTTGAAAACTGAAATAAGAGGTATGTTTGAATTTATTTTTTATGCAGCGAAGTTGTTTAAATCGTGTTTTGGGATAAAACAATATCTGAGTTAAGGTCTTGAAAACATCATATATTTTTTTCAATCTTCCATATGCCACCATTTAATGGATACACTGCTTTGGAGACCCCCCCCTGACCACACACAGCGCCTTAATCCTTTGTAATACTTTTTGGGGCTGCAATAATTTATGTTTATCTAACATGTATGTAATCATTATTATGTATGTAAGTATATTGAAACAGAACATACATCACAAATAAGTAATATATAGGTATACATTTAACGATGGAAAGTAATATACAGTGCAAAATCGATTTAAATCCACTTGATTTAACAACCCTTAAACCTCAAAATTACTATATTATATAGCATCACACCCACTCTAAATGACGGCAACAATACGTTTTTAAACAATAAACTGTACTTTTAAAGTTGCCGAAATGAATAAGAACTGCAGCTGTGTAAGTTCTTTTGTTTATTATTTTGTTGCTTTATTGTCTATTTAGTATTTACCTCTACTGTCCGCATCATAGTAAGAAATTCTAAGAAATAAGTTATTTTGTTTATTGTGATTACCTTGCACGTGTTTACCTCGACTGCTAGACTGTCATTAGGTTGTTATGCATGCATTATAATGTATTGTTATTTTATATATTTTTATTGTTACCTACCCTCGAAAGAAAGTGGTTTGTACGATACAAGGAATCCTAGTATGGAAATCACTGCCCGACTAGTTCCAAACGAAGCTATTGTGAGGATTTATCAATTAAATAAATGAAAGGATAAAAAATATATGTTGTAATTTTTATACTTCATTAGTAAATAACATTAAAATAGTAAAATAATAGGGCTGATTCTGTGTATAATACAATCTCTAAACTAAACTAAAATGGCAGCTTTAAATCTAGTTCTGTCCCTTTCCGCAGGGAGTATTATGAAGAGGTGGCGCGCCGTGTTCCGGGCGCGCCCCCGAGACGGAATTAGCGACCAGCGCTAAGGTGACGGGACTCGCCTAGACGAGTCGTGACTTGCGGTTGCGCGGAAGAATACTTACCTAAGTGTAGCCCGCGCAACCGCGACGGTCCGTCGAGGAACAACACAGGTTTTAGTGGGTGCAAGCCCCACATAACCTCTCCGTTTCCCCTGACGGAGAGGTATGCGTCAGGCATTTCCTGTGTATAAAAAAAAAAAAAAAAAGGGAGTATTATGAAAGGGTTAGCAATATTTGTAATGCTCTAATTTTAGTTTAGTTTAGAGATTGTGCACTACAGAATCAGCCTCAATATTGATTTTTCTTCTCTCCTCTCAATAACGCCATAAAATGCGCAGTCCCTTCAGTGTCGCTATAATATAGAGTTTACACTGTACTTACAAAAGATTGAATCAAAATCTTGGCACAACATATTATCTTAAACTCTATCCACATTGAGACCAACGTTAAGATTTTTAAAAGCTATACAGCAATAACACATAATTACATATTACATTTTAACTATAATAAGTACCTATACCTAATCATTACTTGATATCACATTTAGACTTATTCAAGAAACATCTTGTGACTCATGAGCTTGGCTTAGCCAGAGACATACATCAAATAACAATTAATACATTAATTAAACTATACATAAGTAATTGATTGTGCTGATAAAGCAACATAGACAAAGGAACCAAATATGAGGGTTTTTACTTTAATAATTAATTATATGTTTAAACACACTAGGTAGAGCTAGGTATTCTTATGATATCAATAGGTACCATACCAGTTTTTATATTGTATGTTAAAAATTACACATTTAGAAAAATTCAAATCTGTGATACTTAAGTAATTACTTAACACTGAGTATTTCACAAAAAATTTCTTAATTACCTAAATGGGTTGCTAAAACAAAAAAGCTGCGTTTAAAAAATCTGAGATAGGTACGTCCATGAGACAAGAAAACAATGGTAAGTACCTGTTTTGGCAACCACATGCTATTAAGAAATTAGTATCTTCTCTTTATCTGCTCTCAAGCTAATACTTTATATTATAAAGTAAAAAGTTAAAGTATTATAAAAATAAGTTCATGAACTGGAGTGATATTATAAAATATCACTCCAGTTCATGGACTTATTTTGATATACATCTTTGTTATATTAGTTGTCACATTAAAAAACCAAAGCTAGCATCTAATTTTTACAGTCGACAGTTTACAATTTCGCTAGTTAGATTAAAATCTAACGGTTTTTAGAATCATACGGTGACATATACAACTCTTTAGAATTCATGCTTTGTGATTTTCATTTACAAGTTACCTATTAAGTAAGTAAATTTATAATATGATTTACTTAATATTTTTTCCCTTATTAGGTAGTTATCCTTTTTTAATAAAATATAATAAGTAAATATAATACTCAATATGAAATAAAAATAAATCTTGCACTCCAAGAATGCCATTATACTTGAATTAAAACATAATAACCATTGTGTAATTTTATTGTCTGTTTAAACATGAACACTCATTAAATATATTTCTAATATAATGTAGGTAGCCTAATATAACAAATGCCATAAATCATATAAAAAGAGTGCTTACTTAACTGTTAGTAGCTATAGGTACACACACATATATATACCTATATACTTAATATATATATTTATAAATACCAAGATAAAATATCAATAATTATCATAGTTTAGCTGCCAAATGCAAAAAACATAGTTAGACTTTGTCCGCGTGGATTAACTAAACTTTTCATTATGGCGGGAACTATAAAGTTTCAAAATATCAATCCAAGGTCAAGAGGTTATAAAAATAATTCTTATTTATTATTATGTACAAGATCCTCTATTCAATTAATTTAATATTACACTTTTTTGGTTTGTTTACTCATTTGTATTCAAAATAACATCTTGACATATTAAAAATAAAAATATTAGTAAAAATGTAAATGCTTAAGAAATTGGTTTGATATGATATACTTACTCTCTCAAATCTATGCACTTACTATTAATAAGAAATTAATTATTCACCTTTTTCAAGATAAAAGATTCTCAGGTAACATTTTAAATTATATTAAGTTATATTGTTATTTTATTTATACTATAACCACCTTTTTGAAGAGGATTTTTAATATGCCTTTTTTATTATTTACTTAATAAAGGGCATAAGTAATATTTAACACAAAGTACTGTACCTACATAATATGAAATTATTTCAACAAATTATTTAACTATAAACAACACCATGTATAGCTAAATATAAAGCATTATTGACTAGATTGAGTATAATAAGTTGTACACAAATAAGTTTCAGATTAAAGTTCTGAACTATGGAATGGCAAAGAGTTACATTTATTACCTATTCAACATCTAACAAATATTTTTAAACTATTGTAGTCATAAATATAACATAGCTTTAATACCAGACTTTCGATTTGACAACAGTAATGTTTCACTAAATATAAATTCACAACTATATCCGTAACTTTACAGAAGTTGGTGGGCTCCAATTACACTCCTAAAAGCTTTTTATTGAAATATAAGCGATACAGGTAAATAATTAGTTGACATGTTAATTTAAAATATATAGCAAATCAAATTAAATATCTAAAACCTATGATTATGTGACGGGCTTGTACCACAAATATTTCAAAATAGTTATATATCTCATTGTATTTCCCTACGTTTTCAGGTTTTTAACGACCTAATATATATTTAAGACTAGGTGCATACTTAATGGGTGTTTTTGGTGGATTCTGAATCACCGAATATTCTAGATATTTTAACAGCATTCTGTCAGAACTACCGAGCAGTCCTATGTTAAGAGCACCCTTCTTTTCAAGAAGATATATAATTTAAATCCAATAACTTAATTATAAAATTTGTACAAATATTTATACTTTAGTAAGCATAAATATCGTATGAATTTTTGACAAGTATTAAACTTATATTACTTACTTAATTTTTAATACTTGGATTGGATAATAAAACCTTTAAATTTCATCATGTACATTAGCACTTAGATAATTGCGTTAATTACTCTGCCTGTTTTAAAACTGAGGTATGTAAAGCTAAACAAGAAACTTATTCCTAACAGTTTTTTAAAAGAACTTGGGTTATATAGCATAATTTGCTTCTTTGGTACTTATACAACTTTATATTTTTAGATAACCCGTTTCTTGTTATTTGTCATTCACCAGGGATATTTTACGGACGTAGGTGAAACCAAATGAAGGCAACCTAGAGCTTCTGGTATAGTCAGCTTAGAAAACTTAACATTAATATTGACTAATAGCAAATTCAATAGCACTGGCCAGCAGCACTGCTTTTAAAAGTAAGGTATTTACATATTATATTTAGCACTGTTTTTTAGCTAGCTACTTCTAAATAGGTACACTATTCCTTGTTATTCTAATATAATTAGTATGCAGTGCACTAATTCAGTCTCCCCAATTCAACGCGTCGTGTGACGTCACCGTATATGTTTAAAGGTGCATTATTCGTTTTTAGTTTCACACTCATTTCCAACATCCCTGGAGAAAGATCAGTCCTAGGGTATGTTCCGAGCACTGTAAGGTGTGACGTCAATTTAGTATACTGCGAAGCCGTTTCTCTATAGTTAGTGTAGTTAGTTAGTGTTAGTAACGAAGAGCACCTTACCTCGAAAACGCCAGTTCTCACAGTACAAAAATGGCGACGATTTATGACGTCATATCAGTAAACTATCAGTGCATATCGGAACGAATTTCTCTCCAGTAAGACCATTGAACATGAACATTGACCATTGAACAGTGCTCACAGTGTATATCGGAATATACCCCGAGTCTGCTAAATTGAGGTAAATTAATGTAAATACAATTAAACGCCGCGTTACACAAAAGCGGGCGAGCGCGCGTCTATGGTGGTGATGATACGCTTCCCCACTGGACCTGGCCAGTGCCATCCGCTGTCACTGAGAGCCACCCGTCACACGGGTCCGGACCACTCTGTGCTATCCTATCATGAAAAGTAAGTAGTTAAGAGACATAGAGTAAAATAAACTAGATCATTTATATTTTTATTCCACTAAAAGTTGGCTCTTGACTGCGATCTCACCTAGTGGTAAGTGATGATGCAGTCTAAGATGGTAGCGGGCTAACCTGTTAGGGGTATGGCAGTTAGGTATATTAAGCCCATACCCTACCGGCATCGTACTAGAATGCTAAATCGCGGTACGTCTTTGCCGGTAGGGTGGTAACAAGCCACGGCCGAAGCCTCCCACCAGACCAGACCAGAGAAAGAAATGAAATTATTTATTTCACGTAGGACAACTTGTGCCAGTTAACACACATATGTACACAAACCACATACAGTCACTGTAAGCCAGTGGCGTGCAGTCATAGAGCCATAAAAGCACGCTTACCCTAGGAGGTGGTTGTCAAAGATTTTCTGAATTATTCTTTTTATCCACACCAAGTTAGCCCTTGACTGCGATCTCACCTGATGGTAAGTGATGATGCAGTCTAAGATAGTAGTGCGCTAAACTGTTAGGGGCATGGCAGTTATATTAAAACAGTGAATTAAAAAAAAAATGACAGGAGAATCTTCAACAGTCAACTTCTCCTGAACATGCTCCAGTGTCGGAGTGAATTAAATTTCCAGTTCTATAATTACTAAAACCTAGCAAACCTAGGAAGTGCGTTCCAACCTAGACCTCATCATTGCTCAAGTACTAAGCATGATTGTCCCCAAGAGCAAGCCTATCGCGCAATAAAAAAAAGTGTTATTTAACTATGTTAAATTACGGTTGTCTGTAAAGTCGGTTTACGGACGAAAGTTTTACGTGATTACTAGAGGTTCTCTCGCGCGCTCTCGTGGCGGCGTTCCTGTAGCAGAACTATTCGAATTAGCTCTGACGTCACGCGAGAAGACAGAAATGTGTCACGAGCCAACGCTTGGGCCGATCGTGCCTCTCTATCGCTTGTTCCGCGCTCTCACTTGCACGCTCAGGCTCAGGCGGAACGTGACACTTTCGTGCGTGCAGCCGGCGTTCATCGATTCATAAGACGTTATCACGTCAAAGAAAACGAGAATAGGCATGCTGACTGATTTTGAAAAATGGTCAGATTATGTTCGGAAGTACCTATCTACTATTCCAAAAAAATATCTTATTTCAGCTAGAAAATAAGGTTTGGTAGATAAAATTGGCATTTGAAATTTAAATTTTAAAATTCACGCCAATACGTTCACTGGTGTCATGGCGTCGTTTGTGACGTCACTATTGTTTTTACCAATATACATAAGTACTCTGTGCAGTGCGCAGTAAACAATAGTGTAATTGTCAAAGCTCGAAAACAAATAATTGTGACGTCATTCGCTTCTTGGTCTTTAATCCATTATGGCGGATTGCTGTATTTTATAGTTTTATTTTATCAAAATAAAACTATACCGGGTTCGATCCCCGGCAGGGTCAATTTGGGAATTTATAATTTCTGAATTTTCCCTGGTCTGGCCTGGTGGGAGGCTTAGGCCGTGGCTAGTTACCACCCTACAGGCAAAGACGTGCTGCCAAGCGATTTAGCGTTCCGGTACGATGCCGTCTAGAAACCGAAGGGGTATGGGTTTAATATAACTGCCATGCCCCTAACAGGTTAGCCCGCTACCATCTTAGACTGCATCATCACTTACCATCAGGTGACATCGCAGTCAAGGGCTAGGTTGTAGTGGATAAAAAAAATAGCAATTTTTTTTTTTTTTTTTTATCCACTACAAGTTAGCCCTTGACTGCGATCTCACCTGATGGTAAGTGATGATGCAGTCTAAGATGGTAGCGGGCTAACCTGTTAGGGGCATGGCAGTTATATTAAACCCATACCCCTTCGGTTTCTAGACGGCATCGTACCGGAATTCACTCGAAATTCACTCGAATTCACTCGAATTGCATTTCACTCGAAATAGAAAAAGAAATACGTTTTTTATAATCCATGAATCCTATCTATCTATATCTATATTATATATATAAAAATGAAACCCGTTTTCCTTGGTCACGGCATCACGCGTGAATGGCTGGACCGATTTCACTAATTCTTTTTTTGTTGTATTTGTTATTATTAGGAGAAGGTTCTTACGGAAAAAAATATTAAGAAAATCTCTCAGAAATATTGAAAAATATAGTTCAGTTCAGTTCAGTTTCTTTATTATTGCAATTCCATAGTTACATTATTTCTTAATTAACATATTATTATAGTCATTAGTAAATAAAGCATGCTATGGATACCCAGTTTGGGTGTGGCAACAGAATAGTACATGGTGGTAGGGAGACCGATTTAATTAGTGTTTGTCAGTATCATTTAGAAATTCATCAATATAGTAGTAACATTTAATTTTGCATACTAAGGCGGTACGAAGTTCGCCGGGTCAGCTAGTTTCATATAAATTCATAATTTCATTGATTCTTGGTTACTGTCATCATGCCTATTGAAACCTGCAGGGCGACCGCGTATCTTTTGCATCAATCATTGATACATCGCAATCACCTCTGATTGGTTAACACTCTTCCACTATTGGACGAAATCCATTGACGCAGCAAGAATACCATAAATTCAGCCGATCAGAGGTGATTGCGATGTATCAACGATTGATGCAAAAGATACGCGGTCGCCCTGCGTCATCATGCCTATTGAAACCTGCTCACTTGTGAAATGTTAGCAGTCTTGGCGTGCATGGGGCTCGCGGGCGCGTTGCCGCTAGTGAAGTATCCGCCGGGCCGGGGTCGCAGGTGGCGGTTGTGCATCTCCATCTGCACTATTTTCATGAACTCGATCTGGGCCGCCAGCTTTTGCACCTCCTCCTACAGTTACAAAATAGTTTTTTTTTTTTTAATTTTTCTTTCCTGGCACTTTCAGTAAGCATTAAGTATGTGGAATTTATATTATAAAACTATTATGTTTTGCATGACGGTGATAGCAAATTAAATCAGTTCTTGCATTCCATGCCGGCACTCTTACGTACTGTAAAATGTAATTAAATCTTACAACATTTAAATTTTACAACGTTTTAACAACGTTACCATATGGGTTGGGCGTTTTGATGTTTCTGACATGCCTCAAAGCTCCTACAATTATATGTGCAGAATCTTTTAATTCTAAACCTAGAGCTTCTGTTAGATGAACTATGCAGAGATTACGCTCTGTTTTCCGTGGTGAGCAACCTGCCTTAAGTTCTTCATTTTAGAGGTCAGTTACGAGTCGAGTTACGAGTAGTATAACCGCTGGGATATGGAATGCCCTTCCGGCTTCCGTTTTCCCCTCCTCTTTTTACATAGGTACCTTCAAATCAGGAGGCTGCAACTTAGGCAGCATCACCACTTGCAAGCATGTCTGATTGCAGCCAAGCGCTAACGTATAGGTAAATTAAAAAAAAAAGAGTCCGATGCCATTGAGCGAGGAGAAGCCGTGTGCTCCCGCTTGTCCCACGCGTACCTAGCCTATGCCGCGCACCACGCGTCTTTACGCGTGGTGTGCGGCAAGGAGCCGTGAGCAAGGAGAGTAAGACGCGTCACCTTAAGCTCCTCATTCTCCTGGTAGAGGTCGGGCGGCTCATCAGGCACGAGGCCGATGCCGTTGAGCGAGGAGGAGGCGGGCACGCCACGCGCTCGCGCCCGGCTGTCCCACGTGTCGCCCGTGCCGCGCACCACGCGTGAAGCCGTGAGCAAGGAGAGTAAGACGCATCACCTTAAGCTCCTCATTCTCCTGGTAGAGGTCGGGCGGCTCATCAGGCACGAGGCCGATGCCGTTGAGCGAGGAGGAGGCGGGCACGCCACGCGCTCGCGCCCGGCTGTCCCACGTGTCGCCCGTGCCGCGCACCACGCGTGAAGCCGTGAGCAAGGAGAGTAAGACGCATCACCTTAAGCTCCTCATTCTCCTGGTAGAGGTCGGGCGGCTCATCAGGCACGAGGCCGATGCCGTTGAGCGAGGAGGAGGCGGGCACGCCACGCGCTCGCGCCCGGCTGTCCCACGTGTCGCCCGTGCCGCGCACCACGCGTGAAGCCGTGAGCAAGGAGAGTAAGACGCATCACCTTAAGCTCCTCATTCTCCTGGTAGAGGTCGGGCGGCTCATCAGGCACGAGGCCGATGCCGTTGAGCGAGGAGGAGGCGGGCACGCCACGCGCTCGCGCCCGGCTGTCCCACGTGTCGCCCGTGCCGCGCACCACGCGTGAAGCCGTGAGCAAGGAGAGTAGACGCGTCACCTTAAGCTCCTCATTCTCCTGGTAGAGGTCGGGCGGCTCATCAGGCACGAGGCCGATGCCGTTGAGCGAGGAGGAGGCGGGCACGCCACGCGCTCGCGCCCGGCTGTCCCACGTGTCGCCCGTGCCGCGCACCACGCGCAGCACCTACAGTCAAAACCACCTTTAATGCCTGCCAATATATAAACTAATCCAATATGGCGTCATTAATAATGGGGTAAGTAATGATAGCCTTGAGTTTAGACCTCGCTCGGTTACTACTTTGAGAGTGTTACGGAAAACTTTGAGAGTGCTTTGGAAGATTTGTGTGGTGTGGTGTGGTGATGCGTACCTACTGCGTGCTTGGTTGCTTGCTTTTCCTGCATGAAGAGAGGGAGGGCGGGTTTTTGCATATCGCATACTGCACGTACAGTGTACACATACATTTGTCTGTTTTAGCTTCTTATTCCTTGGTTATCAAAGACATCCACGTCAATAACCATCGATATACATGTAGGTAGGTACTAGATGGGCCCTTTCATAGAAAAAAATTGGACGTCCAACCTTTAGAGCACGCTCCCTATATAGCCCTGTCCTTGTCCCCGCCATAGCGCTGTCCCGCTTTTCAGACTAGATGGCGTTGGTAAAATAGGTCCACATTCTTTGTTTGACAGGGCCCGTCTATGTAAATTGAGGTTTTTGATAGTAACGCCTGCTTTAATCCAACATTGTAAATCTTACCTTTGGTAGAAAAACAAGCAGCACTGTAGTTGAAGTGGACAACTGTGTTCTTATGAAGCCGAGTAGATATTTTATATCTGGCCCAGCTCTTGGCAAGATTAGTAAGCTGAAATAAATAAAAGGAACCAATTATTACCGCTCTTAAGAAATATAACAGTTCGACAAACTTATCTGACCCGGTAGCCAAAATTGGAACGAATTTTTATGCCTGTTTAGTTTTTGTTTTTTTTTTTATCCACTACAAGCTAGCCCTTGACTGCGATCTCAACTGATGGTAAGTGATGATGCAGTCTAAGATGGTAGCGGGCTAACCTGTTAGGGGCATGGCAGTTAAACCCATACACGGTTTCTACACGGCTTCGTACCGGAACGCTAAATCGCTTGGCGGCACGTTTTTGCCGATAGGGTGGTAACTAGCCACGGCCGAAGCCTCCCACCAGGCCAGACCAGGGAAAATTCAGAAATTATAAATTCACAAATGGACACTGCCGGGGATCGAACCCGGGACCTCCGCACATTAAGGCAACAGCGCTACACACTGCGCCACGGAGGTCGTCGGGTTTGGACATATATATATTTTCTTTTTTTGGAGGAAAAAAGTAGGTGTGTACTTGTAGTCCTCATTCTGAACGAACATTCGGATTCAAGGTTCTACAAAGTAAAATATTTTCTCGTGTTAGCATTTTTTTCGTACAACTGTACGAAAATGTACTGAAAATTTGTTAAACAGTTATTATTATGTGAAGAAATGTCAAATTTAAGGTATAAAGCCCATTTCACACGCTATCAAAGACATAGAAAATGATGCCTCCTCTTGTCCCAACGCAGACCTTTCTAAAATTAATTTTGGGCAGGATTATACTTACTGGAAAGCAATCATAAGTGAGTTGACGGTGAAAATGTTGTATATTGCGATGGAGATGAGCCGTGCTTCGTTGTAGAGGCTTTCCGCATGCCTCACTCGGTAGCACACTCTGACGCCCCATAACAAGAATAGGATCTCTCCTGCAAGTGCAAGTTACGGTTTGTAAGTTAGTATCAAATATCAAATAAATATTATAAATGCGAAAGTTTGGCTGTATGGATGGCAGTGGCGTGCACAGGGCTTAATAAAGCTAAGGTAAGCATTAGTCAGTCAAAATACCTATTCACTGAGTGTTATAATGGAAAATGAGCATTTACCTATATCCATTAGTTAGGGTAAGCAGTGCTTTTATGCCTCGATGAACTGCACGCCACTGATGGATGGATGTTTGTTACTCAATCACGCCCCAACGACTGAACGGATCTGGATGAAATTTGGCACAGAGATAGATTATAGTCTGGAATAACACATATAGGCTACTTTTTATCCCGGAAAAATAGAGTTCCCGCGGGAACCGAAAAACCTCAATTTACGTGGACGAAGTCGCGAGAATAAGCTAGTAGCCTATATATATGTCACAACAGTAGGACTTAATATGTTTAAGCAAAGTTCATTGTAAGTTTTCACATAATATATATGTGACCTTTTGGTCTTTTTTGGGAAAATAAATCTCTCTTTAAACGTAACCTTAGTGGCATACAGTAAACAATTTTTGTATAAGACTAGAATTTGCTTGGCTTATAATATGATAAATGATTTATTTATTTCACATAGGACAACTTGTGTCACTTGTGATACGTTAAGACTCTACCACCGGTTCGGAAAACTGATTCTACTGCAGAGAAGAGCCGGCAAGAAACTCAGCAGTTGCAGTAAAAATCAGAAAGGTCTAGAATGGAGACCGCGAAAAAATAAGAAAAGTGTGCCTTTGTAGGGGAGCAGGTGATATGGCTCAACCGTAACAATAGAAAGATCTTCCTCCGAGCTATCGGAGTAATCGGGGACCGCTGGTCCGGCCATTGAACAGTGAAAGTTGTATCTCTCTCAGCGTCGCATTCCTCATTAGATACTGAGGGTCGTGACCCATTTCCATGAATCACATAATGGTAGAAGTTTTCTTGGGAAAATAATGCGGTGGGTTCCCACGTCCTTCCGGAAATATGAAGCAATTCAGAGAAAACTTCGTAGTCGCGATGCATGCAGACTTTGTCACAACTTCCAACACGATGGAGCGACAATATAACAAGGTAGGCGAATAGTGGCTGGGTGAGGAAGGCTGCGGACCGGATGTGGTGGCACTCTTTGGGTAAGGTCTTCAAAGGCAGCAAGCTCCCTTGGCCGAAATGATAGTGTTGATAACTGAATTCAAAAATATCTCCGAAAGAAAATCGTGTAATAAGAAAGGAGGGTACGGTTTGTAGAATCAAGCGTACAGTCAGTTGTTAATGTATTTCTGTCACTCAAAGGCCATATTCTGGATCTACTTTGCAAATTTATGGCATTCGCGGGTCTCTACGGTTTAATAATTTTCTTGCCCTTTCGTTTCCTTATTAGCAAAACCAAGCGAGCCGAGGACGATAGAGGGATATTGATACACTTACCTATAGCTAAACTATGGTCCCACCAGTTGTATGTGCACTGTTTGAACTTCAGTCCTTTGTTGTCAGTAATCTGAAATTGAAGGAAATCATAGCATATTAAAAAGCCGTCAACTAACTACTGCTGAGATAGCGTGTCTGTAAGCTTAAAAGCTTTTGGGCACGTGAGTGAAAAGAAGACCTCCGTGGCGCAGTGTTGAGCGCTGTTGTCTTAGCGTGCGGAGATCCCGGGGTCCCGGGAGATCCCCGGCAGGGTCGATTTGGGAATTTATATTTTCTGAACTTTCCGGCCGTGGCTAGTTACCACGCTATCGGCAAAGACGTGCAGCCAAGCGATTTTGCGTTCCGGTACGATGCTGTGTAGAAACCGATTAGGGGTAACTATGGATGGGTTGACGCTGACTTGACGAAACACGTGAGTGAAACCCTAAAACGTGAGCAACTGCTTGCCTGTCAGCTTTAGCTTGTGCGCTGACTTGACGCGGCACATGAGTGAAACCCTGACACATTGTATCTAGACAGATAGATAGACTCACGACTTCAGCGTCAGGTGGCGCGGACAGTGTCCAAGTGCCGAGGTAGACCAGCATGATGAGGAGGATAGGCGCCATCCACTGCAGCAATTGCTTATCTGTCAGCTTTAGCTTGTGCGCTGACTTGACGCGGTACGTGAGTGATACCCTGACACATTGTATCTAGACAGATAGATAGACTCACGACTTCAGCGTCAGGTGGCGCGGACAGTGTCCAAGTGCCGAGGTAGACCAGCATGATGAGGAGGATAGGCGCCATCCACCACACCAATTGCTTATCTGTCAGCTTTAGCTTGTGCGCTGACTTGACGCGGCACATGAGTGAAACCCTGACACATTGTATCTAGACAGATAGATAGACTCACGACTTCAGCGTCAGGTGGCGCGGACAGTGTCCAAGTGCCGAGGTAGACCAGCATGATGAGGAGGATAGGCGCCATCCACTGCAGCAATTGCTTATCTGTCAGCTTTAGCTTGTGCGCTGACTTGACGCGGCACATGAGTGAAACCCTGACACATTGTATCTAGACAGATAGATAGACTCACGACTTCAGCGTCAGGTGGCGCGGACAGTGTCCAAGTGCCGAGGTAGACCAGCATGATGAGGAGGATAGGCGCCATCCACTGCAGCAATTGCTTATCTGTCAGCTTTAGCTTGTGCGCTGACTTGACGCGGCACATGAGTGAAACCCTGACACATTGTATCTAGACAGATAGATAGACTCACGACTTCAGCGTCAGGTGGCGCGGACAGTGTCCAAGTGCCGAGGTAGACCAGCATGATGAGGAGGATAGGCGCCATCCACTGCAGCAATTGCTTATCTGTCAGCTTTAGCTTGTGCGCTGACTTGACGCGGCACATGAGTGAAACCCTGACACATTGTATCTAGACAGATAGATAGACTCACGACTTCAGCGTCAGGTGGCGCGGACAGTGTCCAAGTGCCGAGGTAGACCAGCATGATGAGGAGGATAGGCGCCATCCACTGCAGCAATTGCTTATCTGTCAGCTTTAGCTTGTGCGCTGACTTGACGCGGCACATGAGTGAAACCCTGACACATTGTATCTAGACAGATAGATAGACTCACGACTTCAGCGTCAGGTGGCGCGGACAGTGTCCAAGTGCCGAGGTAGACCAGCATGATGAGGAGGATAGGCGCCATCCACTGCAGCAATTGCTTATCTGTCAGCTTTAGCTTGTGCGCTGACTTGACGCGGCACATGAGTGAAACCCTGACACATTGTATCTAGACAGATAGATAGACTCACGACTTCAGCGTCAGGTGGCGCGGACAGTGTCCAAGTGCCGAGGTAGACCAGCATGATGAGGAGGATAGGCGCCATCCACTGCAGCAATTGCTTATCTGTC
This sequence comes from Erebia aethiops, assembly GCA_923060345.2. Classification (NCBI taxonomy): domain Eukaryota; kingdom Metazoa; phylum Arthropoda; class Insecta; order Lepidoptera; family Nymphalidae; genus Erebia; species Erebia aethiops. The sequence continues at coordinate 6,308,119 of OV281096.1, read as the reverse complement.
AGCTTTAGCTTGTGCGCTGACTTGACGCGGCACATGAGTGAAACCCTGACACATTGTATCTAGACAGATAGATAGACTCACGACTTCAGCGTCAGGTGGCGCGGACAGTGTCCAAGTGCCGAGGTAGACCAGCATGATGAGGAGGATAGGCGCCATCCACTGCAGCAATTGCTTATCTGTCAGCTTTAGCTTGTGCGCTGACTTGACGCGGCACATGAGTGAAACCCTGACACATTGTATCTAGACAGATAGATAGACTCACGACTTCAGCGTCAGGTGGCGCGGACAGTGTCCAAGTGCCGAGGTAGACCAGCATGATGAGGAGGATAGGCGCCATCCACTGCAGCAATTGCTTATCTGTCAGCTTTAGCTTGTGCGCTGACTTGACGCGGCACATGAGTGAAACCCTGACACATTGTATCTAGACAGATAGATAGACTCACGACTTCAGCGTCAGGTGGCGCGGACAGTGTCCAAGTGCCGAGGTAGACCAGCATGATGAGGAGGATAGGCGCCATCCACTGCAGCAATTGCTTATCTGTCAGCTTTAGCTTGTGCGCTGACTTGACGCGGCACATGAGTGAAACCCTGACACATTGTATCTAGACAGATAGATAGACTCACGACTTCAGCGTCAGGTGGCGCGGACAGTGTCCAAGTGCCGAGGTAGACCAGCATGATGAGGAGGATAGGCGCCATCCACTGCAGCAATTGCTTATCTGTCAGCTTTAGCTTGTGCGCTGACTTGACGCGGCACATGAGTGAAACCCTGACACATTGTATCTAGACAGATAGATAGACTCACGACTTCAGCGTCAGGTGGCGCGGACAGTGTCCAAGTGCCGAGGTAGACCAGCATGATGAGGAGGATAGGCGCCATCCACTGCAGCAATTGCTTATCTGTCAGCTTTAGCTTGTGCGCTGACTTGACGCGGCACATGAGTGAAACCCTGACACATTGTATCTAGACAGATAGATAGACTCACGACTTCAGCGTCAGGTGGCGCGGACAGTGTCCAAGTGCCGAGGTAGACCAGCATGATGAGGAGGATAGGCGCCATCCACTGCAGCAATTGCTTATCTGTCAGCTTTAGCTTGTGCGCTGACTTGACGCGGCACATGAGTGAAACCCTGACACATTGTATCTAGACAGATAGATAGACTCACGACTTCAGCGTCAGGTGGCGCGGACAGTGTCCAAGTGCCGAGGTAGACCAGCATGATGAGGAGGATAGGCGCCATCCACTGCAGCAATTGCTTATCTGTCAGCTTTAGCTTGTGCGCTGACTTGACGCGGCACATGAGTGAAACCCTGACACATTGTATCTAGACAGATAGATAGACTCACGACTTCAGCGTCAGGTGGCGCGGACAGTGTCCAAGTGCCGAGGTAGACCAGCATGATGAGGAGGATAGGCGCCATCCACTGCAGCAATTGCTTATCTGTCAGCTTTAGCTTGTGCGCTGACTTGACGCGGCACATGAGTGAAACCCTGACACATTGTATCTAGACAGATAGATAGACTCACGACTTCAGCGTCAGGTGGCGCGGACAGTGTCCAAGTGCCGAGGTAGACCAGCATGATGAGGAGGATAGGCGCCATCCACTGCAGCAATTGCTTATCTGTCAGCTTTAGCTTGTGCGCTGACTTGACGCGGCACATGAGTGAAACCCTGACACATTGTATCTAGACAGATAGATAGACTCACGACTTCAGCGTCAGGTGGCGCGGACAGTGTCCAAGTGCCGAGGTAGACCAGCATGATGAGGAGGATAGGCGCCATCCACTGCAGCAATTGCTTATCTGTCAGCTTTAGCTTGTGCGCTGACTTGACGCGGCACATGAGTGAAACCCTGACACATTGTATCTAGACAGATAGATAGACTCACGACTTCAGCGTCAGGTGGCGCGGACAGTGTCCAAGTGCCGAGGTAGACCAGCATGATGAGGAGGATAGGCGCCATCCACTGCAGCAATTGCTTATCTGTCAGCTTTAGCTTGTGCGCTGACTTGACGCGGCACATGAGTGAAACCCTGACACATTGTATCTAGACAGATAGATAGACTCACGACTTCAGCGTCAGGTGGCGCGGACAGTGTCCAAGTGCCGAGGTAGACCAGCATGATGAGGAGGATAGGCGCCATCCACTGCAGCAATTGCTTATCTGTCAGCTTTAGCTTGTGCGCTGACTTGACGCGGCACATGAGTGAACCCCTGACACATTGTATCTAGACAGATAGATAGACTCACGACTTCAGCGTCAGGTGGCGCGGACAGTGTCCAAGTGCCGAGGTAGACCAGCATGATGAGGAGGATAGGCGCCATCCACTGCAGCAATTGCTTATCTGTCAGCTTTAGCTTGTGCGCTGACTTGACGCGGCACATGAGTGAAACCCTGACACATTGTATCTAGACAGATAGATAGACTCACGACTTCAGCGTCAGGTGGCGCAGACAGTGTCCAAGTGCCGAGGTAGACCAGCATGATGAGGAGGATAGGCGCCATCCACTGCAGCAATTGCTTATCTGTCAGCTTTAGCTTGTGCGCTGACTTGACGCGGCACATGAGTGAAACCCTGACACATTGTATCTAGACAGATAGATAGACTCACGACTTCAGCGTCAGGTGGCGCGGACAGTGTCCAAGTGCCGAGGTAGACCAGCATGATGAGGAGGATAGGCGCCATCCACTGCAGCAATTGCTTATCTGTCAGCTTTAGCTTGTGCGCTGACTTGACGCGGTACGTGAGTGATACCCTGAAACATTAACAATGGCTCATGCTTATTTCTATCTATCTCTCGACCCTCAGTATTCCTCATTACTGAGGGCCGTGACCCCTTTCCATTAATCAAATAATGGTGGAGTTTTCTTGGGATAATAATGGGGTAGGTTCCAAGTCACGTTCATCCGCATATACGACTCGACTAAGAGTATTTTAAACTCTTAGGTTTTTGTAACGATTATTATCAGATGTTAGTGTAAATAACCGGGACCGACGGCTTAACCTGCTCTCCGAGGCACGGGGGAACCGAAAAGGTCAAATTTGAACCTCTAAATTCGGTCACCCATCCAATTACCGACTTGGGTCAAAGTCGTTGTTTTTGTTTGGTCATCTTTCCGGCCTGTTCCATTAGTCCCTACCAACGTATCCCCCCTGGGGGGGTAAGAGTGGAAAAAATATTTACACTTATCACTACCGAGTGATTTTAGTCAATAATTAGTAGGTACTGTCAAGAAGAAAAATACTTTATTTCTATTATGGCAAGCAATTTTATAGAGCAAAATAAAATTCCGGCCGGCGACTCTTGAGTCTTATACATACCTAATCTGGGTGTTGAAAAAGAGTGTAAAGCCATTTTATGCAACAGTTGGCAACTTACTTAAAAGGTTTAAGTCTAAAGCTTACCCTATAAAATATGATCATAATTTTATCTGGAATGTCCTCGTCAAAAATTCCAGCAAATCATGGCAGGGTCGCCATCTAAGGTTGGTTGGGACTTGGGACCAGGCGATGGAAATGAGTGTACGACTCGAGTGTTAGTAACGGACTTCTTTATTGGTATAGACTTATTACTAGGTACATGCATGTACTTGCAATAATAATTATAGGTAGGCACACAGTGTACAGGTGTATAGAAGTAAGCTTCATTTAATTTCACTGTGACAAAATTAACTCACCTCCATGTTTTCATAAGAAGTGCCGTGTAAGTTATACAGAAGCCCATGTGTCGCGTCCATTTCGTAGCGATGCAAGAGTATCGGTCCAATACGGGAAATATAGCTGCCATCTGAAATCAAGATTTAGAGCTTTAGATCATTCCGTTAATGTGGGCAAGACAGGGGACTCGACGGCGAATGGTCTATGTTATTATTACTCTATATGTGTACACCACAACACAAAAAAATTAAGGAACACAAATACACAGAAAACACTCAGAAGGAAGTAGAATACTTGAATAAGGCGGCCTTATCGCTTTTATAGCGATCTCTGCCAGGCAACCATGTTCAGCGGTGGATCAATCAATCAAACATGAGCCATGTTTGATTGATTGATCTTTAATGGAATAATAAAAAAACAAAACTTTGTCTAATATGCCTGTCTGTTGTTTACCTTTACACAGTATGCATTGATGGTACAGAGCCTTACAGAAATAAGAAGGCAGGATTATCCGGGTATGTAAAAATGTTCGTCCTTTTTTTTATACACTTAATCCACTACAAGTTAGCACTTGACTGCGATCTCACCTGATGGTAAGTGATGCTGCAGTCTAAGATAGTAGCGGGCTATCCTGTTAGGGGCATGGCAGTTACATTAAACCCGTACCCCTATTCGGTTTCTGCACGGCATCGTCACGCTAAATAGCTCTACGACTCGTCTTTGCCGGTAGAGCGGTAACAAGCCACGGCCGAAGCCTTCCACCAGGCCAGACCAGGGAAAATTCAGAAATTATAAATTCCCAAATTGACCGTGCCGGGAACCCGGGGTGTTTTGGTGTTTGTCCGCACGCTTAGACAAGAGCGCTCAACACTGCGCCACGGAGTGCGTCCTGAATCAGCTAGTAGTAGTATTGTAGTAGTAGTAGTAGTAGTACCTACCTACTACTTGTAATTCTGTTGGTAGTTCAAAAAAAAAAAATAGTTTTTGATAAATAAGGTAGACTAACCTCCATATACATAATGGCGCAGCCAAGTAGAGTGATGGACAGAAAGACGGGGCTCGCGACGCGAAACACCTTGACCCGACGATGGTGGCGCGTGTAGATCGTGAGCAGTACCGTCATCCCTGCACAGCTCACAGAAATCACCAATAGTGATATCCTGGACAAACAAATCGGATTTAAAGGCCTATTACATTACACTTTTTCAAGGGACCCTTACCTTGAATCAGTTTAGTGTAATAAAATTTAGGGAGAAAGGGTCGTCCCGGTCTGCCGCGCTCTGCCGACCTGGCAATGTAATAAGACTTAGGGTGGTCAGGGAGCTCAGTCGTCGCACGACGACTGAGCTCCCTGACCTCAGTTCTGAGTTCTAGTATTGACATTATGACGAGTGATTGTCATAATGTCAATACTAGAAATAAAAATAAGCCTGTAATGCCTGCTTCTAGGCTTAGTAAAACTAGCAATTCATTTGTTGGAAACAGTGTCCGCTTCTACAATAAGCTCTAAGCTAAGATGTCTCTGAATAAGTTCAAAGTTAATGTAAAACGTAAACTCATTAAAAAATCTTATTACCATGTAAAGGATTATTTAAATGACAAGGAAGCTTGGCAATGATTTTCTCTAATGGCCCTGATAGTTCCTTTGTTAAGATGATTGTGCAATGGTGATAATGAAAAAAAAAACCCGGCTGAGTTTGTTGTGGGCTCTTCTCAGACCAGGACGCGTTTGGAACCCTCGTAGTTTTAGTTTAAGATTTCGTACTGATTATCACCAATATATTGTTACTCGTATATGTTATAACTAACCGGACGTCAATAAGTGTAGTTTACCTACCTAAATTGAATAAACGTTCTTTGACTTGACTTGACTTGACTTGACCAGCGTAGAGAGTAGGTACATGTGTTTCTCCGGCTCACGCGAGCATTTTGACGTTAATTTAGTTTACTTTGTGCCATCTAGGTTCTCGTTCATACATATTTAGGGCCCGATGGTTAGTGCAGTGTAATAACGACGTCAAAACTAGTGGCCCATGCCCACCCTTGCCACAGGGCCCTTGAAAAAGTGTTGTTTAATAGGCCCATTACTCATACTTGATATCCTCAAGTTGCAACTTGCAGCTTATAATTTGGCGCCCAATGTGGGCCGAACCAAGGGAACTGGGAGACAAACAAGGTATCATCCATAAAGTACGAAGTGACATTCTGTGACAAGGGGTAGGAGGGGTCCTAGGTTTCGTGACGTCACATTTCAAAATCTTATTTTGGAACTAATTTCGAAAGTGCTGTTTTAATTTAATAATTTCTAGATGTATAATTGCAAGATATGTGACGTCACACTAAGGATGGGGATGTCTCACAAATGTGACCAACCGTGACAAGAACGGGGGAGAGGTCAAAAAATCACGAAATTAGTGTGACGTACTTTATGGATGGCCCCCAAGGGAGAAATAGACATTATTTTGTTTGTTGATTCATTTATAATTATTGAAACCTCTCGAAAATATTGATAAACGGCTTCACATCCATTGGGATTTCAATACTTATGCATAGTTACTTATTTATTGTCTATACTATAAAGGGAATCGTTAAGGTATTGTAACATATATGAGGAATATAGGTTAAAATACATTTAAAATAATATGATTTGTAGAGCCCTGATATCATAAATGGCACAAGTTGTCCCACATGAAATAAACTCATTATTTCTATTCTATTAACTTACACATCTATATCACCCAAGTTCAAAGAAGTTATTCCACTGTTTATATTCGCTGTAGGAAATTCACAGCACATTAATTGAACGTTTTAAAATAAACAACTTGGTATTTCGCCCCGAGTAATTATTGCTGATAAACTAGGATTGGATTGGAAATTGTACGGCTCAAGGGCGAATGCCTGTATTAACACTGAGTTAATCAAGTTAATTAAATGGCTTCAAAGTAAACATGTTTCCAAGGCAAGTCTTGGTGTTTTCTTTTAAGTAGAGTGCTTTTTAATGACCTCAGAAAACAGAGGAGTGTTGGGAAAATGTATAGGTATTCTGTGTTGAGATTGAAACAGTGAAACTATAATTAACATAGCTGATTCTTTTGTACACAATCTCTGAACTAAACATAAACAGGCCATTTCAAGGTATTTCAAGGTATCATTTTCCGCAAGGAGCATTATGAAAGCTTTAATGCTTTAATTATAAGAGCTATAATTTTAGTTTAGTGTAAAGAAATAAGAACTAACATTATTTAAGACTGTATATGTATATTTTTGCACACTTCCAATGTCAGTAAATTGTGAACGGGACTATTTCTATTAAAAAAAACTCTTGTTACCCACAATTTCACCAATTATTGTCAAGATTGTGTAAACAGAATTAGGACATATTTTCTATGTAGGTTTTCCTCATAGATTTATTATTGGGTCTTCGCGGTTGTAGCGAAGCGGAGACCAATTCTAAATCTATGGTTTTCCTTACAACTTCCCTTACAAAGGATTCTTAGAAATGCTTACTTCAACCTAGCAAAGCAGAGTTAGGTTAGTACGACTTATTGATTTAGTTGTGTTAGGTTTCTAGGTATCTGTTATTCATTGTATTATTGATTGAAAATAAAAAGGATAGATGAATTGCCGACATATTAATCTATCCTAGATACGTCACCCCAGAACACTCTCCCTGCGCTGGCTATAGAGCCCAGTCTATCTTTTTTTTACAAACAACTACCTGGATTCCAAGTTGTTGTTAATTTTTTTTTCAATCAATAAATTAAATGAATAACAGAGCTAGAAACCTAACATTTGGCGCACCCAATATCTATTCGTGCTCAACTTGCCAACACAATAACACTGTTTGTATCATTCCATTAGGACGGTACATACTTAATGCAAATTTCGTAATTAGCTGTCGCCTCCTACCCCCCAATGATACAGATCTTCACGTTATTTATTGTGACTGAATTTAATAATAATTATAATAATAATAATGCGAATATGTGTGGGTTTGTCTGTTAGGTACGATTTTACGGCCCATCTGTTTATCCGATTTTAGTTCTATTTCATCCCGTGGAGGCAACTTTTGATCCAGGAAAGGAGAGAGATCAAACTACCTAATTCCCACGGGTGTTTATGAAAACATAAATCTACGCGCACGAAGTTATGTATTCTATTTAAAATTTTAAATAAAATTATGAAATGAATGATCAGAATTATTACATTTTTAAAGGAATATTTCAAAAGTATTTTTTTATGAACAGCGTCTAGTAGGTTCTATCTATTCTGTACATGGGCTTAAGTGCTAATCGAACGGTAGAAGTCAGCTTTCAGAATATAGTATATTGTTTATTTTATAATAGTTGCTGTAATTACCGAAATGGCCAGTTGTATGTAGCTAGACAAGGTTCCGGCCCCCGACAAGTCTCACATCCGGGCTGACACAACAGACATTCGTATGGTTCGCTCCAATTTTCTAAGCCGTTCTCTTTGAACTCTTGGTACGCAACTGTAAAATAGATTTTTGAGGTGTTGATTTAGAAAATAGATTTAAAATCCAAGATAGTTGACCTAAGTTTTTTGAAGTGAAACTTCTTTAGAATCTTTGTGATTCGAAAATTCGATGAAACGAAAAACAGACACCGAAAAAGATTAAAATATTCATAAGAGGATTTAGCCTGCGAGAGAATGAGATAGAATACAAGTTATATGTATCTCATTCTCTCGTAGACAACTTTTCTGAAGTATCACTTCTGCCGTGTGTGAATTGCACACTTTGCACTTATTGAAGTAAAACTTCTTTACGCACGCTTGACTTGGGGAGTAAGCTGGTGAATCCGTGACGAGAGCGTTGAGAGGGAGATATAAGTTAGTGAAGATAGAAAGAGAGAGAGAGATACGTTTCGTATATTACTGTAGGGGTAAAAGAGAGAGGTGCGAGCACACATTTCCTTTCTCTCTTCCTCTCATAGCCAGTTACGTTTCGTATAGGTAATATGTATGTTTCAGTTATGTACAAGTATCTTATTTCTCATACCATACAGAAGTTTTACTTCAGTCGTGCGGTCTAAAGCTCGTGCTAGTTTTTTATTATGAAGTTAATCTTTTTTCCGTTTTCGGCTAACCTTCCACTAGTGATCCGTTGAATCCTTCAGGATGGTGGATAGAGTAGTATCCTGGTCGACACCGGCAGATGTATGATCCACGCGCCCATCCTCCATAACGCACACTTATCTCACGATTTGGTTTGTAGTCACACTGTAAAGATTAATAACAAAATACATATACAAGAGTTTGAAAACGGAGTAGTTAAATTCTGCAAGGCGTAAATAAGGAGTGATACTTCCTGTAACAAACTGAACTCCGTGACGCAGACCGCAGTGTTGAGAGCTGACGGTCCCGGGTTCGATCTCCGGCAGGGTCAATTTAGGAAATTATAATTTCTGAATTTGCCCTGGTCTGGCCTGGTGGGAGGCATCGGCTGTGGCCGCCACCCTACCAGCAAAGACCTACCGCCAAGCAGTTTAGCTTTCCGGTTCGATGCCGTGTAGAAACCGAATGGGTAGGTATGGGTTAAATATAACTGCCATGCCCCTAACAGGTTACCCGCTACCATCTTAGACTGCTTCACCACTTATCATTAGGTGAGATCGCAGTCAAGGGCTTACTTGTAGCGGCTAATAAAAAAAATCTAACGCCTCACGGACTGTACCTACCTTTTTAACATATCTCTATAACGCATCAAATTTTGGGTTTAGTGTACGAAGTAAACCATTCAAATCTATTCAACGATTAGGTACAGAATTGGATTGCACCCCAGGGTAAGAAGTAAGTAATAAGTACCGGGGTGATAAGTAAGTTTTAGTAAGATAAGTCTTCCTTTTATCCCGGAAAATAAAAGTGTTCCTGCAGGATTTTACCCTAAATCTACGCGGACAAAGTAGCGGAAATCATCTAGTTAGTGACACCTCTTCAGATAGAATGAAATAAATCAATTGGAATATATACGTACGAAAGTTGTTTCGTTAGGGCACTTGTGAGTGCCATGGAATGAATAAATTTGATTGTCGTTCCCCTCTTCGCCGTCGATTTCGCACTGATTTATCTCCAGATTCGATATATCAACGTCTAGGGAAATAACGCCTTTTAATCTGAAACAGAAGATGGTGTGACAATATTAGGTAGCAATTCCACTGAATCTTTTTGCGTCTGAGAATAGAGGGATGATGACAACTCAATCAAATCAGCAACTTAAACGCACTTCTAGTATGGAAGTTGTGTGAAATTCAAAATTGTTATCTACGTCATCAAATTTCAACGCACTTTTATTCTTTAATCTACAATTTTAAAATAGTTATCAAATTTAAAACTAACCGAGGATGTGAATTTTAGGTCTTTTGGAAAACCCTCTATTTAATAAACAGTTAGAAATATTTTTTGATATAGGCATCATCCCTATTAAGTAAGCGTCCAGGCGGGTCCACTGTGCAGTCACAGATAAAAATCGGACAAGTGCGAGTCTGACTCACGCACCGAGGGTTCCGTACAAACTTGTATATACCTAGAAAATTCATCCGTCATTCTCGAAGATGGCCTGATTTTTCCGAGAATGTATGTTTTTAGTTTCCCCCCAAATTCAGTGCCCGAAACATATCTACAACATAATAATAATATTTATAACATAATAATAATAATTATTTTTAAACGTATATTTAAGGCGAGAATGAGTAGGTTTTTACAAGATCGATGTATAGCTTGATTCCTCAGAAAAAGGATCTTGTCAGACAACGAAGTGATACTTGTGTTAATTTTTTTCTTTAGAGGTACGGAACCTTAAAATATATAGAACAGGGAGGACAACTTCACATGGAAATCATATGACTAATTACTTAGTTGCGTAGCATAATCTTATGTTAAGTTAAACCCATTTTCGGTGACTCAAAGGTTTTGAAAGGAATACCTAAATAGAACAGCGGGACGGAGTCTTAAAAGGTAATGAATAATTCAAGCTTACCCACGAATGGTTGATATGGGGACAGTATAAGACAGAAGCCAACGTGACGCTTCGCAACTGTAGTAAGGGTATGTCCACCACCCCTCCATAGTCGCCCCGGGTGCTGATGGCATGAACTTTGGCGACCTTACGGATTCGCTTTCTTGGGCTGATACGTACCTAGAAAAAGGACCATTTACCACCACAACGTTGGTGTTTAGACACTGTTCCACTATTTCATAAAGCCTCAATGTTATGAAATGAAAATTTTTGTGCAGCCCCCCGAATGAGGAAATTGTATTCGTTTGTCAATAATAGTCCAGTCATTTGATAGTTTTACCTGGAAAGTTTTCCGGGAGTTTTAAAAATTGGTGATTTCATAGATTTCGATGTGCTATATTTTCGCCGCTCGCGTCGCCATATTGGAAAAATGGCGCCCAAAAACAGTTTTTTGACAATAACTCCTTTCCGACTCTTTCACGATGAAAATAGTTATGTAATAAATTAAACTAGAGAAAATTTCCTACAGTTTATGTAACGACGTTCTTTTTTGTAGACTCTATAGGTTTAGCGTACGAGCGCCGCAAAAAAGATCCAACACGCATTTTTCCCAATTAACTCATTTCCACACCACCATGAGGTAGAGCGGCGCGTTTTTTTTTGTAAAGTGAAAATTCGGAAAGAGCACGTCGAAATCTATAAAATCACCGATTTTCAAAACTCCCGGAAAACTTTCCTGCAGATAACCCCCTTTTTGAACACCAAATGACTGGGCCTGTTTCAACCCATTTAAGGAGTTCATAGATTCCTGCATATCACAAAGCATGTATGAACTCTTTAAACAGTTGGAGTAATACGTTTTAAGCTGTCAAAAGATTACCATTCCGGATAATTTGGTGTTTCATACCCCTGAACGTGACCAATAGCTGTTTTCGTGACAAGCCGAAGCTATACACAAAATCTAACAGGATTGTGTAATGTGTTCCAGTTATAGAAAAAAAAGCTTACCACGGATATTCAGTATCTGGTGGTTTTTCCAACTCCGGAGATACAACTGCCACAGGTTCAGCAGCCCCAAACCTTTCCCAGGCCACTGCGCTATTAACCACCCCGTCTGTTCTGAGGGCTATCGCTCTTGCTCCCACCGCGCGTTCTGATGAGCTGGAACCCATCACCAGGCCTTGGGAAACTGCCATGAGGATATCTGCAAGATAGAATCTCATTATTATGAAATATTATAAAGTAATTATAATATTATAATCTTTAGTTTAGGAAAGTCAAGGTACGCGATATAAAATATTAAAGAAGTAATTGATGGTAGTCAGCCCACTGGAGAGTGACACAGGCTGCTTTTTATCCCGGAAAATTAAGGAGTTCCCCTGAGAATAAAAAAAAACTTATTTCACGCGGGTGAAGTCTCTTCTTCTTGGCAGCTCTTCCCAATTTCACAAAAACCTTCGTTCCAATATTTTTTTATTTGTGAAAATGGAGCTCAATGCATCCTATTAGCATTTGTACGGATTAATAGGTAAGAACCAACTAGGTACCAGTTCTATTTTAGCAGGTTCAAGCATTTCCCTCAAAGTTGCGGTGGTAAATCGAAAGCTAGTGTGAACGTTACAGAACAGTCTGTAACTTTGCACACATTTCAAGTTATTTGAGCAGTTGTGTGAAACTTTATCCGAAGCACATACCCGCGAGTAACTTTGACTGCACTAATGAATCTGAACTTTGTTGTGAACTTAGCGAAAAACAAAAAAAATTACAGTTGAAAATTCTGTGTATTTTGAAACAAATCCTAAGGCCGGCCATACACGGACTGCTCGAGTACCTAGACATAAAATCAACAGCTTGAAGCTACCATTGATAACTGCTGCCAACCGCCCGAAGCAGTCGCAACTGCTCAAGCGGTTCCATGTATGCGTGTACGTAGAAGACTGTAGTTCACTATGCAGTCGCAGCTTGAAGCAGTCCGTCCTGACTGCTTCAGGCTGTCCGTGTATGGCCGGCCTCAATTAAGGTCTGTTAAACACTCGGGTTAAATAACCACTCAGAGGAAACCAGAGATAGGTAACCAAACAAGTCTCCGCTGAGGTTCTGTTCAGTTGTCAGGAATACCCCTTTTCGAGGCTCATAACCAGAACGTTCAGGAATAAAGATATCACGTGAACTGCTACAGTAATCCTAGGTGACTCCTGAAAATCACACTTTATTACCGCACAGAGCAAGGCTTTATATCTCGCTAATTAGATGAAGCCTTTAATAATCTGTGTTCCTCGTTGCCTTAATTAGCTACTCGGGTTACAAAGACAGGGTGGCAATCCAAGCAAGGTATTTTTGAAAGGCTGAGGAAAGCGCTGATGCTTTTTTGTAACTCTCCCCTATTGTTCAATTGTAAACACGAACCGTTCTGCAACATAATAAGAGTGGTTAATTTTATTAAACTTAGAGCTTCCTGATATACTTATATAATTTTAAAAGAAATTATGGTACAGTAGTTCTGGCATTGTTGCGATAACAAGCTTTCTTCTATGCAATGTTTATTTCATCAACAAGGAGGGGAAAAACAATTTTGGGCTTACCCTATCCGCAACATTGAATTTATATGCGGATGTGATATTTACCCAGAGTGAGGAATGGAGAGAACTCAAAGGTTATAAAGCAGCACAAGAGTAAAATAAGGAAAGGTGAAATTAGATCGCATAATATTATATTGGTTAAGAAGGTATTTCGGTCGTGAACGAGTTCAATTTCATACTAAGGTGAATGTATGTAGGGAATTTCCTTTGAAATGAATGCTTTTAACAAGATGATGAATATCGCCATTAGAAAGGAATATTATCGTACCCATCTAAGCGCGTACTGACAGTGTTTATGTCGGTTGATGGATGAGATTCGCGGTCGCAAGCTCTCTTATTATGTTACCTGTACCTTGGCTGTTGGTGTTGTCTAATATCATTCGGTGCCTGTTTTCCATTAAAATTAAAAGCGTAATAATATTGCGGATTTGTGGTATTTTAACTCATGATATGAGATATATATAGAAGACGCAGTCCGTAGGCGTTCTCAGTTAAGTACCTAACTAGGTACTTACCGATTTTTTTGTAAATATTTAGTTAATAGTTTTTATTTTATGGTGTCACACATTCATATTGTGCATGAAACATTTCGATTAATAGATAGTATCTGCATCATCCATCCAGCCTGTTGTTTTGTTTCTACACAAATCGAAATCTTTACGTGGTCTCTAGACTCCAAGTTCACTTGATGTAGGAGAGCAAAATTTTTGAGTCCTTACAGTAAAATGGTTAAAATCCATTCTGTTTATCTATGGAGCTCGCAGACAACCGTATTCATGCGGGATGTTGATCGATTTGAATTTGATTGTCTCGCAGAGTCTATTGCTTTTGAACTATTTGATTATGCTTACAAGAAGTCTCCAAGTCCGAGACTATTCGACATATGATTTGCGGTAATATCATCCCGCACTCGTGCAGCATACTATGACGACCTCCGTGCCGCAGTGTTGAGCGCTGTTGTCTGAACGTGCGGTGGTCCCGGGTTCGATCCCCGGCAGGTTCAATTTGGGAATTTATAGGTAATTTATGAATTCTCCCTGGTCTGGCCTGGTTGGAGGCTAGCCACGGCCGACGCCTACCTAACTAGTTACCACCCTACCGGCAAAGACGTGCCGCCAAGCGATTTAGCGTTCCGGTACGATGCCGCGTAGAAACCGAATAGGGGTATGGATTTAATATAACTGCCATGCCCCTAACAGGTTAGCCCGCTACCATCTTAGACTGCATCATCACTTACTATCAGGTGAGATCGCAGTCAAGGGCTAACTTGTAGTGGATTTAAAAAAAAACCTCCATGTGGACATTTGTTTTCGATGTCGCACTCGCAGACGTCCATATTGACGCATGAAGATGGATTCGATCGCCTCGCCGAACCTATACCTAGTTTTTTAACTATTTATTGTTTCGTCTCGTCTATAATTATTTTTTCGAGATCTTCCTTACCAGCAGCATCCAAGCCCAATAGTCGCAGGATGATTATAGGCAAGATAATCCTGCACCCTTGCAACATACTACCTCCATGTATTCGACCATAATATCGCTTTGCAGATTTATTGCTTTTGAACTATTAACTGTTTCGTCTATTATTTCTAGATGCTTCGATATTTCTTACCAGCGGTGTCCAAGCACACTTATTACAGGATGTTTATTGGCAAAATCATACTGCGCCCTTGCAAAGTTACAATATACTACCTCCCTGTATTCTCAGGTATTTGCATTCTGCAGGCAATTCGACCGTATCGATGCGTGGAGTAGGTAGATGGATCAGATCGCCTTGCTGATTCATTTCTTTTGAACTCCTAACTTTTTCATCTATTATATTTCTAGATGCCTCGATATTTTTTTGACTTCCAAAAATTCTTTCCAAAAAACCGACTTCCAACGCCACTGTATAATTTTTATTTCTACCCACCATGTTGCAGTCGGGCGAGCCTTTTTATTTTTATTAGAAGAATTTTTATTTTTAGCATTTTAGTGTCAGGGTTGAGGATTTGGAGTCAGAATTTTTTATGGGACCGATGGAAAAAAAATCAAATCGGTTCAGAAACCACGTAGATATGCGCCGACATACATTAAAAAAAAAATACGCGCCGAATTGAGAACCTCCTCCCTTATTGGAAGTCGGTTAAAAAAGGAGGAGGTTCTCAATTCGGCGCGTTCTTTTTTCTTACCAGCGGTTTCCAAGCCCACTTGTTGCAGGATGTTGGCAGCGAGATCCGCCCGGGCCCTTGCCGCGTTCCACCTGGCCGTATGCATTGGTGCTGTCAGGCGACCGTAGCGCTGCGTGACGCAGAGCGCTCCAGTCGCGCCTGTTGCGACTGCGTGGACGAGCCGGAGTGACGACTCCAGTTTTTCCTACAAAATACATAAAGATAGCATAATAGGCATGATGACAGTAACCTAGAATCAATGAAATTATGAATTTATCTAATGAAATAGGATTCATGCATTATAAAAAACGTACCTATTTATTTTTCTATTTCGAGTGAGATTGCTATTTATTTTGATAAAATAAAATTATAAAATACAGCAATCCGCCATAATGGATTAAACACCAAGAAGAGAATGACGTCACAATGGTTTGTTTTCGAGCTTTGACAATCACACTATTGCTTACTGCACACTGCACAGAGTACATTGGTAAAAATAATAGTGACGTCACAAACGACGCCATGACACCGGAGAGCGTTTTGGCGTGAATTTCAAATGCCAATATTTACCAAACCTTATTTTACTGCTGAAATAAGATATTTTTTCGAAATAGTAGATACCTACTTCCGAACATAATCTGACCATTTTTCAAAATCAGTCATCATGCCTATTGTTTGAGGATTGGTTGCCTGGAAGAGATCGCTATGTAGCGATAAGGCCGCCAAATTGTATACTTATTTTGTTATTAGCTACCTAAGTTTTTTTTTTATTGCGTGATAGGCTTGCGCTTGACGACAATCATGCTTAGTGCAAAGCAATGATGAGGTCTAGGTTGGAACGCGCTTGCCTAGAAGATGCCTATTCACTCTTGCCTTGATGGTACTTAAGTTATAAGTGGCAGGAAACACGTGCGCTGGGAGGGTGTTCCACACCCTAGCGGTTCTTATCAGATCGTATCGTTTACTATATTGTTTATTTTCCTTTGTGGTGTACAATAAAAATATATTCATTCATTCATTCATTCATCACCCCAGATTGCAGGCGCAGTGTTGAGCGCTATGGGATCCATCATACTAATATTATAAATGCGAAAGTGTGTTTGTTTGTTCTTCAATCACGCCGCAACGGAGCAACGGATCGACGTGATTTTTGGCATGGGAAATTTCTATCCCGGAAAATTAAGGAGTTCCCGCGGGAATCGAAAAAACGTAAACCACGCGGTACGCTGTCGCGGGCATCAGCTATAGTGTCCAATCACAGATCACGGAACCGTGATCTGTGTGTCCAATATTAATTATTATTTAATATTATAATATATTTATTATGTAGTACGTTGTAGTATTATGATCCGTTATTACGGTCTTACCGATTTTGATGAACTTTGGTAGGGACAACTTGCAACCTGGCGAAGAACCTAAGCTTTATAACGGCAAATCAAAGAGTTCCCATGGGATATAATAAAACGTGACGATGATAAATTATGGCGATGTTGCGAGTGGAGTGAAGGAGCGCCTATTTTTCTTTATTATTATATAGGTTAATTTTCGGCAAGGCCAATAACCTTGGGGTTTAATTATTTCTTAATTGGGTACTCTAGTCTGGGGCAGGGCCAGGGGTGCTGTTTTACTGTTTCTTAGAACCGATGAGACATCCGCATGGGCTTAATAAAACTGTCATACACTTTTACTTTTCCCCTCCAGACAATAGGTATCGCTGAAACCTCAGACGTTTATTGTATTACCCAATTGGGGCATCGGTGTGGGCCTAAGCCCGCTTCCATTTTAGACTAGGTGAGGACTACAGTTAGTCACTCCTTTGTCCAACAAAGATTCATCGCTCAAAGTCCTCTAGGTACTTACCTAACTATAAAAGTCCAATCAATATTGGATAAATATGCGGGGCAACACGTAAAGTCTCTGCCAACTTTAAGTATTTTGTATTTACCAATATAGCAAGCCGATAATTGGACAATAAGCCCAGTAATTGTAGGCAATGAAGTGCAATTGGGACATTTATTGGGTCGAATGCAATTTACCCAGCTCTTGACCATTTTGGTAGACGTCGAGTCTAAACTGTAGGCATACCTACGTTATACCTATTACCTATTCTGTGGTTATTTATACGTACCTACCTAAAGTTTACGTTTTTTTTTTATCCACTACAGGCTAGCCCTTGACTACGATCTCACCTGATGGTAAGTGATGATGCAGTCTAAGACGGTAGCGGGCTAACCTGTTAGGGGCATGGCAGTTATATTAAACCCATACCCCTTCGGTTTCTACACAGAATCGTACCGGAACGCTAAATCGCTTGGCGGCACGTCTTTGCCGGTAGGATGGTAACTAGCCACGGCCGAAGCCTCCCACCAGGCCAGACCAGGGAAAATTCAGAAATTATAAATTCCCAAATTGACCCTGCCGGGGATCGAACCCAGGACCTCCGCACGTTAAGGCAACAGCGCTACACACTGCGCCACGGAGGTCGTCAATTGATATATCAAAGCTTGACCGCGCTGAATGAATTTTGACTAGGTATTCAGACTGCCAAAGGAAATGTGTCATAGGTAATAGTAGATAATTCATCAAGGGACTAAAATGAGCCATTTCATACGAGATGTTTAGCTTACCGAGCATAGCGAGGTATGCTATAGAATCGAGTAGAATGGCTTTTAGCACACGAGCTTTTAGTCCTGTGATAAACACTCTACCTTACACTTCGATTGCGAGAAAATAAAATAAATAACGATTTTTAATTATTTATTTACCTTTCTGTTACATTTCATATTAGGAGCAAGATCTTTATTTTTACTTGATGATATTAACAAAATATAAATAACTTCACATTCACTTTACCTGCCTGCTTCAAGTAATTATAACGTATTGTGCATCGAAATTTGGAATGGATTAATTATCATCCATAAAACATCCATTAAAATAAATGTATGTACTTAATAGGTATTTTTTAAATTTAATCTATTGAGGAAATGTTAAAATTGTATTAAAAATCCTTACAGTTGGGTTAGATTAGTTATTTCGTGGTATTTCTTTTAACCAATCCGAAATACTAGCACCTAGAAATTGCTGTTTGGGAAATGTACCTACCTATACAATGACGGATTACATACCTACCTATTAAATGTCCGGTACCTAAAATACATCAGGTACTCAGGTCTCATTATTACTCATTAGGTACTCATTAGGTATTTAGGTCGAACTAATTTTACTTCACGAGTGTATTGATTTGTTTTGCGTGTGACGTTTGATAGAAATAACTACCTACTGAACAAATTGATAGCGTTAATTATATATTTTATGTTGAGTGTGCTAATGATTTATATCAATAGTTATTGTGAGCAAATATTATTTCACAGAAAGCTTTTGGTATTTTCGCTTCATTATGTACCTACCTATTTTACACGCATATTAACCTACCAATTTTTATAGACTAATAACTAAATGATGCCCGCGACTTCTTCCGCGTGGATTGAGGGTTTTTACATTTTCACGCGCCCCGCGGAACCAAAAGCCTGAGTATGTATCCTCAAGGTTATAATGCTATCTTCAAATTTCAGCCAAATCGGTCGATCATTGCCGAATGCAATAATAAAAAACACAGACATCCAAACTTTCACATTTATTATATTAGTAAGATAGAATTTTATTTTTAACCGACTTCCAAAAAAGGAGGAGGTTCTCAATTCGGGGCGTATGTTTTTTTTTTAGCTTTTAAACTGTCGTGATTGATATTCAACCACTACAACCGCATTGACGTCATTCAATAAAAAAATAGCTCGCCATCGACGGTAAGTCATTTGACTCAGGTTAAATGACTTACCGTCAATGGCGAGCTTTAGTCAGCTTTTGGTGCAGGGTGCTCTGATAAATATTTGTCGGGCACTCACAGCTACTATTAAAAGCACCCTTCTACACACTGTACGGGGGTTTAGTATCGGCCAACTTTTATGAGCCAGAGGTAAATTTTTTTTATAGCATTGCGTGACCTAAATTCGCACTTAAGCGCAGATGAAATCCTTAATCGTTACTGCGTAAGTATCTATCGCTTATCCGTGACCTAGCTACTCAGTACTCACCCGCTAACTCAAACTGTGTATTCATATAACCTGCATTGAAAATGCGAGTTTCAATGCCTGTTGAGCCACGCGAAACTAGTCAATTTCAGACGATTACGTCATTCAGCGAGTAGAAAACGATCTCTGCCCTAGGGCACAAAGTGATGGTTTTCTACCCGCTGAATGACGTAGCAGCCTCCCTTTCAATCATGTAAGAGTAGGTACTTATCTTTTGTATATTTCAAACCTTTATAATTGTCATTTTAACCATCAACTAAACTGACAGATATTATATTTGTAAACAACAACCTAGCAACTAAAATAAATAAGAAATACAATTTTAATACGAGTAAATCTCGCACTTTCAATGCAGGATATAAGTATATGAAAAATATAGTGTGTGCAGAATTCGGGTGATCCAGCCCTCGCTTCGCTTAGGCAGGCAACTTCAACCTCGTCTGAAATCGTCTTGTTTCACCCCTAAGCACACAATATCCTATTTTGCAATGCCATCAAATAATTTGTGACACCAGTAACTCAGTTATTTACAAGTTACAACGCCGAGTTTTAATGTAATAACGTTATTTAACACGCATCGCATCTAGACTAAGTAAGCTCTAGACTATAGGATCTCGCCAGGTAGGTAAGTGATTTTAGAGAATGCAATCTATTGACACCTTATTCCTTGCTCGTGTTCTAGTGTCTGCCTCTTTGGTCTAGTGGTTAACATATTCGACTGCCGCCGGCGAGGTCCCGGGTTCGAGTCCCGGGTCGAGCCATAATTAAGTATTGGGTTTTTCTGCCTAGGGGTTTTCTGAATTCTCAGTACTAGCCCGGAGTTGGAAAGATGGTGGCCTTTTACCTTTCACGCCCGTGCCTCGAAGAGCACGTTAAGCCGTCGCGGTCCCTGTTATTTTATTCACTAACATGATAATAGTCGCCAAAGTCCGCCAACCCGCATTGGTGCAGCGTTTTGGGTCTAAGCTCTAATTCCCTCTCCCATGAGAGTGGAGGCCTGTGCCCAGCAGTGGGACGTTAATACTTAATAGGCTGTAGTGGTGGCGGTTAAAGTGTCGTACAGTTGCTTGTACACACGTCCTCCAAAATATATTTATCACTAAAGTTGTCTAACATCAGGCCGACGGAACGTGCAGGGTGCTCTAAATACGTGCCGGCCACTCACAGCTTCTCATTTAGAAGGGCCCTCAGCTATTTGAAGCACCCACACTGTACGGGGTAAAATATATAAACGTTTGGTATTTTTACTTTCATAAGTCAGAGTTAAACAAACTTTTTTATAGCACTGCGTGACCTAAATTTGCCATTAAGCACAGATGAAATCACAGCGTAAACGGTTATCCGTGACCTAGCTAAGTAGCTACGCGTTAAGCTAGCGTGTCACGGATAAGCAAAAAGTAATATGTATTCAGATTTCAGATGAATACGTTAAATTGCTTTTGAGAGAAGTTTCGTGCTCATAGTAGTGAGTCAAAAATGATTATGATGAAGATGACTTATTACTCGGTGATTACTAGCTGCCTCGTTGGTTAGCATGTTCGACTGCGGCCGACGAGGTCCCGGATTCGAGACCCGGGTCGAGCCATCGCCGGGGTTTTTCTGACAAGAAATTCTCAGTACTAGCCCCGAGTAAGGAAGTTGGCGGTGTTTCACCCCCGTGCCCGAGGGACGTAAAGCCGTCGGTCCTGCACCTGATCTCTCTCCGGTCGTGTCGGATTTTCCGTCCCATCGGGCTATGAGAGTAAAGGAACAGGGAGTGCACCTGTGTACAGTATGCGCCATGTATGCGCACACCCTTGTGCACTAGAATATCTCCCATGTTAGATGGCTAATCTTGGAGATAGGCCGCCGTGGCCGAAACGCGGTCGAGAGTTGTTTTAGCTCTTAGAAACCCTAAGGCGTATACTTGTTTAATTAGTCTAATAGGTGATAGCTTTGAGAGGAAACTTCCTAAATTCTCAGTTATGAGGCTGACTAGGAAAATCGTAAATCCAGCTCTTCTTATTTTTATTCTAGACAATGTGTCATTGACTACAAGATTGAGTCATGGCCGAAATTCGGTCGGGAGGACATTATTACTATTACTCACTCGGTATGCCGTGCCGTTGGCCGCATACGAGTGCGGGAGCGACAGCAATGCGAACGGCAGCAGCAGCGCACTTGTCACGCGCCGCGGCGCTCTCATCTCCGGCAACCATTCGCGCAATCACGCGCGCTTCTGGAATAAAAGAACTTCGATTACAAAACAAAACAATGTTTTCATCCCATGTATTCGAAAAGGACGACTTGGTTCGCAATAGGTATGATGACTGATTTTGAAAAATGGTCAGATTATGTTTGGAAGTATCCACTAATTGGAAAAAATATCTTATTTCAACTGGAAAATAAGGTTTGGTAGATGAAATTGGCATTTGAAATTTAAATTTTATAATTGACGCCAAAACGTTCGGCGGTGTCATGGCGTCGTTTGTGACGTCACTATTATTTTTACCAATGTACTCTGTGCAGTGTGCAGTAAACAATACTGTGATTGTCAAAGTTCGAAAATAATTGTGACGCCATTGTCGCTTCATTGGTGTTTTAACCAATATGGCGGATTGCTGTATTTTATAGTTTTATTTTATCAAAATAAATAGCAACTCGAAATAGGAAAAAAAATACGTTTTTTATAATCCATGAATCCAATTTTATTAGATAAATTTATAATTTCATTGATTCTTTGTTACTGTCATCATGCCTATTATCTTTGCCGCGCACTTTTTGAATTTGGAACATCTTAGTGTTCAGCGCCAAAGAAATCGAACGCAAATATTGTTTGAATAAAGACTGGCTGGTACGACTATCTATTCCGTGGGTACGACGGCCTATATAGTCGCGCCGCCCGGCTGAATTAAAAAAAAAGAAATGAAGTTAAAAACGCGCGAACTACAGCCCGCGTTTTCGTCAATTTTTACAGATTGTTAGAAATTCATTGTTTTGTTTGTTTTATTATTAGATACTATTTAATTTCAATTTAGTTGTAAGTCTATGTTTTATTAAATAATAATATTACAATAAAATATGAGGCGCCTTTTATTTTCTCATACAGGGTGATGAAAAGTAGAGTATATCATTCGGGCGCAATTTTTTTTGCCTCGGGCGACGTACTTTGAATCCCTCGCTACGTTCAGGATTCTACTAAAGAATCCCTCACTTCGCTCTGGATTCAAAAAAGCGCCCTCGCCGTAAAAATATTATTTTGCTCCCTTATAATACAATCTACTATTTTGTACTCGATATACGAGTAGTTCCGATACCATTGACCTACTCCTACTGTAGTGGAGGCGCCGCGGGTTTGATCCCTGGGCACACACCTCTAACTTTTCAGTTAGGTGATAAGTATTTAAATATGCGTTATTCACTTGCTTGATGCTATAAAACTGAAGGAAAACATCGTGAAAAAACTTGCACGCCTGTTAATTCTGTATAATGTTCTCGAAAATGTGCTACGTCTACCAATCCGTACCTACTTGGTCAGAGTGATGGACTATGGCTCGACCCTTCTCATTTTGAGAGAAACTGCTCAATAGTAAGCCGGTGATAGATTAAAATGATGATAATGATGATTACAGAGTTTCGATATTCCCTCACTCTGTAGTCACCGGAAAAAGAGATCGAGGAAGGGACTTTGATAAATTTACTTTTTCTTTTCTCTGATGATGATTAATTATCTACCTATTTGTTGTTATGCCATATTTCTTGTTATTTACTACAATAATTTAAATTGTGTGGCGGTACGGAACCCTTTGTGTGCGAGCCTGACTTGCACTTGACCGGTTTTTACAATTGAGAAAAAAACAAACGAGTGGGCGTCTGTTAATGGCAACATTGGCAACACATGGACATTTGAACCAGAAATACCTCGTTGCCGGCTTTGTAGAAATTTGAAGCTCCGCCCTTGAAATAACCACATGTCCAGCGATCCATATAAAACTTAATTGGGGACAGGGTACGCCGCCGAAGGGAATTTGTTCCAAGTTTTTCGTGTGTATAAAACTGGTCACACATTAAAATTCTTTCCAAAAAACCGACTTCCAACGCCACTGTAAAGTAATACATAATTTTTATTTCTCAGAGGTGCGGTTATGTCAGAATTATGTAAGATTATGAAAGAACAGCGAGAAACCGTGAGCGTTGGCACCCTTATGCTATGTGGTTGACGTCCAATTTGCTTTCGCACAATTTCGCACGCACGAAGCGTTTTTGATCGACGTTTACGAACCGCTAGGGTGTGGAACACCCTCCCAGCGCACGTGTTTCCTGCCACTTATAACTTAAGTACCTTCAAGGCAAGAGTGAATAGCCATCTTCTAGGCAAGCGCGTTCCAACCTAGACCTCATCATTGCTTTGCACTAAGCATGATTGTCGTCAAGCGCAAACCTATCACGCAATAAAAATAAAAAAAAGAATTGTCGATCAAATCGTCAAAGTTCGGCGTCAAAGTAAAATAAAAGAATTGAATTAGAGCTCAATTTCGTGTATACATTCTCATTCGTTTAGGGCATCGTACATACCTATACTATGAGAATGGATATACGAAATTTAACTCTAATTCAATGCTGTTATGGTATATTTTACTTTGACGCCGAACTTTGACGATTTGATCGGCAATGCTTACATAATCGCACCTCTGATAATAATATCGTTACAGAACAATATGAGTTGGAAGTCTGGAACTTAAATGCGATTGAAAACAATATGAGTTGGAACTTAGAATGAGAATGAACATGTGGAACCCATAACATCATTATCCCAAGAAAACTCCTAAGTCCTACCGTTATGACGTGATTAATGGAAAGGGCGTACGACCGTCAGTTAATGAGGATTACGACAGTGTGTTTCATATATTCTGAATCCCGCATGGAAACTTCAAATCGTATTACGTACGAGCTTTGTTTCCCAAGTTTGAAGCTAAATTGATCAAAGTTGGTAGCTAGAAATCCGATACTGTGGGATTTGATATATGATTCACACAATGCATTCTAGCTCGGAAGTGAGTTATTTATGATTGTTAAGTGTTTGGTTCTGACGTGTTTTAACTCTGGATGGTAAATAGGTAACAAAAATATAATGGTAGTAAATTTTTTAAACTAATTTGATTAAGAGCTATTTATTATTTATTAGAGCAGTAGCAACTGCAGCCTGATCAAATGATTAATTTATTGTTGTTGTGATGCTTTGGCCAAGTTTTTATAATTAACTGTTAAACATTAAATCTCTCGTGAAACCGCTACACGTTGTGACCATTCGCCCGTGCACGTTTTAAAGAGAGTACAAACATATTTATATATTAATATATTATTCACCCACTTCTGGAATTATGCTTACACTAGTTAGTTAAGTTAGTCATAGTTTTAATATCCTCTCGAACGAATTTCGGCCGCGGCGGTTTATCTCCAGAGATTAGTCATCTGCGCGGGAGATATTATTGTGCACAAGTGTGTCGCATACACTCGTGCACTCTCTTTTCCTTTACTCTCATAGCCCGATAGGACGGGGAAAATCCTACACGACCGGAGAGAGATTAGGCGCAGGATCGACAGCTTTACGTGCTCTCCGAGGCACGGAGGTGAAACACCGCCACCTTCCTTACTCCGGGCTAGTACTGAGAATTTCTAGTCAGAAAAACCCAATACTTTAGAATGGATATGTGATAAAACACAGAAAGAACATATAATCGAGAAAAGGTATAAGATTAACATCACAGAGACCACAACCAAAGCACCCACCATAGACACAATAGATGTGTATACAGACGGGTCAAAAACAAACAAGGGAACCGGCGCAGGAGTATACTGTCCCGAACTAAACATAAACATAGCCCACGCCCTCGGTAAGAATAACTCTGTTTTTCAAGCGGAGTGCGTCGGAATCACGGTAGCGGCCATAGCCTTGACCAACAGACAGGTAACAAACTTTCAAATTAACATTAACAGTGACAGTCAAGCAGTACTGAGAGCTCTAGCAAAAACCACAACTACCTCTAGGCTCATACTTGACTGCCACAATGCACTACAGACTTTGACCGACTCGAACCAAGTATCACTAGGCTGGGTAAAAGGTCACAGTGAAAACATAGGAAACGATGCAGCCGACGAACTAGCACGACGAGCCTCAAACCTGAAGGTAGCGGGACCCGACCCGATCGTCCCGATACCTTTCAGTGAATACAAAAGCTGGATAAGGGAACAAACCGTAAGTACACATGCCGAACTATGGGCAAACACTACAGACTGCAGACAAACAAAAGAGGCGATACCCAGCCCCAATAAACCACTAACCAAAAAACTACTGCAACTTAACCGAGCCAAACTCAGAATAGTTGTAGGTATGATAACAGGACATTGTCCCCTAAACAAACACCTATTTATTCTAGGTATCACCGACAGCCCTCTATGCAGAGCCTGCATGGAGAGCGACGAGACACCAAAACACGTGCTGCTCGAGTGCAGCGGTGTTTCCACCCAACGAGAAACCTACATTGGCTCCCTAGCAACACTACCGGAAGTCCTTGCCGACCTGGGCGGCCTGCTTGGATTCTGGAGTGAGCTCGGTTGGCTGGAGTGATCTAGCAGGGAGTCGCACCAGTGGTTTTCACGCACAACGGACGCCTGCGTTTCAAGTGCGGAAAAAATCCCAGGACATGAAGAAGAAGAAGAAGAACCCAATACTTAATTATTATCGGATAAACAGATGGGCCGTGAAAGCGTAGAAGATAGAGAAGAAGAAGAAGACACACTTTCGCATCATATCATAGTAATATTATAAATGCGAAAGTCAGTTTGTTTGTTGGTTTGTTAGTTTCTTGGTTTGTCCTTCAATCACGCTGTAACGGAGCAACGGATTTTTGGCATGGATATAGTTGAGGATCTGGAGAGTGACATAGGCTACTTTTTATCCCGGAAAATTGAGGAGTTCCCGCGGGAATCCAAAATAACTTATTCCACGCGGACGAAGTCGCGGGCATCAGCTAGTTTATAATATTAATATAGTATGGATTCCCTTTACTAGATGATGCCCGCACCTTCAACCTTTGCGTTTTTAAAAACACGTGGAAACTTCAATTTTTCGGGATATAAAAAACCCAATTATCTACATGCAATCTATTTAACCATCTCCACGGAGCAGTGGTGAGTGCTGTGGTCTTGTAACTGGGAGATCCGGTGTTTAATGTCCGGCAGCATCAATTTAAGAATTTATTTGTAAATATTTTCTGGTTTAGTCAAAACCAGAGCAAAGACCAGTGTTTGGAAGAACAAAAAGCATGAATGGAACTTTTAAAAATACATATTATATAAACTAAGTTGAGAATAAAAAGAAAAGGACCGGAACAATTGTTATAGAAACCACATTAGGACAGTCGAGTTAAATGAAAGTGTCGACACTGGGCATTGTTCCAAGCAATTTTGTGAAACTATTCCCTGACCAGATTCCAACATTCTAATTATTAAATGGAATAAACTTCGTATTAATAACTATTCCGCGGTTGATAAAAGGATTTACGTATGTACCTGAATTGTAAAATTCTATAATAGCTTAACAAAACCTTCAAGCATATAAGATGTCCAGTTTTGTTAGATATCTACCTATCTATTTAGCAGCCTACGATCTATAGTAGGAATTCAGAATATTAACTTACCTATATGTTTTCATATCAAAACATTCTTAGCTCTACTAGAAAAATGCTTTTATGTCTCTGGCTTGATCACAGAACTAATTAATGAAGACTAAGCAAATTCCTATTTCTGTGGGCTTTATCTTTCCGTAGGTATACCTCTGTATTTGCATGAGAAAATTGTACCTAGTAGGGATGATGTGTAAGGCCCACTTGCACGAGGACTCTTAAATTTATTTACTTAAATATTTTAATACTGTCCCTTTTTGGCAACTACAATATGCACTTGCCAAAAAGGGACAGTAAGTATTACACAATTTAACCAAATCAGTACCTACCTATATTATGACAAAAATAAATTATTTCTTACCGATTAAGACTATTAAATAGAGGGTCTCCCAAAAGACCTAAAAGTCACCACCACCACTACAGCCTATTAACGTCCCACTGCTGGGCCCAGGCCTCCACTCTCATAGGAGAGAGGGAATTAGAGCTTAGACCCACCACGCTGCTCCAATGCGGGTTGGCGGGCTTTAACGACTATTATCATGTTAGTGATAATAACTGGGACCGCCGGTTTAACGTGCTCTCCGAGGCACGGGGGTGAAACACCGCCAACTTCCAACTCCGGGCTGGCACTGAGAATTTCTGAATTGAAAAACCCAATACCTAACAATTTTTATGCCCGACCGGGAATCGAAAACCCAGTCGTCCTCGGTTAATTTTAAGTTTTATAACCATTTTAGACTATAGATTAAAGAAAAAAGTGCGTTGATATTTGATAACGTCACAACTATTTATTTCATACAAACTTCCATTCTAGAAGCGCGTATTTTAGTTGGATAAAGAGTTGCTGATTTGATTAAGTTGTCATCATCCCTATTACCCGTCAAAAGCATACCACATATTTGGATCCGTCAGTCTGGCCTTGACCTCCACAATATGTAACGTTTTTAGCAAGTACGGCTATATTTACCGAACTCTATAGAGCTTCGTAGACATATCAAAGAGCTTTACAACCCCGCTGTCTTCAATAAAGCTGAGGGACTTTTTTTTTCAGATTCCGAGTCTTTATTTGCTTAATATGTGTACACTGTATATATGAGATGGTTAAGTACAGAGTCCAACATAGTAGCCGAGCTGGAGTAAAAGTATTATTTATATTGTATCAGCTATACTCTGTGATTTTATTATTACTATCACACAATACTTTAATACCACGTGTCTACTCCCTATAATATAAAGAGATTTAAAGCCAGCTATGTGTACCTAGGTACTGCAAGTATGAATTTGTCTAAGTATAGGTACACTGCACTACACACTTAAGTACATCATTATTCAGTTAGCGAGACCACGTTAAAAATAAATTAAGAAACTTTTATTTAAACGTCCAAATAGTGGCAGCTAATTATTCTAATAATTAATTAAACCCGTTGTTATTATATTGTTTCATTTTGTCTTATTTATTGTTTAACTAGCGAATGCCCGCGACATCGTCTGCGTGGTTTAAGGGTTTTTGGTTCCCGCAGGAACTCCTTCAAAAGTAGCCTATGTGCTATTCCAGACTATATCTATCTCTGTGCCAAATTTCAGCCAAATCCGTTCAGCCGTTGGCGCGCGATTGAGTAACAAACATCCATTACATCCATACGTATCCATACATCCATCCAAACTTTCACATTTATAATATTAGTGAGATTATTTAATGATTCGCGTCTTTTAAATTATTTGGTTGTATTTTTGAATTTCGGTTATACCTATTCACTATTAAAATGCTATCTACAAGGCAAATGGCGCAGCGCAATTTTGCATGGTCAAATAGAACCGGAGCAATCAGCAAACTGAAAACCAGCGCTGAGCATTGTTATCAATGCTCAATAATGCTGAGTTTGCCTCCCATTGTTTATTGTTAGTTTTTAATTTAGTCGCAAGTTAAGTGTTCTGTTTACCTACGTCTAGCAATAAGAAAACTATAAAGCTTTTATTTATTTACTTAGGTATCTCTATATCGTGAGTACTTACCTACTACATATTTAGGAGTAGTTATAGTTAATTAATAATATAAATAGTTTGCTTATTTGTTAATAATTAGAAATAGTTATAGTATAGTAGGTAATGAAAATGTAATTAATTATGATTAATTTTATAATATTATTTATGGTCCACTAATGCTGGCTCGTTGGTGTACAGAAAAACTCACTTGAGTTTATGCTTCACCAAATAGATTATTTGTAACTATTTGTTTTATATGAATAAATAAATAATAAAAAAACATTACTACCTTATGTAGAAGACTCCGAGAGAAAGGCTTTGACCATGGCCTACCTCGCTGGCCAAGTGCCAGCGGACTACACCTTTGAGAACATTACGAAGAACTTTTACTCAAATAGGCATGATGACAGTAACCAAGAATCAATGAAATTATGAATTTATCTAATGAAATAGGATTCATGGATTATAAAAAACGTAAGTATTTATTTTTCTATTTCGAGTGAGATTGCTATTTATTTTGATAAAATAAAATTATAAAATACAGCAATCCGCCATATTGGTTAAAACACCAAGAAGCGAATGACGTCACAATGGTTTGTTTTCGAGCTTTGACAATCACACTATTGCTTACTGCACACTGCACAGAGTACATTGGTAAAAATAATAGCGACGTCACAAACGACGCCATGACACCGGGGAGCGTTTTGGCGTGAATTTTAAAATTTAAATTTCAAATGCCAATATTATCTACCAAACCTTATTTTTCTGCTGAAATAAGATATTTTTTCGAAATAGTAGATACTTCCGAACATAATCTGACCATATTTCAAAATCAGTCATCATGCCTATTCAAATTTGAATACCTAATGTTTATTCAATATAGGTAGGTACACTACACTTAATGACGTCCAGTTATTTATAAAATATTTATAATTATAATGGTGATAATCAGTAACGGTATCTTAAAACTAAAGCTACGAGGGTTCCTAACGAGCCCTGGTCTGAGAAGAGCCCACAAAAAACTCAGCTGGGTTTTTTCCTTTTTCATTATCACAATTTCCCAAAGGAACTATCAGAGCCATTCGATCAAATCATTGCCAAGCTTCCTTGTCATTTAAGTAACCCTTTACATGTTAGTAAGATTTTTTAATGAGTTTACGTTTTACATTAACTTTGAACTTACTCAGAGACATCTTCAACATGTCTTCTGGAAGCTTATTGTAGAAGCGCACACTGTTTCCAACAAATGAATTGCTAGTTTTACTAAGCCTAGAAGCAGGCATTACAAGTTTATTTTTATTTCTAGTATTAACATTATGACAATCACTTTTCTTCTTGAATTTATCAATCAATCTCATTCAGGTTTCCTCACCGTTAGCGTATGATGTTTAACGGGGCGTTCTCCGTTTTCCTCGATTCTAAAATTGATATAAGTTTGTATCTAACGCTTGGATCGAAAAATAGCTTAAAACGCACAGCTCCCGAAGAGTTAGAAGTACATGCTCGAGAATGGAACTCACACACACATAGGTGGTGTCTTACTTGAAGTAAGACACCACCTATGTGCGTGTGAGTGATTAGAAGTAACTATTACCTCTATAATCCATACTAATACTATTAATGCGAAAGTGTGTCTATCTGCTACTCTTTCCCGGCCCATTTTTTCCGATTTTGATGAAATTTGGTACAGAGGTAGGTTGCATTTCGGGGAAGGACTATGTCCTATGGAGTTCCCGTGGGAATCAAAAGTCGCAGGCATCATCTACTAAATTATATAAATTAAAAGCTCTACGCAAGTTCAATCGCGGCCATTTTCTTTTGATAGGCTTCCAATTTCCAGGGTAGTAATCTGCCGTTCCATATAATTACCGGCAGGTTAAACGGTTCCCTTCACTCGAAATTACCTTGCGGCATCTATTTCCTTACTCATCCGGCGAGCCACTTAGTGGCTTCAAGCTCATCTTTATTGAAGAGTTAATTGAATTGAATGAAGAGCAGATACCTTGAAGGTCGGGAAACATGTCCTTTGTTTATTTCTGGATCGTTAATCGGTTGAATTTTAGATCAAGAAGTATTAAATCGTAGTAATTTTTAGCGTAGTATGCAAACAAATAAAATAAACAAACCTATATACATGATGTACTCCATAAGTTTTATGGGTTACCAGCTGACGCCCGCGACTTCGTCCGCGTGAATTGATGTTTTTTGGTGCCCGCGGGAACTCTTTAATTTTCCGGGATAAAAAGTGTTACTCCAGACTATAATGTATTCGCAGTAGCGAAACGCAATTATCAAGTCTTCAAGATCTACTACTAAAGTTTTTTCGTCAATTTCAACATTTTAATTTCATCTCCAGCTTAGAGTACCTAACTATAGAATAATTTTTGTATGATAACACTAATAAGCTCTATCAGTCACTCTTAAAGCATTGGAGAAGTTTACCATTTTTTTTTAAAATTTAATATGAAAATTAAGACAAAATAAAACAAAAATATGAAAGAATCATTAAAATATCTCAACAAATGAAAAAGTTATGGTACTTTAAAGTTGCGCTTGCAAGACGGGAGACGTGACATCATAATTCCCTATCAACAGACTTTATGAAGCCGAATAAAAGAAATAAATGGACTTAACGTGACTTAATTGTATTTAAAGCACTTAATTTGTGTGTGAAAATAATTTTGAAGTATTAAATCTCGGCTAGGTAAGTATTAAAACTCATTCACAAAATTCCTCACTCGAGTAAGATACAGCAATCGGTGTATCTACATTAAATAATTAAACTTTTAAATCGTCATTTCTCAGTCATTTATTGTTGGATTGTAAAAAAAAACCACTGATTTATTAGTTTAAATCTATATTTTACTTCCGTTGTGTTAAATATGATATTCACAACATCATGAAACTTCTCCATTATTAACGAATTTGTTTTAGCCCTAAATTAATTTAACAAAGGTAGGTAAGGAATCCTTATCTATTGTATCATCATAAGGATATGATTTAAGTACTTGTTTTCCGTTGTAAGGAAGGAAGCGCTTAGAGCAGCAGACCCTTTCATGAATCCCAGCGATTATGTCAGTATTATAGAGTGTTTACGAGCGATGACAGGCCTTAGGGGCAGGTGAGGTAGACTTTATGGCGCGTTTCAAACGCTGTAACAGTTTTACAACCAACAAACGTTTTAGTACCTACAAATGAATTGAGGACTATCCAAGGATACCAACGTGTCTAACTCTAAGATACGTCTTACACATAACGTAAGTAACTACTTATGCACGGTTACTACATTATTTATTTTCAAGACATACTTATGATAAATAAACGTACCTGAGTACCTAAGTACCAACATATAATTTACTAGATGATGCCCACGACTTTGTCCGCGTGGATTAAGTTTTTTTGATTCCCGCGGGAACTCCTTAATTTTCCGGGACAAAAATAAGCCTTTGTCCTTCCCCGGGATACAACCTATACCTGTGCCAAATTTCATCAAAATCGGTTGTATAGATGGGCCGTGAAAGCGTAGCAGACTGACATATAGACAGACAGACACACTTTCGCATTTCTAATATTAGTATGGAACTTTTAAAGTTTTGCTTACTATATAATTATAAACGAAATATTTTTAGCTTTTAACAAAGGTAAGTACGCAAGGATATGATTTACCTACCTATGTTTTCCGTTGTAAGAAAGGAAGGGTTTAAAGCAAGTTTAAAGCAGTAAGACCCTTTTATGAATCCCAGCGATTCTGACAGTAATAGCGTGTTTACGAGCGATGACAGGCCTTAGAGACAGGTGAGGTAGACTTTATGGCGCGTTTCAAACGCTGTAACAGTTTTACAGCCAACAAACGTTTTAGTAGGTACCTACAAATTAATTGAGGATTAGGTATCCAAGAATACACACGTGTCTAATATACGTCTTATACTTAGGTATGTTTACTAAGTACATTATTCATTCACTGCCATGACCCTAACAGGTTAGCCCGCTACCATCACTTACCACTGGTGAGTTCGTAGTAAAGGCCTAACTTTTATTTTTATTTTTTATCCACTACAAGCTAGCCCTTGACTGCGATCTCACCTGATGGTAAGTGATGATACAGTCTAAGATGGTAGCGGGCTAACATGTTAGGGGTATGGCAGTTATATTAAACCCATACCCCCTTCGGTTTCTACACGGCATCGTACCGGAATGCTAAATCGCTTGGCGGCACGTCTTTGCCGGTAGGGTGGTAACTAGCCACGGCCGAAGCCTCCCACCAGGCCAGACCAGGGAAAATTCAGAAATTATAGTGGATAAAAAAATTTTTTTTTCAAGACCTACCGTTATGTGAACGCACCTACACATAATTTATGAATAGTACTAGGTAGGTAGAGGTACCCGAGCTCTTTTTATGCCTATTTTTTTTTAACATGAACTTAGACAATTCAATTCCCCTATTTAATTTGATTAAAATATGAATAAAGAGGTAAAGTTTGAGAGTTTGTGATGTTGTAGGGGGTAATCTCTGGATCTACTGAACCGATTTTGAAAATTCTGGTACCAATAGAAAGCCACTTTATTTGTGAGTGTCATAGGCTAGGATGCTACCGTGGGAGTTTAAAAAAAATTCACGCGGACGAAGTCGAAATAATATGCATTGATAAATCATAAATCATAAAATTCATCAACCCTTCAACGTACCTAGGTACCTAAATAATTATGCTACCCCTACGTTTAACGAATATAAGAGCGTAAACTAGGTTGTGAAGTCATAAAAAATATATGCTGTCCACGTTTTTCGTCGTATTTTTTTATTATACGTACCTGATAATGAAAAATATAACCTGCATTGAAAGTGCGAGTTTCAATGCCTGTTGAGCCACGAGAAACTATTCAATTTTAGACGACTACGGCATTCAGTGGGTATAGTATGTACTCGTAAGTATGCGGGTTCAGACTTCGGGTGATGCCAGCCCTCGCTTCGTTCAGGCAGGTAACTTCACCCTCGTCTGAAATCGTCTTGTTTCACACACAATATATTATTGTCTGCTACTAACTAGCGTGGAAATTGCTTGGTTGTTATAAAAAGAAACAACACACGTTAAATTGGATGGCCGCTATTATTGAAATATGAAATCAAATAGGAAATAGGAAGTAGGAGTGTCTGGTGGGAGGCTTCGGCCGTGGCTAGTTACCACCCTACCGGCAAAGACGTGCCGCCAAGCGATTTAGCGTTCCGGTGCGATGCCGTGTAGAAACCGAAGGGGGTATGGGTTTAATATAACTGCCATACCCCTAACATGTTAGCCCGCTACCATCTTAGACTGTATCATCACTTACCATCAGGTGAGATCGCAGTCAAGGGCTAGCTTGTAGTGGATTAAAAAAAAAAGGAACCAAATATAGGCTAGTTTTTATCCCGGAAAATCAAAGAGTTCACAGGATTAAAAAACCCCAATCCACGTCTAGACGAAGTCACGGGCATCATCAAGTTAGGTACCTAATTTAACTTAATAAGGTCTACTTACGTACTTGTACAGTTACATTTACCAACCATTTAATTACGCTACATACACGAGAAATCGCTAAGAGTAGGTAGGTACTTGAGATGAGATGAACTGCTATACGGTTACCTAATTGGTCTATTATATTACGAGTGCTGAAATTATTCACCTTTATTTACGTGTTGAAGGGCATGTAACAAAGGGCGTGTAAATGTCGTATTAATTTATTATTACAGGATCGAGTTATTTTTAATCACTCTTCACAGTAGAACGCTTTTATAATATACTTAAGCTTTTTTACTTTATTTCTTCGAGATATCATAAATAGACGTAATATACACAGAACATTTGTTAAATTACGTATTTTAGTAATAATGGTGTCGAATAAAAGCCACGGCTGCCAATCTCCAGAGAGATTAGCCATCTGCGCGAGATACCTATATAATTTAATAAGTAGTGTGCTGTGTGGGGCGCAAACACAGGTGCATTCTCAAGCACTTGTGTTTCGCATTCATTGTGTTCAATTGTGTTCATTTCGCATTGGAATTACTGTATCAGGACCTTATGAGTCTCCTACTTACAGACCTATAGATCTCCTAGTGTGAGGTCCACAGCTGTGTCCACAGTCAAGCATAAAAGGGATACATGAGTCAAACCGGAAATCGCTAAGATAAAAAAAATATTTAGTTTAAGATTTTACTTGTTTGTTAATGTGCACCCATCAACCTTGATACATTTTAAAATCATTTTTGAAAATAAAGCATGTTGTATTTTTTGTATTCTCATCCGGATATGAGAGTAAGGGAATACGTATCTACCCTTACTCTCATATCCGGATGGAAAATCTTAACCAAAATGTATAAAAGGATGAAAATGTCATCCGTCATCCATCCATCAGCACAGTATGCACAGTACTGCTGTAGGTACATAGGCCTTTTCGTGACGCCACCAAACACGGTCCTCTGCCTTCCTCATCCACCCGCTTCCCGCTTTCTTTACCAGCGAGCTTGAGGTCGTCCTACACTGCGCTGGTAAGCGGTCTCCACTCCAGAACACGTCTGCCCCAGCGGCCATCGGTTCTGCGACAGATATGACCCGCCCACATAAGAAAATGTATGAAATATTATTTCATGAAACGAAAAGCGTCGCCGATGTAGGTCAATGATTCGTGTTTAAAGCTGAACGACCCGCTGCCGTTTTACTATTTGATGTAAATAATTTTAAACACCACTTTATTTTTTACGGATTTTAAGCATTTTATGTTTTAAACGCGAATAAATGATGAATTTATTTTCACTGTACTTACGGACATTTACCAACACCTGAAAATATGGGTAGGTAATAGGTATTGATGACTTGTAGATATAAGCTGTAATCATAGAGTTACTATATACTAACTATGGTTGTAACATTTTTTTTCATACTTAAAACTCGTCTAACTCAGAAAAGTTAGTAGTGCGCATAGAAAAAATAACGTGGTAGTGCATGCCGGAGTATCGAACCCGTGACGTGGTGGTACAGGAGGAGGAGAAAAACAAAATTTTTTTGTTTACGCATACATAAATACCTACTAGATGATGCCCGCGACTTCGTCTGCGTGGATTACCTAAGTTTTTTATTCCCGCGGGAACTCCTTAATTTTCCGAGATAAAAGGTAGCCTATGTCCTTCCCCAGGATACAAACTATCCCTATACCAAATTTCATCAAAATCGGTTGAACAGATAGGTCGTGAAAGCGTAGCAGACAGACAGACAGACACACTTTCGCATTTATAATATTAGTATGGATCTTCAACACCGAGTATCTCTAAACGCATCCACATACAAACATACACGCACATAGATATTGCTAATGTGTGCATCTGCAGCCTGATTCTGTAACTCAGTGGCTATCAAAGAGTGAAAGCCACTGACATATATTCTTTATCCATTGAAGGTTTGCTATGAAATAAAGGCGCTGTGTGTGGTCAGGGGGGGGGTCTCCAAAGCAGTGTATCCATTAAATGGTGGCATATGGAAGATTGAAAAAAATATATGATGTTTTCAAGACCTTAACTCAGATATTGTTTTATCCCAAAACACGATTTAAACAACTTCGCTGCATAAAAAATAAATTCAAACATACCTCTTATTTCAGTTTTCAAATCAACACATCTCCAAATTGAAAACCTCAATTTACTTGAAAAATATATCATTAAATTCCAAATTCTAAATGACATCCATTGATTTATTAATATTTATTAAAATGTACACATATTTTCTGTTTTCCATTGTATTCCGGTTTTTCGAGAAGCGCTAGCTCATTTTCACCTCCGCCAGTGTTCGAAAGAACTTCACAGACGATGGATCTGTGCTCCTTTGCTCCAGCGTTTAAATCGATATTTTAAAATGGTTTTCAAACATAACATGAATAAGACTAATGTTTATTCAACATGAATTGACAGAAGACGTGGATATTACAACTTTCGTGAGCTATCTTCTTTTATATAACTAAAAATACATAATCAAATAAAGTATGAATATGTGTTCTCTGACCAAACTTTTGACAGCTCGAAATAATGATGCCGTAATGCGCTATCCATTCGATTTTTGACAACAATCGACTTCATTTACGAAGAAGTTTTAATCGATTTGACACATTGATATTACAACTTTTTGTATTGTTTTATAAACATACCCAGGCGTCTAAATGTCTTTTTTATGTATTAAAATAAATATTTTTGGTGAAGCAATGCTGTAAATGTATATTTTATTATTTGGCAACATCAATAAGGCAGGTCATAGAAACCATCCAACGCCAAAGATGACGCTACTTAAATGACAATCAAGTGAGCTTGTGTTGCAGCTTCGTAATTATTTTGAAAACTATTTTTAAAATTAAAATCGTACTAGTAATTACTAGATTGACATACGAGTTGCGAAATATCGCATAAAAAGGCACGTCGCTTCACTATTTAAAAAAACAAAACTCCTGCTGGTTGTAACAATGACGTCTTTTAATATTTCCAAGAATTAGGTAAGTTGTCAAACATCCAATTACTGTCAGAGGGTTCACTGCCATCGCTTAAAGCAGTATTACTTAAAAATGTCAGTTTTATGTCACGTACCTTGAAGGTCCTAAAATAAGGATTATAATTCTAAAAACACGAACGTCAACAATATTAAAACAATACGGATTTAAGCGATAGTAGTATGCCTCCAGTGCAATTTTTGATATGAATGGAAAATAACAAAACAGTGGTAAGACAGAAAGGAAAACTGAAAATCAAGCATTGCCACTTCAGCTTGCTACTGCCTACTCGTCCGCTCTCATTGGACCAGACCGACCAGATAATATTATTATATCGAAAGCTTGCTGAGTAAGGACCTAGTAGTGTCTCAAATACTTCAAATAAGTGCCTATTGCAAGTTTTATTACTAATTGATTGGATATTAGATACCCTTAGGGTTTCGTTTCTGGGACCCGGGAGTTAGAAATTTCCGGGAAATACGTCGTTGGTTTTTTTTGTGATTTCCCGTTTTTGTGTACAGAGTATTTTTTTAACTTATCTCTTGAGAAATATTTGAGAACAAGTTGATCTCTTAACTTGTTTATTATAATTCTCCCTGACTACTAGGGCATGCATTCGGTGCTGTGTTTGAGTACCGGGAAATTTTGGACCGATATTGGCACGGAACCGGGAATTCCCGGGACTTTCGATACTTTCGATACTACCTTAAATTATCACAAAAACACGGCTAAGACATTACAGAAAGTATGAAATAGACCAAATATTACTGTTCATTAGGCGTTATACAAAAATTTATCGCATAATATTTCACACAGGAATATACTGAATATTACTATTCATTAGGCATTATACAAAAATTTATCGCATAATATTTCACACAGGACTGTAAATTCATGATTTTTTCATGTACTTGTACCATAACTAGCTTCGTTACAAATTTCAAAGTTTTATTGTAGTTCATAGGTTTTACAGAGATTGCGTCTTGTTTACACTTTGAAAAGTTGAATTTTTTTTTATCGTGATACGCTCATATGTAACTACTTTTATAGCAATTAGAAGCCAGTGCAAATATAAATTTACTACATCAAGCAGTTTATGAGAAACAAGCCTTGAGGCTTGGATACACGGACAACAAAGTGATCCTTTACGGGTCTTTTTTTATAGACAGGCGTACGTAGTAACCTCACCTCAAAGAATTACAAATGTTAATCTAAATCAACAATATTTTCCAACCCATACTCAGTATTCCCAAGAGAATCTCGTGAAGATGTTACTCTCTCCTATTCTGTGCCGTTTTTTGGTTTTGCCGCACGCTGATTTGGTCTCTACAATTATATTGGATATGGTACCTCTTAGTATTTTTGGTATCCATTCACCGTTCTCCCCGTACGTATGGAGGATCCTAGGATCGAGGACCCTAGGATTTTCTAAAGACGTTTCCTATCAGCCATAAAGAGCCTCGTTACTGCTGCGTTACTGTCCAGGATTCACATCCATACATAAAGATTGGACTGTTCACAGTCTTGGTTTTTACATAACATTGTATGGAGAACTCCTGAGCATCTTAGGGAATTATGGATACGGATATCCATATTTTCTTTCGCTCTGCTATTGGTATAATTGACAGTGGAGTCAAAAATCAAAATTTAGTAGCCTCGGGCTTATGAGGTATATTTTATATTACAGTCTATCAATATTTTCCTGTCAATCTTCATGTGAAATTTATGAAAGTAACGATACAATTAACAGAATATAGCATAATCTACTGTAATTTATTATGGCTGAACAAATTTTATTCCAGTGACAGATCCATCAATTCATTGATCTTCAAAAAAGCTCTTCTCTGCTGGTAAATAATACTTACCAGAAAGACTAACATACGAAAATGTACGAAGTGGCAGTAAAATAATCGTTATAGCCAAAGTAAAAATAGGGGTTTTTAAACTAATACCTCGAATTTGTGAGCATAAAATACAGTATAGTGAATTAAATTATTGTTACATGCAGAAATATCCACACTTAATTAGAGAAGAATCGACAGAATGTATGTACTTCGAGTCTCAAAAGTATCAAAAGTACCGGTTTTATGGTGTGGAGAACCGGGACTGAAAATTATTCAGAAGTACCGGGAATTTTTGGTACCAGGAATTATCGGGAGCATGCCCTATTGACTAGGTACCTCACTCGCGCAGTGCTGAGCACTATTGTCTTAACGTGGGATGTACCGGGTTTAATCCCCAGCAGAGTGAATTTGGGAATTAGGCGTATTTTTGTAAAATTGTACATGAAATAAAATCGATGTTTTTTTTTCATCATGTTTTGTTATTTTATTGATAAATTTGTGTTTCTTAGTTATTTATCTTTATGAGCAGTAGCACTGTTTACAAATATTATGTTAAATTATAGTAAAAACAATCATTTTAAAATTAAGTGACGGAGAATTATTCCATTGAGTAACTAAACTTTATCTCACAAAAGGCACTTAAAAAAACAACTTTAGATAAGATTCACAGAAGTGTTTTACTAGTCTTACCAATCATGCCAATCACAAAAATAGGACAGCAAACATAAAATAACAGAAACACTATCAAAATTTGATAATTTTAGTTCTTTTGACTAACGTAAAGGCAAATTTATGTCATAATTTATTATATAACTTCTGAAATAGACAATGCTTTTTATTTTTGTTTTTGCAAGTAAGTTAGTTTACGATAAAAAATATACATTTAAATATAACATAACAATAACTTATATTAATGATAAATTGTCAATATTATAAGTATTTATGCAATACTAGCCGATGCCCGCGACTTCGTACACGTGGATCGAAGTTTTGTGGTTCCCGCGAGAACTCTTTAATTTTTCGGGATAAAAAGTAGCCTATGTGCTATTCCAGACTACAATCTATATCTGTGCCAAATTTCGGCCAGATCCGTTCAGCCGTTGGGGCGTGATTGAGTAACAAACATCCATACATCCATTCATACATCCATACGTCCATCTGTCCAAACTTTTTGGAGGATTTTTTGAGAGGACAATTTGTCAGTGGAACCTTGACAATTACTCAAAGGAAAAGTAAGGGCACTGATCACAATGTTAAGAATTATTGTATTTTCTTACCATAAAACTATAATAGTCGTAGTAGGTACTTTTGAGTATTTTAAACTCTTTATTCTTTATTTTGTACTTAAATTATGTAAAATGTCGTCTATAAAATATAAGTAGAACTTCCAACCAATGTTTTTGTACTTAAATTATGTAAAATGTCGTCTATAAAATATAAGTAGAACTTCCAACCAATGTATAGTATGTTAAATCACATTGTAAGAATGATTATAAGTAACAATTTTTTTTTGCGTTTTGTCTTCTTCGATTCTCCCTTTCTGATATTTTATCTCACCTCGGATATTTTTCTTGTTCTAGATTTTACGAGCTCCAAGTGTTATTTTCTTATATATTATTGTTTGAACTTTTAAGAGTCCCTCTTTAATTTCTCTATATGCCGCCTTGTTATTTCACCAGATGTCAGCGCCATTGTTACACCTGAATAATTTAATATATACAATACTCGTTTCCAATGCAAAATTCGGGGCCGTAAAAGCTTAACCGTGTACAAACCTTTAGAAATCCATTGAGTACCAATTTGTTCAATTGACTGACAATTTCGAAAGAGTTACTTAAAGGACCGTAATGAATTCACGGCAACAATATTTTCTTGCATTGTATTTCAAGAATTTAAATATTCTGAATTTTCTCTGGTCTGGCCTGGTAGGAGGCTTCAGCCGTGGCTAGTTACCAATTACCACCCTACCGCCAAAGACGTGCAGCCAAGCTATTTAGCGTTCCGGTAGGATGTCGTGTAGAAACCGATTAGGGATATGGACTAGGGTTTAATATAACTGCCATACCCCAAACAGGTTAGCCCGCTACCATCTTAGACTGCATCATCACTTACCATCAGGTGAGATCGCAGTCAAGGGCTAACTTGTATTTAATTTAAAAAAAACTGGATATAAGGTACATAAAAGTAGCAATAACTATTTTTAAAAAAATCCCGATTCTCGGGAATTCCCGGGAATCGGCCAATTTTATTCCCGTTTCCTTGAGTTGAAAATTTGCCGTTCCCGAGATTTATTTTTAATTTTGATTGAGTGGGATTTTTAAAAAGTTAATTTGTTTAGTTTCACCCAACCTAAGTCCAGTTAATTAATATAATAGGTTTTGCTTCGGACATAATATTGTCAATCAAACTTATAATTTTAGAGTACGGAAACAACGTACAAATTTGAAATTTTACATAAATTGGCTAATTTGCGGTTTTGGCTCTTACGAAGTTCTACCATATAGATAATTCTGTATGTAAAGATAAAAAATCATGACACCAAAATTGTATGATTTTCTTCGTTTTTTATTTTTGAGTATTTTTCAAACACTGTAAATAATACTATATGTCTGCAAAAGACTAGAAATTGATTTCAATGATCAATTTCCAACATCTTTTTGCTATTTAAATTTTTGAAATAACATCTGTATAATTCTTGTTTCTGACAAAAAATGAATATCAGACTCTTAGTCGGTAAGTACATTGTATATACGTATGATATTGATTTATGCCACAATTATACTTGTAATTAACTCACGTAAGTAGTTTATGTAAATAAGATACTTATGTAACTCTAGATGATGCCCTCGACTTCGTCCACATGGATTAAGATTTTTTGACTCCCGCGGTAACTGTTTAATTTTCTAGGATAATGGTTCCGGGTAGCCTATGTCCTTCTCCGGGATGTAATCTATCTTTGTACCAAATTTCATCAAAATCGTTTGAGTAGTTGGGCCGTGCAAGCGTAGCAGACAGACAGACACACTTTCGCATTTATTATATTTTGTATGGATATCAGTATGCTGGGCTAACTAATGCCCGCGACTTCGTCCGCGTGGTTGAAGTTTTTTTTATTCCCGCGGGAACTCCTTAATTTTCCTTTAGATAAAAAGTCACTCTCCCTCAACTATACCCACGCCAAAAATAACGTCGAACCATTGCTCCGTTGCGGCGTGATTGACGGGCAATTCAATTAACAATCACACTTTCGCATTTATAATATTAAGTATTAAAATGGATTCGCACACGATATGCGATTTACAACAGGTATTTTGTCAATTACCTACTCATGTAAGAGACTTTGGTACGTGATTTACTCACTTACGTTATTCTATCAATTTCACAAATTTTGAGTTACCGTGTTTTGTCATCCGAGGGCATCCGTGACATGCTATGACAAGCGCGCGAAAATAACGAAAACCGCGACGGGAGCGCCACCCGGCCGAAGTGGGCATAACTGACGTGTGGGGTGAGGACTGAGGAGAGCCAACCTCTCGATTTGTGTTTTGATTTTAAGAGCTGACAGCGCCTTAAATGTGAATCTCTGGTAAGGGGACTGTGAAAACCAAAGATAGAGAAAAGATGTTACCTACTGTTATAATATGTTCTTAGCGACCAGTGCCCTGTTTATCAAACGTTACAACCCTACAAGCCTTGTATTACAATCGTTTTCTTTTACGAAAACCCTTGTAATACAAAGCTTACAAGGCTTATAACGTCTGATAAACAGGGCACTGATAACAACCATCGGCCATTTGGCAGCAAGGCGAATTGGCAGGAAATAAAATATAGCGTTACAAAGCCCAGGGGCGCAATAAACATACCTCTAGTATACGATTTTTCCGAAATAAAATTTAGCCCATGCAATATATAATAAAATATATATAATACTAGCTAATGCCCGCGACTTCGTCCGCGTGGATTGAGGTTTTTCGGTTCCCGCGGGAACTCTTCAATTTGCCGGGATAAAAAGTAGCCTGTGTGTTATTCCAGACTATAATATATCTCTGTGCCAAATTTCATCCAGATCCGTTCAGCCGTTGGGGCGTGATTGAGTAACAAACATCCATCCATACATCCATCCATCCAAACTTTCGCATTTATATTTATTATTTGACCGAGCGAAGCGAAGGTCTCTACTTGTGTCTCTACTTGCGAAGGAGTCTACTTGAGTGAATTTGCACTTGTCCGTCCGTCCGTCCGTCTGTCAGAGCCACTATAACTTCTGAATTACTGAACGTAATTACTTCAAATTTATATATCATATATGTAAACTGATGGCCTCCAGCCGAGTATGGC
The DNA here is from genome assembly GCA_923060345.2 of Erebia aethiops. Classification (NCBI taxonomy): domain Eukaryota; kingdom Metazoa; phylum Arthropoda; class Insecta; order Lepidoptera; family Nymphalidae; genus Erebia; species Erebia aethiops. The sequence continues at coordinate 6,264,336 of OV281096.1, read as the reverse complement.
TTAAAAAGTTATAAAAATCTTTATTTCAGGGGGCTCTCATAATATAAGCGAATGCGAAGTAAAATATTTTTTATAGCGTTACATAGGGTCGCGGTACATATCATTTTAAAGATAATTAAGAATGGAATCCAAAATTTTTTTTTTAATTTTTCCTCTACAATTGACGAAATGGGGGGCTTTCAAATTAGAGATTTTCTAACGTCCAAAGTTGACCTCAGAACTCTAAATTTTCTGAAAGGCTGAGCATGAAACTTGATCAATTATTTGAATTATATCCTGTAATTGAACAACAAATACTAAAATTAGATAAATAGGTATTATAAGGAAATGAAATGATTTCATTTTGAGCTTCATTATTTTTAACAGAACTTCACAATGATGTCAATAGATGGTGCTCTGTAAAAGTTTATTCCTTTGTGCTTACAAATAATAGACGTTAGCACCATCATACGTGGAATAAAAAAATAGTCTACTGATAGTGCTGATGTCTATGAGCGTAAAGATGAGCGCGCATTATACAGTTAAAACTATCTTATGGATACCGCGAGGTCTCAGTTTGGGGCGAACCACTAGTAGTATGGATAGGTACCTGAGCTATCTCCATTCTTAATTTCAACCAAATCGATTCAGTCATTGTAGCGTGAAAGAGTAATTGTCCTCCGGACTGAATTTCGGCCACGGCGTCCTATCTCCAGAGAGATTAGCCATCTACGCGGGAAATATTACAGTGCACAAGTGTGTGCGCATTCACAGATGCTCTCTCTGTTCTTTTACTCACATAGCCCGATCATGGGACGGAATACAAGGCTTATAACGTCTGATAAACAGGGCACTGATAACAACCATCCGCCATTTGGCAGCACGGCGACTTGGCAGGAAATAAAATAAGGCGTTACAAAGCCCAGGGGCGCAATAAACATACCTCTGTATACAATTTTCACGGGGAAGCTGTTGCGTTCGAGATAACCTCATTTCCTTCCCGAGCGCCGTCAAGCCTCCACTGTCCTGAATAAAAGCCCGGAGATAAATGAATTTCTTTCCAATTTGATAAATAAATCCTGTTTATAGCCTTATTTACGGGCACAGTTCAGTATTTTTTATTTGTGTACTTTGGTGTTTTATTATAGGACGAAAACACACAATACAGGCCAAAAGTCATAGGTATGCAGGTCCGCTCGAAAAGTTCGCGTCATTCACTTTTATGCAGAGCGCGTTCACAAGGCGACTGAAGCGTGAAAACGCCTTGTTGGTCCAGCTGTTAGCATTTTCGACTGCAGCCGACGAGGCCCCGGGTTCGAATCCCGGGTCGGGCCATAACAAGTATGTATTGCATTTTTCTGGCAAGAAATTCTCAGTACTAGCCCGGAGTTAAGAAATTGGCAGTATTCCACCCCTGTGCCTCGGAGAGCACGTTAAGCTCCTGCGGCTGATCTCTCTCCGGTCGCGTCGGATTTTGAGTCCCATCGGCCTATTAAAGTAAATGAACAGGGAGTGCACCTGTGTATGCGCACACACTTGTGTACTGTATATAATATCTCCCGCGCAGATGGCTAATCTCTGTGGAGATAGGCCGAAATTCGGTCGAGAGGGCTTATTATGTCTGATCTAACTTGTATATTTTAGCTATTAGAAACTGTAAGGCGTAAACTAGATTAATTAGTCTAATAGGAGAGGAAAATTCCTAAATTCTCAGTTATGGGGCTGACTAGGAAAATCGTAAATCTAGCTTTTCTTATTTTTATTCTAGACAATGTTTCTTTGACTACAAGATTAAGTCATGTACTATATCGATTACAAGAAAAAAATAGCTTGGCACAAGAAAAAGTAGAGGTTGGAAACCTAGTCCGGGTATGAGCTGATATTTGAAAATATTCGAAGGCAAAGTTACCGAAAGTTTTCCTAAGGGCTTCCACGACCCGTCAAAGGGCTCTTCACGCGCACGATTTTGTAAAGTTCGTTCCTACATAAATAATATTATGTTTACTACTAACTTCTTAAAAATACAAGTTAGATATTATTATTATGATGAGGGAATTTTGTAAAGCTTTTAACAAAAACCTACAAAAAAAATCTGTAATAAAACATTCTACACTTAGATCAAGTTTTTCCTTCCCCAACTGAAAGAAAAACAGAAACATGTAAAGGAGTCGAAGAGCTTTTCTACTTTGGAAAGTAAGTTAAAAATGTATGAAAACTTTGCCAGCAACCTCTCGGGAGCAAGTCCGGTGGTAATTGGAGTTTGAAATCGCAAAGTCGATTACCAACTAGTGGCAAACAGTAACGATTTTCAACTGTTATTTAATTTAATATTGAGCTTGGCAGGAACTCGTATAGACCTATAGTTTTCTTAGAGCCCGCGAATTTTTACCTATTTTTTGTCGGCATGTGGATGTAAATTTAAAAAAATTAAGTTGGTACTTAGTTTTGTATCATCATATACTTATATCTGCTATTCCAACGTCGCTGTTCAATATCCCTGCAAAAGTAGGTTTCTATTTATAAATTCACTAGATGATGCCAACAACCTCTTGGATTAAGGTTTTTCCATCTTAATTTTAGTTTTTTTTATTCCACTACAAGTCAGCCCTTTAAGGGGGTATGGCAATTATATTAAACCTATACCCCTAGTCGGTTTCTACTCGGCATCTTACCGGAACGCTAAATCGCTTGGCGGTACGTCATAGGGTGATAACTAGCAACGGCCGAAGCCTCCCACCAGACCTGCAGACGCTAGAAAATTCAGAAATTATAAATTCCCAAATTGACCTTGCCGGCAATCGATCCGGGACCGGCAACAGCGCTCAACACAGCGCCAGGGAGATCGTCAAGAAAAAGTAGGTATGGGTGTAAAGTATCCAAAAGCACACTAGTCCATTCACTAATAATCGCTTTAAGGAATCAACGCTGCTTTAGAATTGTGCTTTTAAAGTGCTTAAACAAAAGATTATTATCAGAGCTTCAGCTGGGTATTAAATCCCGTGCCATCCTCCCTTCCATTTTGCAGCCGCTTTGCGATGCAAAACTGAACCAAACTCGACGCCAATCTCTTTAGGTACTTATTTTGAGTTTGCATACTTGTTTGACAGAATATAGCATTTATTATGCAAAGAAGGTTTAATGTTTTACATAATCCATTTTCACTAACCGTTCTAGCGTGATTTTTAAGCTATTTTTCACTTGCATAATATTACGGTGAAGGAAAACATGGAAACCGTCATGATAAGTGCATAGTGTTCATTTATAGTGTTCTCGGAGTCCATGCCTATTCGCAGTGAGCCATTGTGGTGGGTTGGTTCATTATGTCCAAACACTTCTCATTCTGAGAAGAGACTCGTGACAGGAGAGGTCCTGTTATTCTTAGGTACCTTCAAGGCAAGAGTGAATAGGCAAGCGCGTTCGGCGTTCCAACCTAGACTCATTGCTTTGCACTAAGCATGACAGTCGTCAACCGCAAGCCTAGTTATATCACAATTTAAAAATATATAGAATTCTGTGCTCGTGCTCTGTTTGTCCGAAAATTGGTTGAAATGATGATGATTAACCGTTCTAGTACAGAGAAACAGATTTGTGCACAATTTTCAGGTTCCATTTAATCGTTTCCAGATATATGAATCTTTGGGAAACAATACTTGGGATTATTGGAGTACTGTCTAGTAAAAACTCACCTTTACTTATATAATTTTAGCAATAAATACCGCAAACTTACCGGAAATATTCAAATCATTCTTGGACCTGAAATCAATGAAAAAAGCAGTTAGGTTAAGTCACACGACTTACAAAGAAAGAAATTCGTTTTAATAATAAACTGAACTGATTCATAAATTACCATGTTTGACGATTCGGTTTATTAGTCTAGCTTTTATAACGTCGTCGCGTCGATTGCATATTTGGCCGTTGAGCTATGTGCCAGCTGCCGTAAGTCCCACATTCCTGGCATGGACGATCTGTGTGTATACAAGTACGCTTTCGCCAGTCTTTGATAGTTAGATACATTGCTTTTCACACCCAGTTTTAAGGCATAATTTCCTTTGTTTTTGTTTTTGTCATGAACAGATAAGAGGACCAAGAAAGAGAGTAACGTGGCTGAAGTTGCAATGTAGGTACACTAGTTCGAAGGACTGCACCAAGTTGTAGGGAGACGGTAAACATAAATGGCCGCCATATACCTACACAATATGATCTACCGAGGAGGTTTACAGTGTGCAAATATTATAGAGCACACCAAAGCGTGTATTGGAATAGACCTTTGCAGGTTTTAATAACCTGCACAGGCGATCGGTGCAAGGTCTAAACTCAATTCTTTTGAGTGTTATCGTATGGAGAAGCGACTTGAAGACTTCTCCAGCAGACCGTCGACATACATGCTATGACATACGGTAGACAGGTAGACCATAACGTGCGTCGCTTACATAAACGGCATAAGACCGCAGTCTGTGGAGATGCTTGGAAGAGACATAATATAGTATTATGTCCAGTTGTCTTGCAACGGTTCAGAGGATGACAACAATATTCTAATAATATTTTCAGACACCTGTCGGTTCGGTTCAGCCCTATAGAAATTTCATTTCATCCCCAGATGCGCTACTATGATAGGAGAGCAGCCTTATTTTTAGGGTTCCGTACCAAAATGGTAAAATGGAACCCTTATGGTGCGACTTTCTCCGTCTGTCTGTCCGTCCGTCACACTCGATTATTTCAGTAACTACCGAAGCTATCGACATGAAATTTGGAATAGTTGTGTATATTAGTGGCCCAAAGACACTGGAATTAAAAAAAATTGGAAATTATTTTTGTTCTTATTTAAAAAGGGGGGAAAATCGGAGGGTTGAAATTTAAAAGTGAGATAACTGTACTGTGTGGGGTATCATATGAAAGGGTTTACTTTGTACATTCTAAAACAGATTTTTAATTATTTTTAGTTATGATAGTTTTTGATTTATCGGGGAAAATGTCTAAAAAAATACCGTTCCCCCCCCCCCTTATCTCCGGAGTTTACCAATCGAAAAATTTGAAATAATTATGGTCAATAGGAATTTACGTATATTTTACAGGAAAACTATAGCCAATGCTCTAACTAGCATAGTTTTTTTGATATTAACAATAAACCTCTACAAACAAAGTTAGTCTTGCGGTTCATTAACAAAGGTAATTATTTATTAATAATGGTACGGAACCCTTCGTGCGCGAGTCCGACTCGCACTTGCCCGGTTTTTTTTCTATGAGAGCAGCCAACTAGTTGTAAATGAAATGCAATCTGAAATGAGATATACAAGAGGGTCTTAAGTCCCAACTGCAGCCGGTGGAATCACAGTGATGGTTTAAATTGGTGTAGTCGTCAAGCTTACGAATGTAAGAAGTGTCGAATGTCGTGTAAATACTTCACTACACAACAAAATGTTAATGTAAATAAATGACAGTAGTATATTGTGTGCTTAGGGGTGAAACAAGACGATTTCAGACGAGGGTGAAGAGGCATCACCCGAAATCTGAAATCGTGTTTCATCCCGTGGCACACACACTATTTTTCATATACTTAATCTGCATTAAAAGTGAGAGTTTTATTAAAATTATATTTCTTATTTCGTTGCTAGGTTGTTGTTTACAAATATCATATTAACTATTTGTCAGTTTAGTTGATGGGTAAAATGACAATTAAATAAACAAAAGATACTCTGACAGGATTGAAAGGAAGGCTGCTACGTCATTCAGCGAGTAGAAAACCACCGCTTTGCTACCCGCGGGTTCTACCCGCTGCATGACGTATTCGTCTCAAATTTACTAGTTTCAGGTGGTTCAACAGGCATTGAAACTCGCACTTTCAATGCAAGTTATATGAAATAGTAGTTGTACATGAAATAAAACATTTAATTTCACGTGGAAATGTATGTATCAGTATATATGAGCGATAGTAGTACGTAGATAGCAGATAATGCTATAATCCACGTATCAATAACATAGACCTAATATCAAACATTATGGCTAGCGCGAGCTGCAATATCGCTTGATAGCGTTGCAAGCTATTATTATGAAACCCGCTGCGTTCCACACAATTATGCAAATGAAGCCACGGGCGGTTGCGGTTCGTTCTCCCGTCATTGGATGCTTTGGCGTTTATTGGGGCGGTATTTCATCTAGGTTAATTGTTTATTGTTTCGGTAATTAAGGGCCAAAAATGAGATGAGCCTGACGAAGATAGATTTATAACACAAGTTGTGTTTTAATTTACCAGAGTAACATAGAGTTCTAGTCTACCCTTCTCAGTGGTTACATTCTAGAGACGCACACGTGGTCTCCGTGGAACGAAATCATTTGTCAATAGGACTCATCATCTGTCAATCGTCCCATAGACCCAAACCTGCTGTGAATCTAGGTACTAAAATTCTACATCAATATGTGAATCCGAAGAACGTTACAGAAGAAGAAGTTACGAAGAACGAGCGTTACCCTCGCTACGTTACAAACAATAAACAGATGCAACTAAGCAACTTATCTTACTTTAGTACTACTTTACTAAAGTTTATTTTAAAAAAATCACGTCGCGAGTAGGTAAGTATCTGATTGTAAAAGAAAAACATGCAACGAACACACAAGTAGGTAGGTAGATATTGCTCCGGAAAGCACTTTAAAGTTTCAAATGGAACACGCCTATTGAATACTCAAAGATTTTTAAATCCCGTTGGCGTTAAAGGAACAGAAGCGGCGTAAAACTGGTGGGTGGAGAAAAAGATTTAAAAACATGGCGACAAGTTGCGAATGAGAACTAAGCGCCCGTGGTTCCAAGTTTTTACTTACCGTGTTTTTACCACAACGGCAAGGAGGTTTTGAGTTAAGTAGTTACCTAAGTATATTATTAGATAGTATCCTACGTCAGCGACAAACGCGACTCGATATACGTCGCGACGACTAGAAGTTTTTTTTAAATAAATAAACTGGGAGTATTGACCTATGCAATAATTCAGACAATTTAAAAATAAATACATAATACTATTGGGTCTTTAACGATAATAGCTATTTATGCAACTGTATCGTAATGAGGGTCATCTTAATTCGAGTGATGTTTTTTGATACGAGGCTTGCCGAGTATCAAAATAGGATAGTACGAGAATTAAAATGACTAATTACGTACAGTTGCATACAAGATTTTATCTACGACAAGGACGTCTTTATAATTTTTTACTTTGTAAATTAATAAAAAAGTCAAATCAATTGACTGGTTGGGAAAGTGCCAGAACCCAGAGCCGCTAAGCTATAGGTATCCTATTTATGAAGATAACCATATCGATACAGCTACGACTCATAACGATACAGCTCCCATACAACGAACTGTATCGTTATGAGAAGCTAAAACGAAAGAGGGTTCAATTCGATATAGTTGTCAAATTCGAAATTGGAACTTTTCGATGCTGGAGTAGATAAAATTAATAAAGCTTCATCAAATTAAAGTTTTCAACAATAGGTACTTGTAAGTTGTAGGTATTTAATGGTTTACAACAGGAATCTTCTTGTTACAGTTTTATTACAACTTTATTTAATTATGATACTTAAATGTTAGAAGAGACTCCTTCACCTTTTTATTTTCATCGTTGATTTTATCTTCAGTGAGTACCTAGTTACATAAGAATGTTTTTCTTTGCAGCATAAATATGGACTAGATTTATTAGATAACCTACCTACTTATATTATTATATTCTGTTATCGACAGTTGCATCTACAATTACTGCTGTTGACATTCGAATCGGTTAACCCTAGATTTTAAAATAGAATAGCAAAGTCATTCGGCGACCTAACTGGCGCACTGGGAATCCGGGCGGAGGTTCCGGGTAGTGGGTACGATACCCGGCAGGAGTAATAGTCATAGTCATAGTCATTTATTTATTAAATATAGGTACACTGTAGGTACCTACACTTATTTTCGTCTAAAAATTACTTAAGTACTTAAAAAGCATGATGGTGATAATGGGTAACGGTATCTTAAAACTAAAGCTACGAGGGTTCCAAACGCGCCCTGGTCTGAGAAGAGCCCACAACAAACTCAGCCGGGTTTTTTTTTATTTTTTATTATCACCATCTCACAAATATTCTTACTAAGGAACTATCAGAGACATTAGAGCAAATTATTGCCAGGCTTCCTTGTCGTTTAAGTAGTCCTTTACATGGTAATAAGATTTTTCAATGAGTTTACGTTTTAATTCAAAAATTGATGGTCAAACGAACTTATCTGTAAGTGAAGTTCGACTGAATTATGTGAAGTTTGTTGTCTCGTCCGATAATGAAAAGTCCCACCCAACCCTTTATTCTTACAATTTGTTAATTGTACTTGGGAAGGTAGCCCTATTAGTTGTAAAATTGGAGAACTCTTTAAACTGAATGAAGTATGGTAATAATATGACAGTGGTTGGCAGCACTGTCGTGGCGGTGTTTCTGTTTTTTATACGACTGCCTGAAAAAAGGAGTATATTGTTTTCTGGGTTCATGTATGTATGTATGTGAGTTTGTATATTCCACCATAACTTCTATACGCCTGAACCGATTTTGATAAATGAGGTATCGTTAGAATCCCTAGCGTGACATAGGCTAGTAAAATTAAAAAAAAAATTGATGGGGTGACCATGGTCCCGCATTAAAGACTAAAGTTGAAAAAAAATTATCGAAAATAAGGTAAACTATATAATCATCATCTAGAAAATGATGAGTAGATTCCAAAAATACATTCCATAGTCCACTATAGTTCAATATCCAGTGATTCACAAAAAAATATCATTTAAGGTGGAAGACAAGGGTCTGCCCGCGAAATTCAAATTTAATTTGGATTTTCGCAATTTGTAAACTAATACGACAAAGTAGGCTTATAAGGCATTCAAATTGCGCCCCTAGGAATATCATCTTCACAGGTTTAAAATAATGAGATTGACGTGAGTTTCTCACAAATTAGTCATTATTTTGACTAATTTCTTAAACTGGGCACTTTCAAGTAAAGATTTTTATATAAACCTGTGAAGATGATATTCCTAGGGGCGCGATTTGAATGCCATAAGCCTTTATCGTATTAGTTTACAAATTGCGAAAATCCAAATTAAATTTGAATTTCGCGGGCAGACCCTTGTCTTCCACCTTAATAAAAATGTGAATAAAATTCCAAAGGTAATTCAATACGGGCTACGTCAGAGTCGTATTTCTTAATAATTTTAATTATATTCACTTGCAGCTTTGAAATTGTGAGAAGCCAGAGAGTAAAAAAGCGATATTACTGATGCAGGTCTTACATACTTACTCTCAGTCGAGAGTCGAGACTGCATTATCATTTACTACTTACCATAAGAACAGCTAACTTGTAATAAAATGCCGATGTTTTCTACATTTATTTACTTACTAGCTGATGCCCGCGACTTCGTCTGCGTGGAAAAAGTTATTTTGGATTCCCGCGGGAACTCCTCAATTTTCCGGGATAAAAAGTAGCCTATGTCAGTCTCCAGGTCCTCAAGCCAAAAATCACGTCGATCCGTTGCTCCGTTGCAGCGTGATGGATGGACAAACCAACAAACCAACAAACAAACTGACTTTTGCATTTATAATATTAGTATGAATTTAGATAGGTAGTAGGTACTTACTTAAATAATTGTAGAAAGCTATTAAGTAATTAGAAGTAATTGTATTTTTTTACTTCATTCTAATATTACAACATTCAGGTATTAAGGATTTAAAATTAAATTAAATTAATGCTTTCCAATCTTTTATTTAAATTATCAACACTTGTAGTCAGTACCGGGTTATGGTTTTAGTAATGGCCAATAAATAATATCGTTATCGTACATGGTAATTGTAATTAAAATACATAAACATGTAAATACATTTCTGATATTAGTTAATTATGATGTATGTGATGCTAGTTATATTTTAGTGTACATTATTTTATTTATTTTATATACTATTAACGATTTAGTTATCCGGGATAAACCTATGAGTCTGTCTCAGAGATATAAACTATCTAATGTATCTGTCACCGTAAAATTGCAAAAACCGTTAGATTGTAATCTAACTAACGAAAATGTAAACTGTCGACAGATTGTGAACCGTTCGATGTTCTGAGTGTCAATTTTTGAAATATTCATTGTATTTACGTTTTCTTGTCTCTTTCTTGTAGGTTAGGTTAGGGTTAGACACAAATAATCAGGTAGGTTTTATCGGGTTAATATACCTAACAGATTACAATCTACCGAAAAATAATGCGTTAAATTGTAATCTATCGACAGTTTACAATTTCGCTAGTTAATTACAATCTAACGGTTTTTGCAATTTTACGGTGACATATCAAAGATAAAAATCGGTTTAGTGAATCTTATCTTACTAATATTATAAATACGAAAATTTGGATGGATGTATGAATGTTTGTTACTCAATCACGCCCCAACGGCTGAACGGATCTGGCTGAAATTTGGTACAGAGATAGATTATAGTCTGGAATCTGCTATTATAGGCTATTTTTTATCCCGGATGATTAAAGAGTTCCCGCGGGAATCAAAACACCTCAAACCACGCAGACGAAGTCGCGGGCATTCGCTAGTGGACCATAAAAATGTAACAAGAGAAAAAAACTAATAGAAATTTGAAAGGTAACAGACATACAGACACACAAAAGCATAAAAATAATTAAGTCTATTGATATACCTAATTGCAACATCAATAAGTAAATGATAATCATAAGGATACAAATGATAAAGGTAGGGTAAAACCGGGATAGATGCCCCACTTTTTGAAAAGGACACCTAATTTTAAAAATATTAATTTTATACGAATAATTTCTATTAATGTAGCTAGCTCAATCCTTAATGTTGAATTATTATTATTATTTTTTAACCTATCAAATACAGATTTTGCAGAAATTAGCTTTTCGTGGAACATGTTTTTTGAGGATAGATGCCTACCTGTATGGATAGTTGCCCCACCATGAAAAAACTGAGAAGGATAGATGCCTGCAGTGCAGGATGGATGCCCTTTATAGGTGTAAACGAAAAATCCATACCAAATGTTAGGTAGAAGTCCAAGGGTCATAATAATGAAAAACATTTTGTATTTTTTAAATCTTTTAATTGTTATCATTAGAAGATATTATTCTAATATCACACAAATGACATAGGTAATTAAATTTTTAAAGTGTCCATCCAAAGCCGACTGTAGGTTTTCTGTAGTCCAAGAACATACTCGACCTCGCACTCCTTCTTTTCTTTTATATTTTCGTGGTGCTGTAGGTAATCATATATGGCAGTGTATGCAGGGATAGGTGCCCCTAAGGGTGCCCTTAGGGGCACCTATCCCTCGAAAAATCAGGGCAACTATCCTTTTCGATAGGGATAGATGCCCAAGTATATTTTTAATAAATTATAAACAAAATAGCATCTATTTACACCTAGATGCAGACTCAATGAACCAGTATATTGACGTAATAAAAAATATAACTGAATTTATTACTAATTATAAAGTTATACAACGCAACATACTAACCTTTAAATCTTTGACGTGTTCGGGAATATCGCTGCGGAGATAATTACACGTACGAGCGAAACGCATCCTCATCGCACGACTGTCTGTGGGTAATTATGGTACGGGGTGACTGCGGCTCCTACTTATAAAATTAATTCTTAGTCGCGAGTTCGGGAAGTTAGGTTTTTAGAATATGAGGCATCTATCCTGCTGCGGCATCTATCCCGGTTTTACCCTATACCCTCTTACCCTCTTATACCTACCTTGTACTCTATTAACTGCTGTTATGTACGCCTTGTTTACAAAAAATATTGTATTTTAAATTATTTACATATTATTTTAGAATACATTATTGTATTATAGGCTAACAGATTTTTTCTTCTTTTTTGTTCATATTATTTATATACTTATTATGTGTTTTGGGTGCCGTCCAAGCACCAGCTTCACGGAAGATCAGCGCTGTATCCTAACAGGTAAAGCACATGCTGAGTGAAGACCATTTTGGAGATCATGTCATTTCGCGTTTTTTCTGTTTCATTTTATAAAGTATTATTTTATTATTAGTTATTTCTTATACTTCTATCCCTGAATAAAGATTTATTTCTTTCTTTCTTAATTTTGGTTTATTTTTAACCTTTAAGAAGCATCCCTCCATCTATTACAAACGAAGAACCTGTGATATTTCTCGCTTTATCACTCGCCAAGTATAGTATTAAATCTGCTACTTCTTCGGGCTCTATTAGTTTTCCAAGAGCTGTCCGTTTAGATATTGTATCCCAAAAGTCATCGTGCTTTGTTTTATCTGGAATCAAATTGTCGACAAAATCCGATTTTACCGGCCCGGGACAAATCGAGTTCAGTCGTACACCATGAGGCGCTAAATCTAAAGCGGCACCTCTAGTAAAATGTTCCAACCCTGCTTTCGAAGTGCAGTACGCAAGGTTTCCTGGATAAAGGACAGCATGAGCCGCAATGCTAGTTATGTTAATAACATTTCCACGAGCCTTTATTAGATGAGGCGCGCTAAGATTTGTGAGTTGCACAGCGGCTCTTAAATTTGTGGCAATTATCTCATCAAATTTTTTCATAATATTATCCGACACTATATCTACTTGACCGCATATACCAGCATTGTTTACCAAAACGTTCAATCTCCCATAGTGGTTTAGAGTAGTATCAATGATTTCCTTTGCACCTGCATCCGTGGACAGATCAGCCATAATAACAAGGGGTTTCTTGCCGATTTCGGCGCATTTTTCCGCAACTGTGTTCAATTTTATCTCATTTCTCGCAACAATTACGACATGTGCGCCTTCTTCTGCAAACTTTATAGCGGCTGCGGCGCCAATACCGGAACTAGCACCAGTCACAATTACCACTTTCTCGTTAGAAGACATTTTAAACATTGATAAATAATAAAATATAATGCAAACTTTATGCACTTCTTATCGTCCGTTCACTCTAATATGGGTGTAGTAATGTGTCTCATTAGTATTAAGTAGGTAACGTCACAGTGTAAAAATAGATAGAGCGATCCACAGTCTTTCTTGGACATAAGATGATTATTATCCACGTCTGTTTCTCGTGTTTTTTTGTACTTACCAAATAAATTAAATGAAATTCGCATTTTATACAGTTTAACGTTTTTATATCAACGTTTAGTTTGATAATAAACTAGATGATTCCCGCGACTGCGTTCGCGTGGATTGAGAATTTTTAGTTCCCGGGGGAACTTCCTAATTTTTTTAAGCCAATGTCCTTCCCCGGGATGGAACCTACGGCCTACTATTATCGGTTGAAAATATTGACCGTTAAAGCGTAGCAGATAGACAGACAGACAGACAGATAGACACACTTTCGCATTTATAATATTAGTACATTTTACACTTAGCTACAGTAAATACTCTGTCACGGCTACTAGTACGTATAGTCCCACAAACTTAACCGACCCGGACAGAAGGTAAGTAGATACATAATATATGAAAAATAAAATAAAACAAAAACTAAACAGGCTTAAAAATTAGTTCCAATTCTGGTCACCGGGTCATATAATTTTCCCGGACTGGAATACTTTGCTATCGGAAATTAATTCAAGTTTTTTAAACCTTTCCCCGTTAAAACTTTTTAAGGAGCTTATAACTTATCCTATAATGTCATGCTGCAAGAGTGAATTTTAGTTGATAGTTACCGAGTATTATCAGATTCAGTAGGTACGTAGTTACTACATATTATTTTGTGGTATCTATCCATCCAAAGTCATCGGGATAGTCACGCTGCCGGCTGCAGCAGTAAAAACTCGGCCTACAGTACAGCGGTTAGTCCCGACATAGGTATAACAAATGTACAGATAGGTAGATAGATAGACAGGCAGACATAATCTACACTATTCACTAATATTATAAATGCGAAAGTTTGGATGGTTGGATGTACCTACCTTGGATAGGCTATGTTCCTGATCAATTAGTACGTGAGATATCGTTGGTTTTAATATGAAACAAATAAGGAGAAAACATGTCATTTATGTCGTAAAAACATGCAAAACGCAATGTGCTTACATTTAATTTTGAGAAAGTATTTTGAAAAAATAATTATCTAGGTACCTACCTAGATAAATACAAGTTCAATCTTAATAATCGCATAATATGCTGGAAATATTCTCGAATTACAAATTATTTTGGTATTACGTTTGTATGTGCAATTCGCCCTCCTTTAACGCATTATTTTTCGGTAGATTGTAATCTGTTAGGTACGAGTACATTAACCCGAAATAACCTACCTAAGTGCCGTACCTGATTGTTTATGTCGAACAAGAAAACGTAAATTCAATAAATACTTATTTCAAAAATTGACACTCAGAACATTGAACGGGTTCCAATCTTTCAACAGTTTACAATCTATCAAGATAAAAAGCGTTAGATTGCAATCTAATGGTTTTTACAATTTTACGGTGACATACAAGTATATACTTCTAACTATAGATAGGTATATACCGGGGGTATTATCAGATGACGTAGGTACGCAGCATAATGAGATTGCAAATGAAAAATCATGGCATGGTTGAAGACGTAAAAAATACAGGTAACTACCTACCTACTTAGCTTTTTACAATAATTATTACAAGACGATTGACGTAATTCCAGTTTTTCTATTTACTTAAGTCTATCAGGTTATTTAATAAAATTTAACCGACTATCAGTGCCTACTGTACCTACGTATGAGTAATTAATAGCGCAGTCGGAGTTGAGTTTTTCGATGGTAATAGTTTAATTATAATTCATTTATTCAGGCAAATGTTACAATGGGAGTTGGTACCTCATACACTAAGGAACGGTAACAGCTCTCAGCGGTTACAGCTACAATAGCCCACCTCCAGGTTGAGATGTTTACAGATGTACTAAAGATAACGTAGCAAATAAAATAGATGTGTTATAATAATTAGTATTCAAATAAATGAGAGTACCTACTTAAATAATTTAATTGTACAAAAACGGTTAATTAATTACAAATAGATAGTTAGTACGGGTCCCGTAATGGGGTCATGGTCCAACTAAATCAATAGTTGGACCATTGCCACTAACGAAGTCCCGTGGGCCAACTGGTTGGACGGAGTAGTTGAACCTTAAAACTTACCATCAGGTGAGAATTGAAATCGCAGTCAAGAGCTAGCTTGTAGTGGAATAAAAAAAAATCAAGACCTCTGAATAGTATTCTGTTTAAATAAGTTAACTAGCTTTTGCGCGCGACTTCATCAGCGTAGTTTAAGTTTTTTTTGATTCCCGCAGGAACTCCTTAATTTTCCGGGATAAAAAGTAGCTTATGTGACTGTTCAGGTCCTCAACTATACCCATACAAAAAATCACGTCCATCCGTTGGTCTGTTGCAGCGTGATTGAAGGACCAACCAACAAACCAATTAACCATCAAACAAACACACTTTCGCATTTATAATAATACTAGCGGTCGCCCGCGACTTCGTCCGCGTACAATTTCTGATTTCCTATGAGATTATGAAATTTTCCCGCTGCAAAAAGTCTATCTAAAGAGGCTTTATATAGCTTATGCAGGTTTTTATTATTTCAAACTTATAACCGAAATGCTGAATTTTCATGTCTCTTTCTACAAAAACATAGGACTTTCATACAAATTTTCAACCCCCATGTTACCCTTTATGGGGTGGGTTTTCGTAAAATGGTTTATACAGGTTATTATCATTTAAAACTACTAACTGAAATCCCGATTTTCAAGTATCTAACTTCAAAAACATAGAACATTCATACAAACTTCCAACCCCCATTTCACCCTTTTTGGGGTAGATTTTCGAAAAAGTACTTATACAGGTTATTATAATTTAAAACTGATAACCTAAATCCCGATTTTCTAGTCTGTAACTTCAAAAACTTAGAACCATCATGCAAACTTCCAACCCCCATTTAACCCTCTTTGGGGTAGATTTTCGGAAAAAAAATTATACAGATTTTTATTATTTTAAACTTATAACTTAAATGCTAATTTTCATGTGTCTAACTTCAAAAACAAAGGACTTTCATACAAACTTCCAACCCCCATTTCAACCCCTTAGGGGTGAATTTTCCCAAAACCGTTTCTTAGCTGACGTTTACACCATAGAAGAAACCTACCTTCCAAATTTCAAGTCTGTATGTTTTATAGTTCCTGAGATATCGTGATGATCAGTCAGTCAGTCAGTGACCTTTCGCTTTTATATATATAGATTATGATTATAAGTATATGTATAGAAACGAAGATCGGGCATTGTAAAATATTTTGAGCATCGACCCGTTTATTTCTTTTGCGAGGACTAACTACCTATTATTGCAATTGTATACCTTCATCACAAATAAGAAATAGCCGATTGTGCGGAACATAAAACGCAATAAAACATTGAACCAGGATTGAGAAAGAGATGTAGGGCGGGGACAGAAGCAAGTACAAAAGATACAAGATCGTCGAAGTGCATCCACAATAGCACGTTGCGGGATCGAATGCAAAGAGTAGGTACAAAGAAGGTTCAAGGGTGAACACATTTGTTTGCGTGAAACACAATGACAAGTGTGTGTTTGAGTAAGATTTTCATTGCTTTCACTCCTGAAAAATCCTGTCCTTAGGTCAGTAAAAATCGGTTAAAAAGACGGACCGTTAAAGCGTAGTAAAAAGACAGGCAGACACACTTTCGCATTTATACCTACTTTTAGAAATTCCATTCCGAACCAGTGGTAGATTCACTTGACGATTCAAAAGTACTTGTAAAACTTTATTTGAATAAAAATCATTTTGAATTTTGAATTTATAATATTATTTGAATTTATACTATATTTTAAAAAGTGGGCACGTTTTAATCTAATAGGTAACAGCCTCGTGGTCCCGATGAAGCAAACTGGGGCAGACCACACTTTTTAATTTGCATATAAAACCGTAACAAACCCAGTGGAATTTTTATTGTCTTATGGCGTCGACGAGATTTTAGCGGCTTGATTAAAACGTTTCACTTTAATTGAATCCAGCTGAAACCAATCATCTCTCGGAAAGCGATAATTGAGCTTGAAACACGTAACGCGCGACGCGACGGACGTTTTTGATGGCCTCCCTGGGCTGTGGTGTTCTCAGTGGGAGGTCACGTGTTCGATCCCCAGCTGAGACTATTTGGGAATTTATGCAACCGCAATAGTCTTAAGAAACTGAACAAAAGTACGTAGTAAGTAGTAATAGTTAGTACTAGATGATGCCCGCGACTTCGTCCGCGTGGATTAAGGTTTTTGATTCCCGTGGGAACTCCTTAATTTTCCATTTAATTTTACTATGCCGTGTACTGTTCCATTTTCCTCTATCGGTGAGCATTGAGTACAATTTTGGCGAATAAAATACCATAGTAAGTTTTCAGCAAACTCAAAGAAAAATTGCCGACTAAAAACAAGTCACCATCGCGGTTAAAAAGTAGATGCGATGCAAGCTCACTATGATCTATTTGAGTACCTAACATTCTATCCACTTGTAGGTATATATTATGACGTCTTCCAAAGATCAATATGAGAAGAAGGATAAAATAATTAGCTACAAGGAAAGGAAGGAAGGAGTCTCACTGACAACCACGCACCCTTCTGACAGAATCCATACTAATGTTATAAATGCGAAAGTGTGTCTGTCTGTCTGCTACGCTTTCACGGCCCATCCGTTTAACCGATTTTGATGAAATTTGGTATAGTTTATATTCCGGGGAAGGACATAGGCTACTTTTTATCCCGAAAAATTCAAAAATTTAAAAATTCAAAACCTTAATCCACGCGGACGAAGTCGCAGGCATCATCTAGTACTAACTATTACTACTTACTACGTACTTTTGTTCAGTTTCCAGACTATTGCGATTTTTGGGCGCCACGTCAAACTACGCGGGGCCTCGACCACGCGTCATCGCGCTTTGAATGATTCAAGCTTTAGTGCCGATGGGCATCGTATTCGGAACGCACCTCAGTGGAAAACCCACTGGAACTGAAACGGAGAGCGTAGAAAACAGAGGGTTGGGCAGCTTTTTACACTGTTTAATTTTAAGGGTTTAGTTAGGCACTGCACCAATTTTGACCTACGTACTCAGCTTGGTTAAAGATAAAACGTTGGAAAGTGTCTTTCTTATCTCCGTGGGAGCGGAAATTCCAAACGGAATGCGGACGAAACCGCGGCTTGAACTTGCGACAACTTCTATTATATCATACTTCATAATAATATTTTATATGCAAAAGTATGTTTGTTTGTTGGTTTATCCTTCAGTCACACCGCAACAGAGCAACGGATCAACGTAATTTTTGCGTGGGTATATTTGACGACATAGGCTACCTGCATTTACCCCGGAAAATTAAGGAGTTCCCGCGGGAATAAAAATCTTAAAAAACGCGGTCGAAGTCACGAGCATCAGCTAGAATAATAAATTATATACGGAATATCAATATTTTTCAAGATATTCTGCTTGCCTCTTATAAAGTTTAAATTCTGTTCTATAAGCCATGCTAAAATGAGAATTTTATAGCAGTTCCGGGAGAGTTTGCAAGCGGTTCATCTTAATTCACAATTTTGCAGCACTTATGCAGGCACTGCCTAGAGTGGGGGGCTTTCCGAATTTGAATACTTAAAAATAATATTCCCTTTTGTAAGTACCTAAATGAACAATATCAATATTGTTTTAGGATTTCGTTTCATACCCAAACAACTTCGTCTGTCTGTCCGTCACAGGCCAGCATATAATGATATCGATTTGAAATTTGGGTGTTTTAAAATATTATCTAATAGCAGATGCCCGCGACTTCGTCCGCGTGAAATAAGTTTTTTAAATTCCCACGGGAACTCCCTAATTTTTCGGGTTAATATATATAGCCTATGACACTCACAAATAATGTGGCTTTCTATTGGTACCAGAATTTTCAAAATCGGTTCAGTAGGTAGATCCAGAGATTACCCCCTACAAAATCACAAACTCACAAACTTTACCTCTTTATAATACCTATTATTATAGACTAATGTCGACTTGTACCTACCTACTCGTAAATATGTTTAGAATGTGGAATAAATAAAAATATTTATTCTATAACTATTTAGAATGTGCCCTTCCATAAGCTTTATAAGTCATTTGTGATGAAGAATGTCTAAACATCCCCTAGTTATCTCAGGAGTTTGTAAAAATCTGAAATAAATAATTAATAGAATTGATAGAGGTTCCAGGTGCATAATTACAGGAAAAAAAATATTTACGAAAGGAAGATTGTCGGACGAACAAAAGCAAAGTAAAATTAGAAATCCCAAAGTTTGACTTGCTGAAGAAATGCTGCTAAATTGCAAGGTATCTCTCTGTGTTATTTGAAGGAAAGCGAAATGAATCATAGCATTGCTGTAGACGTATTAATTTTATGTGGATTTTTAGTCTCAGCTTAATTTCTTTACGAAAATTTCACTGAGGCAGTATAGCCCATGCATAGGATAGCGGTCTTCTCCATTCTAGTTAAAAACGAAAGTGACGCCAAACTCTAACATTATGTGTAGTAACTTGGTACTCTTTTGTGGTTATCTCTACTCACTAACTACTCCTTAACATCTATAGAAGGTATAATCCACGAAAACAGATACAACTCCTTACCAAATTGAGTCTAACCACAGATTAACTACTTGACAGTGACATTGTAACCAGTACTCAGTAGTCCGTCTATAATAACTTATCTGGATCCGGTGCGACAGCGTCGCTAGTTTCTATTGAAAAAAAAAAAAAAAATTAACAGGCATACTTAGATCAAATGACATGTCCAAGTTCAGTATGGAGTGTGGTTTTTTATTCTGAGTGTCAATGAACCAGAACCAGACTGCTATCACATGAAAGAGGAAAAAATATAACATTAAACGCCATTTAAATAATTGGCCACCGGGTCATATAAGTTTGAGTTCTAAAACTGCTTAAATTAGCACCTTGTTTATTATTTTGTACAGTAAACAAAACTATTTTTTTATCCAAATATTCACACTACGGTCACTTATTACAAGGGCTTGTAACATCTCGAAATGTTTCCTTTTTTATCTAAACAGGGTCTTCAAATAGCTAAGTAACTGCCATGAATCGTGATACACGAAACTTTTGTGACCGCTGTCGACAGTATAATATTAATATTGAGAGAATTTTTCCTCATGTAGCTGTACGTTTTATCATGTATGTATTGATAATGATAGTGCCCTATATAAAACTAGTCCGGAGTGCATTGGATGGTCATGCATTGTTATTTGTTCGCACTGCAATCACTTGCCAAGTTCAAATCTATTAATATCCACAATTGTATGATTGATTTGATTGATTTTCCTACACATACAACTGAGGGTTTAAGTAATCAGTCGATGAAAATGTTCGCGGTATTAGATTTAATTTAATTTAATTTTTTATCTTTATTTATTTTAAAGGGCTTTTATACAATATGTTTAAGACAGTCCTATTGTAGCTTATCCATTATTTTTATTTATTTTACTACACATAAATTCTAATTATGTATCTATTCTATTTTTTATACTATTAAAATATAAAAGTTAAATAGGATTTTAGCTGAAACGGATTCCGGATCAGATAAACCTAAATAGAGATCTTTTACCACCCAATATTATATTTTTTTAAATTCAATGCTGACAAAGCTTGTTCCCTCAGACTGTTGTTCTGACTTCTGAACAATTCCATTAATAAATGTTGCATATTATCTTCAAGTTTATCACATGTCTAACAATTTAGTGAATCTACCTTTTTCATCAAGAATGAAAATGTTTATGTTAAACATTGCGCGACAGAAGTCGATAGTTAGGTACCTTTCTGCTTTTCATTCGGAAGGTTTAGTTGGTCATAAATCATAATTGACTATGCTGAAATTGCAACTATATAGTACCAGGGGAAGAATTACGTTATTCTTATTTAGAAACTGTTTTTTATCTTAAACGTTGGCAGTACTGATGAGAGGTAAATTTTAGTCTGTTTGTATGCCCCTTGATCTGATTCTGAACAGTTTTTCACTGATAGAAAGCTCCATTATTCCCGAGTGATATGGTCTAGAACAATAGACTTTAATTATAACAGGCAGACGAAGTCGCTGGCATTTGATGTTACGTAAACCATGGAATATTCATGTATTCCATGGTGTACCTACCCGGTACCTCTAAATTAGGTAGGCAGTAGGTACTTACCCCTATATTAGATACGCTATGATTACTTCGTTATTTACTCAAACTCTTGTTTGAAGATCAGGCTTAACAGACTGAAACTCTGGTTTGACTTGTTTTGCCAATTTCCATGACAAAATATGATAATACATAACACACAAATCCGACTGTTCGAGGCAACGAAAGGGTATAGTAGATTTTTTTTTAAATCCACTACAAGCTGGCCCTTGACTGCGATCTCACCTGATGGTAAGTGATGAGATGGTAGCGGGCTAACCTGTTAGGGGCATGGCAGTTATATTTAACCCATACCCCCTTCGTTTTCTACACGGCATCGTACGGGAACGCTAAATCGCTTAGCGACACGTCTTTGCCGGTAGGGTGGTAACTAGCCACGGCCGAAGCCTCCCACCAGGCCAGACCAGGGAAAATTCAGATTCAAATTGACACTGCCGGGGATCGAACCCAGGACCTCCGCACGTTAAGGCAACAGCGCTACACACTGCGCCACGGAGGTCGTCAATTGGAATGTACCTACATGACGTTATCTAGGTATATATTTTATAAGTACCTATCTCTGATTCCAACGTTATTATTATCTCTTCCGAGCGATAATTTACTAGGGGTCACAAGACCTAACCGACCTCATAATTAGATAATAGATGAGTCGCTGAACATCTTAGTTTGGTTGGGAACAGCTGTATATAAACATTATACTTACCTATACCCAATTTTCAGCGGTTGTTGAAAGCTTAAACAAATATTTTGTTGAATTAATTATGTTGTTTTAAAAGTCGTATGACGTTATTAGTGTTTTCTTTTTCCATTCCTATAAATAGTAATCCAGTGTCGCCTGTATAGAGTGTAGTGTTGTAGACTATAATATCATCTACCTAGTACTTAATATAGAGTCTGCTCTACATTTCATTTCTTAGTCTGTTCAATGATATTAGGTATGAGTTAAAGGAGTACTGGTTGCTTTACAAGTATATTATTTTTGTTTTATTACTTAGATACGTAGTATTTTAGAGCATAAAACAGCAGCAAGGTATACTTAACAATATAGATTTACAAAAAAGAAGTTATGAAATATTTACTTCAATAAATAAATAAAAAAGTTTCCAAATCGAAACGATTCTAAAGAAGTTTCAGTTCAATACGTCATAATTTTGGTATTTAGGCACGTTTTCCTCAACACCAACAACAGTGACCAAGTTTTCCAAGAATGGTAAATAAGTACGTGTTGTTTTTTATAACTAGACTAGATAATAAATAAATAAATAAATAAATAAAATCTTTATTTGCAAAATTACAAGGTTCAAAATTATAATTTGGCCTCTTCTCCCAAAAAAGTAAAGACTGTGTTATGGGAGTAAGTGCCTTCCCGATTACATAGGTGCTATTTTTGCAATATTGGCTAAGGTTAACAATTATAAAAATCAATTAAAACATAGATAATGCCCGCAACTTCGTCCGCGTGGATGGTATTTTACTTTTTAGGTTCCCGCGGGAACTCTTTAATTTTCCGAGATAAAAAGCATAATATGTTCTTCCCCGGGATACAATCTACCTCTGTACCAAATTTCATAAAAATCGGTTGAACAGATGGGCCGTGAAAGCGTAACAGACAGACAGACAGACAGACACACTTTCGCATTTATAATGTTAGTATGGATAGTATGGATTAGTATGGATTTTGTAAACGAGGTCAAAACTCGAAACAAAGAAGGCTACCGTTTATTTCTCAAATGCTCCAAGGTTTATTTAAATATTCGCCCTACGTTTAGAGTTGTCGTCACCGGTCACCCGCTCTTACAGCGCGAGCGATGTGGGATCAAAGACACGAAAACTATATAAGCACGCAAAGTATCTTCTTTTGAAGGGGCAGAAATAGATATAACCAGAACACCTACAAAAGTAGGGCAAATCCGGGACGAGAGGATATCCGAGCGGATGGCATCCCTAATTTAGTAACATAGCCCTTTATAACCTGGCAACCTTCTTATCCTAAATACAAATCTAGGATAAATAAAGGATATTGACCAATAACATCAATTACCGTATATCAGGTTTTGGAGAAACACGTGCTTGGGATACTTACCTAATAAGAAACCTATTATTACCTATAACTTATCTACTTAAATAAAATTGTCTACCATACAAAAAATTGGAAATTCGAAAATTTGTATGTGTGTGTCTGTCTTTACGATGAGACAACGGATATTCTTCATTACCATAAGACATAAGACTCCCGGTTTTTTTTTTTTAAATTTATTTATTTCATTATGCACAAAAAAATACAAAAATTATGTATCTCGCCAAACTACACACGCAGTTTGTTGGCGAGTTCGCGCTCAACTTATATTATGCCGTGCACTTATCATTAACACACAACATCAGTATACCTAGTTATAATATAATTAAAATTAAGAATCTTACGCTAAATATTTATTTATTTACTTAACTATATTATGTTATTGTTAATCAGTGAAGGAGTCGTTAATAAAAACTTCCTTTAGTTTTTTCTTAAGGACTCCTTCACTGACTTTTTTAACTACTCTTAACCACTCTATGCTATTAAATATCTTAGGTACTTAGTAACGATTTAATCTCTTACCATAATAATTATTTACTCTATTTACTCTTAATCGACCTTGTCTAACTCTTCTGACATGCTCTTTATGTGATAAAAGTTCTTTATACTTACTTGAATAATAGTGTTCTTTTGCTAACAAATAATTTAACTTAATATGTATTGGTAGAATTTTTAATTCTTTAAATAAAATTTCGTAATTTCTTTTGTACTGTTTCTTTATCTTTTTAGTTAAAAATATGTTATGAAAGTGTTCCCACTAGTATTTAAAAGGTTACCCCATGTGCACGAATTAACATTGATCATACAGCTTTACCAAATTATAATGTTTAACTTGTATGGCTATGTATATAAAAAAACTGACACAAAGGTTTAACTTAAGTAAGGCCTATTTTATCATTAAAAGGCCAAAAAGGTAAAAAGTCAATTTCTAGGCAAGCCCGCTTCTAGCTAAGCCCTAGACCACAGCTTATACTTAGGTAAATTGCTTTCCATCGGCCATGTTTACTGTCAAACGCATGCTTAACGATTAGCTTAAGTCGTATGCAACATGTTATCGAAAGACAAGAGTTCCTTTCTTGTGGAGAAAAAATATTTAAAAAAAAAAGAGAAAGTTCTCTATTCGGCGCGTTTTCTTCTGTAGGTACGCCGATTTCTCAGATATTTCAGTTTACAATCTTAAAATAATATTAATATAATATTATTATTTATATATTAATCGCGTTTTCCAAATTCCTGACTGCTCATTTCGAACACAAAATTACAATTTTAAAAAAATTGTGGAAAAAAAGGTTATGGATGGGGATCTTAAAAATGCAGCCCGCATTTTGTTTTCTAATGATACGCTGGCTCCATTTAATGATGAAACGCTAGAAGCCTTACATGACAAGCATCCTTTACCAAATCCCGACTCTTTGCTTCCAGACCCACCTTCAAATGTTTCATTTTTACAGATAAAGGATGAAGAAACTTACGCTGCGATAATGTCATTCTCCAGTGGCTCTGCTGGTGGCATGGACGGCATAACACCACAACATCTAAAGGATCTTGTGGGAGTTACTGCTGGGGACGCCGGCAAGGCGCTTCTGAGTGACATTACCAGACTTTGTAATTTTATGTTATCTGGCGAGGTAAATTCATCCTTTTTGCCATTCCTTTACGGTGCGAGGCTCTGTGCTTTTAATAAAAAGGACGGTGGGATCCGGCCCATCGCTGTTGGCTGCAGTTTTCGCCGTTTGGCATCAAAATTAGCGTGTAGACACATAGTTTCGACCCTAAAGGATAAATTCCAACCTATTCAAGTTGGATTTGGCAGTAAAGGTGGTTGTGAGGCAGCGGTGCATTCGGCTCGTACTTTCTTAGCGAATGACGAGGTTGAGGTACTGCTGAAAGTAGACGTAAAGAATGCTTTTAATTCATTGGACAGGGCAACTCTGCTTAACGAAGTTTTAACACAACTTCCCGAAATTTACCCGTATGTTTGGCAATGTTACAGTTCTGCTTCAAAATTATTTTTTGGAGATGGCGACATTAAGTCCTCTGTAGGTGTTCAGCAAGGGGATCCCTTAGGTCCAGCCCTGTTCAGCTTAGGGATCCACAACCATATCTCAAATTTAACATCTAAATTTAACATATGGTATCTTGACGATGGAACCATTGGAGGCAACGTGGATGATGTTCTAAAAGATCTTAACAATGTTAAGCAACAATTTGGCAAAATTGGTGTAGAACTAAATTTTTCCAAATGTGAACTGTTTTTTACAGAAAATCTGTCGCAAGATAGAATATTATCGGCTTCTGAATTATTTAACGAAATTGCCCCTAATATTAAGATCCTTGATAAACATTCACTTTGTCTTCTTGGTGCTCCTCTTTTTAACGAAGCCATACAACCAATCTTGGACAAAAAAGTCAAAACATTTTCGGCACATTCTGACAAATTGGGCGCTCTAAATTCTCACATTGCATTTTCGATTCTAAAATATTGCCTATTTGTACCTAAATTAATTTATATTCTCCGTGCGAGCCCAATTTGGAAATTTCCTGGACTACTCGATATCATGGATGCCACCTTAAGAGATACGCTAGAAAAAATTCTAAATTTATCTTTTGATGATCAGTCCTGGAATCAAGCTACTTTACCGGTCAAGTATGGTGGCATCGGCGTGAGAAAAATTTCCAGTGTTGCTCTTCCGGCTTTTCTGTCCTCTGTGCATAGTATAAAAGAGCTTAGTTCTCAGATTCTTAATTCTAATTCAGTTTCATTGATCTATGCCACAGAGGCCCTAGATAGTTGGAAGCTCAGGTGTCCCAATGACGACATCCCGAAGGAATGTTTCACACAAAAACTTTGGGATGTGCCGTTGGTTCGGCTGACACATACAAATTTGGTTCAAAATCTTACGAGTGAAAGAGATCGAGCAAGGCTTCTAGCCTTATCTGAAAAAGAATCCGGGTATTGGCTTCATGCCTTGCCATCGAAAAATCTCGGCACTCTTTTAGATAATGAAAGTTTTCGTGTGGCTCTAGGTCTCAGATTGGGAACACCCCTGTGCTACGAGCACAGATGTCCGTGTGGAAAAGAGGTTGATAAATTTGGAATTCACGGACTCTCTTGCCAAAGGAGCGCTGGTAGGCTTTTTCGGCATGGCTCTCTCAATGATACGATCAAAAGGGCTCTTGCCACCATAGATATTCCTGCGCTCATTGAGCCGGCAGGAATTAGTCGGGATGATGGCAAGAGACCTGATGGATTGACGCTGGTTCCCTGGGAACGGGGACGGGCGCTAATGTGGGACGCAACATGCGTAGACACATTGGCCCCGTGTCATATCAGGGAGACAGCATCAAGGCCGGGAGCCGCAGCAGAAAAGGCTGAAACCGGCAAGCGGCGGAAGTATGCCTCTCTCATAGAGAGTTACATATTTGTTCCGTTTGCCGTGGAGACCCTGGGGCCATGGAGTCTTAGTGCCAAAAAATGTTTACGAGATATTTCACCGCGGTTAATTGCCTCATCTGGTGACAGAAGGGCTGGCTCATTTTTTGCGCAAAGGATCAGCCTGGCTGTCCAGCGCGGAAATGCAGCCAGCATTCTTGCCACCATTCCACGCGGGCATGATTTATATAGTAATTAGGTTAGGCTAGCTAGCATTAAGTTCTATTGTATTATTTTCAATAAAGGTTTTTAAATAATATAAAAATTCATACTTTATGAAGTAAGACGTGTGGTATAGCAATAGGCACTAGGCAGTTAATATTTTGAGAGAGAAAACCTAGGGAAAAACACAAAAGGTACATCATAAATTTGTCCTATGGCCATGGCCTATGATTATGGTAATAAATAATAATGATTCCTTATTACCCACTTAATATAATCAGGGCTACAAAATAAACAATAGGCTCAAATTAATAATTATAGGTATGCGAATAAATACGGTTGCGATGTGGAATAAAGCAAAACATAAAGCAGAACATTTTATTATAATTTTCCTGTTTGCATCCTAACTAGCTGATGCTAGCGACTTCGTCCACGTGGTTTCAGTTTTTTTTTATTCCCAGGTGAACTCCTTAATTTACCGGGATCAAAAGTAGCCTATGTCACTTTCCAGGTCCTCATCTATTCCATGCAAAATATCATGGCGATTGAAGGACAAACTAACAAACATACAAACTTTCGCATTTATAATATTAGTATGATGAGGAAACAGGTAAGCATAGAGCAGTGAATTCATACTTTGTTAAAATTAAGTTAAAAGCCTGGAAAGGGCAAAATATTTGAGCGATTTTAATTTAATTACGAGGGATTTGATTACACAGCTTCTCGGCTACAATCCCTTCTGTTACTCATGGAATTAAAATGACCTTATACCAAAACTAGCGAATGCCCACGACTTCGTCTGCGTGGTTTGAGGTTTATTGGTTCCAGCGGGAACTTTTTAATTTTTCGGGTTAAAATGTAGCCTATGTGCTATTCCAGACTATAATTTATCTCTGTGCCAAAGGAGAATGCCCAAAAGTGGGCCATTCTTGCGTCTTAATGAAATTAACGGTAAAACATTGGAAATATACTCAGGATTGTATAATAAATAAATCAATAAGATATTCAATGGGAGTTTGGAGTAATCTGACTTTTAAGTTTTGAGGTTAAGTTTATTTAACCATTTAGCTATTATAATAGTATTTTTATCGACATGCAGGGTTCCGAAATACGTAAATAAATATGAATACCTAATATAGATAATTATTTTATTCTTAGATTTAATTAAAATAATTGTTTGTTTTTAAATAAAATAATTGTTTGCGTATAAGTTAATTTAGTTTACTTTGTGCCACCTAGATAGCACCACTTGTACTCTAGCTCGCATAAGTACTTACAAAAAACACAATTATTTTAATTAAAGCTAAGAAAAAAATAATTATCTATATTATATTTACTTATTTTCATATTTCGGAACTCTGCATGTCGATAAATATATTATTAGTAGCTAAATGGCTAAATAATACCTAACAATTGCCAAACTTAACCTCATAACTTAAAATTCAGATTACTCCAAACTCCCATGGAATATCTTAATGATTTTTTTATCATATATATATATATATATATATATATATATATATATATATATATATATATAATATATATATATATATATATATGATATATCCTATATCCTTATTATCCTGATTATTATTATCCTGAGTATATTTCCAATGTTTTACCGTTAATTTCATTAAGTCGCAAGAATGGCCCAAATCTCATACAAAAATGGTCAAGATCCTTTCAGCCAGATCCGTTCAGCCGTTGGCGCTTGATTGAGTAACAAACATCCATACATCCATCCAAACTTTCACATATAAAAATTATTTATTACTTTACAGTGGCGTTGGAAGTCGGTTTTTTGGAAAGAATTTTTTGACTTATTATATAGAGCCATCACTCACCAATTGAGGTCATCAAACAAATACTTACTCACCAAACAATGTTTCACGCTTCCTAATAACACTATACTACTTGCCTTGTTTATAAATTGAGAGATGAGGCAATTACAAACTGGCGGTGATGTCACAGTCGATTAATGAAACAGTTGGCTTTTATTTGTGGGATCACATTGATAGAGTATGAAACTATTTATTCGTGGCCTTATTTGCTGGACTTAAAATAGCCTTAACTATAATTCTAATCTGCCATAAGAGATTGCCCCCACATGCTTTAGTACATACTAATATCTAAGGACTGAAACAGTAACCGAAATAAGGGGTTTAATTTAAACACTGTTTTTTGAAACTGTTATAAAACAGAAACACTTATAACGGAAACAGAAACGATACTGTAACCCAATGAATCTGTAACCGTTTATTTCTGCTAATAAGTGTTTTTATCTGTAACCCTAATTTAGCTACATGCCCTAACAAACTGCACGGTATGACAACGCGTTCTTCTCACTTCTTCGGACTTCACACATACGGACACAACATGGCCATGTTTTTGTTAAAACAATTGCAAACAACGGTGCTAGACCTTAGGTTCAAATTTGAATACGCGTCAACAGTAAATTTGGCAACGTCGCTATTTTGGTTACACTTTCATTTCTGTTACAGATTCGTTTCTGTTACAGAAATATAAGTGTATCGGGTAAACAGAATTAAAAACACATTCAAAAGGGTTACAGATTCGATTCTGTAACACATATATTTCTGTAACCTTTATGAATCTGTTTTTCAGTCCCTGCTAATATTTAGGTTTAATTGTAATTTTTTTCTGTTTTGTTTTGTTTATGTTTTACAATAAAAACATTTCATTGTGATTAAGGGATAGCCTATAAATTAAAATAAAATAAGATTTGTCGATGAAGCCTCCCACAGTCCCACGTCCAGGCTAATTAAGTACCTAATAGATACTTAATTATTTAGAAACGAGTAACTATAGCTCTGCACTGCCTTGCTTAGGTATATGAAACCAGACACGGCTCAAAAAATCCGATAATCTATCTATACATCAATCTTCTACCCGAACCGGTGGTAGAGTCAAAACATGACGTAGCATAACAGACCGTGTATGTCCTTGGATATGAAATAAACAAATTGAGTACTGAGTATTGAGTATTATTTTTAAATGCTTGGTTACACAAGGTAGTAGGTACGTAGCTACAGCCTACATCAAACCTAAAATACTGCTAAGTAGGTAGGTATTTGTCTCCGATTTTCTCCGACCCCTCGTACTTATTTAAAAATTTGTCACTTCAGCTGAAATAAGATCGCAATGATGTTGCAGAAAAAATGAAGAGCTTAGGTGCTTGGATTTTATCGCAATAATTGATGGGAAACTTGGATAAAGCAAGAAGGTAAAGATCTATGTTCTTATTAAAAAAAAACTAAGTAGTCTTTTGTTTGGTTTGTTTTTGTAATTTCGCATTTAGCTACTCACTTTTTTTAATTCCACTGCATGTTAGTCTTCGCTCTATCTCACCAGTGTTGGTAAGTGATGATGCAGTCTAAGATGGTAGCGGGCTAACCTGTATGTCTGTTAAATTAGACCTATGTCCCTAATCGATGGCGCTCTAGAGGTCGGACGCCCAACTTCTTTCTATGAAAGGGCCCATCTAGTACCTACATATAATAAATTCTTTATTGACAAAAAAGTACAATTATTGACCAATTTAACACAATGAATCCATCCATTTTATTTATCAATAAATCTATCTAATAATAAATAAATTACAAATAATTAAAATGCAGTATAAATAAATGCAGTAAAAATTGGGTTAAACCAGTAGCTAACTAGAATCCAACAACTCTGTGTACGAGTATATGTCACCGTAAGATTGTAAAAACCGTTAGATTATAATATAACATATTATAATATAACCGATAGATTATAAACTTTCGACAGATTGTGAACCGTAACATACTGCTTACAATTTAACGCGTTATTTTTCGGTAAATTGTAATATATTAGGTATATTAACCCGATAGAACCTAAGAGCCTGCGGCCGGGCACTTAGGTTCGAAATATTTATTGTTTTTACATTTTCTTGTCTCTTTCTTGTGCAGTTCGCGAGTTGAATGCAGAGTAAATGTAAGTGTCACCATACATTTACTCTGCATTCAACTCGCGCGCGAACTATAGGTTAGGTAAAGGTTAGGGTTTGACATGAATATTTAGGTTCTATCGGGTTAATATACCTAATATATTACAATTTACCGAAAAATAACGCGTTAAATTGTAAGCAGTATGTTACGGTTCACAATCTGTCGACAGTTTATAATCTATCGAGATAAAAAACGTTATATTATAATCTAACGGTTTTTACAATCTTACGGTGACATATATGTACATATATCGATGGATCCTTCACGCCGAAAGTTCGTTAATTTTACAGCAATTAAAAGTTGCTTTAACCAATGTTTTTAAAACTAGACGCCCAGCTTCCTATTCGATCTCTGGGCACGCACTTCTAACTTTCCGGAGTTATGCGTTTTAATAATAAATCACATTACATGATTTCTGCTACACCTTACAGCCTCATGGCATTCTGTCGTTGCGTGGGTGACATTTTGCGCTCCATTTTTGTTGTGTGTGTTTGTAATTGGGATATTATATTTTATATTAAAAATTGTTGTACTTGTTTTAGCGGTGAAGGAAAATATCGTGTGGAAACCGGCAAACCCGAGAATGTTGAAGTCTCCTAATCGGTACTTGGCCAGCGTAGTGGACTGTGGTCGAAAACTTCTCATTCTAAGAGAATTTTGACGACCTCCGTGGCGCAGTGTGTAGCACTGTTGCCTTTACGTGCGGAGGTTCCGGGTTCGATCCCCGGCAGGGTCAATTTGGGAATTTATAATTTCTGAATTTTAACTGGTCTGGTCTGGTGGGAGGCTTCGGCCGTGGCTAGTTACCACCCTACCGGCAAAGACGTGCCGCCAAGGGATTTAGCGTTCCGGTACGATGCCGTGTAGAAACCGAAGGGGTATGGGTTTAATATAACTGCCATGCCCCTAACAGGTGAGATCGCAGTCAAGGGCTAGCTTGTATAGTGGATTAAAAAAAAAAAAAGAATAATTGTGCTCAGTAGTGAGCCAGCAGTGGGTTGAAGAGTGAATGTGAACCAGTGAAATTATGCCTAGGTAATAGGTATGAATGGTAAACATCGAGGTGTTCTAAAAGGGATAAGTAAAAAGAAATTAAAATATTGTGTACCTAAGCTCAGGTATTTCGCTTTTCTGTTTAGGTACTTGGAAAACGTTTTAAGGGAAATTTTCATTAAGTACTGAAACCTTAAATTTTTTCTGTAACCGTTATTGGACATTTTCATAAAACATTTCGCAGGTAGGTACAGACCCATTTCGGGAGTACCTAATAGGATACGTTCCCGGTAAAAAAAATCGCACTTTGGCAAAGAATAGGCCAGAATACAGAATAGGTAGGTAAGTAGGTACTGGTAATACTTATTATAGAGCACATTTTTTATTTTTTGTACATTAATATTTTTTTGAGGAACGCCATTTTTATAAGTATAAACCTACTTATCTATTATTAATATTATATAATATTACAAAAAATAAAGTAATAATAATAATAACAAAAATAATAATATTTGAATACAACAGATGGTCCCGATTTTCTGCCTGAGGAATCCGCTATCGATTAATTATAAATTCAAAATTCAATTTTTTTTAATTCAAATAAACTTTTACAAGTGCTTTTGAATAGTCGAGTGAATCTACCACTGGTTCGGAATGATATTTCTACCGAAAAGAACCAGTTATTTATGGGTAAAATATTTTTCTAACAGTTATCTTACTTATACCCAGATACTTACTAAGTAACAAGAACCCAGAAGAATAAGAAAAAGAATTGACAAGTAAATATTCTGAGGCAAGAAGTTCGTTTCACCAACAAACTACATCAGTTTGGCGAGATTACATTTTGTTAGGTAGGTACAACATTGTGGCATCTATTTTGGTAAATTTTTATTTAGATTTTGTTTATGCTTGGATCTGATTGAAAATCGGTTTCAAAAACACCTAAGTACCTATTTTTAATAGGTACAGAGGTAAATAAGACGCAATTTATCCCAGGCAGGCAGTTATCTAACGTCTCGCAGCCTCCCTCTCAGCTAAGGGTCATAACCTTTAACCCTCCACTACTAGGTACCTACGTCCAATTTATTTAAACCACGAATCAATACAGGAATAAATAAAAATAATACTGACCGCGACAACCATCCACCCAGTTTCACGCTATTGAGGCATTTGTCATGATCTTGAATTCAGGGACCGACGTCAGTCAAAATGTTAATACACAAACGCGTTATATTTTTCAAAATAAACACTCACTGAGATTATCTTAAAGTTTCATTCCAACACTCGCACATACGATTAGATCGTCCCGTAAAGTGGTTACTTAATCATTCAATAGCAAACCGTTTAGGAGGAAACGCGGCGAATACAGCTCCCCACTGCTTTCAGTGAACTGAAGGCTGTAGCCTACGGGAAAATATCAAGCCTCGACCGGGAATAGATGTGGAAACCCGAATGAGGCGACGAACGTCACCGCACTCTTTCTAAACGATGCGTAATCGAGTGAGTCAGAGGAGGTCAACAGGTTCCACGCTCAGTAGGTACCTACTGTAGGTAAATAGTGCCATGACGGGTTTTCACGATATCTAACGAATACGCTCTCCCATCGGAAAAGCTCAACGGTTAACGATAATATTCCGCTTATTTACGCTAAGGAAAGGACATTTTTGTTTTCATTGTTTGGATCATTGTCCTTAGATCCTAGTATTGATTTTATTTCTTCGTTAGAAGTGAGAAAGTATCTACCTGGCTAGCTATCATGAAATAGTTAAATTCTTTGAGGAAAAATATATAGGTAACCTATCACAGAGCGTGGATAAGCTAGCCTTTAATAAAATACACCTGAGTAAGTACTTAATTATTGTCATCATTTGAAGTTTGACGCGTCGGCCCACTGCTGATTACGTATTTCCTCTCAAAATGAGAAGGGTTTAGGCCATAGTACACAAAACTGGCCAAGATCGAATTGGCAGCCTTCACAGTTCACACACCTTTGACTGTGTCTTTGATAAAAATATGTAGAACTCGTAAGGCATTGCAGGTAAGAGAACAATCTTCGAGTATATAAACCTTAATAAATGTTCGTCAAACCTAATAGGCAAATACCATGTAAATGAGGGTATTTTGGTAGTACCTATTTCTAAGTGACAATGAAACACTTTATTAATCAATACAATATAAAAATTTATTGACTTCCATAATAACTAGTTAATCTATCGTTTTAATTTAATTTAATAGTATATCTATTAAATTTTAATTTAATTGCAGCGACACGGTAACATTACCAAAAAATATGGATCACTTATTACGTAATTTCATATAAAAGCTGGCAGCTGATAGGTATAATATTGTGGCTAATTCTGTTGTAGACGATCTCCAATCTAAATTGACAAGACTAAATCCAGTGCTGATCCATCCGCAGGGAGCATTATAAAACGGATATTATAGCTGGCGCCAATAAAATTGTCGTGTCTGAAGTTGACCGCAAGTTGCGTCGCAATGGCATATTTTCGCGCGTAGTATGTACGGTGACTTCGCCAGAGCTGCGCAAACAAAAACTCGCACCTCAGCTCAGAGACGACTATGTGTTTGGCGCTTATTAGGTACACAATAATTATTATTAGTCCAGTCTGAATTAGCCACCGCTAAACTTATAAAAACAAAAAGGTCTAAATCTCGGTTCTCCCTTTTAGAGCCGGCGTCCATACAGCACGGCAGAGGATTTTTTCCGCGAGGGATATACATATAACCAATAACTTAGTAGTATGAATTTACATAGCAAATTGAACTCTACCGCGTAAAGCAGATTTTTCTGCGCCATAAATGTGCACGTTGAAACTCAAATTAAAAATTTGCCTAGATTTTCTAGTTGTTACCAATAATAATTAATAAAATACCAATGTGAACTGACCCTAATTTACTTAATTAAAAAATATATATGTCACCGTAAGATTGCAAAAACCGTTAGATTGTAATATAACTAGCGATATTGTAAACTGTTGACAGATTGTGAACCGTTCAATGTTCTGAGTGTCAATTTTTGAAATATTCATTGTATTTACGTTTTCTAGAAATAAATCTAAAATCTAAATATTATACAAACTATACAATAAATTTAAATCAAATCTTTATATACCTACTAACAAAAATAAAAATAAAACCCTAATAAAAAAGACCACCCCTGTTTGCCCCTGGGCCAAAGGTACCCATCAAACTTGCAGCATTGCCACGCTGAATGGCGATGGATAACCTTTGAACCAGGTACGTTTTACGTTTTCTTGTCTCTTTCTTGTAGGTTAGGTTAAGGTTCGACATAAATAATCAGGTAGTGTACTTAGGTTTTATCGGCTTAATATAAGTATATTAACCCGGTAGATTTTTAAAAAAATCGAAAAATAATGCGTTAAGTTGTAATCTGTCGACAGTTTACAATATCGCTGGTTAGATTATAATCTAACGGTTTTTGAAAACTCATTACTGTAGTTAGTCGATGTTTTGACCTGCTAAAGCAGATCTTATACCTGCTTCTAAAATTGTACCTGGTATGATGTTTGCTTTGTAGTGTATTTTTTAGCTGTACAATACTAATAAAATGTATAAACTAAGTACTATGCGTTCAAACTCAGAATAGGACGGGCAATGACCTCTAGGTATGGTTCAACTGTCACAAGGAAATTACGGTTTGTAAGGAAAATGCGTTGCAGTAGCTATAGTTTTTTTTTTTCAATATAATATCTCAGTTGTATTGTTGAAAATAAAATTATATCTCACTAAAATGAGAATTAATAGTATTCATTTGTTCTGTGATATTAGATCTAGTTGTGACGTCATAATAATATAGCGTCAAATCGACAGATCCTTAGTTTGAACGGGTAAGTACATTCACTGTTTCTATAATAAATAATTTTGGACGGATTTACATTATATTGACAGTGATACTAAAACTAAAATAAAAATTAGATACTAGATAATATTAGTCATATCATTTTGGACGGATATACATTAAATATACTTTAACTAAAATAAAAATTATTGATACGGATGACAACTGAATCAAATCAGCAACTCTATCATATTTAAAAACGCGCTTCTAGTATGGAAGTTTGTATGAAATACATAGTTGGTACGTCATAAAATTTCAATACAGCAATATTCTTTAGTCGATACTTAAAAATGATTATCAAACCTAAAACTTTAAGATTTGAATTTTCAGTCTTTTAGAAGACTCTCTGTTTGATAATACAGTAAGAAATAATTTATTTTTGACATAGGCATCAACCCTATTATATTATGAGAGATAGCTGCACTTTTGGTCACTATCGCTAGGAAGTCTGATTCAGTATTTAGTGGGTGTCTTCTCCACTGAAGAATCAGCCTTCCTAGTTATTGTTCATTTTTGGTAACAATAACTTGTCTTTGAGCGGCGATAAGTAGTCAGGTCCCCAGCCACTTGCGGGCAGTTTTGCGATCAGTAGAGAGCGGCACACCCACTAAATACTGAATCCGCCTTCCTAGCGATAGTTACCAAAATTACAGCTATCTCTTAGTCTATTACAAACACTCCGTATGATTAGTTGCAACTTGCAAGTCTAGCTATTTACAGTATACAAAATGCCATAGAATAGATTCCTATGTATTCACGTTACTTGGACGTTATTTAGGCAAGACAGAAGGGAATGTTTTAGTTAACAGGCTTTTTTTCAATACTGGTACAAGATTATTGAATATTGCTTAGATTATTGTGAAATAAATACACACTGATTTTCATCTAGCAGACTACATAGGCATAATTAATGATTATAACCAACAAATGCATGATTATTAACTATATATTTGTACATAAAAAGATAAAAAAAGATATAAGTCGTATTGAGAACCTCCTCCTTTTTTGTAAGTCGGTTAAAAAGTCAATTTGTACGAAAATTGGATGTAACGATGTATAATCTTAAAATTAGCTTACGCTGCAACAGTACATTAAGGCACAAGTAAATATTACCTTTTCGTCATAATTATACTCTACTAACATAATTATTATATTTTCTAAATCATAATAGTACACTATGGTACAAGTGTGTAATGTTGGTGATAACCGCTGAGGCGCCATTGAGCCGTTAGGTGAGGGTCTTAAGATAGCCGAGGACGATAATCATCAATACGCACGTGTATCATACGACGTTTTTCAACACACTTGTGAAGAAAATAATGCTAAAAAATAATTTTATTTGGTAGATAAAAGAAAAAAAAACTATAACTCACTTGTGAATAATAGTAATACTAAAAAATAATTTTATTGAGTAGATAAAATAGAATAAAAGCTCTATAACTTACTAGTGAATAATAGTAATGAAAAGTCACAGTTTGATTATAGGTGTCATTATGTGCCTAATTGCGGTGAAATTAGAGCCACTTTATGAGCAAGTGTGTTGAAAAAGTACATAATGATAAAAATAAAAATTAAGTAAGCTTACTGCAACACTCACAGTCCTTTAATCAGGACCTCCTTAGAATCATCATTTCAATAGAAAACCTATTACTAAGGAGACCCTAGCAACACTGAGTGCAGTAGGTAGTTAGGCACATAATAATTTAAATTGAGATTCAATAGTTGGTCAAGTGTGATAATTAATAGGTATTTCATACAAAAATGATTTTCATTTATAAATAATAAAAACTATTGAAACAGATAAAATCAGAAACCGTTAGAAGAGTTACTACATTCATTTGAGGAGCAGTAACATTCGTCCTAAATGGAATGTGCTAATAAATACAATAGGGATGATGACAACTTAATCAAATCAGCAACACTTTATCAAACTTTTTTTTTTTTTTTTTTCTTATCGTGATCTGCGATCAGTCCAAGGACTATAAGCAAATGAGTTGAAAGGGTGATTTGTCGTTTAGAGCTGATCCTCATATAGGAGTCAGGACTCGTTAGTCATTCAACCCAGGTCGAGTATGCATTTTCTTTTAAGGCGTCTTGGGAAATCCTCCACCAGGAGTCTGTTGGCTAGCGGATTTGGATGTGCCAGGAGCCGTTCCTTATAACGTTTCGCTAACCCCCGGACTTCCTCCTTTATTGTTTGTATTTGCAGGTTTTGGTGGAGTTCTTCATTTGTGATAAACCATGGCGTGTTAGCAATTGAACGTAGGATAATATTTTGCATTCTTTGTAGGATGTTGAGGCTGGAGTTTTATCAAACTTAAAAACGCACTTCTAGTATGGAAGTTGTATGAAATTCACAGTTGTGACGTCATCAAATTTCAACCCATTTTTTTCTTCAATCTATATTTTAAAATGGTTATCAAACTTAAAACTAACTGAGGATGGGAAATGTAGGTCTTTTGGAAGACCCTCTATTTAATAATCAGTTAGAAATAATTTATTTTTGATATAGGTATCATCCCTATTAAGTAAGTAATCTTTCACATAAACAATCACAAAAATCTATTGCAAGCCAAAAAGATTACGCCAACAGCACAGGTGATTAAAGTGACAGAAGTATGGATGTTACAGGAGTGATTGCACTCATCAGAGGAACAATAACACTCTTCCCAGTAAACACCGTTGTCATAAACACCCCAGTTGCAGACACCTGTGACCCCAGTTTCAGCGACTGATGCACAACGTCTTACAACCTGCCTCCATCTGCCATCCCCTGGAAATCAAGAATTATTCATTAGTGGGTAACTTTAGAGACTTAATTCTCAATAATTATAGAACTCTTTAATGAAGATTAAGAGATTTAATTATTTTTAAATAATTTTAATATTTTAAGGATCCAAGCATTGTAACCATTTACGCCACTTGGATTCTTCGACGTTGAAAACGACAACAAACACTACAGTATTATACACTACTAGCTGCTACCCGCGACTTCGTCCGCGCGGTTTAAGTTTTTTGTTATTCCCGCGGGAACTCCTTAATTTTTCGGGATAAAAAGTAGTATGTCACTGTCCAGGTCCTCAAGTATACCTATGCCAAAAATCACGTCGATCCGTTGCTCCGTTGCGGCGTGATTGAAGGACAAACCAACAAACCAAAAAACAACACTTTCGCATTTATAATATTAGTATGATATTAGGGCTTGTCCTATCATTATATCATTGCATAGTATGCATCAAACATACTATGCAATAAATTCTACTGTACCTGGCCATAGTAATTGATGGTGAACACATTAAAATAGAGATCAACATGATACATTGTAAAATCCCTATCCCTTAGGCCTTATTCTTCACAGGAGAGGCTTCTCACAATCTATGCTTCTATACTAATATTATAAATGCGAAAGTTTGGATGGATGGACACAATTACACCAGACTGGAATAACACATAGGCTACATTTTATCCCAGTAAATTAAAGTGTCCCCGATTCCCGAAATGATTTCTTTATCTCTTCACAGCGGGCCTATTATGGTAAAATGATAGTAACAGTGTTTGATCATAATCACCTGACGAAAAGATAAAAAGTAGCCTTTGTATTATTCCATTATGTATCTCTGTGCCAAATTCCATCCAGATCCGTTCAGCCAGTCCTGGCTTCATTAAGTAACAAACATTCATCTCTGCGTCGAAACTTTCGCATTTATAATATATTATTATATTTATAGATTGTATTGTATGAGTAACTGAATGCTGAAGATTTTTCTTTTTCTAATGATTCGGATTTTTGTTTTTATGATCTCATTGTTTTTCAAGAATATGCAAATGTTGGGTTAATTTTCAGTTACTTAGTTTAAAAAATTACTGAAGTCAATTTAAATACTTACCTTATAAAATAATAATTGTTAGTCCTTTTAAAATATTTTACCTTTTTTGTTATAAATACTTTGAAAGTTTGTAGTTATTGTTAAACACTTTCAAAGTTTTTATTACAAAATATTTAATGTGTGGCATACTCATCTGAAACAACTTCCTTTTCATAATAACTTAAAAAGAAATGAAATAATAAATGTAGGTTTTAATCCTTAAAATGTATAATATGATTTCCACATGAGCGAACACAAGTGAAAATAGGGACTAAGTACAGCCAAGTTTACTTTGGCTGACAATTCCTTAGTTAAAGAAGATTTGTGAGATGGTGATAAGTAAAAAAAAGCTGGCTGAGTTTGTTGTGGGTTCTTCTCAGACCAGGGCGCGTTTGGAACCCTCATAGCTTTAGTTTTAAGATACTGTATCTGATTAAGACATCATGTTTTATGAGTACTAGAAGGTCAATAAGTGTAAAGTGTGCCTAATTTGAATAATAAATGAAAATTTATTTGATTTGATTAATTCACAAATGTGTTAGACACTACTCAGTTATGTTACGCAAGAAAGTAAAGTGTAAACAAATTATATAGCAGAACTGAAGAGACTGCACATTTTATAGCTTTATTGAGGGTTGTTAAATGGAGAGAAGTAAAATCACTATTATTTTACTATTATAATCTTTTTTACTAATAAGGTATAAAATTTACAAAGTATACATATTGCATAACAACCTAACAACAGTCTAGCAGCAGAGATAAATATGTGCATGTGCAATGTAAACATAATAAACAAAAGAACGAATTTCTTAGAATCTTCGGTACATATAATGCCAACAGTCCAGGTAAACATGGGCTTGGCAAAAAGTAACAAAATAATAAACAAAAGAACGTCATACATCTGCAGTTCTTATTAATTTTGGAAACTTGGAAAGTACTGTGTGTCATAATATGGACAAAAAGGTAAACCAAGCAGAGTCAAGTAATTTCGAAGTTTTAGGGACTTTGTCGTTAAATTGTTTGCATGCGCTAATTTTGTAAATGCTGTGTACACTTGTAATTGATATACATATCAGTGAATGTGTCACTTTTTTATGTTATAATTTGTGTGTTGAATATGTATATTGTAAGTGAACCTATTAATATAAATAAATAAAATTGAGTAATGTTAAATGGAGTTTACACTGTAGTTATGTTATATGAAACAGTTGAACTATCTCAATATAGTTCAACCGCAAAAATAAAGGGCTAACTGTTCATCAAATAAAAAGAGGCCATGTTGGCTAATCCACCAGTTTATTTTTAACATTAAACTTTCATCCAAGATTATAAAAGCACATGCCTAAGATCCCACTGAGAAATGATTTTGAGGAATTCCACCGAACAGAAGAGTGAGCCGCGCGAGACTTCACAATTAGGTGGTAAAATTAGCCACCAGGTACCTACATAAACTTAGCTAACTGTCTTGTAAATAGATTATACTCACATATGAATCCTTTTGGTCCTTGCTGTGTGAGTTTCATACAAAATGATCCAGGCATATGAGATTCGTCGCTATTACATTCTACTGCTATGTGACTGTCTGTATCAAACTTTTTATACGCCCCACACGTATCCTCAGCTAAATTCTGTGATGAAGCACACTGATAGCATCTCACGGAGAGAACTGAAATATTATCAGTGGATAAAAATATTGATTTACTTAAATGAAAAAAAAAAACATGATTCTAAATTCAAAAATTGTTTGGAACTTAGTTTACCTGTCGGCAGAGTACACAGCGCAAGGAAAAATAATATTTTGATGAACATTTTATACCTAGTATCTACAACTTTATTTTATATGCTTAGTTTATAACTTATCAATCCGTTTGTTTTCTGCTATTCGACATAAACGAAAACGATTCGAACTTCGAATTTCAGTCACACCCTCATGAAACCAAAACAAGCAGTGTTGCTACTGCTAGGAGCTCACTGCTCACTTTCTGCTACTAAAATATCAGAACAAAAATGACATATAGCCCAGGCTACTTGTGCAAGCTATGTATGGGAACCCTAAAATAAAAAAATGTAAAGCTGATTTTTGGCACAAGCGTTCCTTGGGGTCTGAGAAGTACTTCTTAAAAATTCCCCCCCCTAGGCCGCGGGCTTAACCCCCCACCCCCCCCAAACGTCTCCCCAATCGCAGTTTTTTGTAATTTTCTCAGAAAATATTAGTGCTAGAAAAAAACCATCTATAGCGAAAATAATTAACATTAAATAACCTACCATATGGCACTCAAATCATTATGATCGGATAAATAGTTTTGCAAATATGCCGGCTTATTTGACGCATTTTGTTTTTTTTTTTTAAATCGTGTAAGTTTCTTGTGATTTGCACAAAATGTATAAGAGCTAGGAAAAAAACGTCAAGAACAAAATGAAAGTTCATAAAATCTTCTACAAAATGCTTTTTATTTCATTTCAATCGACGGAATACTTTCGGAAATATGACGATCGAAAACGTGCATGACAGAAAAATATTTTGCAATAATTTTGACTTTGTACCTACACATTCTATTTGATAATGATCGATGCTATATTACAATAAATTAATAGTAGGTAATAATCATGATATCTTTATCTACAAAACAACACCACACTCAGTAAATAATATATTAAATATTATTATTTATATTCGTTCAAAGTTCTAACAAAGACAAGGCGTCGCGTCGGCCGAAGAATAACGAATAGGATTGCAAAGGAAATGCGGGTGGAATGACATGGTTCGTGTGCAAATGTTACCATTGATGGGGAAGAAGGTGATGATGACGACCATGATGATGTGCTTTAATAATACCTACTAATATAATAATAATAAATACCTACGTCTCGAAGTCCTTTCAACTATATGTAGGTATGCAATATGCATTTATCTAAAAACAATGTAAATGAACCACCAACATCCAACAGCTATCTTGCAGATAATTTTATCAGATTAACTTTTAACTGTTAACGGCATTCCGAACCAGTGGTAGATTCACTGGACGATTCAAAAGCACTTGTAAAAGTTTACGTGAGTAAAAACATTTGATTTGATACTTGAATTGTAATACGATTACAAAAAAGCACAATCGGCTAGATATTTGAGAGGGGGAGGGGGGTCGTGGTAGGGGGGAGGTGGTAGGGGGGAGGTGGTCATTTGCGCCTAAAATCAAAAATACGTTATTTATTTAGAGGTTAATTTCTATTTATTCCATAGTACTATGCTAAGTGTACATGACTACCACCGGTTCTTACACAACAGCAAGGTATATTTCGAAAACTATTTGTCCTATCATAATAAACTAAACACTATTTTATAGGTAAATTAATAATCTTTGTACTAAGTCCTGACAGCTTTTTTCCTAACTCTAATACTTTTTCTTGAAATTACAATAAACATTTACGGATTTTTCAAAGGTTTAGTTTTTTATTCCAGTTAGGCAGCCATATTTTCGAAACTATTAGTTCTATCAAAATAAACTAAAAATTATTTTGAAGATAATTTAATGAAGTTCATTTTTGCTTCTTATGTTTTTTTTCCTAGTTCTAGTAGTTTCTGTGAAAATTCAAAAATATACCAGCGGTTGTCGAAAAAAAAAATTTTTCTTGGAATATAGGTTGCCATATTTCTCGAACTATTGGTCCTATCTAAATTCACCATAAGACTTTTTTGTGGGTAATTTAGTGAAATTAATTACTCTTCCGAGGATTTTTTCCAGCTCTAATAATTTTTGTGGAAATTGCAAATAACATAGGATTCTAGCAATTTTTTTATTTTTTTTCGTACACTATACATGGATATATATTCGAAATGATTAGTCCTATCTTTATGAACTAATTTTTTTAATAAGTGGTTAAATGGTGTTTATTTTTACTTCTGGGAGTTTTTTGCCTAGCTCTAATAGTTTTCTAGAAATTATAGAAAACATATAAAATTTTGAAAAATATTGCTTTTATGTTAACTATGACAGGTATATTTTCGAAATTATTAGTGCTATCAAAATTAACTAAATACTATTTTGTAGGTAATTTAACTATGTTTCTTACTGCTTCAATCAGTTTTTCCTAACTCTGTTATTTTTTTTAAGAAAATTAAAAACAACGTACACGATATTTGCATATTATTTTCTTTATCATACACAATAGGTAGG
This sequence comes from Erebia aethiops, assembly GCA_923060345.2. Classification (NCBI taxonomy): domain Eukaryota; kingdom Metazoa; phylum Arthropoda; class Insecta; order Lepidoptera; family Nymphalidae; genus Erebia; species Erebia aethiops. The sequence goes on along the minus strand of OV281096.1, from coordinate 6,220,582 downwards.
CATATCTCCAAAACTATTACTCTTATCAAAATAAACTATATATTATTTTATAGCTAATTTAATAGCCTTTCATTTTGCTTCAGACAATATTTTTGTAGCTCTATCAGTTTTTATGGAAATTACAAGAAACTACATTACAAAAAGCCATACATGCAAAATATTTTCTTTTCATGCACAAAGGGTTAACATATCTCCGAAACTATTAGTCTTATGGAAATGAACTAAAATATTATTTTGTAGATAATTTAATGAAGATAATTTTCACCATAGAAAGTTTTTTTCTAGCACTAATATTTTTTGAGAAAATTACAAAAAACTGCGGTTGGGGAGACGTTTGGGGGGGTGGGGGGTTAAGCCCGCGGCCTAGGGGGGGGGAATTTTTAAGAGGTACTTCTCAGACCCCAAGGAACACTTGTGCCAAAAAATCAGCTTTACATTTTTTATTTTAGGGTCAATGTTTATTAGTCCCGTACTAATAGTGCGATATCGTCGGTATGCTTGTAATTTTCAAAATATTTTTAACCAACTTCCAAAAAAGGAGGGGTTCTTAATTCAGTGCGTATCTTTTTTTTGAAGTGAAACTTCGTTTGGCGCGTTGAGCACTTTTTGGTAGGGGGTATACTTGTGGTGATGTGGATTGGCGTCCCCGACACCATCATGCCCGAGTTGTTACGAAGACAAAATATCTTTAATTACAATTATATACTACATTCGTAATAAAACTTTAGTTAATGCCTTAGTTTTAAGTTTTATATTTTAACTAGGTGATGCCTGCGACTTCGTCCGCGTGGAATAATTTTTTTAATTCCCACGTGAACTACTCAATTTTCCGGGATAAAAAATAGCCTATGTCACTCTCCAGGTCCGCAAAAAATTATACCCATGCAAAAAATTACGTCAATCCGTTGCTCCGTTGCAGCGTGATTGAAGGACAAACCAAAAAACAAACACACTCTTGCATTTATAATATTAGAATGAAGTATGACTTAAATATTTTTTATTTTTTAATATTCATTTTCACTTCTATCGGCAGTCCCTACGACTGCCATTTTTTTTAATCCGTCTGAATACTCATTACAATTAATAATATTTATTCATGTCTGTGTAAGATTTATAGTAAATAGCTTACGGATATTAATAATAAATAAAATTTACTATTATGCTTGTACAGGATTGGGTTCCGCCAATAAGACACAAATTAACTTCACAACACGTCTGACCCGCGCGGCGTCCGAACAGCGAGCCCGCGGCGAGCTATCGCTCCCCGCGACCCCACCTTCGCACCCCTCGCTGGTACGAGTGAATATTATATTTATATATCAAATACACAGTACACTACATCTACCTTTCACAAAATTAAAAATTAAACTTTATCTTCTCATCGGACACAATTATTTCAGATAACAAAAATAAACGTATTCCTTACGATCAACAACAAATCTAATAACCTATTACAGATCTTCTATTCTATAATCACTGACCAACATAACCTGAGACGTCTGATTCTAATCATCGTTATTGTCGTTGGTATCAATGCAATCTGTCTGATTTTCATCTGCACAAACCTTCTACCGTCCTTCGACACGTTTCAGGTGAACTACGTTTCTCCGTAGTCGTTGCCCACTGTCGTTATTTTGCAGCTCCACATCATTCCCTTTCTTGTTCAATTCAGTTGGATCTGCTGTACCATTTACTAATTATTTGAAACAAATTAAGACTATGTTAAATTATCTGCTTTAAATTCCTGACATCGTATGCCTGTTGGCAGTAAACTGTTCCCACTATGTTAAATGATTACCTTTTTAAAATCTTTAACTATGTAACAGTCAACGTTTTTAATAAATGAAATGTAATTATTCGAAGCTTATTCAAAAATTTTAGCAAATAGCTGAATTCTATTAAACACTTGGCCTCAAAACACAAGTTGTTTTAGTTTATTTCTTTCTTTTCCTAACCTTTCCCTTCCATGTTAACCTCGGAAGAATCTTTAAATCAAAAAATACTTATGATCTAATCCCAATGCTTTGAACTGGTTCAAATACCTGAACTTTCACAAAAATCATCATCGAAAACCAAACAACAAGTCCAAAACTAAATCAAACTCTTCATCAAAGGCTACTTCGAAATGCAAAACTTCTGTATAAATTGAAATAGAATCGACTTGCAATTATTGTACAATACATCGCTATCATATAATTCTTTTTAATTAACTTTACTCAATACAAATTTCAAATTAAAATTCAAATCTTGCTGTAAATCCAAAGCTTGATACAAAACTAAATGAAAACCCCAAATGACATGACCAGTAACTGCCCTCCGATTCGGGACAGTGTGCAGGATTTCCGTTTTTACAGCAAGATTAAAAATTAAAACCGAAACCACTATGGTTTTACCTAATAATAACCTTTTAACCCTACACGAATACCATTTACGTACCTTAGTCACTATATTATGAGTGATTTATTTTTGATCAGTTAAATAGTGATAAAAAGGAAATGTATGTTTTATTATTCAATTCAATTCAATTCAATTTATTTCAAACATGTAGGACATACAGGATTATTAGAATTATTTTTGTTAGTTTACAAACCTCAATGAAACCTGTAATTGATCAAAAGCATTTTCAAATAACCACTGCGTTTAAAGGAAAGTAACGCCCTCTGGTATTGCACCTGTCTACCATCTGTGGTCGAATAGTTGAAAAACTCGCTAACCAAAACGTTTAGCGCCATCTAGTGTGGCAGCAGTACAATGTAGCGTGATTTCAAAAGAATTACATAATTCTTGAAAATATAGTTTTATTACTAAATATTTGGTGAAACATTTTAAATTTATTTTCTCAGTTTTCAGAGCCTTCAGACTCCTGAACCTTTTTTATCTGAAAACTATAAAATATAAAAAGTACAATAATAAAGAAATCATTGCTGCACATTGATTTTTTGAGTTCTAGGCAAGCTCCCCTAGTTCCACTGGTCATTTCCTTTAGAAATCAGAATTTGATACTCAAAATCTCTTTTCTCTTGTTTTTTTTTTAGGTCATACTCATTAACAAAAATCAAACCAATTATTAACAAAAACGTTACATCAAGGCATAATATATAACTTTAGTAACATAATATACTATAATAATATACTGACTATGTTTTATTCATTCTGCATTTGAATACTCTTTACTTTACTTTTCTTTTCAGTTAATAATTAGAGTGGTAAGTTTTACAACTTAATTGACGGTTGTAAGCCCGAGCCGCTAGGTGAGGGTATACCATCGTCACGAGCTTGCAAATCCACAACGCCTGTGCATCACACGACATTCTTCAATACATTTGAGAGAAAACAAGAGTAAGCAAGCACGCACTAGTCACTTACTAGAAAATATATATTATTTTTACATCATATTATATCCTCGAGATTTTGGACGGCAAAAGATAATTAATTGCGCGATTTCATTTTCAATTCAAATAATAGTCTGTTAAATTTTAGCATCCACTTCATTATTTCAAAACACTCAGATAAATATAAAGAAAGAAAACTCAATGCGACCTCCAGAATGGCGCGTTTTTACAATTTTATTCCTTTATTAACCGGACTTCTCGTGGCGTGACTGTAGTTTCTAGCAAACTACTTAACTTCGAGCCTCAATTAATGTTCAGCCCTTACATTTATTTGTTTATCTTTCTTTTTGATGAATAAATGTTCCAAACATTTTAAAATCTTTTTATTAAATGCAGTTTAACATTTAATGAACTAACTTAGTCAAACTGAATCACCTGAATGCTATAATTAGCATTGACGAAACACGCTTAATTTTTTTTTATGCTTGTTAACTTTTTACACTAATAAGCATCTACAACTGAGCCATATATTTTAGAAACAAAAATATTTCAAATATAATGAATGGGTGAGTGACCAACTAATAAGTTGAACCAATGACAATAAGGCTATTTAATGCATCATATCCTAACCCATATCATATATTATGAATAGACTAACAATATTTTACACATTAGTCAAATATTAACTATGTTGATATATATCATCGAATGAAGCATACTCAAACATATAATATCGATCGAACTTCACTTTGCAAGTTCGTTTGATCATAGATTATCTATCATAGTTTTTTTCTAATAAATTAAAATGATAACCTTAATATACCGGTTCACCGGTTTTATCTGAATGCGCTATTTTTTTTATTTTTATTTTTACTGATATAACTATCATTCATTCGTATTTTGGCGCATACAGATTATATACATCCGAAACACGGCAAGGCTCGGTCAGGTTTTCATTCAACAATTAAGATTTCTCTAATCAAAAACATTTAAAGGCGAATTTAAACTATGAAAATGAATAAAATGTCATGGTGATTTACAGTAATCTACTAAAGCATCTACCTACTACGTAGTACGTATTTGGTTATTCTGGACTGGGAAACCTGCATTTATTATCCCTTTAGTTTGATATTAATGTAAAATTAAGTAAATAAAATACATTAGACCTTTCACGAACAGTTAGTTAACATACTGTCCAAAATAGTAACACACTTGCTCACAACCTACCGGCTCATTAGGTCACAACTCACATGTTACAATACAGCAACGCACTTGGTTACAATCCGACAACCTATTGACTCTTTGGTCAACTTATGGAAACACTTGTTCCACTCTAGTAACACACTTGGTTACATTCCATGGACTCACCTGGCCCAAATGACACACATGGTCATTCTAAAATAGTGACTCACATCACCACTACAGCCTATTCACGTCCCACTGCAGGGCACAGGCCTCCGCTCTCACAGGAAAGAGGGAATTAGGGCTGAGACCCACCACGCTGCTCCAATGCGGGTTGACGGGCTTTAGCGACTATTATCATGTTAGTGATAATAACTGGGACCAACGGCTTAACGTGCTCTCCGAGGCACGGGGGTGAAACACCGCCAACTTCCAACTCCGGGCTGGCACTGAGAATTAAATGAAAAACCCAATACCGAACAATTTTTATGCCCGACCGGGAATCGGACCCAGGACCTCGTGAGCCGCAGTCGACTATGCTAACCGCTAGACCAACGAGTGGCTCACATGGCCACCCTATTGTTTCCATAGGTACCGTTCTAAGAAAATAGAACTACCTCTTAAGTTTTTTGTAGGTACCGTTCTAATTTCTATAGAACTACCTCTTGAGTTTTTATAGGTACCATTCTAATTTACATAGAATTACCTCTTGGATTTTTGTAGGTACCGGTTTAATTTATATAGAACTACCTCTTGAGTTTTTATAGGTACCATTCTAATTTACATAGAATTACCTCTTGGATTTTTGTAGGTACCGTTCTAATTATTATAGAACTACCTCTTGAGTTTTTATAGGTACCATTCTGATTTACATAGAATTACCTCTTGGATTTTTGTAGGTACCGTTAGATTTTCATCGAACTACCTCTGAACCTTTGTTATTTATTATGTAACTGTCCTTTTAACTACCTCTCATATTCAGCATCAACCTCACTTGTTGTCAACATAATAATGTAATTTAATTTTAAAAAAATGTTACCATGATATGTAGGTAGGTATATAGATCCACAAAGTAAGTGATTAAGTTCGTGTTACATAAAATTATGAACCAACAACCCTAACGTTTTAAACCGTTATGAGCGTTATGGTAGTCAGTTAAAATAAATTAAGTAATAAAATAACACCGTACATTTAGGTTTACTAAGCGTTCTAACATAATATTTACAGTGTAGGTATCACTGGTTTGCTACCTAGGTATATTTTGCTTCTTGTAACTGACGTCGTTTAATGTACATAATCAAACGTGATTGTTTCCAAATCTAATACCGTCCCCGCTTCGTCTAATAACAATACCTAGTCGAATCGCGGTATTGATAAACGAATGTAGAATGATCATAACCTAACCTTCAAATATTATTGTAAGTACAAGGTAACGATACTTTATAGTATAATATGCATTATACACCCTCATAAATTTTATATGTTGACAACAAATTATTGAGGCGTTACTGATACTGAATGTAGGTAGGTACGCGCAACTTAACGATTTCAGATGTTTTAGGTACCAATCAATATTACACGACTGGTTTTATATTTTAAAAGCGTTAGTTTACTAGGTTACATCTTCCCTTTATTAGTATAAATCAAGCAAATAATATATCACTGGATAATTATACTAACGTGATAAAACCGATCACGTTTACTGATTTACCTCTAAACTTCCTCTAAGTTTCATTTGATATTTTTCCTATTGGCGCATAGGCACGTACCTTGCATCTTTTAGATCCTGGCAGGGTCGCCACTTGTACAGGATTGGGTTCCGCCAATAAGACACAAATTAACTTCACAACACGTCTGACCCGCGCGGCGTCCGAACAGCGAGCCCGCGGCGAGCTATCGCTCCCCGCGACCCCACCTTCGCACCCCTCGCTGGTACGAGTGAATATTATATTTATATATCAAATACACAGTACACTACAATGCTACTTAAAAAAAGTAATTAGCTATATTTTTATGACAAAAAATTAAAAACGTCCTTCTTTAAAATAATAACCTGGTCCCAATCCTCCTAAAAATGTAGGTAACTGCCTTAAATGGTCATACTGTGGACTACGATAAACAACTAAAATGTCTAAATAGCTGTCACTTTTGACAGCAAATAGCTAAATGCTCATTGGCCATTGCGATTTGCGGTCCTCGCTCTAGTAGAGAACTTGTCTCTGGCTCTAGTCTTAAGACTTATAGACCTATTACACTGCACTTATCACAAGGATCCTTGACTTAGTATAGTATAGTGCAATAAAACTCAGGGAAGAAGGGTTCCAGAGTAGGGAGATCGAGTGGTCCCGGTCTGCAGACCGGTTAATGAAATAACATTCAGGGCGGTTAGGGAGCACAGTCGTCGCACTACCAGCGTAGAGAGTAGTTGTCTCTCTGGCTCGCGCATGCATTTAGTTAAATATATCGTGTGCCAAAAAGAAGTTTTGTTGTTCTGATAGCCTTATTAAGGAGAAAAGAGCATAAAGACTATAATATGAACTATACTATAGAATAGTATAGTAATTTACTAATGCCCGCGACTTCGCCGGCGTGTATTGAGGTTTTTTGGTTCAGCCGTTCGGGCGTGATGAAATGACAAAAATCCATCAATCTATCTAAACTTTCGCATTTATAATATTATTTAAATAAATACAGTAGTTATCATAGACTTAGAATGTAGCGAAAAAATCCTATGTCTATGGTAGTTATAGACTAGATGATGCCCGCAACTTCGTGGATAACGTTTTTTTAATTTCCGGGGGAAATCCATAATTTTCCGGGATAAAGAATAATAAGAATAATTAAGATACACGTCCAATTCTTTTGACGTACTCGTTCAGACTGATTTAAGGCCCGATAGTCAGTGCTGTGTAATATAGCGATTCCGAATTTAGCGGCCACGCCCACCCTTATTAGTGCCCTGTGAAAAGTGCAGTGTAATAGGCCTATTAGCTCTTTCTCTATTCTCTATGGTCTAAAAATCAAAAACAATAGAGTTTTTGATTTAGTTTTTACTATTTATTTTTTACAAATTACAAACTTCTGGTCGGTGTTACAAACAACAATTAGTTCAAACAACGTTCAGTTTTTAGTTTTAAAATAAAAATACAAATTCATTTGGCTTGTTTCGTTAAAAATGGTTCGAAATTTAAAAATCGTGATAATATGTGTTTTTATCGTTTTAAGTGCCATAACCAATGGTAAGAAAAATGAGATATGTTTGTTCATGTGATGGTCACGCCCAAAGCCTCTGCTCAGAATAATAATAATATTAAGTTTCTATTGTTTTTCAGTATGCTGTATAAAATGTTGGAACTGCCGATCGAACAATGACCCGAAATGTGCTGACCCCTTTGATAACTCGACTGTTCCAATAACTGATTGTAATCAAGAGAGAGGATTGCCTCATTTGCCCGGAATAAGACCGAGCATGTGCCGCAAGATAAGGCAAAAAGGTTATACATATTTTTAGTGTTTGTAAAACAAATTTTCATATCTCATAATTGGAAAAATAGTAAAAAGATCAAAAATGACTCGCATCTTATAGTAAATTACTTTCAAGCAAAATGTACACAGAGCTCCCCTTGCTGGCTATTGATCACATATCTTCTCTCAGGACCACAAAATACACAATTCTACTCACTATCAAATATCAATATATTGCGATATATAAATGCGAAAGTGTGTCTGTCTGCTATGCTTGACGATGTGGATTTTTGACAATTTACTAGACGATGTCATCATCTAGTAAAGTATATTATGAAAAGACAAGTTCCAATGGAGAAGTTTCATGATGTTGTGAATATCATATTTGACACTACGGAAGTAAAATATAAATTACAACTAATAAATCAGTGGTTTTTTAAAATCCATCAATAAATGACTGAGAAATGACGATTTAAAAGTTTAATTATTTAATGTACACCAATTGCTGTATCTTACACGAGTGAAAAATTTTGTTAGTGAGTTTTAATACCTAGCCGAGATTTAATACTTCAAAATGATCTTCACACATATTAAATTAAGTACTTTGAATTCAATTAAGTCATGTTAAGTCCATTTATTTATTTTATTCAGCTTTATAAAGTCGGTTGATAGGGTGGTGTGACGTCACACCATCCAACTTGCAAGCGCAACTTTAAAGTTCCATAACTTTTTCATTTGTTTCATTGTTCAGATATTTTAATGATTCTTTCATATTTTTTGTTTTATTTTGTCTTAATTTTTTATAATTTTACAAAAAAGTGATAAACTTCTCCATTCACTTGTATTTAAACACTCATTATTGAATCATCAATGTTCAGCCCAATGATTGTGTAATTCATCAAGTGTGATTGATTGATTGATTGACCCTTGGACCTAGAGAGCTGAAATTTTGCACAGGCGTTCCCTTTCTAATGTGTACAAGGAATATGGGATTAGGGATAAACATTTCTATCTTTCTACTTTCAAATTGCTTACAGGACTGAAGCTTCAGGAATTTGTTTACTCGTATTATACTTAAAATTATTTCTTTAATTTTCAGTTAACGGTGAATGGCGTTACTTCAGAGACTGCGCCTATCTGGGTGAAGTAGGAATCAAAGGCGACGAGAGATTCTGTCTTATGAGAACAGGGACGTACAATATCTTCCTTGAATACTGCACTTGTAACAGTAAAGATGGTTGCAACTCCTCTGGAATTTTCAGCCCAATGCCTCTGATGGTGCTATTATCTGCTATAACTGCTTATGTTAAGATTTTTAACTAGACTTTCCATTATTATTTGTAAAAAAGAAACCTGATTGAATAGGCACTCTCTGATTTTAAACCAGAAAATTTTAACTGAAGTACTAAAAGGAGAAGATAGTTTTAAAGGAGGGTAAACCAGAGAAATTTTATTTACCGCATTGCTATAATTGCAATGGAGAAGTTTCCATTTTTTTTAATTTAATATGAAAATTAAGAGAAAATAAAACAAAAATATGAAAGAATCATTAAAATATCTCAACAAATGAAGAAGTTATAGAACTTTAAATTTGCGCTTGCATTACGGTCCTTAACAATCGACTTTATAAAGCCGAATAAGAAATGGACTTAACATGACTTAATGGGGGCTACCGCGATTAAATTCGCCGCTAGAGGCGCTAGTGTAGAGTGAGGTCTCCGAAATGTCAAATAGGTATTATCACTGGGCCTTTATCGCGGGTCTAATTATTTCATTAATGTATTTAGCAATACCGGATTTATTAATGAAGATGTAAGATACGTGTCAATGAATGTCAGTGCTCTGCGCTTTGAAAGCGGAGCTAAGAAAAAAAATGCAAAATTAAGCGGGTTGAAAGAAGAATTCAGAAGTTAGTACAATATATCACTGGTTCCTGTGTGCTTACTATTTAAAACCGTATTTTTCGTGAAAAGTATGCATGTTTACCGAATTTAAAGCTATACTAAGGACCTAACTCGCCAGTGGCGCCAACTAGTGAGCATAAAAACAGTAGCCCTCATTGAATTAAAAGCACTTAATTTGGTGTGAAGACAATTTTGAAGTATTAAATCTAGGCTAGGTAAAATCTCACTTGAGTAAGATACAGCAATCGGTGTACATTAGTCTCAGTCATGTTTATTGATGGATTAAAAAAAAAAACACTGATTTATTCGTTTTGATCTATATTTTACTTCCGTTGTGTTAAATATGATATTCATAACATCATGAAACTTCTCCATTGTTGTAATCAGCAAATATTTTTATAATCAACCAAAAATAACTGGTTATGTCCATTTCGAAAGACTAATTTTAATAATTTTACTCTTACTTGAATGAAACTAGTGATTATGTTAACAATAATTATATATATAAATGCAATCAGGTTTTTGTGTGCGGTTTTAAAACATAGCTGATGCACAAAACTAAGCTTTTTTTTTAAATTAGTGTCTTGTAAGTAATTTAGTAAGCAATGGTGAACCATCTGCTATTATAATATTGGGAAGGGTAATTGTTATAATTTTTGTCTAAAAATTTATGATTACTTGTTTAAAATTAGGACTATTTTATGAAAGGGTTGGACAAACCCAAAAATAATAATTTTTTGATATGTTCTGAAACAGATCTATTAATAGGTAGCTATTTTTATTATTCGTTTAAAATCATGTCTAAATGAGGTCAAATTCTAATGACTTTTGGCTATCTTTGTCTGTATGGAAAGACCTATAACGATAGTTTTAAACCTTAGTTTTCCCAGGAAAAATATCCAATCCAAGAATACTAGTAGGTATGTTATTTCATGTGGCTCTTTAATATGAATCTCACAAATGAATTTCATGTAATGAGTATTTGTTAAGATTGATATATTATTATTATTATTAAATAAGTACAAAATACAAATATATTTGTGGAGCACAGCCATAAACAAGACTGAGAAATTCCATCCATTATTACATTCCGATTAATGTATTTATTTTTAAGAAAAAATAAAGCATAATTATTTGTATGTCATAGTGTCTTTCTTAAAGCTTCCAACACATTTGTTTATATAATTACTGTATTATATTTCATCTTTACCTATTATCTTTTATGATCTGAATCTGACAACATAATCTTTTACATAATATTTTTTATAGTAAGGATTTTTTTGTTACTAGATAATGCCCCCGAATTCGTCCGGGCTTATGATTCCCGCGGGAACTCTTATTTCTCGGGGTAAAAAATAGCCTATGTCTTTTCCTGGGATGCAACCTATCTTTCGTGAAAATTGTTTGAAAAGACGGGTCGTCAAAATGTACCAGACAGACAGACACACTTTCATAGGTGTTAGTATGGATTTTACATAAAAAAACAATTGGTTTTTTAAAAAGGTATTTTATAGACTTACAAATAGAACAAAACATAATATTTACTTATTGAAAAATATATATTCCAAATTATATTAATTTCAAAGATAAAAATTGGAAATTATTTTAAAAGCAATCAATTATTGCCTAAGACAGCCGAGTGCAGACAGATAGACTATTCTGTCTGCACTCACACAGACAGACATTATTACAGATGTGATTTGGTAAAGTAGTAGGTAATTTAGTAGTTGGTAAGAGTAGAAGATTTCACTTATGTACAATTAAAAAATTATAAATAAACCCTATAATTAAATCTTAACAGCATCAAAACATTACTAAACAGCTTAGAACATAGTCGCATGTTGGTGATAACAAAATATTATGACATTAAAAAGTGAATTGTTACTTTTTGAAGTAGTTTTAAAAATTAAGTAGTTAGGTTACTCCTCAACAGGTCGTATTTAAATTAATTTAAGAGATTCGATCATTGAGTAGATGTAGGAATTCTATGTTGAGTTAAGATTAATTTAATAATTATTATTTTTCGAATACTTTTGGTTCCTTCCTCTTTATGAATGTTAAATGTTCAATTATAAAAAACCTATAATGTTCTGTGTTGCCAACTACAATAATTCTCAATCCAACTTATCTACTATATTATACAGCAAGCATTCATTAAATTATTAGGCAAATTACCAACTACCATGAATTATTTTGTAAAATCATTACCTACATTGTAAACTACAAAAAAAAACAAATAGTTTCTACAAACCATTGCACCTCAGATTAGATACTAAGGGATTTACGCATGTAGTTGTTTCATTAAAAACTTGCACACTGTTTGGTTCACGGTGGGCACATAGCTGTTAAGACAAGGTACTATTGGCATGGTCCCCAATAATAAATTATTTGACTTAACGTTACTTAAACAACAGAAGGCCAAGAGGGGCCATAATTAGTGCCATAGTAATGCCGATGGCTGAAGCACCGTTGCAACCGTCGTATTCGCAAGTTTCGCAGTACAGTGGCACTTCGTTAGCACCGTATGAGGACGCTGAACAGGTGGTCGAGTAGTCCTCTTGACGCTTCCAAGTGCAGCCACGGGATATCACTAGATTGCCGCCGACTGTGAAAAAGAAAATAGGGCAGTTAGTTACTAAATTACACGATGATTAAATTGAAGCAGTGTTTGCCGAGCGGTTTAGACGCCCGGCTTCCTATCGGTGGTTGGAGGTTCAATCCCCAGGCACGCCAAATTTAACTGTATTAACAAACAACATTCTGAGGTTCTCGTGCTTAGCGGTTGTAGTAGCCGGCAATCGATTGAAGTTAAGACACTGATTAAAAAATGGGTGCCCCTGCAGATTTACATAAAACAACGGATAAGATATAAAATTGATGTTTATATATCGCGTGACAGAGACCTTTACGCCAGTATGCTAATAATAAAATGGCCCTGTGGAGGAGACGAGTGCGAATCAAATAAGCAATGAGTAATACTATACGATAATTCTGATGTAAGACTTGGCTCACAGTTCATGTAGGTAGGGAAGAAAGCGTGGGTAGCTGTAACAGTTTAGTAACTAGATACCTACATTGGATGTGCACAATGCAGTTGATAGATAAAGTGTTGCCACATTTATAGCTTGTAGCGAATATTGAGTGGGTTACAAACATAGAGTTAGTAGGTATATAGTACTAAAGTAGTACTATCGCACCGTACTCCTTGTGCGCGCGTAGGCAAGTGAACTATAGCTACCTACTAATATTTAAAAACATGTAAAAAATAGGGATGGGCAATAATGCGCTGCAAGAGCAAAGTCGATAAAATACATCTGAACGGTACGGTACATATTGTTTGTGTTTATAATATTGTTAATGTGAAAGTGTGTTTGTTTGTTGGTTTGTCCTTCAATCACGCCTCAATAGAGCAACGCAAGACGCGATTTTTTGCATGGGTAGGTATAGTTGAGGACGTGGAGAGTGATATTTATCCCGGAAAATAAGGTATAGAGGTTTTCGGTAAAATTCCAAGAAATACTTATAAAGTTTGCTATTATCTATACAAATATTATAAATGTGAAAGTTTGGATGGATGGACGTTTGTTACTCAATCACGTGAGAACGGCTGAACGGATTTGGATGAAATTTGGAACTAAAAAACCTCAATCCACGCGGACGAAGTCGCGGGCATCAGCTAGTTGTAAATACTAAGCTTACTGAGCTTAGTTTCTTTGGAGTTTCTTTTTAAAAGACCATATATTATTATATAAAAGAAAAAAACTAGATTTTATACCCAGCTTCTAAATATAGAGTGAGTAGGCAAGTAAAATAAATAAGTAAGTAGTAGGTCGGTAAACGTACACGAAGCTGCATGAATAACCACTTAGCAAAAGTCCGATAATTTTCTCGACAGAAGCGATGTAAAACAAAAGCATGGCATTGGTTTTCATTTTCAAGGATCTTGGAGTATGTGGAAGAAAAGGTTTAGCCTAATAATTATCTCGAACAATAGAATTGGTAGAACAACACTGCATTGCGTTGTAACACGCAATTTATACATGTTAGATGACTAGGAAAAATGTTGCGCGCCATTTTAAAGTGGCGGTTATCTTTAAATTACTCGTATCATTTTTATATGAATCTGCGCAAGATTGCTCTCGACTTTGTCTGCGTGTTCTTTTCCGAGATGCAACTATCTCAGTAAAAATTTCGTCAATTTCGAGCCGTGAATAACTAGTTAGGCCCGGCGCCCATTATCGGCATCGGCAAGGAAAAGGATCCTTCGGCATCCTACATGCAAGCGCGCACTGTCGGAAACTATGCTCTGGAACGTTCTTATTGATGACGAGGCGTCCTTTAGCATGCCGCACCGTCCTGTAGCTTGCCGAAGTCGTGCCGATGCCGATAATGGGCGTCGGGCCTTAAAGTCCCACAAACTTATTTGACCCGGTGGCTAAAATTGGAACTAATTTTCATGCCTGTTTAGTAATACAATTTATTTTTAGCACGCTGACTTTGAAGTCGCCAAGTAAGGGTAGGCGTCATTACCTTGTAGTAACTAGTAAGTAACTACTCAAGGCGGAATACGCTATGCACGCTGACTTAAAGTCCTCAAGTAGGGAGATAAGCAGCGCCAGTGTTCGCGTAATAATATTCAAGGCGGAATAGGCCGTATCGGCTACTCGGGACGAAAGCTAGTTCGTTGCAGTACGGATTGTGTTCACTTACTGTATTTCTTCTGCTTTTTGCACGCTGACTTTGAAGTTGTCAGGTAAGGGTAGGTAGCGCCAGTATTCGCGTCACAATACTCAAGGCGGAATAAGCCTGAGTTATCGGCTAGGCTCGGAACGAACGGGTCGTTGCAGTAAGGGTTGAGGTCCGACGAACACGTCCAGCATCGGACCGCCTCACCTGAAATTGAAAACGATGATTGGTCAGAGATTTTTTGAAATAGGTTAATTAATTGATGAACTAACGGCTAATTAAAATACGATTAGAGTCCTTAGGTGCAATCATGTAAGGATCGCCGATCAAATCGTTAAAGCTCGGCTTCAAAGTAAAATAAACCATAACAGCGTTGCGTTAGAGCTCAATTTCGTGTATCCATTCTTATACGTTTAGGGTATCGTACATACCTAAACGTATAAGAATGGATACACGAAACTGAGCTCTAATTCAATCTTGTTAAAGTTTATTTTACTTTGAAGTCGAGCTTTAACGATTTGATCGGCGATCCTTACATGATTGCACCTCAGGTCTCGAAAGAAGTCCACTAGTGTCGGTTTATGTAATTATTAATGTAAGTATGTTAATGTAAAATGTACGACTTCTTTCGTAACAAGGATTTAGTTAGGCCTAAAATGCATCCAGCGTTAAAAAATTCAAGGCGATAATAAAATAGTAAGTACCTAGTACCTACATAGTTACAGACTATGGACCTTGGGTACAATACTTAATATGAATTCTGAAGATATTTTGTCTGTATAATCTTTAAAATTAAATACATACTTAAATTGTTAACGCCTGGGAATTTTTAAATTAAAGTTGGAAATAATTCAGTTTTTATGACAGATAAAATAATTGCAGGTAAGTATAAATACCTATTTCTAGAATATTAAGATATCCGTTGATACCTTCCACTTGTTAAGAACAATAGCGTGACAAAAACTATATAAATAGATACCTAGTGCATAATATTAACTCATTGTTTCCCACACATAAGTAATACAAAGCGAAATATTAATAATTAGGTATTATCACCGATTCGAAGACAATTACTTAGGTAGGTAAGAAGGTACATAATTAGTACACGTTGACAGAATGTACTGTACGCCTATTTTCGGCGCCGTCAGAGGACAACGATGTTTTATCCTGTTGCGTTAGTGTGTGCGAATACCTAGAACCTCTAACATTCACATATTTCATCAAAAAAATTACGTGGTAGATTCAGAACGATTAAAAGGAATTTGTTTTCGTTTGAATAAAAACATTTGAAATTGACAACCCTATTTTCGCGCTTAACCGATTCCGTTTTTTGCTTTACCTTCATTTTTATGATGCCTCTAACTTCTACGGTTGAATTCAAGGTTCTCGCTGCGATTACTTATGAATTGAAGGAATCGTTTTTCCTACCGACACGGTTCCGTGGCTACAATAGCGCTCTTTGTTTATTACTAAGGTAATAGTTGTTTTTTATAAATAACGGGTTAGGGTTGACTGCGGTCCACGGACTCTTTTTGCAACCTACTCGCTATGTGGTAGGGTCTAACCGTCGATGTATTGTATTATGTCCTTATATGGGTCTAACCATAAATGAACGTAAGAATAAGTTTCATACCTAGCGCTTAATCAGTGGTCAAAATATTCTGGTTGTAAACAGTAGTTACACTATACGCAAAGCTTTCCTAGAAATTATTAATACTGATCAGACTAAGTTATTATAGTGTATATAGTTATCACTCTGGTGACGAACGGCATTCCGAACCAGTGGTAGATTCACTCGACGATACAAAAGTACTTACCTACTTGCAAAAGTTTATTTGAATAAAATAACCATATTTTGAATTTTGAATTTTAAACGGATTTGCCGAAATACGTTAAAGAACTGAAATCTAAATATTAAATACAACAGTAAGTAGTAATGGCAACACCGTAAACAGTGAAACCGCAATAGGTGTGCAGATAAGTACCTTTAAAGTTTGTAGTTTTTATTTAAATTGCTGTCACGTTCACTTACGGAAAATATTTTGTGTACCTACCACTTACTAAGTTGTACCTCTACCATTGAACCAATACAAAGTTACTATAGACCTTTGTGTCTTGGAAATACGATTGTATGTTGCCAATTTGATCGATTATATTGTGTATCTGAGCTATTCTGGTGTAAGTTGTAACAATTTTAATAGGTAGGTACGTACCGTTGTTTCTGATAAGGAATTGTTAGATAGCTTTGTACCTACCTACCTCAAGAAGCGGTACAAGGTTACGGAACCAATAGTAATATATTATGGTAGAGACAAGCAGATTGAGTAAGGAATTCTACTTGACGTGCCAAAACGTGAGAAGCCAACGGCCTTAGGGGGCTCAGCATTCGTGCCGTTTTTATGCCAGATGACCCCCCCCCCCCCAACGTGCCAGCATGGGAACCGAAACGTCGATGAAGAATTTAACACTTTTCAGATCAACAGTATTAACTTATTTTTCTGGTCAACAGAAGAATAAGGTTCCTAGTTCCTACTTAGGATGTCGAATTGTTTGTCAATTGTCAGGCGCTACCAGTTTAGCGCCATATTATGTAAGCCAGTTATTTCATAGCTGATTACGTGTTGTTATGACATCTTTCTTGTTATTTACCAAAAGAATTTATATTCTGTGGTGGTACGAGTGTGACTCACACTTGACCTGTTTTTTATATAGTATATGTTGATAGGTACTTACATAGAAATAATAGAGACTGTTGTTCCTACTTTTCTTACTAGATCTACCTAATTAGGACTGAACATCAACTTGACACTTATTAGCACACAAACTCGGTGCTTACCTATAGGTACCTAGACGTAACCTATATACTTGCAGATTGCATCTAGGTACCTACTAGATAGTTGATACCAATATAGACATGAGTTAACTGCCTCGGTGGTCTAGTCACTCTAGTGGTTAGCGTGTTCGACTGCGGCCGAGTCCTGAGTTAGGAAGTTAGGGGTGTTTCACCCCCGTGCCTCGGAGAGCACGTAAAGCCGTCGGTCCTGCGCCTGACCTCTCTCTGGTCGTGTCGGATTTTCCGTCCCATCGGGCTATGAGAGTAAAGGAACAGAGAGTGCACCTATGTATTTGCACACACTTGTGCACTATAATATCTCCCGCGCAGATGGCTAATCTCTCTGGAGATTGGCCGCCGTGGCCGAAATTCGGTCGGGAGGACTTTTACTTTTTTATTTTTATAGACATGAGTAAACTTTTTAACAATAATATAAAATAAATGGTATATAACTAGACTGGAGTCGCCAATTGTTACTCATTTTCCGGCATTTAATGTGTTGCGGCGCCAGCAGCGCCACATTTCACTTTATTTTGTATGAGGTTAAAGTCCATAGTAAAAACGTTACTTTCTTTATTTTCTTTTCAAGCTTAACTTCTTAAATCTTAATAGCATGCGGCAGAAGCTATGCCATTGCCATAAATAACTACCTAATTGGGCTGACAAAAGTCAGTGGCCGGCTTTGTTATAAAATTAGCTTATTTCCCAATGGATTTAGTCAAAAGAGGCGTAGATGCATAGAAAAATGGGACAAGCTTGACTAAACGCTCTTGGTATTCTAGGGATTCCCTACGCCAATCGCTTTGCTCAGGCATTTCGGATTCGGTACCTAGTTTATTGACTGTTTGAATCTACTCTATTAAATCTTAGGTGACGTCATTTAGGAGTAAAAAGTTTACAACTGTCTTTATTACTAACCTTATAATTAGGTAGGTATACAGGGCGTTTCCGATGTGTTACAAAATTTTGAATCGAAGCCAAACCGTCGCAACCGTCTTTAGAATTTTATGTTTATTTTATAGAAGTCATGTTGCTATCGCGATTTGCTATCAGAAGAAAATAAACTAATTTTTGAGTTTGTTTTGGTTTGTAAACTCCAGTAGGTAAAGTATAAGGTACCTTTGTATTCCTGGGATAAAAATCTAAGCCTAGGTAGGTAGCTAATATTAGCTGATTGCGAGTTTTTAAAAAATTGTTTTAGCCGAAGATTTGCTCGTTACAAATAAAGACACTGGCGTCGACAAAAGCTATCTCAGAATTATTAAAGCCGGCGAAAAAAGACTAAACTTTGCTTATTTTATAGACCAAAACTAATTTTATATTTAAAAAAAAACGGTTAAACAGTTGTGGTAATGATTAATCTTAAAAATTTGACGAATTGGTGAAACTGAACAAAAAAATTGCCAAAATACGACGGACCCATCGACCAAACAGCCTAAATATGGTCGATGGACGGACCCAAAAACTATGAGTCAAAAACCATGTGACACTAGACCATTTTAATGAATGTCTTGCTCAATGAATCTAAATAATTTTAAAAAGATGGTTCTCATAAAGTTTTCCACACTTGCAGTTTCAGTAGGTACTCTGTAGGTATAGAGCCCGAGGTCACGAGGTCAACTTCTATTCTAATTTCTTCTAACACAGGTGAGATAGCTATTGAAAATGTTTAGTTATCATCAATCAATGTATTCTTTCGACGCTACAATATGAGCAATACGCGATGATAGCGCTATGGTACCTATACCAAACTAGGTGTGGTGTGGAAAATCACTAAAATACGTAGATTAATAGGGTAAGCAATAAGCATCGCGGTTTAGACCAGTTACAAACATGTTATTATATTATTATCATAGCTATTTGAAGAGCTATTGAGTCGGTAGACATACTAACCTATCCTATTATAGTGCTCAGAAAAGGGATTGCCAATAGTTAGGACCATCGAAAACAGTCATTAGATGCCAAAAAACCCGCCTGTTTTAACGCCCGTCGAAATTTAGGTGTGTCTACTCTCTCTGTTTGAAGACTAATAAACCTTTTATAATCCCTATCTTAGGTATCTATTTGCTTATGGTCTAGTTTTCCTTTGATTATACTAGAAGAGGTTTAGATGTTCCCGAGTTAGGCTTTTTACTCGTATCACGAAATCCTTCTTCGAAAGTCCTTAGTGACTAAGGACTTTCGAAGAAGGATCGCTGAATCGCGTAGGTAAGGACTCCTTATCTACTCTACTTGTGTACGTATACCTTTGGAAAAGTTTTGCAGTTATAGGTACGTACCTAAGTACTTCATCACTCCTAAGGGCTATAAATAAGTCAATAATACCTATAAGCCAGCTATATAAACACAAATCAAATGTGCTCAGGGGGACATTATCAAACAGAGGGTCGCATCGCAGACGTCGTTAATTAGGTACGTTAAACTACTTATAAAAGAGCAATTTGTTCCCTTCCGGAGTTTAGCCCTCAATGTCACTTCGTTTGTGACTTCGATACTCGATAAACAGTGAAATGGCCTGCACGTTTTAATATTGGTACTTTACCTATAATATTATTGATGATTTCTTTATTATATCCACACAGCGGGCCTATTATGGTAAAATGACAGTAACAGTGTTTGATCGTAATCACCTTTGTTGATGCCACAACGTTTTTAGACACCTACCAATTTGATCTTTTAGGTATCTCCTAGGTATGCCAATATCCTTGTATTGGATAAAATCCGTGAAATAAAATCTTAAAGGATAGCCACACTATATAGTTATATAATGTATAATTTCAGTTATATCCCAAAATTGAACAATATAGGTAACAGTTTGGACCCAGACCGAGGCGTCGCGGACCCAGACGGCGTGACCACGGAATAGATAAAGGGAGAGACGGTCATCGGTGAATGTGTCGGTAAGAGCTCACGCACACATCGTTGCGCTACCGCTATGTATGGGTGAAGTCGCCGCGAGCCGTTTGTATGAAGCTTCCCCTCTGTATTACTGGTATTACTCTGTGGGATAGCTCTCTAAGTTATAGAGCTAGAGTATAATATTAGTTCGGTCTTTATAAAAAGTTTTTTTTATCCCCTACACGCTAGCCCTTGACTGCGATCTCACCTGATGGTAGGTGATGATGCAGTCTAAGATAGTAGCGGGCTAACCTGTTAGGGGCGTGGCAGTTATATTAAACCCATACCCCTTCGGTTTCTACAGTTGTAGACTATAACTTTTTATAAAGACCGAACTAATATACTTACATACCTGGAAGGTATTTATGTAGGTACAATTATTGTATTATTAATGTAGAATACCTCCACGTAATATGAAGGATGGATACAGGAAAGGAAGGGTCCAGTATCAGTTTGATAATTTTATTGATAAGTTATTTAAAAAAAAAAATTACCAAGTAACTAATAACAGGAAAATAAACACTTAAAGTTTAGGGTTATGAAAAATTAAAGCGTACGTACCTAGGTATTGTTGTGAGAGTATAGTTTTCTATTTTAAACGAATATTTAGGAAGAGTAAATACTAAAGGTACCTATTATACATATTTGAATATATTTTAGAATAAATAATTGTTGTAAGTATATATGTAATTATTTTTAATAAGGTTAGCATCTAATTACCTATCTATTCCAAAAATGATCACATTATCACAGTGACCTTTTCTGTCCCTGTTCTATATTTTATGTTTTACGCGATTATGAAATACCACAGAATATTATATTATAATTTTAACTAATAGAAGATACCACTGATATGCTATAAATGCGATAATTTTTACGAAGAACGGATCTGGATGAAATTTGGCACAGAGATAGATTATAGTCTAGAATAACGCATAGACTACTTTTTATCCCGGAAAATTAAAGGGGATTCCCACGGAAACCAAAAATCTCAATTCACGCGGAAAATTCGGGAATAGCTCACTAGTAGTAATATATTAGGTAATTCTAACTAGCAACTACGAAGGAATTATCTTCGTGTGCCATACGGTAAAAGGTGGCCGTGGTCTCAGGATCATGTTCATTAAAGCAATTCTTGTAAACGATGACTAACGTGACCCCTGACCTGCCTGGCCCCCGTCCACCCTGGTCCCCGGACGGACCTCGGCCCCATAATGAGACTAGTAGGACTAACCTAATTATCACCCATTACGTCTCTATTATTAAATAGACCCGAGGTTAGCTTGCCGGAAACGACTGGTAATGTGAACTAGTAAACAATAACAAAGCGATATTATTCGATCACGTCTTAGTCACAGTGCCGGGTCTACAGTCTTTTTTTTATCCACTACAAGTTAGCCCTTGACTGCGATCTCACCTGATGGTAAGTGATGATGCAGTCTAAGATGGTAGCGGCCAACCTGTCAGGGGCATGGCAGTTATATTAAACCTACACGACATCGTACCTGAACGCTTAATCGCTTGGCGGCACGTCTTTGCGGCTTTGCTGGTGGTAACTAGCCACAACCGAAGCCTCCCAGGTCAGACTAGGGAAAATTCAGAAATTATAAATTCCCAAAAGTTAAATATCTATTTAACTGCACCAAACATCAAAATTGGTTGAACAGATGGGCCATGAAAGCATAGCAACCAGGCAAATACACAGACATGCATACTAATTTAATTTTTCCTAAATATCAATGCAATATTCGAGGAGGAATTACATAATTTATTATTGACTTCAATTATTGTTCATCAATTTACATACTATCGAAGTTACTTATAGCTTTCCTCTTGTTAGTTATAGATATCGTTTCTTTATCAGAAAGCCCGCATAGTTCCCAAAACCCAATCGAATTTAATAAAAAAACGACCCTTATTTCGTTACATTAATATCTTTTGTAAGCTGAATGGTAGCAAATCACGCTATCGTGGAGTATAATTTATCAAGTTAAAGTGCATTTTAGATCCATTAAATAGTCCTTGTTTAATATTATACAGTACCTAGGCCTAGTGGGAGATTTTTTACTTATACGATAATCGATAGCGTCTAGTTTACGACGAGTTTGACGACCTCCCTTGCGCAGTGTTGAGCGCTGTGGTTGTAGTCTTAACGTGCGGAGGTCCCGGGTCCGGTCCCCGGCAGGGTCAATTTGGGAATTTATAATTTCTGAATTATCCCTGGCTAGTTACCAGTTACCACCCTATACCGGCAATTTGACGTGCCGCCAAGCGATATAGCGTTCCGGTAGAATGTCGTGTAAAAACTACCATGCCCGTTACCATCTTGCATCATCATTTACCATCGGGTAAGATCGCAGTCAAGGACTAACTTGTAGAAGTATATTTAACCGTTTAAATATATTATGAGCATGTTTAAAATATATATGAACGCATTTTCACAAGGATATAAATTGTAGTTAATTTAATTACATATCTACAACTTTTGTCCTCAAATTGTAACCGGGCAATCTATATATTTGGAATTAAATGAAACATAATATTAATTTCGAGACCGAATTCCCACAGTAGAAAGAGACGTACCTTTTTATGTAATCCTCCGTTGGTCCGTTTGTTACCATGTTGTTGTACTATTACATAAACAATAAAGCTTTATTTATTTATTTATTTATTTATTTATTAACTGTTATAATTACCTAATAAATTAAATCTCACGAAAACTAATAAAACTCGAACAGTTTTTGTGCATTGGCCGTTTATTCTAATACCTAGATAAAATCTTGTTTTCGTTTTGAAGTCATGACTCATCATGAGGTAATTTTAAATGCCGAATGTATAGATAGATAAAAGATACCACTCACTATTTTTGTTTATATAGGTGGGACTGACTAACTGGATATAATAATATTATCGAACCAAAAACTCAAACAGCTCGGTCTAAAACCATATAAATCGACATTGGGCCGTGCTGAAGTTCAGGTTTTCACAGAGGTTTTCTTTCTTTACTTTCACTAAAGGATACACGACATAGGTACTTAGAATCAGGGGTTTACGTTGTAGGGAAAAGGTTGGTTTTATCGGGTTTATAGGTATACCTAACAGATGAAAATTTACAATCTACCGAAAAATAATGTGTTAAATTGTAATCTGTCGACAGTTTACAATTTCGCTAGTTCGATTACAATCTAACGGTTTTTGCAATCTTACGGTGACATATACAAAATTTCACCCAGCTGGGGCGGTGAAGCTGGTAAAATTTTGTTACAAATAGTATTTTATAATATTAATATTATTAAATGTTAAAAATGGGAAGGAAGTAGGTTAAATTATTATGGATTATAACCACGTTTCAAGGTAGGTAGACACTAGACTCTCTTGGGATATTGGATCTAACTGTCCCTACTTAGTATGTAGAAATAAATAATATACCCAACTAGGCACGAATATAAAGAATAATAATGCTGGCTTACTTTGTATTGGGTACGTAGGTACTTAGTTTTCAACTACCAACATGCCTCATGCTTACTTATTACAGTTATTTATATTAAATGCTTAATTTATTATCTTACGATGTGTTCTATGAGTATTAGACTGTTATCCAGCTGGGATTTAGAACATATCTAAGTATATTATGGTGAATGATTATTACAGTTACCTTATTATGAAAGTCACAGAATTAACGCGTTTAGGTGTTATTTATTTTACTAATTTCAGTTAGGTATATTTTGTCTACGGTATGAGCCGTAGCCCGTAACTCGTTAGTATTTCCATACACAGTAAGTACAAACGTGGTACCTACTCTAGTATGTATGTCACCGTAAGATTGTAAAAACTGTTAGATTGTAATCTAACTAGCAAAATTGTAAACTGTCGACAGATTACAATTTAACGCATTATTTTTCAGTAGATTCTAATCTGTTAGGTATATTAACCCGATACCTGATTGTTTATGTCGAACCCTAACCTAACCTACAAGAAAGAGACAAGAAAACGTAAATACAATGAATATTTCAAAAATTGACACTCAGACCATTGAACGGTTCACAATCTGTCGACAGTTTACAATATCGCCAGTTAGATTACCATCTAACGATTTTTACAATCTTACGGTGACATGTACCTACCTGTTACGGCTATGCTCGACGTGTACGGTAATAGAATTGTATCAATGTATGTCAACTGTGACAGCATAGTTTGTAGTGAAAGTGGAACGAAGGGGGGCCACTTGGCCACAAACTAAATAAACACGGCTTATAAGGCCACAGCCAGCAACACAGAATGTACCTATGTCTATATTTTGTGAAATTTGTACTTATGTAGGTATATGCATCTTAAAATTATTAAGAACTAGATGATTTCCGTGACTTCGTCCGCGTGAACTAGGTAAGTTTTTTCGATTCCCGCGGGGCCTATGTCCTTCAAATTTCATCAAAATCGGTTGAATAGGTGGACCGTGGAAGCGTAGTAGACAAACAGACAGATACACTTTCGCATTTATAATATTAATATAGTAGGTAGCTATATAGCCACTTTGTGACCTCTTTACATTTATATTTTCAATAGGTACACTTTGTCCAGGTAAATCAATCAAATTATTATAAATTAAATATTATAAATGCCAAAGTTTGGATGGATTTGGATATTCCTACAGCTATGTTAGTAGGTAAGCAAAGTATTTTCCTTTGATTATATGTATTTTCCTTGCAAACTGTGATTTTTTAATTTCAGTTAACGGATACTGGTCATTGGCTTTTCTATTCTTAGTTTGGATGTACACAAGGTAAGGGCTTTGTTTAACTTCGAACAATAAAACATGTTCATTTTACCATTTTTCGTATAGGTAGTGAATCATACATAATATAGTAAATGCCGCTATTACAGCGACAGCATACAGATTCAAGTAGGATAATATTATAAGAAGATTTCTATATTGCAACATATTATATTTTACTGTACTTACTTACAAATCAATAAATGAATATGAATATATTGTTGACGGTTTTCATCGTCCCATCACCACGACCGGTTTCCCGTGTAGCATGGAATGTTATTATGCATTTTGCTTGTTTGGCACTACGAAAGGTATTAAATAAAAAAGTAAGCTTTTAGGTATTTTGTGCATGCAAATTAACGTACCTACTACGTTAATTTGCATGCAGGTATCTAAATCTATATAATATTAGTCTCGTTTTTAAAGCAGAAAATATCTGAGCCGGAACTGGTTATAACTATGTAAGTCAATTCTTAATACGTACACCTTACATTATTATGTACCTACCTACTATATGTCTTATGGCACCAATCCATTACATAGAGGTCGTTGCACCAATCTAGATTACGTATAAGTATAGTAAAAATAACTATGTAATACTAGCTGATGCCCGCGACTTCGTCCGCGTGGAATAAGTTGTTTTGGATTCCCGCGGGAACTCCTCAATTTTCCGGGATAAAAAGTAGCCTATGTCACTCTCCAGGTCCTCAACTATACCCATGCCAAAAATCACGTCGATCCGTTGCTCCGTTGCAGCGTGATTGAAGGACAAACAACAAACCAACAAACAATTAACAAACTGACTTTCGCATTTATAATATTAGTATGATTTGACGCAGATTTAAAGACGAAACTATGTAAATAAATCATATATTATTCTCATCATTCATATGAATCATAATAATCATTGTTACGTAGGTATGCTCGTGAAAACCATGTGAAAACCTATACATCTTGAAAAAATCCTTCGTGTAAGCATTTTTAAGATAATATTATCCATGAGGTAATTTTTTTATTTATTAAATAGGCTTGTGCTTTACTGCAATCAGACTTGCTTGCAAGTGGTGATGTAGCCTGATGTGGAGCTTCCCTCGAAGATGCCTATTCAATATTGATTTGAAGGTACCTATATTAAAAGAGGATGGGAAAACGGAAGCCGGAAGGGCATTCCATATCCTAGCGGTTTTAATTAGAAACGAGGAAATCAACGTACACATTTTTATTTGTATTTGTAAAAACAATTTCTTATCTTGAAATCTTGGCACACTTTTTGTACCGGAAAACCACCAGTCTTTCCGGACATTTCAAGTTTTCGGCTCAACACAAATTTCATCAACCGTAACCATGTCACCGGCCACGGATGATATAATCATATGACGTTATTTTCCCTTCAATAATTTTATCTCAGACTTAGATAATAGGCTATGCAGTTATGCACTTAAGGTGGGGAAGACAAGGGTCTGCCCGCGAAATTCAAATTTAATTTGGATTTTCGCAATTTGTAAACTAATACGACAAAGTAGGCATAAGGCATTCAAATCCCTAGGAATATCATCTTCACAGGTTTATATAAAAATCTTTACTTGAAAGTGTCCAGTTTAAGAAATTAGTCAAAATAATGAGTTTGACGTGAGTTACTCACAAATTAGTCATTATTTTGACTAATTTCTTAAACTGGGCACTTTCAAGTAAAGATTTTTATTATTAAATCGGTCAGAACTCAGATCAGATCAAAGGTGTATGCAATGCAAGTATATGTGCATCAGTGCGACACTTAGGTAATAAATAATTTAATATTAATTAAATACTAAGGGCCGCTTGCACAAGGACATTTAAACTGATTTAGTAAAATTTTGTATTGCTGTCCCTTCTTGGCAAATGTGTATTGTTAGCTGCCAAAATGGGACAGCTTTAATATATATAAATAAATCAATTTAGGAGTCCTTGTAGCCTTAATCTATTTTTGCTTTTGCTATGTAAATGAAAAAGGCAGTTTTTTTAAACTGATTACCTACACTTGAACTGCAGACGTCCTTGTCCTGGCTGATGCCCATGATGTGGATTTCAGGAACAAATCGTCCCATTATTGCTATGTGTTAAATGATGATGAATTTTCAATGAGCTGGAAATTGGGTTGTTCTGTATCTTAGCACGAAAGCTTGAAAGGACATTTGGGAATGGGATAATACAAAGATGATAATAATTGGACGACCTTCCTGGTTGAATGGTGAGCGCTGTGATCTTATAAATGCGAGGTCCCGGGTTCGATCACCGGCAAAAAAAGAGTACAATAGGTTACTGACAATCAAAGCTTTATAATATTATTCCCATATTATTCCAGTGGTATTAAGTAGATACGTGGATTCACATCTCAGTAAATAAAAAGATAAAATAGGTCTACGTGATGTGGCAGCGAAGTACCTCTATTAGGTATGTAAGTATGTATATGTATAATTATGTAGGTACGTAAACAAGCTGAAGAAACAAGCGGAAATTTTCCGACTCAAAATATAGTTGTTATAAGGTAGAGAACGGAAATCTAAGCACCTTTCATGAAGTCAGTTGACAAACTTGGTCTACATCTAAATGATAGATAATGATCTCATGCAAACTATACCAGTTTACTTACAACAGAATTATTCTTTGCAATCTTTAGCGTGATGTACAATTATTTACAAGGACAAAGTAAAACTATATATGTCACCGTAAGATTGTAAAAACCGTTAGATTGTAATCTAACTAGCGATATTGTAAACTGTCGACAGATTACAATTTAACGCATTATTTTTCGGTAGATTGTAATATGTTAGGTATATAACCCTGATAAAACCTAATTGTTTAAGTTGAACCCTAACCTAATCTACAAGAAAGAAACAAAAAAACGTAAATACAATGAATATTTCAAAAATTGACACATTGAACGGTTCACAATCTGTCGACAGTTTACAATATCGCTAGTTAGATTACAATCTAACGGTTTTTACAATCTTATGGTGACATAATATATATGTACCTAATATAACCGATACCTACTCGTGTTATTTACCTACGTGTTTTGTATCTCATATTATTACCATTACTCACTAGATAGGTAATGCCGTAACTTCGTCCTGTGGTTTTTAGTAGGGCTTCCAATACCGGGATCCCGGACTTTTTTCGTCCGTTTTCAATACCGGTATTGACATGTCTAATACCGGGATACCGGTATTGGTGACACTATAAACGAAACAGTGACTATTGCATATAATTCTTGGTACATGCCACTATTTTTAATCAGCTAAGTTTAAAACTTTGTATCTTAAGCACATTAGCTCAATGAGAGCATCTTTATTGCTTAAAACCAGTGAAGAAAAGTCATTTTTGATCACTCAGAGGGAAAAAATTGTGTTTGAATTTAGAACTTTGTGGCTTGGCATTTCTATTTCATTGACTCATGAAACGTTCAGAAATCTGGTTTTTATCCAATGCAATTTATTTATTATAATTTATTTTCTTTTAAAAAATAACTATTGAATTTTTAATTAATTTGTGTTTTGACTAAACTATGTATTTTTTCGAGTAAAAAAATTGCATTTCCTCCATTGAATTTAAGCAGGAAAGTGCTCTTTTGGAGTGAAAAAAGGTGAAAATTTTTTTTTATGGAAAACGGTTTTTTATGGTGCAGTTTCCTTCAGAAAAGACTAGTTTTAAGTTAAAACAATCTATCTAATTTTAAGTTTTTCCCAATACCGGGATCTTTCCGGTATTAATACCGGTATTGAAAAAAACCGGTATTCGAAAGCCCTTGTTTTTAGGTTTTGACAATCCTTTTTTTTTTCTTTTGATTTTCCGAGATGTTAAGTAGGTATCTCTATAGTATACGTAATACGTCACAACTCATAATCTAACTCATGGGCAGTGAAAAGGAAGAAGACATATTTCGTAATGATGGGTACTCAATACCAGTACCTATACTAGATACCAGCAGTGGATATGGTGGCAGTGGATACGGCATACCCATAGGGCATACCTCTTTTTTTTATCGAGGGCGAAATCTTCTGTATATGTACCCAATCTTCTGGGGGAGAGTGCAGGTGATGTGGGATTTTTACCCACTAAAACCTCCTACCACTAAAGCCATCCTCTGAGCATAGTGGGAATCTCCGGGAACTCTCAAAGAACATGCGCCGGAGACTCCCTTGCGCGATGCTCATTGGGCTCGTACAATAGTCGAATCAAGTTTTCCGTCAAAATGTACTACCTACTGTTTTTGATAGCAGGTACCTACCTAAATGGACAATGGTATCACTGTCTATAGATGCCTGTTAAAATGTAGGCAAAATCAGTTCAGTGTTTTCAAAGATTCGCTGAAACAAATATACCTACAGAGCAGACAGGCAAAGATAAAAACCGGAAGTTAAGGTTTAGATAACATACCTACCTATGTACAGAATATAAATTTCGTGTGTCCGTGACGGAAACCCAAAGCGAGATTAACTACGGCGCTATCGCAAATCGCAATGTACCACCGATGCAAATTAAAAACATTAATTTTCAGTGTATTTCACACAGAAAAGGTACATCGAAAATGGATGGCGAACTCCTCGAGAGCAAATCAGTTGATCAGTGTGTTTAAAAAGTAGTTAGATTTCTAAAGTTTTTGGTAGTTTGTATGGCAAGCTCACTTGTGCGAAACCAAAAACTAAGTAATAAAACTACAAAAAAACAAATAAAAAAGAATACTTAGGGTTGATTGCACCTGCATCGCTGGTTATAGTTAGCGTTAAACTTGCCCAACAAAAAGGTATCAAAATAAATGGAGCATATCAGTAGGATACTTAAATATAAAAAGGTTATAAAAGTTAAATTTTAGTAAAATGTAGAAATTCTCTAACTTTAGCGAATCTAAGATCGTCACATAATAACACCGTAAGAGGTACCATTTGATCTCTAATAACAAAGAAAACAACCAAATAAGCGCTTCATTTTTATTATGGCGTAAGATTCGCTAGTTTCTAAACAGGTTCCACAAGTTTCACTCGAGGCTTTGGCACGTTAATACAAGTAGGTAGATCCATACAAAGGTACGCATATTTACGCAACCGGCAACGTGACTTTCGTAACCATGTTATGGGGTCCACCGTAATTCTTAATTTATTTTCAGTCAATATACCTAGTACTTTTAATATCATCATGACGTTTACCCGAAAACACAGACTGTCTAATAGATAACTTATATACTGTATCGTAATTTAATTAAAATACTTACTAGATGATGCCGCGAAACACCAAGCTTTGACCAACAGCACCAACATGCGGAAAGAATATTACGTTCTCTATTCCAAGTAGGTAGATAATCTACCCGCTTACTTTTTTCAACAAATGAGGACTTGGTATGTACGGGGTTTGAGGCTTATGCCTGATAAAAGCTCAAAATAAATAAATAAAAATAAACACATAGATTATTATTAGTCACTGGTTTCGCATGTAGGAAGGTATAATGATCTCATAGACCAAAAAACTAACGTTGCTTCATTATGGCATGGTTAAAATTTAATAAATCAGCTATAGCTTTGACTATAAATAATTATTTATTCTTCCATTTACAGAAGAATATACCCAGGCAGTCTATGAAATAAAATCATTTGGTAAATTTCCCACGAAAAATTTTCGCAGCGGCGTAGTAAAGAAGGTCGTAAAACCAAAACAAAGCGTCACGACTCACGACGTAAACATAAGTCACAAAACATGAAAATACGATAAAATAAGTGGGAAAGATAAAAAGAAAATTAACGCTTACCGTCCGAGACAAATGCAGCAACTAACAAAACGGGCACAAATATAGATAACTTTGCCATTTTACAAATTAATGTGAACACTTGTTTCGTTTCAAAATATAACACACGTTACGCGCGGTCGTTCCAACTCAGTCGCAACCAGCGAATGAAAATGCCAAACAAGAATCGAGTAGACCGCGGCCCAAACGTGAAACGAGACTATGGTGGCCAGTGGATCGAACGAACAAGTTTCTAATCTATGGGCATAAAGGCTCCCCCAGACAGGCGCGTTAAATTATAGGTCGATAATATCGCATGCGTTATTGCGATATCTGTTTTCAGTACATTTTGTATTAGGATGGTCATGTAGTTACACACTGCTGCGATAATAACGCCGCAATGGAAGTAGGACGTTGCTTCCTGCGATATTTCGATATGAGTTCTAGAATGTTTTGTATCAGGACGCAAACAACCGTACACACACCTGACACAAGTGCTAACTTGTAGGACGTTTGGTTTTATCGACAGTCATATCATCAGATGAAGAATGCTTAGGTATTACTAACAGTAGCAATGGAAGATGACCAAAAAAGACGCCAGAAACGAAGGTAATTAATACAGCGTGGAATTACCTAATTGTTGGAGTATTCCTTGCATGTGCGTGCGCTGCGTATCGTCCGATACTTCTTACGAGAGAGCGCCGCGCCGCGACGTTATACCGTCTCTCTCAGGTATGCAAAAAAAGTCAACGCATGCGATATTATCGATCTATAATAAAGCGCCTGTGTGGGGGAGCCTTAAGGCGCGGAGTTTTGCCGCAAGAATAATACGTTCACTTCATAGTATTGTGGTCTCCTTGCTGCTTGTGATACTATTGACTTGAATGGAACATTGTATTATGAATTCGGCAAAGTACTTCGATCGTAACCCACATTATTACGTACCTACCTAGACCTACCTATCAAACTTGTACCGCAACCCAGGCTTGCGTTTGATTCAAATACTGTTTATTTTATTTTTAAGCACCATGGGTTTGAACTATAGTCGGCTAGCATACTTACTTACAAGTTTTATATACCTATATGCTATGCTTCTATGCTAATATTATAAATGCAAAATAGATGGATTGATGGATGTTTGTTACTTAATCAGGCCAGATCAGCTGAACGGATCTGGGGGAAATTTGGCACATAGATAGATTATAGCTACTTTTAATCCCGGAAAATTTAAAATTAATTTTATATTTTATAATTTAATTTAGTTTTTATAATTGGACATATGGACGGACGGACGGATAGCGGAGGGTTAGTAATAGGGTTTCGTTGGCAGCCTTTGGGTACGAAACCATAAAAATTAAAATGAAATAGCGGGGCAAAGTCAACGAAACGAATTTTAAAAATTACATTTAGTTCTACTGGTGGGACAACTTCGCAAAGAAAAGTAGAAGAACCTGATTTTCCGGGATAAAAATATAATGACCTAAAAAAACATATCTAAATTCATAAAACTTAAAGATAGAAATTAGAATTGAATATACTGTACTCTACATTGATTGAAATATTTCTAGAGTTGGAAATTAAAAGAATTTATCAAGAAAATTAGCATTTTCATAGGTATTTTATGATACCTTTACATAAAATAGTATTCTATGATCGCTCCAGCAATGCAAGAACAGCGATTACTTATGTACATCATTGATATAATAACTGTAAAACAATTATTTGACTAAAATCATAGACTACAGCTCAGCTTGGTTGTCTATGGTCCTAAAATATATCGAAAAACCTTCTCACAAGCTATCCTTAACTAATGCACAAAACCGCATCTCAATCGGCCCAGTACTTTTTGAGAAAAATGGTAACATATTGAAAAATTAAAATCATAGACTACAGCTCAGCTTGGTTGTCTATGGTCCTAAAATATATCTAAGAACCTTCTCACAAGCTATACGTATCTAATGCAAAAAACCGCATATTAATCGATCCACTAGTTTTCCAGGAAAACGGTAACAAACAAGTGCACAAACAAACATACAAACAAACAAACACACAACCTCTTAGGGCAAACACATATACCGTCTCCGTTTCGTCGATTGTAAAAAAAGCAACCAAGCAAGAAACTCCTTGCTGGTTCTGCTCGGTAGGAATAACATTCCGAACCAGTGGTAGATTTACTTGACGATTCTGAAGTACTTGTAAAAGTTTATTTGAATCAAAAACATTTGAATTTTGAATTTTATGCCCATTACTTACTTAGGCTTACGTTACCTATCGATGTTGCACTGCAAATAATTTATTTACTTTTGTTTTAGTTCGATAAATTAACGTTAACCATAACTTCCTTGGTGCAACTGACCCTAAGTGTACAACAGCGTATATCAAGCTTATTTGGTAATTATTAAATTCTTAAAACTATAATTTATACCAACTTTTAAGAAGGCTCATGAATTTTCAAGTTGGAATAAACTGTAATTGACATACTACTACCACGGAATATTTTTGAGAAATAAAATTGGACTCGTGTAGGAAATCGTTTAATAGTAATTATAAATACACATCTAAGCAACAATCTATGAGACTCTTGAATAGAAAACTAGAACTAAAATCAGTCATATCCAAGTCGATGCTCAATTGGGAGAAAAGTCTGTGTCATATTTCAGTATATTTCGATAGACTAGGTACTATATGAAACCAATTCTGAAGATTATGGCACTTTCCACCCAAAAATTTAATAGACAAATAGGTTTTTGAATAATTTATAAACTAATTTGGTCGTCCTGGGATGCAGAAACTGCCATTGATCTTCAAACTTGGATGCACCTTAAGACAATTGTCCACCAGAGGTAATGCACTATGCAGTTGATGATAGATATGCAGGAGCTCAGGAGCTTTCTTATGTACAACCACACTCACGCATCGTTAGTGAAACTACATCTTCACACATCCCCGGTGGAAAGGAAACCTTATAATATTCAGAACCTTAAACTTGATAGAACTCCGAACACATTAAAATATGAAATTATGGTATTGATACGACAAAGTTCCATACTAGCCCATGACGTTGTTGAGGAGTTCTAACTTAAAACTCAAATGTTACTGAACATTTAAACAGGCTTGGAAATAATCGTAGAGGTATATCAGAGCCGCAGGTACATTCGAGAATTCAAGGCAATCGTGTTATGTAGCCGTGTCGTCAGAATAGTCATCAAACGATTTTTAACGCGCAGTTTATCTCAGAGTTGTCTTTTGATATACTTACCTACCTAGGTAAGAGGAGCAATAATTAATCTAAGTTGTCATTATTGGGAAAATAAGGACGCAGATGATTTGTCACCCTAGAATTAATAATTAATTAAGGAATTTCATTATGACACATTGTAAGTCATAACGATTTCAAATGACTTAGGTATATTTTCGTTGACATTGCTCAACCACAATATGTCGTAGGTAGGTAGAATCGTTGTAGGTATAAATTTGATAGACGCTTAAAAATGTTCTCTGACTCAGAGATTTGAGAGCTTCAGAAAAGATCCTGGAGTTTGAGCTTCATTTATAGGTACTAATTCGCCAGCAGTACTAATGAATAGTATACAGCTTAACAAACTTTACAGGTCACTACATAATCCAAAAATCCATTTAGTACAATGAAATCCAGTCTCTTAATTTTGATCTGGGATTTTTTTTTCCTTTTGTTCTTTTTAGTTCATTAGGTAGAAGATCTGATTAAATTTCAACAATGATGTAACTAACAAGCTACCTAGATCTAATAGGTACACAGATTCTAATAGGTAAACGTAAGGTAAAATATTGATTCGAAATTTAGAAATCAATCTTCCAAGACCTTTTCACGACCCAGCTTTAGGAGAGTGTGTATTTCGCAACTAGTGGCGTAACCACCAAAGCGAAGAATGCCATGGTAATATCGGTTATAGATCGAGCAGCACCGTTGGTATTACATCTGTCCCCTTCACACTCAGCACATAGTACCAAAGTCACGATATCTGCGTGAGATGCATGAGCCTTCCTTATATCAGCACAAGTACCTCGTTCTGAAGCACACCCTCGTATGTACCAAGGTCTTTTCATATCTGAAAGAGATGTATTTATTTTTAGTACAAATCATTGTTACACAAATAAAGCGTGATACAATACTTGCTATAGATTTTGTAGACAATGCGTAAGAGCCAAGAGGCTTCGCTTTTAAGGCAAAAAATTTAAACAGATCAGGCATGTCCTACGAGAGCGACAAACACGACAGCGCGACTCGATCCGACGCTACGCGACAGTAAATTACAGTAGCTGATCCTTCACGTGGTCATCAGGTCGCGTAGTTACCTAAGTTTGTCAATTTCTGTGGAGTCGTATCGCGACGCGTTTAAAACCTTTGACAAAATTATTAGCAAAACTGTGAATACTCACGTTTATACTGCTCTGCGTAGACGACGCACTTGCCTTGCTTCTCTGTGTCCAGAGTATAAGGACAAACTTTGGAAGTGGTATTAGAGCTGACTTTAGGACAATCTGTGCATACATAGCACTCTGTCAGGTGGATTGGTAAAGGGGTTGACATGGCGCCGGGTCGAGGTCGAAGCATCCCGGCTGCGAAGGCTACGGCGTTTGCTCCAGCGCCTATCCTATCTTCTGGCGGATGTTCCTCGTGTGCCTCATCAGCCATTCGTATATCACCTTCTTCCACATGCGGTGGTTCTGCAGAAGTTATTTGTTGATTATGCATATGATTCACACTCCGTACCAATTTAGTAGTCGCAGATTAGACTATAATATTAATTCCTACTTCGTCTTCGTAACCACAGTCTTGACTAATAAGTTAGCCTATATTATGAAATATACAATATACATATTTTCACTAGCTGATGCCCGCGACTTCGTCTACGTACTTAGATTAAAGTTATTATAAGTGATGTACACTCCGCTACGGTCTTAAAAGAGTGAATATAATCCAGTCTACCTGCAAACCGATGTAATGGAATATACACATATAATTACAAGTACAACGACATTTTTCTAATTCCTAGGTACCTATGCAAGATTAGTTTAAGAATCTTTTAAGGCGAGTCACCGGCAAGATTTTAGGAGGTGAGGTGTGGGGTGCCGCCCGCGCGTCTCGCGGTACGTTTCTCGTAGAGACAGGCGGGGAAGCGGGCAGCGCGGTATGTTCTGAAACCGCTTGGCAACGTTCAAGTTCTGGGATTAATTTGAATTAAATAAATATAGGACTTCAGTTTGAAACAAAGTTTAGCAGGTTCTCATTAATACTTCAAGAGAAATTTATCCATATAAAAATTATGAGCAAAGTCGAAAATTTTATTAATAAAAAATTCGTTTTAAACTTTTAATTTAGCCTGTTTCAAGATTTTTTTTGATCGAGTAAAGTACATCCTATCGTGTAACAAATTAGCACATTCTTTAGAGAATATCTTTAAGTGTATCGGATATTTTTTGTAAGACCGTTATTTAATAGTAAATACCGAAAACATTTGATCTAGCAAACCAGTTTTCACCGCTGAGCTGAGGTGACTCGCCTTAAATGCTGGAAATATATGATTTTACTACTGATAAATTTCACCTACTCTCTGGATTGGAGTTAAAGTTCAAAAGGTTAATATTTGAGATAAAAATGATAAATGATTTATTTATTTCACGTAGGACAACTTGTGCCACTTATGATACGTCAAGACTCTACCACCGGTTCGGAAAATTGATTCTACTGAGAAGATAATATAATTACCCACATAATTTATCAGTTTTATATAAAGTGTATAGAAGTACAAATAACTTACCTAGGGCCACTAACTTCATCAATCCAAAGAAGACGCAGCCTCCGAGAACAAGCAACGCAACCTTCGTCATCTTGCTTTCCTCAAATGACGTTCATCTGAAGGTCTGTTCTTATATATTTGGAGCGATAACTTATCATAGCAATCAAAGAATATGATATGCTTAGTGGACCGGCCAAGGTACGCTATTGCCAAACCGTGCGAATCGCTCAAGATCATGCAGCCATGCCAAGTGCAACTCTTTTCAATAGAACAAGCGAATTTTACATAGTCCCCTACTTACTATTAACTATATAAACTAGTTGATGTCAGTAATTTCCGCGTGGATTTAGGTTTTTGCATCGCATGAGATCTCTTTTGATTTTCCGGGATAAAAAGTAAAAAAGGAAAGAGGAACCAATTATCAAGGTAATAAAAAGTACCTAGGTCCTTCCTTCCGTTTTTCCCTCCGCTTATATTATAAGCGGAGATACCAATATTATTGGTAGATATCTTTAAAATATCAAGAGTGAATCTTCTAGGCAAGCGCGCTCCACCTTAGGCTGCATCACCACTTGCCAGCAGGTATGATTGCAGCCAAACGCTAGTGAATACATTTTAAAATAGGATGCAACATCTCTGTGTCAAATATCGTCAAAATTGGTTGACGACGAAAGTGTATCTGTCATACACACTGTCGCACGTATAATATTAGTTTGGATGCAAGGTGTCTGTCTGTAACACTGCATGCCTGTTATCTTTTCATGGCTCATACGTTCAATCAATTTTAACGAAATTATGGTAGGGATAGAGGTATTTAAATTTGATGATGGATATAGGTAATTTTATCCCGATAGATATTTTATATAAGTATAGATTTCACGGGATAAAAACCCTATTTCAGCGCGTACTAAGTTGCGGTCATCATAAATCATAATATACTTAGCGTAATGCGTAATATTTTCATAGCGTAGTTTTCCATAATTTAAAATTCCCCAATGAATCAATGTAACGTCTCATCAGCAAGTACCTATCGGCAACCTCCCTATTATACACAGCTTTGATCTCCTAGATCCCGGGTTCGCAATTTGGCATGGCATTATCTCTGGTCTAGTCTAGTGCGAGGTTTCAGCTTCGTAAAAAGCTGAATAGAATAGAATAGCATATTTATTTAGCTGGGTAGTGTACGGCTCTTCACGTGGTGTAGGCAGGCAGTAAAGAAATATTGTCGATCACATTTGTTGAAGAAATTTAATTTATAATTAATTAACAAACACAAAAAGTAAATTGAAAACATGAGTTTTTTTCCAATTTTAAAAATTAAAATCTGATTTACTTATAATCTATTACATTTTCATGGCCATTTGCAAACTGATTTCGCCGAAATTTGGTACAAAATCCTGATAGCTAAACATAGGGTTTTTATCCCGAAAATCAAAAAAATACTCCCGGGATAGAATATGTATGTTTTTAATTTGATTTATTTTAAAATATCAATATGACGTACCTACCTAGTTTAATATTAGATAGGTATAAAGTATATAATTGACCGAGCGAAGCGAAGGTCTCCGAGTCTGCTTGAGTGAATTTGCACTTGTCCGTCCGTACGTCTGTCAAGACATTATAACTTCTGAATTACTGAACGTAATTACTTCAGCTTTAAATATAATATGTAAACCAATGGCCTCCAGCCGAATATGGCTTAAAAAGTTATTAAAATCTTTATTTCAGGGGGGCTCTCATAGAAGCGAATGCGAAGTAAACAATTTTTTATAGCGTTACATAGGGTTACGGTATATCATTTTAAGGATAATTAGGAATAGAGTCCAAAAATATTTTTTAAAAATTTTTCCCCCAAAATTGACGAAATGGGAGACTTTCAAAGTGGAGATTTTCTAACGTCCAAAGTTGACCTCAGAACTGAAATGTGATCAATTATTTGAATTATATCCTGTACTTGAACAACAAATACTAAGATTAGATAAATATTGTAAGGAAACGAAATTATTTAATTTTTAATGAGCTTCAGTATTTTTATCAGAACTTCACATTGATGTCAATAGATGGCGCCGCGAGGTCTCAGTTCGGGGCGAACCACTAGTAACTATTATCGTTGCTTAGAAAGTTCGAACTCAATACATACCTATACATAGACATAGTAATTTAGCACATATACAAATTACAAACCTACCTTTTAGGGACGCAACCCTAAAAATGAAAGCCAATGTATGTTATTATATCCATTGAAGGTTTGTCAAGAGAATGAAAATAACATTTCATAGCACATCTTCAATTGATAAAAAATATAATATGTCAGTGGCTTTAATTTTTTGATACGCACTGAGAGAATAGAGCAGCTTTTATTGGCTTGCAATCTTGCACTATTGACCAAAAACCATTGTCTAGACAAAGCATAACTTATCTATCTGGCCCGATGGCCGAAATTGGAATAATTTATATTATGCCTGTTAAGTTTTTGTTTTTATACTTTTTTTATCCATTACAAGCAAGCCCTTGACTGCGATCACGCCTGATGGTAAGTGATGATGCAGTCTTAGATGGTAGCGGGCTAACCTGTTAGGAGCATGGCAGTTATATTAAACCCATACACCCCTTCGGTTTCTACACGGCATCTTACCGGAACGCTTAATCGTTTGGCGGCTCGTCTTCGTTTGCCGGTAGGGTGGTAACTAGCCACGGCCGAAGCCTCCCACCAGACCAGACCAGGGAAAATTCAGAAATTATAAATTCCCAAATTGATCCTGCCGGGGATCGAACCCAGGACCTCCGCACGTTAAGGCAACAGCGCTACACACTGCGCCACGGAGGTCGTCAAACATTCTCAAATAATTGACATTCGAACAATGATTGATCCAGATTTAACTTAGAGCTACAGTTTCAGAAGTTCTTTGCAAAAGACAGTCATAACGTCGGACGGTTTAGCTATATTTTTAATTTACAAGTAATTAATGATTAAGCCCACTAAGAATGGTATGAAGGCAACGGCTGACTTGGTCGCAGAATTGCACTTGTCTTCTTCGCAGACGTAGCAACGACTGAGTGTTCCATTAAAGTTGACACCGACTAAGTTTCTACACCTAGTTTCATCGTTTACTTCTACACCAAACGAACATCCTCGATTTACTTTCGTCGTTCCATTTTCTGGAAAGAAAACACAATAAGTAAATTATTTACATCAACAATGTGAATCTGTAAATATAATATTCACTTTTAAAACTACCACGACGTCTAAATGGATCATTTTCTTTGTATTTTATTGAAATAAAAAATGTTTGGTATCTACACAAGTTAATTTTACAATAGGGAATAGGGATGATGCCTATATCAAAAATAAATTATTTCTAACTGATTACTAAATAGAGGGTCTTCCAAAAGACCTAAAATTCACATCCTCATTTTCAAATATAGATTAAAGAAAAAAAGTGCGTTGAAAATTGATGATTTCACAACTGTGACTTTCATGCAACTTCCATAGGTACTAGAGAGAAGTTTTATAAAGAAAAAAATACTGATTTTCGCGCTTCAAATACGCGCTTCGAAATTAAATAAAAACATAATAAACACAAGAACTTATTAATTTTGTGATATAATTGGTTGAATCGCCACTTGAAATTTTGAATTATATTATGTTTCGAATGAGTAAGCTATTAATTCAGAAGTATAGTATAGACTAGTTGACCTATAAATATAGAGCTGTCTGTACTTTCTGTGGATCAGAGGTGCAATCATGTAAGAATCGCCGATCAAAACGTTAAAGTTCGGCTTTAAAGTAAGATAAACCATAACAGGATATAATTAGAGCTCAATTTTGTGTATCCATTCTCATGCGTTTAGGGTATCGTACATACTAAACGTATGAGAATGGATACACGAAATTGAGCTCTAATTCAAAGCTGCTATGGTGTATTTTACTTTGAAGCCGAGCTTTAACGATTTGATCGGCGATCTAAGACATGATTGCACATCTGCCCCCCGATTGTGTAAGGAAATCGAAATCGTAATCGTTTGTCAAACGTATAATTCGACCTGTTTATGGAGTTCATAGATGTCTGGACGTCAAAAAGCATGTATGAACTCCTTAAACAGTTCGAGTAATAGGTTTTAAGCTGTCAAATTTGCTTAGAATGATTTGCTTAGAATGGGGCCTCTTGAGGCCTAACTTACTGAAAAGCCAGCGAGGATGCATAGAATAACCGACAATCAAAAGTGGTGATTGTAGCAGTAGGTGTCTTAATAATATCACCTATCGTGCTTAGGGGCAGTACAAAGTTTCATGTCGACAAATACATCAACATCTTAATTCTTTGTTGTTATTAAAACTTGAACTTTAATACCTTCATACGAAGCGATGACACACCGAGCCTGAGTCGAGTTAGCTCTGAACAGCTGCCTTGCGTGTCTCCGGAATCTCTTCAAAATAAAAAATAAAGTACTTTTACATAAGACTTGGAAAGCTTTATTAAGCAGATATCTTTCTTATATTTTTCAACAAAAACCTCATGAATGTTATGTATAAAATATAAATTTCTAATTATTTGGCTTTATCAAAGATTGACATGTATTGTACCGATTAAACATTTTAAATTCATTGCATGACGAGATAGTCTGGCTTACCTGCCCTAATTTATTTTCCAGGTCTTCTGGGCTTGAAGGCACGCTTCCTTCGTCTGCGCCTCCATCTTCTGGGATTGCAGGAACGCTTCCACCGCCTGCACCCCCGTCTTCTGGGCTTGGTGTAGTGCTTCCACTGCCTGCGCCTCCGTCTTCTGGGCTTCGTGTAGTGCTTCCAGTGCCTGCGCCTCCGTCTTCTGGGCTTGATGTAGTACTTCCACTGCCTGCACCTCCGTCTTCTGGGCTTGGTGTAGTACTTGCACTGCCTGTGCCTCCGTCTTCTGGGCTTGGTGTAGTACTTCCACTGCTTGTGCCTCCGTCTTCTGGGCTTCGTGTAGTACTTTCACTGCCTGTGCCTCCGTCTTCCGGGCTGGGTGTAGTACTTCCACTGCCTGTGCCTCCGTCTTCTGGGCTTGGTGTAGTACTTCCACTGCTTGTGCCTCCGTCTTCTGAGCTTCGTGTAGTACTTTCACTGCCTGTGCCTCCGTCTTCCGGGCTGGGTGTAGTACTTCCACTGCCTGTGCCTCCGTCTTCTGGGCTTGGTGTAGTACTTCCACTGCTTGTGCCTCCGTCTTCTGGGCTTCGTGTAGTACTTCCACTGCCTGCACCTCCGTCTTCTGGGCTTGGTGTAGTACTTGCACTGCCTGTGCCTCCGTCTTCTGGGCTTGGTGTAGTACTTCCACTGCTTGTGCCTCCGTCTTCCGGGCTGGGTGTAGTACTTCCACTGCCTGTGCCTCCGTCTTCCGGGCTGGGTGTAGTACTTCCACTGCCTGTGCCTCCGTCTTCTGGGCTTGGTGTAGTACTTCCACTGCCTGTGCCTCCGTCTTCTGGGCTTT
This sequence comes from Erebia aethiops, assembly GCA_923060345.2. Taxonomy (NCBI): domain Eukaryota; kingdom Metazoa; phylum Arthropoda; class Insecta; order Lepidoptera; family Nymphalidae; genus Erebia; species Erebia aethiops. The sequence continues at coordinate 6,178,511 of OV281096.1, read as the reverse complement.
GCGTAGTGCTTCCACTGCCTGCGCCTCCGTCTTCTGGGCTTGGTGTAGTGCTTCCACCGCCTGCACCTCCGTCTCCTGGGATTTGTGTTGTGCTGCCACCTGCGTCAGGTGCTTGACAAGTTGTCACAGTATTTTCATATCCACTTTCACAGTCTTCACAAACGTAGCATTGCAAGGCCTTCGCTGTTAACAAAAAAGATATCGTTCAAATAGTACAGCGAAACCTTAGTAAAAATAGATTACACACAATTAATTAATTGTTCTCTTATAAGAAAAAAATCAAATTTTCGCGCAGAATTGAGAACCTCCTCCTTTTTTAGAAGTCGGTTAAAAACTGGTTGTTTCTGCGACGTACGAGTAGGTTGCGACTGGAGAACACGGAAGGTGGTATTAGATTGAATAACTCCTCAGAGCACTCCCCATTGCAGAGACGATAGAACACACAAAGAGAACTAACGTCTCTTCGGTGCTCTAGGGACTCCAGCGTGCAAGTAATTTTGGGATTATCTACGAGTCGAACTGCCCGCCTTTGTATCCGGTCAAATGGAAGGAGCGGGTACTGGGGTGCTCCGGCCCAGAAGTGAGAGCAGGTGTTGAGCACCCCGAGTTTGAAGTTTGAGTTTGAGTTTCAGCGCTTGCCTAGAAGATGCGTATTCACTCTTGCCTTGAAGGTACCTAAGTTGTATGTGGCAGGAAACACGTGCGCTGGAGGGTGTTCCACTACGATCTACTACTTACCTACCTGTTCTGTGGCCTTAGCCATCGTTCAAACTTTCATTCGACGCGGTTTAATTGTACAGTGCCCAGTACTACGTAGTATTTTTTTTATCCACTAAAAGTTAGCGCTTGACCTGATGGTAAGTGATGATGCACTCTAAGATGGCAGCAGGCCCCCTGTTAGGGGCATGGCAGTTATATTAAACCCATACCCCTATTCGGTTTCTACACGGCATCGTACCGGAACGCTAAATCCCACCAGGCCAGACCAGGGAAAATTCAGACACTATCAATTTCCAAACCCTGCCGGGGATCGAACCCGGGACCTCCGCATTTTAAGGCAACAGCGCTCAACACTGCGCCACGGAGGTCGTCACATAGTTCTTCAACTAGCAATCATCTATGAACTCTTTAAACAGTTGAAGATGTTAGTCATTGGAATCCTGAAACTGCTTTGTTATCTACGACATTTTTATATCAGTAATGATAATTTTAAGTAGCGATTAAGATAAGTGACGGCTCAAATGAATCACCCCTTGCTAATTGCAATTTTATTGAGATACAATCTTTAATATAATTATTATAGTGTTAGATGATAACCGCGACTTCGTCTGCGTGGATTAAGTTTTTTGAGTCCCGCGGGAACTCTTTAATTTTCCGGGACAAAAAGTAGTCTATGTCCTTCCCAAGGATACAGTCAAAATCGGTTGAACAGATGGGCCGTGAAAGCGTAGCAGACAGACAAACAGACAGACGGACAGACAGACACACTGTCGCATTTACAATACTAGCTGATGCCCGCGACAGACAAACAGACAGACGGACAGACACACTGTCGCATTTACAATACTAGCTGATGCCCGCGACTTCGTCCGAATCCTCAATTTCCTGGGATAAAATTTCCAATTTTTTTAATAGTTATTCTGCTATTCGGGGCGGAGACAATACATGAAATCAAAAACCATGAAAATCAGTCTAGCCGTTCTAGAATTTTAAGTGTTCGACCATACCCGATTCTCAGTTGGTAACCTGGTACATATATTATCTCAAACAATCAATTAATTAAGAAATAGTCATTTATACTACACCCGCTCGGAAAGTACCTTCATTCTTTTTTAAAAACGAGGTAGAAAGTACGTCATTGCTACAAACCAAATATGCGGGAGGGAAAGATGTATGAAATTTCATTTCTAACGTGCTAAGCGGGGAGAAAAACTATATGAAAATCCATTTCTAACGCGCTGTTTTTTTTTAATTTTAAGTAAATTAGGTATATGGACGTTGAGAATTTGGGTATGTCCTTATGGATATATAGTACCTATTAGAAGCAGCTTCACCATATTTGACATACAAAAGTCAAATATGGTGGATGTCGATTGTCGATATCAATGTCGATTTTGATGGTCGATTGTCGATATCGATGTCGTGGTCGGTTGTCAATATCGATGTCGATTGTCGCTATCGATGTATCGATGTCGATTGTCAATGTTGATTGTCGATGTCGATTGTCGATATCGCTGTCGTTTGTTGATATCGATGTCGTTATCGATGTAGATTGTCAACATCGATGTCGATATCTTTGTTGGTTGTCGCTATCGATGTCGATGTCGATATCAGTGTTGATGTCGATTGTCGATATGGTAGTCGATTGTCGGTATCGATGTCGATTGTCGATGTCGATTTCGATTGTCGATATCGAAATCTATATTTAAATAATCCTCAAAATGTACCTAGTCTAGTTTTGATAGTGAAGCTTCGAATGAAGCGACTCATATAATTATGATAGAACTTCACTTTGTAAGTTCGTTTAATCACTAATTATTATCGCTTATTTTCCTCGCAGGTGTAGTATAAAGCACTATGTATCACTCGGTAGAAAGTACGATTCCTACCTCGCGTGTATTGCGGCCCTTCGGCTACGCCTCGGGCCTCAAACTACACCCTCGGTAGTAATCGGTCACTTTCTTCCCTCGGTGAACAATGTACTATAGCTCTCACTTCAAATTCCCTGGAAGGTTGAATAAAAATTAGCGCACGCGGGAAAGCAATTTTGACCATGAGTCTGCAAAACTCTGATAAAGGATTTTTAATATTTAAAACGACATTTTAGTCCATCTGTGGCAGTTTTTATTCTATGGGCACTTGATACCGCTTCGATGTAACATGGCGGCTTGAAATCAGCAGTCGGTTTGTAGGGTTTTAGCGGAAGTGACATATTATAATGCTACTTTCGTACAAATAACGTACCAACTATGTTACCCTCAACCTCAAGTCGCTCTAAAAGTTTTACCTACCTACTTAAAAAAACAATTGAGTAATTAATAAAATCAAACAATGTGTTCATTGCTCAACAGGACCACAAAATCCATGCTATCCATACTAATATTATAAATGCGAAAGTGTGTCTTTGTGTCTGTCTGTCTGCTACGCTTACACAGCCCATCTGATCAACCGATTTTGGTGAAATTTGGTACAGGGATGGTTGTATACGGTTCTACGGGGAAGGACATAGGCTAGGTTTTTATCCCGGAATATTTATAAGTTCCCGCAGAAATCAACTTTCATTCTCACGGACGAAGTCGCGGGCATCATCTAGTCTCATAATAATATCATAATAATCTCATAATAATAATGAAAATACGTTGTCAGCTATCAAACATTCAACAAATTGGCAATTAACTAACACACAATATTTACTATTACATTTATAAACTGATAAAATAATGAAACTTTAAATTTTTCAGTACCAGACTGCGAGCGAGCTTCTTTTGGCACCTGACAATTGGCTATTTGACAGTTTTCGGAAAAATACTTAAAAATGTACGTCGGTTCATTTTATACCTCTTACAATTAACTTTTTCTCAAAAAAAGCGTTATTTATTAGAAAAAAATACATTTTTAATACATTAATTTTAAATTCGCGCGAAAACAGCCGGTCACGTGACATTTGCTAGCTGTGACGTCATAGCTCAAACTAAAACAAAGTTAACTATACGACGCTCCAAGTTTTATTTAATTTTAAGTGGAAAGTTTACGGCTATTTTAATGCAATTGTGGAAATTACAAGCTACAAGACGTGTGTAGAAATACAATAAATAATAAGTAATTAATATCCTGACAAATTGTATAAACACATTCCTATATACTATATTACCTGTGTTAGCAACACCGCGTGGCAACACCGCTTTGCGCGTCTGAGGTTCACGACGCTCGCGACTTGGGCGAGTTGTCTGTGGTCGTGACGTCAGCGCCCCTCCACGCAGGAGGAAAAATGGCGGCGTAGCGAGAACGGAACGGGGGTTGACACGCGACGGCATTCTTGTTTCGAACTCTTAACAGTGCACATTGTATCTTTATTATACTTGCTATATATTTATGTGGGGTTTCATTTAATATCAGAAGTGTGTAGTAACTTACGCTGTGGGAAGGAAACGGTCGAAACGAAAACGCGCTCGTTCCACCACGAGCTCTTAAAGTGCCAGGACTCCATCGCCTCCAAGGAATCGTATTAAGGTATCTCGTACAGATGCCTAGATTGTGAGTACTTTGAACAATATAATACCTGAATATGATCCTTTGAAGGACGATATAAATGCATGGCTTAACATTGCGGTCAAACTTTTGCATGGTCTGACGAGACAATTCGATTCCTAGCTCTAAATAAGTTGAAGGGGTCGGCTAAAGTCTGGTACGATTCATTGTTGCGTACAGACGATAAGTGGCCCGTATGTAAATAGAGTGATTGGAATACGAAATTGTCAGTTAGTTTTCAAATTAGAAGAAATATGTATAATTGAACTGTTGAAAGAAATCATTGGAAAGAAACCGGTTGATAATCAATCTTTGTACTAATTTTATTTTGAACAGAAATGTAAAATTGACCGTTTGTGTTTAAACTTTTCTGAAAAAGATATTGTTTCAATTATAGTAGGTAAAATCAGTGACTGTGCGTGTTTACAATTTAGTCATTTTAGCTAGTTATTTACATGGGCGTATTTACAAGAAAACTGTTAAATCAGTGGGCAGTTTACGTGACGGACAAGTTAAAACGGGAAGTAATCTGGGGGTACCGTCCGTTAACCAAAGTTCGCAAGTAAATGCGAATAGTGCAAATCACTCCAGTCCCTCAAATGTTAGCATAGATAATATAAATATGAACCAAACCCGTAAGGTTATTAAATGTTATATTTGTGGGTGGTAATCATAAAAAAAACAACAGTGTTAGGCAAAGAGGTGTGATTTTTTTTCGGTTAAAGGGGCCACCAGGAATCCTGTGTTACCATAATAAGAATTCAGGGAAACTGGTTGTCAAACCGGAATAACAGGAAACTAAATTTGTTTCTTCAGATACGAAAAATAAGTTTGTTAGGAACGTGTACATTTTTCGATACTTTTCACGAGGCTTTTATAGATACTGGAAGTAGTTGCTTGCTTATCTCCGAATCTTTAGTTAAAAAAAAAAACTTTCGTTTAAAATTGTTGAACTACCTTCACCTGTAGTATTACAAAATTACAAAAATGTTACTAAGAAACTTTGTGTTAACCTTTCTTTGATTCAATTGCGTTACACGATTGATTTCAACGTTATAGATAATCTGGTTGGGTGCAATATTTTGATAGGACGCAATGTAACGGAGCGACCCGATTTGGTATATTCTCGGGTAGGCAATTTACTGAAATGTCAATATGCGAGTGATTTAAAAGAATACTACAATCGTATTATAATATCCGACACAAATGCATTGGATCATCAAACCAAATTAGTTGCTTTGCTTAATCAATATAGTGATGGTATAGCTAGTAGCATAGATAGGCAAACGATTGGTGAAATGGGCAATGAGTTACTTGAAAGTAATATTGTACAAGATAGTAAATCACCGTATGCCAGTCCAGTCCTTTTGGTTAGTAAGAAAAACGGGAACAAAGGCTCTGTATTGACTATAGGACACTCAATAAAATAACAATTAAAGATAAGTAACCTATGCGCTGGATCGAAGATTTAGTGGATAGTTTGCAAGGTCATATTAAAGTATTCGCCAGTTTAGACCTAGGTGGTTATTATCAGATTGCTGTACACAAGGATTCAGTTGAGATAACTGCTTTTGTTGCCGAGGACGGGTATTGTGAATTCTTGCGGCTACGCACCATTCTACTTTCAACAAATGATTAATAAAGTACTTGGTGGATTAAGGTTTGGGAAAGTTATTGTACTAGTATATTTAGATGGCGTGTATTTCATTTCGGAAACATGAAATTACTTGAGGAGATTTTGCAAATATTTAAGGAAAATGATCGGACGTTAAATCTCAAAAAAAATTGACATTTCTTTAAGCGTGAAATTATATTTCTAGGATAAAAAAATTAGCCAGGGTGCGTTATGCCTAACGGATCCGGACTCGATGCAGTAAAGAGCTTTCCAACACCCCGAACAGTAGGTACACCAGCTTCGACAGTTTTGGACCTTATTAATTAATTTACTTTCGGAAATTTACGCGGAATTGTGCTATCTTGTCCGCTCCTCTTACAAAACTGTTGAGTTAGGATACTGTTTGGGAATAGGGCGAGCTCCAGAACCAAGCATTCTGTACTTTAGGGGATAAATTAACCTCTGAAAGTATTTTGACTATTTTCGATCCAAACAAAGAAACTATTTTGCATACAGATGTGAATAGGGAAGGTTTAGCCCAAATAGGGGACGAAGGTGAAAAGGTCGTACATTATTATAGACTACAAACGATGAAAAGAAATGTCACTCTTTCGAATTAGAACTATTGACTGTAGTCTGTTCACTTCAAAAGTTTTGGTTGTACTTGTTAGTTTCTCACTTCAAAATTATTACGGATTGTAGTGCGGGTAGATACGCATTGACTAAAAAATACATTGTTCCTCGGATAGATGGATGGGTGTTGTCGGCTTAGGAGTTCTCATTTGAAATATTGCAGAGAGGGTAGTCGAATGCAACATGCTTTGGGCCGAAGCCCTGTGCCATCCCGGGGAAAAATCCGAAACAGAGATTATTATGTCAATCACGGAAGGCGATTGGTTACTTGCGGTGCAGGTACAAGACCATTAGTGAAAGTTAGAGAGGCATTGGAATCAGGACAGGCCGAAAATAATAAACAGATTTTCGATAGTTATGAGTTGTTGGGAACAAAGGTAAATAGGCGTTATGGCCGTCGTTGGGTAGTACCAAAGAACTGCATTTGGCAGATTATAAAATGTTACCACGATAGCGTACGCCATTTCTCTTTAGATAAAACGGTTGAGCGTAAACGTACACTTTATTAGTTTACAAGGTTGCGTAAAACAGTTAAAAGGTACTTTAAAAATAGTTTGAACTGTATGGGACTAAAGGAAGGGGAGCTATACTACCTAAATATGCACAACCGTTTCACACATTGCATCTAGACCATGTAGACCCTTGCGTGACTACTAAAAACGAAAACAAATATTTATTAGTAGTAGTGGACGCGTTTACAAAGTTTGTATTTATATCCGCGTTTCGTAAAACCAACACAGCTAGGGTAATTATTGAGTAAGAAAACATATCTAAAACGTTCGGTAACGCTAGAAGAATAGTCACTGAAGAAGCTTCGTGTTTATTTCGGGTAAATTAGCTCAATATGGCGCGAATAGTAATATTAGATAGCAAAGTGGCAACAGACGCGCCGCGCGCCAATGGACAGGTCGAAAGATTTAATAAAACTATTTTAGAATCTTTAAGAGTTATGGGCATTGATATCACTGATAATTAATAGGTCGGACCAGTTCATTAAGGCATTACAGTAAGGTTTAGGTAGCGCGATAGACAAAACTACTCAAGATGTCCCTAAGGAAGTCATGTTCGGGTATACATGGATAGTGATGGTCTGGCTCTTAGAGTTGAAAGTTGATGTGTCTGAGTTGCGCGGAAGAGTTGATAGTAATGTTAAGGCTAGTGTGGAATATCAGAAAAAGAGATTTGATAGAAGTGGCGTAAAAGTTAAACGGCCAAACCAGAAAATTGTTGCCGTCATTTAAGGGCCCATTCAAAGTTAAGAAATTTTTGATTTGTAGTGAATGATTCGTGAATTATATTAGAAACTTTATGAATCATTTATTATAGGTCAACGATGTATTAAAAATAATAAACCGTGTTAGCAACATTATGTTGTTTAAGTATTGAGAAACTTTATAATAATTTGTGTTATTAAGGTGTTATTAATATTATTTATTCAGCGAGCCGTGATAAAATAATAAAGGTTAATTGAGAATATTGTATCATCATAGATATGAAGTACCGATGTGGAATACGACGCTTGAGATTGAAGATGAGCTTGGTACACTTGAGTGAGCGAAATGTTCTTTAAGTGCAAGCGATTTTGAACAGCTTGGTACACTTAAGTGGGCGAAATGTTCTTTAAGTGCAAGCGATTTTGAACAGCTTGGTACACTTAAGTGAGCGAAATGTTCTTTAAGTTCAAGCGATTTTGACCAGCTTGGTACACTTAAGTGGGCGAAATGTTCTTTAAGTGCAAGCTATTTTGACCAACTTGGTACACTTAAGTGAACGAAATGTTCTTTAAGTGAAAGTGATTTTGATCAACTTGGTACGCTTAAGTGAGCGACATGCTCTTTAAGTGCAAGTGGTTTCAAATATGATAAACTTGGTCTCCTTGTGGCAAAGTCCCTTTAAGTGGGGTGGTCTGGTTGTTTGACCTGCAAGATCGTTAGATAGATGATAAACAGTCAATATTTCATCAATACGAGCATGTAGTTTAGTGCAGGTATTAATGGTTGTTTATTTTGCAGTTATTTTATCCCGACTCGTGGGGTGCCCGGGGCAGGCACCATGCAGCATGGCCGTGTTAGCAACACCGCGTGGCAACACCGCTTTGCGCGTCTGAGGTTCACGACGCTCGCGACTTGGGCGAGTTGTCTGTGGTCGTGACGTCAGCGCCCCTCCACGCAGGAGGAAAAATGGCGGCGTAGCGAGAACGGAACGGGGGTTGACACGCGACGGCATTCTTGTTTCGAACTCTTAACAGTGCACATTGTATCTTTATTATACTTGCTATATATTTATGTGGGGTTTCATTTAATACCTGTGTCATAATTTAAACGTCGAAAGCAGTGGTTACAGTTAATCTGCCGAGACCTGGAATTTAAATCGGATAAATATCTGCGGTATTACTTTGTGAAGACCACTTTGATGTTAGTGTTATGAAGAAATCAACTTAAAACTCTGATCTAGCAAAAATGAATTAAACCTAACCTGACATTTTCTTCATAAAACATGACATAAAATCAAAATAAATTATATTTCTGTCACTTTACAGCAGCACTTTCTTAGGTCTTAAACACGAGACCTAAGTACTATTACTTTGTTTATTTCGGTACTTACATGGAAGTTTTAATACATTACGAAACTCGGCAGTGCAAAAGTTTACACGCAAATAAATTTGCAACCATAAATGAATCGACTTTAGGCAGATTTGTACTATCAGCTGTAAAGCATAACCCCATTTCATTTAACCGCTCACAATCACAAATCGAATTATATTACTGTTATTTTCTCAACAATACGCAAACGTTAGTACACACGACGTTTTTTTTGAAATGTGACGTCACACGGGGCTCTATCATGATCGCCCGCGTTTCGCTTCTTGTAATCCACAGATAAAAAATCTCAAATTTGTTTTGCAAAAATAAAATATTTACAATTTATTTTAATGCAAAATACATATTGTATAAATATTGTTAACCCACAAGCTATCAAATCTAACATATTTCATATTTTATAGTTACAGCTGTCAAGTAGCCAATTTATGGTGTTCCCTGAATTTACATTGGAACTCAGCGATAACAGCTTTATACTTAGACTAGCTTGCCCGCGACTCGTCCGCGTGGATTGAGGTTTTTTGGTTCCCGCTGGAACTCCTTAATTTTACTAATAAAAAGTAGCCTCTGTGTTATTCCAGACTATAATCTATCTCTGTGCCAAATTTCATCCAGATCCGTTCAGCCGCGTGGCGTGATTGAGTAACAAACATCCATTTGAGGATTTTTTATTCCCCCGAGAACTCTTTAAATTTCTGGGATAAAAAGTAGCCTATGTGCTATTCCAGACTATAATCTATCTCTGTGCCAAATTTCATCCAGATCCGTTGAACCGTTCTGGCGTGAAAGAGTAACAAACATCCATCTATCCATACAAACTTTCACACTTATAATATTAGTAGGTATAGATATATATTTAAAAACCTTTATCTTACTAAAAAATCCATACAAACCGATTGAGTCATTTCTTAGAAACCATTTTATTATCTACCTACTACAAGATAGCCCTTGATTGCGATCTCTCCTGATAGTAAGTGATGATTCAGTCTAAGATGGTAGCGGGCTAACCTCTTAGGACTGAGTATGGCGGTAATATTAAATTGGTTTCTACGCGGCATCGTACCGGAACGCGAAATCGCTTGGCGGCACGTCTGTGCCGGTAGGGTGGTAACTAGACACGGCCGAAGCATAATACCTATATTATAATAACCTCGCATCCCCAAGAGAAGTTATGGAATATGTAAGGTAAAATTTCACCCACATCGTGGGAGCCGTTTCCGTTTTCGCTTCCTACCCTATCTGGAACTACCTACCCACTATAAAACACATGATACCAATCATGAAATCCACCACCACTACAGCCTATTAACGCCCCACTGCTGGGCACAGGACTCAACTCTCATAGGAGAGAGGGAATTAGAGCTTAGACCCACCACGCTGCTCCAATGCGGTTTGGCGGGCTTTAACGACTAAGTATTATCATGTTAGTGATAATAACCCGGACCGACCGGGTGAGGCACGGGGGTGAAACACCGCCAACTTCCAACTCCGGGCTGGCACTGAGATTTTCATAATTGAAAAACCAAACCCAATCATGAAATGCTTCCATGATATTGATTAGGTACGGAACCTTCGGTTTTTATGTTGTCTTGCTAATTTTATGTTACAAAACTGTACATTATAATAAATAAATAAGCCAACCGTCAAGGCCGAGGTAAATATTTTCAAACTCATACTCAGATTTTTTAATTTCATACAGGAATTAGAACATACTTTACAATTTAATGTGTCTCATAAAGCCCGAGATAACGCGAGCTAGAGTTTGCAGAGTAGGTAGGTGGCGCAAAGTAAACTAAATTACTTCATCATCATTATCAACCGATAGACGTCCACTGCTGGACATAGGCCTCTTGCATGGATTTCCACACGCCTCGGTCTTGCGCCGCCTGGTACCAGCGGCTCCCTGCGACTCGCCTGATGTCGTCTGTCCAGCGAGTAGGGGGTCTACCAACGCTGCGCTTTCCCGTGCGTGGTCGCCACTCCAGCACTTTGGGACCCCAGCGTCTATCGGTTCTTCTAACTATGTGCACACAATTATTTTAATTAAAAATACTAACGGCCAATTTTTGATTGGCAACCTGGCATATATATTCCCCCATTTATAATAATACATAAACATTAGTTTTTGATCACGTACTCGATCGATCCATCACGTCAACGTTGAGGCAATCCAGTTGCTCGACGTTAAAAGGACAAAAAAACCCTTTGAGTTAGTGCATACTGCATAGTGACTAGTGATAGTGTAGTGAAGTGCTGCCTGAAAGAACACATGAACAAAGTGTCTATTTACAAGAAAAAATACTAAGATACGTCATTGGACAATTTCTTAGCACATATAAGATAATTATAAGCTTAGGTTAAAGAAAAATTACTTATTAGTCAAATAGTCTGGCTAGATTGTAATTATATTAAGCACCCTTATTTGGTACTCAATAATAGAAAAAAAAAAACTCGATTCATGTAGCAATCATGCAGCGGGATCTCGGGCTTATTAGGTATATATACGACACATTTTGTTTTAACTCTACAAATGCTTCGAAATAGACATTCCTGTGATGTTACTAATTTCTATTTTTTCTTCTTCTAATTAATATATAAAAAGAAAAGGTGACTGACTGACTGACTGATCTATCAACACACAGATCAAACCACTGGAAAGATCGGGCTGTTTGTCATAAAGATAGATACTTATTGTCACGTTGGCATCCGCTAAAAAAAGGATTTTTGAAAATTCAACCCCTAAGGGCATTGAAATAGAATGAGTACTACTAAAAAAATTCTACATCAATGCCTAAGGGCGTGAAATAGAGCTTTGAATTTATATGTATAAGAATCGAAGCTAACTTGAGCGAAGCCACTGGCAAAATCTAGTGCCCATTATAAAAAAGTAATAACAAAATATTTTTTATCAGGTACTTACCTTGAATAACCGCCACCAAGACAATCAAGAGAGGTAGAGTAAGTCCCCTTAGAGTAGCCATTGTTTACGCGATTCGCTTCCTTTCATCAACACTGTTCAGGCCTAGGTAAAATAAATAATGAGGCCGTTCTCTGATAACAAATAATAATATATGAACTTTATTGCAATATACAGCGTGTTTTAAAAATATACTGTTTTGATGAAACGAGTACCTCTCGAACTATCTGCGGAACTATTGATGCTAGGTCTACAGTTTCTTCATGGTTCGTGGCTTGACCTCAAAGCCTGACTGATTAATTCACAAAAAATGATCCGATTAAATAAATGCATTGGATAGGCAAATTCCAAAATCTATTTTTTTTATGATTAAGAGGTATTTTTTCCAAACTACCGGTAAAAGAAGCGGTCCATATCGCTTATTTTCCATCAGGGGTATGGCCATCCATTCCCTGATGGGTTAGCCCGCTACCATACCATCACAGACTGCATAATCATCTACCATCATGCAACAGGTGAGATCGCAGTCAAGGGCTAACTCGTAGTGTGGAATAAATAAGAACTATCTGGGATACTGGGATGAATAGGAGACAACAGTTCCTTTTTAACCGACTTCCAAAATAGGAGGAGGTTCTCAATTCGGCGGGTTTTTTTTTTTTTTTTTTTAATATGTGTCGGTGCATATCTCCGTGGTTTCCGAACCGATTTGAATTTTTTTTCTATCAGTCTTTAGAGGAAGCTCTCGAGGTGGTCCCATAAAAAATTCTGACTTCAAATCCTCAACCCTGACACTAAAAAGTTCTTTCCAAAAAACCGACTTCCAACGCCACTGTAATAGTGTGTGATGTTGGTGATTACCGCTGAGGCGCCATTGAGACCCGAGCCGTTAGGATAGCCGAGGACGGTAATCATCAATACACACGTGTATCATACGACGTTTTTCAACACCCTTGTGAATAAAATAATACTAAAAAATAATTTTATTTAGTAGAAAGATAAAAAGTTTATTTAGAGAAACAATTAGTAAAGTAAACAATTGTATAGTGAACGACCTCGGTATTTTATTTTTCGTAATAGGTATCTTCATTAAAAGCATCTGGCCATGGTTCTCTACGTCTTTTACAGTTACCTACTTATATTTGTTAATTTTTGTATCATATAAGCACCTGCAGTTACACCAAATATGGGAAAAAAGAAACGAAAGTAAAGTTAGGCTGAAGTCGCGTAGATATTTAAAATTATTTAACCTAAGTAACCAGATATTGGTTATATGGAGCATCTTTTATAAATTTTTCAATATCGTCAGACGATAAAACCTTTGATTTCTTGCTTCTAAAAACATCGGATAGTCTCTTTAGATAAGCTGACAAATTAGAGTATGTTTGTAAGTCCACTCCATTCTTTGTGCGGACTTTACTTTTTAACATTGAGTATATATGTCACCGTAAGATTGTAAAAACCGTTAGATTATAATATAACGTTATTTATCTCGATAGATTATAAACTGTCGACAAATTGTGAACCGTAACATACTGCTTACAATTTAACGCGTTATTTTTCGGTAAATTGTAATATATTAGGTATATTAACCCGATAGAACCTAAGTGCCACGGGCACTACCTGAATATTCATGTCAATCCCGAACCTAACCTATAGTTCGCGCGCGAGTTGAATGCAGAGTAAATGTATGGTGACACTTACATTTACTCTGCATTCAACTCGCGCGCGAACTGTACAAGAAAGAGACAAGAAAACATAAAAACAATAAATATTTCATAAATTAATACTCAGAACATTGAACGGTTCACAATCTTTCGACAGTTTATAATCTAGCGGGATAGAAACCGTTAGATTATAATCTAACGGATTTTACAATCTTACGGTGACATAATATACCTACACCACAAAGAGCTAGATTTGTACTTAGAAGATAATTCTTTAAAGTCCGCAATGAACACATTTTCTGAAAAAGACTGCGTATTTTGTTCTTTTGCCAAAATTTTGATTTTTGGTACGCTAATAGGTAGATTATTAAATTAAATTTTTCCTAAGAGTTTTCAGGTAGTAAACTTTCCATAACGTTAAGGGCTTCACATCTTATATCGGGCGGTGTAAAACATAAATAATTTTCTTCATAATTAGTACTTGTAGACATTTTAATTACTAAATAACTGTAATTTCAACAGTGAAAACAAGTTGTGAAAAATTTTTCGCAATGGCGGGAAAAATTAATCAGTTTTCCTATGCGCGCGCATCTTACAATGGCGATGGGCCATAGACTAAAATAATGAGGTTTCTTTTTTTTGGCTTTTCGCGGATAGCGTTTTAGCACAGTTTAGCCACGTACAAAATGGGGGGGTTTCAACTTTTCTTTATTACAGAAAAAAAAAGTTATATTTGAGTGAAAGTTTCATTTATTAAACACGTACTACAAGTTGAAATTATCTATTTAAATACGAAGTTGCATGAAATGAGCAAGCAATAGGTACATTAATTTATTTGTACTATTGAACACGATCTTTTTGATATCGAAACTTTTTTAAGAAAAAAGCAACTCAACCAATAAAATATTACAAAGAAACTATAACTCACTTGTGAATAATAGTACTTAATGAAAAAGTCACAGTTTGATTATAGGTGTAATTTTGTGCCTAATTGCGGTGAAATTTGAGCCACTTTATGAGCAAGTGTGTTGAAAAGTAATAAATAATTTTTATTTCTACCCACTATGTTGAAGTCGGCGGGTATAACAAGGATAAGCAAAGTTGACGCATCAGGCTCGCCCGACTTCAACATAGTGGGTAGAAATAAAAATTATTTATTACTTTACAGTGGCGTTGGAAGTCGGTTTTTTGGAAAGAATTTTTATGTCTGGTAATCTTCAATATACAGAAAGTAGCTTTGCTAGTCCCTGCGCTGAAAACAAGAGCTCCAATTGTTTCTATTTTTTTTTCGATAAGTAGTATCCATAGTAAATTGAGGATGTCGAGCCTTTACCTTTAAGTATAGGTTAGGTTAGGTGGTGGTGGTTGGTGGTTGGTTAGGTTATGTGCTAGGATAGACTCAAAGTGGCTCAGCCTGTTCTGGCGTACCTAGTCCTGCCAGATGGTCATTTCAAGTCTGGACGGGAACAACTGGATTATTAAGCTATTTCACACATTGATCAGAGTCCCAGTTTTAAAAATTTCTTTGAATGAATGAATGAAATATTCTTCATTGTACCTACACCAAATACATAACATTATATAATTATCAGAAACAATAAAACAAAAAATACAAGTCGGTACAATTGGCGACCTTGTCGCTTTTAAGCGATCTCTGCCAGGCAACCAAGTCACATAGGAATTAAAACCAGCGAGAGAAGGTTAAGGGTGTACTTTAAAGTAACAAATAAAAACAAATGTAACACCTAAATCTATACTAATAAAGAGGTAAAGTTTGTGAGTTTGTGACGTTGTAGGGGGTAATCTCTGGATCTACTGAACCGATTTTCAAAATTCTGGTACCAGTAGAAAGCCACATTATTTGTGCGTGCTATATATATTAACCCGAAAAATTAGGGAGTTCCCGTGGGGATTTAAAAAACTTATTTCACTCGGACGTAGTCGCGGGCATCTGTTAATAACAATATAATATTATTAGATATTTTATACTTCTTAGTCTTTGTTAGATTAAGATGTACCTATTACCTAGATACCAATTCTATATCACGCCCTATATTGCATTATAGGCAATAACATGTAGATACTTTCCCACTTGATCATTATCTAATCTATAAAAGCACACTCTCTAAAGATAAGTAATTCTGAATACAGAAATTAGTTGGATAGGGATATTCATTATTCACATATTCACATAGTTGATTGAAGACATCTCTGGCGCAGTGTTGAGCACTGTTGTCTTAACGTGGGAGGTCCCAGGATCGATCTCCGGCAGAGTCATATTGGGAATTTATAATAACTGAATTTTCTCTGGTCTGGGAGGCTTCGGCCGCTGCTAGTTAAAACCCTACCGTGACAAAGACGGCAAAGAAGTGCCGCCAAGCGATTTATCGTTCCAGTACGATGCCGTGTAGAAACCGAAGGGGTATGGGTTTAATATAACTGCCATGCCCCTAACAGGATAGCCCGCTACCATCTTAGACTGTATCATCACTTACCATCAGGTGAGATCGCAGTCAAGGGCTAGCTTGTAGTGGATTTAAAAAAAAAGCTAGTCTTCTTATACTTATCGTTATCTTCGCAGTCTTCTCATTGGTAGCATGTACTATGTTGGTAGCAATGCAAGGCTTCTGTTGTGTATGAAATCATCTATACTAATATTACTAGTGGTTCGCCCCGAACTCAGACCTCACGGTATCCTTCAGATAGTTTTAACTATATAATGCGCGCTCATCTTTACGATCATAGACATCAGTATTCAGTACTATCAGTAGACTATTTTTTTATTCCACGTAAGATGGTGCTAACGTCTACTATTTGTAAGCACAAACGAATAAACTTTTACAGAGCGCCATCTATTGACGTCATTGTGAAGTTCTGTTAAAAATACTGAAGCTCATTAAAATTTAATAATTTAGTTTCCATTTAATATATATTTATCTAATTTTAGTATTTGTTATACAAGTAAAGGATATAATTCAAATAATTGATCAAGTTTCAGGCTCAGCCTTTCAGAAAATTGAGAGTTCCTGGGTCAAGTTTGGACGTTAGAAAATCTCCAATGTGAAAGCAAAATTAAATTTCGTCAATTCTATCTACGTAGGTAACCTAGTTTTTAAGACAATATTAGTATTCGACGCTCTTTGAAATGGACTTTGATTTTATGTTCTACTAATCTATGTAACCACTGACTTTTATGAGTTTCAGATCGATTGTCTTTCAGATCGAAAGTAGGTTTAAAAAATAATCAGAGGTTTCTCAACTTATCAGTCACCCTTTTAGACCTCAACGAATGCATACATAACCCGGACATTGAGCTTATGTATGGAGAACGTGCCAAGTGTGCGGGACAATGATAAATAAACAGTTAGTTACAACATAGTGTTAAGACATGTAAATAAGAGAATAAATAGTTCATAGTATAGATAGTTTATATAGTTCGTAACAGTTAAGTAAATAGTTATAAGCGAACTGTAATAGAATAAGTTTAATAAAATAGCGTTAAATAGTTGTACATTAAATGTTAGAGTAGTACAGGGTAGAGAGGGATAGCGAACAGCGCTCCCCGCGCCGTCACACCCGCGCCACCCGCGCCTCCCGCGCTTTCACCCCCTCTATCCTGGTTGGATTTTAATACGCGCTCTGATTGGTTCAGTTTTAATAACCAATCAGAGGGCCTACATTTTTCGGGCCAAATTTGTATAAAGACCGAGCGAAATTGTGGTCTGACACAGTTCGCCGGCAACAGTCCTCCAGTGAGGAACAAGAAGAATAAAGTGGAAGCAAACAGCAAGAAGTGTTTTCTTTGGAAGAACTCCAGTCCCCAACCAATCCAGCGACAGTTAATGTACCATCGTGTACATTGCATGGTCCTTCGAGCCGGATTCGTTGGGAAATTCTGAAGAAAATTCGTCAGGAAAACTTCGTGGTTCTTCGAGAAAATTCTTCGCGACTCGTCGGGAAGAACACCGAGCCAGCTTCAAGACAGCGCCGCGCCAGCTTCGGGACAGCTCAAGCCAGCTTCGGCCAGCTTGGGACAGCATCGAGCCAGCTTCGACCCAGCTTCACCCAGCTCAAGCCAGCTTCGGCCAGCTTGGGACAGCATCGAGCCAGCTTCGACCCAGCTCAAGCCAGCTTCGGCCAGCTTGGGACAGCATCGAGCCAGCTTCGACCCAGCTTCGGCCAGCTTCGGCCAGCTTGGGACAGCATCGAGCCAGCTTCGAGCCAGCTTCACCCAGCTCAAGCCAGCTTCGGCCAGCTTGAGACAGCATCGAGCCAGCTTCAGCCAGCATCGTGCCAGCTTCAGCCAGCATCGAGCCAGCTTCAGCCAGCATAGAGCCAGCTTCAGCCAGCATTGAGGCAGCTTCAGAAAATCTTTAAAAAAGAAACCCGAACACAGCAAGAATGCCAGTCACACGTCAAGAAGTGAAGAGCCGCAAGACATCCTCCGAACAGACGCCGACCACATCGGAAGGCACCGCAACCACCTCACCGAGCACGACCGAAACAAGCACGGAAACCGGCACAACCTCTACAGCCACGGGAACTGTCACCACGGAGACTACAGAACTGACTACAGATACCTCCGCGACATCAGCGCCCTCTACAGTGCCATCCGTTGCAACAGCGAAAACGAAAATTTCGGTCGCCGCTGCCTCGACTACACCCTCCATCGCGACGACACTGCCAGCCGACGCGAGACAGATGAAGCCCCCCGCAGCGAAGGGGGTAACAGCTACAGTACAGGGGCGTAGTCAGGACACAGAAACTTCAACAGTCAAGACGAAGCGAACTGTCAACCCACAAGAGCTGAAGCTACCACAGGACCTCCGCCCCCCTAGCAAGAGGGGGGGAGGGGGTGGATCAACCTACAGCAAGGCCAAAGCTCACAGAATATTGAAAGCTAAGGAAGAATTACTGCGACTTCAAGTCGAGCTAGCTGCCGCACGCATCGCCGCCTTAGAAGCTGAAGACACAGAAGACGAATTAATAGAAGAACTAACAGAAGAAGGTGTTCCCGTCCAAGAAGCCAACGAGCACATGGACAACTGGTTCAACAGTCAACCGCCGCCTCCTTTGTTGGCGATCACCGAGGCACCGCATTACCCTATAGAAGACCCGGTGGTTAACAACACGGAGCAACAGAAGCAGCCAGAGGAACACCCCAAGTCTCAGCTTCAAACACCGGCGGGAGAGCAAACAGAGATATCGAAGCTAGCCACAGCCATCACACTCGCAGTCAAAGCAGCTCAACGTCCGAAGTTCATCGAGCTACCCAACTTTGGTGGATCACATCAAGAGTGGTTACCTTTCCGCGCCGCTTTCTTTGAAACAGAAAGCATGTTCACGGCAATAGAAAACACGAACCGTCTAAGAAGAAACCTCAAGGGAAAAGCAAAAGAAGCAGTGGAGGGGCTACTAATCACCAGTGCGCACCCTACAGAAATTATGAAGGCCCTGGAATCAAGATTTGGAAGACCAGAATCCATCGCCATGATGGAAATGGAAACGCTTCGAGCACTGCCGCGCCTCACCGATTCAGCGCGTGACATCTGCATTTTCGCAACAAAGGTCTCCAACGTAGTAGCAACATTGAAGACTCTCAGCTGCATGAACTACATGTATAACCCTGAAGTTTCGAAGACCGTCGTGGACAAGCTCACACCTACGCTGCGTTACAGATACTACGACTTCACAGCGACACAGCCAAAGGAAGATCCAGATCTATTGAAGATGGAGAAGTTCCTCAAGAGAGAAGCGGAGCTATGCGGACCGTACGCACTACCTGAACAGGTGGCGTCACATACATCAACCACTCAACAGAAAAAACCACAGAAGATCCACAACGTAACAGAGAAGACGTACACACCCAGGTGCCCGGTGTGTGACGAAGAAGGACATAGTTCCGTGGATTGTGAACAGTTCAAGAGTTTGGATTCAAATGGAAGATGGGATACAGCGAAATCCAAACGTCTATGCTTCCGATGTCTTCGCTACAGAAACAGAACACATAGCTGCAGAGCCAAGGTGTGCGGCATCGACAGCTGCAAAAATTATCACAACAAGATGCTGCACTACACCAAGGCAACAGAGAAGAAAGAAAACAAGGAAGCTACAGAAGTAATTAATTCCACGTGGACTATTAAGAAGAAGCAATCCTATTTGAAGATTATTCCAATAAAAGTTGAAGGTCCCAAAGGTGCAATCAACACCTTCGCTTTGCTGGATGACGGATCAACAGTAACGTTAGTCGACGACGGCGTGGCCGAACACGTCGGAGCAACAGGACCCGTCGATCCACTAAAGATAGAAACCATCAACGACATGAAGACTTCAGAATCAGCCTCAAGAAGAGTGAACATCAGGTTGAGAGGTCTCAACGATCATGAAGAGCAAGTACAAGCGCGCACAGTGAAGAACCTGCAAGTATCGTCGCAACGAGTCTCGAAAGAAATGGTGGATGGGTGCAAACACCTGACAGACATCCGGGATTACCTCATATATGCAAACGTGAAGCCACGAGTACTGATCGGTCAAGACAACTGGCATCTTCTGCTGACTACAGAAGTGAGAAGAGGAGACAGAAATCAACCAATAGCCTCTCTCACACCACTGGGGTGGGTGCTGCATGGAACAGAAAGTCGCAATATTGGGCGCAGCATCGACTTCGTATCACATGTCACAGAAGAGACCGAAGATAACTTGGACAGTCTAGTCAAGCAGTACTTCGAGATGGACGCACTTTGCATACAGCCTAAGAAACCGAAGACAGATCCAGAAGAACGAGCCCTACGCATCCTCGAAAAAACCACCACGAAAACCGAAGAAGGAAGATACGAGACCGGTCTACTCTGGCGCAAGGAAGACGTCACATTTCCTGACAACTACGATAACTCGCTGAAACGGCTCTTCAACATCGAGAAGAAGATTGACCGAGACCCCAAACTGAAGCTGAAGTATACTGAACAGATGGAAGCCCTAATAGAAAAAGGATATGCTGAACTCGCCCCGAAACAGAAGACTACGGGCAAGACGTGGTACTTGCCACATTTCGCAGTCATCAACCCAATGAAGCCCGACAAGCTAAGAGTGGTACACGATGCAGCAGCCAAAACGAAGGGTGTAGCTCTCAACGACATGCTACTCAAGGGACCTGATCTTCTGCAGTCTCTACCTGGCGTCGTCATGCGATTCCGGCAGCACGAGATTGCAGTCACAGCAGACATCAAGGAAATGTTCATGCAAGTCAAACTGCGATCCGAAGACAGAGACGCACTCCGATATCTGTGGCGCGGGGAACGACGAGATGGGCGACCGCCCGAAGAATACAGAATGACATCATTGATCTTCGGCGCGTCGAGCTCTCCGTCAACAGCGATCTACATAAAGAACCTGAACGCCAAACAACATGAAGATATGGAACCTGAAGCCGCAGCTGCCATCGTACAGAAGCACTACGTTGATGACTACTTAGACAGTTTCAGAACTTTAGAAGACGCGGTGCGCATCACGAAAAGCGTGCGTGAAGTGCACTCACATGCCCATTTTGAACTGAAACAGTGGAAGTCGAATTCACCATCTCTACTGGAAGCATTAGGTGAAAACGAACAAATAGAAGACCTGGAACTCTATAAATCAGAAGAGAAAACAGAACGAGTACTGGGCGTGATCTGGAAGCTCAACACAGACGAACTCACCTTCAACCTCAACCTAGCGCGAATTGCACCAACGATCACCAACGGAAAAACACCGACGAAGAGAGAAGCGCTGCGAATAGTCATGTCGCTATTCGATCCACTTGGCTTCGCATCGCCTGTAACCATAAGGGCGAAACAGCTGCTGCAAGAAGTATGGCGAAGAGGTACGTCATGGGACGACGAACTCGACCAAGATCTGGCTGAGCAATGGCAAGAATGGATGACCCATCTGAAGAATCTCAGCAACGTGACGATCCCAAGGCGATATCTCCATTATAGCGACGCCACGTCCTTGCAGCTGCACGTGTTTACCGACGCCAGCGAAGCAGCCTATTCAGCAGTCCTCTTCTGGAGAGCAGTGGCACCGAACGGCGAAATAGGCCTATCTCTCATCATGGCCAAAGCGAAGGTTACGCCGTTGAAGTTGACGTCCATCCCGAGGTTGGAGCTACAAGCGGCAGTCATGGGAACAAGGCTCGCCGAAACAGTTGTCGAAGAACATGAAAAGAAGCCCGACTGCAAAATATTTTGGACAGATAGCAAGACAACGCTCGCTTGGATACGGACAGGGTCGCGCTCGTTCAAACCGTACGTGGCGCATCGCCTGGCCGCGATCGAAGAAACTTCTACAGTCTCCGAATGGCGGTGGGTCCCGACGAAGTTGAACGTTGCAGATGACGCAACGCGAGATGTGCCAGCAGCCTTCGAAAAGCATCACCGCTGGTACAAAGGACCCGACTTCCTGTACGAAACAGAGGACCAATGGCCAGTAGAAGTCTCTCCAACAGAAAAGCAGGAACCCACTGGGGAAGAAAAGACGAACCACATTACAGACAGACAGAGACCGAAGCTCTCGGAAGCGCTTCCGGAGGTCTCTCGCTTCTCCAGTTGGGACAGATTGCGATATACGACAGCGCGGGTTCTACAATTCATTCAGCTCTGTAGAACCGCGACACAGAAGGTGAACCACAGAAGAACCCAGAAAGGCAAAGAAGCGGACCCGAACTGGCGGAGGACAACAAAACCCGTGACGAAACAGCGAAACACAATACAGAAAACATCGTCATCAAACAGAAAGTTCCTCCCAGTCTCGGCCGAACAATTGAGAAGAGCGGAAGAGCTCCTAATGCATTCATCACAGGAAGCCTCCTTCGCAGCCGAGATCGAAAACCTGAAGAAGGGCGAACCCCTAAGCAAGGAGAGCCGTCTGTACCAACTCAGCGTCGAACACATCAACGATGCAGTCAGGCTCAGAAGTCGCATTCAAGCAACAACAGATGTAACAGAAAACTTCAAGAGCCCTCTGGTACTCGACGGTGATCATCCCATAGTCAAGCTCTGGGTGAAGGCCGTACACCAACAGCTGCATCACGCCGGCGTCGAAGCCACGGTGAACGAATGCAGGCAGCAGTACTGGGTGCTACGTGTGCGTCCCGTCACGAGGACAATAATACGGAGCTGCCTGTTCTGCAGGATGAAGACGCAGACGCCACCGTATCCCAGGACCGGAGACCTGCCAGCGTGCCGCTTAGCGCACCACAAGCGACCGTTCACCTTCACCGGTGTGGACTACTTTGGACCGCTATCAGTGACCGTCGGCCGGACGCGACAGAAAAGATACGTGGCCATATTCACCTGCCTGACGATGAGGGCAATACATCTAGAAATTGCCGGCTCACTTAGCGCCGACTCAGCGGTAATGGCGCTGCGAAGGATGATGGCTCGCCGAGGCTGTCCTACAGAAATTTGGTCAGACAACGGGACGAACTTAAAGGCAGCGGACAAAGAACTTCGACAGGCGATGGACAGCGCCGCATCAGAAGAAGCAGCGAAAAAGACGGTCTCTTGGCGGTACATACCACCCGGAGCCCCTTTCATGGGCGGGGCCTGGGAGCGGATGGTCCGCTCAGTGAAAACAGCCCTCGCTGCAACTCTTCACGAACGCCACCCGACGGAAGAGGTTCTCTCCACCCTTCTAGCCGAAGTGGAGTATACAGTAAACAGCCGGCCACTGACACACGTCTCAGTCAGTGCCGACGACCCAGAAGCATTGACTCCGAACCATTTCCTGTTGGGCGGACCAGGCCGGGTACCACAACCGGGTACCTTCGACGAGCAAGACACAGTTTCACGATCAAGTTGGCGAGCGGCACAACGGCTAGCGGACGTCTTCTGGACGCGCTGGGTGAAGGAGTACCTTCCCGAACTTCAACACCGGCGGGAGCCGCGAGGACGAGGGCCAGCCATCAAAAACGACGATTTGGTACAAGTGGTCGACGCCAACCTGCCACGCAACGTGTGGATCCGAGGCAGAGTCATCGCGACATACCCGGGACCAGACAACGTCGTGCGTGCAGTAGACATCAAGACCAAGGGAGGAGTGCTGCGGCGGCCCGTGAGAAAACTGGTGGTGCTGCCCCTGACAGACGACGTGCCCGCACCGACAGAAGATGCGACGCAGTCGCACGGCGGGAGAGATGTGCGGGACAATGATAAATAAACAGTTAGTTACAACATAGTGTTAAGACATGTAAATAAGAGAATAAATAGTTCATAGTATAGATAGTTTATATAGTTCGTAACAGTTAAGTAAATAGTTATAAGCGAACTGTAATAGAATAAGTTTAATAAAATAGCGTTAAATAGTTGTACATTAAATGTTAGAGTAGTACAGGGTAGAGAGGGATAGCGAACAGCGCTCCCCGCGCCGTCACACCCGCGCCACCCGCGCCTCCCGCGCTTTCACCCCCTCTATCCTGGTTGGATTTTAATACGCGCTCTGATTGGTTCAGTTTTAATAACCAATCAGAGGGCCTACATTTTTCGGGCCAAATTTGTATAAAGACCGAGCGAAATTGTGGTCTGACACAGTTCGCCGGCAACAGTCCTCCAGTGAGGAACAAGAAGAATAAAGTGGAAGCAAACAGCAAGAAGTGTTTTCTTTGGAAGAACTCCAGTCCCCAACCAATCCAGCGACAGTTAATGTACCATCGTGTACACCAAGATTAATCAACCACTTTCGTATTGTAATTGAATTGTGGATTATATTAACAAGCCCAAGCAAATATTTTCCAGGAAAGTATATTATCTTATCTTATCTTAAGTAGAAAATTTATCAAAATATCAATCAGGTTTTTTTAGAAAATGAGTGTTCAATGTATGTTCTAACTTCTAATATTATAAATGCAAAAGTGAATAATAGGTTGACGGATAGCAGAAGTGAGTGGAAGAAGAATACATGTTGTGCCGACCCCACATAACGTGGGACAAGGGCAAGAAGTGTTTGTTTGTTGGTTTGTCCTTCAATCACGCCGCAGCGGAGCAACGGATCGACGTGATTTTTGGCATGGGTATAGTTGAGGACCTGTAGAGTGACATAACTACTTTATATTATAAGCAAGCCAAATATTTCACAGCTGATAAGTGCTATTATGACATTATTATTTCTTGTTATTTGCTAAAAGAATTTATATTGTGTGGTGGTATACTAAGGGTTCCGCCTTAGTGCGCGAGTCTGAATCGCACTTGAAAGTTATTTTTTATTTCCCTCCATGTTTTATTTTATTTAAGTATTTATTTATTGATACATTACAGAATTACAATAATAGTGTTACAAATAAACATGGTGTGAACATAAACTTTAAAAGTTACACTCGCCTTTCTTTAAATACATTCAAAATAATGGATTAGATACCGTACAAACTACATTTATTGCTTACCACCACCTTCCCACCCTAGGTAACGTTATATTTTATTTTTTTATATTACCCTAAATTATTTATTGTTATAATATTAAGTCACTGTCAGGTTTCTAATAAGCACGATAACTGCGTGTATTAAGCAATAATTAAGCGAATATACCTTGCATAATTATTATATAGTAGAGCTAAAAATTAAATAAAGAAATTAAAACTATTATGTAGGTAGGTACTAATAATTATATTTACAAAAAATACACGCCGTCCAAGTGGGCATAGTTAACGGGCATGGTGCCCAAAACACTGGCGCTTTTACCCCGTTGAATGGCAACTGGCAAGGCTAATCGGTTGGGCTAAATAAGCGCCAGCTCTTTGGCAGCGCACCAGAGGCGTGGATTAGTTTTTGGACATTTATAAAATTTTAAATTACCTAAAATGTACATTTGTTTTTTTTTTATAAAAATGCATTTAATCAATGATATTTACAATAAAAGTAAGAATCACTCGTGTATAGCGTTTTGCCAATTTTTCGAACATGACATATTAAAAAGTTTAAATAACTTATGCACTAATTAGAAGATTTTATTACAATATGTATACTATATAATATTATATAATCATCGTCAGAATATTTAAAAAGGTAGCTCGGCATTTGTCTGTAGGTACTTTGTTTCAATGAGCAAGTATAATATAAGTACACCTTTATTTTTATTTATTTTTATTACTTACCTATTATGTGGTAATACCTAATACTTAATACTAACCTAACAGTTTTCGTTTATGTTGATTGTTGACCCCTGGGAAACCAATATCGACCCCAAGGGGTCGATATGCGACCACTTTGGGAATCCCTGACCTAATGTATCATCAAAATCGAATATAGAATACAGACACTGCTACCTATACCGCCACGCCGTAATCATAAACTCACAACCATTGAATTTTAAACAATTTGATAATCATATAGATAGGTAAATATTATAACAACTCCAACACACTTGTGCGTGTGGCGAAATTCGGAACTAACGGAATCTACTCTGTATGTTGTTTCTATAAAAGATAGTAGTGCTTCCGCCACACGCATAGATAAGTTTGCCAAGCTGTACATTTTGGTAATAACCGTCCGACAACATGTTTAACATTTATTTTTAATGTGCTCTTTCGTGCGATCAGTCGATGGACTATGCATTGTCAATTGCCATGCCAGGTGATTTGGATGGTTGCCAAGCCTGGTTTTGTAGTTGCAGCTGTAGTGCCTGATTTCATCCTTCACTGTGTTTATTTTAAGGTGCTCATGGATTTCAGATATTCTTATGAACCATGGTGCGTTTGAAAATGTAGTTTTGGGTTCTTTGAATTATTTCGATGCTTGAGTCAAAGTTGTTGCAAAGTTGTATGCCGTATGTCCATATCGGGTTTTATAATGGTGTTATATTAGGAGCTTATTATCTAAGGAAAGTCTGGAATTCCTTGCGAGCATCCAATAAAGTCCTCTATATCTAAGGTAGGTCTCATCCCTTTTGGTTTGGATGTGCTTCTTCCAGGTGAGCCTTCCATTCCATTGAAGTATCGTTTGTTTTAGCTATGTTGTCTTTAAAGTCCTTAATTGCTTTGTTAAGCGCTATTTTGTCTTCTGGATGTCTACTATTGTGCCACACCCTTCGTAGCCTTCTTTTTTCCATGCTTGGATTTTAATTTCTGATGGAACTGCATTTTGTCTCGGTGAAGAGTTGGAGATTTCAGGAGTACACTTTCAACAAGCTGACTGCACTGTAGTCATAAACTTAGTAGTGGCATTGTCAATGTCTTCCTCAGATTTTAGTGTGCTATTTGTAGTTGAAGTTCATCATTGACTATACTACGAAATGCTTCCCAGTCTGTTCTTTTATTATAGAGTTGTACTTGCTTCATATTAGTTATTATATTGGCGCTCATAGTAAGAATCACTAAGAGAATCTTGGAATAAGAGGAACCATCTAAGGTTGAATATTGATTGTGAAAAAGAGTCGAGATAGGCTTTTAGAAATAAAAAAGTCCAAGACATCAGGCAGTTTATTGGGACTGTAGGTCAATGTGTGGGTTCTTGTGTTGCTATAGTAGTGAGATAGTTCTTATCCACACTCTTTTTTAGCTCTGTTCCTCGTGTGGTAGTCAGTCTGGAGCCCCAGTGGTGATGCTTGGCGTTCCAGTCACCACCAACAACAAAGCAAGTACCAAAGCTATAAAAATCTCTGAAAATAGCTCCTCAGAAATTCTGTTCTTGGGTGGACAGTAAACAGCTGAGATGTTGAAATCGCCATTTCTATTTATGACCGATACTGAAGTGGCTTGAATTTGCTCAGTGCCGTATTGCGGTAGTTCATGGTGCTTTATTGTTGATTTTATTATGACTGCAGTTCCTCCATGTGCAGTTCCATCTGGTGATATTTTGTGTGATAGATATTATATCCCTTTATCTTTATCAGACTGCTGCTAACAAAGTGGGTTTCTGATATGAGAAAAATATTAATTTTATGCATCTGAAGTAATATTTCTACCTCGTCTTTGTTGGGAGATAAACCGTTAATGTTCCAAGTAATTTTGAAGATATGTTGTAATGAGTTGGAGTAATGTACTCATTTGTTGAAGGAGAAAATATTTTTGTTCAGATTGTTTGATAAACAAGTATTCTAATGTTTTAAATGAAGTTGAATGCGTATCAGGCTCTTGTGGATTGGGCTTTGAATTGGTGGCGTCAGCATATGTTAAGTTGTGTGTGTAAGTTACTTGGGTGGGTTTTTATATTTTCACTGTCTTTGTGTGCTTGGTTGTCTCTCTTTTGTCTTGCTGGATACGGTTTTTTGGTTTTTCTGGTGAGAATTTCCTTGTACACCTCACACCCTTTGTAGTTAGGTGGATGAGGGCCCAGGCATAGATCACAGTCATGTAGCTGGTGTATTGCGATCGGTCTTTGAACATTCTGAGGTTTTATGAGCATTTAACACAACTAAATGGTTTCATGCAGTCGTTTTTTGTATGTCGATATTGTTGACATCTTTGACATTGTACTACTGTTTTTCGTTTTCTTGGATCTTCTATAATTACGGTTTGGTGACATATGACCTTTATATCTTTCACTGCCTTATTTTTGGGACCAGGTAGAAGATTTGCGAAAAATCATCAGCAGCATTTTCCCAAGGCACTGCTGCCACACTTTTATAGGATATTTAGTGCCTCAGGGTGTGGAAGCCCGGGTACAGGTTATTTACCACCGCCTGTTACTCGGCGTTGTCACTCGTTTTGCACTACCCAGGGGACACGTATAGGGTGGACCTTGTTCGAGGAAAAGATGATAATAATCCTACGGACGCGAGCGACATCATCCCCCTTTTTAACAAATAAACAAGGAAATAACAATCAAGTTTGACATTTTCTGATGAACTTAACACATGACTTGCACATTTTAGAGAGTAGAGGCTCTTGCAATGTATTTAAAAGGTAAGAATTAGGCCTATCACAATGGGTATAGATGCTACCGTGAATTTCGTTGCAGAATTAAATTTGTCTTTATCACAGAATTCGCAAGTCAGATCTTCCTTGGCAATGGTTTTATTTAGATTTTTACATCTTGTTTTCTCGTCGACACTTTTGTTTTCATAGGAACACTGTCGTTTTATTTTCGTTGCGTCTCCAACTGCAAGAATAAAAAATAAAAATCATCCCGGCTCGGGTACGGTTTAGCTTAAAATAGTGTACTACACAAGGGTAAGCGTAAGTATATAACAATACTAGATGATGACCGCGACTTCATCCGCATGGATTTAGATTTTTGGGTTCTCGCGTATCTGAATAACAATTCTACCCTATTACCTATTGATGTTAGCAACAAGTTTTTTTCCCTTTCCTTTGTATTATAACTATTTGTACATTTCATGGAACAATATAGGTATATTTATCCTTACAGTGAATAGACGGCCATACAAAATGGAGACCACATTAAGCTCACCTACTACACCTTTGTAAACTCTAGGGCTTCCAATACTGGGATCCCGGTATTGGCTAATACCGGGATCCCGGACTTTTTTCGTCCTTTTTCAATACCGGTATTGAAATGTCTAATACCGGGATATCGATATTGTTGACACTACAAACGAAACAAATGACATTTCTTCACTGGTTTTAAGCAATAATTAGCCGAATAAGAACAGTGGCATGTACCAAGAAATATATGCAATAGTCACTGTTGTGACCAATACCGGTATCCCGGTATTAGACGTTTAAATACCGGTGTTGAAAACGGACGAAAAAAGTCCGGGTATTAGCCAATACCGTCCGTCATCTCCTCCGTCGCCTCCGTCGTCTGCGTAATCGCCTCCGTCGTCTCCGTCATCTGCTCCGTCAACTCCGTCGTCTCCGTAATCGCCTCCGTCGTCTCCTCCGTCACCTCCGTCATCTCCGTAATCGCCTCCGTCATCTCCGTAATCGCCTCCGTCGTCTCCATCATCTCCTCCGTAGCTTCCGACGTCTCCACCATATCCTTCGTCGTCTCCGTCATCTCCTCAGTCGCCTCTGTCATCTCCGTAATAGCCTCCATCGTCTCCGACATCTCCTTCGTAGCCTCCGTCGTTTCCGTCATTTCCTCCGTCATCTCCGTCATCTCCTCCGTCACCTCCGTCGTCTGCGTAATCACCTCAGTCGTCTCCGTCATCTCCTCCTTCGTCTCCGTCATCACCTCCGTCGTCTCCGACATCTCCTTCGTAGCCTCCGTCGTCTCAGTCATTTCCTCCGTCGTCTCCGTCATTTCCTCCGTCGTCTCCGTCATCTCCGTCATTGCCTCCGTCGTCTCTGTCATCTTTGTCATCTCCTCCGTCGTCTCCGTCATCTCCGTCGTCTCCATCATCTCCTCCGTCACCTCCGTCGTCTCCGTAATAGACTCCGTCGTCTCCGATATCTCCTTCGTAGCCTCCGTCGTCTCCGTCATTTCCTCCGTCATCTCCGTCATCTCCTCCTTCGTCTCCGTCATCGCCTCAGTCATCTTCGTCGTCTCCGTCATCTCCTCCGTCGTCTCCGTCATCTCCTCCGTAGCCTCTGAAGTCTCCACCATATCCTTCGTCGTCTCCGTCATCTCCTCCGTCGCCTCAATCATCTCCGTAATAGCCTCCGTCGTCTCCGTCACCTCCGTCGTCTCCTTCATCTCCTCCGTAGCCTCCGTCGTCTCCGTCACCTCCGTCGTCTCCGTCATCTCCTCCGTCGTCTCCGTTATTTCCGTTGTCTCCTCCGTCGCCTCTGTCATCTCCGTAATCGCCTCCGTCGTCTCCGTCATCTCCTCCGTAGCCTCTGAAGTCTCCACCATATCCTTCGTCGTCTCCGTCATCTCCTCCGTCGCCTCAATCATCTCCGTAATAGCCTCCGTCGTCTCCGTCACCTCCGTCGTCTCCTTCATCTCCTCCGTCGTCTCCGTTATTTCCGTCGTCTCCTCCGTCGCCTCCATCCTCTCCGTCATCTCCTCCGTCGCCTCTGTCATCTCCGTAATAGCCTCCGTCGTCTCCGACATCTCCTTCGTAGCCTCCGTCGTCTCCGTCATTTCCTCCGTCGTCTCCGTCGTCTCCGTAATCGCCTCCGTCGTCTCCGTCGTCTCCGTCATCGCCTCCGTCGTCTCCGCCATCTCCTTCGTAGCCTCCGTCGTCTCCGTCATTTCCTCCGTCGTCTCCGTCATCTCCTCTGTCACCTCCGTCGTCTGCGTAATCGCCTCCGTCGTCTCCGTCATCTCCTCCTTCATCTCCGTCATCGTCTCCGTCATCGCCTCCGTCGTCTCCGCCATCTCCTTCGTAGCCTCCGTCGTCTCCGTCATTTCCTCCGTCGTCTCCGTCATCTCCTCTGTCACCTCCGTCGTCTCTGTAATCACCTCCGTCATCTCCTCTTTCGTCTTCGTAATATCCTCCGTCGTCTCCGACATCTCCTTCGTAGCCTCCGTCGTCTCCGTAATCGCCTCCGTCGTCTCCGTCGTCTCCGTCATCGCCTCCGTCGTCTCCGCCATCTCCTTCGTAGCCTCCGTCGTCTCCGTCATTTCCTCCGTCGTCTCCGTCATCTCCTCTGTCACCTCCGTCGTCTGCGTAATCGCCTCCGTCGTCTCCGTCATCTCCTCCTTCATCTCCGTCATCGCCTCCGTCATCTTCGTCGTCTCCGTCATCGCCTCCGTCGTCTCCGCCATCTCCTTCGTAGCCTCCGTCGTCTCCGTCATTTCCTCCGTCGCCTCTGTCATCTCCGTAATCGCCTCCGTCGTCTCCGTCATCTCCTCCGTAGCCTCTGAAGTCTCCACCATATCCTTCGTCGTCTCCGTCATCTCCTCCGTCGCCTCAATCATCTCCGTAATAGCCTCCGTCGTCTCCGTCACCTCCGTCGTCTCCTTCATCTCCTCCGTCGTCTCCGTTATCTCCGTCGTCTCCTCCGTCGCCTCCATCCTCTCCGTCATCTCCTCCGTCACCTCTGTCATCTCCGTAATAGCCTCCGTCGTCTCCGACATCTCCTTCGTAGCCTCCGTCGTCTCCGTCATTTCCTCCGTCGTCTCCGTCATCGCCTCCGTCGTCTCTGTAATCACCTCCGTCATCTCCTCTTTCGTCTTCGTAATAGCCTCCGTCGTCTCCGACATCTCCTTCGTAGCCTCCGTCGTCTCCGTAATCGCCTCCGTCGTCACCGTCGTCTCCGTCATTGCCTCCGTCGTCTCCGCCATCTCCTTCGTAGCCTCCGTCGTCTCCGTCATTTCCTCCGTCGTCTCCGTCATCTCCTCTGTCACCTCCGTCGTCTGCGTAATCGCCTCCGTCGTCTCCGTCATCTCCTCTTTCATCTCCGTCATCGCCTCCGTCATCTTCGTCGTCTCCGTCATCTCCGTCGTCTCCGTCATCTCCGTCATCTCCGTCATCGCCTCCATGGTCTCTGTCATCTCCGTCGTCTCCGTCATCTCCTCCGTAATCGCCTCTGTCGTCTCCGTTATCTCCGTCGTGTACGTCGTCCCCTCCGACTTCTCCATCATCTCCTCCGTCGTCTCCGTCACCTCCGTCGTCTCCTTCATCTCCTCCGTCGTCTCCGTTATCTCCGTCGTCTCCTCCGTCGCCCCCATCCTCTCCGTCATCTCCTCCGTCACCTCTGTCATCTCCGTAATAGCCTCCGTCGTCTCCGATATCTCCTTCGTAGCCTCCGTCGTCTCCGTCATTTCCTCCGTCGTCTCCGTCATCGCCTCCGTCGGCTCTGTAATCACCTCCGTCATCTCCTCTTTCGTCTTCGTAATAGCCTCCGTCGTCTCCGACATCTCCTTCGTAGCCTCCGTCGTCTCCGTAATCGCCTCCGTCGTCTCCGTCGTCTCCGTCATCGCCTCCGTCGTCTCCGCCATCGCCTCCGTCGTCTCCGCCATCTCCTTCGTAGCCTCCGTCGTCTCCGTCATTTCCTCCGTCGTCTCCGTCATCTCCTCTGTCACCTCCGTCGTCTGCGTAATCGCCTCCGTCGTCTCCGTCATCGCCTCCATGGTCTCCGTCATCTCCGTCGTCTCCGTCATCTCCTCCGTAATCGCCTCTGTCGTCTCCGTTATCTCCGTCGTGTACGTCGTCCCCTCCGTCGTCTCCGTCATCTCCTCCGTCGCCTCCGTCGTCTCCGTAATAGCCTCTGTCGTCTCAGTCATCTCCTCCGTCGTCTCCGTCATCGCCTCCGTCGTCTCCGTAATCGCCGTCATCGTGTCCGTCATATTCTCCTTCGTCTCCTTAATTGCCTCCGTTGTCTCCGTAGTCGCCTCCGTCGTCTCCGTAATTGCCTCCGTCGTCTCCGTCATCTCTGTCGTCTCCGTCATCTCATCCGTCATCTCCGTCGTCTCCGTCATCGCCTCCTTCGCCTCCCTCATCTCCTCCGTCGTCTCCGTCATCGCCTTCGTCGTCGCCTCCGTCGCCTCCGTCATCACAGTCATCGCAGTCTTCGCTGTTACAGAATCCAATAACGGTACCATAGGACGACTGAATGAAACTGAAAAAAAAAACATGTCAGCAAATTCGTATAATATTAATTGGAATGAGCCAAGTCCAAAATATTTTGCATGTGCATCTGAAGGTTCGGAAGCTTTGCACTCGATAGATACCGATGATTTAACGGAAGACCAGAGGTGCAATTGTGTAAGGATTGCCGATCAAATCGTTAAAGTTCGGCTTTGAAGTAATAATATAAACCATAACAGCATTGAATTAGAGCTCAACTTCGTGAATCCATTCTCATACGTTTAGGTATTTACGATACCCTAAACTAAACGTATGTGAATGGATACATTTATCATATGCATATCTATAACTATAGAGATAGGCATTTTGCAGTGGGAAAATTTCATAATATCATAGTAAATTAGAAAATGTACGCGGAAGAAGTCACGGGCGACCTCTAGTATTTAATAAATTAAGGATTGTCGCCATTGACTGCCGTTATTGAAAGGATTTATCATGAAAGTACAACTGAATTTGAGGAAACGTAGATGATGATCAATCATGAGCAATCTCCTCCTTTTTCCTTCTATTTTTCCTGTAAAGTTTATATACGTAAGTCTCTGAAAAAATCCCTTTTATTTCGGACCGCAAAATTGTAGGAAAAACGAGTAGGTACCTAGGTACGATCTAATAATGGGGCTGATTCTGTAGTGCACAATCTCTAAACTAAACTAAAATTAGAGCATTACAAATATTGCTAACCCTTTCACAATACTTCCTACGGAAAGGGACAGAACTAGATTTAAAGCTGCCATTTTAGTTTAGTTTAGAGATTGTGTTATACAGAATCAGCCGCATTATCTGGTGTTATCATAAATACATAATATGAATTTTACCGAATACCAGTGTCAAACTAAAAAATTAAGTAATTTCAAAGCCTTCGCCCTGAATATGGAATCTCCACTTTTCTTAAGTTTTCGTTAAAATAATTTTCGAGTAATAATGTAAGTTCAGCTTTTTTATTAATTGGTATAATTTTACAGAAATAGATTATTTACGGTAATCGTATATATTATGAGTTATGTAGTTTAATTTAAGTTATTATTTGAGGGAACATGCTTTAACACTATTAAAATTCAAAAAGTATGACATTGGGGCTGATTCTGTATAACACAATCTCTAAGCTAAACTAAAATGGCAGCTTTAAATCTAGTTCTGTCCCTTTCCGTAGGAAGTATTATGAAAGGGATAATAATTATTTGTAATGCTTTAATTTTAGTTTAGTTTAGAGATTGTGCACTACAGAATCAACCCCATTAGTTATTAGACTCATAAATAACATTTTGGCAGAACTGAATTCGGTTAACGCTCCGCAGAAAAGAATTATATTTAAATTTTACTTAAACAGTGTTAAACATAGATTAGGAAGTACGTCAGACATTTAACTGTTATTAAGATTTCAAAGATTTAATATAAATTAGAATTAATTATTTTTTGTTTATGATACGTATATTTAATAAGGCACATTAGGGCCGTCATATACTTATTGTATACAAGCCCTGTAAAAACAAATAAGTTATTTATTTAGTTTTTTATGAGTTAGTTTGTTTTTAGTCTTAAAGTAGTCTATCCACTTTGTTGGGCCCCTCTTCCATCGCTGTGGTTTCTGATACGAGTTCACCATCCCAGCATCTTGGGGCCTTATGCTTAAGTTGCCTATCAAATACCAAAGGGCCAAACTTCGTAACTCATTGAGCTGTGTCATTATTACTCTAATTCTGCTGGAAATCCCATATTTTGGATTCTATCATGTAGAGAGAATAGAGAGCACTCTCCTTTACCCGCTAAAAGATTCTGAATTCAATCAATCACTCACTCACTCACTCAAATATAAAGTAAAAGTAAAATATACTTTATTGTACACAAAAAAATGACAAGACAAAAACAATCACATTAATGGATACGCCACAACAGGCGGCCATATCGCTTAAACAGCGATCTCTTCCAGGCAACCTTAAGGCAGAGGAAACTTTAAAAAAAAGCGGGGGTGTACTGAGACATAATATTAATAAATAAATATTATATATATACATAAAAACAATGTAAAAATATATAGGATTAAATACACAGTATACAAATAATAGATAATAGACGACAGATGAATAAATATATTATAATGATAGATAATGTTGTTTCAATTTAGTTTTGAAGATAGGAAGAGAGAGATAGCTTAATATCCAAAGGGAGATCCAAAGCCGTATAGGAGTTACCGTAAAGAATTATTAAATACTAGCTGATGCCCGCGACTTCGACGGCGTGGAATAAGGTTTTTTGGATTCCCGCGGGAACTCCTTAATTTTCCGGGATAAAAAGTAGCCTATGTCACTCTCCAGGTCCTCAACTATACCCATGCCAAAAATTACGTCGATCCGTTGCTCCGTTGCACCGTGATTGAAGGACAAACCAACAAACAAACAAACTTTGGCATTTATAATATTAGTATGATAGTTAGTGACCATGTCTCGGATCCGTATGTACTGGCAAGAAGTAAAAAAATTTAAGTACCTTGCATTGATGCTGCTAAGATGAGCAAGAGAGGAAGGGTGAAGATCAGCTTAGTGCCGGCCATGTCTGGGTTCCTTACTCCAAGTTACACTATACTATACTACACTATACAGGATCACAACCAGCAATGAGGCTGCGCTGCAGTGATAACGAAATATTATGTCACCGTCAAATTATAAAAACCGTTAGAATATATTCTAACTAGCGAGCGAGTAAACTTTCGGCAGATTACAATTTAATGCATTATTATTCGGTAGATTGTAATCTGTTAGGTTTAACCCGATAAAACCTGAGTGCTGAACTGGCGCTAACTGCTTAGGTATTTATGTCGAACCCTAACCTAGCCTACAAGGAAGAGACAAGAAAACGTAAATACAATGAATATTTAAAAAATTCACACTGAACATTGAACGGTTCACAATCTTTCGACAGTTTACAATCTATCGACATAAAAAGCGTTAGGTTACAATCTGACGGTTTTTGCAATTTTACGGTGACATATACAAACATAAAGCCGTATACAGGATGTGCCATGCGTAATTTTTTTTGTAATTTATATATTGCTAGTGTAAATATTAAATTAAAGTCTAGGCGTTAAATAACCAAGCCGTATGCGAGGGATTCTATCATCGAATTTATGGATTCAATTAGTAGCATTGTTCTTATGGCTAGGCGGGCGGGCGGACAGACAAAAAACAAACTCGGGCATTGTAACAAGCATCTATACTAATTTTATAAATGCGGAAGTTTGGATGGATGGGTGGATATTTGTTACTCAATCGCGCCAGAACGGCTCAAGGGATCTGGATGAAATTTGGCATAAAGAGAGATTATAGTCTGGAATAACACATAGGCTTCTTTTTCCCGGAAAATTAAAGACTTCTCGCAGGAACCATAAAAACCTTAAAGAGTTACCGTGGGAATTAAAACGAATTAAAAATAATTTCCCGCGGACGAAGTCGCGGGCATCAGCTATTGCTTCATAAATAAAGAAATCCCTTAGGATACAATTGTGTGTGGTAGGGTGAGGGAATAGTTTGGCACTTGTGTTGTGGTCCATGCAGTTTAGAAACTTGTGGAATACTAATAATATCGTTTTTTAATATAATTATTAACTACTATAGTCCTGTTATTATCTCGCTGCAGACTCGGCCATAAATCATTCGAGTGTTTCTCTCTTTCCCACTCACGGGCCCTATGGCACGGCCCCTGTCTTATTGTACACAGACTGCCATTGGACCCGTGAGTGGGAAAGAGAGAAACACTCGAATGATTTATGGCCGAGTCTGCAACGAGATAATAACAGCACTATAGTTGATGCCCGCGACTTCATCCGCGTGGTTTAAGTTAAATGATTTTCCGGGATTAAAAGTAGCCTTTGTCATTTAGGCTAACTCACAATCTTACACATATATACACACGGAAAAAAACACAAATACACGCACACACACCTACTTCACGGACATCGTGAGTTGGCACCTTCTTTCAGAGCAAAACTCGCAGCAAAAAGGTCTCTGACACCTTGTCAGAGGATAATTTGAGTGCGAAACAAAAAAAAAGCCTGTCACTCTCCAGGTCCTCAACTACCCCCATGCAAAAATTCATGTCTATCCATTGCTTTGTTGCTGCGTGATTGAAGGATAAACCAACAAACAAACACAATTTCACGTTTATAATATTATTAACTATAATTATTCAAATTGGATCACCCTTGTTAAGGTGCTTGGATTTAATTTAATTCTTAATTAAATACATTTTCCCGTTGTTTAGGAGGCAAATTATTAAATTTATATTG
Source organism: Erebia aethiops (assembly GCA_923060345.2). NCBI lineage: Eukaryota > Metazoa > Arthropoda > Insecta > Lepidoptera > Nymphalidae > Erebia > Erebia aethiops. Next base: position 6,141,148 of record OV281096.1, on the reverse strand, counting down.
ATAAAATAGAAATAGTAATTATATTATAATTTTTTGACCGGCTAAACTTACGCGCGTTTTCAATCAGAGAAGTTCCTGCTATTTTTAGCGGCCAGACGTCACTACTGCTTTAGAATATTATAACACTATAGCAACTTCAGCGGAACTCTGCATTGCCTTGAGTAACAAGTGTCAAGAAAGTAGACTTATCTTTACCTTGGTTGCGAGTGGTTATGTATCTAGTTGTTGGTATATTGTTACATTGCAATTAATTTAATTTATTTAAAATGTTCATAGGTATGTTGCTTCCTAAATAAATGACTGAGTCCGTGTATTACATATTACATTACATTATTGTTACTTTGCATATTAAAAACCCTATCCATCACCATACGCAAGTAGGTCTATAACATCAGAAGTGACCAAGAACTGAGAAGATGAAGACGCCCATAATTGGTTTGGTAATCAAAGGATAAACTGTATGTTTTTGAATATTTATTTACAAATTACAAATGTGCCACCACAGCCCATTAACGTTCCACTGCTGGGCACAGGCCTCCACTCTCATAGGACAGAGGGAATTAGAGCTTAGACCCACCACGCTACTCCAATGCGGGTTGGCGGGCTTTAACGACTATTATCATATTATTAGTGATAATAACCGGGACAGACGGCTTAACGTGCTCTCCGAGGCACGGGGGTGAAAAACCGCCAACTTCGTAACTCCGGGCTAGTACTGTGAATTTCTAGTCAGAAAAATCCAATACTCAATTATGGCCCGACCCGGGACTCGAACCCGGGACCTCGTCGGGTACAGTCGAACATCCCAACCACTAGACCAACGAGGCTTACTACTTGTTTATTATTATTTATTATTATTTATTTATTAGGATAGCCAACAGTTGTTACATTAAATTACATGATAAAATTAATTAAACGCATACAAAATATTATATATCCTAAATGTACAACCAATTACAGGCTAACACAACATGCTTAAACAAAATTATAAATACTAAATTGGAATGATAACAAAGAATTTCAAAAATCTACTTATTTACAGTAAAGTAGGTATGTCAATCTTTCAAAAAAAAAAGTATTATTTAGATTAGGTATAAAGTCGCAAATTATATTTTATTATATTATCAATCAAAAAAGCAGTCAAAGGAAAACCTAGTCACTTACTAAAAACTAAATTAACCTAATACATGGTATACAAAGTTCATTACAAGTTCAGTTCAATACACACAGAATATGCCCAATTTAATTTATTAATTACCTACTGTTAGCAGAAAATATAGCAATAAATTTTCGCCTAAATTCAGAGTAACTGTTATGGAATAAATCTATTTCCTTATGTTTCCTTACAGAATTGTTATACAGATCTGACATTCTTGGTATGGGTGAATAACTAATTTTCTATAATAATTTTCTTGGATAGAATTAGGCTAATTTGTTTTTATTATTACTTACCTTCATTTCTCTTTTACATATCTTGTTATAAGTTTAACCAGATCCATTGGGAAAGTATATGGTTTCTTAGCGTCATAATTGTCAGAGATGCCGAGCGGTACTTTTTCAAGCTAAAGGTTATCTTTAATTATTTTAAAGATGTGCTTTTAATTTCAAAGTTACGTTAAAACGAGCTCAAGTTTACATAGCCGCTTGCATGAATATTATACCTATTTGATTTTCTATTCCACGAAGTAAAACTTTACACTACATACCTAACTAGTTACGAATTTATTTCAAATTGTACCTACAATGTTTTTAAATTGCTTTACAACTTTAAAGTATCGTTTCTTCCAGTTTCCAAACTTGAATCGATCTTGTACATTTTTAATAACAGTCCATTTGCGAAATAATATTTTTGCGGAGTACCTACAATTCAAAAAATTATAAACGGTGAATCACAAAGGTAGGTACATAATAATTTACAAATTTTGTGGTTTAAAATATAACTTTTGAACTGAAATCAATTTTTCAAAGTTACACATTGACGAAGTGATTCAACATTTTTCCGAACTGAATCAATAGGTACTGAACAAATAATTACATTGGCATTAAATAATGGTCATCATATACCTAATCTGCCTGTTGATTTGATGAAGCAGACAAGGAAACACAATTTAGAATCATACAGTATTTATTAATTTTATACGTAATAATATAATAACATTTCCTTGGTATAATATATTTACCTCTTGCATCAGCGCTGCCACCATAGCAAGTCCAATTGGCGCGCTACGACAGCGCCGCCCAAACGTCAGTTCTGCCAACTGCCGTGCACAGATAATGTACACAGCTAAGGGCGACAGCAATCAGTTTACTCTATGGAACTAATAAGTACTATGGTTTACTCTGATCAGAGACAAGTTTGAAGTTAAACAAAGACTCTGATTTAGAATTTACATTTATTAACTACAGTTATTAACAAATTGAATTTACATTTGGAATGTTACTCCGGTTCACGAACAATATTTTGATTTACATTTAACGAATTGAATATACAATTTCGAATGTTCCTTCCGTTTTACGAATTTTAGACATTTTCAATTTGAATACATAGATTTATTATTGGGTTCGCGCGCTTCACCTAGATACCGCCCTTAAATAAATAAATAAATAAATAAATAAATAAATGAATCTTTATTGACCCACACAATCTTAACAAATGAAAGCAATTGGTACATAATATATGTAAATACTACCTAATTTAAAACTGTGTGGTCAATAGGCCCGCCTCCTCAGCCTGTGTCACAGCATGATAAGCGTTTGCCTACCATGCTGCAACGCTGATTTTCAGGGGGGGCCCAAGGGCCAAGACGTCACGGACCATCACCGTGTATAGACACAAAAGCAGAATGAATAACTTAAGTTACTTAACGTGTATGCTATAAACTAAACTAACTTAAACGACTTATGTGTATTATAATAGGTACTTTCTAAGCTATGTGCTGATGCTGCTGTTGGTGCTGAGCTTGTTATCATAATACTAATACTTATCCTACAAATTAATTAACCAGTACTTTAATAATCTTATGTAATATTTTATTAGTGAGAGGGTAGCACAAGGCTATTGCTATCAACAGAAAAAATAAATAAATTATATAATTATTAAAAGATATATTTAAAAATTAAAATACTAAATTTGTGACATATTCATGATATTTGTGTTGCAAGAACATGGGCTTTATACCTGACTTTAAAAGTATTTATCGTCTTTAGACCACGTAATGGTGGTGGTAATGAGTTCCAGCACTTACTAGCTGCAAATCTGAAACTCCCCCTGAAAGCAGCAGTCCTATGTTGAGGTATAGCCATACGCCCTGTTGCCCGCGTGTTAAATGGATTGTGATCCCTTTTCCACTTAAGTTTTGTATACAAATACTCTGGTTTCCCCGTCAATACAACTCCAAATAGAAGAGAAGCAAAGTGTAAATCACGTCGGGAGGTCATATTTAATAGCTTAGCTTGATTTATATGAGGGCTGATATGATCTCGGTGCTATTGGAAAACAGAAACGCATACACGCATTCTGCACCCGTTGTATCAGCTTTTTCGATCGACATAGCAGGCAAGGACCATAAACTGCATCTGCATAATTTAACTTCGACAGCACCAAAGACTCGCATAGCTGCATTCTCATTTCTACAGTAAGGTAAGCACGAATCCTATATAATATTTTTAACCTATAAAAGCACTGCTTAGATACCAAGATTTCGTGCTTCATAAACTCTCTCAATGTCATTATAATTTATTTTAATTTTAGGTTGCTGTATATCAATTTTTCTACTGTCTTCTTAGTACCCAGAACCATATATTTGGATTTAATTATCCCTTCCTAAAAACAATAGCTCATTTAATGCGGCAACTTAAATTTCGTAGTGTGTATTGACTATTTGAAAAGATACTGGTGTGCGTGACAATAGTGTTGTCAACTTCTAAACTTTTACCCGATTAATTGGAAAGAATGTGTTATGCACTTACTTTGGTACTTCTATGAAAGTATATTTAATATCTGCAATTCATAACTTAGAAAATTTAGAAACTTTTAATGTCAAGTTATAATAAATTTAAAATTAAGGGTAATAAAAAATGTGTTAAATATTAGGATGATTATAGAAATAAGTTGTTTATGAAATAAAAGTCTTAACTTTATTAATAGATGAAATTTATGTTAATTAAATATCTAAAATTATACATTTGAACAATACCGGTGACCTATCATTTCATAAAAAAACAAATGACAAATTTTCATTTCACAACCAACGTTTGTCAAAATTATGAATCAAAAATTCATCTTTATACGAACAACTGGTTCTATACCTAAATGATTTTTTTGACAAATTTTTTGCAGACAAATTATAATCTCGCAAAACATGATTTGTCAAACAAATCATTTATTATTTGCATTAATTATTATTACTGGCCTACTGATTCTCAAAAATATCATGACTTGATAGATTTCTTTATAACTAAGAATATTTCCCCGATCCTAAGGAAATTATTGATCTAATTAGAATTAAACGAAAACAAAGAAAAAAGTGGCACGTCTCTAGATCACCACAAGACAAAAAGATACTAAACAATCTCACCAAAACAATCCGGAAAGCAATCAAAGTAATAAGTGCTATCCCAATTCTGTGTAATTATAGTTTTTAACTTCATTATAAACATACTAGCTGATTTATTTATTTATTCGTATGGCGTTTGGTACATAATAAGCGTTTTTGTAAAAAGAACGCTTATTTCGCCTGCAAGTTCGTCGCTCGTTTAGCACCACCCAGGGGACACGTGCAGGGAGGTAGAAGGTAGCTCCTGCGGACGTGAGCGACGGGGCATCCCCCTTGTCACTCTCGGTCCTCAACTATACCCATGGAAAAAATCACGTCGATCCGTTGTTCCGTTACGTCGTGATTGGACAAACCAACAAACCAATAAACCAACAAACAAACACACTTTCGCATTTATAATATTAGTATGATTTAATTACAGAATAAGAAAAATCGCATACATGGGGTAACCGATTCCCTAGAACGTGGTAACACTCTATGGCGTCTGACGGTTCGTGTATTTTACATTGAAATAAGTAAATTATTCAATATTTAGCGATAGTATGTGATTCCAGTGTCTTTCTTATTTCTTGTTGAATTGTTTTTACACAATATTACTACGCAAAAAGCCATTTTACTTTTGTTTACGACCAAAATTTGATAACAGACACGGCCTGTCAGCGTCAAACATCTGTTGCTAAGAGACCAAGCATGCTAGCTTCGGCCGATCATAAATTGCCGCAATTTACTAGTATGCCGACGGTATCTAGGTACCCAATAATAAATCTATGTTTGAATATAGAAAATTCAGTTTTCACAACTGATAATTTTACAACAATAATAAACAACTGGATTATTAAAGCTATTTCATTTCATACATTGATCAGCGTCCCTGTTTTACAAATGTCTTTGTTAGAATAAGATACCCTCAGTACCAATTCTATATTCTATATTGCATTATAGGCAATATGTACTCGTAGATACTTATTCACTTGATCATTAACTGATCTATAAAAAGCACACTCTCTAAAGATAAGTAATGCTGACTATAGAAATGAGTGGTGGGGGATACCTATTCATTATTCACCTATTCACGTAGTTGACTTGGTATATTAACGACCTATCTGGCGCAGTGTTGAGCGCTGATGTTTTAACGAGGTTTGATCCCCGGCAGAGTTAATTCAGGAATTTATAATTTCTGAATTTTCTCTGGTCTGGCCTGGTGGGAGGCTTCGGCCGTAGCTAGTTAACATCCTACCAGCAAAGACGTGCCGCCAAGCGATTCAGTGTTCCGGTACGATGCCGTGTCCACTCTATTAAAACGTTCCAACCAACCAACCACCACCAACCACCACAAACCAACTTCCCACTCTATTAAAACAAAAAAGGCTAATCCCTCTTATTTTTCTGATTTTCGTCCCATCTCAATCCTACCATTTCTTTCCAAAGTCCTTGAAAAATTGATACACCATCAGTTTAACCTTTTAATAAACCAAAATTGCTTATTTAACCCTTTCCAGTCTGGCTTTCGCTCTGGGCATAGTACGGCTACTGCTCTGATTAAAGTCACCGATGACATTCGTAGGGGCATGGATAGTCAGCAGCTCACAGTATTAACCTTGCTGGATTTCAGCAATGCTTTTAACACGGTGGATCATGATATTCTTGTGGGTATGCTGCGTTCTCTTAACATATCTCCATCAGCAACTGACTGGTTTCATAGTTACCTTAGTGATCGTCGGCAGCGTATTCGTATCGAAGAAACGCTTTCGTCTTGGTGCGATATTACTGCTGGTGTACCTCAAGGCGGCGTGCTGTCACCATTACTCTTTTCTATTTTAATTAATTCTATAACTCAAAAGCTATCTTCTCTCTACCACGTGTATGCAGATGATCTCCAAATTTACACCCAGGCAACTCTTGAGAATCTTCCAGCAGCCATTGAGCTAATAAATAAAGATCTTGACTCAATTTTGGAGTGGTGTAGATTCTATGGCCTTAATGTAAATCCTAAAAAATCTCAAGCTATAATTATAGGTAGTCGGTACCTAATCTCTAGAGTTGACTGGTTTGTGCTTCCTCCCATTGAATACAATGGTAAAGTTATCCCGTTTTGTGATACTGTCAAAAACTTGGGAATACATATGGATTGCACTTTGGGTTGGACGAATCATTTGAATCAGGTTAGTAGGAGAACTTTTGCATCTCTTAGCTCTCTGCGTCGTCTGCGATCTTTTCTTCCAATTCCTACAAAAAATATGTTGGCACAGACTCTACTGCTTCCTATTCTTGATTATGCTGACGCAAGCTATATTAACCTGACTGAAGATCAGTTAAATAAACTTGAGAGACTTCAAAATATTAGCATTCGGTTCATATTTGGATTACGCAAATATGACCATGTATCTCAATTTCGTTCTCGTCTCAAGTGGTTACCCATGCGTCTTCGCCGGAACTTGCATATCCTTTCTATTCTGTACTGTGTGTTATTTAATCCTTCATCTCCTGCTTATTTAAAGGAGAAGTTTGAATTCGTAGGCCGTCCAGGAGAAGTTCTCCGTACTACAAGGAAACTTGTTTTAAGGACGCCTAAACATAATTCCTCTTTCTTCCATACATCCTTTTCTGTACAAGCTGTTAAGTTGTGGAATGCTCTGCCTCTTGACATCAGACAGGCTCAATCGATAAATATCTTTAAAAGACTTGTAAAAAATTGCTATTTGTCACAATAATATTATTATTTGTCTAGTAGTTTATTTTTAAATATATTTTGATACCTATTGTTTCTTTTTCTTATGAGGCTTACGTTTATTTATTTGTGAGTATATATATATATATTATGTATGTATGTTTATTTATATATTATGTGTGTAGTATTTATGACTTTGATGTTTTATTTATTTTAGATTATATGTATTATAATTTGTTGCTTCATATAAATATTTTTATTTATTTTGTTATTTCTGCACCATCTACCGGTTGTATGTCCTTTTAAACCATTGGTTGCCTGGAAGAGATCGCTGTGTAGCGATAAGGCCGCCAAATTGTATACTTACTTTGTTATAAGCTAAGTTTACTATTGTATATTTTCCTTTGTGGTGTACAATAAAAGAATATTCATTCATTCATTCATTCATTTTTTTTCAATCAAAATGTATGTTTTATTTATAAAAATTAAATTAAATTAATTAATAATATTAACAATAAAAGTAGGAATCTTAAGAATTAATCGAAGGTAGCGTCTTGCCAATTTTCCGAACACGGCAGATTAAAAAAGTTCATAATATAACATAGGCACTAATTAAAAGATTTTATTACAAATACAGTAAAAATATTTTAAAAGATGGCGGCATTTGTCTGTAGGTAATATAATATTTTATTTCAATGAGATAGTACATATTTATTAATAAACTTCTATTTATTTATTTATTTATTTATTTATTTAATACCTAATAGGTGCTAAGCTGAGAAATCTTGGATGACTTTGAAAGTACTTCCTTGATATTAGCAAAAAAAAAACATACGCGTCGAATTGAGAACGTCCTATTTTTTTGGAAGTCGGTTAAAAATTAAAGTACATACATACATATCTAATTTCATCAAAGTTGAATAGAATACAGACACTGAAGACAGGTTAAGCATACTACCGCACCGTGGTCTGAGTTCTGACACCATCGCAACAATCGAATTTTTAACAATTTGATAATCATCCTATTGATAGGTAAATATTATTATAGCAACTCTATATTGTGTGCGTGTGGCGAAATTCGTTTGCAATGTATTTAAAAGGTAAGAATTAAGCCCATCACAATGGTTAATAATGCTACAGTGAATTTCGTTGCAGAATTACATTTGTCTTTATCACAGAATTCGCAAGTCGGATCTTGCTTGGCTTGGTTTTTACTTAGATTTTCACATCTTGTTTTCTCGTCGACACTTTTGTTTTCATAGGAACACTGTCGTTTGATTTTCGTTGCGTCTCCAACTGCAAGAATAAAAAGTAAAAATCATCCCTTGTTGATGGTTTGGCTTAAAATAGGTACCTACTACACAAACGTAAGCGTAAGTATATAATAATACTAGATGATGCCCGTGACTTCGTCTGCGTGGATTAAGGTTTTTTGGTTTCCGCGGGAACTCCTGAATTTTCCGGGATAAAAAGCCTATGTGCTATTCCAGACTATAATCTTTCGCTGTGCCAAATTTCAGCCAGATCCGTTCAGCCGTTGGGGCGTGATTGAGTAACAAACATCCATCCATACATCCATCCAAACTTTCGCATTTATAATATTAGTTAGATTAGATTAGTTAGATTAGACTAGATGATGCCCGTGACTTCGTCCGCGTGGATTTGGATTTTTTGGATTCCCGCGTATCTAAATAACAATTCTACCATAATATGTACGTATTAGCAATAAGTAGCTTTTCCTTTCTTTTGTATAATTTTGGTACATTTCAGAACAATATAGACATTTAAAAATCAATATTATCCCTACAGTGAATCGACGCCCATACAAATTGGAGACCACATTAAGCTCAGCTACTACACCTTTGTATATGTTACCGTAAAATTGTAAAAACCGTTAGATTGTAATCTAACGCTTTTTATCTCGATAGATTGTAAACTGTTGAAAGATTGTGAACCATTCAATGGTTTGAGTGTAAATTTTTGAAATATTCATTGTAATTAAGTTTTTTTGTCTCTTTCTTGTAGATTAGGTTAGGGTTCGACATAATATTTTTTTTTATCCACCACAATCTAGCCCTTGACTGCGATCTCACCTGATGGTAAGTGATGATGCAGTCTAAGATGGTAGCGGGCTAACCTGTTACCCCGGCATGGCAGTTATATTAAACCCATACCCCTTCGGTTTCTACACGGCATCGTACCGGAACGCTAAATCGCTTGGCGGCATGTATTTGCCGGTAGGGTGGTAACTAGCCACGGCTGAAGCCTCCCATCAGGCCAGACCAGGGAAAATTCAGAAATTATAAATTTCCAAATTGACCCTGCCGGGGATCGAACCCGGGGCCTCCGCACGTTAAGGCAACAGCGCTACACACTGCGCAAAGGAGGTCGTCGAAGGTAGGTATATCCACAATATTTTTGAACGAGCTATATAACGATACCCATTATCTCTAGTTTAGGCGTAGACGAGGTACCCAAAAACTTTATTTAAAATTTTATTTTACCACTTTGTCGGCATATTAATTAGGTACTCATGCCAAATTACAGCTTTCTAGTACCAAAAGCCTCTGAGCTAAGCCGCGGACGGACTGACGGACATGGCGAAACTATACGGGTTCCTCGTTGACTACGGAACCCTAAAAACTGTAGGTTTTACCGCTCTTATTACACCAACTACAGTATTTTATCATTACCTTTGTAGGTGATTTTCACACATTGCGGGCTCTTCAATTCAGGTTCAGTCGCCCTTCTCCTCCTGTGTGAACGATGAAAAAGATTAATGTTGTGATTTTTTCTGCACAGTTCCTGTAGAAAGCAACGGTTCAATGCACTTCTTGAATGGGTCTAGTTGAAGATCTGGAGTGACAAAGGCTATAAATTTTTTATCTCGGAAAATTAAAGATAAAAGAATTGATACGTTACCTTGTTAGCCCGCCGGCTCCGGCGCCATCTTCGGGTTTCCCGCCGGCTCCGGCGCCGCCGTCGTTTTTCCCGCCGGCTCCGGCGCCGCCGTCGTGTTTCCCGCCGGCTCCGGCGTCGCCGTCGGGATTCCCGCCGGCTCCGGCGCCATCTTCGGGTTTCCCGCCGGCTCCGGCGCCGCCGTCGTTTTTCCCGCCGGCTCCGGCGCCGCCGTCGTGTTTCCCGCCGGCTTCGGCGCCACCGTCGGGATTCCCGCCGGCTCCGGCGCCACCGTCGTGATTCCCGCCGGCTCCGGCGCCGCCGTCGGGATTCCCGCCGGCTCCGGCGCCGCCGACGTGTTTCCCGCCGGCTTCGGCGCCGCCGTCGGGATTCCCGCTGGCTCCGGCGCCATCTTCGGGTTTCCCGCCGGCTCCGGCGCCGCCGTCGTTTTTCCCGCCGGCTCCGGCGCCGCCGTCGTGTTTCCCGCCGGCTTCGGCGCCACCGTCGGGATTCCCGCCGGCTCCGGCGCCACCGTCGGGATTCCCGCCGGCTCCGGCGCCGCCGTCGGGATTCCCGCCGGCTCCGGCGCCGCCGTCGTGTTTCCCGCCGGCTTCGGCGCCGCCGTCGGGATTCCCGCCGGCTCCGGCGCCGCCGTCGGGATTCCCGCCGGCTCCGGCGCCATCTTCGGGTTTGTTTGCCGCCAACCCCGGCACCGCCTTCAGTTTTCCCGTCATCGTCGGCGGAGTGGCTAGAGTGGGCGTTATGACGGGTTCAGGTGGTGAACACGTAGCAAAAGTACTCTCGTACTTCTCTTTATCTTCACAGTCTTCACATTGGTAGCATTCCAAGGCTTCCGCTGTGAATGAAATCAAGTATGTCTGCATAGGTTAAGAGCACTTTATGTTTTTTATATTTATTTATTTACAGAAAAACGTTTACATAGTATTATTGTATCTTCACGTCCTGGGGGGTAACTAGCAACGCTTAGAGCAGTAGTTATTATTTCAATAGAGCTGACACTTTGTTTCTGAAATATTTAATTCTTATTTTAGGGGCGTCAAGTTAGGTACGTAAGGAGATAATTTTTTTTGGGCCCACTTGATTTGATAGCGTTTACTAATCAAATCATACTTGAAAAAAAGTAACCGATTTATCATAGTAAACGGAGTAATATTATATAAAAATCTAACCGGAATAATGAAATCATCAAAAAGAGGTGATGTTTTGATTTTTATTAGTTCATATTACAACTAGCGGCACGAAAGTCTAACGGTGACGCTATTGGTTGGATGTGCATAGGTACACGTGATTGGTTGGTCAGTCGGCATGATTGTTCGCGATTGGTTGATAAGTCGGACCTCGCTTGCCGGATTCGCCAAGACTACTGCGCTATTACGGTCAGCCCTTGTTTCAGTTGTTGTCATGTTCAGTTACCGGTGTTGCCACTTTAGCGACTTTGTCGCTAATCTAGCAAGTTTTTTAGGGAGTTTAATTCAATGTTTTAATTCAACGGCAAAAAAATATTCTGGTGACTTTTAGTGACATTTACACAATCTATACCCACTTTTCACATTTTTTAAAATTTAGGTATGGTCAATGAATAAAGAACTGCCACGATAGCTATATTCGGAGTATTTGTTCTGGGACCGATGGGTTTACCTATCTATATTACTTATAATAAAACTGTAAGTCCAATTCTGAAGATAGTTTGAAAATTTTTTTGGCGGGCACTCGTTAATCGATACTGAAGTCAAAACTGTATTTTTTTCATTTTTGTCTGTCTGTCTGTCTGTATCTTGGCCGCGCATCACGCCGAAACTACAGAATGAATTTAAACGAAACTTGGCATGATTTGAGTTCATACTACGAGGTAGGACATAGGATACTTTTTATCCCGAAATTCAGTACTGTTCTGTAAAATGGATTTTCCGGTCAAGAAAAATATTTCTTAGTTATTAAAAATTAATTTCTTTAATAAAATTATATTTAGCGACATTTTGAGACATTTTTGTTTATAAATTCGCTTTAAACTAGGGACTTGAGACCTACACCAATTCAATGTGGCAACACTGGTTGTCAGTTGTCACTTGTCAAGTCGTTACTAAATACCAGAGTAAACAAAAGCCACACACCAAACAACAACAAATACCAGAGTAACTTTACTTGGTCGTTATTTTTCAAATGAGCCGATTCTGTTTGCTTTTCTTGTTTTTTTCTTTCGAAAATGGATACTTCAACTACAACTACACAGTTGTGTAGTTGAATTATCCATCCACAGTAAGATTTGAACGCAATGTGCGAAAAAAATTACGGTCCGAGACAGCTGCAGAAGTGCGCCAAGTCGTATCAGAGTGGATTTATCGCGAGGTATGTTTTATCATAAGGCCTGAGGCTTACAGTTTTCACTGATTGTTGCTGCTTTAACCAGCAATTATATATTTTTTTATTAATTTATGTACTAACATTTTAACAAATACTTTGCCTTTTTTCAGATATGCCCAAAAGATGCGGTTTATGCAAACTGCTTAGTAATATTGCAACACAATATTCAGTCTTCTAACTGAATTAGAAGATTTGGGTAGGTATAGGAATATTTGCATTCCATGTGGTTCTTCAATTTTAAGAGCACACCAAACCCATGCTGTGCCTATTGATACTGCTGAAAGGAATATTATTTTGCAGTGGATACCGCCACATCACATTTGACATATTAATGGCTGATGCCCGCGCGACTTCGTCCGCGTGGTTTAAAGTGATAAAAAGTAGTCTATGTTACTCTCCAAGTCCTCAAAAATACTCATGCAAAAAATTAAGGCAATCTGTTGCTCTGTTGCTGTGTGATTGAAGGACAAACCAACAAACACAGTTTCGCATTTATAATATTAGTATGATGTATCTTTTTTCAGGTGAACCGTTTAGAGCAAGTCTGTATGCGATGCTGGCTGAGAGCATCTCGAGCTGTGGTTATGTGAAAACACATCTAGATTGTTGGTACCTACTCTACTGAAGGAGAGATTACTAGTTGATCACTCATTTTATGTGCACCGGTGTGCTCGTATTTGTGAATATCACTTGAATGAATCTCATGATTGGAATCATTTATACACTATTAGTAACTGCTCAGATTTCTATCACTAGGTTTAATTCTAATTTGTATCCAATAATTAACTTTTTATTTAATATCATACTACATCTTTTATTTATATATTATTCATATTAAAACATACTTAATACATATAATAATATATAATTTATTAAACATGTTTATAGAAGTATTAAAAAATAAATAAATATTAAAAAGCTACAAAAAAGAGTATTTCTTATCCTACTAGCTGTGTAGCCTAATATCCTATATACTAATGTGCTCCCGACCGAATTTCGGCCACTGTGGTCAATCTCCAGAGAGTTTAGCCATCTGCGCGGGAGATATTAAAGTGCAAAAGTGTATGCGCAAACACAGGTGCACTCTCTGTTCCTTTACACTCATAGCCCGATGGGACGGAAAATCTGACACGAACGGAGAGAGATCAGGCGCAGGGCCGACGGCTTTACGTGCTCTCCGAAGCACGGGGGTGAAACACCGCCAACTTCCTAACTTCGGGCTAGTACTGTGAATTTCTCGTCAGAAAAACCCAATACCTAATCATGGCCCGTCCCGGCCACCTCCGATCCTCGAACCCGGGACGTCGTCAGCCGCAGTCGAACATGCTAACCTCTGAACCAACGAGCCATGTATCCTTTAAACTAGTCTATATCCTAATAGACTTTGCCTACTATATTAGGCAGTCGCAACTGATTTAGGTTATTAATGTGTGGTTCAAGTTTGACTGTCGATATCTCAATATTCCCGTTAGAGGAGGTTTAGCTACTTTTACCATTCTATTACAGAGATCATTAGGAACCCATCACCATAAGTTTCACTAATAAACGCGACAATTTGAGGTGGGCCCATTCCCCATACAAAAAAAAATTGTCTCCTTTAAATCTGACATTTAACCCCCCCGAAACTCAGTAAACTAGAATACTCATACATACTAATACAATACTCATTATATAAAGTAACCATATCACGCTTAACCAGCCAGATTCGAAAAAAACTTCTTAATATCCACTTCGGACCGTATGCGATGAGCCGTGGAATTAGCATCACGACGTATGAAAATACGTCCTCCGCTCGTCCACACATATCTCCAGCCTCTATTTCGACCCTCTTCCCTAGCTTTATAGAATAGCTGCTTATTAGTCCGGGTAAGACGCTCATTAATATAAAAGCGACGCGCATCTCCTTCAATCAACCCAGAAGTATCTGCTCCGCGACGGACACGGGCGGCGCGCAACAAGTCGTCGCGCAGCGCCCGCCTAGTGAGCCTGACGGTGACAGCGCGCGGCCGCGGCCGAGTATCCCCCTCCAACACTGCCTGCCGCGGGCCCAGGCGTTCAGCTGACACCACATCTCTCTCACTGATCTCAACGCCAAGCTTCTTTCCAATGAGGCTGATGATATGAATGAGGTTCTCGCCGTTCTGCTCCTGAAGTCCAGATATCTCCACATCATTGAGAAAGTATTCTTGTTCCCGGTCATTCAACTGGTTTTGCAACTTAGTAATAGTCTCATTTAAGTTAACTTTCTCCTCACACACCTTTGAGCTAGATACCCGTTCTTCCAGGACCGATAATCTAGCCTCTTCCTGCTCCTGACCAGAGGAAACTCGTTCCTCGAGTGCTGCCAGTCTTGTCTCGATTGCGTCTGCTCGCCTATTAAAATCGGACATTGTAGCGCAAATGCGTGCCAACTCATCTTTAAAAAGTGACATCTCATCCCGTATCGCCTGGCGAACTTCGTCAGCAACACTTGTAGGAGAAGACTGCGCGGACTTACATAAGTCTCTCTCAATATCCTGATCACGTATTTCGATAAGGCTCTGGTTACTTGGACTCTTAGGCACCTTATTATCCATTTTATACCTGTCATACCTGTCATAGTTAACATTAAAACAATATTTATCAAAATTTTATGTTTTCTGTAATTTCTAGAAAACTATTGGAGCTTGGTAAAAAACTGCCAGATGTAAAAAAAGACAATTTAAACACGTATTAAAAAAATATTTCATAAAGATAGGACTAATAATTTCACACATATATCCACGTATTGTGTACGAAATATAAATTTATAAAATGACTAGAATCCTGTGTTATTTGCAATTTGCACAAAAGCTATTAGAACTGGGAAAAATCATCGGAAGAGTAATTAATTTCAATAAATTACCCACAAAAAGTCTTATGGTTTATTTAGATAGGACCAATAGTTCGAGAAATATGCCAACCCTTTACTCCATAATTTTTTTTTTTTCAAAAACTGGGTATTTATTTCAGAATTTTCACAGAAACTATTAGAACTAGGAAAAAAAATATTAGCAGCAAAAACGAACTTCATTAAATTATCTTCAAAATAGTTTTTAGTTTATTTTGATATAACTAATAGTTTCGGAAATATAACTGTCTAACTGGAATAAAAAACTAAATCTTTGTAAATACCGTGAATGTTTTTTGTAATTTAATAAAAAAGTATCAGAGTTAGGAAAAAACTATAAAGATATTATTGTACAAATATTATTAATTTACCTATCAAAATAAACTAAACACTATTTTCGTTTATTTTGATAGGACAAATAGTTTTCTAAATATACCTTGCTGATGTGTAAGAACCGGTAGTAGTCATGTTGATGGAATGAATAGAAATTAACCCCTAAAAAATAACGCATTTTTTATTTTAGGCATAATAAATGTCCTCCTTTATCCCCACTCCCATAACCCCCTCCCCCCTCTCAAAAATCTCGCCGATTGTGCTTTTTTGTAATCGAATTTTGATTCAATATGAATTTTACCAAACACCATAGTACCGCGCCGACACTAACTTGGTTTATTCTTACAAACTAAAGAACTATAAATTAAGTTTTTTCAAAGTTAATAAAGAACTACACCAACTTGTAAGAAAAATGTAAGTACCTTGCATTGATGCTGCTACGATGAGCAAGAGAGGAAGGGTGAGGATCAGCTTAGTGCCGGCCATGTCTGGGTAACTGGGAGTAAGGAACTCCCAGTTTCACTATACTATATAGGATCACAACCAGTAATGAGGTTGCGCTGCAGTGATAACGGAATATATACAAACATAACGCCATATACAGGATGTTGCATGCTTATTTTTTTGTAATTTATATATTGCCAGTGTAAATGAGAAAATTAAAGTCTAGGTGTTTAATAACCAAGCCATAGGCGAGGGATTCCATGTCACCGTGGGTATGGATTCAATTAGCAGCATTGTGCTAATGCTGGACGGGCTTCAGGCGGACGGGCGGTCAGACAGATTCTTGTTACAATCTCAAGCATTGTAACAAGAATCTATACTAATTTTGGATGGATGGATGGATGGATGGATATTTGTTACCCAATCGCGCCAGAACGGCTGAAAGGATCTGAATGAAATTTGGCACAGAGATAAATTATAGTCTGGAATAATACGAGTTGTACGATGATGAAAAACAATACAACCGTTCTCCCAGTTTTGTTGAACGCGTGAAAACCTTCTCAAAGACTTTCAAAAATGTTTATACAGTAGTATATAATATATGTATAGGCACTACATATTAAAGAGATAATTGTGAAGTCGGATAACAAAAAAAAACCACTTGGAACATAGTAAACGACGAATCCGGTAAAACTAAATCTCGTGATGTTAACTACGCGATTGTTATTGATAATAATAAAATAACGTCTGATAAAGAGGTTGCAAAAACCTTCGAAAAGTTTTCCAGGATGTTCCTATTTTGTTAACCGACTCTCTAAACTCCTCTCCCACCGCAGCTCAGAGTATATTGAGGTTTTCCAACCTATAGCCATGAAACTTGGTATTTGGGCTTCGGGTTTAAAATGATGAAATACGAATTTCACAGTTTTTGAAATTTCTATTACCAAGGACGCCAAATAGAGAGTTTATCCTTCAATCACGCCGCAATAGAGCAACGGATCAACGCGATTTTTTGCATGGGTATAGTTGAGTAGCTACCTGGAGAGTGACGTGGGCTTTTTTCTCAAAAAATTAAGAAGTGCCTGTGGGAATTAAAATACTTATGCCACGCGAACGAAGTCGCGGGCGTCCGCTAGTTAACTATAATTATTCAAATTGGATCACCTTTGTTAAGGTGCTTGTACTCGTAAGGGGCTTTACGCAGGATCATGATTAGGAATTGCTACAAATTCCTAATTAAATGCATTTTCCCGTTGTTCAGGACGCTAATTATTATTGATAAAATAGTCATAATATTATTATGTTAATATCGGGAAAAAAATATAAATTCATCAACGATGCGATTTAAAATTCAACAGTTCTAAATTGTGTAAATCTGTGCATTTACGGTCGAAATCTGAAAGTAATACAACATCTATACCTACTTCTATCTATCTGTCACCGTAAGATTGGTGCGGGTTGTTACGTTCCCTCAAATATGGTCGAGCGAAGCAATGGCTGGATCATGCGTCATGCTCGTGAACGGGTGCCACCGGCGGGAATGGGGCTACTTTCTGTCTGCCCGTCTTTGACATGAATTGAATAAACAAATTTAAACAAATTTAAGAAATCCATTAAAAGTATGCTCCTGAAAAAAGCTTATTATATTGTTGAAGATTATGTAAATGATAGAGGAGCATGGATTTGATCGCTCCAGCAATGCTAGGGACAGCGGTTACTTATGTACACATTGATATAGTAATTGTAAATGAATTATTTAAAAAAGAGCAACCACCGAGTTTCTTGCTGGTTCTTCTCGGTAGGAATGGCATTCCGAACCAGTGGTAGATTCACTTGACGATTCAAAAGTACTTATAAAAGTTTATTTGAATAAAAAATATTTGATTTGATTTGATTTGATTGTAAAAACCGTTAGATTATAATATAACGTTTTTTATCTCGATAGATTGTAAACTGTCGACAGATTGTGAACCAGTATGTTACTGCTTACAATTTAATGCGTTATTTTTCGGTAAATTGTAATAATATATTAGGTATATTAACCCGATAGAACCTAAGTGAATATTCAAGTCAAACCCTAACCTAACCTATAGTTCGCGTGCGAGTTGAATGCAGAGTAAATGTATGGAGACACTTACATTTACTCTATGTATTTCGATGTCGTAAATAAATACATTTTTACATTGCAAACGCTGGCTGAACCCTAGGAGATAGATCAAAATAATGTACTACACTATTGTACACCTTAATAAGTCCGCGATAGTACGAGTATGTTATGTCTTTCTCTTAGGGATAACCCGCAATAACATTTTTTATTCTTTACTTTTTACGAGAAATAATGGCTTATTTACGAAGCGATTTTAAGCAATACAGCATTAATCCTTATCCAATTAAGTACCTTGTGCATTTAATATGGATCAATAATTACATCATGTAATTTAAATTCTGTAGTACCTACCTATATTTGGTATCAGCATTGCACCCGTGCGAAGCCGGGGTGGGTCGCTAGTAATATTATAAATGCGAAAGTAACTCTGTCTGTCTGTGTCTTACGCAATCACGCCTAAGCTACTGAATCGATTTAAATAGTACAGAGATAGTCTAGAGCCTGAGAAAGGACATAGGCTACTTTTTAATGCGAAAAAATAGTTGTAAGGGGTTTAAATGGGGGATGAAAATTTGTGTGGAAATTACGTAATTTTTAAAGCTAGAAGCTTGAAACTTATTTTTTAGGCTTTGGACTAGATATAAATAAATTATACGACATTCAAATTGAATGATGAAAGTTTTTGCGTGATGACGTCGGTAAAAAAGCTTACGGCCAAAGTAAACATTTTTTAACCTATGTCAAAGATACCAGTACCTACTACAACAATAAATAATATAATATTAAATCATACTAATATTTTAATATACTATATAAATGCGAAAGTGTGTTTGTTTGTTGGTTTATCCTGCAATCACACCGCAACGGAGCAACGGATTGACGTTGTTTTTGACGTTGTTTTTCAGGAGGACTTGGAGAGTGACATATTTTTATACGGCCAAAAAAAAAATATACGTCGAAAAGGATTTTTTTTTAATTGGTTTGTAATCACTAAAAATAATTTATTTTTGGCAGAGGTAACATCCAAGTTGAGAAAAGTCTTATAGTTCTGACGCTGGAAAATCCCATCCAGGACGGTTAGTTTTATATTTTTAGATGCGGAAGTTGAATTTCCTGTAAATATTCAACGCGTATTGGCGCCTTTAAGAGGTTGGTTATAGATCATTTAAAAGAATCACTTTGAAGTTTTACTTACCTACTAACAAACTTTGTTTTTTTTCGTAACCTAACTAATATATTTTACGTCATTATTTTTCTTTCTAATCTAACTAATTAATTAGCTTATTTAAACATACCTATATTATAATTATTTAGCACTATGTCAACTTAGAAATGTATCTTTATAATTTGTGGTTTACGTGGTTGACTATTGTTATACTAAGACCTTAGTATGTACTAGGTACCTACTGTGTCGTTGTTTGTGAACCCAAAGAAATAAAATAAAATAAAATATTATTAACGCAAATAAGCTCTACGGAAGCTCTCTGTTATGAAGCTCTACGGAAACAAAATACGGAGGCAAATAAAATCTTGTAATATAAATCTACCACTGGTTCGGGATGACATTCCTACCGAGAAGAACCAGTAAGAAACTTGGTGGTTGCTCTAATGAAAAACATAATTTACAATAATTACATCAATGAGTACATGAGTCATAATACACTAATGATTGCCAACCTGCTGCCAACCTATACCTACTTAAGTACTTACATAGGTATGTTGCTTGCTCCAGCGATCTGGAGCGAGTCAAATTCATGCTCTTTTATCGTTTACATGATATTCAACAGAATAAAGGCTTTTTTCAGGAGCATACTATATAATTGATTTCATAAACTTGTGTAAAGGCAAGTTTAAAATAAGTTTGGAATGAAGGAACCAGAAGTTTAATCTTATCTTACTTCTTACTATCTTACTTCTTATCTTACTAATATTATAAATGCGAAAGTTTGGATGTATGGATGTCGGTATGGATGTATG
This sequence comes from Erebia aethiops, assembly GCA_923060345.2. Taxonomy (NCBI): domain Eukaryota; kingdom Metazoa; phylum Arthropoda; class Insecta; order Lepidoptera; family Nymphalidae; genus Erebia; species Erebia aethiops. Next base: position 6,120,914 of record OV281096.1, on the reverse strand, counting down.
GATGGATGTTTGTTACTCAATCACGCCCCAATGGCTGAACAGATCTGGATGAAATTTGGCACAGAGATAGATTATAGTATTGGGATAACACATAGGCTACTTTAAATCCCGGAAAATTAAAGAGTTCCCGCGGGAACCACAAAACCTCGATCCACGCGTACGAAGTCGCGGGCATTAGCTAGTTCGCTATAATCCGCGACAAAAGGAAAATCTATGTGGTACATTGATTTTATATTATATATATATATATATATATATATATATATATATAGTTATATATATTGTGATTTAATATATTATTATTATATTTATTCACCACACCACAGAATTCCCCCAAAAAACTACCCTCAACGCAAGTTTCACTCCGATACCGGAGCATCTTCAGGAGATGTTGCCTCCACAATGCACGATTTTATATTATATATTTATATGTTTTTTATTTTATTTTTATTTTATATCAATACATATAATATATGTAATCTATATATATAAAAGCGAAAGGTCACTGACTGACTGACTGATCATCACGATATCTCAGGAACTATAAAACATACAGACTTGAAATTTGGAAGGTAGGTTCCTTCTATGGTGTAAACGTCAGCTAAGAAACGGTTTTAGGAAAATTTACCCCTAAGGGGTTGAAATGGGGGTTGGAAGTTTGTATGAAAGTCCTTTGTTTTTTAAGTTAGAGCCATGAAAATTGGCAATGAAGTTATTAGTTATAAATAATAAAAATCTGTATAAGAAATTTTACGGAAATCCACGCCAAACGGGGTGAAATAGGGGTTGGAAAGTTGTATGACGGTTCTAAGTTTTTGAAGTTAGAGTCTTGAAAATCGGGATTAAGGTTATTAGTTTTAAATAAAAATAACATGTACATAAGCAATTTTCCGAAAATCTACTCCAAAGAGGGTGAAATGGGGGTTGGAAGTTTGTATGAAAATTCTATGTTTTTGATGATAGCGACTTGAAAATCGGGATTTAGGTTATTAGTTTTAAGTAATAATAACCTGTATAAGCCTTTTACGAAAAACCACCCCACAAAGGGTGAAATGAAAATTTGTATGAAAGCCCTATGTTTTTGTAGAAAGAGTCATGAAAATTCAGCATTTCGGTTATAAGTTTTAAGTAATAAAAACCTGCATAAGCTATATAAAGCCTCTTTAGATAGACTTTTTTGCAGCGGGAAAATTTCATAACCTTAAAAGAAAACAAAAATTGTACGCGGACGAAGTCGTGGGCGACCGCTAGTACCTATATAAAATCACTGTACCTACCACATACATTTTCCTTTTGTCGCGGATTACAGCGAATTAAACTTCTGGTTCCTTCATTATGATGGACTTCCGCAAAGTAACGCCTGTCTCTTTTTTTTTATCCACTACAAGCTAGCCCTTGACTACGATCTCACCTGATGGTAAGTGATGATGCAGTCTAAGATGGTAGCGGGCTAACCTGTTAGGGGCATGGCAGTTATATTAAACCCATACCCCTTCGGTTTCTACACGGCATCGTACCGGAACGCTGAATCGCTTGGCGGCACGTGTTTGCCGGTAGGGTGGTAACTAGCCACGGCCGAAGCCTCCCACCAGGCCAGACCAGGGAAAATTCAGAAATTATAAATTCCCAAATTGACTCTGCCGGGGATCGAACCCGGGACCTCCGCACGTTAAGGTAACAGGGCTACACACTGCGCCACGGAGGTCGTCAAAAGTCGCCTCTATCCAAAATAAGTTCTAATGGGTGGAAACTGGAAAGTAGGAACCACAGTGGTTAAAGTAATTTAATACCCCTTATCCCCCCTTTATTATACAGAACATCTTTTCTTAGAGTTATAGGTAGTACTAAGTACATAAAATTACCAATTTAAATACCATAGTTATATTACTATTGAGGCTTCAAAGATATTCCCGAGAGAGCATGTTCTTAAAACTCGACCCAATCCAATGAGGGATCAAATGTTAAGAGAAATAACTCAGTATCCTTATACTGAGTTATTTCCATATCTATCGATATCTATCCACGTATTGTATTGTCTAAATAGGAACTACCGAGTAGCATTATGATATTCCTGTGTTGTACAGCTGTTGTGATGCTGTACCGCTGTACTCGAGTTTTCACTTTTCAGACATACCTACTCAATAAACTTTTTAGAATTTGCTTATACAGAAATAGGTACATCCCCAGTCCCTATACAAAATTTATCCCTAAGACATAAGTACTCTAATCTAAAATTGTATTTAATATAATCAAATTAAATAAAAGAAAAAATCGAATTAAAGCTATGAAATACATTAAAAACTAGATGATTCCCGCGACTTCATCGGCGTGGCTTAAGTTATTTCAATTCCCGCGGGAACTCATTAATTTTCCGAGATAGAAACTAGCCTAAGTCGTTCCCCGGGATGTAACCTATCCCTTTACCAAATTTTATCAAAATCGGTTGAATAGGTGGGCCGTGTAAGCGTAGCAGACAGACAGAAACGCTATTGAATTTATAACATTAGGATGGATATCATCCAAACCGCTGCAATGAGGCAATGCGCCTATTATGTTGGTCGAAAAACAAATAAAATATGTAACTTATTAAATATTTTATATTGTAAGGATTTCAGTACGCTTAGTCTGAGTTTTTACATTGCGATTGATCGACGTGAGAGCTCACCTCGCCAAGTGTAAGCGAACGTCAAAGTAAATTGGACCCAAAAGCTCTTGCTTTAAAGTCACGAATTCAGCGTTTGGAGCGTTGGCTGTGAATAGATACACGAAATTATGAAATGAGCTCTAAACCAATGCGGTTAAGGTTCATTTTACTTTAACGTTCGCTTACACTTGGCGAGGTGAGCTCTCACGTCGATCAATCGTTTTTGCAATGTAAAAACTCAGAGTAAACAGTAGGTATTCACCGGAATACTAGAGGAAAAGCGAATACCTACACTCATTATTTTATGGGATAAAACCATAACTTTTATCTACACTGAGTGATTAAAATTAACAATAAACACGATAACAACATATACCTTAACAATACCTATCGAAACTAAAGTCACAACGCAATTCGTAATTTTGTTAATTTATAGATTAATTTGTTTGATCGTAGTGCAAACTGTGAACAATAAATCAATAATTTAATAGTAAAAAATTTTAAAAAAACAATATGTCGTCAATATTTTTGTTAGGTATAGGTTTTAGTCTAGTCATTTGGTGCTCAAAAAGGCGGTTACCTGGAAAAGGATCTTGACCATTTTTGTATGAGATTTGGGCCATTCTTGCGTCTTCATGAAATTAACGGTAAAACATTGGAAATATACTCAGGATTATATAATAAAAAAATCATTAAGATATTCGATGGGAGTTTGAATCTCACTTTTAAGTTATGAGGTTAAGTTTGGCAATTGTTTGGTATTATTTAGCCATTTAGATACTAACTAGCTGATGCCCGCGACTTCGTATGCGTGGATCGAGGTTTTGTGGTTCCCACGGGAACCTTTAATTTTCCGGGATAAAAAGTAGCCTATGTGTTATTCCAGACTATAATCTATCTCTGTGCCAAATTTCATCCAAATCCGTTCAGCCGTTGGAGCGTGATTGAGTAACAAACATCCATCCATACATCCATACCGACATCAATACATCCAAACTTTCGCATTTATAATATTATAAAGTAAGAAAGAAGTAAGATAAGATAATATATTTATCGACATGCAGGGTTCCGAAATACGTAAATAAGTAGGTAAATATAATATAGATAATTATTTTATTCTTAGCTTTAATTAAAATAATTGTGTTTTTTAATTTAGTTTACTTTGTGCCGCCTAGATGGCACCACTTGTACCTATGTGAGCTAGAGTACAAGTGGTGGTGGTGGCGTTAGTATATATAGAAATAAGCGGACCCAGAAAGCTTCCCTGTGGTACGCCATAGTGCACAGTTCGGGGTGTCGATTGGTATACTACTTCTGTCGACTTTGTTGGACATATTCTGATAATTTCAGTGATCTGTGTTCTATCTGTTAGATAGGATTCGAAAAGATTTAAAACTGTGCCGCGTACTCCATATTGGTGAAACTTCCTAAGCAAAATTTTATGGTCTACAAAGTCAAATGCTTTTGTCATATCCATATACAGAGCGGCCACAGGTATTTTTTTATCTACACACGTCACAATTTTATTAAGTAAATCATAAATTGCCATGTTTATGGACTTATTTTTGCGAAACTATTTTTGTTCATTTATCAGTATTTTGTTATCTTCAAGATATTTATTAAAACGTTTGTAAATTATTTTTTCGAAAACCTTCGCTAATATTGTCAACAAAGCAACAGGGCGATAACATCCAACATCACATCTGTCGTTTTTTTTGAATAACGGCTTTACTATGGATATTTTTAGGAAATTTGCCCTGTTCTATACATAGATTTACTATATGACACAAAATACCTGAAATCAATAAAGCCGTTCGTTCCCTTAACAATTTTTGTGGTACCACCTCGTATCTTTGTCGCTCGCGCCGCCATATTGGAAAAATGTCACCCAAAAACAGTTTTTTGACAATATTTCCTTTCCAACTCATTTTACGATTAAAATAGTCGTGTAATAAATTAAACTAGAAAAAAAATTCTACAATTTATGTAATAACCTTTTTTTTGGAAAATCAATAGTTTCAGCGTACGACAGCCGCAAACCAAGCCCTAAATTCACCTTCCACAGTTTAAATAAAGTATTGTGTGTGTTTTACAAGATCTTTTAACTAAATTAGATTGACACGGCTAATTTAGTTTAAAGATCTTGTAAAACAACAGCGCCACGCTAGCGGAAAAGATACGAGGTGGCAAAGTAAACTAGCAAATGACTGGACTATGTTTATTTTCGAAGGCTCGAAGGTTCGACGACTTCCAGCCTCCCGAACAAGCCGGATTCCGAAAAGGCATTAGTACTATAGACCATATTCACACGCTGCGGCAGATTATACAGAAGCACCACTCAAGCACTTTGGGACCCCAACGCCTATCGGTTCTACGAACTATGTGCCCCGCTCATTGTCACTTGAGCTTGGCAACTCTTCGAGCTATGTCGGTTACTCTGGTTCGCCTACACTGGTTCAGAACTTTAAATAGCCAATTTTTTTGATAGGAAGTTGGCCATAGAATTTCACATTATAATGTTTTGTTTGGGACACTGTTCCAACTTGTACATGAAATTAGAAGAATAATTGTCACAGAGCACATTTTACACTGTTGTGCTGAAGACGATGATTGAAAGTTTAAGAACCCTGCAATCAGCTGTATTTTTTATTGCGTGATAGGCTTGCGCTTGACGACAATCATGCTTAGAACAATGGAGGTCTAAGTTGGAACGCTTTTGCTTAGAAGATGCCTATTCACTCTTGCCTTGAAGGTACTTAAGTTATATGTGGCAGGAAATACGTGCGCTGGGAGGGTGTTCCACATCCTAGCGGTTCCGATCAGAAACGTCGAACAAAAACGCTTCGTGCGAGCAGATTGGACGTCAACCACTAAGGGTGCCAACGCTGACGATTTCTCGCTGTGGTAGAGCGGAGGTGGTGGTGGTGTAGAGCGGTTTGACGATCTCCCTGGCACAGTGTTAAGCGCTGTTGTCTTAACATGGGAGGTCCCGGGCTCGATTCCCGGCAGGGTCAATTTGGGAATTTATAATTTCTGAATTTTCTCTGGTCTGGTCTGGTGGGAGGCTATGGCCGTGGCTAGTTACCACCCTACCGGCAAAGACGTACCGCCAAGCGATTTAGCTTTCCAGTACGATGCCGTGTAGAAACCGACTAGGGGTATGGGTTTAATATAACTGCCATACTCCTAACAGGTTAGCCCGCTACCATCTTAGACTGCATATCGTCACTTACCATCAGGAGAGATTGCAGTCAAGGGCTGACTTGTAGTGGAATAAAAAAAAGGAGGAGCCAGGTTGTGAAGTTCCTGAGCACACTCCCCATGGCATATCCGGAATCCCGGATTAACTTAGAAAAGGTCCCTAAATCGTTGTCAATAACTTCGTCACTGATCGTTGTCTATCGGTTGACGACGACGTGAAAGGCGAAAATAAAAATAGTAATTATAACTTTTATTGATTTTATTAAAAATGGATACATTAAAGTTTAAACGGACGGTCGGACAACTGTTTGTAAACATAAATGCTTATTTATTTTTCAACAATAAATTATCTCAGGTTTTAGTGCTACTTTTTGCTTATAGAATCGCTGGTAATCACACACCTGTAACTTTCGTTTTAAATACATCATAATTTTGTATTTTTCGCTTTTATACTTTGTACAATTCAACAGTAGGTACATTTTATATTTTATTTTAATTAATTATATACGGTAGGACTACATTTAGTTTTTTTTTTTTTTTTTTTTTTTATCAACTACAAGCTAGCCCTTGACTGCGATCACACCTGATATAATCTATATAACTGACACGCATTAATTATTAATTATTACTAAATTATTTACTGTTGAGTCATTTTCATAGTCCACTTTCGACTTCATCTACTCACAGCAAAGGACATTCGTTCCCGTAAGTACTTAGTACTTACCATAGACGGGTGGTGGAAAGCCTTAATACTACAGAAGTCAGAGTTTAACACGGATCGGGGGCACGGAAGTGCTCTCACCAAGACGAGCTTATCTTTTCTCCCATCATGTTTGTTAACAACTTTGCTGAACAATGTTTAAAAAAAGTAAAAGTGGTCTATTAAAATGATTCAAATTATGCAACTTAATAATTCCAACAAGCAACATTTATGGGACAGGTTTACATTGAAGGTATGTTCGATACAAGATTATTTGAAGGCTTTTAAGCTTTTTATTTGATGTCAAGTTACTATAAATCAAATTGACAGTTCTAGAAATAGTGCTGTCCTTTTTTCAATAAATAGTCCGAGAAGGGACAGCATTACTCTTAGATTTGTCGAAATTTCAACATGGTTTAGTAGAGGTTGTGAACAATCGAAGTACCAGCAATATTTACAGTAAACAAATAGAGCATTTAAAGAACAAAAAAATAAGTATGTATAAATACAGTAATCAACAAAAAAAAAAAGAAGAACACAAAACGTAACAGAATAAGACACCTAAGAAACAAAGGTTTAACTGAATTGTTTCGGTATTTTTGAAGTGAAACTTCTTTAGAATCGTTGTGATTTGAAAATTCGATGAAACGGAAAAGTTTTAAAGAAAAGAGTTCGTTTTGTATTTAGCTTTTTTTATTATTGTCTATTATTGGTTTGCCATAGTTTGTCACCTTCTGTCGTCTAATATTGAAAATGTATTATGAATTGAATATGGTTGAATAATAAATTAATTATTTTTTTAACAATGTGCTTCCTAAGAAAATATCATAGGCCTCCCTTCAACAAAAAGAGACAAACATATATAGGTTTTTTTAAATGTACACATACCTACATAAAATTTTTAAATACACTTAAAAATGAATTTTTTCTTGAAAATTTTTAAATGAAAAATTTAGCCTGGGAGTGAATGAGATAGAATACAAGTTATATTTATCTCATTCTCTCGTAGGCTACTTTTCTGAAGTTTCACTTCTGCCGTGTGTGAACACACACACACTCTTTTTGAGAACGATGCTGTAAACATGTAGATATTTATAATATATAGGGTTAAAATAGAATATTTACATTTAACACTTATCTAAACTCTAAAGTTATTTTTAATAATACTTCATGACCATACGGTAACAAGCTCTAAGTATGATGAAACGGATGAAACGTTTTATTTGCCTTACAGCAATCTTACAGACTTATTACATGAATCCATAGAGTTTGTGAGAAAACAACATTTTGTTTTTTTCTTGTTTTTTAGTGTAGATAGACAAAGTATAGGTTACGCCAAATTGAGGTATAAATTTAGCTGTTCTTTGGGCTTCTTACGCTGATGTCGTACGCGCGTGTTTCATACTGGTGATGCTGTCGGTGTTGTTAGCGTTTGGTGTGTTGCACTAAAAAGCAATTAAAAAGCGTACTTTATCTTTGATCAGTCTTTACTTATAATTAAAACGGGATGGACTTATGTGAGTGGCATAAATCTATCTCGTTTTAACATCGTCAAAGTGCGTTCTATAGATCTCAGACTAATACTTCGTCTTTTTAACCTATTCTGCGTTTTTAATTGCATTCCTATATGGACCATTTGCAAAATATTTTTTAAACCACAACAATGCTTGTCTTAAAATGCATTTTATTTTTAGAGAAATAAAAATGGAACAAAAATATACGTAATAATTACGGAAAAATAATTAAATATGGCGGTCATAAAATGGCGGTGCTCTTCTCTGTAGCTATTACGTATTCCGTACACGCGCGACTGACGTCAGCGTGGGATGAATTCCAGCCCAAAAACGTGGCGGTTCAAAGCCGACCGTAGACATTTAGTATAATATAATAATTATTATTTTAATTTTAAATTAATATTATTATTGCTTGCTGTAAAGGTAAGTAGCAATAGCTGCTGCGAACGCGAGTGGGAGGGAGACGGAGACAGATCCAGCTCCATTGCAGAGGTCCTTGTCACACATGCTGCAATATTTGCTCTGCTTGTTCACGTCCGGCGACCTCTTCAAAGCATCGCAAGTGGTCTGACTGGCCGGGTTTACGTCCAAGCAAGTACGGATTACCGTTCCGGATTCTGAAAGCGAATAAATTTTATTTTTAGCAGTATGAAGTTTCTATTAGCTATCTTTTTTATTAGTTTCTATTAGCTAAGTAACTATTTTTGATGTTTCCAATTTTTGAGCATGTTTCTGAATGGTGACTGTAATTTTTTATTTTTTCACAAGAAAGTATAACTAAAAGCGAAAAGATTGCGACCTGAAAGAAGTCTCTACGACAATTTTCCTAAGGAGAATTTTAATTTTAAAAATATTTTTTTGGGCCGAAAAACGTGATTATCTCGGAAGTCTCTTAATATTTTTATCTGAAAAAAATTGCGGATATTTGAGACATAAAAAGATATACTTTCACCAAGTTTTGTCAAAATAAAATTATTTTTGTGTGAATGAAAAATAAAAAGCGGTTTTTCGCATTTTACTCGGAGATTTTGAGGTTATGTGAAAAAATTGTGAATAGTAAAGTTGTAGATCTTTTTATGATCTACAACTTTTTATGGTACACTTTTCTCTCCGAATTCAACTTTCGCCGGAAATCGCAATAACCCAAAATTCCCCCCCTTTTCATCCACCAAATATATCTGGAAACACCCCTGCTCACGCATTTATTTATTTTACGTTTATTATACGTCACTTTACCATTTCCAACTGTTCCCATCCTGTTAACAATTTTTTCTTTGTAAAAGTGTAATTTGCCTGGACTAATTATGACATTGGATAGAAGCAGGTGTTACTTTGCGAAAGTCCATCGTAATGAAGGAACTAGAAGTTTAATTCGCTATAATCCGCGACAATAGGTTAATCTATGTGGTACACTGTGTATCCCGCACTTATAGCCCGCGATATTCACCACACCACAGAAATCTTCCAAACTACTCTCAACGTATGTTTCACTCCATCTTCAGGAGGTCGCTTTGTCGCTTTTTTTACGTTTGCTTGTCATTTCTTGTCATCATTCGCTCTGTCAGTTCCTACTTTACTTTTTTTTATCCACTACAAGTTGAAAATGAAAAAATGAAATGAAAATGAAAAGTTTATTTTCCAAAAACAACTTATGACAATTTTTCCTTATATCCAATGGTACCCACACTAGGTAATCCTGTATCGTGGGTACCTATGTCGCATTAACAAAGAAAGATTTACAGAAGCTAATTGTCGCTCGGTATTTTAACATAGAGATTTTTGTTGCATTTTTTAAAAATAACAATTTCTAATTAACAGTAAATAATAATGAATGAATAATAATGAATGCCCTTAATTTAAATGTAAGAAAAGTTTTTCCGTTGCGTCGTAATTCAATGAAGCGAGCCATGGTAAAATTTTAGCTTTTGCTTGTTTTACGGAACAGTGCTTAATGTCGCATGCGCTAACTACTTTATTGTAAATAAATGATTCTACGTAAGGACCAAATCGTCTAGCAAAACAGGATTTAATTTTGGGTATAGGAATCTTAAATACACGTCGTTTTAGTAACATGTTGTATTCTTTTGAAGAAATTACTGACCGATGGACTTTAAGAGCTAGTTTTAAAATATATAATTGACGCACCGTAAGGACTTTGCATTCCTGATAAAGTCTGTCTGTAGGATATTTGAACGGTTTCTTTAGCATGGTTTTAAGAACTGAGCGCTGAGCTCGTTCAAGCTGAATGATATGTGTTTTCGCAGCACTACCCCAGGAAGTTATACAGTAAGTGAGAAGAGACTGACAGAGGGCAAAGTATACGGACCGTAAGGTTTCTGGTGATGCTGAGTGGCGAAGAAGTTTTATAATGTTTATAATTTTGCGTACGCGACCTGAAAGAGATTTTATGTGTGCTTTAAAGTTTAAATTTTGATCGATTAGGATTCCCAAATATTTAACGACATCAGTTTTGGACAGCGCCACACAGTTACATTGGTTTCGGTCATATTCACATGTATGCAATTTCAATTTTAATATTGGGCTAGGGGCAGAAATAGCTGTTTTATGAAAACAAATGTAGTTGGTTTTTAAAGAGTTAAGCGTAAGGAGGTTATGACGCAGCCATGCGGATACACGTCTCATTCCTAATTCAGCCTTACTAAAAACCTCTGGCCAGGTAGATCCTTCATAAATTATTGCTGTGTCATCTGCATAACAAACTATTTCACCATCAACATTAGTATGTATGTCGTTTATATACATAATAAACAGAGAAGGTCCAAGAATGCTCCCTTGTGGCACACCAAAATTGACTGTTTCCTGACCACTCTCATGACCACCAACTCTAACACACTGTTTTCTACCTGTCAGGTAGCTTCGAAACCAGTCAAGTGCTACTCCTCTTACACCGAATTGAGATTCGAGTTTCTCTAGGAGAATTGGAATCGAGACAGTGTCAAAAGCCTTGGACAGATCTAGGAATACAGCAATAGTGGATTTATGAGCATCCAAATGAGCAGCTACTGTAGATGTAAGCAGGGTGACAGCATCTTCCGTCGACTTTCCATTTCTAAAGCCGAATTGCCTCGAGGAGATGAGGTTATTTGCTTCAATAAATTTAGTAAGTCTTTTACTAACCACCTTCTCAAGTAATTTAGAAAATGCTGTCAGTAGGGAGATCGGTCGGTAGTTTTGCGGGGAGTCCTTTGGCCCGTTTTTATAGATTGGTTTGATACACGCCATCTTCCAATTGTCAGGGAAAATACCAGTCTGCATACTCAAATTGAATATGGTAGCTAGTGGTGGTAAGATGATATCCTTAATTTCTTTTAAAAGAACATTACTTAAGCCATCAATACCCGGGGCTTTACCATTTTGCAGTGTTAAAATAAGAGATTCTAACTCGTACTCATCAGTCGGTTGCATAAAGAAAGAGTTGAGCATTAGATGTTTTGGTTTAATCCTTGCTGCTAGCTCTTTCTCCTCAGTATGAAGATCGTGAAGAATAGTATTAGCCAGACTCTGTCCTACTGTTGAGAAGTAGCTATTGCACTTGTCTAGAGAATGTTTAGCGTCAATCGCACCTTCGGTCTTTAGTAATTCGTAAGGGTCTTGTTTGTTTGTAGGGAAATGGCAGATATCCTTTATTGATCTCCAAAGTTTTTTGGGATTTTTAATATTCGAAGATAAGGTATAATTATCGTAATCTGTTTTAAGTTTCCGCAATAAATCATTACAGAAGTTACGATACCGAGTGTAAATGATTCTTTTGAGTAAGTCATTCGGATATTTCCGTGCTTGCATGTGCAGGCGGTCTCTGTGTCTCATACAACGGATTAGTCCGGGGGTGATCCAGGGCTTAATGTTATTTTCTTTGCGATTAACTCTCATTTTGCGTGTGTATTTGTTAATAGTCTGTAATAGTCGGAGACTGAAGGTGTTAACAGTTTTATTAAGGTCATCGGGGTCAAATATTTCAGACCAGTCTATTTCATGGAGCTCTTTTCTGATCGCCTCTAAGTCATGCTTCATCCTCACTCGGTTTAGTGTCTTTAAGCTGGGCATAGATAATGACAGGCCTAGTATGACAATATCATGATCAGTTATATCACTATAGCAGACTAGGCCAATAGCACCTTCGGTTTTGTTTACGAAGACATGGTCAAGACAGGCTTCCGCTCTTGTTGGTTTTGTTATAGCAGGAAAAAGACCGTGTTCTGCGGTTAAGCATAAGTATTCTATGTCTTGATTACTTGATGCGGATAACAAGTCTATATTTAAGTCACCGGCTAAAATTAGGGTAGTGTTAGAGTTTGAATGGTTACTTAGTATTGAATTAAGAGAGCACAAGAAATTAGTTGTGTTTTTGAAGGAAGGAGGACGATATATTGCCAATACCGTTATCGAGTTTGAAATTTGTATTTGCAAGCAATTGGCGTCCATAAGATTTGGTTCGGAAACTACAGCATTCAAAGTTTCCCTTATGTATACTACAACACCACTATTTTGGTTTATGATCTTTTGCGTATAACTGGCAGTATAGGAATCTATTTTAGGAATTATCGAGAAGTCATCCAGCCAGCATTCCGTTAAGATAATTATGTCGAAGGTAATATCAAATCTCTTCAGGGTTGTTAAAAAATTATTAAAGTTTTTATTTAAGCTTCTTATATTGAGGTTAAGTATTTTAAAGTTATAATCCTGCGCTATAGACATCCCACACTGTTCCGGTTCCTGTACTGTGTGGCAGTTTATACATAATGTGTCTAACTCGTTATCTATCATGAGACTATCGCCCGTTACTTACATTTCCTTTGAAAATTGAATTATCTTGGCAGAAATTGACTTTTAAACCACCACACAAGTATAAAAACTTAGTTATACATATTATGCACAGAAATGCTTTGTAAAATCTTTGCTCGCTAAAAGAATTCAAAAATTTCAAACGTGTAAACTTAATTCTTGATTTTTCTAATACATACTCTAGGGCTAAGTGTATGGCCTGTTTATCAGAGGAAAAATTCTTATTAAATTTAAAGTAAAAATTAATAAATGCAACAATGAAAACTAATAAGTTAAGTTGTGAAACACTTCTTAAACTATTTATTATGAAATACAACCATAGTGTTAAATAAAGCCTATTACTAAGAGTTAACAACAAAAATAACGTAGCAGAGTCCAGCGTTCTAATATAGCCATTGATATTGTGGATACCAGGGTTTTTAGGATTTACTCCGAGGCGTGGAAAATATTGCGGCGAGATCATCGTAGTTACGAACAGAACGAGCAGGCTTGCCTTCAAATTGTCTGACGAAGATTGCACCCTGCAAGCACCAACAATACGAAAAGCCCATTTCTTTGGTTTTCTTGCGAGCTTCACGAAAAAGCTCTCGGTTGTATTTCGTCAATCGCTCGTTGTAAAATATCTTTTGAGTCGCTCCAGGTATATCAATATCTGTACTGGTTATATTTCTTCTAGTTAGTTCACTGTGATGATATAGTATATTATACGGCCAACGTCTGCCACCAGGACATGACCAGGGAAAATTCAGAAATTATAAATTTCGTAATTTACTCACCCGGGGATCGAACCCGCACTTCCGAGGTTGATAAAAACTTCAACTGGAAATATTTTTTCTTTATTTAGGTACTAATGTAATCCGGGATGCAATCTATTCCTGTACCAATTTCGTCAAAATCGGTTGAGCAGGCCGGTCGTGAAAGCGTAGCAGACAGGCGCACTTTCGCATTAATAACAATAATATTAGTAAATTGATTTTTATGGATATTTGATACCTTAGATTATTTAATTCATTGTTTGATACTAACGCATGATGATTTTGTGGCATTGCCGGGGTGCGCCGGGCACGGAATGGATCAGCTCAGCCGGCAGGACCTGGCTCAAGTAGCCGCGGTTGAAGTTCACAGAGTCCTGGCTGTTGCAGTCCTGGAATCAAGAATTAGAACCTATTTTTAATAACTAGCTACAACGTATAAACAAACATTATTTAAAACCAACATCAAACATGATTATAATATGGGGCTCTTCAAAGGGCAGATAAACAAATATCTCTAAAGCCAGCAACGCATTGGCGGTTCCTGTGGTGCTGCAAATGTTCATGGGCGGCGGTAATCACTTACCATCAGGTGACCCGCCTGCTCGTTTGCTCGCTATACATAGGTATAAAAAAAACTCGTAAGGCGTGATTAAAATACTAAAAATCCCTGCGGGTTGGGGGGAGTTCGGACCGATTACAATATTGCTTTTTTCAAGATTTTCTTATTCCGAGTTCTGGTAAAACTTTACAATTAACATTACGCATACTTGAATTGATTGATTTGAATATGGGGGGTTTCGTCGAAAAGCATTGTATTGGGTTGGCAACATTAATTAACGTCGAAGAGAATTATTGAGCCTAGTCTGCCGTTAAAGCTATGAGAGTGGAGGCCTTTGCCCAGCAGTGGGAGGTTTTTTTTAATGATATGATCTATACTGCGTGTTGCTGATAGTAGGCTGTAGTGGTGGTAGTCCATTAATGACAGCTGAATCATTATCTGCTAGAGATGGTGTTCGCTCAACAAATCAAGGGAGAAGTAGTTTGGGCTTAATCTATACTGTCTTACTAGTACTAAAACCACTTACCACCATAATATTCTGGTTGGGCGTGAAGGGGTCGTTGCATTTGGGGTCCGACTGCGAGTTGCATTGGTAGCATCTCATGCAGGATCCTGAAATTGTAACGAACATAACATTTAATATGGATATTGTAGTAAAACACAACTGTCTTTTTTTTTGTTTTAAATAACTTTTCAGTTCATGTTAAAAATTGTGCGACTGGCAAATTTTCTAAATCAATCAGATCTACAAACAAATCAGCTGTAGATCTTGCCGTTTGGACGGAAATGTCGGTAGCTTAGTTTATCAAGGGATACTTAAAATAATAAAGCAAATTCAGTGAGTGAAAGACAGGAAAAAGAGACCGGGGCAATCTTATCGTTTGACCGTCTGATATTACCACATCACTATCCCGGCTTATTAGATTCAAAATAGATTGTCCTAAATACGCTTGTAGTGATATTATTGTTAGCATCATTTTCCTATTTTTAGCCGTGAACTATTAAACTGGCGTTCCAACACAATCGATACTATAATATAGTATTATATTGCCAAAGTATGTCGGTCTGTCTGTTTGAAACGCTTTTACGGCCCATCTGCTACAGCGTATATCTTAGTCAATTTTAACAAAATTTGGAACTGAGATACTTATGTTACAACTTGCATCCCAGAGAAGGACATACCCGGAACTTTTTCCCGGAAAATTAAAGAGTTCCTGCGGGATTTCTCAAAACTTTAATCCCAGGTACGAAGTCGCGATCATCATCTAGTAAGACAATAACAGCTGAATCTTCGCTGCCATTTATAATTTTCGTTTTAAAAATATCCATTAACAGAACATTATATTTCTCGTTACCGTATGTTAGTATTAGTACCGTGTGTTTTGAGTTTCCACGGGAATAAAAAAAAACCACGCGGAAGAAGTCGCGGGCATCGTCTAGTAATAATATAAAAAGTATACAACTGCAACAAAAATAGCCTCCTCATATTGGCCTGAGAGGCCATGAGGAGGTGGTAGATTAACCGAGCGGAACGAAGTTGACGAGTTCGCAGTGAATTGGCATTTTGTTCGTCAGTCTGCCTGTCCATGAACTTTTTTTTTAACTATGTTTTTTTATGTTTTTTTTTTCTTCATACTAACCCACTTATTTTATTCTTATCTAGCTATATGACTTTGTCATGACGTTCCACGGAATTACTTACGAGTCCGCTTATGGTGTCCCCAAAAGAGTGTGTGACATTTGGATCTTTATGATACCTAAAGCCTTAATTAATTAGCTGTACAGTACAAATGATTAAAATCTAATCAGAAGCTTAAAATCATCTAACTATTTGGAAAAACCGATGATCCGAGTCACACATTACCTAAACATACCTACAAACAGATACGAGTAACTGGCAATTTACCCTTTCGTACTATCCGTAGTCGGGTAATAGGAGCGAAAATATAGTTTAAGGGTTTGACAGTACAATAATAATCATCTGAGATAAACGTCGGCGTCATCTGTTAGTCTATTTTAATTTATATATTAATCTGTTAGTCTGGATTAAGTACCAAGTGAATGTGCTTGCATGCTTCCAATAATTTATATGTAGGACGCAAACAAAGTACTTAAGTAGAAATATGAATTCAGGAAGGAATTGATGTCAAAGGGAGTTCGCAAACTTTGCCATCTCTGCGTAATAAATCGCCAGGGAATTGGGTCGTCGAAACAAATATCTTAACTGCCTAGGGCTTCGCTTAAGGGAAATCTGGTACAAGCAATAGATCTCTCATCAAATTGGGAATTGGGTTAAATAGAGGTTTTTGGAAACAGGAAAAAAAATGTGTCTACCTAGCACAGTTTTTTATTAGAGAACAGAGAATTAAAAACTTAATTTTTGGGGTCACAATTGTTTTTTTTTAAACTAGATCAAGTAAGTATCAAGTACCTATCTAGATCAAGATATCTTTTTACTTATATTTGTCGCTTGTCAAGTTTTATAGTGAATCCTAATAAATATTATTAAACTATAGTATTTTCTTATCATAACTTAACCCTCCTTACTTTATTATATTGGCATAAATTAAATTCAAGGAAATATCGCTCATTTTGGTTTTCATAACATGTTTAAAACACATACGAGGTATTTTAAATAAGAATGTAATTTTTTTGTTCTGTTACACAATCTAACAAATAGTGTATTGCCTGCACGATCCTTTATGTTTTGATCACTATATTGAAATAAAACTACGCAATCGCCCACATTACAATACATACCTACCTAGCATAAATATATTGGAACGACGTTCCTTATGGGACGATGCGGAGGGGTACCCTAGCCAGCAGAAAACGTCCGTAACGAAAATTAAAAAACGAGTAAGATTTTTATGTATAATTTATCCGAAATTAAACATTGACTAATTAAAGTTTAATTTCGAATGTAGTATATTTATATTAAAGACCTTTTGTCTTCGTAACAACGCGAGTATGTCAGCGACATGCTCGACGAAGTCGCGGGCATCATCTAGTATTTAATAATAATTAGCATGCGGTAGAATTTATTTTTCAACATTTCATGTATTTATAGGTTTTGACAATTAAGTATTCTACAAATTTTTAAACAAAATGTGATCATTGTATTACCGTTGGCTTCCTATTAAATAAAATAAAATAAAATAAACAATAACAATCGAAATCGGCCCGATGGTTTTTGGAACAATTTGTACACAATAACAGCTTATCTAGGAACAGACGGATGTCGTTTTTGCTGGCGCGCCGATGACATCAGTGTAGCCCGTAGGTAGCTTTTGTATATATTTAGTTCATGATCAAACGCCTCACCTTCGACAAGTTTATAAACATGGTTAGCTAACAGATTGTTGACGGAATATTTTGCTTTACTTGTTCTCAAGATAAATTCTGTTTATTTATTCTGGCAAGGGCCATCTGCATTCCCTATTTGTAAAGCGAGAGCGACCATTTCTGCCATTAAAATAACATTAGATAAATATTTATTAATCTACTAGATGATGCCGCGACTTCGTCCGCGTGGCTTAAGGTGTTTCGATTCCTGCGGGAACTCTTCAATTTTCCGGAATATAAAGTAGCCTATGTCCTTCCCCAAGATGTAAACTATCTATGTACCAAATTTCATCAAAATCGGTTGAGTAGGTAGCTGGGCCGTGAAAGCGTAGCAGACAGACAGACAGACAGAAAGACACACAGACAGATAGATAGACAGACAAACACTTTCGCGTTTATAATAATAGTATGGATACTAATATTATAATCATTGCGAAAGTGTGGGCCTTTCTGTCTGTTTGTTTTCAGCATTTAAGGCTATTTTTTATCACGGAAAATCAGAGTTTCCACGAGATTTTCCATAACCCAGAAGCCCCGCTGATGAAGGTTTAAAAATATAGATTCTTAAAATATGACAGAAGAAACTGACTCTACCATAAAGAGACAAGAGAACATACTTGCAACAAATATATTATTTATTGTCAAGTTCTAGACCCAGCTCTTTAAGCTTTATAGGTTACATGTTATCCATACGTATATAAATAATACATCATTATAATAATATTAATCATAAACATAATCATTAATTAAACATTAGTTTTAACATTTTTTTTTTATAATTAGTTTTTCAGGCAACATAATCATATCATGATTATGTTGCCTGAAACTTCGTCCGCGTGGATTACGGTTTTTTTATTCTCGCGGGAACTCTTTCTGGGATAAAATGTAGCCTTTAATTAAGGCTATGTCAGATTTTGCTCATCTCTGCTGGTGTGCCGTTATATCTGATTCAGAATATAAGATATCTCCATTCCAAACATCATCCAAATCGGTTCATTCACTGTGGCGTGAACAAATATCTAAACTTTAACATTTCGAATATTAGATTACTAGTAAGATAAAGCTTTTTTCACCGCATTACCAAGACAAGGTAATACTATATAATATACTATATATTATAAATAAAAATTAATATATATTTTCGTATAAGTAGGTATATAATATATATGGATAAATTGAAATGTCAGTGTGGGTGTGGTTTGTCCTTATGTATGTCAGTTATAATATCTAGTCGTTCACTCTGCTATAGATCTTCCATCTTCCCACGAAGAAATATAAAAACTTTGTGTATTTCGTTTATACCTACTAGGGCATTTAAATAACAGCCACGCTTAATCTCAAGGCCACATTAAGCCTAACTTATGAGAGAGCAGACTGCTAACATACATTTTTTCTTACACTTTTTTGGCGGCTTCCCAAAAGCACATTAATATCATTGCTCTAAGGCTCGTTTTTTTGTATAATTATTTATGAGTACGTAATAAAAATAATGCAGATCGCGTTTTTATAGCCGCTTTTAGTAGGTAATATTGTTTACCTACTTTTTGCCTTTTTACGCAGACTCAGAGATTTTGTCGATGATAAATGTTTCCCTGTCATCGATCTACTCGTATAATGGTATGTGACGATTTGATCAGGGGACATACCGCCATCGCTTAAAGCTACTTTGTTTAAATATTGATGACTCTTGTTTCAGAATAATAATTATAATCCTTATTATTTTAGAAAAGTCAAGGTAAGTACTTTTTAAAAAAATATATATAGCGAGCAAACGAGCAGGCGGGTCACCTGATGGTAAGTGATTACCGCCGCCCATGAACATTTGCAGCACCAGAGGAACCACCAATGCGTTGCTGGCTTTTGAGATATTTGTTTACCTGCCCTTTGAAGAGCCCCATACAGTGGCGTGCACAGGGTTTGAAGGTAGGGTAGGCATTAGTTGGTCAGAATACCTGTTTACTATCTGTTTTGGTGAAAAATGAACATTGACGTATTTTCATCTGGGTAAGCCTGGGTGTAAGCATTGCTTATATGCCTCTATGAACTGCACGCCACTGGCCCCATATTATAATCATGAGGGAACACAGAAGATGGAAGATGGTTCCATAATTTGCAGGTACGAGGCAGAAATGACCTGGAATAACGGGAGGTGGAAGAAGACCAGGCATCCAGGTGGTGAGGATGAACTTGCGTGACATTAAAGTAACATTTTCAAATAATACTGCTTTAGGCGATGGTATAGTATTCCCTAGTGGCATTCTCAATGTTTACGTGATATTACCAAAACAAAACAAACGCAATTTTTTAAATGGAAGGTTACATTATTCAAATTCATGATACCTTTTAGGCTATAATCATTATATCAATAAAAATTATAATAAATACAAAGGTGTGTTTGTTCGTTGGTTTGTACTTCGATCTTGCTGCGACGGGGCAGTGGATAAACGTGTTTTTTTGCATGGATAGTAAAAGACCTGGAAACATCGTGCAAAAAGACAGACTACTGTTTTCCCAGAAAATAAAAAAAGCTTCCACGGAATTAAAATTACGAGCATTAAAACAGTAAGTATCTTTATGCATCCATACCATGAATAACACCACTACAGCCCACTAACGTCCCACTACTGGACACAGGTCTCCACTCTCATAGGAGAGAGGGAAATTAGAGCTTATAGACCCACACCACGCTGCTCCAATGCGGTTTGGCGGGCCATATAAATATTTAATTCTAATATATCTATGATGCTAATATCATAAATGTGAAAGTTTGGATTGATGGATGTTTGCTACTCAATGATGGCTGAACGGCTAAACGGATCTAGATGAAATTTGGCACAGAAATAGATTATAGTCTGGAATAATAGGCAACTTTTTATCCCGAAAAATTAAAGAGTTCCCGCAGAAACCTCAATCCACGCGGACGAAGTCGCGGGATTGAGAAAGTAGCTGAACGGTAAAGAACGAATAAAAACATACGCGCCGAATTGAGACCCTACTCCTTTTTGGAAGTTTTTTTTTTATCCACTACAAGCTAGCCCTTGACTGCGATCTCACCTGATGGTAAGTGATAATGCAGTCTAAGATGGTAGCGGGCTAACCTGTTAGGGGCATGGCAGTTATATTAAACCCATACCCTTTCGCTTTCTACACGACATCGTACCGGAACGCTAAATCGCTTAGCGGCACGTCTTTGCCAGTAGGGTGGTAACTAGCCACGGCCGAAGCCTCCCACCAGGCCAGACCAGGGAAAATTCAGAAATTATAAATTCCCAAATTGACCCTGCTGGGTATCGAACCCAGGACCTCCGCACGTTAAGGCAACAGCGCTACACACTGCGTCACGGAAGTCGTCGAAAAATACCGTCGGTGTCGGTTAAAAAGAGCTGATCTATTACAATTTATACCCAAAAACAGTTCACTAATTTTGCTATAGCCACGAACGACGATGCTCAATTGTCGTAAAGGCAGAGCAAGGATGTTTGGCATTAATTTCGTAATTGGATAACTCATAAAGTGGAGACTGATTAGTACCTACGTGTGCTTCGTTGACACATGTGGTGACCTCATTGAGAAGATATATATGGATAGGTACTTAAATTAACTTTTATTTCTTTTTAATTGCTTAACTACTTTATGAGGGATGGAGTACCTAATTATTGTTATGGCATCATCTGATATCGCTTATCATTTTTTAACGATAAGTCGTTAACCTTTTTGCTACAGAAAGTTACAGTACCTAATATTGATCGCATGATGCATCCTAGCTAAAAAACTAACTAAAACTAGCTTTTAGGTAAACTAGCTACGCGACGTCGCTTCGCTCGCGTTCTCGTAGGTTCGCTTTTCATACAAAATTCAATGCCCTATTTTACCCCCTTAGGGGTTGGCTATATGTATGCCAATTTTCAGGCCGATCCGTCAAGTGGTTTGAGCTGTGCTTTGATAAATCAGTCAGTCAGTCACCTTTTGCTTTTATATATTTGGAAGATAAACGAAATGATACATAAATATTACATTGCTCGCATTTTCGTTATGAAACATGAAGCTACCTATTATTTGCATAAACAAAACCCACCATGCATGAAATGAATTAAATATAGAGGTGACTCAAAGCAAATTACTGAAAAAACTGGTCAAGTGCGTGTGATTACACCCAAAACGTGTTCCGCAGGCACTAGACATGACACCCGTAGTTGCTGAAAACTTTGACGGAACAAATTTTCATAAACGGTAGTTTTTTTCCATAAACTGTCCAATAAACTTTAGAATGATTTTTAAATAAAATATGTTCAACAACATATTATTTATTCGAGGAGGTAAACCAAAAATGGTTTTAGATTCTCGCTTTTCACATTCGGGAGCACAAACTAAAAAAATATATTTCCTACTAGCTGATGCCCGAGACTTCGTCCGCGCGTCGTAACTAACAAATTTTTGCATATTTTCTCACTGTTTAAACCTACCCTGGACTACGACAAACATTTCAAAACCAAAATCAGCTAAATCGGCCCAGCCGTTCTCGAGTTTTAGCGAGATACACGAACAGCAATTGATTTTTATTTATATAGAAGATAGAAGATGTAGTAATTAATAATATATGAGATTTCTACAACTCGAAATTACAGCTCTGTGTGTGTGTTACTAACGAAGTCGTGGTTTAGTCCATACTACTTAATATTATAAATGCGAAACTGTCTGCTACGCTTTCACGGCTCATCTGTTTAGCCGAATTTGATGAAATTTGGTACAGGGGTAGATTGTATCTCGGGGAAGGAAAAAGGCTACTTTTATCCCGGAAAATTAAAGATTTCCCGCGAGAACCAAAAAATCTTAATCCACGCAGACGAAGTCGCGGGAATCATCTAGTAAAATATAAGTATTTTACTAGCCCACGTATCTCAGTGTAACAAACAAACTCACATTCGCAATTATAATATTAGTTGGGATCAGGATTTTAAAATGGCTGTCTCAATAACCAATAGACGGAGGGACTGGACGAAATAACGATTTGTTTTACCATGGAACCCTAAAACAAGCATGATACTACATCCAAACCTACTATCAAAGGATGGGCATAATAGTCTCATGGAATTTTCCGTGTTGACACCTACGCATGACAGTAAATATTATTATAATGATTCGTGATGAGCCACCACTACAGCCTATATTAACGTGTCCCTGCTGGGCACAGGCTTCCACTCTCATAGGAGAGAGGGAATTAGAGCTTAGACTCACCACGCTGCTCCAATGCGGGTTGGCGGGCTTTAACGACTATTACCGTGTTAGTGATAATAACCGGGACCGACGGCTTAACGTGCTCTCCGAGGCATGGGGGTGAAACACCGCCAACTTCCAACTCCGGGCAGGCACTCAGAATTTCATAATTGAAAAACCCAATACCTGACAATTTTTATGCCCGACCGGGAATCGACCCAGGACCTTGTGATCCGCAGTCGACTATGCTAACCGCTAGACCAACGAGGCAGTCGTGATTTAGCAAATGGAAATAAACTTACTTTAAATGTTCCATAATAATTCTAGATGGTGCCAGTGACTTCGTCAGCGTGGATTAATAAAGGTTTTTTGCGGGAACTTATTCTGCGACGTCAGTCAAATCGTTTCAGTTATTATTGGCATAAATAAACATCCAAACATAAGCGACAAACACAATACGCATACAAACAAACTTTCACATAAATTTATAAAGTATAATATTCGTTTGATTAAAATGTACCTATTCCTGGGTACGCACTACGCACTACGATATAATACGACGGTTATCCATACTAATATTATAATTGACTTATCTAATTAGTGCAAAAGGTGTAAAAAATGGTACCGTATTTTTAAATAAACCTCCAGTTAGAAGGACATTGCGTCGTTCCTATTACACGAAAAATACTACTACGAACTAATGTAGTCACTAGTCGTATTCAGAATTCAGATGGACGTAGAAGCATGGGTCGGCCAAAACTTCGGTGGTTAGATGGAGTTAACCAAGACGCCAAGCGGCTTGGAATAAAAAATTGGAGAACGAGCGCAAAGGACAGAGACAGATGGAGGAATCTTCTGGACCAGGCCCGGGTCCACAAGGGGCTGTACCGCCAGTGATGATGATATTACACGAAAAAAAACTGGAAAAGTGCTAGAAAAATCGGTCCTGTAGCAAAGAGACTTTGTTGGAAAAAACTATTACATAACTATAGTATCGAAATGTAGCTAAAATTACCACGGAAAAATACCAATCGCTAACATTACACATTCTTTTTCTTTCGTAGAGAATTGTAAACAAAATGTCCAGTTGTTTTGGATACCTACTGTGATCTACTTCAAAAACATTTTTCTCAAAAGTGGAAATAGCGACTCTTTCTCTCTCTTTTTATAGCTAACTATTTAGTAATGATGGAACTAGAAGTTTAGTTCGCTATATAATCCGCAACAATGGGTAAATCTATGTGGTCAATGATAAATGATTTATCTATTTCACATAGGACAACTTGGTTCACTTATGATACGTCAAGACTCTACCACCGGTTCGGAAAACTTCTACTGAGAAGAGCCGGCAAGAAACTCAGCAGTTGCTCTTTTCTCAAAAAAGAAAGAGGTTACAATATTTTAAGCAATACAATAGGTACATACTACATACGTAACATTACAAGTATTACACTGAATTGTGAGTCACTGCATGCGAGGCCGGTTGCTTCCATGCAACTTATAAAATCGTCGATAGTAGAACAACCTCGACTTAACAAATGCTGTTTGACACAGTCCCTAAATTTATGTATGTAATTTATGTAGGTAGGTACAGTGTGTAATGAGTATCCCGCACTTATAGCCCGCGATATCCACCACACCACAGAAATCTTCCAAACTATTCTCAACTCGTACGTTTCACTCCAATACCGGAGCATCAGAAGATGTTGACTCGACAATGCACGATTGTAAAATCGTACACAATCTTCTACATCGCTCGGAATCGGACTACTTAGTCCTCAAGTCCTATTATAGTCCGAAACGACATTTTGTTCAAACTATTCTTTCTATAGTTTATTCTTCTAGGGTACAGAGATAATGTGAATTTCACACGAGCAAGGATGCAATTGAAGGCATGCATTGTTACTGGCTACTCATTGCAGCATTTTATTTACGTGTAACTAATTAACATGGATCGATGACTAACAAAACAATTGACATGGTGTTGTGAACTCTTTCTAGGTATGCTAACTGTAGAAAGAACCTTTGCACATTAATACCTAGTTATTCCACTGAAGCAGATCGTAACTGAAATGTGTTCAATAGACCAATCTAAAAAAACAATAGGGTTATTGTTATATGGTAATTTGTTCGATTGCGGCCGACGAGGTCCCGGGTTCGAGTCCCAGGTCGGGCCATAATTAAGTATTGGGTCAGTCTATCTAACAAGTATAGGGTTTTTCTAACAAGAAATTCTCAGTACTAGCCCGGAGTTAGGAAGTTGGCGGTGTTTCACCCCCGTGCCTCGAAGAGCACGTTAAGCTGTCGGTCCCGGTTATTAAAAGCTCGCCAACCCACATTGGAGCAGCGTGGTGGGTCTAAGCTCTAATTCCCTCTCTCCTATGAGAGTGAAGGCCTGTGCCCAGCAGTGGGACTTTAATGGGATGTAGTGCTGGATATGATAATTTTATCGAGTATTTTTTATTCGTCTGATTGGTCGTCAATACTGAGTACTGAGCGAGTACGAGGTTCCTCATAGAGTGTGAACAGTTTTGGCCATATTCCACCACGTTGTTGAAGTACGGATTTGCAGATTTGGCACACATCTTTGAAAATATTATGGTCCTATAGAGGACTCTCGGAAATGTATAGGTTTCCTTCAGAAGTTATATTTATTGCTTTAAAACCCACATGACTCAGAAAAGTTAGAAGTCGTGCCCGCGGACCGAACCCCCGACCACCTCAACAGGTGGCCGAACGTCTAAACCACTGGGCCATCATCAATCATTGTCTCACTGTACCTATATTTAATTACGCTGTGATTTTAGTGTGATTTTCCAGTACAATTACACGATATTTTATCGCAATAATTATCTTCTATACTATATAATAATATTATAAAGAGGTACAGTTTATGACGTAGTAGGGGTAAATCTCTGGATCTACTGAACCAATTTTGAAAATTCTGGTACCAATAGAAAGCCACATTATTTGTGAGTGTTATAGGCTAGGTATATATTAACCCAAAAAATTAGGGAGTTCCCGTGGGAATTTAAAAAACTTATTTCACGCGGACGAAGTCGCGGGCATCTGCTAGTATTACCTTGACAATGACATGACTAATTGATTTATGGCCAATTCTTATATAGCATGACATCATTGAGCAGATGATATGATGTGACTAGTGTTATTTAAATATGTCCATTCGATTGCTGTTTTGTCATGGTCAAACCAATTAATGTTCTAATTTGCTGAATATTAACACCAAAAATAAAATATTAATTGTAACTGAAGGGCGAAATGATATGGACTTCAATTATATAACTACTAAATACCGCAATTATGACATAATCTGTATTTTCTGACTCCCACTAACTGATAATGTTTATTTCTTTTTCATCAGAATATCCTCGAACTCTTTAATTTTCTAGGATAAAAATCCTATATTCGCCTCCGAAATTTCTATCTACCTGAAAAGCTATCTCTGTACCTAATTTCAACAAAATTGATTAATCGGATACCCCATGAAAAGTGGCAGATAAACGGACAGGCGGATATACAAACAGACAGATGGCATACTCTTGCGTTTATAGCATACTAGATGATGCCCGCGACTTCATCCGCGTGGATTAATGTTTTTTGATTCACGCGGGAACTCTTTAATTTTCCAGGATAAAAGTAACCTATGTCCTTTCCCTGGACACAAACTATCCCTATACCAAATTTCATCAAAATCGGTTAAAGGGACAGATTTTTTGATTCCCGCGGGAACTCTTTAATTTTCCGGGATAAAAAGTACAACCTATCGCTGTACCAAATTTCAGAAAAATCGGTTGAAAAGATGGGCCGGGAAAGCGTAGCAGACAGACAGACACACTTTCACATTTATAATATTAGTATGGAGTAGTAAAAAGGCCACCCATCCAGTTACCAATTTGGATAACTGCCTAGCTAATACGCATGCCGAAAAAGTCGCAGGCCACAACTAGTTAGTCAGTTTGAGTTTTGCCTAGAGAAAAAAAGACGCTTTGCGACGCAGTCGTTAAGCTGGGCTTTGGACCGTGGCCAAAAACCGAAACAAAGTAGGTATGCGTGTACCACATAATTTTAACGTTTATTTAGAACTATTGTTCCAAATACATTTGTTGGCGTATGTTTTTCATATAATTAAGTAATTAATATTCTTAATTGATGATATTTTAAAGTTATTTATCATCACTTTATTCCTTTCAATTACGTAATACGTGCGTATAGTCAGTAGTAGGTCCTGTACGATACCATTCGGTTTAGATGTAGGGCAAAAACACACTAGTAATGACAAAAATAAAAGTCTGACGGACAAAAAGTCCCGCGCGTTACGTAAAACAAGACAAAACGTTTATTTCCTCCGACGCGGACGTTTTCTATGCATAAAAAATATCTCTAAATTGACGATAATACAATTTTTGTCATACAGTCACAGAGCTCTAGTTCAATTACTTTAAATTAGACAAGTGTGATGTTCCTTCGTTATGAAATTGGTACTTGGGTCTCAACGTGCATTGAAGGCTTAATTTTGTAATAGTTTCACCATGACCTATGAGATCATACTCGTAATTCTTGTCGGTTTATCTTTACATTTAACACTTGCTTTTATCTACGACTTCTTTCGAGTGTTTTCATCTGTAAATAGTAATCTATCTTACATAGTAAAATAAAAAATGGAGGTATGCCATAACCTAACCCTTAGTTAAATACTTAGTAAAAATCCAATCTAAAATATAATATGATTTCTACACACAAAAAATAAATTAGTTTAGATTAGTAGTTTTTAAATTAGTTTGCTGTGTTTCCCTTTTACTTTCATAATTTACCTACATAGGTACCTATCATAAGGCAAATAATCAGTAATAAACCATTTATTATACTTTTCACATTTTTATGTTACACTGGTAGGTAGGAAAGTATGTCTAGTAGGTATGATTGTACTATAATTAGGTACCTATTCTGTGGTATGAGTGAGTCTCCAACCTTGGATAAATAGTATCTAGTACAACCATATTGTAAATTTATGTAGCCAGTTTTTGATTGTTTGCATGTAACGAACGGCTCGAACGCACTAGCCGCAACGGAAAATCACATAGGAAATTGCGCCGATTTATTTGAAGGTCTATTGGAATAATTTACCTACTTATACCTTCTAGGCTACTTCAGATATTTCAAACATGAAAGGGCAATTTTTTGTATAGGTACCAAGATATTATTGATAGGTACATCAGGAAAGTAAGTGTAGTTTAAAAAATAACGACATAATATATTATTATAACTATCCATTCATTATTTCCTAATACTATAATATTTATTTAACTAAAGCAGTGTCAAAACGACTGGACTTGTATTTTTTTAGTACCGCTTTAAACTAGGTATTTCTCGTATTTAGGCTTAATTCAGGAAAGCTAATCATAGCAGTTCTATTCTTAGAAATTAAGCTCTGAAAAAAAAGTTTATTAAAGTAAAAATATTACCTATTTCTAACAGTGCCAGTAGGACGGCAAAGCTGAACGCGGTCACTCCACTTCGGGCCATGGTAATTGGTAAACTATCGACAGGACTTTTATGTAATATACGAGCGAACTCTCGCGGTGTGTTATAGAGACTGAAGTCTGAGACACTCTCGCCGACACAGCGTCGCCGACCAACGCATTTACAGTTTACACGAAGCGTGGAGTGACTGTGCTTTGTGAAAATTCCGGAAAATCCTGATGTTCATTTCTGTGCCGTACTAATAGGAAGTGAACGATTTTTTTTATTCCACTACAACTTAGCCCTTTACTGCGACCTCACCTGGTGCAGTCTTAGATGGTAGCGGGCTAACCTGTTGCAGTATGGCAGTTATATTAAACCCATACCCCTAGTCGGTTTCTACACGGCAACGTACCGGATCGCTTGGCAGTACGTCTTTGCCAGGAAGCCTCCCACCAGACCACACCGACGAAAAATTCAGAAATCATAAATTCCCAAATTGACCCTGCCGGGAATCGAACTCGGGAATTCCAACGTTAAAAGGCAACAGCGCTAAACACTGCGCCAGGGAGGTCGTCAAAAAACGATAACGAAAAAACTCTTGATGGGATCTGCCTGTTCAATTATACTATATTATTCTCTTCTTCTCCTTATTTTGTTAGAACAAATATTATTCTCACTAATTAAATCTTTATTAATTAAATCTTTTATTATTTAAATCTTTTAGTTGACACCAGAGACAAGTAACATAATAATAAGATAGCTGACAGTGACGTCCCAGACGTCAAAACCGCCGAATGGCGCGCTTTTTGGTGTTGATATATTGAAAATATTGCCAGCGACAACATCCGGCCGTCCTGGTCACGCATCCCTCCTGGGATAGCGTTATAGTCTGGTGCAGCAGCTGAGAACAGAGACTAAGCGTTAAACAAAACATCAAACACCCAAGAAGTTTTGAGTAGGTTATCAGACAAAACAGTTTCAAAATTCCCACTAGGCGATACATATTGCCACCCTAGTAATCTGTCACTGTAGCCAGTAACTGTTTTGTTTGGTAATCACCCAAACTACTTCATTTGAAGCGTATGCACCAGACATCCACACTACTAAATCAACTGTGAACATCCTGCATAGAAGACTATCCCATCGCCGGCTAGCTCTTCAGCAAGATGTACACCGTCTTTTATTTTCCTTTAAAAGGCTATCACCAAATATTCCAGTTTGCAGTTTTCCCTAGGCGATGCATATGGCCAACCCTAGTTGCATCTCACTACAAATTGTGGCTTCAATTTCCAATTAACTATTTTGACAACCAGATAAAGAAAAATTACACAACTTAATTTAGTTACATGCTTAACTTTTGTACATCCTAGTGGACTATTCCATCGCCGGCCAGCCCTTACTAAGATGTACACAAGCATTACCTCCAACGCTGAGATGGTTTTAGTGGGTTATGATGGAAAATAAAAGTTTACATCTTGTAGCTTACCCCAGGCGATGCATTGAGCCAACCCTGGTTGCATGTCACTACAAATTATAACTTAGGGATTACTTAAATTTCTATAGTTTGCAGCTTACCCCAGGCGATGCATTTAGCCAACCCTGGTTGCATGTCACTACAACTATAGTTTAGAGATTATTTCAACGCCCAACCAAACATCTCAATCGTCAGAAATATTGATGAACATACTTTACATTTACTAAACCAAATAATAATAATTCTGTCACTACTTTTACACACAGTAATGAAATACCTGACAACATCCGGATGTTGAAGCCTTAACCGTTGCATTATTCATCCATAACATTGCTAATCTTCACCCATGGTTTCATATTCTCAACACAGGTTATTCCCTCATAACGCTTACTTGTTCGTTCTGCACCCCTCATATCCGTAACTTTATAACGATCGTGACCTAATACTTCTGTCACTTGAAACGGCCCTTTGAAAACGGGCAACAACTTGGTACTTTGACCCTCATTGGATTGACTAGGTATTTTTATCACCACTAGATCTCCTACTTCATACAATTTTGCATCTTTTCTTTTAGAATCAAATGCCTGTTTCTGTTTTTCCTTATATTATCATCCACCTGTTTTCGTAATAAAGTAACATCAACTGCTTTTTCTTCTTCATTAGTCAATATTCTATCAGAATCCATTTGTAACCGATATCCAAATAATACCTCACATGGTATCGCCGAAGTCGTTTTATTTATAGTACTATTTATGCCTTGTTGAATATTGTAAATGTGTTGGTCCCAATTATTATTATCCGTATTTGCTCCCATACTGCGTAGAGCCTCGAGTATCGTTTGGTTATAGCGTTCAACTTGGCCGTTCGATCGAGGCATTGCAGTCGCGATTACATGATGTCTAATGTTTTTATTAATGCAGTAATTTTTGAATAATTTAGATGTAAAAGCACTCCCAGCGTCACAAATTATTCTATTCGGATTACCAAAAACTTTGAAAATCTTGTTTAACTCATTTATTACCGCTTTACTTTTGGTATTACGTACTGGTGCAATAAATACAAATTTTGAAAAGGAGTCTACAATTACAAGTAAATGAGTATTCTGCCGAGAGCTTTTTACAAATGGACCCAAATGGTCCATGTGTAGCGTATGGAATGGTCGTGCATATTTTGGAATTGAAAATAATTTGCCTGGCTTCTTACCATGTATATTTTTAAAATAAATGCAATTCAGACAATTTTTTATATATTTAGAAACTACCTTTTTTAATTTTGGGAACCAATACCTCGACTTAATCTTTTCTACCGTTTTATCTACTGCAAAATGACCCACATCATCATGATTTGCCCTTATTATTTGCCACACACAACCCTTTGGCACTACCCATCTACGACCGTATTCGGTACGACGATAGACCTTGTTACCTAAAAGCTCATAACTTTTAAAGATATTTTTATTCTGCTCGGCTTCCCCTGACATTAACACTTCCCTAATTGCACAGATACTGGGATCCTGTAACTGTACTGAAAGTAGCCAATCTGCTTCTGTTATAGACATAACAGTTTGAGCTACTTCAGAGATATTCTTAAGTGTGGCCTGGGGATTCCTACTTAAAGCGTCTACGTGCTGCATTTGAGTACCAGGTCTATGCATGATGTCAAACGTGAATTCTTGTGTTTGTAACACCCACCTACTGATACGTGAATTAATCTCCTGTTTGTTTATGGTATACCTAACTGCGTTGCAATCTGTAATTATCTTAAATATCACACCTAATAAGTAATGCCTAAACTTCTGAAGGCCTACAACTATCGCTAAAAATTCTAACTCAAATGAATGGTACTGTTTCTCTTCATTCGTAGTTTGTCTACTATAAAAATGAATCGGTCTCTCACCTCTATCAGTAACTTGAGTTAAAATACAGCCTAATCCGTCTCGACTAGCATCTGTATATAGGACTATAGGCAATTTGGGGTCGAATATGGCAAGCAAAGAATCGCTAACTAATTCACTCTTTAAAAGAATGAAAGCTTCATTTTGATTATCTCCCCATTCCCACGAAGCGTCCTTTTTTAAAAGTTTTGTCAGTGGCTTACAAAGGACAGCACAATTCTTGATAAACTTTCTGAAGAAGTTAATTAGTCCCAAGAACTGTCTAACCTGGTGAACATTTTGGGGAATAGGATAGTTTTCAATAGCAGCCAATTTCTTTTTACCAGGTCGAATGCCTTCACCCGAAATCTCGTACCCTAAGAAATTCACAGAGTTCTTAAAAAAATGACATTTGTCTAGATTTATTGTCAAACCATGTTCTTCTAATATGCGAAGAACTTTCTCAAGCTGTTCCATATTTTGTTCCATTGTTTCAGTAGCAATCAATAAATCGTCCATGTAACATATTACTCTATCAAATCTAAGCTTTCCCAACACTGTATCCATTAATCGTTGAAACACAGATGGACCATTACACAGACCAAAAGGCATCCGGAGAAATTCGTAATGGCCATCTGGAGTAATGAATGCAGTTTTGGATATCGAATTTTCATTAATATTCAATTGGTAATAACCACTTTTTAAATCTAAAGATGTGAAGCATATGCATCCTCTCAATCTATCAATTAAGTCTTCTACAATGGGCATGGGGTATTTTTCTTTAACAGTAACTTTATTTAACTGACGATAATCTATACAAAGACGTTTTTCGCCTGAGGGTTTATCTACTAATAGAACTGGACTCGCGTAAGGTGATGTACTCTCGCGAACTATGCCATTTTCCTTTAAACTATCAACTATTTCTCGAGTAGCTAACCTTTGAGACTCAGACATTCGATATGCCCGTTGAGCTATTGGTTTTGAAGTAGTTAGTTCAATATCAAGCTCAACACACGATGCTTTACCTAACGAAGTTAGGTCATTTGATATACAATGAGGGAATTTTTCTAATATATTCTTAATTATGTCACTGTATTCGAGGTTTTTCTCCTTAGACAAAGAAGCCTCAATATAACACACTTGTTCATTAGTCAGTGGGGAGAAAAACAGTTTGTTACCCACTCGGCTATACATAATACTCTTATTTTCAGTGAAATTCCTGCCTATCAGCAAGCTACACCCTGTTAATTCATCGACAACATATAGACAAATCTTCAATTCCACATTATCAACCTTCAATTTAACTGATACAGTTTCTGATACTGAAGTAAAAGAATGCGCTGTAAATCCTGTCAATTTAATACTTTTATCTAATTCTTTGGGTGTGAGAAGAAGTTTCAACATTAATTCTTTCGTTATCAACGAACAGTCACTACCCATATCGATGAATGCCTGAACTGTAATACCATTTATATCTGCATCCTTATAAAATTTATCCTTTGCATTAGGTTCACTAACTAACTTAACCTCTACTTTTTTCTCTTCCTTTTCCGTTTTAGTCTTGGCTTTATAGCAGGCTTGCTCTACATGCCCAAAAAAATTACAAACATTGCACCTTACATTTTTAGGCAAAGTACAGTCAACTCTTTTGTGGTTCTCACCACATCGGTAGCAACGTATATTGGAATTAATTGTATTAGAGTGATGCCTAACACTTAAATCTTTTTGGGACTCGCTCTTTTTAACAGAATGATCTGATGTACTAGGTGTAAATATTCGGGAAATATTATGCAACGACTTAGTTTTCTGTTCTGAATATATTTTACTATGCAAAAATGAGGCTAAATCCTCGCAATGTCGAAAATTGCCAGCTTCAGCCGCTGTACTTATGTTTTTATCTCCAATAGACCCTACAATAATTGATATTACATCTTGCTCAGAAAAAGACAAATGTAGTTTATCAATTCTACATTTTTGCTGAAAGTAAAATTCATAAAGGGACTGACCCTCTGACGGTTTTATATTCATTAATTCTTTAAGCATCACATACATATTTCGCTTAATCTCAAAAGTATCAAGCAAGACATTACGCCATTGCTTCCAGCGCCAAGTGGTCCATCTTGTTTCATTTTTTTGGAGTGAATCGTACCATGTCTTGGCTGTATTTCTCAACTTTTGTAATGCCTGATATTTAATAACACGATCTGGCCAGCCAAACGCTTTCGCATTAGCTTCTACTACATTGATCCAGGTATAAATATCATCGACCAGTGGGTCAAACTCAGGCACAACGGATGATAATATGACATTTTGACTCACGGGTGGAGAGTGGTGTTTGCGTTTTCTTCTTTTACGCATTTTCTTTCGGCGGGAGCGTTCATCACTGCTATCGCTAGTTGATGTCGATGAATAACTATCACTTGAAGTTGATGGAGATCTTTTCCGACTATTTCGCTTCTTCGTGGGCGGCATTATTAGGGGCAGTCGATCCCACTTCTGATGATGGGATCTGCCTGTTCAATTATACTATATTATTCTCTTCTTCTCCTTATTTTGTTAGAACAAATATTATTCTCACTAATTAAATCTTTATTAATTAAATCTTTTATTATTTAAATCTTTTAGTTGACACCAGAGACAAGTAACATAATAATAAGATAGCTGACAGTGACGTCCCAGACGTCAAAACTGCCGAATGGCGCGCTTTTTGGTGTTGATATATTGAAAATATTGCCAGCGACAACACTCTGTATTTAAATTAGCTTATCTTTGGCATGCTGTCTCAAGTATCAAGCCATTGCAAGCCAACTATTGAGAACGGCTCCACTATCAAAACTAGAAGGACTGGGGACGCAGATCAAGTGCATTCAAGTGCAATTGGCAGAATTTTACACCTTTGGCACCTTTAAGAACATTATGGAGAACTTTCAGTCATGGGTTCTTTGTCATGTAATTTAGCATAATAGATACCTGATACTTTGGTACCTATCATCATAGTATGCTACGTATAACCCTACACCATACTATCTATCTATCTATCTGACCGTTGAGTTCAATGAAATCGTAGTATTTTCCATCGAACCAAAACAGATACTCTACTAAAATACATACGCATCGTCGCGTCGGGTGCTTTGTTTCAAGTTTTTTTTTTTGGCACGTGCATTGGGCAGGCAGACGTGTTTAGGAGCGTTGACTGTTTATCGCGTCTCTCTCTCTCTCTCTCCGGTACCTAAACGTAGCGTTGGATGACTCCAGCCTGCTGAACCGACGACTTAAAGAAGGTGGTATGCAGGTAACAACTAATTATTGATGAAACTAGAAACTTATTGAAGAAATTATATGTATTAATTATAATTCTCTAAAACTAGGACATTCCGAATCTATCAGAACTTGTGGTGACCCTACTTTTGCTTCTACTGGCGATAATAAACACTATACCAGTTACCACTTTTGCAAAGTTTTTGAATAATATGTAGCTTTGGCCAGATATTTTTACGTCTATTTTCGTGACTATTTCAGGGGTGCCTTCATCTTCTGAATTCATTAAAGATGCGATGCAATGTGTTTACAAAAGTAAAATCCATGCTAATAAGTAGGTAATCGAATGACACCTCATTCATCAAAATTGGCCCAGTTGTTTAGACGCTACGGCGGAACATATTAAATACAAACATACACAAATACATAGACTGCTAAAGTCATAAACCTTCCTTTGCCGCAGTCGGGTAAAAATTTATATTGGCTACCTACTCATTGCACCACTAAAAGCTGGTTAAGTAATTTTTTATATAAATCTTGAATGCTAGAAAAATTATTGCATTCTGATACCTAGATTATTTTATGGAATTATCATTATAAATGAATTTAACTGATATTCTCTCAATTATTATGTTCAATAAGCTACCACTTGCCTTTTAAGGAACCTTGGTGTTGACTAAGTAGGTAGTAGGTAGGTACCTATGTGATGTATGGATGATGCTACCTTTGTTGAAAGTATAGGTATCAATGGGTGATAGGTACACATAATTAATATTTTCATTAATTCTTGTGATACCACAAGTAGCAGCAATGGTTACAAACTAAAATGGAACATTAAACTAAAATGACGCACCACAGGAAACACAAATTTGAATTTGACATTGGTGTTTATAGTCGCGTAGTCTCCTTGAAATGGTTTATTACCTTGGTTATTACTTATTCCTAATGCTTGTTTTTTTCTGCAACTTCGTCCGATGAAGAAATTTAATCGTAATCGTAAATCGTTGACGAAATTATATTTTTGCACAATTGTATATTTATATATTGTATTTATATATTGTATACCTACTACAGTCACAACTAGATATAATAGAAAAAAATACCTATAGCTTTTGTATATGTACAACGAGGCACTAAACTGAGGTGCGCTGGTAATCAGAAATATGGAAACAAAGTGGAAAAATACCGAGCAATATTATATGTATGAGGTGCTCATACTTTTTACTGGCTTCGCTAGCTATTGTTTTGTTATTCTAAATGCTTTTTACTTAACTCAATATCGTTGATGCAAGGTTCTCGTCTGTCTTGCTACTCTCATGGTTGAAATCCGTTACCCTACAATTTTAGTTTATTATGTATGATGTTGCTTGTTTACCTTAAGATTATTTTTTGTTTACTTGTTTCGTTTACTTTTACCTAATTGCTGAGTTACTGTTATTTTATACCGTGTTATAATATATGTCCGCATAGTTAATACTTGTATTTATGTACTAGATTTTAAAGGAATGTGCAGTCCTGTACAAACCTGTAGGGCTAGCATGCGCACAACAAGTAAAATTATGTCTGCCCGTTATCTCTATTTGTCTACCGAAGCTAAAAT
Source organism: Erebia aethiops (assembly GCA_923060345.2). NCBI lineage: Eukaryota > Metazoa > Arthropoda > Insecta > Lepidoptera > Nymphalidae > Erebia > Erebia aethiops. Next base: position 6,084,490 of record OV281096.1, on the reverse strand, counting down.
GGTTGCTTGTCTCGTTACGTCAAAAGTAGAGATAAAGGGAGTATTTCTTATCTGTGGTATTTTTCTCTACGAACCTTTACATGCCGACTATTTTTTTCTTGTAATATATACCGCATTTTGATCATGTGGCAATAACATCTCTATCTCGTCGCGAGATAATCTCGTTGTGCACATGCTAAGCACACTGGTTATATTATATCTGAGCCAGAGAAGCCAAAGAAGCAAGTCCATGAGGACTTGTAGCGAAAAATAAATTACCAAAACGCACAACTCAATGAAGTGGTTGAAAAGTTAGGAAACTAGAATTGTGTTGAGTAAAAGTAGGTACTCATTCTCACACTCGCAAAAAGTCTTTCATCTAGATACTAAGTATGTCGTCTTGGGGTGAAATAAATTAGAATGGTTGTATGGTTACGAATGCTTAAAATAATGCTTACATAGTACACTTCTATACTTACTATACTTAGTAAGCTTCTAGCACTTTTTGCGTGGTCTAAGTCGGTCTAAGTCTAAGTCGTGGTCTAGGAAAACGGAATCAGTGGCCCGTACTGTATGGTCCGTGTAAGTATATTTTTAAATATTTATTAAACTTGAGTACCTGTACACACGTAGCCTACTCATTGGCCCATGAATAATAATATACATATACACATGGCTTATGAATGAATGAATGAATATACTTTTATTGTACACCACAAAGGAAAATAAACAATAGTAAACTTAGCTACTAACAAAGTAAGTATACAATTTGGCGGTCTTATCGCTACACAGCGATCTCTTCCAGGCAACCACAAACCAGTCAACACTCAACTCTAGAGATTAGGTACCGACTACCTATAATTATGGCTTGAGATTTTTTAGGATTCACATTAAAGCCATAGAATCTACACCACTCCAAAATTGAGTCAATATCTTTATTTATTAGCTCAATGGCTGCTGGAAGATTTTCAAGAGTTGCCTGGGTGTAAATTTGGAGATCATCTGCATACATGTGGTAGAGAGAAGATAGGTTTTGAGTTATAGAATTAATGAAAATAGAAAAGAGTAATGGTGACAGCACGCCTCCTTGAGGTACACAAGCAGTAATATCGATCCAAGACGAAAGCGTTTCTTCGATACGAATACGCTGCCGACGACCACTAAGGTAACTATGAAACCAGTCAGTTGCTGATGGAGACATGATCCAATATCGAATGGGTTATGTATATCGAAGGTCCCTAGTACCTACATATTATTAGTCATACACATTACACACGTCGCATAAAGCCGAGTATTTTGAAGCAGTGTGTTAATTTCTATTGCTAAGGTCTTTAATGTTTAAAGTCCTTGATAGGTACCTACACCTAGTATGCGTATTGACTCAACAAAGTACGTCTACGTAGTATTATAGGTAACTATTATATATGTCACCGTAAGATTGTAAAAAACCGTTAGATTTTAATCTAACTAGCTATATTGTAAGCTGTCGACAGATTGTGAACCGTTCAATGTACTGAGTGTCAATTTTTGAAATAGGTAATCATTGTATTTACGTTTTCTTGTTTCTTTCTTGTAGGTTAGGTTAGGGTTCGACATAAACAATCAGGGAGTATTCCATCACTCAGGTTTTATCAGGTTAATATACCTACCTAACAGATTACAATCTACCGAAAAATATTGCGTTATATTGTAATCTGTCGACAGTTTACAATCAACCAAACCAACAATCGTTAGTTAGATTACAATCTAACGGTTTTAACAATCTTACGGTGACATATATATTCTGTGGCAAGGTGTTTATACTCCATACCAAAGGTAAGTAGGTTGCATAATGGAACCAATCATACTTATTTGTGTTACTCACTGTTCTCGTAAGTCGTATCGTAAGAGTTAATTGTTTGAAACATAATAAATGACTCATTCATATTACCCACGGAATAGCCTATTATAAAAACAGGGACATAATAACTAGATTTAAAAAAAAATTAAGTTTCAATGAGTTTTTATTGGAGTCATCTTTAAAGCATGTCCTAAACATGTCATAATATATCTTTAGCTGCCTCGTTGGTCTAGTGGTTAGCGTGTTTGACTGCGCGGCGGCCGACGAGGTGCCTAGGAGAGCACGTGAAGCCGTCTGTCCCGGTAACTATTACTAACATGATAATAGTCTTTAAAGCCCACCAACCCGCATTGGAGCTGCGTGGTGGGTCTAAGCTCTAATTCCCTCTCTCCTATGAGAGTGGAGGCATGTGCACAGCTGTGGGACATTAATGGACTGCAGTAGTGGTGGGTGCATGACATATTTAGGAGTTCACAGGTTGGATAAGAAGTCATATCAAAGGTTATGTATCTACGTGTGAACGGGCAACGTGCTTTATCAAATAAGTAATGCATTTCGAATAGCTTGGCTTTGTTGTTCCTCGGCAATATAGGGCAGAGAATAAGCCAGAGAAATGTACTCGTATTGTCGTATTGTGTATAAAGTTCACAGCCAAGCTATTAAAACTCGAGCCAAACTATAACTGTGTCATTTCGCATTTTGTAATATTACATCGGAATTGGTATAACCGAGTATTTTGATGATTTCAACAAGGTCTAGAGTTCCTCGTGTTGGCTACATCGGCGTCATTTTAAAACAAATATCTTAGATGACTAATCGATATTCTAAAACTATGACAAAACAAAACATAACATAAGACTACACTGTATGTCCTACAAGTAATAAATAAATTGAGATATTGAGTAATATATATACTTAATTTATCTGTATTACATATATAAAAGTAAAATGTGACTGACTGATGTTTCGACGCACGGCTCCACAGAGTCAGACCATAGGTTTGTGGGTTTACCTACTATAATAATAATGTCCTCCCGACCGAATTTCGGTCACGGCGGCCAATCTCCAGGGAGATAAGTCATCTGCGCGGGAGATATAGTGCACAAGACGTGTGTGCGCGTACACAGGTGCACTCTCTGTTCCTTTATTCTCATAGCCAGATGGGACGGAAAATATGACACGACCGGAGAGAGATCAGGCGCAGGACCGACGGCTTAACGTGCTCTCCGAGGCACGGGGGTGAAATACCGCCAAGTTCCTAACTCCGGGCTAGTACTGAGAATTTCTTGTTAGAAAAACCCTATACTTGTTATGGTCCGACCCGGAACTCGAACCTGGGACCTCGTAAGCCGCTGTCGAACATGCTAACCACTATACCAATGAGGCAGTTAGGTTTACCTACTAGGTACTCGGTGCACGGCTCCAACCGCTCGATGGATCGCGCTGAAAAGCATACATACAGTTATGGCGTAGATAGCATAACCTAGGTATCCATAAAAAAAGCTGCATTTCTGAGAATTCAGTCACTAAGGGGGCAAAAGCTAACTTGTAGACTGTAAGTATATACTAACTCACAGAGATTCAAATAAGAATATAGGACCCATAGAGTGTAAAGTAATTTGACGTATTAAAGAAATCCTCTGTAAACGTTTTGTGCTCTACATTTATGAATAAGTAATTAATGAAATATTTTAATACAGAAGTGAAACTTCAGAAAAGTAGCAAACGAGAGACTGAGATAAATATAATTTGTATTCTATCTCATTCTCTCGCCGGCTAAATCCTATTATTATAATATGTTTGTCTCTTTTTGGTGTCGCTTTTTCGTTTCATCGAATTTTCAAATCACAACGATTCTAAAGAAATCATAAACTTGGCTGATGTTAAATAAAAAGCCAAAAATATATAACAGTCAATTTGTAAAGAATAGGTTGTACTGCCAAAAGCAATAAAGAAACCACATTTGTCGTGTTTCCAGAAAAATAGATAAAGTCTAGTTGGTGCAGAAAATGGAAGTTCACAGTTAAGGTGAAACGCCAACAAGTAGATAGAGGATACTGGGTACCGTATGGCCGAATTTATTCAACTTGTTGAGTATCTTATTTCCAGCCTACTGAACTTTGACCATTACCTATTCTGTGGTTTGACGGAAAAAGGTAGTAATCTATACTTCTATAATATACTTAATATTATAATTTATAAATCGAAAGTTTGGACGGATGGTTGTATCGATGTTTGTTACTCAATCACGCCAGAACCGCTGAACGGATTTGGTTGAAATTTGGCACCATTTTGGCACAGAGACTATACGAGTAGATATAGTCTGGAATAACGCATAGGCAACTTTTTATCCTGAAAATTTAAAGATTTCCCGCGGGAACCATAAAACCTCAATTCACGCGAACAAAATCACGGGCGTCAGCTAGTATAACATGATAAATCTATGGACGAAGGTACAATTTCTATAATGGCACTCGATAAAAACATACCTACACGTGAGTATTTTCTTAGAAACTGAACTTTATTTTTCCTTTGCCATTGAACTAGATACATGCTGCTAAGCAAGGCTAAAGGACTAAGGTCTGAGCTCTGCACTTACTCAATGAAAGGTGCCTATTTTTTGTAAGTTTGTATGTTCGGATATTTGTGACTCCTTCACACCAGAATGAATGAACCGACTTGGCTGAAATTTGGAATGGAGATAGCTTGGAACCTGAACCATTGTATCACGGAAAATAAAAAGAAAATCCACACGGACGAAGTCACGGGCTACATCTAGTAATATTATTAACTTTCTTCAGATAATGGGTAGGTACGAGTACCTCCTGCCGAATCCCGCAAGCCTTTTTTGAGGCATATAGCGCGTATTTACCTACAAATTACCTGTTTAAAGCTCAAAAAATCAATCATTTGGTTAAAAAAATCATAATTTGAGATACCTAGTACAATACTTACTTATAGAAATTGCATTGATGTAGAATTTTTTTAGTACCTATTCGGCGCGTATCTTTTTTTTATTTTATTTTTTTATTTATACTGAAGTACCCAATTTTATATGGTACGACCTAGATATATTTCCTATAGAAACATTAACTAAATTATATAAGTATCTACCTATTTCCTTTTCTAATATGACTGTATGGGCAAGTTGCCAATCATTCTTCATTGTTTTAAACTACTTCACTGAATATCAATTTGCGTTGTAACTAGATCTATCAAGCTAAAGAAGATAGCAGCACATTTTTAGGTTCTCGTGCCAAAAATTGTATGAACTTGGATGTAAAAGCTCAGAATGAAATTTCCCTCAAGGCTTTCGACAATTTCTATTGTAATTTTTAAGGGAATAACAAAACTAAAGAAATGTGCATGCTTGAAAGTTGTTCACAGAACTATTGCCTCGATTACGAGATATTTACTCATATCACAATTAAACCAACAAGTTCAGCTTGCGGCCGCGGTGCAGTATACATTCGTATTTTATCTCCGATGGTAAGATTTTAGAAGATCTTTAACAAAAAATGGACCTTATCTGAGGAAATGACATTAAAATCTTTTTTTAAGTGGGTTAAAAACGGTCTGTTAGCAGTTTTATGCATAATCAACATCATCGCGCATCATCTTCAAAACGAAGTTTGACGGTCATCATGCGAAAAAGTTTTATACACTTGTGTGCGATCACCATTAACAGAAATCACCTTATGCATGAAAACCATTTTCCCGATTGATTCTTGTCTATTCTTACTAATTTCCCGGGATGCAACCCATATCTGTGCTAAATTTCATCTAAATCGTTGAATAGATGGGCCGTGAAAGCGTAGCAGACAAACAGACACATTTTGAATCGAAGCAGGCGTTACTTTTCGGAAATCCATGATAATGAACGAAACAAACGTTTCGCTATAATCCGCTACAGTAGACAAATCTATGTGGTATCAATGCGTGTCCCTCACAAACAGCATGCGAACACCCACCACCCATCAATTCGCACCGGCACAGCACAACACCACACAAATCCTCCAAATCACTCTCAACATCTCCTGAAGATGCTCGTTCAGAGTGCGATTGTATAAGAATTGCCGATCAAATCGTCAAAATTCGGCGTCAAAGTAAAATAAACCATAACAGCATGGAATTAGAGCTCCATTTCGTGTATCCATTCTAATACGCTTATATATGTACGATATCCTAAACGGATGAGAATGGATACACGAAATTGAGCTCTAATTCAATGCTGTTATGGTTTATTTTACTTTGACGCCGAACGTTGACGATTTTATTTGATCGGCACCTTTTAGACAATCGGGGGGCAGATTTGTCTGCTGTGGCGGATTATAGTGAATTATTTCATTCATTAAATAGACACATTTCACATTAATGTTATCAATATGGAATCGTGAAGGTTATGAGAAGTAGACATAGGTACGTGCTCATATTGTAAATCACTGTTTAATATTTTAAACAAAGCACCTCGCGAATAATGATTGCTACATCCTTCAACATCAACTAATGCTACTTACCATCGCTTTATGGCAGGCAATTTCCCCGCACCATTTTGTAGTTCTACGTGTGATTAATAAAATATTATTAATACTCAAATATCCACAGAATTCTTATGCTATAAAAATTCTTTCCAAAAACCGACTTCCAACGCCACTGTAAAGTAAAAAATATTTTTTATTTCTACCCACTATGTTGAAGTCGGGCGAGCCTGATGCGTCAACTTTGCTTATCCTTGTTATACCCGCCCGACTTCAACATAGTGGGTAGAAATAAAAATTATTTATTACTTTACAGTGTACACTTTTATTTTTAACTTTTTAGTATCAGGGTTGAGGATTTGGAGTCTGAATTTTTTATGGGACCACCTCGAGAGCTTCCTCTAAAGACTGATACTTAGAAAAAAAATCAAATCGGTTCAGAAACCAATGAGATATGCACCGGCATACATAAAAAAAAATACGCACCTAATTGAGAACCTCCTCCTTTTTTGGAAGTCGGTTAAAAAGAAATGGTATCTGTGATTAAAGCACAGTATGTCGAAGTAGACGGAAACTAAAAAACCTAAAGACGGGAACCTACCCACGCGGACGAAGTCGCGGGCATTAGCTATTTAATTTTGATAAACGAATATAATTAGTTTTAATTAACGCGCACTGATGCTTCACTAGACTTCTGCGTGGCTACACGCTCTCGCTCCATTACCACCTTCAAGTAGGCAATACTTTGAATTCTGGTGTGTTATAAATGCTACTCATGCGCCATGATTGCGTAAGACGATATGATGAAACTCTTTATACAGTATGTACACGACTTAAATGCAAAAAGATATTACCTAAGACCTATTATATAGATAGTGGTGGTTGTCTTATTATGGACCTAGTAGAAAGCACGTAACAGATGCTTACTGGCTTGCCACGTGACATCAGTCGGTGACTGGTGGTGAATTTGGCTTTTATCTAACGTTCCTCTGTGTATTTGAAAATATAAAATCTTATGATTATATCTTATAAAATATAATATGTATAATCATAAGATTTCCTCAAGATGTTACAGATAGGTTAAAACCATACTTATATTATGTAGTGACTAAGAAATAAATTACAATCTAAATTTGAAAAAAAAAACTAATTATATTTACAAAAAATACATAATATTTATAAAAAAGTAGTGACTTGTGACGCGGAAATCTGGACTCAAATGGAAAAATATATTGGAAGCAGTGGATTTTCAGTCTATTGGCAACAAAGATAATAAGATAATAATCTGAAGTTGGGCAGTTTATCTTTCCCAAAACTTTATTTAACTTTTACTTGTTGCCAATTAATAGAAAAGTTTAATTATACGCTTTTTAATAAATTTAAAAACAAGCGAATAATTTAAAAACACAACTGCAAATTCAATTAATTTTTTTTCAAAAAAATTACCTATACCTAGCCATTGTCACTCGGGATGATGTAAGGATTCTAACGATACCCGTCTGTTCAGGCATTTAGGAGTAATGACGGAGTAATAAAACTCACAGTCTCATATTGGTACATAGTACATACATAGACATAATACATATACATGAAACCTAACAGCATAACACTCCTTTTTTGGGCAATCTTGTACCAATGTAGATACAAATTAGTAGCTAGGAGTTATTTCGAACTAATAAAATAAAATTTTATTCCCTTTACGTGAATGCTAAAATTGTTATTTGTTAGAGTTAACAGTTACTAGTAGAAGATAAACTTTGTTCGCATCTTAGACAAGATAAAAACTTTCGCCACAAAAACAAATCATCTATAAGTCTATAATATTTTTATTCGATCGCGTTCCGAGTATATTTTGTAATAAAACTGGACCGTTTGACTATCCTTGCTTTATGGGAATTCTGAACTCCAATATATTATATACTTATATTTTCACTGGCGTTGCTATTAGAGACTACATGAGATTAGTACAAACTCGGGCCAAGTTCAGATTGGAATAGGAGACATCAGACAACCTTGAATATAATAAATTGCTATCCTGTGTCCTCCTATATATTCTAATAAAATCGTTAAATATTTTAGGAACTTCTTTACGTTCGGAAAAATATGGATATTTAATATTTTGGGTGTCTATTTTTAATTTAACACATTTAACGGTAGGTACTAAACTGGGTAATATCATCAGTGTTATTGGTTGGACTGATTGTTTAATCAAGTCAAAATGTAGATTTTTATTTTTTTTTTTTCATCGGGGGAAAAATACCTTCGGACTTTTGCCTAACGGCAGGGTATGTCCGGCTTGCACGGACTAAAATAACCTCCCCCTGTCTCCATGGTCAGCACGGAACTGCTTAGCATTATTTCGTGCTTACCTCTTCGTTTTCGATCTTCTTATTTTCTTCCTTTTATCTATCTTCCTGCCCTGGCTGTACCGACTCCTCATATCCTCGCATTCGCTTAACAAGGTTTTGGACATTCACCTCGTCGCTTGTTCCCTGCCCTTCTGCTCTCAAGTCCGCACAGCCAGGACACTCGAAAAATGTCACTCGCAGCTCAAAATTTAGATAGCCAACCATCATCTTATGATTATCTCCTTACTCAACTGGTTTAGCTATAACCCCGGTAATGCAGCAAGCTACAAATTGTCCTCCCGACCATGGACACAAAGCATATAATGGAAGTTGGCACCTATAGCTGACGAAAAAGTGGAAGCATTTAACCCACATTTTTTAGGTTAACACTTAATCCATAACAATACCTTTTTGTCTGCACGGCCTGTGCACTGAGGTACCTACCTCCCATTGTTTTTTTTTATATTTATAGTTTGGTGCGTAAGTTGAAAGTTCCCGATTAGGCCCAGTTGGCAGTTGGCACGAAAGGGAAATTTAATACCGTGAATAAAATCACCATAACCATTGTGAACGATAAAATTTATCACCCCATTTGATACCGCCTTTGATACGCCGTTTGATTGCCACCACACAGCGCTGTAAGTTTCACGAAGTTTTATGTTTGGGGTTACCAGATAAGGCCGAAGTTTCGAAAACCTCAATGCATTTTCTGGATAAGGCTCAATACAAACGAGCCACAATATCATGCCAGGTATCACACGGTTAATTAGGTATAGCTATATCGGGATTATTTTTTCTTAATCACCACGCACTCACACACATCTAATTCATGTGCTTATTTCGTGTAGACCATACAGTACCCTTAGTCCAAGTTTTAACATTGCAAATTCGATTGACCGTAATCGAGCGTTCGATCACATTGGCATGAATGTAAAATGGACCCAAAAACCCTTGGTTTTAAATCACTAATAAACAACTAATTTCAATATCGAATCATTTACTTTGAAGCCGGACTTTAACGATTTCATCGGCAATCCTTACACTGATCTACCTACTTCTGATCGATCTTACTTCTAATTTTACTACTGATCGAATGCTCGATTACACGGCATCGTATTCGTATCTGAACGCTTGAACGTCGCTGAACGCATCTCCAAGCGTGGCGGTACATCTTTGCCTCCCACCAGACCAGACCAGCAGCCCTATTCTCTAACAGTGGCTATCAAAAAATGAAAATCACTGACATACATTTTTTATCCATTGAAGGTTTGCTATGAAATAAAAATTTAGTTTTCATAGCAAACCTTCAATGGATAAAAAATATATGTCAGTGGCTTTCACTCTTTGATAGCCACTAAATTACAGAATAAGGGGGCAGAAAATATTCAGAAATTGTGAATTCCCAAATTGACACTGTCAGGAATTGAACCTGGGACATACCACTTAAAAACCACTACACTCACCATTGCGCCAGGGAGGTCGTCAATTCGAAAATTAATGAAAAAAAAAGTTATTTTCGCCGCTTAGCCTCTGCTAGGGCCATGTGAAGGTCATGGGAAACAGAAAAACAATTAATTATCTTCTTCTCATTGATTTATAAGGTACTCGTACCATAAAGAATTTATTGCTTTTGTTTTGACTGCCAAGGATTATCCTCCCTAAGAGGATTTATGTGACCGCTAGGAAAATGAACTGTTTGGTAAAATATGGAAAATATCTTGTTTCTGTTCTAGGTAAGTTCCTTCCTAAGTTAAATAATAATGTGAAAAATCTGGTCTCTGAGGGTCGTGACTCCTTTCCATTAATCACATATTGGTAGGAGTTTTCTTGGGATAATAATGCGGTGGGTTCCCACGTCCTTCCGCATACGACTCGACTAAATCTATTAGGTTTTTGTAACGATTATTATCAGATTTTATTAATAATAACCAGGACTAACGGCTTAACGTGTTCTCCGAGGCACGTAGGAAGAGAAAAGGTACAATTTGAACCTCCAAATTTGGTTTCCCATCCAGTTATCGACTTGGGTCAACGTTGCTTAACAATCGCAACCGACTGATATGCGTTGTCACAACTAAGCCCTCTCCCCTCCCTCCCTCCCTGTCCCTCATCGTGAAAAATCTGGTAAGTAATGTATAATCTATTATCGCGGGCCTTATTACGTAAAATCTCAAAATGAATATCGGTGTTTGCAAACACCACTGTTTAGTGATTGGTTAATACTCTTCGCCATTGGCTAAATCTACCGTCGCGGCAAGAATACTATAAATTCAGCCATTCACAACGATTTATCAAGTCAAGATTTTTACAATGCTTTTTCGGAAAATACCTGTTTTTAAAGCGTTGAGAGCTATTGAGTTTCGAGTAGGTTTAAAAAGTTCGTGGAGCATATGAACCATGATTGCACTGCATAATGTTTTGCGCATTTTTCAAATAAGTACTAAAAACGTAGAACATTTTTGGAAAAAAAACGGGGACAATAATTTACAAAGCACGAACTTTGAACCCTGATCAAGGTCCGTCGATACAAGCTAATGAAAGTCCGGCGCCGGCATTCCTACTGAAGTAGGTCGACGGTGCTTGTAAAAACTTGTTGTGTGAAGTTGGAAGTTGGAACCCTTAATCAGAGTTCTGTATCGGTATCCTCTCTTAAATCGATTGATTATCTTACTCGGTGGAGATCTACTTAAAGGCATCATTGTAGACCGCGGAGTCCAAGAAAAAAAAGTGGCAGTCATAGGGACTGCCAATATCAGTGAAAACGAATATTTCTTTTTAAATAAAAAAAAATATTATAAACCTTAGCACTACGGCACTAAAGTTTAATTTCGAATGTAGTATATTTATCTTTAATACCTTCTGTCTTCGTAACAAGGCGAGCATGTCGGTGTTCGCGAGCATGTCGCTGTTCGCGAGCATGTCGGTCACGGTCACGCGAATCCACATTTTTATCCCCTACCAAAAAGGGCTCAACGCGGCTAAAGAAGTTATCACTTCAAAAAGTAGTGATGGCCAAGTGGTAAAAGTCTTCGGCCTTCTTTTCTAGGGGCCCAGGGTTCAAATGTGATGCACACACATTAAATCTCACCCTTTGACGACGATAGAGAACGTAAAAAAATGCAGGTTTCCTTACGATGTTTTCGGTGAACGTGCGTGAAGTCTGTCGCATCGTACTTGGCCCTTCTTATTCTGAGAGTAAACCCGTGCTGGATTGAGATGATGATAATAAATTCAAGTATTATCTTATCGATTATCCCTTCTCAGTAGAATTGGTTTTCCGAACCGGTGGCAGAGTGAAACATGACGTAACATAAGATACCTGTATGACCTAATTATTGTAATAAATAAATTGAGTATTGAGTACATTGATGTAGAATTTTAGTATTTGAGTATTTAAGAAGTACGTCATGGCGTCATATGAAAAAATGCTGGCAGCACCTGACAGCGTGGCAGCCGGCAGAGTTATTAAGCCATCTTATTAACCTCCTCTAACTTAAAATAAACCATTTCTTTCACTTTGTTAACGCCAATATTTGCGCGCCAGCAAGTCAATCGAGTTGGTAGTTTTATAAAAGTGGACTATTCGGGGAAAATAATGTATACAGGATCTACCTAGTCTATGGTTCATCACTTGTCTATAAATAACGAATTTCAAATAAAATAACTGTTACTCCGCTGCAAGATTTGACTTTGATTCTCCTTTCCACTTACCTACAAAAAATTTAACTCAACTCGATTAACTTGTATGCGTAGCGAAACGCAAATATTGGCGTTAAAACATTTTGAGAGAAAAAGTATTCATGTTATCGTACTAAGCTATTTTGTACGTAACTCTGAAACCAACCCCCTGCTCTGACCTTGTTTCATGGATTAACGGCAATCTAAAACGGGTACAAGAAAAATACGCGTGCGTATCTACCTATGCTAAAGTGTGAACGTATTTGTAAATGTTTATTTTAATTTGTAAATGTTTATTTCAACAGTCCACTGTTACACAAAGGTCCAGCTGTGGACCTATATTCAGCATCGGAATGGTATCTATTTTAGCTTTCGCCTGCTGGTGGATGATGAAGGTCATGGACATAGACTAACGAAACAATTTTAGGTCTTTCATAGAACTTCATGCTAAAACGAAACGGGCTCTTGAACATCTTTAAAATGCAGTTCACAAATTGAACTGTGTTGAGCGCTGTTTTCTTATAATACGCAGGCTTAATTTGGGAAATTCTAAACTTCTCTGATTTGATGGGAGGCTTCGGCCGTGGCTGGTTACCACCCTACCGGCAAAGATAGTCCTGCTAGTAAGGTATGCTATTAGCACAACAAAATCTATTTCCAACTAGGTAGGTAGGTATATGACTGAAAAGCATGGCGGAATTTCTTTCCTAAGTGTACAAGTATATAGTCTACTTACTTTGAACGCGTTGTATTTACAACCTACTTCTACCTTTTTCTATATAGAAAAGAAAAACGACACAAAAATGTTATAAAAGAAAACTAACAAATCCAAAGTTCCGGTTGCCAATATAGCTGGCAATTCATAAAATCTATTTTTAACAACCGGAAACAATAAACTTTCCTTGTTTACCCGTTCTGTCTACAAAATTATATTGCTCTATCTGATTTACCGATGCGTTTAGAAGAAAAGAAAATGATAAGCTATGAGTTGTGACTTATGGCTATAAACTTAGTTTTATTTGCTGCATGAAAGCAGGATGACTTAAAATTATACGTTTACCAAGCCTAATCCCAGTTAAATTATCATTGCCAATTCGATTAAGTAATCGTAATCGAGCGTTCGATCACATCGGCATCAAAGTTTATTTTGGACCCAAAAACTCTTGATTTAAAATCACTAATTCAATACTTACAACCAATTTTAATTTCGAAACGTTCTGTTTGGAGCGCTGGCTGTGAATGCATACATTACGCTAATGTGCTTGAACGCTCGATTACGATTAATCGAATTTGTTACGTGAAAACTTAAACTAAAGGCACTGCTGTCAAAATCCAAATGAATAGAGTTAAAGATTAAATAAAAATATATTAAATAGCTAGGTACTTCGGTTGAGTCTAGAATAAACTGAAAAAAAAAACAAGAGGAGACGTTGATCCGCTAAATTATAAAAGATCGCTGGGTTCACCCAATTAGTAATTTTTATTTTGTTTTGTGGCCGCGACTTCGTCTGTGTTGAAAAGGTTTTGTAAGTATTCCCGCGAGAACTCTTTAATTTTACGGACTGAAATATTGCCTTCCTTCCCCTGGATGCAACCTATTTCTATACCAAATTTCATCAAAATCGTTTGAACAGATCGGTCGTGTAAGCGTAACAGATAGACAATCAGATAGACATTTATAAGGTTAGCCTCAGACCTTGGTATATTAAGTATGGATACAGACACGGAATAGATAAATATTCTAAGTTTATGTGTTACATGGAAGTATGGATTTAAACCAGTAACGCCATCTGTATTAGATACGCTGAAACGCGACAACATTTACCTAAGTTGGGTTCAGCACGTGACTGATAATAAACGATTTCACGTGGTAATAAAGCCACAATAACATAGATGGCTCTTGTACACTTACCTACCGCATAAAAATGAAAAAAGGGTCAACAAGACCATCGCACCGGCTCACTGAGGAGATCTATATAGTGTTATTATAATAGTGTTTATAATATTATAATAGTGTTATTATAATATTATAATAGTGCGTACTTTGACTTTATTCAGGCTTAACTTGGAGTTAAAACGAAATGGACTTATGTGATTTACATAAATCTGTCTCGTTTTAGTCATGACTTAAGTCTAAGCAAAGTCAAAATTCTCTCTATAGATCTCACACAGATACCTACTGAGCAAGGGTCTCTTTTGGACCAATTTTGGCCATGCTGGCCAATGATTGGCAGACTTTTCATAATTTGGAGAACTCTCAGGAAAGCAGGTTTCTTCACAGTGTTTCCTTCACCGTTGGGTATAGCAAGTAGGTATTTAAAAACACAAAACGCACATGATTTCGAAACATTAGAAGCAAATGTCCGGAAATTGAACCCCGGATCCCACAGCTATACTTAATTTAATTTAGTTTTACATTAATAATAAATTTATGCTATTCTGTCACTTATAAGTCACTCAGTCAGATCCTGGAGGAAGTCGTTACTGCTGTCATACAGGTTTCCTATCGCAGCAGTAACATTAGGTCTGTTTTAAATGATGTATAGACTAATTAAGTGCTATATTAATGAAAAAATTTTTTTTATTGATATATAAAACTTTATTGTATTACTTTTGATAACTGTGCATCATGTAGATTGTATGTTTTTGGTTAAATAAATATATAAATAAATACTATCATCACTACATTGAACTCAAACTTAAATGTTTTGATTCAAGTAGACTTTGACAAGTGCTTTTGAATCGTCGAGTGAATCTACCACTAGTTCGGAATACCATTCCTATCGAGAAGAATACCTAATATGTTTACGCTACTCATAAAACTCTTTTCCAAGCTGTAACTATTGTTTAAGTTAAACAAGGCCAATGTGTTCTACTCAAACTGTCGGCAACGGTATGGTGCTGAGAGGAAATGCGCAGGCGTCGACATCGAGGCCGCCTCTGATCGATCATTTTCGCCTCTTCCTGTCCAGTAGAGGTCAACCAGAGGCGAAAGCTCTAATTATTTCGATAACTTTACAATTATAATATTAAATGGTAACCCTAATCGGTTACGCTAAAATAAAAAGCTAAATCGCGTAGAACATTGTCTTGCTAGCCACAGCCGAAGCCTCTCACCAGCCCACATACCAGGCCACATTGGGTTCCAAACGCACTCTGATCTGCGAAGAGCACAAAACAAACTCAGCTGGATAGGTAAGCTGCTGCTGTGAAGCTAGAACCAAAGTTAAGCTTGTGCTCTCTTCTTCGTCGTATCGTCGTCGTATCGTCGTGTCAGAACGGTCGTGGTTGTCACTTTGTTGTTGTGGCACGGTTAACTCTCCGTCTTCACTCTTCTCTGATAGCAGCCCTCACTAGGTCTGTCCACCTCATGGGTGATCTGCCACGTTCCCTGGTGCCCTCTACTCTTCCTTGAACAACCAGACGTTATAGTCAATGGAGATGTTATCGTCGCATCTAGTTACGTGACCAAAGAAAGTGAGAATGCGAGCCTGTACAATGGAGGAGAGACGCTGCTCTGTTGAGATCCTTGTGCTAGATACTTCTTTTTTGTTATTTTTCTTTCTTTCTTCCTCTGTGGGTCAAAATAAAGTTAAGTAGCACCAGTTATCCCCTTCTCCTTCAGCAAACCCTTCCCTGAGCAACAGCTTCTAGCTTTTAGATATCAGGCTGCATAAGGGTGGGGCATAGAAGGAAGGAAATGTTTTGATAGGATAACTGACTTACAAATACGCCAAAATCTAATCAAATAAAACGAAGGTAGGAAAGAAAAAGGCAATATAACTTAATTGCCTTTCTAATTAATTCATAGCGACAATAATAGCACTAAATTGATGTACAGTCGCGGTCTGAAAATGTTTACCACTTTAAGGTCCTTATGCGATATTATGTTTAGGCATAGATCAAAGATTATGTAATGTCTTTCGGTCGCTGCAGTAGGTAGCCACCTACTAGATGCTGAAAATTCCTACATCTACGGCAGAAAACCTTTTTCAATATTTCAACAGATGCTATAATGGTGCTTATGTGTCAAACTTGAAATAAGTAAATGAGTTTCTTATAAAAAGGGCATACATTGAAACCTTGTCAATACGCGAAAACGTAATAAATACCTTGTTATGGTATTTTAGACCTTATTAATAATCTAATTTGAAAACTAGTAAACATTTTCAGACCGCGACTGTACATGTACCTTTAAAAGCAATTTGGCACGCTTGGCACAGTTTGAGTAGCGTTCAAAAATGTAAGTAAGTAATTTAATATACCTAATTCAAAATTCAAATTACGAAGTAAACTTAACTCATATTAAAGTGTAATTAAATAAAAATACAACATTTAATTTTAAAATAAAAAAGGTAGGTAATAGGAGTCATTTGATAGCTTTGACCTCCACCATGAAGAAAAAAAGAAAGGAAATGTATTTTTATTTGATTACCACATGTGTTTTTAGACTAATTATAATTAATAATTAAGTAGATATAGTAGAAGAGATGAAAAGACGATATATGTATATGTAGCACAAGTCAGCCCCTGTATATAGCCGTATCTCTCTCTCTCTCTTATCAACCCTTTGCTGGCTCACTACTGAGCACGATTCTCCACTCGATATGAGAAGGGTTTGGCAATAGTCCACCACGCTGGCCAAGTACGAATTAATATAGCCGTATAGCGCCGGACAAAACAAGATCCATTTCATATAGAAATTTACTTTCACGAAAGGAAGAGCTGGAATTCGTTTTCAACTAAGTAAACTTTAAAATGTTCAACTCTAACTAAAATATTTACACACAGGTACTCTATCTTTCTCCATCTATAGGTACGTCAAGAAGAGAGACAGAGTTTAATCATGTTTTGTCATGTACAATTTCCATAAAGTTACCATGTTCTAAACACAATACTTTAAAATTAAGATTAATTGTATTTTTGTCCATTATTAAATTGTTAAATTGTAGATTCACAAAAATTTGTAATAGATAAGTAAGTATATATATTATTCGAAATTATTATTTTTTAACTTGACTTCAATAACTAAGCAACTACATTCTCACGACATAATAGATTAATTTATTCGACAAGATATTATTAAAGTACCTACAGAGAAATAATAATTATAGACATAAAAATAATAATTTCGAAGCACCCTTGTCACTCAAACTGCATATGCCCTAACGGGGTGACATGTCAATAATTATTGTATTGTTCATGTTAAATGCAAATAAATGAATCTGAATCTGAATCTGAATCTGAAAATGTAAAAGTTAATTAAATTAATTACGACCTCCACCACAGAATAGTAATAGGTATACTACCTACCTGGGTAAGTACTTTACTACAACCTAAAAGTAGGTAATCATAACGATTACAGATGATATTATAATAGATTATCTCTCTTCATAACTGTACTCCAAAGTTATATTTATAGCACAAAAGAAATAACAAACATGCCGATTCGCAGACACTTGTCACTCAAAGTTCCTTAACTGAATACAACATTATCTTAATTATACTAATTGCAGCACAAATATGTCGCGTTTAAGTTCACGGTAATTTAAAGAGCAATAAGATCTAAAATTGCGTGCACATTTCAGCCATTTGTGTAAATAAATTCGACTGTACCCAATACTCTATCACGGTATAATAACAGCCAAGGAATTATTATGACTCGAAATCGCAATAATTTGATCTTAATCGTAAATATAAGTTTGTGCATTCAAATTACTTCCGGGGATTATAATTATTATATTATGTGCTTTTTGAGAAATAATAAAAAGTATATTATAATTCCATAATTTATGACATAGGTAGGTGATTAAAAGAAACAAAAGAAAGAAAAACAGTTTATTCGACAATGGTTTCACAGACAAAACAAAGATTACATATGTAATAGTAGATTATACACCAAGGGGATAAAGCACTGTTTTATGTCACGGGCGCTACATTGAATCCTGAACGTAATGAAGGACTCCAAATTTAACTCCCGAGCGCAGCGAGGGTGTTATAAGTAAGTATGTAAGTAAGTAAGATTGAGTCCTGAGTGCAGTGAGGGATTCAAGCGCCCAAGAAAAAAACAGTTTTATCCCGGTGGTGTATACTCTACTTTTCTCACTTTATGCGAGACAATAAAAAACCAGGCTTAGTAGATAGTGTTTATTACAGCAAATTAAAAGTGCAAATTGATATTGGAGACATTAGTCCAATTATGGAAAGATAACGTTATATATTTTTATTTGGTACGTTTATCGAGGTTGAGCTAGAGTTTATTTAAGTTGTGATAGAATCTTCTGAAGGTACTAGTAGCTACGGCTATAGCAACTTCTTCCAGCTGGCGTGGCCTACTAGATTTGACAAACAAACGAAGTTCTTCTCAGTGCAAATCTAGTGGGCCACGGCCTATATAGCCACTTCTTTCAGCTGGCGTGGCCTACTCGATTTGACAAACAAATGAAGTTCGTCTCAGTGCGAATCTAGTGGGCCACGGCTTCGGTTTTAGAAAATCGAGTTGGCCGCGCCCGCTGAGAACACGTTCTGTTTAGCGAAATTAGACTTTATGGCCATAGCAATAAGAATTATGAGTGAAAATCACATTATTGACCAGCGGGTTATAATGAAATTCAATACAACATTATAACCCGGCTAAAGCCAAGAGATAATATAATGTCTTGCTTTCGGTAAGGTTTACATGACATATAATTCGGCATTGTCGAGCATGTGGTGTGAAAAAATATTTTGTCTGTGACACTACCCAGAATGGGTGTACAGCTCAGCATTAAGCCCTGCATTGTATGCCTGATTAGGTACCTATTTATAGAATAATCCGTTCCCGCTTCTCAAAATACTGTCTGAATCAATTCGATTACCTACCTATGTACTTTTTGAAAAGGATATAGATCTCTCTAATCCCAACGAGTAGCCTTCATTGTCACCCCAGCAACACTACCGGAAGTCCTCGCCGACCTGGGTGGCCTGCTCGGATTCTGGAGTGAGCTCGGCTGGCTGGAATGATCCGGCGGGGATACGCGTCTAAGTGCGGAAAATAATCCCAGGACACGCACAAAGAAAAAGAAAAAAAAAGATCTCTCTAATAACGATTTATAGAACACAATAAAATAATTTGTAGAATTTTTTCAAACAATTTTCACGGCACCCTTTTCAGTAGATTTTAGCAGTTGGGTTAGTACGTACTACGTAGTAACTAGTAACCGCCCGCCCCAGGGCGTATTGTAGGCTTTATTTTTTACTAGATGATGCCCGCGACTTCGTCCGCGTGGATCCAGGGTTTTTGATTCCCGCGGGAACTCCTCAAGTTCTCGGGATAAAAGGTAGCACACAATCTAACCCTGTAGAAAGCCGTGAAAGCGTAGTTAGTTTGGATAGTATGGATAAACGCGTTTGCTTCGCTTGGGATATTTTTATGGCTTGCTGGACTGGCTTTTTATTTCGACACTCTACAGTCTAGATTATTCGACATCTTATTTTGTTAACAAGTAGATAGTTTATCTAAGATTTTAAGGTTTATTAAACCCATAGAGACTACTGCCACAATTGTGTAAAGTTCAGGGCTGCCGACAGAACGTCTCGAGTGGCATTAAATTGACCTTTCACATCGAGACATCGATTGCGAAATCGCGATCATTCGTCGCCATTAAATCGATACGGTTAAATTGCACTAAAACTGTAACTGGACGATTTCTGCACGTCTTTACCTATTAAATGTGAAAGTGAATCTATTTATTGGTGTGTTGTTAATGTCAATGGTAAATTAAAGAGTTCTCGCAGTCGATTTCGATCAACTTTCGATCGATTTCGATACACAAAATCGCAGGCATTATTTTTTAAGAAGTTTAGGAGATATCAATATTTAACTAACTGAAATTGTGTGACAGGATAGTATTTATTCGCCCTCACTTCGAAAGCGTTTCCTATCTGAGAACAAAAATTTTTAGAGTCATAACCCACTACCACGGCACGTCGCGTCGCTTACTGCAGTCTCAACTTCTCAAGCGTTTATTACCTGGTGCTACAGGGTGATGTTACAAACAGCCAAAATCGTAGAGGCCGAAGAGATCGTAACGTTATTTTATTTTATAAACATCACCGCGAAAAAGCTTAATGTAGATACTGGATACATCCTTTACCATTTTTAGAACGTCCTATTTTTTTGCGAGCAAATGAGCAGGCGGTTCCCCTGATGGTAGGTGATTACCGCCGCCCATGAACATTTGCAGCACCAGACCGCCAATGCATTGTTGACTTTAGAGAAATTTTTTGTCCGCCCTTTCAAGAGCCCCATATTATAATCATGCAGACACAGAAGACGGAAGCTAGTTTCGTACTCAACCTATATATTAATTTAACATTATTTCAACATACACGCAGTAAGATGTCACGCCCGACAACGCGACGCGACGGTGCGACCGTACCGCGGTAATTATTGGTGTTGTTCCAAGAGGTTAACATAGAAAACAAGAACGCGCGCGACCTGTTACGCTAGTGGGTTATGACGATTTAGTGTGACGTGCGATGAATCAATAACCTTGATAGTTTTCAATTATAACGTTAGCGCCTTGGTGCAGTTCCCAGAATCAGTTTCGTGTCGTGTAATGTCGTGGTGAAAGGATTCAGAGAGGTAAAACTTGCTAGGAATGTCGGTACAATCGAATGTCACTCATAAGCAAAACTTGCTGATAATGCAGGAAAACGGGAAATACTGTATCACATAATATATATTTTTATCCACGTACTCTGAATGATTGTATCATAAAGTCATACAACATACGATATCCATGGTAATAGGTATTACAAATTGGAGAGCGTGTCTATCGATAGATACTTTTTGACAATCCGAATACAAGGATCTCTTTTTAATCCCTATACTATTATATTATTATAAATGCGAAATATCCGTCTGTCTGACTATCTACTACACTTACGTCTGGACGTTGTGTGACGAGAAAGGACATAGGCATTTTTTATCCCAGAAAATTACGGAGTTTGAAGTTACGATATATTTTTTTTAAACATTATAGGCTTACGCTTGATCAAAATCACACCTGGTGGGAAGATATGATGCGGCCTAAGATGGAACGCGCTTGCCTAGAAGATGCCTATTCACTCTTGATTTAAAGATACCCGGATTGTCATTGGTGGGAAACACAGTTTTTGGTAGAGTGTTCCAGACGCTAGCCACGGGAATAAGGAATGAAGACGCAAAGCGATTCGTGCGTGTGGGTGGAACGTTGACGACATAGGGGTGGAAACTCGCACGACGTCTTGCGATCCAGAGTTTGAAGTTTCGCCAGAAGAGGTGAATCTTCGCCAATCAATCTCCTAGCTCGACGATCTACGGCGTCAAGAGCCACCAGCTGATACTAAGCAGAGCCATCATAAAGGTGACTGCAGTATTCCATGCACAAACGAACTTGGGCTTGGTATAGAGTATCCAGAATAGGCAGGGTAGGGAATTAAAAGAAATATGGGGCTCAAAGGGCGGATAAACCAATATCTCAACAGCCGGCAGGCGGCAACGCATTGGCGGTTCCTCTGGTGCTGCAAATGTTCATGGTAACATCAGGTGGCTCGTCTGCTTGTTTGCTCGCTATAAATATTTTAAAAAATACAACGTAGTAATACAAGTGGCAGACGAGTTTTTGAAAACTTCGTTTTATTTTTTCGTCAGTAATTTATTTGTGTTGCAAAACACGAGCTCTGACTATCACACAGATATCGAACATTACTCTGAATTCAATAAGCATAAATCACACCGTTTCGTAAGATCGGTGAAGTCGTTAATTTGGTCTCATGATAGAATGAGGTCGTTGCGAGTTTTACCTAAATGTAAAACATCTCAGAGAGCCAAAATTTGCATTACAGTTTTGCGAAGATTATTTTTTTAACACTATCCATATTATAAACTAGCTGATGCCTGCGATGTCACCTGATGGTAAGTGATGATTCAGTCTAAGATGTTAGCGGGCTAACCTGTATAAGGGGCATGTCGGTTATATTAAACCCATACATACCCCTATTCAAATCAAATTATTCGGAGAAAAAATAATCGAGGGTTTGCAAGATGGGGAAGAGCTAGGCTAGCTAGAGAGCAGGGTATTAAAGATAGGGTTGGGTTGGAGAATTACGTGTTTTATTTTATTCCACTACAAGTTAGCCCTTGACTGCGATCTCACCTGATGGTAAGTGATTGTGCAGTCAAAGATGGTAGCGAGATAAACTGTTAGGGGCATGGCAGTTATATTAAACTCGTACCCTTTTCGGTTTCCACACGGCATCGTACCGGAACGCTTAATCGCTTGGCAACACGTCTTTGCTGGTAGGATGGTAACTAGCCACGGCCGAATCCTCCCACCAGGCCAGACCAGGGAAAATTCATAAATTCCCCAATTGACCCTGCCGGGCATTGAACCCGGGACCTCCGCACTCAACAGTGCACCACGGAGGTTGTCAAATTCTCAAAGGTCGTCGTCAAATGTTCTTAATTCCCACGGGAACTCCTTAACTCCTTATCTCCTCCGGGATAAAGGGTTGCCCATGTCATGTATTTCACTATTGTAACCAACCGAATCATAATAATTATAAGTGACAACAGTGACAAATTGTAAATGAGGAACCGCGACTTCGTCCGCATCGATGATTTCTTGACTACCGCGTGAACACTTTAATTTTCCGGGTTAAAAAGTTACCCGATGCCTTTCCCCGAGATACAGCCTATCTCTGTACCAAATTTTATTGAAATCGGTTGAACAGATGGACCCATAAAAGCGTAACAGACAGACAGTCACGCATTCGCATTTGTAATGAATTAGTATGGATTCGCCATTCTAAGAGCGAAGACACACTCTACGGACTGAACAGGACAAAACGTGTACGTGAAACATCCATGACGGAGAGGAACGTCATACAACGTTTTGACCTGTCGCACTAGTGTGTGCAGTTTAAATTCTTTAGTTATGTCGGCAAATAAATGATATATTTTCCAAACATTTCCTTGTATCACTAGATACTGCAATTATTTCAATAATGGATATTTCTAAAGGGCAACATACTCGGTTGACCGCTGACACTGGGTTGAAATCGAAAGTGGTCGATTGATGTTTTTTATTTCGATAAGAAACATTTTACATTATTTTAAGAAGAAAACTTATTTATATACTTGAAAGCTCAGAGAAACATGAAAGCTTCAAATATTGTTTAAAATTTATTTATATCTCTTGTTAGGAAAATAGTTCGGTAAAAAACCGAATATAGTTGAATTTTATAATTTTAAATTTAACTAGTAGTTAAATTTCTGATTTCTACAATTATAATATTTTAGTAGGAACGTGATGAGAAGAATTGAGTTGTACCTATTTATTGTTGTATTTATTTACATTATAATATTAATTAACTATGAGATAAGTTGTAAATCATAAGAGATTTGTACATTATAATATTACTAGAAGATTCCCGCGACTTCGTCCGCGTTGTTAAGTTTTTTTTATTCCTGCGGGAACTCCTTAATTTTTCGGGATAAAAACCTATAGGTATCCTTCCGGGGTGTAACCTATCTCTATACCAAATTTCATCAAAATTGGTTGAAAATATGGACCGTTAAAGCGTAGCAGACAGACAGAGAGAAAAAAATTCACATTTGTAATATTAGTAAGGATGTCATTTAAACTATGAATTATGTCCATAAACGCTTAAGTACTTGTATGATAACCAAAAACTGCTATAGATGGGTTTCTAGCCTGGGATTAGAAAGAACCTGGGCTGGGCCTGGACCCCCCTAATGAAAGAGCCAAGTTTTAATCAAAAGGCTAGTTTTCATAGCGAATGTAGTAAATAAAAGTAGGTACCTACATAAGAACATTTTTTTAAGAACAAAAAGTTAGCCCTTAACTGCAATCTCACCTGATGGTAAGTAATGATGCAGTCTAAGATGGTAGCGGGCTAACCTGATATTAAACCCATCCCCTAATCGGTTTCTACACACCATCGTACCGGAACGCTAAATCGGGTTGTTAAAACGCTAAGTAGGGTGGTTGCTAGAGAAAATTCACAAATTATAAATTCCTAAATAGACTCTGCCGGGGATCGAACCCGGGACCTCCCACGTTAAGACAACAGCGCTCAACACTGCGCCAGGGAGATCGTCTAAAACTTCTGCGTCATGATAATTGATAAATGATGAATCATGAATGATGAATGATAAATGATGAATGATGAATGATAAATGATGAATGATAAATTAAATGATAATTATTTATTTATTTCATGTAGGACAACTTGTGACACGATAAGTCAAGACTCTACCACCGGTTCGGAAAATTTATTCTACTGAAAAATCATGGTTAAAGAAAGTGTCTTATACCATGTCCTTATGGTTCTTGTTAACAACCGACTGAGTACCTATAGTAGTAGACCTCGAGGCGTTTAACAATTATTATTATTAACTTGCTACCGGATCGCTACACATTCGTGCCGGTATTTATAGGAACTTATCTGATTATAATTATGTACATTGTTTTATTGATATAAGCAAACTAGCTGACCCGTACCGGCTTCGCTCGTGGCATTTTTTCATGCGTCAGACGTTTTTGGATATAACTTGGAAAATTACGGAATTTTATCCTGAATCTTGAAAGAGTGCCGTTCTTTATTTTAACTGAAACCTCGAATTCCTATTTTTCATTGATTTACCAACGAGTTTAATAAATACGAGTAACTAGCTGAGGCCTGCGACTTCCGCGTGGATTGAGGTTTTTCGATTCCCGCGGGAACTCTTTGATTTTCCAGGATAAAAAGACTAAGTGTTATTCCAGTCTATAATCTATCTCCGTGCTAAATTTCATCCAAATCCGTTCAGTCGTTCTGGCGTGATTGAGTAACAAACATCCATACATACATCCATCCATCCGTCCAAACTTTCGCAATTCATCGCGCACTCTCATAAATACTACTCTCATATCGTATCTAGGGCTTTCGTTTTCGAATACCGGTTTTTTTCAATACCGGTATTAATACCGGAAAGATTTTTTTCAATACCGGGATCCCGGGATCCCGGTATTGAAAAAATTCGATAGATTGTTTTAAACTTAAAACTAGTCTTTTCTGAAGGAAACTGAACCATAAAAAACAGTTTTCCATAAAAAGTATTTTTTCACCACATTAACTCCAAAAGAGCACTTTTCTGCTTAAATTCAATGAAGAAATGCCATTTTTTTACTCGTTAAAATACATAGTTTAGTCAAAACACAAATTAATTAAAAATTCAATAGTTATTTTTTAACAGAAAATAAATCATAATAAAAAATTTGCATTGGATAAAAAACTGATTTCTGAACGTTTCATGAGTCAATGAAATAGAAATGCTTAGCCACAGGGTTCAAAATTCAAACACAAATTTTTCCCTCTGAGTGATTAAAAATTACTTTTCTTCACTGGTTTTAAGCAATAAAGATGCTCTTATTGAGCTAAGTTTTAAACTTAGCCGAATAAAAAAAACAGTGGCATGTACCAAGAAATATATGCAATAGTCACTGTTTAATTTATAGTGTCACCAATACCGGTATCCCGGTATTAGACATTTCAATACCGGTATTGAAAACGGACGAAAAAAGTCCAGGATCCCGGTATTAGCCAATACCGGTATCCCGGTATTGGAAGCCCTAATTGTATCCCATTCCATACCATCAGGAAGGAACCTATCTAAACCCAGTAGCTTATCCTGGGTGTTGACAGATCAGTCAGTCAGCAGTCAGCACAATCTTTTTTATATGTATAGAGATGTGTAAAAACTATTTTATCATGATGTTTGTTATGTACACTTTTTGTTATGGGGACTGATATGGATAAAAAATTAATTAGCGAATAATAGGTGTTTAAATCAATAGAGCCAAGAAACATATCCTTATTTTAACACTACTGCAATTTTAGTATTAGTTTAAATTTTTTTTTGGTACTTTACTTACTGTAACCGCTTACGGCTTACGTATGTTTAAACAATTATTGGGAGATTGTCCACCATGGGACTAAAACGAGTCAGCTGTCGCTCGGGAAGCTAAAGGATCGGGACTTAGTTTTTGAAAAAGGCAGATTTTCTCGACAAATTCAAATTCAAATTCAAATGGTTTTTATTCAAATAAACTTTTACAAGTACTTTTGAATCGTTGAGTGAATCTACCACTGGTTCGGAATGCCATTCCTACGAGCAAGAAACTCGATGCTTCAAAAGCACTTGTAAAAGTTTATTTGATTTAAGGCGAGTCACCTCAGCTCAGCGGTGAAAACTGGTTTGCTAGATCAAATGTTTTCGGTATTTACTATTAAATAACGGTCTTACAAAAAATATCCGATACACTTAAAGATATTGTCTAAAGAATGTGCTAATTTATGACACGATGTACTTTACTCGATCAAAAAAATCTTGAAACAGGCTAACTTTAAAAGTTTAAAACGAATTTTTTATTAATAAAATTTTCGACTTAGCTCATAATTTTTATATGGATAAATTTCTCTTAAAGTATTAATGAGAACGTGCTAAACTTTGTTTCAAACTGAAGTCCTATATTTATTTAATTCAAATTAATCCCAGAACTTGAACGTTGCCAAGCGGTTTCAGAACATACCGCGCTGCCCGCTTCCTCGCCAGTCTCTACGAGAAACGTACCGCGAGACGCGCGGGCGGCACCCCACACCTCACCTCCTAAAATCTTGCAGGTGACTCGCCTTAAAACATTTGAGTTGCTTACTCTTCTCGGTAGGAATTACGAGTAACTGATAATGACCACTGTATGATACCTAAATTAATCTACGAGTATACTACGATTATAAATGCGGAAGTTTGGCTGGATGGATGCTTGTATGGATGTTTTTACTCAATCACGCCAGAACGGCTGAACGGATCTTGATGAAAATTGGTACAGAGAAGAAGAGTTAAAAATTTCCCGCGAGAACCTAAAACCCTTAATCGAAGCGGATGAAGGTGCGGGCATCAGCTAGTAGACGATAAATCGCGTACGAAGTTGTGGGCATAATCTAGTTTTTTTTTTTTTTTTAATCATCTACAAGTTAGCCCTTGACTGCGATCTCACCTGATGGTAAGTGATGATACAGTCTAAGATGGTAGCGGGCTAACCTGTTAGGGGCATGGAAGTATTCGGTTTCTACACGGCATCGTACCGGAACGCTAAATCGCTTGGCGGCACGTCTTTGCCGGTAGGGTGGTAACTAGCCACGGCCGAAACCAGGCAAAATTCATAAGAGTTTAACCAACTTGAAATTTGGCATGTAGGTTCTCTCTATAATCTGTCACCCGCAGGAATGCCCGAGAGATATATCGACAGAAATCAGGACACAAACGCTTAGGAAAATAGAGGCAAACATAAAAAAATATCTTCAAGCCTCATGTAGCTTTATTGTAGTCAACCTTTTGAGATGCAATTATAGAACAAGCAAAAACCCGATTATTTATACTTACCATAATCCGTATTGTTAATAACACGTGAGTCAATTGTTTAAAATGCAAATATACCTATACTTACTGGCCATGGTTTTACCATCCGTGCTGGGGCCAGTCCGACCCGTTTTCAGTTCTCCGAAGCCATTTCCTCGCACTGGTGTTAATTACTCCAATTGATTAACACGCAATTAGTACCTACTGACATAAAATTAGAGAATGAATGATATTTTTTATCCACTAACAAGTTAGCCCTTGACTGCGATCGCTCCTGATGGTAACTGATGATGCAGTCTAAGATGGTAGCGGGCTAAATCCCTTGGCGGTAGGGTGGTAACTAGCCACGGCCGAAGCCCCCAACCAGATTAATGTATGAGTTCATTAAGTGGGGCGTGTTTTAGCTAATTGTAGTATCTATACCTGTTATTTATATTCTGTGCAAATGATAGCTGTACTTAGATACCTATTTAAACGATTGGGGCTTTTCAAAAACAGTGATCTAAAGCAAAGAAAATTCACTATTAAAATTTTCAATTTCGAACCTTGGTTAAAACTATTCCCTATAAAAATTCCCGCGCCCGCGAATTCGTCCGCGTGGGTTAAGGTTTTTCTGATTCCAGCAGGAACTTTTTAATTTTCCGTGATAAAAAAGAGCCTATGTCCTTCCCTGGGATACAAACTATCCCTTATCCCTATACCAAATTTCATCAGAATCGGTTGAACAGATGGACCATGAAAGCGTAGCGACAGACAGACAGACACACTTACAGATTTCTAATATAAATATAAATATGATTATGTATTTTATTTACGATGTTACCTTGCGAAGTTCAACTTTTCATAAAAAATAAGTGTAGCCTGTCTCCAATAGATTTATCAATATTTAATTTATGTACAATTCAATAATTAAATGAAACTATTTTCACTGGTCGAAGTTATGAACTATTCAATTAAATATTTGAATCGAAAACACCACAATATAATGTACATATTATATTAACAGTGACAAAATATTTTTAAGGCTATTCAAATAAATAATTTGCAAAAGAAATCAAACTAATGTGAAGCCACTAGTTTAGCAATGCGTTTAATCGGTTTCCAATAGATTGATCAATATTTAATTAAATTATTATCCAATAATTTCCGTAACCGTATTAATTTGATTGGCATATATGCATTTTTAATTATAATCCATTAGCTCATTTACGTCAATGACAAATTCATACGTAATTTTGAGAAATCATTGCTTTACTTGCCATTTTCAACCAACTTCCAAAAAAGGAGGAGGTTCTCATTTCGGCGCGTTTTTTTTTTAATGTAGGTATGTTGGTGCATATCTCCGTGGTTTCTGAACTGATTTGAATATTTATACACTACCCTTTCTAACACAACCACAACATTAGCAGGTGTTTCTAAACATAATTATACTAATATTTAAATGCGAAAGTGTGTTATCACGCCGCAACAAACCAATGGATTGACGTGATTTTTTGCATAGTGGTGGACCTGCAGAGTGACATAAGCTACTTTTTATCTCGGAAAACTAAGTAGTTCCCGTGGAAATCAAAACCTTATTGCACGCGGACGAAGTCGCGAGCATCAGTTAGTATAACCATAAAAATAGAATTATAACATAATATATTTATGACTCATTAGTTTATATATTTTATAAGTATATTATAGTTAAAATGTCATTTATGAAATACCAGACCAGTGTCAGGAGCCAAGAATGTGCTGCCCCGCCCTAGCAACAGCTACTGAACCGCCGCCATTATTAAGGCTCCACTTCACTTATTAAGTAAAGTATTAAAACCCATATAATTTTAAGTAGCTGACGATATAAAAAAATTGAAAAATAAAAACAATATCTCAAACCTCAAAACTAAGGCATTAAAGTTTAATTACGAATGTAGTATTAATAAATAATATTTAAGTTTATTTACGGTGTTAGTGTCGGTGACGCCAATCCACAAGTTTATCCCCTACCAAAACGCGAATGAAGGAAGCGCGAATAAAGAGCTTTTACGCGGCTAAAGAAGTTTTCACTTAAAAAAATTACACGATATATTCACAACGATGTAATAATGATGACAGTTCTGTCTGTTCCATTCCTTGCCACTATTCAACTTGGGCATTATTAGTATAGTAATAATTGGATATTAGACAACTATTCAATTAAATTATTTTTTAGTGATTATAAAATAGAGGATTTCCCAAAAGCCGTAATATCCGCGTCTCATGTTAGTTTTGTGTTGATTGACTATTTTAAACTATCGATTAAAGAAAAAAGTGCGCCGAACTTTGATAAATAAATAAATGAATCTTTATTGACCCACACAATAACGGACAAAATTTTAATAAATGAAAGCAATTGATACATAATATATGTATATACTACCTAATTTAAAATTGTGTGGTCAATAGGCCCGCCTCCTCAGCCTGTGCCACAGCATGATATGCGTTTGCCTACCATGCTGCAACGCTGATTTTCAGGGGGGGGCCCAAGGGCCAAGACGTCACGGACCATCACCGTGTACAGAAACAAAAAACTAAACTAACTTATGGTTGACATCACTATTCAATATTTCATACAAAATCCCATACTAAGCACGCGTTTTGAAATTTGAAGATAGTTGCTGATATGACTAGTTGTCAAATACCCAATTAGATTAGATTCAAGTTTTTTTTCACAAAATATGAATTGCTTAGATTTTTCAGAAATAAAACAGTACATTACAATATTGTCCAACGAACTTGGCCTTAAATGTCTGTCATTCAGCTATGCGACAAGCGTGATCCGTTGTCCACGAGCTTGATTGTGATTATATACCAAAATCTATACTAATATTATAAATGCGAAAGTGTCTGTCTATCTATCTGCTACGCTTTGACGACCTAACTTTTCAACCGATTTGAATGAAATTTGATACCGATATAGTTTGGTTTGGTTTTTCCCATAGAAGGTTATTGGCCACTTTTTAACCAAGAAAATTAATGTTCCCACGGGAATAAAAAAAAAGTAAATCCACGCGGATGAAGTCGCGGGCACCATCTAGTAATTAATAATTATACATTATAATAAGTAAATAGAGCAAAACAACCGGAAATCGAGGTACTCAGTTTATTAATTAAAAATGTAAAGCCTAACTTCCCCATTCAGCTTATATAAAACTAGATGATACCCGCGGCTTCGTCCGCGTGGATTAAGTTTTTTTGATTCCCGCGGGAACTCTTTAATTTTCCGGGATAAAAAGCCTATGTCCTTCCCCGGGACAACCTATTCCTGTACCAAATTTCATCAAAATCGGTTGAATAGTTAAGCCGTGAAAGCGTAGCAGACAGACAGACAGACAGACACACTTTCGCATTTAGAATATTAAGTATGGATTGCCTATTACGTACTACTCCAACGAATCCTAAGTCCAAGCTTCAGCGTTAGGTCTAAGTAAAAAGTTATTTTCCGATTGTCATACTTTACGAATAAATAAATAATTATTTAGTTCGTGAGTCATACTGAAATAAGTGGTTTAAGACCAAAGAAATATATAAGCCTCCCAAAGGCCTAGAAGGTATAGGTGTTATTTGGTATACAGTGAATAATATTCATGTAGCATGTAGGTATGGGATCAAGTCTGCCATATCTCGTAAACCAAAATTAACCGAGGAGTTTACGTTTGTATTTGTATTACCGTAGATTAAGTTTAGTTTTGTGACTTGGCAAACGTCAGTGACCTTAGCAAGCCATTTGACCATTCTCTGTAGGCTTCAATGTACTTGGCATTTTAATGTACTTATTAGGAAGTAATTTTTTTTTACCATACAGATGTTATACCAAAATATCAGTGACAAATCAGAGTCAAACTATTGCACGCTTTTATTTAACTTTGTTTGTGGTTTGTTCTTGAAACTTATTTATTAAAATTATATATAATAAAACAGTAGTCCCTAACCGATTGAGCTGAAATTTTGGATAAGCATAGGTACGTTAATTTTGGATGACGCTGCATGGTTAGTTAAGTGAGGTCCCGGATTCGAGTCCCGGGTAGGGCCATAACAAGTAGGTATGTATTGGGGTTTTCTGACACGAAATTCTCAGTACTAGCATATAATAGGTAATTGGTACTAGGCCCGGAGTTAGGAAGTTAGCGGTGTTTCACCCCCGTGCCTCGGAGAGCACGTAAAGCCGTTGGTCCTGGGACGGAAAACCCGACACGACCGGAGAGAGCTCCGGTCGTGTCGGGTTTTCCGTCCCATCGGGCTATGAGAGTAAAGGAACAGAGAGTGCACCTGTGAATGCGCACACACTTGTGCACTATAATATCTCTGGTGCAGATGGCTAATCTCCCTAGAGATAGGCCGCCATGGCCGAAATTCGGTCGGGAGGACATTAGTTAAGTGACGTCATTCTAAATCGAATAAGTATGGTGGACTCCCAAAGATGGCGGACTAGTTATATTCAAGGCACCCCCGTGAAAATACGGGTATCAATTTATTAAGCTAAGAAGAATACGTAAAATAAAAAAAAGTCACACTAAATTCAATATAGCGTACCTACGATAAAAATTTAAAATGTTTTTATTGATTCAAGATATAAGTATTCAATTATTAATATAAATCCTCCCGACCATTTTTGGCTGCAGCAGCCTATCTCTACAGTGTAAGCCAGCGATATAAATTATAGTGTGTTTATAGACATGTACCTAAGTGTACTCTATTTGTCAGTGTGTGGTGCCACACCGGTGGAATAGATGATGATGATGAAAATTATAATATTATTAACTATACTGCTTTAATTATGGTGTATAAAACAAGTACATTTATCTTATTTACATTTATCTTTAGACGAAAATAAGTGTACCTACCTACAGTGTACCTATATTTAATAAATAAATGACTATGACTATGACTATGACTTACATACGCCAAGTATGTACCTGCGTGGATGCGCGGCCCGCTGAAGCGGACCGCGGTAAACGGTGGATAATTTTTATAAAGTATTTTCCAGATTCATGTGCCAGCACTTGTAAAGGGACTTTCCAAATCCCAGTCAAAATTCCCCATACATTTTCTTTGGAAAATATATTCCGCCATCTTGAATTTTTTCCTGTTCACCAAGAAGACCTTCAGGTCCTGATCATCTTTTGCCGAGAAACAACTCTTCTATCTTTTATACTCTCCGAGACAGACACTGACGAAATTTGTATGGTGGCCATCTTGAATCCGCCATTTTTGAGTTTTTTTTTTCAACTTACCGCCAATTGAATGAGGTATAGAGTGACATTAGTTCGAGCACCCCCCACCTATCTGCAATACCCCGGCTGTGCTCTTCATCCATCTTCGAAATCCTCAATCATCAGCTCTCTCCGTATTTTTCCTCCGAATGAATTTTTTTCTTCTATACGAAACGATACACGTGTTGCAGACGACTGTTAAATAATTAGTCCTATATTTTAATCAGCTAAAGCCAAAAGATCTTTCTAATTATGTCGACGTAATATCAGACACCGCGTCTGCTGTAAGTATGCCTGATAAAAATCTGTCTCCGACAAAAAGCCTTCGTCTGTGTTGAAGCTAATATGTAAAGTGTAGATTAAATCCTACCTATTAAATCGTATCAATTATTTCAAACATCAATAATAATACCAGTTAACGCTTGTACTTGTAATTAAACTTTTAAAACAATTATTATCTAGACAATGATACACGAAGCAAAAAAATATATCCGACTTAATTAAAAACGGAACGCACTGCAAAAACCGGAGCAGTAAGAAAACCCGGTCACTGGCGGAAATGCGGAAATCCCCAAGCGATCAATTATTGTCATAATGATACACCACAGTATAAGGATATTGTATGCACCAGAGTTAACTTACTGCAAAATAGACGTCTTTTATGTACTGAATGTGAGCAGCATGTGTTCGTCTCAGTTATTGTCGCGTCTGTACTAAGTTCTTTTTGTACTAGATCTATTGTATTGCAAATGACTACGTGATGTAAACATGTGATACTAAGATAATCACTTAGATAATACTAGCTGATGCCCGCGATTTTGTCCGCGTGGAATAAGTTTTATTAATTCCCACGGGAACTCCTTGATTTTCCGGGGTAAAAAGTAGCCTATGTCCCTCTCAAGGTCCTCGACTATACCCATGCAAAAAATCACGTTGATCTGATGCTCTGTTGCAGCGTGATTGAAGGACAAACCAACAAACAAACACACTTTCGCATTTATATATTCGTATCATCTAGGTTTATTCGTCGGGTTTTAATTTTAATAATTAGGTACGAAATATTGATAAATTAATTATTAAAGTCCGATTAGTCCTTAGATTATCAGAGTAAAAGCCCGGATAACGTAAATTTTTTATTTGGTTTTAGTTAAATAGTAGGTACGTCAAGGTAGGGCCATGTGAAATAGTCTAGAGCACGCCAATATCACATATTAGTTCCGTATCCATAGTAAGCTAGGGTTGGCAATAGAGTTGGAAAAACAACAAATTGTTATACGCAATATTTACAATATGGTTGTGTTCAGTGTTTGTTGGTTTATTGGTTTGTTGGTGGGATCGACGTGATTTTTTGTATTGGGATATTTGAAGAGCTGGAGAGTGACATATTAGGCTTTTTATCCCGGAAAGCTAAGGAATTCCAGTGGGAATAAAAACAAACTTAAAGCACGCGGACGAAGTCGCGGGCATCAGCTAGTTGTTAATAAATAATTTAAAACAAGGATACATTATTTTGTAGCTATTTTACCCTATTGTAATGAAAAAAATGTTGCTAACCCTTTAACTCATTACCAATGCCAGTAACATCCGCGGCACCCAGAAGTGGCATTGGAAACACCAAACCGTACTATTACGAGTATGTATTCTGTGCCCAAAAACATGATAATATAATATTTTGCATAACATGAAAGTAAATCATGATTTATTTATTTATACCAGATCAAAATGTTACTTTAGCGCAATGTACAGTTTGGAATTACGTACGTACGTACGCATTATCGTTCTCATTATTTCAATACTGCTGATTATAGTATCTTGCAAGGATATAACCACAGCAAACTATCTTACACAGCCTAAAAGTTTTTTTTTGCAAAATAGGCTTGCGCTTGACGCTATGTCAATATGCTAAAGTTATGATCCAAGTCCGTATCCGCGGATCCCAAATATCCGTATTCGGGTAGTATCCGCGGGTATACATTTTAGCGACCCGGCACATCACTAGTTGGAACGCGCTTGCCTAGCAGATGCTTCTTGCTGAGAAGGAACTTGAAACATGTGCGCTGGAAGGGTATTCCACACGGAAGGGTATTTTTGAAGTGAAACTTCTTTAGCACCGGTCTGATTTGAACATTCGATGAAACGAAAAAGTTGAAACGAAAAGGTGACACCAAAACGAGAAACATATTCATAAATAGGACTTAGTCTGCGAGAGAATGAGATAGAATACAAGTTATATTTATCTCATTTTATCGTAGGCTACTTTTCTGAAGTTTCACTTCTGCCGTAATTGCTCACACACACTTTTTTTTGATGAATAAAAAAGTTGTGTAAGAAAAGTTTTTCAGTACAATGTAGAGCATGTTGCCCTATTAGGTTTTATTTTAAGAACTTCAATTGTTTATTCTTAACAAATTAGAAAATTTTCAATATTAACCCAAGTAATCAAAACTTCTTACAAGAAGAAGGAAAATAACTTTTTAATCACAAATTACTTAGCAACAGATGAATCATTCACCATAAATGTGATGTATACGTAATTTTGTATTAGTCATTTTGTTCATAATACACTATTTTAGGTATGTTGTTCTTGTAATATTAAGTAATTATTGATCTGTTAATGACATGGCGTTGTTTTTAGGCAAATTTTATATTAGGAATTCGTCAATGTTGAAATAATGTAAATTTAATAGGTTTTTTTTCATATAGATATGCCAATTTAGGCCCGGCTGACTAATCTAATCTTATTGACTTTAAAAGCTTTAATCCATATTTATATTATAAATGCGAAGGTGTGTCGGTCTGTAACCTTAAGACGGACCATTTTTTATAGATTTTTTGGTCTTTTGGTTTTTTGGTACAGAGATAGAGATAGATAGATCCCGGAAACGGCCATTCTTTCTAAGACCACTTTTTATCATAGAAAACCTGCGCTCGGTACTTAATTAGTTTACTAAATTCACGCGGCCGACGTCGTGTCACGTCATAGTCTAGCTTAGAATAAATATTATGTCATCAGTAGAGATGTTTTATTATTATTCTAATTCGATTAAGAAAGAATATTTAAAGCTCAATATGAAAATTGAAAATTGAATTAATATGAGAATTATGCAAAAACCCTAGCACTCTTTGCAATAATATGTAAGTTGCTACAGTTACATTGTATCGAGATAATAAAAAATAACTGTTTGTTTGTTAAATTAATTAACAAAAAAATATATTTTTATTTCTCTAAAATTATAAGAGATGCGACGATGACGTTGATGTCTTTTCTTCAAATGTTTTGGGTTCGCACGCATATCAGAAAAATGTTGTCAATTCGCTCATCATGTTTTACATTGATAAAACTATAACTCTACAAGATTCATATAGATTATTTTTCAAATGGATAGACTTTCTAAGTCCTAAATTCAGGCAGCTTGGCTTATTAATCTTTTGCCTGCAGTAAATAACTATAAGTAACAACTTTAAATCAAAATTTCGGATTGAGGAGTGAGGAATACGTCTTATTATAAATAAAACCGGTCAAGTGCGTGTCAGACTCGCGCACAAAGGGTTCCGTGCAACTACACAATATAAATTATTTTAGTAAATAACAATAAAGATGTCATCACAACACGTAATCAGCTGAAATAACTGGCTTATGGCGCTAAACTGGTACGGCCTGACAAATAATTCGACACCCTATGAGTACGGAATTATTGATTTTAGCATTTTCCCTATACTTGTGCTGTGAGACCTTGCTTCTTGATGGCGTTGACTTAGAAGATTGATTTTTTTACGGCGTTAGCTCCAAGGGATTGTGGACCTAAGTATATTGATATTAATTTCACTTGATAACTCCAAGCGTTCCCGAAAAAAAGGTGGTTGACAGACAGACATACGGACAACGAAGTGATCCTATAATATAAGGGTTCCTATTTCCTCTTGAGGTACGGAACCCTAAAAAAGTGTAATAAAATAAAGTACAAAATAATGCACACTAGACAATATTTTCGAAAATTACTCATTATGAGTATTGAGATAATACTAGGTATTATCTATACTAGTACTGCAACCCAATTAGTAATGGATGATAGCCTGAGTAATCCGGAAAGCGGTAACCCCGTAAAAATTACCGTGATTCCCTCTACCACAAAACTGCACCCGGTGAAATTCGATCCGCTACAGTTTCCGCATGTTATTGTACCAAATCATACTCGTAAATACCGGCCGGAACACATACATCAACGGAAGTTTTAAAGGCTCTTTTCCATATCTCGTACATACTGACCAGTGACAATAAAACTCTCAGAGTAAGAGGTACGCGTCATTTTAGTGGTCCTAGTGTACGCGCGCTTGGCTGAGAGCACGCACGCGTTTGCCCCACGTTTACCGATAAATTAAAAAAAATAAAAGCGCGCCAAACTCTGACGTGAACATTCCGAATTCGAGTTTTGAAATTTCGACACGAAACAGTTTCGTTCAGTATTTTGTTACCTGTGGACATTTAAATTTCGAAGGAAATTAAACAGTTTTTAACGATTACATAAAGGCGTAAACGAGGACAATAAAGGTAAAATATTTATTATGAGAATACAATTTCATTTAATGTACGTGAATCAACACAGTTCTTTCGGATATTTCTTCATCCAAGGCATCTTTGCTGTAAGGTTTAGAATACACTGTTTAATTTTCCATGCAAATAAACTTGCAAAGCAACACTAAGTATTGTGAAAAAGATTTGAGTGGTTTCTTAACGTATTTTACAAAGTTTAATAGGTATACAAACTTACAATATCAGGAAAACATATTTAATTGACGTAATTTCCCATTCCTTTGGTTTCTCTCTATGGTAACTGTCACACGAAAACATGACTTACTTTACTTTTAGAACGTTATTTTATATACTTGTGAAATATGTAGCTATTTTATAGCTTCAGTAAATTAGTAATGGGTCGTTACGAAAATATTATATACTAGATGATTCCCGCGACTCCGTCCGCGTGGATTAAGGTTTTTGGTTCCTGCAGGAACTCCTTAATTTTCCGGGATAAAAAGTAGGCTATGTCCTTCCTCGGGATTCCATCTAACCTTGTACCAAATTTCATCAAAATCGGGTAAAGAGACAGTTTTTTTTGATTCCCGCGGGATCTCTTTAATTTTCCGGGATAAAAAGTAGCCTATGTCCTTCCCCGAGATACCATCTACCCCTGTACCAAATTTCAGCAAAATCGGTTGAAAAGATGGGCCGGGAAAGCGTAGCAGACAGACAGACAGACAGACAGACAGACAGACAGAAACACTTTCGCATTTATAATATTAGTATGGATTTTATTATATTAAATTATTGTAGTTTATTCTATATTATCCTATGGTATGTAAGTGTATGTATGTGTAATGTGTATGTATATATTATTTATATTATATAATATGTATAATTTAGTATCTATATATTTAGACGTATATATTTTAGTTTAAGTATAATATACCTATTTATATGTTATATTATGTAGTACTGTATGTGTGTATTGTGTTATTTAATTTAGCATAAATTTTGAGCCACCCGCATTCTGGTTTCCCAGGTTGCCTGGAAGAAATCGCTGTTTAGCGATAAGGCCGCCTTTTGTACATATCCTTCTTCTTTAATTAATTTCATGTCTTATTTTTTATTTTATTTTATTGTGTGGTGCAAATAAAGAGTTGAATAATAATAATAAATAATTTTTTTTAATTTAGGAATCGCTAGTAGACATAAACAAGTAGTAATAGGTAATAATAATATATTAAAATAGCGTTGGGTCATTGGTAAAATTTGATTGCAACGAAGCCGATGTGTGGTTTGCGTAAATACCAACCAGTGTCATCTGACCAAGGCTGTTCTAATTTGAGTGCCTCCACCGTTCAAAGTTAAAAAGTCAAGTGACGTAATTTTAAAGTAAGAGTCTCTTAACGTTATATCTTGTGGACTGGTTGTCATTCATATACATGGGTACTATAAAGTTTACAGTTTATAGTTTACTAGCTGATGCCCGCGACTTCGTCCGCGTGGTTTAAGTTTTTTGTTATTCCCGCGGGAACTCCTTAATTTTCCGGGATAAAAAGTAGCCTGAAGCCATGTCACTCTCCAGGTCCTCAAATATACCCATGCCAAAAATCACGTTAGTCCGTTGCTCCGTTGTGGCGTGATTGAAGAACAAACCAAAAAACCAATAAACCAACAAACAAACACACTTTCGCATTTTAAATATTAAGTATGATATGATACTATTGTTTGAGTTATTAAACATTTTGTCTGGTGGGAGGCTTCGGCTGCGTCTTAGCTCTCGACCATCTTAGACTGGATCATCAGGTGAGATTGCAGTCTAGGGCTTACTTATAGTGGTATTAAAAAAAATTGTCTAATTTTCTCAGTTTTTGTATGTAATTTAATAAACTGCTTCTTCAGATTTTACTTAAGGATATAAAACATCTTAAGATATGTAAATACATACAAACATTTGGTATATTTTATTCTATAAAACAAAAAAATCCAGACATTTATTTAGTACTAGATGATGCCTTCGACTTCGTCCGCGTGGATTAAGGTTTTTGGATTCCCGCGGAAACTCTTTAATTTTTCGTGATAAAAAGTAGGTAGCATATGTCCTTCCCTGGGATTCTAACTATCCCTATACCAAATTTCATCAAAATCAGTTGAACAGATGGGCCTTGAAAACGTAGGAGACAGACAGACATACTTTCACATGTATAATATTAGTATGGATAACTTAATTGATAGTCACAGAATTATAATTTATTGGCATAAGCAAACTGTTGCAAAATATTTTATTATGTAGTGTTAGGTTGGTTTGGTTTTACCATCGGTGTTCAAACTTGGCGAATTTTTAATATATTTTGAATAGAAAACATTTAAGTATACAATCTCATTTTAAGTTCGAATATATCTAATATTATGGCTATGAAATAAGACTATTTTTAATATTTAATATATCAGCACTAAACTTAATTTTGAACATGCTTCAGGTTAATTTTAAGCAGTTTAAATTCGCTTCACGAATGTTTTGTATTCGATTTGAGAATACATAAAAGAAGCTAATAATAAACCCAAAAAACTTTACTCGGTGAAATTCTTTCGAACGAAATCTCATATGATAATAAGAGCTCTCTCTGACTATTTCACAACCTGAGGTGCGATTATGTTAGAATTGTCGATCAAATCGTCAAAGTTCGGCGTCAATGTAAAATAAACCATAAACATTGAATTAGAGCTCAATTTCGTGTATCCATTCTCATACGTTTTGGGTAGGGTATCGTACATAGTACATACTTATTATGGTTTATTTTACTTTGAAGCCGAACTTTGACGATTTGCTCGGCAATCCTTACATAATTGCACCTCTGACTCGAGCTAAAGCGCAACCTAAACCCTTGGACCTTTAAAGCTGAAATTTTGTACAGAAGCTCACTAAATAATGTACATGAGACTAACTAGGTTGAATTTTTGAAATTTCCACGGGAGCAAAGCCACGGGCAACCGCTAGTATACAATGAAATCGACGGACCGGCTTACGTAAGCTTTGGTCAGCAATCACATGAAATGATCAATGAACCAACAGCATTAATGAAATTCTTTAAAAAGAAAGTTGAATTTATGACCTTACAATAATGATTGAGGCTTATTACGGTAATTCAAATTAAAGCACGAAATGTAACAGGTCATAATGTGTCACCGCATACCTGTCTTAAGTCAGGTTTACACGACCTGTTAGCCGTTGATGTAATCGACAACAACCTCGTTTATAATAACATTATAATAAATAAAACACGCGCAGTCTTGTACCTAGATCTCTGCCTCGTTGGTCTAGCGGTTAGTATAGTCGACTGCGGATCACGAGGTCCTGAGTTCGATTCCCGGTCGGGTATAAAAATTGGTAGGTGTTGGGTTTTAAATTAAGAAATTCTCAGTGCGAGCCCGGAGTTGGAAGTTGGTGGTGTGCCTCGGAGAGCAGTTAAGCCGTCGGTCCCGGTTATTATCACTAACATGATAACAGTCGTTAAAGCCCGCCAACCCGCATTGGAGCAGCGTGATGGGTCTAAGCTCTAATTCCCTCTCTCCTATGAGAGTGGAGGCCTGTGCCCAGCAGTGGGACGTTAATAGGTTGTAGTGGAGGATCCCCGCGACCGCCGCGTGGATTGAGGTTTTATTGGATCCCGCGGGAACTCTTTAATTTTCCGGGATAAAATGTAGCCTATGTATTGTTCCAGACTATAATCTATATCTGTGTTCAATTTCATCCAGATCCGTCTAGCGTGATTGAGTAACAAACATCCATTCATCCAAACTTTCGCATTAATTATAATATCAGTATAAAAGTATATGATAATGTTAGTAACCTTATTTGGTGAAGCACATTTTATCGTGAATATGTAGTTTTAGTTACGTAACTCCAAACATTTTCAATGTAAAATTCAAGAGTTCACCTTGACCTTAAACTAATGGTTACTAATGTATGTGAGACGAAAGTTATATGTCAAAATGTGTCACCTTTGTAGAAAACCTGACATGTGCGGCGGCCCATCAACAGCCCTGGGGCCATACTACCAACGCTTAAGGCCCTGTGTAGCGTAAAAAAGGGTTTTTAAAAGCAGTGTATCCATCAAACGGTGACATAATGTATGCTTGTAAAAATAATGTGCTGTTTTCAAGACCTTTGAGCAGCCATTTAAAAAAACTCTGTGCATTGAAATTTAGAGTATAATTCTAAAACACGAAAGTCAACAATAATAAAACAATTTGGCTTTAAGCGTTGACAGTTGGTACGGCCCCTGGTTTCTCGAGCCGAATTTGCAATATGCAAAATGAACAAAACGCAAATTGTTTCATTTCCGTAAGGATATTATTTATGAGTTTGTTATTTATATCGAAACAATTCATGCCCGTGGTTTAGTCCGCGTAATAGTCCGAATTCGGTTTTTATGTAAAGAAAAATAGAAAAATCTCTACTAATTTAGAAATTCGGGATTGTTTTTTTTTTCTATCTGGGAGTGTTGTATGAACGCAGTTTATTTTACAGGACGTCTGTTGGGTCAACTAGTATCTTAATAATATTAAAAATTATGCTTAGAAACCTGTTAACTTATTCTCAGCATAAACGAAAATAATTACTCAACCACCGAATGATTAATTGTGCTCATAAATTATTACTTACCTTTTGAATAAAATTAATTAATTATTAATACTTAGTAATATTACGTATTCGAAAGTTTATCTATTTGTCTGTGGTTTATTTTTTCACGGCCCCGAGATTTGCTAACAGAGTAGTGAAAGCACAGAGAAAAATAGCTTGCATGCCGGACACAAATAAATAGGCTACTTTTTATCCTGGAAACAGCTCATCGAGATTTAAAAAATCTATATCCCCGTGGATGAAGTTTCGAGAATCATATTTTAGTCTATCAGCTTAACATATTTTTTATAGTAGGTATATGAATATACTCAATTATGTGCAGTACAATGTACAATACTGGTATTGTTAAGAGCAGAAAAAATTAACATATTTTAAAGTTATAAGTGAACTGCGCAGGGTAAGCTGCAAGTTGCACATAATATTAAGTAGGTACTAGGTACCTCTTATAAACTTCTCCAACGCAGTTAGGCACAAAAACGTTGAATGTAATACTTTTCGGTGAATGCGAATATCCCTCAAAAGAAAATACGGAATAAAAACCTTTTTCTAGTACTTACTATCTGATTAAAAAAAAATTATATATCTGTACCTACGCTAAGTAAAATGAACCTTAAGGACACTAGTTTTGAGTTCAATTTCGTGTATGCGTTCACAACCAGGTCTCCAAACGGAAACGTTTTGAAATTAAAATCCGTTGTTATGATTTTGAAACTTCAAGCTTTTGGTTCCATTTTACTTGACGTGATCGAAGTTGATTCTTGTAGCAATAGCTAGAAACTAAGAGAAAAAAGATCAAATAAACCTATCGAAAATCAAAATTTTTTATTGAATGATCAAATTGTAATAATAAGATATGAAGGTGCAGATCTAGAATAAAATAAGTAAGCACTAATCAATCGAGCTACTATAAGTTGTCTTACAAACACTATCTAAATGTGACATCACAAATTTTTAAGTTAAAGCTTATCATACTAATATTATAAATGCGAAAGTCAGTTTGTTTGTTGGTTTGTTGGTTTGTTGGTTTGTTGGTTTGTT
The DNA here is from genome assembly GCA_923060345.2 of Erebia aethiops. Lineage (NCBI taxonomy): Eukaryota > Metazoa > Arthropoda > Insecta > Lepidoptera > Nymphalidae > Erebia > Erebia aethiops. The sequence continues at coordinate 6,041,283 of OV281096.1, read as the reverse complement.
GGTTTGTTGGTTTGTCCTTCAATCACGCTGCAACGGAGCAACGGATCGACGTGATTTTTGGCATGGATATAGTTGAGGACCTGGAGAGTGACATAGGCTACTTTTTATCCCGGAAAATTGAGGAGTTCCCCCGGGAATCCAAAAAACTTATTCCACGCGGACGAAGTCGCGGGCATCAGCTAGTTAAAAATAATTCTAATGGTCCTTAATTTATTTCAGATTTCACATCAAGAACGTTTCTGTTTAACTTTGACACACTTTGTCAAAGTTAAACAGAAACGTTGAGAATATTAATCCTGTTATAATCTTGACTACTTAATAATAAAATACCTATTTCATGGTACCATTTCAACCACCTATCCTTTTCATCCCCTTAACCTACGTTGTATGTAATATGTATCGTATAACGTGATATGGGACGGAGCTAGCTTTCATGTCGGAAGGCTACTTTTTATTCGGGAAAATCAAAGAGTTTCTTCGAGATTTAGGTACCTATATAAACTAACAACTAAATCCACACGAACGAAGTCACGGGCATCATCTAGATTTCCATAAACATAAACAAATAGTCAATCTCAGTCATCAATTAATGTTGCGTTACCCGATTGACGTAATGGGGTCAACGTATGAGACTTGAAGAACTGAACTTAAACGACTTGTAGTGTATGTGTCACCGTAAGATTGTAAAAACCGTTAGATTGTTATCTAACTTTAGGTTTAGGCTTAGGATAATAAAGGAATACAAATGGGTTGAGTAAAGAAATAAAAATTAGTTTGGGATGAGATGAAATGGGATGGGTACGGAACAACCCGAAAAATGACGGTTTTTTAAACCATTTGTCATCCCCTATTTAACCTGGGTAATCTTTATTGAACACGTATCTATTCTTTAATTTTGAATCTAAAACATAAAATGCCTACTGATTTTAAAAACTGTATTATATCTTAACTTGAAAAATGATATGGACTTTCACACAAACTTTTAACCTCTGTTTAACTTTTCTTAGGGGTCCAATTAAAAAAAAACACCTCCATAGCTAATGCAACAGTTCCTGCGAACTCACATCTGCGTGGCGACAAGTGCACATTCCATTACCACTTCTAATCTTTGAATTCTGTGGTTGAAACAAAATGAATTTGTTTAGCAATAAATCATCCAAACGCACTTACTTACTGTAACGCCTAGTGTATGATTAATAACAAAATTGATGAAGGGGCGTACATATTAGTATAATTATTAGCTACTTCAAGTTATAAATAATGTTTATTACTAGAATTAGAAGTGTTCTAATCTATATTAAATAAAATTTACAAATAAATAAAACTATCTTAAGAAATGTACTTAGCTACATTCGTGCAATAAAATAATATCTAAAATACTTAAGTACTTAATACCTACAATATCCGCTAGCAATGAAACTTGCAGATCTTAACATGGCCAAGTAATTTGTTCTACTGACTACAGCCAACTTAAACTCGTACTTGCACTGCCGAAATACTTCGAGGAAAAAGAAAATCTTAAAGTCAGGCAATTTCAAGCGAGAAACTTGCCAGAAATTGAATTATTTGTAGTGCCGTGTGCAATTCGTGACCAAAGCTTGTGTTAAACGTACCTAACATTTGGTCTGAGTTGCTAAAAATATGTCAAAGTTATTCAAACAAAATAGTATTAGGTATGGACAAAAACCGCATAACTAACTTTTAAATGGAAATGCACACACTAGTGCGAAAGGACAAAACGTCGTTCCCCTCCGTCTCCGCTCTTCACTCTGTGAAGTGGGCTTTTGTAATCATCATTATTCAGGGCAGGATTCCATAAAACCAGTAACAGATTTTCATATTATTATTTACTTAATTAACCATATTATTTTGTGACATTTCAATTAAACGAGAATTTTATGTAAGTGCTTAAAGCCATAAAAATTCCGGAAAACGTGCGTGGGTGAAAACTCGCCGGTTTCTATCAAGCATTTTGCAATAAAAATATTTGACATAGGAGTACCAGGCCCACAGTTTAATGGCGTAAAATTATTGCTATATTTAAGTCTGCGTTTTTTTATAATTGAAAAAAAATATTGTAGCATTTGCATTCACGGTCATTGTTACATTCCAATGAGTTACAATATAAAGCTAAGGACTAACATGTGCGTAACTTGTGAACGTAAGTCGTAACGTAAATACTCGTATGTTACAATTTGTTATATGAGCCGTAAATAGTGAGCTGAGTCGTTTGCCGCTTGATCTACGTACATATTGTGGAGCACTTGTGGAGCACACACTGCGGAGTGTAACGTAAATTACGAACAGGCTCGTCGCGAATGTTGCATTACAATACCGATTTAGGTCAGTCGCCATCTCTATATCTACAACTAAAGCTGGGTCCACAAATATTTTATTTAATCGTTGCAAAGGTCCGTATTTCATGCTAGTTGAAACGCAAAATAAGTGTACTTACGTCCTAGGTAAATTATGATGAAAATTCGTACACAGTTTGTATGCATGCCACAGAATGCAGATCTTATTTAAAAAACTTAAATCGTTGCGGACAATCGTGGGCGCCTAGTTATAGTTGTTTATATGTGGTACCAGCCTTACAAATGCTCGAGATTATAGTTGTCAGTCATGTCAAACACTTGTTACTTCAAAATTTTTTTGTTTTTATAACAGTCTTTTTCAACACACCACCGCCTGTCATTGGACTTTGCTTGGTAATTTTTTTAAAATAAAATACCACAACGACCTTTGAACAGATCTACCTATATAAGTACATATGCATAATATACTGCTAAGGCCCCACTTTAATTAAAACCAAAAAAACATAAGAGCTGTTTATCTCACGTTATGGTTTGAGAAAAGCGAATCGTAAGCCTATCACCCCCATTTTTAGAAGAATGGACAAAATAGGTGGTTCACTTTTTAAAATACGACTTCTACACATCGGCTTTTATAAAACTACTACAGATTTGATTTGAAGGGGTCGCTATTGTATTTTACACTTGACATGGTCATTGCTCCTAAAATAAGCTCCAGAAGCTTTTTGCTTTGATTAGAGCCAAATAATAATAATAATTAATATATGTAATTACCTGACGCAAAAAGTCTGCATAGTTTGCGAGTGATCATAATATAATATTATCATTATCATTTTGCTTACAGGCCTATTACACTACACATTTTCAAGGGACCCGTAACCTAAATCAGTGTAGTGTAATTAGATATATAGAGAAAGGGTCATTAATTAGGGACACCGGGTCGTCCCGGTCTGCCGCACTCTGCCGGCTGGGCAATGTAATAACATTTAGGGTGCTTTAAAGGGAGCTCAGTCGTCGCACGACCAGCGTAGAGAGTAGTTGTGTTTCTCCGGCTCGCGCGAGTATTTTGATGTTAATTTAGTTTACTTTGTGCCACCTAGATGGCACCACTTGTACTCTGGCTCGCGAAGAGGTGCCGTCAAGGTTTTCGTTCAGAATGAGTTAGGGCCCGATTGCAGTGTAATAGCGACGCCCTGACTCGGGGCCACGCCCACCCTTTCTACAGGGCCCTTTGAAAAGTGTAGTGTAATAGGCCTATTACTCATACCGCATCACTAGTCATAATATCCGTGCTGCTACCAAAGCGCAAAAGTTTTGATTTTCACTTTCTACACTTTCAGTTTCTTTGATTGGATGAATAGTGGTGGTATTCTTGCTGCAAAAGAGAATTTTAACTAATAGAGAGAAAGTGACAGCTAATCATGTCTATTGTAACGAATGAAGCAATCTTTATACAACATTAAAACATTAATATTTGATTCCACGGTAGCAATCAGACCGCAATATGAAATCAGTAGTGAAGCTGAGGTGCAAAATAGGGTATCGTACATACCTAAACGTATATAATATTTAGTTCTTTGCGGTAATGCCCTAACTGCCCTAACAACAAATAAAGCTCTTCTTAGACCAGGGCACGTTTGGAACCCTCGTAGCTTTAGTTTTAAGATACCGTAACTTATTATCACCATCATGTTTTATATGTAAGTAATTGACGTCAATATGTGCGCCTACAGTGTACCTAAATTGAATAAATGATTGATTGATTGAAACGAAACAAATGATAAAAAATATAGAGTCGACTGCTAAATCAGAATTGCTCAAAAAACGGTATTTCAAGAATATTAGGCACTGTATAAACATTACTTATTGTACAGTTTTATACATATTAACAATGTGAATAATTATTATAAACACGGAGTTTGGGGAAATACGTGCAAAAACTTGTATCTAATAAAAGTTTTTTGAACTAACTATGCAGTGTAAATCTACATTCAGTTTGGTTTATACTCGTAATTACTTTTTTTGTTATCACTGCCACGCGAGATTTAGATTTATGTGAATTAGGTAGCATGTACTATGTACTCGTAGGTCCGGATCTCTAGGTAGGAATTTACTTACCCTGCCGGACTAACCGCCGCCGGGACCCTTTCGAACCATTTCCTTTCTGGGAATTGTAAATCTATAATATATTGTATTCTTTGTTTTATAATTTATTACGATATTATTTCTATGGACATTTTAGTTCCAAGACATCTTAGACAATTTATCATTGCTTATAATTAATTATTCTTTATATAAAAATTATAGTTGTGGATTGTTACAAAGTCTGATGAATGGTTTTATGAATTACTTTTGATAATTTCAACTCATGATTTAAAACTGCACGTTAGTAATGAGGAAATATGTTTGGTCAAATTTGGTCTTTGTCATCTTAATTCTACAGTGTTTCCAACAAATAAACGAATTATTATTATTATATAGAACCCGGGACCCCCCACTTTTAAGACCACTGCGCCAGGGAAGTCGTTAAAATTCAACCAAACCCGTCCAGTGGTTAGAGCTGTGCATTGACGGCTCAGTCATTTACCTTTTCCTTTCATTAATTTACATTAATATCATGTAAAAGCCAATAATAGATCATACAAAGGCAGTTTCCGTTGTTGGTACACCACAGTTTGAGAGTCATCTGAGAGTTTTAAAAACACGCGTATTATCTTAGCGGAAAGCAAATACAATTACATCAGCTGACAACCTTCAGATAGAACTTGGCATGTGGAAGTGCGTAGTATACAACTAACCTACGTGTACCAAAGATAAATGTACCTTGAGGACTTGCTTTTATATATTACTAAACTGCCTCGTTGGTCTAGTGGTTATCACGGCCGACGAGGTCCCGGGTTCGAGTCCCGGGTTGGGCCATAATTAAGTATTGAGTTTTTCTGATTAGAAATTCTCAATTCTAGCCCGGAGTTACAAAGTTGGCGGTGTTTCACCCCCGTGCCTCGGAGAGCACGTTAAACCGTCGGTCCCGGTTATTATCGCACTAACATGATAATAGTCGTTAAAGCCCGCCAACCCGCATTGGAGTAGCGTGGTGGGTCTAAGCTCTAATTCCCAATCTCCTATGAGAATGGAAGCCAGCCTCATTGACGTCCCACTCCTGTACCCAGTTAATGGGCTGTAGTGGATGCCCCGACTTCGTTCGCGTGGGTTAAGCTTGTTTTAACTCCCACGGGAACACTTTAATTTTCCGGGATAAAAAGTAGCCTATGTCACTCTCCCACTAAAAGTTAAAACAAAGTAAAATTTCTTATAGTAAGTATGTAGAATATAGCTAGGTTTATCCGATGCAATGAATTGAGAGAACAATGGAGTTTAGTTATTAGTTTACGTGGTTAGTTCACACTTTATAAGGACTGCTCCGAATACCTGCCTACATTCTTTTTGCTAAGATAATGTAGCAGCATAAAAAGTCAGTCGCTTGCAAGACGATTACGGAAAATGATAGTTGCACCAATTGATGTAAAATTTTAGTAGTTGTACCGTACTATTACCTATTCTGGATGGAGTGTTATATCATTTAACACTCTGTCACTACTGACAAAATCCATTATCAAACTTGTGTGAAAATCAAAACTTTAATCCTAAAGTCGGTAAAATTAACGGCTCTTAGATATATCTGTCACCGTAAGATTGTAAAAACCGTTAGATTATAATATAACGTTTTTTATCTCGATAGATTATAAACTTTCGACAGATTGTGAACCGTAACATACTGCTTACAATTTAACGCGTTATTTTTCGGTAAATTGTAATAGGTATATACCTGATACCTGAATATTCATGTCAAACCCTAACCTAACCTATAGTTCGCGCGCGAGTTGAATGCAGAGTAAATGTATGGTGACACTTACATTTACTCTGCATTCAACTCGCGCGCGAACTGTACAAGAAAGAGACAAGAAAACGTAAAAACAATAAATATTTCATAAATTAATACTCAGAACATTGAACGGTTCACAATTTTTCGACAGTTTATAATCTAGCGGGATAGAAACCGTTAGATTATAATCTAACAGATTTTACAATCTTACGGTGACATATCCATATCTAAGAGCCGTTCTCCTAGAAGTTCTTTGTGATTTGTTTAATTATAGAGTTGAATTAAGTACTTATTAGGAAGAAATTGAATTAGTATAAAAAAAATCTATTGATAGATTTTTATTTTTCCGAGTGGTGGGAATTCCTAATCCCTTTTTAGCCAAGTTAAGGCGTCATCTTAAGTACGTAATCCCTACCGAAGATGAAATATTAAGTGACTGACTTATTTATAGTTGCTATTGTTTAGTAGTTTGTATACAAACAACATTTTATAAAATATTACTGGTTCTCGCGGGAACTCATTATTTTTCCGGGATAAAAAGTAGCTGTGTTATTCCATAATCTATCTCTGCGCCATTCCATAATCTATCTCTTAATCTAGATCCGTTCAGCCGTTCTGGAGTGATTGAGTAACAAACACTCATACATCCATCCAAACTTTCGCATTTATAATATTATACTAGCGAATGCCCGCGACTTCGTCTGCGTGGTTTGAGGTTTTTTAGTTCCCGCGGGAACTCTTTAATTTTCCGGGATAAAAAATAGCCTATGTGCTATTCCAGACACATAGACTAGAGAAATAGATTATTATCTATCTCTGTGCCAAATTTCAGGCAAATCCTTTCAGCCGTTGGCGCGTGATTGAGTAACAAACATCCATACATTCATACATCCATCCAAACTTTCACATTTATAATATTATAGTATAGTATAGTATAGATGTATATACTTGGCTATCATTTCTCAGTAGGTAAATAATATAAACTTTGATTTGACAACATACGCGTGAGTATGATGCTCTTCGGCGATAGCTGCACACGTGCAAGGACAACACGAGTCTTGCCTAAAATAAACGTGTCTAATATAAATATAACATGCCATACAGGGTGTTTATGTGTTTGCGCAGGCGTATACTTAAATATTGTTTTAGTCGCGAATCGCGATATCAAATTGTGTTGTTAGATTGTAAAAAAAGAATGAATTATTAGTACCAATTTTTTCCTTTCCTTTCGCCACAGACCTAAAAATGATTCCCAAGCCGGACAAAACATATAGCTGTTTTAAGATCTTTTGGTCGAAGTCGTACCCAGTGCCCGAGTGGTAGGTTTAGTGGCCATAGATACTTATTGAAATTGTCCTAGAAGGATTACAATGCTTCTTTGAGGTTATAAAAATTAAATTTTCCCAGATAAAACCGCCTTCTATTATGATAAAACATTTAAATGTGTGTATATATTAGTTTGAGCTCTACGATGACACACTAATGCCTACTCACGAAACGGTTAAACTAGCATAGATAAGAAAGATTTCAAAAATGGAATCTTCCGCGCGTTTTGTTTTAGATAAGAACCCTTTAAACATTTTTTTGATCTACCCTCACAATAAGCAGTAGCAAGGAAATTAAGGTGGATCAATCCGAGCACACTATAAGGTGATTTTTGACATCGTAGAGCGTCAGCATCACAAAAAATGTATAAATCCGATAGCCTACTGTGGAATCACGTTACGCACAACACTGTAAAATCTTTGCATCATATTATAGGTGATTTAAAACAATAATTTGATAACTATTGCAATAAATTATTTTTCAGAGGATCTCTCAAAAGTCATAAGTAATATTCACATCCCCTGTTAGTTTTATGATGAATAACCATTTTAAACTATCGATTAAAGTAAAAGTGCCTCGAACTTTGATGACGTCACAATTCAGTATTTCATACAAATTCCCATACTAAGTTTCATAAAAAAGTTTCTGATTTGACTAGTTGTCAAGTAACTAATTCAATAGTTCCTATATCTTATAAAATTACTAATATTATAAATGCGAAAGATGGGATGGATGTATGGATGTTTGTTACTCAATCACGCCCCAATGGCTGAACGGATCTGGCTGAAATTTGGCACAGTTTCCGCCGGAAAAAAGAAACCTCAAACCACGCAGATGAAGTCGCAGGGATCCGCTAGTATGTAAATAAAACAAACAGAATATTATGAAAAGGTCGACAAATTGACTAACCGAAATTAATCGAGCTAATAAGAAAATATTTGTACTGATAAAAAAATTTAGTATCTATTGTTTGCACAAGGATACGAATTATTGTCGTTGGAACATCGGGTTTTCCTGATTCGGCACCAAAAGCATCTGCAATCGACGTTCTCTGATCACGACTTGTGCCTTTAAAATATGAATGCCATTTATAAAGGCATGTGGCAAGGATATCACGAAACTAGGGAAATCCAGCCATAAACCATTGTGCCGGGCTTACAAATTGGTTCACACAGCTTCAACTTGAAGTATGATTCTTTTTGGAGCACATTCATTTATTAACAATGGACAAAGTCAATAAACTAAGTGCTCAAAGTCATAGAAATCATTACATATACCTTTGCAAAGGTTGAATTTGGAACATCATCATTTGCGTGTTGAATTGTTGTTGTTTTTAACCGACTTCCAAAAAAGGAGGAGGTTCTCAATTCGGCGTGTATTTTTTTAACGTATGTTACCGCATATCTCCGTGGTTTCTAAGCCGATTTGAAAAATGTTTTTTTTCAGTCGTTAGAGGAAGAGAAAAAAAAATAGTTAAAAAAATATTTAAATATTCGTTTTCACTTCTATCGGCAGTCCTTAAGACTGCCATTTTTTTTTCTTAAAACACACTTATTATCTTAGAAATAGTTGAGTTTCGTTCCCCGGGGATCAAACCCACGCCTCCCAAATAGAAGACTGTAGGCAATCGCTTCTTCAACCTAGGTATAGATATTATACAATATTATGATGTTTAATTTAGAACAAACAATAAAGTAATAATAGAGTCAAAATATACATCAATAAATATCTTGTTACAGGTAAACGTGGTGATCGTGACAGACAGGAAGCAGTGAAATAAAGTGGCAGTGCAGTGTGCTCTCCGTTTCAAACATGAGAAGACGCTCGCGAAGCTGACTGTATCAAATAATAATGCAAGTGCAACAGTGTTTCAATATTCAAGTTGACATTTAAAGCATGTCAAGTAAAAATTGAACTATGGCACTGACTAACTTCACGGTGGCAGGGATTGGAGCTGCGACGCCCGCGCTCACAGCCACGTCACCTACTCCATTACACGTCCAACTAGATGACCTCCTCTACTCCCCTGAAGAACATCAGGCGGAATATGCCCCAAATTACGCCGGCAACGAACCCTTCCTACCACCCCCTGATGTACAACAACCCAAAAAATCTAAAGTCAGAAAACGCGCTGGCACTGCGTATTTGCCCCCACCCAATCAATTCACACATTACCCAAGACAGGACAACGTCCCCCAAAATCCTTTCAATAGTCCACTATATCCCCAAGTCTATCAACAACATACAAGACTCGATTTACAAATAGAGAATGAGAGGGTTCAAGAAATCAATACACAATACGGTAATACGGGGCAGTACGTCCACGATCCGACTGGGGATTATGATTATGAACAGAGGAGAACTGATAAAACTCGACCACCTTACAACCCAGGGTATGCGGATAATCCTTATGGACCAGCAACGACGCCCGGTCCACCATCTAGTCGAAGGTTTGGTGGAGACCAAAGCCATTTAAATCGTCCTACGACATCGCCGTTGCAGAGTGTGACGCGAAAGCAAAATGAGGCTGGAACTAAGACTAGTAGTAGTGGTAGTAGTGAGAGTAGTGGACCTCCGGATCGTCCTCGAGGTTTTACCAAAGTCGAAACAGGAAGTTCTGGCGGCAAGACACAACTACACGCAATTTTAGATTACGATGATGATTATTACGAAGATGTTCCTGGATCAGGTAATTATAGTTAATTTTTTAAACTAAAATCGAGTAAGCGTTTAATCTACAGAACTTAGTTTGGATAGATATGTATATTTAATAGTTAAGGAACGTTACAATGAGATTGTTATCCGCTAAATAGTTTTAATGTCAGCCTACGAGACATTGAAAAGGCACGATCGGTCCAATTACTTCCACTATCAGTCGATAGCCTTCGAGGCCAGCTTAAGGTATCAAATGGGAGCGAATAACCAATTTTATTGCTCAGTAACGATCAATAATAACAGCAAACTCAAGCTGTATGTATTAATTAAAGTTCAATGATTGATCGTTTTATCTGTTAAGTATCAAGTCGAGGGTCACAGTATAGTAGGGAAATTGTTCGCTTACGCTTTTATCTAAACCTCTACTAGCCTTCGATTGCATTAGTGCCAGCTGACCAATGCCAGCTAGACAATGGATAGTCTTCGGTTGACGTTGATACATGCACATAAATGTCGACAATGCCCTAGAAAATGCGACTGTAGCTTGTGTTGATAAAAAATTATGCTGCAACTGATTGCATGTCTGCCGGTTTTTGCATCAAGCATAATGTCAGTCAGAGTAAACTGTGGTAATGTTATCTACGCTATACATATCTGAGTTATGAAGTCGGTGATAGATATTTTTTTATTTATTTTAATATTTACCTACTTAGTTGCTAAATACCAGCACGTTTTAACAATAAGGCACATTTTCCGATCAGTCTAAAACACAAATTTTTAGTTAGATGTTGCTTAACCAAAAGCCTGTTTTCATCAGCACCACAAACAGCTATTAACATACGTGTTTATGTGTTGGGATTGCGTGTGAGCGTCTTTACTTTTAAGTCAAGCGTACAAAACACCAGTTTCGACCTTGGTTTCGCTTTCGAACGTTATTATCATCATCTTCTCGAGATTACTTTAAACGGTTCCTCTTACGGTACTTGTGGAAAGTAGCGTACAACAATGCTATGACATAATCTCGTCTGGTTATTTTTCCATTAATACAAATTTCAGCCTGCCTGATTAAGTTAAAATTTCGTGTTTATTGCTTAGTGTTAGTATTGTGTAGTGTGTTATTGTTAGCGATATTTGAGTCGTTAAATAACTGGATGGACTATTCTTAAAACTAAACGTATTAACTAATTAAATAGTTATTAATAACTTATCTGTGAGAAAACAATATCAAAATGTAGGAACCAGAAGTTTAACTCGCTATAATCCGCGACAACAGGTAAATCTATGTGGTACAGTGTTTTTTTTTTTCACCACACCACAGAAATCCCCCAAATGGGAGGCATTCCTCCGTGCATTGTGGAGGCAACATCTCCTTAAGGTGCTCCGGTATAGGAGTGAAACATACCTTGAGGGTAGTTTTTGGGGGATTTCTGTGGTGTGGTGAAAAAAAATCCCTGTACCACATAGATTTTCCTATTGCCAATAAAACAGTATATTTTTTATTAATTAAAAAAAACATTTTTTTTAAATATGACACTGTTTTGAAAATAGGTACATTGTACAACTCGCAGGCTTTACGTTAAGTTATCTTATACCCTTCACTACTAATGTGCATGAAAAACGCCTGAGTACAAAAATGAAATATTAACGATAGCGATTAATTACTCATAGACATTGGAATCGCAAGAAATAAATAAACCTCTTTTTTTACGTAAAGGAAAACAATAAATAAAAACTAGTTTTACAGGATTTTGTAGTCTTAAATAAATTTTCTTTGTGAATATTATGGTTAAAGAGATTTAAGATTATATCAATAAGAAAATAACGGTAACTAATAGGTACTTATGTGATAACAGTGGCATAGACTGGGTTCGAAGCTCCCACCAACTTCGAACCCAGTCTATCCCACTGTGTATGCATTAAGTTGAGTAACCTATCACATGATGAAAATTGAAAAATGAGCTACTTCAAGAGTTAACTCACGACAGCGGATAGTATGAAAGTCAAAGTTTTGACTGTTAGGAGGACATTATAAATGGTAATATGATAAGACAGGCTTTATTGCACACAATATGAATAGCAAATTTATCGATATTACTTGTCGATGTTTAAATTATTGGTCACGTGTAGAATATCGAAAGGTAGTTTATATTGGAATTCTATGAAAACAATGCATGGGAACAAATAAATTCTTAGACTTTCTAAGAAATGGTTAGCAGCTACTGCATAATAATCCTCAAGCAACATTTTGCAAAACCAATGCTATAGAAGCTTTGAATTATGAGCAATAAGGATTTCCGACAATTATTCAGGTTCTGCAAAGGGATTTGTCATCGTTTTAACCGAAAACCATTGAAGGACGAGTGGCCTAGTTGCGACAGCGCATATCAGGCGATTGCGATAGTTAAAAGCAACGTTGACCCACGTCGGTAACTGGATGGGTGACCGAATTTGGAAGTCTGAATTTTGCCTTTTCGTTTTCCCGGTCACTAACGATTATCAGATATAAAAATCGTTAGTGACCTAAGAGTTCAAATAGTACTCTTAGTCGAGTTGTATGCGGAAAGACCCACCGCATTATTATCCCCAGAAAACCCCTGCCATTATGTGATTAATGAAATGGGGTCACGACCCTCAGCAATGGGGAATACGACGCAGAACCGATAAACAACGGCCATCATATAGTACTCTTGCAAGGATATCTTACAAAGACAACGCAGTCCGGTGCCGCTTGTATTCACCAATTCGCTTGCAATCATTCGTCTATCGAAGGCTGCAGTTTTAGGCGCATTATAGTTATTCCCATCTTTCAAAGGGGCTTGAATTGGAATATCTATGAAATAATTACCATATCAATATTATGAAGCAGCTAAGGACCAAATGGATCTTCTTTGACTGACCTCTTTCTTCTATTAGCTGGCGCTTGTCGGTGCAGCTTTTTCCACCCTTCTTTAAATTCCAGAATCCAGAACAGAACCTGGAGAAACTGCTACTAACGGCAAAGTGGAAGCAAAGAGGCCAAGCGGACGTAGCCTATACATTGGGCCGACCAAATAAGCACAACACTCGGCACAACGTTCACGTTGCTCTGCACAATGCCACAGACAAACCATGATGGCGTAACATCGTAAAAGAAAAGATACTCCGTGGCAAAGATCACGACCCTCAGCAGTGAGGATGACGATGCATGGCGGAGATACAATCCAGTGTCATTTCCTGTGGTCATTTCCATCTATTCTACTATAATTACACGCTTCCAACGCTAAATACCTAACACTCCCCCTCAGGCGACACTCAGGTCACAGTGTAATAAATGTGTGATATGAGCTTTTCATCAAAAATTCCTAAGCCAAATAGCGCGAACCACAAAAGCCAAATGACCGAATCCAACAAATATCTTTTGCTAAAGCCCTTTCAAATACCGACCTTAGTTTAGGTGACTATTACTAGATCTAGACCTGTTTCTTTGTGCACTGAATATCTAACTAGTTCAGATAATGATAGCGTGACTCAAATAGTTTTTAAATATTCTATTAGGATACCTATTGTGTTTAAGTAATAAACTAAGTAGGTACCTACTGTGGTTCTATTTAAAGTGCGTAGTAGTTATTCGCCTAGCATTATTCGTGGGATATTCGTTTTAAATTCTCATAATTAATTTTGGTTTCGAGGGGAAAATAAATAAAAAAGATAACTAAGTGTATTGTTGTTTGTCCAATTACGTCTAATTGAGCTGTTGGATCCAGAAGTTTATTATCAAAATCAATACTGCTTTTCCACAATACTGCGTTTCATTACATTTTACGTTTTCACAAAAACTTTTTGCACACTGCCACTGGCAGTAAATTATGGACGGGACTATTTTATAAACAAACTAGCTAATGTCCGCGACTTCGTCCGCGTGGAATAAGTTATTTTGGATTCCCGTGAGAACTCCTCAATTTTCCGGGATAAAAAGTAGCCTATGTCACTCTCCAGTTCCTCAACTATACCCATGCCAAAAATCACGTCGATCCGTTGCTCCGTTGCAGCGTGATTGAAGGACAAACCAACAAACCAACAAACAAACTGACTTTCGCATTTATAATATTAGTATATGATGTCAACTGTTGATACTTGATACCTTACCTGCAAGGAGGGAAAGAACCGGGAAAGGATGGACAGATCTTACCATGAGCAGAAGTAAATACAAGTGCAAGCAAAGGGGATTTAGCTTCAAGAATAGAACCAAAATTATCTAAGGCTTTTAGTCCTGTAGGTAGCCCTACAGGACTAAAAGCCTTAGATAATTTTGGTGCATGCGCACGAGTAAAATTATAGGCCGACCGTTTAACTCGCGTATCGCCTGCGCAGTAAGAAGGGAGCGGGGGCGGGTAACGCTACACACGGAGTCAATAATCCAAAGATTTATCTCGAGATAGACATTGTTGGTAAATAATAAAATAATATGTTATCTCTATTTGTCCACCGAAGCTAACATGTTTACTTGTCTCGTTACGTCAAAACGATAAAAGTAATATTTTTTATCTGTGGTATTTTTCTGTAAGAACTCTTACATGCCGACTATTTTGGCTTGTATTATACCGGATTTTGAGCATGTTAGGGTAAACGAGAAATTAGTCGGCAACGTCAACATCTCTCTCGCTCGTCGCTAGACATCTCGTTGTGCGCATGCTAAGCCTGCGTGAGTAGGCTGCTAAAGTCAGAAGATGTTTTTTTTCAAAATTGATACCTACAGATTCTGTGGTTACAGTCCTATTATTGAACGCCAATAATAGCTATTTATGCAACTGTATCGTAATGAGGGTCATTTTAATTCGAGTGCTGTTTTTTGATACGAGGCTTGCCGAGTATCAAAATAGGATAGTACGAGAATTAAAATGACTAATTACGTACAGTTGCATACAAGATTTTATCTACGACAAGGACGTCTTTATAATTTTTTACTTTGTAAATTAATAAAAAAGTCAAATCAATTGACTGGTTGGGAAAGTGCCAGAACCCAGAGCCGCTAAGCTATAGGTATCCTATTTATGAAGATAACCATATCGATACAGCTACGACTCATAACGATACAGCTCCCATACAACGAACTGTATCGTTATGAGAAGCAAACACGAAAGAGGGTTCAATTCGATATAGTTGTCAAATTCGAAATTGGAACTTTTCGATGCTGGAGTAGATAAATAAATAATCATCGTTCTCACGTCTAAAATCTGCATTATTATGCTAATTAAGTAAGTATAATATGTTAGTAATCATGTGGAAATCAGAAATGGCATTGACCAGATAATCAAAACCTAGGTCGCGCAAAGCAAAGTTCAAAATTCGACTTTTAAAATTCTTAACACTAGAAACGTTTTTATCACAGGTGTCCAGATTCATAATCTATTTATTATTCTTATATGGCACTAGATGCAAATCTTGGGTAATCTCAATAGGTCATGTACCTACGTAATCTCAAGGATAATTATTTGTGATTCAGTTCTTGAGAGTTTTAATAAAATGTCCCGGGGTTCATTAAAGGTGAAAATGCCACAGTAACCTCTCATGCCCGATTTCATCACGAGACCTTAAATTTTAGGGAACACCTAAGGTGACAGATTAGGTATAGTAAATTTTGCAAAAATTGGGCTTAGATTTATTTTATTTTATTTTATTTGTTATGGAAAACCAACAGCTTAGATAGTTCGAGACAGTCTTAAAATTAGGTAGCTTTAAGCTAATGACAGGTGTTCACAAATAGAAACACACAATTAAAAAAAAAATAAATTTGACGATGAAAACGCGCAACAGTCATCATTGAGCTGGAGCAGCACCGAAGAGACGTTGGTTCTCTTTGTGTGTTCTATCGTCTCTACAATGGGAGGTGCTCTGAGGAGTTATTTAATCTAATACCACCTTCCATGTTCTCCAGTCGCACTCTTCGTCGCAGAAACAAATTTCATCCTCACCACCTGGATGCCTGTTCTTCTTTCACCTCCCGTTATTCCAGGTCATTTCTGCCACGTACCTGCAAATTGTGGAACCAGCTTCCATCTTCTGTGTTCCCTAATGACTATAATATGGGGCTCTTCAAAGGGCGGATAAACAAATTTCTTAAAAGCCAGCAACTCATTGGCGGTTCCTCTGGTGCAGCAAATGTTCTTGGGCGGCGGTAATCACTTACCAGCAGGTGACCCGCCTGCCCGTTTTTTATTTATATAAATATAAAAAATATCGGTTATGTACAGTAATGTATACCTACTGCAATTCTACCACAATCATTGTGATGCATAGCTATTGCATCGTTTCTTCTTAGTTTCCTCTTCTTTTAACTTTTATCGCTCTCAAAGTTACTATTCAAAGAAACCAGCAAGTAATTTGGTTTGGTATATTGTACTAAAACAGTACCGTCCACCACTACAGCCCATTAACATCCCACTGCTGGGCACAGGCCTCCACTCTCATAGGAGAGAGGGAATTAGAGCTTAGACCCACCACGCTGCTCCAATGCGGGTTGGCGGGGCAATTAAACAAACAACTTGTTTAAAAATATTAAAATACGGCTTTAATGAATTAATCGAAACTCGATCTACCGAGACTAATGTTACATTTTGATAAATTTTAGGTCATTCGAAACTTAGGTTTTTTTTTAATCCACTACAAGGTAGCCCTTGACTGCGATCTCACCTGATGGTAAGTGATGATGCAGTCTAAGATGGTAGCGGGCTAACCTGTTAGGGGCATGGCAGTTAGGTATATTAAACCCATGCCCCTTCGGTTTCTACACAGCATCGTACCGGAACGCTAAATCGCTTGGCGGCACGTCTTTGCCGGTAGGGTGGTAACTAGCCACAGCCGAAGCCTCCCACCAGACCAGACCAGGGAAAATTCAGAAATTATAATTAGCCCAGAATTATAAGAAACACGATAACACAAGACACTAAACTTTGTGTTTATCTGTGAGCTAAGTCCAAATTAGAATTTTTTGGTGGTTAGTCTTAGACGTTTGACTTAACTTCATTTTATAGCTTCGTCCGCGTGGATTTAGTTTTTTTTTATTCCCATGAACTCCTTAATTTTCCGGGATAAAAGTAGCATATGTCCATCCCCGGGATGTAATCTACTGCTGTACCAACTTTGATCAAAATCGGTTGAATAGATGGGAAAGCGTAGCAGACAGACAGACAGATACACTTTCCACCACCACCACCACCACTACAGCCTATTAACGCCCCACTGCTGGGCACAGGCCTCCACTCTCGTATGAGAAAGGGTATTAGAGCTTTAACGACTATTATCATGTTAGTGATAATAACCGAGACCGACGGATTAACGTGCTCTACGAGGCACGGGGGTGAAACACCGCCAACTTCCAACTCCGGGCTGGCGCTGAGAATTTCTGAATTGAAAAACCCAATACCAATTTTTTAGCCCGACCGGGAATCGAACCCAGGACCTCGTGATCCACCGTCGACTATGGTAACCGCTAGACCAACGAGGCTAAGGATAACACAAGGGTTACACTTTCGCATTTATAATATAACTAGCTGACCCGGCGAACTTCGTACCGCCTTAGTATGCAAAAATATGTCAGAGATTTTCTTAATTATTTTTTTCCGTAAGAACCTTCTCCTAATAATAACAAATACAACAAAAAAAGAATTAGTGAAATCGGTCCAGCCATTCACGCGTGATGCCGTGACCAAGGAAAACGGGTTTCATTTTTATATATTTATATATATATAAGAAGATTTATCTAGTGATGATTTTATGCGGATGACAGATAAATGTACTGATTTAAACTTTTATGAAATGCTAGCTTCCGACCCCGTGAATTAATTACTAAATATCAAAACCAGCGATTCTAGTGAATAATTGTCAGATATCCTAAACAAGATCCATGCTGTTTCGAAATCGGTGACCCGAATTTGACGCACCCAAGTGACGAAACCTCTTCAGCGAACGTCTGCAAGGTGTCGCATCATTTAAGAAACACCTATTAGTTGTCCACTAGATGATCTACTTGTGATGCCCAGATCTTTCGCGTATATTTCTAGTGCTTATTTAATATTTCGTAAGATTTATTAAAACTTGATCAAAATGTTAGATCATCTGCCAATAGAAATTTATTTATGCCTCTTGGTATTTGAATAATTGCCGTTTGCTAAGCTCAAATTATGGTAATATTTGCTGAATATTTAGTGTGTCTGTCTGTTAATTTGTTTGATCTGATGGAAATTTCATAATTTAGAGGAGAATGCGCTGAGGGAGTGATATACTACCACATCTTATATCTCGGTATTTTAAAGGATAATATTATTATCCTATACGATCCTATATTGTCTTATATATATGTCACCGTAAGATTGTAAAATCCGTTAGATTATAATCTAACGGTTTCTATCCCGCCAGATTATAAACTGTCGAAAGATTGTGAACCGTTCAATGTTCTGAGTATTAATTTATGAAATATTTATTGTTTTTACGTTTTCTTGTCTCTTTCTTGTACAGTTTGCGCGCGAGTTGAATGCAGAGTAAATGTAAGTGTCACCATACATTTACTCTGCATTCAACTCGCGCGCGAACTATAGGTTAGGTTAGGGTTTGACATGAATATGCAGGTAGTGCCCGGCCGCAGGTTCTTCACTTAGGTTCTATCGGGTTAATATACCTAATATATTACAATTTACCCAAGAATAACGCGTTAAATTGTAAGCAGTATGTTACGGTTCACAATCTGTCGAAAGTTTATAATCTATCGAGATAAAAAACGTTATATTATAATCTAACGGTTTTTACAATATTACGGTGACATATATATTATGATTAGTGTGTTTGTTTGTTGGTTTTTCCTTCAATCGCGCCGCAATTCGGAACAGCTATTGACCGACGTGATTTTTGGCATGGGTAAAGTTGACAATGACAGGCTTCTTTTTATCCCGACAAATTTCAACCTCTAAATTTGGTTACATGGGTAATCTGGATGGCCAGATAATTACTTGGATTGGATTTTCACAGGCGGGAGGCTTCGGTCGTGGCTAGTTACTACCCTACCGGCAAAGACGTACCGCCAAGCGATTTAGCGTTCCGCTACGATGCCATGTAGAAACCGATTAGAGGTATGGGTTTAGCATAACTGCAACACCCCTAGGAAGTTAACCCCATCTAAGATGGCCTTACTAACCATCAGGTCAAGCGCTAACTTGTAGTGGAATAAAAAAAACAACTAGGCTACTCATTCCTTATTAACTCATATCAAAACCTATTTTTGAATGGTTCCAGATTCTGGTCAGCCCGCGGTGACACCTCTCCAGGGTCCCATATTACTGCGCAATGGAAGCGTACCAGTCGTGCCTCTAACCTCGTACCCTACGGTCAACAACGGAACTTTTTACCAAATACCAGTAAGCACAACTTTTTTTTAAATAAATATTTAATATTCTTACAATATTATGCAATGTTATAAACTATTATGCAGGTAGAAAGTAATAAGTGATGTTAATAATGGCACTTAGCTTAATAGTATAGTTCAAGTAATCTTATTTATAGTTAAATTGTATCTATAGTAATAATTTGTTTTAGTAATAAGGTCGGAAACACGTCTATGAACACTTTAACGCTCCTGCTGAAAACCAGCGCTGCAGCTTGCTACGGCTTTGTGCTGAGTGAGAAGCCTTATTTGTTCACGAATGATTGTAATAGCCAATAAGTAATCAATTATTTGACTTACTTCTGTAAGCACAAATTGTGAATTGTTTTCGTGAACAAATAAATCATCTATCTATCTATCAATATTATAACTTCTGTTTTTTTTACTCTTGATTGAAAACATACAATAAAACTTAAAGCTAATGGTGGCCAAAATGCTGACTAAATTTTTAAGAAGGACAGCCAGGCTGATCCTTTGTTCAAATGAATGAGCCAGCCCTTCTGACGATGACTGTCAGATGAGGCAATTAGCAAGAAGTTCATGGAACTCATGACATAAACTAATTCATATAATTTGGCTGTGTCATGTCTGATGACACGGTCAAGTTTTAGTTGTAGATGGTGTGCGGAGTTTTGGACGGACCTTTGCTCGGTGTTGCATGAGTTTACCGTATAGATAGTGTCAGCTTTACACGTGTTTCTTTTTCGCTCATTCATTATATTATTACGTGTAAAATATCTTAATATCGCATAGCTTCCTGATACTTATAACATGAACCACTGTTTATCATAACTCCTTGTCAACATGTCTAGTTTATAACTTTATGCTTAGCATTGTGAGTTTATTATCTACCACGGCAGTGATACGGACAAGTTATATTTAAACTAAGTTAACTTAACCGATAATGTTATGAATATGATTATAGCACCTGCTTACTTAAAATTGCATCTATCTGGCACCTAAGGCCTAAAATAGGTATATCATTTGAACTTCGATACGTTTAATTCTACTGGTCGGTATTTATAGTATATATATATAGTAATTTAGGACTTATGAAAACAATGAAATGCTGATGACAGCACTGTTACGGAGAGATACATGTCCAGTTCTCGAGCCAGTGCTTCTGAGATACTTGAGCAAAGAGAGGCCTTGGTGGATCGCGTTAACTCGACTCTTAAGGAGGTGTCCGATTGGGGTGACGCCAACCTAGCCAAGTTTAACGCCACCAAAACATAAGCATGTTTATTTACCGCAAAGAGGAGCCCCTTCACCTTGGCCCCAACTTCCCATGGTTTATCCGTACCGATTAGTGATAACCAGGGCCGTCTTTACCAGGGGGTGCAAGGGGTGCGTGAAACCCGGGCGCAGGGACCTAGGGGGCGCATTGCGCAAGGGGCAACATTTTATCAAACTTTTCAAAAATCAGAGTCAAAATGTTCGATCTGGTCAAAAAATATAGTAGGTAGTTGCACCCCAGCAGCTTCAGGATTAAAAAGTTAGATAAAAAGAGATTAAAGAGAGCCAGAATTTTTTATGGGACCGTCTCGCAAAACATTCTCTACAGATTCAAAAAAATCACGCAATTCGGTCCTGAAATCTCGGAGAAATCGATTTACATACAGAAAAAAAATCATATTATTGAAAGTTTATTTTTTGTTGGCAATGGGGGCGCAGGCTGATTTTCGCACCCCGGCGTCCAGTATGGTTAAGACGGCCCTGGTGATAACATTGAGCTCTTGGGTATTGACATCTCTCCCAACCTCAATTTCGGGAAATGTATCGAGTCAAAGGCCAAAACAGCTGCCAAAAAACTTGGTATCCTGAACAAGGTGAAGCGGTACTTCACGCCAGAACAGCGCCTCACTCTTTATCAGGCACAAGTTCGTTCTGGCATGGAGTATTGCTGCCACCTTTGGGATGGATCCGCCAAGTACCAACTCGATACATTAGACTCGATAAATCGCCGGGCCGAAGCGTTTTTGCTCGACGTTTCTGATACGAACCGCTAGGGTGTGGAACACCCTCCCAGCGCACGTGTTTCCTGCCACTTATAACTTAAGTACCTTCAAATGGCAAGAGTGAATAGGCATCTTCTAAGCAAGCGCGTTCCAACCTAGACTTCATCATTGCTTCAATTCTTAGACGACAATCATGTCGTCAAGCGCAAGCCTATCACGCAATAATAAAAAAAAAAGACAGACAGATCTACTTTCGCATTTACAATAATATATTAGTATGGATATACTTCATCGCCATTTACCATGAGGTGAGATCGCAATTCGCAACCAAAGCCTAACTTGCAATTGACGATTTAAGTATATACTTTTAATTAATATCTGATAAGTGTGCGTTCATTTAGTTAATTTGATGATCAAACCTCGCATATTTTAAAGCATGTCTCACGGGTATCGGCGTAAAACAGAAGGCCCGAAGCACCGAATAGGTAATAGTAGTAACCGAAGGCCAGTCGATGTCGGGCAACATACCTTTGGAGCAATTCGCAGAATCATTAGAGCAAATAAATTTGTTTAGGCCAGGTCACAGATTCTAACTAACACCTGTGTTTGTGATAATAAAACAAGCTTATGTATTTGTCCTCGTAGTAATTATGACAAAGGTTTTCCGCTGATTTATTAGATTAGTATTAACATTAAGAACTAGCTGATGCCCGCGACTTCGTACGCGTGGATTAAGGTTTTTTGGCTCCCGCGGGAACTCTTTAATTTTTCCGAGATAACAAGTAGCCTATGTGCCATGAACCAGACTATAATCTATGTCTGTGCCCAATTTCATCCAGATCCGTTCAGCCGTTGTGGCATGATTGAGTAACAAGTATCCATCCATCCATACATCCATCCATCCATCCAAACTTTCACATTTATTATATTAAGTATAGATGTATAAATTTTATTATGTTGTTTACTAATTTGAATCTCCAAACTCAAAAAAGGTTAGTATTAATATGGTTATAACTTATAATAGCAAAGTAAAACACAAAAGATCGTAGAGGATGGAGAAGAACCGTTTCGTTCTGTCGCCCAGTGTGTCCGCCAGACGATTTGGTTTTAGTCCGTACCTAGTATATCTTCCCTCTCAGACTCGAAAAAACTACACACTCTGTCAATTAAGATAGAGGGAGGTCCTTGCCTGTTAGTAATTTCCATAAATAATTGACAGGCACGAAATGACGATGTAAGGAACCACAAGGAATAACTCTTAAAAGAAGACTTCAATATTATTTTCAAAAATTATTATTGCGACTTTTTTGCAATATTTTTCAATTAAGTACCTAACTGAATTCGAAAAACACCAAACTGGCGAATCTTCAGTCTAAAAACTAGACAGATAGGTATAACTTGAAACTGAATGCGTAGGTAACTTAGTGCACTCATGGACGTGTAGATATAGGCTTACTCATATCGTGCAGTTTGAATGATCTAATAATAAAACGTCTACAATTTTTATGGCTTTATTTAGTAAAGTACGAGTGAAGTAAACTGGTTGGTGGTTTAATACAACTTATCACTTCTGCGTCATTATAAATTCCTATATATGAGCGCAGTTCAGAAATGAGTGTAATTTTATATGTTACAGCTGTCACAAGGTTGACACTTTAACGTCTACTACCGGCATTATAGTTTATGAGCCAACGGTCAAGAGTCCGACATAAAAATATTGTTTAGCTTTAAGGATTTACACTGTTTTATGTTAAAACCGAATGGCCTATGGTAGGGGAGCCCAAGAGGAGATTTTTGGATATACTCCAGCGCGGCAGATTAATATAAAGGGGGATTTTTTGGACCCTGTAGAGTACCTTCACCATAAATTATATGAGCCCAGGATATTGGTGGATCTGTCTAGGACAGCATTCAATACTCGAGCGCGTCATATTAAGGTAGAGTGAGTTAATTACATGCTGGAAAGTGTACATTCAAATAATCTGACGATTTGAGCGAGCCCTAAAGGTGAGTTGAAGGTTTTTAAGTTTGTAACTCTCCGTATATTATAATATAAAACAGGTTTATGGGAATCACAGCACACTATCTTTTATCGACTGATTGTTTCGTATATCTATCAAAGATTTCAGAAGACGAAGGTAGAATTTTAAGGAAGAATTTCCATAGAATACTTCCGCTTGTCTTGAGCGACTCCATGGAAGGGCCTCATTCATCCCTCATGCCTCAAGGATTTTTCCTAAAGAAAAATTACCGAAAGAAATGCAGTATAATAGTAGAGAAGATGTCTATATCAAAAAATAATTATATCTAACTGATTATTAAATAGAGGGTCTCCAAAAAGACCTAAAATTCACATCCTCGGTTAATTTTAAGTTTGATAACCATTTTAAAATATAGATTAAAGAAAAAAAGTGTTTTGAAATTTGATGACGTCACAACTGTGAATTTCATATAACTTCCATACCTACTAGAAGCTGATTTGATTGAGTTGTCATCTGAATCCCTATTGGAAAACTTTTTTAAGATATCCCAATGACTTATTTGGAATTGATACCTTATTTATTGAATACCACCTTGTGAAAACCTATCAATTCATATGACGGCGTACCTCAAAGCCGAATAGCGAACAATCTTTCATTATATAATTGGATTTGTACGCTGCAATCTTGTCTATTGTAGTTAGCGTCTACCTTAAATGGGCGGCGTATCTCGTTACTGTGTACATTACACAAGTGATATAATTTATTACACCTTAATGCAGGCAATATTGTATCATTAGCACTGATATTATCGTAAATACGACTTCCTAAGGCCCTGATCAAATCAAGCGGAAAATCGTGTGCGGAAATTCTGTTCAGCGTTTATTTCGCGCGGCAAGCCAAGCACAATCCACAACCAAGCACAAGTTCGATCGTGCATGAAGTAGGTAGATACTGCAGCCATTTATGGGATGGCTCTGCCATTTACCAGCTTGATGCATTGGATTCGTCTGATCGTCATGCCAGGAGACTTATTGGTAACAAATCGCTGGCCAGTTCGAAGCTTGGAACATCGGCGCAAAGTTACCTGTCTGGCTTTATTCTACAGCTAGTTTTTCGGAGAGTGTGCTCAAGAACTATTCGATCTCCTCCGTCACCTTTTTATCATCGAACTGCAAGGTATCGACAAGTTCTGCACCCTTACGTAGTCGAAATTCCGCGGGCTCGTACGAAGCGATTTGCTTCCTCGTTTCTAATTCGGACCGCTAGGATATGTAGTGCCCTTCCGGCTTTCTCCTCTTTTAATACAGGTACCTTCAAATCAAGAGTGAATAGGCATCTTCTTGGCAAGCGCGCTCCACCTTAGGCTACATCAGCATTTGCAAGCAAGTCTGATTGAAGCAAAAAAAAAAACAGTAGCCAATAAGCATTGCTTCTGTAGGCTTAAGGCGAGTCACCTCAGCTCAGCGGTGAAAACTGGTTTGCTAGATCAAATTTTTTCGGTATTTACTATTAAATAACGGTCTTACAAAAAATATCCGATACACTTAAAGATATTGTCTAAAGAATGTGCTAATTTGTTACACGATAGGATGTACTTTACTCGATCAAAAAAAATCTTGAAACAGGCTAAATTAAAAGTTTAAAACGAATTTTTTATTAATAAAATTTTCGACTTTGCTCATCATTTTTATATGGATAAATTCCTCTTGAAGTATTAATGAGAACCTGCTAAAATTTATTTCAAACTGAAGTCCTATATCTATTTAATTCAAATTAATCCCAGAATTTGAACGTTGCCAAGCGGTTTCAGAATATACCGCGCTGCCCGCTTCCCCGCTAGTCTCTACGAGAAATGTACCGCGAGAAGCGCGGGCGGCACCCCACACCTCACCTCCTAAAATCTTGGAGGTGACTCGCCTTAACAACGCTTTAACTATATGAAAATAAATATTCATACGACACTTCCGAGCAGAAAATCCGCGTATACCTACCAAAAATAAAAATTGCGGATAGGTACCTACCTACACTAAAAATTGTAACATAATTTATTATGATTGCGACTTATAAAAAATAAACGGTACCTACTTAGTTTTTCCGTAGTTCACTGTACTCACTGTGCTCTATAATAAAATAGGAAGCTCTTACATTCGGATACTTTTCCAGTAGGTACTTATTTATTTTCATTTAAAAATAAATTATTATATTTAGCAGGTATTCCTACCTGCTAGGGTCGTGGCCCCTTCCATAAACCTCATAATAATGGAGATTTTTTAAGTGATAATTCTATGTCTATGGTTTTTTCAGACTATAGTCCTTCAGCATACGATTCGTATACTTTTGACTTCGAAATTTACGGTTTTATCAATCATACTAATATTATAAATGCGAAAGTATGTTTGTTTGTTGGTTTGTCCGTCAATCACGTCGAAACAAAGCAAACGGATCGACCTGTTCTTTTTGTATGGGTATAGTTGAGGCCCTGAAGTTTTATAGCGGAAAATAAAGGAATTCCCGTTGAAATTAAAACTTATTCCACACGGACGAAGTCGCGGGCGTCAGCTAGTTTAAAACAATTGTACTGCGATGTGGCTTGGCTAATCCAATATTGCATAATGTTTCTGATCTGTGGTTTCACTTCACACGTTTGGACTGTCATTTATTATATTTATCCTTATGGAAAACTATGCGCCGGCTGTAAGATTTATGTCGTATGAACACAGAGAGGCAGGTCAGTACAGAGCTAAAGGGACGTTCGCTTGTAAATTATAATACTTACCTACATTTTAAAGTAACCTTAGATACTATACTTGCGTAGAGTACTTATACATAGTCAATTATCGCTTAGTTGAATCGGTCGTCTGTATTAGTTTGTTCTCAGTATATTATAACATTGCTGCTAATTACCAGCGTGGCGAACTATAGCCAAACATTTCTCATTTGAGTTGGTTGGCGATAGAATGAAATGAATATAATAAATGATGAATGGATTAGGTACCTACTACAATTACGAGTTGTGCATGCAAATTTCAATCTGCTATGTGCAGAACGTCTGACCGCGCCACAGTTAAAGACCTTGTAAAATGAATTAATGAAAGAAATAAGGAGGGGAGATTAAGGACTTGGGCGGATTCAACGCGCGACAGAAACGTGCCATAGAAGTGAAAAAACCAATAAGTGGTGAAGCAATTGAATAAATTCAGCGCAAGAAATGGAACTTTTAACGCATCTTTAGAGCAGATTTTATAATATCCATATCTACTAATAAATGCGAAAGTGTGTCTGTCTGCTACACTTTCACGAACCATCTGTTCAACCGATTTTGATGAAAGCCGGTATGGGGATAGTTTGTATCCCGGGGAAGGACATAGGCTACTTTTAATCCCGGAAAATTAAAGAGTTCCCCCGGGAATCAAAAAATCTTAATCCACGCGGACGAAGCCGCGCACATCATCTAAGTAGTTAGGTATATTTTAATTCATATGATCTCCAGGCTTTGATGAAATCCATACTAATATAATAAATGTAAAAGTGTGTCTGTCTGTCTGTCTGTCCGTGTGTCTGCTACGCTTTAACGGTTCATCTTTTCGAACGATTTTGATGCAATTTGGTATAGAGATAGGTTGCATCTGGGGATGGACATAGGCCACGTTTTATCGCGGATAATTAAGGAGTTTCCACGGGCATAAAAACGCGAAGTCGTGGGCATCTGAAATGTAGGTATACCGCCCAATTAATTGGACTCCTACTCCTCCTAGCGAAGATTGAAGCACAAAGAACTGTATTTGGCTATCGCTTTACATCTGTGTCCAGACCTTTAAATCAAATCAAGAGCAGATTGTAATTCTTACTGGTCCGCCACATAGAGTGCCGCCTAAACTATATTAGTATTGCGCCGGCGTAGAAACCGGCAGGAAACGACCGTTCGACCGACGACCACGCGTTCATCAGTAGCTCCTTTTACACCTCACGACTTTTTTATCTAATCTAATCTAATTAAGCCTGCACTGTCCCTGCACAGCCCACGACCGGGCAAAGGCCTCCCTCCGATTTTGATTACTCCACATCTTATTTTGTGCATCTATGGGCCACTTAACTGTGAATTTATCTAATTAATCACGCCATCGTTGCCTCAGCCTATCACACTGCCACTGGCGTTAATGATTTTGGGGGGTCCAGAAAGAAGCAGATTTTTTAACGAAATAAGTAAAATAATGCTTGTAGTTTGTCAAAGGAGCAACCTACCTATCCGAGCAATGCACATTCCATATTGACTCCCCAGCAAGACTGCCTCAAGTTCTCATAAGCCTGAACGGCCTGCTTAGTTTCTAGAGTAGGTAAAGCGAGATAGACTTTATTCACACAGCTCAAGAATCCACCAGCAGTCTCAGGCACAAGTCACAATAGAACTGACAGCTGCGTCTAAGTGCGGGTAATAGAGCCACGAAGTAGAAATATTAACTAATATTTTGAACAACAAGTAAAAAGGTATATTTTAGGCAAACGCTATCACTAAGTCTTGTATAGGTATCATCTTTATAGTCACTATCACCATCACCATCAGATGTGATTGTGTTTAAGCGTCAACCTTTAATGGATAAAATAGGTACTCGTAATATAAAGCCTAGTCCATAGGGTAGGTACAAGGGTTAGGTACCATAGAGTATTATCTCTCTCTCTCCTCTTGGTATTCCTCATTACTGAGGGTTTTTTTTTAAATCCACTACAAGCTAGCCCTTGACTGCGATCTCACCTGATGGTAAGTGATGATGCAGTCTAAGATGGTAGTGGGCTAACCTGTTAGGGGCATGGCAGTTATATTAAACAAATACCCCTTCGGTTTCTACACGGCATCGAACCGGAACGCTAAATCGCTTGGCGGCTCGTCTTTGGGTTGTAACCTCTTTCCATTAATCAAATAATGGTAGGAGTTTTCTTGGGATAATAATGCGGTGGGTTCCAACATCCTTCCGCATACGACTCGACTAAGAGTATTTGTGTTTAATCTCTTAGGTTTTTGTAACGATTACTATCAGATGTTACTGATAATAACTAGGACCGACGGCTTAACGTGCTCTCCGAGGTACGGAGGGAACGAAAAGGCCAAATTCAGTGACCCATCCAGTTACCGACTTGGGTCATTGTTGCTTAACAGTCGCAATCGACTGATATGCGTTGTCACGACTAGGCCACTCGTCTTTCAGTAAATTATCAAAACCAGATAAGACGTCACGTCAGCATCTAAATATCGTCACAGTCTCGTTGTCTTTCGTTAGGCTGTACCTAGCGGTCCATTGTAGTGCCTTAGTCATACCTAGGCGTGGGCGAGAGATAAAGAATATACAAAACGATTTATGTGTCTATTAATCTAAGTAATCCAGTAATCCTTATAGAAACAAACAAGTTTTTTTTGTATCTATACTTACCTACTGAAGAATATAAAATAAACGGGTGATTAATTACGACTGCAACATGGAAAGAGTTTCAAACAAAAATTGTCTTCTAAAATCCTACTCAGGCAATTGTACTTAAGTACAAAATATGGCTTAACATTTATGTTGATCTTTTAAAAGAGCAGCGGTTCTTGCTGGTACTCTAGAGGACGTTCTGAAACAAAACTATTTTGATTTAATATTTTATTATCATGAGTTTAAAATTTTCCTGAAAGCCTGTCCCATAACTACACGAATGAAGGTAAGATGGTCACATCACTGTGTCGTCCTATACCTGTGAGACAACCCACCACCTCCCATGGCCCCACCAACCTCGCGGTTATATGGGCCGAATCGCGGGAGAGCGCCCGTTCGGTACTTGCTCTTGGCGTTTTTCCCGGGGCGCTTGCTTGACTCCCTACAAATTCTTCATCTCATCATCATCCAAGGAGAGAGATGAAGAATTTGTAGGGAGTCAAGCAAGCGCCCCGGGAAAAACGCCAAGAGCAAGTGGAGAAAGAGTCAAGGGACAAGTCCCTTGACTCTTTCTCCCCTTTCTAGGGCAGACGTTCACAAAAACGCAGATCCTCGTGTCCCATGCGGTCCGGATCCTCTCACCACCTAAGGGTCCACGATCACGGTGCCAAGCAGTTCCGCCTCTTGTGCTATTGGTGCGCGAACTCCCGTAGCTTGCCGAAGTTTATAACAGAAGCGACGAGATCCTGGTAGTAGACCGGACTCTCCTCCTCCCGTAGGACTCCGTCCAGCATGGTGCATCAGAGGTCTTCATACATCTCACATTCCAACAGGACATGTTGAAGGTCTTCCTCCGCCTGTCCGCACGTGCATATTACCTATGGGACAGCTTCATAAGGCTGATTAGCGATGTTATAACATACATCTGTGATAAAACATACCCATAAACGATTTATATCAGAGCGTTCACCTTGCCTTCTAAAAGCCAAACGGCTAACCTTTGTAAATAAGCCAGTATCAACATTCATCATCTGTACGCGACGCACGACTTTTTTTTGCAAATCCTTGAACTATATACGCTACTAATCGAAAGCTTTATTTGGATTTTCTGAAAATAAAAAGCTGAGTCCGAATGGAACTAGCAAGTTTAAGCTTTGTTCGGCTAAAAGCTTCTTTCAAATTCTCCAAAAAGTTCCAGAAGATGAGCGTGTTAGCAGTACTTAATGACTTAGGCTCACTTAAAGTCGATCGCTATGTTCTGATAAGAAGGCTCAGAGTCTACTAAGTAGATTCAGGTAAAAATTATGCAAAGAGTACGTATCCCTAAACAGTCAAATCAGTCATGAGGAAATCCATAGAAGAGGGTAGGTATAGGAAACCGAAAAGATTCGACGATTCGCAGAGCTGAATTAGTAAAGGACTGGGTTTTAGCCCGAAGAACCGACAGGTAAAAGGGCCCTGAGGTGCTTGAATAGTGGCCACGCAAGTTGCACTGAAAAACGCAGCGTTGGGAGCAATGGTGTGCAGTTCATAGAGACATAAAAGCACTGCTTTCCCAAATGGAAATAAGTCGATGCTCATTTTTCATCAAAACAGCTAGTAAATAGGCATTCTGACCAGCTGATGCCTACCCCAGCTTCAAACCTTGTGCACGCCACAACTTGGGAGACCCCCAGCCCCATATCAGGTGGACAGACGATCTCTATATAGTAGCTGGAAGCCACTGGATGCAAGCGGCTCAACAGGGTCTATGGAAATCTTTGCAGGAGAATTGTGGACGCATATCAGCAGAGACGATGATGATGACGACATAAACACTATTTATTACACACAAGTAGAATACAAACCAAATCGTGCAACGATATTTACAAGATACGATGCAAAAGATGTTTTGCAATGTAGGCCATGTGAACTTAAGATATTGAATTAAATAATGAAATACTGCTTCATTAAGGTAAAACCTGATGAAGTAATAAAGTCATTAAAATATCGTTAACTAATAAGGGAGATTGCTAATTAAAATGCTTAACAACACTCATCATTAGTACAAACAAGCAATACAAGTCACAGCATTCTTATATTTGCATGCCCACGCGTCTTAATAAATCCTTCGCATATTAATTAGTGTGTACAATTAGGCTTTCTCTACAATATATTCGTTGATGATTCAAAATAGGTTTGTAGTAGGTACTTGAAAGCTTATTTTTAATTTTTATACTTACAGTGAAACCTTCGTTTGCAAAAGGCTTTTATGGAAATAGTTAATGCATATTATTATCAATTAGATTATTATAAATATAAGATTATAGGAATGTCGCTTACCCGCAACCAGTTAGTATATCTATAAAATCTTTACTAAAATCGTACTTTTTTACGTTTTGTACTCTACAGCTCTGCGATGGCGTTACTCTGTAATGACGGTAGAGATTAATCTATGGCATATGGCGTTGCGGCTGTGTTTTGTGCGAATTACTAAATTAAAGTATAATTAAATGAATAAACAGTGTTTCCTTTTAATAGTAGACAATTTCTCGAATTTTTGATATTATCACTTAGTCCGTTCTTTCTATACCGTAGGCAATAGGTAGAGAAATACTTAAGCACAGGCTTTAACTTAGGAGGTAAATCCAATGTAAACGAACTCTTTACGCAGTGAATCACTAGATTACCAGTAAGTACGTTTTTAAGAGCACCTAGCTGCGTCCTACGTGATCTGAATTACGCACTGTGTATTGTAAATTATTGCTTGCGAAAATATACCATATTATTTTACCATTTTAAAGGTCAGAGTAGCGTGATAGACTCGTAGGTAGCTGCAGGGTTTTATTTTAAGTAGGTAGTTCGAAGATTTTGATATCGCGGTCAGCATATCAAATAACTGAGTATTGTAAATAGGTTCTTGTAAGCGTGGTTCGTAGTATGCGTGTACTGGGGTTTATAAAAAGTACCTATAATTCGATTTAACATGGGTTAATTAATAATATTATTCTCTCTGGTTATCACTTGTCTTAGTAGTGATGCCAGGCTGGGAGTCCAGCTAATAACACAGATTAAATAATAGAACTTTTTTATATAGGTAATATTATAAGGTAGAGAGAGCTACAATAAAAATATCCTCCCGACTTAATTGCCATCGAGACATTGACATAGACATGCAGAAATGTCTACGTAAGCACGGGTGCACTCTTTATTCCCTTACTCTCATAGCCGGATGAGACGGAAACCCGACACGACCAGAGACAGATCCAGGCGTAGGACCGACGGCTTTCCGTGCTACGTGCTACTGCTACGTGCGACGTAGATACAGGGGTGCAAAACCGCCAACTTCCTAACTTTGGGCTAGTCTAACCGCAGTCTAACACAGAAGATACTTACATAATATTTTTTTTTAATTATAGTACTGCAGTACTTGAACTGAGAATTTATTGTCACCACAACGAAGTACTAAAATAAGGCACAGGACCCACAGTCGAATATGCTAACCACTAGAGACCAACGGGGCAATAATTATACTTATAAATAATGTCACCGTAAGATTGTAAAATCCGTTAGATTATAATCTAACGGTTTCTATCCCGCTAGATTATAAACTGCAAGCATTAGCGCGGTATGGATGAACCGAGATCAGTCTAGCACCTATCGAGGCTTTAGCTCACAAATATAATTACCTACTTATGTAAATATATTGAAGCGAGCAAGGTTATTGACACACTTACATCCAACTTACGGAGAATTCGTTTCAAATTGCTAAATAACGAGCGCTTGCTAAATGAATGACTCGATCCAGTTTTCGATTTTATATTATGTTGCATAATGTTGCATCTTAAATCATTATCATAGAGATATTTAAAATTAAAACCATTTAATTTATAGAAGACTCAAAATCACTTTTATATTTCGGCCATCGATATATATGTAGGCACTAGATGGGCCCTTTCATAGAAAAACGCCGGGTGTCCGAGTTGCTGAACACGTTCCGCACCTGTCTTATTGTTCCCGTCGTAGCGCTGTGACGATCCCTCGTCGTGCAGATAATTTGTTATCATTAAGTTAACATCTAAAGTTTAATTAGTTTGGCACTGTATAATTTTAATTTTAAGGTAAGTGTTTCAATTCACAATTATACATTTCCAAAAAAACGTTATTTAATCTTCCTATTTAATATTTTTATCCTTTACGCAATCATTTAATTTCCGCGGCAAACTGTATGATTTTTTTTTAACTAACTGACCTTACGGCTATGACCTATATTATCTATGACCGAGTCATACATTGAAATAGAATGAGTTACTAAAAAAAATTACGTTTTCAAGCTTTCATTCAAGATCATTGAAATAGAAATAGGTACTAAAAAAATTCTACATCAATGTTCAAGATGGTGCAAGCAAGTTCCCGCTTTTCAGACTAGATGGCGTTGATGGCGTTGCTAAAAATACGCCCACATTCTTTGTTTGACAGGGCCCGTCTATGTAAATTGAGGTCGTTGATTTCGGCCAAATAAAATACGCGAATACTATAACTAACTAAATAATATTATGAACGCCAGTGTGTCTGCCATACTGATAAATCAAAATCCGATGTTTTTCTTCTTGTCCGCCGCCCAATTGGCGGGAAACCTACTGATTGGTTCCCCAGAATACATTCTTTTTTGAATTAATTTATTCTACGGCCCTGGATTCAAGTCCTTTATGGTCTTATATTTATTGCGAATGTCATTTAAGACCGGCTGTTTATGTGGGGAGTTTGAAGGGAATTCAGTTGGACTGTACAGTTGTCATTTCAGTTTTTTAAATAAACAGTTTTCAGGTACTACACATGTTACGATTTATCTGAACACTTAAAACTGTACTCGTAAGTTTGTAGCGGACATGAGGAGTACTTACAGATTATTTTATGTCCCTGGCAATCCTGACTTATCTTTGTATGCAAGTAAGGGTCTATGTGGATAGGGATACGTAGGTAGGTATATAAATTAATGTACAAAATGTTTTCGTATTCACGTTATGTTTCGAGAGCTTTGGCATTATAATTCTCAACACTGTATAGTGTTTCCTTCACATTGTCTGATTTCTCGTGTGATAAGACCGCACGTCTGCGTATGAATGCATGAAGTCATGTCATACCTATTAGGAGTTTGAACTGGATTGAACCTCGCCTTCGTCGAAAGATATAGCCTGAAGATATTCCTATGTTATATAGTCCGCCTGCACTACATAATTATTTTGACAGGTTTTTTCAAGTATTTCGGGACTACGAAAACAAAGGTCCCATATTATAACGCGTCAGCATTAAGCGAAATAATTACCAACCTACAACGTTTCTAATATTAAATAGAAGTATAAAAAAACTATACCAATAACATTTCCCGATTTGAACGCTGCTGGTTGGAAAAAGCTTGTAGTACAAAAAAAGCGCGGTGTATAAGCGTAGAGAAAGCTCTTCGTTCACGGAATTTTGAAAATACGTCTACGCGGTTGAACTAGGAGATCAGAAATTAATAGGTGCTTATGATTGACAGCGAGTTGTACGGGCAAGAGCGTCACGGTTTAACTAATATGACCGGATGTATCTCAGGATCTCGACTCTCGAGCCACTAGCTATGCATTACAAAGGCGCTCAGCGAATAGCGTCTTTTTTCGCAAGCCGCTTACCGCTGTATTATTCGTTATAAAATTCGTTTATGTATTTAGCACACTCTGAGAAGTGGGACGTGTGTTCATTAAAAAAATTGAATCTGGTAGCGTTATGGATA
The DNA here is from genome assembly GCA_923060345.2 of Erebia aethiops. Classification (NCBI taxonomy): domain Eukaryota; kingdom Metazoa; phylum Arthropoda; class Insecta; order Lepidoptera; family Nymphalidae; genus Erebia; species Erebia aethiops. The sequence continues at coordinate 6,006,598 of OV281096.1, read as the reverse complement.
TTATTCGTGGTTTTTGTTATAACAATGTGAGTGTTTTTTTTTTATTTACCTGTGTATAATATTAATATGTAGCATTTATTAGTTTATTTAGATTGCTTCTGGTGTGGGGCTGTATATCTAATATTGTTTAATAATTATTAAAATTTAAATTATTAAGTTAATGTAAAATATCTTTAAGTACTTACGGTTTGCGGAATTTTTTAACTAGTTCGTGTATCTTTAATGTACCGAATCATCTTATGTAGACCCATTTTCATACTTGATTAATTTTAACTTTATTAAAGTACATAACTCATCTAAACAATTATCCGTTTATATATTAAAATCCATACCTCCGTAGTAACATTATGAATGCGAAAGTGTGTCAGTACCAGTAGGTATATCTGCTACGCCTGGACACAGCTTTAACCGAATTTGATGACATTTGGTTCTATCCCGGGCAAGGCTACTTTTGTCCTGGTGAATTATAGAGTTCCTATAGGATTTTCCAAAAACCTAAATCTAGATAATATTTAAAAAATACTTTTGTAACATTTATACATGACGTTTAAACCCCACTTTTCCCCGATCCTCTTCTCCTCTACCTCCTTTTAAAGTTATTGCAACGCAATAGTGGCCTATATCTGGAAGTTAACGCATAATAATAATAATATTATAATTAAAAAAAAATATCATGCTGATTTAAGAAGGTGGATTTTATGCTATACGTTCAACCAAAAGAGAGACAGACACTCAGTAGCTCTTTTTAGGGTTCCGTACCTCAAGAGGAAAAAGGTACCCATATAGGACCACTTCGTTGTCCGTCAGTCTGTCTGTCTGTCTATCTGTCAACGCCTTTTTTCTCGGGAACGGATTGAGGTATCAAATAAATAAATATCAAAAGTTAGTTAATATCCAATACTTAGGTCCTCAGAAACTGTAATTTTTTGATTCTAGATAATCTAACTACTTACTACAATATTATACCTAGATACAGCAGGAAATATAATATTATACCCAAGACTTGATAAGTTGTTATTACGCTAAACAATGACGTTACTCACACGGATTTTACTTTATTAGAGGTTAAATTGATACAAATCTTGGAGTTAGTGGTGCGTACTAAATACCTACATAACGGAGTGATGGACGCCAAAAGTCAAAACATATCTCATGGCGGTTAAACCCAAATACCAGTAGGACCAAGGTACTTGTAAATTACATGATAGAAGCAGTATTTTCGTTGGACCGTGTGATTCTTCGCGGTTTAATTCCCAGATCATCATTATTTTTATCTAAGTAGGTAAGTAGGTAAGGCAAAAATATCGCCATATCCGAACCTAGTAACTTGATAAATTAGTAAAATTACACTACTGATATGTGGATAAAAAATATTTATCGGAACGCAGACGTCACCCCATACTATCCTTGTCTATGACGCATATTCTTCTTCTTTTCTTGGTTTTTGGCTTTCAGTAGTGCCAAAACAGCACAGTGCACTTTGCCAATGTCGAGTAATTTGAGGGAGGCACGAAGGAGATTGGCCGGTTACAGAGTGCCAAAATTATAGAAAATGTTCTGTAATAGAAGGCATATTTATATATGTGTTAGTAAACTACACTAAATAATAATAAACTATATAGAGACAAACACAAATAAATATAAAAATAATCGGAAACTACTATAGGTATTACAGTTTAAGTTTGTTAATTTTAAAATATTTACAAAGATACTTAACATAAGGACTAAAAGCTAACATTAGGACACACTCAACATTTAAGGGGCGGGGAATTTTAGGGGGAAGAACATCATAATATATGAAGCCCCATTTGACATTTGACGTTCCTCGAGTTTTCGCGCGCTTTGGAGTGACAGCTATTAAAAAGCATAGTTTGAAAAGGAACCGAGTCGCGAAGGAGTTTTATGATTCGACGTTTTCTCGTACATTAGGTACCTGTGGACCCTCAGCATTCGTTATACATATCTATGTAGGTATATTATAAATGCGAAGTGTGTTTGTCTGTCTGTCTGCTTCGCTTTAAAGGTCAATCTTTTCAACCGATTGATGAAATTGTAGAGATAGGTTACATCCCGGGGGTAGGCTACTTTTCATCCCGAAAAATTAAGGAGTTCCCCGGGAATTATAAAACTTAATTTTCGCGGACAAAGTCATGGGCATCAGGCATCATCTAGGTATTAAATAAGTACCTACATAATATAGGTAGGTATGTAACATAGTTAACTATACCTAACTAAAGGAAATATTAGATACGTTAGTAAGGGTCTAATATATTATCTCATACAAATAAAAAATCATAGGAGATACATCATATGCATTGAGGTATAATGTACGTACCATGTAACGTACTACAAACCTAGTAAGTATCGTAAAACTGTGAACATAATATGCACAGGTGTGTCCTTGTCAACAAGTCTTTAAGATTCTCAATCAAAGCACGAGATAGATATAAAAGCGGCCCGGCCCACCTCCAAACATTTACACCCACAAACTGTGTTCATTTTTCCTTGACTCAATGTCTTCGTCACACGTGATTATTTAGGTACCTATAATTTGTTAGAGCAAAATATACTCTACTTACTAGCTGATGCCCCTGAATTCGTCCGCGTGGATTGAGGCTTTTTGGTTTCCGCGGGAACTCTTTACCGGGATAAAATGTAGTATATGTGTTATTCCAGACTATAATCTATCCTTTTAAAAAATTTCATGCAGATTCGTTCAGCCGTTCTGCAAACATCTAAAACATTGAATCAATTTTAAAAACCTCAATCTTCCAACTACTCCGCGAGTCGGTTCCCTCCTGTCACTCCAAAAACGCGCGAAAACTCTAGGAACGTCAAATGTCAAACGGGCCTCCTAAGCGCCATGTAGGTACACATGGAAAGGACGTTTGCGTTCCGTTGTACAATTTTTATCCGTTTATCAGTAGGTATAAAATTAGTATAAAGTACCTAAGTATACATTTTAGTAATATATTTATACCGTATGAGTTCAAATAACAAGGTACAAGTACCTATACTACAGCGTGCTATATACTTAACATGCGAGCGAACGCGCTAGGACAACGTTACTCTTCGTCTGGCATTTTGAAGGCATCCTAATCCTTACATATTCTATTTAATATAATTATGAATCAATTAGAAATATATTTAAATTTAATTCAATTAATTTAATTTATCCGGCTGCTTCTTGGAAATAAGGAAATTGGTAGGTATTTCAATTACACGAAACGCATACCAACTGTTTTGTATGAATTTAAACATCAAACCTTCCGCCCACCAAAAAGGCTCCACTGCAGATCGCACATCTTTTTGGGACAGATCCCGAACCAATGGTGGATCACAGTGAACTCCATAGTGCATTTCACTCCACTGGTGGATACAATCAGTGGATCGTAGTGTATTGAGGGAGTCACGCACGTGACAACAAGCTCCGTAGATCAATATGTATGTAACCTACATAGTGCTCACTCGTACCTTGATTTTTATTGTTAGTAAGTGGGAATTAATTGTGCAATTCTTTAATAATCATAATTAAGACGCTCGCAATGTTTTAAACCAACAAACCATTAATAGCCAGCCCTTAGTAACCTAACACCGAACCTTACGCAGATCGATATAATTGTATCCTTAAGTAATTCTTATAATTTATACATATACACAGATAAAATCACGTCCTGTTAAACAGATTTAGAATGTATTTCCATTATATAACCTGTAGTTCTATTATTTTTTTAGATCTTGTGGACTGCCCTGTCTCTGGCCTTGGGATACGAGCTGCAAGGTCAAATAATCCGAGGAGTGCCGTGCGTCAAGCGTAACTTTCAACTCTATTGTCCAACCGCCGGCAATACTTATCCTTTGTAAGTGCTCATTGTTTCGTATCAAATTAGCATCCGTGGGCTTCAAGACTGTCTTTCTTTTCCTATGGTAATTGATGATTACACACTGTTTTTATTTGCAACAAATTAGCTTGGTAGGTAATGAGCTACCTACAAATGTTTTCAAAGAGAATTTGGTTTTCAATATTCTATTCTAAAAAGTGTTCCATAGATTAGGTATTGAATTGTATAGGTACATCGTTCATAAAAATTGAAACTCATACAAATTCAAGGGTCTGAGAACTTAGGAGTCCTTATTCTCTATATTCCTGAGATGAGATGAGTATGATGCCTCAGTTGGATCGTTGAACTTATGTGCCTTAGGCCTTAGAAAACTCTGAAGAGGCTGAAGGAACCAACCACCAGATCCTTTTATGAACCGTTACAATTTCTCATTCCAGAGACAAGATCGAGACGTTCATAGACGAGAACAAAGCGTTAATAAAGCGCATGTATGGTTCCTTCACGATACCTGGAGGGAATAGAGTGAGGAGAGCGCCTGGCGTGCCTGACATGCATTCCGGGGATTCCTACTTTCGTCACGTGAGGCAGGCGGCCAAGCAACCACCCCTGCCTGATGCGCAATCTGTTAATAGCACTGGACGGTACGTATCCTTGCCTTATTTAGAATAGATAGTCCAAATGACCCTGACATGCATTCCGTAGATTCTTACTTTCGTCACGTGAGGCAGGCGGCCAAGCAACCACCCCTGCCTGATGCGCAATCTGTTAATAGCACTGGACGGTACGTATCCTTGCCTTATTTAGAATAGATAGTCCAAATTACCCTGACATGCATTCCGGGGATTCCTACTTTCGTCACGTGAGGCAGGCGGCCAAGCAACCACCCCTGCCTGATGCGCAATCTGTTAATAGCACTGGACGGTACGTATCCTTGCCTTATTTAGAATAGATAGTCCAAATTACCCTGACGTGCATTCCGTAGATTCTTACTTTCGTCACGTGAGGCAGGCGGCCAAGCAACCACCCCTGCCTGATGCGCAATCTGTTAATAGCACTGGACGGTACGTATCCTTGCCTTATTTAGAATAGATAGTCCAAATTACCCTGACATGCATTCCGGGGATTCCTACTTTCGTCACGTGAGGCAGGCGGCCAAGCAACCACCCCTGCCTGATGCGCAATCTGTTAATAGCACTGGACGGTACGTATCCTTGCCTTATTTAGAATAGATAGTCCAAATTACCCTGACATGCATTCCGGGGATTCCTACTTTCGTCACGTGAGGCAGGCGGCCAAGCAACCACCCCTGCCTGATGCGCAATCTGTTAATAGCACTGGACGGTACGTATCCTTGCCTTATTTAGAATAGATAGTCCAAATTACCCTGACGTGCATTCCGTAGATTCTTACTTTCGTCACGTGAGGCAGGCGGCCAAGCAACCACCCCTGCCTGATGCGCAATCTGTTAATAGCACTGGACGGTACGTATCCTTGCCTTATTTAGAATAGATAGTCCAAATTACCCTGACGTGCATTCCGTAGATTCTTACTTTCGTCACGTGAGGCAGGCGGCCAAGCAACCACCCCTGCCTGATGCGCAATCTGTTAATAGCACTGGACGGTACGTATCCTTGCCTTATTTAGAATAGATAGTCCAAATTACCCTGACGTGCATTCCGTAGATTCTTACTTTCGTCACGTGAGGCAGGCGGCCAAGCAACCACCCCTGCCTGATGCGCAATCTGTTAATAGCACTGGACGGTACGTATCCTTGCCTTATTTAGAATAGATAGTCCAAATTACCCTGACGTGCATTCCGTAGATTCTTACTTTCGTCACGTGAGGCAGGCGGCCAAGCAACCACCCCTGCCTGATGCGCAATCTGTTAATAGCACTGGACGGTACGTATCCTTGCCTTATTTAGAATAGATAGTCCAAATTACCCTGACGTGCATTCCGTAGATTCTTACTTTCGTCACGTGAGGCAGGCGGCCAAGCAACCACCCCTGCCTGATGCGCAATCTGTTAATAGCACTGGACGGTACGTATCCTTGCCTTATTTAGAATAGATAGTCCAAATTACCCTGACATGCATTCCGTAGATTTCTTCTTTCGTCACGTGAGGCAGGCGGTCAAGCAACCACCCTTGCCTGATGCGCAATCTGTTAATAGCACTGGACGTTACGTATCCTAGTGCCTTATTTAGAATAGATAGTCCAAATTAGCCTGACATGTATGCCCAAGATTTCTATTTTCGGCACGTGAGCCGGCGGTCAAGCAATCGCCCTTCCTGATGCAATATTAATAGTACGGTACGTATCCTTGGCTTATTTAGAAAGGTCTAAATTAGCTTAGAAAGGTCTAAATTAGCTTAGAAAGGTCTAAATTAGCTACCCTGAAGTACATTCCGTAGATTCCTACTTTCGTCACGCGGCAGGCGGATTTATAGCAACCGCTCCTGCTTTATGCGCAAATGAATATTATGGTTGGTAGTGTTAGTACGTAGAATTGCGTTATTTAGAATAAGTAGAATATATTCGATTTTTGTCCAAATCGATAAATTACCCCTATTATCACGTCAGACAGTCACCAAAACTGCCTACTTAGCTATTACTGGCTTAAAGTTTTACTCTCATTTAAATGCCGATAATATTGGTGAATGCTACCTATCACTCGGCCAACCGGCAGTAATTTTTTGTCCGTAGATAAGGCGAATCTAGACTTACTCACATTGACCGTACAAGATGTTCTTCCATTACGCAAAATATTGACTGTTCCAGGATAGACGCGTGCGAGAGTAAGACGGAGATCATGACGCCGTACTGGGCGCTGAACTCTGCGAGGAAGCTGAGGGCAATAGTCAACACAATGCACTTCGAGCAAGCTATACACCAAGAAGTATGCAGGTAAGACGGTAGTACTAGATGGGCCCTTTCATAGAAAAATTACGGGCGTCCGACTTGCTGAACGCGTTCCTCACCTGTCTTTGTCCCCGTCGTAGCGCTGTCACGGTCGCTCGTCGTGTAGATAATTTGTTATTATTAAGTTAACATCTAAAGTCTTATTAGTTTGGCACTGTATAATTTTTATTTTAAGGTAAGTGCTTCAATTCACAATTATACATTTCCAAAAAAACGTTATTAATCTTCCTATTTAATATTTTTATCCATTACGCAATCATTTAATTTCCGCGGCAAACTTTGTTTTTTTTTTACCTAACTGGCCTTACGGCTATGACCTAGGTATATTATCTATGACCGAGTCATACGTTTTCAAGCTTTCATTCAAGATGGGGCATATGTTGCAAGCAAGTTCCCGCTTTTCAGACTAGATGGCGTTACTAGACATACGTCCACATTCTTTGTTTGACAGGGCCCGTCTATGTAAATTGAGGTCGTTGGGTAATACGTAACTTTGTTAAAAAAGATAAGCTGGCTGTTATATTTTTATTTATTTATCTGGTTTAACGGCTCTGGATTCTAGTCCTTTTGAGCCTAGTTATCAGATGATTAGCACGTCATGGTCTACGATAAAACGCACTTTTAAGTATAAAAATGATTTTTCATAATACCTACTTACCTGCTCAAATTGCGTTTACGCTTTACACGCTGGCTTGTAACTTAATGTAGGTAGTAGTTTTGTTTTTTATGTAGGTAAGTACCTACCTACTTTGAAATAACATAGGCAATTGCCATTTGATCATATCAGTACCTTCAGTAGTTCAGTAGGATCCTATTACCACAATTTTCCGATACTTACATACTCGTAGGTACCTATTATAAATAATGCTGCGATTTGCAAGTACAAATGGCGGTTAAAATCTGTCTGGTTTTCTCGATTGTAGGTAGATTTTTACTGCCTCGAGTTTGGTCCCAGTGTAACCACTATGTTTAATCTACTCTCCAGAACTCTCTTTAAATTAGGTAATCTGAAGATGCCCTAGCTAGCGACATTGTTCGCGCCATCCGCGTGGAATAAGTTTTTTTAGTTCCCACGAGAACTGTTTAATTTTTCGGGATAAAAGTGCCTAGCTTATGTTTCTCTCCAGGTTCTCCCAACTATAACCATGCAAAAAATCACATCGATCCGTTGCTCTGTAATTGTGCCTAACGAGATTGATGGACAAACCAACAAACAACCACACTTTCGCATTTATATTATTAGATCTCAGAGACAGACTCTACCAATGCAACCAATATTTTCTAAACTACCCACAAATCTTTGTCCTTAATTACTTAAATCTTTTTTTTATTTATTTCCAGCAAAAAATCAACAACGAGATGCTCTGGGGACTGCGGCTGTGAACAAAAATATAAATGGCATAGATTACTGGCCTACGACCCGAGCGACGATTGCGCTGGAATTTTTATGGATTGGTTTTTATTTCCATCTTGTTGCGTTTGTAGATGTAAGCCATAGACAAAAATAAAATAAATCTGACCATAAACAAATTATTAGCAACATGGAGGAATTCTCAGAAAAAAACGTAATTTTCTGAGTTCGAATTTTAAAAATTAATTATGTTTAATTAATATTAATTTTATTATTGCGATAAGTTTATGAGAGCTATTAAGTATATATTTTTAAATATTATGATAAGATCTAGAAATGCCTTTGTACCTATACAAAACTTGACCTGGCTAAGTAATCCTAGCTTTAGTTAATTATTAGGGATATGGTCCTTCATATCCCTAATTCACTTCTTATGAATCTATGAACTAAACTACAGCATTTAACGTATTGTGTGCTAATTTTTCAATCGAGTGTAGGTAAATGTGTGATAATAGGGCCATCGATAATATGGCCGACAAGTTCTTACCTACAGTAAGTTTAGATAAAATATGATTTATTTATATGCAGTAAGGTAAAATTTTTACCGTAGAATACTATTATAATTTGAGTTTTACACTGCCATCATGTTTGTAAATATTTTTAGGATTGCTTATAATAATAATATTATCATCGCGAAAGTAAATGTGAGATTTTTGTAGAAATACCTCGGAAAAACTAAGAAAATAAGTACTAACTTTCCTACGTAATTAGAGGAGAAAGTGGTAACGTGGCGCCCTACTTTGTGTTTGGGCGTTTATGTAAAAAATATCGCACCTCGAAATCGATTCTATGTACGTTATAGTGTTCCATAATTATTTGTCTATGCATGTTTGACTACGGAATAAATGAAACTGCCACAGAATAATCAAAAGCCATGGAACTAATAAGTACTACGTTGTACGTAGTACTTATTAGTTCCATGTCAAAAGCAAACATACCTATTCTAAAAGTATGTAAATTTGGCAACTGGAGATCCAGTGAGGGTCATATTATGGCACCCTGGGGGCCGTATTAAATGTATTTAGTGATAACCTTACGACAAAAATCGCAGATATAATATTCGCCTTCAGGACTTGCAAACTGCAACTATGGCACTGAATCTACTCCCCTCCAAGCTGTTGCTCAACTATATGGCTTCATATCACATGCGTTCAGTATCTGAACTTTCAGATTTGGATAGATATTTTGATTAACTTCCGAGTCAGTTTCCACGACTTCATCACCGTTCCTTGATGATAGAGATGATCAACTTTGTCGAGGCATCAGAAACAGTAAAATAAAAAATATATAAATATTTTTTTGTCGTTCATACATACCTATTATATGGTCCCGGGGGACCATAATACAAGCGATATGAAGGGGCCAAATTAGTGAACTTAATTTTAATCCTTTGATATAAAAAGTAATCATTTAATTTAAATTTTTTTTTTTTTTTTTTTTTTTTTTTTAATCCACTACAAGCTAGCCCTTGACTGCGATCTCACCTGATGGTAAGTGATGATGCAGTCTAAGATGGTAGCGGGCTAACCTGTTAGGGGCATGGCAGTTATATTAGACCCATACTCCTTCGGTTTCTACACGGCATCGTACCGGAACGCTAAATCGCTTGGCGGCACGTCTTTGCCTGTAGGGTGGTAACTAGCCACGGCCGAAGCCTCCCACCAGGCCAGACCAGGGAAAATTCAGAAATTATAAATTCCCAAATTGACCCTGCCGGGGATCGAACCCAGGACCTCCGCACGTTAAGGCAACAGCGCTACACACTGCGCCACGGAGGTCGTCAAATTCAATTTAATATCAATCAATTTAAATCAATTTAAATAAATAATTTGTAGATTAAAAAAAACTTTATTCAGACAAATTAAAAAAAAAACGAATAATTACCTTCAAAATCCCGTAGAAAAACTTTTTATCATTAAAAATATCATCAACGCAAAAGAAAAGGTTAATTTTAGGCCTACTCTTGTACACTCAACTATGAATAGAAGAAAATACATAGATTGTATTAAAAATATAATAATTTAGAACAGTAAAGTAAATAACGAGTAAAAAAATAAATGTATTTCAAGTTTTCGATACTTTTCCAAGATGGCAAACTTCAGCCAATAGAGAAGGCAGTAGGCGCGAAATGTATCAAACGTCATTTTTGACAGTCACTGTCAAAATAACTTGTTTTTCTTTTGAAAACGTCAAATACGAATCCGCCACTCATGTTTAGTGTTCCATAACTTGGAAAGATTAAATAATTTTACCATCAATAAAAACTGGTCTAGTATTTTATTTTCCTTCATTTCTCTGCTTGTACAACACTTGGTCTACGCCCCATACAAATCTGAACCGTCTTCTTTAAGTTTTTCCGCAAAAATTTAATACAAATTGGAGCGGTCTTATAAGTTTGCCAGTTGCAGGTTTCGACTGGCGGAATTCTACCGGAATTGTTGGGTACTAAATTGATACTGTCACAGGAGCTCTGCGTTGCCCTAAAGAGACACAAGGGGGCCAATATACCTTCGAGGGTCACATTACAACCTTCTTCTATACTGTAATTCTGCAAAAAAATAATAAAGCTCCAAGTGCTATTAAAATATCTCTTTAATTAAATCTTTAATGCTCATGAGTAAAATATTAACTTTCTCGATGAAAGAAGAGATCAAAGAAAGAGCTCATCGGAATTAATGCAATAAATTTAATGTTACACAAACTACTGAGAACAATATTGTGATGGTGTCTAATTTTTCTGGTAAGAATTTTTATTTTTCTGGTCATTGACTATAAATTATTATTTTAGATAATATTGTAGGTAACCAAATTGTATTTGTATATAGCTACAGTAATGATGAAGTTGCTATTTTGATAATAGAATATATTATTTTAAATATTACATCTTGTAAGAAAAATTTGGAATAAACTGAAACTTATTTTACCTACTAGATACCTAGTTTAGTAAGTAGGTGCCTAGCTAGATACTTAAAATTTATTTTTCTTGTAATCTCTAGTAGGTATATTAATAATAATTTTATTATTACAGGCGATTATGAAATATAAGTTGCTTTTTTATTCAATTGTTACATAGGTACATAATTCCAATCCTAATACCTATTTTAAAACGATCTACTAAAAAGCACACAAAATCCTTGCGATTCTTTGAAATAACGACTGGTTATTAGAATATTTTTTAACGTTTTTGTAACGATTATTATTAGATGTATGATAATAACCGGGACCAATAATGGAGCTTCGGAAGCTATCGCCCTATCACCCTCTTGCCGCACATCGCCAAGCTGTTTGAGCGTCTGTTGCTGCGAAGGCTCGCTCCGCACCTTCGTCCGCGTGCCGAGCAGTTCGGCTTTCGCAGTAACCACTCAACGACGCTCCAGCTGGCGAGAGGACTTCACTACATCGCCAGTGAGAGGAATCGTGGCCACTTCATCGTCGGGGTCTTTCTCGATATCGAGAAGGCCTTCGACCGCGTGTGGCACGATGGACTCCTGGCGAAACTCCTCTCGACCACCCTACCACCCGCGATCGTGCGGCTGGTAGCTTCATTCCTGGAGGGCAGGTCCTTCAGAGCGACCGCAGAGGGCGCGGAGTCCCAGCCGCGCCCAATACGGGCCGGAGTGCCTCAGGGTAGCTGCTTGTCCCCGTGTCTATACGCGGTGTACACGGATGACATCCCTACCCTCGCCGACCATCTACGCGAGGGGGAGGAAGACGTGCTGTTGTCACTCTACGCTGACGACAGCGCGTACTTCGCGTCGTCGTACCATCAAATCGTCGCTACGAATCGCATGCAACGTCTGCTGAACTTACTTCCGGAGTGGCTGGACAAGTGGAGAATGGCCGTCAACGTGGGGAAGACGGCCGCCATCCTGTTCGGAGCCCGGAAGCACATGCGTCAGCTCCAATTGCGAGGCCAGGACATAGAGTGGCAGACTTCGGTGCGCTACTTGGGGTGCCACATCGACGCCGGCCTGGCCATGATTCCCATGATTAATCATGTCGTGAACCACGCCACGGCTGCCGCGTCGATGCTGCACCAGGTCCTCACCTCAAGCCTCTCACCGAAGACCAAGCTCCGGATCTACGGAGCCTATGTCCGCTCACGGCTGACGTACGCGGCTCCCGCCTGGTATGCGCTCTGTTCTGCATACCAGAAGAGCCGCCTACAAGTCCGGCAGAACAAATGCCTGCGATTAATCGTGGAAGCTCCGAGGTACGTGAGGAACGACGTAATCCATCGCGACCTCAAGACGCCCACCGTGGAGGAGTACGTCCATACGCTCGCGCGGCGCATGTTTGCGCGCGCGGACAACGGGCCGTACGAACACCTCCACGGGATAGCACCGCCGACCACCCGACCTCCGACCGGGCGTCCACTACCTCGTGAGCTCCTACGATCGCCTTCGCCCACGCGGCATGAAGACGATCGTAGCGACGACGACGACGCGACACACACCGGACTTGACACCGACTCCACGCGCGACGGCGACCATATCGCCCGCAGCGTGGAGTCCACCGGCTCTGACACCATCTCGGCGCACGAGAGCGACCCCACTGCCCGCAGAGCCGAGACACCTGGACATGACACGGGTCCTGCACGCGGCGGCGACGACGTCACCCGCAGTGCGGACCCAACACCGGAGATGACACCAGGCCTAGGGGCCCGTAGCCTTCAAGGCAGGCCCTAGCCGACTCACGGCTTAAAGACAACCACCGGGGTACAATGTTACCCCGCGCCCCGCCCGGGTAATGAGGCCAGCCCTCGAAGCCCGTACCCCCGATTGGCCCTCATGGACCAACCGGAGAAGACCCCTGCTATAGGCCGAACGTCCAAATTAGATCACCTATCCAGTTATCGACATCCAGTCGACGTTGCATAATAATAGCAATCGACTGGTATGCGTTGTCACGGCTAGGCCACTCGACCCTCATCTATTTTTATCATCTATAATCATCGATATATATGTAGGCACTAGATGGGCCCTTTCATAGAAAAACGCCGGGCGTCCGAGTTGCTGAACACGTTCCGCACCTGTCTTTGTTCCCGTCGTAGCGCTGTCACGGTCGCTCGTCGTGCAGATAATTTGTTATTATTAAGTTAACATCTAAAGTTTAATTAGTTTGGCACTGTATAATTTTAATTTTAATGTAAGTGTTTCAATTCACAATTATACATTTCCAAAAAACGTTATTTAATCTTCCTGTTTAATATTTTTATCCATTACGCAATCATTTAATTTCCGCGGCAAACTGTATGATTTTTTTTTTACTAACCGACCTTACGGCTATGACATATATTATCTATGACCGAGTCATACGTTTTTAAGCTTTCATTCAAGATGTTGCAAGCAAGTTCCCGCTTTTCAGACTAGATGGCGTTGATGGCGTTGCTAAAAATACGCCCACATTCTTTGTTTGACAGGGCCCGTCTATGTAAATTGAGGTCATTGTCTATATTATTTTTCATCTATCGTCATTTTTATAAAATTAAATTATACATCTGAACAGGCTAGAACTCAGAGCCAATACATATCATAGACAATACAATCAATTTCCGTCTCAGATTTCGGTGTTTAAAGTTGATGTTTCGTTTGTGGTTGACATTGACAACGTCTAACTTGACAATTGACATTGACAGGTAATCCTTTTTGATATTTCTAATTTTCAATTTTCACCGATTTTCACAAACAACAAAACGAATTTTGGTGTTTTCGCAAACACCTGTGATCGGTGAACGCTAATAAATATAAAAATGATACGCTATTTTTGCCGAATATTAAGGAGCGGGAGCCAACCTAAACTTCTCTCTAGCGCTGCGTGTAGGTACGTTTTAATTTCCGGCTTTCATTATTCAGTTTTTAAACACTAAACTACCGAATACTTCTTCATTTTCATAATTTATATTTTTAGGTATAATGGGCAAAAATGCTTCAGTTTATTGTCTCTACGACCTATAGAGTCTACAAGAACCATCAAAAATAAACCTTGGTTGAATAATTGCATTTGTCGAACCATGTTTATACAAACACAGGAAACACCAAATCCTAACAGCTTAAAATTCCTACCAGGAACTCAAGTTTTAGAGCCGGGCCAAACGTTCGATTGTCCTAATATTGGAGCAGCACAATGCAGTCCATTAGGTAATTTTTTATGTTATATGTACTTAGCAGTTAATTATCAGTAGTAGTAGCAGTATAATTTTATCGACATACACAATAATAACCAGTCAATTGCGAGTCAAGACTCACGAACAAAGGGTTCCGTACCTACCGCCACACAATATAAATAATTTTAGTAAATACCTAGAAAGTTGTCATATCAATGCATAATCAGCTGTGAAATAACTTGCTAAACTGGACAAACAATTTAACACTTTTTAGTATGAACCCTAATTAACGATTTTCGGGTTTTTTCCTATACTTGTGCTGTGAGACCTTGCTTCTTGCCCATGATTCTAGGTCAACGTGAAGTACCCTATAGATTTTAATTTATTAGCGAGTGCTTATAGACATATGCGGCATAAATGGCCGTATTTTTTATTGTGTTGGCTTAGAAGCCTGACTTTTCTACAGCTCCAAGGGAACCTAGACCCAAGTATTTAATATGAATTTCAACTGATATATATCCACTCATTCCCAAGAAAAAGGTGGTTGACAGACAGACGGACAACAAATTGATCCTGTAAGAGTTCCTTTTTTCCTCATGTGGTACAGAACCCATACAATTTTAAGTAAACATAATATAATATTATCTACTTAAAAATTTTAGTTTGTGCATCCACTGATCACTCGCACTCGATCAGGTTTTTGACGACCTCCGTGGTGCAGTGTGTAGCGCTGTTGCCTTAATGTGCGGAGATCCCGGGTTCGATCCCCGGCAGGGTCAATTTGGGAATTTATAATTTCTGAATTTTCCCTGGTCTGGTCTGGTGGGAGGCTTCGGCCGTGGCTAGTTACCACCCTACCGGCAAAGACGTGCCGCCAAGCGATTTAGCGTTCCGGTACGATGCCGTGTGGAAACCGAAGGGGTATGGGTTTAATATAACTGCCATGCCCCTAACAGGTTAGCCCGCTACAATCTTAGACTGCATCATCACTTACCATCAGGTGAGATCGCAGTCAAGGGCTAGCTTGTAGTGGAAAAAAAAAAAGGTCTATCTGCCATTGCAAGGTCAAAATGATAATGACCTAATGAAGATCAAAGTGTGCTTTATTGACAAGAATTTTTGTCATAGTGTCTCTGATGCATCATTGATTTGTACTTACTTCATGCTCTTTATTTGTCTAATAATTTATAAATAATAACCATTTGAAAATTTATTAAAACTTATGTAAATTCCAGCCAAAATGCTATTCCGTATTGATGGTGTCAAAGGAGTGTTCTTCGGAGCTGATTTTGTCACAGTCACAAAGCAAGATGACGATGTTGAATGGAAGCTATTGAAACCAGAAATCTTTGCTACAATCATGGACTTTTTTGCCAGCGGACTGCCGGTTGTCACTGATGCTAAACCATCTGGAGGCACTCGTAAGTAGTCTTGGGCCTAGTTGGTCACCACTGGGATCGCTCAATTTAGTTCATAATCCAATGGCGAACTAATTCGCTCTATTAGTTCATTCGTTTTTCTAATGAACTAAAAAAGTCTTTTTTTGAAATAATTTTGTAAAAACAATAAATAAAGAAAAAAATATATTTATGATTATTGCAAATTCTGTTTATTTTTATTTAAAAGGACAAAGTATTACATGAAAAGTTCACACGTCTATTTAGGTAACAAGATTTTTTATTTAAATAATACCTAATGACAAAATAAAATAATTTATATTAATAATTACTCAACAACTAGTCTCATTCCTAGTATAATAGTTATAATACGTAATCATATTACAATTATTGATGTAGAATTTTAGTAGATGATTACAATACTAGAAAAGTACGAATTTTTACAATAATTATCAGTCACCGTCTATAGTAAAGCGGATGCTAAAAAATAAATAAAAAGAACTAAGAGCGAGATCATCGATGAACTAGTTTGCATAGTTCACCTAAAGGAACCGCTCTTCCCACCTAGTTCGTTCGCGAAATACCCACGACTACTCGTAAGCCTTGCCACTCACTTGTAAATATCTTACTGTGTGGATCAATTTATATAAATGTTAGTCAAAACTTTTATATGCCTCCAAACTTACTTTAAACTATAAAAACAGTTGGTCACTGTCAAAACTAGAAGTTTGTCAAAAGTACAATCTCTTTATACATGGCTTTGTACCGGAACAGTAGATTCCTTGGCTGCATATCTTTGCCACCAATCTTTGCAAGATGTTTGTGGTATAATTTTTCATGTATTTTTCTTAAGTTCACCTATTTCTTTGAGATTTCTGGACTTAATTGCCATGTTTTGTTATTTTAACAGAAATCAATGAAGATGATGATGAAATAGTGCAAATGATAAAAGAGCTGTTGGATACTCGCATCAGGCCAACTGTTCAGGAAGATGGGGGGGATGTTCTCTTTGTTGATTTCAAAGATGGTGTACTGAGACTCAAAATGCAAGGATCCTGTTCATCATGCCCTAGTTCTATTGTAACTTTGAAGAATGGAGTAAGTTCCTAAACCCAGTGCATCCTACTTTTAGCAAATTGGCAAACTTTGTGAATGGCAACAAATTTATAAAATACTAGCTGACCCGGCGAACTTCGTACCGCCTTAGTATGCAAAATTAAAATTTCTGAGAGATTTTCTTAATATTTTTTTCCGTAAGAACCTTCTCCTAATAATAACAAATACAACAAAAAAAGAATTAGTGAAATCGGTCCAGCCATTCACGCGTGATGTCGTGACCAAGGAAAACGGGTTTCATTTTTATATATATAGATTAGATCATTCATAAGTAGAATTTAAGTTATTAGAGTTCTGTATCAAATCCTCTGTAAAATCATCATAATCCTCCTGAAGATATCCTCTGCTCCTCCTATTCATTCAGAAGGCCTTTCTCGAGCGCCCACCGCGCCTGGTCCTCCTTCCTCATCCAGCCACAATTTACAACCTTTATATTGTTGGCCCATTATGCACCCACAATTTGCTTACTTGTTTTTATGGGAAAAATCACGATATGACATCTTGTAATTAATTAAACCTTATATTTTATTGATTAATATTATTGCAGGTACAAAACATGATGCAGTTTTATATCCCAGAAGTTTTAGCAGTGGAGCAAATAGATGATGAAGACAAATTGAGCGAAAAAGTTTTCAAAGAATTCGAAGCGCTCAAAACTAAAGAAAAGAAGGAATAATTTTTGTTATAAATTATAATATACCGACTAATAATATTACGAAATATAGGTCATCTTGTTAATAATGTAATAAAAATAAAAATTATTAAAATTAACTAATCAAAACACTATTATTGTTCCTGCAGGCTGAGTGAGAGTTTGTTTTTTACGTATTCAATCACATAAACTACCATTTGGAATTGATCGAGCTGTTGTCCAAAGAGTAGGTGCACTGCGTTTTACTGCCATCAAGCCCTTGACAATTCTGTACAAATTATAGTTAACTAGATGATGCACGCGACTTTTCTGTACAAATTATAGTTAACTAGATGATGCACGCGACTTCGTCCGCGTGGATTAAGTTTTTTTGATTCCTGCGGGAAATCTTTAATTTTCCGGGATAAAAAGTAGCCTATGTCCTTCCTTGAGGCTACCAAGCCTCTTCAACACTATATATTTATTATACTCTTTGGTCTTCAATATTAGCCATACATTTTCTATGGAAATGTTCATCAAGTAGACCTTCATGTCTACCGGTAGAGAGGAGAGTTAAGAGTAGGTAGTATATTTGATGAAATGGAAAAAGATTTTATATTTTTTCAGATTCAGAATCACCAAGATCACCAACAGTTGGAGAAATGTGACATATCATTTGACATTTGAATTCATTTGAACAGTTTATTTATTTATTTTTAAGATTTCTAGATGTATTGTAATATTAAGTATGGTTAGTTTATAGGTGTTTTGTTATATTTAAAGTAATGTGTGGAAATAAAAGATGTGTTTTTTTTTTTTTTGAACAGTTTTGAAAAATACAAATCACTTCTAAGAATTCATTTTCAATGCTCCGATTATTGCGGGGCATCGTCCATCGACCAAACAGGCACAGATTAGTATAGAATGTAAGCAAACAGGAGTACCGAGCATATATTATTATACTCTTTGGTACCGAGTAATGTGTTCTGTGCATAGAAATAGTATGTATATTCATACAACTAGAACGATCACTAATATAATAAGTATAAGTAGTATAGGGAGGTAAATAAAAAAACCTCGAAAAATTATATTATTCAAAATTATATTTTTGCAAAGGTAAGTATACCTAATATTATTGTTGCTATAAAAAATTAAACAGGCTCGATTGTTTATAATAACTCTTAGTAATAGACACGTAATATTAAGGATCATAACGCTATATTTAACGGTTACGGGTCTGTTAGTTGAAACAACTGGGCCTTGCTGTTTTGAAATACCATATTATCCTATTCCTAATTATAAAAGCAGACAACTAATATCCTAGATTAACATATAGGTTACTTTAATCCCGGAAAATTCCTTGGTTCGGGATTATCAAGAAACCGAATTACATGCGAGCGGAGCCACGGGCATCAGCTAGTTATTAATATTTAGAACTAAAATTATTAAAAAACAAATGTAATAATTATGAAGAATTTGTTCGTTTCAATAATTATGTTTACAAATTTCTATATTTTTTTTACAAATAATTTTGTACCGTCGTAATCATGCATCTATCACCGAAAATATTTTTATATTTTGTCCGTAATTAATTAAAATTATGGTGTTCGCTTAGAAAGAGACAACGCGCCTTAATATTAGCTCTCTTTCGGCTCGCGTTTCGTGCGTAAGTGATCGATCTAGTTGTATGAATATACATACTATTTCTATGGTTCTGTGCCAAACAGCCTCTGCCACAGAACACTTATACTCCTAGCGAAATCTGTGAATTTTTTAAATTTATTACGTCAACTCAGTAGTACGGTACCTTTGGAGCCTTTGACGGTTGTTTGGTACTGGTCTGTGGTAAATATTAATTAAACAGACATACATTAATTATTATCAAATAATGATAATTAATTACTCGATCAATATTATAGCAACTGTCTCTTTCTATCTACATGTTGTGTGCCAATCATAGACTTAGAATTTTTTCGCTACGCTCAATAGACTGACAAAGCGTGGGAGCGAGAGGTATTTAGATAATAAACACTGCCGCGAGCGAAAAAGAGATAGCGACACAAAAGGCCAGTATGTCATTGTTTACGCGAATAAGAGGCCATAGCGTACCGGCCTTTTCCAAGTCGAGGTGAATTTTGTGTATTTAATTAATAATCTTACGATTAAAACTTAAAATCTTTGTTCTGCCACCATGGTGTCTTGTTCAGTGAATGAATGTGACGTTACAAGACGTAATAACCCGCATAAATACACGTTTCACAGGTAATTACTGAATATTTTTCTGAATTATTCATAATCATTATTTCGTCACTTGTTGTTTGAAAATGAGGCAAAATAACTATTGAAAGCTTAGATAATAGGTTTCCCTTAAGACTTTTCATCAAATTACATTGCTAAATAAAGAATTTTTGGATATTTTGTGTAAAACTTAAAAATGTTTGGTTACGATAGGGATTGACAAAGTGATGACGTCATAAGTATCGATAGTCGATAATCGTGTCTGCCGGTAGGTTTGACGTGATAGCTCATAAGCTTAGGTGTGTAGAGTACAATATTAAACACTACTTTCCTGTAAAAGAAAAGAACGAAATAAATATTTTCCTTAATTTTTGTTTTATTTGGCGTGTCTTAGATTTCATATGTACATGAAATATATATACAGGGTATACTGTACATACTGGTAATTCAGTACATTATGTATTTAAGTGCTTATCGGGGAGGTCATGCTATGACTTGAGCGCCATATATGGTTATTATTTATTTTTATTAACTTGTCACTTTTACATTATATCAGAGTAATTAATCAAATTAAAATTACTTACACCCTTAAAAAAAATAGCGGCGGTAAACTAACAATTTTTATGAAAAATCTCAAAAACTGCTCTATTTCTCAAAAAAATTATAGTGTATATTTTCAGGCAGAATTTTTAAAAAATATCTCTATTTTAAAAGCTTTCTTTCGAAATATCAAAAAAAAAACTTTTATGGGGCTAAAATATCTATAAGTATCTCATAATATTTACAATGTTATGTTCTAGGTTTCCAACCAATTCTTTGCTACGTAACAAATGGTTACGGATTATAGATAGGGGCTCCTGGTTTCCAAAGAAAAATTCTACTGTTTGTAGTAAGCATTTTGAATCGAAATGCTTCTTACAAAGGAAACATCGAATATTGAGTTAGCACGAAAGTAATGAGATCCCCAAAAAAACTCTACAAAGAACAGTGGGCAAAATTGTATGGACCCCGTCCCCAGTGGTGTAGCATCATGGGCTATGCGTAAAAAAATAGATATTAGTCTGAATAATAAATAATTAAATGAATTTTAATGAGAAAACTAATGTATGAATGGACATTCTTTTTTTCTTAATTATTTGTATGTATTAAAAGGATTATTAAAAGAGTTAAGTGTGAAGACTGTGTAGGTACATAGTTTATTATCGGACCCAACAGCTCTATGTAATAATTCGTTAATTATTAAGAGAGACTATTCGAAAATACACAATAAGTATATATATATATCCAGCTAATGATGTTGCATTGTGTTGTAACGCTGAAAAACTTTTTAGAGAAAACATGGTCATCTCATCAATAAATAATTTGTACCTAGCTGTAGCTTTGTTGCTATTTATGTATTTGATTTTTTTAAATTAAAAGATAGTTATATTTTACTTCGTTAAACTAACTCATTAGAGTCCTATGATTTCACCAGTAAGACTATCGATAATACTATGCTAGAGTCAAGACAACACTATTTCACGCACACATTTACATTTCATTTTTTGTAACACCGTAATCTGTCACTGTTGGTCTTGTACATTCTAAGTCTATGGTGCCAATACAGTACCAATACCAATACTTTATACGTCCAATCCATTGCTCCTTGTCTCTGCATTGCTCGGTCTCCAGCATGGAACTAATAAGTACTTATTAGTTCCATGGTCTCCAGACTTTTAGGATGGAATTTGTCTAATGTCTATGGAATCTGGGTGGATTATAGCACAGATTAAAGTAGGTAGTATGGAGAGTTTGACAAGCTGTTAGGCTCAATACGTAGACAGATGGTAGACAGAGCATTAGGTCCATGAGACAGAGTAAGAGATAATATTTGGATAATATGGACCGGGCGTCAGCGTATATGTATGCGATAGCGATAGTCTTAATTCGATATTTTCATAATGGTAAATATAATATGTATTTATTTTTTGTTATTTGTATACTTTGTAGCATTCATGCGAGTCTTTACAAATCCCGTTTTTAACTGTACCACTGATTGTTACAAGTACACTAGTAGTAAGTGTACACTGATTGTCAAAGTAAGATTACAATTATTTTGCTATAATCCACCAACAGCATTATAGCAAAATAATTGTAATCTTTTCTTGCTAAATCATGAACTTCCGCAAAGTAACGCCTGATTCTATCCAATATTCAAAATTGTAAAGTTACGTGTTAGGTTATGTTTTCGTATTTACTTTCAGCGGCTTTTGCAGCTTATCACACAGCACACAGCAATACACCATCGTTTATAAGTTAAACCACTTTTTTCGTAAGTTACGAGCACACATGGTCAAAATTGTAAGCGTATTTGGTTGTTTTCGTTTTTGCGTTCAGTTCGGCTTTTGCAGCCTAACACACAGCAATGCACCATTGTCTTTAAATTTAAACACTTTTTTCGTGAACTACGAGTAGGTACAGTTACCACTGTCCAATTCCGATTTCGTACGAATATGGGCGAATAACAAAAATGACACCGATAGCGATAGCGAGTTTAGGTCAGACAATCCTGTGATATTTTTGTTATTCGCCCAAATTCGTACGAAATCGGAATTGGGCAGTGGTAACTGTACCTACTCGTAGTTCACGAAAAAAGTGTTTAAATTTAAAGACAATGGTGCATTGCTGTGTGTTAGGCTGCAAAAGCCGAACTGAACGCAAAAACGAAAACAACCAAATACGCTTACAATTTTGACCATATTTTTATCTGATTGTTACAGATAAAAACAGGTTATATTTGTAAAGACTCGCATGAATGCTACAAAGTATAGAAATAAAAAAATCCATTCGCATTATGAAAATATCGAATGGGGACTATCGTTTCTTTGCTCACCAGTTGGCGCCACTGTAGAGGTATAGCTGTCAAAGGCGACTTTATAAGATTGGCGCCGAAACAAAGTTTTAAATCTTGAATCTCATTAAGTTTATTAATTACTAGCGATCCGCCCCGGTTTCGCACGGGGAGCACTAATAATCCTAATATATACCTACCCAATATAGCCAGTGGGCAGCTTACATTTTAATATTACAAAGAGTACGCCCCGTCCTCATTATTTCTATGATATCTCATAAGCTATTCATCTAAATTAAATGGTGTAAAGGACAATTTTTATCTTAGTTAAATACTTGAGATGATTAATATATTTATTTTGATAAGGATTAATACTATGGCGTTAAAAACACCTTCGCAAGTAAAGCATTGGTTTAGACCAAATTTGAAAATCATAAAAATGGTTATTGTGAGTCAACCTTAAAAGATAGATATATATGCTATCGCGGACTTTTTTTTAGAACTTTTTAAGAGGAACAATTCCAACATACGTTGTTTTCGTGTAACTGTAACTATTTACGCAGCGCACGCCGCGTAAGCTCTCAAAAGAGACGATTTTTTCCGACTTAGTTCACATTATTGCAATTTTCGTAAGGATCTCTAATTTTTTTTAAAATAAAATATAGCCTATGTTACTCGCTGATAATGTAGCTTTCTATAGGTGAAAGAATTTTTAAAATCAGTTTAGTAGTTTTTGAGTTTATCCATTACAAACAAACAAACAAATCTTTCCTCTTTATTTAAATAGCTAACTATCATCATAATCTGTAAATGATAGAGGAGCATGGATTTGATCGCTCCAGCAATGCTGGGGACAGCGGTTACTTATGTACACATTGATATAGTAATTGTAAATGAATTATTTAAAAAAAGCAACCACCGAGTTTCTTGCTGGTTCTTCTCGGTAGGAATGGCATTCCGAACCAGTGGTAGATTCACTTGACGATTCAAAAGTACTTGTAAAAGTTTATTTGAATAAAAAATATTTGATTTGATTTGATTTGAATCGAGTAGCTATGCCGCAATGTTGTGCAGTTCCGTTTTGTTCGGAAAAAAGAGGAGGACACATGTTTCCAAAAGATAAAACTAAAACATTGGCTAGTGGCGATTTGCTGGAATAACTATACCCCGACAAAAAATTCTCGTGTTTATAAAAAACATTTTAACCCTGAGGATTATGTGTTACCCAAAGAATCAAATAAGTACAGAAAATCGTAAGTAATTATCTTTCTTATTCATCTCCTAAATTAAAGCCAAAAGTTGTACCTACCTAGTCAAGAGAGAAAGGAAATTAAAAGAAAACGTTCAGAAAGAGCTCAACAACGTCAAAACAAGAAATTTTTGCGCTTATTTATGCGCCTCTTTTTCTTAATTCCGCCTTCAAAACGTTCACATTAATCGCTAAATAATCCATATTTGCGATAATTTCACGAAGGAGATCACTTTTCAACAGGTAAATTAAAGAAATTATAATTTATGTCACGAAGCCCGCCAAAACCAGTGAAATGTGAATGTTATTGGACCTCACGCGACACCAGCGCCTCTAGTGGCAAATTCACACGCGATAGCCCCCATTAAGACCTTCGCTATCGCATACTGTATACGCTGGTCGCTGACGCCATATTTAAATCTCTTACTCTGTAGTGTTATTGCGTAACTTCTGCATCAATCATTGTTACAATATCAATTGTTGTGATTGGCTGAATTTATGGTATTCTTGCTGCGTCTATGGATTTTGTCCAATAGTGGAAGAGTGTTAACCAATCAGAGGTGATTGCGATCGTTACACTGTAGCTGTCATTTTCAACCGGTCGCCCTAGCTTCTGCCCTAGCATGGCCCTAGCCGACCCGTAGATATGTCTACTCTATGTCTGTCTATAATTCTAATTTCTCTCTGGCACAGAACACTCATTACTCCTAAAGTGTTCTGTGACCGCTGCTCTCTGGTCTCTGATTTCTCAGCTCAGTTCTCTTGACTCTTTACTTTTTTTTCGTTCGAGTCAGGTTCGAGTCGTGGGTAAACGTTGTTTCTATTTAAAAGTAAAGTTGGTAAGTTATCTAGTAAACAAAGCTGAATAATTGTGATAATAAACTTAAGAGCAAATGTTCGTTTACAATAGCTCATCCGTATTATTGTAGAAAATAGAAATCTTCACAATTGAAAAAGCGTGCACAGCAAGTTTGGTCGTGTGCGACTAATGTTTTTAGCTAAAGTTATTTTACTACCTTCAACCATGGCTTCAAATTAAAAGTTTACTTTCTACCCAGTTTTTTTGTAGCTTAGAGTTTTATTCACAGCTATTCGACCAATTTCTGTAGTACTTATCAAAATTGTCAGTGTAGTAACAAAGTTTTAATTTGTTTGCAGGCTGCAATGGCAGACCCAGGGAAGGGTCGCGGACGAGGCCTGGCGTTGCTCCAGGCCCTCAAATCACAGATGGCGGATTCCCCTCCAAGCTCTGAAGAGCCAACTCCACAACCGAGTGTTGCTGCCAGTACTGTAAGTTGTACTTATCTGTCAATAATATTAAGGAATCCATGCAATGAAGTCAATAAATGTCTTGAAATTTGGTCCACCAAATAAACAACCACATTACGATAGGTCAAGGTCAAGCAGGGTAAGCAGCAAGGAGATTAGTCTGTTGACTTCCAAACTTTTTGATAACAGATGACTTGTTATGTTTTGAGTGTACAATGAGTAATACAGTAAGGCCTGCCATACATGGACTGCTCGAGTAGTTAGCTAGTGATCAACATACATGGACCGCTCTTGCACTTTGCAGTCATAGTCAACAGCTCGAAGCTACCATTGATAACTGCTGCCATCTGTCCGAAGCAGTCGCAACTGCTCAAGCAGTTAAATGTATGTGTGTATGTAGAAGACTAGTTCACTATGCAGTTGCAGCATGACGCAGTTGTGGCAGAGTGTGGCCTAAGAAGTAAGAAAGAGCCATGCACACTTCCCTGCCTCTGTATATATGGCGTCCTGTTGCTTGTATACATTTTGTATGAAATATGAAAGAAGTGGTGGCTCTTATCAATTTTCAAAAGTAGAAACCATATTGAAGATGGACAAACATATGCAAGTTTTTAGTTTCAATAAGGTATATATAGTATTAGTTCAAATAAAGGACTGTTATTTCAAAACTGCGGAAAGACATTTCATTCTCATTTTGTGTAACTTAATTTTAAGTACAAAAATACAAAAAAAAGTTAGTCAAGTAACCATGTAATGTTATTGTAACCATGGAATGTGAAAAGGTTGTAAAAATTCCAAGAGCAGTTACTTAATTTACATAATCCGTGAACCTCTATAAAAATATCGTAAAATTATATTTTATTACTTATTTGATTTGGGTTTTTAACAAATACACAATAGCATAGGAATAATATTTTCTTAGAATTAGAAGCGGACTGTTTTTAGGGTTTTGTACGAAAAATTAATACTTATTTTTAACCAACTTCAAAAAAGGAGGAGGTTATCAATTCGGCTGTATGTTTGTTTCGCGATTATTCCGCCAATTATGAATCAATTTTGATGATTCTTTTTTTGTTTGATAGATCATACTTCAGAGGTGGTCCCATATAAATTTATTGAAGATCTGATGAATATCTTCGGACATGGAGAACGGAACTCCTCAATGGATAAGAGTAAATTGCTCGTGATCAGTGTAATAGCTTAGTGAACAGTAGGTTTTTAACCAGACATACCATATTATTTTTAAATGTGACTCAGATGATATTATCTTCGGACATGGATATCGGAACTCTTCAATGGGTAAGAGTAAATTGCTCGCGATCAGTGTAATAGTTTAGTAAACAGTAGGTTTTTAACCAGACATCATACTAATATAATAAATTATTTTATAAATAACTAGACGTCAATAAGTGTAGTATACCTACCTATATTGAATAAAACATTATTTGATTTGATTTGAATGCGAAAGTGTGTCCCTTCGGTCTTTCTGTCTGCCACGCTTTCACGATCCATCTGTGCAACCGATTTTGATTAAATTTGGTACAGAGATAGGTTGTATCCCGGGGAAGGACTTAGGCTTTTATCCCGGAAAATTCAAGAGTTCCCGCGGGAATCGTAAACCTTATTCCACGAGGCCGAAGTCGCGGGCATCATCTAGTAACCGTGACAACTAAAAATTGTAAAATAAAAACAATTAAAAAAAAATTAAAACCGACTTCAATTACCACAAACACTAAAAAAAAATTTTAATTTATTACCGAATATATTATATTTAGAAAAGTTAATGTAGTTCTTCTTCCTGTCCTTGTCCCACGCTACGTGGGGTCGGCACAACATGTTTTCTTCTTATGCTAGCCTATTACTCCTCATCTTTTCTATCACTGGCGCTACTTTCAAACTTCCCCTTATATATTCATTCCTAATCTTATCCATTCTAGTCACACCACACATCCATCTCAACATTCGCATTTCAGTCGCATGTACTTTTCTTTCATCCGTCCCTTTCACCGCCCAACATTCTGAACCATACAATGCGACAGGTCTGAAGACTGTCTTGTAGATTTTTCCTTTTAGTTTAAGGGACATTCGTGGGTCGCATATTGCACCCGAGACCTGTCGCCATTTCATCCATCCCGCATTCATTCTTTTGTTCACGTCTCGGTCAATATTGCCGTCGTTTTGAAAGAGCGAACCGAGGTACCGGAAATCGGAACAGACCGGTAGGGATACATCATCTAAAGCAATTTCAGGGAAACGGGAGGGGCCACCGAAGTTACAGAACAGATGTTCTGTCTTCGTTCGGCTGATCCTCAGGCCAACACTCTCCAATCTCTCTTGCCATTTTCCCAGTCTGCTTTGGACCTCAGACGCCTCTTCCCGACAAGTACAATGTCGTCAGCAAATGCACCAGGGTGCCTGCTCCTGTATGTCTGATGTTAGAGCATCCATTACCAGGAGAAACAGGTAAGGACTTAAAGCCGATCCCTGGTGCAAGCCCACTTCCACATTGAACCTGTCTGTAACGCCAGCTTCTGACCGGACCTTTGTTATCGCTTCTGCGTACATCGCTTTCATAAGCCTCACATACTTCTCAGGTATTCTTTTCACTTTCATAGCCCACCACAAAAGTTAATGTAGTTCTTTATTAATATATTTTTTGGAGTTGGTGCCAATGAGGTGCCAATGTGGAGACCCAAAACAATATGAAGAACAAACGATTCGTGCGGCTAATAATTGGCACTGACTCCAAAAAATATTATTATAGAACTACATTAACTTTTCTAAATATAATATATTCGGTAATAAATTAAAATATTTTTTTAGTGTTTGTGGTCATTGAAGTCGGTCTTAATTTTTTATTTTGTGACAAGTTAGTTTCTGCCTTTATATCGCCTGGTACTTTGTGATGGTATATTGGGATACCTCTCAGGACTGCTCTCTCACTGAGAGTGACTGCTTATTGCTTATTCGAATAACTATTAATTCAAGCCACTAACAGTTGGCGACTTAATAGTATTGACGCGAGTGAAAGTAGTTTGGTATGCAAAACTGAATTAAAGGATGACTAAGCAAGCCCTCTACTCTAGCATAGCACATAATATAGTAGGTATATTGGTTAAATCTTTTTCTTACTAGGTGAGTTCAACTAGTGCAGTTGGTGGAAGGGGCCGGGTGGCGGCTATGCTTCTGGCAAAAATGCATAAACCTGGTGGTAAGTAGTACTTCTTTTGTCTTTCTTTCAATTCTAGACCAAATAATGCATTTTGATTATATTGCTTACCTAAATATTAAAAGGATAAAATGTCTGAGTGACCTATCGACACAGCCACACCGGACAGACCGGGCTGTTGGGCACATAGAGTTTTGATGACATAGGCATCCGCTAAGAAATTTGAAAATTCAACTCCTAAGGCGGTAAAATGTAGTGTGTGTTTGATTTGTGCTGTCCACGCAGGCAAAAGCTAGTCGTGTGTAAGACTACTAAAGTTGAACTTGGCTTATGTTACACTAAAAGTCAAAGTATATTTATTGTACTTATACAGTACAGTATAGAAAGTATAAGACGTGATGGTGATAATTAATGATGGTATCTTAAAACTAAAGCTACGAGGGTTCCAAACGCGCCCTGGTCTGAGACGAGCCCACAGCAAACCCAGTCAGGTTTTTTAATTATTATCACCATCTCACCAGATACTTACGTCCTTATGTCTACCCAGGTCACAGGACTTCAGGTTAATTCAGCATTATCATCAGTCTGTGGATCTACTCATGACTTATATTTGTACCTTCCTTTGCGTAACAAACCCCCCTGCAACACTGTCCTCAACCTTTCTCACACCAGTTATTTTGTGCCACCTTCATATCATCATATGACCGAGGTGGCGTTGCCCACTTACCTTTAGGTATTTGTACGCAGTTTCCATTGTAAGACTTCAATATCCGTTGCTCCTACAACTAATGAATACATGAGTTTCATTGAGTTGTTCTTTTAAAGATATAGGCTAGTGCTTGGCTGCATTCAGACTTGCTTGCAAGTTGTGATGCAGCCTAAGGTGGAGCTTGTTTAGAAGATACCTAATCACTCTTGATGTGAAGGTACCTATATTAAATGAGGAAAACTTTCAACTCATATCTTAGCGGTTCCAATAATAGACTAAGAGATAGCTGCACTTTTTGTAACTATCGCTTGAAAAGCTGATTCAGTAATAGGTGGGTGCTACACTCCACTGATGTCCATAGTGAAATTCTGCCCGCATGCTGATGGGCCATTCACTAGATATGGCCGATCAAAAATGTGATATGGTTACCAAAAATGAACCATAATTAGAAAAGCTGATTCAGTAAAAGGTGGGTGCTACACTCCACTGATGTCCATAGTGAAATTCTGCCCGCATGCTGATGGGCCATTCACTAGATATGGCCGATCAAAAATGTGATATGGTTACCAAAAATGAACCATAATTAGAAAAGCTGATTCACAAACAGTATTAAAGTATGCACAGTACCTATGTAAACAGTACAAAAACTGACGGTCTTCATCGGACCTTTCACTAGATATCACCTCTCAAAGACGTTATAAACTTACAAACTATAAAAATTATTAGCCATTATTATGTCCTCATGTTGATTGCTATTAAAAATTATGAAGGCGCCTTCATAATTTTTGCTAATAAAAATTGCCGACATAAGTAATTGCTAATAATTTTGCAATTTCAGTGCATTTGCAATGCAGAATTTCACTATGGACATCAGTGGAGAGTGTAGCACCCAACTATTACTGAATCAACTTTTCAAGCTATAGTTACAAAAAGTGCAACTATCTCTTATAATATAAGGAACGAGGAAGCAAATCGCTTCGTACGTGTCCGTGGAATTTCGACTACGTAAGGAGTTGTTAAGCAGTTTTTTTTGATTCATTTCATTATTTGTCTAGGCCCTCAGTTTACTCCAGCATCAGACGTTAGCCCGAGCCCCAGCACCGTCTCAGTCGGAAGAGGCAGAGGATTGAAGCTGCTGGAGAGTTTGTAAGTAGTTTGGTTTCCACAGATAATATTATTATTGTTAGACGAACAGTACGAAACAGTAAACACTAATTAAAATATTACATTAATTATTCAATACCTTTGTAATCACAAAATATAAACCGTATCATAAACAAATCAATTATTATTTCTAAACTTACTTAAATAGATATCATTTTGCGGATAATTGCGGAACGGGCAGGATTTGAACTTGCGTCTCTCTGGGAATCGCGCCCTGATAGCCTTTGACCGATAGATAGGCCATGGTTCACAGACCGTCAGTGCCGAAATTGAGAATATGCATCTTTTAATTCAGTCTTTTTACAGTATCGAAACTAATACTTAAAATCCTGCCGGTTCCGCAATTTTTGATTTGTATTTAAGTAAGTAAAGAAACTTTCCTCGTGTGTGAAACACTAATAAATTGTAAAAACAATTATTATTTGTTTCTTTGAGGGATATAATATAAAGAGCATAAGGGCTAGAGTTTTAATTTTTTTAAATCGCAAATGATTGATTGTGAATCACACGCACATTCGGTCGTGTGACGTCACAAACAATTATTTGCGATTCGATTGGAATTCAGGCACTCGTGTTAGTATTCTACAAAAGTACAATTTTCAGGAAAGCTGCTTCTCAGTATTCTCAGTCTTCCAAGCCTGAGGCATCTGATGTCGGCAGGGACGTGGAGAGCTTAACAGAGAAAATGGCCCAAAGTACTGTATCTACAGTACAGACAACTACTACTATGGGGAAAAATAAATACTTTGTGAGTTTACATAACTATTTTTAAACTATCTCTTTTGACCCTTGCCATACGATAGGTATGTATCGCTTAAACCATGTGTGTAAGGCCAGCCATATGAAGACTGCTCAAGCAGTTAGCCAGTGATCAACATACACGGACCGCTTTTGCAGTCATAGTCAACAGCTTGAAGCTACCATTGATAACTGCTGGAGCAGTTGATAACAAGAAGCGAGCGGGCAGGAGGCGCGCGTGACATGGAATCATGAGCGCGGGCGGAGGTAACTGCGCGAGAGCAGTCGACAGCTCAAGACTGCTTGAATCTGCTGCTCAAATTTCAAAAACCGCCCGAAGCAGTCGCAACTGCTCGAGCGGTTCCATGTACGTGTGTACGTACATGGAACCTAACGGAACCTACGTAATGGAAGCTGCGACTGTAGTTCACTATACAGTCGCAGCTTGAAGCAGTCCATCCGTTGTTACGAAGACAAAATGTCTTAAGTATAAAATATATAGTAGGTACTTACATTCTTAATTAAACTCTTTTTTTTATTAGAAAAAAATAATTAAATCATTTAAAAAAATATTTAAATATTCGTTTTCACTTCTATCGGCACTCCCTATGACTGCCAATTTTTTTACTACCTAGTTAAATTATTAACAAAAATTAAATTCAGAATTAATTTTACACTCAATAATGGACAAATCACATAATACATATTATCGAAATTCTTAGATAAGTAATTGTTTTAATGATTTATAATTAAAACAATCTTTAATTCAGTGAAATGAATAATTCAAGAGCCATTTACTCAGGGCAGACTTAAATCGCTTAATAGGCAAGATCTGAAAATCATGTTAGCATGAGATTATATGTAGGAGTAGTATGATATCTCGTCAACGTTGATAGAATTCGATAAAAAGTAAAATGGACCCTTATTAATATACCCCTTATTAATGGACCCTATATATAATAGGGGGTAATCTCTGGAACTACTGAACCGATTTTGAAAATTCTGGTACCAATAGAAAGCTACATTAGTCGTGAGTGTCATATGCTACCTATATAATAACCCGAAAAATTAGGAAGTTCCCGTGGAAATTTAAAAAACTAATTTCACGCGGACGAAATCGCGGGCATCTGCTAGTATTATATATGTCCATATTATTCTACCATATTACGTCTATTATTATCTATTAGCACTGATTGTGGTTATAATAGACTCAATCAATAAAATACTTTAAATAAAGGTTCTCTATGTCCAATTTAATTCGACATTCGAATTGTATCAAAGTGGCATATTTCGAACTACATTTCATATTAACCCTACAGTTAGACTGCTGTGTAAGTGAATATAAGTTAAGTGTGTACTTATGTACGCACACAAGGAGTTACACTTTTTGATAGCAAATAATAAATATATTGTTCTCACCCAACATACAGTAAATGTATTATTTTTATTTTGTTGGTAGGCCTTCTTTGCAAGACTTATAAGTTAAACAACTAACTTCAGGGTGTCGTATTTGGGTGTCGGTACTCGGTGTGCTCGCGCATCTTAAAAATTCACTCTGATATTTTTTCCCTAACGCTTCAAAATAAGTAAGTATAACTTCAAAATTGACACTGATTCTTGTATTACAGAGAGAAGTAAAAGAATCACCTCCAGTGGTCAAAATGGGTGAATCAGGCACACCGTGTGAGGTGACTGCAAACTTTATATATTTGAATTTCGAAGAGAACAATGTGTTTGAGTATGAAGTTCAGTATGAACCAGACACAGATGCCAAACATTTGCGCTTCAAACTTTTGAACGGTGAGTAAAACTCCTTTAATTATCCCTCCACTGTTTTCTAGTAGTTTTTATAGTTTTCAAAAACGATATTCAATATTGTTTCATAAATCTACTGAAATCATGTTCATTTGGATTTTCGCTTTGGTATGATTTAGAATTTAGGGAAATTGATGAAGTTACTAATATTAAATGATTTTTTTGTTTGGTTTCTTATTATAAAATAAAAGATTGGTACATGAAATTGTTGTTCATTACTGACTGAGATATTTTATCTTGTGAGTTCAACTTCGGGAACACCATTTAATAACTTGTTAGTTACACCAAAACACAAATTAATTTCATATTTTCAGTGATAATCCTATTTAATTTTTGACTAAACTTGGTATTTAATATCCTCAAGGCACATGTAATTTGTGAATTTGTACTAATGTGCAATAGTATTTTGTGACACATTATTACAAAAATGTAAATTCCGCAAGTCGCAACCTATCGCTCAGTCAATTAATAATTAATGTCAGAATATATTCATAACAATTTCAGAGCACAGACATTTCTTCAAAGAGAAAACATTTGACGGTACAACATTGTATGTTCCGCACATGTTGCCTGACGAAGCACTCAATCTTGTGTCAACCAACCCTTTTGACGACAGCAAAGTTAACTTGAAAGTGAGTACTATTGCATAAACCAAATACATGTTATCTTTGACAATAAAATGTCCGAACCGAAAGAGATCCAAAACGCGAAAAAGGTATCCAATCGCACTTCAGTCTCGTATTTGTCATCAGAAAGAACACGCGTCAATAATGCCGCACTGTGTTCTAAAATCTTGAAAAAACTACCCGAGTAAGGTGAGAAAGAGAGATGGTGTATCATATTTTCAGTAATTAAACATTTATTAACGATATAGAAGTATTATTTCGCTTAGAAACATAGTATTCCATCCAAATTTCAATTAATTATAAAAACAAATGGCATAACCCACCAAAATAAATAAATAAATAAAATCTTTATTTGCAAAATTACAAGGTTCAAAATTATAATTTGGCCTCTAACTGCCAAAAAAGAAAAGACTGTGTTATGGGAGTGAGTAAATGAAGAAAAGTATTTATCTGTCCTTTTCTAATACGCTACGCGCGTATAAGACAGAGGGAGTACAATATTTTTATCAAATTGACCGAGAAGCTGCATATGATAAAAAAATGGGCGACCGTCAGTCGAAGCTACATAGGCGAATAGCTTATTGCAAGCAAAATTAGTCTGTAATAATAATGATCTAAGACATAAATTACAATGTTTTAGTTTGTTTATAAAAATACACATGTTTATTCGTATATTTATATAGGTTTTCTCGGGACACTTTTTTCGTGAATTTTGCATTACACCTGAAGTCCAAGTATTATTTTGTCAATGCATGTTATGATATATGTCTGTAACTGTAGAATATAATATGATAGCTATAGAATAGGGACGATGACAACTCAATCAAATCAGCAACTCTTTATCAAACTTGAAAACGCACTTCTAATATGGAAGTTGTATGAAATAGGGATGATGCGTATATTAAAAATAAATCATTTCTAAATGGTTATCAAACTTAGAACTAACAGAGGATGTGAATTTTAGATCCTTTGGAAGACCCTCTTTTTAATAATTTATTTTTGATATAGGCATTATCCCTTTTCAGGGCCTAAGTTTATTCTTTTTTGCAGATAATATTCCGTCGCACACGGCGTCTTAGCGAGATGATACAGATATACAATATTCTGTTCAAGCATATAATGAAGGATCTACAGCTCATACGCTTCGGCCGACAGCATTTCAACGAGCATTCTGCCATTCAGATACCGCAGCACAAGCTGGAAGTTTGGCCTGGGTAATGTCAAAGAACTAACTACCAAATTTCTTAACTACCCTCACTTTTGTAGGCAATATGCAGCTACATATTCGACTGCCTCGTTGGTTGGCATGTACGACTGCGGCCGACGAGTTCGCAGATTCGAGTCGGCTTGTACGTGTTGGAAACACAACATAAAATGTTTATAAAGTCTATGACGTTCACTGTTCATTCACCGGTCACATGTACTAAATAGAATGGTTATCTGTCTCTTATCTCAAGAACTGCCACCTTTCTTCGCTTCCTTTGTACCTAAGTATAAAATTATTAAATCACTGTGCCACGAGTCGTGTTTTTCTACATTATCAAGCCTACAGTCCACATAGTCTCCCACAGTACGAAGCGATTTGCTTCCTTCCTTCGCGTATTAATTCGAACCGCTAGGATATGGAATGCCCTTCCGGCTTCCGTTTTCCCTTTCTCCTTTAATATAGGTACCTTCATAATCAAGAGTGAATATGCATCTTCTAGGCAAGCGCGCTCCACTTTAGGCTACATCACCACTTGCAAGCAAGTCTGATTGCAGCCAAGCGCTAGCCTATATATTAAATTAAAAAAAAACTATAATATCCACTAGTTTCAAAATGAAAATGGATGTAATTATGTATGTATTATGTAATTAATGGAAAAGCTCAAAATTATACCCATAATATTTTTTTTTCCATAGTCTCTCTCCACCATTTTAGATAGCCACCACAAGAAATTGTCACTGTGAAATAATTTTGTATTACATACTTAAATTTTAAAATGATGATATAAACTTAAGTATCCTTTTTAATTCTAGCTACGTAACAGCAGTGGACGAATACGAAGGCGGCCTTATGTTGACACTGGATTCCACACACAGAGTGCTGAGGACACAGAGCGTGCTCTCTCTCATAAAAGAGACATTACAAGCCGAGAGTTCTAATTGGAAGAACGCTCTATCTGAAAAATTGATTGGCTTCTCTGTTATGACTACTTACAATAAGAAACTATTTAGGTAATAATAAACTTCGAATGTTATTCATCAAATCAAATCAAATCAAATAATGTTTATTCAATATAGGTAGGTACACTACACTTATTGACGTCTAGTTATTTATAAAATATAATGGTAATAATCAGTAACGGTATCTTAAAACTAAAGCTACGAGGGTTCCAAACGCGCCCTGGTCTAAGAAGAGCCCACAACAAACTCAGTCGGGTTTTTTTTTTCATTATCACCATTTCACAAATCATCTTAACTAAGGAACTATCAGAGCCATTAGAACAAAATATCATTGCCAAGCTTCCTTGTCATTTAAGTAATCCTTTACATGGTAATAAGGTTTTTTTGTGAGTTTAATCGTTGGTTTAGTGGTTAGCAGTGGCGTGCAGTTCATAGAGGCATAAAAGCACTGCTTACCTTAAATGGAAGTACGTCAATTTGATCTAATTAAATACTAATTTTTCATCAGAACAGCTAGGAAATAGGTATTCTGACTAACTAATGCCTACCCTAACTTCAAAACCCATGCACGCCCCTGGTGGTTAGCATGTTCTACTGCGGCCGACGAGGTCCCGGGTCGGGCCATAAGTATTGGGTTTTCTGAATATAAGTTCTCAGTACTACAGCAGCCCGGAGTTAGGAAGTTGGTGGTGTTTCACCCCCGTGCCTCGGAGAGCACGTAAAGCCGTCGGTCCTACGCCTGATCTCTCTCCGGTCGTGTCAGATTTTCCGTCCAATCGGGCTATGAGAGTAAAGAAACCGAGAGTGCACCTGTGTTTGCGCACATACTTGTGCACTATAATATCTCCCGCGCAGATGGCTAATCTCTATGGAGATCGGCCGCCGTGGCCGAAATTCGTTAGGGAGGACATTATTATTATAAAATACTAGCGGCCTGGTACGTGCTTCGCTACGTATAAATCGTTTACAACAAATGTGATAAATGAAGGACCGCTCGACCGATTTTGAGCAAACTTCACATAAACCATCTACTAAATAGACCGAACAAAGCCTAAACATTTGGTTTGGATAGGTGAGCCCGTTCTTGAGTTATAAAATTACAACGAAAAGTGGCATTGATTTTTATTTAAATTGATGTCTATCTGGGCGTCTAAACCACTAAACGGTGATAGTCTATTGCTTAAGATTCTGCTTCCTTTCATTTCGGATGGTCGGGGTTCAATCCTTGTGCACGTGCCTCCAACTTTTCGGATTTATGTGCGTTTTAAGCATCACTTGCTTTAATGATGAACGAAAACATTCTTCATATTGTTCTCAAGTGTTTGGCCATAGTCCACCACGCTGGCCAACTGCATATTTGTAGAAATATGCAGTTGACCAGCGTGGTGGACTATGGCCAAACTCGTAATTCTGAGAAGAGATGCGTGCTTGTGTGTGCCAGTAATGGGTTTAAGTGATAAACCTTTGTTTTTTTTTCTTCATTTTAACAGAGTGGACAGTATAGATGACACAATGACTCCAAGGTCGACATTCGAAAAGAATGAAAAGGGAACGATGGTAAAAATAAGTTATATGGAGTATTATAAGAAGTACTATGGTATTGATATCTTGGACGTCGAGCAACCAATGTTGATTTCAAGGTATGTTTTTAAGACGCTACTATGATAGTTTATTTTTATTTTTATCCACTACAAGTTAGCCCTTGACTGCGATCTCACCTGATGGTGAGTGATGATGCAGTCTAAGATGGTAGCGGGCTAACCTGTTAGGGGCATGGCAGTTATATTAAACCCATACCCCAATTCGGTTTCTACACTGCATCGTACCGGAACGCTAAATCGCTTGGCGGCACGTCTTTGCCGGTAGGGTGGTAACTAGCCTGTATTAAATATCATACTTCTCAATAGAACTTTCTATCCGAATTGTAGTAGAGCTTGTCTAAGATGAAATAACGCGCCCCACTACTCAATTAGTTGATTTAGATGTGTGAGTGCAAATATTAATAACGACACTTCCTCTGTGTGGGAGCGTCGACTGTTCCGTGAATTAGGATCTGTATGCGTACATCAAAGTCGACTAGTCGCGTGATAAATCCGACAACGCTCACTGTATGGAGCAGCGCTGGCGTATGAAACAATACGTCCGCTCTCGCGCGTTTTCAGATCACTTATGACCAGTTGGACAACAAATCCGAGAACAACGCTTCTTAGCTTAGCTCCTAGCTTCGAGTCTATCCGGCAACTGAATGACCAATTACAATGGCATCTTTATGTGTATTGCGTCCGTATTTTATATTTGCTTGTGTGCGTAAATGCGGTAGTGGGGCGCGTTATTTCAGCTTGGACAAGCTCTACAACTAACTTGAACTCCTCCGTTGACCTCTGTGGCGCAGTGTGTAGCGCTGTTGCCTTAACGTGCGGAGGTCCCGGCCCCCGGGTTCGATCCCCTGCAGGGTCAATTTAGGAATTTATACTTTCTGAATTTTCCCTGGTCTGGCCTGGTGGAAGGCTTCGGCCGTGGCTAGTTACCACCCTACCGGCAAAGACGTGCCGCCAAGTGATTTAGCGTTCCGGTACGATGCCGTGTAGAAACCGAAAGGGTGTGGGTTTAATATAACTGCCATGCCCCTAACAGGTTAGCCCGCTACCATCTTAGACTGCATCATCACTTACCATCAGGTGTGATCGCAGTCAAGGGCTAGCTTGTATTGGATTAAAAAAAAAAAAAAGATTATTCAAATAAAAACCTTTATTCTATTCTAGAGAAAGCAAGAAAATGCCGGGATCGGAACAAAAAACAGACTTCATGATATGTTTGGTTCCCGAACTGTGTCAACTTACTGGGCTCTCGGATTCGCAGCGGGAAAACTTCCGACTGATGAAAGATGTCGCCACGTACACGAGGATAACACCTAATCAACGACACTCGGCTTTCAAAAAGGTACCTAATTGATTATTACCCGTCCATACTTAATTAATCAATACTTAATATACTTAATTAATAGATGCAAAAAAATTTATAAAAGAGATCGGCTATCGTTTGAGGGAAAGGGGCTGTGACTCACGTTCTGGTTCCTACCTGGTTCAAAGGTTATCCATCGCCATTCAGCGTGGCAATGCTGCAAGTTTGATGGGTACCTTTGGCCCAGGGGCAACCAGGGGTGGTCTTTTTGATTAGGGTTTTATTTTTATTTTTATTAGTAGGTATATAAGGATTTGATTTAAATTTATTGTATGGTTTGTATAATATTTAGATTTTAGATTAACTTTTAAATTAATTAGAATGTATATTCCTTAATTAATTAATACTTAATTACTTAATAATTTTAGAATATTGATAATTTTAATTAAATGCGAAAGTGTGATCGTCTCTCTGTCACGCTTTCACAGTCCATCTGTTTAGCCGATTTTGATGAAATTTGGTACAGGGATAGGTTGTATCCCAGGAAAGCACATAGGCTACTTTTATCCCGGAAAATGAAAGAGTTCCCGCGGGAAACAAAAATCCCAATCCACGCGGACAAAGTCGCGGGAATCATCTAGTATTATTATAAAAGCGAAAGTGTGAAAATCAAGCCTTTAAAATCCAAAATCGATCCGAATCGATACGACGAAATCGCGAGCATATTTTTTTATAAGCGTATAAATATTATTAAACAACAATTTCGTTAATTTTTGCAAATTTCTTCAAATTCCGGTAATAGGAATGATGACAACTCAATCAAATCAGCAACTCTTTATCAAACTTAAAAACGCACTTCTAGTTTGGAAGTTGTATGAAATTCACAGTTGTGACGTCATCAAATTTCAATGCACTTCTTTTCTTTAATCTATATTTTAAAATGGTTATCTAAATTAAAACTAACCCAGAATGTGAAGTTTAGGTCTTTTGGAAGGCCTTCTTTTTAATAATCAGTTAGAAATAATTTATTTTTGATATAGGCATCATCCCTATTCATAAAGGCGATCGTGGGTAGGTACCATGTCTATGAACAATCATTTGGAGGGTGTATGATATTTTTTTGTAAATATTGTAGATTTTTTGTAGTACGTTATTTTTTTTTGTAAATAGTTTAACACACGATTTTTACTCCTCAGTTCATCCAAAACGTAATGAACAACGAAACCGCAAAGAACCGTCTCAAAGGTTGGGGGCTGAGTCTAGCTCCGGAGACCATAAACCTCACAGCGAGGACTTTGCCCCCTGAGCCTTTGTACTTTGGCAACAATGTCAAAGTTCCGGGCAAACCCAATGCTGATTGGAACGGTGACATCTGCCGGAATGCTGTAATGCAAGCGGTGGATATAGTCAGATGGGTTGTCTTGTACACTGACCGGGACAAAAACGTCACTAATGTAAGTCAAAATTAAAATGTTTTTCATTCAAATAAACTTTTACAAGTACGTTTGAATCGTCGAGTGAATCTACCACTGGTGCGGAATGCCATTCCTACCGAGAAGAACCAGCAAGAAACTCGGTGGTTGCTCGTTTGACAATTAATGACAATGTACAATTTCATAAATTTGTAGATACATACGTAAGCGGTTACTTATGTATATTATGTTACTTATGTAAATTTATGAAATGGCAATGCTAAGGACAAACAACAAGTTAGCGCTTGACTGCGATCTCACCTGATGGTAAGTGATGATGCAGTCTAAGATGGTAGCGGGCTAACCTGTTAGGGGCATGGCAGTTATATTAAACCCATACCCCTATTCGGTTTCAACACGGCATCGTACCGGAACGCTAAATCGCTTGGCGGCACGTCTTTGCCGGTAGGGTGGTAACTAGCCGCGGCCGAAGCCTCCCACCAGGCCAGACCAGGGAAAATTCAGAAATTATAAATTCCCAAATTGACCCAGCCGGGGATCGAACCCGGGACCTCCGCACGTTAAGACAACAGCGCTACACACTGCGCCACGGAGGTCGTCAAATCTAAATCTAGTTTTGTCTGTGACACCACTGGTGAATAAATATTTTTCTTTCTTTCTTATTTTATCATCATAGGATTTCGTGGAAACATTGAAGCGGTGCAGTAGACCGATGGGTATAAACGTATCCCAGCCAGACCTCATCCGTTTGCCCAACGACCGTGCGGACTCATACGTACAAGCTCTAAAGAAATGCATCACCAGTGGACTCCAACTGGTTGTAGCGATCTCGCCTTCGATGAGGGACGACCGGTATTCGACTATCAAGAGGTTCTGTTGTGCCGAAACACCTATACCCTCTCAGGTACATCCACCACTACAGCCCACTAACGTCCCACTGCTGGGCACAGGCCTCCACTCTCATAGGAGAAACGGAATTGGGATGTTGAATAAAAAAAAATTGATTATGTTTTTTAAGAAAAAAAGAATGAACAAGTGAATATAGTTAAAATTATTAAAAAATACGACTGAGTCTGCCGTAGCCCGTATTGAATTACCTTTGGAATCTTATTCACATATTTGACCGAGCGAAGCGAAGGTCTCTGAGTCTACTTGGGTGAATTGGCACTTGTCCGTTCGTCCGTCCGTCCGTCCGTCCGTCCGTCCGTCCGTCTGTCCGTCTGTCAGAGCATTATAACTTCTGAATTACTGAACGCAATTACTTCAGCTTTAAATATAATATGTAAACCAATGGCCTCCCGCCGAATATGGCTTAAAAAATAATAAAAATCTTTATTTCAGGGGGGCTCTCATAGAAGCGAATGCGAAGTAAAATATTTTTTATAAAGTTACGTAGGGTTGCGGTATATCATTTTAAAGATAATTAGGAATAGAGTACAAAAATATTTTTTTTAAAATTTTTCCCCCAAAATTGACGAAATGGGGGGCTTTCAAAGTGGAGATTTTCTAACGTCCAAAGATGACCTCAGAACTCTAAATTTTCTGAAAAATGAGCCTGAAACTTCAATTATATCCTGTACTTGAACAACAAATACTAAAATTAGATAAATATTGTAAGGAAACGGAATTATTTAATTTTTAATGAGCTTCAGTATTTTTAACAGAACTTCACATTTATGTCAATAGATGGCGCCGCGAGGTCTCAGTTCGGGGCGAACCACTAGTTATTATGATATTTTTCTGTGAATCACTGGATATTGAACTATAGTGTTATATTTTTTTGGAATCTACTCATCATTTTCTAGATGATGATTATGTGTATATTATGTAGTTAATCTTATATTCGAAATTTTTTTTTCAACTTTAGTGGTCAACCATGGTCACGCCATCAATTTTTTTTAAATTTTAATAGTCTGCCACCCGGAATAAGCTACGGATTCTAACGATACCTCATTTATCAAAATCGGTTCAGGCCTATAGAAGTTATGGTGGAATATACAAACTCACATACATACATACATGAATGGCATTGAAATTTAAATTTTAAAATTCACGCCAAAACGTTCGCTGGTGTCATGGCGTCGTTTGTGACGTCACAATTTTTTCTACCTATGTACTCTGTGCAGTGTGCAGTAAACAATAGTGTGATTGTAAAGCTCGAAAACAAATAATTGTGACGTCATTCGCTTCTTGGTGTTTAATCCATCATGGCGGATTGCTGTATTTTATTTTATCAAAATAAATAGCAATCTCACTCGAAATAGAAAAATAAATACGTTTTTTATAATCCATGAATCCTATTTCATTAGATAAATTCATAATTTCATTGATTCCTGGTTACCTATTTGCCTATTTGAGAGGTTTAAGTTAATATTTTGTATACTTTCAGGTGATAAACGCCCGCACGATCTCAAACAGTCAGAAGATCCGTGCGATAACTCAGAAAATACTGCTCCAGATTAATTGCAAGCTCGGTGGTACCCTGTGGAATATCAGCATACCTCTGAAGTGCACTATGATTATAGGCATTGACTCGTACCATGAGGCGACTAAGAAGAAACAAAGCGTTTTCTGTGAGTATTGGGATGATGACAACTCTTTTTTTTTTTTTTAATCCACTACAAGCTAGCCCTTGACTGCGATCTCACCTGATGGTAAGTGATGATGCAGTCTAAGATGGTAGCGGGCTAGCCTGTTAGGGGCATGGCAGTTATATTAAACCCATACCCCTTCGGTTTCTACACGGCATCGTACCGGAACGCTAAATCGCTTGGCGGCACGTCTTTGCCGGTAGGGTGGTAACTAGCCACGGCCGAAGCCTCCCACCAGGCCAGACCAGGGAAAATTCAGAAATTATAAATTCCCAATTTGACCCTGCCGGGGATCGAACCCGGGACCTCCGCACGTTAAGGCAACAGCGCTACACACTGCGCCACGGAGGTCGTCACAATCTCTCAATCAACTCAATCTCAACTCAATCAAAATGTGTTATTCCAGGCTATAAGTTATCTCTGTGTCAAATTTCTTCCAGATCCGTTCAGCCGTTCTGGCGTTATTGAGTAACAAACAATCATTCATCCATCCATCCATCCAAACATATTATTACTAGCTGATGCCCTCGACTACGTCCGCGTGGATTGAGTT
The DNA here is from genome assembly GCA_923060345.2 of Erebia aethiops. NCBI lineage: Eukaryota > Metazoa > Arthropoda > Insecta > Lepidoptera > Nymphalidae > Erebia > Erebia aethiops. The sequence goes on along the minus strand of OV281096.1, from coordinate 5,963,723 downwards.
TTTTTGGTTCCCGGGGGAACTCCTAACTTTTCCGGGATAAAAAGTAGCCTATGTGTTATTCCAGGCTATAATCTAAACTCTGTGTCAAATTTCGTCCAGATCCGTTCAGCCGTTCTGGCGTGATTGTGTAACAAACATCCATACATCCATCCAAACTTTCACATTTATAATATTAGTAATATTTGATAGATTGATTGATTGGTAAAATCGAGAAAAATAGTTTTGGTTTCTTTTTCTTAACTTGTTATTTTGTTATAAGCCTTCGTCGCCTCATACAACCAGTCGATGACGACGTGGTACTCGAAAGCGGTTTTCCAAAACCGCGGCCAAGAGATCGGCGACTGCTGCAAATTCTGCGTCGTGGAAGCGCTGAAACATTACTTGCGCGTCAATGGCAGGCTGCCCGACCGGATCATTATTTACAGGTAAGTTTATTGGTCATCATTAGAGTTGTTCAACTGCTATAAATCCATAGCACGCTACGGACTATAAACTAGAAATTTTTAGCATGCGTTTAAATACGCTGTTTTTTTTAAAAATAATATGTACTAGTACCGCTTTTGATGTGACCTTTTTTACTGTTTTAATTTATTTTGAAATATTACGTACTTAAATTCTTTGCGTACAGTTCCGTGCCTTACAAACTACCTTATAAATAATAACTAACCTATGTCCACTAACTAAATAACTTAGATAATGCTAAATAATACTAAAGGGCGATAGCACCATTTGCCTTTGCTGCTATTTTTAGTGGTTTTTCAGCAAACCCAAATAAGTGAATTCGGCAGTTTTCGTCCTCGATCGCAGTGCGTAGACTGTCTTTGGTCAGCTGGAAGCCCAGCTTGAACTCACAGTCTAAGCGATGGGCACCGAAAATACGCTATGTTATAACGCGCTTGTTATAAGAAAGCGTGTGGGCGACCGGTAGGCACGATTAATTTTTAGCGTGCTAAATTTCGTAACACGCAAAGATGACGTTCACTAACAACAGCGCGTTACGCGAGACTAACCATCGGCCAGCGGTAGCGCGCTAACGGCGAATGGGCGCCGCTACAAGTGCTACAAGGCGTCGCGCGCGATCGCGTGATATTCATAACGCCGCAGCGTCATGGAGGCTCCTCACATAACACGTTATCCGCGCTACGGAACAATAACGCGCTATGATTTTGCGCTACGTGTTCGGGTTCGATCCTCGGCAGGGGCAATTTGGGAATTTATAATTTCTGAATTTTCTCTGGTCTGGCCTGGTGGAAGGCTTCGGCCGTGGCTAGTTACCACCCTACCGGCAAAGACGTGCCGCCAAGCGATTTAGCGTTCCGGTACGATGCCGTGTGGAAACCGAAATGGGGGATGGGTTTAATATAACAGCCATGCCCCTAACAGGTTAGCCCGCTATCATCTTAGACTGCATCATCACTTATCATCAGGTGAGATCGCAGTCAAGGGAGAACTTGTAGTGGATTAAAAATAATAATAATCACCTCTAGTCATCACAAGCCTTTGTCGTTTTGTACTTCCAAGTTATGATGACCTGGTACTGGAAAGCGATGTTTGAGTAACGCGGCCAGTAGGGCTCCGTTTTGTACTTCCAAGTTATGATGACCTGGTACTGGAAAGCGATGTTTGAGTAACGCGGCCAGTAGGGCTCCGTTTTGTACTTCCAAGTTATGATGACCTGGTACTGGAAAGCGATGTTTGAGTAACGCGGCCAGTAGGGCTCCGTTTTGTACTTCCAAGTTATGATGACCTGGTACTCGAAAGCGATGTTTTAGCAAAGCGGCCAGTAGGGCTAGCGGGCGCACAACGAGTAAAATCATGTCTATCTGTTATCTCTATTTCTCTACCGAAGCTAACATGGTTACTTGCTTCTCACAGGGACGGAGTAGGCGACGGCCAGCTCCACACAGTAAAGAAATACGAGATCCCCCAAATGAAGGTCAGCATTAAGAGCGTGACCGAGAGCTACGACCCAACGATCACGTACATCGTGGTTCAGAAGCGGATCAACACGAGGATATTCCTCAAGCAGGGTCCGGACTTTGCGAACCCCAATCCGGGGACCGTTCTCGATCATACCATTACGAGGCGTGATTGGTGAGTTCCATTTAGCTTTTTTTGTTGTTCACAAGAAGGAAAAGATCACCAGATTTAGCCATGTCAATCTAATTTAGTTTAAAGATCTTGTAAAACACCCACAATACAAATGTATTTAATCTGTGTTCAAATGTATTTAATTTATGTTTTGGTTTGCGGCACTCGTACGCTGAAACTATTGATTTTAAAAAAAACATTACTTACATTAAAACATTTGCAAAGATCCCAGGTGGCAAACCGAAAATTCGGAAAGAGCACGTCTAAAATCTATTAAAAATACTCCAATTTTCAAAACTCCTGAGAAACTTTCCAGGTAAAACTACCAAATGCCTGGACTACTAGAGCAGATATGTATTTAGTGGACCAATCGGATAATAAATTATAAATGACGTGATAACTTTCACGTCATCTTTGCTCTGGATTCCTTGTCTAACATTATGCGACCGTCTTTTTTCGTATCTAATACCGTTCCATTTCAACAGGTACGACTTCTTAATCGTATCACAGAAAGTGAACCAAGGTACAGTCACTCCGACCCACTACGTCGTAATTCACGACGACAGCGGTATGACGCCGGACCAATGCCAGCGACTCACGTACAAAATGTGCCATTTGTACTACAACTGGCCCGGTACGGTACGCGTACCGGCGCCGTGCCAGTACGCTCACAAGCTCGCGTACTTAGTGGGACAGAACATGCGTTGTGAACCGTCGGAATTGTTGTCGGACAAACTGTTCTTCTTGTAAGATTGTAAATGCACTCAGGTCTATTGGGCATCTCAGTGGTCATGTAAAATACGCTTCGCTAATATTGTAAGAGATAGCTGCACTTTTGGTAACTATGGACCGACCGTTTAACTCGCGTATCGCCTGCGCGGTAAGAAGGGAGCGGGGATACAAATTTATTAATTTTTTAAAGATACTTATTATTTTATTCTTTACCAACAATGTCTATCTCGAGATAAATCTTTGGATTATTGACTCCGTGTGTAGCGTTACCCGCCCCCGCTCCCTTCTTACCGCGCAGGCGATACGCGAGTTAAACGGTCGGCCTATATCGCCAGGAAGGCTGATTCAGTATTAGGTGGATTATAATTATTTTACGTTTGTAAGTTTATCACGTCTCTGAGAGGTGATATCTGGTGGACGGCCCGATGAAAAACATCAGTTTTTATACTGTTTACATAGGTACTGCGCATACTTAAAACTGTACAAGAATCAGCCTGCCTAGTTATGGTTCATTTTTGGTAACCATAACACGTTAAAGGCCTATCCGCATGCGGGCGGACCTTCACAATCGTCATCAGTGGAGAGCCCTAAACCCACCTAACACTGAATCAGCCTTCCTGGCGATAAGTGTCTTAAGCTATGTTCCTAGAAGGGTGGTGCCGCCACATAGCGGCGGTTATATGACAGTAAACAGTATCCTGGTGGGAGGCTTCGGTCGTGGCTAGTTACCACCCTACCGGAAAAGACGTGCCGCTAAGCGATTTAGCGTTCCGGTACGATGCCGTGTAGAAACCGATGTGGTATGGGTTTAATATAACCGCCATGCCCCTAACAGGTTAGCCCGCTACCATCTTAGACTGCATCATCACTTACCATCAGGTGTGATCTTAGTCAAGGGCTAGCTTGTAGTGGATAAAAAAAACGGCTGTCCTAATCCAGTCGTGACTAGTCTAAAGTGTACCAGCATTGAAATTGTAGTTTGTGATATACTAGTTTTTACTGACCATCGTCACGTGTTTATTAATTAACGCCCGTGTATCACACGATATTTTTCAATACATTTGTGAGAAAACTTGAAAATAAAACTCGAGTAGGTAGGTACAAGGTACTCACTAGAAAATGGTTTCTCACGCCCGTACTTATTTCGAGATTTTTGGCGGCTATTAATGGCGCGATTTTTTTCTCACATCTAAAATACCTAATTTTGTTGATTTAATTTTATTATTCCACATCACTTATAAACTACTTATACTATTTCATAATTTATAAGAAAAACTCAATGAAACTTTTTAAAATAGCGCGATTATTAAAGATTTAGTATCTACGGCGCGTTCTAGGTTCTATAGCTCTTGCTTGGACTATTCAGCCTTTTACTTTTTTGATTTATAAAATAAATCAATTTGAATTATTAATATTAAATACAACTTTTTATTTTATGAATTAATTTATTCAATCCACATCTTAATGTTAAATTACATTTTAGGTTTTCTACATACAAAGTCAATATCGTTCTGAAACTTCTTTCAAGAAAACTTTTTATTTAGAAGTAAAGTGGACTTATAAAAATTAAAAAAAAACTGAAAATTTATTGTACGAGGGCAGTAAATTTAACTTACAAGCCCTGTTTACTGCTTCTGCAAGTACATTTTTCGAGCAAGTGTATTGAAAAAAAAATTAAAACTTAAGATGTTGCAAATGATGGCACGCTACTTGACGGTACGGTGTAGAACGCTCTATTTTTTTAATTTTATTACACAAAAAGTTAGCCCTTGACTGCGATCTCACCTGATGGTAAGTGATGATGCAGTCTAAGATACGAGTAAGATAGCCTAGGGGTATGGCAGTTATATCAAACCCATACCCCTAGTCGGTTTCAACATGGCATCGTACCGGAACTCTAAATCGCTTTGCGGTCTGTCTCTGCCGGTAGGGTGGTAACTAGCCACGGCCGTAGCCTCCCGCCAGACGAAAAACAGTGACTTCAATACAACCGTTATGTGGCGGCACCGCATCACTAGGAACAAATAACTATTATATGTCACGTATTTAAATTACTGTAATTTCTATTAATACTGTTATCAGTTTATCACTGATATTCAATGCCTGTGACGTAATGAGCTGGACCACCGATAGCAAAAACAAATTACGAATTTGATTTGTATTTCTTAGAAGATAATACGCAAATTGTCCACTGAGATACGCAATATGCCTGTTGGATATGCACAAAGCGCGATGGACACATTGACAGAACGTAATACTAAACATAATGGAGAAGTTTCTAAGTTTTTTAAAATTTATTATGAAAATTAAGACAAAATAAAACAAAAATATGAAAGAATCATTAAAATATCTCAACAAATGAAAAAGTTATGGAACTTTTTCATTGCGCTTGCGCATTACGGTCGTGTGACGTCACACGACCTTGACAATCGACTATATGTGACTTTTAATTGAATTAAAAGCACTGTGTGTGAAGATAATTTTCAAGTATTAAATCTCGGCTAGGTACACACTCACAAAATTTCTCACTCGAGTAAGATACAGCAATCGGTGTACATTAATTATTTAATAAGTTTTAACTATTAAACTTATTAAATAATTAATTTCTCAGCCATTTATTGACGGATTTAAAAAAAAGCACTGATCAAAACACTGAACTGCAATCGGTGTACATTAAATAGTTATAATTAATTTCTCAGTCATTTATTGACGGATTAAAAAAAAATAGATTTATTAGTTTTAATCTATATTTTACTTCCATTGCGTTAAATATGATATTCACAACATCATGAAACTTCTCCATTGTACGTAATACAAGGAACTATGCGTTTTTGAAGTAAATTTTCTGTAGGCGCTTTCATAAAAAGCTTTGTCAATCGCACAAACTATTTGGCGCTTGCGAACACCGCAATTAAAGATGGCTGTTTCAAACAACTGTTCTGTTCTGCGGCCATTTTGAACATAGATGGAAGGAACGCAAAATATGTCACTTCTCGCGTATTTTAAATGACCGCCAGATAGAATAGAATTTTAAAAACGAAACGATTTTCAAGACTTCCTACAATTCTTGCAACTAACCAAATTTTTGAATTTGTTTCATGCAACTAAGTGTTAATTGCTAATTTGGTTGGGGTATGGAAAATTTAACAAAACCCATACCACGAAACGGTTTCTATGCGGTATCGTACCGGAACGCAAAATCGCTTGGCGGCACATTATAGCCGGTAGGCTGGTCACAAGCTGGTTGACGGCAGACCAAACCGGAGTCAATTTAGAAATGTTGAACTCTTAAATTTATAGTACCGGAAATTAAACCCGGGACAGCTCCCACTTATTAAAACCACAAGGAGATCGTGAACCTTTTTCCTTAGTAATAACACTTCAAGAATACGTTAAACGCTCGACATAGAGTTCCTTTTTTTACAATTTCAAGAAGCCGCATCGATTTCCATTGCGCTCTGTGTACTCCCACCCCTAAGTTGTCGATTATAGCCATATCTGTAAAAAGTCTGTGTTCAATAGTGCTAATTATGTTGTAAACTGAACTAATTTTACAGGTATGAAAATAGGAACCTTCCTAAGAAAATAGGAAAGAAATACTCTTTTTAGTTCAGCTTGCAACTGAATTAGCATCGATTTTATGTTTAATAATAATTTGTTTATTTTTGTAATATGGTGTAGCTATATGAATATCGTTTTAAAGAAATAGTTACTCATTTTTGACAGTTTATACAATATCGTACAAGTCTTGGAAAAATGTCTCGGTACAATTATGGTAAAATTGTAGGTTATAGGTAAAATAAATAATTAATCTTTTCACCTCTCTAGCTCGAAAAGCGCACATTGTTGCATAAAACAAGTGAGAAAAGGTCGTTTTCGCTCACTCAGTGAGAAAAAATATTTTGAATTTAGAACGCTCTGGATTGGCATTGCTTTTCACTGACTCACCAAAACATTCAGAAACTCGGTCACATTAAGCTTATAAAATATTATTTTGAGAAATTGTTTTTTGATATTATGTATTCTAGTGATGAAGACTGTATTTTAACAGTAGTATTTAAACGAGCTAAAATAAATTTAATTTATAGGTGCCAAAAAAGCAGAATATAGCGTACTGAAATACTAAGTTAGCGACAGGCTGCGGGCGACTACAAATATTGAAAATGTTGACTTTAAAATACTAATTTGAGTTACTGGTTATTCAGAACGATCAGTTTTATAATTCTTAAACGAACAGGGAACAACTATTTTAGGGACAATTCTATGGCTCACATTATATGCAACATTATGTATATATTTTATATCAAGAATAATTTATTTGTCAAATTCGCGATTTTACAAAATGTCGGTACCTACATTTTACAAACTTTAGTGCTTCTGAAAATACATTTTTTAATGTACCTGAATATTTATGTATATCCCTAACCTAACCTAACATTTCGACAAATATTGTACTTATCAAACAAGATTTAACGCAGAGAGAGAATGTCATCGAATTAAAATTTAGAATAAGTAAATAAACAAATAATTGCAAGGGACTAAGAGGCTCGATCCGTCACCCGAATGCACATGAATTCACTCGAACTCCCGCGCTGCACAGCGTTGTCGCCTCGTTGCCCCGCCCCCTAAGTTTGTACGAGACGAACTTATCTGTTCTGCTATTTTCAAAATAATAATATACTAAAATAGAAACACAAATATCTCAAATAGTATTACAGTACCTGACAATAGCAATAGAACATCCTAAAAGGTATATTTTTGAAGCACTCAATGTATTAATTCAAACCGGTTATAAAGTTACTTAGTTTAGTAGTCGCTAACTCAGTATTTTGTCGCTAGCTTTAGTATTTCATTCAGTCACTTACAGTCGTCAGTTAATTTTTTAGTCGCTCGATTAATAATATCCCGTATTTTAATACCATTTGAGTTAAATGTGTTGCAGTATATTATTGAGGTGAAAATTTGTATGTATCATAGGATAGCAAAGTTTTTATTTCTTGTGCCTTTAAATTCTTCACTAAACTCAGAATTGTAACTCAGAATTTAGAATTCTTCGTTCGCTCGGGATTCAAACTAGGCACTCGCAAATAAAATGAACTTTGCTATCTTGTTGAACAAATAAGTATTTTTCTGTTATTTTTAGGCGTTTGTTATAAAAACTATGCTGAGCACTAAGTACTAGAAAACTTACAACTACCTCAATATTGAACTGAACTTTTGATCATTTACCTAGTCAGTTTAGTCATTTAACCTCAAAGATTTCTGGCCATGAGGTAAAAACTTACAAAATGGGTCACTATTTTTTTTAACGCCTCTTGACGTGATATTGACATAAATTTAATATTTTTCGCTCAAAACATACTCCTATTTTACTCCTATGTTCAAAATAAGTTCAGGAACTTATTATGAACATAGGAGAAAAATGTCCATACTTTCACTAATATAAGATTTTTATTTGTTACCGATTCGGTACATATTTTTTTCGATATTTGGCCTACTTGGCCTTATATCGAAAAAATCACTCACTTTTTCACCTTTGTAAAGGTCAAAGATAGAAAGTGCGCTATTATACGGTACTGCAAATGCAGCGATCGTCTCTGAGTGGATTTTCTACTAATTGCAACTCTGTTGAATTGAAATAGAGTCGATATTTGAATATCCACGGCTAAATCCGTAATAATAATATAGGCGTTTGGCGCATTTGCAGTATCTGTGTGCTTACTCTGAGTTTTTACATTGCAAATTCGATTGATCGTATTGAACGTTTCATTTTACATTAGCGTCAAAGTAAAATGGACCGAGTTTCTTGCTGGTTCTTCTCGGTAGGAATGGCATTCCGAACCAGTGGTAGATTCACTTGACGATTCAAAAGTACTTGTAAAAGTTTATTTGAATAAAAAATATTTGATTTGATTTGATTTGAACCCAAAAGTTCTTGCTTTAATGTCACAAATTCAGTACGTATATGAATTAATACACGAAATGATGAAATGAGCTCTAAATCAATGCAGTTTAGGTTCATTTTACTTTAACGCTAATGTGATCGAACGCTCAATACGATCAATCGAATTTGCAATGTAAAAACTCAGAGTAAGCGTACTGTATCATGGAGTAAGTAAGTGACAGATCTGACAATCGAATAGTTGCTAAGAATATTTCGGTGCTATTATAATGCGTTCAGCCTCTACTTCTGCCTCGTTGGTCTAGTAGTTAGCATGTTCGACTGCGGCTGACAAGTTCCCGGGTTCGAGTCCCGGGTCGGGCCATAATTAAGTATTGGCTTTTTCTGACTAGAAATTCTCAGTACTAGCCCGGAGTTAGGAAGTTGGCGGTGTTTCACCCCCGTGCCTCGGAAAGCCGTCGGTCCCGGTTATTATAAGTAATAATATGATAATAGTCGTTAAAGCCGCATTGGAGCAGCGTGGTGGGTCTAAGCTCTAATTCCCTCTCTCCTATGAGAGTGGAGGCCTGAGAGTGGCGTAATGGGCGTTCACACTAACAATAGGACGAACTTTCCGCCATATTGTGATAACTTAGCTTGTTTTTTAATCCAATATATCTTCTTATACAATAAAAACTGACTTACCTCATACCTGACGTGGACTTAAATTTACGGTTGGCCAGAAAGCTGAGAAGAGGTAGCTGTTTATCTTAACTGAATTGTAATAGTATAGTAAATTATATAGTTTAGTTTACCTTAGTCCTGAAAAATGCGTTACTTGCGGCTCTTTTGATGATAAAATACGTTCAGATATATTTGATTAACACTCGCGTAGGATAAGAGAGATTGTCTATTTTCATAAAATTGAAAATTATACCTACTGTAAGTTTTTTCCTGAGAATTTTTTTACTCGGTAAGATTAATTTCTTGTTGTTAATAAAATCAATGACAAAAGTGAAGAATTTATTTAGAATAGTTGATAGAAGAGATTTAGACATAGATTTAAGCTATAGAGTCTAGGCTGTTAGAGAATAACCCTAGTAGGCTATTTATTGATTATAACATTTAGAAAGGAACTAAGACGTTCACGGGTTTTTATTGCAGGAATCGTTCAATGGGTTATAAAAAAAGAAGAAGCCGTGGAGTGCTATTAAATTAGGCCATATCTCGGACAATATTTAATCAAAAAAAAATTTCAGTCCTGCATTTTGAAGGAAATTTAATGTACTTGTTTTTATCTGAAGCAATGCCTATATCTATATAAAAAAAGAGACAGGCGAAAAAGCAAAAAACTCAGAAAAATCTAAATTTTGGGTTTTTTTCAAGTTTGTTTCGACTGTTCTGGTATGGTATTTTTTTTGTTCAATATTTTAAAAATGCTATTCCGATGGGAAGTTTGATTTTCTACAAAAAGTTTTTTATACAATATATCGAAATTTTGCTTAGTTTATTTTGGAAAACCCAAAAGGGGTGCTTATTCGCCCTTATCTTCAATTTCCACGCTCTAATTTAATAGCACTCCGCGGTTTTTTCTTCTTTTATAACCCATTTAACGATTCCTGCAATAAAAACCCGTGAACGTCTTAGTTCCTTATTGACCAGTTTTTAAAGTATAATCAAAAGCCTATAGGGTTATTTTCTAACGGCAAGTCCTCGAGTTAAATGCTATATTATAGCGTCTATAAGTGCGCGTAAGCGTAAGGTTACGAAGAGCTGTCGAAGACTGCACTCTTTTAATTATCTGCCGAGTTCGAAAGGCGGAACTTAGGCTGGCTATCTACTGGGGCGTAGAGGAGCGTAGTGTAGTGACTAGTGACGTGTGTTTTGAACAATCACATAAGAGACGTCGTGATTTACCATGCCCTGACTCCGCTTCAGTGGACGAATAGCCTTAACCAAACCTACGCTTCGTAAGACTATCTTTAAAACTATTGATTTTATACTTTTTTAAACCTTTTTTTACTTATTAATAAGTATTATTTAGCTATGGATTAGCATTTATTTTTATTTCACATAGATCATTATGAAACGGAAGTCTATTCTCTTTCATAATTCTATACTTAATGGTATAGTGTGTTACTCTTTTTGCTTTTTTAAAAGTTCCAATAGTCTATTTTAGCTATATTAAATCAAATTGATCATTTTAATTGTATCAAAACAAACAAAATATACAAAATTCATTTCTTTCTTTTAATTTAGCAAAAAACTAGGTAGGTATCTAATATCTAATTTTCGTAAAACTATTTTTATCGTGCATTTTATATTTTTAATAGGTTGATTAGAATTATTAGACTATTGGTATTACTTTTCAGCAGCTAGTTCAACCAATTAATAAATTACATTGATCGTGAAGGTAGGCATCTAATATTAAGTATGCTTTCATAATCAAAACAATTTATTCGATCCTTTCAACGGGCAATAATTTATTTTTCATCCCACCATCTCGGAAAGAGTATTTTTACTCTTCGATATCTGAATGCCAAAGCCGTTATTATCCTCTTGAGGATAAAGCAAATTGAATTTAGAACATCGTGTGCACGTTAGTAAATATCACTCGGCTATGAAGTTTGTGAATTCAAAACATCATTAAAACCTATTTACTTCTACCTCTATGGTGTCGAATTTCCATACAACCGTTTTTAATTTGTTAAAAACTCACACTCGTAACCTTCTTAGTGTACTTTTTTAATTTGCTTTGCGCGCACCATTTTCTTTCACGTCATATTATCTTGTGATTTTTTTGCATTTAGTCATTTCCTCGCTGAGGTGGGATGAAAAGTTACGTGTTGCACTCGAGTGAAAAGATTTTTCGCCTCGTGCTCTTTTGATTCCCTCGCTGACGCTTAGGATTCTAATTTTAGAATCCTTCACTTGCTCGGTCATCAAGCACGCCGTTAAAAACAACTTTTCACTCCTTGTATAACAAATAACTATTGTTACTATAATAATAAGTTGACGAATATAATGATCATCATAAAACGATAAAAGTCGTTGTTTATTTTCTAAGTATATTTGAACACTAGGCGCCAATAAGTCAAAAGACGACGGGGTCTCTATTTTGCTACGCGATTGGTTCGTCAGTCAAATTTTCGCTTTCCGCGCAGTATGAAAATTGAGAGGTTGATTGCGCAAAAGCTGCAACAATCACAATAAAAAAATTGAGTGGTCGATTGCGCAAAAGTTGCAACAATCACAATCAAAAAATTGAGTGGTCGATTGCGCAAAAGCTGCAACAATCACAATCAAAAAATTGAGTGGTCGATTGCCCAAAAGCTGCAACAATGACAATCCAAAAATTGAGTGGTCGATTGCGCAAAAGCTTCAACAATCACAATCATAAAATTGAGTGGTCGATTGCGCAAAAGCTTCAACAATCACAATCAAAATATTGAGTGGTTGATTGCGCAAAAGCTTCAACAATGACAATCCAAAAATTGAGTGGTCGATTGAGCAAAAGCTTCAACAATCACAATCAAAATATTGAGTGGTCGATTGCGCAAAAGCTTCAACAATGATAATCAAAAAATTGAGTGGTCGATTGCGCAAAAGCTGCAACAAACAATCAAAAAATTGAGTGGTTGATTGCGCAAAAACTGCAACAATCAAAATCAAAAAATTGAGTGGTCGATTGCGCTAAAGGTGCAACAATGACAATCAACAATTTGGGTGGTCGATTGCGCTAAAGTTGCAACAATCACAATCAAAAAATTGAGTGGTTGATTGCGCAAAAGCTGCAACAATGACAATCAAATTGAGTGGTCGATTGCGCAAAAGCTGCAACTAACACAATCAATTATTGAGATTGGCTGAACGTTGCCCAGCCGAGTTGGGTGTCTCTCGAAATTTGACCAAGCTGGACCCTGCTTGGCGTTTGTTGATTATGAGAAAACCTTGGATTCGGTGGAAACGATTAGTGCGCTATGGATTATATCCGAAATGAAGCCATTCGCCAAAGAACCAAAGTAACTAGGGATAGTACGAGATTTTTCTTCTCGCTAACGTTGACCGCAGAGACCGCCACTCGGCAAACTTAAGCGCCTGCCTATTAATAATAATACATATTATAACAAGCACCGTTTCAAAGAATTTGAATAAAATATTTTTCACACCACATGCTCGACAATGCCGAATTATATGTCATGTAAACCTTACCGAAAGCAAGACATTATATCTCTTGGCTTTTGCCGGGTTATAATGTTCTATTGAATTTCATTATAACCCGCTGGTTAATAATGTGATTTTCACTTTCATAATTCTTATTGCTATGTCCATAAATTCTAATTTCGCTAAACAGAATGTGTTCTCAGCGGGCGCGGCCAACTCGATTTTAGAAAACCGAAGCCGTGGCCCACTAGATTCGCACTGAGATGAACTTCATTTGTTTGTCAAATCGAGTAGGCCACGCCAGCTGAAAGAAGTGGCTATATAGGCCGTGGCCCACTAGATTCGCACTGAGACGAACTTCGTTTGTTTGTCAAATCGAGTAGGCCACGCCAGCTGAAAGAAGTTGCTATAGCCGTAGCTAGTAGTACCTTTAGAAGATTCTATAAATATTTAAAAAATGTCGAGTGATGAAAGTATTTTGACTCCAGAAGCTATTAAATATAACGTTATCTTTCCATAATTGGACTAATGTCTCCAATATCAATTTTCACTTTTAATTTTCTGTAATAAACACTATCTACTAAGCCTAATTTTTTATTGTCTCGCATTAAGTGAGAAAATTAGAGTATACACCACCGGGATAAAACTGTTTTTTTCTTGGGCGCTTGAATCCCTCACTGCACTCAGGACTCAATCTTAATTCCCTCGCTTTGCTCGGGAATTAACTTATAACACCCTCGCTACGCTCGGGAGTTACATTTGGAGTCCTTCGTTACGTTCAGGATTCAATGTAGCGCCCGTGACATAAAACAGTGCTTTATCCCCTTGGTGTATAATCTACTATAGTTAAGTACATTGAACTGTCAATAGAGTTTGAAACTTGAACATGTAACAATTTGGCGCCAAATTATTATCTCGCTAATGTAATGTCACTGGCTGTTGACAGATAGGAGTTTCCGACACAAATAGTATCTGAATCTCCTTCATATGAAAACTGTTTAAAAAATAAAATTATCTCTTAAGTACAAAACTGTGATTTTGTAGTTTGTATGATGATTTTAATGTTTGTTTCTTATTACTAAGTAGGTACACAATACTACTAGTAAAATAAGCGAGGTAGATCTTAAGATATACGTAATAATACCATGTGCCAGAAACTCGCACCAAACTTAATGATTGTTGGGTACCTATACCTTACCTACGCACGCGAATTGAATGCATTCGGGCCCTGCTTTAAAGTACGGTTGCACCTCGTCCCGCTGGTTTACACGCCTCCCTTGACGCTTGCAAAATGGTGACAATGAAAAAAATTAGTAATTGGGCAATGAAATGGCTTTGTATGATGTTAGGAAATACCACATTTCTGGCTGTCAAAAGTTTGAGTCCCCTTAATGACAAGCAATTAATGTTTATACGCGCGACCGACTTACGCGACTGACATCGGCGTGGGAGGTTTCGTTTTTTTTAATGCGTACCAATTTCCAATGATCAATCATAGTTTGGTGCAATTTAATACTAGGTACCAGGTAGGTGCGTGTATTGTATCTGTCGATTACCAGAAAGTTATAATTTTAATTGATGTTGTCTTAGTAAGTCTTATATCACTTAAATCGTCTGCAATTAACAGTACCTCCGTGGCGCAGTGTGTAGCGCTGTTGCCTTAACGTGCGGAGGTCCTGGGTTCGATCCCCGGCAGGATCAATTTGGGAATTTATAATTTCTGAATTTTCCCTGGTCTGGACTGGTGGAAGGCTTCGGCCGTAGCTAGTTACCACCCTACCGGCAAAGACGTGCAAGTGATTTAGAGTTCCGGTACGATGCCGTGTACAAACCGGAGGGGTATGGGTTTAATATCACTGTCATGCCCCTAACAAGTTAGCTCGCTACCATCTTAGACTGCATCATCACTTACCATCAGGTGAGATTGCAGTCAAGGGCTAGCTTGTAGTGGATAAAAAAAAACCTACCTAACTTGTCTTATAATGGCAGATGTCGTTATCTCACCCCATAACCCAGATACCAAAGCCATATCACCCCATCCGATAGTTGAATAAGTCCATGTTGTATAATGTCCATTCCTTGCATAGTTGTGTCCCCACGGTGGATAATTTTTCAGTGGTACCTGGAATATCTACTGAAGGATAAGTTCATTTCAAAGACTAGCCATACTATGGAAAACCAATAATTGCAACTGCTGAGTTTCTTGCCTGTCTCCTCTCAGTCTAATCCATTTATCCTATAAGCCTACCTAGTTAAAAGAGCGAAATACCTACTAACTTTTCAGATTCCACCTTTGAGTGGAAAACGGTTCCACCGATCGAAACTTAAATTGTTAGGTTATGTATTACTAGAAATAAATTAGATTATTGTTGATTAAAGATTTTTCAAAAAAAAATTTTTTATTGTTTCTTACCTATTCTCTCTCTCCTATTCGGCTCTACTTTCGAAAAACCTTTGAATTTAATGACTAATATTCATTTGGGTAGTCCTAATGTGACTAAGTTTCTAGGAAGGTACCTATCGTATCGTCTATTGTATCGTCTATTATTCCTCAACAAATCGCTGAAACTTTACTGAAAAACACGTAAATACCTATTTGTAAGTGGCGTCCCTTTTTAACCGACTTCAAAAAAAGGAGGAGGTTCTCAATTCGTCGGAATCTTTTTTTATTTTTATTTTTTTATGTATGTTCCCCGATTACTCGAAGACGCCTGGACCGATTTGGAAAATCCTTTTTTTTTTGAAAGGGTATACTTTCCAGGTGGTCCCATGGTCATTAGGTCTGATGATGGAATCCTGGGGAAATCAAAGGAACTTAAATTTTATAAGGACACGAACCCAGATAGTTATTATAGGTACAGGTCTGTCTACCTTTCGAGAACGTATTATAAAATAGGTTTACAGCACTAAAAAACAAACAATAAAAATAATTTTTTTAGGCGCTTTAGACGTTTGACTATTGGGTTTTCGCTTGTAGCATTGTAGTATGTAGGTTCATGACTAGATTACGCAGATGAATGGATGCGTTACATAGGTACATCTCCCTATTATAGAAAACTTCAGTTTTGTATGAACAAAAAGCAAATCGTAATCATTTGACAGCTTAAAAAGTAATACTCGAACATCTATGAACTCCATTAAAACAGGTCGAATTTGACAAACGGAGTAGGTACGATTTCCTCCTTACACAATCGGGGGGCTCAATTGAACTGATTGTGTAATTTATTTCAGTCCCTTACCTAATAGCGGTAGGAATGTCCAATGCGACCGCATAGGCATTATCTTTTTATGTTTTTTTTTAGCAAAAAAAGTTTAAATTAGGTAAAACAAAAATAGGTACCTACTTAGACTGTCAACGTAATAGCACGAGCATAAGGACGCCCGCGCACGAGTGTTTCCTGAAGTTGCCCGTGCGTACACCCCAATTATAGTTCTAGGTAAAGTAATAACTGGTGAGTGGTGTCTACGTTCTCCGGTAAGGGCGGTAGGACTATATTGGCAGTTAGGTATATTACCAACGTGTTATTATTAAGACAATTACAGTCTATCATAGGCGTGAAATTTAATCACCAATTATGCAAATGCGAAAACCAAACGTATAATCTGATCAATTTTAACATTCTTAACAAAAAAGCTGAAAAGTCTGACGTAAAAATCACTGCAATTACACCGAAGGTTATTCGTCTAATCGTCCCGTGTCCGAATATCCGAATTATTCGTCCTAATTGGGTGCAATAGAGCTTCAGCCCGCGGCCACACTTGACAGAAGACACGACTTGCACGAACTTTGTACGGAAACTGCCAACCCTAATCTAACAGCCCGAATTCGTCTTCCTTTAGGTTTTAAGTAAGGTATGAAGTGGTGATGATGGTGAAGTTCGAAAGAGTCGTTGAAAGTCGTTGTAGGAACACTATCTCGTTAAGTACTGAAACTTTGCTGACTTTTTGTGTGAAAATCTTCAGGCCTGACCGCCTGAGTCGTATACCTATAGGGCCTCGTGTAGGTACGAAACGAGGAATTAGCAAAGTCACGTGTTCACGATTAGAGATGCTGCTGTGTGGGTCTTCTCCGTTTGGCCCGTGAGGGCCAAGCGGGGGTACGGGCTTCGAGGCTGGGCCTCCTTACCCAAGTGGGGAGCGGGGCAACATTGTGCCCCGGTGGATGTCTTGAAGCCTGAGAAATGGCTAGGTCGGATTTAGAGAGATGCCTCCATCTCTCCAAACCTGATCGCACATCTGACGTACCTACCTAGTCTCTAAACTAAATTGATAGGTCTAAGGGTATCTAGGTACCTTCGTAGTAGATCTTCTATTCATCAGAGAACTTGATATTCGAATGCTTCCATTATAAGCAGGGAAGAGCGAAGAAGCATTAAGTAGTTCACTAATCAGATTTTAAGAGGATCAGATGATCCTCTTATTAAGAGAGTACTTACTGATTGGTTCACTGAACACAGTTCCGCTTCGCCCCGCTTCAGTGGATAGGCACACTTAGAACTGTCAATTTCAAGATTTGTGTAGCTAATTGCTTTTTCTTACTAAGGTATTTTTGAAATTTTGCCAACGGTAGGTAATATTGTGTACCTAGGCCGTTGGCTAGCTGAGGCTTAAGTATGGAGTTATTATAATGTAGGTAACTACATTCACTTGGTATTTGAATACACATCGCCAAGAATGTTCTAGCTAACCTGCGAAGCTGACGCAGCTAATCTATGTCGGTCTGCCTCGAATAATCTGAAATACCGACACCGTGTGTGGGTGTGCTTCGTTTAACGAAAGAGCGGCAGTCCATCAGGGGGAAGCGGGACGGCGCTATACAGAGGGAAGAGGATGGAGGAACACGCAGCCCGTGGGAAATGCACAGTAGTGGTCAGATCAGACTGCGCGCGCGCCGGCCCAGTGCACGTATTATTGTAGAATCTCCGTTGCCTTACAACAGCTTACGAGGTTGCGATCCGTAGCAACCGCAACTCTACTCCAATACACATAGGCACTATTTTGGGTTCAAAGGCGTGGGCGGATTGGTTGTTATTTTCGCTTCAGAAGACATATAGACAGGCGGCGAGCATAATGCGATGGATTTTTTAGCGATCGATTGAGTCGGTTTTTGCGGCGGGCTTTGGCTGGGATGCAAATTCGTTGTTTAAACAGTCCGGCACACGCCTAGCGCTATTGAGAATATCTTCATGCTTTAATGAATGTGTATTCGGAAATTAAGTCTGCTTGTTTTGCATAGGTAGGTACATTTGGCCTTTGATTGCTCAGAAAAAAATTGAAAAATCAAAAAAAATATGGAGAAGGTAAATACCTACTTATGACCCTACCTTTGACATACATACCTAATTCAGGTAAATTATTAGGTAGGTAGCATAAGCTTGTAGAAACGAGCCCTCAGCTAATAGGTAGACAAATGGTAGGTACCTCCGTATAGAAAAAATCTGCGTTGAGTATATTACACCCATGCTCTTAATCAATTATTTATTAGGCCTAAGTATTAATTCCATCCCCGTCGCCAATGTGATCGTCGCACCGGAACGCTAAATCGCTTGGTGGTACGTCTTTGCCGGTGGGTAACTAGCCACAGCCGAAGCCGCAGGTCAGCTAACCACGGTGGAAACAAGATAAGATGGTAGGTATTTAGTTCTCCGGCTCTCGGTCGCCTCTTGAGAGACTCACGGGATAGGAAGGGGTGGCAACTGGCAACATCCTGGATGATCCTGGCAACAAGATACCAACATACCGTAACTGATTATCACCATCAAGTTTTTTATGTAGGTATCTAAGTAATTTTTAACGTCAATAAGTGTACCTACCTCTACCCACAGTGTACCTATATTGAATAAATGAGTCGATTGATTGATTGATTGATTGACAACTGCCGGTGCCACACGGCCTTATACCTAGTGTCAAAATTAAACGGGAAAGTGTGACTAACTAGGTTGGAGCTTTTGTTAATACCAAAATTGTTGCGAAATACCTACTTAAAAACCATTGCCCACCCAGATCTAAATCACAATGGCCTAATAATTCGTATTGGCGTCCCACGCCAACGCCGCCGGTTCGACACATTCAATTAAAGAAAACCCGAATATTTATTTAGGTATATTTTACCTCGACACATATCCACTCTCAAATGCATTTTGATCACGCTTTTTTTACTCAATTTTCACAAACACTTCTGTGGTAGGTATCGACTTTTATGTGAATTCTTTAGGTACTTAATGTTGCGAAATGTAATGTGTGGTTCTCTTTTATATTTTTAACGTAAAATACGTATACGTGCAAGTGGAGTCGAATATCAGGAACTTTTAAGAGCTTTTTTAACGACATTGTAAGAAAATATGTCTAAGTTTACACAGTTAATTTAAAATACTAAGAACCTATTCAGGGCAACGTCTCTACATTTACCTACCTACTGAAAAACTTCTGTACTTATTCCAATTTTTAAAAACCTAATATATTCACTAAAACAATTTTTAAACTTTAGCTGTACGCTCTAGGCACTCTTATGCAGTAAGTATACCTACGATCGGGCCCGCCGACCGCACGTGGCCTAGAGGAGGTATCTACAAAATTATAATTGTTGTATGAAAAGTTTTTCCAGAATATGTAGGTACTAGGCACCGAAAGATCTCGAAGCTTTCTAACATACGCAGATGGTGGCTTTAACAGTGGCGGCTCTAGGAGGTTGCGAGCAGGGCAACCGCCCGGGGCATCGCTCTTGCAGGGACCTCGCGCTCTCGCGCTACAGCCCAAGTAGAAAGAGTCATTAGGTGAATCACTTGCCCGTCGCGCATTTCAAGACTCACAATGTGCGAGTGCAAGCATGTGATGACATTGGCTACTATTCTGGACAGCCGGCAGCCCTCCTTTCAATTCACATAAATTTCTCAAAAGCTAAGGGCCTCGCAAATATCTACCGCCCGGAGCCTCGCAATGGCTAAGCCCGCCCCTGGGTGGCTAGGCTACCGAGGAGGTTGTAGTACGTATAAATCCTACATAACCAGACTTCTCCGCCCGTAAACGTTCCGTTGTAAAAATCTTTAAAAAACACTGGTAGGGAAATCTCACGAATCACAATCGAAAATTAGGTACAAAATGTATGTAATAAATAAAAACTTTACAAATATTATTACTATCTCTAATCAAACCTTTACATAATGTATCAAACACAATGTGTTCTGGGACAATAGTGCGTCTTACAACGGTGGGCCGGTCATATCGCTTACATATCTTAATTAGCCCTCACAACGTGACCATCCAGTCCTTTTTTTTTTAATACATCCGCCCGCCTGTGCGACCGTGACGAATATTTGTATAGACGGACAAACTGAATTATCTATGAGGCAACTTGTTTGTAACCTATCAAGTGGGAGTAAAGACCAAAATTGGTTTAACAGACGGCAATATGCGTTGGCGATCGAAGAGATGAGACGATAATAATTAGAAAGAATACCTACTGAGGAGCTTGTACGATTTTCCATCTAACACTACATATATGTATAGCTCTCCGTAAGGATAGACAAAACTGGTAGGTAAGTACCTATCTAGGTACATTAATAATGAAAACGCCTATTAATTAGGTACCTAATAAACTTAGCTTGAAAAAGCCCGACTTCATAATAATATTATGTAGGTAGCTGGTTCAACTCTTCCATCCTAATTACTTTTACCTATTCTGTGCTAATATTATAAGTGCGAAAGTGTGTCTGTCTGTCCGTCTGCTACGCTTTCAGGGCCCATCTGCTCAACCGATTGTGATGAATACACGGATAGGTTGTATCCTGGGAAAGGATATGAGGCCTCTTTTTTCCCGGAAAATTCAAGAGAACTTACCGCGGTAATCAAAAAACCTTAAACCACGCGGTCGAAGACGCGGGCATTATCTAGTAGTAGTGTACATACTAGATATAAATAATAAGTACATTTTGGTTCAAATTAATAGGTGGGCAGTAAGTACTTAGGTAGGTAGTTGCTTTCCAACATCTTTATTAAAAATAAAAATAAAACTGCCTTCAAAAACTAAAAAGCAAAAAATTATTGGATATATATACATATCGACGGTTGAAAGGCTAATTGATGTAAGCGACATTTTGTAAAACTTGCAGAAAGACGGATCAAAGTTTTTTTTTTGGAAAAAAAATTCATAAAAATACAACTATTTGATAGTCTTTTATTTATTTCATACAGTATTTCCCTAAATAAGTAAGGAATTTTTTAAAGTTATTACTGTTAAAAATTGTGTATTAGTTTAGCAAATTTATGTTGGTTAGCCCAAAATGCATCAAATTTAGTTATTTTTTGAGAAAAGCAAAATGGTTCAAATGCCTACCGTAAATAAAATAGCTGGAAGAAAACCGGCTCAAGCATCGACTTAGATTAAAATAATACGAGAGAAAATGAATTTAGCGCCAAGTCAACTTACAGTTGAATATGCCCATAGAGCCTAAGCAACATGATGGTGTTACACAAGTGAAGAAGTTTGATGCAGATGCCCATTAGAGGGACTGCAGGATGAAACAAAATGAACCCTTACTAGATTATAGTAGATAAAATAATATTGATGCTTAGTCCATCATTATTCAGCAACGTCCATAAAATATTTTTGAGGTCTAAAGTAAAGTACAAAAAATTGTCTAAAGTCACTTTAGACAATTTTAGATAGTGGATATTTTTTTAAATAAAAAAGAAAACATTTTTGTGTAGAGGAATCATGTATAATGTTGATCTAATGTGTCTTGGAACAAGGTATTAGATAAGGTGGTATATCACCAAAAAACAAAAAGAAATAAAACGTAACACTGTTTATAAAACAAAATTTTAAATGTTGCCGATGACAAACGAAATGAGAGTGAAATGAGAATTTACTCAAATCAATTCGGGAACAATAATTAGCTTGAGTAGTGCTATTATAGTCATACTTAAGTAGTCTTTGAGACTCAACGTAAAATTTTCAATTCAGAAACCGGCCGGAAGAACCTTAAGCTTCTGTCTCATCTTCAATATCTGTATCTATAAGAATATCTTTACCAACGCGGGAAAGTTATGGTACTCTAGGTGAAAATTTTTGGGAATAACCCCTGTATCACACAGCTTTTTAAGATCTTTGTATTTAGCCGGAGTTATAGGCAAAGATGTTTTATACTTCGGCTACCTTTGGTCTTGAAATTATGGCTATAGAATCGGTCTCAGCATCTTTATCCATGCTGTATTTGACAGTCATGACATTGGGTGACCACTTTTTGAATGTCGAACCCGAACCTTACTAATCTTTCCGGTTAAATTGCCTTTGAAATACTGTTCTGAAAACTCTTCGTAATTCATAAAATCGTTGTGCGTAAGAGTTTCTACGTAATATGGACCGGGATCTTTAGGAGCCAACTGAAAAACAGTTGGCCACTGCGACGGTGCCCATATTATAGTATTTCTAACAGAATTTTCAATTATGGCATGGATGCTATCGACAGTCATTTCCGTGTGCCCTGGAAGCAGATAATTCATGGTTGTTTGGTTGGATGTTTGTATGGTTTCAATGTGTTTTGATTCGAGCAATGCGCGATGTATGGCGGCTAAAACTATTTTGTTTTCTTTATATTCTGCCCTGGTCAAGAGTCTGAATAAAGAATTAAATTTGTTACAGTACCACGTGAATCGACTTCAGCAATATACTTTTGTAAGATTGTAGATATTTCATTGCTTCCCCTTCTTCCTTCGGTTTCTCCCCATGTATAACAAAAGCCATTTCTGGTACCACTTTCGTAAAAACAAAGGTTGTACACTGTATATTTTCTAGAATAAAATAGCAGCACACTCTCCCCATGTGGGGTGTTAAGTACCTTTTGTAGATCAAAAGAAGTACAAAGCATTGTGTTATTCTTCTTGCTTAATTCACGGTGAAAAGCGAATCTATCTTTTGATGCCTTTTTTTCCTTTAATGTAGTTGAATGAAAAATGGTCCAAACGACATTGCTTATTGTTTTGATTTAATGCAAAATAGGCCAAACGACAAAACCACAACCATGGCGAAAAAGCCAAATGAATTGAATTGAATAAACAAATTTAAGAAATCCATTAAAAGTATGCTCCTGAAAAAAGCTTATTATACTGTTGAAGATTATGTAAATGATAGAGGAGCATGGATTTGATCGCTCCAGCAATGCTAGGGACAGCGGTTACTTATGTACACATTGATATAGTAATTGTAAATGAATTATTTAAAAAGAGCAACCACCGAGTTTCTTGCTGGTTCTTCTCGGTAGGAATGGCATTCCGAACCAGTGGTAGATTCACTTGACGATTCAAAAGTACTTGTAAAAGTTTACTTGAATAAAAAATATTTGATTTGATTTGATTTGATTTGAAATGCCTTAATCGACACACGTTATAAAAACTCGTAAATTCAAAATAGCTTAAGTCATCGAGTCCACAAATTTGTCTAACTTTGTGTCGTATAGATCAATGAGCTTAGAAATGAGACCGGTTTTGCTGTGGGTACTAAGCGCCAAAAAAGTAGTAAAAAATAATTGAAACCTGGCTCAAACGACGCAGAAAAATTTGCTGATTCCGAATATGTATATAACTCAATATCGCAAAAAAAGTCGCTTAGACCAATTAGCCTTTCAACCGTCGATATTAGTATTATTTCTATCCACTATGTAGAAGTCGGGCGAGCCTTGCATCAACTTTGCTTATCCTTGTTATACCCGCCCGACTTCAACATAGTGGGTAGAAATAATAATATGTAAATATATCCAATTATTTTTTGCTTTTTAGTTTTTGAAGGCGGTTTTTTTTTATTTAAAAATAATTTTATTGTTTGCTTTTTAGTGCTGTAAATATAAAAAAAAAGAAAAATAGGTTCTCGAAAGGTAGACAGACCTGTACCTAATAACTATCTGGGTTCGTGTCCTTATAAAATTTAAGTTCCTTTGATTTCCCCAGGATTCCATCATCAGACCTAATGAACATGGGACCACCTGGAAAGTATACCCTTTCAAAAATAAAGAATTTTCCAAATCGGTCCAGGCGTCTTCGAGTAGGTAATCGGGGAACATCTATCTTCGAAGATCTCGGGGAACATCTGTCTTCGAAGATCTTCATCAGATCTTCACCAAATTTATATGGGACCACCTTGGAAGTATCTGTACCCTTTCAAACAAAAAAAGAATTTTCAAAATCGGTCCAGGCGTCTTCGAGTAATCGGGGAACATACATAAAAAAAAAAAAGATTCCGACGAATTGAGAACCTCCTCCTTTTTTTGAAGTCGGTTAAAAAGGAAAACATCGTGATTCGTGAGGAAATTGACAAATTTTCAGCAAGTTACACAAAAATGGACTGGAAAATAGAAGAAAATTGACTGTTTTATTTAAAAAGCTTTCTGGTTAAACACCTTACAAAATGAAAATATTTAAGTTACCCAAATTTTGCTCCGAGTGTCGCCGGCTCGCTTCGCTTGCCATCCTCCATCGCTCCACTTGGTTTTCGGTGCTCGCTTCATGCAAGATTTCCTTCGCAAGTTCTGGTATCGCGCTTTACAAAAACACTACTAGAGTTTTAAACTCTAATTTCAACTCTAAGTAGTCTTATCTGTCTACTTACCTACTTTTCTTAAATTAGAGTTTTAAAGGCCTTCAATCGGAGCTAGTTTTTATTATGTAAGTAAAGCGCGTTCTAACTAACATTCTGTTATGTTTAAACGAACATTGGGTTTTGATTTATCAAAAGTAGGTAGAATCACTATAAACAGAATGAATGAATGAATGAATTAATTAAATATACTTTATCATACACCAAAACAGAAAAATAAATAATTAGAAATAATAAAACAATAAGTACTTATACTTACTACAGTAGTAGAATTGGCGGCCTTATTTATCGCTTTAAAGCAATCTACCTAATTTTATTCATTAAGTACAATAAGTAATATTATGTAAGTATATTCTTAGAGTAGGTACCTACCTAATTTAATTATCTTGTACAATATTTTATAATCCGTTTTTCTTTTCGTCCTTCGCTCACAATTGGCGGGAAGCACCCTGAACACAGATTTATAAAGTTATGTCTGTGACCCTGAATCGCCATCAGAATACGTACCATACTTTTTTAATTAATTTATTTTACGGCCCTGGATTCCTTTACCTATGACCATCGCGGATGTCGTACCACAGAATATAGGTACCTAAAGCTAGAAAATCATGACACTACTATCGATTCAGAAGGTAGATTCCACTGAGAAGCCTTCACGAAACTAGCATCAGCAATAGGTAACCTTATAATATTATCTACATCTTACAATTAATATTATAAATTCACCTGTAGATTGTAGATCCGTCTATCTACTAAGTAGGTAGGTGCATGCCTACAAAAAATCATATTACAAAAACGATTAATCATCACAACCTATAACACTCGATACCAGCCTACGAAATTGGTTCCGCATACCTAATAATTAGTGGTTTAATTTATATAGTAGTTACTTACGAATTATAGCACACACAACTCATGCAACACATTACGAATAGAGACAGATTTGTGCGTTCACCCTTAACATAGCATATTATCCTACTGAATTAGACATCGTGGTTCACTAATTTAACACGTAAAAGTTAACACCTAAAGATTATATTTCATTGGCAGGGTTTATCGAAGACCTACTGTGAGTCTAGGCAGTCATAAAATCTGAAACGTGAGAAACCCTGCCGAGTTCTTATAAAATAAGTGCCCCTGTGCATATCTTTATTAGCATAGCTGTTGTTTTGTTAACGAAATGCACCTGGAATTATCATGTCTGCATTGGAGCGTTTCTTTTTCTACATAGTTCCGCATAGATTTATGACTTCGTTGGCATCGATTTTGGTTTTTAGAATCTCGCGAGAACTTCCATTTTCTGGGATAAAAGGTAGCCTATTCTACTTTCAAGGCCTGCAACTGTACCTATCAATGGAGAAAACCACGTCAATCTATTACTCCGTTATCTGGGTACTAAGTACCTACCGTTTTGCAGGAAACACCAACAAACTGGAGACTAAAAAGGGAATAGAAAAGCAACCCAGGTAGCTGAACTAAGTACCGACCTAGAACAGTCTTTGGAATCCAGGTCGAAGGAAAAAAGGAACGCATAATTAAAAAAAAACTGGAGTAACAAAACAAGTACCTAAGCGTATTGTGGGACGCCCTCCAGCACGAAGGACCGACGACATAATATAGAGGGTGGCGAAAATTGGCTGGATAAGGAAGGATGAGGACCATTTGTGGTGGCGCCCACTAAAGAAGGCCTATCCCCAACAGTGGACGTCCATAGGCGGATGATGATGGTGATGAAGTGTTTTTCTAGGTACCTACTAAAGTTTTAGATAAAGCGATCGATTCGACTAGCAGTTTGATTAATAAAGTTCTGGTAGGTAGTTTCTATATTAGAACTGTGTTTCCTTGTTTCGTACCTACTACCTCCTAAGTAGGTACTATTCTTTTAAGTAGGTATCAGGTATGTGCCTTACGGAGTGCGTAGTATGTCCACATGAGTAAAGAAACGGTATGTATTTAAGTCAGTAGTTTTAGTTACTATGGAATGTCGTACCTACACAATATGATATCAAATCTAAAGCAATAAAAACAATACGTTGAATCAATTAAGTAATTTGAGCGCAAGGTAACGTGTGGGCTGGCAACTTGGCACTCTAGATAGATATTAGATACCGTATTGGAGTCGCGCAGGCTGAGTCGCTTAATTTTTTTATGAATTCGTAACATAAAAAATCAATTAGACGCTTTATTGTTCTTTGTGTACTCAAATTGTTATCTTATTAGGTATATTACCTACTTAATGATAACTAATTTAATGGGAAATTGACGATTGTGTACCTTCGTATATCTAGGTACTTGGAATTTTCCAGTAGGTATGTCCGTAGTTATTCTAGAGGTAAGTAATAAGTACCTACTTGCTAAATATATTTAAAAACGAAAGTGTGTCAGTATGTCAGCCTGCACCGTTTTCACAGCTCAGATGTTAGAAATTTGGTACATAGATAGTTAGCTTGGTTCCCGGACATCTAAGGCTCATTATTCATCCCGGAAAATCATATGTCGCAAATTAGGTAAATCACGCGCACAAAGTCCTCAATCCTTCAATAATTTGAATTTCATCAAAATAATGCAATTTACTAATAATTTAAAAATATTACTGAACTAGATGATACCCGCGACTTCGTCCGCGTGGATTGAGGTTTATTGGTTCCCGTGGGAAATCTTTAATTTTCCGGGATAAAAAGTAATGCAACCTGTATCTATACTAAATTTCATCGAAATCGGTTGTACAGATGGACTGTGAAAGCGTAGCAGACAGACAGACAGACACACTTTCGCATTTAAAATTACAGTATGGATATTTTAATAATTTTTATTTTACCTAATACCTACTTACCTACCTATAAATATTATCTGCTAGTACTACCTACTCCGACCTAAGCTAAACAGATAAAACTACTAGAGAATAGTTATCTACTTATTGGAGAAAGGCTAAACAAAATCTACACAACGATTTTCCAAAATATAGGTACCTACTTCCTACGTAGTTTGATAAATCAAAACCCAATGTCCATTTATAATTATACTATAATCCTCCCAATAATCTTATCTTCTAGAGTACCTAATTTGATTATTTTCGACAATCCCTCCATCCTCCGTTTTTATTTTATTTTCCGCGTCCAATTGGCAGGAAACCCACTGATTGGTTCCCCAGAATACATTATTTTTTAATATTATTCTATGGCCCTGGATTCAAGTCCTTTAATTTATTGCGAATGTCGTACCAGAGAATATAAAACTAGAAAATCATGACATAAGGTACCTCATGAAATGACGCATGGAATAACATGTGCAAAAAACAGCAGTATAGCACCTACTGCAGTTTTCTTTTGGAAATCTTAACCTCCGTTTTGGCCTATATGCATTACTACATAATATTATAGCCAAAGCTGGGCAGTGAATCGTTAATCGTTTAAAAATGTTACTTTTAAGTTACCTACTTAACGGCATGATTGTCGTCAAGCACAAGCCATTTAAATATCCTGCAATAAAAAAAAAACAATACTTGAGCATATTAATTAGGTACTTAGGTACTATAGTCAAAGTTTAACTCGTAACTACATAATAATTTTATGTTCTCAGCGTAGATACCTGTATCTGTCTAGTTAGTTCTTTTAGTTTAAGCCTGTTCAGATCGGACACGTTTCAGTCCATCAGTCGCCTCAGGCGTGGCGTGGGAACCGTGCACCGCTCACTGATCGTACCTACCTACTATAACCACTTAGGTATGAACACCTATCTAGGCATTATATGCTACTAACATTAGTTATAGGTACATATCAGGGTATCCCGACGCATAGCTCCTAGGGGGTATGCTTTATCGTAAAGTCTGTTCTAAACTCCAAGATGGAAATATGGATATGATGGAGAGGAAACATGACTGAAAGTTCTCCATTAGTTTTTACCTACTTAAAAAGTGTGAGGTCTACCAATGTTTAGTTTGTAGAACTATTTAGTTACCTAGTGGTATTCAAGCCTGTTCCTGATTAAGTACCTAAAGGTAAAGTATGACTGCATCATCACTTACCATTAGATGAGATCGCATTCAAGGGCTAACTTGTAAAGAATAAAAAAAAATATACTTTTGGAGAAAATCGTTTAGAGCATACTAGATGATGCCCGCGACTTCGTCCGCGTGAATTAAGTTTTTATATTTCCGCAGAAACTCCCGAGATAAAAAGTGGTCTATGTCCTTCCCTGGGATACAAACTATCCCTATACCAAATCGCATTTATAATATTCCCCCATTTCTTTAACCCAGTGAGTGATCTTTACCTAAACTCTGACTTCTTAGGTCATTTAAACACTTATTACGCCTTATTGCGTAAAAATGATGAGATCGCAATCGCCTCTGAATGATTAAACCTTCCAATAACAACAATTGAGACAATTAAACAATCGGGCTACAGGTAAAGTCTAGGTAAAAATAGGTCACTTTCAATATCTTAGCTCTACCATATCAGTTGTAATTCCAATACTTACAAGTTGTACTTCTAATACAAGTCCTACTGTAGACATGGAACTTTCCTCCGCAGTTACCACAAGTAAGAAATTATTACTATTGTATACGCGTACTCTGCGAGAGTCGAGATGAATGGTCGCTATATAAATTGTTCACAATGACTTGTTCCTATTATACAGGCGGTTCGCTTTACGGACGTCAATATAAAGGGGGTATAAATAAGCGAGCGCGTCATGTTCACGGACCAAGTCAGTGCGTGCCGTTATGCCCGTATATTATCATCTGTGTCTTGTTTTTATGACTCAGCCAGACATTTTAGAGTTCACTTACTGAGGAAGACAATATTTAGGTAATGAAGGAACAAGAAGATTCACTATGATCCGCCACAGTAGACAAATATTTAGGTAGTTACCTAATCTGAAGTATTTAAAGGCTAATTTCCTTGTGTAGCTCAGCAGATATTGTGGCCAATTCTGTTTAGGTACCTAACACAATCTCTATACCAAACTAAAATGACAGCTCTAAATCGAATGCTTTCCGCTGGAAGTATTCTGAAAGGGATAGCTGCCATTTTAGTTTGGAGATGGTGTACAACAGAATTGGCCTCAGTGCCGATGACTGGCTAAACAGAGAGAGTAAAATTACCATCTAAGGATGCGTTCTTTCCTGTCAGCCGTTCGACGGAGGCGTCCAAATAGAGCTCCGAGTACTATCTAAGTCTATCGTGCTCGGACTCCGAACATTGCGCGTAGGCAACAACAACGGACGGACACGCGCTATGATCAGAATATTTTTGCACAGGTTCATCCACGGTTCGTCGGCGTTATTTATAAAATTGGAACCTCATCTCAGTAATTGTATATTGAAGTGTTTGGTATGTTCCATCTAAGTTCCTTTAAAGAAGGAATACAAATAGTAAGTACCTACCTACCTATACCTTTTTCGGAAGAGACCAAAAGCTTTGTCAGCTCAGCGGGTGTCCTTTTCGGGCAAAGTCACTGAAATTATTGACATAACTGGTACTGGTAACATTGTAAACTGACATTCGAGGTTACTGCAGAAGTCCACAGACCGCCCAGGTTGCGGCTGAGCTCAAGCAATGAGGTATGCAATATGCATTTACCTTTCCGCATCGTTTCACCTTCCGCCTTCAATAAAGTTCCAATGTAAACAAGTTAGACTTTCTAAAATGCTAATGTATGCTATATGCCTAGTATGCTTACTGAATAAGCTAAATGTGGTAATACAAATTCATCTTATAACACTACTGTTACTGACCAAGTAGGACCAACCAAGTAGGAAGTATAGTAATGGGGCCTTTCATATTTCTACTCATAAAACGAACCTGCATTTGTCTAGAAATCTGGGGTTTACCTATCTATCATCGCTGAAAGTAGATACTTACTTAGGTAGTATTATTTTAATCTTGTTTCAGAATTGGTACCTACTTATTTTAGGGACGTCAAGGACGTTATATAAAACGTACTGCTTTAAGCGATGATAAGAAGCCCCTTTAGGTAAAAAACCATGGTACTAGGAACCTGCTTAAAATACTATAGCTATTTTATAAAGATGGTGGGATAGAATTAACGTCTATTTTTATTGAGGATCTATGGTTACGGAAGGCTCTACATCCTGAAAAGTTCCATCTAATCTGGCAAAGCTTTTCGGCGGAGCTTTTCGTTTCAAAAAATCTGAAAGAAGCTACCCCGATATTTTATTTGTTTTTCTTCATATAGTATAGGTACATAATACAAAATACCTTACAGTTAGTTGTTAAGTGTAGGTATCTCTTAAAAGTAATATTTGTTGGTAACTTATTGTATACCTAAGTTGTTTTTCCTTTAACTTCCGGAAAAGCTACTTCTAGAATGATGGCCGATGGACAATAACCTATATGATTTTAAAGCATTCCTTTTGTTAGCTTTCTAGTTTCTAGCATTCTATTCTATAACAAAATTCCAGAACTTATTTTAAACTTAACTTTACATACGTTTAAGAAATCCATTAATACTTAGTATGCTCCTGAAAAAAGCTTATTTAAGCTTAAGCTATAAAAGCTTATTTAAGCAAAGTATTGGTCTGGCCTGCATCGGTGCAAAAACAACGCTTTCATTTAGATTTTAGATTTCAACATAGTAGATCTTAGCTATATGTTTTATTGACGATTTTTAAATTGTTTACTTTATATATAATATTTTTATTTATATTTGTGAATTATTTTTATTTTTTGACATTTTAAGTAATTACTACTTAAAATTTAGCTTTTATATTAGGTAATAATGTACTTTTTTTTTCTTAATGTCATATAACTGTTTCTCTGTTTTGTTAGTTACCTATGGGTTTGTAAAATTACCTGAAATAAATAATTTATTATTATATTATTATTATTATAAGCTGTTAAATGTTAAAAGAGCATGGATTTGACTCGTAAGATTCAAGCAATGCTGATGTAACTGTAAATTATTCTTTTCAAAAGATTAATCACCAAGTTTCTTCTTCTCGGTAGGAACGGAACTCCTAACCAGTAGTAGATTTACTCAACGATTCAAAAGCACTTGTGAAATTTAATTTGAAAAAAAATCATTTGAGTTTGAGTTTATTTTGGTAAGTAAATACAATTGTCTATTATTTTACTTCATTTTACTTGGTATCTACGGTAAACAGAACGTGGGTTCATGTAGTGTATGCAGATACCGTACCATTTTATCATCTAACTAAAGACTCAAAGAGGCACCCTATCGTTTTCCGCAGTGTTCCGGGAAAAAGTATTGATTCTTTGAGTATTAATGGTTTGTTTCATATTATCTGTATGCCTTGTAACTTTGTCGGTTGCAAACAATGACTTCCTGTGTGGTTGGGCAAACGTTTTTCCTTGTTATAGGTACCTACTACTTCATAGCTACATCCTCTAGTTAGTACATACATAGACTGTCTATTTTTCTGTCAGTCTGACACACGATGCCACTTACTTAAATCAATTACTTATAATATTGCAAACCATTACAATTTTATTTTTTAAATTTAAACATTTTTTTCAATATCGAAGGTGTGTTAAATAATGTCTGTCGCTCTATCTGTCTACTATGCTTTAATTTGGTGTAGAGAAAGGTTGCATCCCGGGAAGGACATAAGCTTTTTGTCCCGGAAAATTAAGTTTAATTATGAGTTCCAGCGGTGGAAAAAACAACGCGGACATAGTCGCAAGCATCATCTAGTTGATTGAAAAATAAATTAAAATGAATGCAACTAATTTACAAACGAAATATTTATATTTATACCTAAGCAATAACTCAATACAACTTATCACTAATATCCAAATAATTATGTAGATGCAACGGATCGTATTACCGACCCTTGAGGTGTTTTAAAATCACCTAAAAGTGTTTATTTTTAAATCATAAAGTTGTTATTAGTATCGCATTAATACGAAGTTTGCAAAGAACAAAATTTTTAATCGACATAATAATATAAATGTAAGTAGGTAATAACAATATAATACAAATAACATAATATAATAATATACTTGTAAGGAGTTCTTATGATGCCTACTTATTATGGTAAGGGTGGTTGTATTTAGACTAGTTTTTGAATTGTAACAAAAAAATAAACCTAGGTACCATTATGTAAAGCAGCAAATTTGCAGCAAGTATTTTCTTCGTTTGAAGCGCTAGTTTGTCATTCGTCAAATAATTATTTCTTTTATAGGTATAAATGCCAGGATTTCTAATACCGAAGTCACAGTACCTACCTTAAACGGGTTGCAATTTCAAGTTCGGAACCTCACAACCAAAAATACAAAACTAATTCGCGAAAACCTATTTTTTATATGGCAGCAAGTCGATTCTTGCATCGATACCCAGAAAACAAATAACTTGGCCTTGTCCTTGCCTCGTTTTCCAATGTTATGACTTATTTGTCTCGCCCGCGTAGATTTATTGATATTCGCCAAACTAAATCGATGAAATCTGCATAATAATTCATTAAATAACCTGTAAATTGATTTTTTGGCATCTCGTTTCTTTGTGGCCAATGGAAATAGAAACATCTGGGATTAAGTTAGATAAGGAAGGAAATAAGAGAACAAAAAACGTTTTTAGAACGTTCTTGGTGACATTTCAATTATAATTTATGTACTTCTGACCGAAAAAATATATACAGCTACATATTATGCTAGACTGTTAGACCACATGGATTATGGCCGAATGCATACTTTATAACGCGTTACGACCTCAAACTCCTCAAACTGCTGTCAAATCTGATACTTAATACGCTATAAATGTAGCGACCTATTAATTATACTTACTTAGTCTGGACTAAGTTTTCTAGGTACTACTACGACGGCCAAATTATCAAAATTAGGCGTTGACCATTTCACAATAAGAATGAAGAAAGGAGCGCGGTAGGAAAATACAAAACAGATTAGAATTGATTTAATGTCACTGTCATATTTTGCTGCGATTGATCATAAAAGCGGTTCGCGCGACTTCGTCTGCGTAATTTGAGGTTTTTTGGTTCCCGCGGGAACTCTTTAATTTTCCGGGATAAAAAGTAGCCTATGTTAAGTGCTATTCCAGACTATAATCTATCTCAGTGCCAAATTTCAGCCAGATCCGTTCAGCCGTTGGGGCGTGATTGAGTAACAAACATCCATACATACATACATCCATTCAAGCTTTCGCATTTATAATACCTATTAGTAAGATTTCTGTAGTGAGATCAAAAAATATGTTTCGCTAAAGTTAGTTTCGTGCGATCCTATAGTCTTGGAAAAAGCTACGATTTCATTTGACTCAGGATGACAGGACAGGACAGCGTTAGCGTTTCAACTTCAAGCATGTTATATGAATAATATGCTTCTAGCCTTATATAGACTCGGACCAGGTGTCATAGATTAAATCTATTTTAGCATACATTTCCACCTTAATCGCGAATTGAAAAAAAAAGTTGAATTTTAGACAATGTCGTTAAGTTCACTTGTCTAAATAAATTGTAACTATAATAAAATGGAAGGAGTGTCCGGTCTGTAGCTTTGATATTATTATAAAATATATATGAAAAGTGCAGTACTCGTAGCTTCTGATTTTCGATTCTAATAAATAACTTTGGTACGAGTATCTAACCGGCTTAAAAGTGTGCAGCTGTCTCAAAGTATACACTGTCATTTTGCCTCTACCAAATGCATCGGAATGCATTAGGTATACACACACACGACTATTATGAAATAAAAAAAACCATTTTAGGTCGGTAATCTCCATTTACCGCATCAAAATATGTCAAGCCTCACTTAGGCTTTAAGTATAAAAAATAAATGGCAACATCAAAACACCATAAAATTTTACACCTCCAGTTTTTATGTTTTAGTGTTTGGAAGCTTTTGCGCTCAAAAACAAAGTAGGTACCTACCTTTTAACACTAATATTTTACATACCGACCTTACCTATAATTTTTTTTACATCGAAAAATCATTTCTCCGCGTGACTCCATAGAGACTATATGGAGCTGTACACACAGCCTGACCGGACAAAACGTTGCTCCCTCCGAAGCGGACGTTCCGCTCAGACATTTTGTATCCGGTGTCCTCTTTATGATATTTTTTTTATGGAGTAAAATTATGGGGAGGGCGATTTCGTAGACCTAGCACGTAGCTTCGTAGACGCGTTCGTCATTTTCCACTTTTTAATCCTGTGAGCTCTTCTATATTCAAAACTAGCTGATAGCCGACTTCGTCAAAGTGAAATACATAATGGAGAAGTTTAAATTTTTTAAAAATTTATTATGAAAATTAAGACAAAATAAAACAAAAATATGAAAGAATCATTAAAATATCTCAACAAATGAAAAAGTTATGGAACTTTAAAGTTGCGCTTCATTACGGTCGTGTGACATCACACGGCCTTTTAACAATCGACTTTATAAAGCCGAATAAAAGAAAGAAATTCACTTAACGTGACTTAATTGAATTAAAATCACTTAATTTGTGTGTGAAGATAATTTTGAAGTACCTAAGTATTAAATCTAAAACTCACTCACAAAATTTCTCACTCGGGTATTTGACAACTATTGAAATAAATTTTTAAATACTTTTTTAGTGGTTATTAAATACTGAATCTCCCAAAAGTCGTAATATTATACCCACGTCCCCTATTAGTCTTACATTAAACAACTATTTGAAACTATCTATTAAAGTAAAAAAGTGCGTCGAAGTTTGATGACGTCACTATTCAATATTTCATACAAAATCCCACACTATAATAAGCACGCGTTTTGATGTTTGAAAAAAAGTTGCTAATTTGACTAGTTGTCAAAAATACCCAATTGGTGTACATTAAGTAATTAAACTTCTTAAATAAATTATTTCTCAGTCATTTATTGATGGACTAAAAAAAATACTGATTTATTAGTTTTAATCTATATTTTACTTCTGTTGCGTTAAATATGATGTTTACAATATCATGAAACTTCTCCATTGAAGGTTTTCTATGATTTAATTTAATATTTATTTCAAAGCAATAGATACTATAGGGGGGGCTGTTCGGTACCATTTTGGCTATTCTCGTTTCGGATGCCCGTAAATTTTTCGAAAGTACCTTTGTGCCTAGTCGTAGATGTTCTTTATCAGTATACCTAATCAGTTATCATTTAGGTACCTATGTTTAATCACCAATAGGCAAGGTGTGTTTTTAGGCGTAGCACGTCTAACGATTCATTGAAAAGTGATTCATTGATTGTAGTTTTAAAACGCCTATTGATAAGATTATTTTATTGTCACAGGACCACAGAAGAAAACCAGTAGATGACTTCACTGTTAAATCGAAAAAACCAGCCAAGTGCGTGTCGGAGTCGACTATAGAGGTGAGGATTAAA
The DNA here is from genome assembly GCA_923060345.2 of Erebia aethiops. Lineage (NCBI taxonomy): Eukaryota > Metazoa > Arthropoda > Insecta > Lepidoptera > Nymphalidae > Erebia > Erebia aethiops. The sequence goes on along the minus strand of OV281096.1, from coordinate 5,927,942 downwards.
AGTTATAACTTTAAATTTAACACAATATTTATTTTTAACTTTTAACTTTGTTATAAAATATTAAGATGTTCGTTAAAAGTTATAACAAGTAACAACCGTAAACACAATTGATGTTTTTAAATTCTAATAAAATATAAAAATAACTCTAAAGTCCATTATATTTCAAATCAAATCAAATATTTTTTATTTAAGTAGACTTTTAACAAGTGCTTTTGAGTGAATCTACCACTGAATTTCTGATCCAGTTCCATTTTTGCTGTAAGTACATAATAAGCAATACAAATTATAACATTCATTTCATTGAACATTTAACGAAAATCATTAAGTATTGTGCAATAAAAATTATAACATTCATTCCATTGAACATTTAACGAAAATCATTAAGTATTATGCAATAAAAACTATAACATTCATTCCATTGAACATTTAACGAAAATATAAATAACATCATTTGGATATCTGTTAGCCTTATCAGTTATAATTATAACTTTTAATTTAACGTGTTATTTTTTTATTATTATAACGTTACAACAGTTAACGTTTTTTAACATTTAATCACATCTCTAGTCGACTATCACTCGTTAACTTGAGAAGCCTACAAATGAAATCAAATGAAATATTTTTTTATTCAAGTAGACTTTTTACAAGTGCTTTTGATTAGTCGAATGAATCTACCACTGGTTCGGAATTCCGTTCCTACCGAGAAGAACCAGCAAGAAACTCGGTTAAGTAAGTCTACTTACTTAGCTGTTATAATTTTCCTTTTAACTTTCTTAAAAGGAAAACTATAACAGGGGGAGGGAGCGTAATATTTCGCAAACGGAACTTAAAAAATGGTAATCCCACACTCACAATATTTTTAACGACCTATCCAACGACACCCCGCACCATGTAATTTTATTACATGTTAAGAACAACACAATTCACTCAAAATGTTGAAAAGCTCTGACAAACCGAATCTGTCTCAATCTACTTCATTTATTTCTTAACACTCTGTACAAGCACACCTTTATCTAAAAATGAGTTTTCAAAAAACTAAGTTTTATATTGAAAATGGAATTAAAAAGGAAATAAAGGTTAAATAAGAAGCTTGAAAGCTCAGTCAGTAGGCATGTAAGCGATTTTCCGAACTTCATAAACTACGTAAGCTATGGTGGTTTCTGAATTGAGGTTAATTGAAAATATCCATATTTATAGTATCATTACGAAAGTGTGTCCGTCTCTATGTGTGACCCCACGCAAACATTTCACTTTTTTTTTTATCCACTACAAGCTAACCCTTGACTGCGATCTCACCTGATGGTAAGTGATGATGCAGTCTAAGATGGTAGCGGGCTAACCTGTTAGGGGCATGGCGGTTATATTAAACCCATACCCCTTCGGTTTCTACACTACATCGTACCGGAACGCTAAATCGCTTGGCGGCACGTCTTTGCCGGTAGGGTGGTAACTAGCCACGGCCGAAGCCTCCCACCAGGCCGGAATTAATAAATCGATTTTGTTGAAATTTGGTATTATGTACAGAGATAGTTTACATACTCGTACACAGGTCGGACAACGGCTACTTTGGATCCCTGAAAATTAGACAGTTCTCGAGCGATCTTAATACCCTCAATAAAATATTATGGCTGCCAAAAAAAAACTGTTCTTAGTGCCTAGTGGGAGATTTTACTACGATTTGTATGGAAGTGTCAAGCGCTTGACAGCTGGAGCTCGATCAATTCCATATAAAATATGGTAGTTAACGTTGTCGCGACTCGCGATCGAATACGTAAAAAAAACTCCCACTCGGTCTGCTGATGGCGGCCATTTCGGCGGAAGTAACGTTTGAATATTACGTTCGTCCGAACGTAGGTAGCTGCAATAGCCCAGCAGGTTTTATTGTTTTTTGTTCCACCACAAGTGAGCCCTTGACTGCGATCTCACCTGATGGTGTGACGATGCAGTCTAAGAAGGTAGCGGGCTAACCTATTAGGGGTATGGCAGTTATATTAAACCCATACCCCTAATCGGTTTCTACACGGCATCGTACTGGAACGCTAAATCGCTTGGTGGTACGTCTTTACCGGTGGGGTGGTAACTAGCCACGGCCGAAGCCTCCCACCAGACTAGACCAGAGAAAATTCAGAAATCATAAATTCAAAAATTGACCCTGCCGGGAATCGAACCCGGGACCTCCCACGAGGAGGTCGTCTCTTTGTAGTGTCGCTTTTTCGTTTCATCAAATTTTCAAATCACAACCGTCGGTTCTAAAGAAGTTTCACTTCAAAAAGCCAATGGAAAATAATTAAGATCGTTACACTATAGCAATCGTTTAATCCTAATAAATAGTAACTTGAGAGTAACTCAAAAGCTTTTTTGAGTTACTCTCAAGTTGGGTCTAAAAAGTTTGGCTCCAATAAACCTGATATTAAATTGTGAAACAGAGCCACGGTATCGGCTAGTGTAGTAGACTTGTGTGGCAGCCGGTCAGCGGATTGTCTCAATGTGTCAGCACCGTAAATAACAGCATCGTTGAACGTCATTTGCATTTTTATTGTCGCCTGCATCATACGGAATGGATAAAGGCTGTAATTTAATCGCCGGCCCGCAAAATTGAATTATTTATTATTCGATACGTTTGTAAAACACAATTATTCGGCGGCCGAATGTCATCTGTCGATGTCTTTTTTGGTATCAGTCCGAATCGGTCGGTCCTGTAAATTCACATATTTAAAGCTAAAAAAATTGCTATCATACTTTCCTGATTTCTTTTCAAAGCAGTTGTGTCGCAGCGTTGATATTGTTCGGTCTCATTTATACGTTTTAGAGAATTTTTAAAGTTTTTTCAACGCGCACTTTTCGCAGTGGTTGTTTTTTTTAATTAACGGTCTTAGCAAACAATACAAATGGGTAAGCCTTCTTTATTACGCTTTTTATTATAATGTTACTGAATGCTGATGGAATTCGATAAAGATTTTACTTTTATATTTGTATTCCGCGGTCGGTTATTTATTACGAATTTTGTAGATATTAATGCATGATTAAGTATAAAAAAGCGAATCCAACTTATAATTTACTGTTTGTGCGTTGGACTTCGAGAATGTAGCGAGGAATTCGGTGGCAGATAGCAGGTTAATGGTATTAATCATTCTGAAATATGTGCATTGAAATACCATATTCTTTTTTAATTGATTCTAATGCGATATAGACTTCTTGGGAAACGCGTTTTATTTTTTATTTTTCGGTTTTATTATTTCTGCGATATTTCACTTTCTGTTTTTATTTAAATATTTGTAAGGCTCCACATTTTTAAAATGTTTTATTTATTTTTTTGTGATTTTTTTCAATCAAACTTAGCTTTATCTAAATCTTATGTTTATTTTATTTTAAAATATTTAATCCTTTACTGACAAAACGTTAACCGTTAACCGATTATGTTCGTACAAGGTTCTAACTCTATATTTAGTCTGTCATAGTCACGGAGCCGACGGGAAAATATCTGATAATCTCTTCAGCGTCTACCGATCTGCGGTGTAGTACCATCGCGTTCAAAATTACCGAAGATTATTTGACAACCTAACTAACTCCATATCTGAAATATTGACACAAAGACAGCATGGTTGAATAGGCTAAAGAATTTAAGCCGCGACTGTACCTACACGGCTCGGCTCGAAAGTTCTCACAGCATCATGAGAATGCTTTTTACAATCGATATTCAAAAAAGAATAGCATCGATGTCTCTGTTGTCAACGGACAATTCTCTCGGAGATCAAGAGAGTTGTAACTCGAGATGGTACCCTATACACTGAAGTGTAAGTTTTGAAATCGTGCGGTGGTTTAATGGTATTTTATTGTTCCGTTTGAGTATGAATTGCGTCAGCGACTAAAAAGACAAAGCACGGCGCATTGTGAAGCTAATGATGAGCCAAAACATTATTTTTAGAAGAGTTAGGGTTACCAGAATTGAAAAGTATTTCTGATAAAAAAATTGATGTCACGAGCGTGAAATATTAAACTACATTAACTGCACCTTTTTCTAAGCTTAATTAAGTTTCGAATAAGGTAAGATAATAAAGTATTAAAGGATTGGTAGGTTAAACGTTTATATTTATTTATATTCATAAAAATATGATTACCTATAGAGAACGCTATAGGTACATAATTAGTTTTCATTTCGACCAGCAATTGATAAACAGCAATAAATTCTGATAATATTATAAAATGCCAGACGTCTGGTAACCCTAGAGACGGCTAGCCATAGGTACTATGAGCCTTTTTAAGGTCTACAGACGATCTCAGCAAAGATTATAATCCGCTTTTATGGTGCCGGTAGCTTGCTAGTTTTTTGATCCGATTGGATAGATAAACGGACAGCTTACACGAGTTTACTCATTTAAGTTTCGAAAATTATTGTGGCAAAAGAAATACCTAGTAAAATCAAATGTCAATAAAAGTATTAAAAAAAAGATTCCGACGAATTGAGAACCTCCTCCTTTTTTTGAAGTCGGTTAAAAATCACAGGTAAATACATTTTTATCGTAGCACCTATAGTATTTAGGGTTTTATTACCACCTTACGGTTAATGTACATTTAATAAATCATACTAATAATAATTATAAACGCGAAAGTGTGTTTGTTTGTCCTTCAACCACGTCGCAACGGAGACACGGATCGGAAATTTTTGGCATGGGTATAGTTGAGGACCTGGAGAGTGACATAGGCTTCTTTTTACCTCGGAAAATTAAGGAATTCCCGAGGGAATCTAAAAAACTTAAACCACGCGGACGAAGTCGCGGGCATAAGCTAGAGTTCTCTAAGGATTTGAACAAAGAATTGAAGAAAAAAATGGATTTTAAATTAGGAAATTAGCAACGCATGTCGCCCGGTGTGGCCAACTGTCATTCATTATGTCAACAAAAGTGGATCTGACGTCTTTTTGTATCGCCATAAAGTTGCCGATTGTCGATTGTCTCTGGTCATTGTGCGCAAACATTCGGTCTGTGACACCATTGTCTAAGCTCGTGCGGACGCTCTTCTCAGTCCATAATATAGGACAATGATTCTATAAGCTTCCCGTCGCTCGCCATAATGAATTCCAATTTCGTAGACAAAGATTCCCGTAATATGTTTTGATGTTTTTGGGCATTGTCGCGTTTTGTCACCGTCCACGCTTGATTAGACGATAATATCTGTGACGGGTCTAAATAGAAGAATGGATTGGCTAGGGCTCTTTTTTTGGGGAAATTATCATTTGTTTGTTGGATTTCGTCTAACTGCGTATTTCACGCGTGTCGCGTATTCCGTTATGTCCTATTTGTATTATCCTCTTTGAAGTCTTAGGATTTTTTTAATTTGTAGCGGTATTGAAGACATTTTTGTAACTATTGGTATTATTTTCTAAAAAATATTGCCTAGGTCTGTACGACTACTGCCTCGTTGGTCTAGCGGTTAGCATAGTCGACTGCGGATCACGAGGTCCTGGGTTCGATTCCCGGTCGGGCAAAAATTATTGGAATTGGGTTTTTCAATTCAGAAATTCTCAGTGCCAGCCCGGAGTTGGAAGTTGGCGGTGTTTCACCCCCGTGCCTCGGAGAGCACGTTAAGCCGTCGGTCCCGGTTATTATCACTAACATGATAATAGTCGTTAAAGCCCGCCAACCCGCATTGGAGCAGCGTGGTGGGTCTAAGCTCTAATTCCCTCTCTCATATGAGAGTGGAGGCCTGTGCCCAGCAGTGGGACGTTATTAGGCTGTAGTGGTGGTGGATGCACCTACCTAATTTCAGGTTGGTAATATGTACCTAAGTCCTGAGTTTTTTAAATAGGCAATAGAGTCCTATATGTATGAAATAGATTACTTTCGCTGATAAGTATCGCTTTGCCATGTAACCCTTTTAAGTAGGTATGATTGATGAATGTATATTCAGTAGGTATATCGAGTGGGAGAGCTAAACTTCAAGAGGCGGTGCGTAGCGCGGTAGCCGCGAGCGCACATAAATAACCGGCTTCACCGCAAACAACGACGTATTTACTACATTATTATATTTTATACATGCGCTCGCGCAATACACGGAGGCTCTAATACGCGCCCAGCCTACATAATAACGAGAACGCGCGGAAGGCGTAACTCGGTGGCAATCTACCGTCTCGCTCCGAGGCGCCGCGGGCGTGCGCCTAAGCGAGACGAACGACCACAAATTTATTAAAACGAAAAAAAAAACCCAACTGCTACTGCACTCCGCGTCGCCTCCACAGAACTAGATACATTTTTTCACGTCGCCTTGTGTGAGCGAGAAGCATTCTCATTGTACGAGTGCGAGTGGGACGGATAGCGTTTCGCGAGGAGGGCGCGCAGTTAAACGGCCGGTCATGTGGGCGCTGCCGGTGTTGCGCACGCGCAGCTACCTCGGCACGGTCGAGTTCCACGCTCACGCTGCGTCGTCCGGCTCGCTTAGCCCGTGTGACCTTTACTTGGTGAACTTAGGAAGCGTCTTTCGGTGTGAAACGTTCATTAGACCCCCTTCATCCCGCACCATCGTGGTCTTCAACTCATCAGTGAAGGGGAAAGAGTGAAAAAGATGGCAGGCGATCGCCAGCGCCGTGGCTAAAGGTATTCGTAGAATGCGTGATCTGTATCGAGCGGGCGGCGCGAGGTGCGGGGCGCGGGGCGCGTTCGGAAGCGGTGGCAGCTCCCATCGACTCCTGGGGTTATTCTTCCTCAGGCCACTGCTGCTCGAGCTACGTACCAGGCGAGCCAGTTTTTTCTTTCCATCGCACCGCACGCCACACACTCGTTAAGCCCGTGCCAACACGAGAAGTCGCCACTAATAAATTACTGTTTTTTACTGCACTCGAACAGTCTACGCCGCGCAGCCGACTAATTTATACGTAAAAATAAACATCAATCAGCAATAAACGCCGCTGTTAGCGCCCGAGCCCCGAACTCTGTGAGTACTGCATGCTGCATCTTCTTACATTTTCTTATTCTATTCGAAGCTCTCTTAATTCGCTCATTGCCGATTGCGAAGCAGATATGCCGCATGTCCAATCCTGCTGGACAGTGGACTTATAATCTAAAATATTTGACATAGAACCAATGAGAGGAGCAAGCTTCTTAATTTAAAGCGTTCAGTGTGTGATTTATTTAAATAACTATTTCATTTTTATTACGATTTTTTTTCTTCTGAAAATTAAATAAGTATATGTTGATATTTTAAAAAAATAATAGCTCAAAGTTTCACAATGTAACAAATTATTATAAAAATTAGGCTAATCCGCGATGAAAAACTTACCTACCAAGCAAGCAATAAGGTGTCATCTACAATCATTCATGCGATATGCATTTAAAAGAATGATGTCCAAACGTTCTTAGGTATTAGCATTTACAATTTTATGCAAATACAAGGAGCCTAATAGAGCAGTAGGTGTAAAAATGTATCATACTAAAACATGTGTAGCTAAATTTAGCTCGAAAGCAATTTAAAGACGTCGACGCTTAAGGTGTTTTTTATGTGAATCGAAAAATTTAATTTGAATATTAAACATTTTAATAACCCCAAATTTAAATGCGCCTGGCATAAGTTATGAAGATATCGGTATAAAAAACAAAAAAGTTCCAGCCCTGTAGTTATAATATCAATAATTCTGTCCATTACTATGTAAATTTAGCTTTAGCGCCTCTTGATATTGAGAAAAAAAGGTATCCAAAAATATTGTCCCCATACAATTTTTTCATAAAATCACTGGCACCCGACTTGAGCACCATTGAGTGTCCGATCGGGTCTATTTTATAACGATTTATGGTTTATTTAACAATAAAGGACCGTTCGTCAATGTTATTGAAAAAAAGCATGGCGTTCACATTATTATAGAATTCGGGATGGCCTAATATGTTGCATTGTTGTATAGGCAAAGCTTTGGAGTGCATGCATCATTAAATATGGTTTTTGACACCTTCGAATATTTAGTTCCCGTGAGATTTTTGTAAATTGGAATTTGTCATAGTTGATTATGTGAAAATGGGTGAACTCTTTTAATGGTTTATGTTTATGGCCATTAATAAGGCTAGTAACTAAGTACTACATCTGAGTTTTAAATAATTTTTAGATGTAAATATTTTGTATATTGGCCCTTTAAGTTATGCCACTATATATACCCTATTATTATAAATTTGAAAGAGTATCTGTTTGTTGAACGTTATCGGTAAAAAGAATTCTATGGAATTAAAGAAAGTCTAAACCCACAAAAGAACTAGATACACACCACAAACGTAAGCCTCAATATTAAGATTCTAAAACAGTCATTAGGAGTTTATCGTGATTACCTAAACCAATTTGTAGATATTGCATATCGCGAGCCAAATGAGTAACAATAAAAACATAAGGAAAACATCTTTATACCTTTAATGTTTGGCTAATTCACATGCTTATACAATGCCACAGGCAGTTAAACATATCAGTAATTACTGACATCGGCCTTCTTAAACTAAGAGCCGGCGGGTTTAATTGATAAGTCGATAATAATATATTTTAGTTTTAAAAGTATTTTACTATGCATATTTACACTTAAAAATAATTGTCTTATTACTATACCAGTAAAACCTATGTTAGACAAATCGATCAAACTTAGCAATAACCTGTATCTACCTGAATGTAATATTAATGTAATTCGTTCCTTATTTTCTTCTGTATGTTTTCCGTGCAATGTTGCTATAAATATATTGTCGTCTATCATCACTCATTCACTTTTGCACGCCGCATTACTTACACTTACTGAGCACTAGTCTCCTCTTTAGAATGTCTACTTTATTATTCTTCCTCAAGAATTCCACCGAAAAACTTTAATGCCCTTAAAATAAAATTTTCTATAGAGATTGAGGCACCTAAATAATAAACTTGAAAGAAAGAAGGCCATGACTGCATTTTTTAACTGTCGCAAAGATACAAGCTCTTAAACTTGAAGCGTATCTCGGAAGTGAATAATTATTTAACGCTCGTTCTCATTCGTGTCTGAAGAACGCAAATTACTCGGATTAAAAGCTAAACGATTCATTTGAAATTCAATTTAATTCAATTCAAATGTTTTTTATCAAAAATCTATTACCAGTGATTTTGAATTCTGAAATGATTTTACCACTGGTTCGGAATTTGATTCCAAGAAGAACCAGCAAGGTACCACCTACTCAGGATTTCAAATAATCATTTTTATTTTGTTGCAATAGTAATTTTGCTAGATATAAAATAGTAAAAAGCAGAAGCCAGCATAAAACTGATTGCTGAGCAAAAATCACTATGTAAAGAAATATCATTATAAAATTATACTTTTGAATAAGATTTGTGTTGAAGCATGAGCACGTCTTACTTTTTAAGTAAATAAATATTTGTACAGTATCCACGAGAAAGTAAAAATTTGCATTAAAAAAAGGTTAACATTTGAAATTGTGTTGGAAACATTTTTGGAATGCCGAGGACGCGCTACGGGGCGCTCACCGCGCCACTTTCTTTTAACTTCGCCGAACGTTTTCGTTGCGTGGGATAAAAAGACAAAATATTATGTCACATAACCTTTAAAAAGCTTTCATTCTGATTCTTATAAAGAAAACTTTACTTCAAGATTTTCTTTGCTATGCTGTGTTATAGTTTATACATGAAGAATTTCAAATACTTAAAGAAATACATTTTATTTTACATTTACTAATATTAGACATATTTGATCGTAGACTAATCTTCTTTTTCATACACTTGAGCAATTTCCTCATCATGTAACTTTAGCTCCAGTCCTCTTCCTTCAAACAAACTACTTTCCCGTATTATATTTCTTTAGTTGGAAGCTGTTTTGATCACATAACAAAGGTTATGTCTCTCTCACATTATTATACCTTTAGTGGGACAAGTTCACGTTTATATTGTCAGAACTACATTGATCAGAATTCAGAACTTCAAAATTGATCATAGTGTCTTCAAGAAAACCGATGATGCTTAGACTTCAATATCAAGCTGTATTTTTCATTTAGAACTTTATATTTCCACTCAGTTCTAAAATTTCATTATTCTTTTACTAGTGAAATATAAATTTATTATTGTGTTATTAATAGATATAATTAAGTCTGCCATTGTTCTTTCATTCCGCATACAGACTTGCTATTTCAACCAAACTGATCTTGTAAATGTCTATGTTATTAACACATCGATCCATGTTTACGAGCCGCAGGTTGGTATAATGTCCAGAGACAAAGATTATTTATCGTCAGAATCGCTTTTGTCATAACGCCGACCGGACCGGAGCGATCATACGTCCATTAATTCTCGTTCGATGTTTAAATATTGATCGGGAATACGAAATTGATTATAGTTTATCCCACAGAACAGAGATTCTTCGTAATTCATATATTGTATGATATTACATTATATTATTCTCGTAAGTTTTTACTAACCACCAAGATTTGAAAGATACAGAAGCATGAAGATGTCCTATTTACTAATTGTTTTCTTTATCCACCTGCCATGTCATTACCGAGTTTGATCACTGTGTGCCACTGTGGGCCCATTTCTTCATCTCCGAATAACGTTTAATCAATGAATAAAATTGAAAATTTGACATACCACATTTTGACAAATTTTGACAAAATATCATTTATATTCGTTGGTTAAAGTTTAAACGTTGCTCGGAGAATGTTGCTGGTGGGAGGCTTCGGCCGTGGCTAGTTAACACCCTACAGGCAAAGACGTGCCGCCAAGCGATTTAGCGTTCCGGTAAGATGCCGTGTAGAAACCGAAAGGGTATGGGTTTAATATAACTGCCATGCCCCTAACAGGCTAGCCCGCTACCATCTTAGACTACATCATCACTTACCATCAGGTGAGATCGCAGTCAAGGGCTAGCTTGTAGTGGATAAAAAAAAAGAGAAATCGGTCGTTAGATTAGCGTCTTAACGTTAAGCTACTTTCTTGATATTTCTTTTCTTGTGCCTATCTATCAGGGAATAAAATGTGAAAATCGTGGCAATTTAATCATAACAATTTGTTATTTGTTGTTTTCCGATGGATTGCCGGATGCTTAGCTTATTCATTTTTCTCAGCTAAGAAAAAAATGTCAATATATCGGTTCGCTTATGTACAGGAAGCATACATAAGTACACAAACGATCAAAAGTCAATAATGTACTCGTACATAACGTCCTCTTAACATAATTCGTCAGTTAGCACAAGAATATGGCAGGAAACTTTTATTTGTAGGAGATAAAAAACAAAGGTTGGGCGAGTTTCGGCCCAGCTTATCTGACTAACCACAATAGATAAACGAATTCCTTTCTTGGATGTGTTAAATATTAACAAATATAGCTATGTTTAGGCATTCGAGTTTTCCATCCTCTTTGAGCGTCGGTGAAGAAACTTATATTACCTACTATACCTACTGATTTCAAGTGTGACTATAGATTTGCAATTAGAATTGATACAAGTAAATTGGCGTACTCATAACTTTATTGTTAGGGTTTAATTTTGCCTATATTATCAGTTTTTTATCGTCAGATAGAAACCTTCACGGTTTGTGTACAAATTACTCTATAGTAGCATCAGTATTGAGAAGTTGGAACTACAAGAAAGAGTCTATTGAGTATCATAAGAGTATACTTTAACCATATTGTCAATAACGAATCAGCATATTATCCTAACTCCTCAGGACCATTATATCATACGGTAATTATTGCTATTTTTCTATTCTCTCTTAATTCATTTTTATAGAAATTGGGAATAAATTATCCTTCTTTCTTTCGATTATTACTGAGAAACACTATTCTTGGAACATATTAGCTTGTACAAACGGTATGGTGTTAATCGGCTTCTTTTATTTTTTAACTTCACTATCTTGTTCTTTGAATGGGTTTGTTCCTGTGAAGCAACAAAAAGCAAATTCCAAAGATATGCAATACCTACGCTTTATTTCAAAACAAAACGAGCAACACAAAGTTAATGAGATGGATAAGAATGTATGTCTACAAGGCGTATACCTATTCAATTTGTTTGCACAAATTCGCAACAGTTGTACAAAGCACTTTGTTCAGTGCGCTCTTTTTAATCTTTTCCTTTATCGATATCCACGTTATCTATGTTTGCGCACTGGCCAGACACGGGCAGCGTTTTGTTGGCCAGCTCTTTGACTATTCCGACTGATAACTTTGTTCAGCGATAAACTTTACAAATAATAAAACCACTTGCAGTAACGCTGGGCCTTGCGTGTTATCATTAATATTATTTTATAGTATTGTCATTTCAATGGGTACGCGTACGCGACCGTGAAATGATAATTATTCTCTTACCTATTCTTATCGTGTATTTAAATAGGTGTCTATTGTGTTTGACTAATTTTATTCATGGTGCCTAACACAATATTTTTCATGTTGTTTAGTTATACCTACCTTGCTATCGTCATCTGTAAATCATCTGAAATTATCCAGTTCCCTTACCATTTGAAAAATTTTATAATTCTCAGATGGTAAGATATCCAGCATAGGTATCATCAAGACGAAAATTCTATAGGTACCTACTTACAGTTTATTAAGAAATGTACCTTAAAATAACTTCGCACATTCATTGAGACTCCATCGGCCTCCATTTAGCTGTAGGTCACTAGGTATCACTTAGACAAGCATCCCGCGCACAATGAGAAAACTCCCACTTCTGATATTCATTTTCAAGTTATTCTTTAACACTCTACCTGAATAAGATTAGGCACTTTGCACGTTCATTCAAAGTTAAGTCCATTGAGCCAAATGTTTGCTCAGGCCAGTTCACACCGGCGCTATTTGACCAGAACGACGGATAGCGCCACAGGTGACTGTACCTGACTTTTTGTGTGTTTAGCGAGTTAGATCTGTTTAGATGTTTGCGGTCAGATTTTGGAGTGTTTAATGGCTGTTTGCGTTCGATTTTTTTGACACCGGAATTAAGAATTCCGTTGGTTTTATTTTCTTTATTTGCGTCAGCCTCTTAGGCAGGTTAGCATTTTGGCTAATTAGTAAGTCATAAGATAGGGAAATACTTTGTTTATTATTATAATATTATATTGAAATATTAAAGTTGATAAGTGGGTGTGTAAGGCGATTTTCGTTGTTATGAGTATTGGAATTTTATTTAATCATTTCAGTTCATTAATAAGACTATTTCCTAAAAAGTAAATGTATCCTGCTTAAGTATACCACATTTAAATATTATCTGTTAAAATTACAATGAAAAAATTTTTCAACTAAAATATTATACCCTCAACTATTCTGGTTAAAAAAACAAGATAACAAACATCGGCGTTCGTTAACAAGTCAAAAAACCTCCGAGCTGGGGACGGAAGAAAGTTCCTCCCACGCTCGAACGGCAAATAAAAAAGTAAAAATTAATTTTTGGAATTCCCCAATCGGCTACCGAATTACACGCCCCGCCTCCGCTTTCTGATTGGTGAACAGTAGTCGGATTAAATTTTTTCACGGCGTACGAGCATAATCACGCGCTTGATAGATAACGTTAAAAAAGTTTTTATTTTGTGCGTTTGAGCCGTCGTCTCTTGAACTATTTGGATTTAATTTAGTAATTGTAATGTGTATTATTTTTATAAACTATGATAACTTGAAATATCCCTTCTTTATCATAAATCTACACCCCTTCTTACATTTATTATTTGCGAAGATTCTTAGTAAGTACTTAATTTACCTGCTTTAAGTGCTTATAGCTGCTATATAGACCCATACAATACATAAGATAATAACTATATGAATATATCTGCCTATTTTGATTTGGAATAATAATAAATTAAAAAATATAATTAAATAAGGAAAATTAATTATAATCTTAAATTATAAAAAACCTTTTGACATAAAAGAAAGTCGATGGTTTTTTATAAGAAAACTTAGGAAACAGTTTTTAAACTGCCAATTTAGTAGGAAGCTCAATAAATTTAACCAATCTCAAGATCACCTTTATTTATAGGTAGGTATATAAACAACATAACGCTTAGACAAATAGCTTGAAATAAGGAGTTTAGTATGCTTTAGACGCAAGTATGAAAATCGATCAGAACCATCCATCATCGATTTGAAAACTAACAGTCAAGACCATGAGATAAAGCCCTCAGGGTGCACCCATGTTTTAATTATGTAGGCAGACATTATGTTGGGTCACGAACTCTAATAATACGACCTCCTTGGAGACGAGACGGGCCCTTAACTCTTGTTTAATTGCTGTTTTGATTGGTCAATTCCTTTTTAGTATGCGAAATAAAGTCCCTACGTCTTAATCAACATTGTATTAATTGTATTGAATTGGCTGTATGCAGTTGTGACGACGCTTTAATGATTTGAACTATAGAATAGGTAGAGTAAACTTTATAATTAATGTTAAAAGCTTCACAGTGAAGGAGTGGAGAAGGTAATTTTCAATAATCGTTAAAATCTCCAGACTCATTGCACTATTTTCGTATGTACCTACTTCACAAAGAGGTAGGAACTATGTATTAGTTTTTTTTTAATTTTTTTTTCTAGTAAGAAACTGCCGCTTTCGATGTGGTGGTGATTTAATACTGTTCTTAATACTTAATTGTGAACTGCTCTTGTACCTAACTTCTTTGCGTGCAGTTCCATGCCTTACAAACTACCTGATATAATAAAGCCAAGCCCTAGTAACTATTGGTAAATTGATCATCCAAATAAAGTTTGTACAAGCCTCGTTGAAAAAGGAAAATTTCTATTTGAATTTAAAGAAAATTTTAGACCGTGAAAGACTGCACACAGCTTTTTCAGTTTAAGAAGGATTAAAAAGAAACTTATAACTGTAACTGAGCATGTGCGTAAATTTTCCATTTCCATTTTCAAATCGACCAATCCCGAGTCGTTAACACGAATGAGTTGAACTCGCACTGTTATTAACACTAGCTCGATTTCTCCTCCGGCTTTGATTGGTCGCGGCGTAAACTGGTAGCCAACTCCCACATAGTGTTTATACACACGCATGTATGTACGGGTGTGTATGTGTGTGTGTGTGTGTCTTGAGGGCATACATAAAAATTAGGGTTGGACTGAAAATAATTTATTTGTGGAGAAATATTTATTTGGATTCTTGTATAGATTCCCTATATGACTCGAAAGAAAAATACCTGCCTGGATAAAGAGACAAGTTTGTCTTTGTAACTTTATATCTGACTAAAATAAGTATATTATTGATAGGAGATTATAGAATATGCCTCAAATGCACGAGGGTCTGTCTTGATAGAGTAGGTTCGTAGCTACCACCTTAGTTTGCATATCAGCTCTACATTTTTCTAGCCTATAGGTACATACATAGCAGATAAACTACCTAATGGTGTGTTATCTAGGTAAGAAGATATTAAAACCTAACTTTAGATAGGCATGTAATTTAACATATACCTATGTATTAAAACATTTTATAACTAAACCGATAACTACAAAAGTAGGTAAGTATTCTTACCAAATCAATTTTTGAATTGATAATAGTTTCTTTATACTGTACAGATTAATAACAAATCATCTGATATATCTCTATAATAAGGAATGCAACACAGTTAAAAAGTTGTTAGCATTTATATACCACAGTAAAACATACGCAATCAGGCGTACAGAGGGAGGCACTGCGCCGGAGGCGATACGAAGCGCCCAATATATCAGCCACACTACGATTCTTAGCGCAGCGATGCGATAGAATAGGCATTATTACTAAAAAGTTTTAATTTACAAATTAAAACCATATAGCTTCAATATTAATATCCAAGTAAAAGATACGCAATCAGCCCTATAGGGGAGGCTCTGCGTCCGAGGCAATACACAACGCCCAATATATCAGCCACACTACGATTCTTAGCACAGCGATGTGATAGGATAGACATTATCATGTTTTAAGTGCACGAAATAAAATATTTCATCCATAGCCCATTGGTTCTAGCTTAAAGAACGTAACGCATATGCAAGCTGTTTTATAACTCACCACTTCATCACTCGTCCATATTACTTAAATGACTTTTTATTAGAAGAACGTATGTAGTATACCTATTATAATATCCTGCCTGCAAGCAAGCAATAGTTTTATGCCACAAATTTATTCCACCCATAAATATCTAAAATATTTTAATAAACATATTCGTCTTAATACTCTTAATAGAATAAATAATATTAAACATCATAATTATAATTTATCAACATAAAGTATAATAATAATTAATGTGTCATAAACAAAGATATCAATGCAATGATAATCGTTAAATCGGTATTTATTTACGATTTTTTTTAAAGATGTGAGTCTACATAGTTAATGTTAAAATGAAAGTTATTATTGATTATTGCCATACAAATACTATGAACAGGTATTTAGTAGTTACATCCTATCCTAATTATCGACCCTTCTAGGTAAAGAAGTTAAAAAAAACTTAAACATCGATAACGAACTTAAAAAAATTGAAAGTTTTTGAAATTAATATTCTAAATTCGACTCCACTCGCGGACCTGTCCCGCAGCGCGCATACCGTTCCTGTGGGAACGCGCGGGACATTAAACTGTTTCGTTATTTCTGCTCACTCGCTCATTTGTATATTATAATTTGGCCCCGCTTAAAACCTGTTTCGATTTAAATTGCTATTATGCTGGTATTATGTGCTTTAAATAATGATATGTTCGAGTGATTGACTTTGATAAAAAAGTTGCGAACAACTCTATACGAACCTATTATTTTGACCTCCTTATGTTTTATACTGGTTTTAAAATAAAAGTGAAGGCGAAGACTTGAAAATAATATTTCCATTGCTGTGCAAGGATTCCTTTCCCATAGAACGTAGGTAGGTAGGTAGTAGGTACCACTATAGTCTATACCTATCACTTTTTAGGTTCTCGGTATGAACGGCATTCCAGCAATCAGTGGTAGATTCACTCGACTATTCAAAATCACTTACTAAAAGTCTACTTAAATAAATAATATTTGAAACTCTATAAATATCATAATATTATTTGAAGCTTGGCAGTAAAATGCAGCTATAGTGCGGTGCTGGAATTTTTGGTACTACCAACACATTAACAGTTCTGGTGGGACCAGTTTTGTGTCGTTAGTCTTGGTTAGGTAACCAATACCCATACACCATTCATTCATTAACTTGGACGAAAAATATATATAACGTTCTGAGGTGTTACGGATTCTTCAAATCTCTTCAGAAATACATATATTAAAACAAGAATCATTCTTTATTGCTGTGGATTTATTCCCAACCGGGGTAATTATAAAACCATGATTCAGCTCATGCCCGGCATTATCGTGATTTAAAGGACAAGCCTTACAATAGCCCTCTGTCCCTTTCTGCCTTTCAGCGATTTTTATCAGCGGGAGAGGGAGGGAGAAGATTGTTATTCATTGTTCGTAAAAATGTCCAACAGAATGATAAACATAATTTCGTGTTGAAATACAGAGACATGCGCCGTACAATATGGATTCGGTTTTTTCTTTTGTTTTTTTTTCGGGTATAAATAATTGATGCCGTTTCTTCTAAAAGTAAAATAGTAACACAAGCTGTAAGTAGATATATTAATTTAAAAAAGTACAGAAAAAATTTGGATTTAAAATCGAGGTAAAATCCATCATAATATCAATTTTGTTCTTGTAAAATGTAGCCTATGTCACCCGGACCATAATAACGAATCGACCTAGGTACTTCAGGCGCTACGGTCGAACATACATAAATACATAAGTACATAGACTGCTAAAATCATAACCCTTCTTTTTGGATTTGTCGTAGTTGGTTAATAATAATTATTGTAAACTTGAAGTTCATCACACCCAAACTTTCTTCAAAAATCTATGCGTAAAAGCTCACAAGCAAAATCCTTTCAAATAGAGACTCGATATGGGTACGTGATATGGGTTCGCAAAAGCGGTGATAGCTTAGCGGTTTAATGCGCCCGGCTTTCGGGTGGTCGGGAGTTCAATCCCTAAGCCCTCACTTATCCCCTATCTCTAATATTTTAAATTTGGAATTGTGTGGGTTTCATAATGTTCTGAAAGGAAAGAAGCTCTTGCTTCCTACGAATTTCAAAAAGAGGCTCATAAATGAACTAAAAAATTGCATCATGCTGTATAGGTACTATGTTGACAACTTTAGCTCAGTCCTACTAACAAAATAACAGTATTGGTAAAATTTTACTAAATAAAAAAGTCTTGCTGGAAACCTGGTTGACAAAGTTTTTCATTTCCGTAGCTACAAAATATTGCAATGATGACAAATCCTTTGCTACATACCTTTAGTTTTAATCAACTACAAGCTAGCCCTTGACTGCGATCTCACCTGACGGTAAGTGCGATGATGCAGTCTTAAGATGGTAGCAGGCTAACCTGTTAGGGGAATGGCAGTTATATTAAACCTATACCCCTTCGGTTTCTACAGGCATCGTACCGGAACGCTATATCGCTTAGCGGCACGTAGGGTGGTAAGTGGTAACTAGCCACGGCCGTAACTTTCGTTGAAAGGGAAAACATCTGGCCCAGTTGTGGGACGTTATTAGGACGTTGCATTTACAGTAAAAAAATTACCCAACTAGGTATACTTACACAGTTTTTTTGCGCCACTATACCCGTTTAGCCGTTGACTGCAATCTCACCTATTAGTAAGTGATGATACAGCCTAAGATGGTAGCGGGCTAACCTATTGGGGATATTATGGCAGTTATATTAAACCCATACCCCCAATCGGTTTCGGTGGCTAACCTCAGAGCAAGGAATATACTAGGTAGTTACTCTCTACCGAGAGCCTCAGAGCTATGTCAGAGCTCAGTAGATAGGTATTTTGCTCTGTCAAAATAAATCAAAATATCTTGTAAATCTGGCTTATTACTGTGACAATACGGAAAACAATGTTATTTTATACCTAGTTTATAAACACAATGCAACAATTAGTTTCAAAGTTAGAAGTGATTTGTATAAGTTATTAATTGTGTAATTTTCCACTACAAAATACGTGATATTAATTAGTGACAAAAATTATTGTACTACCTCCAACTGCATATGTAGAAATATGAAACTGTACCATATCAAGACCCTTTCGACATTTTACCACAGAATAGGTAATAGTACCTACTAAATTCTTCTAAATACTCACTTGGCCTAGCCCTACGAAGGAGACACAAAGTTTTTCTATCATTATTAACGGACCACTACCACCACCACTACAGCCCATTAACGTCCCACTGCTGGGCAGTGGGCACAGGCCTCCACTCTCATAGGAGAGAGGGAATTAGAGCTTAGACCCACCACTTAACGCTTAACTTAAGAGCTTATTAACGGACAGGAAAACAAAATTAGCAGTCAAAGGGACTGCCGATAGAAGTGAAAACGTATATATATAAATATATATTTTATATTTTTTTAGTTATATTTTTTTTTAATTAAAAAAATCTTATCTTACTATAATATTATAAATGCGAAAGTTTGGATGTATGGATGTCGGTATGGATGTATGGATGTATGGATGGATGTTTGTTACTCAATCACGCCCCAACAACTGAACGGATCTGGATGAAATTTGGCACAGAGATAGATTATGGTCTGGAATAACACATAGCCTACTTTTTATCCCGGAAAATTAAAGAGTTCCCGCGGGAACCACAAAACCTCGATCCACGCGTACGAAGTCGCGGGCATCAGCTAGTAATATATAAACCTTATAACCAAGGCATTAAAGTTTGATTACGAATGTAGTATATTTAAGACCTTTTGTCTTCGTAGTGACAGAGCATGTCGGCGCGGAGCAAGTCAGTGACGCGAATCCACAAGTTTACCCCCTACCAAAAAATAGCTCAACGTGGCTAAAGAAGTTTTCACTTTAAAAACCCCCAATCGTACCGGAACGCTAAATCGCTTGTGCGGTAGTATAAATAGCCGCGGCCGAAGCCTCCCACCAGGCAGATACAATCGATGACCATCAATACCGCACCAGCATAAACAATTGCACAAATAAGACGGCACATACACTGACAACGTTTGTTCAAATTCCAAGAAAGCGGACGCCGAAAGCCGAATGGACTCACGCTGACTCGACACTCGGCCTCACTCGGCCTCGTGAAAGACGGTACAATAGCCACAAAGCACGGTAATAGACCGTATTAGATGCGCGCATAAAGGCATTGACACAATAACTTGATAAATACTGCCTTTGAAAGAGACGCGTGTAAATCGCCCTTTATGAAAGTTTACATTGTTCATTTTTTAATCGTGCGTATGGTGGGCTTTTGATTTGACAGATTTTTAGAGTCTATTTTGTATGCTTTTTATCACGTTTGTTAATTATTTTTCATGTTTTTGTCATTGTTTCGTCAAAGGACGATCCTGAAATTGTTCTTATTAAAATGTACTGTTTTAGCCCCTTCTATAAAATGCCTATAATATTGTCATTCTTGGATTATAAATTATAATGTGGTGGGTTTAACGGATTACGATTTCGTCTCTTTGATTTACTTAATTGAAATACAGATCACCAAAATCAGTATCCTTCCAGTTAAGTACGTGGGTTATCGATTCTTAACGTTAATAAGTGAAATTATCTATGTATTAGTAAGTAAGACATTTAGGCACATGAAAGCTATATATACTTCTATACTTAATATCATAAATGCGAAAGTTTTGATGGTTGGATGGATGTTTATTACTCAATCACGCCAGAACGGCTGAAAGGATCTGGATGAAATTTGACACAGAGACAGATTATTGTCTGGAATAACACATATGCGACTTTTTATCGCAGAAAATTAAAGTTACATGGGAACCAAAAAAATCTCAATCCACGCAGACAATTATTATTCAATGTCGCAAGTAGGCTATAATCAGGGGCGTGCAGTTCATAGCAGCATTAAAGCACTGCTTACCCAAATGGATATGTACGTCAATGCTCATTTTTCTACAAAACAACTCGTAAATAGGTATTCTGACTAACGAATGCCTACCCTAGCTTCAAATCCTGTGCACACCACTGGCTATAATATTATATTGGCCACACAACGTCCTACTTACTAAAGGCAACTATGTATGTAACCTAACGATGTATCATCTCTTTTTTACACAAGTGCACCGCGCCGAGTACTTCTCGAAGGCATAAGCTGTGAGATTATTTTAATTTTATTCACGTGCAAGATAAATCCTTTCAAAGCGCATAGCCAATAAAACGTGTATTCGCCCGAGTTATGAATACAGTCAAATTAGCTCGCTTTTTAGCTGCAAGTGATAAATTTTAATTACACGTTAATCGCGTATGTGAAAACAGCTTAATAGCTATTTTACAACCTTTGATCCTTGCTTTGATAGTTCAGTGAATAAATGTTAAGTTTGTTAGATTCTTGAACTATTTATTGCTCGCCTCAGTTCTTTACAACATGCGAGCTCATTACATTGCGGATAATGTATTGAACTTTAAATGGCTGTCGATGTAAAACAAGTAGTGTAAAGCTCTTTAAGCTCTTTAACTTTACTGTCGGTTGTGTAAGTTACTATGTTGTAGAGTCGAGTGCTTGCGTTTGTGGAATTTTGCGTAATTAACTTTAAAGTGGCAGTTTTTGTGGTGATCATTATGGGTATTATTCCGTAAGCACTCCTTACAATAACGTCGGTGCAAGATTCTGTGGGCTAACTACCATCGCTTAAAGAAGTGTTCTTTTAAAATGTCAGATTTATACGACGTACCTAAACGTCAGTAATACAAGGATTATATTTCTGAAACAAGAGCGTCAACATTATTAAAATAATACTGCCGTAGCAATGGAACTGGATGTAGGAAGGTATACATTGTTTTTAATGATGCAGATATTGATTCGAATATTGTTATGATATATTTTATGATTCTTCTATATATATAAAAATCAATTGCTGTTCGTTTGTCTCGCTAAAACTCGAGAACGGCTGGGCCGATTTAGCTGATTTTGGTTTTGAAATGTTTGTCGTAGTTCAAGGAACGTTTAAACCAGTTTAAACGGTGAGAAAATAGGGAAATAGGGAAGAATTTGTTAGTTACGACGCGCGGACGAAGTCGCGGGCATCAGCTAGTATTGAATAAACTTGAGAGGCAACTTGCATATTATTGTGTGGGCTAGTTATATTACTTACATTGCCTAGTGGTTGAGACGCCCGGCTTCTTATTAGAATATAAACGGGGTTCGATCTCCGAGTACGTACGTTCGATTGTTCGGAGTTATGTGCATTTTAAAGGATTAAATCCGGCAAAGACGTACCTTCTTACCGTAAGACGTAGAAAGTAGAAGCCGATTAGGGGTAAGTATAATATAACCGCCATGCCCCTAACAGGTTAGCCCGCTACCATCTTAGACTGCATCATCACTTGAGCAGATGAGATCGCAATCAAGGGCTAACTTGTAGAGGTTATTTTGTTACTCCACTACAAGTTAGCCCTTGACTCTGTTATCACCTGATGGTAAGTGATGATGCAGTCTAAGATGGTAGCGGGCTAATCTGGCAGGGGTATGGCAGTTATATTTAACCCATACCCCGACACGGCATCGTATCGGGACTCTAAATCGCTTGGCGCTAGGTCTTTGCCGGTAGGGTGGTAACTGGTAACCAGGTGGTAGACGAAAGGAATTTAAAAAAATCTTTAGTAAGCAGTAAGCGCCTTTTTCCCTTTTTTAAGTAATATTGTATCTCATTTATTAAGCTAATTAATATATAATAAACTTTTTTATTTTTAAGTTGGTATAATCGGCGTGTCGTATTCCACACCGGCAGATCCCTTTCACTTAATTTCGTAATTAATGAACGCGTTGAGTCAAGCTTTTAGACACACCTTAGGACCTCTCACCTCGCGACGAGACCAAGTGACGCATAACTGTTGAGATATCGTGTTATTGGATGAGTAACATCACTGGGGCATACTGCGCCAACTGAACGCTTAAAGTAATACTTAAGCAATATTACTCAAAATGACAGTGTCGTGTACCTTGATGTTCCTAAAATAAGGATTATAATTCTAAAACACGAAAGTCGACAATTATGAAACAATATGGCTTTAAGCTTTGGTATAGTATGGGCCCTGTATTTACCTGGATACTGCTCAAAAGTATGTTGCTCCCTCAACACCTTGTGAGTCTTGTGACATACACATATTGTGTGTTGTGCGGTCCTAAACAAAACATTGACGACCTCTGTGGTGCAGTGGTTAGCGCTGTGATCTTATAGCGGGAGGTCCAGGGTTCGATTTCCGGCAGGGTCAGAATGGGAATTTATAATTTTTGAATTTTCTCTGGTCTGGTCTGGTGGGAGGCTTAGGTATGTCCTACTTGAAATAAATAAATTGAGTAAAAATTAAAACTTATTCATATAAATTTCATATAAATTAGATTCTTTTTAGTGCGAATTCGAAACCCACTACCGACAGGGCATGACAAAACATCAGCGAAATAAATCGCAGCGCGCGCACTTGTATAATAAGGAGTTCCACAGTTCGCGCGACACGACGTGACGTGTTTCCCATACTTAACGTCGCGGGTATTTCCCGTGGGTTACCTACTTACCCATTTATTTTATGATTTATAGATGATGCCCGTGACTTCGTCCGCGTGGTTTAAGACTTATATTCCCGCGGGAACTCCTTAATTTTCCGGGATAAGAAGTATCCTATGTCCTTCCCCGGAATGTAAGTTACCTCTTTACCAAATTTCATCAAAATCGGTCGAAAACATCGGCCGTGAATACGTAGGAGACAGTCAGACAGACAGACACACTTTCGCATTTATGATATTAGTATGGATGAATCTTAAATTCACAATAAGAAGCAACACAATATTGACAACGGAATTTTACACCATGATTTACCCATGACGATATTTAATTTCGACGAAATAAAATTTACCAATTTATTTGAACAAAGTGCTCGGCTCAATTTTCTAATTAAAACAACACCTGTACCGCGAACGCTGTGAATCAAGGGGTCAGTAGTTCAACGTTTATGAATCATAAATCCGTATAGTGTACCTACGTCAATATAACGCAATATACGCCATCAAAAAGCTGATATACCTATGGGTATTACAATATTTGCATCATCAGCAAGATTCAGCCGCATCAAGCGCTGTAAAAAGTAGGACATGTTGCTCTAAAAGCTGGTAATCCTCCATACATCGTCCTCCTCACTGCTGAGGGTCGTGATCCTTGCCACGGAGAATCTTTTCTTTTATGATGTTGCGCCATCTTGGTCTGTCCGTTGCATGTTGCAGAGCAACGTGGACAGGTGTGCCGAGTGTGCTTATTTGGTCGGCCCAACGCATAGGGCTACGTCCTCTTGGCCTTTTTCCTTCCACTTTGCCCGTTAGTAGCAGTTTCTCCAAGTTGTCAGGGTTTCTGCGGGCAATGTGTCCGAAGTACTCCAAGGTTCTCCGTAGGCATGTGGTAGATAGCCTGGTGGTAATCTTCAGTTGCTTTAGGATGGAGGCGTTGGATAGCTGGACATAATTGTTTTAAAATGCCGGACAATTTAAAAAAATTGGCCGGACACGACCGTGTAAGTCAAAATTATATGTCCGGGTGAAGCCGGACGCATACTATAGCAACCCTATGCACGCGACGCATTTTTCAATGCGTGCGTCGTAGTATCTAGTAAAGTTCGGCGGCATCGATAAATAAGAGCAGTACCCAAAATTTCCTCACTCAGGCTTAGCATGAGCACAACGAGATATCTCGCGACGAGAGAGATATTGTTGTTGCCGGCAAATTTTTCGTATACCCTAACATGCACAAACCCGGTATATTACGAGAAAAAATTGTCGGCATGCAAGGGTTCTGATAGAAAAATGCCACAGATAAGAATTATATTACTTTTAACTCTACTTTTGACATAAAGAGACAAGTCATAATGTGTCACCATGTTAGCTTCGGTAGACACTAGAGATAACGCGAGAAAAGGGTATAGACATAATGTTACTCGTTGTGCGCATGCTAGCCCTGCTGACCTCTGTTTATGAATTTCTACAGCGCGCCAGATCCTGCCGATGTTGCATCCGATGACGATCACGGTTATTCCGGATCAAAGTGGATTCTGAATCACCAATAGATCCGCCTTAAAACAAATGACACAGATAGATCGTTACTAGATATGATATTTTTTCGGCGACCACAAAGTTCAAAGGTTCGCATAACTTCATAAGTCATAACGTTTATGAGGAAAATATTGCCTCACAGTATGTGGTCTTATACCTATTGTTGAATGCATAACTTATTGAATTCTCATTTTTTTAAGTGTAGATAAAACAATGACTAATTTAAAAGATGTGACTGATAATTTACTAACTAATTTAAAGGATTCACAGCGACGTACAGTTCAGTTCAGCCCCCCGATTGTGTAAAGAAATTGTAATCGGTTTTTAAATGATAATTCGACCTGTTTAAGGAGTTCATAGATGCCTGCACGACAAAAAGCATGTATGAACTCCATAAACAGTTCGAGTTAGACAATTACAATGTAGTGCTTAGACAATGGGGACTATCGTTTCTTTGCTCACCAGTTGGCGCCACTGTTGACTAAGGTCCAGAGGTATAGCCGTCAAAGGCGACTTTATAAGATTGGCGCCGAAACAAAGTTTTAAATCTTGAATCTCATTAAGTTTATTAATTACTAGCGATCCGCCCCGGCTTCGCACGGGTAGCACTAATAATCCTAATATATACCTATCCAATATAGCCAGTGGGTAGTGGGCAGGTTACGTCGTCATTATTTCTATGATATCTCATAAGCTATTCATCTAAATTAAATGGTGTAAAGGACAATTTTTATCCTAGTTAAATACTTGAGATGATTAATATATTTATTTTGATAAGGATTAATACTATGTCGGTAAAAACACCTTCGCAAATAAAGCATTGGTTTAGACCAAATTTGAAAATCATAAAAATGGTTATTGTGAGTCAACCTTAAAAGATAGATATATGCTATCGCGGACTTTTTTTAGAACTTTTTAAGAGGAACAATTCCACGATACATTGTTTTCGTGTAACTTTAACTATTTACGCAGCGCACGCCGCGTAAGCTCTCAGAAGAGACGATTTTTTCCGACTTAGTTCACATTATTGCAATTTTCGCAAGGATCTCTAATTTTTTGAAAATAAAATATAGCCTTTGTTACTTGCTGATAATGTAGCTTTCTATAGGTGAAAGAATTTTTAAAATCGGTTTAGTAGTTTTTGAGTTTATCCATTACAAACAAACAAACAAATCTTTCCTCTTTATAATAGGTATTAGTTTTGTTAAATAGTTAACTATCTATCATCATATCGAGTAGCTATGCCGCAATGTTGTGCAGTTCCGTTCTAATCGGAAAAAAGAGGAGAACACAATATGTTTCCAAAAGATAAAACTGTTCTAAACAGTGGCTAGTGGCGATTTGCAGGAATAACTATACCCGACAAAAATTCTCGTGTTTGTAAAAACCATTTTAACCCCGAGGATCATGTGTTACCCAAAGAATCAAATAAGTACAGAAAATCGTAAGTAATTATCTTTCTTATTCATCTCCTAAATTAAAGCCAAAAGTTGTACCTACCTACCTAGTCAAGAGAGAAGAGAGAAAGGAAATTAAAAGAAAACGTGCAGAAAGAGCTCAACAACGTCAAAAAAAGAAATTTTTGCGCTTATTTATGCGCCTCTTTTTCATAATTCCGCCTTCAAAACGTTCACATTAATCGCTAAATAATCCATATTTGCGATTATTTCACGAAGGAGATCACTTTTCAACAGGTAAATTAAAGAAATTATAATTTATGTCACGAAGCCCGCCAAAACCAGTGAAAAGTGAATGTTATTGGACCTCACGCGACACCAGCGCCTCTAGTGGCAAATTCACGCGCGATAGCCCCCATTGGGCTTCAGTTCGTGTGACGTGACAGCTGCAACTTGCAAGTTAGGACGTCAGAAGTCCTGATGTAACGAGTTACGACTTTTGATAAGTACGTTTAGATAGTGAGCGGTATACTACTATGTTAGTAGTTGCCGTAATTGTACAATTTAAGAGATGTATCTAAATAATAGGTACCCATACGAAGCTATCGAACATTTAGTGATATCAGACGTCGATTAACTATAGGCAGGCTATACTAGTATCGTTAAACCTTAATGCCTTTAAGTTCCCAAGATTTATTTGAACATGAATGTTGAGTTAACAGCTATTGTTACCTTAGAATGACGATAATTTCTTCAAGATGAGCAGTAAATTTAAGATAAACTCGGGACCATCTCTCATACCATAAGAGGCATTTATTTTGCTACTAAAGAGGGAACTTCGTGACTATCAGATGTTTATCAAAAAGTACCGGCAGACTGTAACCCCTAAATGGTAGCTAAAATGTCGAAATCTCAACAACGGAGCTTCTTTTGCGTGCCATCGTTTCGTGATACCACCATAATGCATAGTTTTTATCATTTTAGTTAATGTTAGCAAAAAATAGCTTTTAAAATTCTTATGTTATGAGAGAATCCTAAACGTGTGCTCATGTTGGGTACAACAAGATAAAGTCTAAAAACTAAAACTGACTAGGTAGTTCCTTAAAATACTACTACAATTATATTTTAGCATTTACATAATACCAACAATCTTGATCGATCGATTTTATAATATTTTATAATTTTTAAAAATGTATTATTTTTAATGTAATAAAATTATGTCAAAAGTCAAAACGCAGTTCTGATGACGTCAATTGAGCAGATCACTAAGGCGAAACCATTTTATCAATATTTTGCAATTTTGAGGGAACTGAAGGTCACACATGGCGGGAATTAAAGTAATGATCTGCAGTGAGGTTAAATCTTCGTAAGCCATATAAATAGTTAGCTACAAGTATAATAAACAATTTTGATTATGCTATAAAAAGTGTGCATAAAATTTTACAATTGTCGCGACAATTACATTTAACGACTACCTACTTTAAAACACGACCTTATTATTGTGAGCTCACTCACAACTCAGTCAAAGATGCGTAAATATCATAAAATAAAATTCAGAATCCTAGCTGAATTAGTTGTGGTTCTACTTCGGGCGCATTTGGAACCATACTCCAATTCATAGCTTCAGTTTTTACTAACTTAACTTCAGTGAAAATATCATAAAGGATCCAAAATAAAGTATTTGAATAAAGTTAAGCACCTTAATTGCGATAACATTAAAAATTAATAATTTCGCAGTAAAATTACGCGGAACTATTGAAACTGGAAACAGCAATCCGTGGCTAATAACAGAAGCCAAGCAAACGGTTATTTGTGCGGGTGCAAGCGCCGCGTCAGTGCCGAAATAAGTAATATCGTGAGTGGAATGCACGCACGGTAGCCCCAAGCCACCCGCGGCTTTCCCACCGAGTACTGTACTGTAATCGGTGCCATTTTAATGCTTGTACCCGTAATTATGCTTAGTACTTACTCGAGGTAAAATAGTGGTAGCTAGCGAGAAATAAGCAAAGTGAAGGTGAATTATGAAATATTAGCGTTCGCCCATGTCGGAACGTATTGAAAATTGGAATGGCTTGTAAAAAACTATGTGATTCTGTCTAGAGTCTATTACGGAAAAGACTATTTTTTACAAAAGCAATAAATAACCTAACACGCGAACAAAATAGGTTTAGTTCGATTTGGAATTGATTTTTATTATATTAATTGTTTTCCGGTCAATAGGTATGTTGAATTTTTAATTGTTCTTCTTATCAAAATAAAATAAAAAATATGAAGGCGGGATAAATTTCCCTAAAATCGATTAATGGTGCGATGTTTCTTCCTAAAGTATTGTTCCTATTACGCTGTCTGCGTAGCTCCGCGAGCCAGTGCTTTTAATTTCCATGGTGCGAGACACCAGCCTACCGACTCGCTACCTGTTCATTGAGCGAACACATGGTGGGGGCTACGCGCCTTCCGCGTAACGTTATCAGTAGTTTCCGCACCCTCTCGCCAGCGCAGTTGCCAAACGCACCCGGTCTACGTCGCACGTCCGTGACACTTCTAGTCATCAGCTCTCCGTGTATTTTGAAACCGTGCTTTACTAGAAAGCTCATCGAAACTTACTGCGTTATTACTTATTAATATTAAAATAAGTAGGTACAGTGAAAGTGTTAGCATTACTGCCTCGAATCGTTTTCTAAGGTGCGTATTACCTATCCATTATAGTGCTAAAATGATTTAATGGACGTCTCGATAGTTATTTATAAGTGTTAGGTAATTACGATATCTCCATCGATATAATACTCGTAAAAACGCGCGTTAACACCAACATTGCACACGACCTACGCTCCTAGTTATTACATTATTATGTAGGCGATGTAATAAAATAGTAACATCTAATGACTAGGATAAACAGTTAATACTAATTTATACAATGTCTTCTTGAAGTAAATATCGTTAAACAAATGAGGAATTACGCTTATCTGAATTAACTGTTGCAGAAGCCCAAGCACGATTAATACGACATCGTTTTCTCGCGATTTTTACGTTGATAAAGCATTAGCCGTGAGAGAGAAGTGTCGCACTGAACGTTCTCGGACTCATGTGGTTTAAGCCTATGGTTTTACGTGTACGTGTACGTGTTAAAGGCTCTGACAGACATCGCGCGACGCAGTCATGTCAAAGGTGGCAAGTTGCAATGTACAATAAGCTTTATCAAGGATGACGCACTGAAAATATCTAAGACGCCGCGACTGCCACAGCGCGCGCGTTGTGTCGCGCTCTCTTGTGTCGTGTGTAACATCCTTCATACAGTTTCTTGCATTACCTATCTACAAATTATATTTAAAGCGTTTAGCGTAGTACACTCTCTAAACTAATCTAAATTGACAGCACGAAATCTACGAGAATCTAAGAGAAGGAGCTGTCATTATAGTTTAGAGATTGTGCATGGTAAAATTAGCCAAATTATCATGCTGTTGCAGCCACGCTTTGTATTTGCCCAAGCCTTCAAAAGTTGAAACAATAATGAAGACCTACCCTTATCTGAATCAACTGTTGTCCAATTTTTTATTTTATTACTTACATATTAAAGTTGAATTTACTCTGTACGTTGTACTGATAAGTTATCATTGCTTTTTGTCTCACAGGCTCACTAGCCCCGCCCGTAGCGAGCACCATAGACCAGACAAAATGTTCGCCGTGATGCAAATCGACGAGGATCACACCAGGGACTTCAGGCGTAAACTGCGCCCCAAGTGCGAGTTCGTCTGCAAGTATTGCCAACGTCGGTTCACCAAGTCCTATAACCTGATGATTCACGAACGCACCCACAAGAGCCCAGAGCTGTCCTTCAGTTGTGAGGTCTGTGGGAAGAGTTTCAAAAGGCAGGACAATTTGCGTCAGCACAGGTGAGTTTTTAAATATTATTTTAATTTTAATATTTCTTCTTACCTGTTAGTAACTTTTATAAAAAAATATTTCCAAAAAACCGACTTCCAAGTTCCAACGCCACTTTAAAGTAAAAAATAATTTTGATTTCTATTTTCTACCCACTATGTCGAGCCTGATACGTCAACTTTGCTTATCCTTGTTATACCCGCCCGACTTCAACATAGTGGGTAGAAATAAAAATAATTTTTTACTTTACAGTCGTAAGTTTAGGGTATCGTACATACCTAAACGTATGAGAATGGATACACGAAATTGAGCTCTAATTCAATGCTGTTACGATTTATTTTACTTTGAAGCCGAACTTTGACGATTTGATCAGCAATCCTTACATAATTGCACCTCTGGTTTCTGGTCCAGGACCCAGTACTAACTTAATTTGACGGTATGAAAGATTCAAAATGATCTAGTAGGCGTCGCTTAAAGTTGACATAATTTCAAATACTTAATATAATAATGTTAAGTATAGTGTTTATTTTTTGTAAAAATAAAGTATAATAAGTATTGACATTTCTAGTCAGTTGCAAATTTTACTGTCGTCATGTCATAAATATTTTTATCTACTCCAGCATCGAAAAGTTCCAATTTCGAATTTGACAACTATATCGAATTGAACCCTCTTTCGTGTTTGCTTCTCATAACGACACAGTTCATTGTATGGGAGCTGTATCGTTATGAGTCGTAGCTGTATCGATATGGTTATCTTCATAAATAGGATACCTATAGCTTAGCGGCTCTGGGTTCTGGCACTTTCCCAACCAGTCAATTGATTTGACTTTTTTATTAATTTACAAAGTAAAAAATTATAAAGACGTCCTTGTCGTAGATAAAATCTTGTATGCAACTGTACGTAATTAGTCATTTTAATTCTCGTACTATCCTATTTTGATACTCGGCAAGCCTCGTATCAAAAAACAGCACTCGAATTAAAATGACCCTCATTACGATACAGTTGCATAAATAGCTAATTCAATTTAGGTAGGTACACTACACTCATTGACGTCCAGTTACATAAAAATATATTGGTGATAATCTGTTACGGTATCTTAAAACTAAAGCTAAGAGGGTTCCAAACGCGCCCTGGTCTGAGAAGAGCCCACAACAAACTCAGCCGGGTTTTATTTTTCATTATTACTGTAAAACACACAGCAAAATTTACAGTCTCCAGTTATTGCGTAACATGCTTACCGACCTACATCCTCGTGTGGTTGCGGCACGGGGCACAAGGCCGTGGTCACACTGGTCGTTGTGAATTAGGGTCTAGTCCGTCACAGGGGCATTCAGCTGTGATATACTGAGACGTCAGTTGTTAGCTACTACTGTTACAACGTGTGACCGCAGTTTAGCCCATGCGAGCACAGAAAAATTAAACCTTCAAACTATAGTCTAGTATAGCGGTGCTCTAATATTATGTACGAAAAATAAAATAAAAACATAAACTAAATAGGCATACAAATTAGTTCCAATTTTGGCCACCGGGCCAGATAAGTTTGACTCAACTTACATTTAATTACTTGGTACCTACACTGATTTTATAGGAACACTAGGTACTAATAAAAAAAACGGTTATCCTATACCTACTTGAATTAATGGAAGTTGGATATAAATTTGATGCATTTTAACTTGGATGTTATCATAATAATATGATATACGAGTATTTTATACTAGCCGATGCCCGCGACTTCGTCCGCGTTAAGTAAGTTTTTTTAATTCCCACGGTATCTCCCTAATTTTTCGGGTTAATATATGACACTGACAAATAATGTGGCTTTCTATTGGTACCAAAATTTTCAAAATTGGTTCAGTAGATCCAGAGATTACCCCCTACAACGTCACAAACTTTACCTCTTTATAATATTGGTAATCTTTCTTACTAATATTATAAATGCGAAAGTTTGGATGTATGGATGTCGGTATGGATGTTTGTTACTCAATCACGCCCCAACAGCTGAACGGATCTGGATGAAATTTGGCACAGAGATAGATTATAGTCTGAAATAACACATACCTAGGCTTTTTATCCCGGAAAATTTAAGAGTTCCCGCGGGAACCACAAAACCACGCGTACAAAGTCGCGTTCGTCAGCTAGTATGGACATAAGTCATAATATGGACATAAGTCATAATATAAAACATCTACTAAATACCTACTGATAGTTGAGATTGCAAGAAGTTTTGAATTTATCGTAACCCCAAACAATAATTAATTGCGTTCATATTATTAATTATTCTTGTGTTATTTTAATTAGTATTCTAATATTTTAAATTGATTGAACTTTAATTTAATTAAAATATAGCGCGACTTCATTAAACTTTATGTACAAAGAGATATTTTTTCTTTGTGTATAAAACTATATAAAGGCGTATACATACACGCGTCAGAATATGCGACATCCCCAATTACTGAAGATGTTATTACGCGTCACTGACAGAATGTCGCCCACTCGTGATTACCATACAATGTGGTGGTAGCTACACGTTGACAGGGTCAGGGTGCAATTCTTGTTTCCGTTGTCTCCTAAACATTATAACAAATAGGTGACAACTGACGACAAACGTTTTGTAGTTCTTTTTTGATTTTTATATGTCGGTTCGAGTGGCCTAGTTGTGACAACGCATATCAGTCGATGGCGATTGTCAAGCAACGTTGACCCAAGTCGGTAACTGGATGGGTGACCGAATTTGGAATTTCTAATCTGGCCTTTTCATCTCCTCCGTGTCTCGACCACCGCATTATTATCCCAAGAAAGTTTTCCGACCATTATTTGATTAATGGAAATTGGCACGAGTCACGACCCTCAATGATGAGGAATTCGATGCAGAGAGAGATATTATGTAGGTAGGTAATTTGTACTAAGGTACAGTAAATGTGATAGTATTTGTCGGTTTGCCCTAAATTTAGACCGCAACTGAGCGACCGCGACGGCACGACGTGATTTTTTGCATGGGTTGAGGACCTGTCATGTTATCCCGGAAAATCAATTATATCCCCCGGGCTAACCTGTTAAGTTCATGGTTGTTATATTAAACTCATTCCCCTATTCGGTTTCTACATGGCATCGTACCGGAACGCTTAATCGCTTGGCGGCACGTCTTTGTCGGTAGGGTGGTAACTAGCCACGGCCGAAGCCTCCCACCAAGCCAGACCAGGGAAAATTCAGAAATTATAAATTCCCAAATTGACCATGCTTGGGATCGAACCCGGGACCTCCGCACGTTAAGACAACAGCGGAACACACTGCGCCACAGAGGTCGTCGCTGGCATCTTGTAGGTATAATATGATTAGAATATTTCTCTCTATTTAGAATGGTTTTTTCAATATTCTTTAATGTCTAGCTCAATATCGCTTAGGACCTGTAGGAATTCCAACGGAATCTTTAAAAAGAAAACGAAAGAAATCGCGGGAGCACATTTGAAAAAGGCTTCGCTTAGTCTAGACTTTAGAGTATGACTTGGAATTAGAGAGAATTCGCCTGTCACCCTCAATCTTCACAGAAATAGTTTGTTTACAATCTAACTTCGAGATAAACAAAATCTCTTTGAAATTCCTTTAAAAAATACAACAACACATGCATTCGCTACACGCGTACTGGGGTTCCGTGTGAAAACCCAGCTCCGTATCCGGGCTACCAAGATCTTCGATAGATCGCTCACGACGCTCGTGAGCTCGTGATGCGCCCGTGTGTTAACGGTGCTTAATAGCCCCTAATGCTTCCGAAACTGTGCGAACGCGGTAGCCCCACACGTGAACATATAATTTGCAGTTGCCGTACAAGGAACAAAAGGTTTAGGACGAGTTTTCACATCTCGACATCGTTGATAGATTTCGAGTATCGAAATTCTATAGCGCATCGTTGTTATTTGACAGTTATTAGTTTTAGTATCTCTTTCGATCGCTCTATCGGTTTGCTTAGTTGTAAATTGGCTTGCAATGTGCGGTAAAGTAAGAAAAGCTACAGGTGATAATCGAAATCATCTCTGATTGGCTGATGCTATGTCACTGTTGACTGAAATTCAGAATTGCAGCAAGAATACCTTAAATTCAGTCAATCACAACTATTGCAATTATTATATAACCATTGCAATGCTTGATACTTAGACAAATTTGATGTCAAATAAATGTTCAGTAAAATAGTCGTAAACTCGCTTGTTTTACGATTCGATTTAGTCCGTAAATACTAATACAGCCAGCACGAGGCATCAAGAGAAATCAATTTTGTCAACAGTAGTAGGTACTGAATGAACTATATTTATTTATGTGTTTTGCGTGCACTCAACTAAAAAGTAAGATAAACATAGATAATTTATAATTTTTGGAATCTATCAACGTTGTCGAGAGGTGCTAAATCATACTAAGGCTATAGTGTGCACGCCGTTTAACCTGCCGAACTCGTATTGCGGTTCAAGCGGTGCGCTTTACCTATTTGGTGGTTTACGGTAAACTCTAGGCTGTTCTTAAATTTTGATCGTTCGTATTCTTATTATTTACATCCATATTTATTTTAACTCATTCCAATTCAAAGTTCTCGGGTGGTCTGAACCGGAAAGTTGTAGTAAGTACAAGTTTTATAACAAGAGCTTTTTGTAAATATAAAAACTCTTACTTCTTTACATAGATTTAGTATTGGGCTCGCGCGAGACCAATGCTAAATCTATGCTTCTTTATTGATAGGTATTAGAAAATATGTATGTTGGTTTCTCCTTAATCACACCGACTAGTAGCAACTGATTGACCCGTTTTTTGGATAGAAAAAGTTGAAGTCCTGGAAAGTTATTCTGAAAAAATTTTAAAACCTAAATTCACGCGGACTGTCACCATCTTCTTCTATCTATCATATCACTATCACATAGAACTATAGGTTTTTATAAGAAATTTATTTTCAAAATAATTAAGTGTATTCTAATCTGCTACGATTTTGGTTGTGTTAAATATATTTCGATGCATTTTCCTACTGTTGGCCTGTCATTAAAGTAAAACTAAAGTAAGATATTATACTCAAATAGCGATCTCTTCCAGGCAACTTCAATAAAAAATTGACTTGACTGAAGTCTGAAACCCATAAAATAACCCTATGTAATAAACTAACGACTGAGTCTTGATTCACTAGTATGGACTTGGAATGACTATGGAGTCATTATTAGTCTGAGTCTCCAGCAATGCTCAGGACTGCTGTTACTTATGTATCTTTAGAACAATGCAATTTTGTAAATATATTTTATTCAAGAACAACCACCGAGTTTCTTGCTGGTTCTTCTTGGTAGGAACGGCATTCCGAACCAGTGGTAGATTCATTCGACTATTCATAAGCACTTGTAAAAAGTCTATTTGAATAAAAAACATTTGAATTTGAATTTGAGACGGAGTAGAATTTCGATCCTGCAAGAGTAGTGCTGTACTACAAGAGTAAGGACCCCCTTTTCTCATACGTGTTCCGCGTAAAACCCGCAGGTACCTCAGTACACAGTCATTTAGCAAAATAATCGGTAGCGGTACTTCATTGCCATCGGCGCTCACGTTTGGAGGTGCGATTCACACGACCGCCATATCTAGTGAATTCTGGTATAACCACAGCACAAATATACAGTGAGGCCACCCCCTTGATGTGGACGTCTTTACTTTCGTAGCACTTGAGAAAAATAATTAAAGTTTGTTCTGCCTTTGTCTCTAGCCTACGTCTTCCAAAGGTTTGCTCTCTAGACGTCTTCGTCGGCTGACTGTATGGAGTGTAGCCACGGGTGGCTTTTGCTGCCATAATGCAGTATTATTTCCAAAATGTTACGTTTGTGTTGATTCCTAGTGACCTCTCAATTGGGTATTTGACTACTAGTTAAATAAATAATTTTTTAGTCATTATTAAATAAAGGATCTCCCAAAAGTCGTAATATCTAAGTCCCCTGTTAGTTTTATATTGAATAACCATTTTAAACTAGCAATTGGAGTAAAAAAGTGCGTCGAACTTTGATGACGTCACAATTTCATACAAAATGCATGCCATACCAAGCGCTTTGACGTTTGTAAAAAAGTTGCTGATTTGACTTGTTGTCAAATATCTATTGTGGTGTCATGACTAGAATCATGTTATTAGCATGCAAACGCCCACTGTTGAATATAGGCCTTCCCTATCACCACAAATTCTGTCGTCTTGTAGGTATACCGTTGTACACTGAACCAGAGAGCACCCCAGGTCCACTGAGCGTACGTACTTACCTACTTACTAAAACTACTTTTTAGCCAAAATTTTGGGGGTTGAATGACATCCTTAATGGTGTTTGTTGAAATTCCATCCGTTGAATTGTCGTACCCGCTTGAAGCATCAGGAAAGGATCTGTAATGTGTAATGTGGTCGATATTGTTAATTAATGGCATAATATAAAAGCTAATTTTTTAAAGAAATCCTTATCCGTACCATTACCTATTCAATGTATATTTGTATAAAACAGCTGCCTCAATATTAAAAATATTATGTTTTCTTGCTTTCTTATATTATATTAAGATATTATTTATGTTGTCCTCCTTTTGTTACTTAATGATTGAGTAATAATAATAATTAATAACTGGTTTTAATGAATGATGAATCACTTTTGGGAATGGGACTGATGAATTAATTTTATTAAGTAAATTTAAAATTAAATTATTAGTCAGTAATTTTTAAAGTCAAATAAATCGATGATAAATTTTCATATTTCTTACAAATATGATTAGATTCACTTTAGAATTGTATTAAACTTGATTCTAAACGTATAGCTTCAAATCTACAATTCTCAATCGGAACACGATATCGGCGAAATCCTAAAACAATGGGAATTGTCAGTGACATTTATGCAAACTTAATTAAGCGTACATCTGAACTATAATTTATCGATTCCAGTAATCGTAATTAAGGCTAGCCTTTGACGCGGCGATAACGAAGGGTCTCGCCTTAATTGCGATGCGAAATCGATGCTCTACTGAGTTAGAGCAGTGGGTCATCGGTGCGGCCCTGCGTCTAT
The DNA here is from genome assembly GCA_923060345.2 of Erebia aethiops. Classification (NCBI taxonomy): domain Eukaryota; kingdom Metazoa; phylum Arthropoda; class Insecta; order Lepidoptera; family Nymphalidae; genus Erebia; species Erebia aethiops. The sequence goes on along the minus strand of OV281096.1, from coordinate 5,890,583 downwards.
GGTAGGTACATTGTGATTTGTGCTCTATTTAATTGGAGTGAAACTTCTTTAGAATCGTTGTGATTTGAAAATTCGATGAAACGGATGTTGTCGCCACGGTACAAGTGGCGCCTCCGGACGAACGTGTGTATAAAGCGTTCCATTTTTGTAATTTTCAGTTTGATGGTTTAAATGTAGCAGTAGAAAGTCTGATTTGTTAATTGCTTTCTTATGTTTTATTTTCATCCGCCTCTTGTTGATAAAACGAAAAACAAAACGAAAAAGTGACACCAAAAAGAGACAAACATATTCATAATAGGATTTAGCCTGCGCTCTCGCAGGCTAAATCTTATAATGTGTATAAATATAACTAGTAATATAATGTGATAGAATACTAGTTATATTATCTCATTATCTCGTAGGCTACATTTCTGAAGTTTCACTTCTGCCGTGTGTGAATTTCACACAGACACACTTTTTTTCAGTTCATTTGTTTTCACTATTCTTAAACTTTGTGTTTCTTCAATGGGGTTAACCATATAATAATCCGTTCTATAAAATGTACTAGATGATGCCCGCGACTTCGTGCACATGGATTTAGGATTTCTTTTAAATTTCCGGGATAAAAGGTAGCTCAGCTGTCCTTCCCTGGGATGTAACCTATCTCTGTACCTCGTAAAAATTGGCTGTACTGATTGGCCTTGAAAGCGTGGCAGACAGCCAGATATTTCGCATTTATAATTTAATCAAAACATCAAAATATTAATGTAGTAAACAATGCCTTTAATGTCGTTTTCAAATTAACAATAAGTATCAGTTTTAACACATAATATTGTAAGGTAATACCACAACTCACTGTCTCAAAACATTAATTTTAACACAGATTTTTTTCCAAACTATCATACCTAAGTGTGTGTGCCTAACTAGTATGCACGTAGCCTAAGGTGTTACTTGACTTTATTTTGCCATTTAAATAAACCCGGGAATTCTAAAGAGCTGACATTACAACAGATCTATGCACGGGTGTACGCTTTACAATGGTACACAATTGTTCGCGCGTCGTCCGAGGTGGCAATGCGGTTAATTAGCTTGGGAAATATCGCTCGATATACAGCCTGATCATTTAGTTTTTTCAAATATTTGATCTGTGACAAAATGTCTTTTTAACAGAAAAATACAGTAAAATAGAATTTTGTTGCTAGTACGATGTTAGGTAATATTACAATAGAACTTAATGCTAGCCTAGGTAATATTGTATCTCCTCCTAACACGCCGTAATGGTTTTTAAACCGAACATCACTAAGCCGACCAAATAATATTAAGTCTGCAAAAATTTACAAATTTTAGGAAGCATTTCACAAAAATTTTCAGGATTGAATGAGTTTATTTTTGAATCATCATCATATTGTTCAATCACTTAAAAATAAAATTAAATAAATAATTTTGGTATTATGCCTCAAAATTGAAATCTTTTGAAAATAAATAACTGATTATTTTAATTCAAGTGAGTTATTTAAAAAATCACTAAAGGTAGATAATTAGAGTAAATCAACCATCCTGTATACAGAAACAAAGCGTTCCGTTCCCACAGTCGCACATACAGGGTGTTCGCTCACGAACTCGCCCGGTGTTGTTTCGCGCGGAAGTATAAATGCCTGTCACCTACGCCCTTTAACTGCGGCGCGGAGATTCGGCGAGAATACGATCGCTGTTACGATTACGTGAATTGCGCTATCGGGCCATTTGAATAGTTCAACATTTACAATGAACCACACAGCGTGTGTAGCCTTTTGGATTATGTTGTTCCTAGCCGTTAATGCGCTTGCGTGGATTTAAGTACCTACTGTTGGCCTGATTATGATGCTTTGTGTATCGAATCAATTATGACCTTATTTTTGTGTAGCATTCCGTAGACTTTGTTATTTATGTCCCTAAAATACATTTTACAATGAATTTATAATTTCTTTAATACATGTTAGTTTATATTTTAAATTGACTGCTGTTTAACTAATCCTGCTATTATAAATGTGAAAGTTTGGATGTAGTAAGTTTATTGGTTACTTTACCCCGCAACAAGTGAATCGATTTGGCTTGAACTTTGGATTGAAGATACCATTTACCCTGTGTTACAACAGAAGCTACTTTTTATCTTGGAAAATTAAAGAGAATATACCTACTGTGGGAATCAAAAATTGACGAAGCCGCGGTCAAAAAGGACTGGTACCTATTTGTTGGATTTTCGGATTTAAATAATAATATCATTAGATAATGCCACTTAGGTATTTATAATTTGACTGTAAATTAACAATAATCAATCAAATCATAATATTAATACCTACTGAAGTTTTTACCGTCGAGTGCAAGAAGTCATGCGGAGTTCACGGCTTAATGAATAGCAAATTAATTATTTCTTTTTTAAGTACATAAATAGGTGATGATTTGATAATATTATGTATTAAATTGGAGAAATCAATCAATAATGTGGTATAGTTGACAATTGATTGATTTGTTAAATTAGTTTCATGATTTATGATTGCTTCTTGTAACTCCACATACACTTCAAATATAATCCATTAAGTTTTTATTTAATCGTATGGCGTTTGGTACACAATAAGCGTTTTTTTTAAAAGAACGCTTATTTCGCCTGCAAGTTCGTCGCTCGTTTAGCACCACCCAGGGGACACCTGCAGGGAGGTAGAAGGTAGCTCCTGCGGACGTGAGCGACGGGGCATCCCCCGTCATCCATTAAGTAGTTTTTAAAGATTTCTCTTATCATTATCTTATCATTATTTTCTCTTATCATTCGTATAGGTCCCTGGTTCATTATTTATTTGTTTGATCATTATTTTTATAGATATCCATTATTCTTCTGATAGGAGATGTAGTCTTTGAAATCTTCAGTAAAATGGTTTTACTTGCGGCCAAAGATTTATTTTAGCTTCGCCAGACAGTTCGTTCAATCAGGGAGCTTAAAAAATTAATTTAGCTATTACTGTTAGCAAGTCGAGATTATTTATTTCATACTAGGCATTGCTACAAATCTAAATAGAGCCTTAATCTATAACAGATGCTTTATTTATTTTAATCTACCTTCTTAAAACTTTTTGAATCACAATTCAACAAAGATAATGAATAAACGTATAGAAATGTATATTTACAAGGATTATGTATAATTCCTTCTTCTGTATTCAAAAGCTGGGATTTGGAAGAGAAATCTTCTATTTGTTGCACGGATAGTTTTTAATCTCGTTTTGGATTCTAACGGTTTTTTAACACGATTCACTAATTCTGTTCTCTTGCGGTGTTTTTGGTAACGGTATCCCTTATTTTAATCCTGATTTGAGTTTACTAACATTGTTTACACTTTTTGGCATACTTTTTTTAGGTGCACCTCTGAAATAACGGAATTTATGGTCACAATATTTTGCTCTTTAATTACGTTTAATATCAATAATATTGTTATTATTTTCACAGCACAGCAAAGCACCGAATAATAAGATTATTTTCACTACTAAAACGATATCGGAAATTTCAATTCAAATTTAATTTTGGTACGGCACGCAATTTGAAGTAAAATATTAATTGTGAATTTTTATTTTATTTTCTCATATTTTTAAATTGAAATTTCCATCAAATATAATTAACAACATTAGGTAAAAACAATAACAATTTGTTTTACGTAATGTTAACAATTTTCAAAAATATCACTTTTTACTAATGATGTTTTTCTCAATTGTTGTAGATGTAGTCAATGCTTGTGGCGGTGAGGTGATGGAGTACCTAGCACGATCATCAACAGCGGTCTCTCTTACACAATAGAGTAAGGTTCAACAACATGTCCATATACCTATCTTTATTGAAAAATAACCTTTATGATATAACATATACTTACTGTCTTGAAATATTCAATGCTTCAGTTTTAACATCATGTTAGTGAATTTGCTTATCTACATAGCATTTTTGACATGTTCCTAATACAGAGACCGCACATACTTAAATCATAAATATAGTGATTTAATTGTTAGTAAATAGATTTTTTCAGTAAATCAGTAGTACAAGATCGTGCTTATTGTTTATTCACAAGCATTTCGCTTTGGTTTCAACAATTCTTGGCCATATCCTTTGTGATTTTCAATATAAAAAATTGTATACCCAATTTAATGAACTATGTGAGGAAAGACAATAACATCCAATATTTTGTTGCAGAGAAATACACTACAATTCCAATAAGGAGACCATGAACATGAGATGGTGATTCACTATGCGATCACTTGAAGACCTGCGTGACGTAAACCACCTGGGAATTTTAACAGTATTCTTGCTTCTATTGTTGTACACCAGAATGGGACATTGCAATGATTTAAAATAAATACAAACTTAGTTTTTTAATTTAGAACATCTACCGCCCTATTTAAACATCTAGTGATAGTAAAAAAATACAATAATGTGAAAAGCTAGACAGTAATGTGTGTTTCATTATTAACATTGATAAATTTTAATACGCTTCAATGTTAAAAATGAAATCACATTAAAAAAAATATATTGCTAGAGGTTTACTGGACAGTTGGGAAAAGAAATTGTAAATGCCATTGGATAAAATCGATTTATTTGTTGTAATAATTTCACTATGAAGATAAATTACAAAGCCTAGTAATCTTTTGAGTAATTATAACAGATAATAATCTTCAATTAAAATATACGTTTTTTGTATTTGCTTTAAAACATTCTGGTACTTTGTAAATAGTATTTATTAGAATAAGTGATGGTAGCATATAAACGGCTTAACTGCTTAGCTATTTTATGTAAAATAATATTTATATAATATTTAAAATATTGTTACTAATATAATCTTCTACGTAGAACGTAACTTTGATGATGAAAGGATAATTATTATGTGTGACAGAGGAAAACTGTAGGTAATGATGAGATAGAAGTGCCTCAGACATAATCTTTAGAATAATAACGTCTATTTAAATAAAATAAAATAAAATACCTACTGCATACTTTATTGTAAAATTTAATTATTACAATTAATTGCAATTCATGTCTAGTAAGAAAATGATGCATTACCTAATACCTATGCGATTTATAAACTTTTTCTTTTATATTAAAAATAAAAATATCAACATTTCAGCGCTCATTTATTAAAATAACCACTTTAGTACAAAGTAACGGTATATAATATAGTACCTATAACAAAATAATAATAATTAGAAACCTACTAGTACCTATATTCTTTGCATTATTATTCTAAGGAGACCAATATAATTGTCTGTAATCATTATGATAATACATCAAGCTTTTATATAACACTTCCTGTCGCTTTATGTACAATTTAAGGGTTGTTCCTAATGCTTAGTGTATGAGTATATTTTGTTTTAATTTAAGTAATGAGTAATGACACGGCTTGGCCTTATTATAATATTATAAACTGTAAGATTTGCTACGAAAATGTTTATGAACACTTAGCTAGCCTTATATATTTAAAGTTAGATATTGGGGCTGATTCTGTAGTGCACAATCTCTACCTATACTAAACTAAAATTAGAGCATTACAAATATTGCTAACCCTTTCATAATACTTCCTACGGAAAGGGACAGAACTAGATTTAAAGCTGCCATTTTAGTTTAGTTTAGAGATTGTGTTATACAGAATCAGCTCCATTGTTCATAACTTATTGAATTAGAGTAGGTACTTAATTAAATCTTACAGTGATAGAATTAAGTCTACAAATTAATTGTGATTTTTTGTTCTAACTTATGTTTCAAAACTTATCTTGTCGAAATTTTTATTAATAATCAGTGTCAGGACTTTCGCTTTAGCTACAGATTTGGAATAATTATTTTAAAACTTTTTTTTTTACTGATTAGTTCAACGTTTTTTTATATATTTTTAGAAACAAAGTTATAGAACAGAACATTATTATATACGTCACTCAGAACTACCTTTGTTTCGATAATGAAGCGAAATAATAAAGGCAAAGTTTTACAATAGAAGCGTCTAACAATGTCTTTACAAAATATATAAATATAAAGTTTATATATGAAACTGTCATAAGACTCGATTGCTTATACGTAATTAAAATATGCTTAGATTATTGACTAGTCTAGATAACTAAACAAAACATTTATATATAGATGAATTTTGCCTACCTATGAATAATATAAAATTATTTTAATATGGTTTATTCGATAATGCATAATATTTGTCATACGTGTAGCTATTACACAGCACTAAATATACATAATTTATTATATAAAGAGAAACATATTTTTTTATATTGACGGCGCGGTAGTAGGTTGGCAAATAAGTATTCTAGGCAAAACAATATGCTTTAAAAATATACAATACCTAACTATGCTGAAAAGTGCGGTGGTTAGATAATTCCATGTGCCAATATGTGACAGGCATATCTGTCGTTTAGCCATATTTTATATAGATTTAGTTGTATAAAAAATATTACAATATTTTTTTATGTTATGACTATGTATGTATTCCATTACATTGTGTAGATCGATGATAAATAATAAATGATGTAAAATTACGTGCTTGTTTTGTCATTTATATTTTACTGGCTGATGACTTCGTCCTCGTGTTTAAGTTTTTTTGATTTCCGCGGGAACTCCTTAATTTTCCGGGATAAAAAGTAGTCTATATCACTCTCCAGATCCTCAACTATACCTATGCCAAAAATCACGTCATTCCGTTGCTCCGTTGCGGCGTGTTTGAAGGACAAACCAACAAACCAATGAACCAACAAACAAACACATTTTCGCATTTATAATATTAGTCTGATATGATATGATTGCTAATTAGATTTCTATGATATAATCTCGGTATATCTTAGGTATATAGACTAGTTAGTAGGCTGCACCTTTAGTCTTAAAGATCCATTTCAAGTGTTAGATAGCTTCACGCAGGTAAGTATAACTTCGGTAAGTTATACCAGCAGTAAGTAGGTAATTACATTTTGTGAGTGAAGTCGTTTGGTGGGTATGTTGTAGTACCCAAACCTACCATATTAGCATCTGAATAGTGTAGAGATCAAAATAAAAACTTTCAAAAAGTTAATAATGCTACAAAAATCTATCAATAGACATAGAGTCAAATAGACGTAGAGGAACAAACCTGATACGTCAAACAAGCACCCCTTATCCGCCAACAATCAGGGATGACGTTAGAAATGACGTCATTGGTACTTTTCAAACTTTTGTTACACTATCTTAAAATTAAAGTTTATCATAGGTATAATATATATTATATATATCTTAAAAATTAAAATATATATAGTGTAACAAAAGTATTATTGACAAGAAAAGTTGAAGCAGGTCCACCACTATTTTATACTTTGAATGTTAGAAGGCTACTACTGTGGAATTTTTTACTTATAAGTTAGGTGGCGTATTGGCTGAAAACCAATTTTGTAGGAAGAATAACATAGGTAAATATAGCCAATAACAAAAGTTGCCTTTTATCGCATAATCACACCATCCGTGCTAGTCTCCCTGCTCTAGCAATAACATCTCACTGGTCATGTCCGTCAATCACGATATCGGCGACGATAAATGTTTAATCTATTTAAAGGCGTGTACAGCTTGGAAAATTTATTCGTGCGAGTGGCGGAGTCGCCACTGTCTTTAAAAATCAACATTTTAGGGCCAACACAGAGTTGATTCTGTTAGTTCTGATTTTCGCCACACGCACAGATAGATTTGTCTGAGTATACCGGACGGGTATTTCTGCACGAACAGGTTTTCGCGTAACGCAGTGGCAGTCGGGCTGTGCCCGCGTTAGTCATCGCCTGTCCGACTGTAAAGGTGGGTACTCTAGGCGAACCTTGACTCTCAAAACAGCTTTCATCTTGGAGACGGTCGGGACCATAGACATAGAATTTTTTCGCTACGCTCGTCGGGACGGACATATAGGTTAGCTACTTTTATCCCGAAAAGTCAAAGAGTTCTCACAGTTATTACAGTTCTAGCTGATGCCCGCGACTTCGTCCGAGTGGATTGTGGTTATTTTAATTTTCCGGGATAAAAAGTAGCCTATGCCCTTCTCCAGGATACAACCTAACCCCGTACCAAATTTCATCAAAATTAGTTGAATGAATGGACCGTGAAAGCGTAGCAGACAGACACTCACTCTTTTGCATTTATAATATTAGTATATTATCTAGTATGGAGTATGGATTAGATCAATATATAAAAATCAATGCCACTTTTCGTTGTAATTTTATAACTCAAGAACGGGCTCACCTATCCAAACCAAATGTTTAGGCTTTGTTCGGACTATTTAGTAGATGGTTTATGTGAAGTTTGCACAAAATCGGTCGAGTGGTTCTTCATTTATCACATTTTTTGTAAACGATTTATACGTAGCGAAGCACGTACCGGGCTAGTAAACAATAATTATAAAAACTCACATGTGATCACCGGATACCGTGAAACCAATAATAACAGACTAGAAGCTATTACACTTTTGTAATAGTAGAGATATTCGTGCTTCCGATTCGTGGACTACCCAAGGGCCAAGACGCGGTGGAATAAAATAAATAACCCCGCGAGTTCAGCATGAGACCTCATGAGACTAATTCACGTCACGGCGCGTTGATACAATGCGCGGAAGCGACTCGACATTCAGCGCTAGGAGATAAACGTGAGCTTTGAAAGTTGCATCTAATCCACAAGTAAAGCGCTAACTCACTAGAGACAAAATTCAAATCTTTTTTATTCAAGTTACTTTGACAAGTGCTTGGAAAAAAATAATCTACAAATACATGAACGTGTAGATACATAATATGTAAGTAATCGCTGTCCTTAGCATTGCTGGAGCGAGACATCTGTCTCGCATGGATCATGGATCATGGAGCATGGATCTCCATGCTCTTTTATCATTTACATAATCCTCAACAGTATGTAATAAGCTTTTTCAGGAGCATACTTTTAATGGATAGGTACCTACACTTGTGTAAAAAAATAAAAAAATATAAAATAAAAGGCAAGTTTAAAAAAGGTTGTGGAATTTTGTTACATAGTAATAGAAAGCTCATTCCCACGAACGACCTTCGGACTTTCTTGAGGCGGAGCGATGGAGTCACGAGCTTATTGCGAGTTGCGACCTCTAGTTTGACTATCGCGATTGTGCAGATCGTATATTTTTAATTATTATTAATATTTATTTATAAAGATATGCTTTTTTCAGAAGCATACTTTTAATGGATTTCCTAAACTTGTGTAAAGGCAAGCTTGAAATAGTTTGTGGAATTTTGTTATAGAAATGTTATAACAATATGACAAAATAAATAAATTGGTGCACACAGGACAAAACGTTGTTATACTATATGTATCAAAAGTAGGTACGATCGTGGGCGCAGTGGTCGATTTTTTTCTTATGCCGATTTCGATTTCGGGTTTGATTTCAGATTCAGATGATTCTTCTATCTTGAATGTCCATGTAATATATTTTACCATAGCTGGCTCAAAAAGTGAACATAATATAGATATTATTATTATTATTTTAGAAAACTTTGTGAAAAACTGCATGAGTTCTAATGTTAGGTAAGTTTTTTACTCGTATCTCGATTAAATTACGGATTTTTTGCAGTAAAACATCCTTTGCAGTGTACACAACCTGTCTTGTCGCTTACGTGTTTCTGCGAGACAGTTTCTTTGTTTACCTTTTACGGAATAAAAGATTGTAGAGTAAGCAACGCCTATGTGTCTGTATAGAGTACGCCGCTCTGCTTATTGTGAGACCGTAGTCGAACTTGCCAAGAGATGAAATAAGTCACAAATTAACTCTGACTAACATACATTAAGTAAGATCATTGCAACATAATTTTAACGGCGAAGACGTGAGTCATCCGTTTCGCGCAGATCTCATCTCAGATGTTATCTCCGTGTCCTACGGAAGCCTGAGCGGCGAGAAAGCTACATTTTTATACTGTAACTCACATAGCTTCCCACGACACAGTTGTAACGCAATCATGAGGTTTTACTATACACGAGTCATTATTATCGTTAGTCACTTGTCAGTACGTGTATATATGTCACCGTAAGATTGTAAAATCCGTTAAATTATTCTAACGGTTTATATCCCGCTAGATTATAAACTGTCGAAAGATTGTGAACCGTTCAATGTTCTGAGTATTAATTTATGAAATATTTATAGTTTTTACGTTTTCTTGTCTCTTTCTTGTACAGTTCGCGCGCGAGTTGAATGCAGAGTAAATGTATGGTGACACTTACATTTACTCTGCATTCAACTCGCGCGCGAACTATAGGTTAGGTTAGGGTTTGACATGAATATTCAGGTAGTGCTTAGGTTCTATCGGGTTAATATACCTAATATATTACAATTTACCGAAAAATAACGCGTTAAATTGTAAGCAGTATGTTACGGTTCACAATCTGTCGAAAGTTTATAATCTATCGAGATAAAAAACGTTATATTATAATCTAACCGTTTTTACAATCTTACGGTGACATATACTTACTAGGTAAAATTCCTCGTTGGTCTAGTGGTGAGCATGATCGACTGCGGCCGACGAAGTTTTAGCCCGGGTTTGAGTCCGGGGTCGGGCCATAACAAGCATTGGATTTTTCTGGCAAGAAATTCTCAGCACTAGCCCGGAGTTAGTAAGTTAGCGGTGTTTCACCCCCGTGCCTCGGGTAACACGTAAAGCCGTCCGCCTCTCCGCCGCCGACCTCTCATCGTAGCGGATTTTCCGTCCCATCGGACTATGAGAGTACAGGAACAGAGATTGCACCTGATTATGCGCACACACTTGTGCACAATAATATATCCCACGCAGATGGCTTATCTCTCTAGAGATAGGCCGCCGTGGCCGAAATTCGGTCGGGAGGACATTACTATCATTATTTGGTAAAATTAATGGATGCTAAGCGAAAGGCTATTGGGTACGATTGCTACAGTATCGATAGAAAAAGCTTAGTTTTTCGACAATAGGTCGTAACTCGTCTTCTATAGATTGAGTACCTACCAACCTTCAAAGAAAGTATGGACAGGCATTTTCTTAGCCATTGCGTGTTTCAACTGAGATCACATCCTTACTTTTTGGTCATGATTTTGTCAAGTGTTTACTGGTTTAGAACAATCAATAACGAATAAATCATTTATGTTCAATAACAAACATGTATGTTTGTTATGTGATATTTTATAGTTAGGTACATAATATCTATAGTACGCGCGCGAGATGAATGCAGGGTAAATGTATGGTGACGCACACATTTACTCTGCATTCAACTCGCACGATCTATACGAAATATACATACCTAATATAGTCTGTGTAGTACATGTATATATTAAGGCGGAAATAAGACAACTATATCAATTTAACCATTATATTTTATTGTAGAAGACCTGTATACCTAAATGATGAGTCCAGCCCTTCTCGACGTAGATATTTATATACAAAAAATTACCAGACAGTTAATTGCTGGTAATTTTTGTTCCAGCAGTAGATTCAGTTTCGAATGGCTATATTCGTTATAGATATATTTACACATTTATTTTATCGTTTCATTATATGGATTCCTAGTTATAGATGTGCATTCGTTAGTCGTTACTAGGCCATGCCACCCTCGACAATACAGCCAAATAGGGATTAACGTATAGTGTACAATGATGGTCAATGAGTGTAGAAATTGTATAACAACGGATGCAGTGTGGGCGAATGTAGGTGTTACCCTAATGAGCCTCGTTCACACACATTCTATGGTTAGCTACTAGATGTTGCCCGCAACTCCGTCCGCGAGAATTAGGGTTTTTGATTCCACAGGCACTCCTTAATTTTCCGTCATTGCGGCGTGATTGAAAGACAAACCAACATAAAAACACACTTTATAATATAAGTATATATATTATAAGATGAGAGGCTACATGCGTGGTATTAGATGCATTGCAAGGATTGCAGTCCAAATCATAATACACAAATCTCACGCTAATAAACTATCAGTCTAACATTAAACCCTTTGAGAAAACTAAAAACCGACGAATTAGTTACGACACATAAACTTCCAACTTATTCGTATTCAAAATCAATATCCTATAACAATATAAAAATTCAAAAGAATAGGTGAATACTTCCTTTAATGGTCACAAAAACAATTAACTTTTATAATCGATTATTTCATAGATTTTCTGTTAAGTTAAACGGATTCTAGGTTTGAAGACCTATACTAATTGAAGATAATAGTACGGATATATACTCGTGTGATAATAGTTTTATAGAACAGAAAATATTGTAAAGGTTCTTTTACATTTGGAATGTTACTGTCCTTTAACGGGTGATATTGTACGAGCTAAAGTTGGTTTAATAATAATATGTATTCGGTAGGTATAATAAATTAAAGAGATTATTAATTGTTCGTTTTTGTAGATATTTTATCAATTGAAAATATAAAGTTAGTTACCTACCAAGTATATAAAGCAAAATTTACAATTACTACATAATACATTAAAAATTTTAGCTAAAAATTACAGAAATACTGTCAAATAAAGAGACTGATTGAATTCTAATTTAAGGTATTTGCTGTATTATTAAAATCTGTAGTTGATTTTCAATTATTCCTTTAATTTTATTGGTAGCAATAAGAAAAGTAGTTTTTATTTATTTTTTGGAATAGATATTATGATAATACGTATGATGATTTTATAATAACAACATTATATTAGTCTTAGGCCCTAAGTAACTTTTTAACTATTCGGCACTCGGCACCCGGCGGTTGTTCAACGTTTCTGTAATATCCAAGTGTACATGGATCTTTATAAGTATGAGTTTATTAATGGAAGATCCGTGAATGGTTCGAATGGATCGGGTTTTCAATGGTTTACGTGTTCAAAATCATTAAATAATATGTATAAAATTGAACGATTTCTTGTGTCAACATCCTCTGAATTCATCAAAGGAGATAAAACTGGTGAATTTATGAGTTATTATTGCTCGGGTATTTACATATATATGAACGATTAATTGATTTTGATGATAGGTCACTGTATAATTAGTTATTGCTTTGTAGATAGATGAGCGTAGATTAATGGTTGTTTTTGTGTTTATGACGTAGGTACACACCTGCTAGATTTATAATCTCAATATTAGATTTATTTTCTCTAAAAAATATTTGATTTATATTGTAAAAAAAAAACAAAAAATGTTTCTACATTCCATTTTTTTAAATTCGGAAATATTACATTTTTATTTAATTTTGTATAGGTACCTAAACGGAGCAACGGATCGTGATTTAATATTTATAGTAGACAAACTGGAAAGTGACTTAGTCTATTTTTTATCCCGAAAAACAAAAGACTTCCCATGGGATTTAAACACCTAAATCCGAACGGACGAAGAAGCGGACATCATTTATTTCTATTTTTATAGTGCTACAACAATTTAAAATGCAAGAATAACAATTTAAGGAGGTCTATTAGGTCTTAGGTCTATTTCTATGACAAAAATATAATTGATCACTATAGCTGATACCCGCGACTTGAGCGACTAAGTGCGGAAAATAATCCCAGGTTACAAAGAAGAAGAAGGACCCGCGACTTGGTCCGCGTGGATTGAGGTTTTTCGGTTCCCGCGGGAACTCTTTAATTTTCCGGGATAGCCTATAATCTATCTCTGTGCCAAATTTCATTACATTCGCATTTATTTTCCACTACAAGTTAGCCCTTGAGTGCGATCTCACCTGATAGTAAGTGAAAGATGGTAGCGGGCTAACTTGTTAGGGGCATGGCAGTTATATGAAAACCCATACCCCTATTCGGTTTCTACACGGCATCGTACGGGAACGCTAAATCGCTTGGCGGCACGTCTTTGCCGGTAGGGTGGTAACTAGCCACGGCCGAAACCTCCCACCAGGCCAGACCACGGAAAATTCAGAATTTATAAATTCCCAAATTGACCCTGCCGGGGATTGAACCCGGGACCTCCGCACGTTAAGACAACAGCGCTTACACACTGCGCAACGAAAGTCGTCTTTTATAATCTGAAGCCGTAAAGCTAGAATATTTTGTCGTAGGTAAAAGGTATTATACCTTCTTATTAGTGAAATCAAGCAATAACAAGACACCGGCAATGATAAAATACGACTAGCCTTCTACGGTTAGAAGTGAGAACATACCATAAATTGACAAAATAAAACTGTCTTTCGCGTTGTTCTAATCTAATAAATCTAGGAAATATGTAAATATTTCCTAATTAGTCCAACGATTGAATTTTTCAAAAGTCAGGTCATTTATGAATATTGGGACGGTTAAAATATATATTGTATTCTATTCAGAAAAGAATAGTTATGACTGAATGAATTATGCTTTTATTGATTTCGTTTATTTGTTTAACAAAATACACATAAACGTAAAAGTAAATGCAATGTTTACCTATTCACCTGTTTTTACTGTTTCGTCGTATCAACCAATACGATCTGGACGAAGGTCTCCTGCAAGGATCTCCACAGAACACGGTCTTGTGCGGCTCGCATCCAGCGGTTCCCAGCTACCCCAGCTTAAGATCGTCAGTCCAAAACGATTTAATGTTTGCAGTCATGTGCTACGCATAGCGCATGGAAAGCGTATTTCACAGAAACTTAAACGGATCTTTTAAATGTGCTAAGGAAAAATAAAGATTGTAAAAGCCTTTGGCTCCAATCAAGTAAAGTAAGAAGTAAAAATATTGAGTATTTACGTATTGCTCAAATTAAATTAAAAACGAACTTTAAGCTTTTGTGATTGTGAAATAATGTTCCACGAGGAAGGTAAAACTTACCAAGGCTACTTCGTCCGCGTGGATTGAGGTTTTTGTTCCCGCGGGAAGTCTTCAATTTTGCGGGATAAAAAGTAGCCTATGTGTTATTATTGTTATTGCAAGACTGTAATCTATCTCTGTGCCAAATTTCATCTCAATCAGGTTCGGTTGTTCTTAAGAAACAATACAATCTTTTAATATAGGTACCTTCAAATCAGAGTGAACAGGCATCTTCTAGGCAAGCGAGCTCCACCTTAGGCTGCATCACCACTTGCTAAAAAGTCTGATTGCAGCCAAGCGCTAGCCTATAAATAATTTAAAAAAAAATCTAACATCCATCCATCCAAACTTTCGCATGTATAATATTAGTAAATATTGAAGTATAGCCGTATATATACTCAAGTAGCCGCAAATGCTATTATTAAGGCATTCGCCATGTTATTGTTGTTGTATGGATCGCGTATGACTGATGCGGTCGATCTCTTGTCATGGATCGTAACCTGTGGTTGCTCCGAATCCGCCGTGAAATTGACTTTCGGAGAAGAGCTGCGTTTCGTATCAATGTTGTTATGTTATTGCGGTGTCTTGCAGTTTATGGTGATCCCGGTTTATGGTCTTTAATTCAGAACTTAGGGTAAACGTTACATTTTAATAGTGTCTTACTTTTGTTCAGTAAAACATCGATTTTAAAGTCGATAGGAGAGTTTCCGGTAACAACTGTAACTTTACCTTAAGTTACTGCTGGTTTTATTGGGATATTTTTTCAGTTACTCTGAAAAGTAAGGGGTAGTACAGAAGGTAGAGCTGAGATAGATTTCAACTCTACCTTCTTTACTACGTTACATGATTTTCCGCAAATTCGTCGCAAGGAGGTCGTCAAAAAAGGTAGTTATGTCATAAATCAGTCCAACAGTTCGTTGTCAGTGCTTGCCAAATACCTGTAACCTTCGGCACCATCGTGTAGTGTACAATATATCAAGCGAAGTTCTCTTATTGTCAGCACCAGAGCCGCGGGCGACACAGGCCATATTATAAATGGACGCGACGTGTCGCAAACGTTTGATGCACGGCTAGCGAACGTCGCGTCGGACACGATGCCGTTCAACTCTTTAGTGCTTTTCATTCACGGGTATAAAACGAACTGAGGTAGGGTTGACACGCTCCTACTTTATAACTTTCGTAAATATGTTTTAGCAGAATAGTGTATCAAGCGAAGGTCTCCTATTGTCAGCACCAGAGCCGCGGGCGACACAGGCCATATAAATGGACGCGAAGTTTCGCAAACGTTTGATGCACGGCTAGCGAACGTCGCGTCGGACACGAATCACGATGCCGTTCAACTCTTTAGTGCTTTTCATTCACGGGTATAAAACGAAATGAGGTAGGGTTGACACGTTCCTACTTTATAACTTATCTATTATATTTTAGCGGAAGACTAATTTGCATAAGAGGCTTGTATCAATAGGTTTTGTCCTTGCTTTCAGGCCTGATTACCATGGCAAATCGCTAATAATTAGACCGTTCTTAAAATATATCGAATTGTATAAAATATTCTTTAACTAATTTTACACACACATCCACTGATAGCTCAATTTTACTCGGATACTGGAGGCACCATGGTAACATTTACCTTAAGGTATTGTGGGTAATGTGTGGCACAATGGTGAGAATAAATAGGTTTTCTTTCTTTATTCTTTCTAATATTAAATACTAACGTGACTTTCTCATATAGTCAGCGCTGAAGCTGGGTTCATCAAGTGTAGGGCGAATGTTGTATTGAATATGACGCGACGCCGTTGAACTCTTTAGCACTCAAACTTCCCGGCGATGGTAAGTATTAAAATAACGTACTACCTACTATGTACCGATTTATTAATATTTCAATTTCTATTTTGGACAACCCTCAAATACGAAAACAAGTACAGGTACAAATGTATCCAGAGCGGCTCTGACCATTGAATAAATCGTGGGCCACACCAAGCGAGCGGCAGGCATATGCAACATTGTGCATGTCGCGTGCTCAGGGAATCGAATCTGCATTCTGCAGGTACTGCATTGGTACGAAAGTGTTATTTTTCCCATCATTATCTTAACTTTTCAATAAGATAAATAAGTAAGAAGATCCGAATTACGATCCCTCTTAACGCAGTGCACTCCTCATTTATATTTTTATGGGTGTTTTATCGATAAAATATCATGAGTTAAATAATAATTATTAGATTAAAATTCAAACAGAATGCAGCTTGCGGCTGAGATACATTTTAATCCAGGAAATTGGCTGGGATCGATATTATTGAAATAATCCTTTGAATTCACCAAAGTCATAAACCTTGCACCACCGTCATTTATTCTAGATTTACCTAATTTCAGGGAAAGATTATTTTATATATTTAATTTATAATGATAATTAATACTTACCTTATTATTTTAGTTTTTATTTATGACACATGATTAGAAATGCAAAAACAGAATCTCTACTTCTGTTGTATTTATTGTACGGGCTGTGCATGAAGTTATAAATTATACACATACATATTTTGTAAGGTTGAAGCTGGGTTGGGTATCTTAATACCACTTGCAACAAATACATCGTATTGGAAACAAAAACTAAACAAATAGAAAGTTGACATACAAGATCACCCACTATATATACCTCTCCATATATTATGTACATTAAATATGTCAATAGTGTATAGACATAAACGATGGCATACAAAAATTTGACGCACGTGTTAACAATTAAATCTACAGTCTAACAAATGACCGCTCTCAACAACAATTATACCCAGTCACGGATATTACTAAACATATATAACGGGCCGACGGACAGATCTCAAATTATATATTAGATACGGTGGTTTCGCACCCACACATTTCCGCGTTTAAATGCCTTAATGATCTGATATTATATTACAATATTGTGACTGGTCTGGCCCCGTTGTGGACCAGTCAATGGATGGATTTAATTGGGACTGAATGGAGCCGAATATGTGAACAAATAGAAGTTTTTTGTTCCTAATAATTATAAGATGGACCACTAGTGATATCAAGTGTGAAAAGATAAAAAGGGGAAAGATTTTTCATCGATAACTTCAACAGGTTTGGTGTTTAATCAAGCAGTCAAAGATACAACGCCCTGAATTGGAAGGTGCAGGACTATCGCAGTGATAGTAGAACCTTTATTTATAATTAGTCATTCATTTATTTTTATTAATTATTGGCTACTATGTTGCATTAATCAAATTAGAAAATATTGCAGAAATTCAGTCAACCAACTTTTAAAACAATCGTTTCTTTCACCTATTTTTCAAATGAAGGATATTTGTCATTTTGAAAATTACCATTTCATAAATTCTGCCAATAGTCACTTAATAAAATTATTCTGATACTATTTTAAGGATTCAGTGGCAAATAAATTATTTTAAAGACTTGGTATATTCAATTAACAATATACCGATAGTTAGTTATTTGACACTTTACATCACTAGTTTTGACTTCCTTGTTTTGATTTATGTCAATATAAAAACCATTTGAAGTGTTGATTTTTGTGGTAATAAATTGGTATTGCAAGAATTTAATTGTCGTCCAAAGGTTGAGGATGCGCGAACGTGTTGCTTGCGAAAGATATTGAACGATCCCGTGATGTTGTGATGTTGTCGAGCGCGGGGCGGTGCGAGTACCGATCGCGACCTGCGTAGGCGGCGGCTTGTAGTGATGGGACATTATTTAATTTTTGTATCGATATCGACAGTTCTATTAACTTTTAAAAAAGTGTGTGTGTGCAATTCACACACGGCAGAAGTGAAACTTCAGAAAAGTAGCCTACGAGATAATGAGATAAATATAACCTGTGTTCTATCTCATTCTCTCGCAGGCTAAAACCTATTATGAATATGTTTGTCTCTTTTTGGTGTCGCTTTACGTTACGTTTTTCGTTTTATCGAATTTCAAATCACAAAGATTCTAAAGAAGTTTTACTTTAAAAAATCACGAAATTCATGCAGTGTTAGATTCAACTTAAACTTTAACTACATTAATTTTTGCATAGCATAGTAGGTATTTAGTCTAGGAGTCTATAAGGGTTAATATGGAAGACTTACTTCAACATCGGGAAAAGTGTGCGAAAATAATGCTTGATAGCGTTTTGATTTTCATGGATACCCCATTTTGATCCGAATCCGATCCATTTTGATGAAGGAGAAGAAAATAGTAGTTATATTAGAGTTTCCATAAATCAGCTATATTGTATAGCGTAACGACTTGACTAAAGTTTAATATAATATTAGAGGCAAACTTCTATTTCACGAATCGAACTCCTCTTGAAAATTGAATCCAACTCTTTAAAAAATAAATAATTAGCAGATGTAGAAGTTGTAATGTCGCCATTCTGTTCTTTTCTTGCTGAAATAGAATGATTGAAATTTCGAATCTCGATAAGTATATCGGTAAGTGTGCAGAACGTCCCTAATTCACTGAGCCCGCAGTGGAGAGACTGGCGACATAAGGTCAAAATCGGTGCCATAAGAACGCGCCTTTAAATATATAGCCTTGTACGATAAATGGCGAAATGTCTAATGCTATTTCATTTGTAGTCTTCCATACAAAGACGGAGTTAACCGGGAGTAAAATCAATTAAATATCGCCAAATGATATTTGATCTTACAGCTTTTTAGTTTGTCTTTAAGTGTACTATTTAGTATTAATATTATTATCACCGGTCACCGCGTGAGTTTCAAGTCTAATGCATCGAGACTTATTACGATACTTAATAACAAGGAGGTAGCACAACAGCTAAGTCAGGTAGAATGGAGCGCAGCGCTGTCGTTTAACTGCCCTACCAAAGTGTACAATTTTATTTACAACCAGTTTAATACTATATCTACAACAACTGCTCGCGAGTTATTAGATTTAACTGTAATAAAAGGAGTAATTGCAAATGGGGAAATAAAAAAATGATAAAAATGTGTGCTCAAAAGAAAAAATTGTATTTAATATGGTTGAAAAATCCAAGTAATATTGATAATAAAATTTTATACAATAAATATAGAAACAAAACAAATAAATACATAAATTATTTAAAAAACAAGTATATTAGGGATGAAATTCGGAAACACTTTAAGAACTCTAAGAAATTGTGGATTTTAATTAATGAAATATGCGGTAAATTTAGAATATCTATTGATGAATTATTGCTAAAGTCTTTTAATTTGGAAAAAACTAAATTGGCTAACAGCTTCGCTCGAGAGTTTGAAAATAATGTCAATGCAATTTCTGTAGCATGTAACCAACCTTTGTACTATTCATCTGGAGGGTCGGAGGGGGCAGGGGTGACAATGAGATTAGAGCGGGCAACTAATAACCAGGTTTCCAAAATAATTAAAAACATTGATGCAAAAAAAAGCCCTGGATATGACAAAATTAGAGCATCCGACATAAAAAATTTAAATAAAAAAATAACACCGGTGCTGACTCATTTGATAAACACCTGCATTGCCACCTCTTCCTACCCCGACTCTCTGAAAATCGGTATAATTAGGCCTATCTATAAAGGCGGTGGTCACAAAAATTTCAATAACTATCGACCAATCACCATACTGTCATGCAT
The DNA here is from genome assembly GCA_923060345.2 of Erebia aethiops. NCBI lineage: Eukaryota > Metazoa > Arthropoda > Insecta > Lepidoptera > Nymphalidae > Erebia > Erebia aethiops. The sequence goes on along the minus strand of OV281096.1, from coordinate 5,870,234 downwards.
CGACAAGATATTTGAGAAGTACCTAGGTGACAAAATAAAAAAATTCTTAGAGGATCACAGTATCATAAACATAAAACAATTCGGCTTTCAAAAAAATCGAAGTACTTCTCAATTATTATGCCAGTTCACAAATGAAATAAACGAGTACATGAATGAAAAAAAACATGTGCTCGTTGTTTTTATTGATTTCAGTAAAGCTTTTGACTTGCTGGTGTATGAGAAGCTATATACAAGTATGATAAATTGCGGAATACAGGGACCCCTCCTGGAATGGTTTAAAGATTATCATAGAAATAGAGTAACCTGTGTCAAAATTGATAATACCATGAGTGACAAGATACATACGACTAAAGGAACAGCCCAGGGATCGATACTAGGACCTACTGAGTACTTATTATACGTTAATGACATGTGCAACCTATTCCAGGAGGGATCCGTGTACCAATTCGCTGATGATACATGTATCATTGTTGCTAACAAGGACCTGCAGGCGGCCGAGCGCATGATGCAAGACAACTTCGACACCCTCTGTAAATGGGCGCATGATGTCGGACTAGTGATAAATACCAAAAAAACTAAAGTAATGCATATTCATTCCGCGCATAATAAAACGAATAATAGGGCCACTATAGTTGCACATGCGCACGACTGCCTGCATGGCAGGATAAAACACTGTGTCTGCCAACCTGTTGATATGGTTTCAGAACATATGTATTTAGGTCTTAAAATTGACTCTCGTTTTAATTGGCAACCACATATAAATTATATCTGTGATAAGCTGAGATCTATTCTTAGTAGACTATACATACTTAAATTTAAACTTCCTTACAAGACGCTGAGATTGCTTTACTTGGCACTGGCTGACTCAATCATTGGCTATGGCTTAAGTAGCTACGGTAAAACTTTCAAAACATATATTATACGTATATATAAACTACAATTAAAAATGCTAAAAACTATTGTACCTAGAAAAATTAAATTAAAATATTGTGAGGACTATCACAAATTATTTACATACTGCAATGTGTTGCCAGTGCAAAGTAAGGTAAAATTAGCCATACTTAAGGAAGAATTTAATAACTTACAATATCTAAGACGTAAAGAACGAGGCAGTAATTTACGCAAATTAGCGAATTATACAAAGTTCACCCTACCGAAAACAAATAATATATACGGCAAAAGAAATTATAAATATATGCTTCCTAAAATTCTCGAAGATCTCCCATCGTTTCTACAATATAATAGCAAAGAAAAAAAACATATTTATATAAGAAAGTGTAAAAGATATTTATTAGGTAAATAATGATAATACTTACTAACTAATTCAATAACCTAATATAGAACATAATATGTATTATTTGTCTGTGTAACTGGTAAATACCTACATCCAAATATTCTTATTATTATGTATTAGTTTTTTAAGGCGAACTCGCCATCCTCACCATAAACGTCAAGTTTTTTAGAGGATGGCTCCGATATTAAGATTTGTATATTGTAAAGTTTGTTTTGATCAATAAATTAAAAAAAAAAAAAAATCATGGTTTAAATAGATGCTAATCATGAAGCTATATGTGTAACCGCGTCCTTATTCTTTTTTTCTAACTAAAATATTTAACTAACTATTTTAATGAACTCAAAAAATGTCATAAATAAAAATAGCTACTAAAGAGCTTTATAAAATAATGAAGCTAACCCAGGTAAAAAAATAACTTGATAGAAAATAATAGCTTAAAATCAATATTTGCACATAATAAAATAATATTTTATTGTGTTATAGGTAAATTTCGTCGATAACATTGAAAATATTCTGCTAAAATCTATAATAACAACGGCCAAAATTCAATTAATACTTGTTTAGTAATGACAAAAAGTCGATGAGCTCTGTTGGTTTGTCAATTTGATGGCTTCATTACGATGATAAATGCTTGATACGCCTATCACTAATGAGCAGTTATGTTATGCAATATTGAATGGATTCTGGAATTCTTTAAAGATGGAATCATATAATAGATATTTTTATTATTTTTAGAAAACATTTTGATTGAGTTTTGTCATTGTTTTACATAACTATGATGATTATTGTTTTAAGATGAGTGAAGTAATTGTTGTAAGATAACTTTGTAACTACTAAGTTTTACTTTAATGTTTTGTATCGTAACTGCCTCGTTGGCTACTATTATTTGTTTGCGGATTATGAGGTTCTGGATTCGAGTCCCAATTAAATTTTAAAGGCAATTTTAAAGTCCAATACCTACTACCCTATTCAACTTGATTTCTATTCAACTCCTGAGGTTTCATATAAAAATAAAGTTTTATAGAAAACATTATGTTTATTAGGTAGTAGGCACCTAGCAAGACAAGGTGTACCATGTAGCCCTAAGTGCTAGCTTATAGGTACTTAGTTACTGGATAGGTACAATTTGACGATGTGTAGGGCTGTCAGAAGACCGTTTTATCGTACTCATATCGCTTACATTGAATTTGTACGGCATGGCATGCGGAGTGTGGACGCGCCTTTGCGTCCCGCCCCCCATTGTCTTGGATCACAATAATTTGTTAGCAAATCAAAGGGATTCGAACAATCGGATGTTTTTCAATTGATTCGAATAGGGTCATTTATTGAATGTATGATTGCGAAGGGATGTGTGTGATTGATGTTTACATTTTTTAGCATTTAATTTTGAGAAAGATTGTAAGTATAAAAACAATGAAGCCGATTCTGTTGTAAACAAAACTTACTTGGAATATTGGAGTCGATGTCGTTAGTCCATAGACGGCCATAGCCCATAGCCTCTGGTAGGGATTTCCAAAAGCCCTGGGTCCAGCAGCACCCTTGCTCCTATGTTTAGCCATAGATTAATAATACAAGTACTTTTATTATTAACTAGGTCCGCGTGGATTGAGGTTTTTTGGTTCCTGCGAGAAATATTTCATTTTCTGGATTAAGGTTTTTTGGTTCCTTTGAATTATTTAGGTAATTTTCCGGAATAAAAAAGTAGCCTATGTGCTATTCCAGAATATAATCCATCTCTGTGCCAAATTTCATCTAGATCCGTTCAGCCGTTCTGGCGTGATTGAGTAACAAACATCCATCCATCCAAATTTTCGCATTTATAGTATGTACCCCGCCTATTGCCGCATCAGCTTGGCGATCCGTTGAGTTATGCCGGTTACTTTAGTTCTTTTACGGATGCGCATTTATGGAATTTTGGAATATTAGGTATATTATCTTATTCAAAAATTACATAATATTATATAGGACTAGTAGGTATATCAAAGTACAGCTCAAGAGATTTTACATGAAACTATAGGTTTCTTTTTTACGTGACTATATAAGTTCTACGTTAAATCTATATAAGTTAACTCATGTAATACGAAGTCGAGTGACGAGTTTTCAATATGAAGGAGTATCTACTCGTAGATGAATGTATCTAAGTATAATTTTAAAAACAAATAATTGTGACTTAAGTGTTACCAGTTTCTACTAGCATAATTTAGTTAACAAATCGATGGTAGACTCAGTATAAATTATAAACGGACAGACTTGATGTTAAAAAAGAGAGAAGATAGCTTCTTCAAATATTTTCATGCCTAGATGTTCATTCAGTAGTAGTATGTACATCCACACAAAAAGTCGATGTAGTTCTGAATACTTTCCACCAAGCAAGTAAGAATGAAATAATGAATATAGCACTCTAAAAACGTGGAAACAACCCAGTTTAAATCAATTCAAGTCAAAGCAAAAAGTTTTACAAACAAGAATCGCCTTTGGCGGCATGTTATTAAAGTTGACGATTTATTCCTTTTGAACGCGTAATTCTAGTAGCAGGTCTTTGTTTGTTACTCCAGATTAAAAGATCCATAAGTGTCGATTTTTGATTTAGTAAAATGTACCTTAATAATGATGACTCAAGAAAGGTTTTTGTATCCACAAAGGCCAGGTAAGACCAGTAGCCCGAGGACAATAAGCGATCCGTTATTGAGTTAGATAGGTGGGATGATTACACCGTTTCGTATAATGCCGTAGGACAATTTGAATATAAAACAGCCTTAAAATAAGGTTGTTCTCACTAAATTGGTGTCTCGTTGTTTTGTATGCCTTAGGGAACTCTTTACGTTGTCGGTGGATTGAAATACATAATTGAATTTTTTGTTTCGCACTTCTCAAAATTGATTGTGACACAGTAAAAGTGTCAATAGAATCCCAACTTGTTTCTGTGTACCTAGTGGGACTTGGTCGGGACTTAATTAAAATCAAATTTTCCGAACTACGGTGTACAAATTTTTAAAACACGCGTAACCCGTCAATAGCGCTCGGGGCCCTTTTCACCGTCGATATTTCGGTGCACCGTATATCACGCTAATGTTATCTGTGACCCGCTGTCGGCTTGATGCATTGCGCTTGCGTTCCGTTGGATTAACGAAATTAATTTGTCGCAGCTGCGATTGAGACGACATTCTTTTAGAGGTTTAAATTTTGTTTTATATGAATACCTTCTTTGAAATCTTTATACGCAAAATCCTAAAATGCGATTAGGAATAAGCATTATCTTTAATATCTTGTGCAAAGAAACATCGTTAATTGGGGCTCATGAGCTCTGTGTCTTTCTGTCTGTCTGCTTCGTTTTCATGGGCCAACCAATTTGAAGAAGTTTTTTACTCCACCTCGGGAAGGACAAATTCAAAGGGTTCCCAAGGGACTTTTGAAAACCCAAATCTGGGTGGAAGAAGTCACGGGTACCTATCATCAAATAAATTGCTACAACATGTATTTGCTTTTATAAAAATTTAAACCTAGTCTGTTGTGTTAAGTTAACTTATTTGTGAAATATATTTTTTTCGAATGCTTTGGAATATTTTCTTCTCTTCACTTGTTTTGTCGCTGAAATTTGCTACATATAATGTCGTACATGCTGGGGATATCCAGATCCTCCTTATATCCTTTTCAAGTTAGCCCGCTAACATCTGCCTGCATCTAAAACCTGCATCAATCATAGTTAAATTCTCATGTATTGTTATGATTGGGTGAATTTTATTATACCGATGGAGTTTGGCCAATTACGGAAGAGTACATACATCAGAGGTGATTGCTATTGTTTCACTACAGTTATTTTTTCGTAATAAATTCTCAAGTATATGTATATCTAATAATAAGCAAAGCTTACTCTTCAAAACAAAGGTTGTCAGATTATAATAGGTGTTGAAATAATATATGCAATAAAATAGGAAATAAAGTTGTTCCCCGGTGAAAGCACATTCTTAATTGACAAAGGTGCTTGAATAGATATGTTCGAAGCTTCCAAAACCGTAATTTAGATAAAGATGTGTGTCCCAACACTGCATAAATACGACATGTCAAAACAATCTTATCGTGTGACCACCTTGGTGCTTCAGAATTAATGGGGAGTTGGAGACCAATGGTACCAGTTTTTGTTTTCATAAAATTTATTTGCGTAGGTAAATGATTTAATATGATAAAAAGTAGTAGATTAAAATGTATTATAAGATTTAGTTTTAAAATGGGATAGTTAATAGGTATACTAAAATATACCTTTGATGAATTTCTTAATAATATGTTGTAAGTATTCTTGTATTTTATTTAGTTTCTTTCATTATTAAAGCTCTATTTTTTGAAATGTGCTTTTAACTGAACAGGGTGGTAGACTTGACATTTTATCATCATGAGAGCCATTTAAGTTAGCCTGTTTGAAAAACAGGTACTTTGATATTACCCTTTATGCTCCTATTTTACAGTTTTTTTTGACTGACATGGTAATTAATAGTTCCCTGCCGGCAGCCTACAAGTTCTGATAAGTACCAGAATAATGTTAGTTGTGGGAAAAACGGAAAACGGAGGTGCATTTTATATCCTAGACCTAGAGGTACATATATGAAACGAGAAAGTCAATAAATTGGTTTGTTATGCTGTGTAGTACAATTAATTAGCTTTATTATTCCTCATGTACCTACTTTTAGTGAATTTTCTTTCTCAGATGCTGATGAAATTCATATTTGTATCTATGATATCTAGCAATAAATTTTATTATGAGATAAAGGACTTTCACGATCTTCACGCGAACAAAATCGCGGCATCCTTATATTATTTCACCGAAGGAGTTGTAATTATATTACCTTTATAGGTTGTTAATATTATTGTGCCTCTAACCCTTCGGTAAAACTAGTTAATTATACGATCACAGTCAATAATGATTATTGACCTTATAAAATCATCAATAGAACCGATAGCCGGACAAAGGGGTCCGTCGAAACGGCTACCCCATCGAAAAAACAAAGCCAATTTGGTCTAATAAAGTATAATTAGAAAACAAATTTTATAGACGCCCCCTTAACGCGTGTTACCGCGAGTTTTAATTAATCAAATCGGTTTTATTGTGTAGTCGGTACTAGTGATGGTATTAATATGGCGAGGTACCTTTTCTATTGAGTGATTTGTTCCGCATGTATTTTCGGGTTAAATGGGGTGCCGCTTTGTGAGTATTGCAAGCTAGACATTCAATTCCTATGTGATGAAATTAAGGTAGTATATAGCTTTTGATTTATGACAAGTAGGTACTCTACGAATTTTTAGTTAGGACTACGTTTTGTTTCAAACCTACTAAATCAGATAAAGCGCAGTATAATTAACGGTATAATTATGCATACCTACCATATCGAATTATAATAATCATAATTAAACGTTTAGTACCAATGCTGTCAAAAACTTTGTAAAGTGTAGCGGGTTCCGCATGAGTAATTAATCCGTATCCATTCTAATATTATTAATGCGAAAGTGTGTCTGTCTGTCTGTCTCTCTGTCTGTCTGTCTGTCTGCTACGCTTTCACTGCCCCTCAGTTCAGCCGATTATGATGAAATTTGGTATGGACGTAGGTTTATTTTTAAATGTGTGTTTTGCTAGGAGTCCTCCGACATGGTTATCGGAGACTTTATAGTATAGCTTAACATGTTTTTTTTTTACCTTATTCTGTTTTAATTGTCATGAAACAGGTTCTTTTTTTACTGTGGTCATGAGTAGGTACTATAGACGTCGGTTACATCCCGAGGAAGGCCATAGTCTACTTTTTATCCCGGAAAATTAGAGAGTTCCTGCAGGAATTAAAAAAAAACTTCATCCACGCGGACGAAGTCGCGGGCATCATCTAGTTATCTATAAATAGTCGGTGAACTTTGAGCGTATCGTTGTCAAGATTGATTGGCTTTCAAAGGGAGCTTTTCCCAGCGTGAAGCACTTTGTTGTGTCTCAAGGTCTCACCTAAGTCGAAAATATTATCTATTACTAGATGAAGCCCGCGACTTCGTCCGCGTGGATTAAGTTTTTTTGATTCCCGCGGGAACTCTTTAATTTTCCGGTATAAAAAGTAGCCTATGTCGCTCTCCAGATCCTCAATTATACCCATACCAAAAATCACGCTGATCCGTTGCTCCATTGCGGCGTGATTGAAGGACAAACCAATAAACCAACAAACAGACACACTTTCGCATTTATAATATTTATCTATTATAAGCATCGCCTGTGGCCATCTTTCTGCTAGACGACTCGGAGGTTAAAAAATCTATCATCAAAATTAAGTTTCTCCCGTCTTCCTAACGCAAAATCTGACCAAAATTTCAGTTCACAAGTTTAGGTACCTATACTAATATTATAAATGCGAAAGTATATGTTTTGTATGGATTTGTATGGATGGATGGATGGATGTTAATTGATGATGTCTCAATCACGCCAGAACGGTCGAACGGATCTGGGTGCAATTTGGCACAGAGATAATCTAGTCTGAAATAACACATAAGCTACTTTTTAACCCGGAAAAATAAAGAGTTCCCGCGGGAACTAAAAAAATCCTAGTTAGAACTTCTAGACTAGTATTCGCTGCAACAGTTCGTCTTGGTCTATGTAGTCATGTGGTTAATTAATTTAGTTTCGCACTACGGAATCCTAAAAAGGTACGCTTTTCAAAACGTACAATTGCCTACATCTGTATTTAAAATGTATCAGCCAACACAATACACCGTATGAATACCATAATATCCGACCCACACTTATCAAATACACCGATATATAATTAAAATTGTTGGTTGGTCTGTCAAAACGTCTTCAGTGGCACATGACGCGGACTGACATCCCATAGAACCCATTATTACGCCTTCACGGTCGCAGGTTGCGTAAACCCTGGTAATTATGTGTTTTTGGAAATATTTTTTCTATTTTTATTAGAAACAAGAGCAATATTATTATCCAAGATGGTTTTAAAACGGTATGATAACAGTGTATGGTTGTGTCATATTATGTGGAACACAATTATTAGGTACTAGACTTGTTTTTTTAATTTCCGCCTGAACTCTTAAATTAACCGGGATATAAAAAGTCCCTATTAAGATAGAAAGCCTAGCCTCCGGGATGTAAACTATCTCTGTACCAAATTTCAAGAAAATAGGTTGAGTAGTTGGGCCGTGAAATTATAAATGCAAAAGTGCAGTGTCTGTCTGTCTATATGTCTGTCTGCCTGTTGGTTTGTCGGTTTGTCTGTCTGTCTGCTACGCTTTCACGGCCCACCTGTTTGACCGATATTTTATACCAGAAAATGAAAAAGTTCCCGCGGGAATCTCAAAACTTTAATCCACACGAACGAAGTCACGGGCATCTTCTAGTTGATGTATAAATTCTATTTCTATCGCTGGCTATGCTACTTTATTTCCCTTTTATCAGCTCTTGAAATCAAAATCGAAGCTTATTAATAAAACCCCACATTTTTACGTCTAGTTTTTATGTCAATAAAATGCAAGATAGGTATCAGATACAGCATGCTTCATAATCTTTTTAAATGCACTCATTTTTAAAGCAATTTTCTATCTGAGCGTAAAACCCATTCAAGTATACTAATCTAAGTTTATTGATGAATAGACCACCTCAACCAGTACAAGCGAAACCCATTAAGGGCGAAACAAACTTGCGATAATTGGCAAAACTTTTTTGTTCGCCATCTCTACGTGATTGACGTGACCACTACATCTTTTTGACAGCTCTGAAGTGTTTTATTTGTAGGATCCCCTATACAGTATGATTCTTCTTTAGAATGAAACAGGGATTTTTAAGCATGTTTTATTTCTCGAAGTAGATACGTACCTAAGTATATTTTATTAAATACAAGACATGCCCGTGAATTCGTCTGCATGAAAATCACGTGGGAAATGTTTGAATTTCTCATTTCAGCTATAGCCTAACATATCATTCCTTAAGATACAAGCTATTTTTTGTACTTATTTTGTACCTACTAGCTGATGCCCGCGACTTCGTCCGCGTGGATTAACTTTTTTTGATTCCCGCGGGACGTCTTCTATTTTACGGGATAAAAAGCCTATCTCCTTCCCCTGGATGTACATCTCTATACCAAATTTTATCAAAATCAGTTGAGTAGTTGGGCCGTGAAAGCGTAGAAGGCAGACACACTTTCGCATTTATAATATTAAGTATGGATTTTCGTTAAAATTAGTAGAATATAGACAGACAGTGAAAAGGCGACAAACAAGTAGATTTCCTCACTAATAAAACTAACAAGATAATCCCGCCCGCGACTACCTCCGCGTGAATTTAGCTTATTTAAAAAAAATCCGCACCAAAAAAATTGTTTATATAGATGAGATTAAAGCAGACAGACAGACAGACATACAAACTTTCAATCCCTTTCATACAAACTTTTCACAGCCCATCTTGCAGTTAAAAGTTTTTTTTTGTTTTAATTTTATTTGATCGGTTCTCAAACGTCCTGTATTGTACATTTTCTCTGCAGATGCGTATCGATACATTAACGACGGGTAATCGAGCAAACTTCGCAACCACAAAAAAGTGTAACAGAAGCCGGTATGCACGAGCCCTAATGACCGCTCCTTAGTTCCATTAACCGAGTCAAATATAACGAAGCGGATAATTGCGAATTTGTCTGCATTTCGTTTTGTTATGGCATCTTTGGAAAACATTTTAATATGAGGATAAAACGATGCATAAAAACTGTCTGTAAGAATTGGCCCTTATTTTAAGTCCTAACTACTTGATTTTCAGAAAATGGACTCCTGATACTGCTTATACCTTACATAGGGATTCGAATCCTGGTCGTTATAACTATACCTACCTAATAGTAAAAACTAAATATTTTTCAAAATTCAAATGTTTTCAAATAAGTATAATAAAGTACGCTAAAAATAATAGACCTCATAAACTTATTCTGAGAGTCACTCAAGGAAAGAACAGCTGTGGCCAGTTTCAATATAGGTACTATTACGTGATCCTTGATCGATCGTTGAACGTTGATCCTTAGCATTTGGTATACCTACTCGGGCATGCAGGTTTCCTCATGACGCCCTTTGCCGCTAAAGCAAGTGATATTTAGTTACCTACATATTATATTTAAAAAAAAAATTGAGAACCTCCTCCTTTTTTGGAAGTCGGTTAAAAATACACATAACTTCGAAAAGTTACACGTGCGTGCCCGGGAATAGAACCCTCGGCCTCCCAAAAAAGAAGCCGTCGCTATCTCCAATAAGTAAGTAGTAAGTAAGTAATCACTGATAGCTTTGTGGTAAATTCTTAGGTCGAGACCATGTTTCTTGCAAACCAAAGTCACCAGATTTGATAGTGTTATGAAATCTTCCACTGTACGTTACCTATTCCACAGTATTATCACTTTTCCATCGAACATAGAATCATAAGTAAAAAATCATTTAAACTCGACAGCAAAATCGCTCATCACGGCTATCCCAAAATAGATCAGATCGAAGCTACCGCATAACCACTGGATACATTCAAACAATAAAATGTATCTATCACTCATCCCCCATATAATTATGTAGTCGAAAACCTTTTAAAGAGTCATTTCTAAGAAGATCGTGGGATCTAACTTTGTATTGGCGGCCAATCATGGCATAATTACTAGGTTTGGCTATCATCCGCGATGGACATCGACAGTGCATTAGGCTTGGGGTCAGATTTCGGCCATATTGAAGGTATTGACAGGAGAAAGGCCTCCTGTTTTTGTTTCTCACGACCTTCTACTATACAGTTTCATAAGCTAATTCTTTTAAATGTCGAAAACATCGCAATGTTGTTGTGGACCACTTCGTCCACATTGGTTAGGGGGTTTTCAGACCTTAATTACATTAATTTTAGGGAATAAAAAGAATAAAAGGTCCGTTTCAGGGATACAAACCGAGCTCTGTGCCAAATTTCGGGTCACAGATACACAGGCTTTCATATTTCAAATACCTAGTAAGTTTGGCGTAGGGTGGTAACTAGCCACGGCCGAAACCTTCCACCAGGCCAGACCAAGGAAAATTAAGAAATTATAAAGTCCTAAATTGACCTAGCCGGGGATCGAATCTGGGACCTCTGCACGTTAATACAACAGCGCTCAACACTGCGTCAAGGAGTTCGTCATCCATACTAATACTAATATTATAAATTCCCGCGGGAATCAAAAAAACCTTAGTCCATGCGGACGAAGTCGCGGGCATCATCTAGTTTGATAATAAATTAAACATTTGGCTATTTAAAGACTGCAAGCAAAACGAAAGATTCGACAATACCAACTATCCATCAAGCTAATAAGCAAGCAGATCAGATCGGACGGGGGATAGCATTCGAGCAGTGATCTGGAACTACACTCGCCAGCTATTTGTCCTCAAGATAGCAAGGCACTGCATTTGTAGGACGGTATTATGCAACAGAAGCGTATTTTACATTTTCTTGTTTGTTTAAGAACAATAATTCACGGTGTCATGTCATTTATGTGCTCTCACAGACAATACACTTCTATCCAGCTACTATTCATTAAGCTACTATCAATTATTATTAGCGTGGGAGATAGCATTCGAGAGAAACTATTTGTCGAATGCTGGGATTCGACAAATTACTACTACTACCTACGACTATTAATCCTCAAGGTATTGTGTGGGATGGCACTAATGCTTTAGCAGTGTAATTCACATGTTTTTTTATAATATAATAAAAACTCACACCTTTGAATTATCACACACTCATATAGCTACTGATAAGCTCACACATCTGTTCAGATGGGGAATTGTACGCGAGGAGTGATGTGTGATAGTATTCACTTGATACGTACCATGCTTTATACACCTTGTGTAATACAATTACTAGCACGCTAAATTAAAGAGCTGTTTTTCAGACTTGTTCTGAAACAAAAACATTACGATAATTAAAATTCTTATGTCTTCTATTTATATTATTATTATAATTAAATCTTTATTGCACACAAGAACACGGAAATAAAGAAGACATTAAAACTACGAACTAGGACTAAACAGTATGCAAAGGCGGTCTTATCGCCTAAGGAAATCTCTTCCAGACAACCTTTGGAGACAGGAGAAGAGAATACAAACGGGAGGGTGCGCAAACTACAAGTATAATATAATATTAAACATAATATACATATTTATAATATATATTATATGAATAAATAAATAATAACATAGAATGACTGACTGATATAGGTAAAAAATCATCAAACGACTTTTAAAAAATATTATTTATTTTTTAGCTTTTTAAAAATAATTTTTACTCCTCGTTGCATAACGCCATCCAGTGCAGGTATAAAAGAAGTACAAAATAAATAGTACCTATACACATCTCGCCCTTGAAGAGCAGCCAGGACATAATCGTCTGGACTTGCGTCAAAGTTCACTTGGTGATCACTTGAAAAGGAGAAGGTTCTCAATTCGAATGTATGTGTTTTTTTTTGTATGCTACGCGATCATTCCGCCAATTATGAAACAATTTTGATGATTCTTTTTTTGTTTGGTAGATCATACTTCAGAGGTAAATATATATTTTATCGAAATTGATTCAGCGCTATTTGAGAAAATCAACAAACAAAATATATATCCAGATAATGTTTTTTAACTTTTAGTTTAAGTTGGTACTTATAAGAGGTATAGTTTTGAAATCGGTTTTTGTGTTAGAGGAAAGCGAATAATTATTTATATTAGACTTTTTAGAAAAATATAAATTGATTATATTGCTAATATAGATCATTACACACGTTAAAATATACACTTACAGTTGTTACGGAAGTATGACGCAGCAGGTTTTGTGGAAAACAGGCCTGGTCTGGCCTGGTGGGAGGCTTCGGCCGTAGCTAGTTACCACCCTATTAATATATTATATATTACACCCTATTAATATGTATAACTGCCATGCCCCTAACAGGTTAGCCCGCTACCATCTTAGACTGCAACATCACTTACCATCAGGTAAGATCGTATTCAAGGGCTAGCTTGTAGTGGATAAAAAAAAACAAACGTAAAACTAAGTTGCTAGGATCTAGCGAATTCCTCCACCTCTGACCTCGTTCCATTGATAGGTACTCCCACCGAAACTGTAATGTATTTAGGTAATTAGGCATATTCTCTGTGATGTTTTAATGTTCAGAAATATGTTTACATATTTCTTTGTTTCTATGCCCGTTTTGTTTTTTATTATTGGCCATCAAACGCTATTATAGGTACTAGGTTTTAAGTCTTAGCCATACAACATACTTGTGAACAATATTAATTAGATATTGTTAATAGGCAACACTGCAAAATCAACAACAATATGTCGGCTCGTTTAGTTTAACCTTAAATGCCGATTGAATACAACAGAGGGATGACTGGATGGTTTATGACTGTGCGAATGGTCGTTTTATTTTGCCTCGTTAAATATCGTTTGTCTTTTTAAAAGGAAACCGAAAGTTTACGTTTTCTAGATATGTATGATGAGCGTATTAATTAGCATATTATTTGACTTTACAGAGACTATGGTTTGACACGTACCTATTTTCGAATTTTTATTAGTTATGTTATTTAGTATTAATATTAAATCTTGCTTTAGTTGCCTACCCATGATAAGTTAGCCCTTGACTGTAATCTCTGACTTGAATGCAAGTCCAGGAGACAAAGAAGAAAGCGGCCAAACTTGGAGTAGGTAGTTATGGCACTATAAGTTCTATCATAAATATATGAGTCGCTTCATTCGAAGATATAATTTAAGTTCATGTCACTTTTTATCGGTACTTTTTAACGACTACGTTAGAGCATTGGCTATAGTTTTCCTGTAAAATATACGTAAATTCCTATTGACCATAATTATTTCAAATTTTTCGATTGGTAAACTCCGGAGATAAGGGGGGGGAACGGTATTTTTTTAGACATTTTCCCCGATAAATCAAAAACTATCGTAACTAAAAATAATTAAAAATCTGTTTTAGAATGTACAAAGTAAACCCTTTCATATGATACCCCACACAGTACAGTTATCTCACTTTTAAATTTCAACCCTCCGATTTTCCCCCCTTTTAAAATAAGAACAAAATTAATTTCCAATTTTTTTTAATTTCAGTGTCTTTGGGCCACTAATATACACAACTATTCCAAATTTCATGTCGATAGCTTCGGTAGTTACTGAAATAATCGAGTGTGACGGACGGACAGACAGACGGAGAAAGTCGCACCATAGGGTTCCATTTTACCATTTTGGTACGGAACCCTAAAAAATCTTGTTATCGTCAGACGTCAATATAATGCATGTCAAGCCACATTTTTGCAATGCCACCCAAAATCACATAAACATGTCGCACGCACTGCACGTTGGAGAATTCAGTTTTATTGCCTTAAAAGCCTCGATTTGGTGAAAAACGATAAAATAAAAACTGCCGGAAAATAATATAAAATGCGGAATGTGTTTTATTCGGCCACTTGAGTCTTGATATCCATTCAGATAAAATTTAAAAGTCCTTTTTATGCCCCATTAGTCACCACCTTTAAAAACTGTCATCCGCGTACGGTACAAAACTTACGCACGTCGCAAAAATTTTATGTACGAAAAAAAGGAAATAAAAAGTTTATTTAGCTATATAAATCCGGCCACAATCAATTACGGGGTCATTAACAATAAAGCACGCAGGAATTTACATTTCACAAACGGGCAAAGTGACAGGGAATCCTAAACTAACCATATAAAAGCAACATTTTCCACTGCTCAATGCAACGAATAACGTTCGCGACCATAATTCAAGAGACGTGACAAGATGACGCAATGCAAACATATATAAAGTGCTCGATAGGTCTCTTTATGTTGGTTGATTGTACATGAGTACTTTTGAGAGCGTTATCGGGGCAGTACATTAGTGGCGACTTGACACGACCAGTCTTCTGTAAGGGTACAGCTTGTATTAGCGGCTCCTAATTTATTAGGAACGATACGAGGACGGACGCCGGCCACCCTGACCACAGGCCCATTCATACTGAGAGAGGAGCTTTAGGAGAAAAAGACCACCTAGGTAAATTGTGCTGTCAGTTTGGTAGTCGCAATGTGCCAGAATACTGAATCGTATTTGCATTCTGCGATTTTGAAATGATTTGATTAACTTTTTTATTAATTTCTTAATAGAGAGTGCAAATAGACGTGTCCCATCAGAAGCGATAGAAAACAGGAAGGAGGTAGGATATGGTTCAGATTTTGAAAGAAAAATTTGATACTCAATTAGGTAGCTTAATAATGAATACCTTATGTAGATCTAGGTCTTATGGTAGTAGAAGGAAGGTTTACTAGGCATTAAATAAGAGGTAATTTCTATAAGGATTCTCAGGGTAAAATATGAAAATCAAAACTGAGAAGTATTAGTCCTACACTTTAAATCTCAATGATACACTAGGAAAAGAGAAAGAGATCTCAAAATCTAAAAGATATAAAATACGTACATGTGCTTTAAAGGTTTTTTCTTTTTTTTCATAGATAAGTACATACTTACCCACTAATGAACAAGTCGATTGCTTACATTTAAAAGATGAAAGACGAAATGCACGGAGTGGCGCGGCACGTAGCGGCAACTATTATTTGTATGTGGCCGCGTCACGCAGCGCATCTGCTTGAACCCATACAAAGAATATTTTCCGCTACGTGCGCGCCGCTCCGTGCATCTGTAGTGGGTCTAGACCTTCACTGACGTAGTGATCAGCAAAATGTCAGACTGAAATAAAATTTATCACAAAAAGTAAAAAAAAATATCCACGCCCATAAAGCCCCGCTCTCCCCTACATTTTTATTAACACCCCAGACCCGATAAACAGGATACGGGAAATATATTTATTTGTCCAATCATCAAATGTAAGGGGTTCTCGGGTTACACCAAATGATTCCATGGCAATCGGCCGGTGATTTGTTGTGATAATCTATACTAATAAATAACGCACTCCGTTGCTTATTGAGCTGCTTTCCTTCTGATATGTATTTGATTCCTTTTGTTTCGTTATTGATTCATCAAGCATTTGTATTTTATTGTCTCACTATGAGAAGTTTGATTTTTTTTATCCACTACAAGTCAGCCCTTGAATGCGATCTCACTTGATGGTAAGTGATGATGCAGTCTAAGATGCAAGCTAACCTGTTAGGGGCATAGAAGTTATATTAAACCTATACCCCTAATCGGTTTCTACACGGCATCTTACCGGAACGCTAAATCGCTTGGCGGCACGTCTTTGCCAGTCGGATGGTAATTAGCCACGGCCAAAGCCTCCCACCAGGCCAGACCAGGAAAAATTCAGAAATTATTAATTCCCAAATTGACCCTGCCGGGCATTGAGCCCGGGACCTTCGCACGTTAAGACAGCGCTCAACACTGCGCCACGGAGGTCGTCTGGGCCATAGTGGGGCTTTCTCTAAGGAATATAATATAACCTACCTACATATTATTGTGTTTAAATAAACGAAGACTGCCTTTCTATGTACGGGAAGATTTATTACAATATGGCGGTAGTTATTTTTCCTTTACGAGTTGAAGTATGACGTTGGACTTATATAAAGAACCAACTATCGACAGTCGTTCTGATATTTAGCCAAATTGCTACCTAGCTCACTTGTCTCGTTGGCCTAGTGGTTGGCATATGCAATTGAGGCTGACGAAGTCCCGGGTTCGAGTCCCTGGTCGGGCCATAATTAACTATTGTGTTTTTTTGACTAGAAATTTTCAATACTAGACCGGAGGTAGGAAGTTGGCGGTGTATAACCCCCGTGCCTCGGAGAGCACGTTAAGCCGTCGGTCCCAGTTATTACCACTAACCTTATTTGTCGTTAAAGCTCGCCAACCCGCATTGGAGCAGCGTGGTGGGTCTATAAGTTCTAATTCCGCTCTGCCTGTTCCGCTGTGCCCAGCAGTGGGACGTTAATGGGCTGTAGTGGTATAGTGGTAGTGCTATCTAGTTATTGTCAGCATGCTAGCTAGCAGCGAAGCTTTTGGAGGTCCGCAAAGTGAGCGATTTGAGTAAAGTCGAGAACATAAGCGAGAACCCACTTTAAGTACGAATAAACATGGTATTTAAAAAAAAAACTTAATATCGAACCAGGTAAATAAGTAGGTACCCGCACTTCTATACCGCAGAGGTCATAACAACTTGGTAGGTAAGTTCGATACAAAATCTCTGTCAACATAAAACAAAGATGTAATGTCCAGAACACCCACACCAAAGTTACTTTTATTATGCTTTCTAACACCCGATAAAACATGTTGACAAGGAACGGTTACGGAAGTTGGTAAAATAACATCATTTTAATATGTCTCTGGAATCTGGATTCTGGAATTTCTTGCACTTAATCTGGGTGCACTAAGAAGTCATAGAGCTCTCGACGGTGGATAATAACATTTATGACCTTAGCTTTAATTGGTAGACCCATTACCACTACAAAAAACTTTGAGTGCTTATTCAAAGAGCTTAAAACAATAATTATAATAAAATGAAAACAGATACGGAACGATTTGACGAATACGGACGAGGAAAATTGAAAAAATAATAATTTAACTTTGAAGAATTAAATTTCTAAAAGATTGTCTACTACATACAGAAAGATTAATTAAAATAATTTAAAACAAGCGTTTCATTCGCTGGTTAGTCTTTTATTCACGACGCAGCTGGCACAACTAATTTTTAAAACATAATTTCCCACCGACGAATTCGCAGCATTTGTCTGAAAATTTTTACCTCTTATTCTATATTTTTCTAATAAAATGGAACATATTACTTTCGTTTTTATGAACGAAATTTCACCTGCCCTTTTTATTTGTATCGCAGGAAAAATGCTTTTACGCATACCGCACTAAGCGGTTATGTAGGATTCACGAGCGGTTTTGTACTCACTCCGGAATACCCACTAAAAAACCAGCGGCTCAGTCCGCGTCTAGAATGAACCGTCTCAGGGTTCCAACTCTTGGATACGACTGAGACGACTCGACGTTAACCGGCATAGTGTCGTTGACACCTAACACCTACACTATGGCGGGAGAAGGCGAACATATCGTCGCCTTCTTCCACCCAGTCTTCTTCTACGGATCGGTGGAGCATTAGCGTCCAGCTCACGTTCCCGCTCCGCAGTCTCCTTCAGCGCGAAACGGGCTAAAGGACTAATATATTTTCTCTTTCGATTTGTACATCAAAATTATCAATCTGCGTAACTGAAGAAATTCAACACAACTTTTTTGATCCATGATTTTGTTAATTGCGCAGATGAAAAGGCTTGCGGAAAGGTCATTGTTCTAACCGAGTATGTTGTAATGGATGAAATACGGTACGGTACGGGTACAGAAATACGGTACGAGAAAGTGCCATAAAACGGTTATCTCAGTCATAATTCAGTCCACAAATGACACGGTTAAAGCTACTTTGTTAGTGGGAGAGTCGCTGTTTTATGGACAAACACTGCCACTGGAAGAGACAGGCTTTTATGAGTAGGCGAAGGCGAGAAAATGTAGCCTTAAATTGTTTAGCAAAATGCGGTTTTAGAATACGTATTTTATTAGCTTGGCGCTATAATTGATAGAGGCATTCCGAGTTGTATGGTAATCGTAAAGTCCATATCGAAAATACGGCAAACAGCAATCTCTCCCTATCCCTGTTTTCCTCACTGTTGAGGGCAGTGATCTTTTCCTAATGGTCATGTAATGGTATGTATTATCTTGGGACAAAAATATAAAAATCCATACTAATATTATAAATGCGAAGGTGTGTCTGTCTGTCTGTCTGCTACGCTTTCACGGCTCAACTACTCAACCGATTTTGATGAAATTTGGTAGGTACAGAGACAGGTTACATTCCGGGGAAGGACATAGGATACTTTTTATCCCGGAAAATTTAAGAGCTCCCGCGGGGATACAAAAAAAACATTCTACGTGGACGAAGTCGCGGGCGTCATCAAGCATAAAATAGATAATAATAAAAAAACACGACAAGAGAGGGTATGAAGTGTGCCCGTTTACACTAACAAAACCAGGTGACTGTTATCGTAAGTGACGTATCACCTAAAATGTAGGCATTTGAGCAAGCAAGGCCAGGTGCATTGTAAGTGAAATCGGTAACTTAAGCTTTGTAGCAGCTAGCAAAGAAATTTGCAGAACCTAGCTTGGGCACGTCACTTGTGTTGTATAAACACTCGCTGTTGCATGTTGTGTGTTTTTTAGGGATTACCACCACTACAGCACATTATTATCCCACTTCTGGGCACAAGCCTCCTGGCTAGTACTGAGAATTTCTAGTCAGACAAACCCAATACTTAATTATGACCAAGAAATTTGCAGAACCTAGCTTGGGCATGTCACTTGTGTTGTATAAACACTCGCTGTTGCATGTTGTGTGTTTTTTAGGGATTACCACCACTACAGCACATTATTATCCCACTTCTGGGCACAAGCCTCCTGGCTAGTACTGAGAATTTCTAGTCAGACAAACCCAATACTTAATTATGACCCGACCCGGGACTCGAACCAGGGACCTCGTCAGCCGCAGTCGAACATGCTAACCACTAGACCAACGAGACAGTTTTTAGGGTTTAATCTGTATTTATTTTGAGTAATATCAATCTTCTTTCGTGCAAAAACCCAGATTATTTTTATCTATGGTAAAAAATATTTCAAAAGCACATTTAAGCGATTCGTTGATAACTCAGCTGTGAGGTGGACTAAGATATTATGAAAGGTTGCATGTTAAAATACCATCAGTTACTTTTTGTCGCTCATAATATTTAGGTACTTCTAACTTAATATATGCATGTTTAGTTGGACAAGAAAGGGGATGATTAGTCTTGCTAAATGCCTGATATATTTATTTTATGAAAACAAAAACAAAATTATATCCTCTATTATTTCACAGGCAGAAGCTGGCTCCAAATATTTTGATTACTCACAGCATAACAATGTTAAATCAAACATTCAAATCAAGATTTGACTAATCCCCTAATATTTGTCACTCACATTCATATTAGAATCGTCGAGTTTATCTTAACACACTCAAATAAATTGTTTAGACAAATCTCTAATCGTTATAATAAACATCGTATTCACTGGTTAAGAAGCTTGCTTGCCTTTTTAATTTGAGTATGTCCCTGTCCATCTAAATATGGCCTCGTATTCAGGTATATTGTCTTATTAGCAGAGGTCTTTTGGAATTGGATGTTTGACATCTATATCCGAAACTTTGCCCTATCCGTTGAAAATATCTGGGGCTCTGGACAGGTAGGCGAGAAAAAAATTAAGTAATAATCCGACCACAAGCCTATGATAATCTGATGGTAACGCTATTTTGTCCTGTGTGGTTTTGGGTGAAAAAATGTGTGACATGATTATCGGTACCCCTTCGGACAAAAAAGTTGTGCGGCGTTTACATGATGCATTTTCGGAAACTAAGGAACCCATATATATATATTTTTATAAAACTAAATAATCAACTATTTACTTGCTGAAAGGAGATCCCAAGAGCTGCCGTAAACACCAAATTAAAATCACGACCACTCTGCCAAGAGTGAACGCATGAGAAGAAGAACTGTCTGGTATTGAGTTAAAAGCTTTATATTTTTCAGTAAGTTACCTATGAATTATTATACTATGACAATAATATGATGAAAGTCTTAGCACATGTCTGTTTTATAATATAAAAAGTATGTAAGTGTTGTACCCCCTCAATCAAATAATAAATTTCATAATTAATATTATTAACTAATTATTCTCTTTAATTTTCCGGCATAGAGTTAAATATTCTTACTACGAGTTTTCCGGGATAAAAAGGGCCTTTGTGTTATTCCAGACTATAATCTATCTCTGTGCCAAATTTCATCCAGATCAGTTTATAGCCGTTCTAGCATTACCAAACTTTCGCATTTTTAATATTAGTACCTATAGATTGCATAGATAATATTATTATTCTCCTACAATCTACATGTTACCATAAGGGCAGTGTATGTTATAAGTTATGACGTAACGAAATAGTGTAACGGATGAGGTTTGAACTATCGACCTATCGAATTTTAGTCCGCTCCTTAATCGTTGAGCTCGAAAATCGCAAATTTCATGTTTTGCAGCTATAGGCCGACCGTTTAACTCGCGTATCGCCTGCGCGGTAAGAAGGGAGCGGGGGGAGATGATTACATACTTAAAAAAAAGATACTTATTATTTTATTCTTTACCAACAATCGAGATAAATATCTCGAGATAAATCTTTGGATTATTGACTCCGTGTGTAGCGTTACCCGCCCCCGTTCCCTTCTTACCGCGCAGGCGATACGCGAGTTAAACGGTCAGCCTATAGTAAAACAATTTAATATCACCGTCATGTAAGCCCAGCGCAGTCCAATTATTAAAAGGGCGCGGTAACAGATAAGGGATGAAAGTAATACACACGATAACATCAGGGTTGCCTTGTTAGTCGCAATAAAATGGTTTTTGTAGAAAATTAGAGCGAATTTTTTGTCTCCCCCGTCGCGCCTGGCGGCAATTTGTCGTGAGAAGTGTTTTGATTCTTCTTTGACGTCATTTGTTTTTGATGACGTTATTTAAATGGACATTTATGGGGGTAGTTTTTATTTATTAGAAAATCAAATTGATTTTTGTTTTACTTAAACTTTTTTTGGGTTTTTTTGGCAATTTGCAATAAGCCAAATAAGGTCAAACCAGATCATCAAGGTATTTGTTCAGATACTTTTAATTAATTAACAGGTGTCTGCGATTTCATTTCACATTCCATTTTTGTGTTTTTAAATTCATTAATTAGTTTCAGGAGAGGACAGATAATATTTTAAATAGTACCAAAGTACTTTGTGATAATATGATGGAATGGAATATCTTAATCCTTATACTAGTGTTGTAGTTGTTGTAGTATACGTAGTACTACGATTGATAGTAAATTGTATCTAAATCTATGTAGTATAGCATGCACGTGTAGCTCGCGACATTCACCGCCCAGTAGGTAAGCCAGCAATTCTCAACGGCACAACACCACACCACACAAATCTTTCAGATTATTCTCAATTTTTGAAAGATTTATCTGCTTTGACGGATTGTAGCGAAATAAAAGCGAATTAAACTTCTAGTTACTTCGATTGATTCGATGGCATTAGCGTAATGGAATATCTGACGCACTTTGCTTTGCCTGCGAAATTTTCTTCTGCTGTTCTGGGCTACTGGCTATCGCACATTGACGTAGTCGTCCTTTATATGTGATTTACGATACAGCTGAAGTTTGGAACAAGCTGAATTTTGGGTTTAGTTCATATGGGCAGCACTTTTTCAGTCTGATAATGGTAATATTTTGCTTTCAATTCAACTTTTTCTACGACCTCCGTGGCGCAGTGTTGAGCACTGTTGTCTTAACGTGCGGAGGTTACGGGTTCGATCCCCGGCAGGGTCAACTTGGGAATTTATAATTTCTGAATTTTCTCTGGTCTGGCCTGGTGGGAGGCTTCGGCCGTGGCTAGTTACCACCCTACCGGCAAAGATGTGCCACCAAGCGATTTAGCGTTCCGGTACGATGCCGTGTTGAAACCGAATAGGTGTATGGGTTTAATATAACTGTCATGCCTCTAACAGGTTAGCCCGCTACCATCTTAGACACTCACCACTCACTCACGCATCATCACTTACCACCAGGTGAGATCGCAGCCAAGGGCTAATTTGTGGTGAATAAAAAAAAAAGTTTTATTTTTAATGTTTGAGAGTTGACAAACAAGTGAAGAAAGGAACATTGGCAGCCATCTTTGGCAACCTCTACTATGTTATAATGAACATTTAGCCACGACACACGATACAATGGCGTAGGAGGACATACTAACGAGCCCTGGACGTGGTAAATCACAGAGACCACGCATTAGCTCGTAATATGACTCCTTATAAATCTATATGATGCCAACACTTGATTGTTCTTCATTATTGGTTACATGACAGCTTTGAAAAATATTTGTGCATTAGGTACTAAAATTCTACATCAATGGTGCAATCGGTGTTTATTGGATTTGTGTATGTGAAAATTACTAGTACCTACTGACCACTTAAAAGTAAATACAACATTGCAAAGTAGGTACCTTTTCGTTAGAAAAAATAAAAATAAAACACAAAGAAATAACGACAGAAAATGAATAGGAGATATAACTAAGAATTAAGAATTTAATTTTAAGAATCACGTTTTTTCTTTAGAATGAATATTATAAACAGCAGTAAATGGATGTAATCATCTGATTTATCGTACCAACTAATTGACACCTTTAACTGCTGGATAAAGGCACAGTATTGGTATCTAATAAAGGTCTCCTGCCAGGATGTGCAAAAAATGAATGAAATATTCCATATTGTATACTAATTTAAGAAACACATACAATAATGTGCAGTGTACTGTCTTGGTCAACTCGCATCCAGCGTCTTCCAGCTACTCGTTTAAGATGTACGTACAGTCTACGTAAATGTGACGGGATCTTCCAATACTGTGTTTTCCAAAAAAAAGAAACGATACTGTAACCCAATCAATCTGTAACCGTTTATTTCTGTTAATAAGTGTTTTTATCTGTAACCCTAATAGGTACATGCCCTAACAAACTTCACGGTGTGACAACGCGTTCTTCTCACTTCATCGGACTTCACACATACTGACACAACATGGCCATGTTTTTCTTAAAACAATTGCAACCAACGGTGCTAGACCTTAGGTTCAAATTTGAATACGCGTCAACAGTAAATTTGGCAACGTATCTGTTTCGGTTACACATTAAAACACTTTCAAATCTGTTACGGACACGTTTCTGTTACAGAAATATAAGTGTTTCGGGTTAACAGATTTAAAAACACATTCAAAAGGGTTACAGATTCGATTCTGCTACACTTTCATTCTGTAACACTTATATTTCTGTATCCAATATGAATCTGTTTTTGAGTCCCTGCCATTATATTTTATAAATAACTAGACGTCAATAAGTGTAGTGTACCTACCTATATTGAAAAAACATTTTATTTTTATTTTTATGCGTGATAGGCTTGCGCTTGACGACAATCATGCTTAGTGCAAAGCAATGATGAAGTCTAGGTTGGAACGCGCTTGCCTAGAAGATGCCTATTCACTGTTGCCTTGAAGGTACTTAAGTTATAAGTGGCAGGAAACACGTGCGCTGGGAGGGTGTTCCAAACCCCAGCGGTTCGTATCAGAAACGTCGAGCAAAAACGCTTCATTATTTGACTTTGACTTTGACTAAGTAGGTGTATGTATGTGTAGGGCTCAATCCACGCGGTCGAAGTCGCGGGCATCGAGTAATCTATAAAATCGAAATACTAATAAAGATTTATTCATATTTTATTTTAATGAGAATAAAACCCCCTTTATTCAGTAACGCGTATTCTGATTTACTATATCGACGCGATCTCGTTAAACCTTCCACCCACATTGCCGAGGGTCTAATCAGTTCATTGCAGACCTTCGATAACCAATTGAAAATAAATCAATTCAGGCTCTACATCATTTTGGTTGGAAAACTAATGACCAGCCATAGACCGTATGTTTGGGATATGCATAAATAATGTCAAAAAACCTCTTTATTGAACTAATTTAATCTATACTAATATTATAAATGTACAGAAAGTTTGGATGGATGGATGGATGGATGTTTGTTATTCAATCACGCCAGAACGGCTGAACGGATCTGGCTTAAATTTGGCACAAAACGAAATTATAGTCTGGAATAAAACATAGGCTACTTTTTAGTTTTTATCCCGGAAAATTAAACAGTTCCCGCGGGATACAATAAACCTCAATCCAAGCGGACGAAGTTGCGGGCTTCAGCTAGTATTTGTTATAAATTAAATCCATTGAATAGGTGTATAATATATAGGTATATCTTACTAATATTATAAATGCGAAAGTTTGGATGTATGGATGTCGGTATGGATGTATGGATGTATGGATGGATGTTTGTTACTCAATCACGCCCCAACGGCTGAATGGATCTGGATGAAATTTGGCACAGAAATAGATTATAGTCTGGAATAACACATAGGCTACTTTTTATCCCGGAAAATTAAAGAGTTCCCGCGGGAACCACAAAACCTCGATCCACGCGTACGAAGTCGCGGGCATTCGCTAGTGATTGATAAATCAAAGGATAAAACACTAGATTATTACCTACCCACCAGCTATTTATAACATTTCAACATGCAAAATGAAAGTGAAATGTTCATAACTTTTTTATCAAATTGCGGGGTGCGCACCTCGAATTCATTCAACGCTGCTTATTTGCATATAATGATTGCAAAAAGGGGATAAATCATATAAAATGCACACGTCACCGGTACCATTCATGGCTACGACATCGATGCTGTGCCACGCCTGATCATGCTTTTAATTATACGGTCAGGTTATATTAATTTAGATCGCCGCCATATTGGTTTGGCTTTATTTATGTAAAATGTTTTTACTATCGATCCGCCCTTGCTGTATCCGGTTGCAACCCGAATCAGATTTTCATCGGAGTATTTTTAAAAACTGCCTCGTTGGTCTAGCGGTTAGCATAGTCGACTGCAGATCACGAGGTCCTGGGTTCGATTCCCGGTCGGGCATAAAAATTGTTAGGTATTGGGTTTTTCAATTAAGAAATTCTCAGTGCCAGCCCGGAGTTGGAAGTTGTCGGTGTTTCACCCCCGTGCCTCGGAGAGCACGTTAAGCTTATGAGAGTGGAGACCTGTGCCCATAGTAGTGGGACGTTAATAGGCTGTAGTGGTGGTGGATATAAAAAAAAAATAGTTATGTCGAGCAAACGGACAGACGGGTCACCTGATGATAAGTGATTACCGCCGCCCATGCGTTCCCGGCTTCCATTACAAGTTAGCCCTAGACTGCCCCAGCCCTAGATGCTCAGGTGTCGGAGTAAAACGTACCTACGTTGAGAGTAATTTGACACATTTGTGTGGTATGCTGTGCTGGCGGTGCATATTATAGCAAGATGCGCGTTGTATCTAGGGCTTCCAATACCGGGATCCCGGACTTTTTTCGTCCGTTTTCAATACCGGTATTGAAATGTCTAATAACGGGATACCGGTATTGGTGACACTATAAACGAAACAGTGACTATTGCATATATTTCTTGGTATATGCCACTGTTTTTATTCGGCTAAGTTTAAAACTGCACTTTGGCTCAATAAGAGCATCTTTATTGCTTAAAATCAGTGAAGAAAAGTAATTTTTGATCACTCAGAGGGAAAAATTTGTGTTTGAATTTTGAACCCTGTGGCTTGGCATTTCTGTTTCATTGACTCATGAAACGTTCAGAAATCTGTTTTTTATCCAATGCAATTTTTTTATTATGATTTATTTTCTTTTAAAAAATTACTATTGAATTTTTAATTAATTTGTGTTTTGACTAACCTATGTATTTTTTCGAGTAAAAAAATGGCATTTCTTCATTCAATTTAAGCAGAAAAGTGCTCTTTTGGAGTAAAAAAAGGTGAAAAAATATTTTTTATGGAAAACTGTTTTTTATGGTGCAGTTTCCTTCAGAAAAGACTAGTTTTAAGTTAAAAACAATCTATCTTATTTTAAGTTTTTTCCAATACCGGGATCCCGGTATTGAAAAAAATCTTTCCTGTATTAATACCGGTATTGAAAAAAACCGGTATTCGAAAGCCCTAGTTGTATCACATATATGCGCACGTTTGTGTGAGTGAGCCTGTTTCGAACGTTTCTAGGTAGTTTCCATACTGGTTGCATCTGTTTACTGTGGTAAAAGCCAGTGAGGAGTAAGACAATGAGACGACGACTATCGTTTCATGAAAATGACGAATATAACAATAATAAAACTATCATATTCTCTGGTTACTATGGTCATGAATGTGACTAATAAAACTTCATGCGGTCGGGTTGTAGCCATATTATTGTAATAGAAATAGCAATTATGACCACTATGTTCACACAATAGTAGGTATACCTATCAATGTTTCTACACGTAGATACATAAGTGAAATTGCGTTTATAATGGACCTGCAATTGTAGCGTTATGTATTGCACGCGCACGCGCAGACATTGCCGGATCGAGTTCCGAGTGTCTGAATAAATGTACGGATAGCAAAAAAAATTAAAAAGAGTTTTGCTTTTCTGTGTTATTGAAAGTTACGTTTGGACTTGTATATTCTTCTAAGGTTTTCCTCAATGAGTTTGGATAGTTTTGTCAGATAAAATAAAGACAAATACAATGTTTTCTACATATTTATATTTAATTAACTTATCTTCCATATAAATTTTATATAGATAGCCAACAACAAGGGAGCCGGTTAAATGTATCCGAACCGAACCGAAAAACGTGATTACATGGATTGAGGTTTTTCGGTTCCCGCGGGAACTTTTCAATTTTCCGGGATGAAAAGTATATAGCCTATGTGCTATTCCAGACTATAATCTATCTCTGTGCCAAATTTCAGCCAGATCCGTTCAGCGCGTGATGGAGTAACAAACATCCATACATCCATCCAAACTTTCGCATTTATAATATTAGTAAGATTTTTTTTTTTAATCCACTACAAGCTAGTACCGGAACGCTAAATCGCTTGGCGGCACGTCTTTGCTGGTAGGGTGGTAACTAGCCACGGCCGAAGCCGCCCACCAGGCCAGACCAGGGAAAATTCAGAAATTATAAATTCCCAAATTGACCCTGCCGGGGATCGAACCCAGGACCTCCGCACGTTAAGGCGATTATATTATTATTATTAGAGGATATTAGTAAGATTAGTAAGATTATTCATTATTTTTTTTTTTTATTTTAATTTTATTTCAATAAATTATTATTAAATTACAACAATAAATACCATTACAATATAATTATTATTTTTATTCGTACCTATTTGAAATTTTCTTATTTTATAAAAATAATGGATTCATACATATATATTATTCATTATAAAAAGTTGGCTCAAGATTATCCATGCGAGATAGAAGACGTGACCTAGAATAACTGTCCACCATGCTGACTAGTCCACAAAGTCCATCTAGTCTACCAAGTGTACACTGCCAGACTTTCACACCTTTGAGAACTTTGGACAAATGTCGGTCATGGAGGTGTCCTCAAAATGTTTCCTTCACCGTGATAAAAAATATGTATCTTACTGCCATTTTTTATATCACTAGTACGTTTTGACGTCTTTATACGAATGCATGAGTGCAATAATATGCACATATTTAAGCTCGCCCTGTGCAATTTGATTCCCGCGTCTTTATTTACAATGTCTTACAATTTTACTGAAGTAGCTATTCTGTAGGGAGCGGTAGAAATAATACTTCTATTTAAATTATGGTACACATACGCTTGAAATATTAATATCTGTGTTTATTTACAACTATTATAACTTGGCGATTATAATCCAAGAGCTAGAGCCTACAAGTACGAAAAACTCTATACATTCATAAAAAATTATAATATTGAGATATATTATTGAGTAAGTAGGTAATAATAACTTCGATCAAGGCTTTTTTTTGCGAAAAAACCATTGTTATTAAAGCTAAACTTACGTTTTATTTTCCTGTAAATTAAGCCAGACCTGATAAACGCGATATAAAATTGAGGTTTTATTAGAATATCTAGGCCTCTTCTCTTCACAATTATTTGATAACAGTTTATATAGACAATACCGTCTGGAAATCGTTAGTTTTCACATTTACTTTGCCTTGCATAAACTGGTCACCAGCTCTCGATCTTTTATATACCTGTTAATTATTTGATAGGTAGTATCTAGTGACATTACGCGTATTTCATAGAGATAATCATCATTACAACGGACTATTCGTTCGTTGAGTTGCAACTTTTTCAATGATACCCCCTATTGTTAAAATATGATAATACGTGGCGAAAATTAATACAATAGCTGGATGTTGTGATTGCCATATACGAGGCTCGGGTTTCTGCTTAATGCACGTATAAAAATAATATGCAAATCCACGATGAAGTGAATTAAAAGGGCAAGCTTGAAAATTCTTAAAAAAAAAATAAACTGATGGTATCATCGGTATTGTAGCCTCTTGATCGAAAACCTTTAAAATTTTGTCCTAATTTGAGATTTTTTTTAAATCCATTTTTAGCTAGCCCTTGACTGCGATCTCATCTGATGGTAAGTAATGATGCAGTCTAAGATGGTAGCGGGCTAACCTGTTAGGGGCATGGCAGTTGTATTAAACCCATACCCCTTCGATTTCTACACGGTTTCTTTATTTTCTTCAGTAAATAAAGAACTTTGATAAACTAGTTCTAGTTGAGTTGGTGTTTGATAGGAATTTCTCTTTAACTGCATCATTACCATCGGGTGAGATCACAGCCAAGACGTAACTTTTATATGAATGAAAATAAAAACAACAATAATAGGTTACAGTAAATGTTTTTTGAACAAATGTCAGGTGCTATATTTTGCACTTTCGTGTACTCCTGTAGTCTACTCCTGATAAGACATCCATTGAGCTTATTTGCATAAAATTTGAGGATAGTGCCAAATTTAACAGGAAGACCTACACTGACACCTTCAAGCGCCACTAAATTACAGAAAACTGCAGGCCTAAATCAACAAAAATTAACCGGAAGACAAAAGATCGGACCCGATAACATTACCTAATCGATAATTGTATCTACGACACTTCGAGCCACACGTTGTGTCGTAAAAAGGTGAGAAAGTAGACGAAGATAAAACTATGAACGGATCTGAACGTATTTGCTGCTCATGAAATAAAAACCAAGCGATTTTCATCTTTCTGACTGCATAAATAGAGTGTATATCTACTAGTTTAGATAGCATTAAATGTTGGGGTTGTAGTAAAGTCGCGAAGAGCTTGGTAATAAAAAAGGTGAAATGTCTTAGTAGAAGCGACACAGGACGCCTTGGCGATAAGGGACCACCGAGGTGGACTGTGCCTCCTTTACTGTTCCTTTCCGGTTAGCAGGTTATTGATAGCTGATTTCGCATGGGTATTTGAATTAGAAAGTTTGAGGTTGCACCAAAAAAAATCTTATTTTTGTGGTTTCAACTTCTTCAAACAAAGTAACGAAAAGAGAATAAAGCTTGCAAGTAAACGGAGCTTGTGTAAAGAAGAGGGCACTACTTCTTCTACTATCTTCTAAATACCTAAAATCTCTGAGAATGAAAGACTGGCGAATTTAAAAATGAGCTGTAACATGAAAACAATATAGTTGAGGAGAAAATAAAAATAGCAAGGTTGATTAAAACTATTCAACTGAAGTTACTTCAAAGTATCATTTTTGTACAATGATTTAAAAGGAGTTGACGGTAAAAATAAAAAATACAAAAAACAGGATGATTATAAGATTCCTTATGAATACATTTTAAAAGGACAAAATAATGTCTCCAGAAATATTACCAATCGATGCATCAAAGTGATCATCGTCTTGAATCCTGAATATTGACTTTGTTATTCGTAGAGACTATTCTTACTGGTAAAGTGTATTCGATAATCGAATACCGACTATCGTGACGACATATCGAGTATATAAGATTACAATCGCGTATATTCGAGACGTCATCATTATGGCCCCTTGGCCGGCGGGCCCATCACCAGCCGGGAGTTATCGCTCAATTCTGATGATATAAATTTGTAATGAAAACTTCGATGGCTGATATTATCAACACGGTAATTTGTTGATTCTCCATTCAGGACCCGTTCCGACATTTGTTCAATGAAATTGTAGAATGGTAGTCTTTTATTCTGTTTTTTTTTTCAAAAACAGAATTAATTGAATAGTCTCAGATTAAAACAGGATTAAGATTTATTAATTAAAGGCTGTTAAATACATTGTTTTAATAAAGTAGTTGGAAAATGATTCATAAAACGTACGTTTAGGTAGTTGAAATAAATTGTATAGAAGTTAATAAGTTAAAAACGGTTACCTACACCGTCATGATTTTGCACATTGGTTAATATGTTAAGTAAGTAAACCTGAAGTTAATCTTATTACTAATGTCCGTTTTAGTGACAGGCTTCGAAACCAAGAACAACATTGGGATTTTCACGATCTTCTATTTACCGTAGTAGATGCAAACAAACTCCCATATTATGGTCCATTATTATCCCACGAGCTAAAAAAGGTACTAAGTATTCAAACAAAATAATATTATGTTCAGTCTTCATCCCAGAGATTATCTCACCAAAGTGACCACGGTTTTGGAACGAAAGTTAATCGGATTTTCTATGTAAATTTATTGTTGGGAAAAAATAATCCCACCCAGTTGCTGAGGTGTTGTGTCAAAGGATTTCGAAGGCCCCAAACCGGACCTTGTTTACTGCTGATGGATTTACGACACATTTAGACATCTCTTTTTACTTTGAAATTGATAATGTCGACGAAAAAAGGCGTATTTACGAGGGGTAGAGAGTAAAGTCCTGTAGCAAAAGATTTGCAGTCGATGCGAAAGTTTTAATACGAATGATTTATGGCTTTGGACGAGTGAGTTTGAAAGGTGGCTACTGTCTTTACACTGTCCAGTTTTTAGATACGTACACGAAATTTTGTATTAAAATAATCTTGTCACGTTAAGCCTCACAATCGCTGTGAAGTCACATTATTTTGTTAAGCGTCTCCAACATAGGTTAATCTTTAATTTAATTAACGTTTACTGTTAATCTTACAAAAATCTTTTCCGTTGATAATAATACCATCAATGCTGATTCCTTTAACTGTATTTTTCAAGGGTTACTTATGAATCTGTTATGATATCCCGTTTCAGTTGTTAATTTAATTATCAAATTATGATAAGGCTGCATGACATCTTTATTGAATTACATCAGCACTCTGACTCACGAAATTGGGTGATAAAATAAATCACATATTTTTTATATCATATTCAATTCAATTTTTATTTTAAGTACCTTCGTCATTTAACGATTCTTTATCACTTTTTACGTCAAGAATTACATTCGGAATTCAATGTTCATCATTACGTTCAATTGGAAAAATCCAGACACGTAACACGATCCAAATTCGATCGATAAGACTGCACCTTAAAAGGCGCCGGGCAGGTATGCGCAGGCGCCGCCGTAGCCTCTCATGCAGAAAACAACTCTCTGATGAAACGAACTCTTAATCCGCTCTGACGGTCACTACAGACTCTAATTAAGATTCGGATGTTCGTTCTCCGTCACCATTTAGTATTGACCCCTCCTCCTGCGAACAAAAGGAAAACACCATCTTAATTTTTCATCCAAAATTGTTGCATTGAGACTTTGTTATCTGGTCGGGTAGTATTGGTTGATGTCTCTTTATCTTATCGTAATGATTTTTCAGATTTAAAATCTTGGTGTGCGGTTTCATACGAGATAACGGGTAGGTTCTATTGAAGTTTCTCTTCATTGGATTACACATCCTTACTCTGTAACTGATATTTGAAATGGATGTTATCTATCACTTACTAGAGATTATTATTTGATTAAACATAATGTTCTTCTGGACAAGTAATAAAATTAAAAATTTTAAAAAACCCACGACGAACTGCAGAGCTCCATTGAAACAACAATTAGAACTTAGCAAAAGTAATTATATAAAATAATATCTGAAACACAAAACTGCATATGTGCCGGCTCAGTAGTTCTTTTGACCAGCGTGGTGGACTATGGCCAAACCCTTCTCATTCCGAGATAAAACTTGGGCTTAGTAACGAGCAGAGGTGTCAAATAGTGTTAAATTTTAATATTCTGATAAAAATTGTTTAAAAAAATGTGATCACTTAAGGAGTTCCCATGACTACCTCCTGGCTCCATCATAAGACCCTGAGCAGTATCTAGGTACAAAGTGCTAGTCAAGACAAATCAAAAGAGTCCAAACACGATGGGTTTACGATAAAAACTTAATGAGTTCCTATGACCACCTCCTGGCTCCATCATGAGACCCTGGGCAGCATCTAGGTACAAAATGCTAGTCAAGACAAACCAAAAGAGTCTAAGCACGACGAGTTTACGATGAGAACTTAAGGAGTTCCTATGACCACTTACCAAATCACTAGCTCAGCTTGATTGTCTATGGTCCTAAAATATATCCAAGAACCTTCTCACAAGCTATACATATCTGATGCAAAAAACCGCATCTCAATCGGCCCAGTACTTTTTGAGAAAAATGGTAACATATTGAAAAACTAAAATCATAGACTACAGCTCAGCTTGGTTGTCTATGGTCCTAAAATATATCTAAGAACCTTCTCACGAGCTATCCATATCTAATGCAAAAAACCGCATCTCAATTGGCCCAGTACTTTTGGAGAAAAATGGTAACATATTGAAAAATTAAAATCATATACTACAGCTAAGCTTGGTGGTCTATGGTCCTAAAATATATCTAAGAACCTTCTCACAAGCTATCCATATCTAATGCAAAAAACCGCATCTCAATCGGCCCAGTATTTTTTGAGAAAAATGGTAACATATTGAAAAAATTAAAATCATAGACTACAGCTCAGCTTGGTTGTCTATGGTCCTAAAATATATCTAAGAACCTTCTCACAAGCTATCCATATCTAATGCAAAAAACCGCATCTCAATCGGCCCAGTACTTTTTGAGAAAAATGGTAACATATTGAAAAATTAAAATCATAGACTACAGCTCAGCTTGTTTGTCTATGGTCCTAAAATATATCTAAGAACCTTCTCACAAGCTATACATATCTAATGCAAAAAACCGCATATAAATCGGACCAGTAGTTTTCCAGAAAAACGGTAACAAAAAAGTGCACAAACAAACAAACAAACAAACAAACAAACAAACAAACAAACAAACAAACACACAACCTCTTAGGGCAAACACATATACCGTCTCCGTTTCGTCGAGGGTAATAAATGACAGAAAACCTTTATGTTAAAAGTGGTATGCGTATGAGTGTGGTATTTTTTATTTCTTTTCTTTAGGTATTTATTATGCAATATAACTTTCAGACAATTTCGTTACCTACAAAAACATAATGCACTACGAAGCTAAATGCCTGTGGATAATACATTTTTATCAGTAATGAGTTGATGACTCCAGATAAACTTTAATGCATTTTATTACCACTTAATCCAATTAAGCAAAGAGGAATCGTATCAATAATCGCAGTGATGTTATGCAATGCAGTGCAATAAAGCCCCAATAACTGAATGATTCTATTCTAGTCGGAATAAAATAGAAAGATCGTAGGTAAAATCCGAACCATTATACAATAATTGAGCTAATTGTTGTAGAGGAGAAAGAGATATCGGGATTAGGAGAGTTGAGATCCGAACATCAAAAACTCACTACGGGCGAAAAAAAAACTGGCAGAACAAACGTTCACGTAAAGGTCTAGCCCCACTACAGATGCAAGGAGCAATAATACCTATTTGCCGCTACGTGCCGCACCGCTCCCTGCATTTCAAGTAGGGCTAGACCTTACCTCAACTTGTACTAGCGTTAGCACGACAGGACAAAACTGGTCCCGTTCAGTGTCTAGAGTGTTTTTGCTCAAACGGTTGAGCTTGAGGTCCAAAGGATGGCAGAGAGATTAGAGAGGGACTGAAGAGTATAATTGTCCCTACAAAAGACCTAAGTAGGTATAGTCCTACCAACTTATCTGGCCCCAAAGTGGCCAAAATTAGAACTAATTTCATAACATATCATACTTAATATTATAAATGCGAAAGTCAGTTTGTTTGTTGGTTTGTTGGTTTGTCCTTCAATCATGCTGCAACGGAGCAACGGATCGACTTGATTTTGGCCTGGGTATAGTTGGGGACCTGGAGAGTGACATAGGCTACTTTTTATCCCGGAAAATAGAGGAGTTCCCGCGGGAATCCAAAAAACTTATTCCACGCGGACGAAGTCGCGGGCATCAGCTAGTTTATTATAAAAATCTAAGGCGTCATATTTTATCTGCTTAGTCGAAGAAATACTTTACACGTAAGTAAGTCATTATGCATAAAGGTTAAATAATATTATACAAATGGTAATAACAGTGTGTATTAATTTGAGGTAAATTGCGGCGCGACAAGGAAGAAGGCATTCGATAGTCTTGTCCGGAAGAACTGGTATTACAATGGTGTTCACTCGGCTTAAGGTGTGTTCACACCTGAAGCCTGAAAATAATTCAGTGGAGAACGCCAAATGTGAATACAAAAGGTCTAATTGAAATTTAGTGTTGCATCAAAGAGACGAATTACAATAGGTACATTAATTATTATTTAAAGCATATCGCACCAACAGCTCTTCCTGCAACTTCATACGCGTGGATTATACAATTTCGACGTTAGGGATTTTAGGGGTACGAGTTTAGGCTTGCTGTCTGTCAGTTAGACATAGGTACTATTGGTTGGATTAACTTACCAAAAATGCGTACTAATTACACAGAACCAATGCTGCGGATTCCCAATTCTGTGACTAATTGTGAGTATTCAATAATAAAATAGCAAAGAAGCGCTTTTAATTAATGGTGTGATAAAATTTGTGTTTTTTTTTTCAATACACATTTCCTTGCAGTGTGGTCTTAGCACAAGTCGAGACAGTCGAACTAATGTCAAGGCTCACAATCAGCTGCGTGGGCGCAGGTTAGTGTGGACGTGCCCTTACAATTTATACCATATCAGGTTTATTTCAACGTCGCTAGATTTTATTTCGAAGGCCGGAAGACGTAGGATCTCAGATTATCTCCATTTTGTGGACTATAGTACTAACAATAGCAGTTTGTGTTGAATAATTTCAGTTCAATTTGAAAATAACTGTTTCTGGTTTAGCCAATGTACATGGAAAGTTTAAATTAATAAAATATAATTCTATATAAAATTTTTTTTCATATCAATCAGCCTACACATATAAATTAATATTTAATTCATACAAAATATTTATTCAATTCAAATAGACCGCGATT
Organism: Erebia aethiops; assembly: GCA_923060345.2. NCBI lineage: Eukaryota > Metazoa > Arthropoda > Insecta > Lepidoptera > Nymphalidae > Erebia > Erebia aethiops. The sequence continues at coordinate 5,834,030 of OV281096.1, read as the reverse complement.
TTCCAACTATCAATATCTAAATTGAAAATGTTACTCACTTCTGAAACTAATATCCATAATATTTTCTATTGTCTCCCCTGTATCTAATGTTTTGAAAAGTAAAACTTCTTAAAAGAAAACATGGCCACTGGGGCTGATTCTGTATAACACAAACTCTAAACTACACTAAAATGGCAGCTTTAAATCTAGTTCTGTCCCTTTCCGTAGGAAGTATTATGAAAGGGTTAGCAATATTTCTCTAATTTCAGTTTAGTTTAGAGATTGTGCACAGAATCAGCCCCAATATTTACCATATGTAAAATGCTAAAATGAAGTAGTTGTGTTAGAATGAGGTACGACCTTGATAATAATGTATCGGGATCGGCTTCACCATAAGAGCTTTCGGATTACAGTCCACCCCTTGACCTTTGTTATTTCAAGTCGTATCCCTGTGAATCGAACGTGTATCGCTACGGTAATTGAACGGCGATGTAAAAGGAATCTACGCTGCAAATAAAACACGAGCGCGGCTATAATCGCGCTCGTCCCGCCCCGTGCTCATGCTGTACGGTCATTGTGCAAGATTAGCTAGCACATACACTCTCCGGTCCGGTTCCAAACCGAACAGGTCTGTAACATCTATTGAGAAGTCACGTGATCTTTGAGTTAAATCAATAATCGTTTCGATTACTTTCAGAGTACCTGATGAACTAGGTATAGAACACAACTGATAAAAAAGATACGCGCCGAATTGAGAACCTCCTCCTTTTATGGAAGTCGGTTAAAAATTAAATCACTCTAAATAAAATCACTTTTCTATAGTCTATCTAGTCTCAAAACTGAGCGAAGCTTATGTATCGAATTCTATTGCGTTAAGGTAATTGAACGGCGATGTAAATAAAACCGTGTGACTGTAATCGTGGTCATCGCGACCTTTGCTCATGCTCATTGTGCAGGGTAAGCTCATACACACTCGGTACGGTACGGTACTGAGCCGGACCGGCTTGTAAAATCTATCGATGAGGCAAGTGACAGTGTGTTCCGTTGTTTCTTATCGAGTTGGTACAGCAAAGATAACCATTACAATGACTCTTCTGGCTATCTAACTAATATCTGTATCGTTGTAAAGTCTCCGGATGGTTCCGAACTGAATGTGAAATTTATAAAAGATCCAATTGGCAGGCAGGCAGACACTGTACGTGTTCTAATGTTTCTTATCGAGTCTCGCTCTCTCACTCTGCATCACATTCCTCATTAGTGTGTCATCGTAGTACATTCCATTAATGATAGGTACTTGGTTTTTTCTTGGCATAATATTGCGTGTAGTGTTTTTTGTGGACGGAACTCTAAAAAAATAAAATGTTATCGTTATTATCTATGTACGGTCTTCAACCTTATGTTTGTAATAAATTGATTGTGCAATTATTTTGAAACGCAATTTAGACAAATAGCTGTTTTCCTAATAAGTAAATTTATGTAATAATAATTTTGACTGTACTACCTGCCTCGAAAAAGTGCAATCAATACTATATTAATATTATAAATGCGAAAGTGTGTCTGTATGTCTGTCTATCTGTCTGTCTGTCTGTCTGCTACGCTTTCACGGCCCATCTGTTCAACCGAATTTGATGAAATTTGGTATAGGGATAGTTTATATCCCGGGGAAGGACATAGGCTACTTTTTATCCCGGAAAATCAAAGAGTTCCCGCGGGAATCAATAAATCTTAATCGATGTGGACGAAGTCGCGGGCAGCATCTAGCGGGCTAAAATTAAAAGTATCGTAACCTAATAAGTATCTATTACCAAAGTTAAAAATAAAAGATATCCTTTTCCGGAACCGGAACGTATGCAGTATGCTTCAAATAAAAGTACCTACGCTGTATGCCCCATTGAACGACTTGAATTGCAACGCGTAGGATGTACTTTTTCGGTCAGGTTTATGACACGGCGATTATTTGAAATCTTAACCCTGAATGGGCATTGAATGATGGTATGGGGTTTAGTGTTCAAAGTTATAGAGTATCACTAGATTGTACAATACGAGCTGCATCTGGGAGCTGTTATTCTAGAATGAATTAGGGGGAATTAAATAATTATAATATTACCACTAGGATGGCGTGTATTTTTTGTAAATATAATTAGTAGTAGTTTTAGATTTAATATTTCTGTAATTCTTTGTTTATATGATGACTGTAATATAAGATTTTTCATCCAAATATTGAAAAATTGGGAGATTGGAAGAATAAATCAATTTTCATCCTTGATTTGAGGCTTGAACGCGTTTAGGATAAAGCTATTTGATGAAATTGTATTGCTGAACTTATTGCGTTCTTAACTAGGGGCCCTTTTATGGTAAAATACAGCTGTGTCAATCGCACACCCCTGATTAGCTAATATACTTTCAGGTCAGGTAAAATCCATTGTTGCAGCAAGAATCAATCAATCAATCAATATCAATATTCAAATTAGGTAGATGCACTGTACACTCATTTACGCCCAAAAACTATAAGACATGATGGTGATAATCAGTTACGGTATCTAAAAACTAAAGCTACGAGGGTTCCAAACGCGCCCTGATCTGAGAAGAGCCCACAACGAACTCAGTAGGGGTTTTTTTGACTTATCACCATCTCACAATAATCATCTTAAACTAAGTAACTATTTATTTATTTATTTAAATCTTTATTCCACACAAGTACCTACATGGAATTACAGAAGGTATTAAAACTATGAATAGGACTATACAGTATGCAAAGGCGGTCTCTTCCAGACAACCTTTGGAGACAGGAGAAGAGAATACCTACACACGAATTAAATGAATTCAGCTATTTAAAATGATAGAGATTGTTTCAATGATTGATGTAACTTTTCCGTAAAACCTTCAAAGCTTCATTCATATCATGTATGTCTACTTATCATTACTGAACAGGTAAAAAGGCAATGTAGCAAACGACTGAAAATTTTGCCACCGCCTCTCAGCTTAGTTTTATTTAAGTACCAAATTGTTTTCCCCGAGTTAAATTCATTGTCGTGCTAAGAAGTCGGGACGTATAAAAATCGCGTGGACAGCTTACAGCATGGCGCCCTCCGAAGATCGGTTTATGAGATCCGATTTGTCAAACTGTGTCCTTTTATGCGGGAATGTTCTGTACAAACAATGAATACGTAATTAGTTTCGTGAATATTCGGATGCGACTTTAAGCCTTAAGGGTTATAATTAATGGAGATTTAATGGTAAACAATTGCAGGTACGAGTTGGTAGATGAGTTTGTTGAGATATTATTTAAAGCTGTAACTTGTAAGGACGCATATGAAGCATGATCCTAACTTGTTGAATGCAGCTTCTACAATTTGTAATACAAAGAATTGCATAAAGAGGCCATATGTAGACTGTAGACTAAGTGATACGGTTCCCAGGAAGTTTTCTTATGGTACTTGCCGGAGAAATTGTAGAGTAAAGAAAGTTCACACATACTTTGGCAAGATAGAAATTAGTTGTCTAAATGGAAACTAGGTAATGCCTGATCAGCGAATTAAATACCTACTTGGCGGCACCACTATTGCATTTCTCATTGTTGTTCCCTAATACCCGTTTTCACCAAAAATGCTTAAATTTTAGGGAACACCTAAGACCGATAGGTTTTATGTACAGTAACTGTCTCCTAAAATGTGTGTGTTCCCTAAAATTTAAGCATTGTTGGTGAATTATTAGTATCATATTATATAAAATTAGTTCCATTTTTTCTGAGTTAGTGTATAGTGACTAGTGATAGTGTAGTGAAGTGCTGCCTAAAAGAACACATGAACAAAGTGTATATTCGCAATAAGAAAGACTAAGATACGTCATTGGACAATTTCTTAGTATATAAGTTAATTATAAGCTTAGGTTAAAGAAAAAATACTTATTAGTCAAATAGTCTGGCTAGATTGTATTTATATTGAGCACCTTTCATTGGTACTCAATAATAGAAAAAAAAATTAAAAAAAAATCTGATTTTTTTTTATCCACTGCGATCTTAACTGATGGTAAGTTTTTTTTTAAATCACGCCAGCCCCATCGTAACCTAAATTATAATTTAAAAAACTTATCAACATATTATCCTAACTATACAATTGATCCGGTATTACTCCAGCAGAAATATTTCGACAACCGATCTAAAAAGTTCTGTGTAGGCTGAGGAGGCTTGTAAAATGGTAAGTTATGATGCAGTTTAAGATGGTAGTGGGCTAACCTTTGATGTGTGTAGCGAGCTTTTTTATTTTTATGGTCAGCCATTGCTACAAACTTCATTCATAGTTCATGTGGTGACAAATTGAATGAAGTGAAGAATATTATAACGAGTATATTAACATCTAGAAGTCAACAACACTGCAATATTAATGAAAAAACAGCTCCCATTCCCGACTCCGATCCAAATCTCTGGATGTCAAATATTTTGTCATTTTCAAAGCATTTCATATTGAATAATGTCTTCATCCGTATCCAACAAATAGATACAAATTTATCACAGCACATCGGTCCGTGATTCACTGGGATCGAACCTGCATTCCTTGCTACCATCCCTATCTGTGCTCACCATCGGATGATCAAGTCTTTGTTCACACTTTAACACGGATCTAAGTTATCTGATTGTGTTTAATTTTGTTTTGTGGTTTTATTTGTTATCGCCATTGATATACTCGTCTCCCAGGTCCAAACTCTCAAACACTAAGTTGTATAGAAGAGATGCAAGAGAAATCATTTTATACACGGCGCTCAATTAATATTCGATTAGGGTGGCACTGGCATCCTTAGATATCTTCATTTATACTTAATATTATAAATGCGAAAGTTTGGATGTTTGAATGTATGGATGTATTGATGTATGGATGTATGGAATGATGTTTGTTACTCAATCACGCCCCAACGGCTGAACGGATCTGGATGAAATTTGGCACAGAGATAGATTTTAGTCTCGAATAGCACATATTCTACTTTTTATCCCGGAAAATTAAGGAGTTCCCGCAGGAACCAAAAAACCTTAATCCACGCGGACGGAGTCGCGGGTATCAGCTAGTATTATTATAAAGTTAATAGTTAATTACTATTTTATTAAAACTATTAGGTAGCACAACAAAACTACGGAATTATTATGGCACAGAATACCGACGAACTTTATTATGATCATCAGTTTAAAAATGTAAAGATTCATGGCAATAATTGAATCCGATATCTGAATCGTTGGTAGTAGTCACTGCGAATGAACGGACGTTTCTGCTGAGCCTGAACCTATATAAAGAGAAATCTTCGTGTTTTTTCATTTGTGAGTAGGTAAGTAATTGAATATTATTAGTTGTTGTCGGAACTTTATCATACTAATATGCGAAAGTGTGTTTGTTTGTTGGTTTATTGGTTTGTTGGTTTGTCCTTCAATCAAGCCGCAACGGAGCGACGGATCAAGGTGATTTTAGGCATGGGTATTGTTTAGGACCTGGAGAGTGACATAGGCTACTTTTTATCCCGGAAAATTAAGGAGTTCCCGCGGGAATCAAAAAAAGCTTGAACCACGCGGACGAAGTCGCGGGCATCAGCTAGTTTTATTATAATTTGAATTTGAACAGTGGTGTATCTATGACTTTTAATATCAACGGGTCTTGGAGTTTGTGTGATCGAACAAGTAAAATAAGGGTCGATTCAGATTACATCGCGGATCACGTTTGTCCGCGGAACATCAATATGGAACGTTCAATATTCTGTTCCTTTGGAGCTTTCCAGTTTCTCACCAGGACTAGTTCCTTCTACATTGACTTATTAATTGAGTTGAATATGTCAATGTAGAATAGTGGAAATGGATTTTTAAGGATACCACGTCCAGAAATACCATATTGGGTCCGACTTTTGCTCAAGAAGCTTTTAACTCCTTGATTTTGAAAGTCGAACCTAACGCGAGCGAAGTCGCTTGGCAAAAGCTATTAAAAACATATTACAAGAATTCAAGTACATAGTTATTGATACTCTTAATCTTGGATATTTGAGTTTTGGTGCAATACGATATTAATAAAAAGGATTTGGGTCATATCGAATCATTTATGTAACTACCCTGCTACGTAAAATAAAAGAAATGAATATAAAAAACGTGATTTATTTTATATTTAAGTTTTACAACCGATATCGAAGCATTGAACGTCAAAGTTAATGTTTGTTTGTCTTACAAAATTTACTTTTATGGAAAAAATATTTTTATTGTAGTAGCAGATGCCTGCGTGTTGTTTTACAATCAAGAATTTATTTATTTTATTCAAACTATATAACTCTTCCATTGCTGTAGGAAACCTAGCTCATTTTTTAATATTTATTACAATGAAAATAATAAAAAAATTAGCTTGGCAGCATCCATATAAAAATATTTAACTATTGATTAAAGAAAAAAAATAACCTTCATTAAATAGATAATTGTCTGTTAATTAAGAAAAAAGTTATGGATACCTACGTTGAATCGATAATTATAAATCCGATTATCCGTTTTAACGTGATAGTTGCTCAACTAATTATGTCGAAAGGCACAGAGATAGGTTACATCCCCTGGGAAGGACTTAGGCTTTTTTTCATACCAAAAAAATCAAAAATCTCATGGGTTCCCAAAAACCTAAATTCACGCGGACCAAGTCGTGGATATCATGTAGAACTACCAGCACTTATAATAGGTATACTATTTTAGACACGGAATGATTTTAGAGCCCTGTAGGTAAAAAAGTAGGTCATCTTATTCAATACCTTCCTAGTAGGTTGGCATCAGTCGCACGTGTGAGTTGTTAACTAAACATTTCGCTCCCAAAAATGACAATTTCCATGAAAAAAAAAGTGATAGTGGAGGTCGAGCTCTTTTATTGGAGGCATAAATAAAAACGACAGAGAAAAAAAGGCTTTAAAAGAAAAGGCACACAGTCCTATCAAAAAATAAACATACACAAGTTTCTACTCAGACCCGCTGTTCGCCTTTCTTTGGAAGGGGGTGCTGTAAAATTTATGATTCGGTGAAATATCATCTGTATCAATATAATGTGATTTCGGTGGGTCCATTTGTTTATTGTGTATTACTAGGTGTTTTGTCTTGTTCAAGGACCTAGGAAAGATTTTCTAAATCCATGGTCTTGTCTGACAAAAAACCAAATGTACTTAACTTATTCCATCAAAAAGACTCAAATGGAAGTGGACTCAAAGGGATCTTATAACAAACAAGAAACCAAATTGAGCACTAAATGTAACCTAGCCTATTATGTAAAATCTGCATCATCCATTGTCACAATCTCAATTGGTGTGATTGGTTGAATCTATGTTGTTCTTGGATTATGGTGAATAACGAGAGAGTTTTAATTTTTTATAAATGCGCTTGCGCTTGGCTGCAATCAGACATGCTGGAAGTAATTAGTGATATAGTGGAGTTAAACGAGGAAGCAAATACTTTCAACTATATACGGATGCAGAATTGCAGACCCTGACGATGCCTTGTTGTACGATAGTAGAATGGTGAAGGGGAAACAAGACCAAAAAAGTTCTTGGTCACACTCTCCGAAGTATATCCTGCAGAATACCGACAAATTGCTTTAGATTGGAGTGTTAGCCAATCAGAGGTGATTGGGATCGTTACGTTGGACAAACATTTTTAATGAATAATGCATAGGCCCTTTAAAATAGTAAAATTAATGCATAATGTGACGGTTGCCTTTAAATAATAGCGTCACATCGTTTACTCATATTATCTCGTACCCCGCAGCCTAACTGCATAATATAGCTTTACAAATTGTCACAAAAAACCTCTACTCAATCTAGCCTGAACCTATTATTATGTATTTACAAAATGGCTGACGCATTTAACCCTTGCGCTGATTATACGTTTAGAGGACTATTACACTGTATTTTCATTAATGAAAACTGTACTGAAAAAAGGAGCAAACCATAATCTTTTGATTATAGGACCCGTTAAATTATAAAATCATTATAAATACATCTGTGGGTGCATTTAGGGGATTTAGCTAATGGTTATTCTATTGTTTGCTTCGCATTGATAGAGTTTTAATTTGTTTGGGGCGTTTACACCCTTTTCTCTCTACTTTATTGTATTGTGCGCCTTTATTGTTATTTGTTACTACTAACTACGTACGAGGGATTCGCTAGGGTTTGTAGTTGGCAACAATGGTTTTAAAATCAGGCTATGTTTTACAAGTTGTTTATTGTGTAGGTTGGTTGTGTATAGTGACACATACATTTACGCTGCATCAACTCGCGTGCGAACTGTACTTATCTGTTACAGCAGATAAGTACAGTTCGCATGATAACACTAAGCGTACAGTAACGCTATACAGATCTGTCTGCTACTGATGATTTTACATTACAAATTCGATTGATCGTATTGAGCGTTCGATCATATTAGCATCAAAGTAAAGTTTTTTTTATCCACTACAAGCTAGCCCTTGACTGCGATCTCACCTGATGGTAAGTGATGATGCAGACTAAGATGGTAGCGGGCTAACCTGTTAGGGGCATGGCAGTTATAATAAACCCATACCACTTCGGTTTCTACACGGCATCGTACCGGAACGCTAAATCGCGGCACGTCTTTTGCCGGTAGGGTGGTAACTAGCCACGGCCGAAATCTCCCACCAGGCCAGACCAGGGAAAATTCAGAAATTATAAATTTCCAAATTGACCCTGCCGGGGATCGAACCCGGGACCTCCAGCGCTACACACTGCGCCACGGAGGTCGTCAAAAAGTAGTGGATATCTGATAGGAATTTCCACACTTTTCTATTTTTGCTGTCTAGTAAGCTACTCATGTTATTTAAGATGCATTTTCAATCTTTTCATCAAGGCAATACTATGTCAGTAACTATACCTACCTACTTTTTAATAAAATAAGAGAACTGTTTTGTACAAGGTAACTATTACCTGATATCCTATTATATAAGTATTCTGTGCTAGTTTTTTTTTAAATAATTTTTGGTTAAGTAAGTATATCTTCTGGAGTTGAAACCGTATCCGATAACCATACATTTTCCTAAACCACAGTTTCACTATACGTTTAAATAACCTAAATATAATATTATAATGAACCTGTGGTAATATTATGATTTAAATAAAGAACCCAATGCAATAATATTCATAAAACCCAACATTCTGCAGCGTAACCTGAGAGTTATATACGAATTCACTTTCAACCTGTATCACCGGCGACAAACATCGTATAAATTATCGGGGCACAATCAAGAACATCCATAAACCACTCGGGAATGCGCGGACAATCGTTCATTGAGGTACTTATTTATTTTAAATACAATCATCAGGGGGGCCTCCCGCCGGGCCGCTCCTGCGGTGCTGTCGCGGGCCCCCGACCTCGGTCTTCTTTCGGCCCCCTTTAATCAACTGTCACGGACCCCGTACGATACCATTACATTACCCCGTTCGCGTCCCTACTTATTAAACACTAACTCAAGTCGTGTACATAACAACCGTTTTTTTAAAATTCGGTTGTGACTTGGTTGTGATTTTAAACTAGGGTTGCCACGTATTATATTTTTGTCAGGACGGTCTTCTTGTTAGCCTGGAGTTTGATGTTGATTTTAGGACATGGCCTAGATAGCGTAAGCCCCAATGATTCTACGTACGTAATTGCCAAGAGATGAGGTTTAGTAAAAGGATTTAAGTGTTTGTAGTACCGCCCTATTTAAGCCTTAAAGATGTAATAAGAAACGTGATAAAGTGCGATTACTTATCGGGAAAAGACGATAAGTTAGGACTCTTTGACGTTCTGTGAAAGTGAAATTATGCTTATTATTACTAGTACATTTTTAATCAATAAAGTAATAAATTGAAGGTAAGTAGGTGTCTCAGTTTCATAACATGAAGTTTAGAAAAATGTAACAGAAGATATAATTTAAAAAAAAAACTATTGTATCGCAACATATTTTTAACAAGGCTTTTTAATTTTTTGTTATTGAGTCCTGTCTAAATTTTTTATATGGTAAGGCTACTTAAAATTGTCATGATTACTAAAAGAACGATCCACTGTGGGCGCCATGTTTAAATTTGATTGCGATGCATTCGATTTGATTTGGATCGAATGACGTTCGAAATTCTGTCACTGACAACAGTTTTGGAGTAGAGACAACTGAATCTTTGATTACAATAATTTAAAGTTCTTTAGTCTATTTTGTATACATTACGCTATGGAAAAGCATGATGGGCTGGCGATAGAAAGAGCTGCTGAATTAAGAAACCAAGGATCTCCGGTGGTAGCGCTCGTATAAGGAAATACCAGCTATCCTATGTTTGATATCCTCAGGGATAATCAATCCTTCGAGTTATCCGTATTTATGAGTGTCAGAGTAATAATTGTTTATAGGTTATTTTTAGGTATATTGTTTATTTGTCAGTAGTTGTTCCCATATAACTTTCAAAACTTTGTAGATATTTACTAGTAAGCGCACAGTTATGTATTTGTTCAAATGTAATAAATATAGCTATGCATAAAACGCTATACTTACTTAAATAAACTTAAACGCTATACTATATAAAATGATATCTTCACAGTCGTCTGAACCGATTGCTGGATGGCGGTGTCATTGCAAGGATCTCTCAGATAATTTTATAGAACACCCTCTTGTATGCAGTTGCTTGTATCCCAGCTACCCGCATGAGATAATCCATTCGCCTAATGGGGGGTCTCCCAGAGCTGCACTCTTCGATGCAAGGTGGCCTGCATTCAAGCACCTTGAGACTCTAACACCTATCGGTTCGGATAAGTATATGCACCATATTATTCATAATCGAAATCCATAACCGAACGTCAAGCTCGCCGCGTTGATCTGACGAATTTGTTATGGTCCGGAATAACGTGCGATACACACGGATGAGTTCTGTGGCTAACTTTTAATTTAAAAAATAATGGAAGAGATACCTACCTCTATGTTCTTGATATATATAGATGTTCTTGAGCTCGTAATTTTCTTGCTCGTAATTTATATTACAGCCTTTTCTTTAGTCACTGAACTATAACCTGACTTCAGACTTCGTATATTTACCTTGAGCGAATCTAAATGAAGAAGTAAGGTTACTACAATATGTGTACATCTCTGAGTTATGAAGTATATGTACATCCATATTCTATATATAATTAAGTTGCAAAATAACTTTACACTATACTTTATATCACGGCAAGTAAGTACGGATTTCGTCAGTACTCCTATTTGCCAAGATCTTCTTTATCATTCAATAAACTGGTAAAAAAGGAGCTAGATCTCTTTTGCACCACAGCCACCTCCATGCGTAGAATTCTAGCCAGTGAGTGCTTTGACTCTCACAGCCTGAATTGAAGTGCTGGCTAGTTAGTAATCTTAACAATAAATAATCTCTAAATTATCCCAAACATTAGTTTATTCACTCTGGTTCTTCTCTTGTATTAACTCATCTTTTTTTAACTCATCTTCCTAAGTATAAGCTTTTTATATTTTAATTACTTCCTATGTAGCATATTATATTAATATTTATTTTTCCACCTTTGCGAGCTATTTCTATCTCATCTAAATTATATCTGTGAAAACTTGTAATTATCGTTATAGTTATTACTTATTTATACATCAAAGTGTTGTAGCTGTAAGTTTTCTGAACAAAATAAAATAAAATATTGTTGGCTTACATTAAGAGCCGTGTGTTAAACGCGTTGGCCATTTCTTTTTTCATGTCCTAAACGGCCCATAAGTAAGGCATTGTGAAGCGAATGGTAACAATAGGGCCCATAATGGAGGGCCATCGATACCCTTTCTTTGGTGGAATTTAATTGTGTGATGAAGTGTGGTTACGACATTTTTAAACGAACCGAGAATGTTGCAGGACAAAAAATAAATCATGACTTCAGCTTTAGAATTTTCGTGTTTAGAATTATAGATTATACTTAGGTATGTGTATATTTCTGGTAGCTTAACGTATTATAGTGTTTAATTTTGGCTATATACCTAAATATATATCTACCCAAGTAAGTATGATCTATGGAATAAAATATTGTTTTGCGCTCTGTGCAGTTCAATAAATTTTAGTTCAAAGACACTCCAAAAAAGTTCGCTAAAAGCGCTTGTGAACTTTTTGTTTTTATCCGTAGTGGGTTAGTGTTAGTTTTACCCTAAGTCTCTATCTCTCTCTGCGTCGTATTCCTCATTACTGAGGGTCGTGACCCTATTCCATTAATTAAATAGGTAGGAGTTTTCTTGGGATAATAATGCGGTGGGTTCCCACTTCCCACATCCTTCCGCATACGACTCGATTAAGAGTAGTTTTTATAACGATTATTATCAGATGTTAGTGATAATAATAATAAGGGAGGGAACGAAAAGGCCTAATTTGAACCTCCAATTTCGAACACCCATCCAGTTACTGACTTGAGCCAACGCTGCTTAACATCTAGGTCACTCGTACCTCACCCTTTTACCCTAACGCCTGAGCGCATTGTTTACCTACATTTTTGTAACAGTACCTATTGCTCTTTCATTTCCAGGGATAAAAGTTCTATAGGAGTAAAAGTAAAGTAAAATATACTTTATTGTACACCATACAAAAAAAATACAACAGATAATAATCTCATGTTGTAATGGACATGGTACAACTGTTATAATAAACTAGCTGATGCCCGCGACTTCGTCCGCGTGCATTGAGGTTTTTTGTCTCTTTGGAATTGATTAATTTTCCGGGATAAAAAGTAGCCTATGCGTTTTGCCAGACTATAACCATAATCTATCCTTATGCCAAATTTAAACCAGATCCGTTCAGCCGTTCTGGCGTGAAAGAGTAACAAACATCCATACATCCATACATTCATACATCCAAACATTCATACATCCATACATCCATACATCCATACTTACAAACTTTCACGTTTATAATATTAGTAGGATTTTATTTTATAGATTTTATAAAATTCCATAAATAAATATTCAAATCTAAAGTGCAAGGCAACGAGACGTGTGCGCATAACACAACCGTATAACGTGATGTAATTGTCGTTATAAAATCCAAATCGAACGTAACAGGCACTTAATGTTGTAATGAAATAATTTGCAACACTTTATTGCGACTAAATGAAAATCAACTTATCGACTTAGCGGGTGGTAATCGAGTAATGAGCAGGCTTTTAGCACGATCAATTTGTTATATAAAACAATCAATTATGACTTTTATTGCAACGTGTTAAGTGTGATGCGATAGTAGAGTTGTATTGAGACGTTTATCTTAATGCGTTAATGCGAACACTGTTTGCTGCTCAGAGCTAATTTGTTTTTAATTGTTGACCTTTAAAAATACTTTGGTGCAACTTTTGATACCTTAGAAGATGCTTATAGAATGGCCTACTTTAAGTAGGTGATTGCTTAGATAAGTTTATCTTTTCTTTTATGGCACATGCAATAAAGCTATAGGTACCACCTATAGCTTTATTGCAAAACTGCATAATTAGCAAGGTGTGTGACAAACTTTGTGTCTGGACAAGCAAAGTTGTGTGGGAACTCTTTCTGTCTTAAAAAGTAGCCTACCTTCCTTCTCCGGCATAAGACCTATATGTCTGTACCACATTTCGACAAAATCGGTTGAACAAGTGGGATTGTAAAGTGTGGCAGATAGACATGGGCTAATTTTTTTGCCGTAAATTTAGGGGAATTAAAAACCAATCCACGTAGACCAAGTCGCACGCATCATCTAGTATTAGTGTATTGGTAGAATTTTATCAACTGAATCGCATATAATACTTATGTACAATATATTTATGACAGAACGCGGTCCAACCCTTTGTAGGTCCTGCTAACCAAACACACTCATAAAGATATATATAAAATACATAAGATAAAACCCCTTCGGCTTTGTTTTACACATACCATGGTAAATTAAGTTCTATCTGTCAGTGTTTTCGATATAATTTTAAGCGTGAAATATGGTTCACGCACCATAGGGATGCCTATTACACCGAACCGTAACACTCTCTGGGTATTATTAACAGTTGTACAACAAATTTAATTAATTGTTTATGGCAACAATAATAACAATAATATTCAGATAATGCAATCTAAGGGGAAGCAGGGGATTTGGAAATTGTGATTGCCAAATTTATTATTTTGACAAAGGTACACATTGTGATACACGGTAAAGCTAAAGAGATACTCAGGCGTACCAAATGCAATATTGGTAGAAATGATTACATCTGGCTAGTAAGCTTGGCTGTAAAGTGTGTGATTACTAAGATAATCACTACAGAAGGATCTCATAGGTATGCTGAATTCTTCACAAGAGCAACTGCTTAGTTTCATGCTGGTACTTTTCGAGAATAAGGGCACTGAAACACTGGTAGATTAAATTTGATCATTTAAAGGTTCGTCTAAAAATAAAGTTATTTGTATCTTAAATAAATCTTTCTATTCAGTTTAGAATGGGAAAGCAGGAAGAGACCGCGAGCTATGCGTTACGTTTCAGTGTGATAGTGATTCTTCCACGGCACACGCCGAAAGGCATTCACACAACAAATATTAACCAAAGCCATTGTGTCGGCGTCAACTAAAGGTTATCTTATCACGTGTTTGCTCACCAAACACCGCTGTTTGGTGACAGGCGCTCGTGTGTCTGTCCGTTTGTCTTGCCCCTTATCTATCATCGAAGTGGATTAGGGCCTGAGTTCCTGAGAAGTTTCCTGTCTGTTGACGCTTATGTATCATGTACTTATGAGACTTGAGAGCAAAATTAAATAGCATTAGCAAAGAAATAATAATTTAGCTGAGTAAAATTTTTTAACAAAATTGCTGGCAATTTGTTAAAAAAAATTATGTTAAAACTATTTGCTATTATAATTAATTAATTATCTTGTACTGCACTGTGCGTATCTTGTACACCGTGTGGTGTGTATCTAAGTTTCATTAGATCACCCATACTTCTTGTAAACGTCTCCGATACAAATCAACGGAATTTAAAAGAAATCTATAAGTATCCAAACAAATCTTTAAAATAAGTTTACCAAGTTCAGTGTTCCTTTTCAGAAATTCACCTCTCATCAACAATTATACGCAACGACCTCAATTTACACAGACAGGCCCTGTCAAACAAAGAATGTGGACTTATTTTACTAACGCCATCTAGTCTGAAAAGCCGGACAGCGCTATGGCGGGGACAAGGACAGGCTTATACCTACAGGTGAGGGGCATGCTCTACTAGTCGGACGACCAACTTTTTTCTATGAAAGGGCCCATCTAGAACTTACATATATATCGATGGTTATACGAGCCAAACTACTCGTAGCACTAAATAACTTGGAACTCAGTTGTTTGCTTACCTGTCAATACCCTATAGCAACCCGGGCCCTAATTGCGAACCCGTTTATCCCCTTTTTATGTCCAGGGAACAAGAAGCAGTCAAGGTTTATTGGTTTACAGCGCCAATAGCATCCGTGCCTTCCTTAATTAACAGCTTTATTTAGAGGAGACCACCATCCAATAATTACCATACAGCCCGACAAAATAGGGCCAGATAATGAAAATGTCTTAATTTTATTTGATTACCCTCAATCTCGTTTTTATAGTGCCCTATAAGTGCGCTGTAAATGGGACGGACCAGGTTGGGTTCTAGTAATTTTATGCAGAACTTTTTTTACGTCATAGGTTTATGCAGTTATGTACTACGTTTATATACGTTCTATGAATTTTAAGACTCATTTTAAACTTCTCGTCCATTCAGACTAGCCATATCATACAGTCCTGACTCACTCACTCACGCACTCACAAAACCTTGCACATACCTATAAAGCTGGAATCACAGAGTACATTATATATACTGCTGGAATTTCACTCAGAGGTTCCCGCTATAATGTAGACAAGAAATAAGGCTGGATCTTTAAAATCGGTAGCGGGAGCGAAGTTTCTATTAGAAGTAGTTATCTACTTAGAGCTGAAAAAATGGGGCCAGATAAGGGTAATATGGTTGTACCCGTCATTTTTAAAAACATCCTAGTGGAAAAGACTTAGGTAAATATCGCCAAGTGATTAAGGCGCTGTGAGCTCACGGATAAAAATCACAGGCGCGGGGGGGTGAAATCAAGCAAGCGCATGTCGCTAAAAATGCAAAAAATCATTTGTAAAAAAATAAATATTTACAATACAAATTAATCCGACAATGTGTTTGAATTAAAAATGTAAATTTTATCATATATTTCTAGAGCAAATTATTAGTTTTTATAAGGAGAAAAATTGCTTTAAAAGGTAAATTAAGAGGTATGTTCAAAATAAATTTCAATGCAGAGATTTTTTTAAAATTGTGTTTTGAGATGCATCAATGGCTGCTTAAAGGTCTTGAAAACCGCAAATTCTTTTTACAAGCATACCATAAACTGTCACCGTTTAATGTATACACTGCTTTGAAAAACCCCCTTTTACGCTACACAGGGCCTTAAGCTTTTTAGTACGATGCCATGTAGAAACTTACTAGGTATTGGGTTAAGGGCTAACTTGTACCAAAAAAAAACTGAAGAAATAAAAAAAACACCCAAGAAAACAGATAAGTTTGGGTTAAGTTTTTTAAATATTAATTAATCAAATAATTATACTGACAGGGTAATTTTACGTTACAAAATAATTTTTAATTTAATAAAAAGTAAAATGTTAATTGCGCGACATCGTTCACAGAAGGATTATTGGTGGAAAGGGTTACGACCCTCAGTAATGGGGAATACGACGCAAGGAGGAGGAAAATGTTAATTGTAACAACTTACTACAGTAAGTACATCTTATTATTTAATATGTAGAAGATAATATCTATTACATAGTCAGAGTATTAAATATTACACTTACTCGTAGGTAGGTAAGTAAGTATTGCGTTTCCTTGTTCCACGCTAACCTTGTATTTCTAAACTAGGTCTCAAGAAATAAACAGTGAAATAGTACCAGCACCATTAGAGTCTCTTAACATCAACTGGGCATTTGTAGCAATTGTAGAAACAGCGTCGATTTGTCGATTGCGGCTGTGGGAAGATTTATCTTGTTATAGTGCTTGTTTCTCGGTGTAGTTAAAGTTTATGTATGAAGAGTTAGGTAGGTAGATGACTAGATACTCCGCCATAACGCTTTGAGTAGGCATACGCAGCGGTTTATGTCGTAGGCATCGAAATAGAATAGACTAAAATTCTACATCAATGGTCTTAGGTGGCTTTGGACTCGATACGAAATTTTCAATATATTATGAATACAATGAGAAAACCTAGCGGTTAGGGCACTTACCTATCTATACCTTAGTATAATTTGCGGTAAGGAAATTCTTTAAATCGGGAGCTCAATCTTCAAGTCCATTATCATGCATCTGTTAAAATTTATCTTCATTGATTTCATATATGTAAGCAGCGATTTAATATTATTACTAAAATGAATATTATTAAAATAAAAAAATATTACTAAAAGCGTAGCGTTGGCAGCCCTGCCCACGCGGTGGACGGACGACATCAAGCGAGTCGCAGGAAGTCGCTGGATCCAGGCGGCGCAAGACCGTGGCTTGTGGAGGACCCTACGAACGACTTATGTCCAGCAGTGGACGTCTAGCAGTTGTGGGCGACGATTTAAATCAGTGAGACTAACACGCAAGGTAGAATCTACGTCAGGACTCATTAAACAGGATTTCCAAAAGGTTTACTGTTAGGATAAATATTAAATAAATATTTTGGCTCCGTTTAACAACAAGGAACCCTTACAGTTTGGCCATGGCACAAGGAATCTGCTTATTACAGTTCCGCCATATCCGTCCGTCTGTCTGTCCGCAGTTAGCTCAGAGGCTCTCAAGACTAGAAGGATTAAGATTAAATTATTTCATATTCAATATTTATTTCATTTTCTTTTCCAAGCTGTTTTCACTAAATGGTTCCCTTGTCATAAATTTAGATCTACTTTTCTAGATTTTCAGATAACTGATGGGATTTGTGTTGCTAGAGTAGCGATTACCTACGAAATGTTACTCTACATTTAACTTGGAAATAGAATTAATTTGAATGATAGGATTTATTGGATAGGTACTAGCCGATACCCGCAACTTCGTCCGCGTATTTTGAGGTTTAGCATCTTTTTGAACCCAAATAATTTTGATTCCATTGGCAATTAAAATAGATTTTTAATGTTTTGTTCGAAAAAAGACATGGCAGGCTAACCTACTCAATCAAAATTCGCGGAAAATTTTGTAAACTAGTACCTAGTTGAAAGTATATGTACTAAGTAGGTTTAAACATTTTTTGTACTATTTCAATCACATCGTGCATTGGAAAACTTCGGCCGTGGCACACCATACGCGTTCTACGTCGCGAATATCGCTCAATTCTATGCTCAGTTTCATGCGCTTACGCATCGATAAACTAGCCAATCAGAGTGCAGCATGGGAGGGGACAGGCTGGGCCTCATAAGCCCGTCCCCCCGCCCCCTTCCATGAGTGCCACAGTGTTGGATTACCGATTTGAAGTGGATCCGAGCGGTACCGGTATGAGGTCTTTTGGGTTGGATGAAAATAATTGATTCAAGTTTATAAACATCTGATAACGGATCAAGACTCTTAGAAAATAAATGTCAGGCAACGGAAAATGTAAATGGAGACATCATTTATTATCATAGCTGTTACTTATTCATTAAAAAACATAAGTAGATAGGTTGTTTTCTGCTACCTTTATTGATTGACATGTGACGTCATTTCATTGAAAAAATGCCATAGAAACAAGCCGGTATACGCCACCTGCATTGGCTATTATAAATGCCTAGGACATGGTGTACCTACCTATTTAAATATGTTGAAAGACAAGTAGTTCTGTAATAAAGACGGAATATAAATGTAAAAAACGTTATACCTATAACTAGGCAACCTTTTTTTTTTTTTGATGAGGTCTAGGTTGGAACGCGCTTGCCTAGAAGATGCCTATTCACGCTTGCCTTGAAGGTACTTAAGTTATAAGTAGCAGGAAACACGTGCGCTGGGAGGGTGTTCCACACCCTAGCGGTTCGTATCAGAAACGTCGAGCAAAAACGCTTCGTGCGAGCAAATTGGACGTCAACCACATACGAGTGCCAACGCTCACGGTTTCTCGCTGTTCTGTGGTAGAACGGAGAAGGAGGAACAAGGTTGTGAAGTTCCAGAGCACACTCCCCATGGTATATCCGATAAAAAACCGATAAGCAGGCGACATTGCGTCGGTGTTGTAGACTGAGCAATTTCGCCTGCGTGAGTGATTGAAAAGGAAAATTCCCTTTGTTGCCGTCGGTAATCTTCTATTAGGTAGGTTGTATTGTATATAAGATCTACCCTAAATACTAACGATTGCCTACATTCTGCAGCGTGATATGAAATGGTGGAGTCAGCTACGCACCAACCTAGTCTACTGCCTTTTTAGTTAAACAGGTTGACCGACCTAATCAGAAAGATTAAAGCTGCCGAGCTGTGGTAGTTAGAACTGCAGGCTGACGAAGGCAAATGGATTCATTACTGAATACCTGCCTATACTGCACTCCTTTGAGAATAAGTACAATTATTCATCTTTGTTCATTAAAAACTGATGTTTCTTATGGAGATGCTTAATGCCTGTTCAGGCGGTGTGACTTCAGATCAACTAAAGCTGAATAAGTAGGTACAATTAGTCTCTTAGAAGTTAGTCACGTAGAACTATTGTTTATTATAAGCTATGTCATCTGTAATAAAATGCATCAAAACTTCAATTATTAAACTTGTTTGTAAACGGAAATGTAAATTCAATTTGGCCTATATAGAGTTGAATGCCGCACCCTACTGAACACTGATCCTATTAGTCCAAAGATAATCCATAAATACTAGGTTTAAAATGACTGGTCCTGCCTGACCAACGGACTGACCCTGAAAAATAAGGGGTTAGTATGGGATCAAAGTATGTACGAAAGTCCGTCATATTTCGAGTTATAGTTGTACCTATCCAAAAATGACTTGGCCAACGTGGTATAGTTAGGTACTAACGGCCAAACCCTTCTCAATCTGATAGATGACTCGGGCTCAGTATTGAGCTGGCGATGTGATGAAATGATGATGATCTGTGAAAATCATATCATACTTTTAATATTATACCTAAATTCGAAAGTGTGTTTGTTTGTTGGTTTGTCCTTCAATCACGCCGCAACGGAGTAATGGATCGACATGATTTTTGGCATGGGTATAGTTGAGAACCTTAAGAGTGTTATAGGCTACTTTTCATCCTGGAAAATTAAGGAGTTCCTGCGGGAATAAAAAAATCTAGAACGAAGTCGCGGGTATCAGCTAATTGATAGATAAATATGGTAAAAATTAAAGATTAAGTACAGGATTTTATATAAATATGGTAAAAATGAAAGATTAAGTACAGGATTTTCGAAAAACATTTTCAGACATATTCAACATTCCACTCAATCAAAGCAGGCTCGGCTCAGTGAGTAATATATCAGTCTCAAACTTGATATTTAATAAATGGAATCTATAAAGACAAATGGAACTAAAAGTCAAGGAATGTCGAATCCGCCTACGCGGGGCGCTTATCGTTTATTTACACGGTCGTTATATTCAACTGTAGCAAATGTTTAAATATTCATTTTATACCCGCGTCTTATCTCAATACTACAGCCTTTAGGCATTATCATATCAAAAGTGCGCGAATTAACGGTGACAACTGTGATTGCGAGTCCCGCTTACGAATGCTTAAGTGTCATACGGGCAAAGAGTATGAAAAACAGATGTTTCAGAGCTAGTTCTCGCAGGGAAACTTCTATTGCATTTTACCTACTTCTCGAGAAATTTGTATTAATACCTCCTCCGCTTATACGTTGAGTTGCTCGCAATGGTGGTGATCACGATCATTTGTCATATTATTGCACTTGTTTACAATGGTGCATCGTAATAATGACAACTCAATCAAATCAGCAACTCTTTACCAAACTTAAAAACGCGCTTCTAGTATAGAAGTTGTATGAAATTCACAGTTGTGTCATCAAATTTCAACGCGCTTTTTATCCTTACATGGTTAAATGGTGGTATTTTAAATGATTACTTAACTTAAAACTAACCAAGGATGTGACTAAAACTATTTAATAATCAGTTAGAAATAATTTATTTTTGATATATCAAAAATAATATGAATATAATATAAATATAATTTATAAATATTTTTGGCATCATCCCTATTGTGCACTTTTTCTGAAGGATATAATGATTAGGGAACCTCTGTCATGGTAGTTTGTTATTTGAACGTATAAGCCGTCAACTCATACATACTAGATTTTCAAGATAGAGCTAAAGATATTCTCTATTTATTGTTGTACTAGATGATGCCCGCGACTTCGTCCGCGTGGATTACGGTTTTTTAATTCCCGCGGGAACTCTTTTATTTTCCGGGATAAAAAAGAAACCCGTGTGCATCCCTGGGATACAAACTATACCTATACCAAATTCCATCAAAATCGGTTGAATAGATTAGTGTGGATATGGATATATGGATATATGGATATTTTAGTAGCAGGGACATGGATATTTTAGTAGTACATACATACAGGAAAACAGATAAAAGAGAGAAGCTAGGTAGGTATAATACACTGAGGTAAAGGCACATCTACACTGTCGAATCTATGACACTTGTACGCACGCACTATCGTGTCATGGACAGTAACTGCGAGTCGCGATAGTGAGCTAGATAGTGGCCGCACACGACGACTGCGGAACATTACATGTGCACTCGTGTGTACTGGAGCTATCTATTCGTGCTTTAAAATGTAAAGTTACTTTTCAGAGGAAAAATTTAACTCCGTGTAACTCAAAATTTATAAAAGTACTAGCTGATGCCCGCGACTTCGTCCGCGTTGTTTTTTGATTCCCGCGGGAACGCCTTAATTTTCCGGGATAAAAAGTAGTCTTTGCTACTCTCCAGGTCCTCAACTACACCATACCAAAAATCACGTCGATCCGTTACTCCGTTGCGGCGTGATTGAAGGACAAACCAACAAACAAACACACTTACGCATTTATAATATTAGTATGATGGAATATTAGGTACTAAAAATTGAAAGAAGTAGCAAGAAAATATAAATATATGATATCATTTATAGCATACTAAGCAGATCATGTCAGCTACTTCGTCCGCGTGTATTAATTACTGGTTTTTGATTACCACGGGAACTCTTTAATTTTCCGGGATAAAAATTATGCATATTATGTCCTTCCCTGGGACTTATCCCTGTACTAAATTGAATCAGCAAAATCAGTTGAACAGATGAGCCGTGAAAGCGTAGCAGACGGACAGACAGACACACTTTCGCATTTCACTATGTTTTTTTATTAATATATAGTATATATAATGTACCTCTTTAAGATTTAAGGCATCTACAAAACTATATTAAAATGAACTTTTGATGACTATGAATGTGTGTGATTTTTTTATTTTGACATATATTTGAGATATTTTACCAGGCTATAAAATTAAGAAAAAGCTTAAAACTTACACAAATAGTATACACACTCAAGTTGTTGAAACCCATAAAGGAACATAATATCTATATCACTCAATAAAAGTGTGAAAAAAAGAAATGCTCTGAGAATCACATTCGCAATAAGAAGGCTAACCGCAAAAGGCAAGAAACCGTGCTTAACATACGAAACAGCGCAAACGCACGTTTCGAGTGCATTGTCAAAACACCTTATACAATTTCACAAGAGTCTGGAAAAAAAAACAAAAAATAACAACCGTAACGTGTGTGGTCGTTGCGAATAAAAGTAGAGTCCAATGGTTTAGAAATTTCTAGTAAAGGATGTTTACGAAATGTTCTAAATTGTTAGTTAGCTACGAGTACGTGTTGATTTAATTAAATTTTGGTAGTACTTAAAAATTACTCTGCTATAATACATTAATTTAGATTAATTCAATTTATAAATATGTTGCACACCAAAATTGGCAAACTGTAGGTGCCTTAATATTCTAGATAAGACCATTTTTACTGATAACACAGTTTATGCAATAAATAAATGAAATGATTTGTATCATAATATTATAGCACCTAATACCATCTAAGAAGTACTTACAGCGTTTTATACTTAGGTACGCTGTGATAATACTGTCCAGAGCAAAACATAACTGTAGTATTTTCTTCTTCTTGATTTACTTATTTACTTTTCTCAATTTTAGCATACTAATCATAATTAGCCAACGTAAAAAGAATCAATCTTATTAATTCTTATATTTATTTTTACTAGCTATTCTTAATTATAATAGGTAATAGTTCGCATAGTTGGACATTTCTAAATGCTACTAAATTCGTATAAAGCGCACTTCAAACGTTCAAAAGCAATTTTTCAAACACCGGCTAAGGTAAATAATCCTTTGTGACAATCGATTGTAATTTTGGTGTCGATGACAATGCTATGTTTGCGAAAAAATCTTCGCAAAGGTATACTTTGTTTAACGCGGCGGGATTTCCGATTGCTATGTAATTTGTGTATAATTCTCGGCTATAAAGGCACTAAGACGGTCCCTCTACCATTATTATGTTGTCATTGCCGTTTAGATGAAAGGTGTACGATTGTTGAATAACCTGTCTCTATTCGTTTTGTTGTTCCCTGCCCTAATCTGTGACAGTTCGTGTTTTCTTGGGTAATGTAGAGTTGATATTATGATTGCATTATTTGAAGACGTTCAGATGTTTTCAACCCAAATAACAATAATTTAGGTTCTGATATAGGTTATAAACAACTCCTAGAACATTTTAAAGCAAAGGTAAGAAGAAAGTGTGTGTGTTTATGTTTAACCATGCTCCACCCATGCAGAGGCACAGTGGAGAATAAAGTAGGCCTAGATTTAACATTTTCAAGAGCCAAATAATTTTGATGGGGTAGGTACAAATGTTAAGTAGGGGTAGGCAGGATAATTAATAGTTTATTCTACAAAAAAACTATAAGATTTAAAATAACATAAGTGTTTTTAAAAGCAATAGGTAATAAAATGCCATATTGGTATATAATTAAGAAAAAGAACAATATAATATAAAAAAAAAAGCTAACAGCAAATCCGTGACGAATCATGCGGTTG
Source organism: Erebia aethiops (assembly GCA_923060345.2). Lineage (NCBI taxonomy): Eukaryota > Metazoa > Arthropoda > Insecta > Lepidoptera > Nymphalidae > Erebia > Erebia aethiops. The sequence goes on along the minus strand of OV281096.1, from coordinate 5,809,963 downwards.
GATTTAAATTTAGAGTGCGATTCTTTAAATATGGCGGTTGCATTTAAAAACAGAATGCTATTACCAAATGGTTCAAGAATTTTTCACCTTTTTAACACATCATCAATTTAAAACCTTCTAGCTTAAAAAAAATAAAACCATATGGGCCATTTTGAGCGTGTTTTGTGTTTGGAGAAGAATTGAGCTTTATGTCATTTTGATACACTCCGAGACCTTTTGTGTGGTTTAGAATCACAAAAGCGTCTTTTCATTGTGTTTTGTGAATAAATCCGATGCTCTTGCATTGATTTGGCGTTGAATTGAATCGATTTTTCAAGCTCGGTAGTCGTCCTTTGTTGCTAATAGCTAGAGCCGGTCTCCATATTTTTCATTGATCTGTGTAATTATCACTTTTACGACTATTATCCAAGCTAGATTTATTATGCCTGTATCATTATTTGAATAAATTGCGGGAACGATTTTATAATTTTCATCATCAGAATTTTACATAATTATTAGGGTTGTAACGGAAGCGTCCTTAGCGGAAGCAGAAGCGGATGCGGAGATGTAGACTTTACCTCCGCAGATGCAGAGGTTAACGGAGGCGGAGGCGGAGGCGTATTTCTCCGATCACATCGTCCATTTTCAGTGCTTTAAGATGCCATGAATCCCACATTTGTTTTTTTTTTGAGGATTCTTCTAAAGACAGTTGCCTTTTTGCTTCTTGTAATGGTGTAACTGATATCACCTGCTTCGATTTGTACCTCTCGCATTGTAAGTCAACGTAAATAAACCTCCGTTATAACTCCGTAAAAAAACGGCGGAGGCAGATGCGGAAGCGGAGGTACAATTTCTTGCGGAAGTTCCGCACTTGCGGAGGCGGAGGCGAGGTTCCGTTACAACCCTAATAATTATTAGATACCATTGATACTACTAGATACCTACTTGTTAGTAAAACAAATCAATATTATTTTTCAATTAATTGTATTTTAAAATTTTATTTGAAAACTGCACCATCTCCGGATTTGCCTAGTGACTATCTAACTAATAAAATATGTTTATGGAACTACAGACAAAAACAAAACAATTTGAATTGGCCTACTGTACTATTAAAACATTAACCACATCCATTAAAAAGATTTAATGTACGGAGTTCTGTTCAATTTTATTAAGAGTTTACATGTAATAGCTCAGACTAAATTATTGTGATAGACGTAACGGAGGCATCTTTTATGTAAAACAATACTGGAGCAGCTGCAGGAGTCAAACGAAGTCGGCAAAGTTATGGTAAAATAAAGCGCGGTACAGGTGGTAAATTGCCGTAGCTTGCCAGCCAGCCAGATCATAATCACCTCTGATTGGATGATACTCTCTCACTATTGGCTAAAATCTTCATTGCAGCATGAATTACACAACATCAGCCAATCACAAAACTGGAGAGTGCTGCAATGTGATACAACTTTTAAAATTGACTACTCGGATGAAAATAATTTACATGACCATATCAAAGCCAGCCAGCCTGCTAGTTAGTGTATCTTTAAGTGTTTAGTTAAGTTGGAGTTGACGTGAATTCGCCAATTTCAAATAATTTCGAAACTCAACAACTCCATATACTTAGATAGATTAACTACAATTATCCAGTAACAAGATTATGAATTCCTTCAAAACTTACGTGTAAAGCTTTGGCTTCACATTTCTTCGCGAAGGCTCCATCTATCTTCCTTGTATAGTCTGTGATGAATAGTTATCATTACCGACGGACATTCCAAGTATTTCTAGCATACGATCATTAAAATAACAAAGCTACCATAAATATTTATCAAGTGTGCCTTATCATAAATCATAGTTGTCGTATTAATAGAGACATCATCGCACTAAACATGCACATATCTTGGGGTCACCACTTACTATGTAGTTTCCAGGACATGTTCTGATTGTGAGGCTGGATAAGTTTTATTGGAGCAATATTTGCCGTTGGAGTCTATCGTAATATCATCTTTATTATTTATAAAATAGAGCTTTAAATTATTAATCTGTCATTTTATGGTAGGTACATTCTAATGTGAGATAGTTACCTAGTCAGCTGTAACTCTAGAAAAAATCTTAATCATACCTTAAGTCCCTAATAAATACATGATATTAATAGCATTAATTGTACAGAATAAATAAGGCGAAATAAGCGTTCTTTTTATAAAAACGCTTATTATGTACCAAACGCCATACGATTAAATAAATATTGTACAGAATCATATAAAATTAATATCAAAATAGCGTTATGAATTGACTGTGCCTAAACAGGAGATAGTAATTAAGTAATTATTTATAACTAGCTGACCCGGCGAACTTCGTACCGCCTTAGTATGCAAAATTAAATGTATATTTTTCAATATTTCTGAGAGATTTTCTTAATATTTTTTTCCGTAAGAACCTTCTCCTAATAATAACAAATACAACAAAAAAAGAATTAGTGAAATCGGTCCAGCCATTCACGCGTGATGCCGTGACCAAGGAAAACGGGTTTCATTTTTATATATATATAGACTAATTAATAATTTCCTGCTTTTAAATATTATAAAATGGCCACATCATAGAAACTGATAACGACATCTTTTAGACAGGTCTGGAACTTTGTAATGAAAATAAAGAATGTTTTTTTAATATTAATACCACCACCACCACTACAGACCATTAACGTCCCACTGCTGGGCATATGCCTCTATTCTTATAGAGAGTGGGATTTAAAGCTTAGACCCACCACGCTGCTAAAATGCGGGTTGGCAGTCTTTAACGACTATTATAATGTTATCAACTGGGACCGACGGCTTAACGTGCTCTCCGAGGCCCGGGGGTGAAACACCGCAACTTCCTGACTCCGGGAAATACTTAGAATTTGTAGTCAGAAAAACCCAATATTCATTGCCCGATGCGGGACTCGAACCCGTCCTCTCCTAGGTAAGTACACGAAGTTTCGGCCTTAAAACTTCTGCGCGAAACGTCCGCTTCGCACGGGAAGTAGGTAAGTTCTGGTTAATGTGTGGTTCTATATAAAAGTGAATTTCGTGGATCTTTCAGTTCTTTTATCAGTAGTGCTTTTTTCTCTATTACAAGCACAAATCATTTTCTCCAATAGTCCTCGATGATTACCAGTAAGTAAGAAAGTAATACCTACGAGGTGTAGAATATAGGATTTGCTTTTTGATTTAATTTGAAGAAGTCGTTACTATAACTCTGTGAGAATTAAATTCTCTAAGCTAAGGTAAGTAGTTAACTATTCCTATCGGAAAATAAAAAACAAAATATAAATCCATATTTTTAATTACAATTATAAAATATTTGTACAATGGAAATTTTATTCACAAATTTCAACATTTTTCCACCAAAAAAGACCTTCAAAGGTTAGTACACATTCCCAGAAATTAATATTTCCGACTACAACGATAACAACGTTTCAGAGGCAAATAACCCACCAAACAATGTGGATAGTAAAGCCTTACGTACCGCTCATAATAACATTTCACTTATCTAAATAAAACTTTTGATTACATCAGTTTTAACTTTTAACCTACCACAGAAGGACGGAATCATTGTAACTCAGTAACTGACGCCAAATATAAATTATTATTTACAATACAAATACAATAAAATGAGATCACAAATATACAAAATGTTGTCAAAAATAATACTAAAATATGAGGGAATCGAAATTATTGCCAAATACACTAAAACTATGAACTAAAATTCATGTAAAGACTGCACCAACAAAACCAATAAATTGCCTATTTAATATTCAATCCTGCAAATACCTTAATTTACCATTAAAATTATTTTAGTATTAATAATTCATGGAAAACAAACTTAAACAGGTACCATACTCGAACATGTTATATCTGCTTTCTTCTACAAAAGATAGATACAAAAACGATTTACAATTTAAAATGTATAAGAAAGTCATGATATAATTGCAATAGGTAGGTACGTAGACACGAATATGATTGAAGGTAGGTACATTCTTTACAAGAATCCATTCTAACACTTACAAACTAAAAGGCACTTGGATTTAATATCAGTCTTTTTATCATATTCTTACTTGTACGTACTTGTAAAAGTTTATTTGAATAAAAAATATTTGAAATTTGAAATTCACAGAATCTAGCACTCCTAATAGTTAATTCTCATCTTCAGTGTCTAAATTGTCAATAGGAAAGTTGGGATTGAGTAAGGGACTTTTACCACCGGCTCCGCTAGGCGATGTGTTAACCGAAGATATACTAACGAGGTTATGTGTTAGGCTGTGACGTCTCAAGTCACAGTTGCGTCTAAAAACTTTTCCACATGAGGCACAGTTGTATGGCTTGATGTCCGTATGGGTTAGGAGATGAGTCTTTAAGTTTGACCTCTGGTTGAAACTCCTACTGCAAACTGGACATTTGTGGGGGGACTCTTCCATGTGAAGGATTTTGTGTACTGCTAGCGTTCGTGATTGGCAGAAGCCTTTTCCGCATTCTAAACACTTGAAGGGTTTCTCTTTTGAATGGATGTATCTGTAACAAAGAAAAGAGTACTATTAGATATCGAATCACGCCCTTCGAATACAAACATTTCTTTATTATAAAGCTTTTTAGTCTTTCGGAAGCTGCCACAGTATAACAACGTACAGTAGAGTCATCGTTACAACATGCTCATATTAATAACAACGAAATCAATCATAATGAATGAAATAAAAAAATTAAAGAAATGAATGCGCCGTATACACCAAGAAATGAATAATATGCAATCAAATTAAGAGTATACGCGCTGTAGAAACTAATATCTCCATTTGCGGTTTCTCAGGTTTCTGAAATTATGTAGGTAGTAAGTACCTAAAAGTTACAGTAACAGATTCATGCTAATCTTTAACTAGATGATGCCCGCGACTTGGTTTTTGATTCCCGCGGAAACTCTTGAATTTTCCGGGATAAGTAAAGGAGAGGGGAAAGAAAAGAAAAGAAAAGGGGAAAGAAAAGTAGCCTATGTCCTTCCCCGGGATACATTATACAACATATCCCTGTACCAAATTTTATCAAAATCGGTTGAACAGATAGGCCGTGAAAGCGTAGCAGACAGACCGACAGACACACTTTCGAATTTATAATATTAGTATGGATTTAACAAGTAATGATTTTAACTGATCTCAATAGTACTATGATGAAAATCGCTGTAAGCCGGTTTTCGCTATCCATTGGTTCTGATTTATTGACAGACCATTTAGCAGAACCTTTGTTGAAACGCAATGAACATAATTTAACACCATTTCCAACAAATACATTATTATTGAACCCAATATTAATAAATACTTCATGCTTAAAGTCGCTGTAGCTTTGGGGTTTGTATAGGGTGATATTTTGAGAGGGATCAGTAAGACTTATACTGAAATAATTATAATCCTTCATAATTATTATAGATTGGTGATATACATTAGACATAATACGTTTGATCATACGAACCAAAGACATATGATAATTAAAATAATCTCAAACTGCAACGTATTAAAAAAATCTTATTTAAATTAATAAAAAAAACAGCAGCGTTCAGTCGAGTCAGTGGCTAAAAATTGAAATTGTTATGTACCTGTATAGTGGTCTCAAAAATAAAAATAATACTTTAAGTTGCTTCATTTCTCTATTTGTATCAACAAATATAACAAGTACATAGATATATCAAAAAGTTTTGCAAATCGTTACATTCATTATGCTGTTCTTTAAAACTTATCCCACTTTTAACTTTTACCTCACTGAGCGTTCCGAAAATATCACCCTGTATATATTAATATATCACGAACACTCGTAACACCTTGCACACATCCCGGGAACAAACAGAGGCCCCCAGGATATGTGTAATAAATTGGCCCGCCCTGTCATTTCTGTTCTCAATGCCATCAATTTACTTAACATAAGGCTTTAAACTGCTTTCAATCTTGTTAAAGGTGTTTTCAGTACACTCTTTTATCTGGTTATAATGGCAAACATTTTTTTTAACCACTACCAGTTAGCACATGACTGCGAACTCACCTGATGGTAAGTAATGATGCAGTCTATGATCTAGCGGGCTAACCTGTTAGGGGCATGGGAGGTATATTAAACCCATATCCCTATTCCGTTTCTACACGGAATCGTACCGGAATGCTTAATCGCTTGGCAGCACGTCTTTGCCGGTAGGGTGGTAAATAGCCACGGCCGAAACCTCCCACCAGGCAAACTTTCTCGCGTCACTCACAGGAGATATATTGGGGGTCAGAACAGTTTTAAATTCATATCAAGGAACCTATTATAATTTCCTTAGTTGTCCTTAAACTCAAGCTACTTTACATACAAACACACACAGTAAGTGGAATACTAATATTTCACCTATTCGGGAATCAACCTGAGACTTATTTACAAGGTGAATACACGCCGCTGAGCCAGAGAGATCGTCAAATTTCATCTCTTGTTTTATGATTCAAGTGTTGTCATCAATAAAATTAATGTTTAAAAGAGACAATTTAATGGGTATTCAAAATTTCCTTTAGGTACATTCGTGTTGTAAACTTCTAATGTGATTTTTATTATTTGTTTTAACGAGTTGAGTTAACCGGAGGATATAATTCTTAACTTCTTTTTCTCGTCTTTCTATGACGTATCACATTTATAGCGAATATATTTTAAATTTATTTTATTTATAGCGAAGATATTTAAAAGTTATGTTGGTCACAGGTATGAAACCGTCGGAAGTAAATTTTTGGCAACTTTTTATTTCTCACCCACGTATTTGAAAATCTGGCTGCAAACAATATAATGTGCTGTAGCAATATTAAGTCTTTGTCTGTGACCAATAAGAACTTTTGTTATGCTTTAAAAAAATTCTCATTAGCCATTTTAGGTAAATCTCGATAGTAAAATATCAAATTCAGAGGTAACTAAACTTAATAAATAAGACTCAAATCAATAATCTACCAACTTCTTACACGTATCACGGATTAGATTCTATTTTCTTAAGAAATAATCACTTGAAAGATAATGTGAAAGCAGGAAGATAGTTTTCCAACGCCTGCTGCGAAGGTTGAACATTAGAGATCATGTAGGTGGTTAGATAATTGACTTACCAATACCTAAATCGATGGGTTAGATATAAAAATTCGACTCCTACAGTGCTACATCTGGCCCATACTTCTATACGGATGTGAGGCGTGGACGATTAAAGAAGACCTCAGGAAACGGATAGAAGCGTTTGAGATGTGGGCATATAGGCGTATGCTGGCCATTAGCTGGACTCATAAAGTCACGAATGAGGAAGTTCTGCGACGCATCAGTCAAACTCGCAAACTTTTGCAGACTGTCAAGATGAGAAGTCGCATATTTGGGGCACGTGTTTAGGCACGAGAGATACGAACTCCTACAACTGATCATGATGGGAAAAGTTGCTGGAAAGAAATTCGTTGGTCGCAGAAAAAAGTTTTGGCTTCGCAACATACGGGAGTGGACCGGAATCACAAGTGCCACAGAATTATTTCGCCTTGCGAAGAACCGAAAAGAGTATAAAAAGCTGACTGCCAACCCTCGTTGATCGGAGAGGCACCCGAAGAAGAAGATATAAAAATATGAAAACCTGATTATGGGGCAATTGTATAAATATTAATGGATTAAATTACATGCAACATATTAACATACTATAAACGTAACATCTATTTATATAGGTAGGTTAAGAGGCATGTTGAGGGACGAGTGGCCTAGTTGCGACAACGCATATTGCGATTGCGATTGTTGAGCAACGTTGACCCAAGTCGGTAACTGGATGGGTGACCGAATTTGGAAGTCCTAATTTGGCCTTTTCGTTTCCTCTGTGCCTCGGAGAGCACGTGAAGCAGTCGGTTCCGGTTATTACATAATGTCAATACTAGAAATAAAAATAAACTTGTAATGCCTGTTTCTAGGCTTAGTAAAACTAGCAATTCATTTGTTGGATACAGTGTCCGCTTCTACAATAAGCTCCCAGAAGACATGTTGAAGATGTCTCTGAGTAAGTTCGAAGTTAATTTAAAACGTAAACTCATTGAAAAATCTTATTACCATGTAAAGGACTATTTAAACGACAAGGAAGCTTGGCAATAATTTGCTTTAATGGCTCTGATAGTTCCTTAGTTAAGATGATTGTGAAATGGTGATAATGAAAATAAACCCGGCTGAGTTTGTTGTGCGCTCTTCTCAGACCACGGCGCGTTTGGAACCCTCGTAGCTTTAGTTTAAGATATCATACTGATTATCACCATTATATTGTTACTCGTATATTTTATAAATAACCGGACGTCAATAAGTGTAGTATACCTAAATAGAATAAACGTTCTTTGAATTTGAATTTGAATTTACCCCTTCATTTAACTTGGAAATGGAACCAATTTGAATGATAGGATTTATTGGATTGGTAAGCTGATGTCCGCGAACCCTCATAGCTTTAGTTTTAAGATACCGTTACCCATTATCACCATCAAGTCCTATTCCTTATTATTATTATAAATATGACGTTCAAAAGGTGTACTTTGTAGGTACCTATTTGGAATAAAGAGAGTTTGAGTTTATTATCACTAACATCTGATAATTAGTCGATTCGTATGCGGAAGGACGTGGGAACCCAACGCATTATTATCCCAAGAAAACTCCTACCGTTATGTGATTAATGGAAAGGGGTCACGAGTTCACGACCCTCAGCAATGAGGAATACGACGGAGAGAGAGAAAGGCATGTGCTGGGTCGACAATATAGTCTCTTATTAATGATGGAACCTTACTATACTAAGCCATTGAAAAAGCCATGACCTTGTGATAAAGCTATTTAAAACCAAAAAAATGCATCGGTTAAATGAATATTAATTTGTACCAATTATTACTATCATCGATCATTTCATAACGGTAACTATATTAACTACCACCGTTATAGAATCGAAGCGTCTCAAAATTAATTCAAAGCTCACGTACCTATAATTAACACTTACAAACGTATAATCAATAATTATACACAACTCGTTCTGTATAATTCCGCAATCGAACGCCTATTACAAAAATTATCCAATAAACAAATAGGCATCTAAGGGTCCCCACAAACACATCGAATTTTGATAGACGTATGATGTACTAAACCGTTATTTAGAGGCGGTAGGTTACAGAGACAACTCTGTAATTGTTGCTAACCTCTGTACGCTTACTCTGAGGTTCTACATTGCAAAATTCGATTGACGTAGTGTGAGCGTTCACTCACGTTAGCGTCAAAGTAAAATGGACCCAAAAGCTCTTGCTTCAAAGTCACAAATTCAGCGTTTGGAGCGCTGGCTGTGAATAAATACACGAAATGATGAAATGTGCTCTAAACCAATGCAGATAAGGTTCATTTTACTTTAACGCTAATGTGAGTGTACGCTCACTACGTGAGCTACGAATTTGCAATGTAAAAACTCAGAGTAAGCGTACTGATGGTAGGTGGAACTAGTGGAGAGTACAAGAAGGGTTGCGTGTATCCCCGGGATACACCCTACCCCTGTACCAAATTTCATCAAAATCGGTTAAACACATTAGCTTTAAAAGCGTAGCAGACAGTCAGACAGACCCACTTTCACATTTATAATATTAAGTATGGATTTTTACCTGACATGTTTAACAAAGTATTTGCTATAACGAGCTAATATAATTTAGTCTATGATTACGCGCAACTCAGAATCAATGAAACCTAAATTATTAAAATATAATAAGAGTGGATTTAGTTTATGAACTACGAATATGAAGTTATGTGTTTACATACTTTCGAATTCGATGTGTGTACGCGAGCCTTATTAAAACAAGAATTCCACAGTCCGCCTATTACGAAAATTATCCGATAAACAAATATAATCTAACTCGAGAAAGAAAATTACGACGTGTTCAAAGTAACGTAATACGTGTAATAATCGTTGAGATAGCGATAACAGACGATTAAGAGGTACAAGATGATGAATGAAAAAATGATTTGGATGTAAAAGATGATAGGGCGATTAGGGAAGGCGCGCGCAGTCGAGCGTGGCCTGACACCGGCGCGGGCGCAGCTAGGCCTAACCAGTACCGGGACGTCGCTGATAAATAATTAAACCTGCTATTGATATTGAAGATATTTGAAATTTTCGATGACAACTATGGCTTGATTGATTTTGGAACAAGTTTTTAATATTTTTGACCTTGACTATCATTAAGTTGGAACAAAAAAGTTTTATTGGTTGTTAATGGAGCCAATTTTTTTTAGAGATGGTTTTAACTTAAAACTATCAGTATAAGTAGTCCGTGACATGATCTACCTGCGGTGCGGAATATAAATCTGGGCGACAGTATTTTAAAAAGAGTTTAAGTAGGTATATTTAAGTTGAGTGAAACCTTCTATCGAAACCAAGGTTAAGTATAATCTATTATTAATAATTGTTGTTGTTGGGGAAAGAAAAAAGAAATGGATTCATATTTTAGAGGGTGATAACTGATAAGGAATCAGTATAATTGATAGAACATAGTTAGTATCTTTTTTATTTTGTGATAAAGGCAGATATTTTTTGTTGAAAACTTCTAGACGTTTATGCAAATATTGCTTAGTTGCGTAAAATAAAACCGAGATAAAGTTAATCATAATCATTTACAGTACAATTAAGTTAGGCTCTACAAACAAAATAAAATTATCCAGTGTGACGTAAGTAAAAGGTAATTTTCATAGTTAATATTAAATACCTTATAGGTATATAACCTATAAGGTATATTTTTGATTGTATTGAAGAAGTCTGACCATTCCGAGTTTTAATTACCAAACAAAAATGGATAAAGAACATTTTTATTCAACGTAATTTATACCGGCATTAAACTATAAAACCGATTCATACCAGCTCGAATTACAAAACACAGTACAGATTCAATTCAATGTGTATATAAAAAAAGAACACGACCGACTATCCAATCTTAATTTTGTATGCGCAAGATATTTACCATGGCTCCAATTTTTTTGTGTCGTTCATATTAATCCTCACGTCAGGATCACCACATGCTTTGTTAAAGCCTGTCGAATGCCCCGGACCATTATAATGTACCGATCGTGTCAACGGACATGGAGTGAACATCGACAGGCCGACCCGGACTCGGGTTAACCCTCCGGCGTCTCCACCAAATTTATTTTATTACCAACGAGATACGGTGATTTGGTTCGAAATCGCCGAGAGACAGGTGTTAAAAATTCAACACCTTTTCTTCTTTTGGGTGGGGAACTAAGATAAGTGGAAGAATAGATAAGTATACGTTAAAACTTGTACGACTGTCGATACAACGCGTGTAATGGCATTATTTATTGAGATCGTCGTCTGGAATTCAGTTTGTTTCCAACGAATTAACATTAAGAACTTCTTTTGAGATAAATATTTTCTGATAAATGATATACTCGCACAGGTTTCTACGGAATTCGAAAGAGTTAGCAGGAACAAAATGAGGATTCAAAATTAAAACATTTGGCTGTTCTCAGATTAGCGGTGGTTTTGTATAATAATATACGGGCGTGACGAACGACTGTTCGATATCATCTGCCCGGCCCGTAGGTACTTAACCCTTTTTGTTTGGAATATTTTTCTTCACCGTCATTATTCAAAAGTTCATAGCGTTTCGCGTTGAAATCCGAGGACCAGAATCTTTTATTGATATCGAAAAATGAGAATCGTGATCCTTTCAAATGTTTTTCGACACGGCTATAACGTTGTTTTATCTCATGAGTACGGGTCGGGCCATCCGATACGGTATTTTAGGATAGAATAAAATTGAAAGCTCCCATTGATTTAGCTATTTATTTCAAGAAACCAGATAAGATATAGTCGTAACTAATAATTTATGTTTTCCTTACAACGTATAAGTATATTATAGCTTCGTACGAAAATATCTTTTCATAAAACTTAAATATACTATACATGCTTACTCTTCCCAAGAACCCACGGTTAATCTTAATGTTTATGCGTGTTTTTGCGCTTATAAATTTAGAATATATAAGAGAAAAAACACGTAAAAACGCCATTTACAAAATTGTTTATAATGCTATTTGAGAGATCCAAAAATGGGCGCATGTACATCATTATATAATGGCGTAAGAGTTTGAGAAATAAAATGGGTGTGACATACATACATATGGAAAGACAGGAATATTACACTATACCTATCTATACCTAATAATAATGTTTATAAGGTTTGATTTAGTAATCTAAAAACGAAATTATGACCATAAGTCATTACCAGTTAGTAGAACAAGAGTTTAATATGTAAAATGGATGTGACATAAAGATAAACAGACAGTAATATACGTAGCTATATAATAAGTGACATTAAAGTAAACCAAAATCATACATGTAAATATCGTTTGTGAACAAAAATTATAATCAGTGATCTTTACCTGTGATCTCTAAGATGATCTTGCCGTCGGAACGCTTTTCCACAAATGTCACAAGAATACGGCCTCTCGTCGGTGTGTGTCCTTTCATGTATCAGTAGATTGTAGGATTTCGTGAATTGCCGATTACAGAACTTGCAAATAAACTGCTTTTTCGTCCTAGGCCCACTTCCCGTTGTTTTCTGCTTATTCGATATACAACTTCCCGTAGACGATGTTGAGCTATTTGTACTTTTTGAACTAGAAGAGTTGGATGGTTGTGGTGAAAGAGGCGGCTGTGAAGGGCTTCCATTCATCTGTTGTTGGTACATGGCATTCATTAAAAGGCTCGGGTATCCGTTATCTAAGCTCTGTGATGGACTATACCCGTAACTTTTTGACGTAGAATCTAAATGTTGCTCTAACGTAAATTCTTCCTCATTATCTAGCAAAGCTAAATCTTCTTCAACTTCTTCAGATAAATCTACATCCTCTGCTGCAATTGCATCGGATAAAGGATACTCTTCAGGAGTTTTTGGGGATATCACTCTTGATGTGCTCTCAGAAACGTCAGTTTCAGTGATCTTAGCGCTTGCCGTCGCTAGCCTCAGTATATCTTGTTTAGTGGATGAATTACTTTCATTAGGACTACATTGCGTATTGTTTACAGAAGACACTGACGTGAGACGTTGCAATGTTAAATAAGATTCTAGGGCTTGTAAATTCAAGGCAGCAGCGGCCGCAGAATTCGATGGCAAAAGGGCGGCCTGTTGTAAGGAATTCATCATTGCGTTTTGGAGGGATATCACTACGCCTTGCAAAGATCTCTGAAGCATATTCTCTTGTAACAACGCCGCTGATGCAATAGATAAGTTTAAGTTTGTTGTAGATGAACTAGTGCTCTTACTTGTACTTTTTGTGTCCTCCGCAGATGTTTCGATGCTCAACAGTCCGGTCATGTCTGAGGATTTGGTGTCCTGTATTTGCAGGTTGTTCTTCAGCTTGATGATAGCGCTTTCCAGTGAGTTGAGTGTGGTTTTGCTGGCTCGGGAAGTGCTTTGTTCTTGCATGTTGTGGTGTTCAGCGGGTAAGCATGGGGCACAGGTGGAGCACGTGTGGTCGCGGTGGGGCGGGGGTGTCGCGTGCGCGTGCGCTGTCGAAGTCACGGTGCGCGGAGCGTGCGAGACGGCTGTACGGTGCGGCGCGACTGAGCCGGCGGGCAGCCTGCGACCGCCCCGCCCCCTCGCCCCGCTCGCCTGTCTTCCCGCCTCACAAAAGCTCTCTATTTTAGGCAACTCTTTGTACAGTAATGGTCACCTCACGCTGCCCTAACGACAGACACGTCCATGAGAACAACGTTGCGCCAGATTTGTTGAAGCCCTTTCGAGTAATGAGATTCTGAATGGAATTGGTCGGGCTATGGGAAAACAATTCAAACGATCGACCCATTTGTTTTGTTTGTAGGTCATGTCGCACGCTCTTGCTATTTTCGAAATTGGGTCTTTATTTATTGATTTTTACCTATGTACAATGATACAATAACATTTCTTTCAGAAACATTTTATGAGTAAAATTAAAAATAAAAAGATTTTGTGGTAGTTTGGCTAATTTTGTTTTTCAATCATCAGGACATAAAAATTAAGTATGCAACACATGCCATGCACCGCGTATTTAATCAACACTGCATGGCGCCTTTACACCGAACAGAGAGAGTTGCGAGTTGTGAGTTGTGACCAAGCGGAGACAAAAGTGGACATCCAAATAAATAATAAAGCATGTCAGTTTCTTTTCTCGAATTCATTGACCTTAATCAGACAGGGCTAAGTTTTTTAGATTTACCTGAGTTTTTGATTGGTAAAATTTAGTTTTGCACATAAAATGCGTTTTAATACGTTTTTATATTTTATTAATAATTTAGTTTAAGTAATAAGTTTACATTAATTAATGGTTATACTTCCCCAATATTAATAATAATGCCCATTATTACGAATAATTATTTGTTAGTACCAATCTAATAATGAAATACAAAAAAAAATATTAAAAGAACAAATTAAGTTAAAAAAACTTTTATTATGAGTATATTATTGACATGCAGCTTGACTCCCGTTGAAATCTTTAGAAGGAAGCACAGGGGGGTTACTATCATCGCATAGAGCAGTACTATTTAAAATCTTCTTGACACTCTTGTTTTAATTATAATCTTTATTTTAGGGGCATCAAGGTGAGTCATCGTATAAAACGACAATTTTAAAATAATACTGTTTTAAACGATCATAGTAAGTCCCATGGTTCCATTAATTTTATAATAGAGAAAATAGGTATGCAATGACGTAAAGGAAATAACGTATAGAGATTAAGGAGAATAATTCCATTTCTGTATTTATTTTCCTTTCAAGTACTGTCTACACATTTATAAGCCCTGCAAGTTGCAAAAGCAAAAAGGATACCCTGCGCATACAGATGTTTATTAGGTTTGTTCAGTTAAAATTATACACCCTAATATTTATTCACGTTTGTTTTAAACCTGCTAGGACTTAAGACAATGTGGATTTTGTGATGTTATTGACAATCACCTTTTATGATCAGCTTATAAACGAAGAGAAGGTAAAATACTTGCGATTTCATAATATTATTTGTGTCATTTTCCGGTTTATTGTTGTTTGCAGTTTGGTTATAGTATGAAAGTTATATTATATGCCTCTTGGTCTAGTTGTTGCCTCGACTGCGGCCGATTAGGTCCCGGGTTCGAGTCCCGGGTCAGGCCATAATTAAGTATTGGGTTTTTCTGACTAGAAATTCTCAGTACTAACACGGAGTTAGGAATTTTGTTGTGTTTAACCCCAGTACGGCTTAACGTTCTCTCCGAGAGAGAACGTTAAGCCGTCGGTCTCGGTTATTATCACTGACATGATAA
Source organism: Erebia aethiops (assembly GCA_923060345.2). NCBI lineage: Eukaryota > Metazoa > Arthropoda > Insecta > Lepidoptera > Nymphalidae > Erebia > Erebia aethiops. The sequence continues at coordinate 5,794,660 of OV281096.1, read as the reverse complement.
TAGTCGTTAAAGCCCGCCAACCCGCATTGGAGCAGCGTTGGGGGTTAAAGCTCTAATTCCCTCTCTCCTATGAGAGCGGGGGCCTGTGCCCAGCAGTGGGACGTTAATGGGCTCTAGTAGTAGTGGTAGTGGACTCTATTTTGTCAAGATACTTTACAGTAAAAGATTTTGAATTCGACGAAATAGAGCAAACTAGTTATGAAACGCTGAAGATTTTGATGGCTAAGTAGTTGATGGCTTTGGTTACGGCTAGTCACCACCTAAATATTAAGAAAGTTGTACCACCAGCAATTTGCCATGCCTGTGCCTCCACATTAAGACACAAAGGTGAAAATATTAAGCGGTTAGGCAAGCCACTATTCCAGACAAGTTAGTATTGAATTGATAATTCTATAATACCTAACCGCAATCGCATGATAGGTAAATATGTGAAATGATCATGGTTAAAAATTATTGAGTCCAGTCACACAAAAGTTAGGTAAAATATGTTATGTTTAGCATTAAACTTTGACTTCCAATAAAAAGGCTTATACAAGTCAGGACAACAGCCGTAACGTAACCTTAACTGTGCCTTGAGCAACTGCAACTGGTCTTGAGTAAAATAAACTCAAGAGCAAGAAATCCATGCACCTTCCATCCATCCATCCATCACCCTGTATGCATCCACTGCTGGGCAGAGGTCTTTTCGAGACCGCGCCACCAAACACGCCTCCGCCTTCAGCATCCAGGCACCTTATTTCATAAAAAATTTTACTACAGTGTAACCCCCAGGCCCCTATTGGCTAATATTCACTGGCGCAGCTAGAATACCATAAAATGAAGCTGATCACAATCGATGATAGTCCCACGAGTTGTTATTGAAAAAAAAAATATTGTAACTGCCCCAGATTCATTGCTTGCAAGTGCATAATGTACTTATATTAAGCAATAAAGGGTGCACGTAATTACGATCTTACCAAATCCTCTGCATTTTCCCGTTTCTCATGTCAATTGTTGCTGCAATTACCACCACGCTCTATTGGAGCATGCTGCTTTTGTTTATGGTCGTTCACCGTGACAACGCCGATTGTGAAATGCAGAATTACTTCTTTAGTTGAATCGTAAAATTGCGAAATAGGTATTCGCTGAAGAAAAACTTATCTCGCTTTTTCATTAGTTTTCTTGTAGTGGAAAATGAAGAATTTGAAAAAATTGCTTTGAAAACATGCAGTGTGTATGATAATGTTTATAATACTGCCTCGTTGGTCTACAACTGCCTTGTTGGTCCAGCGGTTAGCATAGTCGACTGCGGATCACCAGGTCCTGGGTTCGATTCCCGGTCGGGCAAAAAAATTGGTATTGGGTTTTTCAATTCAGAAATTCTCAGTGCCAGCCCGGAGTTGAAAGTTGGCGGTGTTTCACCCCCGTGCCTCGGAGAGCACGTTAAGCCGTCGGTCCCGGCTATTATCAAGTTAGTGATTCGTACAGCCCGCCAACCCGTATTGGAGCAGCGTGGTGGGTCTAAGCTCTAATTCCCTCTCTCCTATGAGAGTGGAGGCCTGTGCCCAGCAGTGGGACGTAAATAGGCTGTAGTGGTGGTGGTGGGAATGTATATAATTATATTTAAGATGTTTTTTTTGGGGTGCTACTTAAGGAACCTACCTACTCAAGACTCAAGTCACGGATCGACATTTTTATATGGTGTAAAGTTTGCTAAGTCTTATTCATGCGGACGAAGTCACATGCATCATCTAGTAATTAGTAATTATCACAACTTTTTTTATTAGGACTTAGCTTATTAGGGGTTGAGCAAATTCGAAGTCCGATCTACGGATCTAACGACCGCAGTCGGCGCAGTGCTGAGGGTTCTGGTATTGTATTTATCAGACCCCATGCCGGCGTATTGAGGGGGGAATTAGTAAAAAAATTCTGTGGATTTTAGGTGAAGGAAAAAGTGATGCCTAACACTTCTGACTCTTCCTTAATGTATTTAAAGGTCACTGAAGTCTGCAATACTGCCCTTGGAATAGTCCACCAGCATGGTGAACCATAGCCTAACATCATCTCATTTTAAGAAGACACACGTGCTCAATATTAGGCCAGTGATAAAATGAAATTATCATGATGATTTTACTAAATTATCATGATAATCAAAAAGTATCACAATTACGATCATAATATGTAGAGGTAAGATACCAGTCGACGTGATAGATTTTTATGTGGATGTAAAACATAAAGTACATGTTTATTTCCACTGCCTAAATGTAACGGGTCGGTTCATCGAACTGGTGCCGATCGTTAAACATCTCGATCTGCCTACGCACAGCCGGCGGAATATCTAGTGAAGCAAAAAAATTAAAAAGAGTTTGACTAGTCCCCTTTAAAAAATACTAGAGCAAATCACATAGTAGAGGAAGGAATAGTACCAGGAAGCTACCATTCTTTGCAAAAACTCGGGCGGGATAGATAATATTGATGGACCACCGAGTTTCTTGCTGGTTCTTCTCGGTAGGAATGGCATTCCGAACCAGTGGTAGATTCACTTGACGATTCAAAAGTACTTGTAAAAGTTTAATTGAATAAAAAATATTTGATTTGATTTGGATAGAAACACTGACGACCTCCGTGGCGCAGTGTGTAGCGCTGTTGCGTTAATGTGCGGAGGTCCTGGGTTCGATCCCCGGCAGGGTCAATTTGGGAATTTATAATTTCAGAATTTTCCCTGGTCTGGCCTGGTGGGAGGCTTCAGCCGTGGCTAGTTACCACCCTACCGGCAAAGATCTGCCGCCAAGCGATTTAGCGTTCCGGTACGATGCCGTGTAGAAACCGAAGGGGTATGGGTTTAATATAACTGCCATGCCCCTAACAGGTTTGCCCGCTACCATCTTAGACTGCATCATCACTTACCATCAGGTATAATCAAAAAATACCGTATGCTGACACGGCAAAGTATCTTGGTATGACGCTGGATGCCAAATTACGTTGGAAGACCCATGTTAAAAAGAAAAGAGATGAGCTAGAACTTCGCTATAAAAACCTGCATTGGTTGCTAGGAAGAAATTCTTTGCTATCAATGCACAATAAAGTTTTGCTTTATAAGCAAGTATTAATGCCTGTCTGGGCTTATGGTTGTCAGCTTTGGGGCTGCACCAAAAAGAGCAACACACAAATTATACAAAGGTTTCAAAATAAAGTATTAAGGAACATTGTTAACGCACCTTGGTACATCCGAAACGACAATATTCACCGGGACCTCAAAGTTGAATATGTCGATAAAATAATTGCGAAATTTGCTGAAGCCCACGAACATCGGCTTCACCATCACGTCAACGTTGAGGCGATTCAGCTGCTTGACGTTACGCAGTTAGTGAGAAGACTTAAAAGAACCAAACCATTTGAGCTAGTTCTCAATAGTGATTAGTGCTTAGTGATAAGTGAATAGTGAAAGTGTAGGTAGTGTAAGTGCTGCCTTAAAGAACACAAGAACAAAGTGTCTTTAAATTGAATAAAGAAAGACTAAGATGCGTCAATGGACTACTTCTTAGTATATAAGATAATTTATAAGTTTAGGTTAAAGTAAAATTACTCATTAGTCTAATTTTAAGGCTAGATTGTAATTTTAGTGAGTATAGGTTGTATATATATACTATATATACTCATATTAATGGAAAAAAAAAAAAAAAAAACTTACCATCAGGTGAGATCGCAGTCAAGGGCTAGCTTTTAGTGGATTAAAAAAAACCGAGCTCACACAAATATCTGAAAATTATAGCATTGTCATAAAAATATGTAGGTACTTAGGTGAAAGTTTTGCGAGACATGTATTTTAAAACTTGTGATGGATTATGGCTAGTTTGGCTTGGCTATCTCAACTCTGGATTAGTACAAAAAATGCAATGAATGGATGCAAATGGAGGGATGGACTCAAGTAATTTTCAATTTCAAAAGTTTGTTGTTGTTTACCTTAAATTTTAAGTTATTTTTTTAATCCACTACTAGTTGATCCTTGACTGCGACCTCACCTGATGGCTAACCTGTTAGGGGTACAACTTATAAGAGCCCGCGCAGACAGAAAGAGTTCAGCCGTTCTGAGTTCTGGTCTGAGTTCCGCGTTCTTTGTAACGTTTGACCGCTACAAAGTTATAAACGTTACTTACAAAGAACGTGGTACATACTCGTAGAACATAACTCAGAACGGCTGAACTTATTCTGTCTGCATGGGCTCTTAGCTTTACCTACTGTGTTATATTTCGAAACAAGAAGAAATAATAATTACCCCTGTACGCTTACTCTGAGTTTTTACATTGCAAATACGATTGATCGACGTGAGAGCTCACCACGCCACGTTAAAGTAAAATGGATCAAAAAGCTCTTGCTTTAAAGTCACAAATTCAGCATTTGGAGCGTTGGCTGTGAAAAAACACAAGAAATTATGAAATGAGCTCTAAAGCAATGCAGTTAAGGTTCATTTTACTTTAACGTTCGCTTACACTTGGTATGGTGAGCTCTCACGTCGATCAACCGTATTTGCAATGTAAAAACTCAGAGTAAGCGCACTGTTCTAGTTTCGCCAGCTAAAATAATTGTCAGTGCTCTCCGTGTCATGACAAGTGACGACACGAAGCCGGGCCGGCGCCGTGTTCCCACGCCGCGGTCGCCCGGAGGCTGCGCGCGCGCACGACTCGCGGGGGATATAAAATTAATTTATCTACAACTAATACGAGCACGGGAATTGATGGCTGGAAACGATAGCACCGTGAAAAAGTTAAACGCAATTTACGATGGTGGGGTAAAATTGGATGGCACAATCGACAAACCGAAGAAAGAGCGCGTTGGCGCTACTTGAAAGAGGCCTATGTCCAACAGATGGATGCACAACGACTGATGATGATGATGATGATGATGACAATCGAAGTGATTGTGATTGTGATGTATCACAATATATCTAACCTCATCAATCCATCTCCTATCTACTAGGGAACACTAGTCTACTGTCAGAATGAGTTCACCACGTTGGATTAACCTTTGAGACCAGCATTATCCTTAAGTTAGCATTACTCACTAACTTGTCGGAGAAAATTGAGTTTGCTACTTGGAAGCGGGTTAAGAGTTTAAGACATAATTTGAAAAATCATACTTCATACTTTAATATTATAAATGCGAAAGTTGTTTGTTGGTTGGTTGGTTGGTTGCATGGGTATAGTTGAGGACCTGGAGAGTGACATACTTTTTATCCCGGAAAATTAAGGAGTTCCCGCGGGAATCAAAAAAGCTTTAACCACGCGGACGACGTCGCGGGCATGAGCTAGTAGTTTAAAAAATCTATACTGTCCACAGCCCACAGTGTTTACTATACTATCTACAGAGCACTGTGGTCTGTGCAACTATGCCAGGCAGGTGGTCGAACTTTTATCACAAAAACTAACATCCGAGATACAAGCTCAGTCAATCTAGTCGCCATAATAATTTCATAATATAATTTAATGATTATGTAATGGCATGTAATGCGTGACCGCGAATACTGCGCCCACGTGCTCAGGATGGGCATAGACATTATTCATGACACACATAGGGTTGGCGCAAAGTTTTATTTTAATTTTAAATAAGGCTAGCGCTTGGCTGCTATCAGACTTGCATGCAAGAGGTGATGCAGCCTAAGGTGGAGCGCGCTTGCCTAGAAGATGCCTATTCACTTTTGATTTGAAGGTACCTATATTAAAAGAGGAGGGGAAACCGTAAGCCGGAAGGGTATTCCATATCCTAGCGGTTCGAATAAGAAACGAGGAAGCATATCCCTTCGTACGACCCCCCGGAATTAAGCATTTTCTGGAATTTATTATATTATATTTATTTTATGGAAAATATGCATTTTCACTCGTTTTTAAGAGGATATGCCATGAACGGAAAACTTTGAGAATAGGTATTGAACAATTATAATGCCGACACGCTACTCCTCGAATAGAAATACATAACACCCGATAGGGACAACTGCACCTTGGACCGATAATAGAATACCTATGAAAACCAGTCGAATTCTTACTCTCGTATTTTTCTGTTTCCTTCTCCAAAACAGAACCGAATTTTTTTTTCAAGAATAAATGAAGAAGGATGTTGGTAAGTTATTCTTTTTTTGATTATACCTATTCGTCAAATTTATTTGCGGGATATTTGATGATGGCGCCATTTTTTGCAATTTTTGAAGGTTCCATATTATTTTTAAAATTATTAATTTATTATAAAAAGCAAAACATAGGGACATGGCACGGATACCTAGAGATGGCACGGATACTTATAGATTTTATGGTGCAAAAATATTTTCTCTATTGTAATTATGCACGGAGAAAACAGGCTAATACGATTGTATGGGCAAACCGCCCTCCCGTATATCGTCTTAAGGCCGATATCTTTTCTCTTGATACCTGTTGTGACCCGTTTCGATGATATACAGCGCGTATTTTGAGTTTGACACTAGGTATAATAATAATATTATTATATATTTCTTAACGAAACTAATATTATGTAATATCATACGAGACTGGCTGACTTGGGTATTTATTTAATGAATTTTCTCAACTTTGACCTACTAGGAGACTGTATAACAATAAAATGTTTGTTTACATTATTGATTATTATTATCATTACTTTTGGATCACCCCTATTACCATTATTACAGAGTGACAACTTTAGCCTTCTTATGTCTCTAGAATACGATATAGACATAGTCAATACACTAGAGTCTAGACAGTATTAGCTATGTAAATACATAAAAATAATACTGTTGTATCATCTTAACAAATATTTGGAATCTAATTTTAATGTCCTAATCATAATAACTACCTTTTAAGAATGTACCCATAATATTATGGGTATGTTGGGAAAAATCTAATTGAGAATATATTTTAATTGTTCCAGTCAAGTTGGTTACAAATTTAACGAAGTTTTTACTAGATATTATTAAGAATAATTAATAAGCTTAATTTTTCAGCACAGAATATTGCAGACATAAATTTGGATGTAGGATAATATAGTTTGTTAATATACCTGTTTATCAAATCAGGTATTATTTCGTGATATAGAAAATAATTGGTTACATTTAAAAATATTCCTTTAAAGCTTTAAGCACAACAGGCGCACACTAACAATTTGTAACAACGCTGAGTGTAGACAAGCTAATTATTTAAATTCACAGAGTGCAAATATAGATTACAGGCATAAACATCTTATTTCAAAGCCATATTTCTGTTTTAGTGTTACCATCCAAACAGAGATGTTCACTTGACACCGAATAAGTGTATCCAATGTTTCATTTCAATACTCAGAACATTAAGTACAACCATCCAAGACGACCGTCAATAGCCGAAGAATTGTTTCACGCAATATTCAATTCTGTTTCATATGTAAATATAGTGTAATTTCCGGTGAAAGATTTTGTAGTGGTAAGGTATGTTGAGGGTTGTTCATTGTGCATTACTCTGGTCTAAATAGGTGTGTCTAAAACGACAATTTCTCGCTTGTTCTGGTTGTAAACAGATATGGAATAGCAACTATATTTTGTAGGGAGGGTTAGGGTCTAGTGATAAATGATTGCTGGTTTTAGGTTTCAATGAAGGTATTGTGTTTTGATACCAGCGAAACGCTTCGGCAATTCAACGGACATTTCAATTGTAAAATTTTATAGTAAGTAGGTATGTTCATTTTTTTCGCAAGTTCAGAGGACCAAGCAATTATAAATCCATACTAATATTATAAATGCGAAAGTTTGTCTGTCTGTCTTTCACGCCCCACCTGTTCAACTAATTTTGATGAAATTTGGTACAGGGATAGGTTGTATCCCGGGGAAGGATATAGGCTAATTTTTATCCCAGAAAATTAAAAAGTTCCCGCGGGCATTGAAAAAAACTTAATCCACGCGGATGAAGTCGCGGGCATCATCTAGTACAATATAAGCTTGTATTTTGCTTACTCAATAATATGACAGATTGTCACATTTCAACGCATCTCAATCCTGTTTCATCATCGTAGAATGAAATTATTATTGGCACGAAGGGTAATGTGTATGCATCTTTATTTGTTACGATACGATGTTTTATAGGATCCTCAGTGTTTTACGATTGTCACATTTAATTATTTCATTGCCGGCAATTAAAGTTTGGTAGAAAACGATTTTTTATGTTTTACAACCGCGTTTAGGTAAATAAAACTTGGTATCACTCGGTTTGTTTTTTACCACACACGATTTCGAAATAGTGATGTGTCGTGAATTACTGCATACGTGTCGATGAATTTATGACGGAGCGTAATCTATACGCACAATAAAAAGTAGAAGGACCATTGCTGTCGCTACATTGATGTTAAAAAAAGAGTTAGTTTTATTATTGAGATTTTATACCTAAAGGCGCCAAAAAAACAGTGTCATTGAAAGGTAAAATGTTGTAAAATACGAACAAAAAGCAATTGACACTCAAGACAAAATCTAAGTATAGTTAGTCCAGTGAAATATGAAAGTTGATTAAAGATCTAATGGTTTTAGATACGGGCAATACAAAATACTCAAGTGTGTTTATTTAGTGTTCATTTGGAGAAACGTCATGATCAACTTTAATTTTTTTCACAAGACAATCATTAATAAGGTACATAATTCAAGATGTTTATTTTTCTTTAGTTTTTTATTTTTTTAAGTTTTTAAAGTAAGAAACTTAAGCCGCTAAGGTTGTACAAATATAAAAATATTGAAGTTTAGACAGATATATATATTATGTATACATATATTATAGATATAGTTCCAGTTTTAAGACACGGTGGTTTGAGCTGAGGTTGGAGGTTTGCTCCTCAATCACGCCTGATCGGTTGAACGAGTCTGGATAAAATTTGGCACAGAGATAGATTATAGTCAGGAGAAACAAAAAACATCAATCAACATCAGTTAGTGCGCTATAAAGATCAATCTTGGATTTCACAATTTAAAAACACACATTGAAATTCATATTTTACATTTCATAAATAACTCAAAAAATTTAGGGACCACCAGCCGAAAACCTTTCAATAAGTAGTAATGTATAATCACTTGGGACGCGTATCAATTTTAACTACAGATAAAAAACAAATAAAAAGCGTAATTTGATACTGAATATGAACATTTTAAGGTCAACGTAACTTTTGATTGACACATAAAACATCATATCGCACTTAGAACCAAGAACGAAGGTGACCTAATCCGTGTAATATTTTTATCAAACAAAGCTCTGTGTTTTATTCCTTTTATTTCTGCTGCTGGTTTACGTATACACATTTACTTTAAAAAAGATGAAATATTTCGATATCTATATGATTGATGATTCTCTTTAAGTGGTCTATCAATAAATCTAGGTTCTAAGGCCCACCACCAACAATGCAAACACATTGCTGATGGGCAACTATTGAGCACGGGACGATATCAAGTACCCAATTGCATATATTCAAGTAATGAGAATAAGGATGATGACAAATTGACAACTCAATCAAATCAGCAACTCTTTATCAAACTTAAAAACGCACTTCTAGTATGGAAGTTGTATGAAAATCACAATAGTGACGTCATCATATTTCAACGCACTTTTTTTATTCAATCTATCAATCTTAAAACTAACCGAGGATGTGAATTTTAGATCTTTTGGAAGCCCCTCTATTTAATAATCATTTAGAAATAATTTATTTTTAGGCATCATCCATAATATCAAAAAAAAATGTGCGTGTCAGCTCCGAAGCACGACTAGTCTACTCTTTACGAACGATTATAAAATATATAGATTAATAAATGAGGGTAAATGAACGCATTTTTTTAAATTACTGAAAGCATTGGGGATTGAAGTTACTCGCGTCCGTAGGATGTACCATGTCAGGTTATAACCCTCTTTACCCTACACGTGATCCCCGGGTGTTGCCAAACGAGTAACATAGGTGGTAGGCTTCGGCCGTGGCTAGTGTAACCACCCATCGAGCAAAGCCGCGCCGCCAAGCGACTCATCTCGTGACATGATTTGTCGTGCCATGGGGCGCGTCGTGTTCCGGCGCGATGCTCGTATTAGCCAGATCACGGGGAATGGGTATGTACCACAGCTGCGTTGTGTTTGGTGACAGGTTCCGATTTGCGGAGCGGCTGCGCCGGACGACTCGACCTGGAGGTTAGCGGGATCCGAAGTACGGTTTACCGCTGGCCGACCGCAGGCAGTAGGGGGCCCAATTGTAGGAAAGCCAACTATGAAAGGCTGCCCCGCCACCTCGCGAAAAATCCTGGGATGGCTTCCATCGTGCCGGTTGGCGACCGGAGAGAGGACCCGATGGCGATTCCCAGGGGGGTTCGGGCGTCCCCGCAGTCTCCAGTCGAGCCTTCCAAACGTGCAGTCCCTTCGTAAATTGCGAGGTCTAAGAACACAGCGCCTCGTACAACTGCCATTCCCTTTCCTATTCACTCCCACAAAAAACCCATGAAAAGGAAAAAGAATAAAAAGAAGATTAAACGGCGGCTGCACATCCTCTCCCTCAAAGTGCACCTCTCGAACATACGAGGATTGCACTCTAATCTCTCAGCAGTCCACCATCATCTAGAGACTGAGAGGCCGCATTTACTTTTTCTTACGGAGACGCAAATCAGAAAACCATCAGATATAGCGTATCTACAGTACCCGGGGTATTCGCTGGAGCATAACTTTAAAGCTCGCGCGGGGGTCTGTATGTTCGCTCGCAGTGATATCTGCTGCCGGCGTCTCCGTAATCTGGAGGTACCCACTTTTTCCACCATGTGGTGTTTATTGGATACGGGTGTGGAGCAGACTGTGTATGCCTGTGTCTATCGGTCGCACAGTGGTGACCAGGAGACAACTCGATTGTTTGAGTACCTCAGCGAGACGGCAGACACCGTTCAACGTCGATACCCAACTGCTCAAATGGTATTTCTGGGGGACTTTAACGCTCACCATCAGGATTGGTTGTTCCCATACCAGAGTACCGACCACGCTGGGAGAGAGGCGCTTAAATTTGCTCTATCGCTAGATCTCTCACAGCTGGTCCAAGGAGCAACGCGAGTTCCTGACGTTGACGGTCACACACCTAATTGTTTGGACCTTCTGCTGACTACCGACCCAGACCGGTTCTCAGTGTCAGTTGCGGCCCCCCTGGGCACTTCTGATCACTGTGTGGTAAAAGCGGTGTCGAGCTATCGCCCTTTCGACTCGGGTCCTTCCGGAACCAGGCGGCTGTGGCGATATAAGTCGGCAGACTGGGACGAGATGCGACACTTCTTCGCATCTTACCCTTGGCGGCAGATTTGCTTCTCTTCGAGTGATCCGTCGAGCTGCGAACAAGCCATATCCGGGGTGATACGTCAAGCTATGGAGTACTTCATACCATACGCTGACGTATCACTAAACGGCAAAGTTCCACGGTGGTACAACGCTAAATGTGCCGAAGCAGCGGCCCACAAAGACTCAGCGTATGCAGCATGGGCAGAAGCCCGCACCGTTAAGGCTCCGGACGTCAACGCAAAGAAGAGAGCGTTCAACCTTGCCGCCAAGTCCTACAAGAAGGTTCTTAAAGAGGCTTGTTTCAACCGTACTAACCGTATTGGGGCCAAACTAGCATCCTATCCACGTGGTAGTAAGGCTTTTTGGTCTCTCTCGAAGTCGGTTGAATCAAATTTTTGTCGTCCTTCGCTGCCTCCTCTACTCAAACCAGATGGATCGCTGGCTTTTACTGCGACAGATAAAGCAAATCTTTTGGCGACTCTGTTCGCGGAAAATTCACATCTAGATCCAGGATGTGCTATACCACCTTGTTTACCATCTTGCGGCTCTGCCATGTCAGAGATACACGTTCGCCAGAATGAGGTGCTAAAAGTGCTCCGCAACCTGGATGTAAATAAGGCAAGTGGTCCAGATGGAATACCAGCAATGGTTTTGAAGACCTGTGCTCCCGAATTGTCTCCAGTTCTGACACGCTTGTTTCGCCTCTCCCTTAAGTCTGCTCGGGTCCCTAAGGCTTGGAAGATTGCGAATGTACAGCCGGTCCCAAAAAAGGGCAGCCGTGCTGACCCGGCCAACTACAGGCCTATTGCAATCACCTCCATGCTTTGCAAAAGTTTGGAGCGTGTGCTGAACAACAGGCTACTGGCATACCTCGAAGAAAATGACCTCCTGTCGGACCAACAGTACGGATTTCGACGTAATCGATCCACAGGGGATCTTTTAGTGTATGCCACGCACATCTGGGGTGAGGCCATCGAGAGGTATGGTGAAGCACTTGCTGTTTCACTAGACGTCTCGAAGGCTTTCGACCGGGTCTGGCATGAGAGCCTTTTGAGCAAGCTTCCAGCCTATGGGATACCCGCTGGCTTCTGCGACTGGATATCAGACTTCCTGAGTGGACGATCATTTCGAGTAGTCGTTGATGGCTCCTCATCTGATCTCATGGCGATCAATGCCGGTGTCCCTCAGGGATCAGTTCTCTCTGCAACGCTTTTTTTGCTGCACATCAACGACATGCTAAAACCCGGTATCTTTGGGTATGCAGATGACAGCACCGTTACAGAGAGATACATGTCCGGTCCCCGAGCTAGCGGAGCTGAGATTCTTAAGCACAGAGAGGCTTTGGTAGAACGAATCAACTTGACCTTGAAGGAGGTGTCCGACTGGGGTGACGCCAATCTCGTCAAGTTTAACGCTACCAAAACGCAAGCGTGTCTTTTCACCGCGAAACGGAGTTCATTCCCACTTACTCCGACTTTCCGAAATATATCCGTTCCAATTACCGACAGTGTCGAGCTCCTTGGTATCAACATATCGTCCAATCTCAACTTTGGACAATGCATCGAATCTAAGGCAAAAACAGCTGGTAAGAAACTTGGCATCCTCAACAAAGTCAAGCGGTACTTCACGCCGGAACAGCTTCTTATCCTGTACCAAGCACAAGTTCGATCGTGCATGGAGTACTGCAGCCATTTATGGGACGGCTCTGCCAAGTACCAGCTTGACGCATTGGATTCGGTGGATCGTCGCGCCAGGAGACTAATTGGCAACAAAGCGCTGGTCAGTTCGAAGCTGCAAAGCTTGGAACATCGGCGCAAAGTTGCCTGTCTGTCGGTATTCTACAGGATATATTTCGGAGAGTGTGCTCAAGAACTATTCGATCTGGTTCCTCCGTCGCCTTTTTATTATCGAACCGCAAGGCATCGACAAGGTCTGCACCCTTACGCAGTCGAAATTCCGCGGGCTCGTACGAAGCGTTTTGCTTCCTCGTTTCTAATTCGAACCGCTAGGATATGGAATGCCCTTCCGGCTTCCGTTTTCCCATCCTCTTTTAATATAGGTACCTTCAAATCAAGAGTGAATAGGCATCTTCTAGGCAAGCGCGCTCCACCTTAGGCTGCATCACCTCTTGCATGCAAGTCTGATTGCAGCCAAGCGCTAGCCTATATATTTAAAAAAAAAAAAAAAAAGCATGCTTGATACATTTATTTATATTAAATAATTTATATTCATCGAAATAAATTACATAGTCATGGAAACATAAACAAGTGTAGCCAAGGAAACATAAAGTCAATAACGTAACATAGTAACGTTTGATTTTACTCCCCAAAAATTTTCATACCCCAGGCATATATTATATATATATATATTATATATACAGGAGGTAAGCTCCAAAAATTTACATCAAAATTGTATGGATTAGAGTTAAAATTACATGTCATAAAAATATATATTAATAATTCTCGATATAACGTCATGGACGGCCCTTTGTAATGTTTATCATTGATCACTTGTAAAATGGATGTCGCAAAACGGATTTATTGGCAAGACAAATTATAACGATTTACGAGAATGAGCATTATTGAACATGATTTGAAGTTTAGAGTTTTAATTACGTATTTTATTGCAACTCATTGCAACTTTGACTTGGCAATTATAAAAAGGATTTTAAGGTTTTAATGTTAAATGCGGTCGCACATTTCAGATATCGTGATTTTGGTTTTTTTTTTTTTTTTTATCCACTACAAGCTAGCCCTTGACTACGATCTCACCTGATGGTAAGTGATGATGCAGTCTAAGATGGTAGCGGGCTAACCTGTAAGGGGCATGGCAGTTATATTAAACCCATACCCCTTCGGTTTCTACACGGCATCGTATCGGAACGCTAAATCGCTTGGCGGCACGTCTTTGCCGGTAGGGTGGTAACTAGCCACGGCCGAAGCCTCCCACCAGGCCAGACCAGGGAAAATTCAGAAATTATAAATTCCCAAATTGACCCTGCCGGGGATCGAACCCAGGTCCTCCGCAAGTTAAGGCAACAGCGCTACACACTGCGCCACGGAGGTCGTCAAAATAATTATTACTGTTTTAAAATAATGGTTCGATTGTTTTTTCTGAATCTGAAAAGGACTCAAAAATCGACTCGGCTGAATTTGTTGTGGGCTCTTCTCAGACAAGGGAGGGTTTGGAAATCACGCTACTTTATGACAGGTATTAAAAAAATGGCAGTCACAGGGACTGCCGATGGAAGTGAAACTACTTAAAATATATAAACCTTAAAATTAAAGCATTAAAGTTTAATTACGAATGTACTATATTTATATTTAAGACCTTTTGTCTTCGTAACAACGCGTTTTGTCGGTCACGGCGCAAGGTGTCGGTCACGGTGTCGGTCACGCGTTTCCAAATTTTTACCCCCTACCAAAAAGTGCTTTTTAACTTAAGTTTAAGAAGTTTTCACTTAAATATACCTACCCTGCTAGCATGCTAAGAGAATTTCGGCCTATTGCGTTCAGGCCATTGATGTAGTTACTTGTTCTATTTCAATGGTTCAGGCACTATTACCTATTCTGTGGTACATCGTACAGGTGCAATATGGCTTAAATTTTGTATGTCAGAAGCATCCTATTCATTAATTAGAAATTACAAAATTCAACCCGAATAATCTATAGGTTACCGATAAATCTCTTGAATTTATTGCTTGCACGATTAAAATCTTTTCCCGGTTTCTATATTATTAATGAGGTAAGTATCTTCTCTTGGTAAGTATTTTACGATCACGCGTAATCCGGTTCCTAGAGACAAACCCGAAGTTTTTTATCTGATCTGAGATCCGATTGGGTAAAAGAATCTTAATCATCACCTGGATGCGTGATTTCCTTCCTCGTCTAGTTATTGCAGATCGTTTCTGCCATCTGTACCTGTAAATAATGGAATCGGCTTCCACCTATATCCCACCAAACTATAATCTTATATCCTCCCGACCGATTTTCGAACACGGCGGCCAATCTCTAAAGATTAGCCATCTGAGCGAGAGATATTATAGTGCACAAGTGCACATACACAGGTACATTCTCTGTTCCCTTACTCTCATAGCCCGATCATGGGACGGAAAATCCGACACGACCGGAGAGAAATCAGGCGCAGGATCGACGGCTCTTACGTGCTCTTCAAAGCACGGGGATGAAACACTGCCAATTTCCTAGCTTCGAGCTAGTACGGAGAATTTCTTGCAAGAAAAACCAAATATTTAATTATGGCGGCCGACGGATCGACCCGACCCGGAATCCGCTTGCTAATATAAATTAATTATCAAAAAAGTATATAGGTACCTATACTTGATTAAGATTTTAGTCAAAAATAGAAGTTATTATCGTTTTACAAAGTAGGTACATGAAATATTCACCCTTATATGATGATGATAACAACACCATATTTTATACTCCGTGGCACAAAGATGGCGGCCCAGGAGCGGTTGCTTATAATTGCTGCATTACAAAGTTCAAGTGAGACTAATCACGGATTTATACTATATTGTTTCGCATAAATTGCAAAGCGATTTACAGTTTAAGTTATATTTAAAACATTTATTAATATATCTCAAGAGTTGTATTAACTACCATTTGTAAATACAGTACCTATTCTATTTTAACCTACCACGCATAACTTAGGCACCTTCTAGGCATAAGTGAATAGGTATCTTCCAGGCAAGCGCGTTCCAACCTAGACCTCATCATTTCTTTGCACTAAGCATGATTGTCGTCAAGTGCAAGCCTATATCGCAATAAAAAAAAGCCTCGTAAAAGTTCCATACTGTGCTTGATGATCAAATCTTTAAATGTACCTACACCTACATTACCTACTAATATTTCTTACCTTTTTTTGTTTGGAGATGGTGATTCAAATGGATTATTTTATCGCATTTCAGTACTAACTTTCACGACTTAATATTCCTTTCAAACCTATTGTTATCAAAATCGCTATTATGAAATGAAATATTATCTGTGATATTATGAACTTCTCTAAGTATCTAAGTACCAAAATATTGATTTTCCTTTCACTTAAATAATTATAAGCGTCGAAAAAAGGGGGTATAAACTACTCTACATTATCCCATACGTGTCCATACCAAGACCGGATAAATAACGCGGTGCGTTAATCTAATTATTTAACGCAATGTCTTATTTGAAAGTTTTTGTTGCGCAATTAAAGCCGGCCGCGCGCTTGTAAACAGCGAACGGCGCAAGCGCAGCTATTTGTTACGGGGAAGTGTTTATTGGCTGCTATAATGTAATACTATTGATTTGTTTGTGTTCGCAATTAGTACAATTTGCTCTTTCTTCAATGTGGCGTTAACCTCTCTATATAGACCCCCACGAAACTATATGTTTCTGGACTTCTGGATATTTGAGTTGTGATTAGGTGCCTAGCTTGTGTATGTCAATCATAGTTTTAGTTTTATATATTTAGACTAGCTGGCCGGTTGTAATTTTTGAATTTTTCTTATTACACTTCTAAACATGTAAACAGTCTTGCTAGTCGCGAATCATATGAAAATGTTAGTTATGTAAATCACTTACGTAAACTACTTAGGTACTTTTAACTTCGTAGGTTGGGTGGTCGAGTTACAGAGAAAGCGATTTTTTTTAATTTCTTGCCAAACGTCATGCCATCTGCATTAAAATAAAAAAAAATAAAAAAATTATTGACATTTAATATAAATTGCTTAATAATCTTGATAAAGGAAATTAAAATTAAGATATTATTGCAACACATTAGTCCCTAAACAACCGTCATCAGTATCCTACAAAGATTAAAAATAAAAAATATGAACGCAGTAAAAATTTTAAGGGACAAACTCAACAAGATTTAATTATTTAAACCGCTTGGCCGATAAAATCCGATTTTACAATATAAATTCGGATTAACTGTTAAAGTCAGGAACGTCTTAATTATACAAAAAACTACCAAAAATAAATTCCAAAATCGGTAATAAGATCGGTAGACGATAAAGCTGATAAGGAAATCACTCATTAACTCGAATTCAATATCGATTATAATTAAAGTCGATATCATTATTTGTAAAAAGATTTTATCATGCGACCCTTAACTTGGAAAACACTGTAAGTAACAAAAGCTCCGAGCCGTTTCAGAAACGTTGGCGAAAAATAAAGAGTTCTAACCTGAACTTGCGTTGTGGATTTATTAAAACGTATTGACTGGACTGGAAAAATTGTACATGACAGAAAAGCGCTGTTATTTGCCTCTTTCTTTCTCTCTAGTATAGATGGAGAGAAACAGAGTACCATAGTATTTATTGATAATTTTAGTAAGTGGTCAATATTTTGATCATTCGGGTTAGAGCCAGTCAGATAACGCCGAGTCATAAGCAAGATGTTGCAGGTTCGAGTCGCACAAAATTACGAATTTGAACTTTTTTTACATTAGAATAACTTCCGTCCTTACGGGGTGTCTAACTACACCACACGGCAAATGTCTCTATCTATTTGGTGGTACGAAGTGAGGTGCGACGGCATGGATGTCCAGATTGTTAAGCAGTTTTACATTAGATAACTTCCGTTTTTACGGGGTGTCTAACTACACCACACGGCAAATGCCTCTATCTAATTGGTGGTATGAAGTGAGATGCGACGGCATGGATGTCCAGATTGTTAAGCAGTTATTAGTTCATCAACAAGATAGACAAAAAGATTTAAATCTAAAACCTACTATATATAACTTACAGAAACATTTTGTTTAACAAATAAATGAAATATCTTTGTGAGGTTCTTAAGTAATGTCTTTGAGTGGTTAACAGATGTTATTATTAATTCCGTAGCTCGTATAAAATACCCTACCATGTTATTAAAATTGCTTAAATGCGGGTTACAGTATTTTTCAACTCAAGCGTCGAGAAGCTTAAAATAAGGGCCTTTGTAAAGACGCTCGTTTATTGACCGAGTCGCAATTAGTTCGATTTACACGCTTCGATTGATCAAAACACGTCGGTGTCGAACGCCCAATTGATTCTTAAAAGCTTTTAGAAAGGAACTACTCTATGGAAACCTGCACGATATCGTTTCGCTTTGTCGATTTTTTTCTGCGCCATAATTTTCATTGCTCATAAACTTGCGATCCTTTTCTTTATTTACATAATAGTTATCTTTTAATTTGCTCACTTTACTAATTTCTACATATGCAATATTGTAAATTAAATCAATTTTAAAAAGAATAATCGCCGAGTTTCTTGCTGGTTTTTCTCAGGACGGAACCAGTGCGTTGTTAGATTCACTTGACGTTTCTTAATTGTGTCTATATTTAACATTAACTAAATAAAGTGCTGTGCATTTAGTAATTAAATTAATTAGAATAAATAAAATAAAAAAATGTTCTGCTTGTTTTTATACATACCTACTTTTAGTAAAACCTTTTAATAAAAACTTTTAGTTCTTCACTAAATAAAAAGGTTGTAACTACCATTTGTATTGCATAAAAAAATAAGTTTAATAACGTAGATTCGATATAATTAATAGTGTTATTCAAAATCCTTTATTACATTAACTGTGGGGGCCCTACTGTGTAGACGCAAAATACTCGTACATGAATGAAAATAAATTATTGAGTTTTAGTTCCATGAGAGTTCATAAGACCTTTTTAACCTCCGATTCAGTTGTTTATTCGATTGTCTGTGAGTTTGCGACACCTGCGTAACTACGTGGATTTTGGGTGTTGCAAATAGGTACATATGATGCCGTAAGTATATTTTTCTTATTTGCCGTAGGTATTTTTGGTTCCCGCGGGCCGCGGCCACTCTTTAATTTTCCGGGATAAAAAGTAGTAATATGTACTATTCCAGACAATAATCTTTCTCTGTGCCAAATTTAATTCAGATCCGATAAGCCGTTCTGGCGTGATTGAGTAACAAATATCCATCCATCCATCCAAACTTTCGCACTTATAAATTTAGTATAGATCAATGACAACAGATGGCATTCAATCTACAAAATCGTATGGCACGTATCTGAAAAAATTTATACCACTTATTAGTATCGTACTTTATTAGAGGTTTAAATCTTATAAATAATAATTTCGATAATTATCACGAGAGAAATTCATAAGCGAACAGAATCAATTAAAATTTATCAAGCAACATAGTAATTTTAATAATTAATTGCTACTGGTGAAAATACATGTACATCGTGATAAATGTGACGCCACAGTCATAATAAACTGATAATAATTTTTATTAAGTGTAACTATCCACGATTACCTCATACGGTGATGTCATGACTTAAGCCAATAAACTTGAAATATCATGGGATCGTGCTACGCATGCGTGACATGAAATTTCGAATATTATAAATATCTGTGCACGGAATGCAAACAAACAAGCCGTCGATCATTTTATGATTATTAAGAAGACGATAGAATAGTTAAAAAAAATAGAATATTTTTTGATCATTCGATGGCAACGAGGTAGGTATTCCAAAAAGATGGTAGGTACTCGAAAGCGTTGAATCTAAAAGGTTTAGCTGGAAGTAAATAAATGGATGGATAGATAGCAGATAGATGGTTGAAAGTATTTTTTAAAAAAAAACATATAACTTTGAATCTAGATAGAAATAGTTAATGGTCTAGTAAAAAATCTTACGTTAGGTATACGTACAGCTGTTTTAAAAATGTACAATTAATAATAATTATTATACTTACTTTACATGTTTGTTGTTAGTGCCAACGATGTGCCGATAAAAATGAATCACACAAAGATTTGGCGGCGGATTGAAGAATCATGGTTGTTCTTTGATTTAGTAAAAATATTTTAGTTGACAGTAATCGTATTATTACAATAACAATAAACCGGTGCTTACGGTCAACGCTTTTCGATATCTGACACGATCGATTCCTTTTCATTTGTCAGGTGACTCAGCGTTGTCGCTGACGTGACGTCCTTAAAATGCAAATTTTCAAAAAATCGAACAATACATATCTCGATCGACCCGTCTCGATTTGACGGTATCGACTCATGTCTCTCCAAGCAATTGAATTCAGTCGATCACTAATCGATGTCTTGTCCGTGATAGGCGCGGTTGGGGTCCGCGGCAGCAGGGTGCCGACTTACCACACAATCCATCGTTAACTTCTTTCTTCCTTTCATTAATATCACCATTTTTATTATCAACTTTATCCTTACACTCAATAGAGTCTACAATACGTAATATCCTATTAAATATTGTTCCTTTTTGTACTTAATTTTCTACCGTACTTTCGTCAGCAACTTTGTGCGCTTTACTCTCATAAAACACTGTAAGGCCCTTTACTAGATTCTATATTGCATTGCTTTCGTTCCTTACATATCACTTTTATTTTCTCAGTAACGAATTTAACCTCATTACCTATCTTAATACAGGATTTGCCCTTTCGCGCCGGCTAATCACAAATGAGCATGTAAAGTCAGTAAATTATGTTGCATTGAGTTCGTATTACTTGTGTTATTTTAATCTTATTAGTTAGAGGTTGCTTATTCATAATTAACCCCCCTCGAAGTTTATTACTTCTGTATAAGTAAATGAATGTGTGCAGTTTGATGATTAGAATTGACTTCTACCTGCCATCAAAATGTAAATTTCAAATTCAAATTTGGATTTTTTTACCAATATCATCATTTATCATACTGTATTGTGCCGAATTTACATCGAATTTATTTTAAACTAGCTGATGCCCGCGACTTCGTCCGCGTGGATAAAGTTTTTTTGATTCCTTCGGGAACTCCTCAATTTTCCGGGATAAAAAGTAGCCTATGTCACTCTCCAGGTCTTCAACTATACCCATGCCAAAAATCACGTCAATCCGTTGCTCCGTTGCAGCGTGATTGAAGGACAAACCAACAAACCAACAAACCAACAAACCAACAAACCAACAAACAAACTGACTTTCGCATTTATAATATTAGTATGATTAATGCTGTTCAATGGCGTATAATTAGCTACCATGACGTATTCAGCAGTAAATTGATATTTATATTTAGAACTTGTTTTCAAATGGATTTCATATGCAAAATATTCAGAGAAGTAGTTGAAATATTACTACAACTCTCTGTAGGGAGTTTAACATTAATACACTTTTAATCAAACAGATTTTGAAATCAAACATTCTGGGATGATTTGTGACGAACAAAGTGAAAAGGTACCAAACGTGTTAAACGTGCTACTATAAAATTTGCATCCAGATATCTCGGAACAGGATAGTATCTTGTTAATTTCAGGCGAACAAAGTGGCGATGGTTGGGCTGATGACGAGCATATACTAAAGAGCTCGTGCAACCCCCTACTGGTGCTCTCCAGGGGCCTTACCAGTCCGCCGAACTAAATCAAATAATGACTAATCGAATCCTCCTTATATTGCACAGTAGGTACACGTCAAATGTTATTCCCTTCAATTTTTAATACTTTTGTTTCTCCTGTTTGCATAAAATCAGATTCGTTATAGACGATGTGATTGATATATTTTATTAAAGATTTGGCTTTTGATTGATGTTTATTATTTCGGTAGTCGGAGTTTTAGAATCATTAGACTAGCGACTGTCTTATGAAGAATAATGAATGTCTTGCGGTACTCAACTTAATTCATTTGATTTGTTATTTATGATTAGTTGGATGGGTGTATCGACACTCTATTCATATTCAGAGATGTCTATAATTAAGGTTGATTCAATCAATTATGAGTTCTGGAATTCCGTTTGAATCTACAGAGCTCCATGTCTATTTTGTTTCTTGTTCAGTATGGCTATGATAGTTATGGCTAATGATTAAAAGAGATTCCTAACTGTGCCATAAACAACATGGAGATAAATCTGAACAATTATTTCGTGGGCCATTCGTTTAGAATGGACTATCTTATTCGATAGCTCTTACGCCTACGCGTGTTGATTCGAAACACATTCAGAACACAAGCTCTCTCTGTTTCTCTTATTTTGTTTAAAATTTTTGTGTCGCTCTCATCTCTCATCATATTTTGATTTGTCTCAAAATAACTTATTAACTTTTATATTTAACTAGGTCTTTATTCACTTTATCCTCGTGGATTTAGGTTTGTGAAAAATGTTTTTATTTTGCAGGATAAAATCCTATGTATGCCAAGGGGGACAATCTATCTCTGTACCAAATTTCGTCAAAATAGTTGGAACAGATGCACTGTGAAAGCGTGTCAGACAAACATACAGACGGGCACACTTTCGCAGTTTTAATAGGTACCAGTATGGATATAATACGTAGCCGTGCACTTGACTATAATAATATGATCTCGCCAGACGGAAACTCATAGGTAGGTCCTCCATCTTAGGTTAGATACCTCGTCAAAAGAAATGTCAGTTAAATTGGATTTGGCCTTCAATTTGAAACTTCTAAATCGTGACGAACTCATTTTGACATTTACTATGGATATAAAATTATTTTGTCTACTATCAGTTCCGTGCAAAATTTTATAAGAATGTACATTTTATAAACATGCTTTGAAAATACTGTGCGAAAGACCCTGAGTGAAAATATTATTTTATCAAAAAAACTAGCTGAGAAAGCAGGGAATCGTATCACGGGTTCGAAGATTTAAGGTTTGTATGATAAATTTTACTATAATTGAAAAAAAAAGATTTCCATAACAGTAAACTTTTATTTTAGTGATGTGAAACAATCCGTATTGGTATTTTTTAAAATTATACTGTCAAAAATGTGGCTCTACCAATAATTATTATTAGTGCAGTCATTGATGTAGAATTTTTTTAGTACCTATATTTAAAATGCCATTCGAATTCCTCAACGGACTTGGCTCAAAGTAGTAAAAGGTATAAAAATACTTTAAATGTTTCTAATTTTTCAAATGTATAAGAATTCAAAGTATGCCTGCCAAATTAATGGCAATGTAGTTAAAACAACGTAGGTAGGTTATACAATACCAATGAATAAATTTGTCTCCACTAACTGTCCCTACCTATGTATTTCGATACTTTTCATGGAATTTGAACCATTTCCCATTACTTTTAAAGTTTACTTTAGTATGAGAGAAATTGTGTTTTAGGCCCTCTGTAAGCTTAAAGACCGATGCGAATCAGTATGTTTGCCGCATGGGCCGTACAGGAGTCAAGTTCAGGTGACAAATAGTCACGCCAAACAGGAAAGGTCGGGGGCAAAACGAGACATCGATATTTTTATTCCTTCGACTCGATGACTTAATAATAGTGATGCAAACTTCGATACAACACAGAATTGTATAATATTAACCGTTTAAAAATAAAACAGTTTGCAGTAAGGGATAATAATTAAAGGTTGTCACCTTACCTGAACGCAAATGACACGCGTTGCGTACACTCTAGAAGTCTAGAATATGAATACCGAAATATTTACGACGTCTAACATTTCCGTTCGGAATTACCTACACCTAATTTTATACAAAAATAAAATGCTTAGGAAAATGGCGTGTTATTATGCAAAACAAATTGATAAAGGCAAACTACTAAAAATTCCTCTTTATGCCATATATTAGTTTTAACAACTCTATTAGATATTATTTTAAGTGGTTCGACCTATTTTAGCCTGATCTTTAGACTCGTGTGAAAACATCGATAAAATATTGATGACAACGAGAGCACATCACTGCTTTATAGATTCATATCTTTTAAATGTATGCAGTCAGCAGCACATAATTCAGGATTACAAATTATTTGTTTTAGGTGGAGACACAAAATGTATTGGCGCGATTTCAACTTAAAAGGGTGGCGATAAATATATAAAAAAATGTGATGAGCCATTGCATTGTGGAAGGTCATTGATTTTTTTGTCACAGTGACATTTTTCTCGTTTGTATGACAAAGGACGCGAAATTTAAACATGTTTGTGTACCTATATTCAATACAGTCGTCGGATCTGTTTATTTTAGCCTTTTGTATAATCGTGTTTGCTTGGCAAATGAATGATTTAAACGCTGATTAACTCCTTATTTACGAGGCTGTTCTTAAGTAGGGTTATGGTATTGTGAGCCTTTATTATGTTCTGGGCTGTAAAATTACTGAATAGGTTGAGCTACAGCCTATAATATAATGGATATTGGTTTTGATTTATATGAAAACTAGCCGTGCCCGCGACTTGGTCCCCGTGGAATAAGGTTTTTAATTCCCACGGGAAATCCTTAATTTTCCGGGGTAAAAAGTAGCATGTGTCACTCGGTCCTCGACTAGGTATAAGCATGAAAAAATTCAATCGTCGATCCGTTGCTCTATTGCGACGTGATCGAAGGAGAAACCTGCAACCTAAAGAGTGACATATGCTACTTTTTATCCCGGAAAATTGAGGAGTTCCTGCGGGATTCGAAAAAACTTAGTCCACGCGGACGAAGTCGCGGGCATCATCTAGTATTATTATAATTCAAAGCTAATAGAACAGACCGAGCTGGGATACAAAGGAAATATAAAAAAAAGCATGTAACTAGGTAGATTAAGTTTGTGGAACTATTCCCTTGGCACGTTTGCACTATCATTATTCGACTAGCCAAGAGTACTTAGGTAAGTACCTCAAACGAGGCGTGGCGCGTAATTCAAATGACATCCACGAACGGGCTTAAGTTAACGGAAGTTAAGAAAACTGTTAATATTTCTTCATGTTAACTTAAAAGTTAAAAATATATTTTGGTAACTTCGAAGTAACGGTTTTCGGCCCAGCTTTGATAATAATATAATTACGCACATAGTATAGTAACTTTACTATAATAGGTATGTTGTATATTTGGCTACGGTCAAAGGATGACAAAATATACATTTTCTAGAACAAACAAGTGCTCTATACCAACATAAAATTCCGGTCCCATCTTACAGAATCCAGCGGACACAAGTCAGTGTAATACTTGTTACATAACGTAAACTTATGTATTGCTGAGTTTCTTGCCGGTTCTTCTCAGTAAAATTTTCTTCCCGAACCGATGGTAGAGCCAGCTGACATATTATCACAACTGGCACAGGTTGTCAGTATGTATGTTGTAATTATGCTACCTACGAGTGGTCATAATTCGGACTGTTATTTTTGTCATGTGGTATTATTAGGTAGTATCTGAAAGACTTTTTTGTCTTATCATCAATTATTGATAAATTTACAACAAGAAAGAGACATAAAATGACTACTTTCTGTTTATAAACGAATTCAAATGAAACACCGGTTCAAAAATCTTTTAAGATAAAAATGTCCAGCTTATTGTATACGCCATAAATATCCCTAGCGCATTTAAAATTTCATCGATAACGCCCAATGAAATTTATTATGAAAGGATACCATACATAATATACTTACATTTATTAATATATTATTAAAAAATATGCAAAAAATAATACTATTCGTATTGACCGGTTCGAAGTCAAATTCGTGAAAATCGTCTACATACTTTTTATTTATTCAAACCAGGATATGATAAAATGAGATCAGTTTATAATTGGATGACTAACTATTCCTTAGATTTTTTGGCTTGCCTATACTGCCCTGATAAGCCGAAAAGCGCTAACTCAATCAGAGTAAGTTTTGAGAAAAACGACTTTTTGTGAATGGATTTTTCCCACCTTCAAACGGGGGTTAAAACTAATATTTTTAAAACTGTTAAAACTTATATAAACGTATTTTTGACCCTAGATATAACTGACATACCTAAATTATCCATAAATGGCACCATTATACCTATTTTGTGAGATACCGCTATTTTGATTAAAAAGAAAGGCTTCAAAAATTGAGATACTGCTTTTAGTCTTATTCTGCTCATAGAAAGTTCCATACAAAATGATTTTTTTTTCATATTTGATGAAAATACCTAATAAATTTGTAATAAAACTTCATATAATATTTTTTTAACAACTTTATTAAATGTAGCAGCAAATTACAAAAAAAAGTTAAAGCAATTTATTTGCTTTCTATGAAATAAAATTAATCAAAAGTTGGTAGTCCCCGCCAAAAAGACATTCTATTAGCAGGTATTAAACTGGAAAGAGATTTTAATTTTTTTTTTGTTTGACATATTCCTGCTGGTACTGTTTTTTTAGTTGGGGATGGAAGTTTGTCTAATTTTAAGAACTTTGTACCTATAATGCTAGCCGTAGTGGGTTCATTATCGAAACCAGTTCTGTACCTAATGTCAAAACTGCCTCTGTTTTAACTTCCACTTCAACAATGTCACTAATGTAAGGTCGTGGTGACAACCGGGAAAGTTTGTATTGGGTCGTATAGTCTTGCCACTCATAAAAATCTTTTATTGTCATTTTTTTGCTTATCTCTGCGTAATTAGAAATACTGTATTTAATAAAGTTTTCCTTATTTTAAACACACCATAAAACAAATTTGCTTCCTTCCGCAAACAAAACAAACTAAGAAATGATCGTTACTAATGTTTATCTTCATGTCACGACACGCTCTATTGTGAAATGTAAGTGAGTGTAATCCTTATTACTAAAGATATTAAAGTCAATTTTAATTACCTACAGTATACTCAGGTATAGCCGTATCTCAAACCTTAGCGAACTTTTGATTAACATTTTTTAAGCGTTTCTAGCCTATGTCAATATAAGGCTATTTGGCTTCATAAAAACGACATGCCGTCAAATCTCTTAGTAATTTAAGGAAAAATTGAGATATAAAAAAACTTCTTAGTGGTTTATTTTAATGTTTTAAATTAGATATCGCTATTTGGCTTATACCATTAGATGCGAAATTATTCTAGCTATTGAATGGTATAAAAAAAACTAAAAGGGCGTATCTCAGAGATAGCGCCTTTCGGCTTAGCAGGGCAGTATTAGTGACTTGGGTAAAAAGTACCTATAGTTTTACTTTTACCGGCACAGACGGCACAGACGTACCGCCAAGCGATTTAGCGTTCCGGCACCATGCCGCGTAGAAACCAACTAGGGGTATGGATTTAATACAACTGCCATATCCCTAACAGGTTAGCTCGCTAATATCTTAGAAAGCATCATCCCTTACCATCAGGTGAGATCACAGTCAAAGGCTAACTTGTAGTGAAATAAAAAAAACTTGACTTTCAGGAGACCGACTCCAGCTTTGTCATTTTAGTCTATATCAGTTATTAAGCAGATTCCGTTTTCTTTGTAGCTTGAGCGTAGCCGTAAATCCTTATCGTCTTTTTTATACAAAGTCAAAAATAAAAGGTACAGTTCGCGCGCGAGTTGAATGCAGATTAATTGTATGGTGACACATACATTAACTCTGCATTCAACTCGCGCGTGAACTGTAGTTATCAGGATCAAAAGTTTAAACAACAACAAATCGTCGCCAATGTCAATGTATAAACATACTTATCTATATTAACGGCTTGGTAACATGAATATGCAAAAGTTAATAAAGTAATAATTCTTGCAGGCAACGCGATGTGACACAGCCTGTGACTCAGTACTAGCACCTTACCACAAGATTTTAAATCAAAACGAAGACGACGAGGATATTCGGGCACCGAAATACATTGGCATTGAAGTAAAATCAATCTTTACTCATTTGTTTTAGATCTCAAGTTCGTCCTTCACGCCACAGAAGGTTTTCGAAGTGGGTACGTTATGCGAAGAATTTTAAATCAAGGCCTCTTGGGTCCATTTTACTCTGACACCAAAGTGTGTAATTGGTAATTTTTATTATGCCAAATTGTGGGTAACAGTTGTTTTTATAGAATTAGTCAGTGTGCAAAAAATATAATATACATAATATTATACAGTCTTAAATAATGTTTTTTTTAAATCAACAATTAATAACATATTATACCCAACCTAATTCACGTAAGTCCAAAAATTTAAAATGTAACAATGTCAAGTCCAATTATTAGTAAATTAATTAGAAAAATTTCATTACTACATTATGTAAAAGTAAGTGTCAAAATTATGTCAAATCAATAATAAGTAAATAGTTCTTACATCAGATATGACGCCTTTTAAATTGATATACTATAGAAAATTAGTTTAGTTTTTCGAATACGCTCAACGTCGATGTGTTATAAAAATTTGTGGTAAGGGTACTAGTACCGGTATGGACGCTCTCGCGGGGTCACTCGGGGTCAACCGCTCAACTTTGACCGGACGCCGCCGAAATCATGCGCTTTTCACCTTGGAGTTCACCGTGATATTCAATAGTTTCAAAATTTAAATACATTTTGACGACCTCCATGCCACAGTGGTGAGCGCTGTGCTCTTATGTCTCCGACATACCATACCCGGGTTCAATCCCTAGCAGGGTCAATTTGGGATTTTTAATTTCAGAATTTTCTCTGCGCTGGCCAGGGGCGGCTAGCCGTGGCAAGGTTGATTAGTTTATAATAATAACCATGGAATTAAAAAAACATAAGACACAAATGCTCTAGCTAACCCGTCCAGGCTTGGATCTAGAATGCTGACATTTTGCACTGAGGTACTTCATGATGGGATTTTCGTAATAAAATTATCCTTTGATTGAGATTAAGTATGCTTTAATTTAGATATAGTGAAATACTAGCTGATGCCCGCGACTCCGTCCGCGTGAATTAGGGGTTTTTTGATTCCCGCGGGAACTCCTTAATTTTCCGGGTTAAAAAGTAGCCTATGTGCTATTGCAGACTATAATCTATCTCTGTGCCAAATTTCATCCAGATCCGTTCAGCCGTTGGGGCGTGATTGAGTAACAAACATCCATCCATACATCCATACATCCAAACTTTCGCATTTATAATATTAATAAATATAAGTATAGAAGTATAGATTATAGATATTTTATTATTGTTTATGTAGTTTAGGCAATGATGTAGAATTTTAGTACCTAAGTTTACGTATGAATACCTATGCATTCCGTTGGCTGTGACGTCACCCGGCAGGGCGACCGCGTATCTTTTGCATCAATCATTGATACATCGCAATCACCTCTGATTGGTTAACACTCTTCCACTATTGGACGAAATCCATTGACGCAGCAAGAATATCATAAATTCCGCCAATCAGAGGTGATTGCGATGTATCAATGATTGATGCAAAAGACACGCGGTCGCCCAGCGGGTCACAGCTGAAAATCAGCGCCCGGTATTATGCATGCATTGTTTGTAACACAAATAAATATGTAACACCATGGTTTAATATTTTCTTAAGTTAAGTATTTTCTTCTTTTCTTTCATTGTAATGTGATCTCTGATTTCTAATTGAGTACTGTGTTTACGTATTTTTTCCATCTATAAGTTAATCACATCACTAAACTTTCGAGAAATCAAAGTCATAAGAAAAGCCGTTATCGTAAAAATTCTGTTCCTACAATAATTTCTCCTCTAGCATACTTTTATGAAACAAATAAATTATTATTTGTTTACACAGTATTTTAAAACGATGATTGGGGATTGATATACTGACTGATTAAACAGGCAGCCTCAATCAAACCATATTTAAGTGCTCATTATAGTCAAAGAATAAATTATTGGTATAGAAATATTGGTTTCTAATAAAAACCGTAAAATCTAATCAACATCAATCGAGGCTATAAAGTGTATGGGTTTAGTAACAAACATCATGAACTTCGTAAACATACGTACTATAAAAAGGACAAACAAGCGCGTTATTCAAATCAGCTCGTAATGAGTGGCGGCATCATCCCTGTAAACAGGTTGACTACGTTTTCCTTATTTTCTAAAACATTGGAAGACTCTTTATGGTATCAGTTTAGTCACTATGTCATTTCTTTAGTATTTTTTTTTTAAAAGCCATAAGCCAGAGATTCCCAATGTGGCCGATATCGACCCCAAGGGGTTGATATAGGTTTCCCAGGTCTAAAAATTGACCCCTATTTTAATGTTTTTTTCAAAAAATAATTATACGTAAATTGTATTTATAATAATGATTAATTACACTTGATATTTACCAAATTTCATGTCTATTTATTTTCTTAACTTTTCATGAGAAAATGATATCAAGGTTACTCACTTTACCAACCGCAAAGTTTTTAAATTGGTAAGTATTTTGTATCAATAGGAAAAAAATTAGTTAAGGTTTTTTATAAGCGATAAGATAGCCTATGCATGCTATTTATTCTCCTTCAGTATTTAGTTTAGTAAATCCTTTTTGAGTGAGATATGTGATGATGTGAGTCTCATGGTTTTCTTTATTCATGGTTACCATAAGTGTAACTTATACACGTTATTTAGGTGCGCGACGGCAGCCGCGGGCGAGGATGCTAAATTAAAAACACGTCAAATGTTAAATTAGACCGAGACATCTATTAAGGCGAGTAAGGATGGTGTCATAATGTGCTTTCTTATTCAGGATTTGATATAAAAGACTTAAATAATAATCATCTAGTTCCTATTGAAATACTTTTGGAAAGTGGTTTCGAATTGTCATGTTAATCTGACTCAGAATAACCTACCCGGAAATTATAAATATTACAGAGTCAGCGTTAAAAAAATTACCGATCAGTTTAGGCAGTGCTGTGGAAGTCGGCCTCAGGCCTGTATGTCAGAACTTATTCAAATTAATCTGAGCTCGGAATAAAATCTCATGATCTGATGATGATCTGAATAAAATGAATTTAAGCTCATCTAAACCTAACATCAAAACCTATTTAGCTCTACTATAAATAGTAGCCGCGTCGTAAGTTGAACCGTGCGCAGAAACACATTTCGGGTGTCAAACGAAGTGCGGTATGAGGGGCGCCGCGAGCCCATATCCCTCGCTCCCCGCGCATGCTCCGCTCGGCTCTGTAGTACAATGTACCTGCTCAGACGACCGCCATTTTGGTTCAACTTAGACACAGTCGATTGTACCTATCTTTGACTTTTGTGGTGGCTAAATCAAATAAAATTCCAGAGACCAGTATAGCCACGGCCTAACCCGAACTAGGTATTAAGAAACAAGAGCTGGAAGGCTTTTACTTAATTCAGAAGCACAGCGGGTGTTCCCAAACCATTGGGCACCGTGAAATATGGTGCGGCACGGTCCCCTCAGGCTTTGTCCTGCATGGCTGGAATTCCTCTTGTACGAGG
Organism: Erebia aethiops; assembly: GCA_923060345.2. Lineage (NCBI taxonomy): Eukaryota > Metazoa > Arthropoda > Insecta > Lepidoptera > Nymphalidae > Erebia > Erebia aethiops. The sequence continues at coordinate 5,763,389 of OV281096.1, read as the reverse complement.
ATGGGGCGAAATTAGCTCGAGAATTTTGAGACCTTATGCTTATTGCGTATCTTCTTTTGAGCTTAATAAGACGGCAATCTAGAAAAAGTATTTAGTTATTGTTATTATCTAGTGCAGAAAGTAGTCTCATACAGTTCATCGACCAGGGGTTCTAAAATAGGTTTTGGAATACTTACCCATACCTACTTAGAAAAATCAAATAGTTCCCACGAAAGACGTTAACCTACGCAGACCAAGCCACGTCATTATATTAATGATTTAATTATTTTAAAACTAACTAATGCCCGCCGCTTTGTCCTCGTGGATTGAGGTTTTTCGGTTCGGTAATTTTCCTGGATAAAAAGTAGCGTATGTGTTATTTCAGACTATCTATCTCTGTGTCAAAATTCATCCAGATCCGTTAAGTGATTTCGGCGGGATTGAGTAACAACCATCCATCCATCCATCCATATATTCATCCATCTATCAATCCAAACTTTCGCTTTTATAACATTAGTATAGTAAGTATAGTACTTATTCAAAACGATTGAGAATTGAGATTGTTTTGTATTGACTACGGGAAATGTATAATTCCTTACTAGATGATATGAGTCAAATTCGTCATTTACGTTAACCAACACAAAACTATTAGTTAAACTATGAATAGCTAACCGAATAATTCTTCAATGCCATGCTAACTAATCGACTAATTTCAAACCATTTCCAAGCCATCCGCAGATCTTTGTCGGCGCTATGTCATCCTATTCCCTTCGCCAAAATTCACATTTATCATTCACAAAAGTGACGTTCAGAGGTATCCAAACAAATTGAGAGTCCTTCTTAGGCTCATTTAAAATTTATAACGCAACAGAAAAAAAAGTTAATTAAGTTTTAATAGAATTTCGAAACAGGAGTGCGTTTGGTAGCCAAAAATAGGCGGGGTTGTTATAAAATTTAATTATTTTTTCCTTGTTAATGATTCGATTTTTTGTACTGCGCTTCTGTGAGCAAACAATTGTTAAGAACTAAAGATTAATATTTTGTTAGGTTTAGAAGTCTTGACTTCTGTTTGTTTTATATTTTCTGCTTATCATGCGCATTGATATATTAGAGCTGCGTGGAGTGTGGTTAACGGAAGATCATTTGATTGGTATTTACTTCAAACTAAAACAACTACTCAACATGTGTAGTATCAAATTTTTTTTTAAATTTAGATAACATACCCGAAGACACCTTACAGTTGTCAATGCGCCTCTCCGAGCTACAGAATTGAAGTGACAATACATAAAAACTTAATATACTTGCTTACATTAACTAATAAAAACACATAACTTAAACATTACACTATACACTATAATATTTTATATCTTTATCAAGATCCATCCATTCATCCATTTGCATGGATAAACATACAGGGCAGGTGGAAAAACGAACGATTGTTTTTGCTCAATAACTTCATTGTTTGCAACTTTTTATCGAACTTTGTGACAGTTGAGAAATTTGTTTAACTCTAACTTGGTGATTTTTGAGCCATAAAAAAACATACGCGCTGAATTGAGAACTTCCTCCTTTTTTGGAAGTCGGTTAAAAATACACCAAATACTCTTCATTACAAGGGTTTTAACAAGATCCATACTTCCATACTAATATTATAAATGCGAAAGTGTGTCTGTCCGTCCGTCTGTCTGTCTGCTACACTTTCACGGCTCATCTATTCAAGCGATTTTGAAGATTGATGAAATTTTGTACAGGATTAGATTGTATCCCGGAAGGACATAGACTACTTTTTATCCGGGAAAATTAAAGAGTTTCCACTGAAACCAAAAAACTCGATCTCATATGAAAAATCTCGATTCACTATTTATCTTTACAGATACAGCAGGCAGATCTAGCAGGAACATAATGTAATGCAGGAAAATAATAAACGAACATAAGAATATTTTTTCCAAGAAAAGAAAAAAGAAAATTTAAAAAAAGGAGAATGTCACCTCGCCGAGCTTTTTACTTTGAAATTTTTTATTTTGTGCGCTTATTGGATAGTTGGGTAAGTACAACGAGTTACACATCCTGTCCTAAAGTCCGAAAGTTAAAAGCATTTGTTTACACAGAAGTTTAAGGAAACCAATACGACAATACTTCGTAAATCGTCGCCAGCGCTTGACGGAGTACCTATTGGCTAGGGTTGCTAATCAATGAATTAATTTTATTATTAAAAAATCATTGCAATCAGATATATAGCTTTTATTATTTAATAAGCTTTATTTGTTTGCTTTAAAAATAATAATTTTAATGTTTACTTATAGAATAGAATAGAATATAGAATAGAATATTTATTTATTTGCATGATTGTAGGTAGGTACATAGTACGGTGTTATTATGTAATAAAGTGAGCATGTTACAATCAGCCATACAATGGCGTGCAAAATACTTAAAACTAACATAGGTGTCATAAAAGGGACTAAACAAGTTGCAAGCTTTAACATTTTTGTTAAATTAAATTAAACATAAAATAAATAGACAATTGAGAGTTTAAATCGGGTGATTAGTTTTAAAATTCAAGAATTATTTTAAAGAATAGAAGTTTTGGGCTACTAGCCATTTATACAACTTATATTTAAATAATTTAATTGGTAATGCCTGAATATCTTTTGGCAGCTTATTGTAAATTTTGTATTATTTATGAAAACCAATCTTATTTACTTATGATAATAATATCCAAGTCGGTAAGTTAAGGTGGATCCATACATGCCAACGGGTTGGCCCGCCACGCCGAAGCGTGAATCCACCGTTTCAATGCAAAAAAATATAGTTACCTACGTAAATACATATTTTTATTGTTAGATTATTAAGCGAAGAACTACTGACTGTTGCTTCTTAGTAGTGGTATTCCATGCTTGCTTGCTTTTCTCGCAGGAAAGCAAACAGTGCATAATGCATGCTGCATATTGTACCTACCATGCAGGCTTATTCATTTTATTAAATAGCAAAAAAGGCTTCTTGTTCGTTGTGACATAAATGGCAGCAATGTAACACAAGTTTAATTCAAAGTTTGAGCTGTAAACTTGACATTGTAAATGTTTTCAAAAGATTGACATAAACTCAGCGTGGCAACCCTAACTAAGACTCGAGTGAGTTTATGACTCCATTCATACCCGACAAAACGTTTTCAATAAACATATTATAGCCCTTAACACTTAGCGAGGGCGAAAACCTCAAAACCGATGATTTAGTGGACACACCATCGTAATTCTAACGTATGATCGTTCTGAACAAAATTGTCAAAAATACTTTACGATGTCCGACTCGATGCGCGGCGAATCGATTTTATTCTCATTTCGCATTTTAAATTGGTTCATTATAACCTTTATAATAATTTGCAGGGTAAATTAGTTATGTGCAAATAAATTTTGCTGTTTAACTTAAAAGCTATCCAAACCATAGACTTAATATTTCAACTAAAACAGATAAACTAGTAGTGACTGTATATTCTATTCACGGAGTATCTTACTAATGTTATAAATATGACGATCAGGGTATTTGTTACTACTTCACGCCACAACAACTCAACCGATTTGGCTAAAATTTACAATGAATCCCTGAATTAGCACATTTTAGCCAGGAAAATTAAAAAGTTCTAGCAAAAATCCAAAATCCTAACTCACGCGCATCATGAAATATTATTATATTTTCACTTTTAAAATAAATAACATACCAAATATCTTTTATTGTTAGCTTATGATGGAAAAACCGATGGCACAGTTTATACTTAGAAAATTCATTCATTCATTCATTCTAACTTTGACAGTAGGTAAGTACCTAGCTACTGAAAATTTCAAACCTATGACTGATTTTATTACGGCAATTTATAACTATAAGGCTCTTATCCTTTACTAAGGACGAGTTTTAATATAATAGACAGGTGGGTAATTAGGTACATATTATTACCTATAATTTCGCCGCTGCATCAGGGTCGAAAGCGAGGTTGAAGGTTTACAGAATAAGATCGTGAGCGAGGCACCTTGTCATCAATTTAAAAAACCGCGTAATTTTATTGTCGAAGGTTCGCGAGTAACTCCAAATAGCACTTTTAATTGTTCGATATAAATCATTATTCCTTGTTACGACTGGGTTGATTTACTTACTGTCTTGACGCATATTAGGGCCAAAGCACACGCAATACTTTAAGCACGACAAGTTTTTTCAAACGATATTCAGTATTTGCGAAAATACATTCGATTCCGCGTACGCGTTAGGATCAAGTCAACAAAACATCAGGTAAAAACGTCAAGTATCAAGTAATGCATCGAGCATTAACGATATTCAAATTCAAACAAATGCATTCAATGATTGCTTAAATCTCAAATGTTGTGATTGGCTGTGGCGTTCTTCCTAGATTCGTGGACAGCGGATTTCAGCCAATAGCGAAAGAGGTACCTAATTGGGATCGTTACACTAACTGTCAATTTACTTTGCCCAGTCGATGACATCGCCGATCGCCGATACATAGAGTATCGTGTCTGTTTTGGTCCTTAAGCGCATTATAATTTAAATTGCTAACTCTTCGCGTTAAGATTCCCTTTGTCATTCCATGGAAGTTTATGTGAGTTTTAATGAGTTCTTATACGTGATCGAAAAATATGATTTTATCTTGTTTCGTGGAGAACTAAAACTTGTTAAAATTCACATATTGCCAATACTTTGCGTCATGAAGTGGTTTGGACCTTGGCGTCCTATTCGAGGGGAACCTGGGTTCGATTCCCGGGCACGCACCTCTAACTTTTCGGCAATGAATAGTCATAGTCAAAACGTCAGAGGTAAATAACAAACTATAGCAAGGCTTTAGCCCGGAGTTAGGCAGTTGGCCGTATTTCATTTCACCCTCGTGCCTAGGAAAGAACTTTAAGCCGTCGGTTCTGCGCCTGATCTCTCTTCAGTCGTGTCGGATTTTCCGTGTCATGGATGTAAGGGAATAAAGAGTGCACCTGTGTTCAAACATACGCTTGTGAACTATATTATCTTCCGCGCGTCTATACTAATAATGTAATAAATGTTTGGATGGATGGATGGATGGATGTTTGTCACTCAATCACGTCAGAACGCTTAAATGGATTTGGATGACATTTGGCACAGACATAGATTATAGTCTGGAATAACACATAGGCTTATTTTTATCCTGGAAAAGAGTTACAACGGGAACCAAATCATCTCAATCCACGTAGACGAAGTCGCGGGCTTCAGCTAGTTTGGCTATAAATCTCTGAGAAGACTAGCCACCGCGGCCGAAATTCGGTTGGGACTTGGGCAAGACATTATTATTTCGCATTGAGAGAAAAACGCAAAATATGGTAAAAGCATAGATTTATTTATTTATAAATCTATGGGTAAAAGTAGCCAAAGATCAATTTCTCGGCTTTGTGACGTGCTTAGAATATATAATTGTCACATATTTGTCAGTAGCACAAAATTTATGGCCACCTCTCGTAAATAGGACAAATTATGTCATTGCTTTCCGTAAATCATTTCCCACGCGTTAGCAATTTGTCTTATGACTCGCTCACTGACTGATGGTTAGTGTCAGGTAATTAAAAGCAAACATAATTTGTGTAAATACAGAAGATTGGTTGGAGAATATGTTTGTTCGTAAAGAACACAAAATAATGACAAAGGAGCATGGATTTGACTCGCTCCAGCAATGCTAAGGACAGCGGTTACTTATGTATCTACAAATTAATGAAATTGTAAATTATTTTTTCAAAAGAGCAACCGCAGAGTTTCTTGCTGTTTCTTCTCGGTAGGAATGATATTCCGAACCAGTGGTAGATTCACTCGACGATTCAAAAGTACTTGTAAAAGTTTATTTGATTAAAACCATTTTAATTTTCAATTTTGAACAACCTCCAAAGAAGTTAATTATTAGCAATAATTATGTAGATTGTAGACTTTCCACCCGCTACACAAGGACAATCACAACACACCTTTTTTTCTTCAAAATTGTCAAACTGGGCTGGGCTTTTTTTAATTTTCACTGTACAAATTTATTATCTTATAATTATCATAAAATAAATGGACAAAGGTTAAAGGATGTATGCGTCTTAAATAATATTGTCACATCTACTACTTTATTACTAACTATTTCTATCATAATGCTTCATGTAGTCATGTAGAAAAAGGATAGAACTGGATGTGTCTCAGATGATTTAGGGTTGCAAGATTGTACCTACATAAGAGAATAAAGCCACATCCCAACATAATATATCAATATTAATATCAATAATTAATGTCTATAATAATATTATAAATGAGAAAGGTTGGATGGTTGGATATATTATGGATGGATGGATGTTTGTTACTCAATCACGCCAGAATGGCTGAATGGATATGGATGAAATAGGAAAGTCAAAGATTTTTCACGATATTTTTAAAAATCGAAATCACAAAAGCCTCATCTAGTCATACCTACCTATACTAAGATTATAAATGCGAAAGAGCGTTTTTTTGTTGATTTATTGGTTTGTCCTTCAATCACGCCGCAACAGAGCAACGGATCGACGTGATTTTTGCATGGGTATAGTTGAGGACCTGGAGAGTGACATACTTTTTATACCGGAAAATTAAAGAGTTCTCGCGGGAACAAAAAAACTTTAATCCGCGCGGGTGATTTCGCGGGCATTAGCTAGTAAACTTATAAATTACAAACAAAGTCATGGTACTAAATAATAGGTAGAATGGGATATGAATACGCAATGAAGAGCAATCACAGAAGTCATGGATAAGAGACGAACATCGCCTAGAGCCAGGTTTGATGGATACAATGCATTAAGCTTTCACCTTCATCATAGAGAAATACAGACACAGAGCTTAACTAACTCGATAAGCTCGATTAAACAAGTTAATAATTAAAAAAAATAAAAAACACGACTGCCCCAACAAACTAACTAAAAAGTTAAAAACAAACTAAAAAGTTAAATGATATCTTTATTTGAATCAATAGTGTTATATATTTTTGGAATCTACTCATCATTTTCTAGACGATGTTTATATAGTTAATCTTATTTTCGATTTTTTTTTTCAACTTTAGTCTTTAATGCGGGACCATGGTCACCCCATCAATTTTTATTTAAAAATATCAATTTTTATTATATATCACCCGGAATAAGCTAGGGATTCTAAAGATACCTCATTTATCAAAATCTGTTCAGTTGTATAGAAGTTATGGTGGAATATACAAACTCACATACATACATGAACCCTGAAAACAATATACTCCTTTTTTCAGGCAGTCGTATAAAAATTACACAACGACATATATATATATATATATATATATATATATATATATATTTCCAGGATTTCGAGAATAATAAAACAATTTCGAGCGTCGAATAGGAATCGACTTATGTCGCGTATTAGGATACTAGGTACCAAATTATATGAATTTTTTGACTTTATTTGATCTTTCTACCAGACAATATAATTTATTAGGTATAGTTTAATAAATGTTAAATTTTAATAAAAAGGTAACAAAAAAAGCTTTCAAGGGAATTTCTGGCGTAATAAGAATATTTTCAATTATAATCATAATCTGTCATAAATAAATAATAATAAATAACTGTGCTTTTAACTTAACAGTAAAACCAAAAAATAATGAATATTTACTTGAGATAAAAAGAAAACTCTGAGTTTGAGCTACACTGTGTAGAGCCTATTCATTAGCCTGTATCATTAGTAACATCAATTAATTCTTTGTTTCAATGTGTCAGCGTCAAATTGAGAAGCAAACACAGGCTATTGCGAGACAAACAACGAATGAGAAACGAGCTTTATTGAACTCTTAAATGGTGTTCCTACTCGGGACTTATCAGTATCATGTAGGATTCGTTATTATAAAGTATGGTTATACTTTATAATAACGTATCCTACTTTATTTTTGGTAATTATACTTTATACTTTTGCATACAAATAAAGTATGTGAAAATACTTTATTTTCAACACGGTACACATAAGTTAAAACGGATGATGGAAACGATTTTTATTTACTGAACAAAATGTTATATGTCAGATGTGGTGTGAATGTGACAATACATGACGTGACATTCTGACATTTGTCACAGATGTTACTATAGACGAAATTGTACAAAAAGTGTCCGTTGGTTTTGTTTAGAATTGAAGAATGCAATTTAAAGTAAATAGAGCGTCAGTAAATTTAATTAAGAATTAATTGTTTATTTATTTATACTTAAATTTTGATTGTCAAACAAGCTTTGAAACATTTAAAGATAACAAAAAAAATGTTAGCATGTGCTAAAAGCCCACAAAAATACTTTTTAAAGCAATGAAAACATAAAATTTGAAAAATACTTTTTTTTCTTTCAAATACTTTATTTTTTTACCATCCAAACCAGTTTATACGTTTTTTTTTGTCAAAAAAAAGTATAAACTGGTTTGGCAACCCTAGTATCATGTATTATTGATTTAACCATTTACATTATGTGTAAGAGTCACTTGCTCAAGGACATTTAAACTGATACAGTTAAATTTTTATTTTTATTTAAAATATTGAACTAAATCAATTTAAGAAGCCTTGTGCAAGTGGACCTTAGTAGTAGGAGTACGACTTTATTGCATCTTAACACATAGGTACAAAATTATGCACACAAAACAGAAGACAGGAAACTGTGGTAGTGCGCAAAGGCGGCCTTATCACACAAGAGATCTGTGGCTTAGTTTGTAAACAAATTGGAAGAGTTAGCTGTATGTGCAACAGGACGCTTAAAGATATATTTAGTACTAGATGATGCCCGCGACTTCGTCCGCGTGGTTTAAGTTTTTTATTCCCAAGGGAACTCCTTAATTTTCTGGGATAAAAGTAGCCTATGACACTCTCCAGGTCCTCAACTATACCCATGCCAAAAATCACGTTGATCCGTTGCTCCGTTGCGGCGTGTTTGCAGTACAAACCAACCAACCAACAAACAAACACACTTTCGCATTTATAATATTAGTATGACTCAAGTACTTCATAAGGCGAATAGCGTCCAGTGACATCTAGTGGCGAAACATTCTCCATAAAATATTCCCAACCGAAACCGACGACGTAACAAAGCGACCGATTCATTCCTCGCGAGCTTCGTGTAATTTTTCAATGTCAACACCGCGTAGGTAGTCAAAACTATGAAATAGTGCAGAATGACTTGGGGGCATTTGTCTAATAGTTTCCTAACCTGCCCCCTTTTCTGCTAGGGCTTTGCGTCGTATGACAATGAGAATAAGGGTCATATCTTAATGAGGTGTAAAGTGAAACAGGTCAAGTCGTGCCACGGCTATTTAGTCCTCCGGTAGAGAACAGCGGGGAGTACCACCTTAATTGGAAGGGCAATATGTTACATCTTCGGCAGTTGGTGTGCCGGAGTTGGGCTTAATTGGTCCGGTGTGCGGTGAATTTTAATCTTTTTTTATGGAATTTTATGAATGTTTACTATAATTATGTATGAAATATTATGCATTTTTGGTGGCTGTTTTCGCCGTTTGCCAATTTATGTCAACTGGGCATTAATAAATAAATTGTCTGTCTCGTGACAGGTCACAATTGTTTTGGACTAAGTAATTAAGTATTACCAAAACTTTAATTGCTGATAACTCGTAGCAAGTTCCAAGTAATTTATTTATTCACCAGCATTGATGTGGTGCACCAGCATTCTTCGGACATCTGCAAAGAGGAACCTAATTTTCACTTCCAAGACTAGTTTTGGAAGGACCAAGAGGCAGGCAAGAGAGCTCCAGGGCGCCAAAGGCGCAAGTGGTTGGATTAGGCTTAGCTATCCAAGGCTAAAAGATGCGGCTCAAAATAGAGAAGATTTTCGCATGATGACCGCCTAACTTCGTTTTGAAGAAGGCACGCGGTAATCATGATTGATATGCCTACCAGACAAGTGATAACCAATTTTTTAAGGATGAATTTCTCAAAAAATCATAGATGACCCAACGCGGACGAAGTCGCGGGCGTCATCTAGTTAAATATAAGTATTTATTTTCGTTTTATATAACATTAAATACTTATTGGGACTGACTTCAGTATTTCATACATGTACAGTAATTCATATTAGTGCAGTAGTATTTGGGAATTCAGTATTTCATACGTCATATACAGTAATTCAGTATCCCATAATATCCACGCGTTTTGACATTGTTGCTGTAACATATTAGTGCAGTAGTAGTTGGGAATTCAGTATTTCATACGTCATGTACAGTAATTCAGTATCCCATAATATCCACGCGTTTTGACGTTGTTGCTGTAACATATTAGTGCAGTAGTAGTTGGGAATTCAGTATTTCATACGTCATGTACAGTAATTCAGTATCCCATAATATCCACGCGTTTTGACGTTGTTGCTGTAACATATTAGTGCAGTAGTAGTTGGGAATTCAGTATTTCATACGTCATATACAGTAATTCAGTATCCCATAATATCCACGCGTTTTGACATTGTTGCTGTAACATATTAGTGCAGTAGTAGTTGGGAATTCAGTATTTCATACGTCATGTACAGTAATTCAGTATCCCATAATATCCACGCGTTTTGACGTTGTTGCTGTAACATATTAGTGCAGTAGTAGTTGGGAATTCAGTATTTCATACGTCATGTACAGTAATTCAGTATCCCAAAATATCCACGCGTTTTGACGTTGTTGCTGTAACATATTAGTGCAGTAGTAGTTCGGAATTCAGTATTTCATACGTCATGTACAGTAATTCAGTATCCCATAATATCCACGCGTTTTGACGTTGTTGCTGTAACATATTAGTGCAGTAGTAGTTGGGAATTCAGTATTTCATACGTCATGTACAGTAATTCAGTATCCCATACTAACCACGCGTTTTGACGTGGTTGCTGATTTGACTAGTTGTCAAGTAGGTTTTTTTTATTCCGCTACAAGTCAGCCCTACTACGATCACTCGAGTGACGATGCAGTCTAAGATGGTAGCGGGCTAACCTGTTAGGAGTATGGCAGTTACAGGTATTAAACCAATACGCCCAGTCCTTTTCTACACGGCATCGTACCAGAACGCCAAATCGTTTGGCGGTACGTCTTAGGTACCCAATTGTTGCACTAGCGTGGATTTATATTAGGCTTAACTCCACAGCTTTTGGCAAAAGAAACGCCACGGAAAAGCGAAACAACGCACCTCACCAGAGTCAACCTGAGGTTAGGGTTATTGTTGTCTAATCAAAAAGTTTAGCCCAAACATTATGTACGGTGCACACCTACATCTGTCGACAGCGGTCATAGGTCGCATCTGCCTGAATACACCACGACACTAATATTATGTATCTCTATTCAATCACAGACGGGCCGCGTGTTCAAATCAATCATCAATTTGAATACATTGATAACGTATCGGTGTGGAACTGGCTTAATAAAAAAGCATATTATACACGTGGCATACGTGTGATGGGTTAGTTTTTTTTACTTAGATAATTATTTAATCGTATCTTAAATCTACAGATAATAATTTAATTACATTACTGGATGATTCCCGCGAATTCATCCGCGTGTATTAAGTTTTTTTTAAAACCTGTGGAGAATATTTAATTAACCGGGATAAAAAGTAGCTTTATCCGTTTCTCGGATGCATCCTATCTCAGTACTACCTATGGTACTACGTGTAAATATCATCAAAAATAGTTAAACAGATAGGCCGTGAAAATGCGACAGATATACAAACGGATATATTGATACAATTTATAATATTGGGTGATTTTAGTATGGAGGACATATTTTTAATGGCCTAAGTATGACATGATACAGGTTATTCTCCACAGATAACGAAAGCAAAATCTTCATCAAAATCGTTTAAACTGGTGGGCTGTGTGAAGGTAACCGACAAACACGAACGAATCTATGTATCTACCTACGTATGATTTTAGCAGTCTATTTGTATATGTACGAATATGTATGTATATTTTATTTATGGATGTTCCACAGTAGCGCCAAGACTACAGAACCAATTTTGATGAATGAGGTGTCAATCGATTCGTTATTATAGTCTGGGTGACATGACATACATTTAAAAAAAAACAAAATCGATATGACGGATATGTTACAAACGAAAAGTGGAGGACGGAGGTACTCATTTTTTTCTTAGTCGGTGTAAGTGTTTTAACACTTACTGCTTTTTACCGCACTGTCGCGAAGAGATTTATCCATTTGCTATTATGTTGATGACATATTATTTCTTCCAGTGTAAGTTTTCAAGTAAACTAATGTGACAGTGGTTTTTACTTAAATCTTAGGCAAGCAAAAACAGCGAAAAGAAAAAAACACTTAAAAATGCGTCTCATGTATTAATTGTGGCAATAAAGTATTCCTTTCCTATCAAAGTCCCAGTATTATACAGCATTTAATTTTATTTATGCCCATGCCTCCCGTTTAGAAAGATCTCATAACGCTCACATTTTTCCACGTTTTTTGTCATTATCACAAAGAAATCGCCGCCAAAAGGTGGTAATTAGTGACAGGTGCTCGAATTTCATATAAATTCTACATTTTATTTTAATTTTTTCGCTCCCACTTCTGAAGAAAAAAAAAGGCTTTTGTCCGTGCGGAGTTTATAGTAACACCCTTTGTCAATGTCGAATTCGCTACTATTATGTGAGTCTAACACAATGCACGGTGACACGTGAAAAAACGTAGAGTCATGATGATTTCGAGATGGATTTTTCGAAAATACATTTTGTTTCTGCTTCTTTCAAATATAGTCAAACCTTTTTTGCGTAGAAGTTTCTATCTGGCGACCTTTCGTCTGCGATATCTCACGGATTTTTTATTTCAGAACGATTTTTTTGTGCTTTATGGAAAGTTTATAATTGAATTTTCGCACGGATGATGTGATTTTCTCCGTGTGTCACTAATGTACTTCACAAATTAAGATGTGTTGAATTTAAAGAAAACACCATTAAAAACAAGTACAACCAAGAGTAGAAATCAATAGATCCATTTATGTAAAACCAAAAATTTATGGGAAAAACCATCTATACTTAACTTTTTTATCAATTTTATCCTCGTATGTTCTATAAGCATGCCATAGAATACAAAAACTATTAAATCTACAAATAGGTATAAAACAACTACAGTGAAAAGGTTCTCCTAATCTCACAATTATTAACAACTTTTCGAAATCTACTTAGAAAAGACTTCAACGCGGTCGCCTACAGAGGCCGATGTTATTATAATATTATTATGTATTTAAAAAAAGGAACATGTAATAGATTTCATTCAATAACGTTTGAGATAAGAAAGCTCACGTAGGCGATTATAATAAGCGTGTTTTGATATCATAATAGACCCATAACAATATTTTATTTCGATCAGTTTCAACCCACGTATACGTACTTATCAAACAATTGTATTAAATAGGTACTGGCTCAGGCTCTGAATATGCATTAAATGAAATAAATTGAGTCTAAACTGGATAACCCATCTATGATGCTCGCATCCAGCCATCAGCCTGTATTAGTGGACAAGACCATCCACAGCTGGACATAACATACGTTCGTCGAACACACGGTCCAGCGGGCTGGAATTTGTCCTATACTGTGTTTACTGGTACGGGGTCACCGATGGCAGTTGGGGCAGAAGCTTGAGTAGCTTCTGCCCCAACTGCTATCCGCTATTCTACGACAGACATTGCCTGCCCACTGTTACTACGGCTTACTAATTCTCTGGCCTGTGTCAGTTACTATAAGTAATTATCGAATGGATTCCGTCGTTACGGATTCTATCCCTTTCATAATCATAATCATAATCATAATCATAATCATAATATTTATTTGCTGATTGTAGGTAGGAAGTTCTTACAATAAAGACATAATAGCGTCGAGCCACAATCTACCAACATAGTATGGTGTGCAAATTATCATTATGAATATGTATTATCACAATTATTAATAGGTAATATGTGCTTAACAAATTCGGAAAGTAATACAATTTACCACTATAATCTATCTATATCAATAACAATCATGATTATAGAAACTATCATTAGAATTTAAGTCAGAATATAAAGACATGTTATCATTTAAAATTATTATGTCAAAATAGGTAGGTAAATAGTAGAATGATGTCACATAAATTATAAATTATACTTAGTCAAATTCAATAATCATAAGTTAAGGCTAAATAAAAATACCCTTATGAGTGATTTAAATAATCTTTAACAGAATAAAATTGGTGGGCCAGTAGCCAATCGATGATTTTAGTTTTAAATTTGTGCAAAGGCAGGTCAATAAGATCTTTTGGCAACTTATTATAAACCTCAATTGCCATACAGTAAACAATTTTTTTATACAGCGTCAAGTTAACCATTGGCCATATTAATTTATTTCCCCGTCTGCTGTCATATCATATGCTTTACGATGCATATGATTGTAAATAAATTCTGTAAATAAGTGGTATTTATAGTAAAGTGCGTATAGGGGAAAAAATAGTTAAAATTTAAAAAAAAAAAGGTAAAATTTTTTTAGGTGAAAATATATTGCATATTATTATGAATTGCCATCCTTAAAACATTTATTCAAACAAATTTAACATTAATTTTCCAATCTTACCACCACTAAATCATTTTAATTTGCATATTAAAATAACATAAGAGTTTATCAAAAGATTTAATAAAAAAGAGCCTTGGTCACACTATTCATAAGCAATTTCCAATAAAAACGCCGTAAGGATTTGGGGCATGACGCTTTGTATAGTCTATGTTAATGTTCTCAGTCTTGTTTTGTTGATTTCTATAAAATATTATAAATGAGACGGCTACCACTAAGAGAATGACCAAATATTGTGTTTACAGTGGAGCAACAAGAAAGTTTTACTCAGATATTCGTTTAACTATTATTAATTACTATTTTTATAATGTATAACGGCTTATTGTTACAGATTTTTAGATACCTACCTTGTGTAAAAACCCAACCATCAAAAGTCTGCCTTAAAGTGTTTTTTTAATATGACTGGCTGCAATCAGACTTACTAGCTGCTTACAGGTCTGATTTCATTTTGGGTCCTTTATTCTTTGAACGATATAATCACTTGCAAGCAACTAGTCAGTCATTATGGAGAAGCCGAAAAGATACAAGTAATGAGCTTTCTAACTCTAAACGTATCAAGTCGTGCTTGTTTGAGTAAATTATATAAATTAAACAATGATCCAAATCCCTATAACAATAGACAACTTTTGATTTTATAAAATATTTACGTTTGGACAATTTTTTTAAGTACTTATCGACAATTATCTTCACGTTCGTACACAAAAGTTGTTATCTCTTTTACGTTTATATTTAATCCTTTAAATTTAGAAGGACATTTAGAAACAAAACAATTCCAAGCAAGTTATAGGTAAGATAAAATAAATATATAGGTATTTTTACATTTTTTGCATAACACCTACACTCTATTTATTTTGTTTACATTTTAATTTTTATTCCTGTAACAGTTTAAATGATATCCTAACCTAATGTAGGATCCTAACATATTAGGTAAGGTAAGGTAACACGAAAGAAAATTGACTGAAAAAACAAATATATTTGCCGTCTGACTTTGGTCTGACTGGAAGCAACCTTCCTCACTTTGTGACCCTATGGGCCTACCAAAGAAAGGCCAAAACTATCGGGGCTGCCTTACACATTACGCAATATGAAATCCAGAAAAATGGAATATTCTTTATAGTTTATTCACGGCTGGGGCTCAACAGGTAAGCATGAATAAATTCTGTGTCCGATGACAAAGCGGCGCGCAGTCGGAGCGCGTTTTTCATAAAGTGTCGGCCCTGTTAAACATTTTTTATTTGACCATTTGCTACCAACTGCGTTATATGAAAAATGGATCGTAACATCGTACCCTTTTCTCGTGTGTGTGTATATTTTTTTTAGTGTTCCGTACTAGAAAGTAAAAAACGGATCACTTGTGGGATCACCTTTCCGTAAATCTTTCCTTCTTCTGTAAAAATGATATTTATCACAGTTGAAGAAACTTAATACATGGGGATCAAACCAAGTGCATCCACTAGTAATACAACTTGCAAAAGTCAGTTGTTATGTAATTTCAATATCAAATTCTAATAGTTCAAGTAACTAGATCTTGCAGAAACTGAATTGCTGCGAAAAGGGTATTTTTCAGTTCCAAATGACATCGATTCAAAATTCTATTGAATAACCTGAAACGTTGCAGAGAAATTAGAATGAATAGTTAGAGTTCATTTAAAAAAAAACTTGGTTTATTTTAACTAATTTTGGAGTTTTAATAAGTAAGCACATTTTTTTTACGGAACACTGATGGTCCAAGAACAACTTGCATTTGTCCGATATTTTTTTCTCGAAATAAATCATGTCATTAAATTTTAATAGTCACTGTATGGTATGGGTTAGTTAGGTCCTTTGTTGGGTTGGATTTCGACCATCCTTTGAGTTGATTGTTACTATTTAAACCCATTGTGATCTTTTGATGCATACCCGAGTAAATGCCGACTTAATTTCATTAATCGACTTCTTTGTACGAATTAAGATTTAATTGAGTCAAGCTGACTTTTTAGGTATTGTTGTTCAAATGCCTTTCAGATAATAATGCATGGAATTCGAATTATTCACAAAGGTGTCTTAATGATGAACACATGTTTTTTGATCGCGTGCTCCATGTCTTACCTTTTTTATGTTTTTTTATTTGTAGGCATGGAATATTTCAAAGTCATGATTGCGACGGTATACTTTTATTACCATGTGATATCTACACTGCGTGGTCGTTAGTTCAACAGTTCAATACTGCGTATATGCATGCAAGAGCTTTTATTTTCAAGTATATAATAGAAGGGTGACAGAAGGGCTGGCTCATTTTTTGCGCAAAGGATCAGCCTGGCTGTCCAGCGCGGAAATGCAGCCAGCATTCTTGCCACCATTCCACGCGGGCATGATTTATATAGTAATTAGGTTAGGCTAGCTAGCATTAAGTTCTATTGTATTATTTTCAATAAAGGTTTAAAAAAAAAAAAAAAAAATAATAGAATATTGTCACATCTTATTTCATGCTGCACGATGAGGCTGGCTATAATGACTGGTTATAACTGGATGCTAGGTTAACTGGAAGTTGTACCTATAGAGTTATGATAGTTTTAAATACACTATAACTAGGTATCTTTTTCAGCTTCGCTATTCCCTTAGCTGAGGGTCATAAAGAACAAACAAACGAGCACACTTTCAAATTTATAATATTAAAGTACGTACTCGTATGATGATTGCTAATTTGAAGTCATGTTTCTGATGATATTCTGATATTATCATACTTACTAATACCTATTACAAATTCGAAAGTGTGTTTGTTTGTTCGTTTATCCTTCAATCCAAAGATTTTTGCCATGGGTAGGATAGTCGACGACCTAGAGAGTGACACAGGCTACTTTTTATCCCGGAAAATTAAGGAGTTCCCGCGGAAATCAAAAACACTTAAACCACGCGAAGTCGCGGGCATCGGCTAGTACCTATTGTTATAAAAATCCCGGCGGCTATTCGACTGTAGTGAAATACCCTATTATATGGAAAAACTAGTAGACATTGAGCTTCAGCAATTAGTCTTACAAGTATTTTACTAGAGCTGATTTCTACAAGTTTTATTGGTAGTTGACACTTTAAATTCACACTCTGAAATTTCATAACTCATCCTCTTTCGACTATTTTGACGAAACTTTGTATAATATCTAATATCCATATCCGTTTCCGGGGTACAGGCTACTTTTTGTCCCAAAAAATCAAAGCAATTTCCAATATAGATTTTGAAATACCATTATCCACGCAGACAAAATCGCGGACATCACCTAGTCATACGAACATTACAAATGCGAAAGTGAGTTTGTTTGTTTGTTTGTTGGTTTATTGGTTTGTTCTTCAATCACGCCGCAACGGAGCAACTGATCGACGTAATTTTTGGTATGGGCATAGTTGAGGACCTGAAGAGTGACAAAGGCTACTTTTCCTCCCGGAAGATTAAAGAGTTCCCGCGGTAGTAAAAAAAACTTAAACCACGCGGACGTGGTGGCGGGTACCAGCTAGTGATTTGGAGTGGAAGACCCAAAGCTAAACAGGTACCTCCATGACATTTTCTTAACAGAAGACCCATCTGACCTCAAACGATATGACCCCATGAGGTCTAACACATTTCTCATAATATTATGCTGACCTGGTATGAACTGAAGTCATCGATCAAATTCTATGACAATCTGCCCAGAATGTTCGAAATAAACAACGGAAAATTAATATTACACAACCAAATAACCTACTGTTGTCTATTAGAGCAAAAACACACTATGGACTGGACTATGGTCAAAACTTCCGCAACAAATTAGCTCAAGTTGAAGGGAACCGGCGCGCTTTGTCCGGTAGTAGGTTAACGTGTAAATCGCATATAAAAGTGAATGATGGACACGTTTCTGTGTTAGCCACAGTCCACTTGTGGATTGGATGACTTTTTACACCTTTTGCGATGATTGCGATTGACAGTGTAAATAGTAAAATGAAAAAATTCAAATCACTAATACGTATAAAAGGCGAATTCGATCAGTGAATGTAGTCGATGTCAGTCCGGTATAGATTTTTTCGTTAAACCAAAAAGGCTTGGGGCGGAGACGCCTCGAGCGAGGCATGTGTGGATGCGCGGGCGAAGGGCAGAGGTCACGCGAGCCTTAGTGATGTATGGGCTATTTATCAATATTATGTTCTATCGATTGACTACTCATTTTGGCGATGAAATTCCATTTTGTAAGAGAAGTATCAACTTTCTCACTCCAATATACCTTACCTGTTGCGCATCGTCATATTGTAGAATATAAATAAAACGACGCACCGGTTTTGCAATAATTCTATGCTTACTTTTTTATGTTCATTTCATAACTCTTTTCTCTATTAAAATCCTTATCTTATTTATTTATTTATATATTTAGTACTGAACTTAAAAACTAAACATAAAAATTTAAAGGACATGTACAAGGACAACTTATCTCTTGAAGAGATTTCTTCCAGCACCCCTAGAATGTGAGGATGGTGAAAAATAGATAAAGCTACTACTAGGCACTTATAAACTAGAGTTTAAAACTTTTTATTATGACTTATGTTAATAAATATCATAAAAAATATACAATATACATAATATACAATAATAAATATATAAACATAAAATAATATTGAAAATATAAAAGCTAATCATATAAAGAAGGAAGATAATGCTGCTTCAGTCTCGATTTAAATGCACCCACGGATGGACTCTCACGGATATTCCCTGGTAGGGAATTCCAGAGACGCGCTGCTACCACCACATACGGCTTAGCGTAAAATATGGTGTTCCATGAGGGTATTTCGAGTGAATTTATCATTACACAGGTGCTCAAAGGTCTTGTTCGTGGCACACCACGATTAGAAGATACAACAACACCAGTGTTGTTGTATCTTCTAACTCTCTGGCTGTGACAGGTTGGATAAAATTATTTATTCTTGTAGTTATTGCATTTCTAAACCCACCAACCCGCATTGGAGCAGCGTGGTGGGTCTACTCTAAGCTCTAGGAGAGAGGGTCTCCTATGAGAGTGGAGGCTTGTGCCCAGCTGTGGGACGTTAATGGGCTGTAGTGGTAGTTATTGAGTAGCTGACCCTTGATAGATTCCTTCAGATGGAATTTCTAAAAAGAGAATATTTTTCGAGTACATCAAAACCTACATTAAAAAAACTAAGTTTCTACTTCCAGCTGTGTGATATGTATGTTCATTGCAGTTATAATAATACCCGATGATGCCCACAATTTTATTCGCGTGGATTAAATTTTTTAAAATTCTGTGGGAACTCTTTGATTTTTCGGGATTAAAATTAGCCCCGGGATACACACTTTCTCTAAACCAAATTTCATCAAAATCGGTTAAAAAAATGGAAAAGTGACAGGCATATTTTGCATTTATAATATTTTTATGGAAAGTATGGATTTAGTACGGATGAATATGATAATTTGTGAGCAAATTGCCTTATATTTATAGTTTAAGTTATCGATAGAAATATTTACAACACTATAGACCACACCTTGCATCAGAACACGTCATGGCGAAAATGTAATTTAAATCTACTAGTCATCTACTTACATACCTAGGTACGTAAGTATAGGTGTTAGGTAGGTATATGCAAAGTTCAAAATATTTGATTCGTTTTCGACATTAAACCTCCCATTTGAGTCATTCATTACACAAAGTGTGGTGTTATTTTTTCGAATTCGAACCTGTTTAAATTATAAACAAGCATTTTAAATACTCAGATAAGTAGGTACATCTCAACCAATAGATTGTTTATTGCTAGACGTAGGTCTCATGCATGGATCTCCACAGGACTCGGTCTTGTGTCCACCACGCTGGCTAAATGCGGATTAGTAGTCTACATTATGAAGAATTCTCGGGAATGCAGGTTTCCTTACAATGATTTTCTTTACCGTTATAGCACGTGATATTTAATTATTTTTTTATTCCACTTCCACCACATGGTAAGTCAAATGCAGTCTATGATGGTAGCGGGCTAAGCTGTTAGGGGCACTTATATTAAACCCCTAATCCTAAATGTAATTTCTTGCAAAGTTGCAACATCAAACCCAGAAAAGCTAGAAATGCGTGTCCGAGGCTTGAGCCCCTGACCACTTGAACAGGAGGCTGAACGTACGAGATAGATATTATTAACCACTGGTATATCAGTGCTTTAGTTACACAGACAGACAGACTAATTCAGAAACGGGATATATTTGTCGTGGGTCATTCATACTCATATTATTTATTTATTTATTAATATTAATATTATAAATGCGAAAGTGTTTGTTTGTTGGTTGGTCCATTAATCATGCCGCAATAGAGCCACAGATCTACGTGATTTTTTGCATGGGCATAGTTGTAGACCTAGAAAGTGACATAGGCTACTTTTTATTCCGGAAAATAAGGGGGTTTCTTATACACAACAACAACAGTAACAAGTAACAAGAGAATTCCCGGATCTTTCCCGCGAAAATTGATGTTTGAAAAATCGCTCGCTCAGAAACTCTTTGATTTAAAAGTAGCATATAAATGTCCTTTCCCAGGACGCAACCTATCTTTGCACCAAATTTCGTAAAAATTGGTTGAATAGATAAGTCGTTTAAGTATAGCAAGGATACAAAGACATACAGAATACAGATGGACGGACAGACAGGCACACACGCATTTATAATATTAGTTTCATCCACTACAAGTTAGCCTTTGACTGCAATCTCATTCTCTCATTTAATTCATGATGGTGAATGACGATGCAGTCTAAGATAGTAGCGTGCTAACCTGTTAGAGGCATGGAGCTTATATTAAACCCTTAACCCTATTCGATTTCTGCACGGCATCGTTACGCACGCTAAATCGCTTGGCGGTACGTCTTTGCCGGTAGCACCCTACCGGCAAAGACATTACCGATTTAGATAACTAGCCACGGCTGAAGCCTCCCACCAGACCAGGCCAGAGAAAATTCAAAAATTATAAATTCCCAAATTTACCCTGCCGGGAATCGAACCCGGGATCTCCCACGTTAAGGCAACAGCGATCAGCACTACGCCAGGGAGGTCGTCAAAAGTTTTAGTATGGATTAGACACTACTTTTAGTTCTTAGGTATATCTACCTATTATTTCTTGTATGGGCGACCTGGCGACCTACAACGACGCACCTCATTTATTCACGCCTTGAAATTTCAATACATCACTATAGAGAAAAAAAAGTATACGCAATCTCGATACGGAATCGATCAGGCCCGGTGCAAGATGAAACTGTATGCAAATGGCGTGGATGGAAACAATGGGATTTCCTGTGTCGATAATCTCTTTCGTGCTCTGAATGTATCTAATATACATGTAAATAAAGTAAATGAATAGATATGTAGCTCTGTTTCATTAAGTTCTCAATATATTATTTAGTATTAGATTATGGTCATGGCTTCGTCCGCGTGGGTTAAGAATTTCGATTCCCGCGGGAACTCTTTAATTTTCAGGGATAGAAAGTAGTAGCCTATGTCACTCTCCAGGTCCTCAACTATAACCATGCAAAAAATCCTGTCGATCCGTTCTTCTCTTGCGACGTGATTGAAGGACAAACCAATAAACAAACGAATAAACATATTTTCGCCTTTATAAAAATAAGTCTGAAGTATGATTAGATTATACCTGTGAGTCGATTTAGGTTCTTGAAAAGCTCGTGGGAAGTTTTCCATTTCCCTTTAGTTTTCCGTTTCAGGCTTATATTCTTCCTTGGGATGCAACCTATTCCTATGTATCTCTGAACGAAGATTCGTAAAACTCGGTTGAACAGATGGACCCCTTTTAAGCGTCGTGGACAGGCAGATAGATGAACAAATAAACAGTGAGTCGAACAAATTTTCCATTTTTATATTGGTTTAGGCTCTGAGCCTCAAAAGTGTACGAGAAATCTTGTTTGGTAGAAATGGCTTTGTAGCAGTAAAGTATATCTATTGGTTTGTATCAGGGCCTTTGAAATAGACCATTACGCTTTTTCTCAAAGCGAAATTTTGTTCCAAGCCTGATAGTCAGAATATTCGCGATAATTTACTAGCAAGCCAAGCGACAAAGCCCACTTCACAAAGCATTGCTGAAGCGGCAGTGAGCAGGTCATAATGACTCATAACAGGTGGCAAACCTGCCCCCCCTTGTATAAGAAAATAGTAATCGCTATCGTTTTTCAAACGTATAATCCAACCTGTTTAAGGAGTTCATAGATGTCTGTACGTCAATAAGCATGTATGAACTCCTTAAACAGTTCGAGTAATACGTTTTAAGCTGTCAAATGATTACAATTTGCTTTGACAATTGGGCCTCCTGATGACCGACGGGGGCAGTGGAGAACGTGTCGATAAGCGCAGTGTAGGACAACCTCCCTGCTATATCGATGACCTGATAAAGATGGCGGGAGGAGAAGAAAGCTCTCGAAAAGGCTATCGTCCAGCAAAGGACACATTCTTACAAGTAGATGGATTGGAACTAACTATGTAATATTATGCTTCAAATATAAACAATAATATATTATATAATAATTAATATTAATAAATAATAAATATAATATTATAAATGCGAAAGTTTGGATGTACGGATGTCTGGATGTCTGGATGGATGGATGTTTGTTACTCAATCACGCCCCAACGGCTGAACGGATCTGGATGAAATTTGGCACAGGGATAGATTATAGTCTGGAATAACACATAGGCTACTTTTTATCCCTGAAAATTAAAGAGTTCCCGTGGGATCCGAAAAACCTCAATCCACGCGCACGAAGTCGCGGGCATTAGCTAGTAAAATTATAAATGCGAATGCAAAAGTTTGGATGTATGGATGTCTGGATGTATGGATGACTGTTTGTTACTCAATCACGCTCCAACGGCTGAACGGATCTGGATGAAATTTGGCATAGGGATAGATTACAGTCTAGAAGAATAACACGTAGGCTACTTTTTTTAAAGAGTTCCCGCGGGATCCGAAAAACCTCAATCCACGCGCACGAAGTCGCGGGCTTTAGCTAGTATGACATAAATACTGCACCATTTAACCAGAAACGATTTCAATAATTTATTTCGTATCAACGCTAGGCTTAGCAATACTTATGGGAAAATTTATCGTCTTTGGAACCACGAAGCCTATTTGCTTTGTGTTTCACGATATCTGTATTAAAATATAGGCTTATAAATAAGTTCATAGAGACTCTTATATTGACAATTATAATGTTCATCATACTATTATAGGTATATAAATAGGCTATATATCACAGTTTGAATAGAAAAGTCATAAGTTGTGAAATAAAGACGAAGTAGCATTTTTTCTGACAGATATTTTTATTGTGTCAACACAGAATTAGGAATCTGTTTATTTTCTGTGTGTCTACTTGTCTACTCACAAAGACGCTGAACCGTAGATAACTTTTTATATAAGGTTTTCCAGAACATATTATCCACATTTTGATATTACTAGATACCTTTATTAAATGTGTTTTTTTTTTCTAATCCTAATCAGACAGACGGGCATAATAAAGTACTATAATATAATATTTCAATGTACAAATTGAAGGTTTTTTTTAACGAAACGAAAAGTGTTTGCTTGTAGTTGTAAGTAAAAAAACTCGTTTAAACACGCTCGGAATTCCTAAGTACAGAGTTCAAGTCGGGTCCATTGTAAAACGTTTAAAGCAACGCCGCTCGGGTTGGCGAGCGATAAATTCCAATCAGCCTGTGCAAGGGCACTGGGTCTCCAGTCTGGAATGTTAAGGGGAAGCACGCTCAAACAACTAATTTTCTTCCTTAAAATTATCACTACGTTCTCATTGGAGACCTTTGAGTATCTAATCAAAACATGTACTTGATTTTATCAATTTGGAATCCTAATTTGATCTACTTATTAGATTGTTTTAACCCCGGACGCAAACAGAGGGTTGTTATATAGTTTTACGTGTGTATCTGTATATTGTGTATAGGTTTAGGTATCTATTTGTGGCGTAGTAGCTCGAAACAGATGAACTGAGTTTGATTTTTGTTTTGTTTTGATTTTTTTATATTGAAGAGCTTAGTCAATTACTCATAATAAATCATTTATTTTTAGGCTAAACCCCACAATACACAAGTAGACATAAGACTATGTCGCTCAGTAGATTATAATCACAAAAGACTTGATATTATTTAATCATACTAATATTATAAATGTGTGTTTGTTTGTTGGATTGTTGGTTTATTGGTTTGTTGGTTTGTCCTTCAATCACGCCTCAACGAAGCAACGGATCGATGTGATTTTTGGCATGGGTATAGTTGAGGACCTGGAGAGTGTCATAAACTATTTTATATCCCGGAAAGTTAAGGAGTTCCCGTGGGAATAAAAAAAACTTAAACCACGCGGACGAAGTCGCGGGCATCAGCTAGATTTAAATTTTAAAAGATTTTTGAGCTAATTTATACAATTTGTATGATTTTTCGTAAGCAGGCAAAGGCAAAAACTAATACAATCACAAAATAATTAAAGTAAATTAAAATATTACATAAACTTACTCTAAGTGCTTCATTTCGAACACACTCCAGCAATACATGGTACCTAAATATATCCTCTAGATAGGTACTCCACAGATGGGGCACTTGGGAGATTCCGGATTTTTTATAAAGATGGCTTTATTTGTTGGAATGTGTCCAGGTCCGAGATATTGAGGTTATGGATTTTTTTTTGAGTAAAGGTGACTTGATCAAGAGTGTTTTTATCTATAATTGAAGAAAATCTGTTTAGGAGTTTGGAGATCAGCTGTTCTAGTTGATGAAGAGGTGTGAGCAACTACCACATAATATTATGTGATGGATTCAATATAATAATAATTATGGTATCCTGTTACTTCAATGTGTCTAGGGTTTTTTTTTTATTTTATATATGTAGTGATGTTATGAACAGGTGTTTTGTCCCCCTTACACTCTACGTAAATTTATTTTATTCTAAGCCCAAAGAATATTTTTATGCATTCTATATGAAATAACTTCCCCTTAAGTATTTAAAAGCAAAGTTTATACTATCGAGCGTGAATTCATGCTACACGTGTTTCTGTCGCACGAGCGTGTTTGTACATTTTGATATCTATAACATTATGTTATGAAAGGTTCAACAATAAGTAGATACCTACATATAATTATTATATTTATAATATACTTATCTAGGTATCATTAAAATACCTTCTTAATATTATTTTATTTTATTTATTTTGAGAAGTAAAAGGTAATATTGTTCCGTCTTTTTAAGGACTTTCGAAACTGAGATTCTGAATCGTTTGTTGACAAAACGTCTGCCGAAACCTTAGTGTCAGGAGGGGTACGAAGTTTTGTCCTGTCGCGCTAGTGAGTGCGGCTATGTGTAGCGAGTTATGTGGTTTGAATTTGACAGCTTTCTTAAGAGAAATTTTTCATATTTATGTTAACTTACGATTGAAAAATTGGTCGTAAGTATAAGAAGGAATGTAGGTTTTAGACGTAAAGTCCGCTACATAAGTACAGTTTTAACTGTTCAGTTGAACTTGAAGTTAACTCTTAACGTGTTTAGTAAAAACTGAGCGGTACAGTTGAAAAATTTGAACTGACAGTTAAAACTGTACGTTTGTGGCATCCTTAAGTTTGGTCAGAACAATACCGAAAGTCGCAACGATGGGAGTTTACCATTCTAATCGTGGAGAAACGTGAAAAAATACACCCACAAGCGCGTGCGCCCTGATGCGGATCAAAAAAGAACCCGATAACTTTCAGGATCGATATAGAGTTGATTTTGCCCAATTATAATAATACTAGCTGATGCCCGCGACTTGGTCCGTGTGGATTAAGGTTTTCTGATTCCCGCGGGAACTCTTTATCCCGGAAAATTATTTCCGGGATAAAGAGCCTATGTCCTCCCCCGGGATGTACTTATAGAGGGGACGCCCGCCGTCGCCAGGCGGGTGATCGGTCCATTAATTGAACCATTCCACCCATTTCCCCGTGTTAGGACACAGGTAACTTCCCCCGGGATACAAACTACCCCTGTACCAAATTTCACCAAAATCGGTTGAACAGATGGGCCGTGAAAGCTTAGCAGACAGACACACTTTCGCATTTATAATATTAGTATGGATTTGAGGTCATTAAGTGTACAGTGTACCTAAATTGAATAAATAAATATTGATTGATTAAAAATCATCCTTTCGCATAATTTCAGAGTATACATGCAGGAGTGGGTGCACTTATGCTTGTGAACTATCAACTAACAGAGGAAGAATCTGGTAGGCCACATGGCTTTCGACTACAGCGCGGCGGCGGTACAAGGCTGCAACACTGCAGACAACGCTGAAGCCGCCGCGAGATGGCGTGCTGTACTGGCAGACACGCGATTGATTCTAGCAATTAAACTAGCTAGAACATGCAATTTTGGCTACAAAAGCAAAATTGAAATTAGCAACAGAAATGACGGCCAACTCAATTTATTAGAAAGTATTTACTTGTTAGCTAGAAGTTAAAATTGGATTTATAGTAATATAATATCTAAAACACACAGTTTTACACATCTACATATTTTTTATTGTATGTATTGGTAAAAGATTTTATGGAGATACCGAAATAAATAAAATTTTATTTATTTTTAGATAATTATATTATCAGCTCTATACAGATACCTGCGGTAATGATGCACCGAACATAATCGACATAGTACAACAGGAATGTGCCTCAGAGAACTTATTTGACTTTTTGAAATTTGGCTGCGAATTTTTTTCCCACGACAATCAAGGTCTTTCATTCATTACCTTGAAGAACTAAACCCGAAATGAAGGAACACGCAGATATTTTGGTATAGCTCATAGCCATAATTTATAGTAACGGCCATACGTCTACCCGTTTTATCAGCGCATTGAAAAGGCAGGATCGTCACGTACCATATCACAGGTAAATTGCAAAACACATGTATTAGTAGCAAAAAAAGTACCATGCAACATAAATGAAAGCAACAATAAATCCCATTCATTATCCATTAATGACAGTGTAGGTACAGTGGGATGGGACTATTGATTGTCAGTAATCGGAGGGCATTAAAATAGTTTAGCTTATTGGAGTTCTCATGATTCTGTGAGAAGGTCGGAGAATGGATAAAAGCCGTGACACATAGAACGCGAGGACCGCGTCAGTAACTTGCAACTGAAACTCTACCAGTATGGCTAGCATGCGCACTACGAGTAAAATTATGTCTACCCGTTATCACTCTCTGTCTACCGAAGCTAACATAGTTACTTGTCTCGTTACGTCAAAAGTAGAGATAAAAGTAATATTTCTTATCTGTGGTATTTTTCTCTACGAACCTTTACATGTCGACTATTTTTTTCTTGTAATATACCGCATTTTGTGCATGTTAGGGTAAATGAAAAATTTGCCGGCAACGACATAATTTATCTCTCGTCGCGAGATAATCTCGTTGTGCGCATGCTAAGCATACTGGCCTGACTCACTTGTCACGTGACCTAAGATTTATACCTACCGCGGCGGATCCGTTGACGGCACTCGCATCAGTTGAGTGTCGCGCGTTTTTAGAATATTTGAGGGTAAGGCTTGAACTTAACAAGTAGCTATCTGTTACTATGCAAAAACTATAATACTATATGCTTGGCTTTATATACTTTCATACTTTTCCTACCAAAAATATGAGTATGTAAATAGGTAGGAAACTAATTATATAGAGTCCCTTCCTATTTAAAAGCACAGCTTTTAGGCAAAAGAATAAAACTCTTTACTAGCAATTTAGCATTATGGTACGATATTCAAGAGTAAATAATAATTTACCTATTTCAAATCAAAACTAGTAACGAAAAAGAAATGAAACGAAATACAGAATTTACCACTTATATTATTGAAAGATTCAAAGCAACGGTTCAACAAAATAAGTACAAAATCTTTACACAATTTAGATTATATTTTCACACAGAAATTAGTACACAATACACATATGCAAATAAAGACAACAATCAGATATAAAGAGATACAGCAAGAATACTTATCTTTATTCTAGGTGGCTCGTAGACAAAAACCGTCTTATATCACAAGAACAGTGGGTTTTATAGGTTACGATTCCCTCCACATACCCACACCTTTTTCCTATTCCAAGTTTGACAACATAACAGAATTTTGTTTATAACAAACTGTTTAACAGAATTATCAACGAATATATATTATCAGACACTGATTAATATACTTATGTCTTAATCATTTAAACCATTTTCAAGTTAATACAACATTTCGTTCAAGTTAGTTGTAGAAAAGTACACCGAAGTCCAATCTAAGAATCAAAAGGAAGTATCAAGCGATATACATTAATGTCGTAATTCTAGTGAATCATTGCTCCAAATTATCTTAAGACTAATAATTTATTACAATAATAATTAATATATAGTTCCAATTTAACTAAGTAACTATTTTACAATATCTCATGAAACTCTATGATAGTCAATTGACCTATTTCTAAATTACATTATTTATTTGAAACATATCTATCAACACTTTGTGTTGCTAAATTAGTAACTATTTATTTTAATAAGCTCTACACTTTTTTTTTCTGAATAAACTTAAATATTTAGTTTCAAAAATATAACCATAGAAACATTACCAACATATCAAGTTACAATACAAGTGTTGACACACTTTACTATCAAATAATGTTTACCTAATACAAAATTCAGTGTTTACCCACTGTCAACCCACTATAATATTAAATTATTCCTCATAAATCACAAAATAGAGTTCTTTTATTTTGCCATAATCTATCACGGCCAGACTGACCGTGCTTCGTTCTCGAAGCATAACGAGGAAAAGCAAACAAATTTCCTAGTGTCTTACTGTGCTTCGTTCTCCAAGTAAACGAGAAAAAAAAAAAACAAAACAAATTTCCTAGTGTAGACATGTCTGTGGCAACATTCTACACCACACTTCAAAAAGTATGTGTGTGAACACCAAAATCACCACACAATAACTCCAATAAAAATCAAACCCTTTTTTTTTTTTTTTTTTGCCACAGCACACGGCCTCTAACCCCAGTAGTTTTCAAGCAGCACCAAATCCATGAACCCTAATGGTTTTAGAGCACCACCAAAATTTCCTATATCCTTTAACCCCATTGGTTTTGAAGCCCACACTATGAATTTAATGTCCTTCAACCCCATTGGTTTTAAAGCAATACCCAATAAATAACAATAAACCATTATCATTATCTATCAATGGTCATCAAATTACATTTTTTTTTATCACTACCCTTAACAAAAACGTTTTTTTTTTTAAATATTGATCATTTCATATGGACCTTCGAAATTAGCTATTACATAAATACTACATCTCCATTATTATATACAAAATTATCTCGCCTGGATAAATCATAACAACCTTTTAAAACACTTGCTATATTGGCCATTGGTAAGCTAGTAAACGCTCTGCACGAACATCTATTAATTCTTTTTGTCCATCATTATCAGTCACGTCATTCAATCAAGCCTTTATACAGGGTATTTTACCATAAATCCCAACCAATAAACGAACTGGAGCAAAACCAGTAGATTTTGTATAGTTGAATTTAGTGATGATTTAACTTTCCATAAACCGCTTGGCCAGTCTGACGTATTACATGTTGTACCTAATATATTTATTATAATATTACAACATTTATTTTTAATCTTAGGATGTGTTAGCATTGTCACAGTTGTAAAATGAAGTGAAATATACTGAAGCAATTTGATCAACGTGCAGTACGTGTCTCAACAGCACCTTTAGCAAAAAATGAAGCAGAATCAGAATTTGAGTAAAGACACTGATTCACTCCAGCATAATTCAGTCACAATTAAATTAGGTCGAAATTAATAATAGCACCTCTCTTGTCAGTGATTTCAGTGCTAACACATTACCACTTGTAAATACCACCAATAACCATTACAATACATCTGCTAAATCTCAAGTAATACTAACATTTTTATTCCTCAATAGCAATCCATCACATTTCACCAACTTGTGTGATCAACATCGGCACTCTAATGAGATTTCCATAACCCTTACATGTACATCTATATTATTTCACAACTTACGTAAAACTCATCACCAACTATACCTACTAACTAGCTATATCAAAATAATCATATTCCAATAGAAATGATTTTCCGTTACTTTTAAAACAGATTTTTTGATTTTTTTCTTTGACTTAAATAACATTCAAGTTCTAAAACAATCGTGAAAAATCAAATTCATTTAATCAAATATTAATAGGCCGTATTCATATTGATATTTTTATTGAACACTGCGGCGCACAGCCAAATCAAAGTTTTACTTGCTAAAGGTTTTCAATTAAGTCAAACTGCAGCTTAAGATAATTCAGCTAAAAAGAAACAATGCTACCGAGAAATTTAAAATTGTTTCGAAAATAACAACTGAGTTAAACTTATAATTGGCCAATAATGCCATATTATATAACTCGAAAAGTCATTTCTATCTTCAAATAACCAATATTTTTCTTTTCATATAACATAAAATATATACATAACCTAACGATCAATGTTGGGATGATGGTAATTGGAACCCAAAAAAATCTTCAATCGCGGTAACATATCCTATATTTAAGCTAGAAAGAACAGTTATCAGAACATTATTCAATTATATTATTTCCATTAGTCCAGCTTCAAGTATCTTATCTATAGTTTCCTACAGTAAAAAAAAACTATTTGAACGACTCAACATTTTCTTAGTTAATTCAGAAGCTAGAGTATTTTTTATACAACTAGGTCAACGCCAAATCTTACAGAGTTAATAATAATTTATGGTCCATATATTCTCAAACATCCCAAAATTTTCTTTTACTAAAAGTCACTTAATCCTTAACATATTTTGTCACATTAGTGATAACCTTTCACCTAAAACAGCTTTATTCAGATCACATTACTAAACGGCACACCTAACCAAGTCTAACACAAATTGAAAACCAACTAAAGTATCCAAAGACAAAGTACCTCTATCTGTAAAGACTAGTGAAAAGTTTTACTAGATTTTCGAAAAGGACCCGCACAATTTAAATGTATCGTATTGAAAGGTACAGGGTTTTTTTTGTTGGATGTAACAACATGCCCTGTTTAGGCCCCGTATGTGATTTTCGTTCAGTGAATCAAACAATGTTAAATAATATATTTATCAATAAAATTAGTTACATCTGGAAATCAAACAGACTCACAAACTTTTAGTTTTGTAATATA
Organism: Erebia aethiops; assembly: GCA_923060345.2. Classification (NCBI taxonomy): domain Eukaryota; kingdom Metazoa; phylum Arthropoda; class Insecta; order Lepidoptera; family Nymphalidae; genus Erebia; species Erebia aethiops. The sequence continues at coordinate 5,731,581 of OV281096.1, read as the reverse complement.
ACAAATTATTTTGTAGGTAGTACATAGTATTGACTAGCACCAAATTCACCTGTTTTGATGGTACTTATTATTGTTAGACTATAACCGAGGGGTATTTTGTAAATATTTTTCATTAGATCAGAATAAAGGTGTTGAATCCTATTAAATAATCAAGATAAATCAATAAATAAATTTTTCTTTTCTGGATACAAATTACAATGCAATACCATTCTCTGGCTCCCAAGTTTCAAACCACGATAAATCAGAGCCCCGAAGAGCCTTACCGGCTTTAGCTGCTTTTTGAATACCAATCCATCCAAGCTCGGTGCCGAGTGACTCGATGTTCTTGCACCAGGTCTCAGCCCCGCTGTCGCTCCACTCAGGATCGAAGATGGGCAGCGCGATGTCATCGCTGCGATGATTGGACGTTAAAGAGCCACGTATACTCTTTAAAATTTCTTGCAGCTGCTCGGCGTTAAGATTCATTGTTTCTCGTTGTCCAAGCCCTGTGTAATACACAAAACACTATTACAATTGTCATAAAAGAGTTCCATCCCACTTCTGATTTTAGAATATTTGAGGGTAAGGCTTGAACTTAACAAGTAGCTATCTGTTACTATGCAAAAACTATAATACTATATGCTTGGCTTTATATACTTTCATACTTTTCCTACCAAAAATATGAGTATGTAAATAGGTAGGAAACTAATTATATAGAGTCCCTTCCTATTTAAAAGCACAGCTTTTAGGCAAAAGAATAAAACTCTTTACTAGCAATTTAGCATTATGGTACGATATTCAAGAGTAAATAATAATTTACCTATTTCAAATCAAAACTAGTAACGAAAAAGAAATGAAACGAAATACAGAATTTACCACTTATATTATTGAAAGATTCAAAGCAACGGTTCAACAAAATAAGTACAAAATCTTTACACAATTTAGATTATATTTTCACACAGAAATTAGTACACAATACACATATGCAAATAAAGACAACAATCAGATATAAAGAGATACAGCAAGAATACTTATCTTTATTCTAGGTGGCTCGTAGACAAAAACCGTCTTATATCACAAGAACAGTGGGTTTTATAGGTTACGATTCCCTCCACATACCCACACCTTTTTCCTATTCCAAGTTTGACAACATAACAGAATTTTGTTTATAACAAACTGTTTAACAGAATTATCAACGAATATATATTATCAGACACTGATTAATATACTTATGTCTTAATCATTTAAACCATTTTCAAGTTAATACAACATTTCGTTCAAGTTAGTTGTAGAAAAGTACACCGAAGTCCAATCTAAGAATCAAAAGGAAGTATCAAGCGATATACATTAATGTCGTAATTCTAGTGAATCATTGCTCCAAATTATCTTAAGACTAATAATTTATTACAATAATAATTAATATATAGTTCCAATTTAACTAAGTAACTATTTTACAATATCTCATGAAACTCTATGATAGTCAATTGACCTATTTCTAAATTACATTATTTATTTGAAACATATCTATCAACACTTTGTGTTGCTAAATTAGTAACTATTTATTTTAATAAGCTCTACACTTTTTTTTTCTGAATAAACTTAAATATTTAGTTTCAAAAATATAACCATAGAAACATTACCAACATATCAAGTTACAATACAAGTGTTGACACACTTTACTATCAAATAATGTTTACCTAATACAAAATTCAGTGTTTACCCACTGTCAACCCACTATAATATTAAATTATTCCTCATAAATCACAAAATAGAGTTCTTTTATTTTGCCATAATCTATCACGCGCATCGTATTTATACGTTTGACTTTATTCCAGTTCTCGTTATGAATAAACAAAGAAATCTTCTGTACTATTTAGTATTCTGTGACTCCACGACAATGCAGTTCGATATACTGAACGTGAGTGTTCACGTGTTTATAGATAGTTGAATCTACGAAGATGCGCCCACTCGTATTAATTGGTATGGGATGTTGTGGTAGCATTTAAAATGTAGTACACCCTTGCTTTTATGTATATATTGAATTAATATATTGACTTTATATAAATAATAAGTTTTGTAGAGCAAAGAGCAATTTTCCTGATGAAACGGAAAATAGTGTACCTATAATATCGTGTAATAGTGGATTGAGCTATCTATAGTAACGGTTCTATACTAATATCATCAAAGCGCATGTGTGTCTGTCTGTCTGTCTTTCTGTGAACTTTTAAAACTCCATCCGTCTTTTCGATTTTGATCAACATTGGTGCAATGTTGGTAGATAACCTAGAAGTAGGTACATGAATGGTTACTCCGTAAAATAAAATAAAAACTTATGGAATTAAAAAAATAATACCTAATTTTTTAAAGTATAAAGCACGTCTGAAGTCGAATTGCAACGCTCGATTATTACAGTATTATGTGTGAATGACTTTTAGAAAGCGCACTGGACATACCCATGTATTATTGCCATTCCAGCAGTTTCATCTTGTGTCTGTCTACGCCTTTAGATAGTCGGAGGATGGATTACTGTGAATGTACTGATAACGTGAGGGAAAATTAACATGGGAAGGTATACGAGTAGATACGTAAATTATGTACTTTAGCTATGTCACAAAGGTGTTTAAATAATTTGTGTTTTATTATAACCATTGAGGTTAAAAAATAATGGTTCTAACTTCTAACTTTTGACGAACTCCGTGGCGCAGTGTGTAGCGCTGTTGCCTTAACGTGCGGAGGTCACGGGTTCGATCGCGGACAGGGTCAATTTGGGAATTTATAATTTCTGAATTTTCCCTGGTCTGGCCTGGTGGGAGGCTTCGGCCGTGGCTAGTTACCACCCTACCGGCAAAGACGTGCCGCCAAGCGATTTAGCGTTCCGGTACGATGCCGTGTAGAAACTGAAGGGGTATGGGTTTAATATAACTGCCATGTCCCTAACAGGTTAGCCCGCTACCATCTTAGACTGCATCATCACTTACCATCAGGTGAGATCACAGTCAAGGGCTAGCTTGTAGTGGATAAAAAAAAACATGTAGGTAAGTATAGAGCTCTTGAATTTATAATAAGAAACACGAACTGAAAAACTAACTGAATGTACCAGTTCAAACCAGTGGAAAAGTTGAATTTTAAATATTAAGATTTTTTTTATCAACTACAAAATGCCATTCACTGCGATCTCCTCTGGTGGTAAGTGATGATGCAGTCTAAGATGGTAGCGGGCTTACCTGTTAGGGGTATTCTAATCGGTTTCTACACGGCATCGTACCGGAACGCTAAATCGCTTGGCGGCACGTCTTTGCTACCGAGTGGTAACTAGCCACGGTTGAAGCCTCCCACCCAGGCATAAGATTGTAAAGAAATCTTATATGTATATTAAAAGATTATTAAAGATCAGATAGATAATATCATATTAAGAGTCACATTGATAAAAAGAACGAGGAATTGGTACAATTCGGGGCGTATTTTTGTAATAATAATTCTGGTACTCTTGATACCTAACCTAACCTAATCTAAAAATAATCATTTCGACCGCTAAACGAACTTATTTTCTATATAATAAGTAATAACATAATAGTAGTAACATTGCGCCACAATATTAACTGCAAAAAAGTACACATGAAATGCCAACAATCAATTCAATAATGCCACAGCTAATGTGTTCTGAACGTGTACTCAAAACGCCTTAGGTGAATATTTACTCGGTAATCCCTTATAAAAATATGGTCAAGTGTGAGTGAGAGTCGCGCTTTAAGAAAGTCCTGTTACATATTTTATATTTATATAATATAGTATATGTATAATATGTGATCGTGCTACCAATTTTATTTCTAAAACTTCTATTTTGTAGGCAATCGCATTGTAGGTAAGCATCAAAATAAACACACGGGCTAAAATAATATGTTGTTGTCTTCATACATATAGCCTACGTACATCGGTTTTTTATTAGGCCCATATGCTTATAATAAAGGTTTTTAATGACTAATTGAGAAAAAATACATTAAAGTTTTAGGAAATAATTTGTTTTAAAGATGGTAGCTAGATTTAAGTATTCTAGAGCAAGATATCTCAAACCATATTTAAGAAAATAGTTTCCTGATATACCATTTTTTTATTATGATGCACGGAACCCTAAAAAGAGCATTGCGTGCGAACACAAGTAGCTTCTTAGCACGCAATATCTAAGTGAGGAATGGTTTAAATGCCACATTCAATGACTAATGACAATTATTACGGCAATCAATTTACTGAACGCGATTGAGATGTCCTTAACGCATAAGGTAGCTGTTATAAAGTGAATGGGAGCACGCGATCTTACCTTTTTGCTGTTTAAATTAATTTTTTGCCAGCATAATTTATGTGAGAAATTTGTTAATGCCGCCGTTTTATTAGCTTTTGTAGGTATTTCTAAGTTGCTCTTTACTTACAAAGCCACCACGACCACTACAGGCCATTAACGTCCCACTGCTGGGCACAGGCCTCCACTCTCATAGGAGAGAGGGAATTAGAGCTTAGACCCACCACGGTGCTCTAATGCGTGTTGATGGGCTTTAACGACTATTATCATGTTAGTGATAATAACCGGGACCGACGGCAAAACGTGCTCTCCGAGGCACGGGGATGAAGCACCGCCAACTTCCTAACTTCGAGCTAGCACTGAGAATTTCTAGTCAGATAAACCCAACAATTAAATATGGCCCGACCCGGGACTCGAACCCGGGACCTCGTCGGCTGCAGTCGAACATGCTAGCCACTAGGTAGTTGGCACTTACAAAGCATTGCATTTAAAACTTGATACCAAAATCTTCAAAACATTCAATGATTTTAATTATTATACATCAATCAATGCAACGTATATATTCATCATCATTTAAGTAAAATGTACCAACTTGGACCAAGGCACTATATAATTCTATGTGCCTGGATCACGTCGACAAAAGTGCCAGCGTTAATCAGGAGTCGTTGGACGAAGAAATGGAACCTGCAATTCTGCATCTCACAACGCGCACAGCGTCACGCAGCACGTAGTCAGTGTTACGCCGCGTCGCGTGAAAAGGCTTGTGAATAAGGACACCGGATGGGTTGTGTGAGCCTGGTGAGCGTGATGTACTTTGACCAAATCCTTCTTATTGGATAGAAAAAAATCCGGAATTATCGACACAATCGTGCATTGTCGAGTCAACATCTCCTGAAGATGCTCCGGTATACGAGTGAAACGTACGTTGAGAATAATTTTGGAAGGTTTCTGTGGTGTGGTGAATAATATAGCGGGCTATAAGTGCGGGATACACACTGTACCACATAGATTTACCTCTGGTCGCGGATTATAGCGAATTAAACTTCTAGTTCGTTCAAATCCTTCTTAGTTTATTCTCCATAACTGTACCGGTGATAGGTTGAAATAATGATTATTAAAAAGTTAAAATCCCATTAAAGGTAGGTACACTTATTAGCATAAAGCCTTCACTCCTTCACTGTATTTTTATCTACGCAACTAGTTCGCGTGAGGCCGCAACTAGCAATTTGAATTTAGAATGCGAGTCCGCCTAGCCGTCACGCCCACCGGCTGCAATCAGATCGCGATTATGTAAGCCTTTAGATATGCATTTTCTGTACTGACTGTACTTTGATGACGGTAGGTTGATATGCAAAGTAAGTAAGTTAATATACTAAGTAACGCTTGATGGCCTAGTGTAGGTAAGTAAATTGGCTTAGCAGGCTTCAAGAAATCACCGTACGAATAAAAAAACAATAGGTGACATGACCGTACAATTATGTATATTTAATATACCATAACGAAAGATTAATACAATTTGTCCATTGGTTACCGTAAAAATCATGAACAGACAAACATACATACATACGGGTCAACTATAGAATTCCTTTTTGAAGTCGGTTGATATAAAGTAACTTTAAACGCTTCTATAAACGCTGCTATTTTTTTTTATATTTATTCTACCCCAATAGTCTACCTAAAAAAATATAAATAATGTTAGAGTGAAAATTCTAGGCAAACCTGCTGCATTACCACTTTCCACCAAATATGATGAAAGTCAAGCACTAGACTATAAACAAATTAAAAATGTGGACAATAAGGGGATAATTAAAACCATTATATTGTTTTTATACCAAAATTATTGCCATAATATGTGCATATTAAACATACTACATGCGAAAGGGTATATATATAATAATATGTTTTTTGGTTTGAATCACGCCACAATGGAGCAAAGTCCGAGCAATGGTAATCGTATTTTTTTGTATGGGTATAGTCAGGGAGCTGAAAATGTATATAGGCTACAATATATTGCCAGATATTTCGGGGGGAAAAACTATGATTAATAACCGCACACACACACACACATTTTGTCGGACAAAGTCGCGGTCATCATCTAGTAAATCAAAGTTACTCAAGATTTGATTTCTCTGTTTCTTATTTTACCGATCTTACTATTGTGTAATGAAATTAGCATATACGCTTACCCTATTGTCACGGCATAGCAATCCAACAGATCGGCAAAAATAGCTAGCAATATTGCATTGTACGTCCTATACTACACACAAATATTGAGTGTGTTGATTGAGTGTGTAGAGCAGACTTTGACTTTATGAGTATTTATGTACAAAGCAATCAAAATTAAAACAAAACAATTTCTACAAACTTTGATTTTTTTATTACAACTACCAGTAAAAATATCTACTTATAGTAATGTACCTACTATAATTTATGTGGTGCTTATAGTTATACACCCACCGCGCTGCTCACAATGACACGAGCTCATAAACCTAAGGCCCTCTTCCACCAAACTTCTAAGAAGTGCTACAGTAAAATTTTGTTATTCTATCACTCTTATTGCTTAGAATAAGACAGGGCTGACATTAAAGGGTCATAATATAGAAAATATTACTAACACTCATCTAACGGTTTGGTTTAAGTTACTAAGGTACCTACTAATACTTCAAAACATATTTAAATAAAAAATTATTGACTTAAGTTTTATAAAGACCAGGCTGATTGTGTAAGGAAATCGTAATCAAAATCGTTTTTTCAAACGTATAATTCGACCTGTTTAAGGAGTTCATAGATGCCTGCATGTCAAAAAGCATGTTTATACTCCTAAAACACTTAATTCACGTTTTAAGCTGTCAAATGATTACGATTTGCTTAGACAATTGAGCCTCAGAGCTTTCCGCACTTTATGGTTCAAAACGCATTTACCATGTACCCTACTGTACGATTGCTAAACTGAGGTATACACACGAGTGGTACATCTCATTATTGTCAAATTGGACACGTATCGTCGCCGGCTTGTAATTTGTGCCGTGACCTCACGACCCGTGTGTTCCCATGGACCGTCCATTGGTATTGAACTATTATTGTCATTGGCTTTGTGACAAACACGTTTCGTAGGTGATTCATGTGTATAGACATTTTCTAATTATTGATTTGGTTCTGGAGCCATACTGCCAAGACAGTTTGATGTTACGTACCTTGACATTCTAATATATATATATACTAATAACTAATTACTAATCTATACTAATATTATAAATGTGAAAGTTTGGATGGATGGATGTATGGGTGGATGTTTGCTACTCAATCACGCCAAAACGGCTGAACGGATCTGAATGAAATTTGGCACAGAGATAAATTATAATCTGGAATAGCACATAGGTTACTTTTTATCCCGGAAAATTAAAGAGTACCCGCGGGAACCAAAAAACCTCAAACAACGCAGACGAAGTCGCGGGCATTTGCTAGTATAATATATTTAAAGTAACGAACACAGTATATTTTCAAAGCAGTAAATTAATTATGCGCCGACACACCTACCTACCGATACATAAAATAAGCACAGAACCGTATCTAACGAGCGCCGGAGCGGTGGGCGGGTTTCCCACTGAAATGTAGCCATTTCCCCCGTTACCGTGCCTGCAGTTTATGCATGGTGAATTTTAAATAGGCACCGCAAACTACGTACTGTTTATCGCTAACGACTTTCGTAAGACGTGAATTATTTCCCCAGTAAATTGTTTTTCAGTATTTGATTCAATCTGATTTTAATCTTATTGCAAAAACTTACCTATCTCCGCCCATCCAGATCCGTTCAGCTGTAAGGGTGTCTTTCCACCAGAGATGTGCTACGTTGCTAAGCTACGGATGTGTGTCAAACCCACCAATAGGAGCGCTGGATCTAATATCTAGCGATCTAAGGTATGAAAATCAAGCGCTCCTATTGGTGGGTTTGACACACATCCGTAGCTTAACAACGTAGCACATCTCTGGTGGAAAGGCAGCCTTATGGCGAGATTGAGTAACAAATTCCATCTATCCATCCATCCATCAAAATTTTCGCATTTATAATATTAGTATATAGAAGTATAGAAGTGTTCCATGCCACTATTTATTTTAACCAGAATGAGGAGATCCGTAGATATAACGCCAGAACGGCTGAACTGCCTAGATTAACGGCCTGGATCTGGATTAAATTTGGCATAGAGATAGATTATAGCCTGGAATAACACATCCATGCTGTTTTTTATCCCGGAAAAATAAAGAGTTCTCGCGGGAACCAAAAATACTCAATCGAAGTCGCGGGCATGAGCATCAGCATTAGCGGTAACTAGGAATAATTAAACATTTAACGAATTAAAAAGTGCCGGAGAAATGGGCGTGTCCCCCACTGAACTGTGGTCGTTTCGCTCGTTACCGTGACCATTTGGCGTGACGGAAGCCTACGATAGCCGCTTTGAATTTACATTTTTATGCTAATATCTATTATGTAATGCGGTATGAACTGTTTTCAGTAGGAAAAAGGAGGATTTAATTATAAAAAATAACCTAACTACAAGAAGTGATAGTCTACAAGAAGTGATTTATACTTCAAAGTCTTTAATCACTAGGCCAACACAGTAATTCTGATGAAGAAGGTAAATATTATGACTCATCGACAGCCTGTGGATATTCACTATTGAATAAAGGTCTTCCAGGTCCTCAGGCTTCCTCATAACTCATCCATCCACTTCCATTCTGGAAGTTCCCGTCAACCTCCTTATATCGCCGGTCCATCGTGCTGGAAGGCGCCTCATACTACGCTTACTTGTACGCAGTCTCCGCTCAAGAACTTTTTAGCTCCTACTTCCCTATACGACAAGCAAGGCCAGCCCACTGCACTACACCTCGCAAATGGTTATGGTCATGTCAATAACCTTGTAAAAAGGATATTGTGACGATTTTCAAATAGCAAAGTCGTTTTCCCAAAATCTTTAGGTCCAGTGCCTCACAGAATAGTATAATAACTTACACTATTGTATTTAATTTATATATTGACATATATATGTACATATAAATTAAATACAATAGTGTAATCTGTCGACAGTTTACAATTTCGCTAGTTAGATTACAATCTAACGGTTTTCGTAATCTTACGGTGACATATACCTACATACCTACGTTTTAAAAAAAGAGAAACTGCAGAGTTTCTTGCCGGCTCTTCTCAGCAGAATCTGCTTTCCGAACCGGTGGTAGAGTCAAAATATGACGTAACATAAGAGAAACCTGTATGTCCGACATGTTTTTTTAAATAAATTGAGTTAAATTCCATGGTTGATCCTACACAATAAGTTTGGAGTTTACTCGCCATCACTCATCCATCCACAACGGGCAGGCAATTTAAAATTACTCACATATTATTGACAACTCATTTAAAATAGCTAAACAGCCTAGCCTCGGGCTCCCCCGGCATTTCTCGGCCGAGATCGTGTGATCCTCATCCATCAAACCGGTAACGACCTTTATGCAAAACACTGAAGTGGCTTTCGTCTCACAATTTATATTACTGTTAGCTACAACTTAACCGTAGGCTCTATGTCAAAGGTTGTGCGATGGTAATGCTAGGCGATAGATATTTTCCAAGCAATTTGTTTTTTATAAATTACCAGCTGATACCCGAGACTTCGTCGTGTGGATTAAGTTTTTGTGATTCCCAGGGAAACTCCTTAATTTTCCGGGATAAAAGTATGTCACTCTCTAGGTCCTCAACTATGCCCATACAAGATCACGTGGATCCGTTGCTGAGGCGTGATTGAAAGTCAAACCATTAAACTTACACATTCGCATATGTAATATGGGTAAAAATCCAGGGCAGGCATGAGTGTTATGGCGTTAGTGCACATTGGTAGATCTCAATTTTAATTTTTGACTTGGACAACTTGGATTATTCTTTGCTTCTAACTTCTTGCTACGGTCTTATGGGCGGCTTTAGAGCCTCGGCTTCTTCCCATTTCCCAACCGGTGGCAAGGAACTAGGAACCGATCTTAGGGCTTGGGTTTAAAAATCACCTTGCATAGCTGTGTTCTAAAAGGAAAAAAAAACTGTAAAATTTACGCTGGTTCTACATCTAAACTACCCATATTGCACAAAAACTAATCATATTCATAAACCTATATTTGCCATTGTAAAGATAGAGCTGATTTATATATCTTGTCAAAAGTTTCGCTTCTTCATTACAACAGAGCCTTAAAAACATTATGTTAAAATAATGCATGCTAAGAAAACGTACTGTAAGCGCGAAGGCATAAATACTCAGTGTCGGAAAGGATATCGCACCATTAACCTTATTTGATCACATTTTACTGTAAATGGATGAGGTAGGCCCTGTAATAGATTATTGTTCTTACATACCTAAATATGAATGATTACCTGGCTGAGGAAGTTCATAAGAATACTAGATGATGCCGCATAGAATTAGGTTTACGGCAAATCTCGTAGAAACTCTTTAATTTTCCAGAATAAAAAAACATTGGGTTTAAAGACACGAATGCAGTATGTGCAACCCCGAACTTCCTGATGCATATTATATCCCACTAGAAATAGTAACTCCAGTTTATAATCTCATATTGTAACTTTTTTTTTAAATTTTCGTACAGAAACTTAAAACTTACTTAGTAAGTCTATACATATTTTGACGACCTCCGTGGCGCAGTGTGTAGCGCTATTGCATTAATTTGCGGAGGTCCTGGGTTCGATCCCCGGCAGGGTCAATTTGGGAATTTATAATTTCTGAATTTTCCTTGGTCTGGTCTGGTGGGAGGCGTCGGCCATGGCTAGTTACCACCCTACCGGAAAAGACGTGCCGCCAAGCGATTTAGCGTTCCGGTACGATGCCGTGTAGAAACCGAAGGGGTATAACTGCCATGCCCCTAACAGATTAGCCCGCTACCATCTTAGACTGCATCATCACTTACCATCAGGTGAGATCGCAGTCAAGGGCTAGCTTGTAGCGGATTAAAACAAAAAAATAATAATATAATTCTTAGGCAATTATAATTAAATCTAATAATATAAGTATAATAAAAAAACTGCGAAACTGCGAGCAAACAGGAAACGTCTGAACTGCGAGAACCAATAAGCAGATTCCTATTCCTGCGGCGAGATCAAAATCTCCTACCAAACTTTATTATTACAGCCCCCTTCCGACTGAGTATGTATTAGATTCGATGCGCCTACTGCCAATTTTATTAGGGTTACTTCCTTAGTATGTTCTAAATCCATACTAATATTATTATATGCAAAAGTGTGTCTGTCTGTCTGCTACGCTTTCACGGCTCATCTGTTCAACCGATTTTGATGAAATTTTGTTTAGGGATCGTTTGATACCCGGGGAAGGACATAGGCTAACTTTATCCCGAAAAATTAAAGAGTTCCAGCGGGAATCAAAAAACCCGGACGGAGTCATCATCTAATAATATTCTAAAGGCGCATTCGATGTACAATTAACACTAACACAAAGAATATCATTACACAAAGCCAATGCAAAGCTGCGAGATTATACTTAGCATAACAGGAAACGGCTGAACTGAAAGATCAAAAACTGCGAACTGATTAACTTTTCTTGCCACCGCCCCTTCCAACTATCCGATTCGTTCAGCCTACTGCCAATTAGGGTTAATTTTCGGTTAATTTTCGGCTAGTACAAAGATCCCCGCTGTCCTAAAGACCAATCAGTAATTAAAACAAATAGGGTCAAAAAGGAACCGCCCGAGGCGCCACGGGGCGGTTTCGAGCGCCGCGCCGTCGCCGCGAGCGACCTACCCCCTCATTATAAAGTTAATCTAATTATTGAATTCGTACAATGTTGTGTTTACATTTTTTTTTCTCATTTGCCCACTATACTTAGGAATGGATGTGTAAGCGCTAAATGGCACGTTTAGGGCAATATATCATAAAAGCGGAGTCACTGTTGCGCCGACGGTCATTTTCTCACGCTAAAGGACTGTTTGAGCAATAAGGCGGACTCAAATATTATTACAGGGTATACTGATCTGGCCTCTAGATGATTAGTGATCAAATTCTACTGGTGGCACATGATGGAATTTTTTTCGTAGGAAATTCTTGGTGGAAAGGTCGTACCTACCTAATTCAGTATCGATATAATTTTGAGAACTGTTATTTTCGATTATTATTATAGTTACAGGAAGCATTTCATTGCAGTAAAATTCATAAGCTTATTATGAAATTTGGTAGAAAATAGAAGTAGGTATATTCATGACAAAATCGCAACAATGAACATGAATCAGTCAAGTTGAAACCTATAGTATTCTACCAATATCCATACTGATATTATAAATGCGAAAGTGTGTCTCTATGCTACGCTTTCACGGCCCATCTGTTAAACCGATTGTGATGAAATTTGGTACAGCGATAGGTTGAATCTATGAGAAGTACAAAGGCTATTTATCCCGGAAAATTAAAATGTTCCTGCGGGAATCAAAAAACCTTAATCCACGCGGACGAAGTCGCGGGCATCATCTAGTTATATGTATATTTTTACGCCACTACAAGTTAGCCATTGGGGCTGATTCTGTATAACACAATCTCTAAACTAAACTAAAATGGCAGCTTTTAGTCTAGTTCTGTCCCTTTCCGTAGGAAGTATTATGAAAGGGTGAGCAATATAATATTTTGTAATGCTCTAATTTTAGTTTAGTTTAGAGATTGTGCACTACAGACTACAACCTCATCTAATGGTATAAGATGGTGGTGGGTCCTGTTGGGATTATGGCAGTTATACTAATGAATAAACCCCCATTCAGTTTTTACACTGCATCGTAACGGAACGCTAAATCACTTGGCGGTACGTCTTTGCCGGTACGGTGGTAACTAGCCACGACCGAAGCCTCCCACTAGGCTAGACAAGAGAAAATTCAGTATTATAAATTCCCCAATTCACCCTGCCAGGGATCGAACTTACGAGACCCCATCGCTCACCACTGCGCGAGGGAGGTCGTCAAAGAGGTCGAGGGTGTATGTTAATGTCCTTTAATCAAGCCGGCATAATGTTTTTTTTTGCATGGGTATAGTTAAAGACCTGGCAAGTGGCATTCTTCTACATAGGATTTTTAAAATCCTAAATCCACGCGGACGAAGACACGGTTATCAGCTAGTTATTATTTGAATATGTAAGCATACCGGATTTGTGTACCAAAATAATTGATAGGTAGGTTACTTTCCAAGATGACTCACCGATATTTAAATTAACCAATTACTCCTTGGAATTCACATTATGAGGACTAGCATTAAAATACCTGATATAAACAGTATATTTACGTGAAGAATTTTTTAAAAGCAAATGTCGATGCAGTAAAGATTAAGCTGAAGGATTCACTTTTTCCCCTTCAACTCGTACTTTCCTCCGTATTTACATGAAATATTTCTTAGTTAGTTTTGACATCTCAAAACTATTTTGGTGTCCACAAAATTCTTACAAAAAGCTAGTAAACCGAAAAAATAACCTTGGTTGGCGTGGTTTTCCGAAAACTTATTTTAAGTATTAAAATAAATTAAAAATTGTAATAGTTATATCTATAAAAAAATTGAACTCCTTCGATTTATATTCGATAGGATCTGGAAGGCGCATTATCTTTATCATCCCAAGAAATTCCTTACAATTATAGCATCAATGAATGGAGTCACATCCCTCAGCAGTGAGATTCACTCATTCCCTCATCGATTTAAACAAAACTGACATGAGACTTAATTTTATCAATATACAGACGAACACTGAGATCCTATTCAGATATAGGTAGAGGTAAAATGCCTTATATTACAGTGAGCGATCGATTACCGAATAATCCGGTAAATGCTTGTAATCACCCGTGGCTTTGCATGGTAATTGCCAGCTATTACGACCCCATTTTACTGCCCTTCAGACTGGAATTCTTGAGAAATATTTCCCTACGACCAATTGTAAGTCTCCACTCAGTGAAAAATAAAATAAAACGTGTCATGCGCAAGTTTTATTCGTCTTAAGATTTACTTAACGTTCTAAAAAATATGGCCCTTAATTATTATCATTCCACTGAATATATTATGTAGTTTAAGGTTAAATTAAATTAAATTATTTTAAGTTCACGCATATGTAGGTTTTAAAATGCCTGGTGTAACTCTTTGATTTTCGGGATACAGAAGCCTAATAGCTATTTCACTTTCCAGGTCCTCAACTATACCCATGCAAAAATCACGTCACTTCATAGCCCTGTTTGTAGCGTAATCAAATCATAAACCAACTAAAAACACACATTCGCATTTACAATAAAACTCAATTAGAAAACTTCTACATTGAAATTAATATATTAGTCAAGATATTAATTAGTCTACTGTGTAATGCTTACCCACGCAACAGAGAATCATCAAACTATTATATTATAGCTTATTTTAAAATGCTAGATAATCGTTCAAATAACTGTAACATAAAATATAAGTTTATCTTAGAAAGCCGTTACATAAAGTGCTATTACAAACAAAGGTGCAATCATAATAAGTGATATAAAAACAACGGTTGCGCTGTATCTCGAAACTAAGCCAGACTAATAACGTACTAAGTTTCACTTATCACAAAAAATCAACTGACCAAAATCCCACGGTTAAAAAAGTCGAAGGTGAGAACCGAGGTCTCTAGCCTGAAGCAAACGGTAGATCCTCTGAAGCAGCAAGAGCGACCGTACGTGATCGTACAGACTACCCAAAACTATACATCATCGATGCCACAGATAAAGAAAATGGGAGTAACAAAAGTTATCATACTGAGGATGCGAGAGCTGGGGATAATGAAGAAAAATTTGTATAGGTTGGAGTGGTTAATGAAGTGGTATCAGTGTGTGCAGGGTCGGTTGGTATAGGAGGTCGCACGCAATCCGAGCATTCGGAGCACGTGGGAAAGACGTTGCTGAGGCGGGTAGCCTGCGGCAAACTGCCACGGTTGACGATCACCGCGATAAATATATTCGACATTAGTGGGCACAGAGCAGAGCAGAGCATCGACTCTGAATTTATGTGAGACTATCGCGCTATAAGCTCGAGGTGTAAAATTACCTTTGAACGTTTTCACTTTACATAGTTTAGTGATTCCTTTGGACAAGGAAACGTTTACTTAAATTAGAAGCGATGAAATACAATGTTAGAAATACTGAACTTGCTATTTTAGATGTTCTTAAAGATGTTGATTTCAGTAATTTGCTAAACATATTAATATCAAAATGTTAATATCAAAATAAAGACAGAAAATATTTTTTAATTTGTTTTCAAATCATAAATGAATCAGAATGAAAAACACACTATGCTTATGTGGATTTAAATAATAACGTCTATATTTTATTTGACAAATTAACATCGCTGAAGAAAAGCCTTAAATCATTTGATGATATTAACTTTCTAAGCATAATCTACTCTGTGGGCTTTCCAAAGCTCGGATGAAGACAGCCAGAGGGCGAATTCCCTAAAAAACTCGGGGGTCAAATGTCGAACAATTTATTGGCTCCACAGTAAGGTTCAACCGTTTGGCTTTCGGCGTTCTTTGGGAAGATCCGCAAACCTCTAATTAGGAGGATTATGAAAATATTCACACAGGTGCGTGGCACATCCCTAATAAGCATCTTGGCTTGGGGCAAGTCGTGAGCCTTCGCTTAATGTTTTGGGTGTAACTATTGCAGGTTCGGTTAGATTTTTTTTAGTCTCTAAGGTAATCTAGGATCGCTTCTCGTTGATTTGTTTTATTCTAAAGTTATCGGCGGTGAAACTTGTTTTCGTTATTGTTTAGAAATTAATAGATAATATTAATAACTATAGAATAGATAGTTTATTAAAAACTATTTAATATTAATATCACAGATGAAATAAAATTAGCTAATGCACAATTTTTGCGTTATAACAAGCCTAAAGGATACCTACAAGTTAAGATACATTCTCTCGACGTAGTCTCATTATAATGCTTCTGTTCCACTTGTACCTCTACCCCTGAAATACACAGAAATAAAGATAAAATCGTCTTATCTGAAACTTGTGACACGTATTTTAAGCATTAAAATTTTATCATTTTAAAAATTACCCTAAACGGTAGTAAAGAGCACCTATGTCTTGAATCTTGGCTATTTATCTATTATAGTAAATTCATGTGTTAGATGTGTTGCTACGAACGTTAAAACTTGCTGGTTATTATAAAATCGTGAGGTAATCTATTTACCTTTTAGAAGGACCATATTATTTGTTTATTTAATTTTCTTCAAGCATTGCTCACTAGATATATACAAAAATATATATAAGACAAGCTAATATTGATACCATTATGTACTATAGATAAATATTAAGTATCTGGGAAAATACCAACAGTGAAAAAGAAGATCAATGAAGGATAAGCTGTGTGAGTCAACTCTCAACACTCTCAAAACTCCCGTATCATTTCATCAATATTTTTTGCCGCATAAAATACAATGAAATCAAAATTTTGCAACCGTAACCATTAAGGCTCATTCATAAAATGGAGCAAAAACTAAAAAGGTTGCTCTTGTTATAATGATAGGTGGTCGAAATGAAACCGGCAAAACAAAGGATGCCATAGTTTTTGACATGTCGACCCGTAAACACCTTGTATTTTATGTCAAAGATTTTTGAAAGACAGAACTGCTTTATAATTTTAGTTAGATGGGTACCATTAGAGCGCAACCACAGATTACAAATGCCGCACTACACTCAATGAGTTTAAAATCTAAAAACTAAATAGATATGATAATAATCAGTGAAGCTAATAGGGTTACTACAAAAGTACAAAGTATTAATGGAATATTTTCGATCCCTTATGTAGTAGTATAGTAGGCATGTATGCATATTTATAGTCTTGGAAGTTTGATAAATAAGATGAGATTGATGAACAAAATTTATTTTTCTGGAATAAAATCAAAGACACCTACCTGGAGATAATTTTATTCTATGACGGTAACTTTTACTAATTTTCCCTAACATTCTATCTTACGTCCATTTCGGGATTGACGTAATGACCGGGTGTTTGATTAGTTTGCGGTTGACCATCATGCTGAGGGTCCGAATCGGTGGCGCCAATAAACAACCTATTGTTTTAACATTAATATTTTATTATTCTTTTATGGCTTTAACATTAATATATTGCTTTTTTCTTACTTGTATGTCTGACAAACGCTATTGTGTTAGTATATTTTTGTTTAGCAGTTATTCCATTTCCTTATACAGTTGTTAGATGGATGTTTGAGTGCAGTCCTCAAGAGGCAAGTAGTCTTCTCACCTGGTTTAAGTTTAGCCTAAGATGGTAGTGGGCTATTGGGATAACTTGGGAATTTATACTAAGCCACATGAGGCATCCCACTGGAACGACATCCCACTGAAGTGACTTGATGGTAAGTAGGTACGTCTTTGCCGATGGTTAACTAGCTACGGCTGAAGCTTTCCACTAGACCAGCAAAGTGACAATTTAGAATTTTAAAATTTGTGAAATGCCCTGCCGTAGTTCGAACCTAGAGACCTCCCACTAAGAAGTTCAAAGTTCTTACTATTGCGTCAGGTAAGCAACGATTGGTCGTGAGGAACGACGCTGGTACTGCAAATCCAAAAGTGGATGAAAATTATTAGCCTAACTAAAATGTCGTTTAAATGCGGCAAGTTGTGATTAAAAGATTAATTGGAGAATAAATATCATATCCAAGATAAGCTGAAACTGTATTTTATAGTCAGTATATCATTTCATTCAACTATATAATATGTCAATTCCAGTCCCTACTTTTTATTAAAGTTTTATCTAAATAATGGTTTCCAAAATTAAGCCATATATCTTACTATTATTCTGTCACAAACCATCTATTTCTAATATTAAAACTTCCATTAAATTAACCACAAAAATCGTCTATCCCAACGGAAGACACGTTCTCGCAAAACTCGGATTTTAAACTGCAAATTTTGGTTCTAAAGTCACAACAAAATTACAATTATCTATTCCCGTATCATTTTAACCGAATTCAGATGCGATTATAACCGCATTTGGTCCAAATTTAATAACTGCCAGAAACCGCAGAGTCCATGCTTTGATCCTTTGTAATTATACACCTATTTCGAGAAGGATTTTTTGATTTTTACCTGACTTTACGCAGAAGGCTGTGCGATTGAGAGATAGGTAACCCCTTCCTAGCGTTGAGATATCTATTTAATTGTTGGTTCTAAAAATTTCTTGGCAATTACAAATTAAAAACACGTGTTCACTATAATTATACGCACGCAATGCTAGATGATTTGATCGTGGTCAGAGCAAAAAATGTTTCAAAATACAACAACGGTTGAAACTTAAATTAGTCGTGTCGTGTGCAGAAAGATGGGTAGGTATAGGTTATATGTAAATCTTGTTTTTTTTTTAAATAGCGAGCTCTGTAGCATAAAACTTGGATTTTATAAATATTGTTTCTGAAGTAGTCATTCTCAATATTGTTTTGGAACTTGTTCGGATTTTCTAATTTCTAATAATATCTTCTAATCGTTTTTGATAGTTTACCTCCCTAGAAAATATTTCATAAAACGATACTTTCGTTGACAGTAGGTACTTTTCTCACTATAACTTCGTAATTCTACAAATTCGTTTGTTGTTTCTAAGTACCTTCGATTACCTTCGTTTCTAGATTAATACCTTAGTATTACCACAGAGTAGATAATAGTACGGTATTACCTTATTTCATTTCATTTCTTGAAAGGTGTGCGCTTAATTTTTTGTAAATCGGATTGGTGATGTATAACACCTTGCTTAAATTATTAAGTATACCGTTATATTTCTACGCTACAGTTAAAGTATTGCTTCTGTATTAATCCTTTAGTTCATTTTAAAGTTCGTCAACAGCATTACTCTCGAAATAAGATTATATTATTAAAGATTATACCTAGTAATGAGCTTTGAAAGTAAAAAAAAATATGTACGTACAGTTATAATATCAATACAGTCCTTCCTGAAATTATTTGTAACTAGATGATTCCCGCGACTTCGTCCGCGTGGATTAAGATTTTTGATTCCCGCGGGAACTCTTTAATTTTCCGGGATAAAAAGTAGCCTATGTCCTTCCCCGGGATACCATCTACCCCTATACCAAATTTCATCAAAATCGGGTGAAGAGACAGTTTTTTTAATTCCCGCGGGAACTCTTTTATTGTCCGGGATAAAATGTAGCCTATGTCCTTCCCCGGGATACCATCTACCCCTGTACCAAATTTCAGCAAAATCGGTTGAAACGATGGGCCGGGAAAGCGTAGCAGACAGACAGACAATAACACTTTCGCATTTATAATATTAAGTATTATTTGTAATGTCTACAAGTAGTAATCTATTCTATTATTATATTCTATTACTATATTCTTTGACTGCCTCGTTGGTCTAGTGGTTAGCATGTTCGACTGCAGCCGACGAGATCCCGGGTTCGAGTCCCGGGTCGGACCATAGCAAGTATTGGGTTTTTCTGGCAAGAAATTCTCAGTACTAGCCCGGAGTTAGGAAGATGGCGGTGTTTGACCCCCGTGCCTCGGAGAGCACGTTAAGCCGTCGGTCCTGCGCCTGATCTCTCTCCGGTCGTGTCGGATTTTCCGTCCCATCGGGCTATGAGAGTAAAGGAACAGAGAGTGCACCTGTGTATGTGCACACACTTGTGCACTATACCTAATATCTGCCGCGCAGATGGCTAATCTCTGGAGATTGCCCGCCGTGGCCGAAATTCGGTCGGGAGGACATTAATCTATTCTAATAGGTATAATATTATAATTTATAAATGCGAAAGTTCAGATGGATGGATAATTATTACCCAATAATGCCAGACCAGCAGAATGGATCTGAATGAAATTTGGTACAGAGATAGATTATAGTCTGGAATAACACATACGCTACTTCTATCACGGAAAATTAAGTAGTACCCCCGGGAATTAAAAACCTTAATCCACGCGTACCAAGCCGCGGGCATCAGCTAGTAGACCTTTAGGTAATTGAAAGAAAGAAAGAAAAGACTCTACCAAAAACTGTGTTTCCAACCAATTACAATCCGGGTATCTTTAAATCAAGAGTGAATAGGCATCTTCTAGGCAAGCGCGTCCCATCTTAGGCCACATCATCACTTCCCATCGCGTGTGATCGTGGTCAAGCGTAAGCCTATATTTGAATAATAAAAAATAAAAAAAGACCTATTGCAAAAGCAAATGCAAAGCAAATGGTAGGTAGGATTGCTAATAGCACTTTATATAATAGGTAATTGATACTAAGTAAGTCACCATACTTACCCGTAGAACAGATACTAAAATTCTACATCAATGCATGTATATATGTTTTATTTGTTATTATAATTAATCTCCTTAAAAGAGTATCTGTTTTTTATTACGTTCATACTACATATCGAATATATACATGAAAAATTAAAATCTAAATTAAATCTAAAGTAAAAAAAAAAAAAAAAAGGAAACTAAAAACTAAACATTAAAAATATCATCTATTCCACTGCAATAAGGCAATGTGCCCAGAATGCTGGCTGCGTTACCTCGCTGAATAGCCAAACTTATATGTTGGCCGAGATAACTGCCAGCCCTCCGGTCACCTGTGGACTCCGTGAGACGAGAAGATAGATCCTTAAAAAAGGATCTAGCATCTTCGCCCCACGACCCCATGGTTTCAACACCAAAAGGCACAAAAATAAAATTATTTTCTATAATTTCATATTTGCGCCTCTTGGCTCTTTCTGCATTAGAGGCCGCCGCCCCCGCCGCCATGGAGGTCGCCTGTAAGTGGGACAACGCCAGCGTATCCACGCATGTGGCATCCCAAACAAGCGACCTTCCTAGCTTCCACGGAACCAGAGTCATCCCGTCAGGTCTCTTACCATCACTGCGTGCCAAGCCATTTGGCTCTAATACTGCAGGCACTTTAGCGGTGGCAAGAGACCTACGGATGATGTCGTTCAGGGAAGCATGACGCGATAGACGACCGGCACTTTTAATGCAAGAAAGCCCGTGATGACCATACGTGTCCACTGTCCCACCACAGTGGCATAGATGTGGCTGTTGTATCTTGGCGCCAAGTCTAAGACCAACCGCAATCGTCAGAGTGAGGTGGTCCAACAGAGTGCCTAAATGCTTAGAGGGGAGAGCTTGAAGCCAGTAACTTGATTCCCTCGTAGACACCGCAAGAAGGCGAGCACGGTCGCTTGCAGTAGTTGAAGAATTTAAAAGCTCCTGCAAAACATCCGAACACAGTGCGTCGTCCCATTGTCTTTGAGAGAATAAAGATACTGGTTCCTTACTAGGACATGCCACATTGAAAGCAATTCTAGCTTCTGCCAAATACGACGGCTCTATGGAACCTAATGAATGGTTTATAATATTGCCAAAGAGCTTGAACGTACCATAAGCAGAAGATAGAAATGCTGGTAATGATACACTACTAATTTTACGAATGCCTAAACCACCGTATCGAACTGGGAGAGAAGCTTGTGTCCATGTCGTGCCATCTAAAGGACAATTTAGAATTTTGGATAGAGTATTTTTAATTTTCTTATCCAAATCGTTCAATAAGGGAAGGAATTTCCATAGTGGTGAGCATCGAAGAAAATAGGTAAATTTTGGAACAAACAGACAATATTTAATAATAAAAAGGGCCATGTGTGAATTAATTTGAAAGAGGCGTTCCGAACATTGATCAAATTTAGTAATTTGGTCATTGATAAAAAGTGGAATAGAATCAACTAAGACGGGAGCTCCAAGAAGGCGAAGCGAGTCTTCACTTAGAATTTTGATTCCTGGTGCCAAATGATTAAATTGTTCAGTAATTATGTGTCTTTTTTGGGCTTCCGTTGAATTTGGAATATAGAGCTCACACTTGCCAAAATTCAATTCCAAACCAACAGATTTAAATTGTTCAATTAAAACCGCAAGATCATCTAAAACAGATGAAGCTTCACCTCCTAAAGTTCCATCATCTAGATACCAAATGTTAAATTTAGAATTCAATTCCGAAATAATTGGGTGAATAGCCAAACTGAAAATGGCAGGTCCCAGTGGATCTCCCTGTTGGCAGCCTACAGCAGAGCTTAGAAAATTGGATTTATACAATAATTTGGAAGGTTCCGCGTAACATTGCCAAAGGTAAGGGAAAATTTTTGGAATTTTGTTTTTAACTTCAGAGAGGAGGATGTTACGATCAATTGAGTTAAAAGCATTTTTAACATCAACTTTCAGCAACACCTCCTCGCCCGAATTTAATAGAAAAGTACGAGCAGCGTGAACAGCAGCTTCACAACCACCCTTACATCCGAAGCCTAGCTGTATAGGTTGAAAAAATTCTGACATAGATGGTGCAATCTCCTTAAATAATATGGAAAATGGAAATGCTGCGGCCAACTGTGACTCATCTTTTCATACCTACCATTCATTTTTATTTCATTAATTAGATCAATTGTGTCGTAAGGTCGTTCTCAAATTCAAAATATTTACTTACTTTTTATTCCATGGTGTTTCTGAATGATCATAGTCAAGCGTATACCTACTTGTCGCTTCAAAAAAAAAACAGGTTTTTATTTTCTCTATAAATTTATTTGACCTTGCCCTTTTTCAATCCCTGTTTGACGTGTCCATGTCAGCTGCACGAGGCTTCGACGGTGTTACTAATTCTTGTCCTTGTCACTTGTTCAAACTGTTATTTTATTTATTTAATCGTATGGCGTTTGGTACTTATTAAGCGTTTTTATAAAAAGAACGCTTATTTCGCCTGCAAGTTCGTCGCTCGTTTAGCACCACCCAGGGGACACGTGCAGGGAGGTAGAAGGTAGCTCCTGCGGACGTGAGCGACGGGGCATCCCCCAATACTAACAACTGAATTACTGAACTGAACAACCCCCCAAAACTGTTATTAACTCTATTTGATAGAAGATAAAGTTTATACTTGTTTGTTTTTGGAGTTCATTGAGGGCAGGTTTAACTGCCCGCTTGTCAATCTCTGGTGGGAAATTGACAGAAGATACCAACACTTTGATGTTGCGTATGAATGTTGCTCTAGAAGCTGATTCATGTTAGGCATCTAAGTTGGTAAGAATTTGGCTAAAAGAATCTACAAATATATCTAGCCGATTGAGTGGCGGGCACAAGGTAAGCAGTGCTTTTATGCCTCTATGAACTGCACGCCACTGCCGATGGTGCTTGGCAAGTTAGTCAGGGTTTGGAAAATTGGGAAATGACACTCCTAGCTACCGAAATCATTTAAATATCATCGTGATCTAAACCGTCGCGTCGCTGGCCCACTGCTGAGGATGGGTCTCTTCAGAATGAGAAGAGTTAAGGCCATAGTGCAACACGCTGACCAAGCGCGGATTGACATTGACAGTCTTAAGTTCTTGTCCTTTCAGAAAATAAAGAATTCTCAGGAATGCAGGTTCACGATGGGATTTAATTTATTGAAATGTTTTTTATTCCGAAATGTCAGAGGTCTGAGGAAGTCTTAACCACTAGGGTATGGTCGCTGTCATTCAAATAATATCAGAGCCTCATAATATCAATATTGGGTGTCATCGCTTGCGGTGGGTGCGCCTGCACCTAATTGGCCGAAATGAAACCCATTACACCGTATCTTGATGATTGACAGCTGCCAATCAATGGGTGTTGCGTGTGTACGCCGCCAGGTGGGGCGTGCGGTAGGATACAGATGGGTGAAAAATAAAAAAATCGTTTGATTTTTAAATACTCTTCTTTTACTAGTGTAAAAGATATTAGACCACACTGCTAGAAAGAAACAAGATAACCTTGAATAAATTTTAATTTTTCTGTTCATTCCAGTTTTTTGTGTAGGTATGTTAGAATCACATTTATATTGCAATTATTAATCTCAATATTAAATTACTAAATGAATCTACCATAGTTTCGGAAAGCAGAAGAAACTGCAAGAAACTGGTATAGTTGATCTTTTAAAATTATTTATTGAACAACCAATGATATTAAAACATACTATTATTTATAAACGATGAACTATTAAATGATTTTACACTAAGGTATATTGGTTTTAATAATTTTTACTACAAGATCACTGTCTCAAAATATGACTCCAAAAGTCAACTGTTTAGAAATTTATAATGATAACCTAACACTAGGCTGTAAATGAATTTGGGAAGATTTTTTATGGATTTTGATAAAAATCACAATATCTTCAAGGTTTTGAAACTGATTTTGTGATTTACTATGTGTAAATAGCCGGTGACTAAACAACCAAAGCGACGAAATCTAATTTGTGTGCAATGCTATAATACCTACACCTACTTTGTCTATGTGAGCTTAAGCCTTAAAGATAATATTAGAGGCGTGTTCATTTTTAGATTAGACGTCATAAACAATTCATGATCCGAATAATACCTAAAACACCAGGCCTTTTCTAAAGACACACTCACTCTCACTCGCTCACTACAATACATTGCCGGCTCACTACTTACTTACTGAGCACTTGTCTCCTCTCGGAATGAGAAGGGTTTGGCCATAGTCCACTACGCTGGCCAATTGCGGATTGGCTATCTTCACACACCTATGAGAAAATTGTGCAGAAATCTCAGGCATGCTAGATGTTTTCCTTCACCGTTAAAGCTAGTGATATTAAATTCTTAAAACCAACACCTAACTCCGAAAATTTAAAGGTGCCCGGAGATCGAACTCCCAAGCATAATCCCGGAATCCCGGTCGTCTAAACCACTAGCCCCACTAGCCTATCGCACAAAAATACACATTTACCATAATTTTTCATATTTTTTTTGGGTTACCGTCGCTCGGAGCTAACATAAATCGTTCCCAAACATGAGTATCATGCACAATTATAGCTAAAGGGTAATAAATCTCGAAATAATGCCCCAAAGATTTACTTGTGCTACTTCAGGTGATCGTTACGTCCAATCTGCTTGGGGGCAAGCAATCTTCATTATGTAATTTTATTGTACTCATCTATTGTTCTTATACCTACTGACATCTTCTCATCATCATCTTCTTGTATCGACTCTACGTTGATAAGTCGCTAGGAAGTCGCCTAATGTACCGATTATGTACCTACTTGGATGTACAGTCAAATTTCACTGGGTACGTCGGGGTACGTGCATTCACGGTGAATAGTGAAAGGAGAGTGCCAGTCTTGGTTTTTCTTGTAGGCATTTTTTTGGCTAGTCTGTAAGTTACGTAGGTAGTACCAAATAGTATATTGGAATCATATAAAGCAGAAGGAAGTTCCAAAATCTTGTGCTCTTTTTTTTAGATTTGACTCATACAAAATACTTAACTGAAATAAAACATTGAACAATACAATAAATTAAAAGTAATTTTCCCATTCCCAAGTATGTAGGTATCTTATAAAACAAGCGATCGCGCAATGCAGCTTGATGGATCTGGTTTAAGAACTTCTAAAAATATAATGAAAATGTTACACTTCCCTTATTATTAATTTATTTAATAAAAAGGGAAGTGTAACATTTTTATTTACTTGGTACCGAATTAACAAGCGAATTAAGTACCTAATGTTAAAGGACTTAAGCTCTACTTACCAAAAATATTTTTTACCTCATTATTTAAACATAACATTTAATCATCAATAACACAAATTAGCCTTACAGCAATAACGCCACCTAATAATTAACAAATATCGATATCCATTTAATTGAATAGAACTGCCTGAATTAGCGTGTATAAATCAATGAGTTGCTTTCATAAATCAACAGGAACGTCAGTCAGTCTGCGCCGGCGCATGACGGACGAAATCACTTGAAATATAGCGGCTAATGGCCCTTCACACTTGATACTTTCAGTAAGGAACTGCGTTAAACGTCTGCCCCTACAAAACCGATCAGAAGCGTGGTACTGGTAGGTAGGACTAAATAGGGAGTTATCTTTAAATACGCTTCGCACTGACGTAATATACTATTATTACCTATTCTGTGGCAATATGAGCTAAGACGCGCAAAATGTTACAAATTATTTATTTGAGTTACGGAACTTCTGACACCCCGGTTTTATTGTTTATCTACTAAGTAGGTACATAAGTTAGCCCTTGACTACAAATTGCGACCTCACCTGATAGTAAGTGATGATGGAGTTTAATATGGTAGTGGGCTAACCTGTTAGGAGTAGGTATGGCAGTTTTATTGAACCCCTAATGTAAAATAAATTAATACCACTAAACGCTTTCTACATGGCATTATACCGGAATGTTAAATCGCTTGGCGGCACGTCTAATTTACCGGTAACTAGCCACGGCCGAAGCCTCCCACAGACAGAGAAAAATCAAAAATTATAAATTCCCAAATTGAACTCGCCGGGAATCGAACGCAGGACCTCCCACATTAAAACAACAGCACTCAACACTGCGCCAGGGAAGTGATCAAAAAAATTAACCCAAAGCAGGCGTTCCTGCTGCAATCGCCAAATTGTCGAAAAGTAGCGAGTGTGCTAGAACCTTAACCAGCTAAATTCGACTTTAATCCCTTCTGGATTGCTTTTAATTGAGAAA
Source organism: Erebia aethiops (assembly GCA_923060345.2). Lineage (NCBI taxonomy): Eukaryota > Metazoa > Arthropoda > Insecta > Lepidoptera > Nymphalidae > Erebia > Erebia aethiops. Next base: position 5,704,767 of record OV281096.1, on the reverse strand, counting down.
AGTGGAAACAACATTCGACCGATTATCGGAATCGATTTCGGGAATCGGAATAGTCATGGGAAAGTCGGCGTTTTGGTATCGCGATTAGCCCTCAATCAGAGGGATTTGTGCAATTTTCATTGACTGGCAAATTGCGGATGAGGCCAGACACCATCTGTCAATGTTGCTTAGTTCGTCAATTAACTGGCTCTAATCTAAGGTTATATTATGGCTATTTTTTCTTAATATAGCTCAGATTCCAAATGTTGCTGGCGGTGCTGCGGTCTTGCTAACGGTTAGTTTATACTTAGTGAGTGACGATTTGATAACCCTATTTTGCTAGTCAAGCTATTACTAGGGTTCTTAATAATTGGGTATTTGACTACTATTCAAATAAATTATTTTTTAGTTATTATTAAATAGAGGATCTCCAAAAAGTCGTAATATCCACGTGGGTATTTGACAAATAGTCAAATCAGCAACTTTTTTCAAATGTCAAAACGCGTCCTAAGCCCCATACTTAGAACGCGTATTGACGTGACATCACATTTCAGAATTTCATTATAAATCCCAATTTATAATGAAATTCTAAAATGTGATGACATTAAAGTTCGACGCACTTTTTTTACTTTAATCAATTATTTAAAATGGTTATTCAACATAAAACTATCAGGGGACGTACTTAGACATTACTAAAAAAATATTTATTTAAGAAAAGTACCTAGTCAAATACCTACCCAATTCTAAGTTTTCTTTAGGTACAACTTTTTAAAATGATGTTTAAACCTTTATCAAGCTGAATTTTTTAAATTTTTATTTAAATATTATTATTTATTATGTAGGATATCCATGGGTAGAATACCTACATTTCTTTATATATTAAAAGTTGGTTTATTCCTTGCTTACTAGGTATACTTATGTATCTACTATCTACTATTATAAAAGTTAATTCTATTATGAAAAAATGTTCCTACCTATACCTACCTATAAAATTATTTATCCGTCTAGTTATAATAAACATAATTTATAAAATAAGTACCTAACAATTTTGATTTTTGTCTATGAAAAAGTGATAATGCACCAGTGCGTAACGTTTCAAAACAGACTCCTAGCGACATCGCGTTGTTACAAATGACATTTCTCAGTTCAATAGACCGTTACTAGATGGCACCACGCGACATAAAAATTATTGTTAATGTGCTATCTCTATTTTATTGTGCTTTAATTTAATTACTTTGATAGTTATGATACATTATTATTTAAACATTTTAAATGTATACATTGAGGTACCTAATGTTTGATATGATAGGTACAAAATAATATAAAATCTAAAATACTAAATAGGTACTATTTCCTATAGGTCCCTATTGTCAGTGTTAATGTAACTATCTATTAAGTTATTTTCTCATGTAACTCACTTTACTAATTCACTTTTGCTTATCCACGCAACGTATAATTAATTGTGTAGGTTATGTATAGCATTGCCTTCATAGATAATTATAGCTCTAATACAGCACAGATGAGGCCATACACGCATAGCCATTCTACTGTAAGGAATAATAATTGACCGCATTATTTTCAGTGCAAAATTGTAAAGAAAGTTGCATAAAGAAAGGTAAGAGTTTTTATACTTATTCATTACTGCCCGCGACTTCGTCTGCGTGGTTTAAGTTTTTTCTCCTTAATATTCCGGGATAAAAAGTAGTCTATATCAATCTACAGGTCCTCAGCTATACCCATCAACAATCACGTCGATCCGTTGCTCCGTTGCGGCGTGATTGAAGGACAAACCAACAAACCAACAAACAAACACACTTTCGCATTAATAATATTAGTATGATATGAAGAATGATTCTGGTACCTACTTTAAGGGATAGACTAATATACTACATTACAATATGTGATACATTTTCTACCTTCTTATGCCAGCTAACTATAACTACTAAGCATGTAGGTATATACCTAATTATGTATATATTAGAATGATCCTATTAATTCTTTAAAATATATATTATATATTTTATATTATATTAATTCATTTTTTTAATAATTCATATATATAATATTCATATTAGCATGTAGTATATTAGACTACAGGATGATATTAGGTATTGATTATAATTTAAATGTGTTCGAATTAATTAAGTAATTAATTAATAAACCAAAATCATCTGCATATTATAATCCCCGTGGATTGCAAGTTGACATTCATTCACATTTTAATCCATAACAGGTAATTAGTAGTAGGCAGCTTTAACGGATTCATTAATTACATTTTTTGTTTTTTTTTAGACATTATTTAATGATAACTATAAAATAAAACGACAGTTTTAATGTTCTTTGTTATATTTCTCTTCACCAATAGCCTCATATACTTATACTATATTTGATCTTAAATAGAATATTTACAAGGAAGGAACTATATTTACATTTGAAATTATACATTAATATTACTATATTATTATCTATACTTAATATTAAAAAGGTACATTAAATTACTTTGAACGTGATTTGAGATATCATAGCCACTAGTTTTGGATTGAATTAACCCATAATAATAAGGTAATACTTTTTGGTAACTTTAGTCAACCATTAACCTAAGTTTATTTGAGAAACTATCACAATAAATAAATCTCTAGAAACATAACAATAATAAACAATTTCAGTCTTGAAAGAAGATCGAGTCGAATTCTTCAATTTACAAAAGTATTATAGAAAAATGCAGGACAATGACATGATTTTAATAACGGTTCACGTTGACCTACACAGTTAACAAACTTGTTAATTGATAATTGATAAGAGTTGACAAACTTGATAATTGAATCGAAACGAAGATTGAGAGTTGAGATACATCTTTGGTTAAATTTAAAGAATAGGTACCAAAAGTTACATGCTAATTAAACCGAGATCAAGTCTAAATAGCATTGACGTAGATCTGGTAAAGATTTATCTAGAAACGAGTTTCATAACTTATCTGTAAGCTCGCATCGTACTCAAACTTGTCCTACAAAGCGGGTCAACTCGTTTTGATCTAATCCTATAGGTACTATAGGATGTTATATATTTAGCGTTTCATAATATCTTCTATAGAAAATCCTAACGGTCTCTTTGGAACTTCAACGGGTGATTCGTGGTGCTTATGTTGATAGTTTTGAGCAGGTGGAGGAGACGGTTTATGGGATAGGTCAAGAAGAGGACTTTCTGCAGCTTGACTTGTAGATGATACTTCTTGACAACCTTCTAGATGTTCCAGATGATGTTTGTTTGCTTCGCTGTGGGTTAGTAAATGAGTCTTCAAATTCGACCTTTGGTTGAAACTCTTGTTACAAACTGGACATTTATGTGGAGATTCTTCCATGTGCAAGATTTTGTGCACTGCAAGGGTCCTCGACTGGCAAAAACCTTTCCCACACTCGGTGCACTTAAACGGCTTCTCCTTTGAGTGGATATACCTGTAAAACAAATAAATAAAGATTAGCTAATGTCAAACTTTCACTGAGAAGGTGAGAAAATCGAGACAAGGCGAGTAAACATTGAAATGAGACTTTATGGCTCAATGTGTCGATGAATACTCGTTTCAAATGGGGAATGAGGTAATTCCATATTAGAAGCATTAGCCGCTTAATATACACGGGGTATAATTTGGGGAAAAAATTGTCTCGTAAAGGTAAAGAAATATAACATGTAATTTGTTCGACGGTGGAGCAAGACAGCTATGGTGATCGTAAAGAACTTAAACCGGTTGAGGGAACAGCGCGTGCGGCCGCCTCGCGACCTCACAAAAAGGTTTACACTTTTAATTTTGTTCCTTTTTCTGTTATCGCCAACAAAGCCTCGTTGAAACAAGTCTTAAATCACGTTGTTGGTATTAGAAAGGAAACATTAAATTAAATCTGAAGTTCTCGTGATAGTAATTGATTAGTAACATTGGTAAAAGATTTATGTAAACCGTGTCACGATCCTTATCAGTTCCAATGCGTTCATTATCTACTTTAACTATAAATAAAACGTTAATCAATAAACAAATAAAAGATAAACACTTACCTGTGGTCTCTAAGATGGTCTTGTCTTCTGAAGGCCTTTCCGCAGATATCGCATGAGTAAGGTCTTTCATCGGTATGAGTCCTTTCATGGATCAGCAGGTTATAAGATTTTGTGAATTGGCGGTTGCAGTATTTGCAAATAAACTGTTTCTTCGGTCTTGTTCCTGGGACGCCCGGGGCTCTCATCGGTGGAGGATTTCTTCCAGGCATTCTCTGAGCCATTGTTGGGTATCTTAATGAATGATGGTATAAAGCAGCGTTCCTAATCCATTGGTTGACCAACATTGCATGATAGGGTGCCGACGGTGGGAGACTGGCGACTTGGGGTTGGACGTAAGGAACTCCAGGGTAGGTGTAATTAGGAACCTGTTTGTCGTAAGGGTATGGGGTTTGCATGGTTCTGTTTTGGACTGGGTATTGTGGGGACCAGGCGGGTTGGAGACGCGATACAACAATGGCTGGTGGCGTATCGTCGGTTGGTGTATTGGGTGGCGTTGGTAGCGGTGGCGACGGTCGCTCTAACTTCACTAATGCTTCGATTGGGAAGTCTGGCGGGTAACCTGTAGGTACAATGCAAACCTTATTTAGATTTATAATATTATATATTCATTAAGGTATTTCACAAGTTACATATTTGAATACTATAAAATAGGATCTATAGATCAGTGTTTGTCTCTTGAACATAATATAATTAACTAATAGACAAAGCAAGATTAATTACAAAATATGACTGAGGTAAATCCTCAGTCATATTTTGTAAGTAAGTATTTTAAAATAGTAAACCAAAAATAAATTAATAACAACAATTCAATGACACTAAACCCAGCTAATAAACGCTAATATTGCTAATAAACACTAAATCAACAAACTTACTATGACTTTCTTCGATATTCTCTTCGTCCTCTTCCTCTATGTTGATATCGTCAGAACTGTCAACACTGTACGGCTTATCTTCCATTTCCAAAATAGTACAATCCATTGAAACACACTGGCACAAACACTGGTCACTGTCACAGCTAAACCGGTTTGAGACTGACAACCGGCTAGCGAGAGCGCGCAGAGGGATATGAGCCTGTGTGCGTTTGTTATCCGGGCCTGCGTCGCGTGGCCGGCGGGAGGGGATACATCAAAAGGACCGCGTCTACCGGCGCCTGTGTCGGCTCCCGAAGCAGCTCCGCGCCTCCCAATAGGCGGGGCCTACGCGGCTCTGCCTTCGGAATCGATCGGTTATCATCGCGAATCGCACCAACGTCCAGCTAAACTTAATGCGATAGAGTTATATCTACAAAACCCTTTTGAAGTTATTTAGAACTTTGGTATATTAAGATTGATGGAGATTACGCCGTTTTTGAAGTAAAGCCTGCAATGCAAATTTTCGGTGACACCGCGTCCCTAGTTAAAGCTATTAAGAGCGAATTGCCTTCGTAATTGCGTTTCGTAGGCAAGTCTCTGTACAAATAGTTTGTCTTTGTTCGGTGTCCTTTATTATTTACTTATAGCAATCGCAAAAAGATATTACAGATTCTTAAATTTTTTTTATGAGATTCAAAAACGATTAAAAGTAACAAGTTGGTAAGTTCATTTTTAAGACTGTCAAAATTTTGTCTAGGATATGCGTGGAATACCCCAATGTGTCAGTTCATTTAGATAAATATAAAACTTCATACCTAACTTTTCAAGAATTAATTTTCTTTAAATAGTATTAGGTACCTATTGGGTAAGCTAAATTTTGTAAGGTACCTACCTAGTAGAGTAATTAGTACCTACTATTTCAGTATAGGTACAGTATTAAGTCTTCAGACACTGAGGTATTTTGGTATTTTGGCGACCCCGCACTGGAAGGCGTAGCGTCGGTAGACCCCCCACACGGTGGACGGACGACATCAAGAGGGTCGCGGGGAGTCGCTGGATCCAGGCGGCGCAAGACCGTGGCTTGTGGAGGACCCTACAAGAGACCTATGTCCAGCAGTGGACGTCCATCGGTTGACGACGACGACGACGACGACAGTATTAAGTACGTAGAGTTACTTAGTACTTATAATATAAAAATTAAAAAATATTTGAATAATATGGATGGTAGGTAACACGTGTCTGAGTAGATTTATTCTGTTCAAGAAATTAAAAAATTCAGTTTATGTATCTAACCACAGTCACCACAGTATTGGTATACCAATACCTTAGATTATTTACACGACCAATACCTACTTTGACGACCTCCGTGGCGCAGTGTGTAGCGCTGTTGCCTTAACGTGCGGAGGTCCTTGGTTCGATCCCCGGCAGAGTCAATTTGGGAATTTATAATTTCTTAATTTTCCCTGGTCTGGCCTGGTGGGAGGCTTCGGCCGTGGCTAGTTACCACCCTACCGGCAAAGACGTGCCGCCGTGCGATTTAGCGTTCCGGTACGATGCAGTGTAGAAACCGAGGGGTATGGGCTTAATATAACTGCCATGCCCCTAACAGGTTAGCCCGCTACCATCTTAGACTGCATCATCACTTACCATCAGGTGTGATCGTAGTCAAGGGCTAGCTTGTAGTGGGAAAAAAAAACTGAGTAGAGCCTAGAGAAGACTATGTAAATTATTAAGATTAGTAGGTAGGTATACTATTTATTTAGTTATCTACCCTTAGGGCGCTGTGAGCTCACGAGATGAAAAACACAGGCGCGCGGGGGCGAAATCGAGCAAGCGCATGTCGCAAAAAATGCATGAAATAGGTAATTTGTAAAAAAATTAATAGGTATTTACTTTTCAAAACAAATGAATCCGAGAATTTGTTTGATTTAGAAATATGAATTTTATTTTATATTTCTAGAGCGAATTATTTGTTTCAATAAGGAGAAATATTGCTTTAAAAGGTAAATTAAGAGGTATGTTAAAAATAAATTTAAACTCAGAGATTTTATAAAAATTGTTTTTTGAGATGCGTCAGTGGCTGCTCAAAGGGCTTGAAAACAGCACATTATTTTTACAAGCATACATTATGTCACCGTTTGATAGATAGTAGGTAGATACTACACTGCTTTTAAAAACCCCCTTTTACGTTACACAGGGCCTAAACTATTACTTACCCTATTTAAAAAAGGGCCAAGAAATGCTTATGAAAGGCGGTTTATCTACTTACCTCCTAAGTACTTACACATTTAAATCTACTTTTCGATAGATCTTGTCATTTTATCTGCATAGTTAGATACAATCTTCAACAGTGGGTTGTACTTAAAGGCTAAGCCCGAATAGTAGATAGCTTCTGATCTTTCTTAATTCCTCAGGATGATCTAATAGATGAAGCAAAGCTCGGGTTGGATTCGGTAAGTACCTAGTAGTCTACTAGGTAGATTGGGTAGTATTAAAAGTAAACTTAGGAAAAGCGCTGATAATCCTACCTACTTTTAATCTGGTTTTAACATTCTAGACTAGACGTCCACATTTTAACTTTCTAAATAACCAACTCTCCTCCCAGTGTTGTGTCACATCTTCAATTTTTCCCTTTCTTCTGGTTCATTTCCCTCTGCCTGGGTTAAAGCTTACATTATTCCTATTCCGAAAGTTTCTAACCCTTCATCCCCTTCTCATTTTCGGCCGATCTCCATTCTTCCTTTCTTATCCAAAGTGCTTGAGCGCATTGTGCATCAGCAACTTAGTGTATATTTAAATAGAAATGATCTCTTAACTAATTTACAATCAGGATTTCGGCGAGGACATAGTACTGCAACAGCTCTAATCAAAGTCTGTGATGATATTCGTTACGCTGTTGATAATAAACTCCTTACTGTTATTGTACTATTGGACTTCAGTAACGCATTTAACACTGTAGACTTTGATTTACTTTTGGCTATTCTGAGCACTATGAAGGTATCACCAATTGTCATCAGCTGGTTCCGGTCTTACCTATTTCATCGTAAGCAATGTGTTCGGTTGGATGATAAATTCTCCACTTTTACACCTCTTCATTCTGGGGTGCCGCAGGGCGGTGTACTCTCTCCTCTTCTCTTTTCCATTTACATTAATTCTATTTCCTCAATAATTTCTTCATCTTACCATTTGTATGCTGATGACTTGCAGATCTATGCTTCTGCAGCCATTAATGACCTTGTGGTTGCTATTGATTCCCTCAATGCTGATTTAAATAAAATTAGTGCGTGGTGCCGGTCGTATGGTCTCTCGATAAATCCAGGTAAGTCCCAGGTGACTATTATAGGTAGCAATTATTACATTTCTTTACTTTCAAATTATTCTATACCGCCAGTTCTCTTGAATGGTACAGTTATTCCCCTGAGTAGTGCAGTCAAAGATCTTGGACTCATCCTTGATAATACTATGTCCTGGGTTCCTCAAATATCGGAGTTGAGTCGTAAGATTTTTGCTGCTGTTGGGTGCTTAAGACGGTGGAAGCATTTTTTACCTATAAAAACTAAAATCCTTTTGGCTAATACTTTGCTGTTACCTATTTTAGATTACGCTGATGTTTCCTATCTGGATTTATCAGAGACCATGCTCAACAAGCTTGATAGATTGCAAAATTTATGTATACGTTTCATATATGGTTTACGGAAATATGATCATGTGTCCGAATTTCGTGCTCAGTTGAAATGGCTGCCAATTCGTTCTCGAAGAAATTTACACGCTCTTTCTCTCTTGTACTCCATTTTATATTATCCTCAGACGCCACCTTATCTAAAAGAGCGATTCAACTTTCTTGGCAGCTATGATGTACCTTTTTGTTTGCGGTCGAGAAATGACAATAAGTTAAAGATCCCTCCTAGTCATACAGGGGCATATGGTAATTCATTCACAGTTAAGGCTGTTCTGCTTTGGAATGAATTGCCAAGCGACATTAGGCAGTCAAAGTCTTTAAACATATTTAAGAGTCGTGTAAAGGAATATTACCTTTCTAATATGCTATAGAATATTTAAGTATTTTCGTTTGTATGTAGGTTTATGTACTGCTATATGTTTATATTTATTTATATTTAGTTATTTATGTATCATTAGTATGTATAGTTTATGTAGTATAGTATTGTTGCATGTTTATTATTATTGTTGCACTTTCCCGCTCCTTTTTAAAGTTCCTTAAGAAATGGGTTGTCTGGAGGAGATCACTTTTAGTGATAAGACCGCCCTTGCGCACGCTGTTGTTTTCTGTTTTTTGTTTATAATTAAGTTTTCTCTTTGTTATGTGTGGCAATAAAGAATTTATCTATCTATCTATCTATCTCTCTTGATACGGATTATTTTTATCCACTACAAGCTAGCCCTTGACTGCCATCTCACCTGATGGTAAGTATAAAGATGATGCAGTCTAAGATGGTAGCGGGCTAACCTGTTAGGGGCATGGCAGTTATATTAAACCCTTACCCCTTCGGTTTCTATACCCTATGCCTATTATAGGTATGATTTATGCACCTAATGTCCTAGAACCTATGCTTATAAGCACCCATATCCATTATTTATTTTATAGAGCACCAGTTGATGATCACGGCTTCGTCTGCGTGGCTAAAGCTTTTTTATTCCCGAGGGTACTCCCTAATTTTAAAAAATAGCCTACGAGTAAGTATGTCCTCCCCTGGGATACAAGTATAATCTATCTTCTATTTCTATACAAAATTTCATCAAAATCGGTTGAAAATATCATAATATAGGCCGTGAAAGCGTAGCACACCGACAGATAGACACACTTTCGCATTTATGTTATTAGTATTAGATATTACCGTAGAAGGAGTGTGGTGTCCTAGTCCATACCAGCTACTACATTTGAGTTTGGTTGAATGAGCTTAGCAACCACAAATCCTACCTACCTAGGTACTTCAAGTTAAGCAATATCGTATTTACGAGCTTGTAACTGCAAACGTAAACGCGCCTCTTCAATGCTAGGTACCTACTTACTGTACACATCAAAAGTTTCTATGTCATCTCGTTACAACCGTGAAATCCTTCACGCAATCCGATCGTCCAATCAGCGCTTTAGAACATACGAGTAGGCACTACACAACACAACCTTTCAACACTCTATTAAAAATTCAATGCCATAACAATCGTTTCTTAACCATCATAACGAGCTAACTTCTAGATTCCAGTCTCAACAAGGTGTCTAGTGTAAAAGCAGCCGGCTACAATCACGTACCCAAAACGACATAACCACTCACTTTCTTTTATCGCATAATGGACTTTTGTAAGTAAGGAATACAGTGGATTGTTATGTGTAAGAGTTTGAGTATAGGTCATTTTTAGTATGCATTGGCGTATGTTTGCGTCGGTGCCTTTGATCGGTGCACAAAGAATGCCGCGCGTGGCGTATGCCTCACCTGACCGATGTTTGCGCGCGCGCATCCATATTAGTGACATACGGCTATGTCCACTCTGTCTGGTATGGAAACAAAGTATTAGCGATTCGTATGGCGCTGTTCTTGGATACTTTTTGTTTGGGGGAAAACTACCTACGCTTAGTATCATAAAATTATAAAACCTAAGTGATTATTTATGTCGAACCCTTACCTAACCTACAAGAAAGAGACAAGAAAACGTAGTTACAAATGAATGTTTCAAAAATTTACACTCAGAATCAGAACATTGAACGGTTCACAATCTGTCGACAGTTTACAATATCGCTGGTTAGATTACTCGTACAATCTTACAGTGACTTATACAAACCCTGAATACGAATCAAAATATCGTTCAATACATTAAGTATAATATAGTACATATTTCTGCTTGATTAATAGCGTACAAGTGGACATTTTCCTTCACTATACATTTTGTAAGAGCACAATAAAACACGATAAACCCACGCTGTAAATTTTTCAACAACTTTAATGTCTTTGATTACATTTCGCGCTTCAAAGGAACGCTTATTCATTTGAATTTTCGATTACATTCAAATTATTGTTCTTTGTGAAGGGTTCTACTATTGCATTTTAAAATGTTTTGAGAACTCAGAACATGTACCTATAGTTCGCGCGCGAGTTGAATGCAGAGTAAATATTGTATGGTGACATATATATACATTTACTCACTCTGCATTCAACTCGCGCGCGAACTGCATTTGTATAACTGTCCACTTACTTAGCTAACAACTTAATTTTTAAAGATTGTAGTGAAAGATGCAGAGAAAAATAAACTTTCGAGTAGGTATTGAAATTATTTATTAATTATTAACCTAGCCCAGAATTAGGGGAGTTATATTAAACCGATACCCGTACTTAATCGATTTCTAACATTCTACACGGCATGACATCGTACTGAAACCATTAATAGCATGGCCACGCTTCTTTCATTCTTAGCCATCTAGCCACGACCGAACCCTCTCGCTTCGGTCGTGGCTAGTCGACTAGGTCAAACCAGAGAAAATTTAGAACACACAAATCCCTGCCGGCGAAAGAACTTAGGAATTGGGACCAAAACATTGCGCCAAGGAGGTCGTCGAAACATGAGATTTTGCATGTGCCTATTTATTTGATCCATAGGTACTTTTACTTAAGCTAGGTATGCCATTTGCCAGGTAAAACCGTGAGTTCATGACTAACTACTAATTAATGAATACACCAAATAATTAATAAAAAAATACAATTAATTTAGTAAGCTTTCTGGCTGCATTAAAAATAGCTGGATTATTTTGTTTTTGTGAAAGATTATTTATAAATTTAAGTACCTATATGAACATGTACAAAGTATTTTTTCCATTTGATATCATTACTTATTAATTAATTAAACCAAACTTAATTTACCTTGATCAGGATTAAAGGCTTATTAATATTAATTAGGTACATGTTAGTTATATGAATCGTAATTGTTTTAGTGTATTGTGTAATTACTAATCAGGTACACTATACAAATTGTATTTACTGTAGTTGGTACCTTATATCTTATTGGGTACAGCGACTCCACTTTTCCACATTAAAACGAATTTTAATGTGGTGGTGTGTGTGGACTTTTTTCGAGTAGGTAAATACCTAACTATCTACTAAAACTTTAGTTATATTTGCTTTAGGTTACGTACCTATGTTTTTGCGTAGGTTATTTACAAAAAGTAAACCGGAAAATTGTGTTTACAGTTTACACAGACAAACTACGAAGGTTCCAAAATGCGAGACGCTAAAATTTTTACAACTAAAAATGTTCATTACGCAGGTAAGTTTAGTCATCTTGCACAGGAAAGCTATCGAATTTTTTCCTCTCAGCAAAACTCTTTTAAAACGCCGACATATAAAAACAATGGACAACGAACCGGCGAAGGTTGTAAACATACCAAATAATTGTTTACAATAGAAATAATGGTATTAAGGCGCATTACGTGCCACTGTTCCTTTTTGAGATGCCGACTCCACCTTATCAAAGAGCAAATACTAAACAATGGGTACATTTAGCTAACACTTCGGACCTTCTTAAAACTCATTGATAACATACAAGGTTAACCTTAAACACTCTGACCTTTCTTGGAACGAATCAATGATATAAGGTATGTGTTTTGAGTTTTCTTTACAGATTACATCCTGAAATGTCTAACTAACAAAAGTAGTTGTGTATTGAAAGCTTAATTGGTAAACGCACATAATAATGAATAATAGTGGGAACCTACAAGGTCTATGTTTTTTTCGCTTTTATTGCAAATTTGAGATAATAAAATATGAAATACTAAGGTTCCTAGAACCAATTTCTGTTGCTCTTTAAGTAGTCTATTCTTTTTCATTTTATTTTGTTTGTTTATTATTTGTAAATTATGATGTTCGCTAACGACAAAGTTCACACAAAACCCAAGATTCAATAACAGCCTCTTGGTATTTTCGCGATAAGGAACAATCTATTAATTAATTTCAAAATGTTGTCTGTCATTGTGGTAGATAAGCGATTTGCCTACAATTTGGTATAAATAAATTTTGAATTTTAATGCTATGAATAATAAAATATCAGGGGACAAAAGAGCTAAATATTGGTCCGAACCGTTACAGCTCAAATGAAGAGTCTTAAGGCGATTTCAACTTTTGAGACCGCTGCTCTAAACAAGGACCTTGTGCTCTTCCCAAACCACTGGCGCAAGTTTTTAAGCCACGTTATCCTTCTGCGGCCAGGCCTCCTTCTGCCAGCCACTTTTCCTTGCATAATCAGTTCAAGGATTTCATACTTCCTGGTGTTCCGCATCACGTGTCCAAAATATTCCTTCCTTTTCTTTACAGTCGCGAGTACCTCTATACCTTTCTGCATTCTCTGTAGCACAGTGCTATTCCGAACGCGGTCTGTTTTTTTGCTAATTTATATTATACATTATACAAATACATTGCTCGCCTCTTTTGCGTCCTTAGACCTTAGTAATATTCTTATTAATTAGATGGTAGGTCTTGCGTTTCTTTTAAAGTCCCAAATTCTCTGCCTACCATTGACAGAAGGTTTTAGATAGGTAATCGAAATATTTCTGCTTAAGGAGTAAATAATACCTGTTCAACTGTAATAGTATATTGTGATACAAGGGTGGAAAGTAGGTTATTGCAAACGAGCCGTCATTAATAAGCCCGAGCCGAAGGTGAGGGTTTTTAATGTCACGTCGAGTTTGCAATAACCTTCACACCCGTGTATCACACGACAATTTTCAATACAGTTGTGGGAAATAGTAATAAACAAATCAAAGAATTACAAGTTTATTTCAACATACATACGTACATAGTAATTAATTCTGAAAATTGAGAGTAAAGCTTGAGCAATTACTAAAATTCAGTGAAATTTGCTGCTGTGCACGGGTTGAAGATCGCTCAAATCGTATAGACTCAGTAGTTTTTTCAGTAGTATTTTTCTCGAAACATGTACCTAGTTTCACTGAATTTTAGTTGCTGTGCAGACGGAGGCGCGGGCGGCTGCAGCTCTTCCCAAGATTTATATATCTTTCTCGAGATTTTGGAGGCAAAATTCCATCTTGCGCAGTTTTCGCCTCAGATTTAAAATATCTGGTGGAGTTAATTCCATTTCATCATTAGTACTAGAACTCATATTAACAAAAATATTATCAATTTATCACATAAAAAATAAAAAATTTCAGCAAATGGCGCGTATTTTACACCTGGACATATTTTTTTTTTCAACGAAACTAGGCTACGGGTTCGTACCTACGCGTATACAGCCTACTCGATTTTTGTCAAATGTTGAAAATAATTAAATTAAAACTGGTAATTAAATATAATCAATAACCATTTAAAATAATTTTGGAAATTCAATGCTAAAACGTACGGATTCATTCATTTTTCCTCGTAAAAAGCCTATCCGATTATATTCTATGTATGAAAACTCCTTGCTACTAAACTTTTTTAATTGACTTGGAAAATTTAAAACTAAACTGCAAAATTAAGTGTCGAGCTTGTAAAAGTAAGTCAAGACCGTGTAAAAGTAAGATGCCTATGCGAAAGATTCAATTTTCGAATGTTGTTGTTGTTGGGCCATGTTTGACAACTGTATTGAAAAATAATAATAATTCGACTAAGATATTTATGTAATAACTAGCCGATGCCCGCGACTTCCATCCGCGTGGTTTAAGTTTTTTTATAGCCGCGGGAACTCCTTAATTTTCCTGGATAAAAAGTTGCCACTGCCCAGGTCCTCAACTACACCCATGCCAAAAATCTTGATTGAAGATTGAAGGACAAACCAACAAACAAACACACTTTCGTATTTATAATATTAGTATTTAGTAAGATAATTTAGGTTACGATGGGCCAGGTTTGTCTGTGTCGGACAAAAGTCCCATAAAAAGTAAGATTTAAAAAAAAACTTCTACAGCCCTTTAATATTTTTCCTTCCCATCTTCATTTTTCTTTAGTAGGTACCGCTTGAAGTAGGTACACTTCTATACTCAGTTGCATGCATAGGTATTAAATAGTGATGTGCCGGATCGCTTAAAATGTATATCCGCGGATACGGATTCCAATACGAATATTTGGTGTCAAGATCCGCAGATACGGATACGGATTTCAACTTTTTTACTCAATCGGTTTCAGTGCGCGTGACCTTGAAACTCGCTACGATAAATGCTTGCAATATAAAGGTGCCAAATATTTGATTTTAAGAAATAAAAGAATAATCTGAATGCAATTTAATAGTTTTTCACTGCTACCCAATCACATAGAATTTTATTTTTGTATTGAAAATTAAAAAGGTAATAGATCCGTAAAAAGATGCGTCAAAAAAGTAACGGATACGGATCTTTTTTCACCCGCGGATATCCCGCACATCACTAGTATTAAATCATACAAAGTAGGTGAAGTGCCAGGTGTAGTAAGTACCTACCTATCACCTCGCCCGCTAAACCGTCAATTCGTACCTAATTCCACGTAACTATACGATAACACTACAAATCGATAATCATGACACATCCTCCATTATTGTTAATACGGAACAATTCACAGGTAGTCGTAGATAATATTCCAAAGTATCTGATAACCGATCAAAGAAGCCGCCGGTGATAAGGATAGATCTGAAACGCCGACAACCGGTACAGTAGCCGATAGAGGAGTAGTTTTTTATAGCGGACTCTTTGATCGTGCCGCTGGCCATCTATGGGCTATGCAAAATCCAAAATCGATACTTTATAATATCTATTTATAACCAATAACGCGCCTTATATTGACGGATACGTGCAATTGTAATTTGTAACTTATTTCCCATTACATTTGCAGCAATTTGAATTTGAAGTTGCTTGGATTTTTCGTCGAAGTATTGATAGAAGTCAATCCCAGAGCAAATCGAAATCGCCCCTATACTTAGCTATTAACAAGCATATGGCCTGGTAATTGCAACTTCTACCGTCTACGTCAAAGGCCTACATGGTTTTTCTGCGGATCTCTTCATTTTGACTCCTATATCCCGCAGGGCGGCAGGGAAACTCCTAACTTATGCTGAGTTCTATAGAGCGTACTTTGACTTGGCTCAGACTTTACTTAGAGTTAAAACGAGATGGACTTATATGAGTAAACTAAATCTGTCTCGTTTTAACCTTGTCTTAAGTCTAACTAAGCAAAGTCAAAGTTCGCTCTATAGAGACCTCGACTCCATAGCGATTCGCGATTGAATTGAATTGACTGCCCCTTATTCGCGGTACGACCCAAAACCGTTGTACAGAAAAAAAACTGGAAACGCATGAAGTATATTTAACCGATCAGAGAAACAGATATAGCCGGATATATTCAGATATGTTATTCCGAACCAGTCATGGTAGATTCACTCGACGATTCAAAAGCACTTGTCAAAGTCTACTTGAATGAAAAAGATTTGAGTTTGAGTTGAATTTGAGTTTATAGGATCAGGATCATTGTCAATTTTCAGTGCTTACTTACTAATATTATAATTGCGAAAGTGTGTTTGTTTGTTGGTTTGTTGGTTTGTTCGTCAATCACGCCGCAACGGAGCAACAGATCGACGTGATTTTTGGCATGGGTATAGTTGAGGACCTGGAGAGTGACATAGGCTACTTTTTATCCCGGAAAATTAAGGAGTCGGGAATCAAAAAAACTTGAACCACGCGGACGAATTCGCGGGCATCAGTTAGTACACCAGTAAAACTAACACGCCTGTCAGCCTTATTGTGACAATCATTATTATCGAAGCAAGCGTATTACGATATGCCTTAAAGCATAAAACTAAGAGGTTTTAAGGTTCGATTAAGTTCCAGTTTAAATAGCTCAATTATTCTTCTTTTAGCAATGCTGCAAAGCTTTACACCATAGATTTTAAAGGATCCGCTCAGCGGAGACCAATGCTAAGGGTATGTTCCAATATACACTGCGAGCGCTGTAAGGTAAGGTGTGACGTCAATGTAGTATACTGCGAAGCTGTTCCTTTATAGTTAGCTACACTGTTTAAAACGGAACGCAGTCAGCACTTGAGCACTTTACCTCGGAAACGATATCGATAACGATATGATCGGATGCTCATAGTATAAAAATGGCCACAATTTATGACGTCATATATTTCTCTAGGATACTGGGGCAGTATACTGTCAGTCAATAATGGAACGAATTTCTCCCCAGTAAGAGCATTGAACAGTACTCGCAGTGTACATCGGAACATACCCTAAATCTATGCTTAGCACTTTTAAAACGAATTTCATGTCTATACCTAATCTCAATTTATTGCTTTTCAGATGGTAGATATATATTTAGATAGATAGATTAATATTATAGTATTTAGCAGTTGCATCCTATGGAATATCATTTCGTAGGTACGTTGAGAACATCGTTAAACACGATTTAAATAAATAATATTACTCAACTAAATAATGCCCGCAACTTCATACGAGTGGATTAAGATTTTTAAATTCCGTGGAAACTCCCTATGTATTCAGGGGAAGAGCTATTGCCTAAGTATGTCATTCTCCGGGTTTTTAATTATATCCAGGCGAAAGTGCTCCGTTGCGACGTGATTGAAGAAGCATCTAACAAAGAGATTTATAGCATGCATTTAATTATGTATAACATTTCCAAAAACGTTTGGAAGGCGCCTTTGGAAGGCGTACGAGGGGCCGAAACCAACTCGCAGAGGCCTGTTAGACAATTTTACTCTGAAGGAAATGTGACACCAACCGGCGAATATCCCTATATGCACTATGCGAGTGCACCCAAGGACTATCCCCGGTTATTGCAGGACTATTGCAAAACATGGAAACAAATGATAGGTATGGGTTTGGGTTGCTTTAATAGACTGGTGAAATGGGTCTATGGAAGTACTATGGCCCCTGCCTGACCAATTAAATTAAATTAGGTTAATTAAATTTATTTATTGTTCAAAAATAAACATACATTCATATTAAGTAAATACTAGCCATCCTCTAAAAACTTTTTTATTATCGCTGTTAAATAACTATTATTATAACTTGTACCACAACCCACATAACAAGCGAAAAGTGTCCGTTAATGTGTCGGTGTTGTAATGTATCTAATGGAACCGACAAGTGCTTTCAGTTGCGCTATCTACTGTAAGCTTTTCATGTCATGAGTACACTCATTGCCTATCCTGAAGCTATTATCGAGTTTTCTTGTCGGCAGTCAATCGTGTATCGGTACTTCAAAAAGTTCCACCGTATTAAGGCCGAAAACACACCATGTACTAAAAGTAATACAAAAAATATTTATTGGTCTTTTAAAAAAAGTCCGCGATTATATTATGCAGTTGCACAGACTAACCCGACAGGACAAAATTTGTGTACGCCACGAAGGAGGCGGTTTGCGCGGAACTTTTGGCCTGCCCTGTCCGTAGTCCGAACTTAGTGTGTTTTCGCCCTAACAAATTAAAAAATAGCCTCTATAACTATCACTACAGCCCATTAACGTACCACTGCTGGGCACAGGCCTCCACTCTCATAGGAGAGTGGGAATTAGAGCTTAGACCCACCGCACTGCTCCAATGCGTGTTGGCGGGCTTTTAACGACTAATGTTAGTGATAATAACCGGGACCGACGGCTTAACGTGCTCTCCGAGGCACGGGGGTGAAACACCGCCAACTTCCTAACTCCGGGCTAGTACTGAGAATTTGTAGTCAGAAAAACCCAACACTTATTATGGCCCAACCCGGGACTCGAACCCGGGACCTCGTTAGCCGCATTCAAACATGCTAGCCACTAGACCAACGAGGCAGTTGCCTCTATAACTATAGGTTTACCGAAAAAGTTATAACTTACTTTATCTGCGACCAAAATCAATATCAGTAACTTCATCTACAACTGAAATCAATCTCAATATTTTACAATTTAATGAAAAAGTAACTGTTACTTTATCAGCGAACTGAAATCCGAAACGTTGTAAGTTGTAGCCTTAAGTGCCTTGTCTTGAGTCCATTTTAATTTAAGCCATTCAAGTATGATGTAACACGCCTAAAAATCTTTTACAATTTTAAAACTAGGTCGAATCAGCTATACATTCAATCAATCAATCAACTCATTTATTCAATATAGGTACACTGTGGGTATACTTACCTACTTATGAAACATGATGGTGATAATCAGTTACGGTATCTTAAAACTAAAGCTACGAGGGTTCCAAACGCGCCCTGGTCTGAGAAGAGCCCACAACAAACTCCGCCGGTTTTTTTTATTATCACCATCTCACAAAATATCATCCTAAGTAAGGAACTATCAGAGCCATTAGAGCAAATCATTGCCAAGCTTCCTTTTACTACATAATGTCAAAAAAGGTTCATGTTCTAGAACGATCTAGTAGTGGATTCCATAGTGCAGGCTAAACGAAAATATGTGTTATCAATAATTACCTTAACACTTGACTTGTTAATGTTTATCCCTTCACCTGAAATGGCATGATTTTATGACATTATCAGCTAAGTGCAATTTTCAGTAAGGCAGTATCAAAATATCACTGTAGGTACTTACTTACTCGTTCTGATAACGATTGAGTTTGAATATTTGTCTACTAGGTACAAGGTTGATGAATGGTAAATGTAGATGCAGTTTAAGATGGTAGCGGGTAAACCTGGTACCCCCTGGTAGGTAGTTCCTACTCTTTCAAATAATTTATTATAGTTCATTCGTTGAACTAGTGGGATTTTCCCCCCAGTAGTTCAACAGTAAACTGCAGATGGAAAATTTCTATCTACTGGGAATAAATAGTCATTTTTTTTAAAATTTATTTATTGATCAAAACAAACTTTACAATTTACAAATCTTAATATCGGAGCCATTCTCTAAAAAACTTGACGTTTATGGTGAGTTACAGTATACTGATTAAATTAAATCAAATCGAAAAAGAGGCGTACCTACCTATTGCAGATACACGACATCGTATCGGAACGCTAAATCGCTTGGCGGTACGTTCTTGCCGGTTCGGAAGTAAGTTGGTAGCTAAGCACGACCAAAGCCTCCTACTTAGAAGACCACCTTTATTACCTCTATGTCCACAGCACAGAGGCAATTTTGAAAATATCATAAAGTAGCTGATGCCCGCGACTTCGTCTGCGTAGAATAAGTTTTTTTTATTCCCACAGTAACTCCTTAATTTTCCGGGATACTAGAATATAGCCTATGTCACTCTCCAAGTCCTCAAAATATGATATAATAATACCCATGCAAAAAATCACATTCACGTCAATCCGTTGCTCTGTTGCAGTGTGATTGAAGGACAAACGAATAAACCAACATAAAAACACACTTTAACATTTATAATATTATTAAGATGCCCTGCTAGGGCTAGAAGCGGAACCTCTGACTTGTAAGACCACAGCGCTCAACACTGCGCCATTAAGGTCTTCTTGGTTACAAGGACCTTTAAACCAAGTCTTGGCAAGGACCTTTAACCAGGTCCTTGTCTTGGTTACTAAATTGTTTAAGTTTGTTAGTGATACAAGCTATTGTATTAAAGCTGCTATAATATTTTCATAGATCCTAGTTCCTCAAAACAAACCAGCAGATAATCCTTCTTGACGCAAAAAACGCATCTTGGGTGGTCTTGGGTGGCGTCAGTGTATGCTAAATCTTTTTTTTAATACTTTACTCCTATAGATATTTATTATTAGAAAATGGACTTTAGAATTCAGTGTGTAAGGTTTGAATTTCGTTGGGAAATGACAGATTTTTATTATGAATCCAAACCAAATATTTACTTACGACTCAGTTTATGAATGAAATTTCCAAACCGCAAATTTTGTGCCTACGAATCATTGTCAATGACACCATTATTTTATTAGCTACAAATTAAACAAGAACGATTTTTACTCATGGTTCATTATTTATAATGTCTATACATATATTAATACAATAATAATAGACTTTGTATTGATTTTACTAAAATGTATACCCAAAAAGGTTTTAATATGTAAACAACTAGAACAAGTTCTCTTTACTATAGTGTGTATGACTACGCATGGATTGTACGTAACTATGACGTTTATATCTTTTATATTTTAAGTTTATTCTATTTTATATTTGGTTGTAAGTCTTTTTTGTAATTGAAATGTAATTATACAGGGCTTTACCTTTAAATAAAGAATATTATTATTATTATTTACTTTGTCCCTTGAAATTCCATATTTAAGAAATAGGTAAGTTTTATTTAACAACAGTGTAGCTTAGACAAAAGTAACAAGTCCCGATATAGGAGTAGATTCATTTATTAGCGTCGAAACTCGGATTTAACAAGATTCCACACCCAAAGGATAATTCTAAAAATTAATAAAGCATGTTATATAGTTTGCGCTACCATTTTGTTTGCACCAGATGTAAAATGTAATAGGTAACTGTGACATAAAAACGTGTACCGATTACAATCTGTCAATCAATAATTGCAAAACGATGCAAACATTGCAAACGCAATAAAAAAAGCCAAAGATCCGTCACTAATAGTATCCGACTCACAAATCACAAAACTACACGCATACGAGAAGCATTGAAAATTTCACCAATGATTGCACTTTTGTCACTTGACTTAGATATCATTTGTTGCACTTCTAGTGGGACAGTTGTCACTTCACTTAAAAGCATTCACTCCACAATCACACTAACGCGGTTGAACAAGGATAATGTGACGCAATTTTACGCATTTTAACTTCAATTGAAGTGCATGCTACTCATATACGCAGACCACACATCGTAAGCTTTTTTTGTACAATTGTCGCTTTTAATTTGATACACACTGCTTTATCCTCATCGTCAATCTAAAATAGCTCTTATACTACGTTACTAAGAGTTACAATAACTTGCGGTTGCTAATCTGAAGTGCAATTTTATTAAACCTCGATACTACAGCTTCGGTGACATTGCGGTTGTGCATTTACACTTTTTCCATAATTCTATAGCATTACCAGTTACCACAAAACAACTACCTATTCCCACCAATCCCAGATTTTTTTTTACGTGTAGGTACCTTAGCTAAGATTAAAAATGTGGATGGATGTGGATAGTGTGGCTTTAGTTTTTAGACTCTCTCTCTGCGTCGTATTCCTCATTACTGAGGGTCGTGACCCCATTCCATTAATCACATAATGGTAGGAGTTTTCTTGGGATATTAATGTGGTGGGTTCCCACTTCCCACGTCCTTCCGCATACGACTCGACTAAGAGTATTTAAACTCTTAGGTTTGTTACGATTATTATCAGATATTAGTGATAATAACCGGGACCGACGGCTTAACGTGCTCTCCGAGGCACGGAGGATACGAAAAGGCCAAATTTCAACCTCCAAGTTCGGTCACCCATCCAGTTAAAGACATGGGTCAACGTTGCTTAACAATCGCAATCGATTGATATGCGTATGCAGCTAGGCCATTTTTAGATTAGGTATGCCTTTTTAAATCAAAAACATGTGATTTGATAGCAATATTATATAAATATTGATGTTACTACTAAAATGGTTTTAATTTATGTTTTTAAACATCGAAAAGGAATAGTAGATAAGTGTTTTCAGATAAATCTTATCATTCGGATGTATAGTTTGTGAATCAAAGTTAACTATTTTACTTAATATAAGTAGGTACCTAATTTAAAATCTGGCTTGTTGTTAGGCAGGTAACTTCTTATCTTTACTCATTTTCTAATTGTTTCTAAATACAAACTTCCGAACAAAACGGCAGTTTTTGGCGAAGGTCATTCCACATTTACCGTTACAGCATCATATCGGCACAATAAAAGAAAGTTTTGGCAAATATAGTTCAAATTTTACGGTTACATTTATGTACAAATTGCACTGCCCTTTCTACAAAGGGTACTGTAAGAAAACGGTAACTTTGTCGGCATTCAAAAACTATAACTGGAGTAACGGAAAGAAAGTAGTCGGTTATATGAAGTATAATAAAACTATAAAACGGTTGCACCATAAAAGCTCTTTAATATTGTTCCGTTTGTTTAACTGTATTGGAGCACCCGAAATATTATGAAGGGTAGGTGCACGTGGAAAAGGTTTAGTATTAACTCTTTTTGTTTTTTATAATACGTAGAATATAAATTAAATTCTAGAAACTTCGCTGAAAATAAATCTTACGTAATTACTACAAATAATGTGAACCGACTCTAAATTATTTGTTAGAGAAAGGTTTAAATCATAATTAGGTACAAGTATTTCAAGTCAGTGCTTACTACTTAGTTACTTTCTACATACCTACTACCTACCTACATTACTGTTTCGTACCTAACGTATGCATTGTTTATTATTTACAAAGTAATTTTCTGTTTATGAAAAGAGCAACTGCTGAGTTTCTTGCCGGTTCTTCCGAACCGGTGGTAGATTCTTGCGACTTATCTTAACTACGTAGAAAAAAAACACTACCTAATAATTTTTATGAATAATTTTAGTACTCATACTGCTATAAAGTTAAAATACTATGTTAAACCACAGAAAACTTAATCATACTAATATTATAAATGCGAAAGTCAGTTTGTTTGTTGGTTTGTCCTTCAATCTCGCTGCAACGGAGCAACGGATCGACGTGATTTTTGGCGTGGGTATAGCTAAGGACCTGGAGAGTGACATAGGCTACTTTTATCCCGGAAAATTGAGGAGTTCCCGCGGTAATCCAAAAAAACTTATTCCACGCGGACGAAGTCGCGGGCATCAGCTAGTAATACATATTTTATTCCACATAAACTAATGAAATCACTCATGAAGTTAACTTAAGACTGAAGTCGAACAAGCAACTCGATGTTTTCCAAATCGATACTATTAGGTTATAGTCACAATTTACAAAAGGAAATGGGTAGCGGGTTAGTAAGCTGGAGTTGTTCGATTTTCTCACGTGTGTATTAATACTCAGTAACTTTGCATCACAAGACTAGAAAGTGAATTAGATCTCCCACCATCGCCTCAGTGTCTGAAAAATGACTTTAAAGATTTTTGTCCGCATACTAGTGTGACTTTTTCTAAGTTTAGAGTTATCTACCACTTGAAAGAAGTACCTACTTACATGCACATGTTTGACACGTTCACGTTTAGAGATAGGAATGTGTTATTAGCACTTCTAAAAGTAATACTTTATAGTTGTAGATAAGTTTACAAAATTTTGCCACTTTGACATAATAAAATAAGAGACCCTTGTAAAGTTTTTAACATGGCGGTTGCATGCAGCTTTGGAAACAAAACCTCATTTATTGTCTTCATGTTTGACGCAGTGTTGAGCGCTGTTGTCTTAACGTGGGAGGTCCCGGGTTCGAATCACAGAAGGGTCAATTTGGGAATTTATAATTTTACTGAATTTTCTCTGGTCTAGTCTGGTGGGAGGCTTCGGCCGTGGCTATTTACTACCCTACCGGCAAAGGCGTACCGCCAGACGGCTTAGCATTCCAGTATGATGCTGTGTAGAAACTAGAAACCGACTAGTGGGTATGGGTTTAATAATAATAACTGCCATACCCCTAACAGGTTAGCCCGCTACCATCTTAAATTGCATCATCACTTACCATCAGGTGAGATCGCAGTCAAAGGCTAACTTGTAGTGGAATAAAAAAAAATCTATAAAACACTTTTGGACTTTTGCACTATTTTTTTTTCATAAGTCATGTTAATAATAAGTTTATTCCGTATTTTAAAAAATCGCAGAGTTCGCAGAATCGGAGCATTGAAAATGAATACTAAAATTTACGAATTTAATTTATTTTGAATAACACATTACTAGTTTGAATAATAAGAAACTTTTATTGACATTTACTTCCTTAAAATTACACAACTACATTACTTGTAAGTAATCCCTTAAAGTATTTATTTTATTTATTTTACGCTTTATTTGTACACCACAACACAACACAAAGAATATTAATAACTAGCTGACAGTGACCCGGCGAACTTCGTACCGCCTTAGTATGCAAAATTAAATGTATATTTTTCAATATTTCTGAGAGATTTTCTTAATATTTTTTTCCGTAAGAACCTTCTCCTAATAATAACAAATACAACAAAAAAATAATTAGTGAAATCGGTCCAGCCATTCACGCGTGATGCCGTGACCAAGGAAAACAGGTTTCATTTTTATATAATATATAGATAGATATAGATATAGATATAGATATAGATATAGATATAGAAGATAGATAATTAAGGAACAAAAATACGTCTCAGGCGATTTGCATCATGACTATCAAAAATAAAATACTAGCACAAAAAGCTCTAAAGAGAAAAATTAAGGTTTGCCTCTAGGCATCTAACAGCTAGAAACTTAATTTAATTGTTACTTAAAAACTGATAGTTCTCCAAAGAATATTATGTAGTACATCCTCAGTTATTACCAATAAGAGTCAATTTGCATAACATTTTATTGCACATCTGCAATAAACTTTTTCGAACTTCGCTGCGCTTTTTTCCATCACAATTTCTCCTGCAGTCATTTTGCGCAATAAACATTTCTAAAACTTTCATATTTCGCTTCGCCATAAAGTTTAATGTACCTACTACCTACCAGGATAGGTACTTTATAATGTAGCTTTTTGTAAATTTTTACGCAATTCCAGTTTGCAAAAACATCAAAGCCCTTTAAAATGTGTCTCTGTAAAGACGCCGCTAATGTTCTGTACAACAATTCTTTACAATTCGGAAGTTTACAACGTATATTGGAACAGTAGGAAGGAATGAGTTTATTGTTGGAAGAATGACCGTTTATGACCTGTTATTGTTGCTCTTTAGAAAATCCCCATTCGTGTACATTGTTTTAAAAGTTGCCGATAGGATGGGTGCACGTTCGCTTTGTATTGTCTTTGCTTCCACGCGCTAAGTATTTTTATGTACCTACTAGGTACCAATCTACCACCAAAGCGTTCCATGACTGCTGAAACGTCTCTCGAACGAATACTTAAGCTTTAACCTGCCTGGCGCAGTGTTGAGCGCTGTTGCCTTAACGTGCGGAGGTCCCGGGTTCGATCCCCGGCAGGAAAATTATAATTTCCGAATTTTCCCTGGTCTGACCTGGTGAGAGGCTTCGGCCGTGGCTAGTTACCACCCTACCGGCAAAGACGTGCCGCCAAGCGATTTAGCGTTTCGGTACGATGCCGCGTAGAAAGTTAGAAAAGTAGAGTAAGTATGGGTTTAATATAACTATGTACCAATGATTGTCCTTATCAGTTTAGCCCGCTACCATCTTAGAGTGCATCATCAGTTACCATCAGGTGAGATCACAGTCAAGGGACTTGTAGTCAAGTAGAATATAAAAACAGCTTTTCATTTATATGTGATTGTATTTTGTGATATTTTAATACCTATACCAAAAACATTTTACAGGTATAAAATAGTTTAGGTAAGTATGAGCTTTTAAATTAAACCTACTCTACATAAATTATGTAGGTTAGGTTTACTACGATTCAATACTACGATAAGTATCTAATATTTTGCAACATTTTGCATATTATAATGTCTGAAATGAACTGAAATAAATAATTTATACCTACGTAAAATTACCTTGTCATATCTGAGATATATATAGGCATCTGGCTCTACTCTCACTTTACCTACAATTAAAAAAATTGACGTTCATGTTTACCAGGTTTTCACGAAATAATGTAATCCCTCCTCTCCCCCATAACAACCCCCTAAACTGGTGTAATGATAAAATCTTTAATTCTCTTGAGCCTAATTCCTAGTGGCCTTTTATAACGACACTTCCTCCCTTTACAGGCGTATAATGTAACTAATTTGTTGTTCAAACAGGGGATTCTCAATGCACAAACACCACGCTAACGTTAATTCGACCAACTTTTTTTTACAACTTATAAAAATACTTACAACCTTATCACAAAATTTTAAAGCTCTATTTCGTATAATTTCACTTAGAAATCCGCACAAATATTTTGTAATATCAATTACAAATACATGCAGCTTAAATAAAAATGGTTCATCCTTAGAGCCATAAAGATAAAGGTAATTTTGCAATAACTCTTCCAATGAAAGCTGCATTGTAAATTGGTTATTGGAAACTGCAGGACATTTACCTATTTGACACGTACCGATGGCAATTGTCACTATGTTTGGTACAAAAGCGTATAAATTAGTGCAAACTACAAAGGAGTCGTGATTTTTGCTTCGTGTACGGGATATATTTTAATTGTCAACAGTGTGTGTTGTAGATATTGGACATTTAGGTACAAGTTCTGTGCTTTAAGTAGCTTTTGCCTGCACCTATATTTTCATAAAAAGATACATACAGAAAAATCCTACCATTATTTGGTTAAAGGAAAGGGCCACGATCCTCCGTAATGAGGAATACGACGCAAAGAGAGATTACTAAATATAAGCGGGATTACTTGAATTATAAATAAAATTCACTTATCTGTAAAAATAAATACTTATCGTCAATCACAGACGTCAATGAATTATTGCAAAAAAAACACTTAGTGGGGAACATTGACCATTTCTAAAAGCCATTTTAACTGGTTATTTTTATAGCAACCCTTTTGCTAATTGCCGTTTCAAAAAATGGTTATAAAACAACAAAAAGTAACTGTTCTAACGCAATTTGTACCTAAACATAACGGGTTAACTAAATTGCCAAAGGGTTTGCTATGTTGCAAACACAAAAAACGCAATAACAAAAAAAATGTATTTACAAGAAATCGCATTGCCAAAAAGAAATATTTATTCCAAGGTTGTATGAAAAAGTCGTTAAATTTCAAACTGTAAAAAATACAAAAATAAGGGAAGTGCACATCATGGACATCTGGATCCACATTAGTTTTAAAAAATTAGAATGTAGGTATTCAACGAAGAGTGAATAAATAACTAGGCATCTTATATTTTTACACATCATTAACCAGGTTTAAGGTTCTGATATTTTAAATATAAAGTGTATGTCTGCTACCTTTTTACGGGCCATTTGTTTGATGTTAATTACACAAGGATAGGTATTATAATAATATGCTACCTACTACCTAGGTATCTCTACCCGCACACGGACACACTTTTATTCCAGAAAGTAGTTACGATGCGACGGGAGTTTCAAAAATTCTCAATCCAAGCTAATGAAGTCGTGGGTAATCCTGTAGATACGTTAGTACTATTATATTATTCTGTGCTGTAGATAAGCAGGTAATACGTAAGCACAGACAATATCATTATAATATTGCTGAAAGTATTTTCAAGGCAATAATTAATATCAAATTATGTAAATAGGCATATTCGACACAAAACATAGCTTCTTAAAATTCAACGATCTCTATTCTTCAATGTGCGCCAGCCCTAAAGGCCCTGTAAAGGTTTCGGGAAGTACCAAAAACAATGTTTACCCTTTCACGTACCGTAACTATGAACCGTTTCGTTCCACAATTGCAACGGTTAAAAGGAACCGCTACATAGAGAAAGAGTTGCATTTATTGGGTACAGTTTAGATGACAAAAGGCAAGATGACAATATTCCTTGTCTTGAGCGCGAATAGCAATCATAAATCCTCCACAAAAGGGTAGTCAGAGAAAGGGTAATTAGGATGTAAAAGTGAAATTCTGTTTGCATTGATCATTCGCAACGCCTATTAGGTAGAGTCTGTTAGTAAAGAGTTGGTACTTTCACTGCACTATTTCACACTCGCAACATTATTGTCTCGTGAACGTTTGTGTTGATATAATAGGTTTTACTTTCTTGGGATTACATGATTAATTGCTGTCGAGCTTTAATGATATGAAGGAAGGAATATAATCTATAACTATCTAAGTACTTAAAACATATATTCATGTGAAAAGCGATTGTGGTCAAGCGTAAGCCCATAATGTATTTTTATAAAAGTATCAACTATCGTTAACGTTAATCACATTAACGATGACCGAAAGTTATATTTTGTTAACCGACTTCAAAAAAAGGAGGAGGTTCTCAATTCGTCGGAATCTTTTTTTTTTTTTATGTATGTTCCCCGATTACTCGAAGACGCCTGGACCGATTTTGAAAATTTTTTTTTTGTTTGAAAGGGTATACTTCCAAGGTGGTCCCATATAAATTTGGTGAAGATCTGATGAAGATCTTCGAAGACAGATGTTCCCCGAGATCTTCGAAGACAGATGTTCCCCGATTACTCGAAGTCGCCTGGACCGATTTGGAAAATTCTTTTTTTTTGAAAGGGTATACTTTCCAGGTGGTCCCATGGTCATTAGGTCTGATGATGGAATCCTGGGGAAATCAAAGGAACTTAAATTTTATAAGGACACGAACCCAGATAGTTATTAGGTACAGGTCTGTCTACCTTTCGAGAACCTATTTTTCTTTTTTTTTTTTATATTTACAGCACTAAAAAGCAAACAATAAAATTATTTTTTAATTTAAAAAAAACCGCCTTCAAAAATTAACAAGCAAAAAATAATTGGATACATTTACATATTATTATTTCTACCCACTATGTAGAAGTCGGGCGAGCCTTGCGTCAACTTTGCTTATCCTTGTTATACCCGTTTTTTTATTTTAGTAACTCAACCAGCGATTCGGAAAGAAAATTACTCTGTCGAAGTCTACTTACCTACAACAAAATAAGACAGAAAAGTACTGATAATAAGACGAATAAAAAAGCAGCCAGCTTTATAAATCTGTCAGATTATTTACTTTATTTCCTACTAGCTGATTCCCGCGACTTCGTACGCGTGGATTGAGGTTTGGTTCCCGCGGGCATTCTTTAATTTTCCGGGATAAAAGGTCCTACGTGTTAGTCGAGACTATAATCTATCGTTGCGCCAAATTTTCATTCAGATTCATTCAGCCGTTCTGGCGTGTGTGAGTAACAAACATCCGTCCATCCATAAAGATAGACCTAATTTCCTAAAAATTTGGTAAACCACAATAAGTATTCTTTGTAAGTATGTAAATAAAAATTTCTGGTTCCATAAATGCCGTATTAAGAACAACTTCTTTTGCAAATCGAGAGTTACTTAAGTTACTAAGTTAAGGCAACATAAAAACATAAACAAAGCAAAATACGAGAATGACCTATGAAAATGAAACTTTTTAAGTGCACATCAAAAAACGACATTCCGTATCCCAAACTGTTACAATAAAACAATTCGTTGAAAGTAAGAACATTTATTGAACTACCATGGAAGTCTGCTCCAATAAACTGGCCCATTTTAAAATATTTATTGGTTCCCATAAATTATAACGTGAGACGCAAAAAAGCTTAAACTTAACTGTCGTCAAGAAGTTGTATAACGGGCCTGGAATTAGACACGACAAGTAACAAATGCGAAGTTTTGTTGATTGTTCCGGGAATCGGAAACCGAAATTTTGACATAATGTGGTGACGAACGTCTATTCAAATGGTTGTAAGGGCGCGTGGGGTGTAAGCGTGCTTGTTTTGACCATTTCAATAAGGTTAAGAAAGAACTCATCACCAATGTAATTATGAAAGCCATGGTGCAATAACTGTAGCCTGGCGGGGTATCATGGAACAATAAATTTTCACGCATGGACTTTTAGTTTCGAACGGTCTCTTGTCCTGTTTCGTATCACAATATTGGGGTAAAATTACCTACACGGGTTTTCTTTGTTTTGTAACGGGAAACTTATATAAGTTATATAAGACATTCTGTATACTTAGCTAGATATTTAGAGATATCTTGCTTTGAAATTACTAAAACTAAAGCTTATTTTCATAAATCTAGTTACTGGGCACTAGGGCAGGTTATGTGTAACGTATGCAAAATGATCTGTGCAGGGCATACCTACTTAGACTACGTCATGTTAGATACTGCAAAACCATAAGCGTAATTGTGGTAGACAAAGGCACTGAACAAGATCCATATTTGGATAAGTGGCCGGAAGAGGCGCAGAACAGTCGTGGTCTGCGGGAAAATCGGATGGAAACCTCGCCTCGTCGTGGAACAATATTGGTCAGTTTAATATTGATAAGATAAGTCTTCGATTAAGAATTGGAGTAAGTACATTGCAGCGACTAAATCAATGGTCCAAGAGACTACATAATTTTTTTCTAACTGTATTTATTACTAACTGATGCCCGCTACTTCGTCAGCGAGGTTTAGTTTTTTTAATTTCCGCGGGAACTCCTTAATTTTCCGGGATAAAAAGTATGTCACTCTCCAGGTCCTTACCCATGCCCATGCCAAAAATCACGTCGATCCGTTGCTCCGTTGTGGCTTGATTGAAGGACAAACCAACAAATAAACACACTTTCCCATTTATAATTACACGTACCTAGCTGATGCCCGCGACTTCGTCAGCGCGGGTTAGTTTTTTTTATTCCCGAGGGAACTCCACAATATCCGGGATAAAAAGTAGTCTATGTCACTCTCCAGGTAATTACATATACTTACCCATGCCAAAAATCACGTCGATCCGTTGCTCCGTTGCGGCGTGATTTAAGGACAAACCAACAAATAAACACACTTTCCCATTTATAATTAACTAGCTGATACCCGCGACTTCGTCCACGTGGTTTTAGTTTTTTGATTCCTGCGGGAACTCCTTGATTTTCCGGGATATTATGTTATCATCCAGGCCAAAAATCACGTCGATCCGTTGCTCCGTTGCAGGGTGATTGAAGGACAAACCAACAAACCAATAAACCAAATTAGTATGATATTAACATGACTCAAATTTCTAAATTGCCAATGCCCTAAACTCATTAGTCATTAGTGAACCGAGAGTTGTCAGAAAGTAAAATTTTTTGTCACGGCTAATTTCACGTGGTATTTACACTCCCGGATTATCTACAGTGACATTTCGGTGAACTTGACGTCTGTCGCAGCGATATCAAAACTACCGAACTCGAAGGACAAACAGACAGAAGTCACAAGAGTCGGGTTTCAAATGGGCTCCAACCTGTCACATGTGTTAGTATTTTTTGTTGATTCGTGACAATAATCAACCGCTACTTATAACCAACTTTTAGAAAAGGTTATTAACTTTAGACTTAAAATACAAATATTTAGTTTACTAGATAAATGATGCCTGCGACTTCACTGCATTTTTTTTTATTCCAACCTATGCAAATTATCTCCTATACCTTTCATCAATAGCGGTTGAAAAGATCGGCCGTTAAAGCGTAGCACACAGACAGCCAGGCACACTTTCGCATTTATTACAATAGTATATGGATAATGTGGGAAACAGTTGGCACTTAGGATACAGGCTATAGCGCATGAATTGAATGCGATCATACCTCATAGAATAATTATGTAGATATGTCACCGTAAGATTGTAAAAACCGTTAGATTATAATATAACGTTTTTTATCTCGATAGATTATAAACTTTCGACAGATTGTGAACCGTAACATACTGCTTACAATTTAACGCGTTATTTTTCGGTAAATTGTAATATACTAGGTATATTAACCCGATAGAACCTAAGTGCCCGGCCTGTGGCCGGGCACTACCTGAATATTCATGTCAAACCCTAACCTAACCTATAGTTCGCTCGCGAGTTGAATGCAGAGTAAAAGTATGGTGACAGTTACATTTACTCTGCATTCAACTCGCGCGCGAACTGTACAAGAAAGAGACAAGAAAACGTAAAAACAATAAATATTTCATAAATTAATACTCAGAACATTGAACGGTTCACAATCTTTCGACAGTTTATAATCTAGCGGGATAGAAACCGTTAGATTATAATCTAACGGATTTTACAATCTTACACTCGTAAAATATGTACCTAATGCTGATAAATAGGGGTTTAAGTTTTCTTTCTCTGTTGTTATAAAAAAGGTCGCAAAATTAATAGACTTTTTTTGATAAAACTGTGCCTAAAAACGACTGCCTCGATCTAATTACCTATTACCTACTCAAGCTGGTCCATGGAATCACATAAATTCAGGATTAAGTACATAATATTATACTATAGAGTAAAATATTATTAAATAAACAGTATTTTCCTAATGACTATTTCAGGGTGGCAAATGGCAATTGATAAAGAATCCAGATGTCCACCGCCCACCGATCGTGTTTCATGATTACCGTTTTGGACTTTCCCATGTATAAAACTAAACCTACTAATGTTATACCCAATGTGAATTTATTGCATTTGTCTGTATGTCAGATACAAGACTGATCGACCGACAGACTTTTGCATTTATAATATTAACTAGCAGATGCCCGCGACTTCGTCCGCGTGGTTTAAGTTTTTTTTCATTCCCACGGGAACTCCTTAATATTCCGGGATAAAAAGTAGTCTATGACAATCTACAGGTCCTCAGCTATACACATGCCAAAAATCACGTCGATCCGTTGCACCGTTGCGGCGTGATTGAAGGACAAACCAACAATACAACAAACAAACACACCGCATTTATAATATTAGTATGATAATATGATTAGTATGATTTGAATAAGTAATATGGTAAATCGAAAAATTATAGTGCGCAAACACAGGTATCCTACAGTTTATCCTCCCCAATGAGAGTCCTATCCAACACCACCGCCCACCGGAGAGAGATCAGGTGTATGACCAACAGCTCTTCGGTGGAACGGAAATCTCCAAGGTTGTATCAAGATTAACTGCTCACCTGAATAAATTCATTCAGGAATTTCAAAGTAAAATTGACCCAAAAGCTTTTGCTTTAAAGTCACAAATTCAGCGTTCTGAGCACTGGCTGTGAATAAATACACGAAATTATGAAATGAGCTCTAAACCAATGTAATTAAGGTTCATTTTACTTTAACGTTCGCTTACACTTGGCGTGGTGAGCTCTCACGTCGATCAATCGTATTTGCAACGTAAAAACTCAGAGTAAGCGTACTGATGTCATTTTACATGTCCGCGTAATCCCGCGGGATTTCCTTAATTTTCCAGGACAAAAAGTGACTATTTGTCACTCTCCAGTCTCCACTCTCCAGGTCCTCAACTATACCCATGCCGAAAATCACGTCGATACGTTGCTCCGTTGCGGCGTGATTGAATAACATACCAACAGACAAACACACTTTGGCATTTATAATATTAGTATATGATTTGCACATTCCAATCAGCGTAGATGACCCTAAGGAACAGCTACTATGTATTTCACCACCAAAATTCTTGCATTACCATGTTCAATCATTGTATGCATTATGAAATCAGCCACTCGATGCTGTTTTTATCTAAATAGTTGAAATGTCAGTTAAGCGAAGTTCCCATCATCACCAGCTCTCATAACGACGCGATCAGGGCGGCAGCTGATAAGGAAGCCAGATGCCTAACACCCACCGATCATGTTTCATCATTACTGTTTGGTTTACTCATTTTATATTAGCACGTTTAGGGTCGATTTTACTACAGTGACACTGACTAGTGAGTTATGGTCAATGTTTAATTGGACTATCCCAAACAAAGCTACTTTGTGTTGCAAAAATTCTTGAAATAAATCATTTAATTTAATTTAATTTCAAACTCAAAGTTCTACTTTTGACCCAAAATTAACTTTGGTACCTACTTTTCCATAAGGTACATTTTATGCAACGGTCGTAAGGCGTAACGTTAATAACCATTACCGCGGTAGACCATGTAATACCAACGTACTAATAAGTCTATTACCTATCCTGTGGTATTACCATAGATCAATTTGACCATTTATGTTTGTATTGTAGTTGAAATATCACCATGGATAAATAAATTAATACACTATCAGGGTATATTAACGAAATTTTCATTTATTTTGACATCGGTTAGCCACGAAATAAAGTTTACATCCGCACAGAGTCAAAACTCAAACACTGCGAGATATATTATAATCAAAGGAAACGGAAACAAATTTATATAATGATTCAATCAACCTTAGAAAGGTAGAATTGTTGACTGACGTAAGGACGTAATTCAATTTTTATTACAGCTGAAGTATCACCATGGATAAATAAATACACTATCAGGGTTTATTATTGAAATTTTCATTTATTTTGACATCGGTTAGCCACGAAATAAAGTTTACATCCGCATAGAGTCAAATCTCAAACACTGGCAGACGAAGTTTCAAAACAAACCAAACCGACACGAATTTATATTAACAAAGATCCAATCAACCTTAGAAAGTTAGAATGGTAGACCAACGTAAGGACGTAATTCAACTTTCGAGTTTCTGCATAGCCATGATTAATAGGAGTTTTTTTGAATAATCTGCAAACACTTTAATCTTCTCGCTTGCTTATCGCCAAGAAGTTGTAAAAGTATGTTAAGTATTTCTTAGTGTGAGGATCAACTAAAAATGAAACACCTACCCTGTGAACATTTTCACTCCCTAATCGCTATTTTTTTTAAATGTGTAGTGAAGTGGTTTATTTTAACCCTCTAGCTAACGGCGCTTTTAAATGAATTTATTTTAAACTACACAATGCCGTGGATTTAGGCTTTTTGATTCCCGCGGGATCCCTTTAATTTTCAGGGAAAATCTAGAAAGAGACAAGTAAATCTTAGTTTAGGAATATCAACACAATATAAATAATCCATACTAATATAATAAATGTGAAAGTGTGTCTGTCTGTCTGCTACGCTTTCACGGAAAATTAAGGAGTTCCCGCGGGAATCGAAAAATCTTATTCCACGCGGACGAAATAGCGGAAATCATCTATAGTAAGTAATAAATAATTAATTAGGGATATCAGAAATTTTACATTACGTATTTAGAACCTTATTTTTCAGTAGAATAGTTGGTAAAATTGGATAAGTGGTAAGAAATAAGTGGTATTAAGCTTTTCTACCTACTTGATTTAACTATATATTTAATTCACAATTTAAGTAATATATTTTTACAATTAAGTGCGCTATTACTCCATATTACGAAAAGCTGAAAAAGCGCTTTTTCGCTCGTAGGGACAATTCTTAAGGGTGCTCTTAGATATTTGGGCGCGTAAGTGCGCAGCTCTATCTCAAAACTGTAAAACGACTTGAGATAACGTGTCACAGCGACAGACGACATGTGTTTCGCGTTTTTGAAAAATTTAAAGTAGTTTGACGATAATGATTAGCCTGTCAAGCTACTTAAAAGGGGGCTGCGTTTTATGGCTATTTTAAATTATGGGTTAAAGTTAATGGTTTATGTGATTACGTTTCAGCTGACGAATATTACTTAGGTACTTACCTAAATGGATAGTAACTGAAAGGCTTAAAATTTACTTTTACTGTGTGGAAGTAAATGTTCTTTGTAACACAATCTCTAAACTAAACTAAAATGGCACTTCTAAGCCTAGTTCTGTCCCTTTCTACTGAGAGTATTATGAAAGGGTTAGCAATATTTTTAATACTGTCATTTTAGTTTAGAGATTGTGTACAACAGAATCAGCCCCAAAGTCTCGCAGTCAATTTTCAGGGCTATTCTAATTCTACCTTCTCTTTGACTAATTTTGATATGGTTTGTAATAAAACAATGATTTTTTTTTTTGCATACTTGGTACTTATTAAAAAAATAGCAGATGGTATCTTCAATCCAAAAAAAACTTTTCTCGCCAGTACCGCATGATCATTATGTAGTGACATATTTCTGTGACAAGAGTCAAGAAGGTACAAAAAATAAAATCTATTATTAAACGCAACTTAAAGGGTTTACGACAAAACAACCGTTCCGCGAATTGTTAAACTATAAATTTTATTTCGAGTCACTGACGTCAATCACTGAAACACTTTACGTAAATTTTACAATTTTATTCGTGCATCTAAATTATTCCTCTCTCTTAAATCTTAAGGTTCAAAATTCTTAAAAATCTCGTAGCTAATCCTGTCCAAAAAATCCGGAGTAGCACGGTGACAAAACTCGCTCAAAGTAAATCGAACCATAAATTTTTTCCAATTTCCTTCAGAAAAACTTTGGAAACTAATTGTTCTGTTTCGGTGGGATATAAAATTCACAGCGATCCCAAATCGATTTTATTTACGATAAACAGCTAAAGGGGTGGTAGGTATGGTAATAAAAACGGAAGGTCACATTTTCGAGTAATAAATTACATAACTTAAATTTTATTACTTAGCTTTGTTCGATTTAAAAAGCTATGTTCTAATTATAAATAATAATTACCTACCTATGTATTTTGTTCTAAGGCTTCTTGATATGAGCTTTCACTTTAAATTAATATCTGTACTTACCGAAAAAAATACAATGAAATATAATATTTTGAGGGTATCATATTTTATTATTTGGCACTTCAAAATAATTAACGAGCTAAATTAACGTAGCTCATTGTGACTAGGTTTATACTTTATGCTATTATTTACATATTTAAAATTATGGCCATTTTTGAAACATTTGTCAAAGCTTTTTTGTTTTTTGGTCTCTCAAGAAACTTGGCGTGCTCCGACCACGCGCCAGGGCTATAAAACCATTTATTTATACAAAAGAAAAACAACTAATACAAAATATGAGAATTCTTTACGGATCATAACAGAGGGACAATATTTTCGGAAGGTTGCACTAAAAGGACAATGTTCTATAGACTTGACTGTTTTTAAATCAAGGTTTATTACGTTACTTTTTGCATGTCCAAAATCTTTTTGTAAAGACGGCGTTAAAAAAAATTAAAACATACTTATTCAACTTAACTAATGAATGTGTGAATAGTGAATTACTAACTGAAATGAAAACTTAAATAAAATATATTTGTGTCAGTGGGAAAATGACCCAAATTCGAATGATGAATAAAGACTATATTATAGTAAATGTACTGTAAAGGGCACCGTAAGTATACCAATCTCTGTTTTTACGCGAAGGGATTCGCGTGATCCGAGTTTATAAATAGAACGGATAGCTTTCTGCAACATAAAAGTTGTTTGGTTTTGAGCTGCCCTACCCCACAATAAAATACCGTACGACTAGCCGTTTCAATATCGGTAAACTATCTAATTTTCCTGTCAGCAAAAGTAGCCAAGCTAAGTTTTCCCGCTAGTGTCTCTATAAGGTTATAATATGTAGGATTTCTTTCTTCGTGCTGCGTGGTATTCAATAATCATCATTAGAAAACAATACAGGTTAATACTGCAAATAATAGGCCGGTAAAACAAAACAATTTTGCACAAGTAAAAAATTTGCAAAAAAGGTTTGTGATTCCTAGTAAAAAATTTAAACTTTCGCTTTCAAAATTCTTCGTAGGCATGACACGTGGCGTATTCCATGTTACATAATAATTTTATTTTATTTTCATTATTCTATCATTCTATTTGAAAAAAAAAATAGTTTTAGTTTAAGTGTTTTGATTGGATTTTAATTTTTTACCTTAATATTATTTCTGCCTGTACAGTTTACTTGAAACAATTTTGTCATCAGCAAGGAACAAAGATGTAGTGTGTAATGTGTATTGAAAATATTTATTAATATTGAGAAAGAATGGAAATGTGACATACCCATACGTATAGCTAGTACCATGCTCTAAGTGTGAGATCTATAGAGCGAACTTTGACTTTGTTTAGACTTAAAACCCCGATTACACTGCACTTTTCACAGGGCCCTGTGGAAAGGGTGGGCGTGGCCGCTAGTTTTGGCGTCGCTTATTACAAAGCAATTGGACCAAATTAGGGACCCTTTCTCCCTAAATGTTATTACACTACGCTGATTCAGGGTTCAGGGTCCCTGTGGAAAGTGCAGTAATAGGGGTTTAAGACATGGTTAAAACGAGACAGATTTATGTTACATATGTCCATCTCGTTTTAACTCTGAGTAAAGTCTGAGCCAAGTCAAAGTACGCTGAACGCTCTTTAGATATCCACATAAGTCTAGAGCTTTGCCATCTTAGATAATTAATCTTAGTCAAGCACGCTAAAACCAATAGCCCTATTCCGTAAAAACTGCATCAGTCATTGTTACAGTCTCAATAAATAAAATAAATAATATTTTATTTGCCGGAATATGGGATATATATATAAGACCAATATCTGTAATATTGGTCTTAACATATTATTATTTTCCTTGCATATTCTACCATACAATGGTGTGCAAATTGTTAGGATTTATCATACTTTAGATTATTTATCTAGTCAAGTTAAAAGTATAATTAGGTAATCAATAATAATATCAATTGTTGTGATTGGCTGAATTTTATGGCATTCTTACTGCGACAGCGGATTTGGCCAATAGCCAAAGAATATTAGCCAAATATTATTAAAATTAAAATGAATAGCATTTGGGCAGAACAGAATTTGGTTCCAGCTAGGTGTTAATAGATTATAGAGCAAGATCACAGAGCCGCCAGACCTTACTTATTTAAAGACCCTGCTTAAAATTTTAATGACGGACTAAAACAAAACTTTGTCACGAGTAATAAAATACCAATATTTGCAAATAAGTTAAAGTACAGAATACACCTGTAACAACAATTCACAAACGCGATAATTTGCCCAGCGGGGTGCATTCGGCAAACGAAGCGCTCGGGCTGTAAACAGTAAACACACTAACACACGTTAAAATATGTACCTATTTCTTGCGGACGCCCGCGACTTCGTTCGCGTGGCTTAAGTTTTTAATTCCCACAGGAACTCCTTAATTTTCCGGGATGAAATAATTGTGCCACTCTCCAGGTCCTCATCTATACCCATGCAAGAAATCACGATGAACTGTTGCTCTGTTGCGGCGTGATTGAAAGACAAACTCTCCATTTAACGTCCTTGAGAATACTATTTTCGAAAACTGTGAAACACGTATTTTTTTTATTTTAAACCAGAAGCCCAAATACCAATGAAGAAAAATCAAGGGCTTTCATACAAACTGTCAACCCCTATTTACCCCTTTGGGGGTGGAATTTTGAAAAACCCTATGTTATTGGATACCTAGTCTACACAACGAAAACACTCCAAATTTAATGTCTCTAGGACCAGCGGTTTATGCTGTATCTACGTTGATTTATTCTATGTCAATCAGTCAGTCAGTCAGGACTTTGAATTTAATTTATATAGATTTTGTACGCACAAATAATCGACAAACACATTAACACGAACAAAACAAACACAAGCGACACAATAAGGCGAATGCTCGACACAATGCCTCAATGAGCGACGTATTGTTTGCGACGGAAAACCATTAAAAATTATTATTGACCATGCTAAGAGAAACACGGAGCTTTTTTGCCGAGTTACTTAGAAACTGCGATTCGCTACGTTGCAATTGTGAATCGGTAATTGCTAATGCTTTTTTGTAATTGTACCTACATAGCTAATTGAATTGGTGGAAAAAACAATGAAACGTGGACGACTATGGACCTGATAAGGCTCAGGGTGACACAGCGGGCGATTGCGACTTGCGAGGGACATAGGTACTTAGAGCATCCCTTCGTGATCAAATAACAATTGAGGAGATTTTTTTTTAATCCACTACAAGCTAGCCCTTGAATGCGATCTCACCTGATGGTAAGTGATGATGCAGTCTATGATGGTAGCGGGCTAACCTGTTAGGGGCATGGCAGTTATATTAAACTCATATACCCATACCCCTTCGGTTTCTACACAGCATCGTACCGGAACGCTAAATCGCTTGGCGGCACGTCTTTGCCGGTAGGGTGGTAACTACCCACGGCCGAAGCCTCCCACCAGACCAGGGAGAATTCAGAAATTATAAATTCCCAAATTGACCCTGCCGGGGATCGAACTCGGGACCTCCGCACGTTAGGGCAACAGCGCTACACACTGCGCCACGGAGGTCGTCAAAGGATCCGTAAGGGAATCACAGCATTGTATGTATACGTTGTGTGTATACGTACCCCATTAGTGGACGGATGATTTCAAGCAATTAGCTAGGAGTCGCTGGATGCAAGCGGCACAAGAGATCCCTGCAAAGATAGATAGAAAGAAAGAAAGAAAGAAAGATAGAAAGAAAAGATAGAAAGGCGTCAACTACGACGACGAAGAAATGAGGTCTTTTATCGTCCACGTCGATGGTCTTGAACAGATAAGTATCCACACTCCACGCTTTTTTCTTTGATCTTTATTCTCATGTGGTTTTATGCCGTTTGTATTCAGCGTCTCACTGCAGTCTGCAACTCATTTCATGTCAGTCAATCTACCTGTGGTCTACCTAACCTTGCATGTTACAGCATAAAAAACTTCTAGCAAGAATTTTTACTAAATCATACGATAACAGCACGTCAGTCATACGATGTAGTTACCTATACGTAGTTGATTTCTGAAATTACAATCGAATATGTTGCAACAAGTAAATATCGGAAAATTACAAGTTTTTCGCATATCTATCAAACCAAATTTTAGCGAGATTACAAGAATTATCTTGTAAAGTTGTAATCGTACGATGTTGGTTAGGTAATTGTATTTAGTTACTCACGTAAGAATGATACGTAGGTACTATATTTCTGCAATACGATGCTCGTTTTTCTGTAGAATGTAGTATTTTGTTGGTATTTGTCTTATCGTGTTTT
This sequence comes from Erebia aethiops, assembly GCA_923060345.2. Lineage (NCBI taxonomy): Eukaryota > Metazoa > Arthropoda > Insecta > Lepidoptera > Nymphalidae > Erebia > Erebia aethiops. The sequence continues at coordinate 5,663,562 of OV281096.1, read as the reverse complement.
AATTAGATTTTGATGTACATTTGGATGTACGTAAGTAGACTTAATACAGACGGAGTCGAATGACGTACCAAATTTTTTCATTATCTTAGATGTTATTTTATGCCGATCTCATCTTTGTTTTATCCATATTTCTAGTTTAGTTTTAAGTAATTGAAAAATGCTTATATTTTTAATGACTAAAACTGGATACATAATTATTTGCTAATGAGACCTTCGGCAGTGGTCTGACTTAGCGTCAGAAGTCATGTGTCCCTAAAGTCTATTCCAATAGAGATGAGCTTTTTTTCAACTTCTTTAAAGTCTGATCATGTCCTCTTATTTGCCACTGAGCAGACGAGTATGATCGCTCACCTCTATTGGAACAGACTTTAACCTACGATGAAAGGGGTAAACCTACCTATTTCAGCAATAAACCCAGAACCGCATAATTTTCGAAGAATTTTGATATCGAAATATTGTTTGTTTTTCCTTTAGTTCGATAACCCGCAAAGCTACCGCGTCTCTGATCATGGGAACCGAGTGGATCCTCCTATCAGTCAAGTGGTTTGAATCAACCGGCGAAAGGTAGGCATACTTACTTGCTTTTATTATAATATTGGGATATTTTTATCAATCGTTTCTTTCTTGCATGCCGCTAAGCCCATTTAGGATTAGTCATTGAGGTATAATGTACTAGCACTTTAGTACATATTACTTCGATGGGATTAGTCTTCCTTGTGCAGCGGAGATCAATCCTGTTGCTAAACCATTTAAAACTAAACTTCGTCTTTTCAAACACAGGTTTTAATCAACACACACATTTTGATACTAGAATGAGTAAGGGTATAAAAACATCATACTTGTTGTTATCATCATTACCTACCTCATGTTGTCTACCTACTCATGTTTATTGAGTATCAAATTAATCATCATCATTATTCACTAGTTGAGCGATAAATCATCTAAATTAGTCAGCTATACTATTTTTGACTAATTTCCGATTTCAGATAAAAAGTGTGTGTGTGCAATTCACATAAGGCAGAAGTGAAACTTTAGAAAAGTAGCCTACGAGAGGATGAGATAAATACCATAACTTGTTTTCTATCTCATTGTCTCGCAGTCTTATATTATGTTTGTCTCTTTTTGGTGTTGCTTTTTCGTTTCATTTTTTACGTTACGTTGAATTTTCAAATCACAATGATTCTAAAGTAGTTTCACTTCAAAAACACCGGCCAAGTGCGAGTCGGACTCGCGCACCGAGGGTACGTATAAACCTGTAGGTATATAAGTAAAAGTAATATAAGTATTTTTATTGCTAAATGATTAAAATTATTTTTATTAAAATATGATGTAACTAAAAATGTATGCTTTTTGCAATTTTTCCTTTATCTGTGCTAGACGTTGCTTCGTACCAAATTTCAAGATTGTGAGTTCACGGGAAGTACCCTGTAGGTTTTGATTCCCTTGCGAGTGTCGAAAATTTGCAGCATATACGGCTGTATCTTTTGATTGCGTTGGCTTAGAAGTTCAATTTTTTCACAGCTCCAAGGGATAGTAGACCTGAGTATTTGATATGAATTTTACCTTGATACCTCCATGCGTTCGTGAGAAGAACGGTCTTGACAGACAGACAGACGGACAACAAAGTAAGTGATGAAAATGAATGAGGTACGGAACCCTAAAAATATCTCCCTGCATCAATTTTCTTGATGGATTGATGTACATATTAGGACCTTTATCGTACAAAACACTTCTATGCGATTTCTAATAATCAAAGGCCAGATAGGCATAGGTAGCTAATATCTTTCTATCTTATTATCGTCAGTCATCACGTCATGTTTATGTCTATTAATATCCTACCTATGAATAGTTCATATTATCATGGATTTCCTCATAATATTATCATACATTTATCTTAAGATTAAGTTCTAAACCGAACTACTGTTGATGATATTATACTTTTTATAAGAAATCCATTTTCCTTATTTTCATTATCTAGATTCTAGTAGAAGCTATTGACGTAATTCAATTTCTCACGGAGACGTGTTACTTCCCTTTTCAAATATATGATCTATGAGCTCAAAAAATTATGGCATTCCAAATTTTTTCGAGCCAGTGGGCAATTGAGAAAGCCATGGCATTCCGACGAACTAGTGGTAGATTCACTCGTTAATAAGTTTATTGGAATAAAAATATGAGTTTGCGATGCTTCGCGTAATATTATTAACGTGTTCAAATCAGAAATGAAAAGATCCGTAGAAGAATCACCAGAAAGACTGGTAGGTACATACCTAATATCTTGAGGAGCCAATAGGTATACCTACGTAATACGACCCAAGATACTGGAACTCTGCACTGGAAAACGATGAATTGGTCGATAAACCTAGGATTAACAAGAATATGACGTATTCTTGGCTATTATTTCATTAGTGCCTATAAGGACGTACATAATATGACGTAGATTCATGCTACTTTATGACAAAAGTTTATGTTTTCCTCAAAACATGGTTTTGGTACTATTCTGTGGTTTTTGTTTGGTCGCGACTTGCGTAACTAAAAAGTAAAATTTTTATTCCACTATAAGTTAGCCCATGACTGCGATCACACCTGATGGTAAGTGATGATGCAGTAGGTGTACGAGTGTAGCGGGCTATAATGTTAGGGGTGTGGCAGTTATATTAAGCCCATACTCCTTATTGGTTTCTACACAGTATCGTACCGGAACGCTTAATCGTTGCTAGTACGGTGGTAACTATATTATATATTATATTATATTATATATAGGTACCTATTATAAATTCCGGACCCTAACAAAAAGCCAAGACCCTCTTACAACTATACCTACAACGCGTTGGGTCAGTTGCATTGTGCGCCCTGCAACCGGACCTTCAACACAAAATTTGTGTTCGCCAGTTACCTCCGATCACATAACCGGCACTAGCCAGGTCGGCACTGACGGATACGTCGAGGAGGATCATATAAATTCCGGAAATCGGGAAACCCGGGACTTCCCACTTAAAAGACCACGGCACAGCGCTCACTTCTGCGCCAGGTTGGTCGTCAAACATAGACTGTTAGGTTGATATTATAATGTTCATTTGATAAGATTATCCAAAAAGGTCGTTGATAAGGACCGTGCGAAAATTCCTCGGCGTCTCCGTGCCCTATTAAAAATTTCTCTTAATAATAATATGTTGGAACTGGTACATTTGGCACATCATGATTAATAAAGCGTCTTGATATGTGGGAAAGTTTTGTGCTGTGTAAACAAGGTGTAAATATTTACTTTATTTGGACGATTTCGACAGCTACTACTTGAACGGTAACACGGTAACTTATCTCCTTTGCTCTGCCGCTTGTTTACTTAAGATTATTATTGAGAAAACTTTATAAAGTTTATCCCAATACGTGCTATTATATTATGATAATAAAAATAGGTTTAAGAATCTCTTTTCCTCTTATTACAGTCACTCGAGAGAAATGGTATAATGCTAACTGTCATCAATCATCATATTATTAGCATCTTGATATGATATTAGCAGTAAATAAACGGTGAAACAGTTTTATGTTATACTAGCTGCCCGCAACTCCGTCCGTGTGGATTACAGTTTTTTGGTTCCCGCGGGGACTCTTTAATTTTCCGGGATAAAAGTACCCTATGTGCTATTCCAGACTCTGTGCCAAATTTCATCCAGATCCATTCAGCCGTTGGGGCGTGATTGATCGCTTGGCGGCACGTCTTTGCCGGTAGGGTGGTAACTAGCCACGGCCGAAGCCTCCCACCAGACAAATGCCGTTCCAGTACGATGCCGTGTAGAAACCGAATAGGGGTATGGATTTAATATAACTGCCATGCCCCTAACAGGTTAGCCCGCTACCATCTTAGACTGCATCATCTTACCTATCATCAGGTGAGATCACAGTCAAGGGCTAACTTGTAGTGGTTTAAAAAAACATAAAATACCTAAGTGCAGAGACCACAAACGATTGGTCAATGTAATTAGGTTATTTTTGCTCTAAAATAATTTAGCCTTTTTCCGTACAATCGAAATGGTATACTTAAGAATATTAACAGGCCCTCAAAAAGAATCAGATAAATATAGTGATCACGCCTATCATAAATCGTGATTGCCGATCACTCTGGTGTTAACGACGGGTGATAGTGTGATACGTTATCGTTTGTCGGCGCCGCATCTGGCCCACTGGGAGGAATTATGGTGTTCCATATAACACATTTGGTACAAGTACTTGCTTAGTGCATCGATTTTATCTCAATCGCTTAACACTTTGAGTACCAGTCATAGTTTGATCCAAACTGCACTGGACATACAGCATTACAACAGCCAGGACCATTTTTCAGGTTGTGCCATACGTGATATAGTTCATTCCTGCGCGTCTTCTGCTTGAGTTGTTTTTATTATTAGTGTATTTAGATCGTTGAGGTGTAGGGGAAATCCCCTTTTTAAGTAGGTAATAAGCTAATTTATGTGTGGCACAATTTGGAAATAAATGTATTTTTCTTTCTTTCAAGAAGTATCGCAGCGTCCGAATTACCGAATTTCGGCCACGGCGGCCAATCTCCAGAGATTGAGATTACTGTGAGAGAGAGAACTGTGTGCGCAAACACAGGTGCAGTCTCTGTTCCTTTGCTCTCATAACCTGATGGGATGGAAAATCCGACATGACCGGAGAGAGATGAGGCGCAGGACCGACGGCTTTACGTGCTCTCCGAGGCATGGGGGACATCACACATTAGTTTTAAAATACCGTAACTGATTATCACCATCATGTTTTATTAGGTACCTAAGCAATTTTTTTTACGTCAATAAGTGTACCCACAGTGTACCTACCAATATTGAATAAATGAGTTGATTGATTGATTCACAATAATATTATAGCGGAGAGCTTTTTCTATAGAAAGTCAGTTCATATTATATACCTAGTAGGATACAAGTATGTTTGCTTACTTTAAATTCAATAGGTAGGTATGAAAAGCTGAAGCGAAAGATGGCTGGCGGCTACCAAAAACTCATTCACCGGTACAAAATTGAGTTATACCACCCCACAGCAACTCGCTTGCCAAATAAACTGATCTACATTCCTGTTTGAAATATAAAATATTCAAAAATATGTCTTATCTCAACGATCTAAAATAGAATTTCGAACGAAAAATTTATAGACGAAGGGAAAATTAGAGGTCAAATGAATTTAAGCTTTATACATGCGGTATAAGATTCAAAATCGACTGTACTGGATTTTGACCTCAATGAACTAGGCAGAAAAGTTATCAACGGTTACCTTTGAAGTGGCGCTTCTGCATGCAAATTTCAGGGGTGGCGGGTTGGAGGAAATTGTCAATTTGCCAAGCGGCGGTACAGAAAATTTTATTGAAGTTGGTATGAGATATTTTATAAGCACTGGGAACTTTTAATCTACCTATGTGGTAAGTAGGTAGGTTAGTACTATATCTACCATTACCCAGGTATCATTATTTATGACGCATTACATCCATATCCATATCCATCCATACTAATATTATAAATGCGAAAGTGTGTCTGTCTGTCTGCTACGCTTTCACGGCCCATCCGTTCAACCGATTTTGATGAAATTTGGTACAGGGGTAGGTTGTATCCCAGGGAAGGACATAGGCTACTTTTTATCCCGGAAAACTCAAGAGTTCCCGCGGGAATCAAAAAACTTTAATCCACGCGGACGATGTCACGGGAATATAACGTATTACGTACCTATTCGCATTATTGTGTTCGCATCTGGAAGAAGTTATTGGCTTAGTTTTACCAATACCAATAAAGATATTAGATATAGGTACCTTCTACCCTACCTAGTAGGTACCTACTTACTTACCAATATTTTGGCTAGACCAATTAACAGAGAAACAGAAAAATAATTATTATGTTTTAGTAGTAGTACCTCCCGCCCTCCTTTTGTCTGTTAAAGCTTTTGAAGAAATATTTTGCTTCATTCTCAACAGAGCCCTCTATATTATTATATCCGTATCGCTTAGTGAATAAGTGACGCGGATTTGGAACCATCGACCGGCTTATCGATTTGGCACTTAGTTTACTGAACAGACAACAGATGGCGCTGAGAGTTCAAAAAATCAATGACGATAATCATAGATTCACAACACACGGTATACCTCTAAAATGATAATTCATTATTATTTACAACAATGCCTTTTTTATATTTAAATAAAAATATTTACTAATTTATTAAATATAAAATTTATCTAAGTAAAGCGTCATCTACACTTTATCTGCAAAACTACGTGCTGAAACTACTGTACTTGATTCTATATACCACGCTCTCTCTTTTAGATGTAATATTATTTTAATACTCACAAGATGGCGCTAAATTCATTACACAGAGTAAGTGATCTAGATCTATAGTACTGAAGTTACGAATTCATCAAATTGGTTAATAATAAAGAATCATTTGGTCCTCATTATTTAGGTTTTTGACGACCAGTGAGATTTCCTTAGTAATTGTTGTAGACCGCCCTGGCGCCATTGTGGTAAGACCACGTAGGACTTCTGTGTGGAAATCCCAGTTTCGATCCAGCTGGTATAGTAAGTTTGCGAATTTAATATCTGAATTTTCTCTGGTCTGATCTTGTAGGAGGCTTCGGCTGCGGCTGGTTACTCCTACCGGCAAAGAAATGCCTCGGGTGGTTAGTACCCACCAACAGACCAGAAAATTCAGAAATTATCATCTAAGTAATTCCCAATTATTGACCCTGCCGGGGATCGAACCCGGGACCTCATAAGATCACAGTACTCACCACTGCCCCAGTTGTTATCTCTTTCTTATAACGATCTCTAATATAAAAGGGAAACAATAAAATTAGTGACTTTTAGTTTAGTTTCTAAGATACGTAGGAATTGTGTAATGTCATACTATTATATTATTCTGTGGTAATGTGTAGGTACCAAAAACAAAATTAGTCATATTTCTTTCAAGAGATATTATTATTAATTTCGCAAAAAATCCTGTAGGTACTTACACTAATTAAGTATAATGTAACTAGTGCAAAAGTGATCGCTAAATTTACTAACCCTGTACTTACTGACAAACGGTATTACTGAGTGAAATGTAAGGAATAATAAAAATTAGGTAGGTATTTAATTTTTATTTTATTTCACAAAACACAGTTCAGTAATGTCATGTCCTCCACAATGTCAGACGATCCGGGGCAAAATGGCAGCGTGGAGTTTACGACATTCGGTTCGGTAATGAAACCCGGTCGCCGCCGTGCAAACACATAACACCGGAATTGGGACGACCGGACACCGAATTAGTTGTTTCACCCCTACATATACTATAAACCTATCTATATATATATATATATATATATTATTGCAGAAGCTCCATATAATACTCCTTCCTTCTGTCCACAGTAATACTCATTTGTGAAGAAGAAAATATGATTCAAGTATGGAATGAATTTCAAAACAAAGCTGCTGCGTTAGGGACGAGCTTATAAAAGGATGCGCGCGCTGCTGCCAGGCTCTCTCCCTTGTCACCCGTCGCTGCGTGTCGTTCTTGTGTGATTTTATTTGTTGCTGTAATATTTTTATCATGTTCAGACAAATAAATGTGCCTGGAGAGCTTTTTGGTCTTTCTTCTTCAAGTATCCTCTAGAAATTTGCAATATCAGAAGTGGGATTCGGTATCAACGTGATGCCTGATCATGCTGGCTATTCTGATTCTATAATTCTATACTTGAGGAAGGAAGGCAAGAATGCCTGATTGTGATCGCGTGAGTATCGCAGAACTCGTGATAGTGGTTGTTTGAAGCGTGAGGTGGACGCGATGGAAAGTCAGCTACGCGTAACATCCTTCGCCTGATAGGCTTGCTTTGCTGGACAAACTTTCATCGTGTTCTATGAGCCGGCGGTCGTATTGCAGCCGCTGGGTGCACCATACAGGGGTCATATATTGGGTGTTGAATCGGAATGTGTTGTAAGTGACGCGAATGCTTTGTCCACATTAACGGGTCGTTGATGTTATTCGTTCGATTAACATGGCAGAGAGGTCTAGGGAACATTTCTATGTTTTGAGCTTTGATCCCAGTTTGCAAAATATTGAAAATTAGTGTGAGGATAGATCGCGCTAAGGCATGCTTTTGAGTGTCTTTTGTGTATAGGAAGCTGTTTAAAGGGAAATGCAAAGACGTGTTTAAGTGAATGGTGACGACAGAGCGTAGTTGGAGCAGCTTTAAGAAATAATTTAAATCTTTGATTCCTAAAACGTCGGATATTGCAATCATTTTGTTTGAGGTAAAGAGTTGAGATAGCTACAGCACGTTTGCTGACCATGCTCGTCGTTCACTTCTTCGTTTGCGTATAGTGAGAGGGCTTAGTAATGAGTTGGCGTCGGCAATTGTAGTACGCGGATGACCAGCAGATAAAGGCGTGTGCTACGAATGCTAAATAGTTGCTTAACGATCTTGGTGAATTTTTGTTGGCATATGTAAAGTTAAAGCATCTAGGGATTAGTTTGATATAAAGATGCGCACGTCTCTACCGGATTGCAGTCTTGTTGACATCGTTGCCATGTAACCGCAAGATGTAAACATTGGGTGTTCAGGTTAATATTCTGTTCTGCGCATATCAGCCATGACAAATTGTTGTGTCATGTCAGCTATTTGTCTAATTGTGTTTATTTACTTTCGTGTAAAATTATTTGAAGTTTCACCTATTCGTTTTTGGTTTGTGTTTGACTTTATGAACTTCAATAAAGTCTGGTTTGTTACCACTAATACTCCTCACATTTTAAAGAGTACCAAAAAGGAACATTTCTACTTTTTCACATTTAGAGAATGTTGTTCAAGTTTTTGTTAGGTACGAAGCTATTTCTTGAAATGTGGTTCATGTGATATGGCTTGTAAAGGAGCCGTAAGTAATGTGTATGGTGGTGTCATTTTCTGTTCTATCTGTTCTATGTCTCTTTCGTCTTCGGCGCTCAACACGGCGTGAGGCGTTCTGGACGCGCCAGGCAGCGCGCTCGCTGCTGCGCTGAGTTGCGCCTCTGCTGGTCGCGCAGTGGTGCGCGCTCGCTTCTGCGCTGAGCTGCGCGCCTGCTGGTCGCGCAGGTGTGCGCACTCGCTTCTGCGCTGAGCTGCGCGCCTGCTGGTCGCGCAGGTGTGCGCGCTCGCTTCTGCGCTGGGCTGCGCGCCTGCTGGTCGCGCAGGTGTGCGCGCTCGCTTCTGCGCTGGGCTGCGCGCCTGCTGGTCGCGCAGGTGTGCGCGCTCTCTTCTGCGCTGAGCTGCGCGCCTGCTGGTCGCGCAGGTGTGCGCGCTCGCTTCTGCGCAGAGCTGCGCGCCTGCTGGTCGCGCAGGTGTGCGCGCTCGCTTCTGCGCTGAGCTGCGCGCCTGCTGGTCGCGCAGGTGTGCGCGCTCGCTTCTGCGCTGAGCTGCGCGCCTGCTGGTCGCGCAGGTGTGCGCGCTCGCTTCTGCGCTGAGCTGCGCGCCTGCTGGTCGCGCAGGTGTGCGCTCTCGCTTCTGCGCTAAGCAGCGCGCCTGCTGGTCGCGCAGGTGTGCGCGCTCGCTTCTGCACTGAGCTGCGCCTCTGCTGGTCGCGCAGGGGTGCGCGCTCGCTTCTGCACTGAGCTGCGCCTCTGCTGGTCGCACAGGGGTGCGCGCTCGCTTCTGCGCTGGGCTGTGCGTCTGCTGGTCGCACAGGGCTGCGCGCTCGTCTGCTGCGTCGAGATGCGAGTCTACTTGTCGCGCAGGGCTACGCGCTTGCCTAGGGCGCAACACTGCGCGCGTGCCTGCTGCGCTGCGAGGCGCGCCACTGTGTGTCCGTCAGTCACGTTGGGAGGCGTGACGCTACGTGACTTGCTGCGTGCAGGGATGCGGTGACTATTGTGGTATCAGGTTTGGCCGAGCGCACTATTTGTTTGGGCTAAGTTATGCAAACGTCGCGCCTATGTCTTATGCCATGAAGTTGCTCTTTGTACTTTTCCCAACGATTTACGATACCGGAACGAGACAAGCTAACGTCGCGCCTCTGTCTAGCGGAACGAGACAAGCTAACGTCGCGCCTCTGTCTAGCGGAAAGAGACAAGCTAACGTCGCGCCTCTGTCTAGCCAGGCTAAGTCATGCTAACGTCGGGCTTAATGACTTAGGCCTGTGGTGTCTGTACACTCTGGGCAGAAAAGCTAACGTCGGGCCTCTATCTTGCCGTACTAAGTTATTGCCAACGTCGTGCCTATGACTTAGTGTACTTTTCATCGTATCGGGCAGACAAGCTAACGTCGTGCGACTGTCTTGCCGGGCTAAGTCATGCTAACGTCGTGCTTAATGACTTAGGCCCAAGTTGTTCTAATACTGCTCACCAGATAGGATAACGTTTCGCCACTGTGTTGTCGTGGTAGGTCATGCTAACGTCGCGCTTAATGACTTAACCAGTGGCCGTAACGTTTCAAATTTTATTTATACGACTAACGTGTCTACTGTAATTTGAAGCGTTGTTTTCGGTAATTGCCGTAAGAAGATGTGTGAAATTTGTTGTTTTATGTACGCAGGTGCAGACAAGGACATGAGATGGTCTTTCGGGCTGCCAGCAAACAACAACGGTCTGCGGTGCAGAGGCCTGCAGGTGCTTCTGTTGCGCCTGTCATTCCAAGAACTTCAAGATCGTGACCTGTGTGCAACGGGGTCTGAGCAATGCCACTGCTGAACTAGAGGAGCTGAAATGAAGGAGCCCGGGGACGGTCTCGGGTCAGTCTGGCCGTATTGCAGAAGCTCCATATAATACTCCTTCCTTCTGTCCACAGTAATACTCATTTGTGAAGAAGAAAATATGATTCAAGTATGGAATGAATTTCAAAACAAAGCTGCTGCGTTAGGGACGAGCTTATAAAAGGATGCGCGCGCTGCTGCCAGGCTCTCTCCCTTGTCACCCGTCGCTGCGTGTCGTTCTTGTGTGATTTTATTTGTTGCTGTAATATTTTTATCATGTTCAGACAAATAAATGTGCCTGGAGAGCTTTTTGGTCTTTCTTCTTCAAGTATCCTCTAGAAATTTGCAATAATATATATATATCTGAAATCTGATATAATATATCTATATCTGAAATCACAGAACGGAAAATACTTACACTAGCTGATTGAAGTTTTTAACTTTCCGAGATAAAAAGCCTTTGCGGCTGATTCTGTTGTATACAATCTCTAAACTAAAATGATATCATTAAAAATATTGCTAACCCTTTCATATTACTCTTAACAGAAAGGGACAGAACTAGGTTTAGATGTCGCATATTAGTTTAGAAATTGTTCAGTAGTGACTAGTGAGCCGGCAATGGATATGATATCTCCGGGATCTTCTCCGGGATAAAACCTATCTCTGTGTACCAAATTTCGTCAAAATCGGTTGAAAAGATGGGCCGTGAAAGCGTAGCAGGCAGTTTCGAAGTGTGGATTTTAAAATAATTATTAGCACTCGAGAATTAATTCTTAATCGTGAAAAAACTATAAGTTTAATACGCTATAATCCGCCACAGAAGGCAAATCTATGTCGTACAGACTACAGTGCGTATCTTGAACTTTTTGACGACCACCGTGGCGCAGTGTGTAGCGTTGTTGCCTTAACGTGCGGAGGTCCTGGGTTCGATCCCCGGCAGGGTCAATTTGGGAATTCATAATTTCTGAATTTTTCTTGGTCTGGCCTGGTGGGAGGCTTCGGCCGTGGCTATAGTTACCACCCTACAGGCAAAGACGTGAAGCCAAGCGATTAAGCGTTCCAGTACGATGCCGTGTAGAAACCGAAGGGGTATATGGGTTTAATATAACTGCCATGCCCCTAACAGGTCAGCCCGCTACCATCTTAGACTGCATCATCACTTACCATCAGGTGAGATCGCAGTCAAGGGCTAGTTTGTAGTGGATAATAAAAAAGGCCCGCGATATTCACCACACCACATAAACCCTCAAAAATACCCTCAACGAACGTTTCACTCCGGTGAAACTCGTTTATGTGGTGTGATGAATATCGCGGGTAGCAAGTTCAAGATACGCACTGTACCACTTAGATTTGCCTTCTGTGGCGGATTACTTATAGCGAAATAAACTTATAGTTTTTTCACTGTCATGAACTTCCACAAGGTAACGCCTGCTTCTATCCAAAATTCTTAATCGAGTTTAAGCAAACCTTTGAATCGAGACAACGTGACTCGTCGCCGACAATGCAGACCAAGGAACATATTTACTACGGGGAGATGCAGACGCCACCGAACCGATATGTTTTCGAAGACGAAGTCGCGGGCATCCTCTAGTTCTGCAATAAATAATAAGTATTTGCTGACACACTTGCAACTAAATACTTAATAGGTACCTATCAATTCTCTAATTCAAACATTTTCGTCACCCGCAATATTCCAATTCCACGATCCGTAACATAATTTTAGGTTCCCTACACACTGATAGAGGGTGATGCTACTTAATCAGTTTCATTAGCGCAGTAATGGCTCGGCACACACGTTGGATGCTGTTTGCACGATGTATTGCGTATTGGGTGAAAATCAATAACTTGGGTAATAAACCGGCGCTGATAGCCCGATTGAGTTGGTTTTCGGACGGGTGTGATCAATTCAATAATGAAACCTGTTCAATATTTACTTGATGGTGTATCTGTTTCATTTATTCTCCCACTACATGATGCTCGCGGCTTCGTCTGCTTGGATTTTTTTTTAATTACCGGGCAAATTTTTCGGAATAAAAAGTAGTCTATGCCCTTTCCCGGGATGAAAACTACCTCTATACCAAATTTCATCAAAATCGGTTGAAAATATGGATATGATCAGTATTATGTTATTTGTGTAAATGGTTTATGTAATAGTTTGTAGGTATTTGTTTGTATGTTTATTTATATTAATACACCACCCGCAATTTAATCTCCTTAACTTCTAATCCTAAGGTTGCCTGGCAGAGATCGCTGCTAAGCGATAAGGCCGCCTTTTTGTATTCTACTTCCTTCTGTGTATTTGTGTTCCTTAATTATTATTTTTCCTTTTTGTGTTGTGGTGTACAAATAAAGTTTAAAATAAATAATTAAATAAAAAATAATAAACTACAAAATTAAAAATCATATCTCCTGAACAAACAGGAATGCTTATTTAAAGATAACGTCATTATTATATCTACATTCTTACATTGAAGAATTTGAATAGCGACCGTTGAATCATATTGTTAATTTTTTTTAAATAAGTACATATTTGTAAAAAATATCTTGTAATTATAAGAAAATTTTATAAAGTTTTTATGACCAAAAATTCAAAGATGTCCGCATGGATTTTAAAATTGCGTGGAAACTGGTTAATTTTCCATGGTTCAGTGGATTGAATACTGAATTCAACAGTTTGAGTTTAGCTAAGTTAATCTAAGCTTTTTGCTGGCAAAATATGTTGAAGGAAATCCCAAAAAAAAAACTTGAACATCACGTATTTCTATTTTCTATAGAAATTATCATCTTCATTTCGATGCATCGCCGCTACTGAGCACTAGTCTCCTCTCAGAGTACAAATGGTTTGGCCTGCATGCTTGAGAGTTCTACTTAGTGTTCGTAAAGATGTGTGAAGTCTGGTAATCCTCACTTGGACACCGTGGTGGATTATGGCCTACAGGCATATCGTTACTAAATAAATACTAAGTCGTATTATGTAAAATCCCACCTAAAATGTCCTCCCCTCCGATCGGAATCAGCGTTTACACTGTGAGGGGGTCCTCCCTTATCTCTGACCCCTACCCTCTCATTTCACCCCCTGGGAGGGGCGTGGTCGCAGCAGGAGACGCGCATGCTCTGTAATCAAAGATGGCCCGAGATTCGGAAAGATTAGATAAAAAAGTAGATTGATAATGGGTGTAACCTTCATGTTAAATTATGCTTATCTCTAATCATATTATTTATTGTAGAGTCTATTTGTTGAAATTATTTAAATTTTAAAAAAAAACTGCAATTTGTACCGTTAGGTGTGACGTTAAATTATAAAGCAAAATGTGTTAATTTACGTTTCCGGCAAATCAATATACGGAGTTTTGTTAAACTTAAAGCCGCCGACAATGCGTCCCGTAGAGTACTGCCATCTTAGATGAGGCAAATGAAACCAATCAAATATTTTCATTTCTGTATGACAAAAAAAAGCCAGATTTTTTTAAAGTCGTGGACCAAAAGTTGTTGAGTATAACGTACATGAGTTACCTACCCTTGGTTATAAGTGAGTATGTTTAAATTAAACCCGTAGAGTTTAATTTAAAATATACGATCTACCTATTCTAAGCCTTACCGTAATAACCGTACATCTTAGCAGTTTTAAAGGTCACGTAAAACAAAAAAAAAACAGTTTGCCGAATACTGGGAAAAATTTAATCCTCTTTTGGGATCTCCTACATGCGATATCATTAGATTTCTGACTGAATTGTTAACAACAATTCGTCATTACTATCCTTGTCTATAGATGTCCACAGCTGGACAAGTCTTTCAAGTAGAGATTTCGGCTATATAAAGTCAAGTACCTGTCTATATACATAGCTACTACTACTTCTTTTACTATCTATACAATACTAGCTGATTCCAGCGACTTCGACCGTGTGGTTTAAGTCTTTTTTTTTCTCGCGTGAAATTCTTAATTTTCCGGGATAAAAAGTAGCCCATGTCACCCTCCAGGTCCTCAACTATACCCATTTCAAAAATCTCGTTGTTCCGTTGCTCCGCTAAGACGTGATTGTAGGAACAAACACACTTTCGCATTTATAATAGGTATAAACATGATACCTTTATGCTCTTGACTAACTTTAACTCTTTAAATATCCGGGTTAAAGGTAGCCTATGACGTGTCCAGGTATAAGCTATTTCTATTCCACAGCTAAATTGGTTCAGTCGTTGTGGCATGAGCATCCAAACTTTCACGTTTATAATATCAGTAAACAAAGTAACCCCTCCACAGTCAAGCATCTAGCTTCTAGACTAAAGTAAAATCTATCGACTTTACAGAGACTGGACCGCCTTCCCGTCTCGGTTGACAAAAAAAGTAACTTTCTTTGTGACCGTCACGCGACGTAGTGACTTACCGGGCGTTTGTTTTTTTAGGCTGCCTCGTGCTCGATAAAATGTTTTTTGTCGCAGTAGCGGGGAAGAGATGTGTATGTGTCGATAAAAATTATGTCGATAGAATTGCAAGTAACTCTTATTTTCTCCCTATCGTTTCTCACGGCACGCTAGGCTGAAACAAAATGTATTGATGATTGTATCTGGTGGTTTTCAGAATAAAACCCTCCCCTCCCTAACATGCCCCTAACAGGTTAGCCCGCTACCAACATATACTGCATCATCACTTACCATCAGGTGAGATCGCAGTCAAGGGCTAACTTGTAGTGGATTAAAAAAAACTAAGTCCCTACCCTCCATGCATCGTCAACTTCACTGCTGAGGGTCGTGATCTTTTCGACGGAATATCTTGTCTTTAATGATGTTGCGCCATCTTGGTCTATTTGCGGCTTGATGCAGAGCAACGTGGATAGGTGTGCCGAGTGTGGTGCTAGTTTGGTCGGCCCAACGCATAGGGCTGTCTTCTTGGGCTTTTTCTTCCGTTCCGTTATTAACAGTTTCTCCAGGTTCTACGGGTAATGTGCCCGAAGTACTTACTCCAATGTTCTCCGTAGGCATGTGATCGATAGTCTGGTGATAATTTTCAGTTGCTTTAGGCGTTGGTTCTAAGCTGCAGTAGCAATAAAATTTTAGTAATGTTCGGATAGACTCTCATTATATCTTTTATAAACATAGCTAGATTTCACTTGGAGATGGACACTTTTCAAAGTGTCCATCTCCTGTGTGTCCAAAGACCAGGGACTGTATGTAAAAAAATATGTGTCAAAGTAAAGGAATTCTATCGATATTTCTGTAATATCATATCTTCGCCACACTATTATTGCCTTTTTCTTTTTACGGTAGATGATATGCTATTGTTTGCTGACAGAGACCAATATAGGGATTATACTACAGTTAAAACGAGACGGACATACTAGTGCTTCTCAAAGGAAGTAAACGGTGTTCATTTTTCATTTTATTAATATTATGAAGGATTTTTCTAGAGAAATTGTTGCGAGTTACGACATAATTTTACGCAAAGTTTTATTTATTTTAATATTTTTATAACAATATTGGTATATTAGTTTAATGGATCCCACTTCTGTTTTTTTTTCACACACCACACCACACACAAAATGAATCTGCTAATACTAAGCACTATAGCTAATATAAAGCACAATAATTATTAATTATTGAACTTCATCAATTGAACTAAACAAACGCAAATAGAGATTATTATTCACCAACTATGCAAAATACTCCCATCTTTAAATGCATTTTATTGGCATTAAGTAACCACTTGTATTAAAGGTATTTTTTGCTAATAGCTATTACCTATTCTAATAATAAAAGTAATAATAATAATGTAGTATGTGTAATGTGGTAGTACAAATAGAAGGCTTTTTTTATTTTATTAGCTATTCTGTGCTAGTAGGTCTGATTGCAACCAACCAACCTAAAATTAAAAAAAAGCCAACTGCTACGACTTTTGAACGAAGGTGGAGCTTAGGCTCCACCTTATGAAAGATCCAGTTCAAGTCTTGATTCTAAAATCAAGACTTGAACTGGATCTTTCATATAACATCAGGACTAGGAGAAATCGTATTCTCGCGCAAACCTGTTACAAATAAAACCAATGAGTTATTTTGTTTTTAATTACATTCGTTATAAAATAGAGTTAAAGAAAATAGCTAGCTTCGATTCATTATTCTAGCTCATACGAGTGTAAATCCATGTTAGGGTGATCATGAAACACAAAAAATATTTTAGCATTTTTTTATGAGTTGTGGTTGTTACTCATTAATAGTTCATGTTACTAATTCAGGGGCATTTATTCATTAGGTGTGAAACTTATACTTCTGCTCCAGTCCAACGGTTTGTAAATTATCACTTTTACTTAAAACTCAGAGTGAGATCTAATTAGGGCGTACCTACTTTGACTTACTTAGCGTCGACTTGAGTCGAGTTAAAACGAGATTTTTGTCACTCCATAGGCTAACTAACGCAATCATTACGTCCTATGAAACTCCTAAGTATAGACACAAAATAAGTAAGGTATACCAAGATATCAATACAAAAGGCTTTCCATAATTGTCATAAATGAATAAATAATAGACTGTGGCAGTACCTAAATGTCAATCTCGTTTAATCTGTAAGTAAATTCTGGGCAAAGTCTAAATTCACTCTCTAGATCTCAGCGTCAGAGCCACTCAGGGGAAAATTGAGTGATTTACCTATACTCTATTTTCACGTGATCAATGGAAATGAGATCCGGTAAAGAACCAGCGTAACTGATATTTGCTACAATTTTCAAAGTGGAAGAAGTACCAAGAATTATCAAGCACATACATCACAGGACCGGTAATGGTATACGTAAGGGTCTTAAAGTACAAGATAGTGGGTCTACACAGACCCACAGCCCCCTTGTTGAATAGAGAGTTGATATTATTCAATTGTATCTCATGCTAGTATTAGGAGATAAAGTTCAAAACTACTCGTCTTAAAATAGATTCGAAAACAAAAATATGACAAAATTGGACCAAGACAAATCGCTTAAAAATTTAAATAATGTGTAGTTTACGCGTTCACACTCACACACATACACATCTACTATAATTGCTATATAGTATATATACTATGACAGATAGACAGATAGACAGATAGACAGATAGACAGACAGATACAGATCCAGGAAGAAATGGCTACTTAGCAATAAGACCGCCTTATTGTACCTAAGTTGTAAGTTTTCTTGTTTGTTATCTGTTACTTTTATGTTTTTGTGATGTACAATTAAATATATTTCCAAATTCAAAAGTTTTTTATTCAAAATAGACTTTTTACAAGTGCGAATGAATAGTCGAATGAATAGTCGAATGAATAGTCGAATGAATAGATTCGTTCGACTATTCATGGTATGGTAGACCATACATACATAGTACATACATCCTCCAGTAGTCTAACATAAAGTACTATTACAAACTCCTGGTCACCCTACGCAAGCTGCAGCGCTGGCGGTCCGCACTATAAAGGGAACGGAACTGGTTTTGGAGCCTGAGATGGCTATCGAGAGTTTATACCGGACTGCAGCCGCTACAGAGAAATGGCCTATGAAAAAGATTATGTTAGACTTAGACCACACGATGCCCGCGACTTAACCTGCGTGGTTTTAACAATCAATCAATCTATCTATTTATTTGTGAATACTTACATTTGAGGTGGAATCAGTATCTCTCTCTCTTTTTCTACCACAGTGTGTTGTACAAATATCTTAATTTTATAAAATTAAAATTACTACATATTGCCACATGAGTAAAGAAAATATTGCCCTACTTATCATCAATATATATAAAAATCAATGCCACTTTTCGTTGTAATTTTATAACTCAAGAACGGGCTCACCTATCCAAACCAAATGTTTAGACTTTGTTCGGACTATTTAGTAGATGGTTTATGTGAAGTTTGCACAAAATCGGTCGAGCGGTTCTTCATTTATCACATTTTTTGTAAACGATTTATACGTAGCGAAGCACGTACCGGGCCGCTAGTATAATATAATTCTAAAACGTGATGATGACAATATTATACTATGAGACACAATTTTATAACAACCTTATTTAATTATTTAACACACCGTACTATACATTTTAAAACGCCAATTTGTAGTCTGAGTCTAATACCCAAGCAAAAAGTCACCATTGCTGCATTGCGGCGTGATTGAAGAAGTATCCAACAAACATACTTTCGCATTTTTAATAACTAGACATGATGTCCGCGAAGCTTCCGCGTGGATTTCCTAATCGGCCCGATCAATTCAGTTTTTCTGGCCTGACAAACAGTCAAACTTACACATTTATAATATTTGTATGGGTAGATAGTAATTCTTATTAGAATTTTTTTTGGGGGATGCCCCGTCGCTCACGTCTGCAGGAGCTACCTTCTACCTCCCTGCACGTGTCCCCTGGGTGGTGCTAAACGAGCGACGAACTTGCAGGCGAAATAAGCGTTCTTTTTATAAAAACGCTTATTATGTACGCCATACGATTAAAAAAAAAATTAGAATTTTCATGCAATTTCATGTCAGTATACTGATTTTATTTTTTTTGCCGGGCACGTCTTTTGCCGGTAGGATGGTAACTAGCCACGGCCGAAGCCTCACACCAGGCAAAACTGACCTCAGCAGACTGATGCTTACGTTACTTACCTACCTACCTAAAAAAATGAAAGTGTTTCAACAAAGCTCAAATCAATCAATATTTGAAACGGTTCCTTTATAATAATAATCAATTAACAGCCATTTTAAGTTTCAACACGAGCACGTCTGGTGCCGAAATATCTCGTGCAAAAATTGCAGCATCTTTCTCTCGCGAGATTTATCTCGACGGACGCCGAAGTTTGCCGAAAAGAGCCGATCGGTCGCGTGTCTCTTTGCAGTAACTATATCTTCGGGACCGATAAAAGGGTCCCCTGCACCGTTTTAATTAGGCGGTAGTTCGAGAGCCTGACGCCAGGGTTGGCACACAAAAAAAACTTACAAAAAAATACAATATACAAGTTAATAAGTAGCTGATATCTGGCTAGTTATCCAGATTCAATAAATCAATATTTATTTATTCAAATTAGATAGGTAGTAGGTACACTATACACAAGTTTTGACGTCCAATTACTTATAAAACTTTACGTTGATAATGAGTTACGGTATCTTAAAACTAAAGCTACGAGGGTTCCAAACACGCTCTGGTCTGAGAAGAGCCCACAACAAACTCAGCCGGGAGTTTTTGTTACTTATCTCCTTCTCACAAATCATCATAAACAAAGAAACTATTAGAGCCATTAGAGCAAATTATTGCCAAGCTTCCTTGTTATTTAACTTTAATTTACATACCTAAATGAACATTTTTTTTCTGTTCTTTGTATTTTGAAAATAATCTGGTGCTCAGTTGCAGTTATGTAAAATATTTAGGCTTTTCCAAATAATGGACAGCAGTAGTTTAGACTGTAGAATAAACTTTCTTAGTTGATACAAATACAGCTATTTATACACTTGGGATGAGTTTTTTGGGAGTTATAATTTTTGCACTTACTTAATCGATTACATTTCTCAGAAAACAATCACAACGAAATTAAAAAACTTTATATATTTTTTGTAATAAATTATTTTTTATAATAAATCATATCTTTAATCATAATATTATATTTGACGACCTCCCTGACGCAGTGTTGAGCTCTGTTGTCTTAACGTGGGAGGTCCGGGGTTCGATCCCGGCAGAGTCAATTTAGGAATTTATAATTTCTGAATTTTTTCTGATCTGGCTTGGTTTTTTTTCTCTGTTTCAGCCATGGGTAGTTACCACCCTATTGGTAAAGACGTGCCGCCAAGCGATTAAGCGTTCCGGTACGATGCCGTGTAGAACCCGATTAGGGGTATGGGTTTAATATAACTGTCATACTCCTAACAGGTTTGCCTACTACCATCTTAGACTGCATCATCACTTACCATCAGGTGAGATCGCAGTGAAGGGCTAACTTGTAGTGGATAAAAAAACCCTTTAAGAATACTATAATAAAATTAAGACAGCAATGATAAATGATAAATGACTTATTTATTTCATGTAGGACAACTTGTGACACATATGATACGTCAATACTCTACCACTATAAAATAACATCGAATTTTCACAAGTTGACAACCCTATCCTGCAATGCCGCTTACGATCTGCTGTCCAGTGCTTTTGAGATAATGCCTATAGCAATAACTTACCCATTTTCAAACCTAACCCAGTATAAATAGAGATTATAATCAAATACTTTTATGCTGAACATTCCCGTTCATATAATAGGCCTGATGCCTGATACTGCGATATCCTTTATTTCTTATGATCCCTATAACACTTAGCATTGGGTCGGGAATGCTATGAAATTGCATAAAAAGTTAACTGCTATTATTATTGAACTACATCATTTTTAAGCATATATATTTTTATTTTGCTGCTGAAAATAAATTATATTCACACTAGATGATGCCCGCGACTTCGTCCGCGGCTAAAAAGGCTAATTTTTATCCCGGAATACAAATGAATTCCCGCTGGAGCCAAAAAAATTAAATCTACGCGGACAAAGTCACAGGCCTCAGCTACTATATATGGACTAGCCATCACCCCGGTTGATCGCGGGAACTCGTTAATATTCCGGGATAAAAAGTAGCTTAGATATCTGTTATTCAGGACTATAATATATCTCTGTGCCAAATTACATACAGATCATTTAAGCCGTTCCGGCGTGATTGAGTAACAAACATCCATTCAACCATTCATCCATCCAAACTTTCGCATTTATAATGTTAGTATAGACTAAAGAAGATTGATGATTGATTTTGGTTTAGAATGAATCACAAGTTAAAATGTTAAATCTGCAACAGCCTGCGTATAAATTCGTTAATACCAGCAAAACCATTGTTTGAAATCGGAGACCAAATGCAACCTATAATTTAGGGCTGTCTTATCATTCCTATATTTTTAGTACAAGGCCTCGTGATACGTGTTGCGTGAACTTTTGATTTTAAATTGTCTACCTTTAATAATTTTGAAATTTAAGTAACGTAGGATACCTGGCAGTCCAAGCACAATATTCGGTCTATCTGAGAGTATTTTTTAAGAACAATCCACCATCAAACGTCGTCAACAGTAAGTTCTTACTTACTATTATTTTGTCTTCATTTTATTTTGTCATTCACAATATTCGCCATAGACTTAGTAGCGAAAAAATTCTATGTCTATGATATTCGCACATTTATGTTTTATGTCATGTATAGGGTTTACCTATGTAAGTTTAAAATCTATAATTTGTCATGAATTCCAACTCATATTATTATCATACTAATATTATAAATACGAAAGTGTATTTGTTTATTTGTTGGTTTGTCCTTCAATCACGCCGCAACGGAGGATCAAAGTGATTTTTATATAGCTGAGGACCTGGAGAGTGACAAAGGCCCCGGAGTATATCCCGGAAAATTAAGGCCCTGTGTAGCGTAAAAGGGAGTTTTTAAAAGCAGTGTATCCATCAAACGTCACCGTTTGATGGATACACTGCTTTTAAAAACTAATGTATGCTTGTAAAAATAATGTGCTGTTTTCAAGAACTTTGAGCAGCCATTGACGCATCTCAAAACACAATTTAAAAAAAATCTGCATTGAAATTTATTTTAAACATACCTCTTAATTTATCTTTTAAAGCAATTTTTCTCCTTATTGAAATCAATAATTAGCTCTAGAAATATAAGATACAATTCATATTTTTAAATCAAACACATTGTCGGTTTCATTTGTTTGAAAAGTAAATATTTTTTTTTACGAATTATTTCATGCATTTTTTGCGACAGCGATTTCACCCCCGCGCGCCTGTGTTTTTCATCTCGTGAGCTCACAGCGCCTTAAGGAGTTCCCGCGTGAATCAAAAAAACTTAAACCACGCGGGCATCAGCTAGTCATATTATATTATAATTTATTCTTCTTCATTTACTTCTTTCTTCACTGTTAGATATTTCATAAAAGGAAGAATGCTTCCCTGTCCACTATTTTTCTTATTTATAAAAGAAAAATACATGCGACGCTTTGTTGTGACTTTTTTTTCAACAAAAAATTGCAAAAGACGGTAAAACAGGTGTTTCATAGCCTTCTGTTACTTGGAGTTGGATGTTTTGATGACCTCCCTGTCGCAGTGGTGAGCGCTGTGGTTCTATGGGAGGTTCCGTGTTCGCTTCCCAGCAGGGTCAATTTGGGAATTTATAATTTCCGAATATTTTTGAACTGGGCTGGTGGGAGGTCCACCACCTACCGGCAAAGACGTACCGATTTAGCGTTCCGGTACGATGCCGTGTAAGAACTGAATAAAGATATGGGTGTAATATAACTGCCGTAGCTTTATCAGATTAGTCCGCTACCATCACTTACTTGTTGTGGAATAAAATAAAATAAAAGATCATCTTCTAAGCGAGTCACATGGTAAGTGCTTATAGGCTTATTACACTGCACTTTTCACAGGGGACCCTTACGACACGAGTATATCCCTTACCCTGAATCAGTGTACTGTATTAAGATTTAGGGAGAAAGGGTCCCTAATTTAGTCCTTATTGCTTTGTAATAAGCGACGCCAAAACTAACGACACTAGTGTAATAGGCCTATTGGAACTGCTGTGCAGTCTTCATAATAATAAAATTAAAAATTTTAAAAAACCCACGACGAACTGCAGAGCTCCATTAAAACAACAATTAGAACTTAGCAAAAGTATATATAAAATAATATCTAAAAAACAAAACTGCATATTTGCCGGCTCAGTAGTTTTTTTGACCAGCGTGGTGGACTATGGCCAAACCATTCTCATTCCGAGATAAAACTTGTGCTTAGTAATAAGTAGAGGTGTCAAATAGTGTTAAATTTTAATATTCTGATAAAAATTGTTAAAAAAATGTGATCACTTAAGGAGTTCCTGTGACCACTTCCTAGCTCCATCATGAGACCCTGGGCAGCATCTAGGTACAAAGTGCTAGTCAAGACAAATCAAAAGAGTCTAAGCACGACGGGTTTACGATAAGAACTTAAGGAGTTCCTATGACCACTTACCAAATCACGATTGCACGATTGTCTATGGTCCTAAAATATATCTAAGAACCTTCTCACAAGCTATACATATCTAATGTAAAAAACCTCATCTCAATCGGCCCAGTACTTTTTGAGAAGAATAATAACATATTGAAAAATTAAAATCATAGACTACAGCTCATCTTGGTAGTCTATGGTCCTAAAATATATCTAAGATCCTTCTCACAAGCTATACATATCTAACGCAAAAAACCGCATCGCAATCGGCCCAGTACTTTTTGAGAAAAATGGTAACATATTGAACAATTAAAATCATAGACTACAGCTCAGCTTGGTTGTCTATGGTCCTAAAATATATCTAAGAACCTTCTCACAAGCTATCCATATCTAATGCGAAAAACCGCATCTCAATCGGCCCAGTACTTTTTGAGAAAAATGGTAACATATTGAAAAATTAAAATCATAGACTACAGCTCAGCTTGGTTGTCTATGGTCCTTAAATATATCTAAGAACCTTCTCACAAGCTATACATATCTAATGCAAAAAACCGCATCTCAATCGGTCCAGTAGTTTTCCAGGAAAACGGTAACAAAAAAGTGCACAAACAAACAAACACACAACCTCTTAGGGCAAACACATATACCGTCTCCGTTTCGTCGAGGGTAAAAAAGCTCCACTAGAGTTCTTTTAGCATGGAAAATTTCAAACTTGCTTTGAAGTTTCAAGAATATTAATCAATTAACACAATTTATTGAGACTTGGTGTTACCACACATCGAGGCACGTTTCATGTCACCGACTTCTTTGTCACAGCGGTCGTCATCGTTACTTGTAACTAGTTAAATTATAACTAAGCTTTCTCGTCACGTATCGCACAGTGGTTTGGGTTACCTATACGGGTTTCCCACTCTGCATTGTGTATGTAAGGGCTAAAACACACTAAGGACATGGCAGGAAAAAACAGACAGGGAAACACGTTTTTTTCTGTCACCGTATTTTGTGCAGCTCCAAGTAAAAGTTCACAGGTGGACTGTTTAGTTAAATTAAAACTAAGGTTTCTCGTCACGTATCGCACAGTGGTTTGGGTTACCTATACGGGTTTTCCACTCTGCATTGTGTATGTAAGGGCTAAAACACACTACGGACAGAGCAGGACAAAACGTCGGAGACACACGACAAGACGAAAACGTCAGAGATAAACAGAGAGACACGTTTTTTCCTGTCACGGTATTTTTTGCAGCTCCAAGTAAAAGTTCCCGGGTGGACTTTTTGTCCGCCAGCAAAATTTTTTTCATCCGTAGTCTGTTTTTGCCTTAAACTACTCGATATACTTTGGAGTCCATGCACGTGGTAGATAATTTATGATTATTTGGTACCTCTTGAATCCGGGTAACGTGCACAATGGTGACAATTCACCAGAGAGCTATGATCTCCTAGAGGTGCAAACATCAAATTCAACGTAAAAATCCGTAATTGTGCGTAAATCCGTGAATTATGGGTGGATGAAAAAAAGAAAAAAAATCGCATCCCTTTGAGTGCCTAATGGGAGATTTCCTTCCCATTCGACAGCGACAACGTTAATTAAGATTTGTATGGAATTGTCAAGCGCGAAAAGCTCGGGCTGTAGCTTTGAATAATAGGTATGTACGATACCCTAAACGTATGAGAATGGATACACGAAATTGAGCTCTAATTCGATGCTGTTGTGGCTTATTTTACTTTGACGTCGAACTTTGACGATTTGATCGACAATTCTTACATAATCGCACCTCTCCTTGATAGACTGGAGGGGTATAATTTGGAATAAGATTAAAAAAAGATACGCGCCGAATTGAGAACCTCCTCTTTTTTGGAAGTCGGTTAAAAAGACGTACCGCTATGTGATCAAGTATGAATAAAGCTTTCCGGTACTATGCCGAGGCGAAACCGATTAGGGGTATGGGTTTAATGAAACTGCCAAACTGCTTTAAGGGGTCAGAGTAGTCCGCTACCATCTTAGACTGCATCATCACTTACCATCATGTAAGATCGCAGTCAAGGGCTAGCTCGTAGTGGATTTAAAAAACCGGGCAAGTGCGAGTCGGACTCGCGCACGAAGGGTTCCGTACCATTATTAATAAATAATTACCTTTTTTAATGAACCGCAAGACTAACTTTGTTTGAAGAGGTTTATTGTTAATATCAAAAAAACTATGCTAGTTACAGCATTGGCTATAGTTTTCCTGTAAAATATACGTAAATTCCTATTGACCATAATTATTTCAAATTTTTCGATTGGTAAACTCTGGAGATAAGGGGGGGGGGGAACGGTATTTTTTTAGACATTTTCCCCGATAAATCAAAAACTATCATAACTAAAAATAAATAAAAATCTGTTTTAGAATGTACAAAGTAAACCCTTTCATATGATACCCCACACAGTTATCTCACTTTTAAATTTCAACCCTTCGATTTTCCCCCCTTATTTAAATAAGAACAAAAATAATTTCTAATTTTTTTTAATTCCAGTGTCTTTGGGCCACTAATATACACAATTATTTCAAATTTCATGTCGATAGCTTCGGTAGTTACTGAAATAATGACGGACGGACAGACGGACAGACAGACGGAGAAAGTCGCACCATAGGGGTTCCATTTTACCATTTTGGTACGGAACCCTAAAAAAGATTACTAGAGTACTGTAGAGTTAGGTGGACTTGTTATGAAAAAAAAAAAATCAAGTCCAATACCAATTCGCTGAGTGACGAGGATTACAATACAACTGATCCTCTTTCTGTACCAACTTTTGAGGCCGATGTGGGGGACATCGCTGCCTTTTAACAATAATAATATGGTAACTCTCTGTTGCCACAGTTTGAAATCGTACAGTTGGATCTATAGCTCTATACAATCATAATAAGGCTTCATGTACATGAAGCTGCCGCCGCACCGCAGCCGCGTCTGTGCCGCTTATATGCGATTTTTGTTTGATTATACACTAGCGTCCGGTCCGACGCCGCAGTCCGTGCGGTTCCGGCTTCATGTACATAAAGCCTAAGATTTTCTCAGATAAAAAATTTGGTCCTACCTTCATACTATCTATACTAATATTATAAAAAGGTAAAGTTTGTGAGTTTGTGACGTTGTAAGGGGTAATCTCTGGATCTACTGAACCGATTTTGAAAATTCTGGTACCAATAGAAAGCCACATTATTTGTGAGTGTCATGTCATGTGTCAACCCGAAAAATTAGGGAGTTTCCGTGGGAATTTAAAAACTTATTTCACGCGTACGAAGTCACGGGTACTTGCTAGTATTCAATAATTCAACAGCAAGTTTGTACGGTGTTAAGTATTTTCTCAAGTTTTTCGCTAGAAATTTTCATTGAACCCATTGTAAATGACTACAGTTAGGAACCGCATGTATTAGTTTAAAGTCTAATACATGCGGTTCCTAACTGTATG
Organism: Erebia aethiops; assembly: GCA_923060345.2. Taxonomy (NCBI): domain Eukaryota; kingdom Metazoa; phylum Arthropoda; class Insecta; order Lepidoptera; family Nymphalidae; genus Erebia; species Erebia aethiops. The sequence continues at coordinate 5,636,442 of OV281096.1, read as the reverse complement.
ATTGCTCAATTATGTTATGAAGTCATTGAATATGAGTTCAATGAAAATTTCATGCGTAAAACTCGAGGAAAAACTTAAATCATTTCGATTAAATTGGGTTAACCCAAAGTACTGTCTGAATTCTAAATGCGTTTTTGGGTACGACGGATTTAAAGTTTCTCTGGAAAACAGATTGTCATCAATTCAATCAACCAATCATACTAATATTACAAATGCGAAAGTGTGTTTGTTTGTGGGTTTGTTGGATTGGTATGGGTATAGTTGAGGACCTGGAGAGTGATATAGGCTACTTTTTATCCCGGAAAATTAAGAAGTTCCCGCGGAACCAAAAAAATAAAACCACGCGGACGAAGTCGCGTGCATCATCTAGTATTTGCATAAAGCCGCGCACGTCTTGCAAGTCGCATATTTTTATTAACTGCCTCATTGGTCTTGTTGTTAGCATGTTCGACGGCGACTGTAGAGGTCCCGGGTTCGAATGTCGGGTCGGGCCATGATTAAGTATTGGGTTTTTCTGATAAGAAATTCTCAGTACTAGCCCGTAGTTGGGAAGCTGGCGGTGTTTCACCCCCGTGACTCGGAGAGCACGTAAAACCGTCGGTCCTGTGCCTGATCTCTCTCCGATCGTGTCGGATTTTGCGTCCCATCGGGCTATGAGAGTTAAGTAACAAAGAGTGCACCTGTGTTTGCACATACATTTGGGTAGGTATACGTAGAGTTCTGTACACTGATCCCTATAAAATATGCGAACATTTTTATAATTTGGTCGACTATTATATACTTGTTAGCTACTTAGCTGTGATAGTTTTTCTTTTAACTTCGTTAAATGTGTTCAAATATATTATATAAGAAAAAACTCAACACGAACGTATCTAAATAATATTTCATAGTCATGTAGCACATAATTAATTAGGTATGAAACAAATTAAGATATCCACCTTTTTTTTAAGAGCGACACGATGCAAGTAGGCACCGCGACGTATGATAACATCATTTTTCATTCCACGCATTTATAGCATTTGTCCTGATTTGAACATCAATCATCTTACGCTCAAACAATTATTATTATACTAGATGATACCCGCGACCTTGTTCACGTGGATTGGTTTTTTAATTGCCAGAGAAATTTTCTGGGATAAAAAGCCTATGTCCTGTCCCGGGATGAAACTAACATTGTACCACATCGAAGCAGACGGACAGACAGATATACAGACGCACTTTCGTAGGGATTTACCTATCGTATCTTATAAGAGTAGCTATATTAATTACCATTTCGCACTTGGCCAGTGTGGTAGACTAAGACCTAAACACTTGTCTTTCTGATTCTCATGCTTTAGTGGGCTGGCGATGTATGGGTTGATGATGATAACTTAATTAATTGCCCTTATTTGCAAGGAGCTTTAACTTCGTATCCTTAGAAATAAAAGATTTTATAAATACCTTTTATAAAGAGCTCCAAGTTTCAACCCCTAAATTGGAGGTCGAAATACGCTCGCTAAGTATTTGCGAAAACAGTCACTTTAGAGTTGTTGTTTTTTTGTTTTATAAATCATTATTTTATAAATACAGCAAAGCAACGAGATTGCTCCGACTTATATTGTTAGGTTCATGTTCTGCAAACAAACTGAGAACCGATTTTGGTAACCCTGAATACGTACCAACTCACCAGACCCCAGTGCCAGGTAATTACCTTAATTACTGTATGAGGAAAGTAACATTTACGCTAACTGGTAGAATTTTGACTAAAACTTAAATACCGAGATTTTACAAACTGATTTGCAGTGTAGGTATACTTACTTTTAATAAAAAAAGTAAATTAACGAGTAGTCATCTGAATGGTTTGAACCACGGGCTGTAATAAAATGACGATAATAAAATAAACACCTTTTAAAAAAAAGGTCTTTATGTGTACCTACTGACCGTTGAAGTAAGATGCAATTCTGGTTTATTTTTAACGATAATCTTTATTACTGAATACGTAAGAGATAAAAGGAAGATTTTATTTCTGCGATAAGTATTTTATTTCGGTGTATATTTCGCTATTCTCCTTGTATAGGTATTAACATATTAAACTTCTACAAAAACATTTTTCCATTTTCTTATGAACACTATGTTTAGCCATTATTCTTCTCGGTAGGAATCAATTCCGAACCAGTGGTAGATTTATTTGACGATTCAAAAGCACTTGTAAGTTTATTTGAATAAAAGACATTAATTTTGAATTTTATCATAGACAGGATAAAAATTCTTATATATAATATATATAAGTAAGGCGGGTATAACAAGGATAAGCAAAGTTGACGCATCAGGCTCGCCCGACTTCAACATAGTGGGTAGAAATAAAAATTATTTATTACTTTACAGTGGCGTTGGAAGTCGGTTTTTTGGAAAGAATTTTTATTTTTAACTTTTTTTGTCAGGGTTGAGGATTTGGAGTCAGAATTTTTTATGGGACCACCTCGAGAGCTTCCTCTAAAGACTGATAGAAAAAAAATCAAATCGGTTCAGAAACCACGGAGATATGCACCGACATACATTTAAAAAAAAAGAAAATCGCGCCGAATTGAGAACCTCCTCCTTTTTGGAAGTCGGTTAAAAACATAGAAGGGGTAGATTTTTTCTCAAAATACCTAAATATTATTAAGATTTAGCAATAAGACAGCCTTTGCACATTTCTATGTAGTCTTACTCCTGCCTTTTACTGTATAGTGTATACTGTATAATATTTTGTGTGTGCAATAAAGATATCTAAATTAATAAATAATATTAATGTAGTTTTTAGTTATTAGTAGATAATAGTTAAAACACTTCTTTGATAAAGTGTATTCCAAATCTCAAAGATCTTATACAAATAGATTAGCAAATAAAACAACAAACGATGCTTTTACGATAATTTATTAAGATAAAAAAATAAGAATCAATGTACATAAATAACATTGTTGACTCAAAACGCTTCAATAAAAATATCTGAGCAACAAGTAATTTCTTTTAATATTAAAAGTTTATAAGTTTCTAATAACATGGAGACATCAGACACTGTGTTTAATACTTTTCGTATCTCTTTAATCGGGAAAAAGTGTAAGTACTTGATATCAATTATTATCAGTTGCAGTACAATAAATTGGAAATGGCAATAACATTTACAATGCAATCCACTTTAACTTGATTCAGAATTCAGTATTTATTACATTTTATTTAACCATCGTTTTAAAAATATCTCTTAAAAAAGTATAAATACGTTTTAAGATTGTAAAACTAAATAACCTAGCATTGCTGTCTTAATAATTTTACCTAACAATATCTAAATAATAAATAACACATTCATTGTTATTCTGATACAGTCGCCTCACATAATATACTGAGTCAAATCACATACAATCAAATAAAATTATATTATTATCATACAATGGAACTTCAAACTTAAAATATAATTAATCATGTATGGCTTATAATTTTGATATACTAGTTTCTTAAAATTTGGACGTAAACAAAACACTACACAAACAAATCTTATGAGATCTTTACGAAAACCAAATCCACGTCACTAATACGTACAATCATACCTCTAGAAATTCTTTATACTGTTATAAACCTTCAATCTAATAATACTTCTCAAAAAATTAACTCTAGCAGAATTATTAATAACATTATACATATAAAGTATGTATTTACAATTATGTCTAAAAAATTATCACTTATTCTTTCAAATAATTCCTTAATTAATTATTATTAACGTCTCATTATTTCTTCTATGCTAAAGCCTTTTTTAGGTCCATTTGATTGACTCGTCCCAGGTTTGGGATTAGTATTTGGCTGTATGCCAACAATGTTTTTAATTCCACTGGCAATTGAATTCGAGTCTGTATCTAGATTATCTTTCATAATGTTTTTAGGAATATCTTTACAATTAGTAACACTTGTTGAAGTACTTGTTATTGTATCTTTCGGTGGAGCATGTTTGACAATTAAATCTTGAGCTTGAGTTTGTTGAGGTCCCAGAACAGAATGCGGAACAGGACCATATGGTATTTGTGTATGCGGCGGAGGCAATGGCAGTCCATACTTGTGATATGGTGGAATGGCTATCATCGTTGGCGGTATACCAATTACTACATCATTATTAACAATCGCATGTCTCGGCATTGTCAAGTTTGTAGGTTCAGGTGACCGACTTCTATAAACAGCTCCACAAGTCCTGACATTCTCTCCAATATCAGGCGGATGACTTCTTTTTCTGAACGGACTCAAATACATTCCTGTAGGGCCGGGATCTATAGGTGGGCTCGCCATTTGATTAATCTTAGATGGATCAGGTGGTGGTACTTGATGTAAATCACGACGAATCTGTAGTTGTGGGTGACGTATTTGGTGTTCAGGTATGTCAACGTAGCGCATTTCCTTCTCTATGATTTCTTCTGTTGTGAATCTCCGTTTTTCAAACATATCTGATGAAGGCATTCGATGTTTGTCTAGATGCTGAGGACGCATTGTATAAGGACTCGCTCTGTCTCTAGCTTCATTATGATGACAATGTGTACGCTCGACCGGTGATGGCGAGACTGGACGTGGTCTCTCTTCACTTTTTTCTCTTCCAATGCTTTCAATTGAAGACGATCGCGCTCTTCTCACAGGAGAATGATCAGGAGATGACAACTCTGGATCATCGTCATCGAATCCTGGTTCGATAGGTGAGTCTGGTCTGCCTATATCTTCTTCGCCTACATCTAATACATCGCCAGTTGGAACGTCACCGACTGCATGTGTTAACGCATGTCTTCTCAAGTCACAGTTCCTTCTGAATACCTTTCCACAGGAATTACACTCATAAGGTTTGTGGTCAGTATGGGTTAAAAGATGCGTCTTGAGATTTGAGCGCTGATTAAAGCTTCGACTGCAGACGGGACATTTGTGGGGAGACTCCTCCATATGAAGGATCTTGTGTACAGCCAAGGTCCGCGACTGACAGAATCCTTTTCCACATTCTGTGCACTTAAAGGGTTTCTCTTTTGAATGTATGTACCTGCAACAAAGAAAGTGAAATTGAGCGCAAGGTATTTTTAACTTAATGTACACACGTGTATATCAGGTTATTACTTTCTTAACGTTCATCGAATGTATTTTAATGATTCATACCATAAAATATCGTGGTTTAATTAAATGTCTGAGAATGGGAGGAGTTGTATCGAACATAAGTTTCAGATGGCTGTGTAAAATGGACTTTATTTATAAGATTGGATTGCAAAATGTAGGTAAGGAACAGGCCTGGTTCTAATTAAGATTATGGGTTCGTAACGCTAGTTTATAATTATCTTATTCTAATTGTAATTATTAATCTTGTGATAATTATTTAATAATTTTTAACAGTTTCGCGAAACGTTGAGTATAATCGATGGAACGATCAAACTTTTTAATAACATATTAAGCACAAGTGAGGTCAATATCGTGTGAACATTATTATTTTCGTCTCCGCTATGGTATGAAGCGACGTCACAATTTAACTTCAGTGACCACGATTTTGCGCAAAACCACCTTGAACGTGATCCAAGTAATTTGAGCCTATACTCTCAAGGCGAGTTTAGACGAAGCATACGTTAAGTTAAGACCACCATCCTTAGCAGACCCCTACTGGTACGCTCTCCAGTTCGATAAAAGCGGTAAAGAAATGGCAGACGGGTTCATTTTTATTTGGTTCCGTTCCACAAGAGTTCCAGTTCAGCCGAATCGAATTACGTTAAAAGCATTTTGTGGCCAATCGCTTCGATTAATATTATTAACGCGGCGAGGTATTAGATTGCCAGTGCAAGAGAATTTAATGATTTATTGTACACTAATTTTAACGAAACACAGCTCCAAATCTGACGAAATGAATAAGTACATGTTTGAACATTTTTTATTTGGCTATAAATTGAAATAAACGAAAATCTAAAAATATCTTTAAAAAAGGTATGTATATATGAAATAGCATACGACGAAATCAATATTTTTGCGCTTGTTATATTTAATTACAACGAATGATAACAGGATATTCTGTATAAGGAAGTTCAACAACTCAAAAGCCACTGAATAACGGAAATTTTAAATGGCAATATATTATAAATAATCACGGTTATTATAATTTTTCGAAACACTTGACCGGTGATCGGTACCTTGTCTTTAATTCAACACATAAAATAAAATCTTTCACTATTATTGAACTTAAAAACTTGACGTCAATATAGGTAATTACTATAGCATTGAAGGAAATATAAAGGAGCTTTTATTGAAGTTTAAGGTTCTATAAAATTAACGCGTTCAACGTAATGGTACTTTTGGAGATGCAAAATAAATGCTTGCAAATTTTAGCGACAGAATTAAAATAAGAGAAGCGAAATGTATTAAATTGAAACTGGAATATAATGCCGCCTTAATTATTGAAATAAGGCTTGAAGTTGAAACATTCGAAGAACACGATAAACATAAGGGACCTTAGTGGAGCGCACTTAATGTTAATGGAGTCAGAATCCTTAAATTCCCCGTCGTTGTCATGCGAAGAATGTACCGCGTAAATAATATATCATTACTATGGAAGTTAAACAAAAAAGTGTAATGACCTCAAACGTCTCGCGTTACGAAGGTTCTTGGTTGCATCAAGATTATGTTTGATGGTGTCTCGGCGTCACAACGCTATTGCTGAGATTTATTACACCTAAATTCCTTGAAGATCTTTTTCGTAACACTCGAGTTTTAGTACGTGCCAAAAATTATAATATCCCATTCCATAATAAGTATTACTCTGTAGCCAGGACTATTATCTATTCTGTGGTATTACATTACTCAAATATCGTTGCAAATTGCAGTCGAAAAAAAAATCGCTGGGCACGCAACATCGCTTAGATCCGTATTGTTTTTACGTTTGTGTTTTAAAATTATAATCCTTATTTTGGGGACGTCAAGGTGCGTGTCATAAAACTGGCATTTGAAGTAATACTATACAAAGTAACAAGATAAAGCTATTTTTATTAAGTAAGCTATTACTACGAAACCTTCTTACCAGGATAATTTATATTTTATAACTGTATGAACACGTTTATGAAATATTTTGTGACCTCAAACGAATATCTTGTTACTGGTGTAAAGATCTAGTTTTCAATGTGATGATGGGATCGGACTAAAAATAGATCAAATTCAATAAATAGCTGTCATAAAATATATATCAGTCTACAAAGACTTTCAATAAATTATAAAATAATGAATGTGATATCTTAATAACTTAAATTAATTGAGAAGTCTATGCGTGAACTACTACGTGGGATGACGGATTTGGAACCACTAGTCGGACAACTTTAAGATCAAAGGAACCGCCAACAGATTCAAATTAACAAGGCAATTACCGACTTACTTTGAAAACGTTAGCTTAGAACCGACCAAGACAATAAAATCTACATTTCTCGTAAGCCAAACATAACATCCCGCTGCAACCTTATAGTTGTTAAACTCAATTTGAATAACCAAGAGAATAATATAATCAACGTTAGATATTCTAATTTGAAAAGTTTGGTACGTAAGCTCAAGATATTCTGTCTAGTTATGGACATTAAAAAGATGATAATCGTAACGTATATACATAATTAATGACATAAACAAATCTTTCCCTCCCGACTGCTTATCACACCAGTTCGATCACTTTTGACGTTAAATAAAATATAAGTAACGTCTGTCTCTTCTTATTATACTCTTAGATAAGGATCGCGATGGACAGTCGCTCAGAATCCCATCAAGACCCGGCACAGAGATTTAAAAAAAGTGAGGCTCGAAATTACAGAGAGGACCGAGGTCTCGCGCTAATGGCTTAAATTAAAAAATATTTTCCATTACGGTTACCTGTTGTATAATGTGTTTTGTTGGAAGAGACACTTATGTGAGATAGGCGCCGGCGAAAAAAACGGGGAAGTGACTCACGGTATTGAAACAAATAACAAAATTAGACGGATTATTAACAATAGCTATCTTTGAGTCTGTAATTGGACAAAATCTCCGGACTCTTCGGTCAGTCAACTAAGCGGTCAAAAAAAATGTACAAGTACAAATTTCATTGACGAAACGCGTCGGCATTTGCCAGTGCAAGAAACAGGTTTTCGAAAACGTCCTCGTTTCGTTTTACAAACACAACTGTTGTGACAGGTATGGAGTTTGGAGTCGAACTTGAGTTAAACTTATTATGGTTACCTTACCATTTACTTACTGAATTAAATAATAATGTTATTTTAGCGTTTTGAACATGAAATTATTAGCAGAAATGGGAAGACTTGTTCGGCCCGTCGTGATAATTATATAACACTAGATGATGCCTGCGACTTCGTCCGCGTGGATTAAAGAATTTTGATTTCCGCGGGAACTCTTTAATTTTCCAGGATAATCCTATAGGTAGCCTATGTCCTTCCCTGGGATTTAACCTACCACTATACCGAATTTCATCCAAATCGGTTGAACAGATGGGCCGTGGAAGCGTAGAAGACAGATAGACAGGCAGACAGACACACTATCGCATTTATAATATAAGTATGGATAATAATCTACACAATATTTTATCTGCTGAGATACCGTAGTTCTGATTAAATTATTTAAAAATTCAGAATCATCTTAAAATAAGACTAAAGATGTAAGCTCCGAAATCTTTATAGCCCATAGACGTAGGTACTTTTTAGAAATGATTACATAAAAAAATTTAAAAAATGTTTATAATTTATGGGGGTATTACTTAAAGATGTGAAAACTGAACCACTGGTAGTGAAAAGCATCCGGGACACTTAAGTTTATAACACTGGATAGTGGATACGTATTTCTCACATCGACCCGGACCCGGTTTTTTTGTATCAATTCAATCGTGAGCCCGAGATTGCCTATCTACGAGTAACAACGATATAATTGACATAGATCGATGTAACATATAGAGCTTCCAGAATCTGAAATAGCAAGTGACCGATGTTTGACCACATTATTGAAATTAATTATTTCCTACCGGATTTCTTGATCCGAACCTTATTTTTAAAATTTAGCGCAAAATAATATGCTTATGTTATAATGAGATCTTACGAAAATATTTAAGTTATGTTTGAGTCAACATGACTTTCTTAAAAATAGTTAAACTTAAAAATATGTCTCTGTGCTTTTATAAAAGTCACGTAGAGTTGTATGCGTAGGCATTATACCTACACAATAAAGATTTTCTTGTAAGCTGTTCTTATATTTTTTTTTAAATATTATAATAGCTTATGCCCGTGATTTTGACCGCGTGGATTTTGTTTTTAAAAAACCTGTTTTAAGGACTTTGTAATTTTTCGAGATTATAAGTAGTTTATAGGTCTTAAACCACAAGTTCACGCAAAAAATCGTAGCTCCTGTGTTGGTAACCAACACAAACATATTTTCGCATTTATAATATCAGTAAGGGATGTAGTTATTTGGCTACTACGTTCGAGTGCTAATTCTGATATTTCATAAGCTCTATGCCACGTCTTCTATGGAGCGAATCAATTTCTCCTAGTTTTTTTTTTCTTTTTAATAAAGTATGAATCGAAGTGACCATCTGGCATTCAATGCCTGGTGGGAGGCTTCGGCCGTGGCTAGTTACTACCCTACCGGCAAAGACGAGCCGCCAAGCGATTTAGCGATCCGGTTCGATGCCGTGTAGAAAACGAAGGGGTATGGGTTTAATATAACTGCCATGCCCCTAACAGGTCAGCCCGCTACCATCTTAGACTGCATCATCACTTACCATCAGGTGAGATCGCAGTCAAGGGCTAGCTTGTAGTGGATAAAAAAAAATGTAGCGAGCTTGGTGTTATACGAAAGTACTAGCTTTGCCACTAATTTCAGACTTTAATTTGCATTCAAATTGAAGCGCGCGCGTTGTACGCGAGTCCTATAATAATCGTACAGAAAAGATCACCCCCCGATTGTGTAAGGAAATCGTAATCGTAATCGTAATCGTAATCGTCTGTCAAACGTATAATCCGACCTGTTTAAAGAGTTCACAGATGCCTGCACGTCAAAAACCATGTATGAACTCCTTAAACAAGTCGAGTTATACGTACTGTCAAATGATTACGATAGGCCAATATTGGGCCTCAGATTTGCAAGGATTTTTCAAGTTTCGACTTTGAAATGACCATAAAATTAAACACATTTTGTGAATATCTGATCTGAACCTCATTTTATTTTCCGAAGATTTCACTGAGGTGTTGTACAGAATTAATTACTTTTACTCGTTACTTAACTAAAAAACGGAAAATTTATTTTCAGCAAAAATTCAAATTTACAATTTTTTTCAATATACAGAAACTCTACAGAAAAAAAAACAAGAAAATATACTTTTTATTTTCTCAAGTATAGGTAGGTAATACCTACGCATTTCTGAGCGAAATATTTTTACAGTTGTAAGCTCTTGCGAAGCTTCTAAAAATCGATGTAATCAGAGAAATTTGTCCAGCAGTTGCTAAAAATATATACTTTCAACGCTTTCATTTTTGTCACAAGTTGTTGTAGGTAGACAACAAAAAACAATATTTTCAAAAATCAAAATGCTTTAAAGTAAAGAGCGCAGGTCCGACCGCGACGGAATGCGGGGTCAACGCTCGATCCTGCTTCATCTCTACCAGCCTAGATTGATGAGAGGATGGAACTTTACTTATCGTTTTCTCATTACTCTATGATTACTATGATAGTCATTTCTCTTTTTCATCGACATAATATTTATGCCATGCAAGATGCTACAAATATACCGACTAAGTAAGTTACTATTTAATTTTATTAGTGCTAAATAAAAATAAGTGTAATTATTTATTATGATTTTATAACCAGGAAAAAAATTCACCTACTTATATTCAAAAAATTAATTGCCTACAAAAGTTAATTACTTACTTAAACTAATTTATTCGAATTTAATTCGCTACTTTTTTTTTGAAATTCCAGAATTTTAGCGTCATGTAAAAATTAATTTACATTTTAATCAAATCAAGGCTCAAGAGCCGTTACTAAAATTCTTAACGAAATTTTAAAACTAAGCTTAAATTAAAGGTATCATTTAGTTTTGTAAAACTCACTAAGTGAAAAATAACGACTGTGTCGTGATAAAAAAGGTCAGTCTGAATTTTTAATTATAAAAAACAGATTATAAATGCAAATTATTAAAGGTACCTACATAAATGTACTACAGTTGAAACACACTCAAGATACGCAACGCGACCGCTGTTACAAATCATAGCTTTTTCTAATCATCGCATTTTAAACATCTGACTCGATGCAATGCGATGTCAAATATTTTTAAGATATTTGCTTACAAATTAATAATAATAAGGAATGGCACGAAGGCCATTCATAACTTTGATGCAGTAGGTACCGTCTCTGAACAAGACCAATAGATTCTTTTTTGTCCACTACAAGTTAGCCCTTGACTGCGATCTCACCTGATGGTAAGTGATGATGCAGTCTCAGGTGGTAGCGGGCTAACCTGTTAGGGGCATGGCATATTACGTAACGCTAAATCGCTTGGCGGCACGTCTCGTCTTTGTCGGTGGGGTGGTAACCAGCCACGGTCAAAGCCTCCCACTAGGCCAGTCCAGGGAAAATTCAGATAATTTCCCAAATTGACCTTACCGGGGATCGAACCCGGGGCTTCCGCACTGCGCCAGGGAGGGCGTCAATTAGAATACTATAGCAAAGATTCTACCTGCACATTGGGTGATTTAAATTGAGTTATTTGGTAAAAATGAGGGAGGCAGGAAAGGTAGTCAATTCCTTTGCGTATTGCTCGTCAGTCAAGCTTTCATTCGCGGGCTCAGCCAGGGGCATTATTAACATCGCATATCTATGCGTGGCACATACCAACTGCGTACAAACAGCAACAGCAGCTATGCCTAGACGCGTTTCCAAAATATGTTTCTACCTCAATGTATCTGTTCACCCACACTAACCCAAGACAGTAGCGACAAGGCACCCATAAATTTAACGCCAGAAATGGTTACAAGCGGCGCACAGTCATAACTAAATCAAAGCTACTTATAAACAGAATTAATTAGCATAATCTAGCCATTTGTATAATTAGAATGCAGATTATGTTATTGGGTATAGTGTTTTCACAGATAGGTATGCAATAGACGCCGCGGTTTATATTTCCTATTTATAAAATATGGTTGTGATAATCCATACTAATATTATAAATACGAAAGTGTGTCTATCTGTCTAAAATGTCTATCTGCTATACGCTTTCACGTCTCATCTGTTCAATCGAATTGGATAAAATTCAGTAGTGGTAGATTACACCCCAAAGTTTACTATCCTATTTACAATTTACTATCCTATATTTTTTATCCCGGAAAAGTAAAGAGTTCCCGCGGGAATTAAAAACCTTAATCCACGCGGACGGAGTCGCGGGTATCATCTAAATAACACTCTACTAACACTACACTACACTCTAATACTAAAATATACCTTACTTTTCAAAAGATTTTAACACTTATTTAACGATATTACTTATTTATTTATAGATTGGCGAACAAAACTGTCTAATAAATTATTCCAAAATTGACTATAATCTATTTTCGACTAAATGGGAAGGTAGACTTGAAACGAGAGGTAAAGGTTATGGCATAAGAGCTTTATTAATAGGAAGTTGGTGGTGTAGTAGCTTTATAAAATTACCTAATGATTTTAGACTCATTTCATTGATTAACGACATTACAATGCATATAAACTCTAATGGGCTACAAAATTCTACCTAATATAGGAAAACCTCAAATATTAATTAACTTTACTATTGCTTTATTAGATTAGAACATAATATTAAAAGTAAACGTAAATATCAAAAGCTATAAGTTAGTTAGATTTTAAAAGTGAACCAGTAACAGCTCAGTAGGTCAGCTAACCAATGGAGTAGTATAAAACATTTCGTTTTATTCAAAAAGGTACTAAAAGCTACACTGAAATGGAACGCATGAAGAAAATATCCGCAAGAATCTGGATTATGATTTATTTCACTATTTATACTGTTAGACGGAAAACAGAAGCAAGTTCGTACAAGGCCTTATTGCCTCTATAATTCCCAAGTCTAGACTTGTCAACACTGGTCTAGGAACTCTTATGCTGTGGAATGTATAATTTAATGGCGTTGTTACTTGTTATATGTGACTATCTAATAAAAGTTTAATAACGGTGGATAACTCCGTGGGAACCCACCGCATTATTATCCCAAGAAAACTCCTACCATTATTTGATTAATGGATAGGGGTCACGACCCTCAGTAATGAAGAATACGACGCACAGATAGAGCACGGTGGATAAACAGAGTTTCCTTCTATTAAAACAAAGAAAATGTAAAATTTGCGCACTATTTAAATGGTCGTTTATGTTCATAACACAGCAGTATATTCTAAGAACGTATGTATTGAAAAAAAACTCGAAGACGTGGCAACCATTATTAAGGTATATAAAAGTACTTAAGCAACCGTTGCTTGTCGTGTGAGCCCACGCAACGTTTTATCTCCTACTTACTCCGTTCTTTTAGGGCTTGTGCACATTCGCTCTATAGACTTCAGACATAATTGTCTGTCCCATTCCAGCTCCAATAAGAATTTCCACCACAAGCGTATTACGAATATACAATATGATGATGATGCCCGCGTTTTTCGATTTTCGCGGGAACTCTTTTATTTTCCGGGATAAAAAGTCTATGTCCTTCCCTCAGACTATCCCTATAAGTACCAAATTTCATGAAAGTGTAGCAGACAGACAGACTGACACACTTTCGCATTTATAATATTAGTATAGATATGCTTGAAGATTTTGTGATATTCTTAGACTTAGTATTTTATATTTTTGTAGTATTTCATGATTAACTCCAGTTTATTAATTCTCTTCACAGTGTAAGAATTTATGGATTTGTTTGAAAATAATATTGTTATATCTTAATCGTCAAATTGTAAAGTTAATTACAAAAGTAGTCTAAAGCGAGGCGGCCACCATACCACATAAATTAATAGATAATATTCTTAAATAGTTTAAATATTTTCCATGCAAACTGTCATAATATTTTTAAAATGAACTGGCAAACTCAAAACTTCCTTGCAGGTATGTATAAAGCCTTAGTCATTTGTCGTTGCTACCATCACTGTAAGGAGGAAGAAACGCCAACGCTCGACTTTCAGTTAATTAGCATTAGAATAGACTTAGTTTGAAATATCGACTTAGTCGTAGCGAAATCTTTAGTGTCCCTATAATTGTTCTAGAGGTCATTAACTGGACTGGTTGCCTTTCTTCCTGTTTGAGACATTTCTACAAATAACGTTTTAGCTTCAGGTAAATCATTTGCGTCTTCGTTTCTTATTTAAACGATTTAATTGTTAGCAATTTGTTTTAAACCCCAAACATTGTATTAAAATTTAATTATCTTATTATTCACAATTGAGTTAACAACTATTGTTTGTAAAAGTAATGTATAACTTTGTGAGACTTATCATAATAATTAACAAAATAAATAATACGTTTGAGATGCAATTAATCTTAATAATATAATAAAGATAATTATGTTTCTTTATCTACATAGTTTATTCATTAAGCTAAATTTCAGAAGCAGTAGCTAAACGTTTACACCGTCGTATATGACATAATGCAAATGAGTCAAAGTGTTGTTCACACGATTTTTCGCAACAGCTTGAGTGGCATTGGTAATCTCGTGGCCGTTTTTTGCGGCAACACTTTTAAAGGAATGAGATGTATGTTTTATATAACTTCTATAAGTCGTATTTTTTCCTTTGCTACTTATTTAATAACGAATTTGTCTTGGTTTTTTATGAAAGGCTTCTTTATCGTTAGTTCAATATAAGGTTCATAATTCATATCTTCAAAAGTTTCCATAATATCTGTAATAGTAGATTATTTATTTATTTTCAAAATGATTTTGACCTTTTATAAATAATCAATAATCATGTAACCATACTAATATTACAAATGCAAAAGTGTCTGTCTGTCTGCTACGCTTTTACAGCTCATCTATTCAACCGATTTTGATGAAATTTTGTACTGGGTTAGATTGTATCCCGGGGAAGGACATACACTACCTTTTATCCCGGTAAATTGAGGAGTTCCCGCGGGAAAAAAAACTTGATCCACGCGGACGAAGTCGCGGTAATATATTTAATATTTTTTTTTATCTACTACAAGTTAGCCCTTGACTGCAATCTCACCTGATGGTAAGTGAAGATGCAGTCTAAGATGGTAGCGGGCTAACCTATTAAGGGCATGGTAGTTATATTAAACTCATACCGATACCCCTATTTGGTTTCTACACGGCATCGTACCAGAACGCTCAATCGCTTGGCGGCACGTCTTTGCCGGTATGGTGGTAACTAGGCACAACAGAAGCCTCCTACCAGGCTAAACCATATTAGTTTTAGACAGTATCATAGTTGCAAATAAACGTGTCCGTCATGAAAACTAATTAACCAAAATCCATTTCTACATTAATCACAGACTTACAATACAGAGACAGACTAAACTCAAAATCAAATGTTTTATTCAAATAAACTTTTACAAGAGCTTGTGCATTAAAAACACACCGCAAGGTTTGTATTCAGAATGTTTTTAAATCACTAATGATTACGTGTGTGGTCAAGATAATGCATCATTAGTACCGTTCACATACACTCGATGGCTTGTTAGCCGTTTTGCGTCCACTGGATTTACAATCACTCGTTAAAGTACCAGTCTTAACTCTTAAGCTACTTCCCTAATGAGACGAGGCAGCGAAGCAAATGATATGACATGTAGTTCAGCACGTGGATTACGTGTGGCTTGTTAAGTTTACGACATCGACTTAATTTATCTTTTACTAGCTGATGCCCGCAGCTACGTCCGCGTGGATTGAGGTTTTTTGGTTCCCGCTGGAACTCCTTAGTTTCCCAGGATAAAAGTAGCCTTTGTGTTATTTCAGACAAATTTCATCCAGATCCGTTCAGCTGCAGGGGCGTGATTGAGTAACAAACATCCATACATACATCCATCCATCCAAAATTTCGAATTTATAATATTATGATGAGATGATGATGACGATGATGAATGATGATGATGATATGATATGATATGACATGTAGTTCAGCACGTGGATTACGTGTGGCTTGTTATTTAAAGTTTACGACATCGACTTCATTTATCTTTTATACCTACAAGTTTATAAGATGATGCCCGTGACTATGACCGCGTGTTTTAAATTTTTTATTCCCGGGAACTCCTTGATTTTCCAGAATAAAAAGAAGCCCTTCCCTGACATGTAATGATGTAACCTTAACTTAACCTTAACCATGCTAAATTTCATCAAAATCGGCTGTAAAGATGGGCGGTTAAAGCGTAGCAGACAGACAAAGAGACAGATAGACAGACAGACACTTTAGGATTCATAATATTAGTATGGATAAAAAACTGAGTAATTACAAATCGTATAAGCTTTGTATGGATAAATAAGAAAAAGTAAAATTACTAATTGTACCTATAAGTGGTTTATACACACATTTTTTTACTCAGAAAAAATGTAAGGTTTGGTGGCTCTGGGATCTTGGACCATTAGGGTGACTTGCGGTATCAAATTTAATCTCTGATAAGTCTGCGAGTTCTTCTAGTTAAAGTAAAAAATAGCATCAATTTTGGAAAAATTACGTCGGTAATATTAAAGTTCATACGAATTTTCGAAAGTTGCTATAAATGCTCTACTTAATTTCAACAATATTGCCGTAAGTTCTTCACTAACTGCTATTTTACCAGCATTCGATATGGTTTGCAGCATCAATGTAACAGTATCCCCAGCAACACCATCGTTATTGCTTTTCTCACATCACAACCGCGAGTAAAAAGTTAATCGAAAAATAATAAAGTTTACATTGTTGACTCGCATAGTTCCACGCCGCATCATTTATTTTCCGTTTGTTGTACCAAAGAAATTTTGTATTCGTCGTGTGGCTTGATAAAAAAACGTTGAATCCCCAAACTCGGACAGGTACGTGGACAAAAAATAAATGGAAAATACTAATGGAGCGCGGCGAAGTGGTTGGTCCGCGACGCGGTGTGGTATGTAGCTGGATTTATAGTCTTGAACGTTGCTTACTGAAGACAGTATTTTTGTCTTGATTCGCTGTCAAAAGGTAACAAAATAATGTATTTAGGGCCTGTTTCACAATCGCCTTACCTTATCTGACGAATTTTGATGTTTTGACAGATTTGTCAGTTAAATTTTACTTGACGATATGAATTCGTAATATATTTAATTTAATTTTTCATTTGCATGGATTCCAATGGTACGCGACGTCAAATTGCTGACGTCACGAGCAGATTCCATCTCTTTGAATCTTAAAATTCCTAATATCATCCTTTTTCCTTTACTTAGGAAGCATTTGACATTCCCGGCTTGTGGGAAAATGGGTACTCGGTCTGAAGAGAAATCAAAGCACGTTTGGAATTTGGATTCCTTGTAGTTTTAGTTTTAAGATACAGTGGGGTTGATTCTGTATAACACAATCTCTAAACTAAACTAAAATGGCAGCTTTAAATCTAGTCCTGTCCCTTTCCGTAGGAAGTATTATGAAAGGGTATGCAATATTTGTAATGCCTTAATTTTAGTTTAGTTTAGAGATTGTGCACTACAGAATCAGCCCCAGTAACTAATTATCACCATCACATCGTTTTTGAACGTTAATAAATAATAGTTAGGATGTATTGCAAGTATGTGTGCGAGTTGAATGCAGAGCTAGTATGTGTCAATTAGCTCTGCATTCAACTCGCGCGTTAACTATACTACTATTTACTGACGTTCAAATAATTAAAATTTCAATTAATATTATTCCGGTTTACTAAGTAATGCTCTCATATTATGTTGTATTATCTGTGAGCATATTTTCTACTAGGTATCTTCATTGACGTTCAAAAAATAAAAAAAACATTTAATATTACTCCATTTTACATATGTAATGCTCTCAGAATATATTGTATTATCTGTGGGCATAATTTCTACTAGGTATGTATAAAAACTTGCGCATGCCGTTCCGTTTTCCCCTCCTCTTTTAATATAGGTACCTTCAAATGAAGAGGCATCTTCTAGGCAAGCGCGCTCCACCTTAGGCTGCATCACCACTTCCAAGCAAGTCTGATTGCACCCAAGCGCTAGCCTATATTTATATAAAAAATTGGCAATCATAGGGACTGCCGATAGGAGTTTTAGTTTTTTTTACAATTTTATTTTAATTAAAATTATTAAAATATAAACCTTAATACTAAGGCTTTAAAGTTTAATTTCGAATATAGTATATTTATATTTTTAGACCTTTTGTCTTCGTAACCACGTGAGCATGTCGTTCACGCGAGCAAGTTGGGCACGCGATTCTACATTTTTACCCCCTACCAAAAAGTGCTCAACGCGCCTAAAGAAGTTTTCACTTCAAATATCAAGACAGTATGATACAGCACAGCTTCCACAGCCGGTTTATCGGCGCGGTCACAGCCCGGCATAATGGGAGCGACGGCTGCCCGCTGCCGCTTCACACTTAATTTCACCTCTGACTGACGCGAACATTCATTGTGCTTACTTGCACCGGTATCAGGTGCTTTACTTAGGTACTTCAAATACTAGAGAACTTTCATATCCTAGCTTTAGGCCGAGACAACTTAACCTTCACGGTTGGATGTACTTTTTTTTCCGGAATGAGAATGCTGCGTAAGCCCTATTGGCCGTTACAGAGTCACCGGAACGTCACCGAGAAATGAGCCCTAGGGCGTCTTCCTAAGGGCGCCTCCTGTGAGGCTCGGACCTCGGCTTAGGATGACGTTGGGACGAATGGGAGGTCGGTTGGACTAGACTAGTCCATAAGCCCCCGAGGCCGTGGGTTGAGACCACGTACCATAGTGCCATAGTGTTATAGTGTTGGACGTAGCTATTATGCCTTCTTATATAGGTGCCAGTTGCCAATACATAGACACCCCAATCTTCACTCTAAATTATACTATAGCTAAATCCTATATTTTAATTAAGAATCAAAACTTTAGAATCTTGCAATATTTCCTCATTTAACTTATAGTCTGGTCGTAATAAAGGGAATACTTGTTAAAAGAAAACCTTTCTTGCATTTAGATAATATCTTTCTTGCTTACTTTAGTTTAGAAGATAAGTTAAAATTCCGTAAATAGTTAAAAGTAACTGTGCAGCAGCGTCTCAACTATATTCTCTTCGTTACCTCGTCTTTATAATCTTAATTATTTATTTGTTAGTTACGGTTGATTTACTTTCGTGTTTAACTTCGAAAGTTACATTGACGTGACTATCGACAAGTGAACTTATTGTTAACTTGTTTTTTGTTTAGTATTTTTCCTCTATACTCAACTTATTACTGTATTTGTTTTCATTAAAAATTAAACTTACAAATGGCGCCTTGTGAATAAAAAAATGACCAAGTAACTTAATATCTACAAGCATCTTCGCGCTTGAATAAATTTGGTACACTATATTAATAAAACATATTTATGAAATTTGAGACAAAACTTTTTACAAAGTTAGTTTTGACAAAAAAAAAGAACTTAACATCACCATCGTTGTCTTTGTTTTATTTTAGTTTACTTATTTATTGAAACTCATCTGATGGTAAGTGATGATGTATAGTCTGAGATGGTAGCGGGCTAACCTGTTAGGGGCGTGGCAGTTATATTAAACCCATACCCCTATTCGGTTTCTAAACGGCATCGTACCGGAACGCTTAATCGCTTGGCGGCTCGTCATTGCCGGTAGGGTGGTAACTAGCCACGGCCGAAGCCTCCCACCAGGCCAAGTTGAATGGGTTTCATTAGATTATTGCCGTTTAAGTACTTGTATAAAATAGAGTATAATATTTAAAGTACAGCATAGGTATCGGTCGTACTGTCTTAGTTGTTTTATGGTAGGTTGTTTTATGGTAAGTGTAGTGCCACCTGGCACCTACCACCGCTGTTTAAATAGATTAGATCAGGTAATACTCATAAATAAGTCTATTTTAAATAGTGTACCTATTATAGGTACTAATATAATAATTATTTGTAAAGTTCAAGATATTAAATTAAAAACTAATAGGTCTAAATTTTAATAGGATCCGGTCGCAACTATGCGTACAACTACAAAGTTGTAAATAGCAAAACTTGTTGACTACTGGCTCAGTAGTTATAAATATAATAAGAAAAAAGTGTTGTTACAATTATATTAGTAAAGTACCTAAGTCAAGTAAAGAGGGTATTGGTGGGTGAAATTTGTAAAATTGAATTGTATTTGTTATACAATAACCCATCTAGTAACAATGGTTGGGACCATTTTATTCGATAGAGAAGTACCTAGGGAACCATCGTACCTATGTTAGAAGTATCTTTGAAACGTTAAAATTGGCTATAGATAAATATTTATAAGCAAGAAATGTTGACAATAGTAAGTGAAAATCTCCACAAAGCATCTTAATAATTATCTGAGGTAGATATATAATATAACTATCAAGTAATGCTCTGCAGGCTTAGCAAGGATACAATGAGATATCTCGCGACGAGAGATTTTGTCGTTGCCGGCAAATTTTTCGTTTAAATGCATAATATGTGGTACCTATAATATTACATGAAAAAAATAATCGGCGTGTAAGGATTCGTAGAGAAAAATACAACTGACAGATATCATATTTGTAAACAACAACCTAGAAAGGAAAATAAATAAGGAATACTATTTTAATAAAACGCGCACATTCAATGCATGTTATTATGAAAAATATAGTGTGTGCCGCGGGATGAAACACGATTTCAGATTTCGGGTGATGCCAGCCCACGCTTTGCTCAGGCAGGTAACTTCACCCTCGTCTGATATCGTCTTGTTTCACCCCTAAGCTCACAATATACTGTTTATCACTATACTTTTGACGTAACGTGACAAATAATTATGTCAGCTTCGGTAGACAAATAGAGATAGACATTCATAATTTTACTCGTTGTGCGCATGCTAGCCCTACTGGAAGTAAAACCGACAAAGATATCGTCAAGCATAAAATGTAGAGTATAAAACTCGATAGAAGTTTTGAAAATGTTACAGCCTGCATTCAAACTAGTATAAGTTATCAGATTTATGGCTCAGCCAGTTGATTCATGATGGTCTCAGTTGGCAATTAAACTGAAGCGTCTCGATATCATTAATCAAACAATATTGATAGGTCCGAATGAATCCAATTAAAGTTCCGACATCACACACGCTAGTCAAGTATTGAGAATTGAGACAGTATTTATTTAGAACGTAGATTATTAGAAAGAGAAACTTGATGATTCCCACTTGGACTAAGTTTTTTCTATTCCTGCGGGAATTCGCTTAATTTTCCGGGATAAGAAGTAGCCTAAGTCCTTCCTCGGGATATAAACTGTCCCTGTACCAAATTTCATCAAAAACGGTTGAATAGGTGGGCCGTGAAAGCATAGCAGACAGACAGACAGACAGACACACTTTCGCATTTATATCTAATATTAGTACTAGTAAAAATTCCAATTAGCGTTTTAATTTCCATTGACATATAACTTCAATCAGTTGTGAATGTGATGTCACTTAAATCACGAAAAGTGTAGTGAGTATGTTGTAACATTCTGAATACCTATCGGTTGAAAAGGTGGGCCGTGATAGCGTAGCAGACAGACAAACAGACAGAGAGACAGATAGACAGATAGAGACAGACAGACAGATAGACAGACAGACAGACGGACAGACAGACAAACTTTCGAATTTATAAAAAGAGTATGGATTGAGCAATCGCTTGCGGAAGTTTGCTTGTTTAATTTTTCAATACGACAATTTACCTACTATCGAGACTGTGTTACTTGCTAGTCAGCACGAAACCTAAGACGTGGAATTCTTGTTTCAATTTTACGTTTCGATCCAAAGGGATGATTTATGACAAGTTGAGATGCAATTAGGCCACGAGGTGGACGAGAGCGATAATTTTTTAACGCCCCCGTGCCTCGGAGAGCACGTAAAGCCGTCGGTCCTGCGCCTGATCTCTCTCCGGTCGTGTCGGATTTTCCGTCCCATCGGGCTATGAGAGTAAGGGAACAGAGAGTGCACCAGTGCAGATGGCTAATCTCTCTGGAGATAGGCCGCCGTGGCCTAAATTCGGTCGGGAGCACATTTTTTTTTTTAATTTACCGAGACTGTCCTACTAATTGCTAGTCAGCACGGAACCTAAGACGTGGAATTCTTGTTTCAATTTTACGTTTCGATCCAAAGGGATGATTTATAACAAGCTGAGATGCAATTAGGCCACGAGGTGGACGAGAGCGTTAATTTTGGTTTTATCGTATATCCAGGTTTAGTACAGGTTGTAATTGAGTGTAATCGGCTGTAATTTAGTATCGTCGATGTCTATTGAGCCTTTCGAGTGGTAGTTTTAGGGTCAATACACACATGATACTTTTAGCAACGCTATTTTTTTTATTCCACTACAAGTTAACCCTTGACTGTGATGTCACCTGATCGTAATTCGTAAGTGATGATACAATCTAAGATGGTAGCGGGCTAACCTGTTAGGCACTGTTAGGTGTACATATATACAGTTATATCAAACCGGTTTCTACACGGCATCGTACCGGAACGCGAAATCGCATGGCCGTACGTCTTTGCCGGTAGAGTAGTAACTAGCTACGGCCGAAGCCCACTAGGCCAGACCAAATTGACCCTGCCGAGGAGCTAACCCGGAACATTCGCACGTTAAGACAACAGCGCTCAACACTGCGCCACGGTGGTGCTTTTATGAATGCTGTATCGAATTTTGAAGGATTCACTTATTGACTTACTGTGAACAATTTCAGTATCAATATCGCGCGATCAAGTTAAGAATTTTTTATCCAAAAATTTTACAAGTGCTTTCGAATCATGAATTGAATTTACTGCTACTGATTCTAAATGCCATTCACGTTGCATGCAGCATCGCAATTTGGGTGATTTTTGCATTTGAGCATGGTTTAAAATAGTACAATTCAAAAAATACAATATATAATAGGCGTGTTATTAAAAATGGCTAATGCCACATCGCTGTAGGTACCTAATTGGAATTAGATTTATCTATTAGCTGATAGCTAGCAGGGGATGCCCCGTCGCTCACGTCCGCAGGAACTTCCTTCTATCTCCCTGCACGTGTCCCCTGGGTGGTGCTAAACGAGCAACGAACTTGCAGGCGAAATAAGCGTTATTTTTATAAAAACGCTTAAATGTATTAACGCCATATTGAATTCCGCAGGAACTCCTTAATTTTCTGTGATAATAAGTATAGCCTATGTCACTCTTTAGGTCCTTAACTATATCCATGGCAAAAAGCACGTCAATCCGTTGTTCCGTTACGGGTCATTGAAGGACAAACCAATAAACGAACAAACAAACACACATTCGCATTTATAATACTAGTATGAAGTATGATGCTTGGTGAAACGTGCAGACTATACATAGCTTCTGATATTTATTTATATAAGCCTATAATACTTAGTTTTCTTTAATTAGTACTTTATTATTATTATTATGAGTTATATATCATCCCACTGTTGGGCAAAGGCCTCCCCCTTCTCCTTCCACTCCTTCTTATTTTGGGCTGTGCGAAAACAGAGTTTTCCTCCAAACGCATTTATCTCGTTCCTCCATCTGGTAACAGGTCTTCCCTTTTTCCTTGTTAAATATCTTGGTAACCAAGTTGTTAGATTTTTGCTCCATTTTCCATTCCCTGCCCTTGCAACATGTCCCGCCCAGTTCCATTTTCCAGTTTTTGCTGTCCTCATTACATCTTTTAGTTTACTCCTTTGTCGTATTTCCTGTTTTGGAACTTTGTTAATTAATCGCTTCTGATATTAAATTCAATTAAATGTACTTCGACAGTTAGAAATCAATCGAAGCATCGAGCTACCGAAAGAGGATCAAATCGCCGATCATTGATTTCGACGACCACTCTGGCGCAGTGGTGAGCGCTGTTGTTCTAACGTGGAAGGTCCCGGATTCGATTCCCGGCAGTTTCAATTTGGGAATTCATAATTTCTGAATTTTCTCTGGTCTGCCATGCCCCTAGCAGGTTAGCCCGCTACCATCTTAGACTGCAGCATCACTTACCATCAGGTGAGATCGCAGTCAAGAGCTAACTTGTAGTGGATAACAAGTGAATATAATTAAAATTATTAAAAAATACGACTGCTCTGCCGTAGCCCGTATTGAAATTACCTTTGGAATCTTATTCACATTTTTATTAAATGATATTTTTTGTGAATCACTGGATATTGAAATATAGTGTTATATATTTTTGGAATCTACTCATCATTTTCTAGATGATGATTATATAGTTAATCTTATTTTCGAATTTTTTTTTTCAACTTTAGTCATTAATGCGGGACCATGGTCACCTCATAAATTTTTTTTAAATTTTACTAGCCTATGTCACCCGGAATAAGCTGGGGATTCCAACGATACCTCATTTATCAAAATCGGTTCAGGCGTATAGAAGTTATGGTGGAATATAGAAACTCACATACATACATAGGTACATACATGAATCCTGAAAACAATATACTCCTTTTTTCAGGCAGTCGTATAAAAAAAGCAACCAAATCGTTGATCGGCGATACTAAAAGTATCGTGTGTGATTTAGCTCTTAGAACCTTTACGTTTCGTAACTGGATATTCTGTTTGAAATTGCTAAGTGGCCGGTATACTTGGAGCAAAATAATCGATCGGTGGAAGATTCTGATCTATATCTAGCGATTATATTACTGGGTTGTGTTTGACCGCGACTTCCCTTGATAAATGATGCAGTAAAAATAGATCGCGCTTACCTGAATAAGGTAGGTACTTAATCATTTATTATACGTGGCTTCTTATTGGTAGTGTATCTGAAAACTCAGAAAACCTTTCCTTATAACCGAATCCAAAAAAACCTCTCTCTCTCTCTCTCTCATTACTGAGGGTCGTGACCCCATTCTATTAATCACATAATGGTAGGAGTTTCCTTGGGTTATAATGTGTTTCTTTCAACATACGACTCGACTAAGAGTATTTAAACTTATAGGTTTGTTACGATTATTATCAGATATTTGTGATAATAACCGGGACTGTCGGCCTAACGTGCTCTCCGAGACACGGAGGAAACGAAAAAGGCCAAATTTGAACCTCCAAATTCGGTCACCCATCCAGTTACCGACTTGGGTCAACGTTGCTTAACAATCGCTATCGACTGCTATACGCTGTCACAGCTAGGCCATTCGCCCCTCGCCAAAAAAAATCTCGTCAAGATTTAATTTGAGAAACGGCCCACTGCATACAATCATGTTTTATACAATAACCTGGGTTAGGTTAGCTAAATATGTTTTCACGCAATATTATTTCTTTATTACCATAATATTTTTGCAAGACTTCAGTATATTTTGCCCTTGATAGTTAAACGCGTTCGTCGGTCATAGTGTAATCTAAAAAAGTATTTTAGTAGCCTTTTGTGTTATGGTAACCAAACTGGAGATGAAGATAAACACATAAGCATACAAATTAGCTATTAACATGCACGATTTTTAATACCGGATTCGTTTGATGTTTACAGTATGAATTTTAATAAACAAAATTGTAGCTTTTAAATGCCGTCCATTGCATATTAATTCCTCTAATTAAGTCCGAACCTAGTTTTAAATCTGCTTTGATGTTAAATTATTATTGCTATCAAAAATGCTTAGGAAACGATCGAAGTTTTTAATCTTCCATAAAATCGTGTAGTACGGTCGATGAAAATTTTCGATGCATTTTCACTTTTATTTCTATAGGCATAAGTGCCACTGTTTCCTGCATCTATTTTGATGAAAGTGTACGTGCTTAAAAGAGATTAAAGATGGTTCTTCTCAGGCAGCAGCAATAAATAACGCGATTATTTCCTCAGAACTGGCTTAAGGCTTTTTTGTAAGAATTCAATCGAAAAACCACTTTGTTAAAGGTATTAAAGTCGCGGTTTAATCCTTTACATTTAAAATTGAAATGAGCTTCCAAATATTTATGTATTTCCGAATACATAGATGAAAAAATATAAAAATAAAAAATGTAATTTCGCTTGTAAATCTTATTTATAGGTTTCCGTTGTGCTTCAACGGGCAGATGAATAATAAAATCGTTATAGTTATTATTTTAACTATCAAAAGGTATTTTTTTACTCTATTGGTGCTACGAGTACATAAGATGGTGACGCCTTGCTACATTCACGTCAGAGAGATGTTAACCGACTAGATTGAATTTCCTTTAAAATTCTACTCAGTACAATAACACAGCAACTCCCTGCGACTCTCTTGATGTCGTCGCTGGATCCAGGCGGCGCAAGACCGTGGCCTGTGGAGGACCCTACAAGAGACCTATGTCCAGCAGTGGCCGTCCATCGGTTGAGGACGACGACAATAACACAAAAAAGTGTGGTGTCGTGGGACACCAGATAGGAACGAAGTTCCATAGTACATAAATAGTTTCAAGTTCTAGTCGAGGTAAAAAGAAAATAATCATTCAGGTATACATTTTTTATTATGATTTTTGAAGTGAAAACTTCTTTAGCCGCGTTGAGCACTTTTTGGTAGGGGGCAAAAATGTGGATTCGCGGCGTCATCGACATGCATGTCACCGACATGCTCACGTTGTTACGAAGACAAAAGGTCTTAAATATAAATATACTACATTCGAAATTAAACTTTAATGATTTACTTTTAAGGTTTAATTTCGAATAAACTATACATAAAAATCTTAATCCACGCATTTTCCTTTCGGACGTTTTTTGCCGACTAGGGTACCCCTCCGCATCGTGCCATGAGGTACTTCGTTCCAAAAAATAATCAAACCTAAAATAAAATTATACAACAACAATTTGACTTTTTTTCTAACAGAGAACACTCTAAAAAAGGTACATATAAGCATATTATTTCCAAATAGCTGAATTAAACCGATCCGAAATTAGATATTTGCCTAGACACCATACACGTTATCTAAACTCAACTAATTTGACCAACTTCACGGACGATTTTCTGTAAAATCTTGGTAGGTAATGCTGATTTGTAGTGACCTAGTACCGATTCAAAGCTTAATCAACTAAACAGAAACCGTCAAAAAACTCAGCAGTTACTCTAATGAAAATACCTTGTGCGAAAGTGTGTTTGTTTGTTAGTTTATTGGTTTTTCCTTAAATCACGCCGCAACAAAGCAACGGATCGACGTGATATTTTGCATGGGTATAGTTGAGGACCTAGTGTGAAGAAGTGACAAAGACTAATTTTTATCCCGGAAAACTGAGGAGTTCCCGTGGAAATTAAAAAAAGCATATTCCACGCGGACGAAGTCGCGGGCATCAGCTATAGTAAAACATAATTTTACACCACATGGAGCATACGGGAAAGTCATGGCTATGCGAGTTCAGAACCAAGGCCAACCGGTTGGTTACGGCGTTCGAACCCCGTGGACATCTGTACAGATAAGATCTCACAGTACAAACCTTCCCTTACGTAGATACACCGTGAATTATTATGAATTCCTTGGATAATATTATGCTGAGAATTATTTTATTAAGATCTTTGATAAAGTCCTGGTTTTTTAAAATAAGTTTTAGTATGTTACTTTTATAGCTATGGTATCTTTTATACCTGCTACATTTAATGATATTGTGCCTTTTAACCAAGAATTATGTAGACTTAAGAAACTAGCTTCGCCATTACCTATAACTTGTCATTATTCAGTTCACATATTATATGAAAGGAGAAATATTTTTATCTAAAGAAACGGATATTTTTTCATAAGTACTCAAAGTACACCTTCTGAACGTATGTTTACAAGGAATAAGACTCGATGGAGATAATTAACTACGGTATCTTAAAACTAAAGCTACGAGGGTTGTGAGAAGAGCCCAGAACAAACTTCGAACTTGTTGAGAGACATCTCCAATATGTCTTCTGGGAGTTTATTATAAAAAGGTATACTGCTACCGACAATTGAATTACTAATTTTACAAAGTCTAGAAGCGGGCACTACAATTTTATTCTTATTGTAGGTAATATATTGCCCAAGGATAAGCAAGTGGAAGTGGCACTAGGCGGGCTAGTACCACCCTCTTACTTGTCTGCCCGAGCGGCGATTTTTGTGACAGACCGTGGGGCAGACAAGTAAGGCGGTGAAAGGACGGTTTTCAATGAGGGAAACAAAGGACCATTACTATGAGGAAGCACGCTCTCGGGAAGACCTCTATCTAGTAGTGAACACAAATAGGCTGATAAAAATGACCATATTTTTATAGCTTCAATTCTTTAATCTGGCAGCATACTACCATCATTTAAAGCAGTATTGTTTTAATATTGTTAAAGTTCGTGTTTTGAAATAATAATCCTTATTTTAGGGACGTCAAGGTACGTGACTTAAAAATGACATTTTGAAATATTACTGCTATGTGCGATGGTAGTACCCCCGCTGAACAGCGCACCGCATTGTACAGACAGTTCAAAGACATTTGATTGGTTGCCGCATATAAAACCACATTGCCTTAGATCCAGTTACATGATACAACCATAGCCACAGAGTATATAATCATAGCTAACATATATAATATGTTACATGTTAAAATGTCAAAAGCCAAAAATCAATTTCCACGCGGATATGGTGCCTGACAGACGCTAGTAAACAAACCAGATTGGGAGTTTTTACCTGCCTATCTCTAACTGCATGCCTGTACGTTTGTGTCCCCATGAGAGTTTATCTCGGCATCGCCATATTATGATTAATGGTCAAGAGACAGTCGCCTGGTATACCTTTCTTCTTGTATTCATAACAATGAGACTTCGAAATACTTAAAACCTGTTTCTCGGCCTGACAGTTAAAAATGCTCTAGCGATTGCGTCGCTCTAAAATGAAATTCCGATTTCGAGACTAATGCAATATTATTTCTTTTTCATCTACAAGTACTTACTAATACATTTATTTAAAACTTGTAACTGCTTTAATTCAGAACAGTCATAACGTCAAAATTTGGACAACCAAATCCATACTTCCATACTAATCTAAATGAGAAAGTGTGTCTGTCTGTCTGCTACGCTTTTTCGGCCCATCTGCTCAATCGATTTTGATGAAATTTGGTACAGGGGTACTTTGTATCCCGCGGAAGGACATAGGACATAGGACTTTTTACTAAGAGTTCCCGCGGGAATCAAATAATCTTTATCTATCATCTAGTATTGTGAAAGTAGGTACTCAGATTTGAAAATAAAATTGTCTAACTACTGATACTATTGATATTGATACTACTACTACTGGGAAAGAAAGTTTGAGTCTACCTAACCTTTAGGGAAACAGAATCAGAACTTAAGGAAGTGTACGATATTATTCCTATAACCTGAGACTGAAAGATAACTAAAGATTCTTTCAGTAACACTATATCACAGGTACTTTATGTTGTACAATACTAATATCACTGGAACTTTATCTAAGTTAACTTTATTACTACTAGATATAAATAAATAACTAGATGATGCCCGCGACTTCGTCCACGTGATTTAAGTTTCTTTTATCCCCGCAGGAACTGCTTAATTTTCCGAGATAAATAGAAGCCTATGTCACTCTCGGTCCTATACCCATGTCAAAAATCATGTCGATCCGTTGCTCCGTTGCGGCGTGATTAAATGACAAACCAACAAACAAACACACTT
Organism: Erebia aethiops; assembly: GCA_923060345.2. Taxonomy (NCBI): domain Eukaryota; kingdom Metazoa; phylum Arthropoda; class Insecta; order Lepidoptera; family Nymphalidae; genus Erebia; species Erebia aethiops. The sequence continues at coordinate 5,606,715 of OV281096.1, read as the reverse complement.
TCGCATTTATAATATTAGTATGATTTCTTGCTAATCCGCTAAACCATTGAACACACAAAAGGGTAATTAAACACCAAGTTACTAACAAAACGTCACTATAAAATCTAGCAAGGCATTATGAATGTGTGGATTTATTTCTTTGACATAGCGTCTAATAAAATTACAATATTCATATACAAATACGCTATGTCAATATTCTGTGTGGGCTCAGAGGTCGTGTGTGATGGCGTCTGTTTGTCCAAGACCGGTCACTGTTTGCTTTACCTCCTCGAAACTACTCAGAATATTTTGTACGAACTCTTGAGCAAGCCTCTCTCGGTCAGAGATGGGCTGTACTCGAATATTATGGGAACACGAAGAGAGCGTGGTTTTTTTAAATTTTTTTTTTGTGAGATAGGCTTGCGCTTGACGACAATCATGCTTAGTGCAAAGCAATGATGAGGTCTAGGTTGGAACGCGCTTGCCTAGAAGATGCCTATTCACTCTTGCCTTGAAGGTACCTACCTAAGTTATATGTGGCAGGAAACACTTGCGCTGGAAGGGTGTTCCACACCCTAGCGGTTCGGATCAGAAACGTCGAATATTTGTGTGATTTCATTAAGATAAACCCACTATAATAAAGATTTTAAGTTGAAAAACTGACTATAGGACATTTTTGGTTCAAGCTGTAGACAGTTTAAAAAAAAATTGGCAGTATTTTATTGGCAATATTCAAGACCTTTTTTGTCTTCGCAACAACGCAAATGTCAGTGTTCGCGAGCATGTCGCTGTTCGCGAGCATTTCGGTCACGCGAATCCACATTTTTACGCCCTAAAAAAAGTGCTCAACGCGGCTAAAGAAGTTTTCACTTCAAAAACTCTCCTACGTTGACTCGCAATCAACGAGTCATCGCTTGGAGCTTGCATTATAATATTTTAATAGGCATTGATATAAACACAATTATAATATCTTTACATAGACAAGGATTTTGGAAGTTTTGAGCATCAGAGGCCCAATTGTCTAAGGAAATCGTAATCATTTGAGAGCCTTAAACGTACGTTATTACTCGATCTGTTTAAAGAGTTCATAAATGCTTTTTGACATGCAGGCATCTATGAACTCCTTAAACAGTTGGAATCAGGGGCCTGATCTAATGAAAAAAAATTGGAAACAAGCTCAATGATGAGGCAAAGCTGTAGTCACAGCTTTGCCTCAAACTTCATATTAAAAAGTGAGCAAGTAAAATAGAAAAAAAAACAACTACTTGCTATCCACTCGTGAGATTTTTGTGACGTATATCTGCCTAGTTCGAATGATAGTTTGATATTGGTAGTTGAGACTGAGATCAACTCAATCTACTTTTGTGAAGTGTTTTATTAAAGCTAGTAATAGGTATCACTAAAAAGCTAGTTAAGAAATACATTCTCAAATTCAGACATGTGGGATGTTATGTAAATTTTAACGTGTGCTTTTAATAAAAACATTCACGCTAATGTGTTGCTCAGTAGTCCAAATTAAGTTTTATGGTCGTCCCACCAGGTCCCGTTGCGGTTGAACATCAAAAATAAAACAGTTTTTGATTTACAATTTTTTGTATACCATGGTTACCCAATTATGAAAGAAAGGTCTGGCAATAAGTAGGATTGTAGGTATTGTATCAGCATTTAGCACTTACTCAAATAAAAATTATTTCCAAAAAACCGACTTCCAACGCCAAGCCTGATGCGTCAACTTTGCTTATCCTTGTTGTACCCGCCCGACTTCAACATAGTGGATATAAATAAAAAAAATTTTTTACTTTACAGTGGCGTTGGAAGTCGGTTTTTTGGAAAGAATTTTTATTTTTATCTTTTTAGTGTCAGGGTTGAGAATTTGGAGTCAGAATTTTTTATGGGACCACCTCGAGAGCTTCTTCTAACGACTGAAAGAAACATTTTTCAAATCGGCTTAGAAACCACGGAGATATGTTTACACGGAGATATGTATACACGGAGATAACATACATTAAAAAAAAAATACGCGCCGAATTGAGAACCTCCTCCTTTTTTGGAAGTCGGTTAAAAACCGCACAAACGAAGTTTTTCAATGAGAAAGTTCTGAACAATATCTGGTATTTAGGTCATTAGGTATAAAAATTAAATGAAATATTTTTTAACGATATGGTTCAACAGCGTCATGATAAACGCCAAACCACCTTTGCCCTAGCTAGACACTTGATACTAACATTTTAGACCACAGACCGCGAGGTTTTAAAATACCAGTACCACGTACGTATCGCTACTACAATTAAAAACTGGATTAAGTAGCGGAGAAATGCTAAATCGACGATAAGCATCAGTCTTGTCATCCCACGCTGGTTAAAGGATATTATGCTTCAGTTCTTTACCAAATTCGACTTTAATTTCAGAGATCTAAAGACGATATTGCGTAAAGGGACATCAAAACAAGCTTAAACCAGGTAATGCCATTCAATATACAGTTGAATTTTCAATTGTTTGGAGGTATGGTGAGGAATATATTATGTATGAAGAATAATAAAATACAATTTTGACGTAACGGATGTACAAAACAATGAAGAAAAGATCTATGAATCTATTTCTAACAAACTATTTGAGCCTGTTTTAAACAATGTATGTACAAAGTTAGAACAAACTGTCTAAAGAAATAAAGATATTATATAGGTATGTGTTGATAAAAAACTAAGGAACCACAAGACAGGTTTACTGGTTTATCGATTACCAAAGTATGATTAATGGAAGCGATGGTATCGGTTGAATTTTAATTGAATATTAATGTTTTGTTTACATTTATTGCTTGCAATAATCGTATTGCATTCTCCTTTACGTAATTGACGTACAAGGTGATACATTCGATGCAATTAATTAGTTTAGGCAGACAAAGTCGAGACCTTTTTACTTAAACATGAATTACTTTAATGTAGAGAAGATCCGAAGAAGATAAAAATAGTGCTGACAGAACATTAATAACAGCAGATTTGAAAGATGAATTGCTAGGCATTGGACCAAAATCCTCTATGCTTAAAATAAGATCAAAAAATATTACCGAACTAAATTTAAAGACGTTGCCATGAGCATGGAACGGAATATTTTTGGCCGATAATCCAGACGTTTTAGCATGCCATTAATATATCTCAAATCAATATCACGCGAGAGCCCAATTTAATTGGTTCGGTTTGTGAGACAAAAAAGCATTTGTAATCACACGCAACCGTCTGATGTGTAATTTGAATAATTCGTCTACCTGTCCTTACTGATTTGGTAATAATGGTGGGTATATAAAATATTTTCTAGAAATACTAGCAAACAAATACTATTATGTGATCTGGACGTCGCGTCGTCCACTCAGATTGATTATTTATGCATTAAGGATAAATAAAATATACTTATAAATAACAACTAATGTAAATCTTTTTCGTTAGAAAAATGTAAAAAACACACGTTTAAAGCCTTCTTAAAACGTGCGAGAATACCAAAAGTTGTGTAAGCACAAGCGAACGATCAGAAAGAACTTTCAAAAGGCAACAAGATACTATGAAATCAACGAACGCTCATATGGAGTTGCCGACTAATTATTTTGTAACCTTGTTCACGATTATTTAAAACACTATATTCATCTAAACGATTCGTGTGACAGAATGAATATAATGATGACCTAAATTACCCATAACTGAAATGTATGAATGCCTTAATGTTATTTTTACTAAGATATAAATACGCAAATTACTTTTCGTTAAACTAGCATTATTGTTACAAAGTTGTTGTCAAAGTTCAAGCCCTGTAAAGTGAAGTTCAAATATAAGATACTATGAAACTATACGTAAATATACCTAAATAGTGCTTAAACAAGACACACATGCTGCATTCCAAGAATGTAATTAACTCGAAGATACAACTTTGCAGCAGTTGCGTGAAGATTTTCAAAAACCTACCTGGAGCGAAATTGAACAAATCGTTTCCAAGTGATTCGAATATTAAAGATTCCTGCCACCAATTTAGGTCTTGTAAGGAAATAAGTCGCTACGTTATTATCGTATTGGACCAAGATGATAATTTCTAAAGATATCCTTAGGCTAAATGTTGCTCTTGGGACCGCGTCCACCTGCCCACTTTGATTTATTATGGATTCAGTATTAATTTGATATCCCTTTTGCTACACACCCTTGAGCGATCGAAACGAGCGAGTAGGCTTGCCGACCCCATTATATGCGGTCTTGGTCCAATCATAATTGCATACATACAAGCTTTGAATTATAAAAATACTAAATGCAAAATTAAAGCGAGAAGATTTGCCATTGCACAAATTTATGATAGAAGAAGATATAAATAAAATGAAATAATAAAATCTTACTGTAGTCTAAAAAACACGAGTTAGTTTTGTAACAACAGTAATACTCAATTCTCAGATAGATTCAAAACCAGTATTTCATAGAAAATTACATTGGTTGCAAGCAAATCAATGTTACTACAGCTCTACTTGGTCTCGGCTGCTTGTATCAAATTGCCTTGTTCATGTTGTATTTTTATGTATCGTATTTGTAAGATGAGTACAGGTTTAGTGTGAATACTTTTGTATCCGTATCGTTAACCACTTGTATCTTGTGGGAACAACCATCACCGGCTTATTAATGATGAAATTCTTGTGCGTCGCGTCGCCGCGTTGATTAGATATTCTGTGCGTTATTAATTGGGAGGTTATATTACAAAATCATTAAATCGTCTTATAATGATTTTGCCTATCATGTAATAACTTTTATATTTAACGTCTCTATTTACCACCTTTCTTTTTTTTTAATATTCCATTTTTGGTTTTTTTAAATTAAGTGAGTTCCCTTTTTTTTCATCCACCGTGCTACAAATTGTGGCACAGCGACGCGACGCATTCATTATTTTCTTTAAGCGAATTTTAAAAATTATTGCTAAAAATTCTGATCATACGTCTTTTGCCGATCGACAGGAGATAAAAATGCGGTTTCCAATTATTTATTTACGTAAGGCCAGTTAGTTCTCATTTTGTATTCAAGAGCCGTTTCAGTTTTTGGATCAATAATTTTATGTAGGCTATTTTGTAATAACTATGCCTTGGTTTTTGTTTGAGTCAGAAATCAGAATACTAATTTTTTCTCAGAAATGAATAATAAGCGTGCAAGATCCTTGTCCTTGGCGGGTCAAAGGCGGTACATGATGTATTTTTTTATTCGGTTATTATTAATTACATATTCGGGATAATAACCTGGTATTATATATGATCTCCGCTGCATCTCGATTACAAAGGCAATCATAATATAACATATCATCACGACAAAAAACATTGTAACAGCATATTATTATTATGTAGAGGTATAAGAGTCAGAGATTTGGTTTATTTTAAGTTTGGATTTTACAAAATTCTAAAATATCAATTGATGCACTATAAAAAATTGCCAGATTAATTATTCATACTAGGTTTTTAATTTATATACTAGTAACTTTAGTAAGTATACTTTTTACTAAATTATGGATTTTGTTTTTTCACGATGATAATAATCTATTTTTTGTCACTGCCCATTGAAATACTCTGAGAAGATAAAAAATAAATAGTTCAACAATTTAATGGACAGAGCGTAGCGTCAGGATAAAAATAACGATGTTTTGTACTTACTCAAGAGAAAAAGAAGAAAAATTGAAAATACTTTTATCTCTTGATCTAATCTATCCCATCATGATAGTACAAGATAAAATCAATGGAAATATCCGCAAGTTGCAACTAATTACAGTTAATGTTCCGATCAGTGTCCGTAACAAAATTGTAATGATTAAAATATTATGATGATTCATGTTTATAATGATGATGTACAAATAAAAATAATAAAAAAGCGAACATTAAAATGTTTTTATGGTTTGGTTATAAGTTGTAACATACAAGTTACTTCATTAATTAAGATATATAAATAAAAATTATGTTGGAATAAAGTGTTACATTCCCAATAGGAAACAGATAAATATGTCAAAATTCTAAATTTATGTCATGGTAATATCACTATGTTACGTAAAATTACCAAAGAAGATGGGTTTACAATTTACATGCGGACCGTATCAATCCCGACTTCCATTACCAAAGCCCCAATAGAAACCGATGAGTCATCAGATTCTAAACTAATTACAGAGTGAGAGGAAAAAACTCGCAAAGCGAGACGAATATTTCATAGGCATTAAGTTTCATCAAAAATCACTAAGCCCGTGTTTCTTCCATAGACGGTTTCTAATTTTTATATTTTGATTGGAAATATATTGAACGGATTAGACTTCTTTAGCTCTATAATTTAATGATGAAAATTTTTCTTCTTGAGAACTTAAAAGACTCAATTTGTTTGGGTCAAAAATAACTCTATTGGATTTATGAAAATAACGAAATCTTGATTTAAAGGATGACGTAATAAGTAACTAAGTAACCGAAATATCATTAAGCTAAGCAACCTTAGTCCGAATCGGTAACCAATCGTGACTTTATATCGCAATATTTAAACTAGGTACATAGATAAGATTTCATTTTAATTCTGATAACTTATACATTAGATGATAATATCTTTAACTCCAGTATAGGTGAAAAATTATTCTAAAATGCTACTGATTCAAACCTCGAACAGGTTGCAGAGGTCAGATGGCAATCGTTTTGATAAAATATGAATTAAATACCGGCACAATGTTAAGGCGAAGATTTATATTAGCAATTTTGTTTTATTTAAGTTTTAAGTACTCGTTTAGGATTCCTTTAAATAATGAGCCAATATGATAAAGAATTTAAACTCCTTACTAGCAAAAACAAAATAAATGTCCGTAGCTTTTTATTAGTTTAGGATACCTTTGATAATTATTTGGAGTTCGGCTTTAACATCTCGAAATTAATGAAATGCATTTATACAAAACAGCATATTATAAGTAATTATAATATTGAGACACAAACACCAAAACTCTAAACATACCTAGTAGTACTCGCTAAGTAAAGGTTTGAATTTAAAAAAGCGAGAACATTCAGAAAGATTAGCCCTATCTGTGATGTGATACAATAAAAGTGGAACAGTACAGTTTTTTTGTACGGGTAAATTATTTTGATTGGCCGAAGACCCAAAGCGGCCGCTTGAAAACGTTATAACTTGTAATATGTTAGAGGATTTATTCTCGAATCTCTCTAATCCGATTACAATAATCGTGAATTTACATTTTTGGTACTAAGCTGAGAAGATTTTTCAACATATTATACATTATACGTGTTATTTTTGTTTTTCTAGTTATTATTTTATAAGTCAGCCTTGTATTTCTTAAGAACGCCGCTGGCGTATATAGATGTTATTATGGCAGTCAGTGTAATAACACTGTTAACTCTAAGGAATCTGTTATCTTAAACAGGTAAGCAAAATCAATCTTATGAATTGCTAAATGCAAAAAATCTTTCAGATTTGTGCTTAATACACTACGACCTTATCATACAAAACATCCAATCTATCGCAAACCTATCAACTTTTATAAGTCAAAACTAGGAAATATTGCACACGATTCTATTTATATTCGTCCAAAAAAACAGTAATAAAGTTTTTAAACATAAACTAAGAGTCGTCGCTCTCTTCCTCGTTCCTGATTAATGAACAAATCAATTTAAATCTCAAAGCATCTTGCCAAGGCAGCAAGATACAATTATATTTGAATAATAGCTTATAATAAAAAGTCCAATTAATACTTTTTTGATATACCAAAGAACTCTCAGCTTTTTTATAGAACCTATAAATCTATATTTTATAGATAGACTATTGTACCGCGGTGTGGGAATATAAAATATCGTCCGATCTTTCTTACTAATAAACCATAAAACAAGAAGGTTTTCTGAACGTTAAAATTATCGAAATATTGGTAAATTGATATATATATCGATGATTGGGAATTTCAAAAACAGATTTTTAAAATAGGTAATATAAATAAACCTTTTATTGAAAACGGATTGACTAAAAGAAAATATTAAAAAAACTGGAGATGCCACAGCAAAAACCTAACACGTAACCTAGTACTTTAACCTCTTCAATCAAGAATCAAGATAGATAAATTTCCAAGAAACAGCACCTACCACGATTAGGAAACCTATAAATATTTCAATTCCAAGTAGCTGAGCGGATGCGGCTACAGTCGGTTTAACATCTGCAACTTGACTTACACCGTCTACCCGTTACGTGCATATAAATTGAGTTCTACTCTATACTTATTATGACCAACGTGGTAGAACATTAAAATTTTCTTCAATATGAATATTTTAAATTATTATCAAACCATCTTTTAAATATCACGCAGAATATCATTTGAATTTAATTACAGTCCGGCGCGTATGTTTTTCGAACACAATATTATCAGAAAAGTTTGTACTATTTTTATTATGATTGAAATGTTTCAGTTAGAAGGTAGACCTGTAACTTACTGCCCAAAATCCATATATCGCATTTGTAATACTAATATGTATTACAAATGCGAAAGTGTGTCTGTCTGTCTGCTACGCTTTCACGGCCCATCTGTTGAACGGATTTTGATGAAATTTGGTATAGAGATAGTTTGTATCCCGGGAAAGGACATAGGCTACTTTTTATCCCGGAAAATTAAAGAGTTCCCGCGGGAATCAAAAACTTAAATCCACGCTGATCATCAAGTCACGGGCATCATCTTGTAATCTATAAACTGCAGTTAAAATACAGTCTCTGTTACAAAGTGTTAAAAAAAGCTGCGAGAAAACATTGAACCACGGTTTGTGTTGGGGCTGCTGAATATAAAGAAAAATAATGCTAGGGATAGAATAATAATTATTATAAGTACAGAGAACGAAAAAATGTATTAACTCACCTATGATCTCGTAAATGATCCTGTCTTCTGAATGCCTTGCCACAAATATCGCAGGAGTAGGGACGTTCATCAGTATGCGTTCTTTCATGGATAAGCAGATTGTACGATTTCGTGAATTGTCGATTGCAAAATTTACAGATGAATTGCTTCTTGGGTCTTGATGCTCTACCAGGTGCTCTAAGTAATCGTCTGTCTAGATGTGGATGCATTTGGTGGGGGCCAGCACCTGGTGGAAATAGTCCAGCTCCAGGAAAGGTAAAACTGTTGGCAGCTGTTGGCGAAGGACCCGGTGCTCCGAGAAATGGACCAGGAGGTCCGTAAATAGGTGGTTGAGATGATCCATCCGATATCATCCCTTCAATTGATGGAGTTCTGTGGTGAGGCATCAACATTGCCGCTGCTGCTTCTCGTAACGCTACCTCCTTTCTCTTTTCTACCATCATAGCCATAAGATCGAATGAATTTCGCTTAGAAAAATTAGCTGATGCCCTGTCTGGGGAACCTTTCGCTGATTCACTTCTGTCTCTTTCTAGAATTCTCTCACGTTCTATAATTTCTGAAGGTAATAAAGGAGGATGCATTTCATTGGGGTACATGACAGGATGCATGGCTCTCGTTGGGACTACGGGTACAAAAGCTGAAGATTCACGATGAGATGCCGTGAGCAAGGAGCCGGTAGTTATCTGACGATGGTATGGTAGAGGAGGCGAGTCGAAATTGCCACTAGGGTTTCGGCCACTGGACGAAGGCCTTTGGGCTCTTTCAGCAGAGCTTGCGAGGAACTGATCATGTCTGGAGCGTAGAGGCGGATTGACAGGGCTTTCAGTTACTGGGCGAGGTGTAGACGCCCGTGATACAGCTGCACCACCGTTGTCAGACATTACGCAGGAAGAATCATCTGAAACAATAAATGAATATTAGAAATTGATCATAATATGAGAATGATTTCCGAAAAAGAAGTCTAAAGCACGAAATGTATCAAGGAACCGCAAATAATAAAAACGTGTTAATGGCGACGGACACTTGCCATCAGCTTAATGTACCTAACCCAAAAGGTTTACTTTCCGTTTTTGTTAATTTATAGCTTTACAGCGAAACTTAATTAGCGCCTCTATAGCCACGTAAAAGATTAAAGAACTTATATCTGCAATGTGTCATTTCCTATCATAAAATACATAATGAAGTCTGATGTTCCGTAAGGCTTTTTAAGACATGTGCAATGTGCAGACCTAAAGTCGATACTTATCTTTTAAGCTTTCACTTTGGTAAGACGATATCTTGCCAGTACCTAGTAAGCAGGTGTTGAATATTTAGATTTATGGATCGAGAAACATGTTTAATTAAGTAGCTCTACATTGTTTCTACTTATCTATTAGCATAAAAAATTGATTAGTTCTCATACACCCACCCACGCTTCAACGGTTCAACTTCACAATTTGTTTACAGTTTTAGATGGTCCATAATATTTTGCCACCAATACGACAGATAATGTTCTTGTTTAAGGTCGATGACAAGGGTCTGCCCGCGAAATTCAAATTTAAATTGGTTTTTCACAATTTGTAAACTAATACGACAAAGTAGGCTTATGGCATTCAAATTGCGAGCGTAGGAATATCATCTTCACAGGTTTATATAAAAATCTTTACTTGAAAGTGTCCAGTTTAAGAAATTAGTCAAAATAATGAGTTTGACGTGAGTTACTCACAAATTAGTCATTAATTTGACTAATTTCTTAAACTGGGCACTTTCAAGTAAAGATTTTTATATAAACCTGTGAAGATGATATTCCTACGCTCGCAATTTGAATGCCATAAGCCTACTTTGTCGTATTAGTTTACAAATTGTGAAAAACCAAATTAAATTTGAATTTCGCGGGCAGACCCTTGTCATGCACCTTAACTTTGAATTCTAATTGATGTGAGACCTGTCTGGAGTGTTTTTTTAATTCCACTACAAGGTAGCCCTTGACTGCTATTTCACCTGATGGTCTCATGATGGTAGCGGGCTAACTTGTTAGGGGTACGGCAATTAATAAAACCGTATCCCTTTCGGTTTCTACACTGCATCGTATTGGAACATTAAATCGCTTGGCGGTACGACGATTTTCAAATTGACCCCGCCGGGAATCGAACCTGCGATGGCTGAAAGGTGTATAAAGTATCAACTTTTTTTAAATTATGGGGCACGCTGTATATCTGTGATTGTCCATTATAATTAATAGGCTAATTTTAAAAATACAGATTATTGATATTATGAAACTATTCAGCACCAAATGATATCAGTATAATTTGCCTTATAATTTTTTCAGATACTTTGTTGTTTAGAGATATTTCAGACTAGATGATTCCCGCGACTTCGTCCGCGTGGAATAAGATTTTTGATTCCCGCGGGAACTCTATAAAAGCCTATGTCCTTCCTCGGGATACCATCTACCCCTGTACAAAATTTCAGCAAAATCAATTGAAAAGATGGGCCGGGAAAGCGTAGCAGACAGACAGACAGACAGACAGACAGACAGACAGACAGAAACACTTTCGCATTTATAATATTAGTATGGATTTATGGATTTCAGCTATCTCGAAATCTGATACTTAGCAATATTTTTGTTTTGGTCTCAAAAGTAAAAATGGAGCATATAATGGATTATGAATCTAAGGCCGTTTTTTTCATTGGCCGACACGACAACGACATATCGGCGCCGACACACGGGACTCATACTATTACATTGTCAGCGACGATATATCGGTGTCGTGTCTTCAGTGAAAAAGCATAGTTCCACACATTTCAGTGCAGTGATATCGGTGAGACTACAAACGATATTATCGGCCAATGCAAAAACGCAACAATATTAATATCAGTTGAAGATTTGCCACTTAAAAATCCAAAACTAAGCAAGGAAATTTAATATTTTAGTTTCTAATTTACCAAATGAGGTCCACGCCTTGTTTTCCAATGCTCTTTCAAAATGATAAATGAGTGTTTTGTTTTATTTAACTATTTTTATCATTATGCAAATTAAATTGTGTAGTTCATGCATCATTCAACAGTTTATACGGAATAGTATAGTTTTTTGGCTTCTGGTGGTATCAGAAAATGTTAATGACAACCGGATTTTGATGTGGAGCCGATATAAATGTCTATACTTGATAAGTTGCCTCCGATTGCTTAGAATACAAGTTATTTATAGCTAGCGGTTGCACGCGACTTTAGCTGTATAAATTAAAAATAACATTCATTAACCTATATTGAAAATAATACAATAGAACTTAATGCTAGCTAGCCTAACCTAATTACTATATAAATCATGCCCGCGTGGAATGGTGGCAAGAATGCTGGCTGCATTTCCACGCTGGACAGCCAGGCTGATCCTTTGCGCAAAAAATGAGCCAGCCCTTGTGTCACCAGATGAGGCAATTATAAATATTACATTATGATATAGAAACGCATAGTTTCTAAGTGTAAACTTCTTATTAGAGCGCATGCTTAGCTACACTTGGAGCGGAGTTGATAACAACTTAAAATCAGCTTTAAATGTGTTTTGACTTGAGATTGAAATTCGTACCTACCTACACTGAAAACAATAATTTACAAAAAATATACTCCTTTAGGTCCACTCCGCTCTGTCGGTGTGAGCGATTAGTTTTATGTGTATTTCATAATTTTTTGCTATACCTCTTAGAACATTTCACAAGGAATCTTTTAAATACCTAAATAATCGTGAACGAACGCTTTAACGACCAATTTTTTAAACCGTTTGTCTATACTTAATGCGAAATTTTGGATGGATTGATGCAGGATGGATGTATGGATGGATGGATGTTTGTTACTCAATTACGACAGAACGGCTGAACGGATTTGGATGAAATTTGGCACAGGGATAGATTGTAGTCTGGAATAACACATCGGCTTTTTATCCCGGAAAATTATAGAGTTCCCGCTGGAACCCAAATCCCTTAATCCACGCATCAGCTAGTAATTTTATAAATGTATTTCCAGCTTATGACGTGATTTTCCAACAGAAGTCAAACAACATCTTAAGCATTACGTTTACGAACACTTATGACACAGGAAATACAAGGAAAACATAACTCTATGGAAGAACAATATATAAAACAGCCGTTTTATAGTCCGCCGAGACATCCATTCAGTTGGTAACCATCAGAGCCCTCGTAAATCTCGGAATAGCAGTCTCGAAGATATTGTTAGTGTTGTATAAACATTCCATGAAGGACTCAATATAAAAAGGTACTAGGTATTCGACTGTTTTATCTTATAAGTATAAAGTACCTACCTATTAAGTAGGTACTTTATGAATTAAAAGCTATCTTTCTTATTAACTAAGGATCTCGCGCTCTAGAAGTCCAGGACGATTATAGACGGGGTAAAACATCAAGATTCAATATTCATTTATTGCAAATTCCCATTCATTATTTCATCCATACTTAATGTTATAAATGCGAAAGTGTGTCTGTCTGCCTGCTACGCTTTCGCGGCCCATCTGCTTAACCGACTTTGATGAAATTTGGTAGGGTTAGGTTGTATCCCGGGGAAGGACATAGGCTATTTTTATCCTGGAAAATTCAAGAGATCCCGAGAGAACCAAAAAAAAATCTGTTTAACCGATTTTGATGAAATTTGGTACTTACAGGAATAGGTTGTATCCCGGGGAAGGACATAGGCCCGAAAAATTCAAGAGTTCCCGCGGGACTCAAAAACCACCATCCACGCGGACGGAGTTGCGGGCATCGTCTAGTATTATATACATGGTAGTATTTTGGTCCAAATAAGGGTTTCAAACAGGAATTACAAAAACCCCTAAAAGTCCCCCAAGGTGGACGAAGTCACATACATCATCTAGTCAACTATAAAGCGTCAAGATTGATTGCACATGAATTTGTACTGACATTTGAGAACTTATTTTTTAACGCGACCTCAAGTTAGCGGTGTGGTTAGCAGAGTAGATTGCGCGAGAAACCTTATCTACAGCCGATTTTAGACTCTAACGTACACTTTTATTATTTACTCTTTGAATCATAATTCAGTAAATTGTACCTTCTTATACAAAAGTAGGCGAACTAATACACTACAACTTTACAATAAGTTTTTATGGTAACCTTACCAATATGGCTTATTTTTGTATATTCCCGCAGGAATTCCTTAATTTTCCGTAACGGGGCTTAATTTTAACCTTCCTGGGATGCAACTTATCTATACCTATACCATATTATATCAAAATCGGTTGAAAAGTTGGGCCGTTAAAGTATAGCAGACAGACAGGCAGATTTTTGCATTTTAATATATGGATAATAATTGTAATAGACGTGCTAGGTTACAGTCTTTAACAAAGTAGTTAAAACCTGATTAGAAAAAAAAATAGAACGACCGCATCTTACAAAATCAAAAAAAAGATAACACCAAGAATCAATTTATTCAAGCGAGATCGAAAAACCAGGCAAGCGCCGGGCCCGCATTTCACTACGTGTTGCCCGTTCTACCGTAAAAGCCTTCTGATCTTCCCTCCCTTTCATTCTCACTGCGGTTTTGTGTTTTGTTTCATTCCCACTAAGGTTACGCCTGATCGAGTTTCTACCATCTTACTTGCTCCGAAGCTGTAGAACTACTTTTATCTCTGTTGGTTTGAGAATTTAGAGATTATGAATATGTATGAAGGCACTGCAGTTAGTAATGGACTCGGGGGTATATTACTTGTAATATCTTAGTAACAAGCGTTTAGGAAAAGTTTTTTTGGAAAAGAGAGAGAGATATTTGAGATTGATTTTATTTGTTTGTAAATGGTCAGATACCAGCTGATGCCCGAGACTTCGTCCGCGTGGATTGAGGTTTTTTGGTTCCTGCGGGAACTCTTTAATTTTCCGGCATAAAAAGTAGTGATATGTAATTCCAGACTGTAATATATCTCTGTGCCAGAGATAATTTCATCCAGATTCGTTCAGTCGTTCTGGCGTGGTTGAGTAACAGACATCCATCCATCCAAACTTTCGCTTTTATAATGTTTGTAAAGAAGTATAGACGAAAGGAGACACTGACTGACTGACCACTTCAACGGTTCAACGTTTGTACCTTGTGAGTGTATAATATGCGCTGTTTAGTTAAGTATATGTATTATAATTGAGGGACGAGTGGGCTAGTTGTGACAACGCATATCAGTCAAGTGTTAAGCAACGTTGATCCAAGTCGGTAACTGGATGGGTGACCGAATTTGGAGGTTCAAACTTGGCCTTTTCGTTTCCTCTGTGCCTCGGAGAGCACGTTAAGCACTAACATCTGATAATAATCGTTACAAAAACCTAAGAGTTCAATACTCTTAGTCGAGTCGTATGCGGAAGGACGTGGGAACCCACCGCATTATTATCCCAAGAAAACTCCTACCATTATTTGATTAATGGAAAGCGGTCACGACCCTCAGCAATGAGGAATACAACGCAAAGAGAAAAAGGGAAAGGGGCTGTGACCCACGTTCTGGTTCCTACCTGGTTCAAAGGTTATCCATCGCCATTCAGCGCGGCAATGCTGCAAGTTTGATGGGTACCTTTGGCCCAGAGGCAACCAGGGGTGGTCTTTTTGATTAGGGTTTTATTTTTATTTTTGTTAGTAGGTATATAAGGATTTTAGATTAACGTTTAGTCTATAAGTTTTTATTATATCTTGTAATTTTGTTTTAAATGAATAAATTTGAAGATATTTAATCCAAGAGAACAGCTAGATTAACTGACACAACCCGAAGCAAGCTAAAGTGGCATGGGCAGTAGGGACGATGACCGCTTGAACTGAAAAGTTTTGAAAAGGGGTTGGGAAGTTGACGAAACCTGAGATATGATGTGGTAAGTGCTCACTACAGAACTACGTTATCTGTAGAGTACGCACACTGATGTGATGATGATTAAGTATTCGTAGACTATAAAATAATAATAAAAAAATATCGGCGACTTCTATCGGCAGTCATACCGACTGCCGAAGAAGTGAAAACGAACGTTTAAATTTTTTTAATATTTTTTTTCTTATTTAAAAAAATATAATTTTTTTAAATTATTACTTAGGTATTTTTAATTTTTTTTTAAATTAAAATTATTAAAATATAACACTAAGGCATTAAAGTTTAATTTCGAATGGAGTATATTTATATGTTCGAGAGCATGTCGGTCACGCAAATTAACATTTTTACCCCCTACCAAAAAGTGCTCAACGCGCCTAAGAAGTTTTCACTTCATTATATTGATATGAATATAACACACCCGTATAATCTAAGACAGACGACATCAAAACTGAAAAACCCTGACAAAAGTGACCCATGTCCATCGGTGGACGTAAATGGACGACACCAATGACCTCAAAGGAAGTTTCAAGAATTAATATATTGAAATATTATGGATCGACATGTATCCCACACGCCTTAGCTAATTCACACTGAATATTACATCGAACCCGATATTATGTAAGCAGGTGAGACCGAATTATCGACACTAAATAAATTATAGTAGACCTGAGAAACTCTAATTATGATGTCTTTAATTATTCTTGCCCCTATAATTATATACTGACTTTTATTGGTCCATTTAAATCATCTTTGCGTTTTTGTATCTTGATCTAAATTGGTTTATCGTATACAGTTTATGCAGAAACTTTGCCTCCGTCTTAGCTCCGGGTATCTTCGTTTTTTACAAATACTGAAAGTACTTTATAATAAAAAAGATTTGCGAGAAATATATTATAGCTAAAGGTATCAAACATGCAGGCAGGCACACAGAATTTCACATTTATAGCATTCACACAGCATAAATACATACAGTGAGACAATGTTGACGAGCCAGCCTTATGGCGCGTCGCGGCCTTAGCACCAACATACCAGAAAGACTGATCAATAATAACTACCCAATAAATCATAATTTATTCTGTGGACTTCAGCCAGCCAGTATAGTCGTTGACTAGACAATAGATAGACGTCCACTGCTGGACATATATTATATCTTTCGTTGGGTGTTCTGCCTATTCTATTCTTCTTCTATCTGCCCTGACCGTATGCAGTATGGCTTAATTCTGTTATGCGAGAATGGCACGTCTAATTTTGTTGATGTCCCTTTCATAATGCTCCCTGCAGAAAGAGACAGAACTTAGGTTTAAGCCTGTCAATTAATTGGACGGAAGTTCATGATTTAGCAAGAAAAGATCACAATTAATTTGCTATAATCAGAACTTTTCTGTTAGCGGATTATAGCAAAATACTCGAAATTGTAATTTTTTCTTGCCCTGTCAATTTAGTTTAATTCATAGTTTGTGTACAAAAGAATTAGCTGTAATCTCTTTAGCTGTGGTATTATTTTTCATGGAAGTATGGATTGCCTAGTGGCGGAGACTCGTGTGTTTCAGTTTATTTTTTTAAACATGTAAGACATACAGGTATCTCTTATGCTACGTCATGTTTTGACTCTACCACCGGTTCGGAAAGCAGTTGTAAATACTATACCTAATAGACGGTAAGAAACTTGTGTAAAGTCCCGTATTAATTAACCAACATCATCTAAGAACAGGCAGTCAAGTCTTGACCGGTCATAAGCATAGTTTGACCGGTACTTGAAAACATGTTCTTAGTTGATGTGGGCTTATCAATATAATATCTAGACGACCTGGCGTAGTGTTGAGCGCTGTTATCTTAACGTGGGAGGTCCCGGGTTCGATTCCCAGCAGGGTCAATTTGGGAATTTATAATATCTGAATTTTCTCTAGTCTGTGCTGGTGGGAGGCTTCAGCCGTGGCTAGTTACCACCCTACCGGCAAAGACGTACCGCCAAGCGATTTAGCGTTGAAACCGACTAGGGGTATGGGTTTAATATAACTGCCATGCCCCTAACAAGTTAGCCCGCTACCACCTGCATCGTCACTTACCATCAGGTGAGATCGCAGTCAAGGGCTAACTTGTAGTGGAAGAAAAAAAGCCCTAGAGACTAGGCGTAGCGACCGTCGCTGCGCTACGAAGGCGTAGCACTGAGTATGTCTTCCCCAACTGCTGTATAAGATTGGATTTAATATTATGGTCTAGATCTGAATTTCTCACAGTCGGCCATTTGTTATAGGTCAATTACCGTTGCTTTCACCCGTGGCTTTCCTAGCAGTGAAATATTAACAGCGATCTACTTAAGTACTTATTTTGCAATACCTACTTTTGCTGGATTTGTAGGAGACAACTGTGGTAGGTACAAGGTAGTAGGTAGTATCTTCTTAGGATGTGGTAGTACTTAATTATTAGGCTGTAAGTTGTAACCAACATTATTTATGCGAAAGATTGTCGGTCTGTCTGTTACCTACGCTTTAATGGCCGATTTATTTTTCGACCGATTGTGATGAAATTTAGTACAAAGATAGATTATATACCGAGGAAGGATATAGACTACTTTATATCCCGCCAAATTAAGGAGTTCCCACGGAAGTTAAAAACTTTATCCACGCGTTCATCATTTATGTTCAAAGTTCTTGTTTTTCATTCCGCATTGAGAATACTATCAGAGATCTGTGCCAGCCCAATCTTCGGGCTTTAAATCAACGCACGGACCTGTCTTAGGATTTAGTTCATTAATCCTTTCACGAAATGGGGTTGATGACATGACTCTCGACCTTTTTTAGACGTTTGCTCCTCTGCTCTAAGAGCGAAAGCAGGCTGGACAGGGGTATTACTGCCATCGCTTAAAGCAATATTATTTTAATATTGCTGACGCTCTTGTTTCGGGGTCATATAAAACTGCAATTTTAAAATAATACTGCTTCAAGGTCTAGCCCCACTAGGTACAGAGGCGCGGCTTTGAATCTGTTTGTATGGAGCTGGACCCACGCGGCAAGTAGATGCACTGCGCAACGCGACCCCATACAAACTCATACTAGTTACGTGCCGCGCCGTTCCGTGCATCTGAAACTTGTAAGCGATGATAGGAAGCCCACTAGACAAAATGTTGAAAAGTCCACGTCATTCACTTTTATGTAGAGTATGGACCTTAGTCGACACTGGACAAAACGTCATTCCCTTCGGTAAATTTTGACCGGTACGTGTATTTTTGCACTAAAATAAAAAGTAAGACAAAATTATCCATAGTATTTATCATTAATTTTAATTCCTACTCCTAATTTTCTTTTTTTGTTTCAAGTTTTTGTCAATCTGTTTCAATTTCCTGTCTATCAATCTGAGTTCTGGGCTAATCTCCGATAAGGCCAGTTTCGACTTTGCAGGCAGAAATCTACAAATTGGTAGACAAAATATATCTTAGCTTTTCCTGGAAATTAAGTTAGACGCAGCTGGCACAGGGAAAAACTAACTCAAATTGATTTTACCGTCAGCAACCAACGTAAGGCTTAGCAACTTTAGCACACAAGTTACTGGAAATTTCCAGGACAATAAAAAGTTATCAGCACCAATTTCGATAATACCTCAGAAATCAACATAATTTAATTAGCAACGAAACGAAATGAAGTAACTGATTAACACCGCTTCCATGTTGGCGGCGAACATCAAAGGAATTTTCAAAATGATTTCTCGGAAAAGCGTTATTGAAGTATGGAACTGATCGCCGAAACTGTTTATCGTTATTATCAAACCATACAATCTGCGATGTCCAAATTGTGAATTAATATAGAGCACTATTAAGTTTATTGTTATTAATAAAGAGAAATACGCTTTCGGCGCCGCAAGGTTTCTGTTAAAATGATAACGCGTCACACAGTCTGATTAGATTAGTTTATCAGTTGATGGTGCAGATTAACTACCATTTGTTGGTTGAGCTTTAACAGCTCTACCGTATTATCATAACTGACACTGTTAAAGAAAAGGAAATCTAACCTTAATTTTAAATCGCACCGGAATTGCATTGCATTCTGATATATTTTTGCTGATAAAAGTGTTTTTATTTTCAAATTAACTTTACAGTGTGGCATACTTATTTATTTGTTTCCCGTGTCAAAACTGGTCTAAATGTATTGCTATCCTTTTCATAACGCTCTCTGATAAAATGTGGAAAGGATAGCTTTACTATAGATTCAGAGTTCAGACCCTTCAATTTAGTTTTGCTTTAAGATTGTGTCTAACAGAATTAGTAACATTCCCTAAATACAACGTTCTCATGGTTTGGGGTGCATTGTCACCCCCGTAGAGCTCAAGGGAATCGTTGAAATTCAAAGTGCAAAATGGTCGCTGTGATCGCTCATACCTCATGGTTTTCAAAACGCACATTTAATCTAGTAACTAGTCCAATTCCACCATGTTATCTTCTGATTCAAACTTTTTGAAGTGATTTTTCAGTTCCAATCTCAGAGCTTAGTTTTTATATGAATTTAGCATTATAAACTATACTCTATATACTAATCTTATCTTACTATCTTACTATATTAATATTATAAATGCGAAAGTTTGGATGTATGGATGTCGGTATGGATGTATGGATGTATGGATGGATGTTTGTTACTCAATCACGCCCCAACAGCTGAACGGATCTGGATGAAATTTGGCACAGAGATAAATTATAGTCTGGAATAACACATAGGCTAGTTTTTATTCCGGAAAATTAAAGAGTTCCCGCGGGAAACACAAAACCTCGATCCACGCGTACGAAGTCGCGGGCATCAGCTAGTATTATTATAAATGCGAAAGTTTGTATGGATGTTTGTTACTCAATCACGCCAGAATAGCTGATGATGAAATTTGGCACAGAGATAGATTATAGTCTGGAATAACACATACAGGCTACTTTTTATCACGTAAAATCATAGAGCTCCCGCGGGAACCGAAAAACCTCAATCCACGCGGACGAAGTCACAGGCATTAGCTAATTTTTAAAATAAAGCAGAAAGATCGACGTTTTTAATAAGTCTTTTCTTCAAAAATATATAC
Organism: Erebia aethiops; assembly: GCA_923060345.2. Taxonomy (NCBI): domain Eukaryota; kingdom Metazoa; phylum Arthropoda; class Insecta; order Lepidoptera; family Nymphalidae; genus Erebia; species Erebia aethiops. The sequence continues at coordinate 5,585,975 of OV281096.1, read as the reverse complement.
TATGAACTTGCTCTGAGCATGCACTAAGAGCTACGACTGATAGGTACCTACTTACCAACTACAATGTCAGGCAAGTTTGAATAAGGGCAAGATAAAAGGTTATAATATGAATAATGTGCAATTTATATTTAATAATAACTAAAGAATAGAGTCGAGAGAGAATAGGAACTATTGATCAGAGAATAAAGGCTATTTTTTTTTTTTTAAAGAATAGAGTCATTCCTCATATAAAGTTGCCCTTGATTGAGAAGCTTTTTTATACAAAAATGACTCTTCCTGTAAATTTAATGTATGAAGGTAATATTAGACGATTTGTATGGTCTCATTGAAAACCACGATACTTTTCTTTAGAGAGAGGGCTATGAAGCTTTAATCCATCATAAAGCTGTACATAATAGGATCTACTAACGGTTCGGGCACGTGTTTCTGCAAATAAAGTAGGTATATGAAGTACTTAACGCCTCAAACCAGAATACCTTTTGTTTAATGAAATAATCTCTTACATTTTTTCTTCAAAAGCAAAGCTACTGATAATTAAGTATTATGATTACCCGTGAACAGTGGCACCATTGTAATCCTTGGACAGACTTAACCACAGACCGTTACGTTTGAAGTATTGTATTCCCTTGGGTGGCATCACCAATAAAAACAACAATAATAAACATTTAATAGCACACATCCGTGCACATGACCATGATAAATAAAACAGGTAGCGTATAACGCACCCTGCCTACCCAATTTATTCCACATCCGCCGTATTAAATTACGTATTCTATAAAAAAAATTACTCACAAGGCGACTGGTTGTCCGATCGATCGGCCGATGCTTTCAACCCTCCAATAGTCAGGTAGTCGCCCGCAAAGTTTACAAACCGAGGGTCTGAACCGAACAATGATGTATCATTGCAATTTTTTGTCACATTTCACAGTCTAACCACATTTGGCGTGGACAGGTGAATAGGAGATTAGTGACTTACACACAACAATAGGCGCACTGCACAGGCCATAAACAGTTAATAGACGTAGAGTTACTGCCGTCACGTTGTAAGCACTGAACAGTTAACACATCACAGTTCTTTACAACGTTTGAGTTCTATCACTGTAATCCTAGTAAAGTTTCATACACTGCGGTTGTATCACTTGAGGTTTTTCAGGTTATTTTCGCTTGGCGTTAAGGCTGCGTGTGCGCAGACGGCGCGCGACTAGTGGGAGTTGGGCGCGTACTACTGTACCGACGTCGTCAGAGGCAGTAGCGCTCCTGTACCTGTCCCCCCGTCTCGCCCCCGCTCCGCCGCCGAAGCCTTCGTACCGTTTTTACTTGAAGCAATAAAAAAGGGAAGGATATCAGATTGTTTATTTTTCGTGTTAGTAGCTTATAAGTCGTGTAAATTAACGCCGCCCTCAAAATGTTTGGAACGGCGATGGTGAATTTCGATTGTACTCGCTAATTGATTTAAGTGTTTCATTAAAGAAAATAGAGACCGGACTCTCTTTTTATTTTCATTAGGTACCAATTCATTTTTTTAACACTTTATAAATTGAAATAGTTTTATCAATATGAATTTTAGGGTTAAAGAAAATTTTTAATTTACTTTAATACTTTATTACAACGAATTTCTATACGCAGTCACATATATTATTAAAAACCATCCATTTCAACGAAATAAGAATGTACATAATATTTTTTATAATCATTTACTATTACACAATTATCGAATCGTAACCAAATGTACACTTAGATATTTTAACATGATGATTAAAATCATTACTTACATTAACGATGATAAAGATTATAATTTAATATTATAGTAGGTACTATAACATTGATGTCCAATTTTATAATGAAACAAAATTACGATTAAAATTTCTCATTATCTTTGAAATACTTACAATGAACACATTACAATAATATTTATCATGATATAAATCTAGGAGTTACAAATAGAAATGATAACGTACATAATATGCTAATTTTCAACGTGCTCTTAAATATTTTTTCTATATTCTAGATATATTTTCTCATTTAAGATTTCACACACACTAATGTACAATGCTACGCTAAAAGCTTTTTTTTAATAAAATCAGTTTAATATTCAAGTCTTTTTATTTATTTTTTTACATTTAAATATATTTGAGCTTTACACGATTATCTATGTACATACAAATAATTACTGATTATTCTCTCCTATTATTTATCAATTTTAACGCACAATTTAAGTCACTAATATGGACCGCATTCTAATGGAGCATTTTTAACCTCCAGACATTTATGAAACTTTTTTTCTTTTACTATACCTACACTAAAACTCAAAAAATTATAATATATCAAATCGCTTTTATTTACAACTATACCTACCTACAAAAAATTATAAATGATATTTTGGCCGAAAAAAAAAGAATTAATTTACGCTGCAAATTGGCAAAATTTATGAAAAACAAATGAACAATACATACAAATATTTCAGCATCGAAAGGACTTATTTTACCGTCGAAATAAATATTTGAAGATGATGAAATGATTACGATCATTTAAGAATTACAATTAACCATACCTAACAAACATTCTAGTTTTCATGAATCTAGACATCATATAATTTTATTATTTAATTTCTGTTTCAGAATACATGGAACAATTTTTTCTTATATTACTTAGACACAGACATTTTTCTTAAAAGTGTATTTTTCTCGGTTTAACTGTTTTAAAAAATAACTAGTGTCGTAATGAATAATGTCGTAAACAGTTTTTAATTTTTTAAATTTTAAATTTTTTTAACATAATATTTTTATTGGACGATTAAGGTTTTTTTTTTCAGACAATATTCACTGTGGTCCTAGGCGAATTTGTATGTGCTAGGCACAGGAAAACAATAACTTGTAAGTTACTTCATACTTACTTCTTTTTTTAATTTGCAACAAGAATTATGCTATAGAATAGACTCCTATTTCAACTAATGTCTACGACAATAGTATAATAATATCTACCAAATCTATAGGAATATTTGACTCCTGCTCCTGAAAATTTAATGCACTTATATAAGATACATCATACAAGTCTACCCCGAAGTTCTTATTTTTTTTCACTTACTGCTACTGATAATGATTTGATCAATTATTTTTAATTTCCTCAGTTACATGAATGATAGCTGTTGTAATACACTAATTTCAAAATTTCCTCATTTATTTTTATTCATATCCTGAAATTTTCAATATCCCTTTTTATTAGTCTCATTTTGCTCAGTCATGTGTATATGTTGCGGACAAATTGATTTAACGAGTTTTATTCCTAATGCCCGGGTAATGTAATAAGTTTATCAAATCAATAAAGCTCGGTTAATCACTATGCCCGTAACATTTATAATATACAGATAATAATATTATATCATAACTTGAGTCTCAGTCAAATATTTTTATTTCAAAAACGTCGAGTAATATTTAACAATATTTTGTTAATATCTATTTTAGAATAATCTGATTTAAAGCTACAATTTTTATGTAATCTTTCTTTTACTTCGATGTCCTTTCAATATTTAATTTCCTTTTTTGCCCTAAAAGCTAGATCTATCCAACAAAAAGATATTTTAAAAACTTAAATAAAATTCGACCATATCAATGTAAAGAGATTTTAATTTTAACATGAACATAATATAACTTAATCCATACTAATATTATAAATGCGAAAGTATGTCTGTCTGTCTTTCTGTATGTCTGTCTGCTACGCTTTCACGGCTCATCTATTGAACCGATTTTGGTGAAATTTGGTACAGGGATAGGTTGTATCCCGGGGAATGACATAGGCTACTTTATCCCGGAAAATTCAAGAGTTCCCGTGGGAATCAAAAATCTCTATCCACGCGGACGAAGTCGCGGGCATCATCTAGTATTCTATATAATATTTCATTTATTATGAATCTAAACAAACCATAATAATATAATATATTCTAACTAAGAAAAACATTTGCAATTTTCTGTAAATATATTATAACTAAGTATATTATTTTATGTAGGTATAACAATAATTGTATTTTGCGAGGGAATGATAAATTCTGTAGCGGTTGGTAGTCGACAATCTGGACGTTTATTAATAAAAGAGGTAAGTTAAAACAGTTTCGGAAAATACTACTTGAAAAGTTGACACTATTAGCCCGAGATCCCGCTGCAGGATTGTTACAGGAGACAAAGTACAAAGTAATCTAAATTACTTAGACGCAAACAATTATTTTAATTAAAAATACTTGCGGCCACTTTTTGATTGGCACCCTGGCAAATTTTAATTCCCAATTTTTTTATTATACATAAAAATTAGTTTCTGATCACATACTCGATTCATGTAACAACCCTGCAGCGGGATCTCGGGCTATTTTATTTAATTATTATTTATATTTGCTTTTTAGGTAAATTTTTAAGTTTACATTATTTTCTGAATATGTGTCATCCCGAAATAATGCCTATAACGAGAGACTATAATATCTAAACATATAAACATAATAGATAACTAACTAATCAGAACGGAAAGGTGAAAGATAAATAAAATAAAAAATAAAAACGGAGTATTATGTATATTATTGGCATTTACTATACAAATTCGAACGAATCTGATCTAAAATGTTCTGGTCAACCGGCCTTCATCCATCTATCTATTGAGTATTCCAAGGCTGCCATCCATCTGAAATGAAAAACGAAATGTACGTTCAAATAATAAGTATTTTCAATCATATTATACAGAACTGGACCCACACTGACTTTACTAGAGTGGAGTTAAGAATTGGGTTTTTCTGACAAGAAATTCTCAGTACTAGCCCGGAGAGAGGATGTTGGCGGTGTTTCACCCCCGTGCCTCGGAGAGCACGTTAAGCAGTCGGTCCTGCGCCTGATCTCACTCCGGTCGTGTCTGATTTTCCGTCCATCGGGCTATAAGAGTAAAAGGAACAGAGAATGCACCTGTGTTTACGCACACACTTGTGCACTATATTATCTCCCGCGTAAATGGCTAATCTCTCTGGAGATCCGATACGACTGGAGAGAGATCAGGCGCAGGACCGACGGCTTAATACGACGACAATGACGGGTGATACACCGCCATCTTTCTGACTCCGGGCTAGTACTGAGAATTTCTTGTCAGATAAACCCAATGCTTGCCAGACAAGGGAAAATTCAGAAATTTTAAATTCCCAAATTGACCCTACCGGGGATCGAACCTGGGACCTCTGCACGCTAAGACACTGCGCCACGGAGGTCGTATAATCGAAGAGTAGGTGCAATTAAAGCAAAGAGGTGGGAAGTGAAATGTGACATGGGGTGGGATAATAAAATGCACCAACCGTTTCCTATCCATCTCTGATTCAGTATGAAAGTAGAAATGTCTTTGTTTTGGCTCGGTAGGCATCACCTCGAAAGCGTATTTCTTGCCGCTTGAAGAACAGGCCTGAATTCTATATCCATGGAGACATGCCATTCCTGGAATAAAAAATAATGGTATTTAAGTTCCCTTCTATTTTAAAATTTTAAGAGTTTTTTATATTTATTTTATCAGTATCATTAAAAATCCAGGTCAACCTAGTCCTAGACCCACAAATACGTTTGGAAACCTCAGTCAGACCTTTTTAATTTAATCTAAAGTTTATATACTTAATATTATAATTAATGTGAAAGTTGTGCTGGATGGATGGATGTTTGTAACTCAATCTGGATCTGGATGAAATTTGACACAGAGATCTAGTCTGGAATAGCATATAGGCTCCTTTTTATACCGGAAAATGAAAGAGTACTCGCGGGAACCAAAAAATCTCAATCCACGCGGACGAAGTCGCGGGCATCAGCTAGTGTTATATTGTCTGTATCTGAATTTATGCAGGTAAAGCCGAGAGCCAGATAGAAAGAATCCTCAGTAAGTTCAGGGATCATTTTTTGACCCAGGATAAAATATTACGAAATATGCGCAAACTTGCATAAAACTTTGTACTAATAAACGCTATGGGCGTAAAGAACAAACTTACAAAAGTAAAAAAAAGAAGGAATTTGTTTTGCTAAAAACCCACCCCTAAATTCACTTGGTAAAACCAAGTTAATAGGGGAGGGTTTAACTAGGAGGGACTTACCGAAAGCACTTTTGCTATTTCCATCATTGTAAAAATAAAGGCAAGCGTCCTTGAGGACACAATATCGTTTCGCCCAGGATTTCCATTTCGACCCCAATTTCATTAGGTATCCAAAACAGTCAGGCCGAGGTATTGACGATGGTGGTAGTTTCATATTCCTTATAGTCACTTCTAGCCAGCCATCTCTCTGTAATTTAAAAAGTTTTTGTAAAAAAACTGCGATTATCAAATGACAAGATAAGAGTTTGGAGGACAGGTCAGGCAAAGACTTTTTAAGATGATTACGAAGACAAAATGCCTGTATTCTTTCACTCCAAAAAATTTACCCTTAATTATTAGAATTATAATCGAGTAGGTACATAATATTTTACAAAGAAAACTACATCGACAACGCCACCTTGCGCCACATCTTATAATTAGCTCGTACAACACAACCTTTTCACCATCGTGTCAAAACTGAGTCCCACTTGTCTAAGAATACAGTTTTTATTTAATATTTTACAAAGAAAACTATATCGACAACGCCACATTGCGCCACGTCTTATAATTATCTCGTACCTCAACCTTTTCTCACAAATGTGACCGACTGTGACAAGTACGGGGGAGGGGTCAAAAATCACAAAATTAGTGTGACGTACTTCTACGGATGACCCCTAAGTTATTACACTGTCCTGTGGGGCGCTGGACCCAAAGCACAGCAGCAAGTCCATACAACTTTGTCATTAAGAAATTCGTCATTAAGTAGCCTCGACTCAACAAGTGTTTCTTTATGTCTTTTTTAAATTTGTAACTAATAATATTAAGATTCCCTACCTGATTGCTAGCATCAATCGCGTGTGCTAATACAGCACGCCATCTCGCGGCGGCTTCAGCGTTGTCCGCGGCGAGTTGCAGCCGCGTGCCGCCACCGCGCTGCAGTCGAAAGCCATGTGGCCTACCAGATTCTTCCTCCGTTAGTTGATAGTTCACAAGCATAAGTGCACCCACTGGATGTATACTCTGAAATTATGTGAAAGGAAATATTCTTCTACATTTAACAGTTCTAAATACTAAATTTCAGAGTATTTCATTTAAGTAAAAATCTGTACTTAATGATTTTTCGCCTAGGACTATGATAATCAGGACTTCGAGGCAATACCTAAAGTTATTGGACTAACTTTTTGCATAAAGTTAAAGCTTCAATTTTAAGTTGGTAATGCGCGCAGGGCCGTCTTTAACCTATTGGAGGTCCTGGGCACATCAGGATAATGGGACCCCTATGACATCTTTTCATGCCTGTTTTAACAAAATAGTCCTTCTGTCTATTTTGTTAAAACATGCATAAAGAGTAGATAAGCAGTATTCTAGTGTCAGCTTTGTGTTTAAAATTTAATTGAAATTGATAAACGATTGTTAGTTTATTTATTGATGAATGTTTAATTAAGCAGATATTTGACTCATTCGATGTATTTCACTCGGTTTGTTCTTTGGCGGGGATACGCCATATTGGATTAATTTGCATAAATACGAGTATTTTGACTTTGTTGGGTTAGTCTGTTGCCGGCAGACTCGGCGATTATTGAATACTTTTGTGTTTAGATCGCAATTTGTTTTAGAGCTTAGCAGTAGCAACTGCAGCCTGATCAAATGATTAATTTATTGCTTTGACCAAGTTTTTATAATTAACTGTTTACATTAAATCTCTCGTGAAATCGCTACACGTTTAACCATTTATTCGTGCACGTTTTAAAGAGAATACAAACATATTTTAAAAGTAATTTTAATTATTAGCTCCCCCCCTTTCAGGAATTACGCTTATACTAGATTGGTTCAAATGTTATTTTAAACGGTTACTTTAAAATAACTTCAAGATCAATTTCAAATCTTATAATAAGGTTATTTATCGGTTGGTGATCTAGCAGTAACTAGGGGGCCCCCATCGATTGCGGGGCCCTGGGCAAGTTGCTCAGAGTGCCCAGTGGGAAAGAGGGGCCTGAATGCATGCATCTATAAGTAGAATAAGGGATGTAATATTATACATATTATAGATAAAACAAAGCAAAAAAACTAGATGCTGGTGGGAAATGAGAATACTGTCAAAAAGTTTATTACCGAATCTGTTTTGTAATAGTAAAGGCAGTTGTCCCTTTTCAGCACGAACCATCTTCTCGTCCAGCGTAGGGGATGATGGGGTTTGATTGGTGCTGCTCGCCATAGATAACCAGAATATAAAGCAGCTGGACCCCCTTCATGTGCCAGTGAAGCTACAGCTTCGCATGTTCTTGCAACCTTGAAGATAAAAAGAAGTAGATTATAAATAAAAAATATTTAACTTAACGTTTTTAGACACTGACAACACTGGGGATAAAATACAAGGCAAAAAAAAGGTAGTGCATTCGGAGTTACCAGACCTAATTTTATGCATGCCATTTATGTGCACATTTAACAGTGCATAATTACCTGTTAAACTCGCGCGGTAAATATGTCTAGTTCCGAACCCGTTCGGGGCCCTTATTCACGAGCCTGTTCTAAATTAGGGCCCCGAATTAGGGCTTTATAGGGCGTTAGGGCATTATGCCGGTACCGCTTTCCTATGGAATTGTAACCTTAGTTCAAACAACTGATATACTTATAATAATACTCACATCTAATTCTAATACTTCGGATCCAGAATGCGCTATCTTCACAACTTCTGAATGTGTTTTATCTACGACGTTAATTCCTGTAAGAAAAATAAAATTATCCCTTTCATTAATGAAGAAACAGCAAAATTAAATACCTAAAATCACTGTAAATTTATTTCTTACAATATTGTTTTGTGTTGTGATTTGTAATTTATTAAGATAATGATTTGAATATTACCATTAACTGCTATAATTATATCTCCAACTTCAAGTCCTGAAGACTCGGCTGGTGTATCGGGTTCGATCGCTGACACCACCACAGGCTTGCTTCCGTGTATTCTGAATCCAAATTCTTCATTGCCACGTTTGACGACCACAGTTTTGTCGCTTTCTGGTAATGGAGTAAAATATTATGATTCGTTAGGTATAATTATAAGGATTTGTTTTAAATTTATTTAATAGTTAATTTAATATTTAGATTTTTGCATATTTAATAATAATAAGTACCAGTTTATAACAGTTAATTTAACTGAAATTCCAGCCGAAACGGCCCTCCCGTTTTACGCTACGTTGATTATTCGGCAGCCCATGAAACTTGAATCAGGTTATTAAAACTTGAAATGTAGGTAAGTACATAAATTCATTTATGATTCGTTTAAAGTGATTTTAAGTGAACATCAACAGTGAGTAAAAAGTTAACTGGATTGAATAGAAGGATTAAGGTAAGGTATCACATATTCGATACCATCTTTAGTTTATAAATTCACATGGTTTTAAACGCTGAAACATAAATAACCAAACCAGATTACCAAAAATTAATAATAAGAATACTTAGAAGCTGTGAAAAAAAGATGATCTAAATAGTAAATATAAAAAATAAACTGGAATTCAGAGGCATAAGGGGCAACAGGTGTTAGGAATTCGAATGGCCATGACATACATAGAGAAAAATATTCGATCATCTCAAGGATACAATTCTTTTAAACCATATGACTTTCGCCAAATAGTTTGGCAAAGAGCCAAACGCCATGAACGTCACTATTCTATTCCATTCATACAAATTGAATTGTACTTATACGTTAAATCCTAAAATGTATACCTACCTAGATCAACGTAAGTTTTTCAGCAACAAAAAATTTATTTATGAAAATTTTGACCTTTGGATAATTGGTTATTTAATCATAACATATTTTTCAATTTAAGATTTTTGAAAAATAAAATATTTTTGGGTATTTAATATTATTTGTTTTGGGTAAAAGATCCGAGTATAAAACCAAATTACATTACCACTCTGATCTATAGCAATAAGTCTATTGGCTTGACTTTGTCGACACCATAACACCAGCATCAATTTAAATATTTCTTCTAACTTTTGCCTTATGTTCCCATTCGGAATATTTAATCCGCGACTAACTAGAAAAAAAAACAAAAATATGTTTAAAATAAAAAGTAACATGAAAACCAATATGCTAAAATTGACGCAACAAAAAATATTTTAAAAACTTACAGCTGTAACGCATTTTTTAAAATTTTTGTGCACTTGAACTTCGGTATCCCAGGTCTATTGACCGAAAAAGGCACATGCACCACCTCAGTTATTACGTCAAGCATAAACAAGAAATTGTTCAAGCCAATTCACGACGTCAAATCGATAGAATATACAGTATTTTCACCAATAGACGTGACTATACCGTCTACCCTACTAGCCACAGTCGCACGTCTGAAACAACTGAGTAATGACGTGTTTCTGCTGAGAGAAATTAAATTTAGTCCGCTTGAGAGCGGTCAGTATGTTTGCTGGATTTTTATCGGACTATTTTATTAATAAAAGCCAATTTTATCGATATGACTCAAAAGAATATCTTTTTAGCGGCTATAGAAAAAGATTTATCAATGTCGCTGAAGAACGCGTATTTTGGGAACTTTTAAATTAAAAAAGTAAATACTAAAGGGATGGTTGCATAACCTTATAAACATATTAGCAACCGATACAATTACGATGCTGTAATTCAGGGGCTTTTCCGAAAATAAAAGTTGAAGCTATTTTAATAATGAGAGTATCAGAAATAGAGTTCGCGTCACGGTTTGGAAGTAGATCAGCAGTTAACCAACGCCGTGGTAACGATAATGATACATATCTTTCGAATGAATGTAACAAAATTGAACTGCATAGTAAGAATTATTATAGTAATTATAGTTTTACTCGTAATGTAAAGTTCAAGTAACCGATTGCAAGCTTTCAAAATGTGAATATACAGGAAATTGCTTAAGATCACCTGGAACAGCTTTACACCTAACACTAAGGTACTGGAATTAGTCCACAAAAATACAGAACTCATGTCCACCATTATGCTGAGAAAACTGGCTTTCTTCGGACATCTGCAAAGAGGAGCCCAATTCTCACTTTCAAGACTAGTTTCGGAAGGAAGGATTGCAGGCAAGAGAGCCAAAGGCGCAGGTGGTTGGACGATAAGGGGGTGGACAGAGCTTAGCTATCGAAGGTTAAAAGATGCGGCTCAACATAGAGAAGATTTTCGCATGATGACCGCCAAACTTCGTTTTGAAGTAGGCACGCGGTGATGATGATGAAAATTCAAGATCCGAATTTTGGCATTGCTTCTATCATCCGTTAGGTGTAAAATGTTTTTCTTTTATAAAAAGAAAAAAAAGTGGGACAATACATGGGAGTAGGACATTTTGAGAAATAGAAAAAAAATTACCAAAAGTACTAGACGCTTGTCGCCTATTGAGCTCTACGCAAGCTCGCCGATGAACAAGCCTGTGCGTCAACGCTGCGTAGCGTTTGTTGAACTCCGTTTCTGATTCCGTTGGATCTTCTTTTTCCGAATCAGTTGAGTCCAAGGCATCTAGTAGTAAAGATTAAAAAAGTTTTAAAAAGTCCTTTGGTTTATAGCAATATAATATTTATTTGTTACTAGCTAATCCCCGCGACTTCGTCCGCGTGGATTGAAGCTTTTTGGTTCCCACGGTAAGTCTTTTATTTTCCGGGATAAAAATGAGCTCATGTGTTATTCCAGACCTCTACCTGTGTACCTGTAGTTAATCTACCTCTGTGCAAAATTTCATCCAGATCCGTTTAGCCATTCTGGCGTGATTGGGTAACAAACATCCATCCAAACTTTCGCATTACGATACGATCGAACATAATATTAATATTTTACAATAGTCCGTTCGATATCCCCTTTGGCGTAATGCCTGCAGATGGATTGGAATAGCATAAAGTAGCATGAGTATGTTTAACCTTTCGTGATCCATATAAGAGAGTTAATTTTCATAAAGATGAATTGGCAACATCTCCGCAAAAGCGTTTAAATCTTAGGCCACATTCCTTCATCTCCATAGACTTAATAATAATGCCCTCCCGACCGAAATTTCGGCAACGGCGGCCTATCTCCAGAGAGATTAGCCATCTGCGGCGGAGATAATATAGTGCACTGTGCGCGCATTCATAGGTGCACTCTGTTCCTTTACTCTCATAGCCCGATAGGATGGAAAATCCGACACGACTGGAGAGAGATCAGGCGGAGGACCGACGGCTTTACGTGTTCTCCCAGGCACCGAGGTGAAACACCGCCAACTTCCTAACTCCGGGCTAGTGCTGAGAATATTTTGTCAGAAAAATACAATACTTGCTATGGCCCGACCTGTGACTCGAACCTGGAACCTCGTCGGCCGCAGTCGAACATGCTAACCACAAGACCAACGAGGCAGGTAGGTAGAGGGAAGTGCCATAGACTTTTTTTTATTTTTTTAATCTTTTATTTTTTTGAGGCTTTTGCCCTTTTGGACATGTCAGCCCCATCGTACAAAATAAACAAACAAACAAAACAAAACATTACTTAAATTCCATACCAAATTGGACTATCCATCATGTAAGAAACTCCCACATCTAAAGAAAAAGACGGACTCAACAACTGTTTACATCAAATGTTCATCACCGATGAGCCGCGGCAACCAAATCATAGAATGCAATCGCTATTTCGGATGTTGGACTGCTTATGGCACTTTGTGCAGTGCCAACATCACTACAATTCAAATTGTAGCGGCTCATCAGTGAATCCCGTTCTCTTCTATTTCTGCTGCATTCCATCAAAAGATGTTGTACATCTTCCACCTGTCCACAAACTTCACAATTCGGTGAATCCGTTATTCCCATCAAATATGAAAATTTCTTACATGGATAATGCCCAGACCTAATTCTAAAAGCTAGCTTGGTCTGAAACCTCCTTATTTTCTTGTGCTCAAACCAAGGCATCGGCAGCGGCTCGGACTGGACTGTTTTGTACCAAATTCCTTTCATTCTAGATCTGTCGTCAAAATATAATTTCCAAAGGGAGTGTGCTAAATGATTGAACTTTGAAAGAACCTCAGAATAACAAGGAATGGCACTGAAATCCGTTCCTGCCGTACTGCCTAATTTAGCAAGCCTATCTGCCTCTTCATTTCCCTTTAAACCTATATGAGCTGGAACCCATTGCAGTCTCAGCCTCCTGCCGCTCTGAAAAAATTCATAGATCTTCTGAAGCACAGTATAGGCTATCGGTAGACCTCATAGACTTAATAATACTACGGGTCATATTCATCAGAACGCCGCTGTGGGCGTTAGCGTGTGTAAATTTGGAATAAGACGACTCAGTAAAATATAATTTGATAAAAATCAAAATATGATACCTGGTGGTATTCTTGTCCAGCTGTCGTCATTCTCAGATAATAATATCCAGTTTCCACACCACCATGGGGTGGCGTATACGCCTTTTTCTTCGTCTCCATCTGAGCTTGCTGAACATTCTTCATGTTCTTTCCAATAACAAGGAAAAATATTATGATTAATACATTAATAACTACTTGAAATATTTATTTAGTAAATATTCGTACTAAATACTTTTATGGAAGTCCCAGAATGGCAATTGTGTGATGTAAAACAGAAACGACAATAATATACCCGTGCTGTGTGCGTATAATATTCGCCTAGTTAATTTATCAAAGCAATTTGTTTACATCAAGTGAATTACTTGAAATAATGGCTGATTGAGTTTGAAAGTTCTAGTTACATTTGTACGTAGATTTACATATTAAGTAATCTCTTATATAAAATGGTTTAAACTTAATTCATCGGTAAAACAAATATCAATTAATTAAAGTCCCATTGGATTATAATCGTATAACCACATTACTATGAGTTTTTTTCTATTATACAAGTAATTACTATAGCTTACCATCTGGATCAATGCTTGCAGTTGAATCAGCGAGTTTATCGAGACTGTTTCCTGCAGATCTGGCTATTCTAGTGCCTTGGGGCTTTTCAATATCACAATATTCTTCTTTTCCTCTTTCTTCAGACTATGATAAAAAAATCGTTATTTGTAGTTATTTCTTTTCCCGAACAAAAAATCTTAAATCTACGTATGTCTATAAAGTTTATGCTCATGTATCTGCGGTTATCTTACTTCTTATCTTACTTCTTATCTTACTAATACTATAAATGCGAAAGTTTGGATGTATGGATGTCGGTATGGATGTATGGATGGATGTTTGTTACTCAATCACGCCCCAACGGCTGAACGGATCTGGATGAAATTTGGCACAGAGATAGATTATAGTCTGGAATAACACATAGGCTACTTTTCATCCCGGAAAATTAAAGAGTTCCCGCGGGAACCACAAAACCTCGATCCACGCGTACGAAGTCGCGGGCGTCAGCTAGTTTCATATAAGTTTTCAGATTAACAGACACCTTTATATATTTTGAAGTATACCTTTGCCCGGACATCCTGTCGTGGACGATAGTGATGTCTAGTCTTGTCTTCTGAGCGATATCGTTTTTCAAGCTTTTTGTACAGCCTAACGCCGCTCGTATGTTTCTTAGCCATCCCACATGATGGAGAGTCTGCGAATCCCGCCGGTGCAGGAACAATTTCTGCTGTTGCATCTTCATATGATTCCTACAAAGGGTCAAATTATTTTCATAAATAGAATGTGTAAGAAAAATTATTTAACATTTCTTTTTTCCCAAAAGTATGCTAGCTTAATGTAACTATATAACTGACCTTTGAACGGCAGCTTCAAAATTGAGTGGAAAATTACATCTGACTGTACATAACAACAGGTGAATACGAAATACGAAAAATGTATGGATTGCTTTATAATATTAATGTAGGTTATAAGAATGCAAATCAGGCAATGCGATTATAACAAAACTATAAGTAGTTGGAGTAAAAGTATTTACATCTGTGTGGGAAGTTCGAGATGCTCTGCTGTCGTGGTCATGTGACGCTGTCACGATGTGTACTTCTTTGCCGCAATGTAAGCAATGCGCCTTAGCTTCGCAATCCCCAACTGCCAAATCGTGCTCCGTGTGTTCTGAATAGAATACGGAATCTGACCCTGGTGAAACTGAACGTAGAGATTCTGCTGAGGCCGCCTTTGCAAACTTTCCGTCTGCTGTTACAAAAACTGTGATAGTCACTGCTTTGAGAAAAGCAGAAATTATGTTTATACTATAATATGTTATCAACATCGATAAGCATAATATAATTTGGAAAACAATAAAACTAATTGGAAAAAACTTTTGAATCCTCAAGGTAATGTTTAATAATAATTAATTTATCATTTGTTTTTGCTTAGACAATAACCATTAGAAAATTTTCATAAAAAATATTTCATCTTAAAGAATAGTGTGAATTAAAGCCAATTTGAATAAAAACTATCACCTCCGAATATTCGCAATTACATTTTTAAAAGATTTTTCTAACTGCAAAGCGTAAATATTCATATTCAATATTATAAAGAAACTGACCTTTATCTTGCGTTTGATTTCTTGGTGATATTGTAGGACTTTTTACATAACGTAATGGTGTCAATCTCGCTCCAGCATTACTTAGTGTTCTAGCAGTTTCAATGTCTTCTGCTTCAAGGGAACTCAGACAGGGAATCGTTGGTATTGATTGTTTTCTTCGAGGTAGGCTACCAGGTAGTGATATGCTTTCATTCGATCCACTTTTTCGTCTGGGTCTAGAACTAAAGGTGACAATTTAATTAAAATTTCAATATTTTAGGAATTTGTTTTTAATTAAAAACTAATTGTTGGTACCTGTATCCGGAATGATTGTTAGACGTTGGTGATTTAGCAGTATTAGAATTACTACCCGTTTTTCTTCGTGGGCTATCTCTTAATCGTCTATGTTTCCTAGGAGATATATTACCATTTCCAAAACCTGTAAATTATTTTTGTAAGAAATTTGAATAATAAAAAAAATCACAAAATATTAAACCTTAATGGCATACCTTCTTTTCGGTATTGTTCACTAGAATCATCAGAGGTTGGAATGTTAAGATGTAATTTAACATTTGACCCTAAAGCTTCCCTTCTATCATAGTGTGCAGGTCTATAGCTGCCATCTATTGTTTTACTTTGCGTAGGACTTTTAGCTTTTAATTTCGTTCTTTTCACATACCTTTCCCTCTCCAATGGCCTTTTGTTATCATTTTCTTTTTCTTTCAATAACTTTTCTTTTAAAGCCTTTTCTATATCCACAGTTTCTCTCGGAGAAGATTGAACACTTTTGGTTTTCTCTACGAAATGTGTTTTCTTTTTTCTAGGTTCAGGAGGTTTTTCTTCTAATGGCGATTTTGCATTTGAATTCTTAAACACACTTCGGTCAGAGCGATGATTTAATGAATCAGGTTCTTTATCTTTTTTACCCCAGTCATCTTGCGATGTGGAAATCGAATCATCATAAGATTTTGAAAATTCTAAGGTAAAAGCCTTTTTCTTTCGACGCTTGTCTTCTGATACCCAAGACTTTGGTCTACTTGTTGACCTGTATTTTTGTGAATGCTTATATGCTGAAAATGAAATAGCACCTTTGAAAATAATTAAAATCATATTCTTAATTCTTAATATGGAATCATGTCTTACTTAAGCCTCCATCATCGTCGTCATCTAAAGGACTTTCATAGTATCCAGATGATGAATAGTGAACACTTCTTTCATCATCTGACAAAGAACCCTGTAATAAATATATCTTTAAATATTTACAAAACTAGATGTAAGATCATGTCCGCAACTTCATACTAGATGTCCGCAACCTCGTCCGCGTGGATTAAGGTTTTTTAATTCCCGCAGGAACTTTTCATCCCCCCCTGGACAAAGCACATCCCGGGAAACAAACTATCGCTGTACCAAATTTTATTAAAATCGATTGAACAGATGGGTCGTAAAAGTGTGGCAGACATATAAACTATATAAACGATACTTTCGCATTTATATTAGATTTTTTACCATTGAAAATGGTTATCAGATGCAAATCACCTGAGACGTATTTTTGGCCATAGCTCCGAGGATTTTGGAAGAATCGAGATAGGAATAGTACCAAGAGTTGAGGAATTTATCGAGACACGTGTGAACGTTTGAATTATGAAAATCGGCTGGTAACTTTTTTTGGGATTTTGAAAAATATTTAAAAAAAGTCGGGTTTTTTGGGGGGTGTTTGTTCACTAAGTTGTTAATATTTTGGAAAATACCGACGAAAAAATGAAAAAAAGCGTCTTAAGTTTAGCTATAAAATGGTAGAAAAACGGGTTTTTCCGTATATAAAAAGCGATGTAGCTTCTATGATTATTGACCGATCGTCATGGTAATGGTGTTAAAAGATGCGGATGTAGGCGAGAAGAATTCCCAATTGCCGGGGATCGAAACCGGGACCTCCGCACGTTACAACAACAGCGCATAACACTGCGCCAGGGAAGTTGTCAAAAAAAGAGGAAGGAGTATGGATTAATGAACATAATTCTCGTGTCACAGTGAATGAAAAAAAGCTCCTCCAAAACGGCTTGTTCGATTCGTATCTATTGCATCGTTTATTTGGTAGGCCTGAGAATAGGACTATTTTTTAAACCACGCGGGCGAAGTCGCGAGCATTAGCTAGTTATATAATATATTATAAAATACAGTAACCGGTTACGAAAAACACACGTCACTGTAACAGATTTTTAATGTTTATCACTCACGATAGTTTAAATACTAAAATTCTTGTTAGATAAGCTATTAATTATTTATATGTTCTTATTTACCACCATCTTAGGGACTAGCTGTTCTTTCTGTTCAATCTTTTTATCATCACTTGTTTCTGGTTTTTCAGGTATCACTTTGATTTTTTCGATACAAACTTTATCAGTCGTACTTTCAGTTACATTAGGGTTTGACCCTCCTATGCTATAGCTTCCACTTGAACTGCTTTTACCACTTCTTAAATCACGTGATGTTGTATTCTGTATACATAAAGATAGTATATTTACAATATTGTATTAAACTTGCAAATAATACCTATGTTTAAATTATTGGTTATACTTACAATCTTTACTGGAATTTCATCTTTTCGTTTTATTACTTCAGTCTTATATCTTTTATTATTTTCTACAATAGGTGTAATATCTGCCTTAACTTCGAACCGTTCAACAGAAGGTTTTGTTACTTTATCTGGTAAAGGTAATGGAGGGGACGTTAGGTCAGGTACAATAAAATCATCAGTAATTTCTAATGGCGGCGATAAGCTGGGTACAATCAAGTCTTCAGCGATATTGTCGGTTTTTGTGGATGAATAGAGGCTTGATGCACTTTCAAAAGATGATCCTTCTTGTGCTTTGTTATTATTTTCCGAATCTGTAAAATACAATATATTATAATTTCCGTTCTACTACTGGAACCATAAGGATCATTATAAATTATTACTAAACATTACAAACTTACTATGATTTTGATTCTTGCTATTACTCTTTTTAGAACTATCAGAATTTGCAGTTACGTAATCCTCGGTCGTGGTAGTGCTTTCTGATACATCAGTATTTAGTTTTCCAGAATCCGTCCTATTCAAGCTGTTCTCGCTACTAACTGCTTTACCTAAGGACGGCTCAGAAGGAGATTCTACTATTTGGTTAGGAATTGTCCCATTAGGTTCTTTTTGCTGCGCTTTTCTTTTTAAATCTTGTCTTCTAGAAGGACTTAAAGCTCGTTCCCTTTTCTTATTTATAAAGCTAGGAGTTCTTTTAAATGGTACATCAGATAAATCTAAGCTGGGATGTGTTATAGCTATAGCTGGTGTGTGATTTGCTTTAAGTGGTGCTGTCGGTGATAATATTTTAGATATTGTTGGTTGTTTTGTAATTGGTAGAGAAATATTAGGAACTACTGCTGGCGGAGACAATGATGACCTTGTTTGTTGCATGGAACTCGAACTGGATGTATCTAATTTATTGCGCGGAGATGTAGGTGACTGACTCTGTAAAATAAAATTGGTTCATTTAAATTTTAAATGCAAATAACATCGTTATACCACGTTATATCCCAATTTTAAAACCACAAGTTTTCTGGTAATACTACATTATACATACTTGAGAAACATCAAATTCTTCATCTAATGCATCTGTATCTAATGATGACCGTTGCTGATGTTGTAATAGCAAAAGCTGTTTCCTTCTTGAAGTGGGAGTCAATAATGCAAGAGCACCTGGCGATGTAGCGAGGGAACTTAGATCAGAAGAGCTGAAAATAGTAAGCATTAATATCAATTTATTGCACGATGTAGCGTAATAGTTTTACTTTGTTATTTCAACATACCTGATTACAGTTCCATTGTCGGTGCCAGAATCTACCTGCAAAACGGTTGTTTGAGACTCATTCCACAATCCATCAGAATGATCTCTGAAAAAAGAAAATGACTATGTATTAAAATGGCGATTCTGTATACAATTACAAATAATATTGTAACTGCATTTTTAGCTTGTACCTGCTATGATCAACCGTTAACGATTCATTCGAGGCACATGGTGATGATTTATCTAGAGGTGCAAGTATTGTTGTGACATTGTTGGAAATGACTGCCCGTTTTGGCTTTTGTTTCGTATCTTGATCACAAATAACCGGATCTGGTGATGCGGGGCTTGATTGAGCCGTACTGAAAATAAATTGATGTTTTATTTTTAGATATTTATGAATTTTAGTATCATTGGAAAGGACTGACGTAATTTTTATCACCAATGTGGGTTTTTTTGTGAATATTGAAAAAGTACACAGTATGGGCAGTGTGTTAACTTGGCTTGGTAAATTATAACTTCAGAAAGCTTATGTTATAAAATTAAGCAAATTCTAAATCTTAATGCGATAAAATTTTAAATTAATTTCAATAAATAAGAAATGTGCAAGCTAAGAAAGAAGCGATATTCTATTTAAAATACCTGCCTTTCTATAGGAATTTCTTCCTTATCGATCCGTTCAGTTTTCTCCTCAAAACTTACGCTGCGAATTCTAAATGGTTCATGCTTGTAACTAATGTACTTTTCATGAAAGTCCTCGTATGGTGCATTCCCGTCGGAAGAACTAAGAAGAGAGATTTATAGATGAGAATGAATGAGCATTCAATGCTTTAGAAGTTTCAAACCCGTATTAATGATAATATGGCAGAAACCTGATCATAAGGCTACTGGTAGATTTTTGACTTCAGTAGCATAATTATTATAAATTAAAACAGGTTTGATAGAAAGAAATTACTTTATTTCATAATCTTGCAAAAGCATAGTAGCATTTACCAGTCAGTGGGTGAAAAACTTATAAATTTATAGTGTAAAAACGTAAAATGTGCAGCTACAATTGTCTAATAATCACAAATTGCATATAATAATTATTATAACCCTATTTTCTTTTTCAATATAATAAAAATATACCTGAAAGAACCGTCAGGTTCAAATCCGAAAATACCTTCGTCTTTGATAGGGGTTTGAGTATAATTTTGTGCAATGTACTGTCTGTATACTGTTTCCCGTTCACGATCTTCTTTTGTCATATTTTCTTGACTCGTAGACATTATTATGGGCGCGTCTTTCACTCCTTCCGCAGTACCGCTTATTTCGTTTTTTCGTCTATATTTAGGATATTTACTTCAGTTAATAAAACCATTTTCATAATATTATAAATAAAACTTAAATTTTAGCGAGTTATAAAATTATTAATACTTACGCGTCTAATAATATTTCTCCTTCTGATAACGTTTTTTGTAATATTCTTTTATTTTTTCTACGTAATGTTGTAAATGGTATTGCTTCATCATCTGGCCTAGGTTCAAAGTCAATTATTATTTCCTTCTCATTCTTTTCGCTATCATCAGTAGTCGTAGCAGAAGTTTCAGTCGAAGGTTCAGATTGAAAAGTAGAAGTTTTTGATAGGCCATGTGAAGAGTTTATTGTCTTTTGTGAAGCATCACTAGTACTTTTGGATAAAATAGATCTAAGCGACCGTTCATTCTTAGACTGTTTAGCTATTTCTTGTTGCAAATACTCTAAGTTTCTACGATTTAATGCCATGCTTTTTTCAATTGTTTCTATGTCATCGTCAATGGTATCATCTCTATCGCTTTCATGAATAAATTGAAAGTTCTGTTGGAAGTAATCTTGAGCTTGTTTTTGTAATGCACTAAGTTCTGATGATTTGTCTACTTGTGAAGATGCTATCGATTTTACAGAAGATGACGTTACATCGTCAGAGTCTTCTCGTTGCATGAGTGATGATGTCGGCATTACTGATGTTGGTGATCGTGGAGACCTAGGGGGTTCTTCTGATTGGGTTCTATGAAGTTTCTCATGCTCCGTACCAATAATACTGTAAACACCAAATTCAATGACTACCAAGACATATCAAAATCAAGTCCATAAAAAATTAAATCACTAGCTCAGCTTGAACAAACAAAAAAGGTGATGACAGCAACGCAGCTCTTAGGTGCGTCTAAATTGAATTGGCAAATAGGAACTACGTTTAATATATTGCCATTGAGCGTTATGCCTGTCCAAGCCAAACATGAGCAAGAAATTTTAAGCAGATTAGGCATCAGTCATGTTCTTTGGTAAATACCTTTCAATAGCAACTGTAATATCATTTTGGTTTTCACGACCTGTCAATCGGTCACCACCGACTTCAGAAAAGGATTTAGTTAATCTTCGTACACCCACTGTATAACCATTTGTTTGAACTCCTGCTGCTACCATTTTTACCTGAAGCAAATTTTTTGATATTTTGGATTTTAAAAACTTTAATGACTATGTAGATGAGATTTTAAACTGTACATTATTTACTTACATTTACGTCGTTAATGCACAGTGGTATAGAGCTTTTAAATGTGTATGTTATTTACTTACCCTTTTTATTGTTCTTGGACTCAATGACAAATAATTAGGCGGATGAGGTTTCCTTCCTAAACATACTTCAGTCTGTGTAGCTTGAGTTCGCATTACTCCTTTCTTAATAGTGTCTGGAACAACATTAAAACTTTTATTATTTTAAAAACATTAGATACATCAATTTTTAACATCATCCAACATACATTCTTGAGTCACTTTGGAAGGCATTTTTAGAGGTCCAATCTCAGGAAGATTAAAGTTTTCATTTATATTTTTGAAGTGACACTTCTTAAGAATCGTTGTAATTTAAAAATTCAACAAAACAAAAAATGAAACAAAAAAGCGACACCAAAAAGAGACAAACATAATATAGGATTTAGCCTGCGAGAGAATGAAATAGAATACAAATTATATTTAACTCATAAGCTACTTTTCTGAAGTTTCACTTCTGCCGTGCGTGAATTGCACACACACACACACTTTTTTGTTATTTGTACCCCAAATAAAGCGTCGAAAATTACCTAAAACAACAACTTTTGGTGTGTCGATCTGCGTCTGCCGTTGTATCGGGGGCGCTGTGTGGGAAGGCAGCGGCGTTATGGGCGGTGGGTAGTGAATGGGCGCCGGTGCCTGCGCTATGTATTGCGGGTAGGGCGGAAATGGCTGGAACATCATTGGCAACGTTGCGTATGGCTTGTTTTCTGGCTGGAATTGACACATCAAGCTTTTTTAAATTTGCTGTAATAACGCACAATTGGGTATTTGACAAATAGTCAAATCAGCAACTTGTTTTCAAACGTCAAAACGCGTCCTAAGTATGGGATTTATATGAAATTCTGAAATGTGACGTCACTAAAGTTCGACGCACTTTTTTACATCGTTTGTTTAAAATGGTTATTCAACATAAAACTATCCGGGGAGGTGGATATTACGACTTGTGGGAGATCCTGTATTTAATAATCACTAATAAATTATTTATTTGAATAGTAGTCAACCCTACCCAATTAGTAAAATGTTAGCACAATTTTATATCCTGTAACTGTCTGTAGGTATAAATTTTTTTATGAGCGTATTTTTTCAAAACTTCACAATAATGTCCATAGATGTCGCGTTCATCACAGTTCTACATCTTGTACGTCATGTACAAATTATTTCATTCAATTATCAAACAGAAATAAAACCATTAATAAAAGTTCACGTCGTTGTTTTTGCAAAAGTTTAGTACTATTATTATTCGATAACCGTTAGCGCCATCTTAACCGAATTGACCGTAGTACATTGATGCTTGATACTCGTGTGTTGAAGTTGAAGGAGCCTGGTTTTTATTCTGTATGCTAGATGGCGCTGTTCAGTGGTAATTTAATTTTAAATTGGTTCTGTACGTCTACGAACTTATATAATAGGACTGCGACGTAATTCATCTAAATCAGGAAAATATTATTGCATCAATACAAAAATCTTACCACACGTCCGTCGATAAGTCTTTCACAGTCTCTCCTAAAACGTGGTCCACTAACTGCGGCCGGCATGACCGAGTCGTCGAATGTGGTCAACGTGTGCGAGCGAGCAAACGATACGTGTTTTGTTCTGTAAGACAGAGATAGCTATATTAGAACATAAACAAAGGAGGTGTATTAGGAAGAGAGTAGATATTGTAATCTGGAAATATAAAGCAAGCAAAATTATCAGGAAAAGACTATTATAATCTACAATGTATTAAAAATGAATAGGTACTAAAGGAAACGGCATTTTTGTATCAAATTATAATTGAGCTAAATATTAAACACACACAAAGATTAAGTGACCTTTTTAAAGAATACAGAGCCTGTTGGATACCAGATTGTTAAAGTAAGGCGTCGTTAAAGTTTAATTTTACCACCCAAAACCACTAGGTTAAATAATGTTTGCACACAAAGTTTCGCCCTTAACCTCAAACACGGAGATACGAATCATGACTCTTTATTTGCAAGATGGCAGGTGTACAAAAGAGATGCTACAATAAACTTAACCTTACAACACAATAAAAAACATGTTGTCACAATAAAAAACATGTTTTTTTTATTGTTTGCTTGTTTGTTCGTTGAAACTTTAGCGTTAACTTTACTTTATATGTCTACTAGCTGATGCCCGCGACTTCGTCCGCGTGGAATAAGATTTTTTTAATTCCCACGGGAACTACTCAATTTTCCGGATTAAATTCCTACGTTACTCTCCAGGTCCTCAACTATATCCATGCAAAAAATCACGTCGATCCGTTGCTCTGTTGCGACGTGATTGAAGGACAAACCAACAAACCAATAAACCAACAAACAAACACACTTTCGCATTCATAATATTACTAGCGAATGCCCGCGACTTCGTCTGCGTGGTTTGAGGTTTTTTGGTTCCCGCGGGAACTCTTTAATTTTCCGGGATAGCCTATGTGCTATTCCAGACTATAATCTATCTCTGTGCCAAATTTCAGCCAGATCCGTTCAGCCGTTGGGGCGTGATTGAGTAACAAACATCCATATCCAACCATACCTACATCCATCTAAACTTTCGCATTTATAATAATATTATATAGTAAGATTCATTAGTATGATTGTGCAACTGTGCGATGTAGTTGAAGCTTTTTTTTTCGGATTTAGTATATTAACGCTAGTTAATTATGTATTACCTGTGCGGTGGTATGGTGAGAGGCGGTGGTGGGGGTGGCGGAGGTATCGGAGTGTGGGCGGGGCAGCTATGAAACATTTTCACACACTTAATAATACGTATATCTAGACATTAAAGTCCCAAAAACTTATCTGATCCGGTGGCCAAAATTGGAACTAACTATTTTTTTTTTCATGTATACTAGCGTCGGTGTCACCGGGTCAGAAAAGTTTGTGACATTATAAGAATATTTCTTGTGTCTTATAAGAAATTCAGTCGCAATGGTTTTTGTATGAGACCATACAATAACCAATATTACAAGATATTTCTTCTTGTGTCGGATTAGACATGCGCATAAAAAATATAAGATATTTCGTTTAAGACACAAGAAATTTTTTATAATGCGCAATAGGCCTAAGTATAAATTTACATTTCCGACAGACAGGCACTGTATAGTTACTTTTTGTTGCCAATACGGGACACCGTTGGTTTACACACTTTTTAAGTGGCAATTACTTAGTGTCAAGTGGACACCAGCAGTGTTTACGGTTGTGCAGTTGTTAGTGGATTTCATATAATTTCGATGTACATACAATATTCAATGGTGGCTTGAATCCGACAGACAACACACATTGTCGTTTGCTCAGCATAATGTTACATACTTACATAGTACCTACATTATTAACACTTGTCCTAAGTTCTTTTAATCTTTTGCTCTTTAAAACGAACAACCCGTACCAGAATGGTTAGACTACTATTTAAATCAGGTATAATTGGCTGGCAAGGCGATTGCCCGTTAGCCTTATATAATCATTGTTCCAGTATTTTTGATGAATTTTCTGAATGTATGGTCGATGTTTTGCTAAAATTATGGCATTCTTGTTACGACAGTGGACTTTGGCCAATAGCGGAGGAGTGTTTAGCAATGCAATCGCACTGCAGCAATCATTTTTACGTAATATTTATATACGTATTTTTACGTAATATGTACTCCAGGTATCAACTAGGCTACGTCAATCAGAATAAGTAGTTTACCTATTCTTTAATATTATCAAACAATGCGTGGTGGTGTTGTTTAACATTAACAAATCAGCTGTCAGAGACAAAATTCCTAAGGTCCACTTGCACAAGGCCGTTAAATGTGTTGTAAGTTAAATGTTCTATTGCTGTCCCCCACCCCAGAATAAGCTTAGAAAAAAGTGACAGGATCACAAAATTTAGCTATTTATCAGTTTAGCCGATGTTGTGCAAGTCGGCCTAAGTTTTTCTCTATGACATCAGAAGTTGGAATGGAAACTATGGATTTTATTCTATAACTAGTTTTACTCTAACTTCATACAAATAAACATGTCATTTAGGAAATAAAAGGTTTGCACTAAGTATAATGTTATTGTAACCCATAAACCTCATTCACAGGTCTTCACGTTGAAACAATAAATGAAATGAATGTAGATAAAATGTAACTTTATAGGTGCGTTCCTAATTGTTCCCAACGGCCAGAAACCGTGTAATTGCTGCTCGGGACCTCGCGGGACGATTTATTGCAAGCCCTAATAAAAGGCAGAGCACTATAACTAATGTCGGGAAATTACTTTAGAGTTGAAGTTATCTAGCTTACAATAGATAAATCCATACTAATCATACTAATATTATAAATGCGAAAGTGTGTCTGTCTGTCTGTCTGTCCGTCTGTCTGTCTGCTACTTTTTCAGGGCCCATCTGTTCAACCGATTTTGATGAAATTTAGTACAGGGGTAGGTTGTATTCCGGGGAAGGACATAGACTACTTTTTATCCCGGAAATTTTGTGCGGAAAGTTTTATCGCGCGATTTATTTAAAAACCACTATCAACGCAGACGAAGTCGCGGGCAACTCCTAGTATGACAAGAGTTGGAAGAAAACAAACCATTATTTTGTTTGGAGCAGTTTGTTTTTTCACGATTCAAGGGATCATAGTATGTCACTGTTAGGGTGATCACAATGACATTGTGTGTTAGAACCCTCTTTAAAAATGACCTTGCAAAATTTTTAGCAGAACTTCCCGAGGTCAGCAAAGGAGAGGATGATAGATAGGTACCTAAATATTACATGAGTTTCTTAATGGTCTGCTGCTTAATTGCTCATAAGGGCCAGTGAGCACGTTATTGCTTCTAGGGACCAAGCGAGATAATTTATTAGGGGTTGTAATATTACGAAATATTGGAAACTAGATGATTCCCGCGACTTCGTCCGCGTGGATTACGGTTTTTTGATTCCCACGGGAACTTTAATTTTCTGGGATAAATAGATACAAACTATCCCTATACCGAATTTCATCAAAACCGGTTGAACAGATGGGCCGTGAAAGCGTAGCAGACAGACAGACACACTTTCGCATTTATAATATTAGCATGGAAGTTGCGTTGTATGATAGACTCGCTGTAAGATAAATGCAGGTATACTAATTGTATAACTCAACTCTTAACGCAAAGGTATCGTACGAGAAGATCTTTTTACAGCTCAAAGTTTGATCTTACCCGTACTCGAAGTATGGAAATCTTTGGCAGTCACACATCGAAGTTACAGTTCGCGCGCGAGTTGAATGCAGAGTAAACGTATGTGTCACCATACTCGCATCCGAACTATACTTTTTGTGGCGCTACGTTTGCAAGTGTAAGTAACTAACCACATGTGGGAAATGACGGATAACAAAAAGTTATTGAATGTTGCCGTGTTATGTAACGTTGCCCAATTTTTAAAAACAAGCATCATATGATAACTTGCAGTAATTTAAGTTATAGGTGGTGTGGACTCGATGAGCAACACCCAAATAGCAACAACGGGCCGCAAAAGTTATATAGAGTTATTTAATGTAGGTAACACGTTGCAAAATGTTGGTACATAAAAAGTAACTAACAGTGTGGATGCACCTTTATGTGGTGACGGACCTTAGTTTGGTCTTATTTAAAAAACCTGGTCTCGTACTAGGTATCTATATTCGTAATATTGATTCTTTAACCCTTTCAGCAAACACAGTTTTACCAAATGATTATAGCGCCTGAGGCTGTAGTATCGGAGAAATAGAAATATAATAGAAAATACTATAATACTTACGGAATTATCGAAGGGGGCCTAGGTAAAGAGCCTCCACGGCTCACAGACGCGATTTGGTCGACATTGTAATTTTGCGGCCAACCCGCGTTATCTTCTATTACCGATCTGAAAGAGAGACGCACAATCCGATTTGTATGATTGTATTGCTGTAGGTACATTTATTGTTAATTAAGATTGAAGGATAAGATCTTGATTGTACCGTCAATTCTTTAAGTCCCAGCTAGACTGGTTTGGTCGTCGCTTTAGTTTTACGTTGGCGTTATTATCAACTTTACCCGACTTTAGCGTACTTTGTCTACTTATCACAGGCCCAATTGTCTAAACAAATCGTACCTAATCATTTGGCAGCTTTACGCCTTTAGTACACCTACGCGTTCGTATGCGGCAGCGAGTCACTGCGAAACTACTGCGGTAACAATTCTATTGAAACACTGCTAGGAAACGTCTGCGTCTGTGTAACGACGATTTCGCAGTTCCTTGCGAAACAATACCGACAAGGACGCAACTATTTCATGTAGCTAGTGCTAGAGTGAGACATAGCGTATGCGAAATTCTGCCATACTACTGACAGTTTTTTTTGTTGTTTCGCTGCGTATACGAACGCGTAGGTGTACTAAAGGCGTAAAACGTATTAATTGAACTGTTTAAGGAGTTCATGCTTTTTGTCATGCAAGCATGAACATCATTTGAGGCATCTATGAACTCCGTAAACAGGTCGAATTATCCGTTTGACAAACGATTACCTACGATTTCTTTACTCAATCGGGGGGCAGTGTGGCGAAGTCCGTTGTAATTACAGCAATCTCCAAAGTAAACTAAAATGAGACGTCGAATTAATATACCTATTGATTTACCTTGCTTCCTGCACAAAATGATAACCAGATTTAGATCTGTCGGTTTCACAGATCACAGAAACAAGGCAACATTCAAAGGCATATCTCTTGTTTCTGTGATCTGTGGTCGGTTCACAGATTGTGTAAAACAGAATTATCCACGACATTCTTTAAAAACCTCACTATAGACAAATCACAGCTTAAGTCGGTGGGTCTAGAAATAAAATTTTGCACCTAAATTTATATTATAATGTTTTATGTGTATCTATAATGAGCACTAAGAAAATAATGATTGAAGACAATTCTAAAGATTAGCCTTAATTTTCAGAAGAAATTATTTATCTGTGCTACTTATTTTTAACCTATTGATACAGGTAGGCTACGATATGGAACACCCTCCCAGCGCACGTGTTCCCTGCCACATATAACTTAGGCAACAACCTTCAAGGCAAGAGTGAATAGGCATCTTCTAGGCAAGCGCGTTCCAACCTAGACCTCATCATTGCTTTGCACTTAGCATGATTGTCGTCAAGCGCAAGCCTATCTCACAATAAAAAAAAAGGTATAGCTGGTTAATTTATTAATCATAACTAAAAACATTATATTTATTAAACTTTCTTCCAAGAAAATCATCCCACCCTGCAAGATTGTGATGAGATAATGACTATTTACTTGGATAACACTACCGACGCAATTAGGTACGTCTTGGTATTTAGCCTACGTATTCCTATATTAGCTTGTAATATCTCAATTAATTACATGTGTGATTAACAGTAACACAACGTCATGTTGTCAAAGCGTTTACTAATACCACGAGATAATTAACATGTCAAGTATGAAAGCTCTTGAGTATTAGGTTTAATGGGCCGAAAGTGTACCTACCTGTTTACACGCATAAATTTGTAATTATCTCATGTTTCTTACACTACACGTGACGCTAAAATCACTGATTTTTTTTTAAGAATTTGGGATAACCTTCAAAATAAGTAATTCATTATTTCACGTGAAATGTAAATGATCGTCGTGAATATCATATCAATATCTTTGCGTATTTATTTATAAATTTACCGTATACTCGAATTTCGGTCTTGGAAGTTGTACGAATACACCATCTAATCAAACCTCTCTCTCTCTCTCTCTCTCTCTCTCTCTCTCTCTCTCTCTCTCTCACACACACACACACACACACACACACACATACACTTATACATATTGTTATCGATGTATGTTTTATCTTCGTTACCATCATACTTAATATTATATGCGAAAGTCAGTTTGTTTGTTGTTCTTGTCCTTCAATCACTCTGCAACGGAGCAACGGATCGACGTGATTTTAGGCATGGGTATAGTTGAAGACCTAGAGAGTGACATAGGCTACTTTTTATCCCCCGAAAATTGAGGAGTTCCCGCGGGAATCCAAAAAAACTTATTCCACGCGTACGAAGTCGCGGGCGTCAGCTAGTAATCTAATAAAAATTCCAACTGTCTACCTATTATGGTTCTTGAGATACAGCCCGCTGACAGACAGACGGACGGTCGGACGGACATTGAAGGCTTAGCAATAGGGTCCCGTTGGCATCCTATTGATACGAAACCCTTAAAATTAACTTCAGGCGACTTCAATATTATATGAGGCCACCACAATTTATACGAGAGTATGTTATAGGATACTGAGCAAATTCTGGAAGGCAATGTTCAACAAGAATTGCATATTACAGTCGAAAATAATAAATACCCAATAATTAATATATCAATCAAGCGTCAAAGTAGGTAGTTAATTCTATAAAGAGCAAAGTCTGCAAAGATCTTAAGGTCTTAAGGCTTATTAAATCTTATTGACTCTGCCTTAAGGGTGCTATCAAACGTGCCACAAAACACAGTGGCAAAATTTTGGCAGGCATAAAAGTAATTCTTTTTTCTTTAAATATAATCTGCGTTCGCATATGGATTGGTTTGTTTTGGTTCCCGCGGGGACTCTTTTATTTTCCGGGATAAAAAGTAGCCTATGTGTTATTCGAGGCTATAACCTATTTCTGTGCCAAATTTCATCTAGCTCCGTTCAGCTGTTCGGGCGTGATTGAGTAACAAACATCCATCTCCATCCATCCATCCATCCATCCATACTTTCGCATTTATAATATTAGTGTAGAGGTATTGCGTAAAGTTCAAAAATCTGCTAGTTTACGTAAAAATCCGGAATTTACGTGAATTTACCGATCGAAACCGAACCAAAATTTCCGTATTATTGGAAATCCGGAAGCTTTAACTGAGTATTGGGTTTTTCTGACTAGAAATTCTCAGTACTAGCCAGGAGTTAGGAAGTTGGCGGTGTTGCACCCCCGTGCCTCGGAGAGCACGTTAAGCCGTCAACCCGGTTATTATCACTAACATGATAAAGGCTGCCAACCCGTATTGGAGCAACGTGGTGGGTCTAAGCTCTAATTCCCTCTCTCCTATGAGAGTGGAGGCTTGTGCCCAGCAGTGGGACGTTAATAAGCTGTAGTGGCTTAGGCTCAATACCGACGATATCGCAGCCATTGGTGTGGTTCGTCTGATTTGAATCTTACTTTTGTTCAACTCAAGTGTTCTAAAATTACCTTTGAAATTTACATAGAGAAGTGAGCCGTTGTGTAAAATACCACTTCATAGTAGCTAATTGATTTTCAGAGGGCTTATTAAAAAGTTTGAATTTAAGCCTCTAATATCAAGTTTGGAAACTCGGAGATGATGTTATTGAGTACCTATCATTAATATTAAGTGCTTTCTAAAGGAATTTTGTTTAATTATCACACTAGACATAATTAGTGATAACTAATTTTATATATAATAATAGGAAAAATTGGGAAATTAAAATAGAAAAGTTACTAAACTTACAAAAATACATATCAAAAATTGTGGAACCGACAGGATATCCTGATGACTGATAACTGTTGTCTGGTGATTATGAATCAAATGTAAAAATAAAACCTGTATTTGCTGTCGTGCAGTCGGTTAAACGAGACATATTTAAACATGATAATGGTGTTACCTTGTAAATACCTGTTGTTCGGCTGTAGTAGGTATATCTGATAAAAAATCATGATTTCAGGGCGGCCAGCTAAAACCAGCAAAATATGCCCTTGTGTTTATGCTGAGTTGGGACCTATTTTCGGGTAATTATAATTATACCAAACACCTGTTATCCCAGCCCTTCTGACACTGGTTCAAGCACGGATCAGAGGATCTGCTTATTACGGTTCAAGTGAGGTATTTCTTTTTTTGCCATTCGATCTATAATAATACACATTCAACCCCTCATACACATTTGTTTCATAGTGGCCATAGTGAGTTACTATGGGCACTATGAAACAAATGTGTATTAGGGTTTAACACATTTTGTGTTAGGGTTGGCTGCATCCCTAGTTCTCAGAACTTACTGTGGCCATACCATGCGGGCGAAGTCTTCATCCTCTGGCATCCACATGTAACATTTGGGGTTAGGTTGGCTGCACACCGAACGGGGCCGTGTGAGCATTCCAACCTACTATATTGCCAGAACTTACTGTGGCCATCCCATGCGAAGTCTTCATCCTCTGGCATCCACGTGTAACATTTGAGGTCAGATTGTCTGCACACCGAGTGGGGCCTTCTGCGAAAGTATCAGCATTCCAAGTCGGTTTCATATAAACTGTTAGAACTTACTGTGGCCATTCCATGCGGGTGAAGTCTTCATCCTCTGGCATCCACGTGTAGCGTTTGGGGTCAGGTTGGCTGCACACCGAGCGGGGCCTCCTGCGAAAGTATGAGCACTCCAGGTCGGCGTCATGTGCGCACACCTCGGGCGGAGCTGGACTGGGCTGACCAAACCTGGTGAATAGATTATAAAAATATGAATTATCATTACATAACGCATATCGGGTTATATTTGGCCTGAATTTATATTAGGATTAACACGTAGTTAAAATGACTCCATACATCATAATTTCGTGGCAAGTTAAAGCAGGGTTAAATTAATCTCATAGGGTAAAATATCAAATAATATTTACCTAGGGTACCGCTGTATGGGCGCATAATCGGTGTTGAGATTCTCATCCGAGGGCACTCGACGACGGACACACACGGATAGAAATGACGCTCTGTAAATAAAATACACATTATCTTGCGGATACAAGTTTTGCTTTTAGAAATTTTGCAGTAGAAATGTTCCACCATATAAATCAGGCATGCAAAATTACATTTTGTTTACATAATTTATTTTTTTACTTAAAATTTTAAAAAAATTTAAAAGTCAACTTTCTCCTAGTTAATCCTCGGCTAAGTCTAAACTTAGGTAATTATAATATGGACTCCGCGATACAGGTTCCCTAGTGCGGAGGCCAAAGTTAAAAAATGACTAACTGTATTGGCAATTTTTTTTTTGACTGAATTCTCACCTTATACTACCATCGCTTTAAACAGTATTCAGTAGTAAGACAGTGCTTTTGACGACCTCCGTGGCGCAGTGTGTAGCGCTGTTGCCTTAACGTGCGGAGGTCCTGGGTTCGATCCCCGGGAGGGTCAATTTGGGAATTTATAATTTCTGAATTTTCCCTGGTCTGGCCTGGTGGGAGGCTTCGGCCGTGGCTAGTTACCACCCTACCGGCAAAGACGTGCCGCCAAGCGATTTAGCGTTCCGGTACGATGCCGTGTAGAAACCGAAGGGGTATGGGTTTAATATAACTGCCATGCCCCTAACAGGTTAGCCCGCTACCATCTTAGACTGCATCATCACTTACCATCAGGTGAGATCGTAGTCAAGGGCTAGCTTGTAGTGGATAAAAAAAAAAAAAAAAAAAAAAAAAAAAAAAAAAAAAAAAAAAAAAAAAAAAAAAAAAAAAAAAAAAGTATTATATCAAAATGATAGTCTAATGTCACGTACCTTGACGTTCTTCAAATAAGGATTATAAATTCTACAAAATTCAAATTCTACGAGAAGAACCAGCAAGAAACTCGGTCGTTGCTCACAACACGAACGTCAACAATATTAAAACAAAACGGATTTATGCGATGGTAGTATGCCCCTGATGGTGGTAAGATAGTTGGAAGCGGAGTAAAGTGGAAGGGTAGTTATATCTAATTCATACTAATATTGTGAAAGTGTGTATGTGTGTCTGCGACGCTTCAACCTATTTTGATGAATTTTGGTACACATAGGTATACTTAGATTGAAAAATAAAGAGTTATACACACGAATCATGCATCATCTAGTTTGTTTATATTTGCGGCACCGTACCAGATCACCAACAAAATGCTTTGCCGGCGTGGTAGTAACATGCAGAAGTTTAAAGTGAGTTATTATACATAGGTATTTGAATCCAGAACAGGTACAGAAAACGACTTCATTATTAACTCAACGTTCGTATTGGGCTTTTCGAGTAGTTTTAGCTGAAATTCTAATTCTATTAAAATAAACATTCCAAAAAATACCCTAATAAGCAAGTTTCGTATTTCATTCGTAATAATAAACCGTGAGAGTAAAATAACAAAATGTATTCGACAGGTATACATACGCTCTCGGGTCTTTCCGTAATAGTATTAGGAGGGGACAGAATAATAAAATGCTCAATTCGTTACCTTAAGCCCTTCCGTGGACCATTCATTGAGGTAATCTTATTAGAGGCCAAATGCAATACGTTAGGAGCTTTTTTCGTTTTAATTAAATTAACAAAGTCAGGAGAGAAATTCGCGTAGCGTATTTTATGTAAATCGCTAAAATATACTGTCGAGTAAGAGACAGGTTAAAAAAATAGTTTTCTAATTAGTTTTGTACTTTCATTGACCAGGAATTAAGTAAGTAATAGGAACATTCCGCGTGAAATAAGTTTTTTAAATTCCCACGGGAACTCCCTAATTTTTCGGGTTAATAAACAGCCTATGGAACATACAAATAATTGGTACCAGAATTTTCAAAATCGGTTCAGTAGATCCAGAGATTACCCCCTACAACGTCACAAACTTTATCTGTTTTTAATATTAGTATAGATAATTACACATATTATAATATTATAATAATGCAAAACTGTGTTTGTTTGTTGGTTTATCCTTACTTACGTTAATCACGCAACGTAGGGTAGAGTTAAAGAATTGGAGAGTGACATTTAGGCTACATTTCATCCCAGAAATCAAAGCGTTATCCCGGGATTTTCAAACCAAAATCTACGCAGACGAAGTCACAGCAACATCAAGTTAATTATAATATTAAAATTAACTGGTTTAAGACTCTTGCGTTATTACTTTGGTAAGTTTATATAAATATGGCATAATAAGGCTTCTCAGGTGCACTTTACGTCTTTTCTTCGCAAGCTACCACCTTGGCTCATGGAATAAATTACCGTAATAGAAGAGATGACTTTGAGAGACTGAGACTAAGAGAGACTGACTTTGCTAAAAATCTAGTTTCTAAAATCTAGTTAGACTTATCTCCTAGCAACATTTCATGCAAAGCAATTTCTTAAACGACTTAAAATTTAATTAAAGCTATTATTTAGTTTAGCTTTACTAAACCCTAGCCGCCATTAACACAGCCCCTAGCTGGCTATAATAAATGACTCCCTATTTAAATAAAACACTAACTCTTGGCTGGTAAACGGCTAAACAAGTAGTTAATAGATTCACAAAGGAAGACAAAACACAGAAGAGATACGGGACGAAAACCATTTAACTCGATGATCCTTTTCCTTATCTCTTTAGCCCCTAAGGCCATATCTATCCTGGTGTGACAGATACAATGTTTGTACCGGAGCGATTTATCGTTGACTTGAGGTTAATAATTTTCAGCTTAAGATGTTAAAGTATCAACAGAGGAAGAGGCGCACATCAGAATCATTACGTATACAACCCGAATGCTTTTTCCATCCGTCCATACATCCTAACATACTAATATTATATGGGATAGTGTGTGTGCCTATCTGTGTGTCTGTCTGTCTGCTACGCTTTAACGGTCCACCTTTTCAACCGATTTTGAAATTTGGTGCTGTGACCCGTCATATCCAACAGACTACTTACATATGCAAAACTTGACGCCTTGCAGCACGATAGTAGAGGGAGGAACCACAGCAAACACCTCTTGCAGAGCGCTTTAGGTACGGCACGCAGCCCGCAGTCAGTCAGCGGCCGCATCGCACGAACAGGCTCATGAATAAGGGCCCCGTATGAGCTCGAAACTAGTCGGGCACTTTTCCGACTTAACACGTGAGTTTATCCGATAGTTATGTATAGTTAAAATCCCATCAAATTTCTTGGTCACACTCTTTTTCTCATTTTCAAGATTTTGCGTACCAAAAACTAAGTATCTGAAATTATTATTGATGACGATAACAAACAGAGGCTTCTGCAAAAACTTGCCAGTGAAAACTTGGCCTAATATTACATTATTCCCTTTGCTTAAAGTTTGATATATTTTGCTGTTCAATTTCGTTTGTTTTACGTGGGAAGGCAATCTATTCTTTTCGATTAGGTTTACTTTTTTTAACTTCTCTAATTTCTTTATACAATATTAATAATATTTTATGAACATATTTTTACTGTACAGCATAACTACTACACTTAATCTAACTTTTTAATTTCAGTGCCAAAATCAAGCCAGCTAAGACCTAAGTATGGTAGCATCGGCGTGAGAAAATATCTCAGTGCTAGGTACTTTTCTGGTTTATAAAATAGCTTACTGTTACTTCTCAGATTGTCAAATCAATTTCTGGCCACAGAGGACCTAATCTTTCTGAGTCTTTTTGTGTTTTACTGCCTCACTTGGAGTCATTATTCATGTATTTCAATTCAAAATTATACCAAGGCAATGTCGACATCCCGTAGGCATGTACCAGCAAAAAACATTGGAATAGGTATTTGATTTTACTAAGTCTGACACGTACGAATTTGGTCAAAAGATATACCTACACGTGACAAAGCCAGATTGGCTTTAGCAGAAAAGAACACACAAACATCACAACGGATCTTAGCCTATAAGCTATTCCAGACTATAACTATAATCTATCTCTGTGCCAAATTTCATCCAATATCGTTCAGCCATTGTGGCGTGATTGAGTAACAAACATCCGTCGATCTATCAATCCATCCATCCATCCAAACTTTCGTATTTATAATGTATAAAGTATAATAATATAAAGTTTAACAAGTATTTAAGTATAGATTGTCAAGGAAGGCTAAACAATAGCGACAATTTAATCAGAATACTCGCTTACTCGCAACAAAACTTCCTATAAGAATAAAACTTTAACTCCGTTAAGCTGGAAAACGCTAATGAAGTCGTTGGAATCGAGTACTTATTTGTTTGAAGTTAAAAGATTACGAAACAAAACAGGAATACTTGCTTACCACCATTTAATTGGTAATAGAGTAACGTATTATTTTTAAAGAATTTCGGGAAACGTCATGATTCGACGTTTCCATACTAAATCACAGGTTTACACACAGTCATCATCACCAACACATTATCACCTGGTGGGAGGCTTCGGCCGTGGCTAGATACCACCCTACCGGCAAAGACCTGCCGCCAAGCGATTTAGCGTTCCGTGCCGTGCCGTGTAGAAACCGAAGGGGTATGGGTTTAATATAATGCCCCTAACAGGTTAGCCCGCTACGATCTTAGACTGCATCATCACCATCAGGTGAGATCGCAGTCAAGGGCTAAATTGTAGTAAGTAACTTATTGTAAAAAAAAACAACACATCGCCACCCGCATTAAAATCATTTAAAGCCACAGTCTGTCACGTTGGCCAAGTGCGGATTGGCAGACTTCTCGCTTGAAAACAAAACAATAAGGAGACCTCTCAGGCGTGTATTAATAAGCTTTGACTTAGTGGCCAAAATCTTAATTACCGCAGTACGCGTATTCTAAGTTTTTCCGATTGATCGTATTGAGCGTTCGGTCACATTAGCTTCAAAGTAAAATGAACCTTAAAACCGCATAGATAGAGCTCAATTTCGAGTATCCAACGCTCCAAACGACACGTTTCTAAAATCGGTTGCAATGAATTTGTGATTTTAAATTAAGAGCTTTTGGGTTCATTTCACTTTGACGATAATGTGATCGAACACTCAATACGATCAATCGAAGTAATGATTCCTACAAAGTTAGTCTCTGGGTCCATGGTTGAATGGCGTTTAAATTTATTAATCTTGGAAGTGCCTACTGATTTCAGGTTCACTGAACATTCACTGAGTTCACAGTAGGAGTAATATTGTATGCATGAAGGGCGTAGACCAAAAGAACGAGAAGTTGATTGATTGAACTTTTTATCACGTACGAAACTTTATTTCGCTCTTGAATATGAAAAACGAATCCGTAAGTAGGTAGGTATACTGCGGCAGAAAATATTACCCGATCTTTTTTCGGTTTGTAGTTTCCATGAGGAGAGAAAGTAAAAACTTTTAGGGTTTTCACAAAGTTTTGTGCAAATAAAATACGAGTAGCCACCCAAAATTTAGATGTGGGCTTCCAGAATAATCAAACAGCGTAGAAGGTCATCGCTGGTATGATGAATTAAATAGATACATTTTCATTTTAGAGTTAGTAGAGTTGTAAATTTATCATTTATTTACCTTGTGGTAAAATAGTGTTATAACCTAATCCAGATACTATAAGAATCATAAAAATGTATGTGTATCTCTTTTCCTCTTCTGATTTGGTCATGGAAAATTAGAGAAATATTTAATCCAAGTATTTGGACAATTATAATAATTTATCAAACGAGGACTGTCGTTTATTACTTGTGAAACAAATTAATCTTGTCTCTGATGTAATCCGATGGATTAACAGTGAACATCGAAACTCTAAGCAAATAAGATCAGAATTAATGTGCTCAATTTGGAGTAGGTAAACCCTTAAATCTTGTCTCTCGATAGTTATTAGGTACTTTCATAGCACCATACAACTTCAATTAGTCTTGTGTTGGCTATGACTATTTAAGGACTGCTGGTAAGTGACGAAAGCAGTTTAAAATGGAAGTGGGCTGAGGTGAGCCAGTGGCACCGAAGAGGCAAATGTTCTGTTAAAATATATATTTATTAATGTCTGTCGGTACTCTACAGGATATATTTCAGAGAGTGTGCCCAAGAATTTTTCGATCTTGTTCCTCCTTCACCTACATGAAGGTACCCACCGCAAGGCGTCGTTGTCAGGGTCTGCATCCGTACAAAATTCCGCGGACGCGTAAGAAGCGATTTACTTCCTCATTTCTAATTCGAATAGCTAGAATAATATGGAATGCCCTATTCTATTTTTTCTCTTCCTCTCCAAGAGTGAATAAGCATCTTCTAGGCAAGCGAGCTCCACCGTCGCTTCCAAAGCTACATCAACACTTGCCAGCAAGTTTGATTACAGCCGAGCGCTAGTCTATAAATTTAAAAAAAAACAGCTCCGACGCACGACTGGAGTTTACTCTTTACGAACGGTAAAAAATTATATAAATTAGTAAATGAGGGTAAATGAACGCATTTTTTATATTACTGAAAGCATGCTTGATACATTTATTTACATTAATTATGAAAGCATAAAAAAGTGTTACTATGGAAACATAAAGTTAATAACGTAACGGAGAATTATCATACCCCGGGCTTATATATAAAAATAGATTCTAAAGGAGGTAATAAAAAAGAATCCAAAACTTACACTCTAATTAAAAATCGTAGTAACTTGTTAATACCTGTTGCTTCTCGAGCATGGGGTCTCGATGTGGTACTGTGAGAGGCATCCGAGGAACTTGTCCTTCTTGGACTTCTCCAGTTCCAGCAGATCCAGTTGTTTGTTGTTGATACAGTATTGCTCTCGGAACTCCTGCAATAGATATTTTAATTGAAATTTCACATTTAGGTACTAATTTGCAATTTTTGGTAAGCATACACATTTTTTTTGTGTATGCTTACCACGATGCTAGGCCACGATCTCACCTAGTCTGGTCTGGTCTGGTGATCTCACCTGGCCTCAAAGTAAGAATAAGTATATTCTTTGAGGGTATGGCATTTATACTACTACTAGATGATGCCCGCGACTTCGTCCGCGTGGATTAATGTTTTCTGATTCCCGCGGGAACTCTTTAATTTTCCGAGATAAAAAGTAGCCTATGTCCTTTCCCTGGATACAAACTATCCGTATACCAAATTTCATTAAAATCGGTTAAAGAGACAGTTTTCTTTAATTCCCACGGGAACTCTTTCATTTTCCGGGATAAAAAGTAGCCTATGTCCTTTCCCTGGATACAAACTATCCCTGTACCAAATTTCAGCAAAATCGGTTGAAAAGATGGGCCGGGATAGCGTAGAAGACAGACAGACAGACAGACACACTTTCGCATTTATAATATTAGTATGGATTACACCGCTTATTATTACTGTTATTCGCTTGACAGCCCGACTATGCGGTTATAGTGAAAATTAGCCCGGCTAAAGCCTCCCACCATACCAGAGAAAATTCAGTAATTATAAATTACTAAATTGTCTATAACGGAGATCGAACTCGGTACTTTTCACTTATAAGACAATAGCGCCAATGCGTCAGTCAGGGAGTTCATCACAAGTTTAGTGTATGTAAGCTTTTTGTATTTTCATAAAGGCAGATAATACAAAGCAAACATCTTCAATCACAGCAAATCAGCTGCCACAAACGGGGTTGATGGATGGCGTCCATAAACAGTGCAGAAAGCCAAAAAATGTGTTTAGCTGGTGTTCTATTCATACACATGATAATGGAATAACGTCTTCCATAATATTAAAATGTTCACTTCGCATATTATATTTTAGTGGCTAGTTTTCAAGTACCTAATGAATCTCAGTAAATTAGTAACCAGAATGGATAGGTGTCTTGATCATTAAATTATCAGACCAGGGCGTGTTTGGAACCCTCGTCGCTTCAGTTTTAATAATTTAACATACCGTGGTAAATTACCACGTCTACGTCATCACAATACAATCACTTTGTAAACGTGACGTTCAGAAGGTGTACTTTGTAGGTACCTATTTTGAATAAAAATACTTTGAGTTTGAGATTGAAAAATATAGGTCGGTATTATAATATGATCTATCTACTATTTACCATGTTTTCTATATTTGCACTATATGCGTAATCCCACCCTCACCACCTGGGTTTGATATGAGAGTATATTTTTTCCACTCATCCCTACCGTAGGGATAAGTGTAAATATTTTTTCCACCCATCCCTACCGTAGGGATAAGTGGAAAAAATTCCACTCTTACCCCCAGGGGGGATACGTTGGTAGGGACTAGTGGAACAGGCCGTATTTAATAGGCGGATCAACATGACGCTAAAATGTTTGCCCCGCATTGGCGGTTTTTCTGGTGTTGCAAAAGTTCATAGACAGCATAAACGCCAATTAATGACTCGTTGAATATCTAATCAGACAATACCCATTTGTAACAACAATCTTGAAATAAGGCTTAAGGGAAATGCTTCTAGATCGTAGATCAACGGGAAGTAAGTACCCTTTAGGTTTAATGGCTTATTGGCATAACTAATTGAACGGAAATCAAAGGCTTTACCTTTTACTATTTGAAAAAAGGCAAAAATTCACAAAGATTAATAAAAAAATCACGAGGCATCGTGCATATGCCAGTTTACATTAATTATACGAGTTTATACTGGTTAGGCACATACAAATTCTAACCCTAGGATATAATTTACTTACTTTGGGTATAATTTTTTCCCCCCACTTTTTTTGACTTAGCCTTATAGTCGTAGAACATGACAAAACTATTGTCATGTTCTACGACTATTAATAAGTTTCCATGACATACCTACACTACTCCTATCAGTGGGTCCCATAATAAATGCATTCTCGCCAACCTCCTTCATATTACGGCTAGATGTCTCAAGCTGATTATGAGAATAGAGCCGTGTCACATGGACAGCCAGGCAGTAAAAAAAGGTCTTATTAAGGCTTTTCCTTAAGTTATGGAAGTGATTCATACCTGTTTGGAGTACATCGTGGTCTTGCTGGCTGGCCGGTCGTCGCTGGCCCTCTGCCGCTTTCTGCCCGCGTTTTCATCCTCTGATTCGTAGCCTTTCGCCGAGTGTGCTATGTCCGCCTGGTACAAGAATAGTTCTTTCTTTTATTCCGCAACATAACGTGAAAAAAAAAACTTACAAATCGATCTAGAAATTTTTGAGAGATCGGTCTATATACTTCGAAAAAAGTTACGCGCTGAATTGAGAACCTTTTTTTCTCATACAATAC
This sequence comes from Erebia aethiops, assembly GCA_923060345.2. Taxonomy (NCBI): domain Eukaryota; kingdom Metazoa; phylum Arthropoda; class Insecta; order Lepidoptera; family Nymphalidae; genus Erebia; species Erebia aethiops. The sequence goes on along the minus strand of OV281096.1, from coordinate 5,544,307 downwards.
TTGCTTGTATTGATGCGAGCTATTCATTTTATATCGAAAAAAAAGGATAGGGTTCGAGAGGGTAGACAGGCCAGGCTCCATACTATAATATTCAAACCCCTTTGCCAAAACTGTATGGAGATAGCAAATCACGATTATTTCCCATCAGTTAATTTTCACGCAAGTTGAAACGCACAGTTCATATCACGAAAGCCTCAGGAGTCAGGAATATCAAATGCACGAGAGAAATGAAATGGCATTTCCGTGTAGACTGTCTATTGAAACGAAATATTCAACTTCGGAGCTGAATTCTCTGTTGGTAACAGAGAATTCAGCTCCGGTATTAATCCTTCATTAATTCTATACTGGATTAATTACCAATCAATAATTAATTAAATTAAATAAATCAGTCCACCGTAACACTTTATTGCAGAAACGGCAACTCATTTAATTAACTAGATTTTAAATTTTTAATATGAAGCTTTGTATGTAGTATTTTCTCTGCATTTTACTTTATTACACACAGTATTGTATTGCTTTTATTGACTTAAGTACTTACTTAAAATTTTTAACTAACTCAAAACAAGTTAATATTATTTTATGAATTTCCATTTTAGCAATTTCCATTCAATGTAAAGAATTTTTTTTTATCCGCTACAGCCCATGACTGCAAGCTTACCTGATAGTGATTGATGATACAGTCTAAGATGGTAGCGGGCTAACCTGTTAGAGGTATGGCAGTTATACTAAACCCTCCTACCCATACACGGCATCGTACCAGACTGCTAAATCGTTTGGCTGCACGTCTTTGCCGGTAGGTTGGTGACTAGCTACGGCCCCGTTAAGACAACAGTACTCAAAACTGCGCCAGGGAGGTCGTCAAACCTATGGACAAAGCCTTGGCACTAGGTAGCTGGAATTTTGCACAAAGGTTCCCTTTATGATGTAGACAAGAAATAAGGCCTGAATTTTCAAATTTTCGCCGTAAGTGAAGCCATGGGCGGTCTATTGTCATAAATAAAGTCATAAACTTCAGGTTTATGAAGTTATCTCTCGCCAAAGTTAACAAAACAGTAGTTACCCAGTAACCATACCGAATATGTAAAGTTCATATAATTTAATGAGAAAAGTTCGCTCTTTTACCCTACCTACATTGCTATTTTACGAGATATTTTATAAATATAACCTAGCTAAATTGTTACGGTATGCTGTAGTTTAATTTGATAGCGATCGCAACACGTCCTTGTACGGCTTTTGAAATTAAGCGGGTATTAACTATTTAGAATTTCGTAGCTATAAAGCTAGGTATACCCTTCAAAATATTTCATTGTTATTATTAAACTTGGCTCATTTTGCCTTGGAACTTCCCACACTATCGATACTAATCTTATCTTATCTTATCTTATCTTATCTTATATATATATAAAAATGAAACCCGTTTTCCTTGGTCACGGCATCACGCGTGATTGGCTGGACCGATTTAACTAATTCTTTTTTGTTGTATTTGTTATTATTAGGAGAAGGTTCTTACGGAAAAAAATATTAAGAAAATCTCTCAGAAATATTGAAAAATATACATTTAATTTTGCATACTAAGGCGGTACGAAGTTCGCCGGGTCAGCTACCTAGTAGGTAATATTATTAATGCTAAAGACGTGTGTCTGTCTGCATAAGCTTTTACAGCCCGTCTTTTCAACAAATTTTGACGAAATTTGGTACAGATTTAGCTTGCGTCTCCGAGAGAACACAGGTAACTTTTTATCCTGGAAAATCAAAGAGTACCCGCGGGAATCAAACCTTAATCGACGTAAACGAAGTCGCGGGAATCATCTAGTTAATAGGTATATTATATATTTTTTTTATTATCAAAATGCCTCTCAAATTCAATTTTTGGATACGCTTTAGTATCTTCCAGTGCTAATTTTGTGTCTTGTCCTTTTGTCAGTAGTGAACCATAATTTTTATATTGTTTGTTTTTCTGTTATTTTCTACCGTTTTGTTAATTCTACGTTTCAAATCAAGGTAACTTACTGGGTCGTTGTATGAAAATAAACGAGAAGACTGACTCTTCTAACGGGGCAATCATTCTTACTGCCCTGTATTAGTGAGCTGTCTCGTTAATCTTCAGGAATTTGGGCGGACCCTGAATGTCAGGACTTGGAAAACAGTGACAAATACAAACAAATGACCCCACGGCAAAATATTGCAGGTAGTATTTTATAGGCTTCCTTTAGGGCGAAGTTAAATCACAAAATTATTCATTTAGGTCTCTGTAAAATATTGGGAGCTTAGTAGAAGTTAGAACTTTTAGAAAGTAACCGTTATTTGTGATTTGTAAATCATTAGAGATAGCTCAACTACACTGTTGGGCATTCTCTGAGAGAAACTGTGAGCCAAGCCGTTTTATAATATATTTAAGTTTATGGTACTTACTATAATAAACATAGTTAATCATAGGTAAACTCTATAAAATATTTAGGAAATATCCTTGTATTTTAATCAAACGGTGACATTTGCTTGGAAGGTAACCTCCTTTTTTGGTACCTATATTATGTCAAAGTTCAAAAGGTAACCATAACCTTATCGTAACTTCAACCGCCTAAAGAATGCAACTGGTTTGACGTTTGAGGGTTAAAATACATTATAGGCAATCTAATTTACACTAGGTATGTTACTATATCCATACTTCCATGCTATATATTATACTATATATACTATATAATATTATAAATGCGAAACTATGTCTTTCTGTCTGCTACGCTTTCACGGCCCATCTGTTCAACCGATTTTGCTGAAAGTCGCGGGAATCATCTAGTTACTAGTAATATTATAAATGCGAAAGTTTGGATAAATGGATTAATTAACATACATCCAGTATGTTAATTAATCACGCCAGAACGGCTGAACAGATCTGGATGAAATTTGGCACAGAGATAGATTATAGTCTGAAATAACACACATGCTACTTTTATCCCGGAAAATTAAAGAGGAACCCGCGGGAACGAAAAAAACCTCATTCCACGCGGACGAAGTCGCGGGCATCAGTAAGCTAATAAGATTATCTTAGCATAGGTTTCATTAATTTAAGGTAAAGTTCATCAGAACGAGCGACTTAGCTAAAATTAGGGTAGTTTCAGAGTGCAGGCAAAGTTGACAACGCTTGCCCGTTGTGAGAAGTGAGGACCCTCTAATTTTCAGTTCACTAGGGAGCTGGGAACATCGCTAAGCTTTTACTGTGCCACATTAGGCTAAGAGCTGTAAAGACTATTAATTTGCTTAATAGTATAATTTTATACATGGGTTCAGTTGTTATAAAATTTTATTTGCTGCCATGTTTAATTTTTGTGTGCTAGAAATGTTGATGATCGAGAAGCATTATTAAACTCTCAGTGCTATTTCACATTAAGTAATAGAATGAACGCTCGCGCTCGCTTCGCTCATGTTTGATCTTATCTCCTAACTTTACGGTCTTTTAGACAGTTAATATTATAATGCAAAAAAACTGTGTGTGTGTCAGGAGAAATCATTGTTGTTTTGTATTTAAGGTATAATATTAATATAGACGTAGTGGGCAACTATTTTTTTTTTTTAACCACTACAAGTTATATAGCCCTTGACTGCGATCTCACCTGATGATGCAGTCTAAGATGGTAGCGGGCTAACCTGTTAGGGGCATGGCAGTTGTATTAAACCCATACCCCTATTCGGTTTCTATACTCGGCATCGTACCGGAACGCTAAATCGCTTGGCGGTACGTCTTTGCCGGTAGAGTGGTAACTAGCCACGGCCGAAGCCTCCCACCAGGCCAGACCAGGGAAAATTCAGAAATTATAAATTCCCAAATTAACCCTGCCGGGGATCGAACCCGGGACCTCCGCACGTTAAGACAACAGCGCTACACACTGCGCCACGGAAGTCGTACCTAAATTGTATACAAAAAAAACTTGCATTCTGTATAGTTTAGTAACTGCCTTGGTCTAGTGGTTAGCATGTTCGACTGCGGCCGACGAGGTCCCGGGTTCGGGCCATTGGTCGGGCCATAATTAGGTATCAACTATCAGGAGTGCACTCATGTATGGATCGGCAATCCTTACATGATTGCACCTCTGTTGTATTCTGACAATAAATACTCAGTACTAGCCCGGAGTTAGGGAATTGGCGATGTTTCACCCCCGTGCCTCGGACAGCACGAAAAGCCGACGATCTGCGCCCGATCTCTCACCGATCGTGTCAGGTTTTCCTTCCCATCGGGCAATGAGAGTAACGGCACAAAGAGTGTGTGTGTGTGTGTTTGCGCACATACTAATTGTACACTATAATATCTCCCGCGCAGATGGCTAATCTCTGGAGACTGGCCGCCGTGGCCAATATTCGGTCGGGAGGACATTAGGTATTATTAAAAATAAATAAAGGCTTTTTTATTTTTAAACTAGCTGACCCGGCGAATTTCGTACCGCCTTAGCGTAGCAATGATGCACTACTTTATTTTGTAATTTTTCAATATTTCTGAGAGATTTTCTTAATATTTTTTTCCGTAAGAACCTTCTCCTAATAATAACAAATACAACAAAAAAAGAATTAGTGAAATCGGTCCAGCCATTCACGCGTGATGCCGTGACCAAGGAAAACGGGTTTCATTTTTATATTATATTACTAGCTGACCCGGCGAACTTCGTACCGCCTTAGTATGCAAAATTAAATGTATATTTTTCAATATTTCTGAGAGATTTTCTTAATATTTTTTTCCGTAAGAACCTTCTCCTAATAATAACAAATACAACAAAAAAAGAATTAGTGAAATCGGTCCAGCCATTCACGCGTGATGCCGTGACCAAGGAAAACGGGTTTCATTTTTATATATATAGAAGAAGACTAGCTGACCCGGCGAACTTCGTACCGCCTTAGTATGCAAAATTAAATGTATATTTTTCAATATTTCTGAGAGATTTTCTTAATATTTTTTTCCGTAAGAACCTTCTCCTAATAATAACAAATACAACAAAAAAAGAATTAGTGAAATCGGTCCAGCCATTCACGCGTGATGCCGTGACCAAGGAAAACGGGTTTCATTTTTATATATATAAGATTAGATTAATTAATAAGTACCTACCTAAGAGAGATATATTTTTTCCAAGAAATATTCACAAAATTAATAGTTACTAAGTAGTAAACCTACGAATTGGAATTCTCAAATATTTTTAACATAACAACAAAATAATATTGTGAAATAAGCTCATAAGGTTCCACGAAACTGCAGCAACGCTGGCTTTCAGAAGAAATTTAAATAATATGTAAAGCAAAGCTTGGGTAACAAGTATTTAATGTTTTAGAACATGTATTTAAATTTACCGTAATTTTCATGAATTCCACGTAAGGTAAACGCTTTCCGAGCAACGGTAAAAGCCAAATAAATCCAGGCCAAATCTGAACTAAATAGCGCTTAAAAGATTTCATATCTCACCTGTGTTGAAACTGATACGCCTGAGCCACTCGCGCTGCCACCTGCGGAGAAAATAAAATATTTCAGTATTTTCACCGCTGGGAAATCTGTATTTTAATTTGAAACGCTTAAAACCGCGGATTTCACACTTTAAACATTAGCAGGTATAAGCTTCGTAGAGCGATATGTGAAATGATTATGAGTAAAACTATTTAAAAAAATAATAAATAAACCTTTATTTCAGATCTAGGATCCATACGGTGTTAGTAACAAAAAAATTTTAAAACTAGGTATGTTAGTAATAAAAACAATTGACACTTAATTAATTTATCTTAATGTATGTACCCTCTTACGATACAGTTCTCTTGGAGTTCGTTAGTCTTGGAGTTGACATGTAAGCCAACCCAGTGCTTCATAAAAGGGTTTTCCCACTTTCCTACCAATGTTTTCAGAATACTGTTGGTGCTTCCGCGCACTCTATTCATCACAGATGCCGCTCTTTTCCTCATTATACCATAAAAATCGTCGGTGTGAGCCGCCGCAAACATCTGTTAAGCATTTATGCTAGCGCTGAAACGGGAAATAAAGGTCTAGCCCCACTTGACATGCACGGAGCGGCGCAGCACGTATAGCAGTAAAGTATATTATTATTTGTACGAGTTTGTATGGGGCCGCGTCACGTATTAAGTACATCTCCGTGCCGCGTCATTGAAGTAGGCCTAGCTCCATACAACCATACAAAGAATACTTGTCGTGCCGCGCCGCGCCTCTATAGAGGGGCTAGACCTTGAAACGGCTTTCAAAAGATCAGCCTCACTTGGGGCTGTGACCGTGAGTGGTTCTTTACTTCCGATTATGGGCTCATCTGATTCTCTCTCTCTCATCTGCGCTCTCCGATGAGAACTGACGATGAAACTGGGAAGTAGATAGAGGCGTGGAGTGCCTCTATCTACTTCCTGGCTAAGTAGGTACTAGTAAAGCCTGCGCTTCGACCCCTTTGGGCTCATTAAGTTCGTTTTGACGAGTCTCATTTATATTAAAGGTGCATTTCGGTGAAGCATGTTTTTTAGTTCTTTTTAAGGTAAGTATACTTTAATATTAACTTTTTTATTTTATTTTTTAAATTGAAAACAATACAATAAGAACTTAAAGAGCTAGCCTAGCCTAATTACTATATAAATCAAGCCCTCGTGGAATGGTGGCAAGAATGCTGGCTGTCTCCGCGCTGGACAGCCATGCTGAGCCACGTAATTAACGGAGATTACTTATCTCGCTAAAAATTTTAACCATACGACAACATAGACAAACTCAATTTGAAAGCAGCGCCTCGGTACCACTCCACTCAATATGTGGGTCTTGCCTAGAGCTTAATGTTAGTTAGACAAACTCACGAGTAGTTTGAAAGTGCTTTGTTAGGGACTTCAGTCTAGGCTGATCAAATAAACTAGTACCAAAGAGCATTTAGTGAACTCTGGTAATTATGTGTTGCATCATTTTAGACAAACTGATTAATAGACAGTCTGAGACAGATGTGGCTAACTAGACGCAGATATTATACCTATCTAATGGCTTTTAATCGTAATCCGACGACCTCCCTGGTGCAGCGTTGAGCGCTGTTGTTTTAATGTGGGAGGTCCCGGGTTCGATTACCGGGAGGGAATTCACAATTTTTGGTTTATCTCTGGTCTGGTCTGGTGGGAGGCTTCGGCCGTGGCTAGTTAACGGAGGAATTACAGACATATAATAAACAGGTGACGTGGATACTACGTCTTTTGGCATTTCCTCTATTTAATCATCACAAAAAAAATAACATAAGTAACATCCCAAATATATTTACCTCATACGTATACCTAATCGGTTTTTATACGGCACTAGCTGACGCCCGCGACTTCGTACGCGTGGATCGAGGTTTTGTGGTTCCCGCGGGAACTCTTTAATTTTCCGGGATAAAAAGTAGCCTATGTGTTATTCCAGACTATAATCTATCTCTGTGCCAAATTTCATCCAGATCCGTTCAGCCGTTGGGGCGTGATTGAGTAACAAACATCCATCCATACATCCATACATCCAAACTTTCGCATTTATAATATTAGTAAGATAAGATAATAATTAATAATTAATGGTACGTATCAGAATGTTATTGTATCACTTTGCGGCACGTGTTTAGTCAATGTAAGTATCTCTGCTCTTAACCGATCCTTCTGGCATAGAAATTCTACACAAAATCGTGGGCAGTTAGAAATATTTAGAAATTCATGACCAACCTCATCCAATGATTAAATTAGAAAAATCCAATGGTATTCAAAACATGACGCGATGCTGTTTAAATAATCTGCAGTAAGTCAAATTGTACTATGTAGTACTGTCTATGAATAAAAAACAAGAAGTAGAAAAATCCTAGACATAACGCTCTGTGGTGGTTGGTGTAAAAAAAAAATCAAAATATATCCTCTTTCTTTGCGGGGAAAAAAATGTTAAATGAGGCAACAAACCGTCTAAAGTATAAGTGTGAAAATAGGGCGCACTAATGAAGCGCAGAACTTACACTGAATTTCCCATTTTCAGTCATTTGCTAGCTCTTTGTATACCTAGATTGTGAGAAAATTCCATTCATTTTTGGTTGCAAGAAAAGTTATTTTGATCCAAAATTTCCACTGATAAAGTTTTGCTTATAACCACAGCACAGCATATATACACATTGTTTGATTAAATACAATAATTATTTTATATTGTACTTATATATAGGCTCAAAAAATTATTGAAGTGAAAACTTCTTTAGGCGCGTTGAGCACTTTTTGGTAAGGGGTAAAAATGCAGATTCACGTGACCGACATGCATGCTCGCGAACATATACCTAAAATACTCCATTCGAAATTATTTTATATATTAAACTTTAATGCCTTAGTCCCTATGACTGCCAATTTTTTAAAATTCAAATTGACTTTTAAAATCTTTTGAACCGCACATTATTTACCTACCTAATTTAGCAGGTACTAAGTGAAAAAGACCTAATTATGCCAACATAAAGTGCGTTCAAGAGAAATACGCAGTGTATTATGAATTATCATCATCTTAATAGTAGAATCCATGCCCCTAACAGGTTAGCCTGCTACCATCTTAGACTGCATCATCACTTACCATCAGGTGAGATCGCAGTCAAGAGCTAGCTTGTAGTGGATTTAAAAAAAAAAAGAATCAGCTTTCCGAACTGGTGTTGTCTTGACTTATTATAACTGGCTCTAGTTTTCCTACGGGAAATAAATAAAACAATTGTCATATCAATCAAATTAATATCATAAATGCGAAAGTTTGGATGGATGTACGGATGTTTGTTACTCCGGGTACACCCGAAGTAACAATCACACCCGAACGGCTGAACGGATCTGGTTGAAATTTGGCACAGAGATAGATTATAGTCTGGCATAGCACATAGGCTACTTTTATTCCGGAAAATTAAAGAGTTCCCGCGGGAACCGAAAAACCTCAATCCACGCGGACGCAGTCGCGGGCATCAAGTAATACTTAATAAAAATGACATTTAATTCACGCATTTTTTTTTAAATCTACAGGATTTTTATGAAACATTTAAAACGTGAAGTGCGAAATGATTTTTATATTTCAATCTTACTTTCAACGATAGAAAAATATCATTTTTAACCGTCTTCAAACAAAGGAGGTTCTTAATACTACGCATTTAGATTTGTTAGTAATTTTCTCAAAAACCTAAAAGATCCTCCCTACCTAAAAGAACTTTATTATAGAAATTATATTCAATAATTAATCATTAATTATAATATTTAAAGAATTATCATTAATGTTCATATTATAACTACATTTAAGTACATTAATATATTACTGTAGTAACTTTAAACATTTCAATAACATTGTAAGCAACCGGCCCTTGTTTTGAAATAATGAAAATTTATTTTCAAATAAGTACTGCCAAAAACAATCAGAAAACTAATAAATTACAATAATAATAGAAGGGAGACATCCCTTACTTGTGTTTAAAGCTAAATTAATTTCGCATTATTTTCTGAGCGGTTGTCTGTTTTGTTTTGTATCATGAGAATGAACGATAAATTACAAGGATTTCACCCTAAAATGAAAGGCTTTTGTCTGCGATGCTATATTTTCTATTATATTAAATACTGAAAGCGTGTTCACTTCTTTTTTGACCTAAATTCCTACGAACCTATAGGCTATAAAGCTGCGTTAACCAAAGGAATGCAGCTTCTATGCAGATTATATGTGCCGTTTAAGTAAATTAAACACACCTGCACACACACACACACAATGGCAGATAAAAAATTATTTCCAGTATTATTGGTTAATTATCCTTTGTCAACATTACAAACGTCATACTATAACTAAGTAATATTATTAAATGCGAAAGTGTGTTTGTTTGTTGGTTTATTGGTTTGTCCTTCAATCACGCTGCAACAGAGCAATGAATCGACGTGATTTGCATACAGTTGAGGACCTGGAGAGTGACATAGGCTACTTTTTATCCCGGAAAATTGAAGAGTTCCCGGATTTTAAAAAAAAACTTAAAACACTCCGACGAAGTCGCGGGCATCAGCTAGTTTAATTATATTTTTAGTACCTACCTCCAACATCAGTGTGGAAAAGTCGGTGGGATAAGTATATTTTATAGGAAGGCAATATTAAGTATGTAAGCTGTATACTAAATCTTTTACATACTTCGAGCCATTATCTTAAAAACTGGGCCGGAATTTCAACGCACTCCGACGGTTGTTCAATGGGGGCTATTATTGGTTGATTTATTATACAAAATGGCGTCGTTACCGACTTTTAAAAGATTGTGCGTTTTGTCTGCTGTGAAAAGGTATGGTAAAACCATAGACTGGATAAAAAATATTAAATTTGACGATTTCCCTGTCGCAGTGGTGAACGATGTGGTCTCACAAGTGTTCCCAAATTACCGGATTTACCGAATTAGAACGTACCGGAACGCTAAATACGTCTATGCTGGTAGTATGGTAACTAGCCACAGCCGAAGCCCCCCACCAGACCAGACCAAAGAAAATTCAGAAATTATAAATTCCCAAATTGACCTTGCCAGGAATCTAAACCCGGAACTCCCACGGTAAGACCTTACCGTGCCAGGATGGTCGTCTAAAATATTGAAATTAGGTAACTACTACCTGATGCCCGCGACTTCGTCCCTGTTGAATTAGTTTTTTTTAAATTCCCACGGGAACTCTTTAATTTTCCGAGATTAAAAGTAGCCTAGATGTCACTCTCAAGGTCAAAAATCACGTCGATCCGTTGCTCTGTTGCTCTGTTGAAGGACAAACAAACAATATCAATTTCAATTTATTTATTAAGGTGCTGTGAGCTCACGAGATGAAAAACACAGGCGCGCGGGAGTGAAATCGAGCAAGCGCATGTCGCAAAAAAGGCATGAAATAATTTGTAAAAAAATTAATATTTACTTTTCAATACAAATGAATCCGACAATGTGTTTGATCTAGAAATATGAATTTTATCTTATATTTCAAGAGCTAATTATTGGTTTCAATAAGGAGAAAAATTGCTTTAAAAGGTAAATTAAGAGGTATGTTTAAAATAAATTTTAATGCAGAGATTTTTTTATATTGTGTTTTGAGATGCGTCAATGGCCGCTCAAAGGTCTTGAAAACAGCACATTTTTTTTACAAGCATAACATGTCACCGTTTGATGGATGCACTGCTTTTAGAAACTCCCTTTTACGCTACACAGGGCCTTAACATAGAAATATTTACATTTATATTATTTCTTAGCACCCCTTAAGCCTTGTCGACTTGACAAACAAACACACTTTCGCATTTATAATATTAGTAATATGATCTCTCACTAATGGTTGAAATTATGTTGAAGCCAACCCATTTCATCCTAAGATATTCTGATTCCGAATAAAACCCATTTTACTCACACCATCAAATAACCCCCGATTTGGATGCCCTCGATTTTGGAGCCGTTATCATATCGTTAATATTTATAGAACACCCATGTAGAGCTTATATTGAATCTCATCCATATAATGGAAATTTCTTGTATGAAAAGCTGAGTAAAATAGGTTTTCCAAATAAGTTTTTGATTTGAGTGTCTCAGGGAGAAAACACACTATACCCGCGTCGTATGGAAAACATGTTTCGTCCTGTAATGATAATCTGTACAGTTCGTTTTTGGATCAGTAACTTTTTATCTACCAGAAAATTTAATTATTTATTTGCATCGATATATATGTAGGTACTAGACCTACAGGACGAAACATATTTTCCATACGACGCGGGTATAGTGTGTTTTCATAGAAAAAAGTTGGGCGTCCGACTTTTAGAGCGCGCCCCTCACCTGTATAGCCCTGTCCGGTTGCTGTGGTGTCTTCTCGACAGGCCGAAATCTGTCGGGGTACGCTCCTCGAGGTCGATCCTCCTTACCCGGGTGTATCCTCACTACTAGCAGCCTACCTGAATTGTCTATTTCAGCCCTTTTATACTGGGCTGAGGTCGCGCCTGCTCGGCATCGACCTTGGGGCAATTGGATAGGTCTGGATTGTTATTGTTGTCAAATCCAGTGAATGAGGTGTCATATGCAGTGTTTGGGATGTCAAATCCGCTGTTACGGGTGTCCTTACCGATGCGCCGTCTTCTTCGTCGCCACTGATGCTGAGGTTGGGAGGCACCATTATCTCTGTTCTTGTCCCCGCCATAGCGCTGTCCCGCTTTTCAGACTAGATGGCGTTAGTAAATTACGTCCACATTCTTTGTTTGACAGGGCCCGTCTATGTAAATTGAGGTCGTTGTTTATTTGGTGCACAAACATGACAAAGGCGGAGTCTACCGGTCAACTCCAATAGAGTAAACCAAAACAAGAACCCCTAACAAACGCGATGTTTATAAAAACAAAATAAATCTAACCAAACGATGTGATATATTTCCACGCCCCTACACAAAGTGATTGCGCTTCCATCTGATGCTATACAAAAAGTTCTAGCACAGTATTTGGAGACAATTTGCTATTCAATATTTGCAAATGCAACAACAGCAAAAAATACATACCGTGCGACGCAAAACCGAAGAAAGAACAATAGATGAAAAATTCGCATGAGACAACAAAAGTCAATCTGTGGAAGCAAGCTAAAAAAAAACAAAAATAGTTTTTCTTGGTGACAACAACTCCATCAAATGCCACGAATTAATATCACGAATTTGACTTTTTGTATTGGATATGCTTTGCAAGCCGCTAAAAAGAGTCCCGACTTTAGTTATCACAAGTGACCCAACACGATGTATATGAAACAGTTCATTCCATTTAGTTTAAAAGGATCGAAAGGGACCCAGGTATTATAGCTTTTCTTAAAAGTTAGTGAACTCTTACAACTGCGTAACTTCGTCATTACAGAAATAAAAACGATCCTTTATTTTTAGGAAAGTAACCGCATTTCTTTTTAGACATAAATCATCATATCTGTGAAAAATTGTTGTCTTCGTATACGAAACTATGGAGGTTTACTCAGGATTTTAGAGAGAAATTCTTCTCAATTTTATCGCTTCGTAGCGGTTCCGGAATGGTGCAATTATTGGATGATTTATCACTCATAATGGTGTTATCGGAGGTTTTTAAGCTGCTATTGCGGTTGAAAAGTAAGGTCATATTTTATTTACAACATACTGACGACGTCTTACGTCGTCGGGCGATGTCGATTTGTCCTAGACATGGACCGTACTTGCTGTGAGACAGGGAATTGCATTGAATCTATCTATTCTATACATATATAAAAATGAAACCCGTTTTCCTTGGTCACGGCATCACGCGTGAATGGCTTGACCGATTTCACTAATTCTTTTTTTGTTGTATTTGCTATTATTAGGAGAAGGTTCTTACGGAAAAAAATATTAAGAAAATCTCTCAGAAATATTGAAAAATATACATTTAATTTTGCATACTAAGGCGGTACGAAGTTCGTCAGGTCAGCTAGTAAAACATAATTACATAAACGTACATTCTAATAGGTACATACTATAAACAGATAAAAATTATAATTTATTATAATATAATAAATATATATTTAAATATAATACATATTACATACCAACATAAATATTAAATTACATATAATTAATTTACAATACCTATACACAAATAATAATAAGACTAGGTTTACAGCGATAGATTATACTTTTTGAAACGGCCTTGTGCAAATCTTCGATAAAACTTTTTTTTTATTGTGAGATAGGTTTGCGCTTGGCGACAATCATGCTTAGTGCAAAGCAATGATGAGGTCTAGGTTGGAATGCGCTTGCCTAGAAGATGCCTATTCACTCTTGCCTTGAAGCTACCTAAGTTATACGTGGCAGGAAACACGTGCGCTGGGAGGGTGTGTATTTCAAAATCACGCGCTGGGATCTCCGACTGAGCATAAATTGCATTTAATATATAATTTCTGTGACTACCCTTGCTAATTTGCACACATACATTACAAGTTTGTTGACGCAATCAGTTCAAACGCTTTCCGCGTGGAATTGGCTTATAAGCTTCAATGTTGGTGCTTTGATGTATTGTAATTGTCGCTCTAGACCTGTAGCCCTATTATGTAGGACTTGCATCGATCATTATTACAGCCTCAATAGAGATGATGACAGCTCAATCAAATCAGCAACTTTTTATCGCATCTTTATCGAAACAGTGGTAGATTCGATTCACTCGACGATTCAAAAGCACTTGCAAAAGTTTATTTGAATTAAAAAAACATTTAATTTTAATTTAAACTTAAAAACGCACGGAAATTTGTATGAAATACATAGAATTGTGACGACATCAAATTTCAACGCAAATTTTCTTTAATCTAGGTATCACTTATAATAGTTATCAAACTTAAAACTAACCGAGGATGTGAATTTTAGGTATTTTGGAATACCTTATATTTAATAATTAATAAGAAATAATTTATTGTTGACACACATCACATCACATGATATGAGGAAGGCGGAGGACCGTGTTTGGTGGCGCGCTCTCGAAAAGGCCTATGTCCAGCAGAGGATGCATATAGGCTGATGGATGCATGGATGGATGGATAGGCATCACCATTCCTTGGTAAAGAATGATTATAAACTAGATGATGCCTGCGACTTCGTGCACATGGATTAGTGTTTACCGATTCCTGATCAAATCCTCAATTTTCCGGGATAAAATCGGTTGAAAAGATGACCCGGGAACGCGTAGCAGACAGACAGGCATACTTTCGCATTTATAATATTAGTATGGATATGGATTCACCTCAGGCTAGTCTATTTATAAAACTGTACAATGTTACCCAGTTTGAATAAATTAATTTTGAGTTTGAATTAATAACTTTAAAATTAGGTCAAAGAAAGACACTAGGATAAAACAAAAGTTTATGCCTCTCAAATTTTACTCTGTGTTCCTGTACTTGTTTAAACTTGTTTCCTGAAATGTGATCTAACTTTCAAAGCTAAAAGTTAAAGCAATTCACAGAGTGCTGTATAAAACTTTACGACGACTCCTTGAACTTTATCACGCATCTGGTAAGGAGGATATAAACTTCAGATTTAAGTACTATGTCCTGGTCTATATCTAGACGTTTAAGTATGTGTTATAAGAATCATAAGAAAACTTGAATGTAGGTACGTATAAGTTTCTTTTTTTCTGCAGTTTAAGATGGTAGCGGGTTAACCTGTTACGGGTATGGCAGTTACTTATAAACCCAAACCCCTAGTAGGTTTCTACACAGCATCGTACCGGAACGCTAGATCGCTTGGCCTTTACTGGTAGGGTGGTAATTACTAATTAGCCACGGCAGAAGCCTCCCACCAGACCAGACCAAATAAATTCAGAAATTATAAATTTCCAAATTGACCCTGCCGGGAATCGAAACCGGGACCTCCCACGTTAAGACAACAGCGCTCAACACTGCTACAGGGAGGTTGTGGGAGGAGGTATGGATATAGGCATCAGCTCATGGGTATGGGAATTTATAATTTCTGAATTTTTTCTGGTCTAGCCTGGTGGGAAACTTCGGCCGGGGCTAGTTACCGCCCTACCAGCTTAGACGTATCGCCAAGCGATTTACGTTGTTGTGTAGAAACTGATAAGGGATATCGGTTTAATATAACTGCCATACCCATAACAGGTTAGCCCGCTATCATCTTAGACTGCTCATCACTAAAGATCAGGTGAGATCGCAGTCAAGGGCTAACTTATAGTGGAATTTAAATAAAAACGTTACAAGCTGTCCTGCTGTAGTGTGCTTTTGCCAAAACTGTCCCATGGTAAACCAGTGACCACGCAAACTAAAATTACTCCTCTTTGGTAACTAAACCGCTACAATAAAAAGGCAGTGTGTAAAAACTAAAAAGTTCTCCGCGTAATGCAGATACGCCTCATTAGGGCGACCTATATAACGTTTCAGAATGCTTTGTACTTTTCACAGATAGCTAATGCCTTGCAATTTGTGCAGAAATGGTGTATACTTAAATAGACTGATACATTTGTAGCTTCAAGGAAACAGGCTCTTTTAAGGTATATTTTCACCGCCACATATGACATGAGAGTGTTCCTTGAACTAATTAAAAATATTTGAACATAAATTATTTATTTATTATAGTTTTATATATTTAAAATATAGATATATTTTCGTACAGCAAATAATACATAATATAATAAATGTGCATTTAATATGAGTGCTTACTTATAAACTTGACTTATTAATATTTGTTGCTATGACGTCACCCGGCTCACAGCTGAAAATCAACGCCTTGCTTTGTATGCGATTTATCCCATTCTGTGTGGTGTCACAGACTAAATTGTTACATCTGTAATCTATGTTTTGTCTGTGACACCATTGTCGAATAAATTGTTTTCCTCTTTTTCTTTATTTAATAAAATTGCAAATATTTGCCGGAAATAAAGTTTTTAGTTCATTGGACACTCGAGTATCTGTTTACAATGACTTAAATCGGCAAAAAGCGTCAATGAATTAGGTTAAAAAAAAATGGCGATGAACTTGCAATATATTGCATTCTCGAACCTAAAAAAGCTCGCCACGCATCCTCGCATCGACACTTTTATATTAAGGTAACTTAAGTAATATATGGTAAATAAGTAAGGGAAACGCTTTATTACACACAAACAGAAATGATACATAGACACAATTTACAAGTTATTATGGTGTAAAGGCGGCCTTATCACTGCGAGTGATCTTTTACAGGCAAACCCTAGGCAGGCTATGATGCTGCACGACCGCAAAAAACTTCTTTCCCTTCCAACGCGGACGTTTCGCAGTGGCGTTTCATCCTGTCCGGTCCCTAGTGTTCGATGACCTCCCTGGCGCAGTGTTGAGCGCTGTTGTCTTAACATGCGGAGGCACCCGGTTCGATTCCCGGCAGGGTCAATTTGGGAATATATAATTTCTTAATTTTCCCTGGCCTGATGGAAGGCTTCGGCCGTGGCTAGTTACCACCGTACCAGTAAACACGTACCAAGCAATTTAGCGTTCCGGTACGATGCCGTGTAAAAACCGATTATGTACCTATTAATATAACTGCCATGCCCCTAACAGGTTAGCCCGCTACCATCTTAGACTGCATCATCACTTCCCATCAGGTGAGATCGCAGTCAAGGGCTAACTTGTGGTGGATAAAAAAAAGTGTTTTCACCTCAAAATTAGCTCATATAAATCCATAGCGCCATGTCCAACAACACGAATGACATTGTAAATGCAAATAGGTAGGTAAAATCAATGCAATAGCATATTTCTATGAATATCTAACTAGCTATAATATTCATAAGGTTGTAGAGATTTTGATTTGGGTGCCATCACTATGGAGAACGCTGTAAATTATAATTAATTCCGAGAATACGATCCATTAAATCCGCATTCCATTTAGCTGTAAACGACAATGGCTTAAAGCCCTATTGTGTGGTCGCCAAAGCCATTACTTGTAAAGGAGTTGTAATGCATAGCTGATAGCAAATATACCTAATTATTATAATCATTTCGCATTTTTATTGAACTTTTGGACTTCCAGATTTCAATCTTACAGAAAGCCTTAGATCAAGATGCGCAGAACCGATGGCTTAACGTCCTCTCCGAGACACGGAGGTGATTGGTGAAACACTGCCAACATTCGAATATTCTATAAATATATCTGCTAGTACCACAGAATAGGTACATAACAGTACAGCTAGTGCTGAGAATAGGGATGATGATATCAAAAATAAATTATTTCTAACTGATTATTAAATAGAGGGTCTTCCAAAAGACGTAAAATTCACAGCCTTGGTTAGTTTTAAGTTTGATAACCATTTTAAAATAAACATTAAAGAAAAAAAAGTGCGTAGAAATTTCATGACGTCACAATTGTGAATTTCATACAACTTCCATACGAGAAGCGCGTTTTTAAGTTAGATAAAGAGTTGCTGATTTGATTGAATTGTCATCATCCCTATTTCTTGTCAGAAAAACCCAATGCTTGTTATGGCCCGACCCCGGAATCGAACATCGACGGCTGCTGCAAACATGCTAACCACCACAGTAGACCAACGAGGCAGGCAAAAGTCATTTATACAAAACACCACAACAAAGTACGGAACATCACAGAGTTTCCAGGGTAAAAAACAGAAAATCCTGATGAAATCGTGGGCATCGCCTATAGTTTCTATTTTCAAGATACACGTACAATAATGGAAAATATATTATCTGTGGTGAAAAATTGCACTCGCTTGCAAGAAAAATATTGTGCAATGTCTCCTTTCTGTTATAGTCGTTAATATTTTTCAATACCGACTAACGGAACGGAAAGTTTTAACTATAATTTTTCATTATTTAGGTATCAAGGAACTCCCTGTAGGCGCATTGTGAGCGTTGTGTTTATACTAGTGTGAGGTCCTGGGTTCGATTCCTGGAATAGGCAATTTTGGGAGTTCATAATTTCTAAATTTGTCTGCTCTAAGTCTAATCTAGTGGCAGGCTTAGGCCGTGGTTAGTTACCAGCGTTCCAATGTAATGACAGAATGTTAGATTTAGTGGATACCGCTGTTTTTCTCGGAATAACGTTAGATGCTAAACTCCAATGGGGCCATCACATTAATGACTTATCGAACAGGCTTAGTTCTGCTGCATACGCGGTTAAAAAGATTCGCCAGTTAACAGATATAGAAACGGCGAGATTAGTTTATTTTAGTTACTTTCACAGCATTATGTCATATGGTATATTATTATGGGGTAATGCTGCTGATATTAATTCTGTTTTTGTGTTGCAGAAGAGGGCTGTTCGAGCCATATATAATATGGGACCAAGGCAGTCACTAAGAGATAAATTTAAAGAAATCAATATTATGACAGTGCACAACCAATATATATTTGAAAATTTAGTACACGTGCATAAGCACATTGATAAATTCAAGAAGAAAAGTGATTGTCATAATGTCAATACTAGACATAAAAATAAACTTGTAATGCCTGTTTCTAGGCTTAGTAAAACTAGCAATTCATTTGTTGGAAACAGTGTCCGCTACTATAATAAGCTCCCAGAAGACATGTTGAAGATGTCTCTGAATAAGTTCAAAGTTAATGTAAAACGTAAACTCATTAAAAAATCTTATTACCATGTAAAGGACTACTTAAACGACAAGGAAGCCTGGCAATAATTTGCTCTAATGTCTCTGATAGTTCCTTAGTAAGAATATTTGTGAGATGGTGATAATAAAAAAAAAAAAAAAAAAAAAAAAACCGGCTGAGTTTGTTGTGGGCTCTTCTCAGACCAGGGCGCGTTTGGAACCCTCGTAGCTTTAGTTTTAAGATACCGTTACCCATTATCACCATCATGCTTTTTAAGTACTTATGTAATTTTTAGACGAAAATAAGTGTACCTACAGTGTACCTATATTTAATAAATAAATGACTATGACTATGACTATGACTATGACTATGACTATGACTAATGTCTGCCAATCAGAGGTCGTGTGATTTAATTGGTTTTTAGCAGTTCGCTTTTGGATTTCAGATCTCATGTGATTTTAGCTTATTTTAGCCAATACATTAAATTAGTCACAAAATTTATCAATCCTTTGTCTCGCGTAACGCGCTGCTGTGAGCGTACGTCACTCATTATCTCTCTCTCACTCGTAGATTTAGTTTAAGATGTCGTACTGATTATCACCATTATATTGTTACTCGTATATTATGTTATAAATAACCGGACTTCAATAAGTGTAGTATACCTACCTAAATTGAATAAACGTTCTTTGACTTTGACTTTGACTTTGACTATCCGTATCTAGCAGCATGCTTTTAATCACGCGCGATCTGCCGGTCGGTCACATGCTTTCATAAAAAATGGTTTCATGCGTGCTCTAATGGCATATTTAAAAGCATGCTATAGAAATTTGTAGTTTATAGCCTGTAGCGTGCTATGGTTTTATAGCGGTTTTGAACAACTTTAGCTAGAGTACCCGACTGGCGGCACCAACATCGGCATCGGCCGGTCGGCCAGCGCGCTACCAGCAGACAAACGCCGCTACTAGTGCCAACAGGGCGCTGCGCGCGATCGCGCGATATTCAAGACGCCGCCGTAGCGTCACAGCGGCTCCTCACTTGGTGATCGCACGCGCTGCGTGCTATTAACTACCTCTGGCCTAAAGTCTTTTAACCACTAGGGCACTACATCACATAATAGTTAAATTCTTTACTACGACCAACGTACTGTCTATTCTGTGCTTATCTTAAGTGATGATTAAGCTATGCTCCTTGCTTTTTATCTTATTTGAAGAGTGAAGACATAAAGATAACAATATTATTGGAGTGCACAAATTGATATAAATAACATACCTACCTACTTGTTGAGGCATCTGGCATTTACCAAGTCTTCCTCCCTTGTTACGTTTCTGATTTATTACATTGTTTTCTTCAGTATACCAATTCCACGATATACTCGAGTACCTCTCGTTCTATTTTATATGTAACAATGAAGAAATGACCCGGCCGTTCTACGTTTTGCCTTTTATTGGTCCTTTACTACCCAATCGTAAAAGGTTTACTGCTGTAAACGTATTAAACTGCTAAAATATTTTTTTTATGCTTGGAACACCTTTCTATGAGTAAAATGAAAAAGAGATTGCTCTAAGCCTAATTAATAGGATTTTACATAAACGTTGTTTTACATAAAGGCAAATGAAGAAGTAAAAGATGTTTATGTGACCATTTACTTAATTGAATTGAAACCTTGATTGAAGATTGAATTTGAAACTAATAATAGGTAATAAATTTTGTAATAATTTATATTTATTATTTTGATATTGTTTTGATGCTTGATATTAGATATGAATTTTTGATGTAGGTTCTTGAGATAGAATAGGGTTGGGCGTTGATAGAGTTGCTGGACGCCCGCCCCATGATGTGCTACAGGTGCCTAGCACCTGGGCACGTGGGCGCCCAATGCACGGAGGGGGTTGACCGCAGCGGACTGTGCTACCGCTGTGGTCAACCAGGCCACAAGGCCCGAGGCTGCACCGCGGAGCTGCGCTGCGTCGTGTGTGCGGCGGCCGG
Organism: Erebia aethiops; assembly: GCA_923060345.2. Classification (NCBI taxonomy): domain Eukaryota; kingdom Metazoa; phylum Arthropoda; class Insecta; order Lepidoptera; family Nymphalidae; genus Erebia; species Erebia aethiops. Next base: position 5,523,316 of record OV281096.1, on the reverse strand, counting down.
GCGGCCGTCGGAACACCGAGTGGGCGGCAAGGCGTGTGAGCTCCCACCCAAGGGAAAGAGGAGGGGAGGGAATGGGGATAAGCCCCCTCCCTCCGCCCAACAAGAGGTTCCAATGGAATAAGGAGAGCTCCCGGCGACTGACTAGACCTGTCTGTCGCCCGTCGAGCGGGGTTGGAACCCGGGTCGGGAGGTGCACCTCACCTTGTCCCCGAAGGTGGGTCCGCTCCGGTGGATGTCGCTGGCTGGGTTGCGGACGAATGCCCTTGGCGCTCCCGTAACCCAGCCTTAAGGCGATGCGCAGAAGCGCCGCTGGGTTTTAGTGGGTATTCTGGAGTGCCAGCGAGTCCCACATACCCTCTCGGAGGCACGGCAGTTCATCTGCCTGCGTCTGGGAGGGATGCCTAAACGCATTTCCCAGCGTTAAAAAAAAAAAAAAAAAAAAAGGGTTGGGCGTTGAGGAGTCAGTAGGGGTAGACTTTTCTATTTATTGTAATTGTGAGATACGAAGTACAAAGTTGCAAAAGCAAGTTATTATTTTAGTGTGCAAATAGATACCTAACGGGGCATACTACCATGAGTACTATCACTTAAAGCTGTTTTATTGTAATATTCTTGTCGTTCGTGTTTTAGAATTATAATCCTTGTTTTAGGGACGTAAAGGAACGTGACATAAAACTATCATTTTGAAATAATACTGCTTTACGCTATGGTAGTAACCCCCGTCATCATTTATTTATTTATTTATTTAATAATAAATAGTAATAAATAAAATAAATAAATGATGCCCGCGACTTCGTCCGCGTGGATTGACGTGCTTGGATTCCCGCGGGAACTTTTCAATTTTCTGGGATAAAAAGTAGCTTATGTCCTTCCCCGGGATGTAAGCTATCTCTGTACCGAACTTCATCAAAATCGGTTGAGTACTCGAGCCGCGAAAGCGTAGCAGACAGACACACTTTCGCATCATACTTAATATTATAAATGCGAAAGTCAGTTTGTGTGTTGGTTTGTTGGTTTGTCTTTCAATCACGCTGCAACGGATCGACGTGATTTTTGGCATGGGTATAGTTGAGGACGTGAAGAGTGACATAGGCTACTTTTTATTCCGGAAAATTGAGGACGAAGTCGTGGGCATCAGCTAGTTTACAATATTAGTATGGATTGTGTGGATTCAGATGGATTTGACCATAGATTTGACATACAATAACGACAGCTTAGTCCCATAAGTCCCGTGATCCTCAAAATGACGTTCCCGGATATTACGACCCGGATCAAGCGAATAGCGATCTAACCGGCCCAGCTAAAGGGTGCTAAGATGTATAGATTGACAATTTCCGCTTCTATTTATACACTAAGGGACTCGCTTTATTGTGTGCGAATAAGTTAACTTGTACTTTCCTGAAAGCTTTTTGTTTTTCAGATTAGGCTTGCGTTTGACGATAATAGGGATGATGCCTATATCAAAAATAAATAATTTCTAACTGATTATTAAATATAGAACCAAAAGAATATTCACATCCTCGGTTAGTTTTAAGTTTGATAGCCATTTTAAAATATAGATTAAAGAAAAAAATGGCATTGAAATTTGATGACGTCACAACTGTGAATTTCATACAACTCCCATACTAGTTAAGTTTGTTAATGAGCTGCTCATTTGATTGAGTTGTCATCAACATATTATGGTACAAATACAAAGCAATGATGAGGTCTAGGTTGGAGCGTGCTTGCCTAGAAGATGCCTATTCAGTATTCACTCTTGCCTTGAAGGTACTTAAGTTATACGTGGCAGGCAGTACACTTTAGCGTTTTTTTTTATCCACTACAAGCTATCCCTTGACTGCGATCTCACCTAATAGTAATTGATGATGCAGTCTAAGATGGTAGCGGGCTAACCTGTTAGGGGCATGGCAGATATATAATACTAGCTGACCCGGCGAACTTCGTACCGCCTTAGTATGCAAAATTAAATGTATATTTTTCAATATTTCTGGGAGATTTTCTTAATATTTTTTTTCCGTAAGAACCTTCTCCTAATAATAACAAATACAACAAAAAAAGAATTAGTGAAATCGGTCCAACCATTCACGCGTGATGCCGTGACCAAGGAAAACGGGTTTCATTTTTATATATATAGATACTAGCTGACCCGGCGAACTTCGTACCGCCTTAGTATGCAAAATTAAATGTATATTTTTCAATATTTCTGAGAGATTTTCTTAATATTTTTTTCCGTAAGAACCTTCTCCTAATACAACAAAAAAAAGAATTAGTGAAATCGGTCCAGCCATTCACGCGTGATGCCGTGACCAAGGAAAACGGGTTTCATTTTTATATATATAGATATAGATTAAACCCATACACCTTCGATTTCTACAGGCATCGTACCGGAACGCTAAATCGCTTAGCGGCACGTCTTTAGGTAGGGTAGTAGGGTGGTAACTAGCCACGGCCGAAGCCTCCCACCAGGTCAGACCAGGGAAAATTCAGAAATTATAAATTCCCAAATTGACCCTGCCGGGGATCGAACCCAGGACCTCCGCACGTTAAGGCAAACAGCGCTACACACTGCGCCACGGAGGTCGTGAACGTATAATATTATAATTAGTATCATTAACGTAGAGCAAAACCGTTTCGCTCGAGCAAATTGGACGTAAACCACATATAATAGATGCCAACGTTGCCGATTTCTTGCTGTTCTGTGGTAGAATGGGGTAAAAGGTAAGCTGTAAAGGTAAAAATTTAATTCAAATGGCCTAAAAAATGTTTAGTCTTTATAAATAAATTTTCCGAGCAACTGTGTTGTAAAAAAACTTAACCTGACAAACGAAGTTGCACACATGTACTTGTTGAGTACTACAGTTGAAACACAAATTGTATCTACCATATAACCAACATCACTGAGGCAAAATTGAGTCGGTGCATACGTTTTGGTAATGGAATTAAAACCTAACTCTAAACGGATATTACAATCCAGCCTAGTCTTAATCGGTTCGCTCTTAGACGTAGGTGCAAATTGATAATCTCCTCTTTCACTTAGAGCCAAATTGTAGAGCGCAATCAGTGGCGTGCAGTTCATAGAAGCATAAAAGCACTCCTTACCCAAGTGGAAAAACGTCAATGCTCATTTTTTCATCAAAACAGTTAGTAAATAGGTATTCTGACTAACTAATGCCTACCCTAGCTTCAAAATCTGTGCACGCCACTGTGGTATTACCAGTTACCACCATACCTACTACTCCTCTCCTATTGAAGTATACCTCTATGGTAGAAGTAAGTACCAGTTCCAATCTATAAAAATATTATATATGTTTGGATGGATGGATAGATGTTTGTCATTCAATCACGCCAGAACGGTTGAACGGATCTGGATGAAATTTCGCACAGTGATAGATTATTGTCTGGAACAACATATAGCCTACTTGTTATGGAAGTAAAATACTTCAATCCACGCGGACAAAGTCGCAGGCATCAGCTAGTAATTTGTCTCCCTTCGCGAGCTACCCGTTTGCTGAACAAATATTTGTAGACGTCAAGTCCCACAAATTGAATTCAACCGAGCGGTCTCCGCTTGGATCTTAAGGAAGTAAATAAATCTTTTTTTAATGAATATATTGCAGGGTATAACTAACTACCGCCCGCCGCGGCCCGCTACCATCTTAGACTGCATCACCACTCACCATCAGGTGAGATCGCAGTCAAGAGCTAACTTGTAGTGGATAAAAAAAAGTTATTATAAACATGGGCAACCCACATTCACACACACACACACACACACACACACACAAATTTCCACGTAGATATTTTATTGTAAAATATTCAGATTCATAAATGATGGGAATCCCATCCAATAACTCCTCAGAATACCCATCACCATTGAGAGAAGATAGGACTCAAAAACAGAGCCCCTGTGACGTCAGCTACATTCTCTTTTTGTTGAAATGGAGAAGTCTCAATTTTTTAAAATTTATTATGAATATTAAGATTAAATAAAACAAAAATACGAAAGAATTATTAAAATATCTCAACAAATGAAAAAGTTATGGAACTTTAAAGTTGCACTTGCATTACGGTCGTGTGTCGACGTCACACGACCTTATCAATCCACTTTATAAAGCCGAATAAAATAAATAAATGGACTTAACGTGACTTAATTGAATTAAAAGTACCTACTTAATTTGTGAGTAAAGATAATTTAGAAGTATTAAATCTCGGCTAGGTAAAAACTCACTCGCAAAATTTCTCACTCGAGTACCTTAATTTAATGTACAGCAATCGGTGTAAATTAAATTATTAAACTTATTAAATAATTAATTTTTAGGTCATGTATGGATTAGAAAAAAAACTGATTTATTCGATTTAATCTAAATTTTACTTCCGTTGCGTTAAATATGATATTCACAACATCATGAAACTTCTCAATTGGCGCATTTCTCCCTACTCCCTAGCATAGTACCTACTGAAACGATTCAGCGCAAGAAGGAAACGTTTGCAATCGGCAATTTGGTACCTGACCATTTCCAATTTGCATAATGGTAATGCATTGTGTTGCCTATCTGCGATTGGGAAATGCTTTCAGTTTGCCCTGCTGCTATCATAAGGTGACCGTATTTAGGTCAACCTATGTACTTCCATGAATTACGACTCTATCTCTTGGACGAATCAAATCTGCAATCCTACCATTATAATTTTTTTTTTATCCACTACAAGCTAGCCCTAAATGCAAAAGTGTGTATGTTTGTTGGCTCGTCCTTCAATCACGTCGCAACGGAGTAATGGATTGACAAAATTGTACATTATTGGATGGACTGACTTGAATCTTCGCGTTAAAGACCAAGAGTGACAAAGGCTTTTGATACCGGAAGATCTAAGATTCCCTACAGCCATTTTTTAAGCAACCTATAAACTGGCTGATGAATGGGCCGGTGTGAGAAAAATTTTGCTCTAATTTTTTTATTTAAAATTGTTAATAAGTGCTGTAATATAATATAGTCACGAATAACCAATATTGAGAAATCTCATTTTAATATTATAAATGTGAAAGTTTGGATGGATGTATGGATGTTTGTTACTCAATCACGCGCCAACGGCTGAACGGATCTGGCTGAAATTTGGCACAGAGATAGATTATAGTCTGGAGTCTTTTTATCCCGGAAAATTAAAGAGTTCCCGCAGGAACCAAAAAACCTCAAACCACGCAGATGATGTCGCGGGCATTCGCTAGTATATAATATGGTACTTATCACCATTGTGATAAACTTGTGAAAACAGCTTCGCGAATATATTACAGACAGAAGATGTAGAATAATCCGGTTTCAGAGCAGAGCACATAATTTCTACTTATGTGGCTTATGAAAAAACGATAAAACGAAGGGTTATGTCTTGTAGGTAATGCGCTAGCATATTGCATGTTTTTCTTGTTTTTTTTATCCACTACAAGTTAGCCCTTGACAGCGATGGTATGTGATGATGCAGTCTAAGATGATAGCAGGCTAGCCTGTTAGCCTACTCGGGTATCTATCGGAGCGCTAAATCGCTTGACGGCATTTTTTTGCCGGTAGGGTGGTAACTATAGCCACCACCGAAGCCTCCTACCAGACCAGACCGAAGAAAATCCAGTAATTATAAATTCCCAAATTGACCCTGCTGGGGATTGAACCCGGGACCTCCCGCCCACAACACCACTGCACTCACACTACGGAAGTAGACCGCAGCAGACATGTTAAATACAGAAAGGGCAAGCAGCGCATAACGCATGCTGCAATTTTTACTACTATTTTTTTAAACTATCTATATTATATCGGTTACCACATTCCACGACCAATCTTCCATTGTTCCACTTCACTTGATTATTCCAAACCATCTCTAAATAATGGCGTGGAAATGAGCATTCGCCATTTTCTACGAGAGCCCTTGGAGCGGATAAACAATCGAATACCCATCCCGCTTGATGTGACTTGGGACTCCCGATAGCGCCCGGTGAGGATATCATTTATAGTATACGACACGATTGGTTCATTAACATATTAACATTGTGGTTCCAGTTTTAATACTCAGCTTAACATATAGTCACAAAATATATATTTTAATCAATAAACTGAGCTAAAACACAGATCTTAAAGTCTTCGAACAATATGTCAGCACAAAGTTAGTTAATTTTTTCTAATCTCAAATTTCCATTGTTGTGAGGGAAATACCTCTTGTACCGTATATTATAGCTATTTGAATAAACACCTAGATATCTAGGTTATCCACTGACCACCAACCGTGTGTTAATATGTCGGTGACGAAATTATCAATATTTAAGTATTTCTCGGTCCGAGAAATCCTCATGCATCAGTTAACTTGATAAATCTTGCTTACTCTCAAATATTATATTGGGTGTGTTTTGGTTGATTGATTAATATGGCCGATAGAATTTGAAACACAATTTGTTACACTTTACCTACAATCTATAATACAGGACATCATACGACTCCATTTTACTGATAGATTGCATATAAACAAAGGAATAGAATAATTTGAATACAAAAAAAATTTGGCAGTTCGGCAGACTGCCGATAGAAGTGAAAACTTATAACCTAAAATTTGAAAAATTTTCAAACGCCAATCAATAAAAATACGATTATATAAGTGATCAAAAAAAACGTCACAGCATGTCGGTGTCGCGAACCCATAAGATTTTCCCATACCAAAAAGTGCTCAACGCGGCTAAAGAAGTTTTCAGCACACTGCCAGGTATATACGATGTGTTATACGTCATAATACGTCACAGCATATCGGTGTCGCGACACCATAAGATTTTCCCCTACCAAAAAGTGCTCAACGCGGCTAAAGAAGTTTTCAATTCAAATCACGTGAAATGGACATGAAATACTAAAATGATACCTTTTATACCATTTCTAACGTAGTGAATAGAGTTTTGTTTAAAGAATTTCGAAACTGAAAAGTTGCCAACCAAACCAAGTAGCAGCAAATTAAAAGAGAATTTAGTGGCCATTTAACGGCCGAAATGTAACTTCCGCAGTCACGAACGGCTCTAGTTGGGAGTTAGGAAGAGAAAAGTGTGCTTTGTGCCTTAATTGTTCAAGCACTTTGGAGAAATATATAGACCGGACACTCCAATCGAGTTGGATAAAGTGTAAGTAGATCCCTATTTATATTCATTGTCGCTAGTTTTGTTGTTTTTTTTTTTTTTTATCCACTACAAGCTAGCCCTTGACTACGATCTCACCTGATGGTAAGTGATGATGCAGTCTAAGATGGTAGCGGGCTAACCTGTTAGGGGCATGGCAGTTATATTAAACCCATACCCCTTAGGTTTCTACACGGCATCGTACCGGAACGCTAAATCGCTTGGCGGCACGTCTTTGCCGGTAGGGTGGTAACTAGCCACGGCCGAAGCCTCCCACCAGGCCAGACCAGGGAAAATTCAGAAATTATAAATTCCCAAATTGACCCTGCCGGGGATCGAACCCAGGACCTCCGCACGTTAAGGCAACAGCGCTACACACTGCGCCACGGAGGTCGTCAAAAACAATTTTGTGTACAATTTTGTTCTTCTGTTCATTCTGTATAATGAACTTTTAATTATTTTAGTTATATTTGTAAATTAAAAAGTAAATATTTACTTCAAGATTCCTTTTCATTATTTCGTTTTTTCCTATTTTAACATATGGATTATTTAAATTTTAAAACAAGCAGTAATGGACAAAAAGATCACATTTGATTTGTATCAAAATATTGCAATACTAGATAGGGCCTAATATAAATACTAGAATTTTATTGATTCCCGGGGGACGCCTTAATTTTCCGGGATAAAAAGTACTAAGCCTACCTTATCATTCAGCTTTTGCAGGTTCCTGTAACTGATTAAAATACTAATGCATAAAAATTAACGGCTAAATTAAAACTAAATAACTAATAATTAACGGTTAAACTAAAAATTTAAAAATAGATTTAGTTAATACTTTGAATTTCCATTTATGCTAATACGTCAGTTTCATTAATTTCGATCGACGTTCATGTAAACCCTAGGCAGAAATTACAATTGAATTGAGTCCAATGATGAAATATAAACAAAACCGTTTATTCTCTTTACCCCGTCCGATTCTGTTGAACAGACAAACATTTGCACTGCAACTGTAGACTTATGTGGAAAAGCTTTCCAGGAACCAGCGGAAAATTAAATTAGCTATAACTCAGTTCAATTCATTAGATAGGTATTAAGTTTTGTTGAAAGTAATAATAGTAAGTTTTGCTAGATAGACTAGGATACAACAACACGAATTTTGATGAATAGAATAAATTTTGACGATTTTAAGATGGTATGGATTTCTCGAAAAAATTTTCAAAAAAAAAAAAAAACCGACTTCAAAAACCTCAAACACTAAAAAGTAAAAAATAATTTAATTTATTATGTATACAAGAGTTAATGTAGTTCTATAATAACATTTTTTGGAGTCGGTACCAATTAGCCGCATGAACCGTCTACCTACTCTTCATTATTGTTGACGTGACTCCACATTGGCACCGACTCCAAAAAATGTTATTATAGAACTACATTAACTCTTGTATATGTCACCGTAAGATTGTAAAATCCGTTAGATTATAATCTAACGTTTTTTATCTCGATAGATTATAAACTGTCGACAGATTGTGAACCGTAACATACTGCTTACAATTTAACGCATTATTTTTCGGTAAATTGTAATATATTAGGTATATTAACCCGATAGAACCTAAGTGCACACACTACCTGAATATTCATGTCAAACCCTAACCTAACCTATAGTTCGCGCGCGAGTTGAATGCAGAGTAAATGTATGGTGACACTTACATTTACTCTGCATTCAACTCGCGCGCGAACTGTACAAGAAAGAGACAAGAAAACGTAAAAACAATAAATATTTCATAAAATAATACTCAGAACATTGAACGGTTCACAATCTTTCGACAGTTTATAATCTAGCGGGATAGAAACCGTTAGATTATAATCTAACGGATTTTACAATCTTACGGTGACATATACATAATAAATTAAATTATTTTTTACTTTTTAGTGTTTGTGGTTTTTGAAGTCGGTTTTTATTTTTTTTTGAAAATTTTTTATTTCACAATTTTTAGTGGCCCCACTGTTTTAAAATACAGGTTGTAACCAGAACGCTAGTAAAAACTTAGCGTTATTAAGAATAACGTCGTTTAATCGTTACTCGTCGACTTGTCTAACTTAGACAAGTCAAGTACAAAGTCCTTTCATATGATACCCAACTTGGTATAGTTATCCTACTTTGAAATTTCAAACCCCTGATTTTCCCCACTTTTTTAATTAAACTAAAAATAATTTTCAATTTTTTTGATTTCCATGATATTGGGCCACTATTATACACAACTATTCCAAATTTCATGTCAATAGCTTTAATAGTTACTGAAATAATCGACTGTGACAGACGGACGGAGAAAGTCGCACCATAAGGGTTCCATTTTTACCATTTTGGTACGGAACCCTAAAAAAAAAAAAAGATATGCTATGCATGGTTAAAACATACTGTTTACAAAACTATCACACTGATCGCGAGCAATTTACTCTTATCCATTGAGGAGTTCCGTTCTCCATCTCCGGAGATATTCATCAGATCTTCACCAAATTAAAATGGGACCACCTCTGAAGTACGACCTACCAAGCAAAAAAAGAATTATCAAAATCGGTTCATAATTGGCGGAGAAATCGCGTAACAAACATACAAAAAAAAAAAAAAAAACATACAGTCGAATTGAGAACCTCTTCCTTTTTTTGAAGTCGGTTAAAAAAAGAGGGATGGGAGGAAATATCCAAATTGTTAAACCCACTAACATACGCCTTTCGGAAAAGTTAGTAAGTGTGCAAGTATTTAGATCACCCAAAGAGAAGGATTCGGTACGCTGATAAGTAGAAAAATAACAACAAAGAAAGGGAAAGTTTAGGAAAGGAAGGGAATGACAAAGCAAGCAAACATTGGATTGTTGGTCGCAATCAGACAAAAAAGCACGAAAGAATAGAAGTGAGGAATAGAAAGGAAGAAAAGTCTTGGGCTTATTTATAAGTACCTAAATACCTACTTACCGCATGAATACAACTTTATATTTTCGTGCGAAAAGAGTTCTGCAAAATAATAAATGAGATTGCTGGCGAAAAGTCATACATAATTTAAGAGGTAAATTACCGTTCAAGGAAATGAAATAAGCTTTTCCTACACTTTCTCGTCACTTTTCCTGTTAAAAAGGCAATTTTGTCATATAATGGTGGAGTTTTCGTGGATTAATTAGGTAGGATCCCAAAGGCTTCCGCATAAGATCCAAAGAAGAGTATAGAAACTAGATTATAATAATGGAGAAATTATGTTGTGAATATCATATTTAAAACGATTAAAAATAAATCAGTGTTTTTTTTTAAATCCATCAATTAATGACTGAGAAATGAGTTAAAAGTTGACTGATTTAAAAGTTTAATTATTTAATGTACACCGATTGCTGTATCTTACTCGAGTGAGAAATTTTGTGAGTGAGTTTTAATACCTAGCCGAGATTTAATACTACAAAAGATTCTTTCATATTTTTGTTTTATTTTGTCTTAAATTTCATATTAAATTTTAAAAAAAAAGCTAAACTTCTCCATTAATTGATTATTTTGTTCGTGTTAGTAACTTGTAGATCCTCTTCAGGATGTGGAATTATCAACATCATAGTCATTCCAACCCGGGATACCGGCCCACTATCGTCAGTTAATAACGGGTCTGCTCTGAGAGCGAGAAGGGTGAGGTTAGTCCTCCACGCTGACCAAGTGTGGATTAGCTGATTTCACACAATTTTCGTTGTACTGTTTTTTGTTCGTTGTTCGTTGTTGTTAAACTCTATGCATAAGGCATAAGGTCATAGAATTTTCTCTCTAGGCATAAGGTGTTTTTTTTATTTGGGCCATAAATTGGTAACAATCATGTCTTAACTTATAAGTAGGCATAGAATGAGATTGCACCTTCTAGATATGACCACAACATGCAAAATTAAGCTGTCGCTATACTAACAGACTAATAACAAACAAAATATAGATAAACATTAATATAACTCGCTTAATATTAGCTTAATAGTAACTGCAGTACGAAAAGTTAAAATACATTGATAAAATTACTTGAAAATATATTTCAGCTGTCTTTTAAATGAGGTTATTCCTTTCGAGGATTTTCATCACCGTCACAGATAATGCAGTATTTTTCTATACTTCTATACTAATATTATAAATGCGAAAGTTTGGATGGATGGATGGATGGATGTTTGTTACTCAATACCGCCAGAACGGCTGAACGGATCTGGATGAAATTTGGCACAGAGATAGATTATAGTCAGGAATAACACATGCTTTAGCTTTTAATCAGAAAACCTTAATCTACGCCTGTTTGGTCGATGATCCACGCGGTAGAAGTTGTTACGTAATATGTTAAGCGCGGGCTTTTCAAATCTCTGGGTTATTTACTTTTTAAATTCCACAATTCCGCCTAACGAATATGAAGCCGAAATCTTACCTACTACTGTAGAATACTTGCATGAACCATATTTAAAATTTCGCTGCATTAATGCTGAAAGCCAATCTATGACTAATGAGCAAAACAGAGCTCATAGAACTGGGAGCTAGAATCTCAATTTTATAAGTGCAACTTTAGCAATAACAAGGCCATTTTACTGACTAGAGTACCCACTTGCCGCTTTCTAAATGGCAGTTTCGTATTATTTCTATCCATTTTCCTCGTTAGCGAGTTGAACTGACACGTCATTTATTACCAGCTAGACCGGTATCTGTTTGTGAAGAATTCAAACTTCAGCCCTTGCTGCAGCGTTTTATTGAAAACTTTTGGATTTTAGTTCTAGTTTGTTATTTAATTTTTACTGAAGCAAGTTTAGTTAGTTAATTTTCGAAGAACTGAAAGAAGACCACATCTAAACTTTTAATTTAACTATTGCAATATTCACTAGTTTGAATTCTATTTTGCAGGTGGTTTTGTCTTGCCTTGTTTAGGTATAACTTACCGAGTTATTTATTTTTCAGACTACAAATGGTTTGCTTTAAAAAATCTTAACACTTGTAATGTGATTTTGTATAAATTTGTATATTTATGTTTATTCTTAGCTTAGACTTAGTTATAAAAAGTGCTTACGAAAGTCAGATCGGTATAGTACAATACAATATTGATAAAAATTTACATTGATATGTCATAAAAATTTACCTGAGTACCTACTACAGCCTATTAACGTCCCACTGCTGGGCACAGGCCTCCACTCTCATAGGAGAGAAGGAATTAGAGAGAGGACAAACCAACAAACAAACTTACTTTCGCATTTATAATATTAAGTATGATAAAAATATCATAATGATTATATTAGAATTTATAAAAAAAGAACAGAAAGGTACTTTGAGAGAGCTTTGAGATGATCGCTGAACTTTTATAATTAAAAAATCACATCAATTGCTCTAAATAGTTCCTTAAAGTTGTATATCTGAGAAAGAATGCATCTAAAGAATATCACAGTTCACAAAAGAAACTTCAGTGAGAATAAAAAATTGCTCCTTTTTAAAATAAATTATTCAGGAATGGAAAAGATCATTCGTGCATAATTCATAGCGCACGGATGAAGATTTCCTTCATAATAGCTATCGGGAATCAAATCAATCGAGCCGGAGTTCAATTGTTTGTTCACATCAAGGACCCTCACATAAAGCAGAGATTGCTCAGTCTCCTGTTCATCGAGATGAATTGTCTATAGAGCAACATACCATATCTCATAGTCATTCGTTTTAATACAATACGCTGAGAAACAATGATGTGGAGTATGTTTTAAAGCCCTGTGTAGCGTAAAAGGGGGTTTTTAAAAGCAGTGTATCCATCAAACGGTGACATAATGGGGCTGATTCTGTAGTGCACAATCTCTAAACTAAACTAAAATTAGAGCATTACAAATATTGCTAACCCTTTCATAATTCTTCCTACGGAAAGGGACAGAACTAGATTTAAAGCTGCCATTTTAGTTTAGTTTAGAGATTGTGTTTTACAGAATCAGCCCCAATGTATGCTTGTAAAAATAATTTGCTGTTTTCAAGACCTTTAAGCAGCCATTGACGCATCTCAAAACACAATTTAAAAAAAATTCTGCATTGAAATTTATTTTAAACATACCTCTTTATTTACCTTTTAAAGCAATTTTTCTCCTTAATGAAACCAATAATTTGCTCTAGAAATATAAGATTAAAATATTCATATTTCTAAATCAACACATTGTCGGATTAATTTGTATTTAAAAGTAAATATTTATTTAATTACAAATGATTTCTTGCATTTTTGCGACATGCGCTTGCTCGATTTCACCTCCGCGCGCCTGTGTTTTCAGCTCGTGAGCTCACAGCGCCTTAAGTGCGAATCTGAATCTAAGTGACTGCTGATCTTATTCGCAGTTAAGGTATTAGGGGGAAATCACACTACGGATCGGACAGTACAAAACTTCCGCGCGGTATGGGAAACACATTTCGTCTTTTAGAGCTAATTTGTGAGCTCAATAATTATAAAAGTGTGCACCATAGATACTGACTTCTTGCTCCATAATCATTTTTTTCGTTTCATCCTTAAAAGATGCACGATCGCAATTGCCTGCGATTGGCTTCTCTTTCACTTGACCAAAACTTCCGTTGTGTTAAATATGATATTCACAACATCATGAAACTTCTCCATTGAGATTATAACAATGATTGATCCGGCTTTTACGGAATAGGGCTAGGTAACAGATATGCCTGTTGATAATGGGACTGTCATCGACTCATAAGTTGCGCGGCATTCGCGGGCTGTCGCAGCACGGACATGTCCTAATATTTTTTTAATTTTGTTACAATATCCCACTATGATTAACTAGTGGTTCGCCCCGAACTGAGACCTCAAGGCGCCATCTATTGACATAAATGTGAAGTTCTGTTAAAAATACTGAAGCTCATTAAAAATTAAATAATTCCGTTTCCTTAAAATATTTATCAAATTTTGGTATTTGTTGTTCAAGTACAGGATATAATTCAAATAATTGATCAAGTTTCAGGCTCAGCCTTTCAGAAAATTTAGAGTTCTGAGGTCAACTTTGGACGTTAGAAAATCTCCACTTTGAAAGCCCCCCATTTCGTCAATTTTATGGGACAAATTAAAAAAAATATATTTTTGGACTCTATTCCTTATTATCTTTAAAATGATATACCGCAACCCTATGAACTATATAAAAAATATTTGACTTCGCATTTACTTCTATGAGAGACCCCGTGAATTTAAAGATTTTTATAACTTTTTAAGCCATATTCGGCGGGAGACCATTGGTTTACATATTATATTTAAAGCTGAAGTAATTACGTTCAGTAATTCAGAAGTTATAATAATCTGACAGACGGACGGACGGAAAGACAAGCCAATTCACTCAAGTAGACTCAGAGACCTTCGCTTCGCTCGGTCAAAAATAGATGAAGTATGAGCAAAGAAAATCCAGTGCTAATCCATACTATCCATACTAATGTTATAAATGCGAAAGTGTGTCTGTCTGTCTGTCGGATACGCTTACATGGCCTATCTATTCAACCAATTTTAATAAAATTTGGTACAGAGACAGGTTATATACCTGGGAAGGACATAGACTACATTTTATTCCGAAAAAGTTCCCGCGGGAATCAAAAAAACTGAAGTAAATTACTACTGAACTCGTTCGCCAGGCAGGTTGACGCCGTTTTGCGGAACATTGCACGCTCTACTTATAATACGACATCTCGTTGCTCTATTATACTAAGACTTCAGAATTATTCAGAAATTGCTTGGAGCAATTAGGTCTGGCGTGAAATATTGCTCAAAATCGATATGGCGAAGCGTCATTTGCGGCCACAAAAGGTTCCACCAATTATAACGGTAATGTCGTTAGGTATTATTTGCAAATTAATTATTATCACATGAAAGCTGTGTGAGCCTGTTTTTAAGGAAAATTAACGAAAAACTATTAATAAGAAGAAAGAGAAATAAGATGAGAAACAATTCTACTTTTAATTTTTTTAATCTACAACAAATAAGCCCATGCCTGCGATCTCACCTGATGGTAAGTGATGATGCAGTCTAAGATGATATATAACTGCCATGCCCCTAACAGGTTAGCTGTTAGGGGCATGGCAGTTATATCATACTCCTATTCAGTTTCTGCACGGCATCGTACCGGAACGCTAAATTTCTTGGAAGAGTGGTAACTTACCACGGCTGAAGCCTCCCACCAGGCCAGAATAGAGAAAATTTAGGAATTATATAATATGCCTAAATTGCAACACTGTTGCACAGATGTCCAACTCGATAGACTTCCACTGCTGGCCGAAGTTCTCCTGCATGTCCATGTAACATGGTCTTTTTTTCAGCTTCGCGATTCATCGAGCTATTTAAATCATAAATCATAAATCAGTATATCATAAAAGTGTATAGTGTGTAGTTTGTTGGTTTGTCCTTCAATCACGCCGTAATGGAACAACGGATCGACGTGATTTTTGGCATGAGTATAGTTGAGGACATGGAAAGTGACTTAAGCTAGTCATTTTACCCCGGAAAATTAAAGAGTTACCGCGGGAATAAAAAAATCCACGCGGACGAAGTCGCGGGCATCATCTAGTACTCAATAAGTAGGGTTTGATGGTTTTATCCAGACTTATAATTAGAATTAGAAGAGACTAAATGATGCCCGCGACTTCGTCCGCGTGGATTAAGTTTTTTTGATTCCCGCGGGAACCCTTTAATTTTCCGGGATAAAAAGTAGCCTATGTCATTCCCCGGAATACAACTTACCCCTGTTCCAAATTTTGTCAAAATCGGTTGAACAGATATTTTTTTTAGTTTCCGGGACTCTTTAACTTTCCGGGATAAAAAGTAGCCTATGTCCTTCCCCGGGATACAACCTACCCCTGTACCAAATTTCATCAAAATCGGTTGAACGGTTGGGCCGAGAAAGCGTAGCAGACAGACAGACACACTTTCGCATTTATAATATTAGTATGGAAGTATGGATTATAATTTTCCAGACAATAATCTATCTCTGTGCCAAATTTCAGTCAATCCGTTCAGCTGTTGGGACGTGATTGAGTAATAAACATCCATCCATACATCCATCCAAACTTTCGCATTTATAGTAGTAATAAGATAGTAAGATAGGCTTTCGCCAGACAAAATTGTTGCTTGCGTATAGAAAATGTTTAGTCTTTCCTTGAAGGAAGGTAATGTAGGTAGGAAAACATGGGTGGCGGAAAGGTTCCACCCCTTAGCGGTTTTGTACCACAAACGTTGAACCCAAGTTGAACCAAATTATTTTCTGCGAGTACCTTACAGTATTTTAATTATTAACTAAGCCAAATAAAAGTTTGTCTGAAATTTCAAAGCTCATGACGTATTAACGGTACCGAAAACCGTAATTAACCCAAGTTCTACACAATACGGCGAAAGTTTTCCGAATTACGCATTTCCCAACAATGTTGTTGATACATCTTTTCAGTTATCTTTTTTTTTTGGAATTTACCTTCTTATGAATCGATTTTCATATATAAGCCCGGGATATGAAAATGTATGGGGAGTAAAATCAAACTTTCTCCGTTACGTTAGTAAATTTATGTTTCCATGACTATATAATGTATTTTGATGAATATAAATTATATAATTAATTTAAATAAATGTATCAAGCATGCATTCAGTAATATAAAAAATGCGTTCATTTACCATCATCATCCAGTGGTTTGAGCTATGCGTTGCTAGATCAGTCTTTATTTATTTATTGCGAGAACAAAGCTTTCACTTAGATCTTAGTTCCCCGACCAATTTTTATTACCTATTCTTTATTTACCTTATTTTTATTATTAATGAATTTTACTTTTTAACATTGTGATAATTTTAAACTTTTGTTTTGCTTTTAATTTAATTTATTAATGTACTTTTTTTTTCTTTTTGATGTAATACTGTGTCTGTTAAACTATGGGTTATAATTGCCTGAAAATAAAAATATTATTATTATATTATTATTAGTTTATTATTTCTTTATTGTTTATATGGTACACAAAACAGGAAATAATTACACCATTTCAGATAAGTATTAAATGATAGGATCAGTTCTAAGTTATAACCCAAAACATGTGCACAAATCATGACTTATACACAAAATATATAACATAAATAGAAAAGACTAAGTGAATGAATGAAGATGAAAAGAAATAGATATCTACGAGTAAGTGTTTGAAGTTACAAATACAGCGATTTAGCGTTCCGGTACGATGCCGTGTAGAAACCGAAGGGGTATGGGTTTAATATAACTGCCATGCCCCTAACAGGTAAGCCCGCTACCATCTTAGACTGCATCATCACTTATCATCAGGTGAGATCGTAGTCAAGGGCTAGCTTGTAGTGGATAAAAAAAAATCAGAGAAATTAATCATAGAATTTATAAAATTGATTGGCAAAGTATGGACAACAATGATTGACAATTTTAAGTCAGTCACCATGTCTTTTTATATTAAGATATAAAACTAACCCCTAGAAGTACAATGCCGTCTTTGATAGAAGTTGGTTTACTTGAAAGGGTTATGGCAGTTTCATTAAACCCTTCGAACCCTGTGAGCTCATCGCATAAAGTTATATCACACGAGTATATTTATATCTTCTCCTAGAAAATCCTTAATATTCTCCCATAATTATTTATAGTTTCGTTTTCAATTAACAGAATACTGAAACAATCATCGCTGGAACCAATAATGAGGTCGCGTGCGTGCTTAAATATATTAATTGGTTTCTTTGTTTGCTTGGAATACAACCGAATATTATTATTTTGTTAGCAGAATACCTACCTACAGTACCCGGCAATAAATATTGCACATCGACCTTTGGAAAGAGACAATCGGTTATTTCGGCTTCGTATAGCGTTATCTCTGTCGCACACTACCGTACTTATTTTAATTTATTTGACTAACTAGCTGATGCCCGCGACTTCGTCCACGTGGTTTAAGTTTTTTTGATTCCCGCGAGAACTCTCTAATTTTCCGGGATAAAAAGTAGCCTATGTAACTCTCCAGGTATAACCATGCCAAAAATCACGTCGATCCGTTGCTCCGTTGCGGGGTGATTGAAGGACAAACCAACAAACAAACACACAGTATTATGTGCGCATTTTACATGTGACGTCATTTTATTTACTCTGTGAACGAGCAATTAGTACCTATTAGGTTATTTGTGGGCATTTCCACATGGCACATACAATGCCACAGTAATGCCAGGGGTCAAATGTTCTTTCACTAGAAAGTTACTGCTTTCAAGGAGAATACTTTCCATAGACCTACATAATCATAATAAGGTAAAGAATATTATTGAAGATTTTTGACGACCTCCGTGGCGCAATGTGTAGCGCTGTTGCCAGAGGTCCTGGGTTCGATCCACGGCAGGGTCAATTTGGGAATTAATAATTTTTGAATTTTCCCTGGTCTGGCCTGGTGGGAGGCTTCGGCCGTGGCTAGTTACCACCCTACTGGCAAAGACGTGCCGCTAATCGATTTAGCGTTCCGGTACGATGCCGTGTAGAAACCGAAGGGGTATGGGTTTAATATAACTGCCATGCCCCTAACAGGTTAGCCCGCTACCATCTTAGACTGCATCATCACCATCAGGTGAGATCGCAGTCAAGGGCTAGCTTGTAGTGGATAAAAAAAAATTGATGCATTGAACCACAGCACTGAACTATATATAAAACAAAAATATAAATTGTTTTCAATATTATGAATGCTTATATTCAATAGAGGAAATAATAATTATTGAAACAAAAAATATTGTTCCGTAATTAGTAACTGAATATGCCGGCATAATGAAAAGCTTTGGCTTTAAACATCCAGGGCAAAACAACAATTAAACAGTGCAGAAAAATAATTTTTCGAGCGTTGTTATTTTAATCATCATTAATTTGATTGTAAGTACCTATTTGAAGTATTAATTTTAATGGTCATTTTATAAAAAGCGCTCTGTAAAGTGTTGGCTCTAAGATTAGGCCCTAAGAGATAGGTTTCATCTCAGGCAAGGTGAAGAATCCCCGGCTATCTTTTATGCCAACATTTAATTAGGAATTAAATGATACCCGCGACTTCACCCGCGTGTATTGTTTTTTTAATTCTCGCGGGAACTTCTTAATTTTCCTGGATAATAAGTAGAACATGTCCTTCTCCGGGATACTAACTATCCCTGTGCCAAATTTCATCAAAATCGGTTGAACGGATGGGCCGTGAAAGCGTAGCAGACAGACAGACAGACAGAAACACTTTCGCATTTATAATATTAGTATGGATTAGGAATTAAATACTTAATCCACGCAGACGAAGTTACGGGCAGCATCTCTAGTAATACCAAATTGCACTGAAGCAGTAAAATAGTTCATATAAATAAACGGAAACCAACCATTTATTTTGTTTCACAGGGTAAATGTTTAACACTACCCCGGCAGAGGGCACGTATTGCCAATAATTACTGCTTGCAGTGTACGTAGGTACGTAGTTCCGATGTGCGACTACGTGATTCTGAAAATTTAAAGCACTATCAATTGAATAGGGATTCATTGTGAAATGCAACAGCACCTACTTTACATAATATTATTATTTGATTGTTATGTCTCTCTTTGTGTCTTGTACCCTTAACCCTATCGCTATTTTTTTATTTATATATTTTTTGGAACGGAGTTCCTTATCGCGCGTTGCGAATGGGGGCTAGACGGAAAAAATTAAGACCAAAAGTTGTAACGACACTTTTTATGAAAAGATGATTTTGATTGCTATGACTAGGTACTTGTGTTGTTGACTTCAAGTTGTTAAAAATAAAAAGGCGAAATAATTTTAAAGAATTATGTTTTCAATAGTTTTTTCGTTTCGTCTTTCTATTTCGCATTGAACAGTGTGGTATCGCGACGATTATTTTTGTTGAGTGTATACAGGTTTTTTGTACATAATAAATAATAAAAAATAATAACAATAATGAATCCTGACCGTGTTTCTACACAAGTTCCGGATATTGCTGATGGAGTTAGGTAAGTAGAGATTTTATACAGACAAAAAAATATTATTATAACTTAAACAAGATAAAATTTTATTACAATTCCTTCACTAATTAATCGAAAGGAACTTCGTTCCACCTCTCCACTCGACACCTCTCAAGGTTTTTTTTATATATTACTACAGTGTAAGAAATGGGTTTCGCCTCTTCCTCCTCTTGGGTGGCAGTTTATTATGTATATGCTTCGAAGGTTTTAACTAATGAAGAGGTTCTAGGTTCTTGAAGCCCGGACTGCCTTAATATTAGGCCAAAGCCCAGTGTTTATTTCATGCAGGACACCTTGTGCCACTTATAATATTATGTCAGGACTCTACCACCGATTCAGAAAGCATATTCTACTGACAAGAACTCAGAAATTATTCAGACCAAAATATTAACTTTAAGGTATAAATACCTAACTTCCGTATGGATTCTATTCCGTCATAAGTTTTGGTTCATACCATTTTACAACCCTGCCAAGTTTCAACAACTAAGATTTAATGCAGGAGTCTCCCTACAACAAACCGCTTCGTTTCCTAGACTATATAACGCAGACAGAGGAGAGCAATAAACGGTTGCATACATCAAGCTGATGCTTACATAGCTAAATAGAGTTCAGTAACTTTCAACTAGCATAACTGTGTACATACTCCTTAGCTTTCCTAAGGGCCTGAAACCATAAACTAAATAGTTGCAGCAACAAATTTACTACAGAATATGGCTGCTAAACATTTATATATGACTCTGAAACTTCTTTAACATGAAATAAGTCGAAATTATTCTAGCGCATAAAATAAAATTAAGATTATGCTTAGCGACATTCATGTTTTATAAAAATAGTTGACGTCTAGGTTAGAAAGAGCTTGCCGAGGGGCGAGGGTCTTTACTTTTGCATTGCAGGTACTCAAGTTATGACTACGAGACAGGAAACACGGACGCTGGAAGGCATTCCACTCCTAAGGGCTTAGGGCGAATTCGCACTCTGGACAAAAAACTGGTCTGACAGATTCAATCTGCAAAAGATACCGTGACAGGATGTAACGTGTTTCATCCTTTCCTGTCCGTGGTGTGTTTTCGCCCTAAGGCATAAACAGTACCTGAGAAGTTGAAAAGGAACGGTTTATGCGAAGAGATTGAATGCCAATCGCATATGGATGTGGATCTATGATTATACAAAAAAAGAGACATCAGTTTCTGCAAGTAATATTGTGAAAGAAACTACAATACTTAAAGACCGTTTATTTTCGAAATTGTGTTCGCACCAATTTAAACCATACATACCCACAACACAGAATAGGTACCTCACAGTGCACAGGCTTGGCAATATCATATAATTATTCGCTTTCATCTAAAACAAAAACCGACTTCAAAACTGTACCTTTAAGTACCAACTTAAACGAAAAAGAAAAATAAACCTGGGTAATGGGTTTAAACGAGTATTTTGTTTTTAGTTGATTTTTTCAAAAAGCGCTAAATAAATTTCAATAAAATTTATATGGGACCACCTCTGAAGTATGATCTACCAAACAAAAAAGAATCATCAAGATTGATTCATAATTGGCGGAATGATCGCGTAACATACATACACAGTCGAATTGAGAACCTCCTAATTTTTTGAAGTCAGTTAAAAATCCTGCATATTACTTTTGTTAACATGAAATCTTACATAGAAACTACTAAAAATCAGTCTGCAGGCTCACTTTAGGCAGTATATTTTTCGCTGTAAGAAGACCTTAGCGTTAAAATAAATCCCGCTCTAAACATTTTTAAGTGTCGGAACGGGAAACAATCTAGTGAACGCGCCTGTTGTTGGAGTTTGCGGCTTTTAAAGGCATTTCACCTTACTTAGTGGTAAGAGCATGCTGAACTATAAATAAATAAAATACGCAAGTATAGTTCTATTTTTGCCAGAAGTATTTCAACTAGGTAGGTAAAGTCAAAGTCAAAGTTAAAAATATGTTTATTCGACTGGATCTTGGCCAATAGCGTAGGAGCAGTAGCCTATCAGAGGCGATTCTCATCGATACTGTAGCAATCATTATTACGTAATAAGGCCCCTGGGGTTATTTGTATGGATAGTGACATGTGACCTCTTATTAGGAAAGGATTCGAATATGGGATACACAAAATCGGAGCAAGTCGGGGAAAAAGGTCTTCATAAGTATGTGAATATGTAAATAGGTATGTGGATTTAGAACTATAAGGAATTCATCGAAGCCTAGTTTATCGATAAAATATAAGTATTACACTGTTTCGCACTTATGTTAACGCCTAAGTATCTCTGGAGCGACAGGCTGATGGATATTCCTTGCGCCGCGCTTGCTCTATATTATCCAATAGAGCAAGCGCGGCGTCCTGCTGGCTTTACATTGCATAACCCGTGGTTTTGTTCTTTATTATACTTTCTATATAACCATAATAGTTCGAAACAATATTATTTTGTTTTGACGACCTCCGTGGCGCAGTGTGTAGGGCTGTTGCCTTAACGTGCGGAGGTCCCAGGTTCGATCCCCGGCTGGGTCAATTTGGGAATTTATAATTTCTGAATTTTCCCCGGTCTGGCCTGGTGCGAGGCTTCGGCCGTGGCTAGTTACCACCCTACCGGCAAAGACGTGCCGCCAAGCGATTTAGCGTTCCGGTACGATGCCGTGTAGAAACCGAAGGGGTATGGGTTTAATATAAATGCCATGCCCCTAACAGGTTAGCCCGCTACCATCTTAGTCTACATCATCACTAACCATCAGGTGAGATCGCAGTCAAGGGCTAGCTTGTAGTGAATAAAAAAAATTACTACAAAGAGACAAAAATAATGTAATCCATACTAATATTATAAATGTAAAATGTGTATGTCTACTACGCTTTCACGGCCCGTCTGTCCAACCAATTTTGATGAGGTATAGAGAGAGGTTGCCTCCCGGTAAAATACGAGTTATTTAGTCAAAAAGAAATACATCCTGTACCAATCTTTTTGTGTCGGATTACTGAGATCGCGACCCCTTTCCATTAACCACATAATGGTTGGAGTTTTCTTGGGATAACAATGCGATGAGTTCCCACGTAAGGACAAGACTAAGAGTAGGTAGGTATTTAACTCTTAGGTTTTTGTAATGATTTTTATCAGATAATAACCGGGACAGACGGCTTAACGTGCTTTCCGAGGCAAGGAGGAAACGAAAAGACCAAATTTGAACCTCCAAATTCGGTCACCCATCCGGTTACCGACTTGGTTCAACGGTGCTTTACAACCGCAATCAATTGTTATGCGTTGTCATTGTCACAACTAAGCCACTAGTCCCTCAAAATATACCTACCCTATACCATTATAACTCTTTAAACTAATTTTAAAACTATTCTCTCCAAACTAAAACTGTAGTTAGCAAAACACCCACACTCTCCGACTTATGCACACAGGAAATTCGCGGAGTAAACTACGACCGAAGTTTTACTGAAGTTAACAGCTCGACGTGATATTTAATCGAATAGTTTATGCAAGCTATTTCACGTTCGTAAATTGCAATGCATTAATTAGCAAAAGGAAATGTATGTGACACCTAACACGGTGACTTTTCGAACTTTCAGGGCAAAATTGAAAATTGTTAAGGTACCTACTTAGTAGAATAGTACCTTTATTATACCTATAGTTAGGTAAATTTTAAACCCCGATTTTTACGGATTGAATTTTCAAAAATCCTTTCTAAGCGGAAGCCTACGTCATAACAGCTATCTGTATGCCAAATTTCAGCCCGATCCATCCAGTATTTTGAGCTGTGCGTTGATAGATCAGTCAGTCAGTCACCTAGTCACCTTTTCCTATAATTAGCCCCTTCACTTCCGTAAAAATTTCGAACAAATCGGACTATATGAAGGTATCCTCTGCGAAAATTTTCAGCTTGTAGGCTGGGCATTGATGAGTCTTTCAGTGCGTGAGTAAATTAGGACTTTTCTCTTTAGATATAATATTATGCAGAGATAGTAATGTCTATTTAGACATGATATAGTGGTGACTGTCTCGTTGGTCTAGTGGTTAGCATGTTCGACTGCGGCCGTCGAGGTCTCAGGTTCGAAATTCCCAGTACTAGCCCGGAGTTAGGAAGTTGGCGGTGTTTCCCCCCGTGCCTCGGAGAGCACGTTAAGCCGGAAATAACCGGGACCGATGGCTAAACGTGCTCTTCGAGGCACGGAGTAAACGAAAGGGGCAAGTTTGAACATCCGAATTCGGTCACCCATCCAGTTACCGACTTGTTAACGTTGCTTAACAGTCGCAATCGACTAATTTGGCCGTGGCTAGTTACCACCCTACCGGCAAAGACGTGCCGCCAAGCGATCTAGCGTTCCGGTACGATGCCGTGTAGAAACCGAAGGGGTGTGGGTTTAATATAACTGCCATGCCCCTAACAGGTTAGCCCGCTACCATCTTAGACTGCATCATTACTTACCATCAGGTGTAATCGCAGTCAAACTAATAACACTTTTTATGACGGTATCACAAACAACAAACTAATTAACTGCATCTAATTAGTCAGCAATGAATTGCACACATGCAGCATTAAACCAGAAAACTAGAACAATGAACGACAACAAGCGGGTCAGACTAAGAGCACGGAATACTAGCAATTACTTCGTTATGAGTAAGTATAACCCAGTAATTTGGTGCTCATAAAGGGGGTTACCTGGAAAGTATCTCGAGAGCTTTGAAAATTGGTGTATTTTATAGATTTCGACGTGCTCTTTCCGAATTTTCACTTTGCCGCCTCGTATCTTTGCCGCTCGCGCCACCATATTGGAAAAATGGCGCCCAAAAACTGACAATAACTCCTTTCGGACTAATTTGACGATGCAGCTAATAATATGGCGGCGCGAGCGGCAAAGATACGAGGCGGCAAAGTGAAAATTCGAAAAGAGCACGTCGAAGTGTATAAAATACACCAATTTTCAAAACTCCCGGGAAACTTTCCAGGTAAAACTACCAAATGACCGTATTATATACTACTATACTAAGTATAGTATACGGTGTACTACTGGATGAGTACATTGTAACCACTGGGGAAAATCTCCGCACTTCGTTGCAATAAGGAATTCTCTCAATTCAAAATTTAATGCTCGGTATGAATGTTCTGGAATTTTTTGGTAAAATTTTCTGTTAAGATGTAAAATTTGCGAGAAACTTAACTTGTGTGATGATTAAACTATAATCTTATTAAGTAATAGATAATAAATATCTATTAAATAAAAATGTTAACTATATAAAATTACAATATTCTTTTCAACATCTTTACAATGATATTTTTGCTAGTTTCGTCTCTTTACCACTAATATTTCAGATTGAAAGGTCTATATCTCTGGTTCTAGACAACCGACTTTAAATTATGTTGAAGCAGCTGTCAACCTTGACCATTTAAGTTTTAGAATTGTGAAACTTTTGCTTCAATTAATCAAAAGGTTTTCGCATCACGAGCACAAACAAATTGATTTACATTACAATTTTAGAACATTAAATGATATAATATCATATTAATGTTGACCTAAGTAGGTATTATAATTTAAGGAATATGTATGTGTATGGATCTTGCAACTTATAAAGAAATTGAAATTATGACGTCATATTATAAACCACACACATTTTTCCACACTCCATTTTTATCAAAAAAGGTCTTGCCTCTATCGCTTTGAGTTTTGTTTTCTCTTTACTCGTTTACGCTATTTGCGATGTCGTGTATCGTGCTTATTTTAATTTTCCTGCTTGCTATGGTTTTAATTAAATCTGATTTTAATTATACGTTTAACAAAAGTTTTATTTAGCGCGCATAGTTTTTAAACCCTACGACAAACTTTCCATTACTTCTGGCTGAATCGATTCTCATGGAAATTCTCACATTAATTTCATGTTTATGACAATACAATATTACGTCATTTTTTTAACTGTACTTTCTCAATTTATGTGATTTTAGTTTCATTTATTCAATGTTTACAACGACAAACAATCAGAGGTAGTTGCGATCACATTAGGAATAATTTTGAATTAAAGTCACCTGGATAATATCAACTCTACAATAGCTACTAATATAGTATCAGGATACTACAGTAGTATCAACTACCTAAACTTCGACGATAAGGAAGGATAAGACGATAAGGACCTCCGTGGCGCAGTGTGTAGCGCTGTTGCCTTAACGTCCGGAGGTCTCGGGTTCGATCCCCGGCCGGGTCAATTTAGGAATTTATAATTTCTGAATTTTCCCTGGTCTGGTCTGGTGGGAGGCTTCGGCCGTGGGTGGTTACCACCCGGCAAAGACGTGCTGCCAAGCGATTTACGGTACGATGCCGTGTAGAAACCGAAGAGGTATGGGTTTAATATAACTGCCATGCCCCTAACAGGTTAGCCCGCTACCATCTTAGACTGCATCATCACTTACCATCAAGTGATATCGCAGTCAAGGGCTAGCTTGTAGTGGATTTAAAAAAATATGTTAAAAACTTAACACAAAGTCCCGTTCCAAATTAATCAATAATACTGCGTAGCAAAAAAAACTAGCACACTGAACAAAACTATTTGGGTCAACTCACTAAGACCAAAGTCTAAAATATTCTTTAAAGCTCTCCAAACAACGTTGTCTGGGGAAAAATAATCTGTGTAAGTAACATTTTGTAATATAATTCTCTTTGTAGTCGAGGACAAGATTGCGCTCCGAAAATTAATTGTATATTGCGGATTTTTTCATTATTAAAAGAAGGTAGAAAAAAACATATTCTACATAATATGTAAATTAGATTTTTGGGTGCAGCATAATTTTCTATTTGTGTTTTCGATTTAGAAATTTTTACTTTACGTGGTTTAGAAAGAGATATATTTTTGTTTTTAAAATTTTAATTTCATAGCTCATTTATAATAAAAGTACGTGAAACTTGTGTGTAAATCGTGCTTCTAGTCAAATTCTAGGCCAATCGGTTAAATTATTAAATTATGTCTATCAGTCAGTGTTAGAATTTCATTAAGATGAAAAAATAGTAAAAGGGGTATAAGAAACTAATATAGGATATTATATTGTTCCGTGTTTCCTAAGGACCTTTTGTCTCAATTCTTAGTAAGTCTTTCTAACAAATCCTTTCATTAAAAATTTCACACCCTCCAGCTGCAAGCCATTCTCCCTTATTTGCAGGATGTTTGCAGGGAAATTAAGTTTCGCTCTGAAAGCCGGTTTTAATATGCTGACGTTGCTCAGAAATTTAACTCTTTATTGTCGCCAAGAAATGGCAATTAAATAAAGTTCAGGACATTTTCTTTCGGATAGTTTTAATATTGCGGATTGAAGAATGACCTAATTGTTGTTGAACCGAAATGGAGCGGGTTTAAGAAAAATTAAAACTTGTGTATTCAATTATGTATTACAAAAGACTACAAAATTCCCGCTACTTCGTCCGCATAATCCGTGCAGGTTTTTTTTTAAACCCGTGGGAACCTGTTGATTTAACGGAATAAAAAGTAGCCTATGTCTTTTCTCGGGATGCAACATTAATCTTTGTATCAAAAGTTGTTAAGCATATTAACACGCTTTCCTCTATAAGCTATTATAAAAAAAAAAAAAAAAATTATGCTGTGGAAACCCTGGGGCAACAGAATCACAGATAAAACAAATATTGAGAGAGCACTAGAACTTGAAAATGGTCTCAAGTAAAAGTCTTGAATCAAATTGCCTATTAAGTATCAGAAATGATTGTGATTTTCAAGAAAAAAGAGAAACTGCCGAGTTTCTACAGTCGGATTTGTAGAAACTGCTTTTCGAAGAAGAATCGTGACTTATCATAACTGCTTTAATTTGGCCTTTTTTTCACTTGGTTAAACATTATATCGAACGATAACGTCCAAGTCGTCAAATCTGAGAGCGAAGTAAAAAATTTTACTCGGCCCTGTATAAAAAGGAAAGAATCCCATTTCACATTTAAGCGAGATATTAAACGAAATGATCACAAACCGACCAAAGTTGTGTACGATTAAGGAAATAGGCCAAGAGCCCGCGGATATAAAAAATCACGATTCTGCATCTGGCGGACGTGATACCGCATAATTTTGTTACCGAACGCTGTAAGAAGTTTGGCAATTCGCCAAAATGGCTGTGCTCTCTCTCTCTCTCTCTATGTGAGCGTAGAAATATGAATAGATAGTAAAATGACTTGGGCTTGGCGCTAACTACAATGGGACATGAGGTATCGCAGCGAGAAAATCTGTTTTCACTTCACCTTACTTTACTATTGTTTTAGATAGTATTCCTATAGGTACATACCTACAAAACAGAAAATTTAAGAATAGCAGTATTGCATAGCAGCAAACGAAGCTGAAATTTACTCAGATTCCGCCTGACGATCGCAGTGTTGAAATGAAGGAACATCAAAGGGTAGCAGCAAATCAACCACGATCAGTGTAGTTCTGAGGTTTTTTTTCACTAAATCCCCCCGTTATTTGTTTTGGGATCGTTGTGTGTCATGTTTTGAAATTTTAATAAAATGTCGAATAGAATAACCAAACCTAGCAATTAATAAAAAAGAATATAATAGTAAACAATTCAAATTTAATAAAAATCATTTATCACCCTAACGATCAGTATATTAGCACAGAATAGGTAATATGTACAGTGTAATAGTGCTGTTGTAGTAATAGCTTGATAAAAAGTAGCTCAGTATTTAACGTTTTTGGAAGAGAATAAGCTAAATCCACCCGAACGAAGCCGGTCGGGTTATCTAGTTAAATATAAGCACTGTTATATTCAGAGGACAATCGTCCACGATCCAACACCCAACCACCCTCCTCCTACTACCTACGCCCAACCTCCCCCTTACATAGCGACAATATGGAATGTATGATAGTGGTCACCGAGAGCTATAACTTAGTCTAAATTATATCACTACGTAGTTATTACCTACTCTACAGTTATTATATGGATGTTTACTTTAATTATTAGATGGTTATGTGGCCTAGTTTCGATAACGCATCATCAGATGGATGTGCTAGTCAAACTAGTGCTAGGATGAGCTGTTACCGGTTAAAGGTTTAAGTTCAACCTATGCATTTTCTCCGCCCCAAGATGTTGACCGTAATTACGATTTTATCATATTAATATTATAGAAATAAGTATGTGCATGAAAAAAAAAAACGCCTATTATTAAGTGAGGCTTCCACTATACAAAAGGATAACGAGCGAGAAATGGCTAAGCTGAAGTATGGACAAAATAGTCTACTGACAAAATGTGATAGGTGCATTAAAAAGCAAGCTCCGTTTGAACTCCTTTTGTTCGCTCAGTCCTTCGCCTAGCTCTATTTGTTGGGTAGTGTTTTTGTAAGAGGTGTTCCTCTGCGGTTTAAACGGAGTCCGTAAGGAGTTTGCTTTACTAGCGGTGGAAACCCGAGCTCTGGGAATCAAGCTAAGTAACTTACTTGAGCAACAAAAGCAGTAGAGCTGTAAAAGATAAAAAATCCAAAAAAAGATGCTTAACATGGTGCTTAACTAAGCACGTATAAAATAAAAAGTTAACGACAGCCTTAAAAAGATGAAAAGGCGTCAAAGGATATCTTATAAGTAAAAATAAAACGGGTAAGTGTCCCGTGAACGATAAAACTGTGGGCGCCGACCTTTAAATGGTTTCCTTTGATTAAAACTGGAAAGTGGGTGAAGAATAAAGATCTAATTTTGCTGGATTTTATATTTTAACAGCGTTTATTTTTATTTTTCCTTTGCATCTATTTTATTTCTGCTGGAGATGCAAGTTGTAAATACCTACTAGATGAGGCTGGCAACTACGATTGTGCGATTTAAGGTTTTTTATTCCCGCGGGAACTCTTTTATTTTCCGGGATTAAACGTAGTAGTAATTCAGATTATAAGCTATCTCTATTCCAAATTTCAGCCCAACTGGTTCAGTCATTGTTGCGTAACAAACATCCAAACTATCACATTTATTTTATTAGTGGGAAGTATGATATTGTACTTAATATAGAAAATATTTTACCTTATTAAATTTGGTTTTCGCGTGGACTAATTATCTGGAAAAATTTACATACTAAAAGGTTTTATGCTATAAACCCATAAAAAAATTCTACATCAAAGTATAAACCTGTGGAAGTTGAAGGTGCCTTTATCAAGATTGCAAAAACTACTTTACATTGGATACTTAGCATTATAATAATGCGTAGGTTTTATAAAAGTAAAAGTGTGAGTTAAAGTACAAATCCAGCCCTGGGTTTCTTTTTTGTACTTGGACGTTACCATCCGCTCTATGAAAAAATATAAAATGTTACCATTAAACTGCATAAGCTGCCACGAGCTCTCAGCGGTGTATTTTTATCTTTTAAAGGATAAGTTAGTTTCACATACAAAAGGTCTATGTAACACAGTATTTTCTTTCTATCGAATAAAAGCGGGACCCGGTACAGTTTTCTTATCCGGGGAAATAAAAGAATGTCCGCTCTGTCACAGAATATGTAACAGTACTAACGTATACCTGCGAATTTACTAAATCCTTTCTTCGAAATTGCATATTCTTTACGGTATGCACACAAAATGCTTGGGAATTTACGTCCGCGTCGTATGAATTTAAGTCGTATAATATTAGAAAATAGTTTGTATTTCGTTGTAATATATATAATATACAATTTCTGCTTAATAAGTTTTTCTGCAAAGCGATGACAAAAAATAATATTTATTTGTGTGTATGTCTATAAGGGATAATCTATCAATTTCAAGGATAACTATCCCCAAGCACATGGGTACATACTCGTAGTAGAAAAATACCCGCGCCGATACTAAAGTACGATCGACAACTCTATTCGAATCCGTGTATAACGTCGTTCTTTGTGCCAATTTTACTGCACAAGCATTCAATTGCCAGGGATTATTGTCCCCAGAAACAAGGGGACATTAGTAAAGCCCTCAGTGTCGATACTAAAGTACGACTCACGAACATAGGTCCCCGGGGCCGGAACTATTCTACCCCGGTTCTGTCGTTCGTTGTGCCAGTTTCACTGCTACGCGATGAGAATTCTTTATAAAGGAGCTCTTGGTTTGAGTTTTTTTTTCAGTGAGCTGTACTTTTCCATGTTTGTGTTTTATTAAAATTTTCTTTGTCTAGCGATGATTGCTAATAAGTCTTGCAGCAGCTTAGGGCGAAAACACACTACGGATAACGAAAAGTTATAAAACTCAACCTCAATTTTATTATTATTTCATAATATACAGTACAGGATTACTTACGCCTTATTTTGACTCTATCACCGGTTTGAAAAGCAGATTTAAACATAGAGAAAAATAAACTCGCTTATGCCTGGTGGATAAGACTACTCGTGCACTTTTAAATACAGCTTGAGTTGAGAGCATGGTTGAACGTGTTTATCCTACAGCGCAGACGTTTTGTGATATTCTGTCTATAGTGTGTTTGCGCCTTAAATTACATCATTGCCTTAAAGCCTTCTCGAAATACTAAAAAGAAAATAACAGATGTGTTTTTATCTTTTGCAAACACGAAATCAATGTTTATCGCAGCATACAAAAAAATTGCCTGACTAACAAATAGTCCAAGTGCACAATTTAATATAGAGCTGCACAGACTAGCCGACAAGACGAACGTGTTTCCCATACGACGCTGACGTAACGTCCTGTCCGTAGTGTGTTTCACCATACAGAAACCATTCTGTCTTTTGCGAGGTAATTTTTATTTTTCCCTGAACTTGATTTATGGCAAATGTTGCTGGGATTAATCGTGTTTCTAATTCATTTTTAAAATGGATCAGATCGATTTTACAAATCATAGTCAACATTTTCGTTAATAACAAAATTATGTATATACCATCCAAATGCTATTAGGATGAGAGATAGCATTCTATCCTTTTATCTTGAGTGACTGTAATCGCAAAAGGAAAAGAGATAAACCTATTTTTATTATCCTAATAGCATCTGGCTTGAGTTATTTACGAAAATTATGCACGGATGGGCATCGCTGAAAAAAATATGAAACTAAAATATTTTAATTTGAGAACTCACTAATGTTTGTTTGGCTTCATAAAAAAGGGGTAATTACCTGAAACAAAATAATGAAGGAGTAAATTAGCATTATTTATCATCAAAAAACATAGCCGTGATACCAGCTTTTTCCCAGATAATCAAAGAGTTCCCACAGAATGTCGCGGGAATCGTCTAATTGTATTGTTATGGCGATGATTTTAAACTACATTATTTAATTAGGATACAGCAAATGCATATAAAAATACGAGCCTTCGCTTAACGGACATGGAACCGCATAATTTCGTTAACGAGTAGGTACTCCAAGAAGTTTGGCGCCTTGCCAAAAGCTGCGGCTGACCTGCCTTATTATGTAGATACAGTTGAGTGCGCTCCTACATTTTTATTCCCATACCGACTATATCATGAGAATACGGGCCAACTGAGAGTACATCTGCCTTTCAGCTGACTGACAACAGCTGTATGCTTTATATCAGCTAAAGGTAGGGCCAGACGAGCGTAATTTAACGAGTTGTGAGTCGCGTAATTTCTGCTGCATTCTCTTTCTGAATATAAAACTCCAGAACTGCCACACGAACGGGTGGCAGTTTCGGACTTTTATATGAAACAGTTGCAACAGAAACTAAGCGACCGAAATTACGCGACTCACAACTCAAAAATAAAGCTCGGTTGACCTCACACTTAGGATGGAGTTCACTTTTAAAACAGCTGATTAAATATTTTTTAATGTTCACCACAACCTAACCAATGTTTTTAGCGCCTGAACGCACAGTTATCGTAACCGAGCATGGAAGGGTCGTTTAACTATCAATCTAATTTTTTTGCGTTAGTGTCGTATTTTAGGCTCGTTTCGTAAGTTAAATTGTGATGCGAGAAATCATTTTTTAGTCAAACTCTAGTTAGTCTTGTTAGATAATATTAAACCTACATTGTAAATACACACTTCACTAATGTGATCTGGTTTGATCACAGTCAAGGGCTATGAATTAAATAAAATAAATATTATATTAAAGATAGGGTCAGTTTAAATGGGACAGATTTATGCCACTTACATAATCTAGTTTTAATTCAAATAAAATCAAAGTATGTTTAGATCTCAGAATAAACTGCTATAGGCTACGAATAATCAGTATGACACATGTATTATCATACTACTGATGCCCGCGACTACGTCCGGGTTCTTTGGTTCCCGAGGGAACTCCGTAATTTTCCGGGATAAAAAGTAGCCTATGTGCTATTCGAGACTATAATCTATCTCTTTGCCAAACATTTCATCCAGATCAGATCCGTTAAGCCTTTGGAGCGTGATTGAGTAACAAACATCCATCCATACATCCATACATCCAAACTTTCACATTTATAATATTAGTATAGATGAAAAAGGTTACAAAAGCGTTGTCATACTGATTGTATGTTGGACCGTAGTTATGTCACCATTTAAATTGTACAAAGTAAAAATACACATTCACCTTTTATCGGTGTACATTTTGTATTGAATTTATGTATGAGCTTTTTATGATAAAACCGTAAAAGTGATCTTATTATGTAAATTGGGGATTCGGTTCATCCTAATATCAGAAAGGTAAATAATAGGTAGAAAATTATTCAAATTTCCGGTCCGTCCAACTTTTGTTGCTCACAGCGATGTAGAAACCCTATTTATTACCCTTAAGGTGGCCACATAAGGCGTCGAACACAATGCATTTTCCAGTAGCCGAAAATTCGGGATGGGCTTAAGTAAACTATATAATAATATGATTTGCATTTCAATACTATAAATGCGTTAAGGCGCTGTGAGTTCACGAGATGAAAAACACAGGCGCGCGGGGGTGAAATCGAGCAAGCGAATGATGCAAAAATGCACGAAATAATTTGTAAAAAAAATAATACCTATTTACTTTTCAATACAAATGAAACCGACAATGTGTTTGATTTAGACATATGAATTTTATCTTATATTTCTAGAGCTAATTATTGGTTTCAATAAGGAGAAAAATTGCTTTAAAAGGTAAATTGAGAGGTATGTTTAAAATAAATTTCAATGCAGAGATTTTTTTTGAATTGTGTTTTAAGATGCGTCAATTGCTGCTCAAAGGTCTAGAAAACAGCTCCTTATTTTTACAAGCATACATTATTTCACCGTTTGATGGATATACTGCTTTTGAAAACCCCCTTTTACGCTACACAGGGCCTTAAGTTAGACCAAATACGTTATCATAGACTGACACGTCATTTCGCACGAAAAATCATAGGTTGAGGACATGGAACTAAGAATTTGCTTATTAGTTAACGATGTCCTTCAAGCTAATGAAGTTCCTACACTTTTCCTGTGCAAACCTGTGCACCTGAATAATAGAACTTTAAGATTGTTTTTGCTCCGTAGCTCGATTATTTTTATTTAAGTTGTTATTTATTTATTTAAGTTGTTATTTATTTAATACTTGTCTTAAAAATTTTACCGTGCAGTCTACAATTTTCAATTTTCAAAAATCGAAC
This sequence comes from Erebia aethiops, assembly GCA_923060345.2. Taxonomy (NCBI): domain Eukaryota; kingdom Metazoa; phylum Arthropoda; class Insecta; order Lepidoptera; family Nymphalidae; genus Erebia; species Erebia aethiops. The sequence continues at coordinate 5,488,702 of OV281096.1, read as the reverse complement.
TCTCCTTTTTGACATGGATTCTCAGCTGGAAAGTTATGATGCAGTCTAAGATGGAAGTGGGCTAACCCGTTAGAGGTACGGCAGTTATATTAAACCCATATCTCTAATCGGTTTCTGCAGGGTATCGAACCAAAACATTAAATCACTTGGTGGCACTTGGTACCACAATCACGTCTTTACCAGTAGGATGCTGAATGGTTATTAGACACGACCGAAGCCTCACACCAGACAAAATTTTATATGCATGGAAAATATCAACAAAAGGCTTGCTTTAATACTAATGAAAAAGTGCGTGGGTACCCATCCAATTTTCGGTAATGTAGCGTCGTTCAGCCGTTTTTATATAGCCATCAAGGAATGAACGTTGATTGATTAAGCTCTCTCAAAGCAATGTTGCCGCTAGGGAGGCTGCCTAATCACATTTATGAGCCACGATAAATTAGATCACCAAGTAAGTAAAACGATTTTTATCTTAATGCTGATAGAAATGAGTTTTGCTCTATTTCCGTTGCGTAATAAGTCTGGCAACATGTACAAACTTGCCATTCTCATGCGGGTAGGTATGTACGATACCCTAAACGTATGAGAATGGAAACACAAAATTGAGCTCTAATTCAAATTTCAATACAGTTATGGTTTATTTTACTTTGAAGCCGAGCTTTGACGAATTGATCGGCGATCATTACATGATTGCACCTCTGATTTATCAACGTACAGCTCAAACTACTGGACTGATCGGGCTGCGAGTCATAGAGTTACTATTTAGGTACAGAGAGAATTCACGAAATTGATAAATTTCAAACAAATTGGTTTACTTAAGTTGAAAGTTGGAACATAAACGAAACTTAACGTGAGCGAAGCCAGAGACAAAAGCTAGTTTTATCTAGATACCAATATTATAAATGCGAAAGTTGAATGGATGAATGGATATTTGTTACTCAATCACGCCAAAACGGCTGCACGGATCTGGATGATATTTGGTACAGAGATAGATTATAGTCTGGAAATTGGAATAACACAAAGGCTACACTTTAATACGGAAAATTAAAGAGTTCCCAATCGGAAACCAAAAAACCTTATTCCATTCGGACGAAGTCGCGGGCATCAGCTAGTCATATACTATTATTATTATAAATGCGAAAGTTTGGATGGATGGATGGATGGATGCATGAATGAATGTTTGTAGCTCAATCGTGCCAGAACGGCTGCACGGATCTTGATAAAATTTGGCACAGAGATCGATTGTGCCAATATAATATGTATAATTTTTTTTTTCTTAATTCTTGTATTAGATCTTTACTAAACAACACCTATTGTTATTATGTTTCGGGCGAAAGACTGGCTTCCCATAGCACAGGGAATCCTATCTTGTGGGCCAGGAACTTAGCTCGACGCTCTTTCTGTATTCGTCTTGTAGGTATTTACTTTCATGTATGTTAATAATTAGTTTTAACCTAATAATATAATTATTGGAAGATACGGGCGAAGGACTGACTTCCCATAGCACAGGGAATCCTAGTTTGGGGGCCAGGAACCTATGCTAGACCGGTATTTTTGTCATATTTTTTTCTTTCTTATTTAGCTACCTACCACTTAAGTTTATACTTGTACTACATTTCCTTTTAAAAAACAGTGTATACCAATGTGAGTTTTCATCATAATAAATAATCTTTTATCTTATCTTCAATATACTTAAATCCATTCGGACGAAATAACGGGCATCAGCTAGTAATTACAGTAGCTACTAACTATTCACTATTATTTTTAAAGTTCATGAGGTAAATTTTATTTGTTTTCACTCAGTTGAAATTGGAGACGTTGTTTTCAAACTCAAAGCAGTCGCAGTTGTTTTCAAGATTGATTTGCAGTTCCAAGTTTTCTTACATTGTGTAAAAGTTTCAAAGAAAATTTTTCCTTCGAAAAGAGAAGTACATAACAAATTCAACGTGAAGATATGAAAATCGCTTTAAAGTTACAAAAGGTATAACCATAGTCTTACAACTTATCCCTTGTATTAATTTTTATCTGCTAGTCTTAGGCCTAAATGCCTTTATTACTTTTTACTAAGGCAGAAAATTAAAAAAAAAACACTAGAAATCGCGGCTATCAGCTAGTGTTAAAGAGAAAGTTATTAGCAACAACAACATCAATTGGATTTAAAAACAATCAAAGATTTTTTTTTTTAAACTAATGACTGAAGAAGTCCTGAGACAAAAATGTCCGCGCACTGACTTTTATGCCTGGAGCTGCGTCTAGGTTAACGCGAAGGAAGAAAACGTGTTTCCATCCGACACGATAGTTTCACGCAGACGTTTTGGCCTTTCCGGTCCCTAGTGTAAGCGACAATCCAGAAGTAGGTATTAATAAAACACTTTTTAATATATTTCTATATAACTATTTTCAATATGGCGTCCGTATCCGCAGATTTAACCGAATGACATGAAATGAGTCAAATAGACAGATATTATACTTCCTGTTTCAAGAGATATAATGACAAATAGTAATAATACTAACACTAGTGTGTTTTCGCCATAAATCTAAATATAGCAGATAAAAATATGGAAACTCTAAAAGTGATAACCCCGCTTAACAGTTCAGACATGTAATCCAGAAAAATAAATATTATATCGTAGCGAAAAGTAACTATTCTAACCCAACGCATCTATCATATTATTTTATCCTATAAATCCAAAGAAACGAAATTTCCACTGAGTCAGACGTGAATCCCGGGAGATTTGAGCAAATTCTGTTATTTCTTATTTTTCCAGCCTATTGATAAAAGATGACAAATATTATGGAAAACTGTATTGCCACGCTATCATATTTCATACTACGAGTAATATTATAAATGCGAAAGTGTGTTTGTTGGATTGTCTTTCAGTCACGCCGCTACAGAGATTGAACTTATTTTTTTTCATGGGCATAATTGAGAACTTGGAGATTTTTAAATGGAAAATTTTAGAGGTGCGAACCTGGTATTAGAACCTCCAAATAATCATTGATGTAGAATTTTAGCCTACTCACTCTATTCCGTTGCATATAATATGAAATATCGGGGCACTGAAATGTTTATGGGCTATGACGTTTGCACTGACCGACACGACACCGATATATCGTCCCTGATAATGTATTTATCGCGCGTGTCGGAGCCGATATATCGGTAACGTGTTGGTAATGAAAACATGGCTGCTCTCTGTCATCGCTTTAGGAAAACGTAACAAAAATAGCAATAAAAGAAGGCACGTGAGACATATTCATTTACCAACCAAAACAACTTTCGTACGATTCCCTTTCTCAGCAATAAATTTGATTTATTCCGTCTACTGGCTATCTATTACCCTTGCGGTTTTCATTTTACGAGAACCTGTTTGTGACTGGAATACGAAGGATTGTGTATATCTTATTCAAATAAACGACTAAACATGTGGCAACAAGATTCAGTATTTTTATACGTGGTAATATTAAGTTTCAACGCTGACGAGTTTTTAAAGTTACGCGTCAACTTACTCTCAGTGGAACTTCGTTTTGCCTTGTCGCCTAGTATGCACGCTTTATTTAAATTTGACGACCCCCCTGGCACAGTGTTGAGCACTTGCTGTTGTCTTAACGTGCGGAGGCCCCGGGTTCGATGCCGGCAGGGTCAAATTTATAAATTATAATTTCTGTTTTTTCCTGGTCTGGCCTGGTCGGAGGCTTCGGCCGTGGCTAGTTACCACCCTACCGGCAAAGACGTGCCGCCAAGCGATTTAGCGTTACGGTACGATGGCGTATAGAAACCGATTCGAGGTATGGGTTTTTAATATAACTGTCATGCCCCTAACAGGTTAGCCCGCTACCATCTTAAACTGCATCATCACTTACCATCAAGTGAGATCCCAATCAAGGGCTAACTTGTAGTAGATAAAAAAAATTAAATGGCGCGGAATTTTCGTCCGCCAAAAACTTTTGTCTTTATCCGTAAATGCGGACGATGTTGTGGATAATAAATAAAAATGGCAGATACAATATAGACTAGGTATGCCTTGCAGAGTTGTTAAGTTCTCGACGCAGATTATTTTGGATAGAAATTTGATATGTGTAACCTCTTTCTCGCTCCGCGCTTCCTTCGCGGAAAAAAATGTAGTTTATCAATGTCACTTGGATGTTATAGTTTTTTTTTTTTTTTTTTCAGTGCTGCAACACGGCAATCTGCTATAAGTAAGCAATGAGCCGCTCTGTTGTGTGAAGACACTTCTGAATGTGGCTTGAGTTTGAGCAAGTTGTCCAGTGACCCTTCGCTCATGTCGTGTTGTCTATCATCTTTAGTGGTCGTAGTTATAGTTATTGATATTATCTTCGTAATAATACTTTTCTATCATCTATATTATCTTCCCACTGATACGTAAAAGATTTTCCCTAACGTTTTCATTAAAAGTACCGACCTTGAGTAGTTTAGTAATTTCTAGAGTTTGAGCAAGTTGTCCAGTGACCCTTCGCTCATGTCGTGTTGTCTATCATCTTTAGTGGTCGTAGTTATAGTTATTGATATTATCTTCGTAATAATACTTTTCTATCATCTATATTATCTTCCCACTGATACGTAAAAGATTTTCCCTAACGTTTTCATTAAAAGTACCGACCTTGAGTAGTTTAGTAATTTCTACTCAAGACTGTTTTTTTGATAAAACTAAACTTAGAACCCAACCAATTTAAAAAGTTGGAACCTTAAATTCTCATAACGTATTATCCTAGAAATAAAATTGATGTGCGAAGTTACAAAATAATCTCTTCAGCAAAAGTAATTGTAAAATCCCTCGTTAAGTTTTGAAACAAAAATACGAGAGTGAATAAAGATAAAACTCGATAAAAACTGTCTCCAGACGAATAAAAATGTACTTAACTCGTTTAACGCTGCAATTTAGGATACTTTCCTGAATAAAGGCGTGTTCAAGGACGAAAATTTGCAAATAAAGCACAGGGCAAATTTTAATTGACGTGGACGCAACTTTATCTACTACAAAGCCAAAATATTGTAACAAGCAACCGCTCGCTGGAAGGAAAAGTCTTTAAGGTAACGTTGTAAAGTTGTCGAGATTTTTTATTCGATAATTATTTTATACGTGAAAACGAAAAATAAAAATGTATACGTGAGGCGGAACAAAGTTTGTTATTAGATTTCTTCTTTCTATCTGATGAAATTGAAAAAAACGAGCGTTCCTCTCAGTTTTTGAAAAAGTTTGCTTATTTCGAACTCTATGGTGTAATATTTTCAATTAAACAAAAGGTCTTTAGTTGAGACACCGATCTTTACCGTTGTATGTTTTATGCAAATAACTAACTTATAATAAAAAATACTTACTAGGGGAACGGGAAAGTTATAGCCTATTATTTTGTAGTTATATTTCATCGTCACCCTTCACGATTGTTGTCAAAAACTCAAGATTTTGAATAAGTAAAACGGCCGTATCTTATTAAAATCTTAATAATAAGTAATAACAACAATCGTATAATGCACAAGGACAATAATTTAAACTTATTTAGATAAATTTTGAAAAATGGATCCAGGCGGCGCAAGATCGCGGCTTCTTAAGTCCATGCAGGAGACCTATGTCCAGCTGTGGACTTCTATCGGTGATTGATGATGATGATGAGATAAATTTTGTAATTATGTCACTTTTTAGCTAGATAAAAAGCCTAGCCTAATATTGCGGTTGAATAAAAGTGACAGCATTAAAACAATACAAAAATGTCCTCGTGCAAGTAAGTAGGTTTTAGACTAAAAAAACTAGTAAAGTTATCTTAACTGTCAAAATAAAAAGTAATTACACATGAAAAACGTAAAAATATAAACATAAAAAGACATAAAAGAAACTCTCCTACCAAAAGTCCTAAACGTGCTACAACTCGAAAATCAAATTTATGTGAGCCCAATTTTCATACCTGTGTAGGTTGGTACTAAACTAAGAAAGGACGGTATTTCTCCCTGTAATAAATTATTATTCACTAATTATGTCCCAGATGGCCGACATCTTTCAAACAAGCCTTACAAAAAGGTTTAATTAAACGCTGAAGACGAACCTTTACGTGGCGAGGACTTATTATGTAACTTACTTAGGACGTATCGCTATTTTAAAGACATGCAAAATCACACACCTTCTTGTAATCGTACAATCGTATATTTATATATTCTGAGTACGATTTGTACGATTAATAATAATCGTACAATCGTATATTTATATATACTGAGTACTCAGGTAATTGTAACCCACGTAATATTTCATAGTACCATTATATCACAACTTTTATTTATTATATTTGATTCGACCTCAACATCAATTTTGATTCACCCACAAGGAACAAAATTTAACAACGGTGTCAACTAGTATTTGTGGCCCCTATTATTAAAAAAACCTATATTATTATAGATTACTATAATAATATAGGTTTTTTAACTACATTAAATATTCAACCGTGCATATATTTGAGCGGTATATATTATACTTTGATGCATACATTTTTTTTAAATATAACCTTTTAAAATATATTACCAATGAACGTATATTTATTCCACAGATTTATTCTGACTTTAATTTTTATTTTGACTTTTATTTTTTGATTTTGAGTCCTATCATGGTGAAATGTCACGATCGTAATCAACTCTAGTTGGCTTACATTCTCTCGCCATTTGCCTAAATTCATTGTAACAGAACAATGACAACAAATTGAGATTATGGCAATGATCGTTGGCCTGCTATATTACATACTACATAGTCATAATACAATATAAACGTAGGTAATTTCCGTACAAAAAAAATTTCCAAAAAAAAAATGTAGTTGAACATTTTATGCTATACAGAAGGATAGAATATGGTTATCATGTTAAATTCATTTAACAACCAACTCTGAGGACTAAAAAGCATAGAAACTAGGCTAGGTAAAATAAGGAGGTGCACATTCACAGTTTTTAGACCATGAGCCTTTTATTCGTACCGCGTACGAATGCAAAGCACAAAGGATGTTGAATAAAAAGGAACGAAAATGTTGCAAAAGAAACGTTTCAAGTAATTATGATGCAGAAAAAGAGAGTTTGTAATTAAATCAAGCGATTTAGCGTTCCAAAATTCAAAATTCAAAATGTTGTTATTCAAATAGACTTTTTACAAGTGCTTATGAATAGTCGAATGAATCTACCACTGGTTCGGAATGCCGTTCCTACCGAGAAGAACCAGCAAGAAACTTGGTGGTTGCTCTTTTGAAAAAATAAATTAATATATTTACAATTGCATTAGTCTAAGGATACATAAGTAACAGCAGTCCTGAGCATTGCTGGAGCGAGTCAAATCCATGCGCTTTTATCATTTATATAATCTTCAATAGTATTAAGCTTTTTCAGGAGCATTTTTTTATGGTTTTCTTAAAGTTGTGTAAAGGCAAGTTTATAATAGGTAGTGGAATTTTGTTAAAGAATAGAATGCTCATTCCCACGAACGACCTTCGGACTTTCTTGAGGCGGAGCGATGGAGTCACGAGCCTATGGCGGTTTCTAGTTGGCCTATCGTGCAGATCGCATGTTCTTTTGTAATTCTGAATGTGCTGTTTTACGAAGATCAGATTACTGTCAATATATTGCGAGGCTACTATAAGAATACCTATTTCCTTGAATTAATTCCGGTACGATGCCGTGTAGAAACCGAAGGGGTATGGGTTTAATATAACTGCCATGCCCCTAACAGGTTAGCCCGCTACCATCTTAGACTGCATCGTCACACCATCAGGTGAGATCGCAGTCAAGGGCTAGCTTGTAGTGGATTTAAAAAAAATATGAACATAATAGGTTTAAATAAGGTTAACGTCAGTCTCTCTTTCTCTCTAAAATCTCAATCACTGAACCGGTATCGATTCATAGAGGCAGCATCCTGAAGTTAGACACTTTTTAATCAGGAATATATTCCCGGATAAATTCACGTGTTTGGTCGACTAGTTTCGTTTTAGTTACCCTTATTCATGAGCCTGTTCACGCGACGCTATTAGGTACTATGAATATCACTCACGATAGTTTAAATGTTAAAAAGTTCAATAAAAATTAAAACCATGGATGATAAAAGACCTCGGGATAAAGTTGATATAGATCCTAATTAAACTCGTCGAAAAGCATCAGATTTTATATTCTACCTATATCAACAACCGAAAACGATAAAATTCAGTAAAGTACTTACCTAAGTTATTAATGCGGACCTAAATTATACTGGTCCTCGTTAAGTAAAAAAATAACTTTGTAACAATTGTTAATTGGATTGGAAAGATATCGTAGACTAAGTCATCAATATTCAAATGAGGCACGTTGAAGCTGAATTTAAAAGTTTTAGTCTGTGATCTAAAAATTAAAAAAAATATTAGTCGTTTTTAAGTCTAAAGAACTATTTGGTATGTACAGTATGCGGGCCCTCCAAATAGGGCTTGTACCGACTAATGAACATGCCTCACGATTTGCGAACAGCCTGATGAATCAAGTTGAATCCAACGACCTCAAAGTACTAATGTTTTTTTGCCGTAATTCCATATATACGCGAGAGAGCGCGATTCAAGAAAAAATGCATATTATGGCGGGACGCATCGCAGAAATTCGCTTGTCGCTTCCATACAACATTACATATGAATTATGACATACTATGCCGGAGACTGGAGAGGAGCGAATGAGGACTACTGCCCAGCGAATTGCCATCCATTCTACGATGAGATATACGTTAATATTTCCAACAAAACCTTTAAACAAATCACTAAGTAAAACACATTTTGTTGTCAAATAAGAGATTGAGAAAAAGTTATGGTATGCTTTTTTTGGCATTAACTTCAAAAAACACGTTGAAAAGAAAAAGTTTTTTGTTTGAGATAATTATTTTATATTTGGCTATTTTAACCTATTACCTGGGACTGGGCAAATTTTGAAACCAGTCTGTACAAACCTCTCAAGCGGTTCAAGTGATGGACGCACAAACGCTAAAAACTCATCTGGCACGCTTCGCCTCGCTGTGGCTGGCCCGCCTTAGTAATCGTTTATCTATTGAAATCTTTTTAACAAACGTCTTGGGAATCGTCTCGCAAATTCGGCTCTAGCTACTCGCTATCAATCTATGAAAAAAGAGAATAATTGACTTTTCTTCTCCTCTATCAATAATTTCCTAGGCGAGGTAACGCTTGCACGAAAGTTCGCACTTTAAAGTTTGAAGCCAGTGATAATTCTACACTTATAAGACAGGTTTTACATCTCGCTAACATTAGTCAAAATCGAGCGTTGAAGCACTTATTATAAGCTTTAGAGAAATAACCTACCCTTTTAAATTAAAATGATGTACCCTTTTCATACATTAACAACTTGGCGACGTTGTCGCGACGAAATCAATGCCTTTATGGTGGACTGGCCTCAAATATCAATGGACCGTAATAAATGGAAAGAAGAAAGGGAGGCATGTGCCCAACATTTTGACACTTCAGGCTGGAAACAAATGAATAGCAACTAGGGCTTCATAGGGAAACCTTGCAAAGTTAAAACATCTTGTACACAAGTACAAGTGGTACAACTTTGAAATGAAGTTTGTTTGAAGGGCCATTTTACTCTTTACTTTCGAAGCTAAAATTCCATCAACATTGGTGTGATGAAAATTTTTATGCTGACTCTACTGAATGGTTAAGGCCTAGGTAAGACTGACTAACCTGACGTGATTTCACCACAACTCCTTAATCTACTTCTTTATTATTCTGAAAACTAGTTGCTCAGGTCATGCATAAGCTTCAAAAGCTTACGTCAAAACTGCTCAACTAGTTTATATTGTTTTCAAGTTTCCCAACAAAACTTCACGTTTTATCTCTAGTGGGGTTACCTAAAGTGCCTTTTACTATTCGATCCAGTATATTCTCTTTGAAGAATAGATATATGGGACCGTTCGAACGTTTATGTCATATTTATGAGCATTATCCTTTTCGAATGTGATAATGTTTTATGGGCAGATTGTGCCTTTGGGTTATACATTACTTACTATTCAACGTTTTTCAGTGATAGCATTATTGGGTTCAGACATTAGGCGAAACGCAGACCGGCAGAATAGAGTGAAGCCATTGCTCAAAGTAACTTTTTAAATTTTTTTAATTTAACCAAAATATATTTATCTTTAGTGGGAATACTAAATGTGCCTTTTACCACAAAATACTTAATAAGTTATTTTACTATACTATTCAATCTTGTTCAATTTCTTTCTTAATATTGTAATCTCTTTGATGAATAAATAATAATCTATTTCTAATGTGATATTGTTTTGAGTTGTATTGCTTCAGTTACTATTTAACTTTTTGAGATAGTTTACTTCTGCATAAAGGCGGGCGGTATCCTTTGCGTCCCCCATGCTTTTTACAGCGTACCAAAACTGTATTAATTTTGTTATTCGTATAGTAAGTTTGATATTTATAATTTCTATACAGCAATTAGCCAAAACAGACAGACATACTTTAAAAGAGACATAGTCCTCATCAGAGCATAAAACCGTGTCGAGTAGTCAGCTTTGAAATTCACCAAAGCACCTTTTGAAAGATTTAAGGGCCCAATTAAAATTACAGTCCCAAATTCGTATTTCGTTGCAGTTGTCTCATTCACTATACCCTTCGTTGAGTATTTTTTAATTTGCATAATATTTGGCTTGGCACCTGATGTAGCCTTAGATGGAGTTTTCAAAATCACGTTTGTAATACTTACGAGTAATTTTTAGTCCAATGATAGTCAGCCGAATGGTAAATTGTTAGGCATCCCAGCCTTACTGACAAAAAAAACAATGTTCTACAAATTCTGGCATAGAAATATTTCTGCATATCTTATATTTTTGATATCTTATTTGATACTTGGTCTTATATTTTAACGTTTGGGAAGGAACTGGCCTCTAAGATACGGTGCCAGGTTCCTTAGTTTAGGGGCCAGGAATTCATTGTATTTTTGTACTACTTAATTTTATTAATAAAGATTTCAATTTTATAGAACACTAGCTTCTGCCCGCGACCTCGTCCGCGTGAATTGAGGTTTTTCGGTTCCCGCGGGAACTCTTCAATTTTCCGGGATAAAAAGTAGCCTTTGTGCTATTCCAGACTATATAATCTATCTCTGTGCCAAATTTCAGCCAGATCCGTTCAGCTGTTGGCGCGTGATTGAGTAACAAACCTCCTTACATCCATACATCCATCCATCCATCCAAACTATCGCATTTATAATATGTATATTTGATGATGTAAGAGATAATCATGCTAGTCTAAGGACCTTGATGAAATAACTTTTTTGCTTCATGGAATACCAAAGCGCATTAAATGAGTAGCATGGAGTTGTAAACGAATTTGCTTGGTTATCCCAAACAGAATATCTTTTTGTAGATAGATGTACTTAATATTAAACATCCAAAGTCAAGTAATATTTTAGAATTTCTGAAATCTCCAAGGTGGCAATCGTAAATAAACACAACCATTGTAATTCTATCCCCTAAAGCACTCTAAACTGAAACTCCCGAACTCTAATCAAGTTGATTAACGGTTTGAATTCAGCTGAACCGATTTATCTTTTAAATCGGATGTCTGCCAGTTCACAGTTTACTTGATCGTGATTCGGAAACCCGTGCAAAGTGCTTATTTATCAGTTATTATTTTATACCAAAGACGTGTTAAATTCGGTCTGTCTATCCATCTGTATGTACGTCCATGGCAACAACGAAGCGTTCCAATGGATTGCCCTGTTTGAATGTGTTTTTTTAAACCCCGACTCAACAAGAGTTGTGATAAGTTTAACCGTCTGTGGCATCGTAACTCCTAAACGGGTGAACCGATTTTGTCTTTTTGTTTGATAGTTGACTTGATCGAGATTTTTTTAAGCTGATTCATGAAAATCGGTTCAGCCGTTTCAAGATCATCAGCTCTTTTCTACTTAATAAAGGGATGTGAGCAACTTCCACAGGTCTGATTGAATCGATTCAATATGTCGAACGTTATTTTAATTTTTTTATTTATACTTGTTTGTCGAGTAAATGGGTTAAATCGAAATACATAGTTTCATTACCAATACCTAAACTAATATGTATCAAGTTTGGTCAAAATCATAATATAGTAAGATAAGGCGGGATAAGGCAAAAAACAGATTCATTAATAATAGTATGAATTCAAATCAAATCAAATCAAATCAAATATTTTTTATTCAAATAAACTTTTACAAGTACTTTTGAATCGTCAAGTGAATCTACCACTGGTTCGGAATGCCATTCCTACCGAGAAGAACCAGCAAGAAACTCGGTGGTTGTATTCATAGTATATTATAATTCATAGTATGACGAGATATTCCCTGCGACTTTATACGCGTGGATTTTCAAAATCCTCTTGGGAACTATTTGATTTATCGGTACAAAACGTAAGTATATGATCTTCCCTAAGATGCAGCCAAATTTCGTCAAAATCGGCAGAATAAATACCGTGAAAGCGACAAGCGTTGTAGATAGACAAACAGACAAACACACTTTCTCATTTACAATATAAGTGTGGATATGGATGACAATTATCTATCTATACTTCTATACTAATATTATAAATGCGAAAGTTTGAATGGATGGATGGATGTTTGTATGCCAGAACGGCTGAACTGATTTGGATGAAATTTGGCACAGAGATATTTTATAGTCTCTATACTAATATTATAAATATGAAAGTTTGGATGGATCGATGGATGTTTGTTACTCAATTACGCCAGAACGAATAAACGGATCTGGATGAAATTTGGCACAAAGATAGATGATAGTCTGGAATAACACGTAGGTTACTTTCTATCCCGGAAAATTTAAGAGTTCCCGCGGGAACCTACAAACCTTAATCCACGCGGACGAAGTCGCGGGCATTAGCTACTTATAAAACTTATTTGTATCGCAACCCGCCGCAGGCAAATTTTCAATTTTACCACAGAACCGAGAGCTTAATGAGAAATCACTTCGCCAAAATTGTGGGCATTCAATCTTTTAACTCTTGCCACGTTCATAATTGAAAAAGTTTCATTCCGGGTTTTTCTGAAGCCAAAGTTCAAATGAACAACCCTCAAAAAAAGGTTTGAATAATTCGCTAATAAATTAGTATCTAATGGAGTGAGAAATGGCTTGATATTATCGAGATTTTCGTCTAATTAACTTTATTCAAAGGTTTATACAGGATTAATTTAAAAAATCTAATAACCTCTGTCCAACTTATTTGCTAAAACTATGAAAACTTTCTAATAATCTTTTTAAATAAGTATGTAATTGACGACAATATGTGTACCTACATTGTACCTAAATTGAATAAATAAATATTTGATTAGATCTGACTAAAAAACTTAATATATCCAACATTCATTAACAAAAATGTTTACACTTTTCGCTGTATAAAGTCTTCAGTGGGCAGCAGTCGATCGATAACGGCCCGGCAACTAAGATCACTCAAATCCCACTATCCACTTTTTAACCGACTTCAAAAAAAGGAGGAGGTTCTCAATTCGTCGGAATCTTTTTTTTTTTTTATGTATGTTCCCCGATTACTCAAAGACGCCTGGACCGATTTTGAAAATTCTTTTTTTGTTTGAAAGGGGTATACCCTTCAAAGATGGTCCCATATAAATTTGGTGAAGATCTGATGAAGATCTTCGAAGACAGATGTTCCCCGAGATCTTCGAAGACAGATATTCCCCGATTACTCGAAGACGCCTGGACCGATTTGGAAAATTCTTTTTTTTTTGAAAGGGTATACTTTCCAGTTGGTCCCATGGTCTGATGATGGAATCCTGGGGAAATCAAAGGAACTTAAATTTTATAAGGACACGAACCCAGATAGTTATTAGGTACAGGTCTGTCTACCTTTCGAGAACCTATTTTTTTTTTTTTTTTATATTTACAGCACTAAAAAGCAAACAATAAAATTATTTTTAAATAAAAAAAAAACCGCCTTCTAAAACTAAAAAGCAAAAAATACTTGGATATATTTACATATTATTATTTCTACCCACTATGTTGAAGTCGGGCGGGTATCACAAGGATAAGCAAAGTTGACGCAAGGCTCGCCCGACTTCTACATAGTGGGTAGAAATAATAATATGTAAATATATCCAATTATTTTTTGCTTTTTAGTTTTTGAAGGTGGTTTTTTTTTTTTTTTTAAATAATTTTATTAATCCTACAAAATACGTTGTTCGTAATTTGTTGGATGTTGTTATTTTTACTCCGTTGCAGCGTAATTGAAGGTTAAACAAAAACACTTTCCGCATTTATAATGTCAACACTCAGCACGGAATCAAAATGTACATCTTAACCAATCTTCCTTAATTTTATGATAGATATTATATTCTCATCGTGAACCCTATCGATTGGTTCAATAAAATAGTGACTTCATTATTTTTAGCATTTTTAGTTGATTCGATTCCTGGCTCAGGTAAGATTTAAAAAATATATTTGAATGCAAATATTCTTATTTAAAAATAATAAAGGACTGTTTCCTTTGAGTGAAATTTCATATCTTCAATATTTAAAGTTCTTTACCTCCGTAGCCCGTTGGTTTTTATAAGACCCTGTATATTTGTCCATCTTGCAAAGAGAATTTATAAGAATTTACTTACATTTTAATTTATAAATATAAAAGGGTATTTTCATCTACTTGAAGCGCAAAGAATTAAAAGCTAGAGAACGAAAGACAAGATAATTACTTTTCACTGGATGAATAAATGAAACTAAAAATAATTTTTAATGAGAATATTCTGACGAAGAATAAAGCAGGCGGGGCTTGAGAAAATTTATTTCAACGGTAAAATATTATTATATTAAATTGTTTACCTACACGTCTTGAAGGGCATGTTTAGGTTAGTAAAATATAATTAAGAATGTAGATTAATTTATGAAAATTAATGAAATAAAGGGGCTGATTCTGTAGTGCACAATCTCTAAACTAAACTAAAATTAGAGCATTACAAATATTGTTAACCCTTTCATAATACTTCCTACGGAAAGGGACAGAACTAGATTTAAAGCTGCCATTTTAGTTTAGTGTAGAGATTGTTATACATAATCAGCCCCAATGACTCCTTAAATTTAATTGTGTTCTATTTTTAAGTAATAAGACCTGAGCTACTTAAAAAGCTTTAGATTAGACATCTAATTTAACATATCCAATCTATCTTCTTCTTATAAATGACATCTGCCACCACAAGCACAACGCCAAAGCGCTCATTTTATTTACCCAGACCATTGAAATAGAATGAGTACTAAAATTCTACATCAATGACCCAGACGCAATAGAGGGTTTGTGTCTGTCTGTGCCATCGTAGCCCCTGAACGGAGGAACCGATTTTGATTTAGTTTATTTTTATTTTCAAAGGTACGAGTAACTTTACCGAGAGTATATATAGAGCTATAATTCAAGAAAATTGGTCAGTCGTTTGAAAATCATCAGCTCTTTTCCAGTCGACGAAGGGAGTCGAAGAAGTGAGTAAATTCCAGAGGTCTGATCGAATGGAAATTAGATTCCTGGGTTACGTCAATATGTCGGCAGTTATTTTAAATTTTTAATGTTGTCTTATTATTTCCTATCATATCTGTGTTGTAGACCTAGTTGCGTATGGTGATGGATAGGGCTTTTTAGATGCAAATTAATAATATGAAATAAAAATACTGTCATTTATTTAGGAAGCAACATAAGAACACATTAGGTATATTAAATTAATTGCAATGCAACAATATAACAACAGTTAGATCCAAAACCACTCGCAACCAAGGTAAAGATAGGTCTACTTTCTTGACACGTGCTACTCAAGGCAAATCTGCCTCACGATTGCCTAAATATTATGACGTCACGTCATAAAACATAGCTGCAACATGAGCGGAAACTTCTCTGATTGTCGAAAACCACGCGTAATGACTGCTTTACCGCCGCACAGGTACAGTGCCATCTGTAATCATCGAATGGAGCTAACACTCGGCCATCTGACCACGCGTGCGTCCCAAACGCATTCATGTCTGGGTGTATTTGCTGAGAACAAAAACGAAATGTTACAATTTCTGTTTACCATCTGCTCATCCCAAATGTGTATATTGAATTCGGGACAAACGGTTAACAACAACGTTGTGACAACGTAACTGTAAGATTCACAAAATGGATTAAACCACTTGAGATCAAAAGACCAGTAAAAGTCGTCAAACATGCTAACGATTGAAATACATTAGACAAATGAAACAAAACAAATAAAGGCGCAGAAACTATACTATGTAACCTAATATTTAATATTTATTATAACGCTAACATCTGTAAAATCAAAAAGCAACCTAAGGACAAAAACACACTAAGTATAGACGGAATAGTCAGGAACAGGAAAAAAACGTCCGCGCGAATTGCGTCTTTTTGTCCACAGACATATTTTTTGTCCGAAGTATATTTTCACCAACAACAATCTCTATGTTGTACTTGTAACTACTGAAAATTTAATTACAACCTCACTCATTCATTAAAGAATAAATACTAAATCAGTTGTTTTTGCAGATGTATAAAATTTGATAGATAGATTTGCTGTTTACTATAAGTATAGCTATAAGTAGATTTTTAAGTACCTATCCTAGCAGCTTGCAGTTACGTAGTTTTTTTTTCCGTGGTGTCACCTGAATCAGGGTTCAGGCTGAAAATCAGCGCTGTATGGTTAGTGCTTGCGCTAAACATACAGCATTATGCTGAGCCTGGGCCATTTTTTGGGTTGTGCCATACGTGATATAGTTTATCCCTGAGGGGTGATCTACCTCTTTAGGTATGTTTGTTATGTATGGCACAATTTGGAAATAAATGTTTTTTCTTTCTTTCTTTCTTTCTTTCTTTCAAATCAGCGGTTTTAGTGCCACGTTGCGAGCTTAATTAATAAAGCAAGCGTAATAATGCACTTCCTAACCTACCTACATTTATTTAACTAGAAGGTATTAGGTAGCTTAGTTTATGCATCTTTAAATAAAGATAAGCTATAAATATTATAATGTATAATCTACCGATTAATTCTCCACTAAAAGCTCAATAGCATATTCCAAGCAAAACAATTTTCCAATAAAACGACTATTAGTATTGACTAGTATTTCAGAACTCCGTAGATTAAATCATATTCGGTTCGTTTCATTCCAGTGCAGCGTTGTTGAAATATTACTCCAACATTTTGGTTCGGTATAACCTGCGTTTATATTATGTAAAACGCTCTAATCGAATTTTAGTTGGACGTTGGAACATCACGTGTATTTTCACATGCTGCAGGCTTTATTGAACAAGCAATATGCAAGCGTACGTACCTATGCTATGTAGTTTACGTAATGTACTTTTATCTACACCCATGCTATAAATCCTCTATAACAGGTCCTGAAACAGTTAGCTTATTGCCAACCCAGATAAAGTGGGACTGTAGTATTGATTAGGAATGGTTTGATCCTAATGTTGTTAAATTAAAGTGAATATTTTGGACAGATTATGTTTGTTTGGATGAGTGAGTGAGATTGCTTGTACACAGTTTTAGCAGTAAGCTATGTGTGGACTTTTAACGTCGACCGTACATGCCCGGGAGTCGAACACCGGACACCCAACTGGCAACTAGGAGGCCTAGGTATTTGGCCACTATCACTGCTGTCTAAGCTTACACCACTTACAACAAAATTTTTCAAAGGTACAAAACTCATTCCTTCACTCAGTCCGTTTCAAATTCCTTCCATCCTAAACTAATTTCGAAAAAAAAAACATTTTCCATTACTCTCCGGGGAATTGCACTTGTAGCTTGGATTGAATAAACCTAAGTACCTCTGCGTAGAGGGACTTTCAATTGAGTAAAGTCTCCTAATGCATGACATGCTTCAAGTTTTGAAGTCCATTCGAGCAAATTATGGTGTAAACACATGTTCACATCCATACTTCTATACTAATATTATAAATGTGAAAGTTTGTATGGATGGATGGATGTTTGTTATTCAATCACGCCAGAACGGCTTTGGCACAAAGTTATATTCTGAAATAACACATAGGCTACAAACCTCAATCCACGCGGACGAAGTCGCGGGCATCAGCTAGTAATCTTATAAATGCGAAAGTGTGTCTGTCTGCTACGCTGTCACGGCCCATCTTATAATCCAATTGTAATGAAATTTGGTGCAAGAATTGGTTGCATTCCGGTGAAGGACATAAGCTTTTTATACCGAAAAATTGAGGAATTCCCGCGAGAATATGAAAAATTTTACCAACGCAAATCATCTATTCAAAAAAGAAAACAAATAAAACACAAAAACAACAGTTTGCATCTATTAAACATATTAAAAGAAGGCAGATCTCCATAAAGTAACTTGGAGAGTAAAACAAAGTTTAGAATCAAGAGAGAGCCAAGTTTTATACGAATAAAAGAAAAAATAACACCCGAGGGAAAATGTACGCGGATGTTGAATTTTACTGATTTTTGAACCTTTTTTAATTAAAGGGAATCATAAAGTAGAGGAGTCACTTTGTAAATACTAGAATCCACCCCACCCCCTGGCTTCTAACACAGTGGTCATCAAAAAATTAAAGCCAATAACATATTATATTTTATATCCATTGAAGATTTGCTATTAAATGTTATTTTTATTAATTCACTAGCTGACGCCCGCGACTTTGTCCGCGAGTAAGATAAGAAGTAGCCTATGTGCTAATCCAGACTAATTAATCTATCTTTGTACCAAATTTAAAACAGATCCATTCGGCCGTTCTGACGTGATGGAATAATCTATTCATCCATCCATGCAAACTTTCGCATTTATAATATTAGTATCCATACTAATTCTATACTTAATATTATAAATGCGAAAGTGTGTCTGTCTGTCTGTCTGCTACGCTTTCATGGCCCAACTACCGATTTCGATGAATTGGTACAGAGATAGTTTACATTTTTTTTATTTTATTATTAACATAAAAATCGATACTTACAGCTTTGTTGGGTAGCACAACGAAAAACCACGAAGGTTTAAATTGCGTGCTCTTCCGTCAACATATCATATATAACATAACATCCCGGGGAAGGACATAGACTTATCCCGGAAAATTAAAGAGTTCCCGCGGGAAATAAAAAAAATCTAATCGGTGGCATCATCTAGTACATAATAAACCTTCAATGCATAAAAATTTGTCCGTGGCTTCCATATTTGGATGACCACTGAGTTAGAGAATAGGAGGCCAGAACAACATCATAGCGGTCTGCGGAGTCCATAGGACTAATAGGTACTAGATGTTAGTAGTGTATATGACACCGTAAGATTGTAAAAACCGTTAGATTGTAATATAACGTTTTTTATCTCGATAGATTACACTACCTGAATTTTCATGTCAAACCCTAACCTAACCTATAGTTCGCGCGCGAGTTGAATGCAGAGTAAATATATGGTAACACTTACATTTACTCTGCATTCAACTCGCGCGCGAACTGTACAAGAAAGAGACAAGAAAACGTAAAAACAATAAATATTTCATAAATTAATACTCAGAACATTGAACGGTTCACAATCTTTCGACAGTTTATAATCTAGCGGGATAGAAACCGTTAGATTATAATCTAACGGATTTTACAATCTTACGGTGACATATACCTACATATAACATTTATTTCGGAGTCACTTTATAAGAATGTCTAGAGTCTAGACGCAAGCTGTTGCCAACGACCTCATCCACGTGGATATAAGATTTTTATTCTGAGTTATTAAAATTATCCTATCTTTCTCCACTTAGCTGGAGTAGGTACGTCGAGAATCAAATAAAATCAAATCAAATATTTTTTATTCAAATAAACTTTTAAAAGTACTTTTGAATCGTCAAGTGAATCTACCAAGAAGTCTACGTCAAGAGAATCATAAAACAACCAATCCCTCTATGACAGAAGATGCGGCGGCCACTAATGTAGAAAGAGCCAAGTCGCGCAAGTATGTAATTATAGAAAACTAACTGCAGATAATGGATGCAGGGAGGAAATATTATACTTTTGAGTATTACTCTATCAACACATACTCTGCTGCAGGTCAGTAATTCATAAAGTCAAAAAGTATTCTTTTGAAAGCATATTCTTTATTTAACCCGATAATATTTTAAGCACAAAAGGTACGAAACCTTTTCTTTATTCATGATCTCTCTCGGGATTAAACCTTGTGTTAAGAAATCACACTATAGAATCCACTTAAATCTTAATATCTAAAACACTCGGAGGAAAAATACAGTAGGTATGACAGAAGGTAGGTAGGTGTCTTTCGTATTTTGTTTTCAGTATACCAATTTAAACTATAAGTCCATTGATGTAGAATTTTTTTAGTACCTATTATAAGTCAAACTAAATCAACCTGAATTTATATTATCATCGACAATATAGTCTTTAGAGCGAAAACGTAGTACGGACAGGAAAAAAATTTCGCGCGAAACGCTCACGTCAAAGGGGCGAACAAGTTTTGTCCTGTCGCGGGAGTATTTGCGCGCGGAATTTTAAAAAAAAATTTAAAAAATTTTCGTCAGTTTTCGTTTTCGTATTAACTCTACGACTTCTTCTCTACAACTCCTAAGAGATAACTGGGCGTTTCAATTGAATTAGCCACTTTAGTTTCATGCAAATGCAAAAGCAAATGAAGTTCCACTAGAATTAATTTAATTAATAGGCTAAAGATATACATATATAATGAAGTTTAAACGCTATGATAAAGTGAATGACTATTCCCTTCAGTAAATTACTATCCGTTTCGTATAACCAACACAGGTCACAGACGTCTATTTTACTAAGAAATTAAACCAACACATTCCTACTTTCACTGAAACTGCATGATCACATAATATTTTTATAGTATTAAATAGATCACAGCATGCATTTGAAATAGCCTAAAATATAATAATAATTTTAATGAAGAAACGACATATAATTGAATTATCATCCTAACAAATTAATTAGTTTTCTAAATTTACCTGTAGGTATTGTTTCAGTTTCCAAGTAGTTTTCCGAAGGTTTTATTAGATTATTTCTTTAAATAAAAAAGACACCTTATTTTTTACACTAAGAAGGAGAATTATTTATTTACACTACGGTTAGTCTGATAAATAAGTTATTTACAAACACTACATATCCTTGCTCATCACACTATGTTCAGGTTACCTAAATGTTTGTATCCAAAATGTATATCCATAACCGAAGTACCCAAATATAGTTATTAAATATTTACAATCACTAGAATAATTTTCACTATATTTAAAATTTAAACTACTGCAAAATAAAATCACACTACATCGATAAAAATTCAGATATTTACAATTTTCACGATTTTACATAAAGTTCAAAATGTTTATATTTATGACACAGGTTTATGCCTGCTATATTTAAAATTCAAATCACTACAAAATAAAATCCCGCTTCTACGATAAAAATTCAGATATTTACAATTCACGATTTTACACAAAGTTCAAAATGTTTATATATAAGACAGATTTATGCCACTTGTAGCCGAGTCACGCATGAAGAGGTCTCGTCGACGTGGCGGTCTCGGCGCGACTGACGCCGTCACAGGCGTGAGGCGATACACCATTGAAAAGCGTTGACCACAGCCTCCACGCTTCCGACAGCCGGGAAAACTAGGTTACAGTTGCGTGCAATAAAAGAACATGGATGCTGAATGCATGGTGCTACATACGAAGTGGTCATAAGAGCTAATTAAATAGACTCTAGAGAGTTATCCTTTATTCCTTATTAATCATAATATTATGTTGTACTCCCTCCCAAGCATAATTAGTATGCTGTAGCTTTTGCTACGCGTTTTGGTGAGAAAACTTGAGCCGCTTTGACAACTGACGCTTGACGCTTGGACGCTTTTTTAAACTGATCGATAGACATAACTGTCGCATTTAAAATATCAGTAGGTACGGATGGAGTTATATAGTGACTTTTTATATTTCCCTCAAAGTTATTAACAAAATATGATTCTCGCTTGAGTTATTAACTCAACCGAGAATATTTAAGCTAGGTATTTTCGCTTTAAAAATACGTACTCGTGCACAATCATAATGTTGAAAAATCATCTCATATTCTATTTTAACAGCTTTCATATACATGTGTACTAGTCAACCTTCACCGTGCAGTGAGTTTCAGATACTTGTGTCAGTTTATTGTTGTGACCTAGCCCCTTTCCTAACAACGCTATTTCAAATGTGGAATGGAATATTTTTATTTTTCATCGGTACACATAGCTTTATATTCCCATAGATAAAATATATTTAGAATACGAATTCATACTAATGTTATAAATGCGAAAGTGTGTCTGTCTGTCTGCTACGCTTTCACGGCTTATCTGTTCAACCGATTTTGATGAAATTTGGTGCAGGGGTAGGTTGTATCCCTGCTTTTTATCCCCGAAAAATTAGGTTCCTGCGGAAATCAAAAAAACTTAATTCAGGCGGACGAAGCCGCGGGCCTCATCTAGCTTACTGTAATTGATTCAACACTCGCGACTTCGTCCGCTTCGAATAGATATTTAATTACCACGGGAACCCCTTAATTATCCGGGATAAAAAGTAGCCTATGCCACTCTCCAGGTTCTCAACTATACTCATGCCAAAAAAATCTCGATCATTGCTCTGTTGCGGCGTGATTGAAGGACAAACCAACGAACAAACACACTTTCGCATTTATAATATTAAATACGATTACAACAAGAATACACAGTTCTGTTCCAAAAATAAAAGCAAGCTCACGTCTACATTTATAATATTAGTGTGATTATGAATCTGGCGTTTAAGTTTTGTGTCACACGTCAGTGTCGTGGCAACACGATGAAACACAAAAGGCATAATACACGGATGTAAATTGGTGTACTCGGAAAAGTGAAACAGATGTGTGACGCCCTTTGTCCCGCGCAAGCTCACCTTTTGCAACTAATTATACATTCATGTATTCGCTCAGTACTTCAGTACTGTTCATTCTTGTTTTCACAATGGCACTGAAAAGATTCGAGGGATTCACCCGTTGGGTAGTTCCCACTTTTCTGAAGACAACCTCCTGAGATTATTTAATTGGACTTCGATTATTTAGTTTCACGACCTTTGTGGCGCAGTGTTGAACGCTATTGTCTTAACGTGCGGAGGTCATTGGTTCGATCCCCGGCAGGGTCAATTTGGGAATTAATTAATTCTGAATTTCCCTGGTCTGGCCTGGTGGGAGGCTTCGGCCGCGGCTAGTTACCACCCTACCGCCAAAAATGTACCGCCAAGCGATTTAGCGTTCCGGTACGATGCCGTGTAGAAACCGAATAGGGGTATAGACAAGGGCTAACTTGTAGTGGATAAAAAAAACTATGTAGAATTTTTGTTTCATCTTGAACTTTAGGATTCCAAAGCTCGGATGTCTTTAATGAACTTTAATTTGAAGCAGGTTTATTGGCAAGTAGTTACTTAAGCTCGGATGTCTATAAATAAGCTTAATTATTTGATGCAGGTTTATTTGCAAGAAAATTTTGTATTTTGTATTCTTATATTTATTCCGTAGGCTCATTTATATTTTGACAAAGATCTGAGAAAAAATCTTCGACTTTATCCGTTAGCGTTCTTCCGCTCCAAATATTTCCAGTCATTTTTCTTCCATTTGAATTTTACCCTATTGTGAATTTATTAAGAAATCTTTTCTCCATCTTGACTGGTAAAATTATTGTTTCTAGTAATAGCGGCTGCATTTTAGTAAAAATGTATTGAGTACAAATCAATAATATCACACCCCATATTATAAATGCGAGATTTTATTTGTTGGTTTATCCTTCAAGCAAGCCGCAGTGGAAAACAGATCGACGAGAATCTAAAAATCTAAAAATCTAAAAATCGCGTCGATACTGTCGGATTTTTTGTCCCAAAAAATCAGACAGTTCCGACGCGATTTTTAGACGAGAATAATCTAATTTTGATAATAGATAGAATATATAGCTATCTAATATAGCTATTTTTTGAAGGTAATTTAAATGTTTCAGAAAATTCCAAGAGACAAGAGAGATTCCCGCGGGAACTCCTTAATTTTCCGGGATAAAAAGCCTATTCCACTCTTCAGGTCCTCAACTATACCCATGCCAAAAATCACATCGATCCGTTGCTCCGTTGCGGCGTGATTGAAGGACAAACCAACAAAACAAACACTCTCGCATTTATAATATTAGTATGATATGATTTAACATAAACACATCAATGTAAAGGTCGTGTTTTTTACTGATGGTTTAATTTTAAAACCTTATGGTTGGTTTAATTATAATATGTGAGAAATTGTGAGAATTTTAATATGCTTGCCAAAATATTGTATGCTTTACACATTATACAGTAAATAATTATCCTAAAAGCTGAGCACCAAAGTAATTAATGGTTATTAAATTCTTATGTCGCCTCTATACGTCGTGTCTCGGTTGGTTTCGTTAACGAAAATGTCTTTACATAAATAGATTTAATAAAAACAAAGACTTTTAAGTGAAGAAAAAGATATTAATCATTCAAATATAAAGAGAGACGTTTCGTTCTCGTTTCAAGATAATATTAAAGCTACTAATTTTATTTAAAACTTCGCTACTGTAATGTTTATTCATCGTCCACCCGAAGTCTGTGTAAAGAAAAAGATAAATTAAGTATGAAGAGTCGATCATTTTACTCTCAATTTAAGCAACGTTAAATTAAAAGATTTTTATTCAAATAAACTTTTACAAGTGCTTTCGAACCGTCAAGTGAATATATCACTGGTTCTGATGGTATTGGAAGTAGAAAACATTCAAAGGAGAAAACTTCAAAATGAGAATAAAGAAATTGCAATTACGTATATTATAATATATTAAACAAACATTATTATACAAATTTTAATTTTTTATCTCTGTTATTTTAATGTTTAACTATGTTTAACTATTGTTATTAAGTTTAATTTGTGTTATGTATTTTTTTTTTTTTTAAGAAAATTTGTGTGATTTAATTATTTATTACTGTTATTAATTGTAAGTTGTGCTGTGTCATTTTTTCTTTCTTTTTTTTTTTGAATTGATTAGTGTAACTGGCTTGTCCGTACTAATTAAATAA
The DNA here is from genome assembly GCA_923060345.2 of Erebia aethiops. NCBI lineage: Eukaryota > Metazoa > Arthropoda > Insecta > Lepidoptera > Nymphalidae > Erebia > Erebia aethiops. The sequence continues at coordinate 5,463,607 of OV281096.1, read as the reverse complement.
ATAAATAATAATTAATAGAACAGTACAATATTGAAAGTTTTCATTCCAAAAGTGATTGCAATTGCGAGTGAATTGCGCAATTACATCCCTGCATCAGATAAAAAGATATTACACACTATGCTTACATTTACGGTACCGCTTCCACAGTAATAAAGATATATTTTCATAAAGACTTCATATCTTTCGCATACAGGATACTATATCAAAGATTTACTATCGGTTCTCAGCTCGTGGGTGGTTATTGTTTCCGATGCTATTTTTTATGTGTAATACTCGTGCATATAAAATTTTCCTTACAAAATACAGATAACCACTACAGCCCATTAACGTCCGACTGCTAGGCACAGGCCTCCACTCTCATAGGAGAGAGGGAATTAGAGCTTAGACCCACCACCCTGCTCTAGTGTGGGTTGGCGGGGTGTTAGTGATAAAATAACCGGAACCAACTGTTTAACGTGCTCTCCGAGGCACGGGGTGAACCACTACCTACTTCCTAACTCCGGGATAGTACTGAGAATTTCGTAGTCAGAAAAACCCAGTACTTAATTATGGTCCGACCCGGGAATCGAACCCGGGACCTCGTCGGGCGCAGTCGAACATGCTAACCACTAGACCAAGGAGGCAGTTCGTAATTAAGTTAAATCGCTTAAATAACAATATTGAATCGGAAAAGTATCTTTATATTATATATTGCAAACATATCTTAATATTAATAATCAGAGAAAAATATCTGCGACATGTCAACATCCATCTTCAAATTGTAAAGATCAATCATAACTTCATAAAAAATTAACAAGAAAAATAAGTAACAAGTAAACAAGAAAACTGAGGTAAGTTGTAGATTTTACGGGTATACTGTCTCATTTATTATCTTCATTATAAGCAGCACTAACTCAGAAAAAACATTTATTTAAACCACTTACTTTTATACCTTCACTATATTTTAGTACATTCGCATAAAAACATTTTATGTTTATGACAGAAATACCACACTTAATTTCGCACAATCGTCACTGTAAAAAATTTTTGAAATTTGAAATTTGAAGTTTGAAAGTTGAAATTTTTGAAAATTCGTATTATACCCAATAGAAATATAGAATAGAATAGAACATGAAAGCACTCGTAAATGTGGGAGTATATTTATGACTGGAATTTATTCCATTATGCTCTGCACAATGTTGTTCCATGCCCAGTACCGGAGGTCACATCAGCGACGCGATCTGACCGCGACTGACGCTGTCATCGGGTGAAACACGGTGGAAATGTGGAAATTCAAAGCTGGCCGGGAAAGCTTGGATGCAGAAACTATTATGTAAAACGCCTTTTTACCTATTAGTTTCTAGACTCCCAAAAAATGGTTCTCAATTTCGACGCGTATCTTTTTTTTTCTAATGTATGTACCGATTTCTCCGAGGTTTCTGAACCGATTTGAAAGAATTTTTTTTTCAGTGGTTGGAGGAAGCTCGCGAGGTGGTCCCATAAAATTTTGAGTGCTAAAATAAAGCGAGTGAATTAGGTTTTTTGACAAGTGAAATTCAAATGGTGATACTAATAAAAACCAATTCACAAAAAAAGAATACTACAAATGTCCTTCTCTGGTTGCTATAATTCTTTAAACAGACGGGCTTTGTCTGTAGTAGACAGACAAACAGACTGACACACTTTCACATTTATAATATAAGTATAGATGGAGTTGTCGGTGTACTTAAAAGTCAAGTATCCTTTAATTTATGAGAGTTACAGTCTTTAAATTTTAAACGAGTCTGTGTAAAAACTTTTCAAGAGATTGAACTCTCTTTAGTGCCCTAACAAGCTCTTGATGATATAAAAACAAACGACTCTCTCTCTCTCTCTTATTACTTCGGCATAATTTAATAGAAAATGTGCCCTTCATTTTTATAGAACCAGTTGATGCCCGCGACTTTGTTTGCGTAGATTTAGGTTAAAGTCCCGGGAGGACGCATTGATTTCCCGGAATAAGAATAAAATAAAATATGTCGCGACTCACTTATGTCCTCAACTATAACAATGCGAAAAATGACGTTGATCCGTTGCTTTGTTGCGGCGTGATTGAAGGACAAGACAACAAACAAACATGCTTTCGCATTTATATAATCTAAGTATGAAGTACATATTATAATATTTGTTTGACTAGTATGGATGTATCGGTGCAGGTGTTAATTTTACGCGTAAAAGTCAAGTAATAAGTAAAACCTTTAATTTATGAGAAATACAACCTTCAAATTTTGTCATTCTATAAACGAGGTTGTGTAATAACTTCTCAAGAGATTGAACTCTCTTTAGTGCCCTATCAAGGTCTTGATGACATAAAAACAAACGACTCTCTCTTATAACCTTGGCATAATTTAAGAGAAAAAGTGCTCTTCATTTTTAGAGAACCATCAACCAGATGATGCCCGCGACTTCGTCCGTTTTTTATTACCGCGGGAACTATTTTGTTTTACGGAATAAATTTAGCTTATTATAGATTATCTCCTTTTTAGCTCATTTCAGCCAACTCGGTTCAGTCATTGTGGCGTGAAGGATCAAACAACAAAACACATTATAAGAGTTACGCAAATGAGAAGAAAATTTAAAATAACATAAATGACATTTACCTACTGTCTACAGTCTCGTAGGTACGTAAGGCCAAGGCAAGGGTTAGCTTTAACAATAAAGCTATTCGGCTTCAATGCGATTTATTAAAACGTACTATATTATTATACTACTCCAAGAAGAAAACACTTTGTAAACGCTTTTTGAACGTTTTTTTAACGTTTTGTAAAAAAAAAATATTATGCATACCTACTGAACGCTTGTTCGCTTGTTAACGTTAATTTGGAGTTTTTTTTTATCTGATTCAATTGATATTATATTTTGTGAACACAAAAATAATGATTATGAAGGAAAATAAATAATTTTATGCATAAGGATATAAATGACATCTTGAACTTATTTTATTTTATGTATACTCAAATGAACGGAATGTATAGTAATGTATGTAATCTAAATTATTCATACATAAAGTCTTTAGTTGATTATGCTGTAGTCTGTTTGTGAAAATTCCTTATTATTATAATTTCCTTGTTATGTTAAAGCTTGTTACCCATATTATTTGTACGCCACACTGTGGTAGAATACATGAAACTTTTATAATTGTTACACCTTTTTGTACCTACTGTATTCACAAATAAATAAATGAAATGAAATGAAGAAATGAAATGATGCCATTATCTAATTACTAGCTGATGCCCGCAACTTCATCCGCGTGGTTTAAGTTTTTTGTTATTCCCGCGGGAACTCCTTAATTTTTCGGGATAAAAAGTAGCCTATGTCACTCTCCAGGTCCTTAACCAAAAATCGCGCCAATCCGTTGCTCCGTTGCGGCGTGATTGTAGGACCAACAAACCAATAAACCAATAAACCAACAAACAAACACACTTTCGCATTTATAATATAAGTATAATTAATTCTAATGGATTATAGATCAGCAGGGTTTTAAATTAATATTGGCTTATTATTCAGATATTGTGGTGAAGTTTGAACATTTCAATCAGATAAATTATTACGCTTAAATGAGATTAATATCTAATTGCAAAATTAATTGCTAATTGGATTAGTCCAAACTTCAAACCTATGTATAATTAAATAATAATTAGAATAATTAATGCCTATCGCGATTTAGGCCAGTTAACTTACCTAGAAATTGGAACTGTTAGTCAATTAACACAGATTTTCCTAGTACGGGTGCTAAAGCACTCCCTCTGACCTCAAAAAACTTTATTGTTCACCTTTTCCATTGCATTGTATTGCTTTGTATAATTTCAGGTTCCAAGGGAAATTATTATTGATTAATCACAGTGTACATTCTAAGTTATACGTAATGAATGTTACTCAATTTGTATTACCGTAGGCGCATTTATCTATTATTAAATAAAAATAAAAAGCAGATTTCATCTATTAAACAGATCGGTGAAGGTCGTCGTATATCGAGATCTCATAAAGGGATACCTGTTAAAGCTGATTTGTCCCAAACTTAGAAGTATACTATCCTTCCAACCCTCGTCATTATAAGTTTTTGATGCCTGTTCGACTGTTTGCCGCGTTGGTCTTTAGTTTCTGCCTCATCGTTAGATCTAGTCGGTGTCTTATGCATTTACCGCAGACAACTAAACTTGCCGCTCCACTTCTCTATTATTAACTTCAGCTTCGCGTTATTGAGGGTAGTAAATCCTTCCACTAAAGGGCGATCTCTTCCTGTTGACGATGCCGCGTGATTTCCTGTGGCCTGCATCGTGGACCTTGGCATTGAGGATGTGATAAAACTGACGCATTGAGCTACGTTTTGCGAGGTCTATTTTCTTCCAATAAATGCTACAGAGTTATTTGAGATGTCTCTCAACAGGTTCAAAGTTTTTGTAAAACATAAACTAATTGAAAAGTCCTATTACAGTGTAAAGGATTATTTGAATGATAGGAAGGCATTGGTATGGATTGTTCCAGAGGCTAATTGTAATAAATCTAATTAGGTAAGTAATTTACGATATTTGTGAGATGGTGATAATAAAAAAACAACTTGTTGAGTTTGTTGTGGGCTCTTCTGGGCGCGTTTGGAACCCTCGTAGCTTTAGTTTTAAGATACCGTAACTGATTATCACCCTCATATTTTATAAGTAACTGGACTTCAATAAGTGGACAGTGTTCCTAAATTGAATAGATATACTTTGACTTTGATTTTATTATTAACTTCCTCTTAGCTTCGCGTTATTGAGGGTAGTAAAATCCTTCCACTAAACGGCGATCTCTTCCTGTTGACAGTTTCTTGTTGCTTGCAGGGCATCGTGGACATGGCATTGAGAATGTGATCTGACTGAGGCATTGAGCTACGTTTCGAGGTCTATCTTCTTCCAATAAAAAGCTACTGAGTGATTTTCTAGTTTCTGACCGCTTATTTAATGTGTTATTATTTATTTATTTAAATTTATTCTTCTTGTACATAGACTCTTCATATTGAAAGCAGCTCTAAGTTCTGTGACTCAATGGTTGACAATGTTCAATTCTCATAATGAATGTTTCGACGGTACTAAAATTATTTAAATTAGCAATTTGCTGTAACTTGGCGGTCTTTGTAATTGTGAAAATAATTTAATCTCTGCAATTAGGTCTTTTGATTGTTTCTCCTCTTAATTTTGTAACAAAGCAAGTTTTCTTTGTGAATCTAGCAGTAATTAGTAGGTAAAAAGGGTTTTTTTTGCAGACAGTATTATTCTAATTACTTGTTTATTTTTATATTAATTTCCTTTATAAAAAGGGCTTATTTAATTTCAAATTTCGAGGTTTTACCTAGCCTGGATTTCTAAACAAGACTCTATCAACAGTCGAGAATCAGCCCTGGCGCAGTGTTAACCGCAGTGGTCTTAAAAGTGGGAAATCCCTGGTTTTATCCCTGGCAGGGGGAATTTATAATTGGGTATATGACCCGGTGGCCAAAATAGGAATAAATTTTTATTTATGTTTTTTTTTTCATAGATACTAGCGACGCTGTCACCGGGTCATAGTTTGTCGGACTATACCAATTTTGAACAAACATACTTTGACTTTGACATTGCATGTAAAAAATTAGCATAACTTTGTCATATCTTTATTAATTACTAGCTGATGTCCACGACTCCGTCCGCGTGGATTAAGGTTTTTTGGTTCCCGCGGGAACTCCTTAATTTTCCGGGATAAAAAGTAGCCTATATGCTATTCCAGACTATAATCAGTCTCTATGCCAAATTTCATCCAGATCCGTTCATCCGTTGGGGCGTGATTGAGTAACAAACATCCATCCATACATCCATTACATCCATACATCCAAACTTTCGCATTTATAATATTAATATATTTATAAAGTAATAGTATAGATTATTTGTTTCAAAACTCAAAACCGACCGTCAAATTTCGAAGCGTACCTAATGTTTGAACAACAAACCTAGCATCATTACGATGGCCCTGGGGTCTTATGGCCCCGTTTGCTACTCGTGAATATTTTACTACCCAAGGGTCACCCGAAATTTGACTCACCTGTGGAGACCGTGGCGAAATCTGGCGCTATGATTTTCCTTTACTTTATAGCTGATCCCTGTGTAGAACGACCTTCACCGAGCTGGTTAATGGATGAAACCTACTTTTTATTTTTATTTAAAAATACGAGTATATTAGTTAAATACGCCTAAAATAGGTTGACTATCAAAATCCGGTCCAGGCTATTTTTAAATTAATTAATTTTAATTAATTTTTTTTTGACAAGTTTATTGTAGCCAATGATACATAACAAGCGGTTAAGAGATCCGTGAAGTTACCTATGGACTATGGTAACTTACCAACTTACTTTTACGGATTTTGATAGTCAACCTATTTTAGGCGTATTTATCTATTTTTAAATAGAAATAAAAAGTATGTATCATCCAACCAGCTCGGTGAAGGTCGGGGTATATGCGGATCCCGGGCTATTAGGATAAAGGTAAATGTTCTAGCCGATCCCGTGAAAATTTAAAAACTCCGGCTTTAGTCCTTGTGTACATTATAAAGGCAACGTACAAAAATAAAGCTGCCTAGGTCCCCTTAATTGCCTGGGCGTTGGTGATTCAGTAAGTAGGTATAGTACTACAAGTATAATATATATATTATCCATACTTCCATACCAATAGTATAAATGCGAAAGTGTGTCTGTCTGTCTGTCTGCTACGCTTTATCGGATCATCTTTTCAACTGATATTCATGAAATATAGTACAGAGATAGGTTGCATCCCAGGGAAGGACATAGGCATTTTATTCCGGCAAATTAAGGAGTCCTCGCGGGATCCAAATAATCTTAAACAACGCGGATTTAGTAAAAATATTTTTCTAATAACTAGTAGGTACATTTACAGTTCAAATTATACTTAATCGTATCTTTCTATAGATTCGTCGAATCGCGGAAAAACGGACATCATAACATACCTAATATGTTTGCCTTCAATCACGCCGCAACGGAGCAACGGATCGACGTGATTTTTGGCATGGGTATAGTTGAGGACCTGGAGAGTAACATAGGCTACTTTTTATCCCGGAAAATAAAAAGTTCCCGCGGGAATCAAAAATCTTTAACCACGTGGACGAAGTCGCGGGCATCAGCTAGTCGAACATAATTTAACAAAGCATCAGTAACAATTATATATTAAAAAAGCTCCTGCCCGAGGCTTCGCTCATGTTCGCTAGTTTCAGACTCATCCAAACTTATCCTTGTCAAAGTTTCACCCAGCTTTAAAACCACAATAATTGAATCAGTGACAATATACCGATTGAAATGGAATTAAGATACCCAGATCCAACTCAAATTCACCTGATATAGATATTAAATTGTTGGCTGAATGGCCGCAAATCTCAGATTCGACGGTATTGTTAGTGTAATGAATTAATATCAATATTTATTAATATTTTAACTAATAGACATTTGTAATCTAAGATCGGAGTGAATTAGGACACAGAGAATGCCCACGTGACAAAGAAAGAAAAAATAAACAACATGTATTATCATTAGGAATCAAAGAATTAGGATTTTACACAAAAAAAAGTTACTACATATTGTAGGAATTTTTTTCTTGTTTAATTTAATACATAACTATTTTCATCGTAAAATTAGTCCGAAAGGAGTTATTGTCTAAGGAGTACCTACCTAATATGTTGGCGTAAGCGGCAAAGATACGAACGAGGTGGCAAAGTGAAAATTCGGAAAGAGCACGTCGAAATCTATAAAATCTTACACCAATTTCAAAAATCCCGAGAAACTTTCGAGGTAACCCCCTTTTTTAGCACCAAATTACTGGGTTTACGAATGTAGAACTTAGTCCTGTTACATGACTACGGCAAACACACTTCAGTGAAACTGTACCGTACTATGATTGATGTAAAAAAAAAACTATTGCAAACTGTATGTAGTCCATAGGTATGTATAATATTTGAAGTCTCAAAAATTTCTTATCGCATTAATTGCATTTTATTCGCCATATTATTATTGTATGAAAATACTAAAATATCCTCTGTATTCAAAATTAATTCCTCTTCTATTACTAGATGATGACCGCAACCCCTACAGCCCATTCCTGTACCCAGTTTCATCACAATCGGTTGAACAGATGGGCCGTAAAAGCGTAGCAGACAGATAGACAGACAGACAGACAGAAGGACAGACAGACACACTGTTATACTCACACTGAAAACAAAATGAAGAGAAAAAAAACACAGACATGATACAAAAGGCGGCCTTGTCGCTTACTACTCCTATAATCCCCCATATCATTATATAAGTAGGTAATTTCAAATTACCTCTTTTGGTTTAATTTGCGCTGCTTTGGTTGCTAGTCAATATAAATATGACATATTAATATTGATATAGATATTAAGTTATAGATTAAGTTTTAGAGTTAAGTTCTAGCGATAGCTTTTATATTAGTTTTCAATTCATCCATTTAAAGTATGTTCCCAGCGTATGTTCCTGAAAAAGGCTTATTATACTGTTGAAGATTACGTAAATGACAAAGGAGCATGGATTTGACTCGCTCCAGCAATGCTAAGCTAAGCTAAGGACAGCTGTTACTTATGTATTTTCTAATTAATGAAATTGTAAATTTTTTTTTTCAAAAGAGCAACCGCCGATTTTCTTGCCATTTCTTCTCTTAGTAGATTCACTTGACGATTCAAAAGTACTTGTAAAAGTTTATATGAATAAAAATTAAGTTTTCGTTTCAGTGCAGGATATAGAATGAGGATCCTACACTGTCGGTTTGCGCTAGCCCTTAGCACATAGCACGTACATATTTTAGTTCATTTCACGGACGAAATGAACGCTGAATGACTGAAATGTACCAGCGTTCCGCATCTCAACTCAACTGACACCATTTGACATTTAACTGGGACACTATAACGAGTCTACGGGAAATTACTACGCCAAATAGCAACGTTGAAATTATTACAAAGGGAAAATAATTATCCATAATGTAAAATTGTAATTAAGTAATCGTATACTTTTTTTTTACAGGCTTTATACTTATGTTATTCGTATACTTGTATGTTCTTAGATGTTCGCGAAGGTTTGTCCTTTTTTTTTATCCACTACAAGCTAGCCCTTGACTGCGATCTCACCTGATGGTAAGTGATGATGCAGTCTAAGATGGTAGCGGGCTAACCTGGGGCATGGCAGTTATATTAAACCCATACTCCTTCGGTTTCTACACGGCATCGTACCGGAACGCTAAATCACTTGGCGGCACGTCTTTGCCGGTAGGGTGGTAACTAGCCACGGCCGAAGCCTCCCACCAGGCCAGACCGGAGAAAATTCTGAAATTATAAATTCCCAAATTGACCCTGCCGGGGATCGAACCCGGGACCTCCGCACGTTATGGCAACAGCGCTACACACTGCGCCACGGAGGTCGTCAATTCAATGCTTTTATGGTTTATTTTACTTTGAAGTCGAACTTTAACGATTGGATCGGCAAACCTTACATGATTGCACCTCTGGTCTTACATTAGCACGGCGGTATCACTGCGACTGCAATTTTTAAAATCAGTTGAGTAGTTTTTGAATTTACCCATTACCTACAAACAAACAGACAAATCTTTCCTCTTTATAATATTAGTTTAGACTAATGATCTGTTCACGTCATGCATAGGTAATTCCTCATTTCCGACGCAGACAACCTACGATTAATGTTAGGTACAAATGTAGATCCAGCCTAAGATGGCTTTAATCCCTCCGCTTAGAGGTAGGTACTTCTTACACGTTAAGACGTTAGAGCTCCCCATACAGCCCGTCCTTTGCATGTCTACCCTCATTCAAAGCTTAAGCCGTTCTTTTGCTGGCAAGGGGCTTAAAGCTTCTTAAACCTATGGTTAAACTGTGATACACACTTGTAAATATACGTTTATTTTTTATGGTAGACAAATGAATAAGCACTAACTAGTTTGAAACGAAATTTCTTACTTTCTATAAAAGTTATTTTTGGCACGATGAAACGCGAGTAACTGGCCTGGAACATTCGAGCGGGACAAAAGAGCGTCTTTGTCTCTCCCACTCTAGTATAAATTGAGAGAGAAAAGAGTACCTGTATCTAATTATTTTATTTAGTTATTGAACAGTTTGAATACTTCCAAGTAGCACTCCCTAGCTCGGTCGGAATAAAAGCCGTGTCGCAAGCAAGTTGTCGCAGTTTCGATTCTTATTAACAAAAAAACCCTTTATTTTTAAACAGAATTGCTAAAATATGTCCCAACGTAGAAGTAGCCATGCGAGTATAAGGTAACGTCAACAACTTATATCAAACTCCAAATATTTAAGTTAATAAAGTAAGGGCGAGTAATATGGACGGCAAGAAAATGTGAAGAATGTTCCAATTTAAGGCCAAACTATTTACCAAGTTAATACGGAGAAGGTAAGACCCGTAAACTAGTAAGAATTCAAACTCGAAGTTCTTGTTCGTCCCGCGGGAACTAAGGGCTTGACACCTTTGCATTAAGTGGCATGTTCAAAAGAAAACAAGAAGGATACAGTCCTAAAGGAGACCCTCACCCTTAAAATTAATTAAAAAACCCTTTATCCATACTAATATTATTAATGCGAAAGTGTGTCTGTCTGTCTGTCTGTCTGCTACGCTTTCACGGCCCAACTACTTAACCAATTTGGTACAGAGATAGTTTACATCTCGGGCAAGGACATATGCTACTTTTTATCCCGGAAATTTTTTTTAATTCTAAAGAAAGATATTATAAGTTAATTAAAATTAGGTACATATTAAGATTTAGAAATATACAATAAAATTAACTTACAAATTGTCACATTTCGTAGGCCTCCTCTAAATCTCCCCAAAGCTTTCTGTCACGAGCTTGTCTCACCCAATTTGCCCAACATCTCTCTGAGAAGTCCTTATGCTAAGTAAATAAAGGTACTTGGAGTTATTAACAAGAAATAGGCCGGCTACAGTCTTCCGTTGCAACTACTATGCGTTATGTTGAATATATTACATAAACACATTGATAAATTCAAGAAGATAAGTGATTGTCTGAACGTCAATACTAGAAATAAAAATAAACTTGTAATGCCTGCTTCTAGGCTTAGTGAAATTAGCAATTCATTTGTTGGAAACAGTGTTCGCTTCTACAATAAGCTCCCAGAAGACATGTAGATGATGTCTCTGAATAAGTTCAAAGTTAATGTAAAACGTAAACTCATTGAAAAATCTTATTACCATGTAAAGGACTGCTTAAACGACAAGGAAGCTTGGCAATAATTTGCTCTAATGGCTCTGATAATTTCTTAGTTAAGATGATTACTGTGAGATGGTGATAATAAAAAATAAAAAAAACCCGGCTGAGTTTGTTGTGGGCTTTCTCAGACCAGGGTGCGTTTGGAACCCTCGTAGCTTTAGTTTTAAGATACCGTAACCGGTTTTATCACCATCATGTTTCATGTTTTATAAGTAATTTTTAACGTCAATAAGTGTACCTATATTGAATAAATGATATTGAATTGAATCGAACCCGATGTTTATCCTCAAATATCGTTTGATTTGGATAGTAAGAAATGTATATTTGTATAATCCATCAAACGTATCACATTCGAAAAGGATAATACTCATAAATATTATGTCATAAATGTTCGAACGGTCCCATATCTATTCCTCTAAGAGGATATACTGGATCGAACAGTAAAAAGCACATTGGGTAATCCCACTAGAAATAAAACGTGAAGTTTTATTTGAAAACTTGAAAACAATATTATATGAACTAGCTGTTGAGTATTTCTGCCGTAAGCTTTTGAATTTTAAGCACGAACTGAGCAGCAAGTTTTCAGTATAATCAAGAGATAGATTTAGGAGTTGTGTTGAAATCATGTCAGTCTTGCTATTATAGCAAATTGTTATAAAGTTAGTATGAGATTTCAAATCACACCAATTGATAGAATTATAAATTCGAAATAAATGTTAGAGTAAAATTATCTTTAATAACTTGAAAATTATACTTACCACCGATTTCACTTTTAATAAAGCTCCCGTACATAGCTGTTTTAAGTTAATAACAATATTTTCCTCTATAGAAGTTTTTTTTTAATTTACTACAAGTTTGCACTTAACTGCGATCTCACCTGATGGTAAGTGATGATGCAGTCTAAGAAGGTACCGGGCTAACCTGTTAGGGGTATGGCAGTTATATTAAACCCAAACTCCTAATCGCTTGGTGGCACTTTTTTATCGGTAGGATGGTAACTAGCCACAGCCGAAGCCTCCCACCAGGCCAGACCAGGGAATATTGAGAAATTATAAATTCCCAAATTGACTCTGCCGAAATCCAAAAGCACTTGTAAATACTTACTTGAATAAAGTACCTTTAAATTTTGACTTTGGCTAGATTTTCTTGGCTCAGTACTGTTAATAAAAAATCGTTTGACTCTGTACTGAAATTCGAACAGTTTAACCTCGTTTGACATGCAAGTTTTAGGCCTGTAACATTAACCGGCATAGCCCGGTCGGTTAATTGCAGACTACGAGACCAATTTTAGTCACGTCCTCAAACGAAATGGGCCTGACACTGTAAATTGTTGAACGTGTTGGGAATTACAGGAAGGACTGTAAGATAGGTTTCAGTAGATCTTTTTTGCGATAAGTTAGCCCTTAATGCAATCTGACGTAGTGGTATTTTACAGAAAGAAAGAAAGACCTTTATTCGAGTTAACTTCTGCACAAAATAACTAAAAGTTTACTTTTAGTATTAAGGACCAACGCTGATTTTCAGTGGCTGCCTTGATTTGTATAAAGGTGAATTACAAATGAAAGAGTGTAGAGTCTGTTATTGCTTATTACAGGCTTTTTCAATAGATTATAATATATTACCAATACTTTACAGACTGTCATGATGGAAACTGGGCATTGCGCAATTTAATTTGGGTAAGCGGTGCTTTAATATTACATGTTTTTTTTTTTCACGGATTTTAAAAGCGCTTTAATAACAAATAACAGGTTGTATCAGTTAACGGTCTTATTGAGAAAAGTTTAGACCAACACCATAAAGGGCAAAACACCGGTGTCAGGCGGGTTGAATTCCTTGTACGTGTATGAACGACATCACACAGAACGCGGCCGCAGGTCGGGCGCGTGGCGGGTGACGCTGTGTGATGTCGTCCATATAAATACAATGAATTCAACCCGCCTGACACCCGACCCGACCCGCGCCCGACCCGCGCCCACTTCCTGTGTGTTTCGCGCTTTAGATTGGTTTCACTTGGTTGTTGAATTAAGGGTCGGATACAGAAGGCGGTTACTATATACTATCTATATACGGCGTATATCCTATATACGGCGCGAATTGTGAGGAGGTTCCTCTCTCTGGAGCCCTGACTACCTGCTGCTTGGGTCCTTCCCTGCAGCACGTGGGACATATAATTTTTAAGTTTATTTTTGTGTATTTTATTTGTATGTGAAACATGTTTAGGAATAATCCATACTAATATTATAAAAGCAAAAGTGTGTCTGTCTCTCTGTCCGTCTGTCTGTCTGTCTGCCTGCTACACTGTCACGGCCGATCTCTTCAACCGATTTTGATAAAATTTGGTACAGGTATATTTTGTATCCCGGGGAAGGACATAGGCTACTTCTTATCCCAAAAAATGAAAGGGCTCCCGCGGAAATCAAAAATTAAAGTCGACGAAGTCGCGGGTATCATCTTGTTTTAAAAATTAGTATACAAATAAAATATGAGAGTCCATAGTAAACAATAAAATGTTTTATTTCAGGCCAAGTGGCAAGTACCCATATTGATGCCTCTACGACTTTTACGCCTCTGCCTACGATGGAATATTTCGCGAGTCACAGTTAGCCTATTATTAAAAAAATTGTCAGTCATAGGGACTGCTGAATGCCGATAGAAGTGAAAACCAAAAATTTGTTTTTAATTATTTTAAATATATTTTAATTTTAATTAAAACTAGCTAATGCCCGCGACTTCGTCCGCGTGGATTGAGGATTTCGGTTCCCGCGGGAACTCTTCAATTTTCCGGGATAAAAAGTAGCTTATGTGTTATTCCAGATTATAATCTATCTCTGTGCCAAATTTCATCCAGATCCGTTCAGATTCGCCCTTGGGGCGTGATTGAGTAACAAACATCCATCCAAACTTTCGCATTTATAATATTTATTTGATTAAAATATAAACCTTAACACTAAGGCATTATAGTTTAATTTTGAATGTAGTATTCGCGAGCAAGTCGTTGTTCGCGAGCATGTCGCTGTTCGTGAGCATGTCGGTCACGCGAATCTACATTTTTACCCCCTACCAAAAAGTGCTCAATGCGCCTAAAGAAGTTTTCACTTCAAAAACCAAGCAGATAAAATTCAATAGCAGTTATCCCAGCTGGTCCCCGACGGGTTGTTACTGTTTGGCTTTCGTAACACCACGGATGATCTGTTGACCTAAAAGCCTCGAAACTTGGTGACTAATTGTGGTATTGTTCCCAGCGGTTTGCATAAACTTTGTGCCGCATAAAATCTTGATTGTATCACGAAGTTTTAAGCTCTAGGAGTGTTTGATTGTTGGTATTGTTTGAGGGTGGTTTGCCCTAGTTGCAAGTTGTTGCAGTGTACTTAACTATATTCATCCATACTTTCATAGTCCAAACTAAAGCTATAAATATGAAACTGTGTATATCTGTCTTTTGTTCAACGCTTTGACTATCTATTCAACTGATTTTAACGAAATTTCGTACGCAGATAGGTTGCAAAATCAAGAAATTCCCATTACCTTCATAATACACACCCGCTAAGACATAACAGTTTCCCAATTCGTCTTTTCAAGTAAAAATATTATTTATAGACTATTAGAATTACAGATATAAACAGAATAAAAAAAGGACACTAAAACAAAAAAGTATATATTACAACTACTTAAATTAACAAATTTAATTTTAACTACTAATTTTTAACAATAATTTTATCATTTTCGTGAGTTGGATCATAATGAAAGACTTTATCCACATATATAATTACATTCACAAATAGTACCAACATGCTCGTCCATAATTCCAGTCTCACGTCTGAGCCATACATCTTTAGAAGCCCCATTAAGCCCATCCTGCAAATGTCTCCTATTCTCAAAGCGTAAGCTCTATACACCCACACATATACAGTAAAACGTTCAGATACACTCATGTACAACTACTCACTGCATGGATGTATAGGAATGGAGCGATCGATGACATTTCTGGATAATTTCCTCTCACGGTTAAGTGCTACAATGACATATTTTGTGTATCGGGTACTATTGATGCGGACATATTCCATGACAAACTGGCCAAATTCAAAAGAAAAATTGCTGGTCACTGAGCCCTTTCCTTTTGGTATATTTTGGTATTTTAATTATTCTCATATATTTTTGTAATTTGCATATATTTTTATTATTATTAATTTTAAATTTACGTTTTGTTTTGTAATTGGCGATTTACCTTCTAAAACTTATTTAAGTATACTGTTTCTAACTTTATAACTTTCTTATAATTTAGTTAAGCATACTGATGTACGAAAAGGATCTCTAAAATATTGTAAGTGAATGTTAGTAACTAGATCTTAGTGTCACACCTGTCATGGACAACCATACGGGCAAAGTTGGAATTATATATGGTCGTAATTTTAATGTATGGGAAGTTGTTGGTGTGAACAAATAAACAAAATAAAATAAAATAATGTTGTAGGTTTACTATGAGTTTGGCTCCGTGATTAAGGCATTGTCCTTTAGATAATAGTAACCTACCTACGTCTTTCCCGGGATCCTCCGCTGTAACAATTTTCGTCAAAATCGAATGAAAAGATTTGCCATGAAAGCATATTATATGAAACCCATAGGCTGTTCGGGGTGTGGCAGTTATATTAATGGGAAATCTAAATCGCCAAGCGGCACGTCTTTGCCGGCTGGGTGGTAAGTAAACACGGCCGAAGCCTTCCAAAAGGTCAGACGAGAAAAAATTCAGAAATCACAAATTCTCAAATTGACCCTGCCGGGACCGAACCCGGTACCTGCCGCTTATAAGACAACAGCGGTAACCACTGTGGCAAAGAGGTCTTCAGTATGCATGAAAACTTTCAGAGGTCACCAAGGTAAAAGGTACAAGTGTCGAATACCTCAGTCCCTAGGGGCAATGAATGACATGCCATCGTACTATGAATAATTTTCTAAGCATTTCATTTGATCCCTGATAAATTCGCAGCATTTACAAAGATGCCCCCAGGTGCTGTGTTCATTAGTGCTTATTTGACTGGGAAATTTATGGATATGAATTAATCTCTATTTACTACCCGAATTTGAATCTAAATGACGTCATTAGTAAGCCGTTTGTACGCTAGACTTGATAGAAACTACTGTGTGTAAATAATGTTTTGTGCGTGACTTTTAAATAATGTCGTCAATGTCATCCATTGTCGTCCACTGCTAGACATTTTTTTTATCCACTACAAGTTAGCCCTTGACCGTGATCTCACCTTATGGTAAGTGATGATGCAGTCTAAGATGGTAGCGGGCTAACCTGTTAGGGGCAAGCAGGAGTATGGGTTATGCTAATGGGTAGGTATATAGTTACACGCATACCCCTATTCGGTTTCTACACAGCATCGTACCGGAACGCTAAATGGCTTGGCGGCACGTCTTTGCCGGTCTTTATGAATTCTTAAATTGACCCTGCCGGGGATCCAACCCGGGACCTCCGCACGTTAAGACAACGGCGCTTAACACTGCGCCACGGACTCTACATATATATGTCACCGTAAGATTGTAAAAACCGTTAGATTATAATATAACGTTTTTTATCTCGATAGATTATAAACTTTCGACAGATTGTGAACCGTAACATACTGCTTACAATTTAACGCGTTATTTTTCGGTAAATTGTAATATATTAGGTATACATATTAATCTGATAGAACCTAAGTGCCCGGCCGCATAAATATTCATGTCAAACCCTAACCTAACCTATAGTTCGCGCGCGAGTTGAATGCAGAGTAAATGTATGGTGACACTTACATTTACTCTGCATTCAACCTGCGCGCGAACTGTACAAGAAAGAGACAAGAAAACGTAAAAACAATAAATATTTCATAAATTAATACTCAGAACATTGAACGGTTCACAATCTTTCGACAGTTTATAATCTAGCGGGATAGAAACCGTTAGATTATAATCTAACGGATTTTACAATCTTACGGTGACATATACATAGGTCTCTTGTAGGGACTTCCACACGCCTCGATCTTCCTTTTTTTATTTATTCAATCCCAAAAGTACAATCAATTGAGGATTACAGATGTTAGCATGAATTCATCTGAATTTTACCGAATACCTACCACAGTCTCGCCTACAATGGGACTGCTAAATTGCACTTATATTTTTATCTACTCCAGCATCAAAAGTTCCAATTTCGAATTTGACAACTATATCGAATTGAACCCTCTTTCGTGTTTGCTTCTCATAACGATACAGTTCGTTGTATGGGAGCTGTATCGTTATGAGTCGTAGCTGTATCGATATGGTTATCTTCATAAATAGGATACCTATAGCTTAGCGGCTCTGGGTTCTGGCACTTTCCCAACCAGTCAATTGATTTGACTTTTTTATTAATTTACAAAGTAAAAAATTATAAAGACGTCCTTGTCGTAGATAAAATCTTGTATGCAACTGTACGTAATTAGTCATTTTAATTCTCGTACTATCCTAAAAAACAGCACTCGAATTAAAATGACCCTCATTACGATACAGTTGCGTAAATAGCTATTTTTAACTTCTTCAAAACTTCATTGTTATGAATTAATGAGATTTTCTTCCCATTTGATCGTGATATCAAAAGTAAACTTGCTTATAAGTAACTACACAGAGTAAATCATCCCCAAAATTGTTCCTTGATTTGATTGTTCCAAAATTGATCATCACCATTGCATCACTTTTGAAGTCATACCAATTGTACCTATTCTATAGTCATACTTTTCTCATTGAATATACGATCTTTACAATTTACTTACTAATATTACAACAAATGCGAAGGTGTATTTGTTTGTTGGTTTGTCCTTCAATTACGCCGCAACAGAGTGCCGGATCGAAATTATTTTTTGCATTGGCGCAGTTGAAGACCTGGAAAGTAACAAAGGCTATTTATCCCGGAAAATCCATACTAATATTATAAATGCGAAAGTGTGTCTGTCTATCTGGATGTCTGTCTGTCTGTCCCGGCCCATCTTTTCAACTGATTTTGCTGAAATTTGGTATAGAGGTAAGTTATATCCCGGGGAAGGACATAGGCAAATTTTTATCCCGGAAAATTAAGGAGTTCCCGCGGGAATAAAAAAACCTTAATCCACGCGGACGAAGTCGCGGGCATCATCTAGTTAATTATAAATCAAATATAAATTACCGTTCCAGAGGGAATTAAAAAAAAATTGAACAACGCGGACGAAGTCTGGCATCAACCAGTATCAACAGTCTTTAACCGAATCAACACGGTAAGCTTCATTACACAAAGCTTCAGCATAAAAGGGCGGTATTTTAAAGTTCCACAGCTGTAAAGCGAGTCAATAAAATCAAAGGTATTTCGAGCCCGATGAGGAGAAAAGTGAACCGTGATAAGTGGAACGAGTTTCGAGTCAAGTGAAACGTCAATACAGCGCTCTGAAAATAATCTGCGATATTTAAAATAGAGTCTGCCTACTGGAAGCAGAGAGTAAGACTTATATCTGTCCCCGTAAGATTGTAAAAGCCGTTAGATTGTAATCTAACCAGCGATATTGTAAACTTTCGACAGATTGTGAACCGTTCAATGATCTGAGTGTCAATTTTTGAAATATTCATTGTATTTACGTTTTTTTGTCTCTTTCTTGTAGGTTAGGTTAGGGTCCGACATAAACAATCAGGTAGTGCCACTTAGGTTTTATCGGGTTGATATACCTAACAGATTATAATCTACCGAAAAATAATGCGTTAAACTATAATCTGTCGACAGTTTACAATATCGTTGGATAGATTACAATCTAACGGTTTTTACAATCTTACGGTGACATATCCACCACTACAGCGTACAGCCCATTAACGTCCACAGGGCACAGGCCTCCACTCTCTTAGGAGAGAGGGGATAAAGAGCTTTAGACCCACCACGCTGCTCCAATGCGGGTGAGCGGGCTTTAACGACCTTAATTAACTTAATTGGAGCAGCGTGGTGGGTCTAAGCTCTTTATTCCCTCTATCCTATGAGTGCCCAGCAGTGGGACGTTAATGGGCTGTAGTGGTGCATATAAATAATGTTATTATGTTATTGATAATAACCGGGGACGTGTTCTCCGAGGCACGTGGGTGAAACACCGCCAAATTCCTAACTCCGGGCTAGTACTGAGAATTTCTAGTCAGAGAAACCCAATAAGTACTTAGTTATGGCCCGACCCGGGACTCGAACCCGGGACCTCGTTGACCGCAGTTGAACATGCTAACCACTAGACCAACGAGGAGACCACAGACCAGATTTTTATACGACTGCTCAAAACAAGAAATATACCAAATGTTTTCAGGGTTTAGGTATGTATGTAGATTTGAATGTGCGTGGGGTATCGTTAGAATCCTTACATTATCACAGTGTGTGATAACAGCTATAATTTTTTTGACAAAATTCAATATGGCGGCTTTATAGCGTAATTTTTCGGAAAAAGTTACTTTTCATTCCGGAAAATCAAAAATTTCCCGTCGAATACGCGAACGAAGACGTGTACAGTATAAATAGCAATGAATTTTCAATACTATTTGTAGGTATGTACCTACATATTTTTCCAGTCGTACACAATAATATATATTTAGTAGCTACCTGACACATAGCCATTAGTGTCTTCGTGTTCTTCCAGTAACTTGAACATCTTACGCTGTAACTCGTTCGTAGGATGCGATTTAATGGAGCTCTTAAAGCGTGTATGATGTTCACTGTGTCGGAATGGAAGAAAAATATATTGTGTGTGCATAAGGGTAAGCTCGCACTGTGAAATTTCACCGTCAAAGCTATTCCGTGAACTCTGTGACATGAAAATTGTATCGAATAACTACCCCTTATCAGAGGAGGCCAGAGTACGAGATGTATAAAACATATGTTAAGCGTAGGCAGTGAAGTAATGATTTTGTTCCTATGAAGGTATGTCATGTTCAATATTGAATAAACTCTCTTTATTAAAAATAGATTTTAAAAAAAATCTATGTACCAAGAAGAACGTTAAAACCAGGTTCTTGCGTACAAAAAGCTTTATAATGTTATCATTTTTAGGACGAAAAATTACGCACTGTAATTTCCCAGTGCGGGCTTAGGTAAGTATAGGTGAGGTTTAAGTGCTTAAGTGAAAATGGTTTAAAAAATCCCCTTTACGTTTCACGAGTCCTTTGAGTTACTTTCCCTGAAAATTCACTTTTATAATTATGATAGGTGATGCCCGCGACTTCGTCCGTAGGTTAATTCCCGGGGAAGGGCATCAAGAAAAATTTAAAAAAAAATATGATTTTTTCATCATCATCTAGTATTTTTTTTTTTTATCCACTACAAGCTAGCCCTTGACTGCGATCTCACCTGATGTTAAGTGATGATGCAGTCTAAGATGGTAGCGGGCTAACATAGCTAGAAACAGGGAGATTCTAAACAGAATTAACTCCGAGCCTTTATCTGAAAGACAACCATAATCCATTTCTAAGAACAAGATAAATCAGGCTAACCCGCCGATTAAGTTTTAATTAAAAAGATTTTCTTTATTAAAGGCCCTTATAGATTTCGATAAAGGGCTCAAAGTATTGTAAGAATTAAACAAGAGCAAGAAAATACCTTTTCTTTTATTTTTCATATTCAACAATAGCATCATGATCATCACTTCAACCTCGCCCCTATTTAATAAAAGCTACAATCCGACAAAGTATAAAAGTAACTTCATTGTTAAATTGAACGATTTTTTGTAAGAGATTAGTCATACAATTTTACTAGTATCTGGATGACCGAGCTTTGCTCGATAATTCTTTTTTGGTAAATCGTGTTTTTTGTAAATTATATTTAAATAATTAAATATTTTTTTAAATAAAATATTATATTATATTTAAAAAACAGAAAAAAACTGATGGACTGGAGACATCTGGACTCGAACCGAGGTCTTCTGGTTTTGTTACCGCCCGATTTCCTATTGTAGATGGTGGCGAAATTTACCTTCGTATTCTAATGATATTGTAGCAGTTTTTAATTGCCTGAAAACACGGATAAAACGACATTTTCTAAAAATAAACCGCATACATTCACGAAAAACGTTGGAGCCGTTTCCGAGATTCTATTTTGAGAATTGCTCGTTTAAAGGCATTAGATGAAGTCACTTTTTTACAAATTTGTCGATTGTAAATTTTAGGGCCGCTTGCACAAGGACATTTAAACTGATTTAGTTAAATTTTGTAATACTGTCCCTATTTGGCAAATGCATATTGTACTCGTAGTTGTCAGAAAGGGACAGCATTAAAATATTTAACTAAATCAATTTAAGAGTCCTTGTGCAAGTGGGCCTTAATATGCCTGTAGCCAGCCCGACAATGAGCGCGAGAGATTGACCACAGACAGAGTAAAGCGACCACTGCGATCTTATTTCTAGTAAAAACACACCGACAAAAAACTCTGTAGCCGACTTGGAAGCCCATTTCGCGTTACTCAATATCTCTATGGGCCCCTTGGTGAAAATCCATCCCTATATCGTATATAACACATCCAATGTTATACCAGCTGACTTTATATCAATTTTATACACAAAGTATTGGGTACCTACATAAAGTTTCACTTGGTTATATGATATTGTTCCCTGGAGTATCATAAAATGTGTCGTATCATACGTTTAGACCTTGCCGGAGACTAGAAGACTGCCTGGCGTGTTACAACCATCACTTAAAACAATATTATTTTAATATTGTTGACGTTCGTGTTTTAGAATTATAACTCTTATTATTAGGAACGTCGAAATATGCGACATAAAATTGACATTTTGGAATAATACTGCTTTAAGCGATGGCAGTAACCCCCTCTAAGGTTTCAGTATAAAATATTCGAGATGACAGTGATAGAGCAGCAGCCTGAGAAAAATCAGTGCATCTTTCTTGGAGATTTTGCAACGTTTTATTAAAATTAGTGGGATAGCTTTACATTAAGTATTTGTCCGCATGGGTTTGGTTTCATAAATAATCAATCTTCAAAATCAATTAAAATTTTGAGTTGTGAATAATTAACAAACATACATAAAGACCTTTCGCATTTATAACAATAGGGAATTTTCCCTGGCTTCTCTAGTTTTGGGGACTCAGTTTTTTTTTAGTTTTCGCCTGAGTTATAAAGCCTAAAAAGGATTTTATTAATAGGATAATTTAATTTATATAAGGATTTATCAGTTTATTCATTAAATAGGTACTAAATATATACATGAAAGATTAAAATCTAAATTAAATCTAAATTAAATCTAAAGTAAATCTAAAGTAAAAAAAAAAAGGAAACTAAAAACTAAACATTAAAAATATCATCTATTCCACTGCAATAAGGCAATGTGCCCAGAACGCTGGCTGCGTTACCTCGCTGAATAGCCAAACTTATATGTTGGCCGAGATAACTGCCAGCCCTCCGATCAGGATTTATTCTCTAGTTAGTTTAATATTTCGATTTTAGGAGATTAAAGATTATCTACGGCGCGTTATTAATAGGATTAAAAAAAAATCTAATACCTATTATTTGTTCCTAAATAGACTGGCTGGTCAGTCAGCCAGATTTAAAACAAGCAAACATGTAAACAATAAAATAAAAAGCCTTACAATAGTTGCGCCGTTTTTGAAATTCGTTTCTGAAACTCTATCATACCGCAGTTACAATACCAGAGTAGTGAAAAGATTTTAAAAAATATT
This sequence comes from Erebia aethiops, assembly GCA_923060345.2. Taxonomy (NCBI): domain Eukaryota; kingdom Metazoa; phylum Arthropoda; class Insecta; order Lepidoptera; family Nymphalidae; genus Erebia; species Erebia aethiops. Next base: position 5,440,631 of record OV281096.1, on the reverse strand, counting down.
TCCCGCTATCAGTACAGTTCCCGTAGTGAACACAATGGCGTTCGCCAAATATTTCTGCGTAGTATACGACAAAGGGTTTTCAAAAATCCTGCCGCAGGAAAATAATTCAAATATTTCAACGGGCATTTTTTTCTAAAACTGTTGCACTGGCGAGAGCTTTTTCCACGTACGTATTGTATCTGTATTTATGATCGTAATACGGATATAATTTTTATAGATATATTTTTATATCGTAGTAAATATTTGGATTAAAAAAAATTGAACTTCCAAAGATTTTAATTAGGTACTTAATTATTTCATAGACCCTTGTCGTCTAGTCCAGTTTAGTTTTACGCAAAATAGGGATCCGAATTACGACTACATGAATTATGAATATGCAAAAATATTATACGTAAAAGTGTGTTTTTAAGCTAAAGTTAATTCGTCCTAAATCTTCTTTATAACATAAACATAACTTTAATTAACTGTTTTGGAGGAGGAAACAGAAAAATACGAGAGTAAGAATTCGACTGTTTTTCATAGGTATTTTCGGTCCAAGCTGCAGTTGTCCCTATCGGGTGTTATGGAATTCTATTCGAAGAGCAGCGCGACGGCAATATAATTGTTCAATACCTATTCTCAAAGTTTCCCGTTTATGCCATATCCTCTTAAGGGTGAAAACAACGTCGCCCGCCTAGGCCGACACTACGCGACGGCTACCGGCGCGAAACGGCATCCATTCCGCGTTGATAGGTTTGTTGAGACCCTTATTCTGCCCGAAGTGTGGTTTCGCCCTAAAAGGTATCCATGCCAATATACAATTTTGTTTAACTCAGCTATCACGAAGGTGTTTGAAGCAAGAGCTTCATTAGGCTTTGTCTTGGAAATGTCTCGCTCCATACAAAACGTATTCACTACTAAACCACCCGCACATACTCGAGAAATTTAATTAATGTGCGTTTCCACCAGAGATAAGTTTGGGCGCCTTTCCACCAGTAATATGCTATGTTGGTTAGCTACGGATGTGTGTCAAACCCACTAATTGGCGACGACTGACGATTTTGATGCAGTGTTGAGCGCTGTTGCCTTAACGTGGGAGATCCCGGGTTCGATTCTCGGCAGGGTCAATTTGGGCATTGATAATTTCTGAATTTTCTCTGGTCTGGTCTGGTGGGAGGCTTCGGCCATGGCTAGTTGCCACACTACCGGCAAAGACGCACCACCAAGCTATTTAGTGTTCCGGTACGATGTTGTGCAGAAACCGATTGAATATAACTGCCATGCCCCTTACACGTTAGCCCGCTACCATCTTAGACTGCATCATCACTTACCATCAGGTGAGAATGCAGTTAAAAGCTAACTTGTAGAGGAATAAGAAAAAAAGACCCGCTTCATCTAACATCTAGCGATCTAAGCTATGTAAATCATGCGCTCCTATTGTTGGGTTTGACACACATCCTTAGCTTAGCAGCGTAGCACATCTCTGGTGGAAAAGCACCCTAATGTCCTCCGCTCGTACCTGTTGTTTCAAATGAATAAACTAGTGGTTCGCCCCGAACTGAGACCTCGCGGCGCCATCTATTGACATAAATGTGAAGTTCTGTTAAAAATATTGAAGCTCATTAAAAATTAAATAATTCCGTTTCCTTACAATATTTATCTAATTTTAGTATTTGTTGTTCAAGTACAGGATATAATTGAAATAATTGATTTCAAATCCTTTCAGAAAATTTAGTTCTGAGGTCATCTTTGGACGTTAGAAAATCTCCACTTTGAAAGCCCCCCATTTCGTCAATTTTGGGGGAAAACTTTAAAAAAAATATTTTTGGACTCTATTCCTAATTATCTTTAAAATGATATACGGCAACCCTATGTAACTTTATAAAAAATATTTTACTTCGCATTCGCTTCTATGAGAGCCCCCCTGAAATAAAGATTTTTATTATTTTTTAAGCCATATTCGGCGGGAGGCCATTGCTTTACATATTATAATATTTAAAGCTGAAGTAATTGCGTTCAGTAATTCAGAAGTTATAATGCTCTGACAGACGGACGGACGGACGGACGGACGGACGGACGGACGGACGGACGGACGGACGGACGGACGGACGGACAAGTGCCAATTCACCCAAGTAGACTCACAGACCTTCGCTTCGCTCGGTCAATAATATTATGGCGTTTACTTACGTACACAAAGGGCTTACCTATACAGTTCTATTCAACGACCTCAATTTACATAGACGGGCCCTGACAAACAAAGAATGTGGACCTAATTTACTAACGCGGAACGCCATCTAGTCTGAAAAGCGGGACAGCGCTATGGCGGTGACAAGGACAGGGCTATACAGGTGAGGAGTGCGCTCTAAAAGTCGGACGCCCAACTTTTTTCTATGAAAGGGCCCATCTAGCACCTACATAATATATATATATATATATATATATATATATATATATATATATATATATATCGATGGTTCTATTGTATTTGTACGTCCTTGTTTAGGAACTTTAATACCGGCAAAGAAGTGCCGTGAGAAGAGATGTCGTGTAGAAACCGAATAGGGCTATGGGTTGAATATAACTGCCATGCCCCTAACAGATTAGCCCGCTACCATCTTAGACTGCATCATCACTTACCAAATTATTAAGATGAGATTGCAGTCAAGAGCTAACTTGTAGTGGATAAAAAGTAGTAATATTAGAAGTTGTATCAAAGTAATACATGAGAAACTTGTTAGTAGCTTTCAGTACATATTCTTTTTCAGTGCATACTTATTTTCATCATAAGAGACCTCATTATGTCTTCTTGTACGACTGATACGTATGTAACCCTCTTGTATTATGTTTAAATAATTAATACAGACTGGTGTAAGCTACTTACAAACCGAACGGAGAACGTTCGTATTTGACTCTAATGGCGAAAAGACACTACGACAGACTGTTTCGTCTCGCAAAACGGGTGCCAGCGGAGGGTGAATTGCCCATACAAACGCCCAAAATAATTTGTAATTTGAGAATATGTCTACCATATTATGCGATTATTAAGATTGAACTTGTATTTATCTAGGTCCCTGGATAATTATTTTTTCAAAATACTTTCCCTAAATTAAATGTAAGCACACACGTTTTGCATGTTTTTACGACATAAGTGACATGTTTTCCCCTTATTTGTTTAATATCAAAACCAACGATATCTCACGTACTAATTGATCAGGAACATATACCTATATTTTCAAGTTACAGAATAACAACACGAAGTCAAAAACACAACAATTTTTCGTTCATCATTTTTGGTTTTCACGCAACAAGACTGAATGTATAACAAATTCTGTACGCTCATATTCCTATCGCGCTTGCACGCGATCATGTGTCATCAGCCAAATAGAGATAGCAATATACCTGCAAATTTATATTTTTGGTTCGAATAGAAGTTGCGAGCGGCGTTCGCCGGCCTCTTATAGGAGACAGACATTTAGTCCGAAAAAGTTTATGACGTGACGCGGACGTTTATATCCTGAGGGCATATAAATATTGTTGACGTTTGCTGTTTTAGAATAATTCTCCTTATTTTGGGACGTCAAGGTACGTGACATAAAACTGTCATTTTGAAATAATACTGATTTAAGCGATGGCAGTAACCCCTCTGTCCGGTCCGTAATAAATTTTTCCCCAAAATGATAACACAAACAGATTCTTCTAGAAATATTGATGCTCGCTAGTTCTCAGAAAATATCATCTCAAATTCGTTTAGTTTACCAGTTTGATACATTGTTGCAATATTAAATTACCTATTACACCGCACCGTACCACACAAAAATGGACGAATATCGGAAAAGCGTATAGGTAACTGAGTTATCTAATATTTCGGCTGATAAATTGGATGATGGGAAATCGGTAACGTGTAACAAACAGCTACTCGTATTTTATGTAGAGCGAAAACACACTACGGACAATATTTTTTGTAAAATAGTTTTTTTTGGCAGGATAAAACGTGGAGATCTGGGGGTATACTAACATCGTTTAAAGCGGTATTATTTTAATATCCTTGACGTTCGTGTTTTAGATTAATAATCCTTATTTTAGAGACGACAAAAAAACACAACAACATAAATGACGAAATGGGATGGTACTGTCTCGTCAGGTCTGGAAAAATCGTACGCGACCAAAAAACGTTAAGCCTTGTCTCTCTCCCTCTATTATAGAATGCAGAAAGACAGAGTATGTAGTTATTTGCAGTAGTATTAAAATCTTTGAACAATAAGAATAAGTAGGTCTCAATAGCTTAGCGGGAAAAGAGCCACGTCATGAGCAAGATGTAGCAGGTTAGAATCCCAATCCTGAAATTCGCAAATTTGTAATTTTTTCCCCATTACAATTGAAATTTGTATTTTTTCCCCAATAGCTTAATTACCCCGCAATAACTAAGATATAGTTTTCACCTTACAGAAAATCTGCACAGATTAGCCCGACAGGACTAAACGAGTTTCCCATGCAACACATCCATACATGAAGTTTCATCCTGGGCTGTCCGTAGTGCGTTTTCGCCCTTAACAAAAACACGTAAATACCTCGTTTGTAAATATTTTTCCTTGTTTATTTTCCAATTAGTTCGTGTTCTCATTTTGCTGACACGCCAATTATTTTATATTTTTATTTACTTTTAAAACATTTTTATTAGTTTACTAGCTGACGCCCGCGAATTCGTCCGCTTGGGTTGACTTTTTTCGATTCCCGCGGGAACTCTTTAATTTTCTATATTCTCTATACCAAATTTCATACAGATTCGTTCAGCCGTTCTGGCGTGATTGAGTAACTAACATCCATCAATACATCCATCCATCCTATCTTTCGCATTTGTAATATTAGTATAGATAGACTAAAAAAGAGCGATTTGATGAAATGAAGCAAATACGAACAAAATTGTTACACGAATTAATTGAATAAATAACTTTTAATTAGTATCTACCTACCGACTCCAAAAAAAACCCGCATATAAAATATTAGTATAGGATAGCGTTTCCCGAAAAACAAAATCTTCCCCAAAACAAGATAATGTTAATATGACACGGGAAAGGACATGTTCCCAATTTCCAATGTTCAACAAACAAACTTTTACTTGGTTACAAGTAGAATGTTTTAAGACGTGCCACACTATTTATTTGAAGCTCTTGATGAGTGCAGTGATTAGTACTGTGATCTCATGGGAGGTCCGGGATGCGATCCCTTTTATGGTCAATTTATGAATTTAAGATTTTAGATTTTTCAGACGTGCCCAGAAGCGATTTATTTCCCTAACCTAAACAGGGGTATGGGTTGAATATAACTGCCGAACCCCATAAAAGATAGCCCGCTACCATCTTAGACTGCATCATCACATACCATCAAGCATATTAATGCAGTTATTACAGTCATGCAGTCATGTGCAAAGTTATTATGGAATAAAAAAACCAGCCAAGTGCGAGTCGGACTCGCGCACCGAGGGTTCCGTACAAACCTGTAGGTATATAAGTAAAAGTTATGGTATTTTTATTGCTAAATGAAATCCATAACATTAGTAAGTTTAAAATTATTAAAAATATTTTCATTATAGTATGATGTAACTAAAAATTTATGCTTATCGCAATGTTTCTTTTATCTGTGCTATAAGACGTTGCTTCGTACAAAATTTCAAGATTCTGAGTTCACAGGAAGTACCGTGTCGGTTTTGATTCCCTTGCGAGTGTCAAAAATTTGCAGCATAAACGGCTGTATCTTTAGATTGCGTCGGCTTAGAAGTTTGATTTTTTCACAGCTCAAAGGGACAGTAGAGCTGAGTATTTGATATGAATTTCAGCTTGATACCTCCATGCGTTCCTTAGAAAAAGGGTCTTTGCACACAGACGGACGGACACAAAGTGATCATATAAGGGTTCCGTTTTTTACTTTTGAGGTACGGAACCCTAAAAAACATTATTAATTCATTGTTGGTAAATGAAAACAAGTATGCCCACTTAGCTCAATTTATATTGACCCGTGGTGGTGTACGCAAGCAAGACATTCCCAAGACAAAGCATATTGAAGCTCTTTCAGCTTCAAAGGTAGAGACTTTAAAGGCGTGAAATACGTCGTTAAAAAATAGCCGTTGGTTATTTTTAACGACATATTTCGCAGTTAAGTTTGCCAGCGAGCTGAAGATTTTGGGCAATATTACATTTTCATCGCAACATCTAGCACGCATGCGAAAGATCATATCGTGGCGATATGATACCACACAATTTTCAGTAATCAATTAATGAAAACGTGGCTTCAGTATCCTCACGACAAGTTTATACATTTCAACGAATTAGTAATTCGTAGATAGATAGATTAGGATAGATTTCGATAGTTGAATAACGATGAAATCATATTATCTATCTAAAGGCTCTTGCTTTTAATTCATTTCCACTGCCACTGATTTCATTAACGCAACACAAACTCAAACTTGTGCAAACTTTGCTAAGTTTATAGAGGAGCTGCAGCGAGATCACATGTTCTACTGTCTGCCAATACTTTTACTACTGCCCGTCTGAATAAACACTAATGATTGAATCCCGAAATTTTATTTGGATTTTCGGGTAAACTTTTCCGAACTAACCACCGAGTGGCCGAAACATTTGAGCGGATAAATAAGGACACCGATGCAGAAGTTTTGTTTTTTGTATGCCACTATTGAATTAAAAGTTTGCACCTACAATCACATTACATCCATGTACGAGAGAATTGTATTGTTTTAATGGTGATCGTATAAAGCTTTCGTCGACGAATCCTTTTTTTACCTATCTATCTTTTTATTTCAAAAGTTGTTATAACTCCTAAAAACCCTTTTTTGAAGTCGATTGAAAAAGTTATGCAAACTCATCTCGGGCTTTATTCAATTTTACGACGTCGTTAATTTGCGTCCCTCCCAGCCCATTCCGTACCTTTGTCCACAACAATGGATTCTATTCATTTGAGCTAATGGGAAAACTAGTAATTAGTTTCACGTCACGTTCATTTTACGTTCGATTTTATGATTATATATTATACGAATATACGAAGAAATAAAATAAGAGTTCGAGTGCTCGGGTGCCAGTTCGAGTCCGCGTGGATTAAGGTTTTCTTAAACTTCCCTGAGAGGCTGAGACCCTTTAAGTTCCTGGTAGAATTTAAAAGGTAAAAATAAATATATGTCAACGAAAATTGTAAAAATATTTAGATTATTATCTAACGCTTTTTATCTCCATAGATTGTTTTTGTCGAAAGATTGTGAACCGTAACATAGTGCTTACAATTTATTTTTCGGTAAATTGTAATCTAATTAGGTAGGTATATATATAAACTAAGCGCCCACCTAAGGCACTACCTGAATATTTATGTCAAACCCTAACCTAACCTATAGTTCGCGCGCTAGTTGAATGCAGAGTAAATGTATGTCTCACCATACATTTACTCTGCATTCAACTCGCGCGAACTGTACAAGAAAGAGGCAAGAAAACGTAAATTCAATAAATATTTCAAAAATTAATACTCAGAACATTGAACAGTTCACAATCTTTCCACAGTGCTTTTCCACCAGAGATATGCTACGCTGCTAAGCTACGGATGTGTGTCAAAACCCACCAATCTAACATCTATAGTCCGCGCACGAGCTCCGAGGAATCGGGGTCTGAAGAAACGACGGCTGTACGCCAACCCCGATCGTCGCGTCGCTCCATATCCAGCTCGCACCCAGCACTAGTTTCGAGCTTGACGCGTGTAATTTTGCGATAGCAGTATTGTTTTGCCCTTTAAGGCGCTGTGAGCTCACGAGCTAAAAACACAGGCGCGCGGGGGTGAAATGGAGCAAGCGCATGTCGCAAAAAATGCAAGAAATCATTTGTAATTAAATAAATATTTACTTTTAAATACAAATTACTCGGAAAATGTATTTGATTTAGAAATATGAATTTTATCTAATATTTCTAGACCAAATTATTGGTTTCATTAAGGAGAAAAATTGCTTTAAAAGGTAAACTAAGAGGTATGTTTAAAATAAATTTCAATGCAGACATTTTTTTTAAATTGTGTTTTGAGATGCGTCTATCGCTGCTTAAAGGTCTTGAAAACAGCAAAATATTTTTACAAGCATATATTATGTAACCGTTTGATGGATACACTGCTTTTAAAAACCCCCTTTTACGCTACACAGGGCCTTAAACAACTCTAGGTCATTACTTTATAATTCCATAGGATATTCCTCGGAGCTCGCGCGTAGACTATAGTGATTTTAGCTATCAGCTTTTTCATCAAACGCTACTATTGGTTGGTTCAACACACGTTAAGTTTGTCTGGAAGAGATCGCTGCTTAGCGATAAGACCGCCTTATTGTACCTACGTATTGTTGTTTTCTTGTTTGTAACATGTTGTTTTTGTATATTCGTGGTGTACAATAAAGTATATACATACATACATACATCCATAACCTAGCAACACATTTCTGGTGGAAAGGCATCCTAAGGCGGGATTTTTCGAAATTTTAATGGGAGCGAAGTCGTGGGTATATACACTAGCAAAAAGCTGAAATTAAAATTAATTTAGAGGAACAGTAATTCTCCTACTAACAAAATTTTGTTATATTTTATAAACTCGTTAGCCATATTTCACTTTTACGACTGTCCTTGACATACTACCAAAAGTTTAATTAAGCACTAAATAATTTTAGTAGAACATTTTATACGCTTATTTAATTAAATATTTTACGACGTCTTTAGGGCAGACGAAAACCCAGCAACCAACCGAAACTTATTACTTATATAGTGTTTTGTGCCAAGTATTAAAAGGAAAGCACCGTACCGTCTTGTAATTACATATTTATTTGTTAACTAGCTGATGCCCGTGACTTCGTCCGCTTGGTTTACGTTTTTTTTATTCCCGCGGGTTATTTACTCCTTAATTTTCCGGGATAAAAAGTCTATGTCACTCTCCAGGTCCTCAAGTGTAACCATGCTAAAAATCACGTCGATCCGTTGCTTCCTTGCGGCGTGATTGAAGGACAAACCAACAAACAAACACACGTCTTTCGCATTTATAATATTTAAGTATGGTATGAAGTATTAAACATCGATCTATCTCCAAGCGTTCCCCATCAGTGCTGCCACACTCGAGAACCATAGTAACAGTAAGGCCATGACTGTAAAATGTTAATTTTCAGCCTAACAAAAGCAATTTAACTCTATGAAATTATTTGGATGATCTAACACTTGACAAGTTGACAAACAGGGCTGTTTTGGGTTACAACTGGGTATTCCTACCATTTTTTTTATGAATTCTTTTCATTGTTTAATGAAGGATAGAATGTCACTATAATTGGATATTAGACCACTATTAATTTTTTTTGTGATTTTTAAATTGAAGATCTCCCAAAATTCGTAATATCCACGTCCCCTGTTAGTTTTATGTTGAACTAGCTGATGCCCGCGACTTCGTACGCGTGGATCGAGGTTTTGTGGTTCCCGCGGGAACTCTTTAATTTTCCGGGATAAAAAGTAGCCTATGTGCTATTCCAGACTATAATCTAACTCTGTGCCAAATTTCATCCAGATCCGTTCAGCTGTTGGGGCGTGATTGAGTAACAAACATCCATACCGACATCCATACATCCAAACTTTCGCATTTATAATATTAGTAAGATAACCCGAACTTTGATGACGTCCCAATTCAATATTTCATACAAAATCCCACACTACGCGTTTTGACGGTTGAAAAAAGTTGCTGATTTGACTAGCTGTCAAATACCTAATACTGTACTGACAATAGACATAGAATATTTATGTGGTACTTACGGTCGTAAATATAATAAGTCTACGTTACAGCTTGAATTTAAGCATGGCTAGAATTTCATTGATAGTGTACGGACGATTCTAATAAAAGTAACAACAACAGTCAGTTAGTTAGTGTTGGTCAGTTATATAATAATAGCAGAGCTTTGTTATAAAGTTTTGAAAACTGAAATCAAATTAATACAAGCGCCGGTGTGACCGAAAATCTAGGTCAATCCAATATTTCGGGATTCGCTGCCGTGGGGTCATCCGATGAAACGAATTCCACTATTGTTAGCATTATTACTATTTGTCATTATATCTCATGAAACAGGAAGTATAATATCAGTTAATTTTATTAGTTACAAGTCATTCGCGTTAAACTGTGGATACGGACGCCATATTGAAAATAGTTAGTAGGTATACCTAAATGCGAGTATTTTGACGATGGTAAATCAGTCTCCTGCCGGCAGACTCAGCGATTATTGAATACTTTTGTGTTTAGATCGCATTTTGATTTAGAGCTTAACGATAGCAATCGTGGCCGGATCAAATGTATATTATCTTTAATTTTAGCCAACTTTTATCTAATTACATTAAATCTCTCTCTACACGTTTAACCATTTATTCGTGCAAGTTCCAAATGAGTGTACAAATAAATTAAAAGTGTCTCATAAATACCTACTTCTGGATTGTCTCTAACAATATCATCACCTTCATTATAAGTAACGCCTCCTTCTAATAAACGCCTCCTTCTATCTATCATTTACGATTTACATATTAAAGGAATTTCAAACGATAGCTCACTCCATTGACGCTCTGATCAATATTTACCAAATAAACTCAAAGTACTTATGTATCTAAGATATTTTGAGGACGCAAATAAATTCTCCTAAATGAACAAAATCGTACGCATTTTATATCACACATCTCTTTGATTTCTCGACGATTCCGGAGAAACGGACTCGAAAAAGATGTAAAGAAAGGTTATTCACAGAATTCAAATGTAGGTACTTACTCGTAATTATTACGAATTTCTCGTCTTGAGAAACGCGTTCTAAATATAATATATGGAGCCATTAATTTCGTTTTCACCATAACGTTAGATAAAGTGTACATTACAATTATTTATATGGACCTTTAAATGTTAATGAGCTCGAGTTTTATTTAGCTCTAATAAATCTCTCTCTCTCTCTTATCAACTTGCCGGCTCATTTCAAGCCACGCGATTGATTCTCGTAGTGCGATGTTTTCATCAAGGAAAACGAAAAGTTTCCTTCTGAGTCGCTGGGCAACTTCTGAAGTGAATTCAGACAAAGTGTTATCTTCCTCATTTCCTTCATTATACGCATGGCTAGGGTTTGGATAGCCGTTCTGAGGTTGTTTTTCCTAAATCTCATGACACAAGTAACTTTATTTTGGTAAACGAACTGAAATTTCCCTTAGTGTAATTTGACTCACTGAAAAAATTATAATATTCTCAATTAAGCCAGCTTCTTCTTCTGATTCTGAGGTAGTCTCTATTATGTCTTTCCAAGGCAGAAGAGAAGTCAAAACGAGATGCCCTGTAAGCCATACATGATACAAACTACGGCCGACGTGCACAGCACTCTCTAAACGGATTTAGTTAAATTTGTTGATGCTGTCCCTTTTTGATAAGTTTATCCCGGATTTGACGTGAAAAGGACGGGTATAGAAAATCCAACTCAAACACATTTAACAACCTTGTGCAAGTGGGACTGTATAAGGTGAGTTTGAGTCTTTGATATTGAAACTAAAAACACGGGGAAACAAAGGACGCATGGCGCGCTGCATTACTTAAAATCAAAAACCAAATTTAAGGATTGAAGTTAAATTTTGAGCTTTTATTTTTAAAAAAATTGGCAGTCGTAAGGACTGCCGATAGAAGTGAAAACGATTTTTTTTCTAATTTAAAATAATAATAATAAAAATATTTCAAATGTGAACCTTATAACTAAGGCAAGTTTAATTACGAATGTACTATATTATTATATTTAAGACCTTTTGTCTTAAAAAGAACGGTGTCGATCACGCGTAAGCCACATTTTTACCCCCTACCAAAAAGTGCTCAACGCGAAAGAAGTTTTCACTGCAAAAATGCGCTGCATCGTTGTACAGGTTAGCCCGCTACCATCTTAGACTGCATCATCACTTACCATCAGGTGAGATCGCAGTCAAGGGCTAGCTTATAGTGGATAAAAAAAATCTACTTTGAAGGTGTACCTTGTACCTAGAAAGTCATAAAATACTTAAACTTATTGAAAGTGTAGAAATTTATGTATACAATAAAGCAGAAAAGCTACAGTTTCACACCAATGTGATAGTAGACTCCCCAAGGCACTATACCCACCTGATCATTACTTCATTGATATAGTCTGTGCGGATAGCCTGTTAATAAGATTATTGCAGCTTAACAAGACTTCTGTAGTGGTTCTATATACGTCGGCCGCCAAGCCACCTGACCTCGTTTCAAAGCGCTAAATCATTAATTGTACCAATCTCACTTTCAGATCTCAGAATGCTTTATTAAAACTTTTACGGGCACCATTGAAAAGACGAAAGTCTGTCGGTCGCATTTAAGGGCCTGTGTAGCGTAAAAGGGGGTTTTTAAAAGCGGTGTATCCATCAAACGGTGACATAATGTATGCTTGTAAAAATAATGTGCTGTTTTCAAGACCTTTAAGCAGCCATTGACGCGACTCAAAACACAATTTAAAAAAAATCTCTGCATTGAAATTTATTTTAAACATACCTCTTAATTTACCTTTTAAACGGTAAACCGATAATTAGCTCTAGAAATATAAAACACATTGTCGGATTCATTTGTATTGACAGGTAAATATTATTTTTTTTTACAAATTATTTCATGCATTTTTTGCAACATGCGCTTGCTCGATTTCACCCCCGCGCGCCTGTGTTTTTCATCTCGTGAGCTCACAGCGCCTTAATATCTGATATTTAACTCTTATAACATGTAAATGAGTGTAAATTTTTAGGTCTAACTCAGAGCAATAATGCTCTAACGTTTTAAAAAATAAAGAAAGAAAATACATTTATTCAAAATGGTGTTGCAGACAAACATCAATCAATCTATCAATCATTTATTCAATTTAGGTACACTGTACGTGTACCTATATGTCAATATACACCTACAGTGTAGTGTTTACAATATTAATGATACAAATGCGAAAGTGTGTTTGTTGATTTGTCCTTCAATCACGCCGCAACAGAGCAACGTGATTTTTGCATGAGTATAGTTGAGGACCTGGAGAGTTGCTCAGGCTATATTTTACCCCGGAAAATAAGGACTTCCGCGGGAATAAAAAACTTAAACAACGCGACGACGTTTGTTTCTGGCGTCGCTCTTCCTTTCCGCTCATATACTTCGAACATATTACCTAGTGGACAGCCAGCTTTATTGCTGAGGAGTGAAGTAAAAACTTTCCCGTTACTAACATACGACGTGCACTAAGCTTATTCTTTAGTGTATTTTTCCAGCAGAGTGTTTACTTTTCAATGTGGATCGGCGACGACGCGACGTAACGAACAGAGTAAACTAGAATTTATTTAACTCTCCCATTGTATTTGTCTTTGTAAAATGTGCAAATACATTTAAAGAGTGGGTACATTAGTGATGTATATTTATATTATTACTAGCTTTTATGCTGTGTGTGTTAAGGCGTTTAAGCGCTCCTCAGAAGTTATTTTTCCACGTGTTACTCCGTGGTAAAATGGTGAATCAATACTTTCTTTGACTAACGTTCCTTAGCGAAATACCTATTTCAGTGTTACGTCTCCACTAAAATATCATGATGCAACTATAATTCATTACTATGTCGGGGAAAACACAGTACGGACAGGACATAAGACGGACAGAAAAGTCTGCGTCATTTTTATATTATGTAACGCACACACTATCATCCTTACACTATCTTTCCTTATGACTTTGGTTGTTCACCTTCAACGTGTCTGGTCCGTGTCTTTTTACACGACTGCCTAAAGAAATCAGTTAAATGTTTTCAGTGTTCATTCGTTCAGTTCATGTATGTGAATTGTGGGTTTCTTTTTTTCACCATAACTTTTTAATGTCTGAACAGATTTGGATGTATGGCGTATCGTTAGAATCCTTACATCCTCCCGAGGGACAATGTCTTTAAATTTTTGGAGTTTACCTGCTTTAGAATCGATTTTCATAAATAAGCCCGGGGTATGAAAATTTACGGGGAGTAAAATCAAACTTTCTCCATTACGTTATTGACTTTGTTTCCATGGTAACACTTGTTTATGTTTCCATGACGATGTAATGTATTTTGATGAATATAAATTATATAATTAATAATAAAAATAAATGCTTCAGCATTTTTTCAGTAATATAAAAAATGCGTTCATTTACCCTCATTTACTAATCTAGGTATATACATGTTTTATAATCGTTCGTAAAGAGTAAACTCCAGTCATGCGTCAGACATAATTTTTTTTTAATTTCGATATAGCAGTGCAGTGTTTTATTTTTATATTCACTTGCCTATTGAGGTATGGCCGATCCTGGCCTTTAGGTAACCCCTTGTTGATATACGATAGACACGTAGATACATAAATTCGATGGCAAGTAATATATTGGCACAATAATTTACTAGAAAGGATTCCCGTTTCTATACCTACCCTACATTTCTCTCTTCTCCGATAGCTAGAACTATTTCCGTTATTTGATGTGGGTCAACGCGATGTTTGAGGGCACTCGAACGTATTATTTGGAATCGCCTTTAATCGTATATTCGACGTATTCTTTGCAACTTGGCTATAATCGTATTTAGACGTTTTTCCGGAACTTGCTTGTAATAGTATATTTTGTCTGGATACAAACGTTTCACGTCCTTATTCAATCTTGGAGACTTTTTCTGATTGGAACTGAAAATTTCTGACACAAAATGGAAATATTTTTTAAATATGATAATATTATAGCTATACGAGTAGTAGAGTAGTAGTCATCGTAATAAAGTGCGTTTTATTGTAGTGACACTACATTAGCGTCCAGAGCGGGTAGGCTGGCGTACCTACCTACAATTTAAAAAATAAAAACCTGCAGTTTCTCTACTTTCAAGTGGTAGGAAGGCGATACCTAGACGTATTACTACAATGTAAACCTAATCTCAAAGGACGAAGCAATGAAGTATAATTTCTTCATATTTTTATTTATTTCCGTTTTACGGCAAATCCATTGATTTAGAATTTTAGTACCTATGGCAAATCCATACAAATACATATTATACATGCGATTGTAGTTACTAGGTAGGTATGTAGGTGACGACTTCTGGAGCAGTGTTGAGCGCTATTGCCTTAACGTGGGAGGCCCCGGGTTCGATCCCCGGCAGAGTCAATTTTGGAATTTATAATTTCAAATTTATCTCTGGTCTGGCCTAGTGGGAGGCTGCGTTCCAGTGCGATGCCGTGTAGAAACAGATTAGGGGTATGGGTTTAATATAACAGCCATATCCCTAAAATGTTAGCCCGCTACCATCTTAGACTGCATCATCACTTACCATTAGGTGATATCGCAGTCAAGGGCTTACTTGTAGTTGGTAAAAAAAACTCTGCCTTAGGTCTATATCTGTAGGTTTAAGTCTACGCTTTCACATCTATTGAACCGATTTTGACCCGTGACACGACAAAACGTCGTTCCACGCAGATTTTTTGTAAGAAAGAAACATGTATTTGGGGGTACAAATGCAAAAAGTAACACAAACATAATGTAAGTGAAAATATAAAAATAAAGAAAGAGAAAAAAGTAAATTGTCTTGACTAAAACGTCGACTAAGTTAGAAGTTAAAAATATATTTGTAATGATTGCGAGCGCATTCTGCAACAACCCCTGCCCCTGTTGCCATTTATAAAAACAATATGAAAAGCTGGCGGTAATAGAAATAAATAGGACGTGATGTGACGTCACATAGCCGGTCATTACTCAAGCCCGGGTAAGGAGGGTGCTTGCTGACCCGGAAGCTATTGCGACATTTATTTTACACCTCTATGCATTGTCATGCTTACAGCAATAAAAATGTATATCTGTGAACTCAAGTGAGTAATATGTCGTTACAATGATGTACGGGTACTGATGTACGAATATCTCTCTTTAATAGCCAATTATTTATTTAGGTCCTAGGACCTAGACGATGACAACTTAGCGTGGATTCAGGTTTGGTCGAAACAGCGTGAGTTAACCGGGATGAAAACTTGCATAAATTATCACACTCCATGTTTTCAACTTTTATGACGACCTCCCTGGCATAGTGGTAAGCGCTGTGGACTTATAAGTCGGAGGTCCCTGACCTGTTCCCGGCAATTAAATTCTGAATCTAATATTTATTAGCAACACCGTAAAGGTGATAACATCGACGTCGCTACAAGGTTAAAATAGTTTTTGGGACTGTACATTAGGGTAAAAAAATATCCTAAAGATATCCAACTTACTTACGCATAGAGTAGGTAACACTATTAAGGCTTTTTATTCATATTCATTTTTATTTTGCATTCCAATATAATAGTAATTTACATGTCAATAGTTGATAATAATAACAATGTTCGTAACAATATTGGAACCCCGGTGGGGCACAGCAAAAAAATCAGTGGTCGTAGAGAGACGGCTGCCTTATTTTTCTTCCAAAAAATCATTTAGTTTGTAATATGCTGTATCAATGTTTTATTGTTTCTCAATACCTGCGATTATTACCCTATAACATATTAAGGAAGGGGAATCCATACTAATATTATAAATGCGAAAATGTGTCTGTCTGTCTGCTACGATTTCACGGGCCATCTGTTTGTTTCAACCGATTTTGATGAAATTTGGTATGGGGATAGGGAAGGACATAGGTTTTTTTTATCCCAGATAATTAAAGAGTTCCCGTGGGAATCAAAAAACCGTCGCGGGAATCATCTAGTAAATAATAACACCGAAAAATTACACGAAAGAATTGACATTTTACTCATATTCCCCTAAACGATGTCATCAGAAACGATCATTTGTAACACTGGATAGCCCCACTATGGCTCAGTGTGGGACCTTATTTGTCACTTTATGCGAAAATTTATATCCCTTATCATAGCTACTATGAGACTGCAATTTTTTGTAAAAGGAACGGTTAAGGAAGAATAAAGAAAATCTTTTAAGTACGCTTATCAATACTTTTGTTGAATCCTAGTAATATTATATACTTACTAGCTGACCCAGCGAACTTCGTACCGCCTTATGCAAAATTAAATGTATATTTTTCAATATTTCTGAGAGATTTTCTTAATATTTTTTTCCGTAAGAACCTTCTCCTAATAATAACAAATACAACAAAAAAAGAATTAGTGAAATCGGTCCAGCCATTCACGCGTGATGCCGTGACCAAGGAAAACGGGTTTCATTTTTATATATATAGATAGAATAGTCCAACCAATATCATAAATACGAATAATATGTCATTGGAGCTGATTCTGTAGTGCGCAATCTGTAAACTAAACTGACAGTAGGTATTAAACATATTGCTAACCCTTTCATAATAGTTCCTGCGGAAAGAGACAGAACTAGTTCTGTCTAAACTAAACTACAAATGACTGCTTTAAATCTATATTTAAAGCTGCCAGAACGGATGAACGGATCTGGATGAAATTTGGCACAGAGATAGAATATAGTGAGGAATAACACATAAGCTAATTTTTATCCCGGAAAATTAACGAGTTCTTGCGGAAACCGAAAAACCTCAATCCACGCGGACAAAGTAGCAGGCATTAGCTTAGTAATATTATAAATGCGAAAGTTAGGATGGATGGATGTATTGATGGATGTTTTTGGAACAACTGTTTTTTTTAACCGACTTCCAAACAAGTAGGAGGTTCTCAATTCGGCGCGTATTTTTTAATTTTTTTTAATGTATGTTACCGTGGTTTCTGAACCGATTTTAATTTTTTTTCTATCTGAAGTCGTTAGAGAAAGCTCTCGAGGTGGTACCATAAAAAATTCTGACTCCAAATCCTCAACCCTGACACTAAAAGGTTCAAAATAAAAATTCTTTTCAAAAAACCGACTTCCAACGCCACTGTAAAGTAAAAAAATAACTTTTATTTCTACCCACTATGTTGAAGTTGGGCCTAGCCCATGCGTCAACTTTGCTTATCCTTGTTATACCCGCCCGACTTCAACATAGTGGGTAGAAATAAAAATATTTTTTTACTTTACAGTGGCGTTGGAAGT
Organism: Erebia aethiops; assembly: GCA_923060345.2. NCBI lineage: Eukaryota > Metazoa > Arthropoda > Insecta > Lepidoptera > Nymphalidae > Erebia > Erebia aethiops. The sequence goes on along the minus strand of OV281096.1, from coordinate 5,422,601 downwards.
TGGTTTTTTTATAAAGAATTTTTCATAGAAATAGTCCCGTCCCGTTCACAATTTGACACAAAATTTATACATTATTATATTCAGAAAAAACATTCACATTTTGAAAAAATATATACAGCCGTAGCCGTAGCCGTTTGTCGTAGACATTCGTGTATGAACACAGAAATGTCCCAAAGCGTATCACTTTCAGACATTTTCAATACCCGTATCAAATATCGGAAAACTGACGAATAAAATCCAAACCCAAGTGGACACGGAGCAATTTCAATTTCTAACGAATTCCAAATATCTGCAGCTTGCCTGCCAACCCGCATTGAAGCAGCGTGGTGGGTCTAAGCTCTAATTCCCTCCTATGAGAGTGGAGGTGGTGGAGGAGGCCCGTGACCAGCAGTGGGACGTTAATGGGCTGTAGTGGTGGTGGCAGCTTGCAATGCAGCCTGCATTTTTTTTTAAATTGTGAGACAGGCTTGCGCCTTGCGGTAGTGTAAAGCAATGATGAGGTTTAGGTTGTAACGCGCTTGCCTAGAAGATGCCGATTCACTCTTGCCTTGAAGGTACCTAAGTTATACGTGGCAGGAAACACGTGCGCTGGGAGGGTGTTCCACATCCTAGCGGTTCAGATCAGAAACGTCGATCAAAAACGTTTCACTAAAAAAAACTCACGTTATATTGTGTTTATGCAGCCTAGGATGTTAGCAGGCTAAGTTGTTAGGTTTACGGCAGATAAATTAAACCCATACCCCTCTCAGGTTCTACACGGTATCGTACCGGAACGCTAATCGCTTGGCGCTACGTTTCTGCCGGTAGGGTGGTAACTAGCCACGGCTGAAGTTTCCCACCAGATCAGACCAGAGAAAATTAAGAAATTTTAAATTCCCAAATTGACCCTACCATGAATCGTATCCGGGACCTCCCACAACAACACAATAATCTATTTTTAATATATTATATTATTTTGCTTGCACAGGCAATGAAAACTGTACAGTTGTGACACACACATCAGTTTTGTATAGGCAAAACCTAAAGTTATAACTTATGTTTGGCCTGCTTTAGACAGACGTCTGGACGTTATAAAACGTGACGTCACGCAGCCCAGTCGTTACTCACGGGCCATGGCCTGAGAGGGCCAGGGTGGGCACTGACCCGGAATCTATGACGTCATTTCACACTTCCACGGACAAAATATTGTCTTCTTTGTACCGTGACATTCGCTGTTTAGTCTATACTAATTATATCTAAAAGTCGCTGTCCGTCTATACTAATATTATAAAGAGGTAAAGTTTGTGAGTTTGTGACGCTGCAGGGTATCTCTGGATCTACTGAACCGATTTTGAAAATTCTTTTACCAATAGCCACATTATTTGTGAGTGTCATAGCTCATAGAAAAGTCTACAATCCATGGTGGATCTTTAATCTTGGTCCATAAAGACATAAAATGTAAAGAACGAAAAGACATAGTTAGTCTTTCTATTGAGCGCATAATTGAACTGTCTTGTGTGGAGTTGGAGCGCTTTATCATTGTCTGTGTTTACCGGCCCCCCTCAGGTGACTTTACTCAATTTGAAGATGTAATGGAAGATGCATTAAAACGATTATGTGTATCAAATAAGAAGATTATAGTTTGTGGTGACTTCAATGTTAATATTTTGCTACAGAACTCAATTAGTTTGAGGCTGCTTAACTTATTTAAATGTTTTAATTTAAAAAATACTTTCAGTGAACCTACTAGAATAACGGAAAGTTCAGCCACTTGTTTAGATAATATTTTTTGCTGTGCTGATGCGATTTTGGAAAAAGAAATTATTAATAGATTAAGGTCGGATCACTGCGGACAACAAGTTACGGTTTTAAATAATTCAAATAAAAACAAGCAAATTGTTAAGTGTAGACCGATAACGAAAAATAAATTAACACGATTTAAGAGTGAAATCTCTGCCAAACTCCCTACTCTTTCATTTAAAAATGGTAGCCCGAACAACTTGTATGGAAGTCTCTTCAAGACTATAGACAATGAATTTAGTAAAATATTCAATTTTAAGAATATAAATATAAATGAGAAATTAAAGTTTAGTGATTGGGCTACTGTAGGTATTTACAAAAGTAGAGATAATTTGTACAAATTGTATGACGAAAAGCAATATAATCGGTCCCCGTGCTTTGTTGAACGCGTAAAAACCTACTCCAAGATTTTCAAAAACATTTGTATTCATGCAAAAGCCCTTCACATCAAGGAAAGAATAATTAAATCAGACAATAGGATAAAAACTACTTGGAATATAGTTAATAATGAATCCGGTAAAACCAAATCTCGTGATGTTAACTTCGAGATTGTTGTTGGAAATAATAAAATCACCTCTGACATTGAGGTTGCAAATAACTTCGAAAACTTTTTCCAGAACATTCCCCTTTCGTTAACTGATTCCTTAAGCTCGTCACCGACTGCAGCTCAAAATTTATTGAGAGATAATGTTAAACAGTGCAACGTTTTGTTCGAATTTAAACACATTACTGCGTTAGATATCATTAAAAATTTTAAGTTATTAAAATTGAAAAATACCGGTGACCTATGGGGTATGTCTGTGAAAGTCATATCTAACATAATAACCGATATTGCCCCGTACTTGGCAGTAATTTTTAATGAATGTGTAGACTCGGGTACCTTTCCTAACCTGATGAAACATGGCAAGGTAATTCCTCTGTTTAAATCAGGCAGTAAAGGTGACATAAATAATTATAGACCTATTTCTATCTTACCTACACTTAGTAAAGTCTTTGAAAAAGTCATCCTTAATCAATTATTAAATCATTTTAATATTAATAAGTTACTCCACGAGGAGCAATACGGCTTCACTAAAGGCCGTAATACAACGGATGCCGGCGCAAAACTTTTAAAGCATATTTACGATGCTTGGGAACGATCACAGAATGCTATTGGAGTCTTCTGTGACCTATCCAAAGCATTTGACTGTGTCGATCACAAAACCTTGATACTTAAACTTAGCCATTATGGAATCAAAAGCGTTGCACTTGATCTCATTGCCTCTTACTTAAGCGACAGAACTCAAAAAGTATGCATAAATAACGTGAAGTCTCAGGGTTCGTCTGCCTTAATGGGTGTCCCACAGGGCTCAATCTTGGGTCCTCTATTATTTTTGGTGTATATAAATGATTTACCATACTATGTCAACAATACTTGCAATATTGTGCTGTTTGCAGATGACACTTCGCTAATTTTTAAAGTTGATAGATGTAAAGATAATTTTGACGATGTAAACGGTGCTATATCGCATGTATCACACTGGTTCACAGTCAATAACTTACTTTTGAACGCAAAAAAAACTAAATGTCTAGAGTTTGTACTTCCTAATGTGAACAAAATCGATAAGGAAATAGTATTGAATGGTGAAACACTGAAAATGGAGAACTCCACGGTTTTTTTGGGGGTGACCTTGGATAATAAGCTTCAGTGGGGCGCTCATATAGAGACACTAGCAGGGAAACTCAGCTCAGCGGCTTTTGCTATCAGGAAAATTAGACAGCTTACCGATATTGAGACGGCTAGGCTTGTCTATTTTGCCTATTTTCATAGTGTTATGTCGTATGGCATCTTATTGTGGGGCAGAGCTGCTGATATACAAACAATTTTTGTTTTGCAAAAGAGGGCGATTCGATCAATATATAAACTCAGATCACGCGAGTCCCTTCGTGAAAAATTTAAAGAAATTGGCATCCTTACGGTTGCATCGCAGTACATATACGATAATATAATGTTTGTGAAACAAAATATTCATCTCTATAGACAAAGAGGGGATACACAAAATCGACTTACTAGAAACCGGCATAAACTAGTAATGCCGCGATGTCGTCTACGCAAGGTGCAGAAATCCTTTGTGGGGTCGAGTATTACCTTTTATAATATGGTTCCAAAAGAACTGTTGGATTTGCCATTGCACAAATTCAAAAAAAACGTAAAAGAACACTTGTTGAGTCGGGGCTATTATACAATTGAGGAATTTCTTAATGACAAAGTTGTATGGAAGAAACCGACTTTGGGTCCTGCTCCCCACAGGATAGTATAATAACTTACACTATTGTATTTTATTTAACTTACATACTTATTTATGTATTGTAATAGAAAAATAATATTGTAAAAAAAAGAGCAACTGCTGAGTTTCTTGCCGGCTCTTCTTGGCAGAATCTGCTTTCCGAACCGGTGGTAGAGTCAAAACATGACGTAGCATAAGAGACACCTGTATGTCCTACATGTTTGAAATAAATTGAATTGAATTGAATTGAATTGAATCATATATTGTTGCGCACTGTTGACTGCGCAACTTGTTCAAAGACACAAGTATATGCTTGGATCTCAGGAAGGATTGCCTCATCAATAAAACAGTTCTCTATGTACAAGTGACACATTTATTTACATACATAAAGCATATACGACGGCAGTTTTGATTTTTACAACAGATTCTGCAAGTAGGTTTAGACACGACCTACTTGTAGACATACAAAAACAAAAGAATTAATAACACACGACAAATTGTTATTGCGCGCGTAGGTATGGACACGACCTACTCACGGACATGTAGAATACTAAACAACATTAAAAGATATTAACTTACACAAAGGGAGTTTATAAATGACAACATTAAGATATCATATGATTGTAGCAAGTACACGTCATTGATGACTAATACCTTACTAAACAAAGAAGATTTTATAAACATGAAAACATATGAATATAGTAAGCACCCGTCATCGAGGACTAATACCTTACTAAATAAAGAAAATTTTATAAACATGAAAACATATGAATATAGTAAGTACCCGTCATCGAGGACTAATACCTTACTAAATAAAGAAAATTTTATAAAATTACGAAAATGGTAGGCACATATCAATAAAGGCTAGTGCCTACTACACAAAGAATAAGTATATTAACTACGATAGGCACACGTCACTGAAGGCTAGTGTCTATCGAACAAAGAATAGGTACAATAATTTACCATCTATAATTAATAGTAAGTTTATCAATAAGGGTTGATAACTAACCACACTTATTACCAACTTATGATTTACGTTAACATTTACTTTACTTTAAAGAAAATTACTTGGAAAATTATATTAAGAGTGCGGCTACCATACATAGGAATAATTACAGAGTAAGTTATTAAAGTCATTTACTTACGGTAGCACTGTACACTGAAGTTATATTTACCGGTTAACCGACACTTCCACTGGTTACGTGGCTTCTTGTCCGTTAACTACTATCGTCGACGTACGCGGTACGATCTTAACCGCATAGGGTGACGGAGCCTTATCGCCGTGGTTCGTCGCGACGCACTATGAGTGGACGCCGTCACGGATCGACGCCGACGATTCCAGGTGACGATGCGATGCCTACGGCGCTGTATACGCCGCCGCACCGTAACCACACGACGTTGCAGCTGGTCCGAACTAATTTCGACACGTAGCTCGGGGATGCGCGTTCGATGACGCGTTGAAGCTATCCGCACGGTACGGGCATAGGGGTTGACTGGTCGCGACAGTACTGCGACGTTCCGCCTGGGTCTACCTACGAAGGCAGCCAAACCTCGTAGTCTAGGTACCGGCTGGGGCGGGTTATTGACCCCAGCACGGCCGCGAGGTATATACCGAACCCATCGCGGAGGGCGGTGACCCCTACTTAACCGAGGCCCGACCGTGGGCCGTTGACTTGTTAACGAAGACAGCTTGGATAGGGTAGTGACCCCAGAGCATGTACCTATGAGGCGATATAAATATCACAGCCTTCCGCAGCCAGGGATCTGGCTTTGGAGAGGTACTCGGCTAGCAGCCGCTCTGTTACCGGGTCACTTACCCTGAGCTGATTTCACTGAATTTACTACTGAGCTATTCGAGGTACTTTTGCCCTATTTGGTACTTCCCTATTTACTATTTCACTTCACTATTATAGGAACACTTCGATGCACTGGAACATTTTTGACTGGTATTTGAGCCAGTTATATTCACATATTGCGCCTTGCATATGAGTATGTTTTACAACGAGCGAGGTTGACCAGTCTCCAATCAGGAGCTCTGACAGGGAAAGAGGGTGGAGCCATGGGTCTAAAGTGCACCAACGGTCTTGACATCTATACTTTCCTTGTCTCACGCCGGCGCCCGTTCTGGGTTGCTATACACTTTCTCCCTCTCACATATACCCGCTCGTTCTCTCGGCTGGGTTTCTATACAGTTTCTCCCTCTCATATACACTCACTCGCTTACTCGTCTAGATATACTCATTTCTCCGGCGCATACGTCTCTCATTCTACTCATGGTAGCTTAGCTGTCCGTAACATATATATTAACCCGAAAAATTGGGGACTTCCCGTGGGAATTTAAAAAGCTTATTTCACGCAGACGAAGTCGCGGGCATCTGCAAGTCGTTTATATTTTACAATTTTTAAATGTTATATATGTATAACGGTTTGCACCAGTTGAGACAGCGCATATTGTTAATAGCGCAAACCGGTATACATATAACATTTAAAAAAGCGTAAAAATATTCTTTTGTAAAAAAAGTAACATCATAAAATGGGACGCGTCACGTCTGTAGCACTTGTGGCAGGAATTTCAAAGGTTGTATATATTTATGTGACCTTTCGTAGAACTCCTACGCGCCACGTAGGCTGATTTTACGCCGATTACCTTCGTTATTTAAATGCTAATGTGCTTACATAGGTAAACCCTTATTATTAATAATATTTTTAAAAAATATTTAAAGAATCCAGTCTTAACCTTTAAAAGTCATTTTAAACATGGAATAGATATTTTTTCTATGATTTTAAAGGTTATGATTGTCCAAACAATTTTTAAGCCGTGATATTAAACGTGAGCACGTCTGTTTAACTGCCTCGTTGATCTAGTGGTTTTCATGTTCAACTGCGGCCTACGAGGTCCCGGGTTCGAGTCCCGGGTTGGGCCATACTTAAGTATTGGGTTTTTCTGACTAGAAATTCTCAGTACCCGGAGTTAGGAATTTGGCGGTGTTCCACCCCCCTGTGCCTCGTAGAGCATAAAGACCGCCAACCCGCATTGGAGCAGCGTGGTGGGTCTAAGCTCTAATTCCCTCTCTCTTATGAGAATGGAAGCCTGTGCCCAGCAGTGGGACGTTATTGGGCTACAGTGGTACGTCTGCTTATCTCCGCTTTTGTGGTCACTGGTCCCCAGCGTGCATGTCGATGGAAGCGGAGCAGAGATGCGTTGGGCGGACCAATCGGATTGTGGATCGATGACGCTATAATTTTTTCGAGTCACCTATGAGGAATATGATTGGCCGGTTTGGCACATCTCAGCTCCACTCCTCTCCGCTCCGCTTCATTGGACATGCACACTTACGCTCATCTCCACTTGCTCCAATTAGTAGATACTACCGCCCTCTATTCAAAAAGCGTCCAGACTACGATCTATGCCCGGTATCATTTGTCAAGGGCCAAATCAGCAAGGAATCCCTTGACGAATGGAACCGGAGATATAGGTCAGGCGAAACAGCAGGAACAACCAAAACCTTCTTCCCAGATGCGGCTGAAGCGCATGGAACAGTCCGTAAAATCACCCTGGATAGTGTTACCACCCAGCTGTTTACGGGGCATGGCGGCTTTGGAGAATACTTGCACAGATTCAAATGCAAAGACGATCCAGGCTGTGTCATCGACCCAAACTGTGACGAAACTGTCACAGTTTTTTGAGCGGACACTCAATTAATTACACATATTAATTGAGTGTCCGCAGCACGGCAGAGCAAGAGAAAATCTATAACAGGAGATGCAAATGAATCTGTGTAAAGACTCCCTGGCTAATATATTAAAAACTAATAAAACAAGAGACTTATTTTTAAAATATGCTAAAAAAGTTGTTAATATAGTCATAGATAGGAAGAAAACGTAAGCTATAAGATAATGTGTATAAAATAGATCTATATTTACTCTGTATTATTAGAATATAGGAACAAAATATAGATAGTGCACACATAGCGAAATAGAACCTAAAATAAACTTAGTATAAACTTAATATAACAAATATAATGATTAATGGAATACAACTAATAATAAATATTATAAATATAATTTCAAAAAAAAAAGAAAATGACCCGTAAACAATAATACTTAGAAAAAATAATGGCTTTGACTACGTCAGAGGTATCGTCTGATATATTAAAAAAAAAAAAGAAGTAGATATTGGGTCTAAATCTGGTGAAGATCTGGTGGTACGAAAAACTATAGCTATAAGCTATTTCGGTTCAAAGAGACAAGAATTAGCAAACGAAGCTATGAAATAAAATATAATTAACTACTTTGTTATCACCACCATTAATCTATGTCATCAGGCATCATTAGGCACAAACTGCACTGACCTAGTTCACAAGTGTGTAGTATACCTAGAAGTTTAAATTGGATATTATTAACAGTCAGAGAAATCTTAACAATGAAAAAAACATTGGTTAAGTTAGAAATAATAGTGCTTTAGTCTGAAAATTATTGAATGGTATTGTCTGTTAAATGGCCCAAGAGATTCACTTAGTCGCCCCTTTATAGAGCTTTACCTGCTCGACCTTCTGTCAGGACCTTCTCCGCACTTCTACGCGACGACCATCTTCTGACTTCGCACTTCTCAAAATAATAATGTCTTTCCCACCGAATTTCGGCCACGGCGGCAGCCAATCTCCTGAGAGAGTAGCCATCTGCGCGGGAGATATAGTACACATATTGTGTATATGCAATTGCAAACACAGGTGCACTCTCTGTTCCTTTATTCTCATAACCCGATGCGACGGAAAATCCGACACGACCGGAGAGATCAGACGCAGAACCGATGGTTTTTGGGGGATGCCCCGTCGCTCACGTCCGCAGGAGCTACCTTCTACCTCCCTGCACGTGTCCCCTGGGTGGTGCTAAACGAGCGACGAGCTTGCAGGCGAAATAAGCGTTCTTTTTATAAAAACGCTTATTATGTACCAAACGTCATACGATTAAAAAAAACCGATGGTTTTGCGTGCTCTCCGACGCACGGGGGTGAAAAACCGCCAACTTCGTAACTCCGGGCTACTCCGGGCTAACTGAGAATATCTAGTAAGAAAAACCCAATAATTAATTATGGCCCGACCCGGGAATAGAACCCGCGACCTCGTCGCCCGCAGTCGAACATGCTTACCACTAGAGTCTAGACTAGACCATAATTATATTGAGGGTAGGACAGACAAAACCGCGTGGAGGCGGGTGCTCCGATTTTGTTCTGGACGACCATTGACCTATTCATAGATTTTAGTTAAAACTACTTTTAACCCACCTGTATAGTCTTACGTTTAATAGTATTTGTAATCTGTTATTCTCTGTAACAGATACACAAGTAGGTATAATATGTTTATACTTCTACCATACCTTTACTACTGTTTTAATCATACTTTTGCGGGTCTAAAGTCAGTCTTCATGCCCTAGGGCCGTAATCTAGTCGATCGATCGCCCAACTTGTTGACCAACCCCATACTGTAAACAACAGAGTCTAGGCTCCAGACTGGTCGACCAAACGATCGTACCATTTGACATAAAAGTTTTTAAACCAAGGAGTATGTGTACCTGCATAAACACTGGCAGCATGAAAAGCAAAATGACAAATGGACAAATGTGACTCTATCGAACGTGAACATTCACTTTTAATTTGCCTTTTCTTTTTATTATTTACTAGACCTATGTATCCTACTTACTATTATTTGCAATAAATATCTAACCGTTACAGTTTGTTTTACTGTTATGGTAGAAGTATAAAGTAGAGTATACACCACCGGGATAAAACTGTTTTTTTCTTGGGCGCTTGAATCCCTCACTCCACTCAGGACTCAATCTTAATTCCCTCGCTTTGCTCGGGAATTAACTTATAACACCCTCGCTGCGCTCGGGAGTTAAATTTGGAGTCCTTCGTTACGTTCAGGATTCAATGTAGCGCCCGTGACATAAAACAGTGCTTTATCCCCTTGGTGTATAAACTACTATTAGTTGGTTATATTATAAGCGAAGACTTACAAGTGTATAGGATCGAGAGGCAACATTGTTATCGACAATGAGAGCTATCGCTTTGTGTTATACAAGATGCTTTAGATATAAACATGTTGCCGCTATGTCCGTATAGACTCACTCTAATTATTATCATAGGCTTCTTGAAGTGAAAACTTCTTTAGGTCCCTGTAAACTTGTGGATTCGCGTCACTGACATTCGTCACCGACATGCTCCGCGTCACCTACATGCTCGCGCTGTTATGTAGACAAAAGGTATTAAATATAAATATACTACATTTGTAATTAAACTTTAATGCTTTAGTTTTAAGGTTTATATTTTGAGTACTATTCTAAGTTATAAGTTTTCACTTCTATCGGCAGTCCCTATTACTGCCAATTTTTTGAAGTGAAAACTTCTTTGGGCGCGTTGAGCACTTTTTGGTAGGGGGTAAAAATGTGGAATACGCGAGACCGACACCGTTCTTCTCTGGACAAAAGGTCTTAAGCACAGATGTAGTACTATACAGATACCGCGCTCGGAACACGACAGTGCGGCCAAAATTTATTCTAGTGTGCGTGACAGCACTGTCTGGACACATGCATCAGTGTGCGTGAAATGTTGCCACATTAATGAAAAAATGCCAAATTAATGTAAGAAATTTTAATTGTTTGTTCTATCTTTAGACCTTAACTACTTAACCGATTTCAACGACATATGGTAGGAGATTAGCTTGTATCCTGGAAAAGGAGATTCGCATATTACTGTGGTGGTACGCTGGCTACTTTGGAGCTACGCTGAGTAATTTAGCGGTACGTCGAATACTTTGAAGATATGCCAGTTAAATTGGAGGTACGGAGACTACTTTGGAGGTAGGCCGACTACTTTAGAGATACGCCGACTACTTTGGTGGTACGTAGGTACGCCAGCTGCTTTTGAGGTACGTCAGCTACTTTGATGGTACGTAGGCTACTTTTAAGGTTCGCCAGCTTCTTTAGAGGTACGCCAGCTACTTTAGAGGTACGCAGGCTACTTAGGAGGTACGTAGGCTATTTTGGTGGTACGCCAGCTACTTTAGAGGTACGCCGGCTACTTTGGTGGTACGTAGGCTACTTTTAAGGTACGTCAGCTACTTTAGAGGTACGCCGGCTACTTTAGAGGTACGCAGGCTACTTAGGAGGTACGCAGGCTACTTTGGTGGTACGTAGGCTACTTTTAAGGTACGTCAGCTACTTTAGAGGTACGCCGGCTACTTTAGAGGTACGCAGGCTACTTTGGAGGTACGTAGGCTACTTTTAAGGTACGTCAGCTACTTAAGAGGTACGCCAGCTACTTTAGAGGTACGCAGGCTACTTTGGTGGTACGTAGGCTACTTTTAAGGTACGTCAGCTACTTTAGAGGTACGCCGGCTACTTTAGAGGTACGCAGGCTACTTAGGAGGTACGTAGGCTATTTTGGTGGTACGCCAGTAGCCTGCGTACCTCTAAAGTAGCTGGCGTACCTCCAAAGTAGCCTGCGTACCTCTAAAGTAGCTGGCGTACCTTAAAAGTAGCCTGCGTACCAGCAAAGTAGCCTGCGTACCACCAAAGTAGCCTACGTACCTCCAAAGTAGCCTGCGTACCTCTAAAGTAGCCTGCGTACCTCTAAAGTAGCTGGCGTACCTTAAAAGTAGCCTGCGTACCAGCAAAGTAGCCTGCGTACCACCAAAGTAGCCTACGTACCTCCAAAGTAGCCTGCGTACCTCTAAAGTAGCTGGCGTACCTTAAAAGTAGCCTGCGTACCTCTAAAGTAGCCTGCGTACCTCTAAAGTAGCTGGCGTACCTTAAAAGTAGCCTGCGTACCAGCAAAGTAGCCTGCGTACCACCAAAGTAGCCTACGTACCTCTAAAGTAGCTGGCGTACCTCTAAAGAAGCTGGCGTACCTTAAAAGTAGCCTACGTACCATCAAAGTAGCTGACGTACCTCAAAAGCAGCTGGCGTACCTATAAGCTAATCGGCGTACCTCGAAATACGCCGGCAGCGTAGCTGTTTCACAAAAAAAAAAACTATCTACTAACAGCTCATTTACACCTTCTTTAATTTAAGGGAAAATATTACAACGTAAATTAGCAACACTGATAGATATCGTTGAGGTTTTGTGTTTCAAGTCATCAGCAATTAAATAAAAAGGGAAAAAAAACTTACAGAATGAAAATATAAATTCTTACCTATGAAAAGAAACACCATTATCCTTTTTTAATTTTTGGGAACAATTTTTACAGTGTTTCAAGACACAAGAAGGCATTATTTTGAGAAACTTGTTTAAACACACGTTACGTCGAAACTTCTCGACGCGTCGCATCCAACTAAATGAGATTTGTATTTGCTTTTCGTTTTGTATTTGCTTTGTTGGCGCGCCTGCCGTGTTCCTAGCGCGGTATCTGTACTACATCTGTGGTCTTAAGTATAAATAATATACCTAGTACATTTGTGATTCAACTTTAATGCCTTTGTTTAAAGGTTTATATTTTAAAAAGTGCTGTGTTGTTATTTTAAATATTCTTTTCACTTTTATCGGCATAAATTTGTCCCTATAGGACTGCCAATTTTTTTAATTTGTGGAGTTTGCTCCATAAGGAATACGCCATTCCGTTAGGGTTTAAAAATTTTATACAAAATCTTAATAATTAATTATTATTAAATACACCTATTCTTGCGTATAGGGCTTTCTTGTACAGCTGTAACAGAGCCCTAGCCTCCTCTGATAGAGGCTGGGCCAGGGCACTGTTACAGTCGCCAATCTGCCACGGTGTGGAAAATTTGATAAAAATCTCATATCTTTCTGCCTCGTTACAGACACCATCTAAGGCTTCTTACTTCACAAGCAACAAAGTTTCAAAGGTTCTAGGTGCTCAAAGGTTTCTACAAATTTAAGTTGTACAAAACAAAATTATTAAAAAGAAACCCGACAGCGTAGAAGCCTTTAAAAAGCTTACAACACCTGAAGTTTAACTTCAGTAGCGTATCTTTGCTGGGCATACAAAAGTAAAAACAAAAGGGCAAAAGTACTTACAAACTGTTGATTTACAACATACACTTTTTGACATTGCATTTAAAAATTAAGCTTTGTATAGGTAGATGTACTAATGCGCAGCCAGGATTCTTTTTTTCTATTTTGTTTTTTTTTTGCAACCGGCAATATTTTTGAAAAACTGAAAAAGAACTTATTATGGTTTTAAAAAAAATTATTCAAGATACACCGCAAAAACTCTCCTTCTGGAGTAGTCGGATGAAGATTGCAGAATTTGACATTGATAAATAATTCCATAAATCTTGTTCACTCAGTGTATGTAATTACGTAAACCAGTACGCGAACATAACTCTATTAAATACCCAAACCCTCGGTCGTCCTAATTCCCGTAAGATACGAGTAACTTTGCGAACGTGGTAGATACACGACCAACAAATTGTCGCCTGTCTCTTTGTTGGCGTGAACACATAACTTGATTAACACGCGGGTAGGTACATCGTTTATAAGGGTACAATAGGTAAATTAGAGTGACAAGCTGTGGGAACAAGTTTGATTATATGTAGACGACTATCTAAGTACGCGAATTTGTCCGCATGGATTAGTAACCGTCTTGAATACCCCGTAGGAACACTTTCATTTTTTATTACCCGACTACTTCGAAGCCAAACAGAACACATAAGACTTATAATTTTAACAGAGTATGTATATAATATGAGGGACGAGTGACACAGTTGTGACAAAGCATTTTTTTTTAATCTACTACAAGTTAGCCCTTGACTGCGATCACACCTGATGGTAAGTGATGATGCAGTCTAAGATGGTAGCGGGCTAACCTGTTAGGGGCATGACAGTTATATTAAACCCACACCCCTTCGGTTTCTACACGGCATCGTACCGGAACGCTAAATCGCTTGGCGGCACGTCTTTGCCGGTAGGGTGGTAACTAGCCACGGCCGAAGCCTCCCACCAGGCCAGACCAGGGAAAATTCAGAAATTATAAATTCCTAAATTGACCCTGCCGGGGATCGAACCCGGGACCTCCGCACGTTTAGGCAACAGCGCTACACACTGCGCCACGGAGGTCGTCAAAAAACATATCAGTCGATTGCGATTGTTAAGCAACGTTGACCCAAGTCGGTAACTGGATGGGTGACCGAATTTGGAAGTTCAAATTTGGACTTTTCTTTGCCTCCATGCATCGGAGAATACGTTAAGCCGTCGGTCCCGGTTATTATCACTAACATGATAATAATCGTCACAAAAACCTAAGATTTTAATTCTCTTAGTTGAGTCGTATGCGGAAGGACGTGGGAACCCACTGCATTATTATCCCAAGAAAACTCCTACCATTATGTGATTAATGGAAAGGGATAACGACCCTCAGTAATGAGGAATATTACGCAGAGAGATGTATATATGTTTGTATTTATGTATGTTCCACAGTAGCGCCTAAACTACTGAGCCGATTTTGAAGAATGAGTAATCGATTCGTCACACACCCAGCAAATGATTTTTCGGTTTTTTTTTTTTTAATAAATTTATTTAGTAACAAAAAGTTATAAAATACGAATTCGTTAAAAATACGAAGAAAAACAGATACATAGTGGACAAGGAAGCACTTATCTCTATAAGAGATCTCTACCAGTGACCCTTGGCAGTGAGAAAGGTTGTGGAGGAAGAATAGGTACAACAAGATATGAGATAGAATGAAACGAGGTATCATAAACTTACATAAACACAAATATACATATACTAATGACATAAATATATATATACATACTAACATAATATGAAATATTATATAATAAATGATTTAACAGATACATATTATTAATTTATAATTATGATAGAGAAAACAGATAATGCTGTTTCAGTCGAAGTTTAAATGTGTGAATAGATGGGTTATTCATAAAAATACTATCAGGTAGTGAATTCCATAGGCGCGTCGCAGCTACCGTAAAAGATTTACCATAATTAAAACAGTGTTGTAAGCTGGCACTGCAGTCTGCAAGTGATTACACGAACGCACTGGCATCACACGAGGAGGGCCTCGTGGAAACGCTCACGTTAGTATGAAGGGGAAGATGAATATTCGTAGTAATGAAAGGGCTTCCTAGTTCTTTTTCGATCGAATCATATTTAATATTTTTCGAAATAAGTCTTATATTATAAATAATATTACTTATATTAAGTTTTTCTTTTTGAGGGATTAGATTTGGACGTGCTCTTCAACTCAAGATGGAAACGAAAAATTCAATTTTGGATCACCAAATTCGGTTAGGTACCTTCCAGTTACCGACTTAAGTCAACGCAATTACGTAACTACATTTCGCGACTCTCGATAGAAAACTACTAAAACACAAAAATCCCAAGAAGAAAAGTTACAGTTGAAAAGAAGCTACTGATTATACTATAATAGTTAGGTATAACTTATTTATTTATTTATTTATTTAACTTTGTAAGTAAAAGCAGCATACTGCATACCTAACGAGATAGGTATGTCACAATATTGGCAAGAAGATATTCCCGGTATGCACGTGCCCTAATGGCCGAGAGGTGTTATAATTAGTAATCTGCTTAGACGGTACGGTATGTTAATTAGAACTCCCCGAGCTCTAAATTGGCCTATTAACCCGGGAACATGCAAAGTTGGCGGAGCGAGTTTTTAGCCTTTGCATCGTGACTTTTCAAGAATTTACTTATAGCTTTTATATATGTTCTAACATATTATGTGTATTTTATAATTTATGTCACACAATATTATTGTGAGGTCCTTTATTATGGATTTCCTTGAACTGTGTAAAGTGTAACTACACTTTACAGTTACAGTTAGAGTAGGTAGTTACATAATCTAGTGACTAGTCATTGAAATATTCTTACACACACTTATTGTAAAACACAATCTTATTGAAAAAAAAAAGATACGCGCCGAATTGAGAACCTCCTCCTTTTTTGGAAGTCGGTTAAAACTTTTATTACAATGAAAAAATAATTAAGTATGTAAAATGAAAAGAAAGCTTAGGAATGAATGGTTTAATTGCTCCGATTGTTCAAATTACATAATTTTAAATTATTTTTTAGATTTTTTTTTTAATCCACTACTAGCTAGCCCTTGACTGCAATCTCACCTGATGGTAAGTGATAGATAGATAGTGATAATGAGAAAAAACCCTGTATGATAATAATAGATTTGAGTCTATGTGTGGCATCTTCTCAGACTAGGGCGCGTTTGGAACCCGCGTAGCTTTAGTTTTAAGATACCGTGTTTATTTATCACCAGGGACTGAAAAACAGATTCATAAAGGTTACAGAAATATAAGTGTTACAGAATGAAAGTGTAACAGAATCGAATCTGTAACCTTTTTGAATGTGTTTTTAAAACTGTTAACCCGAAACACTTATATTTCTGTAACAGAAACGAATCTGTAACAGAAATGAAAGTGTTTTAAAATGTTTTAATGTGTAACCGAAATAGCGACGTTGCCAAATTTACTGTTGACGCGTATTCAAGTTTGAACCTAAGGTCTAGCACCGTTGGTTGCAATTGTTTTAAGAAAAACATGGCCATGTTGTGTCAGTATCTGTGAAGTCCGATGAAGTGAGAAGTTACGTCACACCGTGCAGTTTGCTAGGGCATGTACCTATTAGGGTTACAGATAAAAACACTTATTATCAGAAATAAACGGTTACAGATTGATTGGGTTACAGTATCGTTTCTGTTTCCGTTATAAGTGTTTCTGTTTTATAACAGTTTCAAAAAACAGTGTTTGAACCCCTTATTTCTGTTACTGTTTCAGTCCTTATTTATCACTACCACGTCTTTTACTTTGTAAACGTGACGTTCAGATGGTGTATTGTGTAGGTAGGTACCAATTTTGAATAAATATACTTTGAGATTGAGTCAACGTTGCTGTATTGGAATTGAAAATGTTGCAAACGTAAAATTCAAGTATAATGAATTCCAATTAGTACTATGAAATCCTAATTTGGGGCAATTAAGGAATACAACATTAATTGGAGTACATAAGGAATTGAGGTTAAGATCAGGGGACATCCTACCACGGACGTCAGGGTACGTCATATAAAACTGTCATTTTGAAATAATATTGCTTTAAACGTAGGCAGTAAGCCCCCAGAACAGTAAATAGCCATCAGACTATTATTATCTTTGACATTTAACTTTCACAATAAATCAAGACAAACGAGTTTCAGGGGAAAAAAACAAAAGGTTCGTATTACACACACACATTGCTTCAGTCTGGAGTCTAGACTTTAACGAGGAATCCGAGAGGATGCTGATAATAGGGCTGTCGAACCCCCACCGGGATTGTACTCGCAAGTAACTTTCTTTCTGTATTTTATAATCTTTTCTTGAGAACAGGTTTTTCGATATTAATAGATCTATATATAATATTATATTATTATATATATTGTATTTTTATTATCTACATATTGTAACATTTTTATTTTTGTAAGCCGCTCTGCCTACGTCTGGCAATCGGTGACCGATTTTTCGTCAATGAAACAATATACTGTACATTTTGCAATATTTAAATGCAAACGACCTACCAAAAAGGTGGCCAAAAACAAAATCGGTGCATCCTGGCCGATCCGAATTTCGGTGGAAAATGAAAGGTTCGGACGTTGAGTCGGTCACAAAGTTGGTGATCAAAATCAACCCGATTATCGGACCTATAGTACGGCCATTTTAAGCGCGGACAAAAGTTCATTGACGCACCTTCACTATGAAACCCTCACGAAACTAACTAACTACGCCAAAACTATAACTGTCTCTTTCGCGCATATGAATAGACGCGCTTACGTGGTCTACACTGTGGATTTCACAATAAAAGTCGTGACGACTCACCACCGAAACATAGATGTAAGTAACATTTTACGCGTCGTAACATCATGATTAATAATGTACTATAGTAGTACTAACGTAAGTAAATATTTATATTAAGTACTTAGTAGTTCATTAATCAACGATCAATTAATGTTGCGAATAATTACACAATTGCTACGTGAACCTTAAGAATTTGTAAAAAAAAAAATTAATAAAAACATGAATAATTACTTCATTTGTTTATTTTCTTTGCCTTTGAATTAAACATAATATAATAATCATATCTATCGACTTTCCAAATCACAGAGTTGCTCAGATTGGAAGCAAAACTAAACGGAATTCTGCTACTAATGACTGAAAAATAGCTACTGTTTGTGTTTACTAAACTACAACGGCTACGAGTGATTAGTTTCTAAGATCAAAAATGCCGGGCTTTATCTTCAAACATAATATTAATAAATACGTAAACGTAGCCCTTGACGGTACCTCAATACATACATAGGTACATCTGGGTCAAATTCCTTATACCTCCTCCTTTTTTTAAAGTTGATTACAAATGAATCAATTACAATACAAGAATAAAAAGATAGACTCCGTACAAGGAGCCGATAGATTATATTATTTTTTACAGAAGACCAAAGTGTTGTTTACCCCTTCATTAGGCGAACGACCTCTCGTTTGTTTGTTTACATGTTGTCCGCGCTTAAAATGGCCGTACTTTAGACAAAGTGACGCAGGTGGAGGCGCTAAAATAGAGCAACTGGCGAATTTCTCGCCGGTTCAGTGGTAGCTGGAGCAAGAGAACTTATGTCACATAATATGATGTTATGTCAGATCATCAGGAGCTCCTATATCATAAATAACTTGCTAAGTTCAAAGACTGGCTAATAAAACAATGTTTTACGAAGTAAAGGAATTGTTCCAAAATTAATCATAAGTGTATAAATATATTATTATCATATGAAATATTTATAAGACCTCAATTGCATGACAGCGCTTTTTCTTAGACTAAGAATTGACTTTGTTTATTAAATTAATTAAATTATAATCTCATTTTGACATTATATTACTAAAATTATTAACTTGACTACATAACTGACATGACATGGACCCATGACCTATATCTATCAAAATTTGACTTTATATCCGTAATAGTTAAAAATTACTAACTAATATTTAATTCAAAATAACTAGTGAGATTAGACATTTTTATTTATTTATTTTTATTGTAATTAGATTAGGACGTAGGTAGATAAATTGAAATGTAATGTTTTTGTGTTAGACTTACTGAAATTGTTAATTTATAATTGTTAGCTACAATAATTTGGTTTTCATCTAGCGGCTATACACAACTAAGTATTCATTTGAATTTTTTTTTATACAATATGTGCTAAATAACATTGAGAACTGTTATGGTCTAAAAGTAATGCTATATTTTATTTACCTATACTATGTTATGTTACTGTATATTTTCAACAAAAAAAAAACAATTAATTAAATATATTATATTGTATGTACATGAATGCAATGAATATAAATGAAAAAAAAAACCAAGTTTCTTATTTTTATACTGAACGACTTTTTGCATGACCTAAACATTGACTTAGACAATCCTTAGAGAAGCAGGGTTTAGGTGACTGAACACAAACAAAGGAACACTTGTATTCTCACAAACCGTACAAAGATATCAATCGCCAGTTGAGTTGTAAGAGGAAAAGTCCGCAAGTGTTAATGAATCACAATAAAATTTGTTTTGTGCGCCGTTCCGCCGCCGCCCAACACATTTCTCTTGTGAGTATGCGGACTACTTTGTGTACACGGGCCCTTGACAGGACCCGGGCCATGTGGGTCGTAAATATCACTTAATTACATTTGTAGGCTTTTTCTGAAGGCTTCCAAGCCTACGACTGTGGAAAGGAGTCTACTGAATATATTATTACAGAACGATGGGCTAATTGCCGCCATAATTTTAAAATTGCAATTTTAAAGTTAAGTAGGTTAACGTTAATTAATTTAACCTACTTTGACGTCCCTAAAATAGGGTTTATAATTATTCTGATAGAAGAGCGTCAACCATATTAACATAATACTGTAGGTACGCTTACTCTGAGTTTTTACATTGCATATTCGAATGATCGTATTGAGCGTTCGATCACAATGGCGTTAAAGTAAAATGAAACTTAACTGCATTGGTTTAGACTCATTTCATCATTTCGTGTATTTATTCACATATCTGCTGAATTTGGGACTTTAAAGCAAGAGCTTTTGGGTCCATTTTACTTTGACGCTAATGTGATCGAACGTTCAATACTATCAATCGAATTTGCAATGTAAAAACTCAGAGTAAGCACACTGATAGGCGATGATATTAAGCCCCCTAAGGGCATACTGCCATCGCTTATTTTAAAATGACAGTTTTATTTATGATGTACCTTGACGTCCTTAAAATAAGGTTAATAATTCAGAAACAAGAGTGTCAACAATCTATACTAATATTATAAATGCGAAAGTGTAGGTATCTGTCTGTATGTTACGCTTTCGGAAATTTGGTATGGGGATAGTTTGTATCCCGGGGAACGAAATACCTAGGCTACTCTATCCCGAAAAATTAAAGAGAGGGCATCATCTAGTATTAACATAATACTGAAAAGCGATGATATAAAGCCCCCTAAAGGCAAACTGCCATCGCTAGCAGTATAAATTTAAAATGACACTTGTATATGACGTATCTTGACGTTCCCAAAACTTGAAAGTAATACTACTCTAACCGATGATAGTAAGCCCTCTGAGTCGCGAACGGCGAATTTTTCAAACTTAATTCAAAATTCGAATTTTGCCTTAGAAATGCGGATACCATCATTCTGTTCTAGTAGTTAGTGTTCTGTGGCTCTAGTTACTACGAGTTTGTAGTGAAAAATGCACTGGTATATATATATATATATACTCTTCTTATATTGTACGCTCAGCATAAGGTTAGAATACTTAAATATGTGCATAAAACGTACCCACGTGACAGTGTAATATCATGAGTGTTCTGTTATTTTTTCTGTTGAAAAAATATATACGCTGTATTATTTATTCACTCTGGTTCTTCGTATAAAGCTTCTAAAGCGGTAAACATTATTTTATTTATAAAATAATATAACAAGATGGTAATATTATTATTATTGACGACGACGTTTTGATGAGTTACTATAATGTGTAGAAACTAAATAATAATGCTTTAATCAACAAATATTCTTACTTTTGATTGACTATCACTTCCTTTTTTAAAACCATATCATACCTTCACGCTAGTTTTATGCAGACTCTCCTTTAAGTTTTTATTTTATATACTTAGGTTTAAACGTTTAAAAAAGAAATGAGATGCAAAAATAAGATACGAAATGTGACCTACATCACCCTTTCCATTTTAACGAATGTCAAAGCTAAGAGCTTATCTACCAACATATGGTATTCTCGTGTATTACCTAACAGTTCCAGTTTGGATAGAATCAGCTTTTTCACTAAGCAACACGTTTAAAAAAGGACATACCCGCGTTGACTCTTCTAAACAACACAATCGTGTAACTGATAACTTTGAAGGATAGTTAACTATAGTTTTCTAACTTTCTTTAACTAAAATTTTCTAATTTTGGGATAACTGTATACAAAAACTAGAAAATTTACGTAAACTAAGTTACACATCCATAATACTATAGAGTTAATATTATCATAGATATTATGCTGGGAGAAATTAAGTCGTACGAAATTCGTACCTGCCCAATAAGAAACATTCGCATACTATTACTCATCTGTTTTTTCCTTAACATAATATGGATGGATTGACCTAGCGGTCAAGGACTTTGGTAGGGAGTAAAGTAACGTAGAGTTTCGAGGGAACGGGCCGTGATGCTTATTGGCTTGCAGACCGATTTTGGCGACTCGCCAGATTTATCGAGTCTCCTAACCTTCAAATATATGTAAGTATATGTATCTAATGCCGCGACTTAGTTCGCGTGGATTAAGTTTATTTATTAACGCGGGAACTCCTTAATTTTTCGGGATAAAGTAGCCTATGTTGTACACAACCTATTATGTCTGTACAAAGGACATTGACCAGCGCCCATACAAAGTTCGCCTAAGAACCAACAGTCATAAATCATACATTATCGGATTCAAAAGAACACATAAATACTAATGTAATTAGATTTCAACAACGGACACTTGAGAGAATTTATTTATTACCAAAAATATTTTCAATTTTAAGGTTATTTCGACTCAATCTGCTTGAAAAAAAAATATCATCGTCAACAAGTTTCGTCGTAGTTCACCAAAATTATATACACAGATGGGGTTATAAATATTAATTTATTGTACTTTCAATAGATGGCGTTGTGAGATTCGGAACACTAGCGCACTCAGCGCTTCAAGCTGCTTTTATCTTGTTTCTTAAGTTACGGAACCAGTGCTCAAGCGGTGGTATTGTATATTATTTTAACCTGTAAGTTACAAGACGGAACAGAAAGGTAATCAATTTAATACCCATTTATTTATTTTTTAATTAAATTGAAGTGTCCGTTGAAATCTAATATTTGGAATAAAGGTTAAAAAATAAACTATGAATTATTGTATATTTCAAAAGTATGTTGATTCTTAGGCGAATTTGGACAATGTCCTTTGTTTAACATCGGTTGAAAAGATGGTCCGTTAAAGTGAAGTTAACGGACAGACAGACAGACTTTCGCATTTATAATATGAGTGATTGAGGTTTGATTGGATTGAGGTTTTTCGGTTCCCGCGGGAACTCTTTAATTTTACGGGATAAAAAGTAGCCTATGTGTTATTCCAGACTAATCGATCTCTGAGCCAAATTTCATCCATATCCGTTCAGCCGTTGGGGCGTGATTGAGTAACAAACATCCATACATCCATACATCCATAGGTATACATCCATCCAAACTTTCGCATTTATAATATTAGTAAGATAGTATGACTTTTGTAAACTGTGTACTTGTAGTGTAGACACGTAGCGGCAGATAACTTTTAGTAACTGAAACGTGATATTGTTTGTGCGAAAAGCTCTTTCACTTAATATTATGTACATTCTTTGTTCAAATCAAATCCAAATATTCTTTTGCAGATGTGAATTCCATACGAGTTCGAGAAAAGAAACATTTTAAATTATCGTGTAAAATAAAACTATGTACTTTGATTTTGGATAGGTAGTTTAGTATCAGAGTTTCCATTTGGTTTTATTTATTTTAATTTTTAGTTAATTCTGAACCAATTTTGAACCATTTTTGTAACTGAAAAACGTTATTTTTTCACCTAAGTTACCTAAAACCGTGAAAACGTAGCATACAGACAAACTTTCGTATTTATAATATTAGTATGTATTATTGTCGTAACTCGTAAGAATTAGAAATAAGAGAGGATTTCTAATTATTTTTTTTCAATCAATCAATCGTTTATTTGCTTGAAACATTGTACAATTAGGGTTTTATTTTTGTTAGTAGGTATATAATGATTTGATTTAAATTTATTGTATAGTTTGTATAATATTTAGATTTTAGATTAACTTTGAATGAGACAAAAAAAATATATATGATGACAGTTCAATTTAGATTATTCTTTTATTTATTCATACAAATTTAATTTCAACAACTGTAATTTAAGTTCAAAAACTATTCGTTTAAGTTAAAAAACTATTGTTTGCCGTAAAATACAAACTTGTTCTAACAACGTACTTACTACTTACGTAAACTTTCTTTAAGAATAATATTTGCACTTTGTTGAGCGTAGCACGGGAGCCACAAGTTAAAGTTTATATTAAAGGCAAACGAACGTCACGAGCATACGCGATAACTTCACCATGCATAGTTATTCGTATCAGTGAGTAAGCTAACTCTACCAGGGTATATTATGAAACTGAAGTTCGAAGCATTATATACGTAAGAAGCATTATACACGTAAAGAAGTTATATTTCAGAGAATATAATCATGAAATGCGTAGAATAAAAACTATTACACTTAAATAGTAACTAGCTAATGCCCGCGATTTCGTCCGCGTGGATTGAGATTTTATCGGTTTCCGCGGGAACTTTCGTTTTCCGGGATAAAAAGTATATGTTATTACAGACTATAATATATATCTATGCCAAATTCATCCAGATCCGTTAAGCCATTCTGGCGTGATTGAGTAACAAATATTCATCCGTCCATCCAAACTTTCGTAATATTTTAATCGGTTGAACCGTTGGGCCGTTAAATCGTAACAGACGTACTGACGGACGGAGAGACAGACATAATTTTGCATCAATAATATTGGTATGGCTGTAGAAAGTTTAAATAGCATAGAAACTAATACCTCGTTACTTCCATCAGTTCCATTCATAAACTGTGCGTGTCAAACTATTTCAATGTTTTGTGAGGTTGAACAGAAAAAATCATCTAGCAAAAATTTATTGCCCACTAATTTCTAAGATTTTTGTTGACGTAACGTAAGAAGCAATACACTAAAAAGAAAGTCATAATATAGTCTATTAGACTCAGTAAGTTAATGCTATTTGTAATAAGTTATTGTGGCAACCCTGCGTAAAAGTATATAATATTATGTATTATATATCCTTGTTATTACTCTCCTCTTTTTCTCAGCTGCTTATTATATAGTTTCGAATGTTGGAACTTGGAAATGTATAAAAGACTCGAAAAATGTAGACTAGACCTTATTCGGGTTATGTAACGCACTGGATGAAATATTGAAATTTTTATTTTTTTACATATTGTCATCTAATGAAAAAAGAGTTTGAGATAGACTTTTTGTGATCTCTTGGATCGCTACATAATATTTCACCCAGCTTACACCCAGAGGATGTCCTATTTTGACAGCTAACAATTAGTTTTGTTAGAGAAACAATAAACTAAATACTACTTTGTTTTAAGCAAGACCATTACTGGATAGGTAAGAAAATTACTCATAGTAACTAAATTAGTTGTTCGCTCAGCGTCTCAAAGAAAAAGTTATACCGGGAAGAAAATTTCCATCCCATTTCTGGTTACTTAGCGCTTTGGCATGATTTAAACCTCACTTATGGCTTTAATACACATTTTCCTAGTATATTTGGTGAGTGCGGACCAATAATTAAATCCTATGACATTTGAAATGAAATTTATACCTACATCATATACATACATTTTACATATAAATGTAAAAGTTTGGATGTATGGATGGATAGATGGATGTTTGCTACTCAATAACGCCAGAACGGATCTGGATGAAATTTGGCACAGAGATAAATTATAGTCTGGAATAACATATAGGTTACTTTTTATCTCGGAAAATTAAAGATTTCCCGCGGGAACCGAAATCCACGCGGACGAAGTCGCGGGCATAGCTAGTGTTTTATCATTATTTCACGTCACAAGACAAGCTCAATGTAAGCAAATTTTAGCCATAGATAACAGAAACAAGTTTAGCGCATGTGGGGCCTCCATTCTTGTTTTCGCCCTAATCAGAGACCCATTGTGAAGTCGACCCAGTTTAAATTCGAATTTCCGATAACATGTCATTTCACGTCACAATACAAACTTAATGGAAGCTAATTTTAGCCATAGATAACAGAAACGCGGTTTTAGCGCATATAGTGCCTCCATTCTTGTTTTCGCCCTAATCGGAGATCCATTGCGAAGTCGACCCAGTTTAAATTCTAATTTCCGTTAACACGTCATTTCACGTCGCAATACAAGCTTAATACTGTTTTAGCCATAGATAACATAGCTTAATGTAAGCTGTAGGTACCGTTTTAGCGCATGTAATATCTCCGCTATTGTTTCCAGATCCACGGAGGAGTTTAATAAAACCCGGTGACGTGAGGGTAACGCTGTGAACGACGCGGGATATTGCCCGTAGTAATCATCTCGTCAGGTATAGTGACAATACTAAATATATTCGGAGTGCCTATTGGGAGATTTTCTTCTCATTTGAACACGACTGACGGCTATCACCGCTCTTCATTTATACATTCACTAGCGTACGCCCGCGAATTCGTTCGCGTGGCATAAGTTTCTTAATTCCCATAGGCACTCCTTAACTTTCCAGGATAAAAAGAACCCATGCAAAAAAATCACGTGATTGAAGGACTATTTAACGTCCTTTCAAAAACGGTGAATTACGTATTTCATAACTTAATCCGGTAGCCCAAATATCAAATTTCATGGCTATAACTTGAAAAACGACGGGTTTTCACACCAACTTACAAACCCTATTTTACCCGTTTGGGGTGGTATTTTCAAAAACTGTGAAACCAGTATTTCTTAATTTTTTACCGGTAGCTCATATACCAAGTATCATAGATATAACTTGAGAAATGACGGACTTTCATACAAACTTCCAACCCCTATTTCACCCCCTTAAGGGTAGAATTTTGAAAAATCCTTCCGTCACAAAAGAATAAGAATAAGAATAAGAATATTTATTTGCATAATACACGTTATATAACTAGGTGGTTTACAAAAAATTTACGTCACAGTGTATTGCCATGCCAGGCGTGCAAATTTGGTTATTTTAAGAATTACATTTTTTTTTTTTTTTAAATAAAGATAATGTCACGTAGTATAGCATATTAATAAATATCACATAATTTATAATCATTATTCTATTAATTTAACACACAATTATATAAAAAGAAAAAAAAAGACACAAAAATGAAATAAACAAAAAGACACAATAATAAAAAGTCACAGTATTTTAGGTCATCTAAAGGGGTCTAAGTAGTCATTAATCGAGTAGTAGCACTTCTCTAAAAGCCACTTGTTTAGGTATGTTTTGAGTGCTGGCAGTGACATAGTTTTCACATGAGGAGGAAGCTGATTAAATATGCGTATCGCCATGCAGTAGGAATTAAAGGAAGCTCCTGTCACAATTTCAAGTCTCTAACCCCAGCGGTTTGGGCTGTGCATTGATAAAAAACCGTTAGATTGTAATATAACGTTTTTTATCTCGATAGATTGTAAACTGTCGACAGATTGTGAACCGTAACATACTGCTTACAATTTAACGCATTATATTTTAGTAAACTGTAATCTATTAGGTTCTCTTATTATATTAACCCGATAGAACCTAACTACCTGAATATTCATGTCAAACCCTAACCTAACCTATAGTTCGCGCGCGAGTTGAATGCAGAGTAAATGTATGGTGACACACACATTTAGTCTGCATTCAACTCGCGCGCGAACTGTACAAGAAAGAGACAAGAAAACGTAAATACAATAAATATTTCGTAAATTAATACTCAGAACATTGAACGGTTCACAATCTTTCGACAGTTTACAATCTCGCGGGATAGAAACCGTTAGATTATAATCTAACGGATTTTACAATCTTACGGTGACATATATATTATATAAGTCAGTCAGTCAGTCAGGACTTTAACTTTTATATATATATATATATATAATTATATATATATATATATATATATATATATATATATATATATATATATATATATATATATATATATATATATATAAGTATATTATACTCGTATAACACCTACATCAATCATCGTCGTCATAAATAACAATACCTATTAAGAAAGTAGATGCTAATGATACTTAACAGGAAACTATTAAAACAAATGAAATATCAGAAGCCATTTCTCATTTTCGTATTGACTTAAGGCAAATTGTTATGGAAATCAACCAGAAATAATTTTCCTCGATGAATAATAAATAGCGATGGAGAAATTGGATAAATGTCTGAGATTTGACGGAAAAAACGTCGAAGTTAATGTAAAAAACATGATATTTATTCTGTTTCATCTTCGACAATAAAGGCTCAACTGACGTCTGATGTTATTTCAGTAAGGAACCGGAAACGTACTTTTTCTTCGTCTCTTCTGTCTTCGTTTTATTTGTAAAATGGCCGATCTTTGTGATTTTTTAATATGGAAGCACATTTAAAGATGATAATTATTAATAACATCTACTTACTTTCTTTAAATTAACCTATTTCACTATGTATTCCTAAAATTAGATAAACACTCATTGAAAAATGCTTAATCATACTGCTTTAGTTTATTATTATATATCCTAACATTGTTAAGACTTCTAAATAAATAAATAACTTTTTATTTCAGACAACTACATACTGGATTATATTACAGGAATCAGGATTAAAGAATCTAAATCAAGCTGTACAGTGTACTTATACAGGGTTAAAGAATATAAAAAGCTGTGTCTTTGATATTGTAAAATAAGCTCTATTGAACAAGACTAAACCCAACTTATTATTCGCAATTGATTAAAGTTTGTGGCACCTGAAAAGTCTAAGATTTATAGGAAAATTTTGTAAAAGAAACTCATTTTATGTGGCGTAGCACAGTAAAAATCGGCTGAACAAAAATATTCTCCAGAATGATACGTATTTAAAACTGGATGAGACGAGAAATTCCATCTGACCCAAATTCAGAGAGTGAAAAGATTTATTGTTATAGGTTGGGATAATGAAAAACATAGGCAGAGTTTTGCCGAGACGTCGGGACGGCGGCAAAAGGAATTCGTCTAAGTGTTTGTAGCGTGCGACTGCGAAGGGACGGACATTACAGGATTGGACAGACAAAACGCGGGACTGGTTTGAGATAAGGTTGAGAGGAACGACCTGGATTAGGAGGCAAGAGGCCAACAGCAAGATGGGCTCATAAAACACGGTTCAAAGAAATTAAAAATTAGTAATGTATTCTTTAATTGTTTTAACTGTATGAAGAAAATGACGTAGCTTAAATCATGCCTTATTTTACATCAAAACAAGCATAAACTGAGCAACGCACTCCACAGTACAGTTCTTTGTAATATAAAGTGGAGTTAAGTATTAATATGTCCTGATATTTCCTACACAAAATGTAGCCAATGTCTCTCTTCATGTTCTCAATTATACCTATGCAAAAATCAAGTTGATCTGCTACTGTTGCGGCGTAATTGAAGGGCAAACCAATAAACAAACATACTTTCGAATATAAAAAATTACAACTTTCAAGGGCCACATGTGATCCGTTAACGTCCCGCGTTCTCTCTAACCAACCCCTTAAGTGAATGTAGCGTGCGAAGGGACCGACATTTAAGGGATGAATTGCTGACATTTAGGAGAATTCTTTTTGTTTGACACACAACTCTTAAATGGGCTAGAAGCCTGATAGGATTAGCTCAATCAAATGGATTGATACGATATAAAAAGAGAGAAACAAGATTTTTGCAATATATTTGCAAAAATCTTGTTTCTCTCTTTTTGTTATCACCACCACCACTACATCCCATTAACGTCCACAGGCCTCCACTCTCATAGGAAAGTGGGAATTAAAGCTTAAACCCACCACGCTGCTAGCTTTTGTATAGGTACTCGTAAACAATGTTATTAGGTGTCGCTGGGCATATAAGTTTTAAAATTTACCTTAGTTTCCCTCTCCCTCACACATTAGTCACTAGTATTGTCAGTAAAATTACGGACATTTTATACATACCTAATATTTATACTGTAATATTTTGGAGAAATATTACATTAGTTCTTCGCCATTTTTCAATCAATGAAAATGCTGAAAAAATTTTAGGTTACCACCTTAATTTTTTTTTATGAAATTAAAATCTAAATTAAAAAACTAAAAATTAAAAATATCATCTATGACGCTGCAATAAGGCAATGTGCCCAGAACGTTGGCTGCGTTACCTCGCTGAATAGCCAAACTTATAATATGTTGGCCGAGGTAACTGCCAGTATTTTTTTTTATTACAAAATAGATTAATCCTTGAAATCAATCATGCTCATGAAAAGTGATGATGAGGTCTAGATTGGAGAGCTTTAGCTTAGAAAATGTCTATTCACTTCTTGCATGGCAGGAAATAAGGACGCCAGAAAGAGTAATTTTTAAGGAGTTCCTGCTGGAATTATAAAAACGTACGAAGTCGCGGGCATCATCTAACATTTAAGCTCCTATAATAATATAATCCTACCCAATAAATGTTTAATTCATTCAAACACTTGGTAGATAGAGCTAGGAAAATTGATGGACCTGAAATGGTGAGACCCAATCACTTAGTAGCGGTCAGCGCATAATGAATACTGAGTGCTGACTCACAAACCATTACCTACCCTACATCACAACGCTAAACAGCGTTGAATTAAATCCCTGCCATTATATTATGATTATTAGAAAGGGGTCACGACCCTCAACAATGAGGAATACGACGCAGAGAGAGAGAGATTATCATCAATAAAAAAATTGGCAGTCATAGGGACTGCCGATAGAAGTAAAAACGAATAATTAAAATACCTCAAATATAAACCTTCAAACTAAGGAATTAAAGTTTAATTACGAATGTACTATATTTATATTTAAGACCTTTTGTCCTCGTAACAACGTGAGGTGTCGGTCACTGTGGTGTCGGTCACGCGTTTCCACATTTTTACCCCCTACCATCGATTTACCAACTAGGTAAGTCAATGCCCCCTACCAAAGTGCTCAACGCGCCTAAAGAAGTTTTCACTTCAAAAACCCTTTACCGTTTAACTTTCCGAATAAAGCTAATAAGATCTATCGGAGCATTATTTGGAAAATATTTGTAATGAGAAAATTGCAGCCAATCGTGTCTCTTCTGTTGCATAATTTTGGATTTTTTATAATACAATATCTTACTTGTCGTTTAAGGGAAAGGGGCTGTGACCCACGTTCTGGTTCCTACCTGGTTCAAAGGTTATCCATCGCCATTCAGCGCGGCAATGCTGCAAGTTTAATGGGTACCTTTGGCCCAGAGGCAACCAGGGGTGGTCTTTTTGATTAGGGTTTTATTTTTATTTTTGTTAGTAGGTATATATGGATTTTAGATTAACGTTTAGTCTATAAGTTTTTATTATATCTTGTAATTTTGTTTTAAATGAATAAATATATTATATAATAATTTTTAAAAAAATTTATATATCTTACTATAAACTATAATATTACTAGTGGTTCGCCCCGAACTAAGACCTCGCGGCGCCATCTATTGACATAAATGTGAAGTTCTGTTAAAAATACTGAAGCTCATTAAAAATTAAATAATTCCGTTTCCTTACAATATTTATCTAATTTTAGTATTTGTTGTTCAAGTACAGGATATAATTGAAATAATTGATCAAGTTTCAGGCTCATCCTTTCAGAAAATTTAGAGTTCTGAGGTCATCTTTGGACGTTAGAAAATCACCACTTTGAAAGCCCCCCATTTCGTCAATTTTGGGGGAAAAATTTAAAAAAAAATATTTTTGGACTCTATTCCTAATTATCTTTAAAATGATATACCGCAACCCTATGTAACTTTATAAAAAATATTTTACTTCGCATTCGCTTCTATGAGAGCCCCCTGAAATAAAGATTTTTATTATTTTTTAAGCCATATTCGGCGGGAGGCCATTGGTTTACATATTATATTTAAAGCTGAAGTAATTGCGTTCAGTAATTCAGAAGTTATAATGCTCTGACAGACGGACGGACGGACGGACGGACGGACGGACGGACAAGTGCCAATTCACCCAAGTAGACTCAGAGACCTTCGCTTCGCTCGGTCAATAAATGTGAAAGTTTGGATGGATGTATGGATGTTTGTTACTCAATCACGCGCCAACGGCTGAACGGATATGGCTGAAGTTTGGCACAGAGATAGATTATAGTCTCGAATAGCACATAGGCTACTTTATATCCCGGAAAGAGTTCCCGCGGGAACCAAAAAACCTCAAACCACGCAGACGAAGTCGCGGGCATTCGCTAATAATAATATAATCTATCTAGCAAAATCATTTGCCAGCAGCGAAATTCATTTTAACTCGACGCTACGGTATGTTGTAACATTTCAAGAGGTACCAAGTCTCCGGTTTAATCAAATCTGCCTGTACAATGTACGCAGGTATTAGCATCAACTGTACTGGCGTTCAAGCTCGATGTAAGTGAGTAATTTATTTACCCTCGGTTCTGATTACTATTTTGTGTTCACACATCACTTGAATGTATGTTTGTTGCCACACTACCAACATCCGTAATTTTTAGTAGCATCTGAACTATTTATTACCTACTCTGTGGTACTTTTGACCTCCGTGGCGCAGTGTGTAGTGCTGTTGCCTTAACCTGCGGAGGTCCCGGGTTCGATCCCCGGCAGAGTCAATTTGGGAATTTATAATTTCTGAATTTTCCCTGGTCTGGCCTGGTGGGAGGCTTCGGCCGTGGCTAGTTACCACCCTACCGGCAAAAGACGTGCCACCAAGCGATTTAGCGTTCCGGTACGATGCCGTGTAGAAACCGAAGGGGTATGGGTTTAATATAACTGCCATGCCCCTAACAGGTTAGCCCGCTACCATCTTAGACTGCAGCATCACTTACCATCAGGTGAGATCGCAGTCAAGGGTTAGCTAGTTGTAGTGGATAAAAAAAAAAGTGATAATAGCTCCTTAGCTTCAATGATAAAATGTAGCTAATGTCCGCGACTGTCTGCGTGGTTTAAATTTTTTTTCCTCATGAACTCCTTAATTTTTTGGGATAAAAAGTAGCCTATGTCCATATACCCATAGCAAAAATTACGTCGATCAGTTGCTCCATTATGCTCCACGCTACGTGGTTTGTTGGTTTGTCCTTCAATCGAAGGACAATAATATTATTATGAAGATTGTTGAATCCCAAGCACAGACATATGCTAGATATCCCCGAAAATCTATTGAGCTACCACGGGATTATTAAAGCCTAAAAAAACACAACCTGATTGTGTTTTTTAAGGTTTTAATAATTAAGATTACCTACCCCAAGATTACCCCACCTAGATTACCCCAAACGCACACTAGAGTACTAAATATTACGTGCTTATACCACCAATGCCGTCTACGTTCCGTGGGAAAAATATTTCCTCAAAAGAATTTCTTAGCTAAGAGTTTTCTAGAGGACTATTATCTACGAGGAATTTAGAAAATGGCGGGGATTACCTCGAGGGGAAGGTTATAGCGTGGCTAAAAGCAGATGGCCGCATATAACCCGCGCACTAAGCTCAGCATTCCGAATTTTCTTAAAAATAAAAATCTTTGCTCGGTTTTTACTTGAGTCGGTTGTCTAAAAATTCGGCTGTGAATAAATTAGGTGCAAAATGGGTGAGTCGTGTTTATGAATAAACCAAATGAATTGACCCAAAAAGTTTGCTTGATAATCGAATTTTCAGGAGGGTAGCTCGAGCCGGCCTTGCGTCTGGACTACGGATTTTCCTATATTCGAGATCATTTGCCATATTATTATAAAGGACGAAATTGCGAAAAAGTGGATTGACGAGATTTTCGGTATGGATTCTCTTTATGCTAGAAAATCAATGAGTTCCCACAGGATTTAGAACAACGCGGATGAAGACACGCGGACGAAGTCGCGGGTATCTTCTAGTAATTAATTAATTAGATTTATTCTCTAGTGAGGTCTCTACATGTTGTAACAATTAACTTGACCCCAACAATAATTCCTCAGGCCACGAAACTTTTCCTACAGTATGATGAGTTAAACTATATTATAAATATCTAATAAAACTTCAGAAAGGAAGTAAGTTTTTTATGCTATACCCAATTGTCAAAGCAGGAAGGTACACTATCGCGTAAACGTAGTTTAGGTTTGATAATAAAATCGATTTAAATATCGATGTTCTGCATGATTTTTTTGTTTAATATTTCGGTTTTGAGTGTAAATATACTACCATTTTATACAGAAATCGAGACAATATTCAGTCATAAAAATTAAGTTTTAAGTATAAATAACTAACTTCCACATGGATATTTTTTGGATGTTTTTATATAAGTTTTGGTTCATACCTACTACAGCCCTGCCAAGTTTCAACGACTGAGGATTTGATGCGGGGGTCTCCGTACAAGGAACCGCCCCGTTGCCTAGACTTAAAATGAAAGTACAAAATATTAAAAAGTGTGAAAATACTAATAAATACCTACTTCTAGAACAACGTTTCCAATACGAGACCATGTGCGTGCGGCTTTAGCGTCCAAACTATAGACTTTTAGATAATTTTATTCCAAGGTTGACGTGAAAAGGACAGTTATAGAAGAGTTAACCATCATTTAACGGTATTGTCAAGTGGGCCTAATTTTTTGACCTTTCCTAATCCTCCGCCCCTAAATATGAACTCCAAAGTGTTGGGCGAGTTAATAAATGGTGTTTAGTTTTAACCGAATAATTAGGACAAGTTTACCCACTGAAAGTTTTAATTGAAAGTGCCTAAATGCCATTACTGAAGTCACGTTTAGAAGGTTAAATGTGTTGAATAAGGGAATAAACAGAAACCTATGAGCCTATATGAGCTAGCTTTTGCTCACGTTAGGTTTTATTTTCACACATATTACGAAGCCCTATTTTACCTCTTTAGGGGTCGAATTTTCAAAAATATTTTCTTTATTTGCTGCTTAATTTCAGCCTGGTCCGTCCAGTGATTTGAGCTTTGTGTTGTTAGATCATTAGTTTTGAAACTTGTTAAACATATTTCACAATAATTTCATCAACAATCAAACACCTATTTTCCTTCCTACAATTATATACTTACTACTTCACATATTACTACAATTAGTAGTCCATTACCCATTGTCATACATGAGCGACAAACGCGACACTGCGACTAGATACGACGCGACGCGACAGTATCAAACAGCTGACCTCAGCCGCCTAGATAAGTGTCATGACGTCGTATTGCGTCGCGTCACTTCTATCACAGTAAACAGATGATGCAGAGTATGGAAACTACCTAGAAACGTTCGAAACTGGCTCACTGACACAAACGTGCGCATCGACGAGATACCAAGCGCTCGTCGCAGTGCCGTCAGTAGTGAGTGCCGTGTCATCGCATGTTCGATGCGCACGTTTGTGGGAGTGAGCTGTTTCGAACGTTTCTAGGTAGTTTCCATACTGGTTGTATCTGTTTACTGTGCTTCTACCACTCACCTAGGTAGGACAACGTGTTAAGTTAGGTTAGCTTTTAAATTAAGATTTAATTAAATTAACCTACTCAAGTATGACGAGTAGTTAACTACATAAAACATAGTGGTAAGTAGGCACAACACCGTTTTCCGTTCCAGAATAAAAGCCTTTTAAGTTTACGTGAGCGAGAAACCAAGTCTATGGTGGGAAACGAGGCGTGAGCAAAGGGTGTGTTGCTACCAGAGGCGTACTACTATTAAATCCAAACACTGTTATTTAGTGCTTATTTTTCTAACACAGACACAGTGGCCATTTTGACATCACGCACCGATCTCTCGCCAAGCGCCTCAAATCGCGCTGTCACTGTCGAGAGCCATAGAGGTAGATAGACCATGGTTTTTAATCTGTCAATGTCAGTCTAATAGTACGTTGCTAAGCTACGGATGTGGGTTGGTGCCCTTGATCTAACATCTAGCCATGGAAGTAGCGTACCTAAGCGATCTATTGGTGGTTTTGACGAACATCCGAAGCTTAACAACGTATCACATATGATCATCTCTGGTAGAAACGCAACCTATAGATGTAAACTTAATAATATTGTCTCCATAATTTAGCAGACTACCGATACTAGAGTGTCACGTTTTTAATACAAAAAATGCACAACTGCCATAAAGTTGAGGTACCTAAACGTGTTTTTTTCAATAAACATGGGTATAGAGCTTTTGAAAGTAATAAAACTACAATTCGTATAGTCTATATATAATAACTAGCCAATGCCCGCGACTTCGTCCGCGTGGATTGAGGGTTAAATCCGTCCGGGATAAATAGTAGCCTATGTGTTATTCCAGACTATAATCTATCTCTGTGCCAAATTTCATCCAGATCCGTTCAGCCGTCCTGGCTGATACATCCATCCAAACTTTCGCATTTATAATATTATTATACTATATAGTATATATTATAAGCTATAATATTAATCTTTATGACCAGTAATAGAAAGAAAATAAGAAGTTCACTGATGGGTGCACTACTTTGACCGCTGCCTGACTTGAATAAAGAAATATTGTTGAAATGTTATTAAAGAATTCCTTACAAAAAAAGCTCCTTTCAACATTTTTCCTTCCCTTTGACATAAGTACTCTTAAATATACCTCTCCGAAATATTATACTTAGGTACTGCTTTTAATATTGAAACCCTCAAGGGCAGGATCCTTTAATAGATATTTTTATAGAAACGGTGCCGAGATAACTGTTTAGATTCTATTTAGAACAAAATAATTCAACAATGGGGCTGATTCTGTATAACACAATCTCTAAACTAAACTAAAATGGCAACTTTAAATCTAGTTCTGTCCCTTTCCGTAGGAAGTATTATGAAAGGGTTAGCAATATTTGTAATGCTCTAATTTTAGTTTAGTTTAGAGATTGTGCACTACAGAATCAGCCCCATTATACTCGCACTTATTAGACTAAGCTATTAGATTATTTATAATTCTATGAAATAATAAATGAGAGCCCGCGAAATCAGAAAGAGGTCAGCCGTTCTACATTCCTCGTTCTTTGTAACGTTTGTAAGTGATGTAACTTTATAGCGGTCTGACTGAAATGCAGTCTGCGTTATAAAGAACGCGGAACGCAGAACGCAGAACGCAGAACTCAGAACTCAGAACGGCTGAACTCTTTCTGTTTGCGCGGGCTAATGGGTGGGGTAATGTTGAGTTTATTTTATTCGATTATAAGCTAGCCCGTGACGTCAGCTTGTGGTAGGCAGTCTAAGATAGTAGTGGAATAACCCCTAACAGGTTAGCCCGCTGCCATCTTAGACTGCATTGTCACTTACCATCAGGTGAGATCGCAGTCAAGGGCTAACTTACATCATCATCATGTGGTGCCATCTTCAAACTGAAGCTCAGCGGTCAGTCGGAGAAAACTTTTGCGGTCACGTGCTTTCTGCTTTAGTCCTGCATACTTATGTCGAGTCCACTCCCCTATGTCATCGAACCACTTCCTTCTTGGCCGCCCCGGTGCCCTTTTACCAACAATCTTGCCTTCGAGAATCAACCTTGGAAAGTTATAGAGGGATCCTCGTTGCAGGTGCCCGAAAAAAGCAACCTTCCTTCGTTCAACGGTGGTCATAAGCATTCGTTTGCAACTTGCTCTTTGCAGTACTTGAGCGTTTGAGATGAAGTCTCTCCATGATATTTTAAGCATTCTTCGTAATGCCCACATCTCTATCACATCACATCTCAAGGCTAACTTACAGTGGATAAAAAAAACAGAATATCCTAAATACCATTCGTCTGAAACACTGAATGATATCTATACCGGTCTCAGCATCAGAAAATTTCACACACATATAATAATTGTGTTCCGTTGTCACACACTGTTTAGAGAGGTCAACAAGAGGTCAATCTCGAACGCTAAAATATGACGACACAATAATTAAATAAATATGCAAAATTATGACGTCATAATTCAAAGCGGACATTCTGTTGCTACTTGCTAGCTATTGATTTGATTCTGAAATTTCATAACTCATTTATAAGTACACTCTACATTTTGTGTACTAGATGATGCCCTCGACTCCGTTCGCGTGGATTTATATTTTTTGAAAATCCTGTGAGAGCTGTTAGATTTTAGATAAAGGTCCTATGTCCTAGGGTGCAATCTATCACTTTACTGAGGCTCTACCTAACGTCAAAATCGGTTGAATGGACACATAAACTCCAACACTTTCGCATTTATTATATTAGTAAGTTCTACACGAAATTACCGCTCACCGACTAGGTAGTACAACCAACTGAGAGTCAATCAAACCAGCAACTCTTTAACATACTTAAATACGCGCTTCTGGTAGGTATAAAAGTTTGTATGAAATACACACGAGTTGTGACATTGACATTATCAAATTTAAACCTTATACCTGTGCTTATACGGTCATTTGGTAGTTTTACCTGGAAAGTTTCCCGGAAGTTTGAAAATTGGTGTATTTTATAGATTTCGACGTGCTCTTTCCTAATTTTCACTTTGCCACCTCGTAGCATTGCCGCTCGCGCCGCCATATTAGAAAAATGGCGCCCAAAAACAGTTAGTCAATAACTCCTTTCGGACTAATTTTACGATGAAAATAGTCATGTATTAAACTACGGGGTCAGTAGACGATCTTCAGTAATGAAGGAACGAACGAAGAAAGAGAGGTATTAGGAAGTACCTACTTATTTTTATAGTCTAATAAGTTTTATCCAAATTATTTGACTTTAACCTGAAATACAGCCAAATTCGAATATCTTGCGGACGAATCCTAAATAAACTTATTAAAAGTAATTTTGAATCGTCGAGTGAATCTACTACCATAGGTGCACTCTGTATGTCCTTACTCTCAATACCCGATGGGACGGAAAAATGGAACCGAAAATCCGACACGACAATAGAGAGACCGGGTGCAGGACTGTCGGCTTGACGTGCTCTCCGAGGCACAGGGACATACCACCACCTCCCTGACTTCGTGCTAGTAATACTTAAGTATGCCTTGAACCCAGAACCTCATCAACCGATCGAACATACTAACCACTAGACTAACGAGGCACGTAACACATAAACACGCTTTCACATTTTAAATAATATCAGGATTGAAATGGTCTGTGGAATCTACAGAGGCGTACATCAGTAAAGGGCTTAAGGCCTACATTTAACAGTTAACCTCGACAGGATGATAATAGGTAAGATATGATAACGATGATGGTTACCAGTCTGGTACTGATAAACCACTGAAAAAATATATAAAACGTAGATGAAATTCAATTTTAACTTTGAAAGCGGTAAAGTAAATTTCCAAGTAAACAAACGATTTGCGGCCGGAGCTGTGACCGTGAAAAACAAATTAGACGACGATTCACTAAATCCGTCGCGTAGAGAAAGCTTACAGTTTTTCACTAAGGGCGGTTGCTTTTAATGAAATCCTAGTGCGTTTTTTTTCTTATCTAATGAATGAAGAGATTAATGTTTTCCTTTTGAGATTAATAATGTAAAAGGGATTAAGATAGTGTTACGAATAGTTATCAGTACGCTTAGCCTAAGTTTCAGATGGTTGACGACCTGATTGACGATTCGATTGATCGTGTAAGCGTCAAAGTAAAATGGGTCCAAAATACCTTGATTTAATACCTAAACTGTTTAACATTGTAAATAAATTCTGACTCACCAAGGCCATACCAGTTGGTACAGACATGACACTGGTGAAAGCAGTTTCGGCGTCGGTCCTTACATGACACATGACAGTTTCAGAGGGTTCTGAAATAATAAATGTATTTTTGTAAAGAATCAGGTAGCCTGTTAGTGCAGGGGTTAATGTCATAAATTCAGTACAACCGAAAACGTATCGTAAAAGTATAGGTGTATGAATGCATACATGAAATTGAGCTCTAAAACAATGCATAGAAAGGTTCATTTCACTTTGATGCCGAATGTGACCGGTTTCCTAATTTATAAGCTTCATCTGATTTTTTTTCATGTGGGTAAGTATAAGATTTTACATTTCGAGCATTAATATTTACAACAATTTAATGTTAAAGTAAAATGGACCATGAGAGAGAAAGGAATCTGCTTATTACTAAGCAGATTCATGCTTCTCATGCAAAATTAAAATCTAATTTTATGACGACAAATCAAGGACATTAGTTTCATTTTACTCCGAAATTATTTTGTTTCAACGCTCGAATTCTACCAACGTTAGTGAAATCTCATACTTACCCTACGAAGTTAGCAGCACAATTGTAATAGAAGTTGGCACGCGTGGCCTCATGAATATGTACTTGAGAATTATACGTTTCGTGCACTTTGAGATCTGGGGATACCTATTTGCTTTTATGTAGAAATACATTTTTAAAATACAAAGAGTTGCCTTTTAAACGATAAAATACAAAACCGCCAGTGCCAGGGGGTGGACGGTTCCTGTATTTTTTTGTGGGCCAGATCCTTTGATTCGGTTCATATTTATTTTCCTCGTTTCTAACGGTATACTCGTGTTTTTTTTATTCATTTTATTTCAGGCAACAAGACCCATATTATAAAATACACTATTACTTTTAAAAAACTAATATTATAAAACAAAATACAATCTTAAAAATACTATAAATAGGTAAATACAATATTAATAAAAAATACTATCTACGGTAGGGATTTTTTACTCGCTTCCCTTACGCTTACTCCGAGTTTTTCCATTGCAAATACGATTGATCGACGTGAGAGCTCACCTCACCAAGTGTAAGCGTAAGTGTAAGCGAACGTTAAAGTAAAATGAACCTTAAAGAACCTTAAACCTTGAGGTTTAGAGCTCATTTCATCATTTCGTGTATTTATTCACAGCCAGCGCTCCAAACGCTGAATTTGTGACTTTAAAGCAAGAGCTTTGGGTCCATTTTAATTTGACCGTTCGCTTACACTTGACGAGGTGAGATCTCACGTCGATCAACCGTATTTGCAATGTAAAAACTCAGAGTAAGCGTACCTATAGCGACGGTATATTATGCCCTCAGGCCAAAAGTCCGCTCTGAGGAACACATTTTTGCACCAACTCGGAAGTGGTAGTACATACTACATAGTAGGTACTTAAAATGAGCCATTCTACTCCACTTCAGCTCTTCCAGGTTCATCTGCACTTCTTCAGTTGGTCTGCCTTCTCCAGACGTACCATAGCGTTTCCCGTACGTATCCATGGGATCAGAATAATGATAGCTAATATCTACAAATAATCATGTAGGCAATTCTTACTTTATTACGTAAGTCGTATGCTTTTAATAAAACCATCTGATGGGGCCCTACTGATGAGCTAATCTTCTTTTAAAGAAATTGAGCATATTAAAATCTTACCTCTCGCTTCTCTTCATAATATTATCTCAACATCCAAGGCCAAAAGTCAAGAATACACTGGGGAGACTAATAAACATTTTGCTTTAAAAATAACATGT
Source organism: Erebia aethiops (assembly GCA_923060345.2). NCBI lineage: Eukaryota > Metazoa > Arthropoda > Insecta > Lepidoptera > Nymphalidae > Erebia > Erebia aethiops. Next base: position 5,381,802 of record OV281096.1, on the reverse strand, counting down.
TTATTCAAGCTCTATTAAGGTCAAGAGTAAACTGCATTAATTAAGAATGCATTAAGCGAGTTCTGAAGAATTAGACACTAACAGCGGACGACTAAAAGTCTAGCCCTCTACAGATGCCCTGCGCAACGCGGCCCCATACAAACTCATACAAAAAATATTTGCCGCTACGTGCCGCGCCGCTCCGTGCATCTCAAATAGGGTTAAGCTTTATGCGGCCTATCATACTAATATCATAAATGCGAAAGTCAGTTTGTATGTTGGTTTTTCCTTCAATCACGCTGCAACGGAGCAACGGATCGACGAGATTTTTGGCATGGGTATAGTTGAGGACTTGGAGAGTGACAAAGGCTACTTTTTATCCCGGAAAATTGAGGAGTTCCCGCGGGAAACCAAAAAAACTTATTCCACGCGGATGAAGTCGCGGGCATCAGCTAGTTATAATATAAAGTCTCCAATAACATGTCGGAGGATTGCTATCAAAACACACAAAAAAATGGTGCTAGACCTTATGCGGCCTTAGGCGGTTGACAACAATGACGACTTACTGGACCATTAGGGTAATTCGGTTTAGTAGGCTCAACGTGTGCCACACTCTATCAGCTGCCTACGTGTTTAGACATCTTATTCCATCACATAATACGTCCCATACATCATGGCTTGACGTCCAATATCACATTTCGCGGCAACTTTCGCGCGGTAATCGATTAAGTTGGATCACATTCCTACCTACCTATATTATGTACCATTAATGACTATGAGGCTCAGACGTGACGTCAAACTGGCAACCACTGTCACGCAAAACTGAAGGATAGACAGCTTTAGGGCGGTTACAGATTGGCGTTTTTTCGGCGCGAATAACGTCGTTTTTGGAAGCACCTGCCAGCACGCGCACCTCTTCTGAGCGTTAACGCCCTTGTTTCCGTGATCTGTGGTTAACGCCCTTATAAGCTCGCATGCTACTAATTACTACCACATAATAGGTAACAGATACTACTACTGACTGACCCACGGGTTCGAGCGAACACACCGGAATAAGCGGTACCTACGCACGTTTTTTTGAAGCGAAAAATGTGGCGCGCGTGTAAACACGCTTAAACTGCTTAAGGCGAGTCAGCGGTGAAAACTGGTTTGCTAGATCAATTTTTTTCGGTATTTACTATTAAATAACGGTCTTACAAAAAATATCCGATACACTTAAAGATATTGTCTAAAGAATGTGCTAATTTGTTACACGATAGAATGTACTTTATTCGACCAAAAAAAATCTTGAAACAGGCTAAATTAAAAGTTTAAAACGAATTTTTTATTAATAAAATTTTCGACTTTGCTCATAATTTTTATATGGATAAATTTCTCTTGAAGTATTAATGAGAACCTGATAAACTTTGTTTCAAACTGAAGTCCTATATTTATTTAATTCAAATTAATCCCAGAACTTGAACGTTGCCAAGCGGTTTCAGAATATACCGCGCTGCCCGCTTCCCCACCAGTCTCTACGAGAAACGTACCGCGAGACGCGCGGGCGGCACCCCACACCTCACCTCCTAAAATCTTGCAGGTGACTCGCCTTAAACTTAAATACGATAAGCTACGATACAAGCTTAAACTGCGCAAAAAAACGCTAGTCTGAAACCGCCCTTACACAAAAAGAGATGAGCAATTTATTTTTATGGATAGCTGGGAAAACTAGGAAAATGTAGATAAAATTTTGCCGTACCTACTCGTTGGTGGTAGATAGGTTAATGGTAGGTATGACTAATTTATATAATGCGAATGGTCCACTAGTTATGAAACTTTCAGAAGTTCGATTGTTAATACAGTGCAAGTCACTTGCCAGAATTATAATTAACTGCAAGTTTCAATACAATACTAATATAATAGAAAATCTTCTTCATAGTAAAATACTAGATGATGCCCGGGACTTCATTCGCGTGGATTGATGTTTTTTAATTTCCGCGGGAACTCTTCAAGTTTCCGGGATTAAAAGTAGCCTATGTCCTTCCCCGGGATATAAGCTACCTCTGAACCAAATTTCTTCAAAATCGGCTAAGTATTTGGGCCGTGAAAGCGTAGCAGCCAGACAGGCATACACACTTTCGCATTTATAATTTTAAAGTATGGATTAAATCAAATAGGTGTAACCGTTACCTACAGTCGTTACCGTGCTAAAGTTTTGATTGTAAGAAAATAATTCGTCCAAGTCACAAAGCAATCTGAATGGATTTAAGTTCCTTAAAAGACTTAGGGGCCATGTGTTTCTTCAAAGGTCAATTAAACAAACCATAGGCACAATTTTTTTTACATAATTAAGCATACTAATAGTGCTTCCAACGACATTTAAAGCTTAATACAAAATAATAAAGTATTAGATATTTACAATAGCTTATCCCAAATACCAAACGCCCACGAGTATAGATTGATCAATCGACCATTTGAATCGTTGCGGTCGGGTGGATAGGCAGTAGGCACTTTATCGCCCACGCACTTATAGTGCTCTAATAATAAATTGACGTATTAAACTATAACTTGAATCATTCAATCATGAATCAATCTTGAACCACGATGTGTAGAGAGGAACGGAGATTACTTCGAAAAACAATAAAAGTATTGGCATTTTCTAAACATTTTCAGTGTTACCTAGGTATATCTCATGAAAACTCCTACCATTATGTGATTAATGGAAAGGGGTCACGACCCTCAGTAATGAGTCATACGATGGGGTATAGGGATACGAAAGTGAGAGGGTGTTTTCACTCTAATGTCTCTTGCCATTCATAACGCTACTTCATAAAATTCCTTTCAGCCACGTATAATAACGCTATCTAAAAAAACTGCGAGAAGCGTTGTTAAACCATCATAAATCTTTAAATAAATAACCTATCAGCCTTGTGTTCCTAAATCTCAAGAATACGATTAAATTAACCTGCACAAAATAGTGCTCAGTGTTTACTGAGGACCTGATAAATCTAAACGTTAGCTTCGTCTAAATTGTTTAACCTAGCTCTAATTTTATATTAAGCCACAACCGTGACGACCTCCGTGGCGCAGTGTGTAGCGGTGTGGTCCTGGGTTCGATCCCCGGCAGGGTCAATTTGGGAATTTATAATTTCTGAATTTTCCCTGGTCTGGCCTGGTGGGAGGCTTCAGCTGTGGTTAGTTACCACCCTACCGGCAAAGACGTGCCGCCAAGCGATTTAGCGTTTCGGTACGATGCCGTGTAGAAACCGAAGGGGTATGGGTTTAATATCCAGAAGACATTGTTGAAGATGTCTCTGAATAAGTTCAAAGTTAATGTAAAACGTAAACTCATTGAAAAATCTTATTACCATGTAAAGGACTACTTAAACGACAAGGAAGCCTGGCAATAATTTGCTCTAATGTCTCTGATAGTTCCTTAGTAAGAATATTTGTGAGATGGTGATAATAAAAAAAAAAACAAAACCCGGCTGAGTTTGTTGTGGGCTCTTCTCAGACCAGGGCGCGTTTGGAACCCTCGTAGCTTTAGTTTTAAGATACCGTTACCCATTATCACCATCATGCTTTTTAAGTACTTACTTATGTAATTTTTAGACGAAAATAAGTGTACCTACAGTGTACCGATATTTAATAAATAAATGACTATGACTATGACTATGACTACCATCTTAGACTGCATCATCACTTACCCTCAGGTGAGATCGTAGTCAAGGGCTAGCTTGTAGTGGATAAAAAAACATACTAACTCTACATTTCGTTCATCTAAGTTTTTTTAAATATAATTTAACGAAGAATAGAGCTAACTCAGGTAATAAAAGCTCGTAAGTAACTAAAAGCGTGAAATAAAACTTAGTTGGTAAAAGGGCTAACTACTTCTTTAGCCTGGCTGGGGCTGATTCTGTAGTGCACAATCTCTAAACTAAACTAAAATGACAATTGACAGCATTAAAATTCTTCCCAAAAAACCGACTTCCAACGCCACTGTAAAGTCAGGGTTGAGGATTTGGAGTCATAATTTTTTATGGGACCACATTGAGAGCTTCCTCTAAAGACTGATAGAAAAAAAAATCAAATCGGTTCAGAAACCACGGAGATATGCACCGACATACATTAAATTAAAAAAACGCGCCGAATTGAGAACCTCCTCCTTTTTTGGAAGTCGGTTAAAAATATTGTTAACCTTTTCATAATACTCCCTGCGGAAAGGGACAGAACTAGATTTAAAGTTGTCACTTTAGTTTAGGGATTGTGTTATACAGAATTGGCCACAGTCTTCGTTTCGCCAAGCGATTTAGCGACCTAGCTGATGCCCGCGACTTCATCTGCGTGTTTTGAGGTTTTTTAGTTCCCGCGGGAACTCTATAATTTTCCGGGATTAAAAGTAGCCTATGTGCTATTCCAGACTATAGTTACTCTATCTATAGAGTATAGTCTGGAAGCGTTCAGCCGTTCGGGCGTGAATGAGTAGGTAACAAATATCCATCCATCCATACATCCATCCATCCATCCACAGATCACGGAAACAAGGGAGATATGCCTATGTATCAAATTGTATTGAAACCTGCTGTCTCCAGTTTATCCCTACCTATCCCTACTACCTGCTACCAATACAAGCAACTAAATAAATACAATAGACAAGAAGTCTCACTCACACACACGCATACCGATAGATCAGTGCATGAGGCACGAACAAATATACACTTTATTGTTTACCAAACAGGGTTCAATTTCAATCACCGTGCATCTTACTCACACAAACGTAAAACGTTGTCGATGTGCTGTGCAAAATTCAAATATGATACAATTAGTGGTTGACTAAAATGGATCTATCGATGCTAAATTTCTTAATATTTGGGTTTTTGACAATGACTACCGATTATGAAAAGTGATATTTTACTTGTGTACCAAAAATAAGATGTAAAAAATCATCTCATATTAGATTATTTTTAACCGACTTTCCGAAAAAAGGACGAGGTTCTTTTTGTGCACATTACAAAACTTTTTTCTTCAAGTTTGTTTGGTTGTTTGTTTGTTTGGGTGAATTTTAAGTACACATTAATCGAAAAATTATTTTACAAGACCTTTGCTCGTAAAGTGGCTCTTACTTCCTCGTTATTAAATATACTTTAACCACCCTTGGGCGACGAAAATATCACCCAAACGTCCCAACTAGACACAGAATTTGTACTTTTTTTTTTGCTGGAAAAATGCATTTACGCATCCCGCACAAGGCGGGTATGTGGGACTCACAGATGGAAGCAGAATACCCACTAAAAAACCAGCAGCACAGTCCGCGTCTACAAAGAGAGGTCTCAGGTTTTCTAGGTAAGTATATAGTTTATTCTAGTTAGGAACCAGGTCTATGTATGTGATCATAATTTATAAAAATAATAGGTATAGGGGGACTTATGGACTAATATTATAAATGCGAAAGTGTCTGTCTGTCTGCTACGCTTTCACGGCCCATCTTTTCAACCGATTTAAATAAAATTTGGTATAGATATAGGTTGCATCTCGGGAAAGGACGTATGCTATATTTTATCCCGGAAATTAAGGAGTTCCCGCGAAATTAAAACAAACTTAATCCAGGCGGACGAAGTCACGGGCATCATCTAGTGGGTATTATTAACTTACAGTCAACACAAAACGCAAGTTCAATGTTGGGATTGACCATTCGAAGAGCCGACGAACCATCTTCAATGGTTGAAAGCACTTTGGCTCAAAGTGATACGAGCATATTGTGCTATTTTTCGTTGGAAACCAGCTTGGACCTCTTCCTGTAGCATTTATCCACTTTTCTTTTCTTTCTGCATCCTTCGGATATCTTAAATATTAATATTAAAGAGTGACATTAAATATATCAATTAATGAGTAATGAGTATCTACGTAAATTGACATTATATTAATTCACCTAGTATATTATTTATACGTTTCGTCAGCTAAGTAAGTCGAGTACTTACATTAAAAAAATAGTAATAATTATGACTAAAAATATAGTTATAATGAATTTTACTCACGATAGTTTAAACGTTAAAATAGCAATAATTGTTTACTAAGTTATAATTAAGGTACTATTAATTATTGTATCACAGATCATCGTTTGCTCGCTAAAATATCGACAACTGCATTGTACCCGTACCTGCATCGTCACATCTCTAGTTCACGGCACGCCGACAGCGGCCGAACTACGAAATTTGATCTATCGTGCTAGTGAAAGAATCGGTAAAGAACACTTAACCATTGCGTCGTAAGACTGGCCGATTCATTGATAGATTTCTACTAAGCAAGCAATGGTTTTTGTTCATAATGAGATATAGACTTGTCACTCTATTACATTATGATACCACTAAATAATGTTTTATTTATTTTAATGGAAAATTACAACAATTTATTTGTACTTACGTGTGAAATGAGATGCCATCTTTCATGTAATTCACTTTGCAGCTTGAATTTTTACAAACAACCACTGAACAACGCGGCATTTTGTTAAAAACCGAGAGAAGTGAACCAATCTTTGAATGACATGCGACTAAAGACAAAAACGGCCATCAGGCCTATTTTGTGCCTGATGAGTTCGCACGCAACACGCCCCCTTAGCACATCTCCCTTGTTTCCGTGATCTGTGCATCCATCCAAACTTTCGCATTTATAATATTATATAATAAGTTTAAGTATAGATGAAAAATTCATACATAAACTCTATATCAGTCTAACTCCACAAAATACCTGAACGAAATGGTATGAAGAGCAATTCAGAATTTTGATAGGTACCTACCTACTCTCTTCCAATTACATAGAAAGTATTTTCACAAACGTCTGGAATACTAATATCTTAATACAAACAGGCATCTGGATCTGTGCGCAATAAGCTGCCAGACTAAAGCCATAAATCAACAATTCAATCGAGAGAAAGGCCGATGTACATGACGATATTTTACGCGTTAACTATAATGCGTTTTACAAACATAGGTCGACTGAAAACGGCATTGCGTATGTAAACTATGATGGTAATGAAGGATTTTTTTTATTTTTTTTATTTTACGCATTTTTGATTTTATCCCAGTTCAAGCTTTTAATTTTTTACATTTAGTCATTTAAGGCGCATGTTGTGACACCTGTCATAGATTGTAAGACGTACTATTACCTATTATCAAATCATAATAAATAATATAAATGCGAAAGTCAGTTTGTTTGCTGGTGTGTTGGTTTGTTGGTTTGTCCTTCAATCACGCTGCAACGGAGCAACGGATCGACGTGATTTTTGGCATGAGTATAGTTGAGGACCTGGAGAGTGACATAGGCTACTTTTTGTCCCGAAAAATTGAGGAGTTCCCGCGGGAATCCAAAAAAACTTAATCCACGCGGACGAAGTCGCAGGCATCATCTAAGTAGTAATTTATATATTAAAAGCCTTTTACAGCGTTCTATATTAAAATTTTATAGTTTCAAGTTTCCTGCGGGATCTTCTCGATAGTTATGTCATTCCGAACCAGTGGTAGATTCATTCAAAGATTCAAAAGCACTTGTCAAAGGCTATTTGAATAAAGAAGACTAACTGATGCCCGCGACTTCGTACGCGTGGATCGAGGTTTGGTGGTTCCCACGGGAACTCTTTAATTTTTCGGGATAAAAAGTAGCCTATGTGCTATTCCAGACTATAATCTATCTCTGTGCCAAATTTCAGCCAGATCCGTTCAGCCGTTGGGGCGTGATTGAGTAACAAACATCCATACATCCATACTTTCGCATTTATAATATTAGTAAGATTTGAGTTTGAGTTACATTTTTAAATTTTTATCAAATCCTTCTTATCACTCATAAAATAGCGTTCATTTCTATCCTTATCCTTATCCATATTAATAATATAAAATATACGATTAAAATATACGTTGGATAATATTATATTATGTAAATCTCCTTCAATACTAACTGGAGTTACTCTGCGATAAAATAAGGACCTTTTGCCCTCTGACGGTTTCAATTCAATCATAAAATTAATAACACAAATCTTCAAAGAGATCGGCAGCTTAAGGCGCTGTGAGCTCACGAGATGAAAAACACAGGCGCGCGGGGGTGAAATCGAGCAAGCGCATGTCGCAAAAAATGAATGAAATAATTTGTAAAAAATTAATATTTACTTTGCAATACAAATGAATCTGACAATGTGTTTGATTTATAAATATGAATTTTATCCTAATTATTGGTTTTAATAAGGAGAAAAATTGCTTTAAAAGGTAAATTAAGAGGTATGTTTAAAATAAATTTCAATGCAGAGATTTTTTTAAATTGTATTTTGAGATGTGTCAATGGCTGCTCAAAGGTCTTGAAAACAGCACATTATTTTTACAAGCATACATTATGTCACCGTTTGATGGATACACTACTTTTAAAAACCCCCTTTTACGCTACACAGAGCCTTAAGTTGCTCGTTTACAATTTCTTCAGGTGCTTCATTGCAATCGCAACTATTGTCATTTAAGTAAAATAGTCTGTAAGTAATTATATAGCACTAGCTGATGCCCGCGACTTCATCCACGTGGTTTAAGTTTTTTTGATTCCCGCGGGAACTCCTTAATTTTCCGGGATAAAAAGCCCATGTCACTCTCCAGGTCCTCAACTATACCCATGCCAAAAATCACGTCGATCCGTTTCTCCGTTACGACTTGATTGAAGGACAAACCAACAAACCAACAAACAAACACAAAAAAAGAAAGTCTTTAAGTTGGTAGTTAAGTACTTGTGTACCTACTTAACTACTTACATGATAAAAAGAATATAAAACCAAAGGAACAATGAACCTACTATTACTACTATGATAAATAAATTAATCTACCAATTTAGTAGTAATAGTAGTCAACTTTTATCTTATCATGCCTACTCGTTTTCATACAAAACTTCTGCAAGTTTTGTATGATAAAAGTTGCAGAAATTAACATTCATTAATGTCAGCTAAGTATTTTCCACAATTATTGTTTTATAAAATAATAATAAAATGCTAAATATTCAGCTGGTGGTCTTATAACATTTCGCGTAGTGGTAATGGTGATGATGATTCGGTTATGAAGATGAAGACTAAATATAATATTACCTACCCGAAACTACTAACACAGAACCACTTCAATTTATTGGGGTTATAAACCCAGTTAAATATACCAAACACAAAATTATTTTTAAATTAAAAAAAAAACCGCCTTCAAAAACTAAAAAGCAAAAAATAATTGGATATATTTACATATTATTATTTCTACCCACTATGTTGAAGTCGGGTGGGTATAACAAGGATAAGCAAAGTTGACGCAAGGCTCGCCCGACTTCTACATACTGGGTAGAAATAATAATATTATGTAAATATATCCAATTATTTTTTGCTTTTTAATTTTTGAAGGCGGTTTTTTTTCCATCATCAGACCTAATGACCATGGGACCACATGGAAAGTATACCCTTTCAAAAAAAAAAGAATTTTCCAAATCGGTATAGGCGTCTTCGAGTAATCGGGGAACATCTGTCTTCGAAGATCTCGGGGAACACCTGTCTTCGAAGATCTTCATCAGATCTTCACTAAATTTATATGGGACCACCTTGGAAGTATACCCTTTCAAACAAAAAAAGAATTTTCAAAATCGGTCCAGGCGTCTTCGAGTAATCGGGGCAAATACATAAAAAAAAAAAAGATTCCGACGAATTGAGAACCTCCTCCTTTTTTTGAAGTCGGTTAAAAATCAGTTGAAAAGGTGGGCCGCTAAAGCGTAGCAGACAGACAGGAATACTTTCGCATTTATAATACAAGTATGGATATGGGTTCACTTAAGTAGAAGATAGAACCTCGGATAAACGGGTATCCCTATACCTAGTTTAATGGGAGTATATTGTATCAATAGGACTTTATTGGTTGCTCGTTAGGAACCTTTTTCAAGATTAGAAAAATATTTATAGCTTTTGTCTTTCAGAATATTATTCTCGCTGTTATTCAAGCTAAAAGCGGTGATGGCCTATTCTCGTGGTTTTGACGCCCGGCTTCTTATTCGGGTTATGGTAAAATAAACATTGTGACAAAACTTGCATGCCCGAGAGTTCTTCATCTCTCTCTCTGCGTCGTATTCCTCATTACTGAGGGTCGTGACCCCTTTCCATTAATCAAATAATAGTAGGAGTTTTCTTGGGATAATAATGCGGTGAGTTTCCATTTCCCACGTCCTTCCGCATACGACTCGACTAAGAGTATTTAAACTCTTAGGTTTGTTACGATTATTATCAGATGTTAGTGATAATAACCGGGACCGACGGCTTAACGTGCTCTCCGAGGCACGGAGGAAACGAAAGGCAAAATTTGAACCTGCAAATTCGGTCACCCGTCCAATTACCGACTTGAGTCATCGACTGATATGCGTTGTCACAACTAGGCCACTCGTCCCTCAAGGTCGAGTTCGAGAAATTCGAGTACTTCATAATGTTCTCAAAAGATCTGTGGAGTGTGGACTATGGCAATCTGTACTTGGTCAAACTTTATTTATTTATTTATTAGCTGATGCCCGCGACTTCGTCCGCGCGTTAAAATTAATAAGTTTAAACCTTCCCTGGACTACGACCAACAGTTCAAAACCAAAATCAGCTAAATCGGCCCAGCCGTTCTCGAGTTTTAGCGAGACAAACGAAGAGCAATTGATTTTTATATATATAGATTTATATATTCTGTACCAGTAAATTAAAAATAAAATATAAACATTGAAAGGACATGCACAAGGACAACTTATCTCTTAAAGAGATTTCTTCCAGATGCCCCAGAATGTGAAAATAGTGAAATATATAAGTTATAACTGTGTAAGTAGGTACATGTTATGGAACGAAAACTTTCCCGATTTAAGTACAACTTTCCTCATTCTGAGAGGAAAGCCATAAAGATATAGACAGAGGTAAAGACTCTGTGTTTCGACCATAGTCCACCACACTGACATAGTGCAGAATGGTAGAATTCACACATCTTTGAGAACACCTCATGAGGTGGATCCCAGGGCACCACCTCTATCTATTCGGTAGTAGTAAAAACCTAGTATTAATAAAATAAAGAACCTTTTCAGTACTAGAAAAATATTTATAGTTTTTGCCTTGCAGTTTATTATTTTCACAACGGTACTGGCTATTATTATTTTACGACCACAGTGCATTGGTCAGCGTTTCCATTCGTTTACGACCCTCGATGGAGAAAACTCAGCGGATTCAGCGCACAAATTTATTGCAATCCTGGTTAGCGGATTGTTTTAACTGCCTCGTTGGTCTAGTGGTTAACATGTATACAACTGCGGCCGACCCGGATTCGAGTCCCGCGTCGGGCCATAAGTGTTGGGTTTTTCTGACTAGAAATTCTCAGTACTAGCCTGGAGTTAGGATTTAGGAAGTTAGCGATGTTTCACCTCCGTGCCTCGGAGAGATTATTATCACTAACATGATAATAGTCGTTAAAGCCCGCCAACCCGCATTGGAGCATTGGTGGGTCTAAGCTCTAAGTCCCTCTCTCCTATGAGAGTGGAGGTCTGTACCCAGCAGTGGGACATTAATGGGCTGTAGTGGTGGAGTGGTGGATTGTTTTGTGAATTATTTCTAAACTTCGTTTCCCGAAGAGCTTGCGGCCAAAGATAAGCGATTTTTTTGATATTATTCTTCCTTTTGTGTTTGTGTTGTTGTAATGTTATGGATGTTTGTACGGTTGGATGCTTATTACTCCTTTATACGCCACAACGACTGGACCAACTTGCCTTAAATAGCTTATACCTAATAGAATTGACCCCGGAATATTAAAAAGTTCCCGCAGCAATTAGAAACGTGGACGAAGTCGCGGAAATCATCTAGTTTCATATAAGTAAATCCAAATTATGTATTTTTTCTCTTTCTCCAAAGTAACAGAAGTAATAGCGAAAGGTGTTTGTTTACAAATGATTATTGTATTACTTACTAATTCCGATGTTCTTAAAGTACCATAACAAAGCTTAAACATCCCTACTTAAAGGTATCCGTTGTCATACTTAACTGAAAATCGAACCTTGCACCACTGAGGTTCAGGACATCTGGCACGTCATTATGCCAGATTTCATCAAAACACCATTAAAATCCTCCTCAGGTGATAAATTGGTTCATTAGTAAACAAGACACCCTTGTTCATACTATCTGAATGATAAGTTTACTAACAAACCGTCTCTACCAAAAGGTTCAATCATCAATATAAGAGTCCCAGTCAGGCCAAAAGGTCCTTTACGACCTCATATTTAAAATTGGAGGTCCTATAAATATTTACAACTCATCCCGGATTCTACGGCGAAGCAGAATAAACATCATTGGAGCTGAAAATCCGAGAATGTAATGTCACCGTATTTCAGTACATGCATCTTAACTGAAGAACCACAATATTGAAGTACGGATTGGATACGGAAGGGAAAGTATCGAAATATTGAATAGGTATCGTTCTTAAATTACCATTTACCCTTTAATTATTTTTTTATTTAGACTAGTTGATCCCCGCGACTTCGTTCGTGTGGATTGAGGTTTTTCGGTTAAAATAGCCTGTATTTGTTATTCTAGACTGTAATCTATCTGTGTGCCAAATTTCATCCGGATCCGTTCAGCCGTTCTGGCGTGATTGAGTAACAAACATCCATACATCCATACATACATCCAAACTTTCGCATTTATAATATTAGTATAGGTATAGATCACCATTACCAGGGTAAATGGCATCCATAAATGGGTTTTTGGATACCATTCAATACATCTCCATCCGTTTCTCAATATGGTTCTTCTGATAGAGAAAGTGACATAATATGAACTCTTATCAACGCACAGCTCGAATGGTTGGGTCTAATAGCAACATTGAGAAAAAAAAACTGACGATCCTTCAATTTTTAGGGTTCCCGTACTACATAATAAAAACCCCAAAAATAAAAATGAGATTAAAAAAAAAAAAAAAAAAAAAAGAGGAAAAAAAGGATCACTTCGTTGTTCGTCTGTCTGCCTGTCTGTGAACCACCTTTTTCTCGAAAACGTGTGAAGGTAAAAATATTGAGTTAAAGTTATATAATTATAAAGTTGATATTAATATCAAATACTTGATCCGCGGACGCTTGGCCTTGGAGCTGTAAAAAAATCAATCTTAGTAAGTAGTAGGTAGGTACGTAGTAAATTTGGCAAAAAGACCTCGGTCTCACAGTACAAGTATAGAAAAATAAAATTAGCAGTTATAGGGACTGCTGATAAAAGTGAAAACGAAAATATGTATACTTACTACATTCGAAATTAAATCATTCATACGCGAGCATGTCGCTGTTCGCGAGCATGTCGGTCACGGTCACGCGAATCTAGACGTTTACCCGATACCAAAAAATGCTCAACGCGGCTAAAGAAGTTTTCACTTATAAAATCCAATAATCGTTTATTAGGGTTCCGTATTCATAGGAGGTCGAATTGTTTGTCAGGCGCTATTCCACGATTTTATTTTATTACTTACCTTGGTAAGTAATACTGGCAGTTAGTAGCAATTCAACAATATTTGTAAAATTATTTATTTATTAATTATTGTTGGAAGCCTATTGTATTTTAGTACTGTAGCGATGAAATTGAGAAAGTATTGGTAACTAATGGGTAGATACCTAATACCTAGGTTTAATATACTTAGATCCGTGGTCATGGTGTGGAATAATAAATGACGAAAGTACCTATTCATCTTCTTTCTAACTAACTTAAGGCACCCTATAAACAAAGGTACCTTTAACATACGGCACAACGGCACAACGGGTATAAATTCATATTAAGAATCCTGTTGTTTAATCTAATCTGAAAGAAATGTTAACCTACTTGCATAAATTACATACTAAAATTTTCTTTACCATCACACCACGTTTATACTTACTTAACAAACATAACCTCAAAAGATTTATGATGAAAATTCTTACCCAATGTGCCACATTGGCTACAACTCTAAACAATTTAAAGTTTTACTTTTTAAAAGATCCATACATAGCAATAATAAACAGGCTCAGGATTACAGAAAGATTCCGCTCCATTAGCTTTCCAGTTTCCACAAGGTGCCCTGCTTAAACAATTACTAGTAAATTAAATAGTAGTAAATTAGCTAGTAAATTAGCTGAAACAATTCATTCATAAGCCTGTATTTAAGCGGCTAAGGCTTACCTGATCTCAAATCGAAAGGCATGATATCAAGCGTGAAAAGCGCCCCTCCCCTGCAGCGTGGCCCAGTCACGGTTGCGCCCCACCACCCCTCGACATTGCACGACAGCTAATGCATCCACACACACACACGCACTTCCACCATGGAGAAACACCACTTTGTTACCCTAGTTAAGGCACACTAAGCCCCAGTAATCTGTCAAAGGGTACGCATGACACACGAAGCGTTCCTGTCACGTCAAAAAAAGGGTTCGGGACGGTACGACACAGCCTCCGCAGCGCTGGCGGTCACACTTCTGACGCTGGGATGCGGCGCGCGCCGCGGCGCCCCCCGTTCCCATGGCAACGGTCCGGGCGATCCACCTCGTCCTCTCTCACATACAAAAACAAAAATAGCGAAATTAATTGCGTAATCGTGTGAAAAGTACACCTTTTTCGCATAACTTCATTAGAGAGGTCACAGATATTAAAAGCCTTTTATAGCGTGCTATATTTAAATTTTATAGATAAAAGTTTCTTGTCGTTTCTTCTTGGTATGAACGGCATTCCGAACCGGTGGTAGATTCAATCGACTATTCAAAAGCACTTGTTATAAGTCTACTTGAATAAAAAATATTTAATTTGATTGCAGAACCACGGGTGTCTGTGGAGTGCAGTTATCAATATTTGAATCATATCCAATTAGTTATGTAACTGACCAGAGAGGTGCCATATGCTAGAGGTGGCAATGACCCGCAATATTTCCTCTTAACTAGTGAACGGCCGCAGGACCAGTTTTGCTGCATTATACTACTCAATAAAGAGGTGATATATTATTATAATTACCAGTTTTAATCTGTTTGTCAATAATTATATTTATTTATAATAAATATAATTATTGACTAATAAAAACTAAATAGAGAAAAATTATAGGTAAGTGGGTAGAATCTAACTTGTCTGAACCAACACATTGATATTTGTCAGTAAACCATATTATTTTCTATAGCGTAAGTACCCCTATGTATATTATACAAAATAATGAATAATATAATAAACTATTGGAGAATTATAGCTGGTCCCAACTCTAACTCTATTGTAACAAGTAATTTGTGTTTGTGAAAAAATGCACATAATATTTTTGCAAACGAAAGCTACAGTGCGACTTTCGCAATCACCTCTAATCTTCGACACTGTCTTTCCCTTTGTCCTAGATAAGCAAGGAAAGCGACGCGACGCAACGCAACGTTATATGGGTATATCAATAAAGATTTATCTACGCGACATCGTGCTACTTACTTGATACTGTCGTCCGATTGAGTTGCGCTGTCGCATTTGTCGCTCACGAGACACGTAGGGCAATGACTACTATAATGGCAAAGTGCATTGTTACAGCATAAATTTATTAAATTCTAACAAATAAGACCGTATAAGTGCAGTTATTCCGCAGTCGTCCAGCTAATGTACGGGATCTAAATCTCTATGATCGATAACTCAATGTAACGGATGCGAAATGGGTTAATTGCTGCATTCAGAAAACAGCTGATTGGGAGAATATATTATTTTATTTTCAGGTGACAGAAAAATGTTTTCCCCCCCGTGTCGCTCTAAATTGGAATATTCAAACTGAAATATTCAATCAGTATTTTGAATGTTTTTTTTACAACTTCCAAAATGAAAGTTCTCAATTCGGCGTAGGTATGTTTTTTTTTATTACCAGATTTTTTATATAGAGGACCTAACTATTCTGATCGACTTTTCTCAAGCAAAGGTTATTTTTTCAGTCAATAAAGAGCGACGCCTCCAGTCTATATGACCCATCCAAGGTTGAATCCATCGAATCAAAGAGTCTAGATACTCTATAGTAAGAAATCTTGAATTTTATTGAGGTCCATATTGATTGGACTAACGTTGTTATTCACAAAGGACGTCGTCTTTAAAGCACCTCTTTATATAACTGTCCTTTGAAAAGAGCTTTTTCTTAGAAGAAAGTTCATCTTGTTCTAGTTTAGAAGTAAGAAGATACTATAGTGAGATTCTGAAAGATTGTAAAAATAGTTCCTTTTTCTAAGAACGTAAAATATTGGTTTCAAGGAATCTATATTGTAGATACCTACCGAATATATTACTTATTAATCGAGAAAAGCTCTTACTTACCTACTTATAAAAGATGTCCACCTAATGATTACGCACGTATTTTAGCGCAGTGCTACATACGATAATTATTGTAAAAAAGATAGATAGATAATAAAAGATATGTTGATAGTAAATTAAAATTAAATCTTTTATCGGGCACTTATTAAAAATGTATTGAAACTAATAAGGCTATACTGGTTACTGATGGACAAGTGGCTGAGTTGTGACAACGCATAATCAGTTGATTGCGCTTGTTAAATGTTAGGCAACGTTGACCCAAGTCGGTAACTGGATGGGTGACCGAGGAGGTTCAAATTTTTCCTTTTCGTTTCCTCCGTGCCTCGGAGAGCACGTTAAGCGGTCGAGTTATCCTAAGAAAACTCCTACCATTATTGGTTTGATGGAAAGGGGTCACGACCCTCAGTAATGATGAATAAGACGCAAAGTGATACTGTTTATTATTTCTTTGGTCAAAGCTTTAGAAACCTATTATGCTATCTAAAAGTTTCCCATCAACCTTCAGCTGGTAGCACCCAGCCTATCACCGTGTATCTACCTATCGGTTGGACATAGAGTTGCGTGACTACTAAACAATAGGTAAGTTGACCAAATCTGGCCATTGAGTGGGTAGCATCTTTTGAAATTCTTTACAAATTGGAAAAAATATATTCAAATTGTTGCCAAAATTTAAGTTTTTTGGCAAAATAATTAGAAATTAAAATATCGGTTGTTCGTTACTCGTACCTAATAGGTAAGTTTATTTTGCTGATTTCCCCGTGGAATACCTAGCTCGTGGTTCAATTTTAATGAGGAGGTCTGAATCCCAATTGGAAGTGATGTAAGGTGAACCGAGGCTATTGCATCTAAAAATTGAATTTTTTTTGACCGAGGTATGTTGAAGGAGCTGTATTTCTGCTAAAAAATAATTTAGGGAAAAACTGTTTAAATATCTTGAATGATTAGATCCTTAAGACTTATTTTTACCCATTTGTGTTAGAAAACAACCACTATATTCTTATTAAAATTGATTTTAATTTCAAGGACCGATTTTAGCCACATTAGCCCCGTATCGGGGGTTAATGTAACTATCACTCTTAATTCCTAAACTCGAAGAGATATAATGCTCAAACTAACTGAATATGATAAACAAAGGCATAATTGAATGAATTTGAGACTTATCTCAATGTAGGAAGGTTAGTTTCTTTTTAAAAATACTTTTTCTATATAAGTGGGGCTATTGTAGCTTTTTTTTAAATTTTAGTGTTGGATTATGCCTGATAATTTGTGCTGTGTCGATTGTCGATAATATTTTGAATGAAACACGTTTTCATATATAATTTATGTAATAGTTTTATTAATGAAATAAAATTAAAAGGACGAAATTTAAAGTAATCTTATGTTAAAAAAATACCTTCTAAAAATTAAAATTCTCCACTAGCAAAAATTTGGTTACTATCACAAAATCGCCTTGCGGCTTTTTCAATAACAAGTTGTTTCTTGTAAAGAAACGCTTACACCAATCGTCACCAGGAAGTTCATTTTTAAAGGGAGTGGCTATACTGTTGCTTCGCACATAATCTGCAATCAATATTTTCACCTCTTTTCTCGTTAGTGGATAGCCAGTCTTTTCCATTACATGCAGCAGTGAAGCGCGATGTTCTTCTTGTTTCTTGGGAAACACTGTAGGTTTTCCAGCTGATGGCATTTTTGCGCCACGCGCACCGCTTATCCGAGCGGAAATGGTTGACCTCGGAATACCAAATACTTTCGAGGCTTCATAACTGTTCATTTTTTTTGGTGTTTTTTCTCGTTTTCTTTTGTATGTACGCACCATCTAAAAGTAAATCTTTCTTATAAATAATTATGTTGATAACCTTAGTTTGAATAATAATCATCATAAGTGCAAAAAAAAGGTGTTAAAATTATTTAATAAATTAAGTAGAGTTTTGTATTGTGTTGTGAGGGTTGAGAAGGGTACAGGGGAGGGGAAATTACCCCTTTTCCTTAACAACCCTTGTTAAGGAAAAGGGGTAATTTCCCCTTCCCACGAATCTCTTTTGCCATAAGAGCAATATTGTTTTTAATATTTTAGCAAATATTAGTAAAAACGCACACAGTGGTCCTGGCACTTAGCTGGTTATTGAAGTGAAAACGTCAAATTAAAAATAAAAAAACTACACGTCTCCGGCAAGTTGGATTTGTGGGAGGCGAGAACAAATACCCTCCCCTTCTCCCGCTACCCCTCTCAACCCTCGGTGGAGGTGGCTCGAGTCCAAGCTTTTACCTTTTATTTTCTTACAAATTCTGTTTTTTATTTTATCGATAAAAAAATACGTTGGCATCACTAGTACTTTTATTTCCATACTAAAATCAACAGGGCTATTGTGTCTTTCTTTGTAGATACAAAAGCCTCGTGTCACAATTTTAGTGGGGTTAATGTGTTTTTACTAATAACTCTAGATAACTACGACATAGAAAGAAATTAATTATCAAATAACAAGGACTTATTCATTAAATTTGTACTTACCGTAAAATATTGTTCCAAAAGGCTCACAGTAAATTTTTGTCGAATAAAATATCACACCATGTTTCCAGCACACTCAACGAAAAATGGCCGACTAAAAAAGAAGACGCCGTCGGTAAAACAGTAGGCGCGATACAAGCACACTCTATGATCCACTTTAATAAACATTAGTTTGTCTATCCACCAATAGATGTCGTTTCCCGTAAATCTATTTGTGAAGGAAGATAAAATGATAAGACGCAATAGCCCCGAAGTTACAATAGCCTCGGTTCACCTTAATTCTTATTCATGACCACGAAAATTTCC
This sequence comes from Erebia aethiops, assembly GCA_923060345.2. Classification (NCBI taxonomy): domain Eukaryota; kingdom Metazoa; phylum Arthropoda; class Insecta; order Lepidoptera; family Nymphalidae; genus Erebia; species Erebia aethiops. Next base: position 5,362,711 of record OV281096.1, on the reverse strand, counting down.
ACGGCCACAATCTTCACACACAAAGAGATAATTGCGGCTTAGTTACGCAATTTGCGAACTCCCAGCCGAATTTCGGCCAAAGCGACAAGCCTCTAAAGTCTAAACCAATATTCAGTGCCCCAATAAAGACTAACCATTTACTTAGGTACGCAGAAAAATTCTTTCCAAAAAACCGACTTCCAACGCCACTGTAAAGTAAAAAATAATTTTGATTTCTACCCACTATGTTGAAGTCGGGCGGGTATAACAAGGATAAGCAAAGTTGACGCATTATGGCTTTTTTTTGACGCAGAACTTTTTAGAGTCAGGGTTGAGGATTTGGAGTCAGAATTTTTTATGGGACGAGAGCTTCCTCTAAAGACTGATAGAAAAAAAATTCAAATCGAACACACTTACATTTTTTAAAAAATACGCGCAGAATTGAGAACCTCCTCCTTTTTTGGAAGTCGGTTAAATAATAACAGCCAAGTGCTGTAGTACTAAGTACGTACTATTAAGAATTCTGTGGTAGTACTACAGAATAGGTAATAGTACGTTGTAGTACACAATGTGGGTAAGCCTAACTACACAGGTGATCTCTATATTCCTTCACTCTCTTATAAAATCACTCGAATGGACCTGCCGGGGATCGAACCTAGGACCTCTCTCTTATAAGACCACACCGCTCACCACTGCGCCTGGATAGTAATCAAAACTACCCCAAAGCTTTCTCACTAAAGGACCCTTTGACCAACATTGACTGTAAATGAATGAAGAAGTTAACAGCAAAAGGAACTTCTACTTAGATAGTTGAGTACCTACCTCAGGTATAAGGAAGGTACTTAAATGTAGATACATTTTTGATCGAGGACTTTTTCCCTAACATCATTTATTCTAGATTCAGAGTTAAGGCCTAAAATGACGAATTTAAGTATCCCTTTCCTAAATTCGAGAACATATAAACTTTTACGGTCGTTCTGAGTTACCATCAGCTTCACAAACCATTTGAAAATTAGTTAGGTAGTTATAACGTGACCAGATTTTAAAAACGCGGTGTTAACTTTTTGTGAACGAATAGCAATTAAGTGTGAAAAATGCTTGGCAATTATTTTGTTTATGAAATTCTGGGTTTTAAGGCTCATATAATGTCTACTAGTTGATGCCCGCGACTGCATCCGCGTTGATTCAGTTTTTTTTATTCCCGCGGGAACTCTTTCCTTCTCCGGGATGCAACCTATCTCAATACCAAATTTCATCAACATCGGTTGAAAAGATGGGCCCTTAAAGCATAGCAGACAGACACACTTTCGCATTTATAGTTAGTAACAATACTAGCTGATGCCCGCGACTTCGTCCGCGTGGTTTTTTGATTCCCGCGGGAACTCCTTAATTTTCCGGGATAAAAAGTAGCCTCTGTCATGCCATAAATCACGTTGATCCGTTGCTCCGTTGTGGCGTGATCGAAGGACAAACCAACAAACCAACAAATCAACAAACCAATAAACCAACAAAAAAACACACTTTCGCATTTATAATATTAGTAAGTAAATAAGGATTGGTTAATAATCCATATTCTAGCCTGTTCTTCGTGTCCAATTTGAAATCTTGTGTGGATTTATAATATTATGTGTAAGAATAATAATGTCTAATGATCCATATTATTATACGTTCTACCGGGAACCATTATTTCGCGGATTCGGGAATCTGCAGACGGTCACGTGGGTGGTCCCGAATGGCGCGAATATAATTATTTACAACTCGTATTACTTGTACGAGCTATGTAGACACAGTACCTCGTTCAAATCATTACGAAATAAAGCTAAATAGATTAAAGTTAAAAAGGTTATCGCTCTTCGTTTAGCTCATATATTTTTATTTTTAACCGACTTCCAAAGGAAGTTCTCAATTCGGCCCGCATTTTTTTTTAAATGTATGTCGGTGCATATCTCCGTCGTTTCTGTACCGATTTGAAAAATTTTCTTTTCAGTGGTTAGAGGAAGCTCCCGAGGTGGTCCCATAAAAAAATCTGACTCCAAATCCTCAATCCTGATGATGTAGGTGTACCGTACTACATGAAACCCTCAAAACTAGGGAGTTAGGAAATTTTGAAAGTCACGTATATACGATTCAACTCTGAGTCCCAACTCCTCAACTCTGATGCTGCAGGGTACGTGAGGGTACTGCATTCTTAAGCTGTGGGGATTTAGAGTACACTAAAAAGTTAAAAATAAAAATTCTTTCCAAAAAACCGACTTCCAAAGCCACTGTAAAGTAAAAAAAAAATTGATTTCTACACACTATGTTGAAGTCGGGCGAGTATACAAAGATAGGCAAAGTTGACGTGTCAGGCTTGCCCGACTTCGACATAGTGTGTAGAAATCAAAATTATTTTTTACTTTGGCTTTGGAAGTCGGTTTTTTTGGAAAGAATTTTTTATCTAAACGACTTAGGTACAATTAATCAAAACTCCTTGTGTGAACAATTCCTTCTGCGTGCATTAATGTTTGCTATATTTTTAAAACAGGCGCATAAAATGCGCAATAAAAAAAAACTTTGAAGGGTCGTTTTCTTAGTTATTTCCATGAATGAATGTGTATTCAGTATTGTACTCAAACCAATCCATGGTATTGTACTACAAGTGCTATAAAAATTTGCGGGTGGTTTAAGTAAGAACGTACTTGAGTACAAACTGTCAGGCTTTATTGTTTTTCTTGTATACTCGAGTATATTAATTGTTACACGAGTTGATCTATAGGCCTTTTATAATTTTGTTTTGTTTGCGTCTTTCTTTATAGTTTGCCATTGTATTCAATCCGGAAACAGGCGAGTATTATAAATTACGGTTTTAAAGGTAAGCAATGCAAGTAGAATAAGCATAGATAGAGGAGTTCCAGTAGGATTTTAAAAACGATTAAAACAGTCCCTGAGCCAGAGGTGACCTAGTGCTAAGTGCTGAGCTCAGTGGACTGGTCTTATAGACTAGCGGGAGGCCCCAGGTTTGTTCCCCGGCAAGGGCAATTAGAGAATTTTCTGATTTTTCTCTGGTCTATTGTAAGGATTCAGCCGTGACTTATAGTTAGGTACCATTACTACAAATTAAAATACATAGTGGAGCTGATACTGTAGTGCACCATCTCTAAACTAAATTGACAGCTTTTTAAATCTAGCTCTGTCCCTTATCACAGGGAGTATTATAAAAGGGAGTATTAGGTATTTGACGACCTCCGTGGCGCAGTGTGTAGCGCTGTTGCCTTAACGTGCGGAGGTCCTGGGTTCGATCCCCGGCAGGGTCAATTTGGGAATTTATAATTTCTGAATTTTCCCTGGTCTGGCCCTGGTGGGAGGCTTCGGCCGCGGCTAGTTACCACCCTACCGGCAAAGACGTGCCGCCAAGCGATTTAGCGTTCCGGTACAATGCCGTCTAGAAACCGAAGGGGTATGGGTTTAATATAACTGCCATGCCCCTAATAGGTTAGCCCGCTACCATCTTAGACTGCATCATCACTTACCATCAGGAGGACTTGCTTGTAATTGGATTAAAAAAAATCTCTCGAGTTGCTTTTGAAATTACACTCCTCAAAATTGTTCCATGCTCATCCTCGAATCTACTCGTAGGTAGGTGTAGGTAAGTACCTACTGTAGGTAAGTATATTGGTATGAAAGTTAAATCTCACAAAAGGATCTTCGAATGTCGCGAATTGCGAAACCCAACATCGGCTGTTACGTAAAAGCATTTTTACCTGCCCAACATTCTGTGATGGCGTCTTTCATTCATTGAATTCCTTTGTATGGGAAGGTCAAAAGAAGGTTCCTTCCAAAGGTTCTGCTATTTCCAAAGGTTCCTTGGAAATAGCAGATACCTACCCTGAGGAGATCAGCTGCAATGATAATGTGACTCTGTGTGTGTTGGATCAAGATTCAAAAATGGAGATAATATTATAGGTAGGTAATTAGGTAGGTACCTATGCGGGAGGACGTGGGAACCATCGATATATATGTAAGTACTAGATGGGCCCTTTCTTAGAAAAACGCCGGGCCGCCGAGATGCGGAACGCGTTCCGCATCTGTCTTTGTTCCCGTCGTAGCGCTGTCACGATCGCTCGTCGTGCAGATAATTTGTTATTATTAAGTTAACATCTAAAGTTTAATTAGTTTGGCACTGTATAATTTTTATTTATAGGTAAGTGTTTCAATTCACAATCATACATTTCCAAAAAAACGTTATTTAATCTTCCTTTTTAATATTTTTATCCATTACGCAATCATTTAACTTCCGCGGCAAACTGTATGATTTTTTTTACTAACTGGCCAGTTAGTAAAAACTTTGGGCTTTGGGTTCCAGCCGTAGAATAGTCAGCCCAGTACGATAAAAAAATGCAATCAAGATTAGAGACGGGCAGACCGTACAATAGGCATTAATATTAAAAATTAAACTCTATTTAAATTTAATTTAATATTATTATAATAATAATGTGATAAAATTTATTATTGACGTGACGTGACGTGAATTAAATTTTTAACTACAATAAATTACAAGTTTTTAGCATTAGTAGTTACTGAATTATGCAAAGTGTGACGGACGGACATGTCGCGCCACAAGGGTTGTTTCCTTATCATTTTGGTACGCAACCTTAAAAATGATTTTATTTCTGTCAATTTTCGACAAAACTTCAGTATCAATAACTAAAAAATAATAAAATTTAAAAAACCCACGACGTACTGCAACTCCCCATTCAGTGGACTTTGACCTTAAAATATATCTAAGAACCTTCTCACAAGCTATACATACCTAATGCAAAAAACCGCATTATAATCGGTCCAATAGTTTTACAGGAAAGTTGTAACAAAAGTGGTAAAACTAACAACATCATACTATCATTTATCGTTTACCTCAGAGAGTACACTGATGTAGGTATTAGTTTCAACAAGCGTATCTGTACTAATCTATGACCGAGTCATATACGTTTTCAAGCTGTCATTCAGCAATGGCGGATATTGCAAGCAAGTTCCCGCTTTTCAGACTAGATGGCGTTGATGGCGTTGCTAAAAATCGCCCACATTCTTTGTTTGACAGGGCCCGTCTATGTAAATTGAGGTCGTTGGTGGGAACCCACCGAATTATTATCCCAAGAAAACTCCTACCATTCTTCCATTATTTGATTAATGGAAAGGGGTCACGACTCACGATCCTCAGTAATGAGGAATAGGTATGACACAGAGAGAGAGAGAGATATTTAGTAATAGGTAAAATTATATGAAAAATAAAAAATAAAACAAGAACTAATAAAAAGGCATAAAAATAATTAGTTCCCATTTTGGCCACCGAGCCAGCCATAGACTCAAACGAACTTTACTTTATATCATTCGCATAGCAAACAAAATATCAAAATAGTGATGTGCTTTTAACTGAACGAATGATTGAAGAAAATAATTTTATTACACACTGGATTTTATATTGTATCTTGTTGTAGGGCTTTTTGAAACGAAACAAATAAGTTTGTTGTAAGTAAAAATGAATAAATTAAACTAACTCGTATCTAATATTCAATAGGTAATTGTGTCAGTTCAAACGGGATTGAGTCATAGTCACATTTATATCAATACACCACCGTTATTTATGTTAAGATATCGGTCTGTCATTTGTGACGAAATACCTAGACAATAAGTCTATCTTCGTGTCCGTTATAATCGTATTAAATAATATTACCCCGACAGAATATTGTGGCGTGTTAGGAAGACACCAGAATAATTAAGTACCTATCTAATTACCTATAATATTCAATGACTTCGTTCATGAGTGAATTCATTGCCAGGTAGATTCTAATTCATTAGACTCGGACACGGCCCAGTAGCATTTCAAAAGGGCACTTGAAAATCCCATTACAGCTGATAATTGAATTTCGAGTGGCAAAGGGCTATCTTTTTGTCACTTCAAGTGTTGTCTTTTGCTCCTCCTAGCTCCAGCTTTTATTTTTTCAATAAAAACTTTGTTCACTCAAGATTTATTTAGTTACTGAAGAATAACTCCGGAGTAGGTACGTTGTTGCACTTTTAAATATTGTACGATTTTCAATGATTGTTGGTACCATTGGAATTAATAATGATTTGATGATCTCCGTGGTGCAGTGTTGAGCGCTATAATGTCTTATCGTGCAACTGCGGAGGTCCCGGGTTCGATCCGGGCAGGGTAAATTTATGAATTTATAATTTCTGAATTTTCCCTGGTCTGACTTGGTGGGAACTTTTGGCCGTGGCTAGTTACCACCCTACCGGTAAAACGTGCCGCCGAGTGATTTAGCGTTCCAGTACGATGCCACGTAGAAACCGAATACCCCTATTCGGTTATTATGGGTTTAATATACCTAACTGCCATGCCCCTAACAGGTTAGCCCGCTACCATCTTAGACTGCATCATCACTTACCATCAGGTGAGATCGTAGTCAAGGGCTAACTATTAGTGGATAAAAAAAATCCAAATAGTAAAAAATAATATAATCATTAATTATGAACATTGGGTAATACAAAAGTAAAAATACATAATAAAAAACCAATTAATAATAAATCTCACATTTTTTGCAGGAAATATACCACAGGTTGTATTAAAAATCAATAAGTACCTACCTGGTTATAAAAACAAAATATGTATACAAAGCTGTTAATGTATTTCAAAATACCCATGATAAATTAATATAAGTAGATCAATACAGATTAACATTATTAATCCTTTTGAAAGTACCGAGTAAAACTACTAGTAAGTTTTGTGACCCCTACTTGAGTACACGTGCTGGGTTTTTTTATAGCACCGGCACGTTACGAACCGTATGCTCGGAAACCGTCGCCCTGCCCAGGATATCCTGTTTGAAAAATAAAAGAGCTACCCTACCACCTTTGTAAGAACAAATCGGTTATTACGAGTGTTGCTGCAAGACAATTTGAACCTTATGTTGTAGATTTAAGAATAGTTATGAAATTGTTTGCCCGAATCATCCTGTGTGTGTGCTCAAAAATAAATGTTCCAATTTTAATATAATTTAGTTATGTACCTAACCATCAGTGGCGTGCAGTTCATAGAGGCATAAAAGCACTGTTCACCCAAATGAACATACGTCGATGCTCATTTTTTACCAAACAATTAGTATACAGGTACCTATGCTGAATGCTGAACTGCTGACCAACTAATGCCTACCCCACGTTCAAACCCTGTGCATGCCACTGCTAACCATGTGTAGCTAACATACTCGTACTTGTGGTCTTGCAAAAGAAAGTTTCTCTAATTATTTAAACCTGCCAAATAATTTAGGATGTTAGAAGAAATGTAAAATATACCTATTTTTATTGTTCTCAAAATAACAAAGTTAGACCTAATAAATTATAATTATTATATTGCGAGGTTCACAATCACAACTCACAACTCAAACTCACCCTATAATTTTTCTTTGTTGACATTGAACCTGCCATATTCGAACTCTAGTAATACGCTAATTATTATTATTAGTGTTTGTAAGTGAACACCATGTTGCAGTATTAATAAACATTTTTAGATTTCTAACTAATTGATAATTTTCGTTTAAGGAATTCATACTTAATCTATACTAATATTATAAATGCGAAAGTTTGGATGGGTGGATGTTTAGATGGATGGATGTTTGCTCCTCAATCACGCCAGAACGGCTGAATGGATCTAGCTGAAATTTGGCATTGAGATAGATTATAGTCTGGAATAACACATAAGGCTACTTTTTTCCCGGAAAATTAAACCTCTACCTATGTGGACACGGATTTTTGTAAGGAGGAAGGATGCTTATTTTATATTGGCAAGTAAAATATTAGCATCTCATTGTGAACAGCTTTGAAAAGGATACGCCTTGGAAGGAGTAAACAAATCATAAATTCTGTTAACAAATTAAGATTGTGTTTTTCACGTACTTTTTAATAATATTAGCATATAAGTATTATAACGCAACGAATGTTACGTACACAGGACGTTAGTACCTACGTTACTGTAGTCAGTAGCGATCGACTGTTCCTCGTTTTTTTCCTCTTCCAATAAAAAACAATATAAAACCCAACTACCAACCTATACAACTACCCATTATATTATTACCCATTATATATGGGTTATACCCATAACCATCCATTCTAGCTAAAAAAATAACTATGCATATTAATTAAAATAATATTTTGGCCCAAGTTCAGAATGGATGTAAGGCTAGGACACGCGGTACTAAGGAACTCCTTCTCATAGACACCACTATTTGCCAACAGGTACGGCGAAATAAAAAAATCTAGTTGCTGCTTGGATTTATTATAAGAAGGCCTATGATTCGGTGCCTCACACGTGGCTCATGGAGATCATGAAGTTGTATAAGGTCGATGCAACTCTATGTTCCTTTCTCGACTCATGTATGAGGCAATGGATGACAGTTCTTCGTCAACCAGGGAATGCTAGATCTTTTGAATTAGCCGAACCGATAAGGATTAAGCGAGGAATTTTCCAAGGTGATAGTTTGAGCCCTTTATGGTTTTGCTTGGCACTTAATCCACTCAGTACACTACTGAAGGATTCAGGGCTAGGCTTTCGTCTTCGCAGGGGTGGTGAGGTCATATCTCACTTACTGTATATGGATGACCTCAAGCTGTATGCATCAAAAAGACCAGACCTCGTGAAGTTGCTAAAGATAACTCAAAACTTTAGCAATGACATTGGGATGGAATTTGGTGTCGATAAGTGTGCGGTTATCAATATAGAGCGAGGTAGGGTTGTGAACTCTGAGAATCTAGTTCTTTCAGATACTTTGATTCTCAGATCACTCTGTGAAGGTGAAACATATAAATACCTTGGTATGTCAGAGGCGCTTGGTATTGAGACAAGGACTATGAAACAACTAGTAGAGGAGCGTTTCTTTGGTCGCCTGAAAAAAGTCCTTAATAGTCTTTTATCAGGTGGTAATAAGGTGCGTGCCTTTAATGGTTGGGTCATGCCTTTACTCACATACACCTTTGGCATTCTAAAGTGGACTCAAACTGAACTGGATACCCTGGATCGAAAGGTTCGAAAACTGTTGACCACATACCGTATGCATCATCCGCGCTCATCTGTTATGAGATTGTACATCCCACGCAAGTATGGAGGACGTTGATAAGGGTTTCACCCCGCTTTCCTTAGGCAAAGAGAACTGGCGCAAACCAATAGTACTTAGTGCTTCGGATCGCATGGCGGTATGGGAGAGCAAGGAGTTATATGGTAGATTCTACAAGGCCCTAACCAGGGCGGAGGCAGATCCAATAGCATCTATATTTTGGTTACAGTTCGGTGACCTCTTTGGGGAAACCGAAGGTTTTGTGTGTGCAATTATGGATGAAGTTATCAAGACGAATAACTATCGGAGACACATTATGAAAGATGGCACTGTTGACATATGTCGTGCGTGACATCTTCCTGGGGAGTCCCTCAGACATATTGTCTCCGGTTGTTCTCATCTTGCTAATGGAGAGTACTTGCACAGACATAATCAAGTAGCCAAAATAATCCATCAACAACTGGCTCTCCAGTACGGACTTGTTGAGACTGAGGTACCATACTATAGGTATGACCCTGTGCCAGTTCTCGAAAATAGTAGTGCCTTGCTCTACTGGGATCGGTCGGTTATCACTGATAGGTTTATTATTGCCAATAGACCTGACATAGTGTTAGTCGATCGCTCAGCGCGCCGAGCAACAATTGTTGATGTTACTATTCCACATGATGATAACCTGGTGAAAGCAGAAAAGGAAAAAGTATCGAAATACTTGGACCTTGCTCACGAGATTACCGCCATGTGGAGTGTTGACTCAACGATTGTTGTACCGATGGTTGTATCAGTTAATGGTCTTATTGCGAAAAGTTTCGATCAACACCTTAAGAAGCTTTCGCTTGGTTGTTGGCTTAAGGGTCGGGTACAGCAGGCGGTTATCCTTGAGACGGCACGAATTGTGAGGAAGTTCCTCTCTCTGGAGCCCTGACCACCGGCTGCTTGGGTCTTTAAGACCCCGCAGTGGGTGAAAGTTTTATAAGGTTATTTTTAAATGTGTTTTGTATAGTATTTTATATATTTATGTAACGTTTTAGAAATAATTTTATAAATTTGTACAAATAAGTGAGAGAAAAATATTATTTTTGAGTCTTAATTAATTTATAGTTAATTAATTAGAGTGTAATTAGAGTGTATTTACCATCCTACCTTCAAAGACATACCGCCAAGCGATTTAGCGTTCCCGTATGATGCCGTGTAGAAACCGATTGGGGGTATTCGTTTAATGAGAACGTGCTATTACCTATTCTGTGTTATAACTTCCATACCCCAACAGGTTAACCCGCTACCATATTACACTGTATCATCACTTACTATCAGGTGAGATTGCAGTCCAGGGCTGACTTGTAGTAGCGTAAAATAGAGTCTAATAGAGTCCTGGTTTCAATAGCAAATAACAGAAATACCTACTAACTAAGAACGAAATAATATCGAGTAGGTAAGTTTTCGTTTTGATCATTGGATTATAGAATAGAATTACGGTTTCAATAGCCTTCAAAACAATATTAGTAAATTGATAAAATAATAATGGTATAACTGCATAAAAAGAAGCGTTATTTTCACAAGAATATATTTCGCATAATATCTGTCTTAAATGAGCAAAATATATTTAATTGAGAATGTGATGGTGTAAAAGTATAATATTAAACATACTTCGAAAATATTATAAGAGAAATCTAAATTGTAACTAAAGTGGGGAGCTATGAACCCGTGACATTGTCAAGGGCTCAGAAACGAAGTGAGAATCTGCCAACCAGAAATTACATAGGGTTTGATAAGATTGAGTGCTCAAAATAGCATATTATAACTTTATAAGCTATCAGCACTTTAGCTTCTTAGCAAATAACAGATTATTAGGTTTGTGACTTGTGATTTTATGTGAATTTGGTAGGTACCTATGCACTTTTATTACGTGAGTTGCAACTTCTTTTCTGTTCATTTAAATTGTTTTGACGTTTGTATTTGTAATTGTTTTGAATAGGAATTTTGATATTTTTAATCCTTTCCTTAAAACTACTAGGTACTTTAGCTCCCGCTGTGGCAATACAATTATTAATACTTCATACGTACTAAAAGTATTTATTAACATTAATTTTAATTACCTATTCACGAACATTAAAAATGTTTTCGAAGCAAAACTTATAATTATAACGACGATAAAATTATAAATCAAATTTTAAAAGGTTTGTGAACCCAGACCGAGACACATTAAAACTACCACCATTGATTTACCCCTACCGACGGATTTCATTTCACACACGGTACAACGGCAACCATTCTGCACCGTTCGTTCTCTTTCTGACTCATTCACCGTGCGATTGCTGCACGGCTCTTCGAACGAAATCGTTCCTCGTTCGAAAGACGAAAACAAAACTAGTCGCACGCCGACCGTCGGAATGAGCGTGTTGCGCATGCGTAGAATTTCACCAACGAACTAAACTTCGAAACTACGTAAATAAACAAGTGATTACGATCTGTGCCCAAATTCTATTGTTGTGTGTGCCTATTTTTAATTAAATCTACGTATTTTATTTTATACATTAACATTTTGTAACAGAAAGTGCCAATTTGTGCTACGAATTTGCGAGTAAGTAGAATTCTTTTGTTATTTTCTTTTTTTTTTGCGGGAACCCAGCCGGCGCGCTAGCCGTGATTGTGTGTTTTGATGCAACCTGCAGCGTTAAGATTTATTGGGTTTTTATTGTATTAGATAATACAAAATACTTATAGTAAATCATCTATGATAGTTCTGCGTTTTACATGGTTTTACGTCGTGTTTGTTTTCGTTTATTATGAATCACATAAGTTTACCTAGGCTATGTTACCTTCAGTATTATCAAGATATTATTGATCCGCTACTTGGATTTTTCATGAATTTTAGTAACCCTAGTCCTCACAAAAAAATTTGTAAGTACCTACCTAGACTACCTAATTACCTAGGTAAGAAGGGTACCCTGTAGTATCCTCCTGTATAAATCTGTACTAGTTATAAATGCGAAAGTTTGGATGTACCTATGGATGGATGTGTGTTACTCAATCACGCCCCAACGGCTGAACGGATCTGGATGAAATTTGGCACAGAGATAGATTATGGTCTGGAATAACACATCAAAGGCTACTTTTTATCCCAGAAAATTAAAGAGTTCCCGCGGGAACCGAAATACCTCAATCCACGTGGATAAAGTCGCGGGCATTAGCTAGTTACAAAAATAAAAATAAACGGAAATAATACTTAAATAGACTAACAATCCATGTTGTAGAAAATCCCAAAAAGGGTAGGTATCAAACTCAGCGTAATGCTGATATGGTGTAGTGGTGGTGGTAGATGTAGATACACCATATCAGCGCTGATTTTCAGTTGACCCCTATAGAAAATCCTCGGCGTCTCGGACCGGTCCGGGCTGATCATCAAACCAACTTAATGTATTTAGTCACTAAAATTATAACAGCTTTCAAAAGGAATTTTTGAAGATCCTAATGTGTCCGGCTTTAAGGTACGGACAGACGTGCTCATTACTAGCACGAAAGCATGCTAATAATGAGCATTTGCTAGTAATGAGCATGCTTAATTCGAGCATGCTCAAAAATCAACAGCCGTTTGATTTTTGAGCATGCTTCCTGAGGCGCGGGTGGAAAGGGGTGTGCTTTGAGCACGTCTGTACAGGCTTTCTTAGGAGCATGCTTATTGTCACTTCGATCTCGGCTTGGGAGCGCCTAAAATAAGCATGCCTAAAATAAGCATTTGTGTACAGTGAAAGAGCATGCTCGTTTTGAGCATGCTTTTTAGAGATTAATTAGCATGCCACTAATGAGCATGTCTGTCAGTACCTTTATGACCAAAATAGTCGTTTTTATTACTAATCCGGCCGCCGCCGTCTGGCGCTTGTAGTTTGGAGCATGGCAATGATAGGCTCCTAACCACGAGTCGGGCAGACTTGCCAGATATTTACGTGTGCAGCTTGCTTAAGGCGAGTCACCTCAGCTCAGCGGTGAAAACTGGTTTGCTAGATCAAATTTTTTCGGTATTTACTATTAAATAACGGTCTTACAAAAAATATCCGATACACTTAAAGATATTGTCTAAAGAATGTGCTAATTTGTTACACGATAGGATGTACTTTACTCGATCAAAAAAAATCTTGAAACAGGCTAAATTAAAAGTTTAAAACGAATTTTTTATTAATAAAATTTTCGACTTTGCTCATCATTTTTATATGGATAAATTCCTCTTGAAGTATTAATGAGAACCTGCTAAAATTTATTTCAAACTGAAGTCCTATATCTATTCAATTCAAATTAATCCCAGAACTTGAACGTTGCCAAGCGGTTTCAGAATATACCGCGCTGCCCGCTTCCCCGCCAGTCTCTACGAGAAATGTACCGCGAGACGCGCGGGCGGCACCCCACACCTCACCTCCTAAAATCTTGGAGGTGACTCGCCTTAACAACTTAGGAGCGGCTGCCAAGTTTCTTATGTTCTAACTTACAAGTATCTATAGGTCCACATTCCTTTTTAATTAACACCATTTAAAACCATGGGAAGTAAAATGTGAACGAAAACCGAATCGGTTCGGAGTCGAACCGATTGCTGCTAATTGGTAGAAAAAAGAGGATGTTTAATTAACAAAATTAGCGTTCAAGTATAAAATTTGCATTTTATTAGCTGTCCATCATTAACTTGTTTGCAAATTGTAAACTTGGTTTGATATTTTTTTTTAATTGTAATAATAGCCTACTCGATTTCTTGTGAATATGTCACCGTAAGATTGTAAAAACCGTTAGATTATAATATAACGTTTTTTATCTCGATAGATTATAAACTGTTGACAGATTGTGAACCGTAACATACTGCTTACAATTTAACGCGTTATTTTTCGGTAAATTGTAATATATTAGGTATATTAACCCGATAGAACCTAAGTGCCCGGCCTGAGGCCGGGCACTACCTGAATATTCATGTCACACCTTAACCTAACCTAGAGTTCGCGCGTGAGTTGAATGCAGAGTAAATGTATGGTGACACTTACATTTACTCTGCATTCAACTCGCGCGCGAACTGTACAAGAAAGAGACAAGAAAACGTAAAAACAATAAATATTTCATAAATTAATACTCAGAACATTGAACGGTTCACAATCTTTCGACAGTTTATAATCTCGCGGGATAGAAACCGTTAGATTATAATCTAACGGATTTTACAATCTTACGGTTACAAATACAGTATAGGTACTTAATAAATTAACAATACATTCTAACTTAATGTAAATACGAAAGGGTGTGTCTGTCTGTCTCATTGCTACGCTTTCACGGCTTATCTGGTCAACCAATTTTGATGAAATTTCAAAAAACAAAAACCAAGAGGTTTTTGTTTGTCATGTAGTCGCGGCCCGCGGGTCTAGTTTACTAAATGATTTTCAGGATACTAACTCCATTCCGTATCGGATCACGATGAGAAAAAGAAAGTCGTTCCGTAGTTTACCTACTTAGTTATACCTATCTATAGTTTCTTTTTGCACTATAAGTGCCGTGATGGACGGACGGACATAATAACCAAGTAAAATATTTAAGCAAAATTAATTGTTGTTTGATTGGATACCTAGTAACTAGTTAGTAAAATATAATATTTCATGGTCGGAGTAATGTGGTGGCGTTGACTCCGCGACCTCGACCCCGTGAGACCACGTATTTTTAGTTCCCATTTAACATACCTAAACGCAACTAGCATGTGACTCACGCTAGGTAGGAAGTTATGCGAACTTTGCCATTGGAATCAATAACATTTTTATTGTCATGTACAATTTTATAACCTTTAAATTTGCCACGCTGTCGATATTTTATGTAGTATGGCGTAGAATTGGGGCATTCTTGAGAACATATTATATCTATTATTTGATGCACTACCTTGTTAAATAGAACTAGAACGCGCTGTAGCCCTAAGCATAGTTACGAGTGTCTTGTGTAGTTAAACCGTAACTGACATGTCTATTGTGGTCTGCTAGGTTAAGACTTAATCTAGCAGATCGCTTGCATCTTTCACAGGTATTGAGCAACTAAATCGGGAATAGTGTAACTAATTAGCAACTAAATACCCAGTAGGTTAGATGTGCGGGTCGCGACCATGGTCTGCTAGCTTAATGTACCTACGTTCTTTGAATAGGTTTTCACAGAATGCTCTAAAACATTTCTTTGCATGTTCATTGCAGCGAAAGTTAATCTACGCGCGGTCATGTTGCATCTTACGGTAAGCGCCCAATGGACAATGTATACCTACCTAGGCTGTGTATACTTTTAGTTGTTTTTTTTTATCCACTACCCTTGACTGCGATCTCACCTGATGGTATCTAAGTGATGATGCAGTCTAAGATGGTAGCGGGCTAACCTGTTAGGGGCATGGCAGTTATATTAAACACATACCCCTGCATGGCAGTTATATTATACACGGCATCGTACCGGAACGCTAAATCGCTTGGCGGCACGTCTTTGCCGGTAGGGTGGTAACTAGCCACGGCCGAAGCCTCCCACCAGACCAGACAGGGGAAAATTCAGAAATTATAAATTCCCAAATTGACCCTGCCGGGTTTCGAACCCGGGACCTCCGCACGTTAAGGCAACAGCGTTACACACTGCGCCACGGAGGTCGTCAAATTGATAAGTTGATTCTATGACAAGTTCAGCCGAACAGTTTAAAATACGCGTCAAAGCTAAACTAACGCAAACATAGTCAATCTTACCCAAGGTAATCCCTCAACTTTCTATACCTAGCTATTCTATCGCAGTTGACTTTAATCTCGAATCCTCTTGGCCAGCTAAACCTTCTTGTCGGAGTCAGCCGTAATGACCTACCTGACTTTGATAGTTTAAGAGCTATAGTTTTCTTTTACCAGTTTTCCGTTTGTAGCTTTGAAAACCGATAAGTGGATAATAGTTACCATAATAATACTTAAAATACCTTCGATATTTTAGATGAATGGTGACACATACATTTATTCTGCATTCAACCCGCGCGCCAACTGTAGATGAGTTGTTTGAGCTTTTGAGCTCTTTGAGCTTTGATACAATGTTTAAATTGCTAAGTAACGCTTCAATATAAACTGAGAAGGATCCAGATTCCAGACATGCACGGAGACTAGAAACGATTAAATGAAATTAGTTACAGTCTGCTTTGCCAAAAAGCAAAGATAGCATTTTTGCCTTTGATACTTACCACAAGTCAAGGATCGTGCAATAATTCACTTTCAATTAGCCTAGCTATTAATCATTTAGACAGTGCAGACTGCAGTCTCAATAATAAAGGCTAACACACACAACACGTAACGTAAACTTTAATAATCTCAGTTATGCAGATGACATGGTGCTGCTCAGCCCCTCGATTGGAGGGCTAAGGAGACTTCTTTCGGTCTGTGATTGAAATATAATGTTTCCAAGTCAGAGACGATGATATTCAGATCGGGGAAGGGTCCGGAGAGGGTGCCGCCGGTCTTTTTGAATAGTTCTGCAATTCGGGAGGTGCGGCAATTTAAATATCTAGGACATGTGGTCGCCGATGACCTTAGGGATGACTTGGACATCGAAAGAGAGAGAAGAACACTGTCGGTTCGGTGCAACATGCTCGCGCGTCGATACTCTAAATGCAGTACCGACGTAAAGCTAACCCTGTGTGAATTGCACACACACACATACTTTTTTCCTAAGATCCTAATAGGTTGCCACCTTATAACCACCTAAAAAGGCACTCTTGGTAGCAAAGGAACTGGTCTGGGAACAAAGGTCTGTGTGTGGAACGGCTATTATATTTTTCCAATACTGGACTTGGAACATTAATTGTTAATTATACATGTAAGTATACTTATTCATGTCGTATGCTATTAGTAGCTTTTTCGTGGTGAACGTAAACGATAACTAACCGTCAATGGTGCAAATGACCCTAACAGTATAAACTGCTAGGAATAAGATCACCAGTCGCAACATATATTATACAATTCTATTCAACTGTTGAAATGTGTGATATAAACGTATAATTGCTGAAACAAAAACTATGAGACCTATGCGTCAGTGAAATTGGATTAATTGTTAGAGTTCATCAATCTCAAGGGAAATAATGGTGAGGCCCAAACCATAATGTGACAATTTAATTGGACTAGTCTAACTACCAGAAATTCCTACCACAGTGCACAGTGTATTGAAGCGTCATTCATATCATAGTCAACTACCCATTCCCTCGTATCAAAGTAGGTAAACTAATAATCTTAGATTATTTAGACGTGTAAGAATTCATTGCTAATAATAAAGAGAAACTTCAACAAGATCATGTTAAAATTAGTAACAGCAGATTGTTCATCAAGGGACTAAAATGAGCCATTTCATACGAGATGTTTAGCTTACCGAGCGTAGCGAGGTATATGCTTTAGAATCGAGTAGAATGGCTTTTAGTCCCGTTGTAAACGGTTAGGTTAAAAAGCGGTTTTCACTTAAAGAGAAAATAAAATAAATAACGATTTTTAATTATTTCTTTGCCTTTTTGTTACATTTTCATATTAGGAGTGAGATCTTTATTTTTACTTGATGATAAACAAATAAATAGTCACCTGTCACATTCACTTTACCTGCCTTCACCTTTAATTACGTATTCTGCATCGAAATTTGAAATGGATTAATAATTATCATCCATAAAACATCCATTTAAATAAATGTAAAATAATTACAACAAAAAAATCTATGATTTCGCGGCAAACCGCAATACCAACTTTATTTTTCTCCGTATCGTTAACGAGAAGGAATTTAAATAAATACAGTAATACCATAGACATAGATCTGTAGGATAATGGTAGGATACTGTAACTATACGTATCTTACTATTCAGGGGGAAAATAATTTATACAAGAAAAAAAAAAAAAAAAAAAATATATATATATTATAATGATAAAATAATAGTAAAATAATATTAAAACAATAATAGAATAATAGTACATACTATATGTATATAGTATTATATATGATCTAATCGAGGGAGCATGGAAACTTACTAACGAGCTTCCCGTCGTTCCGTCCACTCGGTGGGACGAGCACTAGATGATTCTCAGCCGTTTGGGCACTGATTCACACGCACGTTGTGCCAATATTGTATTGCATACATACTTGTTGTTGGATGCTTTCTGGTAAGGGAGCCTTAGTACTTGTACTTTGTGAACCTGGCTGGATAGCGTCCTACGATATTCAATCTGCCTATGGTGGATTTATAACATATTTAAATATAACATATTACATATATACCCATAACATACAATTATCATTGCAGGTTGAGTTGGGCCTGTAGAATATATCACTCGCTCCGGCGATGCATCGGCACGGCTGGTTCTGTCTTGATGTTTACTTCGGTAGGACGTCAAGATGGGATAGGTCGTTGTTGAACCAGAGAGCTTGCTTTCTGTGCGTAGTACACTTCGTGTACATTTCTATGTTCTACAGTACGTCTGATTTTACCATGCGATTTTATTGTAACAACAAATTATCCTATTATATGAAATTACGATGTTTGCTATGGTCGAACGATGACTAACTATTATATAAAATTACTACGATGTTCGCTATGATCGAACGATAACTAATCATGGTTGATAGGACTCTGTTTACTACTACCAATATCAAACTTACTTCAAACAATGTTCTACTACCCATGATGGTTGCGCGCTATATTTGATTAATATACTATTACTGAAGGTTGCATCACGCCTGTGGACTCTGTTTCGTTGCGGCGAACATCCCTGCAGTGCGCCTGGTGTATCCTTGAAACCTATTACAGGTATATGTGGGATTACACCACTTTAAAAATGTAATTACCCAGCTTTATGCTGACATAAGTGGAACGCACCACTCTAAAGTACACTCGTGTACGTTGCGCCATTTCGCGGTTGATGCCTAGTGGTTTGGGGGGGGAGGCTTGTTGGCTTTTGGTATTTTATGAGGCTTATTGGCCCATGTTCTCATGTATCGATATGTCTTTTGGAATACCAAGAGTGGGAAGAAGACTACCGTTGATGGCGGGGCGGAGCCAGTCAACCATCATATATTTTGTTAGTCAAAGTATATGATGCCAAACAAAGCACCTTCCTTAATCAAGGGAGATGCTTGCCACTAGGGATAATTAGCTTCACCACTGTGTGACCTTATGGAGTCTTATGGAACAACTTAAATGTATGTTACATAAGATAGAAATCGAAACTCTGAGTAACTATCCATATATAAGGTCAACTCTCTTGATTTTAAATATATTTCGCATAGAAATATAATATGATTGATCCTATACATAAGACTGACTTATTGTGTATGTTAAGAGGCAAACATAAATCTGGCTTGCTGTGTATGTTAAGAGGCAAAACATTAAAACGAACAAAGCGCAGTATACTTGAACAGGATCGCATAGCAAAAATACACCTCTAAATGTGTGTCATGGTTGTATACTATTTAGATACTCGAACACGTTAAATATAAAACTCTCATATAAAACGTGTGTCATAGTTGTATACTAGTTCTATACTCGATCACGTAACAAAGCACTTGCCTTCACTTTGTTGATTTATACTTGATCATTTTTACAACTTTTCTATAACTCGAACGCGTAATTTAAGCCAGTCTTATGTGAACTGAAATTCATTGAAATCAGTTCTTAAACTAGTCGTTGGGTTGATTGAATTCGAAGCTTCTGAAACTCTAAAAGAACTTGGGTTGTTATGTTCGCAACGATGATGAGGGTTTACTGCTAGATGATTCATGAGCCATTACAAAGAACCATTGAATTTTATTTGTAGAGAGAGGTATAGATTCTTAGGGACCCCGTCAGGTTAGTTACAATACGATGGGTAACGTTGACATTCAACTAAGTGACATAATTTTTTTGGCTGTTGATAGTAACCATAGAGTAAAAAATCTGTACAGGAAAACTTGTCAGCTACCTCACAAGTTCCTGTTTTTAATATCCGCTATAGTTATTTGGTTAAATCGCCTAATTGCTATTTTCAAGTATAGACAAAACCTCATTTCTAAAAATCTTGGTAATTATTCCGGAGATAGTTAATGAGCCGCCTGCTAACAAATACTTATAATAAAAAGTTACAATAAATTAGAATTTAGATATATCATGTGATATTGATATACCTACCTAATTTAATGACCAGACTTAAAAAAAGTTTCAAAATCAGGAAATTAAAGCCGGATGAGCGCGACAGCAAAAAGTCAGTCAGGACACTTTTGAACAAGCTTACAAACAAGAAAAGGTGGTGCTTAAAGTGATTCCCAGAGGGGATCGTATTTGGTAACGTGGGAGTCTTAGAGGTGCTAAATAACTAGGACCTGGCGCCTCAAGGATACCGATATTTGAACGGGTGTTTCGAAAGGAAGTTTGTTGAAGAAATTCTTTGTCTGTTTCGGTCTCTGATTCAGCCGTACTCGTAGAGTTCAGATCTATAACCACAGACTACTTAATAGTAACCTTCTATAACACGGGTTTTTTAAATTTATGACGACCTCCGTGGCGCAGTGTGTAGCACTGTTGCCTTAACGTGCGGAGGCCCTGGGTTCGATCCCCGGGAGGGTCAATTTGGGAATTTATAATTTCTGAATTTTCCCTGGTCTGGCCTGGTGGGAGGCTTCGGCCGTGGCTAGTTACCACCCTACCGGCAAAGACGTGCCGCCAAGCGATTTAGCGTTCCGGTACGATGTCGTGTAGAAACCGAAAGTTTAATATAACTGCCATGCCCCTAACAGGTTAGCCCGCTACCGTCTTAGACTGCATCATCACTTACCATCAGGTGAGATCGTAGTCAAGGGCTAGCTTGTAGTGGATAAAAAAAAGAAATTGTCGGATTGTAACTTTTATTAAACAAAGGCCTCGTAAAGTATGTCAGTACTACACGTACATTTACATGTGAATTGTTTAAACTTTACTCAAATTGAAACAGTGTGTTGACTTAGCTTTATGCTATAAAATGTCAAGACATTTTAGTTCTTAAGTTCATACGACATTAAGCAAAGCCTTAAGGTTAAACGGTAAGTAATATCACTTGATGATAATATGTACTTATTACTTTCTGAAGGACCCCCTTGTGGTCGCATCACAATTCACAAGCGATAGGTAGGTAACTAATACATAAACGAAGGAATGATAGGTAACTGTAACTGTAATACTACCCAAATTTCAATTTTGTCACTCCTGATAAAAAAAATATCAGAGCTAATAAATATTTCGGATGCAGATTGCGGACAGTAGTGTCAACAAACTTATTATCAGCACATGTAAATATTATCCGGGACAAGAGTCGATACTCGATTCCGATTTGCATAACTTTTAAGAATTTTAATGAAGCCGACGTTTCAGGTTGTTGCATTCTAAATCGTGCAAGATACAACTGATAAGATACCGTTGTTTGAAACTTTGCATTTTCCGTTTCGGACATTTTGAATTTGTATTACGAGAATTAATAAAAATCATTTTTTAGATAGGTACGATTATTTGAGGTCGGATTTGCAAATTAGTTACAAACCTTGTCGCACTTACTACTTCAGTTTGAAAATACTTAGTCAAATAAAACTTTTAACCACGTTTCCAAAATCAATGTCTTAGTTAACCTGTACACTGTAGCAACTGAAAATATCTGAACAACGCCACTTCTAAAGGCAAATAAAAAAGAATGAGAAAGAAGAATCTCTTAAATACTTCAGTATTGATAAAATATAATAAAGCCACAAGTAAAAGTTAACCTTTTTCCTTATGGTCTGTATATATATATTATATATATGTCACCGTAAGATTGCAAAAACCGTTAGATTATAATCTATCTAGCGAAATTGTAAACTGTCGACAGATTACAATTTAACGCATTATTTTTCGGTAGACTGTAATCTGTTAAGTATATTAACCCGATAAAACCTACCTAATTATTTATGTCGAACCCTATCCTAACCTACAAGAAAGAGACAAGAAAACGTAAATAAAATGAATATTTCAAAAAGTGACACTCAGTACATTGAACGGTTCACAATCTGTCGACAGTTTACAATTTCGCCAGCTAGATTATAATCTAACGGTTTTTGCAATCTTACGGTGACATATACATAATATGTAGGTAGGTAACTAGGTATTTAAAGTTTTATCGTCTGAGTTCCAAACGCCGCGTACTGCGAGCAGTAATAAATCACCGCGCAATGAGAACATTACTCAGATGTTATCATTTGTGAGTCATCTTCAATTTTATCACATCAGCCTTAGACATGTCGTGACCGGTCGATGCGTGTCGTGAACTTGACTGATCCAACTCTATTTGTCAGGCACATGTTACAATTAAATTGTTTGGATTAGAGTAGTGTAATCAGCCGTTGACAAAGAGCCGGGTGATATTCGTAACTCTAGGGTTGCCATCAACATGAAACCAAACATCTAGGACATTCAAATCCAAACAGCTTACTTAAACGCTGCTGGAAGGCTAGCACGTTGATGTGGTAAGTACATGGCACTCTGAGCTGGTCACCTATGCCGGAAGACTTTTACAGTAAAAGATCCCAAAGGTGACACCGCGGCTTTGCTAGGTAGAGTAACGATAACCAGATAGTTACGAGTAAAGAAGGCTTCGATTAACTAAATAAGAATATATTAAACTTTAGATGTATGATGATGAAGAGCTTTTCAAGCAATGTAAGTACATGTACAACTTGAAATGAAGTGCAGGCAAAGGGTGTCTTTGGATTATGTTTTTTTGAAACATTCGGATGACTTTGTCTAAAACTCGCTCTCCAGAAGATCTTTAAACGAGAACGAATTACAGGAAACCCAGACGAATAGCAGCCCTATCATGACTAGTATAGAGGAAGCGTCGGTTATGGCATGTGACTATGAATTTTGATGTAATTGTCTGTAATTGTGATGACTGAGTCGCGGTTAATAACTAGGCGAGAAAGAATTAATGAGAACATTAGAAACTATGGAAAGTGGTACACAATGCTTGAAAAGTATATTATTTGAAAAGTAATGTAGTTCGTGTAGAGCCAAACGTATTGGAAGTTGAAGTGGCAGGTAATAATCTCTATCGCAGAACCAATGCCAATGGGGCAAATTTGTGTTCTGGAGTGGATACCGCGTAAAATAACGTAAGCGAAATGTAGGAAAAAGGGAGCTCTGGACCGTTGAATCTTGGACCTGAAGAAAGTGACGAGAAGCGAGTGATGAGCGAGTGAGCGATAAGGAAGTTAGAGAACTAGGTATGATAGGGCGCTCATGAAAAGCCCTATTTTTAACAGCAGACGCGTGTAGGTTGACGGATTGGATAAGATTGGATATAAAAGCAAACAACTACACAACAAACATAGTCTGCTAAAATCATTATAACCCTTCCTGAGTCGTGTAATTAAAGAGTTCCAAACTCACCTGCTAAACTCGTTTCATTGTACCAGTTTAAATTGTTCATTTTCGTTCGTGTCAGTTTATAATTTTCAAAGGAAGTAACTTATTAACAGGTTTCTTTATCTTTATGAGTCGCTCACTCGCTTCTGATTCATGTCTGACCAACCCGTAATGTTGAACTAATTCGTCATGATTTATTTGAGGTTTTATTTGTTGTGTCTGTATATGTTCTTATGGATCACCGTTTTGTTGTACGATTACAAAATACCAACATGGTACGACTATATAGCATGTTCGTCGCTATTGTAACTATTCATTAATGTTTTCTTCTGGTTGACATGCAAAGAGTACATAATATGGGAAAATTTCGATGCTAGTAAGTTCCAGTAAGTTTCGACTACTTCCCGGTACATCTGTATGTGCTCTGATGAGAAGATATTACTGAACATTCCATACAAACCACAAAGAAGTGTCATACCATGACGGACCAAACTTGCAAACATCTCTCTATAACAACCCAGAATATTGAGTCATAAAAGGAGATAATTAATTGGAATTACACCAAAGGTTAAAGAAGGAGATCTGCAGTTTGTTGCGTGTATTTAAAATTTATTTCGAAACCACTTTACTAACAATTTCACAAAACATTTACTAAGAAACAAAACGAGATATGTATCAATCATTTCAATTTTAAATGTAATGTGGGTGTATGCTGTTTTACTGGGCATGGTATGTCTAGACTTCAGCAAAATTATAGGCCGTAAGGTTATGATAATAATGATCAATTTGTATTGAACGTAGGCAACTGATTACCCGCTCCGAGCTAGTTCATATATGAGCAAAAAACTTGGATTACTTCGCACATAATGACCCCTTGTGGTTTGAACAGCGGATATCCTCCACATATGTTTTAAAGGAAACAAAAAGACGACCATGTTTTGTACCGAGAGATGCCATAATATTATACTAGAGGTTGAGATGTCCTCCGAAACATCCTCAACAAGATGTCCAATTGTTAAAACGTATTAAGTACTTGTACTGTTTAAACTTTGACGGTTTGACAAAGGTTTACGCTTACGATTTATTTACATCGGGGGCTGATTGGTGAACAAGAGTGAAAACCAATTGCTTGGATCTGCTTTCAAATCAAATCAAATCAATATTCTTTACACTTACTTATTGACGTCCAATTACTTATAAAACATGATGGTGATAATCAGTTACGTTATCTTAAAACGAAAGCTACGAGGGTTCCAAACGCGCCCTGTGAGAAGAGCCCACAACAAACTCAGCCGGGTTTTCTTTTTTCTTTAACTCTATAACCTATATGATTATTTTACCACAGTAAAATACAGATACTTAAAATGTTTATAGTTTCGCCTTTGTACAGTGTATTCATAAAGTGAAGGCGCATTTCTAACGCGTTTATGAGGTTTGTTCCTCTATAAAATGCCATCTCATTGTTTCTCTCTCTGCGTCGTATTCCTCATTACTGAGGGTCGTGACTCCATTCCATTAATCACATAATGGTAGGAGTTTTCTTGGGATATTAATGATATAAATCTCATTGTTTAAAGGAAATAAAAAGTAAGCCATGTTCTGTACCGTACGGCTACCGTACAATTTTTTGCTTGCCCTAAGGGCACATTCGCGTGCCGAAAATTGCCCGCAAAGGAAATATTGAACCGGCTTCGCAATCTTAGTAATAGGCTTTCAAGAAGCACCAGTAATTTCCACGCGCAATATGTAAATGGGATCTTATTCTTTTTATGCTTGCTAATTTATTTTATCACGCAGTATTTCACATGATCCTTCAACTTTGCGGATTTCGGAAAAAGTTTCAAATTTATCTTTGAACCTACTCATACTCTGTAGTAGGGCTTTAGAATACCGGTTTTTTTCAATACCGGTATTAATCCCGGTATTGGGAAAAACTTAAAATTAGATAGATTGTTTTTAACTTAAAACTAGTCTTTTCTGAAGTAAACTGCACCATAAAAAACAGTTTTCCATAAAAAATATTTTTCACCACATTAACTCCAAAAGAGCACTTTTCTGCTTAAATTTAATGAAGAAATGACATTTTTTTACTCGTTAAAATACATAGTTTAGTCAAAACACAAATTAATTAAAAATTCAATAGTTATTTTTTAAAAGAAAATAGATCATAATAAAAAAATTGCATTGGATAAAAAACCGATTTCTGAACGTTTCATGAGTCAATGAAATAGAAATGCCAAGCCACAGGGTTCTAAATTCCAACACTAATTTTTCCCTCTGAGTGATAAAAAATGACTTTTCTTCACTTGTTTTAAGCAATAAAGATGCTATTTATTGAGCTAATGTGCTTAAGATACAAGTTTTAAACTATGCTGAAGAAAAACAGTGGCATGTACCAAGAAATATATGTAATATTCACTGTTTCGTTTATATTGTCACTAATACCGGTATCCCGGTATTAGACATTTCAATACCGGTATTGAAAACGGACGAAAAAATCCCGGTATTGGAAGCCCTACTCTGTAGGTCTTTGGCTTCATGATTAGGCTATCACTGCGCTTTTATCTTAATTCTTTAGAACGGTGTATGCTCGGTGTTCGACTTCCATGGATTGTTATTACTGGTATGGATCATTGCAGGTCTGTTGGGATCTTGTGTTTTTTTTTTTAAATATATGGGCTAGCGCTTGGCTGCAATCAGACTTGCATGCAAGAGGTGATGCAGCCTAAGGTGGAGCGCGCTTGCCTAGAAGATGCCTATTCACTCTTGATTTGAAGGTACCTATATTAAAACAGGATGGGAAAACGGAAGCCGGAAGGGCATTCCATATCCTAGCGGTTCGAATTAGAAACGAGGAACCAAATCGCTTCGTACGAGCCCGCGGAATTTCGAAATAAGGGTGCAGACCTTGCTCATCCCGTAATACTCACGTAATGTTCAACACATAGACATCCTTGAACCAGGAAATTTTAAGTCGTCGGACAAACCGTTTTAGTGTCAAGGGGCCGTACTGCCAACGAATATTACTTAAAATTACAGTTTAACGAAACGTACCTTAACAGTTGACGTTACTAAAATAAGCATTATAGTTAACTAGATGATGCCCGCGACTTCGTCAGTTTCGTGGATTAATGTTTTTTTATTCCCGCGGGAACTCTTTAATTTTCCGGGGATAAAAAGTACCCTATGTCCTTTCCCTGGATACAAACTATCCCTATACCAAATTTCATCAAAATCGGTTAAAGAGACAGTTTTTTTATTCCCGCGGGAACTCTTTAATTTTCCGGGATAAAAAGTAGCCTATGTCCTTCCCCGGGATACAACCTATCCCTGTACCAAATTTCAGCAAAATCGGTTGAAAAGATGGGCCGGGAAAGCGTAGCAGAGAGACAGACAGACAGACACACTTTCGCATTTATAATATTAGTATGGATATGGATTCTAAACGAAAGTCAATAATAATGAGACAATATGGCTTCAAGTGTTGGGATGTGACCATGGAGGATATTTTGCAGGAGACACCCTTTAAGTAGAAGTCTAACTATCTTTTGTAATCTTCTACAATCTTCATAGTACGGTAGTCAATTAATTCAGCCTCATAATGAAAGGATGGTCAGTCAGTAACCAGATCTATGTAATGATGGGTGTTGGCCGCTTGAGGCAACAGATAATGAGCGACGTGCCGTCGAAGATCGATACTTTAAGCTTTAGAAGCAAGCCTGCCCAATTTTAAATAATAGCTTTACTGAATTTTTAAAGTTCAGCTCAAAAATCTTTGTCTTCCTCGTAAAGCCACCACACCTACCTTACACCACTCTATCTACCTTTAATGTCAATGATAGTAGGTAATCGATTTTTTTTCGCAATTCTTCTAATGGCTTTTACAGCATTACAAAAAGTAAGGTACGTAAAAGTCAGGTAAGATCTACCAATGAGTAAGTAATATTAATTGCGCTTCACAATAATAATTATAAATGATGCAACACAATGTTAATATTATGTAATACTAGATGATTCCCGCGACTTCGTCCGCCTGGATTAAGATTTTTGATTCCCGCGGGAACTCTTTAATTTTCCGGGATAAAAGGTACCAAATTTTAGCAAAATCGGTTGAAAAGATGGGCCGGGAAAGCGTAGCAGACAGACAGACAGACAGACACACTTTCGCATTTATAATATTAGTATGAAGTATGGATTTTAGTCCTGACTCCCGATTCATTTGGATAAAAGTTAAAACTTGCCGTTTGGCCAGTCCATTTTTCTGCTGTCATCTGATTTTTCTTTAAAAAGTCCGCGGAAATAATTTGCTGGATCTTCTAGGTAGGACGGGTTTTTCGAAATTCGAAACATTTCGTTAGCGATTAGGAAATGTTATTGAATAAAAACACCTTTCAATTCTATTACATAAACACTTAGTTACTTAATTATGCTAATTATAGGCAGGTGTGCCATCAAAATAGAACACTTCCTAATTTGGTAATATAGAGTTAATAGTTTGGCAAACTTTGGCCACGCGTTATATTACATTATGATAGCTATTAGCTAGTGACTAGCTCACACATACCTATATAGGGGCATAGGGGCGTGATTGATGTCACCAATTTGTCGCCAGCTCTACCCTGACAGATTGTTGAAAGTATGAGGCACAAAAATTTGTCATGAAACAACAATTTGTATTTAATGGTGGAGGAAATTGTCCAGAGTAAGCAGATTGTGTTCATGACTGATAAGTTGGTAACGTATGGCTTCTAGAGCTTTTTTACCATAAAAGATGGGACAAGACATACTTACTGCACTGGATGAAACACTTGACTTCCGCGACATTATGAAAATTTCACTGCAGCTCTTTCCCGGAAATTAAAGAAGGTGACAGACGAACAAACAGACAGAAAGTTAAATAGGCAGACTTTTCAGCCAAATTAGGCAAATTTTTCACCTTTATAATACCTATGGAGTATGGATTCACACACTTCTTTAAAATTACTGCATAAGGTTCATATTTGGCTTGCGAAAGTATGACCACGTTTCCGAGTTCCGCCGTAAGCTCAAGTGGCTCCCGATTCGCCTTCGCAGGAATACTCACATTCTTCACCTTCTTTACTGCGTTCTGTTCAATCCCATCACACCTCACTACTTAAAAGATCGATTTAAGTATATATGTAATTTACACTCTTTTTCCCTCCGTTCTCAAAATAATCTTTTATTAAGTACTCCTAGTCACTCAACTTCCTTCTATCAAAATTCTTTTACGGTAACTGCTATACGGCTTTGGAACGTTCTTCCTTTGGATATTAAGCTATCTCAATCTCTCCCTATCTTCAAAACTAAATTGAAACAACATTATCTATCATTATAATTTATTTATTCATCTGTCGTCTATTATCTATTACTTCTATACTGTGTATTTATTCTATATATTTTTACATTATTTTTATGTATATAATATTTATTTATTAGTATTATGTCTCAGTACACCCCTCCCGCTTTCTTAAAAGTTTCCTCTGCCCTAAGGTTGCCTGGAAGAGATCGCTGTTTAAGCGATAAGGCCGCCTGTTGTGCCCTATCTATTAATATGATTGTTTTTTTTTATCATATCATTTCTTTGTGTACAATAAAGCATATTTTACTTTTTACTTTACTTTTTCTTTCTGGGCTTAAGCTTTTTAGGACTGTAGAGTTTAAAATGGAGGCCGTGCAGTTGTTGTCAACTGGGACGATATAAATAAATAAATAAAACTTTATTGACCAACACATTACAATATAACAAATTTACCTAGTACTCAATTTAAAACCAGGTGTTGTCAATGGGCAACCTCCTCAGCATGAGCTGTACCTCCACAGCATGATAGGTATGTACCTACCGCAATATATATGTAATTAGTCTCATTACCTATGCCATAACAAACTGCTCTATTTTAAGGCAATTGGGCAATCTCTAGGGCCATATATGTATGCAATCACAAAATCTCCCTGTTACATTTTTAACACCTAAGCTTGAATTTCGACGGGACCCTTGCATTTAACCGGTTATTGTTACTACCTAAGAAGGCAGGTTAACCGTCGGTCAAATCACTGTTGATGATATATGATTGCAGAGATTTGTGTAATGACGGACTGACGGCTTCCAGCCGCTTCTAAATTTAGGTTTTGTTTCATTTGTTGTGGAGCAATGAAATGCGTAATTTTGTTGTTCGGTAAAACTATCTGTTAAAGGAAATTTAAATTGGGATAAGAATATGCTGCCCTCTGTTTTCTAATCAAAAAAATAAGACAAATTTTGGACTTATTCATATTATTTGTTAAGTAATAGAAAAATTATTTGCTTAATAGAGCAGTTACATTTGAGATTAAACATATAAAAAAATATTCTCATACTCCAAGATACTGGACAATCTTACAAGGTGACAGATACTAGAACTCTTTTAGACACATAAAATCTTTATTGCCCCACAGAAGAAGAGAAATATAAAAACTAAATGCCCGAAGGCTACATAGATCATTTGCAAAATTAAATTACATACTTGAATAAGTAGTGAACAGGAGATTAGCAATTTTTTAAAAAACTAACTAACTCGCTAGTTAGTAAGTTGCCTACTTTGCCGATAACAATTAATCGTATCATATAATTAGCTGTCTTCCGCAGGACTTCTCATCTAGTTTGAGGTCATACCACTGCCGTCAGTAAATTTCTCAGTCTATAAGCGATATGATCATTACTTTGAACTAGATCTTATATCCGGGATTTTGCGAATCACCCTTTGTCTTATTCGTATCAGACAAGCATTCAACCGTATCTCCATTTATTTCATACTAGCTGATGCCCGCGACTTCGTCCGCGCGTCGCTACTTACTAATTTTTTCCGTTTAAACCTTCCCTGGACTACGACAAACATTTCAAAACCAAAATCAGCTAAATCGGCCCAGCCGTTCTCGAGTTTTAGCGACACAAACGAACAGCAATTGATTTTTATATATAAAATTCCATATTTTCTCACCGTTTAAACCTTCCCTGGAACTTATATGGATGCAATGTCTTAATTCCTAAAAATACTTAATTAGAATACTTACATACAATTCATAATAAATTAAATTCACTATTATATTAAGTATATATAATTAATAATTACTTATATTACTTAAATAATTGCTGTCTTGGTCGGAAAAGGATTAAAATCATGGTGAATTGTCAACAACTAGTCAATATTGCTTACTCCATTTATATGAAACCATCACGTTTATAACAGCTACAATCCTATTTATAGATTAAAGACTATTATGTAGTCTTTAATCTTATTAAAGATCGGTCTCGGCTACGCGCGCAGCGGAGACCAATCCTAAATCTATGGTAACTAGTGGTTCGCCCCGAACTGAGACCTCGCGGCGCCATCTATTGACATAAATGTGAAGTTCTGTTAAAAATACTGAAGCTCATTAAAAATTAAATAATTCCGTTTCCTTACAATATTTATCTAATTTTAGTATTTGTTGTTCATGTACAGGATATAATTGAAATAATTGATCAAGTTTCAGGCTCATCCTTTCAGAAAATTTAGAGCTCTGAGGTCATCTTTGGACGTTAGAAAATCACCACTTTGAAAGCCCCCCATTTCGTCACATTTGAGGGAAAAATTAAAAAAAAAAATTTTTTGGACTCTATTCCTAATTATCTTTAAAATGATATACCGCAACCCTATGTAACTTTATAAAAAATATTTTACTTCGCATTCGCTTCTATGAGAGCCCCCCTGAAATAAAGATTTTTATTATTTTTTAAACCATATTCGGCGGGAGGCCATTGGTTTACATATTATATTTAAAGCTGAAGTAATTGCGTTCAGTAATTCAGAAGTTATAATGCTCTGACAGACGGACGGACGGAAGGACAAGTGCCAATTCACCCAAGTAGACTCAGAGACCTTCGCTTCGCTCGGTCAAATAATATATGTTTTTTTAATTTTCCACACGAAACAAAGCTGCAGAACACGCGCGGAAACTGATTAAGCATTCCCTTCCAACGTAAGCTTTATGCTAATAATTTAATGCTAACGTACGTACGCTGAATACGGCAGTATTAACTTTGGGGCCCGTATTCCTACGAATGCCTCTATAAATTTAATGGCGCTTGAGTAGATACATACATTAACCATGTTCTAATGCAGCGCCTCTCAAAGTTTTATTCTTCACCCTGGTTTTTATAATCTAATAAACTTTTAAGCTCCGGATAAAGGAGACTGTTTTACTAGAGACTGCACTCAAGAAGCGTCTCTCTGTCTGTATTCCTGACGGGCTGATTTTTGGGCAGTTGGGGCCCATTTTAATTTACTTACCACTGTTATTATAATATTTTCACTTCATCAATAATACAGATTATTCGTATTGTGGACCCTGATTATCTTCGACATCAAAATTGTAACTTCTCGCGGAGTGTATACGCGACTACGTAGGAAAAATTAAGGCCGTGTACCTAATGGTACTCGGCCTTTATTACAAAGTACAAATAACAGCCTAGCCAAGATGCCTATAACAGCTATTGTTTATTCTGTGGCCTAAACTCAATAATTAAAGGTTTGATATCATTGGAGATAAGCTTCAGTGTTAGGTCAGCCATATTTTATGCGAATTTTTGCGAACCTCCATTGTGATTCGGCAATCGGCATTCATGGTGTCGTGGGCGCATGAATGAAACGTGGTGAACCCTTTGGAAACTGGATTCATAATGTAATTCTTGATCGTAAATCAAACTCTTACTCTACAATGGAGTAAAAAAAATACGCTCCGAATTGGGAACCTCCTCCATTTTGGCAGTCTGTTAAAAATAATACTTTCTATACACTTGGTATAGATAGGTAACGATGAAGAGCGCCTAGATTTTGTGATGATAGATCGTCAGAAATGGAAGACGAATTTAATTTGTAGACGTTTAAATTTATCATGCAGCATCTATTCGCAGCAAACTAATTTCGCCCCTAGTCCAAGCATGTCAAATTACGCACTTAACTTTTAAAAAAACACCTTTATAAAATGTCATATTATAATAGAAGCATTATAGTCAACTATTCAGGCATTTTTAATAATAAATTCTATTTCAGTCCGAGACTTGTTTTGCTAATCTGTTCACACATTTGTTACCAATAAAAGTTCAGCGAATTATATGCATTATGGCAGATCCCACGTACAGTCGTCTATCATTTTACACCTGGAATGGAAACTAGGGGACCCAGAGAGGTGCAAAATGTTAGAGGTTGTTTATATCACTGCAGATATACTTTTTAGTATTGGTAAGAGAACCAGCCATGGCATTCTATAAACCAAGCACAGGAGCCGTGTTTTACTTTTTTCCAGAAGTGGAATTTACACTATATATAATCGTATGGCGTTTAATACATATATTTTCGCCTGCAAGTTCGTCGCTCGTTTAGCACCACCCAGGGGACACATGCAGGGAGGTAGAAGGTAGTTCCTGCGGACGTGAGCGACGGGGCATCCCCCAAGTGCTCAAGTGCTCAAACGGCGTACCCGCACTGAAAACCATAAAGTTAGCACTCGGCAGAACCACCCATTAGGTGGACGGACAATCAGAACAATTCCATTGTACACCATCTCTAAACTAAAATGACAGCTCTATTTATATTACTATCCCTTTCACAATACTCCCTGCTGAAAGGGGCAGCGCTAGATATAGAGCTGTCATTTTAGTTTAGTTTAGAGATTGCGCTAAGTATTTGCCACAATAGCCGCTGGATTGAGACCGGCGCAAGACTGCGCGTTAGGAAATCCCTACAAGAGAGATATCTAATATACCTTTATATCATACTTGCTCAGTAACTAGGGATTACTATGGTGGAAAGTCTCCTTGTAAGTTGGTGTTTGCAATTCAAGGCAACATTACGTCGCACTATGCTTGAATTGTAATGTTCACATTACAGTTCAAGCTATGCAAAATAAATAAATAAATGAGCAAAATAAATGATTTATGATTTATGATTTATTATGATGTTGTTCTGTAATAGCTTACTTACGTCCCTTGTGTAACAATCTACTAATATCCATTAATCCAGCTATGGAAGTCTTTCGACGCCGACGAAGCCTTACCTTTCCGTTACCGTGAATATACCTCTTGTATGATTTTTCTCGCGTTTTCTATTGAGAGGACTTTCTTCGTTTCTCTGCGGTCAATAACTCAATGTCTGGAAAGGAAGCAAGTGGACCAAACTCGTCGCGTGAGTTTGTTGACTGACTGAACTGGTTATGATGTAACGACGCTGACCGTCAAACAATGACTCAGCTAGCTATTATGTGGCTATGTAACGAAGTTTATCTCTTTATTTATGGTTATGAGGTTTTAATAGGCTTTTCTATTATGTAGATCTAAAAGATAGTTAAGTGGGTGTCTCTTCAATCGATTTTGTATTTTATCAGCACATACTAGGGTAGATTGTTGGTTGCCCGTGCAAGATTTTTTTTTGCTAGACTCAGCAGCTCTTCTTTTGATTTTACATTCACTCCTGAAAAGTTATTCTATTATATTTTACGAACAATTATGAAAATAGCTTACTTTCCAAAAGCGGTAGTTTTAAAATCTATACTTCTGGTATGAAATAAAATAAAGTTATCACCGAAGTTCGAAATTCAAAATCCAAACGAGGTATTGTAACTCGGCCACCATTCACCCGTCCTCTTCAAAAACTGGCAACACTACTGACAGGTGTGTTCCCGTCGTGCCCCTTTTTTCAACGTCCGTTTTGTTCAAAGATAGCATCTTTAAAAGGACCAAAGAACCTTGCAAGACTTCATCCAAATTTCTTCTTTCACTACACGGAATAGGGTTTCAATTTCACCCTGTAAATTTTGAGCAGCACGAATAGTAACAATGAATGGATCATTTCCCATACAATATGTTACAACGGTTAAAACCATCGGGTCAATCTAAAAGCAGTTTTATTAGGAACGCATTGGTGTTAAGATTGATCGATTAAAAATCGGCTACCTCATTTAAAAATAAGCCGCTATACTCTCAGGAGTTTGTTTTTCAATTGATTTCGGGATACGAAATCAGGGCTTTTGTGACTCGTGAGTGAGAGTTGACTACAAAAAGTTATGGGAACTATAATAAGCGAACTGCGTCAACGTGCTCAAGATACACGAGATTCACCTATCTCTCACAAGTCGCAAAAACTGTCTGCTGAAGAGTCAACCTCTTGTGAATTCTCCGGTGTCAAAGTGAAAAGTGGCACTAGCATGAGTGTGAAAATAAAGTGTGGTGTTATGTGTTTGTGCATTTTTTTGCATATCCTGCATTTGAATTGCGTAAAATGAAAGGACAGCTGCAAACCTTGCGAGTTTCATCATCATCATCATCATTACAGCCTATTAACGTCCCACTGCTGGGCACAGGCCTCCACACTCAAAGGAGAGAGGGAATTAGAGCTTAGACCCTCCACGCTGCTCCAATGCGGGTTGGCGGGCTTTAAAGACTATTATCATGTTAGTGATAATAACCGGGACCGACGGCTTAACGTGCTCTCCGAGGCACGGGGGTGAGACACTGCCAACTTCCAACTCCGGGCTGGCACTGAGAATTTCTGAATTGAAAAACCCAATACCAATTTTTTTTCCCGACCGGGAATCGAACCCAGGACCTCGTAATCCGCAGTCGACTATGCTAACCGCTAGACCAACGATTGCGAGTTTAAACTATTTTAATTAAAAATTATTTTCTACCAAACATTGCTTGCGAAAACAGGTAATTGCTAACTTAAGTTAGGTTTTCAATCGATAGGTTATTTGTGAATTTAGGTAGTCTTCCTATAACTTAAAATCAACAAAGAAAGAAAAGAAGTGATAATAAAATTTATCAGGCATTTGAAAAATGTAGAGCAGATCCGTAATCTGTTGTTTTTCTTTTTATAGAATTTCGTTTGCGTCTAACTTTTTATGAATATCGAATAGAAATTTTTTCATTCACAACTCGGTCAACTAAAGAAATCGATTGATAAAATTGTGGTACATGTACCCACACAATTCCACATCAACATGTACCTACGTTAGATCTAGCAGGTACATACAGACGATTTCTTTAAATTCGATTCCCATCTTTTTTCTCGGTTCATAATAATATCGATTTCCATGCTTCACACGCGATAATTATTTCTTCCATATCGGATTCTTCTCACGTCTTGATAATTGATTTTTGGGTCATTATTCGTCGGAATTTTGAGATCATTGGCATACAATTTCGCTAAGTTTAACGTAATATGTACTTATTTTCTGTATTTCTTTGTTTGCGTCGTAATCCTCACTACTTGAGGATTGAGGGACTTCATTCAGGTCCCGTTAAGCTGTTATCGCTATTTTCTTCGTATAATAATATCGTCTTCATTGTGATCAATTACTATGTTACCTAGACGACCCTACGAAGACCCGTCCCGTTTGAAATCGAATCCATACGTATGGCTGTCACAGCAAAGGAACTTTTATGATGCTTAGCCAAATCACTTATCAGTATCACTTAATAGAAAAAAAGATACGCGCCGAATTGAGTACCTCCTCCTTTTTTCGAAGTCGGTTAATAATTAAGGGAGTCCTTAGTCCGAATTCTGTGTTTCATTGAGAGATAAAATAAATACTTAACAGAACATAAAACGTCTCGTATATTTGTAATGAACCTATCCCTATAGGTTAAAGTTGTTCGAAAAGATAACTTAGTTAGCGAAGATAACTAGGTAACTGCATACATTTCGGATTACATGTTCTTCGCTTGTCCAAAGTTTACATCTGCTGATAGCCGTTCGGTAAACGCGTTTACGCTTGGTAAATTAAACTTTTAAAATAACGTTTATCTTTCATCGTTTAACATTAATGGCCTCACGAATTCACGTAACTGTAGATTTGATATTTGCAACAGATGGTATTTAAGTTGCTAGCGCTATTTCTGTTATTTTTGGAAAATGTCAGCTTGCCAATTACTTCCACCATTAAAAGACTGCTCATTGTTTGTTCTTTAATATTTGCTCCCAGATAAAAATAATGTTGATTTGCTCTTTTTGACATAGGTAATTAAATATAATTTTCCTTAATATATTTTACTAGTTGATGCCCGCGACTTCGCGCGAAATCTAGCTCTGTACCAAATTTCATAAAAATCGGTTGAAAAGATGGGCCGGCAAAGCGTAGCGACACATTTTTGGATTTATACTATTAGTATGGATTTTTGAACTTTCGCGTCCTATTAAGTTCTGTAGTAGATTATAAGGTTTGTATTTCTCGTATTAGTATTTACAAATCTCGGATTTCTCAAGAGCAAATCCTTCAGTAAGAGTAACAATGAATCAATGATAAAAATCTGTGAGTTCAAGAATGCCAAGATTGTAAACAAAAAAGTAGTGATGTGGGTTGAACAGGGAAGGTATGTATTTGCATGAGACTGCTCTCCACAAAAAATATGAACCGTTCATCGACTCATTTACTCATCAATAGATATGACTGAGAAATGACGATTTAAAAGTTTGATTATTTAATGTACACCCATTGCTGTATCTTACTCGAGTGAGAAATTTTGTGAGTGAGTTTTAATACCTAGCCGAGATTTAATAGTTCAAAATTATCTTCACACACAAATTAAGTACTTTTAATTCGATGAAGTCACGTTAAGTCCATTTATTTCTTTTATTTGGCTTTATAAAGTCGGTTGATAGGGAATTATGACGTCACGTCTCCCGTCTAGCAAGCGCAACTTTAAAGTTCCATAACTTTTTCATTTGTTGACATATTTTAATGATTCTTTCATATTTTTGTTTTATTTTTTCTTAATTTTCATAATATTTCTATTGCATATTTTAAGCTATATGTACTAACCTAATTTAAACCAAACTTATTTTATTTTATATTTTCTTAAGTTCACTTAAAATGTTATTTATATACGTGCTTATACATATATGTATACTCGTATTTTACTAATAACTGCAATGTGAACTCGCTATCCTCGCATTTAAACGTCAAAGTTTTAGAGGATGGCTAGTGTGTTATATAACCTTAATATAAATGTATGTTTATCTTGAACAATAGATAAAAAAAAAAGAATTGGTAAACTTCTCCATTAGCTTGATGCTTGGCATCTATAATTTGTAAGATTTACCATATAAATATTGTATTGCCGTTTGCGGTATAGAAATTAGAAATGGATGATGCACGGAATATTCAGAGGTTTAGCGAAAATGATTTTTGAGTGGCTTGGCACAATAGTAATATTTTTTTGAACCTATGCGAGTGAAAGAGGTTTACTCATATATGAGTAAACCTCTGTCACTCGCATTGCATTCATTCAAGTGATAACGTCACTCTACATATAATATTACATATAATAGAGTTATCACTTTGATTATAGGTAAGTAATACTGATACTAGCTGTTTAAGTTAAATAATAAGTTTGAAAAATCATAGAAAGCACAACTTCATGCTTTTAGCTTAGCGTTTTAGCTTATTAACCTCTTAACGGGTCCAATTATTATAACTAAATAAACATTTACCCGTGAAATATAAATATGTAGTTATGTTAACGTTCATTGAAATGGTCAAACGCAAATACGACACACGAGTTTATGTAATAATAATAACAGAAGATCAATTAATACAAACCAAATGTTTATCTTTAGCTCTCAAAGGTATTGAAGCCGGACAGTATTTACTGAGCTAAGCAAGTTTACTTTGTGTTGATAAGTGAATGACTTAGGGCTTATTTTACCAAGAATCTGAAGAATCTCTGGGGACGAACCAAATAGAGGTAAAATGGAGTAGAATTTTATATTGAAAAAAAAAAATTGAAGAGTAACAAAATGAGCTTTATTTCAAATGACTCCGGGGTATAGAAAAATTATGTTAAGTTTTTCCTGATTTTGTTGATTTTTGGTAATGGGCAGGTCTGTTCTGATGTTTTCGTCTTGGCTTAGTATGATTTATATTCTAGTACTTACCTTTTTAATATTAGGTACCAACTATCTTTTGATGTATATTTTTTGGAAAATATGAGCTATCCTTTTTCATGTTATGGAACATTGTGAAAGATAAAAAAGTGCCAATCATTTCCATCTTAGTTTGGGTTTTCCAAAATGCTCTGTTTTCTGGGATTTTCTGGATAACAAACTTTTACTAATTAAAAGCGGTTCCGGTTCCACCTTTGGTTATACCGAACCACCAATATTATTTTGACGACCTCCGTGGCGCAGTGTTGAGCGCTGTTGTCTTAACGTTCCCCCTAGCGAAGCGGAGTCCCGGGTTCGATCCCCGGCAGGGTCAATTTGGGAATTCATAATTTCTGAATTTTCCCTGGTCTGGCCTGGTGGGAGGCTTCGGCCGTGGTTAGTTACCACCCTACCGGCAAAAACAACCAGGATAGCATCGATAGACAGGATGCCATCTTAGACTGCATCATCAGTTACCATCACGTGAGATTAAAAAAAACTTCGACACCTAGTGATGGCGAGCTGCCAGCCTATAAAATAAATAAAAAATAGTTCCCCTGCTACGAGGTGAGAACTCGTTGAAATTCTGTTTGGAACTATGTGATTTCACCGTAGCATGATGATGGTGTATTGAAAAGGAATCTGTTAAATATCGCTCTCACCAGTCCATTACCCCCCAGCATTTTATCCAACTGATAAACGATTTACGGTAGGACTGAGCAAGCCGAATCGGAAACAAGGTCGTTGTCTAGAAGAGGCTGGTTGAGAATATCTCTACGAGTATAAAGTATTATTATCTTTACTATTTATATAAGGAACATAAAGGAAGATGGTTCTCACGCCAAGTTATGCACTAAGAACTAAGGCATAAATGGCAGGATTTTGAGGTCAGAGACCCAACTGTCTAACTAAGCAAATCGTAATTTGACAGCTTAGAACGTATAACTCGAACTGTTTATGGAGTTCATACATGCTTTTTGACGTACAGGCATCTATGAACTCCTTAAACAGGTCGAATTATACGTTTGACAAACGGTTACGATTTGCTTACACAACCGGGGGGCAGATTAGTTATTTATGCTTAGCAACACAACATTATACCATTCAACTGTATTAAAAAATAAGTGATATGATCTATAAAAAAACTGAGAAAAGGAAATTGGAATGAAAGCACGCATATGCGAAACAAAAACGCGTGAAAACACTTCAGCCACAAAATCTTTGCTTTGCTAGTTTCTACGGAATTCACCGGCGCGATTTCAATTCTCGCGAATGTTTTGTACACTTTTAACTGTGGACAAACTGACAAAAATCTTGGACAATAATTTATTCGAGGTGCATGTTTGGTATTACTCTTGGAAGTGATATTATGCCTTTCAACCTCGACGACCTCCCTGGCACAGTGTTAAGCGCTGTTGTCTTAACGTGGGAGGTCCCGGGTTCGATCCCCGGCAGGGTCAATTTGGGAATGTATAATTTCTGAATTTTCCCCGGTCAGGCCTGGTGGGAGGCTTCGGCCGTGGCTAGTTACCAACCTACCGGCAAAGAAGTGCCAAGCGATTTAGCATTCCGGTACGATGCCGTGTAGAAACCGATCCGGGGTATGGGTTACTTGTAACTACCATGGGGGATGCCCCGTCGCTAAGGTCCGCAGGAACTACCTTCTACCTCCCTGCAAGTGTCCCCTGGGTGGTGCTAAACGAGCGACGAACTTGCAGGCGAAATAAGCGTTATTTTTTATAAAAACGCTTATATTATGTACTAAACGCCATACGATTAAATAAATAAATAACTACCATGCCCCTAACAGGTTAGCCCGCTACCATCATAGCCTGCATCATTACTTACCATCTGCTGAATCGGAGTCAAGGGCTTATAATGCATAAAAAAAATACCTTGGCTTGAAAAAAAAATCGTTTCTAGTTTAGGTAGTAGTTTACCGACTATGGATATGGAGACCTCGTTTCGGTCATTAACTGGGACTTGGGAGGGAAGGCGCAAGCTGCAGCGCCGGCGCAGCTGTTGCACGCAATGCTGCAGTAAAACAGAAACAACTAAGCACAGAACGTGCTTTTACGATTCCAAGTTCAAAGTCGGCATTGAGTAATTAGCTGGCTTGCCCTAATGTTTCTGTTTTAAAACCTATTTAGATAGTAACAAATACTAGGCGTGCATTAGACAAGGGAGTTACAGTCACGTAACTCCCTTGTCTAATGCACGCCAAGTATTTGTATTGTGATTTGTGATTGGTGCGGAAAAAATGTAATGTAGCTGTATGAAAAAAATATTTTTTAACTTTTTAGTGTCAGGGTTGAGGATTTGAAGTCAGAATTCAGGGACCACCTCGAGAGCTTCCTCTAACGACTGATAGAATTTCAAATCAGTTCAGAAACCCAGGAGATATGCACCGACAATTGACATACATTAAAAAAAAATCCGCGCCGAATTGAGAACCTCCTGCTTTTTTGGAAGTCGGTTAAAAATGATACAAACTGTGTTCTTTACTGTATGCTAAGTTGCTCGGAGGAGGTGATGACTACCTAGTACATATACCTACTATACAAGGTTGGGAAGGTCGTACTCGTATGTTTAAGTACTTTTTTATTAAGTACTTTATTATTATTATTTTCTAGTTTTTTATTATTATCTACATTTAGGACTATATCCAGTGAAAGCGTACTATTTCATTGTTTCTAGGAGGTTAAGATTTCAAATTTTTTTTTTTT
Source organism: Erebia aethiops (assembly GCA_923060345.2). Lineage (NCBI taxonomy): Eukaryota > Metazoa > Arthropoda > Insecta > Lepidoptera > Nymphalidae > Erebia > Erebia aethiops. The sequence continues at coordinate 5,321,589 of OV281096.1, read as the reverse complement.
AAAGAATACTTTATGCTGTGTACATAATCATTATGATTATTTTTGTTTCGTTATACTCTTACATCATTAAGTCATAAGTTTAATATATAATATTCACAATTTACTACTATTTACAAAGCCTATCTTTGATTCAGTTTTCTCTAAAGATTTTCCTTTTATACAAACATAACTTATTATCATATTCTGCCAAAAATTTAGAGGCTAGGTATATCATGGACGTTCCCATCGAAAGGCGGTCACTGAAAATCAGCGTTGGGACACCTGGCACCTCAGAGGTGAGTCCTGGCGGCATCGCCGGTTTTAAGCCTGAGAGGCCAGGAGCCCCAACACAAGCTGAGTGACTCACCTGTTGGTAGCGTTACACTGCTGTACAAACTTATATTTTATAATATGTATGTAACTCATTTTTTATTTTGATTTTTTTTTTGTGCATCTGTGTTTATTGCTGCCAATAAAGATTCTTCTATTCTATTCTATTCTATGTCACCAATATTAGGTACTTTGTTCGCCGAGTAACTGTTATGCTTACCTCATTATGCTTCGCTCATAATGCTTAGCTCTACATTCCATATCCTAGTTCCGTATCTTAATTTGGTTTCTCTTTTTTACAGGTAAGTAAGTACCTACATATTATTTTGATCCCAAATATTTTCGGATATCTGTGAAAGTTGGTCAGAAAACTCAAAGAAAAGTGATAAACGTAAGTACATAGATACTTTTAATATTCTTGATGAGAAGTTCCGTTACCTATCATTTCGTTGGTTGGTTTTATTTTCAATAGGTTTTCAGTAGGTAATTCTTGTTTTTAATTAGATTCTAGGCGTAGCGTCCTGTTTACGTGTAATGTTGTTCAAAGAAGTTATTGCTCGGTATGACATAATTTGAAATTGATGCACAATTTCCTGTAATTTCCTTTCGATGCCCATCGATTGTGTCTCAATGCGGCTACTTAAATGCGACAGTAGTAGTACTGAGTACCAGTTCACCTTATTGATCTAATTTTGTCTTAATTGCCCCTTTTACGTACTCATTTTACATGCGTTTACTTAACCACTTTATTGTTTTGCTTGTTTACCATCAAATTGCACTTTTTAAATTTGGAATTCGTGTCAGACGGCAGTGTCGGAAAGAGAAAGAGTAGGTACAAATCAGTATAGTTCGCGCGAGTTGAATGCAGAGCTAAATGTATGTATGTATGGTGACAGTTGACACATACAAAAACTCTGCATTCAACTCGCGTGCGAACTATACACATCCCAGAAATAATTTTATAGAATTTTCGCTAAAATCTAAGATTAGTATACTAAGTTCCAGGGATTCGATAGTAATTTGCTTTCCTAATCGGTGATAGAATCCTGGCCATCTGCCTAAGAGGCACAATGTGTAGCCCCACACATGAAGAAAATATTTAGTTTCATAATTAATTAAGTTTTCACAATTTGTTTAAAAAAATAATATTAAGCACTTAAGTTCCACTACAGCCTATTAACGTCCCACTGCTGGGCACAGGCCTCCACTCTCATAGGTGAGAGGGAATTAGAGCTTAGACCCACCACGCTGCTCCAATGCGGGTTGGCGGGCTTTAACGACTATTATCATGTTAGTGATAATAACCGGGACCGACGGCTTAACGTGCTCTCCGAGGCACGGGGGTGAAACACCGCTAACTTCCAACTCCGGGCTGGCACTGAGAATTTCTGAATTGAAAAACCCAATACCAATTTTTGCCCTGCCGGGAATCGAACCCAGGACCTCTTGATCCGCAGTCGAATATGCTAACCGCTAAACCAACGAGGCACTTAAGTTACAGTATTGGTAATACTACAATATCTGTGCCACGCGCTGAACAAACCTATTAAAGCTATTATTACAACATGGACGACATTATAAGCCAATCTTAAACCAATGTTTTTACACCAGCACAAATCCATTAGGGCTGATCCACACAAAAGCATTCGCAACAGCACGCCCGAGACTGTTACGAAAGACGTCGCGAAGCGTGAACATTCCTCTCATGCCGTGCCCACTGAGCATGAGCTAACTGATAAAAACGACTAATTTTTCCTAGATAACCGTTACTTCTCTCTTAACGAAAACTTGACGACCTCCGTGGCGCAGTATGTACCGCTGTTGCCTTAACGTGCGGAGGTCCTGGGTTCTATCCCCGGCAGGGTCAATTTAGGAATTTATAATTTCTGAATTTTCTCTGGTCTGGCCTGGTGGGAGGCTTCGGCCGTGGCTAGTTACCACCCTACCGGCAAAGACGTGCCGCCAAGCGATTTAGCGTTCCGGTACGATGCCGTGTAGAAACCGAAGGGGTGTGGGTTTAATATAACTGCCATGCCCCTAACAGGTTAGCCCGCTACCATCTTAGACTGCATCATTACTTACCATCAGATGTGATCGCAGTCAAGGGCTAGCTTGTAGTGGATAAAAAAAAAACTAAACAACTGATAAAAAAACGACTAATTTTTCCTAGATAACCGTTACTTATACTCTCTTAACGAAAACTAAATAAAACGTCTGATATTTGAATAGTAGATATAGCATTATGTCTAATTACGACCTCCCTGGCGCAACGGTGAGCGCTGTGTCTTATAAGTGGGAGTTCCCGGGTTCGATCCCCGACAGGGTCAATTCGGGAGTTTATTATTTACGAATTTTCTCTGGTCAGGCCAGGTAGGAGGCTTCGGCCGTGGCTCGTTAATAGTTACCACCTTTACAAAGAGGTACCGCCAAGCGATTTGGCGTTCCGGTACGATGCCGTGTAGAAACCGATTGAGTATGAGTTTTTAATAACGGCCATATCTCTAATAGGTTATCCCGCTACCATCTTAGACTGCAAACCACTTACCATCACGTGAGATTGCAGTCAAGGTCTTTATTGTAGTGGCGTAAAAAAAATGCAACCTCCATTTCAACGCAGCATCATCGACTCGTGAATTGTATTTGAAGATAGGGAAGCCCATATCATTATGTCGACGAATGCTACTTTTACATAGGGTTTTAGAACTTTAAGAAAATCAGGCGACTGAAAAAAAAGGCTGATCCACACAAACATTTGCAATAGCACTCTCGAGACTGTTACGAAAGGCGCCACGAAGCGAGAACATTATTCTACCGTGCCCACTGAGCATGATCTAAATAGACAAAAACGTCAATTATTTTAACTAATGATTTCAAGCTAACTGTTACTTAGCGCACCTATAATTTTGCATGAGAAGAGACCACTAACTTTGGATACTAAAACAAAACGTTTAAGTTAGGTATACCTAACTAAGTAACTGTGTTAAATATTTGAGGTAGTGTCAAGTTAATTGGACCGTGAGCGTGTGTGAATTTGAGACACGGTCCAAATCACTTAAGCTAACATCGGATGGATGGAATATAAATATATTGCATATTACTCATACATGTAGAACTATGTAAGAGTTTATAAATTTTAAATACTGTTGTTTCTTGCTGCTCAGCAGAATTTAATGTCCAATGTATGTATTGACTCTTGACATGTTAAAAGAGCCACGAGAAACTAAAAATTATGAATTTAAATTAAAGAAAATAAATTGAAAAAGAAAAGGTGTGCTCTATGCCTAAGAGCAAATAAACCGTAAAAAGCTATTTCTTCTTTCACCTATAATTGCGAAATAAATCATTTTTCTATAACATCCGTAATAATGAGACTACAGAGCTCAGTACGGTTATAGAATGTTAAATCGGAAATAACATCGCATTAAAACACGCTTATAAAGTAAACTGCAAATACGCCGGAAAGAAATCTAGTCCACATTTCTTTGGAGCCGCTCACTTTCAAACAACAGCAACTTAATTTTTTCTCGACAAATCTACCCTGATTAATAGAGAATCTGTAATGGTAAATAAAATGTGGCGATGTGCGAAAAGTAACGGTCTTTCTAATCAGGTATGTACGAAGATGCTTTCTGAACCAGTGCATACAGTACCGAATGTATAGGCTGGTATTAATAAAAGATATGAAAATGGAGCAAACTGGAGCAATGGGGAATAGTGGACTTAGACATACGGGAAAAGCAGAAGCAATACTTTTATTTTCACCGACAGACACCGTCGGCAACGTTCTTTTATAAATCACATGTCGTAACTCGTAAGTAACTTGTTATTAAAAAAAACTATCAGCACTAAAAACCTTATAAAGAAATGCCAAGTGTGTTCAAAATTCCATGAAAAGAGCTGAATCAATCAATTCGTGCATCGAACGAAGGGTTCGCAAGAAGCGCCACGGAATGTCACGTTCTTACAGGTGCAGGCCGCAGGGACATTGCTCTCGGTTCACGTTCATTCCTTAAATTTATTTCCTACGATATTGTCAATAAAATACTAGGTATACTCCTATCTATTTATAGCTTAGAAGTAAAAAGAACATTAAACTAGGGTTATGACTTATGACAGTGTTTGTAATTCTGTATAAAAAAGAGCTGAATCGATCAATCCGTGCATCGAACGGTGGGTTAGGTGGGAAGCGCTCCGGAATGTCACGTTCTTACAGGTGCAGGGACATTGCTCTTGGTTCACGTTGATTCCTTCAATTTATTTTGTACGATAGTGCCAATTCAATAGTTACCTTATGTACCTATTATTATTACTTATAGCTCATGTACATAGTTGAAGTTCTATGGTAGTTTTAATACTATTTTATTTGAAACATTTCCTGTTACGGTAGAACTCCCGTAACTTCTCGAAATTTATTTCTATCTACTGGCATGTTATTATACATAATTTGAAAGAATATTTTCTTTGATGCAGCCGTATAATTTTTCTTGTTTCTTGATATAAAATTACGCGCACAATGATGATTCTCCACCACAATGCGTTTCCTGGAATTGTCTATTGTCATTTTATTCTCACAATCTCAATTAATCTGGTAGTTATAATTACGCATATCTCATTACCGGGACATAGCTGGTCTTTGGCGTGCGAACTAGGCAGGTGTAGTCGAAGGTCTTCTTTGGCACAAACTATTTGTAAACCTACCATTGAAATACAGAAAAACAATTGAAATAAAGAAAAGAAACACCTGGCCGTGTTACGATCGCATTCACCTCACTTTGATCGACACTCCTACAATTGCTATTTTTGTTGAAATTCACTGTTGCGGCAAGAATACCATAAGTTCAGCCGATAAGATATTAGCAACTACTAAGACGATAATCACAAGTTCTATGATAGCAGGACTGAGGTGCGATTGTGTGAGAATTGCCAAGAATACCATAAGTTCAGCCGATAAGATATTAGCAACTACTAAGACGATAATCACAAGTTCTATGATAGCAGGACTGAGGTGCGATTGTGTGAGAATTGCCGATCAAATCGTCAAAGTTCGGCGTCAAAGTAAAATAAACCATAAAACCATTGAATTAGAGCTCAATTTCGTGTATCCATTCTCATAGTACGTTTAGGTATGTACGATACCCTAAACGGATGAGAATGGATACACGAAATTGAGCTCAACACAATGCTGTTATGGTTTATTTTACTTTGACGCCGAACTTTGACGATTTGATCGGCAACTTTTAGACAATCGGGGAGCTGGTCAAGGGCGTATCTCTACCGGAAACGAAAACGTTTGGAGATCCCCATATTTAGGTGGAAGATTGATCTCGATTCTCAAGCGATTTGCTGGGGCCTGTTGGAAACAAGCTGCAGATGATGCGGCGTTTTGTCATAATCCATACAAGAGCCCTATAATAGAGGGCTTGAACTACCAGTAATAATGATGACCTATCCGTACACAGATTTTTCAGAAGCCCTCTTTTCCAGAAGTAACCAACTACGTACTTACGAGTACGTATCTAGTATGCTTCAGGATAGTAAGTGGAAGAACACCATTGTACGGCAAGATATCAAGTCAAGAATACGATACACGGTCAAAGAGGCCAGCTCCATATGAAGAATTGTGGAACCTAGGAATAATCATAATTTTGAAAGAAATCGTAATGCGTATGAATTTTGTGTGTGAAAAATAACATAAAATAGCACCTATCATAAAAAGAATTCAACAATGCGTTCTTGTGGAACCTAGAAAGAATCATAATTTTGAAAGAAATCGTAATGCGTATGAATTTTGTGTGTGAAAAATAACATAAAATAGCACCTATCATAAAAAGAATTCAACAATGCGTTCTTGTGGAACCTAGAAAGAATCATAATTTTGAAAGAAATCGTAATGCGTATGAATTTTGTGTCTGAAAAATAACATTAAAAAATAGCACCTATCATAAAAAGAATTCAACAATGCGCTCTACAAAAATAAAGCTGCATCTGAAAATTTTATAGCACCGGAAAGTCAACTGGAGCGTATTATACGTGCAATTTTTAGGTGTGAATTGCATTTTGCTATCGAGGTTTTATTAACTTTCATGTCGACTGGAACTATATCTTTCAATTTGTGCTGCTCGACATCGAGCTCGAATCTTATGTGGTTAGTTGCGTATTCAAACACAAGCAAACATTTTTAGAATTTTTGTCCATCTTAGAAACGGTTGAACATATTTGATGAATGTTTTATTTGTTTCACGTAGGATAACTTGTGTCGCTTATGAGAATTCAAATTCTACCACTGGTTCATAAACTTGATTTTACTGAGAAGAGCCGGCAAGAAACTCAGCAGTTGTTCTTTCCATAAGATTTGAAAGGGATTTCGTAAGATTTGAAAGGGATTTCATAAAATTTGAAAGGGATTTCATAAAGAAGGGATCCGAAGGGGTATGGGTTTAATATAACTGCCATGCCCCTAACAGGTTAGCCCGCTACCATCTTAGACTGCATCATAACTTACCATCAGGTGAGATCGCAGTCAAGGGCTAGCTTGTAGTGGATAAAAAAATATTAAAAGAGATTTCCGAAGGCAGTAAGGAATATGCAAGGAGTGATCTGGCCTACTGAAAAAATATACCTAGCCTGCTGGTAAAATGAAGTCCATGGCTTGATAGTCAGCCACCAATCTATCAAAACGACGCAGCGGAAGGCAAGTTAAAGTAAAGAGAAACATTTATGGACCCTTTCTATTGCCCAAACTTGAAACATTCCAAATTACTATTTGCCAAAGATCTGGAATGTTCTGCTCCGATGACATCTTGTGCTATCTTTTCAGTGCATCTTGTTGCTTCGATTATTACATCAACGCAGATTAAACTTTGGTTAGTGCTTGGATATTTCTCTCGTTTCGTCATGATTAATTTGAAATTCTAATACATTTTTGCTAATTCAAAAAGTTGAATTAAAATTTGTTAGTCCTACACAACTTACCTCTAAACAAAACTAAATTGTCAGGTCTAAATCTTGTGCTTTCCCTTTCTTGTGAAAATTACAACAGGGATAGTTATAGATTTAGTAACAGTATAATAATATAAGTTCAAAGTTAGTACACATTATATAATAAACAATCCGTTTAATTTTAACCGTAAAAAGTAATGTTTGAAGAAGCTCTTATTGCTAGATGCAATATAATTCTTGAATATAGACGGTCATTACATTTAATAATAAATACATAGAGTTAACGCGAAGGTTATTCAACCATTTACCAATTTTCATTGGTAGGGAGTTACTTTGTATGTAAAACGGCTGTATATAGGTATGTTGTGATTGCATTCGACGCGGACACTTGTATGACCATCACAAATTAACAATTGTGCGCACTCTGTTATTTAATCGGCAGCTCGAATTATATTTTGGTTTCGTGTCAATGCTTCGTGAGAACATATTTTTATCGAGAATCGTTTTTATTTAATTTTTATTGATGACAGGTTTGCAATATTTCGCAGCCATGCTCTAAAGAAATTCAAAACCAGTTTTTAAGCCATGTCGAGTGCTTTTAAGGTTTAGCCCAACGACCTCAATTTTCATAGACGGGTCCTGTCAAACAAAGAATGTAGACTTGGTAGAATCGTTTTTCAAGTGTGTAATTGGCAGTAAATTACTCGGAAAGGGAATAAATCCCTTGTTCTCACATCCTTTTATTAGCTACTACATGATTCCCCAAAAACACGCGTTTATTTCCTCAAATTTGCGGTCCTTTTGTCGCAAAAACCTCGCTGACAAAGACAAAAAATGGTGCCAACCTAATTACAACAGAGCAAAAAGTTTACTGACCGACTCTCGACCCTGCAAAACGGAATGTGACCCTAATTACAGGGCTGCCTCCATATTGTACCTCAGTCTAGTGAAAAAGATGTTTTGGGGATACAATAAATTTTGAAACATTTGCAGCCTAAGGCAAGGAAGTTATGATGTTACCTATACAGTATAGTAGATGATTCCCGCGACTTCATCCGTGGCTTTTTGATTTACCGCCGTAACTCTTTAATTTTCTGGGATAAAAATAGTAGCCTACGTCCTTCCCCGAAAGCGGATACCCAATTCTGTTAGTCCCACTAAACTACTAAATTTAGACTTTAGCTATTTATCATCGTTTGATAAATAAAACCAGTCCTTATTATTTGTCTACTAGCTGAGCCCGCGACTTCGTCTGCGTGGTTTAAGGTTTTTTGTTTCCCGCGAGAACTCTTTAATTTTCCGGGATAAAAAGTAGCCTGTGTGCTATTCCAGACTCTAATCTATCTCAGTGCCAAATTTCAGCCAGATCCGTTCGGCCGTTGCGGCGTGATTGAAGGACAAACCAACAAACCAATAAACCATTACATTGCAATTGAAATGCCTGTGATGATATGATGGTACAATCAACAATGTCAAAAAACAGAATCCACCATGTACCTACCTGCCGTGTCAATACCAACGTTTAAAAATACAGTTAAATGGGATGAACGATGCCCAAACTCAAAAGTAACGAACAAACAGACATGCATGCATTTTTATGAAGAAAAATTAACGTATGTGTTCTTACCTTTATTGTTATTTATTATCTACTACGTCTGCAAAGTTAATTAGTGTATAGCAAATTGTGTCATCATACCTTCCTGGCGCCAAAGATACCTTTGTACCTTTATATTATGGGACAACAATGTGTAATAGTGCATTTCGATTTCACAATATTGATTACTAAGATTCTAACACTTGTGTAGGCGATGCATTACTGGCTTCTAATGAATAATCCTAGCTTTGAGCAATGTTAAGTATGCTTGCGCAATAGGAACAATGTTTCGATACATTGAGAAATGCATTTCTTGTGGTGTTCAGTAAGGGCCCGATATATAAATCATCGATTCTGAAATCTATTATTACTAGTAAGTAGTAGAGTTGTCATGATATTTTTTAGGTGGCACAAGTTATCCTACGTGAAGTGAATCATTTCATTTCCCAGACCAATATAACTCGTGGAAAATCACCTAGGAAACCAAAAAAGTGAATATTTTAGCTTTGTATGTTTAGTGACCACATAATAAAGTACTAATTTTAAATGCTTAACTTATTTTTACAATGTATAGAGGACGGAAGCAAATCCATTATTTGCAACTTAATTTGGCCAGGAATTGAAGTAGGTAGGTACCTAGAGTTTTACAGTTTTTCAGATTTCTTATAGGTCTCTTCTCAGTGCAATCTACTTTCCAATGGCCAGGTAACGGCTAGTAGTTATATTTAGATTCTATACGGCTCTTTTCATTTTTTATTTGCGAAAACTTGCCGGTTTTTGCTTTACCTGTGAAGTCTCGAAACTGTCTATTTACCTGCTACTTCAAGTACTTACTTCATTTTGCTAAATGTTACGTTATCATCATTATTAACACCACCTCCACCACCACCACCACCATCATCATCATCATCATCATCACCACTATCATCATCATCATCATTATTATCATAATCTGGCATTACCCCATCACGGGCACGAGTCTATATTTCCCACCACAGCTATAGCAAGTACCTTAAATTTCTTACTTAAATATCAGTTACATAACTCTGAAAAGTTAGTTTAAAGGATGATAGTTGATACATCATCCGAACTGAATACGGGAAATGTGGTGTTATATGAGTAGAAGATACATTGTTGTAACTTGTAGATACAAGCACGGATAAGACATGTTAAACATCAATTGTATTCAAATATACTCCGCTTGCATGCAATAAGCTTAAAACAATGACGTAACCTCTGGTGTGTAGGCAGCCTATTAGCATTTTACTTCTACTCGAATGGACCGGATCATTTAATTTTCTTTATCTTTCATTGACCTGGCCAAAAGAACTTCAAATAACTCAAGAGTTCTTTAACCTGTATCGAGTAAAACGTTTTTGCCTGAAAATTCCGTCGCTGCTTCCGAATAAGGGCAAAAACATACTACGGCCGGAAAAGCGCTCGTTTCAAAATGGGGAAACACGGATTGTCCTGTCGCGGTAGACTATTGGTCCACCAGACAAAAAAAATACCGTTGTCCGTTTTTGTCCTATAAAGCAGCAACTCATTTCATAAAGGCATCTTTTAAATACTTTTAATAGGTACACAATTTTATTCGGTAAGTACACCGAATAAGCACCACCATTTCAATAGTTTAGTTCACGGAATAGATAAAGGGATTTTCTATGGTTTAGTTGCTGTTCAAATTATCAGTTCATTCTTCGTTATTATATCGCAGTTATGTTACCAGGCAGTAAGCTGGCAGAACTAACTAACTATTATATTTTAATCAGTCTATGTTTATTTTTCTAGATAGGAATTCGTTTGGGTGAGCATTTAAATAAATAATCCTAATTAAGGCTGCGTTACTAAACATAAAAACCGTTTGAGGTAAATGTTTTTATTCAATGTCTATTCAGAAGCGACCACGGTTAATTACAATTTTTTACTCTGTGCGCTCGACGGTCTTTGAATATGTATTTTTCCACTTCAGTGAATTTGTTTGCTTTTAAATGGCTTTCAATTTTTTTGTTTAAATCTCAATATTGGTTAGTATTAAACCTATTTGCGAATTTGCATGAAACATTCTCTATCACCTTGTATTGTTACTTATTGTTACCTTTTTCTTTTTTAAGAAAAGAGCAACTGCTGAGTTTCTTGCCGGCTCTTCTCAGTAGAACCGGTGGCAGAGTCTTGACGTATCATAAGTGTCACAAGTTGTCCTACATGAAATAAATAAATCATTTCATCATTTCAAATAAATCATTTCATTTCATTTCTATCACAAGATAGTGAATTGTTCATGCATTTTTTGGGCTTTAAAACTCTGGCGGTTCTATACTGCAATACCCCGATTCAAAGAGAGGGTTGTTAATTTTTATATTAATTACTTAATATGTTGAACGTGTGTATTGGGTGTCTGTCTGTGGCATAGTAGCTCCAGAACGGAATTCCGATATTGGTTCAGTTTTCTTCGTTTGAAAAGTGACTTGATCTATGTTTAAAACGATTGGTTGCTAGCAAAATACCTTGTTATAAAATAATCGTTCTCCTCAGGCTCTGGTCTTTCGAAGGGATTTCCACAAATCGCAGTCTTGCGTTCCCTAACTGTAACGTGACCCTTTTGGGGGATCCTAATCTCCCTAATGGGGGATCCAACACTGTGCTTTCCAAACTCAAATGAAAGTATTCCAGCAACTTGAGGATCCCAGTCCCCTGCGTCTATCGGATATCCGAGCAAAGTGAATTGCCATTTCAGCCTTGCAATTCTTTGATCTAAAGTACGGCCATTTTAAGCGCGGACAAAATGTAAACAAACAAACGAGAGGTCGTTCGCCTAATGAAGGGGTAAACAACACTTTGGTCTTCTGTAAAAAATAATATAATCTATCGGCTCCTTGTACGGAGTCTATCTTTTTATTCTTGTATTGTAATTGATTCGTTTATAATCAACTTTAAAAAAAGGAGGATTTATAAGCAATTTGACCCAGATGTACCTATGTATGTATTGAGGTACCGTCAAGGGCTACGTTTACGTATTTATTAATATGTTTGAAGATAAAGCCCGGAATTTTTGATCTTAGAAACTAATCACTCGTAGCCGTTGTAGTTTAGTAACCACAAACAGTAGCTATTTTTCAGTCATTAGTAGCAGAATTCGGTTTAGTTTTGCTTCCAATCTGAGCAACTCTGTGATTTGGAAAGTCGATAGATATGATTATTATATTATGTTTAATTCAAAGGCAAAGAAAATAAACAAATGAAGTAATTATTCATGTTTTTATTAATTTTTTTTTTCACAAATTCTTAAGGTTCACATAGCAATTGTGTAATTATTCGCAACATTAATTGATCGTTGATTACTGAACTACTAAGTACATAATATATTTACATACGTTAGTACTACTATAGTACATTATGAATCATGATGTACCGACGCGTAAAATGTTACTTACACATTTGTTTCGGTGGTAAGACGTCACGACTTTTATTATGAAATCCACTGTTGACCACGTAAGCGCGTCTATTCATATGCGCGAAAGAGACAGTTATAGTTTTGGCGTAGTTAGTTATTTTCGTGAGGGTTTCATAGTGAAGGTGCGTCAATGAACTTTTGTCCGCGGTTAAAATGGCCGTACTATACGTCGGTAACTTTGGTACATCTATGGGTATCCTAATTATTTATTTATTTTTGTTTTGGTGTACAATAAAGAATATTTCATTCATTCATTAATTTCATTCATTATAATGTTCTATCAATTTGATATCGCGATTAAGTTATCTAGATGATTGGTAGTTACTTAAAAAAAAGTGTTCACACAGAGCAGAAGTGAAACTTCAGAAAAGTATCCTACGAGAGAATGACATAAATATAATTTGTATTCTATCTCATTCTCTCGCAGGCTAAATCATATATATGTTTGTCTCTTTTTAGTGTCGCTTTTTCGTTTCGTTTTTCGTTTCATCGATTTTCAAATCACAACGATTCTTACGAAGTTTCACTTCAAAAACCGTTAAGTACATACAAGCTACATGTTCGAACCAACCAAGAAAGCGGTTGGGGAATAGATTAGCGGAAACTTTTTATGACCGCATTGTTTTAGCAACTAGGAATAACTACGATAATTACAAGAGTGCATTAATTAAATGATAACTGCCATTAACGGTGCTTAAGAGCTTTGTTCCGCGATGGGATTTAATTTTACCAATTTTCGTTTTAATAGAATTTTCAGTTGCAATTCTTTTATTATTAGTACATAGTTTTTGAACTTTTAGGTAATATCGTTCTGAAATTAGTAGGTAGGTACTAGATGATGCCCGCGACTTCGTCCGCTTGGACTTCGTTTTTTTCGATTCCTGCGGGAACTCCTTAATTTTCCGGGATAAAAAGTAACCTATGTCCTTCCCCGGGATACAAACTATCCCTATACCGAATTTCATTAAAATCGGTCGAACACATGAGCCGTGAAAGCGTAGCCAACAGACAGACACACACACTTTCGCATTTATAATTATAATTTGGATATTGGATTTATGGTTTCATGACGAACTTCATGACTGGGATGTTGCTCTACCAGCTTATATCCTACTAATTAATCAGATTATTAGATAGTTTTACGTGTATATTATACCTACCTACTAGGCATGTAATTAGTTAAATATTTAGATAGTGACAGGCAAATATAACATCATTGGTGACAGGCTACTTTTTAGCCCAGAAAATTGAATTGTTACTAGTTTCCACGGGATTTAAGTTGAACCATCATTATTCATAACGCGTAAGATAAGTTAGCTAGACTTTGAGAACGAAAAAGTACCTAAAAGTACCATGCTGGTTTTCACGCTAACTTAAAAAAGTAACCGAAGCTATAGATTATAAAACATCAATCTATCAAATTTTATAAAAGTGTAAGTAATGTAGGGGACAGCATCAGTTCAAGCCAAATTTACAGCTGTGATTCCGTACAATTTTTTTTTTGACTGCGATCTCACCTGATGGTAAGTGATGATGCAGTCTAAGATGGTAGCGGGCTAACCTGTTAGGGGCATGGCGGTTATATTAAACCCATACCCCATCGGTTTCTACACGGCATCGTACCGGAACGCTAAATCGCTTGGCGGCACGTCTTTGTCGGTAGGGTGGTAACTAGCCACGACCGAAGCCTCCCACCAGGCCAGACCAGAGAAAATTCAGAAATTATAAATTCCCTAATTGACCCCGACGGGGATCGAACCCTGGACCGCCGTACGTTAAGGCAACAGCGCTACAGCGCCTATCCAAGACAATGTTTGAATAATGAATGAAGTTTTCTCGTGATCTCTCCACGTGGGCACTTTTCGCATCGCAACTGTAATGAATAACGTACCTATTGTTTGAGCTGCGCAAACATCCGGCAAGACATTTGTTATAACTACAGTGTCTTGAAATGTATACCTACTTGTTTCCAATGGACAATTTCATGATCTTCATCGACAGTTGATAAATAATTAATATTTAAAATAAAAATTTTTTTTTTAAATTTTGCGTGGAATCGAATGATAGAAATAACCTTTTATACTACCCATCAAGTAACTTGGATGAATGTTAACTTAACCTAAGTTAATGACGATTTCACGATTCTTAACTTTCAATTTTTTTTATTCAATTTGATATATTCTGGACCATTCATCCTGAGGCATCTCCTTGTGTGTTACTATTTACTGTCAGTTCAATCACCTACCTATTCATGCACAAAATCAGCTTTATACAAAAAAATCGATGGGTGCTTTTAGTTAGATTAATCGAATATATTTTATTTAAGTCACAGACAGGTTTATCTCGTATATTTATTGAAATAATAGATCGTAATTCATGCCGGACGCACTTCCGTAGATAGTCTCGCTTTAATGGTCTTAAGACAGGTTTGTCGTGGGACTGCAGGATGAATGTACCTATTCGCAAAATATTGGCCTTAGATTTGGATTGATTTATATTAATCTTGAAATTTTACATCTAAATACATAAGTAAGTTCTACCTAGAGATGGTAAGATGATTGTAAGTAAGTTAAGTCCCTATAATAGTATTAGCTATTAATAGATAATCAATGCAAACATAATAAAAAGGTTTAAAAACTATAACCCGGCTATGGAAATAGTAATATTGCAAAATAGTTTTCCTGTCGCTTAGTATATTAAAAAAAATACTATATCTAATTTAATTTAATCTGTACTGTAAGTTTGTAATTTTATTGGTCTGGCCTGGACGATTATATACAACGTCCCTTAATAAAAAAAAAAACGTTCATACTTATTAAATGCCTTTCAGCCATCGGAATTTGGAAGAAAATTTGTGAATTTTCTCTGGTCTAGTCTGGTGGGGGAGGCTTCGGCCGTAGCTAGTTACTATCCTACCGGCAAAACGTGCCGCCAAGCGATAAGTAGGTACCTATAGCGTTCCAGTTCGATGCCGTGTAGAAACCGTTTAGGGGTATGGGTTTAATTATAGCTGCCATGCCTTTGACAGGTTAGCCTGCTACCATCTTAGACTGCATCATCACTTACCGTTAGGCGAGATCGCAGTCAAGGGTAACTTGTAGTGCATAAAATAATATATTCAAGAAATATGTATAGTAATGTAGCATTCGTAGCGTTAGTAAATGCAAATGAACGTAAATAGCAAACATATTAATTGCTTGTTTAAAGGCCCTAGTGTGGTGATTCATGATTCATCCATAAATTAACAGTATTCAAACGTAATTCAATATCCTAGTAGGCAAATAGTTGGGGGTAATGTCCTTTTGCCTACCTACTGCGTCGTTACTAATGGATTTAAACTATGTAACAGTCAAACGGTTTAATAAATGAAATATGCACCTTTTACTTCCTCCGCTGCACCGTCTCTAACAACAGGATATTTTTATGACTATTTAAAGATCAACAACCTTTATTCTTAAATAGAAAAAAGCCAGCGCTATTTTCGTGGTTACTAAAAAGTATCGGCCATGCTTATTGCTTATAATATTATTTATAA
The DNA here is from genome assembly GCA_923060345.2 of Erebia aethiops. NCBI lineage: Eukaryota > Metazoa > Arthropoda > Insecta > Lepidoptera > Nymphalidae > Erebia > Erebia aethiops. Next base: position 5,305,758 of record OV281096.1, on the reverse strand, counting down.
CAAGCGAGCGGTTGCGACTTCCGCCCAATAAGTGGATAATAATTCAGTTGTCTCGTTTCGGTGTTGACTGCTTGGCCTCGATCGAATGATTTTTGTGATCTTTTCTGCAACGTTAGGGTCCTTTAGACTAGCCACAACTTTAAAAAAAAACCACTACAAGTTAGCCTTTGACTGCGATCTCACCTGATGGTAAGTGATGATCTAAGATGGCAGAGGGCTAACTTGTTAGGGGCATGGCAGTTATATTAAACCCATACCCCTATTCGGTTCCTACACGGCATCGTACCCGAACGTTACGAAATTAATTCCCAAATTGACCCTGCCGGAGATCGAACCCGGGACAACAGCACTCAACACTGTGCCAGGGAGGTCGTCAATTTTTTTTTTTTAAATGAGTAAGTAAGTAACCTGATACGTTTTACTGTGAAGTTATTGTAAACGCTTTATTAAATAGCGCTTTAACTGTAAGTAATAATTAATAATTGATCCGAACCACCAGACAGTCAGTGAATATGACAATTCAAATCCACAGAATATATTATAATAACAGTTTAACCCAACAATTTATTTGTTACATTTGGAAGCTGGAAATGAATGATAAACACCATAACAATATCGGAGGCCGAATTTCGGGCAACATAAAAAATACCAATGGGAATATCGCGTTCTGAGCAAAAAGTCTACCATCTGCTCCCTGAGGTACGGATGCTGCGGCACGTGAAATTTACGGGCCATTACTGAATAAATCATTTGATGTAATACAGTGCTATTATTTATTCTGCAGTAATACATACTAAATTTTATGGGCAGACGCTACATAGATGTAAAGATGCTACATGAAACTGCGTGCCTCCTGAACATAATTTGAATGTTAGACAAGAATAATAAAAAAATATGGCGCGAGTAATGTGTGGTTCTAATGAATGAAATAGATAAGTACTAAGAATGGAGAAGTTTACCTTTTTTTTATTTAATTTGAAAATTAAGACAAAATAAAACAAAAATATGAAAGAATCATTAAAATATCTCAACAACTGAAAAAGTTATGGAACTTTAAAGTTGCGCTTGCAAGACGGGAGACGTGACGTCATAATTCCCTATCAACAGACTTTATAAAGCCGAATAAAAGAAATAAATGGACTTAACGTGACTTAATTGAATTAAAAGCACTTAATTTGTGTGTGAAGATAATTTTGAAGTATTAAATCTCGGCTAGGTATTAAAACTCACTCACAAAATTTCTCACTCGAGTAATGTTAAACTTTTAAATCGTCATTTCTCAGTCATTGATGGATTGTAAAAAAAAACCACTGATTTATTAGTCTTAGTTTATTTTAATCTATATTTTACTTCCGTTGTGTTAAATATTATATTCACAACATCATGAAACTTCTCCATTATAAGATGTCCTGGTGAAAATAGGGATGATGCCTATGTCAAAAATAAATAAGGTAAGTATTATTAAAACATCCTCGGTTAGTTTTAATTTTGATAAACATTTTAAACTGTATATTTCAGAAAAAAAAGTATGTTGAAATTTGATGATGTCACAACTCACAACTATGTCTTTCATACAACTTCCACACTAGAAGCGCATTTTTAAGTTTGATAAGGAGTTGCTGATTTGATTGAGTTGTCACCATCCCTGTTATTAGGGTCGGTTTAGAGTAGACTGGACCCGTGCAAGAACTGGTACAGCTGAAATAATGAAGTAGGTATTACTTAGAAGGAATTTATGTATGCAGCGACTATGCCCCAGCCTAATGTACGATTATACGTGTTGTAAATTTTAAGCATTATCAACCATGAAAGCACAGAAAAGGCCAGCTTAAATAGACCTAAATAACTACTCACTCACTCTATGTCACGAATAAAATCAGGGAATTTAGCTTGTCAACCAAAAATGTAATCTACCTTTGTTATTATTATTTTAAACAAAACATTTAAAGAGTTTTCATTTAATTGTAGTCCTTAGCCGTCACGGTAAATGCTCTCCATATTTGAATAATAAAATTTAACTAGTTGGTCTGTCTGTTATTTTTGCAAATTACTCTCATAATACGCTTTCCAGTTATGTTTCGGGTATTATGAAAATTTATGCTAAACGTGAGAGCTTGAATTTGTTGAGGTTAATTTGCAAATGCGATGTTTTAATATACACATTATACACTTATTATTATACATTATACAATTTACGCTTCACGGTTTTTTGCATACAAAGTAGTCTGGGGCGACTGGACCATTGGAATAATTTTATTTTAAAAACCCCCCGACACATAAAATAAACTCTAAAAACTAACAAATAATATTTTAAACCTATTATAATTATTATCGTCACATATATGTATTATGTACTCGTAAGTTCAAATATTCTTATTTTTATTATTGATTAATCTATTCATTTAATTTTTTTTAATTTTTTGTACTTATTTAAAAAAAAAATTTAAAAGGTAGCTGAAGTCTAGTAGTAATACCTATACTAGTGCTTATTAATAAATTGTTATGAATTAGATGTTTAAACATTTCTTAATTTAAATTTGAAATAACTCGAGCTAGTTAAACTTTTAAGAGAGCATCGAGAAATTCAATGTCAATTTGGTAGTAGGTAGATACAGTTGCGACGCATTTTTCAAATCTGAATAATTAATACATTTTTCTTTACCCCTGACAAGATCAGAATATATTTAGAAGGGTAAACAAGACCCAATTTTCCTTTGATTAAAAAAATATATGTTTGAAGTTTTTTTTTTTTAATCTAAGCAGGTAACTACTTGATAAATATCAATTTTTTAAGTTAGTTTATTTATATTCCTAAGCCTATATTACTTACGCGCTTTAATAATCCTTTTTCGAATGTTAAATTACCGCTATAAAAGAAACTAAGTATTTGAGACCCAAGAAAGTTAAAACTTCCGAAATAGGCAACTTTTAGGACTTTTATCAGTCGAACTGAACTGTAATCTATCTACTTTTTACGATTATTACCCTATTTGAATTCTATAAAGGCGTTTAAGTTGAGGCATGAATTCGAAAAGGGTAATAAAATTGTGCGGTTTTTACCGACATTCTAAGAAGCCTGGTAATGTTGACGGAAAGGTCTTCCTAGTAGGATGTCAGCTTGTAAGTCGTCTCACACCGGAAACAGTACCAGTTTGAAGACTGGGAACAACGTTTTTATGAACTGTTTTTGTTAAAGATCCGTGGCCACAGCATAAACAGAAGCAGCCCTTTCATTCTGTGGATTTTATATCATATACTAGCTGATAGCATGCCCCTAACAGGTTAGCCCGCTAGCATCTTAGACTGCATCATCACTTACCATCAGGTGAGATCGCAGTCAAGGGCTAGCTTGTAGTGGATAAAAAAAACCTACGAGTACCCCGTATAGGAAGGCCTATTACGTTTTTTAAAAGAAAACACGATAGATAAGCCAGGGAAAGGAAAGATTTCAAACAAAGAAGACTTCTACTCTACACTGTGGTCTGTGGTAATATAAAATACCCAAGTGATCCAACTCAGTAATTTCGAGCAAGAAACATTTTGTCTGCAAATAAAAATACTGTTTTTCATTACAGAGTGAATCCTTTTATTATTTTTTCGCTCTACTTTAGAATTATTCAACCGGGGTAGTAAAGAAAACGTTAGTAGGTGCCTGCCTAGGTACTTGAGGAATACTTAAATACTTACCATGTAAATAGAAATAAAAAAAAACAAACAAAAAAAAAACAAGTTTTTAGTGTTCGGTTTTTTGTATGTTAATAGGGTAGGTTGTTAATGGAAAATCCCTTATCCTTACTAATATATCCCTTAGTCTGTGTACGTAGTCTAGTTAGTATTCTGTGCAATATTATAATTATGCGAAAGTGTCTTTGTCTTGCAAATTTTCGTACCCGTTTTGACGTTTTGGTACAGTTCAGTGATGGCTTGCAAGCCATAGGCTTTTTATCCCGAAAAAAAAAGGTTTCCTCGGGATTTTGGAGTCTAGGGACAAGTGCACAAGGACTCAAATTGATTTAGTTAAATATTTTAATGCTGTCCTTTTTTGGCAACAACAATATGTATTTGGCAACAACAATATGAAAATGTCCTTGTGTAAGCGCCCTTAAGTTTACTAAATAATATTTTTTATGTTTTACATACGCAATTTAATTTTTTTCTGTAACTTCCTATTATTTTAAGCGACTTCAAGATCTAGAAAGGAATACGATTTCGCAATGGAAAACTTAGGTAATGAAATATGATATTGCTGCAACTCACTTATTGTTCTTTTTCTAGCTAAGTCATTCTCATAATTCTACGCTCAGCAAAGAGTAAATTTCTTTATGATTTATACAGCGCAAAACATTCTGAGAAGTCTAATATTTCTTTCCTTTTGTTTCAGATTAACCAGAAGTAATGTGCAGACGGGACTAAATTAAATAAGAATGCATCTACAAACTGTTTTAATATTAAGCGCTTTTTTCCTCTGTAATGCAAAACTGCCGCGGCTAAAACAACACTTACAACCGAACGAGCTACCACGAAACCTCGCACTAAACTCACATTTATTGGTACCAGAGAGGAAAAATGAAAGAACCAGTCGAATAGTGGATCAATATAGAACGCGGCATAGGAGAGAATCGTTCAATTCGCGTTCATATGAGTCTGGTTTGATATGGGCGCATACGGAGAGATTGGACGAGAACGGCGATGTGATATTGCGGTGGGTCAACACAGATTCGAGCATAACGTTCAGGTTGGAGGCGAGGACTCGTGGTTACGTCGGTTTAGGATTTAATTCTGCGCAGAATATGAGAAAGGCGGATTTGGTTGTCGCCTGGGTGGACGACAGGCACGGGAACGCACAGATTTTGGTAAGTCGCACCTGTTGTTTTTTCTCACGACTCGACGAGGTGGTCTAATGCATATTACACACTATCAAGCGTGTCTTACAATTTGTATGAGTACCTACTCGAAGAATCGTGCTTACATCAGGCCCCCCGATTGTGTAAGGAAATCGCAAAATGAAAATAAATATTGTGTGTGTGTGTGTGTGTGGTGTGTGTGTGTGTGTGTGTGTGTGTGTGTGTGTGTGTGTGGTGTGTGTGTGTGTGTGTGTGTGTGGTGTGTGTGTGTGTGTGTGTGTGTGTGTGTGTGTCTGTGTGTGTGAAATCGCAATCGTATTAGTTTGTCAAACGTATAAGTCGACCTGTTTAATTCTACGGTACAAGTGATCCTGTGAGGAGGCCAGCAAGTTGGACGATATACTTGACGGTGTATGAGGGCCATTATAAACTTAAGTATGCGTTAGTAATAAGATTTAGAAGACTACTCACTTGATATTTTTATAGGTATCCGTTTACCTACTTGTAAATATTAAATTCACGGTTTTAGAATTAATTATATTTTAAAAAGAATACGCTATCTAGTCGGATCCGCATAATTATTATGATTTATATTTTAGTTTATATATCATCAAAATTGGGAACAAAGATAATTAGTTAGGTATCTACATAGGTACCTAGTAGGTATTTCGCCTGTGTCTAGTTGCAAAATAATAGGTTCCCGATTTAATCGGAGTTTCTACTTGCGCAGACTTTTTTTTTTGTTTTATAGCACTAGGCTGCAATAAAACTTGCTGGTAAACTTGTGATAATGCAGCCTAAGGTGGAGCGCGCTTGTCTAGAAGATGGCTCTTCACTTTCTTGCCGGTTCTTATCAGTAGAATTTTCCGAACCGGTGGTAGAGTCTTGACATTTCATAAGTGGCAAAAGTTGTCCTACGTGAAATAAATAAATGATTTTACATTAATAAATTATTTATCATTACACGATACCAATGTAAAAGGTAGGTACGATTTGAAGATACTAATGAATTTACACTATTCTTCTATTCCCATAATAGTATATGATATTATATCACTCGCACTCATATTTTTGTTTTATCGTGCGTTATTTATACGAAATTGCACATTGTGTACATTATATCCATACACATACCTATTGTGAAATAGTTTTTGCAACTGCATAAAATTGCAATTGCTGGTTTCGTATGCTTATGTTTATTTGAGCAAAACGAGTTATTATGCTTCGTCTGAACCTAGCACATCAATTATATTATAAATTCTCGACTAATAGTAAAAAAAAACATCTTCTATGCAGATATATGTTTCACCTCTTCATCCAACTTAGTAATATTGTAAATCCAACGGATGGAACTCAAACCCGGTACTGCTCAAGTTTTAGTCCACCCCAAAACCTATGAGCTGTTGAAGCTAAAAATATCCCAAAAACTTTAATACGCGCTGTAAACTAGTGGGAGGCTTCGGCCGTGGCTAGTTACCACCCTACCGGCAAAGACGTGCCGCCAAGCGATTTAGCGTTCCGGTACGATGCCGTGTAGAAACCGAAGGGGTATGGGTTTAATACAACTACCATGCCCCAACAGGTTAGCCCGCTACCATCGTAGACTGCATCATCACTTACCATCAGGTGAGATCGCAGTCAAGGGCTAACTTGTAGTGGATAAAAAAAACTATTATTATTCAATACAACGTGTCAGATAAAGGTTTTGTGAAGACCGTTTCTAAATAAAATTAACCTTTGGAGTCAATTCTCAATACATCCAAGCTTTTGCCTCACTGTTACTCTCGTATTTTATTGTTTCCTCCATAGGTTTCCTCCTCCAAAACTGAACCGATTTTAATTTTTAAGAATAATTTAAGTAAGACTTAAGCTATGACGGTATGTTTTTCTTTTTTGATTAGGTATATTCGTCAAATTATTGAATAAATTACCACAAGAATTCTTCACTGCATGCTCCAATAATGTTAAACAGATTTTTCGGTGTTCCCTGCAAAAATGTCATCGCACCTACAAAAGTGTACCATCCAGTTTGATATATTGCGGTCTTCTCATTATTTACCTACAGTCTCACAAGCCCTAATATCAGGTTTACAAATATTTAGCATTGAACAACCTAATACCACACAACGTTTGCCCCAAAAATATCGTATTTGTGCCCACAAAATATGGCTTAATTGTCTGTAAACAAAAAATATTATATAGGTACTTCGGTAAACATAAAGGGAAACATAAAATCTTACTAATATTATATTATTATATTATAAATGCGAAAGTTTGGATGGATGTATGTATGGATGGATGTTTGTTACTCAATCACGCCCGAACGGCTGAACGGATCTGGATGAAATTTGTCACAGAGGGAGATTATATTCTGGAATTACACATAGGCAAAATTTTTTTCTCGGAAAACTAAGTATTTCCCGCGGGAACCAAAAAACCTCAATCCACGCGGACGTAGTCGCGGGCATCAGCTAGTTATTTATAAGTACAAAGGACGCGTGGAAATTTTCTAATCCCCATTAAGGCGAGTCACCTCCAAGATTTTAGGAGGTGAGGTGTGGGGTGCCGCCCGCGCGTCTCGCGGTACATTTCTCGTAGAGACTAGCGGGGAAGCGGGCAGCGCGGTATATTCTGAAACCGCTTGGCAACGTTCAAATTCTGGGATTAATTTGAATTAAATAGATATAGGACTTCAGTTTGAAATAAATTTTAGCAGGTTCTCATTAATACTTCAAGAGGAATTTATCCATATAAAAATGATGAGCAAAGTCGAAAATTTTATTAATAAAAAATTAGTTTTAAACTTTTAATTTAGCCTGTTTCAAGATTTTTTTTGATCGAGTAAAGTACATCCTATCGTGTAACAAATTAGCACATTCTTTAGACAATATTTTTAAGTGTATCGGATATTTTTTGTAAGACCGTTATTTAATAGTAAATACCGAAAAAATTTGATCTAGCAAACCAGTTTTCACCGCTGAGCTGAGGTGACTCGCCTTAAGAATGGATTAAGATTTAAGATTGTTTTGAACGGGTCAACTGTTAAGGTTTTTTCCACTAGTACGCGTGAAGATTATAAAGTTAAGTACATATACAACAAAAAACAACCGCTTTAACTGCCTCCGCTTTTTAATGGCGACAGGTGAGATGTACAACTGTACATATATATATGTATATATGTCACCGTAAGAATGTAAAAACCGTTAGATTGTAATCTAACTAGCGAAATTGTAAACTGTCGACAGTTTGTGAACCGTTCAATGTTCTGAGTTTCAGTTTTTGAAATATTCATTGTATGTACGTTTTCTTGTCTCTTGTAGGTTAGGTTAGGGTTCGACATAAATAACCAGTTAGTGCCCGGCCGCAGGCCGTGCACTTAGGTTTTATCGGGTTAATATACCTAACAGATTACAATCTAACGGTTTTTACAATTTTACGGTGACATATACAAAAGAGACAGTTAAAGATGATGGTGGCTGCCGTCACGGTCCGGTACATAGGACGTTGACAGCAATCAAAAACCGCAGCCTTACCATTGTTTCAGAAACAATTTTAAAATGCAGTCACAATAACCTGTAATACAAGACAGTAAAGTTCAAAGTTGCAATGGTGGTAATCATTAAAGTGTTTATCTCGTTACGTAAGTGGATACCTTGTTAGGATTCTGTATTAAATGGGATGAATGGGAACCTTTTGACGTAATATAAAACTTTGAATGATTCACAAATAAAATCCTGTCGGTAATATTATCCAGAAGCCCTTGCGTCCTTATTTTATGGTCCGTTACACGATCACAGTTAACGTTTTTAAATTATATAATTCGGTTTCTAATTGATATACAGTCTACAGATGGCTATAAATATTGGCACTAAGCAATATTACTCAAAATGACAGATTTTTGTTAGTTGTCCCATCCCATGTCAAGTCCCATCTTGCCGTAAAAATATGCAAAACGCAATTCACTTACATTTCATTTTAGGAAAGCATTTTAAATATAAATCCAGGGACCTAGATAAATACAATATAAATCCAAATTAACTCTCATTTATGGTGGAAATATTCTCGAATTATTAATTATTTTGGTATTACGTTTGTATGGGAAATTCATCCTCCGCTGGCCCCTTAATGCAGAGTGGATGGCATTGTCCACAATTCTGCAGTGCGGACTGACCTTTGAGAACGTCATGAACGTTTGAGAACGCCAAAGCAAGGAAAATTTAATAGCTACCATATAGGTACTATACTATTGTTACCGTAAAATCTAATGTAACTTTTATTACTCATATTTTTATGTAACTAGGCACTCTTTTGTTAATAAACAATAGTTAGTTTAGTTATTCATGAAACTTACGTACAGTTAGCAGTGGCTTGTCCCATAGCTCGTAAAGTTGAAAAATTAATTACCTGCCTTCACTACCGCACGCTGGACATACTGAAATGTTGGCGCCCATTATATTCGGAGTGAGAAAATGTTTTAACGTGGAAAACACGAAGAAAATAAGTTATTTTAAATACCTACACCTCTCGCGCGTAGTTACCGCTACATTACTTTTAATTTGAACTGGTCTCTGGCTAACCCGCTATTTAAACTTTGGACATCCCTGCACTCTAAGAATATGTTTTACGTGAAATATGAGGAAAATTTCATATTTGTATAATTCGTTTAATTTAGACTGGTTAACTGGTCTGGTGGACTGGTCTGAGGTCTGGTTTTAAAATTCATTTGCACTTCCAAATATTTTAGTAAGTATTTGAACATAATTTTATTTTATTTTTATTTTTATTACCATAGGAAAATCAACAGCGATTTTAATAAGCAATTATACTTATTATACTTAAAACCAACAATGAGTTTAATATTCAAGTAACATACGTAAATCTATCAAGTATTTATGGAAAAAAATAGCTTGGAAAAATAGCCTTCGAACAAGTTATTTTTAATTATTTTTTCTTATTTTTAATTACTTATTGTGTCTGCAACTTCTCAGGAGTTTACGTAATATCTGTAATATTGATTTATAGAAAAAACAAGGTATACATGTTACTCGTAGCTACTCGTACTCCGAGTATTACTTAAAAACATTAAAAATAATATTTCTTTTAATTTTTTCATTATTATAAATGTTTTGTAGATATCATTATAGTACTACGTTGGTATTAAGGAGCTACCTATTAATTTGTACGCTCGATTACGGGATTGTAAGAAATGACCTTTCAAAAATCGCCTTCTATGCTGAAAGGGTAAACGGCAGAGATATCAGGATTCCATTTGAGCTCCCAAACAAAGCCAGTCCGTTCAATTGCGTGTTTCTACTGAAACTTGGATAAAATATCTCTTCTATTTGCAAGGGATACCCTTTAAAGGCACCGTTTTTGCACTAGCCAGGTATTTAAGCTCCAATTAAAGATTTAAATCGCCTATTTGCATAGCGGTTGTTCTAATTAGATACGCTTCTTTGCTCGTCGGGAATATGAAAGGAAAAGTTATTCAGAATAATTTGCTAACGGTATCTCAAAATTATGGAAGCTAGGTAATAGGTTATGGAAAGTTTTAAAGTAAAAGTTTATGACAAGTTTTATGATTTTGTCCAAAAACTTCGATTTCTAATCTTTTTCCGATAACTATTATCTAGTAGTACTCGAGCGATTTTTAACCGACTTCCAAAAAAGGAGGAGGTTCTCAATTGTGTGTCGGTGCATATCTCAGTGGTTTCTGAACCGATTTGAATTTATTTTCTATCAGTCTTTAGAGGAAGCTCTCGAGGTGGTCCCATAAAAAATTCTGACTCCAAATCCTCAACCCTGACCCTAAAAAAATAAAAATACTCGCCCGACTTCAACATAGTGGGTAGAAATAAAAATTTTTTATTACTTTACAGTGGCGGTAGTTGGTTTTTTGGAAATATTTTTTTTACAAATGGTAATGGTCAATATGATAGTGCAGAAAATATGTATGGCTAAAAAGATCTATGCATCGACGTGAAAAACCAGCGGTTAAAATGTAGTTAAATTACTACATAGCATTTTTTGAAGCGATCAGAAAGCGGAAGATGGGAATTTAGCAAAAAGCCACATCTCGAAAGTTACCTCGCTATTTCGAATTTAATAAAAGGTTTTTGCCTCTCCATTGTATTTCTGGAGAGGCGTACGTTACAAATTCAAATGATGTTACAAAATTCATCTTTGAATGTCTTTGTTGATCAAGAAAAGAAAATGATCTACGAAAATTTGTCATGGCTTTTTTGCGTTAGCTTTTTTAACTTTTATAGTAGGTATATAGAATAAAGAATTCTTATTCTTTAGTTGTGTGTTAAGCTGGTATTGTAGGTACCCAGTTTATTAAAAAAAATGTATTTTACTTAGGTACTTAGGTATCTGAGTTACAATAATTTAAAGACTGTACGATGTAGACTGTAGATATAAATGTTGAATTGCTCTTTTGTCATGCAAAACAATACGAAAACAGTCAAATAAAACGGGTAGTTTATTCGATTGTACTATCAAATAGGACATTGATGAATCGTCAACAAGCGGAGGAGCTATAGGCAGAAGTATATATTGCATAGCGTGTGACCTGACTGCCCTAATATATTATCGTATCTACCAGACTCTGGGAAATTTTCTATCTCGATATATCTATAAAAATATGGGACCTTCGGTGAAAATGATGTAGAGACGTTCTGTTCAGTATATCCCTAAGAAAAAAAGGAAAATAACTTAGGAGGAAAAGGTAGTTAAAGTTTTTGCACAACCGAAAAACCGCTTTTTTTAGTAGAAATTGTCTTACGTCGCAATACGCCTGCTAATCGGTCGCCTGGATGTGGAATGCTCTTCCAGCGCACGTATTCCCGCCACGTATAACTTAGGTACCTTCAAGGCAAGAGTGAATAGGCAGCTTCTAGGCGGGCGCGCTCCATCTTAGACCTCATCATTGCTTTGTATTAAGCGTGATTGTCGTCAAGCGCAAGCCAATCCTGCTAAAAAACGTTGTAGTACAAAGAGCTTTTTAAATATATTATGTATTGAATTTCTCTTCGATTCGCTGCCATTGTGAATTGATCTTTACCATACGTAGACGAACTTGACTAAGCTTACTGCATCGGACGTCGCCTAATGGCATGCATTGCCAAAACCGTAGATATTCCATTTGCATACTGATCTATTTGTGGTCGAAATTAAGGCAGGTCTTGGTGGAACGGCTGGTGTTTGACAAGAGTTGAAGTCTGGAGGTTGCTTGCAAATACAACGACTGATGACAAATCTAAATTTAGACCAGAATACGTCAATGAATCACGCCAGCTTTAAAGTCAGGAATATCCCATTGCGCCACCACTTGCGGTTAACTTCATACGCGACTATTTGATTGGCGCCAGCTATACTAATAATAAATGAATTAACCTATTATTGGAAAAAAAAAACAATGTGCATACACATCCCTTCCATTGAAATCCGGTGTTGACGACAACGTATATCCTTATTCTGAAGTAGATGTAAGTTAAATATAGGACAAGACGAATGCCCGACTTGCAGTGGAAGTTTGTCTGCAAAGTTTATTGCATTAGTCGTCTGTCGCCCTAAGCTTACAATCCTCAGTTTGGATCCTGTATTTTCAATAGAAGTTTGCGAATTTAAATTTTCCACTGATTTTCAAAACTTATCTTCTTTGGCGTCGTTGTCTTAATCGATGGAATGCTACTGTTAGGCATAGATTTCTTCTAGGGTTCTAAAAATATCTGTACAGTCTTGTGTTGCTTGTGTCTAGCGGATTTCTGCGACTTGTTTGATTTAGTCTGACTACTTAGCGGAGGCACAGAATATTAACTTTTAATACTCAGCGGGGGTGTAGAATGTAGATCAACCCCCATGCTTTCCGCTGAGTGGTCGCCATTAGATAACCTTGTTACTTAAGTTGTCTGTTTATTCACCTTGGATCCCTGTTATTTATCGGTCTGAGTTTGCTGGGATTTGGGAGTTGGGACGTAAGATAACTTTGATTGATTGCGCCCTGTCATTTCTCCGTCGATCATCGCGGTAGTTTGGTTGGTTCCACGGAAGCTTCGCTCTTCTCAAACCGGCTTATATCTAGATATCTTCCCGGTATTAATTGGATGACCAGCTGGTGAATTTCAAAAACGTCATTTGTCGCTACTATCACAATTTTTTAAATTAGGTGTAGAAATACCAACTTCATGGACCATAAAGTTGGTGTTTGGATAAATCCAATAGCAAACGGTTGGGATCGTTACACTGTAGCAATAATACTGCTTGGTCTATAGATGGTCTCCTCCTACTCCAACATTTATCCACTCACGGCATCAAATCGTCAAACACGGTCAAATGTCATGACGCCAATTGGGTAGGCAAGGGATTTCCGTGGGTTACCATCACACCAAAGTTTGTTTCACAAATTTTACACTCACGATTTTGGCTTTATATCCCGACTTATACGTCAATCGAATCGTCAATGGCTAGCTTTACTCCCTGATTAGGTTTAATGAAAGTCACACGGGCGTTCGTTAGTGCAACGTTGTAAAGGATTAGGGGTTTCCGAAACCCATATTAAATGTCCTGAGGGTGTGCGTACATCGGTTAACCGCTCCAGACTGGATTTCAGTTTAATGATTCATATTGTAATATTGTGTAAAAAAATGCTTAGCTTTTTTTAAAACAAAACATCTCTGGGCTCACTTGCACTTAAGTTTAAAAAATTATACCTGTCCTTTTCATGTCTACCCCGGAATAAACTCCTCAAAATGTGACAGCATTACAAAATTTAACTAAATCAGTTTTGTGCAAGACGGCCTTAAAGTAACAAATAATTAATATAAATTGGATTGTAATGTACTGTCTCTATATAACATAGAGTCTCACTTAGATAGTAAGGTAGATTTAGAGAAATTATAACGACATCTTTAAAAGCTCTGCGGTTGAAGTTACGGGAATCAACTATAGTAAGTTAATTATATATGATTTGTTGATATTGTTTGTCGCTTCTGAACTAACCGTACCGTAACAGTAGCCGAATAAATTTCACAGTCCAATTCGTATGAGTTATAGAATACGTAATAATAGTATCGCACCGCTGCGGACTGGATCCCTTTGAATGAGAGAAAATTAGGACAATCTTGAGATTTATAATTTGCATACTTATCATAATATTTATTCACTAGAAAGAGAGTCATCCGTCAAAGTATGGAATAGCGAAGTAGGCCATAAGTACTTATAATTTTAGTCTGGTTGTCAAAATTTTATTAAATCCAAAGATTTAGGTCCCCGTCTGCTAGGATCCTGACAAGCGCGCTTCAACCAAAACCTTATCATTGCTTTCCAGTAAGAATTTTTACAAGATCAATTTACATGTCATTATTTGAAACATACACCTACGATGTCCGCGCATTACACGTATAAAAAACTTAATTTGCAATTCTAAACTTGGATGGTACTTACGTATCTTTAATCTGCTTATCAACTTAGTTAAAACTCCATCTGGGACAAAAAAGGGAAATAAATTATGCCACATTAAATTGATCTAATTAGTATGCTACCTTACACGGTATGCCGTCATTCGCTTTGGAAATTCTCGATGCTATCAATTGCGTGCGCGACAGTACTTCAAAATCCGATTTGTTGTGTACTCAGTACAGTCACGTAGAAATGAGTCAGTCGATGTTTTCTTGTCGCGCGTTGATGTAAATTTTAAAATTCTTGTATAAAAATCCCTCCTTCAGGAATCATTACCGCCGTATAGGTACTACTTATACCAAATAAGTTTCTGGTATAAGTACCTACTTAATTATGTGTAAGTATTACTATTGTCATGGGATAACTCAATATTTTGCTTAAAGTACAGTTTGGCTCTTTATTGTTTTGATAGATTTTCGTATAGTTACACAAAGAGGACGTTGGTATACCTACCTAGGAAATGTAGTCAAAGTACCTATGTTGACATTCATTGAAAAGAGCTTTTGATTGTGCTGAATCTTTCAAACGCTTGCAAATACTATTATTAGGTATAGGTAGGTATATGATGTAAAAATTTTAGTCTGACGAAGTTTTCTAGTCATGTTGATCAGTCAGAGGTAAACTCTGTGAAAACTTTATGGTAATTTATCTCGTTTCCTGGTTATCTATTACACCTGGTATTTTATCGCATAATATAATTGGTTTCGTAATTACCATGCCTTATAAGTGTCGCGTTTGGTATGTAATCTGTGAAGTTAAAATTGTTGAAATTCTTTTAAATTAGTAGATATATATCTGTTACTGTGAGCTTGAACTAAAGTAAATTTTAAGATATTTATCATCTTAAAAAGTTCGAGCTGTGATGGTAATTTCTGACAAACTAACTTTCACTCTGTAGGTACATTTAAAGTTTGAGTTACGGAAAAATAGCAATATGGGTTACGAATACCAACCAACTGATAAAAAATTAAAAACTTAACGTAGTGATTCGGATTTTTTTAAGTAATTCAAAATTTCTAACATAAGTAAGTAAGGAGGTACAAGTTTTTGCGTATTTTTTATTAGAATGCAGACATAAGGAATTGGTGCCTGGGTAAGTGATTTGGCTGTACACAAATTAAAGACTTGCCATATATCTTATGGAATTAAAGCTCCCCTTTTCCATGGTCAGTATCCCTATAAATCCAGCACGTAAATGCAAAGCCCGACAAATGGTTGGACATCTGACGATTAATTCATTACCGTCACGTCGAATTCGAGTCACTTTAAATTCTAAGGGTGATACGGCATTTTAAACCAACCCAGACAAGATACGCACTTATGGGCGACTCGCTTTTAGAATAGATAATAGAAAGATGTTTCCTTATAAATAGATCTAATCGAGCCTTTTCCTGTTATAGATTCCCACGTCAAGGAATTGTCAGTGTGGTTAGGTATACACAATGCGGCTGCTTAAGTGGTAGAAAAGTGTGGTGTGTCGGTAGACTTTTATGTCAATCCATCAATGACCTTCTAAGGTCATTGCAATCCATTATTAAAACATCGTTGTTTTGGTTTTTACTGCGCAGGGTTACTACGCTCGCTTAAAGCAGTATTATTCCAAAATAACAGTTTTATGTCACGTAACTTGAGGTGCCTAAAATAAGGATCATAATTCTAAAACACGAACGGTATGCCCCTGGTAGTAACCAGCTCGCTACGCTTTGACTGAAGCTGATAACTATTATTTACCTATTTACCTTGTTAAGGGCCCACATAAATATATTTTGCGATTTATGGAAGCTTATTATTGGAAAACTGTAATCGCATTGATTGGAATTCTTTCTTATCACGCTTACCACTGCGCCCGGGAACACATTAGATAAATTTTTTTTCCCGGTAGAAAAAAACCAGACTGCGGCAAAAATATATTATATTACTAGCGAATGCCTGCGACTTCGTCTGCGTGGTTTGAGGTTTTTGGTTCCCGCAGGAACTCCATACATATTTATATGTAAGTATGCAAAAAAGAAATATAAAATCGTTCAACATTATTATTTAACTTTGTAGAAGGACAAATACTTCGATAATACCTACTTGAAAGGCTATATTTTGTTGTTTAGCAAACTCCTCTATTTAATGTAAAGCTGGTGCCATACGAATACTAATCTAATAGCTCAGAACATAATAAAATGTATTATGTAGATACCTACTTAGTATCGTGGGATTTTTTTGTCATTGTTCATAAAATCTTTTGAATAAATGAATAAATTATTATAACAATATTATGCATAGTTTTTGTGTGCAAATCTATGAGTAGGAAGGTATGTAAACGTACACTTAGTTCCAGGAGATAAGAATTTTTGAATCTGCTCCATATTATATCTATTCAGAAAATATTTAGCTGTATTAAGGCGCTGTCAGCTCTTAAAATCAAAACACAAATCGAGAGGTTGGCTCTCCTCAGTCGTCACCCCTCACGTCAGTTATGCCCACTTCGGCCGGGTGGCGCTCCCGTCGCGGTTTTCATTATTTTCGCGCGCTTGTCATAGCATGTCACGGATGCCCTCGGATGACAAAACACGGTAACTCAAAATTTGTGAAATTGATAGAATAACGTAAGTGAGTAAATCACGTACCTACCAAAGTCTCTTACATGAGTAGGTAATTGACAAAATACCTATTGTAAATCGCATATCGTGTGCAAATCCATTTTAATACTTAATATTATAAATGCGAAAGTGTGATTGTTAATTGAATTGCCCGTCAATCACGCCGCAACGGAGCAATGGTTCGACGTTATTTTTGGCGTGGGTATAGTTGAGGGAGAGTGACTTTTTATCCCGAAAAATTAAGGAGTTCCCGCGGGAATAAAAAAAACTTCAACCACGCGGACGAAGTCGCGGGCATTAGCTAGCCCAGCATACTAATATCCATACAAAATATAATAAATGCGAAAGTGTGTCTGTCTGTCTGCTACGCTTGCACGGCCCAACTACTCAACCGATTTTGATGAAATTTGGTACAAAGATAGATTACATCCCGGAGAAGGACATAGGCTACCCGGAACCATTATCCTGGAAAATTAAACAGTTACCGCGGGAGTCAGAAAATCTTAATCCATGTGGACGAAGTCGAGGGCATCATCTAGAGTTACATAAGTATCTTATTTACATAAACTACTTACGTGAGTTAATTACAAGTATAATTGTGGCATAAATCAATATCATACGCATATACAATGTACTTACCGACTAAGAGTCTGATATTCATTTTTTGTCAGAAACAAGAAATACAGATGTTATTTCAAAAATTTAAATAGCAAAAAGATGTTGGAAATTGATCATTGAAATCAATTTCTAGTCTTTTGCAGACACATAGTATTATTTACAGTGTTTGAAAAATACTCAAAAATAAAAAACGAAGAAAATCATACAATTTTGGTGTCATGATTACAATTTTTTATCTTTACATACAGAATTATCTATATGGTAGAACGTCGTAAGAGCCAAAACCGCAAATTAGCCAATTTATGTAAAATTTCAAATTTGTACGTTGTTTCCGTACTCTAAAATTATAAGTTTGATTGACAATATTATGTCCGAAGCAAAACCTATTATATTAATTAACTGGACTTAGGTTGGGTGAAACTAAACAAATTAACTTTTTAAAAATCCCACTCAATCAAAATTAAAAATAAATCTCGGGAACGGCAAATTTTCAACTCAAGTAAACGGGAATATAATTGGCCGATTCCCGGGAATTCCCGAGAATCGGGATTTTTTTAAAAATAGGTATTGCTACTTTTATGTACCTTATATCCAGTTTTTTTTAAAATTAAATACAAGTTAGCCCTTGACTGCGATCTCACCTGATGGTAAGTGATGATGCAGTCTAAGATGGTAGCGGGCTAACCTGTTTGGGGTATGGCAGTTATATTAAACCCTAGTCCATATCCCTAATCGGTTTCTACACGACATCCTACCGGAACGCTAAATAGCTTGGCTGCACGTCTTTGGCGGTAGGGTGGTAATTGGTAACTAGCCACGGCTGAAGCCTCCTACCAGGCCAGACCAGAGAAAATTCAGAATATTTAAATTCTTGAAATACAATGCAAGAAAATATTGTTGCCGTGAATTCATTACGGTCCTTTAAGTAACTCTTTCGAAATTGTCAGTCAATTGAACAAATTGGTACTCAATGGATTTCTAAAGGTTTGTACACGGTTAAGCTTTTACGGCCCCGAGTTTTGCATTGGAAACGAGTATTATATATATTAAATTATTCAGGTGTAACAATGGCGCTGACATCTGGTGAAATAACAAGGCGGCATATAGAGAAATTAAAGAGGGACTCTTAAAAGTTCAAACAATAATATATAAGAAAATAACACTTGGAGCTCGTAAAATCTAGAACAAGAAAAATATCCGAGGAGAGACAAAATATCAGAAAGGGAGAATCGAAGAAGACAAAACGCAAAAAAAAATTGTTACTTATAATCATTCTTACAATGTGATTTAACATACTATACATTGGTTGGAAGTTCTACTTATATTTTATAGACGACATTTTACATAATTTAAGTACAAAATAAAGAATAAAGAGTTTAAAATACTCAAAAGTACCTACTACGACTATTATAGTTTTACGGTAAGAAAGTACAATAATTCTTAACATTGTGATCAGTGCCCTTACTTTTCCTTTGAGTAATTGTCAAGGTTCCACTGACAAATTGTCCTCTCAAAAAATCCTCCAAAAAGTTTGGACAGATGGATGTATGGATGTATGAATGGATGTATGGATGTTTGTTACTCAATCACGCCCCAACGGCTGAACGGATCTGGCCGAAATTTGGCACAGATATAGATTATAGTCTGGAATCGCACATAGGCTACTTTTTATCCCGAAAAATTAAAGAGTTCTCGCGGGAACCACAAAACTTTGATCCACGCGTACGAAGTCGCGGGCATCGGCTAATATTGCATAAATGCTTATAATATTGACAATTTATCATTAATATAAGTTATTGTTATGTTATATTGAAATGTATATTTTTTATCGTAACTTGCAAAAACAAAAATAAAAAGCATTGTCTATTTCAGAAGTTATATAATAAATTATGACATAAATTTGCCTTTACGTTAGTCAAAAGAACTAAAATTATCAAATTTTGATAGTGTTTCTGTTATTTTATGTTTGCTGTCCTATTTTTGTGATTGGCATGATTGGTAAGACTAGTAAAACACTTCTGTGAATCTTATCTAAAGTTGTTTTTTAAGTGCCTTTTGTGAGATAAAGTTTAGTTACTCAATGGAATAATTCTCCGTCACTTAATTTTAAAATGATTGTTTTTACTATAATTTAACATAATATTTGTAAACAGTGCTACTGCTCATAAAGATAAATAACTAAGAAACACAAATTTATCAATAAAATAACAAAAGATGATGAAAAAAAAATATCGATTTTATTTCATGTACAATTTTACAAAAATACGCCCAATTCCCAAATTCACTTTGCTGGGGATTAAACCCGGTACATCCCACGTTAAGACAATAGTGCTCAGCACTGTGCGAGTGAGGTACCTAGTCAATAGGGCATGCTCCCGATAATTCCTGGTACCAAAAATTCCCGGTACTTCTGAATAATTTTCAGTCCCGGTTCTCCACACCATAAAACCGGTACTTTTGATACTTTTGAGACTCGAAGTACATACATTCTGTCGATTCTTCTCTAATTAAGTGTGGATATTTCTGCATGTAACAATAATTTAATTCACTATACTGTATTTTATGCTCACAAATTCGAGGTATTAGTTTAAAACCCCCTATTTTTACTTTGGCTATAACGATTATTTTACTGCCACTTCGTACAGTTTCGTATGTTAGTCTTTCTGGTAAGTATTATTTACCAGCAGAGAAGAGCTTTTTTGAAGATCAATGAATTGATGGATCTGTCACTGGAATAAAATTTGTTCAGCCATAATAAATTACAGTAGATTATGCTATATTCTGTTAATTATATCGTTACTTTCATAAATTTCACATGAAGATTGACAGGAAAATATAGATAGACTGTAATATAAAATATACCTCATAAGCCCGAGGCTACTAAATTTTGATTTTTGACTCCACTGTCAATTATACCAATAGCAGAGGGAAAGAAAATATGGATATCCGTATCCATAATTCCCTAAGATGCTCAGGAGTTCTCCATACAATTTTATGTAAAAACCAAGACTGTGAACAGTCCAATCTTTATGTATGGATGTGAATCCTGGACAGTAACGCAGCAGTAACGAGGCTCTTTATGGCTGATAGGAAACGTCTTTACAAAATCCTAGGGTCCTCGATCCTAGGATCCTCCATACGTACGGGGAGGACGGTGAATGGATACCAAAAATACTAAGAGGTACCATATCCAATATAATTGTAGAGACCAAATCAGCGTGCGGCAAAACCAAAAAACGGCACAGAATAGGAGAGAGACGTAACATCTTCACGAGATTCTCTTGGGAATACTGAGTATGGGTTGGAAAATATTGTTGATTTAGATTAACATTTGTAATTCTTTGAGGTGAGGTTACTACGTACGCCTGTCTATAAAAAAAGACCCGTAAAGGATCACTTTGTTGTCCGTGTATCCAAGCCTCAAGGCTTGTTTCTCATAAACTGCTTGATGTAGTAAATTTATATTTGCACTGGCTTCTAATTGCTATAAAAGTAGTTACATATGAGCGTATCACAATAAAAAAAATTTCAACTTTTCAAAGTGTATTTTCATACAAGACGCAATCTCTGTAAACCTATGAACTACAATAAAACTTTGAAATTTGTAACGAAGCGAGTTATGGTACAAGTACATAAAAAAATCATGAATTTACAGTCCTGTGTGAAATATTATGCGATAAATTTTTGTATAATGCCTAATGAATAGTAATATTCAGTATATTCCTGTGTGAAATTTTATGCGATAAATTTTTGTATAACGCCTAATGAACAGTAATATTTGGTCTATTTCATACTTTCTGTAATGTCTTAGCCGTGTTTTTGTGATAATTTAAGGTAGTATCGAAAGTATCGAAAGTCCCGGGAATTCCCGGTTCCGTGCCAATATCGGTCCAAAATTTCCCGGTACTCAAACACAGCACCGAATGCATGCCCTAGTAGTCAGGGAGAATTATAATAAACAAGTTAAGAGATCAACTTGTTCTCAAATATTTCTCAAGAGATAAGTTAAAAAAATACTCTGTACACAAAAACGGGAAATCACAAAAAAAACCAACGACGTATTTCCCGGAAATTTCTAACTCCCGGGTCCCAGAAACGAAACCCTAAGGGTATCTAATATCCAATCAATTAGTAATAAAACTTGCAATAGGCACTTATTTGAAGTATTTGAGACACTACTAGGTCCTTACTCCGCAAGCTTTCGATATAATAATATTATCTGGTCGGTCTGGTCCAATGAGAGCGGACGAGTAGGCAGTAGCAAGCTGAAGTGGCAATGCTTGATTTTCAGTTTTCCTTTCTGTCTTACCACTGTTTTGTTATTTTCCATTCATATCAAAAATTGCACTGGAGGCATACTACTATCGCTTAAATCCGTATTGTTTTAATATAGTTGACGTTCGTGTTTTTAGAATTATAATCCTTATTTTAGGACCTTCAAGGTACGTGACATAAAACTGACATTTTTAAGTAATACTGCTTTAAGCGATGGCAGTGAACCCTCTGACAGTAATTGGATGTTTGACAACTTACCTACTTCTTGGAAATATTAAAAGACGTCATTGTTACAACCAGCAGGAGTTTTTTTTTTAAATAGTGAAGCGACGTGCCTTTTTATGCGATATTTCGCAACTCGTATGTCAATCTAGTAATTACTAGTACGATTTTAATTTTGAAAATAGTTTTCAAAATAATTACGAAGCTGCAACACAAGCTCACTTGATTGTCATTTAAGTAGCGTCATCTTTGGCGTTGGATGGTTTCTATGACCTGCCTTATTGATGTTGCCAAATAATAAAATATACATTTACAGCATTGCTTCACCAAAAATATTTATTTTAATACATAAAAAAGACATTTAGACGCCTGGGTATGTTTATAAAACAATACAAAAAGTTGTAATATCAATGTGTCAAATCGATTAAAACTTCTTCGTAAATGAAGTCGATTGTTGTCAAAAATCGAATGGATAGCGCATTACGGCATCATTATTTCGAGCTGTCAAAAGTTTGGTCAGAGAACACATATTCATACTTTATTTGATTATGTATTTTTAGTTATATAAAAGAAGATAGCTCACGAAAGTTGTAATATCCACGTCTTCTGTCAATTCATGTTGAATAAACATTAGTCTTATTCATGTTATGTTTGAAAACCATTTTAAAATATCGATTTAAACGCTGGAGCAAAGGAGCACAGATCCATCGTCTGTGAAGTTCTTTCGAACACTGGCGGAGGTGAAAATGAGCTAGCGCTTCTCGAAAAACCGGAATACAATGGAAAACAGAAAATATGTGTACATTTTAATAAATATTAATAAATCAATGGATGTCATTTAGAATTTGGAATTTAATGATATATTTTTCAAGTAAATTGAGGTTTTCAATTTGGAGATGTGTTGATTTGAAAATTGAAATAAGAGGTATGTTTGAATTTATTTTTTATGCAGCGAAGTTGTTTAAATCGTGTTTTGGGATAAAACAATATCTGAGTTAAGGTCTTGAAAACATCATATATTTTTTTCAATCTTCCATATGCCACCATTTAATGGATACACTGCTTTGGAGACCCCCCCCCTGACCACACACAGCGCCTTAATACTAGGTACCAAACTAATGGTTTTTATGCATGTACTAGCGAATGCCCGCGACTTCGTCTGCGTGGTTTGAGGTTTTTGGTTTTGGTTTGGTTTTAAAAAGAGGCCTGTATCCTTCCCCGGGCTACAACTTATCCCTGTACCAAATTTCATCAAAATCGGTTGAACAGATTTTTTTTAATTCCCACGGGAACTCTTGAATTTTCTGGGATAAAAAGAAGCCTATGTCCTCCCCCGGGATACAACCTATCTCTTTACCAAATTTCATCAAAATCGGTTAAACAGATGGGCCATGAAAGCGTAGCAGACAGAAACACTTTCGCATTTATAATATTAGTATGGAAGTATGGATCCATGTGACCATGTGACATTGTCACAATACTCGTAGTTAGTCATAAAATGGCCACAAAACAGTTATCTATTGGCGGCGCTGGTGGCGAGACATCGTGCGAGGTATTTCATAAATCATTTTGATACTATTACGAGTAACGACCCCATTACTACGATGTCAGATGGCACTTGGTAGGTAAGTACTTACTTAGATTCTTAACTCTTTCCAAAGTAATACGTAGGTACATGTGAGGTAGTGAATTTAAATCATGAGACCCGACTGAGTTATCCATTATGCAAGGTGCATACAGACTTAAAGACACCTGCGCGCTTGTTTTAAATATGTCTACTCGGAAACATAAGCAGAGTAAATTTTTAAACTGCAAATAGTCCCACGCTCTAAATTCAACTTTGATTTTAAAGCATAGAGCTCTAATTCGAATAAAGTTACTGTATACTACTGTAACTATTTAGTTAAGTATTTTGGCGCTCGCAAATTGGTAAACATGTGCCAAAGCTAATTATTTTAGTAACCGATCCGGTTATATATTCAATTAGTGTGATTGAAAATTACAAATTCGATGGTTTCAATAGGTTAGCATTTTGGTGTAAGCAAATAACATATGGAAATTATGTATGAACATAATTTCCATATGTTATATCATGTTATAATATTGAACACTAGCTCCTATTTCAGATAGATGTACACAATTTCAAACAAACTAAATACCTAATTGGAATTTGATGAAATCGTAGGCACTATGATATTTGTAGGTGTACTATATGTGCTTAACTGCCTCGTTGGTCTAGTGGTTAGCATGTTTGACGAGGTCCCGGGTTCGAGTCCCGGGTCGGGCCATAGCAAGTATTGGGTTTTTCTGAAAAAGAAATTCTCAGTACTAGCCCGGAGTAAGGAAATTGTCGGTGTTACACCCCCGTGCCTCGGAGAGCACGTTAAGCCGTCGGTCCTGCGCCTGATCTCTCCGGTCGTTCGGATTTTCCGTCCCATCGGGCTATGAAAGTAAAGGAACAGAGAGTGCACCTGTGTATGCGCACACACTTGTGCACTATAATATCTCCCGCGCAGATGGCTAATCTCTATGGAGATAGGCCGCCGTGACCGAAATTCGGTCGGGAGGACATTATTATGTGCTACAAGTGCTTATTATAAATACTTAAATTTTACGTATTATCGCAAAAAAAAAACGTATATTTCTAGTACAAAATCTTCTAATAAAAAGATTTTCATAATGTTTGGGCATTGTTTTTGGTTGGTAAATGGGAGACCTTAATGTTTCTTGCAAGCAATTCTTATATAGCACGGCTCCCACTTCCCACTTCCCACTAAGCTTGGGCACTCCGCCAGTTCTTGTTATATCCAGTAGAGGCACGTAGAGGTTAGCACTAGCAGTTAGGTAGACCGTCGACGCGGCACTGCCTCCTCAATGGATTCGTATTTGCCTTGGTCGATCTATGCTAACCATCTATATACTCGTATATGTAGGCACTAGATGGGCCCTTTCATAAAAAAAAATTGGGTGTCCGACCTGTAGAGCGCGCTCCACACCTGTATAAGCCTATCTTTGTCCCCGCCATAGCGCTGTCCCGCTTTTCAGACTAGATGGCGTTAGTAAAATAGGTCCACATTCTTTGTTTGACAGGGCCCGTCTATGTAAATTGAGGTCGTTGATGCTAACATACTGGGCATCGGCAGTGCTGGATTAAAAGTTGCCTGCCATGAGATCTTACCGCGCTTTGGCAATCATAAAAACTGCTCTCTCAATATTATTCTCTTTTGATGTTCTCACTAAGAGGTTAACCGGTTTCACAATAATTTCTATCTATTTCACACCGCCATACTTTCTTCGACGTAAAAAAAATAACAATCTCCCATAAATTCTACGTATGAATGTGCTTCAATGGTTTAACCTAGCATCTGACGCCGACATTACACGCAGCATTGTTCGCGATTCACATGCGCCTCAAGCGAATTCTCAAAACTTATTCTTTTGTGTGAACGTAGAAAGAATTTTAATGCTTCCGCCTGAACTTGGAATAAATCGCACAATAGGAACGGTTACGCAATGTCGGTTTGTGTCATACAAAAAGCAAAACAGCAACCCACTATTAAGAGACGAGACACAAGCATAATATGTCACTGACAAAGTATCGGACCAGCGCGGCGGCTCTTAAAAATATACGAGTGCGTAGAGACATTAAAGAGAGCGTGATTTGTTTATTGAAAGACCCCTAAAAAAAGACGCACGTACAGTAAAGTAAATCCAGTTGTGCATGTAGATTGTAGGTAGGTACCACAATTCATTACATATTACAAGCTAATGCCCGCGACTTCGTCTGCATGAATTGAGGCTTTTTGGTTCCCGCGAGAACTCTTTAATTTTCCGGGATAAAAAGTAGCCTCTGTGTTACTACGGACTATAATCTATCTCTGTCCCAAATTTCATCTAGATCCGTTCAGCCGTTCTGGCATAGTTGCGTAACGAACATCCATCCATCCATGCAAACTTTCGCCGTTATATTATTACTGGCTGATGCCCGCGACTTCGTTCCCACGGGAACTTTTTATTTTTACATGATTAAAATAGCCTATGTGTTACTCCAGGCTACAATCTATCTCTGTGCCAAATTTCATCCAGATCCGTTTGCTATTTTGGCGTGATTGAGTAACAAACATCCATCCATCCAAACATAGTATAGATTGCGATAGCGTTGCATAAACAGTCGAGTTTGTTGGTTGGTGAATGATATTTATTCGCTCAGAATAGTGTAAGAACTTCGTAAATCAGACCGCTGACAAGAAAGCTATGTCTACTTCAAAACGTGTTGCTTTGGGATATCATAGTCAACATTTACCTGACATGTGTTCAGATGGCTCCTTGTGTGAGCATTTTTGTCCGTTGGATTGACTGCTATCTACCGCGAACTTCTTTTGTGATTTTCCGATACGAATAATAATTTAGGTGGTCGTGGAAATGAATGCTCGTATTGTGCGTGTTTTTGCAGATCCAACCAGTGTTTTAGGACTACAGTTATGCCGTTCAATACGAATCTCTCTAGGTAGATTACTTTTAGATTTAGGTACTACCTAAGTTTAAAAAAATAATATATAAATAATTATAATAGGTACCTATGGCTTGTCTAATTTATTTATTTGCCGACACTCACTGTAGGATGTGTCTAACACCTGGGAAATAATCCAATAAGTTTTGATAAGAAATTTAAATTGCACGTAAAAACTTTGTCAGGGTTGCCACTTAATTCTTTTACTTTTGTTACATTTAGCGTGATTGAAATGCAAAATAAGTTTTATATCTCTTTGTAGATAACAGAGATATTATACTCCAATGAAATATGAATAATACATGTATAGTTATAGAGAGTGATATTTACATATTATAATAAATTACATAAACACCTATACCACTAATCGCGCCAAATCCTTGTTGAAAGCATTTTTTCGAAGAAATCCCTCTTTTAGGGTAAAGAAAATTAGACATCGACTTATTTCACTTCAGAAAGCTAGAAACTATTTACTTTAGACCAGCTAAGGAACAATGCATTGTGAGGGCACAAAAAGCCCATGCCATCCCCAAAATTCTAATTATAATCGGTAGCCCTATCAAAAAAGCGCCGAACCGGCTTTTGCATGGATTCAGCGATTCTGTGCAAAACGCGAGCGGTTCCCACGGCTCAATGAAACCTCTTCATATCACATCCTGAGCTTAATTGTTGTGATTACAACCCACCAGACCCGTTTCGCAACTTTTTCGTAATACAACTTCCTATAAGGCTAACGACGCGTCGCACTTTGTCTATTTTTATTTAAATTATTTTAAGGCTCCGGCTCAAATATTTATTCATAGGGTAAAATCGGCAAAATGGAGCTTTTTAAAGCAGTGTAGGACGTAGGTATCTATCAAACGGTGACATATTATGTAGTGTATGCTTGAATGAATATGTTTCAAGACCATTAAGCACCTATTGACACATCCTCAAAACACAATTTAAAAATCTTTGCATACAAAAAATCTTTAAACATAATTACCTGTTCATCATCTTGAACATCATCGTCTTTATTGAAACTAATAAATAGTTTGCTATAAAAATAATGCATAAAATTTCAATTTCTAAAACAAATACATTGTCGGATTATTTCTTAATTGGAAAGTAAGTTTACTTTAAATTTTTTTTTTACGAATTAAGTACAGTATATCTTAAATGTTTGCGACATGCGCTTGCTCGGCTTAACCCCTGCGCCTGAAAGTATAATTTAACTAGCTGATGCCCTCGACTTCGTCCGCGTGGTTTAAGTTTTTTGATTCCCGCGGGTCCTCGACTATACCCATGCCAAAAATCACGTCGATCCGTTGCTCCGTTGCGGCGTGATTGAAGGACAAACCAACAAACCAACAAACAAACTGACTTTCGCATTTATAATATTAGTATGAAGTATGATATGATGATTAGATATTTAACATAAAGGAAACTACTTAATGGATAACCGGATAGGCAACAATAAGAAGACGTCAACATTTGGTGCATGACACTGTCATTACTAAAGCCAGGTGCTGCCAACGGCACGTGCGTTGTGACATCTGCCGCGGCTGGCGACGGGCAAAAAAACGATAAATACTAGTTGAATTGTTATTTATCTCCCGCACACCCCGTGCTCCGGCGCATCGGGCATCTGCTGCGCGTTCAAAGCCCTTTCAGTCAGCTGTGAGGACAGTGGAAATAAAACTGCTATTATTGCATTTAAATAGCTTTAAAAAAACTATAGATTTTGTGATCCAAGAAAAAGTTTCATGTGTCACCATCATGTTTCAACATGATCATGACTTCTTGAGGTTGAGCTTGTCTGATTTGATAGACTTCAATCCTTTCTGTTGACTGAATGTGGATCAGCAATAGCTAACAGTTACGCTGTAAGCATACACTCTAGTCATTCAGTCAAAACACCCTCCATCCTCTGAGTGAGAACTACTATCTATTATTTATCGCTGTAAGCATCTGTACTTTCTCCAGACTAGCGGGTCTAGAAATTCGTTCAAAACACCCTCTATACTCTGAAATAGGCTGATCTAGTACGTTCTAAACACGTTGTAAAACTTTAGATCGGTGATTACAACAGATTAGTATGTACCAACTAGAATAGCTAGATGATTCCAGCGACTTCGTCCGCGTGGATTAGGATTTTTTGATTCCCGCGGGAACTCTTTAATTTTCCGGTAGCCTGTGTATATAACCGGCCTGTTTAGATGAAATTTGGTATGAAATTTGGTACCAAACGGATGAGCTGTGAAAGCGTAGCAGACAGACACACACTTTCGCATTTATAATATTAGTATGGAAGTATGGATTACACCAATTTTACTATCAAACTCATGTGAAATAATTTGGATTGTTGCAGGACTGTCACGGACTTGCGTTTGAAGATCGCGCGGTAGCGGACGAAGTGCAAAACTACGAGCTGATATCGGGATTCCAGAATGACACGCACACCACAGTTGAGTTCAGGCGGCAGCTGGACACGTGCGACCGACAAGATGTTGTTATTGGTGTGAGTTTAGCTTTAGCTACCTAATCGAAAACAAGATTTTTCGATAATCTTATCGTCGTCGTCGTCGTCGTCTCAACCTATAGACGTCCACTGCTGGACGAAGGTCTCCAGCATGGATCGCCACAGAGCACGGTCAGTGCTGCTTGTTTCCAGCGGCTCCCAGCTGCATGCTTAAGATCATCCGTTCCACCTAGTGGGAGGTCGTCTAACGCTGCGCTTTCCAGTGCGAGGCCGCCACTCAAGCACTTTGGGACCCCAACGCCTATCGGTTCTACGAACTATGTGCCCCGCCCATTGCCACTTAAGCTTGGCGACTCTTCGAGCTATGTCGGTTACTCTGGTTCGCCTACGGATCTCCTCATTTCTGATTTGATCGCGCAGGGATACTCCGAGCATAGCTCTCTCCATCGCCCGCTAAATGACCCTGAGCCTTCTTATGAGACCCATAGTTAGCGACCATGTTTCGGAGCCGTAAGTCATCACTAGCAACACGCACTGTTCGAAAACCTTATAATTTAATCAAATTGTGATTCTGTCATATATGCTAATTTTATGATTAAAAATCCAAAAAGCACATATTGAAATACCGAAGTCATTCAAAGTTCTCCTGAAATTTTCAAGAATCACAATAGGTAAGTAACTATTTATTTCATGTGAGCCCTCAAATACTAGGTAACTGTCTTATGCTAAGATCGTACTTTGACTTGGCTCAGACTTATGCTAAGATCTATAGAGCGTACTTTGACTTGGCTCAGACTTTACTTAGAGTTAAAACGAGTGAGACTTATGTGACTAACATAAATCTGTCTCGTTTTAACCATGTCTTGAGTCTAAGCAAAGTCAAAGTTCGCACTATAGATCTCACAGACTAGCCACTACTGAGCACGAGTCTCCTCTCAGAGTGAGAAAAGTTTTGGCCATAACCCACCCCTGGCTAATTGCGGATTAGCAGACTTAAACCATTAGTTAGTCTGAATACCTATTTACTGGCTGTTACAATGAAGAATAGACATTGACCTATTTCCATTAGGGTAAGCAGTGCTTTTATGCATCTATGAACTACACGCCACTGCTTCACATTCCTTTGAGAAAATTGGGTTGTACTCTTTCCTCTCAAGCATGCAAGTTTCCTTACGATGTTTTCCTTCACTGCTAAAACA
Source organism: Erebia aethiops (assembly GCA_923060345.2). Classification (NCBI taxonomy): domain Eukaryota; kingdom Metazoa; phylum Arthropoda; class Insecta; order Lepidoptera; family Nymphalidae; genus Erebia; species Erebia aethiops. The sequence goes on along the minus strand of OV281096.1, from coordinate 5,275,576 downwards.
AGTGATATTTAATTCTTAAAAGCACACTGAACAATTACAAGTGCGTGCCCGAGGATCGAAAGTGAAATACAAAACCTCTAGGCTATATTGTTATGATAAGAACTATAATTGCAATACTTTTCAGGAGGACACAATCCAAGTGCTATGGGCTCTGGGACCCGAAGGCTCAGACGGTGAACTTCCCAGGCATGTCCAAAGCGGCTCCCGACCTTTACGACTGCTGCAGCCGTTGGCCAAGCCTGACTCCATACCCCTAAAACATTGGGACGTGAGGATATCCAATGTAAGTACCTAGTACTTACTTAAATAAAAGTTTACTCCAAATGCGGCTCCGGGAGGCAGGAATCGGTGTATTTATGTTTTGCTGATAGAATGCTGACAAGACAGCAAATCTCAACGGATTACCTATAAGCATGCAGGGAGGATACACTTGTGGTCTAACAACATTTGCTAATTCTCTATCAGCTCAGTCTAATAGTGTCATGGGGACACCAATTTGATGCATCAGCAGCGGTGCAGTGTTGAGCGCTGTTGCGGAGGTCTCGGGTTCGATCCCCGGTAGGGTCAGTTTGGGAATTTATAATTTCTGAATTTTCCCCGGTCTGGCCTGGTGGGAGGCTTCGGCCGTGGCTAGTTACCACCCTACCGGCAAATACGTGCCGCCAAGCGATTTAGCGTTCCGGTACGATGCCGTGTAGAAACCAAATAGGGGTATAAGTTTAATATAACGGCCTGGCTAGCCCGCTACCATCTTAGACTGCATCGTCACTTACCTTCAGGTGAGATCGCAGTCAAGGGCTAACTTATAGTGGATAAAAAAAAGCGCCGATAAGACATCAACTGTGAACTTTTTTTTTTAAACTCGTTGTAATAAAAGAAAAGAATTGTCTTTTATTAATTATTACCTTTTTTGCCAGCAATGTTTGTATAGGTACTGCGTAAGATAATTTTTTATTTTTTGGAACGGAAACAAACGGAAAAGCAATGGAATTAAATTTCCCTCATTTACTTAGGATCCTTGTAGCTCTACCTACCGTGGAATACACAGCAATTTCGAAATTCCATTCCTTTTAGGAAGCTTCGTCCGTAATAAACGTGAAGCTTGTTTAAAAAAGCAAATAAATAACTGTGTCCGAATACCTGGGTCCAGCCAAGGCAGGTTGCTAGGTACGAAAATAGAAGTCGACGATAAAATGTGTAAGAAATAATTACTTGAACTTTAATAAGACTTGCACGTGGATCCTTAATTACTCGCATATTTATAGCATAAGGTAAATTCATGCATAAAAAATATCATAATGAGTAGGTACCTATATTAACTTTTATATTATACGAAATGAACTTGAAATAATTAAAAGGGGTTCCATCACTTTTGCAATAGTTTAAATGGCTTGGTTTTCGTCTTTCTTGTCCATTTCAAACGAAAGAGGAAAGGAAAACAAAATTTATTCATCCTGGTGCTAGGCCTTCTGACACATGGTTTAACCTAACTTCAGGAAGACGTAACTTAACTAGTCAGCCGTATAAGTTTAAGTCGTTTTATTTCATACAAATTTGTCTCGACTTTCCTAAATTTCTGTTTCAATTTGAATATAGTACTTAAATTTAATTTGCGTTCAGTCTCTGTGAAATAATGTTTCCTTCATCCCCGTACCTACTATAAAAATCCTATTCTTTCAGTTCACAATCCCACACGTGATGGCAACATTATTCTGGTGCAAAGTCTTCAAGGCGCCCGAACTTACGAGGAAGCATCACATAGTTGGCTACGAACCCTTGATCGACAGTCGACCAATCAGGAGTGGGAAACCAGTGGTGGAGAAGAACAGCCTATCTCCAGTCCATCATATGGTGTTATATGAGTGTGCTGAAGACCATGATAAGAGGCAGTGGAACGAGTGGTCGGAGGGCGAAGGGTTCTTTGGACCCAATCGACCAGGGGAGCTGGCTGCTTGCGTCACTCCTATCGCAGCTTGGGCTATGGGGTCAAAAGGTACGTAGCCAGTTGGAGAGAAGGGAAATAGAATAAAAAGAAATAGGCATGATGACTGATTTTGAAAAATGATCAGATTATGTTCGGAAGTATCTACTATTTCGAAAAAATATCTTATTTCAGCAGAAAAATAAGGTTTGGTAGATGAAATTGGCATTTGAAATTTAAATTTTAAAATTCACGCCAAAACGCTCGGCGGTGTCATGGCGTCGTTCGTGACGTCACTATTATTTTTACCAATGTACTCAGCTGTGCAGTGTGCAGTAAACAATAGTGTGATTGTCAAAGCTCGAAAACATACAATTGTGACGTCATTCGCTTCTTGGTGTTTAATCCATTATGGCGGATTGCTGTATTTTATCGTTTTATTTTATCAAAGCAAATAGCAATCTCTCTTGAAATAGAAAAATAAATACGTTTTTTATAATCCATGAATCCTATTTAATTAGATAAATTCATAATTTCATTGATTCTTGGTTACTGTCATCATGCTTATTAACCAGCAAGAAACTTTGTATTCAATACCTCTATTCAATACACTGAAAGCAGAAACGGCGATTGTATCGTATACTTAAAACGTGTTTTGGGAGGATTTCATATTTTTTGGTAGAATTTAATAACAATTAAGTACCTATTTCTTTCACTTACTACACGATCCTTGTTTTTATGTAGCTTTTGGTGAAGTTGTATACAAACTCATATACAATTCCTATTATTCCCCGAATTCCGTCACCTAATTCCCATCATGAAACCGGAAACAAAGTAAACAAACTCCGCCTCGCAAATGTATTAAATATTAAGACATTTCGCTTTAGCGTGGAACTTCCATAACTATGAGATAATTTAAATCACTATTACTCGCCTACGCTAGAGTCACCATGGCGGTTCAACCCGTCTGGGGATGGCAGGCGTCATTGCTAGCTTGTGACGTAGGCATTAATAAATCATTAATACGAAAAAATGGTTAAAGGGAGCTAACTATGATTTAAGACCTATTCAACGATACCCCACTCGACTTGGTTTATTTAAGTACTTACTTTTTTTTTTATTTGTCCCGGAGGGCTGGCAGTAACCTCGGCCAACATATAAGTTTGGCTATTCAGTGGGGTAACGCAGCCAGCGTTCTGGGTACATTGCCTCATTGCAGCGGCATCCATACTAATCCATACTAATATTATAAATGCGAAAGTGTTTCTGTCTGTCTGTCTGTCTGTCTGTCTGCTACGCTTTCCCGGCCCATCTTTTCAACCGATTTTGCTGAAATTTGGTACAGGGGTAGATGGTATCCCGGCGAAGGACATAGGCTACTTTTTATCCCGGAAAATTAAAGAGTTCCCGCGGGAATCAAAAATCTTAGTCCACGCGGACGAAGTCGCGGGAATCATCTAGTAGATTATATTTTTAATGTTTAGTTTTTAATTTAGATTTTAAATCGATTTTGTAAGAAATTGTATACATATACTTACATCAATATTTGTTCCAATATAGCTTTTAGTGGGCGCCATTTTGTTTTTCCATTAATTCGGCTTCGGCCAAATGCACACTGACAGGAGAAGGTAACAATGTGTAGCTTCGACGGAACTGGTTGAAATTCATACATACACCGATGCATTATTCGAACTGATCATTTGATCAATTTACAAACAAGAATCAACTGTTGTTTCGAGGCTTTTCAGTTCTATAGAACGATTGCATCGCTCAACGCGTGGTGCTTTGCCATTAGTGTTCAAAATTCTTGTCTGCTTGTTAAAGGAATCCCGACCTTATTTTTATGTTTCTAGGGTTGGATTTTGTATGTAATGGTTATTTCTTGCTCGCAGGTGAATTCCTCCCTGAAAACGTCGGTATTCCGCTAGGCGAGAAGGGGGGCGTCTCATACTACATGCTTGAAGTTCATTATGACAATCAAGAACTTCACCAATGTAAGTGAAGTGACTGGATATTAAATATTTTGATGCCATTAACGGTCCAAGCACAATCATCTAAGCCGCGAGAAAGGTACGCGTGTGATGTGTCTTTAAGTTTAAGCACTTTCCTAATTTACTCATAACTTTTGCTCTCTTTCAATGCAGAAGTCGCGATGGAGATGTTTCGGATAATGAGTGTACTTGGACTGCAGAATAGTGCGTAAAGAGTAAAGACATTTGTCATTTTTTTACCTGACGTTCCCTTGTTGGCTAAACCAAGATTTACTAGCACCAGTGCGACAAAGGTTTCTCGTCGAGAGAGTAGGATAATCTATTGCATTGATCATGCTCGGACCCACGTCTCCTCTATATTCGTATTGACATAGGAAATATTATTACTTACGAAATATTAATGACGAATGATTAATGTCACCAGTCTTGGACAATTCTGGCATTCGGATCCACTACACGTCGGCGGTGCGCGCCCACGACGCGGCACTGTTGGGCGCCGGCGTGGGCGTATCAGCATTGCACGTGATCCCGCCCAAACAGCGCGCGTATCGAACCCTGGGCATTTGCAGCCCTGAGTGTACTAACAACGTAAGTAAGCCATTGAAAATTTTGTCGGTGAACGCCCACGCCGTGGCACTATTGAGCACTGCCACGGGCGAATCAGCTCTGAACGTTTTCCCCTCCAAGAACCACGAAAACTTACCGAACCCTGGCCATTTGTAGTTCCGAAAATTTTGTAGTTAGTACAAGTCGAATTTATCACGCTTATTTTTTTTATCCACACAAGTTAGCCCTTGACTGCGATCTCACCTGATGGTAAGTGATGATGCAGTCTAAGATGGTAGCGGGCTAACCTGTTAGGGGCACAGTTATATTATTCCCCTATTCGGTTTCTAAACGGCATCGTACCGGAACGCTAAATCTCTTGGCGGCACGTCTTTGCCGGTAGGGTGTTAACTAGCCACGGCCGAAGCCTCCCACCAGGCCAGACCAGGGAAAATTCAGAAATTATAAATTCCCAAATTGAGCCTGCCGGGGATCGAAGCCGGGACCTCCGCACGTTAAGACAACAGCGCTACACACAGCGCCACGGAGGTCGTCAAAATTGATTTATACACGTTGTTGTGTTGGATAATTAGCGCCCACGACTCAGCACTTTTTGGGTACCAGCCCCTGAGCTGAGCCTGGTGTGTATTCTTGTATTTATCAGTCAGTTCCTACAATGCGTGTACTAACACCTAGAGTTCCCGATTAGATATAGTAATACTATTTCATTATGAATGTGAGATACATAAGTGGTTTCGTATAAGCTAATCTTCACTTGCCAAACAAACTTTACCTTCGCCCAACCGAGCTCAGTATACAGTTTAGTCACAAATCCCAGAGTTATCCCACTGTGAAGTTTTCCCATAAATTACCAACCGCGTCCGCCGTGTGTTGTTACAAATAGATTTCACTTGATCTAACTTGCATATTTATAAGAACAATTAGAGGCTCTTGGGTAAGGCTGAGTTACCACCGTCTACTAGTTTGGAGCAAAACACATTATTTACTGAGCTATATTGGTCTATCCACTAATCTGATATCACAATATCTCAATATATATCACAAAATGTAGCTTTTCGGCTCCCTCCCTCCGATTTAATTTTCCGAGATAAAAAATAAACTATAGTATGTTTTATTTCTGACTATGATCTATATCTCATCCCGATTCGTTCAGCCGTTCTGGCGTGATTGAGTAACAAGCATCCATCCATCCATCCATACTTTCGCTTATAGTATTAGCACAGAATAGGTATTACGTTGATATTAGTATTTAATGACTAAGTATTCGATTACCCACCTAAAACTTAAACCTTTTTAAAGTTTTGTGCATAGTTCATTAATAAATGGGATGGGTAGAGTCTAGGTAGGAGCTTGACTAGGCCCTAAGTCTAGAAGGTTATTCAGTCAATAACGTGCTGGTGAACGCTCAACTTAACGTCTGGAAACCTGACCGCAATAAATTTCAATTTACCAGGCCTTATTATTTTTTATAGGTAACTTGTGCCACGTTATCGAAGTGTTACCATAACAGGTACTCTCATTAATTTAATCGTATAAGAACAATAGTGTCATAAATATTTTCATTTATGGTAACACTTACCAAACAATGCATTGTTTAGCATAAATGCAGCGACATGCCAGAAGTGCAACGCTGTAATAATAAACCTAAAGATTTCATTATATTTCGATTACAGACTATGCCAGAAGAGGGAATCAATATAGTATCAGTTCTACTGCATGCCCACGGCACTGCGCGAAAGATTTCATTGAAGCACATTCGAGGCACGGAAGAGCTACCAAGAATATCCGAGGTAAAAAATTTTTGCTAAGAAACCGTATAGCGCCACCTATACTTGAAGCACAGAAACACTAGGAACCGCCGACGTGGACAGTGTCGTCCGTTGCAAAATTACATCGAAGTTCACCAGTTTGTCACTAGATGTCACTAGTAGCAAATTGCATTGAAGTTTTACTATTCTGTGCAAGATGGCGCTAGTAGTAACAGTGTTGAAGTTCATTTATTTCGCGTTAGATGGCAGCAGTAGGAGGTTAACGTAATTCCAGCATTTATCAATAGATGTCGCTGAAATATTTTGTTGTAATCATTTTTACAATGCATTATTTTTTTATTTTAGGAAAATAATTACGACGCGCGCTACCAGCAATCCCGGATAGTTCCTGGTGGACGGAGGTTCTTCAAAGGGGACACTTTAATCACTGAGTGCACTTACGACAGCAGTTCAAGAGATAAGCCTATTCTGGGAGGATATTCTGCTACGCAGGTTAGCAAGATACCACATTACTTCCTTGTCCACTATGTATCTGTTTTTCTTCATATTTTATAACTTTTTGGTACTAAATAATTAAAAAAAAAAAGATGCACGTAGTTTTAGATTTGTAGCCTTTTGAACTAGTTATAGGTTTCGGGTTTGACCACCGACTAAGCTACTGGGCATAAATATTATAATTTTATATTGGCCGTGGCCCCTGGGCCTGACGCAGCGTCTTACTTGATAACAACTCGAATTCAGCGTTACTAAAATTTTTTGTCAAAAAAAGCGTGTCGAATTTGTATGCCCCAATATTTATTTGCACTTACTAAACAACCTATGTTTATTGTACAGGAGATGTGTCTATCGTTCGTGCTATACTACCCGCGCACAGAACTCGCCGGCTGTTACTCTATGACGCCAGTGGTCGAGTTCTTTGAGACGTTCGGCGTTCGAGAGTTCTACGGGCTCAGTATGATGCAGGTCGAGAAGATATTCCTGTCTTCAGGGTAAGTTTGGAAGCCTTTTTTTGATAAAAGTTGGTACTAGGTTGGGTGGGGTTTGAGAAACATAAATAAAACTTTTGGGGCAATAGAAATAAATGTCATATTTTGTGAATGTACTTCGATCGCCTGTAATTCAATATTCAAATGACTCGCACTTGACCTATTTTCATTTGGTACCTATTACGGTATTTTCCATTTTTTTTTCACTTGACGATTCAAAAGTTCTTGTAAAAGTTTATTTGAATAAAAACATTTGAATTTTGAATTTTATAATCGTTCGTTTTTCCTCTTAGGTACGGAACCCCAAAAAAACAAAGGTCGCTAACTGTGCCCTTCTCCGTTAGTATGAATATAGATAGTTTATTAAACTGAGATCTGAATTAATTGTTTTGAGGTATTTAAAATGTGAAAATTTATTTACCTACGTTTAATTCACTCACAGAAACTTGGATGGTTTACCTCCGGAGCTCGAAGCAAATATACGAGAGCACAGCCTCGAAGAGACTATTATGCAGGGGGATGACCAAGGAGTTGGCTTGATGAGTAAGTAATATTATCATCGATATATTATATGTAGGTACTAGATGGGCCCTTTCATAGAAAAAAGTTGGGCGTCCGACTTTTAGAGCGCGCTCCTCACCTGTATAGCCCTATCCTTGTCCGCGCCATAGCGCTGTCCCGCTTTTCAGACCAGATGGCGTTAGTAAATTAGATCCACATTCTTTGTTTGACAAGGCCCGTCTATGTAAATTGAGGTCGTTGAATATTATCTATCATTATCAATGATAGTCTATCATAATATATAAAAATAAAATATTATAAGAAAGCATTTTATTAATAGAATTAAAAAAACGTTAAGACAACAGCGCTCAACACCGCGCCAGAAAGGTCGTCATAATATTTAAAAAAGGTATGGAGGAACTTCCAACAAAATAAAAATTCTTAATTTTGATTTCTACCCACCATCTTGAAGTCAACTTAGCTTATCCTTTTTATACCCGCCCGACTTCAACATAGTGGGTAGAAATCAATTAAAGTAAGTAAAGTAAAACACTGTAAAGTAAAAGAAATTTTTACTTTACAGTGGCGTTGGAAGTCAGTTTTTTGGAAAGAATTTTTATTTTTAACTTTTTAGTGTCAGGGTTGAGGATTTGGAGTCAGAATTTTTTATGGGACCACCTCGAGAGCTTCATCTAACGACTGAAAAAAACATTTTAGAAATCAAATCAAAGAAATAAATTCCAATCGGTTTAGAAACCACGGAGATATTATGCGGTAACATACATTAAAAAAAAATACGCGCCGAATTGAGAACCTCCTCCTTTTTTGGAAGTCGGTTAAAAAGGAATTTATCTTAATTTAATAAATTTCGTTTGTATGGGTCGAAAACGAATTTTAGCTCTTATTTGAATACTAACCTATAATTTTTTTGTCCGAAGTATCTTCTGTTTTAAATGTTCTAGAATGAAAATTAGTTTTTGTTTATACGAAGCCCGCCACGGTACATTCTGTAATAAAACTACATAAACAGAAAATACTATTACAGTTTCGTCAATTTCCAAATTGTCCATTTTGATATTTACAGAGGGTCTAGTGATCAAGGAGCCTCTAGAGTTCCGTAACAAAACGTTCATGGCCCACCTCAATGAAATGCCGTGGTCGGAACCCCTTCTCACCGAGCAGATAGAGAAAACTTTGGCACAGGGCTTCCATATGACATTCTGCAAGAAACGGGACGATAGCTGGGGGGCGGTAAGTGTATATTTTATAATATTACTAGTTTAGTTAAGAATCCCTGGTGCACTCCGATTTTCCGGGGGAAAATAGCTGCTAAATAGAATGCAAAATTGGCCTCGAAAAGGACGGACAGGCACACAATATTATATGCATTTTTAATAATTTAGCTCTCATCGTCTAGCAGCTAGCTTTATATCAATTCCCACATAATCCATACTAACATTAAAAATGCGAAAGTGTGTCCGTCTGTCTGTCTACTACACTTTCACGGCCCATCTATTAAACCAATTTTGATGAAATTTGGTACAGGTATGATTGTATCCCGGGGAAGGACATAGGCTATATATTATAGCCTTTTATCCCATAGAAAATGATCACAGACCTTGTCAATTTTCTATGGCGTCGAATCGCGTCGCGTCACGTTGCGTCGCTTCTGTCGCTAGCCTAGGACAACGGGTAAGCTGACACGCCCCGGTTCCGCCCGTGTGCAATTTCTAAAAATCTATTTTAGTGGAGGTCTGTTCTAATAAACCTGCATCCAGCATCCAGCAATATGTGCATTTATTATGTACTTATATAATACGTTTAAGTTTTTTTGATTCCCGTGGGAACTCAATTTTCCAGGTTGAAGAATTTTAAAAAGTAGCCTATTCTACTCTACTAGTAGAGTAAGTCACTCTGGGGTCCTCAACTATGTCAAAAATCACGTCGATCCGTCGCGTCGTGATTGAAGGACAAACCAACAAACCAATAAACCAACAAACAAACATACTTTCGCATTTATAATATTAGAATGATTAACATTGTTTTTTTTATTTCCAGCCAATCCAGATCCAGAGCTACCCGAACTTCACAGAAATAACCCACAATGTGGCTTCAGACAAATCCTGTAACTACAAGAGTGTTAGACTACCCTCAATGACTACCACTGCTGGTTCAGCGACGGTAAATACTCTGACATCCGCCATCTTGGCTGTATGCCTGTTGATCATCGTCGCGCGGTAATGAAAAGCAGAAAAAAAAATTATAAAGGAGATCGCACACGACTGCAAAAAGGCGCAAGAGCCGCAAATGGCGCAATTTCAGTACTGAAAATGTGAGAAGAACAAGTACGTCAGCGCCGACCGCTTCGTAGTCATAATAGGCCTGTTACACTGCACTTTTCACAGGGACCCTTACACTTCAATCAGTGTAGTGTAATAAGATTTAGGGAGCAAGGGTCCCTAATTTGGTCCTTTTTGCTGTGTAATAAGCGGCGCTCTAACTTACGCCTACTCTTACCACAGGGCCCTGTGAAAAGTGCAGTGTTATTAGGCCTGTTAGCATTTTTTTTTCAATTTTCCCTATGCGGTAGAATCTGTCACTCGCATTTTCAATATTGATAAATTTTTGCAAATCGTCTCTTGGCATGCGACCACCTAGGAACCGGAACCAATGAAACTGTTGTTTTTATTTTTAAATTTTTATTTTTGCCGGAGGTTATTCTGTTATTTTGAGTTTTTCGTGTACACTTTTGTGTGACAATAAAATTATTAAGCTGATCGCACACTGTTGCAAAAGCCGCACATTCAGATTTTTCTTTATGTACTAAAAATGCTTATTACGTCATAAGCATGAGTCGAAAGACGCAATGCGAATGACGTTGGCAGCATATAATTGATGCGTTTTCGTTATCTTGCGGTTTGGCGGCAGTGTGCGATCAACTTTAAAATGTATATTATTCGAAATTGTTGTCCCTATATCAAATTGATATGAAAAAATAATTTTACAATCCGACAAATTCCATTTTCTTTCATAAAGAAAGTTATTCGTAAGCAAATATGCGAGTTTTGTATTGCGATTTAGCGATATCTTGTTTTCGACAAACGAAATCGTTTTTAGTCCGATTTTTGTTTGAATGAGTTTTTAAAGGTGAATTTTCATGGGCAATTTTTAAAAACTTTTTGTTTTATTTTGTGTGACTTCTGTAAAAGACAAAGAATTAATACTACTTTACTTAGTATGAAAATTCACCTTAACTGTTAAAGCGAATATCGGCTGCTGTATTCGACTGCTATGCGTATATGAAAAAAAAGTCCTGTGTATTTTTATACCTCTTATTATTATATGGGTGAATGTTTTTGTGATTTTTGTACTTAGTGGGTTTTTGCTCATTCCTTTTTATTCAAACGTTAATAAGGAAATCTTGCTGTGTGCAAAGACATACGGTAAATTAGTTTTCCTCATCAGACTCATAAGGCAAACAAATAAGGTAGTTTATCGCAGAAACGAGTAAGCGACGCAGATATGCCTAGGTTTTTATTGCTAATAATGGAAACCGTGGAAAACTTCAAAAATCCTAAAAAATCGAGTTAAGCGTGTCGCTTAGTAGGGTTTTCCAAGATTCGAACAAAAACAACGATTTGTTGAAATTGTAAGTCTCATAAGAAAAATAGATTATACGTAGACTATGGATTAGTCTAGGCAACGGGGCGGTTCGTTGTATTAAGACCCCCACATTAAATCCTCAGTCGTTGAAACTTGGCAGGGTTGTTGTATGGTATGAACCAAAACTTATACAAAAATATCCAAAAAAAAAACATGCAGAAGTTAGGTAAGTATTTATACGTAAAACTTAAAATTTAGGACTGAATATTTCCTCGATTTCTTTTTTAAATAATAGTAGGTAGTATATTTACACTCAAAACCGAAATATCAAATGAAATAATCATGCAGAACATTGACGGAAGGTACATCATCGCGTAAACTGCGTTTACGCGATGATGTACCTTCCTGCTTTGACAATTGGGTATAGCATAAAAAACTTACTTCCTTTCTGATTTTTTATTGGATACTAGCTGATGCCCGCGACTTCGTACGCGTGGATCGAGGTTTTGTGGTTCCCACGGGAACTCTTTAATTTTCCGGGATAAAAAGTAGCGTATGTGTTATTCCAGACTATAATCTATCTCTGTGCCAAATTTCATCCAGATTCGTTCAGCAGTTGAGGCGTGATTGAGTAACAAACATCCATACCGACATCCATACATCCAAACTTTCGCATTTATAATATTAAGTAAGATTTATAATATACGTTTAACTCATGATACTTAATCATACTATAATGTTTCGTCGCCTGAGGAATTATTGTTGGGGTCCACTAGCTTTATTGCCTAGACTAGATGGCCAACTTTATGAATGTATTGCAACTAAGTGATGAACGATACCAAAAGTATGGTATTAATGAACTACATATTTAGAAATTTTCGTAACCATTTTATGGATACAATAATTTGTTTTGTAGGGATTATTATTTTTGTAACCGTGTCGGTTTTTCGTAATTTTCAACGAAATTAGGATTTTAATGTTTAGTGTCTACTTATTTTGTAGGAAGTTCCTTTTACAAAAAATAAGTGATCACACATTACAGTACGCGCCGCATTCAAAGTTTGAGCACTAGATGCCCGCGACTTTGCGTGGATTTAGATTAAAAATACTAAGTATTTGATCTTCCAAGATAAAAAAATTATCCGTCATAATATAAGCTTCTATTTGTTAAATTTCGTTAAAATTAGTGAAGTGGATGGTCCACTAGCATGTATAGTGTTTGTGAGGCTGTGGATCAAATTGGTTGCGTGCGGCTCAGTCTGTAATGTGCTATCACCATTAGGGATCTGTTTTGTGTTTTTTATGTTATTCAACATATGTACAACCAGTCAGAGGCGAAGCGGTATTTTCTTTGTGTAAAGTAATTAATTTATATGGTTTACTAGAAAAAGTATTTTTTGGGATACTTTTCTTTCGAATGTTTATTCTTGTCATCGTGTAACCGCCTTTAACACCAAACTTATGACAGCGATATAATCATCGTATTAGATATTATGTAAGTAGGTTTAGTCTACTGCAGTGGGTTAATCTTATGCTCAAATCACATTGAGAGCAGAGGCGAAGTGACGCATCTTCTCTAAAATATTTGAAACCGAATAATCAACCGTTCCAATGAAAAATAGCTACTTACAAGCACGGGTAAATCTATGATTATTTAAATTTTGGGGAAAAACATAACGTGAAATCAAATTATGTCCTTTGGAATTCATAACCGCGGATCTTTGTCGAAGTGTTAGCCATATTTGCGGTTCTGCTTTTATGGTATTTCCTTTAATTGAGGCAGTTCTTTGAATATTATTTTATAAAAGTTATCGGTCAAGAATAAAAATGGGTACTCTTTCCCAAATTTTAAAATGGGCGCAATTTTGAATGCCGCTCCCGTGCATTGTCTACAAAAGTAGATAATTTTTTTTTTACTTTGCAATAATGTAGAAAATACATCTGGTCTTGGTTTCCCCTACAATGTGTCTTGAACTCCAACCAATGGCATAAGTTTACAACAATTGTATAGTTTTCAAAGTTTGGTGCTAGAGGCGCTGAATTCTGTTGGTTCATTAAAAATGATAACCAATTATATTAATTTGTAATGTAATATATTATTTAAGTGTCAATATCGATATCAACTATTCTTATGAGAGAAGAACAACACTAATGTAAGCTAATATACACATTCAACTAGGGCTGTGCTAAATAAGCTCTTTGGTAAACCTATTTTTGCAACGACTATTATCATATTTTGATAGAATTTTTATAGGTTTTGCGGTTCAATGCAATTTACCTATACTAGGTAACTAATTTATATATTACATAAACGTAACTGGAGCTATTTATTCGGCATTAAAATATAGCATTATATACCTATTGCAATTTTTAAACGTGCCTTATATTAGTTACTAGATAACATACTAGGTACTAAATGGTACCCACGTGGATTTTGGGTTTTAAAACCCCAAAAGATCTTTTAGATTTTGCGGAATAAAAAGTATCATATCATATCCGTCTCCGTAGTCAAGCCTTGAAGTCCATAAAAATAAAAAGGATTATAATTCTGAAACGACCGACACATTTTCGCATAAATATTATAAATTCGAAAATGCGTCTGTCGTTTCAGAATTATATTAAAATACTAGATGATGCCCGCGACTTCGTCCGTGTGGATTAAGGTTTTTTGGTTCTCGCGGGAACTCTTTAATTTTCCGGGATAAAAAGTAGCCTATATCCTTCCCCGGGATACAAACTATCCCTTTTTTTTTTTTTAACGCTGGGAAATGCGTTTAGGCATCCGCCCCGAAAATAGCGCAAGTAGGCCTGCGCTCCTTTCGGAGGGGTATGTGGGACTCACTGTCAGAGCAGAATACCCACTAAAACCCAGCGGACCCGTCTTCCGCAGTAATGGGGCGGCACAGGATCACAAAAGTGTATACTACTGTGCCGTCTCAACGGTAGAGCCACTATATTATGTTCGCCTCTACGGGGTTAAAAGGTGCGCATTTCGGCGCCTGCGCCTCCTGCCCCCCTGCCGTCTGCGGCGCATCGGATGAGCGTCGGGTGCCTCTTCTCTTTCTCGCTCAGACGCCTCCTTCAGTGAGATACAAACTATCCCTATACCAACAGACACATAGACAGACATAAATACTTTCCCATTTATGATATTATATTAACAGAGTAATCGCACGCCAGTTACGTTTATGTAATTGTAAGAGGTTACAGAATTAGGTATAGGTTTTCGATTCCCGAGTCATTCTGCTAGATGTAATTTAATTTTGCATTTCGCTATTTTTATAATATAAACCTCCCTAAGGTCTAGCTGTAAGTATACGCTTAGTATTAATTAAGGTTAATTTATTTAAAAGTCAATATAATGTGTTTTATTACTTTGATGCTTTTGTTTTATTGGCATTCCAAAAGATCTTTGGTGTATATCCAAACAAATTCCACAAAATCCATCGAAGCATGTAATTAATCTTTTAATAAAAGGAACCTAAGGGTGCCTGCCCAATGGTTATTACACGACTCCAAAAAGGAGTAGGTATAAATGTTTTCAGGCTTCATGTATGTATGTGAGTTTCTTTATTCTGTCGTAACTTCTGAATGCCTGAACAGATTTCGATTAGAGATTAGAGCTGCGCTGCGCTGTTGGGGTCATGTTTACTTTTTATTTTGAACTTTTGACTCACGCGTCTTCGTTCGCGTGGTCTTAGGTTTTCGAAAACTACTGTGGGAGTTCGAGATAAAAAGTAGAGCCCTTCCCTCAGATGCAACCTATCTCTGCGGTTTACAGATAGACCAGTTAAACATTATAACTACGGTTGTAACGGAGGCGTTCTTAGCGGAAGCAGAGGTGGATGCGGAGGTTAACGGAGGCGGAGGCGGAGGTGGATTTCTCCGATCACATCGTCCATTTTCTGTGCTTTAGGATGCGATGAATCGTACCTACATTTGATTTTTTTAGGATTATTTTATGGACAGTTGCCTTTTTGCTTGTTGTAATGGTGTAACTGACGTCACCTGCTTCGATTTGTACCTCTCGCATTGTAAGTCAACGTAAATAAACCTCCGTTGTAACTCTGCAAAAAAATGGCGGAGGCGGATGCCGAAGCGGAGGTACGATTTTTTGCGAAAGTTCCGCACTTACGGAGGCGGAGGCGAGGTTCCGTTACAACCCTAATTATAAGTACTAACCATTGGCGAAATGATGATAATTTAGATATTATTAAATGAAAAAGACATTTTAATTTTTTTTTTATTGAGTATAAAGCAGGTAAATCCTCTGTAATTAAGTAATAATAATATGACACTAATTTACATCATTATGCTCGCACAGTATAGGACGTAATGCTCGCTTTTAAACGTCTTATTTCAACTTACCCTCTAGTAGGTAATTTTTTTGACCACAAAGTTTCATTAATTTCCCACATGTTTTGGACACACAATATTTAAATAGGTAGGTACTCAGTCAGTTATTCGACAAATCAAAGAAGAGGTCTTACCTCAAAATGAACGCGCCTAAATAAACGTTCGCTTCATCACGCACGCACTGGTTGGCCAAATGATTTAGCCATATTGCCTTGCCTATTATAACTTGCCTTTACACAAGTTTAAGAAGTCCATTAAAATTATTCTCCCGAAAAAGGCTTATTATACTGTTGAAGATTATGTAAATGACAAAGGAGCATGGATTTGACTCGCTCCAGCAATGCTAAGGACAGTTGTTACTTATGTATTTTACAAATTAATGTAATTGTAAATTATTATTTTTTTTTTTTTCAAAAGAGCAACCGCCGAGTTTCTTGCTGGTTCTTTTCGGTAGGAATGGCATTCCGAACCAGTGGTAGATTCACTTGACGATTCAAAAGTACTTGTAAAAGTTTATTTGAATAAAAATCATTTTGAATTTTGAATATTATAAGGATTGTCTAAATAGCCAGTGACTGAACGATCAATGACGACACCCAATTTGTATGTATTGCTATTAAACAAATTGGAAGCACTTTCATTTTTTAGATAGGATGACCTCTAACGACAAAATGAATACAGGTATATTATGAGTTATGACATGGTTAATAATAATGCTTTTCTCATTCAGAAGTTGAGACAGTATGATATTCTGTGATTAAAGCATTTCGTTCATAAACTTTGATCAATTATAACCTCCCCGCCCTCTTGTGTGCCTGATATAGCCCTGGCCCGGTTTATGATTATCCAACGTGCTGGCAGAGTTACCGTTTGATGCGAAGTCGCCATTTCCTCCGTTATTAGTTGCACCGAATTTCGACGTCAAACCAGAGTTACTCGTAGATCCGGAATTCGTTTGGGAGTTCGGTGGAGTGGCTTGGAAGTTGGTTGATTGAGACTGGCCGGTTCCACCTTGGAATTGGTCGATGAAGGAGTTTGGTTTCTGTGGGTATGTCTGTGGGTTCTTCTGGGCCTCTTCTAGGGCCTTCCAGTTGATAAACCAGAATGGCTGCTTGTCTATTGGAAGCTTGCTGAGACGCTCGACTAGTGCTCGGTCGCCTTTGGCTTCTACTGGCAGTGGGCCATCTCCGAATCTGTAAAAGCAAAGGAGGTTGAGCAAATTTAAATTATTACCTACCTATAAGTACGCTTTCTTACGCACATCAGAATTCGAAACAAGTTCTATCAGAATTGAAAGTAAACCCGACTTCATCACACGCTAACTAAGCAGTCCATATCTTAAAACTACTGAACCGATTTTGATGAAACTTGCAATGCTCGCTAAGTTGCAGTAGGTAAATGTCATAATATGTGAATATTTTGCAGTTCCAATAATAATTAATACATGTAACTAAACGTGTCGAATTGATAACCTTTTTTTGAATTTGGTTAAAAAAATGGATTTTTTCGTGGTTTTTCTTTCCAGAAACTATCCACATACTATTTTTATTATAGCTTTAAAAGTTTTAAAACGATTAAGTTGGGCATAGTAAAATGGGCGTTAGTAATAGGTAATTTATTATTCTCTTAAATCGACGACGAATCTTAAAACTATTTACCATTTACCTACTCAAATATATTTTTTGCCACGGACTTTTACTGTAGCGGGTTTTTAAAAATTGTTGTGGGTGTTCTTATCTCGTCCTGATACCGGATCAGGACGAGATAAGAACACCCACAACAAATAATAACAACAATAATATATAAAGATACGTCTAAGTTATACCTACTAGAGGTCTAATAGAACAAAATATGTGTCACCATAGGTACATAAGCTCTGCATTCAACTCGCGCGGGAACTGTATCCATATATAATATGGAGTCATAGAATAATACCTACAGTTCCCGTATATACGTTACCTACGTATAAGTACCTAAGTATTGATTAGTATACAGGTGGTCCAAATAGTGACGTCCAAAGAAAAAAATATTTTATGGCTGATTATACAATAGGAAATTTCCGAATTAAAAAAAACAGTATTCACTCATAGTGGCAAAAACAGGTATAAAAAACTTCTGGGAGCAGAAAAGCTATACTTTCTTGCTAGAAGGATAATAGGATAAAGCAATTTAAGTAGGTAATTATGAGTGCAATTTTGTTTTTTCCCTTAAGACTGTGTAAAACTTAAAAAAAAGCCAAATGTTTTTCACCCTAACCTTGACGTCACTTAAAAAAAATATCGATTATTTTTGTAGTAAACACTTAAATTCGGAAATTTCCTACTGTAATTAGCCATAAAATTGTCATAAATAGGCTAAAATCAATTTTAAGAATCAAATTGTAATTAGTTCAGAAATTTCCGTCTTACTACGTTTGAAATCCGATTTCTCAGAATTAATGCCCATTATAGTACCAACATTTTAGACTTATGAGGGAAGCATAACCACAAAAGTTTTTAAAATTAGTCGGAAGTGACGTAGACAGGTTTTAGTATTCTAAATCTAAAGTTGAAAATTCGACTCTACCTCTGTCTAACGTAAACTTTTCACTTACGACCAACAATTTTCTAAATTATGTTAGTGTTAAAATGGTAATTGTTTTATGCAAAATAGTACACTTCATAGTACCTAAGCATGTTCACAGAAAAAAAGTTCTGAAAAAAGCATTCAATAAAAAGAAAAAGAATTTAACATTTACTCCCTCAGAAATCTCACGATAAAACTTAAAATTAAAAAAAAAATATAACTCGAAACTACCAAAAATCGCTGAACATACATGGGGTATTTTCTCTGATAGGTAGGTACAAATTTTTTTCTTTGGACGTCACTATTTGGACCAGCCTGTATTTTGTAGAATGACACTAGATATAACAACGGACAGACAGACGGTCCTGGCTGGCTGGGACTGAAACTGGAGAAAAAGTTTTTTTCCAGTTTCAGAATTCGAGAATTTCCTTGTTCCTGTACGGATTCCTAAAAGGCAGTCGAGGGCACTTGTATCTGGTGGATAAAAAACAAAAAGGCAGAATCAATATTTAGTTTACCGGTTTCCCAGAGGATCTGCAGGTGTAACTACTTCAGGGAACCCGATGGGCTTGCTGCCGGCGAACGAAGGTCGTTGACCCGCTACCAGCCACGCAGACATCACCATAACCAGGATTTGTTTATAAGCCATCACCTGAAAACAATCTATTTATTTATTTTATTTTTTATTTTATTTGAATGACATACCCGAAGAGACATTACAGTAATTGTCCAATGCGTCCGGGCTACTTAAGAGGCCGTCGAACGCCGCTCGCAACTTCTATTCGAACCGCAAATATAAATTTGCAGGTATATTGCTATATCTATTTGGCTGACACATGATCGCGTGCAAGCGCGATAGCAATATGAGCGTACAGAATTTGTTATACATTTAGTCTTGTTCCGTGAATACCTACCAAAAATGATGAATGAAAAATTGTTGTTTTTTTTTAAATTCGTGTTGTTATTCTGTAACTTGTAATATAGGCTATGTTCCTGATCAACTAGTACGTGAGATATCGATGGTTTTAATATGAAACAAATAAGGGGGAAACATGTCATTTATGTCGTAAAAACATGCAAAACGCAATGTGCTTACATTTAATTTTGGGAAAGTATTTTGAAAAAATAAGTATCCAGGGACCTAGATAAATACAAGTTCAATCCTAATAATCTTTTTTTTTTTTTTTTATTGAGAAATAGGCTTGCGCTTGACGACAATCATGCTTAGTGCAAAGCAATGATGAGGTCTAAGTTGGAACGCGCTTGCCTAGAAGATGCCTATTCACTCTTGCCTTGAAGGTACCTAAGTTATATGTGGCAGGAGTTAGGAGAAGTTATAATCGCATAATATGGTAGAAATATTCTCGAATTACAAATTATTTTGGTATTACGTTTGTATGGGCAATTCACCCTCCGCTGGCACCTTAATTGAACTGACAATAAAAAAAACTTAAGAGGCCGGTTCGCGCCGCTCGCAACTTCTATTCGAACCGCAAATATAAATTTGCCGGTATATTGCTATCTCTATTTCACTGATGACACATGATCGCGTTCAAGCGAGATAGCAAGATGAGCTTACAGAATTTGTTATACATTTAGTCTTGTTCCGTGCATACCAAAAATGATGAATGAAAACTTATCGTGCTTTTTACTTCGTTTTGTTATTCTGTAACTTGACAATATAGGCTATGCTGCTGACCAATTAATACGTAAGATATCGTTGGTTTTAATATAAAACAAATAAGAGGGAAACATGTCCATCTTGTCGTAAAAATATGCAAAACGCAATTCATTTACATTTCATTTTAGGAAAGTATTTTGAAAACATATAAATCCAGGGGACTAGATAAATACAATTTGAATCCAAATAAACTCTCATTTTGTTGGAAATGTTCTCGAATTGTTAATTATTTTGGTATTACGTTTGTATGGGCAATTCATTCTCCGCTGGCACCTTAATAATATATCTACCTACTTTCTTACATTAATTAACAAAAAACTTAATTTACTAAACTACACTGTTAACATCATACTAATATTATAAATGCGAAAGTGTGTTTGTTTGTTGGTTTGTCCTTTAATCAAGCCGCAACGGAGTAACGGATCGACGTGATTTTTGGCATGGGTAGCCATGTATATGGGTAGTATGGGTAGGGGTTTTGAGGACCTGGAGAGTGACATAGGCTACTTTTTATCTCGGAAAATTAAAGAATTAAAGAGTTCCCGTGGGAATTAATAAAACCTTATTCCACGCGGACGAAGTCGCGGGCATCATCTAGTAAAACAAAAAAATAACTAAAATAGTAATAATAAGGTTATCGATTTTCCAATAACTTTTTGATCCCTTTTGCGAGCTAAAGCGGTTGGGTGTGGAACACAGACCACTCAACCTACCTTGAGTGGTCTGTGGTGTGGAAGAAGTCCAGTCCCGAATTTTCGCGAACTAAATCGTTGAGCAAACGGAGCGCACGGGCCAATGGAGCCTGCTGAGCCAGCTCTGTTCTGTGATATGGCAATGCAAACAAAACGACGTAACAGAGGATAGGACGGACGTTTGGCCTAGTTTGGACAGTGGCAGCAATGTTGATCCTGGCACTAAATTATACATCGTTGCCTCTGTCGGTAGAGGTCAGTAGCGACAGATTTTTGAAGTAGGACTTCTCTTCCCCATGCTTCGGAGAAATAAAGACGTAAATTACTACATAATAAAATTTAATCATTCGGGTTTCCCGTTAGGTAAAACACATGTTTATCGCTTATAAATTAAAAGCACACATAATTAAGTAAGTTATTTAAATATCTAACTAATGATTGTTTATTACCTACCTGAGTAACCTACTTAAAAACTAACGGAGCCATTTACATAACAAACCTTTAAAGAAGGAATTAACCTTTTTGCGAGCTTGCTACCAAACTAACTTGCTTGCTGCCAAGAAAATTATTTTTATATTGTACCTAAAAGATGATGCCCGCGATGTCGTCCGGGTTATTTGATTCATACGGGAACTCTTTAATTCTCCGGGATAAAATGTGTGTTAATTCAGGGAATAAGATATCTCCACTCCAAATTTCAGCGTTCCTCGGTTTAATCGTTGTGACGTGAAGTATTAACAAACATTCAAACTTGATAAGATGACGTCTTGTATGTAAAAAAAATAATATTTTGTTCAAAGTTTTGCAAAAAGTAACAGTTACTGTATCTTGTATTAATCTATATAACATTACTTTTCATACTAAACTTCCCATACTATAGGAGTTCCATCTGTTATGGGCCTGTGAAAGTAGTTTCGATAATGCAATATAATATCGCTACCCATAAACAGTCGCGTTAAGACTGGATTCAAGATGCATAATCTTAAACGGTACTTAGGGTTAACTGAACCCTGGCCTAGCGGTCAAATGCGTTCCGGGCGCGGTTCTTAGAGAGACGCAGGTTCAAATCCTACCGGTTCCGCAATTTTTGATAATATTTAAGTAAGTTTCAACATTATTTTGTTAGATTTAAACTATAAAGATGTTTTATTTTCCTCAAAAAGAGAACAAAGTTCACTTAAATGAGAAAATTACAACTATCATAATTATATCTACTTAAAAAAGAATGCTTAAAGTAACAAGGTGACCTATATACTAATCTTATTATTACACTTCACTCTGAAAATGCTTAAGTATTTTTTTCTTAAATCTTACGAAGGATTTTTCACTAGAAACTTCGTTTGGTAAATCATTTTACAGTAACGCTCCCTCAAACTGTATAGAAGTTCGAAAATAAAAGTTTTGTTTGTGGAGTTAAAAGATGGAATTAGAACTTTTAAGATCTTAAAAATCTCATCTTTGAAAAAAAACAACATCAACCCAGGCCAAGGCTTGGTTAACCGGTTACTTATGACCAAACAGGAAAATATAAAGCATCAACAGAACCTTCAAACTTCAATTGTTTATATTGTCTACTTAGTTATAAAACTAGCTGATGCCCGCGACTTCGTCCGCGTGGTTCAAGGTTTTTTTAATTCCCACGGGAACTCCCAAATTTGCCGGGATAAAAAGTAGCCTATGTCACTCTCCAGGTCCTCAACTATACCTACCCATACCCATGCACAAAAATCGTATCAATCCGTTGATCTGTTGCGGCGTGATTGAAGGACAAACCAACAAACAAACACACTTTCTTATTTATAATGTTAGTATGAAGTATGATACTTAATTTAAGTATCGTAAGTTATGTGTTAGTCAGCCTTGTTGATTATCGGAGTTTCATTTTCAGAATTATGTGCGCTTTAAAAAAATATCACTTGCTTTAACAGTGAATGAAAACACCAGGCGGAAATCTGCATGCTCGAGAGTTCGTCATAATGTTCTCAATGGTGTTTTAAGTCTGCCAATCCACACTTGGCCAGCGTGGTAGGCTATGGCCAAAACCTACTTTGTAGCTATTTAATATGTGTCAGTAGTAGCCGGCAATGGGTTTAATTGAGTGAGTGAGTGAGATACCTACTATGTGTGACCACAGAATATAATCTTTATCCATACGAATAATATTATAAATGCGAAAGTGTGTCTGTCTGTCTGCTACGCTTTCGCCACCCACCTGCTCAACCGATTTTAATGAAATTTGGTACAGGGGTAGATTGTATCCCGGGGAAGGACATAGGCTACTTTTTAAATTAAAAATTAAATTAAAAAGTTCCCGCGGGAATCAAAAAATCTTAATCCACGCAGACGAAGTCGTGGGAATCATCTAGTATAAATACTAAACTGTGTGACTAAAACTACATCAACATTTGAACTAAATACATGGCTTGCATGAGGTATGATCGCATATATCTGCCGTTTAATTAATGAAAGCGATTATCTCATATCTCACTGACTATTGATGCAACGAACTCTTAATTAGTTCGCGCTATTGTATAGTAAGTATTGAAAAATTAGCTCCACTTTTGCATTTTAGTGGGGAAAATTACGTCGACAAAAACTCATAGTGGAACCTGCCTCACCAGGGTTGGCAACGTTGAGTTTGGTAGGTATAGTCCGCACGCGAGCGCTGAGGAATCGGGGCCGCGTCGCTTCAAACCCCGCACGCTCAAAAACCCAGATGCCATTACCCAGTATTAAGCTTCGCGGAAATAACAGCTGACAGTAAATTCAAATACTTAGGCCGATATTTCACATCGGATTTGGACCATCAAGAGGAGATCAAATGTAGAATTGGACAAGCTAAGTCGGCATTTTACAAAATGTCCAAAGTACTTTGTGACCCCAAAATCCCAGTCCCAACTAGACTTCGCGTTCTAAGGTGTTATGTTTGGTCCACTCTTTTATAATATGGATGCGAAACATGGGTCTTGAAAAAGGAAATCTGTCGACGGTTGCAAGCGTTTGAGATGTGGGCATTACGATGAATGTTTAAAATATCATGGAGAGACTTCATTTCAAACGCTCAAGTACTGTACAAATTACAAACGACTGCTTATGACCACCGTCGTACAAAGGAAGGTTGCTTTTTTCGGGCACCTGCAACGAGGATCCCTCTATAAATTTCCAAGGTTGATCCTCGAAGGCAAGATTGCTGGAATAAGGGCACCGGGGCGACCAAGAAGGAAGTGGTTCGACGACATAGGGGAGTGGATTCGACATAAGTATGCAGGACTAAAGCAGATACTTAGCACGTGACCGCAAAAGTTTTCTCCGACTGACCGCCGAGCTTCAGACTGCAGATGGCACCACATGATGATGATGACGCTCCTATACTAGTGCCGACCATGACGCGAGAGTACCTACGCTTTATCGAGTCCTGTTTATAATTTTGCGATAGCAGTGTTACATTGTACTATAAATAATACTAAACTTAAAAGTTTATGTGTGTGCAAATAGCTGTTTAATTTTTAAATTCCTTAAAGTACTGATTATTCTAATTGCGACAGAGATTAATTAGATTTTACGTTAATTTTGTACAGTTTATTACCTATATTTAAATTTTATGATACAATTTGTTTTTGCTTCCTTATTGCACATACTATCCTCATAGAGTAATTTTAAAATGAATTCAATGCACGCGCACAGATACAAAAGACGTATACTATCGATAACGTAATATCGTCTAAATCACAACTCTATTTCATTACGTCAATCTCGGACCTCGCGCGCGAACTGTAGGTAGTGTTTTCAAATAAAATAACACAATTGGTAGTTAAATTGCTTTAAGATCACAATCTGAATTAAATTTTACGAAAAAACATTATGTAACCTACTAACAAAGGAATGATATGCGCAGCACTTTTTTTATTATTTTCATAACCGTACTAAGCGATAACAACAAAACAATGATGGCACTCACCGATTTATTTATATTTATATTCACTGTAAGGGAAATTAACACACATCCAACTTCGCACAGTTATCACAAGCGACTGGTATATCCGATATAAGTGAGCAAGTACTTATTGGTGCTGCAAAAAAAAACACTGCGGGTAAAAACAACGGTTTCCTCAAGCGAGATTGGGTTCCGATGACTCTACATGTTTACTTTGGCTGCTGGTAATACCCACCTGCATACGGGCCATATTCCAATTTCCATATTTAATTCCAATCATGACATTTTTTATCTAATTGGAAATGCAATACTGTCTCTATCTGGTACGCTTTTACGACTCTTCTAAGTTCTATTCGACCGATTTTGACGGTACAGAAGGTTGCATTCCGGGGGAGGACGTTGGCTACTTTCCCGCCAAAATTAAGTAGTTCCCGCGGGAATCAAAATAGCCACTCGGACGAATTCGTGGGTTATCATCTAGTATTCTATATGCTAATGCAGAGTATCATACTAATATATAATATGTATTATAAAAAAATGCGAAAGTGTGTTCGTTTGTTGGTTTCTCCTTCAATCACGCCACAACAGAGCAACGGTTCGACGTGATTTTTTGCATGGGCATAGTTGAGGACCTGGAGTGACACAGGTTACCTTTTATCCCGGAAAGTTAAAGAGTTCGGCGTGGGAATTCAAAAAACTTATTCCACGCGGACGAATAAAGTCTATTAATCTGTAGTCGGTAGACCTCAGACCAGAATTTTCAGGCAAGATAGTGTAGGTAACTGTCAGACGCACAGACTAAGTAAGTAAGTAAAAACACTTTATTACACACAAACAATTAAGAAAACGGTTGCAAAACAGAGATTTAAAACTAATCATGATATAATATTTTACAACTTGTTAAGGTGTAAAGGCGGCCTTATCACTCAGATAGACTAAAATAAAAATTGTAATGAACTCTGACAATTTTAATTGGAGGTAGATTAAGTATCAATTAGTTACTAAAGCTTCCTGGAGAAAGTCTATTAATCTGTAGTCGGTAGACCTGAGACTAAAAAATTGCAGGCAAGAGAGCTCCAGGTCACCAAAGGCGCAAGTGGTTGGACGATATAAGGGAGTGGACAGGGCTTACCTATTTTTTTTTAATCCACTTCAAGCTAGACTGATGGTAAGTGATGATACAGTCTAAGATGGTAGCGGGCTAACCTGTTAGGGGCATGGTAGTTATATTAAACCCATACCCCTTCGGTTTCTACACGGCATCGTACGGGAACGCTAAATCGCTTGGCGCCACGTCTTTGCCAGTAGGGTGGTAACTAGCCACGGCCGAAGCCAAACCAGACCAGACTAGGGAAAATTCAGAAATTATAAAGAGCTATACAAAGCTCAAAGATGCGGCTCAAAATAGAGAAGTTTTTCGGATTATGACCGCCAAACTTCATTTTGAAGAAAGCACGCGATGGTGATGGCAGACCAGACATAAAAAAAATCTTAAAAATACCCAGCTACTCACCGTTTTTTTCTCTTCTCATACAAGATAAGCTGGAATGACACCTAACATTGACCCAAAGTGATTCCCGATAACCTTCCGTATTATTAACTACTTATCTTTATTATTGTATGCAAACTTTTGCCTCGTTGGTCTAGTGGTTAGCACGGCCGACGAGGTCCCGGGTTCGAGACCCGGGTCGGGCCATATTTAAGTATTGGGTTTTTCTAACTAGGAATTCTCCCGGTTATTATCACTAACATGATAATAGTCGTCAAAGCCCGCCAACCAGCATTGGCGCAGCGTGGTGGGTCTAAGCTCTAATTCCCTCTCTCCTATGAGAGTGGAGGCCTGTGTCCAGCAGTGGGACGTTAATGGACTGTATTGTTGTCGTGGTGGCAAGCTTTTACCCGCTACTGGGTCCGCTTGGATGTACCTATACTCGTACCAAGGTTTTTTAAATCCCGAAGGAGCCCTTTTTTCCTACGAGGGGTGTAGAGATATACCTACTTACTTATTACTACAATTTAAAAGATGGCTGAATGGGCTTTCATAGAATATCAAATACCATATATTCATGATGAACTCAACAAAAGGCAGATAATGTATTTGTATCAGTGTATATCACAATAAGTACATATAAATATTTTTTATCCGCATCAACAATTGGATGAAGTCTCATTTATTATATTTTCACATCACTGACCTCACATAATGATATTGGGGGCAAAAGTCCATAAATGGACAAATATTAGCTTTTTTTGGTGTATTGGTTTTTCTCGTTCGTTAAACTTTCCTTTACCTGTCTTCAAAACAAAAGTGTTTTTGTCTCGTCGAAATCACTGAAATGCTATGGCAGGATTTTGTCCATATTTTTTTCTCTGATTAAAAATATACCTATAAATTGAGGAGCTCTTGTTTTCTTTTTTCCATGTCACTAATTGCGGACGAAAAATTGTGTAATTAAAAGTTCGTTTTCTAAACATAACAAATTATTAAGTAGGTAAGTATAATGAAATGAATTGATTTATTTTACGAAGGACAACTTGTGTCATATAGGTACTAAAATTCTACATCAATGTGTGTCACTTATGATAAATCAAGATTCAAGACCAAAACCACCGGTGCGGAAAACTGATTCTACTGAGAAGAGCCGGCAACAAACTCACGATGAAAGAAACTAATGACTTAGAACCTCCACTGCTTTGTGCAACTTGTAATGTAACGGTTCCCAGCAATTTGGTATTCGACCACCGGGACGGAAAGCAAATCACTGTGAACCGGGAAAATCTGTGGGAGGCCTTGAACCGCTGACATTGGAGTATGTACATACATACTCCAATGTCAGCGGTATGTATGTATGTATGTATATACTTTATTGTACACCACAAAAACACAAAAGAAACAGATTACAAAAATGAAAACTTAAAACGTAGGTACAATAAGTCGGTCTTATCGCTAACCAGCGATCTCTTCCAGACAACCTTATCGATACGGAGACAATGAGCAAGTGGACAGTAGGAGGTGGTGCATAAAATTAAACTTAAATACTAATAGATACATAAACTAACCAATATCATAAAATTATAACATATTAATACACTAATAAATACAAAATAAATAAATACACATATAAATAATGCACAAATTAAACATGTCGCTATTGATGATTACAGAGAGACATGTAATGATTTTTCATGTCAATTTTAAACTTATTAAGAGTTTTAGCTCGATGTATTTGCGAGGGCAGTTCATTCCAAACCCCCCCTGAGCTTTTCAGAGTACCCCTCTCTGAAAAGCTCAGGGCTGGAAGGGTTTGCTAGGAGACTTTTTTAATGTATGTTTTGCTGGCAATCCTTCGACATGGTTATCGGAGACTTTTTATAGCATAACACTTTTTAATTTTTATGAAAGTGGTTCTTTTTTTTGTTCTTTGGTGGTGCTGGTCTTACATTTTTTCTTTTTATAATATTATAAGGAGGCTATACTTAGGAGGCTATATAGGCATATTTTAAACATTCATGCGACTGGTTTCGGTGTGGCAGCGAGCCAAGAAGATGGCAAGA
The DNA here is from genome assembly GCA_923060345.2 of Erebia aethiops. Taxonomy (NCBI): domain Eukaryota; kingdom Metazoa; phylum Arthropoda; class Insecta; order Lepidoptera; family Nymphalidae; genus Erebia; species Erebia aethiops. The sequence goes on along the minus strand of OV281096.1, from coordinate 5,247,455 downwards.
TTGAATACTTACTGACCCTACTGTGGTAATTTTGTCAGATTGGCTAGTAGCAAATTATATGTCACCGTAAGATTGTAAAATCCGTTAGATTATAATATAACGGTTTCTATCCCGCGAGATTATAAACTGTCGTAAGATTGTGAACCGTTCAATCTTCTGAGTATTAGTTTATGAAATATTTATTGTTTTTACGTTTTCTTGTCTCTTTCTTGTACAGTTCACGCGCGAGTTGGATGCAGAATAAATGTAAGTGTCACCATACATTTACTCTGCATTCAACTCGCGTGCGAACTATAGGTTAGGTTAGGGTTTGACATGAATATAGGTTCTATCGGGTTAATATACCTAATATATTACAATTTACCGAAAAATAACGCGTTAAATTGTAAGCAGTATGTTTCGGTTCACAATCTGTCGACAGTTTATAACCTATCGAGATAAAAAACGTTATATTATAATCTAACGATTTTACAATCTTACGGAGACATATATACGGAAAAATGTATATCTTTTGATATCCCTGCGTTGTAACATAAACAAATACTTATTTATAGAGAAAAACATATAGAATACTTTTTTATTCAAATGAACGTTAATTTTTACAGTTCGAATCTTTGAATACCCGTCTTACACAGAAGAACTTGTTTTTATTCAAATGAATGTAAATTCTGTTCGAATCTTCGAATATACTTCTAAGAGCTTTTTAGATCTGCTAGCATTAAAAAAATTCTACATCAATGTCTGCTAGAGATTAAAGGTCAAAGTTAAAATACGTCATTTATTCATAGAGAGTCGCAATACATTTTTTGACTAATAATCCAAATCTTAGATTTACTTACCACACAAAACTTGATAGTACCTTAGAGGGCTTTATGCCCAAATAATTGATGTACTTTACATTTTTTATGAGACTTGCCAGATGACAAGTTTGATACAGATCAGTTTGCTATAGAGTTCAATTACTTCAAGAAATATGAAAGACATTACACGCGTCTGTGTTCCCTTCGAAAAGAAGAACGCTTTAGGCCATCTGTTCTGCATGAATAGTTACTCACAAAGTTCCATATTTGATGTTTCGTGAAACCACGACCTAGGTAAGTCGAAACGAAAATACATTAAGTACATATTTTGAATTGTAATAATACTTAGTAAAAAGCGAACGAGGAACAAGATTTATGAAATTCTTAACGGGTAAATTCAACGCCAATTTATTTTAAAAGTTTGCTTTGGCGAGTACAATTTTCCTTTGTCGGCTGTTATCGCAAACGTTGACGTTCGAACAAGCGAGTTTTATGAATAATGGTCTACAATCACGGAACACTAGCAAAACATTTCTGACGACCTCCGTGGCGCAGTGTTGAGCGCTGTTGTCTTACCATGCGCTGGTCCCGGCTTCAATACCCGACAGGGTCAATTTGGGAATTTATAATTTCTGAATTTTCCCAGGTCTAGTCTGGTGGGAGGCTTCGGCCGTGGCTACCACCCTAACGGCAAAGACGTGCCGCTAAGCGGTTTAGCGTTCCGGTACGATGCCGTGTAGAAAACGAATGAGGGGTATGGGTCTATTGGTCGATGGTTTAATATAACTGCCATTCCTATAACAGGTAAGCCTGCTACCATCTTAGCATTCAAGGGCTAACTTGTAGTGGATAAAAAAAAACAATGAACGTATATTGATCACTCGAGAAAAGGTCGAAAAGTGAAATTGTCTGGTCTGATACTTTAGTCGTGGACTTAGGATGATTCAGGTATTAGCTTCTAATTGGAAAGTTAGATTGATTTACGATTTGGATAAGTTGGAGGATTAAAATGGCATCTAAGTATTCAAGTGGAGGTTTGAATATTTTACGATGTATACTTTTAGCTAGGTAGGTATACTATACTAATCTATACTAGAAAGAAAGAAAGAAAGAAAAACAGTTTATTCGACAATGGTGTCACAGACAAAACAAAGATTACATATGTAAAAAAAATTTGTCCGTGACACCACCCAGAATGGGTGTACAGCTCAGCATTAAGCCCTGCATTGTATGCCAATAAATTACTAATATTATAAATGCGAAAGTTTGGATGGATGGATGTTTGTTACTCAATTACGCCAGAACGGCTGAACGGATCTGGATGAAATTTGGCACAGAGATAGATTATAGTCTGGAGTAACACAGAGGCTACTTTTTATCCCGGAATATTAAAGAGTTCCCGTGGGAACCAAAAAACCTCAATCCACGCGGACGAAGTCGCGGGCATTAGCTAGTATTATCTATGCGAAACTGTCTGTAACGTTTTCCCGGCCCTATCTTTTTAACCGATTTTGATGAAATTTGGTACAAAGGCAGGTTGCGTGCCGGAAAAAGAAAATAAGCTACTTTTTATCCCTGAAAGATAAGGAGTTCCCGCGGGAATATCTTACTATACTCTCTCTATCTATTTTTGTGATACCTATTACTAACTCATTCTTAAATATATATCTAAAGATCAGTATATATATGTCACCGTAAGATTGTAAAAACCGTTAGATTATAATATAACGTTTTTTATCTCGATATATTATAAACTTTCGACAGATTGTGAACCGTAACATACTGCTTACACTTTAACGCGTTATTTTTCGGTAAATTGTAATATATTAGGTATATTAACCCGATAAATGTATATGGTGACACAAGTACATTTACTCTGCATTCAACTCGCGCGCGAACTGTACAAGAAAGAGACAAGAAAACGTAAAAACAATAAATATTTCATAAATTAATACTCAGAACATTGAACGGTTCACAATCTTTCGACAGTTTATAATCTAGCGGGATAGAAACCGTTAGATTATAATCTAACGGATTTTACAATCTTACGGTGACATATATAATAGATGTCTTCTCGTCCAAACTTTCTCAGTTTCTCAAAACCAGAGTCTTCGAACAATGCGTGTTGCCCGTGATTACATACGCATCCGAGATATGGTCGCTACGGGCCCGATAAGAAGGCACAGGGTCACTCAGCGGGCGATGTAGAGAGCTATGCTTTGTGATCAAATAAAAAATTACAAGATTCTTTCCTAAGGATCCCAACCAAAGTCACCGACATAGTTTCCACGTTTCACATATCACTTGGACACATTCATTCAACGAGTTGCGAAGCTGAAGTGACAACGAGCGAGGCACATGGTCCAAAGAACTGATGTTCGGTACGGTAGGGTCCCAAGATGCTGGAATGGCGAACTCGTATACGTGTACTGGTTAGCGGAGCGTTGTCAGACCCCCACTAGGTGGACGGACGTCAATAAGCGAAATGCAAGGAGTAGGAGCATCCGGACGCAGGTGGCGCAGACCGTAGCGTGTGTCGTGTATGAAGCCCTTGTAAGAGACCTATGTCCAGCAGTGGACGTCTATCGGTTGACGACTACACGATCTTAAGTTTGTTTTGCCTTTAACGGACTTCCAAAAAAGGAGGTTCTCAATTTCTTCGTATTTTATTTTTTATTTTTTAATGTATGTCGGTGCATATCTCCGTGGTTTCTGAACCGATTTGAAATTTTTTCAGTCGTTAGAGGAAGCGCTCGAGGTGGTCCCATAAAAATCTGACTCCAAACCTGATACAAAAAAGATACTAAAAAGTTAAAAATACAAATTATTTCCATAAAACCGACTTCCAAAGTCACTGTAAAGTAAAAAAAAATATTTACATTTCTACACACTATGTTGAAGTCGGGCGGGTATAACAAGGATAAGCAAAGTTGACGCATCAGGCTCGCCCGACTTCAACATAGTGGGTAAAAATCTAAATTATTTTTTTACTTTACAGTGGCTTTGGAAGTCGGTTTTAAAAGAAAGAATTTTTTTTAATGCTATTGTTCAAAGTCTTTCTTTTTGTTGAAATGGAATGATTTTCCGTGTTGGGTTGATATCCCATAAATTAATGTACTTGTCGATAAGTCGCTTGGTAGGGAGAAAAAGGCTGCGAAATTCCGAAGTGACGCTCCTCGATATCAATTGTGACAGCCTCCTTTCCTACAAATAATAAGGCTCTCCTATTTCTCATGTTTAAATTCAGTACCATGGTGACATCCAAACTAATATTCTTATAAATGCGAAAGTGGGTCTATTTGCTACGCTTTCAGGGCCGCTCTGTTTGGATGTCTGATTTGGACAATATTTGGTACAGAGATACTTAGCATTCCGGGGACATCACGGACATAAGTTACGTTTTATCCCGGAAAATTAAGGCGAAATCAATGCGGTCGTAGTCGCGGGCGTCATGTCGTATCATTTACTTTAATTTTATGAAAGCTATTTATTTTATGATTTCTGAAAGAGATAAAAATACCACAGTTATATTAATCAAATTTATTAGAAGGGTTCGTATATCCATAAATATTGATCTTTGGTGTGATTCAAGTTTGAATACAATAACTTTTCGTAAATAAATTGCGACTCTATTAAATATTACTATATAAAAATAACGCTCGAAATTTATTCAGATCACTTAACTATTTCAATCTTCATGAAAGAATAGTTAAAATTAAATGTAAAGCGACTAGATTTAAAAATACCCTTCGTGTTAATACTGAATCGGTACCGGAGTCGTCCGTAATTTCCTTACAACATTTTGTTCCAATCTCCAAAACTTTAGGATAAAAGTCAGTCCAGAATTCAAAAGCTTTATAATTAACAGTAGCTGGAGTGCTCATCGTAAAATTCTGTCGGTCGATTATAAAGAATCCGGGCCTTTCAATTTCAAAAGTATCCCATTGTATTATTACGCCGGAATTGGTCGGATTGGAGTACCATGCAAAATTGGTCCACATTTTCATAATTATTTCAGAGATACTCTTGTCTCTGTAATCCCATTTATTAAAGTCTTCTGGTAATGCTAAATAGGGTATGCCGAATGTGAAGATCAAATCAAAATTGTGTGGCACAGCGATCCAATCTGGTATACCCTCATTGGCTACATCTGAAAACGGTTTCAAATCAAATCTATAAAGATATACAGGAGCTTGTTTGCTAATAAACTTTGCTAATTGATAGGTCGTAGCCCCATAAACTTTGTCGGTGTAAAAGTCCAAAAATTGTTTACGTAAAATTGTTTCGTTTGTCGTTGGCGGGATTGGTTTGTAAAAAAATTCAACGGCGTCTTGTATATGATGCTGATTTGTAAAACACGAACTATTGTCAACAGTGATATCAGAGAGAATTACTTCCTCGCGCATGATGTCAAATTCTCTTTGACTGATGCCAGAATCCTCTCCTTTGTCGAGGAGGAGTCCGTCTTCCATATTTGTATAACCAGTCAAAACTGGTACAGGACTAAATACTTCATCTTGAAACATTTTGGTTGGCTGATCTGATATAAATGGCTGAGATATATTACTGAAACCAGTATCTACGATAGGCTTCCAAGAAGCTAGCGGTTCTCCAATATCTAGTAATGCTTGGTAATTAACTCTTCTTAGACAATCTAGTAACTGAAATGTCGGTTTCCGAAAACAACTGAATGCACTAGCCACTTTGTCGACTGTGATTACTTCCTTTCTGGCAATGTTTACCGTCTCAGGTGAAAGGACATTTCCACTCATAGCAATAGCTTTTTGGAAGAGTCCTGATGAATAAGGAGATAACAAATGGAGTCCCACGCTAACAGCGCCTGCGTCATGCCCGAATATACAAACATTGTCAGGGTCACCTCCAAAAGTTTGAATGTTATTTTTGACCCAATATAACGCCGCTACTTGGTCTAACAAGCCAAAGTTTCCTGGAGCTTCGTTATCCAGAGTTGAGAAAAACCCAAATATATTTAGACGGTAGGCGACGGTCACAAATATTACCTGGAAAAATGAATTTTTCATTAAAACTCGGTCTCATAATTATCAAAATTGGAGAGCAAACCAAATTAGCATAGGCTTTTACATCTGCCTAGCGACGGCCATTCGGCAGTGGTTTTAATGGGATATAAAGTTAAGGAAAATGGAAATTTTTGCATACCTTTTGCTTGAGTACTAGTTGAAAGGGGCTTATGTCGTTAGGGCTGCCACGCACGAAATCTCCACCGTGAAACCACACCATTGTCGGGTAGCCCTCTACCTTTAAATCTGAAAATAGATTGATATTTTTTCAGACAAGTTTTTTTTTAAAATCCACTACAAGCTAGCCCTTCACGGCGATCTCACCTGATGGTAAGTGATGATGCAGTCTAAGATGGTAGCGGGCTAACCTGTTAGGGGCATGGCAGTTATAATAAACCCATACCCCTTCGGTTTCTACACGGCATCGTACCGAAACGTAAATCGCTTGGCGGCACGTCTTTGCCGGTAGGGTGGTAGCCACGGCCGAAGCCTTCCACCAGACCAGACCAGGGAAAATTCAGAAATTATAAATTCCCAAATTGACCCTGCCGGGGATCGAACCCGGCACGGTCAATCTTATTTTCAGACGTATCTTTACATAAAGGGCTTAAACTTAACTAAACCCTCTGATTGGCACAAGGATCAAGCTCAAATAGCTGGGTCTAGAAACTTGAAATTCTTTGTCAATGCGTGGTCATTGGTGAAGTCTCCCGATAACGTTGATTTACTTAATAAGAAAATATTTTCGTGAATTGAAAATTCCATCCAAGACGGGTCAGGTGGTTTTTAATACAAAAAATCTACTGATTAGATTTTCTTTTGTTATTTATTTAAGAATTTGGTTATAATTTAGATTTAAATGTATTTCATAGGGTTAGTTTTTATTATTTATTTTAGATTATAATTTATTGATGTATCGACATTAGTGATGCTTATTATAATAAACGTATTTTCACTATTTTTTCATCTTTGATTTTGAAATTTAATTTACGGACAGTAATATTGCACATCAAACTTTTATAAGCTTAGAAAGCAAAATGATAAGAAAGAAGATGCTTAGAATGGATAGCTGTGATATATTGAGGTTTCTGAAACGAAGGTGTAATGTAATGAAGGTGGCATGAAACTTTGGACGTCTTCCAAATTATTTTAGAAGCAGATAAAATCGCGATTGTGCAAAAATTCATTTTAAATGGAGACTCATTGTTGATGATAGAATATAATAATAATCATAATATGAAAGAATTTTTTAAAATGAGATTAGTATCATATGAAAATCCTGGAGATCGTTTTTTATATACCACAGATATTTTATATATTTATATCCTAAATTAATTAGGTACTATGCTCACAAAATTGCTAAACAATTTTGAAGAAACACGCTCACGAAAGAAATTCACTGACGCGGTAAAGAACTGAAAACTGAAAAGCATTTCCACATGCAAAAAACTTTTGACAATGACTGCTTTGTACCGGCTACGCAAGTCTGGTAATTCCATATTAAAAAAAACTATGGGGGTCACTACCATCGCTTAAAGCAGTATTACTTCTAAATGATAGTTTTATGTCACGTACCTTGACGTCCCTAGGGATTATAATTATAAACACAAGAACGTCAACAATATTAAAACAATACGTTTTTTAGCGATGGTAGTATGTATGAACTGCAGACTGAAGATAGCTTTTGAATTTAAGGTTGAAAAGTGACAATACATGGACGCCTATTACTTCTGTAATCTGTACTCTGTACAGAGTGTGTACTCTGTGTTTCAATCAAAGATAACCTATCTCTTTCTTACTTCCAACCATACACTGTATTGTAATCCTAAGTCTTACTTTTATAAATTTTGTGTGAAAATAAAATTTTATTTATTTATTTTAATTTTATTTATAGCCTTTAACTCTTGATAGTTATGTCTGATCGCTGTGTTAATATTTACAAGCTTTATTTGGGTCAGACTGTCAGATTAATGTTGGTTTAGTCGAGTCAAAGTAACAATCCTATTGGCACGGAATTCCTGCATTAATACACTAGGAATTTATTCACAATCAAGAAACCTATGTACTTAACTGCCATTAAGTTGCACTTAGTTGACAATTGGGGTCAACCTTAGTACGTAACTACTTATTATTTCTATGGTTCACTTCCATAATAATATTGTTGCAGTGTTAAGTCAACTCAGTTACTCTAGCAATGGGGTTGTTAACGTTTATGACAGTTAAGTACTGTATGACGATTGAAATTGGGTATTTGACTACTATTCAAATAAACTATTTTTTAGTGATTATTAAATAGAGGATCTCCCAAAAGTATATCTTGTGAATGAGCTGAAATTAAAAAAGGGAACGATAAATAAATCCTATGCACCTACGCTCGAATCAGAAGTTCTTTGCATGCCCTTTCTCTTGTTCCCTACAAGGGAAAAGGCATGCTGGTCTGAAACGGAGTTTTTCAGCAAAGAGCTAGTGACTTACGTACAGCTCTCAAAGCCACATAAACGACGACCTCCGTGGCGCAGTGTGTAGCGCTGTTGCCTTAACGTGCGGAGGTCCTGGGTTCGATCCCCGGCAGGGTCAAATTGGGAATTTATAATTTCTGAATTTTCCCTGGTCTGGCCTGGTGGGAGGCTTCGGCCGTGGCTAGTTACCACCCTACCGGCAAAGACGTGCCGCCAAGCGATTTAGCGTTCCGGTACGATGCCGTGTAGAAACCGAAGGGGTATGAGTTTAATATAACTGCCATGCCCCTAACAGGCTAGCCCGCTACCATCTTAGACTGCATCATCACTTACCATCAGGTGAGATCGCAGTCAAGGGCTAGCTTGTAGTGGATAAAAAAAAACGTCAGTCACTTATGTATGTATAGTAGGCTGACTGACATGATGTCAGTCAGTATAAAGTATGGTGTAGTATGGATGTGTAGGTACCAAATGAGTGCTAGCAGTCTATTTTTTTTTTATTCATTATAGGCTTACGCTTGACCACGATCACACCTGGTGGGAAGTGATGATGTGGCCTAAGATGGGACGCGCTTGCCTAGAAGATGCCTATTCACTCTTGATTTAAAGATACCCGGATTGTAATTGGTTGGAAACACAGTTTTTGGTAGACTGTTCCAGACCCTAGTCATGCGAATAAGGAATGAAGACGCAAAGCACTTCGTAGTCTAAGTCTAGTAGTCTAGTCGTAAGTCTGACTTGAAAGGGGTATAATTTCTACCCCTAATCGATTTATAAGCGGCATCGCACCGGAACGCTGCATCTCTTGGCAGCACCGGCACCCGTAGGGTGGTGTGGCGAGATGAAAGTAACTTCTTAAAAAGCACTAAAAGAATACATCCCCTTTTTGCGATCAACTTGATAAAGAACCACACAAATACCTAACCAACACACATGAAACAGCGATCAAAGAGCAGCTAAATGGAGTCATTTATGACTGAGAACATCTTAAAGGACCGGAAAATCCTACCTCCATGATACGATACGCGGAGTGAAAAGAACACGTGAATAGAATCCTTTTGAAATATTATATTACATCATAGCGCTTTGAAAGAATATCGCCGAGCCTTGAGAGCTTTTTCAAATCATCCTATCTCGAATGATACTCCGAAACGAGACGCTTATTTAATAATATCAAGTCTACACAATTGTATAAAACGTATGTCGATGACCTCGTTGGCGCAGCGGTTAGCTTTTTGTTTGTTCTCCAATCACGCCGCAACAGAGCAACGGATCGACGTGATTTTTTTGCATGGACATAGTTGCTACTTTTTATCCCGGAAAATTAAAGAGTTCGCGTGGAAATAGAAAACTGATTCCACGCGGGCGAAGTTTCCGGCATTGACAGCTAGTACTTAAGGGTCATCCATAAAGTACGCCACACGTCAACGAATTGTGACATTGCAGGGGGTGGGAGGGGTCCTAAGTTTCGTGACGTCACATTTCAAATCTTACACATCTAAGAATGTGCCAAAATGCCAAGGTTGAAAAAAATATTATCAACTGGGACGGGGGAGGGGTCATAAAATCACGAAATCAGTGTGACGTACTTTATGGATGACCCCTATTAGGTACCCACTTAAATTGTAAATAGGTTTCAACTAAAGTTTGAGAGAATCTCGGCCCGCTCCCGCAAAAGCCCCGGGCACAAAAGCATCCTTTTATGGCTCAAAAAGATTAATGGAAACTTTTGAGCGCAGAGACAATTTAAATTTTAAATTGTATCTACATCTAGCCTACATCGTGCATTTTTAAGAGAGAGTTTTTATTGAGAGTCGTGACCCCTTGATTTTTTTTTAAATTGCTTGATAGGCTTGCGCTTGACGACAATCATGCTTAGTGCAAAGCAATGATGAGGTCTAGGTTGGAACGCGCTTGCTTAGAAGATATGCCTATTCACTCTTGCCTTGAAGGTACTTAAGTTATATATTATATTACTTGAGTTATATATTGGTAAGATAATTTTTTTGAAAAAAAAAAAATGTGGTTAGCTGTCGGATTCTTACTTACGAGTATTTAGGTACACCTGCATGGCTTGTATTAGCACAAAATAGGTAATAGTAGGTACAACGGTGTTCCTGTCCTACAATTTCGTGATCGCGAAATAACGCCATGGTTACATTGAAATTAAAACCTGACCAGGGAAAATAAAAACCCCGTTTGGGACGTCTCCATTCCATCTCTCTTTCTTGTGGTGAGGTTTTCTTTTTTGGTCAGGCCTATATATTCCGTATGGGAGTTTGTTTAAATTGTAGGAAGTCTTTGTCACATCTTGGATTCCATATCCCGCGCGATATTCGCCTCAATTTGACCGAATCTTAAAAAGTAATTTTAAATAAGACCTTTTTTTGCGCAAAGGATCAGCCTGGCTGTTCAGCGCGTAAATGCAGCTAGCATACTTGTCACCATTCCACGCGGGCATGATTTATATCTAAGGTTAGGCTTTAGGTTCTAGTGTATTATTTTCAATAAATTATTTATAAAAAAAGTAATAGAGAAACTACATAATATTTTAAGTGCTTTCAAGGTAGCTTGGCTGTTAAACTGTTATTTAATTTGGCAAATCTACACTATATCGTACAGTTTCAGGTGGCGCGTGGAAGGAATTACCCTTAAGTAGGTACTGCTAAATTATTAGGTGTGCCAAATTACGCATAGTTTCCTGGTAATTTGCACGAACGAATTTCCATATTTATGTTCGCTTGTGTACGTTGCTTTCTTGTGTGAAATTTTTCAGGGTTAAAACTGATTTACATACTCTAGTGTACTTTTATTAAACGGAGATTTTATATCGACAAATTATGTTTAGACAATAAAGGTCAGACTTAGGGTGCAACGACGCTAGGGAATGGACAGGACAACGGACGACGTCCACCCGAGACGTCTGTGTTCGAAGGGAACGACGTTTCTTACTGTCACCCAGTGTGCACGCTGTGAATAAAGTGAATAACGCGGACGTCAATAGGAGGCTATCAATAATTAAAGCCTATAAAATCTTACTTCTTACGAATACTATAAATGCGAAACTGTGTTTGTTTGTTGGTTTATAGGTTTGTTGGTTTGTCCTTCAATCACGCCGCAACGGAGCAACGGATCGACCTGGAGAGTGACATAGTGACTTTTTATCCCGGACAATTAAGGAGTACCCGCGGGACTCAAAAAAACTTAAACCACGCGGACGAAGTCGCGGGCATCAGCTAGTACAAAAATAATTTCCTGGCTCTTACAAAAATACCAAATACCTAACTCATTAATTAATTACCTGTTATGAAAGTAAGTAGACGGATAGAGAAACCGTGTTAGCAAATCAAAGAAACACAAAAAACAATTAGAATACGCTAAATTTTACCGGACAGACGTAGTCGCACCGCACCATAAGGGTTGCAAGCATACCTTATACTGTATAACCCTAAAAACAATGACAAATGCCCGTGATAAAGTGGTACGGCCTTGCAAAAATATTTCCTTTTGATGGTGATACGATCAATTTGACAAATGTCCACGATCACACATCAAACGAAGCGATTTAAGAGATACTATAAAGGAAGATATTTTTTCACCCATAGACGTTTTTCCACCAAAAACTTTTACTTTAGGAAAAGGAAAATCTTGGATGGAGAACATATAAATCACAAGATAGGGAAAGGAAAACAAGCGCGCTCACTTATTATTCAAGAACTACTGTACCTTTTACTAGTTAGGAAGTTTTAGTTTCCTTGGGAATGGGACAGTTGCCTACTTTATGAGACTAGCCTGCGTTCTCTACTTCATTTACCCAACTGCTCTAAGATCCTACACCTTAAGCTATGAAACCAGGGGTAAGTATCTACAAGATTTTTTTAAATACTAGCCATATCAAACATGGCTTATTTCCTTGGCAACCTATCTCTTTACAATATTTCATCAAAATCGTAGCAGACAGACCTTTGCATTTATAATACTAGTATGGATTAAGATGCCATACCGAAGCAAAAAAGTGAAAAAGATAAAGCAATATAAAAATGGCCGCGAAGGGAGACAAAAGTTAAGTTAAAACGTTAAATAAACTAAACCTTTCACAATACTAGGCAAATGCAACTGTCTACATAAATTAAAAAGCGTATAGGTACAAATATAAATTTTTTGACAATTTTCAAGAACGTACTGGACCCGACCGCGCCTTTGAATTTTCTCTTATGTTTTCTCAAGCTCCGTTTAAAATATCTTGTAAGCATTATTAAACACGCGCGGGAGTTTAGGCGCATCTCTCACAGGGCTGTTGAGGCATAGCGTTAATTTTGTGAGTGAAGTAAAAGCAGTGCTGGATTAGCCATAGAGCAAAAAATGCTACGGGCCTCGCGCCTTGGAGGCCAGAGCCTGTGCCAAAAAAAAAACTACAAATCAAAAAAATATAAGCCACCGACTAAGGCACGCCTAGAAGCATTGTTCAAAGTGAGCGTTTATTAACAGAGGGAATCACCTAGTAATCCCCAGAATCGAATTCATAATTCATAATATTTATTTGCTGGGTTGTTTTTATTTACATTCGTAATATTTATGACGGGTATCTGTTATTTCTAAAGAAATGTTTTGTTGTACAATTTACTACATGTATGTTACTACATTTATATAGGTATGCCTTTCCACCCCACTAAAATGGACAGCGTAGGTACTTAGTACTTACATAATATTTATTTGCGGGATATTTATGACGGGTATCTGTTATTTCTAAAGACCACGAAAAGCCTGTTTTGATAATGTTTTGTTGTGTAATTTACTACATAGCCACCCCACTAAAATGGACAGCTGGTACTTACAGCATACATCAACAAAACTGTAACGGATGAATTTGAAAATACAGCGTATCGATATTTAGTCCGCCTTTTGACCGGTACCGTGACTATTGAGGCAGCACACACACACTTATTCGATTGAAACAACACCGTGAACACTTTCCTGCAAATAGACTCTTCATTACGGCTTTAAATCTAACCATTAGGATTCCGTCTCGTCGCCTCGTCTTTGTAGTGAGTAACGCCCCTTATATTGAACGATCGCCATTAAAGTACTTTGCTCACTAATGCCCACTCGAGGCACGATTGAAAAGTTCAGCGCTTTTGAAAGGATCGGAAAATTTTCCCGATACTAGAGCCCGGATAGCATTCTTTACTGATATAGGGCATGTGTATTGTGTACATACACAAAGGGTGACGATATGACGGTACCAGCATGGCAGGATGTCACCTGTTAACCTATAGTTCGCGCGCGAGTTGAATGCAGAGCTTATGTATGCTAGAGCATAAACATCAACTCGCGCGCGTACTATAGGTGATCGTCAGAAGTCACGTCACGCGACGCGACGCGATACGACGCCATTGAGACGTATCTACGGGACAACGTAGGCGTAACGTCATTATCAGTACGGCGTCGCATCGCGTCGTGTCGCTTCTGTCGCTCACCTAGGACAACGGATGAGCGATTTATGCGGCTACGCGACGCAGTGTGACGCGACAGTATCAAACAGTAGCTGACCCTTCACGTGGCTACCTGACAAGACAAGATTGTCATTTTCTATGGTGTCGCATCGCGTCGCGTCGCTTGGTTTCACTTCTGTCGCTAGCCTAAGACAACGGGTTACATTGAACGTCACGCTTGTAGGATTTATAAAGATGAAGAACTGCAGAGTGCGTCGGAAACGTTTCGTTTCAAGCAGTTCCTTGCAATATTACTAGAAGATCTACGTTGGGGTCTTTGTCTCAGTCGCGTATTATTTATGACCAAGCCTTAAAGATGTGAAAAGCTTTATAAGTATAAAGGGAGTGCCTTGTTCTTAAGTCTTTCTTTTAAGATGTTAGTACTTAAAATATTTTAAACTAGCTGATGCCCGCGACTTCGTCCGCGTGGAATAAGTTTTTTGGATTCCCGGGGGAACTCCTCAATTTTCCGGGATAAAAAGTAGCCTATGTCACTCTCCAGGTCCTCAACTATATCCATGCCAAAAATCACGTCGATCCGTTGCTCCGTTGCAGCGTGATTGAAGGACAAACCAACAAACCAACAAACCAACAAACCAACAAACCAACAAACCAACAAACAAACTGACTTTCGCATTTATAATATTAGTATGATTACTGTCTCAAAGTGATTTAGGTAAACCTAAGAAAATGTTATGTTACTGTGTTATGTTTTTAGATATGGAGGCATATTAGTTTTTTTTTACTGACAATACAGGATAATTTTAATAACTCGTGATCTTGATTTTTAGATAGACACAAATTTAGTGTATTCTCCGGTAGTCAAAAAACCTAAATCCACGTGAACGAAGTCGCGAGCATCATATAGTGTTAAACTAATCTTCCATCGGAAGCCAGTTTCATCACTACTAACTATTTGATACACACGTCAGAGCCAATAAATCGGTAATAACGTATCGTGGCCAACATTGTTCGGACAACCCGTCTAACTTCTTTGTTAAGTTGGTCAAACTTGTAATAGTTACGCCAACTTGCGAAAAATACTTTTACAGCTAATCTATGTAGGTAAGACCTTTGGGAATGTTTGTTCCTAATTTCAGTAGAGCTCCGAAACAAGGTCGCTAAGAATGTCTATTATCTAATTAATATCTATATGGGTGTGATATAAGATATTATAAAGTCCTCCCGACCGTATTTCGGCCACCTCGGCCAATCTCCAGAGAGATTAGCCATCTGCGCGGGAGATATTGTAGTGCATAAGCGTGCGCGCATAGACGGATGCACTCTCTGTTCCTTTGCTCTCAAAATCGATGCGACGGAAAACGGGACAAGACAGGAGAGAGATTTTTTTTAAAATCCACTACAAGCTAGCCCTTGACTGCGATCAGATCAGGCGCAGGATCTACTTTACGTGCTCTCCGAGGCACTGGGGTAGAACACCGCCAAATTCCTAACTCCGGGCTAGTATTGAGAATTTGTTATCAGAAAAAAAATTACTTGAACTGTAATCTACTTTTAAATGTAACACCAGAAATCATAAAGCATACACCTACGCAGTACGCACTTACGAATAAAATTAGCGCGAAAATAAAATCGCTGGTTCGATACAATTTCACGTGGTGCGGTAAGAATTATATTCGTGCGAATATTTTGTGCTGTACGGAGTTGTATGACGCTCACCGCGCTCGCAGTGTGAAGAAGGTGAAATCCGTACGCGAAATACAAGTCGCGAGACTAATTTCGCGCGAATGTTTTCCGCAGTGCGAACGTACCTTAAGCTGTTGTAATATGTATGTGGCAGGAAACAAGGACGCCTGAAGGGCTTTCCTAATTTTAATCGGTTCGCGATCCGAAACGATTAACAACGTCAAAAATCTTTCGTGAGAGTAGATTTATGTTAACCACATTTAGTAAGGAATAAGGACGCCAAAGCTCACATTTCAGCCTTGTTAAAGGATCTAGGCTCTAAGATTTTTTTAACAAATACAAGTTAGCCTTTGACTGCGATCTCACCTGATAGTAAATTGGTAAGTGATGATGCAGTCTAAGATGGTAGTGGGATAACCTGTTAGGGGCATGGCAGTTATATTAAACCCATACCCCTATTCGGTTTCTACACGGTATCGTAGCGGAGCGCTAAATCGCTTGGCGGCACGTTTTTGTCGGTAGGGTCGTAACTAGCCACGGTCGAAGTCTCCCACCAGACCAGACCAGAGAAAATTCAGAAATTATATATTCCCAAATTGAACCTGCCGGGAATCGAAACCGGGAACGCCCACGTTAAGACAACAGCGCTCAAAACTGGGCCAGGGAGTTCGTTAATATCATTGTACTTCATACCATAATACTTCATACTAATATTATAAATGCGAAAGTCAGTTTGTTTGTTGGTTTATTGGTTTATCCTTCAATCACGCTGCAACGGAACAACGGATTGACGTGATTTTTGGCATGGGTATAGTTGAGGACCTGGAGGATACATAGGCTACTTTTAATCCCGGAAAATTGAGGAGTTCCCCCGGGAATCCAAAAAAACTTATTCCACGCGGACGAAGTCGCGGGCATCAGCTAGTCATACATAAATAGTACATAGTGGAATAAGGATGTCAAAACCTACATTTCAGGACAATTTCGATTCGTCTTAGAATAAACTTATACCGACTGGAAAAATGTCAACCGGCCATTACGCCAACTACGAGTAATTCCGGAGGGTCAATTTGATATGTACGTGAAATAAATAGAAACGAGGCGGAATAGCAATCTTATCTGATGACGGGAAACACGTGAATTTTTAAAAGTAGGCCAATATGGGTGAATATAATTTATTTTCGGCTTTTCGTTGGAGGTCTTATTTCCATAATATTATATTAGTAGGTACAGTAGGAGAAACTACATATTGAATAATTAATGTTGTTACTAATGACGGGCCAAACGCAGAATTTCAGAATTATGGTCAAGCTCCCTCCTCCGACGACCTCCGTGGCGCAGTGTGTAGCGCTGTTGCCTTATCGTGCGAAGGTCCTGGGTTCGATCCCCGGCAGGGTCAATTTGGGAATTTATAATGTCAGAATTTTCCCTGGTCTAGCCTGGTGGGAGGCTTCGGCCGTGGCTAGTTACCACCCTACCGGCAAAGACGTGCCGCCGAGCGATTTAGCGTTCCGGTACGATGCCGTATAGAAACTGAAGGGGTATGGGTTTAATATAACTGCCATGCCCCTAACAGGTTAGCCCGCTACCATCTTAGACTGCATCATCACTTACCATCAGGTGAGATCGTAGTCAAGGGCTAGCTTGTAGTGGATAAAAAAAAAACTTAGGTCAAATTTCCAGAATAAATACGATTTTAGGCCCACTTGCACAATGACGTTAAATGTGTTCAAGTAAAATTTTCTATACCTGTCCTTTTTACAAAATTTAACTTAATCAGTTTAGGCAGTGTGTAGAGAATTTCAATCTATCAAATTTTAAAAGAGAAACTGAGGGGTTGGCCTATAAAACTTAGCCCGCTGGATCTTCAAAATAGAAACTTGATTTGGCACAATGATGTTTTAATGTATATAATATCATTGATTTGGCATACAAAAAATGTGCATTTTTTGTTATCCATATAAAATTTTAGTCATTCCAACAGATCGACGCCTTTGTGGTTAGTAAGTATAGTTAAATTTTATACAAAACTACTAGGTATGTCTAGAAAATAAAGATTTTTGCAATTTCATTCCTTGACATGTGAAAAACTAAGCTTCAAAATAAAATAATAGTTTAAAGAAACTAAAAAACACGCTTTTGACGCAGACACTCCGGGTCTCAGGAAAACAAAAAATCGCTAATTCTGATTATCCTAGTAAGGATAACGGGTCAAACTGTTTAAAAAATTGAATTGTCATCGGTCCTTAATAAATATTATTATTATTATTAATACTCTTTATTTGGTACACCACAACACAAAAATATAAAGGACACAAATAAATACATAGAAAACACTAAGTAGTATACAAAAAGGCGGCCTTATCGCTTAGCAGCGATCTCTGCCAGGCAACCTTAGGATTAGGAGAAGTTGAGGAGATTAACTTGCGGGTGGTGTATTAGTATAGACATACATAAACGGTTACATAAATAATATAATACATATAATAAATATATCAAAATAAACTAATATATATTATGTATTTTACATTACACTAAATAAAAAATTAAAACTAGTCGTCTATATTATGGTGTTAAATAAAACATTTTAACAGATTTTTTAAATATTTCCAGTGACTTTGACTGTCGTATGTTTAATGGGAGAGCATTCCATAATAAAACAGCTTGCACTGTGAAAGACTGCGTATAAAACTTAGTCTTATGCGATGGTATGCTCAGAGTTAATGTTCGGGCCGTTCGTATTTCGGACTGCTCTCCCAGAAATTTAAACTTCTCCTTCAGGTAAGAGGGAGTTTTTGGGTCAAATAGCACACGGTACAGAAGTGAAAGAACATGAAGATCCCGGCGACGGCGAATAGGAAGCCACTTGAGCTTTTGACGAAATTCAGATACGTGGTCATATTTACGAAGGCCGAATATGAACCGAATAGCAAGATTTTGGAGTCGCTCAAGTTTGTTAAGTTGGTCCTCAGTCAAATTAAGAAAGCTTGCGTCTGCATAATCGAGAATAGAAAGTAGGAGGGAATGTGCTAACATAACTTTGGTTGGAATTGGCAGAACAGAACGAAGACGGCGCAAGGAGCTCATTGCAAAAAATGTTTTTTTACTCAACTCTTTAATTTGAGTGGACCACGATAAATCCCTATCAAAAAGTATGCCAAATTTAGAGTTAATCCGATGTTTTAAAGGGGGTCAAAATCATGTTCAAAGATTCCGTTACATCATCATCATCATCATCAACCGATAGACGTCCACTGCTGGACATAGGCCTCTTGCATGGATTTCCACACGCCTCGGTCTTGCGCCGCCTGGAACCAGCGGCTCCCTGCGACTCGCCTGATGTCGTCTGTCCAGCGAGTAGGGGGTCTACCAACGCTGCGCTTTCCCGTGCGTGGTCGCCACTCCAGCACTTTGGGACCCCAGCGTCTATCGGTTCTTCTAACTATGTGCCCCGCCCATTGCCACTTCAGCTTCGCAACGCGTCGAGCAATGTCGGTTACTTTAGTTCTTCTGCGGATCTCCTCATTACTGACTTGATCGCGCAAAGAAACCCCGAGCATTGCTCTCTCCATCGCCCGCTGAGTGACCCTGAGCTTTCTTATGAGGCCCATAGTTAGCGACCAAGTCTCGCAACCGTATGTCATCACTGGCAACACGCACTGTTCGAAGACTTTTGTCTTCAGGCACTGAGGAATCTTGGACGAGAAGACATCTCGAAGACATCCGTTTCATACTAACATACTAAAATAAATACGTCTGAAGCTAATAAAAAGCGTGTAAAATTTAAAACGACTGCAGGACTTGCAAGATCCACAAGAGGACGGTGAAAATACTTAGATCATCATCATCGTCATCATCAGAATTGCGCAATATGCACTTTTTATTATAAAATGTGGATGACGTCATCGACAACGAATGATGGTATTGAGTGCACCATATAACCGATACTGTGGGATATCATCAACATTTCTTTGTATCGTCTGATGCGGCCGCGTTACTGCTGCCGTCCGTGTCGCACGGATTTTTAGTATTTTGTGTGACAGTTCTAGTGGGTCTAATCGAAGTAGAATTATTGTTTACAAGTTCCCAAGGAAAGGTCGTTATTCAAATAAAAAGTTTTTTAAAAAGTACTTTAGTAAGATTTTTTCCTGGTACAGGTCCAAAGTTACAAGTCTTGTTAAGATAGCCCTTCAACCCTTTCTAGCCTTTTTCTTTAGCCCTGTTATCTCAATTTATGTTGGGCTGCTAAGAAAGGGTAAGTACTTCACAATTTCGTTAAAAACAGGGGTCTTACAATTTAATATCTAAAATTATATTTTTGTGCTAAAAGTGAGTATAAAATATTTAATGGATCCTTGCTCGAATACCTACTTATAATTTCAACTTCACTTTAAATTTTATGCAAGTATAACAGTGCCTACCCACTAATTGCAGAAAGAGCCAATTGCGCCTGCAAATATGAAATTTTAGAAATAATTTCATTTTTGTGCCTTTTGGTGTTGAAACCATGGGGTTGTGGGGCGAAGATGCTAGATCCTTTTTTAAAGATCTGTCTTCTCGTCTTACGGAGTCCACAGGTGACCGGAGGGCTGGCAGTTATCTCGGGCAACATATAAGTTTGGCTATTCAGTGAGGTAACGCAGCCAGCGTTCTGGGCACATTGCAGCGGCATATAATATGATATTTTTAATGTTTAAGTTTTTAGTTTCAGTTACCTTAGATTTAATTTAGATTTTAATTTGATAAATGGATGTACATAACATTAAGTAACTAATCTGCTGAACTAACTGAAATTTCCATTCTATGAATTAAAATAAATATAATTACGAAAGTGAAGCTAAGTTATTCTGTTTGAAAATGTTAGTGTGAATAAAATACACAGATTAAATACATACCGTCTGGTACATAGACGTTAAGGTACAAACAGTCTTCAGAGTATTCTTTTTTCCGCGGTTCTTCCATCTGAGCCTCCAGTAGTTTCTCAAACAGCTCATCATGTTTATTCAAAGGATGCTGTATGTCTTCTCTCTTCGGATCATTTTGCATACAATCTGGCGCGTATTCCGTCGCATTTCTTAACCCTTGCCAATTCGGAAGATCCGTGTACTCAGGCGGAGCAAAACGCCTAAATTCAACTGGAGGCTGGGCATATGGTATACCTACATATGCGGCTATCCTCTTTGTCCTGAACCTCGTTATGTACATCCCTGCTACTGTCCCTTGATTCGCCAAAGTTATCTGTTTCGGTTCCCTTGCTGACAACACTGAAATTATTATCATTGACAACACCGTTAAGTGAATAATCTCTTTCATCTTGATTGATATCATTATCTTCAGTTAATTCACTTCTTATATTTGTAGAATTACATTAGTACTATTGATGTCTTCGTATATTTTCTTTGATTTATGTCTTTTGTTATAATTTTAAGTTTTATTGAGTAATTTATATTTGTACCACTGATGTTCACAGTTCAGGCGGTGGTTCGGTTTCGAAGGTGGTGCGTTACTGCTTCTCGTGTATAGTTCGGCTCGTAAACAGTAGGGCTGTCCGTCGTTATAGCGACCAAGGAATTGCTTATTCGATCTAAGAAGATTTAGAATTGGCAACTCTTGGTTGGCACTTATAAACGATTCCGTGAATTTTGCCTGTGCAAATTTGCGTACAAAATGGACGCCGAGTTAGCGTGCTCTCATTTGACTATAGTAATATTGTTATCACTAGTATGAACCATAACGAATGAAACCCAAATGAATCGAAAAGATTCATTTTATAACGGCTCGCTACTGAGCATGAATATCCTCTCAGAATGATTTAGTAGTGTTTGGCCGTAGTCCACTTCGCTAGCCAAGTGCAGTTTGGTGAATTTCAACAACTTTGGGAACATTTTAAAGGACAAACGAACAAAACTCTGAAAAGTCAGAAGTGCAAACGGAAATATACTACCGAAATATCACCTGCCTGTTCTATGAGATTCTAAGCTCGTCCACAAGTTGGCAGTAAGCTTACGACGCGAACGGATCGCGTGACTGAAACCTAAGCATTGGAGTCATTGCATTCCGAGTACGGACTTTTTGTTACTTTCCATCTTCCCCTATATGGGTCAATGCGACTGAATTATTGATCTTCTGTTTTGCCAATATTAGCTTTATTTATTTAACAGATTTACACTTTAACTAGCTTTTGCCCACTGCTTCAAACTCAAAGCCAATTTCAAACCCCTCAGATTTTATCTGAATGTCCAGCCCGATTTGTTGAGTGGTTTGAGCTGTGCATTGATACATCAGTATTGTAAAGGTCTTTTTTAATTTATGTGCTTTCATATTTACAGGCTCTCTTTTATGATATGAAAAAAAAGTATAAACGTGTATAATACTAGCTGATGCCCGCGAATTTGTCTGAGTGGATTGAGGATTTTTGGTTCCCGCGGGAACCGCTTAATTTTCCGGAATAAAAAGCCTATTTTCTTCCCCGGGATACAACCTATTCCTGTACCAAATTTCATCAAAATCGGTTGAACAGATGCCGCGAAAGCGAAGCAGAAAGACAGACAGACGGACAGACAGATGCACTCTCGAATTTATGATATTAGTATGGAAGTATGGATATAGTGTGTTTTAAATATGAAAGTATGTATTTAAATAAGTAAATTTGTTACATTTTGCACGTCTCAACCGGTACGGAGATGTACTATTCTATTAGTACTATTCTGTGGCGGAGGCTAAATTATCTTATTCGTGGATTTTCAAAAAACTATAGCCACATAAAGGAAGACTTCCTTTATCTTCCTAGTACTTATGTACTTTATGATCTTCAAGCAATAATCACAAGTAATTTTCATGCGTCAAGTATTACAGCCTACTAACAATTAAATTTTATTATAACAGTTCTAGGTAAAAGTTAATATCTGATCTGACTTATGAGTGAGTATTGTACGAGTAGCTATTGCAATATTTCTAATATTATACTGATTTCTTGGTAGCGACACATTGAAGAGCGGAGGAAATGCCTTCTTCAGTGGCAGAGTATGGAGGGGGAGGGGGGTTCTAAACCTTGAGAAATTCTTATTAGTCAAGTTTGAAATAAATTGTAGGATAGTTTATGTTAAGATGAAAAATGTTCGGCGCCCCAAAAAATAGGTCCGTGAAAGACAGCATCGAGGGCGTCTTCCGACGGTTTTAGGGCTAAAACACACTACGGACATGACAATAAAACTTCAGCGCGAAACGCTCTCGTCGCATGGGAAACACGTCGTCATTCGTTCATCATCGTTCGTCGTTATTGTCGTGTCACGCAGGTCTGTGCAGATCCATATGCAAATGCGGCCCGACATGTTGCCCTGTCTTGTCCGTGATGTTATTTCGCCCTTAGTCTGCCGCTGTCCTTTAACATTTCTGAAATTTCTGGAACTGAAAAGGATCAAATAAATTAGATACCATAGAGGTAATAATATGTTATATATATGTCACCGTAAGATTGTAAGAACCGTTAGATTATAATGTAACGTTTTTTATCTCGATAGATTATAAACTGTCGACAGATTGTGAACCGTCACATACTGCTTACAATTTAACGCGTTATTTTTCGGTAAATTGTAATATATTAGGTATATTAAACCGATAGAACCTGCGGCCGAGCACTACCTGAATTTTCATGTCATACCCTAACCTAACCTATAGTTCGCGCGCGAGTTGAATGCAGAGTAAATGTATGGTGACACTTACATTTATTCTGCATTCAACTCGCGCGCGAACTGTACAAGAAAGAGACAAGAAAACGTAAAAACAATAAATATTTCATAAATTAATACTCGGAACATTGAACGGTTTACAATCTTACGACAGTTTATAATCTCGCGGGATAGAAACCGTTAGATTATAATCTAACGGATTTTACAATCTTAAAATAAAATAAAATAAAAATAAAAAAGAATTTTTATACATCCTTAATAAATAGGTGATTGGTTAACTTTACATGCATCTTAATATTTTATGACATTATACATTATACATTTTTAGCTTGGTTATAATTAGAAAAAAAAAAAAATTACAATCTTACCGTGACATAATATATAATCTATGTTAGTTACCAACATCATGTATGTAGGTATAAAGTTACATGTAAGTTTTCCTATAACCTGACATTAATAGCAACATCGGCATTATTCCCGCGAAAGCTTATTTATTTAGGGCTCCAATCTTAAATACTAACACATATTGGGGTCATTATCCAAGTCATGCAGTAACCATACAAGATTACGGAATTCTATTCTCTAACAATAATAGAATAGGGTTAAAATTTGCTTATTAAGGAATCAGGAAATCCGTGATCGAGCTATTTAGTGCTATCGCGTCTTTCACGGGGTGTAGCGTGTAACATATTCTTATACATTTGCATGTGTAACAGTGTTACAATTGTACTAGATCGTTATCAATTTGCCATCACACGAAATAGCGCATAATATGTAGTTTCACTTTATTTTTAAGCGAACCTCGATTTCACTTCTTCTTTACTTGGTTTTTGGCTTTCAGTACTGTCAAAACAGCTCAATTCAATTTGCAAGTGTCAAGTAACTTGACATGACTTGAGAGGCTCGATTTTACTTGAAAAGTTATGAATCGTGGTAATCTAGAAGAATATGGAATTGTTGGTTGATAATACAAGTCTTTTTTTTTTTAATCTTTATTTATTTTAAAGGGCTTTTATACAATACTAGCTGACGCCCGCGACTTCGTACGCGTGGATCGAGGTTTTGTGGTTCCCGCGGGAACTCTTTAATTTTCCGGGATAAAAAGTAGCCTATGTGTTATTCCAGACTATAATCTATCTCTGTGCCAAATTTCATCAAGATCCGTTCAGCCGTTGGGGCGTGATTGAGTAACAAACATCCATCCATACATCCATACATCCATACCGACATCCATACATCCAAACTTTCGCATTTATAATATTATAGTATAGTATATAGTAAGAAGTAAGATGTATATGACAGTCCTATTGTAGCGTATCCATTATTTTTAACTATTCTACTTAATTTATTTTACTACACATAAATTCTAATTATGTATCTATTCTATTTTTTATGCTATTAATATAAAAGTTAAATAGGATTTTAGCTGAAACGGATTCCGGTTCAGATAAAATGCTATTTAACCACCCAATAGTATAATTGTTTAAATTCAGTGCTGACAGAGCTTGTTCCCTCAGACTGTTGTTCTGAACACATTCCATTAATAAATGTTGCATATCTTCAAGTTTATCACATGTCAAACAATTTGGTGAATCTACCTTTTTCATCAAGAATGCAAATTTCCTCAAAGGAATTTATACAAGTCTTCATTGAAAAGGAGACTTCTATGCAAAATTTCAGTTTTCTCTGTTCAAGAATTTCGACTTGACTATTTTGGTCAGTCAAGCAAGACTGAAAAATGTCAAGCCTTACTTATTATATCTACTTATACTTAAGCGTAACTCACTCACTAGTGAGTCACGTCTTAACGTCGTCACGTATCTTGTTATTGTATGAGATGAATAGATTGGGGCTAATTCTGTAGTGCACAATAAAACTGTTATTGTGTGGGTTGATTCCGTTTTGCGTAAGTAGGTCCAATAAAATAAGTAAGAGCTGAGTGACAGTTTTTATCAAAAATACTTCGTTCTGCTCCGCTCCGAGCTCTAAGGTACCACAGAATAGGTATAATCGTACGTTGTTATATGTAGGCCTATATTTCATGTGTTCCTTCCAATCTACCTCTGAAAAATTTCGGTTGCAAAGTGTCAACACTTGTGATGGAACTACAGGAAAACGTTGGCCGGCGACCCTGCGCTTTTTTGGTGAATACATTCGGCCTAGATACTACAGGCTTTTTCGGCTACCAAAGAATTAGAACTGGAGGTTACGTTTTTATTTATGTTATGCTTTAAAGTTTATTGTAGAAAAATAATATTGATAGTATGATAAGTTCTATAGAACTTTTTAGATAACTCTCATGGGACAAAGCCCGAACCTTGTGGTGGACCCAAAATGTGGGGACATTGGTCCAACGAGTAGACGCTTCACAAGCGATTTAATCTAAGGTGTGAAATTGACGCAACTACTTACCGGATCTTTTCCTTCAGTGAGTACCATCAATGAGTTGCGCTGAACGATAATTTACGGTGGATTCAGGAAGTATATCGTATTATTATATTTTTTCCTGCAACATACTTACGTACGAATTTAGAATACAGAGCCATTACAATTTTTTTTTAATTTGATATGACCAGTACCGAAGAAAGGCAATTTCATAGGTAAAGACCTGTTATTAGTATGGATATTTTCATACTTGCGCTTCTTGGCTCTTTCTGTCTGCATTGTATATACGTACCTGATTTATTTTTATAACTTGACCATAAAACACCAACCCTCAATCACGGCCAGCCGGCATACTACCATCGCTCAAAGCCATATTGTTTTAATATTGTTGAGGTTCATGTTTTGGAATTATCAAACTTATTTTAGGGACGTCAAGGTGCATGATATAAAACTCTCATTTTAGAAACAATACTGCTTTATGCGATGGTAGTAAGAGTAACCCCCCAGCAGACGTTGCGGCGTTCGCTAACCTTACATTATTGCCGATAACTATGGCAGTTAAAACAAATTGCCTGCCAGTTCTGTAATAACTGACCTTGGCGTTTACTTAATACAAGGACTGTTCAAGGGCGAAAGTTTTATAATAATAATATACTTTACGGTGTCAGTAATTAATATTGTACGAAATGTTGGTTGTTTCAAAAAATCCACACGGACAAAGCCACGGGCATCATACTATTTATCTAAAAAAAAATATCTATCGTAGAAACCTTTACTTATCAATTACCTACGTTATAGGTAATATTATTTGGAAGTTAAGAGTAAGTCCAGATTAAGGCTCTTTTCACACTGCATCCGATCCGTTCTGAATCCGATTCGGATTTGGAAACCGAAATTCGGATCTAATGCGCAACCCTTTCATACAAATGCTATGGCTATTTCAGATCAAGAATTCTCAGATTTGGATCGGATGCAGTTCGGAAAGTGTCTTAAACACCCTGAAGAATTTTCCGGTGTATAAAGTATCTTAAAACCGTCTCCGGATTGCAGCAGAATCCATCTAAATGTGTCGTAAGAACGTACTTAACAGTCAGTTTCAGCTGACAGGCAAACTTTCGCAGTTAAAAGTATGGATTGATATGAGTTTATCTATTTCTTTCGGTTATGCTAAATTAATACTGTGTTTCCATTTTAGATTCCAATTCACTTGCTACTAAATACTAACAAAAGAGGTGCAGGTATTTTAATATTACCTAATGCTAGGTTGGTTATAAAGGTTCCTTTGGCTTTACAATTCAAATTGGTTCTAATCAAACATTTTCAAGCATTTTAATTGCGTTTCTTCAAATCCATATCAGCTAATCTGGCCTTGGTTTTGGACCAGTCCACGGCATTGAGTAGGTAAAGAACGATATAAACAGTTCAAGGGTGACGTTATTCATGAGTCCCAATAGCTTATCAGATCGCTGTAATAGCCACTGCTTAGTTATTGTTTTTTGGGATCCGTAGTAAAGAACTCTTTTATTTTTATTTAGTCTGTCTGACCGTCAGTCACTGTAGAAACCAGCTTTTTTTTAATCCACTACAAGTTACTTGACTGTGATCTGATGGTAAGTGATGATGCAGTCTAAGATGGTAGCGAGCTAACCTGTTACGGTATGGCAGTTATATTAAACCCATACCCTATTCGGTTTCTATACGGCATCGTACTGGAACGCTAAATCGCTTGGCGGCACGTCTTTGCTGGTAGGGTGGTAACTAACCAAGGCCGAAGCGTCCCACCAGGCCAGACCAAGGAAAATTCAGAAATTATAAATTCCGAAATTGACCCTGCTGGGGATCGAGCCCGGGACCTCCGCACGTTCCGCAAAGACAACAGCGCTCAACACTGCGCCACGGAGGTCGTCAAAAAGCTTCCACTACACGGAGGCATATTAGGGACTACCTAGTCCTTAATATGCCTCCGTGTAGTGGAAGCTTTTTGACGTTTCTGTTATAGTGTACCTACACTTTAACAGAAACTTTGTCGATGTCGATATCTTTGCCCTGTCTGAATTAAAATTTAATTTTTATGTACTTAATAAATATTTTAGCATATTCAGTTTAATTCGTGGAGGCATATTGTGTCGCCTTCATTTTTTTAATTTAAATTGTTAACCTGTACGGTACCTGTATTACACATTTGTTAAATTATTGTTGTTTGATGTATTAATACTTAATGTGTTAATCGTCCCCAATAAATAATATTAAAATTAAAATATTGGAAAAAGCTGCTTGCATGACGGAACCCTAGGTACCTTAATGCGTGTTCTGACACACACTTCAAGTGTTTTTTAATCTCATACTGTTTACAATTCGCGCGCGAGTTGAATGCAGAGTAAATGTATGTGTCACCATACATTTACTCTGCATTCAACTCGCGCGCGAACTATACATTATACTAACTATACATGAGTCATTTTTAAAATACAAAATGTCTGCTCGCGTTCCATTTTTGAAAATATTTTATGGTGTATTGCATACTAAAATTGTACATCAATGGTGCATTGATTGAAAGCAGGAGTGAATGCACAGGTATTATAACAAGCTTGTTATAGATACCTAAGAAAAATTATAATTTATAGGCGAACGCCGCTCGCAACTTCTATTCGAACCGCAAATATAAATTTTCCGATATATTGCTATCTCTATTTGGCTGATGACACATGATCACGTGCGCAAGCGCGATAGCAATATGAGCGTACAGAATTTGTTATACATTTAGTCTTGTTCCGTGAATACCAAAAATGATGAATGAAAAATTGTTGTGTTTTCAACTTCGTGTTATTATTCTGTAACTTCACAATATAGGCTATATTCCTGATCAATTAGTACGTTAGATAATGAAACAAATAAGGAGAAAACATGTCATTTATGTCGTAAAAACATGCAAAATGCAATGTGCTTACATTTAATTTTGGGAAAGTATTTTGAAAAAATAATTATCCAGGGACCTAGATAAATACAAGTTCAATCTTAATAATCGCATAATATGGTGGAAATATTCTCAAATAACAAATTATTTTGGTATTACGTTTGTATGGGCAATTCACTGTCCGCTGGCACCTTAAGTTAAACATCAACTAGCAATAGTCCTGTAATTAATAGAACATAACATCATGGGCATATCAGTATAAGTTATGGTATTAGATTACAGTATTAAGTAATTTGATATAACTGCTATTTAATATACGATTATTAGCTAAGTAATTGGCCTGTGGCCGTTCTAATTATAAATCATATCATACTAATATTATAAATGCGAAAGTTAGTTTGTTTGTTGGTTTGTTGGTTTGTCCTTCAATCACGCTGCAAGTTGCAAATGAGCAACGGATCGACGTGATTTTTGGCATGGGTATAGTTGAGGACCTGGAGAGTGACATAGGCTACTTTTATCCCGGAGAATTGAGGAGTTCCCGCGGGAATCCAAAAAAACTTATTCCACGCGGACAAAGTCGCGGGCATCAGCTAGTAAATAAATAATTTTACAAGGATTACCTAAGTGCTATATTTGTCTCAAAAATACTTTGATGCCTGCGTCTTCTGGTTTGATTCTAAGCTAGGAACAAACTAAGTCTGGAAAAATTACGCCATAAAAGATATATCAGCGAAGCCGCAGGACGTCATAATATCATATCCATACTAATATTGTAAATGTGAATGTGTGTCTGTCTGTCTTATATATTTAACTGTCCATCTCTTCAACCAAACAATTTTGATGAAATTTGGAAAACGCCTACGACATAAGCTCGGGAATTGAAAATAAAAACTGATCATCATCGAGAATCGTCTAGTTAAGTAGGTACTAGATAAATTAAAATACACATAAATGAAAAAAGAACAATATTTTGTTTAAAAATATTTATTCAAGACCACTATGTAACAAAATTTGTGAACAATAAAAGAATTATAAGTTGACAATTAAAATTTCATAACACTCAAATAAATTCTAATCTTTTGGCTAACAATAAAATACTTAGATCGCATGTTTATACTTAATAATACAGTGATGTAGTTTTCCAAAAAATTCAGTTACAATTCTTGAGTATTTTACATAACTTCATGCCATATTTTGTGTGGTACTGGCATGGTGGGTATTGAGTAACTTGGTTTGTCGCATTCTTTTGAGGCTTCGATGATGGAATACATGGCGCATCTCGGCCCTTCGACCGCGCCCTGCACTGTGATCCTCTCGGTTTGAGCATTTGAACCTTTTTATTTAGATTTTCCACTTCCTTCACCAAACATTCCATTAACCCTGGCGTTTCGGGAGTATTGGTTTGTTGTCCTGTCGGTGGTGAAAAGAAAACTTTGTGAACGCGATCGGCTACAGTTGTTAAAGTATCAAGTTCATAGTCTTTAAGGCACTCAACGACCGACCTTATTTTACTGGGTAAACATTCCAACCAGACTTCTTCGACAAATCTATCACGCACATAACAATCCGCCAAAACACTCAAGTAACAATAAAACTCCGATGGTGTTCGATCACCCATTGGTTCCGCCATCATTCTTTTTTTCGCTTCCTCTTCATTTTTGGCAGTTATACGCTTTATGAGTTGCTCTTTTAAAACATCGTACTTATCAAAATCTGGTGGTTCAATGATGATATCTTTGACTTCCAACGCGGTTTCTTCATCGAGTAGTGATATCACGAAATTATATTTTCGAGTATCACCGTCAATATTGCAATTTGAAAGCTGCGCTTCGATTTTATGGAACCAAAGGTCGGGGCGGTTTCGCCAAAATGGCTCGGCATGAAATCTCACAAGGTTACCTTCGTCTGATTGTACTGTAGTATATTTCTTTGGTTCATCGCGTGATTGTCTGTTTTCTGTATTCCTTGACATTTTGACGTTATAACACTATAGTTGCACACTTATTTAAAAAAAATCTAGGACCGTTATTCAACGTATACTTGATATGATAAGACAAATGGTAAGCGTAGGCGGCCTGCTGTAAATAGACTGAAACATGCATGAACGGTCCAGAGGGTACGAACTACGGCCGCTTGCGCACGTTATTGCCAAGGTATTACGGCCGGTCCACACGGCGCGTTGCGTCAGCGTTGCGTCGATGTAGCGCTGTCGCTGCATCGTTTTATAATACTAATAATCATAGTGACTGTACACATGGTGCGCTGCGTCGACGCAACACACTCACCGTCACGACGTTTGCGACGCCGGTGTAGTAACGCTGCAATGACGCAGCGCCCCTGTGGCCGGCTATGCGTCAAAATATATGCGTGGCGACGACGCAACGCGCCATGTGGACTGGCTCTAAAAGTGAGAGGTGAAAAATAATTGCTATAGCGTAACGATATATCATCTGTGATTGGCTAAGACCCTTTCGCTATTGGCCACAATGTAATGTCGTAGCAAGACTACCATAAATTCAGCCAATCAAAACAATTGACAATGTAATAATTATTGATACAGCTTTTACGGGTTACTGATTATAAGTAGGTTACAGCTACCAATTAACATATAGTAGGTAGTTCAAATATGAAAACTCGCTTGTAATTAGAATTGAGATGTTTCTTATAGTAATACTTTTGCATTATATAACATTACAATTAGTATTAAAATTAAGTACCATCATTATAAAATCAGTTTCACTTCTTTAATGATTACGTACAAAACAATGAAAACGCTTAGGCAAGAACCTATTTAATTTGTAGAAATAAAAAAAATGGTAGTCATAGGGACTGCCGAATCCGATACAAGTATAAACGAATACCTACCTATATAATTTTTTTTTAAATTGTTTAAAAAAAATTATATAGGTAGGTATTATTTATTTATTTAGATTTTAATTATTTTTTTTAGATTTTAATTTATCTGATACTAGCCGACGCCCGCGACTTCGTACGCGTGGATCGAGGCTTTGTGGTTCCCGCGGGAACTCTTTAATTTTCCGGGATAAAAAGTAGCCTATGTGTTATTCCAGACTATAATCTATCTCTGTGCCAAATTTCATCCAGATCCATTCAGCCGTTGGGGCGTGATTGAGTAACAAACATCCATCCATACATCCATACCGACATCCATACATCCAAACTTTCGCATTTATAATATTAGTAAGAAGTAATATTGAATAAGATGTTTATTAAAAATAATTATAACTCACTTGTGAATAATAATAATACTAAAAAAAAATATTAAAATAATTAAAATATAAACTTTAAAACTAATGCATTAAAGTTTAATTACGAATGTAGTATATTTAAGACCTTTTCTCTTCGTAATCAACGCGGTGACGGTGTCGGTGTCGGTGACGTGAGTCCACAAGTTTACCCCCTACCAAAAAGTGCTCAACGCGGCTAAAGAAGTTTTCACTTCAATAATACTTGTTTTGTTCTTTAAATAGTGATCATAGTATTAATAGTTTCGTTCTAGACAATTTTGCATGTAAAACATAAAGCCTGAGCTAAATCGACGGGAACGAAAGCTGACAACATTTCGACATGAAAATTTTCGGCGAAGTTTGAAAATAATGGCTGTTTGGTTTAATGTCGACTGTACACCTACACGTCAATGCATGTTTTGTAACAGCTCCTTGTAGACGTTTCTTACTGACGGAGGGTTGAAAGGAACTTTTGATAATATTTCAGTTTCAGGATATTATGTAACATTTAGTAGGCAGGTACATCTAATTTATTTTTTTACTAGCGTAGAATTAATACTTACTAGAATAAGTATTAATTAAAAACTGTAAAAGTTTGAAAACTCTTTAATTTTCCGGGATAATCCCCGGGACGCAAGCTGAGGTTACAATTAGACATACAGAGACTTTCACATTTTATACCCGTGAATTCGACCAGCATGGATATTTGGATTGGAGACACGATATTGTTACTTCCTCAAAAGCGGTCATTTTGCTTTAAGTCGGTTATCTACTCCCAGTTGGTAACTAGATAAAACTAGTTTGTTTGAGGGACGAGTGGCCTCACGGCTTTGTCGGTACCTTGGATGGATTCGACCGAACCAGACCGAATAGAAATTCTAAATTTCCAAATTGCCCCTTCCGGGAATCGGGCCCGGAACCTCCCACAAAAAAAGTATCGGATCACAGTGCTTACTAAAAATCTATTGCAAAAGGAATTGCAAGAGAAAATAGCACATACTTACTAAGATCTAGTAGTAGAAGCAGGCAGGATTCATAGTTTTAAGTTCAATATTATATAAACTTAAGGTATTAATATATAGTTTATTTTAATTTAACCGTTCCATAATCCATTTACTTAAAGCACGGTATAGCTTGTATTTATTAGACTCAAAGTTGTTTCATGTTGGCCAACTTTTGCAATTATCTTTATGAAAATCAACTTTCGTTCGGTCTCAAAGAAAACATATTATACTTTCAAAATTATATGAAGTAGGTGTATATGAAACTGAGAGTATATTAGGCTATGTCCACATTTGATCATTCTGACGTGTCGTTTCTCCGTCGCGTGGCCCCGACGTGTATCATAATCGCTAGGTTGAAGGCAGAATTTACTGGTTCGGCATTCCGAACCAATGGTAGATTCATTCGACTATTCGACCTCCATGGCGCAGTGTGTAGCGCTGTTGCCTTAACGTGCGGAGGTCCTGGGTTCGATCCCCGGCAGGGTCAATTTGGGAATTTATAATTTCTGAATTTTCCCTGGTCTGGCCTGGCGGGAGGCTTCGGCCGTGGCTAGTTACCACCCTACCGGCAAAGACGTGCCGCCAAGCGATTTAGCGTTCCGGTACGATGCCGTGTAGAAACCGAAGGGGTATGGGTTTAATATAACTGCCATGCCCCTAACAGGTTAGCCCGCTACCATCTTACACTGCATCATCACTTACAAAAACATTTGAATTTGAAATTACGTGAACATGTGATACGCCGTTGTGATACCTTATCTGATTCACCCCGTTCCGGACTTAACCTCGTATCTAATGTGACTCGTATCGAATACAGCCTACAGGTCTCGTGCTCCTACAGGATCATATGCAGGTATTTTAATATTGTATTTCAATCCGACGATGCGTCCACCGATCCATCTCAAGGAACGCGGTTATTCCACAATCATCAAGGGGGGACCTACTCGCCGCAACGCCTTCTTGGGGCTTTATGAGGTCACGGTCGAAAGAAAATTTGTGGCGTCCACGTAAATAGAACGATATCTACACCGACACAATACAGTATGGTGATACGATATGGTCGAAATGGGTACTTGATACGATACACCTGATTAGGATACGACAAAATGATCAAATGTGGACCTAGTCTTATGGATATAACGTACTTGGTAGATGGTACCTACTTCATCGTATCAGGCTACATAGCCAGATTTAGTTTTCTTAGTGTCAAAACCTTTTTATACTAAGAAAACTCACCCATGAATAATAATTAGGTAACTTGATTATATCCATCTACTTATTTCATATGATTCGTCTATAAACAAGGTTTTATATATACCTACATTTTCCATAGTATAGGCACGTACTGAAAGTGTTCATGCTCTTTTTAACCGACTTCCAAAAAAGGAGGAGGCGCGTATTTTTTTTTTAAATGTATGTCGGTGCATATCTACGTGGTTTCTGAACCGATTTGAATTTTTTTTCTATCAGTCGTTAGAGAAAGCTCTCGAGGTGGTCCCATAAAAAATTCTGACTCCAAATCCTCAACCCTGACACTAAAAAGTTAAAAATAAAAATGCTTTCCAAAAAACCGACTTCCAACGCCACTCTAAAGTAAAAAATAATTTTGATCCATCCATCCATTTTTCCATTTTTCATGATCCATTTTTGGCGTATAAAGTGGACGCCAAAAATGGATCATGAAAAATGGCTTAACCTTGTTATACCCGCCCGACTTCAACATAGTGGGTAGAAATCAAAATAATTTTTTACTTTACAGTGGCGTTGGAAGTCGGTTTTTTGGAAAGAATTTTTATTGTTCATCCACTACAAGTTAGCCCTTGACTGCGATCTCACCTGATGGTAAGTGATGATGCAGTCTAAGATGGTAGCGGGCTAACCCGTTAGGGGCATGGCAGTTATATTAAACCCATACCCCCATTCGGTTTCTACACGGCATCGTACCGGAACGCTAAATTACTTGGCGGCACGTCTTTGCCGGTAAGGTGGCAACGAGCCAAGGCCGAAGCCTTCCACCAGGCCAGACCAGAGAAAAATCAGAAATTATAAATTCCCTAATTTACTATGCCGGGGATCGAACCCGGGACCTCCGCACATTAAGACAACCGCGCTCAACACTGCGCCAGGGAGGTCGGGCTCATTTTGTTATCTACCGGTGCTTTCGCCTTTTTCCTGAATTCTTCATACGAAAATGCTTTCATCTCTGAAAGTGCATTTAATAATTCTTTTTGAACGAAATATTTCAGTTTTTTTTTTTTTTAAATATATGTTATAGGCTAGCGCTTGGCTGCAATCAGACTTGCATGCAAGAGGTGATGCAGCCTAAGGTGGAGCGCGCTTGCCTAGAAGATAATTATTATTATCAGTAATTATTGTTTAAAAGAAGACCTTGCAGACTCGTAACTTACTGAAAAATCTATATGTACCTAGAAGTATACCTACTTCTAACTTCAGCTGGTACGTATATTATTTTTTACAAAGAAGGGAAGCTCATAACGAATAGAAATTGTTATAACGGAACATGAGCCTCATACAGAAGCCTTTAACGCTGATACCTATTCCCTCACCTATTTCATTAAAAAAGATGCTTCCTGTGCCGCAGACCACATTAAATTTTATGCGTCTTTCCGAGCCAGACGTTTACCCGGCATCGGCATATCTACATACCTACCTGCGATATATCATTATTGCATTTTAGGAAAGTAAAAGACGATAATGCCTGTGAAAATACTACAATATCGTACTTGATGTGTTTTCCAGTAGTAAGTAAGGTAAAACAGAAAACAAATAAAAACATGCCTTACTAAAATAAATAAATGTAAATAAATTATGTACACACCAATAACATAGTCCATAGACTAATTGCATCATTATAGTCATCTGTGCTGGAGCTATTATAGTGCACAAGTGTGTGCGCAAACACAGGTGCACTCTCTGTTCCTTTACTGTCATAGCCCGTTCTGAGTTAAGGTAGCGACTCTGCGTTAAAAGGATTTAAACGGCGTTGCTGCAATTGGTCTATAATTAATATAATAATAAATGTTCTTCAGGATTTGAGGAGCGCTTCTGAAAATGAAAGGAAAAAAGGGTACGTATATGAAAAATTGCGTCGGCCTTATATTATGTCGGCCATATTTTCTCGCATGATAACAAAGTGATATCACGACACGTCCTAAACCCTTCCGTCATCGCGGCACGCTTTATATTTAAGCTGATCGTCGATTCGAACTCGCCGCACGTATTGTCCGGTCCGCTCATACCGCAAATTTTGTTTTCCCGCACCCGTTTCGATGACGTCTCTTTCGCAGTTTTGAGGGGGTTCCATTCCCGGTAAGGCAATTTGGGAGTTTATAATTTCAGAATTTTCTCTGGTCTGGTCTGGTGAGAGGCTTCGGCCGTGGCTAGTTACCATCTTACCGGCATATACGTACTGCCAAGCAATTTAGCGTTCCAGTACGTTGCCGTGTAAAATCGACTAGGGGTATGGGTTTAATATAATTGCCATGTCCCTAACAGTTTAGTCCGCTACCATCTTAGACTGCATCATCACTTACCTCAGGTGAGATCGCAGCCAAGGGCTAACGTGTAGTTGAATAAAAAAATAAAGTGCGTCTATCCGTTTCTCTGTTAACTTTTCACCCTGATTTTGAGGTTTAGCACAGCGATACTCATATAAAATCATAAATCATTTATTTTGAAAAATTGTGGGTAATAACAGCTGTAAAGTAGAATATTCCCGTACACAATCTACTGTCAGAGACAGTGTGCAAAAGTTATATTACACTAAAATATAAAATTATTTTACTTAATTTATTTAACGATATAATAATATAAAATTTAAATAAGTTCAAAATATGTCAATGGTATGAGGTATATAAAAAAATAAATTAAATTAAATATTGATAACTAAAAAATTAACTACGCTTGGCGCTTCTTGCGACTCGTCTCTATATAGTGTGCGATCAGTTTTAAGGAATCATGTCAGGCGTGTGTTGATTAATCGTCTTATATTATGACAATATCAAAATTTACAGTGCAATAAAAATGCTTTTCCTTTTTTATCCAGTGGCACTATTTCTTGAGGTTTAAGAAATGTTATAGTATCCATACTAATATTATAAATGCGAAAGTGTTTCTGTCTGTCTGTCTGTCTGTCTGCTACGCTTTCCCGGCCCATCTTTTCAACCGATTTTGCTGAAATTTGGTACAGGGGTAGATGGTATCCCGGGGAAGGACATAGGCTACTTTTTATCCCGGAAAATTAAAGAGTTCCCGCGGGAATAAAAAAAACTGTCTCTTCACCCGATTTTGATGAAATTTGGTACAGAGGTAGATGGTATCCCGGGGAAGGACATAGGCTACTTTTTATCCCGGAAAATTAAATAGTTCCCGCGGGAATCAAAAATCTTAGTCGACGCGGACGAAGTCGCGGGAATCATCTAGTGTTTCTATAAAAATGAGAATGACATGGAGTTTAAAAGTAAAGAAAGTAGAACGTTTCTGTTACAATACAACAATATTGCTATGCTCTAAATAAAATTATTACAGAAAGCCTAAACGATAAATTTAATGTTATAGGAATCTTTCTTGACATGACTAGAGCATTTGACCTAGTCTGCCATAAAACTCTCCTAAGTAAACTAGAAAAATATGGAATTAAAAATGCTTAGAATGGTTAACAAGTTATCTTAAGAATAGAATGCAATGTGTAGAAATTCTGCATACAACAAACTCATATTGTGATGCTTGTCGCTCAGTGTATAAAGTCCAACATCCGTATGGTGTACCACAGGGCAGCGTTCTGGGTCCCTTATTATTTCTTCTTTACATTAATGACCTTCCTGACTTCATTCAGCAACAATGTATAATGTATGCGGATGACACTACTATCATAGTAAAAAGTAAAAATAAGTTAACTATTGAATCTGAAGCAAATGAAGCGTTGTCTAATGTAATAGAATGGCTGGAACTAAATAACCTCTCTGTGAATATGCAGAAAACTAAATTTATCCAATTTTTACCATATAATAATAGCTTGTCTGATCTTAAATTAAACTATCAGGGATCTGCCATGGAGGAAGTAGAGTCTACATCTTTTCTAGGTTTCATAGTCGATCGACATTGTAACTGGAAAACCCATGTTGAAAATCTGTGCAGCAAATTGGATAAATTTGTCTATGTCCTCAGACGGCTCTATCAAACTTCTGATATGAAAACAGCCTTAATAGCATACCAAGGATATGTTTCATCACTATTAAGATATGGGATTATCTTGTGGGGAAATTCGGTATTTGCTTATAAAGTTTTTATAAAACAAAAAGCCTGTCTGAGAGCATTATGTGGATTAAAGCCATTAGATACTTGTAAACCTTTGTTTAAGAAGCATCATGTTCTTCCCATACCTTGTCAATATATCTATGAATTGTTATTGCTAGTCAAAAAAAATCCAAGTCATTTTAAAAGTTACAATGAACTGGTTGAGGTGATATCTCGGAGAGCTCAGAGAAGGAACAAACTAATTGTACCTCCTAAAAGACTGCAGATGTTTGGAAAGAGTACACACTACATGGCAATAACTATGTACAATAAACTTCCTGACAGCTACAAAAGCAGTACTTTTAATGCTTTCAAAAGGAAGGCTCATGAGCTGCTTCTGAATAAATGCTATTACAAAATTTCTGAATTCCTTAGTGATAATCTCAAGTAACGTATCTCAAATAATTTAATATGTAAAGATGATGATGACATAAATTACTAAATGGTTTTATAGTGCAATAATTGAGTATCCCTTCTTATATGGAACTTGACATTTGTAATTAGGTACTATTATCATATTATTATCATTGATTATTTTATATTATTTTCTTTTTGTATGACCTTTTATTAATTTAATTCACTAATTTTCTTTTATATGTAATTCAACTTTAATGATTTAACTATACCAAATATTCGAATACACCATAAATTTGTAGAATGTATAAGGCTCTCAAACTGTAATCATATCAACTTTATATCACCTACATTCTCATGAATAAATTATTATTTATTTATTTAATAACTAAATACAATAGGAGCTGTAAATACATTTGTTCCGAGAA
Source organism: Erebia aethiops (assembly GCA_923060345.2). Classification (NCBI taxonomy): domain Eukaryota; kingdom Metazoa; phylum Arthropoda; class Insecta; order Lepidoptera; family Nymphalidae; genus Erebia; species Erebia aethiops. The sequence goes on along the minus strand of OV281096.1, from coordinate 5,208,678 downwards.
GGACAGGTGTGGCACAGTCTACTTTGAATTATTCCTAACTGCAATACTACAATTCTGTATTCAATACAGTAGAATCCCGAGTATCCGAATCAAATAAAAATTCCGATCGAAAATCTGGATAATCGATTTTAAAGTCACATCAAACAATATTTTTTTTTATAGAAAGGGTTTTAAATACGTCATTTAGACATCATTACGTCAAATCATTATAAGTCGGTAATTAGCGCCATGAATAATGAGTCCGGATAACTAGATATTCGGATAATCGAGACTCCACTGTACTAAAATACAAGTGTTCAGGGCACGTGCCTAAGGAGCCAATAGCATAATATATCAATAGGATATAATAGTGCATAACACTAAAAAAAACATAAAACTTTTAATTTTGATTAAACAGTTTTGGTTTAGTTTCTCATCTGTCGAAGAAAGCCGTAAAGATATTTTATGATCGGGAAAATAAATTACAGGAACCTTCCTACGGGATAGTAGCTGAAATTTCCTAGAAATTATATATGGATGTTGCATTACTGTGTTTGTAAAATTACCATGCAAATTGTGTTCGCATCTCTTGGGTTGTTAAAGCTTGACGGAAGTTAGCCTGGTTAACTTCTAATTTTATACAATTAAACTTCAATTATGCAGCAAAATATGAAACTTGAGATACTATTGAAATACGTGTGTTTTTGACGACCTCCGTGGCGCAGTGTGTAGCGCTGGTTCAATCCCCGGCAGGGTCAATTTAGGAATTTATAATTTCTGAATTTTCCCTGGTCTGGCCTGGTGGGAGGCTTTGGCCGTGGCTATTTACCACCCTACCGGCAAAGACGTGCCGCCAAGCGATTTAGCGTTCCGGTACGATGCCGTGTAGAAACCGAAGGGGTGTGGGTTTAATATAACTGCCATGGCCCTAACAGGTTAGCCCGCTACCATCTTAGATTTTTTAAAAAAAAGTGTCGCATATGCTAGCTGATTGATGCCCCCGACTTCGTCCGCGTTGATTGAGATTTTTCTATTGAACTCTTTAACTTTCCGGGATAACAAGTGAATATAATTAAAATTATTAAAAAATACGACTGCTCTGCCGTAGCCCGTATTGAGTTACCTTTGGAATCTTATTCACATTTTTATTAAATGATATTTTTTGTGAATCACTGGATATTGAACTATAGTGTTAGGTATATATTTTTGGAATCTACACATCATTTTCTAGATGATTATTATATAGTTAATCTTATTTTCGAATATTTTTTTTCAACTTTAGTCTTTAATGCGGACCATGGTCACCCCATCAATCTTTTTTTAAATTTTACTAGCCTAATAAATAATATACTTCTTTTTTCAGGCAGTCGTATAAAAAGTAGCCTATGTGTTATTCCAGACTATATCTCTGTGCCAAATTTCATCCAAATCCGTTCAGCCTTCCTGGCGTGATTGAGTAACAAACATCCATCCAACCATCTTTTGGATGGAATTTAAAAATTATATATTGCTACGCATTGATATTATATAATATTTTTTAATTACTCACGCCACACGCATGCGCCGTGCGGAGTAATCAATGTAGGTTGTGTGTGATCTACATAATTAAATATTTGAAGATGTTTGCTAACAAACTTTATAATTAAGTACGCCGTGGAACTTAACGATTGTATTCATTTTAGAGTAAAAACAATTGGCAGACTGTAATTTAATTCTAAATTCCTAGTACAATTTCCCAGGTAGTTAATTAAATAAGCAAGTTGACTGTTTGTTTATTTTACTTGCGCTGTCTTCTGTGTCAATTTATCTGACATCAATTTTCTTAATTGCCTAGGTGACTTTAAATGCAAATTAGACCTTTTGTAATTTGGCCTAAAATAAATAAATAGTGTTCTAGAGTGGAGACCTACAGCGTCACCCCTTGGGCGAGCGCTATAGGCGCGTCGGTCGCCAAGCGCATTGTTGGTTTTTTTTTAATCTCCTACAAGCTAGCCCTTGACTACGATCTCACCTGATGGTAAGTCTCTATAAGACTTATGGAGGTTGCAACATGCTGAAATGGCAACTTCTGCCTTAACGGCTTTAGTACACCTACGCGTTCGTATGCGGCAGCGAGTCACTGCGAAACTACTGCGGTAGCAATTATAGTGAAACACTGCTAGGAAACGTCTGCGTCTGTGTAACGACGATTTCGCAGTTCCTTGCGAAACAATACCGACAAGGAGGCAACTATTTCATGTAGCTAGTGCCAGAGTGAGACATAGCGTATGCGAAATTCTGCCATACTACTTACAGTTGTTTTGTTGCTTCGCTGCCGCATACGAACGCGTAGGTGTACTAAAGGCGAAAAACAAAGTTTTGCTATTACCAATCCAAAGGTCAATCATAAATACTTAAGCATCAGAAAAGTATGAACACTTGTTATGTAGTTTACTTAACTAAACTTAATTAAAGTAAAAAAAGTAAGTATTTTGTAACTTTGGATGCTGCTTAGTTGTAATTAGTTCTTTAAAACTGATCATGACATTTGTGGCGTGCTCGTGCAAAGTAATTAAGATAGAATTTATAACCTCAATGGTTTTAAAGGTTAAGCGTTGGCATTTGACGACACGTTTTCCGGGACTTCCTTTTGAAGGATTTTATTAAATCATACTTTATCGTGAAATATTATATTTTATAAGTAATCTATACGGTCTTCGGTCACAGTGCATGTCTTCAGAGCTCATCTGCGTTTAAGTGCGCAATAACCCCGGGGAAGAAAGTAGTACACGGTGATTAATAATGCGGTTCTTGCCAAGATTAAATATTCGCGAACTCGTCCACAACAGCCCATTAACGTCCCACTGCTGGACACAGGCCTCCACTTTTAGAGAGGGAATTAGAGTTTAGACCTTAGAGAGAATTTCTAGTCAGAACGGCAAAAATACGAGGTGGCAAAGTGCAAATTCGAAAAGAGCGCGTCGAAATCTATGAAATCACCAATTTTCAAAACTCCCAGAAAACTTTCCAGGTAAAACTATCAAATAACTGGACTATTAAGATACTTTATAATATACCTACCTAATGAGCATAATATTTTAGTAAATATATAATACTAGCTGATTCCCGCGACTTCGTCCGCGTGGAATGAGCTTTTCGTAAGAAACGTTTTCGTTCGACCGTTTTTTCTCCGTCTTACATTGCAAATCCGACATAAAATAATATTGCGGCTATAAATTAAGATGTAAGCTATCCTATCTTTCAAGTTGGATCAAACTGCACACAGTGTGCAAATTTAATTTAAAATCGGTTAAGTAGTTTAGGAGTCCATCGCGACAACACGTGACACGTGATTTATATATATTTAGATTATTAATAAATGACAAGTAGGTATTTACGACTAACACAAATACGTATAAAAGTCATAACATGTACGTTATGAACACTCATAAAAACTCCATATTAATTTATTCTACCTAGGAATAATATTTATGGTTACGTACGAGTATTTGAACGTGAATTCAATGGAAAATATATGGAACGGCATCGGGTAACGTGCATTTGCCTTTTATGAACAGTATTTCAGACATTTACGACGTTGTACTGAGTGGGGTGGGCTAAGCAAAAAGGTTAAAACAAAAGTCATTCGGATAAAGCATTTTCATATTTTGCCGATACGAAAATGCTGGTTCATTTTATTTTATTTGTTACTTAGGCCGGATTTTTCTCTGGTTCTTATTCCTATAAGATTATTTTTATGTAACTGCTATTTAATGCTAGCATTGCTAGCGCCTTGGATTTGGCAGGTGGTTTTGTGTTTTTTTAAAACCCGTTTGCCCGTTTTAGGGAACAGCTGCTGGCCTGTTTTGCATGGCGGGAGGCTTCGGCCGTGGCTAGTTACCGGTAATTACGTACGGCCAAGCGATTTAGCGTTCCGGTACGATGTCGTGTAAAAACTCCTATGCCCCTAACAAGTCAGCCCGCTACAATCTTAGACTGCGTCATCACTTACCATCAGGTGAGATCGCAGTCAAGGGCTACCTTGTAGAAGATTTAAAAAAACTGACACCAGATGTACGTGGCAGTTTTCACGTACATGTCATCTAATGGCCTAAGGTGTTCCCTAAACTTTAGGCATCGTTGGTGAAAACGCGCATTGGTCGCCCATATCATAATTATTATTCAAGTGATTATAATTTCCTCAAAAGGTTCTCCTTACCACTTGACTGATTATAATAATCCATTGCATATAATTAACACAGAGTAATTAACAACAGTCTAACAATCATACAGTTGACCATGTAAGCTGTTGATTGTCCGCTTCCATCTTAACCTCAGATCTATCGAGCGGATCTTACCATACCTGCTATGATTTCACTCACACTTTACTCAGAGCTAAAATTATTGTATCTGGCTCGTTGTAACTATAACTTTTACATAAGTATAAGCAAAGCTATATTACGTTTTATTGATGTCTAAGATGGATGCAGGCAAACTTACAAGGGAGATGCCATGTTAAATTAAATTAATTCGTCGCATAGAATTTAATTAATTTTATTTCTACGCGTCGACCGGCACTTAAAACTAAAACGCATACTTAGCTTAGTATTATTTGACTGTAAGCTATTAGGTGCCCGTGACTTCGTTCGTCTGGATTTAGAATTTTCTTAGAAAGCTATCCCGGGAAATGACATAGGCTACTTTTTATCCCGAAAAATTAAAGAGTTCCCGCGGGAATCAAAAAACATTATTCCACGCGGACTTACATCATCTGGTTAAAAATACTAGCCTAACTGTACTGATTCCTAAACTGGAGTAATATGCTTCCTTACAGCTCCAGCGATCGTACTGGCCTGAGTATGAACGTATGTATTGTCGAGGTAACCACAAACGATTTCACCAGGAGTCGAGGTTTACCGCTCAATTGCTTGCTGTGTGATTGGTCATGTGAATATTCGCTTGAATACGTGAGATATTAATAACATGTAGGTAATAGTACCTTAGACATAAGAATGTCCTCTCGACAGGATTTCGGCCACGGCGTCTATCTCCAGAGGTAAGCCATGTGCCGCGCACATGATATTATAATTTATAGTGCACAAGTATGTGCGCATACACAGGTGCACTCTCTGTTCCTTTACTTTCATAGCCCGATGGGACGAAAAATCGCGGGCATTAGCTACTTATTTTATTAAGTCGTGTGTTCTATGGTCGTCATTAGGTACATTTTTTTAAAAATTTAACCGTATGGCGTTTAATACATTTTTCGCCTGCAAGTTCGTCGCTCGTTTAGCACCACCCAGGGGACACGTGCAGGGAGGTAGAAGGTAGTTCCTGCGGACGTGAGCGACGGGGCATCCCTCATTAATAATAAATAATAATAATAAGATTATTCTCATAGACTCATTAGGTACATGATAGGTACTTTCCTTAATCTAAACCAATATTTTGACCTGCCTACGGCAGAGCCAAAAGGAAGGGTTGTTATTTCAGCAGTCAATGTATGTATGTATGTTTGTATTTATGTATGTTCCACCGTAGCACCTAAACTACTGGGCCGACTTTGATGGTGTCAATCGATTCGTCATAATAATCTGGATGACATAGGCTGCATTTTATAATAACAAAATGATATCCAAAAAAGCGCGGGTCTCTAAAACGTCAAATTAAACGAAATGAAGTTTAAAAAAACTAAAAAACACGCTTTTGACGCAGACGCTCCGGGTCTCAGGAAAACGCTAATCCTGATTATCCTAGTAAGGATAACGGGTCAAACTGTTTAAAATATTGAATTGTCATCGGTCCTTAATAAGTATGTCAAATTTCGAGTTAATCCGACGTTTTGAGGGGGGTCAAAATCATGTTCAAAGATTCCGTTACATACTAACTTACGAGTACATACGTCTGAAGCTAATAAAAAGCGTGTAAAAAGGGAAAAAATTAAGTTTAGGCCTGAGGGCATAGTTTACCGTCGCTTCAGGGAAGCCAGATCCAGAATCCCTACTGTTTCATAATTATGTATTAATATTATTTTATTGTGTTATATGTTATATTATGTATATATTTCTATGGGCCTAGTTGCCTGATGTAAACAAATAAATAAAAATAAAAAATAAATAAATATGAATAAGATTACCCAGCTAAAGATAAACGACAACGAAAATAATATTGCTACATTATTTTCGTTGTCGGGTTAAAGTTTTTTAACCTTTTTAAAAACCAATATTTTTTTTCTCATAAGTCTACGCATGTAATGATGCTATTTAATCACAATAAATCAGGGGGCGCGTGTCTTGGTGGATTCAACTAGGTATCTATAGTACACAATTTGAAAATAATTTAGGGTAAAACTTTTTATTAGGTATCAAAACTAACATTAACTTAAGTTTAATTTAAAAATCTACGAGTGTAAATATGACTGTAGCAACAAACAACAATTCATAAAATAATTGAAGAGATCTTTAGAAAATTAGCAATCTAATATTCATCAAATTCGTCACTGTATTCAGCGCTTCTAAATCTTTGTTGTGGTATCAATGCTGGACTATTCTGGAATGGTGGCTGATTCTGGAAAGGGCGCTGATTTATAACTTGATTGCTCAGCAAAGGTGGGTTTATATTCCCTTGTTGCTGAGTATTTTGAGCTGCTGCATTATTACTGGGAAAAGCTATTGGGCCTGCAAAGCTGTTGGGTCTAAGAGGGTAGGACTGCGGTTGCTTTCGATTCAAGTCTAAAGCCTGCCAGTTGAGGTACCAGAAAGGCTGTTTATCTTGGGGTAGCTTTCCAAGTCGGTTGAGTAAGTCTCTGTCACCGAGGGCTTCAATTGGAAGGCGCTCAGTCGTCGTGGTTACGGTTGGGGCTGCGGCTGCAGCTGCGGTTGAGTTGCCATCAAATCTGTAATGTAAAGTTTTCATATTTAAAAATAGGATATTTATAAAAAAATCCAAACCAATCCAACCAATTTATTAATATAAAATTGCTCAGTTTACAGCACCGACGCAATGTCGCCTGCTTATCGGTTTTTTATCGGATATACCATGGAGAGTGTGCTCAGGAACTTCACAACCTTGTTCCTCCTTCCCCGTTCTACCACAGAACAGCGAGAAACCGTCTGCGTTGGCATCCTTATGTGGTTGATGTCCAATCTGCCCGCACAAAACGTTTTTGCTCGACGTTTCTGATCCGAACCGCTAGGGTGTGGAACACCCTCCCAGCGCACGTGTTTCCTGCCACGTATAACTTAGGTACCTTCAAGGCAAGAGTGAATAAGCATCTTCTAGGCAAGCGCGTTCCAACCTAGACCTCATCATTGCTTTGCACTAGGCATGATTGTCGTCAAGCGCAAGCCTATCTCACAATAAAAAAAAAAAAAAAAAATGCGATAGTATGACTATCTATCTCTCAGTTTATCTGCTGCTGCTGCTACTTCATAGGGTTTCCACGGGATTTTTCAAAAGCAGCCACGTGTGTCACGGGCGTCGTCTTGTAAGTTAATAAATCCTTTCAGCAAAGGTTTGGGTCTTTGGTTGGTTGGTTTAGTTGTAAGAGGTTTCTGTAGCTATAAGAAGGATGGAAATTACAATCGCGATTGTAGTTTGCATCCTACTGTGTACTTTTTTGTTCATCTTATATTGTTTTGCAATACAATACTCAGTCTGTTAACGTTGCTTCTATTTTTTGAAAATATAAAACGAGATCATTGGCTGGGCAGAATGTAGTTACTTATTGGAGCACATATTGATGTAGAATTTTAGTACCTTAGAGCACGTTACAAGCAATCTACTAATATTCATCAAATTCGTCACTGTATTGAGCACGTTATGTGTATATTTTCAGCTTTTTAAATTGCAATTTTGCGATCGTTTCTTGAGATACTTTAAGACGGAGCAAAAAAAGTTTATTACATGTTCCCTAAAGTATTGTTTTGTGCAGTCGCGGTCGCCACAGTCGCGGTCACCACAGTCGTGGTGTCTATTAAAGGGAAACCTATGGGACGTCGACCACTGTACGGTGATCTTCGCCTAACTTAAGAAGTCCAAGAGTAAACACTTAGTTAAGCTCTATTACCTGTTCCCTAAAGTATTGTTTTGTGCGGTCGCGATCGCCACAGTAACAGTAACAGTCGTATAGTCGTACTAGTTTCTATGAAAGGGAAACCTATATGGGACGTCGACCAGACTATAAGAAGACGGACAATAAACACTTAGCTAAGTTTTATTACCTGTTTCCTAAAGTATTGTTTTGCGCGGTCGCGGTCGCCACAGTCGCGGCCGCCACAGTCGTGGTCGCCAAAGTCGTGACTTCTAATGAAGGGTAACCAATGGGACGTCGACCAGCGTACGGTGACCTTTGGCTGGCACAAACTGCAAACAACGCTGAGACCAGGATGAAATGGCTTGGACCCATGTTGATTAATGTATCTGGAATGAAAACACTAATTAGTAAAGTTATCTAATTAAATAAGTTTTTTGTTCTTGCAACATTTATCTTTGGCCGCGGGCATCTTAATTTTTTTTGGCTAAAATTGTGCGTACTTATTTAACTTACATTTTTTTCAGTTTCACAGGTTATATATTAAGGAAATTTAATAAGTACCTACCTATTAATGGTCCACAAAGTTATTTTAGTTATTAGTCAATGTGTGTGTTAAGGCGCTGTCAGCTAACGAGATGAAAAACACAGGCGCGCGGGGGTGAAATCGAGCAAACGTATGTCGCAAAAAAGGCATGAAATAATTTGTAAAAAAATTAATATTTATTTTTCAATACAAATGAATCCGACAATGTGTTTGATTTAGAAACATGAATTTTATCTTATATTTCTGGAGCTAATTATTGGTTTCAATAAGGAGAATAATTGCTTTAAAAGGTAAATTAAGAGGTATGTTTAAAATAAATTTCAATGCAGAGATTTTTTTTATTGTGTTTTGAGATGCGTCAATGGCTGCTCAAAGAAAACAGCACATCATTTTTACAAGCATTCATTATGTCACCGTTTGATGGATACACTGCTTTTAAAAACCCCCTTTTACGCTACACAGGGCCTTAAGTGAATCAGTTTTCTCATTGTTTTCCCAGATTACAATGGTCAAGCGTTTGAAGGACCGGTTATTACGGGATTCCTCATTTATATGGAAATTAATACGTCTACAGTGTGACGCACACTCGGCGATTAATACTTAATATGATGGAAATGTAAATTATTTGTATAACGTACATAAGAACCTCATAAGTAAAAATTCCTTTCGGATTTTTTCGTCCTTTTTTTTAAAATCTACTACAAGTTAGCCCTTGACTGCGATCTCACCGGATGGTAAGTGATGATGCAGTCTAAGATGGTAGTGAGCTAACCTGTTAGGGGAATGGCTGTTATATTAAACCCTATTCGGTTTCTACACGCCTTCGTGCCGCAACGCTAAATCGCCTGGCGGCTCGTCTTTACCGGTAGGGTGGTAACGGCCGAAGCCTCCCACCAGATTATATTATTTCAATAATAATTATCTAGGTACACTATAGATGATGCTTGTCAAGTCGCTACTTCGTTCACATAAATTCAGGTATGTATGTGATCTCTTTTTTCCAAGAAAAATAGAAGCCTTACAAAAGTAGCCAAACGGTAGCCTGAGTCCATCTTTTTGACGACCTCCGTGGCGCAGTGTTCAGCGCTGTTGCCTGAACGTGCGGAGGTCCTGGGTTCGATCTGCGGCAGGGTCAATTTGGAAATTTATAATTTCTGAATTTTCTCCGGTCTGGCCTGGTGGGAGGCTTCGGCTGTGGCTAGTTACCACCCTACCGGCAAAGACGTGTCACCAAGCCGTGTAGAAGCCGAATAGGGGTATGGATTTAATATAACTGCCATGCCCCTAACAGGTCAGCTCGCTACCATCTTAGACTGCATCATCATTTACCATCAGGTGAGATCGCAGTCAAGGGTTAACTTGTAGTGGATAAAAAAAAAAAAAAAACTTCAAGATGTAAGATCTCCGCACCCGTCGTCAACACAAGTTCAAACATAATACTTAATTTGTTGCATGACTAATGTACGTAAGCTAAGCTACGCTGACTTGGTTTAGCCATTAAAAGTTTTTTAAATTGCACCACAACCGAGCAGTACCGCGTAAGCGCGTAAAAAAGCGCGTAGTGAAACGCGCGAGGCGTGGGCGGAAAAACGCCGCTTTTCCGCCCAAATAAGTTATGGGTAGACGCGTTCGTAACAAAAAGCGCGGTTATTTCGCTAGATGTGTCTATTTCCTTACTCAGAGAGTTGAAGCGGAATAATGACTTCATTTTTATAATGATTATTCTGTGATGTTGGAGTTATAGCTGTTATTTTTTATTGCATCTCTCATAATTTAAAATCACGTGCTATTTTTTGTGAGGTTCACATTCAAAACTGGTTTAGTATTTGACTTGCAAAACAATAAACCGGTTTCAAAAGTCGTTCCTAATTTAATGAAAATAATGTGGTATGAGTCAACGACAACGACAGAACTATTAAAAGATAATAATAATAGTTTAAAAAAACTAAAAAACTCGCTTTGACGCAGACACTCCGGGTCTCAGGAAAACAAAAAAATCGCTAATCCTGATTATCCTAGTAAGGATAACGGGTCAAACTGTTTAAAATATTGAATTGTCATCGGTCCTTAATAAGTATGTCAAATTTCGAGTTAATCCGACGTATTGAAGGGGGTCAAAATCATGTTCAAAGATTCCGTTAAGCTAATAAAAAGCGTGTAAAAAGACAAGAACTTAATAGTTTTAGTTTCCAAATTAATCTGAATCGTTACGCTAATTAGTCCATTTTGCCAATAATACGCAAAGATGAGTCACTGGTCACCAGCTTGGCAACAATATCAGACTTCTATAAAGCTATGTACGGACTAAGCGTTTAATTGAACGCGTAGGCTAGAGTCATAATTTTAATTTTTATTCCACTACAAGTTAGCCATTAACTGCAATCTCACCTGATGGTGAGTGACGATACAGTCTAAGATGGTCGCGGGCTAACCTGATAGAGATATGGCAGTTATATTAACCCATACCCCTTGTCGGTTTCTACATGGCATCGTGCCGGAACGCTAAATCGCTTGGCGGTATGTCTTTACCGGTAAGGTGGTAACTAGCCACAGCCGAAGCCTCCCACCAGACCAGACCAAAGAAAATTGAAAATTCACAAATTATAAATTCACAAATTGACCCTGCCGGGAATCGAACCCGGGCCCTCCCTCGTTAAGACAACAGCGCTCAACACTGTGCCAGGGAGGTCGTCATAAAATAATGTCGTCAAAACGATGTACAATCTAGAATTCTAGAATCTAGATGGATACCTTCACGTAGACACTTCGGACTGAATCATCAACATTCTTTCCTTATTTTTTTATTCCAGATCTCAAATTTGGACGTGTTATTTTTTACGGTTTACTTACTTGTTTTGTTGATATTCAAAACTTGTCTAATTAATTATTTATTAGGTATTCGGGTAAATAATTAACCGGTTCCTCAGACGATGTCTAATATACCTACAATGCAAACTACCTATACCTAACACAAGAAATACCTAAGACTCGCATATACAACGTTAAACAATTTTAGGCTCGTTTGAATTTTCTTAGTTGTCCTTCGACTCCACTACAGCCCATTAACGTTCCACTGCTGGGCACAGGCCTCCACTCTCATAGTAGAGAGGGAGAATTAGAGCTTAGACCCACCACGCTGCTCCAATGCGGCTTGGCAGGCTTTAACGACTATTTTCATGTTAGTGATAATAAGCGGGACCGCGTGCTCTCCGAGGCACGGGGGTGAAACACCGCCAACTTCCTAACTCCGGGCTAGTACCTACTGAGAATTTTCAGTCAGAAAAACCCAACACTTAGTTATGGCCCGATCCGGGACTCGAACCCGGGACCTCGTCGGCTGCAGACCAACTACCACTAGACCAACGAGGCAACGAGTCCTTCTACTAAATTATTGTTTATTTTTTCTTAATTTATTTTACAATACTGTTTGATGCAGGCGAAAAATTATTATTATTTTGTTTACTATCGGTTTCTTATTACTTTACCTAGTATTTTTTTTTAGGAAAATTAGGTCAGGATCTCACGATTATGATTGAGCTTTAATATGGGAAACGGTCTGTAATATTTTACAACGATAATGCAACCAGCTTCCATCTTCTGTGTTCCCTTATGATTATAATATGGGGCTCTTCAAAGGGCGGATAAACAAATATCTTAAAAGCCAGCAACGCATTGGCGGTTCTGGTTCTGGTGCTGCAAATGTTCATGGGCGGCGGTAATCACTTACCATCTGGTGACCCGCCTGCTCGTTTGCTCGCTATACATATAAAAAAAAACCATCCACCACTGCAACTAAATACGACCATACTAATATTTTATGCGCGAAAATCAATCTGTCTATCTGTCTTTTTACGGCTTTTAAACCTAATATTCCTAGATCCATGTGTTGAACTGATTTTAACACCTTTGAAAATATTATGTTGCATCCAAGCTAAATGAAAATATAAATAACGTCACGTAACGTTAAACGTCTGTGGCTAAATTACGCTGAATACATGCCACGCTGTCAAGTGCGTGTCAAACTCGCGCACAAAGGGTTCCGTGCCACCACACAATATACATTATTTTAGTAAATAATAGGAAACATGTCATAACACGTAATCAGCTTTGAAATAGCTGGCTTATGTATGGCGCTAAACGGGTAGCGCCTTACAAACAATTCGACACCCTCTGAATACCTAATTAACGATTTTTGAATTTTTTCCTATCTTTGTGCTGTGAGACCTTGCTTCTTGTCAAATTTTATGATTATTATAGGTCAACGGGAAACTTACAGGTTTTGATATATTGGCTAGTGTCAAAATATGCAAAATACACGGCATAGACGGCCGTACCTTTCGATTGCGTTGACTTAGAAGCTTGTTTTTTTTTACAGCTCTAGACGACCATCATGGGACCGTAAACCTAAGCAGTTGATATTAATTAAACCAGATCGCGTTCCCGAGAAAAAATGCATTGACAGACAGACAGACAACGAAGTAATCCTATAAGAGTTCCTTTTTTCCTTTTGAGGAACGGAACCCTAAAAATGGTAAGTACGTATACTTAACATAGGATCTGAACTTTAAATAAAATAGCTATTTGAATGTTTCCCAGACACAAACAATTAAAAACAGCCGACCTAATAAGTTTGAGAAACAACTGTTTTTGTGGTCGGTTATGTTTAATTAATTTAAAGTGGATTGAGTTTCATTTGCTGACGATCAAATGTGTGTGTTTTTTATTATCTCTGGCCTGGCGGCAAAAACGTGCCGCCAAGTTATTTAGCGTTCCGGTACGATGCCATGTAGAAACCGATGGGCTTAATATAACTACCATACCTCCAACAGGTTAGCCCGCTACCATCTTAGACTGCTTCATCAAGTACCATCAGGTGAAATTGTAGAAAAAAAAGTCCCGAAACATCAGTTTCTACAGCATTTGCAAAAGTCATGCAGACGAAGTTGTGGGTATCATCTGGTTAATAATATACATATCAGTATAATAACACATTAATGCTAGTTTAACAATTTTAACTATTAATTATAGATACCTTTCAAGACAAACCCCGTTAATTTTAATGCACTCACACTATATCTCACTTTAAATATATTTTTATTTAATTTGAGTCTCTAATAAAAAAAAATCTTATGTCGTTACCACTGGCATACGTAAACAAACTGATTTAAATTCGAGAACCCGATTCTATATAAATGCTTGACAGCTATTAAGAAAACAAAAAGGACGTGAATGTAAATTCTCGAATGACGGAAAGAGACAGGAATCTAAATAAACGAGTCACCTACGGTTTCATCTGTCATTCATCGGGTTTTCCGTGCAGGGGACTATTTTTTTGAATGGAAATTTAACGCTAATAAGACCTCCATTTTATCATAATTTTATGTATGTTCGATGACGTCAGCATTGGAGCCGCTGCAGTCCTTGGTATTTTTAAATGATATAAAAAAAAGTTTAATCGAATTGATTACGAGTTGTTACTTAGGTAAGTACTTAATTACTTTGTTTAATCTACATTCGATGGTTAGGGATCAAGTAATAGGGGTTTAAATATGAAATTGCCGTTTTAGCGTACTGGCCACTATGAATTAAAATAATTAATTATGATGAAGTACCTACAAAAATTCTTTCCAAAAAACCGACTTCCAACGCCACTGTAAAGTAAAAAATAATTTTTATTTCTACCCACTATGTTGAAGTCGGGCGAGCCTGATGCGTCAACTTTGCTTATCCTTGTTATACCCGCCCGACTTCAACATAGTGGGTAGGAAATAGAAATAAAAATTATTTTTTACTTTACAGTGGCGTTGGAAGTCGGTTTTTTTGGAAAGGATTTTTATTTTTAACTTTTTAATGTCAGGGTTGAGGATTTGGTGTCAGTATTTTTTATGGGACCACCTCGAGAGCTTCCTCTAACGACTGGAAAAAAACATTTTTGAAATCGGCTTAGAAACCACGGAGACATGCGGTAACATCAATTAAAAAAAAAATTACGCGCCGAATTGAGAACCTCCTCCTTTTTTGGAAGTCGGTTAAAAATATTCCAAACTTCTCATGGTCACAGAATACATAATAGCGTATGGATCGTCGTCGTTGGATCACTTCGTCGTCGTCGTTGTCGTCGTCTCAACCTATACACGTCCACTGCTGCACAAAGGTCTCCTGCATGGATCGCTACAGAGCACGGTCTTGTGCCGCTTGAGATCGTCCGTCCACATAGTGGGGGGTCCTCCAACGCTGTGCTTCCCGATGTGAGGCCGCCATTCAAGCACTTTGAGAGCCCAACGCCTATCGGTTCTACGTACTATGTGCCCCGCACATTGCCATTTGCAGAGCTTGGCGACTCTTCGAGATATGTCGGTTACTCTGGTTCGCCTACGGATTTCCTCAATTCTGATTTGATCACGCAGGGATACTCCGATAGCTCTCTCCATCGCCCGCTGAGTGACAGCGATTCCTTTATATCAGGCCCATAGCGACCATGTTTCGGATATATTATGGATGTCACTTACTGGTGTAAAAATACAATCTACTTAATTTATGTATTGAATATTGACACAACATATAAATGTATGATCAACATTAATGACCTAATCAAAGAAAAAAAAGAAACAAACAAATTAAATCTGAATCAGACATAAACAAGACGTGCAGTCTACGGTACTCGATAACCCGCGTAGTCGAAGAACAACAACAAAACAAGAATACGAACAAAATTTACATAATATTATGATCCAATTTTTCAAGAACTTAATTAAAACATTATCTTACTAATATTATAAATGTGAAAGTTTGGATGGATGTATGGATGTATGGATGGATGCATGTATGGAAGTTTGTTACTCAATCACGCGCCAACGGAAATACCTTATGCCGGAAAATTAAAGAGTTCCCGCAGGAACCAAAAAACCTCAAACCACGCAGACGAAGTCGCGGGCAATCGCTAGTCTGGGTTTATATAATTTTGTTTTTTGTTGATTTTCTCAAAAAGCGCTAAATCAATTTCGTTTAAAATATGGGACCACCTCTGAAGTATGATCTACCAAACAAAAAAATAATCATACATACAGTTGAATTGAGAACCTTCTCCTTTTTTTGAAGTCAGTTAAAATTACAGAAATTAACGGGATCTCTTACTTGTAAGACCACGGCGCTGCCACTTCGCCAGGAAGGTCTCGTTTCACATGCCATTACAGGTTAGCCCTTGACTGCAATCTCACCTGATGGTAAGTGATGATGTCTAAGTCTAAGATGGTAGCGGGCTAACCTGTTAGGGGCATGGCAGTAATATTAAACCCATAGGTACCCCTATTCAGTTTCTACGCGGCATCGACATGTTGGTCCCTTTGAAATTTGAAGATCTTCAATGATTTCATCAATTTCAATCAATTTTGAGACTTCTTCGATGGAAATATCCGCAAGTCGCAACTAATAGTAGTTACCTACGGGTTCCTAGTATTGGATGCCTACCTAAAAGGAAATAACATCAATTAAATAAACACTTGTTACATTAATCACAGATCCCTTTGCCAAGTGGCATAATTAATAATATAATGGAAACTTAATTTAAAAACTGGTCAAGTGGGAGTCAGACTCGCGCACCTTGGGTTCCGACTTCCATAACCACCACACAATATAAATTATTTAAGTAAATAACAAGAAAGAAGTCATAACTACACGTAATCAGCTGTGAAATATGGCTTACATAATGCGCTAAACTGACAAGCAATTCGACACTCTATAAGTACAGAACCCTAATTATCTTTTTTTCCCCTAATTAGGATTTTTCCTACACTTGTGCTGTGATTCCTTGCTTCTTGACGAATTTCATGAAAAAAAAAACAATAAAACATGAATTAACATAAAGAAAATGGATACAAAAGGTAGCCTTATCGCTAAATAGCGATTTCTTCCAGACCTTAAGATAAGAAGAACGCAAGGAAAACAGAATGCAGGTGGCATGATTCTAGGTCAACGGGAAGTAACTAAGTACAGTTTTTGATTTACTGGCGAGTGTCAAAATATGCTTCATAAACCACCGTATCCATTGATTGCGTTTACATAAAAGCTTGATGTTTTTACAGCTCTAAGGGACCGTAGATTTAAGTATCTAATATTAATTCTAACTTGGTACCACCACGCGTTCCCGAGAAAAAGGGTGTTAACAAACAGACAGACAGACAACGAAGTGATCTTTTATGAGTTCCTTTTTCCTTTAGTCAAAAGGATCCCTTAAAATGACTAATGACACAGACATAAGAGATACGTCGTTCTATGTGATATAATAGGTACGACCTTGGTTACCTTACTAACCGGTTTACGTAAACAAAACATTAAAATACTGTCGATTTATTATTTTAATGATAATAATATTATGTACATAATAATATTTATAACCGAATAAGATGCTATTAGGGTCATAAAAATAGGTTTATCTCATTTCCTCTTATGATTACAGTCACTCAGTGGGAATGAGCATTCCATTCTATAACAAAATTCCAAGACCTATTATAAACTTACCTTTACAAAAGTTTAAGAAATCCATTAAAACTATGCTCCTAAAAAAACTTATTATACTGTTGATGATTAAAATTACGTAAGTGACAAAAGAGCATGGATTTGACTCGCTCCAGCAATGCTATAAGGACAGCGGTTGCTTATAGTACACATTGATATAATAATTGTAAATGAATTATATAAAAAGAGCAACCACCAAGTTGTTGGTTCTTCTCGGTAGGAATGGTATTCCGAACCAGTGGTAGATACACTTGATGATTCAAAAGCACTTGTAAAAGTTTATTTGAATAAAAAAACATTTGAATTTTGATTTTTTTTCGAGAAAAAAGGATAGAATGCTGACTGTCAAATAGCTGGATCTATGATAGTAACTAGGAGTAAAACCATTGTATACCAAGCAAAAAGTAAGACTAAAATTAAAGGACTGGTTATCCTATTGCTACAAGCGGGATAGCTTGTTTGTAGCAAAGGGTCGTTAAGATCTACATGTAAGATACGGTACGCATTCGTTATGGAAGTCTTAAGAAGGCTTTTCCATGAAAAATATCACACTACAGAGAATATGGAGCCCGTGATTATTTACTTTAATGTTTAACTAGGTGATGCTTCCCGCAACTTATAGAGGTTTCTTGTTTCCCGCGGGGACTCTTTATTTTTTAGTAGAAGCTTATGTGTTATTCCAGACTAAAATCTATCTCTGTACCAAATTTTATCCAGATCCGTTCAGTCTGGCGTGATTGAGTAACAAACATCCATCCATGCAAACGTTACCACCACGACCACCACTACAGCCCATTAACGTCCCACTGCTGGGCACAGACCTCCACTCTCGTAGGAGAGAGGGAATTAGAGCTTAGTCCCACCACGCTGCTCCAATGCGGGTTGGCGGGCTTATAACACAGTAAACAGATACAACCACTATGGAAACTACCTAGAAACGTTCGAAACAGCTCACTCTCACAAACGTGCGCATCGAACATGCGATAACGCGGCACTCACTACTGACAGCACTGCGAAGAGCGCTTGGGGTCTCGTCTTCCGATGCGCACGTTTGTGTGAGTGAGCCTGTTTCGAACGTTTCTAGGTAGTTTCCATACTGGTTGCATCTGTTTACTGTGCTTTTAACGACTATTATCATGTTAGTGATAAAAACCGGGACCGGGCACTGAGAATTTCTTAATTAAAAAACTCAACGCCTAACAATTTTTATCCCCGACTGGGAATCGAACCCAGGACCTCGTGATCCGCAGTCGACTATGCTAACCGCTAGACCAACGAGGCAGTTTCTTTCGCATTTATAATATTAGTATAAATAGTGTAGTATGTAGTAAGTCTAGACTAGCTAATTCCCGCAGCTTCTTTCACGTTAGGTTAGATTTTCATACAAATTTCAAACCCCCTTAGGAGTTGAATTTTCAACAATCCTTTTTTAGCGGATGTCTACGTCATTAAAGCTATTTGAGTGCGCCGACGCGCAATCGCATATCCATCCGACACGTGTAAGCGAATGGCACCCAATATATTAGAATTAAATTTTTTCTCCTTGGATCAGACTGATTATGTATGAGATTAAGGTATTTGAATATTTGTACTTTAATAAAATTTGCGAATTGCATTGCAAATCATGATGTCTTATCTATAGTAATTTATAACGATAAATATATAAAATACTAGATGGTGCCCGCGACATCATCCGCGTGGATTGATGTTTTTGACGTGATAACTTCTTATAAATCGATGAACACCTGCACGCACGAAATAGTGTCACGTTCCGCCTGAGCCTGAGCGTGCAAGTGAGAGCGCGGAACAAGCGACAGAGAGGCACGATCGCGTGACGTCAGAGCTAGCAGTTCGAATAGTTCTGCTACTGGAACGCCGACACGCGAGCTTCAACAGTTAACACGTAAAACTGTCGTCCGCAAACCGACTTTACAGACAACTGTAAATTTTTTTGATCCCTACAGAAACTCTTCAATTTTCCGGGATAAAGCCTAGCCTTTAATCCATACTTCCATACTCCATACTTAATATTATAAATGCGAAAGTGTTTCTGTCTGTCTGTCCATCTGTCTGTCTGTCTGCTACGCTTTCACGGCCCATCTGTTCAATCGATTTGGATGAAATTTGGTACAGGGATAGGTTGTATCCCAGGGAAGGACATAGGCTACTTTTTATTCCGGAAAATTAAGTAGTTAGCGCGGGAATCAAAAAATCTTAACCAACGCGGACGAAGTCGCGGGCTAGTATAAAGATAAGCCTATTTCCTTTCCCGGGATGTAGCCTATCTCTGTACCAAATTGTGAAAGCGTAGCAGACAAACAGACAGACAGACGGACACACTTTTGCATTTGTAATATTAGAACGGAAGTATGGATTTAAAAGTTTTTAAGATAGAAATCTTGTTTCTAAAGGAACGAAGCGTCTGCTTTAAAGACTAATTCTATGATGAATTGAGTCTTAGAGCTTAAGAGGGACTTAAAATTGAGTTATGGACCACCATTTCTATAATACGTTTCTTAATCTGTTTACATAGAACTGCAGGATGCTCGGGATATTTCCCTAGTTTTTTCATGTTTCTTAAGAATCCTGTGGGAATTTGTAGCCTTTGTTCATCTCCGGACAGTAATCTATCTACGTACCAAATTTCAGACAGATTGTCTGACATACACAAAAACTTTAATTTTAATATTATTCTTGTAATTAAAAAAAAATAGTTAAAAGTAATACAGCAAAACTTAAAGCTAGCATAATTACTATACAAATCATGCTCGGGTGGAATGTTGGCAAGAATGCCGAGTGCATTGCTGCGGTGGACAGCCAGGCTGATCCTTCGAAAAGTGTCGATTTGGGTTTTAAGTTTTTTTTAGATTTATTAAGGCGATACACCTGGTGTCAGCTTTAGTAAGTAAAGTAAAACACTTTATTACAGACAAACAAATAACTGAACAGAGGTAATATACCACGAATCGTGTCAAAAATTACCACTTGTTACGATGTAAGGGCGGCCTTATCACGCCTTAAGGTGTTACTGGGTATTTTGTAAAATAAAGCTTTAAACTTTGGATTTTCGAAGGTTTACTATACCTTTTGATGCATTTTTGGAATTCTCGTCTCAAAGACAAAGTAAGTACGTAGTTTTCCGGTCCCAAAGGGAAAATGCAAGGAAATAGTAGACTATTAACCAAGGCGATAAAGCAGGGTCTTCTATCGCGGGTGACGATTTAAATCCCGAGCGTAACGAAGGACTCGAGGTTTACTCCCGAGCGTAGCGAGGGTGTTAAAAACTTAAATCAAGAGCGAAGCGAGGGATTTAAGACGAGTCCTGAGTGTAGCGAGGGATTTAAGTTCACCCAAGACTAAGACAGCTTTATCACCGAGGAAAATACTCTACGTTTCGTACCATTTGCGAAAAAATTAACACAATATTAATATGAGATAAGCATTTATTAAAAATAATGACAATTAAAAGATTTTTAGAACATTAACTTATTTCAATTATGAAATTCTCAGTGCCAGCCCGGAGTTGGAAGTAGGCGGTGTTTCACCCCCGTGCCTCGGAGAGCACGTTAAGCCGTCGGTCCCGGTTATTATCACTAACACGATAATAGTCGTTAAAGCCCGCCAACCCGCATTGGAGCAGCGTGGTGGGTCTAAGCTCTAATTCCCTCTCTCCTATGAGAGTGGGAGGCCTGTGCCCAGCAGTGGGACGTTAATAGGCTGTAGTGGAACTTGACTGGACTGGACATATACAAACTCAATGGTGTAAACAGTATAAATTTCGGTAAGTATTCCAAATTTAAATCACATTCTCCCCCTAGAGGATGAATGAAATTCAGTACAATTTTCTTTCCCTGTTTTTAACAGATTAAAAATGACTATTGTTATGTTCACTTTTTGTGGCATAGAATGTCACTTTTTTGAGCAAGTGGTACGAAAAATCAATTTTCATGCATTTAGCAATTTAATAGCGTCAGTCCCCTGTTATTATACAATATTGTTAAGATTCAAAATGTTAGGTTAATCGTCGAGAACTCATTGATTTTCCGGGATAGAATCGTCGACGCCTTTACAAATGACAGTACCTAGATCTCATTATCTCTCTTTTCACGTCTTTTTCGTTTCTAATAGAGTTAGGAAACTGCATACTAATGACATTTAATAAAGAATTTTGTATTGAAAATTCTGCCAGTTTCCTCCATCACGTTCCTGTCACCCCTCAGCTTTACTCTGTCTAGACGCCTTCGACGAACGACTGGTAGGAAAATACGTGCCTATCTCATATCTCATTAGACTATAATATAAGCATGGATAGGTTGTTTATTTCAGTCCCCCAAATCTAATATTCATGACCGCATTCTTCATCCATCAGATCCTGGCCAGTTTCCAACAGGGACCGATATTATTTCTGTTTGCCAGTGGAGTTGACAGAAAGATGAACGTACTATTCACCAATCAAGATAGGATGGGAAAACTTGTTTTTATTGGAAAGTTAAGCCACAACGGAATATAAAGTGGAAATGCTGAAATTAAATTAAAGTAGGTAATAAATTAAAAACGCGTCTTCGCGGACTTTCCGTTATAACGTTTATAGGGTTCCGTTGTAAAATTTGAAACCCTTATACTTCATAATGAGTATGTCTGACCTTTGTATAGATATTTTATTCAGAAGAACCCGTAAACAAGGCAAAACAAAACAAGATGAGAGGTAGGTAGGAGAGGTTTTTGACGACCTCTCTGGCGCAGTGGTGAGCGCTGTTGTTTTAACGTGCGGAGGTCCCGGATTCGATCCCCGGCAGGTTCAATTTGGAATTAATAATTTCAGAATTTTCCCTGTTGGGAGGCTTTGACCGTGACTATATAGTTACCATCCTACCGACAAAGGCGTGCCGCCGAGGATTTAGCGTTCCGGTACGATGCCTTGTAGAAACCGATTAGGGGTATATGCCATGCCCCTAACAGGTTATCCCGCTACCATCTTAGACTGCATCATCACTTACCATCAGGTGATATCGCGGTCAAGGACTAACTTGTATTGGATAAAAAATAAAGGTAATGATGTATAAATAAAATTTGCAGGTATAGTAGTAAATGGTAAAGGTTAATACTTTAAATGTTTTACTGGGTACTATTTAAGTAAACAGCGATGACTTTAAATGATTTAAAATGGAATATGGAGATTTCCACTGCAATAACATCAACACGTTCATTTTGTATGTTTATGGGTTGTAATCATTGATAGTCGAACATATTATTGGATATTACAATTTTCTCTTTAAATATGTTCTTCATTGGATGACGCTGGCAAAACTGAAGCGGTACTTCTATGTATCCTGTAAATGTAAAAGAAAAATTAAAATCATAACCTACGAGAGAATTAGATAAATATAACTCGTATTCTATCTCCTATTATGAATATGTTTGTCTCTTTTCGGTGTCGCTTTTTCGTTTCATTGGATTTTCAAATCACAATAATTCTAAAGAAGTTTCACGTTAACAAATACCTAACTTCAAATTAGTCTAAAGTTAAGTTTTTTATTGTACCTAAAGCGCTGAGTCTACGGACCTTGACCTTGTTTTTGTGACCTGCAGGTATCACCAACCTGTATCCTTAGTATGACTTTACACTTTACGAAAATCAACGTCAGTAGAATCGACTGTATGTAAGTTGACCCAAAATGGCGGTAGTCTGCGCAGGTACATTGTACTACAGAGCCGAGCGGAGCATGCGCGGGGAGCGAGTTGTATGGGCTTGCGGCGCACCTCATATAGGTACCGCACTTTGTTTGACCACCCGAAATGTGTATTTGCGCAGAGTTCAACTTACGCCGCGGCTAATTGTTGATCTAAATAGATGAAAATGTTAAAGAAATATTCGTACCTGCGTAGTCGTCATCTCCTCTACAGTTGATCATATCAAGGTAGCATCCATTATTGAAAGTCCTGTACGCATAGTCCCTGTATTTGGAAGCTCCACAGACAGGGCTGTAGTGGCTCGGACAGAAGACCGGACAAGACTCGCCATACACCCGGCGGGAGAGGGAGAAATGCTCTTTGATGCAGAAACTGAGAGGCGTTTTGACGAAAACTGTAAAAAATAATAAGTATATTACATCTTTTTACAGACATTTGCAGAGATTTAAAGTATCAGAATTTAGACAATACTAGCTGATGCCCGCGACTTTGTCCGCGTGGTTTAAGTTTTTTTTATTCCCGCGGGAATTTTCTGGGATAAAAAGTAGCCTATGTCACTCTCCAGGTCCTCAACTATACCCATGGCAAAAATCACGTCGATCCGTTGTTCCGTTACGGCGTGACTGAAGGACAAACCAACAAACCAATAAACCAACACACCAACAAACAAACACAGTTTCGCATTTATAATATTGGTATGATTTATCCAACTTTGCCTGGTGGGAGGCTTCGGCCGTGGCTAGTTACCACCCTACCGGCAAAGACGTGCCGCCAAGCGATTTAGCGTTCCGGTACGATGCCGTGTAGAAACCGAAGGGGTATGGGTTTAATATAACTGCCATGCCCCTTACAGGTTAGCCCGCTACCATCTTAGACTGCATCATCACTTACCATCAGGTGAGATCGTAGTCAAGGGCTAGCTTATAGTGGATAAAAAAAAAAAAAAAAAAACTTTAAATTGTGGAAACCCTAATAATTGTTGGCCGAATTTATTTACGCAATTCTTCGTCATTTTCTTGTGACATAATATGTTTAGTATTATTATGATTTTTCCAACTTTAAATTGTGGAAACCCTAATATAATTGTTGACCGAATTTATTTAGGCAATTCTTCGTCATTTTCTTGTGACATATTATGTTGTAGCTTTCTGCTCTCGATTGATATCGAATTAGTTCAGTATAAACTAAACATTACCTGAACATTTTAAGGTTGGCAACTTTGATCTACGACCGTTTTTCTGTTGACCTTGGTGCATAGTGGGACATTTTCTTCCCATTCAATCACTACAACGTTAACTTCGATTTGTATGAAGTTGTGTCAAGTGCTTGACAGCTGGCGCTCGATCAATTCTATATTATAATTACTGGTAGTTATCGTTGCCGCGATCGAATACGTAACGTACTCTTACTAGGCCTGCAGCTCTCATTGCACTTGGATGGGTAAAAAACATTCATAATAATAATAATAAGTTTTTATAAAAAATCCAATACAACAAAAACTACAGACAAGGGTACAAAAATTCACTTAAAAAATAATTCACTATTTAAACTTACGGCTAACTGAAACGGTTGAAAAGCTCGTTTCAGATTTCAAAGGTCACAGCTATTTTGGTTTCAATCTTTTTTAAAGAAGGCTCTCTTTATAAAAACAAGTTCAAAGTTTTTGTAAAACGTAAACTAATTGAAAAATCTCCTTGCAATGTAAAGGATTAATTAAATGATAAAAACGCATGGGAATGAATTGTTCCAGCGGCTAATTAATATAATTGTTAATTAATATAGTTTAGTTAAATATACGGTGTTTGTGAGATGGTAATAATGAAAAAACCCGGCTGAGTTTGTTATGGGCTCTTCTCAGACCGGCGCGTTTGGAACCCCCGTAGCTTTAGTTTAAAAGATAAGATAAGATATGATTATCACCATCATTTTTTATATCTAATAAAAGTAGGTCTTAATAACTGAATCTCGACTTCGGGATCCATGGAAATTTTAAAAGCGTTCATGTGCTAGGTTTTCCTCTACGTCCATACGGGCACGGGGCAATTTGTAGGCGTCGGTAATGTCACATTAATCTTCCTAACTGACACGGTCGATGAGCGGAAAATGTTTTCCTGGCGCCACTACTTTATTTATGTTACAAGAAAATGCGTACCTAAGTATTCCTTCGGTGAATTTGGAATGAGGACCTAACTTTGATGACCTCCCTGGCGCAGTGGTGTCTTATTCAGGGGTCCCGGGTTCCGTCCTCAGCAGGATCAATTTGAAAATTAATAATTATTTCTAAATTTTCTCTGGTCTGGTCTGGTGGGAGATGCAACTGTATTGATGGCTAGCTACAAAGACGTGCCGCCAAACGATTACGCTCCGGTACGATACCGTGTAGAAACTGATTAGGGGTACCTATGTATTTAATTTTTTTTTTTTAATATATAGGCTAGCGCTTGGCTGCAATCAGACTTGCATGCAAGTGGTGATGCAGCCTAAGATGGAGCGCGCTTGCCTAGAAGATGCCTATTCACTCTTGATTTGAAGGTACCTATATTAAAAGAGGATGGGAAAACGGAAGCCGGAAGGGCATTCCATATCCTAGCGGTTCGAATTAGAAACGAGGAACCAAATCGTTTCGTACGAGCCAGCGGAATTTCGACTGCGTAGGGGTGCAGACCTTGTCGATGCCTTGGGATTCGATACTAATAAGGTGACGGAGGAACCAGATCGAATAGTTCTTGGGTACAGCTGCTAGGACGTGCCGCCAAATGATTACGCTACGGTTCGATGCCGTGTAGAAACTGATTAGGGGCATGTATTTAATTTAACCCTATCAGGTTAGCCCGCTACTAATTTCAACTGCATCATCACTAATTACTGGCAGGTGAGATCGCAGTCAAGGGCTAACTTGTAGTGGAATCTATTATGGTAATCCCATACTGAATATATGAGGATTTAATATGTGTGTGTCTGTCTGCTACGCTTTTACGGGCTATCTTTTTGACCGATTTTGATGAAACTTTGAAGAACTACGTTGTATGCAGGGGAAGGAAATATTCTACTGTTTTTCCCAGAAAATTAAAGAGTTGTTGTTGTTGGTTTTATAAAAACTAAATCCAGGTCGAAGTCGCGGGTATCATCTAGCAGAAAAGACTAATTATACTAATATTATAAATGCGAAAGTGTGTATGTTTGTTGGTTTGTTGATTTATTGGTTTGTCCTTCAATCACGCCGCAACAGAGCAACGGATCGACGTGATTTTTGGCATGGGTATATTTGAGGACCTGGAGAGTGACATAGGCTATCCCGGATAATTATGGAGTTCTCGCGGGAATCAAAAAAACTTGAACCACGCGGACGAAGTCGCGGGCAGCAGCTAGTTTAAAATAATTATGTAAATTAAACGGATACTACCGATTATCTTAGTTAACTCGTTAACTCAGAGAGAAAAACAATCAACATAATGTCTGAACTCGGAGCATAGCCAGCTGCAGAGCATTAACTAAATGCATCGTCATTACATTTGTACGATTTCCCTTCATCTTGTTACTGACCTGCGAGTAATTGCTGGAGTTTTCCTTGATGTTATTCAATTTATCACATTTTATTGTACCACTATCTCTCTCTCTACGTCGTATTCCTCATTTCTGAGAATCGTGACCCCTTTCCGTTAATAAAATAATGGTAGGAGTTTTCTTGGAATAATAATGCGGTGGGTTTCCACGTCCTTCCGTATACGACTCCACTAAGAGTAAACTCTTAGGTTTTTGTAACGATTATTATCGGATGTTGGTGATAATAACCGGGACCGACGGCTTAACGTGCTCTCCGAGGCACGTAGGATACGAAAAAGCCAAATTTGAACCTCCAAACTCGGTCACCTATCCAGTTATCGACTTTTGTCAACGTTGCTTAAAATTAGCAATCGACTATATGCATTGGCACAACTTGGCCACTCGTCCCTTGCCACTATACTTACTGCGGAAATTCTTGCTTTAACATACCTAACAACATTTTATGGTCTTTTAATTTGTACCTACAACCCTTTATCCTTACCCGTAGTACCCTTTTCATAATATTTCTTTGGAAAGTGATATTAACTCTTATTCAGTTATACCTACCCGTCAATTTAGTAGGTATAGAGACAGTACAGTTCACGAGTTAATGAACCAACTAAGTAGCACCTAATTGAGCCTTTTTCACTTTTGCCTAGTAAGATAACAATTGAAAGCCGAGAGCTTTTTTTTCAATATTTAATATTTATTTATTGAATTTAGGTACACTGCGTAGCGAAAAAATCCTATGTCTATGGGTACACTGTACACTTATTGACGTCCGACACTTATCTACCTATCTATCTACCTATGATTTATCTAAATTTATTTCATAATATGAAATGGTCTTCATTGCTTTATGCCCTAAAAGGCCTAAAAATTGCTAGAAAGTAAGACAATTTAAATTATTAGTGTCGGTGTCTTTTTGAAGTGAAAACTTCTTTAGCCGGTGGACCACTTTTTGGTAAACGTGTGGGTTCGCGACACCGACACCGTCACCGCGTTGTTACGAAGACAAGAGGTCTTAAATATTTTTACGAAAAGCTATTTAAGCAAACAGGCGCTAAAGTAAGTATAATTAATTTGAAAAACTTTTTCGGATTCCCTAAAAAGAATCCGGCTCAGAGTCAACTGAGGATATTTTGTATCTGGATGATATCAACATTATGATAAAGGAAGAATGAAACAAATGAGTAGGTATTGAATAATTAATTTGTTTTAAACATAATTCGTTGTGTAGTCAAGTTCATGCAAATGTGATTGCTGAATACTTTGCTACACGTTTCTTTACAGGTGTTTTACGTTACTGCATTCTTTTGCCACAGTTTAACAATAATTATTTATTTCAGTAATGCCTGTAATCGCACGCGACTGCCACTCCAGTCAGCAGTAGGTTTATATTAGTAGTTTTTGACATAAGAGCGGTAAGTAAGTTTTTACATAGAGTTGACTCATGTCAGCCCGATGACGCCAGTCGAGGGCTGCCCATCGTCACGAGTTATCACACAATATTTTTCAATACATTTGTGAGAAAACTAATATATGCAGCTCCTTGCACTCTCGTAGGACAGGGTTCAAGGAATAACCAACTCTCAAGCTATGAACAATGTCATGCGGCAGATTCTAAAGTCAGGACTCCACGTAGGCATTTTTATTAATCAACTGCAAGTTAGCCCTTGTATGCGACTTCACCTGGTCGTAAGTGATTGTGTCTAAAATGGGAGCGAACTAACCTGCAGTTATTAAAATTTATACCCATTTC
Organism: Erebia aethiops; assembly: GCA_923060345.2. Classification (NCBI taxonomy): domain Eukaryota; kingdom Metazoa; phylum Arthropoda; class Insecta; order Lepidoptera; family Nymphalidae; genus Erebia; species Erebia aethiops. The sequence continues at coordinate 5,180,631 of OV281096.1, read as the reverse complement.
CCATACGCATAACCGTTCTTTACACAGCATCACATTGGAATGCTACGCGGTAACTAGTCACGGCCGAAGCTTCCCACCAGATCAGACATGGGAAAATTGAAAAATTGTGAATTCCCAAATTGACCCTCCCGGGGATTGAACCCGGACGGGAATGTTTCAGAAATAAAAGGATTCAATATCATCACTTAGATTGATATACCGTATATACCTAGTTAGCCCGGAGTTAGGAAGTTGGCGGTTTGTCACCCCCGTGTCTCGGAGCAGTTATTCTAACATGATTAGTCGTTAAAGCCCGCATTGGAGCAGCGTGGTGGGTCTAAGCTCTTCCCTCTCTCTTATGAGAGTGGAGGCTTGTGCCCAGTAGTGGGACGTTAATGGGCTGTAGTGGTAGTTTCTCGTGTAGTCATGACTTACCAGAATTGTGGCATTTTGCAAATCCATCCATGGCGCAATGACTCGGAAACATTTCGTAGTTCTTCTGGTTTACGTCAAAAGCGCATACCATGTCATTTTCTTCATTTCCAGCAGGGCAAGCGGTTTGGCATTCTTGACTATGCACGCTGAATATTACTGAAAAAATACCTATGGATATTTTTAATTGTCTAAATCATCGATATATATGTAGGCACTAGATGGATGGGGAAAAATAACGCGTTAAATTGTAAGCAGTATGTTACGGTTCACAATCTGTCGACAGTTTATAATCTATCGAGATAAAAAACGTTATATTATAATCTAACGGTATTTACAATCTTACGGTGACATATCCATTTTATCTATTAACTTCTATATTATAATATTATGAATGTAAAAATTTGGATGGATGGATATATGTATGGATGGATGGATGGTTGTTTGTTACTCAATCACGCCAGAGCGGCTGGACGGATCTGGATGAAATTTGGCAGAGATAGATTATAGTCCGGAATAACACATAGGCTACTTTTAATCCCGGAAAATTAAAGTTCCCGCGGGAACCAAAAAACCTCAATCCACGCGGACGAAGTCGCAGGCATCAGCTAGTTTTTAATAAATAAGACGACCTCTACTAAGTAATATACTAAGTTATCATTATTTTTGTTGATCTCAAGCAAAATGTATTAGATTACGCGATAAAATTCAGTTTACATGGCAAATCCGATATCGCAGAATCCATCAAAGTACGAAAAGTTGATTGATAAGGTAAAGTAACGGAAGAATTCGATTTCCGCTGATTCTAGGTATTTGATTTAGGCGAAGCATAACAGATTTTAGTAGTTATTCCCTAAGTTCAACCTTCAAGTAAGAATAGTAGGAATTAAGTATACTTAACTGTAACTTTACCTATTTATTTTGTATGGATGTTTAGAAAACCACGCATTTAACATATTATGCACTTCACTATAAAACAGTGATAAATTAAAATTGGGTGGGTGGGTTTAAGAACTCTTAGCTATGTTCTACTTACCATGGACGTATTAATGTATACTTATATACCTACTAATATTATAAATAGGTAGGTAAAGTTTGTGAAGTTGTAGGGGTTAATCTCTGGATCTACTGAACCGATTTTGAAATTCTATTACCAATAAAAAGCCACATTATTTGTCTGTGTCATAGACCCTAGACTAATATATTAACCCGAAAAATGAAAAGACATTTTCGTGGTAGTCAGATTTGCAAATTATAATAAGTTGGAGAAAAAACGGTCGAACGAAAACGTTTCTTACGAAATATATATATGGTTGAGCTATAGAGAAAAGTTGTAGAGCTTGATAATGCTTACAAAAAAGCGACAGCATATATTGGGGCTGATTCTGTAGTGCACAATCTCTAAACTAAACTAAAATTAGAGCATTGCAAATATTTCTAACCCTTTCATAAAACTTCCTACGGAAAGGGACAGAACTAGATTTAAAGCTGCCATTTTCGTTTAGTTTAGAGATTGTGTTATACAGAATCAGCCCCACCGTCTAACTTTCTTAAAAAGATGAAAAGTCATTTTCGTGGTAGTCGGAACCAAAAGACCTCAAACCACGCGGACGAAGTCGCGGGCATCATTATATACTTATGTAATTATTATACTTTTTATTTTACAGTTTGACTTTGGATCAACCGAGGGATATCTAAAAAAAATTTAAGAAATTTTTTCAATCTTGGTTAAAAAAAAGTTTTTACTTACCATTGAAAACAAAAATTGCAGTAACAATATTGTAATTTTTCATTTTAACTATTTACACGCGTATTGGCAAATCAATCAGTTTGCGAACGATTAAAATTATGCATTCAAGGTAAAACTTGATAGTGAAAGTATTGCTAAGTAAGTATTGTTTTTTTTTTAGTTGTAGGTACCTATAGATATCGAAGCAGGAACTATAAAAATTTGCGAATTCTAAGGCAAGCGACAGAGAGGTGGGGCTCTTATAGCGTCTAACATCGCGAAAAGATTTCCTGAAGGGAAAATGAAGGTTCAAAAGCAGTACAGACGGCCGGAGAAGCTGGTACTGGGCAATAGCAAAGTCTTGTGTAGATAATTAGGTAAGTTTTTTCCAGTTATTCGACGTAGAAGTCTCGGCAGAGTAACGATGGCAACGGCGGCAACGGTGACAGGGGTTAGACGGCAGAATTTTCAGTAGGTTGCCAGGTAGGAGGCTTCGGCCGTGGCTAGTTGGCCGGCAAAGACGTGCTGCCAAGCGATTTAGCGTTCCGATACGATGCCGTGCTAGTTACCACTCTATACCCGGCAAAGACGTGCTGCCAAGTGATTTTGTGTTAAAGTACGATGCCGTGTAGAAACAGATTAGTGGTATGAGTTTAATATAACTGCCATGCCCCTAACACGTTAGCCCGCTACCAGCTTAGACTGCATCATCACTAACCATCAGGTGAGATCGCAGTCAAGGGCTAACTTGTAATGGATTTTAAAAGGTACAAAATCCAGTCGTTCTAGCACAAAATGAATACCTTAGCAGCTTGGAGTTAAATCCGAACGTGTTGTCGCTAAGCCTGTGGTCTGCAAATTGTATAGGCGTTGATCTGGCGTAAACATACATACTGTTAGTAGGTATTCTGTGCCGATATTGTAATAAAATAGCAATAAACCTTTGATCGAAGTAGATGCGTTATTAAAATGCAGTTTATCTTTACTCGTTTGACATTCTGAGTTATTATTATTATTAACTTTTAAATTACTTACTGTAATTTTACAAATTAGCTCATGTATCTAAATGTAAAATTATTACAGTAAGAAAAAATAATATTACCTGATATAAAAAGTAAAAAATAAAAGCAAAAAAATATTAGGTACCTAATTATATAAATCTAAATCGATTCCAAGCTTAGTTTATTTTAAAAAAACAGAAAGACACGACTGCTCTGTTAAAAATATTTTTTTAAAAATTTAATAGCCTGTGACACTCGGGATGATTGTAAGGATTCTAATGAAGTTAAAGAAACTCGCATTCATACATTCTAAATTACTACATGAACCCTGAAAACATTGCACTCCTTTTTTTGGTCAGTCGTGTAAAAATACTAATATTGAGTGTCATGTTCTTGTGACCTTATGAACCTCAACTTGTGTGATGTCGGCAGAAATTGGACAGCGCGTAGTGCAGTGGTGCAAGCGAATTGTTGACAGATGCAGGAAATAGGTTCTGTCGACGCTTTCACTCAAGGGGCAAAGTGGAATGTAATATTATTTTGACTCTACTGCAAAATGTAGAGTGGTATAATTCAAAGACCAAAAACCCAAATGTCTGAAAAAATTTTAAGCGTTTGAGAGGTTTAAATGTGCTACTCCAAATGTTAAAGAAATTATTAATACTCAAGATGCTCGCGACTTAGTCTTTTGATTTTGAAGATTTTGCACTTTATAAAGTAAAGGAAGAGGAGGTAAAGAAAGATATTTTTATTCAAGTGAAGAGTTTGGGACAAAATTGTTGCAAAAAATGAGTAGAAATCATTTTATCATATCTCAACTTGTTAACGCACCTTGGTACATCCGAAACGACAATATTCACCGGGACCTTAAAGTTGAATATGTCGACAGAATAATTGCGAGCTGAAGCCCACGAACATCGGCTTCACCGTCACGTCAACGTTGAGGCGATTCAGCTGCTCGACGTTGCGCAGTTAGTGAGGAGACTTAAAATAACCAAACCCTTTGAGCTAGTGCTCAATAGTGAATAGTGCTAAGTGATAAGTGAATAGTGAAAGTGCAGTATAAGTGCTGCCCTCAGAACACAAGAACATAGTGTCTTTAAATTGATTAAAGAAAGACTAAGATGCGTCGCTGGATTACTTCTTAGTATATTAGATAATTTATAAGTTTAGGTTAAAGTAAAATTACTCATTAGTTTAATTTTAAGGCTAGATTGTAATATTAGTGAGTATAGGTTGTATAAACTATGTACTTATATTAATGGGAAAAAAAGTCTTAACTGTTCAACCCACACTTTTTTTATTGTGAGATAGGCGCAAGCTTGAAGACAATCATGCTTAGTGCAAAGCAATGATGAGGTCTAGGTTGGAACGCGTTTGCCTAGAAGATGCCTATTCACTCTTGCCTTGATGGTACCTAAGTTATATGTGGCAGGAAACACGTGAAACACTTACACGTACTTAGTGACTAGTGACTCACTTGCTACTAAAGTTTGGAAGACTACACGTACTAAAAAGTGAAATCATACTTTGTGGTCTACAGTAAATGATGGCACTTGTAAGTTGTACGATGTCTGTTATCAGTTGTGGTTTTCGGCACATTGACTTATTTTGTGGTCGGACGTATAAGGTTTCGTCATACATTTTTTTGGAAGTCAACTTTTGTTTGAACTAGCCACAGCCTGTGACTCTACCTATTCGCAAGGTTTATTAATACCAAGACTAGAGGTTGTCCGCGACTTCGTTCGCGTACAATTACTGATTTGAAAGAAAGAAAAGAAAGAAAGAAAAATCATTTATTCATCTTGTGCCTCGTACATAAAATCAAACTTTAAAATTAAGCTATGTCTTTTCCACCCACATGGCACAAGATGAAAAGGTCCCGACTCAGCATTAATGCTGCAGGTTTTGAAAACAAAACCTGAGCGCTGGTATTCTGCCGGAACCCAAACGAGTGACACGCACGAGCTCAACAGTCTTCGCAGCCGTTTGCAGTAACGGGATGAGTGTGATAAAATGGAATAAAATAAGATATATAATTTGCGCAGTGAGTGTACCTAGTGTGTAAAACTAAGTATTAGAGATAGCGATTTAAAGATAGTAATAAAAAATAGATTAATAAATATAATAAAATATAATGGGCATATTCTGTGAGTACATATAGCAGCTTCAAACCACCAAACTAAATAACCTGGAAATAGTTGATTTCCTATGAAATTTTCCCGCTGCAAAAAGCTTATATAGCTTATGCAGGTTTAAATGCCAATTTTCATATAGGTATATAGGTAACTATAAAAAAATAGAACTTTCACACAAACTTCCACCCCCATTTCAATCCCTTAGGGGTGAATTTTCTTAAAACTGTTTCTTAGCTGATGTAAAGACATCAGCTTAGGAACCTACCGTCCAAATTTCAAGTCTTGCTTGCTATGTATATGTATGCTTTATAGTTCTTGATATATCGTGATTAGTCAGTCAGTCAGTGAATGAGTGGTATTTCGCTTTTATATAATATATATAGATATATGGACGCAAAGACAGATAGATACGAATATTGGGTTTTTAAAGAAATAAAGAGCACCATACAGTAAGAAAATTATCGAAAGAATTACTATTGAGTTGAGTTATCTATTCAAGAGAGTCGACAAACAATTGCATTTTCCGACAGAAATGTTGAAAAGCCAAATATTCAAAAGAGAAAAGAAGCCAAATATCAAAGGGAATGAATGTTCTTTGTGTCTATCTCGTTCGCTTCGTCAGACATCTTTCGACTTATATGTATATATGCCCATACTAGATGATGCCTGCGACTTCATGCGCGTCATATAAGTTTTTATTCCTATATAAATATCTATATAGATATATCTATCCTATGTCCTTCCAGAGGATGCAACCTATCTCTACACAAAATTTCATTAAAATTGGTTCAAAAGGTGAACCATTAAAGCGATAGTAGACCGACAGACACACATTTTTGCATTCATCTTACTAATATTATATATGTGAAAGTTTGGATGGATGTATGGATGTATGTATGTATGGATGTATGGATGTTTGTTACTCAATCACGCGCCAACGGCTGAAAGGATATGGCTGAAATTTGGCACAGAGATAGATTATAGTCTAGAATAGCACATAGGCACACTTTTTATCCCGGAAAATTCCCGGAGAAAAGTATCCAAATTTCAAAGGGAATGTTCTTTGTGTCAGCCATCTTTTGACTTACAAGTATATATGCCCATACTAGATGATGCCCGCGACTTCGTACGCGTGGATTAAGGTTTTTTGATTCCCGCGGGAACTTTTTAATTATCCGGTGTAGCAAGTAGCCTATATATACCAAATTTCATCGATATCGGTTGAACAGATGAATGACAGACAATGATGAACAGACAAATATTAAATCTATATATCTATTATCTATACTAATATTATTAATGCAAAAGTGTGTCTGTCAATCTGTCTGTCTGTCTGGTACGCTTTAACGGCAATTACCGAGGAAGGCTTTTTGTCCTGGGAAATAAGGAGTTAATTAAGGATTGAGCGGCTTGCGCGATTTTTATTTCTATAACTGTATAGGTGCGGTGAGATTCAGCGAAGCACTCCCAGAAGAAATCTGCTCGAAAACAATGCAAGCAGCAAGAAATGATTAAAAGGAAAACGTTTTATTGTTTTCTACTATTTGCAGTTTCTTCAAATGGAATCATAAAAAAAAATGTTGAAATTACTTTGTGCCTGTGGTTACTTTTTAAAAAGGTATACCTGTCACCGTAAGATTACAAAAACCGTTAGATTGTAATCTAACTAGTGAAATTGTAAACTGTCGACAGATTATAATTTAACGCATTATTTTTCAGTTGATTGTAATCTGTTAGGTATATTAACCCGATAAAACCTTATTATTTACGTCGAACCCTAACCTAACCTACAAGAAAGAGATAAGAAAACGTAAATACAGTGAATATTTAAAAAATTGACACTCAGAACATTGAACGGTTTACAATCTGTCGACAGTTTACAATTTCGCTAGTTAGATTATAATCTAACGGTTTTTGCAATCTTACGGTGACATACCTATATTTAACTCGAACATAAAGAGGTAATAATTTCATTCCGATGTTTTTCTTTGATATTATTATCAAAGGATTTCACTCGTGACCGCCCGCGATCATACACCCAAATAAAATGTCAGGCCTAATCCCTTGTCTACACTATTTTATTAAATTTTATTTATGAGACACACACTGTACAAACAAGCCACTGTACTATCATTGATCTTTATTAAATAATAGTGCGGGCTAAAATATGAATTACTATATGATGCCCGCGACTTCATCCGCGTCAGATAAGTTTTTATTCCCGCAGAAACTCCCTAATTTTCCGGGATCTATCTATCCTATGTCTTTCCAGATGCAACCTATCTCTACACAAAATTTCATTAAAATTGGTTAAAAATGTGAACCATTAAAGCGATTGTAGACCGACAGACACACATTTTCGCATTCATCTTACTAATATTATAAATGTGAAAGTTTGGATGGATGTATGGATGTATGTTTGTTACTCAATCACGCGCCAACGGCTGAAAGGATATGGCTGAAATTTGGCACAGAGATAGATTATAGTCTAGACTCTAGAATAGCACATAGGCTACTTTTTATCCCGGAAAATTAGAGAGTTCCCGCGGGAACCAAAATACCTAAAACCACGCAGACGAAGTCGCGGGCATTCGCTAGTAATATATATATTAAGTAGTTAGGATTTATTTAGCATAGGTAATTAAATTTGGTTTTTTAATTTTATAAAGATAAAGCTTGCTGGTATACAGCGGCGTGCACAGGGCTTGAAGCTAGGGTTATAAGTTAGTTAGTTAGATATAACCTATTTACTTAATGTTATTTAATGAAAACAGAGCATTGACCTATTTCTACTAAGGTAAGCAGTGATCTTATGCCTCTAAGAACTGCACGCCACTGCTGGTATACCCAATATCTGTCGCGTAGCTCATAATAATTTTATTCTCAGAAATTCCTCGATCATATTCCACGTGTTCCAACAACTACGTGTAACCGATAAAACGTTATGGAAAATGTGGATTAAACATCAATTTAACCAGAATTAATCGTCTCAAATTTATTCATCCGGTGAAATTAATGTAACGAAAACATATTAATCAATCAAATTTCGTTGTATCGGACACGCGCTGGATTTTGTTTACATTAATGATTAAATGTCAATGTAATTTATATCTGTAGAGTAAAATTTAAATTCAGAAGGTGGGGGCCAAATAATTACGTTCTGATCTCCGGTCGCTGTAATTCCTTTGATGATACTAAAAAGCTTTTATTAGACTTTAAGAACGATACTTCTGAGGTCCGAAATAGGGATGATGACAACTCAATCAAATCAGCAAGTCTTTATCAAACTTAAAATGCACTTCTAGCACAGATTAGGTAATAGGTAGTAGTAACTTCTAGTATGGAAGTTGAATGAAATTCACAGTTGTGACGTCATCAAATTTTAACGCACTTTTTATCGTTTATCTGTAATTTAAAATGGTTATCAAACTTAAAACTAACCGAGGATGTGAATTTTAGGTCTTTTGGAAGACCCTCTATTTAATAATCAGTTAGAAATAATTTATTTTTGATATAGGCATCATCCCTATTGGAACAACCACCGAGTTTCTTGCTGGTTCTTCTCGGTAGGAATATCAGCCCGAACCAGTGTTAGATTCAGTCGAATAATAATTAGAAGCTAAAAATAACATGACTTAAATAAACAAAGGAAACTTGGTTTAGAATAACTTTTAACGAATTATCTGAAAAATATTTGGATTCGCAGGAATTTTGTGAGTTTTTCTTACTAATTAATGATTTGTGTTACCTTTCAACGTTTGAATGGGCTCGTATCTCATTAATGAAAGACTGCCTCTTCAGAAAAACGACGCTATTATTGAGGGCTAGACAGTAGAATGCGTCTTACTGGGGGGTTACTACCATTGCATAAAGCAGTATTATTTCACAATGTCAGTTTTATGTCGCGTACCTTGACGACCCTAAAATAAGAATTATAATTTCTAACCACTAACGTACAGTAATATTAAAAAAATACGGCTTTAAGCGATGGTAGTTTGACCCCTGAATAATAAATCTATGATTATGAACGCACTTTCATTGCAAATGACATTTGCTTTCACTCGAGTTTCAATTCAAGTATAACTTAATTCAGTGTGACTTCTTTTAATTTAATACCCAAGGGCGAGGCGTACTTTCTTTACACTATAACAGGCGATATGACTAGATAATATAATATATACTATATGTCACCGTAAAATTGTAAAAACCTTTAGACTATGATATAACGGTTTCTATCTCGCGAGATTGTAAACTGTCGACAGATTGTGAACCGTTCAATATTCTGATTATTAATTATTTTTGAAATATTTATTGTATTTACGTTTTCTTGTCTCTTTCTTGTACAGTTCGCGCGCGACTTGAATGCAGAGTAAATGTATGTGTTATAGGTTAGGTTAGGGTTTGACATAAATATTCAAGTAGTGCCCGGGCACTTACCGAAAAATAATGCCTAAAATTGTAAGCAGTATATGTTACGGTTCACAATCTGTCGACAGTTTACAATCTATCGAGATATAAAGCATTAGATTACAATCTAATGGTTTTTACAATTTTACGGTGACATTTAAATAAGTCATGCCGTCTAATAAGAACTACGTAGCCCGCGACATCGTCCGGGTGGAATTAATTTTTTTAATTTCCACAGAAACTCCTTAATTTTCATGGATAAAAGTCACATAGCCTGTGCCACACTACAGCTCCACAACCATAATACCCATGCAAAAAATCCCGGCGTAGGTACCTAATTGAATTACAAACCTGTTGGTTTGTCCTTCAATTAGGTATCAACTAACAAATATACTTTTTCATTTTTAATATTAGTAGTATAATTATTATTACTAGTCACCCTCGGAATATTTTTAAATCGCCAACGCAACGCCAACGCTTGTCTGGGGAATTATTCTAACGTCGCTTTGTGGCAGTTTTTGTATAGAAATGAGCCAAAACATAATTCATCAGAGTTCTTAAGACTATTTGGTGACTGAAGGATCGGCCCTAGAGAATTGGACAACGCCCTCGGCGTCTCCCGAAGGAGTTTCAAGATGTGAAGCTATAAAGATATTAAAACCTATTCTTTATATAAATAAAAGGAATAAAAAGCTATGGGTCTAAATAAATAAAATCTTTATTTGGAATTACCAAAGACACAGTGAAGATACAAAAACAAATTTACCAGTATAAAAAAAACTTAACAACTACCCTGTGACATGAACATAATTTCAAAAAGGGCTCAGCGTGATGATGTTATGGTGTAGATACAGCATAACAGCGCTGATTTTAGCCGATCCCTAAAACAAACTATAAAAAGTAGGCGCCATTAAGTAGGGGTAGGTTTGAGTAGGTACCTAAAATACATGTAACTAAATTGATATTAATAGGTATAATAAATAACTATAATGATAATAATGGGTTATAAGGGATGGGAATAGTTTTTTTTGCATAGCTACGATTTTCTAGGTCCAATAAAAAAGGTCGTGTTCCACACAAACTGTAGGAAAGTGGGTAAGTGGTGCCCTTTTGCGTATTCGGTCCAATAAAGGTATTCAAGATATTTGCAAAGTTAAGGTTGGAGGTCATCGGGGTTGGCATTTTTCCCCTGTAATATTTCCGATGAAAATATTTACTGAACAATGCTAAACGATTTCAGGCCGCAAAAACCGGTCGTTTTTCTACGTAGTATTTAAGGGCTGACGCAAACATACTGGTGGAAGCGGTAATGAAGCCTAGTTGTTTAGGCACCCTCGTCGACCTCCCTGGCGTAGTGTTGAGCGCTGTTGTGTGGGAGGTTGCGGGTTCGATTCCCGGCAGAGTCAATTTGGGAATTTATAATTTCTGAGTTTCTCTGGTCTGGCCTGGTTCTTCCGTGGCTAGTTACCACCCTACCAACAAAAACGTGCCGCCAAGTGATTTACGTTCCGATATGATGCCGTGTAGAAACCGTTTAGGGGTATGGGTTTAATACAACTGCCTAGCCCTAGCCCTTGTAGTGGATATTTTAAAAAAAAACCCCTACCTATACGGGGTCGCGGATTCAAAGCTTTTATTTAAAAAAAAAAATATTACATGCGTATAGCTTTCCTCATTACCCACGTGTCCTTGAGAGTCGGTTCTGCTGTGGTGCACGCCAGGCTTTATAGGCACATTATGCATACACACGAGATGTTAGCGATTCTCTGAAAACAAACATCCTTTTTTATTTATGGATGTTTGAAGTCCGTTTGTTGACATAATTTTTTTATACTGAGTATTAATATTTACGCGTAAGCATGTTTGTGCAATGCAATCGCCGAGGTACGAGATTTTTTATGTAAACAAGAGTGTAAAGTTATGATAAAGTCACAAATATCGGTAACTGATTTGGTTTGGGAACTTTGGTAAAGCCTTAATAGGATAGACAAGGAAACAGTGGAATTTTTTTGGGGGCTCTACACAATGAAATAAATCTATGGGTAGAAATTTCGTGTGAGCAGGACACGACCTGTGAATTTGATACTTATTTTTTTTTTCTTTTTCTATATTGGGAAAAATGGAAAAGAGTCTTTGTTTCGTGTTTTTATACTGTGAAATGACTAACCATAGAGTTAGAATTTTAAAAATAAAAACAGGGCCATTTTTGTCTTTTTTGGTTATTGTTTTTTAAACCATAAAGAAGAGCGATAACCTTTTTAACTTTAATCTGTAGCTTTATTTCGTAACAATTTCAATGACGTACTGTGTTTACGTAGCTCGTGCAAGTACTACGAGATAAAAATATTTATATTTGCGCGGCCCGCCGGCGGCCGCGCAATTTGGGACCACCCACGTGACCACCCGCAGAGCCACGGTGAATCCGTACCTACAATGCAAATGGCTTCCCAGGTTAAGGGACTGCACTTTGGGTTTTGTTTTTTAATATTATATTTAAATTAAACGATCATTATCTAGATTCAAAAAATATTTATCAAGTTTAAAACTATAAATAACAAACACACTTTCGCGTTTAAGATATTAGTTTGATTGTGTGTCTCTATTGTTGTAAAATGCAATATTCATGTTCTGAAATGGGGACATTAGTCAAAGTTTAATTATACCAAAAGCTCATAAATGCATTTGCGTATTTATTGTTTTGGACTTATTGTTTCAGTGCAATTTTCCTCCTCAATGCCGTATGGGTTTTTACGGTTGAAAATAGCCCATGACGTCATTATGTTCCCAATAATTATAAAATTCAAGTCTTCCAGACAGAATCTCCACAGAATATATCCCCACCTGCACGGAAGATAATATAATATTAGCGAATGCCCGCGACTTCGTCTGCGTGGTTTCAGGTTTTTCGGTTCCCGCAGGAACTCTTTAATTTTCCGGGATAAAAAGCTTATGTGCTATCCCTAGACTATAATTTATCTCTGTGCCAAATTTCAGACATCCGTTCAGCCGTTGGGGCGTGATTGAGTTACATACATCCATACATCCATCCAAACTTTCGCATTTATAATATTAGTAAGATAAGATAAGATTGTAAAACTGTATTGATTAAGTATAATATATTGTAGAACTTTATAATTTCACTAAAATAATTATTTTTGTACCTAAACTAACCTAACTTTTACTATACCACATAACAATTCACCTCACTCACTTTCAAGGAAAGCCGGAAGCCATCTATATGCGATAGAGTTCTACCTTCGTCCACTTATTTTCTGTTAGTTATAAAACAATTTTTTGTACAGAAATAATAATAGTACTTAATATAAATAATTAAATAATGTACATACTTCGTGCAAGTTAGCACAAACACGGGTGCGCCCCCTATTCCCTTACTCTCATAGTCCGATGGAAATTCGACACAACTGGCGACACTTCTGAAGCACAAGCATAAAACATCGCCAACTCGAGGCGTTTAGATTATATTGAGATATTTGTAGGTTTTTTTTAAATCCACTACAAGTTAGCCCTTGACTGCGATCTTACCTGATGGTAAGTGATGATGCGGTCTAAGATGGTAGCGGACTAACCTATTAGGGAAATGGTAGGTATATTTTAGCCATAACCCTAATTGGTTTCTACACGGCGTTGTACCGGAACGCTAAATTGCTTTGCGGCACGTCTTTGCCGGTAGGGTGGTAACTAGCCACGGCCGAAGCCTTCCACCAGGCAAAGCCCAAAACACCAATTTATTTGACCTGACCTGGCAATCGAAGTCCGAACCTTATCCTCCATATGAATGCGGATTGTACGTCTATCTATCTGTCTCCTACGCTTTCTGGGCCCATCTGTTCCGAATTTGATGAAATTTTATAAAGAGATAGGTTGCATCCCAAGAAAAGACATTTTTATTCCGGAAAATCAATGACTTCTAAATGGATGTCAAGTAAATAACAATATTATATTTAAAAAAAACTAGCTACTTTTTATCCCCGAAAACTAAGGTGTTCCCGCAGGAATTAAAAAAAACATAAACCACGCGGATAAAGTTGTGGACATCAGCAAGTAATTGATATTAATAGCTGGCATACGATCAGGCAGGTCACCTGATATCAAGTGATTACCGCCGTCCATGAACCTTGGCAGCATCAGAGGAACTCTTGGTTTGATCTATTTGATTTACCGCCCTTTGTTTATCTCAATGTCAAAGTGCGTTTAACGTTGAGGTCACGGGTTCGATACCCGGCAGGGACACTTTGCGAATGTATGATTTCAAAATTGTTGACTCTTTCGTCCCCACTTCCTATTAAAGACTTTCCTTAATATTGTCGTCAAGGAAATAATTGAGTCACAGCGGGTTTCATACGATTCATATTGAATCTCCCGCTGCGTGAACTGCTATTTTATGACAAAGAATTCTCTTGAGCTGCCTTCACACAGATCGTACGTACTCGTACGTATCACATTGAGAATTCGACTTACAAAAGTAAATAGTTTTTAAGTTTCCGTACCTCAAAAGGAAAAAACTGAACCCTTATAGGATCAATTTGTTGTCCGTCTGTCTGTCAAGACCCTTCTTCTCAGGAACGCATGGAGCTGAAATTCATATCAAATACTCAGGTCTACTGTTCCTTGGAGCTGTGAAAAAATCTAACTTCTAAGCCAACGCAATCAAAAGATATAGCCGTTTATGCTTCAAATTTTCGACACTCGCAAGGGAATCAAAACCTACAGGGTACTTCCCGTGAACTCAGAATCTTCAAATTTGGTACGAAGCAGCGGAACTTTAGCACAGATATAAAGGAAAAATTGCGAAAAGCATAAATTTTTAGTTATATCATATAATCATAGATTTAGGATTGGTCTTAAAGACCAATCCTAAATCTATATGCATATAATAAAAAAAAAATATAATTTTAAATTTACTAATATTATTGATTTCATTTAGCAATAAAAATACCATATCTTTTACTTATATACCTACAGGTTTGTACGGAACCCTCGGTGCGCGAGACTCTCTCTTGGCCGGTTTTTTTCATATGCAGTAGGTTTTTACGGGTTTTTATGCAAATTTACCAATTTTCATGTTTCTATTCGCACTATATCGACTGCTACCGCAATATTAATAATACGCAACAATATTTCAGGATTTATTCGTCAGTCAGGCTCTGCACGAAAAATGGAAATGTGGAATTACAGTCACTTATTCCAAAAATCCATCGATCATTCCGTTTGACATTTTTGCGCGAGCGCTAGGCACAGGCAAATCAATCAGCTTATTAAGGTAATACCAAGTGTCCATCAATAAGTACTTTACTTTTTTTTTTATCCACTACAAGCTAGCTCTTGACTGCGATCTCACCTGATGGTAAGTGATGATGCAGTCTAAGATGGTAGCGGGCTAACCTGTTAGGGGCATGGCAGTTATATTAAACCCATACCCCTTCGGTTTCTACACGGCATCGTACCGGAACGCTAAATCGCTTGGCGGCACGTCTTTGCCGGTAGGGTGGTAACTAGCCACGGCCGAAGCCTCCCAGCAGGCCAGATCAGGGAAAATTCAGAAATTATCAATTCCCAAATTGACCCTGCCGGGGATCGAACCCGGGACCTCCGCACGTTAAGGCAACAGCGCTCAACACTGCGCCACGGAGGTCGTCAAATATCGTGGGTAGATATATTATATACTTATAGTCCAAGATCCCACGACGCGACAGCCATGACCTTCGTTATGTTATAAAAGCTGAAAGCTTTTCTGTGCATGTCCCCTATACAGGTAAGAACGACCAGCGACTATAGAGTTTGGGTTGTGGTTACTTGGGGAGGTAACAGCGGCGTGTAAAATAGTACACCGGGATATGGCAGCCCTAAACGGCTTCTGCACGGAATCGCACTGGAATACTAAATCGCTTGGTAGCACGTCGATGCCAGCAGGGTGGTAACTAGCCACGGCCGAAACCTTTCACCAGGCCTGACCAGAGTAAACTCAGTAATGTCAAAATTTGTAAATGATTCTTTACCCTTCAGCACGGATGTTTCGGTTAGACATTTTGTCGTACTTATCCCCATCGTATTCCTAGGGTACTAAAATTCCTAGGAAATTAATAATGTACTAGTTACCCTTCGGTGATCTTAAGCGAAAAGTAAATGATGAATTACAATTCATAAAGTCCCCAGGATCTAAACCCGGCAATTCATCATATTTTTTATCAGTTTAGAAATGAAAATTCAATTAATTAGCCGCGTTACCCGTTTTTATTCAATTTTTTGTGGAGCACGAAGGGAATTGAAAATGTAATTACATTATCATTATTTTCTGGTATAAGGAAACCCCATTTTTGCGGTCTCAGCTGTTTTATTTAGTGACTTTTTATTTAAAAAAAACAAGCTGATGCCCACGATTTCGTCCCCGTGGATTGAGGTTTTTTTGTTCCCGCGGTAATATTTTAATTTTCTGGGTTAAAAAATAGAAAGAAAGAAAAACATTTACTTTCCAGTAAATAGACTATGTGTTATTCCAGACTATAATCTATCTCTGTGACAAATTTCATTCAGATCCGTTCAGCCGTTCTGGCGAGATTAAGAACAAACATCCACCCAAACTTTCGCATTTATAATATTAGTATTCGGCTTCGCTATATTGCGTGTGATTTTTTTAAAGCTCTATTTTATCCACTCATGGGTTAAATTTCCAAAAAAATACTTTCTTACCGGATTCCTGAGTCTGTGGATTTGGCCTGTACCTATGCCAAATTTCAGCCCGATCCGTACAGTGGTTTGAACTGTGCGTTGAAAGATCAGTCAGTCAGTTACCTTTTCCTTTGTATATGTATGTATTTAGATTTAATTTTTAAAACTTAGAGATACATACTGGAATTCGAAAAAGGTAGTAGGTACGAGTACATAGCTCAAACTCGTAATTAAAATAAAACCTTTGCTATAGAAAGTAAGTGATATGTAGTTTAATTTAGTGTCTTTAATGGTTTTTTTTATTAGAGTTTTTAGTATGTCTAATTTGTTAGTTTAGTTTTAAGGTATTTTTAGCCTGGGGAGACGAATTGGGCAACTGTAATGTCTCCCCAGGCATGTTTCACAAATAAAGAATAAAGAATAATAGGTACCAAATCCATTACATTTGATTGGTTCCATACTATTTTTATTATGTTTTGTAATCAAATGATCTTTATGAATCAAAGGTAAACTAGTAACATTATCTGTTCACTTAAGAGTAATGTACGGGGGATTAAAAATAGCCGGTACATTATATGGTATGCAAGATTAATTCATTCTTATTTATTTATTTATTTATTGACATAAACACTTACATTTACTTGGATTCTCAACACTGGCTGCTTCACATTCCTCATATACAACATATTATGCGGATATAATTAAAATATTATATCTAAGAAGCAACGTACAATAAATAAGTAGGTACTATAAGTAGTATAAATTTATAAAAAAAACTTAGCTTAATACAAAATTAAGATAATGATCTTGTTTGATGCAATTACAAGTAGGTACTCATAATAAAGTTGAAATAGTTGTTGCCCGTTATCTCGTCATACCAGATAATTACTTTGCACACCAGAAACCTTCGCATAAGCGGCGACAAAAATGTACAAAGTTTCAACTTTTTTTTAAATCTACTACAAGTAGGGACGTGTAATAATAAAGACGCATAGATTTTTCGTGGCACAACAAATCTTTTATCCTACGGATTCCATCCAAGCCTGCATTTTTTTTATCCACTACAAGTTAGCCCTTGACTGCGATCTTACCTGATGGTACGTGATGATGCAGTCTAAGATGGTAGCGGGCTAACCTGTTAGGGGCATGGCAGTTATAAACTCATACCCCTTCGGTTTCTACACGGTATCGTACCGGAACGCTAAATCGCTTGGCGGCACGTCTTTGCCGGTAGGGTGGTAACTAGCCACGGCAGAAGCCTCCCACCAGGCCAGACCAGGGAAAATTCAGAAATTATAAATTTCCAAATTGACCCTGCCGGGAATCGAACCCAGGATCTCCGCACGTTAAGGCAACAGCGCTACACACTGCGCCACGGAGGTCGTCAAGTAAAAATCTTTCAAGTCAGCGCGTCCAATGAATTAGGCATAGGAGAATATAATATCCTGTTCTAGTAAAGTTAGCAAACGTGATTTACTAATATTCCAAATACCTATTCCATTAAACAAATAAAGAGGTGGGTTGTTAAATGATTGAAAAAAATGAAAAAACTAATGAAAAATTAGACACTAGAAAATAAATTTGTTAAAATCTAGATAATTTAAGTAAGATTTTACAATAAAGGTAAGAAAGGTGCTACTATAATGAAGAAAGTTGAAACCTTACGAAGTAAATAGCTACCATGAAACCCCTCTCACTTAGTGACGTCACGGCAATACTCAATATAAACGCTCAAATGCTAAATTGTAAGCCTGTATAATTGTCTCGGTTGATTGTAATTGCAATACGTAATCGGGGCTCAGGCGGAATCGTTTTCCAATATTATAGTGTATCATTTAGTTTGATGGTATACTCTGTGACCAGAGGATAAGTAGAAATTACCTATGTATTGTAGTCACAGCTTCAGGATAACGGGAATTTTAAGTAAAAATCAGCAATACAACAACACTTTTTATATTTTACACCAATTTTACAATTCTTACGAATCATACGTCGTTAGCTATTACTAATTATTACCATATCATTAGAGAAAAAAACAAAAGACGATCTCTCCCCTCTGATTGGTCGATATTCGCATACCCTTTTATAAAATATTTTTTTATATTTATATTTTTATTATTTATATTTAAAATATTAATAATGAAAACTTTAATAATATTTGATACAGGATATTTATAAAATAATAAGACAACAATTTAAATACAGCTGAACGATAGCACATGCAATTATTAATTAATTATTATGTAATAATAATATTATGATAAGAAGTAACCTCATAGAGCACTCACTAGATGGCGGTAGAGGCCAGTTTTTACAAAGAGGTACTACGCTTAGATGCAATATATAATTCTATATACCTAAAATATGCCTTAAATGATAAGTGGGCTTACAGTATATTCTCCGTCCATCCATCCATACATCAGCCTGTATGCATCCACTGCTGGACATAGGTCATAGGCCTTTTCGAGAGCACGTCATCGGACCAGCAAGCTGGAGGTCGTAGCAACCCCTGCGTGACCGCGACCGCTACCTTAGTCAGGAATAGCGGGGCTGCCGGGAACTGGGGGCCTTTGTTTGTTGGCGCTGCTCATCAAAAGTAGTGCCCATACTGACCACGCTGGGCAGGCGGGTTGGTCAGCGCAGGGCTAGGCTTCTTCGCACCACAGACACTGCAGCCCGTCTCCAGTCTGCGCTATTTAGAGCCTCACATGAGTTTGGAATGGGTATCCCGAAATTCTTTGGTTGTCATATCCTCGTTCTCTAATTCGCAGGGGGTACCACTGGCAGGTGAGGTTGACAATTGGGACGCTTAGATGTTAGTGCACCCCATTACCCCCCCTACTACTGCGATACTGTATTCTACTGCGAGCGTATAAAAGATTTTCGATCAATAAACTACATATTTTCCTCAGTGTAGATAAAAGGTAAACAAGTCATTTGTCGATTACTTATTTACTACCGGTTGTGACTTGTGATCTTCTTCTTTGCGCAAAGTCAAATATTTTGAAGCTGTTACTTCTTTATAAGTTATTTTGGGGTGGACATGAAAAGGACAGGTACAGACAATTTAACGCAAACGTAATGTAAAAGAAAACTGAAATACAGTGTGATTCATTTTTATCGATGGAAAACATATTAAACAAGAATTAATTATAAATAAAATATGGGAAACAATTTATTTAGATGAAAAAAAAACTGAAAATTTGTAACTTGAAATCTCATCTTTTTATCCCTATAGACAAACTGTTTCATGAATAATCTACATATTGTCCCGGTAAAGTGCTTTCCTAATCATTTTTTTGTTTTGCAGGAAAATTGGTTTGTAAACAAGTCTATTTAACTTTGTAATCGAATATGTGATTGAATTGACACAATAACCGATCGCCTGGTAATTTTTCTTTATTGGAGTTTTATTTTATAAATAAAAACAAGCGAACGCCTGCGGCTTAGCTCCCGTGGGGATTTTAAAAAATGCAACCTTATTCATTTTCTAGATTTTAAAGGAAACCTGTGTACAAAATTTCAGCTTTATAGATCCAAGGGCTTTTTTTTTATCCACTACAAGTTAGCCGTTGACTGCGATCTCACCTGATGAAGTGATGAAGCAGTCTAAGATGGTAGCGGGCTAACCTGTTAGGGGCATGGCAGTTATATTAAACCACATACCCACATTCGGTTTCTACACGGCATCCTATCGTATCGTATCGGACCTTTGTCGGAGTGGGTGTGAATGAGTCAGCCAGTGATTTCAGACCTTTTCTATTTATTCTATGAGATTAAAATATGCCTATAAAAGTATTCTGTTTAACTCAAATTTCTAAACTAAACTAAATAGAGCTGTCAAGCTCTAATTTAGTGCTGTCCCTTTCCGAAGGGAGAAAGGGATAGCAATATAAATAGAGCTGTCTTTTAGTTAAGTGTAGAGATGGTGTATTTAATAGAAGATTTTTTTAATAACTTTTTCAGGCGACGACTTCCCTGGCACAGTTGTAAGTAAAAGGCCGTTACAACCCCGGCTGTGGCAACTTGGGCACATAGGAAATAGTCACTTCTGCGATTATTTGTGGAGAAATCGGGTTGTTTTAAAACAACCCGATTTCCTTCCCCTCTCTATGACCTCTATACTACTCTGCGTATAACATATTTATCATCCAATACGCACTTACAACCACTATTTTTCCACGCTGAGTTCAATATGACGTGTTCAAACAAATTAAACACGGAAAAGAAGTGCACAAGTCGGAGTTTCAGGTGCCGTACTGCAAACGCTTAAAGCAATACTAAAGCAATATTACTCAAATTGACAGTTTGATATCACGTACCTTGACATCCCTATAATAAGGATTATAATTCTAAAACACGAAAGTTAGCAATAATGAAATAATATTAACAACTGCCTCGTTGGTCTAGTAGTAAGCATGTTCGACTGCGGCCTACGAGGTCCTCGGTTTGAGTCCCGGGTTCGAGTCCCGGGTCGGGTCATAATTAATTATTGGGGTTTTATGACTAGAAATTCTTAGTACCAGCCCGGAGTTAGGAAGTTGGTGGTGTGTACCCCCGTGCCTCGGAAAACACGTTAAGGCGTCGGTCCCGGTTATCATCACTAATATGATATAGTCCTAATTTCCTTTCTCCTATGAGTGTGGAGGCCTTTGGGACGTTAATGGGCTATAGTGGTGGTGGTATGGCCTCTGACCTATTGTGACTTGCATCATTGCTAATGCATAGACATTATTCACGACGCACAATTATTTTTTTCGCTCATTCCCGTAATGAGTCATACTTTGGTAGGTACATCATAAACTTTATACTACTAATAAATGTGATATGCCAACTATGTGTTACTTATTATCACAGTTTCGCAATCATTCCGTTTGACTGTGATCCATCGCTGTGTCGGTAGAGATACTTGCAAAGAGATGATTTTATATTGTGATAAACTGCGCATCGGACTCGGAATTTTCTTTTAAAATCACAATAGAAAATTAAAAATCTCTGCATGGTATTCCTTATTGCGTAAGATCGTGAATTATTAAGTTAAATTTTTAGCTTTCCTGAAATCATAATGTGGTAGGTACCCACTTCTTCCGCGTGAAAAATACAAAATATAATACCTTTTCATGAATTTGTTTTTGATAAAACTTTCTAATATGAAAAAGATAAAACACCTTTTTCATATTAGAAAGTTTTTTCAAACGTTATTGTTAGATTTAAAGTAAATTTTTCTCTACCAAATTTTAAGTAGTTACCTATAACTTTATGACGTGATTGTTAGATGTGAAACAAGTTTTATCTACCGGTATAAAGTCATATTTATTTTCTCATCCAACTGTATGTTGACTAAGCCGTGGTTTAAGTTATAACAATAACTTATAATATATAAGTTATACAAGACGCAATTCACGGTGGGCGAAGATTATCATTAATTGAATGAACTCGGAAAGCCCCGACCGCAAAAGCGTCTGCCTTCCATTATTTTTATCTATGGCTAATAAAAATGATGTATAATATGTTTATACGTGAGACATAAAAGGTATTAATATTGCGGTCAACTTCCTATACATAGTTTATTAACGGAGTGTATTACGACCAAATAAAGCTACACGAATTGCGGCACATTTCACATCCTTCGAAAGGATTTTCTTCTTATCATTGTCTCACTAACTCAATGGCTTGATATTATAATTTGTCCTCATGGTTTCACGTACATTTGACCTTGTAAAGTGTTGCTCCAATCTCACTCAAGGCTGCCCGACGACGTCGTCTGACCAACAGCACTGCGCATGTTTATCATCCCACATTTATCTTCCTTGTATGCGGTACACTCAATAGCCACCAACACCACCACTTTAACGTCCCACTGCTGGGCACAGGCCTCCACTCTCATAGAAGAGAGGGAATTAGAGCTGCTCCAATGCGGGTTGGCGGGCTTTAACGACTATTACCATGTGCATGATATTAACCGGGACTAATTTAAAAATTTATTCCCCGATGATAATTCGACCGGCAGCGACGCCAAGATCTCGCCCACCCCCTGGTGACGCTGTAGCCTAAAAAACACATATTTTAACAGCTGTATGAATATCGTGTATTTAATCTCAAAATTCTAAGCTATTTCAACGCTTATGCATTGATTAATTGATGGAGTTAAATGTGAAAAATGTTTCGACGAGTTCAAAGACGAGCTTGGCATTTTTACGGAATAACACATGCCAGTTAATTAAAGATTGCAAAAAGCAAGCGATCGCAGAACACGCTATAATAACATTAAATTATATAATAATTAAGTGTTTAATGGGAAAACCCAATCGTAAACATCTGGCTTCATGTTATGTCTACCCAAAAAACCATCTTAATGTGAAATTTGTGGTCAACTTCTTATAAAAAATATTGGCCATTTAATAAAGTACTGAGATAATAGTTATGACCAAGTTTTTGCTAGGCTTTTGATGGCTAGGCATCATTTTAGGAATAAAAATGTCGCCAAGCCACCAAAGGATGGAGGAGGAAGAGCACGTACTTCATAATAATTCTAATGAGTGAGTGAGTATGTCCCGTTTCATGTAATTTTTGAACCTCTGTATCTCAAGTAGGACCATTTAGCTTACAGAATAACATACTTGAAACTTATAGATTGACATCATTTTTTTATGCATAACTACATTGTATATTACCTATTTTATTCTTCCTAATTTCGTTAAATATTACTATGACGTGGACCAAATTTATGAAGGGGGTAAAATCAGCGTCAAATGTTTCGTGTAAAGGTACACTGCGTGCGGTAGGCCGGAAATTGGCATAAGTTAGTGCATATAATTTTTCATTTATCAATTATTTATTTATGTTATAGGAAACGGAATCTTATTCTTGTGAGAACGTTCCACGATTTGTTACCACAAGATTTGTAAGGTACCTTTTTTTTGGAACAAATAGTAAATTGTATATAAACGTTAATTTATGTAAGCTTGTGGCTTAAAATTTAAATTCTTTACTTAAAATTTTAAGCCACAAGAAAAAAAAATAAAAAGGAAAAACATCTTAGACCTGGATAGACCTTAATCCAAGCTCAGTCTATATGACTTTTCCAATGGGAAAAGTCATAAAAAGTCACAAAGTCTTGAAAAACTCAAAATGTCGTCGCGAACGTGTAAATATGATGCTGATAAATACGAAATCTCCTAAATACAAAAGCAAACCTTTTCATATACATTTTTTCGTCTAATAACGACCTAAAATATTGATATTTTATGCTTTGTCAAAGTCAAAGTCAAATTTTGTGTTGACCCGTGATATAATTCTTTGCTAGGATCGCATATTATGATCTAAAGAAAACGATAATGCCGCTTGCAAACATGTTGACTTGCATTCTTTGACGACCTCCTTGGCGCAGTGTTGAGCGCTGCTGTCTTAACGTGCGGAGGTCCCGAGTTCGATCCCCGATAGGGTCGATTTGGGAATTTATGATTTCAGAATTTTCCCTGGTCTGGCCTGGTTGGATTTGGCCGTGGCTAGTATAGTCGAAATATTTCTGCATAGGGAGTAATACCTGATCAATAGTATATTAATTTAAGTTTGATTAAGTAATTTTTTAAAATAATAATTTAGGTTACGATGGGGCTGGCGTGTCCGTGTCGGACAAAAGTCCCAAATAATTAATTAAGATTAAAAAAAAACACCTTACCGGCAAAGATGTATCACCAAGCGATTGAGCGTTCCGATACGATGCCGTGTAGAAACCGATTGGGGGGTTATGGGTTTAATATAACTGCCGTGCCCCCAACAGGCTAACCCGCTACCATCTTAGAGTGCATAACCACTTACCATCAGGTGGATTGCAGTCGAGGGCTAACTTGTAGTGGAAAAAAAAACTTTGTGACTCGATACGTGCGGATTTTTATCTATGATTATTTTTTATTTAGAACGGGCTTATCTACTCTAATTTTCAAAGTCAAGTGAGAGTGTGATATTCAAAGATTTTGATTTGACAACCAAAATAACATGTTTTGTAACATTACATCCAACTAACACATGAATCAGAATCAGAATCTTTCTTTTACTTCCACAAAAAATATATTTACGTAAGTATATAAGGAAAAAAACAAATTCAGCCTACTTACTTACTGACTTAACTAATTCTCACAAGTGATATCTTTATACCTCAAGTATGATGTTCCGTAGTAATATGGCTTAACATATTCATGATAATATTTTGATACAACATGTAAGCACAATATTTACATTAAGCACGTGAGGATCAAACATTTGGGGCTGATTCTGTATAACACAATCTCTACACTAAACTAAAATGGCAGCTTTAAATCTAGTTCTGTCCCTTTCCGTAGGAAGTATTATGAAAGGGTTAGCAATATTTGTAATGCTCTAATTTTAGTTTAGTTTAGAGATTGTGTACTACAGAATCAGCCCCAGTGTCATTTATACTCATAGCACTGTCTAGTGTTCGGTACGTCTACGTATAAGGTAGAGTCTAGTGTGAGATCTATAGAGCGGACTTTGACTTGCTCAGGCTTTACTTACAATTAAAACCGGATGATCTTATGTAAGTGTCATAAATGTCGTTTTAGTCAGAGCTCTCAAAGTACGCTTAGATCGTAGCTCTATAGATCTAAGCATTAGAGCCTGAGTGTGTATATGACCGTCATTAGTCAAACCTTTCATCTGGGAAGGGCTGATGAACTACCATTGAAATTTTAAAAACTTGGAGTCACGCGGACGAAGCAGCGGGCCTCTTCAGGACATCAGACAAAGCGAGCGAGCCAGCGCTTACCGGTATGCGGTCTCCACTCCAGAACACGTGTTCTGGAGTGGAGACGTCGCCGCTGGGGCAGACGTCTGCCCCAGCGGCCAACGGTTCTGCGACAGATATGGCCCGCCCACTGCCACTTCAGTCTGCTAATCCTCAGAGCTATATCGGTAACTTTAGTTATTTTACGAATTTCCTCGTTCCGGATTTTATCCATGAGAGAGATTCCCAACTTAGCCCGCTCCACAGCACGCTGTGTGACTTTTAATTTGAGGACGAGGCCCACCATCAGTGTCCACGTTTCCGCTCCATACGTCATTTCCGGCAGATTTACATAAAACAAATTTTTATAAATCTATATAAATATTACCAATTACTATAATTTTTATAGCATAATCATTATCGTTTCAATTCACTTGAAGTTACAGCAATTATATAATTAAAAATAAATTGATGAATAATTAATTGAATAATAATGTCCATGTTGCATGCTACTGATTGACAGACTGTATAAAGAGACATCCATAAAAATAAGACCTTGAACACAGTAAACTGTACTAATATTATAAATTTTGACAATTTTTGACTGTATCATCACTTACCATCAGGTGAGATCGCAGTCAAGGGCTAGCTTGTAGTTGATAAAAAAAAATGCGAATGTTGTCTGTCGGTCGGAATTTGGTACAAAGCTAGGTTGTATCCGGGGAAGGAGCTAGGCTACTTTTTGCTTAAACTATTTTGACATACTTACAGAAACTATTGTCTAGTTACAGTTTTCTTTTAATATGGATTACCAGGCACATTCTAGAATGAAGAGGATAAAGTTTAATAAATTCTCGCAGGATTAATTCATCATTATTTAGGAGACGATTTAGAAGTCATCGTCCGCCTCAAAGCTAACATCCCAAATATGCTCCTTTCTCAGTCTAAGCTATTGTTCGCGGCGTCTTTTGTGTTTTATCGTTATTAAAAATGTCAGTGTAATTTAATAATTTATATAAAACATACACTTTTTTATTCAACACAACCATAATACGAGTTTTTCTATTATTACTTTTGTCGCATGGTTCATTGAACAATTTACATAATAAAAATAAACTTTGATCAAAAATGCGTAAATTATCCCGTTATTTTTATAGCAGGGATCTAAAGCAATACCATTGTTATACAAAGGAATACTCTAACTAAATGAATACCGGGCAAACAACCAAAGAATATCTCCCATAGTATTTTTTTACCTAAGTACCAGTATATTCTAAAAGTTATCCACTTCTAATAAAATTGAGTATTATTATAAGAGAAGGTAACCGGAATCTTTCCCTGCGATATAAAAAGGGAATGAGGTTAACTATTTTCCGGATCTTTGCCAACATGTATTTTATCCAATTTATATGTAGCTGAGGAGATTGGATTTTTTTAGACAAATATGAAGATTCCTAGATTACTGCCTTGCTAATTAAAGCGACATCTTACGAGTGTTTATTGAAGTTACACTTCTTTTGGCGCGTTAGGGAAAAAAAATCAGAGTGAATTTTTACGATGCACGCGCAGACCGACACCATGAAGTTAGTTAGTCAACTATAAGTCTTGCAGAAAAAGGCCTACCAACAAAATAAAAATAAATACATTTACCTACTGTATGTTGGGTGAGAACTGATAACTATATAAAAGATATTTATTATTTGCTATCAAAAAGTATAACTTCTTGCGTGCGTACAAAAGTATCTACACACACACTTTTTTTTTACAAACTTCTTTGTCTATTTCTTTCTAACGTTTTTCTGATGACGGATAGGGAGGAACAAGTCTATAGCTATTCACTCGCTCATCAACGAACAAAGTTTTATACTTAGGATGAAAATGAATAAGATTTTAGTAACGCCAGTTCTGCAAATTATCTTGTTTTTAATCCTTGACTACCAAATAAATTGTTTTATTGCGTTAATTAAAATAATTGGAATGCCGTAGTAAACAATAAATCAAAGACGTATATTTGCAATAATAAAGAATTTATTCAATAGAAACAATAATAATTATATTTTAATTACATAAAAATGAAACCAATGACAAGTTTCACTGACACATAAGTGAAAAAACAATATGGCACTTAACACACACATAATCTAGAATACTGAATTTTCCTAACTCTATAATAGGCACTTTTTTGAATAAAAACTCATGCCTTAACCACACGAGTTAAGATCCCTTAATTTCCACACACAGTTGGTATCTCAGTCAGTTTAATCTTATTTTAGATCAGCCAAAACTCTGCGGATGGAGAATTAAGTCCGTATAATATTATCCCACTACCGTCAGTACCCACTATAGTCAGATCCTGGGTAGTGGGATATATCAGGGGCTGCTATCGCTTAGACCAGTATTATTTAAAAATTACAGTTTTATATCACGTACCTTTTATATCCCTGATTTATAATTATTATCAAACACGAATGTCTACAATATTAAAACAATATCGCAAGCGATGGTAGTATGCGAATACCCTGCAAATTCAATGTTCTGGGTTTCCATTCACTTTATTACCTAACTTGACTCAAAGGCGCACCGTACACCTGTAGAGTAGGATGAAACTGAGATGCAGTTTTTTTTGTAACACAAACACAGCCATTATGTCTTATGATTGAAATCAGTATTTTTATAAAATGCGGCGACAGAAAACAGGTAGACCGAGCAACTTTGTGTCACCGTCGTTATGGAAAAATAGTAAGTTGAGTTTGAGATATCAGCAAAAAAGGTGTTGTACCTCGGCTTCTCTCCACTCTGTGTGTGTTGCGCCTTAAAGTGCTTGGTCTTCTTTTTTCCATATCACCTCATTTCATTTCATTTCACATTTTTTGGTTTTCATTTTTACAGTCACCGTGCACTGCCAACTTGCTATGCCTTGAAAGCTGTCGATTATTGACCCTAAATTCAACTCAAATGATTTGAATCCCTGTCGCGGTCTGCCTTTGTGTAAATAAGGTCCATCCATAGAAATTTAAACGCAAAAGTCTGAACTCTGAGTCTTGACCGATTCCTTTGGGATCGACGTCTGTACGTATCTATTTAAATCCGTCTTCTAAACTTAACTGCTTTGGAAATGCTTCTTTCATAATACATCTAAACTTAACAGCTTTGGAATAGCTTCTTGCATAATACTTTTTCTTCTATCTTAAAAATTAGGTCTCCTATTGGTTTCCGGCGAAGAAGCTAGGCCTCTGGGGGTAGGTTTGGGGATTCTTCCTTTGGGCATCGTATGACCGCCAGTTCAAGTACCAGAAAGGTTGATTGTTTACTGGCATTTTGTCTAGTCTATTAATTAGGTTCCCGTCACCCCTTGCTTCTATGGGAAGGTCTGCGTCTTCTCCAAATCTGTTGGAAATGCTTTCCGTTTCTAGTGCAGGGTAACCAATTGGTCGTAGGCCAGCGTAGAATGGGCGTTGAGCGTTAGTTAGAACAACTAGCATCGCTACTGCTAAGACAACCTTGAATGCAGCCATTATCTCTGAAAAACAAATGTAAATGGTTAGAAAAGGTCAAACAACTTAATTGAATATTTCCTTGATAACCAAATACTTTAATATACCTAACCTCCCTAACCTTATATTTAAATAACCTCTGTAAATCAGTTCAAGAACAGACTGGATAAGCAATTTATGACAAAGCACAAGATTTGATAAAGGCGAATCAGCGAAAGCTGCGTATCCTATTATAAATTATAATAATAATAGTAAACAATAAATCAAAGGTATAAAGTCTGAGGAAAATGTACTGAAAATGAAATATTCCATAAAATATCGAAATTACAAAGACTATCGAATATTAAAGCAAAATTGAAATTATTAACAACAACCTTGGGTACAGTTATGAATGTACGATTTCTTTATTAAGATCGATGAACTCTTTGACCTATGATTTTATACTATTAAAATTCAGCTTTAATTTAAGCTTGTCAAATAATCATTTTGATTTCTACACACTATTTACGGTTTTTTGGAAATAATTTTTATTTTTAACTTTTTAGTATCAGGGTTAAGGAGTTGGAGTCAAAATGTTTTATGGGACCACCTAGAGAGCTTCCTCTAACGACTGAAAAATTTTTTTTCAAATAGGTTTAGAAACCACGGAGATATGCACCGACATACATTTAAAAAAAAACGCGCCGAATTGAGAACCTCCTCCTGTTTTGGAAGTTGGTTAAAAATACTGCAAAACTAGACTTAACTATGACACTAGAAATAAAATTATAAAGTGTTTACCTTTTTTAATTTGAAGCGGTGTTATATAGCAAAACTCTACAAAGCCGTGTTGAGGAGTCAAGAGTCATTCAATTATGATCGGTGCATGTGAAGCGCATCGTATAAATACGAGTATCTATCGTGGCCCGTATCCACTGGTATCCCAATACTTACGTCATCGTTGACATAGAGTTAGGAAGATAGTAGAGGTGATTGGTATTTATTTTTCATCAAAATTTAACTGTTAATTTGTCTTCAAAGTATGCTTCTTTTGTTAAATATGATCTGACTAATATAACTTTTAGAAAAAAAGAAAATGGCTTTCCATATTTAGAAAAAACTATGACATACCTTTTAAAGGCAATTTTTTTTTAAATTTAAGATCCGGGGGTCTGATGAAACATAACGAGTGAAACCCGTAAAACATAAAATATTTTTGTAGAAAAAATAAAAAATTGTCAATTATGTAAGATTACTTACGAAAGACTAGTACTCTAAGATATTTTACAATCTTGACCTACATTAACGTATCTGTCGTCCTTTCTAAGCATTCCTAAGACAACGTGAAAACCCAGTCTAGAATGAAACATGTATTTTTCGCATGCTAACAGTTAGACCAGAAAAGCAAGCGCTCCACTGTGATTGGTTTTATACACACAGGAAGTTCCTCACATCTGGTTTTTACGCTTAAGTTCCACGCACTCCGGTACCAATTTAAAAGACCTGCCTTGGCTATGATTTTGTACGAAACGCTAGGTCTTTTTACTGGTCCATTATGTTTTTGTGATATGTTTCGTCATCGGGTGGGTTTGCTACGTAATGAATACGAAGTTCTTTGAGTCTTGGCTATCGGTGACGCATTGGAGGCTCGTTGTCTTTGAAATGTTTGGGATAAACTTATATTTAGATGAGTACGGTAATTACCCGCATACTTCATGCGAAAAATAAAAATGTTTTTATGTATATGACGTCACCGTAAGATTGTAAAAACCGTTAGATTATAATATAACGTTTTTTATCTCGATAGATTATAAACTTTCGACAGATTGTGAACCGTAACATACTGCTTCTTCTTCTTCTTCTTATTGTTGAGGCCAGTTCCGTGCGTCCTGTATCACTGCGACCGTCTCCGATCTATTGTGATCACCTCCATTTCAAATTTCCTCGCCAATACTTGTTTCCGCCAGGAACAGCAGCGTTTTCTTGACTGGAATACGGGAAGCGTCCTTTAGGTCAATAATGTGTTGGCCCAGATGGATGCTTCGCTTGTGCATTAGAGCAGGACATTGGCAGATGATATGCAGCGGAGTCTCAGTGGATTCCTGGCATAATCTGCAGATATCAGTGTCACTGAGCTTAAGGTTGAACATGTGTCTGTTCAGACCGCAGTGACCTGTTAAAGTCCGCGCTATAATGCGTAGGTTTTTCCTGCTGAGCGCTAGCGCCTCGGAGGCGGCCTTCTTGTTGAAGGCTTTAACTAGCGCCTTGGAGTGGTTTAGACCACTTAGGTTTCTCCAACGAGTGAGTGTTTCATAGAAGCAGTAGGTAAGCAGGGTAAGCTGCACCAGGCTTTTAGGTATGCCGCAGACCGGTTCTGGTCCGATCTGCCTTTCCTTAGCGCCTGTTTTAGCCAGAATATCGGCATTTTCATTGCCGACTATTCCCATATGCCCAGGTACCCAGCGAAGAACCACCCTGTTACAACGGGCCAGGGTGTTTAGTGTGTCCCTGCAGCAGTCAACCAGTCTTGAGGTGATTACCTCTGATGACAAGGCTGATAAAGCTGCTTGGCTGTCTGAGTGAATGTAGATTGTTTTGTTGGCGTAGTTCTTCTGCAGAATAGTTTCCGCACAAATTATAATGGCGCAAACCTCCGCTTGGAATATGGAGGAATGGACACCCAGATTGCGATAAATCTCAACCCGGGGTTTCTCTCCGAAGATTCCACATCCTACGTCCTTGCCCGACTTCGAACCATCGGTATACCATTTGAGGCTGCCCGATGACCAAGTGATTCTGTTATTTATCCAGTCATCTCTGTCCGGAATTTCTACCTTATAGGGCCTATGGAAGTAGTATTTTGGGACCATCATGTCAGATGGCATTCCCAAAACCGGGATCCCAAGCAACGAGTTGTGAAAGTCCCTCAGTGCCTGGGAGCTCCAATTTGCCTTCCTTTGGCAGGTGATCCTGTACATACTCATTCTCGCCTCCTTCCTCAGATAAATGTGGAGAGGAGGTAAATTGAGAAGAGCTTCCAGGGCTGCTCCTGGCGATGTGTTCATAGCTCCAGTGATAAGCAGACAGGCCGTCCTTTGTAGACTGCCAAGCTTATTCTGGGTGGTGATCTGTGTCGTTTTGCCACACCAGACTGCTGAGGCGTAGGATACCATTGGCCTCACCACCGCTGTGTAGAGCCAGAAAGTGACCTTTGGTTTTAGTCCCCATCTGGCCCCTGCCAAACGACCACAGATTCCTAGTGCCATTTTGGCTTTTTTGAGTACACCGTCAACATGCGCGTTCCAGGTTAGTTTCTGGTCCAAAGTAATTCCCAGATATTTAACCTCTGTTGAGAACGGTATACTTTTGTTGTTCAGCTTAGGCGGCTCGAGTTTGTCGAGTTTATGCCTCCTAGTGAATGGTACTATAACTGTTTTCTCCGCATTCACAGTGAGCTCGTTATCTCTGCACCATTTGTTGATGATGTAGAGTGCCCTCTGTATGAGGTGCGAGATCATGCTTTGACAGCTCCCTCGCACCGTGACTACCAGGTCATCGGCATATCCCTGAGTGTCAATGCGAAGTTCAGCCATCTTCTGCAGAAGCTGGTCAACAGCAAGAGTCCACAGCAGAGGCGATAACACGCCCCCCTGTGGGCATCCCCTCGTCGTGAGCACCTCCGCAGAGACGTTGTTTAGCTCAAGCCTGGCTATGCGATTTGAGAGCATTGCCTCCACCCATCTGATGGTAGTCGTGTCAGCCTGTTTGTTGGCCAGCCCGCCCACCAACGTGCGGATTGGAGTATTGTCAAATGCACCTTCAATGTCTAAGAAAGCCGCAAGAGCGATTTCTTTGTCCTCCAGAGCCTTTTCAATCTTGTCAACAAGGCTGAGCAGGGCAGTTTCCGTAGACCGCCCTTTGCAATAGGCATGCTGGGTGTGATGAATGGGCCTCTCAATGAGAAGCGCATCCCTTAGATACCTGTCGAGCACCTTCTCCATTGTTTTTAACAAGAATGAGGAAAGGCTTATGGGTCTAAAGGACTTTGGCAATTCATAGTCCTTTTTTCCCGCCTTAGGTATGAAAATGACTTTTACATTAGTCCATGAGTCTGGTATATATCCCCAGGCGTAACTAGCCCTGAAGATCTTGACCAGGAATGGGATTAGTAGGTCCACACCTTTCTGCAGGAGAAGAGGCGTGATGCCATCCATCCCGCTGGATTTGTTGGCGTTGAAAGAGTTGATAGCCCACCTCACAGCATCAGGTCTGAACACAATGGCAGACCTCCTCCAGTCCTCTGCTCGAGGTCTACTGTGAGTACCCGCCAGAGCGTTCCTGTCTTCAAAAGGAACAGCCCCTGGGAAGTGAGTTTTGGCTAATAACTCTAAAGTTTCCTTCTCATCAGAAGTGAACGATCCATCTGGCTTTTTTAAGAGTCCCAGAGGATTGGTGTTGGCCTTAGCGAGCATTTTATGGAGTCTAGCTCCTTGAGGTAAACTGTCAATTTCCTCGCAGAATCTCCTCCATGATGCTCTTTTGGCCCTTCTGATTTCTTTACTGTATTCCGTCAGGGCCTTCCTATAGATTTCCCATTCTTTGGTTCTTTTGGCCCTGTTGAATAGTTTCCGTGTTTTGTCGCGGAGCCGCTTTAACTTTGAGCTCCACCACGGCGTCTTACGCCTCGTTGTCCTGGTCTTTAGGGGACAACTGTCCTCGAAGGCCTTAATCATTCCTTCGGCGACAGCCGTCACCGCCACATCAAGACATTCTGGCGTTTTAATGCTTTTAGGGACATGTCCCAAGTTAGTCTCCAGGCTACTGTGATAGTCCGCCCAGGAGGTGCACCTTGGATCCCTAAAAGTGATGGTTTCTGTGTGGGGGGCTGTTGCCAGTCCAAAGCAGATATGCCTGTGGTCTGACAAAGAGGCTTCCGCACTGACCTTCCAGTCCAATATCTTCCTAGCTAGGCCATCGGTTGCGAAAGTAATGTCGAGAACTTCTTGCCTAGCTCTTGTAACAAAGGTTGGGGTACAACCTCTGTTCAGGAGCTGGAAGCAGTTTGCGAGGAGGAAATCATAAAGAAACTCACCTCTCTCGTTGGTGTTGCTGCTTCCCCAGTTCTCGTGGTGGGCATTTGCGTCACATCCCACTAGAAGTTCCGCATTGTGTCTCCGAGCGTATTCAACCGCCGGAAACAGTTCGGCTGCGGGGTTTTTTATCTCACCGGGTAGGTAGGCTGAACAGACAATGATTCTTCTGCCCTCCCACCCCTTGAGATCGACATAGGCTGCTACCAGGTCATCAGTGCAGAGTTCTGGAACAGGCAGAAAGTTAATATTTTTGTTGAAAACAATGCAGGCTCTGGGCCTGCTTCCGTTGGTGTGCGATAATAACTTACCCCCAGCGTTCAGGCCCAGAATATTGGACTTTGACACCCAGGGTTCCTGTATTAGGGCGATGTCGGCTCTGCCCTCAACAAGGCAACGCTCCAAGACAGCGGACGATGCGGTCGCGTGATGGAGGTTGGCTTGCAGGAACCTCACTGGGATGTCCGAAGAAGCCATTACTTGGCTCTCTTGATGAAGGGTTGGGTCCGAGTGCTACCTCCCTCCGGTTGAGTCCCTGTATGTCCTCGCTCGGTTGGAGTTACCCCCGATTCCCTACCCCTCAACTTCTTCTTCTTTTTGCCCCTTTTGGGGCCGACAGCCGCGCCCGCAGGCCCCGCGGTCCCACCCCCCGTTCCGCTCGGTCCGGAGTTGGATCTCGCATTGTTCGCAAAGCGTCCCGGCGGGTTCCTTCCCAAGCCACTGGGTCCAGGCACGGTATTTGCGGAGCTAGGGCCCGCAGAAGCAGGCCCCGTCCTCCCGTTGCCTGAGCCACTTGGACTCGGGTTAGATCCCGCACGGTCCGCCATGCGTCCCAGCGGTTTCCTCCCCAGACCGCTCGGCCCAGGGGTGGTAGCGCCGGGGCCCGCCGGCGCAGCCGCGCTAGCCCCAGTCTGGGTAGGTGGTTGCTCACCTCTGAGTCGGAACTCCAACTTCCTACAGCCTAGATTGGCCTTAAGGTTGTTGGCCCGGAGGATGTTAGCGGACTCTTCGTCGATGCCGTACACTGCTAGAGTGCCCGAATCGACCTTCGTCTCGCTGACAACCCTCCAGTGCTCAGCACTCAGCTCCACGTTCTGATACGAGATCATGAACATTGCATCGGTGGCATTCCCCGCTTCCAGCGAGGGAATTATCACCGATGCAGTCCATGGTCTCGGTAACTCATGTTCGTGGAGAATAGAGAGCCGAGCCTCCGGCCAGGGTTGGTACATAACATACTGCTTACAATTTAACGCGTTATTTTTCGGTAAATTGTAATATATTAGGTATATTAACCCGATAGAACCTAAGTGCCCGGCCGCAAAATATTCATGTCAAACCCTAACCTAACCTATAGTTCGCGCGCGAGTTGAATGCAGAGAAAATGTATGGTGACACTTACATTTTCTCTGCATTCAACTCGCGCGCGAACTGTATAAGAAAGAGACAAGAAAACGTAAAAACAATAAATATTTCATAAATTAATACTCAGAACATTGAACGGTTCACAATCTTTCGACAGTTTATAATCTAGCGGGATAGAAACCGTTAGATTATAATCTAACGGATTTTACAATCTTACGGTGACATATATAAACGTTATAATCACCTTTCATCGCTTGTGAAGATATTTTTATATCATAAAGTTATATAATTACGAGTATATTTAGCTATTATAGATTCATGTCTAAGATTTCACTATTTAGCTTTTTGTTAATACGTACCTCCAACTCAGGCTGCATCAGCAAGCAGGTCTGATTCCAACCAAATTTCTATAATTATTTAGAAAAAAAAGACTTCTGAAGACGTCTAGTAAGTGACTCCTTTACGAGTATAGTATAGGCATCTTCTAGGCAAGCGCGTTCCAACCTAGACCTCATCATTGCTTTGCACTAAGCATGATTGTCGTCAAGCGCAAGCCTATCACGCAATAAAAAAAAAAAAAAAAAAGAGTATGTAGAAAGAGACTCCCATTTGTAGGTCCGGGGTTCATATCGAAGCACGAACCTCCAAATAGAAACTTTTAGAGTTCTCGTACTATCTATATCTTATTTTAACCTATTTCAACAAATAAATAATTTTGATTTGATTTGATTGATTTGATCTACCTTAATATATGAAAAGTCAAAGTGCGTATAGATATTAAAAATTTCGGTAATTCCACTGATTCAGTGGTTGGTTCAAACCTCACCCGTGGGCCGTGGCACCATTCGTTGGAAGGAAAGATGGGAGGAAAATTGGAAAATTTATCACACTAATTCTTTAAAAAAAAACGGCTATTGTAAAAGGTTAGTTTAGTCATAAAATTATGCTTATCATTATTGTTTTCCTTGACCGATACAGAGTGCTGGTAAGTATTGAGTACATTTTAAGTACCTATCTAGAAATACCTGTTTTATCATAGGATATAAGCGGTGATAGTGCCCGCATGATGGTTGGATGGATTTTCACTCGAATTGGCTTTTACCATGATGATGCCGGCGACTTGGTCCGCTTGGATAAAAGCTAATTAATTCCGCGGGAACTTTTTAATTTTCCGGTATAAAAAGTAGCTTATATCCTTCCTCGGGATACAACTTACCCCTGTACAGAATTTTATCCAAATCGGTTGAACAGATGTGCCACGAAAGCGTAGCAGACAGACAGACAGACACACTTTCGGATTTATAATATTGGATAAGTATGTATGGAAATATGGTATTAGGTATATTTTTCTCTAAGGCAAAAATCCAAGTTTTATACGGTTTTCTATTAGTCATGCTGTCAATGGCGCTCATTTTATTACAAGGAAGCATCCTTAAGTACCGCTTCCTCGTTAATATTGGCATATGAAGTAAGGTATAAATTGATCACTACGCATCATAATTCATACTAAAATTATAAATGCGAAAGTATGTCCTTCAATCACGCCGAAACGGAGCAACGGATCGACGTGATTTTAGCATAGGTATAGTTGAGGACCTGGAGAGTGAGATTTTTATCCCGGAAAACTAAGAAGTTCTCGCGGGAATAAAAAAACACTTAAACCACGCGAACGAAGTCGCTGGCATCAGAAACGTCTTGTCGTCGTGTGAAAAGGGATCACAAACTCAGCAATGATGAACACAACGCAGAGAGAGTCTTTATTTCTCCAAATGTTTTTTTTATCCACTACAAGCTAGCCCTTGACTGCGATCTCACCTGATGGTAAGTGATGATGCAGTCTAAGATGGTAGCGGGCTAACCTGTTTGGGGTATGGCAGTTATATTAAACCCATACCCCTTCGGTTTCTACACGGCATCGTACCGGAACGCTAAATCGCTTAGCGGCACGTCTTTGCCAGTAGGGTGGTAACTAGCCACGGCCGAAGCCCCCCCCCAAGTAGCAAAAAAGTCCAAAAAAGTCGTATAAATCTAGAGTTATACGACTTTTTTGTGTAGTAGTAGTTCACCCCGAACCCAGGATCTCTGCACGTTAAGGCAACAGCGCTACTCACTACGCCACGGAGGTCGTCAAAATGTACAAAGAATTGTCAATATTCCGGTCCGTTGAACCCGTCCGTTTGTGTCGAAATATGACTATTCTGCGAGTGCGTACCGTCATGCAAAAACCGTAGGACCTATCTCAAAAGGATGCCTATCTTTCCAATATTTTCTTTTTATAACCAAAATACCTACTCTAGGATTATAATGATAGATGATGTCCACAACTACGTCCGCTTGGATTTCGGGTTTTCGTAAATCCCAGTGGGAACTTAATTTAGGGAAATAGAGGATTTTTTTCCCTAACATTCAACCTATTTACATCTAAGTATCTACCTACTATGTAATCTACCTTTACCCATTAAGATCGGAGAAGGTTACTCTTTAGTGTCCCAAATGCTCGGGTTTCGGCCATCGTCCGAGGTCTCGGGTTCGAGTCCCGGGTCGGGCCACAACAAGTATTTGGTTTTTCTGACAAGAAACTCTCAGTATACTAGCCCGGAGTAAGGAAGTGGCGGTGTTTCACCCCCGTACCTCGTAGAGCACGTTAAGCCGTCGGTCCTGCGCGTGATCTCTTTCCAGTCGTGTCGGATTTTTCATCCCATCGGGCTATGAGAGTAAAGGAACAGAGAGTGCACCTGTGTTTGCGCACACACTAGTGCACTATAATATCTCCCGCGCAGATGGCTAATCTCTCTGGAGATTGGCCGCCGTGGCCGAAATTCGGTCCGGAGGACATTTATGGTCCCAAATGAACAAAATACAAATAGTTGTCACTAACTCACTATTCCGTCCTGTTGGACCCGTATATGTGTCGCAATATGAATTGGGCGTACCGTACCACACCGCAACGCACGTGAACAATTCAATCACAGCTCGATGCGAAATTCACATTCCCTGTTCATCGTATACCTATAGGCTGACCGTTTAACTCGCGTATCGCCTGCGCGGTAAGAAGGGAGCGGGGGGGAGATGTTAGCGGATGATATGTAAGATACTTATTATTTTATTATTTACCAACAATGTCTATCTCGAGATAAATCTTTGGATTATTGACTCCGTGTGTAGCGTTACCCGCCCCCGCTCCCTTCTTACCGCGCAGGCGATACGCGAGTAAGAGTTAAACCATAGTTAAACAGTCGGCCTATAGTAACCAGTTTCATTAAAACCTTTCATTTTAGCTTTTTGATAGATGGTTGATTTCTACCTAATAAGCTTCATATTATAGAATACCTATCATATTATATAGCACAGAATACTTCGATCATAGCTTCTAACCTTGCATTTTATCATACTATGTATATTATTATTAGGCATAAAAATTGTATGTATTCTCAGTGCCAGCCCGGAGTTGGAAGTTGGCAGTGCTTTACCCCCGTGCCTCGGAGAGCACGTTAAGCCGTCGGTCCCGGTTATTATCACTAACATGATAATAACCCGCATTGGAGCAGCGTGGTGGGTCTAAGCTCTAATTCCCTCTCTCCTATGAGAGTGGAGGCCCTGTGCCCAGCAGTGGGACGTTAATGGGCTGTAGTGGTGGTATATTATTATGTATTATACTATTATATTATTACTATACCTACCTACTATATTTTACTTTGTATTTATTTAATTTAATAAGTTTTTTACTGAGTAGTAAGTACATAATCTATATATATAAAAATCAATTGCTGTTCGTTTGTCTCGCTAAAACTCGAGAACGGCTGGGCCGATTTAGCTGATTTAGGTTTTGAAATGTTTGTCGTAGTCCAGTGTGCTTAGCATGCGCACAACGAGATAATCTCGCGACGAGAGAGAGAGATGTTGTCGTTGCCGACAAATTTTTCATTTACCCATTATTCATTTATGCACAAAATGCGGTATATTACAAGAAAAAAATAGTCGACATGTAAAGTTTCGTAGAGAAAAATATCACAGATAAGAAATATTACTTTTATCTCTACTTTTGACGTAACAAATCAAGTAACCATGTTAGCTTCGGTAGACAGAGAGAGATAACGGGTAGACATAATTTCACTCGTAGTGCGCATGTTAGCCATACAACTACAAGGCAGGTTTAAACGGTGAGAAAATATGTAATAATTAGTTAGTTACGACAATACGTAGTATTCTATACTAATCTGTGGTTAGGACGCGCGGACGAAGTCGCGGGCATCAGCTAGTTGTAAATATAAATGTCTATTCTTAGGCCTTAGTCCGAGCAACCTCATCTTGGGTGAAGCTGTAGCTTCATAAAATATTGCTAAAGGATGTATAAATATAAAATGCTAAAGGATTGTTAAAAAAGTAAAAACATTGTTACAAACACGGAATAGATAAAGTTATTCTTTCTATGGTTACAAATACCCATTTATTTGTATAACTTATTTTTTTGAGAAGTTATTATGCAAATGCATGCATTGCATTATTTATTTAATAAATTCTAACAGAACAATCAATACAGGACTACATTCTAATGTGGTGTTATAAATTCAAATGAATTTTACCGCACATCCACAGTGCCGCCGACAATAGGTTTATTCTTACAAACTAAAAAACTACAAATTATTTCATATACCTAGCTATAACATGGAGACGCAAATTCTAGGTTTCTTTTGAAGATAGTGTTGCATGCATTTTGAGATTATATTTTGAGATATAATATATAATATATCTCAAAATGCATGCAACACTACCGTGCCGCATGAAACCATGTTGTTGAGGTCTGCTTAGAGTGCACTTGTCTAGCTAAGATACGTGGCAGAAAACTTAGTCGTCTAAAAATTTGCTACTAAATAAAAGACAGTATACCTAGGTACTTACAATTTTATTGAATCGGATTAAAAATACTTGGTCTTTGGGGATACGTTTTAGGGTTCATTCTTAAATCCATGTAAGCCCTCCAGTTAAGGTACCAGAACGGCTGGTGATCTGGCGGCAATTTCTTTATTCTTTCTAGTAGCCCTTCATCGCCTTCGGACTGTAGCGGAATGTTTGGGAACTCTGCATATTCTCTGGATCTGGATGTGGGCTTTATGGCTGGTCGTGGTCGGTGGCTTGCGTAGGGTAAGTATTCCGACTGTTCTGCAGATTCAGGCTTTATGTGGGGGTAGCCGATTGGTCGAAGGCCAGCGTAAAATGGCCTCTGAGCGTTGGTAATAACGATCACTAAAGTAAGCGCTAAAATAATCTTATATGGTATCATTTTGTCTGAAATCAATATTTTTATTTCTGTTATGAAAGAAATGAGCAATCCTACAAATATTATAAGCAATATACAGACGATAATTTCCGGGATAAAAAGTAACATATGTCCTTTCCCGGGAAACAAACCAAATCCCTGTGCCAAATTTCATCAAAATTGGTTGAACAGATGGGCCGTGAAAGCGTAGCAGACAGACAGACACGCTTTCACATTTTATAATATATATGTATGGTTGTATCCGGACTATAATAACGAATCGATTGACACCTCATTCATTAAAATCGGCTCGGTAGTTTAGGCACTACGGTGGAACATACATAAATACAAACATACGTACATATTATATATACTTACATACCTTACTTTTGGCTTTGCCGCTGTCGGGTAAAAAGTAAATTAAGTGTCGAATAAAACGAAGCAATTTGTAACATGAAATTTAAAAAAAAAATTACCTTTTTTGGTTTAATTATTTTTATATTGTCACTATTATGGAAATTATGTGAATTTACAAATTTATTCTAGCTGTTTTGACTAAGAGTTTTTTTGTTTAGAGGCAAATAAATTCAAAGAGAAAATATTAAATGAGTCACTCCCGAACAACTTGCGTATAACAAATGCATTGACTATTTATTACATCAAAAAAGTCAAATCAGAGTATAATAAATAGTACTAAATGCTTCAGTTGAATATGCGTACATAATCGTAGTTCACACTTTAATTTATTTCAATTATATAAATTACAATAAAAGCCGATTTTTCAGTTGTTAAATAACCGAAATGAGGAATAAAAAACTGTTACAAACATTAAAAATGCCCAGAGTCAAAAGTCAATACATGTAGGTAACTTACTGCTAAAACTGTTTGCAAGCAATCTGAATCACTCATCCACACAAACATAGTCTGTCTAAAATATTAACCTTAATTTAACAACATTAGGTTTAAAATATTACTGTGCAAAATATTAATCTACTAAAATAATACAATAGAACTTAATGCTAGCTAGCCTAACCTAATTACTATATAAATCATGCCCGCGTGGAATGGTGGCAAGAATGCTGGCTGCATTTCCGCGCTGGACAGCCAGGCTGATCCTTTGCGCAAAAAATGAGCCAGCCCTTCTGTCACCAGATGAGGCAATTAACCGCGGTGAAATATCTCGTAAAAATTTTTTGGCACTAAGACTCCATGGCCCCAGGGTCTCCACGGCAAACGGAACAAATATGTAACTCTCTATGAGAGAGGCATACTTCCGCCGCTTGCCGGTTTCAGCCTTTTCTGCTGCGGCTCCCGGCCTTGATGCTGTCTCCCTGATATGACACGGGGCCAATGTGTCTACGCATGTTGCGTCCCACATTAGCGCCCGTCCCCGTTCCCAGGGAACCAGCGTCAATCCATCAGGTCTCTTGCCATCATCCCGACTAATCCCTGCCGGCTCAATGAGCGCAGGAATATCTATGGTGGCAAGAGCCCTTTTGATCGTATCATTGAGAGAGCCATGCCGAAAAAGCCTACCAGCGCTCCTTTGGCAAGAGAGTCCGTGAATTCCAAATTTATCAACCTCTTTTCCACACGGGCATCTGTGCTCGTAGCACAGGGGTGTTCCCAATCTGAGACCTAGAGCCACACGAAAACTTTCATTATCTAAAAGAGTGCCGAGATTTTTCGATGGCAAGGCATGAAGCCAATACCCGGATTCTTTTTCAGATAAGGCTAGAAGCCTTGCTCGATCTCTTTCACTCGTAAGATTTTGAACCAAATTTGTATGTGTCAGCCGAACCAACGGCACATCCCAAAGTTTTTGTGTGAAACATTCCTTCGGGATGTCGTCATTGGGACACCTGAGCTTCCAACTATCTAGGGCCTCTGTGGCATAGATCAATGAAACTGAATTAGAATTAAGAATCTGAGAACTAAGCTCTTTTATACTATGCACAGAGGACAGAAAAGCCGGAAGAGCAACACTGG
This sequence comes from Erebia aethiops, assembly GCA_923060345.2. Classification (NCBI taxonomy): domain Eukaryota; kingdom Metazoa; phylum Arthropoda; class Insecta; order Lepidoptera; family Nymphalidae; genus Erebia; species Erebia aethiops. The sequence goes on along the minus strand of OV281096.1, from coordinate 5,138,341 downwards.
AAATTTTTCTCACGCCGATGCCACCATACTTGACCGGTAAAGTAGCTTGATTCCAGGACTGATCATCAAAAGATAAATTTAGAATTTTTTCTAGCGTATCTCTTAAGGTGGCATCCATGATATCGAGTAGTCCAGGAAATTTCCAAATTGGGCTCGCACGGAGAATATAAATTAATTTAGGTACAAATAGGCAATATTTTAGAATCGAAAATGCAATGTGAGAATTTAGATCGCCCAATTTGTCAGAATGTGCCGAAAATGTTTTGACTTTTTTGTCCAAGATTGGTTGTATGGCTTCGTTAAAAAGAGGAGCACCAAGAAGACAAAGTGAATGTTTATCAAGGATCTTAATATTAGGGGCAATTTCGTTAAATAATTCAGAAGCCGATAATATTCTATCTTGCGACAGATTTTCTGTAAAAAACAGTTCACATTTGGAAAAATTTAGTTCTAAACCAATTTTGCCAAATTGTTGCTTAACATTGTTAAGATCTTTTAGAACATCATCCACGTTGCCTCCAATGGTTCCATCGTCAAGATACCATATGTTAAATTTAGATGTTAAATTTGAGATATGGTTGTGGATCCCTAAGCTGAACAGGGCTGGACCTAAGGGATCCCCTTGCTGAACACCTACAGAGGACTTAATGTCGCAATCTCCAAAAAATAATTTTGAAGCAGAACTGTAACATTGCCAAACATACGGGTAAATTTCGGGAAGTTGTGTTAAAACTTCGTTAAGCAGAGTTGCCCTGTCCAATGAATTAAAAGCATTCTTTACGTCTACTTTCAGCAGTACCTCAACCTCGCCATTCGCTAAGAAAGTACGAGCCGAATGCACCGCTGCCTCACAACCACCTTTACTGCCAAATCCAACTTGAATAGGTTGGAATTTATCCTTTAGGGTCGAAACTATGTGTCTACACGCTAATTTTGATGCCAAACGGCGAAAACTGCAGCCAACAGCGATGGGCCGGATCCCACCGTCCTTTTTATTAAAAGCACAGAGCCTCGCACCGTAAAGGAATGGCAAAAAGGATGAATTTACCTCGCCAGATAACATAAAATTACAAAGTCTGGTAATGTCACTCAGAAGCGCCTTGCCGGCGTCCCCAGCAGTAACTCCCACAAGATCCTTTAGATGTTGTGGTGTTATGCCGTCCATGCCACCAGCATTAATCTACTTAGATTATTGCCATAAATTGTCGACTGTCAATTTTTGTAACTTTGTATTTAACAAGCCATCTTATTTGCTTATTCTATATGGACTTTTGAAGTCGACGGTACACAAACACATTTAGCAAACAAACACATTTAACTGATGATCAGATGATCATGATCACAGTTAGTTCGGTTACAAAATTTTCCGTGATTGAACTTTGTGCTGTGATGAAGTCGTGATTGTACTTTCCATACTAACTGACAGCTGTGGAGTTTTAATTTTTTTTCTTTAATCAACTACAAGTTAGCCCTTGACTGTGATCTCATCTGATGGTGAGTAATGAAACAGTCTAAGATGGTAGCGTGCTAACCTGTTAGGAGCATGGGCAGTTATATTAAACCCATACGCCTGTTCGGTTTCTACACGGCATCGTACCGGAACGCCAAATGGCTTGGCGGCACGTATTTACCGGTAGAGTGGTAACTAGCCACGGCCGAAGCCTCCTACCAGGCCACTCTTAACTGTCACTGTTACTGTCAGTTGAGTTGCTTTCGATTAATAAAAAGGGTTTTTCTAATGTCAGTTTATATTGAAAACAACCTTGCGCCTTTTAATCCGCAGCGTTATCACAGATTAAAAAAACAGCATAGTCATAAATAATAATAACAGAGTAAAAAATTATTTTTTATTATATTAACCCGTTTTTTAAATAAGACAATAAGTACTTTCATTGTACATTTATTGGATTGGATTATACATATATAGTTGGTATTTGCGAGTAACTCTTAAGGTGAGATCTATAGAGCATACTTTGACTTTGCTCAGGCTTTGCTTAGAGTTAAAACGGGATAGACTTATGTGCGTGTCATACATCTGTCTCATTTTAACTCAGCCTTAAGTTAGAGCTAAGTCTAAGTAAGATTTATTGATTTCACACTTAGAGTTGTTCCTCAGGTCCTCACAGCCTTCCAATTGATTAACTAATACAGTTCCTGATCCACGGGTAGTCCAGCTCTACGTCACCTCTATCTTCAACTGGAACTGTAACTGGAATCGGTATGTAGCATGGACGTGTTATTGTCTTTATTTCAGGGTATCCGTTTAGTCGAGGAATGTAACCATGGCCTCTGAACGTGTTATTATAAACAACGATGCAAGGGCTAAAATAATCTCGAATGAAATCATTTTGTACCTAATATTTTTGTTTTGACCTTATCCAGATCCTATCACATATCTTTTAGTTAATATACGTAAACTAGCTGATGCCCGCGACTTCCGCGTTAAGTGAATAAACTTGACATCATTTTGTCATCAAAATTTAACAAAATAAATAGTCATAAAATTCTGTAAATATCAAGTGTAAGTAATTAATAATTTTATTAATACAAATTCCGTAAAAATACTTAAAGTAGTGATTATTATTTTTTAAAACATTAAAATCACAAAGGAAAGATAAAAAAATAAAAATTCAGTGTTTTGGATGAACCTGGTGACTGTCTACCAATTTAGCTAAACCTGCTTCAATATTGGTGAGTTGCAGCCTTAAATCTCCGCGTTCGTTGATTTTCAAACGGTTTCTTTGTTTTGTCAAAATGTTTGTTTCCACACCGAAGCCTTTTTGACTTGGTATGATGATAAAAAGAGGATGAAAAAAAAAATTTAAAAGTACAATACTAGTGCTTCCTCCTAAAATATTAGTCATTCTCATAATAACTTAATAAGAAGTTGTGTTAATTAATGGGGGTCGATTATTAGACCTCGTCGACCCCCAAAATCAGTTTTCGTTTGTGTCGACCACTGGGAAACCAATATTGACCCCTTGGGGACCACTTTGGGAATCCCTGGTAAAGAGTATAGATGTTTTTGGATATAAGAACGAAAACACACTATGTATAGGTATAAACTATTTATTATACTTTCATTTTACATTTATTGGATTGGATTAAATATGCTCTGTCTTAACGGGTAAGTCTTGGGGTTGTTCCTCAGATCTTCATATGCCTGCCAATTGAGTAACCCAAAAGGTTGCCGATCCTCAGGCAGTCCTTCTATTCTGTGATCAGCATAAAATGGCCTCTGAGCGTGTGATATTATAAACAACGACGCAAGGGCTAAAATAACCTTGGATGATATCATTATGTTGTTATCTGAAATGAATATCATTTGTTAAGAAACGAATCATGATTTTGTTCAACAGGCTTAGCATGCGCACAACGAGATAACTCGACGAGAGAGAGAGAGAGATGCCGTGGTCGTTGCCGGTTAATTGTTCGTTTACCCTAACATGCACAAAATCCGGTAAAATATTACTTTTATCACTTCTTTTGACGTAACGAGACAAGTCATATGTGTAACCATGTTATCTTCGGTAGACAAATAGAGATCAGTGGCAACCATTATTTTACTCGTTGTGCGCGTGCTAACCCTAGAGGCTATAGGATCCAGCATAAATCACGTCATTAAGCCCATATAACAATACAGAGAGTGTGAGGGATAGATTTATTCACTGTAGTGAGAATGAGATGGCAACTAAGCAATGTTGGCCGCAATAGAATAATTCACTCTCATATGAGTGTGGAGGTCTGTGCCCAGAAGTGGGATAGGCTGTAGTGGTGGTGGTGGTAGTGGTGGAATTTTCAACGTATAGGCCCACAAAGTTATCTGACCCGGTCGCTAAAATTGAAACAATTTTTTATGCCTGTTTTCATTTTATTTTTGATAGATACTAGCGACGCTGTTACCGGCTCAGATAACTTCTTCGGACTTATAGGTACCTAATAATGGTTATAAATCTACGAAGCCTTTCAGTAATCTATCAAAGTAGATGGTAACCGGTATGACTTGTCTTCAGTAATTGCCGTAATTACTACGAGCGATCTCTTATTTTAATTGACTATAAATACACCGGATATTTATAAGAAGTGCACAAATTATGATCTGACGTACATAACCTGCGCCATTGGTGTTCTATGTAATTATAGTAATAATTGTCCTCCCGACCGAATATCGGTTACGACCGCCGAATTCTATAGACATTAGCTATCCAAAGGGACCATAATTATCTATACTCATATTCCATCTTAGACTGCATTATCACTTAGCATCAGGTGAGATCGCAGTCTAAGACCAATTTGCCTGTAGCCTTCAGCCGTGGCTAGTTACCACCCTACCGGCAAAGACGTGCCGATAAACGATTTAGCGTTCCGGTACGATGCCGTGTAGAAACCGAGTAGGGGTATGGGTTATAGCCATGCCCCTAACAGGTTAGCCCGCTACCATCTTAGACAGCATCGTCACTTACCATCGGGTGAGATCGCAGTCAAGGGATAACTTGTAGTGGAGTAGTGGATTAAAAAAAAAATTAAGTGCAATTTAAAAAAAAAACTAATATTATAAATACGATAGTTTGGATGGATGGATGTTTGTTACTTACAATCACGCCAGAACAACTGAACGGATCTGGATGAAATTTGGCACAGAGATAGATTAGAGTCTAGATTAACACAAGCTACTTTTTATCCCGGAAAAATTAAACGTTCCCGCGGGAACAAAAAATCTCAATCCACGCGGACGGAGTCGTGGGCATCAGCTAGTTATAATATAATGGAATGTTTGCCTAAACGCAGGGACACTCTCTGATCCCTTACGCTCAAAATCCGATGGCAATCCAACACGACCGGTGAGAGATCCAGGCGCAGGAGCGACGATATCAGATGAATAGATAGATAGATAAATGATTTATTTGCCCACGAAAACAATTTTTTTTTTATTTCATTTAACATGTCAGCCCCAACGATAGGTACATTATTTAAGTACATTTAGCAAATAGACAAAAAAAACCTTAACATAACTAAAACAAGAATAAAACTATCATACATTATTTGCTTAAAGAAGTAAGTAAATCTATTGCGTATTAAAATGGTTCGTGTACAAATAAGCTTTACGTGCTCTCTGAGGCACGGGGATGAAACAACGCCAACTTCCTAACAACGGGCGAGTACCAAAAGTTTCTTAACTGGACAAAAACAATACTTACCTATTTTGGTATGACCCGGGAGTCAAACCCAGGACCACACCATCACAAGCTAACCATTAGGTATACCACCGACGCAATTCTACGTTTCCAATTACCTACAGCATAAGTTGACTAAGTTTTAAAAGCTTGCCCTTTTGATACATAAATAAAACAATATTTACCTTCAAGTTTGCCTTACTTGTTTGCTCCAAGTCTAGCTTTGGCTAAGAATTTTTCAGTAGTGAGTAAGTTATACAGAAGAAAAATGTTAATATTCCACTCGCAAATAACTTGGTCATACATTTTGTTTAATTAAATTAAAATCAAATAATACACTTATTCGGTTCATGGAGAGGTCGTAATTGCGTGAATGATCGTGATCGGATAATCATATAAATGCAAAAATGTTCCCGTGTATCTGTTTGTAACGTTTTGTCGGTTCTAATGCTGAATCGATCTGGAATAAGATAGGTATAGATTGTATCCTGGAGACGGACTTCTGAGCCCATTCAAGACAGGAAATTTCTAGTATTTCGAACAACAAACCTCTGGTCACAATTATTTTGACGACCTCCCTGGAGCAGTGTTAAGCGCTGTTATCTTAACGTGGGAGGTCCCGGGTTCGATCCCCGGCAGAGTCAATTTGGGAATTTATAATTTATGAATTTTCTCTGGTCTTGCCTGGTGGGAATTTTCGGCCGTGGCTAGTTACCACTCTACCGGCAAAGACGTGCCACCAAGCGATTTAGCGTTCCGGTACGATGACGTGTAGAAACCGAATAAGGGTAAGGGTTTAATATAATATAACTGCCATGCCCCTAACAAGTTAGCCCACTACCATTCAAAAGGCGCGTTGAGCACTTTTTGGTAGGGGGTAAAAATTTGGAATACGCGAGACCGACACCGTTCTTCTTAAGACAAAAGGTCTTAAGTATAAATAGTACATTCGTAATTAAACTTTAATGCCTTAGTTTTAAGGTTTGGTTTATATTAATAACTGCTGTGGAACTGAGACCGATACCTCGCGTTGTTACGAAGACAAAAGGTCTTACATATAAATATAGTACATTCGTAATTAAACTTTATTGCCTTAGTTTTAAGGTTTATATTATTTTATTTTATTTTTGTAATTAGAAAAAAAAATTAAATACCTTCGTTTTCACTTCTATCGGCAGTCCCTATGACTGCCAATTTTTTTGTTCATGCGGGAACCTTTTAATTTTCCGGGATACAAATTAGCCTATTTTATGTCATTGCAATGTACATTGTAATGTACATACATGTATAATGTATCCGTGCATGAGCTAGTTCTTCATAATGTTCTCAAAGCTGTGTGAAATTTGCCAATCCACACTAATTGGCCAGCGTGGCGGACTTTGGTCCAACCCATAGAGAGAAGACTCATGCGTACACTAACGGCCTGGCAATGAGTTGAAAATTGAAATGATGATGACGGATGATGATCAATAATCATACTAATAATATAAATGGGAACGCGTGTTTGTTTGTTGGTTTGTCCTTCAATCACGCCATAAAAGAACAACGGATCGACGTGATTTTTACCATGGGTATAGTTGAGGACCGGAGAGTGACTTAAGCTACTTTTTATCCCGGCAAATTAAGGAGTCCCCGCGGGAATCAAAAAAAACTTAAGGCGCTGTGAGCTCACGAGATGAAAAACACGGGGGTTAAATCGAGCAAGCGCATGTTGCAAAGAATGCATGAAATAATTTGTAAAAAAAATTTCAATACAAATGAATCCGACAATGTGTTTGATTTAGAAATATTAATTTTATCTTATATTTCTAGAGCTAATTATTGGTTTCAATAACGAGAAAATTTGCTTTAAAAGGTAAATTAAGAGGTATGTTTAAAATAAAGTTCAATGCAGAGATTTTTTTAAATTGTGTTTTGAGATGCGTCAATGGCTGCTCAAAGGTCTTGAAAACAGCACATTATTTTAACAAGCATACATTATGTCACCGTTTGATGGATACACTGCTTTTAAAAACCCCCTTTTACGCTACACAGCGCCTCAAACCACGCGGTCGAAGTCGCGGGCATCAGCTAGTTAATTAATAATTATTTATGAAGCTACATAAAAAGCTTTATAGCGCATTAACTATTAAGACTATAATTTTTACTATTCTAGTATTAGATACTTTATGTGGGAAAAGTTAAAACGATGACTAATAAGTTACGCATCGCCATTCGATAACAACATAAATAAATAAATAAATAAATAAATAAATAAATAAATAAATAAATAAATGAATCTTTATTGACCCACACAATTTTAACAAATGAAAGCAATTGGTACATAATATATGTACATACTACCTAATTTAAAACTGTGTGGTCAATAGGCCCGCCAACAATAACATAACATAGAATATTAATATGGGGTCACCGTTGCCGCTACTTTCTATTTTATTTTAAGGAAAAGTAAAACCCAAATATTCAACGTCATGAATATGATGAATTTGACTCGTGACGTAGGTAACCTATCAAAAGTGTATGACACGAAATGATATAAAAAAGAGGATGTCTTATGAATGAATACTCAATTTATTTATTTCATGTGGGACACACAGGTGTCTCTTTTATTATGTCATGTTTTGACTCTACCACCGGTTCGGAAAACCTAGTCTAGTTTATTCTAGAGTCTACCTAGAAGAGCCGAAAGAAACTCAGCAGTTGCTCTTTTATTAAAAGCATTTTCTTCGTTTAGTAGGTAATTAGGTATATATAATTTATAGTAGTGTTAGTTATTTTACTATATTATGTAGGGCGCTGTACGCAAAGTCGATTGCTTACATATTATAACTTTATCACTAACTAAGAAATTCGTCAATTGTATAATAGCCTCGACTCAACAAGTGTTCTTTTAGGTGTTTTTTAATTTTTGTAACGTCAAATCTAAAAGTTATAATAAGTTATAAAGATAATATATTGACAAGTTGAGAAACTAAATTAAAGAAAATATCTGAGATCCTAACTAATTTAGTCCTAGATAGTAAACAGAACTGCAGTGCTATGTGTGTGTGTGTGTGCTGGATTAGTTACATCCAGTTAATCTACGAGACAGCACAATTCTGTTTATCATTACATACTTGTAGGCACATTTTCTAACAAGCAAACTTCCAATAAAATCATACTTCATACTAATACTTATTATTAATGCGAAAGTGTGTTTGTTTGTTTGTTGATTTGTCCTTCAATCACGTCACAACAGAGCAACGGATCGACTTGATTTTTTGCATGGTTATAGTTGTAGACCTGGAGAGTGACATAGGCTACTTTTTATCCCGGAAAAATAAGGAATTCCCGTGGAATTTTAAAAAAACTTTTTCCACGCGGACGAAGTCGCGGGCATCAGCTAGTTGATTATAATTATAGGGCCGTGCTAAAAAAGTTTTGGGTTAAGATTTTTTTTACCTACCTACTGTTTATTTAAATTCGATTCAATAAATCCGGAACAAATGCTACAAAACGCGATAAATTAAACTAACGATTAATGTTACGGTCGGCTGAACCAATAGAATGATCGACGTGTAGCGCATTCCCTAGATTTTACTATCGAAATGTCGAATATATATTACCTTTGGTTGCCTCTAAAAAGTGCTTAATTTTATTTCCTCTAAACCAAACATCCAAGAGAAAGCTTTTACTAGGAATGGGTGCAATAATAGTTCAACTATAACCAAGAGCTAAAGTAATGTTAATAATTCTTTCCAAAAAATCGACTTCAAATGCCACTGAAAAGTAATATATAATTTGTTATAATATAGTAATTTTTATTTCTACCCACTATGTTGAAGTCGGGCGAGCCTGATGCGTCAACTTTGCTTATCCTTGTTACACCCGCCCGACTTCAACATAGTGGGTAGAAATAAAAATTTTATTTATTACAGTGGCGTTGGAAGTCGGTTTTTTGGAAAGAATTTTATTTTTAAATTTTTAGTGTCAGGGTTGAGTATTTGTAGTCAGAATTTTTTATGGGACCACTTCGAGAGCTTCCTCTAAAGTCTGATAGAAAAAAAAACAAATCAGTTCAGAAACCACGGAGATATGCACCGACACACATAAAACAAAATTGAGAAACTCCTTTTTTGGCAGACGGTTAAAAATACTGGCTGTGATCTTACCGATGGTAAGGGCGAACCTGTTAGGGGTATGGCAGTCATATTAAAGTACCCCTAATCGTATAAAATTATTCAGGTGGTTACTCCCGCGACTTCGTGAGCTTGGATTTAGTTTTTTTTATTCGTAACTTAAAATCGTTACATTAGATCGTCCGTGAAAACGTAGCAGACAGACAGACACACTTTCGCATTTACAATATGGATTAGTATGGATATACTCATCAAGCTTTTCATTAGGTAATCGAGAAAAAATCAAGGCTAAATTAAGTTTGTTGCACATAGGTGAATAAAAAGAAAAAATATTAACTCGTGAACTACATATAATTGTGACTACTTACCTATATAATGACTAGGTACGTAGTACTAAAAAAATTAAAGGTATGATTGTCTCAGGGTAAATATTATTGTTTTTAAACTCTGCGTCCTTGATACAATCACGCAGGTACCTACCGCGTTGCTCTTAATCAAGTCAGAATTCCTAGATTGGATAGAAGTAGGCGTTACTTTTTGGAAGTCCATCATAATGAAGGAACTATATTTAAAAAACCGGCTGAGTTTATTGTGGGCTCTTCCCAGACCAGGGCGCGTTTGGAACCCTCGTAGCTTTAGTTTAAGATGTCGTACTGATTATCACCATTATATTGTTACTCGTATATGTTATAAATAACCGGACGTCAATAAGTGTAGTAAATACCTACCTAAATTGAATAAACGTTCTTTGACTTGACTTGACTTTGAACCAGAAGTTTAACTCGCTATAATCCGTGACGACAGGAAAATCTATGTGGTACAGTGTTTTTTTCCCACACCACAGACATCCCCCAAAACTACCCTCAACGTACGTTTCACTCCGATACCGAAAAAAAAACACTGTAAGCTTCTGGTTCCTTCATTGAATTCCTAGAGTCAATTTTGCAAGTTAATTTGACTTTTCCCTATTATAATATGAAACTTGCATCAATCATAGTGACAGTCTCAATTATTGTGATTGGCTAAATTCATGGTAATCTTGCTGCGACAGCCAATATAGCGGATTTTGGCCATTAGCGGAAGAGTGCTAGCGAATCAGAGGTGCAATCATGTAAGGATTGCCGATCAAATCGTTAAAGTTCGGCTTCAAAGTAAAATAAACCATAACAGCATTGAATTAGTGCTCAATTTCGCGTATCCATTCTCGTTTAGAGTATCGTACATACCTAATAAAAAATCTGTTGTAATCGTATTGTACACGATGAAGTATATCTAATGCTGTATTTTTCACATTGCATGGCTGTGACTTTGTTCAATAAACTTCCTAATGGCCATAAGGCTTTGTCACTTTGTAAGATTTAGGTAGAGAAAAAGTTATTATAGTGTGAGTGAATATCTTATGGATTAAAGAACTGAATAAACTGTAACATTTGACTAATTTTGATAAAGCTGATGTAAGAATTATTTATTTATTTATTGATTTGACTTATTATTGATTTGACATATTATTAATTTGACATAATATTATTGATTTGACATTTTAAAAAAATTATCGCATGTTTTTTAAATAACAGGCACATTTTGAATTGAAATTTTATATTGTAAGTTAATAATTATATATATTATAGTTAGTTGTTAATAATTTTAAATTTAGTAATGTAATATTATAGCTTTTGCACGCTGTCTCTGACAGTAGATTGTGTACGGGAAGTTTCTAATCATACCTACAACTGTTTTTACCCACAATTTGGCAAAATAAATGATTATTTATTTATTATTTATTTCCCCATGGTTCATTGAAAAGAACAGGATAGTTATGTTATGTACTTATCTACAATCCATACTAATATTATAAATGCGAAAGTGTGTCTGGCTGTCTGTTCGTCTGTCCGTAAGCTACGCTTTCACGGTCCATCTTTTCTACCGATTTAAATGAAATTTGGTACAAGGTTAGTTTGTATCCCAGGGAAGTCAGAAAAAGTCATCGTGTAACGATGACTAATAAAGGCGCTTATTCGGTTAAACATGATCTTTAACTTAATACAAGCTCTGTAATGATATATTTTAAACAATATTTTCTGAGGAAAGTATATATATATATATACATTATACTTTAATATTATAAATGCGAAAGTGTGTTTGTTTGTTGGTTTGCCTTTCAATCACGCCGCAACGGAGCAACGGATCGACATGATTTTTGGCATGGATGTAGTTGAAGACCTGGAGAATGACATAGACTACTTTTTATCCCGGAAAATTAAGGAGTTCCCGCGGGAATCTCAAAAAACTTAAACCACGCTGACGAAGTCGCGGGCGTCAGCTAGTTAGTCATAAAATAGACCTTTTGCTGCCTTGAATGGTGATGTCAATATCGTTTGAAGAGGTCTATTTATAAAGCACCCAATCCAATCAAACTGACTTTTTTTCAAGATTCGTGACTATTGTAGAGAGACAACGACCACAGCTATTAGAAAAAACTGCATAGCCGCGCAAAGTTATTTTCTTAGGACTTAATAAATAAAAAAACTGATCGTCCAAAATTTTAAATTGAAATTTGAAACGCAATAAAAAATATAATTTAAAAAAATTTGATAGAAATTTCGGTTCAACGATACCCGTTTATATAACGAACCAAATAATATAACGAAGGCAATATAGAGAACTGCAAAAGAAATGCTTCCTTTTGATGGGAGTAGGAGATCGTCTGGAGCCATACTGCTAACGTTTAAAGCAATCTCAAAATGACAGTTTGATATCACGTAAATAAAATTAGAATTCTATAACACGAAAGACAACAATAATGAAACAATATGGCTTCATACGTTGGCATTATGGCCCCTGATAATTTCTTAATAATGTTAAGTCGGAAGCATGGATCAAGATCTATAATTCTATAATAACTCAAATATAATCGTGATTTGATGACGATATTGCCCTTGGAATATGGATAATAACAAAAGGTCCATCCCATCACGATTCTTAATCGATGTTATCTCCGCTATAATGACTAAGTGTGATTTACAGACACGCTATAGGTGCTGTTGAAGTCTAGACTCTAGTTATACTTACTTCTATAAAAAATTCTTTCCAAAAAACCGACTTCCAACGCCACTGTAAAGCAAAAAATAATTTTTATTTCTACCCACTATGTTGAAATCGGGCGAGCCTCATGCGTCAACTTTGCTTATCCTTGTTATACCCGCCCGACTCCAATATAGTAAGTAGAAATATTTTTTTACTTTACAGTGGCGTTGGTAGTCGGTTTTTTGGAAATAATTTTTATTTTTAACTTTTTAGTTTCAGGGTTGGGGATTTGGAGTCAGAATTTTTTATGGGACCACCTCGAGGGCTTCCTCTAACGACTGATAAAAAAAATATTCAAATCGGTTCAGAATGCGGTAACATACATTTAAAAAATATATATATATATATATATATATACGCGCCGAATTGAGAACCTCCTTTTTTGGAAGTTGGTTAAATATAACTTTACTAGCAGATATGATTGGGCCGAAGTCGAACTAACTGAAAGCACAAATACAAGTTTTCATAGATCTAATAATTGAATAGTAACGGACTTCTCTTATATACTTTGTAATACATCTGTCACCGTAAGATTGTAATGTAACTAGCAAAATTGTAAACTGTCGACAGATTACAATTTAACGCATTATTTTTCGTTGAATTGTAATCTGTTAGGTATATTAACCCGATAAAACCTGAGGTGCGATTATGTAAGAATTGTCGATCAAATCGTCAAAGTTCGGCTTAAGCATAACAGCATTGAATTAGAGCTCAATTTCGTGTATCCATTCTCATACGTTTAGGGTATCGTTGACATACCCTTCTACATTAATCCTTACATAATTGCATCTCTGATTATTATTTATGTGGAACCCTAACCTAACCTACAAGAAAGAGACAAGAAAACGTAAATACAATTAATATTTCAAAAATGAACACTCAGAACATTGAACGGTTCACAATCTGTCGACAGTTTACAATTTCGCTAGGTAGATTACAATCTAACGATTTTTGCAATCTTACGGTGAAATATCCATACCTTTATATTTTAAACACCTTCAGGATGGAATTTCAAAAAACACTATCTTATTAAGTGTTTAGGTAGGTATATCATTACACGAAACAACTGACAAAACTTCAAGTTTCTAATTGTTAGCTTGTTATTTAATCTGTGCCCTAGCGTATAAATTAGTCAGAGGGCAAGTCATTCGACACATACATCGCGGTCGATAGACGATACTTCGACGATAATTTTATACACAATTAAATACCTTCCATTTTTATAGAACCACAGGCAGTAGGATTATCGGGAAACATGACAATATGATCGAAAAAAGAGTTCTTGTTATTGTTTTTTATTTATTGAATAAAAAATAAAAAATAAGTACAATAATCTTTTCCAACGTAGTTGTATGGCACTAAACAAACACGAATATAAATCCTAAACTACAAAGTTCTAAATGCCACAATTATAATATATCACAGATATTGCACAATAATAATGTTTTTCAAAACAAAAATTCACATTATGTTGTTAGACCCCTTACTGGATGGACAGACGACATCAGTGAGTCGCAGGGAGCCGCTGGACACAAACAGCATAGCACAGGTTATAGTTAGAATCCAAAAAAAGGTCTCCAGGATTGTCCAATAAGTTTTAAAGTTCACCGATTGACGACAAGACGTCATGTTTAGACTCTGTTAAGAAATACATTAGGTCTCTGCGGGTAAGATTGAGGATTCCTTCTGAGATCATCATATTGCCTATAATTTAGGTACCAAAAAGGTCTGTTATCAACAGGCAATTGGTTAAACCTGTTTATTAGGTTTCTGTCTCCTTTAGCTTCAATAGGGGCATCTTCGTTTTCTCCGAATCTGTTGAAGAGCCCATTATTCGATGGTGTTTCGGGGAATCCGATCGGACGCAGGCCTGCGTAAAATGGTCGTTGTGCGAACGTTAGAGCACATATCATTGAGAGAAAAAAGGCGATCTTGAATACTGCCATTATATCTGGAAACAAAATAGTAACTGTAAGTAAGCATTATACTTAATAAAGGTAATATTTTAAGTTAGATGACACTGATAACTTCATCTGCATGAATTTAGGTTTTGAAAATCTCGCGGGAACTCCATGACTTTTCATGAAATTATGCAAGAGTTGAGTACCAAAATCAAAAACTGAAATCGTATGAAAATATGTAAAAGCGTAGGAAACAGACAGACAATTTGACATTTATAATATTAGTATGCATAATATGTATTATTAAAAGGACTCAGTTATCCAGATACATAAACATTAATTTGGCAATTCACACGAACACAGCCGCACTCCATTACCGAGTAACCCTAGACCAGTATTGCCACTCTCGACTACGTAAGGTACAAAATTAATGCATCTTTCAGACTGAGCCTAACACTATGATAGTGTAAATTATAGAGCAGTCAATTTTGCAGAAAGGGTAATTAATGACTTTGCGCACAAATGGCAGAGTAGTGTACGTACAAGGGGGTTACTAGTTACTGCCATCGCTTAAAGCAGTATTTTTTAAATATGACAGATTAAAGTCACGTACCTTGAGGTTCCTAAAATAAGAATTATATTATTCTACAACTGCTGCAAATAATACTGCTTTAAGCGATAGTAGTAACTCCCCTGAGCGACAATTCTGTTGACATTTCCTTATTGATCAAGATCATAGATTTATTTTATTAACTACCGATCGAGATAGTAAACAAGTATTTGCACCATGACAAAAAATAAAAAGCAACAAATATAATTGAAGGTTACAAAAACTGTAACGGATAAACAAAGTGCATACCTGCACATTATTAATTAATTGAACTAATAGTGATATAGCCACTTAAAATATGTAGGTACGTAGACAAGTTATTATAATATACCTTAGCATTCAAATCGAATAAAAAAACTACAAAAAATCAGACCAAATGATCGAATTGTAAAGAACGACCAGTAAATCTATGATTATATTTAAAAAAAATGAATTCGTATAGCAGTTGTAATAATATTGGTTGGTAATTTTATAAATACTTAACTAAAATTTATTATCACAATAAAGTTAATGATTACAAAAATGAACTGATTACTTATAGCATAAACGAGAAATTGGTTGGTAATTTAATAAAACTAATGATCAAAATAAAGTAAATGAAAATAACTGCAAAACTTAATAAAGACCAGCAAAGCACACTAGTAACAAATCAAGATACGTACCTGTAGACAAAAATCAAGTAATTTAGTAAATTTTAAAACAGAATTAAAATAAATCTGAATTAAGTAAGAAAAATTATTGCTCAAACCTTAATGAAAACAACTTTGTAAAAGTTATAAATGCCAATATAGAACAAAACTGATGCGAAACCGGTACGATGTTGACTTGTTTACTTCAAAGTTTATTTATACCTTTATATCGAGTGGTGCTGAGTGTTCGAGTACAAGGTCTGACACATCCGAACCGACGGGATACTCTTGTGTAATGAGTGGCTACAGTGACTGTTTACCGTATAAATATGTCTTGCAAGACACTGCGTATCTTGGTCTTTTCAACGTCACAAGTTTTGAAGAGCTTATTACGGAATAGAAGTGATAAAATAAACAAATATACTAAAATCTAAATATTAAACTAACTATAAAATAAATTTAAAATAAATTCTTATATACTTCTAACAAAAGAAAAACCCTAATCAAAAAGTCCACCCCCAACATCAACAAGGTACCCAAGGTTTTATAGTTACATTTAATGTAAAACAAAATTAGTTATGAAGTTATTTAAAATAAATATTTACATAAGTAGGATAGTTTTGGCTTTTATTTGATACAGTACTTTCACACTGTTTGAAAATCTTACTCTTGTACAAAAGACAATTAAAAAAAATTAAATCCAGTTCTCAGGACTTTTGTCTACCTTCCTAAGTCCTAACCTCCTAACACCTGGGGGGTTACTACCGTCGCTTAGCACAGTATTATTCAAAAATGACAGTTTTATATCACGTACCGTGGCATCCCTGAAATAAGGATTTTAATACTAAAACACGAAAGACAACAATATTAAAACAATACGGGATTAAGCGATGGTGGTATGCCCCCTGTGATTTAACACAATGGGCTATAGATAACCTATTGCTTGACGTTATTAAGGAAATATATTGTAGTTTTAAAAAAACCCAACGCAAAATTATTTAGCGTTGGGTTTTTTTTAAAACTACAATATATTTTCTTATTATTTTAATCAATCTCACATCATCTGGCCTGGTGGGAGGCTTCGGCCGTGGCTAGTTACCACCCTATCCGCAAAGACGTGCCGCCAAGCGATTTAGCGTTCCGGTACGATGCCGTGTAGAAACCGAAGGGGTGTGGGTTTAATATAACTGCCATGCCCCTAACAGGTTAGCCCGCTACCAACTTAGACTGCATCATCACTTACCATCAGGTGAGATCGTAGTCAAGGGCTAGCTTGTAGTGGATTAAAAAAAAAAAAAAAAAAAATTGACCGTGAAACCTGATTGATTTATGGATAGAATTTTAACTTTTTTTTTATATAGAATCGGGTATTTGACTGCTAGTCAGATAAATAGATAAATATTTTTTTAGTCATTATTAAAAAGAGGATCTCCCAAATGTCGCAATATCAACGTCCCCTGTTAGTTTTATACCAGTTAGTTTTTTAACCATTGTAAACTATCGGTTAAAGTAAAAAAGTGTGTCGAACTTTTATGACGTCACAATTCAATATTTCATACAAAACTCCAAACTAAGCGCGCGGTTGACGTTTGGAAAGCTGATTTGACTTAATGTCAAATACCCAATTCTTCGATAGGCACCTATTTTAATCAGTACTGTAAAATAGTAAACAAAACTGACCTAGATATTACAATATCACATTGTCCTGTCTATTCATTTGTAAGGCAGCGTAAAAACCCAGTTTGTTGCGTCTCGCCGAGTACGGTCATTGTTCCGATTCATGGCGTAGCGTTTGTCGAAGAAAGTCATATGAAGAAAGTTGCTGAGCGTTGCCCAATGGTCTAAGATCTTACCTTGTAATCTAGGTAAGATAAGATGGTCTCGAAACCTACAGGTAACTTTTCATGTTGACCTAACTTGAAAACTTACAAAACACTACGGACCGGAAAGGTCAAAACGTGCGCCCGTAAAGTCTACGTCACTCACTTT
This sequence comes from Erebia aethiops, assembly GCA_923060345.2. Taxonomy (NCBI): domain Eukaryota; kingdom Metazoa; phylum Arthropoda; class Insecta; order Lepidoptera; family Nymphalidae; genus Erebia; species Erebia aethiops. Next base: position 5,120,836 of record OV281096.1, on the reverse strand, counting down.
TCTATGAAGCGTACTTACTACGCCATCGATCTTATCAGAGGCCTAACATCAACTTAATCATCAGCCTAAACATCGATTTCATAGTCCTAAAATACTGGTGCAGTCACATTGAATTTAAAGAAGCGGGCGAAGTTGCAGGCATCACACTTCCTATTAAAAATCCATACTTATATTATAAATGCGAAAGTGTGTCTGTCTGCTACGCTTTCACGGCCCATCTGTTCAACCGATTTGGATGAAATTTGGTATAGGGACAGTTTGTATCCCGGGGAAGGACATAGGCTACTTTACGGTAATCCTTACTTTTTATCCCGAAAAATTAAGGATTATGTACTGTGGGGATGAAAAAAACTTAAACCACGCGGAAGAAGTCGCTTGCATCAGCTAGTTAAAAATAACTCGTTTATCGTATTTAGTGCTAACGTATAAATTTAGGGAAATACGTTAGCACTGAATAAATACTAAGGTATTTCGAATAACACTAGACAGTATAATCAGCCATGTGGTTTACAAAGACGTCATCGAATAGGATGATACGTGATGGATTTTCATTGCAGTTTACGGGAATTCGATGTTTTTAGGTTGTATTTCTTGTACATGCATTACTAATTCCCTAAGTTAGGATTTTTATACCTACGAGTAGATCCCTTATAAATAACTTCAGAACGGCTGCACCTTTTTGGTTATTTTTTCGTTGTTATAATATGTTATTCGTCCAAGCCCGCCAACTCGCATTGGAGCAGCGTGGTGGGTCTAAGCTCTAATTCGCTCTCTCCTATATGAGAGTGGAGGCCTGTGCCCTGCTGTGGGACGTTAATGGGCTGTAGTGGTGGAAGCCTAGATAATGACGACACAAATCTATATTTTGCTTATTTTTGGACTACAATACCAAATAGTTAAGTAATCACCCTTCTGCGTTTGTATGAAGAACGTGCTGTCTTATACCGAGTGCGTAGTAAGTATGCCCTAAGCGCTTTGTATTATTTCTTGAAGATTTGATGAATAGTTCGGACACGGCGAGCGGATACCTTAATAAAACGTAACATAGGTAGGTAAATGCTGAAGTATGAAGTATGAAAGCCCACCCACGCGAAGCCCCGAATCAGCTAGTTAAATACCATTTATTAAAACAGTGCCCATCATACTTCATACTAATATTATAAATGCGTAAGTGTGTTGGTTTGTTGGTTTGTCCTTCAATCACGCCACAACGGAGCAACGGATCGATGTGATTTTTGGCATGGGTATAGTTGAGGACCTGGAGAGTGACATATGCTACTTTTTATCGCGGAAAATTAAGGAGTTCCCGCGGGAATAAATAAAAACTGAAACCACGCGGACGAAGTCGCGGGCATCAGTTAGTTATTTATATAAAACATTGAAGTAAAAAGCATCATAGACAAGATATGAAATTTATAAAATTAAAACCTCCTTCCAACTGCTCGTGATCATGCGAAGTGATCGTTTAAAGCAGTATTATTTCAAAATTACACTTTTATTTCACGTACCTTGACGTCCCTAATATAAGGAATATAATTCAAAATTTCTAAAACACGAACTTTTTCCAATATAAAAACAATACGGTTTTAAGCGATGGTTGATGCCGCCCCCAGTCCCCTTGTGGAATATGGCCGTAAATCATCCTACCTTCCCAGAAGCTATTATACAATAATATCTAAAATAAAAATGGACGGACAGACGGACGGACAGTCAGACAGACAGACAGACAGACAGATGGGTAATGGTCATGGGTTGGATGATATGAAAAGGACGGACGGACGGATGCAGCTTAAATGGCCGTATTATTTTGAAACTTGATATTTTTACAGCTTCAAGTGACCATTCACTGTAGTATTTGATATTAATTTCAACTTGACTTCCACGCGTTCCTTAGAAAAATGAGGGTTGACAGACAGACAGACGGACAACGAAGTGATCCTATAAAGGTTCCCCTTTTCCTTTTGAGGTATGGAACCCTAAAAACAATTATACGCCACCGAGAGGTCAATTCATTCCAAGCCAAATTAAAACGAATACTGGGATAATAATATAAATAATACGCCATTATAAGATAAGTTTTAATTTATTCAGCTCATACCCGTTAACTTTTAATTTATGTACAGGGTGCGTCGTGAAAACAGACGATTTTAAATCAAAATTTTAGGATTGTACAATACGTATTTTATTCACGATTATCATTATTTTGTGTGTATGTAGGTATTTGTGTGTGATAATGATGAAATAATATTTCCATATTTTGAATTTAATACAAAATGGTATTTCCAATGCGTCACTATTTAGTTAAAGGCATTGTGTTTATATAAAATATATTTACTTGACTGGTAACAATTAATAAATTATTTGAGGTTTGAATGTGGTTTTTAAGTAGATAAACTCAAGTAGTGTGTAAGATATTTTCAAGTACCAAAACGTGCCATAATGATTGCCCATTCTTAATCATTAATGATGTATTAATGCTAACGCACATGTCACAAGTTAGACACACTATAGGGCCGTAATTTATTTGTATGAATGTCCAATTAATGTCAGAATAATTAGAAACCCTCTGCCAACCCTAGTAAGGTCTGGTCTGGCCATAGTCTGGCACCGAACTTTGGATTCAAGATTTAATTTAATTTAAAGTATACTATAAACATATTTATTTTTTATGTGAGCAAAACCAAAGTACGCTTAATGCTTAAGTACCTAATCAAAGTTAGACAGGTAAGTGAACCGTGGCCTAGTGGTCAAAGGGGCTCAGGGCGCGATTCCCAGAGAGACGCAGGTTCAAATCCTGCCGGTTCCGCAAATTTTTGATATGTATAATATTTAAGTAAGTTTAGAAACTTTCCTCGTGAATGAAGCGATCTTTTCGTTTTTGTGAAGCACCAGGGTAAAGGGTTACAGGGTAACCCCGCTGCGTCAGTGCGTCAGGTGGATTTAAATAAAATAAATAAATAAAAGTTTATTGACCAACACTACAATTTTATACTTAGTTTAAAATTTGGTATTTGTTATGTGACCAATCTGAAAGTATCCTTTCAACTAAAAAAAATCATTAAGTATAAAAAAGTCATTGTTTTTCAAATTTAATTTTCATACAAAGGAACTTCAGTCTACTGAAGTTTTTGACCTTCTACTAAGGTCGATATTATGGATCAAACTCTATACTTTTATCCAGCCAATCAGTAAACCACCAAGCAACAACCAACTCAACAACTCAACTCAATGAACTTTTTAGGGGAGTCCTGTTAGAGGCATACCCAAGAATTTTGATGACCCCCCTGGCGCAGTGGTGAGCACTGTGGTCTTATTGTGGGAGGTCCCGGATTCTATTTCCGGCAGGGTCAATTTGGGAATTCATAATTTCTGAATTTTCTCCGGTCTGATCTGCTAGGAGGCTTCGGCAGTGGCTAGTTACCACTCTACCGGCAAAGACGTACCACCAAGCCATTGAGCGTTCCAGTACGATGCCGTGTAAAAACCGATAGGGGTATGGGTTCAATATTATAAATGCTGTACCCAGTGGCGTGTACAGGGTTTGAAGCTAGGGTAGGCATTAGTTAGTCAGAATACCTATTTACTGAAAAAATGAGCATTGACGTATTTCCAATTGGGTAAGCTGTGCTTTTGTGCCTCTATGATTTACACGCCACTGGGTGTACCCTAACAAGCTAGCTCGCTACCATCTTAGACTGCGTCATTTCTTACCATCGGTGAGGTTGCATTCGTAGTGGAATAAAAAAAGAATTAGCTTGAAATATGAGGCACTATTAATTCCTGAGCCATAGGAAGCTTGCTTGTTAGCCATTAGAGGTAGATCCACCAAGTGCATCTAACTAGGTATATCTAATGCATATGCGCTAATGGTTCTAAGTCACCTATGTCCTAGATTGTAATTACTTTGTAAACATCTAACTGGTGTTTGAAGACGGCCATCATCGTTTGCTATAATTATTTTATAGTAGTCGGAACTAAGTAAGGGGTATTTCTTATTTCTATTACTAGGTGATACCCGCGACTTCGTCCGCGTGGTTTAAGTTTTTTTGATCCCCGCGAGAACTTCTTAATTTTCCGGGATAAAAAGTAGCGTATGTCACTTTCCAGTTCCTCAACTATACCCATGCCAAAATCACGTTGATCCGTTGCTCCGTTGCGGCGTGATTGAAGGACAAACCAACACACCAACAAACAAACACGCTTTCGCATTCATAAAATTAGCGCGGAGCGCAAGAGGTTCGCGAACATAGTGGATACCCAGCCTGAGCAATAAACTTAGCATAATAATACAGAACTCTCAATGTATCTCCATTCCTGACAATAGTCCTCCATCTTCACGAGATTATGGTTGAGTGCATCCCACAGACGTTCCGAAGAATAAAACCTGATTGTCACCGTATAATTGCAAAAACTGTCAGACTGCAATCTAACGCTTTTTATCTCGATAGATTGTAAACTGTCGACATATTGTGAACCGTTCAATGTTCTGAGTGTCAGTTTTTGAAATATTCATTGTATTTACGTTTTCTTGTCTCTTTCTTGTAGGTTAGGTTGGGGTTCGACATAAAATATAACCAGGTAGTGCCCGGCCGCAGGTTCTATCAGGTTAATATGCCTAACAGATTACAATCTACCGAAACATATTGCGTTAAATTGTAATTTTTCGAGAGTTTACAATCTCGCTAGATAGATTACAATCTGACGGTGACATATCCACAGAACAAATACTTTAGCAGATATCCAATTTTGTCGTTATATCTGTACCATAATTATAATAAACTGTTTTAAGAATCTCCGTTGATTGTACAGTAATTTAGATCAACTCTTTAGAAGCATAATAATAGGTATTGGTTGGGTAATAATAATTAGGTACTAGATATATAGATAGATAAATCCTTTATTGCCACACAAACATAAAGATATAAAGTAAACAAGTACAGAAAACAAAGTGCGCAAGGGCGGTCTTATCACTAAAAGTGATGTCCTGCAGACAACTCATCAAAATACTTAATCAAAGCGAAAAATCAGACCAAACAATTTAGAAAATAATGTTTTCTAATTTGATTCTGCTTCGAAGTACGAACAGTCTGTCGGTCTGTTTATCAATTAGTTACCTTTTCACGGCCAATTTTGAGCAGATTTGATTGAATATGATACAGACAGCTCCAAACCTAGACCTTATCATTACTTTTTATTAAGCGTGATTGTTGTCAAGCGCCAGCCTATTCTGCAATAAATAAAGATAGACGGATATAGGTAACTTCATATCCCAGAAATGTTTAAGGAGATCTTTAAAAATCCCGTGGGAATCTGCTAAATCCACTCGAACGAAGTCGTGGGCATTATGTAATTCAAAATAGTTAGGTATATGCATTGTAGTTAACCAAGTTAAATTGGGAATTAACCAATACTAATAGATAATAGTAAAGGTCACTGGATAATATTGTATTACTCGTTCGCAAAACAATAGATTGTTATCATCAACTCCGAGAAGCCGCTGTGAATGTATATAGATTTGCTATACCGGTTTTTTAAAATTACCGATAAGGGATTGCGTGTGCGGGAAATAGCACTTTAGATTGGGTATCTACTCGAAGTGATTCCCAGACTGACGTCACTTTTTGACTTCATAAACATACTCTATGTATGTTTACTTACTACTTATTTACTTTTTTTAAATAAAGTTTTTAATAATACATACTTTACAACCTCTCTTCCAGAACACTCCCCTGACTCGATCTAACAGCTTTGGGATCCTCGGTGTTAGTATATCGAACGAAGTCCAGCTCCGCGCACTTTTGGCTTTACCTTCCAGATGGAAGGTATAGCCAAACTAGCCTCCAAATAACTCGGGTGCTCAACAGAGCCAAAAGATACTTTGCGCCTAAGCACAGGCTTCTGCTGTATAAAGCGAAGTTCTGCCCCACATGGAGTACTGCTCTCACCTCTGGGCCGGAGAACCCCAGTACCAGCTCATTTCATTTGACCGGATACAAAGGCTGGCAGTTCGACTCGTAGACAATCCCAAAATTACTTGCACGCTGGAGTCCCTAGAACACCGAAGAGACGTTAGTTATCTTTGTGTGTTTTATCGTCTCTACAATGGGGAGTGTTCTGAGGAGTTATTCAATCTAATACCAACTTCCTTGTTCTCCAGTCGCACCCTACGTTCCAGAAACAAATTTCATCCTCACCACCTGGATGCCTGGTCCTCTTCCACTACCCATTATTCAAGGTAATTTCCAGGAACCAGCTTCCATCTTCTGTGTTCCCTCATGATTATAATATGGGGTTCTTCAAAGGGCGGATAAACAAATATCTCAAAAGCCAGCAACGCATTGGTGGTTTCTCTGGTACTGCAAATGTTCATGGGCGGCGGTAATCACTTACTGTCAGGTGAGCCGCCTGCTCGTTTGCTCGCTATACATATATTAAAAAAAACATACACTGCTACGTCCGATATCAATTTTGAAGCTGATTCGATGTCTTAAAGATACACTCACAGATGCACTTTTACTTGACTTTGTAGTCATTTATAGACCGATAGAGTCATAGAGTCCCTATTGAGCAGGTATCTGACGTTAAATACTTATAACTTTTCTCGTGAAATTAATGGTCTAAGTGAAAGTAAGCCCGAATAACCACCTTAATTCTCCGTACCATCCAATCTTGCAACATCTGAATACTTTTGAAGTCTTATTCGATCTAGAATGTTTAAATGCCGATTCATGGATTTAGGATTGGTCTCCGTTGCGCTACTACGCGGAGACCAATCCTAAATCTATGGCCGAATCCTAACTTAAATTCTTATTTTGTTGGTTTCAAGCTCAAACTCAATTCAATTCAAATAACTTTTTAAAAGTGCTTTTCAATCATCGAGTGAATCTACCCTGGTACCACTGCGATTCCTACCGAGAAAAAACAGCAAGAAACTTGGTGGTTGATCTTACGAAAAAAAAAATTACACTTACATCAATTTTGGTGATTCGTAGCACTTTGAGCCGGCCAGAAAAGGTTATATGCAAATCCTAGTATCCGACATGTGTCAAAAGTGAAGCGGTTATAAGCCTTTATAATCTCACCCAAACCCCATCCCCTAACAAATTCCAGAGACAGCTGTCGCGGCTTTCTGGAATAGGGGTGTGATATTCAGCGGTATTCTATTATTATACTATCTGTAAATAAATATTTTAAGATCAGACCCTCCAAAATATGTTAAGAAATATGCGCCGTTTCGCGAGACCTACATATTTGAGGCGTTTTCACGAGAATTTTCGATGGGATTGCACAATTGTCTTAAAAACTGTAGAGAAATTCAATAAAATTAATATAAATAAGTGAATATTATAAACAAATCAAAGGCTTATCTGTGAATGCAGAAATATCACGTTTTTTATCCACTACAAGTTTGACCTTGACTGCGATCTCATCCGATGGTAAATGATAATGCAGTCTGAGATGGTAGCGGGCTAACATGTTAGGGGTATGGCAGTTATATTAAGCCCATACCCCTATAATTGGCATCGTACCGAAACGCTAGATCGCTTTGCGGCACATTTTTGCCGGTATGGTGGTAATTAGCCCCGGCCGAAGCCAGAACACAAACGAAGGCAAACAAAATATTGAAAGGGATTGTCCTACTTGAGTGACAAAGCGAACCTGTAAGCTGTAGGACGATGTCAAGCCCGGTGGACTGATGATCACAGGAAGTTAAACACTTTAACAAATACCTACCATTTAAACCGTATGTCAAAGTATAATAAGCCGTGTTTCATCTGATGGATAAAGAAGTTACGCCTCAGCAGCATCTCACTCCGCCTGTGTTGCGCAAGTTCTTTTTGCCGATCGTCGTTTCAACCTATAGACGTCCACTGCTGGACGAAGCACTTCCCATATAGTGGTCTATATGTAAAGCCTTATGGTGGTCATCTGCATGGATCTCCATACAACACCGTCTTGTGCCGCTTGTAACCAGCGGCTCCCAGCTACTCGCATAAGGTCGTCCGTCAATTTACTGGGAGGTCGTCCACCGCTACGCTTTCCGGTACGAGGCAGCCATTCAAGCACCATCAAAAATCAAAAAAATACGCGACAAATTGAAAATCTACTCGTTTTTGGAAGTTAATAAATATTACACTCGGTGAAATAAAACCTAGAAGATGCGTGGTCGTCGTAAGTCATGCGCTGATGAAATATCTATGTAGTTTTAATTTCCTTTGCCTAATTTCTTGGGTACTCTAGTTACATAGACAGCGGCGTGAAAATCTAATATAAATCGTGTCCATGCATAATTGGACAAGTTTTTAAACAACCAAGTAATTTAAGACGTAATTTACATAGACATTTTCCATCATAATTATGCCTATCGTATACAAAGATACGATCCAGCAAGGATCGTCGAAAAACATAATAAATATATATGGTCTGAAAGAATCGGAAAGTATTTGCAAGCGTGTGATTGACTCGACCGCATCGGGTGGTTTGAATTAAAGCTCAAAGGCAGCAGGGTTTAGCGTTGATGTGAGATCTCCTCAAGCATTTTACGGTGCGCCTTAAACCCCTATTACACTACACTTTTCACAGGGCCCTGTGGAAAGGGTGGGCGTGGTCGATAGTTTTAGCGTCGCTTATTACAAAGCAATAAGGACCAATTTAGGGACCCTTTCTCCCTAAATCTTATTACACTACACTGATCCAGGGTTAAGTGTCCCTGTGAAAAGTGCAGTGTAATAGGGGTTTTATGCTGACGGTACTCGTATTTTCGGTATTTATAACAATGAAGCTCTTGCTGCTCTTGAGCCCCAATATTAGTCACGTGGGTCTTAGAAAAGCTCAAATGCAGTGTCTATTAATTCAGGTTATAAGCTATCTCCGTTCCACATTTCAGCAAAATCGGTTCAGTCGTTGAAGTGTGAAGGAGTAACAAATATCCAAACTTACAAACTTCCAATGTATATGACACCGTAAAATTGTAAAAACCGTTAGATTATAATTGAATATACCGTTAGAATATATTGAACGGTTCACAATCTTTCGAAAGTTTACAATCTCGCGAGATAAAAAGTGTTAGATTACAATGTAACGGTTTTTACAATTTTACGGTGACATATACCTACAAACATCCAAACTTTCAAATTTGGTCCAAGCTTACATCACACGGGGTCTTAGTTCGGGACGAACCACTAGTTATATTTGTGTACAAGATTTACGTTATGCCTATCCAAATACCCACACATTCCAAAGGCTTTACCAAGACAAACGAGCCTCAATGCTAAGTTTAATCGTGAAATGGAATTATTCATTGTTCACTTGTTTAATCATAATAACACAAAACAGATTTCTGCTTTTCAATCAAATTCACGTTGAAATATTAACTTACAGTACCCGGCAATAAATATTGCCGGGTACTGTACAGGGTCTGGGGGTTCCTACCACCGCTTAAAGCATTATTATTTTAAAATGACAGTTTTATGTCACGTACCTTGACGTCCATAAAATAAGGATTATAATTCTCAAACACGAACGTCAACAATATTAAACAATGCGGCTTTAAGGAATGGTGTAAATTGCTCCTACAGGTTACGTGTATTGTTATGGTATAAGACAAGAAAATTGAACCATTTCTCAAATGTTCTCTGCTATCTCTGTAAACAGCTGCTATTCAAATTATTACTTTACTATTGTTTAATCCGTGGTTTTACATTTTACTTATAATTTCAATTCCCTATTGACGTCCGTCACGGCGTTGTATACCTACTTAGATCGTTGTCTAACTTTATTAAGCTACGTTCGTGGTAATAATTTTCTTGTCTCAAAGTTCACAAAGGCAAAAGGCATTTGTGAAATTTTGCAAGAAAGGAAAAGCGTGAGCGGAAATACGGTGTCTTGTATAATCTCAAACAGGTTCTGCTGCAGCAAGCCCTGGAATATTGGTGTATACCCAGTATACGGATTTTCAAAGAAAATTTAATTTCGTCTTGGAACTTATATAATATTATGAAGTATCTATCCAGGAGTCCTGTAATAAAACATTTCCTGTAGAAGGACGTATATTTACTTTTATGGAGTGAAACTTCTTCAGGCGCGTTGAGCACTTTTTGGTAGGGGGTAAACTTGTGGATTCGCGTCACCGACACCGCTCCGACGTCATGCTCGCGTTTTTACGAAAACAAAAGGTCTTAAATATAAATATACCACATTCGAAATTAAACTTTAATGCCTAAATGTTAAGGTTTAAATATATATTTAAAAAAATATTCAAAAAAAATAAATTAAAATATTTGTATTCACTTCTATCGGCAATCCCTATGACTGGCAATTTTTTTTTGCTCTCTACTTCTAATTGACTGCGATCTTACTAGGACGTGATGGCATAGAGGCATACTTTTAGAGGCATGGTTTCCAAACCTACCCCTACTGGGTTTCTACATGGCAAGTCTTTGCAGGTAGAGTACTCGTAGTAACAGCAGATTTAATAACCACTAAAAATTATTTATTTGAACAGTAGGTAGTCAAATACCCAATTGAAGACCCTGTAATACGAGGAGATAATATTGCAAGGGCGGTGGAAAATAGCAAGATGAAATTTTCATCTATTATTGTATCAACGAAAATACTTTTCTAAACTGAATTTCTACGAAACTTAATTTGGGAGATCTGATATATAGAACGAGATTTGATATAATAGTTATAGTAAAATCTGGTATCAAGTAAAATAATAAGTAAATTACGCTTTTATCGTCCACTATATTTAATTTAAGTTAGTTAGTTAGTTTTTTTATATTTCGTATTCTTCTCAGCTCTAAGGTTTTTAAGAATACGAAAAATGGGGTAGGTACACTACTTAAATAATGACGTGTAGAATAACGTCTCCACGAATGGAAGCATCACGCCTTGTTTGAACTCACATTTAGCATTTGTATTTATTTATATTTGTACTAGCCGATGCCCACGACTTCGTCCTCGTGGATTGAGGTTTTTTGGTTCCCACGGGAACTCTTTAATTTTCCGTGGCCTTTGTGTTATTTCAGACTATAATCAATCTCTGTGCCAAATTTCACCCAGATTCGTTCAGCCGTTCTGGCGAGATTGAGTAACAAACATCCATTTGAGGTTTTTTGGTTCCCACGGGAACTCTTTAATTTTTCGGGATAAAAAGTAGCCTATGTGTTATTCCAGACTATAATCGATCTCTGTGCCAAATTTCACCCAGATTCGTTCAGCCGTTCTGGCGTGATTGAGTAACAAATATCCATCTATCCATACATCCAATATCCATCCATCCAAACTTTCGCATTTATAATATTAGTATAGAAGTAAAGATAGAATGAAGCATTCATGTATACTTAAACCAGCTTCATGGCTGCAGATTCAAAGCACATTGGATATAATTACAATACAAAATGTATTGCCCTGAATTACGAGCACGTCGTTTGATTTAACAGGACTTATAGGATTCGGGATTACTTGCGTAAACGGATTTAGAGCTGTTTTAGCGCTTATTAGTTTTGTATTTATATTTTAGATTGGTTTTACTGCGTATTCCGTAATAAACCAGTACGCTTACTCTGAGTTTTAACATTGCAAATACGATTGATCGACCTGAGAGTGAGACCAAGCCAAGTGTAAGCGAACGTCAAAGTAAAAGGAAGTCGGTTAATGAACCTTAACTGAATTGGTTTAGAGCTATTGTATTTCTTGTTTTGTAGTTCTTGTGTATTTCTTCATATCTAAACGCTGAATTTGTGACTTTAAAGCAAGAGCTTTTCGGTCTATTTTACTTTGACGTTTGCTTACACTTGGCGTAGTGAGCTCTCACGTCGATCAATCGTATTTGCAATGTAAAAACTTAGAGTAAGCGTATGTTTATCTCAAAACTTCTTCAAAACTCTAAACAGAACTCTAAACTAAGCATTGTTTTTGGCTGATTCTAGATATCCTCATACCAGATTCGATTCCGTTTATATTCAAATCAAATCAAATCAAATATTTTTTTTTTTTCAAATCAAATATTTTTTTTTCAAATAAACTTTTACAAGTATTTTTGAATCGTCAAGTGAATCTACCACTGGTTCGGAATGCCATTCCTACCGAGAAGAACCAGCAATAAACTCGGTGGTTGCTCTTTTTTAAATAATTCATTTACAATTACTATATCAATGTGTACATAAGTAACCGCTGTCCCTAGCATTGCTGGATTTATTATCGAGGAGATATTTTCATCATCACCCATCGCCGCTGTCTCCGTAGCTCGGGTTCCCTTAAATAATAAGAAGGACTAAGACACTTTAGACCTTATTCCCAAGCAGTGGCGTGCATGTTATAGAGGCAGCAAAGCGCTGCTTACCCTAGTTGAAGCAAGCAGCTCAATACATATTTCTTGTATGACTTGCCAGTAATCTAGTGCCTACGTAACAAATGCCTACCCAGGCTTCAAATCCTGTGCACGTCACTGGTCCCAAGGTATACCGTAATATATCGGCTCCCCACCGGAAAACGCAGCGTGGGACTTTTTTATTAAATTTATAGTACTTAGCTGTAATCAGACTTGCTGGCAAGTAGTGATCTAAGTGGAGCACGCTTACCGAGAAGATGCTTATTCACTCTTGATTTGAAGATACCCCTAATTTCCCGCTAAGTGAGCGCACGATCTCTAGAGAGCAGTCGCTGGGAATGCCGCTTGGCACAAGACCGAGTCCTGTGGATATCCATGCAGGAAAGAAAAAAAGGTTGAAAGTAAAAGATGTTTTTTTTTAATTTATGTTTTATCTGAAGCAGAATAAAACATTTTGTTGTTTTTAATTCTAGAATCTGGAACACGAATCTCGAAATTCAATAATAATGAAACAATTATGTCTTAAGCGTTGTAATAACGAACTACAAATTATCAGGTAGTACAATTCGAATTCGTAAGTACTACTTTTCAAAAATTAAAAATCGAATAATGTAATAATAATAGTTATCGAAGAATGTACTCGATATAGGTAAAGCAAGTACCATTTAAATTCGGTTGGTTGTTCTCTGATAGCGCGATGTACTCTACTATCTAGTTTTTATAACATTTTTAATTTGCCTCAGTTGACAATCGCAGTAACATATTATTATAATAGAGGTGAGCTGATAATTTTATAAAAGCTATGTACAAAAGTATATATGCTATAGTTCCAAAACATACATTATTATCTTAACAATAAAATTATCAACTATAATTACGAAACAAGTATATCATATTTTTATCCGAGTAATCATACTAATATTATAAATGCGAAAGTCAGTTTGCTTGTTGGTTTTGTTGGTTTGTCCTTCAATCATGCTGCAACGGAGCAACGGATCGACGTGATTTTTGGGATAGTTGAGGACCTGGAGAGTGACATAGGCTACTTTTTATCCCGAAAAATTGAGGAGTTCCCCGCGGGAATCCAAAAAAACTTATTCCACGCAGACGAAGTCGCGGGCATCAGCTAGTTTCTTATAACTTCTTCCCTCCAGTTTCATTATAGCTATATAGATATCTGTTAAATATTGACTATAAATAAATAAATGATTTATTTATTTCACATAGGACAACTTGCGTCTCTTATGATACGTCAAGACTCTACCACCGGTTCGGAAAGCTGATTCTACTGAGAAGAACAAAGAAAAGAAAAGAAGAAGCAAAAACTCAGCAGTTGCTTTTTTCTAAAAAAAAAGAAAGAGGTTACAATATTTAAGCAATATTTAACAAGACAGTTCCGTAATGCGTTCAACAGAAAGATCCACTATGTCTTTTCGTTCTATAACTATTAACTAAATTGTATACTAGTTTTTGACATAGTAGGTGTACCAACAATGTTATTTGTCAAAAAGTACTATAAAGCCACAAGAAGATACTTAGATAAAAATGTAACAATACCGATGTTATACCACAGAATAGGAAATAGTACGTTGGTTATACTACATTTCAATGCGTAATTTTCTCTATAATAATTATGAAACAATTAATGAGAAAGTTTTTCGTGAAGCCGGAGTGAGTCTGTTAATTAATAACCACATTTTAAACGTAATTCATGTTTTCCGTTTAAGTGTAAATATATACCTAATATTTGATTTAACAGGTACTTAAGATTAGGTAGGTACTCAACCATCAAACTATAACGCTTATCAACGCAGTAGTCAACGCGGTGATAGCAAATTCATTTTATGTAAGCCTTAGTCCAGTCATTACGTCGGAAAAAACGGGTTAGAAATGCAAGTGAACCGAGAAAGCTAAATTTTGGATATTACGTGGGGGAGGCCTAGAAAAGCTTAACTTCAAAAATGAACGAATTCTTGGTCGACAATTTGAAGTTAAGCTTTTCTAGGCCTCCCCCACGTACCTAATATCCAAAATTTAGCTTTCTTGGTTCACTTGCATTTACAAATGTATAAATGACTGGACTATTGGAATGAAAATATGAAATGAAATCAAATGTTTTGAATATGTACTAAAATTATACATCAATGATTTGAAATGAAATTTTTTTTTTAAGTAGGACAACTTGTACCAATTACGAAATATCACGATTCTACCACCGGTTCGGAAAGAAGATTCTACTGAGAAGGCAGACTATGCCTATCGTCGCGTTAGAGCTCCTGATCAAATCTTATTGCCAGTGTTATGAATGTATTATTATTTATTAGTGATTAAACGAACTTACAAAGTGAAGTTCGATCACAATTATATGAGTCGCTTCATTCGAAGATATAATAAAAAGTTAATAACACTGATCTATATGAAATAAAACTTTTTAAAATTATGATTTAAGCTCTGAGTGTTTCGTAAGTCGTCGATTTAGTTGACTTGGCCTTTGCTAAGCGCGCACTCAGCACGACTTCGAAGTTAGCTCTATAAATACCGACATTTTTTTTTTTTTTATCCACTACAAGCTAGCCCTTGACTGCGATCTCACCTGATGCTAAGTGATGATGCAGTCTAAGATGGTAGCGGGCTAGCCTGTTAGGGGCATGGCATACATTGTCTTAGAAAGTAAAGTCCGAGCATAGTAAAAAATTATTATAAAATGACGTACTGTGCTGTAAAAGGTTCTATTACTAATATAATAAATGCGAAAGTTTGGATATATGGATGGATGTTTGTTACTCAATCACGCCGAAACGGATGAACGGATCTGCATGAAATTTGGCACAGAGACAAATAATTATAGCTTGGAAGAGCACATTATGCAACTTTTTATCCCGGTAAAGAGTGCCCGCCGGAATAAAAAAAAACTCAATCCACGAGGACAAAGTCGCGGGCATAAGCTAGTCTTACTAATATTATAAATGCGAAAGTTTGGATGTATGGATGTCGGTATGGATGTCTGGATGTATGGATGGATGTTTGTTACTCAATCACGCCCCAACAGCTGAACGGATCTGGATGAAATTTGGCACAGAGATAGATTATAGTCTGGAATAGCACATAGGCTACTTTTTATCCCGGAAAATTAAAGAGTTCCCGCGGGAACCACAAAACCTCGATCCACGCGTACGAAGTCGCGGGCATCAGCTAGTAACTCATAATAATCATCATATTATTACCATTAAAAACATATTTTTCGCCCGCAATTACTACCAAACAATTTACATTCATTGGTTGTTTTGTAGCTTACGTTTCGAGCGGTTTTTTAGAAACTTCTATTCTAATTTCTAAGCGTTATAGTTCGATGTACTCAACCTTGTTTTCTAGTATCGATAACACATCCATCAATGTTACGCATAGTATTGCCATCACTCTACAAGTTCGAGCAAGGGATTCGATGATTTATGACCCTAGTCGCCAAATCGTAATGGCATAGTATTTCTAGGTACCTACTTTCCTATGCGTCAGTGGATATCTAACTATTCTTTGATTCATCGGAAACTGCATTTCCAGTTTGCAAATATTCTTAAAAGCAAAAAATCTTCCACATCTTTTAAATTAAAGCTACCTTCGTTTTGATTACTCTAAAATCATTTAAAATTGTATATTGCGAAAAAAACATTATTCAATGCTTATAGCGTTTCTGTTTTAGCTCGATTCTGCTTAAACATAATTATTCGCTTTCATCTAAAACAAAAATCGACTTCAAAACTACCTTAAGTACCAACTTAATTCTTTATTCTTTATTGTTCTTTATTGTTTATATGGTACACACAACAGGAAATAACTACAACATTTCAGGTAAGTATTAAATAATAGGATCGGTTCTAAGTTATAACCCAAAAATTAACCCAAAACTTAAACTAAAAAGTAAAAAAACCTTTTCTGGGAATATATTTGTTTTTGTTGATTTTCTCAAAAAGCGCTAAATCAATTTAGATACAATTTATAAGGGACCACCTCTGAAGTATGATCTACCAAACGAAAAAATAATCATCAAAATTGATTCTTAATTGGCGGAATGATCGCGTAACATACATACAAAAAAAACATGTCGTATTGGGAACCTCCTCCTTTTTTGAAGTCGGTTAAAAATAGGAACCTACATGTATTCCCACAGGGTTCACAAAATGAGTTGACAATAGTAATTAAACTAATTTACAAGATCTGCAAATATCCCAAAACAAACTGTTAAAAACTTTATACCAACTTGACTATCGCTTCCCGACTAAAGAACTTTATAGAAAAACTTATACATTATCTATAAATCAACTTTACAAAAACATGCATGTTAATGAGAAAATTTATTTAAAATTCGGTTAACACACAAATTACTTTTAAAACGAAATCACATAAACATTGTACAAGAAACAAACATAAACTATAATTACCAAAAGCCAGGACTATAACTTATGGTTCAAAAACTATACAGTTTGAGGGAGCGCTACTGTACAATGATTAACCAAACGAAGTTTCTAATGAAAAATCCTTCGTAAGATTTAAGAAAAAATTACTTAAACATTTTCAGAGTGAAGTGTAATAATAAGATTAATATGTCACCTTGTTACTCTAAGCATTAATTTTTAAGTATATTAAATTAAACATCTTTAAACCTAATTAAGTTAACATTTTCACTTTCACATTCATAACTATGTTTGTATGTCATTTTTCAAATATATATTGTACTAGCTTCTGCCCGCGGCTTCGCCCGCGTGGCCTACAAGAACCAAATGTCATTTTTTTCAGAAACAAACATCATAAGCGTTCTCACTCCCTCTCAATTGAATATACAAACTGACAATATCTCAAACAAAGCAATAAGCACGAAGTTCTAAGTTCTATAACTAAACTAATATCTGGAATGAGAGTAGTACGGTTTTAACAGAACTCAAAGCGTGTGTGATGAGATCTAAATAATTTCCTAATTACAAAACAAACCAGAAGTGGATAATAATTAACATTGTTTACAACGAAATACTATCCGCACCTAACCTACCGCAGTATTTCTTTGTAAACAATATTTTTTGTTTTTCCTTCAGGTGCTAGAATCACCAGACTGCTCCGTGAGCTTACTCTGGAGCAGGCCACGTATAACTGACCGTGTGAAAAGCAGTTCTCCCTTAGGTCTACCCCTGCTAAATTAAGAGTTTGGCCTTGAGACTTATTGATGGTCATGGCAAAGCAGACTTTGAGGGGAAACTGCACTCTTTTGAACTCGAAGGGGTAGTTCGATGGTGTAAGAGGAATCCTCGGAATAAACACAGACTCCCCTTGGGAACAACCGGTCAGTATAGTTGCCTCGATCACATTTCGTTGCAATGTTTTCACTCGCAATCTGGTGCCATTGCATAATTTTGGTGGGTTTAAATTACGCAGCAACATAACTGGGGCACCAACTCTCAATTTTAATATGTGAGTTGGGAGACCAGGAGGCTTCAATGTGTTGATCCGTTGCTGCGTGATTGAAGGACAAACTCTCTATTTAACGTCCTTGGGGATCAAATTTTCAAAAATGGTGAAAAATATACTTCTTCATATTTAACCGAATGCTCAAATACCAACTTCCATGACTTTGACTTGAAAAATGAATGACTTTCATACCTACTTTCAACCACTATTTTACCTCTTTGGGGGTGGAATTTTAAAAGCTGTGACACACGTACTTATTTTTTTTACCGATAGCCGAAATTCCAAGTTTCGTTGATATAAATTGAAAAAATCTTGAGAAATGGAGGACTTTCATGCAATTTTTCATCCCCTATTTCATGCCTTTGGGGGTCGAATTTTCAAATTGGTGGAACACGTACTTCTTCATATTTAACCAAAAGCCCAAATGCTAAGTTTCATGGCTATAACTTGAGAAATGAAGGACCCTTTGGGGGTGGAATTTTGAAAAACTGTTGGTCTGTTGGTCACATACGTACTTCTTTATTTTTTAACGAAAGCTAAAATACTCAGTTTTGTTGATATTACTTGAGAAATATCTTGAGAAATGATGGGCTTTTACACAAACTTTCATCCCCCAGTTCACCCCTTTGGGGGTCGAATTTTCAAAAATGGTGAAACACGTACCTCTTCATATCTAACTGAAAGCCCAAATGCTAAGTTTAATGACTATAACTTGAAAAATGAAGGTCTTTCATACAAACTTTCAACCCCTATTACACCCCTTCGGGGGTGGAATTTTGAAAGCTGTGACACAGATACTTCTTTTTCTTCGTTAATATGACTTGAAAAATATCTTGAGAAATGAAGGACTTTCATACAAAATTTCACCCCCTGTTTCACCCCTTTAGGGGTGGAATTTTGAAAAACTGTGAAACACATATTTCTTTATTTTAAACCGTTAGCTTAAATACCAAGTTTCATGGCTATAACTTGAGAAATGTAGGACTCTCATATTAACTTTCAACGCTTATTTTACCCCTTTGGGGGTGGAATTTTGAAAAACTGTTGGTCTGTTGGTCACATACGTACTTCTCTATTTTTTAACGAAAGCTAAAATACTCAGTTTTGTTGATATTACTTGAGAAATATCTTGAGAAATTATGGGCTTTTACACAAACTTTCATCCCCCAGTTCACCCCTTTGGGGGTCGAATTTTCAAAAATGGTGAAACACGTACCTCTTCATATCTAACTGAAAGCCCAAATGCTAAGTTTAATGACTATAACTTGAAAAATGAAGGTCTTTCATACTAACTTTCAACCCCTATTACACCCCTTCGGGGGTGGAATTTTAAAAGCTGTGACACAGATACTTCTTTTTCTTCGTTAATATGACTTGAAAAATATCTTAAGAAATGAAGGACTTTCATACAAACTTTCACCCCCTGTTTCACCCCTTTAGGGGTGGAATTTTTAAAAACTGTGAAACATGTATTTCTTTATTTTAAACCGTTAGCTTAAATACCAAGTTTCATGGATATAACTTGAAAGATGACGGACTTTCATACAAACTTTCACCCCCTATTTCACCCCCTTAGGGGTGCAATATTGAAAAATTGTAAATCACTTATTTCTGCATATCTAACTGAAAGCCCAAATGATAAGTTTCATGGCTATAACTTGAGAAATGAAGGACTTTCACACAAACTTTCAACCCCTATTTTACCCCTTTGGGGGTGAAATTTTGAAAAACTGTGACACACGTACTTCTTTATTTATTACCTAAAGCCAAAATACCAAGTTTCATGGATATAACTTGAGAAATGACGGAGTTTCATACAAACATTCACCCCCTATTTCACCCCCTTAGGGGTGGAATTTTGAAAAATCCTTTCTTAGTGTGCGCGTACGTCATAAAAGTAACCTACTGTCAAAATTTCAAGTTTTTAGGCCCAGTGGTTTAGGCTGTGCGTTGATATATAAGTCAGTCAGTCAGGACTTTGAATTTTATATATATTATAGATAATATTACATCTCATTGCCTTTCTTAAAGATATACGTTGGTATTTTTTTTAACTATTTACAGTTAAATCTATTATATAATCAAAAAATGTAGCCGTTATACTATGTTAAAATAAATAGTATTCTATTAATAATGATAATAACAATAAAGCTGCCACTATACATAATAATACAAGACAATACAATTTGGTCCTTAGATAGATTTTAATATAATGTGAATTAAATACCCTCACATACCTACCTACTGTTGAGAATTCTTACCTTTAGGAACAGTAATTAAGCCAGTGGATAGAACTTCATCAATCGTAGAAACCACTACGTTGATACGCATATTGACTCAATGCACACTCCCATCGGACTAGGCAAATGTGCAAAGAGGCACTTTGCGTACATTTCTGCATGCGGGTAGGCGTTGGGCCAGCGCCGCTAATGTAGCCTCTCATAGGAATGATACAAGACACAAACTTACGAGTAGAAAAAAAACTTAAGACAAAAAAAAAAGACTTGTGAGATAATTTCCAAAAACGGCATCGCCTCAGCGTAATGCTGTTATGGTGTATCTACGCCGCTACGCGCTGATTTTCAGCCGATCCTTAAAAAGAGTTTTCTTAATTAATTAAAGCTACAATTATACACTGCAATATTATTAAATAATAAAGTGTTTAATTAAAACAACGAACCTGGTACGAAAAATCTGTGCCATGTCCATAAAAAAATATCGGTTAAATAATGTCAGTGGAAATGAATATAAGTAAATCAAACTCAAAAACTGAAACTCAAATAGTCAAATCCATATTAATATTATAAATGCGAAAGAAGACATGTCTGCTACGCTTTCACGGCCCATCTGTTCCACCGATTTTGATGAAATTTGGTACAGGGATAGGTCCCGGGGCTACATAGGCTACTTTTTATCCCGGAAAATTAAAGAGTTCCCGCGGGAATAAAAAAAACAATCCACGCGAACGAAGTCGTAGGCATCATCTAGTAAAAGATAAATAAAATAAATCATTATTGATTAATAAATTGAAAATCTTTGTACATTCCAATTATGCGGACAATCATAAATCATAATAATTCAGCAGAGTTTCATGATGCCAAATTGTTCAAATAATTAATTGCGAATTGTAATATTTGTTGCTAATATTTAATTGCTGAAATATAATCATAAATTGTTCGGTTATTATTGTGCTTTATATTGGAAATAATGCTTACTTCCAATATAAAGCACATTAATTAAAATAAACCGTTATTATTTTAATTAAGTCATTTACAGTTGAAAAGGTTTTAATATTTACAATTATTCAAGGAATAAAATATACATAAAGGTTTGTAGATTTCTGCCTTACTATTTTTATATAGGGGTAATAATACTACCCATATCAATACAACATTTTCATTGTTATGAAATAGACGTTTAAAAAGAGCTCAAATCTCTATATTTTTTTCCTGAAAATAAAATTATATTTTTATCTTTGGCATTAAAGTACCTACGGCTGATAGAATATTTACAATACATTATTAATTTTACAATATGTTTAATTAATAAATAATTAAAACAATTAATTTTAACCTAATTAAAGTTGTGTCTTTTGTTTTAATAAGAGAACAAATAGTTTTTAGTTTAGTTAGTGGTTTATTTAGTTTTATAAAACGAACGAACATTTTATAAGTGTCAAATATTTTCGTATCTCTAATATTTTTAGCTTAAGCCCTCCAATTTATTCATCAAGTCGTTAGTGTTTAATATTTTGAATGGTATGGACAGTTTCACTTTTACTTAACTTACATTAATATCTTTCAAAACATTTTCACTAACCTCATACATAAAGTCATCGATATTACCAATTTTACAACACTGTCTATTTTACAACACTCTATCTTTCAATACACTCTTCAGCAATTAACGTCATAGGCGCTTCAGAACACTTTCAATTTCCTTCGGCCATGAAGTCATTGAAACTATATTCGCTTTACATCACTGTTTATCTTTCATTACAATTTCATGAACGTCATTAATTATGAAGTTATTGGAATTATTTACTTTTTCTTACATAACATCAATGTTTATCTTTCGATGCACTTTTGGTTGACGTCATTCATGAAGTCACTGGAATCTCGTACTGTCATAATGGTTACTCCATCGGTACTGTTTCTCGATATGATGTTATTTTTCTTCTTTGTACTCCCATAGTCGTAGTTTGATATAACAATGCTCTCCGTTGGGTTCCTGCTGAGAAGAAAACTCAAATTAAACTATATACGAAATCTAGGTAAAGACAATATGACGCTGTTCAATAATAACAAGTAGTGAATATGACGCGATCCGTAAAACTCGTGTATCTCTACTGTTTAATTATATCAGGGGTAAATAATAGATGACAAATAGGCTAAGATAAGAAAACACTTGCTCTCTTTTGCGTACGAAGTAATAGAAGGGAGTCCTGAAGGTTAAGTCAATAAGGATGAAATGGTACTAAAATTCAACGAAGCACCTTATAACTTTGACAAACTAAGACGGGGATATCATGCGATGTGCAAATTATTTCGAATTAGAGATGACTGCCATGAATAATGATAGATATAAATATTTCTATAAGTCGAATGTGTGTTAAGTTGAATTATTCTATTTTATATATTGTAGTATTATATACTACATATTTCTAATAATTTAAAGACGCACTGCGTCAGCGCCGCCTACCTACGGCTGGCGCTACCACAAAACCAAACTTACGTGACTTTAAATACACGTAACGCCATCTATCCGGTAAGACAGACATCAGAGAAACGTCAATTCCAAAATACCCATGAAATATAGATGTCTCCCTCTCACATATAGCAACCCAGTACTAGCCCTCTCACGCGCAGCGACGTCGGCTGAAAAGGCAGTCGGGACCTAACATCCATATTAATAGCACGCGTCATCGTAGGCGTCTTAACCTACGATGGCGGAATAGTTTTCTGCACGGCCATATTGGGCCGATGACGAAATTTATATTTTGAAAAAGGGCTTATGGTTCATTGAAACCAGCCCTCGCTTACGTCGGATCCCACCGGACCCGACTCAGCTCGAACTATTCGAGCTTCTTCAACAAAGTGCGTAATTAATTATTAACCAAAGTCATGCAGTAGCAAATCATAGACTCCATATTGGTTTCCAAAACGTGGTCGATGACTTTCACAGTATAAAAGGCAGTGTCCCTGTTCGGGCGCCATATTGTAGTGTATAGAAAAAAAAGATAGTAAGTAGCGGGTAAGGTAGGTGGCCTCGCGAACCCCGCACCAAGGAAGACCACCAGGAACTCTGTTCTCATCGTAGCTCAAATTAATAGAATCGTTCTTTTAAAATCTTGTTTCATTATGGCTTTGCATCTAGGGAAGTTTTGGATGCTATTGATACGATTTAAATACATCCATCATTGTGCATCATTGTGCATCTTTGCATGCCTTCGGTGAAAAAAAGCCCTACATAGAGCTAACTAAATAGATTAGAAAACATAATATAATATAAATTTATAATTTTATTACAGTGCTTCACACACGAGGAAAGTTTATAAACTTACTTAAATACATATCAAAAATCCTGCCGGTTCCGCGAATTT
The DNA here is from genome assembly GCA_923060345.2 of Erebia aethiops. Classification (NCBI taxonomy): domain Eukaryota; kingdom Metazoa; phylum Arthropoda; class Insecta; order Lepidoptera; family Nymphalidae; genus Erebia; species Erebia aethiops. Next base: position 5,097,446 of record OV281096.1, on the reverse strand, counting down.
TTGATATGTATTTAAGTAAGTTTATAACAGATATACTTAATAAAAAATATTGGCTTAAGTTTCGTTTCCTACCTTTTAAAAATATGTCTGTGAGAGCCCCCAAATGCTGTTTCACAAGTCATCCTCATCAACCTCGAACTGTGTCTCGGCTGAAGAACATCCTTCTTACAGCAGACGTATCTGATGAAATACTTCTTGTATACATCGCTCATGCTGCATAGGGCGATCGGGTTGACGCACGAGTTGATAAATCTGGTAGAGATAAAGGTTTGAAACTGTATAAATGCGTACCTATTGCAGCGGAGACGTTGGGTGCTTCTAAAGGAGGTCTCGCATATAGCAGTTCTGGAAAGCCTAGAGCTGCATGTGGGGTGGAGGGCGCTACGTCGGCAGCATAAGTAGCGATTGAAGTGTTGTCTGAAGACTCCACTCACGCAGTATAGGGCGACGGGGTTAACGCAGGAGTTCAGGAAGCTAGGGTTTTTAAAGAATAGGTTATGTTATTTAGTATTCTGAGATAGTATTTACTATATATAAATAGGCTGCAGCCACAGGAATTTTCCTTAATTATATAATACTTGCATAAATTACGAGTAGAATAAAGTCACTAGGATGTTGAGCTGATAGACGAGACTTTCAGACATCCGACTTGAATCCAAGGTTTTTGTCAAAATTTTAATTCATTTGCAAATATCCACCTAATGATATAATCTTAATTTGGCAGACGTGGGTATGTTTCAAAGTGTTTTCGCGGTACCTTTTTCGTTAGCTGCGAGATTGGTATATAACTTCATATTAAGAATGGATAAAGAAAGTACCAATTTCAAAAGCTTTGTTTATTCAAGCATTATTGTATTTAATTTAAGTAAGTGTTTATAAGGGTATTATGGGTCTGGCATAATCTCACAGAGATTCAAAGATCCCTTAAAAATTTAGAAAAAAAAAATAAGCATTAATAGCAGAGTGATACCGTATAGTTAAATCAATAAGATGACATGTCCTTTTTCCCTAGCTATACATCGAAATTAGCAAGTGAATGAAATCGGAAAATCGTGAAAAGATAAAAAACAACAAAAAAAAAACCGACTTCAATAACCACAACCACTAAAAAAAATTTAATTTATTACCGAATATATTATATTTAGAAAAGTTGAGAACCTCCTCCTTTTTTGAAGTCGGTTAAAAATAATACAGAAAGCAGAAGGTAGATTGTATGATATCATGATATAGATTAAACTAATTATTGTAATCAGTAATATGAATAATGATGACAGAAAGTGCTATAAAAACCTTAATTTTGTGTTCAACGACAGCCGATCTCATCTCAACGATTGATGTGTTTGTTAGCCGCGGTGAGATGCAAATTGCTCATAAATTTTACCCCAGAGCTACTCTCGAAGAATACAAAGTTAATATTTGCGAACATTATCCTAAACTGGGAACTGGGAAGCGTATCTTAAAAACCAATTTTCTAACAATTTATATCCCCAAAGTTCGGCATCATATTATTTATTATCCGCTCCATTTGCCAAAATATTTTGACTTTAGTACGTAATAAACTTAGAGAAAAACGGCCGTTAAATTTTCGCTTCGACATTGCGGTCGATTACAGCAAGAACATTTAAGTATATAACGCTGTCTTTTTTATAGCTTCCTTCTCTTATTAATTAGTAGTCGTTTTCTATTCATATCTCGTTAATTCGAACAATGGGGGATGCCCCGTCGCTCACGTCCGCTGGAATTACCTTTTACCTCCCTGCACGTGTCCCCCGGCTAAGCGAGCGACGAACCAGGAGGCGTAATAAATGCCATAGATACGATTTAAAAAAAAAAAACGAAAAATGAAATAAAGTTTATCTGTTTCCTTTTCTTAACTCGCGTTTTAAGTATATCTTGAATTAAAACCCTAAAAATAAAATAGATAGGTAGGTAGAAGGAATCTAAATAAATCTTGTTAAACTTTATTGTGTTGTCCTCAAAACTTTTATCAAACTAAGTCGGAACTAAAATGGGACTTCCTTCGAAAGTAATTTGTGGCAAAATTCGTTACAGACTTATCCCTATAGTTTGAGGGTGACGTAACAAAATGATAAGAATTGGACAGTAAACACTATAAAGTAAACATAGTTTAGTTAGAAATCGGATAGAAGTACTTAAATCTTTTCAAACAAAACTTATATTTGCGGCTCCAAATACCTGGGTTTGATTTTAAGACTGTAGATTACTAAAAAAACTACCTCATTATTATTACTACGTTTCTTACCATGCCTACTGAACCCTGAGAAGGCCAGTCAGGCTCGCACTTGGCAGATATATTTTAAATCACAATATTATGGTTCCAAAAACGGCAAGTCATATCAATTGTATGTTATAGTATCACACTAATATTATAAATGCGAAAGTGTGTTTTTTTGTTGGTTTATTGCTTCATTTGTTTGACCTTCAATCACGCCGCAACAAAGCAACGGATCGACGTTATTTTTTGCATGGGTATACTTGAGGACCAGGAGAGTAATTAAAGCTACTTTTTATTCTGGAAAATTAAGTTGTTCCCGTGGAAATTTAAAAAAACTTATTCCAATCGGACGAAGTCGCGGGCATCAGCTATAGTATGCTAATAGATGTATATATTGTGTTTGTGTAGATTGTAGATCAATAAACCTAATATAGAGTGTGAAGTGTGGTGAATTTAGAGGGCGTGAAGCATAGATACCCACCTAATTAAATTTATCTCGACCAAGATTTAAGACCATATCAACGTACGTAAAGCAACATTCTTCAGTGAGCGGAAAAATTGTGGAGAGCGTCTTCGCGGGTTGAACGAACCAACTACAGATCATTTAATAGCGTTAGTGTCGCCGATAAAAACGTACCGCACTGTAGGAAACTCGATACCCAAAATAATGAATAATTATGTCACCGTAAGATTGTAAAAACCGTTAGATTGTAATCTAACTAGCGACATTGTAAACTGTCGACAGATTGTGAACCGTTCAATGTTCTGAGTGTAAATTTTTGAAATATTCATTGTATTTACGTTTTCTTGTCTCTTCCTTGTAGGTTAGGTTAGGGTTCGACATAAATAATCAGGTTAATATACCTAACAGATTACAATCTACCTAAAAATAATGCGTTAAATTGTAATCTGTCGACAGTTTACAATATCGCTATAGTTAGATTACAATCTACGGTTTTTACAATCTTACGGTGACATATAGATAAATAATGATTTTTTAAACGACGCGACGTTTACATAATTATATTATGTATCAATTCAGTGACGAATTTCGAGAACAGTATGTTTGGAACCCTCGTAGCTTTAGTTTTAAGATACCGCAATAGATGTTCGCCATCATATTTTATTAGTAACTGGACGTCAAAAAGTTAACAGTGTACCTAATTTGAATAAATAAACATTGAACATTGATAATATAGCTTGACCAGAAAAACCTGCTCGGAGATGCCACTATTGTAAATCAATACATAAAAACTATATTAACCCACACAATAACTAATTAAATTTTAACAAATTAACTTAATTGCAAGTACATGTAATCTACTGAATTTAAAACTATGTGTGGTAAATGGGCCCACCTCCTCAGCCTGTGCTAAATGCCAATTTTTTTTATTTTTTCTCCTGTCTACAGAAATAGACAGGAGAAAAAAGAAAACATAATAAATGCCCTATTGCATTGTAATGCTATATTTTACTTACCTATTGTATGTTATGTTACTGTATGTGTTTAAAAAAAAATTCTATTGTTACACTAAGTAACTAATACGGAAGTTTTTTATTTTTCTGGTCAGGTTATTAAAGAACTAACCTGAGACAAAAAGCGATTATTCTCAGTGCGTGAATAAAATCGTTGTAGTCTGTCTGAGCCGTTGGTGACAGGTAGAACCACACTTCCAAAGCGTGATATGGCAGGAAACAGATGAAAAACACTGAAACAAAAGCTGTTTTTTAGTTTCATGTAAGTTTAGCTGTTTTATAGTACCACAAACAGTAGACAAGTAAGTATTAGCAATTAAATCAAAACAAAAACTAAGCAATGGACGAACTAGAAGTTTAATTCGCTGCAATCCGCCACAGTAGGTAAATCTATGTGGTACAGTGTGTACCTATTCTGCACTTGTAGCGAGCGATAAAGACAGTCTTTACAATCGTGCATTGTCGAGTCAACATCTCCTGAAGATGCTCCTGTGTCGGAGTGAAACGTATGTTGAGAGTAATTTGGAACATTTGTGTGGCGTGGTAAATATTGCAAGCACATAGATTTACCTATTGTGGCGGGTTATGACGAATAAAACTTCTAGTTCTTTCATTATCATGGACTTCCGCCAAGTAACGCCTGCTTCTATTCAATATTTAAAAACTAAACGGGCATAAAAATCCGTTCCAATTTTGGCCATCGGGCCAGGTTGGTGGGACTGTACTGTACACGGGTCGCGAGCTTTTATTTAATTTGCATTTGTGCGATTGTCAATGTAAAAAAAATGATAATGTAAAAATACAAGTTACTAAGTTTACGCTTTGTTTCACTGTGAGGTTCTTTTCAATACTAGATGATGCCCGCGACTTCGTTCGCGTGGATTAAGGTTTTTTTTCATTCCCGCGGGAACTCCTTAACTTTCCGGTATAAATAGTAGCCTATTAAGTCCTTCCACGAGATATTATAACCCTACCCCTATACCAAATTTGTTGAAAAGATGACGTGGTCTGTCTGTCTGTGGGTCTGTCTGTCTACTACGCACCCTTAGCAGACCGACAGATCCACTTTCACATTTGTAATAATTATTAGAATGGAGTATGGGTATATACTTAATATTATAAATGCGAAAGTGTGTTTGTTTGTTGGTTTGTCCTACAATCACGCCGCAACGGAGCAACGGATCGGCGTGATTTTTGGTATGGGTATAGTTGAAGGCCTGGAGAGTGACATAGACTTTTTAACCCGGAAAATTAAGGAGTTCCCGCGGGAATCAAATAAACATAAACCACGCGGACGAAGTCGCGGGCATCAGCTCGTAGAATATATTTCTCAAGTATGAGTCAATTAACAAGAAGGTAAAACTTATATCATATCTTGAATAAGTTACAATTTTAATTTTGAACATAAATCTGACAGTTGTTGACTGGCCTTCACTGAAATTTTTTTGCTGGCCAAATACGGCTAGGAGAATATTATAACTTTCATCGTTCATCATCATTTCAACCGAAAAGGGGGCCTACGTCTGAACCAATAAGTTATCACCACAAATCATTTATTTCAGTTACACAGTCTATCTGATTACGTCTTAATATTGATAATGCCAAGTCAAACTTTGCCTTCGTTAAGAGAAACTTCAGCAGCTGAAATTGGAAGCAGCGGGTGGATATGCTAATACAGTTGAGTCGAGATCGACTAGACTGACTTTCACCCATCTTTTAACCAAATGAATATTGTTTTATGGTACGTGAGCAAATATATATCACGAATGGGTTGCCTAATTAAATCAGGTCAAGGCATTTCACTACCTGTTTTAGGTATATATATTATGTGAAAGTGTGTTTATTTGTTCTTTTTTCCTGGAGTAAAAAAAAATATAGTTAAGTTTGTGGTAAAAAAATTGTGGCAGCTCTTTGATTTTCTGGGATAAAAAGTACCTAGCCAGTATGTCCTTCCCTGGGATGCATCCCTAGTACCTTATATCGAATTTCGACAAAATCGGATGAGCAGATGGGCCGTGAAAGCGTAACAGAGACAGACTCATTTTTATTATGTCTATTAGTATGTTGGTTCCTTTTAATTCGATAATAAAAACCGCGTTTTGCTGCATTAGAAAGACTTAATTTAGGGTTGAATTTTAAACGTCGTTCCTTCTACTGGAGGTATAGAACACTAAAGCCTTACTTAATCCTGTGCGCTCAACATGCCAAATCTTGTACTTAATAAGTAATGTTAGCCTGTAAGTCTCAAATAAGTGAATTGTAAAATTCTTTCTGAGACAATAAATATCTTAAACCACAAAGCCAAAGTCAATTTACATAATTATTTAACGCGATAGTTTCGAACTCTCTTGGATCGTAGTTAGACCACAACGAATAATTAATAAGAGTAATTATGTACAAAATTATCATCGATTGATCGTCAGTTGCAAACTCTGTTAATGCTCTACCACCCAATAAAGTAGTATTAAAGCAGTATTATTACGAAATATTAGTTTTATTTCACGTACTTTGACGTTCCTAAAATATGGATTGTAACATGATTATAATAATTTTTAAACACGGACGTCAATAATATTAAAACTAGTAGTTGATGCCCGCGACTTCGTCCGTGTGGTTTAAGTTTTCTTGATTTCCACGGGAACTCCTTATTTTTCTGGGATCAAAAGTAGCTTATGTCACTCTCCAGGTCCTCAACTATACCCACGCCAAAAATCACGTCTATCTGTTGCTCCGTTGCGGCGTGATTGAAGAACAAACCAACAAATGAACACACTTTCGCATTTATAATATTAATTTATATTATAATATTATATTATATTGATATGATTATAATTAAGCTCTAAGCGTAGGTAGGATTCCCCCAGAACTTTTCAATGTAGGTTTTATATCTAGGCGTGCGGTTATTTAGCTCGCTCATACGTCATATCTGAGGCGTCTCTATTATTTACCAATATCAAATCTAATATGCTTTATTTGAAAGTCGAACTTTGTATCCATTACAATAAACTTAAGTCATTTACGACATTTACGTTTGGTGTGCCTCAGACGGTGTGCAGGGAATATGTAGTCCTACGGAGGAGCTAGTCTGTCTTATCAGACGACGCTAGCTGGGTTGCGGGAAGTGTCCAAAGTCCCCTATCCAGCCAAGACGTTGCGAGGAACACCGTGGGGTTTTAGTCAGTACGAGTCAGACATAACCTCCATATTCGTACTGCCCCTCCAGGCGCGGTGGTATACATGAGGATTACCCCACGACAAAAAAAATTGTGTGTGTCACAGCTCCGACGCACGACTGGAGTTTACTCTTTACGAACGATAATAAAATATATAGATTAGTAAATGTAGGTAAATGAACGTATTTTTTATATTACCCAAAGCATAAAAATATTACCCAAATTATATAATTTATATTCATCAAAATACATTACATAGTCATGGAAACATAAACAACATAAAGTCAATAACGTAACGGAGAAAGTTTGATTTTACTCCCCACAAATTTTCATACCTCGGGCTTTTACATGAAAATCGATTCTAAAGGAGGTACACTCCAAAAAGGACATTTACGTTTAGCCACAAAGATGTCCTAGAACATTGACGTTCTCCAGTAGGTATAGAACCTCTTTTCAGCATTGATTTTTAGTAGGCGATATCAAATGAAAATAAAATAAAAAAGAAACGACCCGTGTATCGTAAATTGGGGTTGGATTTTACTGTCGTGAAGTTAACAAGCCGACATTATAGGTTGAAAGAAAAGAAAAATCGCAGCTGAAAATCACGTTAAGGATTATTTCGCTTTGAACACAGTCAATACTAATATTAAAAATACGAAAGGGCCGCCCTTTCGTATTTTTAATATTATGTCTGTCTGCTATGCTTTAACGGCTTATACTATTTTCAACCGATTTTGATGAAATTTGGTATAGAGGTATATGTTACATATCGGAGAAGACATAGGCTTTACTTTTTATCGCGGAAAAGTAATACTATATTAGTATATTGAGTAGTAGGACGATCTCCGTGGCGCAGTGTTGAGCGTGTCTTAACGTTCGGAGATCCCGGCAGGGTCATTTTGGGAATTTATAATTTCTGAATTTTCCCTGGTCTGATCTGGTGGGAGGCTTCGGCCGTGGCTACTTACCACCCTACCAGCAAAGACGTGCGGCCAAGCGTTTAAGCGTTCGGGTACGATGCCTGTTGTAGATACTAATAAAAAAGAAAAATATGTCTATTTTGACTTCTCTACTTCAAGTAATAAACAAATTCACGCAACACGTCTTTTTCAATTTTATTAAATTCACAACACGTTATCAGCACGAAGAGCTTTATAATTAGGGGAAAGATCGTGTAATTTATTAGAAAGTGAATTTTTTTTTTTAGTTTATTTCTCAGAAGTCGACATTTTTCCTTTTTTGGGTCTAACAGAATGAGTTTACTAGAAAGAAAATGGAATTCTTCTATACCCAATTTCTGTCTAAGAAATAAAGACGGATACAATGTATGGAAATTCAAAATGCGGAATTATTTAATGCACGAGGATTTGTGGGAAGCTATAGTTGGCTACCCTGTTGGCCATACAATATCCGTTGAAACCCAAAAGAAAAATGACAAGATGGCGTTAACTAAAATATGTCTTACATTAGAGGATTCAGCAATTACGCATGTCAGAAGTGCTAAGACAGCGGTCGAGGCGTGGAGAGCATTGCAAATTGCATATGAAGATAAAGGCATGGGCCGTCGCTTATATTTAGAAAGGAAGTTATATAGATACAGTCTCAGTGATTTTGATAGCTTAGAAGGATATATTAATGCTGTTATTTCTACTGCTCAAGATCTGGCGGATATAGGCAAGACTATAGAAGATGTGTCTGTTGCAGCTATTTTATTAGGAGGCCTTACTTCAAGGTATGATCCGTTGATTATGGCGCTCGAAAATAGTAATATCGAAGTATCTACTGAGCTGGTTAAATCTAAACTTTTAAATGAGATGTCAAAAAATGATGAATTGACAAAATTAGATTCTGTTTTGCGTTCTAAAGATGTTAAACCTAAGAAGAAGCAGACATAATAATGGTGGAGAGTTTGTTAACAAAGAGCTATCTGAGCATTTTAGTTGTACTGGTATTGTTCATCAAACTACGGTGCCGTATACTCCACAACAAAATGGTGTGGCCGAAAGAACTATTCGGTCGATAGTAGAAAAAGCTCGCTCAATGTTAGCAGAAAGTTCTCTCTCGAAAGCGTATTGGGAAGATGCGTTACAAACGTCTGTTTATCTAAAAAATAGATCTCCTCATCGCGCTTTAGATTGTCGTATTCCTTTTGAGAAATGGCATGGCTACAAACCGATTCTAAGTCATCTTAGAATTTTTTGGTTGTAGAGCCCTTATTCATGTGCCTGACTGTCAAAGAAAGAAATTAGATATGAAAGCGGTAGAAACAATTTTTGTTGGATACACAGATGATCCAAACAACTATCTGTTCAGGGATCCTCAATATCCCCGACGGTTAAATAAAGCCCGTGATGTTACCTTTTTCGAAGATTGCTTTAAAAGTTTGAAGAACAATAAATCAAGTAAAGAATCAGGTACATCAAGAAATGTTTCAGTTTCAACTCCTATGCTTCTGATGTCAGGTAATGTCAATCAGAGAGATAATAGTTCTAATGAATTGGTCATGTCTCCTCAAATTCAGGAGGCTGCTGGTGAATTAAATGACACTTTGACAGATGTCTATGAAGATGCGTCAGCTGATGTTCCTTCTGTAGAGACTTGTTCATCTCAACTGGGTCAGGGTCAGGTGGAAGTAAATGATTCTGATGAAAACCAAGTTGAACGGAGATATCCAAATAGAGATAGAAAACCTCCTGATTACTTCTCTTTTCACACTTTGTGTGAGAATAGAGAGCCTGATACATATTCAGAAGCGATTCGATCTGATGATGCCGATAATTGGAATCTAGCTATGAAAAAGGAGTATGATTCACTGATGAAGCTAAATACATGGAAGTTAGTGGATAGACCGAATCGAAAAGTCATTCCATGTAAATGGGTTTATAAACTTAAGACAGATGCGCATGGCAATATTACAAGGTACAAGGCTAGACTTGTGATAAAAGGTTTTAAGCAAGTTGCTGGTGTAGACTACTGTGAGACGTTCTCTCCTGTAGTAAGACATTCCTCCTTACGAACTTTGTTTGCTATTGCTGCTGAAATGAATCTTAAAATGCGTCATTTAGATGTAGACACTGCTTTCCTCTATGGCGATCTTCACGAAGAGGTTTATATGAACCAGCCTCTGGGTTTTGTGAAGAAAGGTCAGGAAGATAAGGTATGTCTGCTTCAAAGGTCCCTATATGGACTTAAACAAGCTCCTAGGTCATGGAATATAAAGCTTAATGAAACTTTAACCAAGGTAGGTTTCAATAAATTGCCTACTGAGCCTTGTGTATATAAAAAACTTTTTGGTTCCGATGTTGTCATCTTGGCCGTCTATGTTGATGACATTATTGTGTTTTATCAAAATGACGTGGCATTTGACAGTGTGAAAAATGATTTACTAAATTATTTTTCTCTCAAAGATCTCGGAATGTTAAATTTTTATTTGGGATTGAATATATCTCAAGGCAAAGAAGGAATTCGTATTAATCAATGTTCCTACATTAGAGATTTGTTAACGAGATTTAACTTGGAAAACGCTAAGATGTATGATACACCGTTGGCGAATTGTAAGTTGGATAATGCTGATTTGAATGGTAAAGACTCAACATATGCGTATCAAAGTATAATAGGAAGTCTGATGTATTTAGCTGTAAATACACGGCCGGATATAGCATATACTGTGAGTTATTTAAGTCAGTTTAATAGCAAATATAGTCATTGCCATTGGACAGCAGCTAAAAGGGTTCTTCAGTATCTTAAGCGCACTATAGACTACTCCATTGTTTATAGGAAATCGGGAGAACTTCTCATTGGTTATGCAGACGCTGACTGGGCGAATTGCACTCAGGATCGTCGTTCATATACTGGATATTGTTTTAAATTAGCAAACGGTCCCGTGTCGTGGTGTTCGAAGAAGCAATCAACACACTTTGGCACTTTCTTCTACAGAGGCTGAGTATATGGCCTTATGTGACGCAGTGAAGGAAGCCTTATATTTACGACGCTTTATCTCTGAGGTTTGTGACTTGCAGTATCCTTGTGTAACAATATGCAGTGATAGTCAGAGTGCACAGAATTTAGCTCTTAATCCTATACATCATGGTAGGACTAAACATATTGATACTAAATACCATTTTATTCGAGAGAAGGTATCTGATAATTCTATTAAACTGATGTACACTAAGTCTAGTGAATTGATAGCAGATGTTTTAACTAAGTGTTTAGGTAAAACTGCGCATCAAAGATGTATCACGGGTATAGGTTTAGTTACTACTTAGATAATTATAATATTATTGTTATTGTTAGTATCTTTAATGTTTAATCAATGCTTGGATGCCTTATTTGTTTAATTATAGGTAATTAGTATTGTGATGTTACTAGTTAGTCTGGTCATCGAAGCCTTGATTAAGGGGGGATGTTGTAGATACTAATAAAAAAGAAAAATATGTCTATTTTGACTTCTCTACTTCAAGTAATAAACAAATTCACGCAACACGTCTTTTTCAATTTTATTAAATTCACAACAATGCCGTGTAGAAACCAAAGGGGTATGGGTTTAATATAACTGCCATGCCCCTAACAGGTTAGCCCGCTACCATCTTAGACTGCATCATCACTTACCATCAGGTGTGATCGCAGTCAAGGGATAGCTTGTAGTGGATAAAAAAAAAAGAGAGCTGAAATTTTGCACAGATATTTCCTTTACAATGTAGACAAGAAAAAGGCAGGTTATATCGAATTGCATAAGGAACGGTTCCATGGACTGTCGCTAGTATTAGATATCTTATACTGACGTGGCGGTCAATATAATTATAGTTCCACAAACTAATCTGATTCGCTGGTGAAAATTGGAACTAATTTTGTGTTTTTATTTTATTTTTATTTTACTTTTAATATAGGTATTATAATTGATTACGACACCAGACATTCTATTTTAAATTTAATCGACTCATACGTAACTAATTATATATAACGATAATATTATATGCATTAGCGCTATGATACTTATCTTATAATTCCAGTGGATTATATTATTAAGATATAATATTATACTTTTACTTTACTCAGTAATTCCACAATTGATCACATTTAAATAAGTAAGTACTTCCGAATTCAACGGGCGATCAAACTCGAATGGTCTCTGCCTTTATATTTGTTTACAATACTCGTTCGCTTCAATAGACTATTTGAAAAGTAAGCTATTTCGATACAATTCATTAAATATTAAATTTAATAAGATTAAAATTAATTATTGGCTATGCTAACAGACGTATACTAGCGCCGCTGTCACCGGGTCAGTTAAGCTTATGGTGCTTACAATTGATCCCCGCGCTGTAATCGAAATGTTTTATGTGAGAATATAAATCGTACCGATTTAATATAATCGTGCGTTTTCATGCGAAAGAACTTGGGTACTCGCCGCATTATTATCTCAAGAAAACCCCTGCCACTGTGTGATTAATGGAAGAGGTCACGACCCTCAGGAATGAGGGATATATGTCACCGTAAAATTGCAAGAACCGTTAGATTGTTGTCTAACTAGCGGTATTGTAAACTGTCGACAGATTACAATTTAACGCATTATTTTTCGGTAGATTGTAATCTATTAGGTATATTAACCCGATAAAACCTAAGTGGGCACTTAGGTTTTATTACTGGTTATTTATGAACCCTAATTTATGTTAGCCTACAAGAAAGAGACAAGAAAACGTAAATACAATAAATATTTCAAAAAATTTACACTCAGAATATTGAACGGTTTACAATCTGTCGACAGTTTACAATATCGCTAGTTAGATTACAATCTAACGGTTTTTGCAATCTTACGGTGACATAATATATAGAGAGATAAATCGTGCCATAGAGCCATTCAAACGGATGTTGTTTCCCCCTTGTTGATTATAAGATACGTAGATCGGACAGAATATGTCTCTACAAATCGAGATTTCCTTTGAAAATGGGGACATCTAGCTGCGAATAAAGCGCACCAGGCTAAAGCTTGACAAAGCAAAATTTATATCACTATTTGTTTTGCTTCAGTAGAAAACGGCTAGAAGCATCGACCTATTTTATTGAAAAATAGGTGGTAAATTTGACCACCACTAAAATAAATAAATAAATCGTTTATTTTCTATCATTTGGGGTTTAGTAGCACATTTTGATCAGCTTCTAATTAGTAACTAATTAGAAGCTGATCAAAATGTGCTACTTCAGTTCGGATTTCTAAAAGGTTATAAAAGTCAGGGCTGTAAAAGGCCGGGCAGGTTTATAAAAGGTTATATATATATATACATATATATATATGCCCTTATTATTATGAATGTAAGAAGGAATTCCGCCACATACTTGGGTTTTTGGTGGTGAAATTTAAGGTTTACCATAACCATCGATGATGCAACGTTTTAACAGTAAGTACGAGTATTTATCGATCTTTGACTTTTGAATACGTTATAACTTTTTTGGTATTTTTTTTTTTTTTTTTTTTTTTTTTATCCACTACAAGCTAGCCCTTGACTACGATCTCACCTGATGGTAAGTGATGATGCAGTCTAAGATGGTAGCGGGCTAACCTGTAAGGGGCATGGCAGTTATATTAAACCCATACCCCTTCGGTTTCTACACGGCATCGTACCGGAACGCTAAATCGCTTGGCGGCACGTCTTTGCCGGTAGGGTGGTAACTAGCCACGGCCGAAGCCTCCCACCAGGCCAGACCAGGGAAAATTCAGAAATTATAAATTCCCAAATAGACCCTGCCGGGGATCGAACCCAGGACCTCCGCACGTTAAGGCAACAGCGCTACACACTGCGCCACGGAGGTCGTCAAAATATTGGTATTGGGGAGATTCTTCACAATCTCTAAACTAAACTAAAATTACAGCTCTATTTATATTGCTAACTCTTTCCTATTACTCCCTTCGGAAAAGGGCAGCACATTTTCGTGACGAGTTTACCTACTTGTTAAACCCAATTCAATGTAAAGTATCCGAAATAGAATGTAATTGGAAAATTTTCACCGTTCCATAAAATAGGAAACATTACAATAGTAATCATTGAAAAGTTTCAAATCTTTTATATTAACACGATATCAAAGGCATCCTTATTTTGAGAGTGATTCATTATATTCAAAGCCAACTTAAGATTTTTATTAAGATCATAATATGAAGAGCCCATTTTTAATGTTTTAAAATACCTGTTAGCAATACTAGATCAAAAGCTACAAAACTACAGATATAACACACAAAAAAACTATTTTATTAATTTTAAAAAATAGCCTTTTAAAATAAGAATCGCTCTTGACAAATTGAGACCCAGTTTTATTCACGCTTGTAAATGTTGCATCGTATGACTTTATAATTCTAGTTTTGAGCCCACGCGTTCGTTTTATTTGATATTTCCGATAGGTATAACACAGACCGGTTTCAGGTAGGTACGGACACAAAGGCTTTCCAGTGAAGCCTAAATGCGGTAGTAGGTACTCTGTAATCAGAGTTCATTTACATACAAGGTTTTGTGCGCTCACTGGTAACAAAGTTACTGAATATTTTGTTTCATAAACAGAATTTCCGAGCGGCTTTTTCTAACTCCATTTAAAACCACACGGTAAATCATTTATATACAACAGTACAGTAAATGTTCATGAATCCGTCAGGTCATAAAAACCATCCAAGATGTATGGTGCTTAAATTACTTTCAAGAAAGCCAATGTTGCAGCTCCGTGACTATATTTTGAAAAGGAAAGTCATACTAGTAATTACTATAAAATTTACGAAATAATAAGGATGAAAGTGCACGTCGCTTCACTATTGTAAAAAACGATATGCTATTATGGAGTATTGCTTTTTTTGTCGATGGTTGCCTGTCAATAATTATGACACTTCATAGGCGTGCTTATGTCAAAAGTCAAATAAATGGTTGGACAAATATAAAAGTTTTAGGTATAACATATAACTAAAACTTGGTATTCAAGCCGATCATGGAAAACTTTTCATAAAGCCAATCCCCGTGCATCTAAAAGTGAGAAGTGTGGAACGGTTTTAATAGTATCTTATCGGTGGCAAATTGCTTCAGTGGTTGTATAGACTATTCGAGTGGTTTGAATATCTTCCATAGAGTGCTTTTACATGACATTTTTAAAAGCATTTTGTTTGTTTTTCAATTGAATTGAAAAAAGGTTTTCTAAAAGCACACATCCTAGTTTGTATAAATAGTTTTTTTAATACAAATCTATCCCTCGCGACCCCTATCCGCCTACTCAACCTTTGTCCCGATTCATAAAGGTTACAGAATTATAAGTGTTACAGGTTGAATTGATAACAGAATCAAATTTGTAACCGTTCTATAACAGAAATGAATCTGTAACAGAAATGAAAGTGTTTAACACTGTTTTAAAGTGTAACCGGAATAGCGACGATGTCAAATTTACTGTTGACGCGTATTCAAATTTGAACCTCGAGAAAGCACCGAGGGTCGCAAAATTGTTTTAAGAAATACATAGCCAATGTTGTATCAGTGTGTGTAAAGTCCAATGAAGTAAGAAGATCGCGTTGTCACACCGTGCAGTTTGTTAGGGCATGTACCTATTAGGGTTACCTACAGATAAAAATAGTTATTAACAGAAATAAACGGTTACAGAGTGATTGGGTTACAGTATCGTTTCTGTTTCTGAACAAGTTTTTTTGTTCTATAACAGTTTCAAAAACCAGTGTTTAAAACACTTATTTCGGTTATTTTTTTAGTCCTTCAACGCGCCCAAATCGAATGAAATGAATGAAATCGGACTGCGCGCGCGTTAATGAATTATAACTAGATACACATTTTGAATCTCATTCCCTCTCCCAAGGAAACCGAGCTGAATTTCGGAATTAAAAGTATCCAGTGTCGTACCTCATAGTATGAACTGAAATGATGCCAAGTTCCATTGGAGTTCATTTAGTGCCCTCCAAAGAAAAAATTATAAATATCTTCAATGTACAGAATTGGACCTGTTAATGTTTTACTATATAACAAAAAAATCATTAGTATCAGATACAAAATAAAGGCTCTTGCCGTGTCTGCGCATGGTATACCTACTTAAATTCAATTAATAACTAACTATATAGTACATATTACCTGGTTCAAAGGTTATCAATCGCCATTCAGCGTGGCAATGCTGCAAGTTTGGTGGGTACCTTTGGCCCAGGGGCAACCAGGGGTGGTCTTTTTGATTAGGGTTTTATTTTTATTTTTTGTTAGTAGGTATATAAGGATTTGATTTAAATTTATTGTATAGTTTGTATAATATTTAGATTTTAGATTTACTTCTATTGTGATTAAACTATATACTAATATTAGTTTACTCTGGTTCGTCTCTTGTATTAACTCATCTTCTTAACTATAAGCTTTTTATTTTCTATTTACTTCCTATGTAGTATATATTAATAATCATTTTTCCACCTTTGCGAGCTATTTTTATCTCATGTAAATTCTATCTGTGAAAACTTGTAATTGGCGTTATACTTTATTTTTTCTTTATTTATCTATACATCTGTTATAGCTGTAAGTTTTCTGTACAAAATAAAAATAAAATAATAATAATGAATACTCACCAATAACAAATATCAAAACCATGCAAGCGACGGACTTTCGCGCCTTTGCCTGCGCTTCTCCTTGCCCGCCGTGTAGCGCGCCCGGCATCTCCTTGGTACTCGCCAGCAACCGTTGAGCCATTAGCGAGTAGAAGAATGCGATCACCATTAGTGGGAGTGCGTAGTAGATGATCGCTTTCGTTAATGTCATCCATCTGATGGAACGTCAAATACATTGGTATTTATTTCATAAACGAGCTGTCTTATTTACTGGAATCTCATAATAGTAAACAGAAATAATGAATGAATTTTTGTATCCATACTAATATTATAAATGCGAAAGTATATGTCTGTCTGCTACGCTTTCACGGCTTAACTACTCAACCCATTTTGATGATATTTGGTACATAGATAGTTTACATCCCGGGGATGAACATAGTTTTTTACCGAAAAATTTAAGAGTTCCCGCGGGAATGATAAAACTACAATCCACGCGGACGAAGTCGCGGGCATCACCTAGTTTTAAAATATTTTTATTAGGGACATAGTACATACTTAGCATAATTATCCCAAGCCTCAGGATATGGTGAGCAGTATATAATAGATACGTTGTTGTCGATTTGGTGGTATATAGTGCTGGAAAAAAGCGCTGCAGGCGCTGCGAAGATTAACGCAGCCGCCCATATGATTGTAGCGCAAACTAGCGGCAGCTTGCGAAGCTAGAACAAGGTAAACAGATTATAATATTATATTATATTATATTATATTATATTATATTATATTATATTATATTATATTATATTATATTATATTATATTATATTATATTATATTATATTATATTATATTATATTATATTATATTATATTATATTATATTATATTATATTATATTATATTATATTATATTATATTAACGCAGCCGCCCATATGATTGTGACGCAAACTAGCGGAAGCTTGCGAAGCTGGAACAAGGTAATCAGATTACATTAAGGCAATAAACAATCAAAGTTTATTACCTTTTCCGTAAATAGAACGCCACAGGCATAAAATCTGTGATTGTAATTGCAAATAACTATAGACGCCTGTAAACACCTTGATGATTAAAACTACTAATGTTATCATTAGTGTCACACAACTGGCTAAAAACTAACGTAAGCATCAGATTAAAGTAGAGTGAGTTGGGGGGTTTTTAAGTTTGTAACTGTCCAACTCCTTTAGGTCTCGCTCAAATCGTCAGATTATTTGAATGTACACTTTTCAGCATGTAATTAACTCACTCTACCTTAATCTGACGTGCTCGAGTATTTTTGATGATCGATTTTATTTATTTAATACTAGATGATACCCGAGACTTCGTCCGCGTGGATAATTTTTTCGATTACCGCAGGAACTCGTTAATTTTCCGGGATAAAAAGTCTATGTCCTTCCCCAGGATACAACCTATCCCTGTACCAAATTTCATCAAAATCGGTTGAAAAGATGCGCCGGGAAAGCGTAGCAGACAGACAGATGGACAGACAGACAGAAACACTTTCGCATTTATAATATTAGTATGGATTTTGATCTGCTGCTCTAGACAGACCCACCAATATACAGGGCTCATATTATATGGTGAAGGTACTCTACAGGGTCCAAAGAATCTGCTGCTCTAGACAGACCCATCAATATACAGGGCTCATATTATATGGTGAAGATACTCTACAGGGTCCAAAGAATCTGCTGCTCTAGACAGACCCACCAATATACAGGGCTCATATTATATGGTGAAGGTACTCTACAAGGGTCCAAAGAATCTGCTGCTCTAGACAGACCCACCAATATACAGGGCTCATATTATATGGTGAAGGTACTCTACAGGGTCCAAAGAATCTGCTGCTCTAGACAGACCCACCAATATACAGGGCTCATATTATATGGTGAAGGTACTCTACAGGGTCCAAAGAATCCCCCTTTATATTAATCTGCTGCGCTGGAGTAAATCCAAAAACCCCCCTTCTATCCAATATTTTGCTATAGAGCTGTTCTTTCTTTAGCGCAGTACTATTATCAAATTTTGTGTTAGCGATAACAAATATATTATATTATGTGTATCTGTTTCTTTGTTGCAATGTGCATAGTAGCTAATTTAGTTACTAATTGCGACAAGAGAGGCGTCCTAAAGTACACAACCGCCTTTAATTAGGAAGTTTTGTCAAACTAGTTAGTAGAACTCCGTGGGTTGTTGGTTGTTGGGTTGTTTGCTTGGTTAGTCAATGGTCAACTTCAGTGACAGAATGGCAATGCCTGCTGCGTATATTTAATTGCGGTAAGATATATTACTGTATTGTATTTTTTATTTCGCTAAATTCGAAAAATAGGAAAGATAGTTGGAGTTCGAACACTACAGGATGAAGGTTTATTTCACTGTCATCTCGAAAAATAGGAAAGATAGTTGGAGTTCGAACACTACAGGATGAAGGTCTCCTGCAAAAGGCTTTCCACAGAACATGGTCTAATGGGCTGCTTGTATCTAAAGGCTCTAAGCTATTCGCTTGAGATCGTCTGTCCAACTATGCGTTTGCTGGTGTGGGGTCGCCATTTCCCAGCATTGGAACTACCTGATACCCTACTTATAACCTAGCCATAGAGCTTCACCTATAATATATATAAATACAAAGGCAAGGCAGAAGAGCATGACGATAACACCTTTTTTATTTTTTTATCCACTACAGGTGAGAATGCAGTCAAGGGCTAACTAGGCCTTGACTGCATTCTGACCTGATGGTAAGTGTCGATGCAGTCTGAGATGATAGCGGACTAACCTGTTAGGGGCATGGCAGTTATATTAAATCCATGCCCCTATTCGGTTTCTACACAGCATCGTCGCGGAACGCTAAATCGCTTGGCAGAACGTCGTTGCCGGTAGGGTGGTAACCAGCCACGGCCGAAGCCAGACCAGGGAACATTCAGAAATTATAAATTCCCAAATTGACCCTGCCGAGGATCGAACCCGTCCTGGGTTCGATCCTCGGCAGGGTCAATTACGACGACGACGACGACGCAAGTTAAGACGACAGCGCTCAACACTGCGCCACGGGGGTCGTCACCTGCTAGCACAGGGGAGAATATAGTTTTCGTCACAACTTATACTCAATCTAGCAATAACAAACTGTACTATTACCTATTCTGTGTTATAACGAAGGTCATGCAAGTATGTCCATGTTTGACATAACAGAGTATTGTATCCAGCAGCTTGTCACTTTTGATCGTCCGTTAAACTAGTGAGTGATCGTCGGTTTTATGAGCTCAGGTGCAGAAATGTACCTGAAGTTTCCTAAAAGGGTTGACAATCGCGCAGTATCTTTCCGCTGATAGTGCTGTGAGAGTGAACACGGAGACTCCTATGCTTATGTCCTTCCCTGTCTCCGATATCCTGCATATAGCCTCGCCCCAGGGCCACGACTCCAGCGTGTAGATAACCGATACGAAGGGCACGCAGATGAGGATGACGAGAAGATCCGCCAGCGCTAGGGAGAATATGTATCTGTGAAAGAAACAAGCTGTTGGGTTTGTGGTAGAGTACTGAAGCATCTTTACAGGGACAGCAGCGGAAAAGGTCTTAATCGTTGTTTAATCGTAGATTGTAATTATGTGAACACTACCGAATGCCCGCGACTTCGTCTGCGTGGTTTGAGGTTTTTTGGTTCCCGCAGGAACTCTTTAATTTTCTAAACTCTTTAGCCTATGTGCTATTCCAGACTATAATCTATCTCTGTGCCAAATTTCAGCCAGATTTGTACAGTCATTGGCGCGTGATTGAGTAACAAACATCCATACATCCATACATCCATACATCCATCCATCCAAACTTTCATATTTATAATATTACTAATGTGAACATTTCTGTCGTATTAGAGCGCTCGCGGAATCTTTGTGCAGAATCCGCACGCGTTTTTTCGCTCGCGAATATCCGCTAGATTTGTTCCTGGACTTAAAAGGCTGTTTTTAAAACAAGATAAATAGAATGATGTTGTTTAAGACACTCTTTATTAGGTACTAGCTGACCCGGCGAACTTCGTACCGCCTTAGCGTAGCAATGATGCACTACTAATAATTTTGATTTTCTTAATATTTTTTTCCGTAAGAACCTTCTCCTAATAATAACAAATACAACAAAAAAAGAATTAGTGAAATCGGTCCAGCCATTCACGCGTGATGCCGTGACCAAGGAAAACGGGTTTCATTTTTATATATATAGATTAAGAAACATTTCAGTAACAGCGTTCTAGACCTATTCGAGGGTTGGCATTTTGTTTTCTAAATTGACGTCATGTCAGTTTTAATACTGCAGTATACCTATTGGATAATTTAGCGAATTTCTCATTCGCGGCAAGTAGAATATTCAAGAACTTAGACTGGACCAATTCTGTAGGGAATTTTATAACCTTAAGAAGTTAAGCTTCGTAATTTTTTAACCCCTAATTTTGCCCAAATTTCAAATAATGTATACTCACGTGTTAGGCGCGTTGCGCATGCCCCTGTGTCTCACGTAAACGATAACCAGCGTCCCGTTTCCCAGGACGCCTACAATGAAAATAATAGCAAATATAACCGGTACCAGGTACGTCTCCACACGGTCACTGTATGGTGTGTACCCACTGTCCGATGAATTGTCGTACACCAAAGCGCTCGAGTTCAGATACGTATGCATTTTACCATCTGTAACAAAGGAAAACTACATTAATTATCTATACGTCACCGTAAGATTGCAAAAAAACGTTAGATTGTAATATAACTAGCCAAACTGTAAACTGTTGGCAGATTACAATTTAAAGCCTTATTTCTCGGTAGATTGTAATCTGTTAGGTATATTAACCTGATAAAACCTAAGCTACCTGATTATTTAATATGTCGAACCAAACCTAACCTACAAGAAAGAGACAAGAAAACGTAAATACAATGAATATTTACAAAATTGACACTCAGGAGTCAGGACATTGAACGGTTCACAATCTGTCGACAGTTTACAATATCGCTAGTTAGATTAGATACAATCTAACGGTTTTTACAATCTTACGGTGACATAGGTATACATATAATGTTGTAACCTTACATTACAGTATACCTATATATTTTTTATCCACTACAAATAAAGCCCTCGATTGCAATTCCACATAAAGGTAGGTAAGACTTAAGAGATGATGCAGTCTAAGATGTTAGCGGACTAACCTGTAAGGAGTACGTATGGGAGTTATATTAAACCACTAGCTGATGCCCGTGACTTCGTCCGCGTGGTTTAAGTTTTTTTTAACTTACCTATAGAACTTACATATGTCACTCTCCAGGTCCTCAACTATACTCATGCCAAAAATCGATCCGCGACTCCATTGCAGTGTGATAAGGATAAACCAACAAACAAACTCATTTTCACATTTATAATATTTTAAACCATACATCTAATCTCTTCTATTATACACGAGTAGCGGTGATAAGCCACTATTTAGTTTACTTACTATATCGTAAACGCAAGCCTATTCAAGTTTTAAAAAAAGACGTTTGACATCCTAATGTCGGGGGTTTGATCAACGAGCACGTATTTCTTACTTTTTTGACAGTCAGTCAGTGCCGTGTTATTAGATGGACGTGCGTTGCTTTGTCCTGAGCCTTGCACTAGTGTGCGTGCGTAATGTTATCTAAGCCGCTGGCCCAAGTCATAAGATATGGCGGGTCAAGGATTAATTATTAATGAATTCTTGACGTTTGTCCAAAACAAGTTAGACGTGCTTGACGAATTGAGTATCACCCAAATTTGTGCTACGAACTTTACTGATGCAGAAATTGAAGCTGGAAAAAGTATCCTGTACAGCTCGTGTGGTGATAAAGTGAGAAATGTGCAGCGCAAAGGAGACGACAAAAAGAAACGGAATATCAAGGACATTATTAAATTATTAAAGGAAGTGGACCCCGATACGCAGCCAATCTTCGTTGCCAGAGACTTGAATCGCTTGCCACCGGTATCATTTGACCATGTCGATGTAACACGACTGCTGAAGGACATGATGGTTTTGAAGAATGAATTTTCAGAATCTCGGACGAAAATGGCTGCGGAACTCACTGAGATACGCAATTCCATTGACCAGTTCCAAAACTCACATCAGACGACTCCCAAAAAGAGGAAATCTTCAAAGCCTTCACCTACGCAACCGCTTGTGACTGCACTGCAAAATACACCCATAACAGTTTCTCGGAGCTCACTTACGCCGACCTGTCCTGATATCGCGCATAGAGGAACAAAATCATCGTCACCACCCAAATCGCTTCCGCCTGTGGCAGTACCACCGCCTGTACGCACACATGCACCTTGCGCTGAAATTATGCATACACCTACTTACCGTGACATCGTATACAAAACTGATAGTCCGCGGCAAGCGAGAAGCGCTCGTATGCCACGAGCGAGTTCGGGTCATTCGGGCGTGGCCGCTAACCCCGCACTTGCAGTGGCGCGCGAGTCTTCGAGTTACAATGAAGTAATTCCGGACGGTAAAAATAGTTCATTCACGATTGTGACAAATAAGAGGCGTAAACTAAAAAACATGCGAGGAACTTCGGACTCACAATGCAAAATTCAGGTGGCAGACGCGCATTGCTCAATATATGTTTCGCGTGCCCAGAAATCGGTTTCTGTGGATACTATTTTGGAGCATATTTCTGACATGGGGGAAGAATGCATTAGTGTCGATCAGCTTAAGCAGAAAAACGAAACATCCTTTAATTCGTTTAAAGTCACGATACCTACCAGAAAACTTGGAATCTTTTTGGATGGGAAGTTCTGGCCGGCTGGTTTGGTATATAGAAGGTATAAAGAACGTTACACGAATACCGCAACTAATTACAATAGATAATGATAGTACGACCTTTCAGTGCTACTCAGACTAATGTTATTCGTATGGTTTCGTTTAATTGTAAAAGTATTAAACGTTCCATAGATGCGGTAAGAAACCTCTGTAAAACGGCCGACATTGTTGCCCTTCAGGAAACGTGGCTTCTCCAGCATGATCTCAGCTTTGTTCATCAAATAGATGATAATTTTGCATCATTCTCAAAGTCATCCGTGGACTCTTCAGCTGGTATATTACGTGGTCGCCCCTACGGAGGTTTAACTATCATGTGGCGCAAATCCTTATTTAATAATGTAACTGTGGTCGATTGCGAGAGTAATAGGTTGGCGGCTATCAGAATTAGTTCTGTGGATCGCCATTTATTACTCTTCAACGTTTATATGCCTATCGATATTGAAGATAATCTGACAGAGTTCACGGATGTTCTTAGTATAATGAGTGCCGTGATTGAGGAATGCGAGATTGAGACCGTATTTATGCTTGGTGACTACAATGCACACCCCTCAGCTAGATTCGGCAGGGAAATGTTGTCGTTCTGTGAGGAGCAGACGTGGGTTTGTGCTGACTTAAATATATTAGGAGCTGACTCGGGAACATTTTCATTCCTCAGTGAGGCTCATGGAACGACCAAGTGGCTGGATCATTGCCTGACGACTATTGCTGCACAAAATACTGTTATTAGTGTATATGTAGATAATAATGTTAGTTGGTCTGATCATTTCCCAATGTTCGTGAACTGTGATATTAGGCTAGTGTCCATAAAAGTAGATAATAAGGTATGCAATAATGATAATTTAGATAAAGACATAATATGGGGACTGAGAAATTTAGACGAAATTAATATGTATACAACTTTATGTACCGAAAATCTTAGTAATTTACTCGATTCTAGTCAGTATAATTATTCAAACTGGGATAATGATTTAGACTCTAAGGACGTTTTATATTTTATCAATAATTTTTATAGTGACATCATTAGTATTTTACAAAGCGCAGCTATTAATAGTAAATGTTCAGGGTCTGGTGTACACAAATCCCGCAATAAGAGACAAGTGATCGGCTGGAATTACCACCTAAAAGGTAGCTATCAAAATGCAAAACTGTGCTTTAAGTTCTGGATAGAGTGTGGTAGGCCTAGTAGTGGAGAAATTTATAATGATATGACGAAAGCTCGTTCCATTTTTAAAAAGAAATTAAAATGGTGTCAGAACCACGAGGAAGCTATAAAAATGGATATTTTAGCAACTCATAGAGCTGATAAAAGTTTTACACGGTTTTGGAAATCTACTAAATTATTAAATAAAAAAGAACGTAGACCAGTTAGCGTCAATGGCATACAGGACAGCACGGAGATAGCTAATATGTTTGCGAAACATTTCTCAGTAAAGCCATTAGACGTAGAGCATGTGCCTGACTCTCAGACGTTGTCACCACGGCGTGCAACATTACAGTTTAGCCCAACGAGCATATTCCAAATCATTAAAGATATGAAGCGCGGTAAGTCGCCGGGTCATGATGGTCTGAGTGTTGAGCACATGCTCTACGCAGGAAACAAGTTGTATGAAGTCTTCTCAGTGCTGTTTAATCTATGCATTAAATATGGCTATCTTCCTGTGGATATGTTAAAGACTGTAGTAGTTCCAGTGCCAAAGAATAAGACGGGCGATATGTCTAGTATAGCAAATTATAGGCCAATATCGTTGGGGACAATTGCGGGAAAAGTACTTGAGCGGCTGCTGCGCCCTGAACTGATGAAGAATGTACGGATTAGGGATGCTCAGTTTGGTTTTCGTCCCGGTCTCTCTACAGACACGGCAATTCTGTGTCTTAAACACGCCGTAAATTTTTACAAAACTCGTGAAACATCCGTCTACGCCTGTTTTCTGGATCTGAGTCGCGCATTTGATCTCGTTAATTATAACATATTATGGAGCAAAATGCGCGACTCAAACATCCATAGCGGTGTTGTCGAGCTAATGAGATACTGGTACGAGAACCAAACGAACACTGTGCGTTGGGGCGACACAGCCTCTAGTGTGTTTAGACTAGAGTGCGGTGTACGCCAGGGAGGGCTAACCTCTCCGGACCTGTTCAATCTTTATATAAATGACCTCATTGGGGAGCTAAGTGGCACAGGCATCGGGTGCCACATTGACGGAGTATGTTTTAACAACTTAAGTTACGCTGATGATATGGTGCTACTTAGCCCCTCAATAAACGGTCTTCGTAAACTAGTAGCGATTTGTGAAAATTATGCATTTAGACACGGGTTAAAATATAATGTGCGCAAATCTGAAATGTTAATCTTTAGAGCGGGTAAAGGTCCGGAGAGGATTCCGCCAGTTTTGTTGGATGGAACTCCAGTTCAGGTTGTGCAGCAGTTCAGGTATCTCGGGCATATGTTGACGGGATCCCTGAGCGACGACTTGGATATAGAACGGGAGCGTAGGTCGCTGGCAATACGGTGCAACATGCTCGCTCGCCGTTTTGCTCGGTGCTCTGAGGATGTTAAAGTTACGTTGTTTAAAGCTTATTGTATGAGCTTCTATACATCACAACTATGGATTAAGTACACCAAAAGATTCTTTAACATCCTCAGGGTACAGTATAACGATGCCCTTCGTATTTTATTAAAAATGCCGAGGCATTGTAGCGCGTCGGGCATGTTCGCCGACGCTGGTGTCCCAGATTACTATGCCATTATTCGGAGTAGAATTGCCGGTTTCTGGGAAACCGTCCGCAATTCTACTAATAAGCTGATTAAAGTCGTCGGTCAGGTATCCCCTGACAACGTATTTTATAAACACTGGCTAAGGGTACACCAGACCCCTAACGTAAAATGATTTTTCATTTTAAACTTTATTTTAATTTATGTAAGTATAATTTATACATTTTATTGTATTTAGTTATTGTTTTTAATGTGTTTTTATATGGGTCCCCGACCTGCAATAAAATGATTTTATTTATTTATTTATTTATTTGACATTGATGTAGAATTTTAGTTTTTTGAGTAAAGAACATCTGAATTTGAATTTGTTTGATAAAGCGATTCTACCACACAACAGGGAACTGTTTCCATCCTAAGCCTCCTGATACTGTATGAACCTCATCTTGATACGAACCGCTAAGATTATGTATGCCCTTCCGGCATCCCTGTTTCCTGATGATGTCCTCCCGATCGAATTTCGACCACGGCGGTCAATCTCCACAGAGATTAGCCATCTGCGCGGGAGATAGTGCACAAGTGTGTGCGCGCGCATACACAGGTGCACTCTCTGTTCCTTTACTCTCATAGCCCGATGGGGCGGAAGATCCGACACGACCGGAGAGAGATCAGGCGCAGGACCGACGGCTTAACGTGCTCTCCGAGGCACGGGGGTGATACACCGCCAACTTCCTAACTCCGGGCTAGTACTGAGAATTTCTTGTCAGAAAAATCCAACACTTGATAAGGCCCGACCCGGGACTCGAACCCGAGACCTCGTCGGCCGCAGTCGAACATGCTAACCACTAGACCAACGAGGCAACGAGGCGAGGTTTCCTGATACGTTAGTACTTAGTAGGTACCGTCAAAGCAAGAGAGACAGAATAGGTAATAGGCAAGCGCGCGCTCCACTTTAGACCTCATCATTGCTTTTCATGAGCATGCTTGTAGTCAAACAGAAGTACTTAATATATCTTTAAAAAAATCCAATTCAATTCAATTTATTTCAAAATGTAGGACATACAGGTGTCTCATATGCTACGTCATGTTTTGACTCTACCACCGGTTCGGAAATCAAATTCTGCCAAGAAGAGCCGGCAAGAAACTCAGCAGTTGCTCTCTTTTTTTCTTTTTTTTAAACAATCTATAAAGGGTCAGTAAAGAGTGGATACAGGGGGGTTACTACAATCGCACAAAAGCAGTATTATTTCAAAATGACAGCTTTATGTCACGCACCTTGACATCCCTAAAATAAGGATTGTTATTGTAAAACAATAACGTCAACAATCCATAATATTATAAATGCGAAAGTGTGTCTGTCGGTCTGTCTCTCTGCTACGCTTTCACTGCCCATCTGTTCAACCAATTTTGATGAAATTTGGTGCGGGGGCAGGTTGTATCCCGGGGAAGGACATAGGTTATATTTAAGTACTTATTATTTTTTTAATAAAAATCCTAATCCACTCGGACGAAGTCGCGGCATCATCTAGTATTAAAATAATACAGGCGAGTCACCTCAGCTCAGCGGTGAAAACTGGTTTGCTAGATCAAATTTTTTCGGTATTTACTATTAAATAACGGTCTTACAAAAAATATCCGATACACTTAAAGATATTGTCTAATGAATGTGCTAATTTGTTACACGATAGGATGTACTTTACTCGATCAAAAAAAATCTTGAAACAGGCTAAATTAAAAGTTTAAAACGAATTTTTTATTAATAAAATTTTCGACTTTGCTCATCATTTTTATATGGATAAATTCCTCTTGAAGTATTAATGAGAACCTGCTAAAATTTATTTCAAACTGAAGTCCTATATCTATTTAATTCAAATTAATCCCAGAACTTGAACGTTGCCAAGCGGTTTCAGAATATACCGCGCTGCCCGCTTCCCCGCCAGTCTCTACGAGAAATGTACCGCGAGACGCGCGGGCGGCACCCCACACCTCACCTCCTAAAATCTTGCAGGTGACTCGCCTTAAGGCGATGGTAGCATGCCCCCTGATTGAGAAACCAAACGTTAACCGTTACCTTTGATTAAAACTCACGCCATGTAGAAGACTAGCATGTCGCATACAGTTCTGAGAGTTATGCGTGACGTCACTACATCTATTAGCATATTTGATTCAACCGTATCCTTCCGTGTTTATCGCTCAGTATTATTGATCCGGCAAAGT
Organism: Erebia aethiops; assembly: GCA_923060345.2. Taxonomy (NCBI): domain Eukaryota; kingdom Metazoa; phylum Arthropoda; class Insecta; order Lepidoptera; family Nymphalidae; genus Erebia; species Erebia aethiops. The sequence continues at coordinate 5,069,247 of OV281096.1, read as the reverse complement.
TGTAAATTTGGAAGCAGCACATTTTGAAATTACATACAACTTTATGATATTTTCATAGCAATTATGCCGGCGTGCGATTTCTCAACGCATCTGAATTAACTAGTTTATAAATTCATTCCGGAAACACCGCACTCTCCAATCTAAACCAGGATTATGTGCAGTGGCTAGTGAATAATATTAAACGAGCATTGCGTTTGAAGGTTCATAATTATGCCCTTTTGATTTTGCTTTTAAAGTATACAGCCTTAATGCTCACGTAGGTACTTAATCAAATTCATTTGTTTACTTAAGGGCTGTAAATATAGGTAGATATTTACGTATGTCGTACGTCTATTCTCGGATCGATCTCGTATACTCCAGATTTAGTTTTATCTGTGGGTTTATCACTTAATAGGTAGGTACACAGTAGGTGCACTGCAAAATTCAAAAAGATTTCCTTTAGATGGATTAGTCCTTTGTCTAGTAGTTGGTTTGATTGATGCATGACGAGGTCCCGGGTTCGAGTCCCGGGTCGGGCCATAATAAGTGTTGGGTTTTTCTGACTAGAAATTTTCAGTACTAGCCCGGAGCGTGGAAGTTGGCGGTGTTTCACCCCCATGCCTCGGAGAGCACGTTAAGCCGTCGGTCCCGGTTATTATCACTAACATGATAATAGTCGTTAAAGCCCGCCAACCCGCACTGGAGCAGCGTGGTGGGTCTAAGCTCTAATTCCCTTTTTCCTATGAGAGTGGTGGGCTGTAGTGGTAGTGGTAGTGGTAGTGGTAGTGATAGTGGTAGTGGTAGTGGTAGTGGTAGTGGTAGTGGTAGTGGGTAGTGGTAGTGAGTTAATCCTTCACTCTTTACTGGACCAAAGCATGGTCTTAAGAAGTGGAACCATGAAGATTATTTCTAGCAATTTTCACAGAAGAGTTTTCAGTCTGATGTTGATACCTATGTCAGTGAAGCTATCAGGCCAAGCTTTTTATTCCCTTAGCCCTTAGCCCTAGCCCTTGGCTGCGATCTCACCTGTACGCTTAGGTACTCTGAGTTTTTACATTGCAAACAAGATTGATCGACGTGAGAGCTCATCACGCCAAGTGTAAGCGAACGTCAAAGTAAAATGGACCCAAAAGCTCTTGCTTTCAAGTCACAAATTAAGCGTTTGGAGCACTGGCTGTGAATAAATACACGAAAGTAGTAAATTATAACCATTTATAAGTTAGAGCCGATTCGAATTAATTAATAACCATTTACTTAATTTAGAACTCTCATCATTTATTTACAATCCATACTACACTAATATGATAAATGCGAAAGTGTGTCTGCCTGCTATGCTTTCACTGCCCATCTATTCAACCAATTTTGATGCAATTTGGTACAGGGATAGGTTGTATCCCGGGGATGGACATAGGCATACTTTTTATCCCGGAAAATCCCGGAGTTCCCGTGGGAATCAAAAATATTTATCCACGCAGGCATAGTCGCGGGCATCAGCTAGCTTATAATTTACATTTCTTCATTCCACGCATTGTTTACGGTTTCGACTGGCGACTGGCGCCGTTCATGACAGATTGTGTTTTTGACATGTTCACTGGATCATAACAAATCCAATAAATTCATGTTATATATAATCATATTGACAATTTGTTATTTGTATTATTTTTATATAGTGGAACGGATGACGTGCGGGATAAAGGATAATTTATTTGTGATATGACGTGATTTCGACGACCTCCGTGGCGCAGTGTGTATCGCTGTTGTCTTAATGTGTTCGATCCCCGGCAGGGTCAGTTGCAATTCAGGGTCAGGGGCAATTGACCCTGCCGGGGATCGAACCCAGGACCTCCGCACGTTAAGGCAACAGCGCTACACACTGCGCCACGGAGGTCGTCAAATAAAGATGATATTGAATAGTGCAGGGTCACAAAAGCACAGTTGTAAGTTTTTTTTTAATCTTCAGAGCAATATTTTAAGTTGTTGATAAAATTTTAAAATAAATTTACAGATTATCTCAAATATTTCTCGGAATATGGTTATTACAATGTTAAAATTATTCTAACTTGAGTAGGGGACTCCGTAGGTACAATATTTAATACTATACAGACCAAAGGCAATAATAATAATATCTAAATTACAATTTGCTTTACATCAAAATAGGGAAACAGCTGTTGATAAAATATTAACAAAAGCACAATGTAATATAAATTAACCATATTTCACGTAGCATAATTATTATTAAGTATGTACATGGTTTTAATATATGCACAGTAATAAAAACAATTATATTATCCTAATTACAATAGCTGGTTGACCGTGTATGATATATTTAAATGATTACTATATTGTATTATACATGTCAATAACTGTTTTCCCGTTTCCGCTCTAAGCTTAATTTTTACGGTGAAAAAATTAAACGGGATTTTATAAAAAAATAATTGAATTTTCATAAAATCCCTGCTCCAGCTATTAGTTTTCATCGCACCCGCGTTGGATGTAGGTGGAAGCAACACGGGTTATTATCATGCAAAAAATCGGAAAGAGCTGGGTATAATAACTAATATACCTATTTACATTAGTAATTACCGCAGGAATAAGACATGACTATATTATTATATAATTATAAGAAGATTATCTAAATATATATAAATCACGTGTCACGTTGTTTGTCCGTGATGGACTACTAAACCGATTTTAAATTAAATTTGCACACCGTGTGTAGTTTGATCCAACTTGAAAGATAGGATAGCTTACATCTTAATTTACAGCCGCAATATTATTTTATGTCGGATTTGCAATGTAAGACGGAGCAAAAACGGTCGAACGAAAACGTTTCTTACGAAAAGCTCATTCCACGCGGACGAAGTCGCGGGAAACAGCTAGTATATTATATAGTTATATGACACTTGATCACCTCCCTGGCGCAGTGTTGAGCGGTGTTAACGCTTAACGTGCGGAGGATCCGGGTTCGATCCCCGTCAGGGTCAGCTTGGGAATTTATAATTTCTGAATTTTCCCTGGTCTGGCCTAGTGGGAGGCTTCGGCCGTGGCTATTTACCACACAACCGGCAAAGACGTGCCGCCAAGCGATTTAGCGTTCCGTTACGATGTCATGTAAAAACCGTTTAGGGGTATGGGTTTAATATAACTACCATGCCCCAAACGGGTTAGCCCGCTACCATCTTAGACTGCATCATCACTTACCATCAGGTGAGATCGCAGTCATGGGCTAACTTGTAGTGGATAAAATAAACATTTCTTAAGACTCCTAAATTCTTATAAAGGATTATTTTAATCTTAATCTCTTTTTTCAGAATTATAATCCTTATTTTAGGGACGTCAAGGAGCGTCACATAAAACGTCATTTTAAAAATAATATTGTTTTAAGCGATTAATAGTATCTCTCCAAAACACCATCTATCCTTAAGGCGAGTCACCTCAGCTCAGCGGTGAAAACTGGTTTGCTAGATCAATTTTTTTCGGTATTTACTATTAAATGAAAATGAAATGAAATGAAATGAAAATATACTTTATTGTACACCATACATAAAACACATTTAAAATACAAGAAATTATGGAAAACTGTACAAGTATTAAATAACGGTCTTACAAAAAATATCCGATATACCTAAAGATATTGTCTAAAGAATGTGCTAATTTGTTACACGATTAATTTTTTTGATCGAGTAAAGTACAGTAATCTTGAAACAGGCTAAATTAAAAGTTTAAAACGAATTTTTTATTAATAAAATTTTCGACTTTGCTCATAATTTTTATATGGATAAATTTCTCTTGAGAACCTGCTAAACTTTGTTTCAAACTGAAGTCCTATATTTATTTAATTCAAATTAATCCCAGAACTTGAACGTTGCCAAGCGGTTTCAGAACATACCGCGCTGCCCGCTTCCCCGCCAGTCTCTACGAGAAACGTACCGCGAGACGCGCGGGCGGCACCCCACACCTCACCTCCTAAAATCTTGCAGGTGATGTCCCTTTGCCACCAATACGTCCTCCACCTTTTCTATGTACTGTGACTTCTCCTGTTGTACCACACACATAAATTTAGGATTTAGACAATCTTGCTATTGTACTGGTAGGCACGGACCAATCCTAAATCTATGGGCTCACCATTACCACAGATCACGTCAATCTATCATTACCATACTGTTACCATAGTAGTACGATAATAATTATTATTAAGATCAGAAAATATTATTGTTTTAACCTTAAATTAAGGTTCACATTGAAATCCTCATGGACTCATAGAGCAACATAATAGATCCGTGCACTCCAAAATGATTCTAAAATACCTAGGTTTTCGCTATACACAAAAACATTTTTCATTGAGAAATTCTTATATTTGCATTTGAATACATCGTTTTTAAAGTAAGTGGAAATTTGTAATATCCGCTGTGACGATCGCAGTCATCTTTAAATATTTTCACTGTCAGTTGATCATTCATCTCAGAATCTTGAAAACCAGATAGTCCTTCCTTCTGTACAGCACGTACAGAAGTAACAACATCATATATTCCCAAATCGGGAACTGATGAAGATTTATTTTTCAAAGCGATTGATTTCCTTTCATTCGTTTGATATACAACGTCATTGCGTGATTCTAAATTTTCAAAGCTTTTTATGTTTACTTTTCGGTCCTTATTATGAAGTATTGCATCACAGAGCGCCGCCATTTTGTCGGGGGGTATAATTGCTATTTGATCTGGAATCTTATCCTTAACTCGGTCAGCGTAGCTTTTGTTTTGGTTAGATTGATCCTCATCGTTAATTTGTGGTGTACCAATATGTTTTTGTAAACCACTTTCCACGCTGCATGACCGTAATGTTTCAAATTTATTTGTATGATGTATTTTTGGTAAATGAAATGAGCCTGTTTTAGGTTTGCTGTAATGTACATCAGGAATAGAGACTCTTAATCTATATGAATCGTTCATTCTGTATCTCTTGCACAGGAGAAGATAAAGTAAACACATCAAAATTAAAATCATCAGTATGAATATGATCCCCGTGATGTAGACGACGTATACAGGCAAGTTGACATAGTCATTGTTCATCTTTTTTTTTGTATTTTCATCTGAAATGCAAACATAAACAAAATTAAAACTGAACTTGATCTACTAACTCGTTGAAAATATAAATGAAAAATGAACGGGTTGACAATGTTTTACATGGTTTCACTGCTAACTTCATTACCGTCAGCGTATTTTCAAACTACCCACATTTTTTTGGGTCGGGGGGTGAAATTATGGATATTATTAAGCTATTACAATACCTATAAATTGAATGCCTTATTGCTGTAAGTATGTGCGTGACAAAGAGCATGCATACTCTATAATATGGACTTTAGACCTCGACTGTACGTCTTATAGTCAGATTATTCGGAGTCTCAGAAATATTTTTAGTTTTATAAAAACCAATCACTGATTAAAGCTTAGTAGATCTTATTCCAATAAAATATTTCATGTATTCTTGTTTAATTCCTTGTTAATTAAGGGTTTGAAGATTTAACCAACATAATAGGTGTTAAATAATATTAATAAGTAAGTAGTTTTAACAGCAATATATTTTATATTATAAACAAATTATTCGCATTATGCAATGTAAAAAATAACACATACCTAGCGATTTTGTTATATACTTAATGATCCTATGAAGTAAGGTCTTATAGACTGCAAAATATGATGAATAGATACAGAAAAAATATTACTCACCTAAAAAAACCAAAGACTGCAATTTTAAAAACCAAATATTACAAATCACTTCACTGTTATGACTCAAACATATTAAAAAGTGGGTACAAAGTTATATTATTTGCACAATGCCCGAAAAATACTTCCCAATATCTATGTTCGCCTTCGATTCGACGCGAAATGACAATACATTCCATCAGGGATTTTGTTTTACGTCATTAGGCTAATAATAATAAGTGGTACGGTATTTGACTAGTAATAAATAATAACAGTTTTCCTTCCGTAATTGTGATACTGGGATTGAGGAATTGTACCTAAATTTTAATAGTGATTAATTAGGGGAAAACAAAGTTAGAAATTGGACTAACAGCGGTTTCCACGAATACAACACTTCATCTCTATCTATTTTCTTCATATAAACAACAGGAAGAAACGCTTCTTTATTGCATGTCAAACACAAAGTAAGCAAATATTTTTATGTTATTTAATTTATGCTATTCTAAGTTTCTTAACGTGATTCCTGCGTGATTATTGGTAAATTTGACGACCTTAGAAACCGAAGGGGTATGGGTTTAATATAACTGCCATACCCCCACATCCCCACATCCCATACAGGTTATCCCGCTACCATCTAAGACTGCATCATCACTTACCATCAGGTGAGATCGCAGTCAAGGGCTAGCTTATAGTGGATAAAAAAAAAAATTATGAATGGTGCTCTCCCAAACAATGCATACTAAAGCCGGCCATGCACGGATAGCGTGAAACAGGCAGTCTTCTACGTACACACATACATGGAACCGCACGAGCAGTTGCGAGTTGAGACTGCTTCGGGCGGTTGGCAGCAGTTATCAATGGTAGCTTCAAGCTGTTGACTATGACTGCAAGAGCGGTCCGTGTATGTAGTATAGAAGTCCGTGTATAGTAGTCCGTGTTGTAATTGAATATCGATCACTGGCTAACTGATCGAGCAGCCCGAGCCTACAATGTAATGTAAAGGCATAAACATACTAAGAACGGAACATAACAAAAGAAAGACCGCATCATTCACTTTTATAATAAAACTAGCGAATGCCCGCGACTTCGTACGCGTGGATCGAGGTTTTGTGGTTCCCGCGGGAACTCTTTAATTTTCCGGGATAAAAAGTAGCCTATGTGCTATTTCAGACTAATCTCTGTGCCAAATTTCATCCAGATCCGTTCAGCTGTTGGGGCGTGATTGAGTAACAAACATCCATCCATACATCCAGACATCCATACATCCAAACTTTCGCATTTATAATATTAGTAAAATAAGATGAATATGCGCACACTAGGCAACCGAACCACTGTTTTATTTAAATAAATAAAATGAATACCGAATGTTGATCCCCACAAGAGTTGAACTTTGAAATGTTAATTTCCTAATCATCTATATTATGTATAATTAGTGTCCTTCGTAATAACAGTCATAGTAGGTACAAAATGGAGTTCATACCCAATCACACCATACTGAGTAATTTGCTAATTTGTGTCCAGCTAATAATTGACATCTAGGTAAGTACTATGTCCCTACGTATAACAGGAAACAAAGTAACTTTTACGTAGTTTAATTTATTCGTTTGTAAGTTGTAAAGCGAATGACTGACTGACTGGTCTATCAAATTCAACGCACTAACTTGCAGTAACCACAACACCCAACAATCTCTAATGATTATTTATTTTCATGCAAACCACTAGAAAAATGAAATGTTTACAGTGTTTTCTGTTTATATTAGGTATACGTGCTTATTTAATACGAGAGTCTATCTCGTGAGTTTTAATAGAGGATAAAAACGTCTGTAATTTTTTAAGATCTCAAGCAAAGTACTACTAAATTTATTGTATTTCCGCTTAAAAATAAACTTGATTTTCCCAATATTGTTCGCAGAAATATTTAAAAATGCAGAATAACTAATATCTAAATAAACGCATAGTAAATAGCTATGGTAAATAGTAATCTACACTAATAATAATCTATATTATTAGTAATAAATACTATACCTACCTAATATTATAAATGCGAAAGTTTGGATGAATGCATGGATGTATATTTGTTACTCAATCACGCCAGAACGGCTGAACGGATTTGGATGAAATTTGGCACAGAGATAGATAACTGGAATAACAGGTGGACTACTTTTTATGCCGGAAAATTAAAGAGTTCCGTGTGAACCAAAAAAACCTTAATCCACGCGGATGAAGTCGCGGGCGTTAGCTAGTTAAATGATATGTCAAAGTAAATTAATAAAGGTATAAACCCATTTCGAAGGTATTGAGCAATTATAAACTTTACTGACTTAAGTAACTCAATCGCTTAATGCTGGCAGTTTGAAAAATTATTAATTAAAAATTGCCTTGTCCGAGCTTTCAACGGATTTCGCTTGCAATTTTAAAGACTGTTAAATGTCTAACTTTTTTAAAGAGCATACATTTTTCAGTAAGGAACAATGTTCAAAATTGAACCGTCAGGTTTTTAATTAAATATTTTGTAGGTGATGGATATGGTTTTTAAGATGCAAACTAACAATTTGTAATACGCAGACTCGGTCATTTATTTAGGAAACAACATAAGAACGTAATATAGTCTAGCTCTAGGCAATAAAGCTAGTCGACCCCATCAATAATTCCTCAGGCGACGAAACATTACAGTATGAAAGTATCACGAGTTAAACGTATAATATAAATATCTAATAAAAAATCAAAAAGGAAGTAAGGATTTTTATGCTATACATAATCTAATAATTGTTAAAGCTGGAAGGTACATTATCGCGGAAACGCAATTTAGATTTAATAATAAAATCTGTTTAATATCGATTCTGCACGATTATTTCGTTTGATATTTCGGTTTTGAGTATAAAATATACTACCTACTATTATTTAAAAAAAAATCGATACAATATTCAGTCATAAATATTAAGTTTTAGGTATAAATACCAAACTTCCGGATGGATTTTTTGTTGGATATTTTTGTATAAGTTTTAGTTCATACCATACTACAACCCTGCCAAGTTTCAACGACTGAGGATTTAATGCGGGGGTCTCCATAAAACGAACCGCCCCATTGCCTAGACTAATAGTAGGTATATTAAATTGATTGCAATGTAACAATATAACAACTAGATCCCTAACCACTGGCGACCAAGGTAAAGATAGATCTACTTTCTTGACACTTATAAGGCAATGTAGAGTACCGAAATGGTTAAGATTCTGAAGTTGCTATAGGTAATATTTTAAGACAATATCGTGACGTCACGCCATTAGACATATAGTCCGTTTCACGAAAGAAGACTCGCGGCGATTTGTGGAACTAATGCATATTACATACACTAACTGCGTAAACATGCGACTACTAGCGCCGCCAGTAGGGGACTTCTTTCGTGACACGGGCTTCTGCCACATGAGCGGGAATTTCTCTTCTTCTTCTTATTTTGTTCTATGGCCTTTATTAGTGCCAAGGGAATTTCTCTGATTGGCGGAAGCCTCGCGTAACGACTGCTTTGCGCCTAACAGGTCCAGCGCCATCTGTAGTCATCGAGCGGCGCTAACAATTTTGTGATAAAGTCAGTTTCCCTTACACCGTAAAAAAGGGTTTGGATATGGATTTAGATTTTCGAAAAATTCCATACTTACTAAGGATTTTGGATAGAAAAATCTTGATTCTAAAGGGGTGACGTTGTGGGCTAAATTTAGTATGACCTAAATTCAATGCCAGGCTGCAATAACAGACATTATCAGATCATAAATAAAAATAAAAATAAAAACATCTACTTACGATATTATTTGAAGAATTACGCAATTACGCATTCCACCAACGGCATTCCGCTGTATTTCTGTTCAATTAGGGCTGCCACTAAGTGAAGTGTACGCACCACTGTTTTAAAAAACTAGGACTCACGTACCTACTCGAGTCGGAGTATCCTTAGGTTTTACGTAGTGTTTCATGTCGTATTAATGATTTATCTAGCTACCGAATAATATATAACTCAAGGTTTAGTAAATATTATATTATTTTAATAAATTAAAAATTCATACTTACTCACATAATTTTGCTTTTTTTATTCGACTACAAGTTAGCCCTTGACTACGATCTCACCTGATGGTAAGTGACGATGCAGTCTAAGATGGTAGCGGGCTAACCAGTAAGAGGACAGTTATATGTATAATATTAAACCCATATCCATGCCATGAAAATTATGTTTTCTTCAAAATATAACAAAATTAAGTTATTGCGAGCTGTAAGCCTCTCAATAACTTAATTCTCGGATTTTTGAGAAATAAGATTAATGCCCTTAAAACTTTACCAAATCCTAGTGATAATCTCAAAAGTAATCAAGTAAATAGTCTTAACTTACTCTCTACAGTTTAAATTAAAATTAACTGTTATTTAATTAATTGTTGTTAGCTAACACAGTAACTTCGGGTATACAATTTTAAATATCTATTTTGTAAGTGCGAACCCTACTCTCAGCACAAAAAAAATTCATTCATAGATGAAAATTGTTTTAAAAATAGTTATGACGGGGATAGATATGCGATCACAGTATGCTATTAACTTCTTTAATATTTCACTTTTTAAATGCGAGATGTTTACATTTTGGCAAACTGAGTAATTTCAATGAAAAATATGACTGCATACATTTTTGATGAAACGATTTAAACCATTTCTGATTTAAATTATTTCATACATTATAAAAAGTTTATTTCAATTAAGAGGTAAACTTTACTGTGGTAACACAACAATGCTTGAAAGCTTTTATATGCTAAAGAATTTTATTTAAAAACCTACCGTTTTACCTACTCTGAAATGTAGTTCATATCAAAACCATTGAGCTAGTTTAACTCAGGTAGTTAAGTACTTATTTTATTTTTTATTTTATTTGTTAAGCACACTTACAATTATATTATAAGAATTCGCTGGATTTCCATATGTCCAACTACATTAGCATGGTATATTTTAAGATTAGTCAAACAAAATGCGGGAATGTATGCAGAGAAATAAAGTAGCGCCTTAATGCTGCGATAAAACTGGCTTTCCTCACCTAATAAAACATTGTAAACGAGAATATTTCTTCTTAATTTAGATTCATTTTTTCGTTGGTATTACATTACTTCATTTCAATCATCTCTTTAGTAAAGAGGAACTTCCTGACTCACTTATTGAATGAATTATCATTATTGGATATAATCAGGCGTTACTTTGCGGAACTTCATGATTTAGCAAGAAAAGATTACAATTATTTTGCTATAATCCGCCAACAGAAAAAATTCTGTATGGTCAAGCATGCAGCTATAAGCGAAGCACTGTTTACCTTCCCAGCCAAGCAACAAAGCCAAGTTCCCAAGCAAGCAATGCCACCACCACTCAAATGCACCACCACACAAGAATTTTATACTGTTCTCGACGCACGTTTCGCCCCGACACCGGAGCATCTTCAGGAGATGTGGACTTTACAATGCAAGATTATCTAAAGTATATCGATGCGATTGAATATAGGTAGGTTCTTCATGTTGCTACTAGTGATGTGCCGCATCGTTAAAAATGTATATCCGCGGATACGGATATTTGGTGTCAAGATCCGCGGATACGGATACGGATTTTAACTTTTTTTTACTCAATCGGTGTCGGTGCGTGTGATCTTGTTTTTACTCACTACGATAAATGTTTGCAATATAAAGGTGCCAAATATTTGAATTTATGAAATAAAAAATAATCTGAATGGAATTTGATAGTATTTCATTGCTACCTAATCACCTATAAATAGAATTTCAAAGGTATTGAAAATTAATAAGGTAAAAGATCCGTCAAAAAAGTTACGGATATGGATACGGATATCCGGCACATCACTAGTTGCTACCCATTAAATCAATCACAGGAAGATACTTAATTGATTTTAGTTGAATCGTTGCACAGATTATTAGAACATACCTACTCGTAGTTCTTTTTAGCATTAGGTATGAAATGCGCGGACGCAGCCTAGTAAAAATGCGGTCTCTCTCCCTCCAGTAGGCACGTAAATTTTACGTTGATTTTAATTGAATCTTTATACAGATTAATTACAACATTCTTTTTAACATGAATAAACGCGGGGACCTGGCCTGGAAAAGCCGTACCTACGTGGCGAAAAAGCACTAAAATTTATTTCCCTCTAGTATAGTTAGTTTTTAACATCGTACTAATTTTATAAATGCGAAAGTGTGTTTGTTTGTTGGCTTATTCCACGGGAACGAAATCGCGGGCATAAATCGTGTTAAATAAATTAAAATTGATATCCAAAAATGGCAATGTTGTTGGAAAAGCTTGATATCTTTAGCATTTTTCTTTTTTCTCGGGGCTATAGTAGATTTCCATTACACTCATTCGTCTTTATTAGATGAGCTACGAGTACATTGTGCTTTATTATGCAAATTAACGAGATTAAAAAGCTTAAAGATATTGTTTACTTTATACTACATGATCTAGCATCTCTCGGCAAATTTGTTTTACTGCTAGTAATTTTTCTTGATGAAATAATTTGTAAAAGTTCTGTACCCAATTGGAAAAAAGGGACTAACTACTTTAAAGTTGCCTTTACAAGTTGCCTTACACAAGTTTAAGAAATCTATTTTTCTAAATCTATTTTTTTATCTATGTTTAATACAAAGTGTGCTTCTGAAAAACCTCATTATACTGTTGAAAATTACGTAAATAATAAAAGAGGATCGATTTGACTAGCTCCAGTAATGCTAACTACAGCGATTACACATTGACGAAATTGTAAATTATTTTTTTCAAAAGAGCAACCACCTTTCTTGCTGGTTCTTCTCGGTAAGAATGTCATTCCGAACCAGTAGTAGATTCACTCGACGGTTCAAAAGCACTTATAAAAGTTTTTTTGAATAAAAAAACAATTGAATTTGAATTGAATTTAAAGGGTTCCTTTTTTATGATTGCTACTGTAGTGCTGCTTGCTAATATTTTTTTAACTATAACGTGCTATAACGGTTTATTTTTTAGACTTTTTAACAGACTTCCAAAAAAGGAGGAGGTTCTCAATTCGGCGAGTTTTTTTTGTTAACATTTTGGGCTTAACACAATTTACTACTCTTGCACGTTCTTGTGGAGTCTACTATTTATCATCTAGTACTTAATAAATGTTGTAGCTGTATTAATAGGGCTACAACATTTATTAAGTACTATGATGCCCGCGACTTCGTCCGCGTGGATTGAGATTTTTTGATTCCAACGGGAACTCTTCAATTTTCCGGGATAAAAGTAGCCTATGTCCTTTCTCGGGATACAGACTATCCCCATACCAAATTTCATCAAAATCGGTTGAACAGATGGACAGACAGACAGACACACTTTCACATTTATAATATTAAGTATTAAGTATAAAGCTCGGTAGCTACAAAACACACTACGGACAATAAAAAATATCCGTAGTAAATTTTATATGGACCTGCACAGACTAGCGTAATAGGAACTATCGTGTTCAATGATATTATGATGTTTGAAGCGGAAATTTTATCTTGTCCCATCCGTAGTGTGTTTTCACCCTTATAATGTTAACAGCGACCATGAGCGTGAGTTAGCAATCAATTACCCGCCACTTGAACGAAAAAGCCGGTAAACAATAGGTTATCAGCTCAATCCATTCTCGTCAAGTGGCTACAGAACTTTTCACTTATCATGCCTATACCGTAGAGTACCCACAGTAAGGGCGAAATAATCACACTACTAACAAAATATAACAAAACATACTCGTGAAACATCCACTTCGTAGGGGAAACACGATATAATATCCTGTCGCGGTAGACTGTGTAGCTCCGTCTAAAGCCGCACGCGTGTCCTTTTTGTTTTTTTTTGTCCGTAGTATGTTTTCGCCCTAAGATATGTATAAGTTAACCTGTAATATTATTCTGTAGAACGATCTGTAGCGCTAGCATGCGCATAACGAGTATAATTATGTCTATGGAAGCTAACATGGTTATTTATCTCGTTACGTCTAGAGATAAAAGTAATATTTCTTATCTGTGGTATTTTTCTCTACGAACCCTTACGTACCGACAATTTTTTTCCAATATACCACAATTTGTGCATGTTACGTAAGCCGGCAATGATGACATCTCTCTCTCGTCGCGAGATATCTCGTTGTGCGCATCCTAAGCCCGCTGGTCGGTCTACGCCGTAGACCGACGCCATCCGACGTAAGCTTGGAGACCAACATTAATTAATTATTATTAGTTATTTATTTGTTAAGATTATTGAATAAAATCAGTTACACAGTAAACAAATGCAACCAGTATGGAAACTACCTAGAAACGTTCGAAACAGGCTCACTCACACAAACGTGCGCATCGACGAGACCCCAAGCGCTCGTCGCAGTGCCGTCAGTAGTGAGTGCCGCGTCATCGCATGTTCGATGCGCACGTTTGTGTGAGTGAGCTGTTTCGAACGTTTCTAGGTAGTTTCCATACTGGTTGTATCTGTTTACTGTGTTAGTTATTTGTTAAGATTAATGTGTTGCCTTTTTGAGGACCGTGGAGAATACTCCTTGGCCATTTAAGCACTTTTAATCAAGTTATATTTTAATTCTTTAAAACTCATATAACTGATAATTCCCAAAAAATATAGTGCCAGGTGATCGAACCCCAGACTCGTGAATAGGAGGCCGAGGACTTATAACCACTAGGCTATCACTGCTTCGATACCTTTATAGTTTGAATTATATTTCTGCAAGCTTCTTCTTTTTCTATAAATATTTACCTTTGCAGGATCTAGATTCTAGATGTACAATATTTTTATGCCACTGTAAATCCGGAAACCGACAAATTGCTCAATTATTGGCGATCGCAATTCGCAATGGAGCGAGGAAATAAAAAAGCTATTTTATTTATTTGCATACTTATTGCTTAACGTTAAATCGTAGTTGGAGCAATTTCAAGGTAGAATAAATGACACATTTTTGTTGAAATGCTTTTCTGTTAAATTGTTGTTCTCCTGTTCTCAATGGTCTGTGCCTGTTCTCCATAGGAACTTATTTCCTTACCATTGATGTATAATTTTATTTTAGTTGGATGGATTCCTAATCCATCGTTTCTTATTATTTGCTACTAACAATGATAATAATATATTAAGAAAACTAGAGAGCAACAAACTAATATTTTATTTTATTCATTATAGAAATAGTTATGTTTAATAGCTGCGGTGTAAGTTGAACTCTGCGCAGAAACATATTTCGGGTGTCAAACGAAGTGCGGTATGAGGTGCGTCGCAAGCCTATACAACTCGCTCCCCGCGCATGCTCCGCTCGGCTCTGTAGTACAATGTACCTGCGCAGACAACCGCCATTTTGGTTCAACTTACATACAGTTGATTAAGCTATTAATACCTAGTATAAATGCAAGTGTATTCGGGACTATATAATATTATGTAGTTATGTTTGTCCATCGACATAGTTAAAGACCTATAGAGAGTGACATCGGCTACTTTTTGTTCCGGAAAGTCCAAGAGTTCCCATGGGTTTTAGAAACCAAAATTCACGCGGATAAAGATGCGAGTATCATCCCGTAATATAATACTTCACATAACCTTGTTTTCATAACTATTTTCCTACTGAAACCACAGAATAGATTATTACCTATTCTGTGGTTTCAGAAGGAAAATAGTTGTACAATGTACGATTGTACAGCTGACACATTATTCTCATTATGGACCAGAAGATTACCCTTGAAGATCTGACTAACACACTCAGACAAATCTACTTTCACATTTATAGCATCGGTATATGGGTTAAGATCAAGTTTATGTCTAGTTTTATGGCATCATTAACACCAGTCCTTCGCCTCATGCAGTTTATTCTATACTTGACTTACGCCGATTACGCATATTGGGCTTATTTATTACTGATATGATGCCTATACATGTATACGTTCTTTTTAAATCCACTACAAGCTAGCCCTTGACTGCGATCTCACCTGATGGTAAGTGATGATGCAGTCTAAGATTGTAGCGGGCTAACCTGTTAGGGGCATACATTGAAATATCAAAATTGTTGAATTCATACTTAATCAATGAAACTTGGTATTTGAGCTTCTAATGAGTACCTGTAGTATTTTATAGCTTTCAAATAAAAAAAACCTTACATAGCAAACATTTTCAATGTTACGAGCCATCAATAATGGAGGGAAAACGATAAACCTAGACATGCTTCCGCTCGGTATCCCACCCGTGAGATGAAAAATTAATTCAAAGTTAAAAAGCTTTTTAAAAACAAGCTTATTTAAATGCGCTAAAATAAATAAAATAAACTTTTCCTATAAAACTTTTGCTATCAACTTATAACGTCATTATACACGTTACATACATTGCAAGTTAAATAAAAGCTTTTAATGAAAAATGAAAAAAATGATTTATTTCCATAATACAATATTGACAAGTAATTGTGGCTAAGGCCTTCTGTTAAGCTTAAGAATACCTGTGTCAGAAGGCCTAAATAAATTTAATGAGCGTTCTCTTTTACATTTTGATTAAGTACTTAATACCCGCATGGTTTTCGCCTAAATAATTAATTTCGCTATTCGGTATACCGCCCGTGAGAAGAAATGAGCGTTTACTTTTACTTTTGATGATCCTCTGGATGGATTAAGTACCTAACTCCCCTTAAATCGGCATAAAGCAAAATATAAAAATCTTATTAAGGCGAATGCTATTCTTCTTGCTCCGCGGTCACGTAATTTAATGGTGATAAATTAACAACGGAGGTGTGCTAAAGTATTTAATGCGCACGAAAATGTTGGCATACTAATGTACCTATTATCCAACTGATTATAGTTTAAAACTCATTGTCATGCTTATAATTTATTAGTCTAGCTCCTAGGCTCGCAGACAAATCAGAATGAATAAAACAGCCAACCTCGGTGGTGACCTTGTCTAACTTCGAAGACTAATTATTATTATTACAGGTGTGAGGTAAGCCAAGAGTGTAGATGACTGACTCTTTATAATACATAATAAATAGTCCGTTAAACTTATCTGGCCCGGTGGCCAAAATTGGAACGAATTTTTATGCCTGTTTAGTTTTTGTTTTATTTTATTTTTCATAGATACTAGCGACGCTGTCACCGGGTCAGATAAGTTAGTGGGACTATTCCTAGTTTTGACAACTTATCCCGTGTGCACGTTTCTGGCTGCGACTGACGCGCCAACTAAAGGACAAAATACACAGGGAGCGGGCGCGGGTCGGGTCGGGTGCGCAGCGGGTTGAATTCCTTGTATTTATATGGACGACATCACACAGAACGCGGGCGCGGGTCGGGCGCGGTTCGGCTCCTGGTGGGTGTCACTGTGTGATGTCGTCCATATAAATGCAAGGAATTCAACCAGCCGCGCATCTGCCTGCGGCAGGCTGATTACGTAAAATGTTGCAGTAGCGACAGCAGTAGCAGCAGAGTAGCAGTGCGACAGCAAACACTACGCGATCGGTCGCAAAATGTCACTAGAATTCGTATTACGCAAGCCGATCGCACGTCTATTGCTCGCCTGTCGCAGAATGCACTTTTCATGCACTTTTGCTATCAATACCAGCGCCACTCGCGACAGGACAGCAATAGATGAAAACAAATTAAGCAGCTTTATCTATACCTTTTATCGTCATCTTTGGTACGTTCCTTGAGTATGTTCCTTGTCTGTGGTTGAATTCAAAGTGAACTTTGAATTTTGTTTGTAAATGGCGCGAAGTTTGAATTTTTTAAGTTAACCAGTGCAGTGATTATTTTGAGATTTTGCTTAATTTTAATTTTGGACAGTAAGAAATCAATTATAGTTCAATAGAAAAAATTCGTACGTTCGTTTCCTTTAACTAACATTTTCTCGATTTATTTATAGTGGAACATCGAGTGTCGCAAAGTCAAATGGACGAGTTACTGCAGCACCTGATGGAGCACCCAGGCCTTGTCAAGGGCGTTGGTTTGGGAGCGAGATCAAAGGAGACCATAGATCGAGAGTGGAATAATCTCGCTTCCAGGCTAAACGCCCACGGTAATGGTGCAACCAAGACGGGCCAGCGGTGGAAGCGTGTATTTTTTTTTTTTTTATCCACTACAAGCTAGCCCTTGACTGCGATCTCACCTGATGGTAAGAGATGATGCAGTCTAAGATGGTAGCGGGCTAACCTGTTAGGGGCATGGCAGTTATATTAAACCCATACCCCTTCGGTTTCTACACGGCATCGTACCGGAACGCTAAATCGCTTGGCGGCACGTCTTTGCCAGTAGGGTGGTAACTAGCCACAGCCGAAGCCTCCCACCAGGCCAGACCAGGGAAAATTCAGAAATTATAAATTTCCAAATTGACCCTGCCGGGGATCGAACCCGGGACCTCCGCACGTTAAGGCAACAGCGCTACACACTGCGCCACGGAGGTCGTCATATGAATACTTTTATTTGGTTATTTGGTTTGCTCTTGTTTGGTTTGCTGCAAGTTGTGCTAATCATGCCTAATTTTGTAATCTGTAGTATTGGGCGGACTTGAAATTTAAAGTTAAAAATAAAGCTGCTGCAAACGAGCCCTCTCCAAAAATTCCACCCTTCTTTCTTCGTCATCAAGTGCCTCTAAAAGTAGAAAAGCGCGTGCCATTCTTCGAAACTACCTATTAAAATAAAATAAACAATTTAAGTTAGGTTCATATTGCGTTAATTTTTTATGCAATTTTGGTAATTTAATATTATAAATATTTTGCACTACATATTACGAGTAGATTTAATGAAACTATTTTACCTTCAAAGATGTTGGTTTTTCACGTAGATAGATTTACTGTTTTAGGTACTGAATTATTCAAATTGCTTGAAGTATGTACCTACTTATTTAAAAAACCACAGTAAACGCACTCGACAATTACCCAACAATCACTTTGCAACAGGTGCAGAGGTTGTTGCTGTTTGACGTTTCATTTTGCTCGGCTGTCGCTGTCGTATTGCTGTCAAGGAAGCTTAGATAATACCAATTTGCTGGTATGACAAGGACACGAATGCAGTTTTTAGTTCATAGATTGTCCGCTAGAGGGTGAACTAGAGCTCGACTGCTGTCTGCTCCGTAGCCGCTGATACGTAATACAAAAGTGCCGTTTGACAGCAGCGATCGCGAGATTTACGCCTGTCGCTAGCCTGTCGCGAGTTATGTAATCAGCCACCCGGTTCGGGCTGGTCATCGTATCGCGTTTGTCTAGCGCGTAGACAATACGCCGTGTGCATAGGCTGCTAAAATATTTTTGCGGTAAGTTTTGGAACTAAAGTTCAGTTTTTGATGCATATTTTTTTTTAAAAGCGTTGCTATATTCCATAAATCATAATAGACTGCTTACATTTATGAATTTACTGTATTTGTATTTAAAAACCTAAATTTATTTTTAAATACGTACTCACAACCATATACAAGTACCTACGTCAAACGATAATTATAAAAACAACATTTTGTTGCCTGAACAAACTCAAGTCTATTATTTAGTAAAAACTGTTATTCATAAAACTCTATAGCGAATTACCTAATAACTCAAAGAACTCAATTTACTAATTTAATAAAAAAGGACTTTTCTAATATCTTAATCGGTTTTATGTTGAATTCTTAATTAAAAATATAATCAATATTTCGCCGTCGGTTATACGATAAAATGTGCATGTGCTTTAAAATTAATCTAATAATAACATCCAGAATACCATATTTTTCCAAATAAATATTTACTTTACTTTAATGTGCTTTGAGCTTGCTGTGATTGCAAAATAACATTTCTTCTTCTAGGTTAACGTAAAAATAATATTTACGTAAAACTAGAAATAATTTGGTCAAACAAGTTTAAACAGAAGTCTGTAACGAGTATTTTTAGTTATTGTATGATCATTTCATTCTTGTTTATTGTTACAACAGTAGATGCTTGGAATACTACTATTTTGTAAGACCTAAGACTAATTGATGTAAGGGCCGAAACACACTACGAATTGGATAGGATAAAACCTTCACACGAAACTGAAGTTCATTGCTTCGAAGGGATTCACATACGACTTCCTAAGCGCGCATGATGCGCGACTTTTTTTTGTCCGGTTGACAGTGTGTTTCCGCCTTGAAGCAATGTGCCTTGAGCCATGCAATGCATACTTAGGTATAAAATGCGAAAGTTTGTGTGAATTAATGTATGGATAGATGAATTGATGTTTGTTACTCAATCACGCCACAACGGCTGAACGGATCTGGATGAAATTAGGCACAAAGATAAATTATAGTCTGGAATAGCACATAGGCTACTTTTTATTTCGGAAAATTGAAGAGTTCCCGCGGGAACCAAAAACAAACTCAATCTACGCGGACGAAGGCGCGGGCATTAGCTAGTTATAGAATCTCTTTGCAACACAACACGAACCACATTAAAGGGCAAAACACACAAGGAGAGGGCGCGGATCGGGTCGGGTGCGCGGCTGGTTGACTGCGATCTCACCTGATGGTAAGTGATGATGCAGTCTAAGATGGTAGCGGGCTAACCTGTTAGGGGCATGGCAGTTATATTAAACCCATACCCCTATTCGGTTTCTACACGGAATCGTACCTGAACGCTAATCGCTTGGCGGCTCGACTTTGCCGGTAGGGTGGTAACTAGACACGGCCGAAGCCTCCCACCAGGTGAGACCAAGGAAAATTCAGAAATTATAAATTCCCGCATTCACCCTGTCGGGGATCGAACCCAGGACCTACGCACGTTAAGGCAACAGCGCTCAACTCTGCGCCACGGAGGTTGTCAAAAAAGAAGTTGCCCTTTATGGAAATCCAAAGTACGATCGTAATTCTAACACTGTGGCTAACACAAAACCACACTTCTATTGTTATATTCCGCTGTTGAGCTTATCATCTATTTGTAGTGGGCATTGATTGTGGGAGAGCATTGTTCAGCTCATAAATCACACTCCCTATATTCTACACGCTCATACATCTTATCCTATTATCCTTTAACAGCTACGTGTATGCCTATTTGTTATCCTTTATTATCTTGACACACTTCTTTCACTTTTGTTAACCCGCGCTCTATACCAACTTATCTGGTCCGGTGGCCAAAATTGAAACTAATTTTTGTGCCTGTCCAGTTTTTTTGCTACAAGCTGTACACATTAATATAAAATTTTTAGTACATATTGCATTCATCTGTAGAGTTTTTTTTTTGAAAATATTACAATAGACCTTATAATGCTAGCTAACCTAACCTGATTACTATATAAATCATGCCCGCGTGGAATGGTGGCTATAATACTGGCTTCATTTTCGCGCTGGACAGCCAGGCTGATCCTTTGCGCAAAAAATGGGCCAGCCCTTCTGTCACTGATCAGGCAATAACCGCGGTGAAATATATCTCGTAAACGGAACAAATATGTAACTCTTTAAGAGAGAGGCATAGTTCCGCCGCTTGCCGGTTTCAGCCTTTTCTGCATTGCATTTGTAGAGTTAAAATGATCAACCTAAGTAATATATCAATCCATTTAATCCATTCCCAACATGTATTTCTCATCCACATATCTACGAACCTTTGTTAAGTACATTTCCAACGAATCTTACTTTTATGTACGTGAACATAAAGCCTAAAATACAACGTATGTATCATTTGTATCGTTGAGTATAATGCAACCATTGGAACTGCATTAAATTATGATGCTCATCCATTACAATGAGTGACTGACAGTGAATACACGTATCATACACAATCGGAGACAGTGCTATACATTTCCATATTCTGTTGAGCTTAACTGTGAATAGCTTTGAATGAAGATCGTTGTTTCGAGACTGTGATTTTGTACCTATTGTTTGCCTAAATAGCGCATGATTTATACGCACTCTAACGTGTTCTAACACTAACAAACTGTAATACTTAGCCCTTTTCTAGGACAGGTGGAATTTTGTTCGTAGACCCGAAAGTTTTTTTACAGCCTAAGGAGACATTTTACACCAGTCATTCGAGGTAGATGTCTATTCGATAGGGCAACGTACGGGGTGACAGGCGCAAATTAGGTACCTTCAAAGCAAGATTGAATAGGCATCTTCTAGGCATGATAAGTCTAGGTTGGACCTAGACATCAGCATTGCTTTGCACTAAACGGGGAAGGGTTAGTCTTAGCTGTCAGAATTTTCAGTACCAAAATTGAGATATTTCAGACATTCTAGCACAAAATTTGTATTAAGCTGAAAGCTGTATTACGAAGGTGGAGGTAGGTTTAGTAGGTGAGCTTGTGTATGCAATTTATTTGGGCGTCGATCCACCGTGGTCTGCCGTGAAATATTATCGAATTTAATTCCTTTTAATTCATAAATATAGGTTGCACGGTAATAGTAGTTTGTGACATAAGAGCGGTAAGTAGGTTTTTACATACGAGTTGACTCATGTCAGCTAGGCGCCGGCTGACCATCGTCACGTGCGAGTTTGTATATGTACTTAGTGATTAAACGAACTTCTATCATAATTATATGAGTCGCTTCATTCGAAGATAATTTATTTAACAGTTATTTATATTATTTATTTAACAGGTAGGTATTTATTTAACAAATAAAACTCGAATATGTCGAGTAGGTTCTCACCAGAAAACAATTTCTCATGCCCATACTTGTTAAAATTAGCGCGTTTTTGTAATTTAGTTTTTTTTAATTGACTTCATGGCTCTAGGTTCTAGTTCTTAACTTCCATGTCTTAACTTCAAGCCTCGACTAATCTGCCTTCACTTTTTTGATTTATAAAAGTATGACATTTAGTAATTATTGTATTATCTTAAATACAAAAATTATTAATTTCATGAATTAATTTCATCAATACACATCTAATTATTAGTATTTTTTACGTTTTCTATAGACAAAGTCGGTCAGTCAGTAGTAGTTAACTAGTTATTATGAATCGTCTGGCAAGAAAACTTTTTATTTAGAAGTAAATTGGACTAACAAAAATTAAAAAAAACTGCAAAAACAGTAGCATGAGGGCAGTAAATTTAAGTTACAAGCCCTGTTTACTGCCTCTGTAAGTGCATTTTTCGAGCAACTGTATTGAAAAATATATAAATTAGAATTAGTAGGTAGGTATGTAATCTTTACAACAACTAAAATCCTGACAAGCTTTGTTCAAAAGTTAAAAATAACCTAGCTATTGTGCTAACACCAATCATGCGTTTTTTTAATTCATATAGATAGGTTGCAACTAGAGCCTCTTTTGACCAGTTCTAACTTCCAAGGCAAGGAAAGCATAACCCTTGAGGCAAGTTACTATTGAGTATTTAATCCGTGGTAAGGCTGCTTCGCCAAGTTGTGATCCAGCTTTGTTCAAGCTTATAAATTAAATTGTGTTATTCGAGGAACAGGGTTACAATATGACCTTTAAACCAATTAATAACAGAGTCTGTCCGTTTACTCAGGACACTGCAGACATTGGCTCTATAAATTGTCATCATGACAAATGCATTCGGGCACTATGGGATTAAGGTTCAACCATTAACCAATAGTAACTAATGGTTGCGCAATGTTCCACTGTTTTGTAAATTACATAAATATCTACTCGATATTGGTAAAAATATTAATAAAGGCTATCATTTAAAGGGTTAAAGTTTTAATATTCAAACAAGTAACTAATTGATTGCAGCCAAGCGCTAGCCTTTATTTAAAAAAAAAAATAAAAAAATTGTTAATATAGATACAATAATCAAAAGAATTCGGTACCAATCGGGAGCAGGAAGCTTAAGGATCAAGGAAATATAGGATTTCCTAAGGAAATACGTTCAAGGGTCAGTTGCCGAGCTATAAAGTTTCCAGTTTTAGGTGATATCTATACCTCTCTGATAACCGAACTAATTTGATACCAATCTAGAGAAGGAAGCAGGCACAAGAAAATATAGGGTTGCCTATGGAAATTCAATCAATCAATCAATACATTTATTTATTTGTGAATAGTGTACATTTGAGGTGGAATCAGTATAAAAGTGCTCCTATTCTACCTAATGTGGTGTACAAATATCTTAATTTTATCAAATTAAAATTACTACATATTGGGGCTGATTTTGTAGTGCACAATCTCTAAACTAAACTAAAATTAGAGCATTGCAAATATTGCTAACCCTTTCATAATACTTCCTACGGAAAGGGACAGAACTAGATTAAAGCTGCCATTTTAGTTTAGTTTAGAGATTGTGTTATACAGAATCAGCCACATTGTCCTACTTAGATCATATTATATAGTTCTTAAACGTGATAATGACAATATTATACTATGAGACACAATTTTATAACATATTTAACTATATAACATACCGTATTATAAATTTTAAAATACCACTTTGTTGTCTGAGTGGAGTTCTCAGTTCCTAGCTTAGATTAAGTAATACCACAGAATATATGTTTACAGGTAACAAAAAGTCATAATAAGGCCTTTACGGCAAATTCAGCAAAAATACTATGAAAATTAAAATATGGCGACAGGTCTCAGGTGTTATATGCGACCCACGAATGCCCCTTAAACTAAAAGGGAAAATATATAAGACAGTCGTTAGACCTGTAGCATTATATGGTTCAGAATGTTGGGCGGTGAAAGGGACGGATGAAAGAAAAGTACATGCGACCGAAATGCGAATGTTGAGATGGATGTGTGGTGTGACTAGAATGGATAAGATTAGGAATGAATATATAAGGGGAAGTCTGAAAGTAGCGCCAGTGACAGAAAAGATGAGGAGTAATAGGTTAGCATGGTATGGGCATGTAATGCGGAGGGAAGAAAGGCATATTACGAGAAGAATGATAGATATGCATGTGGAAGGAAAAAAGAGTAGAGGGAGACCAAAGAAAAGATGGATGGATTGTGTGAAAGAGGATATGAGTATAAAAGGGGTGAATGAGAGGTTGACGGATAACAGAAGAGAATGGAAGGAGAAAACATGTTGTGCCGACCCCACATAGCGTGGGAAAAGGAGAAGAAGAAGAAGAAGAAGAAGAAGAATAATATCTAGGTGCCTTATTCATTCAACTGTTGGTTGCCAATCTTTAAACTTTGAATCTTTAAAATCTGATTCATAAAAAATACCTCTTGTCTAGTTAATAAGTTGGTGGAGGTCGTTCTTAACTCTTATCTCGTACTATTGCATTTGTGTCACCATTTTCACTAATGAGTGCCATCTCTCCTGATCCTTCAGCTTTCTGTCAAGTCATTTCCTGTTTTTCCTCTGTATATCGTCAGTCAATGGCGTAGAAAGCTGGCACGTTGCACTACACTACATTTAGTTACACGCAGTTTCTACTTTAGTACTTTTCGGCTTCAATCATTGTCCATGGCATCAAATCCCAATGACGGACATCAGCTTATTAAATGATGGCAGTAGACACTACTGCACTGAAATCGCCGACCAACAATGTCTGAAGTGTCAACCACTTATAGTCGGGTACAGAGTGGATTGACGGTGAAAAATGGCCAGTCCACTCTGTACACGATCAATCTGGATCGCGATCATTGATCAATTATATTGACTGTGTAGTGTGTACCATGCACCATGTGGTCACTACTAGAATTGCACTGATTAACCGAAAATTTATGTTTTAAAAAGCTTCCAGAAGTCTGCGAATAGGTATTTTAAAATAAATTATTTGAATGAATAAGCTCAAAGTTAATGTAAAACGTAAACTCATTAAAAAAAATTATTACCGTGTAAAGGATTACTTAAATGACAAGGAAGCTTGGCAATGATTTGATCTAATGGCTCTGATAGTTCCTTAGTTAAGATGATTTGTGAAGTGGTAATAATGAAAAAAAAACCCGGCTGAGTTTGTTGTGGGCTCTTCTCAGACCAGGGCGCATTTGAAACCCTCGTAGCTTCAGTTCTAAGACACCGTTACTGATTATCACCATTATATTTTATAAATAACTGGACGTCAATAAGTGTAGTGTACCTACCTATATTGAATAAACATTATTTGAATTGAATTGAATTTTTTTAAATTTAAATATTTATTAAATCCTGATCATCAAATATTTATATAGATTGATTTCCATGTATCAAGGCAAGTTCTATTATATTATGTGTTTTTCATATAGGTAATAATTATTAATATTCAAAAATATTCGGAAAAAAGCTAATGTCGTTGGCGAAAATTGCTTTGCGTGCGGATTTTGTGGCAATTTGCGGCCGACTTACGTCTACTTAGTGAAAATAAAACCGATTTGTTAATTCACCACTATATAATAGCAGACATGATACCTAATTGATACCTGCAAAGATAACCTTATTTTCCCATAAATATTATATGAAAATTATTGTGGGAATTGTGGGCGTCATCAACAGCTTTGAATTGGAAGGACTCCACTTATAAACTAACGGTACAAGTTTGCTATTTTACCAGCCCGAGTGGGAGTTTCTTTACATATTATAAATGATAAAAGCGCATGGATTTGACTCGCTCCAGCAATGCTCAGGACTGCTATTACTTATGTATCTTTAGATTAATGCAATTGTAAATATACTTTATTTTTTCAAAAGAGCAACCACCTAGTTTTTTGCTGGTTCTTCTCTGTAGGAACGCATTCCGAACCAGTGGTAGATTCATTCGACTATTCATAAACACTTGTAAAAAGTCTATTTGAATAAAAAACATTTGAATTTTGTATTTTTGAATTTTGAATTCGATCGTGACAACGATATCTACCATTTATATGGAACTAGCTGATGCCCGCGACTTCGTCCGCGTGGTTTAAGTTTTTTTGAATCCCGCGGGATCTCTTCAATTTTCCGGGATAAAAAGTAGCCTATGTCACTTGCCAGGTCCTCAACTATACCCATACCAAAAATCACGTCAATCCGTTGCTCCGTGATCGAAGGACAAACCAATAAACCAACCAACAAACACACTTTCGCATTTATTATATTATTTGAGTGCCAGCTGTGAAGCGCTTGACAATTCCATACAAACCGTAGTTAACGTTGTCGCTATCGAATGGAAAGAAAAGCTCCCACTAGTCCAGGGATTCCCAAACTATTCTAGCAAGCGACCCCTTTTCCAAAATGACCTGATACTTCCCACTGGGATCGAACCCGGTACCTCCACACGTTAAGACAACAGCGCTTAACACTGCGCCAAGGAGGTCGTCAAATATTAGCTTTCGTACAGATAGATGTCAGTCATTTGTAATGAATGAGCTTTATCGAACGCAAAAGCTCTCTCACTCATTCAGTGATTAACACAATAAATGCATTTTAAACTTTGAATTGACAGCCGAAGAGTTATTTTTCATTGCGCGGCGTAGATAAGCGTATTATACCGTTTTATTTTGCATATGAGATGTGCAGTATTAAGGCTTTAGGGCGCGTTTCCACTATGTGCAAGTTGCGAAGCTAGGGCGGTGTGACAACCTACCAATAGGAGCGCTTGACTTTCATGGCTTAGCATAGCTTAGCTTTGGTGGAAAGGGGTTCAACAAAATTAAGTTGTTTACATATTAGTTAAAGCGAGGGATGCGATCTAAGGATGCGAGCTGGCGGGTCACCTAATGGTAAGTGATTACCGCCGCCCATAAAAATTTGCAGCACCAGAGGAACCGCCAATGCGTTTCTGACTTTTGAGATATTAGTTTACCCGCCCTTTGAACAGCCCCATATTATAATCATGAGAAAACACAGAAGATGGAAGCTGGTTCCACATTTGCAGGTATGTGGCAGAAATGTTACTATTTGTTACTAAATAGCTATGTCGCTCGAAGCGCATCTTCATAGAACATAATTATATCTTACACCGCTTAACTTTGGTGGAAATAGAAAATAGAACTATATTGTGTACCTCGCACCTCAGTGGAAAGCCAGCCTAAGGCTTTATATTTGCGAGATTACTGTTTGAAGCCGCAATCAACGCAAGGTTTCACACGTGTATACTTAATACAAGGAGATATACGTGGAAACTCCGAAGTCGCATAATCACGTCGGTCCCCGGGATGCAACCTTAATGTCATTAAAACAGATGGGCCGTGTGGTACTTTTTTTTTATTTTTTTTATCCACTACAAGCTAGCCCTTGACTGCGATCTCACCTGGCAGCTCGTCTTTGCCGGTAGGGTGGTAACTAACCACGGCCGAAGCCTCCCACCAGGCAGGTACTTATAAGATAGTCAGACATACCACAGTAAACAGATACAACCAGTATGGAAACTACCTAGAAACGTTCGAAACGGCCTCACTCACACAAACATGCGCATCGACGAGACATTGATTTTGAAAATTCTTGTACCAATAGAAAGCCACATTATTTGTGAGTGTCATATTAACCCGATATTAACTTGAAAAATGAGGGAGTTTCGGTGGAAATTTAAAAAACTTATTTCACGCGGACGAAGTCGCGGGCATCTGCTAGTGTAATAATAATCGAAAACAGAAGCTCTATTATTGATTCATGACAAAAAATGATACAACGAAAGCTTTTTAAGTATTTCTCTGTGGGCTACTGAGATGCAAGTGCATACATTATATTATAATTAATAACTAGGTGATGCCCGCAACTTTGCATATGGTAGCCCGCAGCTTTTCAATTCCCACGGTAACTCCATAATTTTCCGGAATTAAAAGTAGAATATGTATCTAGGTACAACTAGGTATACGCATCCATATATCAAGTCTGCTGTGGCTCTGTTGCCGCGTGATTGAAGGACAAACCAACAAATAAAAGCAGTTTTTTATTTTGAAAAACATACAGTAACATAACACACAATAGGTAAGTAAAATATAGCATTACACTTAGACCTTAACAACCATTACCTATATTTAACACACAAAGCTTTTATAGAAGTCAAAGATCGTACTTTCTAACTCTGAGAAAATGAAGGAAGACCAATTAAATACATTTTAGATGATCAGAATATAAAGCCATAAGCCGCCGTATTTTTTCTTGTAACTATTATCAATAGCTGTTTTAGCGAGTCAAATCCAAGACAAAACCGTAGGTTGGTACGTTATATAGATTTTTCATAGATATAATAATACTAGCGGCCCGCGACTTCGTCCGCGTACAATTTCTGATTTCCTATGAGATTATGAAATTTTCCCGCTGCAAAAAGTCTATCTAAAGAGGCTTTATAGGTATAGCTTATGCAGGTTTTTATTATTTCAAACTTATAACCGAAATGCTGAATTTTCATGTCTCTTTCTACAAAAACATAGGACTTTCATACAAATTTTCAACACCCATGTTACCCTTTGGTTTTCGTAAAATGGTTTATACAGGTTATTATCATTTAAAACTACAAACTGAAATCCCGATTTTCAAGTAGGTATCTAACTTCAAAAACATACATACAAACTTCCAACCCCCATTTCACCCTTTTTGGGGTAGATTTTCGAAAAAGTACTTATACAGGTTATTATAATTTAAAACTGATAAGTAACCTAAATCCCGATTTTCTAGTCTGTAACTTCAAAAACTTAGAACCATCATGCAAACTTCCAACCCCCATTTAACCCTCTTTGGGGTAGATTTTCGGAAAAAAAATTATACAGATTTTTATTATTTTAAACTTATAACTTAAATGCTAATTTTCATGTAACTAACTTCAAAAACAAAGGACTTTCATACAAACTTCCAACCCCCATTTCAACCCATTAGGGATGAATTTTCCCAAAACCGTTTCTTAGCTGACGTTTACAATAGAAAAAACCTACCTTCCAAATTTCAAGTCTGTATGTTTTATAGTTCTTGAGATATCGTGATGATCAGTCAGTCAGTCAGTCAGTGACCTTTCGCTTTTATATATATAGATATAGATTATTTTCAACACACTTGCTCATAAAGTGGCTCTAATTTCACCGCAATTAGGCACATAATGACACCTATAATCAAACTGTGAGTTTTTCATTACTATTATTCACAAGTGAGTTATAGAGTTTTTATTTTATTTTATCTACTAAATAAAATTACTTTTTAGTATTATTATTAGTCACAAGGTAGTTATAGTTTATTTTTTATTTTATCTACTAAATAAAATTATTTTTTAGTATTATTTTCTTCACAAGTGTGTTGAAAAACGTCGTATGATATACGTGTGTATTGATGATTACCGTCCTCGGCTATCTTAAGACCCTTACCTAATGGCTCGGGCCTCAATGGCGCCTCAGCGGTAATCACCAACATTACACACATGTGCCATAATGTACTATTTTATTACAAGATCACCACGTCCCTCATGTCAACAATCAAGTTAAACAAACTCGGAGTGGATGTCCAATGGTAAATTACACGAGATATGTCAACAATATGACCAAATTGCCTATAATAACCATTCAAATAGGACCGCTGTTTGGATACCACATCTAACTATTTGCTACGTTGCAATATCATAAGAATACAAACAAAATATATCATAGGATTCCATATTCCGAATATAAAATTGACGCGGGGTTGTAAGGCCCACGTCGTCACTGGTGGTGAACGAAGAATTAAGATTTAGTGTAGGTACTTACTGTATTTTTTAGGGGTTTTGTGTTTCGTTATTTCCTAACCCTGAGCAAACCGAGATCACCAATTAGCAGGCAATAAGGATTTACTGCCCACCTTTCGATGACACCGATCTGCTTGGCCGGGTCGATAAAAGTCAGCCGTTATCCCACGAGATTCCTCTTCTTACTCCTAGGTAGAATGTCCATGTAATGTCCAAATAAAATATATAATGTTTGTCCGAATAAATCCGTATAGTACTCAAGGCGTACCTACCTATTCTATGCTCGAGGGAGGCACATACCATGACATGATTATATCTGACGTTTGCTCCGATAAAAGAATATAGATAGACTTGTTAGTCCAATATTTATGAACACCTGCATAGATCCAAGATCAAATATTCCATAGATTCCAAGATTACAAACAAAAAAATAGTACAAAACTACATTTTTATGGTAAAAAGAGATCATTACCTTCTCGTACTGAAAATTTTCCTAATTATATAAAAATAATGTTCACGTCTGTCCGTTTGTTTTCTATACTTTCGCGTATCGTTCATCCATTTGAGATTGGAGAAACTTTGTAGCATTTACAATTACTGTTTAATCGTAATCATTTGACAGCTTAAGGCCCTGTGTAGCGTAAAAGGGGGTTTTTAAAAGCGGTGTATCCATCAAACGGAGACATAATGTATGCTTGTAAAAATAATGTGCTGTTTTCAAGACCTTTGAGCAGCCATTGACGCATCTCAAAACACAATTTAAAAAAATCTCTGCATTGAAATTTATTTTAAACATACCTCTTAATTTACCTTTTAAAGCAATTTTTCTCCTTATTGAAACCAATAATTAGCTCTAGAAATATAAGATAATATTCGTATTTCGAAATCAAACACAATGTCGGATTCATTTGTATTGAAAAGTAAATATTACAAATTATTTCATGCATTTTTTGCGACATGCGCTTGCTCGATTGCAACCCCGCCGCCGCCACAGCGCCTTAAAACGTATAACTCGAACTGTTAGAGGAGTTCATACATACTTTTTGACGTGCAGGCATCTATTAAACAGGTCGGATTATCCGTTTGACAAACGATTCTGATTTCCTTACACAATCAGGGGGCTGAATTGCGGGAAGGTTTCTGATCGTACGACTCGAGTCGTTGGGTATTGTACGTAATCAACATGTACGTAATATCGCGATTCGTATTACTAATATTTCAAATAAGAAAGAGTGTTTGTCTGTCTGTACTGCCTCATTGGTCTAGCGGTTAGCATAGTCGACTGCGGATCACGAGGTCCTGGGTTCGATTCCCGGTCGGGCTATTTGGTATTGGGTTTTTCAATTCAGAAATTCTCAGTGCCAGCCCGGAGTTGGAAGTTGGCGGTGTTTCACCCCCGTGCCTCGGAGAGCACGTTTATCCGTCAGTCCCGGTTATTATCACTAACATGATAATAGTCGTTAAAGCTCGCCAACCCGCATTGGAGCAGCGTGGTGGGTCCAAGCTCTAATTCCCTCTCTCCTATGAGAGTGGAGGCCTGTGCCCAGCAGTGGGACGTTAATAGACTGTAGTGGTGGTAGAGTGGTGGTGGTTTATCTGTCTGTCTATGCCGGCTATTTTTTCACGCCCCAACGGTTAATTGATTTTGGCAAAATTTTGATATACAGATAGCATGCGTCCCGGAAAACCAAAGAGTCCCTATGGGTGAATCAAATAGTCTTTGATCCACATGGACGAAGTCTAGCACATCTACTTTTAAATAAACAACACTCGTATTTTATGTACCTACTCTTTTTTAAATAAACTTAAATAACATTAATCCACCCGACCCAATTACGGCCCCGGCGCTCTCCAGAGAGAAAATCCATCTGCGCGGGAGTTATATAGTGCACAAGACGTATCTGCACTCTTTATTCCTTTACTCTTATACCCCGATGGGACGGTAAATCCGACATGATCGGAGAAAGATCAGTCTCAAGACCGTCGACTTTACGTGCTCTCCGAGGCACGGAGGTTAAACACCGCCAACTTCCTAACTCCGGGCTAGTACTGAGAATTTCTTGTCAGAAAACCCCAATACTTGTGGTCCCCAATGGTCCCCAATGGTCCGACCCGGGACTCGAACTCGGGACCTCGTCAGCCACAGTCGAACATGCTAAATAGAGCTAGTCTATAACTTAATAATAAGCAAGGTAAGAACATCACCGTGAATCGACATGTTGTGAACTCAAAACTCGTGTAATGAAAAGAAACTAGAAATACGAAATCGCTGTTGAGCATTCGTTCAATTAAATAAATGAAAAACGTGGTTTCTTTAAGCGCATAGTTTCTCTACAAATGGAAATAGTAGGAGAAAGAAATTTTAATTTTCACCGCCAGGTCAAGCTGCGTTTCATTTTTACCGTTGCGTGCTTAATTACACGACTCTCAAGCTTTCTCCTGAGAATTCAACCTCAAGAGAGAATTTGACTTAAAATCCTACGGTACAAATGGAAAGCCTAGAAATAGTAAGCAATTGCTAATTTACAAAAGCAGTATTTTTGTTAACTAACTACCAGTATTACCTTGCACCCTTACATGAAGTATTAAATTAAAAATTAAAAAAATTAATAAATTAATAATAGTAATGATCCGGATATACCCCGACTTTCACCGAGCTGGTTAATGGATGAAATCTACTTTTCATTTTTGTTTAATAATAGATAAATACGCCTAAAATAGGTTGACTATCAAAATCCGTCCAGACAATTTTAAATTAATTAATTTTTTTGTTCAGATTTGACGGAATTACTGAAGTAAAATCGACCATCCCCTATACCAAAGTAAAGCTTTTTTTTCGGAATTATATATCCTATAGTAC
Source organism: Erebia aethiops (assembly GCA_923060345.2). NCBI lineage: Eukaryota > Metazoa > Arthropoda > Insecta > Lepidoptera > Nymphalidae > Erebia > Erebia aethiops. The sequence continues at coordinate 5,036,237 of OV281096.1, read as the reverse complement.
CATAAGTGTGGAAAATTTAATTGAAATCTGTCTAGTAGTTTCGTGATGCGGTATATGGCACTAAGCAATACGTGACCATAGATATCTAGGTTACAAATGTATTTATTACAATTTAATTATATTTAGTTCATACTTTGTCACGTAGCATAAATAAGCACTATTTTAGTTAGCAATCATTACAAGGTTTTCCCCACTCCAATGATCCAAATTTCTTAGTATATAAGGTTAACATAAATCTGTAAATATATGCCATTTTCACACCAAGTCTGTGTGTATCAATTCTGCTCCAACTCACAACGATCTACACGCAACCCGCAACAGTGGTGACCCCGACGTGATCTTCAAGCCGACGTGATCTTCAAGCCGACGTGATTAACAAGTCTACGGATCAGCAACCAACGGAGCAACATGGCCCATCCGACACCCACACCAGCAAGAAGTTTCGGCAGTACCAATTCCGACACAGACCTAGTGGCATCAATCACCGTAGCCGAAAGAATACCACAGTTTTGGACCGACTCACCGCGTCTATGGTTTTCGCAGTTCGAAGCTATTATCGCCTCTCAGAAACAGGGAGATGAATTCAAATACAACCACGTAGTGTCAAAACTACCAAAAGAGGTCGTCCACCAAGTCAGCGATATATTGACCAGCCCACCTACAGAGAACAAGTACAACTGTATTAAAGAAAGGCTAATCAATTGCTACGAAGAGAGTGAGCATCGGCGTTTCCACAAATTACTTTCAGAGATGGACCTGGGAGATCAAAAGCCATCACAGCTTCTTAGAAGAATGAAGGAAGCTGGTTGCGGGAAAATAAATGAAGACACACTCCGTTTGTTATGGATGAGGCAACTTCCTCGATCTGTAACTTCCGTATTGGCTGTTACCGAGAATTTGGCAATAGATAAACTGAGCGAGATGGCTGACCGTGTTTACGAGAACACTCGTACCAGTAAAACCACTACGACCGCAGTAAGCGCTGACGTAAATCTCATCACTCACCTGACGTCACAAATTGCAAGAATGCAGTTAGAAATTGCTGCGATACGCAATGATCGCGCGCAGCACAACGTTCGACGCAGCAATTTTAGTCGACCGCATTACTATCGATCTAGGTCAAGATCGCGCCAACGGGCATCGTTTAAACAAGAAGGCAATCCTTGCTATTATCATCAGGTTTTTAAGGAAAAAGCATACAAATGTCAGCAACCTTGTTCCTGGGGAAGCAAGCAACAGTCGTCGGAAAACTAAGCTCAGCGCAGAGTACGGCGGAACTCTGTGCTATCCGTCCTTCAAACCGCCTAACTATTACCGACTCCAACAGTGGTTATAGGTTTCTGGTGGACACGGGTGCAAACATATCAGTTATACGCAGGACAACACAGCACACAGGAAGCGCAAGCGATATCAAATTGTACGCCGCTAACGGAACCGTGATCGATACATTCGGTGAACAAACTTTAACATTGAATTTGGGTTTACGCCGACCTTTCATCTGGACTTTCATCATTGCCGATGTCAAGATGCCTATATTAGGAGCTGATTTTCTAGAACACTACCGTTTGTTGGTAGATGTGCATGGTCAAACCTTGATCGACAAAACGACGGATATAACCACACCCGTGAGTTCAATAAAAGTAAATATGCCGTCCATACGCTCCATCGACTCCGGTTTACCCGAGATCATCAAACGATTACTGGAAAAATACGAAAGTATTACTAGGCCGACGTCAATGAAAGTACCCACGAAACACAAGGTGCAGCACCACATCATCACAGAAGGATTTCCAGTATCCGCTCGCGCTCGTCCGCTCCCTCCTGACAAGTACAAAGCTGCCAAAAAGGAATTTCAGGAGATGATGGAAATGGGAAGATGCAGAGTAGTCCATGGGCTAGTCCATTGCACATGGTAAAAAAGAAAAATGGTGAATGGAGACCATGCGGTGACTACCGCGCATTGAATAAGATTACTGTTCCAGACAGATATCCATTGCCGAGGCTACTGGATTTTACATACATCGCAAGCGGGAAGAATATTTTTAGCAAAATCGACGTCCGGAAGGCTTATCATTCTATAGAAGTAGCGGAGCCCGAAAAAACTGAAATAATTACACCATTCGGACTTTTCGAGTTTCCAAGAATGCCTTTTGGATTACGCAACGCTGGACAAACGTTCCAGAGATTTATGGATTCACTATTTCGAGATTTGGACTACATTTTTATTTTTGTCGATGACATATTAGTGGCAAGCGAGTCCGAAGAACAACATTACAAACATTTGGAGACTGTTTTCAGCAGATTACAACAAAATGGGATTACAATAAATATGAACAAATGTGAGTTTGTAAGAAGAGAGTTAGATTTTCTTGGTTATCATATAACGAGCCAAGAAAGAAACCGACACAAGAGAAAATTCAAGCAATTATCGATTATCCCAAACCAAAAACTGTGAAGGAATTACGTCGTTTCCTGGGCATGATCAACTTTTACAGAAATTCAATTAAGCAGGCCGCTAAGCATCAAGCCCCACTTAACCTATTTTTGAGGAATTCAAAAAAGAACGACAACACACCGATATTGTGGAATTTAGAAGCCGAACGTGCTTTTCAACAATGCAAGCAAGATTTGTGCGACGTCGTAACTGTGTCATTTCCTCATGCTGACGCAGCGATTGCATTAATGAGCGACGCAAGCTTAAAATGTGTGGGCGCAGTTTTACAGCAGAAGGTCGATCGGGAATGGAAGCCAATAGCATTTTTTTCAAAAACCTTATCGGAATCACAAGTCAAATACTCTACTTATGATCGCGAACTTTTGGGTATATATATGGCTACGAAACATTTTCGTCGATTGATTGAAGGTCGCAGTTTTACAATTTATACTGACCACAAACCATTGGTTCACGTTTTCGACAAGAAACCATCAATGGAGGACACTCCAAGAAGAATAAGATACCTAGATTACATATCGCAATTCAGTACCGATATACGGCACGTGAGTGGACAAGACAACGTTGTGGCTGACGCTTTGTCTCGAGTTGTAGAAACGATTACTTTACCCACGGTTATCGATTTTGCTGATTTGGAAAAAAACCAAGAGGGTGACGCTGAATTACAACAACTTATGCAAAATAAGTCGTTGCATATGAGGCGCATAGAAGTGCCAAATACAAACAGCAAAATATATTGCGATATTTCCACTGGAGTTACTCGTCCGTATATACCGCAGAAACTAAGAAGGACAATTTTTGACAGTTATCACAATCTGAGTCATCCAGGCAAAAACACTACAAGGAAATTTATTGGAAGAAATTACATCTGGCCTAACATGAATTCAGAAATAAACAAATGGTGTGATACATGTTTACAATGTCAGAAATCAAAAGTGCATAGACATACAGTTTCACCGCTCGGAAAATTTATGCCTGCTGCGCGTTTTTCACATGTACATATTGATATCGTTGGACCATTACCTACCTCTCAAAACAAAAGGTTTTTAGTAACAATGATAGACCGCTGTACGTCATGGCCTGAAGCTTTTCCAGTTTCGGATATAACAGCTGAGACGATCGCCAGACTGGTTTACGAAGGGTGGATCTGTCGTTACGGGTGCATGGATTTTATCAGCACGGACCAAGGACGCCAGATGGAATCGGAGATATTCCGGAATCTCGCAAGATTAATGGGAATTGAGAAGTTCCGAACTACACCATACCATCCACAGTCTAACGCTAAAGTTGAGAGATTACATAGAACTATTAAAACGGCGTTAATGGCTCGAGCAAATACGACGAATTGGACAAAAGAGTTGCCGTCAGTTTTATTTGGCATACGCTCCAGCTATCGACAAGATACTGGGTTTAGCGCTGCAGAACTTGTTTACGGCACAACCATCAAGTTACCGGCAAGTTTTTTCGGTGACAAATCGGAAACCACATACCCTGAGTTCATTCAAGGGATCAAGGAAAATATTAGCCGAGTCACGAGTATCCCACAGCGAGAGAGTTCGAATCGGAACGTGTTCGTGCATCCACGTTTATCAGACTGTTCACACGTATTTTTGAGGTGCGATAGACTTCGCCCAAGCCTAACTCCTCCGTATGAAGGACCCTTTCGAGTCATCAGGCGCAGCAGCAAAGTTTTTACAATTGAACGTAACGGCAAAGAAATGAACGTATCGATAGATCGATTGAAGCCAGCATTTTTGCTAAACGAGGAATTTGAGGAACGCGACAATACAGTAAGAGATGATTTATCGACCGAGCACAGTGGATTTAAACAGCAGAAGATTACACGTTCAGGGCGCGTATCTCGCCCCACCGTTCGTTTTGCGTAAATAGTCATAAGGCCAATTATTTTTGATAATAATTCTGTATATATTTTTTTCAAGGGGGGAATATCTATGGCACTAAGCAATACGTGACCATAGATATCTAGGTTACAAATGTATTTATTACAATTTAATTATATTTAGTTCATACTTTGTCACGTAGCATAAATAAGCACTATTTTAGTTAGCAATCATTACAAGGTTTTCCCCACTCCAATGATCCAAATTTCTTAGTATATAAGGTTAACATAAATCTGTAAATATATGCCATTTTCACACCAAGTCTGTGTGTATCAATTCTGCTCCAACTCACAACGATCTACACGCAACCCGCAACACGGTACATAGCTACAGTTTCGTAGGAGAGCGGTGAACCGACGTAGCGGGCGCAATGCAAGGTCGCGTACAGTCACTGAAACATCGTTTAAAGGCGTGGGTGTGTGTCAAACCACTCTCTATAAAACCACATCGTCACGTTTCGTTGCTTTCCTAGAAAGCCCTAACTAAAACGCTTTCAGTGCCTTGTATAACAGCTACTATTGCTTTGACCTGGTGTGTTATGGGTGTATAAGCTCAAAGTAGAATTTCATTCATAACATGAAATCATTATTTTCCATTTCATTCGAAAAATATAGATTGCATGTTAAATAAATTGAGATTAAAGCTGAGATAATGAAAGTTAAATACTTACAAAGTTTGTTATAAGTTAACCGAGCTATTTAGCAAAAACAATCGTCTGTATTTACACCTGTACTTAGTTGAGTTAAGCTTAGTTTAAGTTTCAATTCGATTGATCGATGAAATTAGCGACAAAGTAAAATTAACCTTAACAATAATGATGAGTATGCATTCATAGCAAGCGCTCCAAACGAAACGTTTCCAAAATAAAATCGGTTGCACTGAATTTGCGTCTTTACTTTAAAATCAAGGGATTTCGGGCACATTTTACTTTGAGGCTAATATCATCGAATTCTTATACGAATCGAATTTAAACTCAGACTTTATGCTGTCCTAAAAACGGACTACGAAAAACGGAATAGAAATAAAACAACTTTTATTGTAGCACGGCACGCCTCTACGCGAATGTCAAAAATATATGACCTTCAATCCTCATAGTAGGGTTATAAACGAAATACGCCCATTAAACTGCGTATAAAATCATCTACGTTAATTCATAGCTATCGTAACGGGTTATTTTCGCTAATTAATCGACGGGAAGCGCTAATTCTTTATCACCAGTTAAATTGGTGCCCTCCGAAAGGAAGAAATAATTTTTATTCACGCTGTTAGGTCATGGTATATGTTTTTACACGCTTTTTATTAGCTTCAGACGTATGTACGAATATGTTAGTATGTAACGGAATCTTTGAACATGATTTTGACCCCCTTTAAAACGTCGGATTAACTCGAAATTTGGCATACTTATTAAGGACCGATGACAATTCAATATTTTAATCAGTTTGACCCGTTATCCTTACTAGGATAATCAGATTAGCGATTTTTTGTTTTCCTGAGACCCGGAGTGTCTGTGTCAAAAGCGTGTTTTTTCGTTTTTTTAAACTATTATTCTATCTGTAACGGGGGTTGTCATCTATACATAAAATTAATTGTTACTTACTGATCGATTCCTGAATATATATTTTTTTCAGTCAATTTGTTACGAAACTACTAAACAATATTGAAGGCAACTTAACATACATAGAGCCCTAAAATATAAAAGATCATTGCACTTAGCTAATATACAGAGTGTTTCTATTTTCTGTTAGCTATAAGGTCAACATAATGAAGGTTATTATTACATTTTTATCCCAAAAAACTATTGGATTTCGTCGAAATTAGGGGATGAAAGTTTTGGTCAATTTTACTCCATAGCTGGGGGGAATGAGCAACTAACTACTGAAACGATAGCTTGTGAAAATGAAATGAAATTATTTATTTCACGTACGACAGCTTGTACCACTTATGATAAATCAAGACTCAAGACTCTACCAGCGGTTCGGAAAATTGTTCTACTGAGAAGGGCCGGCAAGGAACTTTGTAACTCTTTATCTAATATAAAAGGTAGATTTTAAACCATTACGTATAATCCCACAGAATACATAATAGTACCTACTGATATACACAAGTACGACGCTGTAGCATGTAGGTACTTGCCCAGTCGTGCGAAGCGGGGCGGGTCAGATATTATAGGCTGGGCGGTCTGTTGTATGGAGACCCATCATTAAATCCTCAGTCGATGAAACTTGGCAGGGTTTTAGTATTGGATGATCCAAAACTTATACAAAAATATCCAACAAAAAAAACATCCGGAAGTTAGGTATTTATACCTAAACGTACAAAAAGCTTAATATTTTGAACTGAATAATTTCTCGGTCCAATTTTTTTCTACCAAACTAATTAATAGCCATATTATGAGGTACTCGATAAAAATCCACAACTTTATGCAAACGGAACTATTTTTTTAAGACGTTTACTTTTTTTGTCCGTTAATTCGGCATAAAAATTGCTCAATCATTTTTTTATTTTCACATGTCCTTGAAATGCTATTTAGCATAACGTGTAAGAAATCCAAAGAAATTAAAATGTGCATACCAAAAGGTACATGTGCATAGGTCCACTAGATTCCTTTCCTAGACTAATAGTTGTTACATAAAATCATAAAAATATCTGCCAAAAATTTTTGCTCCAAGTAAGAACAAAACCTCACATTCAGAAAGTTAAAGTATGGGACGATAAAAATAATAAAATTATTATGTCCCACTGCGAGGGCCTCATAAAATTTGCTCCGACGAATCTTTCTCTCAGGATCATCCTATAAAAGGTTTTGTTTCAAGTATGAGCTTCTAGATAAAATGTCAGATTATTCTAAAATTAAAAGCTAAAAAAATAGGTCTTTTAAAAAGTATTCCATACTAGCTAATATATAAATCTTCTCAGCAGAAACTTCTTTCCGAACCGGTGGTAGAGTTCTGACATAATAAGCGACACAATTTGTCATAGATGAAATAAATAATTTCAATATGTCATCATCATCAAATGCTAAAATGTGTTTGTTTGTTGTTTTGACGTTTAATTCAGCAGGCCGAGTGGGAGTCTTTTTACGTATTCGATCGCGCCAACGTTAACTTATAACTACCATTTATATGGAACTAGCTGATGCCCGGAACTTCTTCCGCGTGGTTTAAGTTTTTTGATTCCTGTTTTTTGTTTTCCGGGAGAAAAAGTAGCCTATGTCACTCTCCAGGTCCTCAACCATGCCAAAAACCACGTCAATCCGTTGCTTCGTTGCGGTGAGATTAAAGGACAAACCAACAAACAAACAAACACACTTTCGCATTTATAGTATTAGTATGAAGTATGATTGATTGAGCTCCAGCGCTTGACAGTTCCATACAAATCAGAGTTCGTTGTAGTAATCGAATGGGAAGAAAATCTCCCACTAGGCACTCAGAAATATAGCTCGCATTCAGGAGATCACTACTTTATTTAGAAATCGAGGAGTTCCCATGAGATTTGTCAAAACCTAAATCTACGCGGCTGAAGTATAATAAAAAAATATGGTGAAAAATAAAAGCTCCTAATGCTTTTTAAAAAGTATTTTATTGCTATTTAAAAAGTATTTTGTCACACAAGGTCTGAATATGGCTTATAATGTTGTCGTTAGCAATCTAAGCGAGGCTGTGTGTTAGGCCCTGCTGACCCCAACCCTTAAATTATTATTCAAGGACACATAACGGTATAGGTTCGAAAGGAATTGTCTATTTTTTATTTGGTGAAAACAAACGCATCTCGCATTGTTTGTTTCACCGACAATTTAAAACTTTTCTTTTAACATATATAGCGCTCACCTGCAATAAAACCTGTTTGCAAATGATGAAGCAACCTAACTTTCCTGGCCATTTAATATCCGCGTACGGATTTTACGTCATATAATTCCATACAAAGCAACACAAAACATTCGCGCGAATCTAATTCTTACCGAACCGCGTGAAATTTGCATCAAACCACAGATTTTTTCGTGCGAATTATAATAGCAAGTGCGTTGAACTCCATGAGTGTTACAGAATTGTGAAAAATAATATACTCGTAGCGAGATTTTTTTCGCAGTTCAAGCCTAGTCTGACCGTAGATTCTGGATCTGAATTCACTATACATTGCAGGGCGCCCGCTTCTAAAGTCTACACTAGTGTACGGGCACGGCGATGGTATTAGTCGGAGAGCTGGCGACGAATTTCGCCGCAATTTCGTCGTACTCATTTGAAAACTGTATTCACGTTTTAAACACGTTTTAAACAAAACGATTTGCAGGTATTATTGAAATTACTCAATAAATACGTGATTAAAATTTTCGGATTGCCAAAAGTTTTTTTTTTTGGGAATTTTAACAATATAGTTTTGAATATGGTTTTGAAGAGAAATAACCGCAAACGCTCTGGATTCGCCATTTGACGAAATTATATTTTTTCACAAATTCAGTTTGCCTAAAGGGCCTTCCCGAAATTCGTCGCTAGCTCTCGTACCACCATCACACCGCTGTCACCGTCGCTCGGCCGTCGCTAGTTTCGTGTTTGGCCAAAAGATACCTCGATATGTTCCTAACAAGCGTTACAAACCCGAATTACCATATTAGAAATCATCACTGCGTCAGCGTTGAAAACCAAAGGAGCTCAATCCGCATAGGGAGCTATGCGTATTTACGGTGAAAATTAATAACCAATCTATCTGTAATCTGTCGATTTGTTACTAAGCAACGTTGATATACTTTGTCAAGACGTGTATTGTGCTTTTTGTCGAATAGAAACGTTGCTAAGCAACTTATCGACAGATTACAGATAAATTGATTATTAATTTCGCATCATATCATACTTATCATACTAATATTATAAATGCGAAAGTGTGTTTGTTTGTTGGTTTATTGGTTTGTTGGTTTGTCCTTCAATCACGCCACAACGGAGCCGGATCGACGTGATTTTTGGCATGGGTATACCAAAAACCTGACCTGGAGATTGACAAAGATTACTTTTATCCCGGAAAATTAAGAAGTTCCCGCGGGAATTAAAAAAAACTAAAACCACGCGGACAAAGTCGCGGGCATCAGCTAGTTTATAATAATAGTAAGATCTTATTAATTTTCACCCCATTAAAAATAAAATTAATCAGTAATGTGGTAGGACGTATAATTGTATTTCAAGTACCTAGATTTCCCTTTTTGATACTTCTTTTAGCCACATAAATAGTAGATAGTCTCAAAATATCGCAGGCGTAGCGATTTGGTCGGTGTAGCACCCATCCACTTATAGCGTTTGAGGCCTGCAACGTTAGCAGAAGATATTTTACTTCTTTCGAGCTTGAGTCCACTTTACCTGTACTCGAGCCATAGGCACTTAAGGCCACGGTGCTTGGGTTAACTTGCATCATCATTAATTTAGGATGCTAAAGTACCTTTCGAACAAACTTTGGACTATGGAGAAAAGTTTGGAAATGAAAACGGAAGAGTAGATAGTCTCGAAAATCACGGCGTCGGCGTAGTGCCTTAAGGACCTAAGTCGGTGGCACCCACCCATAGACTTACGATATTTACTACCTTATCCTATGTTAATGGCACTCACCTACTTAAAGCGTTTGAGGCCTTTCTCGTGTTCGAGCTTGAGTCCGTTTCGCCCGTACTCGAGCCACAGGCACTTGAGGCCGCGGTGCTCAAGTCAAGTTGTCTCATCATTAATTTAAGACGCTAAAGTACTTCTCAAATAAACATGATTTTTAGTAAAAATATTGTCTTTTTTATTTTTAACCGAATAAATAATGGCTCGTGAATTAAGAATAAATAGAATTAAAATTATTATACCTACACCATTTATTTCATTTTACTTTTGTTATTACGAGTATTACACCGAGGTATTTCTTTAAAACACCGAAGCAAAAATTATTTCTAAAATATTTTTTCTCATCTTTGTGTCGCGTAAATAATAGACTGGTATTGTTTTGGCATTGGGATGGATATGTCACCGTAAGATTGTAAAAACCGTTAGATTATAATATAACGTTTTTTATCTCGATAGATTATAAACTGTCAACAGATCTGCCTGAATATTCATGTCAAACCCTAACCTAACCTATAGATCGCGCGCGAGTTGAATGCAGAGTAAATGTATGGCGACACTTACATTTATTCTGCATTCAACTCGCGCGCGAACTGTACAAGAAAGAGACAAGAAAACGTAAAAACAATAAATATTTCATAAATTAATACTCAGAACATTGAACGGTTCACAATCTTACGACAGTTTATAATCTCGCGGGATAGAAACCGTTAGATTATAATCTAACGGATTTTACAATCTTACGGTGGCAGATACAATACAGGTTTCACACATATTTATGTACCCACTGGAATAATGCCAAAACCAACAATCAATTTCTGAAGTTTGTGAAGAAGTGAGATAAAAACGAGAAAATAAATTGGCTGATTTGTGGTGACATCATTCATTGGATTTAGGTTTTTCCAACAAACCCTTTGGGCGTAAGTCTCTTACAAGATTTTGTACGGAAACTTATCTTATGCCGCTGTCCAGTGCTTTCCAGCGACTTTTGGACTTTTGGGATCGTCCATCAACCTAGATAGGGGTCGCCATTCACCCTGAGACCCCAGCTTTGTTCAGTTACCTTAACTAACTTGACTACCTTCCCTTGGGTACTTAACTTTCCTTAGGTAATTTAAGTACCATATACAATAATTTTCCCAGTGCGGGCCTAGCCTTAATTTAAAGCTGTTTTTATCATCCGCTGAGTGACACTACCTAGCACTAATGGTATCAAAAGAATATTCTAAAAAAAACCCTGAACTCAAAATATTCGGATCTTAAATTCTATTTAAATTTTCGGTGAAAAGCATTCTATTTTAAATTAGACTACGTGCGCGGAATAATGAGTGAAATAAAAACCACGAATCCTAATTGAAGCCTAATTGTCCTCTGCCCACAGCGACAATTGACCTTCAATTTAGATGGCTTTGAGCCAAAAATAAAATACCCAAGTCTCATCACGTCGTAACCTAAGCCTTTACCATTGTTTCATTGTTATCAAAACTGTGCAAAAGTCAATTTAAGTTTCCCAATTTTGGAAGTGAATAAACATTGAAACCTCTATCGCACGCAAAACTGTTGTTGTTATAAAAAAAGTATTACTGAAACTTTTTTAACAAAATTAAGTTAACCATGGTTAAAACAGTTCCCTATTAGATAAGGGTTTACTTAACTAGTTCAACCTATTAGTTGATGTTTCACACTTCGCGCGATGTTTATTTAAAACTAGCTGATGCCCGCGACTTCGTCCGCGTGGTTTAAGTTTTTTTGATTCCCGCATGAACTCCTTAATTTTCCAGTATAACAAGTAGCCTATGTCACTCTCCAGGTCCTTAACTATACCCATTCCAAAAATCCAAGAAAGACAAACAAACAAACAAACAAACAAACAAACAAACACACTTTCGCATTTTTATTATTATAAGTATGATGACTAGATGATATACCCACGTCTTACGACTCCGTGGATTTCGGTTTTGGTGCCTGGGAGTTCTCCGACTTTTTGGAATAAAAAGTTACCTGCGTATAGCGTCAAGAATACTTAAAAGTACGCTATAGGACTCTCCTTTTTTTTATCCACTGCAAGCTAGCCCTTGACTGCGATCTCACCTGATGGTAAGTGATGATGCAGTCTAAGATGGTAGCGGGCTAACCTGTTAGGGGCATTGCAGTTATATTAAACCCATACCCCTTCGGTTTCTACATGGCATCGTACCGGAACGCTAAATCGCTTGGCGGCACGTCATTGCCGGTAGGGTGGTAAATAGCCACGGCCGAAGCCACCCACCGGGCAACTTTCTATTTCCTTTGCTATGCCTAATCTGAATTCTGTGACTACTGTGAGTCTCATTGAATTTATTTTTAGGGCGGTTATGGCGTTTTGTACAATCTTGCGGTAATGCGCTTAAATTTAACAAAGCCTCATCGCCATTGAGGGACTTATCAGAAGATTAAGAAATCCTTATTCGGCCAAAAATAAATTTATTCGGCTCAAAATATCTTAAAAAGATTACTGTGTGGATTCGTTTGCAGAAAAAGTTCTATGACAATCGATACTGAAGGGTCGATTTAGTTTCGTCGACATTGTATGAATATTTATGCAATACCAACGGTTTCCGTCTCTGTTCCTATCGAACATGATTATAATATTACCTTTTGACAACTACATGACCTTATTTTTAAATTTTTTATCCACTACAAGCTAGCCCTTGACTGCGATTTCACCTGATGGTAAGTGATGATGCAGTCTTAGATGGTAGCGGGCTAACCTGTTAGGGGCATGGCAGTTATATTAAACCCATACCCCTTCGGTTTCTACACGGCATCGTACCGGAACGCTAAATCGCTTGGCGGCACGTCTTTGCCGGTAGGGTGGTAACTAGCCACGGCCGAGGCCTCCCACCAGGCCAGACCAGGGAAAATTCAGAAATTATAAATTTCCAAATTGACCCTGCCGTGGATCGAACCCGGGACCTCCGCACGTTAAGGCATCAGCGCTACACACTGCGCCACGGAGGGCGTTAAAATTTAGCAGAGAAGTTCTTAGATTTAAGTGGTTTGCTAGCTAGAGAACGGCCCATGAACTTCAGATCCAAATATCTCTAGAATAGGTAACTCTAATTATTTTTTGCGCGAAGGTTTACCAATAAATTTATTTTTTGCGTGAAGGATCAGCCTGGCTGTCGAGCGCGGAAATGCAGCCAGCATTATCGCCACCATTATACACGGGCATGATTAGTACGTACTCTTAGTCGAGTCGTATGTGGAAGAACCTGGGAAGGAGAACCCAGGGCATTATTATCCCAATAAACCACCTGCCATAATGTGATTAATGAGATGGGGTCATGACCCTCAGCAATGAGGAATAGGACATACAGACATAAAATAAGCGATAGACTTAAGACAGATACAAGATAGGCTGGCGACATTGAAATTGCGATATTGCAGCAAGCTGAGCAATTTGCTCTGAGTAGTGGATCGCCAATTATTCTTCGGGAGCGGCGATCTATCGAGTCTAATACATCGAGTTGGTACTTGGCAAAGCCATCACAAAGGACGCAGCCGTATTTCAAGTCAAGCGCACTCACATAGTTTTGCGTGGTGGTGACAGAAGTACTCTATGCTAGGCAGTCTCACATAGAGCTTATGTGAGTGTGCCTTTTGTCGTGCGTCATATTGAGTGAACCCTCTGTCACCTCTTTATTGTGTACCTAAATGCAGGGGCAGGCAACCTTTGTACTGGCATTTATGGCTTGTCATTGACTCCCTAAAGTTAAAAGGGTATTGATTGACACGTCAGAAGTCAGGTGTCGCAAACTGAGATTGTATTCAGATACTCAGGGGAATTTGTATGCAAAGTTTCTGACGGTTGTTAGTATGCATGCGGGATAGATAGGAGATATCCGAACTCCGAAGATATAGGAGCGGCGGAGCGGAAACAAATTAAATGAGACTGTTTGACTTGATTTTACAGGATTTTGATTTCAAATTTAAATATTGAAATAATACACCTAAACGTTAATAATAATAAAACTGTAACTGGACTATTTTACATAAAATATTACAGATATACAGAAAATATTGATTGAAGAAACCTTAACAAGATACAATTTCGCATAAATAATATTAGCTATGAATTTTATTTGTTACGTACAAATACTTCACATTGTAAATACCGAGTAATCTCTAAGAAGAGAAAGTAAAACTAATTACTGAGACATTTATTCTTTTCATTTATTTTGTAGAACAATTTGTACAAATATTTTTTCGAATAAATACGTTCTGATCAAAAATATGTTGGTAGTTTAAAATTTGTATGAAAATCGAACTTAACGTGAGCGAAGCTGTGGGCAAAAGCTTTGTTATCGAAATATAATATACTAATATTATATTGTCCATGTATATATGGCCGTATAATATAGGTATTCTTGTAAAACTATTTTGTCCCAGGATAAAATAATGTCTGTATTTTTCAATCAAGGGCCGTAAACATCTGTTTAGCTGTTCAGAAGATTATTGCCTAGACGAACCAACATTTTATTTTTAATTTGTTAGGGTAGATAATTAGGTTTGGTTACGTAAATAGCCTTAATAATATTACGTGATATTATTAATTTTTAAAAGGAAGTTATATCAAAATTATGTCAAAAAGTTAGACAACTTGAATCAATCTTGTCACATAGCCATAGATCATCGCGGTCAAGGTATGAATAAAGGAATAATAGGAAGCACAATAGGAAGCCATTACCGAACAATAGATAGGTTACAAATAGACAGACAATAGTGCCCAATAATATCTAAGGATATTTATAAACTACTCTACATAAAATTGTCTGAATATGAACGATAACAACTCTCATGCGAAGAAAATTCGTATCTTTATAGGTAGGTATAAATATATTTATAGGTTTTTCTGTTGTTCTAAACTTTGTAACAAAAACTTTCGAAACGTTAAATGGCCACCTACCTTAGAAAACATTTTTAAAAACAAGCTTTTCCGTCCGCCATATTGAATTTAGTGAGACGTCATTTTAGTTTTCGTATTCTTCGCAGCAAACCCTTTTAAATGATAATAATGATGGGGGCGCGTGGAAAATAACTAGTCCGCCGTCATAGGGAGTCCGCCATATTGGATTGAGAATGACGTCACATAAGTAACCATGCATTGTCTTCCAAACGCGTATGCACAATTTCAGCTCAATCAGTTGTGGATAACTGTTTAAAATTCCCTAAACAAACTAACACCCACAAAAATTGCAATTGGACACTGTAATTTATTTCACTCAATTGTTCTGTGTCCATTACGGCTTATAATTAAACTTTGGAGATATTTAAATAGGAGTATTTTCGGAAAAATGGTCCCAAGTGGCACGATTTAAGGAATTTGTGGACACATTGAGGGCCTTGACCTGAGGGCGATTGGCACGGTAATTAAGGATAGATTAGGTTGAGTTATTTATAAATAAAAGAGAAGGTAAACATTTTATTTTCAAATATTGTCGCTAAACTTAAGTCTTTTATCGATACGCCAGATAATTTGTTATCATACTAGGTAGGTACTTATAATTAATATCGATACATGCAGGCTTTTCCTAACTAAATGACTGATTGATCTATCAACGCACAACCTTTTAGTAACTCGAAAATATTCAGTAGGGTATCGTTATAATCCCTAGCTTATTCCGGGTGACATAGGCATAGGCTAGTAAAATTTAAGAAAAATTGATGGGGTAACCATGGTGCCGCATTAAAGACTAAAGTTGAAAAAAAATTCGAAAATAAGATTAACTATATAATCATCATCTAGAAAATGATGAGTAGATTCCAAAAATATATAACACTATAGTTCAATATCCAGTGATTCACAAAAAATATCATTTAATAAAAATGTGAATAAGATTCCAAAGGTAATTCTATACGGGCTACGGCAGAGCAGTCGTATTTTTTAATAATTTTAATAATTAATTTTTAGATGCGTGAATAGTCACTAATATCACTTCAAAATATGTCTAAAATTGCCACTTGGCAACTAGAAATAACTAGTGCAAACAATAATTGTATTCGATTAGAACGATTCAAGTCAGGTATTCGCGGAATGTAATTTTGATTCCATCAGTGTTACATAATGGCGACGTTGATACAGTTTGGGGACCGTAATCATTGATTCAATCAAAATTAATGAACCGTGTGTAGTGTATGCGGGACTTGGTTAATGCTATTCAGTCTTTAAATAATATAGTGCCCCAGAATGATAGCAGGTAGCACAACAAACAGATGTAACCAGTATGGAAACTACCTAGAAACGTTCGAAACAGGCTCACTCACACAAACGTGCGCATCGACGAGACGCCAAGCGCTCGTCGCAGTGCCGTCAGTAGTGAGTGCTGCGACATCGTGTGTTCGATGCGCACGTTTGTGTGAGTGAGCTGTTTTGAACGTTTCTAGGTAGTTTCCATACTGGTTGTATCTGTTTACTGTGCAGGTAGTAATTGAAAGGTTGGAAGGTCATAAACTTAAAGTTATCCCTTGACTGCGATCTCACCTGATGGTAAGTGATGATGCAGTCTAAAATGGTAGCGGGTTAACCTGTTAGGGGCACGGCAGTTATATTAAACCCATACCCCTAATCGGTTTCTACACGGCATCGTACCGGAACGCTAAATCGCTTGGCGGCACATCTTTGCCGGTAGGGTGGTAACTATTCACGGCCGAAACCTCCCACCAGGGCAGACCATCCAAGGAAGATTAAGAAATTATAATTTATCAAATTGACCCTGCCGGGGATCGAACCCGGGACCTCCGCACGTTAAGAAAACAGCGCTTAACACTGCTCCAGGGAGGTCGTCAAAACGAGATGGACCTAGCGATAAAAGCTAAAGTTGACAATTGTTTATTTACATAACAAATTCCCTAGTTTATTAGGCTATGGAACATATTTGGCAACAATAACACTTAAACTTGGACATGCATGCTACGTGTGTGTGTAACGATTAAGAGCGAAAACACGCTATGGACAGGACTGGACAAAACGTCGTTATATCGTCGTAAAGTTATGGGTCATCCTGTCTCGGTAGTCGGTGCAGTTCTATATAATAGAGCGTGCGTGGACTTTTATCGGAGAGTACGTACTTAAAGCCAACGTCCGTCCTGCGCCTGATAAGGACCGGTGAGGATGACACGCAAAATCGTGAAGCGTTCCACATTATTATGATTAATTTATTTAATGTTTTCTATTTGTGTTGTGGTAGAACTAAACACTAACCTATAATTCTGCAGCAGTGTGTACTCTCCTTCAACGCGTCACTGGCGAAATATTTATGTCACCGTAAGATTGTAAAATCCGTTAGATTATAATCTAACGGTTTCTATCCCGCGAGATTATAAACTGTCGAAAGATTGTGAACCGTTCAATGTTCTGAGTATTAATTTGTGAAATATTTATTGTTTTTACGTTTTCTTGTCTCTTCCTTCTACAGTTCGCGCGCGAGTTGAATGCAGAGTAAATGTAAGTGTCACCATACATTTACTCTGCATTCAACTCGCGCGCGAACTATAGGTTAGGTTAGGGTTTGACATG
Organism: Erebia aethiops; assembly: GCA_923060345.2. Classification (NCBI taxonomy): domain Eukaryota; kingdom Metazoa; phylum Arthropoda; class Insecta; order Lepidoptera; family Nymphalidae; genus Erebia; species Erebia aethiops. Next base: position 5,018,747 of record OV281096.1, on the reverse strand, counting down.
AATATTCAGGTAGTGCCTGGCCCGGGTTAATATACCTAATATAATATTACAATTTACCGAAAAATAACGCGTTAAATTGTAAGCAGTATGTTACGGTTCACAATCTGTCGACAGTTTATGATCTATCGAGATAAAAAACGTTATATTATAATCTTACGGTTTTTACAATCTTACGGTGACATTTATACTCTTTGCACGAGTAAAGCCATTCATATAAGAAGTGCTCAGCAGTTTCTTTTATATATTTTTTTTTAATTGCGTAATTGCAAAGCAATGATACGGTCTAGGTTGGAACGCGCTTGCCTAGAAGATGCCTATGCACTCTTGCCTTAAAGGTTAGGTATATGTGTCAGGAAAGGTGCGCTGTTCCACACCCTAGCGGTTCGTATCAGAAACGTCGAGCAAAAACGCGTCGTGCGAGCAGATTGTGACGGTTTCTCGCTGTTCTGTGGTAGTATAGAGAAACAAGATTGTGAAGTTCCTGAGCACAACTCCCCATGGTATATATTCTCTTTACAACAGCAAAATTTTGCATTAAGCAATAAGCAGTAATAAATAAATACATATTACGTACAGTAGTGTAACTTATTATACGCTGGCACCACTACGGACCGGACACGATAAACCGTCAACGTCGTAGTTGACGGTTTCCTTCGACTCTAATTTGACTCTACTAAATACCAGATTTTCGTAGCAGTGTCGTAGCTAAAACTATCTAAGCCAACTTATACGAATTTTTAGAATTTTTTCGACCAATTATGATAATATTATGTGTTCAATTTCAACGACCTCTCTGACGCTGCGGTGAGTGCTGTGGTTTTTAATTTATTTTATTTGAACTACCAACAGAATTACAAGTAGTAGGTATACAAAATGTTGAATGAGTGGGACGTTCCGGGTTCGATCCCAAGCAGAGGCAATTCGGGAGTTTATAATTTTTGAAAATGTACGAGTCACTACGCTGCCAAGGCGGTAAAGCTAGTCAAAATAGTTAAATTTGCATAGCTTTGCAAATTTCCTAGGACTTAATCTTGCTTTATCGCATTACTTACGCAAGACTAGCCCACTGTAATGCTTTGAAACTATTTACAAAGTCCGTGTCATTAAGACATAGGAGTGTAGGAAGGCTATGCTGCAAATTAAATGCTATACGATCAAAGATCTTTCATAGGAATGGAATATTAGTTGGTAGTTATTAGTAGGAGATAGTTGCACTTTTTGTAACTATCCCTTGAAAGCTGATTCAGTAATAGGTAGGTGCCACACTCTCCACTGATATCCATAGTGAAATTCTGCCCGCATGCTGATGGGCCATTCACTAGATATGGCCGATCAAAAACGTGATATGGTTACCAAAAATGAAACATAATTAGAAAAGCTGATTCGTGTACAGTATTAAAGTATGCACAGTAAACCTATGTAAACAATACAAAAACTGACGGTCTTCATCGGGCCTTTTACTAGATATCGCCTCTCAAAGACATTATAAACTTACAAAGTACAAAAACTTATTAGCAATTATTATGTCGTCATGTTGATTGCTATTAAAAATTATGAAGCGGCCTTCATAATTGTTGCTAATAAAAATTGCCGACATAATAATTGCTAGTAATTTTATTAATATTAACAAGAATCAGCTTTTCTAATTGTGGTTAATTTTTGGTAACCATACGTTTTTGATCGGCCATATCTAGTGAATGGCCCATCAGCATACGGGCAGAATTTCACTATTACTATCAGTGGAGAGTGTAGCACCCACCTATTACTGAATCAGCTTTTCAAGCGATAGTTACAAAAAGTGCAGCTATCTCTTAGTCTATTAGTTGAAGTGCGCTTATGAATATTACAGGCATTTATTTTGCTAAAGCGACAGAAATATTTGTATTCTAGCTAAATATGCCCACGACTTCGTCCGCGTGGTTAAAGTTTTTTTTATTCCCAAAGGAGCACCTTATTTTTATCTCATATCAGTTTATCTATTAAACGGTGTCATATGTACTTAGTTTAATATGTTACGTAGCATTTTATTAAATTAAAGACAAAAGTTTAAATTTTAAAAATTGTAACAACATTTCACCCAGTCTGGCAGCTTAAAGGATTATAAAAGTTATATAACTACGAAATCCTTAAAATCTTGAAAATATATAATGGCTTTGGGACGGTATTCCTATTTTTATCTCGCGCAATGGAATTATCTCGTAGTTCGTACGACAAACCCTTCTGTAATGAATATTAATCTGAAGGATAACACTCTGTGTGACCAAGTAAAAATCGCTTTTGAGAGGTCATGATGGATTTTTAATCGTGTGTTTTTGCATACGTTTCTTGGGTAAGGGGTCACGACCCTCAGTAATGAGGAATACGACGCAGAAAGAGAGAGTCTGAATTCTGTATTGTTTCGTCAAAGTTCGTCTAACAATTAAGTACTACTAACAAATGATTTTCGAAATTTCACATACACAGTCCAGTCACGAGTTACTCCGATTTCTAGAATGCGAATAAATAATTTGACTTAACTCTGAACGTGGAATATTAAATTCGAATCCCGATCGCCTGTCAAATCTGGGTCGGAATATTAAGCAGACATGATTAAATTCTAGAAATTTTGAGATTGGAAAATCTTACATGGTATCTGTTAAAGGAAAGTTATATGCGTTATATAACCAGAAATGCATATATGTCACCGTAAGATTGCGAAAACCGTTAGATTGTAATCTAACTAGCGAAATTACATCATTAATCTAATTAGCGATTACAATTTAACGCATTATTTTTCGGTAGATTGTAATATGTTAGGTATATTAACCCGATTAAACCTAAGTGTACCTAATTATTTATGTCGAACCTAACCTAACCTACAAGAAAGAGACAAGTGAACGTAAATACAATGAATATTTCAAAAATTGACACTCAAAACATTGAACGGTTCACAATCTGTCGACAGTTTACAATTTCGCTAGTTGGATTACAATCTAACCGTTTTTACAATCTTACGGTGACACATACAAAGCAAGGCGCTGATTTTCAGCTGTGACCCCGGGTGACGTCACTGTTACAACAAAAAAATTAAACAAAACCAAAAGTTTGAAAGGAAGCATTAAGTAAACAGTAAGTACAAAAAAAACATAATTCGCTATGCCTACTAGAGCAAAAAATCCAAATTAAATATCTTTATAAATATTATACTATATATAAATAAATATAAATATACAAGTCATAATATACAAGACTTCGTCCGCGTGGATTGAGGTTAAGTATGTTTTTCCTGATGTAAAGATCATCGGCAAAGTTTAACGAATAAGTTTTTTAGATCGGTATACTTTTTACTGGTTTTTTATCCAGCAAACTTACAAAAATATTTATACAGAATAACTTACGCAAAAATTTGGTAAGTACAACTTTGTGAGCCCCATATCAAGTATCAAACTTTATAAGCATCAGATTGAATACACTTTGATATACTTAGTTATCTATATTTTAAGTTTATGTTTTTTTATTCCATTACAAGTTAGCCCTTGACTACGATCGCACCTGATGGTAAGTGATGATGCAGTCTAAGATGGTAGCGGGCTAACCTGTTACTAGTATGGTAGTTATATTAAACCCATACCCGTTGTTGGTTTCTACACGGCATCGTACCGGAACGCTAAAACGCTTGGCGGTACGTCTTTGCCGGTAGGGTGGTAACTAGTCACGACCGAAGCCTCCCACCAGATCAAAATTCATCATCATTCGCATTTTGTACATTGTACATATACAAGCGTTGACCCACGACTTAGCCTGGGTGGTTCCGCAGATATCTCGAAATCCTATCTTCCCATCCGAATCTTAATATTTCAGAACGTATACGGCATTTCAAGTTTCTATATTTGTCTAATTCTATCGATTAAAAAAAACCCCCAGGGTCGTAATACATTACCATATACCACAAAAACCATTTAATAATGCATGCCATGCTACGCCAGTTATTAAAACGTTGACTAGCTATTATATTTCTTACATTGCGTGCCGATCTAAGCTGTAAATATTAAGCTAAGTACCAAGAAATACTGGGGCTTACTACCATCGCTACCATTACTGTAATATTGTTTTATCCTCTTGTTTCAGAATTATGATCCTTATTTTAGGGACATCAAGCACTGCAAACTGCAATTTTTAAATAATACTGCTTTAAGCGATGGTAGAAAGCCCCCCGTATTACCTACCTGCTACGTTACATATTATAGAGGTTTAGTAATGTAATGTATTAATCTATGCATGTTGCAAAGGTAATGCTATCAGGTTGGCCTCATAAAAAATTCGTGAAGAGCAGATGTCTACCTAGTTCGGAAATGAAGGCAAGGGAAGGGAATGCCTCAACGGGTTACAGCAAATCAATTGAAAGAAAGAAAGAACATTTATTTTCCAGTTTTGCCACACACATTTGTTTACCTCAAGTATGCTACCCCAGCGTCTCCATCATCACCACCATTAGCAATGAGCTAAACTGCCTAGGTGACAGAAGCGCCGGGATAGCAGGAGTCATGTGTGGCATAACCCGAAAAAAAGGCTCCAGCTCAGCAGAATGCTGTATGATTTGAATATGCACAAGAATTGCCTTGAAGAAGAATAATTGAAGAAGAAGAATTGAAGAATTGTATTTGTCGACCTCCGTGGCGCAGTGTGTAGCGCTGTTGCCTTAACGTGCGGAGGTCCTGGGTTCAATCCCCGGCAGGGTCAATTTGGGAATTTATAATTTCTGAATTTTCCCTGGTCTGGTCTGGTGGGAGGCTTCGGCCGTGGCTAGTTACCACCCTACCGGCAAAGACGTGCCGCCAAGCGATTTAGCGTTCCGGTACGATGCCGTGTAGAAACCGAAGGGGTATGGGTTTAATATAACTGCCATGCCCCTAACAGGTTAGCCCGCTATCATCTTAGACTGCATCATCACTTACCATCAGGTGAGATCGCAGTCAAGAGCTAGCTTGTAGTGGATAAAAAAAAAATAGTATACCTACTATAGATTTATGAAAAGAAGATATAGTAATTAATAACTATACCTACATACAATAGAAATAAAGGTTACACACAAGTTTAGTACTCCCGTACAAAGCCGGGGCGGGCTTGCTATAGTTAAAATTAATACCGTTACTGAGCCGAATTTGCATAGACATGCCAAAAAATTCATTGAAAATAAGATGGTCGAGTCTGCTGGTCAAGCTGATAACTGCTTCTGTCTAGAACCAATTTTTATAAAATAACGGCCGACTTAAAACCAGTTGACCGATTTTATGCAAAACGTCACTGTCTGAGCTTGTTTACAAGTCATATTTATATAATATGTAAAAGATATATATAAAAGATCATTGCTAATTGCTAAAAAGTTTGACAATCATTATTTCGATTACGGTATCTCCTTGCCAAGAACTGTCTATTTATCTAGGACCATTTCTACAATATTTCTACAATACAATATTTTGATTCACGGTGCGGCGCGGCACGTCGAGGCAAGTATTCTTAGTATGAGTTTGTACGGAGCTGGGCCCACTTAAAGCCCTGTGTAGCGTAAAAGGGGGTTTTTAAAAGCAGTATATCCATCAAACGGTGACATAATGTATGCTTGTAAAAATAATTTGCTGTTTTCAAGACCTTTAAGCAGCCATTGACGCATCTCAAAACACAATTAAAAAAAAATCTCTTCATTGAAATTTATTTTAAACATACCTCTTATTTTACCTTTTAAAGCAATTTTTCTCCATAGTGAAACCAATAATTTGCTCTAGAAATATAAGATTAAATTCATATTTCTAAATCAAATACATTGTCGGTTTAATTTGTTATTTAAAAGTAAATATTTATCTAATTACACATGATTTCTTGCATTTTTTGCGACATGCGCTTGCTCGAATTCACCCCCGCGCGGTTTTCAGCTCGTGAGCTCACAGCGCCTTAACCACTTAAGCGACGCGGCACGGAGATGCACTCCACGGCGCGGCCCCGTATAAATATTATTTGCCGCTACGTGCCGCGCAGCTCCGTGCATCTCATCTAGACCTTTATTTGAATTCGTTGAGTTTAAAAAACTTTGAATAGACTTCTGACAGATCGGTCCCCGGTTAAGAGCTTTAATTGATACAAGTGAATATAATTAAAATTATTAAAAAATACGACTGCTCTGCCGTAGCCCGTATTGAATTACCTTTGGAATCTTATTCACATTTTTATTAAATGATATTTTTTGTGAAATATATATATTAATATATATATATATATATATATATATATATATATATATATATATATATATATATATATTGTGATATATATTTTTGAAATCTACTCATCATTTTCTAGATGATGATTATATAGTTACCTAATCTAATTTTCGAATTTTTTTTCAACTTTAGTCTTTAATGCGGGAGAATGGTCACCCCATCAATTTTTTTTCAAATTTTACTAGCCTATGTCACCCGGAATAAGCTAGAGATTCTAACGATACCTCATTTATCAAAATCGGTTCAGCCGTATAGAAGTTATGGTGGAATATACAAACTCACTTACATACATACATGAACCCTGATACTCCTTTTTTCAGACAGTCTTATAAAAAGTATGACCGAATAAAATCGGTGAATAATATCGGCGTATACGGGGGATTGAACCTGCGACACGGAGGCCAGAGTCTTAATTCTTATAGTCACTACACTATCACCGCTATTAACGCTTATAACACGGCTTAAAGTGTCGTAGTACCGCAAACGTATCCTGCATAATAATTCACTACGGAATCCCGGACCACATCCCTCTGGAAATAATTAGATTTTAAGTTGATTAAGCCTTTGTTTAACTTGATCAGGTAATCCCGCGTTGTGGGATCAGTATTAATTGTGATACTAGATTATCTAGTAACTAGCTAACCTACCCCGGCTACGCTCGAGTTAAATTTTTGAAAATCGGTGAGTGGGTGTAATTCTATCAATATTTCACTCTAAATGACGCGACTTCGTTTGCAAGTAATTAGCCATGTTCTTCCCCGGGATGCAACCTACCTCTGTACCAAGTTTTGTCAAAATCGGTTGATAAAATGGGCAGGAAAAGCGTAGCAGACAGACAGACTCACTTTTGCATTTATAATATTAGAATCGATAATATGGATAATAGTAGGTATTAAAACCGGAGAGGCACCGGAAACTGGAAGATTTCATTTAAGAAACAGGAAGAAAATCACTTCGTGCGTATCAATGGAATGTTGACATATTACTTACTTACTTCGGTACCATTTAAGAAACAATTTTGTCCAAGAAAATCCTACGCAACTGAAAAGCCATTAAATCTAATCAATGATCAATACAACAGTTTTATTTTAATTTAAGTATATTTTTCTTGTATAACTATTCATTTTAGATAACAGTTATGGATATCTGTATAGCTGTTTCGGAGGTGGGCGTTGACGGCTGAAACGCAGTTTATACTTTTTTAGCCGTCATCGTTCATAGATATAAGATCAAATGATAATACAGTTTACAGAAAATAAATTAATTTCATTTTAACATACAAAAAAAACAATATGAACTCACCTAACATCCACAATAAAAGAGCATTAAAATTTTCCACGTCTCGTCAGCATCGTGAATCATAAATAAACTTTATCTTTCACACCTTAGCCCGAAATAAATATCATCATTCCTGAAAGCGTCTTGCACTGAAGAAGAAAATAGAGTATGTTTTATTAAAGTTTCATACGTACAACTCACTTTTCAAACTCCGCAAAACTTTTTACACGGCAAATAAAATCCAAATTTAAATGTAAAATTTAAAGTCATTCATAAAATTAATGCATTCGAGAATGGTTTAGATTAATGCGTTTTGTTTCGAAACTGGAATTGTTTCGTTCAAAGTTGGGGCTATTCCCGCGCGATCTCAGAGGCGACCTCGCGGCCGAGTCTCACAAAATAGACTGGAGTTTAATTCCTGTGTGTAGGCCAGGAACTGCGCGCACTCTACGAAGATTGCTCTTGAAAGCTACACTGAAAAACGGATGCATTTTCTATTGTGCGTATACCAAAGGATGATACATAACCAGAGTCATAAAAGTTTTAATGGAATTTTCATGTTACGTTATTGTGATGTGGCAGGAAAGTCATATTTATAGTTTCCTCTGTGATGTGGAATGAACTTTAAACCGTTCTATGTGGTTCTATTCTCACACCTTTTATTTTTTTCTTATGTCAACCTGAAGTGCCAACTTATTCCCGCTACCTCGTATACGGCGCCGTATCTTGGACACCATTCGTGAACCAACGTGAAAATAAAAATTATTTTTGAAGTGAAAACTTTAGCCGCGTTGAGCACATTTTGGTAGAGGGTAATCTTGTGGATTAGCGTGACCGCGACGAAGAGAAAAGTTCTTAAATATAAATATACTACATTCGTAATTAAACTTCAATGCCTTAGTTTTAAGGTTTATATTTAAAATATATATTTTAATTTAAAAAATTAAAAAAAAATTAAAATTATTCGTTTTCACTTCTATCAGCCCTATGACTGCCATTTTTTTTTGTCTGCTTGAGTTGAAACTTTGTACATTTTTAGTTAGAACATGCGGGAATAACTCTGACAAAATACCATCAAAGTACCATAGGTACGCGAATTGCATCAACAATGTATGCAACGCTCGCTGGACAGTAGGTACAAAGCTAGTAAATAATTGATAATATAAAAATTCTTTCCAAAAAACGGACTTTCAAAGCCACTGTAAAGGAAAAAATAATTTTGATTTCTACACCATGTTGAAGTCGGGCGAGCCTGACGCGTCAACTTTGCCTTCTTTGTTAAACTCGCCCGACTCAAAATCAAAATTATTTTTTACTTTACAGTGGTTTTGGAAGTCGGTTTTTTTAAAGAATTTTTATTTTTAACTTTTTAGTGTACTACTCTAAATCCCCACGGCTTAGGAGTGCAGTACCCTGCAGCGTCAGAGTTGAGGGGTTTAAGTGTGGGGTTTAAGTTTGGGTTTAAGTATGAAGTCGTTGCTTGACACCTACAATATGAATTCACCATAAAAATTTCCTAACTCCTTAGTTTTGAGGATTTCATGTAGTATCAAGATTTGGAGTCAGAATTTTTGGGACCACGTCGCGAGCTTCCTCTAACCACTGAAAAAGAAATTTTCCAAATCGGTTTATTTCATTTATTACTAATTGCATTCATGTACTTAGTATACAATCATTAATTACATAGAAACTACGGAGACATGCACGTCGGTGCAGATTACATTTAAAAAAAAATATACGCGCCGATTTTGAACCTCCTCCTTTTTTGGAAATCGGTTAAAATAACAAGTGATAATAAAATAACAAAAATTATAATTTTCCGTAAAAGCAGTTTCATATTTTACTCGTTCCTTATTAATGTCGTTAACCCATAGATGTGCACTGCTGGACGTAGGTACACTTCCACAGTCCACACGCCGACCTCCCTGGCGCAGTGATGAGCGCTGTGGTCTCATGAGTGGGATCCCCGGTTCGATCCCCGCCAGGGTAAATTCGGGAGTTAATAATTTTAATTTTCTGTAGTCTGAACTAGTAGGAGGCTTCAATCGTGGCTAGTTACCACTCTACCGGCAAAGAAGTAATTATTAATATGCCGTGTAGAAACCGATGGGGGGGTAGGTAAGGGTTTAATATAACTGCCATATTTAACTAACTGTTAGCATTATTACTATTTGTCATTATATCTCATGAAACAGGAAGTATAATATCTGTCAATTTGACTCATTTCATGTCATTCGATTTAATCTGCGGATACGGACGCCATATTGAAAATAGTTAGTATAAGAGTGTTTGAACGATGGTAATTCAGTCTCCTGCCGGCAGACTCAGCGATTATTGAATACTTTTATCGTTTATCTAATTACATTAAATCTCTCGCGGAACCTCTACACGTTTAACCATTTATTCGTGCAAGTTCCAAATGAGAGTACAAATATATTAGAAAAAAAAAATCACAATACATCTAAAAATCTTAAAAATAAATAAATAATAATATAATAACTAAAATATATTATTAAAAGGAGCAAAGGTTGCCCTTTAGGCAAGGTTCCAAAGATACTGGCAGCGTTCCCCCTTTGAATAGCTAGACTAATTCTTTGTCCGAGGTAGCTGCCAGCTCTTCGGTCTCCTGTGATGTCGACTAACCTTTTTGCTATTTCCTTAAAAAGCCTTATAGCGCTAGGACCCCACGGACCAAGGGTCTCGACACCGAATGGGACAAAATCATATTCGGAGCCTAGACCCCTGTATTTGCATGCTTTAGCTTTTTCAGCCGCTTCACAAGCCGCACCAGCTCTGTTGTTGGTTCCATGTAGATGGGAAGGGGCCAGCGTGTCTGAACAGGTTGCATCCCATACCAGCACCCGGCCCATCTTCCATGGAATCAAACTCATACCGTCCGGTCTCTTGCCATCGTCTCTTGCAATACCAGTCGGCTCAAGTAGACTTGGCACGTTGACGGAGAGAAGTGTGAGACATTTACTTCTGGATTGTCTCTTACATAACTTAGCTAACAGATTAGCTCGCTACCATCTTAGAGTGCATCATCACTTACTATCAGGTGAGATTGCAATCAAGGGGTAACTTGTAGTAGCGTAAAAAAAGCGGGGAATTGGAAGGTCTGCCATCGATCTGCGTCCTTAAGTAAGGTCACCATTTCAACACCTTTACACGAGACTATAACATAGCGCCTATATCGATTTTTCGAACCATGCTTTGCCTACACACTCATTGCCACTTGTTTCACAACCCGGCAAGTCATGACAATTAGTTCTAAATTCACCTAAATCTTTCAGGTATTTCTCAATAACCAAGCTAGTCAAGTATTGCAGATAGTTATTTGTACATGATATATAAACTTTTTTTTTATCCACTACAAGTTAGCCCTTGACTGCGATCTCACCTGATGGTAAGTGATGATGCAGTCTAAGATGGTAGCAGGCAAACCTGTTAGGGGCATGGCAGTTATATTAAACCCATACCCCTATTCGGCTTCTACACGGCATCGTACCGGAACACTAAATCGCTTGGCGGCACGTCTTTGCCGGTAGGGTGGTAACTAGCCACGGCCGAAGCCTCCCACCAGGCAACTAAAAACAACTAAACTAAAACGGGGTGGAGATCATGAAAGTACTGATTATTCCTGTAATTTTCAATTTAATTCAATTTTTTATTTATTTATAATATAAATGACAAAAAACCCACGAAACACAAATAATATGAATATAAAAGCAGAACTTACGTCATAAAACATCACATAATTTGGCCATTTGCGTGGGTGGTAGGTCTGACTCATAACTAGTTAGTAATTTTAGGATATCATTCCCAATTCCCGAAAGTTCAACCTGTTTTGTTCACAGAAACACAAATAACACATTTTTTTAATAAGTAACTCCTTTCATTTCGATAGCTCCCAAAAACTCCAATTAAAACAAAAATATCAAATACTTTGTGTGCCTACCCGCTATTGGAGCGGTCAGTAAGCGGCGTATAATGTTATCATTATGTGGTTTTGACATTTTAGTTTATAAAATTTAGTTATTTTAAATTTAATTTATTTTAGTTATATTACCTACCAACGTACTATGTGGTAGGTACAACATTTACCATATTGTTTTGTAGATCTACCTATGTCAATATGAAGGTTCACTAATGTTTCGCAAAAAACATTTAACAAATGATCATTTCACAAAAAAAGTTTCAAAAACTAATCATTTCACAAACGTCGTATTCCGCAAACATATAATTTATTAAAAGATCATTTGACAAATACTCAATTCACAAATACTTTACTTTGCAAACGTGCTGAATGTAAAATTGTCATTTACTAATTTATTATTTCATAAAATAATTCATTCTTCAAATTCATAATTTTACAAAATATTAAAATATAAATTGTTATTTGTAAAATAAAACTAACTATAGGTCGCCCGCAACGTCGTGCGCGTACAATCTCTGATTTCTTAAGAGATTGAGATTTTTTATGATATGAATTCAATATATTATATAATATGTTACGGGTAAGGCTAGAAGATGTTGTAAACCTAGGTTTACACGGGTTTACTTAGTTTTGGGTAAAGTTCGAATAATAAGTAAAATAAATTTAATTCGGAATTTACCCATCCCAATTTACCCAACTCTGGCTGGATAATGTTAGGGATATGGGTTCTCTGCCTCTCCTTCTCCCTCTCACCCCCTCCAAGGGCCGGTCGACGGAGCCCCGCTTGGCGGGGCTCCTTCTTTCTGGGTGGTATAAAAAGGAAATAACCACGAAGAGGATGGCGTCCTCTTCGTCACCTAAACCATCCGAGTCGGAGTGCCCCCAGTCCCGAGCTCGCTTCGCTCGCTCTTGCATGAGTAGGAGTTGTGCCTAAAAAGGAAGTGGAGAAGCTAGGAAAACCACTCGAACATCGTTTCGTTACGGAGGTCGCCGGTTCGCTTCGCTCGCCCGCTCCTCCCTTCGCTCCTCCCTTCGCTCCACTCGGCCTCGTAGGCTCGCTTCATTCAGGACCTCCTTCGCGAGCTTCTGCCTACGCGCTTTACAAAAGCACTCTAGGGGTACCCATACCTATTCACCTAGGTCTACCCAACTCTGGCTGGATAATGTTAGGGATATGGGTTCTCTCCCTCTCCCTCTCACCCCCTCCAAGGCCCGGTCGACGGAGCCCCGCTTCGCGGGGCTCCTTCTTTCTGGGTGGTATAAAAAGGAAATAACCACGAAGAGGATGGCGGGGTCTTTCAGACCCCGCCATCCTCTTCGTCACCTAAACCATCCGAGTCGGAGTGCCCCCAGTCCCGAGCTCGCTTCGCTCGCTCTTGCATGAGTAGGAGTTGTGCCTAAAAAGGAAGTGGAGAAGCTAGGAAAACCACTCGAACTTCGTTTCGTTACAGAGGTCGCCGGTTCGCTTCGCTCGCCCGCTCCTCCCTTCGCTCCACTCGGCCTCGTAGGCTCGCTTCATTCAGGACCTCCTTCGCGAGCTTCTGCCTACGCGCTTTACAAAAGCACTCTAGGGGTACCCATACCTATTCACCTAGGTCTACCCAACTCTGGCTGGATAATGTTAGGGATATGGGTTCTCTCCCTCTCCCTCTCACCCCCTCCAAGGCCCGGTCGACGGAGCCCCGCTTCGCGGGGCTCCTTCTTTCTGGGTGGTATAAAAAGGAAATAACCACGAAGAGGATGGCGGGGTCTTTCAGACCCCGCCATCCTCTTCGTCACCTAAACCATCCGAGTCGGAGTGCCCCCAGTCCCGAGCTCGCTTCGCTCGCTCTTGCATGAGTAGGAGTTGTGCCTAAAAAGGAAGTGGAGAAGCTAGGAAAACCACTCGAACTTCGTTTCGTTACAGAGGTCGCCGGTTCGCTTCGCTCGCCCGCTCCTCCCTTCGCTCCACTCGGCCTCGTAGGCTCGCTTCATTCAGGACCTCCTTCGCGAGCTTCTGCCTACGCGCTTTACAAAAGCACTCTAGGGGTACCCATACCTATTCACCTAGGTCTACCCAACTCTGGCTGGATAATGTTAGGGATATGGGTTCTCTCCCTCTCCCTCTCACCCCCTCCAAGGCCCGGTCGACGGAGCCCCGCTTCGCGGGGCTCCTTCTTTCTGGGTGGTATAAAAAGGAAATAACCACGAAGAGGATGGCGGGGTCTTTCAGACCCCGCCATCCTCTTCGTCACCTAAACCATCCGAGTCGGAGTGCCCCCAGTCCCGAGCTCGCTTCGCTCGCTCTTGCATGAGTAGGAGTTGTGCCTAAAAAGGAAGTGGAGAAGCTAGGAAAACCACTCGAACTTCGTTTCGTTACAGAGGTCGCCGGTTCGCTTCGCTCGCCCGCTCCTCCCTTCGCTCCACTCGGCCTCGTAGGCTCGCTTCATTCAGGACCTCCTTCGCGAGCTTCTGCCTACGCGCTTTACAAAAGCACTCTAGGGGTACCCATACCTATTCACCTAGGTCTACCCAACTCTGGCTGGATAATGTTAGGGATATGGGTTCTCTCCCTCTCCCTCTCACCCCCTCCAAGGCCCGGTCGACGGAGCCCCGCTTCGCGGGGCTCCTTCTTTCTGGGTGGTATAAAAAGGAAATAACCACGAAGAGGATGGCGGGGTCTTTCAGACCCCGCCATCCTCTTCGTCACCTAAACCATCCGAGTCGGAGTGCCCCCAGTCCCGAGCTCGCTTCGCTCGCTCTTGCATGAGTAGGAGTTGTGCCTAAAAAGGAAGTGGAGAAGCTAGGAAAACCACTCGAACTTCGTTTCGTTACAGAGGTCGCCGGTTCGCTTCGCTCGCCCGCTCCTCCCTTCGCTCCACTCGGCCTCGTAGGCTCGCTTCATTCAGGACCTCCTTCGCGAGCGAACAGACAAGACTGCGTGGAGTCTGAGTGCTCAGATTTCGACCCAAGAATGTCAACTTTTTACGCCAGAAGACTCTTACAGTATTTATCAAACAATTCATTTTATCAAAAAAGAAATACGCTTTACGTTGTTTTATTAAATAACACGATTAATAAATCAGTTGTTTGTCAAATTATATTTTATGAAATGATAATTTATCTGTTAATTGTTTTATCAATTGAATTATTTATAGGACCAAAAATTTTATAACGATTAATATATGATTCATAATTTTGCGAAACGTTGTTTGTGAAATGAAAATTTGTAATTTGTTTTTTATGAAATGATCGGTCACCCAATTTGTAAGCAATACATAGTTTATTTAAAAAATATAAATTATATAAAAACTAGATGATGTAGATGATGTAGATATTCTTCTCGGTAGGAATGGCATTCCGAACCAGTGGTAGATTCACTTGACGATTCAAAAGTACTTGTAAAAGTTTATTTGAATAAAAATCATTTTGAATTTTGAATTTTGATGCCCGCGACTTCATCTGAGTCAATTAAGTTTTTTTGATTCCCGGGGGAACTCCTCAATTTTCCGGGATAGAAAGTAGCATATGTCCTTCCCCGGGATGTAACCTACATACCAAATTTCATCAAAATCGGATGTATAGATGAGTCGTGAAACGAAAGCATAGTAGACAGACAAAAAGACACACTTTCGCATTTATAATATTTGTATTACCCAAGCGATCGGAAGGTGTTGACCAAAGGCCGTAGTATAAAAAAGGTAGGTATAATTCCTAAACGGAATATGAAAGTGTACATTATTTATTTACTCCATAGGCCCGAAGCGGAATTTCAATGAAAGATGAAACGAATTCTCTTATTTTTAGAATTGTAAGCATAAGCAACCTGGTTTTATATATTATAGTTAGTTTTTATAGCAGTACGCTTACTCTGAGTTTTTACATTGCAAATACGATTGATCGACGTGAGAGCTCACCGCGCCGAGTGTCGGTAAGCGAACGTCAAAGTAAACTACCATCATTCTTAGACTATGATGCAGTCAGTCACTTACCATCGGGTGAGATCGCAGGCTAACTTGTAGTGGATAAAAAAGAGGCTTAATAGATTAATTATTCGTATAAATATAAATTTACCCTGTATATGTCACCGTAAGATTGCAAAAACCGTTAGATTGTAATCTAACTAGCGAAATTGTAAACTGTCGGCAGATTAGAATTTAACGCATTATTTTTCGGTAGATCTGTTAGGTATATTAAGCCGATAAAACCTAAGTACCTGATTATTTATGTCGAACCCTAACCTAACCTACCTACATGAAAGAGACAAGAAAACGTAAATACAATGAATATTTCAAAAATTGACACTGAACATTGAACGGTTCACAATCTGTCGACAGTTTAGAATTTCGAGAGTTAGATTACAATCTAACGGTTTTTGCAATCTTACGGTGACTTATACATAAAGGAATTGTACACAAAATAATACTTCTAAGTAGGTAGTATTAAATTTAAACCCATAGATCTTAGTTAGTACTTAGACAAGTTTGCCCCCCGTAGCTACGTGACGAGGCTATTAAATCGGAATGTCTGAAGTTGAAACAAATTGGCGCCTGTATAATATTAAACTTATCCATTTAGAGGTTACACGTGACTCTGTCTAGATACATTTCTTTTTATTTTATTACTAGCTGACCCGACGAACTTCGTACCGCCTTAGTATGCAAAATTAAATGTATATTTTTCAATATTTCTGAGAGATTTTCTTAATATTTTTTTCCGTAAGAACCTTCTCCTAATAATAACAAATACAAACAAAAAAAGAATTAGTGAAATCGGTCCAGCCATTCACGCGTGATGCCGTGACCAAGGAAAACGGGTTTCATTTTTTATATATATAATATAGAAGATAGAAGATTAGAACTAAAGCCCAATAATCTATACAAATATTATGAATGCGAAAGTTTGGATGGATGGATTGCGATGGCGCTGTTGCCTTGTTGTGGTAACGTGCGGAGGTCCCGGGTTCGATCCCCGGCAGGGTCAATTTGGGAATTTATAATTTCTGAATTTTCTCTGGTCTGGTCTGGTGGGAGGCTTCGGCCGTGGCTAGTTACCACCCTACCATCAAAAGACGTGCCTCCAAGCGATTTAGCGTTCCAGTACGTATGCCGTGTAAAAATCGAATAGGGGTATGGGTTTAATATGCCCCTAGCAGGCTACCATCTTAGACTGCATCATCACTTACCATCAGGTGAGATCGCAGTCAAGGGCTAAGATGTTTGTTACTCAATCGCGCCAGAATGGCTGAGCGGGGCCGGGATGAAATTTGGCAATCCACGCGGACGAAGTCGCGGGTATCGGGTATGTTCGAATGCGGCTGACGAGGTCCAGGTTTCGAGTACCGGGTCGGGTCAAATTCTCAGTACTAGCCCGGAGTTAGGAAGTTGGCGGTGTTTCACCCCCGTGCCTCGGAGAGCACGTAAAGTCGTCGGTCCCGATTACTATCAACGTCTCATCACTGACATGTAATAGTCATTAAACCCCGCCAACCCGCATTGGAGCAGCGTGGTGGCTCTAAGCTGTAATTCCTACTCTCCTATTAGAGTGTGTGCCCAGGAGTGGGACGTTAATTTGCTGTTATAGTGGTGGTAGTGGTGGGGGCTCCCAACTAATAGTTTAATGTAACCAAAAATAAAACATGTCCGTAAACACTAACATAAGGATTATTTTGTACTGTAGTATTTATGATTGGAATAATTCATAACGAAGTGTCTCCCCGTATTAGAAGACAAAGTTTGTTAACTTGAAAGTTCGTAGCACGTCAACGGTCTGGGGCCTCAGCCTTCGACCCCCATCTAGAACTACTATTAAAATGTATCCGCTACGAGTAACAGTATAGTTTAGTTTATTAGAGAAATGAAAACGAGTAACAGTATAGTTTAGTTTATTAGAGAAATGAAAACGAGTAACAGTATAGTTTAGTTTATTATGAAAAAAGTCATATCTAATAAATTTTCTTCTAAGCAATTTTATGTCTTTTATTTATTTTATCAAATCACTTTAATCACAAATTGTTAACTAATCATAAGCGTGTGCCTTTCTCGAAACGAAGTTTGACGGTTAACTCGTGAAAAGCTTCTCTATTCTATATTTCAAAGCCGCATCTTTTGATTTAGGGTAACTTATGGAAATCAGATAGTCGAAAATAGATGTCAAACGAAGGTGACTTGTTTTTCACAGCCATGTCTTTGATGTAACATGTACATTTGTCTGGGGTCATGCTGCCAAGTGAACCATATTGTTTCATTATTGTTGACTTTCAGGTTTTAGAATTATAATCCTTACTATTTAACGTGCGAAGGTCCCGGGTTCGATCCCATGCAGGGTCAATTTAGGAATTTATAATTTCTGAATTTTCCCTGGTCTGGTCTGGCTAGTTACCACTCTACCGGGAAAGACGTTTCGGTATACCGCTGAGATTCTGGCTGGTTTTTCTCAGTAGAATCATCTTTCCGAACCGGTGGTAGATTCTTACGACTTATGATATCTGGCACAAGTTGTCCTAAGTGAAATAACTGAGTTTCATTTTTCGGTACGATGCCGTGTATAGAAGCCGAATAAGGGTAGGGGTTTAATACGAGTATAACTGCCATGCCCCTAACAGGTTAGCCCGCTACCGTCTTAGACTGCATCATCACTTACCATCAGGTCAGTCAAGGGCTTGTAGTGGATAAAAAAAGGAACGTCAAGGTACATCAAACTGTCATTTTTGAGGGGCGGACTTAAATGCAAAATACTAGTAGTGACTGAAACTCATCATCAATCACTTTAGGCTAATTAGTCGTTAAATTGTCTACTTGTGAAAATGGTCCTATTTTGTTGAAGGTTCTCAGCTCTTTTTTGTTTTATTGCTTCCATTATTTGCAACGTCATTAGCGTCACGTGGTTTATTTTAATTCCCGGGGGAAATCCTTAATTTTCCGGAATATAAAATACCCTATGTCCTTCCCCAGGATTCAACCTACCTCTATGCTACATTTCATCGAAATCCGTTTATAAGTGAAAATGATTTATGAAAAATGAAAATGAAAAATGGTTTATTTTAACATACTTATAGTTATAAAAAATGTATTAAAAAAGTTAGAGCGTAGCAGACAGACATACACACTTTCGCATTTATAATATTAGTATGGATTATTTGCAACGTCAGTATGAAAATGCGTAACGTAAATTATATTTTGTATTACATACCTATTTGTACGTACCTATTTACATGCGTTCTTTATTCGCTAGCTTCGTCCTTCGTCGATCCTGTTTGATTGGAATTTCAAAAATTCGGAGAGCCCAGAATCCGTAGAGAAGTTTCAACCTTCATCGCATCATGCTAAGGCAATAGCCGCTTTAGCCAATACTTGGGGCCTTGCCTTTTCTTACAATTACTTACTCGTACATTTTGTATTTTGTTCGTTATTTATTATGATCGTTTATTTTTGGCTAAGTTTGTAATTTCATGCTCGTATAGTAACAAATACTTTATTTTACAAAATACAGAAGTCCTCCCAGTTATAGCTTTATATTATACCTAGGTACATTTAAACATTGCAAAAATTTCGTCTCCTACCATTTGAGGCACCTTCTCTTTCAAATCATTTGCCAATTTACTTGAGGACAAGTTCAATATATAAATTATAAGTTCAGTATTATTTACTTTGCAAGTATTGATAGTTTAGTATAGTAGATATTATTGATAACACCCAAACTCAACTTGAGTGTGAGTTGATTTACTTATATTAGCACATATTTTTTAATTTGATACCTCTGGGTCATTGGCACATAGAGGCATAAATGTACTGCTTACTCTAGTTAAAAAAGCTCAATGCTTATTTTTCATCATGCCCTGCCTGAAAACAGGTATCTCCCTGTGTACCTAACCAATGCCTACCCTGGCTCCATTTGTGTACGTCACTAAAATGAACGCACTAGCACTACGAATGCACAGTTGTAGACCATGTTACTTTGCATACATTCGCTAAAATTACTATATTCAATGGAAAAAAATATAAATATTATGTACTTTATACGAGTAGTACAGTTAAGAGAAAAGGATACATCTGCGCCACAAAACAAACTGCTCATAGCAAGCACAAAGCTCTACCCTCCCTTCAATGGAAATTGTACTTGCAAGAACACAATACAATGTATACCGCCAAAGCATAATTAGACCTAGATGACTAATTACACACTCCACCTACGCTACGTTGTGGTACTTTATAATTGCGACAGCAATCCATCCGCGAATGTGGAAACCTTTACGTAGGTTTATTTATGCCAAACAGGACTAACTGACAGCACAAAATAGTGAACCTATATAGAACCGCGTTTGATGGACGCACGTCTAGTCTTTGAGTAAATGAGTACCCAACCCCATTTATCTACATGTTTGAGAAATTAAAACAGCTTATTTTTCTTAAATTCTTGTTTCCAGTAAATTCTCTTCGAAAATCTTCTATAGGTAGTTACTTACTTATTAGAAGATGAGATTCGCCATTAACTCATGTATATTTTGTGTGTTTACATACCTGTGCCACGGTTTACAAATAATGTTTTTTGTAAATCAATAAGCAAATAGCACTAATTATAATTATTATAGCAATAGATAGACGTAGATTAATACAGAGATACCCTTAACTAGGTAACTGCCTTGTCTCTGATCTCTATTGTCCTACTGTAAATGTACGTTCAAATTTATTTTATATCTTTAGTTCGCGCACGAGTTGAATGCAGAGCAAATGTATGGTGACACATACATTTACTCTGCATTCAACTCGCGCGCGAACTGTAGATGTATAGTAGGCGCGCGAGTTGAATGCAGAGTTTTTTGTATGTGTGCAAACTATACCTTAATGACTCGATGTCAGTTTTGAGCTGGGGCCTTGTCACCGAAAAGTGACTTTTTTTTTATCCACTACAAGCTAGCCTTTGAATGCGATCTCACCTGATGGTAAGTGATGATGCAGTCTAAGATGGTAACCTGTTAGGGGCATGGCAGTTATATTAAACCCATACCCTTTCGGTTTCTACACGGCATCGTACCTGAATGCTAAATCGCTTGGCACGTCTTTGCCAGTAGGGTGGTAACTAGCCACGGCCGAAGCCTCCCACCAGACAAAACTGCTGCACTGCTGCTGAGTTGACTGCTCTAGTGTAACGATCGTAATCATCTCTGATTGGTCAACACTCTTTAGCTATTGGCCAAAATACATTGTCGCAGCAAGATTACTGTTACTTCAACCAATCACAACAATTGAGACTGTATAACAATGATTCACACAGGTGTTACAGGTGGTACATTACAGGCATGTTTTTATTTGTTCCAAAATTAACTTGAAATATAAACATCTAAAGCATCTTATAGTTTCAGTTTTCTGACTACGTTCTGTAGATAAATTGTTTCTATCATCACATAAACTGTTAACAAAATACATAAAGCACTTAAAACGGATGTGTACCTTCCAAGCACAACTCGTTTTCGTATCTTCCTAGCGCATCCGTCCTCTCCTGTAAATGGATGCCATTAACTCAGTCTCTACGACGCACGATCGCTAAGCGGATCATTAAATTTCATTACTTTCAGCAACTGTGCCAATTTTCTGCCAGATAGTATTTCAATTTACATAACAATTATTGTTTTATGCCTCATATGCTTTTTTAATCCGAGTCACAATTATTATTGAATTTTATAAGTTGTCTTCATCATCAGCCAGGGCCGTCTTTAACCTATTCGAGGCCCTGGAGGAGGAGGAGGACACATTAGGATAATGGGGCCCCTATGAAACAGAATATGTCTGTTTTAACAAAATAGTCCTCCATCTATTTTGTTAAAACATGCATAAAGAGTAGATAAGCAATATTCTAGATTGATTCAAATGTTATTTTAAACGGCTACTTTAAAAAAATCTTCAAGATCAATTTAAAATCTGACTACAATAGTAATTGAGGTATATTTTGAACGTATTATAAGTGTATCTAGTAATCGTTAATGAATATCGGTTATCTACCGGTAAGTGATCTGACAGTAACTATAGGAAGCCCCATCGATCGCAGGGCCCTAGGCACTTGCCCAGAGTGCCCAGTGGGAAAGAGGGGCCCGTCATCAACTGATATATAGATATTTCTCTTGTAGGGACTTCGCATAGAAAGAGAATTGTAGCAGCGTGATTGAAGGACAAACCAACAAACCGATACACTTTCGCTTTTATATTATTATTAAGTATGATACCCACGGCCTCTAAAGTATCCTTTAAATTTAACTCAATGGTTTACACAATATTATCTGAAGAATAAAAGAGGTGCAAGCATAGGGTCAATGCCCTTAGCCGTATCGTCTTAGAATATTACACTCGTTAAATAAAAACACGTCTACGTAAACATTTTCAAGAAACCAGCTCATACTCTATTCACGTTTTGACATGATAGCTACTCAGCATAACAACGGAGTGTTCTTTTATCATGGGTAAAGCCATGGTCAGATACAACGCGGGACGATAGCAGCATGGTTTCAACTTGCAAGTCACACTGCGTATTATTAGCGAAGCTTCACTGTAACAGCATCTATTGTTTTTTTTAAATTTTTTATTGCAGGATTAGCTTGAGTTTATTGAAAATCGTGCCAATGGAAAGCCATCACGAATGTGTTTAAGTGTCCGTGCCTAAAATATGCTCAATTCACACGTACGCCAGAAGGAAGTTAACTACCTTAGTGGATTGGATCTATACTTTATATTATTACTAGCTAATGCCCGCGACTTCGTCCCCGTGGATTGAGGTTTTTCGGTTCCCGCGGGAACTCTTTAATTTTTCAAGATTAAACTTAGCCTCCAAACTTTCGCATTTATAATATTATAGTGCTCGCGTTAAGAACTGAGGGGTTGGGCCATAAATCATTCTAATCAGTCTATCTCGCTCGCACTCATTGGGCTTATGGAGCATCATAATGAAGTGCGTAACAGCAGGTAGTTGATATCGATAACATTTATCGACAACATACATTTAACAAATATTTTATTATATTATTTATATATATATTTATTAATTTATATTATATACTACAGACTAAAAATTATCTTCTTCATCTGAGTCATCTGTGTCACTATCGTCTTCCTGTAGATTTACAATCAAAGGCTCAACTTGATCTCTCAATAAAGCTTTTTCCAAATCAGTTTCCTGTAGGCCTTCTGCATGCTTCACACATGTTTTTCGTGTTTATGTCTTCATGTCTTCCCGTGTTTTATTAAAATTAAGCTGGGATATTTTTTCAATTAATTTAAAAACAAAACGTTGTCAAAATGCGCAAACTCGTGCTTCACCTAAGTCTATGAATTCAATGAGTTGCTTTAGAGTTTAGAGCATTTTCCGCCCCGCGTTGGTTGTGGCCAAGGCTTAAGTTGTGATAATAATATAACTTGGCAAAAATAACCCTCATTGTGGGTCCATTTATATTAACTCCTTTGTCCGTGAAAAGTTATTTGCGCTGGGAGTACGTTCCACAAAATGTTTTCGTTTCAGGCTTCACACGTTCGTATTGTTCACGGTTTTCAAAGGCTGTTTTCTAATATAAATCGCACGAGTATGTTCACTTAGTTGCTGATACCTACAATTTTGACCGTGCTAAATTAGTTTATTTTTTAAATCCCGTTGAAACTCTTTGATTTTCCGTTTTTTTTTTCGTTTATTTGGTCTACCAACATCTACATCGACTTCGCCCGCGTGGATTGAGGTTTTGTGGTTCCCGCGGGAACTCTTTAATAAAAAATAGCCTATTTGTTATTCCAGACTAATAATCTATCTCTGTGCCAAATTTCATCAAGATCCGTTCAGCCGTTCTGGCGTGATTGAATAACAAACATCCATCCATCCATCCAAACTTTCACATTTATAATATTAGTATAGAGTATAGGTTATGCACTGACAAAATGATTAGCCACTTACGAGTATATGTACCTAAACATCACAAGTGCATTTATATTTAGTTTACGTTACAAAATGTAATGTAAACTAAATATTTTTCTAGCCCGTGTTCGGAATGCAAGTTTTCTATCTTTGTGCCAAATTTAGTAAATATTGATCGGCTCAGGTGTTACGTATCAGGTGTCAGGTTTCAGGTGTCAGGTTTCAGGTGTCAGGTGTTAGTACGTCAAAAGGTAACGCTACGTTTCATGGCTTAGTTGCTAGATAATGGCGAGAGGGTGATAACTAGCCACGATAGAAGCCTTCCACCAGACCAGAGTGAATAGAAATTAAACCAAATTGCCCCTCGGTGGCGTGCACAGGGTTTGAATCTAGTATAGGTATTAGTTAGTGAGATAAGTTGAGAAATAAGCATTGACGTATTTCTATTGCCCGCCAACCCGCTTTGGAGCATCGTGGTGGGTCTAAGCTCTAATTCCCTCTCTCCTATGGGAGTGGAGGCCTGTGCCCAACAGTGGGACGTTAATGGGCTGTAGTGCTGGTGGTGGTGTATTTCTATTATTCTTTCTGGGAGACTGTAAGCAGTGCTTTTATGCCTCCATAAACTGAACACCACTGTTGCCCCTGCTTGTAATCAAACTGGGGACCTCCCGCTTTGGCTACCTGTAGACTGAAGTGGAGCGGAGCGGAGTTGTGCCCAGCAGACCATTCAGATTCCTGACAGGTGACTCAAAAAAATATCTCGTTATCGATCAACAATCCGATTAGTCCACCCGACATATCTCCGCTCCGCTTTGTTTTGTCCTCTAGATATAGCTTAGCCCTTGGGTCTGATTTCAAGGCTCAAGGTATAAATTATCGTTATGAGATCACAGCGCTCACAAATGTACTAGTTAATCTAGTTGCGCATTTATTACCTTGTTCCTATATTCCAGTGTTGCTAAGTTGCCGAGTTGCGAGTTGCCGAGTTATTCTCAAAGCAGCAACAATCCGAGAACTAACTTCAAAGAAATAGTTGCAACAAAGGTCCGACTTGCTTATTGCATCTAACTGAGATCTAACTTTAACATGACAGGTAAAAGTGTTACAGGCTTAGATTAGATCTACAAACCAAGTCATGCAAAATCATATTTTGTTAATAACTGTATCTGATGCTCGCGACTTCGACCGCGTGGTTTATTTTTTTATTTTACAAATCCCGCGGAAACTCCTTAAGAGGATATGGCATGAACGGGAAAATTTTAGAATAGGTATTGAACAATTACATTGCGGTCGCGCTGCTCCTCGAACAGAATTCCATAACACCCGATAGGGACAGCTGCAGCTTGGACCGATAATACCTATAAAAACCGTCGAATTTTTACTCTCGTATTTTTCTATTTCCTCCTCCAAAACAGAACCGATTTAAATTTTTTTTCAATAATAATTTAATCAGGACTCAGGCTATGCCGGTATTTTTTCTTTTTTTGATTATACCTATCCGTCAAATTTATTTGCAGGATGTCTGATGATGCCTCGATAACTAGGCCATTTTTTGAAAATTTTGAAGGTTCCTTGTTCTTAAAATTATTAATTTATTAAAAAATGCAAAACATAGGAGCATGGCACGGACACATCTGGATTTTATGGTGCAAAAATATTTTCTCTATTGTAATCATCCACGGAGGAAATAGACAAATGTTTTTGTATGGAGAAACCGCCGGGAGAATTCCTCTTAACTTTTCGATATAAAAAGTAGCCTATGACCTTTCCCGGGACACAGCCTATGTACCAAATTTCATCTTAATTTTTAAGTCTAATTTAAAATACAACAATAACACAATAAGGCTATTATATGATGTCGGTATGGATGTATGGATGTATGGATGGATGTTTGTTACTCAATCACGCCCCAACGGCTGAACGGATCTGGATGAAATTTGGCACAGAGACAGATTATAGTCTGGAATAACACATAGGCTACTTTTCATCCCGGAAAATTAAAGAGTTCCCGCGGGAACCACAAAACCTCGATCCGCGTACGAAGTCGCGGGCGTAAGCTAGTAAGGCTATATTTATTTATCATCAGCTAGTAACTAAATAAATACGATTGAGGTTTTTTGGTTCCCACGGGAACTCCTTAGTTTTCTGGAATAAAAAGTAGCCAATGTGTTATTCCAGACTATAATCTATCTCTCTGCCAATTTCATCCAAATCCGTTCAGCCGTTTGAGCGTGATTGAGTAACAAACATCCATACATCCAAACTTTCGCATTTATAATATTTATTTGAATTTGATTTATTGATTTAAAAAATATAATCCGTGAAAACGTAACAAACAAACAACCGCATAATATTCACATTTATAATATTAATTAGGATACCTACCTGTAGATGTACTATAGACGATTGTACGTGATTACTGATTTTATACGCGTGGATAAGGGTTTTAATAAAAATTCTTTCCAAAAAACCGACTTCCAACGCCACTGTAAAGTAATAAATAATTTTTATTTCTACCCACTATGTTGAAGTCGGGCGAGCTTGATGCGTCAACTTTGCTTAAATCCTTGTTATACTCGCCCGACTTCAACATAGAAGTAAAATTATTTATTACTTTACAGTGGCATTGGAAGTCGGTTTTTTGGAAAGAACTTTTATTTATTAACTTTTTAGTGTCAGGGTTGAGGATTTGGAGTCAGAATTTTTTATGGGACCACCTCAAGAGCTTCCTCTAAAGACTGATAGAAAAAAAATCAAATCGGTTCAGAAATCACGGAGATATGCACCGACATACATTTATAAAAAAAACGCGCCGAATTGAGAACCTCCTCCTTTTTTGGAAGTCGGTTAAAAATGCCGTGAATACTCTTTCAATTTCCGGGCCACCATTGCCAGTATCACTCTCTAAGTCTTTAATTATTGCTATAGTTCTTTTCTTATCTCTGATGCTAAGAATCATATCAATTCATTGACTCCGTTGCGTCGTGATTGAAGGCAAAATCAACAAGATAACAAAACAACAAAAGTATTTTCTTATTTATAATTATAAGTAATCTTGAGTATACCTACTTGAGACCACGATCCAGCATCCAATATAGCGCTCTGCTTAATGCTCTTGAGAGTTGCAGAGAAACAGCATAGGTACCTACCTATGCTGTTTCTCTGTTTACACGCGATATAATTATATTCTCTATATGTACCTACATATATACCTACCTAATACCTAATATAATTATATCGCGTGTGTTTAGAACCAAATGCAACTTGTGTTAAGTAAATTGAGTTTGCCCTCTGAAATCCCACAGGAAAATCTTCACTTAGTACCTACAGCGCTTTTGCTGCGAAATTGCAAACCTCTAATCTAAACGCATCTAATTCTTCAAACATATAGAAATCTTCGTCTACTGAGCATCATTTCAGACCACTGCCAACCCGGTATTGAGTACTATAGTCTCCTCTCAGAATAAAGCGTTGTCCTAGGTAGGGGCGGCCTTAGCCATTGCGAGGCTCTGGGCCGTACCACCACCAGCCTATTAATGTCCCACTGCTGGGCACAGGCATCCACTCTCATAGGAGAGAGGGAATTAGAGCTTAGACCCACGCTGCTCCAATGCGGGTTGGCGGGTTTCAACGACTATTATCAAACACCGCCAACTTCCAACTCCGGGATGGCACTGAGAATTTCTGAATTGAAAAACCCAATACCATTTTTTTTGCCCGACCGGATATCGAACCCAGGACCTCGTGATCCGCAGTCGACTATGCTAACCGCTATACCAACGAGGCAGTCTGGGCGGTAGATAACCCTATATTCAATGTAAATACACATTAGTAATGACTTTTATAGCCCTCCAACCCGCATTGGAGCAGCGTGGTGAGTCTAAGCTCTAATTCCCTCTCTCCTACAAGAGTGGAGGCCTGTGCCCAGAAGTGGGACATTATTGGGCTGTAGTGGTGGTGGTGGTGGTGGTACTTTTTCTACTTGGGCTGTAGCGCTGTTGGGTAAGAGCGCCAGGCCCCTGCAAGAGCGAGGCCCCGGGCGGTTGCCCTGCTGGCCACCCCCTAAGGCCGCCACTGGTCCTAGGTGAGTGAAAGAAGCGACGCCACCCGACGTGACGTGATACGACGCGATACGACGCCATAGAAAATGGCAGTACTGTATGATACTGTCGCGTCACGTCGCATTGCGTCACGATTCCGCGCTTGTGGCTCACCTAGGACAACGGGTAAGACGGAAATTGGCCATAGCCCAGAACGCCAACTCAAGTAGTTACTGCTTGGTTCAAGTTTGGCGTGTCGGGAGGCTACGGTCGTAAGTCGTGACCATCCTACCTAGCTAACCCGTTGTCCTACGTGAGCGACAAAAGCGACACCGTGACTCAATACGGCGAGACGCGACAGTATCAAACAGTAGAACCCTTCACGTGGCCTATACGTTGTCGCGTAGACAAGTTTGTAATTTTCTATGGCGTTGCATATTGTCGCGTCGCCTCTGTCACTCGCCTAGGACAACGGGTTAGACGTGCTGTCAAGCGATGTAGCGTCCCAGTATAAGGCCCGGACTCCACCAGAGCGGAGATATGCGGAGATGTCTAAAGCGGAGACGAGAAGAGATGTTTTTCAGCTAGGTTGTATCCACCGAAGCTGTGCGGAGATGCGTACTGGCTAGACTGGAGCGGAGATGTGTGCTGGCTAGAGCGGAGATGTATGCTGACTAATAGAGCGGGAGTGAGCTGCGTGCGGTTAGCGTTGGATGTTGAGATGAACGCACAGGCGGCGCCGCTTACAGCACGCCGCTCTCATCTCGCTGCGCGCCGCCGCCAGTTTGCGAGCCACAGCTCACATCTCCGCATCGATCGCGCCATACAAATAAGATACATCTTCGCTCAGTGGTATCCACTGAAGCTGAGCGGAGACGAGGTGTGGAAATAACGAAATTCTATTGGTTGTTTAAATCACATTTCCTATCCACTCGTCTCGTCTCCTCTCTGGTGGAGTCCGGGCCTAATGCTGCAAAAAATCTATATATGGACTAATAAGTTATATTACTTTTGATATCATTTCGGAAATAATGGTAACAAGTTGGTGATATCTCCAAAGCAACAACGTCAGCGCTTGCTTAAGTGCCGTTCTGAAATAAAATTATACCTACCTACGTCTCCTAATAGTGTAGGTAGGTTTCAGCTCATTATATTTTGACCTTAGGAAATAAACTACAATTCAATCGGTATTGTATAGTAGTTATGTTATCGCTACGATTATTATTTTGCTAGATGATTCCCGCGACTTCGTCCGCGTGGATAAAAGTTTTATTAACT
Source organism: Erebia aethiops (assembly GCA_923060345.2). Classification (NCBI taxonomy): domain Eukaryota; kingdom Metazoa; phylum Arthropoda; class Insecta; order Lepidoptera; family Nymphalidae; genus Erebia; species Erebia aethiops. The sequence continues at coordinate 4,990,092 of OV281096.1, read as the reverse complement.
CTCTCGAGAACTCTTCAATTTTCCGGAATAAAAGTAGCTGTCCTTTCCCGAGATACAACCTACCCGTACCAAATTTCATCAAAATCTTTAGAAACGATGTGCCGTGTAAGTGAAGCAGACACTCACTCTTACACACACACAGATACTCTTTCGCATTTATAATATTAGTATTGATTAGAATTCAATTTGGGCTTACTCATATAGTAAGACTTGGACAGCCCCCAACAGATTTTCCGTGCTTTAGAGTTTTCCGGATTCTTTAAAACTTTAACCCGCGGACAAAGCTCACATTATTTGGTTAGATATAAGACATGTTAGGTATACTCGTAGAATTTGCAAATTGTACTCAATAAAACAGACAAAGAAAAAAACACCGCTCGTGTAACCCAGGCTAGACAAATCGAGGTGTATGTCCTTCAAGACTGGAAATGGTCGACTCAAATAAGACATTACAATACCAATCTTAGTATAGTAGGAGGCCTTGTCATGTCCAAATAAATCTGTTTGATTAATAAATCTGTTTGACAAATAAATCTGTTTGATTCCTGTTAATTATTAAAATTATTAATTATTGGATTTTTTATAGGTAAACAATACCAGTTTATTAGTCGCACACGGGTGGTATTGTAAAAAGATCCCACGTATCCTTCGTAGATCTCGTTAATGTTTTTTACTCTCGACCATCTATTTACCTGACATATAAAACACTAGTTAATGCCCGCGACTTCGTCTGCGTGGTTTGAGGTTTTTTGGTTCCCGCGGGAACTCTTTATTTTTAATTTTCCGGGATAAAAAGTAGCCTATGTGTTATTCCAGACTATAATGTATCTCTGTGCCAAATTTCAGCCAGATCCATCCAGCCGTTGGGGCGTGATTGAGTAACAAACATCCATCCATACATCCATATATCAATACATCCAAACTTTCGCATTTATAATATTTATATTTGATTTGATGACACTAGATAAAACCCGCGACTTAATCCCCGTGTTTTTTGTTTTTAATTAATTTATTTAAGGACATCTAAAATATAATATTATAGCTAGTTAATAGAGTAATATACATTATTGTAAACTTACTTAGACTTTTTATCGCAGGAACCCCTCAATTTTTTCGGGATATAATGTAGCCTATGTCCTTTTCCGGGATACAATCTACCTCTACATCAAATTTTATCAAAATCGGTTGAGAAGATGGGCCGTGAATGCGTAGCAGACAAACGAACAGACATGCTTTCGCATTTATTTAGGTTAGCTTTTTATTATTATTATTTATTTATTTTTTAAAAAACGGCCTACCTTGTACTAAGGGGTGTAACAGTTATTATTAAAAGCGCACCCCTGATCGGTTTCCACGCGGGCGTACGCCTACCAAGGTTAGCCCGTCTTATTGCATCATCACTCATATTACCAGCATCCCTATGCTCTAACTCAGTATCAATTAAAAATGAAATGATATGTATTGTTATCCATTGAAGGTTTGCGGTGAAATGGTTATTTTTGTTTCATAGCAAATCTTCAATGGATATAAAATATATGTCAATAGCTTTCATTTTTTGATAGCTCCTGAGTTAAAGAACAGTAGGGCTGGTAAGTCTTTCAATCCAGGTGAGTTCGCAATGATGTGAGGGGAGGTGAGAGAGTGCACTTAAATTATTAGATTTCTTTATTAGAATACATTATTAGTTCGTCCGTGACTTCACCAATGTTAAGGTTTCCACTGAAACTTGAAGCATGATACTGAGCTGGAGACAGTGTATTTGCTCACTGCAACTTTGTTGCTATATCTTCTTATTAATTTGATAGCTTCTTAAACTAAATATTGTGATCGAATAAAACATTTTCTTTCTTTCGTTCGCAGTCAAGAGCAACTTACAGTAAATGCATTTTACATGCCTGAGGATCGAACTGATGACCCCCGAATAAGAGGCCGAGATCTCAACCACTACGCTATCAGTGCTTCCGATTTTATGATTAAGCGGCAAATCTGTTACAAAGCCGTAAATCTTCAAATTAATTATAAAACAAATTTGTCAAAACGTATTTTTCGTGCATTCCCCAGTTGTTTCCTTTTGAGTTTAATTCAATTGCGTCATACCTTGTGAAAACACTTTAGTCAGAAGCGGTTAGCTAACTCTGTTGGAACTTAGAAAACATCCGCCAAACACGTTTCAGTAATTCGTTTAGTTAAGCAGAGACAAAACTGGAAATGCTATTGAATTTTAGGTTACAACCACTTTATTTTGTTTACTATTTTGTTTTTTATTTTGTTTATTTATTATATTATATTATAAACACTTTATTGAAGTGAAACTACTTCAGAATTGTCGTGTTTTGAAAATTCCATGAAACGGATGTTGTCGCCACGGTACAAGTGGCGCCACCGGACGAACGTGTAGGTATACAAAGCGTTCCATTTTTGTAATTTTCTGTTAGCAGTAGAAAGTCTGATTTATTAATTTCTTTTTATGTTTTATTTTAATCCGCCTCCGATTTATAAAAGGAAAACCGAAACTAAAAAGCGACACCAAAAAGAGACAAACATATTCATAACTAGCGAATGCCCGCGACTTCGTCCGCGTGGGATTGTGGTTTTTCGGTTCCCGAGGGAACTCTTAAATTTTCCGGAATAGAAAGTAGCCTATGTGTTATTCCAGACTATAATTTATCTCTGTGCCAAATTTCATTCAGATCACAAACATCCATCCTTACATCCAAACATCCACACATCCATCCATCCAAACTTTCGCATTTATAATATTTATTATATTATATTATTTGGTTGATATTTGATTGTTGATATTTGATGTGATTGATATTTGATTTGATTGATTGATTTGATATGATTGATTGATAGGATTTAGCCTGCGAGAGAATGAGATAGAATACAAGTTATAATTATCTCATTATCTCGTAGGCTACTTTTCTGAAGTTTCACCACAGAATAGGTATAATAGTTCTGCCGTGTGTGAATTGCACACACACACTTTTTAAATAAATTTATTTATAATAAACAACTGAACGCCGTGATTGAAGAACAAACCAAAAACCAATATTCAAACTCATTTTCCACGAGCCTTACCACATCAGCCCATTAAAGTCCCACTACTGGACTGTGCCTCCACTCTCAGATGAGAGAAGGAATTAGAGCTTAAACCTACCACGCTGCTCCAATGCGGGTTGGCGGGCTTTAACGACTAATATTATTATGTTACTGATAATAACCGGGACCGACGGCTTAACGTGCTCTCTGAGGCACGGGGGTGAAACACCGCCAACTTACTTACTCCGGGCTAGTATTTGAGAATTTCCAGTCAGAAAAACCCAGTACTTAATTATGGCCCAACCCTGGACTCGAACCCGGGACTCGGCCGCAGTCGAACATGCTTACCAACGAGGCAGTCAAAGGTGTATACCGTATCTACTCACGAATGTATAGGTAAATGGATTGTAGAGAGTAAAAAACATTAACGAGTTCTACGAAGGACACGTGGATCCTTTTATGTCACCCGTGTGCGAAACGTGTATTCGCGTAATGACCAAGTTGGCCTTTTTAAGCCATTTTTTAGCATTTTACTCAATTTATTTTCTTTTTTATAAAGAACAATATGCTGCCAGCGACTTCGTCCAAGTGGATTCAGTTTTTTATACCCGCGGGAACTCTTTAATTTCCCGGAATAAAAAGTAGTCTATATCGGTCAAACTATCCCTATACCAAATTTAATGAAAATCGGTTGAACAGATGGGCCGTGAAAGCATAGCATAAAGCCAGACAGAGAGACATACGGCCAGACAGACAGACACACTTTCGCTTTTATAATATTAGTATATGAGTATGGATATTACCTTGTTTTAGAAAAAAAATGTGTAAATGCTGCGCAAGACAGCGCTTTCTTCAAACAAACATAAATAAGGGTGATTGTTTCACTATTTGATAATGGACGCCTAACAATAAGCAAAATATTTATTTATCTCGTCATTAGTTAGGCTTATCGCGATGCCGATATAAAACAGTAAAATATGGATTTGAAAGATTAACATCGAAGGTTGCTTATTTTTACGTAAAGACGTACCGCCAAGCGATTTGGTTCCGGTACGATGCCGTGTAGACACCGCTTAAGGGTATGGATTGATTAAAATACTTAACTGCCATACCTCTACCAGGTAACCGCTACTTAGACTGCATTATCACTTACCATCAAGTGAGATCGCAGTCAATTTGTCTCTGCAAGTCAATCAAAGTCAATCTGTCTTGTGCAAGACTCCATCACTAACTGGATATATCGGAAGCCGTTTTGGCATCTCTACTGTTCCAATTACGTGTCAAGGACAGTAATTATTTGATGGCGTAAGGCTTCAATTCAATCATGTCTTAAAGTAATCTACCAGTCAATTTGTTACATTTGATGCTCGGTCTGATGACCGCGACTTCGTCCGCCTGGATTTTGGTGTTTTGTTTGCCACGGTAACTCTTCTTTCCGGGATAAAAAGTAGCCTGTGTCAAACTCTCTCTCTCTGTGCAAAATTTCATCCAGATCCGTTCAGCCGTTCTGGCGTGATTGAGTAACAAACATCCAGCAATCCATCAGAGATGGATTTAAGTCTGGAATAACACAGGCTACTTTTTTCCCTGGAAAATTAAAGAGTTCCCGTGAGAAAAAAAACCTCAATCCAGTATGTAAGGTATTGCGCGGTTCAACCGGGCGAAGCCGGGGCAGGCTAAAAGTTAAAACGTCATCAATACTTGCTTCACGACACGAATCTTTGAATTAAACTATTGTTACACGCAGGCAGGATATTCGTAGAAATAATACACACAGATGATGCTTCGTATTGTATAATTCCACGTTCACTTGTTTTATGCGTTTGCAATTTAGTTAACCCGAAATACCAATCACAGTTACTGGCGACAATAATGATTCCACTTTCACTAACAGTTAAAGAATGACTCAAATACCCACCAACGATCTTATTTATAGAAGACACATTTTTAGTATAATGACGTTTTTTAAAGTCAAATGAGCTCGTATTATTCAAAAACGTGAATACACTTGAAGTCTCATCTGAATGGGTTGCCAACTCCAGCAACTTGGCGACTGGTTTACATCGAGGGGGATGCTGTCATGTTCAGGTTACCTAAGTAAATAGTTTGTAAAACAATATTTTAGTATTTCCAGAAATAAGGTAATTACCTTGGTTTAGAAAGTCAAAATATAACAAATAAAGAAAAGTTGCGTGTATAATAGGTATGCTTATTAATTATTCCAAGATTTCGTTTTGAAGGCCAACATATTATATTACAAGAGATAGCTGCACTTTTTGTAACTATCGCCTGAAAGTTTAAAGAATCAATTCTTACGCCTCCATAATTTTTAATAGCAATCAACGTGATGACAATAATTGCTAATATTTTTTTGCAGTATGTATGTTCATAAAGTCTTTGAGAGATTATATCAAGTGAAAGGCCCGATGTATAGCGTCAGTTTTAGTACTGTTTACATAGGAACTGCGCATACTTTAATACAGTACAAGAATCAGCTTTTCTAGTTATGGTTCATTTTCGGTAACCATAAACCGTCTTTGAGCGGCCATATCTAGCGAAAGGCCCATTTGTATGCGGGCAGACTTTCACTTTTGACATCAGTGGAGAGCCCTAACCCACCTAATACTGAATCAACCTTTCAGGCGATAGTTACAAAAAGTGCAGCTATCTCTTAGTCTATTATTATTACTATTATGATACCAAGAAAATAAATCACGCTTGGTATAGTAGGTAGTAGGTACTTACACTTGTAAAATAAAATACCGTAGCACACGCTATAATATAAACGATTAAGGTTGATTTAATAATATACAAAAAAAACTGTGAAATAGATGACGTGTTTGGCTGTTTGCCTTTCTGTCTGTCTACTAAACGTTGCTACAGCCCATCAACCGATTTTGACATTTGGTTCAAGTATCTCAAGTATCTTGGTATCATAGGCTACTTTTTATCCCCAAAATCAATACTTCAGCTCGTATGTCCTTACTGTTCCGGCTTCGTGCAAAGACGTATTCCTCAGCTCAGACTTTTGGCCTGAGGGCATAGTTTACCGTCGCTTCAGGGAAGCCAGATCCAGAATCCCTACTGATTCATAATTATTTTCATATGTATTAATATTATTTTATTGTGTTATATGTTGTATTATGTATATATTTCTATGGGCCTAGTTGCCTGATGTAAACAAATAAATAAATAAATATATAAAAATACCTATCATAATAAGTACCTACATCTAAACGTTATCGTAAATCGCTTGCCGGAAAATTAGTCACGGCTGAAGTCACCACATAGCGAAATAAACCAATCAAGAAACTATAAAATTTGCTTTTGCAGTAAATCGAACTCAAGTCCTCCCAATCACAAGACCACAGCTCCCCCTACTATACCATGTACTCTTTACTCTAGAATTTTGAAAGTACGAATACTTACGAAGTTTAAAAAGGCGAACCTTTCAAGAACTACAAGCGCCACGCGGAATACCCACGCCAGAATGAATGATAAATGATAAATGATAAATGATAAATGATAAATGATAAGTGATAAATGATAAATGATAAGTGATAAATGATAAATGATAAATGATAAATGATAAATGATAAATGATAAATGATAAATGATAAATGATAAATGATAAATTATAAATGATAAATAATAAATAATAAATGATACATGATAAATAGAAGAGCCGGCAAGAAACTCAGCCAGTTGCTCTTTTCTCAAAAAGTTTTTTTTTACAAGTAAACAATACACAACACATACGAGTACGTCACGTAACAAGTATCACACTGTATTTGTAGCCAAGAGATGGAGTCTTTTTATCAACTTACCTAAACCTAACTTTTTGACCTTGATACACAATACGACCAGGTCTTGACGTAGTTCGTGACACTATTCCTTATTTTTAGTCCAACTTTATATTCACACTAAATAAAGTTATACATTCTAAAACAAGAGAAAAGAGCTAAAAGATAAAGCATTGATTTAAAATCGTTGGTGTTTCTATAGTCAGTAAAGGTTAATTTGAACTTTAAACTCAAAGGAACATTCATAATTATTTACTTATGTGACTAGATCTAGATCATAATATCTAGACAATTATTTTTCAATAGTCATCTCTCTTATTTATTATTTCAAAGTTCGATAATCCTTACTTATTACTCATACAACAAGTTACAGATTTAATGTAATATTGAATCTTATTATCTACGTATTTAACATAAAGAGGCAAAGAGCTGACTCAGAGAAGACTGAACTGTAAAATTTCGGTCAATTTTTCCAAAAAATTTCTTCATTTAGAGAAGGAATAAGAACAGAAGGAAATTCCCACGGGAGCAAAGCCGCCGAGAATCGCTTGTGTAAATTAGGTGAATTACGCTAAGGAGGTACAAAATATCTAAAAAAGGTAGTCCAAATAAAATTAAAAGTATAGCCAAAATGTTAAGTAAATCAAACACAGAAGGCATACTCGTATCATCGCTTAAAGCGGTATTATGTTAATCTTGCTGCCACACTTGTTTCAGAATTATAATCTTTTTTATAAGAACCCTATGGTACGTGATATATAACGGTAACATTAAAATAATACTGCTTTAAGCGAAGATAGTAACCCTTCTGGTAGCAGCTTAAAGGTGGTTAAGGTTGACAGCTTCATAATATTTTATCTCAACAATGTAAGCATCGACCATTTAATGTAAGTTACAATGGGACGTAACTCGTAGCAGGTAATTTTCGTTACAGTTCAAGTAGAAAATACCTACACGTAGGTTACATATTTAGATTTATTCGTTGCTAACCTAAGTGTGGACATGTCTATGACTAATGCATTATTAACGGGATATATTTTTCATAGCTTTTCATTGGAAAACTGTGAATACAACAACTTTGATATTCCAATACTACTATCTAAATGTATAATGTACAGAAACACGATTACACGGATAGATTTTTATCTATAGAAGTACTTTCCAAAGGGCTTAGAATTTTTCTGTGAATTTTTAAATTATGTTGATAGGTACGTAATTTAATTGCCAAAAATTTGCTTTAATGATATTTAATACCCAGTCTCCCTACATATTAAAAATGGAAAAAATAACTAAGTAGTAATATAAAAATCTTAAACCTAGAAACAGTAACATTATAAGATTTTCAATATAAAATACTTAGACCTTTTTAAAGCACCCAAGACGACGCAAAGAGGTTGTTAAGGACTTTATTCACTGCAGTAGTACATTATATCGGAAAACTCTCGGGAAAGCAATTCAGATACGTGCAAACTGCCTGCCAAGTCTTCGTAATTCTCTTTTATAAACTGCCGGTATTAACAATTTGCTATGGTGTCATAAAAATAATTAATTTTTTAAACATTCAAGCGCAACCGAAATTCAAAGTTTAAAAATTCATAAAAAACCCACTAACTATATTTTCGCGTAATAAACTTTGTGATGTGAAAATATTTTTGGTATATTCAATTATGTTTCCGATAAAACGGTTTTTCGAACGTCATGTCCATATTATGCAGCTCGCGTTTTTCCATTACAGAGCACGCATTTCGTATCTGAGTACTAAAAATATAAAGTGTAGCTTAAAGATTTAAAGGTGATCGCACACCACGAGACCATCCGCTAGACTCACTAATTAAGAGATTTAATTAATTCAAGTGTTAGCATTATTACCGTTTGTCATTATATCTCATGAAACAGGAAGTATAATATCTGTCACTTTGAGTTGTTTCGTGTCATTCAATTTGATCGGTGGATACTGACGTCATATTGAAATTAGTTAGTATAAATACGAGTGTTTTGACGATGGTAATTCATTCTCCTACCGGCAGACTCAGCGATTATTGAATACTTTTGTGTTTAGATCCTAATTTGATTTAGAGCTTTACGAGAGCAATTGTGGCCGGATCAAATGAATATTGTCATTAAGTTTAGCCAACTTTTGTCATCTAATTACATTCAATCTCTCGTGGAACCCCTCCACGTTTAACCATTTACTCGTGCAAATTTCAAATGATAGGACAAATATATTAAAAGTGTTTTATTAATACCTACTTCTGGATTGCCACTTACACCAGATATAAGCGAAAGCGAAATAAACACTAGCAATAAAACAACCTTTTTACAACTAGAAGACTTTCAAAACTGTTGTTTTTCTGTAATTGTTTATAAACTGTAATTGTGTTTATAACTTGGGGAGCCTTCTGTATTCCAACAAGTTTTTTCATCATACAATATTAATATAGCGGCACGGTTGAAGATTGAGCGAGAGAAAAGAAAGACCGAAGTCCGGAAAGTCGATGGATAAAACTCGTTAGAGATCGTTGTTTTACTACGGAGCCCTTATAATACCCTGCTCTGCTCTTCTGCAGGGTATGCGGTAGTGTGCGATCACTTTAAATACCACGCTTTACATATAATTATCTAGGTTATCTAGGTAACTAAATAGGTATACCTGTACAAAAGCGTACTTTTAAAAGCTTCCGTTCCTATTTTTCACTGCCCAGTCCTCACACAATCTCAGTCAGAATGAGGCATTTATTTAGATTTGTATTTATATTTTTCTTAGCAATTTGCATTGTGGTTTCTGGTTCGTTGGTGCCACTGCCAAGACAAGGTTTGTTCTGAGAAATAAGTTACTTACTTTTCCATCGAAGATTGTTTTAGCTACTTTCTGATAATCTATTATTTCAGACCTCCCTGGCGCAGTGTTGCGCGCTCTTGCCTTACCGTGCGGAGGTCCCGGGTTCGATTCTCGGCAGGGTCAATTTGGGTTTTCTCTGGTCTGGTCTGGTGGGAAGCTTCGGCTGTGTGTGATGTTGGGACGCCCAAATAAAAGAGATGTTGATGTTCGTCGTGCTTTAATAATACTGTCTCTTAAATAAGGTGCATTTATAATATATAGTGTCAAGTGCCGTGGGTCCACATACTACAGTGGGTAGCTACCACCCTGCCGGCAAAGACGTGCCGCCAAGCGATTTAGCGTTTCGGTACGATGCCGTGTAGAAACCGATTTGGGGTATATGAGTTTAATATAACTGCCATACCTCTAAAAGGTTAGCCCGCTACCATCGTAGACTGCATCATCTTACCATCAGGCGTGATCGCAGTCAAGGGCGAACTTGTGCTTGATAAAATTATAATAAATAAAATAAGTATTAAGACGTTTTTTAGAAAATGTCTGGGAAAATGTTTTTAAGATGTTCGTTTATTCGTTCGCTTCAATCAATGCGTCGACTGCTGGACGAAGGTCTAGTGTATGGATCTCCACAGATCGTGGTCTTATGCCTTTTATAAATACAGTTATGGGAGGACAAAATCTCACCACCAGGCGGTCATCACAAGCTAGAAGTATATATTACTTTATATAATTTTTTTTTTTTTTTATCCACTACAAGTTAGCCCTTGACTGCGATCTCACATGATGGTAATTGATGATGCAGTCTAAGATGGTAGCGGGCTAACCTGTTAGAGGCATGGCAGTTATATTAAACCGATGCCCCTATTCGGTTTCTACACGGCATCGTACCGGAACGCTAAATCGCTTGGCGGCACGTCTTGGCCGGTAGAGTGGTAACTAGCCACGGCCGAAGCCTCCCACCAGGCCAGACCATGGAAAATTCAGAAATTATAAATTCCCAAATTGACCCTGCCGGGGATCGAACCTGGGACCTCCGCACGTTAAGACAACAGCACTACACACTGCGCCACGGAGGTCGTCAATACCTATATATAACTACATATTTTAATTCCAGATGTGAGAATCGTCAAGCCCCTGGTCGACGTGTCCAGCTTATGCACGGACAAACACTTCCTATTCGCAAGAAGCAGAAAGGTATAAATGAATACAATCATTTTTCACTTCTCTATCAGTCTCCCTTTCATGTCATTTCCCTATTTTCTTTTGCCATTTTCATTTTCTGGAGGCAACAGTGGAAGAATCAGTCAATAGTTTCACATCTCGTACGCTCGCCGCACATCCCTTCGCTGAACTTGCCCATGTCACCGTAAGATTGTAAAAACCGTTAGACTATAATATAACGTTTTTTATCTCGATAGATTATAAACTGTCGACAGATTGTGAACCGTAACATACTGCTTACAATTTAACGCGTTATTTTTCGGTAAATTGTAATATATTAGGTACTAGATGATTCCCGCGACTTCATCCGCGTGGATTAAGATTTTTGATTCCCGCGGGAACTCTTTAATTTTCCGGGATAAAAAGTAGCCTATGTCCTTCCCCGGGAAACCATCTACCCCTGTACCAAATTTTATCAAAATCGGGTGAAGAGACAGTTTTTTTTTATTCCCGCGGGAACTCTTTATTTTTCCGGGATAAAAAGTAGCCTATGTCCTTCCCCGGGATACCATCTAACCCTGTACCAAATTTCATCAAAATCGGTTCAACAGGTGGGCCGTGAAAGCGTAGCAGACAGACAGACAGACAGACAGACAGACAGACAGACACACTTTCGCATTTATAATATTAGTATGGATATTAACCCGATAGAACCTACTGAATACTGAAACTACTAGAACTACCTGAATGTTCATGTCAAACCCGACCCTAACCTATAGTTCGCGCGCGAGTTGAATGCAGAGTAAATGTATGGTGACACTTACATTTACTCTGCATTCAACTCGCGCGCGAACTGTACAAGAAATAGACAAGGAAACGTAAAAACAATAAATATTTCATAAATTAATACTCAGAACATTGAACGGTTCACAATCTGTCGACAGTTTATAATCTCGCGGGAAAGAAACCGTTAGATTATAATCTAACGGATTTTACAATCTTACGGTGACACCCATAAGCCATATTCAAGACCTCTCTCCTCCCCGCTTCAATAATTGCCAAATTGCCACCAAAGCTAAGTGGAAGATTTGGGAACAAAGATATCAAATTGGCCATTTATAAAAAAAATCCTCTCCTCTCTGCTCTTCTCCGCTTTGGTGAAAACATGCTCGGTTAACACGCGCACACTTCTTAACCGGAAAGGCTTCGTTCCCTTTCGACACAGCCGTTTTGTCCTATACGCTCCGTAGTGTGTATTCACCCTTAGTTTGAATTCATGTCCTTGAACCATACTGCCAACGCTTAAAGCAATACTTAAGCAATATTACTTAAAATGACAGTTTGATGTCACATACCTTGTAGTTCCTAAAATAAGGATTATAATTCAAAAACACGAAATTCAACAATAATGAAACAATATGGCTTTAAGCGTTATCAGTATGGCCCCTATTTAAATTGGGTAATACTCTTGTTATAACAAAATCAGTTTTCCTAACGATGTTTTTCATCACAATTAACATTCACAGTTACAGTTAAATAACAAGCTTGAAAATTACCAAAAAACCAATGCATTAACGATACAATTTCTCGAATGGCACGCGATTCGTACATTCTTTAGAACATTAAAGTAAACCCGTACGTACTCTAATGCGCCCTTCAAACGGGTCGTTAATGTTTTTGCTTTTAGGGTTCCGTACCCAATAGGACCCTTAAAGCCCTATACTAAGCCTGCGTCCGTCTACAGCCGGCTGTACCTATCTCAAGAACCAGTGAGGTAGACAGTTGAAATTTTTACGCAGTGTATTTTTATTGCCGCTATGAAAACTAATAATAAAAATAAAGGGGGTCCCTTTTTTTTATATATATAATATTATAGCGAGCAAACGAGCAAGTGGGTCACTTGAAGTTAAGTGATAATACCGCCGCCCATGAACATTTGCAACACCAGAGGAACCGCCAATGCGTTGCCGGCTTTTGAGATATTCTTATTCTAGAAACCTCTATTCTAAAAACGTTTAATTTATAGCGCCTCTCTCGTTTCTTTTACGAATGTATTTAAAAAGTGCATGAACCTTTCGTGTCTGAACTCGACTCGCACTTGGCCGGTTTTTACGCTTTATTTACTTAGGACATACTTACATAGAAATACTACATAAAAAGGCCCAAGGGTTGAACTCACAAGGCTGCGATAGAAATGTACCTCGACGAAAGTTTCAGAACGATTTGATCTTGTAAATATCATTAAGGTACATTGAACATTTAGGAGGAAGACCTTATAAAATTCTGGTAACCGAATTTTGGTCACGGCAACCCATGAAGAGGTATAATATTATTATAGTGCACACGGTCTATTCCCTCACTTTCATAATCTCTTTGATATCTTTGAGATCAACTTGCTCTGAAATACGACAAACTACCTACAGCGTATTAACGTCCCACTGCTGGGCACAGGCCTCCACTCTCATAGGAGAGAGGGAATAAGAGCTTAGACCCACCACACTGCTCCAATGTGGTATTATCATGTTAGTATAATCGCAAAATCGCATCCCTTGAATTAAAGCTGATATAATTTTCTGTTTTTCAGCTTATCTGTCTAATATGCAAGGGATTTCATCCAGAATGCTTCGGTACTACATCGACTACAACAACCAGCACATCTACAACAACTACAAGTACAACAACTCCGACAACAACTACTAATACAACCCCTAGTAGTACTACAGCACCTACTACTACTACTTCAACTACTACAACTGCACCGCCATCATCTGATTGATCTAGATTCTAGAAATCCAAAACATACTACAATAATTCCAGCACTCTTACTACAACACTTTTAACTTCTACTTTCATGGTAATTGTAGTTGTAAGTAAGTATTTTATATGACTCAGGATGGGCTACATCCAAATTATATGTTATTTTAGAATATTCTTATACAATTGATTTTTATATTTTACTTTCTACTGTACCTAATATAGTCCTATATTGAATAATAAAATCTAAAAAAACTAAAGAAAAACAGCTTATGTTTCCTTACGCCACGCCGGCTTACTTTCTTTTGACTAAAAGTTTAAAAAAAAAATTCTTGTCAGAAAAACCCAACCAAGTGTTGGGTTTTTATAGCCCGACCCGGGACTCGAACCCGAGACCTCGTCGGCCGCAGTCGAACATGCTAACCACTAGACCAATGAGGCAGAAAAATCTATGATATCACTTATAAGACACAAGACATTTTCTTATAATGCGCAATAGGCCCAAAGGATCCCTAATGGAATAATAATGCGGCTGGCATCCAAATCTTGCCTCTTGTAAGCCTATCCCTACGGAAAAAGAGGAAGTTAATTTTTCATTGTCCATTTTCATTAATCTCTTGGGATGAGAATCTTGTAAGAAAAATGAAATATATCATGCCTTTGAAAAGAAAATGCCAGTAAGCTCCGCCCTTTGAAGCATACAAATAGAGGAAGCGAAGCGATTTGTGCAAACTATTGATATGTCAGTAACATGAGGTGGGTGAGTGATGATAGTAAACCGTACGTAGAGTTACGTTACTTGCCGGATACAAGTTTTCCCCAATCCACGCATTGGTTAGCGTGGGATGTTGATAATCCATACTAATTAATTGCATTTTCTTAGAGTTAATTAAAATAATATGTATTTATCAAAGAATGTAATCTGTTTATTTATGAAATTGTAATCTGTCGACAGATTACAATTTCGCTAGTTAGATTACAATCTAACGGTTTTTGCAATCTTACGGTGATATATTCGGTATTACGGTAATACAGATATATTCCGCGCGTCCTTCCACTTACAGTCAACTATAGTACCTGGGTCTGAGGTGACACATACTGTATAATATGCTCTGCACTCAACTCGCGCGCGAACTATAGATTAATTGGATGCCCAGATATCCCTAGCTTCAAGTACAGAGCACTTGGCGCCAACATTATTATTGAATATCCTGCTACTGTAATCAAATAAGCGAAGCAGCAAATTGTGTGGTGTAGAGAAGTAATAGGCAATTCTCAAACACTAGGATTGCCGCCCACGCATCCATGAAATACACTGCCTATTGTCTTCGAATCCACGCTGCTTAATCTATACTAATCCATCCATACTAACATTATAAATGCGAAAGTGTGTCTGTCTGTCTGTCCGTCTACTATGCTTTCACGGCCCATCTGTTCAACCGATTTTGATGAAATCTGGTACAGGGATAGTTCGTTTCCCGGGGAAGGACATAGGCTACTTTTTATCTCGGAAAATTTAAAAGTTCCCACGGGAATCAAAAATAATATACTCGTATCTGTTCAAAAAATTTGGATGAAATTTGGTAGGGGAAAAGGTTGTATCCAGGGGAAGGACACAGGCCTCTTTTTATCCTATTTTATATTATTTAGTTCCCGCGGGAATCAAAAAACCTTGATCCACGCGGACGAAGTCGCGGGCATCGTCTAGTATTTTAATATTTTATTTACATACATTTTGGCAAAGCTCACTTAAATTTTTATTTCCATTAGTATAAAGGAAATGAAAAATGAATGAAAAACCAAATCTGCTGTGGCACTGTTTACTCAAATAATAATAATAATTATTATATTAACCTACATTTTTCTTAGTAAAAATAACGATTTATCCATGCCTGCGTCCTTTCCCGTGACTCTTATGATTATTGCGGCCCTGAAACAATATTCAATTAATCAAATCAATAATAAAGAACCAATATTAAAGAACTTTATCAAATTCACGTATCATTATGTTATGATGATCTTATATATATAAAAATGAAACCCATTTTCCTTGGTCACGGCATCACGCGTGAATGGCTGGACCGATTTCACTAATTCTTTTTTTGTTGTATTTGTTATTATTAGGAGAAGGTTCTTACGGAAAAAAATAGTAAGAAAATCTCTCAGAAATATTGAAAAATATACATTTAATTTTGCATACTAAGGCGGTACGAAGTTCGCCGGGTCAGCTATTTTTTTTATAAATAAAAATAAAAATTTTTTTTATAAATAAGAGTGATACAAAAATTCACAGGTAAAAAACATCGATATTAATAACTAGCTAGTGCCGGTGACTTCGTCCGCGTGGATTGAGGTTTTTCGGTTCCCGCGGGAACTCTTTAATTTCCCGGGATTAAAAGTAGCCTATGTGTTATTCCAGACTATAATCTATCTCTGTGCAGAATTTCATCCAGATCCGCTCAGCCGTTGGGGCGTGATTGAGTAACAAACATCCATCCATACATCCAAACTTTCACATTAATAAATTAATAAATTAATTAATATTAATAAATTTAATTAAATTAAATTAACAATAACTATAATATGAGTAAGTGCCGATTTCACCAACTCCGATTTACGTTTAACCTAGGAATAAAATTGATGTTTTGACAGCTTTTGTAGGAATTCTGTCAAAATTTCAAATTTAATCCTAGGTAAAACGTTATTCGGAGTTGGTGAAATAATGGCACTAAGTGTAACATATTATGATGACCTCCCTGGCGCAGTGTTGAGCGCTGCTGTCTTATCGTGGGAGGTCCCGGGTTCGATTCCCGGCAAGGTCAAATTGGTAATTTATAATTTCTGAATTTTCTCTGGTCTGGCCTGGTGACGGGCTTCGGCCGTGGCTAGTTACCACCCTACCAGCTAAAACATAACGCCAAGCGATTTAGCGTTCCGGTACGATGCCGTGTAGAAACCGACTTGGAGTATGGGTTGCCATACTCCTAACAGATTAGCCCGCTACCATCTTAGACAGCATCATTATTTATCATCAGATGAGATCACAGTCAAGGGCTAACTTGTAGTGGAATAAAAAAAAATCGTCTGTGACAGCAATCGCCACCCAGAATGGATGTACAACCCAGCGTTATGCCCTACAGCCCAGGTGATGTGACATCACCTGGGTCTACAAAGATAAATTAAAATCCATACTAATATTATAAATGCGAAAGTGTGTCTATCCGTCGTTCTGCTACGCTTGAACGACCCTTCTTTTCAACCGATTTTGATGAAATTTGGTATAGAGGTAGGTTACATCCCGGGGAAGGACATAAGCGGCATTTTATCCCGGAAATCTAAGAAACTAAAATCCATGCGGATGAATTCGTGGACATCGTCTAGCGATTTAATAAATGAAAATAAACTAATTTTTAATACCGCATCATTTTCTTCGTCTGTGTCATGGGAGCCTCCGTGTATGAATTCTTCTGGCACGTCGAAGCTGTGAATTTCGTCAGGACTTGGCAAGTCGGGGATGATGTCTACATTGTCACCATCATCCTCCCTGACACTAGCTCTATGCTTTTTACTGCGACCTGCAAATAGAAAAGATATTAAAATTAGTATCAAATACATAGTTAAAAAATTTACGGTTGCCTGTAAAGTCGGTTTACGGACGATAATTTTACGTGATAACTAGAAGTTCATGAAGAAGCTCGCGTAGCGGCGTTCCAGTAGCAGAACTATTCGAATTGCTAGTTCTGACGTCACCAATCGTACCTCTCTATCGTTTGATCCGCGCTCTCACTTGCACGTTCAGGCTCAGACGGAACGTGACACTTTTTCGTGCGTGCAGCCGGTGTTTATAGATTTATAAGACATTGTCACGTCAAAACACTTGTGCTGCTTGCACTTTTTAAATCCTAAGCCGTAATCGCAGTGTATGATAATTTATAAACTGGTGCGAATATTATTAGATTTTTTTATTCCACTACAAGTAATTCCTTGACTGCGATCTCATCTAGCAGTAAGTGATGATGCAGTCTGATGACAGTGGGCTAACCCGAGGGTATGGCAGTTATATTAAACTCATACCCCTATTCGGAAGCCCGCTCTGGAGACAGGGTAGTAACATTTTTTTTTCGCAAAATCAGAGTGCTCTCGCCAGATTTTTGTAAACCTAAATCCGCGCTGACGAAGTCTTACCACTTAGTAGGTACTTATTTGTGCCCGCGCATAATATAATAGAAAAAAATAACCACCAGCAGCGATATTTTGGCCAATGATCGCTTTCAAATTGAATAAATCCATAATATTATTAGAAATGCGAAAGGGTGTCTGTCTGTCTATCTGCTACGCTTTCACGGCCCAACTCCTCAACCGATTTTGATGAAATTTGGTACAAGACAGATTACATCCCGGGGAAGGACATAGGCTACTTTTTATCCCGGAAAAGTGAAGAGTTCCCGCGGGAATAAAACAAAAATAATCCACGCGGACGAAGTCGCGGATATCATCTAGTTATTAATAAAAAAATCACCCATGCAACAAGGAATTCAAAAATATTCTTTTTCAAAGCTCTTACTGAATTTTGAGAAATTGAAAAAAAAACCTCATTACAAGTAGTAATCTTCCCTAAAACTGTTATAATATATTTGCGAGAAGTGTGGGAGTGATTCTCTAGTGCTCATAGTGGAAGTATAACGTAAATACGAATGCTTAGTATGTGTCAAAGCGGTCTTGCTCTTTGATAAATTGCGGTGCTACCCTCAATCCTAAAATATACACTTATTAAAGACCAACGCTTAAATCGACACCCTTAGGTATAATGTTAATAAGGTTATTAATTATACTCGCAGGGCCTTAGCTAAATACCTGCTTTTTCTTCGACGTCATTATAATATCATTACGTCAAAAAATGATGAAATTAACAAAAGATTACCCCTTAAAATACTGTGAAATACCTATTTCTACCTAACCGAGGCTTCAAGAACTTAAAGTTTGCCTATTTGCTTACTTTTTCTTTAAATCCTTGAATATGAACTACGATATAAGAAAAAGAAAAAGATCCCTGCATCCCACAAGAATAAAGTTTGACGTGTAAAATCCTGCCGCGTCCGAAAGAAAGGCTTAGATCAAAAACCCATATAAATTAAAGCCTCCTTTTGGTTTATCTGGAAGTATTTGGATAACATTATAAATCGAAAAAAACTAAATCTATCCAGAAATCTCGGAGAAGTTGGTGTACATATTTTAAATAAAAAAATATACGCGCCGATTGTTCCTTCCTTCTTGGGTGCTGAATTGGGAATTTATAATTTCTGAATTTTCCCTGGTCTGGTCTGGTGGGAGGCTTCGGCCGAGGCTAGTTACCACCCTACCGGCAAAGACGTGCCGCCAAGCGATTTAGCGTTCCGGTACGATGCCGTGTAGAAACCGAAGGGGTATGGGTTTAATATAACTGCCATGCCCCTAACAGGTTAGCCCGGTGAGGTGAGATCGCAGTCAAGGGCTAGCTTGTAGTGGTTAAAAAATTAAAAAAAAATGCTGGTTTCCTCACGATGTTTTTCTTCACCGTTATCACAATAATATAGTATTCTGTCATTTTAGCAAAACGCAAACTCATAAAAGTCAGAAGTCCATGTGCAATGTTTGATCCTTTGATCACTCGAACGTCTGAACAACTATTATAGGCTATCAGCGCTACGTATCTAAAGATCTCGTGTTAGTAAATGTAGCATGCAGCGCCGTTCGGTACAATGGAATGAGACCAAGCCAATATAAAGTAGGTAGTGGATATAGCTGGATTTATAGATTTGTGGTAGAGTTTAACGTACATAGGATGACATTATCATGTCATACTCTTGGATTCTGGAGTGAGATCGGCTGGTCTCACGCACAGCGTACGGATGCGTTCCAGCAACGAAAGCCCAGAGGAAGTAAAAGAAGATTATCATGCTTAACCCAAACAAAATCTCATGGGTGCAGTGTTGAGCGCTGTTATCTTAACGTGCGGAGGTCCCGGGTGCGATCCCCGGCAATTTGGGAATTTATAATTTCTGAATTTTCCCTGGTCTGGTCTGGTGGGAGGCTTCAGCCGTGGCTCGTTACCACCCTACCGGCGAAGACGTGCTGCCAAGTGATTTAGCGTTCCAGTACGATGCCGTGTAGAAACGCGTCTACCATCTTAGACTGCATCATCACTTACCATCCGGTGAGATCGCAGTCAAGGGCTAACTTGTAGTGTAAAAAAAATTCTTACCAGCATCGACAGCAACAGTCAAAGCTACAGCGAGCAAAAGTAAAACAGCAGTCAAGTTCTTCATCGTGAAGCCTGATCCTCCGTAACACTAACATTGTCGGGAAAATCAAACCTTTTTATACGGTTTCCAAACATTTTCACGGCAATTGAAGATAAGAGAACCTATAATTTAAAGATGATTATTTTAAAAGTAGTACACATTATAGTATGCTTAAGTATAGTTAAATACTTATAATTCTCTGTGTGCAATTATTCCTACGATTACCTTTCATATAATGAGTGTAGTGATAAGAGAGTACTGCAAATAATTAAATACCTGATATTACTATTTTATGTGTACTTTCTTCACCATTATTGGATACTGGACTTTTCTGAAGTCGTGTCACCACGCACAGTCTTCATCCTTTCTCTTTCAGCTATTTCCCTTTATCGACCCACGCTGTATTCGCTTTTCTTTTCGGTTCTTCTTTATAAGAAGATTTTTGTCCGAACCTATGGTAGAGTCCCGCAGTGGAATTTCTTTCCGAACCAGTAGTAGAGTCCTGACTTATCATTGTCGTAAATCATTTTATTTGTGTTAACTGTCGGTAGGAGTTTCAGGAAATACGTAAATGTTACGTAAGTATATACATAATATAAACGATAAGTAAAATGTTATTTTAAATTTTAATTATTATCGTAATTCTTTTTTTCAAGACAGCAACCGCCGAGAGGCACACATTTTTTTGCAGGAAGTATTTTAGGACCTCTATATTTCCTAGTTTTTAGAAATAACTCAGGGTGACTTATTTTTTGGAACCAATTGTACCATAGTTAATAATATTAATGATAATTAAACGTTTCATAAACTATTTCGTCAATACTTAACCTAAACAACAAAATAATACGAGTACAATAGTTCATTTAGTCAATGTGAGTTATTCATTCACTTAAATCACAGTACTACGATATTTTAAAATAAAAAATTGCTGTTACGTAAATATATATCTACCTAAACAGATTTCGTTCAGAGAGTCGTCGACCTTTCAGATTTCAATCCGTTTGAGCCTTCAAAAGCTTTCGAGAAAATAAAAGTAAATAACTCAGCTTTTCAATCGTCAGTATTTATTTTTAGAAAGATCGAGTACCTACTTACATAAGAAGGATTCATAAGGGCTGTTCGTCCGTTATGGTACATTTGCACTAACATCTTAACCTTGTTTGGAGAGGATTCGACTCAACCTAGATTTCTGCAAATGTACTTACCTTTTTAGACTAATTGGATGTATCTGACTGAAGAATAGATCACATTATGTAAGTAAAAATGGTTGGTTTTTACGTACAAGATTAGGAAATAAATGTTTTAGGTAAAAAATACAGAAGTAAGTATGGCTCAATAATTCAATTTATATTTAAATGAAAGCATTAAATACTAGATAATTATAACCTACTTAAAGATAGGTAGGTACCTATATAAAGAAATCTGAATAAGTGGAGAAGTGTTATAATGGTACAGAATACTCACTGACCCATCACCGCATGTCATAGCATATTATTCATCAAGGAATCAAGTAGGTCTTATTTTTTATTATAACCAGCTAGCTGATGCCCGCAGCTTCGTCCGCGTGGATTAAGGTTTTATCCCGCGAGAATTCTTAAATTTTCCGGGATAAAAATTAGCCTATGTGTAATTCCAGACTATAATCTATTTTTGTGCCAAATTTCATCCGGATCCGTTCAGTCGTTCAGGGCCAACCATCATAACAACCATCCATTCAAACTTTCGCATTTATAATATTAAATTATAGAAGTAAACCATAGTTTCGATCGTTTTTAATTTGCTTCATTACTCGAACTTGAGCTACCATAAATCAGATATAATTTCCATTATATTATTTACAGTTCTATGGCATCTACAGTGCTCAAATCAAAGGGAAATTCGTTGTGACTTAATAATAAGATGCCCATTAGGCTGAAGCCTCCAAGCTTGACAGAAGCACACCAAATTGACGTTGACAAAAACACGCCGCTGTTTGCACGTAATATTGAATGGTACTTAGCGTCACCGAGCGCCTTAAGCACAGCCTTAGGCTAACGATTTGCACACATTTGGGTATCGATACACATCAGACTAAGTAATAGGCATGATGACAGTAACCAAGAATCAATAAAATTATGAATTTATCTAATGAAATAGGATTCATGGATTATAAAAAAATGTATTTATTTTTCTATTTCGAATGAGATTGCTATTTATTTTGATAAAATAAAATTATAAAATACAGCAATCCGCCATATTGGTTAAAACACCAAGAAGCGAATGACGTCACAATGATTTGTTTTCGAGCTTTGACAATCACACTATTGTTTACTGCACACTGCACAGCGTACATTGGTAAAAATAATAGTGACGTCACAAACGACGCCATGACACCGGGGAGCGTTTTGGCGTGAATTTTAAAATTTAAATTTCAAATGCCAATATTATCTACCAAACCTTATTTTTCTGCTGAATTAAGATATTTTTTCGAAATAGTAGACACTTCCGAACATAATCTGACCATTTTTCAAAATCAGTCATCATGCCTATTGACGGATTGACGAGGATCATGCATACTAAGGCAAGCCTAAGCCTTTCACGAGCAGCAGTCCTGTTCTCTAACTCAGTGGCTTTCATTAAAGATCATATTTACTATCCACTGAAGGTTTGCCGTGAAATAAAAATAACATTTTCATATCAAACCTTCAATGGATAAAAATGTATGTCAGTGGCTTTTATTTTTTTATCGCTTCTGTCAGTTCTTCATTTCATTGAGTTACAGAATGCTCCCTCCCATGCACCTTCCTGTCACATTGGTGAACGTCTTATACGTAGCATCGTCCAGTATTTAATTTCCGACTAGGGTAATTGGGAATTTATAATTTCTCAGCTGTCTCTGATGTCTGGAAGGGTCTTACTCTTCGGCGGTAACGTTAACCTACAATTGTATGTGCACTCGTATACCAATCCTTTACTATAGGTAATTTTTATTTATCCACTACAACTTAGCCCTTGACTACGATCTCACCTGATGGTAAGTGATGATGCAGTCTAAAATGGTAGCGGGCTCACCTGTTTTGGGTATGGCAGTACCCCTAATCGGTGTTTACACGGCATCGTACCGGAACGCTAAATTGCTTGGTGGCACGTTGGCGGCAGAACTAGCCACGGCCGAAGCCTTCCACCAGGCAAACAAGCATGATTATCGTCAAGCGCAAGCCTATTTCACAATAATAATAAAAAAACAAGCCTTGGAGAGCACGTTAAGCCGTCGGTCCCGGTTAATATCACTAACATGATAATAGTCGTTAAAGCCCGCCAACTCGCAAGTCGCATGGAAGCAGCGTGGTGGGTCTAAGCTCTAATTCCCTCTCTCCTTTGAGAGCGGAGGCCTGTGCCCAGCAATGGGACGTTAATGGGCTGGATTGTTAATGGTACAAAACCTTTGTTATTGAATTAACTTGGTTATAGTTTAAACACGTTTATGTAATTAATGGCGTAATTTTTTTATCGTATTACCAAAAGTCCATGCCAATCTTACGGCTATAACCATAGAGTTTATGAGAAAGCCTTGAGCGTTCGTGGAACGATTACTAGGATCTCGGTTTTACTACCAGTAACCATGACAAGGTTGGATAGTTAAAGACATGTTCACAAACTTAAATATACCGCTGAGAAACATGTAATAGAATAACTTTGACTTTAAAGTTCAACAGTTAAGGGTCAAAATTGAATTAGATAGATTTAGTAAATCTAAAATTAAATTTGTTTTTCGAAAAGAATCAACTGAAAGCGATAAAAAATAAATGTTATTTAACCCTGGCAAAATGAATTTACGGACCTGAAAATTACTCGCGAAAACATAAAAGTGGGTACAGCGATCAACTGTGTAGAGAGATTGGTCTAAATCCACTACAACTTAGCCCTTGACTGCGATTTCACCTGGTGATAAATGATGATACGTAGTGTAGGTATGGTATTTGTATTAAAATGGTTGGAATTTTTTATGGTTCCCGCGGGACATCTTTAATTTTCCGGGATAAAAAGTAGCCCTTACTACTATTCCAGTACTAGTATTCCATACTATAATCTATCTCCATGCCAAATATACATCCAGATCCGCTCAGTCGTACTGGCGTGATTGAGTAACAAACATCACCATCATCCATCACCATCCATCCAACCAAACTTTCGCGTTTATTACGGTAACGGCTGAACGGATCTGGATGAAATATGGCACAGAGATAGATTATAGTCTGGAATAACACATAGGCTACTTTTTATCCCGGAAAATTAAAGAGTTCCCACGGGAACCACAAAACCTCGGTCCACGCGTACGAAGTCGCGGGCGTCAGCTAGTAGTGAAGTAAGTAAAGAAGTCTCAGTGTAGTCAGTTCCATTAACTGAAGTTTACTTAAATCTGACTCAAATTGAGTTAAGTCCTCCGCAAATAAGGTAAGGGTGTTAGCCGTTAGGGCAAATTTAGTTTGTCGGCGAAAAAGCAAAGTTTACCCGATTGCTCTGTAATGTAATAGTTCGGAAAAGTATTATTTATTTAAGGGCATATATTAATTTTTATTGATTTAAAATATAGTATAATAAGTGAAAATAATATATAGTATAAGATTTCACTGTTCTTTATTGAATTTATTTGTTTTTAATAAAATATTTTTTATTTAAGTTACTTTTTCTTTTTCTTAATTAATGATAAGAAAGGTAAGAGTTATGGTGAGAGACCTGACGGTATGACTTTTTCCCTGGAAGCAATGAAGGTCGCTTGTCTGGGATGGGAGGTGTATAACTATCATGCCCCTAACAGGTTAGCCCGCTACCATCTTAGACTGCATCATCACTTACCATCAGGTGAGATCGCAGTAAAGCTCAAGGGCTAACTTGTACTGGAAAAACAAGACTCATGAATCTAAATTGGTATAAAATGAAAATTCGAAAAATCCATCCATTCAAATGTCGATATTTTTTTATCTTAATCGGAAACGTCACTATTCCTGTAGGTAAGTACTTGGCTTATTTTTATTTTGTGGATAATTGTTATATTACTACTTTTCGTATTTTTGAAACACAACTAGATGGCGCTAGTAGTCGTGTGCACCTCGCTATCCAAGAACAACCAACCGTATTGTAATAGGCTTTTTAATACAGTTGCTCAAAAAGTGGCGTATTGCAGGGACGTATAGCGTTCGGGATGTGGGCTATTACATACTAGTGCTTTTTTTTTACCTTTCCCGAACTCGTGCGTTCTCTTTCCCAACTTTCAAAATAATGTCTATTAAAAAGAAAAACCAACCATGAAGTTTTTACTAAAAAAATTCATAGAAGTTTTTATGATTCATGCAAATACGTATATTTCTAAAAAGAAGCTAATAATTTGTTTCACTATCAGTTTTAATGATTTGATTGAATGAGTTTGGTTAGGTTTCATTTCATTTCATCTCATTAAATTTCATTTTCATTTCATATCAATAAAAAAATTCTACTGAAGACTTGGCTGTATGGGCATAGTTCCCTTTGCCTAATACCAGAATGGGTGAAGAAAAAAAAAAACTCTGCTTATATTCTACGGTTGGCGCCATTTTTCAGAAATTTTCTTTGCGAGTTTAGTTGTTTGTTGCACAAAATCAATAATTTCGACCCTATTTTTTTGAATTAACACCACCGGAACTCAGTATTATTGCACAAAATGCTTCGGAGAATATTTTACCGGAAAAGTTTAAAAGTCGCTACATATCTACAAACGGCGAAAATAAATGTTAAGTTAGTTGAGTTTATTGTGTTTTTATTATTTTATTAAATTGCTTCATTTTTTCGCAACTGTATTAAAAATAGTCGTTCAGTACACGTTCGGAACCGTCATTGCAACTTGTTCCGACTGTCGGAACTCTTTGCAATGACAGCCTTTCCACACTTGTAATGAAATATACTAATGTAGTACCTGCGCTGGTTAAGGCATATAGTTTTCATTCGTATTCACATTCAAACTTATTTATATAATTAAAATTCTTGGAAAGTAGTTACGTTACGTTAGTAACGTACTACTTCAGAATTTAGTTAAAAATCAGAAAGGAAGTAAGGTTTTTTATGCTATACCCAATTATTAAAGCAGAAAGGTACATTATCGCGTGAACAGTTTAGGTTTGATAGTAAAATCGGTTAAATATCGATGTTCTGCATGAATATTTCGTTTGATATTTCGGTTTGGAGAGTAAATATTATATTATACTAACTATTATTATTTTAAAAAGAAATCGAGGAAATATACAGTTATAAATATTGAGTTTTAGGTATAAATACTAACTTCCGAATGTTTTTTTTTGGATATTTTTGCATAAGTTTTAGTAAATGCCATACTACAACCCTGACAAGTTTCAGCGAGGATTTAATGCGGGGGTCTCCATACAACGAACCACGTTGCCTAGACTACATGGTGGTCCGGATGAACTCTTAGATAACACCTTCTTTGATCTGCTAAATTCTCAATTCAATTCCATCTTTAAACTATTAGAAAAAAAATTGTTTAAGAACCTTAAATTTTAGAGACTGTTGGCATTTTTAAAAGTATGAACAAATTGTTTGATTTGTATGCCGAAAAGCAAAATAATTACACCACCAAATTTCTTGAATACTTTAGAAATTATTCAAAACTAGCAGATGTCCTCGACTTCGTCGTAGCTTTCTATTGGTACCAGAATTTTCAAAATCGGTTCAGTACATAAAGAGATTACCCCCTACAACGTCACAAACTCAAAAACTTTACCTCTTTATAATATTACTATAGAAGTATAGATTGCTACTGTCAAAAGTATACTTAAGAGACAAAAAGTATTCTAAGTCTATTGCAGATAGATTACTTTCACAATCGTTAACTATTAGAATATGCGAGACAGAGAGAAAGATTAGGGAAAGGTTAGATTTAGTACGGTCTCTTTTTAGCTACACACATCTACTGTCTTGTATGATAAGTATTACGTTTATTCTTACATAAATAATACTAGACACATAAAACTTTGCAGAACAAAGCGTACATAAATTCGTCTACAGCTATGAAAAAGGAAAGCGGAAAAACAAAGTAATAGGTACTTTCCATTGTCAAAGCGTCATATATCACGCGGTATTGCCTGGGAAATTTACTGTGACTTCACCGCTTTCTTAATAAGTTTCAAATAATTTCGGATGGGGGCAGAATCTAAATGAGACAATATGTTATAATAGGTTTTTGTTTTTGCGCGGCCGAGCCGACACACTAGCCGCGCGCTAAATCATAAAAATCTAATATTCGTAACCGAAACTATCCGAAACTAACGGATAATCCGAAATAATTGCATATCCGTATCCGGTATAATATTATTCCCATATCCGTATCCGTATCCAGATCCGAAATTTCATATACATAACATCCCTGCATTATATACTAATTCAAATTAAGTTCATAGTACAGAACTTTGCATTGTAATTTACTGCTGTAAATGTACTGTAATGGGGCTGATTCTGTAGTGCACAATCTCTAAACTAAACTAAAATTAGAGCATCACAAATATTGCTAGCCCTTTCATAATACTTCCTACGGAAAGGGACAGAACTAGATTTAAAGCCATTTTAGTTCAGTTTAGAGATTGTGTTATACAGAATCAGCCCCAATGATTATTTTGCTATAATCACAGCTGTATAGGTAACCGTATGCATTTTCTATTACGACTAATTCCCTGTTTTAGTAGTCATAAAAGGATATAAAGGGTAAAAGCAAACTAATGCCATTGTTGTCGATACTAATGCGATAGAGCAGAAGTCAATTTTCTCTTCGCAAAAGCTTAGACGGGCGAGCCCAATAACTATTTGCTCAAAGACAATTAGGTACGTTATGTCAGCAAAATCGTAACGCCAAGCGATTTAGCGTTCCAGTACGATGCAGATCGCAAGTAAGTTATTGTTAATGTCTTGGTATACCAGGTTGACCGAGTAGATTAGACTAAGTAGTCGCTACCATCTTAGACTGCATCATCATTCATCACTTGCCGGTTCTTCTCAGTTGAATCTGCTTTCCGAACCAGCGGTAGAGACATGATATTTCATAAGTGGCACAAGTACTATAAAATACGTGAAATAAATCATTTCATTTCAAGGCTTACTTGTAGTATAATAATAAAAATAAGCTGATGTCGATGTATCTACACAACTGCCTCGTTGGTCTAGTGGTTGGCATGTTCGACTGCGGCCGACGAGGTCCCGGGTTCGAGTCCCGGGCTGGGCCATACCTAATTAAGTATTGGGTTTTCTGACTAAAAATTCTCAGTACTAGCCCGTAGTTAGGAACCTGTTACTAACCAGATAATAGTCGTTAAAGCCCGCCAACCCGCATTGGAGCAGCGTGGTGGGTCTAAACTCTAATTCCCTCTCATCTATGAGAGTGGAGGTCTGTGCCCAGCAGTGGGACGTTAATGGGCGGTTGTGGTGGTATCTACATTCTACACCACGGCTTATCCTTTTGCAGGATCTTTTTAATGTCACAACTCTCGCTTTCTACAAACTTACCAGTGTTACTAGTTCAATTACCGCGGTATAAGCCAGTTCCTTGTTTACATTATATCCAGTATGTAAATCACTTTTATGCAATGAACATGTAAAAGTCCCGCAATAGAGCATTTATTCAAATAGTCACTCTATTTGAATAAATGCTCTAAGCTTCAAATTGACTAAGTATATCAAGAATCGTGTTAGCATAAAAATAATACTATATTGTCCTTATTGAAACCAATAATTAGCTCTAAAAATATAAGATAATTCATTTGTATTGAAAAGTAAATATTATTTTTTTTATAAATTATTTCATGCATTTTTTGCAACATGCGCTTGCTCGATTTCACCCCCGCGCGCCTGTGTTTTTCATCTCGTAAGCTCACAGCGCCTTTAACATTCTTTAATATTTTCACGTAGGTACAAGTTGCGAGAAACAACCTAATAATGTCTCACTTCCGGCCATTTTATGACATGGATATGGTGCTTAAACTCACCATCCTGTTTTATAACGGTCTTACGTTAGACAATATTCGTTATTCTTACGAAGTTATCGTAACCAAAATGAAAGGGAACATAATAACAGATTTTATAAAAGTTCAGAACACGCCAATAATATTCTGATCCAATTACTCACATTCTGATTTCAGACTTTTAACAAAAGGATTTTATATAATTATTAAAAAAGTGATTAAAACGCCAAATTTTAAGTACTCAATACTTAATAAACCTATCACATTGTTAGAATTTATATATATCCTATTAATATAGCGAAATTGGTTTGTTGACCTTTTTTGTTACTATTTAATCATTTTCTTTTCAAATGAAGCAACAAAAAGTTTATATTTTAACATTATATTTACAATAAAATGGTACTTACAACAATACGAATACAATAGAAAAAAAATTACTTCACTTGTGATCTAACCCTAGCTTTTCTTCGCTACTGGATACTTGGTGCATTTCTTCATGCAGATCATACATATCCCTGTTGGTCCTTCTGTAGTGGTTGTAGGAGCTGGTGTGGTGGTGGTCGGTTTTGGAGGCTTGCAGAAGTAGTACGGATCTAAGTGGTACGGTACGACTTCGTGATTATCATGGTACGTTACTCCTTTGTGATGATCATGGTACGGTACGACTTCTTTATGATCATGGTACGGTACGGTTTCTTGATGATCATGGTACGGTACGACTTCTTCATGATCATGGTACGGTACGGTTTCTTGATGATCATGGTACGGTACGACTTCTTCATGATCATGGTACGGTACGGTTTCGTGATGATCATGGTACGGTACGGTTTCGTGATGATCATGGTACGGTACGCCTTCGCGATGTTCATTGTACTCTTGGTCTTGATGTTCCTCGTGATACGGAATATACGGTAAATCGTCTATGTAAACTAGGGATGATGCGTCTGAAACAAAAAAACGTACAAATATATTGTAAGGTTTTTATCAACTATTTATCTACTAACTTAAGCCCATGGTTTACCTAATTATATCATATTTAACATAATCTTCAACAGCATAATAAGCGTTTGGAAGGACCATAATTTTAATGAATTTTTTAAACTTGTGTAAAGGCAAGTCTGAAATGGATTGAGGAATTTTATAAGTATGCCCACTCCCACGAATGACCTCCAGACTTTTTGTAGCGGATTCGTGATTTGAGGTTTGTATTTTTTTAATTAATGTTTAGGTCAATAAATTCTGATATAATTCTCTTAAATTGTACATATACCTACCTTGCATAGAAATAAATACAGAAACTTATCATAGTCTTTTCTCGGTCAAGTAGGCTTTCATTTTCATATACTTATTGATCCATCCGTACTAATATTTTAAATACTAAAGTGTGTCCGTCGATCTATCATAGATGGCGATGATAATAATAATTTTGATTAGTTGTAAAACATAGTTCTAAAACATGAATCAGAAGTTTATATAACACCATACTTAGTCTGAACGCACCTAAAGTTTATACTGTTATTATAAAGCCATAATTGAGTACCTACTCCGTGAACAAATAAAATCTGAACAACTGGAGTTAGAGAAACTCAATAAAAGCTTTATAACCTGAGGACAGAGAACGTGACAAATTACACATATTACGTCCTATCCTTTTTATATGACACGGGAAGAAGTTTCGTTTATGAACCCCAGAAATTCATTGCGCATTTATTTTTACGCCGTATTTATCATACTTATTATGTGTGTTCCCTATGAATGCTCTCTGTTCTTTATAAAAAAATAAATTAAATAGAATAGGCTGGTTACTTTAAAAATAGTTTTAATAAAATAGGTAGTCTGGTTTTACTGTCTTTTATTTAAAGAGCAATTTAAGGGCCACAATTTTATTTATAGAATTGTTTTTTTTAAACAATTTTAGGGTTGTCAAAACTCATAAGATCATGGGCATTATGATTGTGTAAGAATATCGTACTTAATCATTCGAGAGCTTCACGTATTTATAAGCATGAAGCATTTAGGACCATTTAAGGATTTTGTGGATTTTATACTAGAATTATTTTTAAAAAAAATCTAGGGTTGTCAAAACTCATAAGATCATGACTTGGATCATGATCATAGACACATTGTGTAAAAAAATCGTAATCATTTGGGAGCTTCACGTACCTATGTTAAAGGATTTACCATATAAGGAATGCGTAGATCATATTATAATTTGCGATATGCAAGCAACTATGGATTCCTTGAACAGAGTTCGAATCATAGTGACAATCGTAATCCTGTCCTACGTCAGCCAAAAACGCGACAACGCGACTAGTATATATACGACACGACGCGAAAGTAACAAACCCTTCACGAGGCTAACAAATATGTCACATAATCATCACATCGAGCATCATAGAGTCGCACTGCGTCACGTTGCGTTGCGTCGCTGTCTTTGCTCACCTAGGATAACAGATGATCTCTATTACTATCACGGTAATACAGATCAGTATTAATAACTAATTCAATTGTTAGATAGAATCTTGTAGAACTTCTCGATCTTCTCAGATTTATACTAGTCAATTAAGTTCTCGATTAAAAAACAACTTACCAACACCGCGTTTTCTTCTCGGCTTGCAGTACAAAGGGCAGACCTTTATGCAGAATAGAACCGGCTCTTCGTCTAAAATACAATAAAAATATCATCACGGTCGAATAAGTACCTCCATATTAAATATTATTTCTTTTGAGCGAAGATACCTACACAAAACAAAAGTCAGCTGGATATTTGGCTATTCTCCTACATCCTACATATGGATCTACATCCGCGTGGTTTGAGGTTTTTGTTTCCCGCGGGAACTCCTTAATTTTCCGGGATAAAAAGTAGCCTATGTGTTATTCCAGACTATAATCTATCTCTGTGCCATCCGATCAACCGTTCAGGCGTGATTGAGTAACAAACATCCGTTCATACATTCAAACTTTCGCATTTATAATATTTATTACCCTCGACGAAACGGAGACGGTATATGTGTTTGCCCTAAGAGGTTGTGTGTTTGTTTGTTTGTTTGTTTGTTTGTGCACTTTTTTGTTACCGTTTTCCTGAAAAACTACTGGACCGATTAATATGCGGTTTTTGCATTAGCTATGTATAGCTTGTGAGAAGGTTCTTAGATATATTTTAGGACCATAGACAACCAAGCTGAGCTGTAGTTTATGATTTTAATTTTTCAATATGTTACCATTTATCTCAAAAAGTACTGGGCCGATTGAGATGCGGTTTTTTGCATTAGATATGGATAATTTGTGAGAAGGTTCTTAGATATATTTTAGGACCATAGACAACCAAGCTGAGCTGTAGTCTATGATTTTAATTTTTTCAATATGTTACCATTTTTCTCAAAAAGTACTGGGCCGATTGAAATGTGGTTTTTTGCATCAGATATGTATAGCTTGTGAGAAGGTTCTTAGATATATTTTAGGACCATAGACAATCAAGCTGAGCTGTAGTCTATGATTTAAATTTTTCAGTATATTACAATTTTTCTCAAAAAGTACTGGGCTGATTGAGATGCGGTTTTTTGCATTAGATATGTATAGCTTGTGAGAAGGTTTTTAGATATATTTTAGGACCATAGACAACCAAGCTGAGCTGTAGTCTATGATTTTAATTTTTCAATATGTTACCATTTTTCTCAAAAAGTACTGGGCCGATTGAGATGCGGTTTTTTGCATCAGATATGTATAGCTTGTGAAAAGGTTCTTGGATATATTTTGGGACCATAGACAACCAAGCTGAGCTAGTGATTTGGTAAGTGGTAGGAACTCCTTAAGATCTCATCGTAAACCCGTCGTGCTTAGACTCTTTTGGTTTGTCTTGACTAGCATTTTGTACCTAGATGCTGCTTAGGGTCTCATGATGGAGCCAGGAGGTGGTCATAGGAACTCCTTAAGTTCTTATCGTAAACACGTCGTGTTTGGACTCTTTTGATTTTTCTTGACTAGCACTTTGTACCTAGATGCTGCCCAGGGTCTCATGATGGAGCCAGGAGGTGGTCATAGGAACTCCTTAAGTTCTTATCGTAAACCCGTCGTGTTTGGACTCTTTTGATTTGTCTTGACTAGCACTTTGTACCTAGATGCTACTCAGGGTCTCATAATGGAGCCAGGAGGTGGTCACGGGAACTCCTTAAGTTCTCATCGTAAACCCGTTGTATTTGAACTCTTTTGATTTGTCTTGACGAGCGCTTTGTACCTAGATGCTGCCCAGGGTCTCATGATGGAGCCAGGAGGTGGTCATGGGAACTCCTTAAGTTCTCATCGTAAACCCGTTGTATTTGAACTCTTTTGATTTGTCTTGACGAGCGCTTTGTACCTAGATGCTGCCCAGGGTCTCATGATGGAGCCAGGAGGTGGTCATGGGAACTCCTTAAGTTTTCATCGTAACCCGTCGTATTTGGACTCTTTTGATTTGTCTTGACTAGCACTTTGTACCTAGATGCTGCTCAGGGTCTTATGATGGAGCCAGGAGGTGGTTATGGGAACTCCTTAAGTGATCACATTTTTTTAAACAATTTTTATCAAAATATTAAAATTTAACACTATTTGACACCTCTGCTCATTACTAAGCCCAAGTTTTATCTCGGAATGAGAAGGGTTTGGCCATAGTCCACCACGCTGGTCAAAAGAACTACTGAGCCGGCAAATATGCAGTTTTGTGTTTTAGATATTATTTTATATATACTTTTGCTAAGTTCTAATTGTTGTTTCAATGGAGCTCTGTAGTTCGTCGTGGGTTTTTTAAAATTTTTAATTTTATTACTGGTTTGATAAAAAATCTTGCAAGAATAATAAATATTTTGAAATCCAGACGGTCTAGGACTCTAGGAAAACCATTAACTGCATTTTTACGATAGACCTCCGTGGCGCAGTGTGTAGCGCTGTTGCCTTAACGTGCGGAGGTCCTGGGTTCGATCCCCGGCAGGGTAAATTTGGGAATTTATAATTTCTGAATTTTCCCTGGTCTGGCCTGGTGGGAGGCTTCGGCCGCGGCTAGTTACCACCCTACCGGCAAAGACGTGCCGCTAAGCGATTTAGCGTTCCGGTACGATGCCGTGTAGAAACCGAAGGGGTATGGGTTGAATATAACTGCCATGCCCCTAACAGGTTAGCCCGCTACCATCTTAGACTGCATCATCACTTACCATCAGGTGAGATCGTAGTCAAGGGCTAGCTTGTACTGGATAAAAAAAAAAAAGACCTAGACAGAATTAAATCAGCTTTTATTGAAAATTTTATAACTTCGACGTCTTGTTACAAGCTCTTCTCATTAAAATCATATTATTTTCGAACCGGTGCAGTAGTAGAGTCTTGAGTCTTAAATTATCTTATCTAACACAAGTTGCCCTACGTGAAATAAATAAATCATTTATTGTTTATCAAGAAGCAAGCTTCTTTCTGGACCCCCCAAGATCATCCAGCGTGGTAGGCTGAGGCGACGATGGCGTGGTGAATTTGATAAATAAGTATTATTCACAGTTGTGTGGCCCATTGAGGCACAAAATAGGAAGATGTGGAGTAATAGAAAGGTGGGCTTCGCCCAGTCGTGGGACAGTGCAGGCTAAATTGGATTAGATTAGTCTTGGACGATTCAAAGGTCTGTGTTATTGATTGTCTTTTGGAATGCCCCAGCTCTATTGTGAAGAACCTATGTTAAAATATAATATTATAAAAGTGGCAAAGAGTTAAGTCCATACGCACGTCTCAGCTGCTAGGCTTCGATCCTTCTGGCAGATGTACAGAGTTCAGAGGCCTTGTTACGTAAAAAGGATTGCTGCAGTGTAAGACTCTTTTGTTACTGGTCAAAATCCACTGACGCAGCAAGAATATCAGTAATTGATACAGGTTTGACATAATAAGTAGGGCTACATACTCGTAGAGTTCTACGTTTCACTTTCATGCTACCTTAAACCTACTTATGTGACTCGTCAAAAATCAGGTTTTTCGGTTCCCACGGGAACTCTTTAATTTTCCGGGATAAAAAGTAGCCTATGTGTTATTCCACACTATAATCTATCTCTGTGACTATAATCTAATCTCTTTCAGCCAGGAACTTTCAGACGTTCTGGCGTGATTGAGTAACAAACATCCATCCATCTAAACTTTCGTATTTATAAATAGATATAGATACATGCTTTATTGTTACACAAAGCATTAAAAAGAAATAAGTGCGCAAAGATATTTATAATATTAGTATTTTTAAACTAACCCTAAAACTGTACAGTAAAAACTCAATTAGATATTCGAACATCGATTATGATTTGACGAAATGATTTGTCAAATGACGTATGTATAAAACCCTTTAAAATCGATTATCCGGATATTCGATTACAAAGAAATACCCTGGTTTTATTTGATTCGGATAATCGGGATTCGACTGTGTTTGTAACTGTGACTATTTTCTTCCAATATTTTATAACCTTAATTATTGAGGTGACGATTTTATTAACATGATGTATAAATCGACCTTATTTTATTGAATTTTTCAATTTTCAATTTCAATTTCAATTTATTGATTTGATTACAAGAAATATGTACAAATACAGTAGGTATACTCCTTAAAAACTAGTCAAGGTTTTTATTATACCGAAGCATTTGAACAAAGGAGTGCTTAGACACCCGTACTAAGATAACTTGTATTACGGGTGTCGTCACCTTCCTATTAATAGTAATACTTAATTTATATAAGGGAGTGCTATTAAAGGCTCATTTCACATTAAAACATAAGTCGCATATATGTTATGCGACTTATGTTTTAATGTGAAATGAGTAGGTAAGCACTACCTGTGAGCCTTACTATCCTCGGAACTCTGGCAGTGGAATAGAAACCTTATATCCTTCTCCATATTTATATTCGGGTCACGATACCTCTGAGGAATTCAAATGGGGATGCGACTGCTATATTGCTTTAGAAAATGAACTAGCATATGTTTTATACCCGCACGTCGTGAATTTGAGAAATTATGTCAATTGAACCGATCTCATTGTGCCAATAAAAGGGCCAGAAAACGTGTTCACGTATCCCTTATTTTACACGTCACTAACACATTGTTGAAGAATCATTTTGTATGGGAAAATATGTAATTTGGCAACATACTTTAGTGTGCCCTAGTAGTTAGTACTTTTTTGTTGACGGGGGAGGAAATTTTCGTGAGATACCCAATCTCATGCGGGAGAAAACGGGTTATGATATCATCCCCTGAGTTAGTACCTACTAGGAAGCTAGTTTTCTTAATAGATCTGTTTTTTTGTTAAATTTCGAGAATATTTTTAGTATCTAAGTCTAAGAATTATTAATCTTTCATGTTTACACTTTCTATTAACAAAATCAAAGAATATTCATATAATTAACGCTTTTGGACAAAATATAATTGCAATGGGGTTGATAGCGCTATCTACTAATATCTTATATATCTACTAATACTGAGAAACAAATGCGAAAGTGTGTTTGTTTGTTGGTTTGTCTTTCAATCACGCCGCAACAATGCAACAGATCGACGTGATTTTTGCATGGGTGTAGATGAGGACCTATAGACTAGAGAGTGACATAAGCTACTTTTTATCCCGGTAAATTAAGAATTTCCCGCCCGAGTTAAAAAAAACTTTAACCACGCGGACGAAGTCGCAGGCATCAGCTACTAAAAGTAGTCTAGTCCGGGGTTTCAAACCCGCACTAGTCTGAGAAGACGCTCACAATACACACAACGTTACTCTATCTATAGACTCTACATATTTTGACTCATTCTTGAAACGTATCAAAATATTTGAAAAAAATCGGGATTCCTTTCGTATTAAATTAATAAATTAAGATCAGATATTAAAAAATTACCTCCAAATAAGAAAAAAGCATGAGCAAGCACGACACAACTTAAGAATAAACCGACACTTAACATTTTTTTTAATGAATATTTTCCTTTGACTCACGCACCTTTCACTAGAAAAACACAACAAGTTTTCTTCAATACTTACATCGGACTTTATACAGAGGTACCTACTTCTCGACTTTTGGCTCTATTACGTATTCTGATTGCAATGCATGAGTCTTCATCACTAGAATTTAGACGAAATATTTAAATAAATAAATTTATTTGTTTAAATCAGGCAACTAGGCCCATAGAAATACAAACATAATAAGTATAACACAAATAAGTAATGACACAATAAAAAAATCCCAAAATAAAGTCCATACATGTAAAAATATAATTCTAAAACAGTAGGGATTCTGGATCTGGCTTCCCTGAAGCGACGGTAAACTATGCCCTCAGGCCATAAGTCTGAACTGAGGAACACGTCTTTGCACGAAGCCGGAACAGTAAGGATGTACGAGCTGAAGTAGGTTGTCCTACTGGACTTAAGCTTATCCAATTCCAGGGTCAGCTGCACTTCTGTCACCTGCGAACAACTAGATCTTTGCGAACTTTCTGCAGCTGCTCCATTGCGACTTTTATACGTATCTAGAATGTACCGAATAATATATCAGCTTTGGACGTCTCGGAATTTATGCGGGATACTTCCTTCTTACTAATATTATAAATGCGAAAGTTTGGATGGATGTATGGATGTATGTTATTCAATCACGCCCCAACGGCTGAATGGATCTGGAATAGCACATAGGCTACTTTTTATCCCGGAAAATAAAACAGTAAGTTCCCGCGGGAACCAAAAAACCTCAAACCACGCAGATGAAGCCGCGGGCATTCGCTGGTACTTAATATTATAAATGCAAAAGTGTGTCTGTATGTCGGTCTGCTACGCTTTCACGGCCCATCTGTTGAACCAATTTTGATGAAACTTGGTATAGGGATACTTTGTATACCGGGGAAGGACATAGGCTACATTTTATCTCGGAAAATTCAAGAGTCCCGCGGGTATCAAAAAACCTTAGTCCACGCGGACGAAGTTGCGGTCGCCATCTTGTAAATCATAAAGGCTGGTATCGCCGCTTTCAAAGTGGTATCTGTCGTCGGCGCTGTACAATGAATATTTCGAAAAGTCTTTCCGGTATTTACCTCATAAATACTGTGGCTAATATAACGATGAAAATCATAGTTAGGTACATCTCTGTTTGTAGTATTCATTAGTTCAAGGAAATGAATTTTATATATCTCAACAAAGTATAGCATCTCATTGCAACCGCACACGAAATAGCGCCAGTTATTATATGCATAATTTATTCACTGACCGCCAGTTTTACTGTTTAGTGCAAAATTCAAGTAAAATAACTAGATTTTACATAATCTCACTAAACAAGATAAACCACTACATTGCAGAAACTACGTAAGAAAAAATAAGATAGGTAACTTTTAACATTGTAAAATTGTAAACCATTGTAAAAATTTATGAGGAACTAGACGATGCCCGTGACTTCGTCAGTGATTACGGCGGGAGCTCTTTAATTTTCCGGGGTAAAAAGCGTATGTTCTTCACCGGGTTATAAACCTACCTCTATACCTAATTTCATCAAAATTGGTTAAACAGATGGGCCGTGAAATCGTTGCAGATAGACAGACCGACAGACACACTTTCGCATTTAAGTATAATATTAGTATGGATGGAATTTCAGAAAATCCATCAATTTTTGATACTTTCAATATTCCGCCACCTAATCTAAATATTCCGCCACCTGCTTAACATGCCGTAACCTGCTCTCAACATTCCGCCACTTAATCTCAACATTCCGCCACCTACAGTCCGCACGCGAGCTCTGAGGAATCGGGGGCTGAGGTAGCGGGCGGGTGCGCACCGCGCCCGACCCGTCGCTTCATACCCCGCATGCTCCCATACTAGTGTCGACTTGACGCGAGAGTATGCTTTATCGAGTCCTGTTTTTTATTCCACGATATCAGTGTTACCACCACTACAGCCCATTAACGTCCCACTGCTGGGCACAGGCCTCCACTCTCATAGGAGAGAGGTAATTATAGCTTAGACCCACCACGCTGCTCCAATGCGGGTTGGCGAACTTTAACGACGATCATGTTAGTGATAATAACCGGGACCGACGGCTTAACGTGCTCTCCGAGGAGGTGAAACACCGCCTTCCTAACTCCGGGCTAGTACTGAGAATTTCTAGTCAGAAAAACCCAACACTTCTTATGGTCCGACCCGGGACTCGAACCCGGGACCTCGTCAGCCGCAGTCAAACATGCTAACCACTAGACCAACAAGGCTAGAACAATGACTAGACTAATACAATGATGGCTAGACTAGTACAATGTAGCAGGGTTACATTGTACTATAAATAGTACTAAACTTAAAAGTTTCTTTGTATTAGCAAACAGCTGTTTAATTTTTAAATTCTTTAAAGTACTGATTATTCTGATTGCGGTAGTGATTAATTAGATTTTATGTTCATTTTGTACACTTAATTATAATTAATTTTTATAAAACAATTTGTTTTTTCTTCCTGTGCAATAAAGTATTTATTCATCATCATATTCCTTATATAATTAACTATCATTTAATAATTAATTCAATGCACGCGCACAGACACAAAAAATGTGTTAGTATCGATAACGTAATATCGACTAAATCACAACTCTATTACGTCAACATTCCTTTTGATTCCTTGGACCTGGCGCGCGAACTGTATTCTCAAGTCTCAACATTCCGCCACCTAATTTTAAAAAGAATTTGTGCTTGCCTTCAAATAAAGAATTGTGTCCAAAATAAACGTATATTGCGGCCAGTATACTGAGTTTAAATCCTACTCATGAATTCGTTTGCATTTAACTTTTAAATTAGCCCGCCAACAACAACTGTATACTAATTTGTATAAATTAAGCAGATAATAATAGAAACAAAATACGTAAGTACCTACTGAACTTTATGCATAAATGAAAAATGAACATGTAATTCGAAAGTTGCCCGCGGCTTTGTCCACGTCAGAAACTGATAAACATTAACCTTCCTCGTGTTACAAACAATGGTTATAATCGAATTATACAAAGAGATTAGTAGATATAGAACATAAAAAAACTTTCTTTTAACGCGTCTTCTTCCAATTGTTTTAATCAGGACGTTGAGATTTTCCGAGATAAAAAGTAACTTATGCCCTTCCCCGGAACGCAAGCTATCTTATGCACCAAATTTCATCAAAATCGGTTGAACAGGTAGGCTGTGAAAGCGTAAGAGACAGACGCACCTTCACAGT
Source organism: Erebia aethiops (assembly GCA_923060345.2). NCBI lineage: Eukaryota > Metazoa > Arthropoda > Insecta > Lepidoptera > Nymphalidae > Erebia > Erebia aethiops. The sequence continues at coordinate 4,950,046 of OV281096.1, read as the reverse complement.
TATAGTATTAGTAGGGACTTTGTGGTAGATAAGTGTAACAAAGTTTTATACAAAGTAGGTATACTTAGGCGCAGAAGACTAACTATTACTAAGTAATAAGTGCCTTTGGGATTCCGAGGAGCCTTCCTAAGAATAATTTATCTTTATACAGATTTCTTGAAGAAAAATACAAGTGCATTTTAAACGAGATTGAGCAACGGAAGCCTGCAAACTCCCGCGCGCTATTTTTAAACTGTCTGATGCATTTTTGAAAGGTTTCTTAAGAAAATGTATAATAAGGTTCCTTATACAAAAATCTTAACGGTTTGAATAGTTCTACGTAGGTTTATGAGTAATTTTCCACCTAAATTCCAATTAAATTAAATTGTCTACATATTTTACGTAAAATACCTACCCACGTTAGATGTTTATAAATTAAATGAATTTTACTTCTTTTATGGGCCTCCGCCAACTTTTGTAGACTTTAGTAGGCGATATAATATTATTATATAATCGGGCAGATTTTATCACCGACTTTGTGACCGAAGCAACGTCCGAACCTTTTATTTTCCACCGATTTCTCTTATTTGAAATTAAAACACTTGTATCAAAAAGTTTATTTCTATTTTCCGGAATAAAAATTAGCCTATGTTCTTCCCCAGGACGTAACTTACGAGTATCTAGGTAGGTATACCAAATTTCGTCAACATCGGTTGAAAAGACAGACTGTGAAAGCGTAGCAGACAGACAGACAGACAAACTTTCGCATTTATAATATTAGTATATATTAAAAGTTTGGATCATAGGAAGAACAAACGACTCGGCTGATGGATGAATACGAAAAAAAAATCGTAACCTTTTATTACGAACGTAAACATCTAAAATCAACATTGGCACCTATTAAGTATACAAACTTCGCCCAATTGCTCCGAACTTTCATCCCTTGTTTCAGGGAAAATTATTCTCAAATAAACAAGCGCGACCCTTGCTGAGGCAATATTGCAAAAACGTGCCACAAGTTCAAGGAGGGAATTTAAGTATTTTCACTTGGATATTTTCTATCTTTCCGGTCTTCGAAACATATAACAACGTTAGGGCGAAAACACACTATGGATAAAGAAACAAAATATGGCGGTCAAAAATTCTGCGCACAGCTTATATGGAAAAATATGTACAGGCTAGCAAAACAGGAAGAAACGTGTTTCTCACAATATGACGTCGAATTTTGGTCGTGTCCTGTTCGTAGTATGTTTTCGCCGTAATGGGACCAAGGAATTAGAATCTAAATAAATTAATTTATTTTTTTTAAATTTAATAATTTTAGAAGTAAATTTATTTTAGGACCTTAATCCATTATAAATCTGTACTAATACTAATACTAAACTAATATTAAAAATGCGAAAGTTGGATGTATGGATGGACGTTTGTTACACAATCACGTCAGACGTCAGAACGGCTGAATGGATCTGGCTGAAATTTGGCACAGAGATAGTAGATTATAATCTGGAATAACACATAGGCTACTTTTTATCCCGGAAAATTAAAGAGTACCCGCGGGAACCAAAAAACCTCAATCCACGCGGACGAAGTCGCGGGCTGCTGCTCGTAGATATTTATAATTTTACAAGCAAAATAACCCACGTCAGATGTGGTTGAAGATAGAATAGCTTTAATATCCAGTGCCCCGGATATTAAAGCGGATTATATTTATGAGGTAGGTATGCACTAGAAAGCATATATTATTATAGTGGAGCTCATAAAACTTGATTAAGGACCGAACGAAGGACGATATGTAATTAAAGTTACTCACCCTCTGGAATTCTGTGAAAAACTAAATGAAAATAACTCCCATTTCTCGACTAGGTACCTTCGTGTTTGATTTTACTCTGAAGCACAAGAGAGATAATGAAAATCTAGTTGTTGAAATTAAAGCAGAGAAAGGGTCTAAGACAAACGAATAAAAAACTGTACAAACTAAGTATTTATAATACACTAGCTAATGCCCGCGACTTCGTACGCGTGGATCGAGGTTTTGTGGTTCCCGCAGGCCGCAGGAACTGTTTAATTTTCTGGGATAAAAAGTAGCCTATGTGTTATTCCAGACTATAATCTATCTCTGTGAAAAATTTCATCCAGATCTGTTCAGCCGTTGGGGCGTGATTGAGTAACAAACATCCATCCATACATCCATACATCCATACCGACATCCATACATCCAAACTTTCGCATTTATAATATTATAAGTAAGTAAGATAAGATAGTAAGAAGTAAGATAAGATAAGATTTTAAGCAATCATACTAATATTATAAATGAGAAAGTGTGTTTGTTTGTTGGTTTGTCCTTCAATCACGCCGCAACGGAGCAACGGATTGACGTAATTTGTGTGACATAGGCTACTTTTAATCCCGGAAAGTTGAGGAGTTTAAAAAAACTTAGGAAATAAAAATAATAACAGGAAATTAAAAAAAACTTAAACCACGTGGACGAAGTCGCGGGCTCAGCTAGTTTCGTATAGTTTTTTTTTAAATTTGTACATAATATTTTGTGTCTATAGCTTCCAATAAAGTTTATTCTATTCTATTCAAAATATACTTTTAGAAAGTGTACATTCGGATTTATGATAAGTGCTTTTTGATTCTTGATTTTTATATAGGTATTTTTTTATATATTTTTATATATCTTCCTTCCATGTCCAGTTGGTTCCAAAAATGGTTGTTGTAAATTTATATGCTGGTAAAATGAATTAAATCTTGCTGGTTCTTCTCCTTAGGAAGTGAAGGAATGGTATATCGAACCAGTGATAGTAATTCACTTTACGATTCAATTTGAATAAAAAAAAAAAAAGATACGCGCCGAATCGAGAACCTCCTCCTTTTTTGGAAGTCGGTTAAAAAAGAATTTGAATTTTTGAATTACGAGTAGGTCTCTACTACTTACTTTTGCCTTCAAATTTTTACCTTTTTTTATTTAATATTTTTTGAAAGAAAAGAAAGATGGTCAAGTCCTAGAGGCACCCTGTTATCGATTGTCGTGTGTGGCACCATCTGAAAAAGGCATCAGCTCGCTTGCAATAAGTTACAGAGCATTCAGCGCTGATTTTCAGGTGACGCCACCTTTAATTAGTGAAGAGCATATTTAATTCCTTTTTTAATTAAATGTAACATTGTGCAAAACAGTGCACAACCAATATATATTTGAAAATTTAGTGTACGTGCATAAACACATTGATAAATTCAAGAAGAAAAGTGATTGTCATAATGTCAATACTAGAAATAAAAATAAACTTGTAATGCCTGCTTCTAGGCTTAGTAAAACTAGCAATTCATTTGTTGGAAACAGTGTCCGCTTCTACAATAAGCTTCCAGAAGACATACTGACGATGTCTCTGAATAAGTTCAACGTTAATGTAAAACGTAAACTCATTAAAAATCTTATTACCATATTGTAAAGGATTACTTAAATGACAAGGAAGCTTGGCAATGATTTGATCTAATTGCTCTGATAGTTCATTAGTTAAGATGATTTGTGAAATGGTGATAATGGAAAAAAAACCCGGCTGAGTTTGTTGTGGGCTCTTCTCAGACCAGGGCGTGTTTGGAACCCTCGTAACTTTAGTTTTAAGATACCGTTACTGATTATCACCATTATATTTTATAAATAACTAGACGTCAATAAGTGTAGTGTACCTTATATTGAATAAACATTATTTGACTTTGACTTGACTTGACATTAACAAAATACCTACGCGTCTGAACGAAATTCCACCTGCCTGCCCTAGAATAAGACAAGAGTGGGTACTGGGTATACTTACTACTATAATATAAGTAAATAACTAGATGACCCGACCTTTTTTTACGCCACTACAATCCTTTGACTGCAGTCTCACCTGATAGCATATGATGATCGAGTCTAAGATGGTAGCGGGCTAACCTGTTATGGAAGTTACCTAAGTATATCAAACCCATGGAATAGGTTTCTACACGGCATTGTACCGGAACGGCAAAACGGCATCGCTTGGCTGTACGTCTTTGCCGGTAGAAATGAAATGAAATGAATTTTATTTTGCTGGTACTAAAAAAATTCTACATCAATGGCTAAATGTGAGTAAGTATTACAAGCTGAAGAATGAATATTATATAGTGCTGACACATTTTGCCAAACGTTTGGCGTGCAAAATTGGCAGTATGCAGTTACTGCTCAAAATACATTGTGATACAAAGTCAAAATAAAGTAACTTTATCAAAAAATTTAATTAAAAATGTCATATCCCAGTAATTAAATTTTGATACAATCCTTATTTAATGTCATATCTTACACCTAGCTAAAAAATCATTTATATTATAAAAACATTCGTCAATCCAATAGGTACCTAAACAATTTTTTCTTAAATTAAGATATCCGAGACCACTCTCGGATATCTTAATTTAAGAAAAAATTGTTTAGGTACCTATTGGATTGACGAATGTTTTTATAATATAAATGATTTTTTAGCTAGGTGTAAGATATGACATTAAATAAGGATTAGCCTCAGCTGAAGTTTTCCACCACGCAAATTACAATAAATATTTTATCTACTCCAGCATCGAAAAGTTCCAATTTCGAATTTGACAACTATATCGAATTGAACCCTCTTTCGTGTTTGCTTCTCATAACGATACAGTTCGTTGTATGGGAGCTGTATCGTTATGAGTCGTAGCTGTATCGATATGGTTATCTTCATAAATAGGATACCTATAGCTTAGCGGCTCTGGGTTCTGGCACTTTCCCAACCAGTCAATTGATTTGACTTTTTTATTAATTTACAAAGTAAAAAATTATAAAGACGTCCTTGTCGTAGATAAAATCTTGTATGCAACTGTACGTAATTAGTCATTTTAATTCTCGTACTATCCTATTTTGATACTCGGCAAGCCTCGTATCAAAAAACAGCACTCGAATTAAAATGACCCTCATTACGATACAGTTGCATAAATAGCTATAATGTACGGAAATCGTCCAGTCACAGTTTCATAATAACGCTTCCACACGCTATCATCGCTCCATAACGCTACACACTGCGACACGGAGGTCGGTTTGACGACCTCCGTGGCGCAGTGTGTAGCGGAGGTTTTGGGTTCGATCCCCGGCAGGGTCAATTTGGGAATTTATAATTTCTGAATTTTCCCTGGTCTGGTCTGGTGGGAGGCTTCGGCCGTGGCTAGTTACCACCCTACCGGCAAAGACGTGCCGCCAAGCGATTTAGCGTTCCGGTACGATGCCGTGTAGAAACCGAAGGGGAATGGGTTTAATAAAACTGCCATGCCCCTAACAGGTTAGCCCGCTACCATCTTAGACTGCATCATCGCTTACCATCAGGTGAGATCGCAGTCAAGGGCTAGCTAGTAGTGGATAAAAAAAAAGTAAGTTTGGATACTTAGCTTGTGTAGCACGTAGTAAAATACAGTTATTTTAAGTATATAGTTTATCTGTGCATGAAGCTTGTAAAATCACTCGTAAACCCCAATGCTGGGGCACGTCCATATCGGCTGTCGAATCAGTTTCACGCTCTACTGGGCGTTCCTCCGATACAACCTCCAGTGACCCTTGCCTAGATACAGGCGTGTAATTATTTGTTTTTCCCGATATGTTGTCTAAGAAACATCTTTTCTACATTATATGTTTGATCCCAGATAATGTAAACGACAACGTACCACACCTATACAAGCCTTTTTTTTTAATCCACTACAAGTTAGCCCCTGAGTACGATCACACCTTATGGTAAGTGATGATGCAGTCTAAGATGATAGCGGGCTAACCTGTTAAGGGCATGGCAGTTTATTAAACCCATACCCCTATTCGGTTTGTACACGGCATCGTACCGGAACGCTAAATCGCTTGGCGGCACGTCTTTGCCGGTAGGGTGGTAATTAGCCACGGCCGAAGCGTCCCACCAGGCCAGACCAGGGAAGATTCAGAAATCATAAATTCCCAAACTGACCCTGCCGCGGGGATCGAACTCGAAGGCCGAAGTCTGCCGGGGTACGAGCCACGAGGTTGAACCTCCTTGCCCAGGCGTGTCCTCACAGGTAGCTTTGACTACCTGGATGTTTCTTTCAATCTTAATCAAATAAAAACATTACTCCGCAAGTGCCATTAAGAGTAAAACCTCTTTAAGCCCTCCATTAGAACCAATTGATCCTGAGCGCCAAAAGTTATTCCATAAATTATTCATCAAAATACACAAAGGAAGGAAAGCCTCGTTTAAGAGAGCAATATGAAGTGATGAATTTAATTGCCTTCATCCCACTCTCAATATTAAAATTAAAATCTTTTTTCCAGCGACGACAACGGTTCAAAGCAAACTAATTAGTGTTTCACAATAATATTTTGGTACACACGGTATACATAATTTAATTATGTACTTACTATAAAATATTATAAACTTCAACCTACCTTAATTTAATATCTAGTCATTTTAATTGAGTAGGTACGCAGTGTACTTACACTTCAATTAAATATTTAATACCATAATCCTTTGCATGTTTATTAAATGTATGTATTTAAAAAGAACTCAAACATTATTTATATCAAGTGAACATTTATTATTCAAAGGTTCCATCCAAAGGCTTTAGACAAATTTTCAGGTGAGAATATCGAAAATCGACTAAAAATTTTGATTAATTCTCATTAATTACGAATAATCATCGACCCGCCTTTCAACCCATGAACCCATGTTTTCTAGTAAAATAGAAAATTGTATCCCATTGGGCCATTTTCAAATAAAGAATGCTGAAATATTATGCGAATTAATATCAACGCCATCTATACGAATTTCTTTGAACTATCTGAAAATAGGGTGTGCTTACAGGTGGCTTTATGTTCATACCCAAACACAAACCATCAACCACAGAACCTTGCAAGGTTCTAAACTCAGGTTGCAGTCTTGCATCTTGATAAACCCTATTTTTGGAGTGTCTCCTTTAGAATCGATTTTCATATATAAGCCCGGGGTATGAAAATTTATGGGGAGTATAATAAAACTTTCTCCATTACGTTATTGACTTTGTTTCCATGGTAAAACTTGTTTAAGTTTCCATGAGTATATTATATTATGTATGTTTTGTCGAATATAAACTATACAGGCTGGCCCAAATAGTGACGTCTAAATAAAAAATTTAGATTCCTCGTACTTAGACCTATCAGAAAATACCCCATGTACGAGTATGTTCAGCGATTTTTGGTAGTTTTCGAGTTATAATTTTATTAAGTTTTTTCGTGAGATTTCTGAGTGAGTGAACGTGCTTGCTATGAAGTGTGCTACTTTGCATAAAATAATTACCATCGTAACATTAACCCAAGTCGGAAAATTTTTGGTCGAAAATGAAAAGTTTACGTTCGACAAAAGTAGAGACGAATTTTCAACTTAAGATTTAAAATACTTGAACCTGTCTGCGTCACTTCCGACTAATTTCAAAAACTTTTGGGGTTTCTAATCTTTCCTTACTATAGTTAAAAATTTTGGTGCTTTAGGAGGCATTATTGTGAGAAATCAGACTTCAAATGTGGTAAGGCGGTAATTTCTGAACTTAAAACTTGATTCTTAAAATTGAGTTTTAGCTATTTTTAACAATTTTATGGCTAACTAGATGATGCCCGCGACTTCGTCCGCGTGGATTAATGTTTTTTGATTCCCGCGGGAACTCTTTAATTTTCCGGGATACAACATAATATACCTGTAACAAATTTCATCAAAATTGGTTGAATAGATGGGCCGTAAAAGCGTAGCAGACAGACAGACAGGCACACTTTCGCATTTATAATATTAGTATGGATTGCAGTAGGTAATGCATTTTCTACAGAAATAATCATTGATGTAGAATTTTACTACCTATGAAATAATCGATATTTTATTTTTGTATTTATTTATCAATGTGTCAAATCGATTAAAACTTCTTCATAAAGAAAATCAATTGTTATCAAAAATCTAATCAGTAACGCATTAGAACATCATTAAATCGAGCTGCCAAAAGTAAAATAAATGATTAAACAGAAATGAGTACTATTTTTTTTTAAATATTTTATTCTTAATTCAAAAATATAAACAGGCAACCATTTCAGACAGGCAAGTAGGTACTGGATTTTTTCATTCCCATCACTTTGTGCCTAAACAATGCTCTATCAGACAGTGAAACGAATATTGATTCCTGGTAATGAGCTTTCGAATCGACAAGTGCGTACTTAATTAAAAACGGTTCAAAATGCGCCGGCAAAGGTTTCATTCACTCATTAATTAAATGATATTGGATTTCGATGTAAGTGCTCCATAATCGGATTCCCTCTCATTTGCATTATTATTTTTGTTTTCCAAATTGCGTTCATATATTTCTGTCAGTTCAAAGCTTATGTATATTATATTCATAGTGGGTCGACGTCCATACAAATTACAGACCCGGCTACCTTATTTAGTAGCATCTTATTCCATAGGTATGTTACTGAGTTTTTACATTGCAAATACGATTGATCGACGTGAGAGCTCACCTCACCAAGTGTAAGCGAACGTTAGAGTAAAATGAACCTTAAAAGCATTGGTTTAGAGCTCATTTCATCATTTCCTTTATTTATTCACAGCTAGCGCTCCAAACGCTGAATTTATCACTTTAAAGCAAGAGCTTTTGGGACCATTTTACTTTGACCGTTCGCTTACACTTGGCGAGGTGAGTTCTCACGTCGATCAACCGTATTTACAATGTAAAAACTCAGAGTAAGCGTACTGATAAAGAGTCGAGAGACGTAGGACACTACATACAGAGTCATTTGAATGACAGAATTTTGTGATCATGAGTGTGGAATATGTAAGGCGTTTGAATATTTTAGTATGGAGTTACGCCATTATTATTTTTTAAATGATGGCACTCATAAATTAAAATTAATAGCTTGCATCAATACAAGCAAGTATGATGAGACAAAATCTTCTACAGCGTCAGGCTTCCGAGATATCTTGATGACTTTTGACGACCTCCGTGGCGCAGTGTGTAGCGCTGTTGTCTTAACGTGTGAAGGTCCCGGGTTCGATCCCCGGCAGAGTCAATTTGGAAATTTATAATTTCTGAATTTTCCCTGGTCTGGCTTTGTGGGAGGCTTCGGCCCTTGCTAGTTACCATCCTACCGGCAAAGACGTGCCGCCAAGCGATTTAGCATTACGGTACGATGCCGTGTACAAACCGAATAGGGTTTAATATAACTGCCATGCCCCTAACCTACTTATCATCAGGTGAGATCGCAATCAAGGGCTAACGTGTAGTGATTAAAAAAAATAAGCTTAGGTAGGACCACGGGTAGGACGGTAGTATGGAGTGTAGAAGATAAGGGGTGTTATCTCTGTATATAAAAAGTGTCCGTCGAAATGCATCACATTGGGGGCGCCACATTAGCATCAAAGAAAGCGCCAAATATTATTATTAGAGTAGGTTTGAGAAATAAACAAGGAAAGAAAACATTCATCATTATTTTGTACAGCGTAAGTTGTTAAAATCTATTTTAGTCTAATTCATACCATACCCTTTGCTACACCAGCGTCACTGTGGTAGGTTTTTGAACTGTTATTTTCAGCAACCACCGGACAGTTTTCTCCCAGAGATAACACTCCTTACCTCTACCCTCCATAGACGGTAGGTAGGCGAATACATTCAAACCCCTTTCGGCGTCATATCATCCACAGCCTAAGTGATTTCCGGACCGAGCACCGTCGCGTCGGTGAGAAATACATAGCCAATCTTAGTAGGAGGCCCCGTCGGTCGAGAATTTGAAATTCGAAATTCATTTGGAATGATGCCATGAGTGGGCAAAATAATAACTATAGGGACACAAACTTATCTATAGTAGAGAGTAGTAAAGTACAAATTTTTATGATTAAGGTGGAAGACAAGGGTCTGCCCGCGAAATTCAAATTTAATTTGGATTTTCGCAATTTGTAAACTAATACGACAAAGTAGGCATAAGGCATTCAAATTGCGCCCCTAGGAATATCATCTTCACAGGTTTATATAAAAATCTTTACTTGAAAGTGTCCAGTTTAAGAAATTAGTCAAAACAATGAGTTTGACGTGAGTTACTCACAAATTAGTCATTATTTTGACTAATTTCTTAAACTGTGCACTTTCAAGTAAAGATTTTTATATAAACCTGTGAAGATGATATTCCTAGGGGCGCAATTTGAATGCCTTATGCCTACTTTGTCGTATTAGTTTACAAATTGTGAAAAACCAAATTAAATTTGAATTTCGCGGGCAGACCCAAAGTCGTCGCTCAGGCATCCCCTGACAACGTGTTTTATAAACACTGGGTACACCAGACCCCTAACGTAAAATGATTTTTCATTTTAAACTGTATTTTAAAATTTTATGTATATATTTTATTATATTTAGTTGTTCTTTTTTCTCAATGTAAACGTGTTTTTATATGGGTTCTACCTACAATAAAATGATTTTATTATTGTTTGGTTGTTTGTTTTGTTTCTCTTTTTATTTAATTTTTCATAGATACTAGCGACGCTGTAACCGGGTCAGATGAATTTAGGACTATTTCAACCCATTACTGGCCCACAACTGAGCTTGATTCTTGTTGACAAATACAAATTCGGTCCTGCCCCATCCAATTTACAACTAGAGTAAAAGTTTTTTATTTGTTTTTTCTAAGTTAGCCCTTGACTCATCTGATGGTAAGTGATGATGCAGTCTAAGATGACAGCGGGCTAATCGGTTTCTACACGGCATCGTACCGGAACACTAAATCGCTTGGTGGTGTCTCTGCTGGTAGGGTGGTAACTAGCCACGGCCGAAGCCTCCCACCATAACTAGACCAGATAAAATTCAGAAATTATTAATTCCCAAATTGACCCTACAGCTGTAGGGTCAATAGGGAATCGGATCCGGGACCTCCCGCTATAAGACCACAGCGGTCGTTAATAACTATACTTCAACAATTACTATCTGCTCACATGATATTATGTCCCTCCGTTTAAAAAAAATCGTCGTTACTTCTTAGCAGAGAGCTGTAACCGAAATAAATAAATAACCATCTTATGTCACCCTGAGGGACGAGTGGCCTAGTTGTGACATCGCATATCAGTCGATTGCGAAGTTTAAGCAATGTTGACCCAAGTCGGTAACTGGATGGGAGACCGAATTTGGAGGTTCAAATTTGGCCTTTTCGTTTCCTCCGTGCCTCGGAGAGCACATTAAGCCGTCGGTCCCGGTTATTATCACTAACATCTGGTAATAGTTACTAATACCAAAGAGTTTAAATACTCTTAGTTGAGTCGCATGCGGAAGGACGTGGGAACTCACCGCATTTATTATCCCAAGAAAACTCCTACCATTATTTGATTAATGGAAAGGGATCACGACCCTCAGTAATGAGGAATACGACGCAGAGAGAGATTATGTCACCCTACTTTACCATCTTAAACGTAGGTATACTAAGTATCAATCCCCTCCTTTGTGACGGTACGGACGGTAATTAGAAAAAGGAAAAACGCAGACTGCCATCTGATCCATTTTCTCTGAAACCGGACGGCTCGTATTAAGTCTGTTACAGTTTGGTCGACGTTTCCTCATTAGAACCCACCCTTTTGCATCGCCGTATATTTCCTTTGCCTTGGTGTAGTTAGATTAGTACCGAATTGCTAAAAGGGGGAGATTTTCCACAAACTTACTACTTTTTAAAATTTTATACATAAACATATAAACCCCCTTAATAATTAAAGATTGTTACTATTTACAATTCGTCCGCGTAGATTTGGATTTATTAAAATCCTGTGGCAAGTCTTTGATTTTTCCTCATAAAAATAAAGTGTAATACTATATCATGACCGCGTTTTTTTTATTTCCACGGCAGCTCCTTAATATTCCGACATAAAAAGTAGCTTATGTAAGGACGTAGGTGGGTTAAATAGGTAGGAGAGAGGTAGGCTACATCCCGGGAATTCCCTACCTCTACATATTAAATTTCATCATCAAAATCGGTTGAAAAGATGGGCTGTTAAATAGTAGAAAACTGACAGACAGACACACTTTAACATTCATAATATTAGTATGGATGTCAATGTATGTCTTAGGGATGAAAGCTATTTCTAAGGTATCTAACTACTTGGTTATGGTACCACATTGGTAAAAGATGGCGGTCTCATAAAAGCTGTTCTATGTAGCGGCCTTCTTCGCCGTATGAACGTTACTCCCGTGCGAAAAAATTCACAGATTCTGTGAATTAAATACAAAAATTTACGAAAAAGCACTTCTTGCCTGCATCGGCATCTTTTAACACCATTACCATGACGATCGGTCAATAATCATAGAAGCTACATCACTTTTTATATACGCAAATACCCGTTTTTCTAATTCCAAATCTAAAGGGACCACCTACAGGTCACAATTATTATAAACCGATTTTCAAAATTTTTCCGCCATTTTGTAGTTAAACTAATACCCTAGGACCTCGTTTTTTTCTTTTTTTCTTAAATCATTTTTTGTTCCAAAATATTTACAAACAAACAAACACCCCCCAAAAAATCAGACTTCTTTTACGTTTTTCGAAATTCCAAAAAAAGTTACCAGCCGATTTTCAAAATTCAAACGCTCGCACGTGTGTCGATGAATTCCTCAACTCCTCTTGGTACTATTCCCATCTCGATTTTCCCAAAATCTTCGGACCTATGGCCAAAAATACGTCTCAGGCGATTTGAATCTGATAACCATTTTCAATGGTAAAAATGTGAGTCGGTACTCTTGAGAGACAGGCCAAAAGTCTTACTAAATAAAGCACCAAATTGAAACCCACTTTCTGTTTAGAACTCAGATAACTTAATAGAAGATACGTACCTCTACCTATAAAGGATTTCATCTAAAATGGACACGACCCTTTACCTTCCCGCACGCCAACTAATTGACTTAGTGAAGGAGCTCTAATTAGAGGAGAAATTGATTTTAAAATACCCTGCGCTAGTACCGTCAGCATGTTTTATACTATCAGCATTTCAACCGAGAAAATCTTAAATGTAATATGAAAACTCTCATATTCTACTTATTATAAAAAGTCATACATTTTGTAAGTAAAATAAACAAATATACTAAAAATTAACTACAAAATAACTATAAAATAAATTTAAAATAAACCCTACCGTTCTTTAAGGTTGGAGAAATCGGCCCTAAATCGTACATTAGTCCGATATATTAAAGGAACCTGGGATTCAATCCTGGCCTCACCGAATATGAAACCGTCTAACCACTGGGCTATGAAGAATATAAAGTCTAAAATTTTAGTCTACCCTTCATAAAATATCCTTGAAGAAACTAAAGGTTAACTAAAACTAAGAGAATTCGCTTCCGATCGAACCGTCTGCTTCGGCTTTGACTTCGGCCAATCTCAGTCAAAAAACCTGTTTCGTGTAAACCTTCGGCGCTGGCCAAAATGGGCTGAAATTTTGGCCGAAGCCGAGGGTTTCTAGCAAGCGCCGAAATTTAATTAACTGTTAGGCACGAACGTGCGCGACCACAATGCGGAAGGTTGTGACAATAGCCGATTAAAATTGGCTTCGGCCAGAAATCGACTTCGGTCGGACTCTGCTTTTGATCAATACTCAAAGAAAAACAAAGCCACTTCAAACGTTAACTACCTAATAAAAATGATATTGTACCTGTTATGAGACCCAACTAAAAATATGATATTTTGGTTACACACTGCTTTATTGGAAACTAGCTAATGCCCGCGACTCTGTCCAGGTGGATTGAGGGTATTGGTTCCCGCGGGAACACCTTAATTTTCCGGAATAAAAAGTAGCCTATGTGCTAATCCAGACTATAATCCATCTCTGTGCCAAATTACATGCAGATCCTTTCAGCCGTTCTGGCGTGATTGAGTAACAATCATCTATCCATCCATATACAGATGGATGGAAGTATATTGTATAGTACGCGCGCGAGTTGAATGCAGAGTGAATGTTTGTGCCACCATACATTTTCTCTGCATTGAACTCGCGCGCGAACTATACAATATGTTTCCATCCATCCATCCAAACTTCCAGAAACATCCAAGATCTTCATTAAACTTACTTCTTCATCAAACTTACATTCTCTCTTTTTACTGCGATCTCACCTGATGGCTGATGGTAAGGGATGATGCAGTCTAAGATGTTATAGTGGGCTAATCTAGTTTAGGGGTGTGGCAGTTATATTAAAAACACCCCTAATCGGTTTCTACACGGCATCGTACCGCAACGCCACGACTTTTCCCTGTAGGGTGGTATTTGGTAACTAGCCACAGCCGAAGCCTCCCAACAGAAGGACCAGAGAAAATACATACCTTTATAAATTCCCGGAACCCGGGGCCTCCTAAATTAATAAAACACCGCTCAACACTGCTCCAGGGAGCTCGTCAAAATTTCCAAAACCACGCGTGAAATGCTAGTGGGTATATGATATAGGATGACAGTGAGATTATTTGGGGAATGGCTTATAATTCCATTGCCGGATGTATTTTGTAATCAATATGTCACCGGGCCTTAATTCAAGGTAGTAGAGTCCATTTCGGCGTAGCAATTCAATTGCACAAAGCGTGAGGAACGTTTTCAGCATTGCCTTTGTAATGTACTTAATCGTTTGCAGCTTCCATGCCGTAAATGTTGCTTTGAAATCTTTGAATGAAAGTGTATCACTTTCGTTAGAGCGATATTTTGACATTGACTTTTAGTGCTGAATCCATACTAATATTACAAATGCTAAAGTGTCTGTCTGTTCGTATGTCTTTCTGTCTGTCTATCCGTCTGTCTGTCTGTCTGTCCGTCTGTCTGTCTGTCTGCTACGCTTTCACGGCCCACCTGTTCAACCGAGTTTGATGAAATTTAGTACAGGGATAGTTTGTATCCCGGGGAAGGACGAGGCTACTTTTTATCCCGGAAAATTAAGGAGTTCCCGCAGCAATAGAAAAAGTGATTTAGTCCGCGTGGATAATGATTCTATGATTTCCGCGGTAACTCCTTAATTTTCCGGCATAAAAAGTAGCCTATGTCCTTCCCCTGGATACAACCTATACTTTCACCAAAATCGGCTATACTGCCGTGAAAGCGTAGCAGACAGACTACCAGATGTACTTTCTTTCGCATATATAATATTAGTATGGATTTTAAGCTATTGAGCCCTAAGAATAAAAATGCATAGTAGTTATATTGTATCATAACTATATTTATCTACTCCAGCATCGAAAAGTTCCAATTTCGAATTTGACAACTATATCGAATTGAACCCTCTTTCGTGTTTGCTTCTCATAACGATACAGTTCGTTGTATGGGAGCTGTATCGTTATGAGTCGTAGCTGTATCGATATGGTTATCTTCATAAATAGGATACCTATAGCTTAGCGGCTCTGGGTTCTGGCACTTTCCCAACCAGTCAATTGATTTGACTTTTTTATTAATTTACAAAGTAAAAAATTATAAAGACGTCCTTGTCGTAGATAAAATCTTGTATGCAACTGTACGTAATTAGTCATTTTAATTCTCGTACTATCCTATTTTGATACTCGGCAAGCCTCGTATCAAAAAACAGCACTCGAATTAAAATGACCCTCATTACGATACAGTTGCATAAATAGCTATTTACAATCTGTGCTAATACTATAATGACAGACACACACCATTGTGTTGTTTATGACACGTATTGTATTCGGAAATATCAGAAATTTTCAAAATCATGGAGCCAATCGGCCGTCTGAAATGGATCGTAAAGTCGGTGGACTTTGGCCTCGTATTGAACGAGCCTGGAGCCGGGAGTCGTGGCTAATATTAATAACTAATTACTACTCATTCAGTGTTCACTGTCAAGCAAAAACACAAGCAAAATTTGAATTATTACATAACCAACAAATGGTATATGTCTGCAAACAAAGAAATCTATCTACTATTTTAATGAAATTTGGTATACAGGTAGGTTTTATACTGGAAAATTAAGGAGTTCCCCCGGGGATCGAAATAACTTAATCTTAAACTTAATACTTAGTACTTTATAATTATTGTCATTCAAAAGTACAGTGTAATACCAATTTTGAATAAAGTAGGTAGGTATATTCTGATTCTATTCTGAATGGTTATCAACATTGCATCTCAAAGTGATCAAGACAGTCGCTCATTTCAGCCCCTAGCGTCGTCTGTCCGTAACAGACTTTGAAGCGGATTATGAAGATATAGTCGCAACTCGCAAGGCGCAAGGCGATACTCTACCTATGTACAGTACATAAAGCTAGGTACCGAGGCTGGCAGCTCGTTTCCCGTGACTACATAAACCTGAGTATTGATTTTTACAATTTACGCAGATAGCTATTAGTTTACATACGAGCCCGAGCGTAAAACAATGAACTCGGCCGGGTTTTATTTTTGCACGTAAATTAAGTTCGCAGTTCGCTAGTCGGCCGGCGATTTCCGTTGCATCCCCCGGCCTGGCGTCCGGCACGGGCGGCGAGGGATCCGCTTTGTTTACATTCGCCTAGTTACAGTACCGCACCTAATATCTCTGTGTCGGCACCTTGAGACAGTCGGAATTCACCTGAATCGGCAGATGCGAGGCAGCTGTCGGCCGGGCCAGTCCTCTCGCCCCGCGCGATCTTCGCCCCGCGGCTCGCGCAATCGCGGCTAACAGTTTTATTTTCCCGAATAAACTTTATCAAACAAAGCGTGCGTGCCCCCGCACCCTGCATCTGCTCGCCCAGCTGTTCCCACTGCAGCTGGCCCTCCCGTCTCGTTTCGCCGCGGATGCATCGCTCGGGTTCGAGGGAGATGAATAACAACTAGTGTAATCACATCGAGATTCGAGACCCTTCAGTTCCCTGTGCACAGCCCATTCGTAGTTCGTATCCCGACGCCGGCGGACAACATGCAAGCGACTACGACGAGCAAGCGTAAGCGCGAACGCGACAATGAGTCTGAGCGACAAGTGAAGCGTGAGCGGCGCCGCAAGCGGTCCCGCAGCGTGCCGCTGATGCACGACCCGGATAATGCCGAAAAGCGTCAAGCGCTGAAGCGTCTGTTTGGGCGGATTTGTTCAGTGGAAATGGAGAACGACCCGGCGGATTCCTTTGAGAACTTGGGTAATGATGGCGGCCGCTACGATTACGGCGGCGACGAGAACGACGACCCGCTGCTGGACTCGGTGCCCGTGGATATGGATCCGGAGCAGCTCGGTTTCTTAGTGTGCGCTCAGGAAACGCTGAGATTCCTGAACGGCCGTGGGCTCCCTACTGAGCATCCGGTTTTCTGCCGGCTGCGTATGCGCTTCCTCCGCGGCATCGGGGAAATGGCGACGGCCTGAGCAATGCTCGGCCCAGAGCCCTCCAGAAACTGAACCTGCTTCTGTGTCCACTCTTCGATGTTCCTCACCGCTATGGTCTATTTAGATGTCATTCGATGTGATCCCTTTAAACAAAGAATTACTCTACTCCTAAAATCAGGGCTCTGGTTATAGTGTATAAGGTGTCTTAATGTGAATTTGTTGTTGTGTATCAAATATCGAGGCAACAGGTGGCCCGCAAGGGTGTTCTAGTCATAACTAGTCAATAACAAAATATATTTGTTAAACAAAAGACGTATTGATATTTAATTAAATGTAATAAATTCGTCCTCGAATTTCACATATTTTCTTTCATTTCCCACCTCAGGGTAATCCACGTAAGTTATGTTTAAGTAAACTAATAAAACATTATGATTAGAAATGAAATCTCTTTTATTTTAACAGCTCCTTTAAATATTCTAATTACTCAGAACTAATTATAATAATTAAATTAAAAATAATTTTCTTTAAATTTCTCGTTAAGTAACTGAATAGAATATCAAAGAAAGATTTGAAAGAATATTTATTTGATAGAAGTAATAAGTTCTAAGTATACAGCTAATGTAGCGTAGGCGTGTAAAATTAAATCATAGTCCTAAGGAATATTCATAATTCAACCCATATCCTTTCACTCTGCCTAAACCCAACCAACTTCGAAATCTTCAAAATTCCTTAATTGGTTTCAGTCCTAATCTATTAAGTTCAAATCTCCATAGGTGGAGTCCCAAAATAAAAAACCACAGAAACACATTTTATATTATAATTTATTTATTAGTCATCCAGAATACAAAACAATTTTCACTTCTTTTCTGAATTAAGTCAAGTAACTTAACTTTTAATAAACAAAGCTTAAATAAATAGCAAGCGCAATATCTTTGTATGATAATATCTTTGGTATAGTTATAACTTATTGCTTTCTAACTTAAAATAATAAATTGATTTATTAATATTATTATGACTATTATTTTAGTTTTTATAAAAAGTTAACTAAAGCATAGGACAATGTAACTTATCAATTCGTAGCGCATCTACTTAAAAAAAAATTTGCTAACTAACGTTTTTCTCTTTTTATTATGTACGTATCCCATGTGCGTAATAGGTACATATAGGTATAGAATTATAAATTTCATGATAATATGTCCCAAGTATAATACTTTTTTTTTAATTGACTAGTTTGTTGGTTTACAATATGATATATCACTTCCTCTATAAGCATATTCGATAAGCAATGTTTTCATTTCTTCATTACTTAGATTACGTTCCGTTTTGATGGATTCATCTTTTGAAAGTTCCGATTTTAAAGGTCCCTTTGAAACATTAACATTGATTTGATCTTGTCTGAGAAAAATTGTTGATAGTATGTTATACAGCTCATGTGCTGTCATATTATTTGTAGATGGGTGTTCTTCAGATTTTAATACTGCTGTAGAGTCTGGGATCATCCTGAAAAAGAACATAGTTACAATTAACACGGTAGGGTCTTCTAACTTGACATTGTGCTCGCATGAATAGGGTTTATATTATAAGTAACGTTAAATAACGCTGATAAAAAAGATTTTAACAGTGGATAAGTAAAGTTAAGAAGTTATATCAATTTCTAAAGCATTGTTTATTTGAGTATTCTTGTATTTTATTTGATTTAAGAAAGATAACGACAGAGATACGGTATTCCGAACCAGTGGTAGATTCATTCGACTATTCTTAAGCACTTGTAAAAAGTCTATTTGAATAAAAAACACAAATTTTTTTTGATTTCGATTTTGATTTTGATTTTGATTTTGATTGAGTTCATAAGGGTATTATGGGTCTGTTATAATATCACAGAGATTCAAAGATCCTTTGAAAATTTAGAATTAAAAAAAGATTTTGAGTTATTAAAACCTGATGCCTGATTTTTTAAGAAATTCGTTATTAATTGGACTTTAAAACGGTAACGTTTTTTTCAACATCTAGTTCAAACTGTTTTTCACGAACATTGCTTATTAAAAAGCCGCCGACCCGCATTGGAGCAGCGTGGTGGGTCTAAGCTCTAATTCCCTCTCTCCTATTAGAGTGTCTGTCGGTCTGTGTCCAACAGTGGGACGTTAATGGGCTGTAATAGTAGTAGCAGTTATTAAAATGCAAGTATCTATGTAGGGCAAATAATATTTTTGATAAAGATTAACTGAATACCATTTTCTTATACACAAACACACTACAACTTTCATCGCAAGGGAAAGCTGTTGGCTCTTCTCGGTTGGCATCCCGAACCAGTGGTAGATTCATTAGAAGGTTTATTTAAACAATTTTTTTTTTTTTTAAATAAGCTTGTCTTGTCCAACAAATCTTCCGGGCCCATCTTCGAAGCAGCTGATTTTGAGAAAACTTTCACGAGCAAATTTGAACTTTTGGATTTGGAAGTGACTTTGGATTCTAAAGGGTAAAAGTTATTCCGAGCGGGTGAAGTCGCGGTCGGGTGCTAGTATAAGCACAAACTTGGAGCCGACGCGATTCTCCAATGGTCTAATTATTCGAATCGTTCCTCTTGGTACAGCTTCATAATTATTTTCAATTATTTTGACCTCGATAACCATTGAAATAGAATGAGTTACTAAAATTCTACATCAATGTCGATAATTGAGTAGGGACAAGGTACTTTGTCGACCCGGATATGAATACCAATAGCTTTTTTATAAATACGTACCTAGTTTTTAGTAAAATCAATGTTTTAAGGTACGTACTTTGTAGAGCCAGATAATGAATGGACGAAAAAGAATCCCTTTTTATAAATACCTAGGTAGTTTTTAACAAAATAGGTAAATGTTAAGTAAATTACTTTTTCACCAAAAAAAAGCAATTTCTCAAATGCACGTCGAACTCTTTATAGAGGCATTAATTAATTATTTTCACAGAACCTTGTCATATATCGCATAATATACGCACAAGAAGTTGATTAAAATTTCAATTAGCTAAAGGGCTTTAACGCCACGAAAACTCCTACCATTATTTCATTAATGGAAAGGGGTCACGACCCTCAGTAATGAGAAGTACGACGCAGAGAGATAATGGGCTTTAAATGTAATTTAATTAATTCAAACTGAATATAAAGACATGACACAATAATATAGGTAGATATAAACAAATACTAAACCTAGAATACATAACTGGAGGTCGTAGCCCGTAGGCCATATAGCATAGCTTCAACCACGAACAAAAAATGATTCAATCAATAAAAACTTCAAAGGTACACATGTCAAAGAAACCTGCCAAGACATCCTGTGCAGCCCCAAAAGGTTGAAGTAAGACCCACCTGCTTTGCCCCTCTGCGATATCTTGTGTATGAAACCAACAATTGCACCTTATATTAAGAAAAAAAAACACTCCACTACTCTTTCGAGCTATTAATCGCGTAGGAACACCGCAGGAACTGTCGGCAAAATGCCCGAGTACAACCGGCCTGCGTTCATTCATGAACTATTTTTTTCCAAATACTTTAACTAATACTCCTACAACCAATAAACACTCATATGTCATGCATGCAAGACACAATTTCGAACGGTGTACAGTAACTAAGGGGCACATCTGGAAGCCGTCTGGCCCTATTTGTGTGATTTACCCCAACATGCCGTGTAGTGGGGTATGAATCCAAAGTCTGCTTCAAAAGTGAATATTGCTGCGGATTTTACAACGATAGTGCACAGATAAACAAAAAATGTTACGTAACGGGATATACAGATGAAAAATAGGAGCGTATTCGTGAAGCGGAGCAATTTTTTGTTTGCGTAATACAAAGCCTTGTTTTGTTGGAATTAAAATTCACTATACTCCCCTTTATACACAGTCTATCAACTTTGGTTTTAGTTCTATTTTTAAACGTTCACTATAACATGATTCCAGCAATTCTAGGTAAATGGATTTCGAATAATTGCAGGAACAAAGTTCTACCTTTGCTCTATTACGGGAAAGCTCAACAAGATTAGCATTTATACCGTATCGTACCGTTATGATCTTATACGGTTATTGGGGCTGATTCTGTAGTGCACAATCTCTTAAACTAAAATTAGAGCATTACAAATATTGGTAACCCTTTCATAATACTTCCTACGGAAAGGGACAGAACTAGATTTAAAGCTGCCATTTTAGTTTAGTTTAGAGATTGTGTTATACAGAATCAGCCCCATTATCTTGGTAAAGTTTTTAAGTGTTTATTTTTGGTATTTCACATATCGAAAACCAGCTAATCGCCCCTGAACCGCTGGTTGGAATTTTCTAAAATCCTGAAACAATCAAAAACGGATTTGAGTTGAAAGATGGAAGGCTTTTATACAAACTTTGATGAAGATGCCCGCGCCAACTTTTAGATAATTTTTCCGGGATAAAATGTAGATTATGTGTTATTTCAGGTTAAAAGCTATCTCCATTCCAAACAGCTTAATCAATTCTGTTATTATATCGTGAATGAGTAACAAATATCCAAACACAAACACACAAACTTTCAGATTATAATATAATAAGTTATAACCTCTACTATTTCACTAGGGGAGGTAGTTTGAACAGTCAATCAGTATTCAGGACTAGTAATGTCTTATTTATTAGATAATATTTTTATGTTAGAAAAAGGAAGACAACTAGGGAGAAATCAATAATCTACAAACGGTTGTTTACGATTACCTAATGCCGAAGGGTAGTTTTTTGTTTCTTTTCTGAGTACCAATGAAAGGTGCTCAATATAATTACAATCTAGCCAGAATATTTGACGAATAAGTAATTTTTCTTTAACCTAAGCTTATAATTAACTTGTGTACTAAGAAATTGTCCAATGACGTATCAGTCTTTCTTGTTGCGAATAGACACTTTGTTCATGTGTTCTTTTAGGCAGCACTTCACTACACTATTACTAGTCACTATACACTAACTCAAAGGGCTTTGTCGCTCGTAGTGATTTAAATCTCCTTTACTGTCCGAACGAAGTAGAAAAATAAACTGCAAGTATTTCATAAGACACCTGAAACATAATGTGAGTAAAATTACTAAAATACCTATTCTATCTAATAAAAGCCTATTTACTTGGTATCCCATCCTCGTCGCCAACTGTTATTTCGTCTTTCGGAGAGGTTTTAAAAGGAAACGCAGTGTACACTTTGCAAGCTGTATTCTCACTAATGGCGCGGCGCGCAGGCCGCCATCCGCATGTTTTTCGAAATACCTACATACTATTATAATAATTTTCTATATATAGGCATTCTAAAAATTATTGATCGTGTTTTTCAATATACATACATTCGGCAATGCATACATATTTATATTTGCTGGCTGCTTGTGAAACAGCACCTCTACATCGTAATCATTCACTAGCTAATGCCCGCGACTTCGTCCGCGTGGATTGAGATTTTCGGTTCCCGCGGGAACTCCTTAGTTTTCCGGGATAAAAAGAACCCTATGTGTTATTCCAGACTATAATCTATCTCTGTGCCAAATTTCAGCCAGATCAGCCGTTGGCGCGTGATTCAGTAACAAACATCCATACATCCATTCATCCAATCTTTCGCATTTATAATATTCATTCATTTCATTTTTGAGATTCGTTACTCTATCAATCACAATACAGTGGTTTTTTTTGGGATAATAATGTGTTATGTACCTATGTAAGATCCCAGATATTTTCGCATAGAAAACAGACTAGAAGTCCAAATATCGAAATCATAATCATAATCATAAATCATTTATTTTGCAAAATTGTGGGTAAAACAGCTGTATAAGTAAATACAGAGACAATGTGCAAAAACTATATTATATTACTAAATTTAAAATTATCAGCCAATTTAGTCACGTCGCGATTCCTATCCAAATCAATCGATAGATATTTCAAAAATCACCCAATAGCCAAATATTGTTCTATATATAATATAACCCATTTAAAACGATACTGGTCAAAGTAAAGTTAGAACAAACAAATAAAAAGTCGTTTACAAAATTCGTGGAACAGCTTCTACAGTATGGAGGCTTTATTTAGCCGAGCCAATCACTCAAAGCAAAAAGAAAGCTTGTCGACATGTGTATGCTGTCAACATTGCAGGTTTCCTATAGTTGGTTTCTGATAGATGCTTTGAATTTTTTCCCAAAATGAACGAGTCTGTGAATTCTGTTTATTCTCCTAGAAGTGGCAATAAAAGGAACTAAGTATAATATAATGTTTTTATTGGAATTAAATACAACAGCTGCAGGCATAGAATAATTCTCTAGAATCAATGCCAGCGTGTAACCGAAAGAGATGGGTAATAATAGGTAAAACGCTGCAATGCACTAAGCACATTAAGTGCTTTATGAACAAAACAAACTAAACCCGTGACACGCAGAAAGGGATAGAAAAAACATATTTTTTCTCATTCTATCTTGTGTAACATCCCAACACTGCATCTCTTTCATGTGGGAGTGAGAAGGAGATTAGGCTTGGTCTATATACCTCTCTCTGTCTACGGCTGCAGGGTACCGGCTAAAAATGACAGCTACAGTGTAACGATCGCAAGCACCTCTGATTGGTTAACACTCTTCCACTATTGGACAAAATCCATTGACGCAGCAAGAATACCATAAATTCAGCCAATCACAATAATTGATACTGTAACAATGATTGATTGATGCAGGTTTTACACAATCGCCCTGCAGGGCGACCGCGTATCTTCTGCATCAATCATTGATACATCGCAATCACCTCTGATTGGTTAACACTCTTCCACTATTGGACGAAATCCATTGACGCAGAAAGAATACCATAAATTCAGCCAATCAGAGGTGATTGCGATGTATCAATGATTGATGCAAAAGATACGCGGTCGCCCTGCTGATTTAACGTTAACTGACATTGACAGTTATCTATATCGCTTCTATCACTTTTTATCTTGTCTCTGTACTGTCCATTAAAAATCCATTTATTATTCGCTAGTTTTATGCTCATATAATAAAAACATCAGTTTTCCCAACATGGAATATAAACCATACTAATATTACAAATATGAAAGTGTCTGTCCGTCTATCCATCGGTGTGTATGTCTGTCTATCTGCTACGTTTTAGTGACCCATCTATTCATCCAATTTTGACGGTACAGAGATAATATTATGTAGGTTGCATCCCGGGGAAAAACAAAGGCTACTTTTTATCTCGGAAAATCAAAGAGTTTGGCCGGGATTTTTAAAGACCTACAGCCGTTGTTGAATGAATTTTCGTTACACAAAATGTACAAAATTAAACGCAAAAATTAAAAAATCAAAAAAGAAATCGCAAACATGTTCAAAACGCAAGATATTCAAAACGCAAAATGTTCAAAGATACTCCGAAAATTAAAACAATATTCAAGAGAGTCTTCACAGTGCAAATCACTTTTTCTAATTCTGAAGGCGAACAACCAAATTTATTAATTACATAAATAGATACGAGCACTAAACTAATTCCTTAATTTTTGAAATCAAAAAGTAAGAAAAATAGCATACGCGCCCATTTGTAAACCTCCTTCTACCTACGTGGATAAAAATTAATATCTGCGTTACAAATGCAGTCGCTTTACTTGATAAACTTCTAAATCAATATACCTAGCCTCTTACGTAAATACACGGCATTGAAATTAATTGCACTCTTTATTTGCGATGGTAATTTCATAATTTGTCAAAGCAATTTACACAGAGACTTAAACGCGATGCTCTGCTTGTAATTAAATAAAACAGTAAATTCCTTGCTCTTATCAGTCGCTTATACAAGACAATGCGAGCATAAACGCATATTATAGCACTAAGCAAATAGCCAGTATCATCAAAGAGTGTGTAGTAAACATAAATGGAATATGAATGTCATTGCAATACAAACTGCGCAAGCGACCGTACGTCTCATCGCAGATTAAAAATAATAATACATCATTGAATAATACCTGGATAGTGACTATAAAACCAATTCAACTCGATGTACCTCAAGTGAAACACGCAATACAAAATTAATAAAGCAGTGTGTGAGTGATAATTCTACTCTGCAAGAAGCAATTTGAGCAAGCCATAATAAAACAAGTGACGGGAAAATGTTAAAACACGGAACTATTTTTTAAGATGGTAATGGTAGTCTTATAACATGTTTATTTATAACTTTAAGCCTAGTCAATTAAGTTAATGATCCACTCGGTTTAAAGATAATTATAAATATTAATACTAACATTATTTTGCAGATTCAAAATATGAAGTGTAACAATTTAAAAAAATTCATATTGTATTATTATAAAGACCATGACATCACCAATACTGCCACATATTGCAAAATAATATTCGTCTTCACGAAATGTTGCGTAGATATGCAAATTTAAATTTTATAAATAAAACAATATATGTAGAGAGTAAGTGCTATATTTATGTACCATAGTCAAAATAAATTAGTATCAGTCAATGTAGAGTTAAGTTACGAAATGAGATATTTCTAAACCGGCAGAGTCTTGACCTTCGGCTACCTACTGGCCTAAGATGCAATAAGAACAATTTTGTTGAAATTAATTGCTTGTCAGTATAATGATGATGGTGCATTTGATATAAAACTGCTGCGTGAATTAAATTTTTTTATCCTGCAGGAAAACAATCCCGGGATGATATAGAATAGAATATATTAGAGTGGACTTTATGGTACGGTGAATTTTATGATAGATACAATTAACAGAGGACGCTAGTTCACTTCGGCCCAGGCTGCGAATAGTTTATATTTGTTATAGCTCAATAGATTTGCGCTTGACGTCAATCATTCCTAATGAAAACCAATGATGAGTCTAATCTAGATCCTATAGTCACTTAGTAATTTGTAAAAACAAATTACTAAGTGACTATAGGACTAAACAATTTTGTTGAAATTAATTGCTTGTCAGTATAATGATGATGGTGCATTTGATATAAAACTGCTGCGTGAATTAAATTTTTTTATCCTGCAGGAAAACAATCCCGGGATGATATAGAATAGAATATATTAGAGTGGACTTTATGGTACGGTGAATTTTATGATAGATACAATTAACAGAGGACGCTAGTTCACTTCGGCCCAGGCTGCGAATAGTTTACATTTGTTATAGCTCAATAGATTTGCGCTTGACGTCAATCATTCCTAATGAAAACCAATGATGAGTCTAATCTAGATCCTATAGTCACTTAGTAATTTGTAAAAACAAATTACTAAGTGACTTTGTTTTCTGAAAACTTTTCAAATAAATAAATAGAATGTCTTCTCAAACCGTATATTCCTGGCAATCTTTCCTCTTCATTTCCCCGTATTTGTTCCACCTTCGCAAAAAGCAAAAACACTTTAAAAAAAGTTCATTTGAAACCAGTTCGAGGGTTAACCCGTTTACAACCCGTTTTTAGATTAGTTCGCGATTATTTTGTACGGATATTCCGAAATGAATTACGACTTTACGAGCAGTGTTTGTATACTGTCGCGTTTGAGTTAAATTAAATTTTAGCAGCTCTAATTTTTACTTATTACGTCATTATTGTTTTGGTTAAAGAAATAAATAAGATATTTCCCATCTAAAGTGACAATAACAAAAGCTTCGATGTTTCTCCCCATTTGGCACACTTTGAATACCAATAGGTAAATCTACAAATATCTGATCTTCATTTTTATTTTCACTTTTCAAGTCCCCGTTATCCAATTATTATTTATTTCCGAAATCTTGAATTGATTTACTAACAGAATTTGGTTGTCAGTTGTCACATCAAGAATATGTGACTTACTATCAACAAAGATTATCTTGTTTACTTATCTTTACTGTTACTTTGTAAATAGTAATAAAATAAATAGTCAGTCAATGTTGAACCCATATAAATGATAATGTAACCACATTAACAACATCACTATCAAATGATCGCTACTTCGTCTACAAGAATTTAGGTTATTTTTAACTCTAACCTGTGTCTACCATAGGTTAAAGTTAGGTTTTTGCTATTTCTGTACCAAAATTTATCAAAAACAAATATTTTCGTAATTTGTTTCTAGTTAGTTGCAGCCTTATTTCTAATATACATCAATTTTGTAACTTCGTTTCTATTTAGAATATTTTCCTATACGGAATTCGTTTTCCTTTCCAGAACACGTCGGATCCCTAATCAAATGTGGACTTACTCAAGCGTGGACATTCCGAGGAGTAGAGTTAGCCGTGCGGAGAGAATAAAGATATATATTTCGGAGTGCATCGTCTGTTTTTGCGTCTTATTCTTTATCGTTTGTGTGGGCCTGCTCCTCTATTTATTCTTTCATTTGTATACCACTGTGACGAGCGCCCGTAAAGTTGTAGAGACGTTGATTGAGAGTTGATAATATATTGTTGTTTATACCTAATGGTAGTTCTGCGATAGGCTAAGCTATGTTAACAATCTGGAAACTGGTCTCGTATTTTAAAAATGTAAAAAGATGAGTGTTTCTTGTTTCGGCTAAGTTGTTTTTATATCCATGTTTTTGTTTTGTTTTATTTTCACTGTATTTTGCATTTTGTTGAAATTATTTCTAACAAACTAGAAATAGCTATATATGATTGTGTTTAGTGCTTACGAAATGTGATACTTATACTTTTTAAATACCTAATGGAAAAAATACAGAATAGGATATAAGTAGGTCAGATAACGATGATCTCTGTGTATAGGTAGTCTGTTTAAAATTAAACTGAATTTAAGGTCTTCACTAAAAAAATTTAATAACGTAGGTGCCTACTCAAATCGTGTGAAAGATATTTTGCAGTATTTTTTAATTAGTAAGAGCCTTATTGTAGTCTTATGTAAAATGAAAGTAATAATGACTAATTTAAATATAAGCAAGTACTTATAGCTCGATTAAAATTAATTTAGCCCACTATTGTTTTTTTCCAATATCCATACTAAAATTCAAAAGTGCCTGAGATTCACATTTAGATTTCCATACTTTTATTCATTTCTAGTCATTTTTATTTGCATTCATGTTTATATTGTCATTAAAATGACATGGTACCCCATTACGGCATACTCGTATATGGCAATTTGAGTGACAGGTGTCTCAAATAACAAATAATCACCAAATAATAAACCCCAAATAATAAATAATTATAAACGCAATTTATTTGTGTTTGTTTGTTTGTTTGTTACGCTTTCACCATCCATCTTTTCAACTGATTTTGATGAAATTTGGTACAGACATTTATTCTGTATCCCGGGGAAGGACATAGGGACTTTTTATCCCGGATAATTAAGGAGTTCTCGTAGGGAAAATACTTGAACCACGCGGACGAAGTCGCAGGCATCAGCTAGTTATAATATGATTGGTACAATATTTTTTGTATATGTCACCGTAAGATTGCAGAAACCCTTAGATTGTAATCTAACTAGCGAAATTGTAAACTGTTGACAGATTACAATTTAACGCATTATTTCTCGGTAGATTGTAATCTGTTAGGTATATTAACCCGATAAAACCTAAGTGGCCGGTGTCGAACCCTATAACCTAACCTACAAGAAAGAGACAAGAAAACGTAAATACAATGAATATTTCAAAAATGTACACTCAGATCATTGAACGGTTCACAATCTGTCGACAGTTTACAATATCGCTAGTTAGATTACAATCTAACGGTTTTTACAATCTTACGGTAACATATATATAAATTCACTTCAAACTGTTTGTCTGTAACCTTTTCTTATCTATCAAAGTTCGGCCAATTAACACAATCTACATACACCTAAATCTTCAGAGAGAGAGATCATCTTAAACGATGGTGAAAACTAATTGATGAAAAACTATAGGGATATACTTTCAGAGTACGCACCGTATCGAGTATCTTATTCTATTCTTTAACAAAATTCCACTACCTATTATAAACTTGCCTTTACACAAGTTCCTACACTATTCACAAATAAATAAATTGAATTGAATTGAATTAAGAAAACCATTAAAAAAATGCTCCTGAAAAAAGCTTATTATACTGTGGAAGATTATATAAATGATAAAAGCGCATGGATTTGACTCGCTCCAGCAATGCTCAGGACTGCTGTTACTTATGTATCTTTGGATTAATGCAATTGTAAATATACTTTATTTTTTCAAAAGAGCAACCACCGAGTTTCTTGCTGGTTCTTCTCGGTAGGAACGGCATTCCGAACCAGTGGTAGATTCATTCGACTATTCGTAAAATATTTGAATTGAATTTGAATTTGAGTATCAGTAATCATAAAAACAAGCGATTTAGCGTTCCGGTACGATGCCGTGTAGAAACCAAAGGGGTATGGGTTTAAAATAACTGCCATGCCCCTAACAGGTTGCTACCGCTACCATCTTAGACTGTATCATCACTTACCATCAGGTGAGATCGCAGTCAAGGGCTAGCTTGAAGTAGATTTTAATTTTTGACGGAGACATTGTTTCAAAATACACTAGAATCTAGATCAGGGATTCTCAAAGTGGTCGATATCCCCTTGGGGGTCGATTTCGGTTTCCCAGGGGTCGACATAAACGAAAACTGATTTTGGGGGTCGACGATGTCTAATAATCGACCCCTATTTTAATGTTTTTTTTGTAAATAATTACCTACTGTATTAATAATTTATTAATTCCTCTTGATATTTACTGAATTTTATGTCGATTTAGTTTGTTAAAGTTTGATGAAAAAATGATGTCAAGTTTACTCAATTAACCAACCGCAAAGATTTTAAATTGGTAAGTATTTTGTATCAATAGGAAAAAACTAGAGATAGGAATTTAAAGTAATTTGGCTATGGGTGTCTGAGGTATCAGTTTATTTTGGAAAATGGGTCTCTTGCCTAAAATAATTTGGGAATCCCTGATCTAGAAGATGCTCGCGACATCGTCCTTATGGATTAAGGTTTTTGATTCCTGCGAGAACTCTTTAATTCCCCGGGCTACAACCTATCTCTGTACCAAATTTGTTGTAGCAGACAGACACACCTTAATTATTATTTCATAATGTACCTAGTATCTTTATCGTTATAGTCAAATAGAGAGTATATGCAAAGCAATAAATCACTAGAGCGTTTTACAGCCCGTATAATGCTTGAAACCCACGTTTTTATGATAAACCACTGAGTCGGCACTGAAGATAAACACCACCTATCAGAATTGTAAAAATATTAAGACGTAGCTGTTAGTTTTTATTATTATAATATTTACTAGCTGATACCTGCGACTTCGTCCGCATGGTTTAAGATTTTTATTCCCGCAGGAACTCCTTAATTTTCCGGGATAAAAAGTAGCCTATGTCACTCTCCAGGTCCTCAACTATACCCTTGCCAAAAATCACGTCGATCCCATCCAACAAACAAACACACTTGCATTATTTATATTAGTATGATTAAATGTTTCTGGGTTTGTTTATCAGCAAATCTGGCAAGTCAATTTTAAAACAGTTATCCTCAACCGATTGAGCTGAAATTTTGCGTACACGTTTAGTTTGGATGACAAATGCATGGTTAGCTAAGTGACGTCATTCTAATCCAATATGGCGGACTCCCAAAGATGGCGGAATAGATATTTTTTCTACGCCCCCAATGTATGCGTATAAAATTAATAAGGTTTGCTGAGAAGAATAAGAAAAATTAAAATACGTCACATTAAATTCAATAAGGCGGACAACAAAAGCTTGTTTTTTTAAATGTTTTGTAATGTTTTAAGACCTATTACTTGTGGTATTATATTTTACTAGATGATCCCCGTGACTTCGTCCGCGTGGATAAATCTCAGGGAAATGTACATTTCACTCCAACACTTTAGCATCTACAGGAGAGTACCGGGCCCCACTGCATTATTAACCTATGAATACACCTACTTAAGAATTGCTGGAAATCTGGAATAGAGTCATAACTCAATAAGTAGTACAAAAGAGATAAATACTTAAGTTATATTTATAAATCATAAATATAACTTAAGTTTTATATGCAACTACTTCTATGTCACATTATATGCTATTGTTGTTTTTAAAGGTAAAGTCAGTCTAAATACTTACTATATCAATAACGGTGAAATCAATAAAGCCCTGAACAGAGTTTAAAAATAGATCCCTGATTTTCAGCGTAGTCGGAAATATTAACAGTTCGTTCTCGGTATATTTCACAGTAAAACACGTAGGTAGGTACAGACTACAGAGTATTAAACAGGATGTACAACTACAGTACAGGATGAACAGTGCAGGATATCAAAAGCGTTTCATTTATGTCCCTTTGTAAGTCCTTTTCCTATCTGAAATAAATTAAAGCGGGTAGATAGAAACTAGAAATGTTTTCGTCTAAGATTTCATACATGCAAAATATACTAGGTGATGTCGTAGCTGTATGTTGGTATGTAATTTTATCGTTTTGTCACAAAATAGCTTTAATTTGCTACGAAATCAGGATATACAAAGGAGGCTTTGTCCATCTCATGTCAAAAATGTGTCCCCTTTCCGGTTTTGAAAATCGAAAATGAGCCTTCAGAAAGTAGGTACCTAACAAGCAAACAGGTGCACTTTGGAATTTAAAATATTGGTGATATTTTTCACAATATAACTTGGATTGTTAAGAAAACTCCCTGTTTTCTTTCAAATTTTTTGCGCAAAGCATCAGTCTGGCTGTCCAGTGCGGAAATGCAGCCAGCATTCTTGGCTCTTGCCACCATTCCACGCGGGTATAATTTATGTATATATAATCAGGTTAGGCTTTAAAAGTTTAAGTTCTATTGTGTTTAAGTAATCATTTTTGAAGTTACCTACTCCCCTTACTTTTCCTATGTCATCTTTCTTGTTTCTATATCCTGTAGTTTTCCCTCTTTTCCTTTGTCCATCACATGGGTGGTTAGTAGGTATTCATAATATATTTTCACTTGTCTTGACTTTTCCTTTGTCTTGTAACCTGACCGTCGCCATTTTAACTTTTCAATGGACTGGAGCATGACTTTCAATTTAGTAAAATTTCGCTGTTCTTATCTTACATAGTTACAAAGTTTTTCTTTCGTTAATTAATAATTTAAAATATAATTTATTGGATATTAAAAACCTCAGACTTAATTATAGGTAATAAATAATTAATATTCGATTAACAGCCAGTTGTTCAATTATAAAGGCGGGGGTAAACAAAACGCGCGATGCCAGTATGGTGTAAAGCCAGTATGGTGTAAAGGCGACGGCATGACAGAAATCTAAACTATGCGCGAACACACGCACTCGTACCTAAGCTTTGCAATATACGGAATTTAGGTACACTCTTTTATGTAATATAAATGTTATTGCCATTTTTATTTACACCTTACATAAACCAGTAATTTGGAAAGTTTTCCAGGTAACCCCCTTTTTATTTTCAATTTTCAAAATTCCCGAGAATTTTTCCAGGTAAAACTACCAAATGACCCATAGTGCATACAAGTTGTGAAATACATATTTACATCTCAAATATAATTTAACTTGGCTCTACCATGCTCTCACAAGAGATCAATGAAATAATATTATAATGAGAAACGATGATTAAACAAGGTTATTTAAACAAATAAACTTTAACAAGTGCTTTTGAATTTTCGAGTGAGTCTAGCGGAATGCCGTTTCTTGAATGACATGCCCTAAGCATGCCCTAAGTCGAGGCAGCGTAGCTATAAAACACCTCAAACAGCTGATACTACTTTTAAGCCTCAGCAAGGAGAATAAAGGTAAATAAACTAAGTTAATTGGATACAAAGCTTTTCCAATCACATTATAAAGGTAATAATATTTTATCAGTCAAAATATACTGTGTAAGCTTACTATAGAAAACAATTATATATATGTAACATCATCATTATTGAATGAATCAATAACATAAACCATTGGTGTGTTATGGGTGGGGCAGGGCAGGACACTCAGTCCGGATTCCTGGGGGCTTACAGCCTACAGGCCCCCTAGATCAGAGAATCTAGGGCCCCCAGGTATTTAGAAATCCTTCAAAAGTGAAATAATATATTAAAAAGAGCCAGTTCGTAGCTAGAGTGGGGAGCTACAATGCTCGTTTGCTCGCTAAATATATTTAAAAAAAACATGCCCCAATATAAATGAAAGAGCATTTCTCACTATCTAACGATAATAATTAGCATATGTACATAATACGGGACAAACTTGTGACCTTGTTCGGATTGTTCGGATTAAAAATGAAACAGATTTGGTACTCGTTTTTAGTCTGAACAAATTTACAAAGTAAAAAAAGTATTATTAATTACTAGCTGATGCCCGCGACTTCGTCCGCGTGGTGTACGTTTTTCCGATTCCCGCGGGAACTCCTTCATTTTCCGGGATAAAAAGTAGCCTATGTCACTCTCCAGGACCTTGACTATACCCATGCCAAAAATCACATCGATCCGTTGCTCCGTTGCAGCGTGATTGAAGGACTAACCAACAAACCAATAAACCAATAAACCAACAAATCAACAAACAAACACATTTTCGCATTTATAATATAAGTATGATTATTATACAAAACTCTGTACCTACAATATGTATCACAGTCACTTTTTGACAATGAGTCTTATTACATAAAAATGATTGCTACAGTGTGACGACCGCAATCACTTCTGATTTTTATCTGTTGTTAACACTCTTTCGTTATTGGCTAGTACCCATTGTCGCAGCAAGAATTCATAAATGCCATAAATTCTACCAATCAGTAATTACAACATTTGAGACCCATGATTAATGCAGGTTTTAGGTAATACGGCTATGACTAGTGCAAGTTATCCAACTAATCCAACCCTACTCCAATTGGTATTAACACTAGGGACTGAAAAACAGATTCATAAAGGTTACAGAAATATAAGTGTTACAGAATGAAAGTGAAACAGAATCGAATCTGTAACCCTTTTGAATGTGTTTTTAATTCTGTTAACCCGAAACACTTATATTTCTGTAACAGAAACGAATCTGTAACAGAAATGAATGTGTTTTAAAGTGTTTTAATGTGTAACCGAAATAGCGACGTTGCCAAATTTACTGTTGACGCTTATTCAAATTTGAACCTA
This sequence comes from Erebia aethiops, assembly GCA_923060345.2. Classification (NCBI taxonomy): domain Eukaryota; kingdom Metazoa; phylum Arthropoda; class Insecta; order Lepidoptera; family Nymphalidae; genus Erebia; species Erebia aethiops. The sequence continues at coordinate 4,915,737 of OV281096.1, read as the reverse complement.
AGGTCTAGCACCGTTGGTTACAATTATTTTAAGAAAAACATGGTCATGTTGTGTCAGTACGTGTGAAGTCCGATGAAGTGAGAAGAACGCGTTGTCACTCCGTGCAGTTTGTTAGGGCATATACCTATTAGGGTTACAGATAAAAACACTTATTAACAGAAATAAACGGTTACAGATTGATTGGGTTACAGTATCGTTTCTGTTTCCGTTATAAGTGTTTCTTTTTTATAAGAGTTTCAAAAAACAGTGTTTAAACCCCTTATTTCGGTTACTGTTTCAGTGCTTAATTAACAGAGATATTATAGGGACTATGGGGGGCTTCAATGCGCTTCCTAATGCGGCCCAGGGCCTCCCAGTCCGGCGGATTTAATTCGCTGCTGTAGCTTTCAAAACAAACAATAATTATATTCAGTTTATTTCGCATCAATTAATTATGTTGCGGACAACGAAATCACATACGATCATAACATAATATTATTATTAACATGAATAATGTTATGTTAATTAGCCTCAATAATTGCTTTGTAATGAATAAAATTGGCTGTTGCTGACCATTATTTTGTAAACAGAATCTATCTAGTTACATAATATACATTGATCGCTTCGGCCGCCTACGCCGGGTGGCCCGGGTTCGATCCCGGGCATGCGCCTCTAACTTTTCGGAGCTACAATATCCGTTATTGCTTGCTTTTACGGTGAAGGAAAACGTCGTGTAGAAACTAATTCATGTCTCTCTCTAGAGGTTTCTATATAATACCTATTCGTAAAGGCGGGTGAAGTCTGCCGATCTGCGCTTGGTCAGCGTCATGGACTACGGCCTAAACCTTCTCACTCAAATTCAAATTAAAATTAAAAATGATTTTTATTCAAATAAACTTTTACAAGTACTTTTGAATCGTTAAGTGGTTCTACCACTGGTTCGGAATGTCATTCCTACCGAGAAGAACCAGCAAGAAAGTAGGCGGTTGCTCTTTTGAAAAAAAAAAATTACAATTTCATTAATTTGTAAGATACATATGTAACAGCACTGCTGTCCTTAGCATTGCTGGACAGAGTCAAATCCATGCTCCTTTGTCATTTACGTAATCTTCAACAGTATAATAAGCTTTTTTCGCAGGAGCATACCTACTTTTAATGGACTTCTTAAACTTGTGTAAAGGCAAGTTTAATATAGGTTGTGGAATTTTGTTATAAAATAGAATGCTTATTCCCACGAGCGACCTTCGGACCTTCTTGAGGCGGAGCGATGGAGTCACGAGCTTATGGTGGACTCTAAGAGGGAGTCTCGTTCTACGCCGTGGGCGCGAGATGACTTCACCATGATAACACTTTCATAAGGAATAACCGATAAGAAAACGATAACCAGGCCGACTTAAAAATTAATTAAATAAAAAAATCATACAATAACTATTCTAACTGCGGCCATAGATTTGGTCATAATATTATAATAATCATATTATAATAAGTGTTTGGTTTTGTACTCTTAATTGATTTCGATTTAAAAATCAAACCCTCTAACAATGTGTTGATACTGAGATAAACGATCTCGATTTACATGGACGGGCTGTGTCAAACAAAGAATGTGGACTTATTTTACTAACGCCATCTAGTCTGAAAAGCGGGACAGCGCTATGGCGGGGACAAAGACAGGCTTATACAGGTGTGGAGCGCACTCTACAGGTCAGACGCCCAATTTGTTTCTATGAAAGGGCCCATCTAGTACCTACATTTTTATACCGATGACTGCAGAGATTAATTCTAAAAACACGGGCATCACTGCACTGTCCGATGCGTACGGGTAATCCAGCCACCACGTTGACTTTTTCCCCGCCTACCCGCGACTATGCAATAAAAGTAATAACAATGTGTTATAGAGTTGCTGATTTCATTGAGTTTTCAACATCTCTATTGATTGTAAGGGGTCTAGAAACTTAAGATTTTACAAGAAGGTTATATTCTCTTTACGCATTAACGTAAACCGAGGCCCTCCAAAGATTTAAAGGATTTCTTATTTCGGGAACTTGTACCTACGGGTATGCGCACATATTGCGCTGGAAACGATGTGTGAAATTGAGGATGGGCAAAGGCTTTCAGAAATATATTATGAGAAGCAGTGAAGAGTCTTCTACGTTTATTATTAGATAGTACGCCCTGTAGAAATCTGGAAACCGATTTGAAATATGGAGGAATACGAAACTGAGTTTAATAAAACAGTAAAACTGCTATAAACTTGTGGGCTTCTTGCATTTCGGACGGCATCGTGTATGTAAATTACCACAGTTAATTTGAAGCAAATGCACTCAAGCTTTTTTTAATTTCCTCATTACTTAGGTAGGTACATAATAGGTGCCTGTAAGATGGTCACTCTACGCCAGGGAACAATGAGAATCTATACTAATCTTACTTCTTACTTATATATATATAATATTATAAATGCGAAATTTTGGATGTATGGATGTATGGATGTCGGTATGGATGTATGGATGGATGTTTGTTACTCAATCACGCTCCAACGGCTGAACAGATCTGGATGAAATTTGGCACAGAGATAGATTATAGTCTGGAATAACACATAGGCTACTTTTTATCCCGGAAAATTAAAGATATCCCGCGGGAACCACAAAACCTCGATCCACGCGTACGAAGTCACGGGCGTCAGCTAGTAAATTATAAATGCGAAAGTTTGGATGGATGGATGTTTGTTACTCAATCACGCCAGAACGGCTGGACGGATCTGGACGAAACTTGGCACAGAGATAGATTATAGTCACATAACACACTAGGTTAAGGTACCTATATGCTATTTTTTATCTCGGCAAATTAAAGAGTTACCGCGGGAACCAAAATCCTCCACGCGGATGAAGTCACGGGCATCAGCTAGTAATAATTATATTTGACTTCCTTATGTGTCTTTATACACATGGCGACATATATAGCGCTGCAAACTATAAGCGAGTTTGCAGCGCTATATGTATATAAGCTATAATATACATATAATATGTCACCGCAAGATTGTAAAAACCGTTAGATTGTAATCTAAATAGCGAACAGATTGTGAACCGTTCAAAGTTCTGAGTGTCAATTTTTGAAATAGTCATTGTATTTACGTTTTCTTGTTTCTTTCTTGTAGGTTACGTTAGGGTTCGACATAAATAAACAGGTATACCTAACAGATTACAATCTACCGAAAAATAATGCGTTAAATTGTAATCTGTCGACAGTTTACAATATCGCTAGTTAGATTACAATCTAACCGTTTTTACAATCTTACGGTGACATATACATACCTACTATAAGCGAGTACACGAAAAGTTTGCTGTACAGCGCGCTCGCACTAACAGGGTATTTTAACTTAGTTGCATCTGCCTCGCTTCACATATGCACATGAAAATGTCGCTGTGTACAAAGTCGCTTCAATTAGTTGTAATTACTCATTCCTCCTGGTTTTGACCAAAACAGCGGAGCACCACAAGGAGCTTTAGTTTCTCATTAGCAATAATTAGATACAGCAAAATTGCCCACACTTTTATAAAAGGCGGTGTTTTCCTCGCGTAGGTACTTTAAGCTAGCTTATCTGATCAACTTATTACTGTAGTACTATTTCTAATTTGCAGCTCTTTCGAGCAATCTCATATTATACACGGAATCTATAAAATGGAAAGTTTTTTTATCCACTACAAGTTAGCCCTTGACTGCGATCGATGGTAGCGGGCTAACCTGTTAGGGCATGGCAGTTATATTATTAAACCCATACCCCTATTCGGTTTCTACACGGCATCGTACCGGAACGCTAAATCGCTTGGCGGCACGTCTTTGCGGGTAGGGTGGTAACTAGCCACGGCCGAAGCCTCCCACCAGGCTAGCGCTAATAGACTTTCCTAGGTGGACCGATGACAGTAACAAAGAAACAAACACGTCTTTTCCGATAGGGTGGTAAGTAGCAACGGTCAAAGGTAAGCCTCCGGCTAAACCAGACCAGAGGATAATTTAGAAGTTATAAATTGTCCATGCCCAATACAATCAAGACCTAATAATTTATAGTCTTTGTTAGGCAGAACTGAGAAAATACATAAGCAAATAGGTGATACTATAAATTTAAAGACTGTGTCAAACAGCATTTGTTAAGTCGAGGTTATTATACTATCGAAGATTTTATGAACGACAAAGTTGCATGGAAGCAACCGGCCTCGCATCCAGTGACCCACAAGTCAGTGTAATACTTGTAACGTTACGTATGTATTGTATTGCTTAAATTTTGTAACCTCTTTCTTTTTTTGAGAAAAGAGCAACTGCTGAGTTTTTTGCCGGCTCTTCTCAGTAGAATCAACTTTCCGAACCGGTGGTAGAGTCTTGACGTATCATAAGTGTGTGAAATAAATAAATCATTTATCAATCTTAGAAGTTTTAAGACCTCAGCCACAGCCTCAGCGCTCACGACTAACTGTGCCACTGCGCTAGGAAGGTATTCGGTTTTTCATGAGCGAATTCGAGACGGGTTGGCTAAATGATACCCGGGCCGGCTGATGCTATTATAGGAAGCAACTTTTGAAAAACAATCAATACTTTATAACTCTGTCACTGTTGCACATACGATGTACTCGATGTGGCATGTTTCAGCGCGTATTTCATCGGCACGCATATTTTTCGCCACACCAGGCGGCTGAATTACGGCAAATATGCCTACCCACTGTATACCTACCTATGCGTGCCTGGTACCTAGGAAATGGTTATTGGTATCGATTTTATCAAAATGCAAGTTAACTAGTGACCAATCGAGTTATTTTGTAGACTGCTGTGTTTTAAAAACTTTGTGATATGTTTACGTGAGGCAAGCTATGTAAATATAACTACAAGATCTTTATATAAGTACTGCTAAGAAATTCTTTTGGAAGTCCCTGGGATAGTGAATACCCTTATATACAATGAACCACCAATCGCTAACGTATAACGCTCACCAAAGACCATCATGGTCTGACCACGGCTTAGGAAGTCCAAAACGTGCAAATTCTATAACATATCTTAGGTACCTACATTAATTTGCTCAACGGCCTCTGATAGGTCTTTAGTTTTAGACTTGTTTAAGATGATTTGTGAGATGGTGATAAAATAAAATAAACCCAGCTAAGTTGACAGTGGGCTATTCTCAGACCAGGCGCCTTCGCAACCCTCTTAGCTTTAGTTAATTGATTTTACCACCATAAGTTAGGATTGGACGTCAAAAAGTGTACAGTGTACCTACCTAATTTGAATAAATAAACATTGAATTAATAATTAATTGAATTATTAAATAAAATACTTATAACCCTTGTTCGAGGGTAAGATCTTGCCAGAACCATGGTATTATTAAAGGAACGACCTGAGAGAGAATACACAATTATATTATGACAATCAAACTTCGGTCTTACTACAAACAATTATAGGGTACAACCACATCTAAAGCTTTATCTTGAATAGCCGTTAGAAATAACAACGATAATATTTTAATCTGTTAAATTTGAGTCACTGAAGTTAGTCGATGAAAACCTAAGTTCAAATTAGAATGTTATTTTTTAAAACTTGTTTGTGAGATGTGCAAATGTGCTTTTCGATCTACCTTTGTTGACCAATCGAGAAGATAGATTTAAACGTCTCTCATTTTTTTTCATAGCGTACCTACTTAGTCCTGAGATTATAGTACCTACAGTTGCATGCAGGTCTAAAGAATAAACACACTGCTTACCCTAACTGAAATAATAAGCTCAATGGTTGGCTCAATGCTTATTTTCACTGCCAGTATAATATATATAGGTTCTTATTACCTAGCTTATGTACTACTTACGGCTGTTACTATCCATTTACTTTCTTAATCCTAATGCACATTTACATAATATATATATATCACCGTAAGATTGTAAAAACCGTTAGATTATAATATAACGTTTTTTATCTCGATAGATTATAAACTGTCGACAGATTGTGAACCGTAACTTACTGCTTACAATTTAACGCGTTATTTTTCGGTAAATTGTAATATATTAGGTATATTAACCCGATAGAACCTAACCCTGAATATTCATATAACCTGAATATTCATGTCAAACCCTAACCTAACCTATAGTTCGCGCGCGAGTTGAATGCAGAGTAAATGTATGGTGACACTTACATTTATTCTGCATTCAACTCGCGCGCGAACTGTACAAGAAAGAGACAAGAAAACGTAAAAACAATAAATATTTCATAAATTAATACTCAGAACATTGAACGGTTCACAATCTTACGACAGTTTATAATCTCGCGGGATAGAAACCGTTAGATTATAATCTAACGGATTTTACAATCTTACGGTGACATATATATATGCGACTGTGAGTTTGTTAGTTCGTTACGCTTTCATGGCCTATCTTTTCGCCCAGTTTGACGAAATTTTCTTATCTTATCTTATCGTATCTTAACCTATGTCCGGAAAATTAAGTGTTCCCGCGGTAATTGAAAATTAGGGATAGGATTATAGATCTAGGTAAAGTTTTAGCTATTTCTCCCTAGCCTACACAAAATATCACTGAATCCAGGCGCCCAGCTTATTAGATTAGGTATTAGTCAAAGGGATATGAGCAAACGTCTCCCGCTCGGAGCTACATCTTCAGATGTAGGTATACGGGTTGAACAGATTTCCTGTATCGATTAAATTCTCGCTAACGTGTCACAGTGCCTGTCTAAGGAAACCCGTCTGCGTCTTTATATTTTGGTATTACATAACTACTGATTTCAAGTAGGTACCTGTCGATACCTATTGTAAATTGAAATGTTGCATATGCCATGCAATTTGGTGTAAAACTCTACATTCTGTCCTTAGGGAGGGAAAGTAAGTAAAAAAAAGTGTACACACACTGTTTTTGACCTCGCTTGTACGAGTAGTTTGAGAGTGTAAATGAACCGTACTTATTTTTTATTTATTTAATAATTCTTACATATTATCAGTAGTTGTTTACATTTTGATGTGGTGTTATCATAAATTATGTACAGCTCTTATACAGCTCTTTTTGAAGTTAAACTTCTTTATAATCGTTGTGATTTGAAGCTTCAACGAAACAAAAAAAGAAACGAAAAAGCGACATCAAAAAGAGACAAACCCATATTTAGCCTGCGAGAGAATGAGATAAAATACAAGTTATCAAGTCTCGTTCTCTCGTAGGCTACTTTTCTGAAGTTTCACTTCTGCCGTGTGTGAATTGCACACACACACTTTTTTTGTCATATCTTCGGAAAATAGGCATTGTTATCTAAGCAGTAGAAACAGTTGTAAAACGCTACATTCCTCCCTAGGTAAGGTAACTTAATAAGAATATTATGGTCTGCCTTCTACAGCGACAATTGTCCATACAAAAGCTTTCATAAAAGTCAGTTAAATTGCTACGCTAATTTCCAAACGTGCGAGATTTTCGGTAATAAAATTACCAAAAATGAAATGAAATTCTAATACCTAGACTTGGAAAACAAAATACTCACTTCACGAGTATATTATAATACTCTATCTCCACTACACATTACATAAATAACCAAAAAAGACAGTTGCCTATAAAGTATGCCACTTTGATGCGATAGACGCGGTTTCCCGAAAGCTTTTTTTTTGCAGAAGGTCATTCAACCGGAAGCACGGGATGCACGAAGATTGACGAGCTGAAAATAGTCGAACCACAAATATCTACTACAAAGACTGTGACATCTAGTAATTGCTTACTCGGGTTCGGACAATAGACATAGTGTACCTACTCGTTTAAACTATAAAATTATAAAGAGGAAAGATTTGTTTGTTTGTAATGGATAAACTCAAAAACTACTCAACCGATTTTAAAAATTCTTTCACTTATAGAAAGCTACATTATCAGCAAGTAACATAGGCTATATTTTATTTTCAATAAAATTAGAGATCCCTACGAAAATTGCAATAATGTGAATTTAGTCGGAAAAAACGTCTCATCTGAGATCTTCCGTGGCGTGCGCTGCGTTAAAAGTTACGACAAAAATAATGTATGCTGGAATTGTTCCTCTCAAAACGTTATTAAAAAAAAGTCCGCGATAGCATATATATCTATCTTTTAAGGTTGTCTCACTATAACCACTTTTTTACCCGGCGAGATTTTTACAAAGGCTAAATCGCGCGTACGAAGTTGTGGGCATTGTTTAGTAATAAATATTTCTTTAATTAGTTAGAACTAACAGTTATAAGTAAGAGCCAGGTAACAGTTCTTTAGAATCTCTATCTTTAAAACCAATGGCAGCTCTATTGTTTTCCGTTCCTATTCATAACAATGGATCTTCACACTTTCCATGGAACAAAGTAATCTTGTTGAAGCCTTTGTGTTATATAATTAAATTTAGACCTATTGTACATTTATAGGTAATCCCTCAGTGTAAGACCTATCGCAAGTGTCTACCCAGTTTGACATACCTAATAATTGACTCATATTTGTGCCTAGTGCACGAGTAAAGCCAGAAGTGAAGTGAAGATGATGCCCGCGAGTCATCGACCAAACAGTGCCGTGAGTCGACTAACTCCGCATGGCTTAGTTTTTTTGAAGTGAAAACTTCTTTAGGCGCGTTGAGCACTTTTTGTAGAGGGTAAAAATGTGGAACGGTGTCGGTCATGCGACACTTTAATGCCTTTGTTTTAATGTTTATGCTTAAAAGTGATGTGTCACCGTGACTGACAGCTCGCGACACCATATAAGGTCCTAAGTATAAATAATATAGCACATTCGTAATTAAACTTTAATGCCTTTGTTTTAAGGTTTATTATTTTAAATATTCGTTTTCACTTCTATCGGCAGTCAACCTGCCAATTTTTTTTAATAATATCTCATGGAAACTCTTTGATGTGAACCGGGATACTCGGAACCTACGACTACGAGTATGTTAATTGTCACTCTCTTATATAGATAGTGACTACCTCCATAATTATAATATAGGATAGGATAGGTAGGTAAGAGTTGACAATATTTTAACGATTTACAAAATTGAAAAATGATGATGTTTCTGCAAATTTAAGATGTAAGTTCGAAAAGCGTTAAATGTCACACAGCTAAATATAATCAGTATGTACATAATTTCTATAAATCTACCGTCTAGAATCTACGCACGATATAGCGTAACTATTTATAATTATGTAGGTATATATATAACGAACAATATGGGTATCTTATTTCATCAGTACAATTAAATATTTTCATATTGTCATTCTGTTGTATTTACGCCACTCTGTTGTATGCCGTACACCTGTCAACCAATGATAATAATAATAAAAAAACAATGGTATTCAAATAAAGAAAACCATTATTATCGTTATCAAATTATTTATCAGAGATGCGCGGGCGCAATCGGTTATCGCGTCTCGAAATTCGAACTAAAATTTTGCAGTAGCGCGCCAACTACCGTTTAGAGCGCACGTGTATTGCGCAGTTTTAAAATACCGTGACCGTTCTCCGTTTTACATAAATTAAAATGGTGAGTCCATTGTGATTAAATACCTCTAGTGTCGATTATCTTCATATTGTGATCATATTTTATGTTACCTTGCAATCATGGAGTCGTGATCGTTAATGCACGTGGTTGCTCTGAATTCGCGCGTGGCTAATTATTATTTGCAAAAAAAACGTGAAAGATTGCTATAGTTTACTTATAGGTAGGTATTGTAAGAAATCGTGAAAAATATTTTTATCCCCCAATTAGTGATACAAGCTTGAGACTAGTTAAAGGTCAGACGTCATGTGGGTCTTACCTATACGTATATTATACTCAATGATTTCGAAACTTTTTTCCTGATCACGCAAATCAGCAAGGAACTCTTATAGTTTATGCTTACTCTACGTAAAATATTATTTTTCATTAGGCACAAAATAATTATATCTATTACCTTTCGGCTTACAATTATGATTAATTAATTGCTGTTCAATAAGGGTGGTTAAATTGACTATGCTCAAGATTATTTAGGTAAACTATTATATTAAATATCTTAGTAAATATATTATATATATATATATATTCCTTTTTTATCACTAACACACGTAGTTAGACGTCTGAAGGCTCTAGTTTAATTTTCAAATTAAATGAACTATAACTTAAAAATTAATAAAGACCTTCAGACCAACGTCTTAGTTATTGATAAAAGAAAGCATTTAATTTATTGAGTAACTTAGGAAATTAATTAATATAAGTAAATTAATTATGTTACTAATATAACTGTTATTATACATAATATTTAGATATTTGTGTCACCGGAACTCTTTACGGTAAAATCTGCTAGAGTCGTAAAATGGCACCGTAATCTGTAAAATCTACATTATAAGTATTATGTATATTCATTATACATATTATTATGTTTTGTTTTATTATACGAGTACATATATGATATATTTGACGACCTCCGTGGCGCAGTGTGTAGCGCTGTTGCCTTAATGTGCGGAGGTCCCGGGTTCGATCCCCGGCAGGGTCCATTTGGGAATTTATAATTTCTGAATTTTTCCTGGTCTGGCTTGGTGGGAGGCTTCGGCCGTGGCTAGTTACCACCCTACCGGCAAAAACGTGCCGCCAAGCGATTTAGCGTTCCGGTACGATGCCGTGTAGAAACCGAAGGGGTATGGGTTTAATATAACTGCCATGCCCCTAACAGGCTAGCCCGCTACCATCTTAGACTGCATCATCACTTACCATCAGGTGAGATCGCTGTCAAGGGCTAGCTTGTAGTGGATAAAAAAAAAATTATGTTTTCACATTAATAAACAGTAGGTGATGCCCGCGACGGCGTGGATTGAGTTTTTTTTGGTTCCCGCGAGAACCCTTTAATTTTCCGAGATAATACCTACATGTAATTCCTATAACCTATCTCTGTCAAATTTCATCCAGCTCCGTTCAGCCGTTCCGGCGTGATTGAGTAACAAACATCCATCCATCCAAACTTTAACATTCATAATAATTATTTAGTATAGATATAGATAACTTAAGTAGGTACATGGCGTCATACGACGCAGATTAGTTCAATTAAAAAGCTACCCTACTGCAAGGTCTTGAAAACATTCGACTCGCTATTGCTACTTAATTCTTCAGTTAAAATTTCACTGTAAAATCTGAAAAACTTCGTGTTTAGTTTTTCAGTCTAGTGATATATATATTATGTATATCCACCGTTATAGGTTGGTATATATTATCACGGTTTCATAATTCACAATATCTTTCACTTGCTCTAATTTCACCGCAATTTAGGCAGATTGACACCTATAATCAAACTGTGACTTTTCATTGCTATTATTCACAAGTGAGTTATAGAAAGAAAGAAAGAAAGAAAAACAGTTTATTCGACAATGGTGTCACAGACAAAACAAAGATTACATATGTAAAAAAATTTTGTCTGTGACACCACCAAGAATGGGTGTACAGCTCAGCATTAAGCCCTTCATTGTATGCCAATAAATTGCATACAAAGCAGGGCGCTGGTTTTCAGCTGTGACCCGGGTGACGTCACAGTAACAAAAAATATTAATATAATAAAACATAAGTAATTTTATAAGCAATCACAAGTAAGCAGCAAGAACTCAAATTATATGTCATTAATTATAATATTACACATTTGCTGCACGAAAAGAAAAAAAGAAAAACATAAAATATATAAAACTATAACAAATAATATGAAAACAAGAAAAATATGTCAAGAAAATTACACATAACACATATAATATTATTAAATTAATGAATTATTGGCCGCAATATTCTCATACTCAATTTGCTTTAGTAACATAAATCTTTTTAACTTCTTTACAAAAGTGATTTTACTCCTAGAATCACGTATGGGGGGAGGAATATTATAGAGTTTTTTTTTTATCCACTACAAGCTAGCCCTTGACTGCGATCTCACCTGATGGTAAGTGATGATGCAGTCTAAGATGGTAGCAGGCTAACCTATTAGGGGTATGGCAGTTATATTAAACCCATACCCCTATTCGGTTTCTACACGGCATCGTACCGGAACGCTGAATCGCTTGGCGGCACGTCTTTGCCGGTAGGGTGGTAACTAGCCACGACTTCACAAGTGTGTTGAAAAACGTCGTATGATACACGTGTGTATTGATGATTACCGTCCTCGGCTATCTTAAGGCCCTCATCTAACGACTCGGGTCTCAATGGCGCCTCAGCGGTAATCACCAACATTAGATACACACTTGTACCATAATGTACTATTATTTTTTGAGCACGCGGTGTACCAGTGAAGGCATCACGTTGTTCTTTATTACCCTGGCCTGAAGTATGATTGTGTAAGAAAAACGTATTCATTTGCCAGCTTAAAATAATAAAATTATATCAACATATGATAATAACTAATACATAATTACACACACTAGATTGTAATGGTCTTCACTAGGTGTTACTCGCGACTTGGCCCTTTTAATATATGTACATAGGGTTGGTTAATCGACGTAGAGTTTTGATAGGATTCGATTCCCGATGGACAATTTGGGAATAACTACATACGAGTATATTATATCTTCTAAAACTGTTTCTAGTCTGTTTACGAAGTGTTACTAGTCTGATCCTACTGGCAAAGATATAGCTACCGTCAAGCCATAGCGTTCCCGTAAAAATCGTTGTAAAGCTAACCCGATTAGGAGTATGGGTCTAATATAACTGCCATATTCCTACCAGGACAGCACGCTACTATTTTAGACTGTTTAATTACTTGCTATCAAAGTGAGATCGCAGTCAGGAGCGAAATTGTACCTAGTGGAATAAAAAAAACTATCCGTTTAACGCCAGACTAGAAAAGAAATGAATTATAATTTTAGAATGAAATAAGAGAATATGAAATAGATTATAATTTTATTTGATAAGAAACCGACTTGATAGGTCCTAAATTGCCTGATAAAAGGAAATATCAGGTAATAAGATCATATTTTTATCTTCATATTAATATTATCAAATAATGCTTGCTTATCAGTTAACAATTATTTATTTAGTACTAGCTATGATGCCCTCGACTTCGTCCGTGTGGATAAAGAATTTACCATTCCCACAGGAACTCCTTAATTATTGGAGATACAATGTCTAGCCTATGTCCTTCCCCGGTATGCAGCCTATCTCTATTCCAAATTTCAACAAAATCGGTTGAAAATATGGGCCGTGAAAGCGTAACAGACAGACAGACACCCCGTTCGCATTTATAATATTAGTATGACTATGAAGTATGTATAACTAGCTAATGCCCGCGACTTCGTCCGCGTGGATTGAAGTTTTTCGGTTCGCGGGAACTCTTTAATTTTCCGGGATAAAAAGTAGCCTATTTTTTTTTTGTGTGATTGAGTAACAAACATGCATCCATACATCCATCCATCCAAACTTTCGCATTTATAATATTTATTTGATAAGCAATGCTTAATATTATAATGAGAAAGTGAGTTTATTTGTTTGTCCTTCAAACACGCCAAAAAGGAGCTAAGTACGGATGGACGTGATTTTTTGCATGTTGAGTGTCAATGACTATTTTCATCTCGAAAAAAAAAAGGGGGATTCTTTGGACCCTGTAGAGTACCTTCACCATATTATATGAGCCCTGTATATTGGTGGGTCTGTCTAGGACAGCAGATCAGAATAGTAAATAAATAAAATCGGTCATCAAAAATACTCGAGCGCGTCAGATCAAGGTAGAGTTGGTTAATTACATGCTGAAAAGTGTACATTCAAATAATCTGACGATTTGAGCGAGACCTAAAGGAGTTGGAGAGTTACAAACTTTAAAAATCTCCAACTCCTTTAGGTTTAGAGTCGGTGGTTTAGAGTTTAGACCCACCAATATACAGGGCTCATATATGGTGAAGGTACTCTACAGGGTCCAAAGAATCCCCCTTTATACATATTAATCTGCCGCACTGGAATAAATCTAAATATCCCCTCTTGGGCTCCCCTACTACTAGGGAGATTTTCTCTCCCATTCGATCGCGTCAACGTCTACTACGATTTGTATGAAATTGAAAAGCGCTTGACAGCTGGCATTCGATCAATCATAATCATAATCATAAATCATTTATTTTGCAAAAAATTGTGGGTAAAACAGCTGTATAGGTAAACAATTCCCGAACACAATCTATTGTCAGAGACAATGTGCAAAAACTATATTATATTACTAAATTAGAAATTATTAACAATGACTTTAAAATATAAAATCAATATGTGCCTGGTATATTAAAAAAAAAAAAAAAAATAGCCATTTAAAAAATTCTGTCAAATCAATAATATTATGTCAATTCACTAATATGTCAAATCAATAGATAAATAAATAATTCTTACATCAGCTTTAAAGTCATATAAATGGTAGTTAACTTTAACGCGATCGAATACGTAAAAAAAATTGGCAGTCATAGGGACTGCCGATAGAAGTGAAAACGAAATGATTTTTATTTTATTTAAAATTATTAAAATATAAACCTTAACTCTAAGGTATTAAAGTTTAATTTCGAATGTAGTGTATTTATATGTTCGCGAGCATGTCGGTCACGGTCACGCGAATCTACATTTTTAGGTTTTACAGCCTACCAAAAAGTGCTCAACGCGCCTTACAAAGTTTTTCACTTCAAAAATTCCCACTCGGCCTGCCAATTGTTCAAAACTCGCTCGATTTATTTATGAATTTATTTGTCTGATTATGGGTTACAATGATGGTTACAGTATGCAAAGCCGCAGCATATCCAGTCAGGCAACCCTGACGTACAAATTTTGATGTACCTAGTAAAATATTTAATAACATAGGTAGTAAAAGAGATGGCGGAGTCGCGGGCATCATCTAGTTAACATTAACTTCGGAAATAATAATCAGCCTTGAGGTGATTTTATGAAATTATTATGTTATAATATCATCATAAAATCAGCTACAAGAAACGATAAGGACTTATTTTCCTGACTAAAATAACAATAATTAAGTGTTCTCAAGTCATGATATTACCTTTTATGTAGGAGATAATATTATGGATGGAGAAAAAAACCCTACCTAATTACAAGTGACGGATGATTTTGTCTACATTTCAATCATTTGTCGATACTTTGAAGTAAAGGCGGACAAATTCAAATGTCCGTTTCTACTGCGATGTTTTTTTAAAATCGAGTGTAGATGACTTCATTTACGTGCCAGATTTTCCCTTGTAGTGGTTAGTATGAGGTCATTTTTGTAAAAAAACATTTTTGCAAAAATGTAGATGTCCGTATCTACTTTGCTGCCATCGAAATAAAGTGCTCGAGATGAGTGCGCAAACACATATGCACTCTCTGTTCCTTTACTCTCATAGCCCGATGGGACGGAAATTCCGATACGAACGGAGAGCGATCAGGCGCAGGACCGACGGCTTTGCGTGCTCTCCGAGGCACTATATTAAGAATGCGAAAGTGTGTTTGTCTATCTGCTACGCTTTTGATGGAATTTGGTATAGAGATAGGTTGCATGATGCATCCCGGGTAAGGACTTAGGCTACTTTTTATCCCCGGAAAATAAAAAAAATCAACTAACGCAAACGAAGTCGAGTTCATAATCTAGTCTAGTATAATACATATTGTATTATGTAGTACGAGTTACGACTCCTTTCGTGCATGTATTTTCTCTCATATTTCAATAATAAAAACAAAAGTTTATTGTTCTGTACGTTAATGAAAAATGCCATCATTGGCGTACAAAAAAATAATGTCTAGTGTGCTCATGTGCTTAATGATGTCTGTATATTTTTTTTAAAGAACTAGCATATTTGCTCCATGATTTTGCCCGCGCCTGATAATATTCCTCAGGGTTGGATTCGGAAATATCAAGAAAAAATTTATAATATTATCACTCGTTGCATTGTTCAAAAATTCAAAAATCCAAATGTTTTTCATTCAAATAAATACTTTTACAAGTGCTTTTATCGTGAATCGTCTAGGGAAGTCAAGGAAATCTACCACTGGTTAGGATTTGCCATTCCTACCCAGGAGAACCAGCAAGAAACTCGGCTGTTCTCTTCTTTTCTATGAAATTTATACTCATTAGAACTCAGAAAAGTTATTTATTTAGATATCCATACCTATTACACACGCAAAATATACAGTATATACATTTAAAAAGTAGTAAGACTAGATAGAAACGTGCAAAGGCGGTCTTATTGCTAAAGCAATCTCTTACAGACCACCTTTGGTGAAAGGATTTATAAACCGGAGCGTGGGATGGTGCTACTGCTGTGTGATCGAACAGGATTTAATCCCATGGCCACCTGGCAGAATACGAAGGTCTTAGTTTATTTATTTAATTAAAACAATAACTGATATTGTAGTAATAAATTAATGTAACATTTTCGCTATCTACTTAACAGCCGTTTTGAAGCCTCAAGGTCTAGCCTTGTGATGCACAGAGCGACGCGGCACGAAGCGGCAAATATAATTGCATGAGTTTGTAAAGCGTTGTCCTAGGTGAGCGCCAGAAGCGACGCCACGTGACGCGACGCAGTACGTTCATACGATGCCATAGACACAGTAAACAGATGCAACCATATGGAAACTACCTAGAAACGTGCGAAACAGGCTCACTCACACAAACATGGGCATCGACGAGACCCCAAGCGCTCGTCGCAGTGCCATCAGTAGTGAGTGCCGCGTCTTCGCATGTTCGATGCGCACGTTTGTGTGAGTGAGCTGTTTTGAACTTTTCTAGGTAGTTTCCATATTGGTTGTATCTGTTTACTGTGCCATATAGAATGACAGGCGTTGTCGCGTTACGCGTAGCTATACGTCTGTTTTCTATGGCGTCGCATCACGTCGAGTCACGTGGCGTCACTTCTGTCGCTCTCCTACGACAACGGGGGGAGTCGCTTTAGTGGCACAGCTACATACAACCTCATACATGCTACGTGCCGCGCCGCGCCCCTGTAGTGGGGTCTAGACCTTCAATGAGGTGAGAGACTACTTACCAATTTTTTTTTACACGATTTCAGTTTAATCATACTTATATTATAAATGATAAAGTCTGTTTGTTGGTTTGTCCTTCAATCACGCTACAACGGAGTAACGGATCGACGTGATTTTTGGCATGGGTATAGTTGAGGACCGAGAGTGACATAGGCTACTTTTTATCCCGGAAAATTGAGGAGTTCCCCCCGGGAATCCAAAAAAACTTATTCCACGCTAGCATCATAGTTGGTTTCATAACTTAAAATAAATAAACATACCTAACTTAGTAAAAAATATGAAAGCACAGACAAATACTAATATTATTTTATTAGCATTTTCTAATTTGTAGTGTAGATAGGAAAATAGGGCAGACATAACATCCATTCATTCAATATCAATGAAAAAAATATATCTGAAAAATATTAAATACCCACATCATTGTTATATTCCATCATCAATGCATCAGTGAATAGGTTGTTATTTTAAAAGGATTTGTTATAAGTTACCGAGGCGGAGTTATGTCTAGATTTAGAGAATAGACTCGTGCAAATAAAAAATCTGAATATGTTTTATTCAAATAGAATTTTCAGCTTTTTGAATCGACAGATTGGATTTATTTTTTACGTCACTTGGAAAGCGTATCCCTTGTTAAATCGATATTGATGGAGATCGGAAATATTCGAAAACAGTCATTTAAAAAAAGTCCGTTGGATACAACTTTGCTGAGAGGCCTAAATAAAAATGCACCCCAATTTGACGTGGTTTTTTTCCAAACCAAAAAGTAGGGAAGTATAGAGAAAATATATTTGTTACTGGCTGATAGACGCGTGGTTTCAGTTTTTTTATTCCCGCGGGAATCTCTGCATTTTCCGGGATAAAAAGTAGCCTTTGTCACTCTCCAGATGCTCAACTATACCCATGCAAAAAACCACGTCGATTCGTTGGTCTGTTACGGCGGGACAAACCAACAAACAAACACGCTCGCATTTATAATAATCGAAAAAAAAAGTCTCATTTGAGAGCTTCTGTGGCGTGAAAACAATGTATAAACTATAAATCGACATACCTACTACATTATCCCAAAAATAGACAATGTTCCATAAGACTTTTAAAAACATATATCCACATAGACGAAGTCGCGGATGACATCTAGTCGTTTCTATAAAAACAACTGATGCAAACGACTAACGAGGGTTATCACTTACCTATCAGGTATGTTGATCATACCTGATATCAGTAATTAGTTCGACGTAGTTATTTAAAAAACCTGACTCCGTGAATACAATAATATCCAATTTTTGTAATTATTTCATGTTCGGAAAATAGGTTCTGTTTATCTAAACAGATACACGAAAACGCTGCAGCGAATATAAGCGTGTTCCAACCTCCCAAGGGAGGTAAAGTAATTAAAAAACTGTCAGAACCAATATCCATTTACAATGTTTTTAATCTATCTATATACTCGTAAATAAAAATTAATCGCTGAATATAATATGTAAGCGCATCACTTTAGAACGGCGGCACCTATTTGGCTAATCCTTTTTATTGTGTTTATAATTGTCAGGTAAAGGTTTGTATGAAAGAAAATGTTTGAAAAATTGTATGGAAAGGTGATAAAAAACTCCATATACAAAAGTAAATGAGACATAAGTGAGACAAAAGATAATAGAGAGATCTTCAAATATATTGACAGATTGACGGTCAATAGTACAATTTCATATATAGATTTATCCTAGGGAAAAAAACAGTTCCCACGGGTCTTGAACAGACCTAAAATCCACACGGAAGATGTCACGGGGCTCAGCTAGTAGACAATATACGAACATATAGGTGTTTGTTTTGTTACCTATACTTATAGGTACTATACATAACATATATGTATAACATATATAACAACCAAGTTAAGTTGGTATTGCAGTTTGCCGCGAAATCATAGAAGTTGTAATTATTACATTTATTTATATGGATGTTTAATGTTTTATGGATGATAATTAATCCATTTCCAAACACAATACATAATTCAAGATGAAAGCAGGTAAAGTGAATTGTATTCATCAAGTAAAAATAAAGATCTTACTTCTAATATGAAAATGTAACAGGAAGGCAAAGAAATAATTAACAATCGTTATTTATTTCATTTTCTCGCAATCGAAGTGAAAAGTAGAGTGTTTACCACGGGACTAAAAGCCATTCTACTCGATTCTATAGCATACCTCGCTACGCTCGGTAAGCTAAACATCTCGTAAGTATGAAATGGTTCATTTTAGTCCTTTGATGAACAATCTACTATTAAGTTGTTGAACGGCTCCCAAAGGAACATTAACTTAGCTCATTACACCTTTCTTCCTATTCTATCTACCGACTCATTGAATGGACATTATAATAGACGGAGTATTTATTTTATTACATTGTTCAATTTTGAATAGCTTTAGAATGGGTGTTCTTTTATTTTGTTTTAAGTCAGGTATTAAGTCACAATTAAGGAAATCACAGACAATACTTTTATAATAGAATCAAAAATCAGGTACTTGGTGATTCCTTTACTCGTAATTGTAGAGGGCATAAAATGCTGCTTACAAACAGACTGATTTAGACCAAAACAACAGATTTAGACCAAAGCCACATCAAGTCAGTGTTGCATGCCACAAGTGTCTATTTTACGCGAGGCAACATCGTGAGCAGTAGAATTCATAATTCATAATTTTTATTGCCAGATTGTGGATAACCACAGTGTTTTTCTTATAATAATTAGTCCCGTTCACAATATATCTACTGCCAGTGGCAGTGTGCAAAAATATACATGTACAGCGCTTAATAATGTGTTATTTGTTATTAAAATACTAGCTGACCCGGCGAACTTCGTACCGCCTTAGTATGCAAAATTAAATGTATATTTTTCAATATTTCTGAGAGATTTTCTTAATATTTTTTTCCGTAAGAACCTTCTCCTAATAATAACAAATACAACAAAAAAAGAATTAGTGAAATCGGTCCAGCCATTCACGCGTGATGCCGTGACCAAGGAAAACGGGTTTCATTTTTATATTATTAAAATATTAAGTCTGTAGTAAAGTATTATAATAGTAGGTAAAGGTCTGGCCCCACTCTTTGGATGGAGCTTGATACGTCAAGCTTAAATACGTTTAAGGTCTAGACCCACAATAGAGGCGCGGCATGTAGCGGCAGTTGCAGGCAGAGGCAACCTAGGCCCACTTTAACAGAAAGGCACTACACAGTACGGTGTAAATAGTCATGAACACGTTAATTTCCAAACAAACATTGAATAATTTCTTCTTTTTTAAATATTTTTAAAGACTAGGCTGCCTCTGCGTGCATCTGCTGCTACGAGCCGCGCCGCGACGCGCCTCTGTAGTGAGGTTAGACCGAGGTGTTGCACAATTTTTGCTACAATATGCCTACTTTACACCTGTATAGCCTAATTAACTAAAACCTGCATCAATCATTGTTACAGTCTCGATTGTTCTGATTGGCTGTAATTCTTCCTGTGACAATTTGATCAAAATTGAAATAGTGTTAACCAATCAGGGTTGATTGCAATCGTAACGTAACGTTAATATAGTAGCTTCAGCTATAACTATATGACTTTTTTTTCTCCACTACAAGTTAGCCCTTGACTGCGATCTCACCTGATGGTACGTGATGATGCAGTCTAAGATGGTAGCGGGCTAACCTGTTAGGGGCATGGCAATTATATTAAACCCATACCACTTCGGTTTCTACACGGCATTGTACCGGAACGTTAAATCGCTTGGCGGCACGTTTTTGTCGGTATGGTGGTAACTAGCCACGGCCGAAGCCTCCCACCAGGCCAGACCAGGGAAAATTCAGAAATTATAAATTCCCAAATTGACCCTGCCGGGGATCGAACCCAGCACCTCCGCACGTTAAGGCAACAGCGCTACACATCGCGCCACGGAGGTCGTCAAAACCATAATTGTAAATGAATTATTTATTAAATAAATTAAAAAGAGCAACCACGGAGTTTCTTGCTGGTTCTTCTCGGTAGGAATGGCATTCCGAACCAGTGGTAGATTCACTTGACGATTCAAAAGTACTTGTAAAAGTTTATTTGAATAAAAAACAATTGATTTTGATTTTGATTTTATAAATTGTTGTGATTGGCTGAATTTATCGTTAGGTACGTAACGTTAATATAGTATAACTTCAGCTTTAACTATATAACTGAGATAACATTTTGAATCATGTTCAAACACTGTGCGGTGTTAAACTTGGATACATAGCATAACTATCAAATATATAGTTCAAAGTTCTATTGCAGTTTCTAACTTCCGAGAAGTAATCGAATTTCTGAGCGATGATACTATAGTAGCACGTCTGATTTTGCCCTGAGAAATTTTAGTAGTACGTCTGATTTTGCCCTAAGAAATTTTAGTAGTAGATAGCTAACAGCTAGGGGCACAAAAACTTGAACACTAATCCTGTTAAATTATTCCTTTAATATTAGATTCAGCTTATTAAGCCTTTCAATAGCGGAATTATTCACAGTAATTGCGGCTTGCTCCCCATGGAGTATGAACTTGTGTCTTCCGAGGCAACAAAGAATCCTTCGGTTAAGGTGCCAGCGGAGGGTGAATTGCCCATACAAATGTAATACCAAAATAATTTGTAATTCGAGAATATTTCCACCATATTATGTAATTATTAAGATTGAAATTGTATTTATCTAGGTCCCTGGATAATTATTTTTTCAAAATACTTTCTCAAAATTAAATGTGAGCGCATTGCGTTTTGCATGTTTTTACGACATAATTATGACAATATGTTTTCTCCTTATTTGTTTCATATTAAAATTTAAAACAAACGATATCTTACGTACTAATTGATTCTGTAACTTGACAACATAGCCTATGTTGTCAAGTTACAGAACACAACAAGTTTTCATTCATCATTTTTGGTATTTACGAAACAAGACTAAATGTATAACAAATTCTGTACGCTCATATTGCTATCGCGCTTGCACGCGATCATGTGTCATCAACCAAATAGAGATAGCAATATACCGGCAAATTTATATTTGCGAGTTGAATAGAAATTGCCTCTTAAGGCAACGCGGTAGCGTGATCATAAGAGGAAAAACGCACTATGGACAAAAATCGTCCAGTAGGTCGTCACTCGTCAGTACAAGGCCTAGCAAGCATGCCGCGGTAAGTTTGGTCACATGCATATCTACTATCTATTGTAAGCATAATTCCAGAAGTGGGTGAATAATTAAAATTACTTTTAAAATATGTTTGTACTCTCTTCAAAACGTGCACGAATAAATGGTTAAACGTGTAGCGGTTTCACGAGAGATTTAATGTAAACAGTTAATTATAAAAACTTGGCCAAAGCATCACAACAACAATAAATTAATCATTTGATCAGGCTGCAGTTGCTACTGCTAAGCTCTAAAACAAATTGCGATCTAAACAAAAGTATTCAATAATCGCTGAGTCTGCCGGCAACAGACTAACTCAACAAAGTCAAAATATTCGTATTTATGCAAATTATACCAATATGGCGTATCCCCGCCAACAAACTGACCGAGTGAATTACATCGAATGAGTCAAATATCAACTTAATTAAACCTTCGTTAATAAACAAATACACAATCTTTTATATTTTCTAAAAATTCAATTCAATTTTAAACACAAAGCTGACAGTTCGGCCGTCCTGCAAATAACACGTCCTCGTGTTCAAGTCATATCACTCGCTTTTATGCCCCAAATCGTGAACAGGCGCCTTGCCCCAAATCATGGTCAGGCGTTCTTGCCTGGGGCGTTCTTGCCTGCATTCATGATTAGGCGGTCATGCCTGGGCCGCTCCTGCTCACGATTACTTCGCTAATAATAATATGTAAAACACTTATCAAACTGTCGAACTCTCAGTCTTTATCAACACTCATGAATTATCACTCAATAAACCAAAACGACTCACCTCATTCGATGCACTCTTCGAAATCTGAATCACTTATTTACTTTCACAAATCTAAACATATTTTGAGGTTAGACACTAACTTACAAAATCGAATAAATAATACGAGTACTTTCACATTATCGAATTCAAGCGAATCTACCACTGGTTCGGAATACCACAATCCTAGCGAGAAGAACCAGCAAGAAACTCGGTGGCGTCTAACATTCAAATTAACTTTGTCATAGCCACCGATCGATCAACAAAAATATGGAAAATTGATATTAATTTCTAATGTCGGTACTTTAAAAATTTAAACAACACAAATATGCTGATGGCAAAGCGAAATCAAGGCAACGTGAGATATATCCCGCTTCTGAAATTTGTAAACATAATTCCAGAAGTGGGTGAATAATTAAAATTACTTTTAAAATATGTTTGTACTCTCTTCAAAACGTGCACGAATAAATGGTTAAACGTGTAGCGGTTTCACGAGAGATTTAATGTAAACAGTTAATTATAAAAACTTGGCCAAAGCATCACAACAACAATAAATTAATCATTTGATCAGGCTGCAGTTGCTACTGCTAAGCTCTAAAACAAATTGCGATCTAAACATAAAAGTATTCAATAATCGCTGAGTCTGCCGGCAACAGACTAACTCAACAAAGTCAAAATATTCGTATTTATGCAAATTATACCAATATGGCGTATCCCCGCCAACAAACTGACCGAGTGAATTACATCGAATGAGTCAAATATCAACTTAATTAAACCTTCGTTAATAAACAAATACACAATCTTTTATATTTTCTAAAAATTCAATTCAATTTTAAACACAAAGCTGACACTATACACCGAGTGGAAGCTTCTTAACCACGAACATCGATCTTTACGTTAATATTCGAATCAAAAGCAATATAATAATAATTGTTAATATATTAAAATACTAGTTGATCGCCTTGATTTCGCTTTTTGGAATTAGCTTACCTACACGGAAAATTTCAATTTTAGTTTTTAGAAAGAGCTTAAGCTTGTTGGTTATCAGTTATGACAGTCACTTAGTTTCCCTTTTAGTAGTGCACAGGTACATCCGTAAAAAGAATATCACCAAAATATTCATAAAGAGTAACATTGCAGTTGAGTTAACGAAGTAAAATAGGTAAATTAAAATGAAACGTTCTTCTCCAAAAATTAACAAAGCTCCAAGGTTTTTCGTTACACTTCAGAACGGCTACCTACACTTACGCTAATTGTCTCTAATACGAGTACAGTACAATAAAGGCCAGGGCCCACACAAAGGGCAATTTTAGCGACGCGCGACGGCCACTGCGCGATAACATCCACCACCACTAAATTGGGAAATTTTTTGCAGCTTTTGAAGGTTCCTTGTTCTTAAAATTATTAATTTATTTAAAAAAGCAAAACATAGGAGCATGGCACGGGCACATATGGATTTTATGGTGCAAGAATATTTTCTCTATTGTAATTATCCACGGAGAAAACAGATGAATATGTTTGTATAGAGAAACAGCAACCTACCGGAACAGCGGTACATTTTTGCCGGCAGGATCGTAGGATGGTAACTAGCGACGGCCCAAGCCTCCCACGGCGCGTTTTTTCGCTGCCTGTGGGTGTATAGCCTTGTCTCTCATCCGAGTAGGTAAGGCAATACCCTGCCAATCGCCCACGCTGCCAATTTTAATTTTCCACTGCAATTTGCAATCGAGCCGATTGCATTGAACGTTCGGCTTGCAAGTCATAATATGACAGTATTCATTACACGAATCTCCGAGTGTACTTACATGAAATGGTAATTTAAAAAAAAACACCCCCGGCTGAGTTTGTTGTGGGCTCTTCTCAGACCAGGGCGCGTTTGGAACCCTCGTAGCTTTAGTTTTAAAATACCGTTACTGATTATTATCACCATTATATTTTATTAATAACTAGACGTCAATAAGTGTAGTTTACCTACCTATATTGAGTGAACATTATTTGATTTGATTTGATTTGTATTGTCCGTCCGTCTGCCTGTCTATCAGAGCCTTTATTATAAAGGGACGACTACATATACCTACTTAATAATGAAATCACTTTTTTGAAATTCACAAAGAATTCTTCTTCTAATATAAATTGGTCTCAAAAATATATAACATTAATAAACTTTATTAAAATGGGGCAAACATATTCGTATAAACATACTAGATGATGCCCGCGACTTCGTCCGCGTGGATTGATGTTTTTAATTCCCGCGGGAATTATTCAATTTTCCGGGATAAAAAGTAGCCTATGTGACCTATGTCCTTCCCCGGTAAGTAAACTATCTCTGTACCAAATTTCATCAGAATCAGTAGTAGTTCCGTGAAAGCGTAGTAAACAGACGTACAGACAGACAGACACACTTTCGCATTTATATTAGTATGGATTCTAAAATATAAAAGCTTATAAATCTATTGTTTCTATCATATAGGTATCGGAAACATCCGTAATTTAATATCATGTGGTACAAAAACTAGTAATTAATAATATTCAGAGGTAAATTAGGTTAAACCTACGTAAGTATACGGTACATTCCTGATTCTAGGTCTCCCGCACCCACGCTGTACACAATTTAATTTTGTTATTTTCATTGCTAAATCGGATATTTATAAAGCCATATTTGGGAAACTTACCTACATACATCATGACTAATTGATGTTTTTTTTTATTGTAATGATCGTAAGCGAACCGAATAACTAACAAAACATAAAACCTTTTTTTAATAAACGTAAAATTCGGCCATAAATAATTATTATATAATATATTAAAAGGAAATAAAGTTTTTACTAAAGTCTGCATCATTTTGATATTATCAAAACAATATTTTTTTAAATATTTCCCTATTGTTACGATATCAAAATAAAAACAATGGGCGTGAATGATTAGTTTAATCCAAATTGGTGTTGAAAATTTGCAATGCCTATTGTGAATATTAAAACTGCTATCTTTGTCTTTGATAATGCATATTTCATGACGCAACTGCCCTCAAAACAACGTGTTATAAGTGACGCAAAACTGAAACTGCAACTTGTAATTACTTCGTTTTAGTAGCTGAATTGGCAATTTTTCAGCAGTTTAGGCTTCCATCAAGTCGCTAGGAGGCGGCAACGGCCACGGTTCTACATCGACAGCTTTAATAGGATACCGTGATATAAATAGGGCAGTCTGTAGATCGTAGAATTCACTCGCAGACTGCTTGGCAGCCGAGACATTGAAGAATTTGCAGCTCTATCTACATTCGACACAGTGATTAGTGGCAACGAACTTACAAATTCAACTTCTGTCTGGTTTTTAAACGTAATAAGGACGTGCTCTAAAAGTATATAAAAACTTAAAATGTTGCATTTTATTATAGAATACATCACGTTTCAATAGTTTTAAAACGGTACACGTCTCTATCTCTATTCGCTATTAATAAATCATTTCTTGTCCATATTATACCTACAGCGAAGTCCCAAGGCATAGACTAATAATTTTGGGAGAGAGTTTAGGCCGGTGGTTTAGGCATATGTTCATAAAAGAAAAATCCATTATAAGTTTGTCGCTATTTTACGTAGTTAATAGTTCTACTTAGTATACATTCCGTGGCTTAGGTAGTTATAGTAAGAATTCTGTGGACTGTGGTTAGTGGGTGGTTAAGGAAGCATTAAAAAGTAGGTTAGGTAGTTGGTGTCATACCAAGGGTACCTGTATGACCTACCAATTATCTCGTATTTGACCAGCGACTTCAAATTACCAATAACTCTTTTGTTCCGTGTTCGCCTGGTAGCTTAGCGTAAGCCAGCTTAACCTACTTTTTAATGCTTCCTTAACCATCCACTAACCACAGTCCACATAATTCTTACTATAACTATATTACCTAAGCCACGGAATGTATACTAAGTAGAACTATTAACTACGTAAAATAGCGACAAACTTATAATAGATTTTTCTTTTATGAACATATGCCTAAACCACCTGCCTAAACTCTCTCCGTGTTAGTTCCATTATTTTTATAATCTCTATGAATTTTGTGAGATACAAAGCGGGTGGCAACTGCCAACCCTACACGCTGACCTAACAATGCACAGCTCAAACCACTGGACGGGTCGGGCTGTTTGGCGTCAGATAGTCGATAGTGGGCATCCGCTAAAAATTTAACCCTTAAGGGTGTAAAATAAGCCACATAGGGCCCGGCCTGAAAATCAGCGCTGTAGTTATCATATATTGCAGCAACATGCTGAGGTAGTAACCTTTTTAGCTAATACACGGAGCAATTTATTTTTCTAGTTATTGTGTAAAATACATCTTGTATTTCAGTAAGTAATTATCTTCTAGTTATAATTTTACATTTTTGTGTTTCTTTTCATTTAGTTATCCGTGTAAAGCTAAATAAACATTGATTTATTCATTTTATTTTTTAATGGCTGGCAATAAAGCTAGTCTTGCAATAAAAAAGTGGCAAGTGGCAACCCTACTCGCACGTGACAGTCATCTCTCAAGTTTTTATTGATCCGTCGGCTGAACTATGTTTCACGGTCAAAACTCAATACATAGTTACCGGTTTGCTTGTTTGAAAAACTTATTACGTAAAAGTTGAACCTGTTTGTTGTTTTTGTCGGCGGTCAACTAACGCGGAGTGTTCAAAGCGAATCAGGAAATCCTCTCGTTTTATTTTATTTTTGAACTAGAGGATTCCCGCGACTTCGTCCGCGTGTACTAAGTGTTTCGATTCCCGCTAACTCCTTAATTACTAACGCAACTCCTTAATTTTCCGGGATAAAAAGTAGCCTATTTCCTTCCCCGGGATATAACCTATACCTGTATCAAATTTCATCAAAATTGGTTGAATAGGTGGGCCGTGGAAGCGTGTCAGACAGACAGACACACTTTCGCATTTATAATATTATATAGTATGAATGAGTAATGATCAAAACTTTGGCAAAATAAAAATCAAAATCAAATATTTTTTATTCAAATAAACTTTTACAAGTACTTTTGAATCGTCAAGTGAATCTACCACTGGTTCGGAATGCCATTCCTACCGAGAAGAACCAGCAAGAAACTCGGTGGTTGCTCTTTTTAAATAATTCATTTACAATTACTATACCAATGTGTACATAAGTAACCGCTGTCCCCAGCATTGCTGGAGCGATCAAATCCATGCTCCTCTATCATTTACATAATCTTCAACAGTATAATAAGCTTTTTTCAGGAGCATACTTTTAATGGATTTCTTAAATTTGTTTATTCAATTCATGTCAAAGACGGGCAGACAGAAAGTAGCCCCATTCCCGCCGGTGGCACCCGTTCACGAGCATGACGCATGATCCAGCCATTGCTTCGCTCGACCATAATATTTGAGGGAACGTAACACATAGAGGGCACATAATAATATTAGGTACTTCGTCAAATCAGAAATGAGGAGATCCGCAGAAGATTAGAGAAGGTAACCGACATTGCTCGATGTGTTGCGAATTGCGATGCTGAAGTGGTAATGGGTGGGGGAAATAGTTCGAAGAGCCGATAGACGTTGGGGTCCCAAAGTGCAATGGAGCGGCGACCTCGCAGTGGAATGCCCAGCGTGGGCAGGCCCCCACTCGGTGGAATGACGACATCAGACGAGTCGCAGGGAGCCGCTGGGGCCAGGGAAATCTCTGCTAGAGACCTATGTCCAGCGTGTAGGGACGTGTAGGGGACGCTATATACGTAATGTAGATTTTTTTTTTTTTTTATCCACTACAAGCTAGCCCTTGACTACGATCTCACCTGGTGGAAAGTGATGATGCAGTCTAAGATGGTAGCGGGCTAACCTGTAAGGGGCATGGCAGTTATATTAAACCCATACCCCTTCGGTTTCTACACGGCATCGTATCGGAACGCTAAAATCATAATAGATGTCACCGGAAGATTGTGAAAACCGTCAGATTGCAATCTAACGCTTTTTATCTCGTTAGATTGTAAACTGTCGATAGATTGTGAACCGTTCAATGTTTTGTGTGTCAATTTTTGAAATATTCCTTGTATTTTTTTTTGTTTCTCGTCTCTTTCTTGTAGGTAAGGTTAGGGTTCGACATAAATAATCAGGCACTAAGGTTCTATCTGGTTAAAATACCTAACAGATTACAATATACCGAGTTAAATGGTAAGCAGTTGTTACGGTTCACAATCTTTCGACAGTTTACAAACTATCGAGATAAAAAGCGTTAGATTATAATCTAACGGTTTTTACAATTTTACGGTGACATAGACACCCACTAGAATCTAGTAGATGTCCGCGACTTCGTCGGCGTTGATTAAGGTTTTTTTGATCCCCATGGGAACTCTTTAATTTTACGGGATAAAATTAGCCTGTGCTAATTCAGGGTATATCTTATCTTATCTTATATATATATATATATAAAAATGAAACCCGTTTTCCTTGGTCACGGCATCACGCGTGAATGGCTGGACCGATTTCACTAATTCTTTTTTTGTTGTATTTGTTATTATTAGGAGAAGGTTCTTACGGAAAAAAATATTAAGAAAATCTCTCAGAAATATTGAAAAATGTACATTTAATTTTGCATACTAAGGCGGTACGAAGTTCGCCGGGTCAGCTAGTAATTTATATATCTATGTCTATTCCAAACAGTCAAATCGGTTAACCAAATAGCAGGGGGCAGAGTTATGTAACCAAACTATGGCATCAGTAACAATGTTTTGAACAAAAGTCTTAGAACGTACAACCGATCAACCGATCATGGACGACCATGAATAATTGGGGTATTGCGTGTGTATAGGGTTGGCAGTTCCTTCTCGCCTAAAGGTTACTAGGAAACCTATTCTGTGAAGGTGAAACGTCAATATACTGCATTTTCCTTAGGGTAAGTACAATCAGAGCAGCTACTTATTTTTTGGTTACCTTTTTCTAGGTAGGTAAGGTTGCTCTAAATTATCTCAATAGAATCTATTATTAAACTAGATTATCTATTTTCAGTAGAATCAGCTTTCCGAACCGGTGGTAGAGTATTGACGTATCATAAGTGTCACAAGTTGTCCTACATGAAATAAATAAATCATTTATCATTTATCAAGTACTAGCAGATGGCCGCGACTTCGTCCGCGTGAAATAAGTTTTGTAAATTCCCACGGGAACTCTCTTATCGAGTTAATATTATATTATATAGCTTATGACACTCACAAATAAAATGGCTTTCTACCAGAATTTTCAAAATCGGTTCAGTAGATCCAGAGATTAACCCGGAACCCCTACAACCTCACAAACTCACAATCTATACCTCTTTATAATATTAGTATAGATTTATAAACCAACCAGATTATTCCCGCGGGAACCCGGGACCTCGTCGGCCGCAGTCGAACATGCTAACCACTAGTGACTAGACCATCGAGGCAGTCAGTAAATAGGTCTAGCATCACAATAATAGAATCTTCTTGGAACTAGCTCGAACGATCTATAACAAAAGTTTAACTCATAGGAGTTTAATCTTGGGGATGAGATCGCCTAAGCTATCTGGGATTATTATTCCTGGGCTTATTGAGTTCCAAGTTCCAATCCCGCGGGATCTCGGTATTAACGACACACCCTGTATGTGTGGATAGCTTATGGGAGGCAATCTATCTTAGGGGTAAAGTTACAATAATAATTCATACTAATCTATGCCAAAGTTCAGAAGGGTAATGAGCGGTTTAAAGTTTCACTTCCACTAACAAAGAGTTCTAATAAGCAAACTCATATTTTGACTCTTTTTGAACTGTTTTTGCTTGCTCAGTTATTTGCACTACAGCCTTTTAACGTCCCACTGCTGGGCACAGGCCTCCACTCTCAGGAGAGAGGGAATTAGAGCCTAGACCCACCACGCTGCTCCAATGCGGGTTGGCGGGCTCAGTTATGCTAGCACTTTTTTGGTGAAAGTGCTAGTATGCAGTTAAACAGAGACCGCACGGAGCTCGCTACGCTCGCGGTGGAAGCCCGGCCAGGTGCTCGCTCAGTTGACCTAAATCAAGTTCCATGAAGTTGATACCAGTTTCACGTCCGGAGTTTTAATGCGCTCGTTGCTGTAACTGCCTCGTTAGTCTAGTGTTCGAGACCCGGGTCGGGCCATAACATTGGGTTTTTCTAACACGATATTCTCAGTACTAGCCCGGACTTAGGAAGTTGGCGGTGTTTTACCCCCGTGCATCGGAGAGCACGCTAAGCCGTCGGTCCTGCGCCTGATCTCTCTCCGGTCGTGTCAGATTTTCCATCCCATCGGGCTAGGAGAGTAAAGGAACAGAGGGTGCAATTGTGTGCGCGCACACACTTGTGCACTATAATATCTCCCGCGCAGATGGCTAATCTCTCTGGAGATAGGCCGCCGTGGTCCATTCTTCTCAGTTCACGAGATCAAAACACAAGCGCGCGAGATTTTTATTGAAAGTATAAAAAAGTACTTAATAGGATAACCTTATGAAAATAAAAACCATCATATTTATCGATTATTCTATTATTTTAAAAGTAGGCATGTCTTAAACAAAACCTATCATGTAATTTAAATCCTTAAAAAAAGTAATTATGTTAGAATATAAATTCATACATCATTTAGATTTAATGAAGGAAACGTTAAGCCTTGGTGGTTTATTGTGTACTACCTATTTAAGTATGTACTTACCGTTTTTTGTAGCAATTTTTTGCACAATAATATTATGTACTTACTTACTTATGTACCAAACAAGACTTATCATGAAGTGAATGCGATGTCATGTCTGTTTGTTTAGTACCTTTTAATGCCGCCAGCTTTAACAATTTTGATGCCTTTGATACAGAAGTAGTTAGCATCCCGGAGAAGGAAATGGGCGGTTTATACATATCGTTCATCATCTAATATCTACTTGATAAGATTGGCTCAGGCCTCAGACTATCGATAGTATAAAATATAAATCATATAGTTACAGATTTAACAATATTATTCCATGCAAGAACAGCAATTGATATAGGTACACTTTCTGAGTTCAGAGGTGCAATCATGTAAGGATCGCCGATCAAATCGTAAATGCTCGTAAATATCCATTCTCATACGGTTAGGTATGTACGATACACGAAATTGAGCTCTAAATCGATTCTGTTATGGTTTATTTTACTTTGAAGTCGAACTTTAACGATTTCATCGGCAATCCTTACATGATTGCACCTCTGAAAGATCTACAAAATAAAGCCTTACTAATAATTTAATCAAAATATATAAAAGGAAAAGATTTACAAAAATGTACAATTCCATCAGCACAGAGGTAGACGTTTTTCATGATATATGCTGCCAAATTTTAAAAAAGAAACGTTAAGATTGTTACTCAACTATCTTTTAATAATTATTATTTTTTCTTTTCTTTAAAAATTTTGATTTGTATATTTTTTGTATTTTTGTGTAAGTTTAGGTTTTTTTTTTGTAATGTAACTTTTAACTTTTAATTTTTCGCGCGTAAGCTTTTACTTTTTATTTATATTTTTAGCGAATGATGTGGCAGCTTTGATAAGCTGTTCATTTAACCAGTGTCCTAAATGTGTCTAGTTTTAAGTATTTTTTTTAATGTAACAATTTTTGGTTGTCCAAATAAATAAATATAAAAAAAGGTGACCGGCATGACTGATCTATCAACACAAAGCTCAAAAAGCCACTGGACGGATCGGATCGGGCGGGGCATACAGATAGCTATTATGACGTAGGCATCCGTTAGGGAAAGGTTTTTGAAAATTTAACCCCTAAGGGGGTAGGATAGGGCTTTGAAATTTGTTCATGTTGAGTATGATTAAAAACAAAATAGTTTCATACATAATATAAACAGTTTACGTAATAGCTTACTAAGTATGTTTAGTGGATACATAAGCTTGAAGCTTATAAATATTTTCATGCCCGTCTTCAAATCTCCGGAGTCCGGGCAACGCGGGCAAGATCGATCTCTTATCCGCTCTCCGGTACAAGTGACCTAGATAGATGATTCTTGGAAATACCGGCTTAAGTACTCCTACATAGAGCGTCTAATGAAAGCTTTTTAAACCTCTTGTATAGTGTACGGTTGATTGAATCCTCATTCTAAGTGTTACAGACGTACCTACGTTTCATTTAATTAAAAATATCATTTTTAGAGTTTCGTACCTCGAGAGGGACAAAGGAACCCTTATAGGAATTAGGATCACTTCGTTGTCCGTCTGGGTGTCTGTCTATGAACCACCTTTTTCTCGGGAACACGTGGAGGTATCAAGTTGAAATTAATATCAAATATGTACAACAGCTTAACTTAGGTTTAAGGTCATAATATGGTCACAAGTATAGGAAAAAATCCGAAAATCTATAATTAGGGTTTATAATGGACTCATACTATCTACTAGTAATAATTAGTAATAGGGTAGAATTGTTTATCAGGCTGAAATTTCACAGCTGATATGACATTTTTTTTTATTATTCGAAGGTATTAACAGTGTTTTTTTTCGGATACAGCAGACGTATCGAAGAAATACTGATACTGACTATAGGTACTTCTTGTCCGCTTTGTCCTGTCGTGCTACTGTGTGCAGCTTGATATAGTAGTAGATTGTTCAACAAGGTGGAAAGTAACCCATTCAGAGCCAAGGTAAGAATTTGTATGCACAGCGTAACGAGGGCATACATAGTCTGATGGTGCGAATGTGACATTTTCCCGAGTTAAACATAAGTACTATGTTTCATAACGAATATGAGAAAAATAAATAAATAAATAAAAGTTTATTGACCAAACACTACATTATACTACGTATAACTAAATTTATACAAATACAAATTACACATAAACTACGTGTGGCCAATGGGCCACCTCCTCAGCCCGTGCCACAGCACTGAGAGATAGGTATATACCTACCAAACATACTGCAACGCTGATTTTCAGGAGGAGCGCAAGGGTCAAAACGTCACGGACCATCACTTACACCTAATAAAATTTAAAATAAAAATAAATATAAAAAATTATGTAATTTAACTTAAAATAACATCAGTGTGTATCATTCAATATACTGTACTAATTTTCTACTTCCATGGTTAAGGTATCTGT
Organism: Erebia aethiops; assembly: GCA_923060345.2. NCBI lineage: Eukaryota > Metazoa > Arthropoda > Insecta > Lepidoptera > Nymphalidae > Erebia > Erebia aethiops. The sequence goes on along the minus strand of OV281096.1, from coordinate 4,881,807 downwards.
CTTTGATCTGTGCGGAGTCTGTGGTTAATCTTTATAATGTACCTAATAAAGAACAAAAATAAAATCAAACAAACATCTATACCTACTAATATTACGAATGCGAAAGTTTGGATGGATGGATTTTTTACGGACAAGTGTGAAAAATGGCGGCAATTTAAAAAAATGGTCGTGTAGCTTCGCTCTTTGTATTAAAACTTGAAGAATGTTGCCAAAAATTCTCCCCCCTTTCATCCCATCTCGCTTCTACGTCGTTTAACAATCTACTAAATATTGTATGTGCGCCAAACATTTTTTTGTCACTAGTGAAGGTATTTTCGCTAATATCGATCCTTCTTGATTTAGCACTTCTTTTTTAGCACAAAATGTTTTATTATTCTGCACTAAAATGGGCTAATGAAGTCATTTTCTTTACTTATCTACAAGAAATTACCTTCTATTATAATAAGACGAGGCCATTCGTATTGTTTCTATTATACTTACTTTATCTTGAACAAATAACTGAATTGTACAAGCATACCTATTCGTATAATTGCGATTCATTTCCACCACCACCACCACTACAGCTCATGTAACACCACCAAGTTCCTAACTCCGGGCTAGTACTGAGAATTTCTAGTGAGAAAAACCCAATTCTTAATTATGTCCCGACCCGGGACTCGAACCCGGGACCTCGTCGGCCGCAGTCGAACGTGCTAGGATTCTAACCACTAAAGTCTAGACTCTAGGTCTAGTCTAGACCAACGAGGCGATTCATATAATTATTTGCAGTAAGTACATTTGGACAGTGACAGTAGGTACCTACGTACAGTCAAAATCAACGATGACAAAATTGCAGCTAAATATTAATATTTACGTTTAAAGTTAATTTACATGCAAAACTAATTATTTACGGTAATTTTCCGATAATTTGCGTAATTATTACCGGACCAAAATTTTAAATGCGAAATGAATTCATATTTAATTTAACAAAAACTGGCAAAGTGTGAGTGGATTGCATTTTGTTTATACTGCGGCTACAGACACTAGTATATTATTTGCAAATTAAATGCGAAAGTGTATTTGTTTGTTGGTTTGTTGGTTTGCTGGTTTGTCCTTCAATCACGCCGTAACGGAGCAACGGTTCGAAGTGATTTTTGCCTTGGGTATCGTTGAGGACCTGGAGAGTGACATAGGCTACTTTATCGCGAAAATTTAAGGAGCTCTCGCGGGAATCAAAAAAATTAAACCACGCGGACGAAGTCGCGGGCATCAGCTAGTTAATAGTATAAATGCGAAAACGTGTCTTTCTGTCTGCTACGATTTCACAGCCCATCGTTCAACCGATTTCGATGATATTTGGTACAAGAGTCAAGTGCTTTCTAATTCCAAACAATGGACACATTAAAAATAATCAACATTCCGTCTCCAAAGAAGCTATTGGAGTCTGGAGACAGACAAAACATAGAGACAATGGAGTTCTCCATAACACCCTGGACTTCGAGGAATGAAGCGTCAGTGACAAGCACAAAAGAACAATAGAATAGCTATTGGAACAGTATAAAACGGCCCTCCACCAAGAACAGACGGCTCTTCTCAACTACTCCTCGAGTTAACTAGTGAATAAGAAAATTGATATTTAAATTTAAAAAATTTAATAATAAATAATAAATTTTTTGTGAAAATTTAGGGAGTTATTTTGACTCGTGAGCCAAGCCCGGGCAGGTCAGCTAGTATTGCATGAAATTCTGAGAGCACCAACAATAAAACATCGCAACGTGAAAACCTGCAAATGAGATGGAATTGGACAAAATTTTCCATCTCCCGTTGTAAACTCGAAGCGGTAAACGCGCTGAAATGTCGTTTTCATCTTGAACTAAGTTTATATGAATGCAAATATCAGCTCGTGACATTTGAATGTAGAATTTCATCCACGTACATGTCTACTAACATTAACCTTCTAATCCGCTTGAAATATCTAGTTACTACCATCGATACATAGATTTAGGATTGGTCTCCACTACGATATAATATGTAGATACTATATGGGCCCTTTCATAAAAAAAAATTAACATCTGACTTGTAGAGCGCGCTCCACACCTGTATAAGCCTGCCCTTGTCCCCGCCATAGCGCTGTGCCGCGTTTCAGGCCAGATGGCGGTAGTAAAATAGGTCCACATTCTTCGTTTGACAGGTCCCGTATATGTAAATTGAGATGGTTGGTACCTGTAAAAGTAGGTACCATTAAGTAGTGGATCTACCCGTATTTTGGTGGATCTACTTACTTGATCTAAGATACCGTAATAGCATAGTCTAAGGAGATACCTACTTTCATCCTATGAAGACGCCTAGACACAGCAAAGCCAAGGGGTGACGGGGGCGTAACGGGAGAATTTATCTCCAAGCTGGGAAAACGTACAGTACAAAATTAAGTCATTCTAGCACAAAATTTGTACAGCTTAGAGGTGCATACGAAGGTGCGTGGAGCCTGTAGTCTGCAATTCATTTGGGCGTCGATCTACTGTAAAGATATACCTATTATAATAACACTGTGTTTATAGTTATATGTATACAAATAAATAAAGTAGTGATCTCTAAACACTGAACTACCGGCTGAACCTATTTTGACGGGATTTTTAGATAGTAGACTGTAGAAACCTGAACAACTTTTTATTTGCATAGTTCGTATTGAGTACTAGATATCCGCAATTGGAGTTACCTATTAAAAAACTTATCTACGCGAACGAAGTCGTAGGCTTCGTCACTAAGTACCTACTCATATTATAATTTGAATGCAAAAGTGTGTGTGTTTGTCGGTTTTGCACGTCGCAACGGAGGAACGGATCGACGTTATTTTTTGCTTAGACAAAGCCTGAAGAATGAAAAAGGCTTAGGCTACCATCCCGGAAAAATAGAGTTCTCGCGGGATTAGTACATACTTACCTAAATCAACGCGTACAAAGTCGCAAGCATCGTCTACTAAATTATAATTTATTCTGGCCAGCGGATGGCGACCACTAATTGAAATGCAGTATACGACTGTCAAGATCACAATCTACCGACGTTTTGCGCGTCCGGATGTTACCTATGATCTTATATTTTTCAAACCCAAGGTAGTTCTTATAATATACATAGTACTTAAATATTCATGGGCCTTAACGACTATTACCCTCACATCAAATGGAAACCTATAATTTTTTTTAGGTACGTTACTAACTTGTGGATTTACATAATAAACTTGACAAGTAAGGTTTATAGTGACTTGGTTAATTAGATGAATCATTGGGATTTGCGTATTTAGGTATAGAATGAAATTTAAAAAATTCCATAATAAAAAGAAATGAAAAACAGTACATACTCGTATGTATAGAATTAAATCAAAAAATTCCATAATGAGAACAAATAACTCAATTTCTAAAGGATCCTTAAAACTCCTAATAACATGGCGATACTTAATAGAAAACGTGCCACGGCCCACGTGCATTTAAGTAGAGATCCGTAACAAAATGAAAATCAATCTTCTGAAGAGCTCTCAAGACTCCCCGGGTCGAGTCCCATTTTTCGAATAGTGGTTTTTTTGACAAAAAATTCGCACTAGCCCGGAGTTACAAGGTAGCGGTGTTTCACCCCGAAAGAACGTAGGTACAAAGTCGCGCGATTCGGGTTCTGCGGCTTATTTTTCTCCAATCTCGTCCGATTTTTCGTCCCGGGAAAGGGAACAGAGAGTGCACCTGTAAAATAATTCATATGAATACACATGGTGCACTATTATATGCCCCGTGCAAATATTACGGGTCGCCGCCGTGGCACGTGGCCGAAATTCGGTCGGGAGGACACTTTTTCAAAATTCTGTAGTGTAGTCTTAAATCATTTAAAAAACAGACGATAAAAACAAGCTTTTATTGTCCGCCATATTGAATTTAGTGTGAAGTCATTTAATTTTTCGTATAATTCTTCTCAGTAAACCTTTTAAATATCATGGGGGTACATAAAAAAATAACTAGTCCGCCATATTGGATTTAGAAGGACGTCATTAGCTAACCATGCATTTTCATCCAAACTAAACGTGTACTATGCAAAATTTGTGCTCAATCGGTTGGAGATAACTGTTTTAAAATTCAGTTGCAAGATTTGACTTAAACAAACCCACACACATTGCAAGTTAAATAAAAGCTCGTGATATGGGAACCTGCCTATCTTCCTTGCACGATTTTGCTTCACGATTTTTTTGCTGCTCTCCTTTTAATGAGCTTCTTGGAAAGTCAGGTAAAGGTACGTGCAGCCATCCCTTCAATTATATTATTAGTCTCGGGTTTATTGACCGTGGCTTTTTGGCTAAAAGTATGTGAGGAGGTACGGTTGAATAATTCTTGTTTATGCGATCAGCATGCGGCTTTTGAAGAATGTAGTGATTTGTTTATACTTCATTTTATTCTATGCAAAGTACACTTTTAGGAGTAACTTAAAACAGTTTATTTTGTTTAAAAATAAACCTACATCAAAATGTTGTAGATGTTTAATTTTATTTATTTTAGGATTTGTAGTAAGTACATCCTAAGTAGTATATTAATTAATTAATACTTAATAATTAATTAATTAATTGTTTTAATTTATTTGCATGTAATCTATTGTATATTAATATATAATTAAGATCCTTTTATTGTAGATGTACCTATATATTTCATTTATATTTACTTATACAATATGTTGTTTGTTGATTATCTTACCTTGGCCTTGTATATGAATAATACTTCGTATTTTTTTTCTTTCTAACTTTTAAAGTTAAGTATCATATATGATTTCCGAACCGGTCGGGCGGTTGCCGCCCTACGTGATATAATATGAAAAGTTCATTTATGGACCTTTTATGAAAGCTCAGAGCCAATCAGTGGTCAAAGCGGAGCTTTATTTCCGCATTCTGCATGTTTGTGACTTATTATTTCGCCTCAACTACGATATAACTAGACATAACAGACATTAAAGCCTTACTAATATGATAAATGTGAAAAGTTTGTAGGTATGTTTGTTACTACGCCACAATGATCCATCGATTTGGCTGAAATTTAGAATAGAGATAACCAGAGGCTACATTTTATGCTGGAAAGTTAAAGAATTCTCGTGCAAATTAAAAAACCTTATTTAATCACGCTGAAGAAGTCGCGGGCATCATGTATAATCAAGTAGGATATATTTCATTCCTAGTTATACATACTACTAGCGATTGCCCGCAGCTTCGTCTGCGTGGTTTGAGGTTTTTTGGTTCCGCGGGAACTCTTAAATTTTCCGGGATAAAAAGTAGCCGATGTGCTATTCCAGACTATAATCTATCTCTGTGCCAAATTTCAGCCAGATCCGTTCAGCCGTTGGCGCGGTGATTGAGTAACAATCACCCACATCCATCCATCCATCCATACATCCATAAATTCATCCAAACTTTCACATTTATAATATTAGTAGGTAAGATAGGGGATCCCACAATATCAAACATCCATAATCGCTTCGGATAAAGTCGCGGACATAAGCTAGTTACTAAAGTAAGTACACATAATGTTATCCGGGGTGGGTGGGTACATATTTATTATGGGTGGCGGGTGGTCGATGGGAGGACTACGTTGCAAAAATCAATTCAGTGTTTACAATCCTTCGTAAGCTGCACTAATTGGTAAATATGAAATGCGCTGCAATCATTACATTATGTACGTAATGGTAATTTGCGTACATTGATGTAGAATTTTATTTACGTAGGTAATTAATATCGAAAATTATCTGATATCGATTGGACTAGTGGAATTTTATTTAACATTTAGTAAGTAAATTAAAGAACTTACGCAAAGGAAGTTCAAAAATAATTACAACCAATGATATCAACATGAATTATTATTTAGGTATTGCAGATCGTGAATCGTGACTAACATTTTATTACACATTTTTTTATGTGGTTACATTAAAAAGTTTTTTGAATTTTTTGATTCTTTTTTTGAATTATTACATACCTCACGACAGGTAGGTACCACCACCACAGCCCATTGACATCCCACTGCTGGGCACAGGGCTTCACTCTCATAGGAGAGAGGGAATTAGAGCTTAGACCCACCACGCTCCAATGCGGGATAGGTAGGTACACCAGAAACTAAATGTAACTATGTCTATGTACCCATACGAAATGTAGGTATAGGTAGGTACATAGGTGTATTTCGTCTCCGGTTTACCTATCTTGAGGCTTGTAATAGAATCCTGAACCACAAGCACAGGCTATTAAAACGTCGGCAAGTAGTCAACAACAAACGAGTTCAACTTGTGTACGAATAATAGGTAGTATAGTTAGTACTTAGTACCTACTAATAAAAGCGAAATACCACTCTTTTTTTTTTGATGGTAAGTGATTTTGCAGTCTAAGATGGTAGCGGGCTAACCTGTTAGGGGCATGGCAGTTAAATTAAACCCATACACCTTCGGTTTCTACACGGCATCGTACCGGAACGCTAAATCGCTTGGCGGCACGTCTTTGCCGGTAGGGTGGTAACTAGCCACGGCCGAAGCCTCCCACCAGGCCAGACCAGGGAAAATTCAGAAATTATAAATTCCCAAATTGACCCTGCCGGAGATCGAACCCAGGACCGCGCCACGGAGGTCGTCAAAACTCACTCACTCGCTCACTGTATAATCACGATATTTCAGGAACTAGGTATAAAGCATACAGACTTGTTTGGGAGGTAGGTTGGTCTATACGGCGTATAGACATCAGCTAAGAAACGGTTTTGAGATAATTCACCCCTAAGGGTAATGAAAGTTTGTATGAAAGTCCTTTGTTTTGTGAAGTTAAAGACATGAAAATCGGGATTTAGGTTATTAGTTTTAAATAATAACCTGTGTAAGCAGTTTTACGAAAATCCACCCTAAATGGGGTGAAATTAGGGTTGGAAGCTTGCTCGAAGGGTCTACTAATACCTGCCGAAGCTATATCCTAGCCGCTATAAGGTCTTTTGCAGCGGGAAAATCTCATAGGAAATCAGAAATTGTACGCAGATGAATTCGCGGGCGACCTCTATTTATATTTATATTATATTCTGTAACACAAGTAAATAAATACTTTTGTAATATGTTGATTCTACAATACAAGTAGGTACCTAATGTCCACACAAAGAATCCGCAATCTAGACGTTTCTAGCATGACTTCACAGAGCCATCCTAATGCTACCTTTTCTGACACACACATTATAGATGCCTACAAGGTAGTTCAATTATAAACCTGTCCCAAGAAGTAACGAAAAATGATCAGAAAAAAATGTGTTATTTATATAATGTGTGATTTATCTTTCCAATTTCAGACACGTCTACCTCACATAACAACGGTGTTGGCCGTAGTAGCGCTGTCTTCAAGCAGTATCGTCAAATCACCAAGCGATGATGGTCAGAACTTCGAGCTGCTCATCCTGCACAACAATGACATGCACGCCAGGTTCGAGCAAACGTCACAGCTCAGCGGCGCTTGCACTACCTCGGATCGGGAGGCGGGGAAATGCTATGGAGGATTTGCAAGAGTTGCTCATGTGTAAGTGTTACCCTCGAATCATCGTCAAGGGATATCTCCTTAAATATATGAATTCCTGGTTGACTGTGACCTAGGTACGACACATGATCCATCAAGGTCATAGCCCTTGACCTCACATCGAGCAGTAAAGGTAAGTATCGCCAATCCACCTTCTTCCCCGACTATTACAACAAAGCGCATACTTCGGTCCACGCCGTGGTAGCACTATCTTCAAGCAGTATAGTCGAGTCATCAAGTGATGACAGTCAGAACTTCGCACTGCTCGTTCTATACCACAATGACGGAATAATATGGAGGATTTCCTAGAGTTGCTCATGACGTGTACCTACCTAAGTGTTGCCAAAACTTGTAGATGTTTTCATGATTGGGGGCATCTGCTTTATGCACATATTCTCCTGGTAGAGCGTAAATCGTGATCTTCAACTGGTATGAATCAGTTTCATGAATTTTATGATCTGATCCATACCAATAGGACTTCTACCGAGTAACGACATCAAAGCAAATATTGGTGTTCAACGTGTTATCATCGGAAAGCCAACTTTGAGCATTTATCTCAATAGAGCCCAAACTAGCTTTTTGCATTTGTTTAAAATACCCGAACTGTTTAGTGGATGCCAATCCAGCTTTCACCATCATATAACGAGGACAGTGTCCAATGAGCGCATTTCTTGCATCTCTCGAAGATGCATCTGCATAAACTATTATAATTGGACTGATATTAGAATAATAATTGGAATAATGTCTTTGAGTTAAAGTCTTTTATATTCTACGTTTCAGAGTGAAGGAGGCAAGAAAGGCGGCCGCATCCGGCGAAGGGCCGCCAGTTCTATACCTCAACGCTGGTGACACCTACACTGGAACGGCCTGGTTCACAGTCTATAAATGGAAGGTTGCCGCCGAGTTCCTTAACGCTTTGCAACCTGACGCTGTTGTAAGTAACAACTCACTTGGAAATTGGAATGCATTCGCGTTTCGCGTTTTGTAAACGTCCCGAATAAAACCCGCTGGCGTGTTTGGACCGGCATTAAGTTATCAGATAATAATTAATGTCTTCGGCCAGCACAGACAACGCGTGACGGGAAGGTGAAAATAACTATAGATACTTACATTTGGATCCTGTGGTCCCGGTAGATTTTTGTGTCTTTATGGTCCCAATACCCTTTTAATTAGAAGTACCTATACCAAGTTGCAGTTTAAGATTTGAGGCCAGTAACAGACTCCGTAATATTTTAAGTATCAAAATAAAATACGCACTGAATTGAGAACCTCCTCCTTTTTTTGAAGTCGTTTAAATAGTGCAATTTAAACAATAAATGCAAATCTTAAGATTTTTTTAAAAATTACAAATTACAATGTCTGACGCGCTGTGTTTATGTGTGTGTGTGTATCGTCCTATAGTGCTATTATATATTCTGTGATCTGGTAGTTGGTACGTAGGGCTGCCAACAACGTTCTTTTAGTTTATGAGGTTTTTGAGATAGTACTCGTACTTTCGACTTACAATATTCGATCTCGCGACTGCTGCCTACTAAACATTTAACTAGACATGGGATTCGTTACGTAAAATTTAGTACGTAGGTACCTACTTAACTGTCATTAATTTACTATTTTCTAGCTATCTAACATCAATGAAAACATCCAATCCAAAAGTGCGTATAAATCTAGGATTAAGAGCCAGTCCACGCGGCAAGTTGCGTCGTCACAAGTCACAACTCACAACGCATATATTTTGACGCATAGCCGGCCACATGAGCGCTGCGTCACCGCAACGTTACTACACCGGCATCGCAATGACTCACATCCCGCCCGCTTCGTCTCGGGGTGCAGTTCCGTCGTGAGTGCGTTGGGTCGACGCAGCGCACCGTGTGTACACTATGATTATGTAAAACGACGCAGCGACAGCGCTACCACAGCGCTACGTCGACGCAACCCGCAACGCTGACGTAACGCGCTGTGTGGACCGGCCGTAACTAACTCGACTAAATTTAATATCCGTTCTCACCCTCAGACTGTGTATTGTTGGCAACCCTAATTACGTACCATCTTGCAAGCGGTATTGCATCGCAATCTGTGATTATCGTGTCCTGTGGTCATATTGTATCGTTTGGCACTTGATACATCGCTGGACAAAGCGACTGCCGGACTTACCAACAATGTACCAAGTTAAAGGTCACCGCATATATTATTATGTCACCTCGAATTTGTTGCGTTTGGGGCGACCCCACCCACGACCCTAACTAGTCGAAGTTTCGAACCGTCCTTTTCCAATGACCTATTTAATTATTCAGGTGGTGAATCAGCCCCCAGATTTCGTAATTTTTCGGGACAGTTGCTTTCTTAGAAAAAGTTTTAGCTTAACTTCTTCGTACAATAAAATATTGTGCCTACATACTAGATGACGCCCTCGGGTCTGTCCGCCGTAGTTGAAATAGATTTTTAAAAAACTTCGTGGGTCTTTTTGATTTTCCGGGATAAAAAGTAACCCATGTCCATTGTCTACAAGGTATTTCTGTAACCGTTAAAACCTGTCAAACGGATGGGCCATGAAAAGGTAGCAGATAGACAGACCGACATACAATTCCCAATTTTAGTAAGTACCTAAGTATAGATCTTTGCACACGGTAACCATTCACGTGCTGCAAGATATTTATTGAATCCGAAATAGCCAAGAATTTAGATTCAAGCCCTAGCTAGGGCTAGCTAGGGCTCGAAGACATCGGGGGCAGCGACTTCCCAAGGGCGCCTCCAGTTAGGCTCGGAGCTTGTGTTAGAATGACGTTATGGCTATTATACTTTTAAAGAGCCCCCCGGTTCCTTGGCTGTGCTTGATATTGATTTGTATGTGTGTGCGTGTGTGTGTGTGTGTGTTTTTGTGTGTGTGTGTGTGTGTGTGTGTGTGTGTGTGTGGCTACCTAATAGCTGAAATGATCGAAGGATAATTTTATATGGAAAGACCCTAAGTCAGCTATGGTCATCTTATCTATATCGTCAGTACGTGCTTTGTGTTCGTACGACAACACACCACACGTCTATCCTGTTAATTATGTCGTTTGCTTGTACCTACCGATTAGTTTCCACAGTGATTGTCTATTAAGGTTCAAGTACAGCTATAGTAGCGGACTTCAGTTATCAAAATTACCTACTAGGTACACAAAACTTACGTGAGGTGTTAGAAGAAAACTGAATTTAGGGATAGAATTTTGGCTAGTTTTCATATTTAGCACCCCGTAAAACTTTGGGATATTAGGCGATCTTCTCTGGTATGTAGTTCGATATGTCTTTTTTGTAACTAAAAATCTTTAACCTTGGCCATCTTAGCTTAGAAAACGGGCATAATTCTCGTAATCGGACCCCGAAAAACTTCGACAGTGTGGCGAATTCTGTCACAATCTCGTAATTGAATTAAAATGACAGCTCTAAATTTAGTTATGTCCCTTTCCGCGGGAAGCATTATGAACGGGTTAGCAATATATTTAATGCTGTCATTATAGTTTAGTCTAGATATGGTGTACAAGACAATTAGCCTCATTGACAATTTCTTCAAAAAAAGCACGTGAGCGGTAATGAACTTCCATTTCTAAACCCATATTATAAAATCTGTATCCACATTATACCAGCATGATACTGTAGCTAGGTAGCGAATAAAAATCACGTATAATAAAATTGCCATTCGGTTCAGCGGAAATCTTGAAAAGTTGTGCACAAATTCAACAAATTTTTCTTCAAACTTTGAACTAAAATCAGGATCGCATTCGTTGGAATCGAGAAGCCGTTAAACCTAAGCGGCTTAAAAGTTTTATGAAATGCTTTCAATTCATAATACTATTAAGTACGGAGTTTTATATGGATTATATTTGTGTAGGTAACCTACTCGTATTAGCACAGGGATATGGAGCATTCTCCTTTGGGAAACTTCCGGGAAATGAATATATTGATATTAACCTTGATTTTTTAGATAATTTTGTTGTACACAAACTTTAAAGCTAAACTAAAGTTCAAGTTTAAATGTAAAATTATTGACCCACAGACTAACCCTTTCATAGTATTCCCTGCGGAAAAAGGAAAGCTATAAGAAAGATTTAAGACCCGTATCTACGCTTACTCTGAGTTTTTACATTGCAAATATGAACTACAAGCCCAAGCCGCGGGCAAAAGCTAGTTCTTAACAAAATGTCCAAAGTATCCAACCATCCGAGTGTTGCAAAATAAAATTTCAAGTTTCCGAGATCGCCACGAAACTGTTATTCGCGAATATCTCAGTAATGGCATTTGTAATGGCACTATTAATTGTATAAAACTAACTAATGCCCGCGACTTCGTCCGCGTGAATGAAAGTGTTAGGGCACTGGTGTATGTCGGTGTAGGCACCAGGATGCAACCTATCTCTGTAAAAGATTTCGTCAAAATCGGTTGAACAGATGGGCATAGTAAAAACGTAGCAGCATTTATAATACTAATATGAATATCTATACTTCGCGCGCGAGTTGAATGAAGAGCTTATGTATTTGTCACCACACATAAGCTCTGCATTCAACTCGCGCGCGAAGTATAGTTATTCATATTAGTATTATAAATGCTGCTACGTTTTTACTATGCCCATCTGTTCAACCGATTTTGACGAAATCTTTTACAGAGATAGGTTGCATCCTGGTGCCTACACCGACATACACCAGTGTCCTAACACTTTGCAATTTTACGGTGACATATTCATAACAGCGCGGACGAAATAAGCGACATCATTATCATTAAAGGCAGACCACCAGTTTTGTAGTTTGGTTGTATTTATGTAGGTACAGATTACTCTTTACATCCAGTTTATGAAGGCTATGTACTCAGCAAAATCAATACCTACACGTTGCGTCACCTCCTGTTACATAATGTGAAATGACACGGTGTACATATTGTGCGGTCTGTATATTGGTGGTTTAGTGGTTACACTGGTATAAATTATCATGAGTGTCTGAGGCTCGTATTAATAAATCGGCATAAAAGGCCCAATTTTACAAATCGTTATCATTTGGCAGCTTAAAACGTATTAATCGAACTGTTTAAGGAGTTCATATACCAAGGTACATGATTTTTAACGTGCAAGCATCCTCAGGGATTTTCTTATGCACAATCGGGGGGCAGCTTAGAGCAAGTTTTAATAGGTACAGTCCGTCAAATCTTATGTGAACCCGGTGGCCAAAATTGGAACTAATTTTTATGCCTGTTAAGTTTTTTTTAAATTTTGTTTTCTATCTACCAGCGACGCAGTCACTGGGTCAAATAAGTGGGTGGGGTAGGGTAGACTGGGTCTAATATCTTATATTTTATGCTTAAGTCAAACCGATATACTTGAGAACGTATTCTTAGCTGTTTATTAATACGGACAAGACTTATTCACGTTCTAAAATTGATCGTACGCTCGAGATGACCCGCAATATATTGGGACAGAAATGAACAATTTTTTAATACTGAAAATGTTTCTGACATTAGCAACTAGATTCAACTGCCTTGGGCGGATCAAAGTCGAAGTTGAGGTGGGACCGCAATCAAGGATGAACTTCTAGTGAAACTAAAAAAGGATGACGTCAGATCTCCGAGACCTCTACTGATGCTATTGACCGTTGACGTTAGTCACATTTTCATTCAGTAGATCTTCTAAAATCGAAATATAAAACTAAAAATCATTGAAGATCTGAATTCGTGAGCTCTACTTGCAGTCTAGTCGGTTGAAAGCAAAGTACTTGTCGGTGGTTAAAAGGAATACATACAGTTTAGATACCTACCGGTTTAGGTACCTACCGAGTTGAAAGTAATCGCAAAAAGAAACCTCAAAACAAAATATACTTATTTAAGAAAAACACGTAAGTTTTTTATTCAAGATAATATATTATATTACAAGCTCGTAACACTAACAAATTGGAATAACATGCATGCAATGCAATACCTATAAATATTCATCGTAGTACATAACTAATAACTAAATTAACACACAAAATAATTCACCTAAATCCCTGTATCAAAAAATCTCCTTTATTGTCTTATGTTAACTGTTAAATGCTGTTTTTGTGCTTTACCGCTTTTTATTTAATATCATGTCCATAATGCTATAGGTAGCATAATATTATATTGCAAAAATAACAGTCAAAATAATTACTAACGATTAACGACTATCTCCAGTAGTTAGGATCTAACTATTAACTTAATAAACATAAAATAGTACTTAATTGTATTAGGTAGGTACTATTTTATGTTAAAATTTACACTAAATAGACTATGTTTATAAAGTAACTGCTTTGTGTTCTGCAGCTTAAGATAATTTACCAAAAAAATTGTTCAAATACTACGCTCAGTTTTTGTTTGAATACGGCACCTGTTGTAAACTTGTAACTACTAACTATGCATGAAGTAAGTAGGTACTAATACAATTTTATACATCTTTTCAGTCCCTCGGGAACATCGAACTCGAAAACGGATCAAAAGCACTGGCACCATTGCTGGAAAATTTGGATACAGCAATTCTAGCCAGTAATGTTATCGTTAATACGAAGGAATCAAAACGGATCATACAAAAGTCTATTGTGAAAGATATTCAAGGGGTTAAAGTTGGTATCATTGGTTATCTTACTCCAGTAACTGAAATATCTGACGGCGATGACACAATTGAGTTAATTGATGAAGTCAGAGCTATAAATGAAGAAGTAGCCAAACTTAAGGCCAATGGTGTTAAAATTATAATCGCTCTGGGTCATTCTGAACTTACAAAGGCTGTTGAAATAGCAACTGAAGTAGACGGTATCGACTTAGTTATCAATGGACATCAAAACCTTTTCTCTTCGAATGGTGCAATCGTTGAGGATGCTACGATACAAGAAATGATTGTAGTTCAAAAATCTTTAAAACGCGTACCTGTCGTGCAATCGTATGCATACAACAAACACCTTGGTAAAATACGTATTGTATTCAATAGCGATGGTGAAGTATCTGATTATGAAGTTGGTTCAATATTACTTGACGACACAGTTAGCCAAAATGCTGAAATATCTGGTATTATTCAAAGATATAAAAGGGATGTATCCGTATCTACACCAATTGGCAGTACTGTTGTTTTTCTGGAAGGCAGATCATGCCAAGTGGAAGAATGCAACTTCGGTAACATAGTTGCAGATTCTATAGTTTATTATTATGCAATCAGATACCAAGGCGAACGATGGACTGATGCCCCTGTGGCAATTATAAGCGGAAACAGCTTGGTTGGTAATATAAGACCACTAGTTCGTCCCATAACAGTTACCAGACACGACTTGATTACTACGATAGCGGAGTCATCCAATTTAGTAGTTGTAACACTGACCGGTGTTGTATTGAAACAAGTGCTTGAAGATAGTGTTAGTGAATATAGTATCCATAAACATTCAGACCATTTTCTCCAAGTCTCCGGAATAAGAGTGGTGTACGACTTAGAGAAAGAACGTGGTTCCAGATTATCCAGTGCTGTCGTGCGCTGCTGGGATTGTTCTATTCCTGAATTCTTTGCTATAAACGATACAGCCAGTTACAAAATAATAATGCCCTCAACCCTAGCAAATAGAAACTATGGATCAATTTTAGCTAACCAGACTAAACTAGAACTTAATTACGATGCCATAACATGTACTGAAGAATATATTAAAAAGAGAAGTCCTGTTTATCCAGAAGTAGCAGACCGTATAATTTTACTCAACACAGACGCCGCACCTGACTCTGCTTCTGCACTGAGTTCTTCTATAGTAGTTTTAATGGTAGCACTGTTAAGATTTTACATTTCTTACTTATGACTTTGAGTTATGATTTAAGAATAAAAATATTGATTAGATTAATTTTTGTTCTCATTATTTGTTTTAAATCATTTACTAATTTAAAATAATGAATTGTTGTTAACACTTTGAATCAATTAATCATGAAAGTTATTCAACAAGTCCAACTCATTGTAAGTATCATATATTATTATTATTATTGCAAGCAACTTCTTTCCAGCTAATGTTCTTGGTATTGTTACGTATCTTAATTATTGCTAGTCTTCTCAGTGAACAGTTCATGCATGCGCTGTAATTTAACATTCATATCTATATTTGTGGTCTCCCATCTATAATCTTACTTCTTACTAATATTACAAATGCGAAAGTTTGGATGTATGGATGTTTGTTACACAATCACACCAGAACGGCTGAACGGATCTGGATGTAATTTGGCACAGAGATAAATAATAGTCTGGAATAACACACAGGCTACTTTTATCCCGGAAAATTATAGAGTTCCCGCGGTAATAAAAAATCTCAATCCCCGCGGACGAAGTCACGGGCATCAGCTAGTTATATACCGAATAATTCCTATAATATTAGCAGGAATAATGATTTTTAATAACTATATCAATATATTTATATTATTCTAGTCTTATCTTTTTCTTTTCGTCTTTCCTTATAAAAATTATGGCTAATACAGCAATAATATAAAGTAATTTAAACTTATAATAATTACTATTAAAAGGTTTTTTACATTTCATTGAACCTTATTTATATTTATATATTATTCATCTTTTAATTATTTTTTAATATTTTCTTCTACTTACACACATAAAATTTAACTTTAATTTTGTGGAACTACAAAATAGAGTTATAGTAATAATAATTAATTTATTGTATTTTCCTAAAAAAAACTTTTTTACATTATTCTTTTGTTACAGTCATTGGGGAATCATGAATTTGACAATGGCGTCTCCGGACTTACACCTTTCATAAGAAATCTATCATGTCCAGTGCTCGCCGCAAATCTTATTCTGACTTCGGAACCTACGTTAGAAGCCGAAAAAAACTTGATGAAATCAGTTGTATTTAATATCAACGGCATCAAAATAGGCATAATTGGATATCTGACGCCTGAGACCAAAACATTAGCGATTGGAAACAATGTTGAATATGTGGAAGAAATAATTGCAATTAGAGAAGAACTAACCAGACTTAAAAACGAAGGAATCCAAATATTTATTGCTCTGGGACATTCAGGATTTGACAAAGATTTAGAAATAGCAAAAAATGTAGAAGGCATTGATCTCGTAATAGGTGGCCATACTAATACTTTTTTGTGGAACGGTGAAACAATCGATTCTGAAATAGCTCAGGGTCCATATCCTACATTAGTAAAGCAAAAGTCTGGTAGGCAGGTTCTAGTAGTACAGGCTTATGCTTTTACCAAATATATGGGAAAATTGCATCTGACATTTAATTCTCGTGGAGAAATTGTGAGTTTTGAAGGAAATCCAATTCTCTTAAATAATTCTGTACCGCAAGATCCTATTGTACTATCCATGGTTAATAGATATCATGAAAATATAACACAAATTTCCGAAGCAGTAGTCGGGTCAGCATCAGTGCTTTTAGATGGTCTGATGTGTCGCCTGCAAGAATGCAATTTAGGTAATTTGATAGCTGATGCAATGGTTGACAAATACGCTTCCGAATATGTAGGTGAGGGTTGGACAGACGCACCAATAGCAGTTATGCAGGGTGGTGGAATCAGAGCATCGATCAGTCATGTCGATCAACATTTTAATATTACTAAAGGAGATCTTTACACTGTCTTGCCTTTTGCGGGCAATCTTGTAAAAATAACTATGAATGGAACAAATATTATGAAAATGCTCGAACATTCCGTAGCTGACTATAATACCATAAGCGCACCTGGACAATTTTTACAAGTATCAGGTTTAAAGGTAGAGTATGATTTTAAAAAGCCACCAGGAGCAAGGGTTATTAAAGTACTAGCCCGCTGTGGAAAATGTAAGATTCCTGCTTATGAGCCTTTGAACAAAACCGCAGAATATAATATTATATCAAGTGGATTTCTTGCTAATGGAGGCGACCGATTCTTCATGTTTAAGGGATTGCCAATGACAGCTTTAAATTATAGCGAATTCCTGTGCACCCTTGAATATATAAATATAATTAAACTTGTTCATCCCGCAGTTGAAGGCAGAATAATAATTCATAATCCGAAAGCAATAAGTGTAGCCACTGCGACGCTAGCATCGTATGTTATAACATTTTTAGCTTTAGCTTGGATCAAATTATTTTAAGTAAATCTTATTGCGCTTTATTGCAATTAATCTACTAATCTCTAGAAATACCTTTAGGTACATCTCGAATTCGATGTTTTACAGTATTATTACTTTGTACCTTATAGTTTCTATTTGTCGCTTTTACTGTTTTACAATATTATAGGTATGCCTTATACCTACTGAAATAAAACACATAGGTATGCCTATCAACAATAACGTATTTACTTACTTAGCTAGGTAGACGATAATGCATAGCAGTATTCATTAGCTTATCATAATTACTTACCTACTAGTCTTATAAAGGTTGTAGGTATTATTTTATTAAAGTGGATATACTTAAATATAATTTTTGTATCTATCTGATAAACTGTGTTATGGCAGTAAGAATGTAAATGTCTAAGCGAAATTAATTTTTACCAAAATATATAAGACGTAAATTTATTTAGTCCTAATATATAGGTATATAGATAAATAATGCAGGTGGATTTGGATTTTTTAAAGACTGCTAGTAACCCATCAAACGCATAACTACTACTCTACTAAAAGGTATGTTATGAATTGTACAAACTTCATAGTAATGTGCTTTAAGAAGCTTTTGTAAAACTGTTGGGCCGGTCATACTAAAGCTGGAAGATCTACATTTTTCTCTGTTGGAGCGGGTTTTTATTAGATCATTATTTATGTTATAAATTGCCAATTGTTTTCATTAAAATAATATTCATCTTATTTGTAAGGCTCATATCAGAATCGCTATTAATTAAAGTGTATTATTTGTTCATATCCATTCTCCTGTACCTATCCATCTGCACCTTTAACTCTATAAAATGTTAGTTTTAGCTACGTGATGCTAATTATGTAGGTAATGAATTTATGATAAAGGATATTAAGGTTGATGACAAAATTATTATTATAATAATTATACTTCGTCGCTTCATTCTTCAGATATAAGATACACACAGGTAGTTTCCCCACGTACCAGCAAACAAACGCACGTTGTTCAGAGGAGTTATAAAAAAAAGAACCCCCACTACCCGCGTCTGTCTCGCACGACAGAGCGGATTCGTTCGTCATTATTTTAAAATGTAAACCTACGGAACAAATTCCGTGATATAATCTTTGGAGTACCGTCTTACAAAAAAGGTAGGTATGTCTAATCGACTATAAAGAAGACTAGTAAAATTCTATACCGGTGTTTTTACTTTCAATGAAACACTTGTGGTGATTCTAGTCATTTCTGCAAACGTTACTTACATAATATCTGCTCGACTAAAACATGAAAAGATTTTCATTTCAAACATTTCAGATTTTTATTTTGAGATTGCAATATAGTAATATTAAAGCACTCTTAAAAAAAAAAAAAATAGAAGTATTCAGCGTAACACCGCTATTTAACTTTTCAGCTTTTACAGATTTCAGCGCCTTACACGCAGTCATTATGGACAAAAGAAACATAAATGTTTCATGCAGTGTATGCAGACTCAAGATCTGGGGCTCAAAATTTTCAGATGTAATTGTTTACAATGCAAAGCCTCTCGGTAT
Source organism: Erebia aethiops (assembly GCA_923060345.2). Classification (NCBI taxonomy): domain Eukaryota; kingdom Metazoa; phylum Arthropoda; class Insecta; order Lepidoptera; family Nymphalidae; genus Erebia; species Erebia aethiops. The sequence continues at coordinate 4,862,662 of OV281096.1, read as the reverse complement.
CAAACATACACCTGCGGAGTGGTAACGAAAGTTCTGACAAATCTGAGGCAATAAATATCTTTATCTTTTTTATCAGCTACTTCAGCAATAAATCAATTTGTTTGCTAATATGATACATAAACGGCAAATTTGAAAAAAAAAAAAAAAAAACTGCTAGTATTCCACCCTCAGCGTGGTAGGTATGCAAAGAACATTTACGAAGGAAATTCAGATTCAGATTCAGATTTATTTATTTGTGAATACAGTTGAGGTATACATAGATGTTAGTTTTACAGAAAGGTATCATGTATTCTACCACAGTGTGGTGCACAAATATTTTAACTTATTAATTACAAATAATATTAATGTTTAAATTGTGTGGTTAGATTGCAAAATTACCCACAAGTTTTATGTTTTTTCCCTAACAACTTACTCTCGAGTTTTACAACTCTTTAGTGCCCGGGAAGCATATATCATACACCCGTTGACATGTAATAGGTACGATTGATTATGCATAAAAGGGTTCGAAAAACCAAAAACTAATAAAGAACCTTCTTCATTTTGGAAGTCGGTTCAAAATAAAGATAATCTAACGGCGAGTATTTTAACGACCGGATGAAGACTATATAATATTACGTAATAGGTTAAAATCTCCATCGTATTATTGTTTTCTGTTTTAAAAATATTTTCAAATTTTTGGAAATTGTTTCTGCAGACGGACAGTAAAACGCGTAGGTTGTCTTACCCGAAACGCGGAGTTTCTCGCGGAGAGTCTTATCCAAGCGGAGTGCTATGGATAACTGGTAGAGATCTCGTATAGAGATAAGTGCTTCCTTGACCACTATGTTTCTGTTTTTTAAATATTTCATAAGTGTTGGGTAAAAAGTTTTTAAGATCCATCCATAAAGATCCATTATCCGCATATTGGAAACAATCTTTGAAAAACTGTTATAAAACTGTCGTTATAATAATACGTACTCGTACATCGTAATCGAAAACATGGTACAATTTACTCGCGTAAACAATATGCTCCCGCAACACTTGCATAGAGTTGTTTGCAAAATTGAAATTCTTGTTTAGTCAATTCAGACCCTGAATGAGAGTTACCAATTAAGACATTAACGAAAACCAAAAATCGGCATTGAGCAGCGGCCGCAAATGTAACCTCTGGATCACACTTACCTCACATAGGATCAGTGGTGTCAGTGCATTTTCCATAAAATATCAGGGAATTAATGCATCGGTTCAAAGATTCTCATTAATTAAATAGCTTATAATGATGTTTATTTTTCTCATTTCAAATGTTTTTTTTTATTCAAATTCAATATTCAATGACCTGCACAGCTAGGTTACGCATCGTTAAATAGTATAGAAAGATTCCTTAGATAACTTACTTTAAAGCTTCTAACGTCAGTGGGGCTAAAAAGTTCAAACCAATCGATTAACCCTTCAAAGTCGATATTAGTAGTCTGTCACAATATCGACCGAATATTCATTCTTCACCTATAATTTCGGGGTAACTTTTACGCGGGTAGGAATTTATTACATTCCATAACCTTATTGACGATATAATTGTTCGACAAACATCTTAAAACGGTATTTTAATATAAAATTTTACTCAAATATATAGTTAAAGCAATACTCGAGATAGTACCTTCAGAACAGGACCAGAATAAACCTGTTCTTTTCTCGCCGCGCTTCCAAAAAACAAAATGTTCCTTCTTCTGCTACTGGGCAGGATTTCGCACTTAAACGTCCCATTGGACGTCTGTTGTGCTAATTGTGTAAATAAAATAAAGTATTGTCCCGGCTAATATACTTGGTATTAGATTATAAATTTTGCTACTAGTTATTGACATCAATAACTATTTAGTTCCATTCGATTGCATCGAAACTATAATACGTTTATGCTTGTTACTAGCAACTAAAGCAAAAGAGCGCAAGATTGTATTATTGGTAAATCGAAAGTTATTTAAATTGAAACTTAAGTACAATAAATACTTAAGAGAAATTTTAATGTCATCTTAAATGTACGTAAATAAACATCTCGGGGAAATCAGCTCATGATTCCAACCTTAAACATAAACTGTTTAAAACATTACAGCTTAAATAAGAGATAAGAAGAATAAATAAAATTATTGATAACAATAATTAGTATCTATTCAGCGTAGATACAGCTCTTGCAAAAATATATAATATCTCTTAACATCTACCTGTGTGTATCTTATATCTGAAGAAAGAAGCGACGAAGTATAATTAATGATTAAACGAACTTACCTGTAAGTGAAGTTCTATCATAATTATATGAGTCGCTTCATTCGAAGATATAGTATTAAGTTCCCAACCCACCCATCCCGAAACATATTTTCGCAAGAGCTTTAAGTATAGGTATATCTCTAAACTAAATGACGAACGAATCCGCTCTGTCGTGCGAGACAGACGCGGGTAGTGGGGGTTCTTTTTTTTATAACTCCTCTGAACAACGTGCGTTTGTTTGCTGGTACGTGGGGAAACTACCTGTGTGTATCTTATATCTTCGAATGAAGCGACTCATATAATTATGATAGAACTTCACTTACAGGTAAGTTCGTTTAATCATTAAATATAGGTACATAACAACCGGATACACTCACGTGTTATGTCGGAAAAATGCCCGACTAGTTTCGAACCCGTTCGGGGCCCTTATTCATGAGCCTGTTCGCGCCAATGGTTGTAACTTGTAGACACCAATGGGTCGGCCATAGCGGAACATCAGCTTAGTTCGGGTACCACTCACTACATACGATTCGATAAGACGTCTGTGTTGGCCAGGAAAAAGTTGCTAGTACCTCGGAAGATACGAGAAGCCATAGAGATCTGTCGTCACCCGTATTTTAACCGGGGTGGTGGTTGGATGCTGCCCTCGGCGTGGAAACCGCTTTTTAACGCTAGTACGTTACGGTCTACAAATTTGGAACCGGACACGGTCAGCTCGGCTTGCTTGCATCACGATGACGACGCCGGAGTCGTCGGAAGAAGACGCATTACCACCTCCACCTCAACTATCGCAGAGAGCTGTACGACATGCGAACCGCAGTCGAGCAGCGACCGCGTCGCGCGAACAGGCTCATGAATAAGGGCCCCGAACGGGTTCGAAACTAGTCGGGCATTTTTCCGACATAACACGTGAGTGTATCCGGTTGTATGTATATTTATAATGAATATCTCTCACGATAGTTTAAACGTTAAAATCATTATTAATAATTGTAATGGTATGAAATGAGCTAGTAAGCGACTATTAGACGCGTGTGCGAATAAAAATGAATTAACTTTTATTGATTAGCTAAATACTGTACCTAATAAAAAATAGTTATGCGTGAAAACCAAACGTAAGATTAATGTTTATGTCGTACTTAATGACTCGTCTACTTTGCTTTCAGAGTCAGAAGAGAATACTCGATATAGAATCAGTTTGAACACAATATTTTATTTGTAAAGAACACGCCATTTAATAAAACATTTTAAAAATACCGAGTTAGTTCTTACCTTGTAAATAAGTGCACCGTATCAGATTTCCGTCGCAATTTTTTTTTTGAATCTTTGAAAAAAACATCAATCACATGAATCATTTTACATGTATGCATGCATGATTGTTAAAGCTTTCATTTATTTTAATGTGTACTAAAGCATGTAGGTTGTAGAAATATGTACGTAACCTTTATGTAACCACCTTATGACAAGTATAACTTTCCTAAACTTTTCTTTTCTTTCTTTGTTACAGTCACTCGGAAACCACGAATTTGACCAAGGCGTCAGCGGATTATCTCCATTTATTGAAAATTTAACTTGTCCAGTTTTAGCAGCCAATCTTATTTTAACTAAAGTACCTGAACTGGAAAAAGAAGCTAATTTAAGAAAATCTGTCGTATTTAATATCTCTGGCACATCTGTTGGTGTGATAGGATACCTAACGCCTGAAACTAAAATGTTGAATGTAAAAAATGATGTTGAATACATAGATGAAATCATAGCACTTAAAGAAGAAGTCCATAAGTTAAAAAGTGATGGAGTTCAAATTATTATAGGCCTTGGACACTCCGGCTTTTTGAGAGATCTAGAGATAGCAAAAGCAGTAGATGGCTTAAATCTTGTGATTGGTGGCCATTCTAATACTTTTCTCTGGAACGGCACAAGTCCTGATTCTGAAAAATCCTTAGGACCTTATCCTACATACGTCACTCAAGCGTCTGGGAAACAAGTACCTGTAGTACAAGCGTACGCATATACTAAATACCTCGGTAAACTTCACATGGTATTCAATAAGAAAGGAGATTTTCTTAGCGCAGACGGTATTCCCATATTATTGGACAAGACCATTTCTCAAGACCCTGATGTTTTAGACATTGTGAAAAGATATCGCGACCAGATCCTTAACTATACTGAAGAAGTTATTGGAACTTCATCAGTTGTTTTGAATGGACTCGATTGCCAACATGAAGAATGCAATATGGGGAATTTAATAACAGACGCTATGATTTATCGTTATACTAGTGATTACAAAGGTAAGAATCACTGGACAGATGCACCCATAGCAGTAATTCAGGGCGGAGGTATAAGATCGTCAATAGCACACACTGAAATGCCAGCTAACATTACAAAAGGCGATATAATAGCGGTGTTACCTTTTGAAGGTGGTCTTGTCATTGTATCTATGAGCGGAAAGGTTTTGATGCATATGTTGGAACATTCTATAGAGAATTTAAGTGAACTAGATTATCCCGGAGAATTTTTACAAGTTTCCGGTTTGAGAGTTGTATACGATAATAGCAAACCCCCTGGGTCGAAAGTGGTAAGCGCTGAGGCAAGGTGTTGGAATTGTTCCATACCAGAGTTCAGTATAGTAGACAGTGATAAAGAATACAATGTTATCATGCCATATTTCATGTACAGTGGAGGTGACGGGTACACAATGTTTAGTAATCTACCAACACGGCCGCTTAATTATAGTGAACTAGATTGTACTATTGGTTATATTAAACAACATAGTCCTGTTTTACCTGCCCTCGAAAATAGGGTAGTTGTTCTTAGTCAGGCAAATAAAGGCTTAACTAATACTTTGTCACACTCTTTATGTATATTTTTAGTTTATTTAGTTTGTACAAACTTCTCATAGTATTAAAAATGTGTTGTTTACTGCTCAAGTTCCTATAATAAATAATATGTAGGTATAGTCCTAATTCCTAAATTATTTGTTTATTTTACGAAAACAAATAAATTTTAATGGATACTTAAATTTTGTTTTATTCCTCAAAACTCTATGCTATCAGCTACGACCATTTTAAAAATACTAATCCCATTTATTTTGTAAATGGATCTAAGCTGTTTAGATGAAATTTTGTATTTAGATAATGTTTTAATTTCCAAGTAAGAAAGACCTTCCAAATACTAATCCTATATCTGATAGGCATCTGCCATAGACTTCCTAATAATATAATTGATATCTACTATTAGTCAAGCGAACATTGTAAAGGTACTAAACTTGTCTATATTTTACTTGATAAAGCTGTCCAGTGTCCACGAACAATTTTTATTGACGACAAGTAAAGGTAGTTGGTCATTTAAAAAAAATCATATGAATGGAAATGCTCAAGCCATTTAAAATCACACAAGATGCTTGCCGCTAAAGGGAAAAATCTATAAAATAATATTATTATCGTTTTCTTGCAGTCACTTGGAAACCATGAATTTGATGAAGATGTAGAAGGAGTGATACCTTTTATAAGAAACCTATCATGTCCTATTGTGACGGCTAATCTCATAGTAGACAAAGTACCTGAACTTGTAAATATACCTAACTTATACAATTCAACAGTAATAATTAAAAATGGAGTTCGAATAGGAATAATTGGGTATTTGACACCTGAGACCAAAATCCTAGCACCCAGAAACAATGTTGAATACGAAGATGAAATTGGAGCTCTCAATAGAGAAGTAAAAAAATTAAAGTATCTTGGAATACAAATTTTAATTGCTCTTGGTCATTCTGGTTTTTTGAAGGATTTGGAAATTGCTGAAATGGTTGACGATATTGATTTAGTAATAGGTGGTCACTCAAATACATTTCTCCTCAATAGCAACAGCACAGACGAAATTCCAGAATACCCTACAGGACCCTATCCAACTTTAGTTCAACAGAAATCTGGAAGAAAAGTTCTCGTAGTACAAGCTTATGCGTACACTAAATATCTTGGAAAATTGCATCTAATTTTTAACGACGAAGGTGAAATCATAAAATATGATGGATATCCCATATTATTAAATAAAGATGTACCAGAAGACTCAGAGGTATTGGAAATACTTAAAAGGTACCAGAAAGACATTGATAGTATAAACAACAAAGTAGTTGGTACTTCGTTAGTATTTCTTGACGGAGATTCATGCCGACTCAGAGAATGTAATATCGGCAACTTTCTCAACGACGCAATCAACAATTATACGAAAAAGTATTTCAAAAATAGGCCACATTCTTACATAGCAATTACACAAGGAGGCAGAATACGGGCATCAGTAAGCAGCCCAGAAAAACCTTTTAATATCACAAGAGGTGATATAATAACCGTTATTCCATACTCAGATACATTGTGTGTATTGACAATGAATGGAACAGTATTAAAACAAGCTTTGGAGCATTCAGTGGCAGCATGGCGTCAAATTGATACTCCAGGTCAATTTTTACAATATTCAGGTGTTGAAGTAGTTTATGATTTAGCCCAAAAACCTGGATCACGTATGGTTAAGGCGACAGCAGTTTGCTCTGAATGTTCGCGGCTAATGGATCTTCAGGACACTTATGAGTATAAAGTGATTACGTCCATTTTTTTAGCAGACGGAGGAGATGGTTATACAATGTTCGAAACACTTCCAAAAGACATAGTACCTTATAATGAAGTCGTATGTGCTATTGATTATTTAGCCGAATATAGTCCGATAAATCCAGTATTATCTAATAGAATAATTATACATAATGAAGATAAAGTTTCAAAGGTTCCAAATGCTTATATAATTTCCACACCAACAAATGCAGTTGCGATTCAATTAAATACCAAGATATATTGGTTGTTAGTAGCTAGTTGTATTTCTTATTCACTAGATAATAATTATATTTATAATTAGGTACAATCTTTCGCCTGGGATGAGCAATGAACTGTTTTCACTTAAAAACAATATGTATAGGGTGGGAATCGTCAAGAACTCGTTGAATATTTTTTACCCTTAGAATTCTCATCTATCTAACCATATTAGACCAGCTGATACATGTTTTTTTTTTAATCTACTACAAGCTAGCCCTTGACTGCGATCTCACCTGATGATAAGTGATGATGGTAGCGGGCTAACCTGTTAGGGGCATGGCAGTTATATTAAACCCATACCCCTTCGGTTTCTACACGGCATCGTACCGGAACGCTAAATCGCTTGGCGGCACGTCTTTGCCGGTAGGGTGGTAACTAGCCTCGGCCGAAGCCTCCCACCAGGCCAGACCAGGGAAAATGCAGAAATTATAAATTCCCAAATTGACCCTGCCGGGGATCGAACCCGGGACCGACATCGCTACACACTGCGCCACGGAGGTCGTCAAAATGATATTACTTGGGTGAGTCTGAGTTCAGTGCCCATCCCATGAATAGTCACCTTGTTGTAACGGGTACGGGTATTACTTAGGTAAGATTTTAAGGCCTATGGACTTTTGCATTTTTCATGAACAAAATGATATTAGGTATACCTATTGAATAGGTACCTACATATTATTTTTCATATAACCTGCATTGAAAATGCGAGTTTCAATGCTTGTTGACTGTTGAGCCACCTGAAAGTAATCAATTTCAGACGAATAGGTACGTCATTCAGCGGGTAGAAAACCATGACTTTCTGCCCCAGAGCAGAATTAGTGACGGTTTTCTACCCGTTGAATGACGTAGCAGCCCTCCTTATTTATTCAATCCTGCCAGAGTATATTTTGTTTATTTCAAACCTTTACTTTTACCTATCAACTAAACTGACAGATATGATATTTGTACACAACAACATAGCAACTAAAATAAATAAGAAATACAATTTTAATAAAACTCGCACTTTTAATGCAGATTAAATGAAAAATAGCGTGTGCGCCACGGGATGAAACACGATTTCAGATTTCGGGTGATGCCAGCCCTCGCTTCGCTCAGGCAGGCAACTTCACCCTCGTCTGAAATAGTATTGTTTCACCCCTAAGCACACAATATACTATTATTAACCTCTGTCCGCAGACGATTATTTAAACCTAGCGTAAGAAATAATATTTTACAGCAGTATCTATTTGTGTTTTGTTTTCCAAATAAATAAAGCTGAACAGGCGTGTGGCGTATCCTTCGAGCGCGCCCTATAAAAACGTTGAATCCATAGACTTATTATATTACTAGCGGTTGAATCTCATTTCTTTAAGATAACATTGATCACAGATGTAGTACTAACAGATACCGCGCTAGGAACACGGCAGGCGCGCCAACAAAGCAAATACAAAACGAAAAGCAAATACAAATCTCATTTAGTTGGATGCGACGCGTCGAGAAGTTTCGACGTAACGTGTGTTTAAACAAGTTTCTCAAAATAATGCCTTCTTGTGTCTTGAAACACTGTAAAAATTGTTCCCAAAAATTAAAAAAGGATAATGGTGTTTCTTTTCATAGGTAAGAATTTATATTTTCATTCTGTAAGTTTTTTTTCCCTTTTTATTTAATTGCTGATGACTTGAAACACAAAACCTCAACGATATCTATCAGTGTTGCTAATTTACGTTGTAATATTTTCCCTTAAATTAAAGAAGGTGTAAATGAGCTGTTAGTAGATAGTTTTTTTTTTGTGAAACAGCTACGCTGCCGGTGTATTTCGAGGTACGCCGATTAGCTTATAGGTACGCCAGCTGCTTTTGAGGTACGTCAGCTACTTTGATGGTACGTAGGCTACTTTTAAGGTACGCCAGCTTCTTTAGAGGTACGCCAGCTACTTTAGAGGTACGCAGGCTACTTTAGAGGTACGCAGGCTACTTTTAAGGTACGCCAGCTACTTTAGAGGTACGCAGGCTACTTTGGAGGTACGTAGGCTACTTTGGTGGTACGCAGGCTACTTTGCTGGTACGCAGGCTACTTTTAAGGTACGCCAGCTACTTTAGAGGTACGCAGGCTACTTTAGAGGTACGCAGGCTACTTTGGAGGTACGTAGGCTACTTTGGTGGTACACAGGCTACTTTGCTGGTACGCAGGCTACTTTTAAGGTACGCCAGCTACTTTAGAGGTACGCAGGCTACTTTGGAGGTACGCCAGCTACTTTAGAGGTACGCAGGCCTCTAAAGTAGCCGGCGTACCTCTAAAGTAGCTGGCGTACCTTAAAAGTAGCCTACGTACCTCCAAAGTAGCCTGCGTACCTCTAAAGTAGCCGGCGTACCTCTTAAGTAGCTGACGTACCTTAAAAGTAGCCTACGTACCTCCAAAGTAGCCTGCGTACCTCTAAAGTAGCCGGCGTACCTCTAAAGTAGCTGACGTACCTTAAAAGTAGCCTACGTACCACCAAAGTAGCCTGCGTACCTCTAAAGTAGCCGGCGTACCTCTAAAGTAGCTGGCGTACCACCAAAATAGCCTACGTACCTCCTAAGTAGCCTGCGTACCTCTAAAGTAGCTGGCGTACCTCTAAAGAAGCTGGCGAACCTTAAAAGTAGCCTACGTACCATCAAAGTAGCTGACGTACCTCAAAAGCAGCTGGCGTACCTACGTACCACCAAAGTAGTCGGCGTATCTCTAAAGTAGTCGGCCTACCTCCAAAGTAGTCTCCGTACCTCCAATTTAACTGGCATATCTTGAAAGTATTCGACGTACCGCTAAATTACTCAGCGTAGCTCCAAAGTAGCCAGCGTACCACCACAGTAATATGCGAATCTCCTTTTCCAGGATACAAGCTATTCTCCTACCATATGTCGTTGAAATCGGTTAAGTAGTTAAGGTCTAAAGATAGAACAAACAATTAAAATTTCTTACATTAATTTGGCATTTTTTCATTAATGTGGCAACATTTCACGCACACTGATGCATGTGTCCAGACAGTGCTGTCACGCACACTAGAATAAATTTTGGCCGCACTGTCGTGTTCCGAGCGCGGTATCTGTTAGTACTACATCTGTGACATTGATTTTATATTTCAGCCTGTGTTGAAAAAATAGAGGTAAGATCTTGCTGACTACCATAGAGGTAATAGGTATATCAAGCATCAATGAGTGAAGTGAAAACCGAGAGTAGGATTTCAAAGATTTTTAGGAACTGGCCAACTGGCATCAAATAGGTACAATATTTTGGGATACCCGAACTATTTTCTTTTTAATTTTCCGCTATTCTGCATTGCATCTAAATCTTTATGATCGTGTAACTTTTAATCTACATACTTCCCTCGACCCCCAGTAGATTTTATTAGTGTGAGGTTCCAGGTGAAATCCCCCGGGCAAATTGGGTATAATTTCTTACTTGTATCTGGTCATTAATATTATTATGCAATGGTCAATAATAGTATATTGGCTATAATAATTTAGTACTCAGTGATATATTGTCGTATTAGAAATGTACCTATGTACCTAAAGAGAAAGCATTTGGTTTTGTCCTACTACCTCAATTGTATAAGTACTTGTTATATTTGTTCTGTATACATAGTACAGTATTAAAGGCTTATTTATTACTACCTAACCATGGAATATAAGTTTATAACTTCGTTAAACGTTTGTATAGGTTTGCACGCCCACCCGTGGACTATTCCTACATCCATGTGTAGACTGTAGACTATTACTATGTTACATATAGTAAGTTATTACTATGTTACATATGTATATTATGACTTATGAGATATGCTATGACTGGAGTCTATAGATTTAAATTGTATAGATTCTATAGGGCCATATAGATTTTTGAGATGTAGTTTCAATTAAAAAAAGACATTGAAATAAGCCTACGGACGACTGGCTCTTACACAATTTTTATATACTGTTTCTATTTAAGTATCTAGATTTAAATATTATAAGATTACTTAATACATTCCTGTTATTTTATAAACCAAATCTATAGCTTCCTTATTACAAAAAAAAAAACAAATTGTGCTGATTATAATTTTAATATTTATTTAATTAATAAACACTCATTAGCAAAGAATATAATTTGTTTAATTAGACATTGATTTATAATAGAACAATAAAAATTAACAATAAATTGATTTTACTTATCATACCTACAAAACAAAACTTAATATTAACACAGACGAGTACGAAAGTCGGGACGCAGCGTATTTTTCTTTAAAAAATCAATATAGCAACCTTATTTTTTCGAAAAAGATAATGCAACTAGCTAGTCAAATCAGCAACTTTCTTTCAAACGAACCGCGTGCTTAGTATGGGATTTTGTATGAAATACTGAATTGTGACGTCCTCAAAATTAAATGGATTTCAAACATAAAACTAACAGGGGACGTGGATTTAATTTAATTATTTATTTATTTCAAGTGACAAGACTCATAAATTTCAACAATTAATTTCACACATAAGTCACATTACAAAAATCAAAATAAAAACATAGTAGAACTCACAAGTTTCAACATCAACTCAGTGGATGTAACGACTTTTGGGAGAACCTCTATTCTATAATCACTCAAAAATAATTTACTTGAGTAGTCAAATACCCAATTCTTGAAATACAAAACAAAATTGCAGTAACTGATCAAGTTACAGAAAGATTGAATATTGAGGATTTTAACCATACATTGGGGCTGATTCTGCAGTGCACAGTCTCTAAACTAAACTAAAATTAGAGCATTACAAATATTGCTAACCCTTTCACAATACTTCCTAAGGAAAGGGACAGAACTAGACTTAAAGCTGCCATTTTAGTTTAGTTTAGAGATTGTGTTATACAGAATCAGCCCCATTAGCCCTTGTCTTGACAAGACGAACCAAACGCGTGGCGAAGTGTCGCCATATAAAAACGCCAAAGCGAAGCGAATTCCTCCTATGTGACAAGATTCAAGAAACACCATTGGCACTCATTACAAAATAAAAAAATAAAAACGATTCGCCTTGCATACGGTTCGCTTTGTGTTTTACAAAGGATATTCCTTTGTAAAATACAAAGGAAGACTTGTTTATTCCTTAAAGGAATACACAATTGATATACTGACGCACTCTGAGATGCTTAATCGTTTCATAAGAAATTCTACATTTCAATACAAAATCTATTACTATGGAGCTCCTTAAGTAATGATTAACGACTCTTAAAACACTAACATTATAATAAACATTAATGTATATGAATAACAAGTTCAGTCTCAAATGACGATTTATGATACAAAACACTTAAAAAGGTTCTTAAATATGTATTCGATTTAAAAATACTGTTAAGAATAATCTGGATCTTAAACACTAAGACCCAGTGACAGTCGCTAGTATCTATGGAAAATGAAATAAAAACAAAAACTAAACAAACGATTATGTAAGTATTGTCGATCAAAGTTCGGCGTCAAAGTAAAATAAACCATAATACTATTGGATTAGAGCTCAATTTCGTGTATCCATTCTCATACGTTTAGGTATGTTCGATACCCTAAACGGATGAGAATGGATACATGGTGGTATGGTTTATTTTACTTTGACGATTTGATCGGCAACTTTTAGATAATTGGGGGGCACGTCAGATAAGTTGGTTGGCTGACGCCCTTGGAAATGTGTTGAGCTGCTTGTGCTACGTGCTAACAGATCCTCTTTCATTATATCCACAATCCACATAGTAGTAAAAAAAACTCCTGACTTTTAAGCTTTCATTGTAAATACCAATCCTTGAATTTATTTTTAACAATGCGAGCCAAATTCTCCCTTGTCATTGCTGTGGGAAGCATTTGTTTCCACTCAATCAGTTGAGTTGTTCCATATGGAGACAGGCCTTCAAATATAGCCAGACATTGTTTTAGGGATTCCTGACATTCGCACAGCTCCATGCAAGGTGCATAGGGCTCCAACATCTCACTGAGAATGCACAGACGTTTATATATATCTTTTGCAGTCTTCAAATCCCCTCTTTTAAGACGTTCTAATGTTTCTTGGGGCAAAAGTTTCTTTTTAGCCTTGGTTAAATTTGGTGGGACCATTGAGTAACGCTGCGACAACAAAGAGAAATACGTCGGCCAATTGTTGACGCATGCTTCACACATGCATATGAATTTGTATTGAAACTTGAGGGAGGCTTGCCGTGCCATGCGATCTTCCAACGCATGATGTGAACTGGAAAAAAAAAATGTTATATCAGAATACTTCTTTTTTGCTGTAGTAACCGAATTAAGAAATATTGTTTGTAACATTTCCATGGATGTTGCTAAAATAATGTTGCTGAGCCACAAGGAAGGTGGATGTTTCGAGTCCACTTAAAGGATTTGCACTGCTGAGGTAATTTAAAAACATAAACTCCATACAGTTGGCTGCAGTTATAGGGTAATATGTAAGTATAATATCATATTATCATAATATAATGCGAAAGTGTGTTTCTTTGTCGGTTTGTTGGTTTATTGGTCTGTTGGTTTGTCCTTCAATCACACCGCAACGGAGCAACGGATCAACGTTATTTTTGGCGTGGGTATAGCTGAGGACCTGGAGAGTGACATAGGCTACTTTTTATCCCGGAAAATTGAGGAGTTCCCACGGGAATCAAAAAACTTAAACATTTCAATTTCACATAGGTCCAACTCGTATGGATTTTAAATAAATAAATAAATATAATACATGCTCTTCTATGAGTATTTCTATTTTCTACCAATAGACAAAAATGGAAAAGGATGGAGGAGGCTTTTACCCGCAGGGGACCATACATCAAAATAAATCAAACCATTCCATAAACACTGTAAAAAAATTGTAATTGTGTGGGAAATAAAGCTATATGTATTAATAATTTGTATGGATTTTAAATACAAAGCTTTTGCATTTAATGCGAATGTTTCACAACATTTTCATGGACCATCTGCTCAAATGATTTCGATGAAATATGGTATTATAGTATGGCATTATTTGAACTTACCCATAATTATCAAAGATTTGCATTCCTTTCTTTATTGGCCGTATAGCAAATAGGGTCATTCTGGCAGTCCCCAATTTACTGAACCTGACAACATTTGGAGCACAGGAGTGATTTAGAAGACTGATAAATGCATAGGGTGCACTTGCCAAACTAACTTCGTCAAGGAATTTGCAAGATTTACTCTCTGTGTTTGTACTAATTCCATGCATATTAGTAGGACTCGTCATCATATGTAACATTAATAGTCTTGCTACTGTATTTCTGATCTTTTCCTTATCTTCCTCACCATCAGTATTCAAAAATTTAGTATTAATTTCCAAAAATCTTAGAAACACTACGGCTGTCACAGCTTTCTGAAATATATCAGAAATAGACCTTTTTTCTATATTCGTTTCTAATGTATGAATAGTTGGATAGTATTTGGAATCAAAAATCCATTTATCATCAATTTTCACATGTCCCCGGAATTCAGAATTATAATTTGCATCAGCTTCTTCTATGGTTTTGAACAGATCGCCCCAACTCTTGTGATCCTGACGGGCCTTTATTGTTGCTCTTAGGGCAAGTAGTTCTAATTTTGTAAAGTCCATTTCAACTAATGTTACCATCAATGGACATTCGACCGAGTGATATTCTCTCCAGGCCTTGTCTTTACATTCATTGCTGCAATAAAGAGCTAAACAGCAGCAGTCACAAGGTATGAGATTCAAATTTCGAGCAAGGCAGTAGCTGCAGCTGCAAAGAATTTGAGATTTTAATAACAAACTGAAATAGGGATCCTCCTGAGCCAAGATCTCACCAACTTTTATGTCCCTCTTAGCAACTACATGCCTGCCCATCTCATCAGTGTATACCACTTCTAATTTGTTGCTTGCTGCCACATACCTGGGATCTTTTTCACATTCCATTTCTAATATTTCATTTGTTTCAACATCGGGGACCTTTTCACTTAATGCTTTCTCACACATTTCTTTCCTTTTTGTAAGTTTTTCATGTAACTTCTTTGGGTATTCTAATGACAAAACCCTGTCAATGTCTTGCAAACATTCATTATATCTTTCCAATTCATAGAATGCTGCTGACCTATTGGACATTGCTAAGCAATAGTTTTCTGAGCTTTGAGGTGCATTTAGAAGTGACAAATTATAGTATTGCCAAGCTTTATGGTATTTACATTGTTGAAAGAATGTGTTGCCTTGGTTACGGTAGTGTACAGAAAGGTCGTCATGTTTCTTAGCTTCTTGCACTTTTGGAAAGGCATTTAAATCCTCAAAAACCTTATATACAAAGAGGACCCTTTTATCATTTGTATCCAAAGACAGCAAATGATTTGACAGTTCCTTGATTTTTCCCTGTTCTGTTAGCTTTGCAATAACGCCTTCATAACAAGAATCAATAATCATTTTGTTTAGTTTCTTAGTGACCCAATATTCAGTATTGATTTGTAGAATCTCAGTTTCAGTGTAAAGAAATGTCTCACTTCGCTACTCCGTTTATTGTTGTTAATTTAGGTTGTGAAATGATCTATGTTATAGATCAGAGGTTAAAAATGCAGAACATACCACTGGATAAGTCTGAAAGAGGTAATTTTCTTTATAAAAAGTAAGTAGTATTACTATAGATGTTTTAACTTTTGTTTATAATAATAGGATTCTTTGTTTATTTTCAGTACTTACAGATATAGTTACCGTGCTGCTACATCCCAAACTACTGGACGAGCTATTTATACCTCAACCGGTCGCCACACACGCTGTCATTAGACAACTTCTCCAAGATATTTCTGCAACATCCATTATGAAACTTGATGACTATTCCATGAGAAAATTATGGGATCTCATGACTATGATATTCAAATGGCAGATCTCTGTAGCGACGAATCAAAATATATTTGACATAAGCCGGCGACATTTGCGGAGCGTAGATAAACTAATGCCAGAATACTACGCGAAGAGCGTATTCGAAAATGCTCTAAGAAAATTTGAATTTCTATCCAATACATTTACCGATAATGATTACAATGGTTTGTGCAATACGTTAATACTTTGGTTTTCAGAATACCACACCAAAATTTCAGTTCTTTTAAGATTAGGCTTACAAAAGAAAGATGGAACCTTTAGTTTGCCGTCAACGCTCAATTCGGTGGTCCTCAAGAATTTAGGCGAAAATATTTACAAATACGATTGCAAGAAATCCGACGACAATGAAAGCTGCTGTATTGAAACGAGCGAAATCAGCTACCTATTGGGCTCAATAGAAAAAGCAGGATCGTGTAAACAAAATTATGTCGAGCTGCAACTGCCTTTAGATTTGGGCAATGAAAAGATAAAAAACAAGATAATTAAATTAGATAAAAACATTGAATATACGAAGATAACTGCTCATGTAAGGAATAAAAATAACGATCTTGCTTACACAGTTAACTTACCCAATTCACCACAACAGGATCTATTAAAAATGCTTAATGAAACATTTGTGGATCTTTAAACTTCCAATTCACCTCAAATAAAATATGAAGTATTTCTCAAGCAGTATTTCTTTTAGTTTTAAATTCAACAATCTTTTCCAATGTTCAAAAGCACAAGTCAAAACCAGAGGTCAAAACTAGAAAATTATCACAAAAGCAAATCATTAATCAAGCTTTTTTTTATCTTCGATTTTTATTGTTTTAATGTTTTTGACCAATGAGTAATGACCGTGACGTGTCACGTGACCACTGACCATTCACAAAATCAAAAGAAATTACACCAAGCAACACAGAACTCGACTTTTCGATTTACGGGGGAATACCCGGTAGTTATATTCTATGTTACTATGTTACTCAAGTTACTTGTCTCTGATAAGTCTATCCATCGATATATATGTAGCAAATATGTAGGCACTAGATGGGCCCTTTCATAGAAAAACGCCGGGCGTCCGAGTTGCTGAACACGTTCCGCACCTGTCTTTGTTCCCGTCGTAGCGCTGTCACGACGCTGTCGCTCGTCGTGCAGATAATTAATTGTTATTATAAAGTTTCATTATTTTGGCACTGTATAATTTTAATTTTAATGTAAGTGTTTCAATTCACAATTATACATTTCCAAAAAAACGTTATTTTAATCTTCCTATTTAATATTTTTATCCATTACGCAATCATTTAATTTCCGCGGCAAACTGTATTTTTTTTTTTTACTAACTGGCCTTACGGATATGACCTATATTATCTATGACCTAGTCATACGTTTTCAAGCTTTCATTCAAGATGTTGCAAGCAAGTTCCCGCTTTTCAGACTAGATGGCGTTGATGGCGTTGCTAAAAATACGCCCACATTCTTTGTTTGACAGGGCCAAGGAACATATTTACCCGTCTATGTAAATTGAGGTTGTTGAGTCTAGCCGAATACCAGAAATAGGTATTTTGTATACCCGTACATACCATAGAGGTATAATAAAGTACCTTTGATTTTATTTAAAAAATCAAAGTATAGTACGTATACGCTCTCAATGTTCTATCTATACGTATATATATGTATAAATTTCTATTCTATACTAACTGATGCCCGCGAACTCTTTAATTATCCGGTATAAAAAGCTCATGTGTTATCCCAGACTATCATCAGTTCTATCCCTGTGCTAAATTTCATCCAGATCCATTGAGCCGTTCTAGAGTTAGTGTTCGAACTTCGAACAAACTCGACTTTGTTTTAGATATAAGATTATTTGTTATCTACGAAAATACATAAAGTAAATTTCCAAGAGAAAATTAACCACGAAAAAAAGAACATTATTCCTAATCTCGGGACGCATGCAACCATATTTTAGTATTTTTCATTCACTCTCTAGATATACTATCATCATAGGGTACCTACTAGAAAAAAAAAAAGACTAGGAAGTATTTTTTTTAATATTTACATGACAGTCACATTATAACAAAAAAGCAAAAACTTAGGGAGTAACTTCAAATCCAAATTAATAATAGCCTGACTAGAAAAATGCCATCGCCATGTTGCAGAAAAATTGAAATCAACTTTGTGTGTTACATCTATTATTTAGTACCTAATGAGAAATGCAATAATGCCATCCCTGCAGGCTTTGCATTTTTTCTGATCAGGCTATAGAAAAAAAAACATAATTAACTATTTTTTTAATATTTACATTATGAACTACAATAAGATAAAACAAGAACTTTACATTTTCAATATCAGGGATAGTGCCTGATCCTAATACCAATAAAAAAAAACGGTTTAACAATACCAGTATTACACTGTATTTTTCCAAATGCAGACTAGAGCACAACCCTTAAATTAAGTATTAAAAATATAAATGTAATACTGTTCACAAAATATAAAGTAAAGAGTTTGTTCTTTGGCTAACTGCCACAAACAATCATAAAATAAAAGCACAGAATGCACCCTCAACCCTTGGTCAACAAATCATATTGTCATCCTCTAATATTATACATGTGAATGTGTTTGTTTGTTTGTTACCCTTTCATGGTCCATCGTTCCATCTTCTGATGGCGGTTACGTCAACAATATTTATTTATTTACTACTTTTTCAGATAAATTTAGTAGATCCTGTTTTGAACACATATGGCAACCCTATTTGTCTATGCTCGAAAGAGAACAGCATGTTCAGGGATTCCCCAAAACCAGATGTTATTTTAAATACCATTTTATAACTAAAACTCTGCTATCATGTAATACTTGAATGGCCAGGATCTGATCAAAAGTTTGTTGCTTGCAGTTTGCCTCATAAAATATTATGCAATCAGCTTAGTCAGTTCAGCTTCAATCAATTTAGAATCATTGACTTAATTTTAATATACAGACTTTATTTCATTTTATATAAATACAGATCTACCAATGTAGTGCAGAGTTAACACTTTTGGTCGGATAAATTATTTAACAGTAGTTTCTATCTTCTTTTTTTTTTTAATTAAAAATACAAAATGCAAGCTTATTATCGACAAAATCAACCAGAATTTTCACTCTATAGTCTATGCCACTTATTAAATAACTAACTACTATGGAGGGTAGAGGTAAGGAGGAACATCTCTGTATATGAAAAGTGCTCGTCGGAATGTATTAAAATGGGGGGCATTTAAAAGGAAACGCAAAATATTATTAGAATAGGTTTGAGAAATAAACAAGGAAAGAAAACATTCATCATTATTTTGTACAACATAAGTTGTTAAAATTTTCAATAATTAACTAATTAGTCGACAATAATATAATTTTTTTTAACTCTGCATACTTTCACCACCACCAACACTGCAGCCCATTAACGTCCCACTGCTGGGCACAGGCCTCCACTCTCAGAGGAGAGAGGGAATTAGAGCTTAGACCCACCACGCTGTTCCAATGCGGGTTGGCAGGTTTTAACGACTATTATCATGTTTTTTTTTTACTACGCCCTTCAACATGATCGGAGCCACTCGGAGCCTATGCTAGCTGCTATCCTTTCATACCAGTTCTCGCATTTATACCTCTCGTACTTTCATTCATCATACTATTCTTTCTATCATTCTTCGTCTTTTATACCATTATTACCATTTCCCATCTATCTAGTGTGTCTAGGTTCTATCTAAAACAGGGTTTATGGTATCTTTATTAAAATTAACAGTACACTTGTTTAATATACTAGTTACATTATATTCGTATGATTACAACACAACAACATATACAACACTATATGTTGCTATCATACTTTTCTTACTCTACCGTATTTCTATTTTTTACTCTTGTAACAATTTTCTTACAAAATTCTAAAAATCTATCACGGTCTCGACTTTTGATTATCTCTGGTAAATTTTGTAATGTTAAATTCGTTTCTAGTGTCTGTTCCAGATCAAATCTATCCCTAGCGAAGACGGCACAATCCAGGATCACGTGCTCAACTGTTTCGTTTGCCTCCGGATCACTATTATCATGTTAGTCATAATATAACCGGGACCGACGGCTTAACGTGCTCTCCGAGGCACGGGAGTGAAACACCACCATACTTCCTAACTCCGGGCTAGTACTGAGAATTTCTAGTCAGAAAAATTATGGCCAGACTCAATTATGGCCCGATATGGCCAACTCAATTATGGCCCGACCAGGGACTCGAACCCGGGACCTCGTCGGCCGCAGTCGAACATGCCAACCACTAGACCTACGAGGCATGCATACTTCAGTTTATTTACAATTGCTACATTCATACCATACCCTTTGCTTACACCAGCGCCACTGTGGAAGGTTTTTGAACTGTTATTTATAGCAACCACTGGACACTTTTTCAACTTTTATCCCATAAGAGATGATACTCCTTACCTCTACCCTCCATACTAACTACTTATAAATAATTGTCACTAATAAGTGTTGACAACTGAGTCACTTTTCATTAAATTTTAGGCACTGTAATTACTAGTATTTGAGATCTTTTAAGGGAGTTTAAGAATCACTTAACAACATCCCTTTCAAGTCTGATTTCATAAATTAGTTGTAACTTTTTAAAACTTAGTCCCAACTTTTCATAACTAAATTGTCACTTTACATATTTTTATTGTCATCACTTTTATTTAGTCACTTTACATAATTTAATTGTCACTTTTCATAGATTAGTCGTTGCTTAGTCACTTTAAGTCACCGGCACTCAATTATTTTCCAAGGTCACTAAAGGAACCTAGAGTGTATTCTCGTGGAGTCAGGTGAGAAGCTAGCATCCGGTAACATGCTAGAGTCTCCATAGACCGGAGCTGTAGGACCAGCCGCTGCATAAGGGCTGCGCGACCAGGTCCTGTTGCGCATTGGTGGGGTTGGGCTTAGTACTGTCTGCGATGGCTCCATTGGCAACTTGATCTTGCCTTTCTGTTGTAGACGTGATTGAACTGTGGGAAAAGAAAAAAACGAGTGTGCTTTAGACCACACGACTGAAGTTAAACTTCTTTATGGTATGAGAAATAAGATACATAACTGAAACATACATATACGAAACATATATATACGATACTGGCTATGAGAGTAAGAGAGAAAGGAAATGTGTGCTCGCACCTCTCTCTCTTGCCCTTACAGTAATATACGAAACATAACTCTCTTTCTATCTGCGTTAACTTATATCTCCCTCTCAACTTTTGTTCTCACCCGATCACACTTTTCGTAACGCTCTCGTCTCGCATTCACCAGCTTACTCCCCAAGTCAAGCGTGCGTAAAGAAGTTTTACTTCAATAAAATCATTCATCAAACTATGCCCATATAAGATCATAATATGTTTGGTCAAGCTATCTTTATGTTGGTACAATATTATATCTGAACGAATTTTTATTAAACACAAGTCTGGAAAACTGGAAAGCACCTGCCTTGTTATTCCTAAAAAATTATTGAATATTTTAGCATGTTTATCAAAACTAAAAATATAATTCAATGGGAGCAATTGATTACATCACTGCCAACTTATCTTATGTCTTTATTTAAACTGCAACTAGCTGATGCCCGCGACTTCGTCCGCGTGGATTGAGGTTTTTTGGTTCCAGCGGGATCTCTTCAATTTTCCGGGATAAAATTAAGTTATTCCAGACTGTAATCTATCTCTGTGCCAAATTTCATCCAGATCCGTTCAGCCGTTCTGGCGTGAAAGAGTAACATACATCCATACAAACTTTCGCGTTTATAATATTAATTTAAATTCAAATAGTGCTTCAATTCAGGTAGGTACACTACACTTATTGATAAAATATAATGGTGATAATAAGTAACGGTATCTTAAGGCGCTGTGTGTGGTCAGGGGGGGGGTCTCCAAAGCAGTGTATCCATTAAATGGTGGCATATGGAAGATTGAAAAAAATATATGATGTTTTCAAGACCTTAACTCAGATATTGTTTTATCCCAAAACACGATTTAAACAACTTCGCTGCATAAAAAATAAATTCAAACATACCTCTTATTTCAGTTTTCAAATCAACACATCTCCAAATTGAAAACCTCAATTTACTTGAAAAATATATCATTAAATTCCAAATTCTAAATGACATCCATTGATTTATTAATATTTATTAAAATGTACACATATTTTCTGTTTTCCATTGTATTCCGGTTTTTCGAGAAGCGCTAGCTCATTTTCACCTCCGCCAGTGTTCGAAAGAACTTCACAGACGATGGATCTGTGCTCCTTTGCTCCAGCGTTTAAATCGATATTTTAAAATGGTTTTCAAACATAACATGAATAAGACTAATGTTTATTCAACATGAATTGACAGAAGACGTGGATATTACAACTTTCGTGAGCTATCTTCTTTTATATAACTAAAAATACATAATCAAATAAAGTATGAATATGTGTTCTCTGACCAAACTTTTGACAGCTCGAAATAATGATGCCGTAATGCGCTATCCATTCGATTTTTGACAACAATCGACTTCATTTACGAAGAAGTTTTAATCGATTTGACACATTGATATTACAACTTTTTGTATTGTTTTATAAACATACCCAGGCGTCTAAATGTCTTTTTTATGTATTAAAATAAATATTTTTGGTGAAGCAATGCTGTAAATGTATATTTTATTATTTGGCAACATCAATAAGGCAGGTCATAGAAACCATCCAACGCCAAAGATGACGCTACTTAAATGACAATCAAGTGAGCTTGTGTTGCAGCTTCGTAATTATTTTGAAAACTATTTTCAAAATTAAAATCGTACTAGTAATTACTAGATTGACATACGAGTTGCGAAATATCGCATAAAAAGGCACGTCGCTTCACTATTTAAAAAAAAAACTCCTGCTGGTTGTAACAATGACGTCTTTTAATATTTCCAAGAAGTAGGTATTATAGTTGTCAAACATCCAATTACTGTCAGAGGGTTCACTGCCATCGCTTAAAGCAGTATTACTTAAAAATGTCAGTTTTATGTCACGTACCTTGAAGGTCCTAAAATAAGGATTATAATTCTAAAAACACGAACGTCACCAATATTAAAACAATACGGATTTAAGCGATAGTAGTATGCCTCCAGTGCAATTTTTGATATGAATGGAAAATAACAAAACAGTGGTAAGACAGAAAGGAAAACTGAAAATCAAGCATTGCCACTTCAGCTTGCTACTGCCTACTCGTCCGCTCTCATTGGACCAGACCGACCAGATAATATTATTATATCGAAAGCTTGCTGAGTAAGGATCTAGTAGTGTCTCAAATACTTCAAATAAGTGCCTATTGCAAGTTTTATTACTAATTGATTGGATATTAGATACCCTTAGGGTTTCGTTTCTGGGACCCGGGAGTTAGAAATTTCCGGGAAATACGTCGTTGGTTTTTTTTGTGATTTCCCGTTTTTGTGTACTTATAATTCTCCCTGACTACTAGGGCATGCATTCGGTGCTGTGTTTGAGTACCGGGAAATTTTGGACCGATATTGGCAAGGAACCGGGAATTCCCGGGACTTTCGATACTTTCGATACTACCTTAAATTATCACAAAAACACGGCTAAGACATTACAGAAAGTATGAAATAGACCAAATATTACAAAATTCACACAGGAATATACTGAATATTACTATTCATTAGGCATTATACAAAAATTTATCGCATAATATTTCACACAGGACTGTAAATTCATGATTTTTTCATGTACTTGTACCATAACTCGCTTCGTTACAAATTTCAAAGTTTTATTGTAGTTCATAGGTTTTACAGAGATTGCGTCTTGTATGAAAATACACTTTGAAAAGTTGAAATTTTTTTTATCGTGATACGCTCATATGTAACTACTTTTATAGCAATTAGAAGCCAGTGCAAATATAAATTTACTACATCAAGCAGCTTATGAGAAACAAGCCTTGACACACGGACAACAAAGTGATCCTTTACGGGTCTTTTTTTATAGACAGGCGTACGTAGTAACCTCACCTCAAAGAATTACAAATGTTAATCTAAATCAACAATATTTTCCAACCCATACTCAGTATTCCCAAGAGAATCTCGTGAAGATGTTACTCTCTCCTATTCTGTGCCGTTTTTTGGTTTTGCCGCACGCTGATTTGGTCTCTACAATTATATTGGATATGGTACCTCTTAGTATTTTTGGTATCCATTCACCGTCCTCCCCGTACGTATGGAGGATCCTAGGATCGAGGACCCTAGGATTTTCTAAAGACGTTTCCTATCAGCCATAAAGAGTCTCGTTACTGCTGCGTTACTGTCCAGGATTCACATCCATACATAAAGATTGGACTGTTCACAGTCTTGGTTTTTACATAACATTGTATGGAGAACTCCTGAGCATCTTAGGGAATTATGGATACGGATATCCATATTTTCTTTCCCTCTGCTATTGGTATAATTGACAGTGGAGTCAAAAATCAAAATTTAGTAGCCTCGGGCTTATGAGGTATAATTTATATTACAGTCTATCAATATTTTCCTGTCAATCTTCATGTGAAATTTATGAAAGTAACGATATAATTAACAGAATATAGCATAATCTACTGTAATTTATTATGGCTGAACAAATTTTATTCCAGTGACAGATCCATCAATTCATTGATCTTCAAAAAAGCTCTTCTCTGCTGGTAAATAATACTTACCAGAAAGACTAACATACGAAACTGTACGAAGTGGCAGTAAAATAATCGTTATAGCCAAAGTAAAAATAGGGGGTTTTAAACTAATACCTCGAATTTGTGAGCATAAAATACAGTATAGTGAATTAAATTATTGTTACATGCAGAAATATCCACACTTAATTAGAGAAGAATCGACAGAATGTATGTACTTCGAGTCTCAAAAGTATCAAAAGTACCGGTTTTATGGTGTGGAGAACCGGGACTGAAAATTATTCAGAAGTACCGGGAATTTTTGGTACCAGGAATTATCGGGAGCATGCCCTATTGACTAGGTACCTCACTCGCGCAGTGCTGAGCACTATTGTCTTAACGTGGGATGTACCGGGTTTAATCCCCAGCAAAGTGAATTTGGGAATTGGGCGTATTTTTGTAAAATTGTACATGAAATAAAATCGATATTTTTTTTTCATCATGTTTTGTTATTTTATTGATAAATTTGTGTTTCTTAGTTATTTATCTTTATGAGCAGTAGCACTGTTTACAAATATTATGTTAAATTATAGTAAAAACAATCATTTTAAAATTAAGTGACGGAGAATTATTCCATTGAGTAACTAAACTTTATCTCACAAAAGGCACTTAAAAAAACAACTTTAGATAAGATTCACAGAAGTGTTTTACTAGTCTTACCAATCATGCCAATCACAAAAATAGGACAGCAAACATAAAATAACAGAAACACTATCAAAATTTGATAATTTTAGTTCTTTTGACTAACGTAAAGGCAAATTTATGTCATAATTTATTATATAACTTCTGAAATAGACAATGCTTTTTATTTTTGTTTTTGCAAGTTACGATAAAAAATATACATTTAAATATAACATAACAATAACTTATATTAATGATAAATTGTCAATATTATAAGCATTTATGCAATATTAGCCGATGCCCGTGACTTCGTACGCGTGGATCAAAGTTTTGTGGTTCCCGCGAGAACTCTTTAATTTTTCGGGATAAAAAGTAGCCTATGTGCTATTCCAGACTATAATCTATATCTGTGCCAAATTTCGGCCAGATCCGTTCAGCCGTTGGGGCGTGATTGAGTAACAAACATCCATACATCCATTCATACATCCATACATCCATCTGTCCAAACTTTTTGGAGGATTTTTTGAGAGGACAATTTGTCAGTGGAACCTTGACAATTACTCAAAGGAAAAGTAAGGGCACTGATCACAATGTTAAGAATTATTGTACTTTCTTACCGTAAAACTATAATAGTCGTAGTAGGTACTTTTGAGTATTTTAAACTCTTTATTCTTTATTTTGTACTTAAATTATGTAAAATGTCGTCTATAAAATATAAGTAGAACTTCCAACCAATGTATAGTATGTTAAATCACATTGTAAGAATGATTATAAGTAACAATTTTTTTTTGCGTTTTGTCTTCTTCGATTCTCCCTTTCTGATATTTTATCTCACCTCGGATATTTTTCTTGTTCTAGATTTTACGAGCTCCAAGTGTTATTTTCTTATATATTATTGTTTGAACTTTTAAGAGTTCCTCTTTAATTTCTCTATATGCCGCCTTGTTATTTCACCAGATGTCAGCGCCATTGTTACACCTGAATAATTTAATATATAATATAATACTCGTTTCCAATGCAAAACTCGGGGCCGTAAAAGCTTAACCGTGTACAAACCTTTAGAAATCCATTGAGTACCAATTTGTTCAATTGACTGACAATTTCGAAAGAGTTACTTAAAGGACCGTAATGAATTCACGGCAACAATATTTTCTTGCATTGTATTTCAAGAATTTAAATATTCTGAATTTTCCCTGGTCTGGCCTG
Organism: Erebia aethiops; assembly: GCA_923060345.2. NCBI lineage: Eukaryota > Metazoa > Arthropoda > Insecta > Lepidoptera > Nymphalidae > Erebia > Erebia aethiops. Next base: position 4,836,200 of record OV281096.1, on the reverse strand, counting down.
GTAGGAGGCTCCAGCCGTGGCTAGTTACCAATTACCACCCTACCGCCAAAGACGTGCAGCCAAGCTATTTAGCGTTCCGGTAGGATGTCGTGTAGAAACCGATTAGGGATATGGACTAGGGTTTAATATAACTGCCATACCCCAAACAGGTTAGCCCGCTACCATCTTAGACTGCATCATCACTTACCATCAGGTGAGATCGCAGTCAAGGGCTAACTTGTATTTAATTTAAAATAAAACTGGATATAAGGTACATAAAAGTAGCAATACCTATTTTTAAAAAAATCCCGGTTCTCGGGAATTCCCGGGAATCGGCCAATTTTATTCCCGTTTCCTGTAGTTGAAAATTTGCCGTTCCCGAGATTTATTTTTAATTTTGATTGAGTGGGATTTTTAAAAAGTTAATTTGTTTAGTTTCACCCAACCTAAGTCCAGTTAATTAATATAATAGGTTTTGCTTCGGACATAATATTGTCAATCAAACTTATAATTTTAGAGTACGGAAACAACGTACAAATTTGAAATTTTACATAAATTGGCTAATTTGCGGTTTTGGCTCTTACGAAGTTCTACCATATAGATAATTCTGTATGTAAAGATAAAAAACTGTAATCATGACACCAAAATTGTATGATGTATGTTTCTTCGTTTTTTATTTTTGAGTATTTTTCAAACACTGTAAATAATACTATGTGTCTGCAAAAGACTAGAAATTGATTTCAATGATCAATTTCCAACATCTTTTTGCTATTTAAATTTTTTAAATAACATCTGTATTTCTTGTTTCTGACAAAAAATGAATATCAGACTCTTAGTCGGTAAGTACATTGTATATGCGTATGATATTGATTTATGCCACAATTATACTTGTAATTAACTCACGTAAGTAGTTTATGTAAATAAGATACTTATGTAACTCTAGATGATGCCCTCGACTTCGTCCACATGGATTAAGATTTTTTGACTCCCGCGGTAACTGTTTAATTTTCCAGGATAATGGTTCCGGGTAGCCTATGTCCTTCTCCGGGATGTAATCTATCTTTGTACCAAATTTCATCAAAATCGGTTGAGTAGTTGGGCCGTGCAAGCGTAGCAGACAGACAGACACACTTTCGCATTTATTATATTTTGTATGGATATTAGTATGCTGGGCTAGCTAATGCCCGCGACTTCGTCCGCGTGGTTGAAGTTTTTTTTATTCCCGCGGGAACTCCTTAATTTTTTGGGATAAAAAGTCACTCTCCCTCAACTATACCCACGCCAAAAATAACGTCGAACCATTGCTCCGTTGCGGCGTGATTGACGGGCAATTCAATTAACAATCACACTTTCGCATTTATAATATTAAGTATTAAAATGGATTTGCACAGGATATGCGATTTACAATAGGTATTTTGTCAATTACCTACTCATGTAAGAGACTTTGGTAGGTACGTGATTTACTCACTTACGTTATTCTATCAATTTCACAAATCTTGAGTTACCGTGTTTTGTCATCCGAGGGCATCCGTGACATGCTATGACAAGCGCGCGAAAATAATGAAAACCGCGACGGGAGCGCCACCCGGCCGAAGTTAGCATAACTGACGTGAGGGGTGACGACTGAGGAGAGCCAACCTCTCGATTTGTGTTTTGATTTTAAGAGCTGACAGCGCCTTAAAACTAACGCTACGATTAAAGAGTAAGGATAGATTTTTATCTACTCCAGCATCGAAAAGTTCCAATTTCGAATTTGACAACTATATCAAATTGAACCCTCTTTCGTGTTTGCTTCTCATAACGATACAGTTCGTTGTATGGGAGTTGTATCGTTATGAGTCGTAGCTGTATCGATATGGTTATCTTCATAAATAGGATACCTATAGCTTAGCGGCTCTGGGTTCTGGCACTTTCCCAACCACAGAGTTCTTAGTATGTAGAGGAGCCATACCGACATCATGGCGGATGGTGATTGGTGGCACCCGTCATTGAATATGTACATATTATATATTTCATCTCCACCTACTCTATACTCTATGTACCCAACCCACTCTATGGTTGGTACTGCCACTCTTACTGCCAATATTAAAAAAAAAATTAGAAAAATTACGCGGTAAACGGATTACTTTTGCAACTTGTGAAATTTGTATTTATTTGACTTTTTTATTAATTTACAAAGTATGTAAAGACGTCCTTGTCGTAGATAAAATCTTGTATGCAACTGTACGTAATTAGTCATTTTAATTCTCGTACTATCCTATTTTGATACTCGGCAAGCCTCATATCAAAAAACAGCACTCGAATTAAAATGACCCTCATTACGATACAGTTGCATAAATAGCTATTACTGTGCTAAGACACTATAAGACAGAAAATAGTTTGTATGGTTTCACTGTAGTAGGAAAATTGTGCGTCACAAAGTATTATATTTTGAAACTCACCATACATATAACCAGCCAGCAACGCCAAAAGGGTCATCAGGGTCGGCAAAAAAGGTCTCACAATCGAGAAGATAGCTCCCAACAGCGTCCCGCACCCAACCTCGCATTCCCTTTCCACTTCAACCCTAATCTCTTGAGACGTCAACTTTGATACCACATTGACCCATCCAAAACCACAAGTGGTAACTTCATTGTTGATTACCACATTTATTTCACCTTCTTTGGTGTTAATTTCGAGTTTTAAGCCCGGAGATGAGGTCATTTTGACTAGTTTTAAAGCATGCGGGTGTCCGGTGACAGTGAAACTGGTTGGTGGGTTGTTGATGGATAGTTTGGTGCTTGAAACTTGTATGAGCGGCAGTAAGAGAACTTTGGTACACGTGCGGGCTAATCCCCACTCTGCGCATAATTCCACTTCGGACGCTTCTTTGATCTGTGTAGCTGGAATTATTGTGCAACCGAGTTGACCTGGAAGAATAGTTTTTTTTTTTTAATCCACTACAAGCTAGCCCTTGACTGCGATCTCACCTGATGGTAAATGATGATGCAGTCTAAGATGGTAGCGGGCTAACCTGTTAGGGGCATGGCAGTTATATTAAACCCTTTCGGTTTCTACACGGCATCGTACCGGAACGCTAAATCACTTGGCGTCACGTCTTTGCCGGTAGGGTGGTAACCAGCCACGGCCGAAGGCCCACCAGGCCAGACCAGGGAAAATTCAGAAATTATAAATTCCCAAATTGACTCTGCCGGGGATCGAACCCAGGACCTTCGCACGTTTCGTCAATTATATTAATATTATAAATACGAAAGTGTGTTTGTTTGTTAGTTTGTCCTTCAATTACGCCGCAAAGGAGCAACGTATCGACGTTATTTTTGGCATGGGTATAGTTGAGGACCTGGAGAGTGACATAGGCTACTTTTTATTCCGGAAAATTAAGGAGTTCCCGTGAGAATTTAAAATCGAAAAACTTAAACCGCGCGGACGAAGTCGCGGGCATCAGCTAGTTGTTTATAATCGACAGTCAATATTTTATGAAATTAACTGAGCTGCCCTAGCTTAGCATGAGTGTAATAATTATAATTTCTGTAAATGGATTTTCATATAGACTAAGGCACATTAAAAAATAATTACTTCTCACATAGTTGAGACCTGATTCTGAATATAGTTTTAGTAGTAATATTTGTTATAGTTTGTGAAAAATGACCCCACAACTTTACATATTTTCATACAAAACCAGCATCATTTTTTTTGTTGTATATTTTGGCTATAGACAATCTTTAACAGAGAAAACTTCTAAAATTATTAAGCTTCTATAGTCAGTAAAAAATATTATAAAATTGCGGCAAAATACGCGCCGAATTAAGAACCTACTTTTAAGTTAAAAATGTTATTAAACATAAGTGAGGGTAGGATAAAAAAAAATGTGCTCACCACTGTTGATATCCAAAACTGGTTGTGCAGTATGAGGCGTCTTCGTCCTGCAAGAGTAAGGCAGCTCCACCTGAACATCTTCCAACGCGTACTTCTGTTCTTCGGTGCAGACCAGCGGACTGGACGTCAGGCCTGAACCCTCGATACTCAGGGGTACGAGGGAAGATGGCCATTCACCGGGGACAAACTCCATCTGTGAAAATATCATACTTCTAGTAGTGTTATTATCTCGCTGCAGACTCGACCATAAATCATAATCGGACTAGGGATGTGCGCTAGTTAAAAGATACCAAAAAAACAACTATCGATATCACTCATCGACTGCAGTAATGCACAGGGGCCGTGCCATAGGGCCCGTGAGTGGGAAAGAGAGCGAAACACTCGAATGATTTATGGCCGAGTCTGCAGCGAGATAATAACACTACTATAATATTATAAATGCGAAAGTGTGTTTGTTTGCTGGTTTGTTGGTTGGTCCTTCAATCACGCTGCAACAGAGCAACAGATTCACATGATTTTTGTATGGGTATAGTTGAGGAGAATGACATAGGCTACTTTTTATCCCGGAAAATTTAGGAGTTCCCGCGGGAATCAAAAAAACTTAAACCACGCGGACGAATTCGCGGGCAGCGGCTACTAGTATATATTGTAAAGTTTAAACTATCGTAAGTATATGTATACGAAATACTAATATTATAAATGCGAAACTTTGGATGTAATTTTGAAATAAGTTTTAAAGATGTTTGGAGTAAGTTTTTTTGATTCCCGCGGGAACTTCTTAATTTTCCGGGATAAAAAGTAGCCTATGTCATTCTCCAGGTCCTCAACTATACCCATGCAAAAATCACGTGGATCCATTGCTCTGTTGCAGCGTGATTGAAGGACAAGCCAACAAACCAATAAACCAACAAACAAACACACTTTCGCATTTATAATATTATAATGATACTTGACCATGTAGATCTTAGTCTTCTCAATCTATGGTTCTGATGATTGGACAATCCGATTAGCTGAGAGGTTGAAGATTGACGCAGTTGAGAAGTGGTGATGGAGAAGATCGCTAACGTTACTCCTGCACAGAACAGTTGTTTGGACGGAGGAACCATCGGGCCTAATATTGAGCTACCTATAGCCAAATAGACAAAATATAGATAGATCTTACCTTCTGCACAGGTAACTGGTGTATGACATAAGTGGCAGTGGGTCGGTCCAAGCGGAGCACGTGTCTAGTGGATAAGTCTTGAGAGCGTATCGCTAAGGTAACTCCTGCGCCTGGGAACAGTTGTATGGAGGGACGAGACCGCCAGCCCAATATTGAGCTACCTATAGCCAAATAGACAAAATATAGATAGATCTTACCTTCTGCACAGGTAACTGGTGTATGATATAAGTGGCAGCGGGTCGGTCCAAGCGGAGCACGTGTCTAGTGGATAAGTCTTGAAGAAGTATCGCTAAGGTAACTCCTGCGCCTGGGAATAGTTGTATGGACGGAGGAGCCATCCAGCCCAATATTGAGCTGCCTATAGCCAAATAGACTAAATATAGATAGATCTTACCTTCTGCACAGGTAACTGGTGTATGATATAAGTGGCAGTGGGTCGGTCCAAGCGGAGCACGTGTCTAGTGGATAAGTCTTGAAGAAGTATCGCTAAGGTAACTCCTGCGCCTGGGAATAGTTGTATGGACGGAGGAGCCATCCAGCCCAATATTGAGCTGCCTATAGCCAAATAGACAAAATATAGATAGATCTTACCTTCTGCACAGGTAACTGGTGTATGATATAAGTGGCAGCGGGTCGGTCCAAGCGGAGCACGTGTCTAGTGGATAAGTCTTGAAGAAGTATCGCTAAGGTAACTCCTGCGCCTGGGAATAGTTGTATGGACGGAGGAGCCATCCAGCCCAATATTGAGCTGCCTATAGCCAAATAGACTAAATATAGATAGATCTTACCTTCTGCACAGGTAACTGGTGTATGATATAAGTGGCAGCGGGTCGGTCCAAGCGGAGCACGTGTCTAGTGGATAAGTCTTGAAGAAGTATCGCTAAGGTAACTCCTGCGCCTGGGAATAGTTGTATGGACGGAGGAGCCATCCAGCCCAATATTGAGCTGCCTATAGCCAAATAGACTAAATATAGATAGATCTTACCTTCTGCACAGGTAACTGGTGTATGATATAAGTGGCAGCGGGTCGGTCCAAGCGGAGCACGTGTCTAGTGGATAAGTCTTGAAGAAGTATCGCTAAGGTAACTCCTGCGCCTGGGAATAGTTGTATGGACGGAGGAGCCATCCAGCCCAATATTGAGCTGCCTATAGCCAAATAGACTAAATATAGATAGATCTTACCTTCTGCACAGGTAACTGGTGTATGATATAAGTGGCAGCGGGTCGGTCCAAGCGGAGCACGTGTCTAGTGGATAAGTCTTGAGAGCGTATCGCTAAAGTAACTCCTGCGCCTGGGAACAGTTGTATGGAGGGAGGAGACCGCCAGCCCAATATTGAGCTACCTATAGCCAAATAGACTAAATATAGATAGATCTTACCTTCTGCACAGGTAACTGGTGTATGATATAAGTGGCAGTGGGTCTGTCCAAGCGGAGCACGTGTCTAGTGGATAAGTCTTGAGAGAGTATCGCTAAGGTAACTCCTGCGCCTGGGAACAGTTGTATGGACGGAGGAGCCAGCCAGCCTACGCCTTCGATGCATATCGCCCAGCTTCCGGTGGCTGAATAAATAAAATAAGAGAGTAATAAGTATAGAGTATAAGTAATAAGAGTGACCCCAGAAACTCACAAAGAATTAAAGTAATATGGGCTAAATGAAAAGATAACCAGAAGCAACGCCAATTTTACTTCCATCCTAAAAAATATCAAAGTAACTTTACCAGTTACACCAAAATAAATCTTCAAACTTCAAAAATTACCTATAACCCTGTTGGCGTAGGAATCTGAGCCGGTGACCCAAACTTCATCGCTGACTGTAGTTCCGCCAATTGTACTTTGGAAGCTCAGGAAGGCGCCGTTTGCGTCCAACCCAGCTATCAATAACTCGTCACCAAGGGCGCTAAGAAAGAAAACAGTAAAATATAATTGCGTGTCAAAAACACAGCACAAACTTAGTGAAATAAACAATGTTTCAAAATGTTTCTTGGACTATACATTTACAGATACAATAAGTAGCTAAGTACACACGGACGACGTGGTTGAGTTTAGTTTGGTTAGATGGTCAGTGAAAGTATGAGGTTATAAAGGCGAAAGTGTGTTTGTTTGTTAGTTTGTCTTACAATCACGCTGCAACAGAGCAACGGATCGATGTGATTTTTCGCATATGCATAGTTTAGGACCTGGAGAGTAACATAGACTACTTTTTATCCAGGAAAAGTAAGGAGTTAAAAATCCAAAACCTTATTCTACGCAGACGAAGTCGAATCAGCTAGTTAAATATGACCGAGATTCCTTACCTGTCAGCGGCTCGTCGAACATGCGCGGCGAACGGCGGTCCGAGAGAGACGTTCGCTTGTGGGGCCAAAAGTTCTCTACCCAAAGAGTTCCTCAGCACTATCCTTACAGCGGACTCTTCCATGTCACCTGAAGGCTCTGCTGTACAGTAGTGGGGTGTTGATGCTTCCACGTGGATCACCTAAATATAAGAAAATTTTAAAATTTGTGATACATACTTTATTTATTACTCCACCACTACAGGCCATTAACGTCCCACTGCTGGGCACAGGCCTTCACTGTCATAGGAAATAGGAAATTAGTAAATTACAGCTTAGACCCACCAGGCTGGTTGGCGGGCTTGGACGACTATTATCATTTTATAATTTTATTATACAGTGCTTCACACACGAGGAAAGTTTCTAAACTTACTTAAATACATATCAAAAATTCGCGGAACCGGCAGCATTTGAACCTGCGTCTCTGTTCCAGGGCGCGATTCCCAGAGAGAATTTATGTACAGTAATACCCCGCTTTACGCGAGGGATACGTTCCGGAAAAAATCGCGTTAACTGAAATTCGCGTATATCGAGGTTTATGATAAAACATAGTCAAAATTTAATACAAAAAAATACGAATAATTTTAATCAATCACTTTAATTCTAAGAACACTTTATGCAATACATATGTACTATGTATTAATTATTTTTTACGGAAAAATACATCTATTGTCTTTTGGGTAGCGTTTTTTTTACGTTCTTGTAAAATACTTTCATAACACCCAACACTGTTTTTAATTGTTTGACATACGGTCATCATTATTGTCTATACTCTGCAATACATATCTCCAATAAATGTACACAACACAAAACACGACTGCCAGCCGAACTAAACATGACGGAACAAACGAAACGAACGAGGGAATCCCCATAGAACAATGTACATAGAAGGAAGAATGTTCAGAGGAAGCGGGGATTCCCACGACCATAGAGAAGTTGATGACTACATTATGTTTATACGCACTCTTTCGCGTAATGCGAGGCATTTGAGCGCGAAATTTGAAATTCGCGTTATAGTGAAACCGCGCATAACGGGGTCGCGTAAAGCGGGGTATTACTGTACAAATGTATTTAAGGTGGATGACAAGGGTCTGCCCGCGAAATTCAAATTTAATTTGGTTTTTCACAATTTGTAAACTAATACGACAAAGTAGGCTTATGGCATTCAAATTGCGAGCCTAGGAATATCATCTTCACAGGTTTATATAAAAATCTTTACTTGAAAGTGTCCAGTTTAAGAAATTAGTCAAAATAATGAGTTTGACGTGAGTTACTCACAAATTAGTCATTATTTTGACTAATTTCTTAAACTGGGCACTTTCAAGTAAAGATTTTTATATAAACCTGTGAAGATGATATTCCTAGGCTCGCAATTTGAATGCCATAAGCCTACTTTGTTGTATTAGTTTACAAATTGTGAAAAACCAAATTAAATTTGAATTTCGCGGGCAGACCCTTGTCATCAACCTTAAGTAAGTTTAGAGACTATTATCATGTTAGTGATAATAACCGGGACGGACGACTTAACGTGCTTTTCGAGGCACTGGGGTGAAACACCACCAACTTCCTTATTCCAGGCCAGTACTGAGAAATTCTAGTCAGAAAAACCCAATACTTAATTATGGCCCAACCCGGGACTAGAACCCGGGACCTCGTCAGCCACAGTCGAACATGCTAATAATTAGACCAATGAGGTAGTGATTATTAGTTATTATATGTTACTAATATTATTATGTTTGCCATGTTACAATTAATTTTAATGTTTCCATGTTGTAATGAATTTGAATATTTCAAAGTAGTAATGAATCTGAATGTTAACGTGTTTCCATCGTTTCGGTCGAAGGTTTAAATTCTTAGATTAAGCATTCAAAATATTTTTGCACGCCTAACTTGGCAGGATATCTATATTATAGGAGATAGCTGTACTTTTGGTAATCATCACTAGGAAGGCTGATTCAGTATTTGGTGGATGTAGGGCTCTCCTCTGGTTGAAATAGTGATCCCGAATAGGGATTACTACTTATCGCCGCTCGAAGACGTGTTATGGTTACAAAAAATGAACAATAACTAGAAAGGCTGATATGGTATTAAAGTATGCGCAGTACCTATGTGAACAGTATAACAACTGACGCTATTCATCATCGTCGTTGCTCCTCACTCCGCACGAGCCGTCCTCGTACGCGGACCAGTTGCCTCGAGGTATATAATAAAAGCCACTCACGCTCAGTCTGTCGATATCGTTCCTGTCATCGCGATGCTTGGCGAGTATGACTCCGTGTCCCGGTCTTGCGGCCGCCACGTCGCCGTTGCTCCTCACTTCGCACGAGCCGTCTTCATACGCGGACCAGCTGCCTCGAGGCAGAGACACGAGGCGCACAGTGGCGCCCACAGCCAGGGACACACGGTCCCCGGGACTCAACTCCCGGGACAGGCCGTCTATGGATGTCCGCATGTCTGATATGCCGAGGATTTCGATTGTGCTGTCCCATGATCGGGTTTCCGCAACCTGTTTTTATGATAATCAAAATTATTTTTTATAAATACATAACTGATGCTTATTGTTTATGCCCGAAATGCAAAGTAATATTATTCATGCAAAAATGTGGCTGTCTGGCTAATCAACCGACTTCGCGGCTTATTTAATCAACCGATTTTGACATAATATGGTATAGAGATTGCATCCCAGGAATGGACTGGACTTTTTATCCCGGAATATCAAAAAGTTCCCAAGCGTTTTTGAAAACCTAAATCCACGCAAACATAAACGCGGTCATCAACAATTCTGACGACAATTACTTCCCAATGTTATTAAGTAACCTAACGATAGATTATACAATTATTATTTCGATGGCAGCAAAGTAGATACGGACATCTACATTTTTGCAAAAATTGTTTTTTTACAAAAATGAGCTCATATTAACCCTATCTACAAGTTTGCATTAAAATTATTTTAAAATAATGAAGAAAATCTGGCACGTAAATGAAGTCATCTACACTCGATTTAAAAAAAACATCGCAGTAGAAACGGACATTTGAATTTGTCCGCCTTTACTTCGGAGCATCGACAAATGATTTGAAACGTAGACAAAGTCATCCGTCACTTGATTAAAATTTAGTGATTGACTAATATACATTTCATAGTTTTCTTTAAGAAAGACCTTTTGTGAATAAATAAAACATAGTAATATAAAGCATTTTTATTTAAAAATATATAATATATTGCGTGGTTCGGAACCTTAATAAATTAGTTTAATGATAGAGTTTAGTGGTAGATAACTCATTTAATAATGTGCAAAGTGTGTTAAATGCAAAGTAGCTAAATAAAGACATCTACAAAATTTGGCAAAAAAAAATAGGGATTATTGTTTGTATGATGCTTAGATTTTCTTTAAATATTCTTAAAAGTATGACTGGAGAGTATTATCTTAGTTTATTAGATATTTTAGATGGAAAGGCGCTTTATCACAACGCATAAACGGATATCAGGCAGACGTCTTCTTCTACGTCGAAGTTTTTTCAGAGTAAATAAAGACATCTACATTATTTCATTAAAACAACGATATATCGATTCAACCTGTCATACAACCAATAAAGAAGATTATTTTAATGCGTCATAGAAAATTTCATGCTAATCGGTCCATAACTCTCAAAATGGCTACTAATTTTTACTAAATGCGCTCTCCTGTAAAATTGCGATTTTGTAGATGTCTTCTTCTACTTTGCTGCCATCGATTTATTATACATAGTTTATTTTGGGGGGTAGGTAATTAATATAAAATTAGGTAAAAAACCATTCTAAAACCATTGAAAAACATAACTTACCTGTCCCATATTACGCACTCTGACGTCAAGCGTAATCACGCCGGGTCTGAGCGGTACCACTCGTACTGACAGCCCTTCTACTAACGACCGCTCCAACTGATCTGGGAATATTGAAACAATAATATGTTAAGGTGTGTCCAAAGTCAAAACATTCGCGCGGCAGCAACACGTCGCGGCGTTTGTAAGACAATTCTAGAGTATGTTCCGATATACACTGCTAGCACTGTTCAGTGCTCTTACTGGGGAGAAATTATACGGTGCCCGTAACACAGGTTTACCTAGTACGGGTGCTAAAGCACTTCCTCTGACCTCGAAAAACTTTATTGTTCACCTTTTCGATTGCATTGTATTGCTTTGTATAATCTCAGGTTGTAAGGGAAACTATTAATGATTAATCACAGTGTATATTCTAAGTTATACCTAGTGAATGTAACTCAATTGTAACTAACTGTGCTTTTTTATTGTCAATAAATGATTATATATATTATTATAAATTCGTTCGTTATTGACTGACAATATATTGCCACAGTATCCTAGGGAAATATATGACGTCATAAATCGTCGCTATTTTTGTACTGTGAGCACTGGTATTTTTGCGGTAAGGTGCTCTCATGCTGAGATCTATAGAGCGTACTTTGACTTGGCTCAGACTTTACTCAGAGTTAAAGCGAGATAGACTTATGTGAGTAACATAAATCTGTCTCGTTTTAACCATTGACCTAACCTAAATTGACGCGACCTTACAATGCTCGCAGTGTATATCGGAACATACCCCGAGTAAAGCCATCACTGGGTATGTCTATACCCACTGATAGCTTTACTCGGTCCTCCCGACTTGACTATAACCACGAATATAATATGCGCGGCAGACGTCCAATAATGGCATTCGGCGCGTGGCGGCCGTACCGAACGCCGCGCAAATGTTTGGACCTTACGTCAGTAGGACGTATCGTAACTCTATGGTTTGGGCACACTTTACACTCAGGGCAACTTAAAAGGCAGAGGCTGTCTATTAAACAATCATTGCATGTCATACTGCATCTTTCGTGTCTTTGTGCGACAGTCGCGTTTAAAGCAACTGTCGTGTCTTAATGCGTCAGTCGAACCTTAGTGCGACAGTCATGCTTTGTTCGGCTTCTATCCCAACGGAGCTAGCGCAGCGGAGTTGCCTGTTAGCAGGGTTGTCAAAAACACATAATACACAGACAGCAGTCAACACTCACCATCAGCATGTGTGTTGTACAATCTTGCAGTGGATGGGTCTCGGAGGCTCCAAGTGACTCTAGGCGCGGGTTGCAATGACGACAATGCTGTAGCGGTCAACCCTGCGGCTTCTATCCATACGGGGCCTGGACGACCCACTAGCAGGGTTTGTGTTGCCGCTCTAACACGAAGGTTTGATATAGGAACCACCTGCAGAAAAAAGTCAATTTTTCATTCTACTGTGACCTATCTGAGGCATTTGATTGTGTTGACCACAAAACTTTGTTACTTAAATTAAGCCACTATGACATCAGAATTGTTCACTGTATCTCATTGATTGTGATCTGAATTACAGAACCCCAAGGGTATGCATAACAATGTGAAGTCGGAGGGCTCATTTGCATTGGATGTCTCACAGGGGTCAATCTTGGGTCCTTTTCTACTTCTAGTGTATATAAATGATTTTGCCATATCCTGTCAACAACGCTTGACACTGTATTTTTTGCGAACGACATTATCTTAAGATAAAGAAAAATTTATAAGGTATTAGATCTTACTTCGATTTCAGCTTCAGCACCGGCCAATTCAACGCCAGCAAAATCTGATGCTACCAACTTTACGCGCGCCTTTCCCGTTGTCACACCTTGTACTGCACCGGACGATGATACCTAGGAAAAATAAAACGAAAACTTGTAGAAAATTATATAACTTACTAGCTTACAAAACTAAAAGCAAATCTATCTGATCCAATAAGATTTTCGAATATTAATGTCCCTGTTTTACACTTCAAGACTTGGTTGTACAATGTACATAAATAGAAAGAAAGAAAAACAGTTTATTCGACAATGGTGTCACAGACAAAACAAAGATTACATATGTAAAAAAATTTGTCTGTGACACCACCCAGAATGGGTGTACAGCTCAGCATTAAGCCCTGCATTGTATGCCAATAAATTGCATACAAAGAAGGGCGCTGGTTTTCAGCTGTGACCCGGGTGAATAGGGATTTACCTGTAAATGTGTTTGTCCGTACGTAGCTTGGTACGTCAACGAAGCGAGGTGCGACGGCGGACCGCCCACGTGTCGTAACTGTACGCGCCCGCCCGCAGGCAAACGCGAACGTTCCGGTACTATTCGCAATGCGGGGAATACTGACACCTATAAATGATAAAAAGCGGTGATAGCCCAGTAGTTGAGTCCTTGGCCTACTATTTGACTATTCAAAGTTAAGTATATATTCAAAGTTTATTAAGCAATTAAATATCATTTGTTACAACTGTGAAGGAAAACGTCACGAGGAAACCTGTGTATTGAGGGTTCTTCATAATGTTTTCAAAGGAAGTCAGCCAATATACACTCGGCTACTGTTGACTGTGGCATTAAAACCCTCTCATTATATCGTCAATACGATAATATTAACGTCCTATCACTCAATGAGAGTGAGAGAATAGAGAAAGCACATGCCCTTGCACATAATATCACTTGTGACACAAAAAGTGTTACAAAAAGCGCTGTCGCAATACAGTATTTTGAGCTAGTTATGAAATTAAAATTTAGAACTCACCTCAACTTCAGGGCTCCAAACGCCACCCAATGCAGCCCTAACCCGTCCAAAGCCCTCCTTCAATCCGCACAAGCTTCCATTCTTCACCGTTATATCACCCAGGGTTTTCCAGTCCGGTTCCCTATTGGTGCTCAAGTATCGGTGTGATATTCCTTTGACTAAGGCAGTTATAGGTATGCAGCCTCCGACGCACACCGCGCGAGCGGTTGATACTTCCACGCTTAGGACTTCTTCTATGTTCACCTGTAGTAATAGGATACAGGTAGTAACAGAATGAATTTCACATTCATACATATAAGAATTTTCTTTCGTGTATTAAAAAAAAGTAACATTTATTTCGAAAAAAAAAACTACAGCAATAGTTGTTTGTCTATGTCAAAAATAAACTATTTCTTACTGATTATTTAAAACAGTTTGATTAATCATTTTAAACTATAGATTAAAGAAAAAAAGTGTGTTGAAGTTTGATGACGTCACAAACTCACAACTATGTATTTCATACAAACTTCCACACTAGAAGCGCGCTTTTAAGTTTGATATAGTTGCTGAATAAATTGAGTTGTCATCATCCCTATTATCATTACAATCTCTCTTGCTTTGTAGCCAATAGAATATGACGTTATATTATCACCCTTTGGGGGTTAAAAATAAGGACCTCATTTACCAAAATTAAAATCAAATAAACGCATAAGTCCTCCACAGCCAAGTCAAAGCTGCAAGGGGCTGGTACCAATGTGGTCACACTGCCGGCTTTTACATAGATCCTATATCACCTTTTTGAGGTTTATAGTCTATAATATTATGATAAAAAACGTCGTGGGACACCAGTTAGGAACGAAGTTCCTTGTTACATAAATATTAATTTCAAGTTCTAGTCGAGGTAAAAAGAAAAATAAGTTACGAAGACTTAGGTCTTAAATATACTTTAATGTTTTTTTTTATATGTGTATAGCGAGCAAACGAGAAGGCGGGTCACCTGATGGTAAGTGATTACCGCCGCCCATGAACATTTGCAGCACCAGAGGAACCGCCAATGCGTTGCTGGCTTTTAAGATATTAAAAATATTAATGCTTTAGTATTAAAGGTTTAATTTCGAATAAACTATACGTAAAAATCTTCACATGCTCGCGTTGTTATGAAGACAAAAGGTCTTAAATATAAATATACTACATTGGAAATTAAACTTTAATGGTTTGGTGTTAAGGTTTAATTTCGAATAAACTATACATAAAAATCTTACTCCGCGCATTTTCGTTACGGAATTTTTTTGCCGGCTAGGCTACCTCCGCATCGTTCCATAAGGAGCTTCGTTCCAAAAATAATGCATATAATCTTACCTCAACAACCTGTTTCTCTCCATAAACACACAAGTCGGCCACAACCAAGTCATAGCTGCCAGGGGCTGGCACCAACGCGGTCACGCTGCCAGCTTCTATAGTTGCTGTTACCCCTTTAGGTGTCTCCACTGAGTATTTACCGCTACCGCCTGTTATTGTTGCTATGTTGGACACAGTTTCGCCTTCCCAGGCCAAGTTAACCTAAAATATATTATTATTATTAATATCCGATATGAATTTATTTAAATATATGAAAATATTTTTTTAAATTATTATTATTAAATTCTTATTATGTTATGTGGTCCAGATTTTTATACTTGACTAGTGATCCGCCCCGGCTTCGCACGGGTAGTACGGGTAGACATTTTGTGTGTGCAAATTGCAGATACAGAGGTGGGCAGCACGTCAGGCTTTATAATAGCACTGCGATATCAATCTTTATGTTATACGGGCGCTGGACGTGATTTTATTCATGACTTGCGTCTTAGAAATTAAAAATAAAGACCATGAATATTATGATAAATGATAATGTTTACTTTATATACTAAATAAAATAAAATAAATCAATAATTTTTTCCCACGAAAACATGACATTATAATATGGAAGTTTCGGTTTCGGCCGTATAAGCTGGTTTCAGTCGGACACTACCAGCATTGTAAATTATAAACATACCTTTAATGGGTCACATTTCAATGGTGCAACAACTTTTGCTTGTATACTGGCTGTAGCATCTGGTATGCTCGCTTTTAGTGATCCACTCCATCCTATGGCATTCTCAGTTGCGGTCAACAACTACAACCCAAAAAAAATCTGATGTGAACCCAAATGTTGACATATGTCATATAAAATAAAATAAAGCTCTAAGAGCAAATCGTCTGAATTCAGTGAAAAACTCTAACTTTGCACATAGAAAAGGCAGGCAGGCAAAATAAAATGTAAAACATTACCAAGATGCATTATTATAATAAGGGTTATTTCTCCATGAACCAATAAATATTTTTTGGCTTTAATCTCTGTCTTAATAATATGTATGTTGCTTAATTATACTTAATTGTTATGCCCAACATTCCACTTTATTTTATCCTGAAAATCCAATATCAAAAACAAATTATCTGCACAAACGGAAATACTCGTGATGACTTACTTGAAAATACTTATGAGGCACAGGAACTTTAGCAAACTCTGGGTTAGTCTCAATGAACAGTCTGTCAGTTGATCGATACTCTATTCCCACGTGGTAAGGGTGAACTTCCCATGACACACTGGGACCATTCTCGTCTAATAGTTCGCGGCCAATCGCGTCTAAGAGAGTTACTTTTACGGACACCTCTTGATTCGGACGTAGCCATAACCTGTTAACAAATGTCGTTTTGAGAACATTTTTTTATTATTTTATAGAAAATACATGTTATAACGACCAAATGAAATAAGTGACCAAAGGTGACCATTTTAAAAAAAATATTTACAATTATTAATAATGCCAAGAGATGTTTCGAGGGTCATAACTCATGACATTTAAAATAAGTAATATAATTATTTCACTTTAATTATTATTTTTCGGCATAGAAAATTAAGAGATAAATCTATTTCTAGCTTAGTTTTTGATAATAGAAGTCATATTATGTTACCTGGGTCCACCGGAGCAGTTCCCGGGCGTCTCTGGCGGCTCCAGCCGTACGCGAGATACGTGCGGCGCGCATGACACTTCTAGCTCGACTGACTCGCGCTCGTCGTCCGTGAACGATACGACTTCCAGACGCGCGTCGCCTTTCTGTGGATGGAGGGTAGATTTATAAAAATACCACTAAATTAAGCTAAAATGACTTGTTTAAATGTTTAATTATTTGAAAAAAATTATTTATTGACAATAAATAAATAAATTGACAATCTTTTATCTTTTCTAAAAATTCAATTCAAATTTAAAAGCAAAGCTGACACGTTTTATCCCGGAAAATGAAGGACTTCCCGCGGGAATCAAAAAAACTTAAACTACGTGGAAGAAGTCGCTGGCATCATAAAATCTTTTGTATGGGCAAAATTACTATACATACATACCCTTTGGCATTTCAACGTGAACAACTGCGCATCAGGATACCGATGAGGTGCCAGTCCATCTCTATTGGTCAGTTCAGCCACACGCGGTTCATTAGAGTACGGTTCTAAAGCCTCCCCTTCCGCTATCACCTGAAACAAATTTTTTATTTTAGAACCTAACCATTTTCCTGACAAGTTAATCCAGACTAAGTAGTTTAATTAAGTTATGTAACTTTTTTGGTTATTAATTCAGAGCGCTCCAAAAATGTAAAAAAAATACAGTAAAGTATCCAACAGTACCAGCAGAAGCCAGCTCCAGACCGGCCAAAATCTAGAAAATTCGAATTTCGACAGTTTAAAGTGCCTCATACTATAGCAGTTAGGGAAAAGTAACTTTTTTATATTATTGCAAGACAGGCTCGCGCCACGATACGACTTTAATAGAAAAATGGCCGCCGATATTAGTAAGAACCTGTAGAAGTCAGCTCAAGACTGACCAAACACTACGGTTCCAGACCCTTTGTTTGGTAGTGTATTGTTTCATTTCATCTCATTTATTTTTGATCAATATCAATATCAATCAATATTTATTTATTCAAATTAGGTACACTGTACACTATTGACGTCCAGTTATTTAGAAGTCATAATGGTGATATCTAAGTAATTGGACAAATATCGCAAATTAATTAGATTTATAATTATTATAACAATTACGAGTACATATTTAGCCGCTGGAACAATTCATACCCATGGTTTTTGATCATTTAAATAATCCTTTATACTGTAATAGGATTTTTTCGATTTAAGCTTTTATTTTTTATTAATCAATAAGTAGTGAATAGGTATGATTACTGATTTTGAAAAATGGTCAGATTATGTTCGGAAGTATCTACTATTTCGAAAAAATATCTTATTTCAGCAGAAAAATAAGGTTTGGTAGATGAAATTGGCATTTGAAGTTTAAATTTTAAAATTCACGCCAAAACGCTTCCCGGTGTCATGGCGTCGTTTGTGACATCACTATTATTTTTACCAATGTACTCTGTGCAGTGCGCAGTATGCAATAGTGTGATTGTCAAAGCTCGAAAACAAACCATTGTGACGTCATTCGCGTCTTGGTGTTTTAACCAATATGGCGGATTGCTGTATTTTATAATATTATTTTATCAAAATAAATAGCAATCTCACTCGACATAGAAAAATAAATACGTTTTTTATAATCCATGAATCCTATTTCATTAGATAAATTCATAATTTCATTGATTCTTGGTTACTGTCATCATGCATCATGCATCTATTACGAGTACATAATTAGCCGCTGGAACAATTCATACCCATGGGTTTTGATCATTTAAATAATCCTTTATACTGTAATAGGATTATTTCTATTTAAGCTTTTATTTATTATTAATCAATAAGTAGTGAGTTACCGGTAAAGTGGCTCCCACAAGAGCGGCGGCCTGGTGCGGCCACACTAGCGTGGGTGCGGCGCGTACTGCGATCCGCGCGGTGTCGCCCGCCCTGCCTCGCGACACTCTTAGTGTGGACACGCCACGAGCGCTCCACGAGCACTGAAGAACACAGCACGCTCCATCTAGTTAAGGAAAGAAAGAAATAAAAAATTGCCAGTCGTAGGGACTGCCGATAGAAGTGAAAACGAATATTTAAATTATTTTTTTCTAATTTTAAAAAATATTTAAAAATAATAATAGTTAAAAAAAACTAAAAAACACGCTTTTGACGCAGACACTCCGGGTCTCAGGAAAACAAAAAATCGCTAATCCTGATTATCCTAGTAAGGATAACGGGTCAAACTGTTTAAAATATTGAATTGTCATCGGTCCTTAATAAGTATGTCAAATTTCGAGTTAATCCGACGTTTTAAAGGGGGTCAAAATCATGTTCAAAGATTCCGTTACATACTAACATACATACGTCTGAAGCTAATAAAAAACGTGTAATAATAATAATCATGTTTTTTTTATAATTATCTACATAAAAATCGATACAGCTTTGTTGGGTAGCACTGCGAAAAACCACGAAGATTTAAATTGAGTGTTAAAAATATTCATTTCAATATATTGTTACACTTAAAACCTTTTGTCTTAAGTACGGCGGTGTTTCACCCCCGTGCCTCGGAGAGCACGTTAAGCCGTCGGTCCCGGTTATTATCACTAACATGATAATAGTCGTTAAAGCCCACCGACCCGCATTGGAGCAGCGTGGTGGGTCTAAGCTCTAATTCCCCTTCTCCTATAAAAGTGGAGGCCTGTGCCCAGCAGTGGGACGTTAATGGGCTGTAGTGGTAAGTAATATACAATTCATAATAATATGTTACATAACAAATTTGTTATGTAACATATTATTATGAATTGTATTGTAAAATATATTAAAGCATGTGCTACACGGTTTTAAACGGCGGTTTGAAACAGAGGTTTAAAACAGTGTAGATAGTGGTTTTATGCCAAATTTCGTTTGACCTTGAAACACCCTTGGCAGCAAGGCTTGCGTTTGAAACCACTGGTAGAAGCGTTGGTTTAAAACTTGTTTGAAACCGTCTAGCCGCTTGTTTAAAACCTTGTGAACGACAGTCACGTTGCAGCGGCGAGCGCAGGTAGACGTACGCAATGGCACGAGAACAAAAAGAACGAGAAGTTCTTACAGAACTTCTCGAGATTTATAGAGACTTGCCCTGCCTTTAGGATTTGACATGCGAGTCGTACAAAGACTCAACGCAGAAAAAAATGCATGGGATATTTTAGCCACAAAATTAAAAGAAATTGACCCAACGGCGAACAAATAAAATAAATAGACAATTTAAGAATTTCGTACACACGGGATTTTTAATGTCCAAGGGTGGTAAAAGCCTACTTTATATCTTTAATAGTAGTGAAGAGCCACTTTACGAGCAAATGTATTGTAAATAACTTACCCATAGGTGTTATCCAAGGCGCTGCCGTAACATTTTGTGGCTCAGGACCCTCCAGTAAAGACACGATGAATGAACCGCAGTTACACCTTGAATACAAACAAAAAGTAGTCAACATTTCAGGGTCCAGCGCAATGTTACGTTATATTAGAAGTTTGAAGAGGTACTGTTTGCCAGTTGTCATTTTGGTTGAATGCACAATATTACCGCACATGTGTGATAATGACTATACAAGGTGTAAGGGCAGTATCAAAAATTATAATCAATGGCAATCAATGGATTTGTAGGTGGCCAATTCTGGGTTAGTATTTTTACTGCCCGCATATGGGCAATAAAAATACTAACCCAGAATTTTGACAGACCCAGACCCAGAGGATTTTGACCCAGAGGTTTACAGTTTTGACAACTGCGAAATAATAGCCACTTCAACTGTACTCATTCTAGTAATGAATATTATTTCTTGATGTCCGAGACGTAGTCCGCGTGGATTAAGGTTTATTAGACTTTTTTTATCCGTTTATTGACTCCCGCGGGAGCTCTTTAATTTTCCGGGATAAAAAGTAGACTACGTCCATCCCAGATACAACCTACCCCTTTACCAATTTTTATCAAAACCGATGAAAGCGTAACAGACAGACACATTTTCGCATTCATAATATTAGTATGGATTGTTGTTATACTCACGTGTGAAAGTTATACAGTTCACCAGTAGACGGGTCTGTGGCGGTGAGCGCTACGTGCAACTGGTGCGGGCGACCCACGCGAGCGAAGCCAGAACTCGACACTTGTATTAAATCTGGTACTGCCGACCATACTCTGGAACAGGATTTTGGACATTTTTTTTTTCAATCCACTACAAGCTAGCCCTTGACTACAATCTCACCTGGTGGTAAGTGATGATGCAGTCTAAGATGGTAGCGGGCTAACCTGTTAGGGGCATGGCAGTTATATTAAACCCATACCCCTTCGGTTTCTACACGGCATCGTACCGGAACGCTAAATCGCTTGGCGGCACGTCTTTGCCGGTAGGGTGGTAGCTAGCCACGGCCGAAGCCTCCCACCAGACCAGACCAGGGAAAATTCAGAAATTATAAATTCCCAAATTGACCCTGCCGGGGATCGAACCCAGGACCTCCGCACGTTAAGGCAACAGCGCTACACACTGCGCCACGGAGGTCGTCCCTCCACACATAATAATAATAATCTTCATCACATCTACCCAGTGCCGGCTCAACACTGAGCGCAAGTCTTTTCAGGCTCCAATTTTTACACTTGTAAGTTTTACTTACGTAAGTGTCGTAAATGAGTAACTTACGAAATTTAAACAATTTCATAAGTCGCGTATCATTTGCAAATGTTACTTATGCATGTAACTTACATGCTCTACATTACGTAAAAACTTACAAGTGTAATTGCAGCCTAAGAATCACTCTGCTCGGGATAGATATTGATACCAACATAAACTGGAAATCTCATGTCCAAAAAATAAAAACGAAACTATCCAAATTTACCTATGCCCTGAAAGAACTAAAAAAATCAACGAGCACAGAAGCGGCAATTTTAGCATATTATTCTTATGCAAATGCTTGGCTGAGCTATGGTGTAATATTGTGGGGAAACAGCACAAATGCACCAGAACTATTTATACTGCAAAAAAAATGCATAAGAATAATAAAAAACTTAAAGAATCGGGAAAGTTGTGTACCTTACTTTAAATCATTAAATATACTAACCCTGCCATGCATTTACATACTAGAATCAGCTAAATTTGTAAGGAAACAACCGCAAAACTTTAAAAAGCTAGAGGACCTACCGCGACGTTACCAACTAAGACCCACGCGAAAAAATAATATGATGATTCCCAGTTCCAACTTAAATATCCATAGTACTGGTCCTAACCCGATGTGTGTAAAAATTTATAACAAAATCCCAGACCACATCAAATCCTTGGAGAATTATACAGCTTTTGTCAACTCTTTAAAAACATTTCTCATTGATAAAGTATATTACAAACTAAATGATTTTTTGGAAGAAAAATAAGGCAGCCGTCTCTCTACGACCACTGATTTTTTTGCTGTGCCCCACCGGGGTTCCAATATTGTTACGAACATTGTTATTATTATCAACTATTGACATGTAAATTACTATTATATTGGAATGCAAAATAAAAATGAATATGAAATATGAATGAGAAGGCATTGGCAGACTTAACACACATTTGAGAACAGGACAAAAAGATTGATAAGTAATTATGAATCAATTATTAACCAATTAAAAATTTGAGTATAGGTATGAACACTTATTTAGTTCAATTAGACTTTTTTCAATGGTGTTCTCTATGGAGATCGGTTCAGTTACGTAAAGCTGCATGAAATGTAAATCGCACCGAATAAGTGTAATTAGTCCCTGAAACAAATTTTTTAAATTATCTTAACCTGCCAACAGCGCGAATGTGTGGATATCTCTTGAGGTGTACTCGCACTTCCAAAAGACCAATATCGCGGACTGAGAGGACTCCTGTAGGTGTGAGCGAGAGGGCGTTATGCTCCATCTCGCTTTCCGACCACGTCACCGGTTCCTCGCCGCCACCTCTGTGCTGAAGCTGTATTTCTCTGTAAAACATTATAATAGCCATGATGACTGATTTTGAAAAATGGTTAGATTATGTTCGGAAGTATCTACTATTTCGAAAAAATATCTTATTTCAGCAGAAAAACAAGGTTTGGTAGATAATATTGGCATTTGAAATTTAAATTTTAAAATTCACGCCAAAACGCTCCCCGGTGTCATGGCGTCGTTTGTGACGTCACTATTATTTTTACCAATGTACTCTGTAAGCATTGATGTAGAATTTTTTTAGTACCTATACTAGATGTAGGATTAGCGCTTCAAAAATGTCCCCGACAAATTACAGCACAAATACGAAAGTGCTCTTATTTGCGACTAGTATGAGCCAAGCTTAGCCAACATAACGACGCGTCAAAATGCTGCAGTGCTCATATAAAAAGTGTGTTAATATCCTTTGGCCAATGTTTGTGACAATATTGCGTCAAATATTGTAACAAACATTGACTGTTCTGGATAGACGGGATGCATGGAGTAGTGTTGGTGTTTTAAAAGTATTGTTGCTTAGTGATTCCCTGGTAATCCATTTCGTTATGCAGTAGAGTTGTTTAAGCCATCTAAAATATACAGATAACATTAATTATGTTCAAATTCATTTTGATAAAATTGATATTACTGGAAACACACATACTTAGTTACATAAATACACATAAAATACATGGGTACATAAAGATATTATATACTTTACATAAATATTTTATAAAAAAATGTAGTAAAAAGTAATAAAAGCCGCAAAGGCTAAATCTGAATAAAGTTTACTTGGTACTTTTTAAGTTTACGTGTAATACGTCAATAAAACGTAGATTTTTAACCTTGATATTAATTTTAAAATGAAACTAAGTAAGGAAAATTTAATTTTAAGTTAAAATCTTACTTCTTAAACAAATGTTAGGTAGTTTAGTTTTAGTTTCCTAATGTTTTTACACAGATACTTATGCATATCATAACATTGTATAGTTATAAATATTGATAGAAGAGGAGAGAGTACGCCATTTAAACCTACGTGGTTTTTCGCAGTGCTACCCACCAAAACTGTATCAATATTTATTTTGATAAATAAAACATACTGTACAAGTATAACACATAAGTGAGTTGCTGGGGCGCGTAACCTAGTAATAAATATACACGACCACATACCACCACGATATACAACTTTAAAAAAATCAGCAACTCCATGTCTCCATTGTTCTATTTGAATTTCGTTCCATTGAATTTTTTGTTTTTGCCTTTTTACAAAGACCGTCGGTTTTACAAGGTCTTAAATATAAACATACTACATTCGTAATTCAACTTAAATTCTAAGTTTTAAGGTTTATAATAAATTGACGTTGTTGATATTGACAATGTGATGCCAAGAGTTGCGTCTTGTTCCAAAATAGTGTTAAGGTATCAATTTGGCAACGTATGAAGTACCATAATGCTTACATATTAAGTTTTATTTTAATAATAAATATTTTTGTACTTATTTTAAAAATTACTTTTTGTTTTGGATTGAAAGGTTATTCCTACCTTTTCTCTGATGACAGAACGTCTTAAAAATTAATATTTTCTAATCGTAATGTAGCTTTATGTGTTAAACTTAAGGTGCATAATTAACTGAAGTTGTTGCTAATATAATACCTTTTTCTACATTTCCCACTCAGCATACAAATGTTTATGTGTGTGCAAATTGGGACATTTTTGCGATATTTTTTGTTCGTGACCCTGTTTCTAGTACTCATTCTATTTCAATGTCTGTAAGCAATAGTGTGATTGTCAAAGCTCGAAAACAAACTATTGTGACGTCATTCGCTTCTTGGTGTTTTAACCAATATGGCGGATTGCTGTATTTTATAATTTTATTTTATCAAAATAAATAGCAATCTCACTCGAAATAGAAAAATAAATACGTTTTTTATAATCCATGAATCCTATTTCATTAGATAAATTCATAATTTCATTGATTCTTGGTTACTGATGATGACAGTATTATGATGTTAATATAATGCAAGTTGAGGTTTTCAATTCATAGTCAAAAAATATCTTTACCATATAAATCGATATCTAGAACAACAAAATATAAAATGTAAGAGGAGTGAGTTAGAAGCGCAAACAGGTTAATTTAAAAATACCTATAATCTCTCAAGGGTAATTTCTGTAAGTAATACAAAAAACTTGAGACTTGAAAACTTTTGTTCTATGACTTCTAAAAGTTCTGATTTTTTACATGACTGCCCAAAACAAAAAATTCAATATTCAAAATTCAATAGCGTTTCTAATTATTTTTTATTGCGTTGTCTTTTCATACAAATATAAAAATATTTAAATAGGATGCGAGCGACGCAGGAGCGGTTAATGTGTGGCAACATTCTGTGGCAAAAGCCCAAGGCTCAAAACATATTGCCACAGAATGTTGCCATAAAGTTGATTATTGTTCAAATAGCCCTCTGTAAACATATCTCTGGTTGAAGAGTCTATTAACATGCCAGGAGACGATAATATTAGTAGCTAAATGTTATGAATATGAATTGAATGTACATACTGAATAGAATCAGTCCATGCTACATATAGTTCTGGAGGTACTACTGCTAATGGTTCAATCGCTACTCCAGATTCTTGACCTTCTATCTGCAAAACAACACATAAACAATTCAAAAAATGATGTATAGTAGGAAGTAGATAGATTGCTTACAGCAAGTGCTACGAAATACTAGCATACAGTTTATCCCAGTTATTTTATTCCCTGAAATCCTTGTTTAAGTTGTGCTAATTTTTAGTTACGGACAGTAACTAAAAATTAACACAACATAAAATGTGTAATGAGTAGAACTGTCTATATAAAAACTGTTGTAAGTCTAGTGATGTGCCGGATATCCGTATCGTCAACGATTAGAGCAATGAAAAACTATTAAATTATTTTTTAATTCAGATTATTTTTTATTTCTTAAAATCAAATATTTGGCACCTTCATATTGCAAACATTTATCGTAGTGAGTGTCCAGGTCACACGCACCAATACCGATTGAGTAAGAAAGTTAAAATCCGTATCCGTATCCGCAGATGTTGATACAAAATATCCATATTTGGATCCGTATCCACGGATATACATTTTTAACGATCCGGCACATCACGAGTTGTAAACCAATACATGGCTTATTAATAAGATATAGATGAATGTACAAACCTTTTTCATCAAAGCTCTGCCAGCAATGGAATAAAGTACTGCAGTAACGGTAAACTCCCCAGCATTCTGAGCCACCGCTTCCGTTATAGTACCATTCTCGTTTGACATCAACAAGTCTACGTTGGCATCACCGTTTACTGTTAACCTAAAATTAATTAATTAATTTTATCAAAATAGATTCAGATATCTGCCTCGTTGGTCTAGCGGTTGGCATGTTTGACTGCGGCTGACGAGGTCCCCGGTTTGAGTCCCGGGTCGGGCCATATTAAGTATTGGGTTTTTCTGACTAGAAATTCTGAATACTAGCCCGGAGTTAGGAAGTTGACGGTGTTTCACCCCCGTGCCTCGGAGAGCACGTTAAGCCGTCGGTCCCGGTTATTATCACTGACATGATAATAGTCGTTAAAGCCCGCCAACCCGCATTGGAGCAGCGTGGTGGGTCTAAGCTCTAATTCCCGCTCTCCTATGAGAGTGGAGGCCTGTGCCCAGCAGTGGGACGTTAATGGGCTGTAGTGGTGGTGGTGGTAGATTCAGATACTTTATTTGTATAATATGTGTACATATAAGATAGTTAATGTCCAACATATTAGCTGATTCGGTGTAAAAATATTATTTCGATTTATCTTATCTGATTTTACTATTATATTAAATTTACATACTTATTACATGAATTACCTACATTGAACATTTATTCTTATTCATTATTCTAAGTAACACACACGCATGCAGTCACGTAAAAATACACACAATATGTTTTCCAATTGCTAATGTGGTTGTAAACAGTGGCTAATTCTGTTGTGCACAATATCTAAACTAATACGGTTGGCCTAATTTTATTGCTATGCTTTGTGCTCTCTGCAGAAAAGGATAGCATTAGATTTAGTATCTGTCAATTCAGTTTAGAGATCTGACGGCGCCGGCGCGGCTCCGGCATCATGTATACGAAGCCTAACAATCTATAAAAAAATTACAGCAAAATGAATGACATAAGACTATAGTTTTCTGTGATGATTTTGAACACCAACCTGTATTAAACTGAAAAATAGTATTAAAGTAAGTAAAGTGAAAATAAAATACAAACCTTATCAACATCTCCTGTCCAGCTGTCAATGCATGTCCCGCCTCATCATATACCACACAATGTATATTAAATAGCTCTCCATACACAATGACATTTGATGGCCGTATCATAACTCTTACAGAATGAGGTTCTACCACTGTTAGCGTAGCTTTGGATACCTCAGTAATGCCTGACATTAGGTATAAATGTGATGTCCCAATCTGAGCTCCTCGGACCAAGCTTACGGTATCTTCCAGGGTTGCCACCCCAGTGTCGTCTACTTTCATGGTGTATAGTGTTTCTTCTACATTTTGTATGGTGAGACGACCGGCGCGTACTCTTACCACTCTGTAAAGAAATCTTAGTTTAAAATCTAAAGGAAATTAAAAATAATTTATTTTTCACCTCACTAGCACAAAAAGGGCGCCTTTGCTGCCTAAAACCAGTGCGCAAAAGTCGTTTTTGCTCACCCCAGTGAGAAAAAGTGTTTTGAATTTAGAACACTGGATTGGGCATTTCTTTTCATTTTCTCGCAAAAAATTCAGAAACTCCGTCAAATCGCAATTTTATCTGTAAAGTCGGTTTACGGACGATAGTTTTACGTGATAACTAGTTCTTTCGCACGCTCGCGTGGCGGCGTTCCAGTAGCAGAACTATTCGAACTGCTAGCTCTGACGTCACGCGATCGTGCCTCTCTATCGCTTGTTCCGCGCTCTCACTTGCACGCTCAGGCTCAGACGGAACGTGACACTTTTTCGTGCGTGCAGCCGGTGTTCATCGATTTATAAGACGTTATCACGTCAAAAGTATTTAATTTGAATATTACACCTAATTAATTTATTTTGATTGATATCTGACTTTTCAACAGTCAAAAGTAGTCAGTCATTATTCATGGCATCATTTCATGGTATGATTCAGTTGTAATACTTTCAAAAAGAAGAATTATCATTTGCACATAACTTACTTGTAACGTAATGTGTCTCCAGGAGCAACATATGCCACAGCGGGGGTCAAAACAACACTAGCAACCACTTGCAAGTTGAAGCTTGTACATATATTGTCGAGGCAAACTGTCACTTTAGATTCACCCATAGCCTGCCCATATAATAAGACTGAATAAGAACGCAATCCCCTTGCTTCTAGTTCTGCTATGCCCTTTGGTGCTTCATAATCTGTGTCACTCCAACGGACCAATCTAGTAGGACAAAATTAATTTGGTATTAAAACTTTTTACCACAAGGTTTTTTTAGGAATAATTATAATTTTTTTTTAAACATTATCATATGTTTGAAAGGTGAATGAATTTTTTCACAAATTTGGTGGATACAACTGCAAAATTATGGGATTTATCATCGTCATTTTAACCCATGTCCCAAGCACAAGCCTCCTCTGAAAAAGATAGGAAGGGACAGAAATAGTCCACCATGCTGGCCCAGCTCGGATTGGCAGACTTGCAGAAATTACTTTTCAGTAGCTAATTTGTTAATTAATGACAGCTGACTTCTACCACAGTAAACAGATGCAATCAGTATGGAAACTACCTAGAAACGTTCAAAACATCGCATCGACGAGACCCCAAGCGCTCGTCGCAGTGCCGTCAGTAGTGACCGTCATCGCATGTTCGATGCGCACGTTTGTGTGAAGCTATTTCGAACGTTTCAAGGAAGTTTCCATACTGGTTGTATCTGTTTACTGTGCTTCTACTAAATTTATTGCTAATTGACCCTTGCCATTACACTGGGAGTGGGAAAAACAATATACCAACAAGTATTTACAATTAAGGATCAAAACTATGCTGGCAAATTTAATAGAAATATTTTTCAACTTACGTCACTAAAGGTTCTTCCCTATAAGTCATACCCACATTTTCAATAGTCCAAGTAAAGCTTACTCCTTCCAAAGTTGAAAATGTGTTACCTGCAATAATTTAAAGTAGATAACAATTTGTAAACAAACACCTCAATCTTAAAAGTTGTTTGACAGACCAAAATGTGGCTATCCATCATAACATGTCTCTGGCATATTACATTAGATAACTTTGATTACATTTATGAGAAAAATGTAAGCCGCATTGAAAAACTCAAGATTATTGGCAAGATCAGAGAAAAGGGAACCTTCAGCCTGAAGAGGCCAAAGACCATAGAAAGACTATAATAGTGTAGTTAGCCACAAATTAAGATCCAGACGGTTACCTATAACTGAAAATTTTTTGTAAGAAAAAATTAGGCAGGGTCACAACAAGAGTGCAAAATATAAATGAAAAATAAAATAAAAGTATACATTTGATTTGTACTTTCTCCCTGCAAGTATGCAAGGATATGTTTAATTAAATGATCCTTGACTAATTTCGTTTTGTTTGTCGTTTGGCCATTAATTTATATTCTATTATTTTAATTTTAAGTAGTATTGATTTAGTAATTATGGAGGCTCAGACTTATAGACAGTAGACAGATTTCCAAGTAGTCTCTGCAAACCTTCCTACACTTATTCAATACTTTGGTAGCCATTCAAGGAGTACGAACCTAGATCATCATTTGCCACCACTTCAAAGGCCTCTGGTGCTTCTTCCAGGTAAAGCTTCCATGTTGTACTCACAATTTTCAAAGAGCTGATCTTATCTATATCAACATCTCCACGTAATATCTGAAAACCATTAATGCATCGGTTTAGCATCTTATCCAATGTGACTAAAGATTGATAGGTGCTAATTCTGGTAGGTAGGTCTGCATATTGATTTTTCAAATGTTTGTTTATCAGCAGTAAACAAACATTCCCGCCAATTTTTATGATCACGTCTTACCTCCCCCGTACTGACTTCCTCAGCGAAGATTATCACAGAACCTGGGGGTACACATGTTTTGGACACAGATACACGCGCGGCGCGTGAACAGTGACCCCACGTATCGCCGTACAAGGCTTCAAGATCTATGATGTCATCCCTCGAAGAACTCCTAAAAGTTATACAATTTTTCATTAAAAAGCTGATGAATATGATTTCTATTTAACATGTTACTTAATGACAGTAACTTACCAACTATAACATCCACCCTCGATGATTTCAAATGTAAAATTCACATTCAGATTTTCAAACCATGGCAGCAACACTCGCGGCGTGTTTATTTTAGCACAGTCACAAGTTAATATGCATAAATTCAACGCTATCAAAACAGCAATGGCCTGCCCTAAATACCCCATTGTTAACTTTATCAAATTACATGTGAAAATAATTTATTTTACTTGAAATAAATTCTAACCTATTGTGAAACTCAATTTTACACATTCAGCGCCCGGCATATTCTCTAATCTCTTTGGCGGCGGCTGTTAAAAAATGTCAAACTCAAATACTCAAATGTCATTCGATCATCGATGTGACTATTGGACTAGACCTATATTATTATACTCTTTGGACTAGACTATAGGTCTGCATCGTTGAGATCGTTGGTCTCCTCTATCCTATATGTTACTTTTCTCTGGTCTCCTCAAATTAAAAATCTGAGTAAAAACCTATTTTAATAATCTGAGTTTAAATGCGTATAGTCTATGGATGTGAATTCTCCATGGAACTAATAAGTACTATGTTACTTGCATGGAGGTATTTGTTACCTTTAAGGTTACTTGTCTGAAGCTGATGTCTCTGTGTTTAGTGTTTACTTGTCTCTGGTCAAAATGTTACAAATGGCTGCTTTGTGTTCGTCTTCCAGTTATTTGCCGTATAAAAAATGTAAATCATCCGATAAATCTCTAAATAATGTGAACATGATAAATTAAATTCGAACATACTAGCCCTGTGCGCAAAAATATCTGAATACTAAGCAAGAACAACGGAACCTGTGATGTCGTTCGACAAGGCACCCGAAATAAAGAGCAGAGAGATCGATAAAATCAAACGTCGTCATAAAATTGACGACACTGCTGTTGCAACAGTGTTTAAAGTCGGCGAAGATATATTCCAGTACCCGAAAATGGATACAACAGACGAGAATGCTGGCAAACCTACCGAATTGTGCCTGCAAAGCAACTCTCATCTCATTTCTAGCACAACAAGCAGTCTAGCAGATACGCCTGGTGATTCTGGTGTGTTGTGTTTAGACAGTGAAGCTTCCGAGGCAACTAGTCAGGCTCTCATGTCGCACAGTCTCATCGGAGCGGAAGAACTCACGTGTGATAGTATTTACGATGCAGTTCCCTCAGGTTCGCAGGATATGATCAAGAGTACCAACAGCAGTATTATGACTCGTAGCGATATAGATAACCAAAACACAGGTGGTCCAGACGATATTGTCCCTGAGCTTCTTGTCGAAGCACACAAAAAACCTGTGTACGAAAACTTGCCAGATGTTGTGTTGAAGGCTTTAGAAAGTGAAAAGGTTGGTACAGCGGAAACTAAAAAGTCTGCATTGAGGACTTCAGAACCTAAGAAATCGTTATCAGAAGATATTGTGTACAGAAGGAGATGTCGAAATAAATCTCAAAGTGGACCTAGTTCTCAGAAAAAAAGGGTCTCCTTTCATGAGGATATTTTAAATAATACCAGAACAGACAATATTCACATAGAGAGAGGTTTTACGTCTTACGGCCCTGATAGTGCCTACTGTGATAGGTTTAAGCAGAAAAATGCTACTAATGATAGGTTTTCATGGTCCTCTGGTGATAAGACACCAAAGTATGCAGCAGATGTGACCCAGCAAACAATGTCTGATATACTCACTTACGGAGATTCAAAACATGATAGGAGTGGAATATTTGAGTATTGCCCAGATTACAGACAGAGAAATGAGAATAATAAAGATAGAGACAATAACAATGAACCAAAACCCAATGGTAAACTTTATGACTGTGACTCTAACAGTTCAGATTCAAATTTCAGTTGTGATTCCGAGTCTTCCTCTAGTGAATCCCTATCCTCACACTCAAATGAAACTGAAACCATACACAAGAAAACTGATAAAACCCAAAAATCATACTCCTGTGATGGATTTGAAAATAGTAATCATGTTTCCTTCATAAGAAAAACATATTTCTCTGAGGCAGATATTGATCAATCCCATGATCGAAAAAATAAACGTCTTGAACTAACACAGAGTCCAATAGCAGTAAAATCTGTTCTCAAGAAAAAAAGATACATCACAACCAATGTTGTTGAAGAAAGGAAGAACAATAATAAAGTGTTAAGTCTGCTAGATGCAAATAATATTATAGACTCATTAAAGAATTTCTATAAGAATTTCAATTTTAATTTTGCACCTGAAAAAGGCTTGCCGGAAACAACTTTCGAATTAAATAATGTTGTGGAAGCTTTACCGTGTGATGTTAATCAGAATAAGAAGCTTTCGAAAAGTTTAGATTCAGGATTCCATATGGACGATGAAGATGACTTTGTGGAAATAAATTTGAACTCCCAACCGTTAGATACAGAGAAGCCTAAAGAATTAACATCAGGATCCTTAAACCCTGTTGCAGGCGACAGAACACCTAATGAAGGATCACCTCGGCACAAACTCACACTTAATATGCGTAATCCAAATGACAGAAAGCTTGTTAGCAAAGATGTTTTACCCCCACTCAGTAAATATGTTGTTAACTGTGAAAGCACAGTATATGAGCACAAAGGTGTATCTTACAGTTATGTCCATGATACATTCCAGACAGCTTTCGAAGCACCTAAGGAAACTTTCGTACCCATCCCAGAATCAACACCAGTTAAAGAGCTAATTGCATCTTCAAGCAAACAGGATTTAAGTTCAAAACAGTCTGAAGTCGACAACTCAAGTCGGACGTCCACACCAAAGCGACAATTCAATAAAAACGTCCAAGATGAAGCTGATCAGAAGAATGGTATATCAAAACATTTATCCTCACCCAAAAAACAGAACGTTAATAGATATAGTCGGAAGTCAGCGTCAACGGTGCAGCAGAAAAATGATGAAATACCACAACCAATTAGTGATAATTGTTCTAACACAGATAACTCGACCTTGAAGGGCGCTGATGATTTTAATGATGAGTTTTTCGACAGTCCCTCGCTACAGAAATTACAGACTAACAAATCAGCTTTATTGAGTAGATATCTTAAAAATGTATGCCAAAGAAAGGACTTGGAGCTTAAAATAAAAAATAATAAGTTCTTTCAATTTAAAATACGAATGGAAAGAGAGTTTCCGAGCATCGTGTATCCGTTTAAAGACGTGTCGGAAACATTTCACATTTCCGCGTCGAGGATGTCCCGTCTCATCGACAAAGAGCTGATAGAGAACAAAAGACTGTCTGTTAGACTGCTGACAGCCGACGAGCCTTCGTACTTCGACAGTTTTGAAGACAACGTCGCTATAGAATGCAATGAAAAACTGAGACTACAAATATTCTCGTACCCTAATGAAACTTTGAATAGGGTAAGAAATCAAACATTAATTAACAATTTTAGCACATTGACGAATTTGCACACGGTAGCGAAACGATACGCGTAAATGCGTCTTTGTGCTAGATTAACATCTTTTTTATTTCAAGTCTGTTCACCGAAATCGTGAGTTTTAAGCTTTCTCTTAATCTTAAATAATCGTTATTTACCGTAATGTTTTTACGTAACTCAGTCACAAAATTCGGTAGTTTTGAAACTTTCTTACATAACCACTAAAAGCTTTTGGTTTTGCCTTCTTTCCCAAAACTCAGTACATATGCCGGTTCTTTATCAATCGAGTTTCGTAAAACTTGCGACTTACCTTTAGTTAATAGTTATTAAAAGGTTTTCGGCTGAAAATATTGTATATTGGCTTTAAAGTTTTTCACATTTCTAGAGATCAATATTTCTCATATGGTTTTACAGATTTTTGCTTACATTCTCATGATGGTACTCCAACCAAATTCCAAGACTGAAGTTTCATAAAAATTCATATTGAATTAGAAAAGAAAATTATACTTAGCTAAATTCTGAAGGCAGTCTATTTTTATTTATTTTTATCTGAACATTCATTAATTCAAATTCAAATTCAAATTCAAAATGATTTTTATTCAAATAAACTTTTACAAGTACTTTTGAATCGTCAAGTGAATCTACCACTGGTTCGGAATGCCATTCCTACCGAGAAGAACCAGCAAGAAACTCGGCGGTTGCTCTTTTGAAAAAAATAATAATTTACAATTTCATTAATTTGTAAAATACATTTAAAGTAACAGCTGTCCTTAGCATTGCTGGAGCGAGTCAAATCCATGCTCCTTTGTCATTTACGTAATCTTCAACAGTATAATAAGCCTTTTTCAGGAGCATAATTTTAATGAACTTCTTCAACTAATCATTATAAAAATTACTCAATACCAGCCACTGAGGAATTACTAGCATTATTTGACATAACATTTTTGATTGCAGATGATGAAAGTCCAATCCCCATATAACATGGAAGACGGCTCCTGGACCCCTCTCCTAGTTTTCATAACAGACTATGCGCTGTACGTAGCAAGTGTAAGGCCAGGTGGTACAGAATACGACATACTATGCAGACTTCCACATAATGAATTAGATGCTATAGTGGTGAGTAAAACTGAAAACTGACATCAAATAATTGCTTCAAATTTTCGAGTTTATTGTTAATCTTCTCTCAGAAATGCTTAAGTCTCTGTCCTATGTCAACGACAACCCGACTCGATACGATGCGACGCGACAATATCAAACAGTACCTACCTAGTAGTAGCTTATCCTTTACATGGCCTACGTTCTTGCATTGATAAGTTTGTCATATTCTATAGAGTCATATCAAAACTCCAAGTCAAAAGCCAAAATATATTTATTCAAAGCTACGAACAAGTACACTTAAAACTAAAGCTACGAGGAAACGCGTTCCAAACGCACCCTGGTCTGAGAAGAGCAACAAACTCATACTATATCGTGTTCCGTTCAGTCGCGTTGCTTTCGTCGCTACCAAGGACTGCGTTAGCGACGCGCTATGCAAAGCTAAGTGTGAGATCTATAGAGCGAACTTTGAGTTTGCTTAGACTTAATACATGGTTAAAACAAGACAGATTTATGTTACTCACATTCCATCTCGTTTTAACGCTAAGTAAAGTCTGAGCCAAGTCAAGGTACGCTCTATAGGTCTCAGCATAAGATGTAACGCACACTACAGAGTGGTGGAGTGTGGCTGAGTTCGTAATGTTATTGAGAAGTCTTCGCTTCTGCTTATAACTAGTAGGTGTTTGTTGATCCTAAGACGATATTGCTTTATCATAGAGGTCAGTTTATAATATGCACGAAATATATGTATTATGTTAACGATAGGTAGGTAATCTTGGGTCCCAGACAGGTCAAAAAATAAACAAGATAAACTTGAAGTGACCAGTCACTGACCTATTTATTACTAGACACATAATAAGTAGTTATAATGATTGTTCTTTTGTTGCAATAATATCAAATTAATTGTGACAATGGGGCTGATTCTGTATTGCACAATCTCTAAACTAAACTAAAATTAGAGCATTACAAATATTGCTAACCCTTTCATAATACTTCCTACGGAAAGGGACAGAACTAGATTTAAAGCTGCCATTTTAGTTTAGTTTAGAGATTGTGTTATACAGAATCAGCCCCAATAGCAATGCATCAAATGTTTCGTAATACAAGGACTGATTCATCACGTCTTGTTATCAACTAACCTAAACAACCTGTTGTGAATGTGATGTCTTCTTTATACTGTAAACATAATAATACAGTCTAACCCTAGCGTGAACCTATCGATTTTATCCTTCTAGTGTTAATATTAATACAAAATCTAAATAACTTAATACTTGTACATTGCATAACATAATAACTATTATTAGTAACTATCAGGCAAAGAGTACAAAGTCGCACTGCCCAAGAGAGAGGATGTATGAGTGGATATTTGTCACTCAATCTCGCCAGAACGGCTTTACGGATCTGGATGAAATTTGACACAGAGATAGATTATAGTCTGGAATAACACATAGGCTGCTTTTTATCGCGGAAAATTGAAGAGTTCGGTTCAGTTTTTGGTTCCCACGAACCAACTTGTAACTTTTTGATTTTCCGGTTTAATACAATATGATACACGGCAAATTGTAGTACTTACTGATAGTAATAATGTAGCACCAATGTACCTACGCAATTAAATGCAAATAAATGATTTAATTTGAAAAGTAGCCTATGTCACTCTCCAGTTTTAAACTAATTCCATAAAAAAAAATCACATAGACCCGTTGCGTTGCCCCATTGCGGCGTGATTGAAGGGCAAACAGACAAACGCGTACATTTTTGCGTTTATAATAATAATAGATTAGCGACTGTATTCATTCTATAATATCTCGATTCTCTTGTATTTTAAACTAGCTGATGCCCGCGACTCCGTCCGCGTGGTTTAAGTTATTTTGATTCCCGCGGGAACTTCTTAATTTTCCGGGATAACAAGTAGCCTATCTCACTCTCCAGGTCCTCCAATATACCCATGCCAAAAATCACGTCGATCCGTTGCTCCGTTGCGGCGTGATTGAAGGAAAAACCAACAAACAAACACACTTTCGCATTTGTAATATTAGTAGGTATGATAGCACATGAATAACGCATCAAACAATTTGCATGTAGATTAAATCGTACACTTAAGGTCGATGACAAGGGTCTGCCCGCGAAATTCAAATTTAATTTGGTTTTTCACAATTTGTAAACTAATACGACAAAGTAGGCTTATGGCATTCAAATTGCGAGCGTAGGAATATCATCTTCACAGGTTTATATAAAAATCTTTACTTGAAAGTGTCCAGTTTAAGAAATTAGTCAAAATAATGAGTTTGACGTGAGTTACTCACAAATTAGTCATTAATTTGACTAATTTCTTAAACTGAATTTCGCGGGCAGACCCTTGTCATGCACCTTAAAGTGGTGACTCACTAGCTTCCCCTGTTAGTTGTTACAAGTAAAACAAGACGACGAAGAGTAGGTCTCGAGTGGACGAC
The DNA here is from genome assembly GCA_923060345.2 of Erebia aethiops. Classification (NCBI taxonomy): domain Eukaryota; kingdom Metazoa; phylum Arthropoda; class Insecta; order Lepidoptera; family Nymphalidae; genus Erebia; species Erebia aethiops. The sequence goes on along the minus strand of OV281096.1, from coordinate 4,799,161 downwards.
ATTACACGCAATCAGTTGCGTGTTTCGTTTATTTAGTCTTGAGAATTGGACCACACAGTACGAATTTTAGCATGTCAACCAATGGTTTGTTTTGGTCAAGTCTTATGCATATTTATGAAATGGAAATATCGCATGCCATTTGATGGATGGATAGAAGATGGAAATGGTAGTAACTTCAGTCTGGATGTATATCCACTTTGCCTCCGACTTCGTCCGCGTGAAACAAGTTTTTATTTCCGCGGGAACTCCTTATTTTTCCGGGATAAAAATTGTCTGTAACCCTTTATTCTTCCCTGGAATGCAACCTATTTCTCTAACGAATTTCATCAAAATCGGTTGAAAAGATAGGCCGTTGAAGCGTACCAGACAGACAGACACACTTTCGCATTTATAATATTAGTATGGATATGGATAATACACCAACAATAGGGATGATGACAACTCAATTAAATCAGCACTCTTTATCAAACTAAAAAATGCACTTCTAGTATGGAAGTTGTATGAAATTGGCAGTTGTGACGTCATTAAATTTCAACGCATTTTTTTTCTTTAATCTATTTTTTTTAAAATGGTTATCAAACTTAAACTAAACTAGGATGTGAATTTTAAGTCTTTTGGGAGACCCACTATTTAATAATCAGTTAGAAATAATTTATTTTTGACTAGCTGATGCCCGCGACTTCGTCCGCGTGGAAAAAGTTTTTTTGTTATTATTCCCGCGGGAACTCCTCAAATTTCCGGGCTAAAAAGTAGCCTAAATCACTCTCCAGGTCCTCTATACCCATGTTAAAAATCACGTCGATCCGTTATTCCGTTGCAGCGTGATTGAAAGACAAACCAACAAACCAACAAACCAGCAAACCAAGAAACAAACTGACTTTCGCATTTATAATATTAGTATGATGATATAAGCATCATCCCTATTTAACACCTCAAAATGTTCATCAAAATCACTAAATCCTTTACCAGGTCGGTCCAGAAGCACAATACATACAAGTGATAGATATAGCCGGCAACATTGCTTGCTCCGTCGTAACCGGCGAGTCTACCCTCGGCGCAAGGCTAGCTTCGTCTCTAGAATGGAGTGCAAGAATATCGCCGCTCCGAATCCAACGCCCGCCTGCAATGTTGCCGTTGAATTGCCGACATCTTGCGTCTGCGGTGACCAGACAGAGGCACGAGAAGAGGGTAAGTTTAATCAATATATATGTAGGTACTATACCTATGGGCCCTTTCATAGAAAAAACTTGGGCGTCCGTCTCTGGCGTGACCCTCACTTGTCCCCGTCATAGCGCTGTCTTGACTTTTCTGACTAGATAGATTCAAGATTCAAGATTCAAGATTCAAGATTCAAGACATTTATTCAATATAGGTACACTGTAGGTACACTTATTGTCGTCTAAAAATTACTTACTTAAAAAGCATGATGGTGATAATGGGTAACAGTATCTTAAAACTAAAGCTACGAGGGTTCCAAACGCGCCCTGGTCTGAGAAGAGCCCACAACAAACTCAGCCAGGTTTTTTTTTTATTATCACCATCTCACAAATCATCTTAACTAAGGAACTATCAGAGACATTAGAGCAAATTATTGCCAAGCTTTCTTGTCGTTTAAGTAGTCCTTTACATAGACCCGCGACTTCGCAGTGTTAGTTAAATTTATCGTATTCCCGCGAGAAATCTTAAATTTTCCGGGATAAAAAGCCCTGTGATGCAACCTATCTCTATACCAAATTTCATTAAAATCGTTTGAAAAGATGGGCCGTTAAAGTGTAGCAGACAGACAGACAGAAACACTTTCGTATTTATTATTTTTGTATGGATGTATGTATTTGAATCATGTGTGAGTCTGAACTAGTGTTATATAAAACTTACTTTGACAGGTACCGCCAATATTATTCTACGGTCGAGCGTGTTCGGGCGACGCTGAAGACAGACTCATCGAAGCACCCGGAGCCTTCGCCCCGCCCCTCGAGGGTTACCTGATGTGCAAGACTGAGAAGAGCAAACGCTTTGAACCCTGCTACTTCTTACTCAGGTAAGTAAGCGTTATATAAAATCTTTTATTGTATTATGTATTCAACTCTTCTTCTTCTTCTCCTTTTCCCACGCTACGTGGGGTCGGCACAATATGTTTTCTTCTTCCACTCACTTCTGTTATCCGTCAACCTCTCATTCACCCCTTTTATACTCATATCCTCTTTCACACAATCCTGCATCCATCTTTTCTTTGGTCTCCCTCTACTCTTTTTTCCTTCCACATGCATATCTATCATTCTTCTCGTAATATGCCTTTCTTCCCCCCGCATTACATGCCCATACCATGCTAACCTATTACTCCTCATCTTTTCTGTCACTGGCGCTACTTTCAGACTTCCCCTTTTATATTCATTCCTAATCTTATCCATTCTAGTCACACCACACATCCATCTCAACATTCGCATTTCGGTCGCATGTACTTTTCTTTCATCCGTCCCTTTCACCGCCCAACATTCTGAACCATATAATGCTAGAGGTCTAACGACTGTCTTATATATTTTCCCTTTTAGTTTAAGTTTATTATGTATTCAACCATAACCGATTATTTTCGTAAATTCGTCAGACTAAAAATGGAGACCCAGGGTAGTGGCAGCACTTAAAGCGTGTCTTTTAAGTTTTATTGTACTATTTGTGTTGTTTTTTAACCACCAATCAGAGCTTAAATAATATCGCCAGCAAAGCGAGGCCTAGAACGAATTGTCCTTTTGCCCTATCCTTACTGGCACTAGCATGCCCTACATAAAAAAGATCTATCTAGTACCTTAATTATAAAGAATTTTATGTACTAGATCATTCAGGAACACCAGAAGAAAATGCCAGAAATGATGTTAAATAAATAATCGATGAAGTGAAAGCGTAACTTTCTCTAGTAAGACCAAGCGATTAAAAAAAAAGTCGAGTACACAATCTGTCTTTTTAAAATCAAAGAAAAAACCCTTAATTTTTTTTCCCAATATATTCTTATTTCAGTTGAGTCCTTTGCATAGATACACCTTTTATTATTCTAGGGCTGGAATCCTCCACTGGGGTCCGCATTCACCGGATGGTTCTCCTCTACCAAACAACATCTCCCTCCGTTCAGTAGTCGGTGTGAGAAGACACGTGGATGCTTCTAGAAGACCACACTGCTTCGAGATAGCAATGGGAGACTCTAGCAGATTGTTATTGGCTGCGCCTGATGATCCTACGGCTTCGTCATGGCTGCAGTCTTTACTTCTACACGCTGCTCAGGTAATGTGAGGTTTTACATTAGCAGTATCTAGCGGTTACCACAGTGTAAGCTAGATGGCGCTAAAATCGAATCGCGATATTGAAGTTTTCTAAGAATAGCGCTATATATAGACTGTTCTAACTTACAACGGTCGGACCAGAAGGGTTCCCAGGCACAATACCAGCCCGGAGGAAGATCTTCCTATTGGTAATTTTGACGACGTGGCGCAGTGTGTAGCGCTGTTGCCTTAACGTGCGGAGGTCCTGGGTTCGATCCCCGGCGGGGTCAATTTGGGAATTTATAATTTCTGAATTTTCCCTGGTCTGGCCTGGTGGGAGGCTTCGACCGTGGCAAGTTACCACCCTACCGCCAAAGACGTGCCGCCAAGCGATTACCGGTACGATGCCGTGTAGAAAACGAAAGGGTATGGGTTTAATATAACTGCCATACCCCTAACAGGTTAGCCCGCTACCATCTTAGACTGCATCATCACGTACCATCAGGTGAGATCGTAGTCAAGGGCTAGCTTGTAGTGGATAAAAAAAAACATGACTCACTCGTACCACAAAATCAATGTTTCATTTCAGGCGTTAGAAGAAAAGGACGGTGCAAAGAAGTCAGACCACAGTAAAAGGGGTCCCCCCCCGGCCTGCACAGTACTAGTGACTCCCTTTGAAGTGATCAGTTTGCGGGACACTCTGGACTTGGCCTTCGTCGCGGGCGCCGCTGCGTATCTCAAGGACAGGGGGTCTGAAGCCTTGCTCAAAGGTAGGTACTAGGCGATGCCCTTAATGGAAAATGTTTTTTTTTTTAATGTTAAACGCCTTAAGAATCCAAAATAGCTGCATTTTTAAGTAACTAAATCACAAAGCAAAGACGTTGGGAGGACATACTGAAGCTGACAGCTGGTCCATTCTGGAGAAGGGTGGCACAGAATCGCCAGCACTGGAGAGAGCTGACGGAGGCCTTTGCCGCGAGGCATACAGAATTAAAGGACTTTTTGTGATATAATTTGTATAGACATTAGACATATAATCTCTCCTCTGTAATAAAAGGCTATTTATTTTATTTTATTGTTAATATTATTTATTTAAACCACAAATATTGAAAAGGTTTATGCTGTGAAGACCTGGTAGACAAACAGACTGACACACTAGCATTTATAATATTATGGATAGTATGGGTTATAACAATAGTCAATAGTCAATAATGTTTATTCAATTTAGGTAGGTACACTACAGATATTGCCGTCCAGTTATTTATAAAATATAATGGTGATAATCAGTAACGGTATCTTAAAACTAAAGCTACGAGAGTTCCAAACGCGCCCTGGTCTGAGAAGAGCTCACAACAAACTCAGCCGGGGTTTTTTTTTCATTATCACCATTTCACAAATTATAACTATCCATAATATTATTATCCAGAAAGATACAGCACGCGACCTCGCGCGCCTTTATAAAATCCCGTCAAATTTCTTCAAAATCGGTAAAGCAGTTAGGGCCAAGAAAAGGTGAAGACAGGGAGACATATTTTTCATTAAAAATATATGGATGGGATGTATGGATTTCATTCTTTGCGTCTTTCAGAATACATTGAAGAGATGAGGACGGACATTGAAATATTGGCGTGTGGCTCCATCAAGAATTTGACAGCATTCAAGATCCCAGATACCGATGAAAATTGGTGTTGTTTGGTAAGTATACTTACTAGTTATAATGAGACAATAATGTGGCCTCACCTACCACCTCGATGCATATTCAAACAAAGTGGAAAGGGAAGTATGGTGGGGCGCTTGAAGCGGGGAGCGACACAGAATATATTGCTGATTAACATTGTATTGTTTTGCGTCAATCTCGCATAGTGGGTCAAAATTACATATGAATGGTCAGTAATACATACCTTTGGTGGCTAGAGATGTAACAGTACGATGTAACTTACATATCTAACTTTTGCATGCGAAACGCGAATTACAAGAATGTTTACATTTCAGTTAAGATTTCTGAGGGAGTGAGTGTTAAATTGTTTTCCTTTTTATTTAGTGTTTTTATTCCGAACATTTTTGTAAACATGCTTGCTATGAAGTGTGCTACTTTGCATAAAATAATTACCATCATAACATTAACCCAAGTCAGAAATTGTTTGGTCGAAAGTGAAAGGTTTACGTTCGACAGAAGTAGAGACGAATTTCAACTTATGATTTGAAATACTTAAACCTGTCTACGTCACTTCCGACTTATTTCAAAAACTTTGGGGGTTCCTAAGCTTCCCTTATTAGTTAAAAAATTGTGACGTCACTATTTGGGCCATCTTGTATGTAGGTAGGTACTAGATGGGCCCTTTCATAGAAAAAATTTGGGCGTCGGACTTGTGGTGCATGCACCTCACCTGTATAAGCCTGTCCTTGTCCCCGCCATAGCGCTGTCCCGTTTTTCAGACTAGATGGCGTTAGTAAAATAAGTCCACATTCTGTGTTTGACAGGGCCCATCTATGTAAATTGAGGTAGTTGTTAACAGTACAAATGTTTGTATGACAGGAGTGGAGCGTGTGCGAGGCGCGCGAGCGGGGCGCGGGGCTGGCGCTAGTGTTGTCCAGCAGCACTGAGCTCGAAAGGCTCATCGCCGCGCTCGAGCAGGCGTATGCGCATCTCACTGTAAGTACTAACACTTTTGAACTGAATGAATGAATGAATGAAACATGCTTTACTAGCTGATGCTCGCGACTTTTTCCGCGTGGATTGAGGTTTTTCGGTTCCCGCTGGATCTCCATAATTTTCCGTGATACAAAGTAGCCGATGTGCTAATCCAGACTATAATATCTATCTCTGTGAGTTTCATGCTGATCTGTTCGGCCGCTCTGGCGTGATTGAGTAACAAACATCCATCCATTCAAACTTTCGCATTTATAATAACCTCACTGTGAGTACTATCACTTTTGTAATGATTGAATGAATGAATGAAACATGCTTTACTAGCTGATGCCCGTGACTTCGGTTTTCGGTTCCCGCTGGATCTCCATAATTTTCCGGGATACAAAGTAGCCTATTGTGCTAATCCAGACTATAATATCTATCTCTGTGAGTTCCATGCTGATCTGTTCAGCCGTTCTGGCGTGATTGAGTAACAAACATCCATCCATCCATCCATCCATCCAAACTTTCGCATTTATAATATTAGTACAGATTTATTACTTTTGGAGATATAAGTATGCAGTGAATCACCGCGCGCTGCGCGATCAGGTAGGCGCTCTATCTCTTTCTCGTAGGGGAGTGTAATTATAATATTTCAATTTGTTATTGTTAACAAAAGTTAGTATGTATTTGTATGCAAATCAATGGGCTGAAGCTAGGCTAATTTACATATAATTTGTTTATCAGAAGTCATTATGACCAACAGTTGTAGTGCTGTAACAAACAAACGGACAAAATATTATGTTAATCCCAAGTATGGTATGGTAATTAAATTACTTAAATCCAAGATTAGAATGGTTCTAAATGAGTCAATATTTGCTTCATAGCACGAGCCATTCCCGCTAAGCGTGGTGGATGCATCGAAGTCTGCCTGCAGCTCGGCTCACTCCAAATACGAGTCAGCCTGGTCTCATATGTTACCGCAACAATAAATACTATACTATTGCCGATTGGCAAACTTATCTTTGCTACTGTCTGAAAAAATCAATATTTTCGGGTCAACACTGGATTTGAATCTGCTAGTTCCGAGTTTTATCACACGCAAGATTAGATTTTACTTATAACTACTTGTTTCAAATGATCTGAACATAGTCTGTCTCGTAGATAAAAAAATATGTGGTGTCCTGGGACACCAGATGGACGAAGTTGTTGAGACAAAAGGCCTTAAATATAAATATAGTACATTCGTAATTAAACTTTAATGCTTTAGTTTTAAGGTTTAATTTCGAATAAACTATACATAAAAAACTTACTCCGCGCATTTTCTTTACGGACGTTTTTTTACGAAGACAAAAGGTCTTAAATATAAAAATACTACATTCGAAATTAAACTTTAATGCATTAGTGTTAAGGTTTAATTTCGAATAAACTATACATAAAAATTTCGCTACCCCTCCGCATCGTCCCATAAGGAACTTCGTTCCTAAAGGTTATGTTTCTTTGGAATAAGACCTAATAAGTCATTCCTAAAATTAACAATGGCATAACATACATAAAGTTGAGATTAGATAGTTATCAAAAGACTCGACTTCACTCCTTTGAATCTTGGCAAACTTATCTGTGCGTGTGGCGGAGGCGCCACTGTATTAAAAAGACAAAATTTTAGGATCACAACAGTTCAAATTCTGTTAGTTCCAAATTTCGCCACACGTACAGATAAGTGTGTTGATTAGGTCTCAATTGTATATTATTGACGAGACAGGCTATGTTAATTTATCCAGTGAACTTGGGCAGCTTTTAATTATGTTATATGCTATGGAATACGCTTGTCGAATGTATATTAGTTAATGAAATTTAAATTTAATATTAGTTAATGAAATTGATATTATTTATTTTTAAATGTATGATCGATTATATTATGGAAACCATATGCCTGAAGTTTTGGAGTAATACTCATACTCATGTTTCACAAACAATTATTAGTACATGCTTCGTTAATTAATATGGTAATCAAAATAATTACTTAATTGAATTATGTTCTATTATTAATCAAATATAATCTGTTTAAATAATATGACACGAATATAATATTCATAGCCTGATATTAAATATAAAAAATATTCAATAGATATTATGCAAGCGAAATACGTTTCTTTCTTCAACTATACAAAATCGCTTAATTGATGTTATAATATACTATATTACTTTAAAAGTATTTCAATGTATATGTTAGCAAAGAAAAATGCTTTTTTTTGCTTTTCAGCGTTGCAGTGATCTAAAGGCAAATCCACTTGTATTTTGTTAAGACAATGCGTGTCGTATGATAATGCTCAGTGTGCATTGACCTTATTTTTATTATTAAATTGAGACAGATATTTAATGAATAATTTTCAAATAAAGATGAAAAGTAAGAGAGAAAAGTAAAAAAAGTGATTAGTAAGCACAATATACTTTATATAGTTGTTAAAATTACGATGTCTTAATGATATAATATAACGTCAAGAAATCGTAGCGAATACCTAGATATCGACGTACTTACGTTTTGCAGTGTAGATATGGCTTAATATTTCGTAGACTTAGGTTCGAGATAATAATTTACTTAATATGAAGTAGAATTTACGACAAAAATAAACAGTAAAGTACGAACAAAGCTACATGTTACATAACAGGTATACAATATGTATATAACCTAGATTTGTTCCACTTTCTGTACAGTCCGATTCAAACTTTATGACGTCTCGGAAGTTAGCCGCGAGTGTAGGTTCGCGCAGGTAAGTCAACTGAAACCGTCCCGCTGATACCTAATATAGTATTCTGCGCATAGAATCGCACGATGTTCAAAGATGTCATAAAGTATGAATCGGATTGTGAGTTTTGTTTGAAAATCTTCCAAAATCCAGAACAGACCTTAACGCGTGAACATTTTGCTAAAAGAAACTAAGTTTTGTGAATAACTCAAGACAGAGAAGAACTAAGTAGGAACTCAAAAAGATTACTAGATTCTAACTAAAGTTCGGTATGGACTATGGAGTTCTGTTATGCTCTACAATAAACTTATGGTGAAAAATTTGGAGGGAAAACGTTAATTTCTAAACTTTTTATGTGCATTGGTTCGCGCGTTTATCGTATGTTCCGGTAAATTTCTGTACAAACTTTATTTATTCTCTAGCATGAATGGCATCTCTACTATTTTATTCATCAATATCTCATATACATATATGAATCTTAATCCTTGACGGACGAAATACGCTTTACCATATTAGATGAATTTTAATGTCTATAAGTATATACAAATCGTTCTACATATATGGTTATGTATAAGTACTATATGATATATATAAATCCAAAGAAATAATCAAATATCGCTCTGTGCTGCTTCATAAAATTAATAAAGAATACAAAATATGCGTTTTGTATAAGATATCCTGGTGATGAATAACATATTAATCATTATTATATTTATTAGTATTTTATAAAAATAAAATTACTTATTTTTTTGGATATCGATCTTTTTCGACTTTTCTCTATATAAATTGTGTATTAGTTAGAGCCAAAATGTGTTAAAGTGCTTCCATATTATAGTACTTGCAATTCACGAACGCGCGTGGCGCTTGGTTGTGTTTTTATTTCGTATCTGTAAACATACATGTGTAAATGTGTGTGTATACGTGATTGCGCATACGAATGGCCGGTTCTACATGCACGCACACACACTGACGCAACGAGCATGTAATGGCGAGATTCCATCAGTGTGCGGCACAGAAATTTCTATCATTGGACTCGCACAAGCAAACACGTTCGCACTTCGCTTTTCTGCCCATCCGCTCGAGATGTTCGTGCACAAAATGTGCTGCACACGATTTTGGTACAATCGCACCGCTAAGACATAACACCACCACTAGTGAAGTTCATGCGCGTTCGTGAATTACATGAACTAAACCGCATCGAAGGGTCCTTGTTCTCTGTTATATGGAGCTGCCAATTTTAAACCAAATCCTTGAGATTTGGTTTAAAATTGGCAGCTCCTTATGAACTCAAACATCATATAATAACGACTAGTAACTGCGTCTAGTCTATATATATAGTCTAGTCTATATAATAAATGTATATGTAATCAATAATAGTTATTATGTTTATTGCTTAAATAGATAATTTAAGCTATAAGACTACATAACTTCGTCGATCTTTTTGTCAGCCCTAACGCAGACTACGGTCTATTTGGGCTGCAATTTACAAACGCCAGCATGTGTTTTTAGTCTAGTGCTTTGGTCTGCAAAATTATGGTGTAATTTTGGATTTCTTTTTTTTAAAGGCATTGAATAAATAAATAAATAAAAAATAAAATATATATATATATATATAGCTCGCAGTTACTAGTTGAGATCAGCAGGCCAGTGGAAATAATCAAGTTTGGCTTGGGACCTAGATTGGAAAATATGGAGGCATGTCCCTTAGTCTGATTTGTTAAATTCGAATATTATCATGATATTTAATTATTTATAAATATTTAAGGTAAGTTGTAACCCAGATATTGGCTTTGATAAAACTTCTCGTAATTTGGCTATGATATTATGTTGCTTATGAATTTTCGATTGAAGCTCTGCAGAAAATTATTACTTTTCAGTTTTTAATGATACAGTTCACTGCGAGAAGGGTTATCAATGCTAAAAAGGTAAATGATGAAGAATGAGTATTATAAAGAGTAATTATCACATCCGTATTGAAACACAGGTGAGGAATCTATTGGCGATAGAATTATATATAGCACGCTATCTTTTAAATCAATAATAAATAATGTAACAATGATATATATAGGCGTCATGAGCAAATATTTTATTTTACTCAATAATAATTCTTGTAAATTACATATTCAAATAAATCCGGCCAGATAAACTCTTAGAAAAGCCTAAGAAAATAAACATTTTGGCTAATGAACCAATGACAAAATTGAATTAACTTACAAACCTATTCGTCAATCCTTCAACCTTGTTTCAATACGACCGTGGTCGAAAGATTGGGTTATTCTAAAACTTGTCCGCAACGTTTGAACAAATTCTCTATACGATCCGCCTCATGGATAATAATATTTTTTGGGAACCCTTAGTTCATTCGCAAGTTTTTACAGAATACATACCGGTTTAAGTGTTGTGGCGTTAACGTTTTAAGTGTTTTTGTACGTGAAAGGCTTTTTTTTTTGCGCGAGCCTTATTTAGCTTTAAGATTTAAAGCTATTTTCAATGGTTTCGTTATTTTTTTTTATTTTTAGTCATGGATTTGAATCCTATCAAAATTGTTAGATTGATATACGGGGAAGTTACTCGAATGTTTTTATGTGTTAGTATTTCGTAATATTATCTATATTTAGCCTAGACTAAGCGAAAAGGGTAGACGGAGCATTCGCAATACACAAGCGTGTTAAAAGTGAATTAAGTGTGCGTTAGGACGCGCACTTTTAAGTCAGAAGTGCCGTACGTTTATAACCGGTGAAGCGTTACCAGCGGCATTTACTTCTAGACACTGGTACTCCAACCTAGTCGTCATCATTGCTTTCCATTCGGTATGATGGTCGTTGAACGCAACAGGCTTGCGTCATTGCGTCTAGCAAAGTTTTTTTAAAAATTATATTTCATATTGCCGGGCACCTTTCGCCACGACGCGTTTGTTGGACCGCAGATCAAAACTCTTAAACAGCATATTTTGTTCAAATGGTCTTTAATGTTCCTGTCCAAATTCTGAAGCTTTACCGTCTATCGTTTTCCTTTGTCTTAGATATTAAAATATGAAATAATGGTTGTCTTACATGCTTTCTACACTGTTACCTATCTAATATCAATGTATGATATCATTGTATGTGTATATTGGGCCGCTGTAGGCCGTATTGTGATATTAATGTATTATAAAATGTAGATATAGGATCGAGTGTGCCTCGGAAGCTTAACACCATCGTAGTAAGGCTTAGGTTACACTGTGGTTATCACATGAACTTGTTTTTTATGTCTGTCGGTTATTGTAATTTTCAATTTTTCATCCCAAAGACATTTACTAGATTACAATCTAACGGTTTTTACAATTTTACTGTGACATATAGTCACAGTATAATTGCAGCGAGATTGTAAAATGTCGACAGTAGTTAAATTGTAATCAATTTAACGCATTATTTTTCAGTAGATTGTAATCTGGGCCGGGCACTACCTGATCATTTATGTCGAACCCTAACCTAACCTACAAGAAAGAGACAAGAAAACGTAAATACAATGAATATTTCAAAAATTGACACTCAGGACATAGAACAGTTCACAATCTTTCGACAGCTTACAATCTATTGAGATAAAAAGCTTTAGATTACAATCTAACGGTTTTTGCAATTTTACGGTGACATGTACAAGCGAAAGTAAAACTATGAGAAAGATATCGTTTTCCAAATTTCGACCGTTTTATTGTAAGCAAGTCGCAATAATTTGACAGCTTATTATATAGTATGGTTATGTTTGTTAAACGTTTGAACTGTTCATACAGGCTTTTCGATTTGCAAGCATTAGGATTATTGTGTTATTCAGGTTTAGCTGCAAATCCTATACTGCATCAGATGTAAACCATTACGTAATGACGAAAGTTTTAAGAGACAAATACATTAAAAAAGTATTTATTATAAAATAAGTGTAAACTAAGCCTTACTTTCGATGTTAATGTAGGAATTTTGCATGTTATTGTTTTTTAATAAATCAAAGCTTGTGTTTATGTATATTATGTACTCTGCTGGACAGTTTTTGTATATATGTACGTGTATAACCAGTGTTATACTTTTGAGGCACTGGATATGTAAGTTTCGTAAACTCTTATTTAAGTCAAACGCAATATATCAGTGTTTTCGTTCATAATAATAATGGTTTTAGTGAATTTTATTTACGTAAGAACTTTATTTTTTTATTTTTACAATTTATTCAATCATGTATAAAATCCTAATTTTAGTCAATTTATCTAGATAATTTTATTTTAATGACTTATCAACTATTATGTAAAAACATAGTATATCTATAGTAAAAATTTTAGCTGGCATAATATTATTCTTTCTACTACTCACATACATAATTTTTATACTCGTTCTATGTTAACATAAAAATATGAATTATTTTTTTAAGTACTTAATAAAATGGGTCCCACTAGCTACGGGAAAGGACCCAAGCAGCCTGTGTTCAAGGCTCCAGGTAGAGATATCTCTCAATTCACGCCGTCTTAATGCCTTACTGCCAACGACCTAAATTTACATAGATGGGCCCTGTCAAACAAAGAATATGAACTGATTTTACTAACGCCATGTCCATCTAGTCTGTAAAGCGGGACAGCGCTATGGCGGAGACAAGGACGGGCTTATACAGGTGAGGGACACGCCCTACAAGTCGGACGTTCAACTTTTTTCTATGAAAGGGCCCATCTAGTACATATATATCGATGCTTACTGCCTTTTGTATAAAACCTTTATACAACAAACAACTTCTGAAGGTGGTGGTCGAAACTATTCGCAATAAGACCGTTGACTGATTAAATTCGCGTTAATCTCTTGAGCAAGGCCCCAGTATTTCGAATATTATTTTATTAATTTTATATTATCAAAAATAAAAGCGATTCAACATAAGATTTGAACTCTTTTACACTCAGGTTTTTGTGAGACGTCTAATTATGTCGCTAGTACGAGCTAAAATTTTTATTATAAGCAATAAATAAGTTTTTATACTTTTATGAAATGTAGTGTTTTTCGAGTGTGTGTATTATAATATGCTTTTGTGACGTTACTCTTCTGTGATTATAATTTGTCTCGCATAATATCGTTATGTCGACTTTTCGGCTTTAATTGTTAGTCATTATTTTTTGTAGGTAGCCTTTGATTGCTTGAAAGTTATTGTGATTTGTTCACCAAAAATTTTTGTATCGTTCGAGATGAGAACATTTCAAGATTCATGGTAGCTCATAATATTTTGTAGTGTAGATAGTTCAAAGTAGTATTTTCAAAATAATTTAATTTTTGGATTCGGTTACTATCAAGGTACATAATAAGGGAAATATAAATTATTTTTACGTTTATAAAATGACTGAAAACTATTCGGCACTTATTTTTTTTTACAATTTTAAATTCTCCTGAATAACAAAGATTGCAGTGCTTCTTTGACTGTATAAATTGGACTCTACACTATGTTTAGTCATATGAACACTAAAAATCTTGAAATATTTTCATCAAAACTTTACTGAATACGTTACTATTATATTATATCTGTAGTTAAAATTAAACGTTTTTTAAAAACTATTTATTGGCAATGATTTTCGTTTGTTTATGACAGCTGTTGTATTATAAAGTTTCATAATGGTGTCTTCTCACGGTATACGATAGCACGAGCCATCATTGTCTCTATATTTCTACTGATTCGACATCGTCGCGTTATATTTTCTGTAGTAATCCAATTCTGAATGAAAGCGTGTTTTTCCTTATGAAGTTTCTAGCTGAAACGCGTTAGAAAGCGTGTTTATCACGGCAAATAGGTCGTTGTTACTGCGAACTAACGATGAAAAACGAGGGAAAACCCCAAGTAGAGAATGTCTAAAGCGCCAGAAAAAGCTCGTCGCTTACGCCTTCTGCTAATATGGTTTTTGCGATTTGTTTACCTGCTCTATAAGCTAAGGAAAACTATAGCCTTAATACACATGCTCTCGAATACTGCTGAAGGTACAGTTCGTGCTTTCACGCACCGTGAGAAGCCACCCTAACTGACAATACGTTTGTATGAGTCCGATTTGATATGCTGAAGTATTAATAAGAACAATAAAATCTATCTTCTATATGAATAGTTGTAGAGGAAAATCTGTTTTTAATAATTTTACGAATAATTTCGCAATAGATGCTGCACACATTGTATCATACAACTAGATGTTTACCGTGATTTTTTCCGAATAGAATTGAAATAAATAATCGAATAACTTTACGCTTATTTTTTTCCATTTGCGCCCTTTAGAAATAAACCACTAGGCCATTGTGTACACTAGCAACTTTGAAGTTAGTAATGGCATGTCACTTGCAGATATTGACAGCTAACTACTACAAATTCTTTTACTAGTGTACACTTAACTTTATAATGAAAAAAAAAAACAATTAGGGGCTCAGCCCACGTCAAACGATCGGTGATTAAGTCGGCCCGATTATCGGACCTACAAAAAGTCTGACGTGGGCGTAGGCCCTTATGTTGATTTTCAGTAAACGTGGTCGCCGCACTACAGTGTGCAAAAGATGATGTAATAAAATTATAATAAGTATTATTTTAATTTATAAAGTAAACAACTTTGCTGTAAACATGTTTACAGATAGGTACATACAGTATAATTTATAGGTTTTTACCTAACAGATTACAATCTACCGAAAAATAATGCGTTAAATTGTAATCTGTCGACAGTTTACATTTTCGCTAGTTAAATTACAATCGAACGGTTTTTGCAATCTTACGGTGACATATACGAGTAGGTCCTCCTGACGACCTCCGTGGCGCAGTGTGTAGCGCTGTTGCCTTAAAGTGCGGAGGTCTCGGGTTCGATCACCGGCAGGGTCAATTTAGGAATTTATAATTTCTGAATTTTCCCTGGTCTGGCCTGGTGGGAGGCTTCGGCCGTGGCTAGTTACCACCCTACCGGCAAAGACGTGCCGCCAAGCGATTTAGCGTTCCGGTACGATGCCGTGTAGAAACCGAAGGGGTGTGGGTTTAATATAACTGCCATGCCCCTAACAGGTTAGCCCGCTACCATCTTAGACTGCATACCTCCCTTTTTAATTTTATTTTGAAGTATATATCTCAAGGTTTGAATTCCTTCTAAGTTGATGTCGGTCATGAATTCTACTCGTTCTGCTCTGCTTACTTAAACTGACAAGCGGGTATGACAGCTTAGGGGAAATTCAGACACAAAATACAATTTGGGTACCTTGGTGCAAAAGTGATCCTATTAACTACAGATCTTTAAAATTTACTATATACCAGTATTCGATTGATATTAGATACGTAATATCAATTCAAATAAAAGCATAAGTAATGAAGACCAAGGGAACCTGTTTTATTTCCATACTTGTCGACGCAAGTCATGGAGGTGTAGCATACCTAAACGACTTGTTTACCTTAAAAGGTACAATATTTGACGTCGAAAAGTGAGGGCGTGTCGACAAAAGGAATGTATTTTACATTTGTAAGACAGAGACACTTATCCTAAGACGGGAATCGGAATTCCACCGGCTCCTTGTCTGTTCTCATAGTGAGGGTCTTACTTCCAAGTTCGGGGTTACTTTTCCTGTCCTTGGCATGCCAAGATTCCAAGACTAGGCACGCAAGGCCGCGACGTGTGGCAGTCGCTATACGAGAGACCTAGTAAGTATGTCCCTAGCAGTGGACGTCAACCGGTCGATAATAACGACGCAGTGGATTCTATGGCTCTGACAAAGGACTGATCACTTCGGCGACACGACGGCAAGCGTCTTGTCTATATAGAAAAGTCTTGAGACTTTATGGGCTTTGCATGTCCCGAAGGAAACTGAAAAATATCGGGGACTTCTTGTCAAAGGCCCATATGTCTCAATAACATTAGACTCCGTGGAAAGATGACAAGCTGGGTATTGGCGTGACCTATACTTAGTACCTACCTTACCACCTATACCTAAGCCTGTACTTAGATCTTAGTTATTCAACACTACTCGGTGCCAGAGTAGAGTTAGCGCGCCGAGTAGAGTACTCGGCGCGCTAACTCTACTCTGGCACTTATGGTAAGGTCCCCAAGTCTTTCGGGTACCTATCTAAGAGTAGAAACTTCGACATTCAGAGAGCCTTTATTTTTACCTTAATGTTATAAAATTTATCACAAACCAACAGAGAGTGGAGACCTGTTATCGTAATATTGTAAACAGGCAGGTTGATTTGCATACCTGCAAGATTCCAACTAGGCAGTCTTAATAAACATCTCGCAGTGTTAATAAGCGAGTATTTACTCGTGCGTTTATGTGATAAGGCGTGTTTAATAAATATTACGAAAAAAACATGGGAGAGTTAAAAGTAAGTACCATCTTTCGTCTTTTGTATGAATTTACTCTACTCTGATTGACGACCTCCGTGGCGCAGTGTGTAGCGCTGTTGCCTTAACGTGCGGAGGTCCTGGGTTCGATCCCCGGCAGGGTCAATTTGGGAATTTATAATTTCTGAATTTTCCCTGGTCTGGCCTGGTGGGAGGCTTCGGCCGTGGCTAGTTACCACCCTACCGGCAAAGACGTGCCGTCAAGCGATTTAGCGTTCCGGTACGATGCCGTGTAGATACCAAAGGGGTATGGGTTTAATATAACTGCCATGCCCCTAACAGGTTAGCCCGCTACCATCTTAGACTGCATCATCACTTACCAACAGGTGAGATCGCAGTCAAGGGCTAGCTTGTATAGTGGATTAAAAAAAAAAAAAAAATATGATCTGACAAAAAAATCACTAGCCAGCTGTTTTATTAAATTTTAAAGTTCGATTACAGAGATATATGTAGGTAGTTACGTATATACGTATACGTATACGTATTTAAACTGGAATTTTACTTAAGTAAGTGCGTAAGTACTCTTTTTAGGGTTCCGTACCAAAATGGTAAAATGGAACCCTTATGGTGCGACTTTCTCCGTCTGTCTGTCTGTCCGTCCGTCACACTCGATTATTTCAGTAACTACCGAAGTTATCGACATGAAATTTGGAATAGTTGTGTATATTAGTGGCCCAAAGACACTGGAATTAAAAAAAATTGGAAATTATTTTTGTTCTTATATAAAAAGGGAGGAAAATCGGAGGGTTGAAATTTAAAAGTGAGATAACTGTACTGTGTGGGGTATCGTAATATGAAAGGGTTTACTTTGTACATTCTAAAACAGATTTTTAATTATTTTTAGTCATGATAGTTTTTGATTTATCGGGGAAAAAGTCTAAAAAAATACCGTTCTCCCCCCCTTATGTCCGGAGTTTACCAATCGAAAAATCTGAAATAATTATGGAATTTATGTATATTTTACAGGAAAACTATAGCCAATGCTCTAACTAGCATAGTTTTTTGATATTAACAGTAAACCTCTACAAACAAAGTTAGTTTTGCGGTTCATTAACAAAGGTAATTATTACCGTTTTACATCTATGGTCGTTACAGTTTTCAGTACGGAACCCTCGGTGCGCGAGTCCGACTCGCACTTGGCCGGTTTTTATTTAAACTGCGATAAATAAGATTGTAAAATTTTAAGTCTACTTATGTATTTATCTTGTAAAGATGTATCTATGTACCTACTGTTAAACTTTGTAGGTAGGTACTAGGTACTATATTATGTACTGGATGTAAAATTTCAGTATTTATCCGGCTTCGGCTCCGAGTTCTCAAGTGAAGACCCGCGCAGACCCGGGGCGCTGCCTGTCGGACAAAACAGTCCGCAGCGATGTGCGTACGGGCTTTATGCGGAGCAACTCTCTGGAAGCGCCTTTACTGCGCCGAGACACGAAAATAAACGCACTTGGTTTTACAGGTCGGTTTTAGTTCACTTTTTTTTTTTATTTTTTTTTTTTTTAGCTCACTGTATCACTTTTCTAATCAAGATTTTTGCCGACCTCCCGGGCGCAGTGGTGAGCGCTGTGGTCTCATAAGGCCCAGGGTTCGATCCCCGGCAGGGTGAATTCAGAAATTCATAATTTCTGAATATTCTTAGTCTGGCCTGGTAGGAGGCTTTGGCCGTGACTAATTACCACCCTACCGCCAAAGACGTAACGCCAAACAACTAAGCGTTCCGGTACGATACCATGTAGAAATCGATTGGGTTAATGGGTTAAATTTAACTGCCATACCCAACAGGTTAGCCCGGTACCATCTTAGACTGCATCATAACTTACCATCAGGTGAGACTGCAGTCAAGGGCTAACTTGTAGTGGAGTAAATAAATAAAAAATTCTTACAGCAAAATAAGTATACTTTTCTAATTTTACAGGATTCGTCCGTCAGTCGTCCACAAGCCGTTCAAGCGGACCGATGCGGCCAAATACCTCACGCACAAATGGGATGAGGCTGAGCCGGACCCCAATCAGGCAAGAACCTCTAAGTTACCTACCTATGAGTATACTAACAACATGGTTAAACACAGCTGATGTTTAAGAGTGCATAGATGCCTGCACGTCAAGCATGTGTGAACTCCTTAAACAGTTCGAGTAATACGTTTTAAGCTGTCAAATGATTATGAAAATTGGGTCTCTGAAATCGGGAAGGCAAATGGACCTGAATAATAAGTGTAGATTTAGGGCATGGACATATATACCTATGCCGGACTCAGAGTAAATATAATATAGGTAGAATAAAAAAATAAAAAAATAATGATTAAATACAAATAGAGAGAGTGAGTAAGTAGTAACTAAACGACTCTGAGAGAGGCAGTAAGTTCCTAAAGCTGAGTTGTCATCGCACCAGAATTTAGTTAATAGATTTCACACTCACGATCAAGTTCTGGCTTAATATCCCAGCTTAAGCCAAATGACTTACCGTCAATGAAGAGCGTAAATCCTATCATTTTACAAAGTTGCCATAAAACTCACGAGCGTGATAGCCAGGGTTTTTTACACAGCTCATGGAAATCGACTAACAACGCCCGAAATAAGGCGTCAGGCTTCTCGATTTAAATAAAACCATTTGTACATGTTTCAGTCTCGCTGGCTTCCCTTCGATGTCCCTTCATCAAAACCAGTGGATTTCGTGGCAGGTTTGCACACGGTTTGCGGTGCGGGCGATCCTCGCGCCAGGCACGGCATCGCTATCCATGTCTACCTGTGCAACGCTTCCATGGACAACAGTGCGTTCTACAGCAGCGATGGAGACTTCCTTATAGGTAAAATTATTTCCATAATACCACCAACACCACCACTAACGTCCCACTGCTGGGCACAGGCCTCCACTCTCATGGGAGAGAGGGAATTAGAGCTTAGACCCACCACTAAGAATTTCTAGTCAGAAAAACCGAATACTTAATTATGGCCCGACCCGGGACTCGAACCCGGGACCTCGTCGGCCGCAGTCAAACATGCTAAACACTGGACCAACGGGGCAGTTTCGATAACAAGTGTGTGTTAATTGCGATTAGTGACTTTCATCTTAGACGGCATGGGTAAGACCATACTTACGGTACGTTTTACCTGTATTAAAATGGCACCTAACTATCTACTATAAAACCTATCACTACATCAGATCGGATTTGTGTCATCTTAGGAAGTAGAAACGTAAATCTTCACCGACCACCATTTTGTCGAAGAGATCCTCTGACCTCAATAGAGACATTGCATTTTTAAATGCAGGTGGAAGGTTATGCTCGTTGTTGCTACAATTTAATTTACCTAAATCATCGGTTATTTTTCGTTTCAGTGCCTCAACAAGGACTTCTAAAAATAACCACGGAATTTGGAAAAATGGAGGTTCGCCCTAACGAAATAGCAGTCATACAACAAGGAATGAGATTTTCTGTGGCTGTAGACGGGCCAACTAGGTAAGACTCTTTTGTACTTGTTACTCCGTCAAACTTCGTCCTCTCAACCGATAGACGTCCACTTCTGGACGAAGGTCTCTTACAAGGAACTACACAGAACACGACCTTGTGCAGCTTGCTTCCAGCGGCTCCCATACTGCTCGCTTTTAAAGATCTTCCCATCAACCGGGTCGCCCAACGCTGTACTTTCCGATGCAAATCCGCCATTAGCTTATAATATTTAAATAAATTGCAAAAAAAGGACCTATGTAATAGGGAAGGCACTAGCTCCCAAAACATCGTTTTTACTTTTTTGGGAGATAGAGGCCAAATTATTATTTATTTAAAAAAGACATTTTATTTTATTATTATTATTATTATTCAAGCACCACCAAACTTACCTATGACTAAATTTTTTTATGAGACCTTCGATGTACTTTCCAATTTTAACCCACGACGGAACAGAGACGGTATATATGTGTTTGCCCTAAGAGGTTGTGCGTTTGTTTGTACACTTTTTTGTTACCATTTTCCTGAAAAACTATTGGACCGATTATAATGCGGTTTTTGCATTAGATATGTTTAGCTTCTGAGACGGTGCTTAGATATTTTTTAAAGTCAAAATCCACCAAGCTACGCTACAATCGTAATTTTTATTTTATAATATGTTACCTTGTTTCAGGTACCTAATTTCTATATGTATGTTTCAAATATTTTTAAATGTCCCTGGATTAAAATTCTCTATAATTTTCAGAGGATATATTTTGGAAGTTTTCGACGGGCACTTCAAGCTGCCGGACTTGGGGCCAATAGGCGCCAACGGTTTGGCCAACCCGCGAGATTTCCTTACTCCTGTAGCCTACTACGAGGATAAAGATATTCCTGGTAAATATCACAAAAAAACATACACCAGGTTTTCCTGCTATAGCAATATTTTTATAAACACTTAAATGCGTTTAACTTGCGAAACTTAATGAAAAAACCCCATTGGTAATATAAAGGGAATACAGCGTAGGTACAGCATACAGCATACAGGGTATTAATACAGCGTTTTTAAATTAATTATGAAAGTTCATAAAATTATTATTCTTTAAAAAAAGTTTAACTACAATATAATCGATAGTAAAGAATAGAATATACTAGATGGTGCCCGCAACTTAGTCCGCATGGATTAAGTTTTTTATTCCCGCGGAAACAACTTAATTTTCTTGGATAAAACCTACGGTGAGGGTCCTACCCCAGGACACAGCCTGTCATCAGCCATGTCTGTACCAAATTACATAAAAATCGGTTGAAAAGATGGGCCGTGAAAGCGTAACAAACAAACTCACATTCGCATTTATATTAGGATATTCATCATTTCATAAGCTCTCTTGCTTATTCCAACTCTGTTTCCTACTCATCAATATTACACCAACATAAATAAGTTATTGAGGTCTCACCAAAGGATATTGTTGAACTATCATCAACTGACTGGAGATGGACTGACACAAATTGTTATAGCAAAAGAAATATTGGGATTTTACAAATTTTGTAACTAACTAATTGCTATCCACCGTAATTTTTTACGATTTTATTTAGGTATGTAATTTTATATCGGGATAAGTGGAACAATATGAGTAGAGACTCGTATTATTACAACATTCTATTTTAATTTAGAACGAATCATAGACAAATTTTTTACTTTACTCGGGAATTTGAAAAAATACAGCGCCAACATCGAACTAATACAACAATAATTTTGCAGGCTCTAAAGTAAAAATGCATTCATTTGAATTTTATTGTCAGTCATTATTATGATTTAAAACGTGCTTTTAAATGTGAATTTTTAATAAAATTTAATTAATAACCAGGTTTAAGGTAATAAGCAAGTGCCAAGGCGCGCTTTTCGAGGTAGAGCAGAATCACTCGCCGTTCGACGTAGCGGCGTGGCACGGGAACTACATGCCATACAAATCCGATCTCAGCGACAAACAAACTCACATTCGCATTTAGGACATTAGGATATTCATCAGTTTATAAGCTCTCTAGATTATTCCAACTCTTTTTCCAACTCATCAATATACACCAACAGGGTTTAAGATCATAAGCAAGTACCTAGGCGCGCTTTTCGAGGCAGAGCAGAATCACTCGCCGTTCGACGTAACGGTGTGGCACGGGAACTACGTGCCATACAAATACGATCTCAGCAACAAACAAACTCACATTCGCATTTAGGATATTAGGATATTCATCAGTTTATAAGCTCTCTAGATTATTCCAAATCGTTTTCCTACTCATCAATATTACACCAACAGGGTTTAAGATCATAAGCAAGTACCAAGGCGCGCTTTTCGAGGCAGAGCAGAATCACTCGCCGTTCGACGTAGTGGCGTGGCACGGGAACTACGTGCCGTACAAATACGATCTCAGCAAGTTTATGGTCATCAATTCCGTCTCCTTTGATCATTGTGTAAGTAATTCATAATTATAATCATTTGACAGCTTAAGAGGCCGGTTCGCGCCGCTCGCAACTTCTATTCGAACCGCAAATATAAATTTGCCGGTATATTGCTATCTCTATTTCACTGATGACACATGATCGCGTTCAAGCGAGATAGCAATATGAGCTTACAGAATTTGTTATACATTTAGTCTTGTTCCGTGAATACCAAAAATGATGAATGAAAACTTATCGTGCTTTTTACTTCGTACTGTTATTCTGTAACTTGACAATATAGGCTATGCTGCTGACCAATTAATACGTAAGATATCGTTGGTTTTAATATGAAACAAATAAGAGGGAAACATGTCCATCTTGTCGTAAAAATATGCAAAACGCAATTCATTTACATTTCATTTTAGGAAAGTATTTTGAAAACATATAAATCCAGGGGACTAGATAAATACAATTTGAATCCAAATAAACTCTCATTTTGGTGGAAATGTTCTCGAATTATTAATTATTTTGGTATTACGTTTGTATGGGCAATTCATTCTCCGCTGGCACCTTAAAACGTATTACTCGAACTGTTTAAAGAGTTCAAACGTGCTTTTTAACGTGCAGGCATCTATGAACTCCATAAACAGGTCGAACTATTTGACAAACGATCCAGACACGCTACCGCGTGTAAAAGCCAAGTTCAAGCTAACAGAACTGGCGAGCAGCACCGTGTGTAACATGAACCATTTGGAGCCACTTTTGACCCCCTCATAACTCAAAAACTATTTCACATAGGTAAACATGTCAAATTAGGCTCATATGTTGAGACATGCGAGATACATATTATGTGCTCCAAATTTCATTAACACACCTCAAATGGTTATTTAGATATTAACGTCCAAAAATCGTCATTTTTATCACTGACTGACCTATAGATCAAAACTCTAACCCAGTTCCAGATGACCTAGAAACTCCAAATTTGGCATCCATATAGGTAGTTGGGTGAACACAAAGGAATAAATCAGAAACTAGTAAATTTTAATTATTTGATTATAATTTTTCAATTAATTGATTCTATTAGGAACCCTTACTTATGACCGTAATGTAAGAATCAGCAATCAAAATTGATGACAGCCGGTCTTTATGTGGATTTCAAGGTCTTCACGTGAATATATAACGAGTGGAATACCACCCTTATTTTTTATCCAAACATATCAGTCAAACCTTAGTCTTCAATATATTATCCTAAGTTATAAGAAGAAATGATATTTTAAGTTGTTATAAAATATTTCATGTTGTTATAAATAAATTTCAGGACTGACCAATGAACTTGGCACCCATTTAGATCTCACTTCTTTTGTCGTTGAAGTCAACAACCAAGGCATATATCATAATATTGAACTTGGCTTTCATTTCACATTTAGGTTTTTGATGTTATTACGATTACCTTTTCGTTACACAATCGGTAGGGCTGACTGCATATTGTTAAGTGATTTATTTCCTGAATTTGTAGTCTTGTGTTCGTTTTCGCAGGATCCGTCAATCTTCACAGTTCTAACGTGTCCATCCGTTAGAGCCGGGGTTGCCATCGCTGACTTCGTCATATTCCCACCGCGCTGGTCCGTTCAAGAAAACACGTTTAGACCTCCTTACTACCACAGTAAGTTTCATATCTATCCTACATATAAACTAAAATTATAAATGCGAAAATTTGGATGGATGTAAGTTATTTGATTACGCCAGAACGGATTTGAATGAAATTTGTCTGTATAGTCTGAAATAACACACAGGCAATAAAAAACCGCAATCCACGCGGACGAAGTCGCGGGCATCAGCTAGTTTTTTTAAAATATTCCTACTACAATGCTGTGCTCCATGTATGTAGTAGGAATTCCTACTACATACATGGAGCACTTGTCCCTTCTGGAGCTGTGGCATTTTTTTCACTTATATAATATAACTATGATGCCCGCGACTTCTTCCGCGTGGAATAAGCTTTTTTAATTCCCACGGGAACTCCTATCAGCCTATCTAGTCGCCCTCTACGTCCTCAACTATATGCATGCAAGAAATCACGTCGATTCGTGGTTCTGTTGCAGAGAGATTGAAGGAGAAACCAACAAACAAACACACTTTCGCAATTATAATATTAATATATATATATAATTCGACTGCCTCGTTGGTGTAGTGGTTAGCATGTTCGACTGCGGCCGACGAGGTCTCGGGTTCGAGTCCCGGGTCGGGCCATAACAAGTGTTGGGTTTTCTGACAAGAAATTCTCAGTACTAGTCCGGAGTGAGGAAGTTAGCGGTGTTTCACCCCCGTGCCTCGGAGAGCACGTTAAGCCGTCGGTCCTGCGCCTGATCTCTCTCCGGTCGTGTCGGATCTTCCGTCCCATCGGGCTATGAGAGTAAAGGAACAGAGAGTGCACCTGTGTATGCGCACACACTTGTGCACTACAATATCTCCCGCGCAGATGGCTAACATCTGTGGACATTGGCCGCCGTGGTTGAAATTCGATCGGGAGGACATTATTATTATTATTAATATAATTACAGGAAACTGCATGAGTGAATTCATGGGCTTGATCCTGGGTTCGTACGAAGCGAAGGAGGGCGGCTTCCTGCCTGGCGGCGCGTCTCTTCACTCCATGATGACTCCACACGGACCTGATGATAAATGCTTTGAAGCTGCCTCCACTGCTGAACTGGTGCCGCAGAAGATTGCTGTGGGGACACAGGTCTGTTAACTACATCATCCAACCAACACATAGCGTTACTGCAATGCTCAAATTCGGTTTACTGAATTGATCCGTCCACAAAAATTCGTCGTAAACAGGAAAAAACTTGTGCGTAGAAGCAAAGCCATACGAAGGTTAAGGCTTGCTGGCGGCCTTTACCCTGATGTAGTTTGTAGTAAGGGATTGTAGGTAGAGAGAGTTATTTGTTACTTTTGGAACGGAGTTCCTTATCGCGCGTTGCGAAAGGGTCCTAGTCGGAAAAAATTAGGACCAAAAGTTGTAACGACACTTTTTATAAAAAGATGATTTTGGTTGCTATGACTACTTGTGTTGTTGACTTCAAGTTGTTGAAAATAAAAAGGCGAAATAATTTTAAAGAATTGTTTTCAATAGTTTTTTCGTTTCGTCTTTCTATTTCGCATTGAACAGTGTGGTGTCGCGATGATTATTTTTGTTGAGTGTATACAGGTTTTTTGTACATAATAAATAATAAAAAATAATAACAATAATGAATCCTGACTGTGCTTCTGCACAAGTTCCGGATATTGCTGATGTAGAATCCCAAACATATGTTTCCTACTTCAGTTACCACAAGCCAATTATTACAAAAATTGAGCCTACTGATTAAGTTTATATTACATTATATTTGTATAAAAAAAATATTATTATAACTTAAACAAAATAAAATTTTATTAAAATTCCTTCACTAATTAATCGAAAGGAACTTCGTTCCATCCGGGTATCCCTTGACACCTCTCAAGTTTTTTTATAAATATCGGTACAGTCAAGAGCACTCGGAGCTATGTACCTACCTTTGACTTGGGCCAGGCCCTGTGGGCTATGCGCGGCTCAAATAGGGGCTCTATTAGAGATATCATAACTTTTTAACAGTGAAAGCATTTTGAAATTGCGAGTCATGGCAAACTGTACATGAAATGTTTTTAGCTAGAATAGATGGCACATTTGAGAAATTCTGTATTGAATTTTATTCATTCGAACTCAAACTCTTATTTTTTATTCAAATAAACTTATTAAAAGTGCTTTTGAATCGTCGAGTGAAAGAACCAGCTAGAAACTCGGTGGTTGCTCTTTAAAAAAAACATTTACAATTACATCAATGTGTAGATAATATAAGTAACCGCTGTACCTACTTAGGTTTGCTGGAGCGAATCAAATCATCCATGCCCTTTTATCATTTACATAATCTTCAACAGTACAATAAGGTTTTTTCAGTAGCATACTTTTAATGGATTTTGTATAAAGCAAGATTAAAATAGTAAATTAGCGGGAAGTTTAAATTCCATATACCTAATCCGCCACAATAGGGAAAGTTGAGGAAATATCCTCAACTTCCAATTTGCAATTTGGACTTCCCCAAATTTACGCCTTTTATCATACTAATAATATATATGCGATATAATTAGTATGATATATCTAAATATATAATATAAATCACGTGTCACGTTGTTTGTCCGCGATGGACTCCTAAACTACTTAACCGATTTTAAATTAAATTTGTACACCGTGTGCAGTTTGATCCAACTTGAAAGATAGGATAGCTTACATCTTAATTTATAGCCGCAATATTATTTTATGTCGGATTTGCAATGCAAGGCGGAGAAAAAACGGTCGAACGACATTCGACAACGTCAAACGTTTCTTACGAAAAACTCATTCCACGCCGACGAAGTCGCGGGCATCAGCTTGTATATTATATAGATGTGTTTGTTTGTTGGTTTGTCCTTCAATCACGCCGTAACGGAACAACGGATCGGCCTGATTTTTGCCATGGATATAGTTAGGGACCTGGAGAGTGACATAGGCTACTTTTTATCCCGGATAATTAAGGAGTTCCCGCGGGAATCAAAAAACTTAAACCACGCGGACATCAGTTAATTAGTCAATTAAAATATAATATATATAATTATTATATAATAAATATAGTTAATCAGTTAATTAAAATAGGTTGTGGAATTCTGTTATACAATAGAATGCTGATTCCCACGCTTTTATTTCAGGCTTTCATGTTCGAATCGTCACTGAGTATGGCGATCACGAAATGGGGCGCAAAGACGTGCCAAAAACTGGACCCGAAATACTACGAATGCTGGCAGAATTTACCAAAGTTGTTTTCTGGCAACATGAATGTTTAGTGTTTAACTACCTATGTCGTTTTAATATTGTTTTTATTAATAAACATTTTTCTAAAAATTCATAGTTTTATTGATGGAATATTAAGTTATTTACAAGTCGCAAGTGCTAAAAAGTGGTTTCTTTGAATTTGAAAACACAATGAATTAGCCAGAAATAATATGAAATCGTATCGTATCGTGAAAAGGCCTCAAAATACAATTCGCGCAATCGAATCAGTAATCACACTATTTATGAAAATGGACCTACAGAGTACCTAGAGAGTTCGGCGCTGTAATGAGCGCGGTTGTCTTAACGTGGGTTTGACCACCCGGTTCGATTCCCGGCAGGGTCAATTTAAGAATTTATAATTTCTGAATTTTCTCAGGTCTGGCCTGGTGGGATGTTACGGCCTTGGCTAGTTAGGTACCTACCCTACAGGCAAATACGTGCCGACAAGCGATTTATCGTTCCGGTACGATGCCTTATAGAAACCGATTGGGAGTACGGGTTTAATTTAACTGCCATACCCCTAACAGGTTAGCCCGCTACCATCTTAGACTGCACTTACCTACGTATCATCAGGTGAGATCGCAGTCAAGGGCTAATTTATATTTTGTAGTGGATAAAAAAACGAGTTGTTGTATATATTCGTTGAAAGTATTACTTATTTATTATTAATTATTAGATAATTAACTTGATTACAAATTTGGTTACGACTGGGTTATTTTACACATTTAAACATGTATATTACGTGAATAGGTATTATGTGAATATTAGGTACGGGCGTTTGCATAAAAATTATTTAGATAGGTAGACGGTAGTCCTCTGCTCCATTAATCACAGATATTATAAGCCATGATCAAAATTGATAGATATAGAATCTACTAATGGCGCCGAATTCGCCGGTACCGGTTGAGACATCAAAAGTATTCAGAACATCCGAAATCAATGCGTTCACGTAGGTACAAATCGCAAGTCTATTCTGTGGGAAAACTATCGAGTCTGCCACGTATGCCATATTTAATTTTTTTCGTCGTAACAACGCGAGGTGTCGCCCACAGTTATACAGCACTTATTAATATAAACCTTAAAACGAAAGCATTAAAGTTTAATTACGAATGTACTATATTATTATACTTAAGACCTTTTGTCTTAAGACGAACGGTGTCGATTACGCGTACTAATCCACCTACCAAAAAGTGCTCAACGCGCCTAAAGAAGTTTTCACTGCAAAAATATCTGTGCGGTAACGTTGGTCACGTGAAGGGTCGGCTACTGTTTGATACTGTCGCGTCACTCGGGTCGTATCGAATCGCGTTTGTCGCTCACGAAGGACAATGCCTTATATTGTCTAGTTTGCGTCCAATCACTGCTCCAATGGTCTTGAACTTACAAGTGCTTGAGATCCCTAGATCACTGTTTATTCATATTACAACTAGCAGATGCCCGCGACTTCGTCCGCGTGAAATAACTTTTTTAAATTCCCACAATTTTTTTTTTTTTTTTTTCTCTTAGTGTAATCTGCGATCAGTCCGAGGACTATGAGCAAATATGTTGAAGGAGTAAATGTCGTTTTGAGCCGATCCTCTTATAGGAATCAGCACTATTTAATTCATTTAACCCAGGTCGAGTATGTGTTTTCTTTTTAGGCGTCTTGGGCAATCGTCCACCAATAGCCTGTTAGCTAGCATATTTGGATGTGTTCGAAGTCGGTCCTTATAGCGTTTCGCTAGCCCCCGAACTTCCTCCTTTATTGTTGGCATTTGTAAGTTCTGGTGAATTTCTTCATTTGTAATGAACCAAGGTATGTTGGCAATAGAACGTAAGATGATATTTTGCATTCTTTGTAGGATGTTCAGGCTGGAGTCACATGCACTACCCCACAGTTGTGCGCCATAAGCCCAGGTTGGCTTCAAGACTGACGTGTATATTAGCAGCTTATTATCCACTGATAGTTTGGAGTTTCTACCCAGTAGCCAATGGAACGTTTTGTATCGGATGTTAAGCTCTTCTCTTTTTGTCTTGATGTGCTTTTTCCACGTCAATCTTCGGTCAAGATGGAGACCCAGGTATTTCACGTGGTCACTGTGTGGCAGTGTGTTACCACCCAGACTAACTGATGGGCAGTTTCCCTGTTTTAGCGTGAATGTTACCTGCACTGATTTATTAGCGCTTGCCTTGATCCTCCAGTTCTGCAGCCAGATAGAAATTTGGTCAAGTCCTTGTTGCAATAGTGCAGAGGCAGATGAAGCATTTTTGTGACTTGCTAGGATAGCTGTATCATCTGCAAAAGTTGCTGTAGTGATATTCGGCATGGTTGGCAGATCTGCGGTGTATATAGTGTACAGTGTAGGTCCAAGAACAGATCCCTGTGGTACTCCAGCATTGATGTTGCGGAACTCTGATGTAGTATCTCCTTCCTTAATTTGGAATATTCGTTCTGATAGATACGAAGCCAAGAGCTGATTTTAACTTACATAGAAGGCCCTTGTGCCAGACCTTATCGAAGGCCTGCTGTATGTCCAAAAATGCCGAGGAGCAATATAATTTTTGCTCTAAAGACTTCCGGATTTTATCACAGACTCTGTGTACCTGTTCAACCGTTGAATGCTCTTGCCTAAAACCAAATTGGTGTGAGGGTACAATGTTGTTCTTGGTCAAGATTGGTGATATTCTATGTAGAAGAGCTTTCTCGAATAGTTTGGACAAAGTTGGCAATAAGCTTATAGGCCTGTAGGACTTGATATCTTGTGGTGGTTTTCCTGGTTTGTGTACCATTAGTATTTGAGACTAGGAAAGTGCTGTGTTCTTAATATGCCATTGAACAAGTAGGCAATAAAGACTAGTGCTTTTTTAGGCAACTCTTTTAGTACCTCTTTGGTTATTAAATCAAATCCAGGTGCTTTTTTGTTGTCTAGACTTCTTATTAGCCTTGCTACTTCGCGAGGAGATATGGATTTTGGTGGAACATCCAGTTGGTAGGCTGCATTGATAGTCATGTCACAAGAGGCTTCAAATCCGCTGCTATTCTCTGCTTCATTAGGGGTGAACACTGAGGCTAGATATTCAGCAAACGCATCAACTTTTTCTTGACCACTTCTGGCCCAACTGCCATTACCTAGCTTTAGAGGGGGTTTAGCCTGAATGGGCTTACTAATTGAATTTGTTAACTTCCACAGAGAGTAGTTTGTGGCGGAAGTGGGTGTAACTGTTGTAAGTTTATGCTCTATAGTGCTGTCTTGTATCTCTTGTAACATCTCCTTTAACTCCTTACTCGCTTTATTAAATGCTGTCTTATCAGAATTAAGTCTGCTGGTATGCCATACACGTCGCAAGCGTCGTTTTTCTAGAATCTGGTGTTTCACTTGCATAGGAACATTCGTAGTTACTTCGTTACTCAGATCAGGTGTACTTCTCCAGCATGCTTCTTGAATACTGGTGGTTATATGGTGAGTTGCACTCTCAATATCTCCCGGTGTTTTGAGTGCTATATCTAGTTTAATATTTAGATTTAAAAGATCTCGAAATGAGTTCCAATCTGTGTACTTGTTGTAAAGCACTTCATGTTTCTCATTGTGTAGTATCGTAGTGCTTACAGTCAGCAAGACTGGCGTGTGGTCCGAGGAGCTATCATAGCAGGATTCAGCTTTGAAGTAATGTTGAGACAGTCCCTTCACAATAAAAAAGTCCAAGAGGTCAGGTATTTTATTACTGTCAGTTGGCCAATATGTTGGTTCGCCAGTAGAAATAGGTACAAGGTGATTAGATATTAGGGTCAAATTTAGTTGTCTGCCTCGCGTTGTCGTCAGTCTTGAGCCCCAGTACGTGTGTTTCGAATTCCAGTCCCCACCTGCCACGAAGCGATCACCGAGTTTTGTGAATAACTCCTTGAACATGACTTCACTTATATTATGTTTTGGTGGACAATACACAGAGGCAATGTTAAAATATCCGCATTTGTCTTCAACGGCAACTATGGTGGCTTGAATATGGCATGTCTGAAAGTCTGGAAGGGGATGATGTTTTATGTTGTTTTTAATGATAATGCATGTTCCTGCATGGGCCTTTCCATCGGGGTGATTTGTCAGATACGTACTAAACCCATCGAATTTAATACAACTGTTACTTGTACAATGAGTTTCGGTAATAAGAAGAACGTCAATTTTATGCTCTTTTAACAATAGTTCAGCCTCATCTTTATTGGGACTTAAGCCGTTTATGTTCCACGTAGCTACTTGCAAACCTATTTTTTGGCTAGTTTATCGACAAGTGTTGTAATGAGACTCATTAGAGTGCTCATCTGTTGTAAGATTAGATCGAATTTTTCGCTCTGTTTTATAAGTATTTGCTCTAAATTGTTGTAAATATTAGTTGTATGTGATTCTTGAACTTGAGGGTTATTTTGCGATTTCAGGGCCTCCGCATAGTGCATCTTGTCCTTAGCTGTTGGGTGTATTTGTTCAGATTGTTGTTGTTGTGAAGTCGCTTTAACGGGTTTATGCATAGTTTGAGTGGTTTTTTTAGTTGTTTGATTAGTTATTCTCCTTGTCAAGATTTCTCTATAGACTTCGCAGCCTTTATAATTTGCTGGATGGGCGCCTAGGCACAACGCGCATTTTGCAGGTGTGTTTCTATCTCGTTTTGGGCACTCAGATGTTTTATGCGATTGTGCGCACTTCACGCAGCGGAAGGGCCTCATGCAGTAGTTCTTAGAGTGGCCGTACTGCTGGCATCGTTGGCATTGTACTATAGTCTTCTTTTTCCTCGGGTCTTCGATTTTAACCGACTGGTGATATATGTACTTGATTTCTTTAACAAGTTTGTTGTTTGTATGAGGAAGAAGGTTGACAAAGAAAGTTGATGTCGGCTTCTTCTCAGGACCATATCTAGCATTAATGATTTCGCCAGTCACTGTGTTGCCTGTTTTTTCTATTTCCTCTTATATTATTTTCTATTTTATAATCT
Organism: Erebia aethiops; assembly: GCA_923060345.2. NCBI lineage: Eukaryota > Metazoa > Arthropoda > Insecta > Lepidoptera > Nymphalidae > Erebia > Erebia aethiops. The sequence goes on along the minus strand of OV281096.1, from coordinate 4,766,497 downwards.
TAATATATAAAACAAAGTCGGATTTGTTCGAACACTTATAACTCTAGAACGGCTGGACCGATTTTCATGGTTTTTGATTTGTTGTATTTGTCTCCGTCCCGAATAGCAGATCTATTAAAAACATTGGAAAATTGACGATAACATAAAATAAAAGAGAAAAAAACGTGTGGTGTCGTGGGACACCAGATAGGAACGAAGTTCTAGTCGAGGTAAAAAGAAAATAATTATTCAGGTATAAATTTTTTATTATGATTTTTGAAGTGAAAACTTCTTTAGCCGCGTTGAGCACTTCGCTTTCGCGGCGTCATCGACATGCATGTCGCCGAAATGCTCGCGTTGTTACGAAGACAAAAGTTCTTAAATGTAAATATACTATATTCAAAATAATTAAACTTTTTAGTGTTAAAGTTTAATTTCGAATAAACTATAGGTACATAAAAGCTTATTGTATGAGCTTTTATACCTCACAGCTTTGGTTAAGCTATACCAAACGATCCTTTAACATCCTCAGAGTACAGTCACAGGTACAGTACCACAATGCCCTCCGTATTTTATTAAAAATGCCGAGGTATTGCAGTGCGTCCTGACTTTTATGCGATCATACGGAACAGGATTGCGGGTTTCTGGGAAACTGTCCGTAATTCTAATAATAGTATGATCAGTATCGTCGCTCAGGCATCCCCTGACAACGTGTTTTTAAACACTGGTTGAAAGTGCACCAGACTCAGAACACTTAAAGTGACTTAATATACCAATGGTAGTTTAATAATTTGTAGCTTAAGTTTTAATTCTATATTTTTATTTTTATATTCTGTATTTTGTACTATGGGTCCCTAACTGAAATAAAACAATTTTATTTTTTATTTTATAAAAATCTTACTCCACGTATTTTTGTTACGGACAGTTTTTGCCGGCTAGGGTACCCCTCCGAATCGTCCATAAGGAACTTCGTTCCAAAAAACATTTTCCCTTGATTTTCCCATATAAAAAAACACGCGGACGTAGTCGCGGGCAACAGCTAGCTGGTGTATGCAAATAACTATCACAGAAGTCTAATTACAAACGAAACAAGTATAGTTATCACTGGAACAGCGCGCGTACACCGCCCAGCGTAGCTTTCATAGCGCAAAGATCTCGAAGCGTATTCCTGAAGAAGACCACACTCCACATTCTTCTTCAAAATCGAGCTATCCCTCGCTATGCGTATCATAAAGCATTTCATCCCTGGACTCACTTGTATAGAACTCCCCTTAACTTCCACAGCTTCTACTGTAGTATTTTGAATAGTAACAGTTGTATTACCATTATTTACAGTATGAGTAACGTTTACTGTTTTGGTCACAGTTGGAATTGGTTTGTTTTCGCGTTCCGCTTCCCAAATAAAACTAGACATGAGTTTGCAGTCGATTCGGGTTTCTTCGTATTCTCCATTGGTTTTGCTGATCCCCAACTTGCATATTTCGCCTGGATTGCCGCGGTATTCTCGCGAGTTGCCTCTGTCGTAGTAATGGTCGTGGTAACCATGACTGTTGGACATCCTTCCCAAATTGTACAAAGCAAGTCCAGTTAATAAATTGTCGTATCTACTACCTGAGTTCTTGTATACGTAAACGTAACTTGGAGGTGTCCCGACGAAGACTGGATGCTGTTGTGAGCCGTAGCTTATATGCTGTGGTGGCGAATAATGGTAATGGTTGTGGACTTCATTCCTTTGCCGATAGCTCGTTGAACTATGGGTGTTTCCTGAGAATCCTGTGCTTTGGGGGTATGTATGAGTGTTTGAAGATCTGTGGTAGCTGGTACCTGAGTACCTATTGCCGGATAAACCGTGAGATGACGGGTAGGTATGACTCCCGCCGCCTCTAGAGACGGAACCGCCACCGCCGCCTCTCCTCGCGAATACGAGAGCAAAATAACAAATAAAGAGTACTAGATATTGAGGCGGCATATTGCCATAATAAGCGACACCCAACTGCAGACCGTGTTTGTGCGTGAACTGACGACATGACATTTCCACTCCCATTCGTAGGGATGATTCACACTTGAGTAATATGAGGAAGTATTATTTTCCACTTAAGCCACTCTTGCATAATAACGATTAACAGAATAGATAAGCAAGAGTGGATTTTCCTATTATTTTGATACGTAGATTGAATTTATGTGAGCATATTAAAATTATTATTTGACTAGCTGATGCCCACGACTCTTTAATTTTCCGGGATAAAAAGTACCCTATGTGTTATTGCAGACTATAATTTATCTGTGCCAAATTTCATCCAAATCCGTTCAGCCGTTCTGGCGTGATTAAGTAGGTAACATCAATCCATCCAAACTTTCACATTTATAATATTAAGTATACTTAGATGATGAGTGCCTTAGAATGAAGCGTAACATACTTACCTGATGCTAAATATCTATTAAAAAAAAATTAACATCGTTCATATAATATAATATATGCGATTCTAAATTACATCGACGAATTATAGTTAGTTATATTAAATATACCTACGATGTTTGTGAAATGGTGATAATAAAAAAAAACCGGCTGAATTTGTGGTTGGCTCTTCTCAGACCAGGGCGAGTTTGGAACCCTCGTAGCTTTAGTTTTAAGATATCTACCGTAACTGATAATCACCATCATGTTTTATAAGTTTCGGACGTCAATAAGTGTACCTAAATTGAATAAATAAATATTGATTTAATTTCATACGAAAGAGACAACAAGCGAGAATACCTACTGTGGCAATCCATGCGAAATATGCGAATGCGAATAAACCCGAATCGACTGCAAACTCGTGACAAGTTTCGTTTAGGAAGCGGAACGCGAAAGCAAACCAACCCCAACTGTGACCAAAAACAGTTAACGTTACTCATACTGTAAATAATGGTAATAGAACTGTAACTATTCAAAATACCACAGTAGAAGTTGTGGAAGTTAAAGGGACCAAAACAGTGACTCCAAGAAATTCCAACTGTGACAAAAACAGTTAACGTTACACAAACATCATTGTAGGATCAATTTTTTTAAATAAGCATTCGAAAGTCCGCGAGAACTCGACATGGCAATATAAGCAATTAAGGCAATTTAAGGTTAATTTAAGGCAATTGAAGACTAGGATAGCGCACGTGGCATCTCTTCCCGCCCCACCTCATACCCTATGTCGACATATTGCGGACGGAAAAAAAATTGTGTGTGTTAGCTCTGACGCACGACTGGAGTTTACTCCTTACGATCGAAGTGTTACCATGGAAACATAAACATAACGTAACGTAACGTAGAAAATTTGATTTTACTCTCCATACATTTTCATACCACGAGCTTACTCCAAAAATATGCGTATGATTCGTACCTAAGTCGTAACGTTGCATGAATGCCGACAAATGTGAACAGTCCCTAGTTATGACGTAGAAGGGAGCGGTGTTTAGTGACAGTCAACATTGGGGTTCGACCATCCCTAGTGAATTAGAATTGACCCACTAAAAACAACGCTCACGCAAACCACAAGTTAATTAAGGTAATCGAATTCCATTTTCACTTTATACGTAGATTGAAACTTATAGCTTCTAGTTAATAACGTGTTTTATAGATTAATAATAATGTTCTCCCGTCCCATAACAATTAACAAGTGTGTGCACAAACACAGGTGCTCCCTCTATTCTCTTAAGGGCCGTAAGATTAGTCTCATAGCCCGATGGGACGGAAAATCCGAGACGACCGGTGAGGATCGGGCACAAGAGTCAGCACTGACGGCTTTACGTGATATCCGAGGCACGGAGGTCGAACACCGCCAACTGCAGTGCAACTCCGGGCTAGTATCGAGAGTTCTTTGTCTGAACAACCGAATTATGGCCTACCCTGGGTTCTATTTTCGGACCGGGATAATTAATAAATAGCTTATTCTGTTAAACTCAATCATAATTTGGCAATGTGGCTAATTCTCTTTTACGCTCTCTCTTTTTCTACAGCGAGTATTATGAAAGAGATAGAGATATACTCAGAGCTGTCGCTTATTTTCAAGATTGTGTTTAACAGAATTAGCCACAGTGCCCAATTATTATGATTGCAATGCTGTATTTTTGTAATTATTGGAAACTAGCTGATGCCCGCGACTTCGTCCGCGTGGTTTAAGTTTTTTTGATTTTCGCGGGAACTCCTTAATTTTCCGGAATAAAAAGTAGCCTATGTCACTCTCCACGTCCTCAACAGCCATACCCATGCCAAAAACCACGTCGATCCGTCGCTCCGTTGCAGCGTGATTGAAGGACAAACCAATAAACAAACTGACTTTCGCATTTATAATATTGGTATGATTACTGGCGTGCGGCCAGAGCCAATATACGTAGTTTTATTAAAATAATGAAGCAATTTCCAGGCAAGTAGAACAAAAAGTAGATTTCCATCAAACTGATGACGATCGGTAACCTTATTACGTTAAATCTACATCAATAATTGTTACAGTCTCAATTGTTGTGATTGGCTGATTTATATTAAACTACCAGTAGGTAATTTTTTTTCTTTACACCTTTACAAGTTGGCCTTTGACTTTAATCTCATCTGATGGTAAGTGATGATGCAGTCTAAGATGGTAGATAAATAGATAGATAGATAGATAATAAATTTAGATAGATAAAAAATGGTAGCGGGCTGAACTGTTAGGGGCATGGCAGTTATATTAAACCCATACCCCTATTCGGTTTCTAAACGGCATCGTACCGGAACGCTAAATCGCTTGGCGGCACGTCTTTGCTGGTAGGGTGGTAACTAGCCACGGCCGAAGCCTCCCACCAGGCCAGACCAGAGAAAATTCAGAAATTATAAATTCCGAAATTGTTCGTTACACAGTAATAATCATCTTCACGTAAATGAAACAAACATAAGTACAATTATTGAGATAGTTTTTAATTATCATAATTAGCAGAGCTTAAAATTACATTCCATTAATGCATAAACAAAAAATACCATGTCGGTCGTTCACATCAATTTTACAGACTTATTGTTTAATAAATAAAAACTATAATGGAATCACAACGACTTAAATATGTAATTAGTGTTCATTGGATAGTGTTATGTCATTAAAATATTTTTTTCATCCCATGTATTGGAAAAGGACGACTTGGTTCGCCTTTAAGTGCACCCAAAGGTGGTGTTTTCTATAAGAAACTTTTAGCGGGCAGAAATGAGTTTTTAATCCTCTTTATTTCAAAAAGTACGCCGCAATTATCTTTGCCGCGCACTTTTTGAATTTGGAATATCTTAGTGTTCAGCGCAATGACTAAGGAATATGTATTCACAATGGACATGCCCTAAGCTATGTCAAAACGTGTCCAATTTATCAGCTGATTATGAACATAAAATGGCTGCCTGTTCTTAAATGTTCATAAATAATTATAACATAAACAAACTTTTGACAGCAAACCTACCACCAAGAGTGAACAGAAAATGGCGAACCGTTCCACATTTCGTTCATTCATATTTGTATAAACGCTAGTATGTATAGAATGTAAGGGCCTCTCCATGTATATATTATCTCTATGGTTCAGCGCCAAAGAAACCGAACGCAAATATTGTTTGAATAAAGACTGGCTGGTACGACGGCCCATAGGCGCACCGCCCGCGCCGGCTGAATAAAAAAAAAAGAAATCAAATTAAAAACGCGCGAACTACAGCCCGTGTTTTCGTCAATTTTCAAGGATTGTTAACACAGATTGACAGTGAAAGTATAGAATTACTCTATGTTTTATTAAATAATAATATTACAATAAAATATGAGGCGCCTTTTATTTTCTCATACAGGGTGATGAAAAGTAGAGTGTATCATTCGCACGCAAAATTTTTTGGCTCGGGCGACGTACTTTGAATCCCTCGCTACGTTCAGGATTCTACTAAAGAATCCCTCGCTACGCTCGGAATTCTACTCTAGAATCCCTCACTTAGCTCTGGATTCAAAAAAGCGCCCTCGCCGTAAAAATATTATTTTGCTTCCTTATGTATAGGTACAATCTACTATTGCTCCTAAATTTCTCTTCCAGCAAGAATATTTTTAAATACTTACATAATTTATACACTCATTTTTTTTTTCTTGTAAAAGCTTTGCACCTTTCTAGATCGTGCCACAACCTTTTTAAGGCTTTCTATGACATGAGATATGAGAAAATGAGTCTTTTGAATAAAATAGACTCTTATCCACTGACTGGATTCACCAGTGAATAAAATAGCATTCTGGAAGTTCACTGTGATCCAGAATGATCCAGGATAGAAATCGACAAGTTACCAGTATACCACTTATAAGACGCATCGGCCAAATTAGTTTGCGCAGAAAAGCAACCTAACCGCGCCGGCTAAAACCGAATGTCAACACCAATAAAATACAAATATTGGGGCCAATTCTATATAGCACAATCTCGACAACTCTATTCATATTGCTATCCCTTTCATAATATTCTAAACTAGCTGATGCCCGCGACTTCGTACGCGTGGATCGAGGTTGTGTGGTTCCCGCGGGAACTCTTTAATTTTCCGGGATAAAAAGTAGCCTATGTGCTATTCCAGACTATAATCTATCTCTGTGCCAAATTTCATCCAGATCCGTTCAGCTGTTGGGGCGTGATTGAGTAACAAACATCCATACATCCAAACTTTCGCATTTATAATATTATAAATAAGATGGAAAGGGGCAGCACTAGGTTTAGAGCTGTCTTTTTAATTCAGTTTAGAAATTGTGCTAAACATAAGTGGCCCCATCATTGTTTGATTTTAAACACAAGTACAACAGAGGCTCGTGGTATCTATCGAGCTCGGACTCCGAACATAGCGCGTAGGCAACAACCAATAGCGGACGCGTGCTATGATTGGCTGAGATATTTCATGCCATTTAAAATAGGATTTCTGCGCAGGTACATCAGCGTAACTCAAAAGTGGTATCCCTCTACAAGCTCCACTGAGATGGAACTTTAAGATGTGTCTTTTAAAGTACTACAAATTAAAAAGCATTTTGAATAAATATAATTTTGAATTTTAACATTCTGCAGGAGTTCTAGAGCTTTTATTTGGTTGGAACAATCTTGCACCAAATATAGACTGTTGTAAAGACCTGTGTTACCACATATTAAATTTTTGTTTGATAAAAATAATTTTGAGTTTTAAACAATTCATAAGAATTGGGTATTTGACAACTATTCAAATAAATTATTTTAAAGTGATTATTAAATAGAGGATCTCCCAAAAGTAATAGCCACATAACGTCCCGTTAGTTTTATTTTGAATAACTATTTTTACTATCGATTAAAGTAAAAAAGTGCTTCGAACTTTGATGACGTCACTATTCAATATTTCATACAAAATCCCCAACTAGACTGGATATTTGACTAGTTGTAGTAGTAATAAAAAAAAATTTTAAACGTCAAAAGTCAAGACGCGTGCTTATAGTTTGGGAGTTGTATGAAATTTTGAATTGTGACGTCATCAAAGTTCAACGCACTTTAATCGAGAGTTTTAAATGGTCATTCAACACGGCTCCTATTAGCAGGAGCCGTGGATATTACGTCTTTTAGAAGATCCTTCATTTAATAATCACTAAAAAATAATTTATTTGAGTAGTGGTCAAAAATACCCAATTCTTAGAGCTTTGAAATGTTTGTACTTATCTTGCACCAAATATGTAAATACTGTGGTAAAGATCTGTATGAATAAACAATAATGAGTTTAAAACAATTTCAAAGAATTTATTTGGTTTAAACAATTTCACTCTTGCACCAAATAGGGACCCAAATAAAGACAGTCGTAAAGATATGTAAAAATCATGTCATATTTAAATGTCTTTTGAATAAAGATGACTTGGAATTTGAAACAGTTGAACTTTTATTTGGTTGAAACAATTTCGCACTTATCTTGAACCGAATGGGGACCGTCGTGTTTCTATGTAGTTTGTGTATGTTAGGGCTCCAATGCGGGCCCGGGCGAGGCCTATCCGTGGTTGACGTTGACTCCTGACTCCAGCTCTGAGGCCGGCGTCTCGGGCTCTTCATCATTGTAAATGTTTTCAGCCATTTGCCAAACCTGCGAATATAAGATACTTCAATTACTTCACATAAAAAGCATAAATGGATTGCGAAAACATTGATATAGAAGTGAAACTACAGATTTTCTTGATACAATGCAGGTCTGCACTTTGAAATCAATTAATTTCCGTAATTAGCACCTTAAAATATTTCGCAAACGACATCTAATGGTATATTGTCTAAAACACTAAAACATTTTAATTTGATAGAGGATGAGTACGTAAAATTTTATCAGTGTGACCCTGTGCCTTATCGGGGAATCCAAAATTATTACTATCTAGAAGATGCCGGGGCTAATTTCTATAAATGCTGTATGTCTGTCTGTCTGCTACGCTTTCACGGGCCCTCTTTTCAACCGATTTGGATGAAATTTGGTATAGAGATAGGTTGCATCCCCGGCAAGGACATAAGCTACTTTTCATCCTGGAATATTAAGGAGTTCCCGCGGGAATCAAAAAAACTTAATCCACGCGGACGAAGTCGCGGGCATCATCTAGTACAAAAATAAAAGTATTTGAATAGGTTACTGTAAGGCACTATCTACTAACTATCATCTATGCGACGCGTGTTTGGCGGACCGGTTGTCGATCGCCTACTGCCTATTTAAAACAACTCTGCCTGTTTGACGGACCCTGTGCCTGATCTATCTCTGGTTTTGTAATTCAGTTATGGACTGACAGTATACTGCCGCCGTATCCTAGGGAAATATATGACGTCATCAATCGTCGCCATTTTTGTACTGTGAGCGAGCGCTTTCGAGGTAAGGTGCTCTCAGTGCTTTGATCAACAGCTGGACTGCGTTCCGTTTTAAACAGTAACCAGTATAACTATAAAGGAATGGCAGTATACTAAATTGACGTCACACCTTACAGTGCTATCGGAACATACCCCTTACGTATTTTATCGGCCAGTAGGAGATTCAGACAATCAAGGGTAATTGCACTCGTCACCCATCGGTTGATCTATGATCATACCTGCATAATGTTGTCCTCTGAGACGGAGCAGATGACCCAGGGCTCGTTGGGGTTCCAGGAGAAGTCCGATATCTTGGCGGTGTGGCCTCCATGGATGAAGAGCAGCTCTGGGGGACCGTCCTCAGCGTCCTCCGCAGTCTGCTCCTCACCGATCTTCGACAGGTCCCATACGTGTAACCTGCCAAAGTATAGTACATTATGGTACAAGTGTGTAATGTTGGTGATTACCGCTGAGGCGCCATTGAGAACCGTTAGGTGAGCGTCTTAAGATAGCCGAGGACGGTAATCATCAATACACACGTGTATCATGCGACGTTTTTCAACACACTTGTGAAGAAAATAATACTAAAAAATAATTTTATTTAGTAGATAAAATTTAAAAAAAAAAACTATAACTCACTTGTGAATAATAATAATACTAAAAAATAATTTTATTTAGTAGATAAAATAAAATAAAAACGCTATAAGTCACTTGTGAATAACAGCAATGAAAAGTCACAGTTTGATTATAGGTGTCATTATGTGCCTAATTGCGGTGAAATTAGAGCCACTTTATGAGCAGGTGGGTTGAAAAATTTTTATTTCACAGAGGACAGCTTGTGACACTTATAAAAGTCCTACCACCTACTGCAGACAAACAAAGGATCCCCAATCAACGACTAACTAAGAATCTTCTGCAATTCAACAGAACCATTACTGAGGGTTGTGACTCGTGACGTCTTTCCATTAATCAAATAACGGTAGGAGTTTTCTTGGGACAATAATACGGTGGGATCCAATGTCCTTCTGCATATGGTTCGACTAAAAGTATTTAAAGTCTTAGGTTTTTGTAACGATTATTATCAGATGTTAGTGATAATATACTATATCCAATGAGAGCGTACTATTTCATTGTTTTTAAGATGTTAAGATTTCAAATAAATTATTTAAGAATTTTTTAAGAAGAATAACTGTGTATATAATCATTATTATTATTTTATTCTAGTTTTGTTATACTCTTACATCATTAAGTCATAAGTTTAATTTGTTATTCACAATTTACTACTATTTACAAAACCTATCTTTGATTCAGTTTTCTCTAAAGATTTTCCTTTTATACAAACATAAGCTATCAAAAATTTAGAAGCTATATCATTGACGTTCCCATCGAAAGGCGGTCACTGAAAATCAGCGTTGGGACACCTGGCACCTCAGACGTGAGTCCTGGCGGCATCGCCGGTTTTAAGCCTGAGAGGCCAGGAGCCCCAACACAAGCTGAGTGACTCACCTGTTGGTAGCGTTACACTGATTTACAAACTAACATTTTATAATATGTATGTAACTCATTTTTAATTTTGATTTATTTTGTGCATCTGTGTTTATTGCTGCCAATAAAGATTTTTCTATTCTATTCTATTCTAATAGCCGGGACCGGCGGCTTAACGTGCTCTAAGAGGCACGTTGCCTATCAGTCGATATGCGTTGTCACAACTGGGCCACTCGTCCCTCACTACTATGTTACTATTACTATCAATAGAGCCCAAAATAATAATTTTTCGATTTTCTACGGCATCACTCTGAAACTACTGGACGAATTTCAATGCAATTTGGCATAGGATATCTTTTATCTATTCACTAGTAGGATAAAATAAATGTTTGGGCTGAACATAAGGACTCCTGCACTGCCATACCCCTAACAGGTTAGCCCGCTACTTCTCTCTTAGACTGCATCATCACTTACCGTCAGATGATATCGCAGTCAAGGGCTAACTTGTAGTAGAATTTTAAAAAAAATTGGCATTCATAGGGATTGCCGATAGAAGTGAAAGCGAATACTTATTTTTTTTTAAATTAAAATTATTAAAATATAAGCCTTAAAACTAAGGCCTTAAAGTTTAATTTCCAATGTAGTATATTTATATTTAAGACCTTTTGTTTTCGTAACCACGCGAGCATGTCGGTGTTCGCGAGCATGTCGGTCTCGCGAATCTACATTTTTACCCCCTACCAAAAACTGCTAAGCGCGGCTAAAGAAGTTTTCACTTCAAAAAATATATAGAGGGTAGTGCAGGTAAAATGCGAACATACCGTCTGTCTGTGCCGCTGCTGGCTAGGATGGTCTCGTTGTGGGGCGACCACTGCACCTGGAAGATCTCATCCTTGTGCGACTCGAACGAGTGCAGCTTTAACTTCAGATTGCGCAGGTCCCACAGCGCCACCTGACAATTTTGAAAACTCTTAGCCAACATGTTTTTATGGGTTACAACATAGTTTTATTTTATATTTTAAAGGTAATATGACGGAGAATAATAATAAATGATAAAATTTTCTGGGGGCATAATTCTGATAAATTTAAGAGATCATTGAAAAAAGCAGTCATAAAAAATGGATATTTTTTCACAAAAGGCAAAGTTTAAGTCATGATACCACTTTTTCGCTAGTTAATTGTTATTGAATCATTACCACCAACGATATGGCAATTTTTTTTTTATTTACATGGAGTCTACATAAGAAATAAAAATCTTAATTCACTTTATGGTCTAGTTTCACGGCCTTTCTGGGTTGCACATTTTATCCAGGGACACCCTGTATAATGTCAGCTTTGCTTTTAAATTAAAGTTGAATTTTTAGAAAATATAAAAGATTGTGTATTTGTTTATTGACGAAGGTTTAATTAAGTTGATATTTGACTCATTCGATGTAATTCACTCGGTCAGTTTGTTGGCCGGGATACGCCATATTGGATTAATTTGCATAAATACGAGTATTTTGACTTTGTTGGGTTAGTCTGTTGCCGGCAGACTCAGCGATTATTGAATACTTTTGTGTTTAGATCGCAATTTGTTTTAGAGCTTAGCAGTAGCAACTGCAGCCTGATCAAATGATTAATTTATTGCTTTGGCCAAGTTTTTATAATTAACTATCTCTCGTAAAACCGCTACACGTTTAACCATTTATTCGTGCACGTTTTAAAGAGAGTACAAACATATTTTAAAAGTAATTTTAATTATTCACCCACTTCTGGAATTATGCTTACAATAATTTGAGTACATACCGTTTTATCAGCACTGCCGGTAGCCAGGATAAATTCCGAGTAAGGGTTGAAACTGAGGCAATTAACTTCAGCTGTGTGTGCGTCTACAGTGTGCGATGGCTTTGACGTGTTGTTACACCTGCACAAAAAGGATGACTTATTTTCTACAGATTCTGAAAGAAAAATGGCGAAAACAACAAGTATTTGGTTCAAAAATTAGGTATATTACAACAAAATAAAATAAAAATAAAAACTTTTGTTTGGAAACATTAGCACAAGGTCATATTATAAGCATATACAAACGATAATTCTGCAAAAGCATTTAATAAATATCATTTCTGTGTAGGTACTAAATAAGGTCAAATAAATTAACTCATCTTAGAAAAGTTAACCATTGAAACGTAGTTGCTTATATTATTATTATTTTTACCCTCGACGAAACGGAGACGGTCTTGTGTTGTGTGTTTGCCCTAAGAGGTTGTGTGTTTGTTTGTGCACTTTTTTGTTACCATTTTTTACAAAAAGTACTGGGCCGATAGAGATGCGGTTTTATGGATTAGAAACATATAGCTTGTGAGAAGGTTCTTAGATATATTTTAGGTCCACAGACAACCAAGCTGAGCTGTAGTCTATGATTTTAACTTTAGATGCGGTTTTTTGCATTAGATATATTTAGCTTGTACCTAGATGTTGCCCAGGGTCTCATGATGGAGCCAGGACGTGGTCATGGAAACTCCTTAAGTTCTCATCGTAAACCCGTCGTATTTTTGACAATTATTTATCAGAATATTAAAATTTAACACTATTTGACACCTCTGCTCATTACTAAGCACTAGTCTTATCTCAGAATGAGAGGGGTTTAGCCATAGTCCACCCTGGTCATAAACTACTGAGCCGTCAAAGATGCAGTTTTGTGTTTTAGATATTATGTTAAATATACTTTTGCTATACGTTCTAATTGTTGTTTCAAAGTTATGAAGGACATAATGGAGCTCTGCAGTACTTGGTGGGTTTTTTAAATTTTATTACTTGTATTATCAATCAGTTGTGAGACTATAATCGGATGCATTCTGCGATGTTAACTGTTGCAGACCTTTGGTGAGCCTACGCTCAGGAGTCTATTGTAGTAATGAATTTTAATCCTTTTAATTATTGGAGCCATTAGTAATGAGTTGGCAAGTACATTTGGATGCTTGGTGAGCCATTCTTTGTTTTATGGAGAGTTTCTTTGAAGTGAAGTCAACGTAACAAAAAATAATAATTTCGAATAACAATTTTGTGTAATAATAATAATAATAGAGCTTTATCTGTTAGTGTTTTTTTTTAAACAATGCCTTTAACGATATATGTAATTATGTGTTAGTTTTGTTAGTTGAATTAGTATACATATTGAGATTAAATGGTAAGTGTTAGTTAGTTAGTAGTTTTAGCTTGAGATGGCTTCATATCCTGGGTGAAAGCCTCCTCCAACAATTTCGTGTACTCACTACTCACCTAGTATCCCAAATCATCAGTTTCTGGTCGTCAGCGACAGATCCGAACAGTGATTCGTGCAATAAATGCCACGCTACGTCCTCCACCACGGCGGTATGGCCCGTGAATACAGACTTGGCTTCAATCACACGCCCCTCCTTGGGAGTCGCATTGATGTCCCACAGGCAGATTGTGTGATCATCGCTGGGAACAAGTTGTAATTATAATAGCTTAGCTTATATTTTATAATATGTATTTCATCTTATATTCCATTCAGGGAACTTGACGACCTCCGTGGCGCAGTGTGTAGCGCTGTTGCCTTAATGTGCGGAGGTCCTGGATTCGATCCCCGGCAGGGTCAATTTGGGAATTTATAATTTCTGAATTTTCCCTGGTCTGGCCTGGTGGGAGGCTTCGGCCTTGGCTAGTTACCACCCTACCGTCAAAGACGTGCCGCCAAGCGATTTAGCGTTCCGGTACGATGTCGTGTAGAAACCGAAGGGGTAACTCATTATTCAAAATACTCATTTCCATCATCTTTTTCCCTGCTACGTAGATGAAATAATAATGGATTAAAAATATTTGAAAACAAAACTGTAATATAGCGGATAATGATGACCCCCATTACAAAATATTTTATCAAGACAAGCCTTACCTAGCTGATAGAAGATAACCATTCAAGTTAGGGTTCCATGATAATCCATAGCCTTCTTTTTGGTGCCCACGCAATCTGGAAATAAAAACAAAACATATTACAAGTAAGAATTTTCTGAAATTAATGCAATAATCACACAGAATTAATAAATATAATAATGTCCTCCCGACCGAATTTCGGCCACAGAGGCTTAATTCCAGAGAGATTAGCCATCTGCCTAGGAGATATTATAGTGTAAATAAGTGTACTTAGTACACACGTCTCTGTTCCTTTACTCCCATAGCCCCATTGCATGGAAAATCCGACACAACCTGAGAGAGATCAGGTGCAGGACCGACAACTTCCTAACTCCGGGCTAGTACTGAGAATTTCTTCTCAGAGCCCCAAGCCCTTTGCCTTCCTACTCCCCTCCCCCTTTTGACCTAGTCAAGTGACCTCACGACTGGACCAAAAGGGGGAGTATGTAGGAAGGCAAAAGGGTTCCATCACACAGAATTATTAATGATACTACAGCATAAAAAATACAGTGCAATTTCGACTCTAGGTTCAAGGGCTTCAGCTAGGCAATGGTGAGTCAAAACTTTTCCCTTCATTACATGAGATGTATAACTAAATATTTTGCAGTTGCAAAAATTAAATAATGATTAATGATGAATAATGATACCTGAGATCAGGGGTGCATTCGCCGGATGGTTCTGGTTTGGAGGGATGCTTGGTGTAGTCAAACACCAGCACATCGGAGGAGGGTGTCTTGGTGGCGATGACGCACGGGTTCTGAGGCATGTAGCGCGCTCGGTTCACTTCCCCTTCGTGGTTTATTTTAATTTCTATGTCTATTTTGCCCGAGACGGAGCCAAAACCACCAAATTCTAAAACAAAAAAATCATTATTATACATTATGTCAAGAATAGCACCAGTTTGTTAAGAAAATGAATATACGAAGGCAAAATAAAAATTAAAGTAAAAAAAACAAATGGGCAAATTTTTTTTTGTTTTTACAAATTTTACAACTCTGTTTTGTAACTTGCTCATATTTTTCTTTATTTTTATATCAACAATAAGTACAGTCATTTAAATTTATACTATAGTAATATATTATAAATGTGAAAGTTTGGATGGATGGAACAATGGATGTACACATGCATCCATTGTTCCATCATGGATGTTTGTTACCCAATTTCACCAGAACGGCTGAACAGATCTGGATGAAATTTGGCACAAAGATAGATTATAGTCTG
The DNA here is from genome assembly GCA_923060345.2 of Erebia aethiops. Classification (NCBI taxonomy): domain Eukaryota; kingdom Metazoa; phylum Arthropoda; class Insecta; order Lepidoptera; family Nymphalidae; genus Erebia; species Erebia aethiops. The sequence goes on along the minus strand of OV281096.1, from coordinate 4,751,086 downwards.
AAATAACACATAGGCTACTTTGTATCTTGGAAAATTAAAGAGTTCCCCTGGGGGACCCAAAAACCGCAATCCACGCGGAGTAAGTCACGGGCATTAGCTAGTTTAAAATATTTATTATTGTATAGATTACTTACCACCCTTATCGTTGTCATAGTGGCTCGCATCAAACTGTGCATCTTCATTTGGAAGTTGAACACTTGCAATTAACAGGTGATTTTGTTCATCTGATGTGTGTGTACCCAAAATTAGTCTGCAAAACATAAATACATAAGTATGATGTAGGGTAAATATTTTTGAACTATGTAATCGATGTTATGATAACTGGACAATATTATTTGGTAGGTAATTGAAATACTGTTAAGTAAATGAAAGCAAAAGCATGTATCTCAAAATATTGTATTGAAGTAAATCTGTTTAGGCTAGCTAATATAGGATTGATTTTTATACAAAAATCCTGTCTGAATTCAGAAACGGTCAAAATTGTGTATAGATTTTCACAAAGGACTGGTAACCAAGGATCATATTATGTAAAAGTTTTGGATATTTGTCACCATTTAGTTGTTATAGTTTAGGACAACAAAGGCTTGTAGCACATGACAGGACTGCAAATGCTAGCACTGTGAATCTATATTTATCTGTTACCTGTGAACAGAATAGTCTTTTCCTTCAGGCCTAGTGACATCTGGAAGCCACTGCGCGGTCAAGGAGGGCCATTCCAGTGCGTGTGTCATGACCAGGTCATACAAGAATGGGGTGTTCTTTTTCCATATTTTATACTCTTCGTTAATAACTCTCTCTTCAACCGCATCATCGAAGGTTTCTGCGATGGTAAATAACACAAATAAATCATGTAAAACAAGATAAATCCAATATTGTTAACCAAAAAAAGTCAAACGAGCCTGTCACGAACCAGATCCATGAAGCATAATTCTTCATTAGATCGTAGTAATTATCAAATATTTTTACCTCCGTCTCCTTTATCACCCATATCAACGTTATTTGCAAACTTTCGCAATTTTAAAGCGAATTTATCAAAAAATCCAACCGGCCCCGTAAAGGCGCCAAACAATCCTTTTCTAGCGTTATTAGAGTATTGCGAGCATGAAAAATTATAAATTAATATTATTTTCGTCTATGCCCATCACGCCTATCCATAGAGTAAGTATATTTATATATGTATATAATATATATAGCTTATCTTAACCTCCCTGTGACTTGTGAGTATATTGAGTTCTGTGATCTTAACTGTACAAAAAGCAATAAAAAAGCCTGGGACCCAGGCGCTTCGATTGCAACCGCTTAAAAAGCATAGCAATATCATAGATAATTTTACAATCAGTTTTTGTCTACTACTAATCTCTATTCTCTACTGAAAATGTAGCAGCACCAAACGGCAAACAGAGCACGCACAGAGTACATTGAACCAGAGACAAGTTAACCAGCATCCAGCATTGAACATAGATTAAAGTTATAAACGTATATACTGAGCAGTCTCAGATCAATGACCTCGCATTTCTAGCCATGTTCTAGCAACACTGTTATAACTTGTCAGCACAGAGTACATTGAGTAGGGGTACTTGTCAGGTTCAGTGATGTCAAATCTACCAACTTTTTGGTAGATCTACCAATTTTCACTTCAGTCTACCTATCTACCACCCTAGACCTAAAAACTACCTATTTTTAATTAGTTTGACATAATATCACCACATTGAATTATTTTTATATCGACGAGCGACGTTGCGATGTGTTGTGTGAGCCATGCGACCTCAGATTAAAAACCTTTTTAATCTGAGCATGCGACGATGCGTCAAGCATAAATAAGTCCAGGCCATAAACCACAAAAAAAAAAAGTCAGCATCAGTTCGCCGTTCGTGACATTTCGCGCCCATAGACATTATTATTATTCTGTTCTGTGGCCCATTCCCGGTTGGTTTGTTGCGGAATCAGTGGTGAATCTTTGCTCCTGTTTTGTGCTGTTTTGTTGTTAAAACTAAATATATAACGGTGCTGATTGCTGTTTGTTCTGTGTTGCGTGCATTTATTTATGTAATGGATTCTGACAGCAGCGAATTTGCACGGAGACTCTAGAGTCTAGAGGGATTGTTGCGTACTAAAATATTCATAGCAAACAACGGGCAGCCTAGCGCAGAGCACTTAAAAATTTTCAGTAAAAATAAGTATGTAAAATTTCCAAAAATAAACTTTAAGAACAGTTCATGCATTTTTAATCTTAAAAAATCTCCTAAATTAAGGGCGTATTTGCAAATATATTGGAGTTTTCGGTACATTTTTTGACTAAGTCAAGCAAAATAAGATGGAACTAAAAATGACTATACATAGATTGATCCTACATCTCCAATTTTTGGAAATAACTTTGTTAAAAATCTTTATTTTGAATACTATAAAAATGATTTTCCCTAACCTCTTCACTCAAAATTGACGATTTAGGGGCGAATTTGGGTACATTTTTTACTGTAAATACGCCGATTTTTTGTCATTAAAAAATACCATCTGATAGTAGATATGTTCACCTCAAAATTTTGGTAAGGAAAATATTAAAAATAGTACATATAGTACAAGAAATTAAATAAAAATCGCTTGTATTTTTTTCACATATTTTGTAAATCTTAACGAAGTGAAAATAAGGGTTATTTTGATCTTACTCGGTCTCTGGTTTGATTTGAAATTATAAATTAGTCAGCGTTTGACCGCCGTCGTGAGTGGACCCTGTCTCGGTTGCAAGCAGCCCGGTGTCGAAAAACATCGCTGTACGAACACGAAATACTTGAGTAGAGTTGAGTTGCTGATATATCGATAAGGTACCTATGGTACGGTACCTACATAACATATTTTTTTTATTTGATAGAATTTAGAAATTTATTACAGTCTCTCTTCCCCGAGCGTGGTAGTGAACCTGAAGGTATACTTCGAAGGCTACTACTGGAACTCCTAGACGCGTAGAGCTATTTGTATCGAATTTGGTCTTGTTTTGATAGTTATGATCAGATCTTACCTCAAGACTTGGTGGAGTGACCTGAAGGTACACTTCGACGAATACTGCTGGAACTCCTAGACGCGTAGAGCTAGGTGTATCGAATTTGGGCTTGTTTTGCTAGTTATGATGAGATCTTACCTCAAAACTTGGTGGAGTGACCTGAAGGTATACTTCGATGACCACTACTGGAACTCCTAGACCCTTAGAGCCAGTTGTGTCCAATTTGGGCTCTTAGTTTTTTTTTTTTTTTTGTTAGTTATGATGAGATCTTACCTCAAGATTTGGTGGAGTGACCTATACTTCGACAACCATTTTCGAATTTCAATAAGTCATTTTATTTTGTTACCTTTTTGTTACAAAAGTAGGCGTTTTTATAGTTGGAAGTTTCAGGTACAATATAGGTAAAATCTAATCATAACAAACATAAACCGTAAACTGGACACACCGAGCTCTAGTCACCTTAGTGTTCCATTACTCCACTTGATAACCTCCAAAGATAACTTCAGGTCACTCCACAAAGTTCAGAGTTTTTTTAATGCAAGATAAGTTTGCGCTTGACGACAATCATGCTTATGAAAAGCATGAGGCCTAAGTTTGAGCGCACTTGCTTGGAAAATGCCTGTTTACTCTTGCCTTGACGGAGAAGTAAGATTTCATCATAAATAACAAAACGTATCAGAACTCGACACAACTACATCGAAGCGTCCATGAGTTCCAGTAGTAGTCGTCGAAGTATACCTTCAGGCTTCAGGTCACTCCACCAAGTCTTGAAGTAAGATCTCATTATAACTAGCAAAACAAGCCCAAATTCAATACACCTAGCTTTACATGTCTAAGAGTTCCAGTAGTGGTCGTCGAAGTATACCTTCAGGTCACTCCACCAAGTTTTGAGGTAAGATCTCATCATAACTAGCAAAACAAGCCCAAATTCGATACACCTAGCTCTATGCGTCTAGGAGTTCCAGTAGTGGTCGTCGAAGTATACCTTCAGGTCACTCTACCAAGACTTGAGGTAAGATCTCATCATTACTAACAAATTGAGTCCAAATTCGATACGCCTAGCTCTACGCGTCTAGGAGTTCCAGTAGTGGTCATCGAAGTATACCTTCAGGTCACTCCACCAAGTTTTGAGGAAAGATCTCATCATAACTAACAAATTGAGTCCAAATTTGAGACGCCTAGCTCTACGCGTCTAGGAGTTCCAGTAGTGGTCATCGAAGTATACCTTCAGGTCACTCCACCAAGTTTTGAGGTAAGATCTCATCATAACTAACAAATTGAGTCCAAATTCGATAGGCCTAGCTCTACGCGTCTAGGAGTTCCAGTAGTGGTCATCGAAGTATACCTTCAGGTCACTCCACCAAGTTTTGAGGTAAGATCTCATCATAACTAACAAATTGAGTCCAAATTCGATACGCCTAGCTGTACGCGTCTAGGAGTTCCAGTAGTGGTCGTCGAAGTATACCTTCAGGTCACTCCACCAAGTTTTGAGGTAAGATCTCATCATAACTAGCAAAACAAGCCCAAATTCGATACACCTAGCTCTATGCGTCTAGGAGTTCCAGTAGTGGTCGTCGAAGTATACCTTCAGGTCACTCTACCAAGACTTGAGGTAAGATCTCATCATTACTAACAAATTGAGTCCAAATTCGATACGCCTAGCTCTACGCGTCTATGAGTTCCAGTAGTAGTCGTCGAAGTATATCTTCAGGTCACTCCACCAAGTCTTGAGCTAAGATCTTATTATAACTAATAAAACGAGCCCAAAGTCCGGAAGTGAAAAATAAATATAATAATATATCGAAGTATCGATAAGTACAAGTTGATTCAACGCTGCTTATTCGTGCATGTGTGTGCGTGGGAATGAAGCATGTGTAGTAGTGCGATTTCATACCTATCCGTTTCGGAAATACGTCCTTAAGGTGGTAGATCTACCAATTTTGCATTTTACATTCTACCAACTTCTACCAACATTTGGCACATAATCTACTAATTCTTTAAAATTCGGGTTGGCAACACTGGTCAGGTTGTCAAGAAAATTCTGTCAAATTGCCAATATCAATATGGCTGAAGCAGCATTAGCAAGACGAGAAGCTCGAAGAAGAAAAATATTAGAGAATTCTCATAATAGACTGCAATTAATTGCTGGAATAAGTGACAGTGAAATATCTAAAGGTATTTATGTAACTAACCTGTTTCATTTATTTATTTAACATTGATAAATAATCACATATAATTGATTATTACCATCACACTTTTCAGAATCTTCCAACGCACCGATAAATAGCGAAACCACTGAAAATTCCGTTCCAAATGAAATCAGCAATATCAACAAATGTTTGCTTAACAATGGAGTGATTAACGCTAGTGAAGAATTGTTCAGTTTTCTGCCAAGAAACCATGAAAGTTTGGCGTTAGGTGATGGGGATGGCTCCATATCAAGTCATGACACAGCAGCTTTGATTCCTCCTATTTCTGACACATCTACGCCTGATGAAATTCAGGATGCACCTCCACTTTGGGAAACTATTGTTAATTTTAAATACGACATAGTGTTGTTGTCAATGTTAATTCAATTGCTACATTGTTTTTCTCTTATAACATTTGAGGGAACATACTTTTTTCTACCCCTTATCTCTTACGTTGCAACCAAGTACTTTTGGTCCCCAAAGCAGCCAAATTCAAATATTGCTAACCTTCTTTTGTTATTAAATGGAATGCCTGCCAATAGGGCACAGAAAATTATGTCCATTATACAATATGTAGGAGCATTTTCTCACGATGTATGCATCTTTCTATTCACGACTATTTGTATACAGTCCCTTTTGCTGACTATAGAAGACAATCTTTGGTAGTTTATATTGTTTATACACATATAATGGGGCATTTAAATGACTGAGCAGTTTCTACATTAGCATGCTAGGGTTATTGGGAATGTATGTTTGAACTTTGATTGCTTGTGCCTTTAATACATAAGTGTGATGTGACAAGTGTGAGTTTTAGTCACATATTGCCATTCTAGGATTAAAATTGTAAGTTTTGTACATAGTGAAATAGATAATTTTTGTATCAAATTCTATTTAAATTTTATGCAGTCAACCAGCTGAATGTTATGTATTAGACAATATTCTCGTTAGTAATGATAATAAGTGCTGTGATCTAATGTTTTCCATTTAAACTACTAAGGCAATTCAATTTCTCCCATGTCTTTTTGTCACAACTCTTATTTAATTCACACTTCTTGAACAACAGTGACAGTTGAATGTAGCAGCTAGAATTCTATTTATAATAAAACTATACTTTTGTGAGCTAGTTATCTCCTATGCTTGTGAACCTACACATAATATTACCACATAGTATAGTCCACAGTTCCACATTTTTTAAATCTCCACGGAAATAAGTCTGCATATAATCCCATAGGGGTCAATATGACCATGCAAATATTTAATTGGATGCATTGAGCTTCCACTCTGCACTAGTCTGAATTGATCCTAACCAGAAGGCAGGCGTGCGCAAGAGCGTTAACAAACATAGCAGATATCCAGCAGCGTTAATGATATATTGCAATGCACTGCAATAATTTTATACTAACAACATGCATTGAATATCATGGCAGTCTGTGACTGAAAGTGTTATGAGAGATTTGTAACCATTGCATTGGCATTATAATCTTTGTACTAGCTTCAAATTTAGCTGAAAACTTCATTGACTCTTTTAATCTTAACACACTTGTTATTTTTTCAAAACTTTAACATTTTTAAGGGTGGTTTTTTTGTAAACATGTTGCAATTCGAGACAAGATCGTACAGTTTTGGAGGTGTAACCTGAGCTTGCAATTGTGGGAGTTTAGAGTGATAACATGTGCAATATGTATACATACTGGTTACCTTTCATAAATTCAAAGCTCAGATTATGCTTTGCTCTATGCCCATAGTGCCTATTTTAACAGTTGGAGAAACGTTTTAAATAGCTTGTGAGATGGTACTTTTAAGGTGCAGAAAACTTCTGTGTTGTGTTATGAACTTGTGGTCACTACTAAAATGGCACAACAGTACCCTTACCACAAGATTTTAAATCACACTGACGTTGAGCATATTAAAGAATGGAAATACTTTGGAGTTAGAGTATATTGAACCTAAACACCATTGTTTTAAAGTAACAAATTCAGTACCATCGATTTTAATTTAGCAATGTTTCAGCTTGCTGCTCTAGAACAAACTTGAGCTAAGACAAGTAAGGTTTATTTTAGATATACACTGAAGTGTTTTCACGCTTGAATACACACGTGTGATTTTAAATTGGGACAGACTAAAGCCAAAATGCACACCACAGAGTACTTTATCACATTTTCAAATAAATATGTGACTTTGATTGCTTTCGCTACTTTGCATACACCTTTTGCTGTCTTGTCTCATTTTGTGCCCATGGTGGTAAGCTGATAAATATTATGTTGAATTCTTATTGAGAATAATAAGTAAATTAAAACAGATAATTAAGCTGGCAGCAAACCAAAGATCTAGGAGGTTATTAAATAATTATTGGTGATTGTTGTATTATCATATTATTAATATTTTTTTAATATTATACCCAAACAAATTATTGACTGTAATGTAGGTACATACACTTATTTTAATAATATTACTTGTATGCATTATCTCCAAACCATTTTATACCACCAGCTTAATTACTGTTTTTGTAATGAAATGAAATATAAAGATTTATTTTATTGATATTTTTTAACAAACTTTTTGAATAAAAACGGTTCTAATGTTCCTTTTGCGTTTTATTATATTCTCCATTTGTGAGCTGTAAAAAAATGTGCATATTTTACAACTGTAATAATATAATAATGTCCTCTTGACCGAATTTTGGCCACGGTAGTAAATTTCAGCAGCAGGAGACAATTATTATAATTCACATTAGTGTGAACTCAAACACGGGCGCAGTCTCTACTCCCTCACTCCAATATAATGATATATTCTGTAGTCTGATGCGACCAGCAAGCAAATGAGATTTTCGTCCCACAGATGGTACAGCAATCCGATACAACCAGAGACATCAGGCGCAGGATCGATGGACTGACACACTCGCCTAAACTAGTTACGCAACGCTAGCTAGTTAACTCAAGAGTTGATCACTAAGTGGCAGCATGGTGGTGCTGGTAGGGTCTACTGTCCATAGCCGACGCCACATCATAGAAAAATTATTATAAAACAGGAAAATGTTTCTGCCGAGAATTGAACCCCGATCACTTCCACTTCCACTGGCCACAGTGGTGCCAGGAAGATAGTAAAAAAAATTGTACCAAAGTATTATGTACCTACAGTTACAGTAAAGGAAAACAACCCCTGATGAAAAACAAACCTCTACTTAGAAAATGCTAAATAGATACCTGATTTAAAAAAGAAAGATGTAATTTATGATGGAGTAAAATAAAACAAAATATGCAAATAATGTATAAGTTTTACGAACACAAACACAATAAAATACTTTGTAAGTTTATACATAAAAATGATTGTGTCAACTTTACATTACAACTATAATTAAAACTAACTAAATTACTTAATTAACTAAAATTTAAAGAAGCTTTTAATACTACTCATGATTGTCTTACTTTTTTTATCCTGTGAGTTTTCTTTCAACTCAATTTTATTGCTATCAGAAATTTTAACATCTTGTAAGTTTCCTTTAGACACACTTTTACTTATATTAGATATTTCCTTTTCACCCGTGCTCTGAAGTTCTTCTGACACTGTGGTTTGGGTTTGACCAACTGTTTTGTTTTCATTTAATGAGGTAGAAGATTTAGTTTGATTATTGTCACTATGTTTTTCCTTATCAGTAATATGTTCACTAATATGATTAGCCTTATTTCTAAGCCTTATTTTTGTATCAGTTGTGTCAGAGAGTTCATCAGAGCACCCGAGTTCCTATTGTGACTTTTTCTCAGATTTTGATGGTTTCTCTCTCAACTTTTTTTCCCGGACAAGGTCTTGGCGGCCTATTGAGATCATTTTTATTTCCCAGGCTTCTAAGTCTTTTCTGAGGGAAAAATAAACAAAAGAATTAAATCATTTTTTTACATAGTTATTAAGAGGTCTCAGTACGGGCGACGGAAGTTGCCGGCGCACGTGGGTAACCTATTTGCTATTCCACATAACATTGTGTGAGAAAGAGATAGACTCAGTGTAGCGAGTGCATGCGCGCATACTACCGTGCTACCGTCCCGCTCCCGCTCCGTTTTAGGTGAGGCGCGATAATTTTCACCGAACACACGCGCGAAAAGGGTTGAACAGTTGTTTGGGAAACCCGTTTGTTTGTAAACATGTATAATAATAATATAATAATTTCAATTAATGAACTATGTTTCTTGATAAAATATAAATTTATAATTTTCATACTCCTTATTTATTTGCGCCCAAAGTTGTCATCAATTTTGTGTGGAAATAGGCATAGGCTCATAACTTTAAAATCAATATTTTTTTTTCAATATTTTATATATCAATAAACCCAGATAATGACGAAACAACTCAAAATACATAATACTTAGTTTTGAGCGTACAATATCAAATAATGTAGGTAGTAATTACGAGTTTACGTTTGTATGAAGAAGGTACCGGCTGGAGTCCCCTTAAAACAAAAACTATATGTACAGGAGCAGGTGATATGGCTCGACCGTAACAAAGGATGATCATCCTACCGAGCGGGTGTTGTGCTCGGGGACCACTGGTCCGACCGTTCATCTTTGGAGGTCGTATATAGGCGTAAGTCAGAGAACGCTTCGTTAGTGTGAGTTGGGCTCTTCATGTTCATCGTGCGCTACTAGTAATGCCATCTATTGGATTATGTGCGGACTGCGGAGACCGCTACACTATATAAGCATAATATAAGCATGTATGTAATTTTTCACCTTAAACGTTAAGTTGAGGTAGTTACACTTATCACAGCACAATTATTACAAACCGACCTTTTTTAAAATCAAAAGATTATTGTTCAAATAAACTTTTCAACTGTCAAGTGAATCTGAAACTGGTTCGGAATGCCATTCCTAAAGAGAAGAAGCAGATTAAAAGATTTGCCTCTTGATTATTCTTGGCAATAATTTGCTCTAATGTCTCTGATAGTTCCTTAGTTAAGATGATTTGTGAGATGGTGATAATAAAAAAATAAAACCCAACTGAGTTTGTTGTGGGCTCTTCTCAGACGAGGGCGCGTTTGGAACCCTCGTAGCTTTAGTTTTAAGATACCGTTACCCATTATCACCATCTCTTAAATAATTGTACCTACAGTGTACCTATATTGAATAAATGACTTGAATCTTGAATCTTGATTTTGTAGTTGATTGATCTCAAACCTCAACTTAGTTTTATTACAAAAATTAGAAAACAGGTGCTTAATTAATGTACAAACATATTATTCTTTTATGAATGAAAACAATCCATACTTAATATTATTTTGAAAGTGTGATTGTCCATCTGGCAACTACATTTTCAGTCTATAAGATTTTGACAAAATTTGGTACTTACAAGGATAGGAAGGTCATATCCCAGAAGGAGGTAGGCTTCTTTTTACACCAACAAATCAAAGTGTTCCCACAGAATTTCTAAAAACTTTTAGTTAGGTCTCCTCTCCCCCAAGGTTGTCTGACTGCCTTTGCACTCTTCTGTATTATCTTTTTACCCGACTGCGGAACGCACAGGGTTATGTGTTCATCAGTCTATATTTGTTTTTGTTCAGTCTACCTTTTTGTTTATTGTTTCTGTTTTAAGTTTGTGTCATGATTTTATCTATCTATCTTTCAAAGTTGCGAGCATCATCTAGCATTTACTAAAAAATAGTTTTAATAATTATTATAGGAACTACTTACTTATACTTTTTCATAAGATCTTGAGCCTGTTTTTCGTACTTGACTCGTTCAGATTCTGGCAAGTTTAACCAGTCTTTTTTCACAGTTTCTTGGTATTCTTGGATTTGTTTTCCTTTGAGTGTATCCTTTCTTGATTGGGCAAACAGAAAATATGAAGACATGGGTTTCTTTGGTCTACCCAGCTCTTTATATTCCTGAAATCAGTAATGTCTTGTTAGCTAATACCTAGCACACATTACAAAGGGTCTTTGTATGAATTATTTTCACACCATGATTGTATAATATTGGAAACACAAGTTCCAACAACAAATGTACAAAGTTTTAACTTTAAATGAATGGTACAGGGACAGAACTGAGCTATCAAAAATACATTCATTTTTACACATCCAAATTAAATGCAAAAATGATAAAACATCACAAAAAATGTAATATGTCAATCACAGAATAATCACATACATAATTGATGATATTATTCAATTATGTGAACTTAGGTGTTAACATTTATTTTTTATGATCTTTGATGTACAACTAATTATGCTAACAGATAAGCCTTGTATAAGGCTCAATAATTATCAAGATAATGTTAATATTACACTATTATATTCCTCAACATCAATGGTGTAAAAACCTTTCTCAAGCATGATCCAGAAAATATTTCTTTAATAATCTCTTACAGTGCTCATTTTCAAAGTTGTGTCAAGGTGTTTTGCATCTTGGTTTATGCTAGTCGTGTAACCATTGAAAAGTGTTTGAATATTTTGGCCTACCTACCGTCCCGCCATTCTTATTTTCTTGTTGAAATAACAGCTACTGTATTAATCCATAGCTGGCATCAATACAAGCAAGTATTATACGAGACAAAATCTTCTTAAGTGTCAGGATTCCAGGATATTTAAAGCTCATCAAAGTTGTAGTTAACTCGATATTAACACCACCAGTACAGCTTTAATAGTTTATATCATGGAAACCTGACCCTTTGAATATTTTCTCCCATGTACTATTTCTTTGTATTGATGCCAGCAATTGATTAATATCTGTATTATGAGTGGCCATTATCATGAAAAAAACATTTAAATGATGGCCAGGCTCCATTCAAAAATATTCAACCCCTTTGGATGAAATGTTTTAGAGCTTATGGAAAGCATTAAAAAAACTATGTTAACTACAATATTTTTCTTGCTACAGATTATATTTACAATCAGACTTCATACAAGTGAGGATCACTTACAGCTTTCAATTTTCGTTTCTCTTTGGCAGCATGCATCTCTTCTTTGACTCTGTGAATATCTTCTTTCTGTTGGTCAGTTAGAGACGACTCATACATTTCTTTTATCTTTTTATAGTCCTCCATGTCTTTTTCATATTCTTTAACAATTTGTGACTTTGTCTAAGGAGAAAATATACTTCATTAAACAATGTTGTGTACAATAACCATTCATACAACAGTTCTATTCTAACTGAAATCATAAAAGGAAACATTGCCACCAGACCCAGAGAGAAACCAGAGATAAGAATCTATACTTCTTTCAGGTTTCCAAAACTCATGACAATCATACTCTCTGACTCACTAATAGTACATTACATCGCGAGACCGGGAAGTACGCGTTTTCTGGTCGAGTGTTAGTTAGGCTATATACGAGACCAGAAATGCTCTCCCGGTCGAGGTGTGTATTATAGTGCTTTTCTAGAAAATGAAACAAGTGACTTTTTTTAAATATTATATTATATTATGTTATTAAAAGAAAGTAAATAAAAAAGCAACCTACTTAAGAAATATTAAAAGTTAAATTAGTTATATTTATACTTTTAATTTTTTTTTGCGCTGTGAGTGCTGAACGCTTAATACGGTAGAGTTCCAAATTTAAACTATTTAGGCCAAAGAACATTATAACAAGTTATAAGATATTCAGGAAGAAAGATTCCAAATTCAAACTTATGATATGTAATGAAAATACATACATTCTTTACTGGCCTAGGCCGGGAAGTTTAACTTTCGAACTCATTTACAGGGTAGGTATGAAATGTGCACATTTCATATCATTTTTTAGAAAAAGTATTTTATTTCCATTGAAGGTTGGCAATGAATTAAAAATAAAATTATTTCATTGCAAATCTTCAATGGTTAAAAAATATATGTCAGCGACTTTAATTTTTTGATAACAACTGAGTAAGAGAATAGGATTTAAGGGAACTGTAATTAATTGCAATCACAAATGAAGATAAATTGACTACAAGCAGTTATTCCAGGACAAGATGGAAGTTCGCTAGCCTAGAAGTTGATTAAAGCAGCACATACCTCACTATCTAATTGCTGCCAATGCTTAGAGCTCCAAGCTACAGCCTCTTTGGCGCTGATTCCAGGGTTCTTAGCCAAAAGGACTGGTCGCATTTGTGTCATAAACTTAAAGAACGGTGTCAAGGGCCTTTTCGGCTTTTCTATGCCGAGCTTATCCTCGGCCGATTTTTTTGTGTATGTACATAGTTGTATAGGACTAAGCCAATTTGTTCTGTAATAAATTAAATTATTTTGAATAGTAATAATTGTATGATTATTATACTGCCTACCACTGCCTACTTATAGGACATAAATAAACAATACACGGGCGTCATAACCTCAAACTTACCTTCCTAAAAGAATGGTTTTATAGTTTCCTGATAAACAGCTGCTTAGCCGAAAAATGTTGTTAAATGGTGACATTTTCCTATTGAGAAATAAACCGGTACTTCATTAATTTACTTTAATTTTTAATTTAAAAATAAAATCTATCCCACTACTCGCGACTAGTTGACCAGAGACAACAGAACACAGAACACTTAATACTCCTAGCGGAGCAACAGAAGAGCAGATAGAGAGACATCAGACGGAGAGTTCGAGGCAATCCGCAATGAATGTTCGAGGAGAGTAGTCATCGGTTCAGACCAATGAATAAGTTAGTCATTGGTTCAGACAAGTAAAGGCGTCTGACATTGACACAAATGCTTTTTAAGGCGGAAGACAAGGGTATGCCCGCGAAATTCAAATTTAATTTGGATTTTCGCAATTTGTAAACTAATACGACAAATTAGTAGGCATAAGGTATTCAAATTGCGCCCCTAGGAATATCATCTTCACAGGTTTATATAAAAACTAGATGATTCCCGCGACTTCGTCCGCGTGGATTAAGATTTTTGATTCCCGCGGGAACTCTTTAATTTTCCGGGATAAAAAGTAGCCTATGTCCTTCCCCGGGATACCATCTACCCCTGTACCAAATTTCAGCAAAATCGGTTGAAAAGATGGGCCGGGAAAGCGTAGCAGACAGACAGACAGACAGACAGACAGACAGACAGAAACACTTTCGCATTTATAATATTAGTTTAGTAGGCATAAGGTATTCAAATTGCGCCCCTAGGAATATCATCTTCACAGGTTTATATAAAAACTAGATGATTCCCGCGACTTCGTCCGCGTGGATTAAGATTTTTGATTCCCGCGGGAACTCTTTAATTTTCCGGGATAAAAAGTAGCCTATGTCCTTCCCCGGGATACCATCTACCCCTGTACCAAATTTCAGCAAAATCGGTTGAAAAGATGGGCCGGGAAAGCGTAGCAGACAGACAGACAGACAGACAGACAGACAGACAGAAACACTTTCGCATTTATAATATTAGTATGGATCTTTACTTGAAAGTGCCCAGTTTAAGAAATTAGTCAAAATAATGACTAGTTTGTGAGTAACTCACGTCAAACTCATTATTTTGAATCTTACTAATATTATAAATGCGAAAGTTTGGATGTATGGATATCGGTATGGATGTATGGATGGATGTTTGTTACCCAATCACGCCCCAACGGCTGAACGGATCTGGATTAAATTTGGCACAGAGATAGATTATAGTCTGGAATAACACATAGGCTACTTTTTATCCCGGAAAATTAAAGAGTTCCCGCGGGAACCACAAAACGTCGATCCACGCGTACGAAGTCACGGGCGTCAGCTAGTATTAGTTATAAACCTGTGAAGATGATATTCCTAGGGGCGCAATTTGAATGCCATAAGTCTACTTTGTCGTATTAGTTTACAAATTGTGAAAAACCAAATTAAATTTGAATTTCGCGGGCAGACCCTTGTCTTCCACCCACAGATAAACGAACATATTTTTGACATTCATCCAAACTTTCGCATTTTTATTATTAGTATAGAATAGATTAGATGTTTTCAAAAACAATAAAACGAATGCGCAGGAGACGACGGGCGCAATGTTTTATGTAGGTATGTGCGTGTAGGGCTTAATACGCGCAGGAGACCCGGCTTAACATTCCTAAGCTACGGATGCGTGTCAAACCCACCAATGTAGCACATCTCTTCCATTGGATGGAAGAAACCCTGGTTCAATGATTTATGGTGTTTGTCATGTTGGGGGACATAATATTTTTGTCACTTACAAGTATACTAGTGGTTCACCCCGAACTGAGACCTCGCGGTATCCATAATATGATAGTTTTAACTATATAATGCGCGCTCATCTTTACTTTCATAGACATCAGTACTATCATTAGACTATTTTTTTATTCCACGTATGATGGTGCTAAAAAGGGTGCTAACGTCTACTATATTTTGTAAGCACAAACGAATAAACAAAACGAATAACTTCACTATGATGTCAATAGACATCTTATAATATTTATCTAATTTTAGTATTTGTTGTTCAAGTACAGGATATAATTCAAATAATTGATCAAGTTTCAGGCTCAGCCTTTCAGAAAATTTAGAGTTCTGAGGTCAACTTTGGACGTTAGAAAATCTCCACTTTGCCATTTCGTCAATTTTAGGGGAAAAATTAAAAAAAATACTTTTGGACTCTATTCCTAATTATCTTTATAATGATATACCGCAACCCAATGTAACGCTGTAAAAAATAATTTACCTCGCATTCGCTTCTATGAGAGCCCCCCTGAAATAAAGATTTTTATAACTTTTTATGCCATATTCGGCGGGCGGCCATCGGTTTACATATTATATTTAAATTTTAAGTAATTACGTTCAGTAATTCAGAAGTTATAAGGCTCTGACAGACGGACGGACGGACAAGTGCAAATTCACTCAAGTAGACTCAGAGACCTACGCTTCTCTCGGCCAATTAATAATATGATATCAGCTCACGGGTCCACCGCCGTGATCGAAGAGACAGTGGGCCCCAGTGGACACATTCAGTCATCTGTCAGTACCTATATCTGGAGCACAGCCTGGAGCCTGAGTCCTGACTCCTGACACAGACGTGAGACGCTCGAGACTGGCGGATTACTTCTATTTTCTAATGATTCATCAGAAAATAATATCATCATCGCGCAATATAGGGCTACGGCCTACGACATAATATCACAAGTCACAAATAACATTGTGCGTTTGCGCTCAGTGAGCCTCAATATTTCAACAATTCTGGAAATACCAGAAGTGGCATTATTTACTTGAATAAAACAATTTTTTTTTGTATAAATTTTTAATTGCTATTTACATGTAAATTATTAAACCAATTACCTAGCTATTTACAATTAAATTATTTACAATCAATAGCACACAAAGTATCTATCTTACCTATATATACACTATTTATTTTATAAAAAAATCTTAAAATACATAAAAAGGCAACGACATCAATTTACATAGACGGGCCCTGTCAAACAAAGAATGTGGACCTATTTTACTAACGCCATCTAGTCTGAAAAGCGGGACAGCGCTATGGCGGGAACAAGGACAGGGCTATACAGGTTAGGAGCGTGCTCTAAAGGTTGGACGCCCAATTTTTTTTCTATGGTAGGGCCCATCTTGTAGCCCACCTCACCTACCTACATAACAATATATATTGATGTAAAAAGGTCTTACTTTTTAATATAATATTTTAATTAATCAGTGTGTTAAGAACTTTTAAGAAAAATAATAATTACGTAGATAAACAACTTAATAACAATAGGTAATTCTAGTAAATAAGATTAATAAAGGAACAGAAAATTAAGGATAAAATTAATGAATTTATTTTTTCAAACAATTTATTAGGTAGGTACGTTAAATTAATAAGAATTCGTTTTTATTCGCAGAAGAAAGTAGAGCTCAAAATATCATCCGAAGTTCAAACACTTTTATAGGTACTAAATTAATACAAAATACAATAGTCAATGTTTACAGTATTTCAAAATTCAGTCACTTTATTACAAAGTTGGGCATGTGAATTTTAGGCGGGAAAAGTTACTGATTCCGCTTAAACTTTTGTCTATGCTTAGTATTTTTTTCCACAGACTTTCCCACGTAGTCGTTGCTCGTAGTACAAAAGTGTGAAAAAAATATTTTAAATTTTGTATTTTATTATCTATTCAATAATCGGTAATTCTTGTTTAAAAAACTATTTTTGTTCCTGCGAGGTCAAAAAATGGCAACAGGCAAGATTGGGCGAAATTGTTCTCTGGTCATCAGGTATAGTCCGTTTCACGAAAGAAGACTCGCGGCGATTTGTGGAACTAATGCATATTACATACAATAACTGCATAAACATGCGACTACTAGCGCCGCCAGTAGGGGGACTTCTTTCGTGACACGGGCTATAAGTACTTTACTGCCAACACAATCAAGAAACCTCTACACGGGCACTATGTAAATTCCATGATGCCTACAGCCTAACCATGGAATTAGTAAGTACTTCGTAAAAAAACAGAGTAGATATAATTACCTACCTACCTATTTTAATAAAATACTGTGCTTTTCTGCTTCTTTTTAATATTATTTAATTCCAATAATCGATATTAAACTGAGTCTCGCCTCCTGTGATACAGGTAAGAAGATGGTTACACTAGTTTGAAAGAGACGGACCAAGATTTATGACCTCTTTCTCGGTGCGTTTTTCGATACACAGTAAGCCTTCCAGTTGTACGAATTACTTACTAATTCCATGTGCCTAACTTATAATCTGTTATTGCAAAGATTTAGGATTGATCTCTGGAGCTCAGCGGGAGACCAATAGAGCTATGTGTTATTTAAGTAAATATTCAGAGCTTTTTATGGTAGTTCTAGCCTTCTGACTAATTTGTAGTAGTGTTTTACTTTAAATCGAAATGTACCTACAAACCCAGGCACAAACTAATCTGACCCGGTGACAGCGTCAGTAGGTAATAAAAATAAAATAAAAACAAAACTAATTTTATCTAAACAGGCATAAAAATTCAATAAAAATTAGTTCCAATTTTGAATTTGGCCACCGAGCCAGATACTGTCTATTGTGGGACTATACCTAATTAGGTACTTAGTTCTAGAAAGTTGTGGGTTTATGTTCATAAATAGAAAAAAATATTTTTTCAATGTTTGGCTAAAGTTAAAACCACGTAGCGTACACAGGTTTTACACCGAGTCACTGAAAATTATTTACACAATATTTGTATTTCAAATTCTTAGAATGGCACTCGTATCCTCTGCAGTCTAATAAAGTATGTTCTATTTAAATGACGTCAGACTTATACTCTGGCAATAATAAATGCATATCAGTCATCAGACGGGCATCTGTTGATTTAAACAGTCTTATATAAGGAACAACCTCGTATGGCTCGGTCATAGAATAGTTTCGCCAGCAGAATAATGGTAATGTCTAGGTTTCCTATAGGACTGTTGCTGTGGAGGTCTATACGTAGCATACTTCTGTGGATGTCTCGTCAACGTATGTGGGTGGGTAGCGTAACAATGTAGCGTTAATGGAGCAGGGGGCGGACCGGATGGACATTTGGACAAGGTTGGTTTCCTCGGTCCGCTTATTCTTCTCCACAATGCCTTTAATCTTGGAGTGGCAAGCCACACAGCAACCATGACACCCAGTATTTGCGATGCGAATATTCTGAATAAAAACACCCAGAAAGCAGGTCGTGGTTGAGTTGATGGTTCTGTTGAAGGCACGGGTGCAGCCAACCAGTTTTCTCTAAGAATGTATTCATACACCCATGTGGCAAGTATGCACGCTGATGGCACAGCGTATAATGCAGCAAATGCCCCGAGCCTCAGTAAACTCTGGTCAGGATGAGCTTGGGGAGCAGAATTCAGGAGTGTTGCTGGCGCTGGAGTAGGCAGCGGTTTGCGTAGCACTGCACGAAGACCGGACGCAAGAAAGACGCTGCCCAGTAGCAGACAAATCGCTTCGGGAATGATGACCAACGCTAGCAGGGATTTGGTAGACTGATTGCCCACGAAGCATGTGCCTGAAAGCAAAGAGAAAATACAAAATTAAACCAACTATTTTTGTGAGAACGAACGCCAGTAGGTACCACAGACCATATAAGTATTGTTCAAATTGCAAAGAGCTGCACTTGTCTATAGTTGTACCTACTGCCTACATTATTACCTTAGGTAACACCTAAGTACCATGAGAACGACTTACGAGTAAGAACACCCTTGTTTAAAAACATAAAAATAAAATCTTCATGCCCGAAAACGGCGAGTGTTTAGCGGATACGGAT
This sequence comes from Erebia aethiops, assembly GCA_923060345.2. NCBI lineage: Eukaryota > Metazoa > Arthropoda > Insecta > Lepidoptera > Nymphalidae > Erebia > Erebia aethiops. Next base: position 4,731,754 of record OV281096.1, on the reverse strand, counting down.
TCTTTCTCAGCAGAATAACATTCCGATTTACCAATATAAAGCGGCCCTCAAAGCAAACACCTACACACACAGATTGCAAGGAAAAAAACACTCCATGAATAAGGCAGTGGTTAAAAAGGACCGATTTAAAATTGAAATATGAGCGTGCGAAGAGGAAAGGTGTTGTATTTAACGGCTCGAATAATGGTCGTGCATTTCTTTCGGTCGCTTTAATATAATGGAAGTGAAAATAAAAATAAAAATAAACGGGTTAATCGCGAGACTGGCTCGTTCAATTGAGGTTCTGTACTGTATATACCTAGGTACAAAAAATTTATAAAACAACTCTGGATATATGGATAACTCAAAATATATGTATTTGTCACCGTAAGATTGTAATATAACGTTTTTTATCTCGATAGATTATAAACTGTCGACAGATTGTGAACCGTAAAATACTGCTTACAATTGAACGCATTATTTTTCGATAAACTGTAATCTATTAGGTTTAATAACCCGATAGAACCTAAGTGCCCGGCCTGCGGCACTACCTGAATATTCATGTCAAACCCTAACCTAACCTATAGTTCGCGCGCGAGTTGAATGCAGAGTAAATGTATAGTGACACTTACATTTACTCTGCATTCAACTCGCGCGCGAACTGTATAAGAAAGAGATAAGAAAACGTAAATACAATAAATATTTCATAAATTAATACTCAAAACACTGAACGGTTCACAATATTTCGACAGTTTACAATCTCGCGGGATAGAAACCGTTAGATTATAATCTAACGGATTTTAGAAACTTACGGTGACATATTGATGGTATTTTGTTTCAATTATGTAGCTCTGCCAAAAAGCAACCTTCTATTTCTAAATAGAGTTTAAAATAGTAATTTACTTTTATGGTAAAGAGCATAATTAAAAATTCATGTATAAAAATATATATAATATAAATAATTAAATATATACATAAAAAATAAATACCTATACTTAATATTCGAATTACGAGAGGGTTGACCGCGAATTTTGCTTATTGTGTCTCTCTACCTATAGGATTAGGTAGGTATGTCCTCTTTGCGCTAGACTCTAGGTCTAAACTCTAGACTCTAAAGTAACGATCAGCTTTTGTTTGGTAATAAGCCCAAAAGGACTTCATAGGTCCACATAAATATTCAAAAACCGTCCATCCTAGTTGACTCATAGACTAAGATGAAGGAGGGCTATTTAGCACAGAACTAACATATAACTATAAAATAACAATACCTACTCAGGGCGTGATTGAACTCAAACTCAAACTCAAAGAACGTTTATTCAATTTAGGTAGGTATACTACACTTATTGACGTTCGGTTATTTGTAACATATACGATTAACAATATAATGGTGATAACGACAGTACGACATCTTAAACTAAAGCTACGAGGGTTCCAAACGCGTCTGAGAAGAGCCCACAACAAACTCAGCCGGGTTTTTTTTTTTTTCATTATCACCATTTCACAATCATCTTAACTAAGGAACTATCAGGGCCATTAGAGAAAATCATTGCCAAGCTTCCTTGTCATTTAAATAATCCTTTACATGGTAATAAGATTTTTTAATGAGTTTACGTTTTACATTAACTTTGAACTTATTCAGAGACATCTTCAACATGTCTTCTGGGAGCTTATTGTAGAAGCGGACACTGTTTCCAACAAATGAATTGCTAATTTTACTAAGCCTAGAAGCAGGCATTACAAGCTTATTTTTATTTCTAGTATTGAAATTATGACAATCACTTTTCTTCTTGAATTTATCAATGTGTTTATGCATGTATACTAAATTTTCAAATATATATTGATTGTGCACTGTCATAATATTAATTTCTTTAAATTTATCTCTTAGTGACTCTCTTGGTCCCATATTATATATGGCTCGAACAGCCCTCTTCTTGAAACTGCAATATTCCTGAGAATCAGACCGTGTGGTACTTCACTCGACGCCAGCTTTAAAAGGGGTAAAAATAAAATGTGACGATCACTCTAACTTATTAAGTTGGAGGGAACAACTGACAGAAATCACTAAATCCTAAGCCGTTTTAGCTGTCAGTTTTAAATGGAATGTTAATCAGGATTTGAATAATCTCATTTGAGTGATGGTGAAATAATACGTATTTTTTTTATCTAGTAACGTATTTCCATTCCTATTTCCACAGCGTGTTCTAATAATAAGTATACAACCTCGTTATAAATCGTACAATAAACCTGTATAATATTATTCTGTCAAAGTCACTTGATGCCAATTACAGACATGCTCACATAGATAATACACTATATACTAGAGACATGCTCATCTGAAAATGTTGTGACTAGATTTCTTTATTCATTGGTTGTGACCTATTTATATATCGATATATAAATTAATCCAATGTGAATGGGCATTTGAAGTTAATCCAATGGTTACTCAATACAAATTGACCCTACTTTTTGATATTGTGCAATTCAAGCATAAGAATTTATTAATGCTTTGCGTTTACCGTCAAAGAAAGACCGTCGGCTTTTAATACCTACTAACTCGCGTTTATGTAACCGCTTTGTTTTCGAAAACTGTGGAAGCCGTTACATAACGTTTGCACCGGTTATCTAAAGTCGGTTCTTTTTTTAATATTTACGTTTTGCGGCACTAATGCCAAGTTTTTAGAACATTTATCAGAGCGGTGTTCTTCAAATAGTCGTATTTCATGGATACGAATAAAGGATTTAATAATCACGGGCTTATGTGATAAGGGGATTCGTTTGATAATGTCAGTAGAATAATATGCCGCTGTACGTTTTATATAGATTCTAGAATAACTCCTTTCCTGAATAAGAGAATTTATGTTTAATTTAAAACTGATCGTGATTATTCTATTATCAAATAAATATTTTAAATGCGAAAGTTTGGATGGATGTATGGATGTTTGTTACTCAATCACGCGCCAACGGCTGAACGGATCTAGCTGAAATTTGGCATAGAGATAGATTATAGTCTGGAATAGCACTATCCCGGAAAATAAAAGAGTTCCAGCGGGAACCGAAAAACCTCAATAAACGCGGGCGAAGTCGCGGGCATTAATTAGTTTGTAATAAATATTTTTGCATTTTTCAGGAGTTGGGACTTGGTACTGAGAATAGTACATATTTTCAAGAAAGTAACAGGAAAACTGGTTCCGGAGTTTCCTTCTTTTTTCTTTTGCTTACTTCTTACTTACACTTTCCTTATTATATTTCCCTGTTCGGTATAGCGATAGCTGAATAATTTTCATTCCATTTTAAACTTAGGTACCTTCGACTACGTACCTATAAGATGAACTTAGCTGCATTATATTAGCTTTTTGGTGCTTTATTACCTATTAGCATTTAATACTAAGAGCATATTTTAATAGCTAAATAATCTGTATATCAATATTGCTTTCATCATATATTTTTTCCTTCTTTCATGCCTTGCATATAAAATTTGCTCCGAATCGCACGTATATCGTCACCGACTCATTCAGGACATCAGAACACATGTTAGCACTTTACAAGTATAATGGAGCGGTAGTTCCACAAAACATTCATTATTTCAATACTGTACCATGAATGCGTGCTCCCGTACACTCGTACCAGATTTAATCTCTTTGAAAACGCCGCGGTTCAAATAATCAAAGGACGTATTAAACCAAGAATCGTTATGATTCGATTTCGATAATAGGTATACCGATACGGATGTGTATTAGAATCGTATTGATTCGGTACGCTAAAATAATGGGACTCATTCATACTTTTTTTTAGAAAACTATGATGCTTTATTGCATTATTTTAGATATATCGCACAAAGGTTTTGTTAACAGGAACCTCAAGAGCTCAATTATAGGTACAGACCATAAAATACTAGTAGATTCGCTGTTCCATTTATGTGACATTGGCATATGCCTTAGCGTTGCCTGCTACTATATAAGACCTTCTATAAAAGGTTTGTTTGCAGCCAAGTGCTAGCTTATAAATTTAAAAAAATAATCTAGCAAGAATTATCGGCAGACTTTTGTAGGTACCGTATTATACCAATTCTACAGCACGATGTTGTCTCTACTTCGAACACTGCATGCTGCTTCCATTTTAAGCATGCCGCATTGTCGCATGCATGTTGTTGCTTCGGCGTATATAATCTGTACTATTACCTATTCTATGGTATAAAAGCCATAGCTATCTTATTTTAACGACATCTCGTTGCATCACATCTTTGTAAATTGTGACGTTAGGGGCTTCGACCACCGAGAACGGGTTTCCTCTCAACACTCAGCGATAGGCTAAATTAAATTGTGCGATTATTTCATCGCTTTTTGTCAAGTTTTGCTTTGTATAATTTGTTTTCCCTTTGAATAAAAAAAATTGGCAGTCATAGGGACTGTCGATAGAAGTGAAAACGATTTATTTTTAATTAAAATTATTAAAATATAAACCTTAACACCAAGGCATTAAAGTTTAATTTCGAATGTAGTATGTTTCGAGCATGTCGCTGTTCGCGAGCATATCGGTCACGCGAGCATGTCGGTCACGGTCACGCGAATCTACATTTTTACCCCCTACCAAAAGGTGCTCAACGCGCCTAAAGAAGTTTTCACTTCAAAAATACAACATGTAGTTATTAGTTACCTGTAAGTTCATCAGCATCAACATCCCTCGTGACAAGCACGGCCGCCGCTAGCGCTGCAGGCACGCCCCAGGCCGCTAACTGCAACAGGGAAGAGTGGCGATCGTTCCGCGCTACGGGAGTGGTCGGTGGACGCAGCACACTGGCGCGCCACGCTCCTGTCACTACCACCCACCTGGAAGAAGGATAAATTATGATTAATAATAATACATTTCATCGTGAGACCGGGAAGTACGCGTTTTCTGGTCGAGTGTTAGTTAGGCTATATACGAGACCAGAAATGCTCTCCCGGTCGAGGTTTGACAAGTGACTTTTTTTTAAATATATTATATTATTATGTAATTAAAAGAAAGTAAATAAAAAAGCAACCTACTTAAGAAATATTAAAAGTTAAATTAGTTATATATAAACTTTTAATTTTTTTTTGCGCTGTGATTGCTGAACGCGTAATACGGTAGAGTTCCAAATTTAAACTATTTAAGCCAAAGAACATTAGCCAAAATTCCAAATTCAAACTTATGATATGTAATGAAAATACATACATTCTTTACTGGCCTAGGCCGGGAAGTTTAACTTTCGAACTCATTTACAGGGTATGAAATGTGCACATTTCATATCATTTTTTAGAAAAAATAAATACCGGTCTTGGATAGAAGCAGGCGTCACTTTGCGGAAGTCCATGACAATGAAAAGCTATAAGTTTAATTCGCTATAATCCGCCATTGAAGGTAAATCTTTAACTAAAGGAGATGTTGACTCGACAAAGCACGATTGTAAAGACTTTACAGTCGTGCATTGTAGAGTCAACATCTGAAGATGCTCCGGTATCGGAGTGAACGGTACGAGGGTATTTTCGAGGGTTTATGTGGTGTGGGCAGCAAGTTCAAGATACGCACTGTACCACATAGATTTGCCTTCTGTGGCGGATTATAGAGAATTAAACTTCTAGTGTTTTTTCATTTAAATACCGGTCTTTTTCTAATTTTTGACGACCTCCCTGGCGCAGTGTTGGCACGTGTTGGGACTTGGGATCTTATACAGTGGGAGTAATCGGGTTTGATTCCCGACAGGGTCAATTTGGGAATTTATAATTATGTATTTCTGAATTTTCTATATTTGGTCTAGCTTTGGCTGCGGCTAGTTATTTAACGAGTAGTTAGGATTTATTTAGGATTACGGTTATTATGGGTTTAATATAACTGCCGTACTATTAACAGATATTAACCCGCTTCCATCTTGGAATGTATCATCACTTACCATCAGGTGAAATCGCAGTCAAGGGCTTACTTGTAGAATGTAGTGGAATAAAAAAAGGTCTAGTGCGAGTCTCACTCGCTCACAGAGAGTCCCAACTTCCTAAGCTTGAAAAGTAACATTTAATTAGTTATTCGGTTAACCAAGTTATCGTCTCAAAAATAAATCCCTTGTGAAAGCGTATTAATTATTTCCAGCTCACATCTTACTTCTTCTTCATCTTACTTATCTTACTAATATTATAAATGCGAAAGTTTGGATGTATGGATGTCGGAATGGATGTATGGATGGATGTTTGTTACTCAATCACGCCCCAACGGCTGAACGGATCTGGATGAAATTTGGCACAGAGATAGATTATAGTCTGGAATAACACATAGGCTACTTTTTATCCCGGAAAATTGAAGAGTTCCCGCGGGAACCACAAAACCTCGATCCACGCGTACGAAGTCGCGGGCATCAGCTAGTATCTAATAATTGTGAGCTAAGATAACAGGCTTTAAGCTTTTGTGTTTAACCATTTCAAATTGATTTCAAAGGATAATTCACCTCTGATGAATCCTCCTTGAAGAAAATTCTTCCTGTCATTTAGTCATTTTTAGTCATTTATTTATTAAATATAGGTACACTGTAGGTACACTTATTTTCGTCTAAAAATTACATAAGTACCTACTTAAAAAGCATGATGGTGATAATGGGTAACGGTATCATAAAACTAAAGCTACGAGCTGTATATATAGAGTTCGGAAAAATAGAAGACGTTTGAAACTTTTAACAGTTCCCTAGTGTACACTTCTATAAGTAAATCCTTAAAAAGAAAGGAGTACTTAATTCAAAAACTAATTTCAAACAGTTATATCGTCTGTTATTATGACTCCGAGTTACAATTATTTTTAAAACAAAAGTTTAGCAGAAACTCCCAAATAGCGTATGAATTCAAGCCAAGACTAATTAAGCAGTTTATCCGAGCAAAAAAAACATCTGTTGAAAGCAGGTGGGAGTGCTACAGTGTTTAAGAAAATTATCCTACCATACTAGGAAAGTTGAACGTGCCAATTGTCATTATTAAACAATCTAGAATTTTAATGTTGGGATTAATTAAAATCGCTAATAAGGCAACACTAATGAGTAGGTAAGTAGTGTTGCCTTGTTTTAATGCCTACTTTAATGTTTTCTGTAGAGTTTAGACAATTTACTACACATTGTGATATGTGGTACCTAACTACTTTTATATTAGGTATGACTTGAGAATGCAATTGTAGTGAATTCCGAATCAGTATCGTCAGAAAAAAAAACATTTAAGATATAATTGCAAGTACCTCTAGGGTCTTCTCAAGTTATGAGTAATCTCGCGAGTAATGAATAACACATATACAGTACTATAGTTATCAATAAAATTTAATTTGTTAAACATCTGCACAATTTTTACATTGCTAGACAGTCGGCTTCAAAGAAAAACACTAGAATAAAAATAAAAACCATTTTTCAAGATATGTTTTCATATTACAGTGCCCCGTTTTAAAAATAAAATAAAGCATAACTCACAGCAGTCGGTCGGCGCAGGCGCAAATTTTAAATGCGCATTCAACATGAATGGGATGATTATTAATTTTAATACTTAAAGGTGAAGATAATATAATTATGAATTAAATCTGACAGTAGAATTTTTAAATGTAGCGTAATGTTTATACTTAGCACAACCATTTCATATAAAATCTAAATATTTTTAAAGAAATCATAAGCAACAGCTTTCCCTTCTTTTCTGTTTACCTAAAATATTGTAAGTATAAGTAACGGTTTAATTTTAAATTGTCTTTGGGCTCAGGCTTAGCTCAGAATGAGACTAAAGCGAGCTTTTAATCCAACTTGGCAGCTTGATTTCTTGTAAATTACAGTCCGTAGGAGCTCTAACTTAAGCTCGTTAAAGCCCGTGACAGGTAAATCCTCCCAAAGGGACAAGAAAGGTGTCTCGTTGTTTTACCGTCTTGCCGACACCATTATAAATTGAGCTGTCGGTACCTTGAACGTAGTTTATGCTGTACGGGATTAAGGAGAGCTTAAAGGATCCTCAGGGGTACTGTTATGTTGGTCTAACTCTCCCCGCAGTGGCGTGTCACTGGCACTTGAACAAACAGCGGCCTCTATTTGAACAGAGCCAAAAGTGGCGATAGTCCAAACACCAATGTTTGTTCCATTGCACTCGTATGTTTATACGGACCACGGCCAACACATGTCGGCTAACATTCTGGGTGTCTAATATTTGTACGATTTGCATTGTGATAATTAGGTGTAGGAATCCATGTGAAGCAACTCGCGGCATGTAACTAGCGGTAAATAGCACTGACGAAAGGTACCTACTTCACTTATTAAAAAATTTGGTCAGGTAAAAGTTAAATTCTACTTTTGTAATTGGCTTAATTTGACTATCCCTAGGCTTCTGTAAGTACTTTAAAGGTTACCAAGTTTCACTGGCACGAAAAATCTTTTGAAATAATACCTAATTAAAAAATATATCCTCCTTTAACTTTCGCTGAGAATACCTGTCTTACATTTGATATGTACCTACTTGTGCCTAAGCTTCTACAAATTCTCTGCTGATTCTGAAAATACCCATAGTTCATGTTCAGATGTGAAGCAATATTGTAAATAACTATTTGAACATTGATTTGTTCAACAGAATATTAAACTAGAATCATAATTCTATTTGAAATGCTCTCTTCACAATTTTTACTCAGACCGTTATTTCTATAATAATGGAGTAAATTTTATGGAACATCATTGTCTGTAGCATAAAATATGTATATTTTAGATTTTGAAGGACTTCTTTCTTCAAAGATTATGAAAAATATTGGATCAAGACAATTTCCTCCCACGCTTCATATTTTGTATTAAGTACCTTGTCAGGTAATGACACATCAGTGGGTTATGGGTTGATGTCGTATGTAGTATTGTGAAATCAACGAAATCCAAATGATGTACGACCAAGCGTGGACGGGTTGGAAGGAGCTTTTAAAAATTTATTTTATTTTTTCCTTAAATAAGCGCCGGCGTGTCGCACCTCGAGTGGCCATTAATTGATAATATTATCTTGCTGGAACCGATCCTTTCACGCTATAAAGTTTAAATGTAAATTCAAAATTTTGTAACCTGTTTCGACAGTCCGGAGGATGCGGAGGTCTCCCACTAATCAGCTTTTAGGTCTACGAGATAGAAATATCCGTTAAACAGAGGAAGTACCTATAGGTATTTATGTGAAGTGGCATATAAGCATATAATTTCCCTACTTCGAATAATTTAACTTTGCTCTTTTTTTGCTAGTAAAAGTACTTTAAACCCTTTATAGTGTGAGACCACACACGCTGATATTCATATTCTTATTTCTCGAACCTCGTAAATGTCTACGTATAACTTACATTCGGCCCCAGCTTCGTTTCACTTATTGCTGAATGCAGTGGGCGTAGGTACCACTAACTTTTATGTTCAATAAATTATTCTTTCAAATAAAATAAAATAAAATCATTTTTAAATAGGATAGGTACACCGTAGCTGTACACTTATTGTCGTTAAAAATTTCTTACTTATAAAATATTATGGTGATTATGGTGATAATCGGTTACGGTATCTTAAAACTAAAGCTATGAGGATTCCAAATGCGCCCTGGTCTGAGAAGAGCCCACAACAAACTCAGCCGGGTTTTTAATAGGGAACCAGAGACTTATAAATATTTTTACATTTTGAGTGTACTGTGACAATTCTAAATACGATATCATTTGTCTACGGTTAAAAAGAAGACCAAAAAAATTAATAGATACACAGTACAATAGAAGCAGGAGAGGCGAGGCGAGGAAAAGCAATAAAGCAGGCCGTCGTAAAGACTCCTCAATCGTAACAATAAAATGTAGCACCAACGGAACTATTTACGGCAACGAGCCTATTTACCGCTTAGATACGACTCTATTTGATTACAAACACCCAATTCCAAGTAATTTTATTGAATTGTAATTTGGATTGCACGACTAACATTGTTCCTACGTATCTACCTAGAATTTACTTCAGGTATTTCGTCATCGTAGTTTCAAATTTCAACAAATAGACGTCCACATAAATCTTTTCACAGAACACGATCAGATTGTATCCGGCTACTTCGATGCGATTTGCAGATTCAGAACTTGAGTTCACCTAGTGAGGATCTTCAAACACTTCGATTTCCGGCTGATGTTACCACACCAGCTGTTACTGGCATCTTCCTGTTCCAAAATAATCTTTGATGCTAAAAACAAATGACAATAAATTTGCCTTTAAAACATCGCTGAAAGATTTTAGTACCGAATATCTAGCTATAATAATTCATTCGGTTTTATCGCGGACGTCTGAGAAATAGCGGATACTAAAACCGAGTTTACGTTGATTATAGCTAATAATTGGCTTTTATATCTCCCCGTTTTATATATCGCCTGGTTCCTTGACGTTGTTATGACTTACAGTTTATTACGGACTTGAAATAAATTCGGTCGGAACACGTCCGTTGATGATGCATGTGCCGAGGGACCCGGTTTATTTCGGGAGCTCGTAAAATCGATTATCCGTTCAATTCGGGTACGACCCAGCGTCTGCATCACATCTCAACAGGATGCACTATTTCTGTTACGCGTCGCTTTGACAGGGATCGTGTATGATATTAATGTGCCGATTCTAAATGTGAAATGGACGTTTCACTATTTATTTATCTTACCTATTTTTTGTAACATCGAGTTTTATAGGCGCACACAATATTTATAGCATGCGGAAGACATTCCCGTTTCTTACTTGGTGCAGGAAAACGATAAATTATGCCATCTACCTGTTTTTTTTTCTTGCAACCATCTTTTATGCTTCTGAATAGACGACAGTTTTAATTAAGGCTGTGCGGTAAGCTATTATCTTTAACAGGTGCTTATAAACCTGTTGGTAACTTGGTAGAATACCTACATCATTGAGTGAGAGATATGATAAGCAAGACATCTGTAGGTAATAAAACATCTATGACATTTAATAAAAGAAAGGGACTGAAGAATAATGAGAAAAACTTGTCTCCATACAAATCAGACTGCACATGAATATTGATAAGTGTCGAAGGCATTCATGTGAAGCATTTAAAAGCACCTTTAAAGTAAGTCCAAAATGGCAAACGAGTTCACAGCAGGTGGCTAAATATGGAACGCACCACAGCGTTATATTAACCAATCTAAGTAGGCCTGTGTTAGGCGCCTAAGCTTTTAGTTTTATTACCTAAAAACAATCCCTGACCGATATCGCAGGTCTGATACGCTGGTCTAATTTAAACCCGTAGATTAGATATGGGATCGATGATTTTGAAATGATTGATGATAAAGGGGGGAAACAAATGATGGATGGTGGATTACGGATTACGATTAACACACGGTGAAAAATAAACAAACAGGATTCCTGTTTTAGATTTTGTTTTGAAAGTCAATGGTGATTATGAAAATAGCAGAGTTGACGCTTCTTTCTCACACTTATTATACCTACTACTAACTAATGCCCGCGAATTTGGCCGCGTGGGTTGAGGTTTTTCAGTTCCCGCGAGAACTCTTTAATTTTCCGGGATATAAAATAGCCTATGTGTTATTCCAGACTACAATCGATATCTGTGCCAAATTTCATCCAGATCCATTAAGCCGTTCGGGCGTGATTGAGTAACAAACATCCATCCATACATCCATCCAAACTTTCGCATTTATAATATTTATACTAGCTGACGCCCGCGACTTCGTACGCGTGGATCGAGGTTTTGTTGTTCCCGCGGGAACTCTTTAATTTTCCGGGATAAAAAGTAGCCTATGTGTTATTCCAGACTATAATCTATTTCTGTGCCAAATTTCATCCAGATCCGTTCAGCCGTTGGGGCGTGATGGAGTAACAAACATACATCCATACCGACATCCATACATCCAAACTTTCGCATTTATAATATTAGTAAGATAAGAAGTAAGATTTGATATTATTATACATTTGATGGATAATTTTGAAAATACTTAGTACAGTTTGGGAATAATTAGTTTTGTTTTAGACTTTGTATGTGTATGTTGCTGTATTAACAACGTATGATACTGTATTAAACCTTCAACGTAGTAGTTTTTAGTACCTACTTACTGTAGATTTTTATATTTTACCAACTGTAGTAGGTACTTATTCATTTTAGTAAGTACTGTGGTTATTACCTACCGGATTCTTCATTTTTTTAATATACCAAACTAGGAATCACGCTTTTAAAAAACTGATGTCCAATAGACCGGAACAATTAATTATATTAGCGGAAAACGACAAAGTATTCAACATTGCGTTCTCTGGTTTTTCGCTGCGTTTCTAACCGTATCTAATTACCTTTCTACAATCTTCCTTTGAACTAATAAATATTGATCGGACACTATACCAAGAACTGAAGTTTACGTACATAGAAGGCAACCAGTTCTAGCTATGGGTTGCTCGTTACTCGTTAGCTCGCTTTACAACTTTTCTTTTACGGTGCTGTTATGTTGATTGGATGTATTTTGTGTATGGTCTGTGGAGACAGTCCACTCCACAGTCCACTCTAAGTAATTTAAGGAGGATATTAATTTATGTCTTAGTCTGACGGAATCACTGCATTAAGTATTTTTTCTAACACGTGTATGATCTCAAGCACATCTTGAAAGAGGTTTTTGGGTGTCCTTGCCTAGAAGATGCCGTTTGCTCTTCTCCGGATAGGTACTAAGATACATGATCATTGAATTACAATTTAAACTGATTACTGATGACATATTTCTTCTTTTTCGTTTTCTTACGTTTAAGTTTACTCGATGTTCTTAAGTTATTTGCTAATAGCGGCTCGTCTTAACTTCGTGGTTCCCCTTGCCTCTCTTACCCAGGTTGAGGCTTGAGCATTGTTTCTCATAGATTCACCATTACGTCATCTGATAAAATGAGTATACTTATCATAGATCTCCTTAGGTAGGTATGTGTTAAATACAGATGAAATGCCTAGTAATAATAAAACTTGTCCCGTGTTTGTACAAAAATAAAACTTGTTTTTAATTAAGTTTATTTGCACATCCATACAATGAGACTAATCTTAATTAGACAAATTATATTTTTACTGTCATAATAAACTGGATGAAAGACATGGGAAGCACTCACCGTAAATAAATACTCGTTTTTGCCGGTACTGGTAGTCGATTTCCAATAAAAAGTGACTATGACTTTTATTACAATCTGTTAAAATACAAGTACTTAGAGTTGGAAAGCTTTCGAAAGCCTAAATTGAACGCCTCGCTATAGACGATCATGACATGCTTAAAGGAGCTTACACATTTGTAAAAAGAAATAGTGAATATTCTAAACAATTCTGGTCTTCAGAAATAAAAAGATCGAGGATTAAAAAATAATGCTGGTAATTCAAATTATTGTTTGCAAGTCAATAACTAATATTACATGAAGATGTGTGACTGTCTTAAAATATTTGGGAGCCTTCTTTCCAGTGAAAATGCTATTTAACTGAAAAGTGTACATACCTACTTCTACAGCTAATGACATATTCACAGATAAATTGGTGGCAGTATAAACTTTGCATCATTTTACGAAAGTTCTACTTTTTTTGAACAAAATGTCGTAGTTGCACTTTTCGCCACTTCAATAATAAATTGGTGGCCACTGCACTGGTCATTTAATAACTCCATAATGTGTACATTATAATCACTAATTTCTATTAATGCATAAGTTTCACGCCAACTCAAATTACGCGAATGCATACGAAAGTCCCACCCAATCAGCAATGGCCTGCACGACATAGAGGCAAAAAAGCATTGCTTACCCTAGTTAAAAAAGCTCATTACTTATCTTTCATCATGCCCTGCCTGAAATCAACTTATCTAACCAATGCCTACCCTGGCTCCGAATACTGTGCACGTCACTGCCAGTCTATATGGTCCTTTACACCACTGCACCGCTGCGACTCCCAAGTCCCAATCGATGTCAAAATTGATCAAGAGCGTGGGCGTTAAGCATCTAGTTATAGACGGCACGACTTGACGTTACCGGTTTATAATAGGTGATTACCGTTTGACGGATTGACCAGCACCGCTTTATTGCTCAGCTTTATTGTACTCTTAAATATTTTCGTGCTTGTTTGTGTTGGGTAGAGAAAATGTCCGATACTTGTCTAGGACCTTTTTTATTTTTGTTTATTAATACAGATGATAACCGCCACTTCGACCCTGTCGTAATTTGTTGACCCAAGGTTATAATTTGTAAAGTACTTACTGCAAAAGCTCAATGATAAATGATTCCTCTATTCTTTCCCTAAATGTCTACTTTGCATAATATATGTATTTAATTCAGGGAAGTGCATAATTGTTTTTGAAAGTTAAAAAAAAATGTTATTGCGATTGGAATATCGGCTCTGAATGAAATTAATCGAGCTCAAACCCACTGAAAAGTTCTAACCTCTAAAATCTTTTTTGTTTTCAAAACATATCTTGTTATTTGATTAAAATATGTATGGTCTAACGATGCGAACCCAATTGCAATCAAAATAAGCGGTAATCGAATTAAAAGCGTAAAATATAAAGCTGATACAAATATGGTGTCTAGAATTGATCGGTAACGAGTCGATGGCGAGTCGTTTTCCACAGAAATACCACTTTTTTCTTCTTATTTTTGTTCGGCTCACGGGAGCATTGCCTCCATTATAAACAAGTGCGCTCACCATGACTAGCGATTGGTATTTCAGGATAAATATTTCTAACTAGATGATGTCCGTGAGTTTAGGATTATGGATTTAGGTCTTCGGAAATTCCGTTTTCCGGGTTAAAAAGTAGCCTATGTTACTGTCGAGCTCTTTAACTAGGTATACATATAAAAAATCACGTCCATTCGATGCTTAACTTTAGCATATTAATTAAAGGACACACCAGCGAACACACTTTTGTATTTACTTATATATTAAGTATAGTATATCCGACTCTAAATTGCGTCCGGGGGGCATACTGCCATCGCATACAGCAGTATTATTTCAAATTGTCACATTTATATGACGTACCTTGACGTCTCTAAAATGATTTTTAGGTATTTCTGAAACAAGAGCATCGACAATATTGAAATAATACTGTTTTAGGCATTGATAGTAACCTTCCCGTGCGTTTTATAAGTAATGAAAAAAAAATTGTGTTATTGTCTTTGTTTTCGAATAATCTTGAATGAGCGAAGGTAGTGCGAAGTTATGGTACCTTGCAGCATTTCATCACATAGGGATAGCTAGTTACTTGTATCTTATATTAAAATTAGCAAAAAACGATTACAAAAATACTTTCGCTTATATTATATGACCCACCTTCAATATCTCGGCCAAGGTACAGATTTCTCAGTCAATTATCCCGATTATCGTGACGGAATGGAGTCCGTAGGCGTGAAGAATAGTGACGGTGAGAAAGAGATAGTGTTATCTATGGGTGGAAGGCGTGAAAGAGACACGTGCTGTACAAACTCGGGCCGTACAGCCTATCCAGAGATTCTCAACTTGTAAGTAAAAATATTTTTGATAAGACATGAAATCCGACCAATCTTGTCGGAATACACGTGTCTTTATTATTGAATAAAGAGCGATGCTTAGGTATAAATTAAATAATAGTTACCTATTTGGTTTAGGTCACTTCCGATACTTATAAATCTATTCAATATAATTATAAAGATAATATTAATCAGTAAAAGTGACAGATTACCTATTGTACCTATACCTACCCACCTAGTACCTACGATACCTATTGTAGTATAAGACCCAATATTAATTAATAAAATAAAACCCCTTAGGTTTACATAGCATACGAGTTGACGCATTCTATGTAGTTTTATAAAATGTAAAGACAATTTTAAATTTAAATTAAATAAAAAATAAATAAATTTTACTAAAAGTTAATTCGTGGACACTTTGGAAAGCGTTGGAAGTTTGTAGGCTCGTGCTTTTCCTTCGACTCTCGTTAAGAGCTTTTAACGAGCCGACCTTGCTTTAACGACTGAAACGAGACAACAATACTACAAAGTACAAACAATATTATGCAAGACAGGGACGGAGCACCACGCGGTCAACAATAAGCCGACTAACAAGATGAATTCACTGAATCGAAAACATCTTAAACGCCACAATTAGATACTGAATAATAAAACTTATTGTGTTTGTTTAAGGCACTATTTCTGATAAACAAACATTCAGTAGTTATTTGACAGCTGCCAACTTGAACTAACGAGAATGACGCAGGCGTAAGTAACAGGTTTGCTTCTAAAAAATAAACCATTATGCAACGTAATTGGATTCATTTTGGAATGAATGGACACACGTACCACGAAGGTTACCCGAAAGATGTTTCTGAAATTTATTTAAATTAGTTTACATTGCGGGGTTCAAATAAATTCTGATTAATAATATATGACTAGAGTGTAGGACATTTTATCGTAAACAATAAAAACATATTACTCCGTATAAACAATTTTACGACAAGAAAAACGAGTGATTTCGAGCTAGCAGGTGAACAAGGCTTTTATGTTTTTTTAAGTTTACCTTCCCCACATTTGCTACTACGTAGTACCTACGTAGCTAGTAAACTACATATAAAATTGATCCCTAAAAATAACACCGACAAAATTTTTGCAGACATTTAAAATTAAAACAAAAAACGTCTTGTAGCCTTTATGCAACGGCCCCTCAATTTTGATATTAATTAACTTACCTACTTATTTAAAATTAATTGAATTCGAATTAGTTCAATCATTATTGCTTGCAGTTATAATAAAATCGAACCTTAATTAAATTCAAAATCGAAAAGTGTTACTCTCATTAATGTAAATATGTTAAGTAGTGACATTCAAATAAAGTTAATAAACTTTATTAACTTAGCTCAGTAATTATCAAAAAATAATTTAAATTTTCAAGATTTGGGTAAGTTAGTAGGTATACGATATTATATACTATAACATATAACTCGTATATACTATAACATTGTTTTTTATGAACAAAAAAACCCAGCTGGGTTTGTTGTGGGCTCTTCTCAGACCAGGGCGCATTTGGAACCCTCGTAGCTGTAGCTTTAAGATACCGTAATTGTTAGTCCACCATCAAGTTTTATAAGTATTGGACGTCAATAAGTGTACAGTATATATATATATATTGATTGATTGAGTCAAGAACTCAAATATGAACTTAATATTAATAGTTTAACAAAACAAAGATTAATACTAATATAAACTCACGTATTTCTTTTTATTTTACTATAGAAATTACGCTCTCTTTATTATTTCAATCATTTTCAGAAATTTTATGGTGTGACATAAACCTATTTATAATAATAACTGTAACATATGAATTAAAAGTCCGAAAATCAACTGTTCATGTGATTGCCCGAATGCCATCCTTACTCTTAGATAGATAGTATAGTAGCTAATACCTTACATTTAAATAAAAGCGAAAGGTCACTCACTGACTGATCATCACGATATCTCAGGAACTATAAAACATACAGACTTGAAATTTGGAAGGTAGGTTCCTTCTATGGTGTAAACGTCAGCTAAGAAACGGTTTTGGGAAAATTCACCCCTAAAGGGTTGAAATGGGGGTTGGAAGTTTGTGTGAAAGTCCTTTGTTTTTGAAGTTAGACACATGAAAATTAGCATTTAAGTTATAAGTTTAAAATAATAAAAATCTGTATAATTTTTTTTCCGAAAATCTACCCCAAAAAGGGTTAAATGGGGGTTGGAAGTTTGCAAGATGGTTCTAAGTTTTGGAAGTTACAGACTAGAAAATTGGGATTTAGGTTATCAGTTTTAAATTATAATAACCTGTATAAGTACTTTTTCGAAAATCTACCCCAAAGAGGGTGAAATGGGGGTTGGAAGTTTGTATGAAAGTTCTATGTTTTTGAAGTTAGATACTTGAAAATCGGGATTTAGGTTAGCTATATAAAGCCTCTTTAGATATACTTTTGCAGCGGGAAAATTTCATAATCTCATAGGAAATCAGGAATTGTACGCGGACGAAGTCGCGGGCGGCCGCTAGTATGTACATATAACAGTACAAGATGATGCTCGCGACTTCGTCCGTGTGGACTAAGCTTTTTCGATTCTTGCGGGAACTCCTTAATTTTCTTAGCCTATGTCCTTCCCCTGGATACAACCTATCCCTGTACCAATCCATTCATCAAAATCGGTTGAACAGATGGGCCGCGAAAGCGTAGCAGACAGACAGACAGACACACTTTCGCATTTATAATATTAGTAGGTATGGATATTATGTGTAACTACAAACGCACTATGTATAAATTCAACGGTAACTTTAAATATGTTCAGTAAGCTGTAGTAAACATCAGCAGTCAGCACCAACATCCTATTCCAAATGGCTACACAAACAAGGGAACGGTCGGTAGAAACAAACACATTAAACAACTAGAAGCATGCCTTTACGCGTAGTGCCTCATATTTGTTCCTGTATGTGTACATTTCCATGTTAAAGTATGACTGTGCAGTGGTACCTACTACACTTGAAACAACTATCTATTATTTAAACTTAGAGCAGTTTATTTTAAAGGAGTATAAATTTTCTCACTCAATTGGTGTTAGCTGGTGTCAACAACAAGTGGTAAACTCATTCTGAGAGTGGTTTTGATAAAAGTAAACCTTAGAAATTGAACTTGTGACATTTCTGATTTTAGTTAGGTATGTCTACAATTTAATACATATTTTTAAAAAAAGGTCTGCCCTAAGAGCCTAAACTGTTGTACTATAATTAAGATCATTTCCAACTTAAAAGAATTATTGAGAATATAATTTGTTTGATAAAAACATTCTTAGCACTTTTTTTGTTTCAAAATGAAATTCCATTATTTCCATTAATGCAACTTATTTTTTAAAAAAATGATATATTTATAGTAAACTAGATGATTCCCGCGATTCCCCGGGATACCATCTACCCTTGTACCAAATTTCATCAAAATCGGGTGAAGAGACAGTTTTTTTCTTCCCGCCTATATCCTCCCCCGGGATACCATCTACCCCTGTACCAAATTTCAGCAAAATCGGTTGAAAAGATGGGCCAGGAAAGCGTAGCAGACAGACAGACAGACAGAAACACTTTCGCATTTATAATATTAGTATGAATAAAGTCTCTTTAAAACATTTTATTTTATTTTTAGAGTTAAATCGCCATCTCGTTAAAAAAAAGAACGAAAACATTTTTGACACTATTTTTTATTTGCCGTACAAAAGACATCAACGCGCGTACTTACCCCTCAAGTCTAAAAAAAATATTCTTCATTTTATATTCGATTTTTTCCGTACCCATAGAATATAAAATGCTCGTGAATTATTTATAAACACGAAAGCAACACAAAAACCATCGCTCCACCTGTCAGTCCGTGTGCTTGTTTCTATAAATTACAA
Organism: Erebia aethiops; assembly: GCA_923060345.2. NCBI lineage: Eukaryota > Metazoa > Arthropoda > Insecta > Lepidoptera > Nymphalidae > Erebia > Erebia aethiops. The sequence goes on along the minus strand of OV281096.1, from coordinate 4,712,412 downwards.
ATAAATCCCCGCTGTGTTGGTTTATGGGCATGATGGCTCCGGAATCTTAGGACGGTTACACACTGCCAAAAAGATGAAATATTTTTGAAGTGAAAACTTCTTTAGGCGCGTTGAGCACTATTTGATCCCTGGTAAAAATGTGGAAACGCGTGACCGACACCTCGCGCCGTGACCGACACCGACACGAAGACAAAAGGTCTTAAATATAAATATAGTAAATTCGTAATTAAACTTTAATACCTTAGTTTTAAGGTTTATATTTTAAGTATTTTTATTATTTTAAATATTCGTTTTCACTTCTATCACCAGTGCCTGCCAGTACCTATGGCTGCCAATTTTGGGGTTAGGTTATAGGTAGGTACTATAGGTATTGTGTAAGTATCTCACCAAAGGATGAGAAATTTATTAGGTAAACAGAAATTAGGTACCTATTTTGAATAAAGATGCTTTGAGTTTGAGTTTGAAATGTACTTCGACTCAACCTGAGACAAATAGAGTGTAGCGCATACTGTTCCACGATTATTTTTCAGTTTAAAGTCGAATAATATTCCTGTAGGCTGTAGGCTGCTAAGAATATATCTACATTACACTAATCACTTGTGACTGTCTCCGTGGAAACGCACCTTTATCTTTATATTTTTACGCAATTAAACTGGACATCGCCATAAGTTAGCACAGCAAGACATCACTAGCAATTTACAAGTTGCTTTAGAAAAAAGTTTGCTTTGTTTGAGCTCCTTAACTCGATACTAAGATCAAATTTAATCAAAGACCACCAGCATCGAAGCTACCGATCAAACAAGCATGAATAAATAAAGAGTAAATACTGTCCAAATAAAACGAACATGTATAACACCATCTGTAAGACTTTTTTCTAAGCTTTGTATGCTGGGTATTTAATGCAACATATTAATGTATCGAATGTAGATTGTATTATAAGTAGAGATAGATACAAGAGGACGAAAACGTGGGGATCAGCCAGCCCCACGTCTTTGTCCTCCTGTACAAATTATGTTTTTGAAACTCCTTGATTTTTCGAGATAAAAAGTAGCCTGTCACTCTCCAAATATTTCTATATACATACATACTTAATAAATCACGTTGGTACTTGGTACGTTGCTCTCGCAGCCTGATTAACGGACAACAAAAGAACATCGACTCGCATTATATAGGTAAGTTTCAAAGCTATAATATGTACAGTTCGCGCGCGAGTTGAATGCAGAGTTAATGTATGGTGACACATACATTTGCTCTGCATTCAACTCGCGCGCGTACTATACCTCATGCGTTATGCGAGCACAGTTCACAACCTATAAGCAATGATCTTTATGTTCTACAAACTAGATAGTAAAGAAGAAGCGTTATCAAAAAAAAATTAATGACAATGTGAAAAATTCCTTTACAGTAAATTTAAAACTCCCGCTGGGTTGGCGGTGTGTTACTGGAGCTCGATGGTATGTTTGACTTTAAATCTGTATAATTAATCAGGGGGCATACTACGATCGCTTGAAGGCTAAAGCTATTTTAATACAGTTCGTTCGTGTTTTAAAACTCAGTAATCCTTATTTTAGGGACGTCAAGGTTCGTTTCGTGCCATAAAGCAAAATATTTTGAAATACTTAATACTGTTTTAAGCGATGGTATAGACTATAGTAACCCCTTGTAGTACCTAGATGGTGGTAATTAATATAATATACCAACTGCCAACATCTAAACGCGGTAAGCGGCGTCGTCGTTTCCAACTAAATAAAACGACTGATTACTAAATATATTTTTATTATGAATCATAAAATCCCATTTCAGATTATTTAAGATTTGATTTTACAAGCAAAAAAACATGAAATACATTTTCCAAAACAAATAAAACTTAAAATACTTGCTTATACGTTTTAAAAGTAAGATATCTAAAGTGTAAATTACCAAAAGGGATTGCTCAGTGAATTTTCCTCCACCTTACGTAATATTGTTTAAGCCACGAAGCTATCACGGCGTTACCAAACTTTTTTCAACCTAATTTTTAATCCCTTTTATCAAAATATACCTCCTTACTTAATTTTATATTATCTTGCGATTAAGGTGGCCGTGTTTGATGTTGGCTTACGGTGCAGCCAGTTGTCACTTCGGATTTCAAGCGGCAACTTAACACGCAACAACGTTCCAAGTACATTTTTTTTAAAATACCTACTTTGTAGTTTGTTATATGTCACCGTAAGATTGTAAAATCCGTTAGATTATAATCTAACAGTTTCTATCCCGCGAGATTGTAAACTGTCGAAAGATTGTGAACCGTTCAATGTTCTGAGTATTAATTTACGAAATATTTATTGTATTTACGTCTTCTTGTCTCTTTCTTGTACAGTTCGCGCGCGAGTTGAATGCGGACTAAATGTAAGTGTCACCATACATTTACTCTGCATTCAACTCGCGCGCGAGCTATAGGTTAGGTTAGGGTTTGTCATGAATATAATTCAGGTAGTGTTCTTTATTCAGTAGGTTCTATCAGGTTAATATACCTAATAGATTACAGTTTACCGAAAAATAATGCGTTAAATTGTAAGCAGTATTTTACGGTTCACAATCTGTCGACAGTTTACAATCTATCGAGATAAAAAACGTTATATTAGAATCTAACGGTTTTTACAATCTTCGGTGACATATATATGATGAAAAGTTGAACACTGAAGAAGTGTGTTGAAGTTGAGTAAAACAGGCATTTATGTAACTTGATTAATATATCCTTTTCCCAACATAACTGCGATAATTTTGCCAGTTGTATCGTAGGAATTGTTTTGATTTGTACGAGCTTTCGGGTTTCAGCTGCCTCAAATAGTTAAGCCAAGCTTGGATGCAATTTTAGCTATATACTATCATGTACGTGTAACTTAATCATAACTTAGAGATTAGACTAAATTCAGGCACACGTATCGAATATCGAAAAACGTATTTTCGTCAATGTTATTCGAATTTAACTGCATGTAAATAAATATTTTAGGTAATCTTGTAAACCATCAGTAAATAACTAAACACAAAATTCTAGCGTACCTACTCACGTCCAAATTATTGTTTTTGAGATGTGAGCTTTAGCAATCAATAAGAAGTTAGTATTTATGTGCCTTTATAGCAAGGTTTTTCGAAAATCTGAGACAATTGGTAGCAATTAGCACTAAAATCCAAAAATCTTAAATAAAACCTCTGCATTACAAACAATCCGGTTCGACTAAAATATAAGTGTTTAAACGTATGTAACATGTTAGTCTACACTATAAATGCGAAAGTTTGGAGGAATGGATTGATATATGGATGGAAATTTGGCACAGAGCTAGATTATAGTATAACACAGGCTACTTTTATCCCGAGAGTTCCCGCGGGAACAAAAATCTTCAATCCACGCGGACGAATTCGAGGGCATCAGCTAGTATAAATCCGTGGAGATTTTTAAACTAAAATTATATATTTAATGCTTATCTATGTTACTTATTATCTACGCTATTGTTTTGAATAATTTTGTAATATAATTTGGTTGGGCGCTCTCGGGAATTATAAGTTTTACAAGCTTTTCTAACGGGTAAATTTGTTTTTGTTGAAAAATTAACGTTCGCAACGAATCGTTTACCTACTTGCAATGATTAATATTTTCCGAGCATAACACGTATAATAATATATTATAAAAGATCTAGACGATAACAAATGTTATAATTTTTAAATTAATCTTAGTAAAGGTCTTAAACACAGATTATATAATATGTGGCATTTTTCTTATGGAAAGGTTTCATAATATAATATGTAGATTCACAAAGGCACGGCGTATCCAAAATACGTCTAAAGGATTTGCTGAATCCTTTCAATTCGAGTATTCATAACTGTCAATCACGCGTAACAAAGGCCATTTTTCGTTTTGTATATCATCAGCCAAAATCTCTATGCACGCCACTGCCACTAATGTACCTACTTATATTATATGTAAATAAGCGTATGATACTAATATTCTAAATGCGAAAGTGTGTTTGTTTGTTGGTTTATTGGTTTGTTGGTTTGCTGGTTTGTCCTCCAATCACGCTGCAACGGAGCAACGGATCAACGTGATTTTTTGCATGGGTATTGTTTAGCACCTGGAGAGTGATATACACTTCTTTTTATCCCGGATTTTATCCCGGAAAATTGAGGAGTTCCCGTGGGAATTTAAAAAACTTATTTCACGCGGACGAAGTCGCGGGCATCAGCTAGTAAAATTATAAACTGACATATAAACGGTCAGCTTTTGGGTCTAGGAACATTGTACATGAGATTTCGCATGATTATTTTCTATATAGTATAAGCAGAATCAAGAGGGGATCAACATCAAGATAGGATTTTCAGAAATTCCTACAAAGTGAAGTTTGATTGAATTGAGTGAAGAGAGAAAACTGTCAGAAAAAACTCACATTTTGCAATGTATATAGACTTGACGACCTCCGTGGCGCAGTGTGTAGAGTGCGGAGGTCCCGGGTTCGATCCCCGGCAGGGTCAATTTGGGAATTTATAATTTCTGAATTTTCCCTGGTCTGGCCTGGTGGGAGGCTTCGGCCGTGGCTAGTTACCACTCTACCGGCCAAGACGTGCCGCCAAGTGATTTAGCGTTCCGGTACGATGCCGTGTAGAAACCGAATAGGGGTTTAGGTTTAATATAACTGCCATGCCCCTAACAGGTTAGCCCGCTACCATCTTAGACTGCATCATCACTTACCATCAGATGAGATCGCAGTCAAGGGCTAACTTGTAGTGGATTTAAAAAAAAAGACTTCAGACACTCCACCCGAGCAAAGCCGTGGCAAGATTAGCTATTTAAAATACTCATAATATAATATTAATTATATGGCCCTACCTTCAAAGCCTGACGAACGATTCTGATATTATATTCATAAATAACAGAAGCTATTAATTTTATAGAGTAAGTAGGTAAGTAGTCGTCAAAAATGTTTTGAACTAAACGATATGTCATCGACCCCATAATTAGCAATCGCTAATTGCTTTACAAAGTCTCATATCGCGAGCATAATATATGACCCTAATAACACACTAAACTCGTCTCGTAACGGGCGGCAACTTTGAACTGTATTTTGCATTCCGTGGCGGCACCATCAAAGCCGTAATCACGGACCAATGATCTACAACGAAACTCTCTAAGGAGCACACAACACTGGCCTAAAATGCTGCTTGATAACAGATTAGGGCATTGGTACCTACTACCTACTGTTTTTTTGAGTTAGCCCTTGACTGCATGATGTATACAATTTTTTTTGGAGTTTACCTCCTTTAGAATCGATTTTCATACAAGCCCGGGGGTATGAAAATTTATGGGGAGTAAAATCAAACTTTCCCCGTTACGTTACTGGTAACACTTGTTTATGTTTCCATGACTATGTTATGTATTCTGATGAATATAAATTATATAATTAATATAAATAAATGTAAAAATTTCATAATCTCATAGGAAATCAGGAATTGTACGCGGACGAAGTCGCGGGCGGCCGCTAGTATGTACATATAACAGTACAAGATGATGCTCGCGACTTCGTCCGTGTAGACTAAGCTTTTTCGATTCTTGCGGGAACTCCTTAATTTTCTTAGCCTATGTCCTTCCCCTGGATACAACCTAAAAAAAAATAAAGAATTAAATTAATAATAAAGAATTTTGAATTTTGAATTTTTTTTTTTTTATCCCTGTACCAATCCATTCATCAAAATCGGTTGAACAGATGGGCCGCGAAAGCGTAGCAGACAGACAGACAGACACACTTTCGCATTTATAATATTAGTAGGTATGGATATTATGTGTAACTATAAACGCACTATGTATAAATTCAACGGTAACTTTAAATATGATGAATATAAATTATATAATTAATATAAATACAGCCAAATATGAAAAACAAATTTATTCCACTACAAGTTAGCCCTTGCAAGGGCTAACTTGTAGTGGAATGTAGTAGTAACTTTAAGACACCCCTCAACACAGCACCACTGAGGTCGTGCAGTTGCATACAAATTACGTAAGCGATATTCAACAGATTCGTGTTTTAGGATCAGACTTATGCTCTATGCATAGATGAAGCGTCGTTTTATCGGCCCCATGTTTTTTTCTGATATCGTTTTTCATGCATTATAGCAGGGGTGTCAAGCTCAAATTCGTGAAGTGCCATTTGCATAAATTAAGGTTCGTTAGCGGGCCAGACGCATTTTTTTATGTATAGGCTAGGGCATGGCTAGCAAATGTCTTCTTGCGTACCTTTACGATTGCCTTTGATTTGTGACCTACATAAAAAATGGAATTGAAAATAACCAAACACATACTTAATTGGTAATATATTTATTTACTCAAGCACATAATGTTTCATTACTAGCGATAATTAACCTAACGTTAATCTATAACTAAAAGTTTATGCCTCTTATCTTGATGAGGATCCGGAGACCTGACTTCTCTTGTTCTTAATAATTTCACTAATATTGGGTGTCATATTCGAGAGTGTGATTTTAAGAATAGACTGGAGATGTTCATCACTAATCCTTGAGCGATGTTTGTTTTTATTAATTTTCATCATAGAAAACATCTGCTCGCATAAATAGGAACTACCGAACATACACAGAATTCGTGCTGCATGCTTTTTTATATTTGGATAGTTATCCAAACTCTTGTGGTACTGTGTGTAAAATGAGGTAATATTTACCTCTTTAAATTTGTCCCTTAAAACACAGTCACATTGGAGATCTATTAATTCCATTTGAAAATTAATTGGTGCCTGTGCAACTTCAAAAGTGAATGGGTTGTTGAATAGAGGTAATTCCAACGTATTCATTTTACGAAAATCTTCAAAACAACCGTTAAATTCTGTGCTGAGATTGAGCAAAAGTTGACAATACTCCTCCAATATATATACAGCTAGCGAAAAATACGTAAATTCTTTGATTTTTTCCTTTAATTGGCAGTCTAAATTCTGTGATAAGTCTACTATTCTTGAAGCAACAGTGTTTCTCGACAGCGGTATGTTTTGTATCATTGATTTTTGACATGGGAATAATATTTCAGCTACTTTCAACTGCTTTCAACATACACTCTTTAATAAAATCACCATCAGTGAAAGGTTTTGAACGCTTGGCGATTTCTAGTGTAGATTCAAACTAGATTTTAAGACGTCTTCACTTTCAGTTTGAACTTTAGTAAACATTGACTGTTGGCTTTGAAGTTTAGATTTTAAAGATGATAGTTTTTCCATTTTTGTCTTATCGGTATGACAATGAAATTTTACTTTATGATTCGTGTCATAATGTCTCTTTAAATTAAATTCCTTACAAACTGCAATTGTTTGGTTACAAATTAAGCAAAGTGGTTTACCTTTCCACTCCATGAAAAAATACGCCATTTCCCATTTTGAGTGAAAAACTCTGCACTCACTGTCAATTTTACGTTTTTGCGACATCATGCCAAAAACAATAACAACAAACAATAATAAGTAATTTAAAAATGCGACTTGACTGCTCGATCTACGGCTGCCGGACACTACTGCTGTGCGGAAGGAAAAAGGTTAACTACCTGACACATCTGGTTGCCAGATGTGTTAGTTAGCCGTCCCTTGACCGTCCAGCGCACTGCGCGGCACACAGTTTCTCGCTAATAACTTTTAATATTGCCTATCGAATAAAAATTATGAGATCTGGATTCTGGCCGCGGGCCGTATCATAATAGTCCGAGGGCCGCATACGGCCCGCGGGCCGTATGTTTGACATGACTGCATTATAGCAACGAGTCGTGGTGTAATGAGGTCCGACGTGAGTGACGGAGTGGCGTGCGAGTGGTGACTAGAGCCGATGCTCTAACATAGCCCGAGTGACTTTTACATCGATGTGTTGAAACAACTTGCTTACCTACGTGGGGTATAATTTACATTATAAGTACTTTAATGAGAAAACTGGGCCTCATTCTCTGCTGTTTTAAATTGTAGGACCTATTTATTACAATTATAAGTTTATAAACACAGTCTACAATAGATGATGGCCGTGGAAAGCCTTTTGATTCCCGCGGGAACTCTTTAATTTCCGGAATAAAATACTTAAAAGTAAGTATAATAGGCACCTACTTAGCCAATAAATAATTGTTAATTCAATTATAAGCTATCTCCATTCCAAATTTCAGCCAAATCAGTTTAGTCTTTGTGGCATGAGTAACAAACATCCAAACTATTTGAAAAATAATTTTCACTATACGGAAACACCTGTCTGTTTATTGCAATAAAATAAGGCTAGAGTTTCCATGTTGTTAAATTGCATTAGCCTGTACTTGTAGCCATGTGAAATTCACGGAACATAAATTGCTTTTAGAACTAATAACACGAGTCGTGAACTTGTTACTGGCTTGCTCCACAGAATTGTATGATGTTGAAGCGTTGAACAGATAAAACCGAACTAAGAAATTATTATTATAATAACTGTGTACTTGACATACTACTGTAGGGACTTACTTATGAAAAGAAATATTTAATTGCATGTAGGACAACTTGTGTCCCATAAGATATGTCGTGACTCGCGAGGTGAAATGCATAGATATTCTAAGTTAGGTAGGTTATAGGTTGTTATTGTTATAACACGTAAAGACGTGCCGCCAAGCGATTTAGCGTGTAGGAACCGATTAGGGGTATGGGTTTAATATAACCACCGCCCGCTACCACCTTAGACTGCATCATCACTTACCATCAGGTGAGATCGCAGTCAAGGGCTAACTTGTAGTACATTAAGAGAACAAAAATAGAACTGCACGATAAAAAAAGTCCGCGTCATTCACCTTTATAAAGACCGCGCACACTAGGCCACTGGAGTCGTCTCCAATCCCTAGTGTGTTATCGCCCTTAGCCAATCAAGTAATAATTGGTGTGGTCCCAGATAAGCGCTTGTGAGTCACTATAATACGAGGCATGCCGAGTTCGCACATCAGAATTCGCTACGGGCATCAGATTTCACGCGTTCTTAACACGACTCGCGGGTTAGACGAGTTAACCTTCCAACAAGTGTCTATCAACATAAAATTTACTCACTTCAAAGTATTTTGAATGATGCATTACGTAACTAACAGTAAGTTTTATAATAAAGTTTAGTTTTGTCGACTTTACTTTCTAGATGCAACAACTTAAGACCAATTAATATATTAATAATAATATTAACATACATAACTTAATTTTTAACATGGTAGTTAGAGCTTTTTTCGAAATTAAGCGATAGATATTGAAATATTTGACAAACGATTAAGTTTCTGAATCAAAAGATTATGCATGATTCATGATGCATCCCGCGCAAAGACGCGAGCGAATACCAGCCGGCGATATTCATTTATTAACCGACTTCCAAAAAAAGGAGGAGGTTTTCAATTCGGCGCGTTTTTTTTTTTTAAATGTATGTTACCGCATATCTCCGTGGTTTCTAAGGTTTTAATTTGAAAAATGTTTTTTTCAGTCGTTAGAGGAAGCTCTCGAGGTGGTCCCATAAACAATTGTGACTCCAAATCCTCAACCCTGACACTAAAAAGTTAAAAATAAAAATTATTTCCAAAAAACCAACTTCCAACGCCACTGTAAAGTATAAAATAATTTTTATTTATACCCACTATGTTGTAGTCGGGCGGGTATAACAAGGATAAGCAAAGTTGACGCATCAGGCTCACCCGACTTCTGCATAGTGGGTAGAAATAAAAATTATTTTATACTTTACAGTGGCGTAAATCATATAAATGGATATGTATAACTACAATAATAAATTCCATCATGAAATTATAGCATATATTTTGGCAGAATGTCTTTGTCGTAAGCGGAAAACGTATACCCGTCAGCTGTTTGTAGGTAATAAATCTATTTATATATGTAAGTAATTAAATATAAATAAGTAAGAGAAATATGATCTATTCGCCTAGTAGGTAACCCAATACGATATGTAGGTAATAAATAATAGCAATAAATAGAATTGTCTGAATTGGCCAAATAAATAAATAATAGAATTGCAAACTGCACGTATGTATGGCAGCCGCGGCCTATGTAAAGTGGCTCGTTATAATGAAATTTATGAGCGTTGTTTTACATACAATTGCCTGTTATTTCTTACCCCGCTGTATTATAATAAACTTGTTGTGGGTTTGTATTGTTGGAGAGGTGGGCCCCGATATTAATCGTATAACTGATAGGTTTGTATGCAAGCGAGGCGGCATATTATGTAACACTTTGACGACCTCTTTGGCCTACGTACCGAAGTCTAAAATGGTCTTAAAAGCCACCGAACTTGATACTAAAATGGGTTACATATCAAAAAGTTCCATTTACTAAGATAAAAATAACTATTGGCAAAGAGCTGAATTTTATTAAGGTCAGGCTATAAACCTTCAGCATTTTCAGTTAAAAGCGACAAAGATTCACTTAGGTACATCTTTAACATTGACGTAAACACGTCTTGTACATGTATTAAAAAGTAAGTATAACTTACATACAATTATAGCAATGAGTGTTATTTCAGTAGTGTTATTAGAGATAAATTATTGTCTTGTTTTAAGTTTTAACGCTACGCTAGTTTCTCTTTCTCTACATGTTTAACTTACTGAATCTTAATTCTTGTATGTTGAAGTATGTAAGTTCTATATTCTCATTAGCTTCACTAACTTCAGACTGGATATCAATGAAATATTTTATTTATTTATGCGTGTTACACTTAAAACTAAGAACTTTTAGCTACGAACCACGGAAATTGTGAAAAATGCTTATTAAAATGCACATCTTTAAAGCCTAGGATAAAATTAGACTCAAGTATAGCTACAAAATATACAACATATAAATGCACGTAATTATTTTGACATGACAGAAACCATTTGTATGAACTCAAATTCTTGTTAGCCTCGGCTATCACTTATCGTTTTGGTAAGACGAGACGTAAAAATATCTCCACATTGAAATAATTTGTGGGACTAGGTCTGCCGTCCCTTATTAGCATAATGCAGTGTTGTTAAGCGTAAAAGGGATGGGGATAAAAAGAAATATAGTATCCCGTGGAGCAAGCATGTGCATCTGCTTAGACTGAACGATGGAATAGTGATACCGTTGAGTAGTTTTTGTACACTTACGATAATTATCACAAAAAAAAGTTTCTTTCTTATGAATGTGTACATGCTTGTTGTTTTAGATAAAACCTATAAAGAAATATGAAATTAAAACTTAACAAAAAAAATGTATATTTTAGATTTAAGTAAGTAGGTACCTATTTATTCAAATTCAATCAATATCTATCATAATTAAGGCAACATATGTTGCTCTTTAGCGCACGTTTACGCGCCGAATTGAGAACCTCCTCCTTTTTTGGAAGTCGGTTAAAAATTTAATACATTCTAAAAGTACCAATATAAAATCTGCATTCCAATAAACCTAAAAATATTAAATATAATTCGCAAACAAGTTGCATTTTGGATTTGATTTAGTTTTGAAAACATAGATTACAATTATGCGGAACATTTTATCATAAAGCTGTCCAAACATCCCTGTTCGGTGCATCTTCCAAACAAATTCGACCGCTTTGGAACCATGTTTAAGTTACGACTCAGGATTTCGGCTTATAATCAATAAATCAATAAATATATGCCGCTATGTCCGTCAGAGCGTCCGACATTAATGGAAATCATTGTTTGTTTAGGACGACCCAAGCCCCACGGCTGCGATTTAACGGAAGCCATTTTGAACTAGGTAGAAAACTGAAGTAGTTAAGTTCATCCATTTTATAAAACGCACTTACGATACGTTTGTTTTACAATTATTTCAGGTTGTGGAAAACTGGCCTCCACTCGTGTTAGTTGCTGTTTTAAAATTTTTGGAAAATAGGAAAGCTAGGTATCTCTATATGGACTTATCTTAACTGTTGTTGTGTATTCATTTTAGATTTTTTAGCGGCAAAAGGAAAAGGTTCATTTTAGGCCTACTCTTGTACACTCTACCATGATTAGAGGAAAATACATAGATTGTATTAAAAATATAATAATTTAGAACAGGAAAGTAAATAACGAGCAAAGAAATTAAAAGATGGCAACCTTTAGCCATAGAGAAGGCAGTAGACGCGAAATATACCAAATATCATTTCTGACTGTCACTGTCAAAATAACGTCAAAAAATATGAATCCGCCATTGTTACCTATACTCATGTTTAGTGTTCCATAACTTGGAAAGATTAAATAATTTTACCACTGAAATTACGAAGAATTCGTAGATTCGTAGATCAAATAGGTATGTTATATCTAACCACGTGGCACTTTACACATTGGCTTGTGTAATGTGTTCAAATTCAAACAGCCGGCAACAGTAAATAAGGCTTTTTTCACCGGCTGTACCCAAAAGTGGAGCAAAAAAAGGATACCTGCCTCCACCGGCACACAGTGCGTCCTAACTTCGAAATCCCAATTTATTTGGCCGAACGTCGCAACATTTAACTTGCGCTCAAAAAGAAAACTTTGCTCACAAAGATCGCCGATTTCTTAGTATTTATTACTATTAAATATATTGACCTTGCGTATCTGAATTTGAAAATAGGCTACGGCAAGGTTTGTTCGTTGCTTATTTTTTATGAAACAATGGACTTTGTTTATTTATGGTTCTTTTCGGTGGCTTTGATTTTATTTATAAGGTCCACCGCCCATGAATCCATGATACTGGTGAAGTACGACCTACAGATTTTATTAATAAGTAATTGGGTATTTAACAACTAGTCAAATCAGGCAGGTACTTTTTTCAAACTTCATAACGCGCGCTGAAGGATTTTGTATGAAATACTGAATTGTGACGTAATCAAAAATCAATGCATCAAACATAAAATTAACAGGAAACGTGAACATAACGTCTTTTAGGAGGTTCTCTATTTAATAATTAGGTATTTATTTGATTTGACTAGTTGTCAATTATCCAATTATTGAGGTATAAAACACTAACGGTGTATCTATTGAAGCTCTAATGTATTGAGAATGTGTAACTATGTGTAAGTTGGTGGCCGTACTCGCAGTGTGAAGTGAAATTAAAACGACCCGTGAAAGCTTTTAAAACAACGCGATGGCTGTCGGTGGTCGACTCGTTTGTTGGAGCAGGCGCTAAATGAATGCATGCTCAACTGTAGGATGACTATGATAGCTCTTCAAAAAGAGAGGAATCGATAATATTTAATTACGGTATACCTTCGTATCTAATTTCAAATTTAAATTTCTTTATTGTATCGCCAAATCGAGGTATGTTACGTCATGACTCTGCCACCGCTTTCGGAATACAGATGTATTCGCACTATGCGCTACATCAATAGATGCTTAAACTTGATTGTGGCAGCTATGTAACGCCCAGACGCCATCGATATTTATGTAGGTACTAGATGGGCTCTTTCACAGAAAAAAATTGGGCGTCCGACTTGTAGAGCGCACTCCACACCTGTAAGTCTGTCCTGCGTCAGGGTCTTCTCGTTTGGCCCGTGAGGGCCAAGCGGGGATACGGACCTCGAGGCGGAGCCTCTTTACCCGGGCGGGGCGCGGGGCAATACTGTGCCCCGGTGAATAGCTTTAAGCCAGTATATGGCTTGGGCCTGCCTAGAAAGGCTACGGGCCCTTAAGTTTGGTGCTGTGGGAGGTCCGCACTGCGGGTGACGTCATCACCGCCGCGTGGGGGGACCTGTGTTGCCTTGTTAGGCATGAAGGCGCGTGAGCACCGTCATGCCTGCTATGAGGGCCTGTGTTGCGCCCTGGCCCTGCAGGTACGCTGTCAATCCGGTCGTGAGTGCCTCGATCACGGCCCGGACTAAAGCCACGATGTCCGGGTCGGTCTGCGCTTCTCGCTGTGCCGGTTGGCTTGTAGGGTGGGCGTTGTCGGAGGTTGGGGGTTGTGTGGTGGGTCGGCCGGCCGGGCGTGCGGCTGCGGCCGGGCGGGAGGGCGGTGCGTCTGCTTGCGTCGGGCTTGGTGAAGCCTGACGTGTGCGAGCAGCTGGTGGGGGGGTTGGCAGGCGAGTGGGTGGCGCTTGGCGTGTGGCTTCGGCTGGCGGTCGTCTGCCGGTGGCGGGTTCCGTCGTTTGTTGCGGAGTTGAGGCCGCCGCCGGTGCAGTGCGGCGCGAACGAGGCGCGCGGTTGCGGCGGCGTCTTCTCGCTCGCACAGGTTGGCCTCGGACCGTCGGTGGGTTTGCGGCCGCTGCCAGAGTAGTACTCTCGGCGGCCGAGTATTGCGTGGCACGTGGCGCCGACGCAGGTCGCGAGTCGGTCGTCAGCGACGGTGCGACAATGGGCGGCTGCGTTGTAGTTGGCGGAGCAGTGGTTGATGCGGTTGAGGGAGCGGCGGAAGTTGCGGGGCCCGTGGCCGTGTCCCGCTGCTGTTGCTTGGTGGGTGCGCGAGGCGGTGGCGGCGGCAAGTTGATGCCTCGCTTTCTCGCCTCGCGTTTGAAGTGGATGCAACGGCGGTCGTTCGCCGAGTGTTTTTGCCCACAGTTGGCACATGTGGGCTCGGCATCTCGGGGGCGTGGGCAGTCTCTCACGCTGTGTTCGCCGGCGCAGCGGACACAGCGGAAAGATCGGTGACAGTTGGCCGAATTATGGCCATAAATCTGGCAACGGTGGCATTGGGGCGGTTTTGATCCTCCACGCCACGCCTCCACAGTGATTTGCGGCATGTGCAGGATTTCGTTAACTTGGTAGAGTTGGCGCAATTCCTCTTTCGTCATGTGCGCCAACCGCACAAAATAGGTGCAGCCATGTCGTCCTCTGGGTGGTGGGATGGCGCGCGCCGCCTCGGCCGGGTAGCCGAGTTCGCGCAGCGCGGCAACCAGCTCGTCCACTGGGGTCTCGACAGGGAGGCCACGGATGGCGACCTTGACGGGTATTTCGGAGGCCGGGCTGTAACAGTACCATGATATGGCGCTGTCTTTTGCGGCGGCGTCTGTTAGATACCGCTGCACAGCCCGGAATTCGTCGGCGTCTTTTGGGAGAAAGCGTACCCCGCGTCCCAACGGCTTCGCGTTCGGTAGACGTCCGAGCACTCGGGAGAGCGCCTGGAAGTGCCTCGACCAGTTAGGGAGGCACTCCGCTACGAGTGGCGGGTAACCGGAGCGCGGCGTCGGCTGCGCAGGGTCTGCGGTGGCAGTAGGAGAGGTGGTCGGCGCGGCTGGCGCGGGCGGTGGCGAGCGGCGCGGTGAGGGCGGTGCGGCGGCGGCCTCGGCATACGAGGTGCTCGGCTGAGGCGACGACATTTGCGCGTCGCGGTTTGTTGGCGAGGCAAGGTCTGCATAACTGGTCGAATCTTTCGACCAGCTAGCCGACTCTCGCGTTTGAGCAGGCGTCGGTGTATTGCGACGCGCGGCGACAGGGGTGTGCGGTCGGACAGCGGCCTCCATATATGGGTGAGTCTCGATGCGGGGGGGTGGGGGGTGTGGCTCCTGTAGTAGGGAGCGCCTTCTCGGTAGTGGTGACGGCGGTGGTGAAAGCGGTGGATCTTGGTAGTCGGGAGGCGGCGCGGGTAAGGCAAGGCTGAGCTTGACCCGCTTGTCCTCCTGGTTTCCCGACGAACCGGAGGAAGAGGTGCTTGGACGAGCCCGCTTTGCCAGTTCGCATCCAAGCGTGGACGCAGCTACGCGGGCTACGATGGCGGGCGGGTCGTCGTCGCTATCCTCGTCTGTTGTAGATGGCGGCGATGTTGTAGCGGACTGGGTGGTCCGAGGACGTCCTGTGGTCACTGCGACAGGGGGCGTTGTCATGGACAAGTCCATAACGTTACGCCGTACCACTGCACGCGGGATTCCAGTGCGTCCTCTTCCCAGCTTGTACGGCCTCTGGTCGAGAGTTCGTTTCTCGGCCATGGCAGCATACAGTTACAGGGGATTAAGCATTCAAAGAAGGATAGAATGGTAAAAAAGGTAAGATGAAAAAGATGTTAGAACCTGTTTGACTGCGGCCCTTGCAGGGTGACCTGCAACTCCTCGCGTGCAACCCAGCCAGGTGAGACCCCAAGGGGAGGCCCAGCTTAGGCGCCCGCGGACCGGAGTATACTGGTCAGCCTTGCGTGGTGTGGAGGGCGTAGGCAGAGCGAGTTTGATCCCGTGCGCCTTTTTCCTCACGAAAAAGGGCAGTAGGGATTCGCGGCGTTTTCGTCACGGTCGGGGGCAGTGGCTTACGCGGGGTCGACCCGGCCGCTTCCTCAAACTGCAAGCAGTGAGTACAACTGGCGCCAGGGACCGCGGAAGCAAGATACACGAAACCGAAACTAGACGCTATATCTCTCAAGGCAAGCGAGGCTTTTTTGAAAAGCACTTGTCTTCAAACAAACCGAGAGATAAGTCTGTCCTTGTCCCCGCCATAGCGCTGTCCCGCTTTTCAGGCTAGATGGCGTTAGTAAAATAGGTCCACATTCTTTGTTTAACAGGGCCGATCTATGTAGATTGAGGTCGTTGCCAGACGCTTCCTTAGTTGCTAGACAACTGTAATTTGAAAGGCTGAAGAAAGCTCATCCCTATCTTGTAGCATACTGGAGTCCAGCCTTCAGCCTACATGACATACAACCAAAACTCTAAATATACACATACTATAAGAATAGTTCGATTGATTTAATAAAAATACACAGTGTTTTGGAAAATGTGTCAAAGGACACTTGAAATACGAGTAAAAATAATCTTTTTCTTTCTTAACTTCCTGTGATTAAGGTCACCCCAGTTCTAAGTTTGCGCTGAGCAAGCCTTGTTCACGATAAGAGTTTTACTTGACTCAGCGACTACACCACTTCACTGTAGGTATACCAGCAATAGGTACATCGACTCTACAACAGAACTGCCTGTGTTTTCAAACCAACACATGTGTCCGGCTATGATACAAAGATATTATAAAATCTACAAATTGAAACGCTGCAAAATCTGATGGTATTCTGGTATAGCCTGATGATATAGCTCTGAATCATCTCATATCTAAACTAATATTATAAAGAGGAAGACCGACACCGTTCTTCTTAAAACAAAAGGTCTTAAGTATAAATAATATAGTACATTCGTAATTAAACTTTATTTTACTTTGTTTTAAGGTTTATATTTAAATTATTTTAAAAGTGCTGTGTTCTTATTTTAAATATTCGTTTTCAGTCCCTATGACTGCAATTTTTATTTATTTATAAGAGGCTAGGCAGCTTTCGCTGATGTGCCTATATTAAATCTTGTGCTTTGTCTTTAAGTGGTTATCCAGTCTGTCTTTTATCTATGAACTATGAGTAAATAGCTGATGCCCGCGTCTTCGCATGCGTGGTTTAAGTTTTTATTATTTCTGCGAGAACTCCTTAATGTACCGAGATAAAAAGCCTATGTCACTCTCCACTATGTTCATGCCAAAAATCACGTCGATCCGTTGCTCCGTTGCGGCGCGATTGAAGGACAAATCAACAAACAAACACACTTTCGCATTTATAATACTAGTATGCTGTATGATTAATATCTTTAAACTCGTTTAAACACCTAAAGATCTACTTCAAATGATACAAATAAAATTAAAATAAAATATCCTAGGTTCGCTGCCAAACATGCAATTATGCTTTCAGCAGTATCTAGCTTTTTATTGCTATTTGCTGCCTACACTCGTAACTCGTTAACCCAATAAATGGAGCGGTTAAACCGCCTAGCCTATACCAATATTACAAAAATAACTCACATAAGTAGATAATTGCGCAGGTATTTCATCCGTAATTCATAACATGATCTTATTTTGTACTCGCAGCAAATTGCTGTTGAGATAATAAGGAGCTGATTGCAGTTGGCTGCCTACCTAGAAATTAAAGTCAATTTCGAAATTCCCGTCAAGCAACGCGTTTTGAGACGCCTCTACAGTCTACGAGTATATAAAGGCTTGGACAAGTACAACGCGTGGCGTAAATAAGACTTATTTACGCAATTTTTAGAAGATACTTTTTTAAATAATAAATTATAATACGAGGCCCTGCAAGGAAACGAGTACATATTATACGGTGCGTACAAAGTATTTATTATTTATTTATTTTATCCACTACAAGCTAGCCCTTGACTGTGAACTCACCTGATGGTAAGTAATGATGCAGTCTAAGATGGTAGCGGGCTAACCTGTTAGGGGCATGGCAGTTATATTAAACCCATAGCCCTTCGGTTTCTACACGGCATCGTACCGGAAGTATGTTGCTACACTGCTGTAATCCTGTGTTTTTATTGGTAAGTAGATGTCGTGTAGACTGTGATAATTTGACAAATAACTTTAGCCTAAAGCAGTGGCGTACACGGCATAGAGGCATAAAGGTGCTGCTTACCCTCCAATGCCTATTCCAGGCTCCGAATATTGTGCACACCACTGGCCTAAAGGTACTAAATTAAGTATTATGTGGCTTTATACTGCAAAGATAAATTCGGTGTTTAAAAAGCTTCGAGCATTATTTATAAATTATAAGCGATCAATGACTGATAGCAAACATCGCCAAAGGTTGTTATAATATTGGATTTTGGGTAAAACTGACAAACCATTTAAACTTTCTTCAAGTAGGTAGATACATATTTTATCAACCAATTGTAGTCTTTTATTTAGACTAGTATCCTGTGGCCGCGCGTGGTATGCCCAGGCCTTAAGTTATAACCGCACTTAATTACAGGGCTATCCATCATCGAAAACCAACAGACGATGCTTTCGAAAAGTACAGCCCACCCACTGACTGAAATAATTTGGCCCATGACCTTCGCAGCAGAAGAAACGGACGAAGGCAAACTAAAAAGTAGGTTTATAATCATATTTAGGTACCTAGATCACTTATATATTATTATGTAGTTTAATTTAGTCGAAACCAGTTTATGATGTTTAAGTATGTTATGAGTATAATTTTAGAATTCAGCCAGAGATATAATAATCATGTTTGGTTTTATACATTTTTGCCAGCTAGTTAGCTGCTGTTTTTTTTATTACCAGCTTTATAGCTTATTTCTTTTATTTATTACACAACCAATAAAAGTCAGGCACATAACTTTAGTATTTATGAAACCTCAAAAGTTTGATATTGATAGTGTTAACTCTATCAGCATTTCCTATTAGTAGGGCGTTCGTTATAGGGCGGAAATCCGAAGTCGTAGGACTCGTATATTGTTAGTTTGTAATCGTATATCCGAACTTCCTTTAGGCACAGAATACTAACTATGCCTAAGTATCTGTTAATAATTGTAATATCAGAGTTAGATTAATAAGTATGCACAGAATAGCTAGTGGGGACCGGGGATTGATTAGCAACTTAGCTTAGGAGTAACTGAGTAACTAGGGTAAAATAGGGTAACAAATTACTGGCATTGGATTTGGTATTAATGTCTTCGTGGTTGGCATTATCAGTCTAAGGTCGCAGGTTATTCCCAGACCGCAGCCTGTTTCTACTAAGTATGTACCTAATAGTAGGTAGTAATTATTTCTTCAGTAGGAAAGTACGCGCCATCTTCCATGTTGGATTTTGGACTTGTACTGAAGTAGGTACACCTATTTTAGATAATCGTGACAAACTCGACAAACTCATCAACATTAATAATTCAACGTCAAACCCTAAACAGACAACACGAGATCCTATTATAGATTACCGTAACATTACCGATATGTGATGGAGAAAGTGATAAATAGTGTAATTCAAGTTCAAAGTCGGATTACAACAATGGGTATATTGTGAGATCGTATCACGGCTTGGTCCAAGCTGCATCGTGTTGCAACCACGGTGGCACGGACTAAAGCGAAACAGATGGAGCGCCCTAAAACAAAACGGGTTAAAAAAATTGAAGCCTGATTGAAGATTTTCAGAGTGATTGCTTTTTCAAACATGCCAATAAAACGGCCTGCAGAAAATAGATAGCATCATCCAATGATCCCAGATGAGTGAATTATCATTTAAAGGCAGACTTAGAGGTGGTGCTGCTGGTGGACCTGTACCCTATTTGTATGATGCTTCTGCCTTGCTCCTTAGGATACCATAAAAAATATGTTACTGAGTAATTCCTAATTAATAAATTACACATAACTAGGTACAGTTACGACGGTGAAGCATCGTGGACAGCGCAAGCAGTTAATGATAGACGAATAACTTGATGCTCTGCACTTCCTATGTATGTATGATATTCATATGTGTATTTATGTATTATATGTATTTTATATGTACATATTTGTTTAATAGACATACATTATAATAGTCTATAGATTTACTAGTGTTTATCCCTTAGTTACTCCTATTTAATTTTCTGTTATTAGGTATTTCCTTTTCTAGGTTGCCTGGAAGAGATCGCTTCTAAACGATAAGGCTGCTATTGTACAGTTTTTCTTAATTCTTGTTTTTGTTATATTATGTGTTATATTGTGTATGGTGTACAATAAAGTATATTTTCATTTCAATTCATTTCATTTCCTAATCATAACAGTGTATAAGCGTCCAGTTTTCTGTCTATATCTTCTTCCAGTAGTCTGTGTCAGCATCGTGTTATGGGTATCTTGGAGCGTGCATCGTGGTTAACAAGCTCGACACAGTGCGTTGAGAATACAAATGAAATTCCAAATATAAAAGCTGCTCTCCACAGTCCGCTGTACTGGTGTTATTGTTATCGAAATAGATCTCGTGTTTGATTTGTTTTGTATAATGGTAACATGTTCAATAAATAAATTAAAGGACGGTAAGTTGTGTTGTGTTCTAGCAATTTTGACGTTTAATGGTACAGAGATAGCTTACATCCCGGCGACCAGACACTGCCGCACTCAAAAGCGCTTAATCATTATTTAAAGAACTCCTTATTAAAGACTAGCTGATGCCCACGAATTCGTTTGTGTGATTTATTTATTTTTGATTCCCGCGGGAACTTCCTAATTTTCCGGGATAAAAAGTAGCCTATATCCTTCCTCAGGATACAACCTATCCCTGTACCAAATTTCATCAAAATCGAATGAACAAGTGGGCCGTGAAAGCGTAGCAGACAGACAAACAGACAGACGGACAGACAGACAGACAGACGGACAGACAGACATACTTTCGCATTTATAATATTAGTATGGATTCAATACAGAATCTCTACTAATGAGTTAAGTAATGATCAAGCAGCTACCTACTCTGAGTGCGGCAGTAAGACTTTTCATACCGGAAATTCAAAGAGTTCCTAATCCTAAGGGATTCAAAATACCAAAATCGACCCGGACGTAGTCACGGACATCATCTGGTATATTTTATATTAACTTAACAATTCATATTTTAAAACTTATCTCAAGGTGTGTCGAATAGACAATGTATGAAATTCCACAGTGCATACAAGCAACAATTTCAACAGCCCCAAAGCAAGGCTTATAAATAAAACAGTATCTCCCAGATTTCGGTGTACCAGGACCGCAGAAAGGCAAGCGGGTTCCAACTTCCAATAATGAGGTCTCGATAGCATCGCGGGCGGAGGCGATCCCTGCGCCAGATTATGCGGATTCCATTCTCGGTGCCTTTGTGTTTCTCCGGGTAAACACGACCGACGGATCTTTCCTTCGCCGCAGAAGAAAAATAATGTGCCTGTATTTCTATAGCTTCCCCTTTATAGGTCCAATATAGTTCCTTTATTTTTTAGGTAAGTAAACCTAGTTTGTAAAGTAGGCCGTGGGCTATACATATTTCTAATGTATTTAGAGTTATATGATGATTTATGAGTACCTGAATCAGCCCTATACATATATTTAAACAGTTTGGTGAACCTAGTAAGTATATTATATCAATAGCACTACGTTAGGTACTATTTCATTCACTAATTTGACCTACGTATTAAAGAACTCTAAGATTTAATTCTTTCAAATTTAATTCTTTCAAAAACCTGTTATATTTTGTACCGAGGTAACGCTTTTTGATAAAGAAATGTTTTAATGGATCCTACAAAAAACGTGTAGGCGTTGAATATTTTAGACGGTTAATCTACTTAGTTTGTGATCTAAGTATAATCACAAAATAAAGGTATACATTTTTGTTATGTTCAAAGAATTAAACAAATAGTTAAATTCATTCAGTTTTATTTCCATCATATCATCTAAAAATCAAATTACCTACGTTCGATATTTGTAAATTGCCCTTAACCAGAATTCCAAGTCGTTCGATACCTTGGTTGTTAGTTGTTACGATGGAAAATTATTCTGCCAGTGCAAAGTACAGTGATTACAGTGCAGGCCTCGGGGAACCACGTCAGTGCTTATTGTCGGATGATTGAAGACCCTCCGCCTTTGCAGCGGTCCTGGCTAGAAAGAGATGTAATGCACAATATCTGTAGGTGGAAGCGAGATGGCAATAGTTCAGCATCTGATTAGCATCCCAATTACGGCGCGGGCGCAGTGGTATCGAATCCCTCTGCAGTGTGTAGTGATGGTCATAAATATTTATCGATAACGCATTAGGTATATTTTCGGCTCTGCCTTTTGCCTTTTGCCCTTAA
The DNA here is from genome assembly GCA_923060345.2 of Erebia aethiops. NCBI lineage: Eukaryota > Metazoa > Arthropoda > Insecta > Lepidoptera > Nymphalidae > Erebia > Erebia aethiops. The sequence continues at coordinate 4,689,954 of OV281096.1, read as the reverse complement.
CTAGTGTTGGTACTTGGTAGCTTTCATATTTAAACTTTTTTTTACAGTACTAGGTATTATGTATGTAGAACTCATTTTAAATTATATTTAAGTCAATAATCATTAACAGCTTTCGCTCACGAACTTTGTACGTTAAATCATTGAGTTTTTTTTTAAATCCCGTGGCAAACTTTTGGCGTCTTATATTTTGTCAAAAATTATATTATCGTACACCGAATCCACCGCCAAAAAATTTGTTGATAAATACCTATGCAAGTATGTAATCATTTCAATTTAAATTCATTTCAATTAATTATAAACGCTATTAAGGATGTAGTTACAATAAATTGAGATCTTGAGATTTGTTTTGCAGATAAGGTAGTTAACTACCATCCTTAACTACTTAAAACTTCAACACAAAACATTAAATTTCACGTCCACAGTTATTTTTATCGATATTTTATTCGATACCTGTGTGAAACCCTACTAACGAGACCCGCTCGGCCCAAGGCGGGGCGTTCGTGTTAAGATTGCATCGGCAGCCGCAAGAAAACTTAAAATAAACAAGATATTATGAACACCACTGAGATCACACGCCGAAGGTATTAAATTTGGTCAGTATGTAACTATAAACTATATCTTATTAAAGTTTCACGAAAAAAATAATGATTTTCCAGTACAAAAAAATGTAGACCTAGACAGGTAAGTATGCACCGTCTGCGGAAAGAATGCCGTCGTCTAAGCATGCCTGCTATCACACTATCGCATTCATAAATATTATTAAGTAATTATGGTGTACAATAAAGAATATTACATTAATTCATTCATTCTATAATTATGGTAGTATTGATGAAAATTATGATTCTGATCTAAAAATAGGCATGTCGTCAAGCGATGGACGTCCACTGCTGGACATAGGTCTCCTGTAGGGTCCTCCACAAGCCACGGTCCTGCGCGGCCTGGATCCAGCGACTCCCTGCGACTCTCTTGATGTCGTCCGTCCACCACGTGGGGAACGGACGACAAAATAGGCATATACTATAATATTGAATATTAGATATATATACGGAACGCGCTGTTAGGTATGGCCGGACACGTAATATCATTTGCCTGCCAAGGATGGGAAACGTGTTTTGTCCTGTCGCGCTAGTTTGTGCCTTTCCATGTGAATGATGATGCAATTTTTAAAAAATTCGTTGTTGAGTTGAAGCTAAAAAACAAATGACGAATTTCTTAGTGACAAAAAGTTGAATGCAAGCAACGGCTGTTTCTTTTTTTTTCAGTAGTTTCAAACATGCAAAAGTTCAACGGATTTCCTGTGGATATAATATAATCACATAAAAGGACATAAAAGTCAAGGCACAAACATAAGCTTCCGTTCCAATTTAGCACGAGAAAAAAAACATAAAAGTTCAGAAGTTTACTTAAGAAATATAATATTTTAAGACATTCAATGTACAAACATCAAAACACATTGGTATACTCGTATATCAGCCGAGTAAACAGCAATACTTCACTCGCTTGAATCTAGTTTCGCATCTCTATCGCCGTCAACACCAGGCTTTCAAATCATTAAATCAACACAGCATTTATCTTGGATAAATATAAAAGAAAAACTCTTTGAAAGCATTTCTCACAGAAGTCGCAGACTACACGATAAAGAAAGACGGACAACGGGCCGTTTTCAAATGAAACACGTCCGGAAAGAAGGAATCATCTTCTTTTTAAACGAAAAGAAGCCGCTTCCGCAGAATGCAAAGCATTTTTCCGTATTGCAAAAGTGAACGACTTCATTATTGCTCCTAAAAGAGCTGGAATCGCCCAATAAAAGCTGCTTCTGGCACCGCACTTCTTTGACGCGTTCGCTATGGCATTCGTTCGCATTTTCAGTTCATGATCTGCATTTGCGACTATCGATAAAATGCACATTACCGAACCAATTTTTATTAAAAATATTATTCTTTCATCCGGCTATATTCGTCATTTAGGTGATTTAGATATATTTTGAAAAGGTTAGTGCAACTGCAATGCAATTTTTTTGGTTCTACCAAGTACATGCTAAGTATGAACAAAATAAACTAGAATAAGAACACTTTTCTCTGTCGGATTTTATAGGTAACTTGACTACTTCAATAGTTCAATCTGTTTAAAACTGTTAGGCCAATTTACAAACTATAACAGAAGTGGCATATTTCTTCCAAGATCCCAACAGAATAGGTACTATACATGCCGGTGTTAATCTAATATACTAATATTATAAATGCTAAAGTTTGGATGGATGGATGCTTGTTTGTTACTCATTCACGCCAGAACGGCTGAACGGATCTGGATGAATTTTGGCACAGAGATAAATTTCTGGAATAACACATAGGCTACTTTTATCCTGGAAAATTAAGGAGTTCCCGTGGGAACCAAAAAGCCTCAAAACCGGACGAAGTCGCGGGCGTCAGCTAGTAGGTTATAAGCCTATCGGTTTGTTGACCGCGCTTCCTGGTCTAGCAGTTTCATTCTAGTCTGTGGCATTTTCCATAATATTTACGGGTAAAGCTACGGCCAGATGTAAGGTAACACATATTTTATTGCTGGAACCACGGCTACGGTGTTCCGTCTAAATGAAAATAAAATTACCGTTATTTACGAACAGCGTAATACTACGAGACCAGAGATTTAAATTGTCTAAGCTGAAACGATTATGCTCTACGCTAGGTAAAGGCTAATTCACATAAATGTGAGAAAAATCTATAACGAAAGAGTAGATTTTTGTAACGTTCAGATACTGGCCAGAATGTGGCGATCCAAAACTCATGGGAAAACAAAAAAAACCAGTAGATACATTGAGAAGTTTGTCGACCTCCCTCACCTGGCGGAGTGGTAAGCGCTGTGACCTTACAATTAGTAGGAGGTCCTGGGTTTGATCCCCGGCAGGGTCAAGGTGGCGTCCTTTTTTGGCGGAAATGATGCTGATCCACTACATTGTTACCGTGATTTCTTCCGCTTGGAAACATCCCAACTTTCACATTAATAATATATAGTAGGATAACAGACGGGTGTGTATGCAGCATCACAGATCATCTCCCAACATTCCTTTCGACGCGAGCGCATGAATACAAAACCAATTTGATATTTTCTCATTATGCCGCCGCCGACCACAGACCCTGCTCGTCTAACTAGTCATCTGTCATTACAGTAATTTACCTATTTCATAAACAAGCTCCGAGGCGATTCTAATCTTGGAATTTCACTTCTGGAACCCATCTGGCAGTCTGTTTTCCTCGAATTTTAAATCCTTGTTCCAGATGATTAATTAAAGGAAGCCGTGATAGCCCAGTGGTATTGACGTTCAGCCACCTCAGGGACCAGAAGTTCGATCCTCGAACAAGCAATTATAGCTTTTCTGAGTTAACTAACTATGTGCGTTTTAAACAATAATTACCTACCTACCACGCGTCGTTTTCTGTTTTTTGTTCATAAGTTTTTTTCTGTTGTGTGGCAATAAAGGCTTTATTTATCTCCTATTTATATCACTTGCTATAGCGGTAAGTAAAGGAAAATATCATGAGAAAACCTGCATGCTCGTGTCGAGTTCTTAATAATTCTTTCAAGTCCGTCAGCGTGATGGACTATAGCCTTACTTATGAACATAAATATAATTATGTAATTAAATATAATCCACAAATTAAAAAGAAAAATGATAACTCGCAAGATTTAAAGCACTACGTACCTAAATCTAATCTAAATTGGGCACGTATATCCGTAAGAAATAATAATTAATCAAAATAAAAGTAACGGTATAATAAAGCATTATTAACGTGTTTAAATAATGTAGGTAGAGAACAGCTAAAGAAATGTTAAAAAAGTGAATAAACAAATGCAATCAACAGTTAACATTAATATCTGTCAGAATTAAATGTCGCCCGTACATATCTCGCCACAGAACAGTCTCCGCATAAATCTACGTGAAATTATCATAACGTCTCAGAACAGAATGGTAGTTTTCTTGGACATTAATAGCATCCGCTATAAAAGTGTTCCCGTGGTTGTTCTGACGCCATTAGTGGGTGTCATTCGAAAGGATTGCTGTTTTAAATACAGAACGAGTCGTTGGAACTTCTAACATAAAATAGGTAGATACGTTAATTGCAAGTTCTCTTTTCAGCTAATTTTCTCTACTGATTAAAAAACAAAACAAGGTTTAAGTGTAGATTAATGTAAATTGGATATTGGATAACGATGAGATGAGATGCTAAGAGTAACAACTGACTGCCGAAGAGGTCGGGGAAAAACGCGCTCAGTGCTTACTTGAGACTGCATAAACTTTAATTGAAAAATGTGATGTGGAAGCTTTTCTCTCAGATGATGAGAGAGATGTAAAATATGTAGGTATCTTCATAAATGCATCTTAAATGCAATTGAAATTCTGTGTATACTTTGGCTAACCCAGTAACAAACTCGAGATAATGTCCATCGCCATAAGAAGCAAGCTGTAAGATGTGAAAGTTTCTCATTGTTATTTATGATAAATACCGAAGCAGAATGAAAACGGAAAGCTTGCGCCCAGCTTGGAATTGGGTAAAAGCACGAGAACGACGCTGAAGATAAAAGGCGTGAAAAATACCTCCAGTAGGTACCTAAGTAGGTATGTAAACTGTTAATATCTTAATCATAAAGTAATACCTACTTAATTGACGCAATTACAGCGATATAACGCGAAATAATTAGCGAGATACTAAAAAACCGGTTTAAGTTTGCGAGCGTGTTATGATTTCAGAAAAATGTCTTATAAACGGCTTACACTTCGGATCAGAAGCGCTAAAGTATGCCATACCTACTTATATAACAGAAATACTTCGACACAAAGTTTTTATAAATTTTCAGTATCTACTGTTATATGTTTGACAAAGTTATGAGTAGAGATTTATTGTTCGGTTGTGAACAACTAGCGCAGAAAACGAAAATAGATAACTAATTTAGTATTTGGTCGAATGTCTGCTGTTTTGTGTGACCACAATCGCCATCAATGGTGCGTATTAACGTATTAGAATTAACTCAATAGGTAATTAAATGCTTTTGAGATTAATCTCCGAAGGTTCTCGCTGGTTCTTCTCGGTAGAAAACTCATTCCGAACCAGTGGTAGATTCACTTGAAGAAGAATCACAATCACAAGACTCGAAAGCACAACTCGAAAGAAAGCAAAGCAGTTCATTGTAATTATACAGCTTTTAACTCTAACTTGACATTATTTAGTTCAATGGTAAAGGAAGTTAGGCCACATTTTCGCATTAACCCTATAACCTCATTAGATCAGAAGTTATGAAGTCAAGGGACTTCATAACTTCTTATACCTCGTTATTAAAAGAACTATATACCTATGCGACAAGATGTTCCAGCTAAACTTTTAAATTCTACATACGTACGTAGAAACAGAAAAACATAAAAATTGCAATACCATCGATGGAACCGGCGGCTCCGAAGGGTATCAGTAAGTTCCATGTAATTGAACAAATATTTATGTAGAAATGCAACACGGCGACTTTTTGCCTTGCCTTTTGGCTCGACGGCAACATCGGCAGGGATTACAATAGGGATCCAGGAAAACAATCGATACATTAGTATGGAGTTCTTCAACTTGATACTTGACTATCTCGTTTATTTCTATTTAGGGTTCCGTAGTCAAAGAACCCTTATAGTTTCGCCATGTCCGTCTATTCGTCCGCGGCTAGCTGAGAGATTCTTTGTATTAGCAAGCTGTAATTTGGTTTGTTTCACGCCGACAAAGTAATAAAAAATGCTGTTTTTAGGCATGTGAAAAAATTTATGGCTGTAGTATATTATGACGATGTTAAAAAGCTATCATAGCTAAGTAGGCTTTACAAAGTTAACGAGTAATAGTCTACCAACGTATAAAACGTCCGCATACTGTGACTGGCAAGTACGGAACCCTACCCTATGCGTGGCCCAACACACACTTGGCCGGTTTAAAATCTATTTCTAGCTTTACGAACAACTAGGTTTTGTAATTGATTTTAACATATGGCAGGATTTTTTAGTTCTAGGTTTTAGAATGAGTGTTACATGATATATATGTATAGTCCATGCACGAGCTCCGGGAAATCGGGGTGTGAAGAAGCGACGGCTGTACGCCACCCTCGATCGTCGCTTCATATCTATCCAGCTCGCTCCCAGCTAGAAAAAATAACTCCGTTCCGTGCTCCCAGCACTAGTTTCGAGCTTGACGCGTGTAATTTTGCAAAAGCAGTATTGTTGCAGCAGCATGCTCTAGTTCATTATTACTTTAACATTCCATAGGATTATTCGGAGCTCGCGTGCGGTCTATAGATGTTGTTAGCAATTTATCTGTGTGAATTAATTATTATAATATGTTCATTACTCTGTGCCATTTGAAGTGTCTATGCTACACATTACTCTGGGCTCTCTGTGAAAATGCCTGTCTCGTAATGGCGTCCTTTTGTAAAATTGCTTAATATAAAATTAATATTAAATAGTGCTGTTGTGAACTCAAGAATACTTTTAATGAATATCATAGTCCTCATTAAGCCCTCGTTAAGTATATATACCTTGCTCTACCGATATAGTTTCGAAGCGATATTTACTCGTAGGTATCGATTAAAACATCGATACGTTGGAAGCGTTCTATACATCTCTCCCAGATTTACAAACTAAGATGCGGTTGTATTGTTCTTAAGCCTTTGTCATACATGTCATAATGTTCTTTATTGCATACCTATCGGCTTGGCTAAAATTCTTCTATCAATGTAGCAGTAACCAAACACAAAGACGAAAAACATGCGGCTGCGTAAGATTATGGACTGCTTTATTACCAATTTTTATTTTATAGTCGATAAATTATGTTTTATAGTTAAAACGTTAAAAAGTTAACGACAATATTTCAAATTAAATATTAATGTACCTACCTATTGACCTAAGATTTCATCGACTTTGGGAAATGTAGGCAGGTAGTTAAAGCAAACGTTATACTACCGTGTTTCACAATTTCACTAGCTCTTTTTCATGTGTGATGAAAACTACCTACCATTCAAATTCTTTGAACTATTGACGGACTTTAATCCATGGCACAATATGCTATATTCTATAATGCTATTATATTCATCAATTAATTAATATTTTATTAATCTCTCAGTGACATAATATTTTTATTTGGAGCTTTTTATAGACTATGGCTTCTTCGGTAGAAAACAAAACCATAAAAATAAAAATAAAACTCTCTCTCTGCGATTAACTAATCCTACTTGCTAAGTATCGCCACTCTATCCACATAGTTAAAATTATTAGCTTGGTATATATGTAATTAGTTATTTAATCTGTGCCAATCATTAAGGTAGGTATTTATAATATCTATACTGGTGTAAAATAATGTAAGGATGCCAATTTCATCTTATTAAGCTAGGACATACCAATTACCAACACACAACCTGTAGAACTAAAACAAACTTTCCATAGATATTTGAGAACACAATTTCAAACCATTTTAATTATCGTTTCTCAGGTTTCTTTAAATGCAACACGTCCTACATTTTGTTGTTCGTCTTTGACTAGAGGAGTCGCCTTCGAAGTGATTTATTGGACCTCGTTCGTTTTACTTCCCAATTCGTTATTCTTTATGGCCCGACCAGCGACCTCCCTAGCCTTTCGGAGCCGGGCTGTTTTTCAAAGAACCCGTATGATTTATTTTTATAGTTTAACAACGAGAACTGTAAAATTTTAATGTAGGGATTTTTATTCTTGCTTTTCAACTATCTCTTTTTGAAATGTGTTTTCGTGTGACAATAAACCTATCTACTGTTTCTACTGGGTTTTTTGATATGTTAGGTAGGTATTTTAAGAGCTTTGTAGCTCATAATAGGTAATTAGGAGATTAACGCTGAGGTGCATGAAAAAAAAAAAAAAAAAGGCTTTGTCCTGAGTGACTGACTGACAATTTCTCTAAAAATTTCTAAAATTCCTTGAGAGACCTAAAGGTGTACTAAGTAAAAAAATTTCAAAATTCCACCTCTAGGAGGTTAAATAGGCGGTTCAAGTTATAATTATCTATGAAACTTGGTATTTGAGCTTTCGGTGAAAAATGTACCTACGTATTGTTTTTCACAGTTTTTTGAAATTTCTTTTTATATCCTAAACTACACACATAAACAAGTAATGATTATTATATAAGACAAATATAACTGTCATAACAAAGTTCGGGAGAAAGCTCTAAGTTTACCCAGGAGAAATTGAGATTACTGCAAATAAAATGGGTTATCTCTATTTTCTGAAAATCACAAGTTCGTAATCCAATACACATGCGACGAATACGATTTGCGTTGATAGTCCTCGAAGCTAGTTGCTACGGGTAGGTATAATCATCCAGGTACTTACCTGCCACTGATTCTGAAAGAAGATCATCAGCAAGAATATCGCTGATTACACTTTTTCATAGCTCAGAAAAGCTCTAATACTTACTCCACAGCCTAGATTAAACTGCCTTATGACACTTTTTTATCCATTACGAGGATGTACATACAAATGGTGGTCGTCCTTTAGGATGTCATCGTTTAGGTTTAAGATACGTTATTGAGAGCTTACTGCATAGTGCCAGACATCGTATGTGAAGCAATTTCTCACGCATTGGCGAGTACCTAAATGAAGATGAGAAAAAAGCCGGTTTTAAATGTCAAAATATCTATGTGAGCTTGTCGCATGTCCTTTAATTATTTCGGAGTGATTATAATTTGTATGTTATATTAAGTAGATATCATATCTACTCGATAAAGAAAATGTCGATCTTAAAATGTCTTCATTACGTCCGAATCATCAAGTAGGTAAGTATGTTGCTTCGGCGACCTCTTTTGGAGATAGTAAATTAGCCAACCCTTTCTGTCTTCCACTTTCGTATCCAGTAGGCAGTCAGTTCCTAGATGTTTATGTGGTGTAATATTTAGGTAGGTACCTATAGGTACTTACGTATGCGAGCGACATGTTAAGTAGATATATTATCTGCGTATATAGGAGAATTTTAAAGCTGATCGGTTAAATATTTAACAGACTTCAAAAAGTAAGTTTTTTATTATACCCGGAGGTATACAGTATGTTTGTTTGTTCTATTCATGATGTGTAATATTGGAAACCAATTAACCAATCTTGTTAATCATACTTCATACTAATATCATAAATGCGAAAGTCAGTTTGTTTGTTGGTTTGTCCTTCAATCACGCTGCAACGGAGCAACAGATTGACGTGATTTTTGGCATGGGTATAGTTGAGGACCTGGAGAGTGACATATGCTACTTTTAACCCGGAAAATTCAGGAGTTCCCGCGGGAATCCGAAAAAACTAATTGCACGCGGACGAAGTCGCGGGCATCAGCTAGTTTTACAATAAATGGTCAGCGTAACTAGGCAACAACTACTGAAGAAAAGATCAGAGAAAAAGCCGATATCAAATGTTAGAACTTTCGAGTTTCCTTACGCCAATTCAAATTTTCCTTTGTTGATTTTATGTTAGTTACGCCAATTCCACATGAGACATAGGTTAGGTACGGCAAGGAAATAAAGTTCAAACGCTTCAAAGAAAAAGCCGCCTGGCAGTTAAAGTTACCATTTTCAAAATAATGGCCGAGGCAACGCACTAACTGGACAATAACTAAGTTGGAGTGAACCCATTCGCTTTATATACCTACTTTACAGAGCGTGACTTATTGCTGAGAAAACAAAAGGTAAACTCCAGTAGCGTTTTAGGGAATTTTGAGCTTTACTATTGATATTCAAATGAAGCGGGTTTAAAGCGATGGTTCAATGGCAGTTTAAAGCCAGGGTAGACACTAAACAGAATACACAAGTTAGGTACCTAGTAGGTACCTACCTATTTAAAGACAGTTCATAACGAAAATTTATATTGAGCTATTTTTTTTATCAACTACAAGTACCTAAGCCCTTGACTGCGATCTCACCTGATAGTAAGTGATGATGCAGTCTAAGATGGTAGCGGGCTAACCTGTTAGGGGTATAACAGTTATATTAAACCCATACCTACCCCTAATCGGTTTCTACACGGCATCGTACCGGAACGCTAAATCGCTTGGCGACACGTCTTTGCCGGTAAGTTGGTAACTAGCCACGGCCGAAGCCTACCACCAGGCCAGACCAGAGAAAATTCAGGAATTATATATTCCCAAATTGACTCTGCCGGGGATATAACCCGAGACCTCCCACGTTAAGACAACAGCGCTCAACACTGCGCCAGTGGAGTACCTAGGTAAGGGCCAAGTCCGTGAGGTAAACTTACCTAGTGATTTTTTTTTCGTTTAAAATGAAAACTATCACAGCTAAGTATACGGCTTTACAAGTTAACAAGTAATAGTCGACAAAATGTACTTTGGAGTGTGACAGGCAACTACGGAACCCACATTGCGCGTGGCCTGACACGCACTTGGCCGATTATTTTCTTTCCTCTTCAACTTAAGCGTCAAGCTTGTGCTAGAATGGTTAGTGGTATGAACCATAGACTTATAATAATTATTACCGATGGTGACGATGATCATTTGAAGCGTCACCTTTCTGATTTCTGACGTTGGAAGCCTCATAGCTAACTGGACCTACTTAAATCTAATTCTAAGGTATGAGGCATCCATGATCCAATATCCTAATTCCTACGCTTGTAAGTTATAACTACGTTCTTCACGTAGAAAGCATTTATATTATTACCTTAGTGAAAAATTTATTTATTATCGTAAAAAATATATACGAAACAAAACTGGGCAGGTACCTTTGTATGAAGAATTAGTATTGTCCTGTTATGTATCAAAAGAAGAGAGTTGACAAAACATAATTGATTGGCGACAAAGTTAAAGCTTAGGACGCGGGTACAATGGCGCAGCCTGCAGGTACGGGTGTGCAGGTAGGTATCGGAAATCGGATGGTGTGAAAGGTCCATTGTTATCTTTACCGAGCGGAATACAGTCTTGGACGGTACAGTATTATCTAATTGTTAGGATTGCAATTTTTTTGCACGAAACGCACGATATTGTTTTGTTCGGGGACAAGCAAAATAAATTCTATTGTTTGATGTTTTGCAAATCGTTACTTACAGTAGGTACAGTAAAATTGCAATATCTTGAAAGTTCTTTGAAATTTGAATGGCTTTTTCTAGGTTTATGGGAGTCTCGAAAACGACAATTTTGAAATAGGAAAATACAGATAGGTAACTAACTATGTGATTGAACAGAGATGGTGTAGCGATACAAATACAACGTAGTTAGTCTACCTAGTAGGTAATATATTTTCATGAAGGCACATGAAGGCAACATTTTTCCGGAACATGCGGAACCGCAATATTATCCCAAGAAAATTCCTGCCACAGTCTGGTTAATTAATGGAAAAGGGTCTTGATCCTATGTAATGAGGAATACAACGCAGAGAGAGAGAGAACATTTTTAGAGATAAAACGAGATTAGCTTAAAAGAAGTTAGGAAACTTACCAAACTGAAGCGGCCAGCCCGAAGTAATACAACAGCAAGAAGACGACAGCGCAGTTAGGGTTGGCTAATCCATCGTGTGCCAGCACCATTCTGGTCGGAGATGTAGAGTCCTTGGCGCAACCCGCTGCAGTTCTGCCCGCTGCAGCCCTCACGCCCCACCCCGCAGCCGCTGCACATCTGCAGAGGGCGACGAGGACTAGTGCCCGTTCCCCAGCGCCGCCCCTGTCTCCACACGCAAGCTGTGCCGCCACAGCTGCTAGTGTACACGCGAAGCTGAGTGCCGCCCATGTGGCGAGCCATACTTCTGCCGCCCGTCGCTCCCCTGACTCCCATAAAACTTCAGCGTCACAGAACTGAGCACAGCGTCCAGATCCTTTAACATAAACCCAACTGTTCGGCTTAACGAGCCGCCTACAATTCCCTCTTCCAACCGTATTCGATGCATCCATGGGTATCGTCCCTAATGGTGGAGCACGTTCCCCCGGACCTTCCATACACATGTGCTCATGGTTGTTTTCAGCTGGGAACAACGAGCAATCCAACTCTGCAGGCCAAGGAAACCCGAAACCTCGGAGCACGGGGTAACATCTGGCGTAAACACTCTCGCACAATCCTCTACACGGCCCTATAGGCAAAGCGACCTTATCAGTACACATTGGAACATAAACCGCACATAAAAACAAATGCAACTGAGACGAGCATCCATACTGCACTAATGGGCTGAAAGTTTGAAGAGTCACATCTGCATCAGCCTGAAGAGTGTGTCGGGCCAGGTTGGGCATTCCCGTTTGGTTGTATCCAATGTTCTTGCACATGGCCACTTTGATCGGTTCACAAGTCCTCACGGACGCCTCGGCTGTGATTTCGAAAGCGAGGGTCACAGTTAAAAATAGCGCGGAGAAACACTTCATTTTGGTTGATTGCACGGAGTCACAAACACAACAATGTTTTCATTGTATCGTGAATGTTTACGCGCGCGTTCGGGCTACGCGACGTGGGTGCGCTGCGGAGCGCGTCTCGAGACGTTGTGCAGACGACGCGGGGCTGCGGGCGCTCCGCGGGGACTGAGGAGAGCTCCCAACAAAGTACAAACAAAAAGTCGGCAGGTATGCGCGATAGTATCAGATGTGAAGGCAAGGGAGGGAAATTAGAGTGAGCCGCGGTCGCTGTCCGGAGCGGCGCGGGCGTCTCGTTAACCGAGCCGTCCTTCCATCCTCGGGCCTTACTCGTCACTCGATATTTGTTATCGTGTGATAAAGTTCCAGACATATTATTGAGTGTTACATTGATAAACTGAAGTTTTACACCTTTCAAGTATTTGCAGTGAGAAATGTATGCCACTGGTCACTTAAACTAAAGATGATGTTTTTGTAACTTTGTACTGTTGCTGTTAAATAAAGTTGTACTTTGGTCACCAATTAGTTTTCAGTAGAATTGAAACAGTTTTTATTATCCTTTTTTAGTTTTGTTTTTTATATAGACAAAAATATCTTCGCTCATAATAGTGCACAATATTTTAGAAAACTTTTAAAATATTTCTGAATATTTAGAATTGCATATTATTATTTATAAATAGCATACATAAAAATATAACCTAACACATTGAATGTGTACACAGCTTTATCATTGCGGCTGATATCTTTAGATTTATCGAAATATCGATTTTTCGATATTAACGATAGTGAGCAGGATTACGACATCTAAATATTGATAAAAATACGGAATTTAGGTATATGAATTTCGATGGGAATTTATTGAACTTATAGAAAAGGTAAAGTTGGTTACGGTGTAAACTGTACTTAGTGCGAAATGAAAAAGGGGTGATTTTGATATTATTTTATTGTACATAATTTACTACAATAATATGCATTACTGTATAGTTTAACATAAATAAGTAAATATAATGGTGAACATTATTAGTTTTACAAAAAATTGGACCGAAATACAGATTTATGAATTCATAAAGCTTAGTACGTAAAGAATAAGGTATATTTATACGCATTGGGACAAAACAAATTATTATATTTACACGCCTTCGATAAATCGTTCAGATAAGAATGATATTCTTAAAATAAAAGATAAATACTTTCTCAATAATCTTAATATTATACAAGTTGTTTCACACTTTGTTTCACTATACTAACATTATTTATTTCATTTGTAACACATACTATCAGTGTACACCTAGTATGAGTTTAATGAAATCTCATCGTCGAGCTCCGTCCACAGAGAATAAACGACCTTAACACACACAGATGTAAGTCCATTTCACTCTGACCTTATGATTATGCCAAACCATCGAACTTTTCGAGATTTGCACTCTTACTAGGGGTACTGCTAGCTGAATAATATTTCTGCGAAAAATAGATGCCAGTTTGTGTTCTTATTTTTTAAGTTTTAGACATTTTATAATGGCAATGACGTCAAACTTTACCTATCTACATACAAATCCCATGTAAACCACATTTCAAAATCTTAAGTCTTTCCTTATTAAAACATTTACAAGGCCTACCACCGAATACTGAAAAACATCTTAAATTACTACTTAATGGCACCATAAATAATATTTATCAGAGATATTCTTGGCATTTAAACGGCAAACGTCAAAAATTTTATTAATATTTTCGATACCATTAACAATTAACTAGCCTTTCAGTAATCGGTCATTAAATAGCGTAACTTTACAAGTACACCAACGCGACACGACCGTTAACTTAATTCTGCCATTCATAGTTCAATTACAGGGCAGGTGGAATTTCGTTGACAGACACGACACGTATGATCCATTTAATTCGAGAAATGTAGATTCCATGGCAAAATTTTGTTGGCAAAAGTTGTAGATTATCGAATGTACAAGTTCTCTCCTTAAAAAGTTTGTTGGAAAGTTGAAACTTGAAACTAACCGAGTTATTGAACAAAAACAATTACCTGTTTTTCCACTGACCCGAGAAATGGACTATATAGCCAAACGCTTTGGTTTGACTACTCCATAAGTTTGGCAGATAAACGTAACTCTACTGTCGCGTTTTCGACTTGAAAACTTGCATTCAGTACCATTCCACAACATTAAAATGGCACCGACTTTGAGCGTATTCGAGCATCGAAACACTATCGTCAGAGTCAAATGGACCCATATCCCAAATTTAAAGTCGCAAATTCACTACCACCTATTTCAATTTCACATCGAATCCGTTTCAAGTGGTGACTGTGGATGTATGGACGAAATTGAGTTCTAAAACAAGACAATTAAGGTTCATTATACTTTGACGTTAGTGTTTCGACGCTCGAATACATTCATCGTCGGTTTTATTCAAAAGTTTGTGGTAAGGGTACAGGGCCCAGAAGCTACCTAATTCTAAAGATAATATACAACAACAGTTTTTTTACAACCCCAGCGTATTAAAACAAACAAGGAATGCAATTCAAGCAACTCTAGCGCCATTTTTCTCAATATATAAAAATAACACCTACTTACATTTAGAATGCCAAAGCGATGTATTTCATTATTGTTAATAATATAATTAACATAGATACATGTTTTATGTGCTTTGCAGCAGGACAGGACCAATAGAAAATATATTTTTTTAATTATTTTCATAGCAAAGTTCTTTACATTACTGTTTATACAGCGTGACTACATCTGAAAAATATATTTATATTAATAACAAAATATAGTTTATCAATTATATTTGTTTGTTTTAAAAAGAACCAACCATATACAAAACTCATTTTAAATATTATATAATATACTTTCTTTTAATATAATAAGAAAGACTGAAATATACTTTTGAATCTTAATTTATACTAAAATTATTATAAATGCGAAAGTGTGTCTGTCTGTCTGTCACCTTTTCACAGCCTGCTTTTGATTTTGACAAAATCTGATATAATTGGATAGATAATATTATATAAACTGTTTTTAAGCCAGTAATCAAGGAATTTCCTTAGGGATTTTTAAACCCCTAAATCCACACGAGCAAAGTCGCATTATCAATCCATTTCCATTATTACATATTTGAGCCTTATGAACTGAACCAATTTAAAAATAAAAACACCATTACTAGAGTAATGTAAATTTTGAGGTAGTTTTTCATTCAACGAATTCATTAATGTTTTGAAAAGAAATATGTAATTATGATAATGTTATATATATTTGTAATAAATAAATAATTATTATAATATTAATTTTTATTACCACGAACTCCGGTCCAATTTAAATCATAGATCACTGGAAAATTATGTTACCGTGACAAAGAGCATAACATAATAAAGAAGTAACAGAAGGCCCACTCGTTAAGACGCGTGATAACGCACATTCACTTTCACTCATAGACCATACAACTTTCAAGTAAATTTTGGAGCTTAGGAAGAAAGTTTGACTGAGCATACAGTTACGCAGTAATATTTCACCTCGTCACACCTCACTTCGTGCCATTAATCAAACACATACGTCATTTAAATTACTCAGTGCGCGAGTGAAGGTTTATGACACCAACTTCACCTGTACACGAGTTGCGACGAAACTACGCGGTCAATCTAACGCCAAGTAATAAAAATCTAGCAATAAATCGCGCGTAAAAAATTAAAATATTACGGACACGAATTACATACGCGGATAAAACGTCATAAAGAATGATTGCGGTGCTTTCAGACCAACTTTCATGACCAGTGTCGGCAAGAACATAAGTGTAAAAATGTCACTGTTTTATCTCCGGATAAATCAATTAGCCGAATATTGTTTGAGCTGAAAAGAACCCACCAATTGCTATCTAAGCAGAAAGGATCGCCAAATAAGCGCACGATGGTCGCATGCCTCTGTGAGGCTGACTGTTGTCGGGTGTTGTATTGAGTGGACCTTCTGTAACATTTGTAGTTTTTAGTCTCTATTATGTAGGTTCTAATAGTGTTCGCGAAGGAATTTAAAAGCTAAAATACAAAATGTTAGAAAAATACTAAAGCCTCATTTCACTGATAAAGCGTCTTGTTTTCCCTCGTCGAAGCACACAATCGACGCGTTCGGAAATTAAGGAAACTCGATTAAACGCCTAAATCACTACACATCACTAAAACTAAATTCACGATCTTAAAAGTAACGATGGCGAACATTTTTATAACATTTAATATTTCAAAAGTCATTAATTTAACATAGCTCGTTTTGCAGTTAGGACCAGAGACACTTAAGCCGTTTTAGGATATAACAAAATAAGTAATATTGTGAAAGGGAAGATAAACTAAATTTTCGTATGAGATTACACAATTGGGTCGGTAATCGGTATAATAAAGTATTAAATACTAGGATGAAAATCAAGTAATATACAAGTTGAATTGCCATCAAAGTTTACATAAAGATCGCTAACTCGATCGGTCTAAACCAGAAGTCCGTGAGGAGTAAGCTGAGCATTGCATTTGTGTCACATGAGTCGTCGTGTGGCAGTTTCGGACTTTTGTATGAAACAAAGAGAAGAATTAAATCCCCGACCTGTTCACTTGGTCACGTTCTCGTTACTCGTACGATGAACGAAAAAGTGCATTATGCGATATTGAATCGTTTCTTTTGTTTGAGGACTTATCACAAGGCAAGGACGCACGGGAATGTCACTATATATCATTGGTGTACACAGTCATACAAATGCAAAGCTCGGCTTAGGCCTAGCGGGCTGTATACGCTGCTATGTGTTAGCACTGTTCGTTTACTCAAACTTTTAGAACGATCAAATAGTTTAACCCGATCTAAATCAAAGAAAACAAGGGAGTCAAAGTAAACAGGATGACTAGACAGGGGTCGAATTCGTATCGAGTCGAACGCGTAAACCCTCACGTTCCCTTTGCACATCGGCCAACTCCGCACAAAGAGCGCGACAGACGCGATGCAGGACCGCGTTCTGGTCTTGGAGAGATTTTATATCGGGATCCGCTTCGCAGGAGGATTCCCGCGACGGTTTACGGTACACCTCGAAAGCCCCGTGCATTTTTGGTGCGTCTTCCCTATTGTATCCGAAGCCTTCGCCTTCGTATTCTCGCGGGGCGAACGCGTCTGGGGGAAAAGCCGGCTCGCCTTCACTTCTTTGGTTAACGAGACGCCGGGCGGGAGGGGATGTGGCTGAAGGGGACATTCTCGGAGGCGGCTGCGGCGGAGGAGCCGGGGCGCCTTTGAAACGATTCAGATCTAAGGAACTCGAACGCGTGTGATTCCGTAAAGGCCGCGGCGGTGGCGGAGGAGGAGGATCCTTCTTTGGCGCATATTGTAAGGACTGAGGCCCCTCGTCCGCGTGAACGGATGATTCCCTAGCGGGTGGGGGTGGTAACACCCCGGCGTTTTTAACTGGTTTTTTCGGTTGCGGTCGTTGAATCGATTTAATTTCTGACGTGCCGTTGGGTGGCTGGTCGGGAGGTGGTTGGGAGTTTAGTCGTTTTGGACTCGCGAGTTCGAAAGCGTGCGCGATATCGTCCCTACGTGGGGACGTGCTAGATCGCAAGTCGCCGTCGTGCGGAAGAGTATTCGCGTCGGGTGTAACGCGTAACGCTACCGGGTGGAATATTTTCGGATCCCTCTCGAGCGCGGATTTATGGAAGTCGAAGTTAACCGGCTTCGGGCCGGGGCTCGAGACGCTAGATGTGGGCGAGTCAACGAACTTCGTCCACTCCTTGTTATTGACTTGCGGCTCTGGTTTAGGAGGGGACAATGAAGGCTGTCGCTCTTCGGACTTTTTGACAGGTTTGCTCTCGTATGGATCGTTGACTTCGGGTTTGGGGGCGAAGTTGAAGTCAGCTGAGGTTCCAGAGCCGAACATATCCGAGCCTAAGTCGACTAGGTCCGTAGTGACGGCTTGCTGGGAGAAGTGTGAGTCCACCTTAGGCACGAGGCAGGCGGGGAGCACGTCTGGTACTGGGATGCTGTTCCGTCTGAGCACGATGAGATGCATGGCTATACTGAACTCCTCGAGCGTTAACATACCGTCTTTTGTGATATCCGAGAGTAGCCAGATTTTCCGTAGATCCGGCACGGACAGGCGCGACTTTTCAAAGAACAATCTGAAAATATAATAAAACCATTCAAGATAAAATTCAAAATCTAAAAGGCAGCTTTCTAGGTTTTTGACAAAATAAATATCCAACAAATATTGTGTGCTCTACCTGAGATAAAAAGCAAAACATGTGCAAATCATATTATACATGTTTTAATTTTTTTTAAACAAGAAAATTTTCACCAATCGTGCTTTTAAAACACATAATCCAAGATAAGAGTTTGAAGTGTCATTTTCCCAAATATTAAGGTGATAACTTTTACAAATTCTGAGATAAATAACGATTTCAAACTACAAAATTGGTGCCGGGCCTAATGGGCCTATTACACTACAATTTTTCAAGGGCCCTGTGGGAAGGGTGGCGTTGCCGCTAGTTTTTACGTCGTTATTACACTGCACTAACTATCGGGCCCGAGAACCTAGAGGGCGCAAAGTAAACTAAATTGACGTCAAAATGCTCGCGCGTGTCGGAGAACCACAACTACTCTCTACGCTGGTCGTGCAACGACTGAGCTCCCTAACCACCCTAAGTCTTATTACATTGCCCGGGACGACCCGATGTGCCTAAACAGGGACACTTTCTTCCTATATCTAATTACACTACACTGATTCAAGGTAAGGGTCCCTTGAAAAAGTGTAGTGTAATAGGCCCATTACGCCTTTAAGTAGAGCCTCACCTGGCAGTCTGTCCTGACAGCAGGCCGCGCTCGGGCCGCAGCTGAGCGAACTGCGCAGCGTAGTGCCGCGCCTGTACCTCACTAATCGCGAATATCTCCTCACCGCTGTCGCCTTCCTCGCCCTCCTCCTCCGAGGAGTGGCGGTCTGATGACTCCTCCTCTGTACCTATGCGATGATATCAAATCAAATCAAATCAAATCAAATGTTTTTTATTAAAATAAACTTTTACAAGTACTTTTGAATCGTCAAAGAATCTACCACTGGTTCGGAATGCCATTCCTACCGAGAAGAACCAGCAAGAAACTCAGTGGTTGCTCTTTTTAAATAATTAATTTACAATTATTATATCAATGTGTACATAAGTGACCGCTGTCCCCAGCATTGCTGGAGCGATCAAATCCATGCTCCTCTATCATTTACATAATCTTCAACAGTATAATAAGCTTTTTTCAGGAGCATACTTATAATGGATTTCTTAAATTAGTTTATTCAATTATATTGTATAGTCTATTTACAGTTCGTTCACGATTCATTCACCCTGTCACATATTATATACTAAATTAAGAATGATATTCTCTTACTTCAAAACTGCCACAGGGCATAGATGCATTCGCTCAGTATCCAAATTAAAGTTGAAATTAGTAATTGTAATAATTGATTTATTCCAAAAATTTATAGTACAATTACCAATTTATGCAGACAAACAGACAGACAATGACACTTTCGCATTTTATATTAGTAATATGGATGTAAAACTGTGTGTCCTGGATAAACATACCAAAGTTTTTATTGTGTTATCCAATTAAATCAGTAAACGTGGTGTGGGCGAGAGCAGATACTTTGAAATTTATTGATCTATGGCAAGTAAGACAAAACAGATAACAAACGAATTAATTAACTCTGCAAAATATTCTTTTTAAATCCTTCTAATATGTTGCAAGTACAAAACATTTGGTTTTTTAACATGTCTCTGGATACATGTTTTGGTCCATGAAATGCCAAACAAGTCTATAAGCAACAATTCAGAGGCTCTATACATGAGAGAAAACTGAATTTTCAACATGTTTTCATGTGAATGTTTTGTCAGTGGAAACTCACAGCTATGACACAAACGTTTTTAAATTTCGCAGCTTTTTCGCATTAGTAAAGTTACCTAGTAGCCTCGTGTGTTCCTCGGCAGTGTTGGTGGGCCAAACCCCCCGCCCCGTGACGCTATGCTCCCACACTGGATGCACTCGCTCCGCTACACTGTTGGTTGGAGTGGGGCTTTCACTGGCCGTACTCCATGGTGACCCAGCTTTCACCCTTCTCTGTCAATTAAAAGAAACAAGAGTTAGTTAATAGACAAGTGCCTATTCTGTATTCACTTGTGCCTTGAAAACATTTAAGTTATATTATATGGCCGGAAACACGAGCGCAAGTGGTCGTAAGTGCGTTACATACCTTAGCAGTATGTTTAAGAAAGTGTTTTCAAAGAACCAGCAAATTACGTTATCATAGCTCATAATAATATCTATAAGTACTGGCATAAAAAAAAAATTTATACATGTGAGTGTGTCTGCCACTGTATTACATCTTCACCGTTCGGCTGCTGACTGAGTTCAACTATATTCATATTCATATTCATTTATTTATTTCGATTTAGGCTTGTATAAAGCTCTTACGAATGTCATATAAAATATGACATTCTTAAGAGCAACACTTAAGAGCAACACTGTTAAACAACACTCACAGATATGGGCGAGAAATGTGCCTAGCCCCTAGGTCATATAATGAACATCCATGTTGCCTAAACTTAGCCACATTGTTGGCTTATCAAATTCCAATTTTGTGAGCCAAGAGCAAATTAAAACACTGATAACAAAAGCAATCAGTTGAATAACAATTTATTACTTTTGATTTAGTCTAAAAATTCTTATTCTTGTAAATTAATACCTAATGCTATGATATTTAAGACTGATTTCTCTTTCCTAAATGATAGGAAATCAATTTGCCCTTGACACAATAAGGAATCTGATAAATGACTACATAAAATAATAAATGTACTCCCGATCGAATTTCGGCCATGGTGGCCAAAATCCAGAGGGATTGGCTATCTGCACTGGAGATATTATAGTGCTCAAGTGTGTATACACAGGTGCACTTTCTGTTCCTTTACTCTCATAGCACGATGGGATGGAATTTCTTACACGACCAGAGAGATCAGGCGAAGGACTGACAGCTTAACGTGCTCTCCGAGGCACAGGGGTGAAACCCCACCAGCTTCCTAACTCATTTTTTGAACTTTTTTTTTCAACTCATTCAGAGAATTTATTACAATATATTCTTACATTTCTTTTCATCAACAATCTGGAGTAACTGTATCTATAAATCTAAGGACCATATTAATATACCAACATTGGCTAGGAACAAGTTTTCAAGACTCATTGTGAGAGATCGTGGCCGGCGGCATGAGTGATTAATTGCATAGTGAAAATTTGTTGTTTACTTGCTGAGATTTCAGTGTAATTTAAGACAAAATTTAAAAAAACTTGGTTTTTTGGATAGAACAAACTTCCTTGTGAGATTTTGTAACTTTTCAGTTATAAATAAAAGACATCTTAATTATAACCCATTTTCTAATTATTTACCTCACAAAAACTTATGTCTTAAAGATGATTTTAGGAGATTTACATAGTTTTTGAACATTCGGTATCCAGCCGGATATGGAGTTACTATCTGGTTTACGGCCAGATAATATATTTACACCGGATGCCGGATAGATACCGGATATCTGTTTCATCTGTACTTAAGACCAGTCTTAACTGGAATGGAATGCTTGAGTATGTTAAGAATACAAATGTTGGCTGATGTTGGTTTATTAATATGGGCCTAAAGTGTTGAATTCAACCCAAGATAAAAATGAGTGGATCTCAGGAAAGTTATCTAAAACTGTATTACTAGATGATGAGATAACAAAATATTTTTCTGGGATAAAAAGTTGCCTATCTCCAGGATGAAAGCTAGCCATACTTACAAAAGGTAACAGACCCTATATTAAGTTTTTATATGTAACAGGAGATAATTAAGTATCAATGTAAAGCTCAAACTGTTGGGTACAGAATTAGATATAGAAGATTGAGTATATAGGACATAATGTAGACTCACACTTTTCTAATATTTTACCAGAGCATTACCAATACAGAACAGTACACCTTATTAGATATTTGATGATAAAGCACCCACATGAAGTTGCAGTGAACTATGTACTGATTAAATTAGGAAACATACATACATACTTACATAAATGATATAAAAGCTCAACATCTTCTCCAATAAAAATAACAAAAAAACATGTGAAAATTAAACAAGGAGTTCCTTACCCCAAGTGATCCAGATCTCTGTGACATAGTCTCAGACTCCATTTCTGAATCTGTACTCAGTGCTTCTGTAGTATCATGTGATAGGGACTGCGGAACATCACTGTCTGACAAGTTAGAGGATACTCGTATTGGCTCATAGGCCCCAAGATTTCCACCAAAGCTTCTCTCCCTTTTAGAAATATGTTGCTCTTTAGGTGAATTAGATAACTGAATTAAGTCTGCATTAGCATCAGAATTAAGAGTCCATGTAAATCTAGGCAGTGGAAGGTCCAAAGGAGTAGAAAGAAGTTCAGGCTTTACAGTCATATTAGTTTGATGTGCAGCTATCAATTTTAGGGCTGAATAAAACTGTTTCCTATTCATATGATTCAATGATGCACAAGTGTTCGGTGCCACGCTAATATCCATGATCTGCAAGATAATAATTAAAGACAATCAACAATCGTTCAATAATAAGGTTGTTTTTATCAGCGACAAAAGCAATATTCACCTGTCGCAATATATCATTCGGTATATTAGAAGATCTAAATAGCTCAGTCGCTTTTAATATCGGTATTTTCCCGTTGGATTCCTCGTCACAACACAAAAACAAATCACCGAAATATCTCATTTCGGTCTCTGTCAAATTGAGATCCTCCATTATAACGAAAATACACGATAATTTACTACGAAATCACTGTTAAAGTTTGTAGAAAAATAGCCAAAAAACACGTATAACCATTATCTGTTAATGTAAACCATATTCATTGATAAACAGACGGATTTGAAATTTTAACATCACAAAATTTACACTTTAATTTACACGAAGCAAACGCAAAGTAAACGAATATGTCATTGACAGCTGCCCGATGTGCCCGATAACGAGCCGCCATTACTCTTACTCCATTGCAAATGCAGATTAAAAAATGCATTCTATAGTCCAGTTTCTAATCTATAATTATTTTTTTTGGAAATTCCAAGTATTCTCCTCCGTTCTACTTCGTGGCCGTTGGTTCAATGTGGGTTCAGTGGTTCAACCTTTTAACTTCTGTCTATTGACTATTGTACGATAAAGGTGTTCTGTGGTCTACGTCTCGGTCTCGGAGGGTAGTGGGGTAGCCTCCATCCTTCGAAAATAAATAAGGTGGAAGACAAGGGTCTGCCCGCGAAATTCAAATTTAATTTGGTTTTTCACAATTTGTAAACTAATACGACAAAGTAGGCTTATGGCATTCAAATTGCGCCCCTAGGAATATCATCTTCACAGATTTATATAAAAATCTTTACTTGAAAGTGTCCAGTTTAAGAAATTAGTCAAAATAATGAGTTTGACGTGAGTTACTCACAAATTAAATTGTGAAAAACCAAATTAAATTTGAATTTCGCGGGCAGACCCTTGTCTTCCACCATAAGATTGTAATAAAAATAATCACAGCTTTGATAGGCCATAACTCTCTCTGTCTCTGGTTGGTCTCTGGCTCTGCATCAGAGATTACAGAGTAATTTGAATATAGGTACTTCTTTTTCTGATCGGTGAGGGGTACAGTCCTATATACATCCTACTCTATGAGGGGTACTCTCTGCTCTCCGGGACATGTGGAATGTGGATGGGTGCCACATAAGTGCAGGCATAGACTTAGAATAGCGAAAAAATTCTATGTCTATGGGTGCAGGCAAACTAGAGGATAAACTAAGAGACCTCTTGCTCTCCACCTGCGCTACCCACAGATTAAGTACTAGTTTGCCTGCATCCATCCACACGTCCCAGAGAGAGTACATTATGTAAACTGGTAATGGGTTAAAATAAACGGGCCACTGAGGAAAAGCACTTTGATTATCACTCAAAGGAAACATTCCTTTATTTATTTCCTGTATTCAAACATTTTAGAAAAAGCTTGAGCTGACTACTAATAGAACTAGAATGCAAAAAATATTCAAGTCAATATTTTATTGAACCAATCGATTTGGTCTATCGTTGTACCTATAAGTACAGTTAATAGGTAGGTACCTACTTGGGAATAAGCATGCCATTTTTATTGCCATCGAAGGTTACTGGTAATTATGGAGGTAGTAGAGTAGACTGGTAATACATTGCACCACCACACTCAGCACACTATGAGCAGTCCTTTGCGTCACTATTGATCGTTATAACTTATAATTTAAGTAATTTTAATTCTATAAATTCGAACTAATTTTCTCTTAAATAAAAACAAAAAGAAAAGTTCACGTTTTATTTGTTCATAACAGGAATTTAATGAAATGAAATGTGGTATAAAAATGAATAAAAATATGCAAAGGAAAATTTTAAATATGAGAATAAATAATAATTGCATTTACAGTGCTCTTTATGAACAATTTTTAATTACTTTAGGTAAACATTGCAGTTCTTTTACACATTTATACTTTAAATAAAATTACACAAGCATATCACTACTATCAAAGTAGTTATTTAAACATATAATTTAGAATACAGACAGCTACACTTAAACTTAACATAAAAGTGTCGGTTAATCTCGACCGTATCATAATATTATTATCTCTTGTTATAAATTAATCCTTGGTCTGGATGTACTTGATGAGATCAATAACACGGCTGGAGTAACCATACTCATTGTCGTACCAGCTGATAAGCTTGACAAAGTTGTCATTTAGAGAGATACCCGCAGCAGCGTCAAAGATTGAAGAGTGAGAGTCACCAATGAAGTCAGATGATACAACTTGGTCTTCGGTGTATCCCAGGATTCCCTTAAGAGGACCTTCTGCAGCTTCCTTGACTTTCTGCTTGATGGCATCATAGCTAGCGGGCTTGCCCAGGCGAACGGTCAAATCCACTACTGATACATTGGCTACAGGTACACGGAATGCCATACCAGTCAGCTTTCCATTGAGGGCAGGAATGACCTTACCCACAGCTTTGGCAGCACCGGTGGAAGCAGGAATGATGTTCTGTTGGGCACCACGGCCATCACGCCACAGCTTGCCAGAAGGACCATCCACTGTCTTCTGGGTTGCGGTTGTAGCATGAACAGTAGTCATGAGACCTTCAATAATTTCAAAGTTGTCATGGATGACCTTAGCGAGTGGAGCCAAGCAGTTGGTTGTGCATGAGGCATTGGAGATGACTTTATAGGATGGATCATAGGCTTCTAGGTTGACTCCTACAACAAACATGGGTGCATCAGCACTGGGTGCAGAGATGATGACTTTCTTGGCACCACCTTCCAAGTGAGCAGAAGCCTTGTCAATTGTGGTGAAGACTCCAGTGGATTCTACAACATATTCAGCTCCAGCCTTGCCCCAGGGGATGGCTTTTGGGTCCCTTTCGGAGAAGACAGCAATTTTGTTTCCATTAACAATGAGGAAGCCGTCACCAGCTTCTACTGTGCCCTTGAAGCGACCATGAGTGGAGTCATATTTAAACATGTAGACCATGTAGTCCAGGCCAATGAAGGGGTCATTGACGGCAACAACTTGTGCGCCCTTCTCAATGGAAGCACGGAGGACCAGGCGGCCAATACGGCCAAAACCATTGATTCCAATCTTGGACATATTTGCTGAAACAAGACAACATTACTGTTAGATATTTCAAATAATGCACTATGCAATGATACTAGCAGCAAACTAAGTGCTTGGTTATGTGGTTGGAGTTGCTATATAATTATTGATAAAATGATGAGTAGCTGAGAATTGTTGTAGTTTTAGGTTGAAGAGTTAGGTGACTACCTAAGTATCTAAAAACCGACGATTTCTAGTCATACTTTTCAAGTAATTATATCAGTAGCAATCATAACTTGAAAATGATTTCATCAATCATCATCATGATTGTGATTTTTATAAAACTATTAACTCCATTTACTGTTATCTGATCAGAAAGTCAAATGCTAAATTTAATTTTTGTCAAGGGAAGTGGAACTATCACAAAACAGAACCCAGAAAAGATAGATGATAGGTAGGTATAAATTTTAAAACAAAATTATTTTTCTTATCAACCGAGTAAAGAATATTATAATCGGTGTCTCTTTAACCTATAGATATTAAAACTCTGTTCCAATCAGTCTCCTTTTAGTTACTATAGAATCCGCCCTGTGAATGTACCGGTACCGGAGGTCAAACTAAGGTCATAGGAAATCACATAAAATAAGAGGAAAATTGATATTAAAAGGCCAGCAGTCTTTATTAGAACCAAAATATATTGCTAATATGATCTCAATTTCTGTAATTTCACTTAGAGGACGAAAAGAAACGTTAAACATGGCACGTAGGTGCTACACGTACTATCGCAAAATATGATGTAATTTATTTACGATGTAATATGGTTCAATTAAACTGGTATTTACCAGATGATACAAAATAACATAATCGCAATAAACAACAACAAATTTTATCGATAAAACAAAAATACATACCGGATTAAGATGGAAGGAAATTTGAATTAACACACGTCTCACGCCCGCAAGATGGAGAAATGAAGAAATGAAAACTGAATGCACTTGAATGAAATGTCAGCTGAAGGACAAATCACAAAGTACAAACAATAGACAAAATAGATTACATTGTCAAAGAAAACGGAAGGAAGGCACAAAAGGTTTTTACCTTTTTACCCAACTGTACCTGAAGGCTGAATGGTAATGTTTTGGGATGTATGAAAAAATAAAATGTGTGGGTGTGGATCTTTGATGATCCGTCAAAACTAAAACAGGGCTTAAAAAACCAAGACTTTTATTTTTACCCCAAACTACAGTCCCACTAACTTAGCTGACCCGGTGGCCAATACTTGAACTAATTTTTATGCCTGTTTAGTTTAGCTTTATAATTTATTTTTCATCTACATATCAATTAATTAACGCTGTCACCGGGTCAGTTAAGTTAAAAGTTTGTGGGGCTCACGTAGGACTATAGTGATACAATATCTGATCTAAACCTTTGCATATCTGATATCTTCATATTCTATGATATACGTCACAGACTAATAATAATTAGTATTCGTCATAGACATAGGATTTTTTCGCTATGGTATTCGTTAAATATTTAGTATTTGGTCTATGGCCCAATGGTATTTTTCTATAGATGATCTATTTTTGATATATATTATTTATTTAAACCCAGTAGTAATTTAATAAATCTATGATTATACCTTGATATTAAATAAAAATAAATTCTGAGTCAGAAGGCTGGATTCTCAATAAAAGTTAAACTTTTGTCTATGGACGGTTCATATAAACGCGCCAAATTCAAAATGACATTGCCATTACGATGGAGAAAACATTTTATTGAACAAAATTTAAATAAATCAAATTATAGTATGATTTTATGTATATTGTTTCTATAGGAATGGTAGTCAGAGTTGGTATCAATGGATTTGGCCGTATTGGCAGAGTGATATTTAGAACTTGTGTCCAAAGTAAAGATTTGGTGGTAAGTTTAAGTAGGTACCTACCTATTATAAGATAAGGAGTGGGATATATTAAACGAGGGTGCGGCAAGCGGCGTTCACGTCACGCGCCTCTGTATATCTGATGTCCCGTCGCTTATATACATTTTGTATTAAAATATATGAAAGAAGCATCGCCGCGCCCGCACCGCGCCGTTGCGTCGCCTTGCCCGCGACCTTCATCTCTTGTGTATGCCCCGCGCTTACAGGTGTTCATACAAGCACTGGGAGCAAGGTTACTAAATATATCTATAAAAGAGTGCTGACTTGGGAATTGCCCGTGCCGGAATTCGAACCTGGTACCTCCCACTTACGAGTATAAGACCACAGCGCCCCGCTTACGCGCTAAGGATGTCATCTAAATATGTGATATGGTTTTATGGCAAAATCATAATTACATTTGCGTTCCATTTCAGGTTACAGCAATTAACGACCCAGCAGTCGATATCGAGTACATTTGCTATTTAATTAAGTTCGATTCAACTCATGGAAAATTCAAAGGCGAAGTGTCGTTTTCAGATAATGAAATCAGTATCGACGGTATTCACATTTTATTTAACTGACTTTGCTCAAGCCAACATCGTAGATTTTTTTTAATGTAGATACTAGGTATATGGAATTTCTGCCTCTGGAGCGAATTTCAACTCACCACACAAAGACAATTGAGTGCGTTACCTTTTTTACCCTTACGCCTTAGTCCGATGCAAAGGCAATATAGTGCTCTCCAATCTTCAAGGTTCGGGAGTGACTTCTACTTTCCTCAATTAAACTGCTGGATCAATTTTGACAAAACTTGGCACAGAGATAGCTGGTATTCTCTAGGATGCAAGATACCGAGAAAATAAAAATTCTCATGGGCCTTTTTACAATTCAAATGTACACGAAGTGTCGATTAGCTCATATTTCAAATAGATTTAAAAAAAATCCAATACAAGTTAGCCTTTGACTCCCATCTCACCAGCGTGGTAAGTGATACCTACCACAGTCTAATATGGTAGCGGACGAGGTTGTGGGCCATGTTAAACCCATACCCTTTTCAGTACTAAAATATTAATTACTACCCGATGCTCGCGTCTTCGTCCGAGTGGATCAAGTTTTTTTAATTCCCAAGGGACCTCCTCAATTTTCCGGGATAAAAAGTAGCCTATGTCAATCTCCAGGTGTTTAGAAAACAATCACATCAATCCGTTGCTCTTTTGAGGGGTGATTGAAGGACAAACCAACAAACGAACACACTTTCGCATTTATAATATTAGTAGATATGATACGTAAAATAGGCATCTTTATTTGGCTGTCACTCAGTTCTTTATCATAACGTTAAACTTACCAAATACTTACGTCCATAGATAAGAAAATAAAGGTGTTTAGCGAAAAACTCCCGTCGAGCATACCGTGGCGCTCCGCTGAGGTGCAGTATGTGGTGGAGGCTTCTGGAATGTTCACTAACCTCGATAAGGCATCGGTAAACCTCGACTAATTGTTTCTACCTATATAGCTACTTTTTTTTGTCTGCGATCTCACCTAATGTTAAGTTATGATGCAGTCTAATTAAGATGGTAGCGGGCTAACCTGTTAGGGGTATGGCAGTATTAAACCCATAATCCTTCTCGGTTTCTACACGCCATCGAACCGGAACGCTAAATCGCGTGGTGGCACATCTTTGACGGTAACAAGCCACGGCCGAAGCCGGAAACCTCCCATCAGACCAGACCAGAGCAAGTTCAGAAACTATAAATTCCCAAATTGACTCCGCCGGGAATCGAACCCGTGACCTCCCGCTTATAAGTCAACAGCGCTTACCACTGAGCCAGGGAGGACGTCAATTTCTTTCCTTTCTTCCTTTTATTTTCAGGGTCACCTAGCCAGTGAGAGTGTAAAACGGGTCATAGTTACGGCACCTACTGTTGACATACCTATGCTGATATTGGGAGTTAATACGGAGCAAATCCATGCAGGTGCTCAATGGATACATATATTATAAATGCGAAAGTTTGGATCGATGTTTGTTACTCAATCACGCCAGAACAGCTGAACGGATCTGGATGAAATTTGGTAAACAGATAGATTACATAGACTATTTTTTAACCCGGGAAATTAAAGAGCGGGAACCAAAAACCTCAATCCATGCTGACGAAGGCGCGGGCATCAGCTTACCTATAACATAATATTACTTACCTCAGTCTAAAGAGATAAGTTATTTCCTACCAGTAATACGAAGAAGACGTGTTTTTGACAATGTTTTTGCCACTTTGGTACAAAATTAAGAGATATATCTCTGTTTTGCGGCTTAATAATTAAATAATAGAGGCTTGAGAGAGACTATATGGCTCAAGTAATTGAATACAAAGCAATATATTATTTAACCACTAGCAAGAAAACTTGTGTCACAGATGGCTTTTCAATGTAACTGTTTACAGGAACCTATTATACGAAACTTGCAGAAGTGCAAGTGACTTGCTAGAGCTAACTCTGCAAGTTTTAATGCTAGATCTGCTTTAAATTGATAAACATTTAATCCATATCTACATATACTAATATTATAAATGCGAAAGTGTGTCTGCCTGTCTGTCTGTTACGTTAGGCCCATCCGTTCAATCTCCAGATGAAATTTGGTGCAGCGATAGTTTTTATCCCGGAAAATTAAGGAGTTCCCGCGACAATTGAAAAAGCTTAATCCACGCGGACAAAGTCGCGGGCATCATCTAGTAATATTATAAATGCGCAAGTGTGTCTGTCTGTCCGTTACGCTTTAAAGGCCTATCTTTTCAACCGATTTTGAAGAAATTAGGTAAACAGGTAGGTTATATCCCGGGAAAGGACATATAGGCTCTTTTTATCCCAGAAAATTAAAGAGTTCCCCCGGGAAGCAAAACGCGCAGGCGCGCGCGCATCATCTAGTAAAATAATATCTCGATCGTAGAACAAAAAGTGATATCCTGCGCATCTAGCACGTTATACTGCTTGGCACCCATAGTGAAGATATTGGAGGACAATTACGGCGTAGCGGAAGGGTTCATTACCAGTATACACGCAATGACACCATCTTTGAAGCCCTTGGACGGACTGTGCTTAAAGGGAAAGGTAACCAATGAGGTCAATTCCGTTGTGCACCATCTCGTTACTAAAAAGACAGCTCAGTTTAGTTCAGTGATTATGTGTTATACAGAATTGGGTATTTGACTACTAGTCAAATAAATATTTTTTATTGCTTGTAAACCGTACAGTTTGCCTGTTTTCAAACAACTCTTTCCTGCTTTGACTCCTAGTAAAAAAAATTGTGCCCATACTTAATCATAATAGGTAGGAGGTAGGTAGTATATGGATCTAGTAGTAAAAAAGGGGACGATCAAACAGAAGGGAGAAGATATGGATCCCAAATTTTGTCATGGAATTAGACAACTTAGTCAACAATCAAATGGTGCCATTCGACCAAAATCCTGTGCAGCACATTTATGCATGAACATTTCGAGTGCGCTCCACAAAAACATTGCGATGTGCGAATGCGAACATGTTTGTTTATATACCTACACAAACGTATCTGACCCGGTGGCCAAAATTGGAACAAATTTTTATGATTGATCACTTAGTTTTTGTTTTTATTTTATTTTTCATATAATATATTAGCGATATTGTTTCTCGTATAGTCCGACAAGCCTATCTGAACTGGTCGTCGCTAGTATTAGACAAATAAAATTTAAAAAAAAAACTAAACAGGTATAAAAAATTGTTCCAATTTTGGCCACCGGGTCAGAAGTTTGTGAGACTTAACATGAATTTTCCAACCCAGCACTGGCGCGACCACAGAAGCATCCACCAAAACATAATCCCCGCGGCCACGGGCGCTTGCCGCGCGCTCGGCAAAATCATACCACCAGTGAAGGATAAGCTCACGGGCCTAGCGTTCAGAGTGCCCATCGTCAACGTTTCCGTACTCGACATCACTGTACGGTATGAATAACAATTTGTTTTTTTTTTTTTTATCCACTACAAGTTAGCCCTTGACTGCGATCTCACCTGATGGTAAGTGATGATGCAGTCTAAGATGGTAGCGGGCTAACCTGTTAGGGGCATGGCAGTTATATTAAACCCATACCCCTTCGGTTTCTACACGGCATCGTACCGGAACGCTAAATCGCTTGGCGGCACGTCTTTGCCGGTAGGGTGGTAACTAGCCACGGCCGAAGCCTCCCACCAGACCAGACCAGGGAAAATTCAGAAATTATAAATTCCCAAATTGACCCTGCCGGGGATCGAACCCAGGACTTCCGCACGTTAAGGCAACAGCGCTACACACTGCGCCACGGAGGTCGTCAATAAAACTGCGGTAACAGCCTAGTAGCACACCCCCGACACTCCAGCCTATGTACGTCATACTACAATAGACGCAAGTAATGTCGATCAAAAATGCTATGTCATTGAAATGATGGCTACCGTTTATATGCTCACTAGTTGGCGCCACTGGCGAGCAAGGTCCTAATGTGTATGTGTAAGTTTGATAAACAAGCATACCTACTTTTGACAAAAATACGTTTGTAAATAGAAGACACACAGGAACCTCAGAGAACCTCAAACAGACATTAAATTCAGAGGTTAGTTGTAAGGGACATACTTAGTGACCTCTGAATTAGCTGCTCTTTCAGCCCGATTATCCCAGTGATATTTGACATTTCGGAGACCTCTGCACTCTACACTAGCGCCTCTAGCGGAGAATTTGAACGCGGTAGCCCTCATTGACAGGCGCTGAGATGTCTTTCTTTACTCATGTGATGTCGCTTTTTCACGTAGTAAAAATAGTATTCAGTGCTAGTGGTTTAGTCGTTTGGCCTCCTTTTCAACTTGTCTGAGTTATGTGCGTTTTAAGCAGTTTTAAATATCATTTGCTATAAAATATATAGTTGTAAACGAAAACTCAAAAAAAAAAAGAATGTTCTCAAAGGTTTGTAAAGTCTGCCAGTCAGCACTTGGCCAGCGTGGTGAAGTTATTCAGGTTAATGTAGGTAATAATTTCTACCCGTTGTTTTATTATGCACGTATCACGTAAAACCGCGACTAGTACGATTATTTTACAGTTCGAATCGATAGCAAATTGTAGGTAGTGGCATAATGCTAATGCTTAACCTCAAAATCTTTCAGGTTGACCAAGAATACGACGATCCAAGATATCATCAAGTGCGTGGAAAGGGAAAGTAAATCAACCATGAAGAACATTATAAAAATATCAAAAGACCAGGAGGTGTCGTCGGATTTTTTGGGCGACGAAAACTCTTGCATTTTCGACGCAAATTCAAGTTTACAATTAAATCCAAAATTCTTCAAACTGATTTGCTGGTATGAGAACGAATACTCTTACGCGTGTCGAGTAGTAGATTCGATAAAATATTGCGAAGAAAAGCACTATAAGTCTAAGGCGATGACCAAAATTCCTTTAGGTCGCATTATTTCCTCAAATCAGACAGTTCACACAAATCCTATTCCTGATTTCAGTAAAGAATATATCATATCTAATTGTAATATACATAGTAATACTAAAATATTATTTGCTTCATCACAAGAGACTAGTTTTAAAGGTAAATCATCACAGCAACAAGTCACTCTTGATAAACCTTCACCAGTACGAAACTCGGGTTCTAAACAATTAGTTATACGGGAGACTAAACAAAACAACGACATTTTCAAAGTGTGGAATGATGAATCACAAATCTCAAAGCCTTTAGTGAAAGAAAAAAGGAATTCAATTTTCCAAAGCTGTGTAACGTTGGGACCTTCTTATACACAGAATAATAATTACCAAAAGACTAAGGAACGTTTGGAAGAGGTAAAGAAGGAGTTCTCTAAAATGGTGAATATGACTGAAAATTTACTGAAGAAAACAAATCAAAGTAAATGTAAAATACACAGTTTAGACGAAAACCTTGAAAATGAAGTAGGAAATAAAGAAACTAGACAGGATATTTGCAAGACACGACTTACCTTACCTACTGTTAGCAAAAGTATTCCTACGAGTAGCGGTTTCCACACAAGCATCAGTAAAATTTATAAAGATGTATTTAAAACATACAAAAAAGGTACCAGCAGTATTTCAATGGTTAAAAACAATTGTGTATGTAAAGAAACATCTAACGAATTAAAAGTAGATACTACAGAATTAAAAGAGAATATGAAATCCAGATGTAATGATCCAAATGACGATAAATCTAAAATCATTGATAAAAAACCATTAACCCAACGCCAGGCAGACAGTCAACTTGCCGAAAAAGTTAATACTGTTAAAGTAGATAATGGGTTAGCCAATCAACAAAATCTAGATGAAACAATGAACCTTAAGAAAAAGTCAATAGTGTACAATAATAACATAAATTTTAACGGACCAGAACATAAAGCTATAGCAGATATAGGAAGTTCTCATCTTTGCACTAAGAAATTAAATGAACATGACATTCAGAATCACGGGTTTAAAAATTTAATAAGCCCAAAAATTTGTTCAGACGGGATCTTGACAAATAGAGAATATATACCAAATAAGAGTGTTTTAATTAATACAGAATTAGAGGAGGGTAAAATTACTAAAAGAGATGAAATACGGAAGAAAATATTATCAGGAATAATGAAAGTACTGAAAACAGACGCACTGGAAGACAAAACCGAGTCCGTAAACACTAACACTACTATAAGCAATGGAGAGGCTAATAAAGGTTTAGATATTTACGACAAAATAGACAGTGCAAGCGGCACAGATTCAGAAAACTCATTCCAACTCAACGAAAAGACCTCTCAAGTTATTGATATCAAAGATTTAACAAGTTCCGCGGAAGAATTAGCCCGATTGGACAAGATCTGCAGAATTATCGAGATATCGGATGAAATGTCTGATAAGTTATTCTCTGCATTGGATAACGATGCAAATATAAGAAAGGAAAAGTGGTCCTTCAAAGATTTGTGCGAGAGGTTAAAATTAGATGAATTCTGTAATAAAGTATTTGGATCCCAAAGCTAACGCTTAACGTATTGGCAATTATAAACGTGAAATTAATATTCTAAAAATATTTTATTTCTATTTTAAGGCACTTTCATGACAACATTTATTTTGTACAATAATCGCTGGCAACACAAAATAGTTTATATAAAAATAAAAAACTGTCAAACAAACTTATCTGACCCGGTGGCCAAAATTGGAACTAATTTTTATGCCTGTTTAGTTTTTTTAATTTTATTTTCCATAGATACTAGCGACGCTGTCACCGTTTCATATAAGTTTGTCGGACTATAAACAACTACTTATATATAAAAGCAAATTGTAAAACAATGCAGGTACAAGTGTTTCTTCAGGGAATAAACTTAAGTAATAAAGAGAATCCTTATGAGATTAAATTAATCTTACCTATAGCTATGAGTTAATTTCTTAATAGTTTCCCATTAAGTTGAATGACTGATCTGGAGAATATGGCATCGTCCATTTCAACAAAATCGGCAATAATCACATTGACTGGCGAAGGTCCGTTAAAATCCACAGGCCTTCCCGGACTAAACTCCGACAGTTTCGGATAAACCTCGTTCTTGACGGGTTTAGCGCATTTTTCACGAAGGTTGGATATCCATCTGAAAATTGCAGGTTGGA
This sequence comes from Erebia aethiops, assembly GCA_923060345.2. NCBI lineage: Eukaryota > Metazoa > Arthropoda > Insecta > Lepidoptera > Nymphalidae > Erebia > Erebia aethiops. The sequence continues at coordinate 4,654,393 of OV281096.1, read as the reverse complement.
TGGGTCACTAGATTAGATTAAACACATTTTTTTTATTAAACTTATAAAATTAGCTTATAATTGTTCTAGAAACAGTGGCACTCAAACCACAGTCGGTTTTACTGAGCACTGTGTTATACATAATAGTAAGTACATAAAACTATAATATAACATTCAGAATCAATGAATTCACAAGTCATTCCCGCTGAGAATCGATGCCGTTTAAAGGACCACACCGTTAACTTAAAATAATTAGGGTGTACCGGGTACCTATGAAATCCATACTAATATCTACATACCACAACAGATAAATTACTAACATATGTATGTATGTAATTTTACTATTGTGGTTAATATTATAAACTAGCAATGCCCGAGACTTCGTCCGCGTAAAATAAGTTTTTAAATTCCCACGGGAACTCCCTAACTTTTCGGGTTAATATATACCCTGTGAAACTCACAAATAATGTGGCTATTGGTACCAAATAGAATTTTCAAAATCGGTTTAGTAGATCCAGAGATTACCGCCTACAACAAAATTTACCTCTTTATAATATTAGGTGTTACCTTTTCACGTCCCATCTTTTTCATAGATTTAGACAACATTTGATATAGAGACTGAGAGACATTTGCATCTCGATTCTCGGGGGCTACAAAGGCTATACTTTTGATCACGGAAAATAAATGGTTCTGGGATTTTTAAGAACTACATCATAAGATATTTATTTATTTTTTGCAAAAATACACGTGTAGAGATCTTACGATATTTTTGGAAACAGTGTAGTACCATATTTGGTATTTAGTATGAAAGTATGAAACACCAAAAATGCTCACCTAAATAATATAAACCCTGGCGTGGGCGTTAAAACGGCTTGATGTACGAATCCCATGGTGGGATTACGCTTCACATTCTTGAGGAAGTCCAGCAATCCACGGATGCTGTCCTGCTGAGGCCAGGGGGAGGGCAGCATTTGTGGCTGCCACAGCTCCCCCGTTGAGAGCACTGACGGGTGTCGGTAGACAACTATCACCTGAAATTGGCAACGAGTCGTTGATTAAAATTTAAAAAAAAAATTGTGTGTCAGCTCCGATGCACGACTGGACTGGACTCTTTACGAACGATTATAAAATACATATATATAGATTAGTAAATGAACCAACAAATGAACGCATTTTTTATATTACTGATAGCATGCTTGATACATATATTTATATATCAATTAAAAAAATAAAATAAAATATTAATTATATAATTTAAATTCATCAAAATACATTACATAGTTATGGAAATATAAAGAAGTGTTTCCATGGAAACATAAAGTCAATAACGTAACGGAGACAGTTTGATTTTACTCCCCATACATTTTCATACCCTGGGCTTATATTATATAAAAATCGATTCTAAAGGAGGTAAACTCCAAAAATACCAATTTCTATTATAATCCGCTGTGGAAATTCGGTCATAGATATAAAAATATGAGCATAATTTTGAGACGTGAATCGCGTAATTTCGGTCGCGTAATTTCTGCTGATTTCTGTTTCATACAAAAGTCCGAAACTGTCACACCACTCACCACGACTCAAAATGAGTTCGACTCATGGCTCACGCGCTTAAATAAGTCCGAATTTCGGTCGAGGAGCAGTAGGATGTGAGAGAGGAGCGATTTTTACCGAATGTGCGTGTTTTTTGCTGTGCAAAAACAGTCGTCTATTTTTCCACCTGCCTTAGAAAAGAGAGTATAGAAAAATGTCGTAGTTAAATGACAAAATTTGCATGAAGTTCCGTTAAAAAAGAACCAGAAAACCTTACCTTCTGATCACTCTATCCACTCTATGATTTAATATATGCGAAGCGCCAAATTGATATCCTCATCAATACTTTTTTATGTATGCCATTAGAGCAACAATTTAGCGCTTTGCAACACCGTTGCGTTCCCATCTTCCGTGGGCATCAGCTAGTCTCGAATAAATGCTATCGTCAGCATTTTTTTTTTGTTGACGGGGGGGAAATCTCCTTGAGATACCCGATCTCCAGGGAAAGAGACCAGGTTATGTGGGATTTCTACCCACTGAAACCACCCCGGTGGCCACCCTCTGCACTAATGAGAAGCTCCGGGAACTCTCAAGAACATACGCCGGAACTTCGCTTGTACGACGCCTATTGGGCTCGTCCTTGGAGATGTAACGGTTCCCAGGGTTGCACATAGATGGAAAAAGAACGACCGGAGTCCCCATTCCAGCCGCTCGCAACCCCTAGGTCCCTCACCCGGGATTAATGTACTGATGGCCCAGTGCGCTGGTCAGTGCCACCCTGATGCCTCCGTCTCCGAGCGGGATCGGTTTATTTGTTATATTTATTCGAGACTAGCTGATGCCCACGACTTCATCCGCATGGCTTGAGGTATTGTTTCCGTTTGAAAACTCTTTATCCATCCATCCAGATTTTCACATTTATAATATTAGTAAAAAAACATAAAAAAGTAGTAGTAGTAGATTTCTTCTTCATAACAGCCATTTTCTTTAAACAAAATGGGAATTGATGCTGACAAGTGTGATTTCACCTTAAATCGCTTGGGGATAAAGTACAGCTTTTTCTGTAATGTCTAGGGAAGTAATCACCTGTTGTCGTAACCGGTAGAGTGTGTCGAGTGTGATACCAGTTATAACAGGCTGTCTTGGTACAAGCTGCGGCCCAAAAAGGTTGAGAATGTATCTAATGAGTTTCTGATGGTCCTCCGAGGTGAATCCGTAGAAATGTTGGAAATCTAGTATTACTACCTGAAAATAATATACAATGTTATAGTTTAACATACCAATCACTTGTACCGGAATTTACGGAAATTGAAAATAAATAATTTCTTTGTCTGATGATCCCGATAGATAGGATACTACTTTTTACAAAGCTAGGGCATATTAGTAGCGAAATGCAAGAATAATACCTATATATTGTTGAAAAAAAATTCCATGGCTTGCATTATATTCTCTGCTAAACAGGCTTATCTGATTTTTAGTAGTTTTTTATATATATTATGTACAAAAGAAATAATCATCCTATATTTTCTTAAAAAACAAATAAAACTATGAAATAATGTTCAGCCCCAAGCATAGCTAACACAGGTCAATTTTGTCGTAGTCGTCGTCAACAGATAGACGTCCACAGCTGGACATAGATCTCTTGCAGAGACTTCCACACGGCATCTTGGACTCGCTTGAGTTTGCCGTCCACCTATTGGGGGGTTTGCCAACTCGATGCTCAATGTCTATAGGTTTATCGAACGATGTGCCCTACCCATTCGTACTTCAGCTTTGCAACACGTCAAGTGATGATCTCCTCAATTCTGATTTGATCATGTAAATAAACTTCTACAAGCTAGGTATTTTGTCAATGATGTAGAATTGAAAAACCTACTTTTTGAAAAAATATCTAATATTTTTTTTCAAACGCCATAAATTTGGTTAAATATTGGATAGAATCAGGTGTTACTTTGCGGAAGTCCATGACAATCAAGAACAAGAAGCCTAATTCGCTATAATCTGCCAAAGCAGAAAAATCTATGTCAGGGATGGCGAACCAATGGCAAGCGACACAATATTTTGAACACGTCACCGATCACTAAATTCATTATGCACTTAGGAAAAAAAGTGTGAACTAGGTTTAATATGACGAGCAAACGTTAGAAACAGATTGACAGACGACTGAAGTTCAGCATGCATTCTGCTAAAAGTAACATCTTACAACCCTATTTATTTGTCATGTACCTAATCTGCAACAACAGAAGTCACACTAATTTTACTTTAATTTAAATTACGCGTATAATTGAGTTCAGACATTGCAAAATGTATTCTTTTTGTAGTAAATATATAAAGAGTTTTGAGTTGATAGTATTTATTATTATTATTTTCCCAATAATCTCAAAGTCAAAATTATTTGATAGTTATTGTATAGTAGCTGCTTGTTTTTAATTTGGTTAAAAGCACACCTCATGTGGATGTTGATCAACGAAATTCTTCACTTGGTTAAGCGGTTGAGATATTTCTCCTGCATACATTCCATGAGTGAAGAACAACTGGTCCACACCCGTTTTGGTTGCTACTCTCAAATCCAAATATCTGAAAATTAATAAAATCTGTTTTATATTATCTGTGATGCAATTTGAAAACAAATTTTTCCTGTGGTAAACCCTAATATAATTATTAATTGATGTCACTAAAACCTAATACAAAATAATTGCGAAAGTGTGTTTGTTTGATGATTTTCCCTTCAATCACACCACAATACACAAGTGTTTTTATGCATATACATATAGTTAAAGACTTTTATGGGCTACTTTTTGTCTCTAAAGTCTAAGAATTCTTAGTTACTAATATAATAAAAAGTATGTGAACTTAATTGAAAAATACATTAGCAAAGCATTAACCTTTTTAAATCATGTCTAAAAATATTAATTTACTGTTTGAATTCAAAGTTAATAAACTATAATTTTGTTAAATTATTATCTGTTACTGGTACTTTATTTACTGATAACTTGTTTGCATATTTTTTGTTTAAAAGTAACTTCAATAAAGACATAAGATACACAGATTAAAAGAAAAAGATGGACAGAGCAATGGAAACAAAGCAAAGTTTTACTAAATAGGAGCCAGTTTAATATGTTTAAAGTAGCAGATAAACCTAAGCACTTACCATTTTAAACTTGAAGTTTAGTTAATATATTAACCCAACTGAAGTCAAAAATTATTTTAGGGGAACAAAAATTAATTCTCAGTACAGCAAAAAGGTTATTGATATTTTAGCTGTTGCTAGTGTTCGCTAGAATTTGTCCACTATTTCAGTGCTCATAATATTATCTTGTCAGCATTTAACATGCAGGGAGACTACCCATAACAATTGAATGCTCAGGTTTATCAGTATGACTAGATAAACTGTCTTCAAAATAACTTTGGTAAAAGTATTTCAATTATTATTGCACGTTACCTGTCTATCTTTTTCGTTTAGTCTGTGTTTAAACAGTGAATGAAGTACCTAATGCCAATGAGAAGTTGCTGTAAGGCATCAAAGGACTGTGTTATTGTCCATCGTAAAATCGTACCTTTGAACAATGGGTACAGTTTCTTAAGTACGGGCTCTGCGTCGGGAGCTAAGCTACTGTTTCTTGTTATCCCATATGTCATTGAATCATGACTGCCTGAAAATCATATAATATCATATTTTACCATTAAATAATATATATAATCGTATCAAAATTTCTATGTATATATCTGTGTAAATTGCTGATCATTTCTTAACTTTGTCACAAAGAAAGCTTGCATTCTGTAGGCTTGTTATGCAAAAGTTTTATTTTTTTATCAATCATTTGCACTATATGGCTGAATTTGTGGCATTCTTGCTAATATGATGGATTTTGGCCAACGGCGAAATAAAGTGTACTTTCCTGCAGTAAAGGCGCTGGAGACAGACTCTACCTTCTACCTTCTTAAAAAAGTAACTTCTACTTTTCACACAGGTAAACAAAGGATTGTTACTCATTATTCAAAACTTAAATCCATACAGACAAAAACTTTTAAAAACAAGTTAAAGGATACTTATGTTCTCACTTATTATCACATCAAATCATAGCTTTATGTTAAGTAAAAGCAAGTAGTGAAAATGTTAATCTTAAGGCTATTTCATTTAGGACTGCTAAGTAAAAAAGTTAATCTTAAGTCTATTTTATTTAGGACTGTGTTAAGTGAGCATCATCAAAATAAAGAAAGAAATTGCTTGTTTTTTACCTGGTATGGCTAAATAAATCATTGGAATGTCCCTCAATTGATCTGGCAGGTCTCTCATCCAGTTTTCAAGATCAATCTTTTGTGCTGAACCATTGTCACCCATTATTACTCCTGCGAACAATAAATTTTAAATACAATAATCTAATCTTTTTAGTTAAATTTAATTTCCCAAATAAAATTATGTGATATACAAACTACTGTAGAAGATGAAGTACCTTTTATATGATATTCAAGTTATGAAAAAACTTAAAACCTAAATTATAATCTAGTATCTAGGATACGAAAGACAGAAACACTGTACACAAAGCACTTTGTATGACTGAATCATTAACGCATTTTACCATTAATTTAAGTAAACCACGTCATCATACTGCGGTGTGCTAGTTTGGGAGGACGAAGGCCCTTTGTTCTTAAAACATATACACATATCTAGTAGAAATAATATTGTATTTACCTGTTTTATATAGATCAAGCTGTTTGATAACCAAGTACTAGTGAAATCTAGGTTAAATATGTTAGATATGTTAATTTATTAGGTTGCTGTTTTAAGTCAGGTTATGTATTGTCCAAAATACCATTGTTAATATTATTTAATATTGAGTTTTATACAAAATAGAACTACAAAAATCACAGTCTTGCATTGTTTGTTTTGCATTTATTGCAGGTTTTGACATTGACACATTAAACGCCAATGTCATGCGGTCAACGTCATCATTGTCAACATGACAGAGACGATGACGTTTTTTACTTTAAAAAAGATACGCGCCGAATGAGGGCTACCGTTTTTATGCTTACTAGTTGGCGCCACTGGCGAGTGGGGTCCTTAGTATAGCTTTAAATTCGGTAAACAAGCATACTTTTCACGAAAAATACGGTTTTAAATAGTAAGCACACAGTAACCAGGGATATAATGTACTAACTTCTGAATTCTTCTTCTTTCAACCCGCTTAATTTTGCACTTTTTTTTCTTAGCTCCCCTTTCAAAGCGCAGAGCACTGACATTCATTGACACGTATCTTACATCTTCATTAATAAATCCGGTATTGCTAAATACATTAATGAAATAATTAGACCCGCGTTAAAGGCCCAGTGATAATACTTATTAGACATTTCGGAGACCTCACTCTACACTAGCGCCTCTAGCGGCGAATTTAAACACGGTAGCCCGCATTGAGAACCTCCTCCTTTTTTGGAAGTCGGTTAAAAAATGATCTGACATCATTAATATTCGGTCGATCTGTCAGATCTGGCAAGTAGCAATGAAAGAGCCTCGCTCAAAGCCCGTGCGATTTTTGGCCAGTGGAACCGGCCGTAGAATTCATGTTTAAACAGCTGGTGGGCCGTGGGCCGTGGGAGGTGTCTTAACAGCCAATAATGAGGTCCAATTGGTCCAATACCTGCACTCCTACTTTTAAACTTAAGAAAGAAAGCGGCTCCAAAGCTTTTACTATGTATCGCTACACTTTGCTTTTAGTATTTACATTCATTATTCATTCAATTTCATTCATCAGCCATTCATCGCATGCATGCAGCATGACGCTCCGTGATAATCTTACTATTTTCGACATAAGTTAATGTAAAATATAGGTAGTCCCGTAAACCTATCCGACCCGGTGACTGTAGTTAAAGCTTGGATACAAGCTTTTAGTACAGAGTATCTACAGACTACAGAAACGGGAAACCTGTTATATCATTAAGCGTAGGCAAGTACCTAGTCACTTAATTCACTTAGTTAGATGGTTATTCACTCACAGAACTTTAATCGGATAACATAAAACACTACTGAAATATCGCGTGAAAGATTTAAAAAAAGCTTACCGACCTAAGACGAGAAGAAACATTATTTGTATTTCCATATTTGCATAAATTCACTAACAATTTTCCTCTTAGAATGGCACTGGTATAACTGATAAAATACTTTATGTTATCTTGTCCAAGAAAATTAAATTGTAATAATCATATAACGGGTAAGATCTGACCCGAGTCTTAACTTAGAATGCGGTAGCGTGCGATACATCAGCGTGCAAAATATAATCTCAAAACTAGGTATAATAAATGCAAAAAGTGTATGATGTTGTCCTAATCGCGATTGCTTTGTTTCGAAACTTTAAATCAACTGAAGCAGGATATTTAGGCGATCGGGCGAAAGGATAAGTTATCGCTATTTTTCCGGTCAATGATTTCGCACAACCTTGTTTTATTTTTTTAAATCTGTCAAATCATAGCTAATTATAATTACATTTAGAGTGGAGTTTACGATTGTTTGGCCGAAGCAAATTCATTCTTAATACCTCAAGGCTCAAGGTTAAACAGTACATGAAACAGTGGTTACGAACCAACTTTTTATGGGTTTTATAGGTAAGTGGTATACCTACTATAGGCCCGCTTGCAGAAACGCCGGTTTTTCCTTTTAAGATTTAACCCAGATTACCTGCTACTTTGAGAAAATTTGTACCTATAAAACTTCTGACAAAATTTCAAATTAATTATTCCCTGGCGTCTCTGCGTCAAGTGGGCCTCATTAGTTTTACTTCAACTTCTCTTCTAGTTTCACTGGTTGTGAGTTGTGATTCTACAGAGTACAGACACGGATCATTGTTCGATTTGTTCGGTCCGTGGCTACAGACTCAATCAAAGGAAGTAAAATATTTAAAGCCTTCCAGATATCATGCATATTTATAAAAATAAGTCAGTAAGTCTGTACCTATATCTACTGAAGCACTAAAAACTTAGAAACGCCTTCCCGGACCAGACCAGAACGCGCGACCATCCTTGTCTACCACGGTTGTCCATGCTTCCTCATCACTGAGCCACCGCAGTATTTCGTGCAGGATATAATGCTCCCAATAAAATTGCAGAGCCACGCAATTTTGAGGCATTGGAAGTCACGTTTGCTTGACCTTAATGCAAAAAATTAACATTAAATTAATCGAATCGCAAGGCCTAAGCCTACTTTTAAGCCTACTTATCCATAACATATCCATACTCCATATCCATATACTAATATTATAAATGCGAAAGTGTGTCTGTCTGTTTGTCTGTCTGACACGCTTTCACGGTCCATCTGCTCAAACGATTTTGATGAAATTTGGTATAGGGGTAGATTGTATCCCGGGGAAGGACACAGGCTACTTTTTATCCCGGAAAATTAAAGAGTTCCCGCGGGAACCAATAATGTTAATCCACGCGGACGAAGTCGCGGGAATTATCTAGTACCTACCTAATAACAAATAAATATTGTAACCTACCATGGTTGTAATGTAAGAGCCCACTGTAGAGTTCCTTTCTCCCCCTTAGAATGAGAAGGTCTTAGGATATCGTCCACCACCCTGGCTAAAAGCGGATTGTCAGGCTTCATACGCCTTTGAGAAGTTGGGAACATCAAACCGTAGAAAGCTGTGTTGGAAAGTAACAGATGCATTCCCGGGGATCGAACGCCGGAACCCTCGAATTCACCCTTTGGGTACGTAGGTACCATTCTAAGTAATGCCTTTTTGCGTCAGTTAAGTAGGTACTTAAATAATTAAATCTGTGGTGCAAAACTTCCTGTTGGTTAAATCATTTTTTAATTCTTACCATTCATCATTATCTATTATCTCCCTAGTATGGAAAATCGAATGCGTAACAAATAAGTAACATACTGGTTACTTAATTGGCTGCTTAACTTGTTAGATTCGATTACGTCAAGAGATGGAAATGTACGTAAGCAGGCATAAAATAATACCAACGTACCTACTATTGTCTATTACCTACCTATTCTGTGATAATACATAAGATAGATCAGAACCCGTCTGTACATAAAGTTATATTTTGAGAGACACATTTGAGTTGGTATATCAGCACCTGAATTCTGAACTGATGTAAGCAGGTACTTATCAGAAAACAAATCATTGACCTACATAATAATTTTGTTAAGAGTCTTAAAATATGTACCTACTAATAACCATCTATGTACAGTACCCGGCAATAAATAATGCACATCGACCTTTGGAAAGAGACAATCGGTTATTTCGGCTTCGTATAGCGTTATCTCTGTCGCACATGTGCAATATTTATTGCCGGGTACTGTAAGTAGGGCTTACACCCGAGTTTTCCAGGTTCTTTAAAAAACTTTCCGGAAGAACATAGTTAATTATCACGAAAAACTCGCGGGCAATTCTCAGTTTTTTTTAATCCACTACAAGCTAGCCCTTGACTGCGATCTTACCTGATGGTAAGTGATGATGCAGTCTAAGATGGTAGCGGGCTAACCTGTTAGGGGCATATCAGTTATATTAAACCCCAATTCGGTTTCTACTCTCTACACGGCATCGTACCGGAACGCTAAATCGCTTAGCGGCGCGTCTTTGCCAGTAGGGTGGTAACTAGCCACGGCCGAAGCCTCCCACCAGGCCAGACTAGGGAAAATTCAGAAATTATAAATTCCCAAATTGACCCTGCCGGGGATCGAACCCAGGACCTCCACACGTTAAGGCAACAGCGCAACACACTGCGCCACGGAAGTCATCAAAAATATTACGTTTACCACCCAAGTACCTAAGGTAGGTACATATATCCAATCCAAGATCTCCTGCATCAATGGACCTCCAGCGAACACGATCTTGTGCCGACTCGCTTGAGATCGTCCATTCACCTAGTGGAGGGTCATCCAACTCAGTGCTTTCCGGTACAAGCCGGGAGCCAGTGGAAGCTGGTGTTATTCGAACACCTTGGGAGTTGGGACTTGGGACCTCAACGCCTATCGGTTCTTCGAGCTATGTACCATTTTCACTGGTTTATCATTCTGGTTCTCCTAACAATCTCTTCATTCTTGACTTGAAGATTGATAAATCGCAGAGTAATGGCATCAAAGTTAATGCGGTTATTGAGTTACTTAAAGAAATATCTACACTGCCAATACAAAGTCTACCTAATTATTAAGATATTGTTTTTTTTATGCCAGGCATGACGACAATGATCATGCCAAGTAAAATCAATGATAAAGATGATTAATCAGAGCTATAGTAGGTATTGAACGCGATTCCCTATTACCTATTACAGAGTCGAAGGTGCAAGCATATTATCCTGCTTCCAATGGCAAAAAAATCTTTAAAATATAATAGCTGAGGTTTAACTGCAATATCTACTAACATTTCATCGATGGTTCTAACTTCTAAGTAGCTTTCCTTTTAACTTTTACAGGAGAATAGCGATCAAGGATCTAAAAGGTCATCTATCTATAATAGGTCAAGGATCTATAGGTCAAGATAATCATTTGAGATAATATGATGATTGATGACATAAGGTGGTGTAGATTGATAAGTTGGCAGATCTCATTAGTTTGGCTCATTAGATTTCTCTTGAACTGATGCGGACGCTTTATTTATATTTTCTGGAAGTCGGTCAGGGACTTTCTCGTTATAGACATGAGGATTGTCGCAAATAATCTATTACTTATAATGTTAGCATGCTTTAAGTATTATTGTAATGTTTTCAATAAATAGATAAAGAGTAGGTACCTACGAATAACAAAAATACCGAACTCCGAAGATGAAATAATTAAGATAGATAAAGATAAAATCATCGTCTCAGTAGGTACATAGGTACCTTTAGCCCCATTATAGTCATTTGGGAACACAGAAGATGGAAACTGGTTCCACAATTAGCAGGTACGTGGCAGAAATGACGGAATAACCGAAATACCTACCTACTTAATTTTTAAACATGTAAAACAATGTACCTACAACTTTTCTTATTAGTCATGTAACACAGCAGTTAGTAAATTAGAGTACAGTTATAAACAACGGACGCTTCCCCAAAACTGTACTACTGCTAACAACAACAACAAAAAAAAACCCTATCGAGCACACAATTCTTCAAACATTTCGACTTTTCCTTGTTGTAAATACGGCGGCATCGTATTTTTTGTTTACAGACACACACAAAGCTTCATCATAATAATATATTGTAATGAACTGAGCGAAAGAGATACAAATATCCTCACACATCGAACAAGTAGACGAAGATAGCCGAACAAGAATCGATGTCACACGAACAAGCAACCATGTCGTAGCGTAGTAAACTAGTAGCGTTGTGCAACCATTGGCCATTGCCTCGCTACTTGCTTTCGCTAAGCTCCAAGCTTCGGTTCAGACTTCAGTCAACAGTTCACTTTATCTTTGTGCTGCCACATCGCCAGTTAAAAGACGCACTGGAATTATAAATAGTAACCCATTCCTCGGCTGCAGAAGCGCAATCCGTATTTACAATGAGAAAAATACGTTCTGGAGTGAAATAACCGAGCAACCATATCGTCTGTTTTATCGAACAAGTGAAGGACTGCATTAAACTGTTTAATTACTGTGTTATCTTCCCCGTGCGATGTTGGGGGAAAGTTTTGGTTAACAAGTTGGATCTGATCGTCAACTGGGACTTATTGCGAATGTGTATTGAAACGTTTATAGCGATCCACGGGCGCACTGCTATGCGCCACGATTTGGTACATTTTATAAGGCATACTTCGTCTGACCACTTTTGCGAAGGAAGACTTTAGTTACCAAGGCAGGTAAGCGCAACTTATATGATTTACTTTTGATATAGATGAAGCCTAAAGGCACGAGAATGTTGTCGAAGACTTCCATATTCATTCGAAATCGGAAATGCGAATAGATAAAAACAATTTTTATGAAATATTTAGCAATAATGATTTCATACACAAGTACTGAATTGAACAGGGTCTGTGATGAGTAAACAATATTTGCCACGTAACATAAACATCTGAATTTGGATAGTTAAGGCATAAGAGTAGCAAATCTTTAAAATAAACTATTAGGACCTTTAAAAATAGCTGAAGAAAACCTTTCTGATGAGACAGAATCTTTGGTAAGTACAACAGTAAAATAACATCTGGACAGTTGAGTGTCGATCTAAAATTAGCGCTGCGAAATTTAATACTATTGCATTGCGATCAGAAAACTTTTTACTGCCCATCCTATTTATTTTATAAAATTTATAAAATTAATTTATATAAAATTATTGTCTTACAAGCAAACTATTTTATTGATAAATTAACACAAATCACAATACGCTGGCTGGTATCGTCTAAGAGAAATAGCAACAAGCAATATTAAATAAGGAGACAGGATAGGTCTAGCTCATAGAATTGGGAAATCGCATAATAAGGATAGATACGTATTATCGTGCTCAGTGCTATAACCTCAAAAGTTGAAGCCTGACCCAAAAGACAAGAAAGCCTCATAATTATGTACTTAGCAATGCGCGACATTGCATTCACACATTCGAATTTACTTAATAACTAGAAACTTCTCTTTGTAGGGGCTTGGCATACATGATGTTCAATTGTTTCCAAGACCATCCGAATATTATTTATAGCTTTGAACTGAGAGAGATAAGACCCCGACACTAAATGACCTTTTATCAGCAGAGCCTGTTGAGCAGACCGCATGCGGGTGGAAAAACCAAGCCCCGTGCTATCTGTTTTACAATGCCCAACGGAAAGTTTTCTGATTTCTATTATGCAAAAGACATTTGCAATCCCAAGTGGAAACGGATTCGTAAAGTACTGGTCGTTTGGATTGCTTCACACGCGACAAAATCGGGTTTTTGAAACGGCAAATATATATGCTAATTAGATAAGAAGTTTTAAGTAACCTTTGCGGCAGATATAATAATCGAAATATCCAGTACAAAATTTAAAAGCGATAACCTTGTAACAATGTACTAAAATGTCATATAAATTTTGTGTAAAATTTTCAGTTGAAACCAACATGAAACGTACGATACAACTTTTCATTGAGGACGAAATACTGTACATATACCTAGCAATAATTAATTGTTTGTGTTGAAGTTACCCGATACCCTGATACGCAAACACAACATTAAATAAAAATGAAAGCAAAACATTTGACCATTACAGTTGGCTGGCCCTCGCATTTATCGTATACAAGCAATATCGGTATAACCACAGTATAACATTGCATTATAAAATTTCGTATACTTTGTTGTTGTTATTGGATCATTGAAATGAAACTGACTTCTTAGCAATACATACCTACCTACTCAATAAAATTTTATACAATATCTTCATGAACATGTCCCCGCTGTTTTACCAAGGTCTACGTATTTAGCTCCGGTGTCTAGTACCACAGTACGTAAGTAGTTAGTATTCTGAGACCACAGACTTAGATCAAATAAAGGTTAGGTAACAATTTATTACAGTAGATAGGGCTTATTAGTGGCCCTACCGACATCGAGAGTGCAGTGAATTGAATCTGCAATGAAACCCGTTTATCGTGATCACAGATCACTACGAAATTTTAAAATCGAATCTTTGATTTATTAATGGTCTTTGAATGCTTTGAAAGTTTAGAGAACTTTACTCACTAGATGATTCTCATTTCTAAGTATGAGCACAGAATAGGTACCAAGTGGAAGGTAGGTACAGGTAGGTACCTACGTATGAGGTCCGTTGCTAATCTAACAGACATCTTCAACTGAAGATACTTAGATCTTCGAAAAAAATTGAGCATTATGATAATTTGCCAATTATCCATTACCTCCCCACAAGATGTCTTAATACCTATGTCTTTCAAGACTACAATATTCGGTTAAGTATCACCAGTCACCATGCAGCTCCTTGGAAGTTAGGACTCCAACACTTTTTGCCATTTCTGTTTCGCAACTGTGTGGGATAAGTCACTGGCTCTGATTCTTCTATATACAACAGTAAACGCAAGAATTCGCACAGTTTAGTCCCTAAGAATATTATTATAGGTAACAAAAGATCTTTAAATCCTTTTGTTGGCTTGAAAAACAACATTGGCTATACATCCGCGTTGTTATTTACATTTATTACAAGAGAAGCCAGTTCAAGAGCGAGCAGCCAAAGTTGATGAATAATGCATTGTTTACCTACTTGTCCATTTGACGTCCATTCAGCCTGCTATAAATCGTGATATTCAGGAAAACGTTGAAACGTGTTATAAATTAGTGGGTTAAGAGAAATTTTATAAACTCAATAGCAGTGTATCACAGAGAACATTGTAGGGCTTTGAACTGTCTGGGAAAAGTTTCGATCGATCAGCCCAATTTAAAATGATTCTTTAGCACCAATTTTTATAAATTTTTTGTTGGAGGGGTGAACCGTGAACGGCTTATCTATGCATTGCATTGAAGACGAGTCTAAATTAGAAGAAAAAACGTAAAATTAAGGTGAAACAAATGTGATAATTTAGTATCACGAATTCACACGAATTTCATCAATTCATCAGTCTTAGTCGTAGATGGAGTAAGATTGCTGCATGCAGTAACTTTGATAGGCTTTGGGTATCCTTATTCACTAATTAACAAGAAGCTTATAGCCGCCATAATCCGCTGAATACAAATTTATGTGGCACCCTATCACCCTATGCAGCATGCGATCTACTGCCCGCCCTTCTGCTTCTAAATATGCAGGAAAAGCAAGCAATAGGTACGCACCGCCATTCCACAACACTTCTTCCAAAAATCTTCCAAAGTTAGATACGTAACGTAGGTACATTTCACTCCGTCACCGGCGTATCCTCAGATGTTGACCCAAGTCATGATGTCCTGAAGATGGTATGATAAAATTGCAGAAATAACTAGTAAAAATAGAGAATGTTTCTAATATAAACATGCCAAATATGTAACTGGCAATATTTTGACCAAGTATTAGGTACTTAAAACTCATAAAATAAAACAACATGAGAATTGATCAATTTAAGTAGGTATAGCTCTTTATATTTAACTTGCGGTTATGATTAAACACCTAGATTGCCCAAAAACATTAAATTTTTAGAGGTACGGTATCCTTGAAGAGTGATGCTTTAAAAAATAGCTTCTTACTTGAATAATATTATGTAGATTGTAGAAGCTTTTTATTGACAGAAAAACATTCGTTGTGACTTGTGGATCTTTGTGATCGGTAATCTCCTGTGGTAATCTCAAACCGGTACGACCTCTTTACTATGATAATATTATGTACAAAATGTCTTTCACCTTTTATAATGATACTAGCTCGATGTACAAGGTTTCAAGGTCTGGACTTTGGTATCATTTTATATTTGTATTATAATATCAAGAACCTATTAGAATAATACCTTTTGGATTTAGTATTCCTTCATATTATAGCTAATAGCATGTTAATTGCTACCTCTGACAGAACAAATTGACCGTCATTAATGACGGTATTAATCGACATCTCGTAAACTACATTAATTTTAATTACCATTTCAATAGTAGACATATTTCTAGTCATAACGTTAGAGGTTTCTAATAATGGGCCTGTTACGCAGAAAATATCATCATGGAGATATATGTAGGTACTGGCAAATACTTGGACAGTTTGTAAATTCAAAGATATGGTTTAGTCCACGCGGATAATTTGGATAGATTTAAAAAAAAAGGTTTGTTAATATTAAATTTTCCATTGATGCTTTGAGTATTTGTTTCAGATAGATTAGGTAATTACTCAAGTTTTTGCTTATTTATTGAAACTTATCTAATTTGCCTACCAAATCAATTGATAGACACACGATTCGGCCGTAGAAAAATATACGATACCCAATAAGCTAGTGTACAATATTTTTTTAAATAATAACTATAATATTATAAATGAGAAAGTTTGGATGGATGTATGGATGTTTGTTACTCAATCACGCCCCAATGGCTGAACGGATATGGATGCAATTTAGCACAGAGATAGAGTATAGTCTGGAATAGCACATAGGCTACTTTTTAGCCCGGAAAATTAAAGAGTTCCCGCGGGAACCAAAAAACCTCAAACCACGCAGACGAAGTCGCGGGCATTCTCCAGTTAGGTACTCATAGACTTCTAGGTGTAATTTACTAACAACACTTTAAGTATAATTATATTACTACAATTTTCTATGATAACCGTTAATAACAAACTACCTGAATATAGGGATTTCAAACTAGCGACAACATTCTAGTGCCTTCTGTTATATTTTTATAAAACTTACTCAAGTTTACGACTGAATTTCAGCAGTTTCACAATTGAGACCTACGGTAATATAATGTGAAAATATACATTGGTTTCTTTTTTATTTAATGTTACTTGCTAGCTAACACTTCCTCTGTTCACTAGACGCTAGTACAATTTCTGAAACTCCTTTCTTACTTAGTGGGAATCTCAAGACTAGACCCAGCGGATTGAGCTTAGCTCACGTTGATGTATCGTCAGAGGTGCAATCATGTAAGGATTGCCGATCAAATCGTTAAAGTTCGGCTTCAAAGTAAAATAAACCATAACATTAGGGTATCGTACATACCTAAACGTATGAGAATGGATACACGAAATTGAGCTCTAATTCAATGCTGTTATGGTTTATTTTACTTCGGAGCCGAAATTTAACGATTTGATCGGCAATCCTTACATGATTGCACCTCTGTTTCACACAGTTTGGGTAAGTAGGTACCCATACCACCACTAATACACTACAGCCCATTACGTCCCACAGCTGGGCCTCCACTCTCATAGGAGAGAGGGAATCAGAGCTTAGACCATCCACGCTGCTCCAATGCGAGTTGGCAGGCTTTGACGACTATTATCATGTTAATGATAATAACCAGGAGTCGGGACTCGGGACCGACGGCTTAACGTGCTCTCCGAGGCACGGGGGTGAAACACAAACTTTCTAAATCCGGGCTAGTACTGAAAATTTCTAGTCAGGAAAACCAAATACTTAATTATGGCCCGTACCGGGATTTAATTACATATTTTGGAAGTTATAAGTTAGGCTCTGTTTGTTTCAGGTCGCTATTGATGGCGTTAATGAGCATCCGTAGCGATTGGTATCTGTATATTTGGCTAATATATCGCAAAATCTATTCAGCTGTTATATGGTTGCTCGGCAATCACTGCCGAGGTGATAAGAGTCGGTCCGTGATAACCGCCAGTGCTGGCCAGTCGCTCACAAGCCTCCACAGAGTGCGCACGCGTAGGAAGAGACCGCAGCAGTTTCGCAACAAGCACAGCGTCGCACTAGTGAGGAGACCTTCATTGAGGAGGATAGTGATGGCACCAGGAGCTAGCACTGCACATGCAATGATGGAGGACAAGGAGAAAGCCCTTACCAATGGTAAGTTTTTTTTTTCTTCAAGTTAGCCCTGGACTGCGATCTCTGATGGTAAGTGATGATGCAGTCTAAGATGGTAGCGGCCTAACCTGTTAGGGGCATGGCAGTTATAGTAAACCCATACCCCCTTCGGTTTCTACAAGGCATCGTACCGGAATGCTAAATTCGTCTTTAATTACAATCTACAAATTAATCGTAACCTAATACGTGAACAAATATCTAAAGTATG
Organism: Erebia aethiops; assembly: GCA_923060345.2. NCBI lineage: Eukaryota > Metazoa > Arthropoda > Insecta > Lepidoptera > Nymphalidae > Erebia > Erebia aethiops. Next base: position 4,636,297 of record OV281096.1, on the reverse strand, counting down.
AACTGGCAGTGCTATCCTTATCTAAAGAATTTTTTTTAAATGGATAATACTACTTTTAGAATTGTCAGCTAATTTGGAGATTTGTGTTCAGCCAAAGTTCAGCCAGTCATTCTGTTGAGAACGTAAAAACCATTTCAACGCTGATACAAATTGTTTACAAGTTTCACTCAACTTCTGCTCCAACTTTGCTCAAAATTGGTTGAAAAGAATCCAAGATATAATTTGAAATTTTGACCTGGGTGAAGCAGTGATAAATTAGTATAATTTGTCATCGGTCAAGTGTTGTAAGCCAAACAAACAAGGAAACCGGTGCTCAGGCATAATGCACAATGGCTAATCTTTGGTAATTCACAACTGCTCCAATTCAAACGCCCAAACCACTACGAAGTGTCGTTGTCGCTAATCACACAGCCACTGAACAGGAGGCATTAGGCTGCCAATAGGACCTCAAAGATATTTTAAGTTATTTGACACAGATTCACTTGTCACAAACATTTCAAGTTCGCTTGCTGACTGTATTCGCATTGTCAGCATTCTAATTTTCATCGGTGTCTGTAGTTTTTCTTTCTTCAAGGCTTGACTCGTTTAAATCCTCTTCACGGTTATTAAGGTCGTAATTATTCAATTATTTTTAGAACTCTGTTGGAGCGTGGTAATGGAATGACGCGTAGGATCTGTAGCTGTACTTAAATCAAAAATATACAAAGGATACTAAAGCGATGAGGATTTCCACATTTAACTGAAGGTTGTGATGTCAATCATTAAAGTTCATCATTAAGTAAACCATATGCATGCCGTTTATTCTTAAGACGTCATAAAACTATAGTAGTCCTCTAATAAACGTTTTCATTTTGTTTCTACTCTATGTGTTCTCAATCAGCTCAATTTAAGAATTGATTTTAGTTCAATAATTATTCCTAGATCTTTTAGTATATTTGTACATCAGATTGTAAATTTTATCCACGTGTAAACCAAGGAGACAGTATTACCCATAGCAAAGTCCACATACAAGTAGATATTACTACAATATTGGCGTTGTACCAAATTTAATCCAAATTTTCCGATTTGCACCATTTAATTTCTCACTACGAAATCAAAGTGGGCAATTTTACTAACTTATTACGATATCAATTTACTTATTACTAATGGATATAGAAAAACATTTACGACGCTAAAAATACATACAAGAAAATATTAAATTTTGCAGTAGGTACGTGTGTATTAATTAAAACATAATTAATTTTATCATCTAATAGTTCAGGGTTATCTAAATGCGGAACATGTTCACTATCACAATAATATCATTGCAAAGAAATAAAGTACGCGCGCGAGTTGAATGCAGAGCTAATTTGTATGTGTGACCATAGGTACATTAGCTCTGCATTCAACGCGAACTATAGGTAAAATATTAAGTTAGCTGGCTAATATTGTTCAAAATTTTGTGTACCATTAATCAAGTTGTGGTATTTGCATTAAATTTTATGAGTTAGTGTTAAAATTCATAATAGTATAACGAATAAAATATATTGGCAACAATCAATCACTTCCACTCCTCTTTTACTGCTTTCTTGAACTCATAAGATATTCGACTACTCGCATTAGTTATATTCATTTACCGTCGCACCGAGAGTCGCTTAATTAAGTGAATTAACTCTTAATCTAAGGAGTTCCTTAAGTTATGATTGAGCGACTCATACTGCAGCAGTTAAGGTGCATGACAAGGGTCTGCCCGCGAAATTCAAATTTAATTTGGTTTTTCACAATTTGTAAACTAATACGACAAAGTAGGCTTATGGCATTCAAATTGCGAGCCTAGGAATATCATCTTCACAGGTTTATATAAAGATCTTTACTTGAAAGTGCCCAGTTTAAGAAATTAGTCAAATTATTGACTAATTTGTGAGTAACTCACGTCAAACTCATTATTTTGACTAATTTCTTAAACTGGACACTTTCAAGTAAAGATTTTTATATAAACCTGTGAAGATGATATTCCTAGGCTCGCAATTTGAATGCCATAAGCCTACTTTGTCGTATTAGTTTACAAATTGTGAAAAACCAAATTAAATTTGAATTTCGCGGGCAGACCCTTGTCATCCACCTTAAAGTAAGAAAAATTCTTTCCAAAAAACCGACTTCCAACGCCCTGTAAAGTAAAAAAAAAAAATTTTGATTTCTACCCACTATGTTGAAGTCGGGCGAGCCTGATGCCTCTATTTTGTGCTTGTTATACCCGCCGGACTTCAACATAATGGGTAGAAATCAAAATTATTTTTTATTACTTTACAGTGGCGTTGGAAGTCGGTTTCTTGGAAAGAATTTTTATGTTTAACTTTTTAGTGTCAGGGTTGAGGATTTGGAGTCAGAATTTTTTATGGGACCACCTCGAGAGCTTCCTCTAACGACTGATAGAAAAAATTCAAATCGGTTCAGAAACCACGGAGATATGCGCACCGAATACATTTTAAAAAAAAAATCGCGTCGAATTGAGAATTATACCTCCTTTTTTGGAAGTCGGTTAAAAAATTAACCGGTTTCTAATTGTCAAGAATCAATATTATGTAACCACTATTACTCTATCACTCGAACTACCTACTGGGTTCTAGATGGAGACATCTTTCTCTTTGAAGTCTTAGACCCTCTAATTTATTTTCAAGTTTTCTTTTGCCAGTAATAGTCAGTTGGAGTTTATGAACAATCCGAGTGGCACACGTACCATTTTAGCGTAAGTTGTACCACGTTGTACCAACCTAGTTTGATACAAGTGTACCTAATGTAAATGGCGAATGGCTAAAAATACATACTTCATACTTCCTCCACGTGTTCAAGCAATATAAATAATAAGAAAAGCATTAGGTTTTGGTAGTTAAATGTCTATAGTTCAATAACCGAATAAAATTTATTTTTACCACCAGCAGAAATAATTATTGGTCTTCTCAAAATAGTATTGAACACAAAGATTATATATATAAGACGTAAGTAATCTGCCTCACTTTCTGATTGGAGTACTGTCGGAGTTTTGACTACACTCAAGTCACAGAGTGCTTGAGGGACACTCTTTGCAGTTTCGGTTTGTGTATTTCAATGCCAGGATTTTTCATATTATTATTCACTAAAAAAAACTGTTTCTTCTTAAAACTCTTCCGATTAAAATAAAATTTATGTATAGTGGATATTGTTTATTTGCTCCAGGAATGACGATAATTCTGCTATATATAGGCATTGTTACATATGACTTTAGTGTATTTTCCAAAGTCAACTTTTACCTTATTATGATGTATGTGACCTATACCTACTTCTCTTGTTTTATGATTTGAACTAATGTAAACAAGGTAGGTAAGTACATAAACATACCTATTTATGTATACTTAAATTTTTTTCTGTGAACTTTGCTATCTAACAGGTTAAGTAGGTAAGGAGGTAGCTTTATCACGTTGGTATAAATTACAAAGCCAATAACTAATTATTAATTAGCACTAGTAAGGAATACGAATGACTTTTTGTAACAAGAAAAATAGAAAATCAAGAAACCCTGCGGCCTTGCGAACGTATCAAAAGATATTTTGATACGTTCAGTTACCTATTCTTGATTCCTATTAATTATATTACAACAGCATTGTAAAAAGTACTTACTTACCTACTTAAGAACAATTGAACAAGTTATATCTATTAATACATGATTAATACGCGTCCAAAGCCACTTTAAACAGAAACAGAGTGTCAAAACATTTGATCCTATTGTAACAAATTGAGTTCATCAACACAGACTTCATACTCAGGCGCCATTACGAAACGCATGTGACGTCACAACCACGCCCCCAGCAACAAGGCCGCCTCCAAAGTCCAAACTGTGTATATCACATATTTTATAGGCTATTATTGTATCTACATTATAAATATTATCTCTTCAGTATCTTATTTTTGAATAATAAAACTTTAATGACACGTAGGTTGTATCATGTATGACGTAGATTGGGCTGATTTTGTTTGACTTTTAACATTAAATAAAATCATTACTGATATCGTATGATGATAAAAAATATTTTAAATTTAATAATTTATCAGCATTGTTCATCAACATTTAACTTAAAACATTATCTTGCCTATTAATATTTTTTCAATTCATATACAAACTAGCCACATATATTACATACTCACAAAATTGGCGGTTCATTACTAATCTAGGTACGTGTTGAAGGTCTACTCGCATTTTAAGTTCCTGTTTCATTACATAAATCTATCATTATCAATCATAATTTTTTAAATTAGTTAAAAGCTGAACTCAATCATAATACACTGTCAATCACAACTTGACTGTCGCATTCTTTATATCTGATTATTATATTACAATAGTTAAATTAAATAGTACAAAAAATTGCCAACAATTAATTGTCAAACTAAAATCTACTCAAACTGTTTTCAAGTTCATTAACATTGCGACTGTCATGATCAAAACATTACGCAATTACGCACCAAGTTTGATAAGTTCAAATCCATACTAATTACTAATATTATAAATGCGAAAGTGTGTCTGTTTGCTACGCTTTCACGGCCCATCTATTCAACCGATTTTGATGAAATTTGGTATAGTTTCTATACCACTTTTTACCTACTACCTATGCCACTTTTTATTCCAGAAAATTAAGAGTTCTCGTGGGAATCAAAAAACCCCAATCCACGCGGACAAAGTCGCGGACATCATCTAGTGTTTAGATAAGACCTAACATAATTAACATGTTTGTTCACATTTATCATGTGGGTGTGGTCTATTATCGTGAATGTTCAACCAAATAAACCTTTGTTTGAATGTTGTTAAAGCGATTACAATTTTATTGTTATTATTACTGTTGGAAAATTAAACATTAACGGTATATTGATCTCTGGTTCCAAGATTAGCATAGGTGCTTTAATGGCCTTTCGTATCAATAGGTATCGCCCACCTACCTTGATAACTCAGCATAAGTTTTAAACCGAATTCCAACGCCACTGTAAAGTAAAAAATAATTTTGATTTCTACCCACTACGTTGAAGTCGGGCGAGCCTGATGCGTCAACTTTGCTTATCCTTGTTATACCCGCCCGACTTATAGTGGGTATATAAATCAAAATTATTTTTTACATTACCGTGGCATTGGAAGTCGGATTTTTGGAAAGAATTTTTATTTTTAACTTTTTAGTGTCAGGGTGTAGGATTTGGAGTCAGAATTTTTTATGGGACCACCTCGAGAGCTTACTCTAACGACTGATAGAAAAAAAATTCAAATCGGTCCAGAAACCACGGAGATATTATGCACCGACATACATTTTTAAAAAAAATACGGGCCGAATTGAGAGCCTCCTCCTTTTTTGGAAGTCGGTTAAAAAGCTAGGTAAACAGATAAATCAAATCAAATCAAATATTTTTTATTCAAATATTTTTTATTCAAATAAACTTTTACAAGTACTTTTGAATCGTCAAGTGAATCTACCACTAGCTAGCTATTATAAGAACAAACTTTGGGCCCAGCTTCATACAAAATCTTTTTAGATGCATAGATATTCAGCCTAAATATTTAAAATTGTTCATGTCTGTGGTGATATTTTATAGAGCAATAATATTATTATTATGAGTGGCCCTTCTAAATCAGATTTTGATCGTCATTCGTCACATTACGTGCCACTATTTCGACTGTGTTCTATTTCTTTTTTACTTACTGTTTTATCCTAGATTTTGTGTAGCTGTTAAGTTTGCCTACTTTTAGGCCTGCAGTCCTATAATTACTGCCACGCCCCCGCCTCTGCATCGAATGATAATAATGAAGTATTGTTATTAAATCGAATGAGTTCAAGACTAGAGAAATTTATTCTACTTTGTCTTGATTCGTGAATCTGATACCGCTTCTTTATTAGTCCTTCTATGCAGTTTTTAATGCATAATATGCTCTTTATGCTATTTGGTTCAACAAAATATCCGATTTTATATATTGCTGTCAATTTTATTAGGTATTTTTGCATAGTTGTATAAAAAGTTGTAATTACTAATTATAGTATACCCATTAATAAAATATTAAATATTATTATACCCATTAATTTATTTTCAACAGTTTCTCTCGTGGTCAATGCTTCCCAAACTTTTTTTGGTGGTGGTTTTTTGTGATTAAAAGTGACCTCATTTACGATACCGTTAACTTCTCAGTTCTCATCTCAGTCACAGCCTGCCTCAGTCTAAACATTGAGATCACGAGTCGCGGCTCTATGAATAGCAAATCATTTGTCGTGCTTTCCAATAATAGACATGATTCCAAATTCCAATACTTACTTATTAACTATCTATCAGTTGAGCAAAGAACAGTTATAATAGATATCAAAACAAACCGAACCTCCAAGACTTCTTGATAAACAACCATTGTGGAATATTACTACGAAGCAGATAACTAGAAAATCACTTTTATGTTCATGTCAAATGGTTGGGCGTTTAATTTAAAAAGTATCCCAAACTTGACTTCAGCCAATATGCTTACAATACTAATTTTTTATCAAAATTCCGTCAGTACAAAATCATATTGAGGTTTCAAGATTTTAACTTTCTTCAGTTGTCTTTTTCTTGCAGAGCGCTATTATTCATTCTATTTGCAACTAAGAATCTTGTGAAGAGGAGTCCAAACAAAATTTTATAGTTTCAGTTTCAGTTTCTTTATTATTGCAATTCCATAGTTACATTATTTCTTAATTAACATATATTATTATTACATTATATCTTACACCAAGCTTATGATATGACAATATGAGCTACGGGGCAGCCTACTCCTATTTACTTTCGATCGTCATAAATGTTATCTGTAGATTCAATTAAATCTATAGAACCAGATCTTAACGAATTTCATAAAATTCTCCCTTCCTTAGATTATTTTATTGACGCAAAAGTTTAATCATCTCAATTTTCAATCATCACGATTACCCATCGGCATTTTCCAACGCGAACAATGAACGATTACATCACACGAATATGCCTTGTAAATAAAACTCCTTCACCCATACAGATCTCGTTGCAGCGTTTAAAGTCTCGACTCATGTCTCGAGTAGATCGTATATTTCCTTGAACGGATGACCAAAGTCCACAAGCGTTGGCACGCGTACGTTCACCGTGCTTCGGGCCTCTGCTTGATAACTTTATAGCTATTATTGTGTTTATTTACGCAGATTTCGACATCCCTGCTAATAGAATTAAACGTAGTACGTACCAACTACCAATAAGCTTACTAGCTTCTTCAGCATACACCACAAAAAACTTATTAAAATCCTTTTTTTTTAATCTTTATGAAGGGTTTGTTCACACATGAATATGTCACCCGTTGTAACAAAAACAAAATGACGGAAATATTTAAAATAAAGACCCCCAGTCCCACGGGCCGTTAGCTAGAAAATAAAGAAGTACTTAATCTTATTAGTGTTGAGCAAAAGCTTAATTTATATCATTATCTTCGACACGAGAACCAGACAGATTACGTCATATGGCAAACCACATTTTTTGGAAGCAGGATACGGATTACGGAAATAATACAAAACTACCAGACGGAGAACCAAGCAGGTTGAGGCCCCATTGTATCTAATCTATTGCCTACTAAAGATTTTAATATAGAATCCGACACGCCCATAATATGTATACTGTCTGATAATAAGTAGATAGTAGATACGAGTACCAAAGAAACCTTGATTTGCGAAAAGTTTAGAATAATGACTGCCAAGATTTTTAAACACAGAAATAATCAATTAGTGTTTTGGATAAAAGCAGGCGTTACTTTGCGGAAGTCCATCATAATGAAGGAACTAGAAGTTTAATTCTCTATAATCCGTCAGTTAAATCTATAGGTGAGGTCTCACAATCGTGCATTGTAGAGTCAACATCTCCTGAAGACGCTCCGGTATTGGAGTAAAACGTACGTTGAGGGTAGTTTTGGGGATTTCTGTGGTGTGGTGAATATCGCGGGCTATAAGTGCGGGATACACACTGTACCACATAGATTTACCTATTGTCGCGGATTACAGCGAATTGAACTTCTAGTTCCTTCGTTAATAAGTGTTTTCCTTGGCTTATCTATCTAAGTACTGGAAATCTTTGGATTAGTGTAATTTATAATTAATTGTAATTAATTACTTACTTATTAAAAATGCTATCATAATTCTTAAAATGGACATTTGCTTGTACAATGACGCATAAAATCATGTACGATTAACAATACATTCTTAGTACATTTCCCTGAAAACTTATATAAACTACATACATAATATTATTCTAAAGGTACTACGCAGATTAATAGCACGTGTTTTCGACGAAACGTTAGATATAGCTCTTTTACATTTCTTTGTAATTTCAATTTTCAACATTTGTAGAGCTGCAAATCATGAGTTATGAGTTATGACCTACATGGTAGCATATACATAATGTGCAATAACCATCTCCAAGTCTTCATCAGTGATCCACTTCTGCCGGTCTCAAATAATCGCATGTTTCCGCCAGATAAGACAAGTTAAATTTTAGAGGCCATCTGAGCTCCTCCAGAACGCGAATTGGATACAAATCCAAATCCTGAAAAGCAAAAAAAAAGAACTTTTATCTCTTTTTTGTGATTTTTTGAGCTTTTTGATTAAACTAGTGCGTAGTGAATAACTGAGTACCATAACTCTTTATCACACAAACTCTGGGACTCTAAGAAAACGGTGCCAAGTTCTATCTAAATCTAATCATTCATGGTTCCTTAATTGTTACAGGGTCTTATACTCATCCAGTATTGACACAAGTTATATACAACACCTATGCAAATGTTTACCAGCTGCTACGTTGCCACACTGAGGTGTGGTCGAATCCATTGACGTAACACTTTGTTTTGCTTTAAAAACTCACGAAGGCGCGCCTCCATAAACCATTTTTATTGGTCGAACGTTAGTTTCCATACGTATTGTTTACCACGTCGTCCGTGCAGGTTGAAGTCAGTTTAACTGATTGAGGTCGTGAGTAAGATGCTGAGATTAGCAGTCTCTGCTAATTAGCACGTACTGTACGTGGGACGATTTTTAAATAAGCAAGATCAACATTTGTATGTTCTCGAATAGCTAATATTTTAATAAGATTAGGAATGTTAAAGTTAGGAATTTATCTCTCTAGGAATATTCTCTTGTTGGTTCACACTCACGGTAAACGACCACTGCCTTCTTCAATTGGTTGGTCGGTGAAAGTCACTGATGTTGAAATTTAATGTTGGTAATGAACCTGTTAGCAAATTCTAGAACGATATTCAATCACAATCGAACGATATGGAAAATATACTCCTATAGTAATTACCAAGTATTAATGTAATATACCTGCTAGTATAATCTTGGTACTAGGTGCTTAAACTTTCTTCGGTTGAGGATCGTGACCCCTTTCCATTTTAATCTAATAATGGTAGGAGTTTTCTTGGGATAATAATGCGGTGGGTTACTTCCCATCCTTTCCGCATACGACTCTATTATGAGTTTTTAAACTCTTAGGTTTTTGTAATGATTATTATCTATCATCTGGTAATTTATGATAATAACCGGGACCGACGGCTTAACGTGCTCTCCGAGGAACGGAGGAAACGAAAAGGAAAAATTTGAACCTCCAAATTCGGTCCACCCATCCAGTTGCTGACTTGGGTCAACGTTGCTTAATATTCGAAATCGACTGATATGCGTTCTCACAACTAGGCCACTCGTCCCTCCATGCTATGCAATGCTAACTGTACTTTGTACTTTTCACTTGCATAAAGCGTGAGTTAATCCATTGACGGCATTACACGGATCTTGTGGTTTCAATGAAAAGCATTTTATCGCATTGACCCTCCAGATAACCGCGATAGGTCAAGAATCAAGATATGAACTATGAAGTAATATAAATGTTATTATCACTAACAACCTAGAGTTTAAATAGGTACTCTCTCTTAATAAAACTCTTAGTCGAGCCGTATGCTAACATAGGAACTACATGACAAGGACATGGGAACCCACCGCATTATTATCCCAAGAAAACTCCTACCATAATTTGATTAATGGAAAGGGTCACGACCCTCAGTAATGAGGAATACGACGCAAAGAAAGAATGTCGTATAAAATATTACAATTCAATTATCTTATTAATATTGACTGTCGTGAACTGAATACTAATATTATAAAATACTAGATGATGCCCGCGACTTCGTCCACGTGGATTAAGTATTTTTAATTCCCGCATGAACCCTTTAATTTTCCGGGGTAAAAAGCAGTCTATGCTCCTCGGGATACAACCAATTTCTGGACCAAATTTCATCAAAATCGGTTGAATAGAAAAGCAGTAAAGCGTCTAGCAGACAGACATACTTTCGCATTTATAATATTAGTACAGAAATTTGGATATATCCACGTTTGAAATGTGTTACGACAATGAATTACGTATACAATCGACCACGTAAATTTTATTTGATTTTTGTTTTATTTCTATCCGAAGGTCTCTATGATTCACTCATATAATTCACTCAGCCGTACGGTCTACTATAAAATAAAAAATAGTTTCTTAATATTTTTCAATGTGGCTTTTATGTAACGGTATCATTGTATCAGACAGTGTTTTCTATTTTTCTTTGAATAAATAGATGTCTTCTTAGTATCGATCATTAGCTTTGTTTGGCATGCCTTAGCACTTATGCAGTTACAATATCTTTCACAAAGAGATTTAAAAAATTGAAGATGTATCATTTTAAATCAGTTCTTATGATCGCTTAACAGCCTTATTTTATATTGGAATTTTTCAGAAGTAGATTTTAAAAAAAAAGTTTTTTTTCATCGTTTTTCACTTTGTTTCAGTGTCGATGCGCAGGCGCCGCATAAGCCAATTCGCGCCGCTGCTGATCGCGCTGGTGGGGCTGCCGGCACGTGGCAAGAGCCAGCTGGCTCATCGCCTGTCAAGGCACCTTAACTGGAATGGGGAGAGCACTAAAGGTAAGTGCTGTTTTACTTTCACGTCTCGTTCTTCGGGTGCGATTTTGACTAACGAAGGACGATCTCCCTGGCGCAGTGTTAAGCTGTTGTCTTAACGTGCGGAGGTCCCGGGTTCGATCCCCGGCAGGATCAATTTGGGAATTTATGATTTCTGAATTTTCCCTGGTCTGGCCTGGTGGGAGGCTTCGGCCGTGGCTAGTTACCACCCTACCGGCAAAGACGTTCCGCCAAGCGATTTAGTGTTCCGGTACGATGCCGTGTAGAAGCCAATGAGGGGTATGGGTTATATAACTGCCATGCCCCTAACAGGTTAGCCTGCTTCCATCTTAGACTGCATCATCTTACCATGAGGTGAGATCGGGAGAGGCCAACTTGTAGTGGATAAAAAAAAAGGTTGGCAGTCAGTTTTTATACAGCGCCCATACAGCACCAGACTATTTTGAAATACGTTATTATATCTACGAGATTTTTCAATGTTGTCTAGGTATTTTTCTTTTTAAATTCGCAGTTTACAATGACTTATGACTATTGCGTGTGGTAGGTACAATAAATATGTCGCTGGATAAAATAAATGTACCTACGTGTAGGTTCATCATAAAGGTGAAATCAATTTTTGGACGTCTTATACGACGCAATTATGAACCTTAAGGCGGTAAACATTTTTAGACCGCGGTCGTACATAATGGTTTTCTCGTTTACCTGTCAACCTAGTAAATAGGGATTAGGTATCAAAAGGCAGACTCGATAAATATTGTTACGCCTCCTTGACCCGCTTGCAAGCGTCTGTTAATCTTGACTCGATTGAACGTGTCGGTGTACCTACTTGTATTTAGCACTATAAGGCCGATAGGCTGTCCTAGATATTGATTAAGTATTTTATATGTTATACAATGACCAATGTGTATACCTAGTTTCAATAGACTAGCATATATCTGCGCGCTACGGCTTACCTACGCTGTAATAGGTATGCACTTTAAAAGTACCTACATAGGAATAGAGAGAGAGAGAGAGAGAGAATAGGTAACCATATCTGGCTTTTTTTTTTAATCCACTACAAGCTAGCCCAAGCTACGATCTCACCTGATAGTAAGTGATGGTGCAGTCTAAGATGGTAGCGGGCTAACCTGTTAGGGGCATGGCAGTTACTTATATTAAACCCATACCCCTTCGGTTTCTACACGGCATCGTACCGGAACGCTAAATCACTTGGCGGCACGTCTTTGCCGGTAGGGTGGTAACTAGCCACGGCCGAAGCCGGCCAGGCCAGACCAGGGAAAATTCAGAAATTATAAATTCCCACATTGACCCTGCCGGGATCGAACCCAGCACCTCCGCACGTTAATAATAAATTAACGTTTAACTACTGTTTCACGTCTGGGCAAAAGTCTACCTCCGATTTCTTCACATCTCTCTATTGCGTATCTGCGGAACACAACTGTAGAGTACGCAGTTACGCACGCGCCCTTACTGGCGTTGATGATTTTGGGGGTTCAGAAAGAAGAAGATTTAGTCAACAAGTAATCTAGCATACGAGCCATAGGACCTGCCCAGTTACACCTCTACTAGAGCTCTTTAACGTTCCACTGCTGGACACAGGCCTCCACTCTCATAGGAGAGAGGGAATAGAGCTTAGACCCACCACGCTGCTCCAATACGGGTTGGCGGGCTTTAACGACTATTATCATGCTAGTGATAATAACCGGGACCGACGGCTCTCCGTGCTAACCGGACTCTCTGCCGGCTAACGTGCTCTCCGAGGCACGGGGGTGCAACACCGCCAACTTCCTCACTCCGAGCTAGTACTGAGAATTTACTAGACCAACGAGGTAATACTTTTATAATGTTTCTTGATTAAATAAAAGGTATAGTAAGATACAAGTTAAATAGGATCACGTAATGAATATATCGCCATGTCACCGTAAGATTGTAAAAACCGCTAGATTGTAATATAACGTTTTTTATCTCGATAGATTATAAACTGTCGACAGATTGTGAACCGTAAAATACTGCTTACAATTAAACACATTATTTTTCGGTAAACTGTAATCTATTAGGTGCAGGCGGGGCACTACCTGAATATTCATGTCAAACCCTAACCTAACCTATAGTTCGCGCGCGAGTTGAATGCACAGTAAATGTATAGTGACACAGTTTACATTTACTCTGCATTCAACTCGCAAGAAAGAAAGAGACAAGAAACGTAAATACAATAAATATTTCATAAATTAATACTCAGAACATTGAACGGTTCACAATCTTTCGACAGTTTACAATCTCGCGGGATATAAACCGTTCGATTATAATCTAACGGATTTTACAATCTTACGGTGACATACCTTTTTGTATATAGTTACTTACTTACTTTTTTTTCAATCAAGTGGGTAATAAGGCTATAAAACGGAGACTTTTGGGAATGAGAATTCAATGTTTGTTTCAGTTTTCGACTGTAGTGAGTACCGACGTCGCCACATGGCTCTGTACGGTAGCCACGACATCTTCCGCGCGGACAACCTGCAGGGTTCCTCCATCCGCCGCCAGAGCGCGCGCGAGGCCGTACAAGACGCCGTGCTGTGGCTGAAGGACGGGAACAGTGTTGCTGTGAGTGAGAAAACTCGTTTTTATGAAGTGAAAACTTCTTTAGGCGCTTTGAGCACCTTTTGGTAGGGGATAAAATGTGGAAACGCGTGACCGACACCGTGACCGACACCGTGGCCGAAACCACCGTGACCGACGCCGTTACGAAGACATTAGTGCATTCGTAATTAAACTTTAATCCCTTAGTTTTAAGGTTTATATTTTAAGTGTTTAATTTAATTTATTTTTTAAATTTTCGGAGTTTTCACTTCTATCGGCAGTCCCTACTATGACTGCCAATTTTTATACTCGTGAATGTCTGTAATTTAATGAACAATGAAATGATTTACAAAAAATACACGTCGTCCAAGTGATCGTTAATGGGCATGGTGCCCAAAACATTGGCGCTATTAATTCGTTGAACAGCAAGGCTAAGCCGTTGGGCTAAATAAGCGCCATCTCTTTGGTTATCAGAAAATTAGTATTGGCATGATAAAAAGCTCAGCAAGTCATTCAAAGAGTCGGTCGGAGTATCAACTACGTATAAGAGAAGGAGATATCCGTAGGAGAACCATCAGAGTAACTGACAGCTAAAAGACTCAGATTAACGATAAACCTAGGTAATTAAGATATTAAGATCTTGGATTTGCAATCCCACGTGGGAAAGCATATTGCTGGAACTTGGAAGGGTCCCCAATAGGTGAAAAGAGAAATTAGACGTAAGACTTATACGAACTGGTCTAATAAATCTAAGACCGACAAATTGCAATATATATATATAGACCTAGCCTTATCCCATCTTACTTGGGGTCGGCTCTCCTAACCATTTTTCTCCAAGCCGTTCGGTCTTGGGTCGTCATTGTGTCAATTTGGGCTGTTTTCAGGTCGTTCATTATGACTGCCATCCAGGTTTGTCTGGGTCTACCCCGTCGTCTGGGTCCAGCGCTAACATTTATTACAGTTCTGGTCATGTGATTTTCAGGTCTTCTCATAACATGGCCATACCACCGCAGACGCCTCTCTAAGAGTTTATCCTCGATCTGCGCTACTTTAAAGGTGCCCAGAATATGCCTATTCTGTACCCTATCAACTAAAGTGACTCCCCCCGCCCATCTCAGCATTTTCAATTTCGCTACGTGAAGCCTAGAAACCTGGGTTTTTTTAAGAGGCCAGCATTCGGAGCCGTAGATTAGAGCCGGACGTATAGCGGTCTTATAAACTTTACCTTTGATAGGGATAGGCATTCGTTGGTCGCACATCAATCCAGAAAGTTCCCTCCATTTCATCCATCCTGTGTTTATTCGGTGAGTGATGTCAGCATCAATAGTACCATTTTGTGATACCATTGAGCCTAGATATTTTTCAACCACATTTTCATTTCCATTTCAACCTTCTTTACTGGATTCCCTTGCAAATGTATGGTAGCGCCTCTGTCGATGCCACCAAAGTTACAGCACATATACTCGGTCTTGCTTCGGCTCACTCTTAGACCGGAATTCTCAAGAGCATTTTGGAGATCACTCGGGGTTTCTCTTATGAGTGCTACGTCGTCAGCATAGAGAAGATCCCAAGGTGGCTGCTTTTGTATATGTGCTGTAAGATGGTTCATTACCAGGTTAAAAAGAAGAGGACTCAGTGCTGAACCTTGGTGTACACCAACATCGACTTTAAACTCATCACTAATACCAGCCGGGCCTCGAACTTTGGTGGTTATATTTTGGTACATGTCCATTACCAATCTGATATAATGTTCAGGGACCTGTTGTGATCGTAAGGCCTCCCATATTAGTTTTCGAGGGACTCGATCAAAAGCCTTCTCGAGGTCTATGAAAGCCATGTGCAGGTCTTTTTGGCCATCCCTGTACTTTTCCATTAGTAACCTGACTATGTGTATGGCGTCAGTGGTGGACTTTCCAGAAACGAAGCCACACTGGTTTTCTGTCACGGCTGTAAGTTGTTTAAGTCGGTGGTTTATTACTCTTTCCCAGATCTTAAAGGTATGTGAGAGTAATTTTATGGCCCTGTAATTTTCGCATAACCTAACATCCCCCTTATTCTTGTAGAATGGTACTAAGAAACTTGTTCTCCAGTCATCGGGTATGCCGTAGATAAGTATTTTATTAAAAAGTTTTGTTAGAAAATGTATGCCTACACTACCTAGCCTTTTCCATAGTTCTGCTGGAATGTTATCAGGACCCGTAGCTTTGTTATTTGCCATCAGACTTATCGCTACCTTCACCTCTCCTTGGGTAATGTTTATTATGGGCCCTTCTACAGCAGCTGACTGTACTATTTCTGCGCATGGAAAAGTCTCATTTAGCAAGTGGGAGTAGTACTCTTTCCACCTGTTTCTTATGTCTTCATTTGAAGTGAGTAATACATCATGCTTATTTTTAATATATTTATTATTTTTAATGTCTTTACTATTATTGTGTCTCAGTCTTGAAATTCTAAAAAGCTCTCTGTCGTCTTTAGCTAAAAGTAGTTTACTGTAGAAGTTTTCATCACTCTTAGCTCTAGCCTGAGCCACTGCTCTTTTTGCTTCCTTCTTTGCATTTCGGTACTGACCACGATCTTCCTCCTCACCACTTTGTTGCCATGTTTTGAAATTTGACTTTTTCCTTTGTAGTTTGTCCTTTACCTCAGTCTGCCACCAATTTGGTTCCTTATTTGATTTTAATGGGCCTCTAGATAAGCCGAGTATCTCTGGCGCTATCTGTAAACAATGGTTTTGAAAATCCGACCACATTGTATTTGATGTTTGATCCTGTAGCTGTTCGTTTTTAGCGATGTATTCACTGAGGTTTCTACACAGGTCTTGGCCTTCCTTTTGTTCTAATTTGTAACATTTTATCCGTGGTTCTTTACTACGAAGTATTTTTGTGGGTTTAGGAATCCTGAAGTCAGCTACAAGCAGCCGATGTTGTGTTGTTAAAGGCTCACCAGGGATAACTTTACAATCCTTAAAAGACTTAAGTCGAGCACGGTCCGCCAGTATATAGTCTATTTGTGTTTTGTTGTTTCCACTTTTAAAAGTTATTAAATGTTCCGGTGATTTCGTGAAAAATGTGTTCACAATGGCGAGATCGTATGTTGATGCAAATTGCATTATATCTTCACCTTGAGGGTTTTTAGTTCCGTATCCCAAACCACCATGAATCCTATGATACTCTTCGGCGCTCGTACCAACATGTCCGTTAAAATCTCCCACTACGTATTTAGTCTCGGCAATAGGTATAGTTTGCATAAGGTTATTCAAGTCATCCCAAAAAGCTTGCCTCTCTGATACGGTGCAACCCGTTTGAGGGGCGTAGATAGAGATCACATTCATCGGTTGCTGTTCATCCGAAGCAAATTTAATATAAATTATGCGGTCACTAATCCGCTTGATTTCAATGATACGGTCTTGAAAATCACTGTCTACTGCAATACCCACCCCATTATGTTTATAAGTTATGCCGTGGTAAAGTAATTTGTAACCATAACCGATGTTTCGCGCTTTGGACCCTTTCCATTTTGTCTCCTGAATGCAGCATATATTGACTCGTCTTCTGTTCAGAACTTCAGCAAGTTCTGCACCGCGTCCAGTCATTGACCCCACATTCCAACTCGCTATTCTTAGCTTTGGTACATTCGGGTGGGTCATAACTGAGTTGATGTCGTCGCTTTGGGGGGACGCCCTAATATTTGTTGCATTCGAAACAGCCTTATTCGCACTTCCGTCGCTTACAGGGGACGCCCTAGTAGTTATATTTCTTTCTTTATTTGTGTCTTTCATGGTTAGGAGTAAAGAAATGGCTATATTTTTTACGGCCGGTTGCCACCAGACGCCAAGACTGTCACCTTACTGGCGAGCCAGCAAGATGCGGGAGCCACCGTTGGCCTATGAAGGCTCATCCGCCGACGACCCTACTGTGTACTCCAGCCAGCACACAGCACTGCAGAACCCTTTACTCCAAATATGTCGGAGGAGCGCGCTGCAGGGGTTTTTTAATGGAGTTTCCTTCTCCAGCCTATATGGTCCACGGGGGCTATTTTATTTCACCCCTTCCCTTCAGATACCACAAGTGATATCTGACGAGAGTTCCCCTATCCGCCACCTGGGGACGCGTCCCTTTGGGGTTAGGCTTCCCCTGGGGGACGACAAATTGCAATAGAAATGTGAATTAAATGGACACTTGTTCTATATTGAGAAACTAAAGTAAATAGTGCATGTTTATAATATTTATGTGATGGCAAGAGCGGATCGAGAAACGCAGGACTGACGTATATGAGCGTGCGTCTAAAATAGGCGTGTTCTAGGGAAACACCAAAATGTTGCTTATTTAAAGAGTGTTAATGTAGGTTTTACGAAAGCTGTTACGAATCACTGCCAAGAATATAAACATTTAAATAAACTGGAGGTATCTCAAACTGTCTAAGTATATTATTCCACTAGCTGATGCTCGCGACTTCGTTGGCGTGGATTCAGGTTTTTTGTTCCCGCTGGAACTCTTTAATTTTCCGGGACAAAAAGTAGCCTGTGTTCCAGACTATAATCTATCTCTGTGCCCATCCAGATCCGTTCGGCTGTTCTGGCGTGATTGAGTAACAAACATCCATCCATCCAAACTTTCGCATTTATAACATAAAGTATAGAAGTAGGAATAGATTCCTAACAAAGGCAATAAGACGAGTTTTTGAACTGAAATGAGATAAAGTAAGTATACTGAAATGAGAGAGACCACAATACACAATCAACTAAAAAGGTTTTTTTGTAAAAAAAAATAAGCAGACTCTCCTTTGTTGCAGATATTTGACGGAACAAACGTGACAAAGGAGCAGCGTCGGGAGCTCAACGAATGTATCACCGATATGGGCTTCAGGATTCTGTTTATCGAATGCGTCTGCGAGGACCAAGAATTGCTGGAGCGGAACATCATAGAGATCCTCCACTATTCCGCTGACTACAAGTCTATGACTGAGGAGGAAGCAGTCGATGATCTGAGGAAGAAACTCGAGCATTACATGCGTCAATATGAGCCTATAGATGCGAGTATGGAAGCTATAAGTTTCGTACGCGTTGAAAACATGGGTGATACTGTAACAGCGCATAAAGTATCAGGTCAGAAGGAGTCAGGAATCCTCGGGTATTTGTCTGGCACGAGGGCTTTACCGCAGACCTTATATTTTACACGGGTGAGTGATTGGAATAATTTTCTCGATAATTCCTCGTATATACCTAGGTATACTTACTAGCTGATGCCCGAGACTTCGACCGCGTGGTTTAAGTTTGTTGTTATTCCCTCGGGAACTCCTAAGTGAAAAAGGAGCCTATATCACTCTCTAGGTCCTCAATTAATCCCATGCCAAAAATCGCGTCAATCCGTTGCGGCGTCAAACCAACAAACAAACACATTTTCGCATCTTAATAAATTAGTATATGCTATCAATTATAATTGGAGCGATAAGCTTGTTTTTCATTCGGAGTCTGTGGGAAATCTAATGCAGTCGGAATCCGTAAACAAGTTCGCAAATCCGCCTGTGTAAACATGACGTGTAAGTAGGTACCTATAGGAAAATTGGCAAGTCATCCTCACTGGAGATATTTGTTATCAACATTACCGGTCAGTCTGTCCGGGTGAACTGTCAACATAATTTCTTAAATGGAAAACTGTAAACTATTTCATTATATCAATCGCTTTCGCTGCAATAGTATATTGTGTACTTAGGGGTGAAACAAGACGATTTCAGACGAGGGTGAAGTCTGCCTGAGCGAAGCGAGGGCTGCCATCACCCGAAATCTGAAATCGTGTTTCATCCCGTGGCGCACACACTATTTTTCATATAATCTACATTAAAAGTGCGAGTTTTATTAAAATTGTATTTCTTATTTCCTTTAGGTGCTAGGTTGTTGTTTACAAATATCATATCTGTCAGTTTAGTTGATGGGTAAAATGACAATAAAAAAGGTTTGAAATAAACAAAAGATACTCTGACAGGATTGAAAGGAGGGCTGCTACGTCATTCAGCGGGTAGCAAACTTCTGCTCTAGGGCAGAAAGTGATGGTTTTCTACCCGCTGCTTGACGTATTCGTCTGAAATTGACTAGTTTCAGGTGGCTCTGAATCTCACATTTTCAATGCAGGTTAAATATGAAAATATTGATTCACCTTGAAAAGTACTTAAATACCGAATTTGATTAAAATCGCTATTTACAATTTGATTTATTCGTTTTAATCTTATCTTCTTATAAATCATCGTCGAATCAATAGCTTTCCAAATAATCAGTACAAAACATACCTAGATAAATTAATTTAATATTAAATACTGCCTGATACAGTGAACATATTATTATTGTTAAGGACATGTCATGTTATTAATTAGTGCAATGTACGATTGTGCATTTCAAACAATTGAAGGACTCAGCCTCGAAGCTTTGCGGAAATTGAACTAGTTACTTAGCTTTTTTTTTATCCACTACAAGCTAGCCTTGGACTGCGATCTCACCTGATGGTACCTAAGTGATGATGCAGTCTAAGATGGTAGCGGGCTAACCTGTTAGGGACATGGCAGTTATATTAAACCCATACCCCTATTCGGTTTCTACACGGCATCGTACCGGAACGCTAAATCGCTTGGCGGCACGTCTTTGCCGGTAGGGTGGTAACCAGCCACGGCCGAAGCCTCCCACCAGGCCAGTCCGGGGAAAATTCAGAAATTATAAATTCCTAAATTGACCCTGCTGGGGATCGAACCCGGACCTCCGCACGTTAAGACAACAGCGCTACACACTTCGCCACGGAGGTCGTCAAATCTAACCTATGTTTTTAAGCTTCGTAATCTTCATGGCTTTAAATATTATGACGTATTCAGAACGTTAGGTACGTCATTACATGGACTTTATCTAGAGCTGGTATTAAATAACCATCAAGTTGTTAAGCATAGGCTTTTCATGAAAGCATGCTTAGCCTTATGATATTTTTTATTCATTTCGATCGATAGGTACCTACTGTTAGTAATTATGATATTATCACATATACGCAATATATATACTTTACAATAGTAATTAATGAGAAACTTTTAAATCCAATTAACGGCGTGCGCAATACATTATGGAATTTCATCATTGATAAGAAACAAAAGATTGGCTATTTTTATTTATGAATATCACAAATTAAACACGTATTTATCATTTAGAAGTCGTATGATGTTGATACAAATTCTTATTAAATTCAAAATAATGAAAATTAGATTCTATCCCGTATGTGTATGTTGACACTTACATTTACTCTGCATTCAACTCGCGCGCGAACTGTACAAGAAAGAGACAAATAAACGTAAAAACAATAAATATTTCATAAATTAATACTCAGAACGGTTCACAATCTTTCTACAGTTTATAATCTAGCGGGATAAAAACCGTTAGATTTTAGAGAGACGGATTTTACAATCTTACGGTGACAGCAACATGAAATTTTATGGAATTACTTTTTTACTCGCCTCGTCCTTCTCCCAGCTAGTTTAAAGGGGACAATATAGTCAAATATGACTACAACTCTAACTTTTCAACTCTTAATTTTCATATTTAAGTAATAAAATATTTATTTAGCAAAAAAAAAAATATGACTACTATTCAAATTATTTTTTTTGTGTTTTTATTAAATATTATAGGATCTTATGTTGAATAACCATTTTAAACAATCGATTAAAGTAAAAAAGTGCGTCGAACTTTAATGACGTCCCATTTTAGAAATTCATGTAGGTAAATCCCATACTTAGAACGCGTTTTGACGGCTGAAAAAAAGTTGCTGAATTGACTATTTGTGAAATACCCAATTGGAAGCCGGTTCAGCAATTTGCATCATGTGCGAGGTAGAAATTACCTGAAGTTACAAACTTCTGAATACATATTTGACAATCAATTATCATCGACTGACTTTCTACTTTCGAGGCGAGGTGCAACTTGTAATTCATCGTGCCAAATTATGTTGTGTAACCCCACAACACAGTTAAATTCATCTCGTACATTAATAACAACGACGACATTTGACGACCTCCCTGGCGCAGTGTTGAGCGCGGTTGCCTTAACGGGAAGTCCCAGGTTCGATTCCCGGCAGGGACAATTTGGGAATTTATAAAACCTGGCAAATTTATTTAGCTTTCGATTTAGCCTTCCGGTGCGATGTCGCGTGTAGAAACCGATTTATAATTTATAAATTTTAATATAGCCCGCTACCATCTTAGACTGCATCATCACTTACCATCAGGTGATATCGTAGTCAAGGGCTAACTTGTAGAGGATAAAATAAATTGGCAGTCATAGGGAAGTGAAAACGAATATTTAAAATAACAACGCGAGGTGTGGGTCTCGGTTACACAGCACTTTTAAAATAATTAATATATATAAACCTTAAATCCAAGGCATTAAAATTTAATTACGAATCTACTAGGTATATTTATATTTAAGACCTTTTGTCTTCGGAACAACGCGAGGTGTCAGTCACGGTTACACAGCAGCAGCACTTTTAAATATAAACCTTAAAACTAAGGCGTTAAAGTGTAATTACGAATACGTACTATACATATTTATTTTTAGCCCCTACCAACACTGACAGAAGATGCCCTTTATTTTCACAGCATGGGGAGAGCGAATACAACGTTTTGGGTCGTATCGGCGGTGACGCAGTGTTGTCTCCAAGGGGTGAACGCTACGCTCACGGCCTTGCGGGCCACTTGAACGAGTTGGCAGCTCACGAGCCTCTCACCGTGTGGACATCTGAAATGCGACGCACCAAGCAAACTGCAGCCGAGATCATGGCACCCAAGCGAGCTATACGAGCACTCAACGAGCTAGACGCCGTAAGTAGAATGTTTCTTTATAAATTTCAAAGTTACAATTTACATAGAATAGAATGACTTTTTGTTGAAATAAACTTTTATAAAAACTTTTCAATCATCGAGTGAATCTACCGCCGTAGGTCCGAAATGCCCTCAATATCGAGTACCGTGTTAATTTAAATACGCTCGTCATATGATAAACTAGTGGTTCGCCCCGAACTGAGACCTCGCGGCGCCATCTATTGACATCAATGTGAAGTTCTGTTAAAAATAATGAAGCTCATTAAAAATTAAATAATTTCGTTTCCTTACAATATTTATCTAATTTTAGTATTTGTTGTTCAAGTACAGGATATAATTCAAATAATTGATCAAGTTTCAGGCTCAGCATTTCAGAAAATTTAGAGTTCTGAGGTCAACTTTGGACGTTACAAAATCTCCACTTTGAATACCCCCCAAATTTGGTCAATTTTAGGGGACAAATTAAAAAAATATATATTTTTGGACTCTATTCCTAATTATCTTTAAAATGATATACCGCAACCCTATGTAACGCTATAAAAAATATTTTACTTCGCATTCGCTTCTATGAGAGCCCCCCCTGAAATAAAGATTTTTATAACTTTTTAAGCCATTTTCCGCGGGAGGCCATTGGTTTACATATTATATTTAAAGCTGAAGTAATTACGTTCAGTAATTCAGAAGTTATAATGCTCTGACAGACGGACGGACGGACGGACAAGTGCAAATTCACTCAAGTAGACTCAGAGACCTTCGCTTCGCTCGGTCAATTAAGAATCTAGAATTGAATTTAGAAGTTTTTTTTTTTTTTTATCCACTACAAGCTAGCCCTTGACTACGATCTCACCTGATGGTAAGTGATGATGCAGTCTAAGATGGTAGCGGGCTAACCTGTTAGGGGCATGGCAGTTATATTAAACCCATACCCCTTCGGTTACTACACGGCATCGTACCGGAACGCTAAATTGCTTGGCGGCACGTCTTTGCCGGTAGGGTGGTAACTAGCCACGGTCGAAGCCTCCCACCAGGCAAAGATGATGAATTGATTAGCAAAAAGAAAGAGAACCCAATAAATACTTTACTAATTTTTAATCAAAAGTTAATTTAAGAACAAAAGATTGTAATGAAGCAAATGTTATAATAATCATCAACAGAATAGGAAAGACGAAATCCAATGTTAGAAATTAGAATGCTGTGAGAAGAAGCAGATGAACTTAGGCTCCAAACAAACTGCTACATTTCGAGGGTAGATATATCCAATCAAAATCTTGATCAAAATTACCGCTTTCCCTGCAAAGCTTTTCCTTGTAAAAGGTTTAGCTTTTTCTGAATTCGACTTGAGGAACTCTTTATGCTCGCCTTGAGCGATTTTTTTGATTTCTAGTTTTATCACATTCACATCATCATTATCTTGTTTATTGATCTTCAGGTTAATACTTCTGAAAGATAAATTATATTATGTCGCATGTCGCGATAATTATATTTAATTGCTTTGTTTGTTTGAGCGTTAATGAAAGCAAACACTTCTTAGAAAACATGACTTGTTTAATGAACTCTTATAGAGCTACATTAGAACTGCACGACGATGCCAATGTAGACAAAATATCAAAAATAAATTGGCTAAATGAACACCAAGTCGTACCTACCTTTTCGCCTAGAACTGGGCGAAAAGCATTAGACGCTTTAGTTCTTTGATTAAGGCTACTATATCCCAGCACTTTAGGCATTTGTCGCTCACTCAGACCCGCGCTACGATACCTACCGATCATTGCCGTGAGTCGCGCAGTTCAAATGAACTCCGTGACCCTATCATAAATATTTGCGTCACAGTATGAACTGTTACAGTTGGACTATTTACATTATAATTCGCTTCACGAAATACATGTTGGAAGTTGCGTTTTTACCTATATTTTGGTTTAGACTATATAAAATGAAATTCAGGGTATAATCTACTCGTATCTATATTGCAAATTTCAGCCAACTTACATTCCAAATTTCAAAATAACAGTAACAATATTAAAACTTTCCCATTTTAATTGTCATCCCCAATTTTATCCCTTTCAGGACGCCGGAACACGATCGTGCATTTTATTTTTAAAAAATCCCGCGCTTTTTCTAACCAACTTTTCGGGCCCAAGACGCTAGCCAACGATCGTGCACGAGTCTGTTTATGAATTAAACGCGCAGGTGCGAGTGAGAACGCAGTCAGTGCTCTTTGACCTTGTGGTGAAGATGTCGGTGTATTTTGTTGAGCGGAGTGGTCATAGTAAGTATTGAGTTTTTATTATTTATTCAACTATTTTGATATGATTTTGCTTTTAATAGCTTGTTTAGTTAATAATGTCATTCGGTTAACAATATTCTTGGTGTTCTTTAGTTTGAATTGGAAAACATAACCTCTCAAATATTGGTTTGCACGATAGTGACGATCCGACTCAATCTCATCTTTTGGTGTCATACTTTGTATGGCGGTAAATCATTCTTTTTTTTCTTTCAATCAAAGTTTTCTTTATTTTTGCTTTCAGGAACGGAACTAACAAATGAGTTGTTGCTTCAGCTCATTGGAGATGGCAATGACTCCGAAATAGAAGAAGTGGAAGATGACGAAGGTGATCGAGAAGAATCGGTTTTGCCGTTGGTGTCTGCTGAGGAGCCTGAATCACCTCCCCGTCCAGGTCCATTATCAGCTACTGCACCAAGAGCTCGTCAAAAGCCGACAAAAAGCCGAGACACTCGCCGAAGAATCTGGAAGCAGATTCCATTCAACCAGAAGGAACACTGCTACCCGGAGCGGTCGTCAGCAGCGGTAAGGTCTCCTTTGGCCTACTTTGAAGACTATTTTGATGATACATTTTGTAAGCATGCCGCTGTTTGTACAAACAATTATTACATGCGCAAAACGGGAAAAGTTTTGAACACCACAGCAGCAGAGTTGAAAAAATTTGTTGGAATTCATTTCATCATGGGATGTATTCCATACCCACGCATTCACATGTACTGGCGGATCGAAATGCGATTAGCTTTAGTTGCTGACAAGATTTCTAGAGATCGTTTCAAGATTCTTCGTATGGCATTCCATGTTGTCGATAGTGATGATGCTCCGGCAGGAAACCAGAATTCACTCTGGAAAGTTCAACCTGTACTTACTCAAGTCAAAAATGCTTGCGACAAATTAGAACGTCAACCAGGCTTTTATTCCATCGACGAGCAAATGATTCCATTCTCTGGGACATGTCCACGTGGTTTGAGACAAGTAATAAAAACAAAGCCGCGTCCGCAAGGGCTAAAAGCTTTCGTCGCTACTACTTACGATGGTTTGATGATCGACTTCGAAGTTTATCAGGGCGCCAAAACAAATTTTGGAGACAAATCTCTAGGCGTTGGAGCTTCTGTCATTCTTCATCTCTCTAAGTCAATCCCACGCGGTAGTTGTTTATATTTTGACCGGTTTTTTTCATCTATACCTTTACTTGAGAGATTGAATGAATTGGGACTTCATGGAACCGGGACAATAATGATGAATAGAATTCCTGAGAGGAAGAACATGGACTTCAAGCTAGATCGCAAAATGAAACGTGGGGAATCTCAACAATTCGTTAGCAATGACGTTGTTGTTGTTAAATGGATGGATAACAAATCCGTCCTTGTAGCATCCAATTGTACATCTGGAGATGATTCTTGTCTCATTAAGCGATGGGATAAAAATCTCTCAGCATTTACAGACGTAAGCTGTCCAAAAGTAATCGCAAGTTACAACAAGAATATGGGAGGTGTAGATATACTCGATCAGTCCATAGAATACTACCGAACCTTCATAAAAACGAAAAAATGGACTCTAAAAGTCATCCTCCATTTTTTTGACTTGGCCATTTCGAATGCTTGGCGTTTGTATGTGTTAGATTCGATCACAACTAGAGTTCCCAAAAGTAAAATAATGGACTTGTTGGAGTTTCGAATGCAAGTGTCAGATGGTCTTGTCAACGCACCAGCACGTAAAAGAAGATCTGATACTGATGAACAAGATGAGAACCAGGCTCCTAATACGTCTAAGTTGCGTCGACCGAATCCACCTTCTGTAGCCAAAAGGTATGATGGATATGATCATCTTCCATCATTCGATGAAATAGATAGCCCAAGAGCATGCAGGATGGAAGGTTGCAAAAGTAGGTCAAAGATTCTATGTACCAAATGTGAGGTTTATCTTTGTTTGTCCAGAAAACAAAACTGTTTTTCAGTGTATCATACAAAGTAGGAAGTTTCAGACTGAGAAAAGTGTTCATTGAATATTTTTTGTCTATTTTTATATAGTTTTAAGAAGATTTTTATTTTTGATAAAGAAGAAGAATATTTTTTGTTAATATTTGATTACTTCTAAGTCTAAAGTGATTTGCATTTTGAATAGGACTGATTACTAAATGTTCCTATTACAAAAAATAATAAATAAACATATGTTCTTATGATAATTTTTTTATTTTATTTATGTTTTTACCTTGAAAGTCTAACATCGTCAGTATCGTGCAGATAATTAGTTTAAGCCTGAGCATCACTATCGTGCAGGGTCCCCCTACACTAGGGGGGGTGAGGGGGATTTTGTAAAATATTTTTTTTGAGTATCTTATCCAATATCAAAACATGCTATGTAGTCAAAAATCTTAATTTCCAAAAATCAGGAATCAGGCCTGAAAGGGTTATTAAATAAATACTAAAAGGGAATAAAAATAAATAATTACTAAAAGGAGATTTTCCAACACAATTTCTATAGATCTTTATAATCTCTTTATAATTTAAAGCCGATAGACCAACTGACAGATTTTTTTGCATCAAGCATTTTTAAATTTATTAGCTGTCAATATCGTGTATACAGTGGTCAGGGACGGACTAAGTCCATTGGGAGCCCGGGGTGGCAATCTCAGTGGGGGTTGCTGTATTGTAAATACATTGGTGAAAATCTCTTTTGTTACTGATTCACTAATTTACTTTTACCCGACACTTTTTTGGTATGCAACAATACTATAACTAAACTAACTAACTATACTAATATAGACTTCGTTTTTTTAATTTGTGCTAAGAAAATTTTAATTAAGTTTATTAAAATAAAATACACACATTTTTATTTGGTTTTTAAATGAACAAACTTAAACCACTGAAAAGCGCCTACATACTTATAAAATTATTATTACAAAAACAATCAAAATTCATCGTAAAAAATCACGCGTGAGCTTGGACCTGGTTGCTGCAAATCTGGTTGCAAATCAGAGGGTGTACTAGATGAATGTTTTTTAGGCTGCACGTTTTCTATATCTTCCTGGTCTCGTATAGGCATGCCACGTTCATATCAACTATCTATAATTTCAGGCAGTAGGTATTTTAAATAAAATTGTAATATCTTTGGCTCCATGTTCTTAAACCAGAATGTATCATCTTTATCTATGTACTCTGTATATAAAGGCTCATTTTCGCCTGCCCAGATTCCAAGCAGACACACTTTTCCTGTAACAACAAAAATATTTTTAGGTACGTTTCTAGGTTTGATAAAATTCACAGAGTAGGTATTTGTTACCGAATGAAAAAAAATATTGACAAAAGCTCTTAAACCACCTTAAACTCTAACTGCATCTACAGATTCACTGTTTGAAATTATATAAAGGTGAAATAATATTACGGTGAGGTGGTGAACTTGAATATAATTTGATTACAGGGTGAGTTACTGGAGGCCCCACTTTAAAAAAAATTAAGCAAATTGAATTTAGTATTTCAAAGAAATGCGAGTGAAGCTAGCACAAATATTTTATTTTTTAGTGAATCATTAAATTACGAGCACAATATAATGTAAATTTTATAAGCCTTGAAAATATAATTATTATAGGTTCGATATATTAGGTATAGATTAGGTATATAAGGTTCTTGGGGTTCTTCTTCTCTACACCAAGGGTCCGGCCACCGGTGTGCCCTATCGCCCTTAGTCCGCTACTGTCTCACTTTCTCACGTATCAAACAAAATATAATCTGTATGGAAACTACTCACATGTCATCTTTTTCAAGCGGTGTGTCGTCTCTCTTTTTTGATGCTAAACGATTTCCTTTACGAGGGATATTTGAACTGAAATAAAAATTTAAAGAATTATTATTTTGATAGTACAAAATCGCTAACAGAGTCTCGTTGGTTTTATGGTAACTACTATCTTCGACTGCAGGTCTCGGGTTTATCCCCGGGTTTAGGCTCCGTAATATTATTTGTATTTTTATAAAAACTAATTTGTAGGTAGGTGAGGTATTTCTATTTAGTATGAACCAAACTAGGGGTTGGAAGTTCAGAAATATCTCCCGCGCAGTTGGTAAATTTCTATTGACCGCCATGGCCAAAATAAAGTCGAGATTTAGGATAGGATATTATTATATCATGTATTCATGAGAAACTCAGTATAGCCAAACAAAAAAAACCTCGTCTCCCTTACCGACTGTATATAGGTATAAACTGTGGTTACGCGTGATGGTATTTGCACGTGGCGGAATTTACTCTACCTATCATAATTTTCTTAGTTCGTATCAGATTTTCTTCGGAGCTTTTGAGGACTAGGTATTTTGATAAACTCAAGAAACACTTACCATATATTTTTTTTATTTCTCCTTCGCTTCCTGTCAGATATTTTTTTTTTCCGGCACTTTTATTTCCCATTTTAAATAAAAAACACAAGCAAAGAAACACTATATTTACAGGCTAACTAAAACTATTTTAATTTTATCACTAAATGTAGCAAAAGAATTTATTTACAAATAATTAAAAAATAAATAATTTTAGCGCGAAAGGAGCGTGATTCGTGAAAACTTGCGCAGGTCCTTCTCGTATAGAGGCTCGTGAGCCACTGAGTACATCGCTTATTCGATGCGTTAGATCATTTTATGACTTCTGTTAGGCGAAAATTTGCAGCAATTTTTTTATTTAAAATCTGTCTGTACAGTGAATAGGTAATACAATGAGCTTAATTTACGTATAATTTTTATGAAATTTAGTCTAAAGCTTTGGAAATGCCATTAGAAAAATGAACAAAAACAACCTGTTTTCAAAAATTTTTATGATCGAGGCAAGTTTAACTTATCGTGTTTTCATGAGTACATTAAAGAGATAAGGCATGTATCTTTAATATGTATTTTTAACAGTGAAAAAAAACTATTTTTTCATGACTTTGAATTGGTTTGAAAAGTGGCGTAGTCGCTAAAAACCGGGATAATGGGCCGTTAAAATGTATTATAAGTAAACATGCTACATAGAATAATGCTTTGTATTTATGATCGTTGTCTTGTTACAAATACACAAAATATGTAGTGTAGTGCAATAAGCAGTGACCTAGATCAATAACACATTATAATTGTTTGTTTATAATACAAAGTATACGTGACAATGAAATGGAAAACTTATGTGTGATAGCCAAGCTAAGTTGATAATAATAAATTGTAATAAACGTATTTGTGTTTAAATTTTATCTATACGTCACCGTAAGATTGCAAAAACCGTTAGATTGTAATCTAACTCGCGAAATTGTAAACTGTCGACAGATTGTGAACCGTTCAATGTTCTGAGTGTCACTTTTTGAAATATTGTATTTTCGTTTTCTTGTCTCTTTCTTGTAGATTAGGTTAGGGTTCGACATAAATATATATATTTATCGGGTTAATATACCTAACAGATTACAATCTACCGAAAAATAATGCGTTAAATTGTAAGCTGTATATATAAATGTAGCTGACTTTTAAATTACGTATGAGGTGGTCAAGATACAATAAAACGATCTTCGTGACATTGAAGTTGATATAAAAATATCTGAATAGAGCAATTTAATTTAGCCGGTTCATTCACATCACTTTAGCTCCATGAATTCTTCGTCCAATTGGCTCGACTACAAGAAATACGATCGCTACAAATTACATCACGCGTATTTAGAGCTCCTACGACAGACATTAATTTGCAATGTTCAATACTTTGAACCATCTTAGCTAAAGACAGGTCATGATGATTCATTAATGATACCTAACTATCGGAAAACCCGGGACATTGTAACACTTGCCTTTTCCTCGAAATGTACGTATTTTCCCTGTTCAGGTCACTTACCTTATGATCCATTTTCATAACACATTTTTCTCTCTGAAGCTTTAAAAATCTCAAACCAATTTTAGTTGTTTTAAGTCACCGATTAGCTTCTGCTCGTAAAAGTTTATAGAACTTTAGATTAGTCTATTAAAAACAATATATACAATTGCGTATCTAACGTTTATTCAGGATATAAATCTAAGAATCAGGGTAGGGGAAGAAGATTTGGATTCCGTAGCTAACATAATCCGTATTTTACATAATTTACAAATACGTTTACGATATATTTGAAGTACTGGCACGTCTCGTAGATGCTTTGGTTTCAATTTTCTGATTTCTTCCTCACCAGGGAATTTGCGAAGGTCTGACGTACGAAGAGATGCAAGAGCGATTCCCTCAAGAGTTCGCCTGGCGTGATCAGGACAAGTTGCGGTATCGGTACCCGTGGGGAGAGTCTTACATAGACATCATGACGAGGCTTCGACCAGTTCTGTCGGCTTTGGAAGATGAACACAACGTGGTTGTGGTTGGCCACCAAGCGGTGCTACGCTGCATGCTGGGATACTTCCTCGATGCCAAGCTTGGTAAGATATATCCATACTTCCATACTAATATTATAAATGCGAAAGTGTGTCTGTCTGTCTGCTACGCTTTCCCGGCCCATCTTTTCAACCGATTTTGCTGAAATTTGGTACAGGGATAAGTTGTATCCCGGGGCAGGACATAGGCTAATTTTATCCCGGAAAATAAAAACATTAATCCCGTCGGACGAAGTCGCGGGCATCGTCTAGTTTTTAATAACTCTAGACTGTTGCTCTTGGGAACCGACAACATAAGAAACGCCACTAATTTCTTACCTCAGCCCCCCGATTGTGTATGGTAATCGTAATCGATTGTCAAACGGCTAATCCGACCTGTTTAAAGAATTCATAGATGCCTCCACTTCTAAAACCATGTATGAAATCCTTAAACATTTCAATTTTCAAATAATACGTGTTAAACTGTCAAATTATTACGATTTTATTAGACACGTGGGCTTCTCTTGATTATCGTCAACAATACCATTTAAAATTTGATATCGCCAAACTTCTACGTTTACCGACACTGCTAAAAACTCTTTCCTAATCACACACACATTTTACATTTTTTACTAGATATAAAACACATTTATTATTATTATTTGCATTGTCTTAATGTTGGGCAAAGGCCTCCCTTTCCTCATTCCATTTATTCCGGTCCATAGATTTTTGGGGCCAGTCCTCCATTAAGGCATCGAGTTTGTAGCGCCAGCGGCGCCTCGGTCTTCCTCGACGTGTTTTGGTTAACCTGCTTAAATTATCTAGAGTAACGTGACATAACATGCCCTAAATTATCTGTTTTCTACGAAACGCTGTTCTACATAATGTTGTTAAAGATCACGAGACATGTTTATAGACCACATTTTGGCTGAGATTACAAATAACGAAGCTCGTTCATATTACGTGTTCTGCCTACCTACTTTCTTGCAATTTTGGAATGGTAGATAAAGTTATTCAAGGTTTTCCTTATCCTAAAGTCTGAAAACATAAATTGTTTATAGACCACATTTTGGCTGAGATTGCAAATTACGAAGCTCGTTCATATTACGTGTTCTGCCTACCTACTTTCTTGCAATTTTGGAATGGTAGATAAAGTTATTCAAGGTTTTCCTTATCCTAAAGTCTGAAAACATAAATTGTTTATAGACCACATTTTGGCTGAGATTCCAAATTACGAAGCTCGTTCATATTACGTGTTCTGCCTACCTACTTTCTTGCAATTTTGGAATGGTAGATAAAGTTATTCGAGGTTTTCCTTATCCTAAAGTCTGAAAACATAAATTAAAGTGATTTATTCAACTTGCCTGAGGAATGTGCCTAACTTTTACAATTCGTCTGTAAACAAATTTTTTTTCGATTTAAGTACTTACAGGAATTTATCTAGAGTTTATATTAGGTTTGATATTAATTATTGATGTTCATATTTTCCAGATGAGCTCCCGTACATGAACGTGCCTCTCCATACCATAGTGAAGCTAACGTCCTATGGCTACAAATACAAGTTGGAAATGATCAAACTGCCAGTAGACTGCGTGGACACACATCGTCAACAACCGAAGGTATATTAGTTTGGAATAATACGGGTTTAGTATGGCACCCTTAAGGCGAGTCACCTGCAAGATTTTAGGAGGTGAGGTGTGGGGTGCCACCCGCGCGTCTCGCGGTACGTTTCTCGTAGAGACTAGCGGGGAAGCGGGCAGCGCGGTATGTTCTGAAACCGCTTGGCAACGTTCAAGTTCTGGGATTAATTTGAATTAAATAAATATAGGACTTTAGTTTGAAACAAAGTTTAGCAGGTTCTCATTAATACTTCAAGAGAAATTTATCCATATAAAAATTATGAGCAAAGTCGAAAATTTTATTAATAAAAAATTCGTTTTAAACTTATAATTTAGCCTGTTTCAAGATTCTTTTTGATCGAGTAAAGTACATCCTATCGTGTAACAAATTAGCACATTCTTTAGACAATATCTTTAAGTGTATCGGATATTTTTTGTAAGACCGTTATTTAATAGTAAATACCGAAAAAATTTGATCTAGCAAACCAGTTTTCACCGCTGAGCTGAGGTGACTCGCCTTAATGGATCATATTTTGTAATCTCAGTTCTTTTGACGTCATCAGAAACTGAGGGCTGAGGTTCATTCATCTTCGTTATGAGCCTGTGTTATAAGCATAGTTTATGACGTCATGACGGTTGGTCATTTAACAAATAAGGAGTTTAACTTGTTCACTTATTTGACCTATACTACTTAAATGGATGTTAATAAAATATGTAGTTGTAA
The DNA here is from genome assembly GCA_923060345.2 of Erebia aethiops. Taxonomy (NCBI): domain Eukaryota; kingdom Metazoa; phylum Arthropoda; class Insecta; order Lepidoptera; family Nymphalidae; genus Erebia; species Erebia aethiops. The sequence continues at coordinate 4,602,965 of OV281096.1, read as the reverse complement.
GAAATTAATTATTAGTCTCAATACCAAAACGTATTGTAGGTATAGGTTTATTAATTACTTTTGCAACTGACTAGTAACCACACATTATTAAATTTATCATTTAATAAAAAAAAATACAGATAAAATGATCGCTCATCCCAAGGTAAATTAGGTAGGCATGGGGCAGACGAGATATTAGCAAATATTTGACACCACAGATAGTAATAAAAAATACAATTACACAGATAGTTGTAGCTTATCTTGTAATAAAACATGGTGTCATACCAAATAGTGATAAGCTTGTCTGCATAATCCATGTGTTTTTTTTACCTACGACCGAACTTCCCTTTATAAATCTGTGGACCGAACGGAGACGGTATATATGTGTTTGCCCAAAGAGGTTGTGCACTTTTCTGTCACTATTTTCCTCGAAAACTATTGGACCTATTATGATGCGGTTTTCTGCGCAAAAGTATTGTGCTGATTTAGATGCGGTTTTTTATTTTAGATATGTTTAGCTTCTGAGAAGGTTCTTAGATATTTTTAGCGCTGCATTCCGTCATATCACGCCAAGTTATTCTTTATGTATCAGACTTATTTATTGCCTGTTTTTTTATTATTATTATCTATTAGTTTTTCTATTCCTTTAAATACTTATGAACTTAATCCATCTTTCTTGTGTTAAATACAAAAGTTCAAGTCCATTTTGTCTTCTATCAATACCCGATTGTCGATAAAGTATATACCTACCTACGTTCCTTAATATTATCACCCGATTTTTTAATAATTTATCAGCATTTTATTATTTTCTAATATACCTACTCGTAGCTTCCGTATTCTTTATTCAATATTGTTCCTATTACATATTAACAGCTTATACGTAATAATAAGTCAGTAATTAACGTAGAATATGTGAATTTTTAAATTATCAAACACTTTAGTTTTATGACAAAATTTATTAATAACAACCTATTGTAATACCATATTATTATCCCTATTGCGCATATTATTATCTACATGAGTAACAATCGCTATGTATCTACCTACTGACTTATGTTATGAATATATGTAATTATTCTGCCTTTAATCCTATATTCGATTATAATCTAACGGTATTTACAATTTTACGCTGACTTAAATAAAGAATCGAATGAATTAAACCCTACCTTCCCATTTGGTTGAATTTTAAATTTCTCTTTGCAGAACTGCTCAATCAACCGTACAACAGACGATGCGTTGGTAACGGTGCCATCCCACTATGACACCCTGCCATCAAACATGTGGCAAAATTCGGAAGCACAACTTTAGGCGACGGGCCTTCGGACCACGGTCCGGCACAACCAAACCAGCATTACCACTGGGAAGCATGTGATCCCAATGTGAAACCCCCTGGCCCATCGCGGTTGTGAAAAACCACGGATGGAAGAACATGACGTTCAGTATTTCAGACGCCATGTTTGATTTAAATAGCGATCCGCGAGAACATTCGCTGTCTCGTTCCTTCAATGTGTGCGAGAAAGTGATATATATGCAAACTCTTGATGTTTCGTTGGATGCGCGAGAGTGACAGTTGCATTGCGTACGTTATTTCAAACTTTTAAGACTGAAAAGATCAAACTGGCACGTCAATAAGTCTATAGTGATATCTATTGTCTTCTATTTCATTTTAAGTATAATATTAAGATATTTAGGCGCATCATTTACTTACTTTAAATTACATTTCTTTATGTTAGTTGAAGTATGGTTATGTAAACGTGAAATAATTTGTAATGTTAGGTATTTCTTACTAAATCCTTATCAACAGTAATTTGTGGAATGAATCTTATTCGTTTATTGTTACTTCGAAATAAATACGTGTTAGTTTTATGATTTACGTTAAAACTTTTAGAGCTATGCTTCGAATTAGTTATTATAATAACTTTTACATAGGTCCTTAATTACATTACAGTGTTTAAGGTATCAACGATAAAAAACGTATCTTAAATGGATCTTATTTTATTTTCTTAGCGTTGTATCATGACAGATAACTGCCATTTGTTTTACTTAATCTTTTAGTAGTTCTCATATTTACTTGTCATAAGATAGAGCTCTTATTATAATTTTCATTCTATTTATATGTAATGTATGAATGCTTCAATTATCTGATTTACGTAAGTATGTACCTACTATGTATTCATATATGTCTCATTTTTGAACGGAAAGCCGGGATATTAGCAGCAATCTTATATTTATAAAAAAATGGACATTAATAATTATTGTTGGTTGGTTGAAATTAGTAAGTATCAAGAAAGAGCAATGGCGAAATCAAAAATTGTTAACTATATAATAAAAAAAATTCAGCGTCACAACTCGAGTTTATTGGTGGAAGGTTTTTTTAAAATTTGAAACCTAGACTTTAAAATAGGTATATTCCTGTTTATAACATTTTTAGGATATGTGACACATAATTTTCAACTGAAAGGACGAACTAAATTAAACTTTTCTGACTATTTAAAATAGAACGAGCGTAAAATAGAGAGAGAGAGAGGTAACACTAGACTGAAAAAACGAAATAGACTTTCTCTCTCTGCGTCGTATTAGTAAAAGGTCTCGTGACCCTTTTCCATTAATCAAATAATAGTACCTAGAGGTTTTCTTGGGATAATAATGCGGTGGGTTCCCCCGTCCTTCCGCATACATTTTGTTAACTAGATTTAATGAAAGTGATAATTATATCTTGATTTTTGAAAAAATACAAACAATTACTTTACTTAGAGAATATTCATTTCGTATGACTAAAGTGTGAGTAAAAATTTCGCGATTGCTCTTTTGAAATGGAAAATATCTGTGCTTGCATTTTTACAAATGGTAGAAAAAGAATGTTAAAAATTATACATATAAAGCGGTCTTTAAATTAAAAAGAATGAGAATAATTTAGAGGTATTTTTTTCCACTAGAATAAAAAATAATTATAATGATAAAGTTTGTATGTTATTAATTTTCCCGAATTTTAGAATGTGCAGTAGTTATCTTACAGCCACGATTAAAAAATTAAGTTAGAACGTAGATTATGTAAATTTACACTTTTTTGTTACATAAAGTGACAATAGTAGAATGATAGTATACGTACGTTATTAAATCCTATAACATTAATGACGAGTGACGCGGGAGTGTCTTAGTTTTAAGTTTACTCCTAAGCGTAGAAATAATTTTATAGGTAAGTACCTAAGTCTTAAAAGAATAGAAATTCTGTAAGTTAATGTGAATGTTAACGAACTTATTATTAAATCAATTTTTATTGATGGCAATCTAATGTGGCAAAAAATTTAAATCTAATTGATTTGTAGACACTTTAATATTCTAATAAATAAATAAATAAATAAATGAAAATAAAAGTTGTTTTATTTGTGATAATGTCCCTATTTACTTAATACTGCCAAGAATCTATGCACTACATAGGTACTTCTTTAGATAGGTACCTACATAAAAGGTCACATAATATTGGAAATACAACATAATATAGCAGATGCAACAGAACTACTGGAAATAGGAAAACACTATAATTAGACAATAATATAAACACTAAGTATATAGAAATAATATTAAGTATAAAAAAATTATTGCGACACTCGGTAATCCTTTATCCTTGATTACCTTTTAGCTGATTCTTTGATACTTAGGTACCAATAAAAAAAATTTTTAGGCCTAGCACATGTCATATCCATGTATTGATACCTAGATATAAAACAGTGTAATCGAATAGGTAATTCGATTACGCTGTTTTATATCAATCAATACATATAAATATTAATAAAGTAGGTATTTGTATTTATTTTTAGTTAGGTACTTATATTAAATCCAAAAATAGATACTGGGGCTGATTCTGTAGTGCACAATCTCTAAACTAAACTAAAATTAGAGCATTACAAATATGGCTAACCCTTTCATAATACTTCCTACGGAAAGGGACAGAACTAGATTTAAAGCTGCCATTTTAGTTTAGTTTAGAGATTGTGTTATACAGAATCAGCCCCATTACCAATACTTTTAAACATATTTACTTTCCAAGATCGACAATGTTGTCATTGGAATTATTCATTAGGTACTTAACCAATCATACTAGGTAATATTATAAATGCGATTTCAAGTGTGTCTGTCTGTCTATCAGTCTGCTTTCCTAGCCCCTATTTTCAACTGATTTTGGTACAATTTGGTACAGAGGTAGGTTGAATTTAATTATAACCAATCATACTAGGTAATATTATAAATGCGATTTCAAGCGTGTCTGTCTGTCTATCAGTCTGCTTTCCTAGCCCCTATTTTCAACTGATTTTGGTACAATTTGGTACAGAGGTAGGTTGAATTTAATTATTTTTTAATTTTTAGGTTTATAATGAGGTGTTTTTAATTAGGTAAATATAGGCTTGGCTGAAATCAGATCTGCTTGGAGCGCGCTTGCCTAGAATAGAAGACGCCTATTCACTCTTGATTTGAAAGTACCTATATTAAAAGGAAACGGAAGCAGGAAGGGCATTCCATATCCTAGTGGTTCGAATTAGGAACGAGGAAGCAAATCTTCGTAGAGTGAAGAGTCCGCGGGATTTCGACTGTGTAAGGGTGGCAGACCTTGTCGATGCCTGTGGTTCGATGATAAAACGGTGACGGAGGAACCAGATCGAATACTTCTTGAGCACACTCCGAAATATATCCTGCAGGTCTTTTGGAAGTCCCTCTAATTAATCATCTGTTAGAAACAAAAATAATTTATTTTTGACACAGGGCTGATCCCTATTAAAAATACTTACTTATTACCTAATGAATAATGCTAAAGACTCTAGCGACGCCATAACATGCTGTAATAGGTTATTCCATGGTTATTCCAGTTTCCATTTCTATGTTATGTAAGTATTATATTTCGTTCATATTTATAACCGGTTACAGCCACAGCTACTAAATAAAACAATTATTCGTCTTCTTTATCTTAGTCCAAGAGCTCGCGCTAAAAATTTGGGCAGGGATGTTTTTATCTTAGACTGCATCATCACTTACCAATACTTATCACAGAATGCTAAGTATATTTAACCAACACCATCGCGGTAATTAATCGCAGTTAATTAATTTGTGGTTTGTGGTAGAATAAAAATTAATTACATGGTACTTGAAAATTTATTTATAGGTTTCTAATTTTTTTTCCTGCCTTAGCTCTCTGTCTGTAAAACTTGTAAAAGCCGCTTATAGAAAAGACACCTTTACGTCTTTGAAATAGCTGGTCCAAAAAAAAGCCTGCCTTCAAAAAAGTATAATTATGCATTCAAATTTTAAGTAATAAAAAAATTATAGGTTCCTACATATAACCAAAGTGTGAAAGGCAAAAAAAAACTGTGTTCTAGATGACATAGTTTAAGAACGTCGAGCAAAAACCACTCCAACCAGTGTTAACCCAACGTGAAGTTTCGATTAAGGTAGGAGTTAAATACCACAAAATACATACAGAAAAAATCTTATAAGTACATTATGATGCAACAGAAGTTCAATACCTACATGTCATGTTACAACTAAGTAGTCCTACATACAGTCATGCTCCAGATCGAAATCGAAGCTATACTTTCTCATAAAGTAAGCGAAGGACGAAATTGCCCTACAATACCTATAGTATTCTTATATTACAAGTGGTGTTGGTGCTTTATTTCCGAACCAGTGGTAGATTCACAAGTGACGATTCAAAGCACTAATAAAAATGTGATAGTTTGGATGGCACTACCTTATTATTTATATCGAACCCTAACCTAACCTACAAGAAAGAGACAAGAAAACGTAAATACAATGAATATTTCAAAAATTGAGACTCAGAACGTTGAACGGTTCACAATCTGTCGACAGTTTACAATTTCGCTAGTTAGATTACAATCTAACGGTTTTTGCAGTCTTACGGTGACAGATGGATGGATAAATGGATGGACTTTGTTAATCAATCACGCCAGAACGGCCGGACGGATTTGGATGAAAGGCGCAGAGATAGATTATAGTCTGGAATATTAACACATAGGCTACACGAAAAATTAAAGAGTTCCCGCGGGAACCAATAAACCTCAATCCATGCGAAGTCGCGGGCATCAGCTAAGTAGTAATAAATATAAAAAATATGAATTTACTTAATATCGAAAGCAAGGAACATGGGTGGCTGCTGAGTCTACTAACGAGAGATCGAAATGCATTCTTCAAATGATTTAAATGCAACGACCTCAATTTACCTACATAGACGGGCCCTGTCAAATTTTGTCTGAAAAGCGGGACAGCGCTATGGCGGGGACAAGGACATGGCTATACAGGTTAGGAGCGTGCTCTAAAGGTTGGACGCCCAATTTTTTTTCTATGAAAGGGCCCATCTAGTAGGTACCTACATATATATCGATGTTTAAATGCTACCCAGAATCGATATACTTACAGTAGATTGCCATTAGTTAATATTTATTATACTTAAAATAAGATGTTTTAAATTCAAGTGTTATTTCAATAACCTTTTGGATGGCCCTCTCTTAGAATAGAATAAGAATAAGAATAAGAATATTTATTTGCATAATACACGTTATATAACTAGGTGGTTTACAAAAAATTTACGTCACAGTGTATTGCCATGCCAGGCGTGCAAATTTGGTTATTTTAAGAATTACATTTTTTTTTTTTTTGTTTAAATAAAGATAATGTCACGTAGTATAGCATATTAATAAATATCACATAATTTATAATCATTATTATATTAATTTAACACACAATTATATAAAAAGAAAAAAAAGACACAAAAATGAAATAAACAAAAAGACACAATAATAAAAAGTCACAGTATTTTAGGTCATCTAAAGGGGTCTAAGTAGTCATTAATCGAGTAGTAGCACTTCTCTAAAAGCAACTTGTTTAGGTATGTTTTGAGTGCTGGCAGTGACATAGTTTTCACGTGAGGAGGAAGCTGATTAAATATGCGTATCGCCATGCAGTAGGAATTATTTTGGAATAGGCATAATTTCATGTTGGGCAATAATAATCTGTCCCTATGTCTAGTTACTTTCCCAAGTTTATCTCCATGTTTAGTGAAGAGATCAGGATTCTTTTTTACAAATATGCACATTTCTTTTATATAAATACAAGGCAAAGGGAGTAAATTAAGCGACTTAAATAGAGGTTTGCAACTGTCTAAATAATGCGCACCACATATTGCCCGTATACATTTCTTTTGCACTTTGAATGCTCTGTCTATGTCAATTGAGTTGCCCCAAATTATCAAGCCGTAGGTAAGTACAGACGATACATAACCGTGATATGCACTCAAAACAGCGTCTCTAGTAGCTATCTTCTTTAATTTTTTCAAAGCAAACACAAACTTATTAATTTTACTACAGACATTGTCAATGTGGTTTTTCCAATTGCAGTGTTTATCAAGTTCTATACCTAAAAATTTGGTTGATTCCGCTTCAGTAATGATACTGTGATTATATTGTACATGAAGAGAAATATCTTTAGCTTTAGGGCTTTTAAATGCCACCATTTTTGTTTTATCTACATTAAGTTTTAAATTATTTTTATCTAGCCAGTCTATAATATGAGTGATAGTTACGTTAATATCTTTATTAAATGTCTTTTCATTAGTACACTTGATTAATACGGTGGTATCGTCAGCAAACAGTATGGTCTTATGCTGAGTTACGTCAGGGAGATCGTTTATATATAGTAAGAATAAGATTGGTCCTAGAATGCTTCCTTGAGGTACGCCACTTTTGTTTGATTTAAAGGTGGATTGGTATGTCTTTTTTTCACCATCTACAACTTTAGTTATGTGAGTGCACTGCACCCTTTCAGTCAGATAACTTTTAAACCAATCATTTGCAATTCCGCGAATTCCGTATCGTTCCAATTTAGACAGAAGTATATCGTGGCATACAAAGTCAAATGCTTTGCTCATGTCAAAGAAAATGGCTACTATAGGGATACGATGGTTAATACTCTCAGTTATCAATTTGATTAAATTAAAACATGCTTTCGCAGTTGAACTATTTTTTCGAAAGCCAAATTGTTCGTCTTTGAGAATATTAGTTTTAGTTATAAAGCTATTTAGCCTAGAGTACATGGCCTTTTCAAAAATTTTCGAAAATATAGTTATAAGGGTAATAGGTCTATAGTTAGACATTTCGGTTTTATCACCTTTCTTGAAAATGGGATTCACAACAGATATCTTTAATTGTTTTGGAAATTTACCTGTTTCAAAAGACAAGTTAATTAGATAGCTGAGCGGGTGACAAATGTATTTCGCTACGTCCTTAACAATATCGGTTCTTATGAGATCATATCCCACAGATTTAGAATTATTGAGTGACATGATTAGCTTGTATGCTTCATACGGATCACTTGGTGAGATAAATAAACTTTCGCTTTTATGTTCAATCTGGGTATAGGTTTTAGGTTTAATAATATGTTGCGTATTGTTAGTAATTTCAATGAAATATTTGTTAAACTCTTCAGCAATTTGTTGTGGATCGGACATTTTAATGTTATCTTTTTTAATACACTCTATGCTAGATTTCTCGATGGCGTTGTTAGTTGTATTTTTAATAACCATCCAAGTTGATTTGCATTTATTATGCCCATGACAGATCTGGTTTGTGTTTTGTATTTTTTGAGATGTGTTTATGCATTTTCTCAATAGTTTGTTATAACCGAAATATCGTTGTTTATTCTGCGCTTTATCAGAAGCAGATTTTAAGTAATTCAGATAAAGTCGCCTCTTTGTTACGCTAGACCTTTTTAAGCCTTTGGTTAGCCAATTAAGTTTAGACTTTTTTCTAGAATTTTTAATGCGTATCTGTGGGAAACATAAGTCGTAGAATAGTTTTATTAAACCGGCGAATGAGTCAAAAGCTGTTTCAAGTCGAGATTCTGAAAAAACCTCCGCAAAAGATAATGCTGATATGGCGTCTAAAAACTTACGCCTATTGTCCTTAGAGTAATCTCTTTTAAATTCGTACCATTCTGAATTAAAATTGGATTTGAGTGTGAATGAAAGTGTTTGAGCTGTTTCATGGTCCGATAAGCCGAGCATGTGTACATTACTTTGAACTGTTCTTATATTGCTCGCGAACAAATCAATGCAGGCATTTCGCCTTGTAGGAGTATCAATGTGTATTTCTAAATTATAGTTATAAAGTATTTCTTTTAGTTCTTTACTTTACACCTAAAGAAGAATAAATTTACATATATAATTAATTAAAATGTTTATAACAGCAATAATAGATCATTATCTTACCGGATCCGTATCCATCAATTATTATAAACGAAACTAGATACATATTATACGTACCTACCTACTTGAGTCTCCAACTCTCCACAATGCCATGGGATAACACATGGCTAGTTATAAGTTAAATGGGTATCATGGCGTAGATCGCTCTCGCAGGCTATCTCAGTTCGATCGCAACCCATTGATGAAGTGAGAGGCTGTGTGCGACCGTGGCTTATTTCATTGACAGATGCTGTATAACCCACCGACCCCTAGCGAAAATATAACTCTTGTTTCATTGTTATACAAATCGCGCTCATGTGAACACGGCTTACTTTCCGCGGTGCTCTATTTTTGAAAAGTGTAACTTTTTTTAAAATCGCGCTCTGAATTCGCGTCTATAAATATGTGAATATGACACAACTCAGTGCTTTGTTTTTATTTTTTTTATGAAGGACATTTTCTTGTGTAAAGTAAGTATATTTACTTATATTTTAATTACTAGATAATTATTAGCAAAGGAAAACCTGTCTGAAATTATTTTGAGCAGGTGAAGATATACCTAAATCCGCTTACCTTCTAGAACCGATATTAATTCTTCTGCGCTTAGTATTGTGTTTAAAACTCCATTAGGCAGAGTAAAGTAAGTGCCCACATAACTACCTAGTAAGTAGTACCTACCTAGTTATAATAATAATAATTATGCGGGCGTGAGAGCTAAATTTATACCGATAATTATAATAATATTCTTTATTTACCTAAAGGTAAAAACCCAGTACAATAACATTTCAATTACAAAAACTTACAACTAAATATTAAATAAAATAAAAATCTCTGCCAACGTACTGAGGATCTCGTTGTCGGAAACACGCAAACGACTCCAAAAAGAGGCGATTCGCGATCTAATGATTGCAAAGAAATCCGGTACTCTGGCTTTAGCGATTATTCGGTAACTATTTACTCTGGTTATTCGAACGAATTTTTTTAATTAATTGTGTGATGCTGTCCATTTACAATATCATTAGATACATTATGACTTCTATTACCTAACTAATTTTTATGTACTTACTAGGGACATTCTAAACATGAATTTTCCGTTTCCCATCCAGCTTGCATAAAAAGGCCCGCTTGCAGAAACGCCCGGTTAGTCTTTTAACGCAGAGTTAGCTGCTACTTTGACAGAATTCGTACAAGACTTATGTTAAAATTACAAATTTACCTATTCCTGGGTTAAGCGTAACCCGGCGTGTTTACAAACGGGCCTAAGCTATATTTCAATAGATATACTTACTATATGAGGGTTAGAAATTTGAAACCTATTTGGATTTCATTTTTCACAGCACAGCAAAGCAAACTGGTTTTTCCCGCTCCTACGTTGTTTTTTTTTAAAGATGACTTATTAAGTTCATTAAGTACGTATAGACTTATTAGGTAGGTATACAATTTACTTAAAAAATACTACAAAATTGCGTACCTACAGTTTCGAAGGGAAATAATACCAAGCTGGTAGGTTAAATAGGATTAGGATTTAGGTAGGTTATTACAACTTATGTGTGAAATAACACACGATTAAAAATCGGAAAATATGGCAATTTGTTTACATTCTCAATGTTTGAATAGACGCGTTTCTGCTTACCTACCGTTTACCTAATAACCACGCGTTACGTGTCCTCCTATTATTAGAAACAAAACTCAAAACAAACATATTAGATAACTAGGTGATGCTCACGACTTCGTCCGCGGGAACTCCTTAAAAAGTAGCATATGTCACTCTCAGGTCCGCAACCTGTTTTGCCTGGTGGGAGGCTTCGGCCGTGGCTAGTTACCACCCTAGTCACGGCAAAGACGTGAAGACGATATTAAACCCATACCCCTAGTATGGGTTTAATATAATTGCCATACCCCTAACAGGTTAGCCCGCTACTGCCTACTATCTTAGACTGTATCATCACTTACCATCAGGTGAGATCGCAGTCAAGGGCTAACTTGTAGTAGAAAAAAATAACGGAATTTCGTTACAATATGAGATAGGACTGTTAAAAAATATGCCATAACTGCGCCGTGCGCTGACACCACAGATCACGGAAACAAGGGCTGACACCGATTTCCGGAAGATTTGCTCCTACTTTAAAGTTAAGTAAAGCCGTCAATTCACTTTTCAAATGACTTCACTTTTAAGTAGGTATGTGTGTCTATAGAAGCTGCTCTTAATTCGTGATCCAAACTACGCTAAAGCCGTTTACCTTGGTGCCAGAACAAGATCGAAATAATTTTCATTTACCACAAAGTCCAAAGACTACATGTAATAAGTAGATACTTAGTTAAAATTCTCACGGTGAGGTGCAAGTTTGGCACGTAATGTAGCGCGACGGTCAACAATTCGAAACGCGCGGGCGGTGCGGCGCCTCGAGCTTGATAGACCAGTAGAAATTATCGCGATCTCCTTAAGGCGAGTCACCTCAGCTCAGCGGTGAAAACTGGTTTGCTAGATCAAATTTTTTCGGTATTTACTATGAAATAACGGTCTTACAAAAAATATCCGATACACTTAAAGATATTGTCTAAAGAATGTGCTAATTTGTTACACGATAGCATGTACTTTACTCGATCAAAAAAAATCTTGAAACAGGCTAAATTAAAAGTTTAAAACGAATTTTTTATTAATAAAATTTTCGACTTTGCTCATCATTTTTATATGGATAAATTCCTCTTGAAGTATTAATGAGAACCTGCTAAACTTTATTTCAAACTGAAGTCCTATATTTATTTAATTCAAATTAATCCCAGAACTTGAACGTTGCCAAGCGGTTTCAGAATATACCGAGCTGCCCGCTTCCCCGCCAGTCTCTACGAGAAATGTACCGCGAGACGCGCGGGCGGCACCCCACACCTCACCTCCTAAAATCTTGCAGGTGACTCGCCTTAATTTTCCGCAATAAAAAGCGATAGCCTATGTCCTTCCCCGGGATGCAGCCTATCTCTATGCCGGAATTCATCACAATAGGTTGAAAACATGGGCCGTGAAAGCGTAGCACACAAACAGACACACTTTCGCATTTAAAATATTAAGTATGGATTATGTAAAATCTGTGAATCTGATCCGTCTCTGTCGTGTTATATTATAAATAACCGTATAATTCTGAACTCAAATATTTCACATGATATATTAATTTATCGAAACGATACGCAAATCGCAATACCAATATTATGACATTTGGATTTGGTAGCTTCACGTTTTGAACACGTTTTGTTCGCGATACTTCCATCTAACTTTTTACTTTAGTCTGTGTTTGCAGTCATACTGTGTGTAAGCGACATTGCTATCTATCACAATGGAATAAGATTAATTTTAAATGTGAACCTTAAAGGTCTTTAATAGTCTTGTTAGGTTGATCTATAGCAAGTAATTTTTGTGTGACATTGAAAAAAAATAGGTCATTTGGTTTTATTGCATGTGCATGATACATTATGTGACGACCTCCGTGGCGCAGTGTGTAGTGTTGTTGCCTTAACTGAGGTTCCGGGTTCGATCTCCAGCAGGGTCAATTTGGGAATTTATAATTTCTGAATTGCCCCTGGTCTGGTCTGGAGGGAGGCTTCGGCCGTGGCTAGTTACCACCCTACCGGCAAAGACGTGCCGCCAAGCGATTTAGCGTTCCGGTACGATGCCGTGTAGAAACCGAAGGGGTATGGGTTTAATATAACTGCCACGCCCCTAACAGGCTAGCCCGCTACCATCTTAGACTGCATCATCACTTACCATCAGGTGAGATCGCAGTTAAGGGCTAGCTTGTAATGGATTTAAAAAAAAAATTAGTAAAATCGTTATACCTACTTACGATTACCGAGACCACTTACAAAAAGTATGAAGGTCTAGTAAAAAATAAGAACTATATGAAAAAATCTTATTCGAAAGACATCTTAGGAAACTCAAAAAAACCTCGTAAACATCATTGTCAGACGCGACGGTTACTTAAACTATATGTAAGTATTTAATTTAAACAAGCTTTAACTTAGAAGCCAATCAAACCAGTTCCCAGGTTGTTAATTTTCTTACTTAGCCCAGTATAAAATACCTATAGATCTCCTTGTTTATTATTAATTTAAAAAATCATTAAAATCGGTCCATTGTTTTCAAAATATCGTTAAAAAACAAAGAAACATTCATGCATACGTACACGCATATTGCATACATACGGATCGAATACGGAACCTCATTTTTGAAGTCGGTTAAAAAAACCGGCAAAATGTATTGTGTAGATACCTTTATTTGCACCTATTGCTACGAATAAACGCCTTCTTGTTTTTTTATGGCAAATCCTTGTACGAAGAAGTCAGTTCAGAGATAAATATGTACTTACTAGATGATGCCCGCGACTTCGTAGGGTTATTCGGGGTAAAAGTCCGCAGTGGGCAAAAGTTCGCGATGCCGATTTTTCAGGGAAGGGTATGCGGGCGGGGGAGCTTGGTCGACGGGAGAACGCGCGCTTGGGCCACCATTATGTGTCACCACTTGGAGAGCGGTGCGTGCGGTATGCCGCGAATTATGACTCAATAAGTTAAAATAAGGTAAAAATTCGTATTTTTGTGTTCTACGGAAAAGTTGGTGACACTCAATCTTATGTGGTTATCAAGCTAAGCTTTTTTTCTTGTTTTTGTATAATTATTAAACAATTTATTTCAAACTTACATACTAACCTAGCATTACTGAAATTTTTACTATTGCTCTTTGTTTTCGTTACCAGCCAAATGGGGTAAAAGTACGGGGGTAATAGTACGCGTACTATTACCCCCGTACTTTTACCCCATCTACAAAACTTTAACCAAATAGGTAGTTCTACAATTAATAATGTATACCCACTTATACTGTATGATATAAATGTCAGTACTTACATATTATTTGTTTCAGATTGCGAAATAATGCCTCGACATTATGTAAAAAAGACACCAGGAATATCTCTAGTTTCAGAAGAAAAAAAAGTTTTATTTTTATTTTTTATCCACTACAAGCTAGCCCTTGACTGCAATCTCACCTGATGGTAAGTGATGATGCAGTCTAAGATGGTAGCGGGCTAACCTGTTAGGGGCATGGCGGTTATATTAAACCCTTACCCCTTTGGTTTCTACACGGCATCGTACCGGAACGCTAAATCGCTTGGCGGCACGTCTTTGCCGGTAGGGTGGTAACTAGCCACGGCCGAAGCCTAAACATAAATAACATGTGTTTGATCTCCTTAAAACTTAAGTGAATTGCAATATCTATAATTATGACTTTTGACTTTACCAATGGCAAAGTGCTAGATATCTCAGTTTATGTTCTTTTAGAAGTATTTTAAGTTTATTTCGTTGATTATATCTGAATTATTTTAATTGTGTACTGATTTTTCTACATAAATCTTTTTTTTATTACTATATTTTTATTATTACCTAACTAAAGGTACGAATCCTGAATATTGTACTTTTATCCTACACGCGAACTATTACCCTTACGATTGCGTACTTTTACCCCTATGCCGGGGTAAAATTACGCAGTCTGATCATTTCATCTGTTTGCTTTATAATCAAAGAATCTTGATAGTTATCTTAATGAACTTTATATCAATTAGAAGCCTAATAAATGTGCTACAAATGTACTATAAATTTGTGTCTGCCATCTTAATAGTTTCGGCTAAATAAAGCCTTAAAGAGAAAAGTGCGTGCTTTTACCCCTAATGACTCTACGCGTGGATTAGGTTTTTTTATTCCCCCAGGAACTCCTCAATTTTCCGGGTAAAAAGTAGCCTATGTCCTTCCCCGGGATACAAACTATCCGTATACCATCAAAATCGGATGAATAGATGGGCCGTGAAAGCGTAGCAGACAGACAGACACACTTTCGCATTTATAATATTAGTATGTATTTACCAATAAATATTTTCATAGTATTTTCTTTACAGAATGTTGAACGAGCAAGATTTAATGTTGGCTCGCGCCCTCGCTGCTGAGTCGCGCGAAAATTCTCCAGGTGGATCACCGGGACCACTTAGGAAGAATCTACTCAATTCCGTCGCAGACAAACTTAACACGTTCAGGTAATTACTAGTTAGGTTCACGGGAATTAAACTACTCGAACTATTTTTTGCGTAATGGTATTAAAATTATCTACATACTTCTCAGGTATCTACCACCTGCTAAGAAAATTATATTCGTGTTTTCGATTTCTTTAGAACCGGATCGGACCAGGCATAGTGTAGCCCAAGCCTAACGAGCAAGCGTACAGTTCATGCACAAGTTGTGCACAAACTATTATGTTTGTCGTTCTGAGGCTGACTATAGAAAAATTATTCATTGTTCTGAGGCGCAAGTAAAATGTCGATGACACACGTAGACAGTACGTCAGTGAGGTGTTAAATTTTTTTATTGATTTTTTTGGCTTTGACTTTGACAGTTGACACTTGACAGTTACAGTGACAGACTGGAATTAACTTGTCTCTGACTGGAATGTTTTTTGAGCGTTTCTAACCTCGCAAGTCGCAATAAAGCCAAAAACCAAAAAAAGAAGAAATAAAAAAATGGTTTGTTCGAAGGTACATAGTACTAAACAAAATAATATTTTGTCGTTATAATCAGTTTATTTAACTCTACTTTATTAAGTGGATGCGGCACTGTGTATTGGATAAGTATGATAGATAACTTGTGGTTACTTACAAATAAATGTTATGAAGATGGATAGCAAGATGAAGCATAGAAAACCCACGACAAGCAGGGAAAGCGAAGACGAAGATGACAGGTAAACTTAGAAGTTAGGAAACCCCTAAAAAGTACCTACTTAGTTGTTATTGTTGATAAATGATAATGGTTTCTGTTCTGTTTATTCAAAGTTCGGATAGGATAGGTTGTTTTATCGTTTTACGGCTCTGGGTTCAAGCCTAAACAAATTATGAGGAAAGTGCAGTACCCAGACAATTAAGGAACTCTTAGGACTGTTTCCATCAGAAATGTGCAATGAAAATGAGTGGTACAAGGAGGCATAGGTATAGGAGCTGTGCAATAAATCTGAGTAGTGTGAAGATGCGTAGTGGACTCTTTTCAATCAACCATATGCGGAAACAGTGGGTAGTGAATCTGGTGAAGGCAAGAAGAGAGGAAAGTGGACATATAGATAATAGATAGGTGGACCACCTAGTCATGTCTATTTTCCGTATATATGTATATACCTCTCACAAGTGTATGTGACTGAGTGTAGTATGACCTTCCCCGGGATACAAGTACAACTTATCCCTGTACCAAATTTCATCAAAAAGGTGAAAATCGGTTGAAAAGATGGGCCTTGGAAGCATAGCAGACAGGACAGATGGACAGACAGACAGAAACACTTTCGCATTTATAATATTAGTATGGATTGAATTGTGTTAGCTCCATACTCTTTGTTCTAAACCAGCCTTAATTAGCATGAAGGAAGTCCAACTCGGCGTAGGTACATGTCAAAATAATACAATTGAACTAGACTGTAAGCCCAGCTGAAGGATCGGTATAATAATTCGGCCAAGTGTAAGTCGGACTCGCACAGGAAGGGTTCTATACCATCAGCCGGCAGTTCTTACTGGTTCTTCTCAGTAGAATCTTCTTTCCGAACTGGTGGTAGAGTCACAACATTTCATAAGTGGCACAAGTTCTCCTACATAAAATAAATCATTTAATTTCAGCTGTACAAGATTTAACACAGTGTTCTTTATAAATGCAAGTTTATTGTATCTTTATTTGCTTTATTTAACTCTCTGAAAATTTCATATTATGTCTACCTATTACGGTTCCAGTGACACAGCCAAAACACCGAAAAGAAACACGTTTCTTGTATGGGTTTAAGTTTTTATTATTTGTTGCTGTAGCTCCCACAGAAATGCACAGACTGAAAATTTTATCTGTTCATGAGAATTACTGTTCATGAGAAACAGCCAGACAGAAAAATGGACAGCAGAGCCTTTATAGCCCTCTGGGTTCGGAACCCTAAAAACTGTAAAAAGCAGCTCCCTAACAATTTTGTTCAAACAGTCTACATATATTATTTTATTACTAATATTATAAATGCGAAAAATTTGATGGATGGATGGATGGATGTTTGTTAATCAATCACGCCAGAACGGCTGAACAGATTTAGATGTTTGGCAAAGAGATATTTATTTATATTATGGAATAACACATAAACTTTTATCCCGGAAAATTAAAGATTCCTGCAAGAAACTTCAATCCACGCGGACGAAGTCGCGGCCATCTGCTAGTTTTCCTATAAAATTAATATTGGCCTAACCCACGCGTACCACATGTTAGTGAGCTATGACGTCAAAAAGCGCAGAGCCTGTCGGCTACCGCGCCTTTGAGTCATTGTGCAAGGAATGTACCAGTTTTAGGACGATGACTCTTGACCTACCGACAAGTTTATTCGATTCACGAAATCACCAACACGTTTTTGGACATTGCCTTTCCATGTTTTTAGTCCTTTAGTGTTGATATTTCACAAGATTTCTACTGCCTACTGACTACAAACTAGATTACAAGATCATTTGATTATTTTTTGGGCTCGAAGCACATTGGTGTCTATACAAATTGAGTCAATTTGTATAGACACCAATGTGCTTCGAGCCCAAATTGACATAATGTAGCAAAATAGGTACACCGCGATAATTTGGCCCTTGCACCAAAGTGATTATTAATATTGGTAGTTAGGACCCGATGCGTATAATAGCGTATAGCGAATTTTGGCGTAGAAGACACGCATTTGCCATCTCGACAATCTGTGCAGACAGACAGGCACACTTTCACATTGATGATTTGACGACACTTTGACGACCTCCCTGGAGCAGTGTTGAGCGCTGTTGTCTTAACGTACGGAGGCCCTGGGTTCGATCCTCGGCAGGGTCAATTTGGGAATTTATAATTTCTGAATTTTCCCTGGTCTGGCTTGGTGGGAGGCTTCGGCCGTGACTAGTTACCACGCTACCGGCAAAGACATGCCG
This sequence comes from Erebia aethiops, assembly GCA_923060345.2. Lineage (NCBI taxonomy): Eukaryota > Metazoa > Arthropoda > Insecta > Lepidoptera > Nymphalidae > Erebia > Erebia aethiops. The sequence continues at coordinate 4,584,749 of OV281096.1, read as the reverse complement.
CCAAGCCATCTAGCGTTCCGTTACGATGTCGTGTAGAAACCGATTAGGGGTATGGGTTTAGTATAACTGCCATGCCCTTAACAGGTTAGCCCGCTACCATCTTAGACTGCATCATCACTTACCATCAGGTGAGATTGCTATCAAGGGCTAACTTGTAGAGGAATAAAAAATATATATTAGTAAGTAGGTGTGGATTGTCACCTATTAAATATTTCGTATCGCGCTGAGAAAGATAGAACCTAAATTCCTTGCAAGCGTATGCATATATAAAATGCAAAAGATCCAGGGTTCGAAGGACCAATAAATTATTAAACAACAGTAAAGCGTGTTTCTCTTTATGCGCTGTTCTGAGTCAGACTAACAAAAGAGAACGCGAATCTAATCCAGCCGTTACCCATTAGTCATTCGTTGACTCAAAATAATGATCTCAAGTAACTAGATACTTTCACTAATTCTAAATCCAGGACCATAGACGGTTTTAATCACAATTAGTTCTCATTGAGTGAATTTGCGAATTGCGTGCTCTATACTTGTTAGTTGTTAACACTTTCACAGACGTTACTTTCGTTTCTGGATTTCTGAAAATTTCATCCGTTTGCTTTTACTGAATTAATTATACAACTGCGATCTGTGAAACTGCATCGTCTGCATTCTTACTTCTGATATTATAAAAAACTATATAGCTGCTGCCTGCGACTTCGTCCGCGTCTATTCGTGGGAACTCTTTAATTTTCCATCCATCCAAACTTTCGCATTTATATTGATTATCAAGTATAGAGTATATTAAGTTACGTTATATAATAATAATTAATTATAAAAATATTAGTTATCTGAGCGAAATTTTAGAGCAACACCAAAAAATATTATATCGATATCGATAAATCGTAATTAAAAATCGTAAAAAAAAGGTTAGTTTGCCTATGATGATGCTCGTAAAGATGCAAGATCAAGGCGCTCAACAAATAAATCCGCAAAAGGCATGTTTCAAAGTTTGCTGTGAGTCTGTATATGAAAGCATGTAGTTAGATGTCTATATATATATATATATATATATATATATATATATATATATATATGTATTACAATACTAGATGATGCCCGTGATTCGATAAATCGTTATCGATAAAATTGTTGGTTTGCCTCTGACGACGCTCGTAAAGATGCAAGATTAAAGTCGCTCAGCAAATAGATCCTCAAAAGGCATGTTTCAGTCTGCTCTGAGTCTGAATATGAAAGTATGTAGGTCGATGTCTATATATATATTTATTAAAATACTAGATGATGCCCGTGATTTCGCGTTTCAATAATCACGTGGGAATTTTCCAAAAATATTCTTACAAAGTTACAAACCCTATCCAAGATCACAACGAAAAAGAAATCAGCCAAATCGGTCGAGCCGTTCTCATGTGACACTCTGACATATGACTGATATTGATTTTTTTTTATTCATATAGATAAAACAATTAAAAAAGTACAACTGACTTCAAACATTAGAGCACCAGGGACAACTATTGTTTTGGCTATCTCCTTGGTACATGCTTCGCCGGCATGCTCTTTTGTGGGTTGTCAGTCCGTCAGTATCCTCAGGCGCGCGCTGACGTGCGCTGCGGTGGTACACTGGCCGTTTCCGTATAAACTAACAGTTCGCAACTCCCTAGCCTTGCAATATTAAACAATCTAACCGAACCGGGCTCACGTATGTGAAATTTTGTAATAGCTACGATTTAGTGCAGAAGGCCGTGCCAGAACGTTCATGTTGTGAAACTGTGCACTATTAGTTTCCTATAATTGCTCCAAATATGCTTAGTGTGTAACTGGACTTGTTTTTAAAAATTTTGTGATGTGCTTAAGCAATCAGTTATCCAGAGAAGTTAAGCACGATGCTATCAATTGACTCTTTGTGGTGTGGGTCAGCGGAGGAGCTATCGACGTTGAGGGGATGCAAGGGTGCAGAAAGAGAGTATAGATTTAGACGTAGATCGTCCAAAAGTCTCATACCTCAGGCCTTGCTTCACACCCTTCCGGAGTCGCAGGTGCGATCTCACCGGCAGCGGCGCTCTGGCACGTGGCCGTAAGTGTCCAAATATTTCTACGATAGTACAGCTAACAGACTGTGGTTTCTTCGCAATTTCGCAATCATTTGTACTAAATTCTTATGGCTCATTAGACACATATGTACAATAGAAATAGAGAACACTGCATATGGTTCCTAAGTTTTTAAATTTAAGCAAACCTTGGCGTGTGGTTATAATGCTAAAAAAAGCGTAGAAATAATCAATCCCAATAACGACAAAAATTTACAAGATTATGCAATAAACGGTGTTCTTATCGGAAACATTAAAATGCCACTTCTAGAATTAACAGAGCATGTACTTTATTATATTTATCTTAGTTTATTATTGCCAAATAATGACTTGTGAAGTCAGGAGTTAAATGCTTATAATATTTGGTATTTTTCCTAAGATCTAGAATGACTAGGTAATTAACTTTTGGTATATTATTTCATTTAAGTACCTAAGTAACTAGATCTTCAGATTATTTCTGGTTGAATTTAAATCGAAATCGCCAAATTAAATGAAACGGGTTCTGTGAACCTGATTCCTTTAACTAGGACTATTTACTGGGGCAAACATAATTGGATTTCAGTGTCAGGTAAAAGCCGGTTGTTGACCCTAATCACGGCTTTACCAGAACGTCACTTTGCGGTTATTCGATTCTAAACTTAGGAATCGCAATATATAAATGAGTCTGAAACCAATCTCTCTAAAAATTCTCTTTAGTTTAGCTTGCGGTTTGTTTATGCTCACAGTCTTTGCAACACATTTGAATATACCTAGAGTTGATAGCATCTGAGCCTGTTCAAAGAAATCCAGATCAATTGGTTGCGCTCGTATGTTCATGTCGTGAACGGATGTCTTTATAAAGAAAGTGTTACGTACTCTTATCAACTACCTACCTGATATTTTGCTCTCATTTAAAGAACTTGTTGTCAGGTGATATAGGTATTACGAAAATAGGTATACCATTTTCTGAAGTTGTGACATTTTTATTTGACTCCGTGATAGTTATTGAAGAATATATACGCTACATTAATTTTTATATTTAGTTACTAAAATACATTTTAAAATTTCTACAATGCAACTTTATATCTATCGATAAATCTAATCTTATCACAAGTAAATTAAGATTATGTAATCTTAAATTGTAGATGTCAAATAATATATCTGTTTTACTTTGCACTTTTACTTGAGCTATATAAATTTATCTACCTCCTTATACATGTATCCGAATTATGAGTCTTGTATGAGAAAATTAATCCCTAATTGATTGCTAAGCAAAGCTTTGCTGAGTTACGCAGCTATTTATATTTCGTTTTCAAATAAAATCTACAATGAAAAACAATTATTGCAAATTATTTTGTTTATTTCTAAACGAGACGTTAAAGTTAATTATTTACATATTTCGAATCTTATTCTATATGCTCTACCTAAAGCTTTCGTTTATTTCATTTAATATCTAGCGCTTTAATAAATTTAAATTTTCTCTCGGGATATTTTCCATCGGTTTAATATAGCTACCTAAATAATCTCTGAAGCGTTCACTTCCTAGTTTACTCATATCTACTGCTATTTCTTTTAGTTTCTATGTAATTTACGTCTACCTTTGGCCTGAATTCACCTGATTGATCAAGGTCATCAATGAACCATTTGTCACGGAGTTAATGTAGGCTTACAATTGCCACATGTCATGTTGCATTAACAACACTTGCCTACAGCTGTAGTTATTCAATAACGCTCTGTTAATCCATACACGTAATCGGTGTCACTTGACATGCTAAGTTTGCCAAGTTACATGAATAAGTGAATAACGATGAATAAAACTTATCTGAGCCGGTGTCAGCGTCGCTAGTATTTATTCAAAGTAAAATAAAAACGAAAACTTAACAGGCATAAAAATTTGTTTCAATTTTGGCCACCGTGTCAGATACCTAACTCTATTAACTCTGACGACCTCCGTGGCGCAGTGTGTAGCGCTGTTGCCTTAACGTGCGGAGGTCCCGGATTGGATCCCCGGCAGGGTCAATTTAGAAATTTATAATTTCTGAATTTTCCCTGGTCTGGCCTGGTAGGAGGCTTCGGCCGTAGATAGTTACCACCCTACCGGCAAAGACGTGCCGCCAAGTGATTTTGCGTTTCGGTACGATGCCGTGTAGAAACCGAAGGGGTGTGGGTTTAATATTACTGCCATGTCCCTTACAGGTTAGCCCGCTACCATCTTAGACTGCATCATCACTTACCATCAGGTGTGATCGCAGTCAAGGGCTAGCTTGAAGTGGATAAAAAAAAACTAACGCCTAACAAGACTATGTTCTTCTTGTATACCGAAAAACATTTAATGCTGTTTTTATTCCTATCTTTTTATCAAGTATATGATGATCGCCAAAAATATTCCATTGACAGAAAACTAAGATTTTTACCTGATCTTGCTCGTATATTTCGTTTATTACAGCATAAATTGTACAGACACTTAGATTTATAGTCTTTGTACATATAATAATGGATGAAGATCGAACAATAGGTAAATGAACCATCAAGTCAAGAATAAAGAAGGATGACTCAATGGGAATCTTGAGTCCGATAAAAGTCGGACCTGTTTACAGGAAAACAAATCAAATAGGTACATGATAGGCTAACACGTTGGGTTTTCAATAGAGCTACAAATCGTCTTCGTTGATATACTTAAGTCATACATCCTGCTTCTTTGAATGCTAAATTAGCTCAAGTACATTCGAAGGGTAAAGTCGATAACTTTGCGAATTTATCGGACTTTTTGAGAGCGTTAAAAATTGTCCTTTATCGTTATCGACTTATCGACTATCTTATAATTTTTGTGATTGCTTGTGCTATCCAAGATGATGCATATTGTACTCATAGCATACCTCTTATGGCATAAGTGCTAATATTTATTCTGTGGCATTGCTAATGGGAAGTAAAAAGCTATTTTGAGTCTTGTGTTGATGTTTTTAATAATAAAATTGTACCAAGTGATGACAAAGGTAGCTATGTACTGCATATTGACAGTTAGAATTTTTGTTTAGAATCACATCGATAAATAAATATAATACAGCAATAATTTACTTGTACTTATATTGAAGAAGGAGCCACCTATACATACTCAAGAAAGAGTTTAAGTAACTGTAAAAAATGAACTAAAGAAGTTTCACACTTTTCCTCTCAACAGTAACGCCGTCAGTTCAACGTGATGGTTCCATTTATGGGCCCATTATAGTTATTGTAAGGAAATCCTTTGATGATTTGCAATAAATTGTAATCATTTACTATTGTACCTAATTACAATTACTTATGACCTCATTACCTTGGTCATTAGTTTGACGAGTAATCAATTAATTGATAGTAACCTACGTAATTTCCTTATCACAGACTAAATTTCGTTTAAATGACTAAGGTAATCAGTAAAACATTTTTGCGACAAAACCGTGTTACGCCGTCCTATTCTCTAACTAGGTGGCTATCAAAAGATGAAAGCCACTGACATAATATTTTTTATGGTTTGCTATAAAAATGATATTTTTATTTCATAGAAAACCTTTAATGGATAAAAAATATATGTCAGTGCTTTCATTTTTGGATAGCCACTGAGTTAGAAAATAAGGCTGCAGAGCCATTAATGGGTAATCACTTGAGCAAAGCTTTGACGTTAAAAGACCTTAACTTGGTAAGTTCTGTTCAACTGGTTATTTGCTATCTTAAGCGTTTCATTTTACCGTACTTAAACCTATTGATTAGGATAAATATATAAAGGTAACTGGTTTTACTAAAAATGGTATGTTTTATCAAAATTGGCTCAGTGAAATCGGATATCCGCGAAGAATATAACCGGTCGTACCTACTGCGAAGGAACTTTAATTACATTGCTCTGTAAAGAACGCTACAAACGTACAGTTTTAAGGTGCTCTCAGTTCACGAGAACAAAATACAGGGGGTGAAATCGAGCAAGCGAATGTCGCAAAAAACTGTTCAATAAAAATTCCTCCGAAAATGTATTTGATTTAGAAATTGAAATTTTATGTAATTTTCAGAGCAAATTATTAGTTTCAATAAGGAGGAAAAATTTAAAGGGGTATTATATGTTAAAAATATTTTCGTAGCAGGGATTTTCGTCAGTGGCTGCTTAAAGGTCTTGAAAATAACATACCTATTCATTTTTCAAGCATACATATCGATTTGATAGAGTCTTAACTGACAGTTGACAACTGTTTTTACTATAGTACGGCCATTTTAAGCGCGGACAAAAGTTCATTGACGCACCTTCACTATGAAACCCTCACGAAAATACCTAACTACGCCAAAACTATAATTGTCTCTTTCGCGCATATGAATAGACGCGCTTACGTGGTCGACAGTGGATTTCACAATTTCATAATAAAAGTCGTGACGTCTCACCACCGAAACATAGGTGTAAGTAACATTTTACGCGTCGTAACATCATGATTCATAATGTACTATAGTAGTACTAACGTATGTAAATATATTATGTACTTAGTAGTTCAGTAATCAACGATCAATTAATGTTGCGAATAATTACACAATTGCTACGTGAACCTTAAGAATTTGTGAAAAAAAAAAAAAAAAACATGAATAATTACTTCATTTGTTTATTTTCTTTGCCTTTGAATTAAACATAATATAATAATCATATCTATCGACTTTCCAAATCACAGAGTTGCTCAGATTGGAAGCAAAACTAAACCAAATTCTGCTACTAATGACTGAAAAATAGCTACTGTTTGTGTTTACTAAACTACAACGGCTACGAGTGATTAGTTTCTAAGATCAAAAATTCCGGGCTTTGACGGTACCTCAATACATACATAGGTACATCTGGGTCAAATTGCTTATACCTCCTCCTTTAAGTCACACACATAATATTAGGTATCTAGTTTTGAATATGAAATATATTTTAAACCCATTTTGCATAAATAATTGTATACATATTCTAGCATTTGACCTATCCTTGAGCTACAAACTACCTATCTACTTCAGCCATTAAGCACATACATAGACTAATAATTTGTTTGGCTCCGTATTGTCATGGTAACCTACATAATTATAATATCTACCGCGACGGCAGTTACACAAAGGTATTTTTTTTATTCCACTACAACCCCTTGACTTCGATCTCGCCTGATGGTAAGTGATGGTAGCGGGCTAACCTGTTGGGGGCATGGCATTTTTATCAAACCCATACTCTTAGTCGGCTTCTACACGGCATCGTACCGGAACGATCGCTTGGCGGTACGTCTTTGCCGGTAGGCTGGTAACTGGCCACGGCCGAAGCCTCCCACCAGGCCATTTTTAATATAAAGCGGCCGCCTGCGACTTCGTCCGCGTACAATTTCTGATTTCCTATGAGATTGAAATTTTCCCGCTGCAAGAGGGCTATCGATAGTGCAGGTCCCACCGCTAGTAAAACCCGCGACGTTGTTCCCATGAAGTATAATTATTTTGCCCGACTCTATGGGGAAAAAAGAGTTCTTGACTTCGATCTCGCCTGATGGTAAGTGATGGTGCAGATGGTAGCGGGCTAACCTGTTGGGGGCATGGCATTTTTATCAAACCCATACCCCTAGTCGGTTTCTACACGGCATCGTACCGGAACGATCGCTTGGCGGTACCTACGTCTTTGCCGGTAGGCTGGTAACTAGCCACGGCCGAAGCCTCCCACCAGGCCATTTTTAATATAAAGCGGCCGCCTGCGACTTCGTCCGCGTACAATTTCTGATTTCCTATGAGATTGAAATTTTCCCGCTGCAAGAGGGCTATCGATAGTGCAGGTCCCACCGCTAGTAAAACCCGCGACGTTGTTCCCATGAAGTATAATTATTTTGCCCGACTCTATGGGGAAAAAAGAGTTTGCTTATTCTGTGAAAACTTACCTGTAAACAACATTTCAAATTTTTAACCGACTTCCAAAAAAGGAGGAGGTTCTCAATTCGGCGTGTAGTTTTTTCTTTTTCACTTTTCGGTCCAATTTTTCAAAGTTTTCATTCATACGAACCTGACAATAATAATTAAAAACATACTTTCGTCAATTTTTATTTAAATAGAGTATAGACTGTATTAGTCTATTATAAGTCTACAAGTTCATGTAGGCTTGCTCATGATTATTATAAAAGCAAACTCATTCGCGAAAGTATACATTCCAATTTCCAACGCAACGTAAGATCAAAATAAAATAATTCCTCGTTGTTCGAAACCGAACCAGTCCATCCATTTACGGTGTGCAAGGCCATATACCGTCACATTCTCCATAGGTATGTAAAGATTACAGATTTCATAGTTTTATTAGCTGCACCTGCACCTAAAAAAAACCTTTTAGGTAACCACAATATTGAAGCTACAATTTACAAAGAAATAACAACTGCACCAAAGTTTTCGTAATTTTTCGCAGCGATCGTCTCACCATGGAAGCAATAATTAAGCAATAATTATATTACTATATTTATTAATAATAAAGCATTAATTGGTAGAATGTATAAGGCTCTCAAACTGTAATCATGTCAACTTTATATCACCTACATTCTCATGAATAAATTATTATTCGCTCGTTGCACTATTTTGTGGCAGCAGCCCACAAAACAGTGCAATGATGTGTTACATTGCGTATACCTATGTATTGTGTATTCTGTGTTATGTATCATTTTTCTGTTCTAAAAAAGAGCAAATGCTGATTTTCTTCGCGGCTCTTTATTCTACAATAAATCTGCTTTTCGAAACGTAACGTTGGTATAGTGTCCCGACTCTTTATAGGTACTTTTAAAGTCGGGACGACTTTTTTACTTGTCACAGTAAATTTTGTCGTACATAAAATAAATACATAACTTCATTTCATTTCCTATAGTGCTATAATAGACTTTACACATTGACATAAACCTGACACGGCAACTGAAAAATTAACTCATTTCTTAGCTGGATACGTCAAGATTGTTCACTTTCGTAGTGCTTTCGAGAGAAATGTGTATCTTGATATGTCACAAGACGCGTGTTCAAGGTGTTAACATTTGCTTTCTGACCTTTGTTATCTATCTCTCTTCACGTGAAAGGTTGTCAGTCCATTTACAATTCAAACGATAATATTTCATGCAGCCGACGTGAATAAAGTCCAATAATGCAAATCACCAGCCGGCACATGTTTCATTTATAATACTGGATAATTAATTAAATGTTGTTTTATGAAGACTATACTTTGTTTATTTATCATTATTATTACATCTGTCATTCTGTGGTTCTTTATGTAATGTCAGCTTTTGTCTGCAATTTCGTCCGCACAGCTTAAGGCGCTGTGAGCTCACGAGATCAAATAACAGGCGCGCGGGGGTGAAATCGAGCAAGCGCATGTCGCAAAAAATGCAAGAAATAATTTGTAAAAAAATAAATAGTTACTGTTCAATACAAATTAATCCGAAAATGTGTTTGATTTAGAAATGTAAATTTTATCTTATATTTCTAGAGTAAATTATGAGTTTCAATAAGGAGAAAAATTGCTTTAAAAGGTAAATTAAGAGGTATGTTTAAAATAAATTTCAATGCAGAGATTTTTTTTAATTGTGTTTTGAGATGCGTCAATGGCTGCTTAAAGGTCTTGAAAACAGCAAATTATTTTTACAAGCATACATTATGTCATCGTTTGATGGATACACTGCTTTGAAAAACCCCCTTTTGCGATACACAGGGCCATAAGATCTTTGAAAATATCAGTGGAACGCTCGCATCCTGTCCTTGTGTCCTTTGAATTTTGTGACTTTATTTTTATTAAACCAGACTTTATTTCTCTGACACCACTGAGAACTCGGTTTTACTCGTATAGAATATACGTGCAGGAAAGCAGGAGGCTGGGTGGTGCATCTCATAAGCTTCACGTGGAAGCACATGGATTTGTCTGTTTCAGCGGAGCTTCTTGTTCCTTGATTATCATGGACTTCCGCCAAGTAATGACTGCTTCTATCCAATAATTAAATACGTATAACTTAATCGACCCTATGTGGTATTGTTACTTTTTATGAAGTGTTAAACACAATCATAAATTGTAGGTACATTGTAGCTTTATGCTTAGGCTTTATTATTAACAAGCCGATGACCGCAACTTCATCTGCGTGGTTTGAGGCTTTTTGGTTCCCGCGGGAACTCTTTAATTTTCCGGGATGTATTCCAGACTATAATCTAGCCCTGTGCCAAATTTCATCCAAAATCCGTTCAGCCGTTCTGGCGTGATTGAACTAACATCCATCTATATACATCCATCCAAACTTTCGCATTTGTAATATTAGTAGGTATAGATTGTACTATAGACATATTATGGCAGGCCCATGAGTTTATTAACGGTCTAGACTCTAGGTACTTATTATAGTCGACTACTAGTATTCAAACAATAAAACAACATTGTTTACCGACGGTAATTAGTCTTATAATATGCCTACATGTCATAAATAAATTATTATTTTGTGTTTAAGTAATAAATAGAGAATCTTCCAAAGCGAGCTTCCAAGACGCAACATCTACTCCACTGTTAATTTTATGTTTGATAACCATTTAAAAAAAGAAAGTATTGATGACGCCACAAGCAAGTATTTCATACAGAATCCCATACCGAACGCGCGTTTTGACGTTTGAAAAAATATGGGTGATTTGACTAGGTGTCAAATACCCAATTTAAACATGACGCAAACCTCTAAGAATACATTCATCAAAAAATATTACATTTGCTTACTTAAATAATAAGTTTTTTTACAAAAAACTCGTTCAAATGTATGTCATATAATATAATTAGCATATCTAAATTAGCAACAACTTGATTTGTGATCTGTGACCATGTTTTGTACTAATCGAGAATACCACAACAACCGCACGCAATACGGAGTCACTGTTGCGTCCGCGAGAACTTGTTACTAATATTCATTTCTTTTTTGTTCCAAGTTCTATAGATTAGAGAACCAAATTTATATAGATTTATGTGTAAGCCAAATGAAATAAAACCGACTTCCAACGCCACTGTAAAGTAAAAAATAATTTTGATTTCTACCCACTATGTTGAAGTCGGGCGAGCCTGATGCGTCAACTTTGCTTAACTTCGTTATACCCGCCCGACTTTAACATAGTGGGTAGAAATCAAAATTATTTTTTACTTTACAGTGGCGTTGGAAGTCGGTTTTTTGGAAAGAATTTTTAGTTTTAAGTGTCAGGGTTGATGATTTGGAGTCAATTTTTTATGGGACCACTTCGAGAGCTTCCTCTAACGACTGATAGAAAAAAATTCAAATCGGTTCAGAAACCACGGAGATATGCGGAGATACATTAAACAAAAATACGCGCCAAATTGAAGACCTCCTTTTTTGGAAGTCGGTTAAAAAGGAAAATATTAACGTTTTAGAAAAAGCCTAGCGTTTTGTAAAGCTATTAGCTAGGTTTTATAAACTAGTAACTACCAAATACCAATACAAACGTTTATGGTAATGACGCACCGACAAGCTTACGAACTCAAAGTAGTAAATAAGAGGATTTATTCGCTTAATTACTAAGTAAGCACTTAATACTCTTGCAAGCCATTCGGCTATTATTATTGCCTTAGCTGCCAAGTTGATTCTATGTACAATATATTTTCATAGTTTACATCCAAATTAAAACACGCACTGAGGTGTCTCCCAAAACTCAAAACTCTTGGACATTGCGGTCATAACTCAGAAGTTCGATTTGTGAACAATCCAAAAAACACGTTAGAGCAAACTATCTCCGGCTGGTGTCCTTACGGGCCTACTTCCTAGAACACGGAATAGACATCAGTGTTCTATCGACTCTACAATTACAGGTAGTGCACTGTAACTCGGAGGTGGGCGGTGGCATCTGCAGCACAGTTTACACTATTGCACTGCCACCGTTGCCAACTATTGTAAACCATTATTAATATGTTCCAAATAAAGATTTTTGATTTTGATTTTGAGGTAGTGTTCAGCCACAGTAAACAGATGCAACCAGCATGGAAACTACCTAGAAACGTTCGAAACAGGCTCACTCACACAAACGTGCGCAACGACGAGACCGCAAGCGCTCGACGCAGTGCCGTCAGTAGTGAGTGCCGCGTCATCGCATGTTCGATGCGCACGTTTGTGTGAGTGAGCTGTTTCGAACGTTTCTAGGTAGTTTCCATACTGGTTGCAACTGTTTACTGTGGTTCAGCTGTTCTGTGGATTTATTTGATACTATATCACCTTCCTTTCTTCTAATTGCACCTTATATCGTAGGAACTTTCATTCCCGCTTGGTTTCGTTTTAATTCCATTCGATCTCTTCTGCCACGTACCTGCAAATAATGGAACCAGCTTTCGTCAGCTGACAATATTTTCAAAGAGCTGATTAAATGATAAATGATTTGTTTATTTCATGTAGGACAACTTGGATCACTTATGGTACATTAAGACTCTACCATCTTAACAAAAATATATTAGACTAGATGATAACCGCGACTTAGCCCGCGTGGATTAAAATTTTTGTTTCCCGCGGGAAATCTTTAATTTTCCGGGATAAAAAGTAAAGCCTATGTCTTTCCCCAGGATGCAACCTATCCCTGTACCAAATTTCATCAAAATCGGTTGAAAAGATGGGCCATGAAAGCGTAACAGACAGACGGACAGAAACACTTATAATATTAGCATTTATAATATTAGTATGGATTAACAAAAATATCCTTAAAAGACGACAACGTATAGGTAGTTTCTCTGATGGTGCATATTTTCTTGGACGGCATCACTCGTGACTGCATCAAGATGACCCGTCTGCTCGTTCCCTCTCTCTACATATTAAAAAACTTGTTTTAAATTCAGGATTTCGAGTTGCGGCTAGTATTATTATTAATCTAGTTTAACTTATCCCATACCTACCAACTTGCTGGATACGTTTCGTAATTGTTTCAATTCTTAGATAATCACAAAATGATTAGGTTCCCCATGTCGCAATGTCTATGTCGGTCAATGTTGCCGTGTTGACACCTTACACGATCGATCGGTAATGACCAGCCTTGTTTGAAAATACTGCGTAGGCAAATTAGCCGGCCCGAATGACGCAATCACTTTCTACTTTTTCCTTGTTTGTTTTGGGTGTGCCTTTCTTTTATTTGGACACCTGAGCCTTTTAAAGTAATGAACAAACATAAATATCTCACTATAAACAAAGATTTTGAAGGCTGTTAGAAGCATGAATGTGTAAAGACCCGGAGCCTGATGGTAAGTGATGATGCAGTCTAAGTTGGTAGCGGGCTAATCTGTTAGGGGCATGGCAGTTATATTAAACCCATACCCCTATACGGTTTCTACACGGCATCGTACCGAAACGCTAAATCGCTTTGTGCCGGTAGGGTGGTAACTAGCCACGGCTGAAGCCTCCCACCAGGCCAGACCAGGGAATATTCCACCACCACATTCCATACAGCCCATTAACGTCCCACTGCTGGGCACAGGCCTCCACTCTCATAGGAGAGAGGGAATTAGAGCTTAGAGCCACCACGCTGCTCCAATGCGGGTTGGCGGGCTTTAACGACTATTATCATGTTAGTGATAATAACCGGGACCGACGTCTTGACGTGCTCTCCGAGGCACGGGGATGAGACACTGCCAACTTCCAACTCCGGGCTGGCACTGAGAATTTCTTAATTGAAAAACCCAATACATACAATTTTTATGCCCGACCGGGAATCGAACCCAGGACCTCGTGATCCGCAGTCGACTAAGCTAACCGCTAGACCAACGAGGCAGTTATAAATTCCCAAATTGACCCTGCCGGGGATCGAACCCGGGACCTCCGCACGTTAGCACAACAAGGCAACAGCGCTACACACTGCGCCACGGAGGTCGTCGAAGAGGTCATATTTTTAAGGATGTTCCATTAATTATAATATAAATTAGATGCAAAAATAAAAACAGTGTTACTTCTTGCAAGTAGCTTTATAAAATATTATGTAGATGTCATCTTTTGCTATCTTTAAATTTATTTATTTAACAATCGCATGTTTTAAATTTTTGTTTAAATAAAAATTAAAGTCACTTTTAAAATTTAAAATAATCATCTGCATGTGAAGTAGTTGCTTTTCTAATTACCGACAGATGTCGTCCTGTCCAAATTTCAATAAATCGAGTTCATACAAAAAAGCCCATAGAAAAAATCATTTCCAATTTACCTGGTGGGAGGCTTCGGCTGTGGCTAGTTACCACCCTACCGGCAAAGACGTGCCGCCAAACGATTTAGCGTTCCGGTACGATGCCGTGTAGAAACCGAAGGGGTGTGGGTTTAATATAACTGCCATGCCCCTAACAGGTTAGCCCGCTATCATCTTAGACTGCATCATCACTTACCATCAGGTATGATCGCAATCAAGGGCTAGCTTGTAGTGGAATAAAAAAAAACCAGGCAACTTTTCAAATTTTTCTTTCTCCGAAAATCGAATTTCTACCACGAAAGTAGAAAAAAAATTGACCGGACATACAGTCGCATTGTAAGCGTTGCAAAGCTACCTTTTATGCGATCCTAAAATCATTAGCCAAATCGGTCCAGCCGTTCTCAAGTGTTTGCCTGTGAACTGTCTCGTTGGTCTAGTGGTTAGCATGTTCGACTGAGCGGCCGACGAGGTCCCGAGTTGCGCCATAATTTAGTGGATTTTTCTGACTAGAAATTCTCAGTCCTACCCCGGAGTTAGGAAGTTGGTGGTGTTTCACCCCCGTGCCTCGGAGAGCACATTAAGCCGTCGGTCTCGGCTATTATAACTAACATGATAATCGTCGTTAAAGCCCGCCAACCCGCATTGGAGCAGCGTGGTGGGTCTAAGCTCTTGTTCCTTCTCTCCTATGTGAGTGGAGGCCTGTGCCCAGCAGTGGGACGTTAATGGGCTGTAGTGGTTCTCGCGTGTTGCGTTTCCTAACGGAAAACGATTAATAACTTTCAGGTTTATGTATTCGATACATAGAGGGCACCACACTCATTTACACATAATACTAATTTATGTGCATCTTATCGGTCAATATCCACTAGTTATTGAAAGCATACAAAGATCATTCGAACGGAAATGTTGATATACATTACGAATACAATGACATTTTATTTTAAACAAGCCAAGTATTTTGTCTATGAGCTTAAGAAATTAATAATGATACCGGCTGCGACTTCGTCCGCATGGATTTCGGTTTTTTTCCTGTTAAAACTCTTTAATTTCTTAGCCATTACAGCCATTTCTGTTCCACAGACCAGCAAAATTGAACATTTTTTAGGGTTCCGTACCAAAATGGTAAAATGGAACCCTTATGGTGCGACTTTCTCTTCGTCGGTATCTGTTAGACATAATATAGACAGTGAATAGCCAACAGACAGACAAACTATTGCAAAGCTGATATTTGTGAGAACTTTGTATCGCAAAGCTAAACCTTTGGATGGAAAATCTCAAGGTCACGAACGTCACTTTAGTTTCAACGAGCGAATGCTAAGAGGTTGTGATGCGTATGCGCAGCTCGGCCGACCAGTCGCTTGTCGCTTCCGACACGACTCTTATATCCCGCGAAACCAATTTACCATCTTCTAGTATTGTTTATTTATTAAAATTACTGTTTTTATGACTTAACATTGATAAAACACGTAGTGAACGTATTATGTATTTTATTATTTGCGGTATAATCTTCTTCCGGTTAGTGTAACCTTCGTAGAAGTGTTCAAAAGTTGGTGATGTTGTTATAAAAATGTTATAACATGCAAATTGTGTATTTTGTTTAGTAAATATTGTGGTGCAAGATATTTCAAGGTTTTCTCGAAGTATGTTGAGGAGGCAGTTTTCTCACGAATCCGGTAAAACCGCGTTAGATCGCGCGAGAGAGGATTATTTTGATAGAAGGTTTGTACGCACAACTCATACATTTATACTAATATTATAAAGAGGTAAAGTTTGTGAGTTTGTGACGTTGTAGGGGGTAATCTCTGGATCTACTGAACCGATTTTGATAATTCTGGTAACCAATAGAAAGCCACATTATTTGTGAGTGTCACAGGCTATATATTAATCCGAAAATTTAGGGAGTTCCCGTAGGAATTTAAATAATAAAACTCAAGTCATACAGTTATACCGTATCAATTTGTTTCTCTAGACTTCTAATAAATGTTTAAGAGTACTAACAATGGTACAGTATCATAATATAGTTAGTGTAAAATTGAAGGTATCATGTCAGCTCTTGGTTTTCCTTAAAATGTTTCGACACGTTGTTTTAATGCCTGAAATGTTATTTTATTATTCTTAATTAGAAGTGATTGAGCACACTCACATTAAATCGTAAAGTGATTTGTCTTTCTCAGCAGAATATTGTTCAAAAACGACAGTCACCCAACTACCAATATCTAATCATGAGCGTGTTATATATATCTAGTATGTACTTATGGCAAACTACTAAACACTATCATTTTGTTATCAGTTTTTGAAATGTATTTAAATACTATTGACTCTAATAACACCATGTCCGAGTTTAAAGCAAAGATTGAAAAATAAAGCAATTATAGGTGTAGGTGAACGATCTGTAAAATTAAAAAAAATATAGTATACATGATGCAATTGCGTTTTCAAGGAATAGAAAATATCACAGCGAAAAAAGAAAACACAAAAATTAATCAGTCGACACAGACGACCTGAAGAAAATGAAGCTAGATTTCCTGTTTTTAAAAACATAATAGTTATAAAGAATAAATTCATACAACCTTCGTCAGTGTCATTTAATCTTCTAACAGTTGACTGTACTACGCGAACAGGTTAGATATCAAATTTCAATTTAATCTGATTAGTCTTGCGTGGTATTTTTGTCGGATCAGTGATTCCGACAGGGTCAAGGCTTTGTGATTGTTTACTTGGGTTTGTAGATTCGAAAGGTGTCAAGGTGTTGACATTCGCTCAAAATCTTGACCGGTTAAGTCGCTTCTGTAAAAAACAAACCTTCGAAATGGATTAATTATCCGAACCGCTAGGGTGTGGAACAACCTCCCAGCGCACGTGTTTCCTGCCACCTATAACTTAGGTACCTTCAAGGCAAGAGTGAATAGGCATCTTCTAGGCAAGCGCGTTCCAACCTAGACCTCATCATTGCTTTGCACTAAGCATGATTGTCGTCTATCTCAAAATAAAAAAAATAATGAATTGACCTATCGATCATTCTAAAACTTTGAAGTTAAACTGAAATTTAATTGACCCACCCATCTAAGGCTTAAGTTAAACTTATACTCGGTTCGGTGTTTAATTAATCTCGAAAAAAGAGGAAATGAGAGCTGCTAGGCGCTAGCCCATATTGACTTCTGTAGAAATTCATTTTCAAAATCTCAGCCGATAGTTCTCTTTGATTACTCTAGCGATTCTTCACAGGTTTATGGAGAGTGTTCTGTTATTGTGTTATTCTATCATCTATCATCCCAGTTTTCCGGTCGCAACTTACTTATAGAAACAAATTTCAATCCCTCGCCGCCTTCTTGTTTTCTACCATTTGTTATTCGAATTTCCTGCAATTTCTACGTACCTGTAAAGCCAACGCTGGCTCATTACTGAGTCGTGCTCAGTAGTGAGCCAGCGTTGGGTTGAAATGAGAATGATGATAACATGATAATGACCTGTAAACTCATAGACTCAAGACTTAACTGTGGAGCTATTAAGGGGCTGGTAAACAAATTTCAGTGTTGGCGGTTCCTCCGGTGCTGCAATTACAATTATGTACTTGTTTAATTTGTTGTTTAATTACAATTATGACTTCAGGTAAGCCTCCTGCTAATTTTCTCATCAAAAGAATCTGCAAGAGCCAATGCATTTCAATTGCAGGCGTCATGTCCCTATTCTTTGTACCTCCTCAAACAATTATGGTTTGAAAAAGGACTTAGCATTATGTTTTCTTGTGTGGGAGAAAAAGTACAAAGCCGTTTGAATTTGCTTACAAAGCTTTAGGATCTATTCGAGCAAAAAAACCATAAATGCGTTTCTAATGGTCGTTAAACATGAATTTTCTTTTTGCTCCGTCGTGGGTAGGCTTATCACTATTCATAAACAAGGTCGTGGGGTTAATGCAAAACTAGCCGCGTATGTTATGCCGATTAATTTGATCGGTACATAGTGGGTTTCAAAACCGCTTGATCATCCTGCTTGTGTTTTAGATTTGAACGAAGCCTTCATGTTAAACTAAATTACTCGAATTTCAGATATTGTTTGTACTGAATCGTTTCAGAGAAACTTTATGTCTATCTGTCTATGAATAATGAACAGCAACAATAATTTTATCAAAACACAGTATGAAATATTGACGCAAAGGTTCTGGCACAGAATAGGTAATAGCTTCTGGTACTCTGGTAGGATGCCGAGTAGAAAACGCTAGTGGTATGGGTTTCTTAGACTATACATCACTCACCATGCAGTCAAGGACTAACTAGCTTAAAGTAGGATAAAAATCAATTTTCAATTATTGTGATAAATGCAATTGGCATTGCCAATGATGAATCCAATTCCAGACTGGATATTTTTACGAGATTTAACGATAAGGTAAATTCAGCAGCTTTCCTTCACAGTTCAGAAGTCGAGCATTCCTTATCATTTACTATGCTATAGACAGTTCTAAATCCCAGAGGCTATCAGATGACTTGATTTTCAGATAAATAGTAAAAAAATCTCGAGAGAACTGGTAAATTTCCAACTGAACTGAAGTTCCAATTGATAATTGTAAATTGAAACGTAGCAGTAATTTTCTGTGCTCTGTCTGTAACCGTTGCAAATGACCCCAACAATAAAAATGCAAAAACATTCTAAGGCTAATGAATGTATAATGCATTCAGGTACAAACCTATCGTTTAACATTTACATATTGCTACATCACAACACGCGATGAGTTTCCCAGAAAAGCGTCAAAGCTACTCATTAATAAAATATTATTTAGCTGTAATAATAATATTGAAGCATTTAAATATTATATTCCCACTACGAGTGTGAATGTATTTGCGGACAAGAACTTTATAGGAAGTGGCCACTGTTTCCTATATATATTATACGAATGAAGAAAAAAAGAACACGAGAAATTACGTCAGCATGACGCAAGCGTGAGCATGGCAATTTAGTATGTACATATCTTTAAAGTTCAAAACTCGTCAGCTACGGTAAAAAAAAAAATCATGGCAATCTTTTTTACTGGGTAATGCCCAAGCTTCACTCGCGCTGCGACAGACCGCGAACGACGCGAAACAATTATAGGATTCTCATTATGGTGTGATTCCGTAGCCGACTGCAGCAGGCGACGTGTTACCGCGACACTAATGGTTTCTATGTATTTCTATTACGATGTCACGTGTCGCTAGCTTTGGTAGGTATTTCATAAAAATTCATGAAACCAGTATAGTGTCGCGGTGACACGTCGCCGGCAGCCTGCAGTCGGCCACCTTTAGCGTTGACATGCCCGCGACAGTCCTTTGGGCTCCGACAACGGATGGTGAAATTAAAAAAAAATCAAAATTCAAATGTTTTTTATTCAAATAGACTTTTTACAAGTGCTTATGAATAGTCGAATGAATCTACCACTGGTTCGGAATGCCGTTGGTGCCGAATGGTGAATTGCGCAGAGTTCCTAACTTCAAACGCGAAGGCGCAACAGCATCCACACAATTTTGAGTGGCATTCACAGGCTGCTGCTGGGCGAGTTAAGAGCACTTCTCAAACTGCTGAAAAGTATCTAGATTTTGTTTTTCAGACGCGTCTTTAATTTACAAGAGGTACAATACCCAACATTTACTGTCGGGGTAAGCTCGATTACACATCGAGCTTTAGAAAGAGATAATCGGTTATTTGACTTCGTAGGGCTTCTACTTCTTCCCTGTCACTCAACAGTGGCGACTGGCGAGCATGACATAGAGGCACAGAAGCCTCATAGAGGTTTGCAAAAGATCAATGCCTTTTTTTCATCCCAGCAAGTAGTTTTGTACCCTACGGATGAACTAATGCTTACCCTGACTCCAAAACCCGTGCACGCCATTGCATATCAATGTGAAATTTTCTCGCTGGAGTCGGTAGAGAGGACGCTCTACAATCTACATAGTCGAGGCTACAGATTTTCTTTTTTTTAAAGCCCGATCGCGTCTGTCACTAAGTAACTACCGTACCTATTTTGTTCTGCGAACTGCTTATAAAATTCTCAGCAGTTGACTTGGCGATTTATGTTCGTATGAATTTCAAAATAAAGTTGACTTGAACACAATTTAATATTAATATAAAACAGCCCGCCGAAGTTTATTTGATGTTAATGTATGCGATACACCACTACACAGTACACACCAATCGCAGGGATCAGAAGTCACTGGTTCCTGGCTTGGTTTTGTGACAGACGTGTGTAATATTATGTGTTCAGGTATGAATTAGATACCTTTATAGTATAGACATGTGCTCTTTGGGTTTGGGTCATAGAAGGTATGTTTAAAAATAAAAAAACGTGTGGTGTCGTGGGACTCCAGATAAGAACGAAGTTCCTTAATACATAAATATTCATTTAAAGTTGTAGTCGAGGTAATAAGAAAATAATTATTCAGGTATAATTTTTTATTAGGATTTTTATTACGTTATTTTTTTTTTTTAAATAAAAATAAAATTAACTTAACTTAACACTAAGCCATTAAAGTTTAATATCGAACGTAGTATATTTATATTTAAGACCTTTTGTCTTCGTAACAACGCGAGCATGTTTTCACTTCAAAATCTTACGCAATTTCGCTACGGACGTTTTTTGCATTTTACGCATTTTCGTTACTGACGTTTTTTGCTGACCAGGGACTGGGACGCCGCATCGTCCCATAAGGAACTTTTGTTCCAAAATATCAGCACTACCACAACTTTATACATGTCTTGTTTATTCCTAATATTTCTTTACTTGTCTAGAATTTTATGCCTCGTAGCAAGTCATGAAGAACTTATTTATTTCTTATTTCCTTATATTAAAAGGAAAATACACAAAATCAGACGTAACGCCATTACAGAGAGAGTACCAGTGCTGCCACCGTAGACAATCCAGGCAGTGTAATAGTAGATAATCCAGCAATACCATGTATAACTCGCTTTAAGTTTCCATCTAACTACATATTATATACTAGTCAAGTAGGGATGCACGTTTAATTTATTATTTACTAGCTGACCCGGCGAACTTCGTACCGCCTTAGTATGCAAAATTAAATGTATATTTTTCAATATTTCTGAGAGATTTTCTTAATATTTTTTTCCGTAAGAACCTTCTTCTAATAATCTATATATATAAAAATGAAACCCGTTTTCCTTGGTCACAGCATCACGCGTGAATGGCTGGACCGATTTCACTAATTCTTTTTTTGTTGTATTTGTTATTATTAGGAGAAGGTTCTTACGGAAAAAAATATTAAGAAAATCTCTCAGAAATATTGAAAAATATACATTTAATTTTGCATACTAAGGCGGTACGAAGTTCGCCGGGTCAGCTAGTAACAAATACTACAAAAAAAGAATTAGTGAAATCGGTCCAGCCATTCACGCGTGATGCCTTGACCAAGGAAAACGGGTTTCATTTTTATATATATAGATTACATTTTGACAGGTGGACCATAGATAGACCGACCCTAAATCTATAGGTTGGACATTTATCATTGGCTAGGCATGGCAACGCGTGGAAGTGCCGAGTGACCCTGACAGTTACTAAAACTGAACAGTCAGAGTAACCTAAGATTACCCTAAGGTTTTTTGACCCTATTGAAGTATCTGATCACGGTAGAAAGTAGATAATTTATTATAGCTTAGTCAAATATTATTTTGTATTGTTACAGGAGGACAAGATCTCTGAACGCGCCGTCTCCAATACAACAATTTGGACCATGCGGAAGGATAATGAAAAACTCTGCAATGGTTATGTAAGTACATTTGTATTATTGTACTGCTGCGGTAGTTAGGGGCTGCGGTCAAGCTAGGTAGACGTTGGGGTCCCAAAGTACCTACTGAAATGAACCTCACACCGTAAAACGCAGCATATCTAAGACTCCTTACAAGAGACCTGTATAACCAGTAGACGTCTATCGGTAGACGACGACGAATAAGAAGGCTGCTGCGCTTGATGAAAATAATTTATCCTAATACATCTCTCTGTCTGCGTTGTATTCCTCATTACTCAGGGTCGTGACCCCTTTCCATTAATGAAATAATGTGAGGAGCTTTCTTGCGATAATAATGCGGTTCCCATTTCCTTCCGCATAATACATAAAGTACATAAGATACACACTGGGGTGAAACTTTATGAGCAAGCTTATCATCATCACTTACCATCAGGTGAGATCGCAGTCAAGGGCTAACTAGTAGTGGATAAAAAAAACACTTCAAAAAGCTAGCTAGACCGTAATATTTTTTTTTAATTGCACCTGAAATATCTGTAAATAAATATCGATTTGTTACTTTTCCAGTAGCATCCTGGGCTCGGTGTACATCTTTAACTATCATTTATTATTATTATTTTGCCTGCAAAAGCAAAAGGGACGTTCGCTTTTGGATTTCGCATTGATGTTTTCCATTATAACGCTCTCTGATTTAACTTTGCTGTTCCACTAGGTTTTATCAATTTATTGCAGCTTCCATGGTTTTATCTAACCTGTTCAAAATCAAACTTCAATATTTGCAATACAATGGCCAATTCTCGTTTTATTATCACTTGTAACATTGCTTACTTACGCTAACAAATATTACACCATGCCGTGTAATACCTAATATTTCCTTGAATAGAGTATTTAATAATGTCGGTCTTATTTATTACGTTGCAGTGTCCGGTTTCGCTAACGATCTTAATAATTATTGTGCATTTAACAAAAAACTCTAAAGACTGTCAAGTTATATTTGTTTTTGAGGTAATTTATTTTGCCAGACAACTTATTTACGTACATAAAAGGAATGGAAAACTTCTGTTCACATAAAATCTGCTTTTGTAAGATATTAGTATGTAACTAATTAAAAACTTTAACGCGACTACGGAAAAAATTACAGAGACTCACTTTTTTGGATGTAACATCCGTCATATCAATTTCTTTCGCTTAAAATGTAGCTGATGTCACCCGGACCATAGTAACGAATCGATTGACATCTCATTCATCAAAATCGGCTCAGTAGTTTAGGCGCTACGGTGAAACATACATACATAGACTGTATGGATTCATATATATAGGCGCTTCTAGTATGGAAGTTTGTATGAAATACATAGTTGTGACGTCATAAAATTTCAACGCACTTTTTTTCTTTTAAATACTAGCTGACCCGGCGAACTTCGTACCGCCTTAGTATGCAAAATTAAATGTATATTTTTCAATATTTCTGAGAGATTTTCTTAATATTTTTTTCCGTAAGAACCTTCTCCTAATAATAACAAATACAACAAAAAAAGAATTAGTGAAATCGGTCCAGCCATTCACGCGTGATGCCGTGACCAAGGAAAACGGGTTTCATTTTTATATATATAGATATAGTTAAAAATTTATTTAAAATTTATAGTTTATATACTTCAAACTAACCGAGAGGGTCGGAATTTTAGGCTTTTGAATCCAATAGTTAATAATATCATTATGGAAATAATTTTGACAAAAGCGTTATCCCTATATTGTCTTATCTTTATAGATTCAAACAGCATGCTTTTAGGCAGAGTTTAATATAGATACAAGTTAACGCAGGATATGTTAAGCATGTCACCCGTCGTAATATTTTTGTAAATTAGGGTAAGTACCTATCAATTAACGTTCGACATTTTCTTGTTTTTTAAGTGGTCGATAAAAAAACCTACACTTATTGGGTTCATGTTCGCAAAAATAAATATAAAAAACCTACTGGAGACGTTCATTCTCGTTCTTAAGTGTGCTGACGTCGTACGTGTATCAATGTATCAATATTAATTCTAATATGTGGAAATATACCGTTCTTGTATTTTTCTCTGTATTCCATCAATTTTTCTCTCCTAGAGCGTGTGTGAGTGAATTTTTTAACAACAGGACGCAGGATTCTTCCAATTGTAACAGATTCAGCAACTACAGGCGAGTTGAAACGCCATATTATATGGTAGTGTTATTATCTCGCTGCAGCTGTCGCTGCACTCACGGGCCCTATGGCACGGCCCCTGTGCATTATTGCAGTCGATGAGTGATATCGATAGTTGTTTTTTTGGTATCTTTTTAAATGGGTGATTGAAATAAAAACACGTTTATTCTGATCTCTGAGAGATAATAACACTACTATAGTATTGGATAGAAGCAGGCGTTACTTTGCGGAAGTCCATCATAATGCACGACTTCGCAATCGTGCATTGTGGAGTGAACGTCTAATGAAAATGCTCCGGTATCGGAGTGAAACGTACGTTGAGGGTAGTTTTGGGAATTTCTGTGGTGTGGTGAATATCGCGGGCTATAAGTGCGGGATACACACTGTACCACATAGATTTACCTATTGTCGCGGATTATAGCGAATTAAACTTCTAGTTTCCTTCATTCGCCATATTATAGCACACTTTTAGCTTTAAAGCAGAATTTTATAATATTATACAATATACAAGTTTACTGAAGTTAACACAGAATACGTTAAGCATGTCATGCGCTGAAATAGGTATTTGTATATATTATGGTATGATACTTATCAGGTTTACTACTCGGTGATTATCATTAATATTATTAAGTTCGCAAAAATATTCATAAAAACTACTGGAAACGTTCATTTGGGTTCTTGAGTGTACTGACGTCGTTCGTGTCTCAATATTAATTCTAATATGCGAAAATGTACTATCGTTGTTATACTTTTCTCTGTATTCCAACAATTTTTCTGTGGACGTGAGAGTGAATTTTTTAACAACAGGACGCGCGATTCTTCCCATTGTAACAGATTCAGCAACTACTACAGGCGAGTTAAAACGCCATATTGTCATTTAGTGTGCAACGGAATTCAAATTAAATGCTTTTGTTCTAGGTATTTCTCTCTATATTGTATATATGTACAAGCTGAAGCTATACCTGACCATTTTTTCTGTAAGTGTGCATCAGTGGCGTGCAGTTCATAGAGGCACAAAAACACTGCTTACCTAAATGGAAATGTATCAATGCTCATTTTTCATCAAAACAGCTAGTAAATAGGTATTCTGACCGACTAATGCCTACCCCAGCTTCAAACCCTGTGCACGCCACTGGTGTGCATGTGGGTGAAAAATAGGAAAGCAGTACCTAGATACTCGGAAGACGTAAAATTTTGACAGATAATCTACAGGGGGTTAAGCCGCCATGTTGGTATTGTGTAAAGAAACCGTAATCGTTTGTCAAACGGATAATTCGACCTGTTTAAGGAGTTCATAGATGCCTGCACGTCAAAAAGTATGTATGAACTCCATAAACAGTTCTAGTAATAGCTACGTTTTAAGCTGTCAAATGAATACGATTGGAGTAGTTTACCTTTTTTTTTAAATTAAATATGAAAATTAACACAAAATAAAACAAAAATATGAAAGAATCATTAAAATATCTCAACAAATGAAAAAGTTATGGAACTTAGTTGCGCTTGCAAGGCGGGAGACGTGATGTCATAATTCCCTATCAACAGACTTTATAAAGCCGAATAAAAGAAATAAATGGACTTAACGCAATTGAATTAAAAGCACTTAATTTGTGTGTGAAGATAATTTTGATGTATTTAATCTCGGGTAGGTATTAAAACTCACAAAATTTCTCACTCGAGTAAGAAACAGCAATCGGTGTACATTAAAATATAATATATTATTATAAAGAGGTAAAGTTTGTGAGGTTGTAGGGGTTGTTGTAATTTCTGGATCTACTGAACCGGAAAATTCTGGTACCAATTGAAAGCCACATTATTTGTGCGTGTCATATTAAACCGAAAAATTAGGGAGTAGGTACTAGGTATCTACCGTGGGAATTTAAAAAACTAATTTCACGCGAACGAAATCGCGATAATTTTAATAAAAATTCATTGTTGTTCGTTAGTCTCGCTTAAACTCGGCTTGACCGATTTTGATGGAATTTTTTGTGTGTGTTTGAGTGGGTCCCGGGATGGTTAATATTCACAATCGGACCCGGTAGGGGGCGCCGCAATCGGGTTGTAGGATCAAGGCAAGGGGAACGTCGGCCGGGCGCACTAGTTTTTTTATAATCCACTACAAGTTAGCCCTTGACTGTGATCTCACCTGATGGTGAGTGACGATGGAACCTAAGAGGGTAGCGGGCTAACCTGTTAGGGGCATGGCAGTTATATTAAACCCATACCCCATACCCCTATTCGGTTTCTACACGGCATACCGGAACGCTTAAATCGCTTAGCGGCACGTCTTTACCGGTAGGGTGGTAACTAGCCACGTACGTACGTACGTAGCCGGTAACATAAATGTTTACCGCTACAATCTCTAATCTTTTATAATTTTATTACAGTGCTTCACACACGAGGAAATTAGTTTAACGCAAAATATGTCATTCCTCGTTCAATGAGTTCCATCGAATATGGGCCTTGAAAGTAGTTTCGATACTGAAATATATCGCTACTAGATGTCATAAACAGTCGCGTTAGAAGACTGGAGTAAAAGATGCATATCTCAAATTTCGGCACTAGCAAAGTGAATCGTGGCCGAGTGGTCAAGGCGCTCAGGGATTTCCAGAGAGACGCAGGTTCAAATCCTGCCCCTTCCGCGAATTTTTGATATGTACTTAGGTATTTAAGTAAGTTTAGAATCTCTAATGTGTTATGATTTTTAACTTCCAGGCAGATCCAGGACCCGGCGTCTCAGCGGCTGACGTGGTACAAGCCGCCGCTGACTGTGCTGGTCATCAAGAAGGTCCACGACGCAACAATACTCGCGCCCTTCGTACAGCTCGTACATTGGCTTGTTCATGTGAGTCATCCAAACTTATCTCAAACTTATTTCATGTAGGACATACTTGTAGAAATTGAGATGGAGAGCCTCATAGGCAAAATTCTAGCACAGTAAACAGATACAACCAGTATGGAAACTACCTAGACACGTTCGATGCGTTGTCCCATTGCCCTCAGTTTGAGGAAAAAAGAAAGAAGGTGATAGATGACCTAGGAGGCAAATTCAGAGTGGAGAGCCTCATATGTACAATGCTGGAGACTAAAAGAAACTGGGTAGTAGTCCAAGGATTTATAGAAGAGATAATGAAAATAAAGGAGAAGGATGAAAGGGACGGATGT
Organism: Erebia aethiops; assembly: GCA_923060345.2. Taxonomy (NCBI): domain Eukaryota; kingdom Metazoa; phylum Arthropoda; class Insecta; order Lepidoptera; family Nymphalidae; genus Erebia; species Erebia aethiops. The sequence continues at coordinate 4,557,459 of OV281096.1, read as the reverse complement.
GGATGAGGCTGGCTGAGGCAGTAATGGTAGGCCTTCAAGGGGACATCACTGCTTGCAGAAGGGAGGGGTTTTTAGCCGGTAGGAGTCCGGCACTATCCGATTCGGAATCGGATGCAATCCGAGCAGTTGCACGCCTCGCCATTGAACTCACTTACTTGGAGTGTGAAATTATCGATATTACTCAGCTATTACAACACCTACAAGCTGAACGACTTATATTATACTACTGCAAGTGTGTAGGTGTCCGACCGCATGCAAAGCACCTTGTTTGCTTATTCTATATGGACTTTTGACGTCGACTGTACATTGCTGCTTGGAGACAGGAGGGGTTTTTTTTTAGCCAGTATGAGTCTGGCAGTATTCGGTCCGGACTGGATGTCCATGAGGATTGTCCCTCCTACAACAAAAAAAAGGGGCATACTTGTGATCCGTCTTGTTTTGAATTTACCAGCGATTCGGATAGAAGATATTTCTGAGAAGAGCGACATTTAAAATTACGCGATTCTTATTTCCAAGGATCTGTTTTTGAATATTAAAATAATTATAAACCGCAAACTAATGGCATTATTGGAATTAATACATAAGGTTGCGGCTTGCCAGGTATTCAACCATTGGTTTTATTATCAGAACTAGCTGATGCCCGCGACTTCGTCTGCGTAGATTAAAATTTTTTGGTTCCCGCGGGAACTCTTTAATTTTCCGGTATAAAAAGTAACCAGGCTATAATATATCTCTGTGCCAAATTTCATCCAGATCCGTTCAGCCGTTCGGACGTGATTGAGTAACAAACATCCATCCATCCATACATTATCCATCCATCCAAACTTTCGCATTTATAATATTAGTAGAGATAGATGAGAATAAGGTATCAATTAAACTCCTGTACCGTGATTCAAAGCCTATATAAATATATTGAGATAGCATCTGCTTTTCCCTCTCTTTCTTTCACGTACTTGTGTGTCTATTGCCGTCTCCGTCGCGCAATCGTCCCGCTAGGCAGGGTGGGGGCCGGCGTTAGCTGTAGAAGCCCGCCACGATTTTGTCTCATTGGCGTCTTTTTCCCCGGCGCAAGCGGTCGTCTCCACTACAAGCCGAGTGATCCGACCGCTAATTGCCACGTGAGTCTTTCATTTTAATTTATTTAATTTGTGTTTTAAACGGTGTTTACCGTTCGAAACTTACTGTGGATTTATGTATTGTTTATTACAATAGGTTTAACGGCGTAACCGTTACTTCCGTGTTGATTTCTATTATTCCTAATTTAGTTAATTTGTGTTTTAAACGGTGTTTGCCGTTCGAAAATTAATTAGTAGAATGAGTGTGTCTTAAGAAATTTTCATTGTAACCTCTCAGTGCATGAAATTGGCCTTCATTTTTAATATTTCTTTTTGGGAGTGACTCGTCGCTCTTTGTGTTGTGTTCCGTTCTAGCGATAATTATCTAAGGTGTATTAAGCTTGTGCAATATGGGTAAAAAACGCAAATACGTGTGCGCAACACGAGTTCGCTGTAAATTACCCGCAGTATCGAGCAGTTCGACTACACATAATGTAATATCGCCAGTGTCAAATTCAAATGGGCACAATAAACACAGCGGACATGAGAGGTTCACCGAAGAGGTAAGTGAAATACGAAACCGGGTATATAATGGGGACATTTCCCGTAATAACAGTCGTGATCCCAAAGTCAATTATGACGTCCCTGGTAATTTATTTAATAAACAATGTGGGTCGGAAAATAAAGTAAGTGGTAATAATTATAACACATTTTGTATGAACTTGACTACTTTTGTGAATACCCCAACTATATTAAAAACCTCCATTGATCAGCTAAAAACACTTGAAAAACTTCAAAGATTTAATAGCGCTGATTGGTGTGATATTAGATTTACCAAAATACAAAATGATTACCTTAGTAAACCCGGTTTCGTCTAACTTGAAACGAATGAAGAGGTGAGAGAATTCGATTTTGCTGCTAATCTGGCGATCGCAGAGAAATCTTATGCTGTTTTAACTATGGCCTTGATAAAACAACAAGAGGCCTTTCAAAATGCAATACGCACTTTATTAGAAAGGGCCCGCAGCCCAAATGATCTCACATTTGAACAATTAAGTGAAACTATTACTAATACGTTTTCGAATGGTGATTATCAGAAGATTTCTAATGACATTATTCAGTTAATATGTGGACATCGGTCCGATTTGATCAAGCAAAGGAGGAACGAAATTCTTTCCTTCGTAAAAGACCCGCTAGTAAGGAGTAATCTGCGCAAGATTGCTCCCACTTGTACTAACCTATTCGAATCCACAGCCTTAACTGGTGCGCTTGAAAAGGCGGGTGGTACGAGAAATGCTTTTTGGTGCAAGTCGTTACATAGATCGGCAGCTGCGCAAGCTAACCCTGATTCTTGCGAGTATGAGTACCCTCCGCAGGGAGTACCCTCATTATACAACAACACTAACCGCAAAACATTGCATAAGCCAGCAGTTGTGCAAACTAAGCGAGCTACTTGCAGAGTCGACTGTAAGTATGAGTAGCCTGCGCAAGGGGTACCCTCGTACAGTAACGCTATTTACAAGCCAATGCAAAGCCCGAAAGCCGTTCAAGCTAAGCGAGATACTTGCCGATGCGAGTACGAATACCCTGCGCAGGGCATACCCTCACTTTATAACTGCCTAGACTTGCAGCAGGTACAAGCGGCTTTCAAGTACCAACCCAGCCATAAACAAGTGAGTCATGATCTTGACAGCAAACACCCGCGTGGTGTGGACTCGTGTAGCGCCAGTCGCTGCTTAGATAACGTATCTGTCCATCCTAGCCATGAACACAAAGAAATTAGGTTTGTGTATACTGACACGGCAAACCATCATGTCAAACAGGCATGTCAGTTATTGTATGATCGTAGGAATAAATCCAAATATTTTGAGGCAGGTCGCTTAAAATATTTTGTAAGGAAATGGAGAAGAAAAGGGGCTCCTAAGAGGTTATTAAAAATAATTAAAGGTTATAGAATACCTTTCCTTGAAAAGCCTCCTCTGGTTCAGCCTTGCCTAACAAACGAAATTTTTTCTACCCCAGAATCAGACGAAATGTCTAAGGTCATTGCTCAACTCTTGAAAGACCGAGTCTTGGAGAAAGCGCCATTGTCTCCCAGTTATATATCAAAGATGTTCCTCCGACTGAAAAACGATGGTTCTTGGAGACCAATATTTAATTTAAAGGCTCTCAACATGTTTGTATGCCAACCAAAATTTCGCCTGATAACAATGTATCATGTGCCTGATTTCCTTCAAAGGTCTGATTGGATGGCCAAAATTGACATTTCACAGGCCTACTTCCACCTTCCTATAAAGAAATCTCATCGCCGGTTCTTGTTATTGAATATCAAGGCAAACTCTTACAAATTACTTGCCTACCGTTTGGACTTAGTTCTGCGCCAACAGCTTTTGCCTCGGTTACCGCATGGATTGCACATCCTTTAAGACAGGAAGGTATCAGAACTTTAGTCTATTTGGATGACTTTTTACTAGCTCACCAAGACTATGCAGTATTAGAACATCAAGTTCAAGTTGCTATCAACTTACTTACCGAACTGGGATGGCAGGTCAATTTCGAAAAATCCATTACAAAGCCGCAACGGTCTCTTGAATATCTCTGCATAGTTTGGGATACCCGGATAAATAAAAAATCTATACCACGCGCAAAGGTCCTGAAAATCAAAGAGCAAACTTCTTTTTTAGTACGGACAAATAGAGCCAATTTAACAGAATTACAATCTGTAATAGGCTTATTAAATTTTGCCAGCTTCGTTGTACCGAGGGGTAGACTAAACTTCCGTCATTTACAAAGACAAGCCAACTTACTCCTGCGACATGATACGAACAAACGCTACTCACTTTCATCTGCTTCACAATCAGAATTGACCTCGTGGCACACTAACTGTCACGAGAAATCGGACATACACATACAACCCGCATCCCAGTTCCTGACTACTGATGCGGCAGATACAGCTTGGGGAGCTCGGCTCAACGACAACGACTTGTCAGGGTTTTGGTCACCAGAGGAACGAGGTTTTCATAGCAATATCAAAGAACTGTTAGCAGTCTTAAAGGTGTTAGTAATCGCCAAAGATCGATTAGCAGGTTCAACCATGATTTTACAATCGGACAATACGACTGCTATTGCCTATTTGCGACACGAGGGCGGTACAAAGTCGGATCGCCTCATGGAATTGACTTATGAAATTTTCACATTACTGGACCAATATAAAATTAACATTATACCTTGCCATATTCCTGGACTTTACAATAGCGAAGCTAACCATTTATCACGTTTATCAAGGACCCCGGAATGGCATCTTCTTCCAACTGCAACAAGTGTTATTTTTGCCAAGTGGGGAACTCCGATGATAGACTTGTTCGCTTCCAAAATAGCACATGTCGTAGAGAGATATTGCTCGCGGGATCTGACTGATAGAGACGCAGTAGCGCACGATGCCTTCGCTCATACCTGGGTATACCGCCTAGCGTTGTTTCCTCCACCATGTCTAATCCCCCGAGTACTTGATCACCTGAACAGGTCATCAGGTATGTTCTTATTAGTGGTTCCACGATGGAAGAGAGTTTACTGGCGTCCAGATATCAAACGCAGAGCTCTAGAAGCACCTCATACAATCTGGGATATTGAAAAAAGTCTAATTGATGCAGTGACCGGTACACCACCGCCGAAAGCACACGAAATGATATTTGAAGTTTGGCGTTGCAAAGGTGGTCAATTAAACTAAAAAAGCGATCCCCTGATAAATGTGGGTACGATGAAACAAGGACTATCAGTTCCTTTATATTGTAATAGAATATTCTAATCACATCGTTGCTTGATTGTTGTAATTATTAGATTGATATTTACCATTATTAGTTATTACACTTATACTAAATTTCCATCGCATAGTGTTTGTCCTGTTATTCCGAGGTCAGGTCAGATGGTTAATTTAATAAAATATATTCTAGAACGTTTTCTTTAGTCACTGACTCATAAAAGTCCTCTTCAGAAGCCGTCTCAAACTCGCACTAACTTACGACCTATAGATAGTATTTTACTATCGGGTTTTTATTCACTATTTCGGACGAATCATACTCCATTATAATTCGCCCTTACAATTCCAATCACATTGGCGTCTCGTCCCGCCAGGCGATAATAAACAAATCTCAATATATTTATATAGGCTTTGAATCACGGTACAGGAGTTTAATGGACGTGTTTTACCTCACAATAAAACACATATTAAACTACTTACCCGATTCAAAGCCTACAAGACGATTTCTGCCTGGCTTCACTTGGTCAAAAGAGCCAACGAGACAAAATCGTGGCGGGCTTCTACAGCTAACGCCGGCCCCCACCCTGCCTAGCGGGACGATTGCGCGACGGAGACGGCAATAGACACACAAGTACGTGAAAGAAAGAGAGGGAAAAGCAGATGCTATCTCAATATATTTATATAGGCTTTGAATCGGGTAAGTAGTTTAATATGTGTTTTATTGTGAGGTAAAACACGTCCATTAAGTCGAAAAAATTGTCTCTAAAATAAGATACAATATACCTCCCTACAATGAAAGCATTATATCATAGTGGTTCTTGCGAAATAAACAAAAGGCACGCTGCAAGCTTTATTATATACGCTATTAGCCTAATTTTGGAATCAATATTTCATTGGAAGGGAGTGCCTAGTTATTAATTTTACGACACTTGTGCCACTTTCAATCTAACAGCGAAGCCAATTTTATTGGGCCAATGAGCCATAAGTATTATTGGTTCACGTCATATTTATTGCTACGAATATTGTATCTACTTGTCTAATATCAATCGCTTCTTATAGTTAAATCCATACTAATATTCTTATGTCTGTTACGCTTTCACGGTCCATACGTTCAACCGATTTTGATGAAATTTAGTACAGGGATAGTTTGTATCCCCGGAAAGGACATAGGCTTTTTATCGCGGAAAATTAAGGAGTTCCCGCGGGAAGTAAAAAAAACTTAATCTACGCGAACTAAATCGCGGGCATCATCGGGGCTCGGGCCCGCATCACGGGCATTTTATTAGGTAGATTTTGTCATATAAAGGGCCGGAATTAAATTCTTTGAGTGGTATTTGGAAATTTAACTGGTTGAAATATCCCATCATCTGTATACTAAAATGACAGGTCTATTAATATTGCCAACCCTTTCGTAATACTCCCTGCGGAAAGGGGTAGCACTAGATTTAGGGCTGTCATTTTAGTTAAACAGAACTGGCCACAATATATCTATCGTATACGGATCGTAATTAAATTCGTATTTTGGTAAAAAAAATAGCAAAAAGAAGTTGTACTACGCGTGGACTATTTTTGGTTGAATAGGAGACACTATTTTGGGATGATAAAAGAGGATAAAAGAGTCGACGCACGGCGGTACGCAGAGCGTTTCCGCTTGCCAAATTGCGGTACAAAACACGGCTTTGGTACCACCTGAAATGTTTCGACTGTCATGCAGAAGAACAATTAATCGGAATTGAACTGTCATGAAAATACGCAACGCTAGTTCAAGTTAATTCTCAAAATAGTAATGTGATACACAAAAGTAAATCTATACAAATTAATCCATTATGAGAAGGTTAATTTAACGAGTATAAAAACCTCCATTAGTCCTTTTAAATGGTTAATGATAATGACTGTCATGAATCAGAGGCCCAATTGTCTAAGCAAATCGTAATGATTTGACAACTCAAAACGTATTACTCGAACTGTTGAAGAAGTTCATACATGCTTTTTGACATGCAGGCATATATGAACCCCTTAAACATGTCGAATTATCCGTTTGACAGACGATAACGATTTGCTTACACAATCGGGGGGCAGATATTTTTCTTACTCTAATATGATGTATAATACTAATAATATTATGTAATTAACATTTAACCATATTCCTGTATGAATAGAGTATTTTTTACTTTACAAAACGTATACGCAAATCCAGTATCGGAGCTATCGGAGTGGCGCGCGGTCACTCTCTATTGGGCGCTTTCAATTATCTCCGTCCCATTCGCTTCTCGCCTCGCCTCACCTGTGTGAAAGGTCCTGCGAGATTTCAATATGGATGATGCCTCAGTCAAAATAAAAAACAAGTGTGTGTGAAATTCACATACGGCAGAAGCGAAACTCCAGAAAAGTAGCCTACGAGAGAATGAGATAAATTTAACTTGTATCATGAATGTTTGTCTTTTTTTGATGTCGCTTTTTCGTTTCATCGAATTTTCAAATCACAACGATTCTAAGAAAGTTTCATTACAAAAATATTTCTTACTGATTTTTTTTGACTGAGGGTTTTCTAAAAGACCTAAAATTCACATCCTCGTTTAGTTTTTGATAACCATTTTAAACTATAGATTAAATAAAAAAGGCATTGAAGTTTGATGACGTCACTACTATGTATTTCATACATACTTCTATCCATGACGCTTAAAAGAAAATTATTTATTTCAAAATACATTGTTAACAAATCATTGTGGCTGAGGCCTTTTGTTAAGCATAAGAATGTACCTGTGTCAGAACAATAACACTAACATTACATATAACAAATTTATTGATTCATTTTTTTTAATTCTGATCCTGCAAGCATTTAAGGGGGATAGCAGTGTGTGTGTGTGTGAGTGAGTTATATGAGTGTGCGTATTAAATAGGAATCCTTTCAAACTTTCCAGGACAAAAGCATGGTAGTGTTCGTGGAGGCGGCAGTCCTGGATGACACTTTGCTCAAGGAGTACGGCGACTTCTCTTCGGTGAGGGAGCGGCTTATGACGTTCCGCGCCGGAACTGACGATCTCACGGACAAGATCGATTTCATTATCTGCCTCGGAGGAGATGGCACGCTGTTACATGCTAGCTCCTTGTTTCAGGTATGAGCTTTATAAAGCTGAGACTGGCTTTTAGTTCTAGTAGCTTGAGAGATTTTGTGGAGTTATTGACGGTATACGGTATATACGGGTTGCCTCCCACCAGGCCAGACACGGGAAAATTCAGAAATTATAAATTACCAAATTGACCCTGCCGAGGATCGAACCCGGGACCTCCGCACGTTAAGACAACAGCGCTCAAAACTGCGCCACGGAGGTCGTCAAATGAATGCCCTTAGTCTGTTGTGTCAAAATCATGTTCGTATTTATTTTCCAGCAATCCGTGCCTCCGGTGATGGCATTCCACCTGGGCTCATTGGGATTCCTCACCCCGTTCGAGTTCAACAACTTTCAGGATCAAGTCATGAATGTTTTAGAAGGTAAGTCTTAATAGGCATATTACACTACTCTTTTTCAAGGGCCCTGTTGCAAGGGTGGCCGTGGCCGCTAATTAGGGCGTCGCTATTACACTGCAGTAACTATCGGGCCTTAACTCAGTATGAACGAGTCAAAGTAAACTAAATTAACGTCAAAATGATCGCGCGAGTCGGAGAAACACAACTACTCTCTACGCTGGTCGTGCGACGACTGAGCTCCCTAACCACCCTAAATTTTATTACATTGCCCGTTCGGCAGAGCGCGGCAGACCGGGACGACCCGATGTCCCTAATGAGGGACCCTTTCTCCTTAAATGTTATTACACTACACTGATTCAGGGTAAGGATCCCTTGAAAAAGTGTAGTGTAACAGGCCTTTTATACTCGGTCCTAAGAAAGAGGTAACAAGTAAAGACTAGCGTAAAGTGCGCATAGTAACTACGATTCACTAACCTAAAATATCAGAAGCTAAGACAGAAGTAATTTACAATGACATGTCTTTGTCAAAAACTGACTCCAACTTAAATGCACAGTGAACAGATACAACCAGTATCTATGGAAACTACCTAGAAACGTTCGAAACAGCTCACTCACACAAACGTCGATGCGCACGTTACCATCCTGATACCAATTACCATCTTGATATCAACTATCACGTAAAAGTTCGCGTAAATAAAATGCTGGGGGATAAGGAAAACGTCTGAAAATTACTGAGCCTGGAGGAATTTAATATACCCTTAGGCAAAGTAGAATGTTATTTAACTAAATCGTTTCTTTCTCATTTGTATTTTTGTTATATATGTAAGAAACGTTTCGAGTCTTTAAACGCTGGTACACGGTAAACAGATACAAACCGGTATGGAAACTACCTAGAAACGTTCGAAACAGCTCACTCACACTAACGTGCGCATCGAACATGCGATGACGCGGCACTCACTACTGACGACACTGCGTCGAGCGCTTGGGATCTCGTCGATGCGCACGTTTGTGTGAGTGAGCCTGTTTCGATCGTTTCTAGGTAGTTTCCATACTAGTTGCATCTGATTACTGTGTTAAATGTGAGGCCAGACACACGTATTTTTTTAAATTTCGGTTGCAGTTTCGGACCGTCACACTAAACCAACGCACAAACAGTATTTCTGAATGGTCCTAATGAATACACATGTCCAATAATATACTGAGTTTCTTCTCGGTAGGAATGTCATTCCATTCCGAACCAGTGGTAGATTAACTCGACGATTCAAAAGACTTAAATTTTCTGTTTTTCTTAAGATTCAATGCAATATCCGAAAATGTCTTCTTCAAGGTCACGCAGCTTTAACGTTAAGGTCACGTCTCCAGTGCGTGGTGCTCCGAAAGACCACAGAAGACGGCAAAGAGAAGAAGAAGCCCACAACGATACTCGTGCTCAATGAGGTGGTGGTGGACCGAGGACCTTCGCCATACCTCTCCAATATTGATCTCTTCCTCGATGGAAAACACATTACCTCCGTTCAGGGTGACGGTTAGTAAAACTCTTTTAAAATCATCGGTCTTCTATACTAATCCATACTATAACATTATAAATGCGAAAGTGGACCCTGCCTGTCTGTCTGCTACGCTTTCACGGCCCATCTGTTCAACCAGTTTTGATGAGATTTGGTACTGGGATAGGTTGTATTCCGGGGTAGGACATAGGCTTTTTATCCCGCAAAATTTAAGAGTTCCCGCGGGAGTCAAAAATCTTTATCCACGCGGACGAAGTCGCGGGCATCATCTAGTCTAGTCTAGCCTATCTAGTTTAGTCTAGTACAACATTATAAATGCGAAAGTTTGGATGGATGGATAGATGGATGTTTGTTACTCAATCACGTCACAAGGGCTGAACGGATCTGGGTGAAATTTGGCACAGAGATAGATTAAGTCTGGAATAGCACATAGGCTACTTTTTATCCCGGAAAATTAAAGAGTTCCCGCGGGAACCAAAAAAACCTCAAATGGATGTTTGTTACTCTGGATACTCAATCACGCCAGAACGGCTGAACGGATCTGGATGAAAATTCACACAGAGATAGATTATAGTCTGGACTAACACGTAGGCTACTTTTTATCCCGGAAAATTGAAGAGTTCCCGCGGGAACTACAAAACCTCGATCCACTCGTATGAAGTCGCGGGCATCAGCTAGTTCTTAAATAATCGCACTTCAGAAACGTTGAGTAAAAACGTTTCGTGTATTTGACAACTTGATAAACTTTTATTTCCAGGGCTTATAGTGTCGACGCCCACAGGCAGTACAGCGTACGCCGTGGCCGCGGGAGCTAGTATGATCCACCCGTCTGTACCTGCGATTATGGTTACCCCCATTTGTCCACATTCGCTCTCCTTCAGGCCTATAGTCGTGCCTGCTGGAGTGGAACTCAAGGTAAAATCTATCTTTATATAGTTATTTCTAGGTACTGGTAAAATATTCGCATAATCATGCCACTGTCTCATAAAGGGGGTAGCGCCCCCTTTATCAGACTTCTTTCGGAACACAGGAAGTTTATGGTTTAAGTACGCTGTGTATGGACTATACACAGCGTACGAAACTTTTTCTTTAGTGTTATAATTAATAGGAAGTTTACAATTATTAAAGTTTTATTTAATATAGAATTTAGAAATTTATTAATTTAATTTTTAATTATTTAAATATTAGGTTTATAATTATTTAGTTCTCGTAAAAATGATCAATATACCTCGAATATTACTCTAGTGATCGTACGCCTAATTTGTCAAGAATTTCCCTGTTTAGTCCGAAATACTTATGTGTATAAGTATTAAGTAGGGTCAGAATTTTTCTGTCAAAAATTTCTGATAATATGTGGACGATGACTGAAGGAACTGAGTGATCATCCCAATCGTTAGGTCCCAGAAGATCTGTTATTTTTCAATCCCTTCTGCCTTCAAAAAGAAGTCCAAATGAATTTGTCCTAATATTTTAGATCGCCTTATCGCCCGACGCGCGAAACGCGATGTGGGTGTCTTTCGACGGACGCAACCGACAAGCGTTGCAACACGGAGATAGGTACTTGTTACCACAGACATGTATATTATGTACTATGCATTCTAACCCTTTTAGCTAGCCCGCTATGCTGTGCCATGCTACTATTTTTAATAATAAGAACTTTAAGACGAAAAAAAACATAAAAAAATAAATACATAAAAAAGTCGTGTCTTATAAGTAATATCACAGTAAACAGATACAACCAGCATGGAAACTACCTAGAAACGTTCGAAACAGTTCACTCACACAAACATGCGTATCGACGAGACCCCAAGCACTCGTCGCAGTGCCGTCAGTAGTGAGTGACGCGTCATCTCATGTTCGATGCGCATGTTTGTGTGAGTGAGCTGTTTCGAACGTTTCTAGGTAGTTTCCATACTGGTTGTATCTGTTTACTGTGGTAATATCTTATATTTTGTATGCGCGTGTTTAATCCGACACAAGAAAAAATATCTTTTAATATGTATGGTCTCATACAACAACCATTGCGACTGAACTTCTTATAAGACATTGCTCATAAGACACAAGAAATTTTCTTTTAATGCGCAATAGGCCTAACTACTAACTTCCCTGGACTAATTTACTTGAAAACGAATTCATACCGCAAGTGGCCTGAAAGTAGTGCCAGCTTTTTCGGCTAGATTTTTATACGACTGCCTGAAAAAGGAGTACCTATATTGTTTTCAGGGTTCATGTATGTATGTATGTATGTATGTGAGTTTCTATATTCCACCATAATTTCTATACGCCTGAACCGATTTTGATAAATGAGTATCGTTAGAATCCCTAGCTTATTCCGGGTGACATAGGCTAGTAAAATTTAAAAAAAAAATTGATGGGGTGACCATGGTCCCGCATTAAAGACTAAAGTTGAAAAATAAATATTTGAAAATAAGATTAACTATATAATCATCATCTAGAAAATGATGAGTAGATTCCAAAAATATATAACACTATAGTTCAATATGCAGTGATTCACAAAAAATATCATTTAATAAAAATGTGAATAAGATTCCAAAGGTAATTTCAATACGGGCTTCGGCAGAGCAGTCGTATTTTTTAATAATTTTAATTATATTCACTTGTTGAAAGGATAGCTTGAGATTTGTCAAATTAACTTATTTGTTTACAATCCCACGACCTAGCTGGGACAGGTCAGTTAGGCTGCCTATACACATAAACCTAATCAATTCTCTTATTCTTCAAAATAAAGAAAGACAATGAGTCAATTCTGTAGTACATATTCTTAGACTAAAATAACAGCTCCATTTATATTGCTATCCCTTTCATAATCACGGCACCGTCTCAGTCGACCCTCGGCACGTTTAAACGCGTATTGTTGCGATTTTCATATTGCAATTCGCGTATATTATTATATGAAATGTATAAGTTAGCGCCAAATAAATAGTCGTCTCTGACTTGAGGGGTGAGCGCTTGTTTACGCAGCTCTCATACAAACTGTTGAAGTCAAAGTACAGAACGCGCGCGAGGTCCGAGGAATCTTAAGGAATGTTGACGTAATTAGATAGAGTTGTGATTTGGTCGATATTACGTTATCGATAATAACACCACCTGTACACACACAATACACAATGTAACGTCTCTCACGTTGACGTGACTGAGCAGGAATTTGACGATAACGTGACTGATGTGTTTGCACGTACCTTTTATATAGGACTTTAATTTGTTTAAGACACAATATTCTCCAATGTTTTTAAATACGCGAGCTTGTTTCAGATAAAGCTAAACCTAGAAGCCCATAACAAGGCAAGCGTTTCATTTGACGGACGGTCGCAATTGATACTCAGTGCTGGTGATAGGTAATAAATAAAGTTCGAATTCATGGTTTTAAACTCATTTACGAAAAACATTATGGTATGGTAAAAACATCATTTCAGAATGACCGTGTTGTTATTTCATGTAAATAGGAAAGTTCACATTGGCATTTGGTACATTTATTGTTTTTTTTTTGTTTTAATAATTTTAGTGTTGTTAAAAACTAAAATTGACAGCATTTCAATCAGTTACTCTCTTTTTATAGAGGATATTGCGAAAAAGACGGCACTACTTTTGTAAAATTATAAGTTTAAACTTTGAATTTTTTTCTCGACTGCTTAGTTTGATCTTTGCACGCTTAACATAGAAATCCTAACTTTTACACTATCATTAATCCTTAAAGCTGTCTTATCTCTGTTTTTATCATTTGCATGTTAATTATGCTTATGCATGCTTATTAATTTAACATTTCGCAGTTTTAGTGTTCTATTAATTTGTATTAATATTCCTTCTAAAGATTCACGCTACACCGTAATCGAGCCTGTACCTCGGTTAAAAATAGATCTAATTAGCCTAATGTCTCTACACAGACCTACATGGTTACGGTGTAGCGTGAATCCAGCATTTACCTAAGATAAAAAGCGATAATAAGCGTAGTTATTTCTTTCTTTAGCTAACTGTTTTAAATAAAATAAAATGATTAACACATTTTATTGACTATCGAATTGACTTCTTTCTTACATAAAGTTGCAAATATATTAAATTAATCTGAATGATATATTAAAAAAAGCTGTTCGAAATTCAAAGGATCTCTATAATGTAGCTCTAAATGTCCAATGTCCATCCAAATCATGATGAACCTACCTAAATCCAATTTTAATATTTTATAGTCTGTACGTGACGACATCAGTGTACCCCGTGCCTTCAATATGCGCGCAGGACCAAATCTCGGACTGGTTTGATTCCCTCGGGGAATGCCTACATTGGAACGTGAGGAAAAAACAGAAGCAAATTGATGAGCTCAGTGACCTAACCCACTCGTCCAGCGATACGCTTGAAGAGTTGGAAGCAAACCACCATGACGAGACGCCGGCGGATACGTGACCTGAGTTTGTGGTTGAGTGTGAACGATAGGTGACATGACCTAACCTCCGATTGATAAAGTACAAGATATGCTGTCAATGAGGCCAATTCTGTTATACGCAATCTCTAAAATAAAATGACAGCTCTATTTATATTGCTATCCCTTTCATAATACTCCCTACAGAAAGGGGCAATGCTAAAGTCCGGTCGCGGAACAGGAAGAATTTCGTAAATTAACCTGTTACTACCTGTCTCTGTCACTCCCGCGTCAAAATAATGCGTCACGCTCGCACAATTCGGCGGTCATTGCATCTGTGCGAGCGTGACGCATTATTTAAAGCTGTCATTGCGGCCGAATCTGTATAACACAATCTCTAAACGAAACTAAAATGAAACCGCCAAATCTAGTTCTGCCCCTTTCCGCAGAGAGAATTACGAAAGGGATAGGAATATTTTTATTGCTGCCATTTTAGTTTAGTTTAGAGATTGTGTTAAACAGAATTAGCCACAATGTGTCCGTGATTCGATAATTTACTAGTGAAAGCCGAGAGTGCAAAAAATGGCAATTCAATGGGAATTCAAAAAATAGATTTATCCCTAACTGCACTGGAATTTTATTATTCCTTTTTCGGTTTACCTTGTGATTTTATATAGCGCAGTGTTACCAGTATCTAAAAATCCGACTCTCAGCTTTCACTTGACGAACTCTAGTGAGAATTTTTTTTAAAACGATTTTCTTTTATTACTGCAAAAAACTAAATAATTATTAACGAACTCGACACTTTTTCTAAACTTTATATTGGGCTATATATCTTGTACTAAATCTTAAACCTAAATGAAAAGGACATAGCCATGCTTTGGCAGGCTAGGGAGCATGTCGTATTCAGTAAAATAAATGTAATATATCTATACATTTTTTTTATAACTCAATACCCCAATACGAAATACGTTTTCGAGTTCCTTTATGTACAGATTATTATAATGTACAACATTAAACCATGGATATAAAGATGAAGGTAGTTTTTTTACTCTACTATATATTTAAATTTAACTTTTGTCTTATGGTCTGATTACTGCAAAATAAAAAAATCTTAGTCTTTCTTCTTTTTTTTTGGGGCCAATGCTGAAAATAATTTGGCTACACATAGGCCCAAGTAATTGCCTAAATCATAAATATAATAATGTACTTTGTTTAGATACAAAGATGAAAGATTAATTCGAAGGCTGTCCGTTAAGTATTGTCAGAGAAGTTAGAACGGATTTTTAAGTTTTACGTTACTTCAGGAATTTTCTTGATTAATATTATTTATTACACAATTTAGATCATGAATCTGTAATTACTGCAATTGAAAATATGTAATGTAATGTAGCAAATAATAATTATGTATATATTAAATATATTTTCTAAATTGTATATTATGAAAGAGACCTAACTCTTATTTATTCGGTTTTAGGCATTTGTATTTTGTAAACTACCCAAACTAAGTTCATATATCAAAAATGTTCTAAAAACTGAAAAAGCATCTTAAAAGTTAAGAGATCCAATTTTTTTCAATGAAGTGTTTTTAGATATTATATGTACTAGCTGATGCCGGCGACTTTGTTTGCGTGGTTTATGTTTTTTGATTCCCAGGGCAACTACTTACGTTTCCGAAAAAAAAAAATTCTCTATCACTCTCCAGCCTGCCTAGAAAAGGAGCTCAACTATACTCATGCCAAAAATCACGTCGATCCGTTGCTCTGTTGCGGTGTGATTGAAGAACAAACCAACAAACAAACACACTTTCTCATTTATAATATTAAGCATGATTTTGCATCACACGTTATCCAGACAGTTATTAAATGAATATGCTCTTAATATCCCTCCCTCTCTCCTATGAGAGTGGAGGCCTGTGCCCAGCAGTGGGTTGTTAAACGGGCTGAAGTGGGGATCTATTATATATTAACTACGGAACTAGAGGCTCAATACAATTTGAGTAACACTGTATGCTATGTATATTGCTGTGTATTGCAATAGTGTTATTTCTTCTTAGTGTACAGATTTTTCATTTTAGTCTATTTCATGCACAATTTCGTGCAATATTGTGATAGTATGAAATTTTAAAACATGATGATGTTCACAAAAACATGATAAACATGAGCTTTATAACATTCCCTTGGGCAGTGAAAACTCAAAATATTATAAATAACAAAATCTATATTTTGCATTTATTTAAGTTATATAGGGTTATATGCATACTGCACTTCGAATTGTGCATTATTTACTTTCAAAATTTTATACTTATTACCTAGGTACCTATCGGTTGCCCAAAACCCATATTGATATTCATTAAATTAATTTTCTAAGAAACATAAGTATCAGCTTAAGAAGTAATGGCCTAAGTATATTCAATTACATACATAAGCCCCAATATACTTTAAACTGCACATGTTATTATAAAGATATTTATCTCATACAATATAAAATGTAGCCGGTATAAATTGTAAGGATTTGGTGCTGCATGGAACAATAAAGTGCCAATACTATCCCAATAAATTGCACAAATATATTTTTAATAATTTGGTGGTACTTTTGCTTTACAGTGAAACAGGGTAACTTTAGAAACTCGATAAACATTAAATAATCGGACACAAAATTGAATTCTGACTTAAAAAATATGGGCCATTCGATACGGGAAACCATCACAGAACTTTTTTTTTATTTACTACAAGTTAGCCCTTGACTGCGATCTCACCTGATCGTAAGTGATGATTCAGTTTAATTAAGATGGTAGCAGGCTAACCTGTTAGGAGTATGGTAGTTATTTTAAACCCATACCCCTAAAATGTTTCTACACAGCATCGTATCGGAACGCTAAATCGCTTGGCGCCACATCCGAAGCCTCCCACCAAGCCAGATCAGAGAAAATTCAGAAATTATAAATTCCCGAATTGACTCTGCTGGGCATCGAACCCGGGACCTCCCACGTTAAGACAACAGCGCTGAAAAATGCGCCAGGGAGGTTGTCAAAAAAAATGAAAATAAAATATACAATGGTTTGCATCCGAAACACAACACAAAAGTGTCTGAGTAATTTAAATTCAATTTTATGTCAAATAACAAAATCGATCATTCTTGATTTATCGCTTTTATAAAGTTACCCAGTTTGTCTGCACGGATATCTTATTATTTTAAGGTGGTTGGAAGCCTAAAAAGTTATAAAATTACAAAGTGTTTTGAACCATTTAGCCACTGGTTGTTACTATTTAGATTTACCATTTACCATCACGATTGTTCTAAAAATAAATTGATTGTTTTAAAAATAAAACTGTATATATAGGACTGTTAATTTGTGGTTGCCCTACAATATTTTATGTAAATGAAAAAAAAAATTATAATGGATTGGTGTATTATTTTAATGAAAATTGTTAGTTTATCGTGTGAATTGTTTTGTTTGGGATTTAAAAATATGACGAATGACAATGTTTTAATAAGAATTATACAGATTTAACTACCTATTGGTATTTAATGTTTTACTTATTACCTGAGTGAACCACCATTAAAATCACTGAATAATTTTTATCACAGAAAAAGGAGTTTGCTTTTTAAAAAGTAAGTAAAAAGTTTTTTCTAAAAAATGATATGAAATGTGCACATTTCATACCCTGTAAATGAGTTCGAAAGTTAAACTTCCCGGCTTAGGCCAGTAAAGAATGTATGTATTTTCATTACATATCATAAGTTTGAATTTGGAATCTTTCTTCCTGAATGTCTTGTAACTTGTTATAATGTTCTTTGGCCTAAATAGTTTAAATTTGGAACTCTACCGTATAACGCGTTCAGCACTCACAGCGCAAAAAAAAAAGTAAAAGTATAATATTTCTTAAGTAGGTTGCTTTTTTATTCACTTTCTTTTAATTACATAATATAATATAATATATTAAAAAAAGTCACTTGTTTCATTTTTTAGAAAAGCACTATACACACCTCGACCGGGAGAGCATTTCTGGTCTCGTATATAGCCGGACTCGCGTAGCTCGGCCGTCTAACTAACACTCGACCAGAAAACGCGTACTTCCCGGTCTCGCGATGTAATGTACTATTACTTACTTTTTTTGACGACCTCCCTGGCGCAGTGTTGAGCGCTGCTTATTACTTACTTTTTTGACAACGCATTGTTGAGATCTGTTGTCATAACTTGCGGATGTCCCGGGTTCGGTCTCCGGAAATTCCCAAATAATTGACCCAATTTGGGAATTTATAATTTCTGATTTTTCTCTGGTCTTAGTTTCCTTTCGGCCGTGGCTAGTTACCACCCTACCGGCCAAGCGCTTTAGCGTTTGTAGATGTAGATAGATGCCGTAGGTATAGAAATTTAGGCATTATGCTAGACAAAAATTGCCGTTTTGGTTAATTGACCCAATTTTTTTAATTTCCCGCCAGTTTGAACTCTATCATCTAGTGATGATAGAGTTCAAACTGGCGGGAAATTATAGAGCATAGAGTAAATAAATAGCAAGAGGAGACAATGTATAATAATATAAAATGTAATAAATAATACAACAGGTGAGCGAAATGAGTATATAGGTACGCGAATACCAAGGAGTGACAGAGTTTGCCTGGTGGGAGGCTTCGGCCGTGGCTAGTTACCACTCTACCGGCAAAGACGTGCCGCCAAGCGATTTAGCGTTCCGGTACGATGCCGTGTAGAAACCGAAGGGGGTAGGTATGGGTTTAATATAACTGCCATGCCCCTAACAAGTTAGCCCGCTACCATCTTAGACTGCATCATCACTTACCATCAGGTGAGATCGCAGTCAAGGGCTAGCTTGAAGTGGATAAAAAAGCAAGAAAATGTTCTCTTGTCCTGCTCAGCGTATCACTTTTTTTTGTTTGAGCTATCCGACAGTTTTTGCTATTCGCTCATATTCGTACGAAATCGGAGTAGAGCAAGATCCCAGAATAATAAATATGCATGGAACTAATAAGTACTAAGTTAGTTCCATGTAAATATATGTAAGGTCTGGCGGCTCTAGGATCTTGGACCAGAGTGGTAACCAGAGACATTTAACATAAATTATGGTGGTATGCTCGTAGCTTACAGTGTTTAACCCACAGAGTACATTGAATATAGAGGGATACACCATCGTCTTTAAACTTATAGACGATGGTGTATTGCTCTTGGTTGCATAGTATCCTAGTAGATCTAGTAATCTGTGGATGGTTTTTTGTCTGGACACTGAGAGTGTTGGCCTGAGGATCAGCCGAACGAAGACAGAACATCTGTTCTGTGACTTCGGTGGCCCCTCCCGATTCCATGATATTGCCTTAGATGGTGTATCCTTACCGGTCTGTTCCGATTTCCGGTACCTCGGTTCGCTCCTTCAAAACGACGGCAACATTGACCGAGACGTGAACAAAAGAATGAATGCGGGATGGATGAAATGGCGACAGGTCTCGGGTGTAATATGCGACCCACGAATACCCCTTAAACTAAAAGGGAAAATCTATAAGACAGTCGTTAGACCTGTCGCATTGTATGGTTCAGAATGTTGGGCGGTGAAAGGGACGGATGAAAGAAAAGTACATGCGACTGAAATGCGAATGTTGAGATGGATGTGTGGTGTGACTAGAATGGATAAGATTAGGAATGAATATATAAGGGGAAGTTTGAAAGTAGCGCCAGTGATAGAAAAGATGAGGAGTAATAGGCTAGCATGGTATGGGCATGTAATGCGGAGGGAAGAAAGGCATATTACGAGAAGAATGATAGATATGCATGTGGAAGGAAAAAAGAGTAGAGGGAGACCAAAGAAAAGATGGATGGATTGTGTGAAAGAGGATATGCGTATAAAAGGTGTGAATGATAGGTTGACGGATAACAGAAGTGAGTGGAAGAAGAAAACATGTTGTGCCGACCCCACATAGCGTGGGACAAGGACAGGAAGAAGAAGACTGACAATCCAGAGCAGTTAAACCAGTTAATTTAAAAAAAAAATGGACACTGACAGATGAGTCTGTCCTGTCACTTTGACAGTTTAAAATAAAATTACCAGAGACAAGTAACTTAAACTTAAAGAAAATTACTTTTCTTTGGCCACAAACATAACCTCAAACTGCTTTATTTATAATTTAGTTTGATATTTAAAACTTTTAAAATGTCCAAGATAACGACATTAGTTAATTTTGTAGCTAAACGAAACATTTCCTTGACAGTGCCGCGTGAAGGGAAACGTAATTTCAGAAAATTCGTAATCGCCAACAAAAGGGGATCCCGTATACATAAGCAGCAACAAATGGGCCCCAAACCAGAACTAGAGGTCGATAAGCGAGGGGTCCGCGATGTGGGGTATTACTTAAATGGACGCTTTGTCAAAGTTCCAGAAATGATACCAGAGCTTATCGTTCCAGATTTAAAAGATTTCGACTTGAAACCTTATGTTTCTTACAAAGCTGAAGATGTTATTCAAAGTGAATTTACACCGCAACAGCTGTTTGACGCTGTGTACAGCAAAAAGATTGTAACAGACTTTAAAGAAGGAAAACTTGATGCAGATGGCCAAGCTCTCGAACCTTCTGAAGAAGAGAAATTACAACCAGAAGAGGCTATTCAAAGGGCAAAGCGAACAGGCTCGGACATATTTTAATTGTTTTAATATTAAAGATTAGGTTTAGTATTTAGTAAAATTGTTATATTAATAAATTAATTATTTAAAATTGTATTTATTTATTACATTTACTCAATCATTTTGTTAACATTATTTGACTTATTGGAATTTTCGAATAACAAGTTAAACCTATATAGATAGGTAAAAATTAACCTACATATTATTATGCCCTATTTAGTGTGTATGACCAGCTTATAAACCAACTCGATGAAAGAACACAGATATGTATGTTTATGAATATGAATGACTGAAGAGAATCTTTCATAAGATAAAATTCTATAGTTTTCTGAATTTCATTCAAATAAGGAGTTCTAGCTTCTGCTGATATCGGACAACAGTAGGTAGTTCTAAAAATATAACAAAAGAAATTGTAATAAGTATTAATTAAAAATGTACATAAATTAATAGTTACCTACTAAACAATTTTTTATGACACTACAAGCTAGCCCTTGACAGTGATCTCACCCTGGTGGTAAGTGATGATGCAGTCTAAGATGGTAGCAGCCTAACCTGTAGAGGTATGGCAATTGGTTTTCTACACGTTATCGTCCCGGAACGCTACATTCCTTGGCGGCATGTCTTAACCGCTACGGTATTACTTCACGTACCATATGGACGTATCACGTAACGTGACGTGGTTTAAGTAACCTTGACCCTCTAAGCCTCCCACAAACTTCCAAATTGACCCTGCCGGGGATCGCACCCGGCACCTCCCACTTAAAAGACAAGGTGCGCCAGGGTGGTCGTCAACGCAATTTATAGGTAAGTACTTACCTATTTATCTTATTATTACTATGCGCTTTAGTTATTTATATACAAGGCGGTTAGTAGGTACGTATTACGTACCTACTTACATAACATAACATAAACATTCATTAACATCCACGACCCCTCGTATTATCAACAAAATCTCAACGCAT
The DNA here is from genome assembly GCA_923060345.2 of Erebia aethiops. Taxonomy (NCBI): domain Eukaryota; kingdom Metazoa; phylum Arthropoda; class Insecta; order Lepidoptera; family Nymphalidae; genus Erebia; species Erebia aethiops. The sequence goes on along the minus strand of OV281096.1, from coordinate 4,535,707 downwards.
TGACTTTGTTATTTGAATTCCTACTATCGGTTCGCGCGGTTGTCGCCACCATCTCGGCGCGTGCGCATTCGAATTATCTACCCAAACTACCAACCTAGAGAATAAAAAATGGGAGGAAATTATTCCGCTATGGATCCGATGGAAGTGCCCGTGCCGGACTTACGGAAATTATTCGAAAGAGATGGGTATTTAAGGCCCTATGAACGAGAAATTCGACGTCGGTAAGTAATTAAATTATTATAATTTATTTTTAAAGCCATAGCTTAAATTAATAGGAGAAAATTCAAAAAAGGAACTTTGAGGTTAAACCATTCTGTTTAGTGTTTACAGTCGTTTCACAATCAAGCGATTGAAGCGCTGTAATTTTGTTTTTGATTCAATGAAATTTATATCAATTATGTTTTGGAGAAATTTAAAATGTTATTAAACAAAACGATTAATAAATCGTTTTTGTATTTGTATACCATAGGTAGGTACATAGGAATTAAACAAAATATTCAATCTCAACATTAAGACGTCTTCCATGGATGTTCGCCATGACTTGTGGACGACTAGCGCTTTATGTGCTTTGAAGACATTTTTTCAATGTCAAATCTAAGGTCATTGTAATAGATAACAAGAACTTTCAAAAGAAGGATTTAGGATGATTTTCAAAGGAATATTATGTACCTAGATATATTATCTAAATAGTAAATTGTTACTGAGTTTTATGCACAAGTAAATATTCTAAGTTTATGGCTAAATGTTGTCATTTGGTAATTTGCAGGAACTAGGAAGGTAGAATAATTATTAAGACCGGTTTATAGGCAAATATGAAATAATAAATTAATAATACTTAAACCGGTCATAAAATTATTCATAGGTACGCAATCGAACTGTCGATAAGATACTATTCAGTATTCACTAACTAGGTACTGGGTAGGTATGACATTAGGTACATAGGTATCTATGCCAAAACGTGGCCAAAACCCTCAAGCACCGCGCGACGAACGTCGCGGGCAACCATGGGACGGAAAATCCGACACGACTGGAGAGAGATTAGATGCATGACCGAGGCGCTCTCGGAGGCACCAGTGTGAAACGATGCTAGTATTAAGAATTTATTGTTAGTAAACCTCAATGCTGAATAATTATTATGGCCCGACCCGGGAATCGAACCCAAATCCACCTCGTCATCCGCCGTCGATCACGTTAACCACGAAGCAGTCAAAATTGTGCATTACGTAATTAATGTTTTTTTTTTAAATTACATTTTTTACTACTTATAGGTAGGACCTAGAACCTAGTTACATACAGATAATATACTGCCATCAATTAGGTTGATATGATTAAATCATACTTCTATACCCAAATTAAGGTACCTACTTAAATGCGAAAGTGTGTCTGTCTATTTGTCTGTCTGCTACGCTTTCACGACCTATCGATTTAACTGATTTTGACGAAACTTTTTATCCCGGAAAATGAAAGAGTTCCCACGGGATTTCTCAAAAAATCCAAAATACGCTCGAACGAAATCGCAGTCATCCTCTAGTAACTGTATAAATAAAAAGAAACGGCTAACTTAATTACCTTTACCTATTCTATTTTCAGTTATGCATGTTTCAAAGACATTTGGGACAAAATCCACGCTTGGAATGGCGGTGTGGACTCATTCACATCTGCCTATAACTATTACGGTCCACAATTCGGATTCGACGGGTCGGTGGTGTGGCGCGAATGGGCACCAGGCGCGCACAGTTTGCACCTGCAAGGGGACTTTAGTACGTACCTCCCTCATTCTAACTTATCTAATAATAATTGCCTGTTGAAATTAGGTTGGTAACCGATTGCGCATTCGGTTTATTCGGAACTGTTAACCGAATTGGCATATATTTATATCGGGTCGGTGACCCAATACGTCAGCCAACTTTTTATACCAGGGTTGCGATCGAATGCGGCCAATCGAATACATAATACAATACAGTAAATACATTGGTTGGTAACCGAAAAAGGGCAGCAGACGAAAACCGACCGCGTGTAAATGCGCCATTACATTTACGGACCACGATTCAGATTCGACGGATTGGTGGTCACCTTGCAGGCGCGCACAGCTCGCACTTGTAACGGGACATTAGTAGAATTCTACCTACCTCCCAAATTCTCATTTTCTTCAACCCATTCAAATTCAAATTCTTTTTATTCCAATAGACTTTTTACAAGTGCAGAATAGTCGAATGAAGCTACCACTGGAATACCGCCCTACCGAGAAGAACCAGCAAGAAACTCGGTGGTTGCTCTTTTGAAAAAAATAAAATATATTTACAATTGCATTAGTCTAAAGATACATAAGTTTTTTTTTTAATATTTTGCCGGCTTACTACTAAGATGAGAAGGGCTAGGCCGTCGTCTACCACGTTGGCCAAGTGCAGATTGGCAGACTTCACCTTTGGGAACATTATGAAGACCTCTTATGCTGAGATCTATAGAGCGTACTTTGACTTAGCTCAGACTTTACTCAGAGTTAAAACGAGATGGACTTATGTGAGTAACATAATTCTGTCTCGTTTTAACCATGTCTTAAGTCTAAGCGAAGTCAAAGTTCGCTTTATAGATCTCACACTTACTCAGAGTTAAAACGAGATGGACTTATGTTACTAACATAAATCTGGCTCGTCTTAAGTCTAACCAAAGTCAAAGTTCGCTCTATAGATCTCACACTCATGATCTTTCGTTCACTGTTAAATCAAGTGATATTTAATTACTGTCTCGTTTTAACCATGTCTTAAGTCTAAGCGAAGTCAAAGTTCGCTCTATAGATCTCACACTTACTCAGAGTTAAAACGAGATGGACTTAAGTTACTAACATAAATCTGGCTCGTCTTCAGTCTAACCAAAGTCAAAGTTCGCTCTCTAGATCTCATACTCATGATCTTTCGTTCACTGTTAAATCAAGTGATATTTAATTACCGCTAGGTTATCACCACTCAATAGTTCTCATGGAATATTCAACATACCTACCTATCTATATTTAGGATCACGAAGTTGTGGGCAACATATTTTTTTTAAATGGTATAGGTACTATTTGATACAATAAACACAGATAGGTTTGATAAAAACGCACAAAAGGCGGTCTTATCGCAAAATAACAATCTTTTCCAATAAAGGATTATGTAATGCCTATGTTACAATACATCCCATATAGAGTACAAACAATTTATGAAAAGGGAAGATTTGAATGGTTTAAAAAGGCGATCTAGGCCTTTTGTTTACATGATAAGTGTGACTTTGTATGTGACCTCTAACTAGCTGTTTACAAATCTTCATGAAAAACAAGGTGACCCTGGTTGGCTTTGCTTGAGCGTACCTTCTGATAAATGGGCCCTTAGGGACAGGGTCTATATGTTTTAGTGAGAATTCAGCATCATTTCCCAGTGGTCAGATTGGTGGTTGTATACCAGTCTGAATTAAAATTTAGAATAGAAATAGATAAAATAGAAAACAATTAAAATTCCCGATGGTCCCCATAGAAAAGTGCGGGCATTATCTTTAAATCTTTTACTAGCTGATGCCCGCCACTTCGTCCGCGTTGATTGAGGTTTTTTGGTTTCCACGGGAACTCTTTAATTTTCCGAGATAAAAAGTAGCTATGTGTTAACTGTTCCAGACTATAATCTATCTCATCCAGATCCGTTCAGCTGATCTGGCATGATTGAATAACAAACATTCATACATCCAAACTCACGCATTAATAATATTAGTATATATCTTTTATAAGCCCAATTTATTTTCCAGACGGCTGGAATCCGAAGAGTCATCCGTTCAAGAAGCTAGAGTACGGGAAATGGGAGCTCTACATCCCAGCCAACCCGGACGGTTCTCATCCCCTGAAGCACCAGAGCAGGGTTCAGCTTATTGTCAACGACCACTTGTACCGGGTATCGCCATGGGCCAGCTACGTCAAACCCTATGAGGGATTCACTTACCAGCAGTTCATTTACAGGCCTAATGAGGTATATCTATAATCTATATGTATACTTACTAATACCACAGTCTAAGTGGTTTAACTTTTGTAACACCTGCAACACAATTCTCCGGGTTAAAAAGTAGCCCATATTATAACCACTCGATCTTGCCAGAGGTATCTCGCAAACTGCTGCAACTCTATATCTGGAATAGAGATGATTACAACTCTGTCAAATCAGCAACGCTTTATCAAACTTAAAACACGCTTCTAGTATGGAAGTTTGAGAAGTAGAATACATAGTTCATGACATCATCAAATTTCAACACACTTTTTTTCTTTAATCGAAAGTTTAACATTATTATCAAACTTAAAACATGTGAATAATAGGTCTTTTGGAATAGGTAATCAGTAAGAAATAATTTATTTTCGACATACTTAGGCATCGTCCCTGTTGTTCTTGTTTCAGCCGTACAAATTCAAACAAAGCAAAGTAGACCGACCAGCTTCTCTTCGCATTTACGAGTGCCACGTCGGTATAGCAACCAATGAAGGTAGAGTTGGCACGTATTTGGAGTTCAGAGACAACGTGCTGCCGAGGATAAAGCGCTTAGGTAATTTTTTTTAATAATTTATTTAGTACCAAAATTTATAAAATATGAAGAAAAACAGATACATAGTGGACAAGGAAGCACTTATCTCTATAAGAGATCTCTACCAGTGACCCTTGGCAATGAGATATTACTTCCTTCGATTTATTTCATACCTTATAGAGCCACCTGATAAAAAAATTATATTATACATTGCTGCAGCGTCATTTCTGCCACGCTGGCTTTGATAATTTTTGGGGTGCAGAAGAAAATTTTGCCCACAAGTTAACTAGCTTGGGGGACAAATGACTCAGCCCGGTTCCTCTTAAGTTAAATAATTACGTCCATGGTTCAATAATTACTAGATAAGGAACAGTTTCGAATATTGCAAGCCTCATTGAGGCACAAGGATTTCGTGATTTTCGGAAATTACCGATACGACGTAAACACTTATTACATACAATATTCTTGTTACAGGTTATAATGCAATTCAGCTGATGGCTGTTATGGAACATGCTTACTACGCATCCTTTGGATACCAAGTCACTAGCTTCTTTGCAGCTAGCAGGTGAGAATTCTTTTTTCCGAAGATTAATCGTAGAGTTAAAATCGTTGATATTTTGGACTCATTAATTTTATATATTAGATCATACTCGTTTTCGTTGTCTCAACTAATATCTAGCCATCGAATTTCACCTACATAGATCTCCACAGAATAAGGTCTTGTGCCGCTTGCTATTGCCGACTCCCAGCTACTAATTTGAGATCACCCTCCATTTGGGATCTACCAAGGCCCCGGTTTTCGATACAAGGCCGCCGTTTAAGCACCTTAGGACCCCAAATTTAATATAGTATTCAAAGGAAACTCGGTTATCTATATAATTATACTTTTATTTAGCAATTCACACAAACACCATCCATCCCAGAGTTAATACCTACTATTTTTCTCCAGAACCATAGAAGCAGTAAGGTTTTGTACTTGTTCAGCCTAACAATTGGGTATTTGACAACTATTCAAATAAATTATTTTTTAGTGATTATTAAATAGAGGATCTCCCAAAAGTCGTAATATCTATGTCCCCTGTTAGTTTTATGTTGAATAACTATTTTAAACTATCGAATAAAGTAAAAAATGCGTCTTTAACTTTGATGACGTCACTATGCAATATTTCATGCAAAATCCCGTACTAAGCACGCCTTTTGACGTTTTAAAAAAAGTTGCTGATTTGACTAGTTGTCAAATACCCAATAGATAGTACATTTTTTTTAAATCTGGTTTTTAGTCGTTACGGAACCCCCTGCGAGCTAAAACAGCTGATCGACAGAGCTCACGAGCTCGGCATATACGTGCTACTAGACGTGGTGCATTCCCACGCCTCGAAGAACACGTTGGATGGCCTCAATGAGTTCGATGGTACTAGCTCCTGTTTCTTCCACGACGGACCTCGCGGTACACATTCGCTTTGGGACAGCAGACTTTTTAACTACTCAGAGTAAGTAGAATTCGATGTACACTTGTTTTATATGAATAAAATCATCATCATTATCATCATCTCAGCCTGCGGACGTCCACTTCTAAATGTAGGTATAAAATTTCAGTCATGTCATTTAGTATGATTATATATACACCTATAAACATCCCAACACATTTATTATTATTAATATAATATACAGTAATATATAATATACAGTTATTATTACATATATACAAGAAAAATTAAAATCTAAATTAAATATTAAATAAATAATAATATAATAACTAAAATATATTATTAAAAGGAGTCCCTTTAGGCAAGGTTCCAAAGATACTGGCAGCGTTCCCCCTTTGAATAGCTAGACTTATTCTTTGTCCGAGGTAGCTGCCAGCTCTTCGGTCTCCTGTGATGTTAGTATGTATAGATAGTTAGTATGCATATTAGAATATGCATACTAACTATCTCTGTGCTTTCGGGCCCGTTTATACTCAACTATTTTATCCAATTCGCGTGCTTAAGTTCTGTATTAAAATCTATTAAATACTTGTAATTCATTCCGAACCATTTGACGATTCAAACGCACTTGTAAAAGTTTATTTTAATAAAAACAATTTACAAGTGAGGATGGCCTCATTTTTAAAATTTTAATTATTTTTAAATCAGTATTATTATTTATTTCTTAACTTGCCCTAATTTCTTCCAGTTTATTTTTTGATCGGCATTAAAACTAATTAGAAGTAGATACTAGAATTAGTACTAAGTACTAGTTTATACATATATTACAAAAATAAATATGTTTCAGAACGGAGGTGCTACGATTCTTGCTGTCCAATTTGCGATGGTATCAAGAGGAATATCAGTTTGATGGATTCAGGTGAGATTAAAACATTTACGAGTTTCAATCACACCGTAATGTTTTATTTTTCTTGACTTGACAGGGAAACTCCCGGTCCCTGGGTGAGATGAGAACTCGTTAGACTCTTATTTATGGTTATGTTGGTAGCAGATTATTCCATCACCGCCCTAAATATATAATAGGGGTTTGAAATTTGTATGAAAGATTTGATTTAAATATAAAGTAAGGCGTGGGATATAAGTACACAAGAGGCGACGAGCGCGCGGGCTGGTAACTATCGCTAGAAAGGTTTATTCAGTAATAGGTGGGTAGTACACTCTCCACTGATGACGATAGTGAAATTCTGCCCACATGCTGATGGGCCTTTCACTTGATATGGCCGCTCAAAGACGTGTTATGGTTACCAAAAATGAACCATAATTAGAAAAGCTGATTCTTGTACAGTATTAAAGTATGCACAGTACTTAAGTAAACAGTATAAAAACTGACGTAACTCATCGAGTCTTTCACTAGATATCACCTCTCAAAGACGTTATAAACTTACAAACTATAAAAAATTATAAGCAATTATTATTTCAGCAATTTTTATTAGCAAAAAATATTATAAAAGGCGCCTTAATAATTTTTAATAACAATCAACAATGATGACATAAAAGTGCAGCTATCTCTTAGTCTAGAAGGTTATTTTTGTAAATATAATATTATTTTGACAGATTCGACGGCGTAACGTCTATGCTGTACCACAACCGCGGCATAGGCGCTGGCTTTTCGGGCCACTACGACGAGTACTACGGCCTCAATGTGGACACAGAGGCGCTGGTGTATCTGATGGTAGCCAATGAGCTCATACACACCAACGACAAGCGGGCCATTACTATCGCTGAGGTGAACTTATGGGCCTATTACACTACACTTTTTCAAGGGCCCTGTGACAAGGGTGGGCGTAACGTCGCTATTACCTATCGGGCCCTAACTCAGTATGAACGAGAACCTAGAAGCACAGTAAACAGATACAACCAGTACTGAAACTACCTAGAAACGTTCTAATCAGCTCACTCACACAAACATGCGCATCGGACATGCGATGACGCGGCACTCACTACTGACGGCACTGCAATCAGCGCTTAGGATCTCGTCGATGCGCATGTTCGTGTGAGTACTGGTTGTATCTGTTTACTGTGCTAGAAGACGCGACTTGCACGACGTGGTGCCATCTAGGTGGATTAACGTCAACCCTAACCACCCTAAGTTATTAAATTGCCCGGTCGGCAGAGTGCGGCAGACCGGGACGACCTGATGTACCAAATCAGGGACCCTTTATCCCTAAATGTTATTACACTAAACTGATAACTGATTCGGAGAAGAGTCCCTTGAAAAAGTGTAGTGTAATAGGCCTTTTAGTCATTTTCGTCTAAATCCCTCAACAATCTGGTGCCATATGAAGTGGGGTACAATTTATTACCCACATACAAGCTGATGCCCGCGACGGGACAGTATGAGGAAATTACGTTTGTTGGCCCGTGTTTCTACCGAAGGTTGAAGATGGGATTTTTTTACCCGTTAATAAAGAAACATTTGTATTTGAAACCATTGCATGGTTTTTCAGCAAAACTGTAATTATTTCAGTCTTTTCAAAATCAATTTACGCTTTTGTCAGGATGTATCAGGCATGCCAGCGTCAGGGCGACCGGTGACCGAGGGTGGTACCGGGTTCGATTACCGACTAGGCATGGCTATTCCTGACATGTGGATCAAACTCCTGAAGGAGGAAAAGGATGAGAACTGGGAGATGGGACACATCGTTCATACTCTGACCAACAGACGCTGGTTAGAGGGGACGGTAGCATATGCAGAGAGTCACGATCAGGTATTTTATTATAATCCATATTATATCGACAATTAAGGCATATTTGGAACTAGCTGATGTTTAGTTAACTAGTATTTTTATTCTTGTATTTTCCAGGATAAAAAGTACCCTATGTGTTATTCCAGACTATAATCTATCTCTGTGCCAAATTTCATCCAGATCCGTTCAGCCGTTCTGGCGTGATTGAGTAACAAACATCCAGCCATCCATCCAAACTTTCGCATTTATAATATTATAGTAAGATAAGTAAGTAATAAGTATATAAATTATATAGACAATAAAATGCCCGCGTGGATTAACGGTTTTTTATTCCTACGGGAACTCTTTAATTTTCCGAGATAAAAAGTAGCCTATGTCCTTCCCCAGGATGCAACCTACGCCTTTACCAAATTTCGTCAAAATCGGTTGAAAAGATGGGTCACAGACAGACACACTTTCGCATTAAAAATATTAGTTTGGATTTGGAATAAGTTTTTATTTTAATTACTTAACTTGTTCATCGCAGGCTCTGGTAGGCGACAAGACGTTAGCCTTCTGGCTGATGGATGCATCGATGTACACACACATGAGTACCCTGAGCGAGCCCAGCCCTGTCATAGAGCGCGGCCTCGCGCTTCACTGTATGATACGGCTCATTACTAACGCGCTGGGCGGCGAGGCCTATCTCAACTTTATGGGTATGTGAGAACAAGACGCACGCACGTGAATTCACACACGTACTCAGACACTAAAACTCTTACGTAAGCTCTCAAACGCACCAAGCACATGCATGCGTACGCTCTTACGCAAACTCGCACGCACGCCAACTCGCACAAGACGGCGTTCTGGCTCATGGATACGTCGATGTACACGCACGAGTATTCTGAGCGAGCCCAGCCCCGTCATCGAGCGCGGCCTCGCGCTGCACTGTATGATACGGCTCATCACTAACGCGCTGGGTGGCGAGGCTTATCTCAACTTTATGGGTATATCATGGGGACAAGACGCACGCACGCACGTATACCCAAAAACTCACACGCACACTCAAACGCACAAAGCACACGCACGCGAACGCTCTTACGCAAACTCGCACGCACACCAACTCACACAAATTCACAAGCATGAGTATTGAGTACCCTGAGCGAGTCGAGTGCCTTTATGCAACTTTATGGGTACCTATGTGGGAACAAGACTACGCACAAATTGTGAACTCCTACGCTTGTACACACATGCACTCACGCAATCTTTTACGCTCGAAAATGCACACGTGCGAACGCAAGCTAACACTCACGGATTAAAGCCACATGCCATTACTAAAATTATACATCAATGCCACATGCAATCACACAACACAATGTCTAACGCACACGCACTTACGTAATCTCCACCGCACACTTACGCAAACTCATAGATACAAATTCACACGCACGCACTCACACAAAAACACGCGCGCAATTTCACACACACGCACTCACTCACGCAAAAACTCAACATTCCCAACTTCATACGCACGTTATACCTACAGATAAAATACTAGTATTTCCTCCTCAGGCAACGAGTTCGGTCACCCTGAGTGGTTGGACTTTCCTCGCGAAGGCAACAACTCCTCGTACCACTACGCGCGCCGCCAGTGGAACCTCGTCGACGATCCTATGCTCAAGTACCGCTTCCTCAACCAGTTCGACGTCGATATGAACGCTTTGGAGGACAAGTACGGCTGGCTGAGGGCTAATCCGGTAAGTGTTATTTATTTACTATAAGTTAGCCCTTGACTGCGATCTCACCTGATGGTAAGTGATTATGCAGTCTAAGATGGTAGCAGTAACCTGTTATAGACTAAGAGATAGCTGCACTTTTGGTAACTATCGCCAGGAAGGCTGATTCAGGATTAGGTGGGTGTACGGCTCTCCACTGATTACGATAGTGAATGTCTGCCCGCATGCTGATGGGCCTTTAACTAGATATCGCCGCTTAAAGACGTAACACGTCTGATTAACAAAAATGAACCATAACTAGAAAGGCTGATTCTTGTATATTAAAAGTATGCGCAGTTCCTACGTAAATAGTATAAAAACTGACGCTATTCATCGGGCCGTTCTCTAGATATCACCTCTCAAAGACGTGATAAACTTACAAACTGTAAATATTTTTATTAGCAATTATTAGATACCACCTTAAAAAGTACGATTATATTTTATATTGTTTTTAGGCGTTCGTGTCGTGTAAGCACGAAGGGGACAAGGTGATCGCGTTCGAGCGCGCCGGCCTGCTGTTTGTGTTCAACTTCCACCCCACGCAGAGCTTCACAGACTACCGCGTAGGCGTCGACGTGGCGGGGAAGTATCAGGTAATTCTCGAGTCGTCTCAGTCGCATTCAAGATTTGGGACCCTGAGACGCATCATTCTCGGTGCGGACTGTGCCGCTGGTTTTTAGTGGGTATTCTGGAGTGAGTCCCACATACCCGCTTAGTGCGGGATACGTCAAAGCATTTTTCCAGCAATAAAAAAAATGGTTATACTTTTCAAAAGACTCTTCAGTTGAAGCACGAATGAGACAAGATGATCACGTTCGAGTGTTTAAATCATATGTCTTGAAAATAAAATTTACACACAACATAATGTTAAATGTAAAGATAGTGAAAAAATTACTGTTTTGTTTCAGGCTGCGCTATGCTCGGACAGTAAAAAGTATGGCGGTTTTGGGCGCGTGGAACCAGATAACGAGTTTCATCATACACAAAATATGCCGTGGGGCAACCGGAATGATTCAATACAGGTAAAAAATATAAATAGGTATTTATTTATAGGAAACATTTTTTTGGGTAACGTATGTTGGTAATATATTTTTTGTGCTACGTAATTAATTACTTTCTAATTATAATGTCACGAAGAAACTAAATTAAAAATTTATCAAAATCCTTTTTGGAGGGTCACTTGAAATACAGTTGCTAATTCTAAGTTACCTCACGGATGCCTTTATTGAACTGAGATTAGAACTACATTGGTAGATTACCGTTTACCGATTACTCGTTTTTTTTTTCTATTTTACTTAATGTATTTTATTTTGTTTCAGATTTACATTCCTTGCCGTACAGCTATTGTTTATGCTCGTTGTGAATAGTATGAAAACCGCACTGGGATATTTAAGATTTTCTAGTATCTATTACTTAGTTCGATATTGATAAAATATGTACCTTTGTATGGTTTTTTTTTAAAGTTAGAATATAAACATAAGTGGCATACTATTTTTACCTATACCTGCACAACTAACATTAATGTCCTCCCGACCGAATTTCGGTCACGGCGGTCTATCTCCATAAAAATTAGCCATCAACTAACATTATAAAAAGCTTGTATGTCCTATTAAAATACCTACATAGGTACATTTTATCATGTTATTTTGATACCTCTATCTTTATTTAGTTCATATTTTAATTATTAATATTGTCTCGATGTATTTATTATTAATAAGAGACAACTTGCTGTATGAACCCTTGTGTGGAAGTGCCATAACCTAGTCATTTTGATTTATTTTTATCACAAAATGTAACAATCACAAATGTTCGCTTCAAATCCATATGGTTAATTAAAGTGCTAAAGAAAATAATTATTCATCTATGAATTTTCTAAAAAAACAGATCTCTCAAGGGCTGTATGTGTATTAAAAAGGTTTGAATTAAAAACCCATAGGTAAAATATAATTTCATGTTTGAAAACTGTAATATTTCTATGAAATCCCTATAGTTTTATCGGTGTTATTGTTATTTACTTTCCAATTTTATATAAATGAAAGACTAAAAATGTAGTACAAAATATATAATAGATACATTTATTTTTATTAAAATATTGTTTTGTATGTAAAATGTGTTTTACTAAGATGGTACACCTATAAGTAGATTGTTCTTAGGAGTACATGATAAAGGCTTTAACCTTGAAAGAGTCACTTTGTACCCAAACTCTTGGGCCAATCGTGCCCGATCAGAATCTATTACGGCCATACATCTTGCGCCTCTTACTGTCAATGGATGTTCTTCATGAGTTTGATCAGCTGTGTGGCCAATACACAAATATTGATCAATATTCAAACTCTTGAACACAGAACTCCTTGGGTAAACAAGTCTATCTGTTGCATGTAAAGAGCCATAGCAACATGGGCATATTACAAACTTTGCATTTGCCTTCAAACATTTGTCCAATACCAAATCACTTGCAATACCACATGCATGCAATGCTATTCCTATATCAAACTTTCCAATAAAGAAATCTAAATTGCATTGAAAGAAGTAGACATTCTGAAGACCCATATCATGTACTCTGTCTCTAGCTCTTGATAGAGATTGTTCCTTATTTTCTAGTAATATAACTGTGCATTTTGGGAGCAAGTATGCAATAAGGATTCCTAAATGTCCAGAACCACAACAGAAGTCAACAATATGATCTCCTTCTTTAGCCATGTCTAGAACAGCTAGACACAGGTTTTCTAGCTGTTGAGATTTTCTTATGACCCTCTCATCTGGTAAATGGCCAGCTGCAGGGTTGGCTCCATGTGGAATTATATTCCAATCAAGACTTTTATCTATTCTGGAATCACTTAAACCTAATTCCATTCCTTCTTCTAATACATTTAAAGCATTTTCTATATCTTCTGGTTTGGTAAACAACCTCTTTTTAGGATTAAGTCTTTTAGGGTCTGATTTGTAAAGACTAACATCTTCTGTATGAGGTAACTCCATATTTACAATTAACTGCGGCTTGACATCTATTGTTTGAAAAATATTGTTAATATTTTCAAGTTCTTTCAAACTTTTAATATTGAAAAACCACTTGTATGTCAGTGGCAATAAAGGCTCAATTACTTTTTCACCAAAACTTTTCATAACAATAGTATACAAAGCAAATAATATTAAGTCTGCAAGAGTAAAAAATGGGCCTTCAGCAAATTGATGTGCTACATTGAGGTCTTCTACTTTGACACAGCAATCAACCTCTAGTTCTTTCTTAATATTTGATTTCCATTTCCTGTTTTTGGGCATCCTTTGACCATCTTTTGAATTACTATCATTTCCATTATTTACAATATTGTTTAAATGATCTATTTTATTTGGAGTAATAGTGACTTTCTTTAAATCTCTGGCTATTTTATACACATTATGTATTCTAACAGGTTTTTTCAAATGATTCTCAAAACGGACTAAACTTTTTGGTACTTTTAGACATCCTTCTGAAAACAATAGGTCTACTGAGTGTAATAAATCGATTTCACAGAATTTAGTCCAAATGGATACTTCGTTTGGGGCCTGAAGGCATCCTTTTCTGAAACCAAGTAAACCTTCATCCGACTCCCTAGGGGATTGTGGAGATGATCTATATTTACAAATATGACGTGACACGGCGCACAATCCTGTAATGATTGTATTGTCGTAGAAAACAGAAGGATACACACATGACGACACCTGCCAGGGAATCTCTCCGTAATCAATGAATTCTACATCTTCACAAGTTAGATTAATTAGAGCTTTGTCCGCATTATTTGTTGTATGAACAAAATTTAGCTTTACTGCTTCAGACTGACAATATTTATGTACACAGTAAGCTATTAGAGACTCTAATGGGATTTTTATAGTTCCTGTTTGGATAAATTCTTCTTTCGATGTGTATGTTAATAAATATACTTCGTTTTTCATTTTGAAGCCCTATTTACATAAATATTGCGAATTATTTACTACAGATTTTCTGTAATGATTTATGATTCTTGTAATTTATAGATTTGTAGGTTATGTTTTCATTATGTCAAAGTCAATAAAGTTTGGCAATCACTACCTATTGACAGTTGAGTGTTGACACAATACCAATATTACTTTACTCTATGGTTGACACCCATAGAAATAGTATGTATAAATAGTATGTATATTCATACAACTAGAACGATCACTAATGTGTTTTTGTTAAACAAATTCACACCTTTTTTTTAAAAAAATAAAGTTCAATTTAGATTACCTTTCACTCATAAGGAATTTCGTTCTCGACAAGGACTCACTTTTAAGTCGCGCTGTCTCGTTCTCGGAATTGCCATTACACAAAAATAAGTTTACAGGGAGGTAAATAAAAAAACCTCGAATATTATTCAAAATTATATTTTTGCAAAGGTATTACCTAAAATATTATTGTTGCTATAAAAAATTAAACACAGGCTCGATTGTTTATAACATTATAATAACTCTTAGTAATAGACACGTAATATTTACGTCTAGGGTAATAAGGATCATAACGCTATATTTAACCGTTACGGGTCTGTTAAAGTTAGTTGAAACAACTGGGCCTTGCTGTTTTGAAATACCATATTATCCTATTCCTAATTATAAAAGCAGACAACTAATATCCTAGATTAACATATAGGCTACTTTAATCCCGGAAAATTCCTTGGTTCGGGATTATGAAGAAACCGAATTACATGCGAGCGGAGCCACGGGCAGCAGCTAGTTATTAATATTTAGAACTTTAGGAGTTATACTTGTGTGATGTGTCACATGTTCTTAAAGTTTTTTATGAAACACTTTTACTTATGAAGTTTGGCCCGACGTATCTATGATTTCGTGTGCAATCCTGCATTTATATGTAGTCCATGCGCAATATTTTGTTCAGTAAAATTGTACTTTTAGATTGTTCCTGACTCAAAAAAAATTACAGTGCTAAGTTCAATTCAGCTTGCAACATGTCAGTTGAACTCACCCAAGCCTGGATCTTTGGAAGGTTTATGTACTCAGACCCAATTATCATCCACACCAAGAAAAGCCAAGTTAAAACGAAAAGCCAAGTTAAAATTAAAGTTTTAACTCAAAAAATCAAAAGAAGGCATGTTAAAATAGAAAATTTAAAATCAATGTTAAAATTTTTAAAAAACAAATGTAATAATTATGAAGAATTTGTTCGTTTCAATGTTTAAAAATTTCTAAATTTTTTTTACAAATAATTTTGTGCCGTCGTAATCATGCATCTATCACCGAAAATATTTTTATATTTTGTCCGTAATTAATTAAAATTATGGTGTTCGCTTAGAAAGAGACAACGCACCTTAATATTAGCTCTCTTTCGGCTCGCGTTTCGTGCGTAAGTGATCCTTCTAGTTGTATGAATATACATACTATTTCTATGTTGACACCAGAGACCAGTGAGAATAAACACAAGTGTGTTTTCGATTTTCAACACTCATGGTTTTCGAAGATTAATTTTCAGACAATGTTGTGCCTTAATCATTTAGCTCACTTTAAGACTCACATTGGAACCATATTGGAGCCAATAGCAAATAAAAAGTTTATAGTTGGAGCCGACTCGAAAATGTAAACAAAATAGTGTAAATATTACTCATCCAATGGCAACAAAACAAATGTCATTCTCTTCTCATACATTTGAATTTTGACACCTGTTTGACACCTTTTTCTTTTCTGAGTGGTTGTCATTGGCGACTGGATTTTTCTTTTTTGAAAAATAAAAACAAAGTGGACTGTGCGGGAATGCAAGAATATTTTTAAAAATATTGATATTCAGGCAAAAAATCACCAATAATGTTGGAAGTACTGAACGGATTTCTTCTACTTTATTTCTTAATACTTTGCACACTGAGTGCATTAGTGCCACTTTTAGTAAAACCAGTAAGTAATCAATGCCCAAGTACCTAACCATACTTTTTAAATTTTAAAGTAATTTTGTACATTTAGAGGTAATCTTTAACAGATAGCTTCGTGCTTCGCGAGACCTTCGAACGAAGAGCGTTCTTATTGGGCAGAAATGGTGAACCTCAAAGCTGAACAGCAAAATCTATCAATGAAAGATGAATTTGCGGCGTATTCCAAAATACAGCGAAGAATTAATAAGCTCGACAGTTTATTGAAGGAAAGTTCACAGACTCGCCTGAGTAAAAGCTTAGCTATTAAAGGATCAGTAAATATTATATTGCAAGCTGTGATTGGTTTAGTTATTGTTGTATCAGTGATTTGGTTCAGACGAGAGCCAATAGTGACATTAAAGGGTGATCTTTTTCCGCTAACCACAATGCTTAGATATCCAAGTGACACACCAAATGCTGTATCAACACATGTATGGGTTTTAATATCAAATGTATCCATAAGATCATTGATCAAACCCCTTATTTCTTAAAAAAACTATTTTAATTTGTTGACTGGTAATGGGAATATTGAATTTAGAAGTTATAGTAAGAAGCAAATGAATAAAATTATAAAATATAAAATACTGCAGTGTAGATATGCAGAAAGCTGGCAGTAAATGATCTGGCTGATCTAGCCAAGGTAACTGCCACTCTCCAAGTAATCTATGGACTATAAGATTTGATCCTGTACAACCCTATTTCTTTTATTATATCACAATCTAGTAATTTGGCCGCTTCACTTTACTCATGACTTAAGTTTTTTTCATTCCTGCGGGCTGTTTAATTTTCAGGATAAAAAGTAACCTGTCTTTCCCCGCATCAGTACATATGTCTTTGAAGCAGATGAGCTGTGACAGTGTAGCAAACAGACACACTTTCACATTTACAATATAAGTACCTATGGATTTTTAGTATTTATTATGTGTGTAAAATTTTGGTGTTTGAATAAAAAACGTTTTTATATATTTTATTTAGTTTTTATTTAATAAACAAAATTTAATAGTATCAACTCATCAGTCTGACATACGTCCAAAATATTTCCATAGCAAATATACAACCAGAAAATCTTTAACCAATTCCTAATATTTTAACATGGATCTATATTCTTTAGAGAAATTTTCTCATATTGTTAAGTAATATCCACTATGTTGAACCTGTTTGTTAACATGGTCACATGCCACAATAATTACTCCCCTACATTGTGAAAACCAATCCTATTATGTAGCTTTAACTTAATATTCCAGCTTGTTTGGAATGTGGGAAACTACTACTAGGGAGGAGTACTAACTATGGCAGGTTAATATAGTGGATAACAAAACTTTGTAGACTAATAAAACTTAAATGTTAATTTTAAGGGTCAAAATGAAATAAATCATTTTCTTCATGAAGTAAAATGATTCAGTATAACATGACAACTTGGGACCCTAATTGTGACTGCCCAAATAACTAATATTTACAAGCGCTATATCACAGCTCACAACTTACTATGCCTGTGCCAGACTGTTCAATATAATATAAATAATGGAAAACATTTTATCAAAGCTTTCTCTAACAACTATATTCTGGGCTTTTTTATATAATAATAATTCAAAAAGCTTGAAATTTTATTTGCCAACATTCTAATCTCAATAAACTAGATTTTGCTCAGGATTAAAAATCAAGCAGTGTGAAAATGGTATCAATATTTTATAGTGCAAAATGTTTAATTAGAATACAATGCAATATTGTAAAAATAATGTTGTTGCTGCAAGAATACATAATTATGTATCAAAAACTCCTAAACCTTCAGTTAGATTATTTTTATTCTTTAAATGAACTTAAAATAATTATACAAATGACTGTTCTTAATGAGTTGCATGTACATTATTTTTTACTTTACTGTGATTGCCTATAATTTATCAGGCAGTTTTATATTTATAAAACTCAAGACTAGATATCTATGACTAAACTAATGTTCGGAAATATTTAATAAGTGGCATATTTTGACTTCTGAAACTGTTTTTTCAGTACTAAGTAAAAATCGAGTTTTAAAGACTTCCATTTTTCAAAACTAGTCTATGAAGCTTACAATAATTTCAAATAATAATGTGTGCCAGCCTTACAATACCATTACAAAATCTTTATATAAAAACACCATCAAATTAAATAAAAAAAATTGCAAACATGATTTTTGTACAGAATGTAAAATATTTTTAACTTTTATATAATTCTAGTACACTGCAACAACTAATCTTTTACAATAGTTGTACAGAATGTAAAATATTTTTAACTTTTATACAACGTGTTTATGAGCATTTCCTATAACTCTAGGGTTAGATTCCTTAACGAAAAGTAATCAAAAATGGCTAAGGAACATGTGTTCTAAAATGGATATTTTCGGAGAAAAGAATTTTTCTTTTATAAATAGATCCAAAATTGTTTCCCATATACCGCATCCTTGTTTTTGCGACGTTGCCAAACTTAAATCATTGAAAAATATCCTACGGTGTAACTAGTAACGGTATTAATAACATTATAGCCACCTTGCCATAGCCATTCTTTAAAACGATACGACTAGCTGATAAAATTCTAACAAATAAATATTTTTTAAATTTTTCATAAAATGCGACGTTGTCGCTTTTCACATAAAGGTGTGTATAACATAAATAGTCGGAAATATTTGAATTACTTTGTATGAAAACTGTTTTTTTTTTTTAATATAAAAAAATATTTCTTATGCAGTTCGATTCTTATAAGTGGTCTGCTCAATACCTCGAAGTTATAGGAATTGCTTATAAACACGTTGTATAATTCTAGTACACTGCAACAACTAATCTTTTACAATAGTAAAATTAAACAATCAATAAAATTTTGTTTCTGAATACTTCATTCATTTATAAAATTTACACATAAATTGCACACAATAATTATTAACTTGCAGTCAAACTTGTTAAGGTCAGATTAAAATTAAATCTAGCAAGTGTGGAATTGATAATATTAATTTACATTCTTTTAGAAAAAATATCTAACATCTTGAATCCCAATTACCATATTTTAAACCTTTTTACTATGGCACAAAATAATTAAGAATTTACACTTAACATCATATTATTGGACATAAATAGACTGAAACTATCAATTAGATTATGAATCTACTTTTTTTTTAATTTCAAGCATCGGAACATTATTAATATTTAATTACATTATAGTTGCATAATTTGTGAAGTTGGAAGCATTCCAAATTCCATTATTTATATTGCTTTAGCACCCTTCCATCAAATAATTTGCTGAGGCTGTATTGCTAAACATATTTTCATCATTTGCGACCAATACTTATCATATTATGAAAATCTTTATTCACAAAACTCCAAAACTAAGTATATTACAGCTCAGTTAGTCAGCTCAACTCATGACTCCATCCATTGTATTTGTATTGGTTGAACATCTGGTTCACTTTTCCTAAACTGTATTATAGCATATAGTTCAAGCAGTAGAAGAATAATTAACTCATTGTTTGGCAAATAGGTTGGCCGTTCGCCAATATTATCCATTGTCTTCTAATAAGTAGTATCCAATACAAGCTCATTGTGCGGATTAAAAGGTTGTTAGGCAAATAGTTTGGCCAATGTTCCATTGCTCTCTAATAAGTTGTCTAAGCGAGACAAGCTCATTCTATGCGTTTCCTCAGATAAATAATCTGGTGACGATATATAGTGATTTCGTAAATGTATGTTGGCATTATTGGTTGGCCAACGTTTCGTCTCCTTCTAATAAGTTGTGTCTAAGCGAGACAAGCTCATTCTACGGGTTTCCTCATATAACTCTGGTGTGGAATTAGGTGTTTTCATAAAAGGAGCCGTTGAAATGTGTGGTGAGGAGGTATACCACGGCTTCATATGTGCTCATCATAATGGCAGTGTTGGGTATTTGTCGCACCAGCTGTGTGCCGAGGCCCCTGGGGAAGAAATGTTTTCTGTTATTTATTGTTTCAAACGAAAAAAGCGGTAGACCAGCCCCCTTATCACGTAACAATGATTGCTACAATATAACGAACGCAATCATTTCTGATTCATTAACACTCAAAGTTAAGGTTTGGTAAGGGGTGATTATACATATTCAATAGAGAGTGCAAAATAGTGAAGGAGACGTTTGATTGTTAACCTTTGACTATGTGATAAATATTATATTAAATACAATTCTAGTCCAGCCATGAAAATGTTATTTTTATTTCATAGCGAAACTTCAATGGTTAAAAAATATATATTAGTGGCTTTCATTTTCGATAACTTTACTGAGTTACCACTAAGTTGGAGAATAGAGGGGGGGGGGGGGGGTAAAACGACATGGAAAATGCGTGGTCCCGCTCGAAAAACCTTTGCGTTTTTTGTCTCGAGATAGTTACATTCAAAAGTACATCATTGAAATATTCACACAAAGATAAAAAATAAAGCTGATATGCTTTATTTAGTAAATATTTTTTCGATTCATAGTTACTTCACAATAACATAGTATCAGTTCGACCTTGAGATCGCTCGCATAATGGACTCAAGTAACAACGTCGCAATTTATCGCGAACATTGATAACTATAGGTTTGACGTAGATTAATTTATTATTTTGACCGAGGGCCGTGTTTTGATCAGATATGATATAATTTAATCGTTACTGCCTATTTGAATAGTCTAGCCAAGTACTCGTGGAACCTGTTTGTGGGTTGACGACCTACAGCCCGTGTCACGAAAGAAGTCCCGCGGGAATTAGTGGAACTAATAAATTTTACATAGCACAAAAAAAATTATAAACATGCACCGCCTTACCACACACTTATGCACTTTATTATTATAGTTTCAAACACACACTTTTAGTATGTTTGTACTACCACGAAAGATTTAATGTAATTAATTAATTTATAAAACTTAGTTAAGCAATAAAACAGTATCAAATCATTTGACCAGGCCGCAGTTGCTACCGCAGGCTTATAATCAAAATGATGAACTAAACACCGAAGGTATTCAATAATCGTTTTCGTCTCTATGGAGACTGCTCTACCATCTTCAAAACACTCAGTCAAATTAGTTAGTATTTCTATACTAACTAATTTCAACATGGCGTCCGTATCCGCAGATTAAATCGAATGTCATGAAACAAGTCAAATGGACAGTTGGTAAACTACCTGTTTTATGAGATATTATGACAAACGATAATAATGCTAACCCAGGTACACAGGTTACCTCACAATGTTTTCCTTCACCATTAAAGAGATAATTATGAAATTCTCCAAACACACATAATCCCTGAAAAACTAGAGGTGCCTACGACATAGAATGTTTCTACCTACTAAATATAAAGAGCATAAGTCATAACTTTTCAATTAGGGTTTGTAGTGCTTGTATGCCTCATGGCGCCCTTTAGGGAAGGTTTATGTTCAAAATTGAATTTCCTCAACCCAATATCATGATGTCATAACATTTATGTTTACATTTCGCCAGGAGTGTTTACTGTTTACCTATAAACACCACGGTAGCCCTCCTCCATCCAAACTGTGTGTAGAGTCTGCCAGAATTTGCGGTATTTGTCGCCCTCCTCACGCAGCCGCGTCCTCGCCACCTCTGCAAACATGAATAATATAAGATAAAGTAGATAGATAGATTAAACTCTTTATTGCATATGCTTAAACAAAGACCATTGTCTTTGTTTTAGAAAAAAGGTTAAAAGGTAAAAAAAGGTTAAAAGATAAAACAGAATGGTGCAAAGGTGGTCTTATTGCTAAAGCAATCTCTTCCAGACAACCCTTGGAGAGAGGAGATTATCAAACAAGAGCGCAGTGGAAAGTTTAAAATTTAATAAGAAATGATTGATCTAAAAACATTATTTTGAGCGTGTTATAACTTATATTTAGCATGTTAACCCTGATACATCTTATCTCTCATTTATCAACTGATATCACATGGTATTACATGGTGGTAATGGCAACTATGCGATATATGACAGCTATATTAATCTCCATACTCCAAACCCCTACCCACTATACGGTATTGTACCGGAACGCTAACCCGTACGTTACTTCTCCAATTCAGGGACAATAGGCATGATGACTGATTTTGAAAAATTGACAGATTATGTTCGGATTTCGGAAGTGTCTACTATTTCGAAAAAATATCATATTTCAGCACAAAAATAAGGTTAAGCCATAGACATAGGATTTTTTCGCTACGGGTTAAGCAGACAAAATTGGCATTTGAAATTTAAATTTTAAAATTCACGCCAAAGCGTTCGCCGGTGTCATGGCGTCTTTTGTGACGTCACTATTATTTTTACCAATGTACTCTGTGCAGTGTGCAGTAAACAATTTGTGATTGTCTAAGCTTGAAAACCAACCATTGTGACGTCATTCGCTTCTTGGCGTTTAATCCATTATGGCGGATTTATGGATAGTTTTATTTTATCGAAATAAATAGCAATCTCACTCGAAATAGAAAAATAAACAGGTTTTTTGTAATCCATGAATCCTATTTCATTAGATAAATTCATAATTTCATTAATTATTGGTTACTGTCATCATGCCTATTCAGAAATCATAAATTCCCAAAGTATCGCTGCTGGAAATCGAAACCTAGACCTCCCGCTTAAGATAACAGCGCTAATGAGATCGTCCACAGAGTAGGATTACCACGATTTAGTGCCGAATGCACTAAATCCGAATATTGTTATACCTAGGAATAAGGGGTTTGAATATTTTGGCCTACCTACTGTTCCATTTTTTTTCGTGAAGTAGCGGCAACTCATAAAATCTTTATTAATTAATAGCTGGCACACACGCAAGTATTATATGAGACAAAATCTTCTAAAGCGTCAGGATGTAAGCTATCAAAGCTGGACAGGTGAAGACTTCATCGAGTATAATACTTGCTTGTATTGATGATTAATTAATGAAGGTTTTGAGTGCCATTATTTCGAAAAAATAAAATAAAATGGAGGGACGATAGGCAGGCCAGGCTTCATACATTCAAACCCCTTTGATGTTTTGACAGATGTTAAACCCCAAAATTTCAAATTAATTCCTAGGTTAAACGATATTTGGAGTTGGTGCAGTCGGCACTTAGGTATGAACACAAATATTTCCGTTATGTACTTAAACGGAGTAGTGGTCTTTCGTAGCAATTCGTTTGATTGCCAAAGCACTCAAAGAGTAATTACTAATTACACAATGAACTCTGGAAGTACTTGGTGGATCAATTGATCCAGCAAACAAAGGACTCCGAATGTTTGTTGTTTACAGACATGAAGTGGCGTGTAGGTTTATTTCAAAGATTGTGTAAGGCGTATCGTAACTCTATGGTTTATTATAGCTTTTAACCCACACTTAATCTTTTCTTGTACACGGTAAGTCTACTGTACCCTTAGGACTGCACATCTTACCAACGTTGATAAAAGATAGGACATTAAGAAAAAAAGGAACACATTAACACAGGAAGGACATTAAGGAAAAGTCAGGGTAACGTGATTTTTTAAAGACATTAAATTTTGACATTATAGTATTTAGTTGCTCGAAACATATCAACGATTCCGAAATTTACAAACGGTTCTAAGCCTTCTGGAATCCTTCTCACTATGGATTAGTTCCATTCGAATCGAACAACACCTCCACAATCAATACATGATGGCGCTGAGCTGAATTAAATCACGGTAAAGAATTATTCATACTCGAGAATTTAACCTGGCATTTGGATTATTAATGCATTGTCTTGAAATCACTACTGTAATGAAAACTAAGCATCTGGATATACCAGGTTAAATTCTGGATGATGGCATGCCATATATAATTCTGGTGGCCATTAGTACACTTCACGGTTCACGGTGTCGTATTATCACTAGTATAATATGAACGATGTAGTTTTTTTTAACGTTTATACCTCCCGTAAAATTACGCTCCCGTTCCACCTCAACACCCCTCGCAGAGAGCTTTACGGTACGCAGCCCGCAGTCAGACAGCGACCGCGTCGCGCGAGCAGGCTCATGAATAAGGGCCCCGAACGTGTTTAAAACTAGTCGGACATTTTCCGACATAACACGTGAGTTTATCCGGTAGTTATGTATAGTTAAAACGATGTAGTCACAGGATTTTTCGCTGTTTGACACATTGACAAATAGATGGCGCTGTGCGAATTTGATCACGTGAACCAAGTTTTTGCTCTCAGAATTTTCACCTTCGCGTCTTCAATTCGTCGTCTTTAAACAACCGCTGGTATTTAAAGAACCCTCACCATGTGGATAGGCGATGCAAGAGGCGACTGTCTTGGAAAAGGCCCCCGCTGCCATAAACTCGAGGAAGTCCTTCGGTGAGCGGTGATCGCTCGGCACTCCGTCCAGACTTCTGGCGGCCATTAGTCTCGCCTTCACACCTTCGTACAGGACGAAGTGGACGACGGTTTCACTGATGCCCATGTACGATGCTGTTATGCCTTTGTAGAAGCCTCGGATACCCTGCAGAAAAGTATTAACATAAGTTAAACACTCTTCGGGATACAACCTATCTTTGTATTAAATTTCGTTAGAATCAGTTGAACAGAGGGGCCATGAAAGCTTTGCAGACAAACACTTTCGCATTTGGCATACTGGTATAGATTTATTGAAAAAAAAAAGTCTAAAATGAATGCAAATCTAGTGGAAACTGGAAACCTACTTGACCAGTAGATTTAGCATGTTGATTTAGTTACCGTTTTGGCGTATATCCTCTTGATGCACTGCCACGCGGTAACGTTGGCGCCGTCGAGTTGCAGCCGCGTCTTGACGAACCAAATGGGGTTAGTCATCGTGCACGATACGAAGCCTGGAATAGAATACGCAATTTATTATATCATACAAACTCGAACTGTTTAGTTCTGTTTACAATGGAGTGCAAAACTGTTTACAAAATACGCGCCGTGCGTATTCATGTTCATGTCCTCATGACCGAATTTCAGCCACGGCGGCCTATCTCCAGAGAGATTAGCCTGCATGGGAGATATTATATGGCACAAGTGTGTGCACATACACAGGTGTACTTTACTTTCATAGTCCGATGGGACGGAAAATCCGACACGACAGGAGAGAGATCAGGCGCAGGACCGACGGCTTAACGTGCTCTAAGAGGCACGGGGGTGAAACGCCGCCAACTTCCTATCTCCGGACTAGTACTGAGAATTTCTAGCCAGAAAAGTCCAATACCTATTATGGCACGACCCGGGACTCGAACCCGGGACCTCGTCGGCCGCATTCGCCATGTTCATGACCTCGGTAAAATGAAGGTCTCCAGAGTGGTTTTCAGTGGTGAACCCCGCCACCTACTACGATCTGAAGAGACGCTCCATACATTCGGTCCACAGATCACGGAAACAAGGGAGATATGCCTATGAATCAAATTGTTTTGAAACCTGCTGTCTCCAGTTTATCCCTACCTATCCCTACTACCTGCTACCAATACAAGCAACTAAATAAATACAATAGACAGGAAGTCTCACTCACACACACACATACCGATAGATCAGTGCATGAGGCACGAACAAATATACACTTTATTGTTTACCAAACAGGGTTCAATTTCAATCACCGTGCATCTTACTCACACAAACGTAAAACGTTGTCGATGTGCTGTGCAAAATTCAAATATGATACAATTAGTGGTTGACTAAAATGGATCTATCGATGCTAAATTTCTTAATATTTGGGTTTTTGACAATGACTACCAAAAATAAGATGTAAAAAATCATCTCATATTAGATTATTTTTAACCGACTTTCCGAAAAAAGGACGAGGTGAAGGAAGAGTGACATTAAATATATCAATAAATGAGTAATGAGTATCTACGTAAATTGACATTATATTAATTCACCTAGTATATTTTTATACGTTTCGTCAGCTAAGTAAGTCGAGTACTTACATTAAAAAAAATAGTAATAATTATGACTAAAAATATAGTTATAATGAATTTTACTCACGATAGTTTAAACGTTAAAATAGCAATTATTGTTTATTAAGTTATAATTAAGGTACTATTAATTATTTAAAACTATCTAAACAATAACTAAATATTTAATTATTAAACGATCATCGTTTGGTCGTTAAAATATCGACAACTGCATTGTACTCGTACCTGCATCGTCACATCTCTAGTTCACGGCACGCCGACAGCGGCCGAACTACGAAATTTGATCTATCGTGCTAGTGAAAGAATCGGTAAAGAACACTTAACCATTGCGTCGTAAGACTGGCCGATTCATTGATAGATTTCTACTAAGCAAGCAATGGTTTTTGTTCATAATGAGATATAGACTTCTCACTTTATTACATTATGATACCACTAAATAATGTTTTATTGATTTTAATGGAAAATCACAACAATTTATTTGTACTTACGTGTGAAATGAGATGCCATCTTTCATGTAATTCACTTTGCAGCTTGAATTTTTACAAACAACCACTGAACAACGCGGCATTTTGTTAAAAACCGAGAGAAGTGAACCAATCTTTGAATGACATGCGACTAAAGACAAAAACGGCCATCAGGCCTATTTTGTGCCTGATGAGTTCGCAAGCAACACGCCCCCTTAGCACATCTCCCTTGTTTCCGTGATCTGTGATTCGGTCCAAGTAAGTGTCACTTGGACCGAATGTATGGAGCGAAAATCCTACGAGGTCTCAGGGGCGACCCTTCGAGTATGTTCAATGTTTCTATGGAACCGTAAACTTCAAGGGCGTAGTACTGTCGTCGCGTACTGCACGCATTAAAAATTACGTAATGGTGTTACAAATAAGTAGTCGGTAAAGCCCGCCAACCCGCATTGGAGTCGCGTGGTGGATCTAAGCACTAATTCCCTCTCTTCTATGAGACTGGAGGCACGATATGGTGGAGGCCTGTGCCCAGCAGTGGGACGTTAATCGGCCGTAGTGGATAACCAACGCCCTACTTGCCTGTGGAAGAGGGATACTTTCGAAATTCGAAAGAACGATTCGAAAGATGTTCGCGCCACAGATACGTGTTGTTTACCTACTAGTTCTCATGAACGGTTATAGAATGTGATTTCCGCTATAAAAATTTCGAACTTCATTATATCATCAAATATAAATATCATAAATACGAAAGTTTGGATGGACGGATGTATGGATGTTTGTTACTCAATCAAGCGCCAACGGCTCAATGGATCTGGCTGAAATTTGGCACAGAGATAGATTATAGTCTGGAATAGCACATAGGCTTTAAATCCCAGAAATTAAAGAGTTCCCGCGGGAACCGGAAAACCTCAATCCACGCGGACGAAGTCGCGGGCATTAGCTAGTAAGTACACTGTATGTAGTCTGCACTGAAGATCGGAAAACATAAAAAAAACATTGGCAAACAGAAGTAGTTGTGCCATTTCTGTAAAAGTTTATAAAGATTGTGTTGCCATGTTTTTTTCAGGATATTCGTAAAATTTATCGTTTGCCCCGGTACAGTAAACATGTGGTAAACACGTTTTGTTTACAGTGGAGAGCAAAACGTAGTGCCAAGTGGATTTTCATTTCAACAGCATGAGTTTGTCATGCAGACATGTAAAATTCAATTCCTGAATACCTACCTACCTATATAATATGGACCAGTGAAATCGAAGAAAAGTTTTTTGAGCAATTCAATTCTATGTCGTGAATCAACCTATCAACTCAAGGCTATGCAATGGCTAGCATTTGTTAGCGACAGCTTGACAAATTTTTAAAAATCAACTATGAAGTCAAGTCGACCTAACAATAAATAGTCAAGGATTACCTACGAGTACGTACTGCTGTACCAAATGCATCAAAATACAAATGAATTAAAATCGATTAAATATCGTGAAGAGGTGACATACAGACACAATTTCGCAATTATGATTTTAATATAGAGATATCTAATGATCATAAGTGGCCCAAATTGTCCAACGTGAAATAAATAAATCATTTCATTCAGTGAGATTGACCCAATGTTGAAATTGGCACGCTATCTGTATTTAGTTTCTAAATTTAACCCTCTGCCGCTTTAAAGTTATCTGTAAACAACCGTGTCCGATGCTGAAATCTGCATTAAACAGATATTTATAGCAATCAGTCAGGAAAGTACTTTTATGAGTAAGTGATTACCAAGACTGCGAGTAAATAAAATCCCACAATGTTCACCTTTAAGTTATAACTTATGACATTAACAGAAAAATGACTTGAACTCTTTTGCGAGATATCAAGTCATTCTAATCAATTCTGTGGGATAAAAACATGATAGACCTAAATGCAGTGCTGTACCTTTCCGCAAGGAGTATTGTGAAAGGGGCAGCAATAAAATTAGAAGTGTCATTTTAATTTAGTTTAGAGATTAACCACAATTGGGGTTTTTGGATCTTGAATACAGTTTGCATGCAGGGCCATTAAATTTGAATATTTTCTCTGCAAGGCAAATGAAACCAGAAAAGCAAAGATGTCGCGGTCAAATAGTATTATCTAAAAATTAAAATAAATAAAATAAAAATGTTTAAGCGGAAGTTGAGTCATTAATCGAATCAATTATCTATATATATAAAAATGAAACCCGTTTTCCTTGGTCACGGCATCACGCGTGAATGGCTGGACCGATTTCACTAATTCTTTTTTTGTTGTATTTGTTATTATTAGGAGAAGGTTCTTACGGAAAAAAATATTAAGAAAATCTCTCAGAAATATTGAAAAATATACATTTAATTTTGCATACTAAGGCGGTACGAAGTTCGCCGGGTCAGCTAGTTATAAATAAAAAAAACCGGAATCAACATACGTCGAGTTCAAGAACACTACATATCACGGATTTAAATAATTTCTGAAGATATTAACGTTAGTGCTGACATTGAAAAGTGTACCTAACTGTATTTTTATTTATTGAAGCATATAAAGGTCACATGACGACAAGAAGATTATGGTATTATCACAAACACCGATAAAACTGGAGGTTATTTTACCGGCTGATATATATTTTTTTGGTAAAATAATCCTTAATAGCTTATATATAGGGGTGGATAGAATTTTCACCCATTGAATCTCCAAATATAGATAGCCCCTTTTGGTACCAACAAACTTCTTCTTGAAGAGGCAGTGTCTTACTTTATGCGATATCCGTTCATCTTAAATTAAAAAATTTGGCCTGATTTTATTGGAATGTTCCTCTTACCTTTACCCCTTTTATCATTAAAGTTGTACATTAAAAGGATTTGGCGTTTCTAGACAGTGAAGGTATCGAGTACTCTGCCAAGTACCAAATATCCAGTAAACGTATATATCCGTATTTAGTTGAAATTCCACGGACGCGAACGAAGCGATTTGCTTTCTCGTTTCTAATTCGAACCGCTAGGATATGGAACGTCCTTCCGGCTTCCATCTGCTTATGATATTGGTATTTTCAAATCTAGAGTATCAATTGGTATCTTCTAGGCAAGCGCGCTTCACCTTAGGATGCATCACTACTTCCAGCAAGTCTGATAGCAGCCATAAAAAAAAACAGCAGCGAACCGGTTCAGTAAAAAACTTAAAAACGAAAGGGTATCTTGCTGGTGATCATACCTGCAGCACTCGCAGCAGAAAGGTGCACTATAGGTGTGTCCGGTGGTATGTGTTGGTTGAGGATTGCCTTCGCCTGCGAATACGTGCAGAAGTAAATCGCTCTGGAAGGAGCAACGCCCACTATGTTCGGTCCCAAGCCTTTGAAGAGTGCACGGGCGCCTTCATTTTGGACGATATGTCTGGAAACAATAGAAGTTTTGTTAATTTTTTTATCAATAGAAGAATTCTGTGGGAATTAAAGTACAAAAGTTTTACTTCCATTATACATCACAGCTTGGCCTGAAAACTAGCCAAACTTACTCCCGAAAGCTGTTCAATTAGTGTTCCCAGTCACAAAGCTACAATACAGTCACAAATTAATTCTCCCCATATAACACCCCATTTTTCTATTTTGGAATACAAACTTTAAAAAATTGTGTACCAAAATGGCAATCACAAATTATAATATTTCTAAGTATCTGTTAATAATCACTGAACAACTTTGAACTCTTATGGAATTAAAAAAAACATTAAAGGAACAGCTATATTTTAGCCAGGAAATACATTAATTATCAAGGCATTCGTTTCCTTGTAGAGTTTGTAGTTTATACCGTTCAAACCTACTTGGTGTTATGCATTATATTCCCCCAATATTCGTGCTTATTTTACATATAAAAGCCTAAACCTCACATCAATACCGGTTTCAATCCCGACACGCAGACATCTGAGATATCACCTTTAGTTTGAACTTATTAAGTATCTGAAGATATTGTATCCATTTGCGTAATAGTGCGATTTATTTACAATCCTCAATATATAATTAACTTTGCGGTGTGATAATTTTGCTTGCTATTTGCGCATATATATCAGTAAGAATAAATAAATTTATCTCAATTAAACCTTAACCCATCTCTCTCAAATTGATAAACTTAGCTTTTATACTATGTTATGTTACATTGGTTGACGTACTAAATGATGATGATGATAAACCGGTTGACCATGCGCATCGCATACTTAAAAATTTAAGATAAACAGATTGTCTCTAGAAAGTGCTATGTTATACACAATTTTCCTGAGGAAAAGAGACGAGCTAAAATCTGCAATAATAGATTCAAGATGCTACCAGGTGTACCCAGTAACTTTATTTCAGACAATGGCATTGGCACACAAATAATGAATTTAATGAAACGTGAAAGCCCTGCAATCATTTTCCGCAAGGGACATTTTAAAAAGTCAAGTCTTTCAGTTTACAACATTAGCGACTACCACAATCCATCAATCATTTTCGTATCTAATCTTACACTGCTATCTATTCATATGAGGCACAATACAGTCTTCAAGTCGCATGTGAGTATGTAGAGTTCCACAAACTAATCTGACCCGGTGATAGCGTCGCTAAGTAGTAGGTATATATTATACGAAAAATAAAATATAAACAAAACTTAACGGGCATAAAAATTCGTTCTAATTTTGGCCACAGGGCTGGGTAAGGTTGCGGGACTGTACAATGTTAATATTTATATATTTACTAGCTGATGCCCGCGACTACGTCCGCGTGGATTGAGGTATTTCGGTTCACGCGGGAATTTTCCGGTATGAAAAGTAGCCTATGTGCTATTCCAGACTATAATCTATCTCTGTGCCAAATTTCATCCAAATCCGTGCAGCCGTTCGGGCGGGACTGAGTAAAAAACACCCATCCATACATCCATTCATCCATCGATCCAAACTTTCGCATTTATAATATTACTTAGTATATATTATACCTACAGTGTAATAGAGAAACAAAACAGTCTCCTTACATCAACTGAGACGTTTAATTAATAAATAATTATTATTCTTCTTTATGAAAGAAATGTACATTTTCATTTTTTTATCAACTTTACCTACTAAAAAACTACCCCCAATTGCTTATTATCAATCACGCGTGTGCAGATTTTGATAATTTTATTTTGGGATTTAACAATAAGCAAGGAAAAAATGTACACTGATTAGATAAGGTGTAGATATGTATTTGTAAAATTGATAATAGTATTTTATCTGTATTCGAATTATGAACGATACGAACGGTGCGATGTTGTGTAGAAACCGACTAGGGGTATGGGTTTTAAACTGCCATACTCCTAACAGTCTACCCTGCTAGTGCTACCATCCTAGATCCTGAGATCGCAGTCAAGGGCTAACTTGTAGTGGAATAAAAAAATCAATGGTATACAGCAAACAAGTTGTTATTTAAATATTATATTCATTTGATCTGATTGAAGACTTAATTTTTATAAAAACCAAAGAACAATATTATGTTCTTGTTTGGGCAATTAATAAGCATTGAACTCTTTAAATAAGGGAGGAAGATAGGCGTGTTTTGCAGTTGTTAGTACGAGTAATACAACTCAACTCAAATCATTATCGGTAGTTGTTCTTTCATTTAAAAGATTCACTATACGAAGATGAAGTGGACGGACACTACGGACAATGTTCGAACACTGAAGTGGAGATTCCAACGGAAATCGGTAAACACTCGAAAAAAATTTTACTGCCAATAAAAGTGTCTGCCGAATTTTATAAAAAATAATAAAAACAATATAAAATTAAAATATAAACCTCAACACAGTAAGGCATTAAAGTTTAATTTCGAATGTAGTATATTTATATTTAAGACCTTTTTTCTTCGTAACAAGCATGTCGGTCACGGTCACGCGAATCCACAAGTTTACTCCCTACCAAAAGGTGCTCAACGAGCCTAAAGAAGTTTTCACTTCAATTAGTCTGGTCACCTGCAGGGCGACCGCGTATCTTTTGCATCAATCATTGATACATCGCAATCACCTCTGATTGGCTGAATTTATGGTATTCTTGTTGCGTCAATGGATTTTGTCCAATAGTGGAAGAGTGTTAACCAATCAGAGGTGATTGCGATGTATCAATGATTGATGCAAAAGATACGCGGTCGCCCTGCTGGTGTCGTCAGGAATCCTATGCGTCGCTAATAGCGAAATATTTGGCGTAAATATACATCGAGTGCAAATTCCGCACGCACGTCTGTCGTGACCGGCTGGTATTCCTTATCTATTAGCATAAGTCTGATAACTATTTGGCTTCTACTGGTTCCAACTAATTTGTCTTCAGTTTGTTTGACTTCACAACATACTTGATACAAGATAGAGATTAGCGCTATTTTAGGACTCATAGGTTACTCTTGTGCGACAACAACTGATGACAACTCAAATCAGAGACTCTTTATCAAACCTAAAAACGCACTTCTAGTATGGAAGTTGTATGAAATTCACAGTTGTGACGTCAAAAAATTTCAACGTACTTTTTTTTCTTTAAACTATATTTTAAAATGGTTATCAAACTTAAAACTAGCCGAGGATGTGAATATTAGGTCTTTTGGAAGACCCTCTCTATCAGTTAGAAGTAATTTATTTTTGATATAGTGCATCATCCCTATTCACTCTGTAGAAGTCGTCACATTTAGAGGATATTTTAAAGCTTAGGTTCTTCGCAATTCACATCGAAATTAACGAAATAAGCAATTGAATAAGGCAGTCCAATATGATAATTTATGTATTGATTTTTAAGGACATCAAAGACATAAATAAATTTAAAAAAAAGCAACCGTAACGATATAAGCAGATAGAATTACAAGATAAAAAAATAAATAAATATATGAAGTGATTTGTATAAACTTGATCATGTTTGTATACAGTTCTATGCCTGGTTGGCAGTTACTGGATAATTGGATAAGCTTACGAAGAAATCTAAAAAAAAAAGCAAATCTAGGGCGTCCTACTTTAGCGAATAAAAGTGGTTCACTTGGTGACACACTATTATCGGGGCTGAAGAAATATTAGCTTCATTTTTTAAAAACATTTTCGAGGAATCACTAATTTCACAGTGGCGAAAAAAATAATAGGAACAGCAAAAGTAACAAATCGCGTCGGAGGCCTTCACTTTAAAATATTGACTAAATGATATAGTGACTAACTTGATTTATTGAAATTGGGTGAGGATAAGTAAAATATAGCTCAAGAAAAGGCTTAATTTTATTCATGAAAGAAGAACCTTTGTTCTCGATCGATCTAAAATAGGAAGATTAAAAAAAACAAGGACGGCTTGTTGATTCAATACTAATTGCTCCCAAACATGCAATGATGGCTGCATGCCAAAGCGTCAATTCTCGAATACGTCTCTAATACCGTGAAAATTACGCTAGTAACGAAGATTGAGTGACACGGAATGTACTATTTAAACAAAAGATAAATATCATTATAGTTAAAAGGTGAGTTGAATGGAAAGCAGGGCTCGACCCATGCTATCTCTCTATGATTCAGGATATAAACCATTAAATTTATTAGACAATGGGGCTGATTCTGTAGTGCACAATCTCTAAACTAAAATTAGAGCATTAAAAATATTGCTAACCCTTTCATAATACTTCCTACGGGAAGGGGCAGAACTAGATTTAAAGCTGCAATTTTAGTTTAGTTTAGAGATTGTGTTATACAGAATCAGCCACAATCTACACATAACTTTAAATAACGGATGGCAATGCAAGAAATAACGAATATAATCAAAGGAGACAGTAAAAATCTAACAAAAATTACGAGACAGAAATTAAAATAACGTGTTAAAAAAACTTGCACTAAACAATCTACTTGCGCTAACAATATTCAGAATATGTCCATGTAAAATTTACTACCAGTGGTACACGAGTAAAAACGCTAGATACTTCAAAATAAGTATGTTTCTTCACTCCAATTGAAACAGGTGATACAAAAATATAGCAGTAATACATAAAAAAAATAAAAAAAGGTTAAAAATTTACTGTAACTGTGTATTGGCAATAAATATATATATATATTATTTTTTTATTTTATTTATAAGATCATCATCCAATCTACATCACAGTTCCACGTATCAGGTTCACGATCACAAGTAGTAGCGTAAACTGGGATATTCTTGTAATTTGGCATGTTCGAATGTCCGCTTATGTACGCCTATTTATCGAAGAGAAAACTCGAATACTATTCCATGAATTTCTGATCCAGAAACGAGTTGGCTATATTTAGCTCTGCAGCTTTGCAGTTGCTTATAAAAGAAAAGATACAAAAGTTATAGAAAGACATGACGTCTTCGAGCATTAAACAAGATACCGTAGCAAGCATCGTACCACGACGCCGATTCTAATTCGGTAGGTAGTTATT
This sequence comes from Erebia aethiops, assembly GCA_923060345.2. NCBI lineage: Eukaryota > Metazoa > Arthropoda > Insecta > Lepidoptera > Nymphalidae > Erebia > Erebia aethiops. The sequence continues at coordinate 4,500,605 of OV281096.1, read as the reverse complement.
TAATTAAAATTAAAATTGATTGTTTTCGTTTTTAATTTTGGTTGACTACCAAACAAAAACACTGACCCGTTGCGTTGACCTTGTACGTTTTCGGATATGCAAGGCCAAATATTAATACTGAGATATTAAATAGGCTTGCAATAAAGTTTGTAGTTTACTTTATTAAACCAGAATATAAATTTACAGAAACATGAAGAATGAACTGATTTCTACAGAAAATATGTAGGAAAAGTCATAATCTATACTATTAATATTATAAAGAGGTAAAGTTTGTGAGTTTGTGAGGTTGTAGATCTCTGGATGTACTGAAGCGATTTTGAAAATTCTGGTACCAATAGAAAACCACATTATTTGTGAGTATCATAGGCTATAAATATTAACCCGAAAAATAGGGAGTTCCCGTGGGAATTTAAAAACTTATTTCACGCGGAAGAAGTTGCGGGCATCTGCTAGTAAGCTGTAACTTCCTTCAAGTGGAGAATATATTATGTGGACTAAATGCTATGTAATATGAGACCGTCTTGACTTATATATCAACGCACAGCCTAAACCGCTGGTCCTAGAGACATGAAATTTGGAGTGTGTTCTTTGTGAGGAGTAGGTATCCAATAAGAAAGGGTTTTCCGAAATTTCATCCCCAAAAGGGTAAAATAGGGGTTGAAAGTTTGTATAAAAGTCCGTCGTTTTTCAAGTTTTAGCCATGAAACTCGGTATATGAGCTGCGGGTTAAAAATGAAGAAATACGTGTTTCACAGTTTTTCAAAATTCTACCCCCAAGGGGTTAAAATAGGGGTTGAAAGTTTGTATGAAAGTCCTTCATTTCTCAAGTTATAGCCATGAAACTCGGTATATGAACTGCAGATTAAAAATGAAGAAATACGTGTTTCACAGTTTTTGAAAATTCAACCCCCAGAGGGGTGAAATACTTAAAATTCTACCCCCAAAGGTTTGAAATAGGGTAGTATTTTATTTACCGGGCGGGTAGCAGGGCCTGCGTGCCCCCGCCCAAAGGGAAGAAGGGAGGAGAGAGCGGCAACAGGCCTTCTCCCCCACCCCAGCGAGAGGTTCCGATGGAATAAAGAGGGCTCCGGGCGACTGACTGTTTAAAACCTGTCTGTCGCCCGTTGAGCGGGGTCGGAACCCGAGGCGGGAGGTGCACCTCACCATCATCATCCCTGAAGGTGGGTATGCTTCGGCGGATGTCGCTGGTTGGGTTGCGGACGAATGCCTTTGGTGCTCCCGTAAGCCAGCCTTAAGGCGATGCGCAGAAGCGCCGCTGGGTTTTAGTGGGTATTCTGGAGTGCCTGTGAGTCCCATATACCCTCTCGGAGGCACGGCAGTTCACCTGCCTGCTGCGTCCGGGAGGGATGCCTAAACGCATTTCCCAGCGATAAAAAAAAAAAAGGGTAGTATTTTATTTAACAAGATATTTTTCAAGTTAAATCTACGGATATAAAATACAGAAGGATGTGTGTCACATTTTTAAACCCTTAAATAGGGGTTGAAAGTTTGTACGAAAGTCCGTCGTTTTTCAAGCTGCCCATGAAACTTGGTATTTAGGCTTCCGCTAATGATGAAATACGGATTTATAGTTTTTGATATTTCTATCCCCAAGGACGTCAAGAGAGCCGCAACAGAACAACGGATCGACGTGATTTTTTGCATGGGTATAGTTGGGTACTTGGAGAGTGACACAGGCTTCTTTTGGAACATTAAGGCGTGCCAGTGGGAATTAAAAAACCACGCGAACGAAGTGCGAGCGTCCTCAAGTAGAATACAAGAGGCAAAGAAACCAACTGTAAAGTAGTTACAAAGTGTCGAGATAGTACAAGTAGATTTTATTACAACAAACAGATCAGTAGCACTTAACACAGTTGATAAGGATAACCTTGGTCACAAGTCACAACTCACATTGTTACGTGATTCATAACAAAAATTGAGACTAATTTCATTTGATACGTAAACAAGGTATTTTTTAGATGAGAAGAGGGGTTGGCGCCAAGTCCCTTAATGCTAATAGAATTAACGATTACTTACAATTCGATTGATTACAGGTAGATATTTTTTTTTTTTTTTCAAAACAAAGGGACTGGTAGAAGAAACTTTTCCTAGCATATTCTTCAAAATTTAACCAATTAGTATTGAATGATTAAATTAATTGAATTGAGTTTAGCTTGAATGGAGCGAAAAATAAAAACTAACTGAATTAGCATTAACAATTGTGAAATGTACTTGAACGAAGACAACGACGTTCTTTTTTATCATCATTATCACTTACTTAATGGCTTCTCTATCGTGAACTTTATAATGAGAAACTAATAGTTAATAAGTTGACCTACTTGATTTACATATACATTAGTTAAGAACGAGGAAGTTATAAGAATAACTCGAATATGCCTTTGGGCTTTTACAGCTGAGTTGATAAAAAATCGAGAAGTCAATACATGTGCATGTCATGTAATATTATAATGCGAAAACAGAAATTACTAGTAATTATTATCACTAGACTGAACTTATTTTATACAGACCTGTGATTAAAATATTATTGACCAGCGAATGCCCGCGACTTCGTCCGCGTGAATTGAGGTTTTCGGTGAACGGTTCCCGCGGGAACTCTTTAATTTTCCGGGATAAAAATTAGCCTATGTGCTATTCCAGACTATAATCTATCTCTGTGCCAAATTTCAGCTAGATCCGTTCAGCCGTTGGGGCGTGATTGAGTAACAAACATCCATACAACATCCATCCAAACTTTCGCATTTATAATTTTTGTAATTTATATCAGGGGGCATACTACCATCGCTTAAAGCGGTATTGTTTTTAAATTTCAGATTTATATGACGTACCTTAACGTCTCTCTAATAAGGATTATATTTCTGCAACAAGAGCGTCACCAATATTAAAATAATACTGCTTAAAGCGTTGATAGTAACCCCTCCTGGAATGAGCGTGGGCAATAAAAAAAAACATACGAATTTGCAATGTAAGATAAGATTAATTTGCGTATCAAGCGGTTAAAGTAGGTTTACCGTTAAAGTCAAATTGGACCGTTATAAACAAAGTCCCAAATCAGTATCCGTACACCCATGGTAGACGGTCAATAAAAGCTAAATTATTTTCGCAAGTCAGGATTTTTTAACTCTGTAAGTAATATTATATTATACATAAAATCGATTGATGTTAATCATGGAGGTATGACTATAATTTGTACTGTAACGGTAACCTTATCTCTTACTACTCGTGTCAATAACATATCATATATGGTTCTTACCTGAGGCAATGTATGAGACTCATCCTCGCCGCGGTCCTGGCATGGCCGGCGCGCGCGCACTGCTGCACCTGATAATTGTAGGACATCAGCATTCGATCTGCTTGCTTGGTGTAGGCGAACATTGCGCCCATCGTACGTCTGTAGCCCCATTTCCCTTCCTGCATTATATGGCTAGTTAATATCACAGTAAACAGATACAACCAGTATGGAAACTACCCAGAAACGTTCGAAACAGCTCACTCACACGAACGTGCGCATCGAACATGCGATGACGCGGCACTCACTACTGACGGCACTGCGACGAGCGCTTGGGGTCTCGTTTGTGTGAGTGAGCTGTTTCGAACGTTTCTAGGTAGTTTCCATACTGGTTGTATCTGTTTACTGTGTTAATATATATGTGCTGATTCGGTAACACACAAAGATCATAACCAAATTGACAGGGCTCATCTCCAAAGGGAGTCTTCAATATGAAATCCACATACATATCTATTCTTACGTCAAGATTAAAATTAAAGATTTTTGCAGTCATTGCAAATGTTCAGGACTTAGCAGTTAAAGTTATGTTAAACTTTGACCACCAACAAAAATCAAGTAGCTACTGATACTGTACATATACCACTACAGCCTATTAACGTCCCACTGCTGGGCACAGGCCTCCACTCTCATAGGAGAGAGGGAATTAGAGCTTAGACCCACCACGCTGCTCCAATGCGGGTTGGCGGGCTTTAACGACTATTATCATGTTAGTGATAATAGCCGGGACCGACGGCTTAACGTGCTCTCCGAGGCACGGGGGTGAAACACCACCAACTTCCAACTCCGGGCTGGTACTGAGAATTTCTTAATTGAAAAACCCAATACCTAACAATTTTTATGCCCGACCGGGAATCGAACCCAGGACCTCGTGATCCGCAGTCGACTATGCTAACCGCTAGACCAACGAGGCACTGTACACATACATTAATTTATTAAGTACATACTGCTTACTTTATAATAGGTATGTGAAAACTAAACCTATACATCTATAACTCTCCCATTTCTAATCAAAGTTTAATGGTAACTGTAACGTAACATTAACCAGTTGTCATACTACTGGATTCAAAAGATCATTTGGATAGGTATGTCCTGTCAATTTAGTTTACTTGAAGCTCTGCGTAAGACCAAACTAGCGCCATTTACCATTCAAACAATTGGGGTTAGTTTAAAAGTAACCATTTTGTTAGTTTTCTTTTTCGATTTCCATAATTCAATTTTTTTACGCCTTACATTCTATTTTGATGTACAAGGCACTCAACTTTGGGTGAATTTAAATGCTACTTAAGAACTTGTATTTTTGGATTGCATTTCAGCGTTATTGGCTTTGCTTAATATTGGATCGGTATTCTCAGGGCATTCAGGTTTTGATTCTCTCTCACAATAAGCACATCTTTCCGCTATTTCCGGTATTTAAAACGATTTTTATAATGCAAGTTTGCATATTTTACAACACGATACCAACTAAACAGAAAAACTATAAATTTAAAATTATAAATTGAAATGTATCTCCCACCAGACCCAATTTAGAAATAATAAATTCCCAAATTGACCCTGCCAGGAAGAACGTCAATAGGCATTCGGAAATGTAGATACGCAACACATATATGTATGTAAATTTATGTTATCAATGCGCAATTTTTGAATGAATTACTTAAAGTCTTAAACGGAACATTACATACATACAAGAGTAGGAAGATCAATTGTACTATAGTGCCGCAAATACAACAAAGGCCAGGAAATTGAGCATGGGAGAGACAACAATGAACATTCATTTTGTCTTACAAATTACAATGCAGCTGATTGAGACAATCATCTGACAACTACAAACTGATGTATTGATTAAGGAAATAATAAACATATTTTGATATTTGATATCTAATCTCAGATCAGATAATAATGTCTCTGTTTCTACAAATATTATGAACTAGCTTTTACCCACGGCTTCGCCCGCGTAAAAATATAATAACTTTGATACCTATGCATACAAAATTATTTTAGGCACATGACACTGCTTAAGTATGTTATGTACTGTTGAGTATGAGTATGAGTTTGAAAATAAGTTTTATTTACATATACTTTTTTTTTTGCCGCATAATAATTTGAACGACAAATGCGATAAAAAGAGAGCATACTATCCCACAGGAACTGTTTGTTTTTCTGGGATAAAAAGTAGCCTATGTCACTCTCCAGGTCCTCAAATATACCTATAAAAAAATAACGTCGATCCGCCCTTGCCGCATAATTGAACAACAAATGCGAGAAAAAGGAGAAAAAGAGCATACTATCCCACAGGAACTGTTTGTTTTTCTGGGATAAAAAATAGCCTATGTCCTTCCCCGGGATACAACCTATTCCTGTACCAAATTTCATCAAAATCGGTTGAACGGTTGGGCCGTGAAAGCGTAGCAGACAGACAGACAGACAGAGACAGACAGACAGACAGAAACACTTTCGCATTTATAATATTAGTATGGATGCGAAAGTTCGTCTGCATGCAGTATGTTCCCTTTCTACGGCCGATTTCGATTAGATGTACTGTACCGGGTACATCAAAATCGGCTGTTTTTCAGTAGGCAACCTGGAAATTCCGAGAATTGCAATGTCTTTTGCTCGAATTTTATTCGTTTACAGAAACTACTGTGGTGATCCCTATTACTTCAATAATAATTCGGATTTCGCTGGGATAAGCATCAGATATCTAAGTCAGTCAAATTTCATAACGATTACGTTTACCTTTCTTGTCGATTTCAAAACATTTTCGTAGTTTCATCAGCCCCTAGCCCATTTCCTCTGGCATTAAATTCGATGATGCAATCATTATTGTAAAAACTAAAAGCTACTGCGCCATACACTTACATCAGAAAAATGGATACCAAAGTGAATAACTATCAACCTTGAAGTTGTTTACATTTCTTTTATGTAGAGACAATGGTTGGAATAATGTATACCCAAGGGAAACGTTTTGAAAAATCAATATGTAAGATTGGATAGCGTGGGACAAAGCGGGGTGTTGGTTGCGAGTTGCGACTTGCGACGTCGATATGACAATAATAATAGATTGATTATTGCGGAATATCGTATTATTAATAATGAATTATTTCTAACTACATACAAGCGTTCCTCGGCTTATTTGTTTGGACGTGCACGCAAGTTTTTTTACCCTAAGACGGGGACAATCCGGTTGCAAAGAGCCTTAATACGAGAACTCGATCGGAGTTTTACGAAAATTTTACGACTCGCTCCTGTAGCGGAGCAGAGGCACCGGAGCAAATGGTAAAAAAATGGTAATAAATGAGTATTTTGACGATAATAATTAATAAAATGATTAAATTAGGAATTTTCTTAAGACTCAGTTGACTATATTTAACTGTATGCGTATATAATTAATAACTATTTGTTTTGTAAAAAATGGAAAGATCGACTTTAATAATTGTAACTGTGTTTTATAACAAATTTTGCATGCCTTCTGCTAGGCGAAACATATGACTATTCAACTCTGTAACACCTGATGTAAATGTTTGTTTCTGCAAAATAAAGAAATTGTATTGTATTGCCATCGGCCCCGGTAGCCCCGACGTGGTCGCTTCAAGGGGCAGATGAAACTTTTTCACGCAGATCCAGTATCATTGCACTTCGATTGCACCAATGGCACTTTTTACCCATCTGCATCCAAAAGCACGGGGGCAGTTGGGAGCGAGTCAATTTTACGAGGGTCAGACCGTTACCAACTTACTTAGTTTAATTTTGTCAACAATTTGTGACTTAGTACTATAATTAATTAACATTAGGAAATATCTTAATTCGTAAGTCAAAACTCACATAGGTACATATTGTGTAGATAATAAACAAACAACCTCTGCTGCCTCCGATGGGTTCGTTTGCCTTAATTAAGTTCAAATTGTTTTTCCTCAACACAACTACGACTGAGATACAATACAATGATTGCGTACTTTATGCATGCTTATGCATAATAAACTAACTAACTTCTAATAACTGCTTAGTTATTAGAAGTTAGTTAGTTTATTTGCTTAGTAGTTTTTTTACGTCCACATACGGTCGCGATCTGAAAATGTCTACGAGTTTTCCATCACTTTTCAAAATACAGTTAGGACCATTGGTTTTAGCTAGTTTTGATTTTTGATTGTGATATAACCTAACCAAAGCCTACCTCGTCATCATTTAAACCTCCTCTCATAATTGGCATACCAATTACGTCACAGTCACAGAATAATTTAAGTACTATAGATATAAAAACCTAAGAAGCTCTCAAATCTAATCTCGAACCTAATAAACACCCCACTACCAAAATAGAAATGTGATGACTGACATATGGAAGAAAAATATTCAAGAAAACAATGTCGCAGACATTGAACAGAAAACGAATTTTATGTAAACAACACGCTATCGCAATACAAACGTCGATCAATCAAGATATCTGGTAAATAAATTAGACATTGAAACCTTAGATGGCGTTAGTTTGCATGCTTCACGTGTTTTGACGCCACTTAATATAGATTCGATAGGAAAGATTATTACAGGCGGTAAAGTGGTTCAGACTTCGACCTGCTGTTCAAATTGCAGGCAAGTACCGTGCTTTTCGGAGTGAGCAATTAAATATCAAGTATCAACCCTGTTTTGAATCTGAAAGGGGACCCGCTCAGTAATGGGCCGGGGATGCCTTAAGATGATGATGATAATATAAGGCCTGTCATGACATGGCAATGACGTGAAGAGGTAACTCTTGTAAACAACAGAAAATTAATATTTGAGGTTAAATAGATGCCAAAAATGTATCGGTAGATTATTATTGAAACCACAGCAGCACTCATAAAATTTGATAGAGGAAAGATATAACGCCCACGAATCAGGTCGCTATAAATAGCGCTGTAGAATTAAAATTAGATAAATATTACGTTTTACGAGGTAGAGAGCTGAGACGCAAGCAAAACAGGCACTAAGACAAAAAGGCCACTGTATAAAAACAAAGTTATAGAAACAGATGGGTCTAGAATATACAGTTAAAAGTTAGAACTATGGCATTGACACAATATTTCTAATTTGGGTAGGTAGATCAAGTAAGTAGTATGCCACTAGAATTAATTTTTAAACGGTTTTTTTAATACGAATAAAAGTACAAAATCTATGGACGTGAGGAAATTACTCAGTTCTATAAATAATAATAAGTAACATACATGAAGCCGACGGTATTTGTAACATGAGAGATTAATAAAGTAGAACGAGTGGTCATACGTTACAAAGATAAAAATATATAGGGCTCTCAGTCGTCGCTCGCGACCCAAAGTGAGTGCCATGTGAGTGCACATGCGTGGCTACCCGCATCTAACCGTATTGCAGCGAGTAGGTAATTTTATTACCAACTCTGCGTGAATAATGTCTGATCAAGTAATTATTAACGAGTTCTTGGCATTTTGCCAGAACAAAATCGATATTATGGACGAGCTGAGTATAGTGCAAATATGTAAGTCTAATTTTACTGACGAAGAAGTTGAAGGTGGCAAGGCGAATCTTTTTAACGCTCTGTCTACTGAGGGAGTTAAACTTATTCAGCGAAAGGGGGAAGATAAACGGAAAAAAAACATCCGTGACGTCCTTAAGGTTTTACATGAGATCAAGCCGGAGCTGCAGCCTACCTACGTCGCAAGAGACCTAAACCGACTCCCACCTGTGTCGTTCGACCATGTGGACGTGACTCGTCTGTTGAAGGATATTCTTATCTTAAAAACAGAGCTGCAACAACTACGTAACGATTCAATTTCTAAGACAGAGATTGATAACTTAAAGATGAGTATTGTTTCGGAGGTATGTGCTCGCATCGGACCATCTTCCTGCGCACGAAAAGAGCCCATACTGCCGCGTAGTAAGGTGGATAATGCCGGACAAGTGACGAAGCGGCCAAGCGCTGATAAGAACCGGGAGGTATCCAACTCGCCGCGAGCGAGGCGCACTCGCTCTGACTCACTGGACACTATTGTATCGCCGCCGTCGTATCGTGATATTGCAAACCGTACGGTAAAACAACGCGCAAATGTCGACCCTATGCGCACGGGCGGTAAGGCTGTAAATGAAACCGACGACGACGGATTCACACTTGTGAATAGTAGAATAAAACGGCGGCTACGTAATAGCAATAAATGTGGCACGGCAACCGATCCGAGTAATTTAAAAGTAGCACAGTTACCTGAAGGTATCTACGTATCAAGACTAGAGACTTCGTGTACTGTTGAGCATATAAAGGAGCATATAGCATCCAAGGGTGCACAAGCGATTGACGTACAGTTGCTTTCCCAGAGAAAGGCATTAGATTTTAGGTCTTTTAAGATCATCGTGGCAAAACAATATCTCGACACATTCTTGAGCGCAGAGTTCTGGCCTGCAGATGTAGTTTTCAGAAGGTTTAAAGAACGTTTTGTTAACGTAAATAAAATCAATTAGTATGGATAGAATAAACATTATTACATTTAATTGTAAAAATATCAAGACGTCAATGCAACAAGTTCGTGATTTATGTAGTGCGGCGGATCTAGTCGCCCTCCAAGAGACCTGGCTCATGCCGCATGACCTCGGCCTGCTGGATTCCATTGACGCGGATTTCAGCTGCGTGGCTAGATCCTCGGTTGACCTCTCTGCGGGTGTCGTGAGGGGCCGTCCCTACGGTGGACTCGCGCTGCTCTGGAGAAAATCCAAGTTCCCTAACGTTTCTATTGTGAACTGTTCTAGTGATAGAGTGATAGCTATTCGTGTGCTCAATGGTGCACAGTCATTTATGTTATTTAGTGTATACTTACCAACTGATAAGCAAGATAACGTTTCCGAATTTACAGACTGCCTTGCCCGGGTGAGTGCCATAATTGAAGAAAACGACATTCCACTCGCTTATATCTTAGGCGATTATAATGCTCACCCTAGTGCCAGCTTTGGGAATCAATTATTGACTTTTTGTGAAGAGCAAGAGCTTTCATGTGTGGACATTGATGTGTTAGGTATCAACTCTGACACACACACGTTTGTTAGCGACGCGCACGGCTCTCGTAGGTGGCTAGACCATTGCGTGACGACCCAGGCGGCGCGCGACACTATTGTATCGGTTAGTGTTATGTACGGTGTGTACACATCGGATCACCTGCCATTATGCGTCGAATGTAAGATTGACCTCTGCCCTGGTTTGAACACCAGCGAGAGCCGGGCGTTGTCCGGTAATGATAAAGTACGTTGGGGTAACAGAGATGGAAATCAGATAGATAGCTATTATGAATACTGTAGGCGTGAACTTGAGAATGTAAGGATGAGTGAATGTGGAAGATGTATGTTGTTGTCTGACTGCTGTAGCTGTATAAGAAAAGAGGGCGACGACTATTTTAAAATAATTATTGACGAACATTATAATAGGATTATTAAAATTTTACAATTAGGAGCCGTCAAATGTTCAAATGTACGGTCTAGAAATAAAAAACGTAAGCCCATGACCGGGTGGAACCACCATGTCAGGGAGAGTCACCTGGCCGCTCGTCTTGAGTACGAATGCTGGTCGGTGGCCGGCAGGCCGTCCACAGGCGACATATATGACAGAATGGTGGGCAGTAGAAAAGTATTTAAAAATAGAGTGAAATGGTGTATTCGTAATGAGGAAATGATCAAGATGGATATTTTGGCTATGTATAGAAGGGAGAAAATTTTTCCAAAATTTTGGAATGCTACAAAAAAGTTGCAGCACAAACAAAGTCTACCTGTTTCTGTGGATGGCTTGCAGGGGCCCAGAGAAATAGCAGAACTATTTTCATCTAAATTTAAAATTGCGATGCCAGTTCTAAGCCCGAATAAAAATATGTCAGCTCGTCCTGCTGTGGCTGCGAAACCAGTGAGGTTCACAGTCGATGATGTAGCCAAAGCAGTGCGCGGAATGAAGCGGGGTAAGTCTCCTGGCCACGATGATCTAAGTATAGAGCACATACTATATGCAGGTGAGGTATTGTGGTCCAAGCTATGCATGCTTTACAATTCATGTGTGAAGCATGCATATCTTCCTGACCTCTTGATGAAAACGGTAGTTGTGCCCATCGTCAAGTGCAAAACAGGAGACTTGGGCTCGTCTAATAACTATAGGCCTATTTCTCTGGGCACCATTGTGGGCAAGGTGTTTGAGCGTCTGCTGCAGCCCGAGCTGCTTAAAAATGTGTGTATAGATGATGCGCAGTTTGGCTTCCGTCCCGGTGTCTCAACAGACTCGGCCATCGTCAGCCTCAAGCACACTGTTGACTATTATGTCAGCCGTAACACGTCTGTTTATGCTTGTTTCCTGGATCTGAGCCGCGCATTTGATCTAGTGAATTATGAAATCCTCTGGAGAAAATTGCGCGGCTCAGGAGTCCCTGAACAAGTGGTTGAGGTACTGAGATACTGGTACGGGGGCCAAACGAATCATGTAAGGTGGGGTGACACGACCTCTGACGCTTATAGGTCAGAATGCGGTGTTCGTCAGGGTGGGTTAACCTCTCCGGACCTTTTTAACGTGTACGTCAACGACTTGATCGGCGAGCTGAGGAGCACTGGTATCGGATGCCATATCGACGGTGTTTGTTTAAACAATCTAAGCTATGCGGACGATATGGTGCTTCTTAGCCCGTCGGTAAAAGGTCTCAGAAAGTTACTGTCAGTCTGTGAGAATTATGCAAGATGCCACGGGCTGAAGTACAATGTCCTAAAGACTGAGATGCTCGTTTTCAGGGCGGGAAAGGGTCCGGAGAGGGTACCCGAAGTGTTTCTGGATGGAACAGCAGTTCGGGTTGTTAGGCAGTTCAAATACCTTGGTCACATCGTCACTGACGATTGCAAAGACGATCTTGACATGGAGCGAGAAAGGCGGGCATTGTCGGTTCGGTGCAATATGCTCGCGCGCAGATTTTCCAAATGCAGTAAAGAAGTCAAGGGCACCCTTTTCAGGGCCTACTGTCAGTGTTTCTACACTTGTCAGTTATGGTACCGGTACAAAAGGGTGTCCTTCAGCACCATAAGGGTGCAGTACAATAATGCATACCGCATCCTTATGAAGCTTCCCAAATATTGCAGCGCGTCGGGCATGTTTGCCGAGGCGGGAGTGCCCGATTTCTTTGCTGTTATCAGAGCGCGTATATCTTCCTTTTGGGAAAGATTGCGTAGCTCTGGTAACAGAATCCTCCAGGTGGTGGGCCAGGACTTGCATAGTCCAAGGACGACTCATTGGATTTCGATGCATCGAAATCCAAATAAGAAGTAGACACTGCTACACCTGTTGTGTAGTCTTATTATGTAAATTTATTTTATTATTTTATTTTATATATTTTAATCTAATTTAATTTTTCTTCTTGTATTTTTTGGGTTTTTACCTTAATAAAGAACTATTATTATTATTATTATTAACCCAAGTTGTAAAAGTTTTAACGACGATAGTACGAAGCAAATGCAATTTGCAATCAACTTATAACTATAATCCCTCTATCCGGCTTTAAAATCCACAATGCGAACGCTTTTATACCTGTAGAAATGTAGGTAGATTAATATCTATGATTAAAATTACATTAACTCACACTTGGTCATGGTGGAAGACAACAACTTGCTAACTCTACATGTTACGAAATATGATTAAAAGGATTCCTTGCAATTTGAGTAGGTACGGAACTTGAAAATGTTGACGGTGAGGACTGAGGACTCAAGAACTTACCATAAACGAAGTATTCTTTTGAAGAATCTGCTTGATAAAAAAATAATAGCGTCAATTCAATCAATCCAAGTTGAGTTTGAACTGATGCCAGAATAAAGATGGAATATTGATAAAGAGCGACGAATGCTATACATTGAAGATTCTAATGACGATAGTACTATACGTCAGTAAGTGGTAACTGGTAAGCAAATTATTGGCCTATAATATATTAAATGCATTTAGGACAACTGTAACTCAGCTCCATTTGCGTATCTTCAACTTCAACTGGAGAAATATATATTTTGGTCGCTGTGAGTTGTGATGGAGTAAAAATTAAGTTTATGCGCCAAGTTATGCACACTATCGCCAATCAAAGAAAACATGCCTATTAATAGTAGGGCCTTGAATAATTGAATTGTAGCTTCGTACGCTGTGACATTGGGCAAGGTCGCCACTTATCAGAACACCAGCTATTTTAGAGGCTCTTTATGTAAATTGCACTGAGCCCATTATCCAATTTATAATAAACGTAACTATTACATTTACAATAATTCATTCAAGAGTTTCCTATTTTTATTACATAGTCTAGAAAGCCTTGCATCTTGATGACGGATAGGATTTTTATGCTTAAAAAATCCAAGAGGTTCCAGTTTTCCACGAGATTAAAAAAAAACAAAATCTACGAGATCGATGTGGCAGTCATCATAATTTTAAAAACATTATAGCTTAGCCGTCGCCCTCATAATTTAGCTGTTGCGACATTTATATACAGACATCTTAGTTGGCACACGACACACGACTCACGACTCACGAGGGAACTATAAACAAAACCTAAAGCGTATAACTTTACAAATTCGTAATTCCCATTCCATCGAGTGGCGAGACAGTATCTATTGTTATTATGCCATGAACATCTGAATCCAAGTGATGACGCAGTCTAAGATAATAAGTTTAGTAATAAGTCGAATACGCTATTTTTACATAGACCAATTTTTTTGCTTCTCAAGAATGAAAGAACATAATAAAACATTAACTAGCCGAAAAAGAATAAAGGTATTTTTTCCAAAAGGATTGCTGATTTGGGAACATGTTTTGAATTCTGATAGAGACACTGAAATGTTCTATTTGATATTGCTATCTGTGTTCTCCAATGTATACCTACGACAGCTTAGCAAATGCCAATGGACAAGTGGTGGGAAGTAGTATTAGATATTATTTGTGACATTAGATTTAACGATCTATTTTGTGAAGTACTATTTGAACGTTAGTAGAGTTTATGATTTCAAAGGGTTTTCAAAGTGAAAGCAGAAGTTTAACGTGCTAAGTGCTAACTGTACTTTAACTTAACTATACCACATCTATACCACTTTTATTTAATCGTATGGCGTTTGGTACATAATAAGCGTTTTTATAAAAAGAACGCTTATTTCGCCTGCAAGTTCGTCGCTCGTTTAGCACCACCCAGGGGACACGTGCATGGAGGTAGAAGGTAGCTCCTGCGGACGTGAGCGACGGGGCATCCGTAACTATACCACTATCTTAACTCGAGTTACACTATCCTCTTCTCTAAGACAAATATTCTTTATCTTAGAACAATCTATGCTTTCACGATTTTGAATCAAAAGAAAGAAGAGATTGAGAGTCTCTGAAAATTTAAATAGAAAAGAATAGAACAGAGCAACTGCTGAGTTTCTTGCTGGCTCTTCTCAGCTTTCCGAACCGGTGGTAGAGTCTTGACGTATCATAAGTGTCACAAGTTGTCCTACATGAAATAAATCATTTCATTATAACCACGATAGAGCATTTGTAACTCGGGCAAATATAATACGTTTAAATTACCTATCTGAATAAGTTAAGTTGTACAATGCAATATTCAAACAGTAAAGTAAAGTTGCAGCGGCATGTTTATATCAGATTTTTAATTTGACTACGTATCACAAAGGTCTGGCGTCTGCATACTTTATCTAAGATCTTGAAGATATAGTAAATATATATGTTCGTCACTGTAATCACGATGCACGATACGAAATACAAGATAAAGAGTCAATGGTCTCATTAAAATGTGCCCTTAAGCGGCCTAGAGTACTAGAATAGAATAGCTGTGTCAATAACAAAACAACGCCCTGCATCGGCCTACGCCTAACCTAACCGGTTTGAAGCGAAAATAGACATAGACATAGCGATGGATACTAAAATAAAGTTAAAATATGAAAATGTATATGTAGAAGAAATGGGATGTTTAACTGAAAAGCTAAACGTTAAAGAAGAGAGCTACAGATCTATCATTTTAGTTTAGATACTGGGGCTGATTCTGTATAACACAATCTTTAAACTAAACTAAAATGGCAGCTTTAAATCTAGTTCTGTCCCTTTCCGTAGGAAGTATTATGAAAGGGTTAGCAATATTTGTAATGCTCTAATTTTAGTTTAGTTTAGAGATTGTGCACTACAGAATCAGCCCCATTGGGTACAACAAAATTAATCACTATGAAAGGATAAAGCAATACAGAAACTAGAGAGTATTGAGCAGACAGATGATATAGTAGTAAATAGAAGAATGCAGTAACATTATAAATAATTTCATTATAATTAATATTTTACCTACTGATGGAAATTAGTATCATATTGATCAAACCAATAATTTATTATGATAGGGGGCTGATAAAAATAATAGAAAAAAGTTCTATAAAGCGAAATTAGTAAAATGCTAAAATGCTATTATTAAGGAAACACATAATATTTGGAAAGTAATACGTTCACTCTGGTATTTATCCAGATGTGAAATACTTGTCTTCATATATTTTAAAGCGGTTCTACTTATGTATACAGTTTGAAATTAGCATCGAAATAATTTCGTAGGAAATACGTTGTTGAACGCAACGCATCAAGGCGTTTCGTTTGTTTAATTTTCTCGTTGCTTACACGTACATTGAATTCAAATGCGATTTCATTTACATAGATATTTGCGTCACAGAGATTACGGTCCTTTCATAGATGTGTCTGATAATTTGCCAGGCTCGTATTTTGTTAGTAGCTAATCAACTAAATATTTGTAATGTTTTAGTCTAAAGCACATTTTGAAACAAATTTCTAAAGGAACCAATTCAATAACTGGTTTTATTTGTTTTTATTCAATAGCCTGTTTTTTCGACATAATGCTCCACATTTTTACTTACGTCCAATATTTTTTTACTTTTCTTTATTTGACTCATAATATACTTGGACTGTAAAAATCTAATTTAATATAATTATATTATTCTATACTAATATTATAAAGAGGTAAAGTTTGTGAGTTTGTGACGTTGTAGAGGGTACCTAATCTCTGGATCTACTGAACCGATTTTGAAAATTCTGGTACCAATAGAATGCCTCATCATTTGTGAATGTCATAGGCTATATATTAACCCGAAAAATTAGGGAGTTTCCGTGGGAATTTAAAAAACTTTTTTCACGCGGACGAAGTCGCAGGCATCTGCTAGTCTTACTAATATTATAAATGCGAAAGTTTAGATAGATGCATGTTTGTTACTCAATCACTCCCCAACGGCTGAACGGATCTGGCTGAAATTTGGCACAGAAATAGATTATAGTCTGGAATAGCACATAGGCTACTAAATATCCCGGAAAATTTAAGAGTTCCCGCTGGAACCAACAAATCTCAAACCACGCAGACAAAGTCGCGGGCATCCGCTAGTATTAGGTACCTACGGCCTACCTATATAGTATAATTTCAGCGACCGCGCCATGGCCCATGACCGCGCCGTATATTTTTTGCATAGCGAATTATAATATTGTCAAATGTCAATAAAGCAACTGCGCACCAAAATAATGCTAATGAAGTTGGGAACGTTGACTTGTTTTACGCACTCTAGTTTACGTTTTTAGTTTGTAGCTATTTTTCGCTCGATGAATTATAATATATTATAAGTTTAAGTATAGAATCGAAAGCAGGTACCTAGCTATGAAGCAAAACAATAATTAAAAAAAATCTAAACACATACGGCACATATAAATGAGGATAATAAATGTGTACCTACGTAAGTACGTATGCATCTGTCACCGTAAAATTGTAAAAACCGTTAGATTGTAATCTACCTAGTGATATTGGTGTTCTGAGTGTAAAATTTTTGAAATATTCATTGTATTTACGTTTTCTTGTCCCTTACTTGTAGGTTAGGTTAGGGTTTGACATAAATAACCAGGTAGTGCACTTAGGTTTTATCGGGTTAATATACCTAACCGATTACAATCTACCGAAAAATAATGCGATAAAATTGTAATCTGTCGACAGTTTACAATATAGCTAGTTATATTACAATCTAACGGTTTTTACAATCTTACAGTGACACATCCACATTATTACCGTGAAAGAGTGTCTGTCTGTCTGCAACACTTTCACGGCCCATAGGATATTTGGTACAAATATAGATTGCACCCTAGGGAAGAACATAGGCAGGCATAGCTTTGATTCCCAGAGTGTGATTCAAAGTGTTGAACATCAAAGTGATCGAACAGAATTTTTCAAAAACCTAATTCCACACAGACGAAGTCACGGGCAACCGATTGTCTGTTATAAAAAATACATTTTTTTTATCCACTACAAGTTAGCCCTTGACTGCGATCTCACCTGATGTTAAGTGAAGATGCAGTCTAAGATGGTATAGCTGACTAACCAGTTAGGGGCATGGCAGTTATATTAAACCCATACCCCTGTTCGGTTTCTACGCGGCATTGTACCGGAACGCTAAATTGCTTGGCGGCACGTCTTTGTCGGTAGGGTGGTAACTAGCCACGGCCGAAGCCTCCCACCAGGCTAGACCATTGAAAATTCAAAAATTATAAATTCCCAAAATTGACCCTGCCGGGGATCGAACCCGGGACCTCCGCACGTTAAGACAACAGCGATACACACTGCGCCACGGAGCCATAAAACCATGAAGTTCAATTCGTTCATTCATCATAATCTCAAAAAATAATAATTTAAGTTAGTAATTATTATATTGTAGTAACATTTAGTTGCTAACGAAAGATTAGGAAACTGGGTTTCTATAATTCATCACAAAGCGTTAAACAGATGCCAAAAATATTTCTGGCATGAACACCGGCGCTTGGCCAGAACCACTATCGGATTGCAATTTATGGTTTACTAGCTAATTTCCGCAACTTCGTCCGTGTAGAATAAGGTTTTTTAACAACAGATAGTGCCCGCGAGTTCGTTCGGAGGAATTAGGCATTTCCGGGATAAACTTTTTTTTTTTTAAAGCCTTTTCCTAATATTATGGGATGCATATGATTACTGATTTCCGTACCAAATTTCAAGGTCAAAAGAAATCAAAGATTTCTATTATGTAAACCTTGTCAATACTGATGTCGCGCGTATTAGGTAATCCTATAAAAATAACTCGCATGATTCTAATTTAAACTAAGTACTAAATATACATAAGTAAATAAGTTCTGCGTTATTTTTATCTAGAAAATGTAAGTAATTTTATATACATACAAACGTTTATCGGCGTAGGTAGTCTGGTAAGGTAATAATTTTGCGTTTAAATAAATCGTTTCGTTCTAATGACTGGACATGGTTAATTTATAATCAGTAATGACCATTTATTTCTTCTTTGAGGAATTCACTATACAAAGCTTCTTCTTTCTGGCTTCGATTCAGTTTTTCATTAAATTTTTTCTACAACAGGTTTACCTCATATATATATATATGTCACCGTAAGATTGTTAAAACTGTTAGATTATAATATAACGTTTTTTATCTCGATAGATTACAAACTGTCGACAGATTGTGAACCGTAACATACTGTTTACAATTTAACGCGTTATTTTTCGGTAAATTGTAATATATTAGGTATATTAACCCGATAGAACCTAAGTATTCATGTCAAGCCCTAACCTAACCTATAGTTCGCGCGCGAGTTGAATGCAGAGTAAATGTATGGTGACACTTACATTTACTCTGCATTCAACTCGCGCGCGAACTGTACAAGAAAGAGAAAAGAAAACGTAAAAACAATAAATATTTCATAAATTAATACTCAGAACATTGAACGGTTCACAATCTTTCGACAGTTTATAATCTCGCGGGATAGAAACCGTTAGATTATAATCTAACGGATTTTACAATCTTACAGTGACATGTATATTTATTTAAGTACCTAGTTAGATTAGAGCTACCAGTTCCTGTTATTTTTTTGTTTTGTACTTTTCTTTTTAATATTGAAAACGCAGTTGGTTTTTGAAACTAAATATATTTGGATAGTTCTTGAGGATGTACAAAAGATTTGAAAGGACATCCATATGGCACTCGTCCGCGGATAAATCTGGGATAAAAAGTAGCCTATGTGTTAATTTAGGTTATAAGCTAATCTGCATTCAAAATCCATATATCTAAGACACCCACTTCCTAGATAATAATAATTATGCCAGCAACTTTGTCCGTGAGCATTGAGGTTTTTAGGTTCTTGCCTGAACTCTTTAATTTCCTGGGATAAAAAGTTAACGCCTATGTGTTAATTTAGGTAATAATTATAATAATCTGCATTCAAAATTTCAGCCAAATCGGTTCAGTCATTGCGGGGTGATAGGAGTAACAAACATCCAAACTTACAAACATCCAATGTTTATTTTTTTATAGTAGTATGAATATTCGTTTTATTAGATAAATGATAATATGACTATGTTGTGTGTAAAGAGCTTATTTATGTTAGTAAATTATGCTGTTTTCTGCACGCAAGGCACTTAAACAGTTTCCTGCAATCACATTTCATTTCAGTAATTACAAACCGTTTATCTACCCATTATGATTGCACTGTGATTTTCTGTTGAAAGTACCTAAGTAAATAGAAGTTAAGATACTCAGGTACTTAAATAAATTGTGTGGGAATTGCAACTGAAAATACCTACTTCCAAATTTTCCTACCTATTAGGTATGAGGTCTAAATTATTACTCAGTAAATTACAACCATAGAATAATTAAACCTCTAGAATCAATGCCAGCAAGTAACCGAAAGGTAATAATAGGTAAAACGCTGCAATGCTCCAAGCACATTATGTGCTTTATGAAAAAAACAAACTAAACCCATGACATGCAGAAAGGGATAGAAAAAACATATTTTATTTCTCATTTTATCTTGTGTAACATCCCAGCACTGCATCTCTTTCATGTGGGAGTGAAAAGGAGATATGGCTTGGTCTATATACCTCTCTCTGTCTACGATTACAACAATAAAAATCAGACTAATACTTGCAGTAAGAAGTACTGACAAAGACGTGCCACCAAGCAATTTAGCGTTCCGGTATGATGCCGTTTAGAAACTGAATAGGGGTATGGGTTTAATATAACTTTCATACCCCTAACAGGTTAAACCGCTTACTATCTTAGACTGCATCATCATTAACCATCAGGTGAGATCGCAGTCAAGGGCTAAATTGTAGTGGAATAAAAACCCTCTTTGTATTAAAATATGAATATGTATTACTTAACAATAATACTATGTTCAAAAGAGAAATTTCAATTTACACTATGTAATTTAATCACAAGATTCAAAAATATAACATTTCCATGATTAAATACTAATTTAATCATGGAAATGTTATATTTTTGAAGCTTCTATGAATTAAGGCCATTTATTGTTTTCTTATCATATTAAGTAATTTTAATTGTCAGTTTTACTGTATTTTTTTCACCCTCTTTGCCCATCAATTCCCAAGAATATTTCTTTAAATTTGTATTGAACGCAAATGTTATTATTGTTTTTGAACTTTCAATTAAGTAAGTATAGTTCAAAAGTAAAAGTAAGGAAATATTTATTTATTTTTATTTGAGTAATTTTATTTATAACTACAAGTTGTAACTGACTAAAAGGTAAGTAAGTAGGTAGATTTTATAAAAAAAAAATTAACCACTAAAATTGGTAGTGAGAGATAAATATGCATTTAATTTCACACACCAAAGTTTCTCAATTACTTTCCCTTTTTCTTAGATATTTTGGTATAAAATTATTTTTATCCTAAAAATCTGTTTTATAATTTAGTAAGTAGAATACATCAAAAACTGAAACATTTTTAGGAAAAAGAAAATTAGGTTAGTAACTCAATTATGTATACCAATACAAAAATTAAACAGTTTTCAAAAATATTAACCATGAAACACTTTTCAATAAGTAACATATTCACATCTTATTAAGTAAAATGTTTATTTTTAAATTTAAATTCTGTTAGAGCCTACAAAAATAAAACTATTATTAACAAGAGAGATATTATTTATACAAATATATTTTACCTGATGTTTAGGAATCTTAGAGCAAACTCGCTTTGAAGTGGCAGCACCAGACGGAGGGGGTGGTGGAATACCAACACCCTTTGAAGACTGGAGTCTTGTCTTTACTACTTCTAGAGGACAAGTTACTACTGCACCTGCAGTGCCAGCAATCCTAGGACAATGAATTTTTTTTTAATTAGATATTATTATGGACATATTCTGAACTAGATGATGCCCGCGACTTTGTCCATGTAGATTAAGGTTTTGATTCCCGCGAGAACTCTCAAATTTTCTGAGATAAAATTGGCCTTTGTCCTTCCCCAGGATACAAACTCTCCCTGTACCAAATTTTATCAAAATTGGTTGAACAGATGGGTCGTAAAAGCGTTACAGTCAGACAGACAGACACACTTTCTCATTCATAATATTAGTATGGATGCTTAAATAGCTGACTGAGCTTGGGAAAATATTTGTAAACAACTAAGGAAGTAAAAATAAAGTGTACTGCAATTCAAACTACCTATTTATCATGAAACTAATAAATAAGTAAGATAATTAATTAAAATATTTTTGTAACAGAATTGTAATTGTTAAGTTGTTGATTTCCATGATAATGTGACGTCCAGAAGTATTATGAAAGCATGAAATCTGGCTATGTTCTGAGTCTGAGGGACTAAATCTCTAAATGTACGAGTCAAAGGGGGACGCCCATATATGGCCAAGAAATGCCCAACAATATCCTTTTTCCGAAAAAAACTATGTATTTTTTCTCTACCTATAAAATTATTATTTTAATCAAGCAAGTTTACTACAATTTGTTTTAAAAAATAAGTAATAAAACTATCTATGAAAACAAAAACCATTTCCTGACAGTCCATTCGTCTATATATACATTCAGTATTGCCACATTTTAATATCGATCGATTTAATCGATTTTGACTTTATACTTAAATATATCGAACAGTATCGATTTTTTTAAAATAAGATTTATTTGTAGTAAGTACTAATCGGCATTTAAGGTATAGCCTAGTTTGTAGTTACGTTAAGCTATATTAAAAATTCGACTGCGGATAGTTAGCAACTTACTGACAAACGTATATCGTGTAAAGTGATTTAATCATATTTGGATGCGTCATTATGTACTCATACTCTCGAGATGCTTGGGCATAGAAAAAACTTAACATTTTAATAACAACTTATTAATGATGTGATTCGTTCTAATAATGAATACTAACTCTTTGTACTACAGCTTTCCTCATATTTAATATAATTAATTTTTCTATATTACTGTTTAAAAATACGTACTATATACCTAAAAAAGTAAGGTAAATAGGATTAAAAAAAAAAAAAAGACTGTTACTGTTAAAATGCGTAATTCGATGGGTTTTAGAAAAAGATATTTCCAAAAAAAACTTTTTAAAAATTGGGATTCCTTGTGGATGTGAGACATCTAAACCATTATGGTTAGAAAATATGCAAGAAAATATAGTTTAGTAGATTTTTTTTCACAATTATCATATATGAAGTTACAAGCGGTAGAAATAATTAGAAAACTAAACTTCTAGAGATTTAAGAATTTCTAGTACTTAAAAGGTTTATTTTTACTTGATATAACGAGAGAGAAGGCGATCCCTGGGCCGAATGTAAAGAGAGTTGGAGAATCAGAAGAGCACGCTCTTCTGATTCTCCAACTCTCTTCACATTCGGCTCTTCACTTCAAGCAACAAAGTGGCAACCGGTGACGGTTGTCACTTTTTCCCAGTTCGTGCATAGCTATATGCTATATTAAGCAGATATTGGGGCTGATTCTGTATAACACAATCTCTAAACTAAACTAAAATGGCAGCTTTAAATCTAGTTCTGTCCCTTTAGCTATATATTGCAATATCTAATAGGTTAGCAATATTTGTAATGCTCTAATTTTAGTTTAGTTTAGAGATTGTGCACTACAGAATCAGCCCCATTATTTATTCCAATACTAATAGTTTTTGTTCATCACTCAATCTCCAATATTTTAATATAACATTGCCATTTTTGAGAAAAAACTAAGACTTTTATATAAAGTCTTAGACGTGACGAAAAATAGAAATAAACTAAAACGGGATTTTTCCGTAAACATAATGTTATGTTTATAAAATAATTAAAAAAGAAAATAAATCCAAAATCGATAAATCAATATCGGTTTCGGAGTTTTTTTTATATGGCAACATCAATCGAATAATCAAATGACAAACAAATTCAGTTGTCATTGTCACATCACACCTTGTGTTTGTACCTGTGGTTTGCTTTTTATTTCTCGGATTTGATAATTAACCAACGTTTACGCTTGCAAAATGGACTCCGACGACTCTTTTAACCCTGACGACCACGGCTTGAATATGGATCCCGCACCCGCTTCTCACGATGAACCCAGCACGAACTTGGATAAGTTACCTGCTAACTTCGAAGACCCTGGCGCTCACACTGGACCAAGTACATCCCGGCCGGTTACTACGGCAAAAGGACCTTTACGCTGTGTGAATTGTGGACTTAATGTCACTAGAATTCGTAGACATTTGTTGGAAATTGCTGAAGTGCGTAACCGTCCGAGAGCGCGCCACGCGCGAGACCCGCGCTCGCGTCCTGTTCGAATATTGATATCATAAGACCATGTAGAAGAGTGTATGTATGTTTATTAATTGTATCTTATTAAAAATTAAGCAAGTTACCGTACTGTTTGTTTGTTAAACACTGTAATACATTAATGAAAAATAAATACTAGTTTTTTTTATTATGGTGTACTTTTTTAAAACCAATTCCTTATCCCATTCCTTGTTCAAACTGCATACTATCAGCACCATACAGTTTTAAGAGTGGGCACTCAGGGCCAAAGTGTTTATGGAAGGTGGGCGTTCCCCTTTCATCCAACTTGCTTCATCTTTCTTTCAGTGAGAAATTTTTGACAATAATAGTCTGCATCCGGCCTTATTGCATAAAAAAGTTACAAAATAATGTAGAATGAGTTTTAAAAATGGAACACCTCACAAACCTACTTATTACTGACTAATAATACAATTTAACAATTTCCATTATACTTAAAAGAGCAAGAAGTTAGAGCCAAACATAATCTCCAATTGATAACGAATTTCATACCTACACCTAAATAGCGTGCAACCACTGTGTCGCAAACATGGGGCATGGGCTGCGGCCCACATGTGCTATTGCGATGCGAGTTCAGAGCCTATGAAATCAATCAACAACCTTATTGCGTATCAAAAACCAAGTGCTAAAATTGTAAACAAACAACTTACCCGCCAGCTAATAGATGTATCGCTGTATCCTTTTGAGACATTTTAGCCGCGCCGGTTTAATTACATGACTGTAAATTACGACGTCTAAAAATAAACAAATGCACTACCACTACTTATGTCATATAGCAACGTCGGCACACTGTTTGTGTTATTTTTGTAAGTACACACTTTATGCCTAGCACGGAATAGTTACATTACATCACGTAAAGAACTAAAGATTAAAGAAATAGATTAGAATTTAGAAGATTTCTAAATAAAATTCCACCGATGATAGAGTATTTTGCATTTTCATAACACTACAACACACAACACAATATCAACAAGACACTCGGCTTTCGGCACTGACTTCCAAGTTCCAAGTTCCATTCAAAATACTACAGGCCGGGTTCACGTGCACAATCACACGTTCGCATCGTTCGTCTACTGCGTCTGTCCGTGCCGTGCTGGTAAATGCCACAGAGTACATTGAATATGTAAATGCACTGAATACTAGCTTTTATGTTTTATGACAAAAGGCATAAAATAATTTGAAATAACAACATGTAAACACTCCGCATACCGATACCGACACACGGATAACCACGGATAACCAAAGCATAACTACCTGCCAGCTACCTACTGTCACTAAACACAGATCAACAAACGTACGGTTTACAGAGTTCCAAGTTGCCATAATAAAAAACTAAAATGTAAACAAAATGTCTGATTCTGATTATGATGATGAATAATAATCTGATGCCCTGTATCCTGTTTAATAAATTTATTATTCTCATAAAGATAAAGCCCGCCACTTGAAGCCCGATACCGACATCTGTAGTGCCGATTTGTATTTTGTCACCATTTTCCACATGTATGATTTGCTCAGATTAAGTTTGCCACCCAGGCATACTACCATCGCCGTATAATTTTAATATTGTCGGAGTTCGTGTTTTAGAATTAAAATCCATATTTTAGAGACATCAATGCACGTGACAAATAGATGTCATTTCGAAATAATACTTGTTGTTGTTGTTGTTTGGTGTGTGGCGAAATAATACTTAAATTATTGCTATTGCAATGATAGCCTCCAGTTAAGCCCCCAGTAAATGAAAACACATCAAGCTCTTTATCTATGGATCACGTGGATCTGACATCTGTCACTCCGCTACACTTTGTCGTTGTCAGTTGATGGCGACCGGCAAAAATTGCCAGCTACAGTGTAACGATCGCAACCACAACTGATTGGTTAACACTCTTCCACTATTGGACAAAATCCATTGCCGCAGCAAGAATGCCATAAATTTAGCCAATCACAACAATTGATACTGTAACAATGATTGATGCAGGTTTTACACAATCGCCCTACCAGTTAAATTTTAATTCCCATTTCCCAAGAAAGGACTTGTCCAAAATTGGGCCTCGAACATGAACCAAGATGATTTTAATACACGTGAATAGAGATCCTAAAATATGGCTTATAGCATAATTTACACATTTTTAGAGGACCCCAATTTCGAGAAAAATATTATTTTATTTTGTTGCTTTTTTAGATCTTTGTCTGAATCTTATCAATTAATAAGAAAAAAAACAGTAAAAAAATAACTTGATTGTCTTTTTCACGTATGTCATTGTCAAATGTCAACTGTCAGTTTTGTTATTTTATTGGTGATTTATTGTTGGCTATTTTTTTTTTTTTTTTTTATCCACTACAAGCTAGCCCTTGACTGCGATCACACCTGATGGTAAGTGATGATGCAGTCTAAGATGGTAGCGGGCTAACCTGTTAGGGGCATGGCAGTTATATTAAACCCACACCCCTTCGGTTTCTACACGGCATCGTACCGGAACGCTAAATCGCTTGGCGGCACGTCTTTGCCGGTAGGGTGGTAACTAGCCACGGCCGAAGCCTCCCACCAGGCCAGACCAGGGAAAATTCAGAAATAATAAATTCCTAAATTGACCCTGCCGGGAATCGAACCCGGGACCTCCGCACGTTAAGGCAACAGTGCTACACACTGCGCCACGGAGGTCGTCTATTTCATATTTTACGAATGATTGAAATACTCAATTAATATTTATTAATCTTATAATATGTCGGACGGACGATATCAAGACAGTCGCAGGGAGTCGTTGGATCCAGGCGGCGCAAGACCGTGGCTTGTGGAGGACCCCACAGGAGACCTATGTCCAGCAGTGGACGTCCATCGGTTGACGACGACGACGACGAATCTTATAATATTGTATGCACTATGTAGTGGAAAATGGGTAGTTTCTCGAAATTGAATATTAATAATCACAACTAATGTGCATAACCCAAGGACGGGAAAAAGGAAAAGAAGTCGCCCATGTCAGATGACTATGCTCACGGGCAAACTGAATAAATAAAACTGTATTTACTAGTGTCTTAATTTATTTAATCTATTTGTAAGAAAATATGATTAACAACAATTTGTGTATATACCATGTACAAATTCAGTAATAAAGGCTTATATTATTTTTATAATGTGCTATAATAATATAATATACTAGCTGACCCAGCGAACTTCGTATGCAAAATTAAATGTATATTTTTCAATATTTCAGAGAGATTTTCTTAATATTTTTTTCCGTAAGAACCTTCTCCTAATAATAACAAATACAACAAAAAAAGAATTTATTAGTGAAATCGGTCCAGCCATTCACGCGTGATGCCGTGACCAAGGAAAACGGGTTTCATTTTTATATAGATAAAAAACAATATTGATAAATCAAAATATGTATGATATATTTGGTTTTTTTTTATAAATGCAGGTAATCTCAATCTTTCTGAGTTACCACACTCTGGAACAAAACAATCCGAAGTTCGCTGGTAACCATCCAAATTGATATTTCTCTACTCATTCTGGTTCGGCCTGTTCCATCCAGTTCTGAGCTAGGGGCACTGAGAGGCTCAGAGCTAGGATCACTGACAGGTTCAGTCATTGGGCTAGATCCTCTTTCAACATCTTGAGTACTTGGTTGTGCCACTAGTTGCTGAACTTGGCGATGAGTGCTTTGCCAGCAAGCATTACATGTTCGAGCATTTGCAGGGACCTAAAATGGAATTTATGTTTAATCTTGATATCTTGATATTAAAGTAAAGAAAATAATACAATCACTATGAACAAAGTGATCACATAATAAAAAATAAAGCACTGTAGAACAAATCCACGAAAGTTAAACTGATCTCATGCGTCATGCTCGTGAACGGGTGCCACCGGCGGGAATGGGGCTACTTTCTGTCTGCCCGTCTTTGACATGAATTGAATAAACAAATTTAAGAAATCCATTAAAAGTATGCTCCTGAAAAAAGCTTATTATACTGTTGAAGATTATGTAAATGATAGAGGAGCATGGATTTGATCGCTCCAACAATGCTGGGGACAGCGATTACTTATGTACACATTGATATAGTAATTGTAAATGAATTATTTAAAAAGAGCAACCACCGAGTTTCTTGCTGGTTCTTCTCGGTAGGAATGGCATTCCGAACCAGTGGTAGATTCACTTGACGATTCAAAAGTACTTGTAAAAGTTTATTTGAATAAAAAATATTTGATTTGATTTGATTTGATCACAGATTTACCCAGAGGGAAAAACATTATAGAGTACATGATTAGCATAGTATATAATATATATGAATATACCTGACGGGAGTTGATGTTGGCCATAATTTGAGCTCTTTCAGGATGTCCCCCTAGTAAGGAGCAGGAGCTTCTGCCTGATCTTCTATGGATGGACATCCCACAATAAATGCAAATTGCTTCATGACCAAATTGTTGCCCACCAATGTAACCCTCATTCCTGTTGTTTAATTCTATTACAAAAGGTTTATGCATGGCAAATTCGATCTTCATCAGTTACCTAAAAAACAAATTAATAATAATAAAAAAGAGAAACATATTTTATTGTTTTATTAGGTCTCTAAGGCTTAAACTTAAATCAGTTCTTTTTAAAGTCTGTTTCAACCCCTTTTTAAGGTCCAACACTGAGCAAAGGTCTGCTCTCAGAATAAGATGGATTTAATCATAGCTCACAACACTGGCCAATTGTGGGTTGGCAGACTTCACACACCTTTGATGTTTCCTCAGGATGCTTTCCTTCACCGCTAATCAAGTGATATTTAGTTGCCAAAAACACATAAAGAAAGTCCCACTGGGCTATCACTGCTTTTTAAAAGTACATACTTTAAAAACACGTAAAAAATGATGAATTACTACTACACTTACATTGAGGTTGTAAATGCGCAAGGTGGTCTACCTTGGTCTACCTTGCGCACTTACAATTTTAAATTGGAGTGTAAAATAAACAATTCTTTGCGATAAGCCAATTCACTGAAAAATGAAAATCACAAAAACACAATTCAATCACTACGTTCTAGGTGAATGGACGCAAACGGCAAAAGTCTCTGGCAAAAGTGACAACTGACAATGGCGCATTTTGAATTTTTGAACTTTGGTCTTTGGCAGGTCAAAATGACATTAAAGTGACAGTAGCAGCAGATCGACCGGCTAAAAATGACAGCTACAGTGCAACGATCGCAATCACCTCTGATTGGTTATCACTCTTCCACTATTGGACAAAATCCATTGACGCAGAAAGAATGCCATAAATTCAACCAATCACAACAATTGATACTGTAAACAATGATTGACGCAGAATTTATGCGGTCGCCCTGCATGTACCAGATTTGATAGATCTTTATATTAGAAAAAGTTTTAATGTTGCCATCGATCGAAAAATATTTTCTACAAACGATATTTTTCATAATTAATTTTTAAAAAAACGGGGTTTTCTAAAATTATTATTTAAATGGCGTTTAATGTTATATTTTTTCCTCTTTCACGTGATGGCAGTTTGGTTCTGGTTCATTGACATTCAGAATAAAAAACCACCCTCCATACTGAACTTGGACATGTCATTTCTATTCGCAATTCGCTTGATTCGCAAATTCACGGACTGTAATAAGTGTTCTGTGTTCGCGGATCGCCGGCCGGTTATACGTTTCGAAGATACGAACTTTAGATTTTTTTGCAAAGTAAATTGTTGCATAATTTTTTATTTCTTTAAAGTATTGCGTAAATAATTTCGCCGGTTGTTAGCAGCTGCGCTTGGATACACATTACAATGTTCGGAACACGCGGGATTGGCAAACTAATGTAATTTTACCTATTGTTATTTATCTATACCTTCTCTTGTAGCTAATTTACGTGATTTTAAATTTAAATATAGTGAGTACAATAGACTTTTAGGTGACCTTTATATTGTTCATTTGACAATATTATTGATACTTCATTTAAGCAGAATATTTTGGGTAATTTTAACCCCCAGGTATTACTTATAGGTAATATAAAAAAACCTTTCCTAGTGGAGTATAAATTTAACTACAGCTAGTCAACTATAAAAAGCTATCTTTACAGCTAAAGATCAAGTTACTACACCAAAAGGTTTAATAACTGCACTGATATTTCACTGCACAAGTCAGTTTCATCCTTTTATGCTATATTTAGAAACTTCATAATCAAGATAGAATAGACAAAATATATTTAACTAATTATTGAATGAATAAGTACAAATGAACCATATCTAAGTACTGCAAAATGAAATGTGTAAAATGTATGTTGTAACATATTAGAAATAAAGGCTTTTTTAAATTTAATCAAGATAGAATATGCATCATTTAGAGAACTGTACTCACCACCTAAGCCATCATCATTGCCAGCAGATGGAATGGCATGCAAGCATGAGTATATATTTTGAAAATTGGTTTCAGTCGAACTGTAGGTGCATCTCGCCAGAAGCACACCCTACCAGAACTGCCATATGACTACCATGCATTGGAGCCAGTGATCAGCAGGGAAATCATGAGCTTGCACCACAGCAAGCATCATGCCACCTATGTTAACAACTTGAACGCTGCTGAGGAGAAACTGGCACAGGCTCAAGCTAAAGGTTGTACATGTATTTTAATATATTCATCTTTTATATAATTTAAATCTGTAGGTATAATACGACAGTAACATAGAGTAAACTCTTATTGCTACATCCATACTAATATTACAAATGCAAAAATGTGTCTGAAGTAGAGATGCGCCGAATGTAGGTTCAACCGAATACGAATGTTCGGCCGAATATTCGGTCCAAAATGTACCGAGCCGAATATTCGGCCGAATCATTCGGTTCAATTCTGCGCGGTAAACACGTTTGTACGGCGAATCTCACGATCCTCATTCAGCATTTTGGAGTTGTTATGAAGAGTTAGTGTCTACTAAGCAGTCAACGATATCTGAAGAAAGTCAAAGTCCTAAAAGCCAATTAGCTTTATTTATTTATTATAAATAAATAAAGCTAATTAATAATAGCTATTAGCTTTAGAATTACAAAAATATTTGAATGAGACTTTATTACAACGCAGTATGAGTCCTTTTACATGGTGGGCAAAAAATCAAGGAAAGTATGAACTCATGGCTATTTCAGCCAGAATTTTTTTAACTTCTCCAGCAACCACTGTATATAGTGAACGGTTATTCTCGGAAGCAGGCAATGTATATGAAGAGAAAAGAAATAGATTGTTGCCTCACAGGGCTGAGAGCCTAGTATTTCTGCATCATAATTTAGCACTCTTAAATTTTATTTATTAAATATTATGTTGTTTTTAATTTGTCGATAAATCATCATAATTTATGTATATTAATGTTACGATATGATTATTAAAGGACATAATAGTAATCTTGGGAATCAGATTTTATTTTGCTAACATTGTCATTCGTCAAAAAACCACACTTTAGTAATTAGTTAACCTTACTGTTTAATAAAATGTCCTTTTTTAAATATTAACAATTAAATATTCGGTAATTATTCGGCAAATCAACCGAATATTCGGCCGAATACGAACATGAAAAAATATGCCGAATGTACCGAATACGAATATTCGGCCGAACATTTGGCGCATCTCTAGCCTGAAGTCTGTCTGTTTGTCTGTCTGTCTGCTAAGCTTTAACAGCCCATCTTTTTAAACAATTTTATTACAATGTACATGGCAGGACATAGGCCACTATTTATCCTGGAAAACTAAGGAGCTCCTGCAGGAATTAAAATATTGGATTGAAGCCGACGGAATCGTTGGCATGGTCTAGTGTGAAAATATTATTTAAAAAACTAATGCAGGCTACTCTATCAAGTATTGTTCAGTTTTCATAAAAGGCATTAAAAATAGATCATCTTCTGATTGTGAATATAAATAGCACACATTGCATTGCACTGGGAAAAAATCTAAAGTTAAACAATAATTGTTTGTTTTTTATATCTTAACAGCAGTAGACACGAACACAATACTTTCCTTATTGAGCGCTATAAAGTTTAATGGCGGAGGGCACATCAATCACGCTATATTCTGGTTGAATTTATCTCCATGCCAGTCTGAGCCTTCCTGTGCACTGAGCCAAGCCATTGATCAGTATTTTGCTTTATATTTTGTATAATAAAAATATAATTGGCTTAGTTTTTATATTTGATCTTTTAGAAATTATTGGTAGTGTGAGTTATTTTTAGTACTTCAATTAAATAATTAGATTTTTTTTAAATGAGTATCATTGTTGTGAAGTAACATTAAAATAGTGCGGACCTGAATTTTATCGCAAGTCCCAATAAAAGATTTCTTTTAATGTAAAAGGAAATCATGAAAAGACAAAGTCAAACACAATGTTTATTATAACAAAAATATAATTCTTTCTATGTTCAATAATCTTCAGGTGACATCTCAACCATTATCAACTTGGCGCCAGCCCTCAAATTCAATGGTGGTGGACATATCAACCACACAATCTTCTGGCAGAATCTGTCTTCTAGCGGTGGTAGCCCATCTGATGCGCTTAACCAAGCTATTCAGAAGTAATTATCTCAATAATATGTTGATGTTTTGATCCCATGATAACCTATGCTCCCTATCTGTACTTTTACTAACTTTGTTTGAATATGTCGATGTTTTCACTTTTTACCCTTAGGATAGCCCCTTTTGTTTTAGTCATTTTATTTTTTGCTATTGTTGAAAAAAGATGTTATTCCTTGACGAGGAACTCTCATAATTTATTAATAATCCCTTACTAATATTTTTCATGTTTTCCTTTCTTTTTTGTTTATTTGGTGCACTTCTCAATTTAGCTAATGTTCTTGGTTAATCAATTAATAATCAATTTAGGTTACCTTTCTTTAATCTGTCTACTATCTTTTTTGTTTGTGATTGTTTTTAACTTTTACAAACAGATAAAATTATTTTGCCAAGTTAAGTTAAAATTATTTACTGTAGCTAAGCCTAAAAAATATATGTAGAATCACTTGAGTAATTAAGTTACTGAGTATCATAAAAATAATTTACTTAATAAGTTGTAGTTTTTAGATATTTTTTCTATTAATTTTTGGTACAAATAGACTCAATTTGTATACAGACACTTAATTAAAATTAGATATTGTTTTAATCTATTCTCTTCTATTCTACCTCTAATCTCTATTAATATATTTTTATTTATGCTTTTAAATTTTTATATGAATGATTATATTTTATTTACAATAATTTTATTTAAATTACAGAGATTTTGGATCCATTGAAAACATGAAGAATCAACTCGCTTCATCATCTGTTGGCGTTCAAGGCTCAGGATGGGGCTGGCTTGGTTACAATAAGCAGATGAAGAAATTGCAAATTGCTACCTGCCAGAACCAAGATCCTTTGGAACCTACAACAGGTAAGCAAGATTTTAGTTTTTTTTTGCTTTTATAATTAGTCCTTCCCTTTGTGTTTGTTTATGGTACATTTGATTTAGATGAAAACTTTGTAATTTTTGTCTCCAGACACTTTAGTTTCTGACTAAATATTATCATCTATTTATCTATGTACAATATGTGGGGATCAGTTACTATGCTAGTAAGTTTATTATTTATAGCTTTCTTGTGTTAGACATGTATCATGATCGTTAGTTTGAACGTATCAGACAGGGTTTTCACCTGCAGCTGTTGTGGGCCTGCAACCTCCGTAGAATGCAAACATGTATGTAAATTAAGTAAGAAACCCACGCTTAGTGTATTGTCTTCAAGCGATTTCAAGTGCTGCGAAACTTTTATGTCCGCAGTATTGCTGACAATTATTTAACATCAGACGGAGAAAATTGCAACCATCCACATTGGGGTACGGATTCTGTCACAATCGGGTGCACAATCTCTAAATTAAAATTATAGCATTTAAGGGTCAACACAACGTCTTCTCCCGGACAGATTCCCGCTAGATGGCGTTGTTAGGGCTTTTGACAGGTTTTTGATATTTTCGCAAAGTTGCAATGCACTGATTATAAAAATATTAAAATTGCGACAGTACATCAATGCCTATTATTTTATCACATAATTAGTTTACTTTAAAACAGAGCCATTTAGTCAAATAGTCAAATTATAAACATCTGTTATATCGATTACTGTATATACGCAATACCCACGCACACACTGACAATGGTTGTTATCCAAGTTCTGTGGTTCTAACATAAACTACGAATTGTTTACTATAAAATTTAACTAGATGGCATTGAAACAAAAACTGCTGCGTTTTGCTTAGTATTGTTTTTTTATTTATTTCATTCGGATACAAGATAAACTTTCAGCTTTGACTGCAATCTCACATGGTTGATGGTGCCACCATGTGAGATGGCGGTAAGTGATGATGCAGTCTAAGATAGGAGCGGACTAACCTAGAAGGGGTATGGTAGTTTTTATTAAACCCATACTTTATACCCCTTTGATTTCTACATGGCATCGTACCGGAACGCTAATCGCTTGGCGGCACGGCTTTGCCGGTAGGGTGTCTTTGCTGCGGACGGGTGACAACTTACAATAATGTGGCTAGGGTTGCCAACTTTTTTGGAAACAAGCTACTTCAAATTTCAATATACCTACCTACAGAAAACGAACAATTGGCCAATTCTTGAAAACTATTGAAACGATTTTAATGAAACTTGCACTGTTCCCTAAGTTGAAGTAAATGTAAGCCAGTAAAAAAAGATTAGTCGCATATTTTCGAATAAATGCATGGACAAACATACATGACATACAGACTTACATATACATATTATGTTTGGAAGCCCTAATAGATTGTCGTTTATGTGAATACTAGCTGATGCCTGCGACTTCGTCCGCGTGGTTTGAGTTTTAGTTATTCCCGCGGGAACTCCTTAATTTTCCGGGATAAAAAGTAGCCCATGTCACTCTCCAGGTCCTCAACTAACTATACCTATGCCAAAAATAACATCGATCCGTTGCTCCGTTGCGGCGTGATTGAAGGACAAACCAACAAAAAAAAACACTTTCGCATTAATTATAATATTAGTATGATATGAAGTATGATTTTGCAGTTCCAATAATATAACACACGAAATATATTATGCGTGTCGAATTGTCTTTTGGAAGTCGGTTAAAAATAGTTTTTATTTGTTCAAAAGTTGTGAAAATATACTAGTTCTGGAAAATTATATAATTAAGTAGGTTTTTTACGAATCCCGTGGCAGCCAAATCGGTAGTGACGTGATTAAGTAACAAACATCTGTAAGATTCCTGGTCAGGTCCCCCGTTGAAGTGATACACATACTTCGCTTTAATTCTTTTTTTTTCTTCTGTTTGCTTGTTTGCGTGATTTCCCCCCGTTTAAGTACTCATTAATGCAATAACTGTCATTTCGGACAGAGTGCCGGCTTATATTTAAATTTTCGAGAGATGTAATAATAAATTAATAATTGGGTAGTACCGAGTACGGGTGCCAAGTGGCAACCCTACTGATGAGGCGTACTGTTGCAAGCCACGCGCAAGAGCGAAATAAGAAATTATTATCACCGCGATATTATAGACCAAGAGGAAACGAAATGTTTTTTTATCTGATTTTATTTATTAGGCACACAACAGATTATGACAAATACAAGTAAAAATGATAATGTACTTATTGATGTGAATGTTATGCCTATACCGAAGTTGAACGATTTATATTAAAATATAAATAGGTAGGTACTTATAATAAAACTGTAACGGGTCCAATTCAGTATATTGAAAAAAAATTTTTTTTTTCTCCATAATCTTTTTAATTTTTTTTCATTTATTTAATTATACTCCATAACTCAGCCAAATCTGAACCGCTGATCTGAAATCGCTTCGCTCGGTCAATTAGAGATAGGTACGGTAGGTACATATTGCATAGGTACTTATCTCATCACTCATGCAGATACTCAAAAAATAAAAACAGGAGGAAATGAACGGAAATTAGTGCCGCTGCCTCCCGGACTATAGAGGCCGCGTTTTTGAATTCAATTCGAATTATCAAAATCAGTAACTAACTTGAATAATGCTCCACTACCTAATTCGAGTCGATTAGTAGGCTACCTAGTTAGTAGTTAGTACTAACGAATAAAACTTTAATTTGAAATTGAGCCATAATTGCAAATTTATGTTATACTAGCCGATGCCCGCGACTTCGTCCGCGTGGAATAAGTTTTTTGGATTCCCGCTAAAACTCCTCAATTCTCCGGGATAAAAAGTAGCCTATGTCACTCTCCAGGTCCTCAACTGTACCCATGCCAAAAATCACGTCGATCCGTTGCTCCGTTGCAGCAGCGTGATTGAAGGACAAACCAACAAACAAACTGACTTTCGCATTTATAATATTAGTATGATGATATTATGAAGTCAAGGACCTTTAGACCAAGGTCCTTGTATGAAGTATGATATGATTTCAATTACCTATACCTCCTAGGTATCAATAAAAAGTTTCAATTTAAACCTAGGTAGGTATAAAGCCGCGGAAAAACGGTAGGTAGGTAAATACCTAAAAACATGAAGGCTATAAACACAGTAGACATTTCATCTATAGGTAAGTAGGTAGGTATACCTACCTATCATACTTTTAATATTATACCTATGGGGGAAAGTAAGTTTGTTTGTTACTCTTTCACGCAAAAACTACTGAACCGATTTGGCTGAAATTTGGAATGGAGATAGCTTATAGCCTGACTTAGAACATACCTAGGCTACATTTTATCCACACGGGCGAAGCCGCTTGTAAAAGCTTGTATGTATAAAAATTATAATCATACTTCATAGGTACTAATATTATAAATGCCAAAGTGTGTTTGTTTCTTGGTTTGTCCTTCAATCAAGCCGCAACAGAGCTACGGATCGAGGTTATTTTTTGCATGGGAATAATAGAGGACCTGGAGTTACATAGGTAGGTACCTAGGTAGGCTACTTTTTATCCCAGGAAATCAAAGAGTTCCCGAGGGATTTCAAAAACTCCACGTGAACGAAGTCGCGGGCATCAGCTAGGTAGTTACAAAGTTATCTTTTAAACTCTGAACCGATGTTGATTAAACTTACAATGATCTTTTACTCTTTTCCTAGATTTATTCGACGCATTGGAATATTTACGTTTCCTATAGGTTGCCTTGTTTATTTGGTTCATTTTGATCTCAACAAATCCAAGTAGGTAGGTATATCGCAACACACAATCCACAATTGGGGGAAGCCCCGTCGCTAACGTCCGCAGGAACTACTTTCTACCTCCCTGCACGTGTCCCCTGGGTCACAGTATTGGTATATAGATACCAATACTGTGCCTGGGTGGTGCTAAACGAGCGACGAACTTGTAGGCGAAATAAGCGTTCTTTTTATGCCTGGATACGATTAAATAGTTTTGATCCCGATATACCACGACCTTCGCCGATCTGTTTTATAGATGAAACCTACTTTTTATTTAATAATAGATAAACACGCCTAAAATAGGTTAATTTGATAACAAACGCGATGGTATAGCATTGGCTACAATAAACTTGTCAAAAAAAAAATATTAAAATTAATTTATTTAAAAATAGCCTGGACCGGATTTTGATAGGCAAACTAATTTAGGCGTATTTATCTATTATTAAATAATAAAAGTTGTTTCCAAAAAACCGACTTCCAAAGCCACTGTAGAAATCAAAATTATTTTATACTTTACAATGGCTTTGGAAGTCGGCTTTTTGAAAAGAATTTTTATTTTTAACTTTTTAGTGTACTCTAAATCCCCACGGCTTAGGAGTGCAGTACCCTGCAGCGTTAGAGTTGAGGAGTTAAGACTTGGTTTTAAGTATGAAGTCGTTGCTTGACACCTACAATCTGAATTCACCATTAAAAATCCTAAATCACTATGTTTAAGGAGTTCTGTTCCCTGCAGCATCAGGGTTGAGGAGTTGGCACTTGGGTTTAAGTATGAAGGCGTTGCTTGACACCTAAAATAAGAATTCATCATAAAAAAATCCTAAATTGCTATTTTTAAGGAGTTCTGTACCCTACAGCATCAGGGTTGAGGAGTTGGGACTCAGAGTTGTATTTTATACACGTGACTTGATACCTACTATATTAATTTACCATCAAAATTTCCTAAATGCCTAGTTTTGAGGATTTCATGTAGTACGGTACACCTACAGCATCAGGATTGAGGATTTGGAGTCAGAATTTTTTATGGGACCACATCGGAGCTTCCACTAACCAGTGAAAAAAAATTTTTCAAATCGGTTTAGAAACAACGGAGATATGCACCGACATACATTTAAAAAAAACATACGCGCCGAATTGAACCTCCTCCTTTTTTGGAAGTCGGTTAAAAATAAAAAGTAGGTTTCATCTATTATACAGATCGGTGAAGGTCGTGGTATAGCGGGATCTACTACGAGAATAATTTATCAACAATCCGCGTACTTAGATATGAACCTTCCCCTATCCTATAAAAGTTTATAGCATGTAACAGCGAACTAGTTTTACAGTATAATGATAGATGGCGATCAAATATATTTTTTTGACGCATTATTTAGGCGACACGGGCGACATCTATCAAGACGAATGTAAACTTCACAACTCACACATGCGTAAATCTGACACTTTTTGAATGCCGTTTTTATATTATAAATAATGTAAATATTTGTCTGACATGAAAATTGCGACCATAAAAAGCCCTAAAGAAATGATAAAACAAATTAAAAAAACACAAAAATGTATATATTTCAAGAATAATCGAAAAGAAAAATGTATGAAAGTCGACCTATGCACGTGCGCCTTAAAATATTGCTTACCCTTAACTAATACTCTCTGTGGAAAGGGACAGAACTAAATTTAAAGCTTTCATTTTAGTTTCTAGAGATTGTGTAAAACTGCCTCATTGGTCAAGCTAGTGGTTATCATGTTTAACTGAGGCTAACGAGGTCCCGGGTTCGAGTCCCGGGTCCGGATATTATGAATGTTGGGTTTTTCTGATTAGAAATTCTCAGTACTAGGCTACTAGCCCGGAGTTAGGAAGTTGGCGGGGTTTCACCCCCGTGCCTCGGAGAGCACGTTAAGGCGTCGGTCCCGGTTATTATCACTACCATGATAATAGTCGTCCCGCCAACCCGCATTGGAGCAGCGTGGTGGATCTAAGCTCTAATTCCCTCTCTCCTATGAGATTGGAGGCCTGTGCCCAGCAGTGGGACGTTAATGGGCTGTAGTCATCGATATATATGTAGGCACTAGATGGGCCCTTTCGTAGAAAAACGCTGGGCGTCCGAGTTGCTGAACACGTTCCGCACCTGTCTTTGTTCCCGTCGTAGCGCTGTCACGATCGCTCGTCGTGCAGATAATTTGTTATTATTAAGTTAACTTCTAAAGTTTAATTAGTTTGGCACTGTATAATTTTAATTTTAATGTAAGTGTTTCAATTCACAACATTTCCAAAAAAACGTTATTTAATCTTCCTATTTAATATTTTTATCCATTACGCAATCATTTAATTTCCGCGGCAAACTGTATGATTTTTTTTTTAATTATCTGGCCTTTCGGCTATGACCTATATTATCTATGACCGAGTCATACGTTTTCAAGCTTTCATTCAAGATGTTGCAAGCAAGTTCCCGCTTTTCAGACTAGATGGCGTTGATGGCGTTGCTAAAAATACGCCCACATTCTTTGTTTGACAGGGCCCGTCTATGTAAATTGAGGTCGTTGGCTGTAGTGGTATTGGTGGTTCAACAGAATCAGCCCCATTGTTGTTTCGCGACGTTCGCTAGCTGTCCTAGCGTGTTTTAGCTTATGTTTTGTATATTAACAGCTATTACATTTTTCCAGGTATTGTACCTCTATTCGGAATCGACGTTTGGGAACACGCATACTACCTTCAATACAAGAACGTCCGCGCTGATTACGTCAAAGCTATATTCGACATTGCTAACTGGAAAGATATTTCAGCGAGATACGAAAAAGCCATTAAGTAGATCTGTATCAATACAAACTGCATTTTTAAATATATTTTTTTGCAAAGGAAAGACTCAAAAGCTAAACCCACAGGTTAAGATTTAGCCACTAGAATGTTACTTGTGTCTTGATAAGAAAAATCGTAATAAAATTATGTCCACAAAATATTGTTTTATTTTCCAGAACTAACATTTTAGGTAAACTATTAAAATATTGTTGGATTTTTGTTTGCCACCTGACCAAGTATGTGAAATTAATTTAATTAAAATAATTTTCGTTTGCCATTATAATATGACGTCATATTCTTAAACACTCCCGCGGGAACTCTAATATTCCGAGATAAAAAGTAGCTTATCTTTATCTATTACTATACTACTATTACTATACTATTATTACTATATCTTTGTGCCAAATTTCACCCAGATCCCTGCAGTCGTGGTTCAGCCGTTCTGTCGTGATTGAGTAACAAACATCCATCCATCCAAACTTTCGTATTTATAATATTAAAGTATGTATAGGTAGAATATAACCAGCTTATACATGTCTGTGATTCTTTTCAATATTTCTTGTATAGTGGTATAATCATAGACGAGCGTAGCGAAAAAATCCTATGTCTATGGGTATAATCAAATAATAATATCATTGCTTGTAGCTCATTCTGCAAGTAGTGTTAAGAAAGGGATAGAAATATATTTAGCACTGTTATTTTAATTTAGGGATTGTGCAGAGTTAGCCACACTCTGATTGCTCCTAAAATCGATTTCATGAAACGGAACGTATACAGATAAACGTCAAAAAGGAAAAGAGATTGTCATGATGATTGATTGATTGCTGTCAACAGAGACAAGTTATGTCAATGTCATCAAATTGTCATAATTTTTTAAAGTGTTACTGAGTGTTACGATTGTTGCTGAAAAATAATAAATATTTTGGTTTATTTTGATTATATGGCCGTTTAAACAATACTCAAGTGTTTATCAAGACCAGTTCCAACCGTTTGTGATCTGGTAAGTAGAGATTTCAGTTTGCGTCTTTGTGAAAAAATACCACTTCAGAACGTCTTGTCAGTGTTATTGATTTTTCAGGAAAGTCCTGTAAAAAGTAGTAAAAATCGCAAAGATCTGTATTTAATATAAACCAAATATGAACCAAAGTGCAACTTACACTTAATGAACAAAGATCTCAGAAACGACTATTTGCTTAAATTTCAAAAGAATTAGCTTGAAAAGTAATTTTTTGTTTAATAAATTAGGAAAACCCTTCGTGCTTGAAGGTCGTGT
The DNA here is from genome assembly GCA_923060345.2 of Erebia aethiops. Lineage (NCBI taxonomy): Eukaryota > Metazoa > Arthropoda > Insecta > Lepidoptera > Nymphalidae > Erebia > Erebia aethiops. The sequence goes on along the minus strand of OV281096.1, from coordinate 4,459,489 downwards.
TTCAATTATTAGACAACTAGATTAGGAGGCTGAATTTCAAGCGATTGTAACTATTGCTTCACAAAAAATATAAGAACAAAGAAAATAAGTTTTAATAGTTAGGTACATACCTAATACCACTAATACATTAATCCTAATCCATAACTTAGTAGTAATATTTCGAGGCTCAGCTTTAGTATACTCCCCGCGGAGTTGGACGTTCATATTTTTTTTACAGAAAGACCTTGATGTGGTAAGACTTGCACTAAAATATTTTACTCCGAATTCTAATACTTTTCGAGAAATAATTTTTTGAAATTCGCAAATTTTCACTACTTTTTACCATTTCTTACGACATTTGCCATAGATTACAGACTCGTTGACGTTTAGTTGCCGTACTGAAGTTTCGTTTTACGTATTATAATCTGTTCCAAACATAGAAAGTATCACAAAATGTTAATAATCGAGTAGTAATCATATTATTCAAACCATAAAAAATATCTATCATTGCATTTAGTAGACATATTAGTATATTTTTTCTGTACATGGACGTTTTTTATAATAATTCGAATAAAACATCGAGTTTTATGTGTACCGATTATTGGAAAAACGGAACGCGTGCGTTGGCGCCAAAGTGTCCAAATGACATTACTGAATTCAAATCTATGAGTCATCGTTTTACGCGCTTTTCAGTTGAGAACATATTTATTCTGCACCACGCCCGCTCATGCAAGAGCGAGCGAAGCGAGCTCGGGACTGGGGGCACTCCGACTCGGATAGTTTAGGTTAGAAGAGGATGGCGGGGTCTGAAAGACCCCGCCATCCTCTTCGTGGTTATTTCCTTTTTATACCACCCAGAAATAAGGAGCCCCGCGAAGCGGGGCTCCGTCGACCGGGCCTTGGAGGGGTAAAACACAAGGTATAAAAGTTATCAGAGTTAAGCAGGAATTTTAGACTAATGAGCCATGCAAGAGCGAGCGAAGCGAGCTCGGGACTGGGGGCACTCCGACTCGGATAGGTTAGGTTAGAAGAGGATGGCGGGGTCTGAAAGACCCCGCCATCCTCTTCGTGGTTATTTCCTTTTTATACCACCCAGAAATAAGGAGCCCCGCGAAGCGGGGCTCCGTCGACCGGGCCTTGAAGGGGTGAGAGGGAGAGAACCCATATCTCTAACATAATCCAGTCAGAGTTGGGTAGGCCTAGGTGAGTATGGGTAAATTCCGAATTATTCAGCGAAACGCAGGTCGAGTAGGCGAAGGTTCATTCAGGGGTAACGAAGCGAGTCTTCTGGCGTAGCCCATTCTAATTAAGAAATTAACCTTTTCCACTACCTAAAACAACAGGTATAAAGGTTATCAGAGTTAAGCAGGAATTTCGGTAAAACTAACCTCAAAATTTTAAAAAATTAATATCTCGAAAACTACTAAAATTCGGAACGTCTTACTTGAAGGGGGGTATATCCCCTCCCACCCCCTCCCCCTCCCCCCTCTCCTCCCCCCCCGTTGCGGGGAGTATACTAAAACTCAATCCTAACCTCAAAATTTTAAAAAATTAATATCTCGAAAACTATCAAAATTCGGAACGTCTTACTTGGAGGGGGGGCTTATCCCCTCCCCCCCTCCCCCCTCCCCCCTCCCCTCCCCCCTCCGTCGCGGGGAGTATACTAAAGCCCAGCCTATTTCGATACTAATATAAACGCGAAAGTACGTCTATTATCTTTAGACCCATCTGTTGAGAACTGATTTTGATGAAATGTACAAATAGAGCTTGCTTAAGAGGCTAAAGATTAAAGACTAAAGCATAAGATAGTTTTAATCCCAAATATTAAGACTTCCCATAGGATGAAAGAAAACTAAACCTAAAGAATATGTAATTTATGTGCCTTCATCGCCTCAGCCTACTGCTAAGCATAAGTCTGCTTTCCAAACTCAGGACTTGGGCCACCACCCTGGCCAAGTGCAGATTGGATTTCACACAACTATGAAAAACTCTCAGGTGTGCAGGATTCTTCAATATGTTTCCCAACACTGTTAAAGCAAGTGATATTAATTAATTTCTAATAACTCTGAAAAGTTGGAAGTGAGAGGTGGGGGTGAGATTCCAACCGCAGAACCACTGAATAGGAGGCCAAAGTCATAACCATTGATTGCCCATGTTCCTATTGCTTGGTTCCACTGGTAGTATCGTGGAAATAAGTTTTTCGGTGGTAATACTACTAAAATGTGTTAATAATAGTTGCACAGATTAAGTACATTTTAGTAGTAGTCCCACCAAAAAACGTTTGGAACAAGTGAGATTTGTCCTAAATTCCTCAGTGCCCGAAGACCAAACAAAATCAATAGTGATTTTTTTTCATTATATTTTGTTTATTACTCTGTTATTACAAGATAATTAGTTTAAATCAAGTGTCAAAGAATATAAAATGATATGACATATATCCATCTACCTACAGGTGAAATCTCTGGGTCTACAGAGACTTGAGATTCATTATGTAGGTTCTCCCAATAATTTAATATATTCAATTATTGGGCGAACCCACATAATGAATGTCAAATCCTAAAGGTAGTCCTGAAGTAGTAGTCCTGAAGGTACCTCAGTAAAAAAGGATTTTCAAGAATTCCACCCGAATAAAACTGGGGAGGCTCAGCTAATATGTAATGGAATTCCTGTAAAATTCTTAACACACTTGACCTGCCTCAAAATCAAATCGTCGAAGTGCAATTAGGGGGTAGTTGACCTACAACTCACCCCTACACTGAAAATGCAGTGCCTACATGCAACACAGAAAGATATGTGTCAGTTATAGGGATAGGTCCGGGAGTGTTTTTATTTTAGGGTGTCCATAAATTTTCTAGTAGTTACTAATTACTTAAGACATTGTTAGGTATATTACCATTATGCATGTATGTTTATCCATACAATCACGTCTTCTGCACTTGACGATTTGGCGTTATGATGTTGTAACTTCGTCTGTGTTGATTGAGTTTTTTAATCCCCTTGGAAAGTCCTTAATTTTCTGGGATAAAAGGCCTTTCCAAGGGATGCAGCCTATCTCTCTATAAAATTTTATCAAAACCAATTGAACAGGGGCGTGGGACAGACAGACCGACAAACTTTTGTATTTGAAATATAAGTATGTCCTGCAGACTTTCACTTGACTTTTAAGTAAAAGTTAGATTTTCTTGTCTGAAACACATAATATATCAAATACATATTGGATAGAAGCAGGCGTTACTTTGCAGAAGTCCATAACAATGAAGGAACTAGAAATCTAGAGGTCGCGGATTATAGCGATTTTTTCTAGTTCCTTCATTTACATAATACGAGTATATCGCACGACTGAAACATATCCAATGCAAGTCGACCCTTGTATCTCGACAAAAAAGTCATGCGTCTTTCCTGATAATAATTGATCTGTTACCACTGACCACTCCTCACCTTAATAACTACTCAGCTACAGCAATAATTGCCGCAATTATAATATTGTCCTAGTAATTGTAATAGCATGGTAGCTGTATTGCGATGGGTTATCGAGTGCGGCGCCTCACGCGATTCCGCCTGGCGACGGTGAATGCACTCGGGGTCCTATCCATTATAAAATATACTGCAGGAAGGTGGAGATACTTCTGTGGATATTTTTTTTATTATAATAGTATCGCCACCTTAACTGCCTCGTTGGTCTACTGGTTACCATGTTCGACTGTAGCTGACTAGGTCCCGCGTTCGATTCCGGGGTCGGCTATTATTAGGTATTGGTTTTTTTCCAGTACTAGCACGGCGTCAGGACGTTAGCGATTTTTCATCCTCATGCCGGAGAGCACGTAAAGCCGTTGCTCCTGCGCCTGATCTCTCTCCGGTCGTTTCTTTATACGATTTTCCGTCCCATTAGGCTATGAGAGTACGAGTAGTAACAGGGAGCACACCTGTGTTTGCGCACACATTTGTGCACTACAATATCTTCCGCGGATATGGCTAATCTCTATGGAGATTCGCTGCCGTGGCCGAAATTCGGTCGGGAGGTCATTATTATTAGAACCGCCGCAGTAAGGAATGATGTTTTTTTGTTTAATCGTCATCGTCGTCGCTTCAACCAATAGAATTCCACTGCCGGACGAAGATCTACCGAATGGATTTTTGCAGAATACTGTAGCTCTAAGCTCTCAGCTTTAGTCTTGAAATCTTTCTTTCACTTTGGGGGGGACTTTCCGACGCAGCGCTGTAATGTCTTGCTTTTTAAAAAGAGCAAGACATTAAGAGTTTCTTGCCGGCCCTTTTCAGTAGAATCTCTTTTCCGGTGGTAGAGTCAAAACATGACGTCAAAACACGCCTATTCCCACTTTTATAACTTCGCGACACATCAAGCTTCTTGAGTTCCTCTTTCTTTAATTTCGGATTTTGATCACACATGGATCAATGATTAAGTACTATCCCGATAAGTCTGGTAACGTGTACGTCGATTCCAAATAGCTTAGGTAATACATTAATTGTAATTTTGAGATAAACTACCAAGTTTTTGAACATTTTAATGGAGCAGTATTAGCGCCGATTTTTCCAAAAAGCTTTATCGATAACGCTTATCATGCGCTTAATAGCGTTAATAAAATCTCGTCAAATCCCATTTTGGAGTTCGTTTACCCACAGTTTGCATTGTCGCCCTTTCACGAACAATAACACACCCTGCCATTTCAGTTATGGCTAGTTCACATTTCATTTCTCCAGTAGCATTGCAGTCGACCTAATCCAGTTAATGAATTCATGATTGGGTCATTTTATTTTATTGTGGAACACAGGGTCTTTGCAGTAGTTTTAAATGCACTTCTGTGTTAATTGCTACTGTATTTACATAATAGATAAAGTGTATCTACTGAATCTAATAAGGAACTTTATTTAATCCACTAGATTGACAGTATGACTAACTTTGTTGTAACTACACAGTCTCAAACTAAGTTGGCAGGTCTAATGCTGTAGGTACTTTTCCGCAGGAAGAATTATGAAGAGGACTGCACCTGTCATTTCATTTATTTATCATGTTTAGTTTACAGATTGTACATAAGCAGCATTGATATAGTTAATTCATTACTGTCAAGCGCTGGTCAACTTACTATATTAATATGAACCAGCCATTATAGTAAAGGGCAGTACGGGTCATTGACAAGTGATAAAATTACAAATCACTTTATCTGTCTCTCGTTGTCCTATGAGCCTATGAGCGTCTTGAATACAATAAATAGGTGTTCCTTTTTATGAAACGAGAAATCCGTTATGATTATTAACTTATCTGATAAAATATTTCACCTTTGAAATCAATCACTATATTTAATTCAAATAGGTTTTTATTCGTAAATTTGTATGCCCTTTAGGCTCGAATGATAGAAAATATGAAGGAAATAAGGATGAATGAGAAATATATATGTATATGTCACCGTAAGATTGTAAAAACCGTTAGATTGTAATCTAACTAGCGATATTGTAAACTGTCGACAGATTGTGAACCGTTCAATGTTCTGAGTGTCAATTTTTGAAATATACATTGTATTTACGTTTTCTTGTCTCATTCTTGTAGGTTAGATTAGGATTCGACATAATTAATCAGGTAGTGCCGCAGGGAGGGCACTTATGTTTTATCAGGTTAATATACCTAGCAAATTACAATCTACCGAAAAATAATGCGTTAAATTGTAATCTGTCGACAGTTTACAATATCGCTAGTTAGATTACAATCTAACCGTTTTTATAATCTTACGGTGAAGGTATTTGCATTATATCCTCAGTCCTCACCTTTTTCGGTACGATAACATCCGTAGAGGATTCCTTGTAGGTTACTTTCATTTATAATTGAACTAGCGAATGCCCGCGACTTCGTACGCGTGGATCGAGGTTTTGTGGTTCCCGCGGGAACTCTTTAATTTTCCGGGATAAAAAGTAGCCTATGTGCTATTCCAGACTATAATCTATCTCTGTGCCAAATTTCATCCAGATCCGTTCAGCTGTTGGGGCGTGATTGAGTAACAAACATCCATCCATACATCCAGACATCCATACATCCAAACTTTCGCATTTATAATATTAGTAAGATAAATAAATTCTTGTGAATAATTAAATTCAATCAGCATAGGTTGATCGTTGAAATAAATGTTTTAGATTTGGTTCCTCGAAATAGAAGGGTGCTTGATAGAATAAGCTGAACCTGGCTGACAATGATAAATGAGGATTTCCAAAAAAACTCCTTGCAGATATTGGTTCATACTTTTTTGTATCAACAATTATTGTTTATAGTTATCATTATTTTATCTTACTAATATTATAAATGCGAAAGTTTGGATGTATGGATGTCGGTATGGATGTATGGATGGATGTTTGTTATTCAATCACGCCCCAACAGCTGAACGGATCTGGATGAAATTTGGCACAGAGATAGATTATAGTCTGGAATAGCACATAGGCTACTTTTTATCCCGGAAAATTAAAGAGTTCCCGCGGGAACCACAAAACCTCGATCCACGCGTACGAAGTCGCGGGCATCAGCTAGTATCTAGTATAAAATCAAGAGAAGATGCAGTTATCGAGGTGTAATTTAAGGAAAGGTTCTTCATAATCATGAAACCAATCTAAATCTTTTGAAACAAGACGTGAAAATGGATTTCACTTATGAAGTCAGTCGGTTCAAACATCGATATCCAATAGATTGTTAAAGATAGAATCGCAGTCGATATTTTAATTCGTAGATGTAGGTCGGGTAATCTACAATGCAATACGGAACTAGTTTGTACTAAGTGTCGCTTTTACGGCTTCTGTTAACGAGTTACTATTGTTTTAATGGATTTACTTGGCCTGTAACTAGTGGTCTTTTTTCATATTTTATCTTTGACCGTATAATTAGTTATTTTTTAAATACCTGTACCAGTTAGCCCTTGACTGCGATCACACCTGATGGTAAGTGATGATGCAGTATAAGATCGTAGCGCGGTAACTTGTTAGGGGTACGGCAATTATACTAAACCCATACCCCTATCGGTATCTACACGGCATCGTAACGGAACTCTAAATCGCTTGGCGGTACGTCTTTTGCCGGTAGGGTGGTAACTAGCCACGGCCGAAGCTTCCCACTAGACCAGACCAGAGATAATTCAGAAATTAGAAAATTTCTAATAGACCCGTTCGGGAATCGAACCCGGGACCTTCCACAATAAGACCACAGCGCTCACCACTCCGCCAGGGAGGTCGTCAGCGCTTACAGCTATATCATCAAAGCATTTTATTGAAAGCTATGCTTCTATAGTATCTAATTTTATAATAAAGACACCTAAATAAGATAAAAGTGATCAAATTGATTGAATTCTTGTTTCAGATGTAAAATATCTCAAGAGAATTCCAGCACTTTTGAAGGTAAGTAGGTATTAAAATAATCTTTGACACAGACTGATCGAACGAAGGCAATCAAAGGTAAATGAACGATATAGCGACCGACTTTGTAGATGACAAAGCGAAAACGATCGAATCGAAGAGAAGGCTTCGCCTGCTTTCCTGCGCCGCGGTCCGGGTCGGTTCATCAGATTCGCTGATGTTTAGCACACACAGCGTAGACCAGCGAGCGTGTCTACCAGCGAAACACACTTTTCGCTTTCGCTTGCCCTCTTTCGTGCTGTCTGTACCCGCCATTACGTGACGGCGATAGAGATGGTGCGCGACTCTCGTGGCTGTAGATGTACACGATACACGCTCGGTTTCGAGAAACGAATTACAAAAAAGTTCAAAACTGGGGTTAAGGGTAGGTACATATCGTGGTTTTTACGGTCGCCATTGATTTAGAATTCGGTCGCCAACGAAATAATGAATGAATCAGATACAAAAAAATACAACCAGTTAAATTGGACTCCCCACTAGTACTCAGCAAGGCGAGCCGGATTATTGCATGGCGGATTCCCATCCGTGTGTGAACCATCATAGAATGCGCTTGCCTTATACAAACACCGCGTTTGAGACGCGTCGCGTCGCAATTGGATCGCATGTTGTATGTGTTTCAGAAATCAGAATGTTATTAAATTATATCTTTTTAAATATATATAACTCTTTTCAATAACCCTGAACTTGAAGTGCCTTTTATAAAAGTGATCGCGTGTGAATACCTACTTTTTACTGCGTTCTGCACTACAGCTAACATGGTTTATTTATTAAATTCGCAAGAAAAACCAGCTTGATTCGCTATAATCTAAAAGAAAGAGAAATCTATATACCTTTAAGTACAACATGAGTTAGTTTTATGCAAGAAGTACTTGACAATAAGGGTTGATACTTACTTACTACACCAGCGATTCGTATATATATCCAGAAATGTTTAGCAAAATCTTTCGCGCAGCGTTTCGCTGGTTTGTGTCATCGTTTGAACGCGCTCAACCGATGGATGTCTACTGCTGGATGCGGGTCTTCTGCACGGATCTCCGTAGGACCCGTTCTTACGCGTGACTTGTTTCCAGCGGCTCCGAAATTATTTTCGAAATTCCGAAATTCTTCCGCTTCAAATCGTACGTCTATCTAGTTAGGAGCCGTCTTACTTTTCGGTGCGAGGCCGCCAATGCAGCACCTTCGGTAGTGGGAACCAAACGCCTATCGGTTCTTCGATCTAGGTGCCCCGCCCCGATTTTTGTGTAATCAAATCAAATCAAATCAAATATTTTTTATTCAAATAAACTTTTACAAGTACTTTTGAATCGTCAAGTGAATCTACCACTGGTTCGGAATGCCATTCCTACCGAGAAGAACCAGCAAGAAACTCGGTGGTAGGTAGATTAGTAGAACGGCGAAGGAGGAACAAGGGTGTGTCGCTCCTGAGCATTCATAAGTTTGGTTTGACCGTATTCGACTGCAACCGTTTTCGGTCACCGTATCATGTAAACTGTAATTCGGAGGTCCGCATAGCATAGCAGCCCGACCTTCGCGTTGCCGACCTAGTGTAAAAGTTGTAAAGGGTTGGCGGTAATCGGTCATAAATCATAACCGACTTATGTTTTTTATTTTATTATTATTATACAAAATATTATTACAAATATATGTCCACTAGCCATACTCCAAAAACCTCGATAAACTTGCGGCTAACCGAAAATCGACTACGGCCGACGCATTCGGTCACCAACCAAATGTAAACATGTCAATTCGGTTAACGAATACGGTTGAACCAAATGCGGCCGACGCAATCAATCAATCATTTATTTTTTGCCAGAATATGGTACATGCAACATTTTGACATAGATGTTAATAAATATAGTATAGAGTCCACATATCTTGCCAGGTTTGGCGTGCTAAATTATTTTTATGCTTAATCTAAAAAATAATAATCTATAATCGGTCACGGAACTAATGTAAACAGGCCATTAAGCATTCATCTTATACCAGTCTTGGCAGACAGTGGGGCTGATTCTGTAGTGCACAATCTCTAAACTAAACTAAAATTAGAGCATTGCAAATATTGCTAACCCTTTCATAATACATCCTACGGAAAGGGACAGAACTAGATTTAAAGCTGTCATTTTAGTTTAGTTTAGAGATTGTGTTATACAGAATCAGCCCCAATGTCATGTAGGTACATGTAAAATTGTTTACCAAGTTTGTCATGAAGTATCAGTCAGTCTTAGCTTATAATTTTACCAGTAAGTAAGTAAATAAAGAAATTAATCATTAAAATTTTTGTAAGTATTGTTTTCACCTAAAGAAGGCCTTTATTTCAGACGGTTTAATTAGATTTCTTGTTACGGAGCAAAATTGCGGCAACAAGCCACCTGTGCCTTTTGTTATCCACTCTTAATTATTAAACAAGCGTCATTAGCGTTCAACTTCATTATGTTTTTTGTAAGTTTCCAATATATTTTTTACGCGAAAGCTGTTCTTGTAAGATATTTAGCTAATCATCATCATCAGTTCAACCTGGTTCAACCAATGGCCAGCTCACTATTGAGCACGAATCTCCTGTCAAATAAATCATTTCTTTCTTTCTTACAAAATGGAAAGGTTTGGCCGTAATCCACCTCGCTGGCTGAGTGCGGTTGGCAGACTTCACATCCTTCAAGAACATGCAGGTTTCCTTACAGTGTTTTCCTTCGCCGTTTGCAATAAGTGATATTTAATTTATTAAAACGCATAGGTATAACTCCGAAAAGTAGAGGAGCGTGGATCGAAGTTCCAGTGGCGTGCACAGTATTCGGAGCCAGGGCAGGCATTGGTTAGGTAAATACCTATTTTCAGGCAGGGCATGATGAAAAATAACCATAGAGCTTTTATAACTAGGGTAAGCAATGCTTTTATGCCTCTTTGACGTGCACGCCATTAAATCGAACCCCCGACTAACTGAAAGGAGGCCGGCGTCTAAATCACTCATAATTTATTTAAGAAATCAAGAAAATTTCACAATAATAAAATAAACCTCTATATATAGGACTCTGGCCGAACCTTGAGAGGCTGTCCACAGTACAATTACTTACTAAATTGCTATTGGAAACAAGTTGCCAGAGGTCGGGCAGCTCGTAACCCTGTCCCGGGATACAAATGGTCCTTTGCACGAGAAAATGGTTAAAACTTTACCGTTTAAATTGCTGTATAGCTGTAACAGCAGAATTTAGTTTCAAAATAACAAGGTCCCCAGCGATTTAAGTTTTGGTTTCAAAATGCAGAAATAAGTGTGATTTGAGTTAGAACCTGTTCTGTACTTCTTATTATATAAATATCTGTCAATTTAAACGGAATGAGATTGTTGTTTTCGCCATTCCAAGTTAGCCCTTGGCTGCAATCTCACCTGATGGTAAGTGATGATGCAGTCTAAGGTGGTGGCGGGCTAACCTGTTGGTATATGGTAGTTATATTAACTCTTACCATCAGGTGAGATCGCAGTCAAGGGATAGCTTGTAGTGGATTTAAAAAAAAGGGTGGTATCTAGCATCGGCCAAAGCCTCCCATCAGGCCAGACCAGAGAAATCTCAGCAGTTATAAATTCACGAATTGACCTTGCCGGGGTCGAACCCGGGACCTCCCACATATAAGACCACAGCGCTCACCACTGCGCCAGGGAGGTCGTCAAAATATACTATGTTTTGGATATCTGTGAACTGAGAAGAAGCCTCAACAAACTCAACTGTTAATCTTCTATTTCAGCAAAGGAAAAAAAGGGTACTGTCGTCAATCCTTAGGAATTCTCAGAAACTTATCTAAAGTATACGAAAAAAAACCGTCCCCGGTGGCTAAAATTGGAACTAATGAAAATCTGTTAAGTTTTTTAAAATTTTATTATCCTTATCTTCTAGCGACGGTGTCACCGGGTCAGATAAATTTGTGGGACTATAGAGGTTGCGACTTGTCATGGCGAAGGTTAAGGTAGGACATATTACACATATTGACGTAATATTATATATTATACCTATCATACGCAGTCACGCATTTTACGCCCACGTCTCTCGAGTGACGTCTTAGGAAAATTAGTAAACCCAAAGTGACTTTCCAATAAGTAGGACATTTTATTTATCATAAAATCAAATAGGGAATCTTATTACCCGCGTTTTCTTCGAGCTATTTTTGGAGTACACGTGTGACTGGTTATAGAAATTTCAAAGCATTAAGTAAGGCTTTGACTTTTTCGTCCTCCTTTAAAAAGTTAGTCCTAGCTTTGCACCTTCTTTTGTCCTAACTATGCGCTGCGTGTTTCATCTGTGGAGTTGCCGTTACTAATATTATAAATGCGAAAGTGTGTGTGTGATATGCTTTCATGTCCTATTTGCGAAGTGATTTTGACAAAGTTTGGTACAGAGAAAGATTCCCGAGCAAAGGACACTGGGGTACTTTTTGGTTTTATTCCCGACAACCTAAAACCACGCAGACGAAATCGAAAGACGCGATTCCCGCGATCTAGTTCTAATTATAGTAGGGGTCATGCCTGAAAACCAGCGCTGTAGTCGAAGGGCTGCAGCAAAAGCTGAGGCAGCGCCACACGAGTATATATCCGTAGCAGCGCCTCGTTTAGCCAATTAAATATAGGTTTAAGTTTGTTTAAGTGAGTGCCCGGGTCTCGAGGAACCAAGGTTGGCTTAAATCTTGATTGTCGCCTTGGTTCCATGAGAGCTGTGGCACTTCATGTATGTTTCACTTAGATTTAAATATTTTTTTTGTTGGCTAAATAAAGGATTATTTATTTATTTATTTATTTAATTATGTATTTTTTTTTTAAATCCACTACAAGCTATCCCTTGACTGCGATCTCACCTGATGGTAAGTGACGATGCAGTCTAAGATGGTAGCGGGCTAACCTGTTAGGGGCATGGCAGTTATATTAAACCCATACCCCTTCGGTTTCTACACGGCATCGTACCGGAACGCTAAATCGCTTGGCGGCACGTCTTTGCCGGTAGGGTGGTAACTAGCCACGGCCGAAGCCTCCCACCAGACTAAACGTTTTAAACGATCGTTCGGAAACTGATCGACTCCAAAATAAACCCTATCTACTTAAAAGCATGGTTACCTTACCACTGAGTAGGGTTGAAAGGTTTGTCTTGTACATACGGATTGTATGATATAAAGTATGTACCTATATTTTCATGTTTAGTTTAGTTCTTCATGCACCAAAATCATCCAAGAGTAAGTAAAAGTTATATTATATAATTGGTAACTCGTCTAGACTAGAAAATAAATCTTTTTGACGGAGATGAGGATGTATATTTTCTTACAATGTATACAGGGAGGAGGGAGGAAGTAAACAAACTTCCTGCAAACAAAGATTGGGGAGTCACATGAGGGTAGGGTGGGTAGAGGTCAATCACTCCTGCATGTCAGAACTCAGAGGAGACTGTTTATTTACACACTTGAGTAGACTTGAAATTAAGCAATATTTATGCTTGAGATATGTGCTTGAGCCTTATTGCATTTGGTTAAGTAATGGATTCGATTTTTTTAAGCGCATAGATTTTGACATAATATGACGAAAAATTTGAAAACCTAGTTTTTTAAAAAGCAATCATTGCTTTCAGGCATAATTGTTGTCAAGTGCAAGCCTATAGTACATATCCATACAACCACAAAAAAACTTAATTTTCTTTTTTAAATTTGGGCAGATTAATGCACAGAATACCATTTTATAGACAACTAGACTAGATAATGCCCGCGGGCCGCGACTTCGTTCGCGTGGATTAAGCTTTTTTGATTCCCGCGGGAACTCTTCAATTTCCCAGGATAAAAAGTAGATGTCCTTTTCCGGGTTATAAACTATCCCTATATCAAATTTTATCAAAATCGGTTGAATATTTGAGCCTTGAAAGCGTAGCAGACAGACAGACACACTATCGCATTTATAATATTAGTATGGAAGTATGGATTATGTAAGGGTAGCCTATCTCAGTAGCCTAACTTAGGTCCTAAGTTACCTATTAGCCGGCTGACCTTTTGGTTGCTTGAGAATTCATAACCTAACTCCGTTCCAAGTCTTTACATCAGAAACAAAAGTTGAAGTTTTAATGAACAATCCAAAACAGACGAAATAGTCACGTTTCTTGTTTACCGAAATAAACGAGATCGTAAAGTTTGCGCGTCACGTTGTACTTGCCAGTGCTTGGAAAATAGGAAAAGTTGTTTTTTGGGCTTTATTAAAGGTAAAGAAAGATTGAGCTTACTAAATACCTAATGTCACTACAACACTGACAATGTTTCATTATAACAACCTATCCTTCCGATACATTACCTACCTAAGCTTTTTCAGAGCATTGAAATAATTCCCTTTAGGGCTATATTTTTCAAAAGTAAGAATATGTTATATGTGTATTTTTATTGGGTACAAAAATGATACAATATTATTTTGATGTCCTAAGATAAAACATCACGCAACGCAAAGGGCAATAGGTACGAAGACCGACCTATCTCTGTTTATTAAGTTAGTCTAAGCCTGTGTGTTTGTACTTTGTTGTCCCCTCGAGGCGGAACATGGTTTGGAATTTTGCCAATTATTTTGGAAAAGTGCTTTTCATTTCATAAAAATAAGTATTTTTGTTTTAAAACGATTCTTATTTTTCTATAATTTTCTTGAAGTTTTGTAATTTTTACAATTATTGTTTTTATTTTACGCATTTTTGATTTTATCCCAGTGCAAGCTTTTTATTTTTTACATTTAATCATTTAAGGCGCATGTTGTGACACCTGTCATAGATTGTACATTTAACAATTTGTGTAATTAGTATGTAGTTTGTAATTTTTTCAATGTATCAATTTCTTGGTCGTCCTAATAAATATAAATATAAATAAATATAAATATTCTCATGCTGAGATCTATAGAGCGTACTTTGACTTGGCTTAGACTTTACTTAGAGTTAAAACGAGATGGACTTATGTGAGTAACATAAATCTGTCTCGTTTTAACCATGTCTTAAGTCTAAGCGAAGTCAAAGTTCGCTCTATAGATCTCACACTTACTCAGAGTTAAAACGAGATGGACTTATGTGAGTAACATAAATCTGTCTCGTTTTAACCATGTCTTAAGTCTAAGCGAAGTCAAAGTTCGCTCTATAGATCTCACACTTAGAGTAGATAGAGTCCGTCTATGGATGGATATTGTAAGCTATCTCGTTTTTGCCCAGAACGGTCCAGAGCATAAACTAATATAATTCTTCCCCTATGGTCCAGAGCTGTAAAAGAAAAACTGTGAAATATTGACAGCCAAACAGATGCTGTAGGGTATGTGTGGTCACTATGTATCTGACCGCTATCTGACGATTCTGATGCATCATAATGAAAAATATTTTCATGGTTAACTTATACATAATATATAGAACGTATAGAATTCGCCTTACTGAAGAATAAAACAATGACGTGCAATTCTATTACAAATGATTGAAAACTACACACTAAGCACTCTAATGGCTAACTTGTTTATTTTAGAGATGAACCGAAGGTCGGATCCCGACGCCTAATTGCTGGACCGCGTATAATCCAATTTAATTACATTTCGTCTGTCTCAAGTAGTACTTTAAATGTACTAGGTACATACTAAGGGTGACAATATACCCATTAAAACCCATTTTTTACAAGTGGGCATCAAATACGTCGCTGCGTATAAGTAAATATAATTTGTAGTATACCGTAACTATGATCTTTTTTAAATCCTTAAAAATTAAAATATCAGAAAGATTTGTCCGATAACATTCCATTAGGTATGCGGTGGACTGTAGCGGTGAAATGGGACGAGGTGTAAAGTTTTGTTCGGAAACATCCATTTCCAAATTTTATGAACACACTTTTACCAAATGGAACTGCGATCCGATAAACCCATCCACGGTCCGACGAGTTTCAGATATAAAGACTTCATATGAAACGTGGCCGTCGAATTCGGGGCTACCTATGAAGTATGTGCCAATATGTGCAGTATATTTCACCTTAACCTTTCCTCGACCCGTATATTACTCGGAATCGGAATGTATGCTAAGGAAAGATTTCTTAAGGCCTGATCTATCGATAGAGCCTATAGCTGTTTACGGTTTAGCTAAATGTTAAGTAAATAAAACTTACGATACAAATATTTTCTACTCTTCTTTTCTGGTCGCATCCTTCATAAAATCCATACTAATATTATAAATGCGAAAGTGTGTCTGTCTGTCTGTATGTCTGCTACGCTTTCCCATCTGCTCAACCGTTTTTGATGAAATTTGGTACAGGGGTAGATTGTTTCCCGGAAAATTAAAGAGTTCCCGCGGGAATAAAAAATCTTAACCCACGCGGACGAAGTCGCGGGAATCATCTAGTAATTACTAAAGGCCTTGGTGAGTGGTCTGCATATATGCAGTGTGTGTCAAATGCCTATATGTGCAATATATTTCATCTTTACCCAACCCAATATATTACTAGGAATAGATTTAATGTTCAGGAAAGTTTTCCATCTAAGACTTAATCTATTGATAGATCCTACAGCCGTTTAGGTAAATGTTAACTTAAGGTATTCCTATAATGCTTTTGTACTCTTCATCTTTACATGGTCGCATCCTTCATAATTGAAGGCCGTGTGGTTTGCATAATATGAAGTATGTGTCAATAAGTGCAATATATTTCACCTTAACCTTTACTTAACCCATATTTATATTACCCAGAGCGTGTGTTCAGGATAGATTTCCATGCAAGGCTTGATCTATTGATAGAACCTTCAGCCCATTAACTTCAATGCCTTTGAGTAGGTATGTTATGGTAAGTAAATAAAATTTTAGTAAACTTTTATATCATACTTGCTCAGTAACTAGGGATTACTATGGTGGAAAGTCTCCTTGTAAGTTGGTGTTTGCAATTCAAGGCAACATTACGTCGCACTATGCTTGAATTGTAATGTTCACATTACAGTTCAAGCTATGCAAAACTCCTTGGTAAACAATCTCTTTTCTTATAAAATGGTAAGAAAACTTTTTACTGAAAAAGAAAACACTGAACATGGCGGCATTTAATTTCCATACATTTCAAACTATGCAAAACTCCTTGGAACTCAGAGCCGTAAAAAATTTCATTTTGCAGTACCAATGTTTTATTTACCTCGCAAGAATGATATAAAGTAGAATGCTTACCTCGGTTGCAAGTAGCTATTACACCCTCGAACTATATTCACCCTCGCTCGCTGCGCTCGCTCGTGTGACTAAATATCTCGGGTGCACGCGATCCATTAGCGCCCTATGCGATCTGCGCTCGCACTGGCGCCAAATTGGATCTTGTTCTGTAATAGCTTACTTACGTCCCTTGTGTAACAATCTACTATTTCTCTACTCTTCTCTTCTTTGTCAAATTATTTGGAACGGCACCTGATTAAATACTTACGTATTTAATCAGGTGCCGTGTTTAAAATCATTGCGTACTTTCAAAAACTGACTTACGGCGGGTTGTAATTGGGATGATGCCTATGTCAAAAATAAATTATTTCTTACTGACTCTTCCAAAAGACCTAAAACATCTTCTGTTAGTTTTAAGTTTGATAATCATTTTAAACTATTGATTAAACAAAAAACAGTGTGTTGAAATTTAATGACGTCACAACTATGCATTTCATACAAACTTCTATTCTATGTATTTGATTGAGTTGTCATACTTAATCACTATTATTCTCATCGACGTCAATTTACATAGACGGGCCCTGTCCAACAAATACCTACATAAATATCGATGATTATTCTGTAGTTAGTATTCTCTACCGATCTATATGGGAAAAGCTGAAACTAATTATTAGTATTAGGTAAGGTATAAAATACGTTCAGTCAATAAATATTCTTATATACATTTTGTATACAAACATAAAATATCCTTTAAGAGCGTAGGTACATACAAAATAATATTCATTGGATACTGTATTTCATAAAAGGCGTCGGAGAAAACGCGTGGGTGGCGAATGATTGGCTTGTTTGTAAAGTTTTATTGGAATATGCCTCCCTAACTTTATGTTTTACGTCATATAACAATTTGATTAGGTTTACGCTTTCGGCTCCATACATTTACGTATCAATTATACGTCATCCGAAAAGTTAGAGGGACTTCAGTACCTACCTCTAACTTTTCCGAGCTATGTGCTTTTTACAAGCTTTTATTTAACTATCCGATGCCCGCGACTTCGTCCGCGTGGATTGAGGTTTTTTAGTTCCCGCGGGAACCCTTTAATTTTCCGGGATAATAATCTGTCTCTGTGCCAAATTTCATCCAGATCCGTCCAGCCGTTCTTAGAGTTATAAGTGTTCGAACAAACCCGACTGTGTTTTATACATATATAGAGGTCGCTCGCGTCTTCGTCCACGTACAATTGCTGATTCCCTGTGAGGTTATGAAATTTTCCCGCTGCAAACAGCCTATCAATAGAGGCTTTATAAAGTTTATGCTGATTTTCATGTCTATACTTCAAAATCACAGAACTTTCATACAAACTTTCAACCCCTATTTCACGCCCTTTGGGGTGGATAATCGTAAAATTGCTTACGCAGTTTATTATTCCTTAAAACTACTAACCTAAATGCTGATTTTCAAGTCTTTAACTTCAAAAACTTAAAACCCTCATGTAAGTTTCTAACCCTATTTCACCCCTAATGGGGTAGATTTTCATAAAATTGCTAATGCAGGTTATTACTATGTAAAACTAATAACCTAAATCCCGATTTTCAAGTATCTAACTACAAAAACATAGGACTTGCATAAAAATTTTCAACCCCCATTAAACTCTCTGTGGGGTAGATTTTCGTAAAATTGCTTATGCAGTTTATTATTGCTTAAAACTAATAACCTAAATGCCGATTTTCAAATCACTAACTTCAAAAACTTAAACCCTCATGTAAGCTTCCAACCCCTATTTCACGCCTATTGGGGTAGATTTTCGTATAATTGCTTATATAGGTTTTACTTCATTGCCAATTTTCATGTCTCTAACTTCAAAAACAAAGGACTTTCATACAAACTTCCAACCGCCATTTCGACCCTTTAGGGGTGAATTTTCTCAAAACCGTTTCTTTGCTGATGTCTAGGTACATCATAGAAGGAACCTACCTTCCAAATTTCAAGTCTGTATGCTTTATAGTTCCTGAGATCTCGTGACGAATCAGTGAGTGACTTTTCGCTTTTATATTAACTTATTACTTTTAATTGCAATGTTTGTGTTTGTTTCAGTCAAATCTTGCAACTGAATTTTAGGAAACTACTATCAAATTATCACCTATTCTGTGCTACTGCATGGCGTCCTTCTTAAGCGCAAAACACACAGGGAGCGGGCGCGGGTCGGGTCGGGTGCGCGGCGCGGCGATTCGAATTCCTTGTGTTTATATGTACGACATCACACGGAACGCGGGCTCGGGTCGGGCGCGTGGCGGGTGTCGCTGTGTGATGTCGTCCATATAAATACAAAGAATTCAACCAGCCGCGCACCCGACCCGACCCGCGCCCGCTTCCTGTGTGTTTTGCCCTGTAATGTTCCCACTTCCCAATGGCTTGTGGAGTCGGCCAATCTGCACTTGTCCAGCGTAGTGGACTAATGACCAAACCTTGCTCTGAGAGCCATCTCATTCTGAGAGGAGTCTCGTGCTCGCTGCTCGGTAGTGTGTCAAAGGTACCTACTTAATTTATTAAGAAATTCTAATTTAAGTTGAGTAAACAATGAATTTATATTCTCATGTTGTTCTTAAAGGTAAATAAGGTTTCATTCCTACGTATACTAGATATATGCTCAGTAATTACGCCTTGACGCCATTTCTTCCCACGCGTCTGAATTATTTACGTAAATTCATCTAGCAGCGGGAGCGCTAGGGGCTTTTTACGCTTTAATTAACACCCGATGGGTGGTAGCACACAAATGAAAACATTGATATCATACAATTAAATCTAAACCGCAGTGATTAAAACAAAAGATCAGATGTACATAGGTATAGTCCCACAAACTAATCTGGTCCGGTGGCCAAAATTGGAACTAATTTTAATCTAGTTTTTGTTTTTATTTTATTTTTAAGGCGCTGTGAGCTCACGAGATGAAAAACACAGGCACGCGGGGGTGAAATTGAGCAAGCGCATTTCGCAAAAAATGCATGAAATAATTTGTAAAAAAATTAATATTTACTTTTCAATACAAATGAATCCGACAATGTGTTTGATTTAGAAATATAAATTTTATCTTATATTTCTAAAGTTAATTATTGGTTTCAATAAGGAGAAAAATTTCTGTAAAGGGTAAATTAAGAGGTATGTTTAAAATAAATTTCAATGCAGAGATTTTTTTTAATTGTGTTTTGGTACGCGTCAATGGCTGCTCAAAGGTCTTGAAAACAGCACATTATTTTTACAAGCATAAATTATGTCACCGTTTGATGGATACACTGCTTTTAACAAACCCCTTTTACGCTACACAGGACCTGAATAGATAGCGACGCTGTCGCTGGGTCAGATAAGTTTACGGAACTATACATCTGGTCTAACGTGCCTTTGATTAAGTCCAGCGTTCAATGATAATATTAAGTCATATTATATCGAATATAATTAGGTTAAATAACAACAGAGCAACGGATCGACGTAATTTTTTTGCATAGGTATAGTTGAGTGACCTGGCTACTTTTTATCCCGGCAAATTAAGGAATTCCCGTGGGAATTAAAACTTATTTCACACGGACGCTACGCTTGTGCTACGCTTTCACGACCGAACTGTTCAACCGATTTTGATGAATTTGGTACAGGGATAGGTTGCATTCCCGTAAAATTAAAAAGTTCCCGCGGGAACCAAATGAACTATCATATTATTATCCACTTCTTTTAACTTTCAACGCCCTGACTGGTAGCTCTGCCATGTTTCAATACTCTGGTAACTTAGAAAAAGCACACTACGAATTTTCAAGCTTTTATTAAGCACTTCCTCAAAATTACTTACTATCTGGTTACTTAAAAAACAAAGAAAACGTGGAATACATTTGTTGCAAGTTTCAGGGCGCCGGCGGGTCGCGCTCTGGAAATCGATGTTAAACTACTGCCTTCCAACCCTGTGGAGAAAGCACGCAATTTTATACTATAAAGTACGGGAAATTACCACCACAAGCCGTTTCGAACTACTCTAGTTATGAACCCTTTCTATAATACATTTACTAGCTTTACTGTTTATTATTCCTTTGAGGAAGAGAGGAGCAAACAGATCTTGTAACGATATTAACCTTATCTAAGAGACCAATGAATTTAAGTGTTGAGTCCTGATCATATCATGATAACATAACTGGCGGAAATGGTCCTACATAATTTTTTTATTTTTTATTTGTTTATTCATTTAAAACAAAATTACAAGATATAATAAAAACTTATAGACTAAACGTTAATCTTACCTGGTTCAAAGGTTATCCATCGCCATTCAGCGCGGCAATGCTGCAAGTTTGATGGGTACCTTTGGCCCAGAGGCAACCAGGGGTGGTATTTTTGATTAGGGTTTTATTTTTATTTTTGTTAATAGGTATTTATAAGGATTTTTTATTTAGTCCACTACAAGTTAGCCCTAACTAACCTAAAATAAACATTGCAATTTTCATTTCATACGAGTAGAATGCCGACTTTATTCTATGTTACAACCATATTGTTGTTCATATAACTTTTAACTGATATCGCATATTATTATAATTTTTACCTAATCTAGAAGAGACATGACAGCCGCTTTTTTTTTTTTAATCCTCTACAAGTTAGCCCTTGACTGCGATCTTACCTGATTACCCGGGACCTCCGCACGTTAAGGCAACAGCGCTATCTACACACTGCGCCACGAAGGTCGTCAAATTGTACTAGTAGACTGACATTCTTTTTTGCAGGCAGCAGCAAGCATGAGTGTAGGCAGCTTTTAGTTTCGGATTCGCCATCATCTTTCGTTGCCGTAGTAGTTATAAAGCGGGGTTCCACTGCGAGCGGGGCGAGATTCATATGGTTTGACGCGCACAGAAAAACTGCAAACAAGAACTTTCATCAACAAAGAGCTTGTGAATAGGATTTTGAGTTAGCAAAAAGAGTTCAAAAAAGGCAACAATCATGACTTTAATTGTTGGTCGAAATTTGGTCTACACAACGACCGGCAAAACGCAAAGATGCTTAGCCATTTCTCGCTCAATTACCCTTTGGCAGTGGGACCCCCGCTTGATAGTAGATATTAGTAGTGGTACTCCATAGTCCCTTTGCTCGTGTAACGGTTCTATCGTCATTTAACATAAATAGGACAAGGGATTACGTATGCACGCTCTGGGATTAAGGGATTGGCTATATGATCATTTATATAACTGATATCATATGAATTTTGAATGATGTTTGCCTCGTTTATAATCCTTCCCACATAGGGTCGCTTTTTTGTTTCAATCTGTTTAATACCTGAGCTATATTAATTTTGGGACTGTCCATTGCTTAAGCCTTAGGTATATTTTTATGATCACCCACAGATCGTTTTCATACAATACCTGATAATAAAAAATTAAACGTTTGACGTTTGACGATGATTAAAAATATAGTCAATACACGTCATAATACAAGGTCAGCAGTGAACTACTTTAAGGTCCGATTGCAGAAACGCCAGATTATTATTTTAACACAGAGTTAGCTTTTACTTTGACAGAGTTCGTATATAATTTCTGTCAAAATTTCAAATTTATTCCTGGGTTAAACCACAGAATAAGTAATGGGTTAAACGTAACCCGGCGTCTCTGCAAGCGGGCCTTATAGATTTAGGGTCAACCTGCACTGACGCGCGTACCTGCCTAGTAGCCAATTGCCAATTGGTTCGATCAGCCCACCGTCGTTTCGCGTGCTGTAGCTAGGTAATAGTATTTTGTGTGCTTAGGGGTGAAACAAGACGATTTCAGACAAGGGTGAAGTTACCTGCCTGAGCGAAGCGAGGGCTGGCATGCACTTTCAATGCAGATTATATGAAAAAGTAGTTTAAGCAAATACTTATGCGTAGACACATCCTCGCTACTGCAGCCCGCCAGAGTCAAATCAACAAAATTAATCTTGCAGAAACAAAAACGCACAAAATTAAATACTTAGTTATATTATTTTTACTGTCAGAAAGAGTAAGAAACATCTGTCGCTGATTTACCACCCACTGACCGCTCATATATCCATTTATGTCCATCCTTTCGTCGAACTGCATCGTAAACAAACCGAGGGACGGACTAAGGAGTCACAAATTGCAAGAAAACGTCAATAAATTGCGGCAACGTAGCTCTCCCTCGCGACCTATTCGATCCACGTACTTACCTATTTTCTGTTAACGTCTTTACGGCGCTTTCCATATTATCTGATCTTATATGGGGAAAATTGGAGTTTACTTCTGATGTTTTTCGTGTATTTTACTAGTTTCTTTGTCGGCTTTAGTGGGTTCTCTTATTATTGCAGGTACGTAGTCGTCCTCAGACTGATAAAGCCTATACCGTCAGTCTATACAAGTCGTCGTCGTCATCTCAGCTGCTGGACGTTTTTTTTTAAATTTTTTATTTCACTACATGTTAGCCCTTGACTGCGATCTCGCCTGATTGCAAGCGATGATACAGTCTAAGATGGTAGCGGGTTAGCTTGTTAGGGGTACAGCAGTTATATTCAATCCATACCCCTATCGTTTTCTACACGGCATCGTACCGGAACGCTGAATCGCTTGGCGGTACGTCTTTGCCGGTAGGGTGGTAACTAGCCACGGTCGAAGCCTCCCACCCGAAAAAGTATCTGTTCCTGAACATTAAGTAGGTCTTTTGTAATACTAAAAGTAGATACGAGTATAGTGGCTTAGCACCCAGGTCCCTTCACTTCGTTTGAATTTGTCTGTAGGTACCTTTTCGGTGCAAGATCACCTATTACATGCATTGCCATTTAAACTCCTTTATTATTTTTCTGAATTTGTCCTAAATTTTTTAATAACTTTGATACCCTATAGTATACTATCTACATACGCATTTTACGCGGTTTAGACATAGTGCAATATCTAAGCAGATGCTGTTTAAAGCCCGATACCCTAATACGTAGAAGGAGCCAGTTCTTTACCTTGTTTTAGAATTCGTGATTCTTTTTAGTTTAAAAAAATGTGATTCGATTCGTTTGATAATCGTATGGAAGCTACAGACAATTTACCTTGAAAGCCTGAAAGGACAAGATCCTTATCGGTTCCCATTAGTTTCCGCACAAACGATCCGAATTAACCTTCAGAGAAATGTACGACCGGTATAGCAACGGAGGTCGAATCAAAGACATTGGCATAGGAATGAAGCCGTCGATCCACTGTTGCGCACGCCATGTACAAAGACGCGGTTCGCGATTAGGGTAGAATTAGGATTTCTGGATCACTTGCTCTATAAAGCATTATATATTTTTACTAAATATATAATGAATAAAAAAATAGGTTTTTCAAATCCTAAAGTACCCTATATCCGTTTTCAGGATGCAAGCTCTGTGCCAAATTTCAATAAGATCGGATTAACAAAAAAAAAACAAAAAAAATTACAGAGTGTGTTATTTAATTTATGTTTGTTGTCTTAAGACTTATTTGAGTCCTAACGTTAATATCTTTTTCTTAATGTAATATAGGTAATCACCTAAAGTTTATAAAATAAAATAATTACTGGTTTTCATGAGTAGGAGTTTTAACTCGCCTGTCTTAGGCGAGTTCAAACTCGAAGAACTTCCTGCTACTGCTAGCTATTGAGTCCCTTTGACCCCCTTCCTTTCTATCATCATACCAGCTAGATTAAGAATTGTCACTATAAAGATATTCACTTAAGGTGGCGTGGTAACCAGACCCCTCTTTCGCACATTCTAACATTTTCAATGATTCTAAAATTCTCTGTCGAGATGACAGATGTATGGCGAAAACAACTAGAATTCTTCCTCGTCATTTTTCTCTACCAAAAAATAGTTATATGGCAATAAGAATGTGTCTAAAAAGTCCGTAATTTTGTGGTGAAGCGATATTTGTCAATACTCAAAAGTATACTGAGTTTTGATCACTGAAAATGTTAGGATGTGCGAGAGAGTCTCTTCACCCACGCTGCGCACGGGAACCATGCAGTACCATGAACAGTAGTGGGTTGTCGTCTTTATACGCCCGTATTCCCGCTACCTTTATTGAGGTTAGGCGGTTAGGCTACACTTCTGGAATCTCAATTTTGGAATGAGTTTTTATGGTCCGCATAACCTTTGATATTAATCTGTGATTACCAATTGAAAACAAAGGCTGAGGTTTTACTTCCTTGTTTACATTTTTTTTTAATATATTTTTTTGATAAAATGATTTATCCATTTGTTTTCTAGCTTAATGTTTAGTTGACGAAATGCTACGATGCTATCTTAAGCCTCGTATTCACTAGGGGACATATGTCTCGTAACACCTGGCCCCAGAGATGTCGGGCGACGGTGGGCGATGTCGTCTGACGATGGTAAATATCTTGCCTCTCGACCTTTTTCCAGTTGTTGCCTGTTGCCAGATTTGTCGTGCAATGTCGGGCTGAGTTGAGCTTCGTCGCCCGACATTTCTAGCGACACATGTCGTGGGAACTTTGTCCCCTAGTGAATACGAGGCTTACTGCGACAGTGGGCGCTATTACTACAAATACATCGGAAAGTATGTTAGTCCTTTAACCACTTCTCTATCTGTGTCTCTATGGAGCAACAAATGGACGTTATTTTTTGCATGGATAGATACCTATACAGCACAAAGCTGATAGTATAGTCTAATCTAATATATATAGTAATAATCAGCCTACAATAGAAAAACATTGCTGGTTTTTAAAAATCCCTTGTTCTTTTTTTAAAATGTTTCATAAAAATATAAGTTTTTTTTTTAAAAAGAACAAAGTAGCTACGTACGTCATATAAAAAAACCTAGCCAGGTCCAGACCGTGCTCGGTCATAGTCTCTAACATCACCTGCTTTCCGTTAAAATTGTAGTTCAAAAGTGCCCTGAAACTTAATGGTTTATATAGGTCAAACCGCGTAGTGTAAACGTTACGTGCGTTAAAGTGGCTAATTTTCGATCACGCGATTGTATAGTCAAAATATATATCCGTTGCTACACAATTGGATAGGCCTCAGAATAGATTTAAATAGTTTGCTAACAAACATATTAAGTACATAAGTGTATTAATTTATGCATAGCAAATCGACTATTTCTTTGCATTACTGTTTTTAAGATACTTCATAAAAATGGAAGTCTCGTAGCTTTAGTTTTTAGATACCGTTAATAATTATGTTCGAAAAGTAAACAGTGTTACCTAGTTGAGTAAATGGCTTTTGACTATAACATTGGGTGGAAGTAGTTTTAATTAGTTGCGTTTTTTAAAATTAGGCTAGGGAAAGATCTAGATGCAATCTGTGGTTAGCAATACTGCATGAAAGTCCGATAGGATTTGTCAAATAATTTAGTCTTCATTTCATCAAGAGCCGACCATTTCATCACCATGAGCCAGAAAAAACCTTGGTTTAGTTTATTAGGATAAATTTTATGCGGTTAGTATAAATTGTTTATTTGTTTTCAGTATTGCTTTTGGTTCCTATCTAAAGGCCGACTACAGAGGCGGCAAGTATTATTTTTATGTCACAGTGCGGTCGCTTAAGTGGGCCCAGCTCCATACAAACTCATACAAAGAATATTTCCCAGTAAGTGCCGCGCCGCGTCGTGCATCTGTAGTGGGGCTAGTCTTTTAAGATTAAACAGGAAAATTTTGACTTGCAAATGCTGAAACATTTTTATATTTAAATAACAAAAACTTTTTACATAAATTATGTCGTCCCTACGAATTCTTATAAAACAAAACCAGATCATAAACAAAAGGCCCATGCCTTTACAGAAACCTCATACGAACCCTTTATTCCTTCGATAGCTTTGTAAGCGCCTTTTCAAAACAAACTCCATCCATGTAAGGGTCCCACCAAACCTATCGACGCGGAACCGGTTTAAGCCGGTCGGAAAGCTTAAATGTGAGCTTTATGACGTATCGCCGGCCGTCGCGTCTTGTCGGCCGGAACGAGCGTCGTCTTTTTCACTCTAATACACATAAACCGTTTTCTGATCGCAAGCTCAAGCCGGTTTTGCGTTGATAGATGTGGTGAGACCCTTACTCTTACGAGTACAATCCCACTACGCGAGCCAGATGGCGACCAATGGGGTTCGAGGTTCAACGCAAGTTTACATGTACGACTTTTTGTTCTGTGGTCACTCGTCGCGACTAAACATAATTGTACGTGTAAATTCGTGTCGCGGACGCGGACGCAATTTGCAGTGACAACTAGACGGACATATTCGTTCCTTTTTTATAATTTTGATACGGAACCCTAAAAAGAAAAATTTTTACTTTCAGGCTTTGCATAGCCACTGCGAGAAGACGGTCACAATTTTTTTATCTGTACGTATGTTTGATTTTAATCGGGAGAACCGTTTAATTCTTCTTCTAAAATGTCGATTAAGTTACGAGGGCCTTTTGGATTCTATATCAAAGTATGTGCGTACACTTTCGTATTATACTATACAATATGTATACCAACTTTTTGTCGAAAGTCACGTCTTAAGTGCAAGCTTACGGTTAGGCGGGCGCATGCGCGCTTGTGGGCGGGCGGTCGATACGTGTGACGTCACACGCCGTTTTCAGCGGCGCCAGCCCGTCGTCGCACCAATCGATGTGCACGTTTTACAGACATACGGACGTTTAATTTTTTTTTAAATATTTCATTAGAGATTTTGGCTTTCATTGTACTTCATTTAATAGCGGTCCCATCGCTCCCTAGATATACCTACTAAAAATACTAAAATACCTACTAAAAATTCCATACACAACATCTCAACCAGTACTTTCAGATTCAAATGCTATAAGTTTAATTCTTTTTAGATTTGGAAATTCGTATCCTACTTAATATTATATATATGCGAAAGTGTCTGTCTGTCTGACTGCTACGCTTGCTCGGTATGTATCCCGGGGAACGACATATGCTACTTTTTATCCCGGGAAATTAAGGAGTTCCCGCGGGAATCAAAAAACTTAATCCACGCGAACGAAGTCGCGGGCATCATCTAGTATAAAATAAATCTTTATTAACAAAAAACTGATTATTCGTGCGAAAATTTTCAGCATCTAAATTGGTACATCCTGTTGATTTGACCCCATAAACAAAAAGTTTGCAAAGGTCGTAGCACACGCAACGAAGTTTTCCACGTTCGTAGCACCGGTCGTAGCACACCTACGTAACAGGAGGTTTCACGTCCGATTTCTTAGTTTGCACTTTGCGTCGCAATTATTATGCCTTCATAGCTGGATCTCTTTGGCCTCTTTATCCTTATTCCTCGTATAGGTTTTCATACATTTAGGGCGAAATTATAGAGAAAATAAATAAATTTCAATTGCATTTAAACATGATCTATCTCTGCTTATAATAAAACTGTAACCGGACGATTTCCGTACTTTTAATATTTTTTAGGTTTTTATACATTTAGGGCGAAATCATAAATAAATTTTTATTGCATTTAATCTTAATCTACCGCTTCTTAAAATAAAATTGTAAGTAGCTGGGCGATTTCTGTACATTGCATATTTTTTGAAAATTTTAATCGGAAGAAACTTTGCTATCGATGCAGAGCTCAAAACATTTTTTTAATAGAACTTTTGTCTGTCTGTCAGTCTGATGTCGGTTTATTAATTCGGGCCTTAGTTATTTGATAACAATTGGGAATCTTCAAGCACCTTTGGGGAGTAAAAGTTTTTGCAATGGTTGGAAGGCTTCGTCCAAGAGTGATGTGATGTCCTCCCCAGGCTGGTCATATTGCGACACCCACACGGATCCCGGGCTGCCTTCGCGAAACATCTTCAGAAACGCTTCTACAGCAGACTCGACTCTGAAAGGGAAATTGACTTTAATTTTTATGATTTCTTTAGTAAAACAAGGAACCGAAACAATTGGGTATTTGACAACTAGTCAAATCAGCAACTTTTTTTCAAACGTCAAAACGCGTGCTTAGTATGGATTTTGTATGAAATTTTAAGTTGTGACGTCATCCAAGTTCGACGCACTTTTTTTACTTTAATCGATAGTTTAAAATGGTTATTCAAAATAAAACTATCAGGGGACGTGGATATTACGACTTTTGGGAGATCCTTTATTTAATAATCACTATAAAATAATTTATTTCACTAGTAGTCAAATACCCAATTGGGTATTTGACAAATAGTCAAATCAACAACTTTTTTCAAACGTCAAGACGCGGGCTTAGCATGGGATTTGTATGAAATACTAAATTGTGACGTTATTAAAGTTCGCCACACATTTTTACTTTAATCGATATTCTAAAATGGTAATTCAATATAAAACTAACATTGGCCAACATTGGTAATATTAGTGCCAACGCTTAAAGCCATATTGTTGACTTTCGTGTTTTAGAATTATTTTAGAAACGTACGTACGTAACATCAAACTGTCATATTGCTTAAGTATTGCTATAGCAATACTTAAGCAATATGACAGTTTGCCGCCAACACCAACGCTTATATATAAGCGTTGGTGTTGGCGTAATATCATTACGACTAACGGCCGAAATTAATAATCAATCTATCTGTAGTCTGTCGGTTTGTTACCAAGCAACGTTGTTATTTGTATTGTGCTTTTCGTCATAAAACAATGTTGCTAAGCAACTTATCGACTGACTACAGATAGATTGATTATTAATTTCGGCCGTAAATCCTCTATTTAATAATCACTAAAAAAAAATTTATACCTGTCTGCTGGATGAACGTTGTAGGTTAGTGTGCTAAACGTCAAAATCGGTTAATCAAATGGTTCATGCAAAGGTAACAAACAGACACACTTTCGCATTTAAATTATTAGTATGGATTTATTTACCTTTGAAAAGGAGCATCTGGTGATCTTGCATAAAACAGTTCTGTAAATTTTGGATCAAAAAACCTATTTGGAAGGTTACTTAAGAGCGCTGTAGCTGTTGGTCCAAATCAAACTGTCATATTGCTTAAGTATTGCTATAGCAATACTTAAGCAATATGACAGTTTGCCGCCAACACCAACGCTTATATATAAGCGTTGGTGTTGGCGTAATATCATTACGACTAACGGCCGAAATTAATAATCAATCTATCTGTAGTCTGTCGGTTTGTTACCAAGCAACGTTGTTATTTGTATTGTGCTTTTCGTCATAAAACAATGTTGCTAAGCAACTTATCGACTGACTACAGATAGATTGATTATTAATTTCGGCCGTAAATCCTCTATTTAATAATCACTAAAAAAAAATTTATACCTGTCTGCTGGATGAACGTTGTAGGTTAGTGTGCTAAACGTCAAAATCGGTTAATCAAATGGTTCATGCAAAGGTAACAAACAGACACACTTTCGCATTTAAATTATTAGTATGGATTTATTTACCTTTGAAAAGGAGCATCTGGTGATCTTGCATAAAACAGTTCTGTAAATTTTGGATCAAAAAACCTATTTGGAAGGTTACTTAAGAGCGCTGTAGCTGTTGGTCCAAAACATATCGTCAGTATTCGAACTCCGGTTTTATCGTAGAACTCAGGTGACTGAAAAATGGACAATTTTTTTTTAAGTTTTATGATTTTTTTATTAAGGCTGATGGGATGCCTAATAAAATTGATACTAAATATATGATAAGAGGAACTAAATGAGGATACGAAAATAAACAAAAGCCTCAATATTAATAGTTCAATTGCTAATAGCGGGTCAACCTCAAACCGAAACGACTTTGGTGCTTCACATTACCTTAGATATTGTTGCACACCCTTCTAATTGAAAAGAATCTCTTTCTTTTCATTTAAGTTATAATAGCTTTTGTATAGCTTTTTTGAATGTGCTATAAAGATGGTGGTCAGTGGTGCTTATTCGGATGTATGCAAATCTCTTAATTTATATAAAAACGGAATTATAACACAGCGTAAGTAATAACGTATCTCCTGACTCGATGTCCTAGGCGATCAACAGAAGCGAGGCCATGCGACGCGACGCGATACGACGCCATAGAAAATGACAGACGTACTAGTATTTACGCGACAAGTGACAACGTAGGCCACGTGAAGGGTCAGCTACTGTTTTGATACTGTCGCGTAGCTACGTATATCTCTCAGCTAGGACAACGGGTTAGACGATGGTTATAGTACCTAACCCTTGATTGCTTACCGCAATGCACCTGCTAAAGTGCAATACAGCAGCTTTAGACCCGCTGTACACCGGTAGGTACTGCACGGTGACGAGGGCAACGGCAGACGAAATGTTGATAATAGTCCCGCCTGACCCGCCCTCATCTTTACGCATGTGTTCTATGCCTTTCCTCGTGAATGAGACAAGACCTTGCTGAAAAACATGAAACGTATCTTAAAGCTAGAAACCTGTTATAATTCTGGAACTGCACAGTGCACACGTTAAATCAATAGTTGAATAATATTAAGTGTGTATTAAATCTTAGAACCCACACTTACTTAGAACTTAGGACATTCATGACTTAGGAGAATAATTTAGGAGTAACGAAATTCTTGCTTTTGGCATAGTGGACGATCCCGAATAAATATTTTTTATCCAGAAAAGAGAATTCCCACGAGATTAAACAAAAAACGAAGTCCTTGGTATATTCTAGTTACAATATTAGTATATATAGTATGGAATTTAGGTTAACGTACCCAATTGACGTCAGAAGCAGTCCTCCAGGCATCTGTTGAATCGTTCATAATACCTGCGTTGTTAATAATAACGTCTATCCTTTTGAACGCAGTTAGCACTTCTTTAAAGCTATTTTCAATCTCCTCTTCTTTGCTTACATCACATTTGACAAATATTACTTTGTCTTTATACGTTCCGTTTAGTTTGTCTGCATAATCTGTACCAGCTTCAGCTACATCTAGTATTGCTATATTCTGGAAATATTTTATGTAATGATTTATTGAATAATTATCCAAGCGTTCCGGTACGATACTGTGTAGAAACCGAATAGGGGTAGGGGTTTAAAATAGCTGCCATGCCCCTAACAGGTTAGCCCGCTACCATCTTAGACTGTATAATCACTTACCATCAGGTAAGATCGTAGTCAAGGGCTTACTTGTAGTGGTTAAAAAAAATGTAACAAGTTAAAAATGACAAATTTATTCAGAAAGCTGATTAATTATTATATATTATGTATTATAATATATAATATATATTATATATAATATATATTATGTATGATCACTGAGATAACTGTTAGCGATAAGATACCCTTATTTTTATCGCATATTTCCTCAATGGTGTGCGTGTGGAAACAGAACATATCACAGATCAGAGTATATCGCTAGTAAAATATGCGAAATAAAAGGATTATTAGTTAAATTACCATTACAGAAATGATAATGAAGCAGTGAGTCCACGCGGTGAAGCCGTAATTTTTATTAGCTTTGGAAGGATCGGAAAGTTTATAACATTCTAAAACAAGAATAGTTTTTTACTACGTTAATAAAAAGTTAAATCCATAAAAATGAAGAAATTTGTGTTTCGGGAATTGTGTTATTTTATTATAAAAAATTATACCGGAGTGAAGCAATATGGGCGGGTGATATAATATGTATATCAACAAATGCTTCTTACCTTTGCCCCGAATCTCAGAAATGCTTCAGCGTACGCTGCGCCTAGTCCTGAGGCCCCTCCGGTTATTAACACGGTTTTGCCTTCAATTTTTCCCTCGTTGGCCATATTTACTTTTTAACGTGTTTTTTTTGTAAATAACACAAGCGAGTGGCAATCTTTAAGCCTTGCGCAATTATAAATAGTCCGTTATCTTGTATAGTATGATAGTGTTTTTATTGTCATTTGTGTAAAATTGTACTATACAATCTCTTAGTTAAGCTTATGTATGACGGAAAGCAATAAAAATGGTAACAGAAGAAAAACAAGAAACTACGATTATCACTATAGGTACTTAAAATAACTGGACATAAATATATTTATTTTTAAACAGTCGTATTATAGAATTATGATTTATCTATTTCATTTTATTTTATTGATAAAACGTACTTTAACGTACGTTGCTAAAATCGTCTCCCCGGGCTACAAAATTGTAGTAACAAAAAAATATTATTATAACACAGTTTTTAAAAGTCTCTAAGTAAAGCGATTTATTTTGTACTAGCTGACGCCCGCGACTTCGTCCGCGTGGATTAAGAGTTTGATTCACGCGGGAACTCTTTCATTTTCCGACATAAAAAGCTCGCCTATGTCCTTCCCCGGGATACAACCTGTCCCTGTACCAAATTTCATTAAAACCGGACAGACACACTTTCGCATCATACTTTAATATTTTAAATGCGAAGGTGTGTTTGTTTGTTGGTTTGTCCTTCAATCACGCCGCAACGGAGCAACGGATCGACTTGATTTTTGGCAATTGGCGTGGGTATAGTTGAGGACGTGGAGAGTGAAATAGGCTACTTCTTATCCCGAAAATTGAAGGAGTTCCCGCGGGAATAAAAAAACCATAAACCACGCGGACGTAGTCGCGGGCATCAGCTAGTTATAATATGAGTATGGATTATTTAGAGGTTAAGTAAGCATCGAGCAGGCCTTCGGATAGAACGAGTCTTTCTAAGGGTCTGTAGGCTTCGTCCAAGATTCTTGTAATATCCTGTCCCGGTTGGTCGAATTGTGACAGCCATACTGCCCCCGGTTTTCCTTCGTTGAACATTTTCATTACGGCTTTTACAGCAGAGTCAACGCTGAAAGGTTTAAAACAAGTACTATTATGTAACATCTTTTATATATCCGACAACTATTGCAATATATACTTTATAGTGTAGATGAATACTTCACGGCCCATCTGATTAATCGATTTTAACGTTTGGTTATTGGTACAGAGATAGCTTGTATCCCGGATTTTTTATCTCAGGAATACGAATAGTTCCTACGGAATTTTTAAAAATCTCTACGCGGATAAATTCGCGGTCATCATTAAAGGAGATGGCAGGTAGTTACAATAAAAAAATACCTTTGTCTTTGGACTGGAATATTCGTATTGTACATGTTTGTAAACCTATACTCGATACACCGATGTTCATAGTTGCTGATCATTGCTGTATATGTCGCTCCAAGACATATTGTCAATATGCGAACATCTGTATTATTAAAGAATTCTGGGGACTAAAATCAAAAGAATATCATTAAAAGTACCTAATGGTTTTTATGTACGAAATTTGAATAAAGTACAAGAGCTAAAGAGAGTAGAGTAAGAGTAGAGAGTAAAAGAGCCGAAGTAAAGAGTACTAGCCGTATGAAAGCCGTGTTGGACCTGCGCGTAAGGTAAAGATTCAGTGTTAGTTCTGAGAGAGTAAAAAAAGAATTGATGTCATGTCTATCGGATTTACTGCATATATGATGTCTTATCTGTATAAATCAAATATGAGTACTTGAAATAAACTAGACAGGAGATTTTGATATAAATAATACTAAAGAGTTCGTATTGAAGATTTTGAAAATATTAGGAATACTTACAGAGATGCATCTTCCTAAATGTAATACAGCTGCCTTAGAAGCACAGTATATGGGGACAAAATCCATTTTTAAGAAGGCAGCGGCCGAAGAAACGTTGATAATGGTGCCGCCTGATCCACCATCCTGTTTACTCATTTGTTCTATGCCTTTTCTCGTAAATGAGACAAGACCTTGCTGAAAACCATGAAACAGATCTTAAAGCTAGAAACGTGTTATAATTCTGGAATTGCACATATTAAATCAATAGAGTATTAAATGTTAGAACACAAACTTACTTAGAACTAAGGAGAATAATTTAGGAGTAACGAAATGCTTGCTTTTGGCATAGTGGACAATCCGTCTTTATTTTCATATACGGTATACACTATACATACAAAATTACAGCAGTATTTCTTAAAGAGTCAAGTTATGGATATACTTGGACTATAATTATGATTCGAATATATTTTTGAGGTGACACTTGTAATGAAACAACGGAGCACGTGCGTGTTCCATCCCGCGATTCATTAATTTCACACTTGTGACGACAACGTACACATTAATTGACAATACACACTAATTCACGGACTTTTTAGTTTTAACACCGCGGTCACCATGTTATTACTTTCCTGCGCCTGATCTCTCTCCGGTCGTGTCGGGTTTTCCGTCCCATCGGGCTATGAGAGTAAAGGAACAGAGAGTGCACCTGTGAATGCGCACACACTTGTGCACTATAATATCTCCCGCGCAGACGGCTAATCTCTATGGAGATAGGCCGCCGTGACCGAAATTCGGTCGGGAGGACATTACATGGTGACTGTGGTGTTAAAACGTGCATAGCGTAAACGCGCATAGCAGATTCAATACGAACTTTTAATTTGAGTACCCACATTAGGAAATCATATTCAATTTTACATTGATATTACCACAACACTTTAGGAGTTTTAGGACATTATTTATTATGAGAATATTTGGATATATGTCTCCAATCCAAATCTATAAATGGACCATTGTCCACTACACCAGTCTCCGTCCCCAGAAAAATCAGAACCCTTTGCACACAAACAATTAACATACCCAGTTGACATCAGAAGCCGTTCTCCACGCATCTCTAGAATCATCCATGATCCCTGCGTTGTTTATTAACACGTCTATCCTTTTGAATTCATTTAACACATGTTGAAAGCCATTTTTGATTTCCTCTTCTTTACTTACATCGCATTTGATGAATATTAATTGGTTTTTGTATGTTTTATTTAGGTTTTCTGCATAATTTTTGCCTGTTATTTCATCAACATCTAGTATGGCTATGTTCTAAAAAAATAAGTATTTTGTGATACTATTAGCTATATCTACATAGATAAAAATGAAATGCTGTTTGTCGGTAAGCCCATAACCTAGGTAGGTGGTAGGTCACTCACTTCTGCTCCGGATTCTAGAAAAGCCTTAGCATATGCTGCTCCCAGTCCCGTAGCTCCCCCAGTTATCAATATGTTTTTTCCTTCAACTTTCCACTCTTGTGCCATGGCTTCTCGATATATTATATTAGACGGTTGTCTTAACACAACTGAACTATTATCGTTCAGCTGGCTTTTATACTCGTAGTCCGCTATCTTTTGTTAATTGTGTGTTTCTTTTTTTGTGAAAAACATTCGCCTTTTGTGCATAAATTAGTTATCTTTTAACGACGTATTTCTACCATAGTATGTTAATTAATGTAATCATATTATAAAGGTTAAATTAAAGTTAAGAATTAAGGTATAAAAGGCCACCATTCAATGTGTTTCGTACATTATCTTCATATTTTATTTGAAAAAATAAAACGATTTGAGTGAAGTAATGATCAGCTATTTTTATTTATTTTCCTCCACTGACCAATAAAATTGACAATTTTATTCTTCAGCTATATGTATAATTGTAGCAATAGTTGAATAATCGGCCCATAAAAGAAAAACGCCAGATGAATAAATTAATACCAATAACTAAGCTCGATAAAAACAATATAGATGATACTCGTGACTTAATTTAACGTGGGTTTAGGTTTCGAAATCCCGTGTGGTCTCTTTATTTTTTTGGAATAATGTTTGAAAACGAATATAAGCCAGAATATCCCGTACTGTGCTTACATGAGCGTTACAGAAATAACACGTTTCGGTTAAAAGCTTTGAAATTAAAGAACTTATGCATTTTACTGAATATTAGTATATTTTATCATTATTGATCATATAATGAGTCGACGTCGTCAGGTAGGAAAAGTTTCTCTATTGCTTCGTAGGCTTTTTCTATGGTGGCAGTAATATCCTGTCCCGGGCGGTTGTATGTCGACAGCCATATTGAACCGGGCTCGCCCTCTTCGAACATTTTTGTCACAGCTGCTACAGCAGAGTCGATACTGTAAAGAATATAATACATATTTTAAACAGGCAAGATAAAACTTTATTAAATATCGGTTATGCTCTACTTAAACGAAATTATTATTTAGATAGATCTAAATAATAATTTCGTTTAAGTAGAGCATCATAACCGATATTTAATAAAGTTTTCTAGAACTCGACAGACCTACGTGAATAGATACAGATAAATCTATCTATTTTTCTTAAAATTCTCATATTTGTATATAGGGTCATATAAGCCCGCCCGCATTGGAGCAGCGTGGTGGGTCTAAGCTCTAATTCTCTCTCACCTTTGAGAGCGGAGGCCTATGCCCAGCCATGAGACGTTAATGGGCTGTAGTGGTAGTGGTATATAGGGTAGGCACCTATTAAGTCCATGGATTTTAGTTTGATAAAGTATTTCGTCCTAATTTGGTCTAAAGTTCTGAAATTCACCTAGCTGTTTTTATTGACAAATTACTGTTATTAGAGGCGCATGCATATGACAAAATGTTACTTGCACAACCGTTTGACACATAACGCTGGCTGCGCGCCGCGCGCTTTTGAACCGGTTGTATAGTTCGCGCGCGTAGATATGCGCATGTGATGAAATATTATTACAATAGATACCTACTGCAGAATACTCGGTTATTTGTAGGTCGTAGCAGAAAACGGGAGAGGGTAAAGTAGAGTTATAAAATTGAATATTTACTTTTGTTCCGACAACTTCACGTATGGTATCATTGGCGTGGTAATCACTTCGTCGAATGTTTTAGACTTGATGTCGTCAATCAGCGCTGTTTTCGTTGCTCCTAAGACAAAGGTGAGTAAACGTACACCTGTCATAGCGTAGAAAGCAGGTATCTAAAAATAAAATTATTATTTAAGTTAATGTAAGAGGAGGAGGTAAAAATAACCTTATGTCCGTCTGCATAATACATGCTTTTTCCGTATCGTATTGTGTCAGAAGCGGATGGGTCGTGAAAAAGCAACGACCAGGCATACTTTTGTATCCATTGTATCCATACTAACATTATAAATGCGAAAGTGTGTCTGTATACGCTTTCACGGCCCATCCGTGCTACCGATTTTGTAGAAATTTGGTACAGAAGAGATAGGTTACATCGCGGAACCGGATATATGTATATAAACAAAAAAGTTTCTGTGGGAATCCAAAAAATTGGCAGACGGCCGATAGAAGTGAAAACCAATATTTAAAATAATTAATATATAAACCTTAAAACTAAGGCATTAAAGTTTAATTACGAATGTAGTATATTTATCTTTAAGACCTTTTGATTTCGTGACAACGCGAGCATGGGACAGCGAGGTGTCCGTGACGGTGTCGGTGACGCGAATCCACAAGTTTACCCCCTACCAAAAAGTGCTCAACGCGGTTTGTTTTCACTTCAGAAACCTTCAAAAACTTACTAAACAACATACTGAGGAGAATCACAAACAATATTTTATTACGGTAAAGTTTAAAATATAAAACGGTGATATAGTACCGCGAGGCTTCGTCCGAACTGTAATACGGCCGCTTTGGATCCACAGTACATGGGAACGATGCTGAACTTTGTAAGGGCAGCGCCTGAAGAGATGTTGATAATAGTGCCACCTGATCCACCTTGATCTGTTCGCATATGTTCGAGACCTTTCATTGTGATTGAAGCAGTACCTTGCTGGAAAAAAATTGGATAGTAAGCTCAGAATGTCAGCTAAATTTAGAAAAAGATATTATCCTTTTACTGAAAGAGGGGATTCGAGTTATTATTATATAGCTATTACCCCTAATCAAGTTCTGTCAATAAACGACGCATGTGATGATGATGCGGATTTTTCCTAACATCAGATTCAACTCATAGAAATTTATTGTTTACTGGAGTGTGCAATAAATGGTAATTAAAATATCGATTTCTTGAATTTAATCAAACGACCAAACGACGCCCTTCAAACCTTCGTTCTGCTTCTGCCACTGAGACAAGTTTTACGTCGTCTAGTAGATACATGTTAACATCTGAAAAACCCGGCTGAGTTTGTTGTGGGCTCTTCTCAGACCAGGGCGCGTTTGGAACCCTCGTAGATTTAGTTTTAAGATACCGTTACTGATTATTATCACCATTATATTTTATATAAATAACTAGACGTCAATAAGTGTAGTTTACCTACCTATATTGAATAAACATTATTTGATTTGATTTGATATGATCTGTTATTACTTGCTAGGTTTAAAAATCATTTAAGGCTATAGTTGAGGGATCCTTTTATGTCTAATCAAATCAGTTAAGTACGTACCCAGTTGATTTCAGATGCTACTCTCCATACATTTGGCGCGTCATTCATAACGCCTGCGTTATTGATGACAACGTCTATCCTTTTGAATGCATTTACTACTTCATCGAAGCTATTTTTAATTTCCTCTTCTTTGCTTACGTTACATTTGACAAATATTGCTTTATCATTGTACGTTTCATTCAGTTTTTCAACGAATTCTGTCCCCACTTCTGCGGCGATATCTAATATGGCAACATTCTGTGGAAGATAAAGTTTTATAGTAAAATAAATACTGTAGTTTTGTCTTTTTACTCCGTGCATTTTACATTTTCCGGAAAAACTAAGATATCTGTTCGCTATGAAAAGTGACATAAGCCCATTTCCATAATATAAGCTGTATCTCATGTGTCTTCTTAGACTCCACGCTACGGCGTACGTGGCCTGGAGACTAAGAAGTACGCTTATCCGGCTTTTGCAACTGAAAGTGGCCTTTTTCTGGTTCAAAAACTTAACAACATGTGCCATGGGCTTTAAAATGACTTTATTGAGTAAAGTGGCTTTATTTGTTTCACCTCTGCACCGTGCTTGAGAAAGTTTTCAGCATACGCTGCACCCAATCCAGAAGCCCCACCAGTTATAAGAATTTTTTTCCCTTCAATTTTCCACTGTTCAGCCATTTTCACTAAATACGTACAGTTGTTGACTTAAACTTCTGCTAAATGATTATTATCTGATTCAAAAATTTTAATATCTTTTTCCTTTTATATCTATTGGTACTGATAAACATTATCATTAAAAAAGTATAATTGTTTCTGGTTTTATTGTTATTTCCTTCTGATTTATTAAATACTGTTCTATGCCAGTATTAACTTGTATCAGTTTTTTCATGTATAATTAATAATTATGATCAGTGCACGATAACGTGCTTCCCATATTTTCATTGATATTAATTTTTATCTTCAAGTATTAAATGATTAACTATACAGTTCAAAGTTTTACAACGTTTGACGACCTCCGTGGCGCAGTGTGTAGCGCTGTTGCCTTAACGTGCGGAGGTCCTGGGTTCGATCCCCGGCAGGGTCAATTTGGGAATTTATTATTTCTGAATTTTCCCTGGTCTGGCCTGGTGGGAGGCTTCGGCCGCGGCTAGTTACCACCCTACCGGCAAAGACGTGCCGCTAAGCGATTTAGCGTTCCGGTACGATGCCGTGTAGAAACCGAAGGGGTATGGGTTGAATATAACTGCCATGCCCCTAACAGGTTAGCCCGCTACCATCTTAGACTGCATCATCACTTACCATCAGGTGAGATCGTAGTCAAGGGCTAGCTTGTAGTGGATTTAAAAAAAAAAAAAAAAACTTGGTATAAACTACGGAAACTATCTGGATTTTATTTTACTATTAAATCAGTTCGGTTTTAGAACATTTTTTTGTGAATATTTTATCTCGGAAATGTCAAAACTGCGCACTTTAATCGTAAATGTTGGATAGCAATCGCTTCGCATATCAAAACTGGGTTACAGTGATAAAAAATATGAGGTATCGAATTTATCAATGAAAATTACATAATTGCTAATCCATACTAATATTATAAATTCTAAGTGTGTATGTCTGTCTGCTACGCTTTAACGGCCCATTTCAATCGATTTTGATGAAATTTGGTGCAGACATATGCTTTTTATGCCGGAAATTAAAGGAGGAGAGAAACACACACGACACAATTTACTAACTCCTTTCAATTCAACAGCTCACAAAAACATTAAAACTATGGAATGTCGAAGGAAGGAGTGTTATCTCTTCTGGGAGAAAAGTTGCAACCACTGGAGGTTGCTATAAATAACAGTTCAAAAAACTCCAACAATGGCGCTGGTGTAGACATAGGGTATGGTATGAATGTAGCAATTGTTGATGAAGTGAAGTATGCAGAGTTAAAAAAATTAATATAATTTCATTGTAATTGTCGACTAAAGTTGAAATTTATTAAAAATTTCAACAACTTACGTTGTACAAAATAATGATGAATGTTTTCTTTCCTTGTTTATTTCTCAAACCTGCTCTAATGATATTTTGCGCTTCCTTTTAAATTTACCCTGATGCTAATGTGGCGCCCCCAATTTAATGCATTTCGACGGACACTTTTTTTACAGAGATAACAAACACTCTTTGGTGGATAACACATTATGGAGGGTAGAGGTAAGCCTCTGCCCTATACCCTCCATAATTAAAACAAAACCAAAATGTCAAATAATTTGTGTGTCCTACCCACAATTGGAGCGGTCAGTGAACGGCGCGTAAACATTATTAGACCAGGGTCGATAATATTTGAAACCAAATAAAATAATAGTAGGATGAAACCCACTGGAAAAGGAAGAGAACACAACAAAAATGAAAGGAAAAATAATTTACGGGCGATCTGAGGTCGGGAAGTGTAGAGCTTAGCTGGTTCTTAAAATCTAGCGTTCACATTTTGTTGACTCTGCTGAATTCGTGATTATCATAAAAGCCACTCGCACGACAGCACCACCGTTGCATATTCAGAGCGCTAATTAATGGCTCTCAGAACTGGATCGTTATAGTTCTAACCTCAATTTCATTTCGAAGAAAAGTGTGCGTAAAAAAGGTAGCGTCTTTTTACGCTTTACCACAGTGTTTCATGTCGCTGCTATTTTCTAGAAAAATATTTTAGAAATAAGTAGAATAAAAAAACCCTTTCACAGGAAACCAGAGGAAATCTCATAAGAATGATCAAAGGAGTAAATCCCATCAGAGCGACATATAAATCCCTAATTTTTTTAAATTCCAATACAATATGACTACGATCTTACATCAGGTGAGATCGTAAGGGATCAAGGGATGGGCTAACTTAGGTAAGTGATGATGCAGTCAAAGATGGTAGCGGGCTAACCTGTTGGTGGTATGGCAGTTAAATTAAACCCATACCCCTAGTCGGCTTCTACACGGCATCGGCCCGGAACGCTAAATCGCTCGGCGGTTGGGTGGAAACTAGCCACGGCCGAAGCCTCCCACCAGACCAGACCAGAGAAAGTTCAGAAATTATAAATTCCCAAATTGAACCTGCCGGGAATCGAACACGGGACGCTCAACACTGCGCCAGGGAGGTCGTCTGTCCTCTATAGATCTGAGCGGCACTAGCGTTTGACATATGGTCGTTATTAGAAATTCAAAATGTTTACCAACCAAGTATGGCGAGACACATCCATGAATGTGCGAACTATTGTTCGTTCGCCCACAATTCATTCCGGAGTAGTGGAAATTACGCCTCCAGCTGTTGTCTCTAGTATTACATAAAGTGCACTCTATATCTGGTCTTTTATGCTTTTTGTTTGTTTTGTCAAAAGTACTCCGAAGTTAGAGGTAACTCTTGCCATAGACTATGTACGTATATACTGGGAAACTCTTACCTATTTTATATTTGCTCGAATTTGTTCGAAAACATTAAAATATATACCTACGTGCAAATCAAGCAGTTATTTTAGCTTTTTTAATTTCATAATTTTCAAATAATACATGACAAAATCTCTCCTATAAGATAGAAGAGTAATGACTAATGCCATCTACAAAGAGATTACATTTTTAAAAATTCCTTGTCTTTCATTATGTTATTAAGGCGTAGAGAAGTGTAGAGGTTTTCGTAGAACATTCTACAATCTAAAAGTACATACGATCTTTTATTCTGTAAAATGAGTATGTGAATGATTTCATCAAGATAACCTAGGTCCTAGATAATCTGGATTTTATTTGGTTTCATTTGAAGCACAAGTTACGTATGAACTTTAAGAGGAAATGTGTAAAATCTGTTGTCTTATTTTCAAATATCTATTGAAGAATCCTGCCTTTTGTGTGGTTTTTAACTTTTTGTTCTGATCTACCTACCTTTTCAAGTTTGGTTTTTCTAATTTAGTACGCTTTTAAAACGTTCTCTGTCGTTGTCGTATTGCAAGAACTTTTATTAATACAGACAACTTTCTAAATTCGATAAGTTTTCTGTCGTTTTTTGTCTGGCTTTTGTTATTTCAGTTGAAGAAATAAAAAGCTCTCTAAAATGTACCTACACAATACCACATCATTTCACAGAATAGAAGCTTTTGTGATATAGCTGTATATACCTACCTATACGTTGAGAGTTATCGATTGCCCACGGAAAGCTGACCCTTGGCCTTTGTACTGATTCGCACTACGTAGCTGTTAAAATGTGCAGTGTTAAATGAAGTGTTATTTTAATTTATCAGCTACTAGAGGTCGCCCGCGACTTCGTCCGCGTACAATTTCTGTTTTTCTATCAGATTATGAAATTTCCCCGCTGCAAGAAGCTTACCTATAGAGAGTTTTTATTATTTATAACTAATAACCAATCCCGATTTTCATGTCTCTAACTTCAAAAACAAAGTAATAAGAATGGAAGAATCGAAATTGGGCGAA
Source organism: Erebia aethiops (assembly GCA_923060345.2). Lineage (NCBI taxonomy): Eukaryota > Metazoa > Arthropoda > Insecta > Lepidoptera > Nymphalidae > Erebia > Erebia aethiops. The sequence goes on along the minus strand of OV281096.1, from coordinate 4,416,480 downwards.
AATCACTTACAGCTAAGGGGCTTGTTTTCTTTGGAAGTGGAATGATTTGTGCCTGTTTCCAGGCCACAGGAAATTTGCCGGTATTAATAGAATGCTTAGGGATATGGGTAAGAATAGGGGATACAATATCTAGGATGGGAACGATCATGTTACGGCTGATGTCATCAGTACCGACTGCATTCGAGGAAATGGACAATATGTTCTTCTTAACATCACGTTCAGTGAAAGACTCGAAGGTAAAAGGCGGAAAGTCAGGAGTTGAGGTGGATGAAAGAATACTAAGCGTACGTTCTTTATCGACACTATCAATTGTATCAGAAGAAGAGAAATGTTTATTAAGGAGATCAATATCAATATTAATAGAAGAATTATGGTATAATATATATTATAAGTAAGTAAAAACTTCATACAAACTTCCAACCGTGAATTTTCTCAAAACCGTTTCTTAGCTGATGTCTACACATTAGAAGGAACATACCTTCCAAATTTCAAGTCTGTATGCTTTATAGTTCCTGAGATATCGTGATTAGTCGGTTAGTGATTGAGCGAGTGAGTGAGTGGTATTTCGCTTTAAAATAGATTGAAATTGCACTTGGCTTATTTTATATATCAGAATCTAGTTATAAAAGATCGCTGGTCAGAATAGATTGGTTTTTTAATATGTAAAAATGTGAAACGTGGGTAAAGTTTGTATAGAAGATTTGTTTAGAGGTCATCTAATTTAAAATGAACACACCTCCAATGTGTTTACGGTCACGTGCAAAGTAAGTGTATAGAAATACAAATTGGCCGTCGCGCGTCGTCATAGGTCGTTCAGTCACTGGATATTTAAACGTGAATTTTCGGCCTGAATGGAGAAGTTTACCATTATTTTTAATTATTATGAAAATTAAGACAAATTAAAACAAAAATATGAAAGAATCATTAAAATATCTCAACAAATGAAAAAGTTATGGAACTTTAAAGTTGTGCTTGCTAGTGCCCTATCAATCGACTTTATAAAGCCGAATAAAATAAATAAATGGACTTAACGTGACTTAAATCGACATTTCTCAGTCATTTATTGATGGATTAAAAAAAAAACACTGATTTATTAGTTTTAATCTATATTTTACTTCCGTTGTGTTAAACTTAAATATGATATTCACAACATCATGAAACTTCTCCATTATAGTCCTGTTATTATCTCGCTGCAGACTCGGCCATAAATCATTCGAGTGTTTCTCTCTTTCCCACTCACGGACCCTATGGCAGTCTGTGTACAATAAGACAGGGGCCGTGCCATAGGGCCCGTGATTGGGAAACATAATCATAATCATAAATCATAAATCATAAATCATTTACAAACAGAGAAACACTCGAATGATTTATGGCAGAGTCTGCAGCGAGATAATAACAGGACTATGCATATGTGTTAATTTTAAGGTGAGACGACCTCTACGTATTGCCTGATTCTAACATACACGTATACATACTATACAATATGTATGGTTTTAATAAACTTTTAAATGGCCCGAGATTTAATACAATGTTTCTATCCGATTGCGCCCACACGAGTATTAATCTGATGAAGCCAGGCAGTGCAAAAATTTCATCGTTATTCCAAAATGGCTATGCTAAACTACTGATCATTTTTAAGGTCGAAATCCTTACTAGAATCTAAGTCCCGCAGTAGACGTCCATCGGTTTACGTGAGAACGACCATAACTGCAAAGTAGTAACTAGAGAAGCCTGTCTAGAAGTAAGAAAGTAAGAAGAACTAGAGGAGCATTTCATTACGATATCTTCACCATATAATAAAAAGAATAGTATCGACTCCGCTCACTCACCGATTGACTCATCAACGCCCAGCCCAAACCCTTTTACCTAGAAAGATGCAATTTTTCCCATAGGTTTTCTTTATAATGTAGTCAAACAAAAAGGGTTGATTTTTTGATGTTCCCACGGAAGCGAAATCGCGGATTGTCGCTAGTCGCGATAATATAATACATTAATGCCCCACCTAGATTAGTGCATCACAAAATAATATAATACATGATCAAAACATAACGCGATAACTGCAAACCATTCATCAAAAAAAAAAAATTGGTAATAGCGACTGCTATTTTATTTTATTTTCTTTTTCTTTTTAAATAAATAATGTATGTATGTAAAGGTGGTATATTTCTATTTAAGATCTTTGTCTTCGTAACAACGCGGTGACGGTGTCGGTGTCGGTGACGCGAATCCACAAGTTTACCCCCTACCAAAAATTGCTCAACGCGGCTAAAGTTAAGTTTTCACTTCAAAAACAATTCAGCAAAGCAGTGGCAAAAATATTCTATTGAAACTATGCCTTTCAGTTCAAAGAACTGAAGGCGTGGACATAATATCGTCATGAATATTTTAATATGCAACGTCGCGCACTCTGAAACCTCAAAGGGCTCAGTTGCCACATTTCTCCTATCATGTTACTATATGCCCGTTGGCAACGTTGAGGCAAACAGTCTTCACGTACGACGACGTATTCAATTTCTTTCAACTGAAGGGTTAACGCTCTCTAAATGATTATAATTATCTTTAGACCCTTAATTACAGTTGTGCCCTGACCAGAAAAATAAAAAATCCGGGGCGCCACTGTTGCAATTCTTTTTGTTGGACTAAATACAATCCATACTAATATTATAAATGCGAAAGTGTGTCTGTCTGTCTGCTACGCTTTCCTGGCCTATATTTTCAACCGATTTTGCTGAAATTTGGTATGGAGGTAGGTTATATCCCGGGGAAGGACATAGGCTACGCGGGAACTCTTTAATTTTCCGGGATCAAATTAGGCATTTTAAACTGCCTATGTGCTATTCCAGACTATAATCTATCTCTGTGCCAAATTTTAATTTGGGGCGTGATTGAGTAACAAACCTCCATACATCCATCCAAACTTTCGCATTTATAATATTATAGTAAGAGTAAGAAATAAGATAAGAAGTAAGATTTGCGTTTAACTCTTAATTTATTGGGACTTTAATGAAGGTTATTAAGCAACTGGTAAACCCTTAATTAGATACTATATTGTAATATTAAACTAATTAATAGGCCATTAATTTGAGGCTCAGTATCGAAACTAGAGCAGGTTTGAGAAGTAATACTGTTGACCTAAATTCTGCTTTTATCTGGCATCGCTTAAAAAGTAATATATTACATACTATATTACCTACTCTGTGGCAGTACCAGTATATCGTGATTTTATCATTCGCCCCCGTGGGAATTTTGAAAATGCCTTATTTTTTGTCTACATTATAATGGGATTCTTTGTGCAAAATTTGTCCGGTGGGAAGCTTTGGCCGTGGCTAGCTACCACCTTACCGGCAAAGACGTGTCGCCAAGCGGTTTAGCGTTCCGGTACGATGCCGTGCAGAAACCGATTAGGGGTATGGGTTCAAAATAACTGCCATCCTCCCAACACTTAACCAGTTGAGATTGCAAATTGCAATCAAGGGCTAACTAATTGTAGTGGAATAAAAAAACCTTTCTAGGGCTAGATATTTGGACTCGATGCTGATGAGTCAGTCAACGAATGAATCTTTTTATTGTCTAAACTAATATTATAAAGAGGAAAGATTTGTTTGTTTGTAATGGACAATATTGTAAGCTTGACCTAAATTAGTGACCATTACTGGCTTCAAGGTCAAAGGAAGGCACATGCGCAAGAAAGACGCTGTAAATAAAAATTATTCCTTTTCCATCTTACGCTTTGTTGATCAATATATGTTTTTTAGAGATGTGTACTATATGCCCGCAACTTAAAAAGATAAACCTATGTCCTTCCCTGGGATGCAACCTATATCGGTAACAAATTTCGTCAAAATCAGTTTACAGATTTGAAAGTTTGAATGTATGGATAGATGTTTGTTACTAAATCACGCCAGAACGGCAGAACGGATCTGGGTGGAATTTGGAATAACATAGGCTACTTTTTAACCCGGAAAATTAAAAAAGTTTTCCGTGGGAATCAAAAAACCTAAACGCGGACGAAGTCGCGGGCTTCAGCTAGTTTAACTATAATGTGGGTCGTGAAACAAGTTAAGATGGCCTTGTGCTCCTTGCAGGAATAAAGGGACTCAATCATCAATCATTATACATTAATACCCTCATGTAAGCCAGAATTATATTACAGGCTTTCAGAGGCTTGAGGGTTGAATTTGATGTTCAGGCTCGAGACGAACGCCGTTGACCTAAATTCTTCTCCCAGCCAGCGCCGAGTCGAGTAAACTTTTGCTTGTTCTTTTATCTTTTAATCAATATTTTATTCAACAATATGTTTTCCTCCGTTCTCACGTCCTGGCTTATTTTATGTTTCATGGTACTTTTAATAAACATTGCATCTCGGATAGAATTTATTTTTGAACCTTTTTAAGTGATATTCTTCCCCTTTTCTTCTCTTTAAATCTTGCAAGTTTAGTAGTTATACCACTTTATACGTCCCCGTCCTTCAGGGAGCATGTAAGCCCGATTATCCTGCGCTTAATCTCTCTCCAGTCGTGTCGGGTTGCTGTGCCACGGCATGGGTGGCAAAATAGAGATCACACTTGTTCACTACCTATATTAGGTTTATCAACATGGTTTGTCTCCGGGTTAATTCAGATTGTCGTGGCCGAAATTTGGTCTGAAGCCCTATTTTATAACTCAGTGGCTATCAAAAAATGAAATCCACTGACACATATTTTGTATCCATTGGTTTGCTATTAAATAGTGTTATTTTTATTTTATAGCAAACCTTCAATGGATATTAAAAAAAATGCCACTGAGTTAGAGACTCTAATAAGGTGGCTAGATAATAGATTATTAGGTAAAAATACGTAACAAAATATTGACACTATTTCTATACTAAAAGCGTTCTATAGAGACTGTACATTGAGATGGATATTTGATCTTTCTTCGGCAAAGTATCTCCATAATGAACAAGTTTCAATAGCCTTGTTATACTAAGCTCCTGCTCTAATTACATTATTTGTCAGTTAAATTACAGCAATTTGCTTGCGGATAGACATTTTCTGAAGACGATGAAGTTTAATCACTTCTGATTAATTAGTGCTTGTCTTTTAGTAAACGCTAGATGATGCACGCGACTGTGTACCTACGCATGGGTTTTTACATGGGTTTTTAAAAATCCCTCGGGATCTCGTCAATTTTTCGGGATAAAAATAGCCAAGTCCGTCACCGGAATGCAAGCAAAGTAAGTATCTTTGTACAAAATTTCGTCACTTTCGCATTTACAATATTACGTATGGATAATGGATTAATTAAAAAAAGAAACATTTATGTTACGTCACTAGTATCGTCTCAACTCCCAAGATCTATAGGCCAAGTAACAAAGTCGATGTACCGTGGAAATTCCTAACAGCAATATCAGGAATGCAGAAAATCGATACAAGTATTTCCTCGACCACTTTCCGTTGCGGCGTTTATCTATTAGAACTGAGGAAGAAGTAGTACGCCAGTAATGCCTAGAGGGATAGAAATTGAGGACGGCAACGTTATTAAAACCTATCCACTATCCATATAAATTTTACATTTTTGCGCTATACGTCATCGTAATAGAAAGGCCAATTATTACTTTCCTGAACAAAGCACCTTTTCAAACTTTTATTACGTTTTCCTACTCGTATAGCAGGTACTGAATTATTGAATAAAGGCTTGGACAGAAGCATCGCGCGATAGAGTTACGTCATTTTTATTAAAAAACAATGTAGAAAAATAGTAAACTACGAAGCAGTTATCTATTAAGAGATTCCGACAGTGACTTTTGGCAGATTTTTATTTCCTAGAAATTGAAAGGCGAAGACTTTGCACCTAGAAATTCCGCCGCTGCCGCTCCAAGCTATCGCTCAACCGCTCTGATGCACGCATAGCGCTTGTTTTATCAATTTAAAAAAAAACCTCAAAATCAATTTTTTTTGTAAAAATTCAGTGGGAACCGATGATGTTTTACATATCAAACAGTTTTGATTATCCAGGATAAAATGGCCTTATCCGGAATGCACGCTATCTCTGCTTCAGTTTCACCGTCAAAAGTAACAAAAAATCAGAAGTAGAACTGACACACTTTCGCACGTATGAATTGAATTCTTCGCGCTTTCTGTTTGTCCAGGTCTTTACTCGAGAAACATCTACCAACAGAATGGTTGTGCAGGGTAGAAATCAGGTATTCCTCTGGGCTGGACTTCAATTTCATTGCCTTATTGCATTATTTGTTGCCACTCCGCCGGGAAACTCTTCGGCGACTAGTTTGTATTGTTTCTAGTTGTGTAATGCATAACTGAAGTTGGTATTTTGTTTCCGTTTATGAGAAGTTTTGTTTACATTGAAATCTTTACTTTGCTCAATCTCAATAATTGATTAATTATGAATGATGAATAACTGATTATCTGTGTTTGTTTGTCAATTACAGAAAACCTGCATCAACCATTGGTACAATCTAAATTGTAAATTATGAAATTATGATGATGAAACCAATGATTTGACTTTGTCTTTAAACTAGAATTTTTATCGTTTATCGAATTTCGAGGTCTATTGTTTTTTTATGCAAAAGATCTGTGTAATCACTGGCGCTAACTAGCTAAAAAAAATCAACCCTCGTGGTGGTCTTTCGAATCAACCAGTGATTTAACGAAACAAAACAAGTGGCCGATGAAAATTCTCGCCCAAATAAAATGCCGGAAGGAACGCCTCATTTGAGTGCCAATGTACGAGGCGCGAATTACCATCTTGATATCAGCTATCACGTAAAAGTTCGCGTAAATAAAATGCTGGGGGATAAGGAAAACGTCTGAAAATTACTGAGCCTGGAGGAATTTAATATTCCCTTAGGCAAAGTAGAATGTTAATTAACTAAACCGTTTCTATCTCATTTGTATTTTTGTTTTGTATGTAAGAAACGTTTCGAGTCTTTAAACGCTGGTACCAGGGTATCAGCACAGAATAGGTAATAGTACGGTAACAGGTATGGTAGGTTAGATTTAGCTGACGATCAATGATCAAAAGTAAAAGTTTATTTGAATAAAAATTCTTGTGTCATTAATATTTTTTTCCGTAAGAACCTTCTCCTAATAATAACAAATACAACAAAAAAAGAATTAGTGAAATCGGTCCAGCCATTCACGCGTGATGCCGCGACCAAGGAAAACGGGTTCCATTTTTATATTTATAGAAGATTATATTATTTACAAAGTTCTTTGTAGGTATTTGTTCTACAAGAAACACTATCTAACGTAAACGTATCTATTAAAAAAAATGTTGTTTCTGTTAATGCATGTATTTTCTAGGTCCATTAAGGCAACAGTAAAAAGCTCTCGTATTGCCGTGGGCGGCGCTATTAAGCGCGACGAGGTTTTTTATAATGTAATATAGTGGGAGGCTTTCAGTGAAAAGTTGTTTGCGTCGCTCGTGCAAAAACTTAGCGAAGCAACAGTTAAAACACCATATTATATGTGCACGTTAAGCAGTGGCGTGCTATAGTATTTTTATTCGTTGACCAGTAAACCCTTGACTGAGCACCTAAGAGAAGAGATTGTACAGTCTAAGATGAAAGCGGGCTAACCTGGAGAGGGTATGGTTGTTTTAACCAAACTCATACTACTAATTTTGGTTTAATGTGGCTTTGTTCTGGTACGCTAATGGTTTTCAGCGAGACTTTGCCGGATACATAGTACCTACTAACACAGAATAGTACAGCTACAGCCACGTCCGAAGCATTCCATCGGAGGCAATTTACTATTCAAAAATACGTCTTTGCACTCATTCTTTTGGTGTAGGTATGTGAAAAGTACGATCAAAATATCTAGAAGTGCATCCATTGACTTGTATTTCAAAATGGCTGCCAAGTATTGTTGGCTGAAAGGCTTTTAGATTCGCTCCGGAGTCTCAATCGATGGTATTAACTGCAACTTTCGTTTGGAAACTAGTCCGTTATGTAGGTAGAAATGACGTCAACTTTTGTAGAAGTAAATGCTTAATATTTCAAGAGTAAATATTACTTACTTATCGTTATATATATATACACTTCAGAAAGGGTCTACAAAAAATTAAACTTGAATTCTTAACTTTTTTTCATGTGTCCATTTTCCTACTATGTAGATTACTCAGGTAAGTTTTTTTTTTTATCCACTACTAGCTAGCCCTTGACTGCGATCTCACCTGATGCTAACCTGTTAGGGGCATGGCAGTTATATTATACCCACACCCCGTCGGTTTCTACACGGCATCGTACCGGAACGCTAAATCGCTTGGCGGCACGTCTTTGCCGGTAGGGTGGTAACTAGCCACGGCCGAAGCCTCTCACCAGGCCAGACCAGGGAAAATTCAGAAATTATAAATTCCTAAATTGACCCTGCCGGGGATCGAACCCGGGACCTCCGCACGTTAAGGCAACAGCGCCACACACTGCGCCGCGGAGGTCGTCAAAATTAAAAAAAAAAATCAAAAAAGTAGTAAGTTTCAAAGTATTTAAAATTGTTAAAGAAAACGGCTCCTTTCTAATATTTTAGCGAAATATATTCTTGCGTACATAAAACGTGTGAAATCCTAGGGTCCTAGACAGTAGACACGGAGGAGGCAATAGTATATTACAGTTTCCGAATCCAATCAATACGCTCGTGTTGCGTCATCGCTTTGTGGTTAAAGCGTACTTAGATTCGTTCTTTGACCTTTCATTATTCACGGCTAAAGCCTGAAACACACAACTCGCGATGGAAACTGCATAGTTGTTATACTGAAAGCGTCATTTGTGGCCAAATTAGCCCATTCGGGGTTTTTTTTATTTTGATACAAGTTGGCCCTTGACTGTGATCTCGCCTTGTACCTACGTGATTATACTGTATAAGATGTTAGTGGTGGGCTTAACTAGTAAGAGTAGGTAGGCTTAAACCCCGTATAAAATAATGATTTAGTCAGAAATCTAGTCCAAAATTATTGTCGTCTGTCAAAACCATAGTTCGTATGTTATCGAATATCTATCTATTCTATATATCTATATATATAAAAATGAAACCCGTTTTCCTTGGTCACGGCATCACGCGTGAATGGCTGGACCGATTTCACTAATTATTATTTTGTTGTATTTGTTATTATTAGGAGAAGATTCTTACGGAAAAAAAATATTAAGAAAATCTCTCAGAAATATCGAAAAATATACATTTAATTTTGCATACTAAGGCGGTACGAAGTTCGCCGGGTCAGCTAGTTCCTGATAAATATTTGAACAATTATCTACTTCATTATTCAATCAATCAATTGTTTAAAGATATGCCTAAGATGAGAATTTTGAATCGGGGAACTGGTGTTCGTTTAGTCCTGGCCAATATTTGTTCACGCGTTCTGTTTGTTTCAGCCTTTATAACAAGGGTTCGGGAATACCAATCTTTTTCGTTCAAGCTGCTTTTAATCTTTGATTGATGACGGTCTTGACTGGTTTGTATCCTTGAATTTATATGTATAGAATTTTCATACACTTACTATTGTGTCCTAGAACTTTTTCTTATTCTAATTGAAGTGAAAACTTCTTTAGGTGCGTTGAGTACTTTATGGTAGGGGGTAAAAAATGTGGATTACGTGTGATCGACACGATTCTTCTTAAGACAAAAGGTCTTAAGTATAAATAGTACCTACATTCGTAATTAAACTTTAAATCCTTAGTTTTAAGGTTTATGTTAATAAGTGCTGTGTAACCGACACCTGGCGTTGTTTATTACGAAGGCAAGAGGTCTTAAGTATATATACCTAAATAATATATTTCATTCGTAATTAGTTTTAAGGTTTATATTTGAAATATATAAATGTATTTAAACATTATATATATTACAATTCGAAAAAAATTAAGAAAAAATATTTAAATATTCGTTTTCACTTCTATATCATGCAATCCCTATGACTGCCAATTTTTTCATTATTCCACAAGATTGGTAGGTAGGTACTCTTTCAGTCCGAGATAATCTGAGTATAATCGAGTAGAGTTTCTTGCCTCATGTTCTGGGTTAGAACTGCTTTCCGTACAATTGCGGTGGTAGAGTCTTGACCGTTCATAAAACCCCTCTAAAGCGCGAAACACACAGGAAGCGGGCGCGGGTCGGGCGCGTGGCGGGTGACGCACCCGACCCGGCCTGCACCCGACCCGCGCCCGCTTCCTGTGTGTTTTGCCCTTAAGGTTTCAGGCATGAATTAAGTAAAAATGATTGATTTTTGGGTTTGACTTTTCGAGTGGTATATCTACATTAATACGCCTACCTTAATAAAAGCAAAAAGAACTAATATTTTATTTTATCCTGCTTACGTGAGGAAAATTTAGTTTTATTCCCGTATCATGTAATGTTATTTCATTTAATTATTTTTTTAAGCTTTGTAACGAATTTAATTTTTAATGTTGTGTTTACTTTTAAGTGGGTTAACTTTATTTTATTTTATAGGATAAATTTTACCTTTGAATGTTTTAATGTAAGTGTCCGTTAGTAGACCTAATAAAAAAATTAAAAAAAAACATGTCGCAGCCATAAAAGGACTCAAGTAAGTTTCTGGCTACTTACAGTCTATCTGTCCAAAATGTAAATTTCGCTCTCTCCGACGACGACTTGATGGGGCGCGGCTGAAATCAAAGCGTACGTGATCAAGTTACTAATATTCATTTCAGTTTTGCGAAATTACCTTTGTTTATATTACGGTACTTATTAAATTACAAAACTTTCAGTGTTCTTTATTGCCTCCCACATTAAAAAAAAAACAAAAAACCTCTATTATACTGAAGCACATAATTAAAATTTTCAAGTTACATATCACGTACATAAAAGTTAAGTAATAATTAAGTTGCACATACAATTTCTGTATTTACACACAATAAATTACTTGACAATAGGTATTCCCACATACCTATTCCTAGAATATATTACCGTTCAACTAGGACAAAAATAATTAATCTTTGTTGTTATAATAATTGAATCATCTCGACTTTGCACGGATAGGCTGAAATTCAATCCACCAGACAATGTAATAAACGAAATGAGAATGTTATGTGTTACCATACCATACCAACCATAAACCAGAAACCTTCTTCATGAAATTATCTAAATGGTAAATGATGGAAATGTAGACAAAATACGCCCTTTATAATAATATTTATATGGCCTGCAAACTTTTTTAATCAAATGCTACTTAAATGAGAAACTAAGTGGTGGAGATATACTGAAGCTAAAGAAATTAATGACGAAAAAGAGAGAAAGCGCTAACGCGTAGTGCCTAACTAATGGATTTTCCTTTCACCCTACGCGATGAAATGTGTAATTCAAAAAAGAAATCTAACACGGTAATTATGCTTAATTCAGCTGCGCTCTGGGAGTAGGGAGTCTGAAATGGACGGGATGTGTAGACTGGTTAAGCTCTAGATTCACTAGCGATTAAATCCGCAGTATTAGGGTTCCTATACTCGCTGAAAGTTTTTTCTAACTGGCTACTTCGGTGTGACAAAATTAAGTTCTCAAGCTTTGAAGAGGTGTAACAAGCGCGTTTATGATCTATAAACCTGCAATTTTTGGGCTATCCATTAGCGAGCTTTATTGGTAAGCTAATAGGTTTTATTCATCAATGGATCGGAGCCTTTAAGGTTGTTTGCGGTGCGAGCTGCGCAGCGTCGTCCTCGCGCAGCGCGGCGTTAGATCGAAGGCCCTGGAAGGGTACCGCGCATGCGCCGTCGCGGCTCCGCCGATGCCTTCGCGGTGGGCCCGCAGTCGCACCGCGCATACATCGGCGACGCCATGCCGGCCGACTCTGCGACTTGACCGGAGCGCCCTGCTCTGAAAACCCTGAAAACAAACAGGAGCGCCACTAATCTACACCCTCGTCCACCAGACAAGGGTAAGTCTCCAGCGGGTCACACCCAACCTACTAGAGTCGGTCCCGACCAAGGTTAAAAGCTTCAGAGGTGCTTTTTCCGGATCTGAAATGCACAGAGGGCGCCCGTGTGCTCGGTGAGTCATCTCTGCGGCGACACGTTTTCATGGCCGCCTCTTCGATCTCCTGAAGTATCGCAGGTTGAGATGTAGGTTGCAGTGCATATTACGTAAGTGCGTGAACAGTGCAGCGGCCGTGGCGCCCGGTACTTTCGAGTCGGTGTTCAGCCAAGCGTCCACAATTACGGCACGCGAGGATCGTTTTCAGGAAACATTCACCATTTTGTACGCGAACCTTGCACCGTAAGCAACTGAGTTTTGCTCGTAAATCGTGTCGGAGCCATGCGTATGTCGCCCTCGATTGTGATTGATCCATGTAACATGTTAGTTATAAAGGAAATTGTGTGATTTTGCGTCTGTTGTGAAAGTGCTATCGGATTTTAATTGCTAGTTATTCTAAGTGTCTCTTCTTTTATTTGAGTGCTTCTATTCCGTTATTGTGATCTCCTTATTCACTGGTGGGTAAAATATTTTGTTCCGTTAAATAACGTGCGTTGATAATGCGTTTGATATTTACAACATATTTTTTCGTTAATAACGCTAATAATTTCGCTAATGTACAATTATGTAATTTACAACAAAAACATCAAAGCATAAAACTATGTAGTTGTTAATTTCAAACTATCAAATATACTGGACAAAATACCGAAAGAAAATCATTGATCGATGACCTTAGCGAACAACAATTGGTCGACGCGTGCGCCGCTGGCTCAGATGCTATCCGGACCGTGACAGGCGAAACAGACTAACGGATCTTGACCCGCTATTTTGCCTTAATTCTTCCCAAATTTGTTATATTATTTACAACTAAATGATGCCCGCGACTTCGTCTGCGTAGATTGGAATTTTTTTATTCCCGTGGGAACTCTTCAATCCGTTGTATAGGTATGCTTTTGAAACAAAGCGTCGGTAAGACTTTCGTAACTCCATGGTTCAATCTGCTTTTGCAAGAAAGCGTTAGTAAGACGTTCGTAACTCTATGGTTCAATCTGTTGTATGCTTGGACGAATTAAACATTGTATGCTTTTGAAAGAAAGCGTCAGTACGATGTTCCTATCTCTATGGTTCAATCTGTTGTAACATGATTTTAAAAGATAGCTGTTTAGATTTTAAAACTTATTGAACGATCCATACCGGATTAGGCCACGATATCACTTGTAAGTTCGTAAATCTCTTCTTCGTAAACTCACGTAAATCGCTAGTATGAGTAACTTACGAAATTTGAATAGTCCTGTAAGCAGCGTTTTGCTTGCAAATGTTACTGGATAGAAGCAGGCGTTACTTTGCGGAAGTCCATCATAATGAAGGAACTAGAAGTTTAATCCGCGACAATAGGTAAATCTATGTGGTACAGTGTGTATCCCGCACTTAGGTATAGCCCGCGATATTCACCACACCACAGAAAAAAGGAGATAATAACCCTACACCGCAAGAAATAAACAATAAAAAAAAAAAAAACACACACACAGTCCCATCTTATCACGCGCACGCACTACACACACACACACACACACACACACACACACACACACACACACACACACACACACACACACACACACACACACAATTATTATTACTTACTCACACACGTACTATTACTAAGTTACAAATATTTATTGACCGAGCGAAGCGAAGGTCTCTGAGTCTACTTGGGTGAATTGGCACTTGTCCGTCCGTCCGTCCGTCCGTCCGTCCGTCCGTCCGTCCGTCCGTCCGTCTGTCAGAGCATTATAACTTCTGAATTACTGAACGCAATTACTTCAGCTTTAAATATAATATGTAAACCAATGGCCTCCCGCCGAATATGGCTTAAAAAATAATAAAAATCTTTATTTCAGGAGGGCTCTCATAGAAGCGAATGCGAAGTAAAATATTTTTTATAAAGTTACATAGGGTTGCGGTATATCATTTTAAAGATAATTAGGAATAGAGTCCAAAAATTTTTTTTTTTAATTTTTCCCCCAAAATTGACGAAATGGGGGGCTTTCAAAGTGGTGATTTTCTAACGTCCAAAGATGACCTCAGAACTCTAAATGTTCTGAAAGGATGAGCCTGAAACTTGATCAATTATTTCAATTATATCCTGTACTTGAACAACAAATACTAAAATTAGATAAATATTGTAAGGAAACGGAATTATTTAATTTTTAATGAGCTTCAGTATTTTTAACAGAACTTCACATTTATGTCAATAGATGGCGCCGCGAGGTTTTAGTTCGGGGCGAACCACTAGTTATTATATTTTTACTTATATGTTTTACTTACAAGTGCACTAGGTACTATCTACTCCGTTAAAGTATTTTTATATTTTTGTACTGTAATCGTTTATAGCCTTATTTAATGTCAAGCTATATTTTTTGTTAATATTAGTTGTAACGCTGTTGATTACTGGGGAAAAAAAAAGTACCACATAGATTTAGCTATTGGTGATTCTGTATAACACAATCTCTAAACTAAACTAAATTGGCAGCTTTAAATCTAGTTCTGTCCCTTTCCGTAGGAAGTATTATGAAAGGGTTAGCAATATTTGTAATGCTCTAATTTTAGTTTAGTTTAGAGGCTGTGCACTACAGAATCAGCCCCAGTGTCGCGGATTATAGCGAATTAAACTTCTAGTTCCTTCATTGCAAATGTTAGTTATGCAAGTTACTTATAAAAACTTACAAGTGTAATTGTGGTCACACTGGTAGGTTACAAGAAGCATAAACACATCGTTACAGCGTTTAATTATACTTCCAGCAGCAAACAAAATTACAAGCAGCTTCAAGTAGGTATATCCGAAGCAAACGCAATTTAAATTAAACTCCTAGTAAGTTAGTTAGCCAGCCTCATTATTTGCTTTCACAGCTGCTACTGGGTCACTTAAAGGATTTCCTTTCATTTCCAACGAGAATGCCTTTAAAAATATAACTAAACGAGGTTGAACGTCGAGATATTTTCCAAATTAATTCAGCTCTCTTAATAACCTTTATTTGCGTTTTTAGGGCGCGACTTTCATAAAGTTTTGTACTTTGTCTAATTTTATTTTGATTAGTGTTTTTTTCTTTTAAACTTGTTTGTTGAATTAAGTATTCTTTCGTCCAACTCGAGTCTATTTAAATATAACTTCGACACTTTCCTATATTTTGAAGTTTTAGAACTTAGATCAATATTTGTTAAAGTTCGGTTTTTTTGATAAGCAAAGGTTTTGTTTTGATTTCTATAGTTTTAATGCAAGGTTATTTAAGTTTAATCAATTAATCAATGACTTTAGCATTTATAAAGCAAAAACCACAACATTTTGCATTTTTAATGTAAAAAAAAATAAAGATTAAAACACTTAAAACTGTGAAAGGAGATATAAACAAGAATAAACATAAATAACATCTAAATATATGAAAGGAAAAGGTGCTTTAATTCGCTCAGTTAGTGTCTTATAATACGTATTTGTTAATTTATTTAATGGACTTAAATTAAACAGCATTGTAAATTACATCGAGTTGTACTACAAAGTTTTGAGATGTTTTGCTTTGGTTCACACTTAACCTTTCACTGATTTCCAAAATAGCAATGTAATGATCGTAACCGTGATCAACGGAGCGTGCACCTAGTGATTAAATATTGCACATGTAGCGAATGATTTTATTTTCAGTAGAATAGGGGTAATTTTTTATAATTTTTGTGTTGCGGCAGGCTGTATTAAAATATTTTTCAAAACACGGAGTTGAACTGACTAAATAGTAGACATGTTAGGCTGGCCATGCCCATACACGGACTGCTCGAGCAGTTAGCCAGTGATCAACATACACGGACCGCTGTCATAGTCATCACCTTAAAGCTGCCATTGATAACTGCTGGAGCAGTTGATACCAACTGCAGCAGTTAGTATCAACTAATACCAACTTATCTTGCTCTTGATATTGTGATTACTTTGAACATGATTAATGAGTATATTATTTTATTTGTAGTGCATTTTTAACAATTGCCTTTTATTCCAGGTGCTTGTCGGGTGCAGTACCGATGTGTTAGAGGCGCGGCTGAGTAAAAACTACCGCCATGTCGTCGGTGAAGGTGGCGGTGCGGGTCCGCCCCTTCAACTCGCGCGAGATCGCCCGCGATTGCAAATGCATCATTGAGATGACTGGCAATACTACAGGTTAGAGTTTTTGCTTTTTTTATTGTGAGATAGGCTTGCGCTTGACGATAATCATGCATGAGGTCTAGGTTGAAACGTGCTTGCCTAGAAGATGCCTATTCACTCTTGTCTTGAGGGTACCTAAGTTATACGTGGCAGAATCACGTCGAGCAAAAACGTTTCGTGCGAGCAGATTCGCGCCTGCTTCTTATGTTTTTCTCCTTTTCACTCTATTCACTTGCTCCCATACGAAAATGTACCTAAGCATTTGAAGAGGAGACAACAAACGTAACTTTAAGTTTTATATCAACTACCAGATGATGCCCGCGACTTCGTCCGCGTGGATTGAAGTTTTTTTGTTCATGCGGGTACTCTTATTTTTTCCGGGATAAAAAGTAGCCTATGTGTTATTCCAGACTGTAATCTATCTTTGTACCCAATTTTACCCAGATCAGTTCGGTGGTTCTCTCGTAATTGAGCAACAAACATCCATCCAATCCAAACTTTCGCATTTATTATATTAGTATAGATTATATTTTTCCGTGATAAAGCGTGGATATAAACAAAATAATACAAGCCTTGATTTAACAGTGTCTCATAATATGTTTGAATGTTTTGATTTTTCGTTAACGCCTTTCTGGAGGTGTTAGGCCGGCCATACATGGATAGCTTGAAGCAGTCAGCATTGACTGCTTGAATCTCCGACTGCATAGTGAACACACATACATGTACATGTACATGGCAACCGCTCGAGCAGTTGGGACTGCTTCGGGTGGTTGGCAGTAGTTATCAATGGTAGCTGTCAGCTGGTGACTATGACTCCTTGAGCGGTCCGTGTATGTTGATTACTAGCTAACTGCTCGAGCAGTCTGTGTATGGCGGACCTTAGTGCGGCCATACACGGGCTGCTCGAGCATTCATAGTCAACAGCTTGAAGCTACCATTGACAAGCTGCTGCCAACCGCCCGAAGCAGTCGCAACTGCTCGAGCAGTCCGTGTATGGCCGGTCTTACTCTACTTTTACCACAAAATTTTATGAATGAAACAATATTAAATTAGCGAAATGAAGTGATAAACTAGGGGCCCGTGGCCCCAAAATTCATATTACATACAGGTACAAAGATAAGTAACTCGAAATTAATGCTTTTAGGACCGTCTGCTATGAAGTCTTGAAGTATATAATCGTAAATTTTACCCTTCTCTAGTTAATATTGTAATTTCTTTATCTCAAATGAATATGTCTACATTAAGGCGACATTACCGACCACCAAATGAGAATTTACGAGCCATGGCTGCTTCAATTTACTGCGTTTTTCTCGAGACCTTTTTGAATTAACTTCATTTGACCCTTGCTCATGAAGAGTGGCGTTTACTACCTTGTGGAAAAGCTCTGCGTAACTGTATAAAGCGCGTGCCTTTAAATATTGTTGTTCTCTATTTACTTTATACTGTAATTTCATTTGCGATATGTTGAGGACCAAGGGCCGTTTTACTTTGATGGGGATTTGCTCAAGGTGGAATTTCTCCGCATGTTTTCTTGTGCAATGTTTCCTGTGTATCCTCATCCTCATTCACCATAAATCTTCACCTGGTGGGAGGCTTCGGCCGTGGCTAGTTACCATTCTACCGGCAAAGACGTGCCGCCAAGCGGTTTAGCGTTCTGTTATACGATGCCGTGTAGAAACCGAATTGGGGTATGGGTTTAATTTAACTGTCATGCTCGTAACAGGTTAGCCCGCTATCATCTTAGACAGCATCATCACTTACAATCAGATGAGATCGAAGTCAAGGGCTAACTTGTACTCGTAGTTGATTAAAAAAAACTCATTTCAAAATACTTTCGTCCTCTTGTGTATTGTTTAGATAGTTCTAAATTTTTGGACTTAGATCCCTTCAAATATAGAACTTCATGCTAAAAAATAATAAAGGTTCTGTGGGACGCAATTCGTTGTAAACTACACATTCAGTTCATAAAAAGGGCAATAAATATGAATCACCCTACATTTAAAATTGCTCATATTATTGCGGAGGGAACCGCATGACTCATATTGCAGTTTTGGGATGACGCGACGCCAGAATTGCAGGGGATGTTCCCAAAAGCGTATACAATATACATACTCGTACATACCGCTTTAGCTTTGACAAACAAAATCACTAATTTTTCCTGAAAAGGTAGAGTGAAGGTAGAGAGAGATAAATACTCTACTTTTCTACAACTTATAATACTATCTTATGTTTTAACTTTTAATCTGTTATATGTTTGGGAAAAACATGAACATAGTATACGGGAATTAAGTCGTATTCCATAACTTTATTAGTAATTAGGTTAATGAATAACATATAAAAATCATTGTGTTTATGAGTCACCATAATCCTGAACGAAGTGTAATTTCCGGAATGGCTTGTATAAATCTGAAATATATTTTAAAAGTTCGCCCCATTTATTAGCTCCGGTGTAATTATTACACACTTTGGCGACCTCCGTGGCGCAGTGTGTAGCGCTGTTGCCTTAACGTGTGGATGTCCCGGGTTCGATCCCCGGCAGGGTCAATTTGGGAATTTATAATTTCTGCATTTTCCCTGGTCTGGCCTGTTGGGAGGCTTCGGCCGTGGCTAGTTACCACCCTACCGGCAAAGACGTGCCGCAAAGCGATTTAGCGTTCCGGTACGATGCTGTGTAGAAATAGATTACCATCAGGTGAGATCGCAGTCAAGGGCTAGCTTGTAGTGGATTAAAAAAAAAACGCTAGCTGATGTCCGCGTGAATTAAGTTTGTTTAATTCTCACGGGAACTCCATAATTTTCCGGGATAAAAAGTAGCCGTTGTTTCTTAGCCCATGCAAAAATCACGTGAATCCGATTGCGACGCGATTGTAGGACAAACCAACAAACAAACACTTTCGCATTTATAATATTAGTATGATCAGTGAGGGTTGTGATTAATTCAAAATAGATAAGCATCTACTGGGCCCAGCTAGCAACCATTACTGTACCGACAGAAGGTCGGACGAAACCTTTCAATATATCAATGTCACAGAAAACAGATCGTCTAGCGCTAAATAAATGTTTCTAAACAATTTCACGGTGAATCAATTTCATCTGAAATCAACAGCCAAAATGGTATAAGTTTTAACGGGAAATTCAAATTGTTAAATTGATTACAAGTATTTTTTTTAATTATAAATTTAGTAATAGAATAAATAAACATCCGTAACTTATATTTTAAAGCAAATATCTTTATTTCTTTGACACAGCCGTCGCTCGTTCAGTTGCAGTTTTGAGTATTATCACTGCTATCATGAATGATAATGGTCTGCTAATGAACTTTACAGTTCATCTGTACCTCAGATAGGTTCTATCATGATATTTACTAAGTTATCCCGTCCTTTTCTGCAGAGAACCTTGTGAAAAGACGTTAATACACCTTTAGATGTCCTTCCTTTATACCTTTCAGTCCTGTCCTGTCCTTTACCTTTCAGTTTAGTTAATCTAATTACGGTTAAAATCGTCACTACTATGTCTAGACAAAACATGGCGTCTCTCCTTCAAGTGAATATATTTGGAAAAGTATTGGAGCCAAGTTAGATTACAAGTGAAATATTGCTCTGTTCCCATTTTGGCCAGAGGGAGCAGTTCAAACACGCAAGCAGCCAAATTGCTAAGTTGGTAATGTCTCACGCGATGTTTCACTGATGTATGTAAGGAGGTTGTTTATTCACTTAAACATCTTGTTTTGTTATTGTGCTACCTACCCCAAGTTTATGGGCTTGCTTGGTGATTTAATTCTCCGGGGATGTTTTCTTCTTTCTTCTCATTATTTAAGCATGTGTTCTATGTTAATCCTGAGCTTTGCTTTTCTTCCGATAAAAGTTAAAGTTATGTCTATGTCACCGTAAGATTGTAAAAACCGTTAGATTGTAATCTAACTAGCGATATTGTAAACTGTCGACAGATTGTGAACCGTTCAATGTTCTGAGTGTCAGTTTTTGAAATATTCATTGTATTTAAGTTTTCATGTATCTTTCTCGTAGGTTAGGTTAGGGTTCGACATAATTAATCACTTAGGTTTTATCAGGTTAATATACGTAACAGATTACAATCTACCGAAAAATAATGCGTTAAATTGTAATCTGTCGACAGTTTACAATATCGCTAGTTAGATTACAATCTAACGGTTTTTACAATCTTACGGTGACATCTACATTCATAGCATGACGAATACGTCACATACAGGACAATAGTCCTGTGTTGTTGCTCGGGCGTAAGACAGACTTAAATAATAGTTCGTTAGCAATGTGACGAAGGGGTTTTTAATTAAGTATTTTAACTAATGAATCAAACCTTAACAAGTTGCGTTCTCAAACGTTAAGAGAATAGCCCAGGCTACTTGTGCAAGCAATGTATGGGAACCCTAAAATAAAAAATGTAAAGCTGATTTTTGGCACAAGCGTTCCTTGGGGTCTGAGAAGTACTTCTTAAAAATTCCCCCCCTCTAGGCCGCGGGCTTAACCCCCCACCCCCCCAAACGTCTCCCCAACCGCAGTTTTTTGTAATTTTCTCAATAAATATTAGTGCTAGAAAAAAACCATCTATGGCGAAAATAATTAACATTAAATAATCTACCATATGGCACTTAAATCATTATGATCGGATAAATAGTTTTGCAAATATGCCGGCTTATTTGACGCATTTGATTTTTTTTTTTTTAAATCGTGTAAGTTTCTTGTGATTTGCACATAATGTATAAGAACTAGGAAGAAAACGACAAGAACAAAATGAAAGTTCATACAATCTTCTACAAAATGCTTTTTATTTCATTTCAATCGACCGAATACTTTCGGAAATATGACGATCGAAAACGTGCATGACAGAAAAATATTTTGCAATAATTTTGACTTTGTACCTACACATTCTATTTGATAATGATCGATGCTATATTACAATAAATTAATAGTAGGTAATAATCATGATATCTTTATCTACAAAACAACACCACAGTCAGTAAATAATACATTAAATATTATTATTTATATTCGTTCAAAGTTCTAACAAAGACAAGGCGTCGCGTCAGCCGAAGAATAACGAATAGGATTGCAAAGAAAATGCGGGTGGAATGACATGGTTCGTGTGCGAATGTTACCATTGATGGGGAAGAAGGTGCTGATATGATGATGTGCCTTAATAATACCTACTAATATAATAATAATAAATACCTACTGTAACTAAACGTATCTTACTATTCAGGGGAAAATAATTTATTATTAAAAAAAAAAAAAAAAAAAAACAAAAAAAAAAAAAAAAAAAAAAAAAAATTAAAATATATTATAATGATAAAATAATAGTAAAATAATATTAAAACAATAATACAATAATATACATACTATATATATGTACATAGTATATATGATCTAATCGAGGGTGCATGGAAACTTACTAATGAGCTTCCCGGCGTCCGGTCCACTCGGCAGGACGAGGAACACGATGTGTATGTGTACTGTGCATACTGTTTGTGGTGTTTGTGGGCTCATTGAAATTGAGTCAAAATTTTGTGATGATAGTGAACATGCTCGCTCGTTGTGCCAATATTGTATTGCATACATACTAGTTGTTGGATGCAATCTGGTAAGGGAGCCTTAGTACTTGTACTTCGTGAACCTGGCTGGAGAGCGTCCGACGATATTCGATCTGCCTATGGTGGATTTATAACATATTTAAATATAACATATTACATATATACCCATAACATACAATTATCATTGCAGGTTGAGTTGGGCCTGTAGAATATATCACTCGCTTCGGCGATGCATCGGCACGGCTGGTTCTGTCTTGATGTTTACCTCGGTAGGACGTCAAGATGGGATAGGTTGTTGTTGAACCAGAGAGCTTGCTTTCTGTGCTTAGTACACTTCGTGTACATTTCTATGTTCTACAGTACGTCTGATTTTACCATGCGATTTTATTGTAACAACATACCTATTATATAAAATTACTACGATGTTCGCTATGGTCGAACGATAACTAATTATTATATAAAATTACTACGATGTTCGCTATGATCGAACAATAACTAATCATGGTTGATGGGACTCTGTTTACTATTACCAATATCAAACTTACTTCCAAACAATGTTCTACTACCCATGATGGTTGCGCGCTATATTTGATTAATATACTATTACTGAAGGTTGCATCACGCCTGTGGACTCTGTTTCGTTGCGGCGAACATCCCTGCAGTGCGCCTGGTGTATCCTTGAAACCTATTACAGGTATATGTGGGATTACACCACTTTAAAAATGTAATTACTCAGCTTTATGCTGACATAAGTGGAACGCACCACTCTAAAGTACACTCGTGTACGTTGCGCCATTTCGCGGTTGATGCCTAGTGGTTTGGGGGGGGAGGCTTGTTGGCTTTTGGTATTTTATGAGGCTTATTGGCCCATGTTCTCATGTATCGATATGTCTTTTGGAATACCAAGAGTGGGAAGAAGACTACCGTTGATGGCGGGGCGGAGCCAGTCAACCATCATATATTTTTGTAAGTCAAAGTATATGATGCCAAACAAAGCACCTTCCTTTATAAAAGGAAGATGCTTGCCACTAGGGATAATTAGCTTCACCACTGTGAGACCTTATGGAATCTTATGGAACAACTTAAATGAATGTTACATAAGATAGAAATCGAAACTCTGAGTAACTATCCATATATAAGGTCAACTCTCTTGATTTTAAATATATTTCGCATAGAAATATAATATGATTGATCCTATACATAAGACTGACTTATTGTGTATGTTAAGAGGCAAACATAAATCTGGCTTGCTGTGTATGTTAAGAGGCAAAACATTAAATCGAACAAAGCGCAGTATACTTGAACAGGATCGCATAGCAAACATACACTTCTAAATGTGTGTCATGGTTGTATACTATTTAGATACTCGAACACGTTAAATATAAAACTCTCATATAAAACGTGTGTCATAGTTGTATACTAGTTCTATACTCGATCACGTAACAAAGCACTTGCCTTCACTTTGTTGATTTATACTTGATCATTTTTACAACTTTTCTATAACTCGAACGCGTAATTTAAGCCAGTCTTATGTAAACTGGAATTCATTGAAATCAGTTCTTAAACTAGTCGTTGGGTTGATTGAATTCGAAGCTTCTGAAACTCTAAAAGAACTTGGGTTATTATGTTCGCAACGATGATGAGGGTTTACTGCTAGATGATTCATGAGCCATTACAAAGAAACATTGAATTTTATTCGTAGAGAAAGGTATAGATTCTTAGGGACCCCGTCAGGTTAGTTACACTACGTCTCGAAGTCCTTTCAACTATATGTAGGTACCTATGCAATATGCATTTATCTTAAAAACAATGTAAATGAACCACCAACATCCAACAGCTATCTTGCAGATAATTTTATCAGATTAACTTTTAACTGTTAACGGCATTCCGAACCAATGGTAGATTCACTGGACGATTCAAAAGCACTTGTAAAAGTTTACTTGAGTAAAAACATTTGATTTGATACTTAAATTGTAATACGATTACAAAAAAGCACAATCGGCTAGATATTTGAGAGGGGGAGGGGGGTCGTGGTAGGGGGGAGGTGGGAGGTGGGAGGGGGGTTGTGGGAGTGGGGAGAAAAAAGGACATCATTTGCGCCTAAAATCAAAAATACGTTATTTATTTAGAGGTTAATTTCTATTTATTCCATAGTACTATGCTAAGTCTACATGACTACCACCGGTTCTTACACAACAGCAAGGTATATTTCGAAAACTATTTGTCCTATCATAATAAACTAAACACTATTTTATAGGTAAATTAATAATCTTTGTACTAAGTCCTGACAGCTTTTTTCCTAACTCTAATACTTTCCATTTCAGTTCTCTGATGTCACTGGGGACGAAATAAAAAAGCACGTGCTTTCTATTAGATCTGATGCTATTGGGAGTGATGGAATTAGTCGTAGGATGATACTGATGGTCCTTGACAATGTCCTTCCAACCTTGTGTCACCTATTCAAGTTCTCTCTCTCCTCTTGTAAATTCCCGGATGCGTGGCGCACAGCTTTTGTTATTCCTATTCCTAAAACATCTAATCCACAGTCTCCTTCTCACTTTCGACCTATCTCCATCCTTCCGTTTCTTTCTAAAGTCCTAGAGCGCATTGTTAATAAGCAACTCAGTCTATTCCTTTACAAACATAATGTATTGTCTCCATTTCAATCTGGTTTTAGACTGGGACACAGTACAGCCACTGCACTTATTAAAGTCTGCGATGATATCCGCCTTGGCTTGGACAATAAATTGGTCACAGTGCTTGTGCTCCTTGACTTTAGTAATGCGTTCAACACTGTTGATTTTGACTTACTCCTTGCTACCCTTAAATCTTATAATATCTCTCCTGGTGTCGTTGACTGGATTCGCACATACCTGTGTGGTAGGCAGCAATGCGTCCGGTTTGATAATAAATGCTCTGCATTCTCATTTCTCTCTGCCGGTGTTCCGCAGGGTGGTGTCCTTTCGCCTCTCCTTTTCTCCGTCTTCATTAACTCTATCACTTCTGTAATTTTCTCCTCCTACCATTTCTACGCCGACGATCTACAGTTATATGTTTCAGCCTCTATAGATAATATCGCTGCTGCTATTGCCACTTTGAACTCAGACCTGGCGAGAATCTGTAATTGGTGTAAATCGTATGGCCTCTCAGTTAACCCCATTAAATCTCAAGCCATTATTTTGGGTAGTCCCAAATTGTTGGCTAGGTTAAATAATGTACCTCCTATTAGCTTTGATGGGGTGCAACTGCCGCTCAGTGACATAGTTAAGGACCTAGGCCTATTTTTGGACCGTTCACTGACTTGGAGGTCGCAAGTGGCAGAAGTAAGTCGCAAGACGTTTGCTACTATTGGATATCTTAGGCGGTGGAAGTACCTACTGCCCATCAAAACTAAAATTGCCCTAGCAAATACCTTGCTTCTGCCATTATTGGACTATGGAGACGTTTGTTACCCAGATTTGACTCAGGAGCTTCTTAACAAACTTGAGAGGCTACAGAATATGTGCATTCGTTTCATCTTTAATTTAAGAAAGTATGACCACGTATCTCAGTACCGAAAACAGCTAAAATGGCTATCAGTCAGCCAGCGGAGAAATTTGCATCTTCTATCGCTTCTCTATGGTATACTATATCATGCACAAACTCCAGTTTACCTAAAAGAACGTTTTCAATTTCTTGGGGCGAATAGTGCATTCTTTCTGCGCTCCAGTGTAGATAATATACTCGAAATACCCCTCAGTCGAACAGAATTTTATGGCAATTCGTTCACTGTAAGCTGTGCCAAGCTCTGGAACTCTCTTCCAGCTGAAATCCGACAATCTAAGTCAATTAATATTTTTAAAAGTCGTTTGAAGTATTTTTATCTATCTCAGTAGTTACATAGTTAGTCATTTTATGTGTATTGCTTAACATTTTATATTTATTTATATATATATTTATATATATATTTGTATATGTTAGCTTATGTATATTAATCTTATGTATGTATGTATATTTTGTATTGGGGTAGTATTGTATGTAGATGATATTTATAGTTTATTTTATTTGTAGTTTGCGCACCTTCCCGTTAGTATTCTCTTCTCCTTTCTCCAAAGGTTGTTTGGAAGAGATCGCCTTTGGCGATAAGACCGCCTTTGCATACTGTGCTGTCCTAGTTGTAATTTTATTGTCTTTTTCATGTCCTTTTACTTGTGTGCAATAAAGATTTAAATAAATAAATAAATACTTTTTCTTGAAATTACAATAAACATTTACGGATTTTACAAAGGTTTAGTCTTTTATTCCAGTTAGGCAGCTATATTTCCGAAACTATTAGTTCTATCAAAATAAACTAAAAATTATTTTGAAGATAATTTAATGAAGTTCATTTTTGCTTTTTATGTTTTTTTTCCTAGTTCTAGTAGTTTCTGTGAAAATTCAAAAATATACCAACGGTTGTCGAAAAAAAAAAAAATTCTTGGAATATAGGTTGCCATATTTCTCGAACTATTGGTCCTATCTAAATTCACCATAAGACTTTTTTGTGGGTAATTTAGTGAAATTAATTACTCTTGCGAGGATTTTTTCCAGCTCTAATAGTTTTTGTGGAAATTGCAAATAACATAGGATTCTAGCAATTTTTTTATTTTTTTTCGTACACTATACATGGATATATTTTCGAAATTATTAGTCCTATCTTTATGAACTAATTTTTTTTTAATAAGTGGTTAAATGGTGTATATTTTTACTTCTGGGAGTTTTTTGCCTAGCTCTAATAGTTTTCTAGAAATTACAGAAAACATATAAAATTTTGAAAAATATTGCTTTTATGTTAACTATGACAGGTATATTTTCGAAATTATTAGTGCTATCAAAATTAACTAAATACTATTTTGTAGGTAATTTAACTAAGTTTCTTACTGCTTCAATCAGATTTTCTTAACTCTGTTATTTTTTTTTCGAAAATTAAAAACAACGTACACGATATTTGCATATTATTTTCTTTATCTTACACAATAGGTAGGCATATCTCCAAAACTATTACTCTTATCAAAATAAACTAAATATCATTTTATAGCTAATTTTATAGCCTTTCATTTTGCTTCAGACATTATTTTTGTAGCTCTATCAGTTTTTATGGAAATTACAAGAAACTACATTACAAAAAGCCATACATGCAAAATATTTTCTTTTCATGCACAAAGGGTTAACATATCTCCGAAACTATTAGTCTTATGGAAATGAACTATAATATTATTTTGTAGATAATTTAATGAAGATAATTTTCGCCATAGAAAGTTTTTTTCTAGCACTAATATTTATTGAGAAAATTACAAAAAACTGCGGTTGGGGAGACGTTTGGGGGGGTGGGGGGTTAAGCCCGCGGCCTAGGGGGGGGGGGAATTTTTAAGAGGTACTTCTCAGACCCCAAGGAACACTTGTGCCAAAAATCAGCTTTACATTTTTTATTTTAGGGTCAATGTTTATTAGTCCCGTACTAGAAGGTGCGCGCTTGCGCGCTCTCTTCAATGTAAATTGAAATTTTGTGACTCTTCGCCTTTTTTTAACTCGTTGCCTAGCCTCACAGTGAAGCACTAATTACGGCGGGTGAAAATCTTTAGAATGTAAAATAATTTTAATTAAAATCGTTTCTGTGAGTCTCCTGCCAGACGAAGTTTCTATTTTTTATAGATGAAGATTTTAAAGAGCTCGGTAACTTTTATAACAAGAAAACACTTGTTTTAAAAGTTTGCTTTTTAATCTATACTAGCATATGCCCGCGACTTCGTCCGCGCGTCATAACTAACTAATTTTTCCATATTTTCTCACCGTTTAAACTTGAGCGTAGCGAAAAAATCCTATGTCTATGGTTCTTGCTGAAACTTAATTTAGTTTCACTCTGCACAATAAAGTGTTTCCACGCCTGCTCTTTAACTGGCAACTCATGAAATATTTATACCAATGAATACCAAATTAACAACTTCGTCAAATCATCGCTGAAACTTTAAAAGCATACAAGTATAGGCGTTGCTGAGGCGAGCTCGTGGCGTCATCGCTTGCGTCATCTCCGAGGGATACATTAATATGCATTAGCTTTAGTATTTTGAATGTAAAAAAGGGAAAATTATCCTTTAGTCCTGAAGTGACGGTCACGTATGATTAACGACAGGACAGACCAAGATCTCTTCTTTCTAGTTTCGACTCCAATTGAAGATTTACTACATGTGGCCTTCTAACTTGTAACATTGACCTTGAGATAATGTTAAATCGACTGAAGGTTTTCGACTAGGCTTTCATTTGCCCTTGTATGATAAGTCAGAGCTGGTATTTGCAATGGCGTTGCAAAGTAGACGAAGGACGCTTATGTCATGTAGTAACAGTGACATAAGCATATGAAAAGGACAAAATATTTAGGTTTAGTATCTGGCAGCAGGAGTCAGGGCATAGTAAATTATAAACGTGTATAGGCCTGTTGACTTTATTGTTAAAGCACACTCCTATAACGTGTCATTAGCAATTAATGCAAATTTGCCAACTGGGAATGATGATGAAACCAGGATGATTACTATTACATATTCTGTGATGATACTGCCAATAAGAATAATTCGGAGAACAACTCGATAGGAACACAGTTAAGTAATCTGCTCTGTGTAAAGTATTAGATTTCTGACATCCTTCTGGATCGTTTAGGAACCAAGACTATAGGATAACTACATAGGGCATTTATATACGAAAACGCGAAATTATTCGCCGATAGGGCTAATGCTCATCAAAAAACTAAACCATGTTCAAAAATCCAATAATGCAGGCCAAAAAGAAAACGTCTTCCTCATAAAATTCCTCATACGTTTCTCGATCGAAAACGGCAACCCCTTTATGGTTTTGCCTTAATTGCCTTTCTAGGGTTTAGTGGGGTGATAAGAGAAGATAGATTTTGCGTTTGAATTGTTTTCCGTTTGGTTTGAGCTATTATGAAAGTATGACGTTTTATTTCGTTTTTTAAAGCGTCGACAAGGGAGTAATCAGTAAGGTCATTTAGCGTCCGGTATTCTAAGTTTTAGTATTTGAGCAAGATTTAGATTTACAAGTAGGTAATAATATTGTGTCACTACATGTCTTCCTCTGGCTCATGCGGTTCTAGTAATTGGCATGATATTGGCTTTTCTGGTTCGGGAGGCTTCGGTCATGGCTAGTTTCCACCCTACTGGCAAAGTGCAAAGCGATTTAGCGTTCCGGTACGATGCCGTGTAGAAACCGACTAGGGGACTAACTGCTATACCCCCAACAGGTTAGCCCGTTACCATCTTAGACTGCATCGTCACTTACCATCAGGTGAGAGCGCAGTCAAAGGTTAACTTGTAGTGGAATAAAAAAGAAAAAACGTAATGTATTTCATATTAGAAGTAAATAAGCAGGGGTTATATTTTCTAAGCCTATGCACGCAGAATGTTCAATAACTTTGCAGTTTATCTTATTTTGTCATTTCAATACAATATCTTTAAGTATTTACCTTTTTTATAAAGAATCATGCACTAGAGTGATCACACGCATCATTCAACACGATTTTTTAATGCGAGGTGTAGCCTTTACGTAGATGTAACTTGAAGGCCAGGTTGCGCATGCCATGTTCCGTTTGATACGAGTAGCATCGTGGAATAGGATTTTGTACGGTATAGCCGTTCTTTAAATTTCATTAAATATAGAAAGCTATACATCTTCTAATCCCCTCGACACAAGCCAAAGCCTTTACAAATTACATTCCATAAAAGTGTTCATACGATCGTATCCTAGAAGTAACGCGTGGAACGTGTCTGTTCCGCGGAGACGTAGCTTCAGCGTGCAGCGTTTAAAGTTTACATTATTTATTGCCACTTCAACTTCCTTTACCGCTGCAATGCATTTTAGATGTAGCATTTTACTGGGTATGGCTTCTGAGCACTTGTATAAAATTATATTTATTTTGAGATACAAGGAATTGCTGAATTTTAGAGTCATCGTTAATTTTGAAGCC
The DNA here is from genome assembly GCA_923060345.2 of Erebia aethiops. Classification (NCBI taxonomy): domain Eukaryota; kingdom Metazoa; phylum Arthropoda; class Insecta; order Lepidoptera; family Nymphalidae; genus Erebia; species Erebia aethiops. The sequence goes on along the minus strand of OV281096.1, from coordinate 4,386,832 downwards.
GATTAGAAACTTTCGCAAATGTGAACTGTACTTCTGTCTTTAATATATTTTGTGATTATTTTGGATTAAAATGAAAAGTTCTTATTCATTTGATTTCCAAGTTCCAAATCAGTGTCAAGCACTTTTTTGATATCATATTTCATATTTATTTTAGCATCATATTCGATGTCTATTCAGAGTTAATTTCTTCATATCATCTTAATTTCTGAAGAGACAATTAGTTAAGAGAGAATTTTTTAAAGACTAATATTTTTCACTGAGAGGCTCAAACATTTTTTATCTCGTAAGAGTAACAAAACTAGGAAATTGGAAAATATCTGGTCAATCCCTTATCTACAACAATGTTCAGAACTAAAATGAAAGGATGCAACAGTGGAAACGAGATTGTCTTTATATCCCAGGTGGGTTGTCTAGAACATCTATCTAGGTCAGACGTGCAAGTCACCGAGCTCTTTGCTAAGGATTTGAGAGATCTCGAGTGACACGATGTACCTATGCAGGACATACGAATAGCTTTACAGGAGAAAGATCAAAAAAGACTTTTTAAAATTTCAAACGAAATCTTGCTTGAAGACAGTCAAGCTCACAAGCGCTCAGAAGAGAGGATTCTCTTGTATTTTTGGTGTAGGTTGGTTGAATAACTATCTATTAATTATATATCTTCCAATAACAAAATAGACTTACCGAAATGGTACGTCTCGTCTTGATCAAAGATATCATAGAAATATATAATATACTTAATAATATCGTGGGGTCGTGTGGGGCCTAAGTTCCAAGTGAACATGAAAAAGGAGAGAAGCGATTTTTTCTCCTTATAAACTCTCTGAATACTTACTGCCTTAAATTAATCTCAATTGAAATTGGCTTCCATCTGATGGTCAGAATTCATGTGCGACAGAAAGCTAGTAAGAACATAAAAGGTTTATTTAGTTAGAAACATTTCCACGTTTCCCTTTTCATTGGCGCGTTTTGTAACAAGAACAACCTTGGGCTGTGAATAGACCTTGGATGTTAGAACGTAGAGCTATTCTGCGAATGAAGGTGTTTTCCTGAACCATAATGATATCAGATAGCCTAGCTTTGTGTTCGCAGTTTGTTGTATTCGTGCGTATTTGATACTGGCTTCGTCTGCCTCTGTGTAGATGTATAGGCCTTTTGAAGATCTCCGAAATCCTCTCTTAGATTTCAATCTATATGCCATGCCACTTAGATGAACATGATTACTTGATATATTGTAATTCCAAATATCAAGTTTGTAGGTCCATTGGTATGAGTGGTACGTTGATATATCAGTACGTTGTGCAGGTATGATTATAATTTATAGATATTGAATGTCATAATATGTCATTGAGAATAAATCAGTGCATGCCTGACGCCCGTCTTTGATTGACATGTCCCTAATACTTTACATGGCGCAGCCGGTAGGATTCAAACCTACGCTCCCACAGGGAATCTGAATTTCGAATCAGATGGATTTTGTATGGAGACTGTAGGTGTTGTCTATGAAGTAGACGCCACTGGGAAATAATGTTAGATATTCCATCGAGATATTTAAACAATCTAAATTCGATACTTCAATAGTTTCTGAATGACTGTTGTTTAATGCTGAGTTTATAATTGTGACAAAAATGGAGAGACATGATGAAACTATACAGTTTCCTAGTTTCATCACGGATCCTTTAAAAATACAAGTCTAAACAGATTTTCATCCTGGAAAGTTGAAGCACACTTGCAGCTTTAGAAGCAGTGAAACAAAATAAAATGCAATTACTCTCGGTGGGGTGTCTGCGTCGTAAAAGTGCTTTTCCTGAAGGACGCAACTTCACTCATAAAATGCTGGTGTTAGTTCCGAGGTTACGACGCCGGCTCAGGTCAGCGCTTGTACCTGGCGTGTTGACTGTTTTTTCTTGCATTTGAACGTTTCTGCAGTGAAACTTCTTTACCAGCATGAAAAGGAATTGAGGCGTTGTATGCAAACACCGATCGTACGATAGTTTTTTCTTTCACTTAAAGGTTCTTGAACTGAAACTGTTTTACCAAAGTTAGAAAGCCATTGTACGTATGCAAATCTTAGCGCATTTTACCTTAGACTGCACCATCACTTGCAATATTAGATCCGCTTGCTAGCTAAAATGGTGATAAATTTGAAATAATAAAAGCTTTATTTTTTTTACAAACCGACATAACTATTATTATCATGGATTCGTAAATCTCAATTAAAATTATTTTTTATTTGTATGCATGACATTTATTTATTTTAATCAATTAAGCATAATGCCATTTTAAAATATAAATCACTTATAATATTTGCACGCCGAAATGACAGAATATTATGTTAGTCCTGATAAATAATAATTATTGTATCTTTTTTGTACCCATATTCGAGAAATAAATCTTTTATCTTTAAAATCTCTCTATGGTAAAAATACAAAGGGTTCCATCTCTTAAAACTGCATGTACAAAAGTAGTGAAGTAAACAAGATGAATTTTGCATTGCTCTAGGTAGATGTTGCTCTAGAGGGGATGTACCGTAAAAATGTTTTCCTTGCGGGTTTATCTTAACGACCCATTAACTACTGCTGCCTGTAAATAAGCGAAGGCGGGCGCGGAACATGGCTTTAAAATTGAGTTACGTACCTATATAGGTAGTGTGTAAAAATAGAAAGGCAAAAGTACTGTATACTTTTATCAACAACCAAAAACCCGTAGACTTCTATGGCTACTTTCGTAGTAGAACTAATTTAATTTGTTTCGTCCAATAATTTAATAAAATGCAATATAAATATGTATGTCAAACAGTATTTTACGACCATTTCATAACTTTAAGCCTGATAAATGAAATTTTTGTAATAAAATTTCATTACAAATTGAAAATGCAGTAAAATAAAACGAAATGAAATCTCTCAGAGTGCTAAGGAACAATTTTACGTCCCGTAAAACAGTAGGTTTGCAGAAACGGGCAAATTGCGAATTTCACTCAGAATTTTTCATTTGCATTTTTATAAGCACATGATATATCTAGCTTTTTGTTAGTCACTAATGAAACTGTTACTATGAATAAAACGATTAAATAAATATCAAATAGTTCCATCAGTTTAGCAAATAGACAGGTTTCAACAACAGTTTCTTACAAACAGTTTCATAAATAGTTGACCAATGTAAGGTCAAGTGTCCACCGGAAAATGTTTATAAGTCACCCCAAAGTCCAAACAACTTGGTAAACGGAACATAGGGCGCCTACCAGCAAAGTGGAGCGATGATATCCAGCGGATGTCAGGCATCTATAGGATGGGAATTTCTCCATCTATTGGATATTCTCTTTTTGTTGGACTACCAACACCGGATGATCTTAAAATTATGTACCTATCGAGAATATGAATGAAGTATTTAGTAAACAGATTTAATTTCGCTACTTTCACGTTAACGTGTCTGCATTCCTATAACACTCTCTATAAAATTATAGCAGGCATCAGACGCTAAACCTAAAAATGCGATTGTTATGTTTTTTCTGGACAATAAATAGTGTGAAAGTCGAAAGGTAAGCGCGACACGGCGCGGAATCGCGGGCGGTCGATACGTCGCGACGAAGCGTCATTTAAGCTTTTCCTTCCATCGTTACATAAACCGTTTCATTATACACCTTACATACTAAATTACATATATCGTGTATTTCGAAAAAAGGAAAGAAGAAGAAGCTCTCATCAGACGTGTGTAGCCCTGTTGCCTTAACGTGCGGAGGTCTCGGGTTCGATCCCCGGCAGGGTCAATTTAGGAATTTATAATTTCTGAATATTCCCTGGTCTGGCCTGGTGGGAGGCTTCGGCCGTGGCTAGTTACCACCCTACCGGCAAAGACGTGCCGCCAAGCGATTTAATACAACTGCCATGCCCCTAACAGGTTAGCCCGCTACCATCTTAGACTGCATCATCACTTACCATCAGGTGTGATCGCAGTCAAGGGCTAGCTTGTAGTGGATAAAAAAAAAACTTACCAGGTTATACGTATTACACCTACCGTCTACGAATTCTTCACCGAAATTTTTCAACTCTCTCAGTTGAGGTCTGATAATGAATCTACTACTTATTTTGTATCTAGAAGAAGAGTGGTCGATTCCGCCCTTATAGGCGACACCAAGAACGGTATAACCAAGAATCACGCATTAATACTTGTCTTCCAATTTCCTATAAATAAGCTCTACTTATTTTCTTCAATATTATATTACAATATATCTGTTTCTTTGTTGCAGTTATCGTCAATCCGAAGCTGCCCCCTAACAACAAGGAAGGCGCTAAAAGCTTTAACTTTGATTTCTCCTACTGGTCGCACAATGTGAGTATACTGCTTTTCTTTCAATTTAATTGACTAACGAAAATAGCTTAGATCTCTTTTTGATTAAATGGAAATACGGCTCTAAGGACTCTATTATACACTCAAATCTATGTTGTGGCGGTCTTCGCAGTCCGCACATAATCCAATAGATGGCATTACTAGTAGCGCACGATGAACACGAAGAGCCCAACTCACGCTAACGAAGCGTTCGCTGAATTAGACTATATTATAATATATGACCTTCAAAGATGAACGGTCGGACCAGTGGTCCCCGAGCACAACACCCGCTCGGAAGGATGATCATCCTTTGTTACGGTCGAGCCATATCACCTGTTCGGTGATAAAAAATCGGTAAAATTAGAGGTTTCTATCTTGCAATGACATCCTCTAATTTTACCTATCAAGGTAACATTAACAATAATTTGTCGTCTTTTGTGCCGTTTAATATTGAACTAATACCACAGCTAATACTACGGTCCACTTGCACCGTTAAATTTGTTTCCGTTAAATTGTCTACCTGTCCTTTTCATGTCAACCCCAGAATAGGTAAACTTATCAAAAATGACAGTATGATTGTTTAAGCAGTGTTGTGCAAGAAGGCTCTACTTTAAAATAGCAAGCAAGGCTCTACTTTTTTACGTCTCTTCAACATTATCCGTGCTTTTGTAGTGTTAAGTATCAACAGCTTTACAAGATCTCTGTAATCCTCACTTCATGTCAAGCGAAATAATCACAAATGTATGAAGCCATACATATTATATGGCTATACATGACGAAGAAACTCGTTTCTTGAATAGTATCATAAACAGTATAGGCACCATATTATTTAACCAACCCAAAATATACACACACTGCAAATTCTATTCTCGAAGCAAACAGATTGGCTTCCGGAACAAATTTCCTCTACCAATAGGGGAGATTAGGGGGAGGGGGTGCGGTAGATTGGTTATTAGGTTTCAATTACTTCCTAAAGTAAACGCTGGTTTCTTCAACACTTCCTTATGTAGTTTGAGTTTGTTTACTGCGATAGAAACTCAGCTGAAGATCTTTGTTGGCGATTTAAAGATACATGTTTACGAATGGTTAAAATTGCCAATCAGACTAAAAATAAATATAACAATAAAATCTGTCTAGATTGAGACTAACTATGCAGATTGCATTTAAGACAGTGATCATAGGGGAAGACTAAATATAATTATTAGCCCATGAAATAGATAGGTAAAAGATGTTTTGCTACTTTGACCTTTTGATGATGATACCTTGTTTTCATTAAGGTGATCCCCAAAATTAAGAGGATTTGTCAAAAAAAGTTGGTTATTGCAAAGTTATCTAAATGATGGATTTTTTTAACCTACTTATAAAAAAAGATGAGGTTCTCAATTCTGCGCATATCTTTTTTGTTGTTTTAATAGCGGAGATTATTAATTTTTTAGAATTGATAAAAACTAAAAAAAATTTTTGCAGCACAACAACCAATGAAAGCTTATTACCTACTCGTTTAGGAAGTAGATAGGCAGCCATATTTGATCTGGCACCAATGGGATTACGGAACTAGATATCTGTGAAAGTAAGGCTTCTAATCCCAACTTTTGCTGTATTTTTATGTAATGAGCCGTACCTTATTAATCAATTGTAATAAAAAATAATGGATGTATTTTACCCGAGATCAACTCAGTGTTCTATATCATTCACTAGCTACTAGCCTATGTGTTATTCCAGACTATAATCTATCTCTGTGCCAAATTTCATCCAGATCCGTTCAGCCGTTGGGGCGTGATTGTGTAACAAACATCTATTCATACGAGTACATCCATACATCCATCCAAACGTTTGCATTAATAATATTAGTAAGATTATTATCTTACAGCACAGGTAACAGGATGACGCCCAAAGAATAGTTTGTATTCTGTGCTCAAAGCCTCCATAGACTAATTAGGTACGTTTATACCTACAGTTCGAAGATGTTAATACAGAACTGGTGGATTTTATAAAGGTTGATACGCATATGAAGCATCCGTGTGGTCGTCAACGTTTCAATAACCTTTCTAAGAGATTTAATTGGAAGTTTTTATTTATTTATCATTACAAGCTTTCATCAAACTTGCCGTGTTAGTATATGTGGTCAAAACTTGCAAGTTAATTTGCAAGAGCATTTTCTCCCAATCGATTGGACTGTAAAGGCATAGTATTAAAATTACAATAGAATATAGGACAATGTATAAAGCTGGGAGTCTGCCGTAGAAACTCTTCAACTTTACTTCATCGTATTTGGACTTTGGGTTCGTTGGATTTGTCCACTTGTCCAAAGTCTTATGATGGAACCGGGTGGTGGTCAAAGAAACTCCTCGAGTACCATAAGTCCATACTCTTAAGTCCATCGTCTCAAGATGGAGCTGGGAAGTGTTCATAGGAATGCCTTAGTTACTCATAGGTCGTGCTTGGGCTAATTTTAGATTTGTATTAACAAAATATACTTAGATTGGGTTCTGAGTCTATTGGCAGGAGTAAAGTTTTTTTTTAAAAAAAATTCTTTTATATATTTAACTTTTCCTGCATCTCATATTAGGGAATCGGGAGACTCCCTAGTAACATGTCTCCATTTCGCATGTGAAAACAGTACAGTTCATTAGTCACGAACTGTGACCGTCGCCGGGTCAACCGTCTGCCTGCCAGACTGTAGGGTCGTGAACTTACGCTAATCCTGAACTTGTTTATGTTTTCTTTATAAGCGACAAGAAAATTTATTTCTTTTCATTTAGTAACGCTATTTTGTCGTAAATTTTACGTACGGCTTTGGTAATGAAACCTTCAGTTCCATTGAAATAAGTCTCAGTTAATACGTATTATCCCGCTGATTGTTTTTCTTGGAACTGTTTTTAAATTTCCGGGATAAAAAGTATCGGTATATTTGTCTTCAGGAAACAAACTTATCAAGTTAAAACCTAGCTATAAGTGTTAAGTAAACATTTAACGTCAAACGACAAGAGTTGACATTGACCAGGGCGTCCTGCTAACACTGGCTAACATTCTTTCGCTAGCCAAAACCTCTGTCGCAGAAAGCATAATATTATCTACCATTAATTCAGCCAACATTTAAAAACTGAGTTTGTAACAATGATTGATGCAGATTTTTCAGTGTTTCCGTACCGTGTTATTGGACTAAGAGTGCTTCGACTTGACGAAGCGGTCGTCAAAAATGTCTTAGTCAATATTTGATCTGGCGTCGGAAAGTGTAACTACCTTTACCTACCTTTATTTCGTTCAAAACCACCAATACGCTTCTAACCGCAAACTCCAATCTCTCCGCCAATTAATTGCAATATAATTGCCATTGTGGGCTGCGAAATTGTTTCGTTTGCGGTCCACCAAATGGAATGCGAATGTGAACTATACGAAGATAAGACCTCTGTATAACAATAATTACATAAAATTATAGATAGGCGACAGAGAAGAGAAGTTACGAAACTAATTCGAAATAAACTTTTCTCTAATTGTACCTAGGTATACGTCATATTGTAAAATATGATGGTTTTGATATTAAATCAACAGACGGACTGAAAGATATTACAGGATTTGCAATTTTAATTGCGGATTTCGGCGAATCTGTTCAATCTATGCAAATTAATTCGCCGTTCCCAACTCTCTGTGGAAACAATTTTGATTCCACGGCAAAATAGATTGTAGAATTTGAATATTTGGAGGAATTTAGCTATTAATATTTATATGAAGTAAGTGAAAATACTCGTAGGATTGCCGCGGCAGTTTCTTTAGGATTCGGGTTACTCTCTGTAGGAAAACTACATCAAGATGTACTTTTGAGAGTCACTTAGGCCGATTTGCACAACGCTGCCTAAATTGATTTGAGTAGGTAGTAAAATTTTTTGGTGCTGTCACTTTTTGATAAATTGTCCGAGGTTGACATGAAAAGGACAGGTGTAGAAAATAAAATTAAAACATATTTAACGACCCTGTTTAAGTGGGCCTTAGTGCTTTACTTTTTGATTATAGTAATTACTTAATAAGCTATAATGGGCTTCATAGTAAAAATATCAACTGATAAAAATAATGCGTCTATGGCCGGCTCCCATTGAACTTTAATAAATTCAAGATTTAACATTTCTATTTTTTACATTTTCAAACTGAAAATCGGACCATAACCACTTTATAAATAGTAATGCATTGGTTCATTAATTCTTATGTACCTACTATTAAACTTCTTATCCACTTATTTAAACTTTAATTTAGCAATTCACACCAACACGGCAGTCGGCGCCATTTTACAGTGTTCTATCTTAGACTAGTGTTACCAGCCTAGCGTCCACAACCTCAGATACAATAATTATTATAGATAATACTTTAGGTTACAGCAAAATTTATTGTTATCTGGTTTGGTTGCCAAATAAATAAAATAAAATAAATCCCCTGAACGTATTCTAACGTTCAGACTAACACTACCTACCACCTATTTGTTTTTAATTGATAATTTTGTTCACAGCCAAGTGATCCCGATTTCTCATCACAAATTATGGTATACAAAGATATCGGCGAAGAAATGCTTCAACATGCCTTCGATGGTAAGTACCCTACATAGTTGGATCCATCTCAAATGTTTAGCACAATCTCTAAACTAAACTAAAATAACAGCTCTATTAATTTATATTGCTACCCCTTTCATAATACTCCCTACGAAAAGGGGCAGCACTAGGTTTAGAGCTGTCAGTTTAGTTTAGTTTAGAAATCTCCTATCTTCTTATCATTTAAGTCTAGTTTAGAGCACAATCGTGCTAAACAGAACTGGGCCCAGTATCTTTCTTTTATTAACTTTTGTTTTAATTCCCAGGCTACAATATATGCATATTCGCCTACGGACAGACGGGAGCCGGTAAATCCTACACGATGATGGGACGCGGTGAGGATGGTCAGGAGGGCATCATCCCACAGATATGCAAGGACCTGTTCAGGCGCATACGGCAGACGACCTCTGAAGATCTGACCTACTCGGTAAGTACTGAAATCGTGAAATCCGAAGAGAATATGAAAATGTGCAGACGTATCTACAATCTCACCTGGTGACCGTAGGTGTGGCTGAAAAGAACTCATACGAAATTGCATATTTACTTTATTTTAAATAAACTCATATTGTTTAAGTAAGGGGCGTCTAGACTAGACTAGTCTAGTGGTATGACGCCCAGCACCATATTCAGGAGGTCAAGGATTCGATCCACGGACACGCACTTCAAACTTTTCGGCGTTATGTGTGTGTATGATGAAACCTGCAGTCGCGAGAGTTCTTCATAATGCTCTTAAAGATGTATTAAATATGCCAATCCGCATTAAACCAGCGTAGTGGACTATCGTCAAACCCTTCTCATTCTGAGGAGAGATTCATGCTCATTCGTTTTCAGGAAATGGTTTAAAGTGAGTGAATGATAAATATTTGGTTGACCAACAGGTGGAAGTGTCATACATGGAGATCTACTGTGAAAGAGTGCGCGATCTGCTAAACCCAAAGAACAAAGGCAATTTGCGCGTGCGCGAGCATCCGGCGCTCGGGCCCTACGTAGAGGACCTCAGCAAGCTCGCTGTCATGTCCTATCAAGACATCTACGACCTTATCGATGAGGGCAATAAGGCCAGGTAAGTTGGCGACCTGCGAAACCCTAAGAACAAAGGCAATTGTGCGCGTGCGCGAGCATTTGGCGCTCGGCCCCTACGTAGAGGACCTCAGCAAGCTCGCTGTCATGTCCTATCAAGACATCTACGACCTTATCGATGAGGGCAATAAGGCCAGGTAAGTTGGCGACCTGCTAAACCCTAAGAACAAAGGCAATTGTGCGCGTGCGCGAGCATTTGGCGCTCGGCCCCTACGTAGAGGACCTCAGCAAGCTCGCTATCATGTCCTATCAAGACATTTACGACCTTATTGATGAGGGCAATAAGGCCAGGTAAGTGCGCGACCTGCTAAACCATAAGAATAAAGGCAATTTAATTTAAAGATTGTGTTAAACAGAATTTACCACACTTTCCTATTATAAACCAATATACGAGTATTTTCGACATTCAAAAGTGTACTTCATCCTAAATGGCACAATCATAACAATAATCGGTCGATTGTGTAAAGCCTGCATCAATCATTGTTACAGTCTCAATTGTTTTGATTGGCTGAATTTATAGTATTTTTGCTGCATCAATGGATTTTGGCCAATAGTGGAAGAGTGTTAACCAATCAAAAGGTGTTTGCGATCGTTACATTGTATAGCTTTTTTTTTTGTTTACGGGGGAGCAATTTTTCCATAGATACCCGACCACATAGGATCGGGTTATGTGGGATTTTTACCCACTAAAACCCTCTCAGTGACCGTCCTCAGCTCATAATGAGGGGCCCCGGGAACTCTTAAAGAACTTACGCCGGTGCCCCTCTCTTGAGCGACGCCCATTATGGGCTCGTTCTAGGGGAGGGGATCTCCCCAATTGTCTTAAGGTATCCCCAAATGTCGTGAAGTGGAGCTGCCGTCCTCCCGGATAGCTGTATCTACCGGTACCGGTACACTGTATAGCTGTCATTTTTAGCCAATTGCCCTGCTGGTCGTGCTATTTACCTGATATCCTGTATTATAGATAATATACTAGATACGCTGTACAAAATGTCTGTTAGTGTAAAATAGGTAAGATTTATAAAGATTTACACGGCTATAACAATGTTTTTCGTATACAGGACCGTAGCAGCTACCAACATGAACGAGACTTCGTCCCGTTCCCACGCCGTGTTTACGATATTCTTCACTCAGCAAAGACACGACAGAACCACAAACCTCATCTCTGAAAAGGTAAGTCTATATTAATTTTCCTATAAACTCACTTACCTTTGTTTTTGAAACAACAATTTCTAAATCTACAAAAACTTTCCAAAGTTATCTCCTACCTACTACTTAGTACTATTACCTATTCTGTTCTACTGCTATCCTCCTAAAGTAATTATCCGAAACCAAACTTTTTCAGATATGGTCGTTGCTCCGGGTTGGTTAAAATTTAAAATTTTTTACATCATACATCATACTTATAAAATTAATGACGTTTAAATTATCTTGCAGGTGTCAAAAATATCCCTAGTGGATCTGGCCGGCTCTGAACGAGCTGACTCTACCGGAGCCAAGGGTACAAGGCTGAAGGAAGGAGCTAACATCAATAAATCACTCACTACGCTCGGGAAAGTGATCTCCGCGCTGGCTGAGATTGTAAGTCAATTGTTCTTTACTTGAGCGTGATTGTATGCTTGTTGGCTGTACAGTGAAAAATTGTATGTGCATAATGAGTTTTTTCCTTAATCTTAAAACTAAAATAAAATATATATTATTAAAGTTTAGGATGATTATATTCTATTTTAAATGCTCTGTGCTGCACTCAGAAGTATTGATTCGAAATAAAGCGTAGATTTTTTAAGGGTTTTAATAAGGCGTGGATTTTCAAGGGTTGGATTAAATTCGATCTCTTTGCAATCCAGAGCTAATAAATTATATTTTGTATTAGTCAATTTGGCGGTGACTGAGAATATTAAAGAATACACATAATAATTGATGACGTCACATGATCTATTTGTTTAGAATTACAAATTTTATAAAAAATAATAATTTATATAGTTTTTTTCTTAATTTATCATTTCTTTATTAAACTTTTTGTAACCTACTCTTGTAAATAAGGATTACAAATTAACATTTTTTTACTGTACAATTCATAGTACGTACGTGTCTAGTTGTAGCGTATTTCGCTTTGTCTAACTTCATGTGTATCCGTATGATGAAATCTGTTTATTGTATTATTATTACACTGTGCAATACACAATTCATTATATAGGCTTTTTAGCAAATTACTGTTTTAAATAATGAACCAGATCTTATACCTATATTTCTTCTACTTTATTTTCAACTTTCATTATAATTAAATAAAATATTTCGTTACAATATATTCATTATATAAATAATTTATTATATATTTCATTATATATGATTTCTGTATCCTAACTGAAGATATAATTTCATTCATATTTCGAATGTCCTTCTGCATCTCATTTGCTTGGATGTGTGCAGTCGGTAAGTGAAATGGGTCTAATTTAATTTTGTGTATATTATGTGTTATTATTTGCATGCTTTTTCATCAATAGTTGCGAATATATAGCTAGATTTTAATTCAGTATCAAAATCTTTGCATAAAGTCTAAATTTTGTTCCAAATTTCTTCAAGGCAAGAGTGAATAGGCAAGCGCGTCCGAACCTAGACCTCATCATTGCTTTGCAAGCCTGATAGTCATCAAGCGCAAGCACACACAATTTGAAAAAAAGAAATCAAAAATTGCTTGCATTTTGGGTGATCGCATACGGCTACAAGAGGTGAATTGTTCATTGGATACTGAAATTTCAAATTACATCAGCAACGATAGTAGCATAGAGCACCAAAAGTTATGTCAGACACGCCCTATGCGGCCGAAGCCGTGCGTTTTTAGTGTTGAAAATACCTACTTTTGTAGCTAACGTATGCGTAGGGAACTCTGTTATTGGACACCAAGCCTTAAGTAATATTGTGGTCTAAGGAAAGGAGCTTCCAAATTGGTAATGCATATGTAAATTTTTATTAGATAATAGGTAATTATGTTTTGGTCTCGCTCGCATCAAAACGTCGTCGAACGTATTTATTTGCATCTCAAAAATTTAAGAACCATTAATTAGATTAGTAGATTAGTAGGTAGTTGCCATGTTTGCCATAAACTTTTATCCATACATCCATATTCCAAATGTACATCGTTCTTCGCGAGTTTTGCCATTTGCCTTAACAGTGGCAAAATTTTTCGCGAGCATATATCACGGAATAATCGCTTAACAATGTTTTGCAAAACTTTACTGAATTGTCAGTTTGAAATAATGCTATCCCTTTCCGCTGAAAACATTTCAAAGAGATAGCCTTATACTAAGACTGTCAATCTCGCTTATTTGGTATTGTATAATTTCATTATTGTCTACAAAGAACTACTTACCTACTACATAACTGTTGTGGAAAACCAATTACGCTTTCATTACGATATACTCTACAACATAACCATAGACGATGTTATATTGTTGCAGTGCCAATAGATAGGTACCCTTTTAAGAAGATTTTAGTAATAATTCAAATCTTATCGGTTTCCCACAGGCCTCAAAGAGCAAAAAGTCGAAGAAGGCTGACTTCATACCATACCGCGACTCGGTCCTCACCTGGCTGTTACGTGAGAACCTCGGAGGCAACTCAAAGACGGCTATGATAGCTGCAATCTCACCCGCTGACATAAACTATGACGAAACCCTTAGTACATTGAGGTAAGGATCCTACAATAATTTCGTATGTTTGTCTACTTAAGCACCTTCAAGGCAAGAGTGGATTTATACTAATATTATAAATGCGAAAGTTTGGATGGATGGATGTTTGTTACTCAATCACGCAAATACGGCTGAACGGATCTGGATGAAATTTGGCACAGAGATAGATTATAGTCTGGAATAACATATAGGCTTTTTATCCCGGAAAATTAAAGAGTTCCCTCGGGAAGCAAAAGACCTCAATCCACGCGAATTAGGACATTTTGTGTTACTTATGATACGTTAAGACTTTACCACCGGTTCGGAAAGCTGATTCTATTGCGAAGAGCCGGCAAGAAACTCAGTTGTTGCTTTTTTCTTTAATATTTCTTAAACAATAGGCATCTTCTAGGCAAACGCGTTCCAACCTAGACCTCATCATTGCTTTGCACTAAGCATGATTGTCGTCAAACGCAAGTTTATCTCACAATATTAAAAAAACTTTGGAACCATATCGCAGCTTAGCTGCCGAACTTTTGATCTAGGTGAAATTTGGATTAGCTTAGCTTGAATTCTGAAAACTAACGTAGCTGGCTTTTTAGTGTAGGCCTGATGCCATATATCTTAAGTTCCACGCATGATATTATCAAGCCATGTTTACTGATATCTACCTACAGCCTGGTTGAGGCACGACTACGAGGAGATAACCAAAATACCTCCACAGTTCGGCCATCAAACCTTTACTGACAAATGCCCAAAACCCCTACAAATTTCAGTCATGAAAGAACTAGAAGTTTAATTCGCTGTAATCCGCCACAATAGGTAAATCTATGTGGTACAGTGTGTATCTTGCACTCGTAGTTTGCGATATTCACCACACCACACAAATCTTCCAAATTATTCTCAACGTACGTTTCACTCCGACACCAGCGTATCTTTACCAGATATTGACTCGACAATGCACGATTGTAAAGTCAATAGTTCTTTCACTTTCATGGACTTCCGCTAAGTGACGTCTGTTCACTGTTCTATCCACAGCAACTTTTCGGTTACCGAATTGAAACAGCTGGCGTATTTACCTAGTGTTCCATATAAAAGCCAACTATCATTTGACTGCCTTTGAAAAATTAATATAATTCTTTGTTTTCTCCCAAACAGATACGCCGACCGCGCCAAACAAATCGTATGCAAGGCCGTTGTCAACGAAGACGCGAACGCCAAACTTATCCGCGAGCTCAAGGAAGAAATACTCAAACTACGCGAACTGCTCAAAGCTGAGGGCATCGACGTTGAAGAAGGTACGTATTACTCCCTTAAACCACCTTACACGCCACCCTGAAATGCCACTTAATATTTAAGAGCACCTCAAATTTTAAGTTAATGTTTGTGACGTGTATTAAAAAAACAGTTAAGTACTTACCACAAAAAAAAATACGGTTTACGGACGATAGTTTTACGTGATAACTAGAAGTTCTCGAAGAAGCTCGCGTGGCGGTGTTCCAGTAGCAGAACTATTCGAACTGCTAGCTCTGACGTCACGCGATCGTGCCTCTCTATCGCTTGTTCAGCGCTCTCACTTGCACGCTCAGGCTCAGGAGGAACGTGACACTTTTTCGTGCGTGCAGCCGGTGTTCATCGATTTATAAGACGTTATCACGTCAAAAAGCGCCTAATGCGTTTAATTTTACACATGACTGAATTTCTGTACATATAAACTGCCAAAGCGTCTGAACGTAAGAGCAGTAACACACTACGGACTAAAAGTCCGCCTACAAGCCCTAGTCTTCAATCAAAACGTCATACCCTTCCTTTCCTTTCAGGTTTTTGTCCGTTTTTGTTTTATAGTGTGTTTTCGCTCGTTAACGTGTTTTTTTTTTGTGGTGAGACGATTAAAGTTTTTGGTGCGCTTTAAATTTTAATAAGCATTTAAGTTTTGAAGGTAAATCACGTAGGATTAGTCGTGGTGTGACTGGATAGCTCGTTTTGTGAGTGTTTGGATGTGATGCCGGCTTTAAATTATCGCCAAGAACTACATAGAGACGAATAGGCGTAACTCTAATCAAGTATATATTTGCCACAAATACACATAGTATTTGGCAAATAATTTGACGAATTATTCCTAAGAAAAATCCAAACCTTAGCAAGCTAGGTGAGAACATAACGCCACAAACGTTTGTGACCAAATTATGAGGACGATACTAAACTACAACTTTTGTTTTCAATTGCGAAGGACCAGATGGTCGAGTCTTATACGAAAAGAAAGATCAACTTACCAGTAAGTAATGTAAATGAGGCTTGCGCATCGCATATGTACACCCCACCTGTACGCTTTGCCTCAGGGTTGCCAGTCCAAATAATACATGTCAAAAAAAAACAGATATGGCAGCCCGACACAAAAAAAAATTGCACCCTCCAGAGCTTGTGGCGTTGTAGGAGTACATACGTAGCAAGCAATAATATAACCGGCCCTAGTCGGCATATGATATACGTAGTATATTACGTTATATTTAATACTGTACCTGCGCTTCTATTTATATATTGGTGTTGGTTTCTTCAATATACGTGCATATTTTACGGTATAATATTTATACGCAATTATTATAAACGTGTCCTTACTTTTACCATACATATTTTCATGTATTATATACGAAACTAATTCAGCCATCGCTGAGCATTTTTTTCTTTTACTTTTATAAGATATTTAGTAGAAATTCAAAAAAAATTGTTAACTTCTATAATAAATGCTCAGATTTTCTTAACCGTTCGCGGGCGTTTTGGGTTATTTTTGAAACAAAAAATGAGAAAATGTAAAGCATGTTACAAATATTGACCAATTGGTACAAGCGAAAAAATTGAAATTTTGTGAACAACTTTAATCAAAACTGTAAGGTCGCGAACGGAAATATATTTTTATATCCATGTTTTGCAAACAAGCTTTATAGCTTCGCATGTTTTTTGTACTCTTTTGTGTCTATGAATAAACTTTATCTTTATATGTATAGAAAAAAATAAGAATTTGGATTGCATTTTGAATAAAGCCTACTACAGATTACCTTCCAATAATAATTAAAAACAATTTAATGTAAATAAAAAACGTATTTAAAATTTGACATTTGTAAGATCATGCTTAAGAAATTTTTAACATTTTAAGAACTGATAATGAGATGTTTTATAATTTTTTCAAAATGCAGTCTAATTTATTCACTTTGATGATGTTTTAGTTAAAACAATACAAGTATGATGGGTAAAACTTAGTAGTATAGTCAATAATGTATTCAAACAAGGTGATCGGTGCAATCATGCCATCTTACATCTCTTAAAAAAATATGCAATACCTATATTTGTATTTAATAATTAAATTAAGTTTCCGTAAAATATAATCCTAGATACAAAATTTTCTCTACTGAAACTTGAGCAGCCTAAAATTTGTGTTTGCATCAATATCGGTCCACTAAATAAAAAAACACATTTTCAACGATCCCATCAAAAGTTAAAGATAAGGTTGACCTCTTTACACGACATCAGTATTCAATAAAAAAACATGAAATTATCAATGTCCTAAATGTTACTAAATTAACTTCAATAAATTAACAAAATGACCAAATACATAAATATATGTCAGTCATTTTCCATCACACGTTTACACTGTTTAATAAAACAGGTGAGGAGAACGCATCGCCGATGCGCAAGAAGAGCGAATCGGAGGCACTGTCTCCCAAATTGTCAAGAGCTGCCACCACCATCGCCGAGGAGGCTGTGGATCAACTGCAAGCGTCGGAAAAACTTATAGCAGGTAGAAACATTGAATAAGCTCAAATTATGTCGTCATTTAATTATTATAAGATTTGCGTTTCATTGTGATATCAACTGACTAATTAGTATCGATGTAACGTGAAGATTTTTTCACAACCATGGCGTTTTAAGTATTAAATGTTTGTATATGCGAAAAAGGATACAGTAATTCGTTATAACAGGACATCATCTTAATCGTGCGTTGTCTTCCAAATGGCTGTCATCAATCATCATGTCTTTGATATGTGATCATGATAAAAGCTTCTCTGTTTTTCGCTTCCTATTACAACCCGTTAATGTCTTTGGAAACTTAAAGATTTCTTGCCTACAATTACCTCCAACATCGACTAAAGTATTATAAATAAAATTTGTTGAAAATTGTTTCCAACGGTTCTACAAACTTTTCTGTTTTACTTTTGTCATAAGCAAGCTTTAATTAGTAAACAGTTTAACATTTGTAGATGTACCTTTGACATCATTTAACATCAATTTTACAAAAGCTTTCTCTGGAATATTCTTCAGAAAAATCTGAAAAAAATATTTGTTCTACCAGAACTTAACGAAACTTGGGAGGAGAAACTCAAACGTACAGAGCAGATCCGCGTACAACGGGAAGCTGTGTTCGCTGAGATGGGCCTCGCGGTCAAAGAGGGCGTCACAGTGGGCGTTTACTCCCCGAAGAAAACACCTCATCTCGTCAACTTGAACGAAGACCCCAATCTCTCTGAATGTCTTCTCTATTATATTAAAGATGGTAAGTACGTACAGTAGAAACATTTACCTTTGAATACAGAATAACTTGATATTTGTTGGAAGGAATAGGGCACCCCATTTAATAATAGAATTTATATATACGTCCCAGCTAATTCACATATAAACCTGTAAAATAACGTTTTTGAAGCCTTTAATTGTTTTCATTTTGCGCATCGGTACCTTCAACTTCTAGTATAATAGGCACGGAATGTTTTGGGATTTATATTAAGCTTTTGAATATTAAAATTTAACGAGTCACGACCTTCTGAAATGAGATTTACGAGGAACAAAAACAGAGAAAAATAGGAATATTATTAAAGTACAATTACTATTTTTACTTTCTTGATTGGTAAACTTATACGCGGAGCTCAGTTACAAGATCAGATACGTTTCGCTTGAATTATGTTCCCATTAAATCAATATGTTATTCCATTCCAACTATTTTCATTTCAGATCACCCAGTTTACAAAGTAACACGTTTTGTCTCACTATAGATACGTTGACATTTTAAATACCAATAAGTTTCTGAATAGATAATTGGAAATCTCGACCTCATAAACTTTCGGTTTACCTGTAAAAGTTATAAAATAGCTTGTGACCCAATTTAAAGAAAGTTTGAATTCTAATATCTCCAATTAAAAAATTTCAACCTGTATCCAATGATTTTCGAGTTTAACTTATGTGCTTCCATGTGTAAAATATGAACTACATTGTTGATGTGATACGACCAAGTCTCGAGGAAACTCTTCAATTCCACACTTCATAGAGTTGCTTCGAGTGGTTCCCTGCGACTTAAAGTTTTAGATCTACTGATTTGAACACATAGAGACAATTATTCCAACTCCCTGTGAGTGATTATATGCTTTCTAATCAGGCAATCTTACTAATATTATAAATGCGACAGTTTGGATGTATGGATGTCGGTATGGATGTATGGATGTATGGATGCATGTTTGTTACTCAATCACGCCCCAACGGCTTGTTCAGCCGTTGGGGCGTGATTGAGTAACGATTGATCTGGATGAAATTTGGCACAGAGATAGATTATAATCTGGAATAACACATAGGCTACTTTTTATCCCGGTAAATTAAAGATTTCCCGCGGGAACCACAAAACCTCGATCCACGCGTACGAAGTCGCGGGCATTAGCTAGTCTTCTATAAAAAGAGAAATAGACTGTGATTTCAATGTATATTTAAAATCTCTGGAATTACTTATGTAAGTTTTGCATGCGTTGCGTTCATACACAAAAGGGTTTTTAGATTATTTTTTTGTATGTTTCGCACTCAGTTATGCTGACATGGTGTCAGAGACCTTTTTAATGCGAGTTTTGCTCTGAATTAGGTGCCACTCACATTGATCGTAAAGTGGTAGTGTTTTTTTAGAAATGGTATTTATATATACCTATATAATAATATTTATTATTTTGTGAGCAGTGTTTTATTTCTTTTTTTTTCGGGCCAAAAAATGAGCGAATTTTAATATTTCATAGGAATAACGCGGCTGGGCACGGCCGAGGGCGAAGTGCCTCAGGACATACAACTGTGCGGGTCTCACATACTGAGCGAGCATTGTATATTCGAGAACACGGATGGCGTCATCTGCCTCATTCCACACCACGGGGCTTTGGTTTACGTTAATGGACGCGAGGTGAGATATTTTGATTAGCTTAAATGTTATTTGTCATATTTCTAAGTAAATAGTGAGCAAAAGAATCACCTGTATTTGAATGATTGACCACCCATGAACACTTCGTCAGAGGAACCGCAAACGCTTTGCCAGATTCAAGGACTTTATTAATGCCCCTGTAATAAAAGTCCCCAATTTTTATATAATTGGCAGGATCAACTGGTTTAACGGGTGGTGGAAGTATACCAGTCGTCCAGATGGTCTTAAATAATATAATGTCTAATTATTGAGCATTTTAGCCTATGGTAAGAATTTGCGTCAGCCTTGGGCGCCAGCTAATCTAGAGGTGATTGTAACTGTCATACTGAGGCTGTCAAACTACGGTGCTAGGCCCAAGGTCTAACTAAATATCGTTGGATTCGAAGATAATTTAGTGATTGTGAAGAAAGACAGAAAAAACATTTATTTAATAGTTTTTATGTGTTGGTCTAGTGGTTAGCATGTTCAACTACGGCCGACAAGGTCCCGGGTTCGAGTCCCGGTTCGGGCCATAATAAGTGTTGGTTTTTTCTGACTAGAAATTCTCAGTACTAGCCCGGAGTTAGGAAGTGGGCGGTGTTTCACCCCCGCGCCTCGGAGAGCACGTTAAGCCGTCGGTCCCGGTTATTATCACTAACATGATAATAGTCGTCAAAGCCCGCCAACCCGCATTGGAGCAGCGTGGTGGGTCTAAGCTTAGATTCCCTCTCTCCTATGAGAGAGGCCTGTGCCCAGCTGTGGGACGTTAATGGGTTGTATTGGTAGGTGGGATGGGATGTGTTTTATACAGCTTAGAGCATCAACAATTCCAGCTTCAGCTACCACTAAATCTGCAAGCTTATTACATTTTTGTTTCTAGATCAATGAGCCAACAATCCTTAAGACCGGTTCTCGTGTGATCCTGGGCAAAAACCACGTGTTCCGATTCACGCACCCCGGACAGCCTCGCGAGGAGAAGGTGTCGAATAAGGAACTTAGCGATGGAAACACCAACCCTGAAACTAACAGTGATGGTAAATATAATATAATATTATCACTTTTTCGTCCGAACTGAACTTGAACGAAGTGTTCATCAGTTTAGCAATAGCAAATCTCTTTCTATGGTTAACCGCGAAAAAATATTGTTGTGACAATATTACGAACTGTCTTATTAAATCGCGATTGCGGCATTATTTTTCTTTATTATGCGCAACCTAATATCCAAAAATACAAAGAAATTAAACCATTGAGTTAAACTCAAATTATCAAATTTTAGTCTTAGTTTGTCTTGATTTTGTCCTATGTAGATAGATGGGATGTAGAACTGACAAATGAGCTATGTTATATCTAGTGACAAATTAGTTTACTCCAAAACTAACTTTTTCGAAATCTTGTCATTTGATTTTGGGCTTATGGTTTCCGCGGGAGCTCTTCAATTTACTGGGATATACTTTTTATCCCAGTAAATTAAAGTAGCCTATGTGTTATTCCAGACTATAATCTATCTCTGTGCCAAATTTCATCCAGATCCGTTTTATTGATTCAGCATCCATGCATCCATCCAACCAAAGTTTCACATTTATAATGTAAATATAGATTATATAATATAATTAATTCCTTAGCCTTAACCGAATCAATAATCGAGAACGTGGACTGGGACTTTGCGCAATGCGAACTGCTGGAGAAGCAAGGCATCGATCTGAAGGCCGAGATGCAGAAGCGGCTCATGAATATCGAGGAGCAGTTCCGCAGGGAGAAGGAACAAGCTGACCAAGAATTTGAAGAGCAACGCAAGGTATGGAATAATGATTTTTATACTCATGTGTGTACAGAACTTGAGGTGAAAGGAATGAGAGGGAAGATGTTCGAGCATAGGGGAATACGTGTGTGTGTGAGGAAATGGGAGATTTAGTTGAAAGTTGACGTATGAAGCCTATGAAAGTGGTGTCAGGTGTGTGCGGTGAAAATATAAGACTAGTGAAATCATACAATTCGCTTTTTCCTTGCCTTCATCCCACATTCACTATACATCTATGATCACGCGAAGACTCATCGTACCTACTGTCTATGTAATAGGTATGGGATTTGCCATTTGAAATAATATTTTTTTGATGCCAGTGTCATAAGTTTGATATACACACAGGATATTCAGAAGACTTGCTCCATCGTCCCTTCATTCGCAATTTGTTTGACTGCGGATGTGTGGATCGCTTCGCTCATCTCCTCTCACTGGCTCTACTCGACTTCATAGACTGGCTTCATTCCTCTGACATCCTTAGTGACGTTTCTCTTAGCGCTTTACGAAAATACTTTGTGTGGCGTGGCGCGTGTGGTTACTCAGATTACATTGTTGGTCACATTCGGAGCAATTATGTCTAATTTTGTAGGTATTGAATTTATTCGCGTAATTTTTTCCCACCTCCACCAAATAAAAATGTAATTTGGGGATTCTGCCTCGAGCGCTAAACCTTGAAGCAAGAGTGACAGCTACGAGTCGAGGTCTCACAATTGAAAACGCAACCTTATCCATAATTATTATTCTCACCTTCACTTTGACGAAGAAATTCATCGTGAAAAACCAACAATTCCGGGATACGTTTAACTTTTCGATCCACATCTTGAACAACATTTTTCTTTGGGTCATTTCATGTTGGATATATTTTAAAACTATCCAACAGAATTACGAAGCCCGTATAGACGCACTTCAGCGACAGGTCGAAGAGCAAAGTGTCACCATGTCTATGTACAGTTCATACACGCCTGAGGACTTCCATAACGACGAGGATATATTCGGTGAGCGCAATATACCGTCAAAAGTATCACTAATATATCACTATCATAATTTGAAAATGCACTACATACATGTTATTTAGAAATTACTTGAGTAAACCTGTTGACTAATAATTATAATGTAATTTTTAATTCTTACTCGTTGATATTACCTTACACCTTAGCAACGCTATATTCGTAAACAGAAAATCTTAGCACTCGGTAGTATATCTTTGTTGTACAATGATTTTTCTGTTATTTTGTTGTTCATTCTATTTTGAGAACAATATCTAAGAGCGAGTCCATATGAACCGATTTACGCGCATTTGCAGTCTATTTTAACGAAAATGCGTGATAGCGGTAGATAGTGCCCAATAATTTATCGACATCCTATTTTGAACAGAAAATAATTATTTCTTTATATTCCTTGAAAATAGTCCTATATGCAATACACAATTATTTATTTCATATAGGACATACAAGTCTCTTATGCTACTTCATGTTTTGACTCTGGTACCGTAATGTTATAGTCTATTGAAACAATTTAACAGAACGTAAATCACGCGTGGATATTCTCTTATACTTTTATCCCCGTAGATATTGACGTATCTCTCATTTATAGATAAATAACATTACAATTTTACATTAGATGGATTAATATGTCCGCCAGATTTACCCCTGAACTTATGTAGTAATTTATTATATGGTGGTAGATTCTTACCACTTATCATAAGGCCCAAGTGCACAAGGACTCTTAAATTGATTTAGTTAAATATTTTAATTCTGTCCCTTTTTGGCAATTACAATATGCATTTTCCAAAAAGGGACATCATTACAAAATTTAACTAAATTAGTTTAAAATTTAAATGTCCTTGTGCAAGCGGCCCTAAGTGGCACAAGTTGACCTACTTGAAATAAATAAATCATCTGATTTAATTACGTGCGTAAATCGCCCCTTTGGACCCGCTCTTGGTTATAAAGCGTGTGTAACGGTTCGTTATGGGGTAGTGAATCCCCTGTTTGAGACAGAGTGCTGGTCGGCGCGCGAGGTGGGGTTGGCGGCTTGGGCCTTCCGCAAATGGAAGTACCACCAGTTCACGTCGCTCAGAGACGATCTGTGGGGCAACGCCATCTTCCTCAAGGTCAGTAAACCGTATAGAACGAATTAATGCTCATATATTCACCCTAACGAGTTTTTCATAAAATAACCTAAGTCGAAAGGCTACAAGTTTTCAAATGGAATAACTGCCATCTATCTGATTAAGGATACAAAAAAGTGGCTCAGGCTCTTATCAGGTGGGGGTCAATGGCTGAATGTGTTCTCCGAGGCGCAGAAGAAACGTTAGACCACAGTCAAATCAAAGAGAATAATTATTGATACCATCATAATAAAATAGACATACGATATGATTTTTTTTTGTCTCACCAGTTTTGTGCCCAGAAGTTCAGCACAGAATTTATGTATTCTGAACTATGCAATAATTTAATCAAATCTAATTGAAATTCGTTAGGAAATCAGGTAAATTCCACGCTGATATTTATATGAGAAGCCCTCAAATATGATGATTTTCATCGGATTGTGATTTACAAAAAAATAAAAGAGTTTGTGTGGAGCTGGGCCCTCTTAAGCGACGCGACATAATTGTACAATACTTGCTGTTACGTGCCACGCCGCGCCTCTGAAGTGGGACCTTTACGATTGCCATCCTTTCATAAAAATTCTCTCCGAACAGGAAGCAAACGCGATATCCGTGGAGCTACGGAAGAAGGTCCAATTCCAGTTCACGCTGCTGACCGATACGCCTTATTCGCCCTTACCGGCTGAATTAGCACCGAGAGACGACGCAGATGACGAATACCGACCCTCCGCTCCCACTGTGGTGGCTGTGGAAGTTACCGACACCAAGAACGGCGCTACGCACTACTGGACGCTGGAAAAACTGCGGTAAGTTAAAAACAATATTCATTGTAGGATTTGGAGATATCTTCAAATCATTTTCTTATTCAAATAAACTTTTACAAGTACTTTAGAATCGTCAAGTGAATCTACCACTGGTTCGGAATGCCATTCCTTACAGATAAATTATGGGATACTAGCTGATGCCCGAGACTTCGTTCACGGAAGGCATTTCCGCTATAGACCGCCAAACTTCAATTTGAATATGGCACCCGATGATAATGATGACTTCGTCCACGTGTTTTTTTTAATTCCACGGGAACTTTATTTCGTGCGGGATAAAAAGGTCACTACGTATTACGTAACTCTCTAGGTCTTCAACTATGCCCATGCAAAAAAGTATGTCGATCCGTAGCTCTGTTGTGGCGTGTTTGAAGGATAAACCAACAAACCGACAAACAAACACACTTTCGCATTTATAATACTAGTATGATTTAAAACTTAATGAACGATTTCCGACTCGTCAGCCCTAGTTAAAACTGTCAAGAACCTAAAACAAGGAACATTCTGCATTTGATAAGATTTTGGAATATTTTAAATTGTCCGAGGGCTTGAGGTTCATGGCAAGATTTCTTATGAATAGTGCTCATGGGCTGAAATATCTGGGATGGGTTTGCAATGTAAGGTTTTGTCACCATTTATCTTAAAATATTGTCATTTGTAATATCAATCATAAATTTCAAATGTTTTAGAGTATTTAGTTATGGATTTATATCTATGATATTTATCTATGGCAAAATGTAGCAATAGTAACTTGTGGAAATTAAAAGGACAAAATAATCTAGGCTATATTTACAATCCCACCTTTAATATAATTTATTATTTATAGGTATTGGATAAAAATAAAATCATCTTTGGTTTGCTCGTAATAAAGCATAGAAAAAATTATTTCTTTCTTATATTTTCTTTTTTCTAATGTACGGATTTATTTATCAATATTACGTTTCATATGACTTCTAACTTTATTACACAATTTTGTTTAGGATTTATATCCCTTTGTTTTTATTTGCGTTATGTCTGGACTATATTGTGTTCTTTATTCTTTTATTATTGTATTTTATGATCAAAATGGGATCTTTTATGCTGCTGCGGTGTTATCAAATTATAATAAAATATGCGTCCCTTGCGTGCTGATACTGTATATTTATTGGTATATATTATTGTATGTATGGTCATATTTTATTAGGTAAGTACATTTTCCTCTATAGAATTAAAATTTAAATGTCTAGTTTGTGTACTTACATCAATAAGGATAGCGCTTTTTCATTTGCCGCTTATTATTTTATTTTATTCCCTTGAGCTTTTTGAAATAATATAAGTACATATATTTTAAATATTATTTATAAATATTTTAGGATATCAATGTAAGATAGTGTTAGATTGATCACTATATTATGATTCGTAGTTTAAAAGAGTGGATATAGATTTATCCAGATGTTTTCATTAAAAATCTATAATGGTACTGACTCATATTCAGTATGGATCGGATATGGTATGGATCGAGCTGAAATTATTAAGTAAAACGAAAAAAAAATGGTTCTACAAAATAATATCCCTAAATAGTTGGAAGATATATGAAGCTTTAACAGACACCACTGAACTAAGATATACTTGGTGACTCAAAAATCACAAAACGAAGAGTAGATAGCGGAAGGAACTTGATTAGGGACGGAGATTTAGAGATCAATAGAGACAAATGAGTTGGGTATCAATAACTACACAATATGAATATTGTCATCTATTGTGTGGCGCATAGATATCGGCTCGGGCTCCATTCCTCAAAAAGTATGATGATGGTTTAAATCTATATTTATTATATAAATGCAAAAGGTCACTCACGTATCATCACGATATCTCGGGAACTATTAAGCATACAAACTTGAAATTTTTAAGGTAGATTTCATCTATAGTGTAGAAGCATCAGCTAAGAAGTGATTTTGAGAAAAATCGAATCAAAAAAACCAAATCCGGATTGGAAGTTTGTATGAAAGTCCTATATTTTTGAAGTTAGAAACTTGAAATTGGTTTTAAATAATAAAAACCTGCTTAAGCTCTATAGATAGGCTTTTTTCAGTGGGAAAATTTCATAATCTCATAGGAAATCAGAAATTGTATGCGGATGAAATCGCGGGCGACCTCTAGTGGATTGGTAAGCCAAGGGAAGTGAGTGCCTTTTCGAGGCTGTTTAGGCGTCAAAAGGCGGGTGTTAGATGCAAGTTACATGTATTGTACATAGCCACCGGCTGGAGCTCATGCGTCAAATATACAACATGAACGAGAGCGCGTGCACGGATGAGGACGAGCCCGCAACGCCCGTGCCGTCCCCGCCGCCCGCCCTCCCGCCCCCGACCGACACGGACTTACTGCAATGTATCTCTACGTGCGCGAACAACACTCGGCTCTCACTAGCGAACCTACTGCCCTCGAGGTTTGTGCCTCAAGGGAGAAACAAAGCAGAACTTAGGGGGTTCTTTCAGAGAGTAACTTTTCAAATTGACTATTTTTTCTTACAAGAATATGTGATGTGCGAATATTAGCTAAGTAACTTGGTGGTATTCCCATTACAAACTGTACGAATTTCCTCCATTTGATATGTCCAATCATGATCTTTTTCCGTTGTTTTCCATTTCGTGCGTTAACGGTCTTGAACCACAGTTGTTTTGTCTTGATATACCTAAGCTTTTCTAAAATGACAATTAATCGAATTAATTAATTAATTAACAACTTATCAATAAAATTTTGGTAAGATAAAAACAAAACAAAGTTCAGGAGAATTTTTCTCGTCTCCCATTTGTTTGTCCCTAGTGGGGGTTGTAAACAGAAATTGGATTGTTTTCCCATCCATTCATCGGTCATTTTTACTCGTTTTGTATTTTTTGAAGTGGGCACAAACGAAAGAGTTCACTTCAAAAAATACACGGAAAGTGGTCTTGAACGTGTTTTATTAAATTTATGGGAACTAAAAGTTTTTATGAGTCGAGATGGCCATACCATTTCTTCAAAAGTAATTTCTGGACCTTAGAAGTAGGTACTTATTCCTACAAAGTTCGTAGTAATCAAAACTGTTTTGTTTCTGCCTAAAAATGGAAAACAAAATCAAAATATACACGTAGATTATTGAAGTTGTCGGCTCAAGTCACGCTTGTGTAAGGCTTCTTCGGCTTATTACAACTACAGGCGGACGCATTTGCAAAACTGCTCAGTTGTAAATGTATCAAAAATGTGATGTTTGTCGTGCCTACATTCCATTGCTATTGTAACAAAATTAATATTGTCACCCGCACAGCATACTATGTCGTTCAATTAGTGTCATTTAAATTACATATGTATTAAAAATACCATAGTCAAATCTGTTATGTGCTTTCATTCCTGAGTCATAAATTTCTACCCCATGTCAAGCTTACCCGAGTATTACACGTCATTGTATAAACGTGATAATTGTACTTTATAAATTGAAAGAATTGTCCTGTTACATTTAAGAAAATGCATGGTAAATCATAAAGTTAAGAGTCTCTGCACACGATGATATTTTCACGTACAGTTGAAGAAAGTCAGACGCAACTAAAAGGTGCGTCCAGTACGATACAGTCCAGCCTGTTTAACTTTGCATACACGCGGAATGCGTGTGAAAATATTGTCGTGTGTAAATGCCGTTTACCGTAAAAATTACGATTGTTAAAGTACAAGAATTATTTAATATACTTTTGTACTTTTGGAAATGAGAAGAGAAACGATTTGGTTGATTTATTTTTGCCCGCATGTGCTTCTGAAGCCACTAAGCGAATTGCATGTTGTGTCGCTTCATTTATCATAATGTGACGCCGAACAAATCTAATATGAACAAATTAACATAATGCTAGGAGCGAAAAATGTAGCGTTTTGTACTACAAATTGCATTATAATAACCGTATTATTCATGTTATCCTTGACTTTTTTTTATTCCAAAGAGCAGAACTTTTTTATTATTACTTTTATGATGCATATTAGATTTGATCAACACACAGGACTTGCTTAATGTAAATTAATAATGTGTCTTACATTTCTCCCCTATTTACATTTTCTTAGAATAGAAAATTAACTTGTTATTCTAACTAATATGCGTAATAATCTTTGCTCGGGTCGTATTGTGCTCTTCTGCTTAGAATATTGCAGCACTAGCTCGGAATCGGTGGTATTTCACCCCGTGCCTTGCGCTTAAAGCCGTCAGTCCTATGCCTAATGTCTCTCCGGTTGCGTGGCTTTGCCGTCCCATCGTATATAAAGTCTTGGGGGATGCCCCGTCGCGGGGGATGCCCCGTCGTTTGGGGGATGCCCCGTCGCTCACGTCCGCAGGAATTACCTTTTACCTCCCTGTAAAACGAACCAGGAGGCGTAATAAATGCCATACGATAAAAAAAAAGCACAGATGACTAATACCTGGAGAGATATGCCGTACGACTTCCGAATTCCGTCGAGAAGATAATTTTACTAAAATGTAAATGGGGTAGAAAAAAAACGGTAAACTATGTTTATACTTCAGGCAATTGTTATAGCAAATTTAAAATATGAAAGTTATTCCTATAGACAACGGTTGGAGCTGATGCGAGAGATGTACCACAACGAGGCAGAGCTATCTCCGACCTCGCCCGATCACAACATCGAGTCGGTCACCGGCGGTGATCCGTTCTACGATAGATTCCCTTGGTTCCGTCTTGTTGGACGGTGAGTAAAGCTTAAAACTGACTTAACTTCTACTGCATTCGTCGCTTATCACTATACTACAACTTCTGGGAGTCGATGCATCATCATCAAAAATAAAATTGGGATTGAAAATCTTAAGAACATGCAAGCAGGTAAAATAATTTTACAGAATTAGAAATATTGTTTTTTACTGTCCGATAAAAAAAATTGTTTTACCGATCACGTTTCTTGGGCGAACGATTTAACTCTGTCTTCTTTTGAAGAAAACTCAATGACAGTTCACGAAGGGGTACTGCGAGGATCAATTGTAGGACCACTTCTTTTTACAGTTGGAATAAATGCATATACCTACTCCCAAATCTTATCTTAATAAATATACAAAATCCAAGAAAAATGATTTTAATGAAATTATCTCAAGGATATGAATCGTTTAAAATATTTCTGAAAATATTGTAATATCTTAACAGGAGCTTCGTATACTTGTCGAATCTCCTGTACCCGGTTCCGCTCATTCACAAAGTGGCCATCGTGAACGAGAAGGGAGACGTGAAAGGCTACCTCCGGGTCGCTGTACAGGCAGTCATCGACGCTGAGAAAAGTGAGTCATTTCTTAAAAATCTAACAATAATATAATATTTGCAATTTGAATGCTCATCCCATTTTAAATATCCCTGTTTTTTTTGTGTTATAATATACATTTAGTAAAAAACGCAGTGTTAAACATCAGATAACGCTGTAGTTATGAAACATTATTTGTTCCGTGACGATATCCGGAATCCATCTTTTATCCGGAATCCATCTTGAGTCAAGCACCTGTCTTTTTCACGTTTTTCGTCCTAGCAACTTCCTCTCTTCGACTTCCGGCGCCACTGTCGCCTCGTTTTATCGGTTATGATGGCGGCGACCCGCATGGCGCTCGGCTTTTACCTCATTATAGCGTCGTTTTTCGTAGCGTTAACACGTCTTAGCAATCATTATTTTAATTTTCATTTAATTAAATCTAATAATTTAACGTAAATTGATACGTAGTGAAAAAATCCTCTCGTAATGGAGGACGATAAAGAACAAAGTGATAGTGAACACGTGTCACGGAAGAGAAATCGTTCTTCAAGTTCGAGCAGTACATCATCGGAGGAGTCTAGTCCGGATAGAAGGAGAAAAAGGCGGTCTTCTAACCATGTAAGTGATGCACAGTTTGAATTCCTTTCTCAACAAGTGGCTTTTCTAACGAATTTGATTTCGCAAAAACACGCGGAGCCTCAAACGAGTACTTCGCGGGTTGCCGAGGTAATAAATGGACCCAACAATGATACAACAAACGAGTTGGGCTTACGCCCACCGCCGACCACGAATGATGCGGATAATCAACAGCTCCAATTGTCAGAGCTATCAACTACGTTAAAAGATCCGCCATTCCCTAAGTCTGATGATAAACATTTAGAAAAGATAACCCAATTACAACGTTTTAAATGTAATGACTGGCATGCAATTCGTTTTTCTGAAGCTCAGAAAAAGTACGTCACTACTCCGGGTTTTATAGAACTCAATGTAAACGATGAACTGAGACGTTTCAATGCGTCTAGGTCTAACGATGATCGTTTGTACTTCATAGAGAGAACCTTTTCAGCCTTATCCAATGCTATACTGACTCAAAAAGACGAATTGCGCACAATTTTGCAAGGTTTAGTCGATTGGTCTAATGATAAGAGTACAACACTTACACCACGATCTCTTTTCGATAAGATTGAAGAAATGTTTAATAAAGATTCGAACTATACAAAAGTGACCGATGATATTTTACAAATATCTTGCGGCCGTCGAGCCGACTGCATTAGCATGCGCAGAGATTCATTAATTAAGAAAATTTCGGAGGAATATCACTGTGGGGCGTTGCAAAAAATTCCACCCAGTGCTGAACATTTGTTTGACAACGATATGCTTGCAGCCTACCTTCAAAAAATTGGGGGGGCCGAAAAACTAACCACTTGCTTCCAGCCAACACAGCAAACTGCAGCTACAGCTACCGGCCAGAGGCGTGCGTATGATAACCAGCCGAAACCATCGACAAGCAAGCAGGGGAGTGAAAACTTTTTTCGTAAAAATACTTCAGCGTCGAAAGATAAGTTCAAAGGTCACTCGAGGGCATCCGGCAACAAGACTTCCAATGGCAAGAACAAACACCACAATTCGTCAAGAGGTAAGAAATCAAATTACAACTCATCAAATAGAAACAATCGATCATGACTCGCAATCATTTCGGGGCGGCTGTCTAAAGCAATATATACATGCATGGGAGAACTTAGGTGCGCCCAACCACATATGCAAACTTCTCAAGGGAATACGTATTCCTTTCGTGATGAAGCCGCCCCTTATATATCCAAATCAATCTGTCATAATAAATTACGAAACAAAGCAGAGTTATCATATGACACAGCTAATAAAAAATATGATAGACACGCATGTACTAGAAAAAGCCGAGATCAATCCCAGCTACCTATCAACATTTTTTCTAGTTCCGAAAACGGACGGATCGTTTCGCCCAATCTTCAATTTGAAGAGACTAAACCGTTTTGTCAAACTAAAAGGTTTTCAGCTTTTCAGTCATTTCCGAATTCCAAGCTTTTTACAGAGCAACGATTGGATGGTGAAGGTAGATCTGAGCCAGGCATATTTTCACCTTCCCATAGCCGAAGAACACAGGCGATTTCTGAGACTCAGCTACAAAGGCCAACTTCTACAAATGACGTGCCTTCCCTTCGGCCTTTCATCAGCGCCACGAACGTTCACATCCTTGACGAACTGGGTAGCCGAGTTCCTGAGAAGGCGAAATATGAGGTGCGTGATATACCTAGACGATTTTTTAGTAGTGAATCAGTCCTGTCAAGTTTTACGCGAACACATTACATTTATGGTGAACCTAATGAGACATCTCGGCTGGACTATCAATATGGACAAGTCTGTACTGGTTCCGACACAACGCCTGGAGTTTCTGGGTGTTACATGGGACACCAAACTCAACACGAAGTCCCTGTCGGAACCGAAGTGCGAAACGCTACGCAAAGCACTTCTCAGTCAGATGTCCAGAGGCAGTTGGTCCCTCAGACAGGCCCAGTCCCTTCTGGGGAGACTCAACTTCGCCTCTTTTGTAATACGCAGAGGGAGGTTACATTGTCGAACCCTGCAATTTCACAATCGATACCTTCCCAGGGAACACCCCTACAAACAAGTGAAATTGCCACAACCGGTACTCTCCGAAATGCGATGGTGGTTAAAGGCAGCACAGGGCTCACTTCCTATACATACAAACTCGATTTCTCATCTGCTCACGACGGATGCATCGGATTTCGGCTGGGGAGCTCAGCTGGGCGACACGAAAATGTCAGGACAGTGGACAAAACGGCAACAGTCATGGCATGTCAATCTCAAAGAGCTGTTTGCTGTCTACGCGGCAATACAACAAGGGAACAGCCTGCTTCACAATGCTCACATTTTACTGCAAACAGACAACCGTACTGTCGTAGCTTACATAAACAAGGAAGGCGGAACGAAATCGAAGAAGCTTCTGAACCTCACACGGCAACTATTGAAGGTGATGGACCACTTAAATCTACAACTGACGGCTCAGTACTTTCCGGGCCGATTCAATTGCGAAGTGGATGCCCTATCACGCGGCAAGGTCTGCCCCGAGTGGCACCTACTCTCTACAGCAACGGACAACATATTCAAGATGTGGGGCACACCGCAAGTAGACTTATTTGCGTCGGAAACAGCTCACGTAGTAATGAGGTATGTATCGCTGGACACGCAAGACCAGCAGGCTCTCTTTCACAACGCATTCCTTCACCAGTGGGACTACGAACTTGCGTGGCTATTTCCTCCACCGAACCTAATACCCCAAGTATTGTCTCACCTGAACACAGCGAACGGTCAGTACATCTTGATCGCTCCGAAGTGGAAGATGGTATTTTGGCAAGCAGACCTACAAGCCCGGGCCATTCAAGAACCTTATCACATCCCGCTCCTTCCACAAGTTCTGATCGACACGAAAACCGGAATTCACCCGCCAGAGATTCAAGACATTCATTTGGAAGCCTGGCTGATTTTGGGTGGACAGACGAAATCAAAGAATGGTCAGTAGAAGAAAGATCACTGTTAATGTCAAGTTGGCGGCGATCTACAATAAACACCTACGTGCCAGCATGGAACAAATGGAAGGTATGGTGCTCCTCTAACAATTCTTCTTACAGAGATCCGAGTCCAGAACAAGTTGCTCGTTACCTGGCGTATTTACACAACAGCGAAGGTCTGGCTTATCGAACTATACTAGTCCATAAATCTGTTATTTCTACTTTTACCAATTTATCAGGTAATACTACATTGACATCTAACTTTCTTATTAAACATATTTTAAAAGCTATTTCAGTTGCAAAGGACAAGAAAATGAAACCACCTATTTGGAATGTAAAGAATGTATTACAATACTTAGAAAATAATACACCAGATGAAAATAATTTGTACCAAGTATCCAGACGTGCCGCTATATTACTTTTGCTAGCGGCAGGACGACGAGTACACGACCTGACACTGCTGAGGATCAATGCCGACCAATATATAGATGAGGGCAATTCTATTGTCATGTGGCCTTGTTTTGGATCGAAGACTGATGACGCTAACAACAGGCAATCTGGATGGAAACTAAAAGCACATCCGAACAAAAATCTCGACTGTGTATTTTGGACTCGTCAATTAATCGGTACGTCACAAGATCGTCGGAAATCAGGTATGCTGTCAGAACTTTTTATAACTGCTAGAGGTGATCCAAAACCAGCTTCTAGAACTATAATCAGTGGTTGGATCAAATCTGTTCTAAAGGACGCGGGTGTCGATGCCACGCCAGGCTCAGTACGCTCTGCCGTAGCCTCTCTCAATTGGCTAGAAAAGTTTCCTATTGATCAGATTCTTCAGACTGGAAATTGGCGGCAAGAACATACTTTTAGAACATACTATCAAAGAGAGCTAGCGAATCAATCCAGAAATAATGATTTTACGACGTCAGTTTCCTTGTCAAATTTCTTTGAACCTGTGCGATAACAATGAATTGGTTAATTTGATGATTAAAACTGTATGATTCATATATAACATTGAATAAATATTGTTTACTTTTCAATAACTTATTATAATTTAATTTTTTATTTTAACATAACACATTATAGCATCTACATAATTATTGTAATAATTATGGGCATACCAGGAGATAACAAACATATCACTCAAGATGGATTCCGGATATCGTCACGGAACAAATAATAGAGAGTTTTAACTAACAATAAAACTTACCTATTATTTTTCCAACGATATCCGGAATCCAGGTAATACCTACCTGGTACATCGTGAGTAAGTATAATGAGGTAAAAGCCGAGCGCCATGCGGGTCGCCGCCATCATAACCGATAAAACGAGGCGACAGTGGCGCCGGAAGTCGAAGAGAGGAAGTTGCTAGGACGAAAAACGTGAAAAAGACAGGTGCTTGACTCAAGATGGATTCCGGATAAAAGATGGATTCCGGATATCGTTGGAAAAATAATAGGTAAGTTTTATTGTTAGTTAAAACTCTCTATTATGTACTTTTATAATATTGCATACCGTATATTTTTAAGGTATTTGGAATTGCAATAAATGAATCTTGAAAAATAAGTTTAAAAAATACCCTTTTTATCCTTTAAGTACCTATATGAAATGACTATTGATAATTAATCTAGGATTATATCCTGTCGTTAATTTACAGTTCCTGTTGTTTGTCAAAAAATACCATAATATTTTTGACAAATAACGTTACTAAGAAAGTCTGACAAATTACAGGTAGATATTTTTATCAGTTTTAGCTGCTAGTAAAAATATTCGTATAATATAAACTCATTCAAAATAATTTTAAAATGTTATGATGTTTACGACTTGTATGTACTTGCCAGTAAACAGGTAATATAACTAAAATATAAAGACAATTCTTTCGTAGATAACGCCGAATTCGCGGCCGGCGTGAAGCAATCCGCGAAGATCTCGTTCGACGACGACATAGCGCCGGCGCGGTCTAGACTCAAAGCGATATCCAACGTTGAGAAGAACAACGCCATTAACGCTATTACGATCGAAGACAGACCTGAGCAGGACTCCAATATCAAGATTGAAGGTACAGAATTCATCATTACCTATGATTAACTTGATAATTAAACTTAAGTACCACAGAAAACAATTAAATTAAAACAAATTAAAATATAAACCTTAAAACTAAGGCATTAAAGTTTAATTACGAATTTACTATATTTATATTTAAGACCTTTTGTCTTCGTAACAACGCGAGGTGTCGGTCGTGGGTCACGGTGTCGGGTGTCGGTCACGGTGTGGGTCACGCGTTTCCACATTTTTACCCCCTACCAAAAAGTGCTCAACGCGCCTAAAAAAGTTTTCACTTCAATTAATCATTTGTGTAGAACTGGCGGTGGGTGAATGCGACGCTGACAGCGGTCGCGGGGACAGCTCCTTGGCCTCGGAGCTGAAGGAGGAAGACCTTCCCGAGCATCTGACGCTGGGCCGAGAGTTCACCTTCCGAGTAACGGTGCTCCAGGCGCACAGCGTCTCCACAGATTACGCGGATGTGTTCTGCCAGTTCAAGTAAGTGAATGAATGAATACACTTGATATTGACCAGCCCCCCTAGCCTAGTTCTTTGTTTGAGGTCGTTCATATGAACGACCTCAAACAAAGAATTGCAAACAAAGAATGTGGACTTATTTTGGGCGCTGTCAAACAAAGAATGTGGATTTATTTTACTAACGCCATCTAGTCTGAAAAGCGGGACAGCCCTATGGCGGGGACAAGAACAGGCATATACAGGTGAGGGGCATGCTCTACATGTCGGACGCCCAGCTTTTATATATGAAAGGGTCCATCTAGTACCTACATATATATATCGATGAGTTACATACGTTTCGTGTCTATTCTCTTTCTACAATCGTTAATGCTTTAGTGAAAGCGTTCTTAGAAAACGAATAATTGGTAGCCAAGCCTATATTTTTGCACACTGCCACTGGCAGTAAATTGTGAACGGGACTAATGATAAGAAAACAACTGTTGTTACCCACAATTTGGCAAAATAAAAATTATGAATTATGAATTATAAGTCGACACAACTGTCTCGATCACTCATTCTATGCCGCGGAGAGAAAAAAATAAGGATATAGTTGGTTAGCGATTTTTAATTTACGATCTTTTAAACTTGACTACAATTTTTTTTGACCACATCGTGACATCACATAGCGATAACGAATATGTAATGCCCATACATTAGTTTTCTAAAACGTTAACAATTAAAGAAAGAGAATAGACACGAAACGTACCTATGTAACTTGGCTAGGGGGGCAGGACTACGCAGGATACGTTTGGATAGAGATTATTCAAAAACTCCGTAGAAAGCCTTTGTTATCCCGAGATAAAAATTACGTAAACCTGAATCATTCCTTGGATAGCCATCTACCGCCTGCGAAAGTCCTACCTCATCTTAGACTTGATTTGTCTACGAGTTGCTTGTTTTGCAAATACATACTCATTACTAATGAATATATCGGACGAACGAATATAGCACTAATAAGAAATAGACGACATGATAGGCTCCGGTGGCGGGCCGTGTTTATGGACACATTTATGTCTAGTCGATTCTTCTATTAAATGTTTTAATAATTTTCTTTTTTTTTCAGTTTCTTGCACAGAAACGAAGACGCATTCTCAACAGAACCAGTCAAAAATGCAGGAAAGAATACGCCCTTAGGGTTCTATCACGTACAGAATGTATGTATATCATTTAATCATATTTAGCCTCAAAATACAATTTTACAAACTCAATGTGTTACGCCATTTTGACTTTGTTTGTATGTCCCTCACAGATCACAGTACCAGTGACGAAGTCATTTGTGGAGTACATCAAATCGCAACCAATTGTTTTCGAAGTATTTGGACATTACCAACAGCATCCCCTACATAAGGTAAGTTTTAATAAATGGACCTTCAAGAAACCACAAAACCAACCGCCGTAAAAAAACCAACCATAGGGACGTAAAAAAGCTAATTCCAGGACGTAAAATATCTCCAATCGATGTCAAATGATAAATGATTTATTTATTTCACGTAGGACAACTTGTGTCACCTATGAAACGTTTAATAAGACTCTACCACCGGTTCGGAAAACTGATTCTACTGAGAAGATCTGGCAAGAAACTCAGCAGTTGCTCTTTTCTTAAAGAAGAAGAAGAAGATTTTTTTTTAATTATTTTTCGCCCCATTGCCACTAGGCCATCATAGTAGTTTAGTAAGTGATATGATAGCCTTAAGCTTAGTGACTAGGTTATTACTGATGCAGTCTAAGATGGTAGCGGGCTAACCTGTTAGGGGCATGGCAGTTATATTAAACCCATACCCCTTGTGTTTCTACACGTCATTGTACCGGAACGCTAAATCGCTTGGCGGCACGTCTGCCGGTATTTATTGATATTGCTATCATGTAACTCGTTTATGACAGGATGCAAAACAGGACGGGCCAGTGGGTAGGGCTCCGCCACGTCGCATGCTCCCACCGTCGCTACCTATATCCGCACCGGTGCGGAGCCCTAAGTGGGGCGCGGCGAGCGTAGCGCCGCCCTGCTGCTCATCTCACCTGCACTCCAAACACGACCTGCTGGTTTGGTTCGAGATCTGCGAACTGGCGCCCAGTGGGGACTACGTGCCCGCGGTATGTCAGCTTGATGTACGGAATCTTACATTTGTTTACTTTTGTGGGGAAAAGGTGAAGATATGGGTTTTGCGGAGAACATGTGAAGATATGGGTGAGATCAATTTTTCGATAGAAAGCAGGCGAAAATCTTGTTAGAAGGTATTTTGAACGCGGCAAACATTAAATAAAACATTAAAAACCAACTTCTGTTGTCCCGATGTTTTTCCTCCGATACAAATCTCACCTGTACTCTAAAGTCCAAACCCGACCGGCTCGTTTGGATCGAGATCTGCGAACTGGCGCCCAGCGGGGACTACGTGCCCGCGGTATGTCAGCTTGATGTACGGAATCTTACTTTTGTTTATTTTTGTGGGGAAAAGGTGAAGATATGGGTTTTGCGGAGAACATGTGAACATATGGGTGCGGTTAATTTTTCGATGGAAAGCAGGCGAAAATCTTGTTAGGTGGTGTTCAGAACGCGGCAAAGATTAAATAAAACATTAAAAACCAACTTCTGTTGTCCCGATCATTTTTCTCTGATAAATAAATAAATAAAAACTTGATACATTAGCTTGTTTACATTATTGTTAGGTGAATAGTATAAACAATGCACTTCTGACTAAATTAAAATCCAACAATAAACAATTGGAAGCAAACTCAGCATTACCGAGCATTGACAAAAATGCTTAGCGATGGTTTTCAGTTTTCAGTTTGCAAGTTTGCAAAAAAATGTGCCGCGCCCTTTACGTTATATGCCCGATACGACTTCTTTCGTATATCTGTCTTATAACGTATCTTTTTACTGTAGGTGGTAGAACACAGTGACGAGCTGCCGTGCCGCGGACTATTCCTGCTGCATCAAGGCATCCAGCGCCGCATCCGCATCACGATCCTGCACGAACCCTCCTCAGACCTGCAGTGGGCTGACGTCAGAGAACTGGTTGTTGGTGCGTATAACTTATAGTAGTTCGGCGTCTTCCTCGGAGTTCCAGGGTTTGTTACTCGAGCACCAGTGGCGTGCACGTCATAGAGGCATAAAAGCACTGCTTACCCTGGTTGTAAAATAATGCTTATTTTTCATTATGACCTGCCAGTAAGTTGTTTCCTATCCAAAGAATGCCTGCCCTAACTACAAAACTAGTGCACGCCCCTGTCGAGCATCCTCTTGTATTTCGAAGTTATGACCGTTTAAAGCAATTAAATATCACTTTTAAATTCTTTTTGTGCAGAATATGTCATATAACTAACAGAAAATAAGTGGTCAAAGGTAAAACTCATCTCTCGAATAGGAATTTCATCCAGCTTTCCTTGAAAGTGAGTAAGGTGATATTGTTAAGTTTACTTTCTATGACAGTTAAGGAAAACATCGTGAGGAAACCAACCGAAAAGGTCTCCATTAGGTTTTCAAAGGTGACTTAAGTCTGCTAGTCCGCACTTGGACAGCGTGGTGGACCTAAACCCTTCTCATATTGAGAAGAGAATGGTAATTATGATTATGATATGTAGTTATGTACCATTAAAGAATATAATTTTTATGTCTAAATATTGCGTTCCTGATTGAAGAATACTATGAATTTGGAATTTGGGGATTCTAATTTAAAGATACTTTCAGGACGTATACGAAACACGCCAGAACCAAACGAAGACACGACGGACGGCGACGAAGATGGCGCCTTATCACTCGGACTGTTCCCCGGGGAACGACCCAACCTGGACGACCGGGCTGTATTCAGGTATTTAATTAAAAAAATCTATGATAATAATTATTACTTTTTCTTCTTAGTTTGTTTTTGGTAAAATTTATTTTATTTGGGTCAAGACAGCACAATTTACTTCGCCAATGACACGTTGCTTGGAGAAAACACAAAGGAAGTTGACCGGTTGTTTCTTCAGCATTGAAGAATGTTCTGGATTATTCCAGTCTATTTGAGTATTTGGCAACAAGTCGAATCAGCAACTTTTTTATTGACACGAGTACTCTGCGAAGTTTAAGTTCTTAAGTTATTATGACTGTGTGTAGGTTCGAAGCGGCTTGGGACAGCAGTTTGCACGGCTCCCCACTACTGAACCGAGTGAGCGCGAACGGTGAAGTTGTTTACATCACACTCAGCGCGTACCTGGAGGTAAGTTTATAACTTTACATAAACTCTATTCTACTCTATATATTATATTCTACTCTAAAAAAAATCCCCCCAAGTTTAATTTAGTAAAGTTTACCCCCAAAACAAATAGATGCTATGACTATGAAGTATATCTTTTTGTCACTAAATCATTGCTTCTTAATCGATAGAACCATTACAATGGTTTTCAAAGTTTCAATATGTTTCAACGTTGAGTCATTAAGATGTTGGTCGTCACTTCTTATCAAAATGTACACGAAGACTTAAATGAGGTCAGACAGAACAATTGTCAGAAACACAAAAAAAAAATTGAAAATAGAAAGTTCTAACAATGGTTTCCTGACATTTTTCTTTCGCACGAAATACCTGTGGATAACTTTTATTTTACCTTGGACAAGACGGTACGACCGTTTTTCCTCGACCGACATGATAAAGATAATATTCCTCGTAGTAAACACACGGGACCGCTATGATAATATTGTATAGTCAGTGAAAAAGTGTTATCTGTAGCTCCATACATTTTAGTGTCTCGATATCGGTGAGTCTACATCGGTTGCGATATTACTTGCCAATGAAAGAACGCCCTTCGGATCTCAATTATTGACTTTCTTGACTGGATATGGTACAAGATAGAACGTTTTCCGTAGCAAAGTTTAAACCGTGTACCGCCGTCTTGGCTTCAAAAATAAAGGTCTAGCTTCGCTTTTGACGATTTCTAGCTGACAGGAGTTTAATGCCGTCTTGGCTTCTGAGGTTGAAGTTTCGCACGATTTTTTAGATGACGAGCATTTAATCCTTCCCAGGTGGAGAACTGTGGTCGTCCGGCGATAATCACAAAGGATCTATCAGTAGTGGTAGTTGGTCGCGAGGCGCGGACGGGCGCGGGACGCTCTCTGCGACGCGCGCTGTTCGGCTCTAGAGCGGCGCGAGCCGACCGACTCACTGGACTGTATGAGCTCAGCTTACATCGGGCGCTTGAACCAGGTTAGAATTATCTACAGCTCTTCTCCTGATCACCTTTCAGCTATTAGAAAGAAACAAGGAAATTGGTCGTCCAGCGATAATCACAAAGGACCTGTCAGTGTTCGGTTCTAGAGCGGCGCGGGCCGACCGACTCACTGGACTGTATGAACTCAGCTTAAACCGCGCGCTTGAACCAGGTTAGATATTTTATAGCTCTTCTCGAGGCGAGTTAGCACCTTTCAGCTATAGCAGGTAACAATGGAACTGTGGTCGTCCAGCGAAAATCACAAAGTACCTAGCAGTGGTAGTGATCGGGTATGGAATCTCGTTGCGATGCACGCTATCCGGCTCTAGAGCGGCGCGGGCCGACCGACTCGCTGGACTGTATGAACTCAGCTTACATTGGGCGCTTGAACCAGGTTAGAATTATTTACAGCTCTTCTCCTGATCAGCTTTCAGCTATTAGAAAGAAATAAGGAAATTGGTCTTCCAGTGATAATCACAAAGGACTTAACAGTGGTAGTGATCGAGTATGTAAGCTCGCTGCGACGCGCGCTATTCGGCTCTAGAGCGGCGGGGGCTGAGCGACTCACTGGACTGTATGAGCTCAGCTTACACCGAGCGCTTAAACCAGGTTAGATTTTTTATAGCTCTTCTCGAGGCTAGTTAGCACCTTTCAGCTATCAGAAAGAAACAAGGAAATTGCTCGTCCAGCGATAATCATAAAGGACCTGTCAGTGTTCAGCTCTAGAGCGGCGCGGGAAGACTGACTCACTGGACTGTATGAACTCAGCTTACACCGGGCGCTTGAACCAGGTTAGATCTTTATAGCTCTTCTCGAGGCGAGTTAGCACCTTTCAGCTATAGCAGGTAACGAAGAAACTGTGATCGTCCAGCAATAATCACAAAGTACCTATCAGTAGTAGTGATCGGGTATGAAATCTCGCTGCGGCGCGCTTTTGACCGACTCTGTGGACTGTACGAGCTCAGCAGGTAAGCTGCTGCTTAGCTTATCGGGCGCTTGTACCAGGTTAGATTTTTTCTCTGGGTAATATAGCTAAGCTCAAGCAGATATTTCTTGCCCGGAACCTAAGCACGTCATCGTCCTCAATGTTGCGATGGATTTAGAGAAGGGGGGGTGGTGTGCTACGGAACAGCTGTTTTGTAGCTGCCATCTTTACTTTTATCATAATATTGCAAATATTACCTATGCGACCTAAGACAACGGTCGATTCGGTCGGTCGATGTTGTGGTGGGTGTGGTGGAATTAAGACCAATATGGTTCAACTCGCAATCACATGTGGTGGAATAGGGATGATGCCTATATCAAAAATAAATTATTAACTAACTGATTATTAAATAGAGGCTCTTCCAAAAGACCAAAAACTCACATCCTCAGTTAGTTTTAAGTTTGATAACCATTTTAAAATATAGATTTAAGAAAAAAAGTACGTTGAAATTTGATGACGTAACAACTGTGAATTTCATACAACTTCCATACTAGAAGCGCGTTTTTAAGTTTGATAAATATTTGCTGATTTGATTGAGTTTCATCATCCCTATTGTAATTAAAGTAAGTTCTAATTTGACAGGAGTCCAACGTAGACAACGGCGCGTATTAGACACGAGCGGAACATACGTACGCGGGGAAGAGAATCTGCACGGCTGGCGTCCGCGCGGGGACTCGCTCATATTCGATCACCAGGTCAGAATA
The DNA here is from genome assembly GCA_923060345.2 of Erebia aethiops. Classification (NCBI taxonomy): domain Eukaryota; kingdom Metazoa; phylum Arthropoda; class Insecta; order Lepidoptera; family Nymphalidae; genus Erebia; species Erebia aethiops. The sequence goes on along the minus strand of OV281096.1, from coordinate 4,344,026 downwards.
ACTCTATTCCGTTATTTTAAAACAACTACCTACTCTTAGGCGACAATTACACTATCAAGTTTTACTCACGTAAATATTTATGTAATTGAGTTAGGAAAGTAACTTACGAAATGTAAACACTATTGTAAGATTTTACATACGTATGCTACCTACATAAAAACTTACAAGTGTATATGCGGCCTTACGCCTCCCTAAAGTTTCAGAAAACTAGTAGAAAATAATTTAGCCTTAAAAATCTAGAAAATGTATTAAATCAGCCGTACCGTATTTTTGTATATAACTCATTGAATTTTTTTTAATATCTGTTTTTGAAAATATGTTTCTTTAAACTTTGCATGTGTGAACGAAATTTTTGTTTCGAAAATGTTATTAAATCAGTGATATTTGTGATATAAATTTATTTTTGAGCTAGTAGTTTCAATATTGTTTTGCTGCGCTGCAATAATTCTTGTACCTATTTAAATATTTTGGTTTTTATTTCCGAATGACTTTATTTTATAGATCGTCAACTTTTAACATTCTATTTTCATGTCCAAACTGCATAAGAAATGTTAGAATAAGAAATAGTAGTTTCAAAATCAATGGAAAATTTGTCATCGATCCAAAAGACTATGTACTCAAAACAGAATTTTATCTCAGGAAAATTAAAAAGTAAATTTTTGAGGGAGGCATATGTATCTGTATAAGAATATAATAATGTTATGGTCTTTTTTGACTAATAATAATGTTGCTACGTAACTATTTGTGATTTCTCAATAATTTCTGTCGTCGATATCGGGCTGGAATATGACGATCTATAAAAACCTTTTTATAATTTTTGTTGTATGAAATCATTAATAATTGTTTCTTTTCTCTACTCAAACAGAAACGTATCTGGCGCAAAGTGGTCTATGATTGGCCGCTGGACGTTATCGATAAATTGCAGGTCCACAAATATGTTTCCTTAGCTATTTAGTATGCGCGCAATCATCCATTCGATGTTTTCCTACTCTCTTTTCATTCGTACTAAATAGCTACTGAAAAGTAATTTGTGTACTGGTTACCAGTCCATTTTCACCTTTTTTCCACGCAAATAATAGACAGATTATACTACTTATTCGTATACTTTATGTATTTAGTATTGTATTTTATTTATAGCTTCAAAAGGGCGCATCTACATATTGACTTATATGGCTTTGTTAATTTAATGTATTGCACTTAAATCTTTTTAAATAAGCTTGAGTAAATAAGAGGGTAAAATGAGTCGTTAGGACAATATTGCAATTCAAAATTCATATATTTTTTATTTAAAAAAAAACAAACAAGTGCTTTTGAATCGCTAAGTGAATCTACCGCTGATGGTCAGATTATGTACCAAGAATGACATCTAATGTATTTTGTCAAACTGTAATATTGCATAGCAGCAGCTATCGCCGTGGAGGAAGATTTCCACCTTTCTTTAAAAAAAAACAATTGACTCAAAACTACTTATTAACGATAAAAGTTCTGAAATGTAACAAAATTGTCATATTCATTTCTTATTTTGGTTGGTGGTGTATATTTTTATTTATCGATAACGTCCTATTTTATGTATGTCATTGTACTATACCGTGTAGAATCGCCCTTCCAGAATGTAATTGTAAAAACCTTGACAAAACCATCCGCTTTAATTGCTTACAGTATTATCATGCATTCACAAAATTTTATTCCTTACACGTAATCGCTTGATCATGTAATCAGCTTCATATTATATTTATCTTAATAATAATCTAAATTTGTATTATAGAATTAGAAAGACAGGAAATGTGTTCATAAGTTGTCGTAGTTAATTTTAAATCGATGAACTTCCGAGCTATAAGTTTAATTTTGAGTAGACATGAGCAAAAGTATTCACACAATTAGTTATAAAAGAAAAACTAACAGCAAATAATTTGTATATAAACTGACTCATTAGAAATATCAAAATAATACTAATTGTACTTCGTGTTTCGATATATGAATTTAATGTAATATTTCAGTGGGAACTGGAAAAGATGACACGATTAGAGCAAGTGGGTCGAACAAGGCACTTCCTAGCGCTGCGCGAGCGTCTGCGACACGGACACGAGAACACAGTTGCACCTAACGACTTCACGAAAACTGAAAAGGTATAATGTTAGACTAATTAATTGAACTAAACGGGCAGGTCTGAAACTAGGGCTATTTTTTTCAAAACTCTATTGGCAGGGGACAAAAGACTTTTGTTTTCGATCAAATTGGTAACAATATCTGAGTTTTAAAATTAAGACATTCCTGCAAGTAAAGATAGCGCTCGGAAACTATGCACTCGAAGATATGTATGACATGAGTATGACAACGCATATAAATAATGGTCTTACAACGTAAAACAACTTCAGCTTTCGCTGCGATTGAACAGCGCATTTTGATAAAAGATTTTAAGAATTAAAATAATATCTGATGTTACGGTGTGGGCATTCAAGCAAAAATAATAGGCTCCTTTTTTGTGGTGCTTTGTGAAGTCAAAAACTGTCGTCACCAAGTCGTCACCGAATTTAGTAACCGCCCACTTTTAAACTTTTATTGTGCCTATGTAGTTTTATTCCCTGAAGATTTTCATCCCAAATTAGCACCATCTTTTACTGACTTTCATAAAATCCAATCAGAGTGTGTAAGATTTGGGTTTGGTATTTATTTATCGATGTTGATTATGTATTTTGACTATTAAACTTTTTTTAAATTAATGTTATTGTAAATTTGTAATAATGTTTGTTTCTAAAAAGACTGTAATTTGTATTCATTTAAGTAATTGGAAATAAAGGCTTTATTTATTTATTTATCGCAGGAGGTGAGCAATATGGCCGCCAAGGCAGCGTCGGAGTGTGCGCACGCTCGTGACGAGTCCGTGTACGAGCCGTGGGAAATGAGTCCGAGAGAAAAGGAGGTCGCCTCCAAATTCCTCAAACTCATACAGGGTGAGTACATAATACGACTTTCTTTTTCAGGTTCTGATGTAAAATGCCGACATTTTTTACGTCAATTCTAAATACCTACCAGTTTTTCCATCTGAGTTAAAATCTGATGCATGCTACAGAATTTGGCGTGTAGATTGACAAATCGGAATACGTCTCAACCGTTAGTGCATCGGAGTACTAAAACAGACTAGTTTGTCAGCAACTGTCAGTAAGCCAAAATAAAAGGGCTCATGCATATTTTTCTTAATGTTATGCATCTTTTTGCTGACGTTGCTTGGTTTTTCTTGAACCAATCTCCTGTTATTTAATATACGACAGCCATTTTAAAATATGACATGCTGGTGGCATGAAAAGAGCAACTGCTGAGTTTCTTGCCGGCTCTTCTCAGTAGAATTTCCGAACCGGTGGTAGAGTCTTAACGTATCATAAGTGACACAAGTTGTTCTACGTGAAATAAATAAATCATTTATCATAGTCTATGCCTGTCTTTGTTATGTCTGTCGTATTGTAGTACCCAAGGAACGACCAATAAAATAACCGAGCAACTACGGAGTTTCACAGCAGTTACAACTACTTTTCTGATTTTTTTGCATTTCAGAGTGTTTTTTTTTTTTGGTGTCGCAGGTAGGATAGGTGGCAACAAGGAGGTGGAGACTGCAGTGTCGCCCGCGACGCCGGTCGACGAGGGCGTGTCTGCAGATATATCTACCCCCAGTCTATTGTCCTCCATACACAGCGCCAGCAGCTTCGAGTGAGTATCATTATTGATTTAAGATTAAAATGGAAATTAGATAAGCGCAGTAAAAGAGAGGGATTGTATTGTTATTTGTTCTGGCTTCCAAATAAAATATATATATCGGTAGAATGATTGATAGGAAAAGTCAAGTAGTACATTTTTAGAAATTATATCAATTTTAAGAAATTACGATAAAACATCCACTAACTAATAAATCCAGTGTTGGTAAATGAGACATTGACAGATTTTTCCAAAATCGGCCGAGTTTGTTCCCATTTATTGTGCAAAAGTAATAATTCTCTGAATTTGTGCTAGAGTTATTTTAGAGACTTTGAATTTGAAACGAAAAAGCGACACCAAAAAGAGAGAAACATATTCATAAATAAATAGCATTTATCCTGCGAGAGAATGAGATAGAATATAAGTTCACGACCAATAAATGGCGGTGTACGATATTGAGTCGCGCTACTGCTCCGTTGTGCTCAAAAGGGTATATTTATCTCTTTCTCTCGTAGGCTACTTTTCTGAAGTTTCACTTCTGCCGTATGTGAATTGGACACACTCACACACATTTTTTGTTTATAATTTAGTTCTATGCTATGTGTGGCAATAAAGCTATCTATATAAAAACTTACAAGTGTAATCGGGGTCTCATGTTAAGCTGTGCCTCCACAGGCTATGCTCGCCGGAACGAGCGTTGCTAGAGAAAGCCGCGGGCGCTTGGGGAGTGGTGGGGGTGCACGGCAGCAGCGTGGTGAGTGCGGGCGCGCTGTTCGTGCCCGACTGTGAAGAGGTGCGGGTGTCGGCGGCCGTGGCGCGTCGCGGGTACCTTAACGTGCTGCAACACGGCACGCACGGCTGGAAGAAGCGCTGGCTGGTGAGTGTGCAGCTTTTATTTTTGAAGTGAAAACTTCTTTAGGCGCGTTGAGCACTTTTTGGTAAGGGGTAAAAATGTAGATTCGCATGACCGATATGCTCGCGAACATATATACTACATTTGAAATTAAACTTTAATGCCTTAGTATTAAGGTTTGTATTTTTATAATTTTAATTTTAAAAAAAATCGTTTTCACTTCTATCGGCTGTCCCTATGACTGCCAATTTTATTTGTATCTACAGGTTTCGTTCGTCTTAAGTTTGAAACACACAGGGAACGGGCCCGGGCCGAGTCGGTATTCCATTTAGCTATTACTCTCTTTTTATTTGAAACGCCCAGTCACCCAGTATATTATGATGGTCCGTTACAATTTCTATTACTCACCTCAAGAGTGAGTAATAGAATAAAAAAATTGTAAATAATGTGTTGGTGTGGTCAGGTGGTGAGGCGGCCGTACGTATTCATCTACCGCGACGAGCGCGACCCGGTGGAGCGCGCCGTCATCAACCTCGCCAACGCGCACGTCGAGTACTCCGAGGACCAGGAGCAAATGGTCCGCATGCCCAACACATTCAGGTTAATTTTCCACCCGTTTCTATACTAGTTTCTATCCCAAAATGTATAGTAAGTTTCTACCCCAAAATGTTTATTAAGGTGTTACCACAAAATGTTTAGTAAGGTTCTACCCCAAAATGTTTAGTAAGTTTCTACCCCAAAATGTATAGTAATTTTTTACCCCAAAATGTTTAGTGAATTTCTACCCCACACTGTTTAGTAAGTTTCTACCCCAAAATTTATAGTAAGTTTCTACCCCATTAGTAAGTTTCTACCCCAATAATGTTTAGTAAGTTTCTACCCCAAAATGTTTAGTAAGTTTCTACCCCAAAATGTTTAGTAAGTTTCTACCCCAGAATATATAGTAAGTTTCTACCCCAAAATGTTTAGTAAGGTTCTACCCCAAAATTTTTAGTAAGGTTCTACCCCAAAATGTTTAGTAAGTTTCTATCCCAAAATGTTTAGTAAGTTTCTACTCCAAAATGTTAAGTATCTATATCTTCTCGGTAGGAATGGCATTCCGAACCAGTGGTAGATTCACTTGACGATTCAAAAGTACTTGTAAAAGTTTATTTGAATAAAAATCATTTTGAATTTTGAATTTTGTAAGGTTCTACCCCAAAATGTTAAGTTAATTTTTAACCCAAAATATTGAACAGCATGGGCTATACTGCCAATTGCCAACGATGGAAGCCATAGTGTGGCCAGTTTTGTATAACGTGATCTCTAAACTAAACTAAAATGACAGCTCTTAGTCTAGGCTTGAACCTTTTTACTATCGAACCGCAAGTCATCAACAAGGTCTGGAATCTGCATCCATGCGTAGTGGAATGTTTCGTCGTTCCTAATTCTAACCGCTAGGATATGGAATGCCCTTCCGGCTCCCTTTTACCCTCCTCTTTTAGTCAAATCAGAAACTTTTTTCAAACGTCAAAACGCGCGCTTCGTATGGGATTTTGTATGAAATACAAAACCATTAAAAAAATATCGATTGCAGTATAAAAGTGCATCGAATTTCGATGACGCCACCAACAATTTCATACAACATCATAAGCGCGCGTTTAGACGTTTGAAAAAAAGTTGCTATTCTGGCTTGATGTCAAAAACCCAATTCTGCTTCGTCTTAGCCCTTTTTCCCTCTAGTTAACACCAAAAACAAAAACAAAAAATGTCTATTTCAGTGTGGTGAGCAAGGAACGCGGCTACCTACTTCAGACGCTCGGGGACAAGGAGGTTCACGACTGGCTTTACGCCATCAACCCATTGCTCGCAGGGCAGATCAGGTGAGCAATCCAACCCCCTTATACTGAATATATTATGATTATTTTCTGTTGCTTACTTACTGCTTCCTTTCAAACTTTTGGGGTATGTTCCGATATACACCGCGAGCACTGTTCAGTGCTCTTACTGGAGAGAAATTCGTTCCGTTATGGACTGACAGTACTTCAATATCCTAGGTAAATATATAACGTCATAAATCGTCGCTATTTTTGTACTTTGAGCACTGGTGTTTTCGAGGTAAGGTGATTTCAGTTCTGACTGCGTTCCGTTTTAAACAGTAACCAGTTTAGCTAACTATAAAGAAACGGCTTCGCAGTATACTAAATTGACGTCACATCTTACTGTTCTCGCAGTGTATATCGGAACGTATCCTAAATTTATTGTTGTAACTGTGACGTCACCCGGGGTCACAGCTGAAAATCTGTGCCTTGCTTTGTATGCATTTATGGGCATATGACGCAGGGCAAAACGCTGAGCTGTGCACCCTTTCTGGGTGGTGTCACAGACGAAAGCTTTACATTTGTATATAGTTTTGTCTATGGTCCACACACTACTGGTTAATAAACTGACTTTCTTTCTTTATAACAATCTCGCGAGCAAATAATCAGGGTCATCAAACTAATACTGTCGATAAAAACCGATAAGGTAGGAATTTGGCAGAGCTTGCAACCTTTGGACATACATCAAAATATGAAGGTTTGTCTGTTTCTTATAATTGTCAAATCACGGTTGAACTGCTGAACCCGATCTTGACAATATTTATTAAAGAGTTTGCAATCAATCAAAGTTCCGACGAGATATTTAAAATCCTTAAAAAAACCTAAAGATGACCTTTATAGATAACCGTAAGACGTTGCCAATAGCTAGATAAGACTAACTAAGCCAGGCAGCTCGGTCCCTTAGAAAACCGCCTCATACCAGAACGTGTCATCAATAGCTAAGGCTAGAACATAAGACTGATACAGCCAGCCAGCTCGGTCCCTTACATTACCGCATCATGTCGGAACGCTCAATCGCTTGGCCACGTCTTTGTCGGTAGGATGGTAACTAGACATGGCCGACTGACAGAAAATAAAAAACGAGTGTGCTTTAGATTACACGACTGAAGTAAAACTTCTTTATGGTATGAGAAATAAGATACGTAACTGACTAAGAGAGAAAGAGAGAAAGAAAATGTGTGCTCGCACCTCTCTCTTGCCCCTAAAATAATATACGAAACGTAACTCTCTCTCTTTCTATCTTCACTAACTTATCAACTTTCGTTCGCCTCGCCCGATCCACACTTTTCGTAACGCTCTCGTCACGCATTCACCAGCTTACTACCCAAGTCAAGCGTAAAGAAGTTTTACTTCAAAAATTCAGAAATTATTAAATTAAGAATTGATAATTTCTGCTCGTCAAAAACAATAACATAAAAACGTAAGGTGTGGCGCAGGTCGCGGTCCGCGCGCCGTCCCCGCGCGCCCGACGCGCCGCCGCTCACCGCATGAGACCTCACCATGGAGTCTATCCTCGTTTTTTAAGCGCGTCGCCGACGGACGCATCCACGCGCACAGACCGCTCCGCGCCGTGCGCGCCTCGCATAGATATTAACACGGCCCCAAAACTGGCGACGCTTTTGCTCGGCGTTTGACGAAACCGCCCGATTCACGCCCGTAGACATTTCAACAATAGGTATGATGACAGTAACCAAGAACCAATGAAATTATGAATTTATCTAATGAAATAGGATTCATGGATTATAAAAAACGTATTTATTTTTCTATTTCGAGTGAGATTGCTATTTATTTTGATAAAATAAAATTATAAAATACAGCAATCCGCCATAATGGATTAACCACCAAGAAGCGAATGACGTCACAATGGTTTGTTTTCGAGCTTTGACAATCACACTATTGCTTACTGCACACTGCACAGAGTACATTGGTAAAAATAATAGTGACGTCACAAACGACGCCATGACACCGGGGAGCGTTTTGGCGTGAATTTTAAAATTTAAATTTCAAATGCCAATATTATCTACCAAACCTTATTTTTCTGCTGAAATAAGATATTTTTTCGAAATAGTAGATACTTCCGAACATAATCTGAGCATTTTTCAAAATCAGTCATCATGCCTATTATTCAGGTCCGATACCCGAACGATCTACGATTTTAAATACGAAAGAGCATTAACTCGAACGAGGCTCGGTAAATTCGGACACAGTATGGTCTGACATAAATTTTCAATCGCCTCGAATAAATGTGAATGATCCTTAATAATAATCTGTAATTAAATGTGTAAATGTAAAGCTGGGTATCTAAATTTTCCGCGAATTTGTTTGAGCGCGAATTCCATGCTCATTTACTGTTAAATAATTAATTATAGAAATCGTCTGCGAGCAGTGAAACGGTCGTTTAGCCAGCTTCAAGCTGGAATTTATTGCTCGCGCTTAAGGGCACAAAGGGAGCCAAATAATTCTAAAAGTTAGATTTCTCTCATTATTATTGCATACGCCGTAGCATACGTACGTATCCACTAGTACGCAGCATGGCACTTCTGATTTACATTAATGGACACCCAGTTTTTTCCCATTTCATAATAATTATTATTATTATGATATATACTAGAGATTGATCAGGTATAGTATAGGAGTGTAGATAAACCTGGGGTTAGAAAAACGTTAGAATGCCTGACTGATGCTGGAATTAACGTCTAACGCCGAGCAAAAGTTTAAAACTGTATATTGTATACGCAAGATTCTGTGACTGGTTTGGTAGAAGGATAACGATAACGTTTTCGTATTTAATTAATAAAAAATTTAATGAAATAGATCAATTATATACAAAAAATATATATTATGTGTATTCCACTAAAAAAGGTTGATAGAAAAATGAATTACCAGTGGAAGATTATGTGCTCTGGTGGGGGGCCACAGATTTCTAAAAATAGATCAATAATTAAATCTTTTTTTAATATTTTAAACCTAAGCTTAAGTTCTGAATTTACAATATACTCGAAGAATCAATTAATTTAGCATATCTGAACTATTATAACCAGTATTATTGTATATTATTATTGAGGCATAAAATGCTATATACGGTCTATACGTAAATATAATATGTGTGTTTTATATGTTGTTATATTTTTACAATGTTCATAATAGTTTTAAATCGTCGGTCAAGTGTGAGTTGGGACCAAACCGGTGCACCGATAGCGGGAATGGGGTAAAAATACTATTTACATAAAATATTTAATGAACAATAAACATTGGACCTTTTAAAGCGGGCTGTTTTAATATCTACTGTAGGACGCACAACTATTGCAATAAGTTTTTTATCTGTGTATTTTTAACAGTATATATAAATGTTACGGTCCATGCACCGCTACCTTTTTCAATATCTCTTGCCAAATATTAAAAAAAAAAGAATTTCATTAGTTTTAACATGTGAAACTAGATAAGCGAAAACATCTTGCCCGTTTATAATCTATTATTTACACTTTATATCCGTATTCAATTAAAAAAATAAAAATCTCAATTTACTCTAAGCTTAATAACTAGTTTTAAGTTGTACGGTGCAAGGACTCAGGGCCGCTTGCACAAGGACATTTTAACTGATTTATTTAAATTTTGTAATGCTGTCCCTTTTTGGCAAATGCATATTGTGGTTGCCAAAAAGGGACAGCATTAAAATATTTAACTATATCAATTTAAGAGTCCTTGTGCAAGTGGGCCTTAAATTGACAAAATATATGCCAATTATGTTAATCTTTCCTTTTATTTATTGTAATATTTCGTGCAGTAAGTGTTAGGTCGTTCAAATGTTGCGCACAAAATAGACTTTGTCGGCGATTGCTCTCTAAACAAAACCAATGGACTCCATAATGTATCGCGAGGAAATTTCAATGTACTATGAAATGACAAATTATTGAAAATATCTATTTTAGATTCTCCCCTAATGTTACATACAATAATTATGTAATTTAACTTGTATATACGTATGACTCGAACGGTAGAATATTATATTTTGGGGCTCCTAAGGGTGTATTTCCGCCAGAGAAGTGCTTCGTTACTAAGCTATGGGTGTCAAACCTACCAATAGGAGCTAGATCTTATTGGTGGGTTCACACATCCTTAGCTTAGCAACATAGCACATACGAGTATTTTCTAATGGAAAGGCACCCTAAGAGTGTGAGCGAGATGGATAGTTCGTGACGTCATACGTAACGTTTGGTTTCACACTAGTAATGATTGTAAATACATACTATAATAATTTAATGGCAACGTAGTTAAATGTAGACTACGCGTTTTAATCAATGCTGCATGTGCGACCAGAATAATTTTAATGTAATTAATATTTGTTTGTAATTCTTTATATCATTTTATAATCAATATGACCAGTTGAACTAACGCAACGTGATACATTTCCAATCAAAATATTTTATGCTCAGTAACACATTTAAAACACTAGATAAGATCGTTGAATCGAAAATTGTTGTGTGTTTCTGATCATAGATGTAAGAGTTTGATTTAAATGAGTTGTACCGCTAGTACCCTTCAGGGTAGATACTTGTTTGTACCCTTAAAGGTACAAGTGGTACAAGTTTGACGCATTAGGTCGGGTGACGGGTTATATTGTCTCTGGATTATAAATCAATAATTTATAATTTTATTAAATGGATTGTATAAAGTAGGTTAAATGTGATGTTACCGGTGTAGTGTCACAATAATGTAATGTTACCGCGTTGGTACCATTCGTTTGTCCAGCCTCACAAATCATTCCGAACGTTGTCTAGTCATGTACTATGTAGGTACATTGTATGTGATAGAATATAGTTCCATAGGTACAATGCTGTGCAGCGAACAATCACCAAGTAGTTTGTTATATAAATGTTTCGGTGTTATGTTATATGTACGCGTGTACCCGTTCACATTTCCTCACATCCACTCGCATAACTTGGAATTAGACGTTTCATCTGTACCTAGTTCTGAAAATATATTTAGTAAAAAAACGATGAATTAGCATTGAAAGATACTATCATGCTTATAAAGAACTGAAAATAGTAATGAGCCATCTAATTCCAAAATAAGAAATAAGCTCAATGTAAAGGATAGTCTACACCTACCGACTGCTCAACTGGGTCTCGATTGGTGTTAACTTATCCTAACAACCCTGATGAAAATTTAATCACCGTAGTTAGAGTAATTGATGTGACCATGGGTTTATGTTACTTTTGTATGTATTTTCCTTTTCGACATTTTATATATCTTCGATTCGGATATGATTCTTAATCTTGTTACCGCTTCGGTGTTGAATTAAATAATCGTCACTAACTATCGCTTTTAGGTGACTATTTTCGAAATAAAAATCATAATAATTATATTATAATTCTATCCCAAAACGACTTTGTAAGCTTAAGTAAGTTTTAGTGATTGTAAATAAATTGACGTCTTTAATATTATAATAGTTCGTTTGGTACAATATGAGTTACAGATAAACTAGGGAAAATTTATAAACGTAATTGCTTTCTTCTACGTTCTAAAGTCCATTCACCGGCTTGCATCCCGATTTCGTAGACGGTACTAGGCTAAACGCTAGAATATTCTGGTAATAACTTAGCATAGACAATATAGTTGTAAGATCAAAAGTATTATCCAAAAAATTAGACATGCTGCGTGTTATTGAATGTTTCTTAAAATATTTATAAAAAAATTACAGTAATAATAAATATTGTCGTCGAGGAAAACTGTTTTTTGAAATTGAACTGTCTGCTACAGTGCAACATGAATTGTTCTCTTTTTACTTTCAATAACTGTTGTCGATGGATTTAGATGAATTTGACTATGTAGTTTTATTTATTCTCATAACGTCCCTTGTCACTAAAAAAATGTAATTATATTATTATCTTGTGTCCAAAATTGGTTCTTACCACAAATATATTGCTATAGGTTTACTCCCGTTGGTATATCGAATGATGGAATGAATCTATTTAATATTTACAATTTTCTTTTCTAGTCATTTATTTTAGTACATTCCAAAGCTGTAAATTCCTTATTTTTTTTTCTATATAGCGTAATGTATTTTGCATAGCAAAATGAAGTTTATCTTTTTTGGAGAATAAAAGTGAAACACGGATGTGCCGTGCGTTGTAATATATTTTAGTTCTATTCATGAATGGAAAAATTGGTTTGCATAGCTTCGTTTAGTTATATTTTTGTAGTTCCAAAAAGATCTTTTTAAATTAGAGATAACAGCTTAAGCTGTATTATATATATTTTTATAGAGTGTACTCTAAAAGCTATACTGTTATTTTTATAGGAATAGCTGTTTTTTCTATTCTTACGTTCACTGTTTTGTGTAATTTACGTTTTAAGTATTACTTGGGAATGTTGAGTAGTGAATGAGGGTAAGAGTTAGGGAGGGTACAGGAGTGCTTGTAAGGATTAGTTCGCGCGCAAGGCGTGTTAAAGAGGCGGCGCCACTCTCGCCGTTCTTGTGATTTCGATACGTGATTGTTGTCTGTTAGGCGAGAATGATATTTGAGGAAGTCTATATTCTATGTATAATTTATGAATTTCATTCAATTTATGGAGATAAGAACAATGTAACAATTGGTAATATTACTCATTGCTCTAAATGTACTATCAAAATATATTATACACAGTGTTAAAGGTCATAAATAAAATGCTTTGAAAATTTCCATATTGTTGTTTCTCTTATGAAAAACCTGTTTATGATATCAGGGATTGGAAGTCATCTAATCTTATAAAAATGAACGCACCTTTAATGTATTTACGCTTACATGCAAAGTGGGCATAGCATCTACACATAAATTGGACGTCGTCAGTGGTCGTTGAGTCACATCTATTTAGACAAAGTGAATAGCCAACGGCCAACTAGTGCTTAAGTCTATGGGGTTAGGAACTTATATCAACAGAGTAAATCTTCGGTCACAGAAAAGCAGTACCACGGCGTAAGTATCCTACTAATATTATAAATGTGAAAGTTTGGATGTTTTGGATTCCTTGACGCCGCAATGACAACCGATTTGGATTGAAATTTACAATGAAGATAGACTCAAATAACACATAGACTACAAAAAACACGCAATGTTTTTTTTTTAATCCACTACAAGCTAGCCCTTGACTGCGCTCTCACCTGATGGTAAGTGATGATGCAGTCTAAGATGGTAGCGGGCTAACCTGTTAGGGGCATAGCAGTTATATTAAACCCATACCCCTTCGGTTTCTACACGACATCGTACCGGAACGCTAAATAGCTTGGCGGCACGTCTTTGCCGGTAGGGTGGTGACTAGCCACGGCCGAAGCCTCCCACCAGGCACCCCGCGGCATTGCTCTGTCTTGACGCCTTCGTTATACGACTTTTAAAAAGAACTTATCTCCTAAGTGACAGTGGCAGTACAAAAAAACATACTTTTATATATAAGACACGCTTTTATTATTCTACAATTATCACAATAGTTAACAGTTATGTTACAGATATATTATTATTATAGCATTATGATAGTTAATTCGAAATCGATGTACACAGGAATGTAATATCGTAAATACATGAATTTATATACAAATTTTGAAGCGAGTAAACATTATCTTATATTACTGTAATAACATTATCTTACAACTGTAATGTCTCCCCATGCATGTTTCACAAATAAATAATAAATAATAAAGAATACAGTATGTAAAAGAATACATTACTTACCATAATATTGACTATCCATTATATAAAATATTATCTAGGAATTCAGATTGGGAGGAATTCATCGAAAGTGCTTGAAAATAGATGCGTTTATCAATACATTTGCGTTGTGTTCTTACATAAAATATACAGAATCGAACAAAAAAAAATGCCTTAATATAGACACAGATCTACGGACTACGAATAATAAAGTAAATAAATAATTTTACTACGTTATTTTGATAAAAGTAAACTCATGCTAATCTCATCGAACGAATCCTTCGTATACTTAATCGAACTTCACTTAGGTACATAATCGTTAATTCTAAGCAAAATAAATTGAATCTGTATTATAGTAACAAGGAGACATTAATGATCCCATTGGAATAAATGACATTTCTATTTAAAAAAAATAGTTTACGGGACTTAAAGGGCAAAACACACAGGGAGCGGGCGCGGGTCGTGTGCGGGTCGGGTCGGGTGTCAGTGGGGTTGAATTCCTTGTACGTATATGAACGACATCACACAGAACGCGGCCGCGGGTCGGACGCGTGGCGGGTGACGCTGTGTGATGTCGTCCATATAAATACAAGGAATTCAACCCGCCTGAAACCCGACCCGACCCGCGCCCGACCCGCACCCGCTTCCTGTGTGTTTCGCGCTTAAAAGTATGAATTTCGAATATTAAAAAAATAATACAAAAAAAAAACATCATTTTACGAAAGTCAGTCAGAACAGCCAAGTCACTGTCGCAACAGAAAATATCTCACGACATTTCACATTTCAGCCTCTCTCTATAAAAATATTGGACCATAATAAGAACTTTTACATTTTCACTCAAAAGGGTTCAAATTTTTATCATAATCATCATCTTCTCCAAAAGGATTTTTAGATCCACTGCTCTCTTCATCCGCGAACGGGTTTTTCGATTCATCGTATGTTTCACCGAAGGGGTTACGCGCGTCATTGGTTATAGCTGTTGAAATTTTTTGGGTTATCTTCTCGGTCTTTCTGGGTGGTACGGGGGAGACGTATGGGGACTTGTGTACTTTGGGTTCTAACCTGGTGAGATTGGCTTCGAGGCTGGAGGCGTATTGCTGTTGCTCCATAAGCCTCATTCTTCCTTCTGGGACGGGTATCACGGAGGTGCCTTTCGCAGCAACGTTCTTCGATGTGTTTGGTATGAACACTGGAAAGAAATAAATATACAGGATTAGTCTTTTTTTATCCATTACAAGTTAGCCCTTGGCCGCGATCTCACCTGATGGTAAGTGATGATAGTAGCGGGCTAACCTGTTAGGGGCATGGCCGTTATAAATTAACCCATACCCCTAATCGGTTTCTACATGACATCGTACAGGAACGTTAAATCGCTTAGCGTCTTTGCCGATAGCCACGGCGGCAGCCTCACACCAGACCAGACCAGGGAAAATCCAGAAATTATAAATTCCCGAATTGACCCTGCCGGGGATCGAACCCGGGACCTCCGCACGTTAAGAAACTTCGCCAGGGAGGTCGTCAAAACTCTCTTCTTCTAACAGCCTCAACAACAACAGGGAGTCTTTGACAAAAGCAGCAATTAAAGTTTTACCCACGTAACTCGTTCATATGAGTACCTTACGAAATCGTATGCTAATGTTAGATACGTACTTTACTTACGCACGCTACTTACATAATAACTTACAAGTGTAATCATGGCCTAAGGAAGATCCGCCCTCTTAGCCAAGTTACATATTGTTTCGTGTCTATTATCTTTCTATAATCGTTAACGCTAGCGGAGAGAAAAAAAATAAGTCTATAGTCTATGGTTAGCGTTTTTAATCGCTTTCGCTAAAGCGTTATCGCTTATAGAAAGAGAATAGACACGAACTTGGCTAGGGGGGCCGTTCTTTAAAACCGATCTAGATGATTTTAATTAAATAAGACCTGCATTGAAGAATTTTGAATTCAGTTGAAAATACCGTAAATAACAAAAGATTAGTAGATTAGTAAAGAGTACTATTAGGCCCAGTCTGAGAGAGACAAATAATGTTAGTGCTGTCCTGCTCTTACTGGTCGAGTCTGCGATTGACTCATTATTGTATGGTACTCTATAATTAGATGATAGATGGATCTATGGTTACTTTTGTAAAGGCGCCGGCTGCCTTGTTGTGTAAATAGCTAATTACGAGTATAAATAAACTAGCTGATGCCCACGACTTCGTACGCGGGGATCGAGGTTTTGTGGTTCCCGCGGGAACTCTTTAATTTTCCGGGATCAAAAGTAGACTATGTCTTATTCCAGACTATAATCTATCTCTGTGCCAAATTTCATCCAGATCCGTTCAGCTGTTGGGGCGTGATTGAGTAACAAACATCCATCCATACATCCATACCGACATCCATACATCCAAACTTCCGCATTTATAATATTAAATAAATGAATAATTAGATACCAGTGTTTAGTGTTTACATTTAAAAGTATGGAAACATATTTCTCTCCTCTCTTTTATTAAAATATAAAGAAATATAATTATATATTTTACAAGTGTATTATACTAAAGAGCGTACGTTATACCATTGAAATGTATTGTATATACTCGTATCTGCACGGAGACAAGTGCAGGCGCAGGTGTAGATGTAATCTTACCCTGTTTGCTGTGTCCCTCTTGCAGCCTCAGCTTGGCCTCTGCACCCGGGCCGTATGTCTGCATGGAGACGGGTGCAGGTGCAGGTGCAAGTGCGGGTGCGGGTGCAGGTGCAGGCAGGGCGGCGGTCGGCTCGGGCGGCTCCGTCACCACTGTCACCTTGTTGAAGAGACCACGGCCGAAGTATTCTGATACCACTGTAAAACTGGAAAGGAAAAATGTTAAATGTTATGAGAGATTCCTTATGCAAGCTAAATTAAAAAACAAATTCATACCGAGATAAAAAGCTAATGCGTGCGCCTTTTCGTCTTTTTTCCTTTGTTTTTTTTCCTCTACATGCCCTTGACTGCGATCTCACCTGATGGTAAGTTACAACGCAGTCTAAGATGGTAGTGGACTAATCTGTTAGGGGCATGGCAGTTATATTAAACCCATACGCCTATTCGTGTGTCCTGTTATTTTTATACTGGTATTTAATTACAGTTTATGCTAGCATTTGATTTTCACTTTGTTTATGCAAAAGCTAATGCTTACCAATATTATAAATACGAAATTGTGTCTGTCTGTCAGCTACGTTTCACAGCCCATCTTTGCAATCGATTTTGATGAAATTTGGTACACATTTGCATCCCGGGGAAGAGTTCCCGCGAGTAATCCACGCGAACGAAGTCGCGGGGTTTACATGTATGTAGTTTGTATAAAAAAATATTAAACTCGTAAGTATAACACATAACCCACCATGCAAACATGGTAAAACAGTATGTCAAAATCGAAGTCTCGCTGGAGAGTTGTTTTATAAACTTTTCGATATTTACAAACACATGACATTAGGCCGGCGCCGCGCCGACCCAACTTAAGACACGTTGATATTCGATAACACTACACGTTGTAATCTTTATGTCATAACAGATTACAAAAATAACATGTCGTGTGAATTTATTTCGTACAAGATGCTATCAATAATAGTAGATAATGCCCGAAACTTCATCCGCGTGCATTAAGTTTTTTTAATTCCCGCGGAAACTCGTTACTTTTCTCGTTACCTACTTTTAGTAAGCCTATAGGTATCCGTCCCCAGAATAAAACCTATCTCTGTACCTTTCATCCAAATCCGTTGTAAAGATGGGCCATGATAACATGAAAATGTTGCAATTCCAATAAATACATTTATTAACATAGATTTTTTACATTATGGTTTATATGGTTTCTTAGCAGTTAGCATCCCTTAAGCCTTGTCGACTTGTCTGGGGGCTACACACCCCTTCGGTTTCTACACAGCATCGTACCGGAACGCTAAATCGCTTGGCGGCACGTCTTTTGCCGGTAGGGTGGTAACTAGCCACGGCCGAAGCCTCCCACCAGGCCAGACCAGGGAAAATTCAGAAATTATAAATTCCCAAATTGACCCTGCCGGGGATCGAACCCAGGACCTCCGCACGTTAAGGCAACAGCGCTACACACTGCGCCACGGAGGTCGTCAAAACTAATAAATAATTTAAAAAAGTTTAGTGCCTACTCAAAAAAACGTGGAAATTTTGTTTTACCTCTCATATCCATCATCAGCGTGATTCCGAAAACACCAAGATAAGGGAGAAAACATGTCGCCTGACACAAACTGTACACATCATCACACCATTAGTTACCTCAAGTTAATGCCAAAACCATTAAAACACGTTAATTAGTCTATTTTTGATAAGAAGGCAGTATGCGCGCGCTCAGTACTCGACTCGCAATGACATTGAAGGCGAAAGAAAGGCCGGCGTGATAATTATCTGTGTTTTTAAAACATGAATTATAGGATGTATATTAAAAATTGCGGTCATGGCAGGATTCCAACTAATTATTTATTTTTCTACTCAAATACCGTATGCATGGGTTCTCGTGGATTTTCCAAAAATATAAAACTTTCATACAAGCCTTGTCCTGACAATAATTACGAACTCAACAAACAAGAAATCAGGCAAATTGAACCGTTTTCAAGAGATGTTACGTCATACGGCAATTGATTTTTAGGGTTCCGTAACTCAAAAGGAAATCAAATCAAATCAAATGAAATGTTTTTTATTCAAATAAACTTTTACAAGTACTTTTGAATCGTCAAGTGAATCTACCAAGTCAAAAACGGTACCCTTAACTTATAGGATCACTTTGTTGTCCGTCCGTGTGTCTGTCAAGACCCCTTTTCTCAGGAACGCAAGGAGGTATCAAGCTGAAATTCATATCAAATACTCGGGTATAATGTCCCTTGGAGCTGTGAAAAAATCAAACTTCTAAGCCAACGCAATCAAAAGATACAGCCGTTTATGCTGCAAATTTTTGACACTCGCAAGGGAATCAAAACGTACAGGGTACTTTTCCCGTGAACTCAGAATCTTGAAATTTTGCCAAATTTCATCCCGTATCGTGCCCGAAGCAACGTCTTACAGCACAGGTAAAGAAAAAATTGCGAAAAGCATAAATTTTTAGTTACATCATAAATAAATAATAACTAATAAGTAATAATTTTAAACTTACTAATGTTATGGATTTCATTTAGCAAAAAAATACCATAACTTTTACTTATATACCTACAGGTTTGTACGGAACCCTCGGTGCGCGAGTCCGACGCGCACTTGGCTGGTTTTCAGGTACTATGAAGTTAAGTTTTGTAATTGTTAGACCATGCGCAAGAAAGATTTTAAAACGGTAGCTGAATTTAACCCGACATTCTAAAGTCAGTGAGAAGTATTGAAATGATTGCATCATAGATTCGAAAATATGCTCAGTGATTGCAAGCACATTGCCCAATTTACCTCTTGAACCAATTTAGTTACAATTGGGTATAAGACTAGACAACAAGTCAAATCAGGAACTTTTTTTCAAACGTCAAAACGCGCGCTTAGTATGGGAAGTCGTATGAAATAATGATTAATGACGTCATCAAAATTCGACGCTATTTTTTACTTCAATCGATTGTTTAAAATGGTTTCCGAATACTAGGACCTGACAGTCGATTACGCAAAAACTCCATCAATGATTGCAATAATCTCAATTATTTTTCCCAATAGCGAGAGGCGTCAGCCAATTACAGGTGATTGCGACCGTCGCATTGTAGCTGTCGTTTTACCGCAATTGACCTCCTGGATGTCTTCTTCATCCTATGTCTCACCATGGTCAAAATATTTAATGTTCCGTTATGCTTATGATTATATAACTTACAAGTTCTTAAGTGTAGGGTCACTAGACCGTGATTCCGGTTCCAAACGAAGCAAAATAAGTAATACATTTAAATAAATAACCCAAGGTTAGCATTTACGAGTATATTTCCTGCCACTTATAAGTACCTTCAAGGCAAGAGTGAATAGGCATCTTCTAGGCAAGCGCGTTCCAACCTAGACCTCATCATTGCTTTGCACTAAGCATGATTGTCGTCAAGCGCAAGCCCTTCACGCAATAAAAAAATATGAAGATGTTAACTTACGAATGTTTAGTACTATCCCAAGGTTAGCAGTTATATGAATACTTTACAAGGACTAATGAATATTCAGTATAAGATAGGTTTTGATATAAATGAAAAATATCGTAATAACCTCAATATGTCAAAAAATCAAAGTGGTAATGATTTGTACTATAGTCAGATCATGAAAATGTGAAGATCATGGCCTTATTACGTAAAAAATATTGCTACAATGTAACTATCGTAATCACCTCCGATTGGCTCTCTTTCGCTATCAGCAAATTCAGCCAATTAAAAAATTTGAGATTATATCCTACTGATGCCCGCGACTTCGTTCGCTTGGATTGAGTTTTTTTTTTGTTTCCCGCGGGAACTCTTTAGTATTCGGGGATAAAAAGTAGCCTATATGTTAATGCAGGGTATAATCTATCTCCATTCCAAATTTCAGCCGAATCCATCCAGTAGTTTTTACTTGCGAGTAACAAATAAACACACATACAAACGTCCGTCTTTATAATATTAGTGTGAAATATACTATGATGTAGGTTTTACTGAATAGGGCAACAGGCTTGTATTGAGCATTGGAAGAAATAATTTACAAATAAACGCACGACGAAGGAAAACACCGCTATTGAATTCAATGGAGTTCAGAAACATGGTGGTTGTACATGTTGTTTTGAAAATGACATCTGAGTAAATACCGATTAACTTGCCATACGGCAAACACGATCATGTGAAATGCCTTAAACAAACGCTCTAGGGACTATTGACTCTCTTATCAACCCATTGCCGACCGTTATACCATAATCCGAAGAACAAGGTTCAAATATGCGGATTCTCACGTTTACCAACGATTAATAAACTTGTGTTAAAAATATATATATTATAAAATGCAGATTTTACTTTCTTTAAAATCGACGTCGTCCTCCTCCTTAATGCAAATTCCTAATACTTAAAATTTTAACGACACTCGTGCTCGGTGTCGGAGTATGTTCGACATAGCAACACCGCTATACTCACGGGTCGTGGTCGGCGTGCAGCCTCGAGTGCAGTTGCTCGGCGGCGGGGGGCGGCGGCAGGGACGCCCGGTGGCCGCCCGCGCTCGTGGCGCACGACGGACACTCGTGCTCGTTGTCGGAGTACGTTTGGAAGCAGCTGAGGAAAAAAACTAATGTCTTTAGGAGGACTAATAACGGTTTCGCCGCTGTTCTGGCGGGGGTGTTGCCGGCGGACCTGAAAGTGATCCGTCCTGCGGCAGTTAGGAAGCTAATACATTTTACATTTAAAAAAAATTATCGACATGCAAATACCAGGGCCACCTCTCTAGGCTCGCCGCTCCAGTTCTTGTGACACGAGCTATAGTGGTGACGCATAATACCGCGGCCAAGGGAGCGCAAGTTGAGCAAGCAAAAATCGGATCGGCCGTGGCGGAGTGACAGGACAAGTTCGTTCGAAGTGGCGAAAAAAAGGCAGAAGTAGAAGCTTCTATTGCCGGAAGAAACTCTTTGAGCCCGCGTAGTATTAATAAACAAATCGTGACTTACTCCAGGTGGTAAGAATGCTGACAGAGGAAGTGCAGGGATGGAAGTTCCAGCAGCTTGTTGCAGGCAGCGCAGCGGGAGCTCTGGAAGGTCATTGGTTCGTTCTGGATCACCTGGATCTGGGCTTTCATCTTCTCTATTTCGGACTTGTATTTGGCTGCTAGCTCTTGTTCCCGAGTTATGACGTCATCTTCAGACTTTAGGACGTCCATTAGATACCTAAAAACGTATTATATCTATTTTTATTTTATTTTATTTTTATTTATTAGGGACGATAAACAATTACACATTAAAATCTTATTATCTAAACACAAACAAAATAAATAAAACAAATGTGCAATACACCACACCATCCACGGGTTAACAGTTTAAAATTTTGAATATGAAGGCGACACAATGTATCAAACTTATCTAAATTATATATGTTATACATAAAATATAAAATAAAATGCTAAAATAATATATATGCTAAAATATAACACTAAAATTTAAATTTACTACTAACAATAAAAAATAATAATAAATAAACAGAAACAATAAGAAAATAGAATAGAGAAAATAGAATTGAGGTACAAATTGGAATTGGTTACAATCTCTTGTCCAATGTAGGTAAAAATTCAATCCTTATAAAAATTGTTTTTCGTTCAAGACCTTGATGACAGCCTCTTTATATCTACCCTCAGACAGAGCAAAGATATCGACACTGTCGAAGCTTCTGTTGTATTCGTCAACAAGTCGACGCATAGGTGAACGCTTGCCCGCATTGTTGTTAAATATATCTGTTAGTTAAATATAAAAATAGTAGATACGGAAATTATAAAGAAGTATACGAATATAATACTAACTTTCTAACGTCTCCAAGAGTATAATTTGGTGTACTAGCGAGGCAATCGATGACTAGAATTGGTGACAGAAGTTTTTCAGTTGCTGAAAAAAAAAACATTAAGTAATCAACTGAAATTAGCTACATGTTTATCAAATTTTATCTGAGTGATTGGAAAAATTCTCGCTCAAACATTGGTCTGAAAAGTGTATTGTACTAAACGATTTGATGATGATTGTTGAGATGAAACGGAAATACGACTAAGAAGGTCTTTTAGGTATGTTTTGTTATTATAATATCAAAGGCTGCAATTAACGATACTAAAATGAAGATGCGGACACCGCGCGGTTGCCGCTCCTTTGCCGCGCTGTGGTAAACATGAATAACGAGAGTGAATTATTGATCGAGCGAAGCGAAGGTCTCTGAGTCTACTCGAGTGAATTTGCACTTGTTCGTCCGTCCGTCCGTCCGTCTGTCAGAGCCTTATAACTTCTGAATTACTGAACATAATTACTTCAAATTTAAATATAATATGTAAACCGATGGCCTCCCGCTGAATATGGCTTCAAAAAGCTTTAAAAATCTTTATTTCAGAGGAAGCTAATGCGAAGTAAAATATTTTTTATTTTAGCGTTACATAGGGTTGTGGTATATCATTTTAAAGATAATTAGGAATAGAGTCCAAAATTTTTATTTTTTTATTTTCCCCTGAAATTGACGAAATGGGGGGCTTTCAAAGTGGAGATTTTCTAACGTCCAAAGTTGACCTCAGAACTCAAAATTTTCTGAAAGGCTGAGCCTGAAACTTGATCGATTATTTGAATTATATCTTGTACTTGAACAACAAATACTTAGATAAATATTGTAAGGAAACGAAATTATTTAATTTTTAATGAGCTTCAGTATTTTTAACAGAACTTCACAATGATGGCAATCGATGGCGCCGCCAGGTCTCAGTTCGGGGTGGACCACTAGTTAATATGATTCAAAAAAGCGGAGCGCAGCAGCAACGCCACTTGCGCACGATATCTACTGCGCATACTCACCCGCAACGTGCGACAGCTCGGGCAGACACGACGCCGGCGGCGGCGCCCAGAGCACGTCGAGCCATAGTCTCGGACACGCCGCGCCGCGCTTGCGACACACGCTCAGCGCGCGCTCCGCGTCGCCCGAGCGCAGCAGCAACGCCACTTGCGCACGATATCTACTGCGCATACTCACCCGCAACGTGCGACAGCTCGGGCAGACACGACGCCGGCGGCGGCGCCCAGAGCACGTCGAGCCATAGTCTCGGACACGCCGCGCCGCGCTTGCGACACACGCTCAGCGCGCGCTCCGCGTCGCCCGAGCGCAGCAGCAACGCCACTTGCGCACGATATCTACTGCGCATACTCACCCGCAACGTGCGACAGCTCGGGCAGACACGACGCCGGCGGCGGCGCCCAGAGCACGTCGAGCCATAGCCTCGGACACGCCGCGCCGCGCTTGCGACACACGCTCAGCGCGCGCTCCGCGTCGCCCGAGCGCAGCAGCAACGCCACTTGCGCACGATATCTACTGCGCATACTCACCCGCAACGTGCGACAGCTCGGGCAGACACGACGCCGGCGGCGGCGCCCAGAGCACGTCGAGCCATAGTCTCGGACACGCCGCGCCGCGCTTGCGACACACGCTCAGCGCGCGCTCCGCGTCGCCCGAGCGCAGCAGCAACGCCACTTGCGCACGATATCTACTGCGCATACTCACCCGCAACGTGCGACAGCTCGGGCAGACACGACGCCGGCGGCGGCGCCCAGAGCACGTCGAGCCATAGTCTCGGACACGCCGCGCCGCGCTTGCGACACACGCTCAGCGCGCGCTCCGCGTCGCCCGAGCGCAGCAGCAACGCCACTTGCGCACGATATCTACTGCGCATACTCACCCGCAACGTGCGACAGCTCGGGCAGACACGACGCCGGCGGCGGCGCCCAGAGCACGTCGAGCCATAGTCTCGGACACGCCGCGCCGCGCTTGCGACACACGCTCAGCGCGCGCTCCGCGTCGCCCGAGCGCAGCAGCAACGCCACTTGCGCACGATATCTACTGCGCATACTCACCCGCAACGTGCGACAGCTCGGGCAGACACGACGCCGGCGGCGGCGCCCAGAGCACGTCGAGCCATAGTCTCGGACACGCCGCGCCGCGCTTGCGACACACGCTCAGCGCGCGCTCCGCGTCGCCCGAGCGCAGCAGCAACGCCACTTGCGCACGATATCTACTGCGCATACTCACCCGCAACGTGCGACAGCTCGGGCAGACACGACGCCGGCGGCGGCGCCCAGAGCACGTCGAGCCATAGTCTCGGACACGCCGCGCCGCGCTTGCGACACACGCTCAGCGCGCGCTCCGCGTCGCCCGAGCGCAGCAGCAACGCCACTTGCGCACGATATCTACTGCGCATACTCACCCGCAACGTGCGACAGCTCGGGCAGACACGACGCCGGCGGCGGCGCCCAGAGCACGTCGAGCCATAGTCTCGGACACGCCGCGCCGCGCTTGCGACACACGCTCAGCGCGCGCTCCGCGTCGCCCGAGCGCAGCAGCAACGCCACTTGCGCACGATATCTACTGCGCATACTCACCCGCAACGTGCGACAGCTCGGGCAGACACGACGCCGGCGGCGGCGCCCAGAGCACGTCGAGCCATAGTCTCGGACACGCCGCGCCGCGCTTGCGACACACGCTCAGCGCGCGCTCCGCGTCGCCCGAGCGCAGCAGCAACGCCACTTGCGCACGATATCTACTGCGCATACTCACCCGCAACGTGCGACAGCTCGGGCAGACACGACGCCGGCGGCGGCGCCCAGAGCACGTCGAGCCATAGTCTCGGACACGCCGCGCCGCGCTTGCGACACACGCTCAGCGCGCGCTCCGCGTCGCCCGAGCGCAGCAGCAACGCCACTTGCGCACGATATCTACTGCGCATACTCACCCGCAACGTGCGACAGCTCGGGCAGACACGACGCCGGCGGCGGCGCCCAGAGCACGTCGAGCCATAGTCTCGGACACGCCGCGCCGCGCTTGCGACACACGCTCAGCGCGCGCTCCGCGTCGCCCGAGCGCAGCAGCAACGCCACTTGCGCACGATATCTACTGCGCATACTCACCCGCAACGTGCGACAGCTCGGGCAGACACGACGCCGGCGGCGGCGCCCAGAGCACGTCGAGCCATAGTCTCGGACACGCCGCGCCGCGCTTGCGACACACGCTCAGCGCGCGCTCCGCGTCGCCCGAGCGCAGCAGCAACGCCACTTGCGCACGATATCTACTGCGCATACTCACCCGCAACGTGCGACAGCTCGGGCAGACACGACGCCGGCGGCGGCGCCCAGAGCACGTCGAGCCATAGTCTCGGACACGCCGCGCCGCGCTTGCGACACACGCTCAGCGCGCGCTCCGCGTCGCCCGAGCGCAGCAGCAACGCCACTTGCGCACGATATCTACTGCGCATACTCACCCGCAACGTGCGACAGCTCGGGCAGACACGACGCCGGCGGCGGCGCCCAGAGCACGTCGAGCCATAGTCTCGGACACGCCGCGCCGCGCTTGCGACACACGCTCAGCGCGCGCTCCGCGTCGCCCGAGCGCAGCAGCAACGCCACTTGCGCACGATATCTACTGCGCATACTCACCCGCAACGTGCGACAGCTCGGGCAGACACGACGCCGGCGGCGGCGCCCAGAGCACGTCGAGCCATAGTCTCGGACACGCCGCGCCGCGCTTGCGACACACGCTCAGCGCGCGCTCCGCGTCGCCCGAGCGCAGCAGCAACGCCACTTGCGCACGATATCTACTGCGCATACTCACCCGCAACGTGCGACAGCTCGGGCAGACACGACGCCGGCGGCGGCGCCCAGAGCAGCAGCAGCAACGCCACTTGCGCACGATATCTACTGCGCATACTCACCCGCAACGTGCGACAGCTCGGGCAGACACGACGCCGGCGGCGGCGCCCAGAGCACGTCGAGCCATAGTCTCGGACACGCCGCGCCGCGCTTGCGACACACGCTCAGCGCGCGCTCCGCGTCGCCCGAGCGCAGCAGCAACGCCACTTGCGCACGATATCTACTGCGCATACTCACCCGCAACGTGCGACAGCTCGGGCAGACACGACGCCGGCGGCGGCGCCCAGAGCACGTCGAGCCATAGTCTCGGACACGCCGCGCCGCGCTTGCGACACACGCTCAGCGCGCGCTCCGCGTCGCCCGAGCGCAGCAGCAACGCCACTTGCGCACGATATCTACTGCGCATACTCACCCGCAACGTGCGACAGCTCGGGCAGACACGACGCCGGCGGCGGCGCCCAGAGCACGTCGAGCCATAGCCTCGGACACGCCGCGCCGCGCTTGCGACACACGCTCAGCGCGCGCTCCGCGTCGCCCGAGCGCAGCAGCAACGCCACTTGCGCACGATATCTACTGCGCATACTCACCCGCAACGTGCGACAGCTCGGGCAGACACGACGCCGGCGGCGGCGCCCAGAGCACGTCGAGCCATAGTCTCGGACACGCCGCGCCGCGCTTGCGACACACGCTCAGCGCGCGCTCCGCGTCGCCCGAGCGCAGCAGCAACGCCACTTGCGCACGATATCTACTGCGCATACTCACCCGCAACGTGCGACAGCTCGGGCAGACACGACGCCGGCGGCGGCGCCCAGAGCACGTCGAGCCATAGTCTCGGACACGCCGCGCCGCGCTTGCGACACACGCTCAGCGCGCGCTCCGCGTCGCCCGAGCGCAGCAGCAACGCCACTTGCGCACGATATCTACTGCGCATACTCACCCGCAACGTGCGACAGCTCGGGCAGACACGACGCCGGCGGCGGCGCCCAGAGCACGTCGAGCCATAGTCTCGGACACGCCGCGCCGCGCTTGCGACACACGCTCAGCGCGCGCTCCGCGTCGCCCGAGCGCAGCAGCAACGCCACTTGCGCACGATATCTACTGCGCATACTCACCCGCAACGTGCGACAGCTCGGGCAGACACGACGCCGGCGGCGGCGCCCAGAGCACGTCGAGCCATAGTCTCGGACACGCCGCGCCGCGCTTGCGACACACGCTCAGCGCGCGCTCCGCGTCGCCCGAGCGCAGCAGCAACGCCACTTGCGCACGATATCTACTGCGCATACTCACCCGCAACGTGCGACAGCTCGGGCAGACACGACGCCGGCGGCGGCGCCCAGAGCACGTCGAGCCATAGTCTCGGACACGCCGCGCCGCGCTTGCGACACACGCTCAGCGCGCGCTCCGCGTCGCCCGAGCGCAGCAGCAACGCCACTTGCGCACGATATCTACTGCGCATACTCACCCGCAACGTGCGACAGCTCGGGCAGACACGACGCCGGCGGCGGCGCCCAGAGCACGTCGAGCCATAGTCTCGGACACGCCGCGCCGCGCTTGCGACACACGCTCAGCGCGCGCTCCGCGTCGCCCGAGCGCAGCAGCAACGCCACTTGCGCACGATATCTACTGCGCATACTCACCCGCAACGTGCGACAGCTCGGGCAGACACGACGCCGGCGGCGGCGCCCAGAGCACGTCGAGCCATAGTCTCGGACACGCCGCGCCGCGCTTGCGACACACGCTCAGCGCGCGCTCCGCGTCGCCCGAGCGCAGCAGCAACGCCACTTGCGCACGATATCTACTGCGCATACTCACCCGCAACGTGCGACAGCTCGGGCAGACACGACGCCGGCGGCGGCGCCCAGAGCACGTCGAGCCATAGTCTCGGACACGCCGCGCCGCGCTTGCGACACACGCTCAGCGCGCGCTCCGCGTCGCCCGAGCGCAGCAGCAACGCCACTTGCGCACGATATCTACTGCGCATACTCACCCGCAACGTGCGACAGCTCGGGCAGACACGACGCCGGCGGCGGCGCCCAGAGCACGTCGAGCCATAGTCTCGGACACGCCGCGCCGCGCTTGCGACACACGCTCAGCGCGCGCTCCGCGTCGCCCGAGCGCAGCAGCAACGCCACTTGCGCACGATATCTACTGCGCATACTCACCCGCAACGTGCGACAGCTCGGGCAGACACGACGCCGGCGGCGGCGCCCAGAGCACGTCGAGCCATAGCCTCGGACACGCCGCGCCGCGCTTGCGACACACGCTCAGCGCGCGCTCCGCGTCGCCCGAGCGCAGCAGCAACGCCACTTGCGCACGATATCTACTGCGCATACTCACCCGCAACGTGCGACAGCTCGGGCAGACACGACGCCGGCGGCGGCGCCCAGAGCACGTCGAGCCATAGCCTCGGACACGCCGCGCCGCGCTTGCGACACACGCTCAGCGCGCGCTCCGCGTCGCCCGAGCGCAGCAGCAACGCCACTTGCGCACGATATCTACTGCGCATACTCACCCGCAACGTGCGACAGCTCGGGCAGACACGACGCCGGCGGCGGCGCCCAGAGCACGTCGAGCCATAGTCTCGGACACGCCGCGCCGCGCTTGCGACACACGCTCAGCGCGCGCTCCGCGTCGCCCGAGCGCAGCAGCAACGCCACTTGCGCACGATATCTACTGCGCATACTCACCCGCAACGTGCGACAGCTCGGGCAGACACGACGCCGGCGGCGGCGCCCAGAGCACGTCGAGCCATAGTCTCGGACACGCCGCGCCGCGCTTGCGACACACGCTCAGCGCGCGCTCCGCGTCGCCCGAGCGCAGCAGCAACGCCACTTGCGCACGATATCTACTGCGCATACTCACCCGCAACGTGCGACAGCTCGGGCAGACACGACGCCGGCGGCGGCGCCCAGAGCACGTCGAGCCATAGTCTCGGACACGCCGCGCCGCGCTTGCGACACACGCTCAGCGCGCGCTCCGCGTCGCCCGAGCGCAGCAGCAACGCCACTTGCGCACGATATCTACTGCGCATACTCACCCGCAACGTGCGACAGCTCGGGCAGACACGACGCCGGCGGCGGCGCCCAGAGCACGTCGAGCCATAGTCTCGGACACGCCGCGCCGCGCTTGCGACACACGCTCAGCGCGCGCTCCGCGTCGCCCGAGCGCAGCAGCAACGCCACTTGCGCACGATATCTACTGCGCATACTCACCCGCAACGTGCGACAGCTCGGGCAGACACGACGCCGGCGGCGGCGCCCAGAGCACGTCGAGCCATAGTCTCGGACACGCCGCGCCGCGCTTGCGACACACGCTCAGCGCGCGCTCCGCGTCGCCCGAGCGCAGCAGCAACGCCACTTGCGCACGATATCTACTGCGCATACTCACCCGCAACGTGCGACAGCTCGGGCAGACACGACGCCGGCGGCGGCGCCCAGAGCACGTCGAGCCATAGTCTCGGACACGCCGCGCCGCGCTTGCGACACACGCTCAGCGCGCGCTCCGCGTCGCCCGAGCGCAGCAGCAACGCCACTTGCGCACGATATCTACTGCGCATACTCACCCGCAACGTGCGACAGCTCGGGCAGACACGACGCCGGCGGCGGCGCCCAGAGCACGTCGAGCCATAGTCTCGGACACGCCGCGCCGCGCTTGCGACACACGCTCAGCGCGCGCTCCGCGTCGCCCGAGCGCAGCAGCAACGCCACTTGCGCACGATATCTACTGCGCATACTCACCCGCAACGTGCGACAGCTCGGGCAGACACGACGCCGGCGGCGGCGCCCAGAGCACGTCGAGCCATAGTCTCGGACACGCCGCGCCGCGCTTGCGACACACGCTCAGCGCGCGCTCCGCGTCGCCCGAGCGCAGCAGCAACGCCACTTGCGCACGATATCTACTGCGCATACTCACCCGCAACGTGCGACAGCTCGGGCAGACACGACGCCGGCGGCGGCGCCCAGAGCACGTCGAGCCATAGTCTCGGACACGCCGCGCCGCGCTTGCGACACACGCTCAGCGCGCGCTCCGCGTCGCCCGAGCGCAGCAGCAACGCCACTTGCGCACGATATCTACTGCGCATACTCACCCGCAACGTGCGACAGCTCGGGCAGACACGACGCCGGCGGCGGCGCCCAGAGCACGTCGAGCCATAGTCTCGGACACGCCGCGCCGCGCTTGCGACACACGCTCAGCGCGCGCTCCGCGTCGCCCGAGCGCAGCAGCAACGCCACTTGCGCACGATATCTACTGCGCATACTCACCCGCAACGTGCGACAGCTCGGGCAGACACGACGCCGGCGGCGGCGCCCAGAGCACGTCGAGCCATAGTCTCGGACACGCCGCGCCGCGCTTGCGACACACGCTCAGCGCGCGCTCCGCGTCGCCCGAGCGCAGCAGCAACGCCACTTGCGCACGATATCTACTGCGCATACTCACCCGCAACGTGCGACAGCTCGGGCAGACACGACGCCGGCGGCGGCGCCCAGAGCACGTCGAGCCATAGTCTCGGACACGCCGCGCCGCGCTTGCGACACACGCTCAGCGCGCGCTCCGCGTCGCCCGAGCGCAGCAGCAACGCCACTTGCGCACGATATCTACTGCGCATACTCACCCGCAACGTGCGACAGCTCGGGCAGACACGACGCCGGCGGCGGCGCCCAGAGCACGTCGAGCCATAGTCTCGGACACGCCGCGCCGCGCTTGCGACACACGCTCAGCGCGCGCTCCGCGTCGCCCGAGCGCAGCAGCAACGCCACTTGCGCACGATATCTACTGCGCATACTCACCCGCAACGTGCGACAGCTCGGGCAGACACGACGCCGGCGGCGGCGCCCAGAGCACGTCGAGCCATAGCCTCGGACACGCCGCGCCGCGCTTGCGACACACGCTCAGCGCGCGCTCCGCGTCGCCCGAGCGCAGCAGCAACGCCACTTGCGCACGATATCTACTGCGCATACTCACCCGCAACGTGCGACAGCTCGGGCAGACACGACGCCGGCGGCGGCGCCCAGAGCACGTCGAGCCATAGTCTCGGACACGCCGCGCCGCGCTTGCGACACACGCTCAGCGCGCGCTCCGCGTCGCCCGAGCGCAGCAGCAACGCCACTTGCGCACGATATCTACTGCGCATACTCACCCGCAACGTGCGACAGCTCGGGCAGACACGACGCCGGCGGCGGCGCCCAGAGCACGTCGAGCCATAGCCTCGGACACGCCGCGCCGCGCTTGCGACACACGCTCAGCGCGCGCTCCGCGTCGCCCGAGCGCAGCAGCAACGCCACTTGCGCACGATATCTACTGCGCATACTCACCCGCAACGTGCGACAGCTCGGGCAGACACGACGCCGGCGGCGGCGCCCAGAGCACGTCGAGCCATAGCCTCGGACACGCCGCGCCGCGCTTGCGACACACGCTCAGCGCGCGCTCCGCGTCGCCCGAGCGCAGCAGCAACGCCACTTGCGCACGATATCTACTGCGCATACTCACCCGCAACGTGCGACAGCTCGGGCAGACACGACGCCGGCGGCGGCGCCCAGAGCACGTCGAGCCATAGTCTCGGACACGCCGCGCCGCGCTTGCGACACACGCTCAGCGCGCGCTCCGCGTCGCCCGAGCGCAGCAGCAACGCCACTTGCGCACGATATCTACTGCGCATACTCACCCGCAACGTGCGACAGCTCGGGCAGACACGACGCCGGCGGCGGCGCCCAGAGCACGTCGAGCCATAGTCTCGGACACGCCGCGCCGCGCTTGCGACACACGCTCAGCGCGCGCTCCGCGTCGCCCGAGCGCAGCAGCAACGCCACTTGCGCACGATATCTACTGCGCATACTCACCCGCAACGTGCGACAGCTCGGGCAGACACGACGCCGGCGGCGGCGCCCAGAGCACGTCGAGCCATAGTCTCGGACACGCCGCGCCGCGCTTGCGACACACGCTCAGCGCGCGCTCCGCGTCGCCCGAGCGCAGCAGCAACGCCACTTGCGCACGATATCTACTGCGCATACTCACCCGCAACGTGCGACAGCTCGGGCAGACACGACGCCGGCGGCGGCGCCCAGAGCACGTCGAGCCATAGTCTCGGACACGCCGCGCCGCGCTTGCGACACACGCTCAGCGCGCGCTCCGCGTCGCCCGAGCGCAGCAGCAACGCCACTTGCGCACGATATCTACTGCGCATACTCACCCGCAACGTGCGACAGCTCGGGCAGACACGACGCCGGCGGCGGCGCCCAGAGCACGTCGAGCCATAGTCTCGGACACGCCGCGCCGCGCTTGCGACACACGCTCAGCGCGCGCTCCGCGTCGCCCGAGCGCAGCAGCAACGCCACTTGCGCACGATATCTACTGCGCATACTCACCCGCAACGTGCGACAGCTCGGGCAGACACGACGCCGGCGGCGGCGCCCAGAGCACGTCGAGCCATAGTCTCGGACACGCCGCGCCGCGCTTGCGACACACGCTCAGCGCGCGCTCCGCGTCGCCCGAGCGCAGCAGCAACGCCACTTGCGCACGATATCTACTGCGCATACTCACCCGCAACGTGCGACAGCTCGGGCAGACACGACGCCGGCGGCGGCGCCCAGAGCACGTCGAGCCATAGTCTCGGACACGCCGCGCCGCGCTTGCGACACACGCTCAGCGCGCGCTCCGCGTCGCCCGAGCGCAGCAGCAACGCCACTTGCGCACGATATCTACTGCGCATACTCACCCGCAACGTGCGACAGCTCGGGCAGACACGACGCCGGCGGCGGCGCCCAGAGCACGTCGAGCCATAGTCTCGGACACGCCGCGCCGCGCTTGCGACACACGCTCAGCGCGCGCTCCGCGTCGCCCGAGCGCAGCAGCAACGCCACTTGCGCACGATATCTACTGCGCATACTCACCCGCAACGTGCGACAGCTCGGGCAGACACGACGCCGGCGGCGGCGCCCAGAGCACGTCGAGCCATAGTCTCGGACACGCCGCGCCGCGCTTGCGACACACGCTCAGCGCGCGCTCCGCGTCGCCCGAGCGCAGCAGCAACGCCACTTGCGCACGATATCTACTGCGCATACTCACCCGCAACGTGCGACAGCTCGGGCAGACACGACGCCGGCGGCGGCGCCCAGAGCACGTCGAGCCATAGTCTCGGACACGCCGCGCCGCGCTTGCGACACACGCTCAGCGCGCGCTCCGCGTCGCCCGAGCGCAGCAGCAACGCCACTTGCGCACGATATCTACTGCGCATACTCACCCGCAACGTGCGACAGCTCGGGCAGACACGACGCCGGCGGCGGCGCCCAGAGCACGTCGAGCCATAGTCTCGGACACGCCGCGCCGCGCTTGCGACACACGCTCAGCGCGCGCTCCGCGTCGCCCGAGCGCAGCAGCAACGCCACTTGCGCACGATATCTACTGCGCATACTCACCCGCAACGTGCGACAGCTCGGGCAGACACGACGCCGGCGGCGGCGCCCAGAGCACGTCGAGCCATAGTCTCGGACACGCCGCGCCGCGCTTGCGACACACGCTCAGCGCGCGCTCCGCGTCGCCCGAGCGCAGCAGCAACGCCACTTGCGCACGATATCTACTGCGCATACTCACCCGCAACGTGCGACAGCTCGGGCAGACACGACGCCGGCGGCGGCGCCCAGAGCACGTCGAGCCATAGTCTCGGACACGCCGCGCCGCGCTTGCGACACACGCTCAGCGCGCGCTCCGCGTCGCCCGAGCGCAGCAGCAACGCCACTTGCGCACGATATCTACTGCGCATACTCACCCGCAACGTGCGACAGCTCGGGCAGACACGACGCCGGCGGCGGCGCCCAGAGCACGTCGAGCCATAGTCTCGGACACGCCGCGCCGCGCTTGCGACACACGCTCAGCGCGCGCTCCGCGTCGCCCGAGCGCAGCAGCAACGCCACTTGCGCACGATATCTACTGCGCATACTCACCCGCAACGTGCGACAGCTCGGGCAGACACGACGCCGGCGGCGGCGCCCAGAGCACGTCGAGCCATAGTCTCGGACACGCCGCGCCGCGCTTGCGACACACGCTCAGCGCGCGCTCCGCGTCGCCCGAGCGCAGCAGCAACGCCACTTGCGCACGATATCTACTGCGCATACTCACCCGCAACGTGCGACAGCTCGGGCAGACACGACGCCGGCGGCGGCGCCCAGAGCACGTCGAGCCATAGTCTCGGACACGCCGCGCCGCGCTTGCGACACACGCTCAGCGCGCGCTCCGCGTCGCCCGAGCGCAGCAGCAACGCCACTTGCGCACGATATCTACTGCGCATACTCACCCGCAACGTGCGACAGCTCGGGCAGACACGACGCCGGCGGCGGCGCCCAGAGCACGTCGAGCCATAGTCTCGGACACGCCGCGCCGCGCTTGCGACACACGCTCAGCGCGCGCTCCGCGTCGCCCGAGCGCAGCAGCAACGCCACTTGCGCACGATATCTACTGCGCATACTCACCCGCAACGTGCGACAGCTCGGGCAGACACGACGCCGGCGGCGGCGCCCAGAGCACGTCGAGCCATAGTCTCGGACACGCCGCGCCGCGCTTGCGACACACGCTCAGCGCGCGCTCCGCGTCGCCCGAGCGCAGCAGCAACGCCACTTGCGCACGATATCTACTGCGCATACTCACCCGCAACGTGCGACAGCTCGGGCAGACACGACGCCGGCGGCGGCGCCCAGAGCACGTCGAGCCATAGTCTCGGACACGCCGCGCCGCGCTTGCGACACACGCTCAGCGCGCGCTCCGCGTCGCCCGAGCGCAGCAGCAACGCCACTTGCGCACGATATCTACTGCGCATACTCACCCGCAACGTGCGACAGCTCGGGCAGACACGACGCCGGCGGCGGCGCCCAGAGCACGTCGAGCCATAGTCTCGGACACGCCGCGCCGCGCTTGCGACACACGCTCAGCGCGCGCTCCGCGTCGCCCGAGCGCAGCAGCAACGCCACTTGCGCACGATATCTACTGCGCATACTCACCCGCAACGTGCGACAGCTCGGGCAGACACGACGCCGGCGGCGGCGCCCAGAGCACGTCGAGCCATAGTCTCGGACACGCCGCGCCGCGCTTGCGACACACGCTCAGCGCGCGCTCCGCGTCGCCCGAGCGCAGCAGCAACGCCACTTGCGCACGATATCTACTGCGCATACTCACCCGCAACGTGCGACAGCTCGGGCAGACACGACGCCGGCGGCGGCGCCCAGAGCACGTCGAGCCATAGTCTCGGACACGCCGCGCCGCGCTTGCGACACACGCTCAGCGCGCGCTCCGCGTCGCCCGAGCGCAGCAGCAACGCCACTTGCGCACGATATCTACTGCGCATACTCACCCGCAACGTGCGACAGCTCGGGCAGACACGACGCCGGCGGCGGCGCCCAGAGCACGTCGAGCCATAGTCTCGGACACGCCGCGCCGCGCTTGCGACACACGCTCAGCGCGCGCTCCGCGTCGCCCGAGCGCAGCAGCAACGCCACTTGCGCACGATATCTATGAGATGAATATACAGCGAGGCTTCATAAATGTTTAGAGCAAAACAAGCACTCGCGCGTCGTGATACGGCATAAACTAGCCGGCACGCTTGTCTCAATGTTCATGTTTCAAATAATTAATTAATTTAATTTAATTTTTGATTTTGTCTTGGTAGTATTTCAGTATTCGATAATAATCATTTTGCTGCGAGAAAAAACAACCATTAAATTAAAGTTTCAGTGTATACTTGTTCTATTAAATCTACTCACAATTTACTGTCTTCATACAAATGCAAGATGCCAGCTTTGAATCCGAGCATCTGGCAAATAATAAGTATTTGGTCCCGGTCGAAATTCGCGTCGGTATCCTTCAGTATCGTTAATATTTTCTGCTCATACGTTTTCTTGTCGCTCTCTGGTGACTTTCCCCTATAATACACCAACATTTTAAGGAATAGACAAAGATTATGATTCAAAAAAAACGCCGTCACAATATTAAACATTACAATACTTCTCCAAGGTCAACTTAACGTAACGGGCCCCTAGTTCGTGATAGTACGTCATTTCGTTAGTTTTGTTTCTGGCGCAAAAAATAAGCAATTTAAATAATATTTATTTAAATTATACATTTGTATAAAGTCTCTATCATTTAAACTGTCCAAAAAATTAAGTACCAACATTTTGGCTGCTAAACTGAAAGCAATACGACCCT
Source organism: Erebia aethiops (assembly GCA_923060345.2). Taxonomy (NCBI): domain Eukaryota; kingdom Metazoa; phylum Arthropoda; class Insecta; order Lepidoptera; family Nymphalidae; genus Erebia; species Erebia aethiops. Next base: position 4,307,446 of record OV281096.1, on the reverse strand, counting down.
CGAAACTGTCAGCCGGCCACGAACAGCTGTGGGGCTTGCTTTTATGACTCGTCACCGTAAGGGTAGCGCTCGTATTTCTTAAGCTTACAGAATGGCATAGCTATGTCCATTTGAATAAAAAATGTAATAGGGCTTTTATGAGTTCCTTAACATTCGATTTGACTCGGAAAAAGTTAAATAAAAACATAGGATTCCTTTAAAATTGCAATAAACCGACTCACGAAATAGCGGTCATTTTATTTTTCATGTGTACCCTAGTTCGTGACACTACCGAATTAGGGATATTCGAGATATATTTTTGTAGCTCGTGCATTTATATAATAATTAAGATAATTTAAATGTAAATTGAATATCAAATAATGTATTTAATTAAGTTTCTTAGGAGCTAAATTCGTTATATGTTTTGTCCACTAGAATTCTTATAAAACGAGTTTGAAGGTGACCTGAATTTACATTTTGGAGGTAAATTCGCACAGGTACTTCCAGCTTAATTTTGTTTGTTATTCGATTTATTTTAGGTATATTTGTATATTTTTACTATATATAGGGCAGTTAATAGTTAATTTACATAATTTTAAAATGGTCGAAAAAATTTAATGCTGGAAATTCCAAAAATCAATATCACGAACCAAGGGACAGTCTATTTTGTTATACATTTCCCCAAGTTCGTGACAGATATATCTATAGTGGTAGGTTAGTAGGTAAGGCACATACCACTGGTATCGCAATATATCCATACTTCTTATCTTACTAATATTTTAAATGCGAAAGTTTGGATGTATGGATGGATGTTTGTTACTCGATCACGCCCGAACGGCTGAACGGATCTGGATGAAATTTGGCACAGAGATAGATTATAGTCTGAAATAGCACATAGGCAACTTTTTATCCCGGAAAATTAAAGAGTTCCCGCGGGAACCAAAAAAAATTGTCTCTTTAACCGATTTTGATGAAATTTGGGATAGGCATAGTTTGTATCCAAGGGAAGGACATAGGCTACTTTTTATCCCGGAAAATTGAAGAAATCCCGCGGGAATCAGAAAGCCTTAATCCACACGGACGAAGTCGCGGGCATCATCTAGTTAACAATATTCTTTAACAAACCAAAGTTTCAAACAAGGGACTAGCTTTGTTTTGATTTTAAGTTTCAAGTAGATAAGTACCTAATAAAAGCTGTCAGTCGGCTGAATCTCACTCACACATCTTTTTTATTATAATAATTATTATAAAAAAATATCTTTATCCCGTTCTTAATTATAAAACCTTTTAAATAATTATGTTTTTATTAATAAATAATCGTAACTCGCTCATCCGAGTCGACAGACTAACTATGGTCCCTGTTGCAGAGGCAAACAGTCAACCAATGAATCCATGCTATTAATATAAATGCGAAAGTGCGTCTGTCGATAAGTCGTTTATGTGATGGCCCCATTAGAGTTTAGCATCTAACTTTATTCCGAGAAAAACAGCGGTATCTACTAAATCTAATTCCTCATGATCAAGTTGTGTAGTGGGTTTTACCTGTTTGACCTTAGGTAATGTAAATTTGATACACTTTGTCTTTTTTCCATTGAGGAGTAGGTTATTAACTCCAAACCACTGAACCACTTTAGTGAGAGAATTGTTTACTTCGTCAAGAGTTGTTTCGTAACGATTTAGATTCAAGATTCAAGTCATTTATTCAATATAGGTACACTTATTGTCGTCTAAAAATTACTTACTTAAAAAGCATGATGGTGATAATGGGTAACGGTATCTTAAAACTAAAGCTACGAGGGTTCCAAACGCGCCCTGGTCTGAGAAAAGCCCACAACAAACTCAGCCGGGCTTTTTTTAAACAAAAGTGTTTTAAACAAAAGTGATGTATCATCAGCAAACAATACTATCCCATGATTATCCTTGGCAAGATAAGGAAGATCGTTAATATAAATGAGGATAAATGATTATGTTGACATGTTTCTATTTTTTTTTTAATTCTCTTTTGTTTGATAACCATAAGTCATAATCGGAAGAATACACGAGTTAAATGTTCCACTCTTTAGTTTCAGTGGTATTGCTGGATTTTTTGTAATTTCTTTGAGCTACGAATACTTCTTCCATGACGCATTAATCCTATTCTGCACTTCTTTGGATGTTAGCTTGTCAGGAGAGATAATTTGCCAAGTATGTATATTCGATTCTTAACCCAGTAAATTTTTTATCATCTTAATTCGATGTACATAAGTAGCCAAACAATTACACCTACTTAAGTTAGTATTACAAGTGAAGTGTGTTGTGATTACACATTAGTAAGAAAAATAATATTATGTAGGTATTTTTGTAAGTAGATAAGAACTAGGAATTTTTTTCAGTTAAATAAAGGCTATTTTATTTATTTTTATTTATATGTATATTTGTTGACATACTCAATTCTGCTGTTGCTAACTTGGATAGATTTTCTAGTGCTCTTAGTCATAAGTTTAGTTTTTGAAATATTTATGAGTAGTCCAACTTTTTGACTTTCCGTAACTAGCTGCTCTAGCATTTATTGCAGATGATTTGGGTAGTATGAGATCGTCAGCGATGGTTAAGTATTTCTCCATTAATTTCAATTCTGTCCAGTCCAGTTTTCTAAATATTATGTGTTCGAGAGTTGCGTTAAACAACTTAGGAGATAAAGGGTCTCCTTGCCTTACGTCTTTTCTGATCTCAAACTTTTCCCCTAACCTTTCTGTTCTCACCTTTGCCGTCATGTTCCTGCAGATGTTACTGATTGATCGGATATATTTATTGTGCACACCTTGATTGACTAATGCTTCCCAAATCTTTTCGTGCTTCAGTGAGCCTTGTTATAATCTACGAAGGCTAGGTAATAGGACATGTTATATTCTTTGAATTTTTTTACTATCTGTTATTTGGTATGTATATGGTCGACCGTTGAAAATTCACTACGAAAGGGAGGTTATATCTTATTTTATATCCCGGAAAATTAAAGAGTTTCCCTGGCAATCAAAAAAAATTAATTCAACGCGGACGAAGCCGCGGTATCATCATCGCGGGATCATCTAGTAGGTACTAATTATAATACTGAAAATCCATAAAATCTCCGCATAAGAGCTAGAATGCTCTTACACCCGGCGTTTCAAAATTTTTAAAAGACGAACCATGGACTAAATTTCTACTCAGGAAGTCTATTATTATTATCAGTATAAATTTAGCTCTCACGCCCGCATACAAAATAAATAAATATATGGCCAGAAGATTAATTATAAACTTACGTAAATAAATATAAATTAATAAACTTACATACACAAATACACAAATAAATAGTTGCAGCGGGCGGAGGATTACACCCCGGCAGGGGAGACCAGACGGCCGGGGGTCAGGGGGACAGGTTGAGAAACCGGCGGACTATCCTAGCCGAGTCTAGCAACACCGCTTTCTGCATCCTAGCTGCGAGCGAACTGCCACGGAACCCCAGTCGCCTCAGATGGTGAGCGAGGCTGACTGGGATTAACCCATTCGCAGATATGACGATTGGGATGATTTCAGTGGACTCCACATGCCACATGGCGGAAACCTCGTGAGCCAGATCGAGATACTTTCGTTTTTTCTCCGTCTCAGCTCTCACAAGGTTATTATTATTATTATTAAACTCTTTATTTGTACCACACATAACAAAAGTAAATTACAGAAAGCATAAAAAGAAACAAAGAAGTACAAAGGGCGACCTTATTCTTAAAGGTTATTATTATTAAAGGGGGTCTATGTTTGGGAGTAAGATGGATTCATCACATTGAACACATTATTCAAGTGTTGGTGAGTGCACAATGTGATTATTAATTTTTATTATTTTCTTATTACCTTTTAATTAATTAAAACCTAATTTTAAAAAAAAGTGACATTTATGTATATAACATCGTATATAAGGAAGATACCTAGGTGTATTATATATTAAAACTTTCCTGAAAGTATGTAGAATACGATAGTGAAAAAATCTTTATAAACAGTTCAGTATTTTCAGAGAAAATGGTAAACAAACATACATACGGGTCGAATCTTGAACATCCTTTTTGGAGTCAAGGAAAACCGTCGCCACTTACCAAACATGAATATAATGCTCTATCAATGTGTTGTAAACCAAAGTCGAGCACTGGGCGTCCACAGATATCATATGCTCCAAGAAATCGATGAGTCTCTCCGAATTACTGAGGAACATGTGTATGAAGTCGTCCGGATATGATCGGTCCGGCTCCGTGAATCCACCGGATAGAGAGTTCTCGTCTACTAAAAGACGATCTCTCGGTTTGTAATCTGTGCAGAGTACTGAAAAGATATATTTTTCCTTATTTTCATTCTTTATAGACACTGGGTATTTTGGGACTTTTTGATTTGTAGAATTTGGGCTAGGCAATTATGACGTCACAATACACAGCACCACATTTATAATGATTTATGTAGCATGTGAAATATGTGATACCTTTATCATGACTTCATAAGATATTATATCCTAGCTGGCATAAAAACATTTTTTAGTCATGTGAAACATCGTATGAGGTTTTCTGGCAAAATTCGTGTGGAAGTGCACGGAAACTATGAAAAAGATACAGATTTTCTAAGTAATTTTTCTTAGGTCATGTTGATACTAATGACCTAAGAAGAACGTTGAAATCTCGCTTATAATTCAGTAGGGCGTGTTCCTGATTCACAGGTTTTTGTAAAATTAAGGGACTAAGATTATTATGAGATATTGCTGCCGAAACTGTCTTTACAGTTTCGGCAGCAATATCTCATCTCTAAACTAATTTTTAAGTTTGCTAAATTTAGCTTTTCTATCTCCATATGTTATTGTTTATGCCTCCAACTAAATTAGAAATGTCTAAAATTCTTTCTAAACTGACGTTTATACTCGTTTAACTCCAATTGAAGGTCATTTATTTCACCTAATATCTTAAAACTTACGCTTAAGAAGTTTAGTGCTCTCTTCAGGTTCGTGGTTAATCAATTTATGTCCATACTTCTTCATATACATATCAGCGTCCTCATACTCGAGGTTGGCAATGTATGAGAGCGCTTGTTTGAACTCCTTCTTGTCTTCTATCACCATTTTGAGGTACCAATCGTGGCGCTTATGGTTCTCTGCTAGAGAGAGCGCGTCGTTTACGCTTACTTGACGTACTACCTAAAAAAATAGAGATTCCAATGGAAATTCTTGTGTTTTGGAGTAAATTTTTTCACGATTTTGTCCAATACTGGAAGCACCCTTTGGCGCCACATAGTGTTTTATAGTGTAGTGTTTCAACAAATTTTTTCACGTCTATTAGGCTATGTAGGTCACAAAAACGTAGTGAACACTCAACATTACATTAAAAAGGACAGTTAACGGCCTGTAAATTAGATGTAGAAATTAACTATAAGTAGAAGTAAATTAATATTACTTATTGGAGTTGCACTTATAAATTTGTAATGGAACTTAAAAGGAAGGGAAAAAAACGTCAATTGGGCACAGTTACTAACAAAAAACTAAACAAAGTAATGTATATTTTTATGGTTCACCAAGGCACAGCAAAATACAAACAAATATTTTAAGGTACGCCAGGGAACGCGTCAAAATAGAGACACGAATTAGCACCACATCAGATAACATAAAACAACCTATATTATGTTGAGATTGATCCGCAAGATTTAAAATACACAAAGATATGAAAATTTAAGGGACATGAAAAGTAAAAGAACCCCTCATAAAAACTGGAATGAAATTTGGCTACTTACTAAAAAAAAACTGGATTATGACCGCGGTCTCTTCCGCGTGGATCAATTTTGTTTTGAAGTTTCAAGGGAACTCTTTAATTTTCCGGGATATAAAGTAGGATATGTCCTACTTTATATCCCGGAAAATTAAAGAGTACTTTATATCCCGGAAAATTAATAACCTACCTCTATACAAAATTTCATCAAAATCGGTTGGATGGGCCGTTTAAGCGTAGCAGACAGACAGACACACTTTCGCATTTATAATATTGAAACAACAAACCTTGATAGCGACATCCACATCGAAGTCAATCGCTTTATCCTTGGAATTGATGAAATCTTTCAACTTCCCCTGTTGGTCGTGCTGATCTATTTTCACATAGCATGTTAGTAACAAAGTTGTGTGGTCTTCTGTCGCGAACCCTTTTTTATGTAGCACTTCTAGGTATTGGACCAGAGGTTCCAAATGACGGGATTCCAGGTATTTGCGGATTACGTACGAGGTTTCTAACCAGCCTATCGTTTTTACGTATTGGTCTATTGCACCTTTGAGATCACCCTGTAAGAAAAATTTAAGCAAGTTTAGTCAAATATATAAAAGGAAAAGGCAACTGACTGATCTTTCAACTCAAATCGAGCTAAAATTTGAGAGATTACCCATCTGCGTGGGAGATATTATAGTGCACAAGAGTGTGTGTGTGTGAATTCACAGGTGCTTTCTCTGTTCATTTACCCTCATAGTCCGATGGGACGGAAAATCCGACACGACCGGAGATAGATCAGATGCAAGACCGACGACTTACCGTGCTCTCCGAGACACAGAGGTGACACCCCGCCAACTTCCTAACTCCGGGCTAGTACTGAGAACTACTTGTCAGACAAACCCACCACTAGTTATAGCCCGTCCCGGGACTCGAACCCAGGACCTCGTCGGCCGCAGTAAAACATGCTAACCACTAGACCAACGAGGCAATCATAAATAATATCTAGTCAACTCACCTTACTATACAAATGGTCACCATACTGTTTATAAATCTCCATCAAACCTTCGACATCGTAATGCTGACTGCTCGCTATCCTTATAGCTACATCGTACAAATTCTTTTTGAACAACATAGACAGTTTCGACTGCAAATCCTTTTCATTCAAATATATCATCTGCTTGTTCTTTGTCAATATATAGAAAGACCCCCACTCCGTTAAAACTGCGTCGATTTCTTCAAATGATTTGGAAAACACTATGAATTTGTTTTGTATGTCTAGTATTGTTAGGTGGTTGGATTTTGGTGTGGCTGTGGAGCTAGAGGCTTTGTTGGAAGTTTCGTTGGTGGTTATGACTAAATAGCTCCTGAACCAGTTCAGTCTAAGCTTCTCGCCTTCGAGGGCGTAGCACGGACCGCGACCGTCGGTTGTGTAGCAGTATATTGCCTAAAAAGTTATCAATTAAAATTCATACGCTGAAAGAAAGTGGTGGTAAGAATTAGTCAAACATTGGTAAAGACTTCGCTAGCTTACAAAAACGACACAGAAAATGTGAGAAAATTTACTATTTTGAACTCGTATCCAAATGGGAAAGCTTGATTATTCAAAATGAAAACAGGAAGGCTTAGTTACTCAAAAATGACTGTTTGGGATGCAATTTAAACTTTGGATTGGGTTGGAGTAGTAAATGCTACGAAGGGGTTTGGCAACGGCACGATACAGCGCTCGCTGCCCAGCCAGCTCGCGCGCACGCATGCGCAGCTATACACGATGTATGGGAGGGAGGGCGGGAGGTCTTAACACAATGCGTGTGAGGGCGGGAGGTCTATACACAATGCGCGAGAGATAGAGAGGTCTATACAAAATGCGTGAGAGGAAGCGAGGCCTATACACAATTCATGAGAGGGAGGGAGGTATATACACAATGCGTGAGGAGGGAGGGAGGTCTATACACAATGCGCGAGAGATAGAGAGGTCTATACAAAATGCGTGAGAGGGAGGGAGGTCTATACACAATGCGTGAGGAGGAAGGGAGGTCTATATACAATGCGTAAGAAGGAAAGGAGGTCTATACACAATGGGGCTGATTCTGTATAACACAATCTCTAAACTAAACTAAAATGGCAGCTTTAAATCTAGTTCTGTCTAGTTCTGTCCCTTTCCGTAGGAAGTATTATGAAAGGGTTAGCAATATTTGTGATGCTCTAATTTTAGTTTAGTTTAGAGATTGTGCACTACAGAATCAGCCCCAACAGACAGCGAGGGAGATCTATACACAATGCGTAAGGAGGAAGGGAGGTCTATACACAATGCGTGAGGAAGGAGGGAGGTTTACACACAATACGGGAGGAGGAAGGGGTCTATACACAACGCGTGAGAGGGACGCAGGTCTATACGCACGTCAGTGGTAGCGACGGTGAGGCGATGACCGTCGGCCAGCACGCTGCATGCGGGCGCGGCGCCCATGGCGTCCAGTACAACGCAACGCTCGCTGCCCAGCCAGCATACCATCACGCACGCGCGGGACACTACGAACAATTTGTCCGCGCCCCTGTACGTTAACAAATATGAATTCTTTAAGCAACCTGCGATGCTTATTACAGACAGACAGAGAGAAATAAGGCGTGTCTGTACCGTACACGTACTCATACGCCCCGAGACGCACGAGTGTCACCTTCTAGTCATATTTGATTATTTTTTATAGGTAATAAGACTTAGACTGGACTGGACGGGAGCGGTTCGGATCGAATCTTATGCTGAGATCTATAGAGCGTACTTTGACTTGGCTCAGACTTTACTTAGAGTTAACACGAGTCTAAGCAAAGTAAGTTCGCTCTATAGATCTCACACTTACTGCTCAGGACTAGATCGGACTACACCATACCAGATAGGACCGTATGAGACCAGATCTTTCCTGTCTGGTCTAGTCTGGTCCAGACTAAATTTCTTTCACCGAAAAATACATAATACATACCTAAAAAAATATAGCTTTGAACAGAACTTTTGAGAGATATTTTGATAAATTTTTAAATGGTTAAAATGTAATCAAAATAATGTTAGTTATTTGCCATGTTGACAGTCAAAAAGTTTAAATAATATGCCTCACTTTATTGTATCAAAAGTACTTACTTAAATGCAAGTCCAGTTATTGGACTAGATCCAGTCTCAGGCAAAGTTTTCATCTTCCCACTGCGCTGCCTTGCGATATCACCACGGTATAAAGCTACTGAGCCGTCTTGGAAACCAACTGCCAGGAGATTCTGCGAATATTTAAGAAACAATATTTTCAGAACCAGGAGGTGATAAACTCAAACGCATTTTATTTATATCGTATAGGATATAATAGTGTTACTTATTAATATATAAGTCTTGTTATGGCTTTGTCAGAAAACAGATTGTACTAAAAGGAGAGTAAAGTATTTCAGCAATTATTCATGCCAATAGCAGACTAGGTTACGAGTACATTCTCAAATCAAAAGGGAACGAGGGCAAAAGTGCTTGGGCTAGAACCTAGTTCTGTTTTGCTACCATTCATAAACCAGTTTGTAAACATATTTTGGTAGTTTCTAAATTCTGCTGTAGGTTCTATATACTCTGTATCTATAATGACTGATTAATTAATAATTTTTCGATTTTCCCAGATTAATAGTATATTATGTCCAAATGTATATAAATTGGTTAAACAAAGTTAATTTATCTAGTTTAAAGGTCAGGATGCCAATGTATTATATTTATTCTGTGCTGAGATTTACACATAGATTTTTGGAACGAAGTTCCTTCCTCGGAAGATGCGGAGGGGAGATCCTAGCCGGCAAATGCTTGGAGAAGATTTTTATGTATAGTTTTTCGAAATTAAACCTTAACACTAAAGGATTAAAGTTTAATTACGAATGTAGTACATTTATATTTGACATTTGTCTTCGTAAAAAACGTAAGAAAATGCGTAGTCTTAAATATATGCATTTATAATATTAGTATGGATATTGGTTTAATAATTAATTCAATGTATTTTTTTTTATTCCCAAAGATCAAATAAAAACGAACTGTAAACGACACCTAACCTTTCTACGAGAACATTTTTATCACCTGAAACAGGTAAACCACGGCATGCAAGCCATCGTTTTAAATACCGGACAAGATGTTCCTGAATTTTTGCAAATTTTAATTTTGCTCCAGGTACATCATCTTCAGTAAATTCCATTTTTACAACGTACGTTTAACGTTACTCTTAATGGAGACATCAAAACCTCCCACTAGTAATGCCTCTAGCGGATCTTTTTCAAACCTTCAGAGGAAAAAGGCTAAATTATGTGCGGCAAAAAATACCTGAATAATTATTTTCTTTTTACCTCGACTAGAACTTGAAAATAATATTTATGTTTTATGGAAATTCGTTCCTATCTGGTGTCCCACGACAGCACACGTTTTTTTTAATTACCTTATTATCGTGCACCGCAAGCGCCGTCGCTTGCGTGGGATACATATGCGAAGGCACGGCGCGCGATGTGCGCACGCATTTTGGATTGCCATGCCGGTCCATGCGCGACCAATCCCATACTTTGATCAATGGGGTCACGCCAGCTTCGTCTTCCTGCAATAACTATTACTAATTATGTTAATGACAAGATAAAAATAAAATCTATCAAAAACTGGTAGCAATGTGTGTTAATGTAAACATTAACACACATTCATATTTGCATATGATAAATAGATATATATGTCACCGTAAGATTATAAAATCCGTTAGATTATAATCTAACGGTTTCTATCCTGCTAGATTATAAACTGTCGAAAGATTGTGAACCGTTCAATGTTCTGAGTATTAATTTATGAAATATTTATTGTTTTTACGTTTTCTTGTGTCTTTCTTGTACAGTTCGCGCGCGAGTTGAATGCAGAGTAAATGTAAGTGTCACCATACATTTACTCTGCATTCAACTCGCGCGCGAACTATAGGTTAGGTTAGGGTTTGACATGAATATCCAGGTAGTGCCCGGCCACAGGCCTTAGGCACTTAGGTTCTCACACTTAGGTTAGGTTAATATGATGATGTCCTCCAGGCCGATTTCGGCCACGGCGACTGCTTGGGAGAACTCCTAGTATCTGGAGGGCATCTGATGTTCTGCCCTATTATGTATTGCCCTATCGGGTTAACATACCTAATATATTACAATTTACCGAAAAATAACGCGTTAAATTGTAAGCAGTATGTTACGGTTCACAATCTGTGGAAAGTTTATAATCTATCGAGATAAAAAACGTTATATTATAATCTAACGGTTTTTACAATCTTACGGTGACATATATAATACAAACACTCATTTCATAGATATCATAGCATATTTCATAGCATCACTAGAAGTCTAGAGAAACTGTAACACTATGTAAATACGATTCATTTTCCAATAACTCCTCTCGGTTCTTCTGAGCGCACTTCTGCACCATAACTATTTCTTTTCTGTATCTTTAGTCTAAACTCTAAGTTTACCCTTGCAAATTCGATTTATAATCGAGCGTTAGATCACATCGGCGTCAAAGTAAAATGGACCCAAAGCGCTTAATTTAAAGTCACAAATTCAGTACAACTTAACTAGTAGTTAGTTAAGTAATTTTAATTTCGATAGGTTTCCGTTTGAAGCGCTGGTGTGAATGCATTCACGAAATTGAGCTCTTAAGAGCAATTAATTGTTCAAACAATGCAGTTAAGGCGAGTCACCTCAGCTCAGCGGTGAAAACTGGTTTGCTAGATCAAATGTTTTCGGTATTTACTATTAAATGACGGTCTTACAAAAAATATCCGATATACTTAAAGATATTGTGTACGATAGGATGTACTTTACTCGATCAAAAAAAATCTTGAAACAGGCTAAATTAAAAGTTTAAAACGAATTTTTTATTAATAAAATTTTCCACTTTGCTCATGATTTTTATATGGATAAATTTCTCTTGAAGTATTAATGAGAACCTGCTAAACTTTGTTTCAAACTGAAGTCCTATATTCATTTAATTAAAATTAATCCCAGAACTTGAACGTTGCCAAGCGGTTTCAGAACATACCGCGCTGCCCGCTTCCCCGCCAGTCTCTACGAGAAACGTACCGCGAGACGCGCGGACGGCACCCCACACCTCACCTCCTAAAATCTTGCAGGTGACTCGCCTTAACGTTCATTTTACTTTGACGCCAATGTAAACGAATGGTCGATTACAATGAATATGCAACTTAGACTAAGCATACTGAAATCAGTGGGTCAATGTACCCTTTTTTTATAAATAACTTACCCCAATAGTAACCAGATAGGGATCGTGCGGCAACTGCTGGCCAAGAGTAACTGTCAAGTCATACGCCTTGAACGAGGTGATCTCCCAGGACCGGGAGATAAGATGCGCCCATCCGGTCACGTCACATAGAACCACATGATTGTTACCACTAGTCGCTACCGTTACACTGGTGTCCTTAAAAGAAAAGAATAGAAGCTTTGCTATAATTCAAAATTGCCTTATCTATATCTTTACTATAACTATACTTAATATAATAATATAAATGTGAAAGTTTGGATGGATGGATGGACATGGAGAGAGGGAGTTAAGAGTTTAGACCCACCGCGCTGCTCCAATCCGGGTTGGCGGGCTTTAATGACTATTATCATGTTAGTGGTAATATCCAGGACCAACAGCTTAATGTGATGGCTAGTCTGATTTTGACAAAAATTGTTCTATGTAGCTGTCAAATACAGTAAGTAGAGATCATTGGGTAACTTTAATTGATTGAACAACAAAATAAGGTCAGGCAATACATATCATACAGCAAAATTTGTTCACATTTCTAATCAGAAGTAATTGGCATGCATGACTTATCAACAAAAAATTTTAGTAGTTAGGTAGTCATTATTAAAACTGATAAAAGATAGCATTACTCCACCAAAACCTGTGGTAGCAAAACAACATTTTTTTTGCCTTTTAATCTTTCATGCTGATGTGGTTTAAATTGGTCTAAAAATTCTTTGTGTATATTAAGTCTTCACTACATTTGAACGACGAGAAAAGCCGAGATTTGGCATTTGCATCCATAAGTTAACCTGATAGCTAAGTCAAATACTTAAGTATTTATTTAAATATGATTAATTGCTGATGCCAGCGACTTCGTCCGCGTGGATTGAGGTTTTTGGTTCCCATGCGAAATCTTTAGTTTTCCGGGATAGCTTATGTGCTATTCCAGACTATAATCTATCTCTGTGCCAAATTTCATCTAAATCCGTTCAGCCTGGGGTGATGAATAAAAAACATCAATCCATCCATCCAAACTTTTGCATTTATAATATAAATATTAGTAAAATATTAGTATAGTGTAGATGTTTCCTATGTCATATAGACCGACCAACCAGTTGAATGTAATTGTATTAATGCAAGTAATGTCGCGATACACACTCGGCTTATATGCCAATTTCATGTTACTAACTAAAATAGGTATGGGTAGACCTTGATTTTACTTTTGAAATATTTGAGATGCAATATAAATTTAAGGACATGGTCACTTACTTGAAGGCATTCTGCAATCTTCCCGTTGTCTATGTTTTTGTGAATATCAAAAAAGGAAAAGCGTCGCCACTGAAACATAATAAGAATAGATATTGTCACTTTATTGCAGTGATGACCAATAGACCAACATTACTCATCTAAATATGTAAGGAAAAGGTGATTGACTGACTGATCAATCAACGCACAACTCAAACCCCTGAAATTTGGCATACAGCTATTATGATGAAGGCATCCGCTAAGAAAGGATTTTTGAAAAATTCATGCCCCTAAGGGGCTCATAAATTTGTAGGAAAATCCAAGTTAAAGAAGAACAGTACTTTATTTAAAGCTTATACTTACTATACAGCAATGCATTAAGTAATACTTACTTATGAATGAGAAATAAATAAGTAACTATTTCAGCAAAAAGGGCAACGTTTGCTCAGTTAAACGTTATAAACAAAAAATCTACAAGGGTACCCAATAAGGTGCTAAGTCATAACATCATAAGCATTAGAGTTAATTCTAATGCTGGAGCAGTAGCAGATGTAATTTTTTATGGATAGTCAGTATCAGACTAAATCTGGTAGATGAATGTACAAGACCAAAAATCCTTCATTTACTAGTATAGCAGTGTGACCAAAGGCCACTTGATTATTCTGTGACCCCAAGGCACTCATATTCATCGTGCTAAAACCCTTAATAAGTTTAAAATTGACGTTAAAAATTATTACTTATCTCTTTGTTATCATTAGAAACGACATATTATTTTATTGTTTTCTTTCTTATACTTATTTATGTATTTATTGGTATGTCTATTTAGTTTATGTATGTCTATTATTATTATTTTGTATATATTAGTTTATCATAATATATGGTATTGGTTAGTTTGTTTAGCTATTAGTATTTATGTTTATTATTATTTTTGCACCACCTCCCTTTATCTTCTTATTCATTTTCTCCTTAACGTTAAGGTTGTCTGGAAGAGATCGCTGCTTAGCGATAAGACCGCCTTATTGTACCTACTTATTGTTGTTTTCTTATTTGTAACATGTTGTTTTTGTAAATTTGTGGTGTACAATAAAGTATATACATACATACATACATACATACACTCATACTTCAGGCTATAGATAGATGTAAAATACTAGATGATACCTGCATGGTATTTAAGTTTTTTTTAATCCTGTGGAAACCCTTTGATTTTCCATGATTTAACATAATATAACCTATGTCAATTTTCAGAATTCAAGCTATCCCTAGTCTTAATTGGTTGGTTACATTGTGATCTGGTAATAGACAAAGTACAAACAGCCCATCGAGGCCCTCGATGATTCACCCTCAAGTCGAGGATGAATCACAGAAGTGGGGACAGAGCCCAACTAACTACCCCACCCTACTAAACTACCCTCAGTGTACCCACAGTGTGTTTAAGGGTGGAACTAGTACACCCTCAGAAAACTTCAAATGGGTAATAGGAGGCAGGTGCTTTACCAGGCCAAGCTCACAAAGGGCTGAAAGTGAGTATGAGTAAGTACTTAGTAGCAGGTGATGAAGGTGTCTAGAACTAGAGCATACTCAGCGAAAATTTAAAGTTCCTAAAAATAAATAAAGCCACTAAAAGTACTCGCCTCTGCTATAAAAAAACAAACACAGGTGAAATTCTTGCTGCACTAAAAAAATCTAAGACTTACCTCTAAAAATGCCATTGTGCCTATTTGTAGTCAAAACTTATCATGGTATTAATACTTAGTTTTTTTAATTACTTTTGTTTTTCCCCTTTATTTTCGTTTACGTATGAGAAAAAATTAACAACAAAATTTCGCCCACAGGAATTCGCAAGCGTTGACATTTTTGATTGATGAGTGATGACATTGACATTGACAATGACAGCTAGTGATGTAGCCATTCCGATTCATTGCGATCGTTAGAAGACACAGTTATTCGGAAATCATTGCTTCTTCGATTAAACTTAGCGCAATGTTTCAATTTTAAATGATGCGCGCGAAATCAAATACAAAGTTAAAGTCTGACCAAAAAGAATTCTTAAATAAACAAAGAAAAAATTTTTAAAACAAGCTTTTATCGTCAGCCATGTTGAATAATTTAGCGTGACGTCATTTTATTTTTCGTATTCTTCTCAGCAAACCTTTTTAATTGATTCCCATTATCAATTAAACCTTGCAATCTAGTCTGCCATAAATAAAATTATAACTGTTTTAAAATTTAGTTGCAAGATTTGACCTAAACCAACATTGCAAATTAAATAAAAGTTAGTAAAAATCATACAACTGAATCAATCCTTTTTTAAGTCAGTTAAAAATAGAAAACCCTCCTTTAGCTCGCTCAATCAGTCAGCGCTCAGTGCTCACCACTGCGCCAGGGAGGTCGTCAGGGAGGTTTATCGCGGTTTTCATCCACGAGATAAACGAAGTCCGTACGGAGCCCGCTACGCTTGTGGTTTAGGACGGGATTTACAATTTGAGATTAATAAGTTACTAATCAGAAAGTAGGTATTTGTATTTGAAACTTGAAAAAATTTGAATATTCACTAAGAGGTACTTAACTGCGTAGTAGAAGAAAATATCACAATACGCTATAATATATTAATTGCAAGGTTTAATAGAAAAATATAAACAAGTATAAATATAAAAAAATAGAAACAAGTATAAATATAAAAAAATAGAAACAAGATTGTATGAACAACAAAGTACATCCAAAATATGTAAAGCAGGTAACGCCATTATTATTGTCTTAATTTTGTTTGCCATTATTGTCATCTGGAACTTGAATAAGAGAATAAAATTGTGTTATTTCCAAAGCATTAGAAGTATAGTTAAGAGTTGACAAGCCATCTTTTAAATTGCCAGGCTCATCTGTTTGATCCTGTATTAACCTTTGTTGTGGAATGCCATTATTTTGTGTTATTCCTTTGTGTTTACTTCTGCAAAAAGATAATTTAGTTTTAATTTGATGATTCGAATAATTAGTATGCGTTCCCAATCAACCTATTATTCTGCCCCTCCTAATACGTAGGCACTTAGTCAATTCTCCTTCTAAAATCAACAGTATAACTTTTGTTTATTTTATTCCACTACGAGTTAGCCCTTGACTACGATCTCACCTGATGGTAAGTGACGATACAGTCTAAGATGGTAGCGGGCTAACCTGTTAGGTGTATGTCACTTATAATAATCCCATACCCCTAACTAGTTAGGTAGTTTCTAGACAGCATTGTACCGGAACGCTAAATTGCTTGGCGGTACGTCTGCCGGTAGGGTGGTAACTAGCCACGGTTGAAGCCTCCCATCAGACCAGACCAGGGGAAAATTGTAAAAATTATAAATTCCCAAATTGACCCCGTCGGGAATCGAACCCGGGTCCGACAACAGTGCTCAGCACTGTGCCAAAAAAGGCCTCGCGCACTGAGAGGTCGTCAAAAATAATCTATACTAATATTATAAATGCTAAAGTTTGGATGTATGGATGTATGGATGGATGTTTGTTACTCAATCACGCCCCAATGGCTGAACGGATCTGGATGAAATTTGGTACAGAGATAACTAGAATAACACTAGTGGTTCGCCCCGAACTAAGACCTCGCGGCGCCATCTATTGACATAAACGTGAAGTTTTGTTAAAAATACTGAAGCTCATTAAAAATTAAATAATTCCGTTTTCTTACAATATTTATCTAATTTTAGTATTTGTTGTTCAAGTACAGGATATAATTGAAATAATTGATCAAGTTTCAGGCTCATCCTTTCAGAAAATTTAGAGTTCTGAGGTCATCTTTGGACGTTAGAAAATCTCCACTTTGAAAGCCCCCCATTTCGTCAATTTTGGGGGAAAAATTTAAAAAAAAATATTTTTGGACTCTATTTCTAATTATCTTTAAAATGATATACCGCAACCCTATGTAACTTTATAAAAAATATTTTACTTCGCATTCGCTTCTATGAGAGCCCCCCTGAAATAAAGATTTTTATTATTTTTTAAGCCATATTCGGCGGGAGGCCATTGGTTTACATATTATATTTAAAGCTGAAGTAATTGCGTTCAGTAATTCAGAAGTTATAATGCTCTGACAGACGGACGGACGGACGGACGGACGGACGGACGGACGGACGGACGGACGGACGGACGGACGGACGGACGGACAAGTGCCAATTCACCCAAGTAGACTAAGAGACCTTCGCTTCGCTCGGTCAACTAAGGAGTTCACGCGGGAACCGAAAACCTTAATCCACGCGGAGGTAGTCGCAGGCATCAGATAGTAAGTAGATAATAACAGTTAGACTGTTAGAAGAAAAGACCTGCGATATGAATCTGTGAATGGCTTAGTTATCCGATTGGATGCAATATCAATAGTCGCATATGTCCCAGTTTGGTTGGAATTAGATTCGATTGAAAGGCTTGCAGCCATTAATCTGCAAATAAAACGATATCTATAGCATAATACATAATTACTACTTTTCTAATTGACCGAGCGCAGCGAAGGTCTCTGAGTCTACTTGAGTGAATTGGCACTTGTCCGTCCGTCCGTCTATCAGAGCATTATAACTTCTGAATTACTGAACGTAATTACTTCAGCTTTAAATATAATATGTAAACCAATGGCTTCCCACCGAATATGACATAAAAAGTTATAAAAATCTTTATTTCAGGGGTGCTCTCATAGAAGCGAATGCGAAGTAAAATATTTTTTATAAAGTTACATAGGGTTGCGGTATATCATTTTAATGATAATTAGGAATAGAGTCCATAAATATTTTTTTTTAATTTTTCCCCCAAAATTGACGAAATGGGGGGCTTTCAAAGTGGAGATTTTCTAACATCCAAAGGTGACCTCAGAACTCTAAATTTTCTGAAAGGCTGAGCCTGAAACTTGATCAATTATTTGAATTATATCCTGTACTTGAACAACAAATACCAAAATTAGATAAATATTGTAAGGAAACGGAATTATTTAATTTTTAATGAGCTTCAGTATTTTTAACAGAACTTCACATATCAATTCTTCAATCCATACTTCCAATATTATAAATGCGAAAGTGTCTGTCTGTCTGTCTGCTACGCTGTCACGGCCCATTTGTTCAACCGATTTTGATGAAATTTGGTACAAGTATAGGTTGTATCCTGGGGAAGAACATAGGCTACATTTTATGCCGGGAAATTAAAGAGTTCCCGTGGGAATAGAAAATCTTAATCCACGCGGACGAAGTCATGGGCATTATCTATATTCATAATTTTTATTTTGCCAAAATTGTGGGTAACATCTGTAATTTGTTTTCATATAATTAATAGTCACGTTCACAATTTACTATATTATCTAGTAAAATATATTTTATGAACTTTTGTAATATGGTCATTATTGGTACGAGATGAAGTTGATACTTATTTACTAGAGTCATACCTTTTATACATGTTAATATAGTCACCATCGTTCGACCAAACGTGATTAGAAAATCCATCAACTCGTTCATAATGTTGTGGACTTATAGCCACAGCTCCGCCAAATCTGATTAAAACAAACCAAGTAATAAAGTATAGTATGTAGTAAGAAAGTATAGTATCTTTATAGGCAACAATAAGTCATTAACAGGCTAGTCAGTAGCGGACATTTGAGACTTCATCATCATCACATCATCAAGGTGAGATCGCAGTCAAGGGCTAACTTTAAAGAATTAAAAAAAAAAATTGGCAGTCATAGGCACTGCCGATAGAAGTGAAAACCAAAACTTTTTTTAAAAATTTTAATAAAAATTATTAAAATGTAAACCTTATCACTAGGCATTAAAGTTTAATTCTGAATGGAGTATATTTCAGGTTCGGGAGCACGTCGGTCACGCGAATCTACATGTTTACGACCTACCAACGACGAATCTACACGCTCAACGCGCCTAAAGAAGTTTTCACTTCAAAAAGGATTAAATTTTTAGAGAGTAAGTAACCTGTAAGGTTTCCGGAAATCTGCAACAAGTCTTTTAGGTCTTCGGCCACATCTATACAAGTTGCGAGTGTCCAGAGGCAGGAGGTTCACTTCATGGAAGATGAAGCAGTCCCATCCACCACTACGATAGGTCTGTGCCTCGACGAAGCCGATGTTAAATAACTTTCCTCTTTCAAAATGGACTCCCGAGGTATCTGTTTTCAGTTATATTGTTTCTTATTGAACCAAAAATTACTTATAAGTAAGTACTTAACATTTTTTTATTAAATGAGAATAATTAGAAGATAAAGAAACTCACTTTTGTATACAAGGAAGATCTGGTATTCCAACTGCTGTTTCATTAGGAAAACGTGTATGTAGAGAATAAAACCGCCATTATTTTTCCACATATCACTGTAATATGGAGTAAATAATAATAATTTTACTACATTTGAGAAGCTGGAGGACCAAACGGCCCCTGCTTAACTACCTATGTAATAATAAAAATTATTTCTAAAAAACCGACTTCCAAAGCCACTGTAAAGTAAAAAATAATTTAGATTTCTATGTTGAAGTCGGGCGAGCCTGATTGTTATACCCGCCCGACTTGGAATTTGGAGTTATAAGGAACCCCCTCGAAAGCTTCCTCTAACGACTGAAAAAAATATATTTTCAAATCGGTCCAGAAACCACGGAGATATGATTCCAATAGTAACTCAATTTTTTGTTTATATATAGGAACCCATGGTCTCCATAAGAGTATTAAAGGAACTAAAATAATTATTAATTTACTAACTCGTTAACGGCCAAAACGATTGCCACCCGTTGTTGAGCAATGCAATCCGGTACGTAGACACCTCCAGGACTAACCCTTAGACTGAAGACGCCAATGCTACGAAGACTTAATATAGAAGGGTCATTCTGTACGGGCCCTTAAAAATTAAGTTATCAAGAGAGATTTCATAAGTACAACGGTAGGTTGTACTTATGAAACCAACCACAGCAATTTAGAATAAGCGTTTTCTCTGTATTCACCACGCCGAAAATAACGACCCAAGTCAACGAGTCAGCGTAGTGACTCAAGTTATTCGAGTCAAGTCGCTCATCACTAGAGCTGAGTCGGATGTGAGTCGGAATTTTAGCTAGTGGCAACACTGGACTGGCTATTACGTATTAATCACGAAGGTATTATTTGTAGATGGAGTGCGCACATAAATACCTATTTCTCAGAGTAAGTATAAAGGTATTTAAAGCTCAGAGTAAGTACCTAATCCCATTCGTTATCCTACTAACTATAACTGGGCAACTTTCGTGGGCACTAATAGTCGGCTTTTCGCTAAATTCTGATTTTATCGATTTAATAATTTAGTTTTTTTTGTAGCTCACCTAAATCTGGGGCAACAAGAGGGCACATTTTAAAAGCTTTTCCTTGAGCCTCATGTACAGTCGTGGCCTCTTTATCTTCTGTCGCATTGGTACCAACAACATCGGAGAACCGGAACACCGTTTTGCTTTTTAACTTATATATCTGATATCTACTGCAAAAACAAACCCTCAATGATAAAAGTTCTAAAAATCTACCTTTTATACCAAAGGTAGGTAGGTACTATTAAGAAGTCTGCGCCCTACCTAAGCAAGTAATAGCTGTACGACCTTCGTAAGAGCAATAAATGGCAAAGATTTTTTAAACAAGTGATGCGTTTATGAATCTATATTAATATTATAAATGCGAACGTTTTGATGGATGGATGTTTGGATGTGTGGATGTATGGATGGATGTTTGGTATTCAATCACGCCACATCGGCTGAACGGATCTAGATGAAATTTGGCACAAATAACACTTAAGCTACTTTTTATCCTGGAACATTAAAGAGTTCCCGCGGGAACCGAAAAACGTCAATCCATGCGGTGGAACTCGCGAGCATTAGCTAGTATTAGTGGGTCGCCTCAAACTAAAATACCTATGACTTTAAGTAAGTAAGTGTGAGATCTATAGAGCATACTTTGACTTAGACTTAGCTCTAACTTATGACAGTTAAAATGAGACAGATTTATGATACGCACCACATATGCACAGTCTATCTGTCCCGTTTTAACTCTGAGTAAAGCATAAGCAAAGTCAAAGTACGCTGTATAGATCCCAGCAATCAGCATATGACTTCGTTATAAGAGAGTCTATTTATTCACGTTTATCGTCTTGTATTATTTTACGATCTTTTTTTATATGCTTTTTTTTATTCTGCCCGAAACAGAGCTACAATATTATTTGAAAATTGCCAATGTAGCGCCATCTATCAACAAGATTCATTTGTGTTCGATAAATACCTACTTACTGACATACAGGTATTAAGTGTTATTTATACCTAACTATAGTAAATAATGAAATGAGTTAAACGCTAAACACGAAAAAATGAATTAAACGTGACATACAGCTTTTGATGTATAGTCGTTTATGAGATTGGTATACGAAAAGCAACTTTGGTAAGTATAAGTATAGCTCAAGCTCAATTTTTGGGTAAACATTAAAAAAATATTTTTTCTTCCCATTTGTTTCTATGATCGACGGACGGATGGACGGACGGTCGGACAGACGTGAAGGACAACCACCACCACCTAAGTAGACTCAAAGACCTTAAACTACGTACTCACCTTGGAATTGTTTGAATGTTTGGCTCCAAAGTATCAGTAATATCCAATCCAAAATAATATTCGTAAATATAGCCCGTGATATTTATTACAGCAGCGATTACTAGGAAAATTAAAAACTTGCGTGCCGTAAAAATCATACCTAAAAAAAACCGGTCAAGTGCGAGTCAGACTCGCGCACAAAGGGCTCCGTACCACCACATAATATAAATTGTTGTACTAAATAACAAGAAAGACGCGAGCAACACATAACCAGCTGTGAAAATAATGGTAGAGCCTGAAATAACAATTCGATACCCCATGAGCACGGAACCCTAATTAACGGTTTTAGGATTCATTTCTTGAACTTGTGCTGTCTCACCTTACTTTTTGCCAAATTTCATAATTCTAGGTCAACGGAAAGTACCCTACAGGTTTTATTTAAATAAGTCAAATAGGTATGGCCGTTAAACTTGATTTTTTACAGCTCCAAGGGATCATAGACCTTAGTATATGATATTAATAATTCGACGCGTTCCTGAGAAAAAGGGGTGTTAACAGACAGACAACGAAGTGATCCTTATAGGGTTCCCTTTTCCTCTTGAGGTGCGGAACCCTAAAAAGAAGGTAAATGGATATATTACAAGACATTCCTTACTCTGTCACGATGTTACCTACCACTTCTTTAGAATATGAATGGCCAAGTAGGAGGTGGCTAAGATAAATTCTTGCGGCAGACTACAAGTAGGTACAATAATTATTATTATAAAACTGATGAAAAAAGCCCTTTCCAGTTTGTTTCTGTGTACTTTTGTAGGTTTTCATTTCAATTTAAATTTATGCACAAATTATTGTCAACTGTTTATGGAACTCAGTCATGGAATGCACATGGAATAAATTCATCGCACATTCCTCGGGAACTCTCAATCAAAGAGTATATATAATCCACAGACCACTCAACTTAATCACTACGTTCTACTCAATGACAATTTAGGTCATAGACTAAAATCAAAGGGTTGGACTTCTTCGAGCATGCGATCGTAGACTTCACACTACAGACTCTATGTTTATGAGCGATCACAAAAGCCACAAGCCTCATGCCTCATGCTTTAGCTCTCTCGTTCTCGCTATCTCTCGTTAGAGTAGGTATATATTATGTTCCTTGTTTTAGCTAGTAGCAAGCAAGCCACAGAGTACATTATATAATTAGGTATATGCTAGCGTTTTTACGTTTGCGTGTTCAATAGAAGGAATGTAGTTACAACCTCGAAACCCGCACGGGTCTGTTACGCTAACTTCCTTTTCCTCGTGCTCAATTCGAGGCACGAGTCCTGCAATCGCGGCCGGGTTGCGCCCTGATAGGCGTATTCAATAGAATTCAATATATTACCGTGTTCAATAGAAGGCAGTACATATATTTGCTTTGATGCACGGAAAGAAACCTCAAATTTTTTAATTTTTTATGGGTTATAACTATAGTTATAATCTTATAACGATTTATAAAAATATTGATGTAAAATGGATGGGCTACACCAGAAGACTCGTTTCGTCGCCCCTTCATTCAGCTTTCCGAGCTCCTTCGCGAGCTTCTGACTTAGTGCTTTAAAAAAACACTCTAGGGGTAGGGCAGACAAGACTACGTGGAGTTGGGGTACGTCGGGTTGTGCTGATTCGGGTTTGGGAGAGATTCTCTTTATTTAAAAAATCCCAATAGTATACCGCCGCTAACACTCCCAAACTCCCGTGCTGCACAGCGTTGCCGGCTTGATCGCCTTGAATTGAAAACGCTTTGGAAGAAAATTTCGGTTGCAAACCCGTGCACCGATTGGAGGACGAGATCCTTACATTGAACACGAATTTAAATAGAGAATCAGAAAATAAATCGTGCGTGCGGGGTTCGAGGCAATGCTGCCTTCTATTGAACACGCAAAAGTAAATACGCATACTGCCATACTGGTAGCAACACTACTCTACTCTCTGTAGAATTCTACTCTCTCTCTCTCTCTCTTTCTCTGTACTCTGGTAGGAAGAGAAGGAACATGTTATACACTTGATGACAATAGGGATGATGACAACTCAATCAAATTAGCCCCTTTTTATCAATCTTAAAAACGCACTTCTAGTATGGAAGTTGTATGATATTCACCATTGTGACGTCATAAAATTTCAACGCACTTTTTTTCTTTAATCTATATTTTAAAATGGTTATCATACCTAAAATTAACAGAGGATGTGAATCTTAGGTATTAGGTAGGGAAGACCCTCTATTTAATAATCAGTTAGAAATATTTTATTGTTGATATAGGCATTATCCCTATTCCACCTAGGTAAATAATAATATAAAAACGTTTTCGAATTCTACGCATTCAACCTTTTTGGCCGAAAAATTAAAAAAAATGTACGTAACTACTTAGACAGCAAATAAATTAAAACGTCAATGGCGGCGCTCCGTCATTTTGTAAACCTATAATAGGTTACTATTTATTTAGTAGTTTTAATATTTTTTTGCTTTTTTTACTAAATTTACATTAAAGTATGCCGAAATACTATAGATTTAGAGTAACGTCCCCCTCTCATAAACCAAAACGCAGTAAACAAGAGAAGGAGAAAGACAAGGATAGAGATTTAATCGAGAAGTAAGTAAAGTTCATTCGAAGTCCATGGTAAAGTTCCGATAAAATTATCGGAACTACATATACCTAATATTTTAAAATTGTCTGTAAAATTATCGGAACTACATTTAGGTAGGTACTTAATATTACAAATGTCCGCTAAACACATCGCCGCCCATCTTGAAATTTCTAAGAAAATCCTAGGCCCTACCTTACAAGAAGGACCTTAATATCTTCACTCACGGCACACACAATCGGCTCACTACTGAGCAAGTCTCCTCACGGAAGGGAGCGGGGTTTGGCCAATGTCCATAGTCCACCACACTGGCCAAGTGCGGATTGGCTCACTTCACACACCTTCGAGAACGTTGAAAAAAAAATTGGACATGCAGGTTTCCTCACGATCTATAGGTATGCAAGTGAGGTAATTTCTTAAAACACATGCATTAAGGTTGATGACAAGGGTCTGCCCGCGAAATTCAAATTTAATTTGGTTTTTCACAATTTGTAAACTAATACGACAAAGTAGGCTTATGGCATTTAAATGGCGAGCCTAGGAATATCATCTTCACAGGTTTATATAAAAATCTTTACTTGAAAGTGTCCAGTTTAAAAAATTAGTCAAAATAATGAGTTTGACGTAAGTTACTCACAAATTAGTCATTATTTTGACTAATTTCTTAAACTGGGCACTTTCAAGTAAAGATTTTTATATAAACCTGTGAAGATGATATTCCTAGGCTCGCAATTTGAATGCCATAAGCCTACTTTGTCGTATTAGTTTACAAATTGTGAAAAACCAAATTAAATTTGAATTTCGCGGGCAGACCCTTGTCATCCACCTTAACTCCTAAAAGCCAGAGGTGCGTTTCCAGGGATCGCATCGGCATCGACGACCCTGTTGCACCACCTAATGTTTAGTGGATAACCAAAAAAAACCTTGTTTTAGAGTTAAAGATCCCCAAGGGAGTTGGATGGATATAGCTTTCGCTTGCGCGCCCGGACCGTCCTGGTATCTCCGACGGACTTCGTGGCGGGAAAGCCCCCCGTTGTTGCACACGCCGCGCCATCTAGCGGCCGTGTTTCGAGCCTCGTTGCAGCTTACCAACCGTGCCATGTTCTTGTTGAAAATTTAATCTTAGATTCAAGTATGTAAAGATGAATTTTGTTAGACCGAGTGGGTAATGCTGAGAAAATTGTAGCTAACTGACGCTTCTAATCGCAACATCGGACGCGATACGTAACACGGACAAGCCATACTTTGTACGTTTTGTGACTGATTGGCTTGCAAATCACAGCAAATAAAACCATTTAATCGATTAATACCTACTCTGTAACCTTAGCACAATATTTCAAATCGTAAGTTGAGCATATTCGTTCGTGGAAAACTTTGTCGTTAAAATTAAAATGGACCGTGTAGGTACACCACCCTTTTTAGAGCTGAAGTTCGTTACATCATATGTTCATAACTTCGTACATCCGCAGTAAGGGCTCCAAACGGAAGAGTTCCGAAGTTAAAATCGGAGTTACAGAATTTTTGACTTTAAATCAAGGGCTTTTAGGTCCATTTTACACTTGAATTCGCTCTACGTTAGTGTGGTTAAAACATAAAAACTTGTAATGTTACTGCACGAATATGCACAAGTGTATCGTAACTCGGTCTAGCCTAAATTTCCATCCTAGATACGTTATTCGATATTTTTATTTCAAACTAGCTGACCCGGCGATCTTCGTACCGCCTTAGTATGCAAAATTAAATGTATATTTTTCAATATTTCTGAGAGATTTTCTTAATATTTTTTTCCGTAAGAACCTTCTCCTAATAATAACAAATACAACAAAAAAAGAATTAGTGAAATCGGTCCAGCCATTCACGCGTGATGCCGTGACCAAGGAAAACGGGTTTCATTTTTATATATATAGAAGAAATCCGTTGTCAAAATAAAATTATTAGTAAAATGTTCAGTTTTGTTATGTTTTTGTGATGATACTTTGCATAAATTATAATGACGTGTTAGAAATGATAAGACATTTCGAAAAACAAGAATAGCTCTTTGTCTTGAGGAATAAATCTGTTGTTGAAGTTTTAAAACGTGTTTTATTTTAAAAGAGTCCGTATAATGACGTGTTTTCATAGAACTAAATGTTGCTCAGACCATAGAAGTAATGTTTACTTATTGCAAACTTCAACTTTCTTGTAGAGCCAGGCCAGGAGGGTCATTTTAAGTAAAACAGCATACAATTCATCTTCAAAAACAAACGATATATTTATAAAAAAAAAAACAAATAGGCATAAGAAATCAAAGCGCAGTTATTCTTAAGTACCTAACTCAAACATCTAATAACATTGCTAAATTACGATATTTGGATGGTTAAGCGAATTCTGTACACCTTAATGTTTATTCTGCATGTATAAAATGCTATTTTAATACAATTTTTAATCTATATTATGAAGATATTCTAAAACTTTATAATGTTTACAAAGGAACAGTGTTTTAATTATTATAATTGTACACTTTCTAATACTATAATTAATTTACTAAAGACTATAATTATTATCATATTATACAGGCCGTATGGAAAAAAAACAATAAAAAAATATATCTACTTATTAGTCATTTTTAAAGATTGCGTCGGACGATCAATGTCAAACATGTTGGTGTGACAATAATTAATAGGTATTTATGTTTAACCAAACGGTAACTTCTATATTATATTAAACTGAATAATAATTTCAGTAAACAGTATTATTTGTTAGCGATTTGCATTAATACTAGTGCGGGCATTGCGGGCTGAACAGACATAAAAATATGTCTTGGACAAATTAACCCCGGGACAAGTGATATCGGCCATATTCGCCTTATACTTCTAGCCGCGAACTGTGGCAGTTTCGCCATTAATTATGATTTTGTGTTGTCATAGTGATTGACTTTTGTCAATAATTGGGCAAAAAAATGACAAGGCACTCGTTTCGCCATTAATTATGATATTGTGTTGTCATAGTGATTGACTTTTGTCAATAATTGGGCAAAAAAATGAAAAGGCACTCGTTTCGCCATTAAGATATTGTATTGTCATAGCGATCGACTTTTTCATGCACCAGTGTCAATAATTGGGCAAAAAACATATATAGACTGATGAACACATAACCCTGTGCGTTCCGCAGTCGGGTAAAAAAAATGACAAGGCACTCTCCCATAACCCCACAAAAGTTAGTCGAACGTGATTTCATATATTTTTCTTACGTTTCCTATCCCGTGTTTATTTCATCCAAGACATATGTTTAACCTCAAGATTCAGGACACAGATGTGTACAGGCTCTGCCGTCAGACTGAGGAACGCCTTTAGACATTATCTGCTACTGCCCTGCACTAGCAAACAAACGTAGCCTCTTCCTAGGGAAGCACCTTTGAGCGCTGTTGCCTTAACGTGCGGAGGTCCCGGGTTCGATACCCGGCAGGGTCAATTTGGGAATTTATAATTTCTGAATTTTCCCTGGTCTGGCCTGGTGGGAGGCTTCGGCCGTGGCAAGTTACCACCCTACCGGCAAAGACGTGCCGCCAAGCGATTTAGCGTTCCGGTACGATGCCGTTTAGAAACCGAAGGGGTATGGCTTTAATATAACTGCCATGAGACATGAGAATAAAACAGCGACTTCTGCAAGATATCAGCTTTTATCCATACAAAACTGGTGTTTTCTTTCGACAAATTAGCAATATTCAGGGTTAATCGAGCTGATAAATGTAATTAGTCCCTTAGCCTTCATTGGTTCATCTGTATCGGAATTTATATATAAAGGCGCAAGCACATTACTTCGGTTCGGTATGGTGTGTTGGAACGCTTAAGCTGTTGGCGGAAAGGGAGATCGGTCACCAATATTGATAATTTTGCGACTTTTGGAAACCCCTTATTCCTAATATCTAGATAGTACCTAATAACTATGTAGTTTTAATGGGGCACTCATATTGTTTTTTGGGATTTTTTATTGTGTTGTACAATTTACTAAAACAAGTTATTTTGTTAATAGTAAATTTATAAAACGATATAATTCGATATTTAGCAGCCATTGTCGCTGCCAATTGGCTTTATTTTCATCTCTTACTGGGTAAATTACAGCACGAGGATTTATCCGTTTCACATTTTTGTTAAAAATCCGTTCGTTATGGCCTGGGGCCACACTGCCAACGCTAAAGAGCAATACTCAAATATTACTCAAAATGAGTTTCATGTCACGTACCTAGACGTTCCTAAAATAATTCTAAAAGACGAAAGTGAACAATAATGAAACAATGTGGCTTTAAGCGTTGCCAGTATGACCTCTGTTCATTAAGGCCCTGTGTAGCTTAAAAAGGGGTTTTTAAAAGCAGTGTATTCATCAAACGGTGACATAAACGTAACATAACGGTGCTTGTAAAAATAATGTGCTGTTTTCAAGACTTTTGAGCAGCCATTGACGCATCTCAAAAAACAATTTTAAAAAATTCTCTACATTGAAACTTATTTTAAACATACCTCTTAATTTACCTTTTAAAGCAGTTTTTCTCCTTATTGAAACAAATAATTAGGTCTAGAAATATAAGATAAAATTCATATTTCTAAATCAAACACATTGTCGGATTGATTTGTATTGAAATGTAAATATTATTTTATTTACAAAATTATTTCATGCATTTTTTGCGACATGCGCTTGCTCGATTTCACCCCCGCGCGCCTGTGTTTTTCATAGTCTATTAGTGACGCTCCGACTCTGGTGCCCTCTGATTGATCGATCACATGCGCACATGCCAAATTACGATGCAACTCACCATAACGCAGTGATGTATCAGTTTCCTAAGACTATACAAAAGAACATTAAAAGCACTTAAAATGGAATCATATTATAGCAACATAATACATATCTATATGTTTAAGTTCAAACGGACAAAAGTTTTCTAACTTATAGGCCAACATTAAGACCGGCCACTACTCTAATACAACCCAGTTATATTAGTATATTATATTTTACGGCCAAATAATGAAAGGTCAACTTAATTAAGGCCTTCTTGTTTTGCCATGGGCCAAACTGATTTGGTAAAATCTAAAGCTGTCAGTTTCTGAGAAATGTATTTCAGAGTTGACACGGAAAGGTCAGAAATAGAAAAAACTAATATATCAGGTTGGTCCTTTGTCTAAGTAGCTGGCATTCTATAGTATATTTTTAGAAATTGTATATAGGTAGCTATATATATGTATCGGCCCGGTGGCGAAAATTGGTTATTTGACAACTAGTCAAATCAGCAACTTTTTTCAAACGTCAAAACGCGTGACTGTATGAAATTTTGAATTGTGACGTCATCAAAGCTCGACGCACTTTTTTACTTTAATCGATAGTTTAAAATGGTAATTCAACACAAAACTATCAGGGAACCTGAATATAACGCCTTTTAGGAGATCATTTATTTAATAATCACTAAAAAATAATTTATTTCACTAGTAGTCAAATACCCAATTGGAACTAATTTTTATGCCTGTTTAGTTTTTATTTTTCACATCTACTAGCGACGCTGTCACCGGGTCAGATAATTTTGTGGTACTTTACTTGTATTTGAGTAGTGGAAGTCTTTTTCATAATTTCATATCACAATGCGTCCCTTAAACTAAGCTAAGATAAACTAATCAAAATATTACAATCTCACGGATATCACAATGCAATCATAATAATACACGTTGTGCCCTAATAAAACACAGCTGAAATAAATTTAGATTTAGCATAGCAAAAATAACAAAAAAAACTTTATCTGAGTAAAATTAGTGTTTGGGATCATATCTCCAATCTGTGAATTTAATCTAAATACTAAAATAGTTTGTGACACTGAAAAAATACGTAAAAAAATATAGTTTCTTTCAAATAATCTTAAAAACCTATGTAACTGTTTGTAACTAAATAATAAATAATTAATTATATCCAGCAAATTATATAAGGTAGCATTCCAAACATGGTCTATCAAGCAGTTTCAAAACAACATTTTTTATATACTTAACTTAACTTTTTAAATAATTTTATAACTTGTGTTATAAAATAAAAATTCTTTCCAAAAAACCTACTTCCAAAGTCACTGTAAAGTACAAAATCATTTTGATTTCTACACACTATGTTGAAGTCGGGCGAGCCTGATGCGTCACCTTTGCTTATACCCGCCCGACTTCAACATAGTGTGTAGAAAATATAAATCAAAATTATTTTTTACTTTATAGTGGCTTTAGAAGTCGGTTTTTTGGAAAGAATTTTTATTTTTAACTTTTTAGTATCAGGGTTGAGGATTTGGAGTCAGAATTTTTTATGGGACCACTTCGAGAGCTTCCTCTAACGACTGAAAAAATTCAAATCGGTTCAGAAACCACGGAGATATGTACCGACATACATTAAAAAAAAATACGCACCGAATTGAGAACCTCCTCCTTTTTTGGAAGTCGGATAGTAATTTCATTTTTTCATCTTCAAGAGTATTCAAACAGTAGGACTTTACCCAAACCAAACAACTTAGCAAACCTTAATGCGCAAACAATTTTTTTGACTGATTTAAACTAAATACCTACGTAAACTTATGTTTAGTATTAGTCATGGTAATAAGGACATTCTAAACTAATTTTAAACAGTTTTACAAGTTACACATTAATAATAGTTCTAGTTTACTAATATACACAAATTACATTTAAGGGCCCTTACTCCCTTCGATATTTTCATGCACAGTTTTAGCGTTTGTTTTCCAGCTCAAATACAGAACTGCTCGGCTCCAGTTTACGTACTTTATATTATACTTTGAATACCAAGTCCAATATGCAACGATGTCGAATGCACGCTAAAATGTCGACATGTGCACAGGCACCTAATACATGAGTACAATTGGGTATTTGACTACTAGTCAATTTTTTTTTGTGATTATTAAATAGAGAATCTCCCAAAAGTCGTAATATCCACGTCTTCTGTTAGTTTTATGTCGAATAACCATTTTAAACTACCGATTAAAGTAAAAAAGTGCGTCGAACTTTGATGACGTCATATAAGATTTCATACAAAATACGAAGCACGCGTTTTGACGTTTGAAAAAAAGTCGCTGATTTGACTAGTTGTCGAATACCCAATTCTTACACGGTACAGCTGACGCAAATAGCACGCAGCGTGTTTTCCTACTGGCAACAATAACTACCTATGTCGTCAACACACATTATAATAATTATTACTTATTCCCCTGTGTCCAGCATTTATCCTTCCTAAATCCCTTGCATGCGACGAGTCTCATCATGTGCAATTGTAATTCAAATGTATCAAAAAGCAAATGTGATAATATTATAAATGGCATATAATATGAGCTTATAAACTTTACTTTTGTTTTGGTAAATTAATAATTTTTGATACTGTGACCCGGCTGACGACCCGGGTCACAGTTGAAAACCAGCGCCTTGCTTTGTATGCAATTTATTGGCATACAATGCAAGTCTACGCTGAGCTGAACACCCATTCTGGGTGGTGTCACAGACGAAATTGTTACATCTATAATCTGTGTTTTGTCTGTGACACCATTGTTGAACAAACTGTTTTTCTTTCTTTAAAAAAAGGTCTTTTGATCATATTACCGTACCGTCCCATAGCGTCTGGTAACATTTTTTGCGTATTTTTGTGTCAATTTCTTAACATAGAAAACGCAAAAGAAATTGTAAGATGTGAATATGTTTTTAATGTTTATTGTCTCACTATATCTTACTATAAGAACAAATCAAATACAGGGTCCCGAGACTACCTTTACACGAAAAAACTAACGTGACATGTGATGCCGTATTTAGTATGGATGGGTAAACAGCACCATACTTTAGCAAAAAACATACCTACTATGCCACGTTTTTTAACATCACAGAATATCTTCTCCTTTTCTCTAAATCCGACGCCATTTCCATTCTTAGACCTTTCTATATTTATACTAAGTTTCGTCTAACAGAATTCTTTCAAACATACACCCTGTGTATTACTTAAACACCTTAAATTATTTATAATCTTGGACTTTGTGAAAAAGACTAGTTAAATCTTAAATTTAACACAAACTTTAGTAGCCACATAGTTAAAATACTAAAGAAGCTTTTTTTAACACTCTACTTTTACACTAACTATGCCTATCTATCTAATTCATAGTTAACCATAAATTATATGAAGCAAAATTTTTACAGTTTTTGCATTTATCACTTATACCTATTGTAAAGAACATAAAATATAATAAATATAAACGACCGCAAAATAGTTCTAGTAAAATAAAAGGTTTACAAAAATATACTAATATTATAAATGCGATAATGTGTTTGTTTGTTGGCTTGTTGGTTTATTGGTTTGTTGGTTTGTCCCTCAATCGCGCTGCAACGGAGCAACGGATCGACGTGATTTTTGGCATGGGTATAGTTGAGGATGTAGAGAGTGACATAGGCTTTTTATCCCGGAAAATTTAGGAGTTCCCGCGGCAATCAAAAAAAACTTAAACCACGCGGACGAAGTCGCGGGCATCAGCTAGTTAAAAATAAGCTCAAACAAAAGTAAAATCGTTGGATTAATTATTATTGGCACATACATATTATAAAGTGCATTATAGGTATTACAAAAATGTCCATTTCATGCCAATATTTACAATGCGTTTGAAGAGTTTGGTCGGCCCGAAAATTAGTGCCGAAAGAAGTCCTTTGACTAACAAATCTTTGGTAGGTAAGTAATCGATTCAATTTGAAATCATAATTATAAATTTATCTTCATATTTTAAGCCAGTATAATATTGCGGATCATGGATACATTAATTCAAAAATGTAGCAATATTAGTTGGCATACTCTAGTACTGGACAAAACAGAGTTTACAGCAGTAGCCGTTTAACAACGCTTTGTCAATGAAAAAGCCCGGTGTCTTTGATTCGTCTAAGTTTGCGCTAATTCCAAGTAATTTGCTCTTCGGCTGTGGAGTCACAGTATCCAAACTGAATCCAGTAACGAATCCAAGTCAATAAGAACAACATTTTCAATGCCAAAAGTTGAAATTACAATGAAAAAAGGAACCGATACAGTAAAACAATCTATTACCCAACGTTAATCATAACCAGTGCCAGTTAAATGAGAAATAAAACTCTTATGGTGTAGTTGAACCTGACAGAAGCGAATTTTAGTACTTTTAGAACTTTTGCACTGCCTGTTGTATTTTATCTCTTTAGAACTTTATTATACTTTATTATCGCTCACTCAAATGGACACACTGCCCAACCAATGAGGTGATGAAACAATTCGAGGCGATGACACATCATCGCCTCGGATTGCCCTCGTGCCGTCTCATATTGGCTTAAATTCACATTTTCCGCCAAAATGCCATTAATTCAGCCAATCACAATCATTGTGATGACAAAGTTTGTAATAAGGATAGATGACAAAATGCCAAAATTTGATCTCGAGTATAGTCCAAACTGCCCGGTGACAATATCTGACCCGGTGGCCAAAATAGGAACTAATTTTTATGCCTGTTTAGTATTTGTTTTTATATTATTCAATTTGCGCTCGTCTATATTGGCGACGATATTCACAACAGGTAGCGACGGCGTTGCGCCCTAATTGAATCCATTGGCCTAATAGTTTCCTTGTGCCAAAGGTTGATGTTACACTTGAAAAACTAATAAATTAAAAAAAATACGGTTGTCTGTAAAGTCGGTTTACGGACGATAGTT
The DNA here is from genome assembly GCA_923060345.2 of Erebia aethiops. Classification (NCBI taxonomy): domain Eukaryota; kingdom Metazoa; phylum Arthropoda; class Insecta; order Lepidoptera; family Nymphalidae; genus Erebia; species Erebia aethiops. The sequence goes on along the minus strand of OV281096.1, from coordinate 4,273,329 downwards.
TTACGTGATAACTAGAAGTTCTCGAAGAAGCTCGCGTGGCGGCGTTCCAGTAGCAGAACTATTAGAACTGCTAGCTCTGACGTCAAGCGATCGTGCCTCTCTATCGCTTGTTCCGCGCTCTCGCTTGCACGCTCAGGCTCAGGCGGAACGTGACACTTTTTCGTGCGTGCAGCCGGTGTTCATCGATTAAGGCGTTATCACGTCAAAAATAAAAGGAACTGTTATAAATCCGCAGTGACACAGCCCGTGAGCAGACGTTACCGATCGCCAAACAGCAGCTTGGCGAGATACATCCGTCAGCTGCGCTCGTCTATATTGACGACTATGTGCGTGAACAGGTGGCGTTGCGTCACCCTCACTAGCTCGTACTCGAGCGTCGATAGGCCGTCCTTCTGGAATGTTTTGCTGGTTTGGGATAGGAGCTGGTACCTGTAAAAAATAAAAAGACACATTTATTTATGTACTACCGTATGCCCGCATCTTGGTCCGCGTGGAATTAGGTACTTAAAAAAGAAATTTCAAAAAACTGTGAAAAACATAAAATTCTTCATTTTTCACCCAAAGCAAAATACCAAGTTTCTTGGACATAACTTGAACCGCTATTTAACCTCCTTGGGGGTGGAATTTCAAAAAATCCCTAGGATGCTTAAAATTCCTATGTTCACTCGTTTGGGCTGTAGGTTGTCGGTCAGTCTCTCAGGAAAAAGCCTTTTATAGTTTTTGATGATAGTTTCATGAACAACCACAAGAATCACATTGTCAGTATGCTTTTAATAACATTTTGACCTCTATTCTATCACGTAAAACATGTTGTTTTCGGTAGTAATTTACGCATTGCATTCATGATTTTAGCTTTAAAATTGGACTGATGATGAGTTAGGTAATAATCCCTGCCTTAAAATTTTGTGTCTTTTCGTTACTTGGGCGATGAATAAATATGGTAGGTACTTATCGATAATTCAATAAGCTAATATTATAAATGCGAAAGTATGTCAGTTACTTTTTGTAGGCCCATTAAAAAAAAACTGCACAATTTTTTTTACCAATACGACACCGTTTTATAATACGGTGGATTTTACGATTTGGCGGCTTGGGAAACATTAGGATTAGATGCTTACCTCTTAGGATTAGGTGCAGATTTCTTATGATCTAACATAGCGTATCGCGCGATCGACATCTTGTACCTCGCTATGTGGTAATTGACTTTTTTTAATCTGGAACGGAAATAATTATGTTTGACTATTAAAGTTATTTAGATAAATTTTCATATCTATGAAACTGGAGGGATCAATATTTTTATATTATGTGTTTATGGCCCAGTTGCATGATATGGGGTTAGATTTTCATAACGGTAACAGTTAACTTTGACCGCCAATAAATTGAAAATGAGTACACAAGTGTTTGTTAACTTCGGACCAAAATTTTATCTCTAACTTTAATCATGGTCGGAGATATTAATACTTACTCAATTGTGCCAACTTTGCTTTGTATCGGTCGGCAAAAATTAACGGTAACCGTAAAGTAATTATAACCACTTGTTACACTTTTGAGTGTCATGCAACTGTAATTTAGCCAAATTTTATTAAAGCATTAAAAGCTCTCATCACATTAGCCCTTTATTATCAAAGTTAGAAACTTTTCTGTTACGACTATTTTAAGCGATCTCTGAGTACTCTCCACATTAGTGTAACCACCAAAGTGCTCTGAAGGCATACCGCCGTAGTTAAAAAGTTAATGTGCCGTTCAGAATCAGCTCTGATCTCTCTCTGCGTCGTATTCCTCATTACTGAGGGTCCTGACCCCTTTCCATTAATCAAATAATGGTTCCTACCGATTGATTAATGGTTTGATTGATGGATTATTATTATTATTTTTTAATTTTTCACTAACATTAATTTTCTGTTTGTCATTTGTTTTCTGCTGATTTGTGAACCTGGAGGTGGGTGGTAACAGCTGCAACTCAGTTTTATACTAACGCAGTTGTTTCCGTTCCTTAGTTTTTATGTCATCTATGTTTATGAGAAAATAAATAAATCTATAAAGGGGTTTCCTTGGGATAATAATGCGATGGGTTCCCACGTCCTTCCGCATACGACTCGACTTAGCGTTTTTGTATCGTTATAACGATTATTATCAGATGTTAGTGATAATAACCGGGACCGACGGGTTAACGTGCTCTCCGAGGCACGGAAGAAACGAAAAGGAGAGATTTGATCCTCCAAATTCGGTCACCCATCCAGTTACCGACTTGGGTCAACGTTGCTTAACAATTATTTATCTATTAGTAAAGAGGTAGATGTCTTCCAAGACACGCTGCCGAAGTTCAAAAAAGAAATATTAAGATTGTTAAGGTCGTCTTAATACCACAATTAGTATTAAGTATAAAACGTATTCAGTATAATAAGTAATTTTTTTTTCTCTTAATAATTTTACTTATTTTTATTTTGTGTTATTGAAATTTTATTTCTTATTTTTCTATAATTTTCTTGAAGTTTTGTAATTTTTACAATTTTTGTTTTTATTTTACGCATTTTTGATTTAATCCCAGTGTAAGCTTTTTATCTTTTACATTTAGTCATTTAAGGCGCATGTTGTGACACCTGTCATAGATTGTACATTTAACAATTTGTGTAATACTTATGTAGTTTGTAATTTTTTCAATGTATCAATCTCTTGGTCGTCCTAATAAATATAAATAAAAATTCGCAATCGACTGATATGCGTTGTCACAACTAGGCCACTCGTCCCTCTTGGCTGATACTATTTTATTATAGGCTGTACACATAATATAAAAGTATAGTTGAGTTTGTCTGCAAGCGACTAACTCGATGGTTTGAAAATTGTACTTAGAACGTGCCAGGTTAAGAGAATAGGTATGATGACAACTCAACTCTTTATCAAACTTAAAAACGCGCTTCTAGTATGACAGTTTGTATGAAATACATAGTTGTGACGTCAATAAATTTCAATGTACTTTTTTTCTTTAATCTATAGTTTAAAATGGTTATCGAACTTAAAACTTACCGAGGATGTGAGTTTTAGGTCTTTTGGGAGACCCTCGGTATTATAAATAATTAATCAGTAACCTCTAGTTTACATACTCGTATAAAATATCATCGATCAGTAAGAATTTTATTTTTGACATATGTATTATGCATCATCCCTATTGTATCGATTCTGAAAAGTATATGCTCAGAAGGACTAGAATCCAGAGCCGTTAAACCAGTTAATTAAAAAAAACTCACCTATAAAACATGTCGTCGTCCTCTCCACCCCAACCCCAATATTTGTTTGAGAAACCGTTAACTTTGGTGAACTGTTCCTTAGTCATTGCCGACACTCCTCCAAAAATGTCCTCGTATGGTAACCTTAAAATATATTATAATGTTATAACTTATAATTATAGTCAATTTAAATATTAATAATAGACAAAGTCAAAGTATGTTTATTCAAAATGTGATTTTTTAAATATTTTACTTCAAGTTAGCGAACTCGGGTCCTCCCACAGCGCTCAGCCAGGGAGCTGTAAGCTTCTATTTCTATACTAAGCATTTTATGACTGCGAAAAACTACATCGGCTTTGACTTGTAATTCTTTAAACTTTAAAATTAACGAAAGTAACTTTGTCTGCTATCTTTTCACGGCTCATCCGTATTTAAAGCAATTTAGACTAAATTTGGAACAGAGGCAGATTGCACCCCAGAGAAGGACATAGACAACTTTTAATCCTGGAAAATCGAGAATATACCACGGGATTTTAAAAACCCGGACACGCGGACGAAGTCGCGGGCATTACTTTTTTTTTTTATTAAATCCGACCTCTAAAGCTATATTATATTATATATATATATATATATACTAGCTATTACCCGCGGCTTCGCTCGCGTGGCTCAAGGGAACAATAAATGAGTTTTTGTTAGAAAACTGTATTTAAATTAAGCATGCAAGAGGATGCCATGGAGAAGAATACTGAGACGTTTAGTATCGACGTATTTCATCGAAAGGCAAGAGCAAGGTTTTTCATGCACGAAAAATGAAAAAAAATATTCACGATATCTACGAAAGAAAACACAATGCTATAGGTTACACGTTATACAGATTCCTGATTATACAAACGATGTCGCATAGTTGCAGCAGCATGTAACCTATGCGTCTTCATATATACCCATGTAAAAAATGACGTCGATTCGTTGCGCCGTTGCCGCCTAATTGAAGAAGAAATGCGAGAAAAAGAGCATTCTATCCCACAGGAGCTGTTAGTTTTTCCGGGATAAAAAGTAGCCTATGTTACCCTCCAGTTCCTCAAGTATACCCATGTAAAAAATCACATCGATCCGGTGAGCCGTTGCCGCCTAACTGTAGAACAGATGCGAGAAAAAGGGCATACTATCCCACAGGAGCTGTTAGTTTTTCCGGGATAAAAAGTAGCCGATGTCACTCTCCAGTTCCTTAATTATACCCATATAAATAATCACGTCGATCCGGTGTGCCGTTGCCGCCTAATTGAAGAAAAATGCCAGAAAAAGAGTATCCTATCCCACAGGAAGTGTTTATTTTTCCGAGATTAAAAGTAGCCTATGCCACTCTCCAGTTTCTCAATTATATCCATGTCAATAATCACGTCGATCCGGTGTGCCGTTGCCGCCTAATTGAAGAAAAATGCGAAAAAAAAAACATCCTATTCCATAGGAACTGTTCGTTTTTCCGGGATAAAAAGTAGCCTATGTCACTCTCCAGGTCCTCAAATATACCCATGCAAAAAATCACGTCGATCCGTTGCGCCGTTGAAGCGTGATTGAAGGACAAACCAACAAACCAACAAACAAACTGACTTTCGCATTTATAATATTAGTATGGATATGGAAGTATGGATGTCAGTCTCCAGTTCCTCAATTATACCCATGTAAAAAATCATGTCGATCCGGTGTGCCGTTGCCGCCTAATTGAAGAACAAATGCGAGAAAAAGAGAATACTATCGCACAGGAGCTGTTATTTTTCCGGGATAAAAAGCAGCCTATGTCACTCTCCAGTTCCTCAATTATTCTCATGTAAAAAATCATGTCGATCCGGTGTGCCGTCGCCGCCTAATTGAAGAAAAAATGCGAGAAAAAGAGCATACTATCCCACAGGAGCTGTTAGTTTTTCCGGGATAAAAAGTAGCCAGTTTCACTCTCGAGTTCCTCAATTATACCCATGTAAAAAATCACGTCGATCCGGTGTGCCGTTGCCGCCTAATTGATGAACAAATGCGAGAATAAGAGCATACTATCCCACAGGAGCTGTTAGTTTTTCCGGGATAAAAAGTAGCCTATGTCACTCCAGTTCCTCAATTATACCCATGTAAAAAATCACTTCTATCCGGTGTGCCGTTGCCGCCTAATTGAAGAAAAATGCGAGAAAAAGAGCATCCTATTCCACAGGAACTGTTTGTTTTTCCGGGATAAAAAGTAGCCTATGTCACTCTCCAGTTCTTCAATTATACCCATGTAAAAAATCACTTCTATCCGGTGTGCCGTTGCCGCCTAATTGAAGAAAAATGCGAGAAAAAGAGCATCCTATTCCACAGGAACTGTTTGTTTTTCCGGGATAAAAAGTAGCCTATGTCACTCTCCAGGTCCTCAAATATACCCATGCAAAAAATCACGTCGATCCGTTGCGCCGTTGAAGCGTGATTGAAGGACAAACCAACAAACCAACAAACCAACAAACCAACAAACCAACAAACCAACAAACAAACTGACTTTCGCATTTATAATATTAGTATGGATATGGATATATATATATATATATATATTTATATATATATATATATTTTTTTTCTTTTCTTTTTCTTTTTTATACTTTTAAATAATTTATTTTGCGGGCATTACTTAGTACTTAATAAAAGTAACTTACTTGAAATTAAGTTTATCAATGGAAGCGGACATGTGCCTCGGCTGCCTGGGACAAGAGTACAGGTTCCTGGAGTCTAGAGGCAGCAGGTCGATGTCGTGGAATATGAAGCACTGCCAACCTCCCTCCTTCTGCCTCTGGCTCTCCGCGAAACCCACGTTCATCAGCTTGGCACGGTTGAACTCACTGTTGCCTGGAATAGGGATGGTGACAACTCAATCAAATCAGCAACTCTTTATCAAACTTGAAAACGCGCTTCTAGTATGGAAGTTGTATGAAATTCACAGTTGTGACGTCATCAAATTTCAACGCACTTTCTTTCTTTAGTTTATATTTTAAAATGGTTATCAAACTGCCTCGTTGGTCTAGTAGATATCATGTTCGACTGTGGCTGACGAGGTCCCGGGTTCTAATCTCGGGTCGGGCCATAATTAAGTGTTAGGTTTTTCCATCGACCATGTCGATGTGTTTTTCTGATTAGAAATTCTCAGTATTGGCTCGGAGTTAGGAAGTTGACGGTGTTTCATCCCCGTGCCTCCGAGAGCACGTTAAGTCGTCGGTCCCGGTTATTATCACTAACATGGTAATAGTCGTTAAAGCCCACCAACCCGCATTGGAGCAGCATGGTGGGTCTAAGTTCTAATTCCCTCTCTCCTATGAGAGTTGAGCCCTGTGACCAGCAGTGGGACGTTAATGGGCTGTAATGGTTAGCAGCAGTTTCAGTAGCTACTGCGGAACAAGAAAAGTGGTGAACATGTTGACACTTACCTTCCTGTTCAATAATAAATATGCCATATTCGATTTGCTGCTTCATCAGGAAGGGATGCATGTGGTTCAAAAATATCGCTAAATGCTGTTGCCGATCTCTGGAAGACAAAAAAGTTTATCACCACGTTAACGTTGAGGCAATCCAGCTGCTCGATGCGACGTAACGAAACTAGTGAGAAGACTAAAAAGGACTAAGCCTTTTGAGTTAGTGTATAGTGATAAGTGACAGTGTAAAGTGTAGTGCTAATAGAACACATGAACAAAGTGTCTAAGATTATCAAGAAAGACTAAGATGCGTCAATGGACAACTTCTTAGTACATAAGATAAATTATAAGTTTAGGTTAAAGCAAAACTGCTCATTAGCCAATTAGTTACGCTAGATCGTAGTTAAATGAGTACCTCGCTGGTTCTCAATAATAGGAAAAAAAAAAAAAGTTTATGCGTCTCTAAAATCTTACTAATATCTTACTAATATTATAATTAATGCGAAAGTATGGATGGACGTATGTTTGTTACTCAATTAAGCCCCAACGGCTGAACGGATCTGGCTGAAATTTGGTACAGAGATAGATTATAGACTGGAATAGCACTTAGGCTACTTTTTATCCCGGAAATAGTTCCTGCGGGAACCAAAAACCCTCAAACCACGCAGACGAAGTCGCGGGCATTCGCCTAGTGTGTTAATAAAAAAATAGTACAAGAATATATTTATGAAAAGGATTTCATAAATATATTAAATAGATTACAGTTAGCCAACCCACGCAAATGCCCAAATTATTACTTAGTAAGTTTTCTAGTAAGTATATTGTAGATTATATTAGACACAAGTCTACTTTTTATCCCGGAAGATTAAAGAGTCCGGCAGGAATCAAAAAACTCAATCCACGCGGGCGAAGTCGCGAGCATCAGTTAGTAGCTTCTTAATTTAAAAACCCGGCAGCATAAATTCTCTCAAAAGGGAAAAAGGCGAGAAGGTCGAAAGGTCGCAAGGTGAGATAAACGCCTATCTCGACGTTTATGAAGATAGCTTATTGGGTAGATAGCGTAAATATCACGCCCTCGGATTCACTTAGACACCGAGGGAGGTAAATGTGGGAATTGGATTTTGTTTTTTATTTTTCGGTGAAAAAGTAAGGAAATTTTCGTGCGAATTTCAATTACTTTTTAAATCTGGGTTCGTTATGTAAATCCACCAGTGTTTTAGGTTTTACGACTCATTCCTATAGAAGCGCGAGAGATAAAAGGATATGGGATTAACACTAAAACAGGTAAGTACTTAAGTAAGAACTCGTATTTCAAATTTCCAATAAATAACTCGATATGAATAAAACAGAATTTCAGATAATATTACAGGGATAGCTTGCCGTGAAAACATGCTTAAGTTTTTTTAAAATAGAAAACAAGGGTACAAAAGGAGATTTGAGCATTGACAGGAGCACACACGCTCAACTTTTTTTTAATTTTTGTCTTTTAATATAAGGTCGAAAGCTCACTAGGGATAGGACAGGACTGCAGGAAACGTACCGCGCACGCACTTTTATACGGAGCTGCATATACCTGCGCGCTCCATACTTAATATGAGCCTGCGTGATATAACGCAATATGTTTCCCATAGGTACCAATCCTGTACAGAGGGGTAACTAGCAGTATTATTCCAAAATGTCACGTACCTTGATGTCCCTAAATTAAGGATTATAATTCTTAAACACAAACGTCAACAATATTAAAACAATACGGTTTTTTAAGCGAGGGTAGTATGCCCCTATCCGTATTATGATTTCGCTTAAAAGGTAGGTTCATTTTTGGTGGACTCTTTGTACATTCTACCATGAATAGAGGAAAATACATAGAGTGTATTAAAAATATAATAATTTGGAATAGTAAAGTAAATAACGTGAAAAAAAATGTATTTCAAGTTTTCGATACGTTTCCAAGGCAACCTTCAGCCATAGAGAAGGCAGTAGGCGAGAAATGTATCAAATGTCATTTCTGACAGTCACTGTAAAAATAACATGTTGTTCCAAAAATATGAATCCGCCATTGTTACCCACTCGTGTTTTGTGTTGTTTAACGTGGAAAGAATAAATAATTCCACCACTGAAATTACGACGAATTCGTAGATTTGAAGGATCAAAGCTGGTCTAGTATTTTTTTTCTTTCATTTCTCTACTTGTAAAAGGACCGGACCCACGCCCTATACAAATCTGAATCGTCTCCTTTATCAATGATTACAATAATTATATTGAATTGTCATCATTATAAATTATTAGGTAATTAAAAATAATTATAAAATAATTGCATTATCCATGATTGTCGTCAACAGCAAGCCTATCTCGCATTAAAAAATATATTGCAAGGAAGTGTCTACCTTACATAACAATTTTACTTTCGTTTGAGGCCACAAAGACTGGTAGAAGGTAACGAATGACAATAACAGGTGGGGCTTATATTTTTTGCTTATGAGTAATTTATTGGTAATAAGAGTTTATTTTTCAAGGCAAGAGTGAATAGGCATCTTCTAGGCAAGCGCGTTCCAACCTAGACCTCATCATTGCTTTGTACTCACAAAAATTTGGCAGTCATAGGGACTGCCGATAGAATTGAAAACGATTTTTTAATTATTTAAATTAAGTTTAAATACTTAAAATTAAAATTAACTTAAAATAGAAACCTTAAAACTAAGGCATTAAAGTTTAATTACGTATGAACTATATTTATACATATTTAAGACCTTTTGTCTTCGTAACAACGCGAGGTGTCGGTCACGGCGTCGGTCGCGCGTTTCCACATTTTTACCTACCAAAAAGTGCTCAACGCGCCTAAAGAAGTTTTCACTTCAAAAAATACAATATTGTTCTTTATGTTTACCTGTAAGGCACGATAATGGCGACTTTGTGTCGTGCGGTGCAATTCGGTGGCGAATATTTCCCGCCGAGTTGCACCTCGGGGTATTTCTTGTCCACAACATCCAGCTCCATATCGGTTTTGTTTACTTGTACTGGACCTGCAAAAAACAGAGACTTAATTACTTAATTACCAAAAGTTACATTTGCTCGTCATTTGTCATAGCCAATATAGGAGTATTTTCCTTGGACAAATTAACCACAGGACGCGTGATATCGGCTATGTTCGCCTTACCCCTCTATCCGCGAACTGGGCAGTTTCGCCATTTATGATATTGTATTGTCATCGAGTGAGTCGTGAGTGATCGACTTATTCATGCACTAGTGTCAATAATTGGGCAGAAAAATGACAAGGCACTCTCCTCGCCCCGCAAAAGTTAGTCGAACGTGATTTCATACATTGTTCTAACGTTTCCTATCCCGTGTTTATTTCATCCAAGGTATTTTCCCTGTCCTTTTGAGGAAATATTGTGTAAAAGGAATGGATTGTAGCAGGGTGTCAGGCTGTCAAAATGTCTGCAACCGAGAGTTATAAGACCCATGTAATTAACTTTTGCATCCAGGCTGGATGATCCAGCGCTGTATAACCGAGAAAACGGCTTCAGGACGACAGTGGCAGAGAGGTGTGTATATCCGTGTGTATCATATTATGGTTGTGACTGCCTCGTTGGTCTAGTGGTTAGCATGTTCGACTGCAGCCGACGAGGTCCTGGGTTCGAGTCCCGTGTCGGGCCATAACAAGTATTGGGTTTTTCTGACAAGAAATTCTCAGTACTAGCCCGGAGTTAGGATGTTGGCGGTGTTTCACCCCCGTGCCTCGGAGAGCACGTTAAGCCGTCGGTCCTGCGAATGATCTCTCTCCGGTCGTGTTGAATCTTCCGTCCCATCGGGCTATGAGAGAAAAGGAAAAGAGAGTGCACCTGTGTATGCGCATACACTTGTGTAGTATAACATCTCCCGCGCAGATGGCTAATCTCTGTGGAGATTGGCCGTCGTAATTCGATCGGGAGAACTGTCTGTATCATATAGTACAGGTCCTGAATAGTGGATGCCTGGTGAACCAACGCACGGCGAGTCAGACATCTGCGCCAGACCATCAAATAGATCTGTATTAATCACCTACAGCGCAGCTTAAAGGTCAGAGTTCTCTTTATTTGAAGGTATGTATCACTAGCTAATGACCGAACAGAGAACGAAACCCAGCAAATTAGCCATATCGGCGTACAAATATTATAATACCAGTTGATGCCCGCGACTTCATCCGCGTAGATTGAGACTTTGGTTCCCGCGGGTATTTTTTAATTTTCCGGGATTAAAATTAGCCTATATGTTATTCCAGACTATTTTATTAATCTATCTCTTTGCCAAATTTCTGAGCCGTTCTGGCGTGATTGAGTAACAAACATCTATTCGTCCATTCATCTAAACTTTCGCATTTATAATATTAGTAATTTAATACCATTTATACTTACCTAAGTCCGGTGGCATTTCATCACAAATTGGCATCGTCGGTTCCGACATTTTAAACTCGTCTTCAGTGGTCACCAAGTTTTTGATTCCCTCCATGATCTTCGTAATCAGGAGTGGTGTGCTCGCATCTTCAGGTATATTCTGACGGGTCATATTGGTTGCTTCTTTACTAGAGTTCCTAGTAATTGTACTGTTGACGGCTTTATGGGTTGAATTTCTCGTTGAGTTTTCTGCTGCAGTGTATGGGAGTTTCTTAGGCCAGATTTGATTTGTTTTGTCACTGATTCTGGAACAAGGGTATGAGGGTTACTAATAATGATCCACATTGGACAAATATTTTATAGTTTACTGTCTCTTCTGTTGCATATCTGCAAAGGCGACAAGTTAAGCTACGAGTAGACCTGGGTAGATCATGCTTGCAGTATGAAAGTAACAAAGTCCGTTAATGTAGAAAATCATATGTATATCGAGCGCAAGTAAGCATAGTACGCCCTCCCCTCTAGAAGTAGATACAGACAGTTTATAGTAGAGGCGAAAACACTGGTTAGGGAAGCTGACACGATAATGTTGATTTATTGTTATTAGTATGACACATAGAAAGGATTACGTAGTGTTGCGCACAGTTGCATATTAAAAGAGTTGAGGTGATGAGTTGGTGGTCCAAGTCTTGTCTTGGAGCCGAAGAGGTACTCGACCGCGGCAGTGCCAGCATCACCAGTAGCCGATAGTATTAATGCGTGTTATATTATTGCAAGTTTGTGAGGTGGGGCGGAGTATAGTTCCATGTCTTACTTGAGGGAGGACTGCGTAGCGTTGTGCACAGGTGTGTAGAGGTAGGTGCGAAGGGGCGAGGCGTCGAGGATGGAGCCGAAGAGGTATTCTACCGCGGCCAGCGCTAGCACCAGCAGCAGTAGCAGGCGGAGCGCCCGCGCCGCCCGCCCGCCGCCCGCGCCGCCGCCCATCAACGCATGCGGTGCACGAGCGCAATACTCGAGCCCTGCTGGATATTGAACAAGGTAAAGTTTCACAACTAAAACCTGACTTCTATTATATATTATTCATGATTTCATAAACCTAATATCCCCGGGATCGTCCCCCTCGATTGCGACCAGTCGCCAAACTGGTCTAAGTTGGCAAACAATCAGATGAGACTTCCTGGTCTAGATCAAGTTCTCGGTACATGTTGAGAGACAAGTATAAAACCTAATATCCCTTTGAAAATTGTACCCTCGCGCCGGGTAAGAACTAAGAGCTCCAACAGACCAGGACCTCACAGGACATAATGTTTGCGCGAGACGTGCACACGAAAGGGGACGGTCGTTCTGTCCTGTCTCCCTAGTGTATGTGGCTCCATATAAAAGGAAGTACGGCGGAGTTTTTCCGCCAGATAAAACCATTTATACCTAGCGTGTTTGCACTCTAAGCCCTCGAGAACTGCTAAACAATCGCATATAGATAGTGTCGTGTCTTCGCAACGGCAACGTTCGCCATTCGATGTCGTTCATGAAAAAGCCCACATCGACACACTCACTCACTCACAGGCAAAGCTGTCCAACTCTATTTCCTCCTACGTCGACGTTAATCGAACCAATAGACACGGTAGATTCGGAGACCGACCTATCTAGCTTGACTGTATATATCCCAGATGACACGCGTTTGGAGGCACCCTTCGTTATCCGGGTAAAAGGGGAATAATATTATCCATAGCCCATGTTTACGCGTGTAAGTCTCATATAGTAGCAAAGTTAGTATTGTGTCTATAAGTACACATTTGTAATACGATAAGACGAAAACTCATAAACAAACTGTAATCATTAATGTGTAATCTGTAGGTAAGCACTTAAATTGAAACTATTAATTAGTTTTTATGATCAGGCTTGGAACACACTATGAACACAAAAGGTTCCCGGTCAGGCCAGATTATCCTGTTTAATATTATTCTCTAATGAATATATCATACTAATATTGAAAATGCGTTTTTTTTGTTGGTTTGTCCTTCAATTACGCCGCAATGGGACAACGGATCGCCGTGATTTTTTGTATGGGCATAGTTGCGGAATGACATTAGCTACATTTTATCCCGGAAAATTAAGGAGTACCCGCGGAAATCTAACAAACTTATTCCACGCGCACGAAGTCGGGCATAAGCTAGTTTTCAATATGTGATGTACTTTTCCTCCACGTCCCGTTCGTTTTTTTTCACCCTGTATTACTGGTCATATCTTACCTTTGAAAGAAATCTGTGCAAGGAAGGGGCTCTATGGAAGTGTCCCATTGTCCTCACTGAATGTCTCCACACCCAATGTTCTTTAACCCTCCCATCTTAACCTGTAAGCAAAGGAAAATACTTTGGAGTTCGTGCTTTTTACGTATAAATATATTATTATTATTTGTTATAAATATATTACTGATATTATGTAGTTCGGAGCGAACTATTAGTTTTGAACCATCGAAATTGTAATAAATTAAATGAAGTAATCTCGAACGCTGATTAATTCCAAAAAATTGGAGCGTTTACCCATGGTCGGATACTGGGGAAATAATACGGGGGAAAAGCTCAAAACTCGGTCGTGAAAGAGAACATAAAGAGGGAGGCTATTACCGCTTACCTTAGCTACCTAGGTATACTCGCTGATGCCCGCGATTTCGTCCACGTGGACTGAGGTTTTTTTGGTGCCCGCGGAACACTTTAATTTCCCGGGACAAAAAGGCTAAGCACATTAATCTATCTCTGTGCGAAATTTCATCCAGATCCGTTCAGCCGTTCTGGCGTCATTGAGTAACAAACATCCATCCATCGCATTTATAATATGTACTCGTATTATAATATACCTAGTATTTATAGTATAGATTACTCCTATTCAACTAAGGGTAATGCGTCTGCAAGCCGGTAATTATTGTATGAATTACAGTGAACCCTACGTCAGGGTGTAATTAGCGTAGTCTGCGGTAATTTCCCTCTTGCAATTAATACAGCAAGGCCGGGCGCACGGCAAATTGAGGGCATGTTGAAACAAGCATAGGGGCAAATTGAACCAAGTTATAATAATCAACATTGCGCTAGGTTTCACTAATTGATGCCGGTGCATAAGTGAATTTTAATTAGTTTTGTACAAAGTAAAAAGTATTATCTATTGTTTTGTAAGTACCTAAATAAAATGAAAACTAACAGAAAAATCTGTCTATACGTTTCTTTTTCTATTAAAATTCTCGTTGATGCTCGCGACTTCGTCTGCGTGAATTAAGGCTATCAAAAATACCCTGGGAGCTCTTTGATTTTCCCGAATATAAAGTAGCCTGTGTCCTGACGACGCGGACACGTCGAAACACGGCGATTCGATTGCCCTGTCGAATCATATTGAAGGACAAACCAATAAAAAAACTCATTTTCGCAAATTTCATAATATTGGTAAAGCCACCCAGCTTCGCGCAATGATTTATTTACAGCAAAATTCGCACTTCCCAACCAGTGAAGTGGGTTCATTTTGATTTAAATCCACCCACTTGGGTTGTGGTCCGGGGCACCTACTATACCTATCACCACCACCGCTACAGCCCATTAACGTGCCACTGCCGGGCACAGGCTTCCACTATCATAGGAGAGAGGGTATTAGACCTTAGACCCACACGCTGCTCCAATGCGGGTTGGCGGGCTTTAACGACTATTATCATGTAAGTGATAATAACCGGGACCGACGGCTTAACGTGCTCTCCGAGGCACGGGGGTGGAACACCGCCAACTTCCCAACTCCGGGCTAGTACTGAGAATTTGTTGTCAGAAAAACCCAACACTATATCACCGCTATACATCTATTATAGTTTTTCTAATTTTCTCAATAAATTCTGCGGCGATGTCAATAAGCAATAAATGTTTATTAAGTCCTTGAAGCCAACTAAGGGTCGCAGAAACAAACAGCGGTGTTAAAATATTGCCCCGTTAAACCACCCCACCGCCATTGTATAACGAACAAAGCGTGAAATATTAATTGAGGGTACGCCACGATAAATCTGTTGTTTAATACCGATGCACGAAAATATTGGCCTGTTTACATTAGGTTGGTAACCGAATACGCCGGCCTTCGGTTTTAGGCCAACAGCAAGTATGGCCGAATACTGCCAACTGTAAAGTAAAGTGTGTGTGCAATTCACACACGGCAGAAGTGAAATTTCAGAAAAGTAGCCTACGAGATAATTAGATAAATATACTTTGTATTATATCTCATTCACTCGCAGGCTAAATCCTATTTATGAATATGTTTGTCTCTTTTTTAATTGACTTCCAAAAAAAGGAGGAGGTTCTCAATTCGGCGCGTATCTTTTTTTAGGTGTCGCTTGTTCGTTTCATCGAATTTGCAGCTCACAACGGTGCTGAAGAAGTTTCACTTCAAAAGTGCCAAAAGACGGTTGCAGTCGAAAGCGAGCAAACCGAACTAATGTAAACGGGCCATATGGCTTCATTTTCAATACAAAACCGCTATCGATATTAAAATATACCTCACACTGGTTCGTTCGATCTGGTTCTGGGGCAAGTGGAATTTCGTTCATTGCCACGAAAGTTCCATTAGAATACCAAAAATATAGGTTGCACGATAAAAATGTAGACAAAAGTTGTAGATAATCAAGAGAAGGTTCATTTTAGGTGGACTCTTTGTACACTCTACCATGACTAGAGGAAAATACAGAGATTGCATTAAAAATATAATAATTCAGAATAGTAAAGAAATTAACGTGAAAAAAAAATGTATTTCAAGTTTTCGATACGTTTCTAAGATGGCAACCTTTAGCCATAGAGAAGGCAGTAGGCACCAAATGTATCAAATGTCATTTCTGATAGACACTGTCAAAATAACGTGTTTTTCTTTTGAAAACGTCATAAAATATGAATCCGCCATTGTTACCCACTCATGCATTGATGTAGAATTTTTTTAGTACCTTTCTATTTCAATGCACTCATGTTTAGTGTTGCCTATCGTGATCAAATAATTTCACCACTGAAATTACGTCGAATTCGTAGATTTAAACCATCAAAACTGGTCTAATATTTTTTTCTTTAATTTCTCTACTTGTAAAAGGACCGGACCCACGCCGCATACAATACTGAACCGTCTCCTTTACTAATAACTAAAATTCTTGCTTTGTGAAAAATGAACGAGTTATTGAACAAAAAAATAAATCGTCCTTTTGCCACCTGCACAAGACACTTACAAGTGCAAGTTTGAAATTATGATTAATATCTTCTATGGATATAAAAGCGAAATACCTACCACTCATTCACTCACTGACTAATCACGATATAGATTCCTTCTATAGTGTAGACATCAGCTAAGAAACGGTTTCGAGAAAATTGAAACCGTTAAGGGGGTGAAATGGGGGGTGGAAGTTTGTATGACAGTTGTATGTTTTTGAAGTTAGAAACATGAAAATTGGCATTTTGGTCATCAGTTTTAAATAATAAAAACCTGCATAAGCTATACAATTAAAGCCTTTATAGATATACTTTTCGCAGCGGGAAAATTTCATAATCTCATAGGAAATCAGAAATCGTACGCGGACGAAGTTGGGGGCGACCTCTAGTAAGTATCATACTAATATTATAAATGCGAAAGTGTGTTTGTTTGTTGGTTTGTTGGTTTATTGGTTTGTTGGTTTGTCCTTCAATCATGCCGCAACGGAGCAACGGATCGACGTGATTTTTGGCATGGTTATAGTTGAGGACCTGGAGAGTGACATAGGCTACTTTTTATCCCGGAACTTAAGGCGAGTCACCTGCAAGATTTTAGGAGGTGAGGTGTGGGGTGCCGCCCGCGCGTCTCGCGGTACATTTCTCGTAGAGACTGGCGGGGAAGCGGGCAGCGCGGTGTATTCTGAAACCGCTTGGCAACGTTCAAGTTCTGGGATTAATTTGAATTAAATAGATATACTTCAGATAGATGGACTTCAGTTTGAAATAAATTTTAGCATATTCTCATTAATACTTCAAGAGGAATTTATCCATATAAAAATGATGAGCAAAGTCGAAAATTTTATTAATAAAAAATTCGTTTTAAACTTTTAATTTAGCCTGTTTCAAGATTTTTTTGATCGAGTAAAGTACATCCTATCGTGTAACAAATTAGCACATTCTTTAGACAATATCTTTAAGTGTATCGGATATTTTTTGTAAGACCGTTATTTAATAGTAAATACCGAAAAAATTTGATCTAGCAAACCAGTTTTCACCGCTGAGCTGAGGTGACTCGCCTTAAGGAGTTCCCGCGGGAATCAAAAAGACTTGAACCACGCGGACAAAGTCGCGGGTCGCTAGTTGCTAATATATCATATTTCCTAGAGTAACATGGGTCTAAGGATATATAAAATTACCAGTGGTCCTATCATACGGGTCAAATCATTGGGACCACGGGTAAACGCTGAACTATTTGAAATGAATAGTATGAACTATATGGACAGAGTATATTTTACTTTTAACAAAGGAGCCACGGGACAGGGGTTGTAGAAAAAGGGTAGAGAATTTATCATCCTAAACAATAGTTAAACAAGATAACGCACTCTTTTGTGTTGTCTAAAGGCGACGTGTGAACGGTTTCAGTTGATTATACTATCTTTCCTGCTTTCATATTATAATATATTGTATATCCTATGGTTGAGGGACGAATGGCCTAGTTGTGACAACGCATATCAGTCGATTGCGAACGTTAAGCAACGTTGACCCAAGTCGGTAACTGGATGGGTGACCAAATTTGGAGGTTCAAATTTGGCCTTTTCGCTTCCTCCGTGCCTCGGTGAGCATGTTAAGCCGTTTGTCCCGGTTATTATCACTAACATCTGATAATAATCGTTACACAAACCTAGAGTTTAAATTAAGTATACGATATAGGAAGGATGTGGGAACCCACCGCATTATTATCCCAAGAAAACTCCTGCCATTATTTGATTAATGGAAAGGGGTCACGACCCTCAGTAATGGCGAATACGACGCAGAGAGAGATATCCTATGATAAAATTAATGTATTGTTCGTTCACTTTGGAAATCAAATTGATTCACTCACTATTAATGAAATTTGCTGTTGCACAAGAATGCCATAAAAACTACAGTAATCGCGACGATTGCAATGTGCCATCATGATGATGAAGGTGCGGAGGTCCCGGGTTCGATCCCCGGCAGGGTCAATTTGGGAATTTATAATTTCTGAATTTTCCCTGGTCTGACCTGGTGGGAGGCTTCGGCCGTGGCTAGTTACCACCCTACCGGCAAAGACGTGCCGCCAAGCGATTTAGCGTTCCGGTACGATGCCGTGTAGAAACCGAAGGGGTATGGGTTTAATATAACTGCCATGCCCCTAACAGGTTAGCCCGCTACCATCTTAGACTGCATCATCACTTACCATCAGGTGAGATCGCAGTCAAGGGCTAGCTTGTAGTGGAAAAGAAAAAAAAAAAGGTTTGTAGTCTCAATCAACATGAATATTTTTAACAGTCAAATTCCCTGCTATCAATGTTAATAAATGCGAAAGTGTTTTATTGGTTGGTTCTTCAATTACGCCGCAATGGAGCAACGGATCGACTATTACTATTCTTTACATCCCAGAAAATCAAAGAGTTCCCACTGGATTCATAACTACAAAATCCAAGCCTCGAAGTCGCAGATTGTCAGTGCGTAGTTCAACTAACCCGCCTTTTTCCTTTTTTTTGGTAACTTTATCAAGTAAACACTTATTTAATCTCGTTAAGAACTTTGTTCTAGTTAATATTGTAGTCAAGTTTTACCGTTGTTCAAACTAAATGTTTACTTTCTTTAAAGGCTATTAATCCGAGGCGTGGCTGGCAATTAATGTGAATAAAAAAGCAATTAATTTGTGAGAGCGTTTCGTTAATAAATTAGCGCAAATTACCTAATAGGTACAGGAAAGTGGACTAGACTATTGTTAGTGTCCATAAACCTTGGTTTAAATTGGGTAGAAGCAGGCGTTACTGTGCGGAAATCGATGATAAACAACAATACAATACAATATTTTACAATCGTGCATTGTCAACATCTCCTGAGGATGCTGCAGTGTCGGAATAAAACGTACGTTGAAAGTAATTTGGAAGATTATGTGTGATGTGGTGTGTTGGCGGTGCGTATAGCAGGTTATTTTTAACCGACTTCCAAAAAAGGAGGAGGTACTCAATTCGGCGAGTTTTCTTTTTTTTAAATGTAGGTCGCATATCTACCTATCTACGTGGTTTCTGAACCGATTTGAAAATTTTTCTTTCAGTCGTTAGAGTAAGCTCACGAGGTGGTCCCATAAAAAATTCTGACTCCAAATCCTCAACCCTGATACTAAAAAGTTAAAAATAAAAATTCTTTCCAAAAAACCGACTGTAAAGTAAAAAAATAATTTGATTTCTACACACTATCTTGAAGTCGGGCGGGTTCAAGATTTAGCAAAGTTGACGCATCAGGCTCGCCCGACTTCAACATAGTGTGTAGAAATCAAAATAATTTTTTACTTTACAGTGGCTTTGGAAGTCGGTTGTTTTGAAAGAATTTTCATTTAGTTTTCATTTTTTGTCGGGCGGTGCCACAGCTTCACGCTATTTTTTAGCGGATTATGGCGAATTAAGCTTCTTTGTCTAATTTTTATGGCAAATAAATATTATAGTTATACCCCGCGGTTTCACTCACGTTAAGTTTCATTTTCATACAGATTACAAACTCCTATAGTGTGTAACTTTCAATAATCATTTCTTAGCGGATGCCCACGTGCATGAAAAGTTTCAGCCTGACCCGTCCAGTGGTTGATAGATGAGTAGATCAGTCAGTCGCCTTTTCCTTTTCGGCCGACTTCTAAAAAGGAGCAGGTTCTCAATTCGGCACGTATTTTTATTTCGACTAGAATGTTGTAGGTGTAATGTAGATATAGCACTTTATCCATTTTATTATATTAGGTTCAGCATTCATTATATTACTATGGATAAAAATATGCAGCATAGATATAGCATAAATTCATAATATGCGTAGGCATGAATATGCAGAGATTTTCAGTGTTTTGCAATCGCGTTTTCATATCGCCGCACATCAATAATAACGATAAAGCCGAATAAATCGAATTTATTTTTCATTCACTCTCGTTCTTTATCCAAAATTGGTTTTTTCGTCCCGTCCGTGAACAAAATATATAAATCGTACGGCACAGTGAAGCGAACGGGCGTAAAATACTCGTACACGACCTGTGAACGAATGAATGATTCATGTGAATAAATCTAAAACCATGGGCTATACAGCTGGAAAGGCGAAATTTTTCCTTTTTATTTCGCTTTGTTTTGATAAAACCCAATAGCAATTAAGGTTTTTTTATGCTTGCTTTTAGAGGAAAACTTTTTTAACCTCAGTTTTCGGTTTATCCATGAATATACCACCACTAAGTCGGAACTGTACGAAAGTGTGTCTCTCTGCCTGTGACTTTTTCGAAACTACAAATCAAATCAAATGTTTTTTTATTCAAATAAACTTTTACAAGTACTTTTGAATCGTCAAGTGAATCTACCACTGTAACTAACTTGGGCACGAAGAGAGCAGAGGTAGCCTGGAAATGGAGAGAGCATAAAACACTTTTCCTCCTAAAATAAGGAGTTCCTACGGGAGTTTTAGAAAAACGTTTTTCACACGGAAAAAGCTGCATTCTAATCTTTCTCGCGCCGAATTGAGAACCTCCTCCTTTTTTGGAAGTCAGTTAAAAAGGATTCGCTGTTCGTTAGACTCAGAAACGGCTTGACCGATTTTGATGGAATATTTTGTGTGTTTGATGGTTTATATTCACAATTGGACCCGCCCCCCGATTGTTTAAGGAAAACGTAATCGTAATCATTTGTCAAACGTATAATTCGACCTGTTTAAGGAGTTCATAGATGCATGCACGTAATAAAGCATGTATGAACTCCTTAAACAGTTAGAGTAATACGTTTCAAGCTGTCAAATGGTTACGATTTGCTGCTCAGATTTGCTTAGACAATTGGGCCTCGGGTGCTGCAATCGGGTTCTAGTCTGTTGCTTGAGCTGTCGAGTCAAAGCTGTTGCTCGAGCTGATTTCCGGGGGAACTCCTTAATTTTCGGGGATGAAAATACTATGTCTTCCCCGGGATATAATAACATACTTCTATACCAAATTTCACCAAAATCGTTGGAAAAGAGGGGCCGTTAAAGCGTAGCAGACAGATAGAAACAATTTTGCATATAATTATTAGTATGGATGTGCTTTTGGTCTGTCGAAAACAGCATAACACATCTGTGTGTTCATGTATAAAACAATATTCAAATACTTCCCGTATTTTTTGTGGATCCATGAATAATTATCCCACCCTGATCTGAATTATTAAACACAATATGATGTGACAAAATATCACTTTATACTCTGGCATTTTACGTGGAGATCCGGTGCTTTATTAAATTTATTCTTATAATATTTTTCGTGAAAAATTGTTGCCAAGTTTAGCAGTTTTCTGAAAGCTGGCTTAAATTAAATCAGGTTTATGCATTTTGTGGCATGGTTGGGGTTGGTCCTAGTAGGTATGTTGCGGACGAATGCCCTTGGCGCTCCCGTAACCCAGCCTTAAGGCGATGCGCAGAAGCGCCGCTGGGTTTTAGTGGGTATTCTGGAGTGCCAGTGAGTCCCACATACCCTCTCGGAGGCACGGCAGTTCATCTGCCTGCGTCTGGGAGGGATGCCTAAACGCATTTCCCAGCGTTAAAAAAAAAATAAAAAAAAAATGGTCCTAGTAGGTATATCATTCATATATGTATTTCCCGCTTTCGCCCACCCGTGTTCTCTAGTCCATTATAAACATCTACTTATACTAATATTATAAACTAGCTGATGCACGCGACTTCGTCCGCGTGGAATAAGTTTTTTTGGATTCCCGCGGGAACTCCTCAATTTTCTGGGATAAAGTAGCCTATGTCACTCTCCAGGTCCTCAACTATACCAATGCCAAAAATCGCGTCGATCCGTTGCTCCGTTGCAGCGTGATTGAAGGAAAAACCAACAAACAAACTGACTTTCGCATTTATAATATTACTCGTAGTATGATGCGAAAGTTCGAATGGACGGATGCTCAATCTCGCTAGAACGGCTGAACGGATCTGGATGAAATTTGGCACAGAGATAGATCACTGTCTGGAATAGCACATAGGCTTTATTATCCCGGAAAATTAGAGTTCCCGCGGGAACTAAAAACCTCAACCACGCGGACGAAGTCGCGGGCATCAGCTAGTGATATATAACCGCGGCTGTTAACTCACGTGTTTTGTCGGAATATGCCCGACTAGTTTCGAACCCGTCCGGGTTTCCTATTCACTATTCATGAGCCTGTTCACGCGACACGGCGGCGAAGCGCTGAATGCGCGTCGGCAGACGCATATATATGTCACTAGCGAATGCCCGCGACTTCGTTCACGTGAATAGTTTGAAAAATTAAGGACTTTCATACAAACTTTCATCCCATATTTCAGCACTTTGAGGGGGAGAAATTAAAAGAAATGGCGAAACACGTATTAACACGTATAAACTCGACCACAGATTAAATAAAAGTACAATGTCTATAAATCTAGGTAAAATCATAAAATGTAATTCGTAGTACCTACCTAGTCGCCTGGGTAAAATTTTCTCTACTTAGTTAAACAAAGTAGTTACCAAGTCTGGTTTAAAACGAACGCTGGTGAACGCAGCCAACGCATTGCAGATAGGTACCCCGAGAAACGTCCCCGTAATGCATGTTTGTTTATTTAGCTTGCGCACCTCTGTAAAACAAATTTAATTTGTCGACCGCATACTTTGTAGCTCGTACGACCACCTGCCTTCAATCTACACCTATACTTACATTTTTACGTAAATGTTTCGTAGTAGTTAAAAATCTTGACTTAAAAATACTGTTTACAGTCTTTAAAAGGCAAAATATAAAACGTACACGTATAATATTATATTAATATTAGCAAAGTATAATATTCTGGCTATCATTTTACTGTTTTTGTTGAAAAAATTCGTTACAAAGTCTGACTTAAGCGAACGCCGGTACAGACGCAGCCAACGCATTGCAGATACCTCGGGAAACGATCCCGCAATCCATATCGAACCAACGTTACGTTATACACAAATCTAATTTGTCGACTGCATACTTTGTGGCTTGTACGACCACCTACCAGCAAACTATGATACTAGTATGAATTTTTACGTAACTGCTTCGTGACTCCTTTCCATTAATCTCTTAATCGTTGGGGTTTTCTTGGGATGATAATGTGGTAGGTTCACGCGTAAGATTTGTGACTTTATTTATTAGATAATACGTCTTTACACATAGCTTGCGCCAATCGTTTAGTCGCGTCTGAAGTTGACCACAAGACGCGTCGCAATAGCATATTTTCGCGCGTGCAGGTATCTGTGGTAGTATTTTGACGGACTTTACAGTTTAAAATTGAATTACGAGATCTGCGCAAACAAGCACTTGCACTTCAGCTTAGAGAGGACTATTTAAGGTGGATGACAAGGGTCTGCCCGCGAAATTCAAATTTAATTTGGTTTTTCACAATTTGTAAACTAATACGACAAAGTAGGCTTATGGCATTCAAATTGCGAGCCTAGGAATATCATCTTCACAGGTTTATATAAAAATCTTTACTTGAAAGTGCCCAGTTTAAGAAATTAGTCAAAATAATGACTAATTTGTGAGTAACTCACGTCAAACTCATTATTTTGACTAATTTCTTAAACTGGACACTTTCAAGTAAAGATTTTTATATAAACCTGTGAAGATGATATTCCTAGGGGCGCAATTTGAATGCCATAAGCCTACTTTGTCGTATTAGTTTACAAATTGTGAAAAACCAAATTAAATTTGAATTTCGCGGGCAGACCCTTGTCATCCACCTTAATAACTATATTTGTGCTCTTATGTGCTGCATAGATTAAAATATATAGTTAATAAGTCTTCTTTGAAATTGGCTGGCCGGAATTCTTTCAGGAGAACATTATTAATTTTACGAACTAGTGTTTAAACGGCTCCTGAAAAGCTTCCTAAGCGTTATGCAGAAAATTTGTCAAGCTCTTGCACACGATGCACTTTCTCAAGTCTTGAAGCAAAATTTTGAACAATAGTTAGTATCTGACACTAGATTTTATGAGAACAAACTTAATTTGCAGCTTTTGCTTGCCTAATATATACCTACGCATTTTGGGCAAACATGTAGTTACATGTTAGGAACATTGGCCATGACCATTTAGACTGCACCATCACTTCCCAACAGGTGATATCGCAGTCAATGGCAAACTTTATCAAAAAACGTCATCTCTGTGTTATAATATGATGGTATCCTCTTCGCTCCACTCCCTTACCCTTATCGACAGGTACCCTTATCGAGTTTAGAGTACCTATGATTTACCTATGAAGGTATTAATTTGACGTCAAGTAAGCGCCGTGTTGGCGTACTGCGTCATTGGTTTTCTACGTGGGATAAAGGTTAGTGGGGATGATTAAACTTCTAGTTACTGCGTAGAATAAGTACGTAGAAACATCCAATATTTCTGTTATTTATTCCCTTCTCTAGGTTGCCTGCAAGAGATCGCTTCTATAGGACTTTTTATCCCAGAAAATCAAAACGTTTCCAAGAACCCAAAGTTGTGGGCATTATCTAGTTCTTTATGTAAGCTAAAGTCAAAAGTAGGAAGTAAGAAAAACAGCGCGACTTCAAACTAATTAAAAACTTTACGTATCTTTTCCCCTCGTCCTATAAAATTTGTACCTACAAGCTATTCAACTTTTTTCCGCCTTAATTTAATTAGGATAAAAATGTTTTTTTTTTCGTGGAGCGTAAGGAAAAGTTGAGAGTGTTACGTAATAAGCAAAGATGTCCAACCAGTCATTAGTTTATTAACCAGATTTTTTGTGTGAAATGTTAATTTGACGACCTCCATGGCGCAGTGTTGAGCACTGACTGTAATGTTAACGTGCGGAGGTCCCGGGTTCGATCCCCGGCAGGGATTTGGGAATTTATAAGTTCCGAATTTTCCCTGGTCTGGTCTGATGGGAGGCTTCGGCCGTGGAAGTTCCCATTCTACCGGTAAAGACGTTCCACCAAGCGATTTAGCGTTCCGGTACGATGCCGTGTAGAAACCGAATAGGGTATGACCTTCTTAGACCGCATCACCACTTAGCATCAGGTGTGATCGCAGTCAAGGGCTAACTTGTAGTGGATAAAAAAAAATGTTTGTGTGACAATTGGCTCCATATGATTGGACTGGTTTATAGTACATTATGGTACAAGTGTGTAATGTTGGTGATTACCGCTGAGGCACCATTGAGGCTTAAGATAGCCGAGGACGGTCGAGGATATTCTTGAATCTTGAATCATACGACGTTTTTCAACACACTTGTGAAGAAAATAATACAAAAAAAAAAATTTATTTAGTAGCTAAAATAAAAATAAAACTCTATAACTCACTTGTGAATAATAGTAATGAAAAAGTCACAGTTTGATTATATCTAGGTGTCAATGTGTGCCTAATTGCGGTGAAATTAGAGCCACTTTATGAGCGAGTGTGTTGAAAAAAATATTATACGCAGAAATCATTGTAGCCCTAATTTTAGTTTCAATCGTTAAAACAACGATTTAACAAAAAGAAAATGCCACATTAACTGTTTTTTTTATCCATTATAAATTAGCCCTTGACTGCGATCTCATTTAGCAGTCCTAAGCCTATTAGCCCGCTTCCATCTTAATAAGTAGGTACTGCATATTAAGATGGAAGCGGGCTAATCGGTTTTTACACGGAACGCTAAATCACTTGGCGACACATTTTTACCAGCAGCCTGATTCTGTAACTCAGTGGCTATCAAAGAGTGAAAGCCACTGACATATATTCTTTATCCATTGAAGGTTTGCTATGAAATAAAAATTAAGTTTTCATAGCAAACCTTCAATGGATAAAGAATATATGTCAGTGGCTTTCACTCTTTAGCCACTGAGTTACAGAATCAGGCTGCAGACCAGACAAGAGAAAATTATTAATTCCCAAATTGACCGGGAATTGGAATCGAACCCGGGAATGCCCACGAATATGATAACAGCGTTCGCCACTGCACCAGGCAGGTCATCATGCTAAAAACATCTTTTTACTCTGTTTTCGTCATTTTTTCAAAACTTTAAGTGGCATAACACATACTTTGCCTACTAATGCCCGCGACTTCGTCTGCGTGGATTAAAGTTTTGGGATTCCCGCGGAAACTCTGGGATAAAAAGTAGCCTCCTCCTTCCTCGGGATAAAAACTATTTTCATCAAAATCGGCTCAACATTGGGCCGTGAAATCATAGCAGATACAAAGACAGACAGAAAATAGAAGCATTGAATAAAACTCAATGTTTTTTTATGGATTTTGTTAATTATAATCGCATCAATATCCTATCAAATAATCAAATAAATATAATAAATGCGAAAGTTTGGATATATTATGGATGTATGGATGGATGTTTGTTACTCAATCACGCCCCAACGGCTGAACGGATCTGGATGAAATTTGGCACAGTGATAGATTATAGTCTGGAATAGCACATAGGCCCGGAAAATTAAGGAGTTCCCACGGGAACCAAAAAACCTTAATCGACGCGGACGGAGTCGCGGGCATTAGCTAGTAGACGTTCGCTATATATTTATTTAGACTCACAGGATTTATTAACCGCAAACCGCGGCTAGGGAACTCGTAATCCGCTAGTTTTGTTCCCGTCCTGTAAATACGTGAACAAACAAACTTTAGTGTACTAAATGCGAAACGCGAAACGCGATTATAGCGGGTACATTAACTATGTTTGTACATTAAAGTTAGCTAGCTCTCTCTCTTAAACCTTCGTTTTTCCGGTAAACCGTATTTAATTTCTGCTGGAAAAGTAGATTTTGTTGGAGACTGAATGCTGGACGGGTTTTAGTGTGTTTATTTTTAACTAGTGATTCGCCCCGAACTGAGACTTCGCGGCGCCATCTATTGACATAAATGTGAAGTTCTGTTAAAAATACTGAAGCTCATTAAAAATTAAATAATTCCGTTTCCTTACAATATTTATCTAATTTTAGTATTTGCTGTTTAAGTACAGGATATAATTGAAATAATTGATCAAGTTTCAGGCTCATCCTTTCAGAAAATTTAGAGTTCTGAGGTCATCTTTGGACGTTAGAAAATCTCCACTTTGAAAGCCCCCCATTTCGTCAATTTTGGGGGAAAAATTTAAATAAAAATATTTTTGGACTCTATTCCTAATTATTTTTAAAATGATATACCGCAAGCCTATGTAACTTTATAAAAAATATTTTACTTAGCATTCGCTTCTACGAGAGCCCCCCTGAAATAAAGATTTTTATTATTTTTTAAGCCATATTCGGCGGGAGGCCATTGGTTTACATATTTTATTTAAAGCTGAAGTAATTGCGTTCAATAATTCAGAAGTTATAATGCTCTGACAGACGGACGGACGGACAAGTGCCAATACACCCAAGTAGACCTTCGCTTCACTCGGTCAATTATTTTTATATGAAAGAATGGTGATATTGATAACAGCTAAATTCATAGTCTTTCGTGAATGCCACACAGACATAGGGCGTATTCACGTAGAAAGCAGGTTGCCTGCGCCGATCTACCAGCGCTTATCCGTACCCGTACCCAGTGTGTAGCGCTGTTGCCTTAACGTGCGGAGGTCCTGGGTTCGATCCCCGGCAGGGTCAATTTGGGAATTTATAATTTTTAAATTTTCCCTGGTCTGACCTGGTGGGAGGCTTCGGCCGTGGCTAGTTACCACCCTACCGGCAAAGACGTGCCGCCAAGCGATTTAGCGTTCCGGTACGATGCCGTTTAGAAACCGAAGGGGTATGGGTTTAATATACCTAACTGCCATGCCCCTAACAGGTTAGCCCGCTACCATCTTAGACTGCATCATCACTTACCATCAGGTGAGATCGCAGTCAAGGGCTAGCTTGTAGTGGATAAAAAAAAAAACATTTCATCATTTCAGTCGATATCCGCTAAAGTAGAGTTTTGTGCAAAAAGGTCATTAGCTATTGAAAACTTATTAGTAAGTAACACAGAAAGACTAATCGACGAACCGAGATGGGATTTGATGATTAGGGGTATTTGCAGTTGCAAGCTCAGTCGGTATTATTTTTTCTATGGTCGGACCGGCGTTCATAGATTAACCATAACAAAACAAATAGTAAACAGCGCTGAGGCCAGTAACTCTTATTCAGGTTAATCCTTACCCACGTTACATTACTCGGTAGAACCGTAGAACGGGGTCACTATCGACTATCGAGTATCGAATGAATTCATTGTTAGGATTCCGGGGCTAAACAAGAAACCTAGTTTCATCCAGTACGTGACGTCTGCGTCTGCCCGTATGTTCCAGATACACATTTATTAAAATTTTGGAAAATAAATTAATCTTTATTTAAAGTTGTATTAAGTATATATAATTTTATACAAAACTTCGTCCCCGTGGATTGAGGTTTTGGGTTCCCGCGGGAACTCTTTAATTTTCCGGGATAATAAGTAGCCTATGTGCTATTCCAGGCTATAATCTACCTCTGAGGCAACTTTTATCCAGATCCGTTCAGCCGTTCTGGCATGATTGAGTAACAAACATCCATCCATCAATCCATCAATCCTTAAAAACTTTCGCATTTATAATATTAGTATAGAAGTATAGATTGTGCCAGCGAGCCAAGTAGTTTTTAACCGACTTCCAAAAAAAGAGGAGGTTCTCAATTCGGCGCGTATTTTTTTTTATATCTCCGTGGTTTCTGAACTGATTTGATTTTTTTTTCTATCAGTCTTTAGAGGAAGCTCTCGAGGTGGTCCCATAAAAAATTCTGACTCCAAATCCTCAACCCTGACACTAAAAAGTTAAAAATAAAAATTCTGTCCAAAAAACCGACTTCCAACGCCACTGTAACGCAATAAATAATTTTTATTTCTACCCACTATGTTGAAGTCGGGCAGGTGTAACAAGGATTAGCAAAGTTGACGCATCAGGCTTCAACATAGTGGGTAGAAATAAAAATTATTTATTACTTTACGGTGACGTTGAAAGTCGGTTTTTTGGAAAGATTTTTTATTCAAGAGTTGAAAAGTTGACTGGTCACTGGAAGTGTAAAATGTACCGTGTACGTGACAGTCCAGCGGCGCAGAAAACGCTACAAAACTGAGGCCCGATTGTCTAAGCAAATTGTAATCATTTGACAGCTTAAAACGTATTACTCGAACTGTTTAAGGAGTTCATACATGCTTTTTGACGTGCAGGCATCTATGAACTCCTTAAACAGGTCGGATTATACGTTTGACAAACGATACGATTACGATTCCCTCATACAATCGGAGGGCAGGAAGAGATTCACAAAACCCATTAAAACTTCGCCTATTTTTCTTGCACTTGCGTCGTTACAAAGTCTCGAGCAGTTAAACTTATTGCTGTCATAACTTCGTTTTGGATAAAGATATCTTCTTTTTGAAGTGAAAACTTCTTTAGGCGCGTTGAGCACTTTTTGGTAGGGCGCAAAAATGTGGATACGCGTAACCGTGACCGACATGCTCGCGAACAGCGAGATGCTCGCGTTGTTACGAAGACAAAAGGTCTTAACTGTAGTATATTTACATTCGAAATTAAACCTTAATATTTAATGTTAAGGTTTATTTTATAATTAATATTTTTGTACATATTTTAAAAATGACTTTTTATTTTGGATTGTAAGGTTATTCCTACGTTTTCTCTGATGAGAGCACGTCTTAAAAATTAATATTTTCCAATCGTAATGTAGCTTTATGTGTTAGTCCTAAGGTGCATAATTAACTGAAGTTGTTGCTAATATAATATAATACCTTTTTCTACATTTCCCAGTCAGAAACTCAAATGTTCTTGTGAAGTAAAATTGAATGGATTTAGTTTTCATTTCTATCGGCAGTCCCTATGACTGCCAATTTTTTTTATTCAAGTAGACTTTTAACAAGTGTATTTGAATAGTCGAGTGAATCTAGACATCATCTAGTTTATTTATTATAATACTAGCTGACCCGGCGAACTTCGTACCGCCTTAGTATGCAAAATTAAATGTATATTTTTCAATATTTCTGAGAGATTTTCTTAATATTTTTTTCCGTAAGAACCCTCTCCTAATAATAACAAATACAACAAAAAAAGAATTAGTGAAATCGGTCCAGCCATTCACGCGTGATGCCGTGACCAAGGAAAACGGGTTTCATTTTTATATATGAGTATTTTTCAAAAAGTTGTCCATTTTTATAAAATTAAGGTGTCCCCTCATGAAAAACGTAAATGTAGCAAATAAATAGTTTCTGTCACGAATTATGTATGATTTGAATGTTATCTGGGTCTCTAATTTTTACTTTAAAAGCATCATTACACCTGTACGTATTCATTTTACTTAAAAAAATCAATTTGTTTAGGTTAGTGAAAATGTTCTTCCATACAAAATTCCGTTGTCCCCTTTCTACCTACGGGACTAAAAAACGTTGTGCAACTATATTTTCAGCTATTACAAACAATGTTTAATAACTATTCTACACCTTAATGATAACAGACGCTATTAAAAAGTCTAATATAGCTTTAAGTATCTGGTTTATAATTAAAATTTAAAAAACAAAACATGTCCCCGATATTTCGCGTAATTTCGTGACACTATTTCTTGACGACATATACCACATAGGAAGCAGAATATCTTTGGTTGATTTAATTTTTTGCGCACGGCAACACAGTAGCATTCCATAGACATTGCCAAAATACCGCTGCCATTTTGTTTTGGCTTGTCAACACCGAAGTAATCGGAGCATCTAGTGTGTGACGCTGAATAAAAATATTTCCTGACGTGTTTTCAACACAAAAAGTAAGTAATAATACAATGAAATATATTTAAAACCTTCTCGTGAATTACGTCTTTGCTTTTGGGACTTCTAATATGGAATTAAATAGATTGTTTTGATGTTGTTATAAAATTTAGAGTGCATCATAAAATTTCCTCACAGATTTCGTGACAATTTCTTGACGTCAAGAAATTTTGGATGTGTTCATGCAAAAGCCGTGCCAATTAGGAATCTAACTGCCAATTTACTTCGCTATAGGCGCCACTGTGTTATGCCGAAAACAAACATAGGTAGTGATTTAAATATAATATGGTTGGTGATTTAAATCACTACCCAAGTAGTACTTGGGTACTATGGGTACTTGGCAAGTACCCATATTATAAAAGCAGAAGTGTGTTGTTTTATTGGTTTGTCCTTCCATCACGTTGCAACGAAGCAACGAATCGACGTGATTTTTGCATGGGTATAGTTATTGACCTGGAGAGTGACATAGGCTTTTAATCCCGGAAAGTCAAAGAGTTCCCACGGAATTTTAAAAACATAAATCCACGCGGACGAAGTCGAGAGCATCAGCTAGTATAATATAAATGTTGAATGTTACCCGTATCTGTTGTAGATGCCAATGACAGCTGCTGAGCGACAAAAAAAATATATCGAAAAATTAAAACGTGAAAACCCTGAAAAATATGAAGAGAAAAGAAAAAAGCACTTACAAACTTTTGTTATGAAATCGTTCGTAAACAGATACCTACCTATAGTAAATAAATATTTGTGTAATAAAAAAGCGTTTATTAATTAATCACCTACACAAAAGCATTAGGTAGGTACCTCTACCTTCTTAATTTCACCGGCATGTGGTATTAGCCCATCCACTGTATTGATTATTTCCTGACATTTCTTGACGAACCTATTTCTTGACAATTTCATGACGGGACAACTTTTTGAAAAATACTCATATATATAGATAGAATAGAATAGAATAGAATAGAATAGAATAGATATAGATAAAAGTATAGACGAGAACAAAGAAAAAATAAGGCACAAAGCTGCAAAAGCCAAAGTGCATCACATAAGTTCTAGTACCTACAACAAACGCATTGCAGATATTCTGGAAGCGGGAGCAAGGTATAATATAGGTAAGTATTTGTGTTTGTACGTGTCCACAGCAGAGCGCGCTTAAATCTTGTTCCAACATTTTTGCTTCCGCCGACTTTCTTTTTCTCGTTAAAAATAAAATGTCATAATATATTGGTACATATTGGAAAAACTTTGACAAAACTAATCGCAACTGTTCTAGAAAACATTGTGAAATGGATGGTCCAACTTTAAGACATTATTGTAGTTTTATTGTGACGTTGCTTCCGTTTTGTATTGTAAAACCTTGGATCATAATCGTAGAGCGAACAAAATAAAAACATTCCTAGCTGCGAGTATTTTTTTAAAAATAGTACTTACTAGAACCTTTACCTATATCACTTTCTTGCTACAGTTTAAGGTTAAAAGAAGTTGGGTTGTCTTTCAATCACGCCTCAATGAAATAAGTAGCGGATCTACGTGATTTCTTTTTTTTTTTGTAATCTGATTAATTTGGGGGCTTTTCTTTACATAACAAAGAACGTCAGCCCCATCGTTCCCTGTGAGAAACTTATACCTACGTGATTCCTTGCATGGATACCTGGAGAGCGACGTAGGCTACTTTTTATCCCGGAAAATTTGTCTCCGCGGGATTTTTAAAAAACTAAATCGACGCAGACGAAGTCGTGGGCTTCAGCTAGTTTTATACAAGTAACTAATATTGTAATTTTGATTAATATAGTAGGTACAGGTGATTCATTATACCGTTATTATGTGCAAAAGATATATGAGTAGGTATGATAACCTCAGCAGAACTGTCATTTTTAAAGCATTTTACTTTAATAGTAGTTTATACACCAAGGGGATAAAGCACTGTTTTATGTCACGGGCGCTACATTGAATCCTGAACGTAATGAAGGACTCCAAATTTAACTCCCGAGCGCAGCGAGGGTGTTATAAGTTAATTCCCGACCAAAGGGAGGGAATTAAGATTGAGTCCTGAGTGCAGTGAGGGATTCAAGCCCCCAAGAAAAAAACTGCTTTATCCCGGTGGTGTATACTCTACTTTATACTTCTACCATAACAGTAAAACAAACTGTAACGGTTAGATATTTATTGCAAATCATAGTAAGTAGGACATAGGTCTAGTAAATAATAAAAAGAAAAGACCAATTAAAAGTGAATGTTCACGTTCCATAGAGTCACATTTGTCCATTTGTCATTTTGCTTTTCATGCTGCCAGTGTTTATGCAGGTACACATACTCATTGGTTTAAAAACTTTTATGTCAAATGGTACGATCGTTTGGTCGACCAGTCTGGAGCCTAGACTCTGTTGTGCATATTTACAGTATGGGGTTGGTCAACTAGTTGGGCGATCAATCGACTAGATTACGGCCCTAGGGCATGAAGACTGACTTTAGACCCGCAAAAGTATGATTAAAACAGTAGTAAAGGTATGGTAGTATAAAAGTCTTTATGAAGTATGAAACGATGTTTAAATTCATAAATACGCCCCGCATTTACGGATGCATGAATAATAAACAACTTTGAATAATTTAATACGTAATGCTTCGCTTTAAAAGTGACAGATTAAATTCTTTTAAAAGTTCCATTATGAAAATTATACATTTAGGAGAGCTACTGGTCGCAATAACGTGTTCTGTAGAGACCCTTCCAAGATACCTATTGTCCACCAGTGCACGTTTATATTATGTTGAGATGACGACTGATGACGGGATAATTTAAATTAAAGTGGAATACGCAAACAATATAGCAAACTATAGCGGGTAATGTACATATTTTTGTCTTAATAGATTTTGTAGTAGTAGGTAAAATCTTGGCATAGTGAATTATTGTTCTTTCTAGGTCGCAATTTGTCCATTTTATGGTAGAAATAGAGGTCTTTTAATTTTAGAAATTCGCTTCGATACGCTGTCAATGTGAATCGACCCCTTAGCGCTCAAAGATTAAGAGACTTCTATGATTAGAAAAGTGTAGATCGTCCCCCCTCGTCGTTAATTACTCTATCGATGGTAGTCGCGTGTTTCGGGAACATTATCCAATGTTACAACAATATGTAACACCATACCCCATAACATCGTGTACAAACACTGTTTTCAATAGTAATTTCGTCCAGGGGCGGTTACTATTATTGCTTCAAAATGACAGATTTATGTCACGTACCTTGACGTCCCTAAAATAAGGATTATAATTCTAAAACACGAACGTCAACAATATTAAAACAATACGGATTTAAGCGATGGTAGTATATGCCACCAGTGCATGGTTTGTTTGTTCACGTATTTGAACCAGTTCAACAAAACGACTACAGTAGTTTTGTTTGATCGTTTATGGCACAACTTGTAAAAACGTTCTATGATGTTTGTTATTTTAAACTCCCATAAAGAAATTATAAAGATGGTGCAGATCACTATTTTTAATGCAAATGTAGGTTATATCCACGACTTATTCATGTCTAGTATTGTAATTTTCCTACATTTTTTTAATATGCAGATGCCCGCGACTTCATCCGCGTGAATTGAGGTTTTTGGCTTCCCGGGAACTTTTTAATTTTCTGGGATAAAAAATAGCCTATGTGTTGTTATTCCAGACTACAATCTATCCCTGTGCCAAATTTCATCCAGATCCGTTTAGCCGTTCAGGCGTGATTCAGAAACAAACACCACCAAACTGTGCACCACCCTGTCATCATGCAACCGATCTCCTTTCATAAAGGTCGCCTGGAAGAGATCACTCTTAGTGATAAGGCCGCCTTTACGCCGCAACAAGTTGTAAATTATATCATGACTCGTTTTATCACTGTTTTGTTAATTGTTTGTGTGTAATAAAGTGTTTTTACTTACTTACTTACTTACTTACAAACCTCCAGCCATCCAAATTTTCGCATTTATAATAAAAAGTATAGATTTAAATTGGTGCTAATTCCGTAAACCGATTTAGCCACATTAGCCCCATATGTATGTATATACTTTATTGTACACCACAAAAACACAAAAGTAATAGATTACAAAAATGAAAACTTATTACGTAGGTACAATAAGGCGGTCTTATCGCTAACCAGCGATCTCTTCCAGACAACCTTATCGATACGGAGACAATGAGCAAGTGGCCAGTAGGAGGTGGTGCATAATACTAATAGATACACAAACTAACCAATATCATAAAATTATAACATATTAATACACTAATATATACAAAATAAATTAAATAGACATACGTAAGATTTAATACATAAATAAATACACAGGGGTTAATGTGGCTTAATGTCAAGTCATCAGAAATACGTCAAACGGAGAGAAAGTGATAGGTATTTCGTATTCCAATTCCATTCAATCTACATTTCGATTCAAATACCTACAAAGTAGAAACAGATATCGTTTGGTAAATTGTTAAAGTGATGGATAGATACTTTTACATCGATGGATTTCATTGATCCCAGGGGGTTAGTAGGGGGTGATGAATCGCGTAAGGGTGCGCGCTGTGACGGCGGCAATATTAATCAGGTTTAAACGGTTTAAGCGTGAAAAATTATGCACATTTTTTTAAATGTGTTTCATCATTTCAGCCCATCCACGACTAAGTACCAGCACTATACAATGACATACTACAACACAAACATAGGGCAAAAAAACGCAGTGAACGGGCGCGGGTCGGGCGCGTGGCGGGTGACGCTGTGTGATGTCGTCCATATAAATAAAAGGTATTCAATCCGCCGCGCACCCGAACCGACACGCGCCCGACCCGCGCCCATTCCTTAGAATTAAGCCTTATTTTAGGAACGTGAAGGGACGTGACTTCAAACTCATTTAGAGTAATAATGCTTAAGTAACAACTGACAAGGTCTGTACCCTTACGCAGTCAAAATTCCGCGGGCTCGTACGAAGCGATTTGCTTCCTCGTTTCTAATTCGAACCGCTAGGACATGGAATGCCCTTCCGGCTTCCGTTTTCCCCTCCTCTTTTAATATAGGTACCTTCAATTCAAGAGAAAATAGGCATCTTCTAGGCAAGCGCGCTCCACCTTAGGCTGCATCACCTCTTGCATGCAAGTCTGATTGCAGCCAAGCGCTAGCCTATATAGTTAAAAAAAAAAGTATTGGCAGTATGGCCCCTGTACTATATATCCTCATACAGCGTACAAGTCTCCTCTAAAAATAAAAAGATTTTGGCAATAGTCTACCACGCTGTCCAAGTGCGGAATGGCATACTTTACACACCTTTAAGAAAACTTTAACTGCTGAGTTTCTTGCCGGCTCTTCTTGGCAGAACTGCTTTCCGAACCGGTGGTAGAGTCAAAACATGACGTAGCATAAGAGACACCTGTATGTCCTACATGTTTGGGATAAATTGAATTGAATTGAATTGAATTATGAAGAACTCTCGGGCCCTTACCCCTTGATACATAAAACTGATCGCTGCAGTGCTACATCACAATCACCTCTGATTGGTTAATACTCTAGCGCTTTTGGCCAAATTCCATTGTCGCAACAAAAATGTAAAAATTTCCTAAAAAGTCGTGTCGCAATTATGTAAATCTAGTGCGGATATATTTCACAATGATGGAGCGAGAAAATCCCGTGGGATTTAGGATTTAGCATAATGAATCGCCGGACAGCGTGAGTGGCAGGTGACAGGTCAAAACATTTATCACATTTAGGGTACGCACGCAACATCCGGCTGCCCGCAAGCAAAAAAATTGTATGTAAATCTAATTTCTGTTCACATTACGATGCAGCTAGGCATCTTCTAGGCAAGCGCGTTCCTACCTAGACCTCATCATTGCTTTGCACTAAGCATGATTGTCGTCAAGCGCAAGCCTATCACACAATAAAAAAAAAAAGCTGCTAGTGCGAATGAGTAGTCAAATACACAATTTGAATAAAAAGGTTCGTCGAGATTGGCCTGAAAACGCTTTAGGCCAAGAAAGTTTTAGCCTTTGGGCCAAGCGCTCTGGGCATTTCTGAGAATTGCCTAGGCCAATCGCCTGCATTTCGGTTTTGGACTATAACATATGTATGTAGCGCTGATACATTTCGTATTAATGGAGAGAATCCCCTGTGATTTAGAATGGAGGGTGTGTAATGTATCACCCAACAGCGTGAGTGGCAGGTGGCAGGTGAGGATTACTGAAAGATTGCTTATACGAGGTGTTAAATGCATGCTATAGGTACATATTGAAAACATTATAATTAAACATAAAGCTAGGTAGCCTAACATAATAATTACTTTATAAATCATTAATTTCCGCGGGAACACCTTAATTTTCCGGGATAAAAAAACCTTTTATAAATATAGACAGATTTAAGTCTATGTCACTCGCCAGGTTCTCCACTATACATATGCAAAAATCACGTCGATCAGTTGCTCTGTTGTGGCGTGATTGAACTACAAACCAACAAACAAACAAACACCCTTTCGCATTTATAATGTTAGTAAATATGATATCTTATTGTGTGTAATAAAGTGTTTGTACTTTCTTACGTTATCGGTCATATTGATGAAGGCACCGAATCCCTAGGGATCTAGAATGTGGTGCGGGAAATGAAACGAGGTAATGTCCTCCCGATCGAATTTCGACCACGGCGGCCAATCTCCACAGAGATTAGCCATCTGCGCTGGAGATATTATAGTGCACAAGTATGTGCGCATACACAGGTGCACTCTCTGTTCCTTTAGCCTCAAAGCCCGATGGGACGGAAGATCCGACACGACCGGAGAGAGATCAGGCGCAGGACCGACGGCTTAACGTGCTCTCCGAGGCACGGGGGTGCAACACCGCCAACTTCCTAACTCCGGGCTAGGACTGAGAATTTCTTGTCAGAAAAACCCAACACTTGTTATAGCCCGACCCGGGACTCGAACCCGAGACCTCGTCGGCCGCAGTCGAACGTGCTAACCACTAGACCAACGAGGCAGTTAACGAAACGAGGAGAAACGAGGTACAGCGTGAGTGACAGGTTCAATTTGCTGAATAATTGTTTTGGCGTAAATATCAGTCTAAGCCTTAACTGTTACGTGTATGGATGTTATATTAAACCCTTACCTATAATCGATTTCTACACGCCATCGTACCGGAACATTAAATCGCTTGGCAGCCTTTGCCGGTAAGGTGCTAACTAGGAATGGCAGAAGCCTCCCCAGACCAGACTAGACCAGAGTAAATTCAGAAACTGTAAATTCCCAAATTGACCCTGTATCTCCCGCTTGTAAGACAGCACTCACCACTGCGCCAGGGAGGTCGTCTGAAGGTAGGTAGCGTGAGTAATGGATCACCGAACAGCGTGAGTGACAAGTGACAGCTTCATTATACTGACTGATTGTTCCAACGAGGTGTTAAATACTTACACATAATATAGGTCACCTCTTCTCTTATAATCATTAATCATGTAATGAATTTGAATGCTAGTATTACCTTGCTGTTTCTTTAATAAATGTGGTGGTAGACTGTGCCCATGTGTGATTTTACTTTCAATATCTTTTGATTTTTTTTTGGAAAAAACATTAAACGCGTACCTATTGGTATCGGCAGTTCTCTCAACCTATAGACGTCCACTGCTGGACGAAGGTCCCTAGCATGGATCTCCACAGAACACGAGCTTGCTTCTATTCTATGCCTAAGGTAGAATCTCTTCCAATTTAAACATTTCTTTTTTTTTATCCACTACAAGCTAGCCCTTGACTGCGAACTCACCTGATGGTAAGTGATGATGCAGTCTAAGATAGTAGCGGTCTAACCTGTTAGGGGCATGGCAGTTATATTAAACCCATACCCCTTCGGTTTCTACACGGCATCGTACCGGAACGCTAAATCGCTTGGCGGCACGTCTTTGCCGGTAGGGTGGTAACTAGCCACGGCCGGAGCCTCCCACCAGACCAGACCAGGGAAAATTCAGAAATTATAAATTCCAAAATTGACCCTGCCGGGGATCGAACCCGGAACCTCCGCACGTTAAGGCAACAGCGCTACACACTGCGCCACGGAGGTCGTCATTTCAGCTTTACAATGTATTTCGCATCAAAACGTGTTGAAAATAGCGATGTTAAGTTTAGGTTTCACAGTAGAGTAGTGTTTGAATTTGAAGTCCCAGGTGGTGCCTCGAACAACAATTCTCACGATTTATGAGAAATAGCTGGGAATTTCATCTGTTTGATGTTTCAAGCTCACAGTAATGTCTTGTTGAAACCGTATAAATACCTAATATTACAAATGCGAACGTGTGTCTGTCTGTCTGTTACGCTTTAACCCATTTAAAAGATGGGCTTTTCAACCGTTTTGATGAAATTTTGTATATCGACAGGTACATAGGCTACAATTTATTCCGGAGCATTCTCGCAGGAATAAAAATCAACGCTGACTTAAGGAGTTCACGCAGGAATAAAAATTGAAGTCGTGGGCATCATCTAGATTCTGGTGCTTCATTAAATCTTATTTCAGGGAACTTATTACGTAAAAAAAGATTACTATTGTATAACGATCGAAATCACTATATATTTGGCTTAAAATCATCAAGAAAACCTTATTTTAGCCAATAACATGTGAATACTAATTATGTGAATGCCTTGCCTTTGGTTTGTAGTGAAATAAGGATGTGTTAATGGTTATTATAGTATGTTGTAAAGTTTATAGAGATACCGTTAGCTGTGACGTCACCCGGGTCACAGCTGAAAATCAGCGTCCAGCATCATGCATGTATTTGTATGTACTAGGTATGATGCTGTACGCTTACTCCGAGTTTTTACATTGCAAATACGATTGATCGACGTGAGAGCTCACCTCACCAAGTGTAAGCGAATGTTAAAGTAAAATGAATTTTAGCAGTATTGGTTTAGAGCTCATTTCATCATTTCGTGTATTTATTCACAGCCAGCGCTCCAAAAGCTGAATTTGTGACTTTAAAGCAAGAGCTTTTGGGTCCATTTTACTTTGACCGTTCGCTTACACTTGGTGAGGTGAGTTCTCACGTCGATCAACCGTATTTGCAATGTAAAAACTCAGAGTAAGCATACTGGACACACGGCTGAGCTGTACACCCATTCCGGGTGGTGTGTATGACCGATGTGTGTCTGTAACACCAATTGTGAATAAATGTGTTTTTCATTACTCATACACGGAAAGTAGGTCTGAAGTTGCCTGAGAAGCGGGTTGAAAGTAATACTTTTCAGCCCTAGGGAGAATCGTTTTCAACTGACAGCTGTCAAATAATTAAAAAAAACTAGTTGTCACATTTATAACCCTTCCTCTGCGTATATTAAATATTAAATTCGCGCGCCCCTGCGAGCCCATTTTAACAGGTGTCGAATTTCGCGAGCCGCCGGCCGCCCGGCGCAATATAAATAAACATATCTCTTATTACGTACTAAAGCTATGTAAACAAAGTATGTCATTCAAATCGTTATGAACTATAGCTATAGATTAAAGTTTAAAAGGTAATCGCTCTTCTTTATGGTTAACACAGAAAAATAGCAAAAAAAAATAAAAAAATGATCCCGTTTTTAAAAATAGAATCACCAAAGTTGTTGATTTATGTAAAATAAAGTTCACTCAATTTTCTTTAGCTAATTTCTATTTTTATTTTGACTTTCCTTATATTCGTAATGAAAAGCACAGTGTTTACCTCGGGATAAAGACTTATTTAGTCCCTCGAACTATAGGCCCCCTCGCTACGCTCGGGCGCCAAACCCCGTCTCGGGACTAAATAAGTTACTTTCATCCCTAGGGTAACAATGTACTATTGTTTTCTTAACAACAATTGAGACTAAATGATTGATGCAGGTTTTACATAATAGGGCTTCAGATATTTTAGAGCGGTAAAAATCTGTGATCATAAAAAATTGAGGAAATATGTTTGGTTAAAAAGTTATTATTTAATAAAATTTGAAATCCGGAAAACTTATTCGGTTAAAAAGTTATTATTTAACAGGTGTAACTAAAACCAGTTTTCTTTCAAACTCTGCAACTTGAAAACTGCAATACCTAGTCTAAGTTTTACACATCGGCTGGCAGCTGGCCAAGCTTTCACGGCATTAATTACTCGGACATACTTTGTAGAGATTCCCCTTTTGCTGCAACCGACGGACGCTTCGAAAAATGCTTGTTACGAAGAATGCAATCCCCGTCGGTTATACCCTAGGATTTATTATTGCAGCTGCGTTTAAGGTGCCAGCGGCGTTCCTAGATTAAGCTTAATTTATGTTGTTAGAACTGTAATAAAGTTTTATTGTTTGAAGTCGTTTAACACTTTATTAAGTTTATATCGGTTAAATAATTTAGTGTTCGGTATTTTAATGTTGTGCATCAGTTTTGTGTTTTAATGGACCAACTTTAAGTTAATGATATAATATACTAGCTGATGCCCGGGGCTTCGTCCGCGTGGATTAAGGTTTTTGGTTACTTAACTTTCCTGGATAAAAAGTAGCCTATATGCTATTCCAGACTAGGTATAATCTATCTCTGTGCCAAATTTCATCCAGATCCGTGCAGCCGTTGGGGCGTGATTGAGTAGGTAACATACATCCATCCATCCAAACTTTCGCATTTATAATATTAGTATAGAAGAAGATCTCAGAAGGCTCTTCCGTTCAAAGTAAGACTTTGGTTTACTAACCAAAGTGAGACTAACTTTACAACCGTTCATTATTTTAGGTAACCAAGTTTCCTACAGTGTGGATGTGATAGGTGGCACATATTTTCAGAATTTCCTCTGGTCAGCTCTAGTGAGAGGCTTCGGCCGTTGCTAGTTACCACCTAACCGGCAGAAATATTGTTAAGGGATTTAGCGTTCCGGTACGATGCCATATTGAAACAGATTGTTAGTATAGTATACTCTAGCTGATGTCCGCGAGTTCGTCCGCGTGGAATAAGTTTTTCAATTCCCACGGGAACTCCTCAATTTTCCGGGATAAAAAGTAGCCTATGTCACTCTCCAGGTCCTATACTATAATCCATAGAAAAAATAAATACAGCCTTTATCTATTCCGTGCTATAATCCCATGCAAAAAATCACGTCGATCCGTTACTTCGTTACGGCGTGGTTGAAGGGCAAACCAATAAACAAACACGCTTTCGCATTTATAATATTAGTATGATATGATGCCATGCCCTTAACAGGTTAGCACGCTGTCATCTTAGACTACATCATCATTTACCAATATGTATTTGAGACTGCACGCAAGGGTTAACTTGTTATGGAATGCAAAAAAAA
The DNA here is from genome assembly GCA_923060345.2 of Erebia aethiops. Lineage (NCBI taxonomy): Eukaryota > Metazoa > Arthropoda > Insecta > Lepidoptera > Nymphalidae > Erebia > Erebia aethiops. The sequence continues at coordinate 4,231,113 of OV281096.1, read as the reverse complement.
TTCACACGAGTTGACTCGAAATTTATATTAAATTAAAATTTTATTCACTTTTTATTAAAATTTAAATTTAAAATTCAAAGCGCAGTCTCCGAATATAACAAAGAGTAAATACCTATCTTCTGTTTTAGATTCTGTCTAGTGCACAGTCTGTTGCAGCTCTGAAACGAACCTGCAAAGCTGACGCAAAAAAGTTATCTATCGTGTGCCATAAGTTTCTGCAAGCCTGGCGCATCTCGCCTGGCGGATGGCCAAAGTATAATACTATATACTATATAGCTTATATTAATTCGTCGCAGATACTTGGTAGAGGGGGCGGCCTCAACTTGTGACCGCTGTTTTCAACAAGGGTTGAGTTAAAGTTATTTCCGTCTTTTAATTGGAATATTCTGTACTTGAGTTGGTCAAGTTCTAAAGCGTCTATCACTATTACATGAACATGCGTATAAAAGGAAACTGTGCTTTGAAGAGCACGTTTTGTGCCGGTTATTATCACTAACATTTGTAGCTCTATTTTTTTTAAAACTTTGTTGTACAACCAGAACTAGCTGCTATGTACAATAGAAGGACTTAAAGCTCGAGAGCCTTATCTCCCAGTCGACCTTTGGAAGGTGTGAAAAGGGGGTTGTGTCAGTCAAAAGCAGTCATCAGAAAATCAAAGATTATGTTATTATACTTCTACATATAATACTTACGTACTTATGGATAGGAATATTAAATCCTTATTTATTAAATTCTCTATTGCATAAAAGCTGCATCAATCATTATCACAGTCTCAAATGAATTTGAAAAACAAGTTAAATAATAGGTACTTTGCTGATTAGAACCTGCGATATGCTTACGACGCGGCTCAAAATGTTCAACACAAAGTAAAATAAGTATAAACATCTCCCCCAATCTGTAAGGCATGTAGGCCTTTCTAGAGGGACTGAGTCTGAGATCTATGCAGCGTAGTTTGACTTAGCTCAGAGTTAAAACGAGATATGATTTATGAGACCCGCATAAGTCCATCTCGTTTTAATAGGGATGATGCCTAAATTTACCTAAACCTAAATTTCACATCCTCGGTTAGTTTTAAGTTTGCTATCCATTTTAAAATATAGATTAAAGAAAAAAAGTGCGTTGAAATTTGATGACGTCACTATTGTGAATTTTATACAACTTCCATAATAGAAGCGCGTTTTTAAGTTTGATAAAGAGTTGCTGATTTGATTGAATTGTCATCATCCCTATTCTAAGTAAAGCCTGAGCAATATAAATCTCAGCTTGAGGCAGTTACTAACGCGTTTTTGTCACATCACGTTTCCAGACCAAAAAAAACTAACGTTTCAAAACTCACAAATTGTGTGGCGAGTAAAGAACAAACAGGAATGAAATTGCCTGCTGTCTGTGTGCACTAACATTGGTGTGCCAACCAAACATTTGTGTTTGTGAAGCAAGGTCGACTCAACCCGGTAACTACCTATCCAGCTACCAGCAGTCACCAAATGAAACTATCCATTGCTATATACTTTTTTTTAAACCAAAATAAAAAATTACGTCCTTCGTCCGTGTAGATTTAAATTTAAGCCTTTGAAAATTCACGCGGGAACTTATTGATTTTCCTGGATAAAAACAAGCCAGTTCGTCCCCGATATGCCAAATTTCGACAAAATTGGGCCGTCAACGCGTCGTAGACAGACAGGCAGACACACTTTCGGATTTATAATATAAGTACGGATTTAATCAGTAGGATAGAACGTTGTTACCGAGAACTGACGATGAAATCGTGTTACGAGCTGATATGTACTATTTTAGTCTGTGATACGAGTGAAAACCTAACTCGGGAGCGTCTGAACTCAAGCACCGGGCTAAGCGCGTCACACGCGTTGCGTTAAGGTTTCTGTACGCTTAGTATAAGTATTTACATTGCAAATTCGGTTGATCGTAATCGAGCGTTCGACCACATTAGTGTCAAAGTAAAATTAACCTTAACTTTGATCGAAAGCTCAATTTCGTTTATGCATTCACAGCCAGCATTTCAAAAGATACGTTTTGAAATTAAAATAAGTTGTACTGAACTGGTGACTTTAGAGCTTTTGGATCAATTTTCCTTTGACACCAATGTAATCGAACACTTAATTACGATCAATGGATTTCGCAATGTAAAAACTTAAGAATAAGCGTACTGCGGTGAAGGAAGAACAAGTCAACCAAATGCAAGCTGGGATCGAACCCCGCATTCCTCGAATATGAGGGTAAATTATTATTATTTCTTTTTTTTAAATCTATTACAAGCTAGCCCTTTACTGCGATCTCACCTGATGGTAAGTGATGATGCAGTCTAAGATGGAAGCGGGCTATCCTGTTAGGGACATGGCAGTTATATTAAACCCATACCCCTTCCGTTTCTACACGCAATCGTACCGGAGCGCTAAATCGCTTGGCGGCACGGCTTTGCCGGTAGGGTGGTAACTAGCCACGGCCGAAGCCTCCCACCAGACCAGACCAGGGAAAATTCAGAAATTATAAATTCCCAAATTGACCCTGCCGGGGATCGAACACACGCAGCGCTACACACTGCGCCACGGAGGCCGTCAAAACCACCGTTACCACTAGGCTATCGCAACTTTTTTACGTTTACCTTAACATAACATAAGGTACGTACGAAGGTATGAAGATTAGACGCCGACCTCGAATGGGTATAATCCCATTAGTTCCCGGTAACTAGTCCCCCGATATTTATTATCAGGGTGCCGAAAATACGTCTCAAGAATTTTACAAGAACGCTTGAATAAACTTCATATCCATACTAATATTATAAATGCGAAAATGCGTCTGTCTGACTGTCCGCTACGCTTTAACGGCCTATCTATTCAACGGATTTTAATGAAATTTGGTATGATTTGATCCACGCGGACGATGTCATCATGTAGTTGTATATCTGTCACCGTAAGATTGTAAAATCCGTTAGATTATAATCTAACGGTTTCTATCCCGCTAGATTATAAACTGTCGGAAGATTGTGAACCGTTCAATGTTCTGAGTATTAATTTATGAAATATTTATTGTTTTTACGTTTTCTTGCCTCTTTCTTGTACAGTTCGCGCGCGAGTTGAATGCAGAGTAAATGTAAGTGTCACCATACATTTACTCTGCATTCAACTCGCGCGCGAACTATAGGTTAGGTTAGGGTTTGACATGAATATTCAGGTAGTGCCCGGCCGCAGGCCGGGCACTTAGGTTCTATCGGGTTAATATACCTAATATATTACAATTTACCGAAAAATAACGCGTTAAATTGTAAGCAGTATATTGTTACGGTTCACAATCTGTCGAAAGTTTATAATCTATCGAGATAAAAAACGTTATATTATAATCTAACGGTTTTTACAATCTTACGGTGACATATCCATACTTCCATACTAATATTATAAATGCGAAAGTGTTTCTGTCTGTCTGCTACGATTTCAGGGCCCATATGTTGAACCGATCTAGATGAAATTTGGCACAGAGATAGATTATAGTCTGATATAGCACATATTGGCTACTTTTTATCCCGGTAAGTTAAAGAGCTACCGCGGGAACCAAAAAACCTCAATCCAGGCGGACGGGGTCGCGGGCATCAGCTAGTATTTACATACATCCATACATTTATCCATCCAAACTTTCGCATTTATAATATTCTAGTATAGAGTATAGATAAGAACCTAAATAGTAACCTTTATGTAAATGGAAGAGCTATAGTGAAGTATAACGTTCATATATTCGGGAATCGGGCTACCAAATATAAAGCACTTTCACTAAAGTTCACTAAAGCGAAAGTGCTTTATATTTGGTATTCGTTGTTTCACAAAGCTTATCGGACCGCATCCGGGTCGTATCAGTTCCCGATGGTCCGCTAATACATTATACATGCGATGACCGTGCATTTATTAGTTTAGGAACGTTGCTGAAACTATCACTTAAAATACATCGGAGTGACTATTATTACTATTTTATTTATTATTATTATTGACTGCCTCGTTGGTCTACTGGACTGCGGCCGACGGGGACCCGGGTTCGAGTCCCGGATCGAGCCACAAAAAGTATTGGGTTTTTCTAACTTGAAATTCTGCAGAGTACTAGCCCGGAGTTAGGAAGTTGGCGGTGTTTCACCCCCGTGCCTCGAAGAGCACGCGGTCCTGCGCCTAATCTCTCTCCGGTCGTGTCGGATTTTCTATCCCATCAGGCTATGAGAGTAGAGGAACAGAGAGTGCACCTGTGTATGCGCACAGCACACACTTGTGCACTATAATATCCCCCGCGCTGGCTTATCTCTTTGGAGATAGGCCGCCGTGGCCGAAATTCGGTCGGAAGGACATTATTATTATATATGTACTAGGTGTATTAGTGCAAAAAGATTTTTTTAATGCATGTTAGTAAATGACAGTAAGCCTCCAGTCACCGGTCGTGTCGGATTTTCCATCCCGCTGTGAGCATATTTTGTATGTTGATCGGAATCGAGAATTCATGCTTCATATACTTAAATATATAAAGAAAAAGAAAAAAAAAAAACATTTATTTTCCAGTTTTGCCACACATTTGCTTACCTCAAGTATGCTACCCCGGCGCCTCCATCATCAACACCACCAGCAATGAGCTAAACTGCTTAGGTGACAAAAGCGCCGGGATAACAGGAGTAATGTGTAGCATAACCCGAAAAAAGGCTCCAGCTCATATAATATATATATATATTTATATATATATATATATATATATATATATATATATATATATATATATATATATATAATATATTCTTAAGGAAAATGCTGACTGACTGACTGATCTATCAACGCACAGCTTAACCACTGGGCAGATCGGGCAGAAATTTGACGCATACAGATAACTATTTTGACGTAGAAATTCGCTAAGAAAGGATTTTTGAAAAAAAGGGTGTAATTTGAGTGGTACACGCGGACGAAGCAACGATGCGACGCGATGCGAAGCGAAGATAAAATGCGAATCGATACTGATAAATTTGATCCAGGCTTAGTACACAGATGTTAGGGAATTGAAACGTGACGAAAATCATATTATCACACTTATATTATAAATGCGAAAGTGTGTTTGTTTGTTGGTTTATTGCACGTTTATTGGTTTGTCCTTCAATCACGCCGCAACGGATCGACGTGATTTTTGGCATGGGTATAGTTGTGGACCTGGAGAGTGACATAGGCTACTTTTTATCCCGGAAAATTAAGTTCCCGCAGGAATAAATAAAAAAAATCACGCGGACGAAATCGCGGGCATCAGCTAGTAGTTATATAAAATAAACAGAAACATAAGTTTCAAGAACTTGCTTCAGTATAATTAGATTACGACGCCCCAACTCGTGTGAGACACTTAGTTTGATGCTTGCGTTATAAGCGTTGTTATTTATTCAACACACGTCTTCTTACGAATACTTAGTTAATAATTTATCTAGTAAGAGGTTACTGTTTACGTACATTTTTCACTTGCTATACTAACTACCGTTTATATTATAAGAGATACCTGCACTTTTTGTAACTATCGCCTGAAAAGCTGATTCAGTATTAGGTGGGTGTAGGGCATTCCGCTGATGTCCTAACCTTTTTGGTAACGATAAACCGTTTTTAAGCGGCCATATCTAGCGAAAGGCCCATCCATATGCGGGCAGACTTTCACTTTTGACATTAGTGGAGAGCCCTACACCCACCTAATACTGAATCAGCTTTTCAGGCGATAGTTACAAAAAGTGCAGCTATCTCTTAGTCTATTAGAGGGAATACTTTTGCGCCACTGGACTGAGATCTGCAGTTACCGATTATTAAATTTATTTTAATGTTTCTGGAATAAATTATAAACAAACTAGATTATGCTTGAGATTTAGTACGGGTGGATTAATGTTTCTCAATCGCACTGGAACTTTTTAAAATAAAGGGATAAAAAGTAGTAAATGTTCTCCAGGTCTTCAACTATATTCATGCAAGAATCACGTCGATTCATTGCTCTGTTGCGGCGTGATTGTAGGACAAACCAACAAACAAACACACTTTCGCATTTATAATATTAGTATGTTTAACTTTTTTGTAATATTTACATTAAATTGTAATAATTACATTAATTATACGTTTACTAATTTATATTTGTTATTTTTTTGGAAAAACATAACTTCTTCACTTGTTTAATATTTATCCTTGGTTGGGCTAAGTGTACAAATCCGTAAAAAAGGTACACAAAACTTAATGTAGACCCTAAACTCTAAATTAGGCAAACTCAAAGGGCGTCTAATGAATAAATAATTAAGTTTAAACCCGAATTAAGAGGTTCCAACAAGTTTGAGTGTGGTAATCCACTTAACCCAAACAATATTCTACCAGCTCGTCCGTTACCGCAGTCTAACAATCATACATTTGTATAGAGGCTTCAGCGTAGATCATCATCCAGGCGCTGCGAGACATCAGACATCTTTATCTTACAAGCTTTGTAGTCAAGCAAAGATAACACTGAAAATTTTACGATTTTAATATCGAACCGCTTCTTTCCTCTATTTGTCTTATTCAATCAACTCTCGCGTAAAGCAGATGTTAGTTCCTACTTATTATGTTTAAAAACTTTTTAAACATATTATAAGGTTGTCAAGAAGTGTTTTATCACTAAGATTGATCTGTCCCAAACATCCATTACTTATCGAAAGTGCATGGTCAATGCTTACACTGTGTTTGATACTTTAGTGTTTGTGTGTTAATGTTAACGCGTTTACCAACTGTATATGATTTTTTTTATATTTTTTTATTCCACTACAAGCCCTGATATGATGAAGTTTAAGATGGTATCGGGCTAACCTGTTAGTATACGGCAGTTATATTATTAAACCCATACCCCTAGTCGGTTTCTACACGGCATCGTACCGACACCGTAAATCGCTTAGCGGTAGATCTCTGCCGGTAGGGTGGTAACTAGCCATGGCCGATGCCTCCCACCAGACCAGACCAGACAAAATTCAGAAATTGTAAATTCCCAAATTGACCCTGCCGGGAATCGAACCCGCAACCTCCCACGTTAACACAACAGTGCTCAAAACTGCGCCAGGGAGGTCTTCAAAATAATTGCTAAACTGTGGCACTTCTGTACCTTACGAGCCCTTTGAACAACGTTCGGTTAAAGGTTACTATTTACGTCACGATTCGGTAAATTGGCGTACCTTCATACATAAAACAATATAGGGAACTTTTCTAACTCGAATTAGGGGCGTCAACTTCGAATTTCAACTACTTCGAATTCGGAAGTTGTTACTTACCTATTATCTAAAACGGGAAATTGTGTAAGGGGGTTTTAGTTACATTCGAGTGTAATTTATAGTGTATAAAATACTTTTTATGACTTACTTATCAATTAAAGCGCATGATTTATGATCGAAGCGAATGATGAACTACTGAAAATTTTGTCAGTTTTATGACGCAGGTCGTAGACAGTCATATTAATTAATGTCTCCGAGGCAGTCACTAAGAAGGGAAATTTCATCCACAATAATTCGAATCTCCAAATTAGTTCACCCGCGTAGTTATCAACAAGGCATGCCCAACTTCAGTCCAGGTATATTTTAGTGACTTACGGCCCAAGAACTTCCTCCGTTCTCCATCTACTAGTTCTAGGTCCCTACTATTGCACAAAGCAGTTCATCAACAGGAGTTTTGTTTTAATCTCTTTTTTTGTGGTTTTATATGGGTTAAAATTGCTAACCGTTATGCCACAAGTACCTCAAACTATTGTAAAAAAACCAAGGGATGCTTGTCTTGAAAAAAATTGTACGTCAGGGTTGTCTGGCTGGATATACTGCGCCTTTTCACACTGTAACCACCATTGTAACACAATCAGACAAATAAACTCCTTCTATTCTAAAGCTATTAACGTTTTTGATAAAGTAATAGTATTCATTAAGAGAAAGAGATCCTTATCCTATTCCAAGAGAGGCTCTATTTTTACAACATCCTGTTTCCTGATAAGACAAGTCCATTTCGCACAACGAATGTCACCAACGAGACTGCCTCAGGCGAAATAACAATGAGAATATGGCTTTTGCCTCGAAAATGTTATGTTATTCCTTATTTACCTACATCATTAAATTTGATGTTTTTACACGTTAACTAGCGACCACCTAGTCGGTAAGTCGGAAAAACTTCCTTACCGACTTGGCGGTCGGCTACTACTAAATTACTTTAGAAGCACACTAAATTCGACAGTAGGTAATGTATGTAGTGTGGCTGTACGTTTTTCATTAATCATGTCGGATTTTTCATGTCCTCCCCGGGCATGCAACTGTACCAAGCTTAGTAAAAATCAGTTTATCAGATGGCCCGTGCAAGAGTAACAGAGATACTGAAGACCAGAGATTTCATTTTTTGATCTCAAGAAAAAAAAGTGTGTGTGTGCAATTCACACACGGAAGAAGTGAAACTTCAGAAAAGTAGCCTATAAGAGAGTGAGAGACCGCCTAGTCCTAACCGCGTAATATTCCTTGTCCACAATCCACATAGCAAAAGGCACCTTTGTGAAAAGTCAGCTTCGTAGGCCTAAGGGTGCGTACACATCGTGCGTTGTTGTTACCAAAACTGTAAGTGCGCCTCTCACGCAAGGCTCGCATAATGCGCGGGGGCAGATCGCGCGCATTTAGTTCAGATTGCTCCCAGTGCATACTGCATACCGTTACAGTTGTCGCTTTTTAATAGCAAGCAGGCAGCGCCTAGCGTGGGTCACGCGCGGCACAGGAGCAGCGCGCAAACTTTGAATACACGCGTGCACCTCGCGAGACTTACGCAAACAGGCGCTTTTGCCAGATGTGTACGCACCCTAAAAGGTTTGTGCTGGGCGCATTATGAGTGAGTGAGTGATTTGAGTCAGGACTTTTATTTTTATTGTATGATAGATAGGGCAGTGCCATCGCCCATCAACGATTTTTGCAACACGGAACCGCCAGGATTTTTTTAATGTCCATATTACAGTAGTACCTACCTGCGTGCCAGGAATCTTGTTTATTTTATCTACATTTATATTCCTGTAAATTACATATCTATTTAAATACAATGTTATTTAAAGGAATATAAACGTATAGGTATATATATATTATATACCTATGCTTGCATCTTATCTTACTAATATTATAAATGTGAAAGTTTGGATGGATGTATGGATGTTTGTTACTCAATCACGCGCCAACGGCTGAAATTTGGCACAGAAATAGATTATAGTCTGGAATAGCACATGGGCCCGGAAAATTAAAGAGTTTCCGCGGGAACCAAAAAACCTTAAACCACGCAGACGAAGTCGCGGGCATTCGCTAGTTTAAAAATACGCGCCGAATTGAGTCTTCCTGAAAGTCGGTTAAACAGGTTATTATTCAAAAAATTAATAACTGTGCATACCTACAGCTTATCATTATGATGTATTATCTCCGAATATTAATAAATATGCACAATAATAGGCAGCGTGTGCTACATAAAAACAAATCAATATATTTCACTGGTGTACGCAGCCCAGTATAAATATCCATTAATATTGTAATCAGCAAACCAATCACGGTAAATTGCAATTAAATGGCAAGTGCATATTGCAAACATTTTATTTACTGAAACAGTACTAATTGGATTTTAATATTGACTAATTAAAACAGATGCGATGGCTGAAACCTACAACGGGTAAACACGGTTTTCATATACAGGGGTATGTATTACGCTTGGACGAATAATACCGACATGTTTTATCCCAAAAATTGTTGATGAAATAATGAAATATTTCCAGCGGCCCAACACAAGCTGTGGCCACACTGCCAACGCTTAAAGCCATATTGTTTCATTATTGTTGACTTCCGGGTTTTAGAAATATACTCCTTATTTTAGGAACGTCAAAGGTACGTGACATCAAACTGTGGAGAAGTTTCATGATGTTGTGAATATCATATTTAACACAACGGAAGTAAAATATAGATTAAAACTAATAAATCAGTGGTTTTTTTATACAATCCATCAATAAATGACTGAGAAATGACGATTTAAAAGTTTAATTATTTAATGTACACCGATTGCTGTATCTTACTCGAGTGAGAAATTTTGTGAGTGAGTTTTAATACCTAGCCGAGATTTAATACTTCAAAATTATCTTCACACACAAATTAAGTGCTTTTAATTCAATTAAGTCACGTTAAGTCCATTTATTTCTTTTATTCGGCTTTATTAAGTATGTTGATAGGGAATTATGACGTCACGTCTCCCGTCTTGCAAGCGCAACTTTAAAGTTTCATAACTTTTTCATTTGTTGAGATATTTTAATGATTCTTTCATATTTTTGTTTTATCTTGTCTTAATTTTCATTTTTTTTTTTAAGTATTGCTTCAAGCATTCGCAGTAGGTATAGCCACAGAATAGGTAATAGTATGTTATAGTAACAATTTCTAATATTACATTTGGTAACTTAGTATTTTTTTTTAATTGACTTTTTGCATTTTGTGTTTATAGCTGCCAATAAAATATATATTTCTATCTTTTCTATTCTAAATAACTTTCGACATTAAATTAACATTATTAATATTGCGTGTTATTCGCTATCAGAACTGATAATTTTACTAAATGAATAGAAAGGAACGGCACCGTTCAGACTGTCTTTTCCAAGTCTTTACCCCTATTAATACCTGAGGAGTACAAACGAACATGAACCGGGATTCATGATCCACAGCCGAATAAGCAATTCACTATATACAAGGCTTTTAATCGATACTTCCATAACTAATATTATAATTGCGAAAGTATGTCTGTCTGCTACGGTTTTACGGCTCATTTGTTCAACTGATTTTGATGAAATTTGGTATAGAGTATAGGACTCTTTTTATACCGGAAAGTTAAGGAGGTTCCCACGGAATTAATCAAACTTAATCTACGCGGACTAAATCTTGGGCATCATTTAGTCGAATATAAATCCATGACATTTTCTGTCTGTCTGTTACGTTCTGATACATTTTCACCGCCTATTCCGTTTGAACAATTTAGGGTTTTATGCCTAATTTTTCTGTATTTTCTCTGGTCTGGTCTGGCCTCACGGCCGAAGCCGGGCACTACCACCCTACGACAAAGACGTGCCGCCAAGCGATTTAGCGTTGCTGCGTTTAGCAACCGATACCGTGCCGTGATGCCGTGTAGAAACCGATAGGGGTATAGGCTTAATATACTACCGTACCCCTAACTAGTTAACCCGCTTCCATCTTAGACTGCATTATTACTTACCATCAGGCGAGATCGCAGTCAAGGGCTAACTTATAGTAAGTTTTCGAAAAGTAATCCTTCTGAAATCAATCACTATTCCTTACAAATGAAGAAAGTCTCCTCAAAAAAACGAGCTACTAAATAACGAAGATAAAGTACACTCAGGTAAGGGCACGCTAACTTAGCGTGATCCCGTAATTCGACTCGATTGTTGAAGTTTTCTTTCGAGAAAAGCAAAGTTAAGCATTGCCCAGTTTTCAGTCTGCGAAAATGAAACAAAACTTGTTCTTCACTTTCGTAGTATAGTTTCGAAGATAATAAAGCAGATTTCTTACGTCAACGCCACAAATGGTATACATAAACCATAGATTTATTATTGGGTTCGCGCGCGAACCCAATAATAAATCTATGACATAAACACTATGACTGTCGATTTCTTTCGACAATTAAAAAAAATCTGCACTGAACCTATTATATAAAAAAATAGGGGAATCCTGAGTATTGCCCTCCTTGACATAGGCCTAGTAATTGATCGCTTGTCGTATACTCAAACATACTATCTACAATAACTAGTATCTCAATTGATATGACAGATGATCTGGCGTTCATTTCAAATTCGCGCGGCTTGAAGGTTTAAAGCAGTATTATAGGATTTGGTAGCCATATATGAAAGTTACTACATTTTACTTCACTAAACTAAGTATCTAACACAGGTAGCATACTATATTATTATAATATTGTTGACGTTCTGTTTTATAATATTATCCTTATTTTAGGGACGTTAAGGTACGTGCGATAAAGCTGTCAGTTTGAAATAATACTGCTTTAAGCCAGTGTAGTAACCTACCTGCCCTAAAAACTACATACTAATACGTTATTTTTCAAAATCGACAACACAGAGAACAATAGCGGTTTATCGTACTTTATTTTGAGTTATGTTGTACTAGCTGATGCCCGCGACTTTGTACGCGTGGATTGAGGTTTTTCGGTTCCAGCGGGAACTCCTTAATTTTCCGGGATAAATGGTATGGTAGCCATTGGCACATAGCCAATCCAGACTATAATCTATCTCTGTGCCAAATTAGATGCGGTCCGTTCAGCCGCTCTGGCGTGATTGAGTAACAAACATCCATCCATCTAAACATCCATCCATCTATCAAAAAATTCGCATTTATAATATAAGTATAGACTATCCCTACACGGAAGGATGGAAGTGGGATCCTAATTGGATTTTTTGGCATCAAACGCCTTGCAATCTTAGAGATCTGCTCCGTTTCATCCTGAATCCACAAAAAGATATGACTTGATTGATCTAGCGCCGGATGGAATTTAATCTCACGAGGGCCAAAGATTAATCGTCTCGAGGAAAGATATTGACGTCAAATGAGCTTTTTGGAGCCACTTTCAAAGGAAAACCGGCCGATCCATTACATATTTTTACTCTCATTGATGAAAAGGATTTTTCATTATAAAATACTAGATAATTCCCGCGACTTTACCCACGCAGCAGGAACTCTTTCATTTTCTGGGATAAATTAATGTAGCTTGTGCTCTCATTGATGAAAATAATTTATCGCTATAAAATACTAGATAATGCACGCGACTTCATCCGCGTAGTAAAATGTTACTTGTATCCCGCGGGAACTCTTTCATTTTCCGGGATAAATTAAAGTAACTTATGTGGTAATTCAAGTTATAAAGCTATAGATATCCGTTCCAAACGGTTCAATCCTTGCAGCGTAAAGGAGTAACAAACATCCAAACTTATAAACATACAAACTTACAAACATCCATACTTCACATTTATTAGATTAGCAAGAAGGATGAGTTTGATATTCCTTTGACGCAGCGCTGAATCCCTTTTCCGGGCAAAAAGGTTCCGGATCTAAATACCGGATATGAATCGAAATTGGGGAATTGAAATTGGCCCAATTTAAAACGGTTGGCAAAATAATCGAGATCCGTTTATACGCATATGGACTATTGAAAATTTGCTCTAGGTATATAAGTAATTCATGCTCTCATTCATTAGTGAGGATAAAGGTCTAGTACCATTACAGGTGCACGGCGCGGCGTGGCACCTAGCGGCAAAAAATCTTTGTTTGAGTTTGTATGGAGCTGGGTCTACTTAAGCGACGCATTGGAGAAGTTTACCAATTTTTTTTTTTAATTTATTATGAAAATTAAGACAAAATAAAACAAAAATATGAAAGAATCATTAAAATATCTCAACAAATGAAAAAGTTATGAAACTTTAAAGTTGCGCTTGCAAGACGGGAGACGTGACGTCATAATTCCCTATCAACCGACTTTATAAAGCCAAATAAAATAAATAAATGGACGTGACTTCATGGAATTAAAAGCACTTAATTTGTGTGTGAAGATAATTTTGAAGTACCTATTAAATCTCGGCTATGTATTAAAACTCACTCACAAAATTTCTCACTCGAGTAAGATACAGCAATCGGTGTACATTAAATAATCAAACTTTTAAATCGTCATTTCTCAGTAATTTTTTGATGGATTTGGAAAAAAATCTACTGATTTATTAGTTTTAACCTATATTTTACTTCTGTTGTGTTAAATATGATATTCACAACATCATGAAGCTTCTGATTTTCTGATTTGATTTTTTTGTCTGATTTTTTGATCTCTGATTGATTTTTTTCCGTAGTCGGTTTACTGTTATTTAAATAATACTTACTGCCTGTTATTATTTTACTACCATGCTGATGCCCGCGGATTCGTTTGCGTGTATATTGAGATTTTTTGGTTCCCGCGGGGACTCTTTAATTTTCCGGGATAAAAAGTAGCTTACGTGTTATCCATCCATCCATACATCCATCCAAACTTTCACAGTTATGATATTAGTATAGATAAGTTAGGTGTATACATATGTCACCGTTAGATTGTAATCTAACTAGCTATATTTTAAACTGTCGACAGATTACAATTTAACAATTTTACATTATTTTTCGGTAGATTGTATTCTGTGTATATCAACCTTATATTAATTATGTCGAACCCTAACCTAACCTACAAGAAAGAGACAAGAAAACGTAAATATAGTGAATATTTCAAAAATTGACACTCAGAACATTGAACGGTTCACAATCTGTCGACAGTTCACAATATCGCTAGTTAGATTACAATCTAACGGTTTTTACAATCTTACGGTGCCATATATATTTATACCAAATAGTATAGATACCAAATACCAAGCGAATTTAGCGTTCCGGTACGATGCCGTGTAGAAACCGAGTAGGGGTATGGGTTTAATAAACTGCCATGCCCTAACAGGTTAGCCCGCTACCATCTTAGACTGCGTCATCACTTACCATCAGGTGAGATCGCAGTCAAGGGCTAACTTGTAGTGGTTTAAAAAAAAGATAAGTTCGGTATATATTATGTATAGTTGTTGTTTTGTTATGTCCTGTAGGTAGTGTGCTTTCGCCCTAAGCCCTTCCGCGTCAAAGCCTGGCACTGACAACTGACAAGCAAGTTGGAAAATCTTTTCAGGAGTGATTCTCCATTATTTACAAACTCCCACAATTCTATTCATCATTTCTATTACAAATAAGATTGAGAGGCGAAAGCTCTTTGTTAAAGAGTATTTGTATCCGATGACGAATGAACTGTTTAATTAAAATATCCATTTAGAGATTTGTATCGGAAATATACTCCATGACTTGACGTCATAAGTGCTTCGTACAACATAATGGATAAGTAAGACGTTTATGTCTGAAAATTTAATGTTCTAGTGTCAATCGCTCAATGTACCTACGTAAATGGCCTTTAGTAAAATTGAAAATCACTAAACTTAATTGACAGGTCTAAATGCCCTTTCCCTTTTGAAATATCTATTACTAGATTATGCCCGCGACTTCGTCCGCGTGGATTAAGTTCTGTTTTATTCCAACTTTTCCATTTTCTTCGTGAATTCCTACCTACCTACACTTCTGTCTCATCAACCAATTGCCGGCTCAATATTGAACAGGAGTCTCCTCTCGGAATGAGAAGGGTTTGGCCATAGTCCACCACGGTGGCCAAGTGCGGATTAGAAGACTTCACACACACGAAACGAACCTAGAGAAATTTCGGGCGTGCAGGTCTCCTCACGCACGATGTATTCAATATTTAAAATTGTATAATATTTTAGGGTTCCATACCTCAAAAGGAAAAACTTATCACTTTGTTGTCCGCCCGTCTGTCTGTCAAAACCCTTCTTCTCAGGAACGTTATGGATTTCATTTAGCAATAAAAATATTTTTTACTTATATATCTACAGGTTTGTACGGAACCCTCAGTGCGCGAGTTCGGCTCGCACTTGGCCGGTTTTTAAATGCACATAACTTGGAGAAGTTGGATGTGCGTGCCCGGGGATTGAAGCCACCACTAGGTTATCACCGCTTCATTACAGGAATACATTATGCTAATACCACCCTAATGACGCACCGTCTTATTACATCCCGTCGATATAATTAAAACGCTATCAATAAGTAATTGAAGTTCGCTTAGGAAATTGTTCCGCGTACGGAGTTTCAGAACATCGATATTCCATTAATATCGCATCTGTGTGCACAAGCGATTCCCCAATTCTCTTACGACTACAATAGAATTCATTGTAAGGCTAGAGACAAATAGCGGAAATTTCGCACACGGGTATTTCGCACGCGAATATTCGCGATCTGAGTTCCGCTCCGACCGATCAGTACCTACGCGTCAAATTTAAGCGGAGGTATTAACTATACTTATGCCGAAAGGACATGGGAACCCACAATTATAATCCCAAGAAAACTTCCATTATGTGATTAATGGGAAAGGGGTCACGACCCTCAGTGATGAGGAATACGACGCAAAGAGATTAACTATACTTGTGAGTGTGATCAAACACAAATGCGATTTCTATTCCCTCATTCGTAGGCTAATTCAACACGACCGGAGAGGAGCGGAGATATCACGCGCAGGACCAACGTTCAAAGTACAGATAAGTAACCTCGTCATGACACCAGGACATCATGATTCGCAAGGAGCGGAGATATCACGCCAGCACCAACCAAAGTACAGATAAGTAACCTCGTCATGACACCAGGACATCATGATTCGCAGGCGATTATGCCACTTGAGTTAATTCAACGAGGCAATCTGAATTAATGAACGTGTAAACTTAAAAAGTCTAAGGAACTCAGGTACGGTCGCTCGCCTCGCTCTATTATAAGTAGCGAAAATTATTCAATTTTTTTTTATAATTGGAAAATACATCTCAATGCGAAAAAAATGCGAAAGTGTGTTTATTTGTTGGTTTGTCCTTCAATCACGAAGCAACGGAGAACGGATCGACGTCTTTTTTAGTATGATTATAGTTGAGGACCTGGAGAGTGACATAGGCTTCTTTTCATCCCGAAAAATTAAGGAGTTCCCGCGGAAATAAAAAGACTTAAACCACGCAGACAAAGTCGCGGGCATCACCTAGTTATCATAATGCCCCGGAGAGTCTCCTCTGAGAATGAAAATAGTTTTGGCCATAGTTCACCAGATTGGCCAAATGCGTATTGATGTATTTAGTCTGATGGTAGTGGGATTACTTTTTAAGGGCATGGTAGTTGATATTTTAATCGTAGGTCAGTTGGTATAATAATATTCAACCCACGTCAAAGTTTTAAAATCGGCAATATGGCGAAAATGTATGAAACTTTGTAGAAACGACGAAAGTTTGTTTAACGGCGCCGTTTGCACTTCAATTTGCACTACGACAAAGGCGATCCTTGAACATAAAATATATTGATATTTTTCCGACTTAGTTCACATTATTGCAATTTTAGTAAGGATCTCTAATTTTTTTGAAAATAAAATATAGGCTATGTTACTCGTTGATAACGTAGCTTTCTATCTAGTAGACGTACGATATCTCGATAGGAAGTTTCATACTAATTTGACGTTAAAGTGTCAAAATTTTGTATTGAAAATTATGTCAAATTCCTCCGTTTCGTCCCTGTCAACCCGCAGCGTTGCTCTGTCTAGATCTTCCGTCGAACGAATAATAAGAAAGAGCGTATCTATCTTCTTAGACTGTGGTACTACAACTGTCAAAGATTTTCGTTTATTTTTTTTAAGGTCTTATTTAATAGCCAAAGAAGGTGGGCAGCGACGGACTAAGACCGTCTGAGGCCCGGGCCGCAATGCTGAATGATGCCCTAGGTTCTTTTTATAATCTTTTTGTTCGAAAATAATATAAGCGCGAGCGAGACGAGCGCGGTTTTTTTTAATTCAATTGTACAGAAGCAATCCTCAGAGGTATCAAACTACACGTTCAAGCGGTTGACTCGTGTTTATTTTAGGCCTGACAGATTTTTCAAATGACAAAAACTGACAAAATCTGAGCTTTTTACACGCTTTTTATTAGCTTCAGACGTATGTATGTTAGTATGTAACGAAATGTTTGAACATGATTTTGACCCCCTTTAAAATGTCGGATTAACTCGAAATTTGGCATACTTATTAAGGACCGATGACAATTCAATATTTTAAACAGTTTGACCCGTTATCCTTACTAGGATAATCAGGATTAGCGATTTTTTTTTTCCTGAGACCCGGAGTGTCTGCGTCAAAAGCGTGTTTTTTAGTTTTTTAAACTATTATTTTTTATTTTGGCACGAAAATTGCATACTTTTGTTCAGATTTGAGGTTATTAATTGTTCCCCGGAAACTTTTTGATGTCAGTAGTATTTCGCATTACACAAATAAAATTAAAAAACGAGTGCAGAGGAGATAAATATTATTTTCTTGAACTTAGAACTAAAGCTAGTATGGTTCCAAACGCACCCTGGTCTGAGAAGAAGCTCATAACAAACTTAGTCGGGTATTATTTTTAAAGTCACAGAGAGAAGTTCGATAATGGCTGTAGTCGCTGGCTACATCAAAAGCCGATTATGGAATCACTTTTACTCGCTAGCTTGTGACAAAATGGCGTCATGCATCATTGTAATAGCTTTATTCAAATTCAATCGATATAAATTCACAGCTATCTAGTGACAAGTAGCCCCCGCAATGGAAATGCGGTTTTGAAACGAAATATATTCAGAATATTCAAATTTGTAAAACAATTTTTCATTCTAATCTCGTACATTTATAGTACTGAAATTACAAAAAAGGGAACCTTTATGGTGCGAATTTGTTCGTCTGTCTGTCTTTATAGGCACCGCTTATAGGTAGCCGAATCCAACTTGTGTGAAAGCCATGGCCCATGTGAAAGCACATATTTTGCCATACCCGTTATCTTCGTGGTAAGGTGCTACGCAACAGCTACGCTAAGTGCTACGGAACGGCTACGCGTGTGCTACGAACAGGGCTACAAAGACACAAAGTACAAATGCTACAGCGAAGACGAATTAATAATTGAAAACCGCATGTATAAAGCCTAAACAAAACAACATACTTAAAACAAACAAACATTAAAAAAATCCTGTTAAGAATCGAATTTTAATAATTTCGACCTTATTTCAAAGTGAATAAGCTGAGTACAATTTGCTTAAAATAGAAACCGTGGCCCGTGGCGCTTTAGCACCGTGCTACTCCGTCTGTTGGCCTTGCATCTAAGGACTACCTTTCACACCATTGAAAAAATCCCGGTATAAACGACCTGAGGTGCGATTATGTAAGAATTGTCGATCAAATCGTCAAAGTTTTGTACGTACCTAAACGTATGAGTTTTGACGATTTGATCAGCAATTATTACATAATCGCACCTCTGACACACGAGTATATTATCTGATCGCTATAAATCCAACTCCCTCTATCAGAACGCATGGCGCTGGCCCTCTTATTGGAAATCATCCATCACAGACTCTTTGTGGAACCGCTGAACTTGTCGATTCCGGCCATTAAACAACAGTTGAAAGGCTTTTTTGGAATAACGCCAGTTTTTTTGGCATTACTTGATACTATTTAAGTTCGTTCATTCGCTCTTATAACTAACTAGATGATGTCTATGACTTATTCCGCGTGGATCAAGGTTATTCCCGCGGGAACTCTTTAATTTTCCGGGATAAAAGTAGCCTATTTCCTTTCCTCGGATGCAACATGATCTCCGTACCAAATACCGTCAACATCGGTGGAAAAGATGGGCCGTGCAGAAAGCGTAGCAGGCAGACAAACACATTTTTATAGGGTTAATATTTATTTAATATTATTTATTTATTATTGTTTATTATTAACAATATTAGTATTGATAACGAATAAGTAGAACCATGATTGATTGAAGCTTTTACTAATATTGTGTCGAACAACAATTTGAGGCCACGGGATTAATATCATACTTCATACTAATATTATAAATGCAAAAGTCAGTTTGTTTGTTGGTTTGTTGGTTTGTCCTTCAATCACGCTGCAACGGAGCAACGGATCAACGTGATTTTTGGCATGGGTATAGTTGAAGACCTGGAGAGTGACATAGGCTACTTTTTATCCCGGAAAATTGAGGAGTTCCCGCGGGAATCCAAAAAAACTTATTCCACGCGGACGAAGTCGCGGGCATCAGCTAGTAATTAATATACAATCACAGTAGGCAATAAAAAAAAATATTTAAAAAATTTAGCTCTCACATCCGCATACAAAATAAATACATACATGGACAAAAGAGTTATAATAAACTTACGTAAATAAATAGAAATAAATAAACTTACATTTTGTGGATGTAAGTTTATTTATTTCTTTTTATTACACAAATAAATAGTTGTAACGGGCGGAGGATTATACCCCGGCAGGGGGACAGGTTTGTGAAACCGGCGGACTATCCTAGCCGAGTCTAGCAACACCGCTTTTTTTTATCCACTACAAGCTAGCCCTTGACTGCGATCTCACCTGATGGTAAGTGATGATGCAGTCTAAGATGGTAGCGGGCTAACCTGTTAGGGGCATGGCAGTTATATTAAACCCATACCCGTTCAGATTCGCACGTTAAGGCGACAGCGCTACACACTGCGTCACGGAGGTCGTCATGGCTTTCTGCATCCTGGCTGCGAGCGAACTGCCACGGAATACCAGCCGCGTCAGAAGGTGAGCGAGGATGACTGGGAATAACCCATTCGCAGATATGACGATTGGGATGGTTTCAGTGGACTCCACAGTCCGCATGCCACATGGCGTAAACCTCGTGAGTAAAAAAAAAATTAATATTATTATTTATTTATTATTTGGGCATAAGAACAATAACCTCACATTTTATACATTACAATAGTTACCAGCAAGGCTGCTACTGACATTCTGCTCTCATTTCATAGCGCGATTTATTCGTAATGTTGGGAAAAAAATATAGGACAATATAAAACTTGACGTAGCAAAAGATAGGGCCACCCATTATTCCCCTTTTGCACGAGAGCTCAGTATAAAATTCTTTAGAATATATTTTCTATGTAAAATTATTTTCGCATCGCGCTCTTTTCGTTTCGACGGCGACGTGTACCGTAAATACGTGAGCTGCCAAGCAGTTATAGATCTATTGGTAAATGCAAAAGGCTAAAATTTTGTAAGTACCAACAAATGCAGTTCGGAAAAAAAATGGCCGTCATAGGGACTGCCGATAGAAGTGAAAATGAATATTTAGAATAATTAAAAAAAAAATACTTATATAAACCTTAACACTAAGGCATTAAAGTTTAATTACGAATGTACTATATTTATATTTAAGACCTTTTCGTATCAACCCGAATGTCGGTGTCGGACGACACTCATGTCGGTCACGGGTACTCGAATCCACATTTTTACCCCCTACCAAAAAGTGCTTAACGCGGCTAAAGAAGTTTTCACTTCAAAAAACATTTTCTTTCTTTCTAATCTGTGGAAGTTACAGGGAAATCGTGCATACCGAAAGTTGTAATGTTATTGCATATTCAGCCAACGCCTGCAACAGCTGCTGCCTGCGTAACCGCTTCTTCCCGAACGGTAAATTTTTAGATTAAACATGGTACATCTTTGTGAAACGTGTGCTAAGGTTTTGTAGGTGTCATCTGTTTATTTCTGTGACAGTTCGAACTAGTACACGAGTACAATTACCTATTCTCTGCTAGTACTACAGAATACTTAATAGTAGGTACAGTTCGCGCGCGAGTTGAATGCAGAGTAAATGTA
This sequence comes from Erebia aethiops, assembly GCA_923060345.2. Lineage (NCBI taxonomy): Eukaryota > Metazoa > Arthropoda > Insecta > Lepidoptera > Nymphalidae > Erebia > Erebia aethiops. The sequence continues at coordinate 4,209,754 of OV281096.1, read as the reverse complement.
TGTGTCACCATACATTTGCTCTGCATTCAATTCGCGCGCGAACTATACCTCTAGTACTATAGATTATGATGAAATTATAGTTATTTACTTATGGTATCGTATATTCTCCATTTATATTATACTACGTGATGCCCGCGACTTCGTCTGCGTGCAATAGGGTTTTTGATTCCCGTGAAACTCCTTAATTTTCCGGGATAAAAATGTATGTATAGATAGGACAGACAGGCAGACACACTTTCGCATTTATAATATTAATATGCATTAGATATTTTTCAAATATATACCATGTACCTAGTTGTGTTACACGGAGAAAAAAACACTACCGGAAATTATGCAACTGATTTGTTTTTGAACAAAAGTTTATATTGCGCTTATGGGCACTAAGAAACCAATTTTCATGTTCATGCAACTTGCAACTTCGACCGCGCGCATTTAGGTGCTTAAAAAATCCCGCGCGAACACTGATTTTCCGGGATTAAAATTATTTAGAATAACCCGGTCTCTTATTCCATTTCAGAAACTTCCAGCTTTTTTAGGTAGTAGTATTCTGTGTCAAAGGGTTGATGTGTCGGTCAGTGAGTTAATGTACGAACTGTACTACAAGCTGTTCTGTCCGCTGATACTTAAAGAACTAGAAGTCACACTAGGTAAATCTATGTGATACAAGATAACACAGTAGTAGAGTATTTAGATACACACCATGTAGTAAAGCGGGTATCTTGTATCACAAAGATTTACCTAGTGTGGCGGATAATAGCGAATAACACTTCTAGTTTGTTCATTATTATGGAATCAAATCAAATCAATCAAATGAAAGAACGTTTATTCAATTTAGGTAGGTATGTATACACTTATTGACGTTCGGTTATTTATAACATATACGAGTAACAATATAATGGTGATAATCAGTACGACATCTTAAACTAAAGCTACGATGGTTCCAAACGCGCCCTGGTCTGAGAAGAGCCCTCAACGAACTCAGCCGGGTTTTTTTTTTCATTATCACCATTTCACAATCATCTTAACTAAGGAACTATCAGGGCCATTAGAGATAATCATTGCCAAGCTTCCTTATCATTTAAATAATCCTTTACATGGTAATAAGATTTTTTAATGAGTTTAGTGTTTAGACTTCCGCAAAGTAACGCCTGTTTTTTCCAAAACTTCTTTTACTTTTATTTAAAAAAAAGTGAGCAAGGAAATGCCCTTTCACGCACCCTTTGCTTTCCATCGGAGCGTACTCACCCCCGACCTCCTGTACCATGCATCACCATTACTGCTTCACTCAAGAGCGCAATCCATATAAATTTCCGATATTCGACCGATATGAAGCGAACCGGACAAACGAATTGGGGTCATAATGTGAATATTTTGACTTATCTAACAAAAAATTCTATACTACAGTTTGTTGCTTTAGTTATATGAGTAGATGAAGCCCACGACATCGTTCGCGTGGATTTTTTATTCCTATGCCCTTCCGGGCACCTATCCTCTCCTAACTACTCTGATAATTCCTTAGTTCCTTAGTTAAGATGCTTTGTGAGATGGTGATAATAAAAAAAATACCCAGCTGAGTTTGTTATGGGCTCTTCTCAGACCAGGGCGCGTTTGGAACCCTCGTAGCTTTAGTTTTAAGATACCGTTACCGATTATCACCATCATGTTGTTTTAAGTAAGTAATTTTAACGACAATAAGTGTACCTACAGTGTACCTATATTGAATAAATGATTTGATTTGATAACATATCTCTATAAAAAATACACTGAACTCGGGGGATTAAAAATCAAATTATAGTGTTTGTAATAAAATAAAAGATTCACATAATATAATATTCAGCCCTAAAGCTAACAAAAAATCGGAAGCAAGTAAGTAAATGTGTATTTTTCTTTCGTCAGCACTTCTTTGTCGCATTAGGGCCAAATAAACACTTTAATACAAATATTCAATCGGATAAAAAAAGATTTCGGCGCTCAATCCCATTTGAATAACAAGACAGTGAGAAATTTCGTGTAATAGAAGCCGAAAATCTTCGACCTTATGTGTACGTCAATCATCTCGCAATCTTTGAATAAGACGATGGGGTTCCGGAAATCTACAGCGTACGTTGAAATATTTTGGGGTGCTATAATGGATTGCATTTTTGTTTTTCCTTTTTATCTATTCTTATATACCTCCTAGATGATGCCCGCGACTTCGTCCGCATGGATTAAGTTTTATCCTTACCCGGGACGTAACCTACCTTTGTATCCAATTTCATCAAAATCGGTTGAAAAGATGGGCTATTAAAGTGTAGCAGACAGACAGAAACACTTTCGCATTTTTGTAATAGGTATTAGTATGGATTTCTACTGAATTTTTTTTAGAGCTAGCACCAACTACGGATATGACACGACACAAAACGACCGCGTCGACGTACCGTTACAGTACTCTGTGCAGCTCCATATAAACGTGTAATTTTTTAACTGGACCTGAGTGCCTAGTGGCTTTATTTGATTAATGGAAAGGGGTCACGACCCTCAGTGTTGAAGAATATGACAGAGAGAGAGAGAGAGAGAGACTGCCTAGTGGGAGATTTTGTTTCCATTCGATTGCGACAATGCTAAGACCTTTTGCGCATTGTAAAAAAAAAACTTGTCTTATGAGTAATTGTCTTATAAGAAATTCAGTCGCAATGGTTATTGTATGAGACCATACACATTACAAGATATTTTTCTTGTGTTGGATCAGACACGCGCATACAAATATAAGACACTACTCATAAAACACAAGACATTTTTTTATAATGCGCAGTAGGACTAGAGCTACGATCAAGCGCTTGACAGCCAACGACCTCAATTTACATAGACGGGCCCTGTCAAACAAAGAATGTGGGCGTATGTCCAGTGACGCCATCTAGTCCGAAAAGCGGCAACTTGCTTGCAACATATGCCCCATCTTGAATGAAAGCTTGAAAACGTATGACTCGGTCATAGATAATATAGGTCATAGCCGTACTAAGCCGTGAGGCCAGTTAGTAAAAAAAAAAATCATACAGTTTGCCGCGGAAATTAAATGATTGCGTAATGGATAAAAATATTCAATAGGAAGATTAAATAAAGTTTTTTTGGAAATGTATAATTGTGAATTGAAACACTTACATTAAAATAAAAATTATACAGTGCCAAACTAATAAGACTTTAGATGTTACCTTGACACCACCGAGCGACCGTGACAGTGCTACGACGCGGACAAAGACAGGTGAGGAACGTGTTCAGCAAGTCGGACGCCCCACATTTTTCTATGAAAGGGCCCATCTAGTACCTACATATTGACAGCTGGCGCTCGATCCCATATAAAATTATAATCCCATTTCCATATAAATAGTTAATGTTGTGTATCCATCAGAATGGCGGGTGTAGGTTTCCGATTACATTCAAACTTTATTGAATAAATGTACGATAAATGTACGATAAATGTACGTAATTGTACTAAATTATGGATAAATGTACTTTATTGTATATTGAGAAAATATGAAAATAAAATGAGCAGCCATCCTGATGTCAGAATGGCGGGTGTACTCTCTTACATCTTCTGCATAAATTATCTTTTTTTGAATTAGACATTACTAAATAAATGTACGTTAAATGTACTTAAGGAAACATGACATCAAAATCACAAAAAATTAATGTGAGCTCTGATATTGTGAAACACATATGAGCAGCCATCCTGACGTCAGAATGGCGGGTGTATTCACGGTATATTGTGCATAAATTAACTTTTTCGCGATCGAATACGTAAAAAAACTCCCACTCGGCCTGCAGAGCAAGAAACAGAAATTATAAAATCAACCCTGCCGGGAATCAGACCTGGCCCCTCCCACTTGTCCACAGTATTCACCACTGCGTCAGAGAGTTGCATGATGAATTTTGTGTGTTTTCGCCCTTACATATCCCGCACCCAATAAAGCCCTTCCAAACGCACATCCCTTATTTTTATTTCCCCCAAACCAACAAGTTACAACAAGTAATATATCCGCGTTATTTGGGCATATTTCTTATACAAGATACGTGTTTCGGTAAAAGCTTGACGTTGTATCTTTTATTTTGTGCGTGTATGGAATTTCTTTTGATCGCTATAGCGAGAAAGTCGGTACAAAAGTAATGTAGGTAATAGACAAATTTCTTAATATAAAACAAGGAATACGAATAACTGTATAAGGAATTATTTACTACATGTTTATTGAGATTATATTCTGGTACAATTTAGATTCTTGAATAATAGAGAAATGACGGCTCTATGACGTAGAAGGATAAACATCTCTTAAGGGAGAAAAGTTGAAAAAGTGTCCAGTGGTTGCTGAAAATAACAGTTCAAAAACCTTCCACAATGGCGCTGGTGTAGCAAAGGGTATGGTATGAATTCGACTAATATAGTTAATTATTGAAAATTTCAACAACTTACGTTGTACAAAATAATGATGAATGTTTTCTTCCCTTGTTTATTTCTCAAATCAACTCTAATAATATTTGACGCTTCGTCGCGCCCCCAATGTGGTGCATTTCGACGGACACTTTTTATATGCTTCGATAACACTCCTTTTACTCTACACTCCATAGTCTAATGATAAAAACATCGAAAGCTCTATGGAATAATCGGATTCCCAATAGAACTGTGAAGTTTTATTTTGGGGAAGTCTGTAAAATGTAAATTCTCAAATTGACCTGCCGGGCAGATAGTAACATATAGTTAACTAGCTGATGCCCGCGACTGCGTCCGCGTGGTTTAAGTTTCTTTGATTCCCGCGGGAACTCCTCAATTTTCCGGGATAAAAAGCCTATGTTCCCAGGATAAAACCCATTCCTGTACCAAATTTCATCCAAATTGGTTGAACAGATAGGCCGTGAAAGCGTAGCAGACAGACAGACACACTTTCGTATTTATAGTATTAAGTATGGACATAATTATTGCCGGGGATCAAACCCGGGGCCTCTCGCCAGACCCAGCGCTTGCTACGGCGCTCAAAATTTATTAATTTCATCGAAAACAAGTCCTGCTCCTGACTCACACACTCACTCTACTCACTGAATTACTCATCAAGTCCAGCCCAAATCTTTGGACCTAGAAAGCTGACATTTTGCACGGAGGTTCCCTTATACATAAGGAATAAGATCGTATTTATTTTTCGAAATTCCCTCGCTAAGTTCACAAAAAAAAACTTCAATTTCAAACTTTAGAAACATCGAGTGAATCTACCGCTGGTTCGGAATGTCATTCCTATCGAGACACTTTGAATCGAACAATTCATCCTCCACCAATTCCTTAAAATGAAGCGACATTTTTAACAATAAGACCAAAAAACGTTTCCAGGTCGCTCTTCCATACAAAACGAACATCATAAACCTTTATAAAGGTCACTCAACGTTTTGTACGATTCCACTCTCATCCGGACAGGAAGTGAAGCAAAAAATCTTTATGACTTAGAATAGAAACTCGGTGAAACGTAGATGAATCGCTTTCCTTTGGCAGAGATAATAAACTTTTTTACTGTAACGACCCACAATGACGTCAAGATACTCAAAATAAATTACCCGTTAGGTATCCTAGATGAGCGACGAAAGCGACGCGAAGAATCCATAGAAAATGGGATACTTATCTATGGGACAACGTAGGCCACGTGAATGGTCAGACACTACTCCTGTCGCGTCGCGTCGCATTACCGCGTTTGTCAACGCCGCGGACAACGGACTATCGCGTTTGTCGCTGACGCTGGACAGAACGTTTTGCATAAGCAAAGACCTGGGGCTGCCAACGCTTAAAGCAATACTTAAGCAATATTACTCAAAATAACATTTTGTTGTCACGTACCTTGACGTTCCTTAAATAAGGATTATAATTCAAAAACACGAAAGTCAACAATAATGAAACAATATGGCTTTAAGCGTCGGCAGTATGGCTACTGGACATTGTTTTGGTGACTGAAATTCGGCCACGGTGGTCAATCTAATCACTATCAATAAAATAGAAAAAAAAAACATTATTCATTAAATTAAAATTAAAATTAGGTACATTTAAAATGTAATTCTGCTCGCGAGCTTCAACAAAGGCGTCACAACGTACTCTAGAGGCAGGCAAATGAAATTTCCCGACAAAATTTCACTCTAGTTTTAATAAGTTGGCTCGGTTTCATGTGGCCATCTTCCGAGCGCCCCAAATTGTTGTGTTCATATTATATATATATTGTATTTAGGTTATGTTTTATAGTATATAATAAGTAGACAACTTGACAATTAAAAAGCCAAAATTTTACTGCGAAAACTATCATCAAATATTTTTAATTTAAATAGACTTATAACAAATGCTTTTGAATAGTCGAATGAATCTACCACTGGTTCGAAATGCCGTTCCTAAAAGTAAGACAATGAGACATCGTATTGCAAGTGTATTTATTATGCATCACTTAATATATTTTATAAATTGAATTTAATAAATATAGAATTCTGTAATGTACCTAATGATATAAGAAGATTAATATTGTATAACTTAATCCCGATATCCCTTATAATGATAGTAATGAAGTATAATTAATTCTGATTTAAATCGTATTATTCCTGAGTATTAGAGACTTATCTGATACATTTATCTGTTTTATTACAACTAGAACAGACCAGAAATTGATTATTATTAACATTTACCTACACGTTAAGTATATGCAGAGAACTGAGAAGGATTGGGAAGCGTCAGGCCGGGCTGTTACCGACAGGGGTCCAAATAACAGATGTTTGTTATTTCAGCCTGAATAAATGAGCCATTAAACCTTTTTTAGTGTTCCGTATACGCAATTGTAAAAACGGTACATTTTAGTCAAGTTTTAATGTCCATTCGTCAGTGGAAGCCTTATTCAGATTCTGAAAAAGCTGAAAATCTGGAATCTAGTAATCTAGTTATATTACAAAAATGCGAAAAAGTGTTTGCCTGCCTGCTACACTTTCACGGCCCATCTGTTCAACCCAATTTTGATGAAATTAAAAACAATAATCCACGCGGACGAAGTCGCGGGCATCATCTAGTTAGGAATAGTTTCAGAAACTTAGCGCTACATACATTCATTTGATCAGGTGCAGATTACATTGTAACTCTCTAATTTAAAAAAAATAGTAGATTTTGAAATAAGAATTATATTTCGAGAGTTGCAGCGGCTTTGCGTACCTACGAGGCAATGGAACGAAAAACGTAAATAAAATGATTTTTTTTATCCACTACAAGCTAGCCCTTGACTGCGATCTCACCTGATGGTAAGTGATGATGCAGTCTAAGATGATAGCGGGCTAACCTGTTAGGGGCATGGCAGTTATAATAAAACCCACACCCCTTCGGTTTCTACACGGCATCGTACCGGAACGCTAAATCGCTTGGCGGCACGTCTTTGCCGGTTGGGTGTAACTAGCCACGGCGAATAAATATATATTATCGAATTTATCTGACACATTAATTCAGCAACACAATGATAGTATTCTCGGAATCGTCGCGGCAATCCCCTGGTGTCACATGAGATTTATAACGGAGGCTATAAAGATCCAAACATTCAGTCAACAACCGTAAAAGTCTTTATAGTTCCCTTTATGGCGTTATCAGCAGTCAGGTTTCGCTAAGTCACGAGATTTAAAATCTAAAATAAGCCTAAATATTTTGACCTTTGTGTAAAAAAAAAATTTCAGTAGGACCTGTGATTGCGTGCCAGTACCTGTGATTGCGTAAAATTACAAAAAAAAATGTATTATTTTTCTCTATAATTTTATTATGCTATGATTTTATAAGGTTTTCTTGTAATACATGCGTCGGTCTTCCAGATGTTTCTAAAAATGACTCTACTTTGTTCAGTATTTACTTTGAGTCTGAAAAAAGCAAAGTTAGCTTTTTCGATCTCTTAGCCAGGTTTAATCACTACTCATGATATTATAAATGCGAAAATGTGTTCTTTAATGGTTATAATCCTTCAATCACAGTGCAGCGGTGCAACGGATCGACGTTGCGACGATCGAGGGATATAGAGACCTCAAGAATGATATAAGCTACTTTTTATCCCGAAAAATCTAGGAGCGCTCACAATAATTCCAATCCACTCGGATAAGTCGTAAACATGCTTTAATATCGGTGATAAACGGAAAACTGATAATAAGTTTGCTAAGTTGTTTATAATTATAAATTTTAAGCATCTAATTTTTTACTTTTTATCCAGTTTTTTTTATCAATAGTTATTTTTTAATTAATTTTTTGTAGTCTTATATTATTTTTTTGTAGTCTTGTATTAGTAACCTTAATTATTTGTTAATAATTCCCCAACGTAAACTTGTGTCAATTATGTACGACTTTTCCTATGTGCTTGATGTAACTACCTATAAATTGAATTGCTTGTTACCTATTGCCTAAGCCATTCAACATTTTGTATACCTACTACTTGTAATTCTGTTGGTAGTTCAAATAAAATAAATTAAATTAAGCTACTAAAAGCTATTGAAAAAAGGAAAAATAGAACCTAATAGCACCGCATAGCTAAAAGTACGTTGTACTAATAGAAGTAAAACACTGGAGCAGTTACTCACAGGAAGTTAGACAGGAAATAAGGCTTGATTAATCCGTTAGAAGTGCGCAGAGCTGTGCGGGGTATGAGTTGTGTAACAGCTCATGTACAGAGTCGGGACGGGAAGTTTTAGTCGTACCGGTTACAAGCGCCCTCGGGGGCTTTTGTGGTGTACTCTAGCTGAGTTACAGTATATATACCTACTAAACAAGTTCATGTTAAGTGAATGAAACTGCCCTAGTCTTAAAGACCTTGCCGAAATCCCGCGTCATGTTTAATGATCCCTAGATTTGTTCCCAAACTCAATCTTTCGTGTTTTCTTTCTTTACATTTTTCTTTGTTAAAAACGAAATATTTTTGTAATGATGAGAATAATAGTAGAAATTTTGCCGAACACCTAATTACCGATATTTACTTTATACTTTTATATGTTTATACTATACTATCAAATAAATATTATAAATGCGAAAGTTTGGATGGATGTATGGATGAATGGATGTTTGTTACTTAATTACGCCAGAACGGCTGAACGGATCTGGAAATTTGGCACAGAGATAGATTATAGTTTGGAATAACACATAGCCTACTTTTTATCCCGGAAATTAAAGAGTTTCCGCAGCAAAAAAACCTTAATTCACGTGGACAAAGTCGCGGGAATCAGCTAGTAGATAAAAAAAATCGAGTATGTAACAGTTAGTAAAGGTAAACCTTGTGCTAAGAATATTTCCGTCGAAAACTATTCCTATGATTTTTTTATTTATTAATATTTTTTGTGTGGATAAAACGCGTACATCATGCATGTGTTGTGCCTTACTTGTAAGACAAGACATTCGGCTTTTCGTTTCCTCGTTTTTCTCTGAGATACAGAGACTAAAGCTTTTCTGCCACGTAATTTTTTCCAGCCCTGTGTTTTATTATTCTGGCATAAACTATCGTTCAAAATATATATCACCAAAGAGTTTTTCGAGAGTCATTTGCATAGATATAGGGTACACAGGTGTATAAGTAGATAGGTGGGTAAGTAGACCCGAGTGAAACGCCTGAACGACGGCAAAAGCAAATGTACCTGAAGCGATGGAAGGAAGTCAACAGGAAGGAGCATTGGGTCGTTAGGCGCCGGAAATTGACTGCGAAGGCTCCTCCCACTATTTCCTAAACAATAACGAGCGGCACTTAGACTATTTCCAGGTGAAATATCGGATAGCTTCCTATTCATACTTATTTTAATACTCATTTAATATCATCATCATTATATCATTGAGTATTTATTATTCCCGCGGGAACTATGTAATTTTCCGGAATAAAAAAGCCTATGTCTTATCCCGAAACGTAGTAACGCAACTCTGTAGTCTGTACCAAACTTCGTCAAAATCCGTTAAACAGATGGGCCGTGAAAGCGTAGCAGACAAACAGACAGGCAGATAGAGAAACAGACAGACACACTTTTGCTAATCCATACTAATATTATAAATGCAAAAGTGTGTCTGTCTGTCTGTCTGCTACGCTTTAACGGCCCATCCGTTAAACCATTTAAAGTTGGCGAAAATTGAAACCTTAATATACCTGTACCTAGAGCAACGGAAGGAAGTCAATGGGAGTCTTTAGCCGCCGGAAATTGACTGCGAAGGTTCCACTAAACAATAACAAGCGGAAGTTATTACTTTGACTATTACCAGGTGAAATTTCAGATAGCTTATTCGGCATATTATTAATCTTGCGAGACCCGTCTGTCAGACCTGAAAAATTTTTGTACAGAGATTGGTTGCATCCCGGGTAAGGACTTTTTATACCAGAAAATTAAATAGTTCCCAGAATGTTTTTTTTTTTTTAATTTAGGTACACTGTAGGTACCTACACATATTGACATCAAGATTCAAGATTTAAGATTCAAGTTATTTATTCAATATAGGTACACTGTAGGTACACTTATTGTCGTCTAAAAAATACTTACTTAAAAAGCATGATGGTGATAATGGGTAACGGTATCTTAAAACTAAAGCTACGAGGGTTCCAAACACGCCCTGGTCTGAGAAGAGCCCACAACAAACTCAGCCAGGGTTTTTTTTTTTATTATCACCATCTCACAAATCATCTTAACTAAGGAACTATCAGAGACATTAGAGAAAATTATTGCCAAGCTTCCTTGTCGTTTAAGTAGTCCTTTACATGGTAATTTGATTTTTCAATGAGTTTACGTATTACATTAACTTTGAACTTATTCAGAGACATCTTCAACATGTCTTCTGGGAGCTTATTGTAGAAGCGGACACTGTTTCCAACAAATGAATTGCTAGTTTTACTAAGCCTAGAAACTTCTATGTCTATTATTATCTAACTATGTCTAGTATTGACATTATGACAATCACTTTTCTTCTTGAATTTATCAATGTGCTTATGCACGTGTATCAATTCAATTATTTACATATAAAACATGATGGTCATAATTAGTTACGGTATCTAAAGCTACGAGGGTTCTCAAATACAAGGATTCCGATGTCGTCATCATGTACTCTTTTATGTTTTATGTTTTCGCGCACTGTTGTAGTGTGTTTTCGCCCTTAAACCGATTCTTAGCTAGCATGGCATGAATTTACGTAACATTGTAGCAATAATGCGATAACCGCATTAACCCGCGCGTAATCTTCACGGGCGCGTTTTCTCTCTCTTCGGTCGTTCCTTCATTGCTGAAGATCGTGGTCCTGGCTAGATCCTACCCTCGAACGGATCATTCGCTTCCATTGGCCTCTGTTGGTAGCCATTCTCACTAAAGAATGAAATTTCGACGTGTTCGACTCCCTCAGCTGGTCAGACCACCTAGTTGGTGAGCGGCCTCTCGAGAGAAAGAGAGTAGCAATAATGCGATAACCGCATTAACCCGCGCGTAATCTTCACGGGCGCGTTAAATTAACAAAATAAATCACCCCAGCCGACAGCGAGGGAAACACTGTCAGAATTCACGGTGGACGAGCGGGAAATACTTCTATAATTCTATTCTAATATTATAACTGCGAAAGTCTGGATCGATGGATGGATGGATGCATGTTTGTTACTCAATCACGCCACAACGCCTAAATCAGGATGAAATTTGGCACAGAGATAGATTATAGTCTGGAATAACATATAGGCTTCTTATTATCCCGGAAAATCAGAGTTCCCGCGGGAACCAAAACACATCAATCAGCTAGTATTTTAATATTTTCAATACAAACGGTCATCGGAATAGTCACGGCCGGAGTTTGCCACCCAGACCAGCCGGGAGTCGAACCCTGGACCTCCCACTTAAGACCCAGCGGTTACCACAGCGCCAGGGAGGTGTAAGTGTTTATTTAAAACTGATCCGTAGCTAACATGACATGAATTTAGGTAACATTGAAGCTTTATTGCGATTACTGCATTAAACCGCGCGTAATCTTCGCCGCGTAATTAACAGAATAAATCACCCGAGCCGACAGCCAGGGAAATACAGTCAGAATTCACGGTGGACGAGCGGGAAATACCCTTTGTTTCATTTTTTTATATTCTCAACACAAATACCTAGTCATCGGAATTGCAAATCGGTATGATTAAAAAACAGCATACGATGAAATGTAAACATTTTTACTACCTCCCTGGCTCAGTGGTTAGGCTCTGCGGTTTTTGCAAACGAGAGATCCCGGTTTTTTTTATTTCTGAATTTTCTCTGGGCTAGTCTGGTGGTCTTCGGCCTTGGCTAATTACCACCCTACCAGCAAAGACGTGCTGAGAGCGATTAAGCGTTACGGTACGACGACGTGTAGATTAGAGGTATGGGTTTAATATAGAGGTCATACCTCTGACTGCATTATCAGTAACTACCAAGTGAGATTGCAGTTTAGGACTAACTAGTAGTGGAATGACATACATAGAAATGCTAATCTGTAACAGTTTCCACTACCTCAGGAGGCAGGGTTTCACACTATTGAAATTTTGTAATCAGTTTTGGGAAATGATTTTTTTATTTATCTTTTAAAAAAATCAGGGCGGACGAGCGGAACATCCCGTTTGTTTCAATTGTTTTAATATTCTCAACACAAATAGTCTTCGGAATTGCAAAACGGTGTCATTAAAAATAGTACACCCGAATTGAATACTTGATTTATTAACCTTTATATTACATCACGCAGATGCACCGATTGGGTATAATTAGGTTGGTTCCTTATCGATGATTGATGAAAATCTAAATAAAATATAGAACTGACCTACCTAGCTCTTTTTACCTACCTGGTGAGCTCGGTGGTAATATATACTCGTGTGGTGGTAGTGTAGTAGTGGCCTTTAGATGTAGTGTAGTATAGACCTTTATAATGTAGTTAGAACTTAAGTGGGAGACGCAATAAACGTTGAATCGGGAGGACGTGTTTTCAATATTATACTCCCCCTTACCCCGCACACTTCACATTGTCAAGACTGCATCATCAGTCATCACTAATTACCACAGGTGAGATCGCAGTCAAGTGCCAACTTGTAGTGTATAAAAAATCGTGAAACGTCTTCCATACATAGGTACTAACTGTATGTCAACATAAAGACACTAGTAATGAGGAAACCTTAACCTGACGCAGTTACCAGGAAAGTCCACAGACTACACGACTCTTTGACAACTTGCAGCTCATGTATCGTATTGATTAAGTTGGCAAAATGTTTAAATTAAACAACTTCTTTTTATAAACTCGATTAAACTGTACCGCCGTGAATACTCCGCAGTTAATTAATCTTTTATATTAACGAGTCCTTCAGGGATTGTCTGACAGATTAATTTTATGTCCGTGCACTTTTAGATCCAATCGCATGATACACGGTTAAAATTACGTCACGGTTAGCGTTAAACTATGACCGCCAATAAAAAGCATAGTCTCCTGTACAAGTTAGTATTCAACCTCTATAATTAGCGACCGCCTTCAGCTTTATACCTGTGCAGATAATTTCTAAAAATCCAACCATATCCTTTGTCTAGAGCCAAGCCAAGGTCCAAATCTTTGGGCTAGGCGTTCCTAAGTTAGTCAGTGAGAGAGTGAGTCTGGGTTCACTCTCTTATTCACTCATTAAAAATGAGATGAATAATTTATTAATTATTTTATTAATTTATTTCTATGAAGAATAAAACTATATTCCACAACAACAATTAATTCTAACAACAATTAAGTTGTGCATTCCATTTTCTTGTATTGTCATTTAAAGTTACGGTAAAAGTAAAGTGTAAACTTAATCGCCCGTCGTGCATCTGGGCCTTAAAGTACAATCTGAGTGTGGATTTATCTAGCTTGGAAACTTGGGAGCCATTCGTTTGTTTCGTAACAAGTTTTAGATGCGGAGAGGATCATATCTCATTTTGTCTTACACGGGAAGAAATAATAACAAAATATACTCCTTCGTAGCCTCTACTTTAATGAAATTGTAAAAATTTCTGCTAATTAGCATGCAGCACGCAAAGCTACTGGACGCATAAAACACGTAAAGCCGGCTTCCCAATCTCCCTCTAGTCGTATAACCACTTGCAATCCCTTGCGGCCTTTGAAGTTGAGGGAATTCGAGCACTGTGAGCGCATCACAGTTATGCAATACAATCCTAGTTAAAAATATAAGTAGTACATTCGGCCAGACCAATCTATACTTAATATTATAAATGCAAAGTTTGGGATGGATGTTTGTTACTCAATCACGCCAGAACGGCTGAACGTATCTGCATGAAATTTGGCATAGAGAGAATTTAATTTTCATTTAATTTTTTTAGTTCTAATATTCATAAGTAACCAATAATCCTCAATCACGCGGACAAAGTCGTGGACATCAGCTAGTTTTATTTATTTCCCGCCACGTTGCACACTCAACTTTCACAAAAAAGACTCAATATATTTTTGTCGATATACTTAGTGACATTATTTGTCCAATCTTTGACATCGAATCAGAAACAGAGAAACATAAAATTTAAAAAAGAACATTTTTATATGAAACAAGACGTGAAGCCAAGAGCAATCCCGCTAAAAACCAATATGGCACAACAAAAGATTTTCATTTCTTAAACTTTTCTTTTGTTAATCTCAAGAAAATGAGCCATTGTGATTATAAGCTCGTCAAGACCCTTTTTCTTAACACTAAAATGTTGTAATTAAAACACGTCACAATTTATTTATCCTAAGAGATATTAATTACTAGATAAGGCCCGCGACTTCATCCGCGTGGTTGAGTTTTTTAAATTCCCGCAGGAACTCCTTAATTTTCCGGGATATAAAGTAGTCTATGTCTATGTCTATGCCCTTCCTTGTCCTTCCCCGAGATACCACCTATCTATATACAAAATTCAATCAAAATCGGTTGAAAAGATGGGCCGTGAAAGCAGACAGACAGACAGACGGACAGTCAGACTTACTTTTAAAGTATTTATGTATGGATTCCAGTCATTGGTACTGGTAATAGTATTTTGTAAAGATATATAAAACAAACTAATTGGTAAATAAGTTTAGATCCAGAATTATTAAACTCTAGATGGAAAACAGAGAGAGAGAGTATAAAATTGTTTTAAAATTCAGTTGCAATATTTGACCTAAACAAACCCACAAACATTGCAAGTTAAATAAAAGCTTTTAAAAATAACATAGACGTGAGTTTATCCGATGGTTTTGTATAGTTAAAACATAGACCTCCACTATAAAGGATTTTCAGAAATTCTAACTCGAGCGTGGCCGGGGCAGTTTGATAATACTATCTGTACAGACTAAATAGAAAAAGACAAATATAAAAATAGCTAAAACCACACACGCGCCCGAAGCAATATTCTATGTTTGGTATAAGTATAGGATTTATGTTTATAAGTAAATAGTTTGCGAAATCCATCTAAATCAAAAGGCAAAGTTATAAGCTTATAATACCCTGAGGCTTCAGGGATCACTTGTCAATTCCTAATTTAAGAGCCAAGAAGGAAAACCGCCTGAGGCTCTATGCCTTGTTTACATTATTGGGTTTGGCCGTAGATACTCGAATGTAACCCATATTCTTATTGACTTAGTGTACATAAATAACAGCTATATTTTGTTGTTTGACCCTTTTTCGTTCGCAGCCCCTCGGCGGTGACCGACGAATTTACTGTGTTATTCAGTTGACCGTATAATATTCGGTCGTTCTCATAACTTTTATCTGAATCGCGGAAACGCATTAAGTTGCCATTTGGCATTGAAATTGCCATACGATTGATCACGATGTTTTGAGTTACCAACTCAATTTCAACGCGCTATTGCGGTTAAGAAATGTATTCGGTCACCGAAATAATGTAAACCAGCCAGTGGGTTAACAAATTCGGCTAATGCAGTCGACGCATTCGGTCATCGGTGTCCGAAATAAAGGAAACGTGCCAAAATAGTAAACGAATTCGGTTAAACCAAATTCAATTGACGCATACGGTCACCCAAATAATGAAAACGACCTAATGCAATTAAGAAATGCACGGTCGGACAGTGGGCCAAGAAGGCATTAGACCGAAAGGTATGGGAGAGCTTGGAGGAGGCCTACACCCTCTCGGGGCGCAAAATTTTTTAAACACCTTTTTTATCTATGTATATTTCTTAGCAAATAAAGGCTTTATAATAAATGCACGGTCGACGCATTCGGTCACCAACCTAATGTAAACGGGCCATTACTTGGAGTAGCGAAAATATTTCGTATTGTTTCACAAACACGCAAAGTTTCGGATGATATAAAAAATGGCCTAAGGGGCCAATAACTCTCATCTGAATATTGTGTTCTGAGTTTACGTGAGTGATGATAAAAGCTTTTGTTTTTTTGTCCAAACCTAAAGTTTACCAATGTCTTCACTCAAAGCTCGGGAGCATTCGGATTCCGTACCTGAAACAAAAATATTTTTATTAGTATTATATGATTCTCTTGAAGGTCTCTTCAGATAATTTATTTAAAGTTTATTTCAATTTTATTCATTATATTTTCATTGCAATACTTCACTGACTTCCAAAAAGGCCTTCATTTCTTTTATAAGATTCCAATACAGCCCATTAACGTCCCACAGCTGGGCACAGCCCTCCACTCTCATAGGAGAGAGGGAATTAGAACATAGACCCACCAAGCTGCTCCAATGCGGGTTGGCGGGCTTTAACGACTATTATCATGTAAGTGATAATAACGGAGACCGACGGCTTAACGTGCTCTCCGAGGCACGGGGGTGAAACACCCCAACTTCCTAACTGAGAATTTCTAGTCAGAAAAACACAATACTTACTCGTAAAAATGGCCCGACCCGGGCCATAACTAAGTATTGGGTTTATTACAGGTTCTCTATTTAATAATAATCACTAAAACATAATTTATTTTTGACATAGGCAACATCCCAAATGTAATCGAATATCATAAATGTAGCCGTATTAATATTGCACACATGATCTGTGTGCTTAGCATGCGCACAGCGAGATTATCTCGCAACGAGAGAGAGAGATGTTGTCGTTCCCGGCAAATTTTTCATTTACACTAATATACACAAAATGCGGTTTATTACAAGAAAAAAATTGTCGACTTGTAAAGGTTCATAGAGAAAAATACCACATTTATGAAATATTACTTTTATCTCTACTTTTGACGTAACGAGACAAGTAACCATGTTAGCTTCGGTAGACAGAGAGAGATAACGGGTAGACATAATTTTACTCGTGGTGCGCATGCTAGCCCTGCAGGACTATATTATCCTAATCGAAGTCTGTTATTACCGTCCCAACAAATTGATCGGCTTTGTTGGCCTACATTATTTACCTTAGCTTATTACTCACATAAAATATTACGTTCCAATCAACGTTCTTACGACAATATTACCTTATTATATTGTCGTTTCTTTCATTTAATCACAGCGCTACACAGAAATACGGTGCACAGTTTTTTTGCTTTTAATTTCGTCCTTAAAAGAATCGCTAATGAAGAATACACACTACGGACAAAAACAATTGGTTGGCGGAGTCCACGCGCGCATTTTTATGGGTAGCTGCACAGATCACCGCGACAGGACGAAACGTGTTTTCCATACACAAAAACACACTACAAATAGGACGCGGGCGACATTTTCATGATGTGTTTTCGAAGATCGTTTAGCGCTTCGAAGAAATTTAGCGCTTTTGTAAAGTTCGCTCTTAAAATAATTATTAAAAAGTTAGTTCAAGATACCAATCAAAAAGTTAACTAATTCTTAATTAGTGAAAGAAAAACATGGCGCTGTGGAAAGGTTGATGAAATTTTATCATTTTCTTTAATAGACTTTTAATGTTCTCTTTGAGCTAAGTCGTTACGGGCAATACGTTTTACAAAATACGTTTAATTGGCAAAAGTTTAATGAAAAGAAAACTACCTACCTTCAGAGACTTTCAGGTGCTTTTACCGAGTGTTTCTTATTTCAGTTATGATAATTACTTGCTGACTTTATTGGAAAGAGGAAAAGATAATAAGTGGTAAATGTAATAGTTTAACTGATGATTATTTATTGTTGAGCTCATTGTCAAGAAGAAAAGAATTGGTAAACCTAATATTTACTTTAATCCTTTAAGAATAGATGGTTTTCTAGAAAGGCTAATGCTTGATGAAAATTCATGGCGTATCGCGATTGGCCTAGGCCATCCTCAGGAGAGCACCTTGGTCCAAAGCTAAAATTTGAGCTTTGGCCTAGCAAGTTTTCAGTTTTTTTTTATTTTTTATCCACTACAAGCTAGCCCTTGACTGCGATCTCACCTGATGGTAAGTGATGATGCAGTCTACGATGGTAGCGGGCTAACCTGTTAGGGGCATGGCATATTAAACCCATACCTCTTCGGTTTCTACACGGCATCGTACCGGAACGCTAAATCGCTTGACGGCACGTCTTTGCCGGTAGGGTGGTAACTAGCCACGGCCAAAGCCTCCCACCAGGCCAGACCAGGGAAAATTCAGAAATTATAAATTTCCAAATTGACCCTGCCGGGGATCGAACCCCGGACCTCCGCACGTTAAGGCAACAGCGCTACACACTGCGCCACGGAGGTCGTATCTGTTCAATAGTTCAATCTAGATATGCCTTCTGTTTATATAAAGTTTATTTGTTAGATTCAAGTATTATTCAATTGCAATAGCCATTTTCTAAGATAATCGCTTTACCTAGATACAAAGTGCGGATAGGAAGCTTTAAGAAATGCTATCTCTAGAAAATAAATTTCCTAGAGACAGCCATTTAAATTAAATTGAGAGTAAACTCCAAGTGCATCCGGCTCCATTACTCAGGAGTTTTCCAATCACATTACTCTTGCACTTGTAATAGAAAACCCCGACTAATCTTTGAGATAGGAAAGTGTTCCTTTGTCATGTTTTTTTTTTTTTAAATCAATTTATTATTATTAATTATTATACTCGTACATAACTACTACACATAACATAGCATAAGCGAAAGTGTGTGTTTGATTGTAATCGACGAAATTTTTGCATGAATTTTGTTAGGCTATAGTGACACAGGAGTCAATAATAAATATACCAATTTTTAATTCAATTGAGTAAATAGAATTTATCGTTAACTACAAGATGTCTAGACATGACTTCGTCCGGGTGAATTTGAGTTTCTAAAATTCCCGTTGGAACTATTTAATTTTCCGGGACAAAAAGGTCCGTCCTATCCTCAAACTATTTCAGTACCCGTCAAAATCAGTTAATCGGTTGTGAACAGTGGTAACTGCCTCGTCAGTCTAGTGTTTAGCATGTTTAACTGCGGCCGACGAGGTAGCGGGTTCGAGTCCCGGGTTGGGCCATAATTAAGTATCGGGTTTTTCTGATTAGAAATTCCCAGTACTAGTCCCGAGTTAGGAGGTTAAGCCGTCAGTCCCAGTTATTATCACTAACATGATAATAGTCGTTAAAGCCCGCCAACCCGCATTGGAGCAGCACGGTGGGTCTATATGCTCTAATTCCCTCTCACCTACGAGAGTGGAGGCCTGTGCCCAGCAGTGGGACGTTAATGGGCTGCAGTGCAGTGCAGCGAAATTCACCTAAATATCAATAAATTCACTACCACTTCTTATTTTTATTATGTATATGTCACCGTAAGATTGTTAAAACCGTTAGATTATAATATAACGTTTTTTTATCTCGATAGATTATAAACTGTCGACAGATTGTGAACCGTAACATACTGCTTACAATTTAACGCGTTATTTTTCGGTAAATTGTAATAATATATTAGGTATATTAACCCGATAGAGCCTAATATTCCTGAATAACCTGAATATTCATGTCAAACCCTAACCTAACCTATAGATCGCGCGCGAGTTGAATGCAGAGTAAATGTATGGTGACACTTACATTTACTCTGCATTCAACTCGCGCGCGAACTGTAGGTACAAGAAAGAGACAAGAAAACGTAAAAACAATAAATATTTCATAAATTAATACTCAGAACATTGAACGGTTCACAATCTTTCGACAGTTTATAATCTAGCGGGATCGAAACCGTTAGATTATAATCTAACGGACTTTACAATCTTACGGTGACATATATATATGTATTGGATACACTATGGAAAGTTGTATAAGTTGAAGAACATATTTCGCTGAAATTATTCTGCTGACACAAAATATAAATTTTGCAAGCTACTGCTAAGTAACTTATCGCAGTTTAGCCAGAGAGACGTTGTCATAACAAACAACTTTGCACACGCCTCCCTCCGATAAGCTTGTTAGAGTCGACAGATGGCCAATATCGATACTAAACTTCGTTGTCCCAAACTTAGGCGTACGATTTGATATAACATAATTATTTCAGGATAGCAACTTCGCCTATTGTTTGATAACACTTTGATAATTAAATGAAATATTTATTTCATGTAGGACAGCTTTTGCTAGGACATGTCAGGACTCTACTACCGGTTCGGAAAGAAAATTCTATAATTGCGTAAAACCGATTCATAATTATAATCCAGATTGTACTATGAATACGCAGCCTACCTAGCAGCATAGTCTAGCAGCGTAGTCCTTCTACGCTGCCAGATTAGTTCGCATTCTTCTTAGGCTGTATCACTTATCAGCCAAGTGAGATCGCAGCCAAGGGCTAACTTATAGTGCTCAGCCCTTGCTGTCGCGCTTTATAATGCTTATTAGTATATAATCCATAGCATAGGTATATATTATTCTTACAGTGAACCAACCTCCACACAAATCGCAGTTCAGGTTCCACACCTACACTACACTTGCGCTGCACCTCCAATAATTTTGTACCAGAATAGTTAACCCCGCAGCTTGTCTCTGCCTAATCGTTTCCATCGTAGACTGGTAGGTCAAATTGCGAAGAGATTCATCATCATCACTACAGCCCATTAAAGTCCCACTGCTGCGTACCGGCCTCCACTCTCATAGGAGAGAGGGAATTTAGAGCTTAGATCCACCACGCTGGTCCAATGCGGGTTAGCGGGCTTTAAAGATATTATCATGTAAGTGATAATAACCGGGACCGACGGATTAACGTGCTCTCCGAGGGACGGGGGTGGAAAACCGCCAACTTCCTAACTCCTGGCTAGTACTGATAGAATTTCTAGTCAGAAAAATCCAATACTTATTAAGGCCCGACCCGGGAGTCGAACCAGGGACCTCGTCAGCCGCAGTCCAACATGCTAACCACCAGACCAACGAGGCTTCAGGCGAAGAGATTACAAGAGAAATATTGGGGCTGATTCTGTAGTGCACTGTGCACAATCTCTAAACTAAAATGACGGCTTTAAATCTAGTTCTGTCCCTTGCCGCAGGGAGTATTATGAAAGGGTTAGCAATATTTTTAATGCTGTCATTTTGGTTTAGAGATCGTGCACTACAGAATCAGCCCCATTGCGTGCGTTAGGCGCATCTGCGAGCTGTGGCACAAAACTCTGAATAAATATTTCTTTCTTTCCTGCAATGCAGATGTCGTCACGCGGCGCGGCGGCGGTGAAGTATTTGAAAACACAGTGTTTTCACTACCAGATTGTATAGGTAGTCATATTCATTATATAGACATAGTCATATAGTCACTGAAAATACCATTTGCTATCAAGAAAGTAATCATAATTTTCACTATAGAAGAATACAGGACGCGTCAAGCGAAGGCTTGCGAGCGTCAGCTGCGAAATTTAATAAAACTTCGTAACCAGTGGTCTTTCATTTTTACTCTTTCCTCTCTGGCCTGTGTTATCTCTACTGGAATTTATTTCTCTTACCACTTTAAAATATTATCTTTTCCAAGCGCCATAATTACTGTTTGAAGACTGTAAGACAAGAATTTTTAATAAAGGTTTGGACTGATAAAATACATGGACGTCTTTTTATTAAACCTTTTATTTTTAGGGATTTACTTAGACGGGAGTTTCAGTTTATCCCGAACGGAGTGTATTAAACAGGCTTTAAGGCTGAAGGCAACACACGTATTGCGTTTTTGTCCAAATACATGTAAATAACGTGCACAAACATCTATTGATATCCTTAATCCTATTCAATAATATTATTATGACTTCGAAAGTGTTTTGTGTGTTGTTGTTTTTTGTGTGTTTCTTCTATCACGCCGCAACGGAACAACGGACTGAGCTGATAATTTTCACGAATATAGAAAAAGATATATAGAATATAGAAAAGTTGTAGGACGACATAGGCTATTGTTTATCCCGGAAAATTAAAGAGTTCCCACGGCATTAAATTTATGACCTACTAGCTGACCCGGCGAACTTCGTACCGCCTTAGTATGCAAAATTAAATGTATATTTTTCAATATTTCTGAGAGATTTTCTTAATATTTTTTTCCGTAAGAACCTTCTCCTAAACAAATACAACAAAAAAAGAATTAGTGAAATCGGTCCAGCCATTCACGCGTGATGCCGTGACCAAGGAAAACGGGTTTCATTTTTATATATATAGATATCATAAGTTGCCTATAGTTGCCTCTAAGCAAAACAGTACTTTATTGACGGTGTGACCTTATCGTGTCAGAAACAGCTTAAGAAGCCCTGTCATTCGGACTACCAATTGGCTTAAGTGAGCTCTTTGTATAATGTACGTTATGACGTAAAAAAATTAGCCTGCATTTGAATTGCGTATTCAAATAATGCCATCCAAGGAATTTTTCAAAGAAAAATTACCATTTAATATAAGTTTGCATCATCATTTCAACGTCTAACGAGCCAGTACACGAGTTTCTCAGAATTAGGAGGTTTCCTTTTTATGCACTACAAGTTAACCTTTGACTGCGATCACACCTGATGGTAAGTGATGATGCAGTTTAAGATGGTAGCGGGCTAAACTGTTAGGGGCACATACTCCTATTCGGTTTTTACACGGCATCGTACCGGAACGCTTAATCGTTTGGCTACACGTCTTTGCCGGTAGGGTAGTAGGTAACTAGCCACGGCCGAAGCCTCCCACCAGGCCAGAAAATTCAGAAATTATAAATTTCCAAATTGACCCTGCCAGGGATCGAACCCGGGACCTCCGCACGTTAAGACAACAGCGCTCAACACTGCGCCACGGAGGTCGTCAAAAGGTCGTCTTGGGAAATGGGAATATAGTCCAACAAACTGGTCAAATGCAGATTGGCAAACGTCACACATCTTTATATTATAACTACCTAATGCTCGCGAATTCGTCCGCTTGGATTGAGGTTTTTTGGTTCGAACGGGAACTTTTCAATTTTTCGGGATAAAAAGTAGCCTATGTGTTATTCCAGACTATTATCTATCTCTGTGCCAAATTTCATCCAGATCCGTTCAGCCGTTCTGCCGTCCATCCTAATTTTCGCATTTATAGCATTTCTATAATATTGTATATGGATCATGTTATCTGAAATAAATAAATAAATTAAATTAAAATTAAATTAGTAGGTATTATAGAAGAATGAGTTCTCAGGAATGTAGGTTTCCAGTTTCCACGCGTTGTTTTCTTTCACCGATTGAGTTGAGTATGCCGTAATTACTTTCTGTAATCGTGTGACCACAGATCACGGAAACAAGGGAGATGTGCTAAGGGGGCGTGTTGCGTGCGAACTCATCAGGCACAAAATAGGCCTGATGGCCGTTTTTGTCTTTAGTCGCATGTCATTCAAAGATTGGTTCACTTCTCTCGGTTTTTAACAAAATGCCGCGTTGTTCAGTGGTTGTTTGTAAAAATTCAAGCTGCAAAGTGAATTACATGAAAGATGGCATCTCATTTCACACGTAAGTACAAATAAATTGTTGTAATTTTCCATTAAAATCATTGAAATAGAATGAGTACTAGAAGCAGGGTCACGAACAAAAAATATCGCAAAAATGTCCCAATTTGCACACACATAAACATTTATATGCTGAGTGGGAAATGTAGAAAAAGGTATTATATTAGCAACAACTTCAGTTAATTATGCACCTTAAGTTTAACACATAAAGCTACATTACGATTAGAAAATATTAATTTTTAAGACGTTCTGTCATCAGAGAAAAGGTAGGAATAACCTTTCAATCCAAAACAAAAAGTATTTTTTAAAATAAGTACAAAAATATTTATTATTACAATAAAACTTAATATGTAAGCAATAAGGTACTTCATACGTTGCCAAATTGATACATTTACACTATTTTGGAACAAGACGCAATTCTTGGCATCACATTGTCAATATCAACAACGTCAATTTATTATAAACCTTAAAACTTAGAATTTAAGTTGAATTACGAATGTAGTATGTTTATATTTAAGACCTTTTGTCTTTGTAAAAAGGCAAAAACAAAAAATTCAATGGAACGAAATTCAAATAGAACAATGGAGACATGGAGTTGCTGATTTTTTTTAAAGTTGTATATCGTGGTGGTATGTGGTCGTGTATATTTATTACTAGCTTACGCGCCCCAGCAACTCACTTATGTGTTATACTTGTACAGTATGTTTTATTTATCAAAATAAATATTGATACAGTTTTGGTGGGTAGCACTGCGAAAAACCACGTAGGTTTAAATGGCGTACTCTCTCCTCTTCTATCAATATTTATAACTATACAATGTTATGATATGCATAAGTATCTATGTAAAAACATTAGGAAACTAAAACTAAACTACCTAACATTTGTTTAAGAAGTAAGATTTTAACTTAAAATTAAATTTTCCTTACTTAGTTTCATTTTAAAATTAATATCAAGGTTAAAAACCTACGTTTTATTGACGTATTACACGTAAACTTAAAAAGTACCAAGTAAACTTTATTCAGATTTAGCCTTTGCGGCTTTTATTATTTTTTACTACATTTTTTTATAAAATATTTATGTAAAGTATATAATATCTTTATGTACCCATGTATTTTATGTGTATTTATGTAACTAAGATATGTGTGTTTCCAGTAATATCAATTTTATCAAAATGAATTTGAACATAATTAATGTTATCTGTATATTTTAGATGGCTTAAACAACTCTACTGCATAACGAAATGGATTACCAGGGAATCACTAAGCAACAATACCTTTAAAACACCAACACTACTCCATGCATCCCGTCTATCCAGAACAGTCAATGTTTGTTACAATATTTGACGCATTGTCACAAACATTGGCCAAAGGATATTAGCACACTTTTTATATGAGCACTGCAGCATTTTGACGCGTCGTTATGTTGGCTAAGGTTGGCTCATACTAGTGGCAAATAAGAGCACTTTCGTATTTGTGCTGTAATTTGTCGGGGACATTTTTGAAGCGCTAATCCTACATCTAGTATAGGTACTAAAAAAATTCTACATCAATGATTAAAATCAATAAAACATTATTTAGTGGTATCATAATGTAATAGAGTGACAAGTCTATATCTCATTATGAACAAAAACCATTGCTTGCTTAGTAGAAATCTATCAATGAATCGGCCAGTCTTACGACGCAATGGTTAAGTGTTCTTTACCGATTCTTTCACTAGCACGATAGATCAAATTTCGTAGTTCGGCCGCTGTCGGCGTGCCGTGAACTAGAGATGTGACGATGCAGGTACGAGTACAATGCAGTTGTCGATATTTTAGCGACCAAACGATGATCTGTGATACAATAATTAATAGTACCTTAATTATAACTTAGTAAACAATTATTGCTATTTTAACGTTTAAACTATCGTGAGTAAAATTCATTATAACTATATTTTTAGTCATAATTATTACTATTTTTTTTAATGTAAGTACTCGACTTACTTAGCTACGAATAAAACTTACTTAGAAACGTATAAAAAATATACTAGGTGAACTAATATAATGTCAATTTACGTAGATACTCATTAAACTCAACGCTCCACTGATCCGCAGAAGACGACAGGGGGGAAGAAGGCGACGCTTCGCTCGCCTTTTCCCGCCTTAGTATAGGTGTCTAGGACCCTATGGTCGGTTCAGCGTCGTGATGTCTCAGTAGAATACGCCTTGGGACCCTGAGACCTCTCTTTGTAGACGCGGACTGTGCTGCTGGTTTTTTAGTGGGTATTCTGCTTCCATCTGTGAGTCCCACATACCCGCCTTGTGCGGGATGCGTAAATGCATTTTTCCAGCAAAAAAAAAAGTACAAATTCTGTGTCTAGTTGGGACGTTTGGGTGATATTTTCGTCGCCCAAGGGTGGTTAAAGTATATTTAATAACGAGGAAGTAAGAGCCACTTTACGAGCAAAGGTCTTGTAAAATAATTTTTCGATTAATGTGTACTTAAAATTCACCCAAACAAACAAACAACCAAACAAACTTGAAGAAAAAAGTGTTGTAATGTGCACAAAAAGAACCTCGTCCTTTTTTCGGAAAGTCGGTTAAAAATAATCTAATATGAGATGATTTTTTACATCTTATTTTTGGTACACAAGTAAAATATCACTTTTCATAATCGGTAGTCATTGTCAAAAACCCAAATATTAAGAAATTTAGCATCGATAGATCCATTTTAGTCAACCACTAATTGTATCATATTTGAATTTTGCACAGCACATCGACAACGTTTTACGTTTGTGTGAGTAAGATGCACGGTGATTGAAATTGAACCCTGTTTGTTAAACAATAAAGTGTATATTTGTTCGTGCCTCATGCACTGATCTATCGGTATGCGTGTGTGTGAGTGAGACTTCGTGTCTATTGTATTTATTTAGTTGCTTGTATTGGTAGCAGGTAGTAGGGATAGGAAGGGATAAACTGGAGACAGCAGGTTTCAATACAATTTGATACATAGGCATATCTCCCTTGTTTCCGTGATCTGTGCGTGTGACATTACTTCAAAGATAGCCAGTTAGTCGCTTCAAGCTGTTCAATGTCGAGTAATGAACGAAGTTTGGCGAACTCCCGGCCCATTTCCGAGAGGGTCTTAAGGATTAACATATTTTATGCCGACGAAAACGGCGCCAATTGTTTCAGCCTTCATTTTGCTTGTCAAACTTTAGTTATTCAAGGGTATGTTCAGATATACACTGCGAGCACTGTTCAGTGATCTTATTGGGGAGAAATTCGTTCCGTTATGCACTGACAGTATACTGCCGAAGTATCCTAGGGAAATATAAGACGTCATAAATCGTAGCCATTTTTGTACTGTGAGCACTGGCGTTTTCGAGGTAAGGTGCTCAGTGCTTCGATCGCGTGATCAACAGCTGGACTGCGTTCCGTTTTAAACAGTAAGCATTATAGCTAACTTTATTAGGAACGGTTTCCCTACTAAATTGACGTCTCACCTTACAGTGTTCGCAGTGTATATCGGAACATACCCCAAGTTGTACTTTACTGTTGCGTATCTATTATTATAATAGGGAAAGTGTGTCTGTCTGTCGCTACACTTTCACGGCCTATCTGCTCAATCGATTTTAATAAAATTTGGTACACGGATAGATTGTATCCTGGGGAAGAACATAGGTTTTTATACCGAAAAATTAAAGAGTTCCCGCGGGAATCAAAAAATATTAATCCACGCGAACGAAGTCACGGGAATCATCTAGTATTATAAATGGGAAAGTGTGTCTGTCTGTCTGCTACGCTTTAACGGCCCATCTTTTCAACTGATTTTGATGAAATTTGGTATAGAAGTAGGTTATATCCCGGGGAAGGACATTCCATCTCGGAAAATTAAGGAGGTCCCGCGGAACTCAAAAAGCTAAATTCACCATCTAGTACTCTATGTTCTCGAAGAACTTTAATACTAGATGATGCACGCAAATTGTCCGCGTGAATTTATCTTTTTACACTGGCCTTAGGAGAAAGGAGAACTCTTAGGCGTGTATTTAAACACCGAAATCATCTAATAACGGGTTCTCAAATACAGGTCAATTGATTGTGTGAGACCGGTCTTAATATTTGACGTACAACGTTTGTTAATACCTACGGGCATCGAAATAGAAATAGGTACTAAAATTCTACATCTGCCTGCGGGCCTTAAACTTTCCGGTATAAAAGGCACCCTTTATCAGTCTCCGTTCGTCGCCTCTTGCCTCTTGGCACGACAAAAGTTGAAGATCGCTTGCGTGCTTTGTATCTAAGATCAATAAAAAGCCTATAAAGGCAACGGTTAGGTATTTTTTTTAATGTGTTCCTTCCTTTTTCCTCCGACATGGCGATCGGAGACTATTCTAGGTCTACTATGATTGGCATTTTTGAGCGCGGCTGTACCTATGAGGTTCGGAAATACCACTTTTTTGGCTGCCAGAAGTTTGAATCCTCTTATCCACAGCCTAAAGCGTCATATAATCCGAAATTTTGTTTCCGAATGTTGTGTAGTTTGCAACAAAACGATGTCTACGCCTACGCCTGCAGCGAAGAGTAATGAACAAAGTTAGATCAAACTTTCCCTACATTTCCGTGACTGTCTCGAGGATTAACATAATTTTACTCTGTAGATACTCTGTTGAGTGTTGAGCACTGCAAAACGTGTACCTAAACTTTTTAATTACCCTTATATCCTGCTTGGATTGCCTACGGCTTGTTTAAGAAGTATGTACTAGAACTTCATCAAAATTGGAGTCCTCAAATCTATCTCTTAATACGAGTTTGAATGAGTCAGTGTGGATGTCCTCAAATATTTTTTTACTAAGAGTTCTAAGAGAGAGTAATGCAGTTTTTGAGGAAAAACACAAGTTTTGGAGTCTTACTTTGCCTCAGTTACCCAAAGAGGATCCCCTCCACTAGAAACAGCCCTGTTTGTGATTGCCGGCGTCACTTCACGCCAACGATGCACGGTAAGGCGCGGGATATAATATACGTGAGGCGCAGAGGCGGCGCGGTGCAGGTGTGGCGGCAGTGTGGCCTTGGAACCGGCGTCCAGGCGGCGTCCGCGCCTCGCCGCTTGGACGCCGCTCTGTATACCTGGCGCCCCGTCGCTTGTATACGTCACCGTAAAATTGTAAAAACCGCTAGATTATAACCTAGACCGCTACACAAACGAGATTGTAAACTGTCAAATGATTACAATTTAACGCATTATTTTTCGGTAGATTGAAATCTGTTAGGTATATTAACCCGATAGAACCTAATTGTTTATGTCGAACCCTAACCTAACCTACAAGAAAGAGACACGAAAACGTAAATACAATGAATATTTCAAAAATTTACACTTAGAACATTGAACGGTTCACAATCTTTCGACAGTTTACAATCTATCAAAATAAAAAGCGGTAGATTACAATCTAACGGTTTTTACAATTTTACGGTGGCATATATACATTTTGTATGAAATATATGGTAGAAGCGGCAGCGCGGCGCCGCTCGCCCGCGCCCGTCTCGTCTCGTGTATAACCTGCGCCTAAACGATTTACAGACAACAGTTGCAGATAATTAAATTTACCACAACTTAAATCCTTACAAAATTTGTTGAAAAGTTGAAGATAACCGAGTTATTTAGCAAAAACAGTCGTCCGGTTTCGCGGACGAATTCGCGGGCATCAATAAGTATAATATAATAGTACTTAGATACGTTTTGCCCATACTTATAATAATGCCATAATAACGTTTGGCCACGTGCTATAATGTACGTGCCCAAACCTCGACCTTTTGACGGCCTCCGTGGCGCAGTGTGTAGCGCTGTTGCCTTAACGTGCGGAGGTCCCGGGTTCGATCCCCGGCAGGGTCAATTTGGGAATTTATAATTTCTGAATTTTCCCTGGTCTGGGTCTGGTGGGAGGCCTCGGCCGTGGCTTGTTACCCTACCGGCAAAGACGTGCCGCCAAGCGATTTAGCGTTCCGGTACGATGCCGTGTAGAAACCGAAGGGGTATGGGTTTACTATAACTGCCATGCCCTAACAGGTTAGCCCGCTATCATCTTAGACTGCATCATCACTTACCATCAGGTGAGTTCGCAGTCAACGGCTAGCTTGATAAAAAAAAAACGTAAATCGCTATTCAAGAACGTGGATTTAGGTTTGTACTCAAACTTATCATATTACTTTGTACTACAAACAATATAATCATGATAAGTAATTTGATTTGACGGGCGGAGCGTGTACTATGTCAATGCCACATTCAGTACAATGTTTACCAACATAATTTATCAGTTTATTATTTATTCATAGAGTCGGTCACATTAGCTTGTTTACCTAACGTATTTGAATAAGTGAGTATAATTTAGAAATATATTAGTAAATTTTAGTAATTGCACCTTGTTTTTTTTTTATTTTTATTCCACTACCAGTTAGCCCTTCATTGCGATCTCACCTGATGGTAAGTGACGATGCAGTCTAAGATGGTAGCGGGCTAACCTGTAAGGGGTATAAAAGTTATATTAAACCCATACCCTTAGTCGGTTTCTACAAGCCATCGTACCGGAACGCTAAATCGCTTGGCGGTACGTCTTTGCCATAGAGCCGGGACCAGACCAGAATTCGAACCCAGGACACGCAACACTGTGCCAGGGAGGTCGTCAAATCGTCTGGAGATTTACGGAGAACTTGAAGCATGGAAGCATGGAAGCAATCGGCTTTGCATTCAACAGCACGCAAAATACTTAATGTAATAACTGCTTACATGACATATTATGTATTGTATATCTAAAAATTTGAATATTTTCTTTCTGACAGTTACGTCCAATCAAAAAAAAAATATTGGCAAAAAAAACTGCCGATAGAAGTGAAAACGAATATTAAATTTTTTATATAAACAAAATATTTCTATGCCTCTTTGTTATATTTTCATTAGGAGTAAGATCTATATTTTTACTTGATGATATTAACAAATAAATAGTCACATTCACTTTACCTGCCTTCACCTTGTATTATGTTTTGAAATGGATTAATTATCATCCATAAAACATCCATTTAAATAATTAAAATGTAATAATAACAACAAAAAAATCTATAATGATTTCACGGCAAACTGCAATACCAACTTTATTTTTCTCCGTATCGTTATCAAGAAGGAATTTAAAAAAAGCAGTAGTACCATAGACATAGATCTGTAGGATAATGGTAGGATACGATAGGTAACATTGACATTCAACTAAGTGACATCAATTTTTTTTATTTTTTTTTTAGTAAGCGTAGACTAAAAATTTGGGATAACCAAATGAGGATATCACGCATACCGTAAAAAGGATAGTACGGCAATTATTAAAACAATATTACTTTAATCCCTAGACCCTACGCTAAGCTATAATGACACGTTTTTAGAGCATGAGAGGTGAAAAATATATTATTTATTTAATGAAGAGAGGTCGTTCATGGCTGTAAAAATAAAAGAGAGTAAAGAGTTGAAGTTCATACCAGAGCCCTACTCTGGGTTAATACTTTGCTTCTAATCATAGCAGCACAAAGGACTTAACTACAAAGAAGGTAAACTCAACAAAGCAACAACAAAGCTAATGTGGAGTTTAGGTAACTGTAGGTAACAAAGAAATTTCTTTTTCTTTTTCTCGTTTTTTCCTTCTTTCAAAAGTTTAGTTGTAGTTAAAGCTTTGCGTTTGTTACTTTTCTACTCTTTTTTACAACTACCCGCGATTGTGACGACAAAAGATTACCAAATAGTGGTTACAAGATTTCCTTTCTTTCTTTACAAAAGAAAGTCTTAACTTTTAATCTCCGACACTTAATTAAAAAGAAATTTCTTAATTTTTATTTTTTTAGTGAATCACTTAATAATAAAAGAAGTAGGAAAAAAAATCTGGAGTAAAATAAGTATCTAACGTCATGTCCGCGATACATAAACCTAAAGCTATAATTCTCTGTGACGATATTTTGGTTACAATATTACCCAGCTGAGTTTGTTGTGGGCCCTTCAGGGCGCGTTTGGAACGCTTGTGTACAGTTGTGCACCCAAAAAGTGTACAGTGCTACCAGCCTGAAATAAACGTCTGTTTGACTTAGGAAATGTTTCTTGCAGATCACAAAAACAACTTGTAGAGTTCTATCAAAACAGTTCTCGGGATGTTTAATTATGGTAATCAGAATCTGCAACAGTCGGTGTAACTTGGCCCAACTTAGTGCCTAACTTTTGCGACCACGATCGCCGATTCAGGCCCAGAAACCTAGCGCAGTTTCTGACGTTAACTTCGACCGCGTCTGCTAGAGTTTGTCACACTTTGATAGTTATAAATCCTCTTAAACTGTTGTTTTGTTCGAGTACAGATTCTAGAGATATTGATTTCCAAAAATCACCAAAAATCAATCCACCGGGAAGGGCACGCCCCTCCACTGTTTTAAGGTTTGCGTTGATTTAGATCAGTCAGTCAGTCACCATTTCCTTTGATTCATTTAGATATCGGAGCAGAAAACTTTCAAGG
This sequence comes from Erebia aethiops, assembly GCA_923060345.2. Classification (NCBI taxonomy): domain Eukaryota; kingdom Metazoa; phylum Arthropoda; class Insecta; order Lepidoptera; family Nymphalidae; genus Erebia; species Erebia aethiops. The sequence continues at coordinate 4,177,504 of OV281096.1, read as the reverse complement.
TAGATTTTTTTTTTTTTTTTTTTTTTTTTTTTTTTTTTTTTTTTTTTTTTTTTTTTTTTTTTTTTTTTTTTTTTTATCCACTACAAGATAGCCCTTGACTGCAATCTCACCTAATGGTAAGTGCAGTCTAAGATGGTAGCGGGCTAACCTGTTAGGGGCATGGCAGTTATATTAAACCCAAACCCCTTAAGTTCCTTCGCAACCGCCACGGCAGACGCAAGATCAGTTATGCGCTCCGTACATAAATTGCTAAAAACAAACAAATACGTGTCGTACGAAGTGAAAGTGTTCTTATTCTGCATAAAGGGATAAGTGTCTTAATCATAGTGTGTAAAGTTTGATATATTACCATCTTAAATACCCGTTAAATCGTCAACTTCCAACAACAAGTGCTTTGTTGATGTGAACTACTGTGACTGCAATGTGGGTAGATAAGAAGAAAAAATAAATCAATAATAATAACATTATATATTCGTAAAACTTCATGTAAAAGTGTTATTTTGTGTATTTGTAAATTAAAACTCTAAAAGTGGCAAAACACTAAATTCAAAACCTAAAATTTAAAACTGTTTTGGATGAGACTTGATTGAGTTTTCCGCGAAACAATCATACAATACCTACATATCAAAGTGTACAATACCTACATAGGTTCACATCAGCTTGGAATAGCTGGCTTGGAGTGTAAAAATCTTGTGATAATACATATATTAGCTGAAGGACAATAATTCGTAATAAGACATTATTAATTAAGTTAGAAATTATAGGATGCTCAGACTTATATTATCTGTATTGGAGTAAAATAAATAATTACTCTGTAGTTTTTACCTCATACTTCAATAGGTACCTTAAAATCTTACATATATATATAAATGTGGTACAATATTGTATAATTGTATATACAATCATATAAACAGTCTGCAATGTGTCTTACGGATATAGAATAAAAAGCATTGCTTGAGCCAAATTACTATACTTAAACTTATAGTTTAAGCTTATATCATCTAGTTACTAGCTAGTGGCAGAGAATCCAAAATGTCCCAATCCAGTGCTTCAAGTCGGGCGAAGAGAGACACCAAAACTAAAAAAGACGAACCTATCAGAAAAAGGGTGCTAACACGAGCTACCGAGTTTGCAACACAGTCAGATGCAAGTGATAGCGACCCACCAACAGCTAACACTAGCCGGTCTAGTCGAGCATCTACTGGAGAAGGCGCCTTACAATCATTGGCAACTTTACCAGCCACAGCAAACCGCCTTTACCAAGAAGCTAAGGAACAAATAGAAAAATCAGGAAACACTACAAATGAAATCAAAGAGATAGTGTTGAATAACCTCGCAGCATTATACGAGATTGTGTTACGTTTAAGCGAGTCAAGACAGACACTCCAAATGCAATTGGAAAAGGCACGTAATCAAACAACAACTCAACTGCTGGGGAAAGAACGCGAATATTCAGGGCGCCTCGTAGAACTGGCAGAAAGTGTTAAGACTGTTGATGTGAGATCTCCTGTCGGTGAAATCCTAGCAGAGGTGAAGTCACTGAGGCAGATAATTGTTTTCGACGTATTGGACCAGTTAGGAAGTCAACAACCTCAAGCACCTATTCCAACAGATATGCAGTCAACAATGCAACAGCTGCAGGAAACTAACAGTAAGCTTGTGACAATCTTGGAGGAGAATAAAAAGCAGGCCACATATGCAGAAGTAGCAGCGTGCCCTAAAACGAAAGCTTCTATTCCACAGGCGAACCACACAATCATAGTATCGTCTAAAGATGAAAAAGACACGAGTGAAGACGTTCTCAAGAAAATTAGAGGAGCCGCGAACGCCAGATCTACTGGCGTCAAGGTTGAGAGGATTAGGAAGGCTAAAAACCAAAAGGTCGTCATAAGCTGTGAATCAAAAGACTCCTTATCCCAGCTCAAAGAAAAACTTACAACAAATAGCCAGCTAAATATTGATGAAGCGAAGAACAAGGACCCTCTTATCATAATACAAAATGTGTTATCATACAATACCGACGAAGATATAGTAGCATCCATAAAAAGTCAAAATAAAGACGCTTTAAAGGGCATTCAGGATGAAGACTTAAGGGTCATAGCCAAGTATCGTAGAAAGGCCCGGAATCCACATGAGTGCCATGTAGTTTTACAGGTCTCGCCTAAGGTGTGGCAAAGTCTTACTACACTGGGTCGGGTACACATAGATCTACAGCGTTGCCCTGTGTATGATCAGTCCCCACTGGTGCAGTGTACCAGATGTCTGGGATTCGGGCATAGTAGAAAGTTATGTAAAGAGACAGCCGATAGATGCAGCCACTGTGCTGGCCTTCACCTTCGAGCGGACTGTGCCTCATGGGCGATAAATGACATAGCGTGTTGTAGGAACTGCCATATAGCGAAGATGGACAGAACTGAGCACAATGCGTTCGACCGGGACTGTCCCATCAGAAAAAAATGGGACACAATAGCACGGTCAAGCGTGTCTTATTGCTAAGGTACCAAAAGAGTTGGACATAGCAGTAGCTCAGGCGAATCTCCAGAGGAAAAGGTTGGCTACGCAAGAACTATTACAGGAAGCTGTGTGTAGGGGTGTAGGCATCTCCTTGGTGCAGGAGCCATATGTGGGTGGTGATGGTGTTTTGAAGCAATATGCAGGTGTAAAAATTGTTCAAAAGTCCCAAAGTAGAAGCAAGCCTGTCAAATCAGCAATAATAGTGCACGACGATAACATAATTATCAGTGAAGATCCAACAGTTACTACTGAAAATATTGTATACGTGGCTGTTAAAACGAAAAAACGAGTCGTGCATCTAATTTCTGTCTATTTTGAGCCAGACCAGCCCTTGGAGCCGTACCTTAACCATCTAAAACTAATACTGGAAAAAGTACAAACCAATAATGTTATTATAGGAGGAGATGTCAACGCCTGGAGTACTTGGTGGGGAAGCTCGGAAGAGAATAATAGGGGAACAGAAATAGCTTCCTTTTTAAACGAGTTTGATTTACACATACTAAATATTGGAGATGAGCCAACATTTGAAACAGTCAGAAACGGGAAAGTTTTTAGCAGCAGAGTCGACATAACAGCATGCGGTGCAGATTTGCTGGATAAGATGGACGACTGGTTGGTCGACAAAAGCTTCACAAGCTCAGACCATAATACACTCACCTATACAATAAAACTTGGAAAACAAATACAAAAAATTAAAAATACTACGACTAGAAAATACAACACAAAGAAAGCGAATTGGAAGACTTTTGAAAAAGTATTAAGTGAACATATTCAGGAATCTAAATTAAGTAAAGAAATAATAAATAAATTAGATAGCAAAGCAAAAATAGAGGAAATAGTGTCAATATATACAAATTGCATAACTGAAGCTTGTGAAAAAACAATTCCCAAAAAAAACACAAAAAATCTGTTCAACCTACCGTGGTGGTCCACTAAATTGGAATCATTAAAAAGGGAAATGACGACAAAGAAGAGGAGGATAAAAAACGCGGCTCAATCCCGACGTACATATGTTATTAAAGAGTATGTGGAAGCCAAAGAAAAATATGAAGAGGAAGCCAAAAATGCCCAAACACAAAGCTGGAAGGATTTTTGTACAAGGCAGGATAGGGAAAGTCTGTGGGACGGAATTTATAGAGTAATAAGATGTACTAGCAAAAAAACTGACGATAAGCCAATGATAAAGGACGGTAAAACCCTGAATCCTACAGACTCCGCTAAACTGATTATGATGACATTCTTCCCAGATGACAATATCCAGGATGACTTGCCTGAGCATACTGCAATAAGAGAGTTAGTTAAGTCACAGAATGAAGAGGAGAACGTACCAGACGACCCCCCATTTACCATACAGGAATTAGAATACGTTACTCAGACATTTAATTCTAAAAAGGCGCCGGGTTCAGATGGGTTTACTGCGGATATATGTGCCACCGTAATAAATTATGACCCTCAACTTTTCCTTGGTATTGTAAATAAATGTTTACAATTGGCTCACTTTCCAACACTATGGAAAATCGCAACTATTATAGTCTTAAGGAAGCCCGGAAAGACTGACTATAACAATCCAAAATCCTACAGGCCGATCGGACTCCTATCGATCCTAGGAAAAATTCTTGAGAAACTGATGGTTGTACGATTAAAATGGCATCTTTTACCCAAACTAAATCCGAGGCAGTATGGTTTCGTCCCCCGGCGCTGCACTGAAGATGCCCTCTACGATCTGGTAAACTATGTAAAAGAAAAAATTAAAGAAAAGCTTATAGTTTTAATTATATCATTAGACATAGAGGGCGCTTTTGACAGTGCTTGGTGGCCATCCATACAGAATCAGTTAATCAAGAAAAAATGTCCTAAAAACCTAAGACTCTTGGTAAACAATTATCTGGAAAATAGGAAAGTCCAAGTGTCTTACGCTGGAGAACTGTGTTCGAAGCAGACTACAAAGGGCTGTGTTCAGGGATCGATAGGTGGTCCAATATTTTGGAATCTGGTGTTAAATCCATTGCTGGATGCCTTGGATGAACAGGGAACGTACTGCCAAGCTTTTGCAGACGATGTCGTCCTCGTTTTTGCCGGGAAAACCTCTGACATGATACAGGACAATGCAAACAGTGTCCTTGATTATGTCAGTAAATGGGGGTTCGAAAACAAGTTAAAATTTGCAGCTCATAAAACGAACGCAATGCTACTCACTAAAAAACGAAAATTTGACCCTCTTCAGTTAACTATGAATGGGCAAAATATAAGTCTTGTAGAAGAAATAAAAATTTTAGGACTCACAATTGATTCAAAATTAACATTTAATAAGCATGTTTCAAACGTATCTAAGAAGGCACTTAATATTTATAAACATTTAGCTAGAGCTGCAAAGGTAACTTGGGGGCTTAACCCGGAGGTAACGAGGACGATCTACGTCTCGGTGATCGAACCCATAGTCTTATACGCAGCCAGCGTATGGGCAATAGCAGCAAACAAAGTTTGTATAAAAAAGCATCTGAATACAGTACAAAGGGGATTTGCACAAAAAATCTGTAGGTCATATAGAACAGTTTCATTACACTCTGCGATTTTACTGGCAGGGCTCGTTCCACTGGACCTTAGAGTCCAGGAACACGCCTTGCTGTATGAAACAAAAAGAGGAAGACCAATCAGGTTCCTGCCTGATGACCGCGAACTAGAGTCAAAGTGGAAAGTCACTTTTATGGATTTAGAACACCCTGCAAAGAGATCCAATATCGTATATACATGCCTTGATAACCTAGAACTTAATACTATGGAAGAGCATCGCGTTCAAGGCCTACTACTATTCACTGATGGAAGCAAAATTCAGGGAAAAGTGGGTGCAGCGATATCTTTATGGAAAAATGGTGTGGAAGTTCAATCCAAAAAACTTAAATTGGAACAATATTGTACGGTATTTCAAGCAGAACTGTACGCAATGAAACGAGCGGTAGAACTAGTAGTTGAAAGGGAAGAAAAAGAAGCTTGTATTTTAAGCGACTCTAGATCTTCATTAGATTTACTGCGAAACCAAAACTCATACCATCCATTACTCCATGAGATTAGGAAAAATTTAGCCAAAATACGTGACCAAGGAAAAGATATTAGATTTTATTGGATTAAAGCCCACATAGGTGTCGAAGGTAACGAGAGAGCAGATTACCTCGCAAAACATGCAGCTCTCTACAAGAAGACGATAGCTGATTACGACGCATGCCCATTATCATATATCAAACGGACAATAAGGACAGACTCAATAGAAAAATGGCAAGAACGATATACCGGTGGTATAACGGCCAGCATCACGAAACTGTTTCTGCCGAACGTACAACAAGCTTACCAAATTATAAGGAAGGTAAAGTTAGATCCGACAATGGTGCAAGTACTGACGGGACATGGTGGATTTTCCCACTATCTACATAGGTTCAAAATTAAAGATAGTCCTGCGTGCAAATGTAATCCAGAGCTGAAAGAGGACGTACCACATTTATTGACAGAGTGCCCGAGATTTGGCAATATTAGGAATGATTTAGAAATAGAATTAGGTATAAATGTAAAAATAAACACTTTAAATGATTTAATAAGTGATAACAAAATGAGACCAAAATTTATAAAATTTTGTACACGTATTGCGAAAGTTATAATACAGGAAAATAAAACTTGAGTAAACATAAAAAAAAAAAAAGTAAAACATTTAAAAAAAAAACAATGTATTTTGTAATGCATAATAAATAGAAAACACAATAATATTACTTATTGTGCAATAATCATAATAAGGTAACTCAATTAAGATTTTCCAGTAAATATCAACTTAGAAAAGGCTCTAAATTCTGTGTTTAATTACACAGTAATAAATGACCACTGATACATTAGCTTGGATAGCGAGTGTTCATAATGTACTGAACATCCGCTAATCAAAAAACGTGCATGCTCAATCTTACATGATGTATGGAAGATTTTATTACTTACCAATGTGTATATTAGACTAAAGCATTACTTTACCTATTATAGTAGATAGTTAATGATAGAATGTTATACATTCTATGATTACAAATATAACAATATAATGTAATATAATATTATTTTATGATTAAAAAGAAAATGTAAATTGAATAGATAAGTACATATATAGCTATATAATCTGCGTATTATATAAACTATGTATGTTTAAAAAAAAAAAAAAAAAAGAAAAAGGGATATAAAAAGAAAGTAAAAAAAAACCAAATAAAAAAATATTACCTATAGAAAGCAAAAAAAAAAAAAATACAAAAAAAAAAAAAATACAAAATTACATATATTTACTTACCTGATTTACACTGTAGCTTATGATAACTGTAATAGTATAGTTCTCTGCAAGTCCCTGATGCACTGCACATAAGTGTAGCAGTACAAATTCATTTAAAGCAAAAAGAAAGGCAGGAAAAAAAAAAAGAGCCATTCAGAGTACCGACCTAGAACAGTCTCCGATCGCCATGTCGGAGGAAAAAAGGGAGGAACACATTATAAAAAAAAAAAAAAAAAACCCAAACCCCTTCGGTTTCTACACGGCATCGTACCGGAACGCTAAATCGCTTGGCGGCACGTCTTTGCCGGTAGGGTGGTAACTAGCCACGGCCGAAGCCTCCCACCAGGCCAGACGAGGGAAAATTCAGAAATTATAAATTCCCAAATTGACCCTGCCGGGGATCGAACCCAGAACCTCCGCATGTTAAGGCAACAGCGCTACACACTGCGCCACGGAGGTCGTCAAAATTCCCACCTCCATTAACTACTCCACTTACAGATAACAAATTAAAGTAGGTTGCAACTAGCAATCAACGAAACCTGCCTCCCTCTAAGAGGGTACTCGGCAAATCGGATCAAATTACGAGGAACGAGCTGAAATTGCGTTTTCTTTCTTGCCTTCATAAATTTTTGATTCTCCTCAGCTGAGTTCAAACGATATCTTTGCGATTGGATTCATTCGAATCGGACGTTGGATTCGTTAAATATTAAAGTTGATATCATTCGATGACATTTTTATTTTTATATCTGGCCTTAATAAATTATTCATTTTATTTAACTTTCCTAGATCATACCAGGCACCGGAAGTTCCCGTGTGGACTATTTAATTTTCCAGGCTATAAAGTAACATAATATGGTTCTTTAGGTCTTTAACTGTAATGATACAAACATCACCTCAAATGAAAATGAGTGTTTTATTTCATGTAGAAAAACTAATGTCGCTTATTTGTCGGGACTTTACCGACGGTACGGAAACGAATTCTACTGAGAATAGCCTGCATGGAACTCAGCAGTCTCTCTCTTTTTTTTTAAATCGGACAATAATAGGCACGTGAATAATATTATACAATATAATATAGGTACGTCGATTCACTCCACGATTCAAAAGCACTTGTAATAAGTTTATTTGAACAAAAAAATATGTGTTTGAGTTTAATGTAACAAGAATTACACTGACTAAATGCGAAGCCGATTGCTTCCATATTCAATGCAACTTTGTCGTTAAGAAATTAATCAATAGTATAATAAAATCGACTCTACAAATGCTATTTAACGCAATCTAGGAGCTCTTTTGGAACTTATAATAAAAAAAACAATAGACTTTCGTATCGAAATTATTATAGTAGGATGGGATTGAAATTGAACTCATGAAACTTAACTTGTAGATAAGAACTATTCACTTCCTCAAAACCTTCAGTTAAAGTTACATAACACTTCCACAGTAGGTACTGTGTCGTCTCTTTTAAAGCTCTAATATCTCCCAGGAGCTAGAGAATAGAGCAAGTTACATATTTGATTAACACTGTTCAAGAACTTGAAAGTTCTCGTAACTTTATAAGGCTCAAGTACGTTGTAGTAGTGATTATACTGTGGCTCAAGTATTGTGTAGTGTAGTGTCAAATATATACACTTATGATAAAACTGACTGACTGGTCGATTCCTGTAAACTAACCATTTTTTGGAATTATAAATATTGCCAAGCCTAAAACAAGAATATAATTACTAGTCTCAAATAAGCTTTGAATCCATGTGCAAATACTAATACGATCAGAACTAGATGATGATGGTACTAGAAGAAGATCTACTTCATGAAGCTGGATAGTCCCATCTATTGGGCCTAACGAAGAACTTGGTCATAATTTTGATCAACCATTTTGAGATAATATGAAATTGGCTATGTAGTTAACATAAAAAACAATTATACGATCAAAGCTTGAGGATGATGGTAGTAGAAGAAGATATACTTCATGAAGCTGCCGCGAGAACTCCCTAATTTTCCGGGATAAAAAGTAGCCTATGTCCTTCCCCGGGATATAACCTATCACTGTACCAAATTTCATCAAAATCGGTTGAACAGGTGGCCCGTGAAAGCGTAGCAGACAGACACTTTCGTATTTATAATATTAGTATGGATTTCAGTGCAACGAATAAATGAATTATTATAGTTACGGTAATATTAGCTTTGCTTTGTCTCAGTAAAAGTTTATGTACCGTAAATTCTTTTTATACTCTACCTAACCATTACCGGCGTTTTAAAAGGCCGTAATGTACCTATAACGATTTCGTGCAAATTCGCTACATGACACCGCCGAAATCATTACACGAGCGTAATGGAAGAAGCAATTTGTTTTTACCCCTTTTAAAATGAAACCCCCGTGTGAATGCTCTGGCCGTTTCTGGCACATATATCAGCTTTATTGGAATAAAGTTTTTTTTTTCAGAATATATGTCACCGTATGCCGTATTTTTAACGCGCTTCTCTTTGCTGCAATTGTTCAATTGTTCAAGAATTTGTTGTTTCTTTATATATATATATAGGTATATATAGCGAGAAAACGAGCAGGCGGGTCACCTGATGTTAAATGGCGACCTCCATGGCGCAGTGTGGAGCGCTGTTGTCTTAACGTGCGGAGGTCCCGGGTTCGATCCCCGGCAGGGTCAATTTAGGAATTTATGATTTCTGAATTTTCCTTGGTCTGGCCTGGTGGGAGGCTCCGCCCGTGGCTAGTTACCACGCTACCGGCAAAGGCGTGCCGCCAAGCGATTTAGCAGTCCGGTACGATGCCGTGTAGAAACCGAATAGGGGTATGGAGGATGCCCCTAACAGGTTAGCCCGCTACCATCTTAGACTGCATCATCACTTATCATCAGGTGAGATCGCAGTCAAGGGCTAACTTATAGTGGATTAAAAAAAAATTAACATTTGCAGCACCAGAGGAACCGCCAATGCGTTGCCGGCTATTGAGATATTTGTTTATCCGCACTTTGAAGAGCCCCGTATTATAATTATGAGGGAACACAGAAGATGGAAGCTGGTTCTATAATTTTCAGGTACGTGGCAGAAATTACCTCCAATAACGGGAGGTGGAAGAAGACCAGGCGTCCAGGTGGTGAGGATGAAATTTGTTGTTTGGCTACTTTTTATCTCGGAAAATGAAGGAGTGGGAATCAAAAACAACTTTCCACGCGGGCGAAGTCACGGGCATCGGCTAGTTTATTATAAAGTACCTACTACAAAAGTTGGAGAAGTTATTTCATATATATGTCACCGTAAGATTGCAAAAACTGTTAGATTGTAATCTAACTAGCGGAATTGTAAACTGTCCACAGATTTTATCGGGTTAACATACCTAACAGATTACAATCTACCGAAAAATATAATGCGTTAAATTGTTATCTGTCGACAGTTTACAATTTCGCTAGTTAGATTACAATCTAACGGTGACATATACATATATCATTTACTGGCTCGCTGGCTTCCCAGATTTTGTTTTAAAAAACCATGGAAATTCTTTGCCTACATATTATGCAAAAAAAATCTTCGATCCATTGCTCCGATCCCGCTTAGTTTAAAGACAAACCAACAAACACACTTTCGTGGTTAGATATAGGTATAAAGTTAATCAGAGAAAGATTGCATCCAAGGGAAGGACATAGACTACTTTTAACCACGGAAAATTAAACGCGCGGGCATCGTTTAGCATTTAATAATATTATTATGAAAAAAATAAACACGTTGCTCTTCAGTAAAATAAGATAAAGCGATCAGACTTTCAGTGAATCACCTTCAGCTTCTGGAAATAGAATTTAATCAGCGAAATATGTAGGCGTATCCAGAGCCAAATTGTGTAATAAAAAACGGATTTAGCAATTACACAAAAATTTTATTCGAGTGCTAGGATAATATTACCAGATTACGTGCCTATACTTTCCTACTATTGTATATTTATGCGAAATCGGAGATATTAATTATTCTAGGCAATAAAGCTAGTGGACCCCAACAATAATTCCTCAGGCGACGAAACTATACAGTATGATAAAGTATCATGACTTAAACGTATATTATAAATATCCAATAAAAAATCGGAAAGGAAGTAAGGTATTTTATGCTATACCCAATTGTTAAAGCCGGAAGGTACATAATCGCGTAAACGCAGTTTAGGTATGATAATAAAAGCGGTTTAAATATCGATGTTCTGAATGATTATTTTTATTTTATTTTTATTTTGAAAAACATACAGTAACATAACACACAATAGGTAAGTAAAATATAGCATTACACTTAGACCATAACAGTTTTCAATGTTATTTAGCACATATTGTATTTAAAAAAAAATCAAATGAATACTAAGTTGGGTATAGCCGCTAGACGAAAATTTCATTCGATATATCGGTTTTGAGTGTAAATATACTGCCTACTATTATTTTAAAAAGAAATCTATAAAATATTCAGTCATAAATATTAAGTTTTAGGAATAACAATACCTAACTTCCACCTGTTTTTTTTTGGATATTTTTGTATAAGTTTTGGTTCATACCATACTACAACCCTGCCAAGTTTCAACGACTGAGGATTTAATGCGGGGGTCTCCGTACAACGAACCGCCCCATTGCCTAGACTATATCCGATTCCGAGCCCGCCATTTTGCGTATTTGTTTCAACGTAATTAGTGTGAGGGGGGAACACAGTATGGAAACTACTACTAACTACAAGAGCGAGATCAAAAAGCGTGGTATCCATACTAATATTATAAATGCGAAAGTGTGTCTGTCTGTAGGTGCGTCTGTCTATCTGATACGCTTTCCCAGCTCATTCGTTCATCCGATTTTGATAAAATTTGGTACAGGGATAGGTTGTATTGTATTCCTCGGAAGGACATAGGCTACTTTTTATCCCGAAAAATTTAAGTGCCCGCGGGAATCATAAACCTTTACTCTACCGGACGAAGTCGTGGGCATCATCTAGTTATATGAGAAAGAGGTATTTAAAATTGCCACGTAGTACTTAACTAATTAATGAAACTCCACGCCACGTTGTTAAGACCTCAGTCCTTGAGCGTGAGAACTTTTTATAGAACCCCCACATTGATATTTTCTAGCCACACAGACTCATCCCAGTGTTAGTATACGCACCCTGGACATGAATCGATGCTTCGCACAAGTTACATATTCATTACGCGCACGTCTACGTAGGATGTTTATGAATGTCACATAAAACACGCATTGTATGCAGCCATTAGCTTGTCGCATATCGTAGTCAACGGGCCCGTAGTGATTAGCCGGGGGCAAAAGGTGGGGCCAAAGTGTACGCTTTATTTTTTTAACTTATTTGTTTTATGAAGAAATTAAAAATATTATTCAAGTTTTGTGTGATATTGAAAAAGGGTTTCATTGATGATCTTTTATTAAAAAAATAAAGGTTAATTCAGATTAAAAAAAACAAACAGAGTGGTTTGAACAGGTTATATTTTGTCGGCACTAAAAAGAAGTTGGAAAAGCCATAACTCTATCTCTAAAATAAACTCAAACTCAAATATCTTTATTTCACATATTTGTCACTTATGCTGTCACTTATGACTGTTGTTTCGGTGACGTTTTCATGCTTCCGTTTCTTTGCTTTGCGTATATCTTCTCTTCTTTTAATCGCATCCATCAAATAAATTGGCTCCCTTACATCCATTTTTCTGTCTAGTCGCGAATCAATTATTTCTGGGAGCATACAGTTCCAAATTCATAATATCCACCTCAAAGGAGGGTAATTCGTAGTGCTTCTTTGAGGTGGATGGATATTATTATGAACGACACTTACTACAGAGCTCGCATCACCTTTAAAGTTCTCCTGAACTGAAACTGATTGTTTTCTGAAACAATAATAATTATTAAGATATTTTAATTTTCCGGGATAAGAAGCCTATGTCCGTCCCCGGTATGCAATCTATCTCTATGCCAAATGTCATCAAAATTGGTTGATCTGTTGAGCCGTGAAAAGCTAACAGACAGACAAGCACACTTTCGCATTTATAATATTAGTTCTCATTATTTCATCCATTTTTAATAAAGTAATTTTCATTGTGGTTTTTCATTCAGTAGTTACGATTACGAGGCAATATAAACATACATACAAACCTAGGATGCTTGCATAAAGAAACAGGTTCTCAGTAAGAAACAGGTTGAAACTTGTGTGTGCCGGAATTTTATACAAACTGTCAGGCGAAACAAAACAATCTTTTTGAGCTTCACTAGAGTCGGGTAATAAGATGAGTACATAACAGATACTTACTCCTTTATTTTAAATCTTCCTTTATTTTTTTTGGTTTATAATAATTTTCTTTACGCTTTCCCATATTATCTACCTGAAATAGATACTAAAATAAATTTCTAATATTAATAATAATAAATTAATAAATTAATATTAATAATTTATAATAATAAATTAATGTATGATAATTACAAAAAAATACATAATAAAACTCACATACCTAGTTAGTCTACTTTCTCGAAGAATTCAAATAATTTTAGCAGTCGTGCCCGACACTCGCGCCCCACCCTTATGCTAGATTGCGGATCGGGGATCGCGGAACTAACGGACGTGCGGTCGCCTTGAAAATTGAGACGGCACTGAATTTTGCATGCGCGTAGTCTCTAATATAAAGCGAATTCTGCTTCATACTAAAATGTATGGGCAGCGGGGAACGATTTCCGCTAAAAAAATGAATTATGTTTAGGCTTAGATTATTGTTTTTTGGTTTGAATTAGTTAAAAACTTTAACGGTGAATGTATTGTCTATACTTTCATCTCACGTTTTAACCAAAAATATTTTCTAATATATTAACAAAATAGCATAGAGAGTTTTAATAGAAAAGGCCGTTTTAGATGTTTTTGACCATTGTTGACGAATTTTTTTCTCGAAAATCAAGAATTATTTTATAAGTATCACGCGGTGTAAGTGAAGACTCATTTATTAACTAATCGAGATTTTTTTGTGGTGCCATTCAATGAAGTAAGTTCTTTAATTTTTTTGAAATCGTAACTGCCTATTCGCGCGTATTTTAAGGACCTGCCTCTTAATATTGAGCTAGTAAATAAATCTTCACTAAATACCTACCCCAATTCCCCTGAGACTTGAAAGTATAAACTTTGTTTAAAGTATGAAAATTGAACACCATCGTGAATAAAAATATGATAGAACTTGCTGACTCGGACTAAAAAAGCGTTGATAAGTGCTATTGTAAAAAAGAGAATAAAGGACTAGTGGGAAAGGCAGAGACAAGAAAACTCCTAAAGACAGCCATCTTTCAAACGGAATGCAAAGGAACCTGAAAGATAGAGCAGAGAAGGGGGAGGTTTTTAGTCCGTAGGCCGCTGGGTTTCATCCCCAATGGAGTCGAGCATGCCTCCAAAACTCCTGAAGTATCCAATGAGGATTTTCCTCCTCCCCAGAGAAAATAAAATTAAAACACTTCAAAAGCGTATAGGTAATTAATATAATTAATTAGTATGTATTAGTTCTATTCAAAGCAAAGTAGGTCCAGTTTAGATTATATTAAAGGTATAGTTTTAGAACTATAGGCCGACCGTTTAACTCGCATATCAGCCAGCCAGCAGCGTTTGCAATGTAACCGCAAAAATGTGTGTATTTACAACATAACATTAGAAACCTCTAAAATTATCAGTGTTTCTCATTCAATATTATGCATTTATTATACATATAAACCTTCCTCTTGAATCACTCTATCTATTTGAAAAAACCGCATCAAAATCCGTTGCGTAGTTTTAAAGATATAAGCATACATAGGGACAGACAGCGGGAAGCGACTTTGTTTATACTATGTAGTGATAGTGATAGTGATGATAGTGATAGTGATGATAGTGATAGTGATGATGCCCGCAACTTCGTCCGCGTCAAATTATCCTTCTCTATATATCCTAGGTATTTAACTATTACACTCATAGCACTTGTAAGTCGTACCTAATTAAACTCTGCGGCTGTTGAGCTCCCGGGGTTCCATCCCGAGTCGGGCCATAATTAAATGTTGTGTTTTTCTGATAAGAAATTTTCAGTACTAGCTCGGAGTTTCACCCCCGTGCCTCAGGGAGTACGTAAAGCCGTCGGTCCTGCGCCTGTTCTCTCACCGGTCGTATCGGATTTTCCGTCCCATTGGGCTATGAGTAAACAGATACAACCAGCATGGAAACTACCTAGAAACGTTCGAAACAGCTCACTCACACAAACATACGCATCGACGAGACCCCTAAGAGCTCGACGATGCGCATGTTTGTGTGAGTGAGCTGTTTCGAACGTTTCTAGGTAGTTTCCATACTGGTTGTATCTGTTTACTGTGTATGAGTGCACCTATGTTTGCGCACACACTCTTGCACTAATACCTCCCGCGCAGATGCAAATCTCTTTAGGAGATTGACCGCCGCGCCGTGTCCGAAATTCTGTCGGTAGGGTAGTCGGGACTCGGGAGGACATTAAGTCGTAACTCAAACCTTGACTTAAATAAGTAGGGCGAAAACAACGGGCCTACTACCGACGCTCAAAGCAGTATTATTTTAATTTTGTAGACGTTCATGTTTCAGTAACATAATATAATCCTTATTTTAGGAATGTCAAGGTATGTCATATAAAACTGATAATTTTAAAAAAGTGTGTGAGTGTGTGCAATTCACATACGGCAGAAGTGGAACTTCAGAAAAGTAGCCTAATGAGTAAAATATAACTTGTATTCTATCCCATTCGCTCGCAGGCTAAATCCTTTTATGAATATGTTTGTCGCTTTTTCGTTTAGTTTTTCGTTTTATCAACCAGAGGCGGATTAAAATAAAACATAAAAAGCAATTAACAAATCAGAATTTCTAATACTACATTTAAACAAACAAACAGAAAATTACAAAAATGGAACGCTTTGTATACACGTTCGTCCGGTGGCGCCACTTGTACTGTAGCGACAACACCAGCTTTATCACCAATTTTCAAATCACAAAGATTCTAAAGAAGTTTCACTTCAATAATAATGCTTTAAGCGATGGCAGTAGTAAGCCTCCAGAACACGGTCTCCTTCGACGTAGTACTGTATAACAAGACTCTGGATGGTTGTTGGGAATTGGACTGCGGCCAATAGGTCGACTCTAACCAAATACCTACTAACTTATTTTGTTGAACTAGTTTCTGCAATAACAAAATCATTATATCAACCTTATGTGTCGATTTATTACACAATCCAATTGCATTCTAAAATATCAAATTAAAATATGTGAAAAATAGGAATTACTTACATTTTAAAAATAGGAATAAATTAAATAGGAATTATATTTTATACTAGCGAATGCCCGCGACTTCGTCTGCGTGGTTTGAGGTTTTTTTTAGTTCCCGCGGGAACTCCTTAGTTTTCCGTGATAAAAAGTAGCCATGTGTTATTCCAGACTATAATCTACCTCTGTGCCAAATTTCATCCAGATCCGTTCAGCCGTTCGGGAGTAACAAACATCCATCCATACATCCATACATCCAACCATCCAAACTTTCGCATTTATTATTTGATTGATATATTTGATTTGATGATTTGATTATTTGCTGTAGCAAGATGCTGAGCTGCAGACCTGTATTTGGTCACACAACAGAAACATATTTTAAATTTGATAGTTTCTTAAACTAAATATTGTGATCGAATAAAAACGTTTTCTTTCTTTCACATTGATGTAGAATTTTAGTTCTATTTCAATGTTCTTTCATTCAAATCAATAAAAGTTGCAGATTTAATTTTTAAATTAAATTTTTAGGTGCCGTGCAAAGTTGCAGACCGACTCCCAAAGACAGCAAGTCGGGGCACCGCGCCGCCACCGCTTCAAAGGAAGTAGGAACGTCTAATTTTCAGTGATTCGCAATCACTTGTACCTACGTATGTCTTATCATACCTAAAGTGGATAGATTTCCTTAGATAACTATGCACTTGAGTGCAAATAACTGGACAAGTAATGCGACAGTTTACACTTCAATGAAAATACTTGCAGATAAATTGACATTGACATGACTATGGCGATATGACTGATAATTTTTGCACGAGAACTTGCCATTGGGCACTTGGCTTGGTATTCATGTAAGATTTGTTCGCAAAAATAACTTTTATAGTAAAACTTCAGTACCTCTGACGTAGAATGTAATCATTTTCCCTTGCTCGTTCGAGAATGAAGTTGTAAAAAAGTAATACAGAACTAAAGCTTTGAAACTTAGAACATAACTAACTAGAAACTACTTAACGTCAAGAAAAAGCGGAGTTTCCTTTTACTGTTTACTGTGTATTGGATTGTGTATTTCATTTTACTTACGTTGGATGGATTTGGATTTGATTCGGTCCAGCAATGCTTAGGACGGCGGTTACTTGTGTATCTAAATATATATAAATCACGTGTCACGTTGTTTGTCCGCGATGGACTCCTAAACGAATTAACCGATTTTAAATTAAATTTGCACACCGTGTGCAGTTTGATCTAACTTGAAAGATAGGATAGCTTACATTTTAATTTATAGCCGCAATATTATTTTATGTCGGATTTGCAATGTAAGACGGAGAAAAAACGGTCGAACGAAAACGTTTCTTACGAAAAGCTCATTCCACGCGGACGAAGTCGTGGGAATCAGCTTGAATTGCTCTCCGAACCAGTGGTAGATTCACTCGACGATTCGAAAGCACTTTAATAATTTTTTTGAATAATATTATTTGAATTAGTGATAGAAAAGATGAGGAGTAATAGGCTAGAATGGTAAGGGGATGTATTGCGGAGGGAAGAAAGGCATATTACGAGAAGAATGATAGATATGCATGTGGAAGGAAAAAAGCGTAGAGGGAGACCAAAGAAAAGATGGATTGTGTGAAAGAGAATATGCGTATAAAAGGGGTAAATGATAGGTTGACGGATAACAGAAGTGAGTGGAAGAAGAAAACATGTTGTTCCGACCCCACATAGCGTGGGACAAGGACAGGAAGAAAAAAAAAATTTGAATTAAAAAAATATGAGTTTGAGTTGGTTAAATCACTATAGTTTATTTACCGCCTTTTGTTTAAAATTACTGTTTATCCATACTTAAATATTATAAATGCCAAAGTGTGTTTGTTTGTTGGTTGGCGGGCTTTAACGACTATTATCATGTTAGTGATAATAACCGGGACCGACGGCTTAACGTGCTCTCCGAGGCACGGGGGTGAAACATCGCCATTTTCCAACTCCGGGCTGGCACTGAGAATTCCTTTAATTGAAATACCCTATACCTAATTGTTATGCCCGACCGGGAATCGTACCCAGGACCTCGAGATCCGCAGTCGACTATGCTAACCGCTAGACCAACGAACCTTCAACCATAATGTATCAAATGTCATTTCTGACAGTCACTGTCAAAATAACGTGTTTTTCTTTTGAAAACGTCAAAAAATATGAATCCGCCATTGTTACCCACTCATGTTTAGTGTTACCTATAGTTATCGTGGAAAGATTAAATAATTTCACCACTGAAATTACGACAAATATGTAGATTTGAACGATCAAAACTGGTCTAGTATTTTTTTTTTCTTTCATTTCTGTACTTGTAAAAGGACCGGATCCACGCTCCATACAAATCTGAACCGTCTCCTTTCATACTAAGTATAGATACCTATCTGCTAATAGTAAATACATTGATTATTTATTATTATCAAAACTTCAATCTATAATAATAGATAAAAATTAATAATATTTATGATTCGATAGATACCTAAGCTAAAGTAGTTTACAATGAAAATTTTATGACCTATTACTTAAGTACAATAAAAAAAATTATAAGTGCCTATAAAATTATATATTAATAAATACCTATGAACATAATAACAATTTTTTAGGGTTCCGTACCTCAAGTGGAAAAAAGGAACCCTTATAATACTTTACAATGCTGCCAACAAAAACAGGAAAAAAAGCTGGTAGGTGCGGAAAAGCTATCCTTTATTGACAGAAGGATACTAAGATAAAGCAATTTTAGTACCTAACCGAGTGCAATTCGGTTTTTTTGTCCTACTGTCTGTGAAAAACTAAAAAATCCAAATAACTTTTACGTAACCTTGATATCACTCAATCGAAAAATTATCGATAATTTTTGTAGAAAATACTTAAATTCAAAAGTTTTTGAAATTAGTCGGAAGTGACGTAGACAGATTTAAGTATTTTTAATCTTAAGTTGAAAATTCGTCTATACTTCGTTTTATGGATACCGCGAGGTCTCAGTTCGGGGCGAACCACTAGTATATCTTGTGAGCCATATTTCTAAAGCCTGGAACAAAAACAAATATAATACAACGCGTGGCGACTACACTAATGTTTCACTATAATACACTAATGTTTCACTGTAAGTACACCAGCGCTGAAAAAATCTTTAGTTAAAGGTAGGTAGCGCTTTGATGCTTAAACGCTCTTAGGGCTAGCGGACATAAACACGTTACACGTTACTGCGGCAAAGCGACCTATTGCCGTGACGTGAGGACTGGAGAAGGCTGATTTTGGCGGTGCGACATCGCACCGCTTGAGTTTTATGTGTATCGGCCCTTAAGTTGAGAACTATTGAGCATTTTTAAACTATGCTCAGAGTTAACTAAGAGCTAAAACAAAGCGATTCCAGTCTCTTTTTCTAAGATCTAAGATAGATCTCGTTGCAAGATCTGTCTGCTGTCTAATATAGATCTAACACTCACACTTCTGTCCTTACTTATGTCTAACTTCGACTTCTGGGTAATTCCACATATCGGATTGTAGCCGCCATTTACCTACAACAACTCCCTAATAGGCCAGTCATCTGTTTTACACTTATCAGTAATCAATTCCCGACTGCATGTGTGCCAGTGAGTGTTATCAATTCTCGTGAATCGAGGCGCATGTATCGAATTATCAATTATCATACAAAGCCAATAGGTACTTACGATAAACAATGATTTTTATACGACTGCCTGAAAAAAGGAGTATATTGTTTTCAGGGTTCATGTATGTATGTATGTGAGTTTGTATATTCCACCATAACTTCTATACGCCTGAACCGATTTTGATAAATGAGGTATCGTTAGAATCCCTAGCTTATTCCGGGTGACATAAGCTAGTAAAATTTAAAAAAAAATTGATGGGGAGACCATGGTCCCGCATTAAAGACTAAAATTGAAAAAGAATAATAATAAAAATGTGAATAAGATTCCAAAGGTAATTCAATACGGGCTACGGCAGAGCAGTCGTATTTTTATAATAATTTTAATTACATTGCTTAGACAATCGGGCCTCTGCCGTCTAAGTTTAAAGATTGCAAATTCGATTGATCGTAATAAAGCATAGGATCACATTAAGCGTCAAATCAAAATGAACCTTAAATATATTGTTTAAGAGCTCAATTTCGTCTATGAATACTGAATTTGTGACTTCAAATCACGGGCTTTTGGGACCATTTTACTTTGACGCCAATGTAATCTTTGAGTTTGAGTATATATTATTCCCCGGGATGCAACCTTTACTAAGTTTAGGTTAGTTTAGTTTAGTTTAAGCTCGAACCTCGATCACGATCAATCGAATTTGCAATTTAAAAACTTAGACTAAGCGATAGCCCGTCTCTCTCCTCTAGATGGAGAAAATGGAATTATTTTTAACATTTCCAAGTACTCTCAGTGGCTCAGTCGCAAAAGAAACGCGATGTAAGCAAGATGTCGCGGGTTCAAATTACACTCACAAAATTCGCAAATGAATGAATGAATGAAAAAATCTTTATTGTAGGTACACCAAGAAACACGTATACAATAAAACTAAACTATGGTACAATTGTCGGCCTTTTCGCTTTGAAGCGATCTCTTCCAGGCAACCATGCACACACAGGATTAAGCCAGTGAGAAAACTTCAAGGGTGTGCGTTATTTAAAATCGCAAATGTATATTATTGAAGTAAAAATTTCTTTAGCGCGTTGACCACTTTTCGATAGGGGGTAAACTTGTTGATTGCGTGACCGACACCCTGACTGACACCTCGCTGCCCCATGCTCGCGTTTTTACGAAGACAAAAGGTCTTAAATACAAATATACTACACTAGCGAATGGCCCACGACTTCGTCTGCGTGGTTTGAGGATTTTTGGTTACCGCGAGAACTCTTTAAATTTTCGGGATAGCCTGTGTATTCCAGACTATAATCTATCTCTGTGCCAAATTTCAGCCAGATTCGTTCAGCCGTTGGCGCGTGATTGAGTAACAAACATCCATACATCCATCCATACGTCCAAACTTTCGCATAATTTATAATATTTATATTATAATATGATTATTATAACTTTTTTTTTCGATTATTTTATGTATTTGTTTTTATTTTATTTTTTTCTCGATTATTTGTAATAGAATAACGAAAATAACTATGTTCTAACGAGGTGTTGAACTACACAGCACGGCTTGTTCCTATTAGTTTTACGAGTGGCTCGCCTCTTATCTCGTGGCCTAAAAAGAATGAGGTATAAATCTAAGCAGGTCGCACTGTATTTATACAATAAATATACATATACAACTGACTAGTGCGGCCTGAAAAAGCGGCTTTTAGACTAACCAACTTGGTTGGGGCTACAACCACCGACGTGTTTGTTGCTAATTCGTAGATGTTGGCCATTGTTTTAATTTAATTGTAATTATTTTAGGCTCAATGTTTTATATGTATCTTTGGATTAATGCAATTGTAAATATACTTTATTTTTTCAAAAGAGCAACCACCGAGGTTCTTGCTGGTTCTTTTCGGTAGGAACGGCATTCCGAACTAGTGGTAGATTCATTCGACTATTCATAAGCACTTGTAAAAAGTCTATTTGAATAAAAAATATTTGAATTTGAATTTGAATTAAGAAATTACTTACATTTTTTGAACGTTTATAATAATACTAGATGATTCCCGCGACTTCGTCCGCGCGGATTAAGATGTATGATTCCCGCGGGAACTCTTTAATTTTCCGGGATAAAAAGTAGCCTATGTCCTTCCCCGGGATACCATCTACCCTTGTACCAAATTTCATCAAAATCGGGTGTAAAGACAGTTTTTTTTATACCCACGGGAACTCTTTAATTTTCCGGGATAAAAAGTAGCCAATGTCCTTCCCCGGGATACCATCTACCCCTGTACCAAATTTCAGCAAAATCGGTTGAAAAGATGGGCCGGGAAAGCGTAGCAGACAGACAGACAGACAGACAGACAGACAGAAACACTTTCGCATTTATAATATTAGTATGGATTAGTATGGATTATAAACAAAACATAATATATAACAAAAATATCGAAATAAAATTATGAAATATATTAAAATCTTCTATACTTAATATTATAAATGCGAAAGTTTGGATGTATGGATGTATGGATGGATGTTTGTTACTCAATCACGCCCCAACTTCTGAACGGATCTGGATGAAATTTGGCACAGAGATAGATTATAGTCTGGAATAGCACATACGCTACTTTTTATCCCGGAAAATTAAGGAGTTCCCGCGGGAACAAAAAAAACCTTAATCCACGCGGACGGAGTTGCGGGTGTGAGAATATACAGATTTGCCTAACCTTTTTAAAAAACAAAATAGATCATTTGTTAATTATCCTGCAATAGTTTTGCGCCGACAAGCATATTTTCTGTTATCTTTCTCGGAACCAATTGTTATGATTTTTACAAATCTATTGTTCAAAAATACTTTGCTTTTTAGTTTATTGTACGTAGCCGCCTTTAGAACTGTCGGCAATAAAGCCATAAACTAGCTCTCCATTGTTTAAATTGTTTCCTTAAAAATGTTCTCACGACATACCGAAGTGAAACGGAGATAGTCGTAGGCCGTACTGTTTTGTCCTACAGAGACAATAAGCAAACAAAGAAATGGTTTTTCGACAAATGTGTATCGTAGGATAGTCTGGCTTTGAACGTCAATCGTTACAGACATCGATATAGTATGGCTGTTATAGTTATCAGTGTGATCGACTGTGTTTTGGTGTTGTAATAAAGCTAAGTATATTTCTGTATTATTCTTTTAGAGTAAAGTAAGATAACGAGTAACGACATAGTGTCCGTGATAATGTTAAGATCGTAACGTTATAGATAAGTATTTTAAATTGTGTTATTCTATTAAAGTAGAGTAATGTAACGATTAGGTGCCAGTGGTAATAGCAAGACCGTAAAGTAATAAGTAAAGAGAAATGTTGTGATATTGTAATAGCGTGGTTTTTCTTGGCAGATGTCTTTTCCCCGCTAAAGTAGGTTACGAACTGCCGTAGAGCCATTTGAATATAATTTCATGAATATACAGTTTCCAGTATTTATTCTGACTTCTGTTGTTTTATTCCATTTTCCTGTTATGATAATCGATAAGGTAGAGTCCCTACTAAATATAATTTCAGTATAATCAGTTCATTAAACTATACTTTGATGGTGTAATTAAAGTGATATATAACTTTCCTATTTTAGTTTCAATGTTTCAGTTATGATGGTTTTTTTCAGTAAGCTCACTGTATAAGGTCACTGACCTTAAACATATGAAACAATATTACAGGAAAAATATATTTTCCTTTCAGTCTTAGTTTTCATAGTATTTCCATCCTGACAAAGTATCAATTCTCATAGTTATTAATCAGATATCTCTTCTAAAATCTATCATCAGAAGTGGGATGACGATTCGCATGTCTCTGAAGGATTTAACTAATACATGTATTATAATGTTTTCAGGGTTAACACGCCAGTTATGAGTATTTGAAAGGCAGCTTGTAACCGTCGTCGCCAGACGCTACTTAGAACCAACGAGGTGCTGTTACACAGCAGGCAGAGGCAACTCGACAACTAAAATACAAAGTTTGTGAGTTAATAAAACTTGTATATAATCTCAAGTCGGAGGAAAAGTATTTGTGTCATTAAAGGTTACAAAACTTTTTATTGTACAAATATTCAGGTGTTAATGTGACCAAAGCATCTTTAATAATTTAAATTATTAAGTGTAAAAAATCTAACCTATCTTAGATGTGAACTACATTAGGGAATTAAACATTAAACTAATTTTGTCAATTCGTTTTGAGAATCAGGTTATGTTTTGCTTAAATGCGGTAATACATAGTGAGAAAATAAAAACAAAATTATTTATTTTGTGCGTGTGAATTAATGATGATTTGAAGTAATCTAGTTTGTAAAAAAAAAAACACGTGAAATTATGCATTTGAAATTCATGAGAAATACCTAACTATGTGTAGTCAGGTGTAAGATAATAGTTATGGTTTGATTGGCCGTTAGTTTATACTGATAATAATATATTAAGACCTCAGTCCTTGAGCGTGAGAACTTTTTATAGAACCCCCACATTGATATTTTCTAGCCACACAGACTCATCCCAGTGTTAGTATACGCACCCTGGACATGAATCGATGCTTCGCACAAGTTACATATTCATTACGCGCACGTCTACGTAGGATGTTTATGAATGTCACATAAAACACGCATTGTATGCAGCCATTAGCTTGTCGCATATCGTAGTCAACGGGCCCGTAGTGATTAGCCGGGGGCAAAAGGTGGGGCCAAAGTGTACGCTTTATTTTTTTAACTTATTTGTTTTATGAAGAAATTAAAAATATTATTCAAGTTTTGTGTGATATTGAAAAAGGGTTTCATTGATGATCTTTTATTAAAAAAATAAAGGTTAATTCAGATTAAAAAAAACAAACAGAGTGGTTTGAACAGGTTATATTTTGTCGGCACTAAAAAGAAGTTGGAAAAGCCATAACTCTATCTCTAAAATAAACTCAAACTCAAATATCTTTATTTCACATATTTGTCACTTATGCTGTCACTTATGACTGTTGTTTCGGTGACGTTTTCATGCTTCCGTTTCTTTGCTTTGCGTATATCTTCTCTTCTTTTAATCGCATCCATCAAATAAATTGGCTCCCTTACATCCATTTTTCTGTCTAGTCGCGAATCAATTATTTCTGGGAGCATACAGTTCCAAATTCATAATATCCACCTCAAAGGAGGGTAATTCGTAGTGCTTCTTTGAGGTGGATGGATATTATTATGAACGACACTTACTACAGAGCTCGCATCACCTTTAAAGTTCTCCTGAACTGAAACTGATTGTTTTCTGAAACAATAATAATTATTAAGATATTTTAATTTTCCGGGATAAGAAGCCTATGTCCGTCCCCGGTATGCAATCTATCTCTATGCCAAATGTCATCAAAATTGGTTGATCTGTTGAGCCGTGAAAAGCTAACAGACAGACAAGCACACTTTCGCATTTATAATATTAGTTCTCATTATTTCATCCATTTTTAATAAAGTAATTTTCATTGTGGTTTTTCATTCAGTAGTTACGATTACGAGGCAATATAAACATACATACAAACCTAGGATGCTTGCATAAAGAAACAGGTTCTCAGTAAGAAACAGGTTGAAACTTGTGTGTGCCGGAATTTTATACAAACTGTCAGGCGAAACAAAACAATCTTTTTGAGCTTCACTAGAGTCGGGTAATAAGATGAGTACATAACAGATACTTACTCCTTTATTTTAAATCTTCCTTTATTTTTTTTGGTTTATAATAATTTTCTTTACGCTTTCCCATATTATCTACCTGAAATAGATACTAAAATAAATTTCTAATATTAATAATAATAAATTAATAAATTAATATTAATAATTTATAATAATAAATTAATGTATGATAATTACAAAAAAATACATAATAAAACTCACATACCTAGTTAGTCTACTTTCTCGAAGAATTCAAATAATTTTAGCAGTCGTGCCCGACACTCGCGCCCCACCCTTATGCTAGATTGCGGATCGGGGATCGCGGAACTAACGGACGTGCGGTCGCCTTGAAAATTGAGACGGCACTGAATTTTGCATGCGCGTAGTCTCTAATATAAAGCGAATTCTGCTTCATACTAAAATGTATGGGCAGCGGGGAACGATTTCCGCTAAAAAAATGAATTATGTTTAGGCTTAGATTATTGTTTTTTGGTTTGAATTAGTTAAAAACTTTAACGGTGAATGTATTGTCTATACTTTCATCTCACGTTTTAACCAAAAATATTTTCTAATATATTAACAAAATAGCATAGAGAGTTTTAATAGAAAAGGCCGTTTTAGATGTTTTTGACCATTGTTGACGAATTTTTTTCTCGAAAATCAAGAATTATTTTATAAGTATCACGCGGTGTAAGTGAAGACTCATTTATTAACTAATCGAGATTTTTTTGTGGTGCCATTCAATGAAGTAAGTTCTTTAATTTTTTTGAAATCGTAACTGCCTATTCGCGCGTATTTTAAGGACCTGCCTCTTAATGTGATTATGATATCTTTAGACTTGAGAGTCTTCCAATGGTCAAAGAGTTATTATTTTATGCGATTCAGAAGTCAAACTCTTATTAATCGTTTCTGAATAAAATGTCTCTGATAACCAAACCGAAAGACCGATACTTTGATAGCAACTCTATAACGTTTTTATTTATTTGTCGTTTGTAAATAGGTACAATATTGAATCGGACATATTACCTTTTCAGTGACCCTAATTTTAGTAATCGATTTGAATTTGGTTTTTTTTACTTTAGTTCTCGTAGTGTCTAGTGTAGAATAGTGTAAAAAAAAAGAGTATAAAGTAATTTTCACAAAAAAAAAGACAACATAAATTATTTAATTTTATTGGAAAATCGTTGATAGGTAAGTTGATTTTTAAAGATTAAATGCTTTATGTCTTGAGTAATGGATTCTTTACTGGTAGGTACTTAAGTTTTTCCATTAGGTTCATATAAAATTCATGAAAATATAGTGTCTTGTTTGGACACTTTTATATCATGTCGTTCTAGCAGTAAATATTTTATCATTTAAACTAGTGGAAGGTTATTTTTTTTTTACAAAGGTGTATTTATCTCGGTTAATTTTAGTATACCAAGTTAGAATGAAGATAGACACTAGAACTACTAAAAGTTCGATAGACACAATAGAGTGGTGACAACCTAGATAACATTCCAATTATGAGAAAAGATGTAGTGGACTAAATTTGGGCTGAAAGGCTGAACTTAATAGATACTAGTAAATCATAAATCTTAGAACTCAAAAACATTCCTGATATTAAGTAAATTCTATGAAGTGCCTCATCAGAACAAAAATCTCTTTTTTTAATTAATATTTTAACACGGGCAATAAGTTGAATAAGATTCTGAACAGTTAGTCGAGTCGCCCCGTTAGCAATCGTCGGTCAAGTTTCTAAAATGATTCCTTTAATTTGTAGTGAAGTACGGAGTAGTGATTACTTTTAAATTTTTATATAGAAATTTAAATTATTGTGAAATCAAAGATTTGTTTATTAGTTACTTAGATGTGAACCATTTTCAAAAACTAAATGAACAGTATAAATTCCTTGATTAATTCTTAAAATTGTTTCCAGAATAATTATAAAACAAACTTGCAAGAGATTTAGAGTGTTGTATTGAATAGATGTAATGGGCAATATCGTAAACCAATCAAAAAGTAATTTTTGAGACAAGATTTTAAGATTAAAGTTTGGTTTTTCAAAAAAAAAAAAAAAGAAACAGGTTTGAAAAAAAAAAACATCAAGTTTTTTCATGATAAATTTCAGTATGGGGAGCATTTAGTGCTTTTCCCTTTTACACTACCGGTTTCGATTGACTGAATTTAGTTAAAGGTATAGTATTAGAATTTAGTAACATATGAAAACAAAACCTAGAAGCTAATGTAGGTACCTATAGGATGAAACAAAGTTAGAATATATAATAAATAAATAAATAAAAAAAAAACACCAAACTGTACCGGCGCTCACTCGTTTAAATATAGCTACAAAGTAATTTTGACCATTAAGTTGACGTATTTCATATGATTCAGTTAGTCATATTGAGTCAGTAACTATGTTTCGTATGATTCAGTAGCCATGAAGTAGAGCCGTAAAATTATTTTCATTTAAAAATTCGATTACAAAACTCATTTTGTAACTATGTATATATATTTTTAATGTTGATTTTAATCAGGTTAGCCGAGCGGAAATAACTTAAATAAATAAACCAGTAACAAAAAAAAAAACAACGCCAAATGGTATACTGGTTCCATTCTACGAAACAAAAACAAAATAAATAAAAAGGGCAGTAGTCCGCACTTTTGAGATAAACGAGAACCCCCAAAACGGTATCAAACAACGTGAAAGTAAATGCCACTTTATATATCTTTATGAAGCATATAAAAAATATTTGTCAAACTATTAACAGGTAAAACGGGATGGAGCCGATGGAGGTTCATAATCTATAGCGTGATGTTTTGTAAAATATTGGATTGCTATTTTGGAACTTTTGTCCGACAGTAACTGGAAAAGAGCAAGGTGTTGCAACGCTTTCAAACGTGAAATCTGTAAAATAATAATATCTAAAACTTTATTGCCAGGCAGCTTGCATTTGTTTCTGGATTTGCCATTGAATTGTAAAGACTATCTTAAACAGCATCTGTTATGTCGAGGATATTATACTATTGATGACTTTCTCGATGACAATGTTGCATGGTAGCAACCGGCTTCGCACCCAGCAACTCACAAGACATTATAATACTTACGTCACGTTTGCATTGTATTTTATTTACAAAGTGTAACACTTTTCTGTTAATGATCAACTGCTAAATCCTTTTTGCCGGTTCTTTTCAGTAGACTCAGCTTTCTAAACCAGTGGTAGATCTTTACAACTTATCATTAGTGACACAAGTTGTCCTGCGTGAAACAAATCATTTCATTTTTCATTTTCATTTGGTAATGACGTCACTGAGCGTTGAGTGGTGGAGAACATTTAGTAAACGATTTCAACTGAAAAGTAGGTATATATATTTTTTTATATCACTAGTTAAAAATTATAGGATAATAATAGGAAAATTTAAGAACACTAGAAATCATTAAAGATGTTTTGGATACTCAGTTTGTTTTCAATTTATGTTAGACTTAATTATGTTTACTATTTAGTAATGTGATCCGAATAAAGCTGTCCTAGGTGAACGGTTATCACTTATATAACAAAGAATATATTTCACTTGCGAGTGATGAGAATAAGCTTAGTTGCAATAAGTGCAGTTGATCGAGATCAATGAGGTCATTTATTATTTATTTATTTTAATATAACTAGAAAAAAAAATAACAATAAACCACATTGCATAAATGACAATAACATCAAAGTTGGACTTACGTCATAATTTGGCCGTTTGCATGGGTAGTAGGTCTGACTCCTAATTAGATACTTGAATTTAGGATATCATTCCTAATTACCGCGGAGCTCCTGACTTATGAAGTACAATCTGTTTGGTTCATATAATATTACATACAATACATTTTTTTTTAAAAAAAGTCCTTTTATTACAACAACTCACAAAATTGCTAGTTAAGAAAATGTTGAGTCGATCAAATAGTTTTAGATCAAATAGTCAAAAAAAACTATAGGTAAGATACTTGAAGCTGAACTGATGGAAATAATATAATTGAACAATATTCTGATAACTGTTCCAGCTTAAATATAGGATTCCGTGAGTGTAGTATTATATACTTTGTTATCTTAATTGCATTTTTGGGTTAAACAATCACCACAACATCGATTGTCATGTTATGTATAAATTGTATGTTATGTGAAAAGAAAAATATTGTAAACTTGAAGATGGAAATGACTTTTCGATTTATACATGGCATTATTGACTTGAGGACGTGAATGTCATTTTAATTTGAAAAAAAAAAAAAAAAAGAAAAAAAAATCATTTTTTGATTTTGAATAAATCTGTTTTAGAATTAACTGAAAATCATTTCCATTGAGATATGTTTATCTTGATATAACTAATTAGTATAGTTGGTGATCAGTTGTAAGTTGTAAGTTAGTGTAAGTTGTGAAATAATATTGTAAGGTTATGGAAATCTCATTGCGATGAGAGTGACGATGTGAGGGATTGCCATTGGATTTGATGATGAGTCGTACTTGTGAAATAATATTGATGATATAGGGGTTTTGGAAAACTCATTGCGATGAGAATAACGATGTTGGTCTCACCTGTGGGTGAAATGTGATGGATTGCCATTGGGTAATAATAATGTTGGTATTACTTGAGATCGAGTAGGTATGTGATGGATTATTGGTGGGCGAAAATAATGTGAGTATCATTTGCAAGTGGTGATGTGCTAGCATTGAAATCACTGACGAGGGAGGTTCTATTATTAATTTGGACTTAATTTAATTGTGACTGAAATATGCTGGAGTGAATCAGTGTCCTTACTCAAATTCTGATTCTGCTTCATTATTTTGCTAAAGGCGCTGCTGAGACACGTAATGCACGTTGATCGAGGTGCTTTAGTATATTTCACTCAATTTTACAACTGTGACAATGCTTACACATCCTAAGAGTAAAAATAAATGTGTTACATAAATTATAGATAATATTATGATAATTATTGGAATGGATAAAATACTACTATACTATACGATTATTGACTTGATATTATATTTTGTAAGTAGATACTAGTGACGTTAAGAGAAAGTACTTGTTGTATAAAAGTATGATAATTACACACATAATTAATACAGAATGGATTTTTTGTAGTATTGTAAATTAAGTTGTATAGAAGAAGGTTAAGTTCTTATTGGAATTAGTTTAGTATTATATATTGAGTTTTGTAAATTGTAACAAACTATGATACGATACATATTTAATTTGTTTTTGACCTATGTACTTCGAGAACGAAGTACTTGTCAGTCTGGCCGTGTGAGAATATACAGATTTGCCTAACCTTTTTAAAAAACAAAATAGATCATTTGTTAATTATCCTGCAATAGTTTTGCGCCGACAAGCATATTTTCTGTTATCTTTCTCGGAACCAATTGTTATGATTTTTACAAATCTATTGTTCAAAAATACTTTGCTTTTTAGTTTATTGTACGTAGCCGCCTTTAGAACTGTCGGCAATAAAGCCATAAACTAGCTCTCCATTGTTTAAATTGTTTCCTTAAAAATGTTCTCACGACATACCTAAGTGAAACGGAGATAGTCGTAGGCCGTACTGTTTTGTCCTACAGAGACAATAAGCAAACAAAGAAATGGTTTTTCGACAAATGTGTATCGTAGGATAGTCTGGCTTTGAACGTCAATCGTTACAGACATCGATATAGTATGGCTGTTATAGTTATCAGTGTGATCGACTGTGTTTTGGTGTTGTAATAAAGCTAAGTATATTTCTGTATTATTCTTTTAGAGTAAAGTAAGATAACGAGTAACGACATAGTGTCCGTGATAATGTTAAGATCGTAACGTTATAGATAAGTATTTTAAATTGTGTTATTCTATTAAAGTAGAGTAATGTAACGATTAGGTGCCAGTGGTAATAGCAAGACCGTAAAGTAATAAGTAAAGAGAAATGTTGTGATATTGTAATAGCGTGGTTTTTCTTGGCAGATGTCTTTTCCCCGCTAAAGTAGGTTACGAACTGCCGTAGAGCCATTTGAATATAATTTCATGAATATACAGTTTCCAGTATTTATTCTGACTTCTGTTGTTTTATTCCATTTTCCTGTTATGATAATCGATAAGGTAGAGTCCCTACTAAATATAATTTCAGTATAATCAGTTCATTAAACTATACTTTGATGGTGTAATTAAAGTGATATATAACTTTCCTATTTTAGTTTCAATGTTTCAGTTATGATGGTTTTTTTCAGTAAGCTCACTGTATAAGGTCACTGACCTTAAACATATGAAACAATATTACAGGAAAAATATATTTTCCTTTCAGTCTTAGTTTTCATAGTATTTCCATCCTGACAAAGTATCAATTCTCATAGTTATTAATCAGATATCTCTTCTAAAATCTATCACGGGCATCAGCTAGTAATTAATAAAACTAAATAAACAACTAAAGATTTTGTTGCTAAAAAATTAGGGTCGTTTAGCTGTACCATAACGAGTGCGAGCTAATTTAATACTAACTTACATTATTATATGATTGAAGTATTCTGTAGAGTTCATAAGGTGTTGGATATTTTTACCTGCAACAGAAAAAAGAAGGCTATCAAATAAAGTCAAATCGTAAAGTTCAATGTAAAACCTCCTTTTATACCGTAGAAATAGTTAAGACCTGGGATTTTTGTTAGTGTCTATTACTTTATTTTAATAATTACTAATATTATAAATGCGAAAGTTTGGATGGATGGATGTTTGTTACTCAATCACGCCCCAACGGCTGAACGGATTTGACTGAAATTTGGCCATAGGCAACTTTTATTCCCGCGGGAACCAAAAACCTCAAACCACGCTTTTATACATCCATCCGAACTTTAGCATTTATAATATTCCAAAATATATAAAATTCACGTCTTCTGTTAGTTTTAAGTTTGATAATCATTATTTTAAACTATTGACTAAATTAAAAAAAGTGCGTTGAAATTTGATGACGTCACATTTATGTTTTTCATACAAACTTCCATACTAGGAGCGCTTTTTTAAATTTGATCAAGAGTTGCTGATTTGATTCAGTTGTCATCATCCGTATTGTCTCTGGTCAGCATCATCACTTACCACCAAGGTGAGATAGATAGGTGAGGTAGATAAAGGGCTAACTTGTAGTATAGGTACAACAACAAAAAAAAAAAAACGGGCAAGTGCGAGTCGGACTCGCACACGAAGGGTTCCGTACCATTATTAATAAATAATTACCTTTGTTAATGAACCGCAAGACTAACTTTGTTTGTAGAGGTTTATTGTTAATATCAAAAAAACTATGCTAGTTAGAGCATTGGCTATAGTTTTCCTGTAAAATATACGTAAATTCCTATTGACCATAATTATTTCTAATTTTTCGATTGGTAAACTCCGAAGATAAGGGGGGGGGGAACGGTATTTTTTTAGACATTTTCCCCGATAAATCAAAAACTATCATAACTAAAAATAATTAAAAATCTGTTTTAGAATGTACATGAATACATTACAATGAATGTACCTTTCATATGATATGAAACCAGAATGCGGGTGGCTTAAATTTCTACTTAATTAAATAATACAATACACAATAATGTTATGGATAAAAATTACAAAACAGATCAAATACCTACACTGAACACGTAATCGAACAATACAACGTCCAGAACTTGAAATTAAACTGACACATACCTACGTCCCATCATACGCGAACGCTTAGTTATAAGTTGTTTTAGTTTTACTTGCAGTTAACTAAAACGTTAGGTACTGAGAACAGCACTCGCTCCAAATTGAGTGCAGTTTTAACTGTGTTCCGGCTTCATGGCTTCGGGTCGACAAATTTTAGTTAACTATCACATTGTTTGCTGTAACACTATTTCAGTATTTATGCCTAATGGTTTAGAGAGAGATAGGACAGCGATGCGTTTTGATTTTATTATTATTCTTACACACCTTTAGAGTCGCGTTACTACAGTTTAAACTTTGTACAGTTATTGTTGAGACTTCAGATATAGTATTATCAAATTCAAAATCGCAAGGAACAAACCACGCGGATTAATTGAAATAATGATAAATAATCTATTCATTGTTTCCATTCAGCCTAAAACCGCCACCAAACACCAAATGAAATGACATTTTTTAAGTTTTTAAGCTTCGTTACGTTACACTAACCGATTTTGAATTACCTAACATCTTTGTAACTAAGTATTTTATTTTTATAGTAAGAATTCGTCCGAAACTTGTGGATCCACGGAAGACCAGCGCTGTGCCTGTGCTCGAACCACAGTCATAGCAAAATGCTGAGTGGAGTCCATTTTGGGATCACACAAATCATATTTCTGTCTCATTCCTTCCCACTGTCATTATTGTATTGTGGTTCCAAATAAACGCTTTTTCTTTCTTTCTTTCTTTCTTTCTTTCTTTCAATTTACTCGTATTTATCCATTCACCCGTAGCCACTCACTTTGATCAAGATTTCCAATCAAAGAGAACTTCTGCAAGAACCCCATTTACAATTTTCCATTCAGAGTTCTTTTACAAAACAGAATGTCTACAATTAAGACGGTATCAGACATCGCTCGACTGCGCCAGGCATAAAACGAGCATTACTGCTTGTTATGGGTCAGCTTTATGTTTATTGTATGTTCTACATCCGCAGAAAGAAATCCTAAGGGTGAGCCCGCACTTCGACCGCGTGAATTTTCCTACAGAATCTATACTCTACACTAATATTATAAATTTGAAAGTTTGGATTGATGGATGGATGTATAGATGGAGGGATGGATGGATGCATGGATGGATGTATGGATGGATGGATGTTTGTTACTCAATCACGCCATAACGGCTGGACGGATCTGGATGAAATTGAGCATACATTATAGTCTGGAATAACACCATATGCTACTTTTTATCACGGAAAATTAAAGAGTTCCCGCGGAAACCAAAAAACCTCAATCCACGTGGACAAAGTCCCCGCGACATTAGCTAGTTGAAATTATATAAAGCCGTTCGGTTGTTTATTTTTCGCAAGTACCTACGTGCGGCTTCTTACAATTTTCGCGCGGTATTAGCAGTGTGTGTTCGCCCGGGTCCGTTGACATAGGCAGAGCGATGCGGTTTTTAATCCGCTTCTCTTTCACACGGGGTTTTCGTGTTTTAACGATGTGTAAAATATCAGAACGCATATACAATGTAGAGAGTAGAGACAGAACACTAACTAGAGAATACTAGTAGAGACGTCTCGATGTAAAACAAAACGGCATCATGCGATTGGTACATAATAGGTATATAGGGTGTCTCATACAAAATGGTAGAAATCTAAAGCAATATTATAATGCTCATGCTCCACCTATATGGATAATATAGATCTTCATTGTACGGGAGCAGGTGATATGGCTCGACCGTAACAAAGGATGATATCATCCACCGAGCGGGTGTTGTGCTCGGGGACCACTGGTCCGACCGTTCATCGTTGGAGGTCGTATATACGCGTAATTCAGAGAACGCTTCGTTAGCGTGAGTTAGGCTCTTCGTGTTCATCGTGCGCTACTAGTAATGCCATCTATTGGATTATGTGCGGACTGCGAAGTCCGCTACATTCATGAAAAATCACTTCCATTATATGGGATAAAAAGTAGCCCACTTTGAACTTATCCTTTTCCGGGAGGCAAAATATTTCATCATCAATATTTGGACAGTGAAACCAGAAAGACTGACACTTTTCACAATATGATGCCCGCGAATTCGTCCTCGTGGATTAAGGTATTGTTTAAATTCCTTGGGCAACTCTTTAATTTTCTAAGACTAAAGTAGCCTATGTCCTTACCCAGAATGTACCAAATTTCATCGAAATCGGTTTAACAGATGGACCGTGATATCGTAGCAAACAGACAGACATACACACTTTCGCGTTTATATATTATTATAATTATAATATCATGAAAGCAAAAGAAGATTTTCGGACAATTTATAATTTAAAACCGCGCGAATCCCTTAGAGAGAAATTTAAGGAAATAGGTATTCTTACAGTAGCCTCGCAATATATTTATAGTAATTTAATCTTCGTAAAACAGCACATTCATAATTACAAAAAAATATGCGATCTGCATGATAGGCAAACTAGAGGCCGCCATAAGCTCGTGACTCCATCGCTCCGCCTCAAGAAGGTCCGAAGGTCGTTTGTGGGAATGAGCATTCTATTTTATAACAAAATTCCACAACCTATCTTAAACTTGCCTTTACACAAGTTTAAGAAGTCCATTAAAATTATGCTCCTGAAAAAGGCTTATTATACTGTTGAAGATTACGTAAATGACAAAAAAAGTTTATTTGAATAAAAATCATTTTGAATTTTGAATTTTGGACAGAGATAGATGGAGTAATCTTCTGGAGCAGGCCCGGGCGGGATGATGATTATCAGAATGGATTATGAATACCGATAGTTAAATACCTACACTCGAAATCGCAACGCAGCGCCGCCAATGTGCATTAACCCTTATACGAAGGAGTCGCGATTTGGATCAGAATAGGGTACTTTGGTTTGTTAATGTTTTAAGGAAATTACATTT
The DNA here is from genome assembly GCA_923060345.2 of Erebia aethiops. Classification (NCBI taxonomy): domain Eukaryota; kingdom Metazoa; phylum Arthropoda; class Insecta; order Lepidoptera; family Nymphalidae; genus Erebia; species Erebia aethiops. The sequence continues at coordinate 4,141,652 of OV281096.1, read as the reverse complement.
CGGGTCTGAAAGCCTTTTATAATAAACCTTTATACACTCATAACTTTCGCAGTTAGGTGAAATTGGAAATTGACTATTGCCATTACAAAGTTATTCTCGTAGATGCTTCGTTCGCGTGGATTAAGATTTATAGATTTCCGCCAGAATTCTTTGATATTCTGGGATAAAATGTAGCCTATGTATCGAGCCAGGTTATAAGCTATCTCCATTACAAATTTCAGCCAAATTGGTTCAGTCTTTGTAACATTTTATTCCGGAAAATAAAGAGTTCCCGCGGAAATCCAAATCTTAATTCACATACATAGTAGGTAGTAATAGAAGGAAACTCTGTTCCACCATTGTTATACTTTTATTAGCTCTCTCTGCGTCGTATTCCTCATCGCTGAGGGCGTGACCCCATTCCACTAATCGTATAATGGCAGAGGTTTTCTCGGGATAGTATAAAAAAGTGTCCGTCGAAATGCATTAAATTGGGTGCGCCACATTAGCATCAGGGTAAATTTAAAGGGAAGCGCCAAATATTATTAGAGTAGGTTTGAGAAATAAACAAGGAAAGAAAACATTCATCATTATTTTGTACAGCGTAAGTTGTTGAGATTTTAATAAATAACTACTTTAGTCGGCAAATATATTAATTTTTTTAACTCGGCATCAACAATTGCTGCATTCATACCATAACCATTGCCTACACCAGCGCCATTGTGGAAGGTTATGAACTGTTATTTATAGCAACCACTGGACACTTTTTCAACTTTTCTCCCATAAGAGATGACACTCCTTATCTCTACCCACCATAAAACAAAACATCATCCATTAACCATTATATAGGTACAGATTATCCAACATCGAGTTCCTAGGCCACTACATGCTAAATCTATGATATAGGCTAAATGGAGAACCATAGAAATAGTAAGGCCTGGCACATACGAGTGCCTACTAGTCTTTAATTTCGAGCTCAAAATATACTAAATGTATATTTTAACCTCGAAATCCGTACGCCAACTGACCTGCCTCGGTCGGAACTCGGAGTGTTGAAAAATCTCCTCGTTCGATAGATTGTAAATAAATAAATAAATAAATAAAATCTTTATTTGCAAAATTACAAGGTTCAAAATTATAATTTGGCCTCTAACTCCCAAAAAAGTAAAGACTGTGTTATGGGAGTAAGTGCCTTCCCGATTACATAGGTGCTATTTTTGCAATATTGGCTAAGGTTAAATTGTTATAGGTAATGTAATTTTAAAAGTAAAAGCCGAGTAAAAAACAAAACAACCGCCTACGGGGTACTTTAATCCCGTACAATCATTAATTATACCCTTTTTTAACCCTCAGATAGAATCGTAACTTTTGATAAGTCAATTTGTTTTTTTTTGCGTTGATCAGCAGCTCTATTATGTAAAAGCCCTATTATGTATGTATTTCAATCATTGTTAGAATCGCAATCATTGGGATTGACTGAATTTATCGTATTCTTATTTTGCGAATTGACCCATAACGAAAGTGTTAGCCAAGAAGTGATTGTCGTTTTGTCGATTTGTCGTCGTTGCACTGTAGCAATAATTTTTACGTAATATGACCATTGATAGCTGATAGCTTAGTATTAAGAATGTATTTTTAGAGTGACCGGCTATAAATGTAACATCAGACACTGAGAGGTCTCCAGTGTGAGTTCTCGGACAAACAGTGACTAATAAAACGAAAATGAGCGGTGATAAAAGGTTAACTTTATGTTTCAGCACTGCTTAAAACCTCAGACTATGAATCTTTAATAATAGCCGTCATAGAATTATAATAATTATTCCACCAAACAGGAGTGGAAAAGCCGAGATCTCCTGCTACTGTAATAATGTCCTTTCAACCGAATTTCGGCCACGGCGCGGCGGTTTTATTTTTAGTGTGCGCAAATACTGGTGCACTCTCTCTACTTTTACTCTCATTTGACGGAAAATCCGACACGATCTGAGAGAGATCAGGAGAAGAACCGATGACGGCTTTACGTGCTCTCCGAGGCATAATAGGGGTGAAACACCGCCAACTTCCTAACTCCGGGCTACAAGAATGGCGGTCATACTCGTTAACAGAAATGACAGGGTGCCATCGTGTATTGATTGATAGCTCGTCCATGTATTATATAAAATGTATTCTGCAATATGCAAGGCCCTGACTACGTTTAGTTCGGATCACAGTTTTTTTTATTTTAATATATAGGCTAGCGCTTGGCTGCAATCAGACTTGCTTTGTATCAGACAGTTAAACATTTCCTTGAGAAGATCCTTCTCTGAGTTCTTATCTATGTAAAGAAAGAGCAGGATTCCAAGTATCCATAGCATGTCGGTCGGCATGATTAGAATTTTTTACATTTCCTCCTAAACTTACGTACACCCTCTACTCTTATTCACTGTAGCGGTCTTCGCAGTCCGCACATAATCCAATAGATGGCATTACTAGTAGCGCACGATGAACACGAAGAGCCTAACTCACGCTAACGAAGCGTTCTCTGAATTTACGCCTATATACGACCTCCAAAGATGAACGGTTGGACCAGTGGTCCCCGAGCACAACACCCGCTCGGTGGATGATCATCCTTTGTTACGGTCGAGCCATATCACTTGCCCCCGTACATTCACTATTAAATTTTTCTTATTTTTATTGTTGTTTTTTAAATGTATGTCTCCTGTATTTTGGTATACAATAAAGAATATTTCATTCTTTCAAGTACCACATAACATTATGGACGGACTATTCACAGATTAAAAAGTTCCTTGGCTTGTGCAACGTGCGACATTGAGCGAGTTAGGTCGCGGCGACATCCAGCGACAACTCAATCACGCCAGAACGGCAGAACGGATCTGGCTGAAATTTGGCACAAATATAGATTAACTCTGGAATAACACATAGGCTATTTTTTATCCCGGAAAGTTAAAAAAATCCCGCGGGAACCAAAAACCCTTAATCCACGCGGACGATATCGCGGGCATCAGCTAGTAAAATATTTTTTCATTTCATTTCATGTCACTGCGACCGACGTCGCGCGGTTTTTAGTCGCCACACTGGACGAGCCCTTAGGTAGGGTTTGAGAAATCCTTTTACGTATCTATGGAAACAAAATCGGCCGAATGCGGCAAATATGATATATATATCTGAAAATTAGAAGGCGGAGAAATAATTGGCTGTACAGTGAAAAGACACCAGTGAGGGAAAAATGCCTTTGTCATTTGGTTTTTGCGGTTCGACCAGTAATGAACTGCTCGCGCTGTTCAATTTCTCTTTGTAGTCGAACCATGAACTCGGAACGCACTTTTTTTCTTTGTTGTGTTTTCTTTTATCTATACTTATAATAAAACTGTAACTGGAAGATTTCTGTACATTTAATATATTCTGAAAATTTTATCGGGGTATGCTTTACTATAGATACTGAGCCCAAAACAGACTTTTATTTAATTTTTGTCTGTCTGTCTGTCTGTATGGCCGCGCATCACGCGAAAATGAAATTTGGTATAGCGGTAGCTGATACTCCGGGTCAATATATAGGATAGTTTTTATCCCGATAGGACATAAGGTTCCTCCAGGATAGGGGTTTTTTGTTGATTTTACTCCATAACTCGGTCAAATATTAACAATTTGACAATTCTTTTTTCTTTAGTATGGTAATACACACAATTAAATTATTATGTACTAAATGATGCCCGCGACTTCGTCCGCGTGTTCAAGTTTTTTTTAATTCCCGGGGAACTCCAAAATTTTCCGGGATAAATAACAATTTCATATAATAACTATGTCATTCCCGGGATGTAACCTACCTCTATACCAAACTTCGTCAAAATCTGTTGAAAATGGGCTGTTAAAGCGTAGCAGACATGAGACAGATAGACAGACAGACACACTTTCGCATTTATAACATTAGTAGCTATGGATAAATGTATGTAAATTTCATAAATATATAATGAATAGTTTTTGATAGTAGGTAGGTACCTACACACACATTAGGATAAACTAACCCGTGCGAAGCCTATTTTGGTCATCTCATGTACCTATGTATGTAGTATCAATAACTAAGAATAATGTTTATTACTTTCCTCAACTTAAAGCAATGTGGCAATAATATTGTTTTTGTATTTACACTATTTCAGCTTCGAAACCAACTGCAAAGACAGTTAAGCAATTCAGGATCAGTACTTTAAAAAATTTGGGTAAGGAAAATCCAGCTATTTTTATTTTATCTAAGTGTTATATTCAAATTTCGCCTAAAGAAATATTACTTTGCTTCAAAAATGTCGCAAGCGTTTTAATAAACATTTGTGGTATGGACCATTAGCTCTTTCAATTTGGATCCTTTTCAAAGGCTTTTGACTTCATCTGCGCTTTATTTGCGAACCCTTACTTGAGCTTTTTGGAGCTCTGCCGATGGGTTGCGGTTTGTTCAAGCTCTCAATTTGTCTCCTTTACATTTCAAATGTTAACGGCTGGCTTTAATGAAACGTTTGTGGCTTTGTGTTCATAATTTTATTTGGAAGGCCTTTTTCAGTGATAAGAAGGTTCATTTTCTGGGAAAATAAAAGGTAAATATTAAATAAAAATTATTGGACTATAAAATTAAAAAACTGGAAAATTAACAAACTTGAATTAACTACAAGAGCTTTCGTGAAAACATTATCTTTAGTTTTACCGAAAGATGACCGAGAGAGGAAGGTAAACAGAGTAGGAACTGTCGTTGAACAAAATTAAAAGCTTAATTCGTTGATTTAGTTTGCTTTTAAATTTAGTTCCAAGAGGTTGCATTAATTAAATTAAATACTAGATAATGCCCGCGAGTTCGTCTTCCTCGAAATCTTTAATTTTCCGGGGTAAAAGCCTATGTCCTTCCCCGGGATGTAACCTACATAAATATTAATGCCGTTGGCCGTTGCCTGGATCCAGCGCCTCCCTGCAACTCGCATGATGTTTTTTTTATCCACTATAAGTCAGCCCTTGACTGCAATCTCACCTGATGGTAAGTGATGATGTATGTAGTCTAAGATGGTAGCGGGCTAACCTGTTAGGGAAATGGGAGTTATATTAAAAACCCATACCCCTATTCGGTTTCTACACGACATCGTACCGGACTGCTAAATCGCTTGGCGGCACGTCTTTGCCCGTAGGGTGGTAACTAGCCACGGCCAAAGCCTCCCACCAGGCCAGATCAGGGAAAATTCAGGAATTATAAATTTCCAAATTGACAACAGCGCTCAACATTGCGCCACGGGGGTCGTCAAGATGTCGTCTGTCCATACATGTGGAGCGTCTGCGGTCTAACAACGCTACGTGTTCCAGTGGGTCGTTATTCGATGAAGTACCACCGGATTAAAAACAATCCATAACTCACGGTAGAAATCTAATATTATTAGTTAGATGTTTGTTACTCAATCACGCCAGAACGGCTTAACGGAGCTGGATAAAATTTAGCACAGAGATAGAATTATAGTCTGGAATAACACATAGGCTACTTTTTATCCCGGAAAATTAAAGAGTACCTACCCGCGGAAACCGAAAAACCTCAATCCACGCGGACGTCATGTCTGGCAGCGACAAGGTATTACATTAGATACGTAAGTACATATTTTACAAACTGGGTACGTTTAGAACGTGGGTTTAGGTACGTACATATTTTGTGTCTGTACAAACATTAGAATTTTAGAATCCATACTAACATAAATGCAAAAGTGTGTATGTCTGTCTGCTACGCTTTCACGGCCCATGTTTTCAACCGATTTTGATGAAATTTGGTATATTAGTATAGTTTACATCCCGGGAAAGGTATTTCCTTTCCCGGCTACTTTTTATCCCGGAAAATCAGCTAGTTAATAATACAAATGCGAATCTAGCATAACATTATAAAGTTTAATAGTAGGTGCATTCATCTTCATTTCTAACTACGAAAACTTCCTCCTTTCCCCCGTTTAAAAAAGTATGTACATAACGATTCTTTGTCCAGGCAAAGGTCTTTGATAGCTGCCCGAGATAATAGATAAAACTATTGGAGCGTTGTTTATCTTCCCCTATCTAAGGAAACTACTTGCGACGTCCACGGTAATTAATTGGATGGTTTGGCCTACTTTGTTCGTAAACGACTGTTGACGACCTCCGTGGCGCAGTGTTGAGCGCTGTTGTCTCAACGTGCGGAGGTCCCGGGTTCGATCCCCGGAAGGGTCAATTTGGCAATTTATAATTTCTGAATTTTCTCTGGTCTGGCCTGTGGGGGGCTTCGGCCGTGGCTAGTTATCACCCTACCGGGAAAGATGTGCCGCCAAGCGATTAAGCGTTCCGCTACGATGCCGTGTAGAAACCGAATAGGGGTATGGGTTTAATATAACTGCCATGCCTCTAACAGGTTAGCCCGCTACCATCTTAGACTGCATCATCACTAACCATCAGGTGAGATCGCAGTCAAGGGCTAACTTGTAGTGGATAAAAAAAAACGATACTTAGTAATAGGTCTCTTTGCATCGTATTCCTCATTACCTACTGAGGATCGTGACTCGTGACCCCTTTCCGTTAACTCTCTCTCTTAGGTCTTTGTAACGATTATTATCAGATGTTAGTGATAATATCCGGGGCCGACGACTTAACGTGCTCTCCGAAGCAGGGAGGAAACGAAAGGTCAATTTTGAACCTCCAAATTCGGTCACCCATCCAGTTACTGACTTGGGTCAACGTTGCTTAACAATCGCAATCAACTGATATGCCTTGTCACAACTAGGCCCCTCGTCCCTCATAATAGTAATAGATAGAAACTAGAAAAACTTCAATGTGATGGGTTCAGTATATTATATAGTTTTACGTGAGAGCCAGATCCAACAGATATAGGATTTCTCGGTAACTCAACCCATCCCCTAAGTATGAGAACGGTGTCAAACTAGGCCAGCGTGGTGGACTTCACACCCCTTTGAGATTATTATGGAATTTTACTTGGTATCCCCTTTGACTCAGTGAATCGATTTTAATACACTAATTAATAGTACATTTGTATTAGGCCCAAAAACCGCCATAGTATAAAATGTATACTCTCTGGACATACCTATTATTTTCATGTGCATCGTAGTTGGTACTTGGTAAGCGTAAGACTAGGAAATCAATTCTAAGTCGAATCACACACTGCGACACGCTCTGCGACAGAGCGCAGAGCTGCGCATTAATTACACGATTAGGTATACCTTCTTACGGTCAACGCCGCAGTGTGAGATTCTCCTAAGGTCTAGGTTGGAGAGGTCTTGCCTAGAAATTACCTCTTCATTCTTGCCTTGGACGCCGCCGGAAGAGCGTTCGAACCTTAGCGATATGTATCAGAAACGTTGAATAAACGACAATAGTTTTGGTACCTTGTTTGTCGTAAAAATAAAATTCGCAACCATTTCATCCAAGGTGTTGCTTGGAAGTAATAATAATAACACTACAAAGTTTAAAAATATTAAATACAGAGAGACAAAAAGCCAAGTAGGTAAGTAGTAAAGTACGCCGAAAGCGTTGGCATAACGAGGCAACACTCTTATTTTGTAGCACCATTTTCAACTCACGCACCCCCAGGGAACGTAGTTTGTACGAGTGAGTACAGTAGACTTCGCGTAACTGCCTCGTTGGTCCAGTGGTTAGCATGACTGCAGATAGTGAGATCCCGGGTTAGATTCTCGGGTAGGGTCTTTATAGTGTGTTTCTGAAGAAATTCTCAGTACTACTCCGCAGTAAGGAAGTCGGCTGTTTCACCACCGTGCCTCGGGGAGCACGAAAAGCACGGTCCATCGCCTGATCTCTCACCGGTTGTGTCTGATTTTCCGTCCCATCGGGCTATGTGAGTAAGGGAATATATAAGCGGGCACGTGTGCTTGCGCAAACATTTGTGCTAATATCTTCCGCATATCTCCATAATATAGACTTATCTTAAATTGGTCACCGTCACCGTGGCCGAAATTCAGTCAGGAGGACCTTATTAGGTATTTAGACCATATAGCTCTGCTAAACTCATGCGGGGACTCAAGAGTCGTGAGCGTGAATGTGTATTATTTGTTTGTTGGAATCAAATAATTACTCCAAAATTAGGGCACTTAACAGGTTAGCCTGCTACCATCTTATTTTTTTATTTAATCGTATGGCGTTTGGTGCATAATAAGCGTTTTTATAAAAAGAACGCTTATTTCGCCTGCAAGTTCGTCGCTCGTTTAGCACCACCCAGGGGACACGTGCAGGGAGGTAGAAGGTAGCTGCAGCGGACGTGAGTGACGGGGCATCCCCCAAGCGACGGGGCATCCATCTTATACAACATCATCATTCATCACTAACCACCAGGTGAGATCGCAGTCAAGGGATAAAGAAAAATTGTAAGACGGCAAATTAAATAAAGTCCTCATTCACTCCCCACCTCTGTCGAACAAGCCGGCCTCGGATCCCTTTTGGGAATTAGCATAATCAGCTCGGCACAGGCTTCAGCTTGGCGGAAGTTTTGCCGATCGTAAAGCTTTACCAACGACCGTGATAATGTCTTGCATAATTCCAAAGACATTTATTTATTTGTACGAACGTTAAGTTTTTATGGCGTCGTTTCATTATTAATTCGAACTAATGTAAAGAATTTAACACAGAATATTTTCATCGGTTAGCCATAAACATTAAATGTTACTAAAACAGAACAAAATACCTAATCAAATAACAGACATCATTAAAGCGATTCTTTCAAAACGAAGCACCCAAAGAGTTCTGCGCGGAATCACTTGTACGTATAAAGAAGAAGTAAGAATCGTAGTAATGTAAAGAAGTCGTTCTAAAACAGAACAAAACAATCACAGAACAGCGATTATTTCAAAACGAAGCTCCTTAAGAGTTCCGCGCTGAATCTCTTGTACGTACTTTGTAAGACGGCAAATTAAATTAAATCCTCATTCACTCCTCACCTCTGTCGAACAAGCCGGCCTCGAATCAGCATAATCAGCTCGGCACAGGCTTCAGCTTGGCGGAAGTTTTGCCGATCGTAAAGCTTTACCAACGACCGTGATAATGTCTTGCATGATTGCAAAGACATTTATTTATTTGTACGAACGTTAAGTTTTTATGGCGTCGTTTCATTATTAATTCGTACTAATGTAAAGAATTTAACACAGAATATGTTCATCGGTTAGCCATAAACATTAAATGTTACTAAAACAGAACAAAATACCTAATCAAATAACAGACATCATTAAAGCGATTCTTTCAAAACGAAGCACCCAAAGAGTTCTGCGCGGAATCACTTGTACGTATAAAGAAGAAGTAAGAATCGTAGTAATGTAAAGAAGTCGTTCTAAAACAGAACAAAACAATCACAGAACAGCGATTATTTCAAAACGAAGCTCCTTAAGAGTTCCGCGCTGAATCTCTTGTACGTACTTTGTAAGACGGCAAATTAAATTAAATCCTCATTCACTCCTCACCTCTGTCGAACAAGCCGGCCTCGAATCAGCATAATCAGCTCGGCACAGGCTTCAGCTTGGCGGAAGTTTTGCCGATCGTAAAGCTTTACCAACGACCGTGATAATGTCTTGCGTAATTGCAAAGACATTTATTTATTTGTAAGAACGTCAAGTTTTTATGGCGTCGTTTCATGCATTAATACGTAGTAATGTAAAGGCGTCAACAATAATGTAACGACCTCCGTGGTGCAGTGGTGAGTGCTTTAGACTTATAAGTGAGCGGACCAGGGATCGATCCCCGGCAGAGTCAATTTATTATTTTTTTGGCTCTGATCAGGTCTGGTGGAAGGCTTCGGCCATGAAAACTTACCGCCTAACCGGCATCGCCACTATCCATTTGGTGAGATTGAAGTCAATGGCTAACTTGTAATAAAAAGAAATGTTCTAATCAATATTTGTTCACCACAAAAAATCATAGACTACAGCTCAGCTTGGTTGTCTATGGTCCTAAAATATATCTAAGAACCTTCTCATAAGTTATCCATATCTAATGCAAAAAACCGGATCTCAATCGGCCCAGTACTTTTTGAGAAAAATGGTAACATATTGCAAAATTAAAATCATAGACTACAGCTCAGCTTGGTTGTCTATGGTCCTAAAATATATCTAAAAACCTTCTCACAAGCTATACATATCTAATGCAAAAAACCGCATCTCAATCGGTCCAGTAGTTTTCCAGGAAAATGGTAACAAAAAAGTGCACAAACAAACAAACAAACAAACAAACAAACAAACAAACAAACACACAACCTCTTAGGGCAAACACATATACCGTCTCCGTTTCGTCGAGGGTAAAAAGGATAATAAGCGGACTTGTATAACGCACAAAATGACTACAAAGTAAGTACTCCATAGTTTGCAGTAGAAAATATCGGATTTTAACTTAACACGAGTAATATCAAGTAATATTATGAAGTCTACAATTCCCGAAATCCGATCCTGACAGCCTATAGATCGCACGAGTGATTTATCATCCGAGGGTAGTTACCCAATTCTATTACTCAAAACCTAAAACCTCTAGCCAAATCATTAAGTATTGTTAACTTGTATTTCAGTTTCGTTTCAGTAATTACAATTGAAACCATTTTACGGAAAGATGAAAATATTGTAGTTTTTTGCGCGAGTAAAATCAGACGCGGCACGTCAACTATATACGTTGACGCGCTGCTTCTTTTCCAACGCGATTCCTATGTACCAGAAGGTTTGATTAAAAGAAACTGTATAGCGTTCACACTGCGAAGCGTGCGTTGGAGATAGGTCGTTCGGACGCAATCGGATAATTATTTTATTGAACACTTTGATTTTGCGGGATAAAAAGTAGCATTTTCATTTTCTTCCTTCTGGGCAGGATTCTGGGAAGTTTGGTATATGAAACTTCGTCATAATCGCTTAAATAAATGGAACATGATTGTAGATAGATAGAATGAAACACAGTCATTCGCATTTATAATATTAGCATATCAGCACAGCATATTAGTACGGATACCGTAGCGAAAAAATCCTATGTCTATGGTTACAACGTATCGTCGCATCGATACCTCTTGCAGTGTGTCACGGTTCGTGATCCAGTCAAAAACTGTAAGACACGTACGCGCGTTATTTGTCCCGTTGTCGTCATACAGATTTCCGTCGCGCGTTTTGTTTGGCACAACCTTAATGCTCAGGTGCATTTATCCAGAGCAATTCAAACAAAGGCAGTCTCTGTACCTATTCGAACAATACTCCAACATAGTATTTTATTGATAAATAGCGTATTTGGCTCGCAATATTGCTGCATTCAGATTTCCACTGGAACACTGCAATAGGGCTGCCACATTCAACCAATCAAAAGAAATCTTACTTTACCTCAAAGTCAATCCTGCAAATTCGCACATTCGTACCATCAATCGTATTCCTTCAAAATTCCAATACCATCTTAGCTGGTCTATTCTTTATTAATATACTAGCTAATGCCCGCGACCGCGTCTGCGTGGTTTGAGGTTTTTTGGTTCCCGCGGGAACTCTTTAATTTTCTGGGAAAAAAAAATTATGTGCTATTCCAGACTATAATCTATCTCTGTGCCAAATTTCAGCCAGTTCCGTTGGCGCGTGATTGAGTAACAAACATCCATACATCCATCCAAACTTTCACATTTATAATATTTATTTGATATTTGATTTGATTATTTGATTACCTAATAGGCTGATGGCAACCTTAACCCAAAATAAACAGGCATTTCCATTAAATTCCAGGCTTTTAGAGATATTCGGTGGATTGAATTGGTTTCATGCGCGTATCACGGCTGCCTAATTACACTGATTGCGTGTTTTAAATGAATGCGTACCGTTATGTGCTGCGAATGACCTGTTATAGAATTAATTTTGGAGAACCTTACTCTGTTTGGGGCATTAAATGAATCCATATTCATAGTCCATACTCCATATTACTAATATTATAAATGCGAAAGCGTGTTTGTTTGTTGGTTTGTCCTTCAATCACATTGCAACACAGCAACGAATCGACGTGATTTTTTGCATGAGTATAGTTGAGGACCTGGAGAGTGACATAGGCTTATGCCTATGTCACTCTCTCTTCTCTCTTAAATTAAGGAGTTCCCGTGGGAATTAAAAAAACGTATTCCACGCGGACGAAGTCGCGGGCATTAGGTAGTAATTGACATAATTATCTGCAAGTTTTTTTCATTGAAGTGTAAATTTTCGTATTACTTTTATTTTAATAGCCACTCAGAGAATACTGGCAAAATTACTGTCAAATGTCGTAAACTCGTTTGACCTTAGAAAACAGATAGTACACAATGAGTACATAAAAGTCCATTTTCTTCTTAAGTATACTTAGTTCATTAGACCGCTTACGTCAGCCCGGTCGGTTTATGTAAACATTTCCGAAATTGTTTAGTATCAAGGTCTTCTAATGGACAGCCGTTTACTTCCGACTTCTAATGATGCAATTAATTAACTTCCTGCTGTTAGGAAGAAACGAAAAAGAATCGTCAACTATTTTACGTTTTTTCTATTAAAGGGTATGTTCCGATATGCACTGCGAGCACTGTTTTTTTTTATGCACTGCGAGCACTGTTTTTTTTTATCCACTACAAGCTAGCCCTTGACTGCGATCTCACCTGATGGTAAGTGACATTGCAGTCTAAGATGGTAGCGGGCTAACCTGTTAGGGGCATGGCAGTTATATTAAACCCATACCCCTTCGGTTTCTACACGGCATCGTACCGGAACGCTTAACTGTAAGGTGTAACGTCAATTTAGTATACTGCGAAGCCATTCCTTTATTGTTAGCCATACAGGTTACTGTTTAAAACGGAACGCAGTCCCGTATACTGTCATCTATGTTTTTGGCGCTGTTTTGACGTGAAAATAATCTTATCTTATATTACTAATATTATAAATGTGAAAGTTTGGATGGATGTATGGATGTTTGTTATTCAATCACGCCCGAACGGCTGAACAGATCTTGCTGTAATTTGGAACAGGGATAGATTATAGTCTGTAATAGCACATAGGCTACTTTTTATCCCGGAAAATTAAAGAGTACCCGCGGGAACCAAAATCTCAAACCACGCGGACGAAGTCGCGGGCATTCATTAGTTATAATATAAATGTACAAGTTATCTGTTCGACAAAAAAAAATTGTTTGAATGTAGTTATATTTAAAAAACGGTCGGACCAGTGGTCCCCGAGCACAACACCCGCTCGGTGGATGATCATCCTTTGTTACGGTCATTATCATCTGCTCCCATACATATGGTAAGAATCCTTACATCATCCCGAGTAACACAGGCTATAAAATTTTAGAAAAAAAATATTTTTGGTAGGGCGGCCGTGTATTTTATTTTTTAATAAATTATAGCTTGCTAACAATTTTCTATTCTGCTGTATTTTCTATTTAGCTCTAAATTGTGTTAGCAATTGATTTATTTCACTGGGCCAAATTACCAAACCGAGGTCGGAAATAATTTACTAGACCAATTTCCGTTAGCCTTAGGCCTATGGCCGATTTATTATTTAAGAGCATAAATCATAATACCTACTTAATATTCGAATCGTATAAATCCAGTTTTACACGCAGCAATTACCATCTGAACTCCGGAAGCCGTTATTTTTTTTTCAGGCCAACACACGAGTATACGTACTCTGTGAGGCCAAGGTCTATTAATTTCAGATTTAGGTACTAGCATAATTTTCATAATATTATGTGATGGCGCAGAAAATAAGCACCTTCGAACCTTCGCTTTAGTTTTCTTACTTGTAATTAATTTTCATTTGGCAGTGGCATAGTAAGTTTTCAACATCACCCGTCTGTAGGATACGATTCTTAGTTTTTAATAGATGTGGTCAAGAAACTTTGATCGAATAGGTACTACAAAAAAAGAGTTACTACTGTTTAATCATTTCAAAATTCACCGACACTTATCGAAATGTTAAAAAAAATTAGATTCCTACCTGCTAGGTAAAGAACTGAAAACCGCTGAAAAGATTTTCATCAAACATAGCTTAGCATACAAACACATACGCACACGCACGTACGTACACACACACTACGTGACACTCAGCGGTCAAACATAATGTAACACTTTGGGGTTAGATTTTTTTAAGACTAAATAAAAATCCATTTAACCTATTCTATAACTCAGTGGCTATCAAAAAATGAAAGCCACCGAGCTTATTTGACATATTATATTTTCAATCCAGTGAAGGTTTGCTATGAAACGTTATTTTTATTTCACACAGTAAAGCAGCATTGTATTTACCTATATGGAACTAATTCGTTGGCTTTAATTTAGTGATCACTGAAGTAGAGACCCTGATTCGAAACACACGGCTCGCTATCGCTATTAGGATTGAATTGAGATAATTGCGGATGGAAAAGCGATATACACATTTGGGAACGCTTTTCCATTATCAAATAACGACGTTTACACAAATAAGGTAGAATTTCCACGCTGTTTTACTGAGTGAAAGAGGTCGATGATGTTTTCAGAGTAAAACTAGGTATAAAAGTTTTGTAAGCCATTTACGTAGAGTACCTACTAGGAAAATCGAGGAGGTTATTTAGGTTATACAAATTGTGTTTGAAAAGAAATGTTATTTTTGTACCTACTCCTAGCTGGAGGGGAAGAAAAATATAAGAGGTTTTAAAATGGCGCATACTTGCCATGACGAAATCATTACCGAGAGAACCACCCTGGACGACCTTCCTGGCGCAGTGGTGAGCGCTGTGGTCTTATAAGTGCAAGGTCCCGTGTTCGATCCCCGGCAGGGTCAATTCGGGAATTTATAATTTCTGAGTTTTCTCTATAGCTAGTTACCAGTTACCACCCTACCATAAAGACGTACCGCCAAGCGAAATAGCGTTCCGGCACGCTGGCTTAGAAAGCGGAAATTTAGGGTTCCCTTTCTTACTTTAGAAAAGGAACAAGGAAGAAAAGGACGGATTTTGCAAAATTTCCACAGAAGCGAAGCCGCGGTCGCACGCTAGAATAAGGATAAAAGAGATTTTTGTAACAAGATGAAAGGATTAAGATAATTGAATCGATATCAAGATAAGTAAATAATCCGTGTCTGGTTTATCTTACAATTGGATCTGCAGCGAAATGAGATTTGGAGAGGTGATAGGCACCCGAAGCGCGCTTTCAATTTTTTTTCGGATTATGTTTTTTTATACAAATGTTACTTTTTACTTTGGGAAAATTATTTGGATTCACGTATTTTGATGCTCTTCTTGGCGCAGTGTTGAAAGCTGTGGCATTACAAGTACGAGGCCCCCGGCAAAGTGAATTTGGGAATTTATAATTCCTGAGTATTCTGGAGGGAGGCTTCGACCGTGGTGTTTCTACCCTTACGGCAAAGACGCGATTTAGCGTTCCGGTACGATGCTATATTGTATAAACCGATTTGGGTTTAAAATAACCAACATACCTCTATCAGGTAAGCCCGCTACCATCTTATAGAGCATCATCATTCAGCAACCATCCAGATGAGATCGCAGATCTAACTTCTAGTAAAACTAGCTGATGCCCGCGACTTCGTTCGCCTGGAGTAAGTTAAAAGGAATTAAAATTCCTACGAGAACTAAATTTTCCGGGATAAAAAGTAGACTATCTAAATATCCAGGTCCAGGTGCTTCCTTGCGACGAGACTAAAGGACATACTAACAAACTAAAAACAATAAACTAATAAACACACACACTTTTGCATTTATTATGTTAGTTAATATGAGGTATTGAGGAATAGTTAAAACATGAAATAACATAAGATACACCTGTGTGTCCTACATGTTATAGATAAATTAGAGTTGTGAGTATAATTTTATAGAGTATTGAGTATAATTAAAAATTTACGAAGTTAAATTATTGATTTTTGTAATTTTTACTGTAGTGCTTCTCACATTAAAGTAAGTTTATATTATTGAATTGTGAATTTACTATTTAGGTACGTCAGTGGCTTTAGTAGGTATTTAGTTACGTCAGTATACAGTGGCGTGCAGTTCATAGAGGCATAAAAGCAATGCTTACCCAAATGGAAATACGTTAATGCTCATTTTTCATCATGACAGTCAGAAAATAAGTATTTTGACTAACTAATGCCTACTCTAGCTTCAAACCCTGTGCACGCCACTGTCATTATAAAACAAAACCTAACAGTAATGAGTATACTAATTGAACAACGGTATATACTTTAATACAGTGCTATTTTGCAGGTAACGTATTCTTAATAGCTTAGTGGCTCAGATGGCTTCCACAACACTGGAAGCCACCTGCACTTAAGCTGTTACGATCGAGCAAATTCAATTACTTCGCCCGTTAAAGCGGTTATGTATAATTTAGGCCTGTGAAAGATTACGGGCTTACCGCTTATGGATCGCGAGTGCCTTCGGAAAACCTTTAAATAAACAGATTATTCCGGTCGGAATAAATAATGGACATAATTACTGAATTGTGAGGCGGCTCAAGTGATTTGGAACTAGATTACTCTTTCCCTCGAATTTGAATTAAGACTGGCCACAAACTGGTTGAAGCCGAGTTGCTGGCTTTGATTTTCAATCACTAAATCAAGTGAATACTACACACTTGATTTGAGGCGATAATCCCATTGCTCGAGTAATCGAGTATGGCACAAGACGAGGACAATAAAAATAAAGGCGTCTTCGTCTCAACTGATGAACTAATAGGTAGAATTCGAAAGCTGGACTTTGGTATCTAGCTTGACTACTATTTCATTCTAGTAACTACGGACATGACGTGTCCTATGGATTCCAGCGACTCCCTTGATACAGTTAGTTAGTGAAAATGGAAATGAAATGATTTATTTCATGTAGGACAACTTGTGCCACTTATAATAAGTCGTAACAATCTACCACCGGTTCGGATTGATTTTACTGAGAAGAACCGGCAAGAAACTCAGCAGTAGCAATAAGCAGCTCTTTTCATGAACAGAAAAATGTTACACAATGTATTAATTAATTACATGCGCTTCGGTCAAAACCCTTATACATAATGTACTAAAACCTAATTGAAGAGCTTGTTAAAACCAAAATACATCGTACAAGTACTTCGGCAACATAGAAAGAGCTCGCCTTCGAAATTTGAAACATTATTTTTTTCATAGTCCTCACATCACCCACCACAGATGAAATACCAGTTATGTCACAGCAAGCCGACATGAGATCTCTAGATTAAAAGCTCTATATATATGTTACTTTTTACATTATAATATTATGTTGAAAAAATTTTTTTCAGAATCATTAATAATTTTAATGATTAAATTTTGCTATATTAAACTATCCGAAGTTTTGTCTCGCTGGATTGGTAGCTCACGAAATAAAATCCAATGTGTGCCCAGCCTAAACGTACAATAGGACTTTGAATTAATTTGAAATTTTAATGACTTTATTTTGTATGACAGATATTTTGCGCTGAACTCAACTGGAAAACTTTCGTTAATTTCCGGATTGGAATAACTAAAGGAATCGTCAGATGTTTTTGTACTAACAACCACCGAACTCGAATCTTTGGGCAGATGATGGATCTCTCTGCGTCGTATTCCTCATGACTGAGGATCGTGACCCCTTTCCATTAATCAAATAATGGTAGGAGTTTTCTTGGGATAATAATGCGATGGTTACCCACGTCCTTCCGCATACGACTCGACTAAGAGTATTATCAGATGTTAGTGAACTATCACTTAACGTTATCACGTTAAGACATCGGTCCCGGTTACTAAACCGGGACCGATGTCTTAACGTGCTCTCCGAGGCACGGAAGAAACGAAAAGGCTAAATTTGAACCAATTGCGGTCACCCATGCAGTTACCGACTTGGGTCAACGTCGCCTAGCAATCGACTGATATGCATTGTCACAACTAGGCCACTCGTCCCTCCACGCAGATGAGGGATAATAGTACATTATGGTACAAGGGTGTAATGTTGGTGATTACCGCTGAGGCGCCATTGAGACCCGAGCCGTTAGGTGAGGGTCTTAAGATAGCCGAGGACGGTAATCATCAATACACACGTGTATGATACGACGTTTTTCAACATACTCGTGAAGAAAATAATACTAAAAAATAATTTTATTTAGTAGATAATATAAAATAAAACACTATAACTCACTTGTGAATAATAATAATACCAAAAAATAATTTTATTTAGTAGATAAAATAAAATAAAAACTCTATAACTCACTTGTGAATAATAGTAATGAAAAAGTCACAGTTTGATTATAGGTGTCATTATGTGCCTAATTGCGGTGAAATTAGAGCCACTTTATGAGCAAGTGTGTTGAAAAGGATATAAATAGGAAATTAACTCAAATGTAACGCATGTCAACCCACACTGTTAAAAAGTTATTGTTTTTTTTTTTAAGAGTTTCCTTTGAAAGAGTTTTCCTTTCCTGATTTCAGCAGGTATTTTCTGTCTTCCGGCTCAGTAGGTAATCGGTAAAGGAAAAGTTCTTCCGTTTGAAAGAAAACCCTTTTTTCTCAGATCAAACCTTTTTAAATAGATTTTTTAGTATGGGTAGGTACACGGAATAGAGGGTAGGTATAATAAAAAAAGCACGATGAAAATTCATAAAAAGGCTACTTTTTCATATTTTTCAGTGAGGACGTAATTACTCCCTTCGTACCTTTGACGATGATTAATTACTCCACCAGCCATTAAAGACCCACTCTTGGGGCCCGAGATAACCCTACATTTAATGTACATTATACAATTATTTAGTATTAAATGAATAGAATAAGGGCGAAAACATTATAAGGGACCGGACAGGATAAAACGTCCGCACAAAAGTTGGTTGGTTTGTCCTTCAATTACGCCGCAACAGAGCCACGGATCGACGTGATTTTTTGCATGCGTATAGTTGAAGACCTGGAGAGTGACATATTCTACTGTTTATTTCGGAAACTTAAGCAGTTGCCCAGGGAATTTAAAAAAAAACTTATTCCACACAGGAAAAATCGCGGGCATCAGCTAACTCATCGTTACTACAAAACAATATTCATTAACGTAAGTACTCGCATACTCTTGCAACCATTAGAGAGGGTAGGAGTTATTAACTTATACGTAGAGCAATTACGGAACCGCTACGGAACATTTACGTAAAGGGCATATGGGTACAGTACGCTTACTCCGAGTTTTTACATTGCAAATACGATTGATCGACGTGAGAGCTCACCTCACCAAGTGTAAGCGAACGTTAAAGTAAAATGAACCTTAATTGCATTGGTTTAGAGCTCATTTCATCATTTCGTGTATTTATACACAGCCAGCGCTCCAAACGCTGAATTTGTGACTTTAAAGCAAGAGTTTTTGGGTCCATTTTACTTTCACGTTCGCTTACACTTGTCGAGGTGAGTTCTCACGTCGATCAATCGTATTTGCAATGTAAAAACTCAGAGTATGCGTACAGGTATGGGTAAAGGTTTGAAACTTTGTTTCCTATTACCATTATTCGTAGATCTTCCAATATTCCAAGGAGATAATATCTTTCGTCATCACGATGAGAATTGAGTCTATGTTTGCTACAAGAAAGCACATTCTATAGTTTGACCGCATCTAAAATTGTATCTATCTAATTATTTTTAACTTTCTAAGATAGCTGATACCTAGTACAGCTAGGGGCTATTGGGCAAGGGGGTAAATAATAAAACAAAAATCGATATAAAAAAGTGCAAACATAGCCTTAATTTTTAATATGGTAGCCCGCTCAATTTAGTAACTATACTTCAAAATTCTGACCTCTTAGGCAATTTTCATTACATTCTTTCATTTGCAATAAGGTTGGACATCATTTTTTAAAATTATTTCAAAACTCAAATCCATAGCTTTTTACGTTAACAACTGCGACACAGTTTCATAGTAATGCAGTTGTTTCCATTCTTTGGGCATCTTGGGCATCTTATCGAGAAAATAATTTATGGAAGTGTGGCTAAAATGTGAATGACTAAAATAGTCGCACATTATTGGTTCGTTTTTTACCACTTTGGTACGGAACCCTTGTTTCACCATCAAATTATTTCCACATGAGTAACATTATTATTACAGTAATAAATAACAGGGTAAATCTATAAATTACAATACGTATTCCGAACACAAGCACTACTGATGCTCAAGAGTACTTCGTTCGGGGCCGTTTCGATGCGAGGGCCCTTATCACGGGCCAAGTGATTCCACGTGCGTACTCCGTTTACATACAAAATTATCTGGAAATACACAAAATGTAATAAAGAAAATATACGAGAGTACGAAATCAAATACGATACAAAAATACGAAATACTCACATCCACATAACAAACAGCAGGTCGAGTGGGAGCTTTTCACGTTTTCGATCGTCGTCGTCGATGGCCTTCACGTCTTGACAGACGATTAAAGCACTGTCTAGTTGACACTTTATCCTATGGCTGCTTATTATTATTATTATTATATATATATATAATAATAATTATTATTATTGCTATAGCTTTATTTAAGCTGATTCGCGAGCGACACTTATGTAAGGACCATCTCAAAAACAAGCACAGATTACCTACCCCATTGATGTAGAATTTTTTTAGTACTCATTCTATTTCAATGACCTACCCCCTTAATGACTTCGTCCGCGTCGCTTAAGTTTTTTAGATTCCCGCGGGAACTCCTTAATTTTCCCAGATAAAAAGTAGCCTATGTCACTCTCCAGGTCCTCAACTATACCCATACCAAAAATCACGTCGATCCGTTGCTCTATTGCGGCGTGATTGAAGGACAAACCAACAAACCAATAAACCAACAAACAAACACACTTTCGCATTTATAATATTACTATGGTTTCAAACCTACAGGAGCGAACTTTGCTCGATTGACTTTGCTTAGACCTAAGACATGGTTAAACCGAGACAGATTTATGTAACTCACATAAGTCTATCTCGTTTTAACTCTGAGTAAAGTCTGAGCTAAGTACGCTCTATAGATCTCAACACTAGAGTCAATAAATTAATGCCAGGGCCCAAATAGCTATCTCGACCACCAAATCAAATTACGACCCAAACACCACAGTATTTAAAAATCGTTGTCCACCGAGCCGCTACTCGTACCTTTGCCCTGTGAATCTCAAAACGTTTGTTTTTATAGGAATGACCGTCGTACAAATTTAATGAAACGTCATGAAATAAGTCAAATTGATAGTTAACGAAATAATAAACTAACACTTACGGCCGCAAATGGGGCAGCTGAACCTGCCGTCGCAAATTATAGAGCCGGTGGTATGCCTCTTTACTCTTCTTTGGGCGAGAACGTCATGATTGTGTAACAAACATCCATACATCCATACATCCATACATACATACAAACTTTCGCATATATATTATATAATATATTATAGTATAGTATATTATATAGTATAGTATAGTATATTAAGATAGATTGATAGCCGGCGCTCGATCAAATTCATATAAATAAATGGTAGTTATGTCGCGATCAGATACGTAAAAAAACTCCCACTCGGCTGTAGATCGAACGCTGAAAGGCCTTGGAGCATAACGTGAATGACTGAAAACTGAGACTGATTTTTAAAAACAAGAGGACATTTACATTACATTATTCATTATTTCATTTACATTTACTTTGACGATTTGATTGACAATTTTATTGGCGTTTTCGCTCAGCAAGTGTAAATTTAAGGCATTCAAAAATAAGATGGTCGAAAATTTTCAGTACCTACTCGACAGTTACTCTTAAAACTTACGCTAAAAAATGGGCTTCGAAGGGTTACATGTATTATCTTAACAAAGTAGCAACTCGTAAGTGAATTAACACATACATCAACAAAAACTCTTCAACCGTCAAAGCACAATCTGAGTATATTATATGCAACGTAACATTTTTTTTTAAATATATATAGGCTAGCGCTTGGCTGCAATCAGACTTGCATGCAAGAGGTAATGCAGCCTAAGGTGGAGCGCGCTTGCCTTGACGATATATTCCGCGGCTTTTGTTACCCTTTATCGTTGAAAAGATCCAAGAGAAAGGGCCGTCGCTTTGATTGTGCTAGCCCGCAGGTGAAAATAGCAACACAATATCTCGAAAGCCGCCTTGAACAACAAATCTACGCCCGCCATCGTTAAGCTTAAAGCATTACTTGGCTCATTAACGTTAAGAAGGCAAACACCCTCGCTATTTTTCACTCCCACGCCTACCGATTAAGCTAAGTAACGAGCCTAACTTTCGACTAAAAATGTATTGCTGGCAACTCACCGGGGACTTATGGGACACGGGGATAGGGATGATAATAAAAAAATTAAAAATTTAAAGTTATCAAGCGTAGACCTTTGCCTTTGCACCAAATGTTAGTAAAAAAAGTTATAAAGTGTCAAACTTAGAAGTGTCAAAGTTTCTTTGGATAAAAAGCTAAGAACCATCTTAGCCGTGTTATCCACCATTAAATTATTTTCCGATTTATGGGAAACCTGACGTTTTAGAAGATTTTGTCTCATACCCTTAATACTTGCTTGTGTTAAAGCCAGCTATTGATTAATATAATAAGTCTATGGGTTTTCAACGTGGTGGGTATTTTGAGAAAAAATAAAAATGGCGGAACGGTTGGTAGGCCAAAAACATCATAAGTCTATTGTCAAAATATTCAAACCACATATGTCAATATTTTAGAAAAACCTACGCAGATTAGTAATTTCACCAAAATGTAGGTCGATGAGTAAGAATTTTTAAATTATTTACAAATTAAAATTTTTCTGGTGGAAGGCCTCAGGTTACCACCACCCTACCAGCATAAATACGTACTGCGCTAAGCGATAGGGTTTCGGTACGATGCCATGTTGAAATTAGGGGTACGGTTTTAAAATACTGCTGTATAGCAGTTTGGTTCGCTACCATTTTATACTGTACTTGCTGATGCCCGCGTCTTCGTCCGCGTGGATTGAGGTTTTTCGGTTCCCGCAGGAACTCTTTAATTTTCCTGGATAAAAGGACAGACTATATTCTATCTCTCATCGTTCAACCGTTCTGGTGTGATTGAGTAACAAACATCCATCCATGCATGCATACAATATACATCCATCCATCCCTCCATCCAAATGTTTGCATCTATAATATTAGCACAGATTGCTTACGATAAGGTGGGTTACTATGAGCTCTTAAAGCAGGACAGAAATTGAACTGCAGCACAGTTCAATGCAGTGGTCTGCCTACCAGTTCAGTGCCCTGAAGTTCAGTGCAGTTCAATTTCTGTCCTGCTTTAAGAGCTCATAGTAACCCACCTGTGCCCTGAAGTTTAGTGCAGTTTAATTTTTGTCCTGCTTGGAGAGCTCATAGTAACCCACCAGATGAGATCGCAGTGGCCTTACTTTTAGTGTAAAAAAATCCCTTCACGTATTATATCACTGTAATTTTAACTTTTAGCGCAGCGATAGTATTTCATCTCTCGACCGGATGGAGGCATGATGAATCGCCTCCCCCTCCGCGCTCGCTCCCCCCCTGAGTGACCACTCAGCTCGGTTCAGCTCAGCTCTTATCTATTGTCTGCAGAAAGCTCTACCGCACATAATTCGCTATATGCGCTTTGCCTGGGGATACAAAAATAAAAGTTCGTCTATTTGGTTGACTGCAAACATAATGCCCTATTGTGGTAATAGTTCCTACTGCATGATTTCTCGTACAGACTGCTTACCCCTCTTTTCATATCTAAATCATTTATTTAAAAAAAAAAATCTATTCATACTAATTAATACTTATGTATAAATGCGCAGGCGTGTCTAGCTGTGACGTACCTATCTCCCTGTACGCTTTCACGGCCACAAGGCCACGGGTACAAAGATAGGTTTTATTCCGGAGAAGGACAAAGGCTAGTTTTTGCGCCGGAAAATTAAAGAACTTCCACGTTTTAATAAAATAGTTCCCATTTTTTTTTGTATGTCACGAAGGAAAACCAGTGGACCGATTGAGACCAAATATAAGCTTCCATTTTAAAAACATGAAGTCAGATTTTAATCACAGTATAGAGTTTGATTTGATCGTCTGGTCGGGCAGTTAATGCACTGAAAGGTTTCAATGAATTAATTCATCGGTTCAGTACATCGATGATCGATCGATGTTTAGTCATACAAAGTAGTTACTGCTTTCAATGTATTTAACCCATTTTGAAAATATATTTTTACAAGAAACTTTGACGCCCTCGCTGGCGCAGTGTTGCCTTAACGTAGGAGGTCCCGGGCTCGATTACCGGCAGGGTCAATTTGGGAATTTATAATTTCTGAATTTTCTCTTGTCTGGTCTGGTGGGAGGCTTCGGCCGTGGCTAGGCACCACCCTGACAGCAAAGACGTACCACCAAGATTTAGTGTTCACGTACAATGCCGTGTAGAAACCGACTAGGGGTAAGTGTTTAAAATAACTACCATACTCCTAAAAGGTTAGCCCGCTACCTACCTTTTAGACTGCATCATCACTTACCATCAAGTGAGATCGCAGTCAAGGGCTAACTACTAGTGGAATAAAAAAATAAGAAAGCTGTAACTGGACGATTTCTGTACATTCAATATATTTTTTGGTGCTTATGCAGGCAACATACTTGAAACACGCCACGTGGATCCACGCTACGAGTTCAAACACCAAGTGGTTTTAAATCAACTGACCATCAGGCTGCCATGAAAAAGTTTTAATGAATAAATTCATTTTCAGAGCCGCTTTCAATCGGGAGGGGTCTGCGGGATGTAAAATAAAAGTGTGTGTGTGTGCAATTCACATACGGCAGAAGTGAAATCAGAAAATTAGCCCACGAAAGAATGGGATAAATATACCCTTTTGAGCACAATGGAGCAGTAGCGCAACTCAATATCGTACAGCGCCATTTATTGGTCGTGAACATATAACGTATTCTATCTCACTCTCGCAGGCTAAATCCTATTTATTTATGAAATAGCGGAATTCCTATCCTACCCTCAGAGTTTCGTATCGTCTGTCGTGACGTAAAAACCACGCCATTTGTATTGAGTTATATCACTCAAATTGGTGTTCAGGCTAATGTGTGTTCCTTTCTAGTTCTAATTGTTTTATGTTTGAAATTGTTTAGAATAGAGGCTAAATTGTTAATTGCTTTTATCTTTTATTTTAACTCGCTTCTGATTCCTAAAATATGAATATGTTTCAAGTGTCTTTTTGGTGTCGCTCTTTCGTTTCATCGAATTTTCAAATCAGAACGCTTCTAAAGAAGTTTCACTTCAAACAGGAAAAAGCAGGTGCCACCAGGCTGCCATGATAAAGTTTCAATGAATAAATTCACTATCAGAACTACTTTTAATCATCGGTAGGAGACTGGGGCATATAAAAAAGGAGTGTGGTATAAAAAAGCTGAACGCAGTGAAATCAGCGGTGGCCATTATCGAGTCGGGGCTTTGTGCGGCTTAACGACGCAGCGCCTGTGGGAGCTCTTTCACACAATGTGTTTTTAAACCTAGCTGGATCGCATTCAATGTATTCAATCTACATTTTACAATACATTTGCTTTTAATTTAGCCTTCACTGGCGCAAAACTGCTTCGTTGGTCTAATGGTTAGTGTGTTCGACTGCGGCCGACGAGGTTCCGGATTCGAGTCCTGGGTCGGGCCGTAATTAAATATTGGGGTTTTTGACTAGAAATTCCGGAGTTAGGAAGTTGGCGGTGTTTCACCCCCGTGCCTCGGAGAACACGTTAAGCCATCGGTCCCGGTTATTATCACTAACATGATAATAGTCGTTAAAGCCCGCCAACCCACATTGGAGCAGCGTGGTGGGTCGAAGCTCTAATTCCATCTCTCGTGTCAGAGTGGAGGCCTGTGTCCAGCAGTGGTACGTTAATGGGTTGTAGTGGTGATGCTAAATTCGACTCCGTTATAACCAACTGATTTTGATCTAGCGGACGAGTATGCTGCAACAGACAATACGATTTCAACTGCAAAAGGCCAGTCTCATTAAAGTCTGCCTGTCTGTTGTGCGTAACAGACAGACGGACACTTTATCTGGCCATCTTTTCAAGCGATTTTTGATGAATTTGGTAGGTATAGAGATAATTTGGCGGCCTTATCGCTTTGTAGCGAAATTGTATGCTTACTTTGTTAAGATAAGTTTACTATTGTTTATTTATCTTTGTGGTGTACTATAAAAGTATATTCATTCATTCATTCATTCATTCATTCATTGTATCCCGGGGAAGGACACAGGCAGTGGGCTACTTTCAATCAATTAAGGAGATCCAGCGGGAATAAAAAACCTCATCCAAGCGGACGGAGTAGCTATTTCATCCAAGATAACACTGCAGTTGCATGTTCTATTATACATTCACAAAAAGCGTGACCCTTGTGAACTTGTGTTACAGAAGATAGCATTTGTACCTCAAAAAAAAAACGGAGAATCTTGTTAAAATTCTAAATTAAGGCGATAGTTAGTTCTGCTTCTATAATTCTGTGCCTGCAGACTAGAAAATGTCGAATGAAAAACGATAATACCTCTTTTTACCCATGACGGAACGGAGACGGTAGGTATGTGTGTTTGCCCTAAGAGGTTGTGCGTTTGTTTGTTTGTATGTTTGTGCACTTTTTTGTTACCATTTTCCTGGAAAATCACTGGACCGATTAATATGCGATTTTTTGTATTAGATATGCATAACTTCTGACAAGGTTCTTAGATATGTTTTAGGACCATAGTCCACTAAGCTGCGCTGCAATCGTGATTTATATTTTTCAATATTTTAGTTACCATTTTTATAAGGTCACAGGTATCACTAACAACCTAGTAATATAAACTTAAAACTTTGTGCGACGAACTTGCACCACTGGTAGTTGGGTATTATAAAATTACAACGTTTTATATTTTATCTACTCCAGCATCGAAAAGTTCCAATTTCGAATTTGACAACTATATCGAATTGAACCCACTTTCGTGTTTGCTTCTCATAACGATACAGTTCGTAGTATGGGAGCTGTATCGTTATGAGTCGTAGCTGTATCGATATGGTTATCTTCATAAATAGGATACCTATAGCTTAGCGGCTCTGGGTTCTGGCACTTTCCCAACCAGTCAATTGATTTGACTTTTTTATTAATTTACAAAGTAAAAAATTATAAAGACGTCCTTGTCGTAGATAAAATCTTGTATGCAACTGTACGTAATTAGTCATTTTAATTCTCGTACTATCCTATTTTGATACTCAGCAAGCCTCGTATCAAAAAACAGCACTCGAATTAAAATGACCCTCAATACGATACAGTTGCATAAATAGCTATTATGCAAAGAACTTTAAACATGAAAAGGCTCACAACTCTGTCGTCAGACAATCTCTGTAAGTACAAATTGAATGGGAAGTTTCCGAGCCTTGGCAACCCTACCTTTAGCGGACTTACGCTACCCTATAAATAGAGATTGCCAAGAGTTTACGGAGTAGAGCAGGGCTTTTAAACTTGCGATGCTTCTCTGGGAACGCCTTTTAAGCGAATTGTTGGTTAAAAGTACCATAAACATTCAAAGGTAACGGAATATCCATCATACTTAATACCTACTTAATATTGTAAATGCGAAAGTTTGGATGGATGTATCCATGGATGTTTGTTACTCAATCACGCCCCAACAGCTGAACGGATCTGGCTGAAATTTGGCACAGTGGTAGATATTTTATACCGGGAAATTAAAGAGTTCCTACGGGAAATAAACAACCTCAAACCACGCAGACGAAGTTGCGGGCATTCGCTATTACTAATATAATAAATACGAAAATGTGTCCGTCAGTCAGTCTGTATGCTACACTTACGTCGTTACGAAAGGCCCATCTGTTAAACCGCTACAGAATACAGAGATAAGTTGCAATCTGGGGAAGGATATTCGGCTAATTTTTATTCAAAAAAATTAAAGAGTTCCCGCGGAAATCAAAATACTTAATCCACGTGGAAGAAATCACGGGCAGAGTTTAGTTATAAAATATGTAAAAGTGTGTTTGTCTGCTATATATACGAGTACGAATTCACGGCCCTTCTGCTCTACTGTTGTTCATCAAATGAAATTGAGTACAGAGATGCATTACCTGTCCTATTTCTGTACCGGAGTACACCCCAGGGGAAATACATAGGCTACTTTTTATCCCGGAAAAACAATGCGATAAAATAAACCGACCAGGTAAGTACAGTACCTAAACTGTAAAACACTGAACTGCATTAAACGTAAATGCGATTTAATGTGAGCACGATTTCGAAAATTGTCTCTAATGTACTGTTTATTTAAGCTAGGTACACATATTATCAGAATGCAAAACCCACATAAACTACACCACTGCTGGAAATTTACATCGTCGAATAGTTAATGCGATTTTAAGTGGTTGCCATTATTTGCAGGTATTATCAGCTTATCACCTCGTTTAACCTTAAATGTTATATATATTAAACCTAGTTTATGTAGAACTACTTTTTAAAAAATCAGTAATTCCCGTTTCACCTAAATTTTAGGGAACGGTCTAAGCCCATAAGTCGATGTTCCCTGAAATTATGACATCGTTAGTGAAATCAGTCTTAAGCTCCTTTTCTGCAATCGTTGATATTTTATATTTGATTAAAAAACTTAAAAATCTTTAACCATCTATAGTACACTTGAGAACCAAAGAGCCATAGGACAAGGTAAGGTACAGACTATAGTCATATATCATAGAACTAATATCTAATAATATGTATTAAAATTTGACAATATACGGACTATATTAAACAATCGTCACCATGTTTTATACGAGCACCGAGTATATTATTTATGAGAATACTTCACAACTTGCATGAATACATTGATTGTTTATTTCTAAATTTGCTATTTATACATGTTAGAATGTCATCTTTATCTTTTTAAATATTGTTTAAAAACGGACGGAAAGGCAAGATTACACCACTGTTAAATTCTGTGTTTATTTTTATGAAAAATTGTATCGCATCGGCAGTAATGATTTACGTCAAGA
Source organism: Erebia aethiops (assembly GCA_923060345.2). Taxonomy (NCBI): domain Eukaryota; kingdom Metazoa; phylum Arthropoda; class Insecta; order Lepidoptera; family Nymphalidae; genus Erebia; species Erebia aethiops. Next base: position 4,112,719 of record OV281096.1, on the reverse strand, counting down.
AAGGAGTTCTTTACGTCTCCCTGGGGAAAAATACCTGAATCACTCTATTATGAATAGCGCTCGCAGTAGGTACCTTGATTTGTGTTCGTACCTGAAAAAAACAAATTTCTATGTTATCAACAGCAGGTACAAAGAAAAACATTTCAATTAATTATGTAAAAAAGAGAACAATGGTCGATAGAGCTTAACTGAGCTGACTAAAAAGGAGCTCGAACCCAGGGCCGTTTAAGAGCACAGACATATAAAACAGTTGCTAACAGATAATATAGCCCCTAAACTTATCTGACCCGGTGCAGAGTAGGTACGTCGCTAAAAATAGTAAATATAGTTTTGTTTAGTTATTATTTTGTTTTTATACTAAAAATAAAATAAAAACAAAAACTAAACAGGCATAATAATTAGTTCAAATTTTGGCCACCGGGCCGGATGAGTTGGTGGTGGTAATTCGATTTTCGAACCAAGGAGAGGCATGAGAGTTTTTGTTAGTTTTTCATGGCAACACCGCTGCACTTGTTTCCGAACGATTGCGCACTTTTTCTTCTTTTCACTGCAAAGCAGCAAAGATGCGGCTTTTATAGTTTCACGCTTCACGCTTTAGTGTACGGTTGTATTGTTATTTTACTCATTTGGCCACCACGCGGTAGCGTGCATAAAAGATACGTTTGAATTAAAACCTCTACATAACCTGGTGGTTTATCATTTTAAGTACTTACTTAAATAAATTAAATGATAATTAGTAACTTGTACAATCACTCCTATACTAATCCTAAGTATTATTCGTAAATAAATATAGTTATTAAATAACAATGCTCTCGATTTTATTTATTTACTTGTCCATTATTTGTTCAAGTTGTAGAATGAATATTTTCTCCACTCTGAATATTAGGTAAGTGACGTAATGGTGTGACGTAATGGTGTGGAGAAAAAGGTTGTTTTTCTATGTACTCTCTTTGCAGTTAAATAATACCTAAGCAAGGGCTGACACCTGCCACATTTCGATGTCCTTATCAACCCTTAATCCTGTTTGACATAAGAACATTAAAACAGAAACAGACTTATATTATGTCATACAGTCATACCTGTTTCCGTCGGATATTATAAATGAAATCACATAATGCTAGCTGATATCCACGACTTCATACGCGTGGAATAAGATTATAAGTTTTTTAATTCCCACAGGAACTCTTCTGGGATAAAAAGCCTATGTCACTCTCCAGGTCTTCAACTATACCTATGCAAAAAATCACGTCGATCCGTTGCTCTGTTGCGGCGTGATTGAAGGACAAAACAACAAACAAACACACTTCAGCATTTATAATATTAAGTATGATGACATTTAGCTCAACACACGTCGCATGATCTCAGGTTAGATGGAATTTCAAGTCTGTCTCTACCTTAAAGCACACTTGCAAAGTGCGTGTAATAAAACCTCACATAAGTCGCTCATATAAGTTAATCCATACATTAAAGAGCGCGACATCAAAAATTTATGGAAATATTAAACTCCCCGGAGGCTTTAATTATCGTAAATGAAGAGCGCTGGCGTAATGGGGGCTTGTGACATTTAAACTGGTATTAGGGGGGGGTTTAATTAACAGACCTGCCCCTGGGGATTCCGCACCATAGACTTAAAATCAAAATTTTAAAGAGAATTTAGTAGTGGATCCGCTTTGGCTTCGGTTCTGTGGTATTTTTGAAAATCCTTTCTTAATGATGGTTTACGTTACGATAGAGAAAAGTTTTCAGACAAAGCGGTTTGTTGATACGTTGGTGTGCCAGTCAGTCAGTTTATTTTTTCAATATAACGGAATAAAATTCTTTGTCTTTCCGGAATATAATGTAACTAAGTACCCTTGCCCATCTTGTTACCAACTTTCACCAACCTTGGTTCAGCGTTTCAGAAGTGAAAAGGTTACCTGTTACCTTTCCGGTGAAGAGTTACTTTTGCATTTAAATTGAAAATGCTAATTATATTACATTACATTATGGCTAATTATGTTTATGGTCTATTTTGACAGAACTTTAATATATTGCTATCCCTTTCATAATACTCCCTGCAGACAAGGATAGCACTATACAATTATATGATAGTCTTAAACAAGAAGAAGGCTTTTAGTTGGAAATGTACGTTCGTAATACGCACTTAACTAAATAATTGAATGAGGAAGCAATAGCCATCGTTACAATGTCCCTTTGTTTCGATACTCGAGAGGATGAGTAATTAAATGAAGCCTGTATTGTTTTAACTCTGTACACGGACCACGGGATAGCATTCGTAATACGACAGTAATAAATACATACAGTAAGACGACGCCCTGGTCGCGGACGAGATGGCTTTACCACAGTAAACAGATACAACAGGCTCACTCACACAAACGTGCGCATCGACGAGTCAGTAGCGAGTGCCGCGTCATCGCATGTTCGATGCGCACGTTTGTGTGAGTGAGCAGTTTCGAACGTTTCTAGGTAGTTTCCATAATTACTGGTTGCATCTGTTTACTGTGGCTTTATACGGTCGTTGCATCGAACTGATCTACTACACTTAGCAAAATAACTAAAGTTTTAACTGCGAGCTTCTACCTGTATTCTTCAGCTTCAGACGAGGTAGGGCCCCCGTCTTGCCCCTTTTTTCGAGGGAGAAATCTTCCTTAGATACCCAACTTCTGGTGGAGAAGTCGGATTATGAAGGATTTGTACCTACTAAAGCCCCTCGGTGACCACCATCTGCATATTGGGACGCTCCGAGATCTCTATAAAGAACGCATTGGTGCCTCCCTTGCGCAATGCCCGTTGGGCTCATCCCGGTCCGTCCGTCGGTCCATCTTACCCCTACCCCTGCAACCCCGCAATATTACTCTGACGTATACGTCAACCAACTGTATAAAGTACTTTTTTAGGCTGTGGTAATACAATTGTGGTATTTCTAGTCGGCGGGCTTCCAGATTCCAGAGCCCAGTGTTACATAAGGACAGTTAAATATCTATTAGAGGAAACGCTTTTGTACAGCTAGTTGTTTGATTACAAAAGGGCCTTTAGTAATCTTGTAAAATTGTTCTCACGACGTAATCCACTATCCAATCCGAGCATACGAATAAGTTTGTTAAGATATTATGTAACTTTGTAGGGTTACCAGGTACCACAGACGTGTTCACTAAATCGTTTATATTTTTGTTTACGGCCAAATATCGACTGAAATTTTTGCCATTTGTTAGACTTAAAGTTAACTCTTAAACGTAAGATACGTTTTAATATTCCGGGGCTAGCACAACAAGGCAACAAACGGATTTCAATTAATTTGACAACGAATCCATTGTCAAAATCGGCTCAGTAGTTTAGGCGCTAAGGTGGAACATACTTAGATACACACATACATACATACCTTCATACACACATATTTCATAACTTTCTTTCCTTTCTGCTTTCCTATAGTCGGGTAAAAATTCCGATCTAAGAAATATTTTTTATTTCTGTAACGGAGTCATTATTTCCCCAAAATCCAAAACACTGTGACAACCCTAATTAAACCCTGCTAAATTAATTACTGGTGCAAACATTACAGTAGCTATTTCGGCGTCTAATTATTTTGTAATGTGATAATAGTCTACATCACATTGTTTTATGTGATAAGTTGGAACTTGGAACAAGATACGGGCTTATAAATTATTACCTACCCTCCAGAGTAACCTCCTGGACGCTTATCAACGAAGGGTTGGGACTGTAGATATTAGGTATGTACCTACTACCTACCCAATGACCAAATTGCGTTCAATCCACTCTCCACATCCACATGTTCAATTACTCAGACCCCCGTAGAAATGAAAGTAGAAATAGGAATTAGGATAGTTTCAAAAAAACAAAAGCAATCAAGCTCGCTTCTATCGCTTACCTACTTACTTGAAACTTCAACACTAGAATTTTAGAAGCATACTGTGACATTTAGGTATCTTGGAAATATTCAACCATCACCAAACAGAAAAGTATACTTCAATTAAAACATTCATGGTATGTACTCTGAACGATTTAATAGAACTTGTATGTAGTAGTATTGAAGGACTAGTGGCATTTGTTGGAACAACACATATCAGTCGATTGCGATTTTAAAGCAACGTTGACCCAAGTCGGTAACTGGATGGGTGTCCGAATTAGGAAGTCCGACTTGGGCCTTGTCGTTTCCTCCGTGCCTCGGAGACCACGTTAAGCCGTCGGTCCCAGTTATTATCACTAACATATTTTTTTATCCGCTACAAGTTAGCCCTTGACTGCGATCTCACTTGATGGTAAGTGATGATACAGTCTAAGATGGTAGCGGGCTAACCAGTTAGGGGCATGGCAGTTATATTAAACCCATTCCGCAATTACATCTGATAATAATCGTTACAAAAACAAGAGTTTAAATACTCTTAGTCGAGTCGTATGCGAAAGGATGTGGGAACCCACCGCATTATTATCCCAAGAAAACCCCTGCCATTATGTGATTAATGGAATGGGGTCACGACTCTCAGCAATGGAGAGAGTAGGTACTACATATAAGTTCTATTATTCGTACCTACGTAAGATATTATCCTCGCGCTTTAATAAGACTATACTCAGAGACGTCTTACTAAATGATATTATGAAACGTCTTTAATGGGTTCTCAGAGCGACAATACCTAGTTCTAATACTATTAAGTACAATGTGCTAACGCCCTCTCATCCAGACATCCAACTATTAAATTTACATCAAGCAACACGTCTTAGAAAAGACAACTTACTCCCTTACGAATTAAAACAATGGAATTTAATGCATATCAAGTATCAACACACAGACAAAATATAATTCTTCACTACAATACACGGCACAAGCAGTCGGCAATCCCATAAGCACGTGGCACGTTTCCTCGGATCCTAACGAAACACCTCTGAAGAACATTCTGACCAAAGAGGACAGGAGAGTATTCTACGCCTTTGCACACGAATGCCTAATTAGAATAAAGAATTAAAACATTAAAAAAAAATCCTAACTCCATAGTATTAAGGTAAGGATTTCAATAAGTTATCTTAAAAACACAATGATCTTATACTTTGTCAGGATTGGAACGTTTAGAAAAAAGCATCGTGGGAGCTTGTAGAGGGATGCTCTCCCTCCACCGACGCTTTTCTTAGCAACTGTGTTTACATGCTCACCATAAACATCCCCATATATTTTTAAGACCCAGTGGTCCGGTACCTTTGCAAATGGGAACGTTACATAAAGCATAGCATCGCATCTCTCCACAAGACAAGGTTCACGTTGCTTTGCTCTGCTCATCGAAATCAACTAGTTAGTAAGTATTTGCATGCGGTATAGTTTGTAGACATCGCAATTCGACACGTCTGCAGCACTGTGGAGTGGTGTGAGCTTCATTAGAACAGTTAGTGTAATTACACGTTTCTATTTGTGCATGCGTGGTTGATTTGACGTGGATTATTATCTACAGTCTGTTGCGGTGTTGCGGTCAACAGTTTATCAAATATCGGCCTTTAACATAGATTTACCGATACATTAGAACTACTACTAATAACACTACTTTAAAAAAAAAAACATACAAAAATAGAAATATTGCAGTAATTGGCTCAAATACTGCATTGCTCTACGCGACGCGGGGAAATTGTCGTCAATCGACTAGATACAAAAAAAAATACAAAATAATATAGTCTACAAAAAATATATATAAAATATAAATTCCAGAGCAAAATTGTTTAGTATAGAGTAGAGTTGTCCTTTGTTTTTAACAGGTTAGTATTTTTTAAATAACCATATAAATACTTTTTCATTCAATGACTTGAATAGCTCCAGAAATGCTAAGGACAGCGGTTACTTCTCGTATCTACTGTAAATGATTTTTTTTAAAGACCAACACCTAGTTTTTTGCTTGTTCTTCTCGGTACCGAACCAGTGGTAGACTCACTTGACGATTCAAAAGCACTTTTTTGTTTATTGTTTTTGTTGACAAGTTTATTTGAATAAAAAAATATGAGTTTGAGTTTGATACTATATGATACCATCCATTAGAGGGGTCAAGTCAGTGGTTGTGCTTGTGACACAATTTACTGTGAGATCAAGTCGCTCGTGGCTAGGAAACGCCCCAGTTGTGACTGTTGAGTTGTGTTGAGTGTTGGTTGAGTAGTGCTGAGGGCCTCTCGGGCGGTCCTCAGCGGGTGAGAGCTGATGCAGACAAAATCATAGTCTACAACGTCAGCAAAGAATGGTGGAGTACCGTGGTACTCTTATATTTTTCGCAAGGATAACCTTATGCCCACGGAATAGATAAAGCTTATGCCAATGGAGTTTGACAAATTTTGGCAGAGTGGACAATCCGCCAATTTTTTTGACTTGTTTGTTTTTTTTGGGTTTGGGATACAAAATAGATCTTTAAAATGCTAAATTATGGCGATAATTGAACGTAACGATTGCCAATTTTTTAGAATCATAAGTATATTAATATATGCGAAAGTGTGTATGTCAACGTCGCTCAACCGATTTTGACAAAATTGGAACATAGATAGGTTGCATCCCGGGGATAGATATACCTAACATATCCTAGAAAGTCAAGGAGAGCCCACGGGAGTTTCTAAAAAAAAAAACAAAATCTACGCGGAATAAGTCGCGGGCATCGTCTATTTCAATAATATCCATATCCTTACCAATATTACAAATGTGAAAGTGTGTCTGCTACGCTTTAACCACCCATCTTGTTTTTTTGGTATAGAGAACCTATATCTCTATTCATTCTCATTCTGGGGAAGGACTTAGGCAAGTTTTTATCCAGGAAAATTAAGGAGCTCCCCGGGAATCAATAAACTGAATCCACGCGGACGAAGTCGCGGGCGTCATGTAATTTTAAATAAAATGGCCGATCATTAACAGCTATGCCAGCCTATTATAGACTATTATGAACCCTGATTAAGTAGGTACTGGATGTTAATGAAACAAAAGATAGCATTTAATGTGTGCATTTACATTTACATAGTGTAGTTACCTTTTTAATGATACTCCGCTCTTGCCTACTTAGTAGTATTTTTAGTATTCCGCTACTTAGGTTCAACCGAGTAAAAATTCTCTTTCCTAACTTCATTAACCCGGACCTTCATTTAAAAGTCTATTGTCTGGATTTACACGGTAGTTTCTCTTTATTTCGTTCCTTTACGTTCCTTTTATCCATAGTGGAGTTTTGAATAAAATCCTCGTTTGTAGTCCGTTCCGTTGCTTTGGAAGTAAGATTTTCTTTTTCTATATCTGCCGTGTCCTTTGGACTACAGGATAAAGGATCCAACGGACACATACGGAAATATCCTTATTTTATTTTAATCCTTGCTCCCCAGGAAGGCTATATAGTTATACTAATAAATTAACTTAAATTAACTGTAACGGTAACTTTATGAATGAAATGTTTTTATTTTTAATTAATTTTATTTGTGTAGTATAGTAAGATCTAATTTAATTGTAATTACTTAATTTTATTTTATTATTCCTAATTTAATTTATTATTCATTCCTTTATTTAATTTTGTTTTAATAATGTGATTCTATTTAATAAACTTTAATGCTGTATTTGCCTATAATTATTAAGTACTTATTGCATTAGAACTAGGCATTATTGTATCATTGTAAGATTAATAATTGTTTGTGCAAAATTTGTTGGTATATCAATAAACAAAAAAAAATACGCGCCGAATTGAGAACCTCATCCTTTTTTCGAAGTTGGTTAAAAATTACAAAATACTTATAATAAGTTTTCCACTCATTTATGAGAGAGTTAAGTGATAGGCAGTGTACGGGAGCAGGTGATATGGCTCGACCGTAGCAAAGGATGATATCATCCACCGAGCGGGTGTTGTGCTCGGGGACCACTGGTCCAACCGTCCATCTTTGGAGGTCGTATATAGGCGTAATTCAGAGAACGCTTCGTTAGCGTGAGTTAGGCTCTTCGTGTTCATCGTGCGCTACTAGTAATGCCATCTATTGGATTATGTGCGGACTGCGAAGTCCGCTACATCACTCCCCTTCGAGTCCGGAGGTCGTCAGCATGCAGATGGCGTTGCAAGCATCAGCTGGAGAAGTGGCGTCGTGTAACAACCAGAATAGTGGCGTTGTAAGCTCATACTACCCTGAGGCTGCGTGACCCACTTGTGCGGCTGGTACTGGCGTTGACGGGCTGTGTACTGATTTGCTGTGAGTATCGACTGTGCTGGCCGCCGAGCGTGTGGCTCTGTGAACGGCTTTGCTGCATTGCGTGATGTTGCTGTTGGGCCGGAACATCGGTCGGCTGTGCTGCGTTGAGTTGCGTTCTGTTGCTGTTGCTGCGTTGTGCTGCGTTGCGTTGCTTGTTGCTGCTTGTTGTTGCTGTGATGCGTTGTGCTGCTGTGCTGCGTTGAGTTGCTTTGCTGATTATTTGTTGCTGTACTGCGTTGTATTGCTTGTTGCGTTGAGTTGCTGTTGTGCCGTGCTGTGCCTCTGTTGATGCTGCTCTCGTCACGATGACTGTAGGGGTTTGTTGTGATGTGCGATGTTGCTAATGTCTGACGAGTGAGGCCTTGACTCGTCGGCTTGATGTGCGTCGGTGGCGGCTCTGAGATCACGTCGGCTTGTTGTGATCGTCGGCGGCGGCTGTGACATCACGTCGGCTTGTTTTGATCGCCGGCGGCAGGTTCAGATCACGTCGGGGTCACCACTGTACGGGAGCAGGTGATATGGCTCGACCGTAGCAAAGGATGATATCATCCACCGAGCGGGTGTTGTGCTCGGGGACCACTGGTCCAACCGTCCATCTTTGGAGGTCGTATATAGGCGTAATTCAGAGAACGCTTCGTTAGCGTGAGTTAGGCTCTTCGTGTTCATCGTGCGCTACTAGTAATGCCATCTATTGGATTATGTGCGGACTGCGAAGTCCGCTACAGGCAGCCTATAAAATTAAAGTATGAATGTATGAGTCGAACGTCATTGCATATTTTTTTATTGCTGTGTGTGGGTTCAAAGATGAATTAAAATTGGTATTTTTATTACCAACAACTTAGGTACCACGTCATCTAATGAGCAACTTACATAATGGAGAGCTTTGATCAGGCCTTTTCTATACACATAAAAATACTTACAAAGAGCTCACATCAAAGAGATAATTCTACCGTTATATAAATAAAAGCTGAAGCAAAAAAAGGTGTTAAAATAAAACCTGAAATGACGTGAATTTAATCCAAAAAAGCCAAATCATTTTAATAATAATATATCTAAAACATAAACATATTTAGTACATAAACGTATCAAAAAAACCAACGTTAAAATAAATAAAGGCTGAAGCAAAAAGGGTGTTAAAATAAAACATGAATTGCCATCCTGTAGACTTTTAATAAAAAAAGTCTTTGAAATATCGTTGAAACTTGAAAAAAGAGTAAAGACCAATAATTTTAACCGGTAGGCTATATTTAAGATCTTAAATATTTACACAGAGTTCGTATGAAAAAAAGAATTCTCGCGCTAATAAATAACGACCGAAGCAAAAAACGATTTCATAAAACTTACGTATCGCGGTCCTGGCCGTTTTTCTGTGCATTTCACAAGGAAGGCAGAATTTATGTACCTACCTTTGATATTTAAATTAGCCAGCATCGACTTACATAGAGGCTGAAAAAAATGTTGCCTTCATTTTTAGGTCAAGCGTATAAATAACACAGACACTGAATAATTATTGCGTACTATATGATACATGCGACTTCGTTTGTGTGAATTTAGTTTCTGGAAACGAAAAAAGTGGGAAGTAAAAGACGATTTTCCCGGATAAAAAATTCAAGTTCGTCCCCAGAATAAAAGCTCCGATCTAGCGAAGCGAAGATCTCTATGTCCGTAAATATCGAAACGGGATGGCCGATTGATAATGGACAGACAGACTGACCGAAACTTGTCATTTTTTGAATTAAATAATTTGAATTATTTCAACTTGAACCTCATGAAAAAATTGAGACACGCTAGGGCTAAAAGGCTAAGTTAATTATTTATTTATTGCTAAAAAGCGTAATTTTTGTACTGTGGTATTATTACCTTGACCTTCTCGCTCTTTCCTACATCACACGTATAAAAGAGAAATTTTATTTCATTTATTATTTTTTTTCACGCTATGAAAGCGTAGCAGACACACAGACACACTTTCGCATTTATAATATTAGTATGGACCCTAGTCCATGCGACACAGCCTACTGTGTCGTAGCAACAAGCTCAGCTACGGTTCTACGCAGCGCCGCATTGCTACGACACGTAGCAAATTGCTACGGAACTAAAACCGCCTGTGATGTATGTATGTACAGATAACATAGGCAATTTGTCTCTTTATTTCTACACGCAAGCTGTGACGTGGTATTACACTGTTTGAAACAGGCGCAAAAGGATTTGTTTTTTATGATATGTACCCGGCTTTATGACAAGTAGATTTTTACAAACACCGTTTTTGATCCGAGTTTTTACCCAACGATTTTATCGATGAAAGAACGAGAACTCATGTTCGTCTGTATGTTTTGGATGTAGGTAGTATTGTTAGAAGTTAATATATTGTATTTGTCCTAGTTTACAAAAAAAATTGTATTACAAAAAAGGGCAATACGTACAATTTATATTTTAAGACTACGTCAATGCCTTAGTTAGAGAGAAATTCAAGGAAATAGATATTCTTACAATAGACTCGCAATATATTTACTGTAATTAAATCTTCGTAAAACAGCACCTTCAGAATTACAAAAGAATATGCGATCTGCACGATAGAAACCGCCATAAGCTCGTGACGCCATCGCTCCGCCTCAAGAAAGTCCGCGAGATTGTGCGTTTGTGATTTTTTTTAATTTCAAATTCATACTAATATAATGAAGGCGAAAATGAATCTGTTTGTCTGTGAATCTGGTTAAGATTCACGGTGGACCGTGAAAATATGGATATTTTCAACCGATTTTGAGCTAATTTGGTTTTTAACCTTTCTAGGTTGCGTCCCGGGGAAAGACAGGATGGATGATATTTTTTATTTATTTAGATATCTTTATTGCACACATAAAATATACAGTATACCGTTAAAAAGAAGTAGTTAGACTACATAGACACGTGAAATGATATGAAAATGAAATAAAAGTACAATTTATTGTATACCAAAATAGAAACAAAATAGAAGAACATAGAAACATGCGTAAAGGGAAGATACTGTACAATAGGCGACCTTATCACTTGAAGCGATCTCTTCCGGAAAATATAATAATAGAATTACTGGATTAGGGTGTAAGACTAAAAAACACGTGCAAAGGCGGTTTTATTGCTTAAGCAATCTCTTACAGACAACCTTAAGTGAAAGGATTAATAAACCGGAGCGGATGATACTTTTTATCCCACAAACACAGTTCCTAGAGGAATTTCAATAGTCCTAAAACCTTGAGAGAATTCTCGGGAATCATCTAGTTGTACGTAAAGTTTCGTTCTGTATTTAGTAACCTTACTGCATTTTTAACCGACTTCCCAAAAAGGAGGAGGTTCTCAATTCGGCACGTTCCTATTGTTTACTTTGTTCCGCTGAATCTAGGCTGTCGCAATCGCTGCAGGCGGAGGCGGGTCAAGGCGTTTGAAGTATTCCAGACAGGCAGTGGGAACACGTAGAAACTAGAATTTCACTTGGCAAGCATATTGATAATATAAATTTCTAGTTAACTTTGAATTTGAGTGGGACATATTAATGACAATTGGGTATTTGACAACTATTCTAATAAATTATTTTTTATGGATCATTAAAGAGAGGATCTCCCAAAAATATCCACGTCTACTTTTAGTTTTAGGTTTGTAAACCATTTGAAACTATCGATTGAAGTAAAAAAGTGCGACGAAAAGACGTCACAGTTTAGTATTTCCTCCAACATCCCATAACAATTGTCCGTTTTAATGTTTGAAAAAAGTTGCTGATTTGACATGTTGTCAAATATCCAATTCAAGTCTTAAAAAAACTTATTTGAATAAAAATTATAAAAATCTAAATGTTCTATGAATATTATAACAAAATGTTCTCTTCTTTTAATAGAGAGCCCTTACGACCCCTTATCGTATCCTTATCTTATCTACCATCTCATAAGTCATTACTCGTGAGATAGTAGATATAAGGATATAGATGACTGATGAGTGATGACGCAGTTTAAGATGTAGGGCGGCTAATCCAGCAGAGGTGACTATGCAGTTTTTAACCGACTTCCAAAAAAAGAGGAGGTTCTCAATTCAGCGCGTATTTTTTTTAATGTATGTTACCGCATAATATCTCCGTGGTTTCTAAGCCGATTTGAAAAAAGTTTTCTTCAGTCGTTATAGGAAGCTCTCGTGGTGGTCCCATAAAAAATTCTGACTCCAAATCCTCAACCCTGACACTAAAAAAAAAATCTTTCCAAAAAACCGACTTCCAACGCCACTGTAAAGTAAAAGTACCTCAATGATTTCATTTTTTGATAGTCACTGAGTTAGAGTATATGGCTGCAGAAAGCTAAATCACTTGGAGAACGTTTTTGTCTGTAAACGGTAGAGCAATCCCAAAGCAAGATAAGTTATTCGGAACTAGATGATGGCCGCGACCTACTCGTATATTCCGCGTGAATTAAAGCAGGGATGTTACGGAGCTTCGACTCCGATTCCGTTAAGTCGGAACTTCCGATTATTATTACACCTTCGGTTCCGATTTCGGCTCCGAAACTTATAAGTCGGATGTTTTAATCGGAGGTCGAAGCATAGCAAATATAAAAGTAATAAGTAAATTAAAATGTAAAAAGGTTATTTTATAATTAAAATGAAAAAAGGTTGACTGAATGATGTTTTTATTTGTTCTTAAATGAAAAATATCTCTCTTGAGACCACTACTGATTCTGCCTTTGACTCCGACTCCGGTTGCGACTCCGATAAATCAAATTTAAAAACTCTAACTCCGACTTCGGTTCCGATAAATTTACCTCCGTTACATCCCTGAATTAAAGTTTTGATAGTCCCAATAGGAGTTCTTTGATTTTCCGGGACAAAAAGTAGTATATACTCGTATATCACTATCCAGAGGACCATTGGGAATTGTCTAAGAAAATCGAAATTATTTGAAAGCTTATAACGTATTACTCACTGTTGTAATTATATTAAGTAAACTTTTATTGATTACTAGCTTTTGCCCGCAACTTTGAGCGCGTGGATTGAGGTTTTTTGATTCCGGGGAAAAAAGTAGTCTATGACTATAATTAATCTATCTCTGTGTCAAATATCATCCAGATCCATTCAGCCGTTCTGACGTGATTGAGCAACAAACATCCATCCATCCAAACTTTCGCATTTATAATATTATTAATATGGATTTAACCTTTTTTATTGTGATCAGCAGTAAATTAAGACTCCTTTGATCTTTTGGGTCGGTATCTGAGATATCTAATTATGAACACTTCACAAGCGCCTGCAGACATTGTTTCGCAAATTGAACGCCAGATAAAGAACCCAATTAGCAGCAGCGCGAGATAATTGAATGAAATCAAATTTATCCTCTAATTAATGTTGAACAATGCGCGGGTGCGTTTGAATTTAGCCAATTCTGTTTGTTAACTTTATTAGATTTGTTTATTACAAATTGTAAGGGAAAGCGCTTAATTTAAGCACCCTAGGGTGCTTAGATTAAACCAAGGAAACGACAACAAATTAGCGATGCCAAGCAGTCGCTCGCAATGCTACGGCGACTCCTTCACTGTCAAAGCAGTGATTCTCTGGAATGCGCTACCGCGGGATATCCGACACTGTGTCGGTGTCAACTTTTAAACGCTGTCTTAAAAAATACTATTTATCGCTTTAAAAGTATACATATCTATGGAAAGCTTGTGTATGAAGTTTATGATATTGTAATAGTTACTTGTAATAGAAGTTGATTGCTAAAAATTTTCTTTTAGAAATGTACACGTGTGCCCCGTCATCATGCAACTAATCTCCTATCTTAAAAAGGTTGCCTGGAAGAGATCACTCATAGTGATAAGGCCGCCTTTACACCGTAACAGTTGTAAATTCTGTCACGATTCGTTTTACCTCTGTTTTTTTTTTATATATTTGTGTGTAATAAAGTGTTTTTACTTACTTACTTACAATATCGTATCACTTGTGTCATAGACTAAATACCTATCACGGACACAATGCATTAAGATAACGCTATGTATATCTAGATAAGCCTTAGCAATATCGAGGTTCCATGATTGTTACTTGTTATCTATTCATTAGCATCAAACGCACCTACAATATTTACGATCGAATACCTACTTGACCAAACTTATAAAAACGTAAATTCAATAAATTACCATTAGCACTAGGTATCGCTTTTTTTTACTATTACCTAACACTATACACTTAAGGAACGAGTGGCCTAGTTGTGACAACGCATATTATCAGTCGATAGCGATTGTTAAGTACCGTTGACCCAAGACGGTAACTGGATGGGTGACCGAATTTGGAGGTTCAAATTTGGTCTTTTCGTTTCCTCCGTGCCTCGGAGAGCACGTTAAGCCGTCGGTCCCGGTTTTTATCTCTAACATCTGATAATAATCGTTACATAAACCCAAGAGTTTAATACTCTTAGAGTCGTATGCGCAAGGAAGTGGGAACCCACAGTATCCATTATTATCCCATGAAAACTACTACCATTATGTGATTAATGGAATGGGGTCACGACTCTCAGTAATGAGGAATACGACGCAAAGAGAGAGAACACTATATTTTATAGTAGTGTGAATCATTAGCGAAGCGGTGAAAGCCTAGTGGTAAAAACACCCGACCTCATTTACGGGGTTGCGGGTTCGATCACCGGGCACATTCCAACTTTTCGAAGTTATGCGCTTTTTCAGAGATTAAATATCACTTGCTTCAAAGTTCAAACGGTGAAGAAACACATGAGGAACCCTGCACGCCCGAGAGTTCTTCATAATATTCTCGAAGGTGTGTGAGGTCTGCCAATCCCCACTTGGTCAGCGTGGTGGACTATGTCCAAACCATTCTCATTCCAAGAGGAGACTCGTGCTCGGTAGTGAGCATATAATAATTAATTAATTAATTGGTCTTCTGTAAAATAGTATATATCAATCAGAGTTTTAATCGGCGCGCGGCGGAAGCAGTTTATAAAAACTAGGTATAGATAATATAACTAGAGCCCAGAAAAGTTAAATACCTGAGGGTACATTTTTAAAAACGTTATTTAAATTTAAAAAATCAAGTCGTTTGAGCTCTACTCTACATACCTATACCTACACAAATTTACATCACCCTTCTTTTCTCAATGACAAAGTTGCATGAAAGCAACTGGCTCTGCATCCAGCATGCCACAAGTCACAAGTGTACCTAAATACTGGTTACGTAACGTATGAATTTTTTATATTTTGTATCATTTTTCTTTTTATGAAAAGAGTAACTGCTGTGTTTCTTGCCGGCTCTTCCGGTGGTATAGTCTTGACTTCTCATAAGGGTTGTCCTACGTAAAATAAATAAATCATTTCATTTCTATTTGCGTTAAAAAAAAAGTAGTTAATAGTTGGTTTCAGTCACAACTCCCAGCCCACAGAGTTATTCCGAACACACATTTAACCAAAATTTCCGATACGTAATAAGCGCATACCGAATTGGCAAACTATGGATCAAATATAATCTCGACATTCCTTTCATAACTCTACTATGGGCGGTAATGTATTGATTGGATTTCCAATTTCCTTGCCGTATACCCCTACAAAGACTAACAGGCTAAGTTAAACGGATAAAACTGGGTCGAAGTTTGCTTAAACCACCTTAAACTTAGAAAGTTTATAGGTGCTTCATTGTATCTAAATAAAGCTTCAGAATAGAGCGTTTACCCGTGGTCCCATTGGTTTGGACCATTGAGGAGACCAATGGGTAATACTGAACAAAAGCTGTGTAGGATTAATAATAACTGTTGTTAGTTAGCTGCTGATAGCCTAAGTCGTACTTAAAACACCTTTAACTTAGAAAGTTTATGTAGGTCCTTAATTATGTCAAAGTATAGCTTCAGAATAGAGCGTTTACCCGTGGTCCCATTGGTTTGCACTATTTAGGCGACCATGGGTAATACTGAATTCTAATAGCTGTAGTTAGGTTAAAATAAATATCTGCAGTTAGATCAGGTTAAGACTTCACTTTGCCGGCATTTGCAACCCGGACTGGCAAAATTCTTCCAAAAAACTACCTGATTTCCGGGAACTTCGAAAAATATTTCACTTAACATTTTATCTCCACTGAAAACTCGAGGACCGTCAGCGGGTAGCGGATGCTCCTAAGTCGATAAAACTAAAGTCCTGGACATACAAAACGCGTGTCGGTAGCAGCACAGCTGTGTGCCACACTGAAACGCCAAACGATGTTTTATGTTTAGTGTAAACACACGTCAGCGCGAAAACGACGAAGCGATGAAACGACGTTTTTTTGCCGTGTCGTGCTAGTGTGCGGCTTTGCATAAAAAGTGAGTTACGTGGACAGTTTGCCCAACATAATATATTTTTGGCAGTAACTATGTTATCGCTCTAACAAGGCTAGGAATTATTACACGTCACAATACGAAACACGAAAGCCTCGCGCAGTTTTGAATTCCGATATTTGGGCTCTACTTATAATATCATCACGTTACTTTTAACTCACTACGTTTTACGCGATGATATGCTAAGTGTCGCATCACGAGTAACTATCGCAGTCGCCAGTCGGTTAGCTCAAATTCTACCAAGCGTCGCGTTATCTTTGACCAAGCCTCGTCGATAAAGCTAAGGGATTTTCTGCTTGAGCTGACTTGTCGCTTCGTTCATTATGACGTCAGAGGACGTTAAACCGGGTCAACGTATCTACATTTCATTCCAAAGGAGTTTGAAATACCTTGTGTAACGAATATTTCGACGACCTCTTTGGAGCGTTGTGGTTCAATACTCAATTTATTTGGACATACAGGTCTTATGTTACGTCATGTTTTAACTCTATCACCGGTTCGGAAAGAAAATTCTACTGAGAAGAGCAGGCAAGAAACTCAGCAGTTACTCTTTTTAAAAAGCCAAACATTAAGCATTAAGTACCTAGCAATAACTTACACTGTTGTATAATTATTATACAGTACTATTAGTGTAAGTTATTATACTATCCTGTTGGGCGCTGGACACAAAGTCGATTGCTTCCAAATTTCAAACCAGCATTGTCAATTTGGATAAAGTCAAAGTCAAAATACGTTTATTCAAAATTGGCACTTACACAGTACACTTTATGAACGTCGAGTATACAAAGTATATGACGTGGTAGTGATAATTAACGGTATCTTAAAACTAAAGCTACGAGGGTTCCAAACGCGCCCTGGTCTCATACAAACACACTAATTACGAGACAGAAGTCAGGACATAACCCCGTGCCTTCCGCAGTTAGCCGGGTATTAAAAAACGACAGGAGAAACACGGCATTTCGTGTCAGGCAGGTATATGTTGCTCAATATAAAAGTGCCTAACATTTTGCCCTATCAATAGTGTGTTTTCGCCCTTAGACGGAAGGAAATCCACTTTTCGTCTCGAGTATCCGCCGTTTCGATACATAATGCGATTTGTCTTTGTCTAAAACAAGCCAGCGGAGCTCTGCATCAGAGATTAGACGGAATCACTTAGTCGTGAAGATATGGAAGGATTACTGTCTATTGTAAGGGGATTTAATGACTGCCTCGTTGGTATAGTGGTTAGCATGTTCGACTGCGGCCAACGAGGTACCGGGTACGATTCCCGGGTCGGGTCATAACAAGTATTGGGTTTTTCTGACAAGAAATTCTCAGTACTAGCCCGGAGTAAGTTGAGTTTGTACTAGTACCGTACAGCGTACTTAATACTAATATTATTAGAAATGCAGAAGTATGTTTGTTTGTTGGTTTGTAGTTTTGTGCTTCATTCACGCCGCAAGGGAGCGGCGCTGATTTCTTTAATGTGTAGGTAGGTATACCTACTGGAAGACATCTGTCTCTGCGTCGAATTCCTCATATTATATAAAAAATACATATATACTGTCGACAGATTGTGAACCGTTCAATGTTCTGAGTGTCAATATTTGAAATATTCATTGTATTTACGTTTTCTTGTCTCTTTCTTGTAGGTTAGGTTATAGGGTTCGACATAAATAATCATTAGGTTTTATCAGGTTACTATACCTAACAGATTACAATCTACCGAAAAATAATGCGTTAAATTTGTAATCTGTCGACACTCGACAGTTTACAATATCGCTAGTTAGATTACAATCTAACGGTTTTTACTATCTTACGGTGACATATATAAATAACCGGTACCGACGGCTTAACGTGAACTCCGAGGCACGCAGAAAACGAAAAGGCAAAATATGTTCCTTCAAATTCGGTCACCCATCCAGTTACCGACTTAGGTCAACGTTGCTTAACCTTCGCAATCGACTAATACGCGTTGTCACAACTAGGCCACTCGTCCCTCAACTTAAGGACAGAAAGTGAGAATGTGAATCTGCAGAAAGACACACGCATAGATTTAGCTCTAAATTCACGTAGGCATCCGCTAAGGATTTTTAAAATTCAACCCCTAAAGGGGTAAAATAGGTAATATAAAATTGAGTTATAAATTAAGGTATAGGCTAAAGCTAGTTTTGGCTACAAAATAATATGATTACAGAATACTTGATAACCAGCTATCTACTTGAATCAGTCATTGGAAAACACAAGTGAAAGGAAATCAATACGTGCTTTGTTATTATCAACAGTGAATTCATAGTACCTACTACCTACCTATGTATGTAGTTTCCGATCAGAGGTGCAATCATGTAAGGATTGCCGATCAAATCGTTAAAGTTCGGCCTCAAAGTAAAATAAACCATAATATCATTGGATTAGAGACTATTTTACTTTGAGGCCGAACTTTAACGATTGGATCGGAAATCCTTACATGATTGCACCTGTGATTAGTGATTATGTACTTAATCCTTATGTCTTAATTATATCTTATCGCGATACAGAGTTGTCCTAATATATAATGTTAATGGATGAAATCGCTCTTTAGCGATAAGGCCGCCTTTTGTACCTATCCTTCTTCTTTAATTTATTTCATGTCTTATTTTTTATTTTATTTTATTGTGTGGTGCAAATAAAGAGTTGAATAATAAATAATAATAATGTTATGGCGCGTGTAGACTGAGCAGTGAAAGAAAGCGAAGGCTAATACAATCCATAAATATCGTGCCGTGCCTTTTTCCGTTCAATATTATAATCACCCAAGCTCTATAGGTTGAGCGAGACCGAACCGAACCGACCCTGCTTGGAGACGGGAGGCATCAGGGTGGCACTAACCAGCGCCCTGGTCCATCAGTACATTAATCCCGGGTGAAGGGACCTAGGGGTTGCGAGCGGCTGGAATGGGGACTCCGGTCGTTCTTCTTCCATCTATGTGCAACCCTGGGAACCGTTATATAATATCTCCAAGGACGAGCCCAATAGGCGACGCACAAGCGAAGTTCCGGTGTATGTTCTTGAGGGTTCCCGGAGCTTCTCATTAGTGCAGAGGGTGACCACCGGGGGGGTTTTAGTGGGTAGAAATCCCACATAACCTGATCTCTTTCCCCGGAGATCCAGGTATTTCAAAGAGATTACTCCCTTAAAAAAAAAGGTCTACAGGTTAGGGACACTTTTTTGACGCAAAATGTTTTTTTTTTAAATTCATTTATTTGCATTTTAAACACTGTTAGGGCACAACAAGTACGTAGTTACATTAAAGTACATTACAATAATTGAAATTAAAATACACTACATTAAGTTTAACTCATCTTAATTATTACATTTATATTAAAATTAAAACAAAAATCACATTTCATTAAATAAATTTATTTCAACTACTACTAATTATTGCTACTCCATTGTCTAACTCAATGTCGCATTGGAGTACCACTTCAGCTTTCAACCCAATAGCATCGAGTGACGCATCGCAATTATCAAGTCGATGCATATATCGCTTATCAACATGTTGTGATACACTATTCAGACATGTTCAATAAGAATATTGATCTTTTTATTATCGACTACAAGTTAGCCCTTGACTGCGATCTCATTCTCACCTGATGGTAAGTGATAATGCAGTCTAAGATGGTAGCGGGCTAACCTGTTAGGGGCATAGCAGTTATATTAAACCCATACCCCTATTCGGTTTCTACACGGCATCATACCGGAACGCTAAATCGCTTGGCGGCACGTCTTTGCCGGTAGGGTGGTAACTAGCCACGGCCGAAGCCTCCCACCAGGCCAGACCAGGGAAAATTCAGAAATTATAAATTCCCAAGTTGACCCTGCCGGGGATCGAACCCGGGACCTCCGCACGTTAAGACAACAGCGCTACACACTGCGCCACGGATCTACTCGTAATGAAATGAAATCTCTATCAATATGTCCAATTTGTGAGAAAAAAACGAATAGGTACCTGGGTTTTTTATATCATTACTAGTGGCGCCGGATTTAGAAATTTGGTGAACACATGTTTAAAAGCACGTAAAACTCCACCCTATAGACTAAGAGATAGCTGCAGCTGAGTTTGTTGTGGGCTCTTCTCAGACAGGGCACGTTTGGAACCCTCGTATCTTTAGTTTTAAGATACCGTAACCGAGTATCACCATCATATTTCATGTTTTATAAGTAGCTAAGTAATTTTTAACCTCAATAAGTGTACCTACAGTGTACCTATATTGAATACCTAAATGATATTGAATTATTATTGCACTTTTGGTAACTATCGCCAGCAAGGCTGATTCAGTATTAGGTGGGTTTAGCGCTCTCAGATGACGATAGTGAAGGTCTGCCCGCATGCGGACCATAACACGTCTTTGAGCGGCCATATCTAGTGAAAGGTCCATCCGCATGCATATAATATTACCTTAACCGAGATTATGCACTGTAGGCATACCTACTACCATCGCTTAAAGCCGTCTTATTTTAATATTGTTGACGTTCATGTTTTAATATTATAACCCTGATCAATTTAGCGACCTCAAGGTATGTGACATAAAACTGTAGATATGGCCGCCGCTATGAAAAATGCCGGCGGATTTTTCTTCATCGGTGGCGCTGCGCCGCCGCTCCAGCGGTGTGGATTTTTCTGATTCTTCCAAAGAAAATTGTTATTTATCTAATCTAACATCCAACAGCTCTACAGCGTTGAAAACTCGACCTCTCTTATTATTTTCGTAGACTGAATAAAATTAACCGAATAAACCTAAATGACCGAATTTGCTAGTGATAACCTTGCAATACGCGTCTTTGCTATTGCACGTTTCGATTCGTAAGAACAACTTCGCGATACAAACACTAAAAAAAATGTATACCTACCATTTTAGAGCTAACCGCGGTAAATATTTTGTGTAATATTTCTTTTCATGTGTAAATATTTCTGTAAATATAGGGGGGATATGTTGGTAGGGACTAGTGGAACAGGCCAAAAATTTCTGTTTTTTTTATTTTACCGTTTTCTGTCACTCTTCTATTATTTTCAGTACTTCCGGTACACAGTACACCTTATATATAGGTTAAGGTTGGTCATACTGTCAACAAAAAATTACAATATGAAGTTTTCACAGTCTATGATTTTGACGTTAAATACGACCCAAGATATACCTAGCTATAGATCTGGAAAGTGACAATCCC
Organism: Erebia aethiops; assembly: GCA_923060345.2. Classification (NCBI taxonomy): domain Eukaryota; kingdom Metazoa; phylum Arthropoda; class Insecta; order Lepidoptera; family Nymphalidae; genus Erebia; species Erebia aethiops. The sequence goes on along the minus strand of OV281096.1, from coordinate 4,091,031 downwards.
GGAAAATCTTCCACGGGATTCTTGAAGGCCTAAACCCGAGCACAAAGTCACTGATATCAAATAGTTCTACTATAAATTATTCTGTGTTCCGTTTAATAATCTCGAACATTCTGAATTGTTGACCTCGTGACTCTAGATTGATATGACAGTTTAACAAGTCCTCAACACTCGACAGACGCAAATTGTCACCTCGTAGCTTGTTATTTAATGTGAAGTTTGCATGATAGCGGTGATATACATTCATCATCGCATAGTTCCAAGTGGTCCCAACTCCCAACCCATCGCAAGCCCTTATTAAGTACTAGCTGATGCCCGCGTTGATTGAGGTTTTTTGGTTCCCGTGGAACTCTTTAATTTTCCGCCGTTGAGGCGTGATTGAGTAACAAACATCCATCCATCAGTCCATCCATCGCATTACACTTTCGCAATTATAATATTAGTATAGAAGTATAGATGGCCTATGGGTCTCCACTCAAAGTGGGAAGGATTAGTACTCCATCACGCTGGTCAATAATAATTCTATAATCTACTAGCGATCCGCCCCGGCTTCGCACGGGTAGCACTAATAATCCTAATATATACCTACCCAATATAGCCAGTGGGCAGTGGGCAGGTTACATTTTAATGTAAGAGTAAGAGTACGCCCCGTCCTCATTATTTCTATGATATCTCATAAGCTATTCATCTAAATTAAATGGTGTAAAGGACAATTTTTATCTTAGTTAAATACTTGAGATGATTAATATATTTATTTTGATAAGGATTAATACTATGTCGGTAAAAACACCTTCGCAAGTGAAGCATTGGTTTAGACCAAATTTGAAAATCATAAAAATGGTTATTGTGAGTCAACCTTAAAAGATAGATATATGCTACCGCGGACTATTTTTTAGAACTTTTTAAGAGGAACAATTTCACCATACATTGTTTTCGTGTAACTATAACTATTTACGCAGCGCACGCCGCGTAAGCTCTCAGAAGAGACGATTTTTTCCGACTTAGTTCACATTATTGCAATTTTCGTAAGGATCTCTAATTTTTTGAAATTAAAATATAGCCTATGTTATTCAGTGATAATGTAGCTTTCTAATGAAAAAAGAATTATTAAAATCGGTCCAGTACTTTTTGAGTTTATTCGTTACATACAAAAATACAAATCTTTCCTCTTTATAATGTTTAAATTATAAATTATAATAATCTATTAATATAGAAATTTTTCATGAAATCCGTTTAGCATTTCGTCAATAAGTGGTGTTATGATTTACAGACAAACAAAACTGTAACGGCAACGTCCCTGACATTGCTTTACAGATACAATTACGATTTCTTCCTCCAATAGGTGCTACAAGAGCATGTCGTAACTAGAAAGACTAGATTTCTCGCTCCAATCGGTTGCAACCTTCATGATTCACTTCCTACGGTAGCTAAACTTTTTTAGCAATGATAACGAAAAAACCCATCTGCCATTCAACATAAAAAACGATATGCCTCTCGTAAAAGATCGAAAAATTTAAATATAACTACTTAGTCGGCCCCAAAAATATCGTATGATAATGACGAAAAATACAGTATGATTTTCCATAAAGTGCTCTAAATTATAGGTTCAGTTTAATCGGCGGAACAAATATTTTTAAAAAAAAAAAAGTGTGTGTCTGCACGGCACACGGCAGAAGTAAAACTTCAGAAAAGAAACCTACGAGAGAATTACATAAATATAACTTGTATTCCATCTCATTTTCTCGCAGGCTAAATCCTATATATGTTTCTCTTTTTGGTGTCGCTTTTTCGTTTCGTTGAATTTTCAAATCACAACGATTCTAAAGAATTTTCACTTCAAAAAACAGATGGAACTAAAAAAAATATCACGTTAGATGCTTTAGATTTTATCTAAAAGAAAGATATAAACTTTAAACTGTTTTTACGTATCCATACGTAAAAGCCACCGCGTGAGCACTGTCTCAGCGGAAAATAAACAACTTTCCACCGTGAAAACCCGACTATTGTCAGAATAAAATTAAGTATCGGACAAAAAGCGGACGTCTGCGTTATAATCATACTAATGTTATAAATGCGAAAGTGTGTTTGTTTGTTGGTTTGTTGATTTGTTGGTTTATTGGCTTGTTGGTTTGTCCTTCAATCACGCCGCAACGGAGCAACGGATCGACGTGATTTTTGGCATGGGTATAGTTGAAGACCTGGAGAGTGACATAGGCTACTTTTTATCCCGGAATCATACTAATGTTATAAATGCGAAAGTGTGTTTGTTTGTTGGTTTGTTGGTTTATTGGCTTGTTGGTTTGTCCTTCAATCACGCCGCAACGGAGCAACGGATCGACGTGATTTTTGGCATGGGTATAGTTGAAGACCTGGAGAGTGACATAGGCTACTTTTTATCCCGGAAAATTAAGAAGTTCCCGCGGGAATCAAAAAAAACTTGAACCACGCGGACGAAGTCGCGGGCCTCAGCTAGTACTTACATAAATCTGAGCGAATATAGCTCAACAGTATTTGAACAGCTGAGCTACCCCTCTTTATACAGTGTATTTACTTACTTTAGTCGATAAGCTTCTTAATCTAACAAAGGACGCGGATGATACGGAAACCGATTAGGAAATTGTCTTCCTGTCTAAAAAAGTAACAGATTTTCCTTGTTTCTTCAAAGATCAATGACGTAAACAACAACAATATCCTGGTTATTTGTGGTAATACCTACGTTTAGAAAATGGTTTTCAGGGTTCCGTGGTAAAACAAAGAACCCGTTTATAATATGTAGTTCGGTCTGTCCGTCTGTCAATCTGTGTGTCACAGCCATTGTTTTGTTGCAAAGGTGGTCAATAAACGTTTATTTATTGAAGTGAAGACTTCTTTAGGCTTCTTTCTTTAAAAATGTGGAATACGCGAGATCGACACCATTCTTAAAACAAAAGGTCTTAAGTATAAATAGTACGTGTGTAATTAAACTTTAATGACTTAGTTTTAAGGTTTATATTAATAAGTGCTGTGTAACCGTTGTTATATATATTGTTGTATGTTGTTATATATATATTTATTTATTTCTTTATTTTAATAAGAAAAAAAATTATAATCGTTTTCACAAAAAATGTCCCTATGACATTTTTATTTCATTTTATTTATTTATCCGGTTCGATGACGTGTAGAAACTAGAAACTGATTAGATTAGGGGTAACTAAGTACTTATAACACTTGGAAGTGTTTGTAGGTACTAGGAAAATAGTATTATACAGTATCTTTGTAAGTAGATGAGTACTATTTTTCAGTTAAATAAAGGCAATTTTTTGTTTTTTTTACTGCCATAATCCCAACAGTTTAGCCCGCGGCCCCCTACCATCTTAGATTGCATCATCGCAGTCAAGGGCTAACTTGTATGTAGAGGAAGAAAAAAAGAGTAAATGGTATTTCTTTCGTAAAAAGGAGACTAAACGACTGTTATACACATCGCTTACACTAAAGTATTCTCCTTTTATTGGTTTGTATTTTTGAGCTTCCACGACAGTTCAAGGGGGTGTCGTCTTTGATGCAAAGCCTTTGATAAAAGCGTGAAAAATGTCAAAGTAACAAGTCTTTGTTCTCTCTTTAAACGCATCAACTGATGTACCTTGTGATTGGGTGAATGTAAATTTTTGTTGCGCTACCGGATTTTTTTTAATGTCAATTGCGGAAGTTCTAACACTTTTCACTAATCTGTTGTATTGCGGCAGAAATAGTAGGTATATACGGGTCAGTTTCAATTATTGTCTGTCCAATAATTTAATTTACTTTTGACAGCTCGATTCATTGATGGTCTAATGCGTTACAGATACGATTTTTGATAACAATCGATTTTCTTTACGAAGAAGTTTTAATCGATTTGACACTTTGATATTTATCATTTTGATAAAGGTGTAATCCTCCGCCCGCTACAACTATTTATTTGTGTATCTGTTTATGTAAGTTTATTCATTTATATTTATTTTCATAAGTTTATTACAGATCTTTTGGCCTTTTATGTATTTATGTTATATGCGGATGTGAGAGTTAAATTCATGCCGGACATAATATTTATTTGCTGATTGTAGGTAGATACATAAGAAGTTTTGAAAATAAAGTTATATTATCAAGCCACAATGTACCAATCATATTATGGTGTGCAAATTAACGTACAACACATTATTATTCATATAGTAGTACCTACTTAATAAATTTAATACAATTTACCACAATACCAAAAGCAATCAATAAAAATTTAAAAAATAAAACTTCAACTTTAAAATATATTATAATAAGAATTAGAATATAATTACCTATCCCTTTATACACAATATTACATGATAAATTATTGCAATTAAAATTAATGTCAATTATTGTCAGCTATAAAATATTATTTCTTAACTATTTGATCCGTCATATTTCCATTCATTTATTATTATTGTTTTATAAACATATCCAAGCGTTTAAATGACTAAGTATATTACTTAAGTTCTCGGTTGCCTGCCAATAATTATGACACTTCATAGGCGTGCTTATGTCAAAAGTAAAATAAATGGTTGGACAGAGTATAAAAATCCACTTTCTTATACATTTCTACTACATTAACCACGTTACGTATGCGCTATAATAATAAAAATAATGATGAATTCAGACCGTCCGACCTAGAAAACTTTTTTACGAGCAAAATGAGCCCAAGCGGTCGTTTCCAGCTCGCGCGTAGTCTCTTCACACTTGCTTTGCTATGAATTGTGCTTTTTGTTTCAATGGCATAAGGCATTGCAGGGCTGTTATCTTTATCTTTATGAACGCACCGTATAAATTATGAGTATTACTTACATCGATTTTATTAAGACTTCAGAACGCATCTTTTTTTCTTCAAACAATCAATCTTTTTTTTTCGAAATTTGTGTCTACAAGTCGTGTCTCATGAGTCAGCCGATCATTTGAGATTTATTTACAGTTGCACAGCTAGAAAAACTTCCAATATATCTGTCCAACCATTTATTTTACTTTTGACATAAGCACGCCTATGAAGTTTCATATAATTATCGACAGACAACCATCGACAAAAAAAAAGGCAATACTTCATAGACGCAATTTTTTTTTACAATAGTGAAGCGACGTTTCCTTTTATGCGATATTTTGTAACTGTCTTACATAAATTATTTATTTTAATACATACATTAATTAATATACTTAGTCATTTAAACGCTTGGGTGGTTATAAAACAACTAGCGATCCGCCACGGCTTCGCACGGGTAACACTAAGAATCCTAACTATACCCAATATTACCAGTGGGCAGTGGGCAGGTTTTACATTTTAATATTACATTGTAAGAGTACACCCCTCAGATTATATGTTACTTCAAGATTCAATAAGATCAAAATCTCTTAATACTCATAGCCTTCATTTCGTCGTGTTCTTCTAAAGACGAGGGTTGGCCTATTTCGACGAATTTGTCCTATTTTCGAAACAGGGTGGATCTTAGTCTGAGATTATAATCGGGCCTTAGTGGAATCACTTTCAACTTATGCAGGGTTAATTTAAATTTGGATTGGCAGACTTCACAGATCTTCGAGAACATGAATTAAGTACCCTCAAAATCAGAAGGCTTTAGGCCGTAGTCCACCACGCTGGCCAAATGTGGATGGGCACATTATTAGACAACGTTATGTAAAACTTTCGGCCATGCAGGTTTCCTCACGAAGTTTTCTTTCGCCGTTTGATGCAAATGATATTAAATTTCCTAAAACGCACATAACTTCGAAAAGTTCGTGCCCGAGGATCGAACCCACAACCCCATATAGAAGGTCGGGTGTCTTAACCACTAGGCTATCACCGCTTCAACTAGTTACTGCCTACTGCCTTTTAATTAACTAAGGAAAAACAGGCTGAAACATCTGAAAGGTACTTTCATTTCATTACCGAATACTCCGAACAATTTACCGAAAAGTTCTTGTATCGAAACTCTATTTAATAACATTTCTATAGTCTAATAGAAGACATCAAAACTAGTAATTTTTGTAACAAAATAATAAAGCGTCCATTTTCCATCAATCACGACACCGCCGATAGCTTAATGATGGACATAATGATGAAATGTATTTTCCAAAACGATTAGTACCAGACGATGTGATACCGTGACAGTTATTACTCACGTAATAACACTTTTAGTACGCAATAAACGTAATTTATGGCTTAATACTTACGGCACAGCTTTGCCGGTGGGGTGGTAAGTCTAAGTGGTAACTGGTAACTATCTACCATCAAAGACTTTTAGACCAGACCTGAGCTAATAAAAAAAAAATTGCCGAAAGAGGTGAAAACGATTTTTTTTTTAATTAAAATTATTAAAATAATATAAACCTTAACAATAAGGCATTAAAGTTTAATTCCGAATGTAGTATATTTATATGTTCGCGAGCATGTCGGTCACGCGAATCTACATGTTTACCCCCTACCAAAAAGTGCTCAACGCGCCTAAAGAAGGTTTCACTTCAATGAATCGAGCCCAGAACCTTCCATTTATAGGAGCACTCACCCACCACCCATTGATGTCGTCTGCATTTTGTAGTCGGCAAATTGTCATGCCAACAAATATCAATCACTGCATAATAATTTAATAATGTCTTTCCGACCGAATTTCGGGCACGGCGCCTATAAGCAGAGATTAGCCATCTGCGCGGGAGATATTATAGTGCAGAAGTGTGTGCACACAGGTGCACTCTGTTCCTTTACTCTCATAACCCGATGGGACGGAAAATCGGACACAACTGAAGAGAGATCAGGCGCAGGACCGACGGCTTTACGTGCTCCCTGAGGCACGGGGGTGAAACACCGCCAACTTCCTAACTCCGGGCTAGTACTGAGAATTTCTGAAAACCCAATACTTGTTATGGCCTGACCCGGAACTCAAACCCGGGACCTGGTCAGCCGCAGCCGAACATGCTAACCACTAGACCAGTCGAGTTGGCAACGAGAGATAATAATTTATGTAGTTATCATCATCATGATCCTAGAAATCCCAGTCGCGGCCTTGTCATAGTCCACCTAGGGTGGGTGACATTTGGCAGATGTCACACACCTTTTTTGAGAACAGTTTAAAGAAAATTTCTACCATTTGGAGAAGTTGGAAATATTGAATTTGGAATGTTGTGAATATCATATTTAACACAACAGAAGTAAAATATAGATTAAAACTAATAAATCAGTAGTTTTTTTTCTCAAATCCATCAATAAATGACTGAGAAATGACTATTTAAAAGTTTGATTATTTAATGTACACGATTGCTGTATCTTACTCGAGTGAGAAATTTTGTGAGTGAGTCTAGCCGAGATTTAATACTTCAAAATTATCTTCACACACAAATTAAGTGCTTTTAATTCAATGAAGTCACGTTAAGTCCATTTATTTCTTTTATTTGGCTTTATAAAGTCGGTTGATAGGGAATTATGACGTCTCCCATCTTGCAAGCGCAACTTTAAAGTTCCATAACTTTTTCATTTGTTGAGATATTTTAATGATACTTCATATTTTTGTTTTATTTTGTCTTAATTATCATAATAAATTTAAAAAAAAATTGGTAAACTTCTCCAATTCTTCCAAGACACGCTGCCAAAGTTCAAAAAAGAAATATTAAAATTGATAAGGTCGTCATAATACCACAATTAGTATTAAGTATAAAACGTATTCAGTATAAGTAATTTTCTTTTTTTTCTTATTAATTTTACTTATTTTTATTTTGTGTTATTAAAATTTTATTTCTAAATTTTTTTTTAAATTTTCATGAAGTTTTGTAATTTTTGCAATTTTTGTTTTTATTTTACGCATTTTTTATTTTATCCCAGTGTAAGCTTTTTATTTTTTTACATTTATACATTTAAGGAGCATGTTGTGACACCTGTCATAGATTGTACATTTAACAATTTGTGTAATTAGTATTTAGTTTGTAATACTTTCAATGTATCAATTTCTTGGTCGTCCTAATAAATATAAATAAACAGAACTCGAACTCTTAAGTACGCATTTTTCCTCACGATGTTTTCCTGCATGTGAATCGAACCCACGTACGTGCACTCGAAAAGAATGACGACGTCAAAACCACTTGGTTGTCACGATTTAGTTTTATTCATAGATTTAGTATTGGGCTCGCGCGCTTAAGTCCAATGCTAAATCTATGGTTTTATTACTATATTTATTTAGTTTTTTAGTACATACTTTAATTTACTAGTTACAAATAGATACAAACAAGGACACAGTTATAATATATTTTATAGGCCAATATACCGTTTATGATTCATTTAAAATTAATAACTCTGTGTAGTTCTTATCGTGTAAATCGTTCGATGCACGTTATACCAGAACCAGCATTACATCAATCGTGATGATTTGTTTTCATTTACATAACTACTTACTAGCCAAGGCTGAAATTCTTTACGTAGCTCATAAAATACTAAACATCTTAGGTCTTGGTCATACAAAACGCGTGACAGAAAAGAGCGACCCAGAAAGCAGCAGCAGCTGCACGACGGAAAGAACGAAAAACCGTTATTTGAGAGAACTTCTGGATCCGCATAGAAAATAGCTTTTGCCTACTGGTTATACGTACACATGTACATTTACATAAATAATTATTTAGTATCCCTTTATTTAACTTATGCTATGTCAATATAGTTATAGGTTTACATGTTAGTTTATTTGGAAAAAATCTTTGAACATTGAGGTCAAGATTAAGTCAAAAAGTCAGGTCAAAAAACAGGACTGACTAAAGATTTTTCTAGATACTGAGTGAAGCACGTCGTACAGTTAAGCGCACTAGCAAACTTGCAAAGTCACGCCTTGGCTGGCAGCGTAAAGACGAGCGGAGCAGATAGAATGTGCAGGATAAAACTCAAAAATCTGGTTGATCGGATTGAAAACCTGCTGCTAATTTATGCGTCATCAGTAGAAAAGCTATGTATTACATTATACGCGCATCAATACTTCTGTCATACCGACACGCGTTGTGTATGGCCCAGGGCTTTTTACATCTGATAAACAATAGTTCGTGTGGAACTAATATCCAATGCAATTAGCATTTGTATTACGCGGGTTTGTATATTATATTATGCTACAATGTACCTACACAACACCCTAACATCTTCCTGATAGCGTACAATATTATTGTATGTGTTAGTTACGCGAGATGACTTTGAAATATCTTCAATTGAAATTGTTGATCAATACATATTTGTTTACTATTACTTAGAGGCTACAGCATCCAAAGATATGTAGGGCGCCATTATATCATGATATTAATATGAATAAGCATGTAAGACTGTAGATATTGAGGTTCTGGATTCGATTCGTGGTTATGGCTAAAAATAATTAGGTGCTGTGTTTGTTGTCAAGAAATTTTTAGTAACTACTAGCCTGGAGCTAGGCGTTGTTTCATCCCATGTCTCGGAAAGCAAGATACGCCCGAGATCCTATGTATATCCGTCACGTCATATATCCGTAAGATTGTGAAAACCGTCAGATTGCAATCTAACGCATTTTATCTCGATAGATTGTAAACTATCGACAGATTGTGAACCGATTAATGTTCTGAGTGTAAATTTTTGCAATATTCATTGTATTTACGTTTTCTTGTCTCTTTCTTGTAGATTAGGTTAGGGTTCGACATAAATAATCACAACATAAATAATTTTTGACGACCTCCGTGGCGCGGTGTGTAGTGCTGTTGCCTTAACGTGCGGAGGTCCCGGGTTCGATCCCCGGCAGGGTCAATTTGGGAATTTATAATTTCTGAATTTTCCCTGGTCTGGCCTGGTGGGAGGCTTCGGCCGTGGCTAGTTACCACCCTACTGGCAAAGACGTGCCGCTAAACGATTTAGCGTTCCGATACGATGCCGTGTAGAAACCGAATATGGGTATGGGTTTAATATAACTGCCATGCCCCTAAAAGGTTAGCCCGCTACCATCTTAGACTGCATCATCACTTACCATCAGGTGAGATCGCAGTCAAGGGCTAGCTTGTAGTGGATAAAAAAAATCGGGTTCGATCCCCGGCAGGGTCAATTTGGGAATTTATAATTTCTGAATTTTCCCTGGTCTGACAATCTATCGAGATAAAAAGCGTTAGATTACAATCTAACGGTTTTTACAATTTTACGGTGATATATCTAACCTAACGTAAGCCGTGAGTAACAGGTGGACATCAATAATTTTTAGTATTTAATCCTTGATATTTTATATACGAAAATGTGTCCGCTAGCTCTCTGCTACACTTTCACGGCCTATTTTTTCAACCAATTTTGACGAAATTTGGTACAGAAATAAGTTGCATCCCTGGAAAGGACATAGGCTACTTTTTATGCTAGAAAATCAATGAGTTCTCAATAGATTTTTAAAAACATAAATCCACACTATTACAGGCATCATCTAATTTATCTAATTTATCTTATTTATTGTTCTTAAATTCTAAGAAGTGAAACAACCAGTAATTAGAAAGTCAATATAGTTCCTAGCATATACAAATCTATTTTTCCATTATGTTTCCTAATAACATACAAATACATGCTGTATGTTATAAAACATGCCATACAGAATAAAAAAATCCCAAACATCTTGTGTTTAAAGGTAGCCATAAGTTACAAATAATTATCTAAACATTAAAGTAGTTATATCATAATTTCATTGGTCTTTGGATAGGATAGGAAATTAGTTGCAACTGCTTCTTCAGGAAATTAAAAAGGCAGAGGCAGGTGCAGCGGTTGAATATAATTTCAGGCAGGAAAACGGTTCTCAACTTCTTTCTTCAGATAAGGAAAGGATTGGTCAGGATTTCAGGTATCTGAAAGGAAATAGTAAAATGAAATCATATATATGAGAAAAGACATTATAAAATAAAAAATAAGTTTAAGAGAACCGATAGCTGCAGTGTTTCCTCAAAACTATGGGGTTACTACTTACTAGCTGATGCCCGCAACTTCGTTCGCGAGGATTGAGGTTATTCGGTTCACACCTACAAGTTTTTTTACCAGTTTTTGCGAGCAATACTTTACAATGCTGCTGACAAAAACAGGAAAAAAGCTTGTAGGTACGGAAAGGCTATACTTTATTGACAGAAGGATAATAAGATAAAGCTATTTTAGTACCTAACCAAGTGCAATTCGGTTTTATGTCATATTAACTCTAAAAAACTAAAAAAATCCAAATAACTTTTACGTAACCTTGTTGTCACTTAATCGAAAAATATCGATTATTTTTGTAGAAAATATTTAAATTCAAAAATTCCCTACTGCAATTAGCCATAAAATTGTCAAAAATAGGCAAAACTAAATTTTAAGAATCATATTTTAAGTTTAGAAATTACCGCCTTACCACATTTTAAGTCTGATTTCTCACAATAATGCCCCCTAAAGTACCAAATTTTTTAACTATTAAGGGAAGCTTAAGAACCCCAAAAGTTTTTGAAATTAGTCAGAAGTGACGTAGACAGGTTCAAATATTTTAAATCTTAAATTGAAAATTTGTCTCTACTTCTGTCGAATGTAAAATTTTCAATTTCGACCAAAAATTTTCCAACTTGGGTTAATGTTATGATGGTCATTATTTTATACAAAGTAGCACACGTCATAACAAGCATGTTCACAAAAAAAAATCGGTAAAATTATAATAAAAAGAAAAAAAATAACACTCACTCCCTTAGAAATCTCACGAGAAAACTTTTCAAAAATATAACTCGAATACTACGAAAAATCACTGAACATACATAGGGTATTTTCTGATAGGTCTTGGTATGAGGAATCAAATTTTTTCTTTGGACGTCACTATTTCGGCCATCCTGTATATAAGTTATCATATAAGTGCATTTATAAAAAAAACTAACTTCAAACAGTTGTGGGCTTTATCTAGTCATTTATAAGTAGCGTTTAACTTAGCTATGTGAGTTATCTACACATTGGCGCTAATACAGATGTCCTTATTTCCTAACTATACCCTTGTACTTAATATAAGTCATACTCAAGTCAGTACAGTAGAACTATAAAGGGAACTGTGAATGGTGGTACTGAATATTTCTTCTTGTGAATTGTTTCTATGAACTGCTAAGGTGATACCCCTTCCTATAACCAAATTTCCCATGTGAAATGAGTTACTTCAAGGATTGAATGCATAGGCATTTTCTGAACAAGCGCTCTTTAACCAAGACCTTATCTTCTTTCAATGGTAAAAAAATTCCATTGTGTATACTAGCTAATAACAAGGAAAAACTTCATAATATTATATTCCCTCGCTTTTGTATTTGAAGTAATTAAAGTTGATGAATAATTTTGAATTTATAGTAGGTATTCTATATAGTTAACTACACATTAATCAATTCAAGTGAGTACTTTTGTAATTTATTGAGTAATTCAATTTATGATCTACTTTTAAAACAATTGATACCAATCAAAACAATGATAATTTAAGATATCTTGCAAAGCAGAATCTTTAGGATCCAGAAAGTAAAGCCTAATTTATAGTTAAAGTAGTACCTTAATACTAAATATTAAACAAAGCGCCTACTTATCAATAATAATAGTTAAAATAAATTGATTGGTTTATAAATTGTAACCATGTTGGGGAGTAAAAACTCTGCAATAAAAAATATCTCAGCGTACAATCAAAGCAGGTAATTGTATTGCATAAACTGTTTACGACACCAAACGGCAAATTGAATAATTTAATATAAAGAAACACCTTAGGATCTCCCACGAAGGTCTTCTAAATATAGACATCACGCGTCTACGGCATCGATGTTTACATAAAATACATTGTAAATAAACAAATCGTCAAGAAAACTAACCTTTTAGACCATCCAGTGGAGAATTTCTGAATAACTTGCGCCAAAATCGGATCAAATTTGCACACAAATACTGGAGTCCAAATACACTGCCAAATCAAATACACTCGTTCCTGCTTTTCACACAGACTTATGCAACGATATCGTTCAAATAATATAAAATGTTCAACACTCTGATTTATTAAAATATATTATGGTGAAAGTGCGATATACGTTTTCGTAAAACAAGGAAATTCCACAGCTGGTCACCTACTTCGGCAAACCGCAATATTCAACTCAGTCAACTGACGTTTATCAAAGTCAAACTTCAAAGTGACGCAGGACGCTTGGGGCTGCCAGCACATAAATAAGAATTCACCTATTAATTTAAACACAATGGGGACTATCGTTTCTTTGCTCACCAGTTGGCGCCACTGTTGACTAAGGTCCAGAGGTATAGCTGTCAAAGGCGACTTTATAAGATTGGCGCCGAAACAAAGTTTTAATTCTTGAATCTCATTAAGTTTATTAATTACTAGCGATCCGCCCCGGCTTCGCACGGGTAGCACTAATAATCCTAATATATACCTACCCAATATAGCCAGTGGGCAGTGGGCAGGTTACATTGTAATATTACATTGTAAGAGTACGCCCCGTCCTCATTATTTCTATGATATCTCATAAGCTAATCATCTAAATTAAATGGTGTAAAGGACAATTTTTATCTTAGTTAAATAATTGAGATGATTAATATATTTATTTTGATAAGGATTAATACTATGTCGGTAAAAACACTTTCGCAAGTAAAGCATTGGTTTAGACCAAATTTGAAAATCATAAAGATGGTTATTGTGAGTTAACCTTAAAAGATAGATAGATATATGCTATCGCGGACTATTTCTTAGAACTTTTTAAGAGGAACAATTTCATAATACATTGTTTTCGTGTAACTTTAACTATTTACGCAGCGCACGCCGCGTAAGCTCTCAGAAGAGACGATTTTTTCCGACTTAGTTCACATTATTGCAATTTTCGTAAGGATCTCTAATTTTTTTGAAAATAAAATAAAGCCTATGTTACTTGCTGATAATGTAGCTTTCTATAGGTGAAAGAATTTTTAAAATCGGTTTAGTAGTTTTTGAGTTTATCCATTACAAACAAACAAACAAATCTTTTCTCTTTATAATAGGTATTAGTTTAGTTAAATACTTAGTTAACTATCTATCATCATATCGAGTAGCTATGCCGCAATGTTGTGCAGTTCCGTTTTAATCGGAAAAAAGAGCAGAACACATGTTTCCAAAAGATAAAACTGTTTTAAAACAGTGGCTAGTGGCGATTTGCAGGAATAACTATACCCGACAAAAAATTCTCGTGTTTGTAAAAAACATTTTAACCCCGAGGATTATGTGTTACCCAAAGAATCAAATAATTACAGAAAATCGTAAGTAATTATCTTTCTTATTCATCTCCTAAATTAAAGCCAAACGTTGTACCTACCTAGTCAAGAGAGAAGAGAGAAAGGAAATTAAAAGAAAACGTGCAGAAAGAGCTCAACAACGTCAAAAAAGGAAATTTTTGCGCTTATTTATGCGCCTCTTTTTCTTAATTCCGCCTTCTAAACGTTCACATTAATCGCTAAATAAGCCATATTAGCGATAATTTCACGAAGGAGATCACTTTTCAACAGGTAAATTAAAGAAATTATAATTTATGTCACGAAGCCCGCCAAAACCAGTGAAAAGTGAATGATATTGGACCTCACGCGACACCAGCGCCTCTAGTGGCAAATTCACGCGCGATAGCCCCCATTGGAGACTAAAATATCAAAATGGTTTGGAAACATTTTTATTAAGTGGCAACTATTTACAAATATTAATGAAGAGAATTATTTATTGTTATTGAATTATTGTCGATGTATAACTATTTTTTGTCAAGTTAACAGGTTTCTAAATATTGTTTTTCAATGAAGAAAATGTTATATAATTCTATATCATAAGAACTTTTAAGATATGTAGTTGAGCATGTGTTTTAATATTTTGCCAAAAATGATAGCTAATTAATTAGAAAAATGAAATAATATATTCATATAGTTTAGAAAAATAGTTTTTATGAAAGTGTAAAATTTAGAAATAAATTATTTATAAATGTATCAAAACACAAATTACTAGGTATCGAATGTATACTTATACATAGTTTTAATTATAATATATACATAATATACTTACCAAGGATAATATGCATGATCTTGAAAAAGTTTGTTTCTGAAATGTAACAATACTGTTATACTTAACTACTTTTTTTTCTTCTAAATAATATACCAACGTCCTACATGTATAAGTTAAATGTAAAAAATGTATGTGATCATGAACACTTTCAGTTTAATAAAGGCTTATTTATTTATTTACAAATATTATAAATGTGAAAGTTTGGATGGATGTATGGATGGATGGATGGATGTATGGATGTTTGTTACTCAATCACGCGCCAACGGCTGAACGGATCTGGCTGAAATTTGGCACAGAGATAGATTATAGTCTGGAATAGCACATAGGCTATGGATATATATATGGCTATATAGGCTTTTTATCCCGGAAAAGAAAAAAGAGTTCCTGCGGGAACCAAAAAACCTCAAACCACGCAGACGAAGTCGCGGGCATTCGCTAGTTTACAAATAAGACATTTCAGATAGAGAAACCAATTAACTTTAATGGACTTGCACTAGTTTTAATTGAGACAGATGTAATTTGCAAAATCGTTTTCAAGAATCACATTAAGTTTACAGGTAGGTAATAGCCAATAACTAAGTACCTAAGTATTTAATTTTATCAGCTTGTTCAAACTGCGATACCTACTGATGAAAAACTGACTAAAATGAGTAAAATATAAATCACTTTATTCAGCATGATAATACTTTCTGTTGCTTTTATTTGAACTGAGAATCTAAGTGGGTTTTCTATTCCTTTGATAGTGGGAAATCTGCTGCCCTTGGCAACATTGAACAGATTTGATGATTACGTTTCGATATAAGCAGATATTCAATTTCGATGAATAAAGTAACGCTTTTTTAAAATTAGGTAGAATATTTTATTCCCTGCAAAGTGCAATCTATTTCTTACTTGTTTGATAGCATTGATTTTATTGAGATTTATAAATACAGTCTAGTTAATTACTTGGGTGGATTTATTATCCGAATTCCGATTTTATTTAGGATATCACAGATTAGGTACCTACCTACGTACAAAATCTACGGTACGGTACGGTAGGTACGGTACGGTAAGGTACGGTACGGTACGGTACGGTAGGTACGGTACGATACGGTAGGTACGGTAGGGAAATCTTCAATTTATTAATATTTATTTATCCTTTAGTTCAATGTGAGTTCCATTTTTCGAGTAATTCCGTAACATTCTCTCGATTTGGATTGATGTCGACCAGAATGTGGGTGTAGAGATGGTGCAGCGTCACTGATTCTACTTTGTACTCCAATGTGGATAGTCCTTCTTTCTGGTACCTACTCCGCGTCGTACTTAGAAGAAAGTACCTGTACAAACAAAGTCTTACATTAATGATAACCCAGGCTACGTCTGCATCTGCTTTGGGTTTCAAAACTCCAGGGGACTCTTTGATTTTCCGATGGTTGTGAAACGCTAAAACGCCCTGCGTGACCCGAACCTATTTGGTGCATGTATGTACCTAACTTATAGGGCATAACTATCTATATTTTCATTTTTCACGGCTGTAGAGCAAAAGCACACCACTACTCGTCCGCCTCGGAGTCGAGGGCAGAAAGAGAACAGAATACATAATAGTTCCGGTATACAACGCGACGTTTTGCCCTGTCGCCCAGCGTGAGCGTTTCATAGAAAAGATGACGTGGACTTTTGGCCTGCCAATTTTTTTGTAACAAAGTTACAAAATATTTGAGAAATCTCGTTGTTTTCATTAGAATATCAAATTACGTGGGAGGATCTCTCTCTCGGATAAAAATAATACGGCAAATAGATCTAATATTATTTTACAGAAATGTTTATTTATTGAACTTTCCAATCGGGATAAAGTGATAGCAATATCGTAACGAGAGGAACTGACGATCACAAAAAGCCTTAAGATAAAAAAAACACAGATTAAAAAGCCTTAACATTAAAAAAAAACAGATAATCGCAGTCCCCGCAAGAATCGGAGCATTGAAAATGAATACAAAAATTTACGAAAAAGCACTTCTCGCCTGCATCCGCATCTTTTAACACCATTATCATGACGATCGGTCAATAATCATAGAAGCTACATCACTTTTACCTTACTTTTACGGAAATACCCGTTTTTCCACATTTGCAAATCTAAAGGGACCACCTACAGGTCACAATTACTTATTAACCGATTTTCAAAACTTTTTCGCCATTTTGTAGCTAAACTAATACCATAGGATTCTCTTTTTCATTTTTTTCAAGTCGGTTTCTTTTTCGAAATATTTACAATTTAGTAAACCAAAAACCACGATTGAAAACCTCGATTGTTATTTTTCAAAATTCCAAAAAAGTTACCATCCGATTTTCAAAATTCAAACACTCTCACGTGGCTCTATAAATTCCTCAACTCTTGGTACTATTCCCAAAATCTTCGGAGGTATGGCCAAAAATATATACGCCTGTTTGCATAGGTACTGTATTGTCCTATTCGTTCTTTATTTCCGTGTACTTGTGAGCAATAAAGATTAAAATAAATGAATTAAGTATTTTACGTAAATACCTACACGTTTTATGTTTTAAAGCAGCTTTGTCAGTGATTGTACACCGTGGAAGCGCTTTGGACGCTTTACATATTCGCGTTATTATACAGCTCTTTAAGGTTTTGTATAGCTTTTCATACTTACTAGAATTGTAAAGATAAAACACCCTTTGAAACTGAAAATACCGATCATACCGATCTACATAAGACGTTGAAGATGTCTCTGAATAACTTCAAAGTTAATGTAAAACGTATTAAAAAATCTTATTACCATGTAAAGAATTACATAAATGACAAGGAAGCTTGGCAATAATTTGCTCTAATGGCTCTAATAGTTCCTTAATTTAAAAAGATTGGTGAGATGGTGATAAGTAAAATAACCCGGCAGAGTTTGTTGTGGGCTCATCTCAGACGGACGTGTTTGGAACCCACGTAGCTTTAGTTTTAAGATAAAGTAACTGATTAATACCATCATGTTTTATAAGTCCCACTTGGAATAAATTAATATTGATTTGATTTACTTTCATTAATGCAACCCATCGCTGGCCCACTTTAAATTACCTACTGTCACTAAAGTGTCCTCTTAGAATGATACTCAATACTCAATTTATTTATAATGTAGGACAAACAGGTGTCGCTTATGTTAATAAGTCATGTTTTGACTCTATCACCGGTTCGGAGAAGTAATATTATTTAATACTAGCTGATGCCCGCGACTTCGTCCGCGTGGACTAAGTTTTTTTGGATTCCCGCGGGAACTCTTCAATTTTCCGGGATAAATTAGCCTATGTCACTCTCCAGGTCCTCAACTATGATGCCTAAAAATGCCTGTTTTTAAACTAGTTTGTATACCTACTTGTAAATTTTAATCATGAGGAAGCTTATTTTAAGATCAAGGTCAATAAAAGAAAGAAAGAGCATCGTATTATATTTGTATGGAGGAGCGTGTAAGATCACAAGACGTAACATTCGACCACAACAAACACATCAAAGAAATGCTGACGTCAACAAATTCTTACCTTAAACTATTCGCAGTTATGCTGGGCCGGTGAGGCAGAGAAGTATACCGCGAAATGCTTTTATTGTACCTCACGACTGGATAGCCTGAATAGCGAATTCTGAAAAACGGAAATATCGAATGTAAATGAGGCAATAGGTAAGTTATTATTAGAACCTAGATTAAAAATACAATATAGATAGGTCCTTCCACAAAAATCTAGATCTAGATCTAATCTACAACGTCTGGAAGATCAACTATGTAAGCTCGACCAGCATTTCTTAAATATCTTGCCAGTATAACACTTATAACTATCATGCAAATCGGAAGTGCGAGATGTACCTAGTTATTCGCCACTAACATATATATACTTAGACTTATCCAGTCCAAAACCTCAAACATGTCTTCTAGGACGCAAGTGAATAAGTTTCGGGGATGAAACGCCTCCCTGTGTTACCCCTGTTCGTATGGGAATCGGATTCGTTTGCTGGTCTAGTGCCAGTCGACTTGGCTCGCTGCAATTAATACAGATCAGCAATATTGGATTCTCGATGGAATCGAAGGCGTTTCGTAGTCCACAAACGCTAGACAGAGGGGAAGATTATACTCCACATCAACAAGTACCTTATAATTATAGAACCTCACCTCCAAAACATGTCATCATCTTCGCCTCCCCAGCCCCAGTACACATTAGAGTAGCCGTTGACTTTATCGAATGCTTGTGGCTTCATAGAAGATACACCACCAAACGAAGTGCGAAACTTTGGGCTGTAACAAGAGATTTTAAAGAATAAGTCATCATCCTATAAAAATGATAATTTACAAGTAAAATTGTGTTCACTAAATGAGTCGGAGGCCGGAGGTAATTTTTGCTGAGCAAAAATGCAATGCCATGAACAATCCGTATTATTATTATTGAAATCTTTATTGCACACAAGAAATATAGAAACACTAGCTGACCCGGCGAACTTCGTACCGCCTTTGCAAAATTAAATGTATATTTTTCAATATTTCTGACAGATTTTTTTAATATTTTTTTCCGTAAGAACCTTCTCCTAATAATAACAAATACAACAAAAAAAGAATTAGTGAAATCGGTCCAGCCATTCACGCGTGATGCCGTGACCAAGGAAAACGGGTTTCATTTTTATATATATAAGAAGATATATTAATTACAAAAGAAAGAAGCTTAATGAAGCGAAGCGAGCTGAAGCATAAGGCCGAATACACCCGATAGATCAACTTGGCCTTGGACAAGAGTAACTACCTGCTGTCTGTCCTCTGCCCCGAAGGATTTAATGAAACTAGGAGACTACTCTCCTACAAAACAAGATGAGTGCGAATAAGATAGATGGAGAAATCTTCCTGAGCAGGCCCGGGCCCACAAAGAGCTGTACACCGATGATGGTGACGATTTAATTGTAGTCGTCATCCGT
The DNA here is from genome assembly GCA_923060345.2 of Erebia aethiops. NCBI lineage: Eukaryota > Metazoa > Arthropoda > Insecta > Lepidoptera > Nymphalidae > Erebia > Erebia aethiops. Next base: position 4,071,075 of record OV281096.1, on the reverse strand, counting down.
AGTCGAACATGCTAATTGCTAACCACTAGTGACTAGACTAACGAGGAAGTTACGAGTTTTAGTAAATACAAATACAAATACATTACAAGAAGCGTTCTTGCTCAACGTTTCTTATGCGAACCGGTAGGGCGTAGAACACCCTTGCAGCGCACGTGTTACCTGCCACCAATCTAAGCCTGCCACATATAACTTAAGTACCTTCAAGACAAGAGTGAATAGGCATTTTCTAGGCAAGCGCATTCTAACCTAGCCCTCATCATTGCTTTGCACTAAGCATGTCATCTCGCAATAAAAAAATATATCCTAGTAGCTGGTAGTGGTACGTACTCGGTAACTTCCACCACTGTAGCACACATATGCCTCGGCCAGGTGGGGCAAGAGTACAGTATCCTGTTGTCCAAAGGCAGAAGGTCCACGTCGTGAAATACCACGCAGTGCCACGAACCGAACTTCTTCAGTTCTAGGTAGCCCGCGTTGAATAGACGTCCTCGGTTAAAGTTTTCTGTTCCTAGAATTTCAGTGATTTTATATAGGAATGACAGGTTTGAATTTCTAAGCTTCTAAATTTCAGCCAAATCTGTTCAGTCGTTGACACATGAAGAAGTAGGTAACAAACATCCAAACATAAACAGGATTTAGGTAAATTGTTGGTTTGGATAAAAAGTTCTCGTTAGCTGTTTCGTCGAAATCGGTTGATGTAGATACCTACTAAAAAGATAAATAAATTGTTATTATGTGAAATAGATAAAAGACAGGCCGAAACGCAATAATAATATGGATCCTCAAAAACTTACCTTTCTGTTCAATAACAAAAATCCTATATTCCAATTTCTGCCGCACAAGGAATGGATGAATGTTGTATAGAAAAACAGCTAAGTTGGCCTCGCGATCTCTGTGAAAATTAAATTAAATTCTCAAGTCGAAAATGCAGAGGAATACAATTTTCGCGCTAATTTTCTCTGCATAATATTTCCTTCCACATCTAAGATTATGTAAAATTATTAAAAGCTCTCGCTATGCCATCGCTTATGAAAGCAAAGTATACCTAAAATTAAAAATCGACCCTTCCCACGCTAAGGTTGTAAGCCCACTTGTAATCCTACACTTTTAACTTATTACTTTTTAACTTATTAAAATAAAAAATATTTCCTATTTTTTTTCTACATGAAGTGGATTACGACCTTATGCGTGGAAGCCTGGGAGGAGAAATAAATAGGTCAATACTTCATAGTATTTTAAAATTTTAACCTAGTTGTAGTCAAATCAAAACTTCTCATGTTATGTTAAAGTAAAATGAAAATGGTTAATTTCAATCACACTCTTCAATTAATTACTTAATTATTTTAGGTACTGAGTAAATAAAATGTATACATATAGAGTAGTATACATTTACAAACCTGGTACTTACCTAAGCTTTTTTACTATGTAGCCTTCCTAATTGGTTTTGTTTTGAAAATCTGCGGGATTTTTTTTTCAGTTTATCTCGAAAAAAAATGCTATATAAGAAGTATTTAGAACTTCTGGCGCTTTACTCACCTATAAGGGATTAGTATACCGACTTTATGTCTCGCTTTGCAATTTTCTGGTTGATAGTAACCCCCTTTTTGGATCATCGGATATTCCGTCTCCGATGAATACGGTCCCAATGTTTTGTTCACAACAACTGTGGTACCTAGGTGTAACAAATCAATTAGGTATAATTAATGTATGTGGATTTGAGTATAGTTTTAAATATTGATCAGAAAACAGAAGATCAGTTTTTAGGGTTCCGTACCAAAATGGTAAAATGGAACCCTTATGGTGCGACTTTCTCCGTCTGTCTGTCCGTCTGTCCGTCCGTCACACTCGATTATTTCATTAACTACCGAAGCTATTGACATGAAATTTGGAATAGTTGTGTATATTAGTGGCCCAAAGACACTGGAATTAAAAAAAATTGGAAATTATTTTTGTTCTTATTTAAAAAGGGGGGAAAATCGGAGGGTTGAAATTTAAAAGTGAGATAACTGTACTGTGTGGGGTATCATATGAAAGGGTTTACTTTGTAAATTCTAAAACAGATTTTTAATTATTTTTAGTTATATTAGTTTTTGATTTATCGGGGAAAATGTCTAAAAAAAACCGTTCCCCCCCTTATCTCCGGAGTTTACCAATCGAAAAATTTGAAATAATTATGGTCAATAGGAATTTACGTATATTTTACAGGAAAACTATAGCCAATGCTCTAACTAGCATAGTTTTTTTGATATTAACAATAAACCTCTACAAACAAAGTTAGTCTTGCGGTTCATTAACAAAGGTAATTATTTATTAATAATGGTACGGAACCCTTCGTGCGCCAGTCCGACTCGCACTTGCCCGGTTTTTTAGTCTGGGTTTCGGGTTTAAAAAGTTTATTGATCGTGTTGCACGGCAAGATCGAAAAATCTGTATGATCGAGTCAAAAAAATTGAATATTTACCAAAGTTTTTCCAATCTAGGAAGCAAATAGGTGCCGTTTGTGTCCTGTCTTTGATCTTCGGATCTAAAACAGATACCTATATCAATCATAATATGAAATAATTATTATCATTAACTGATTATATTGGTTTAGTAGCTGATGCCCGCGACTTCTTCCCCGGAACTCTTTAATTTTCCGGGATAAAAGTTAGCCTATTTGTTATTCCAGACTATAATCTATCTCTGTGCCAAATTTCATCCAGATCCGTTCAGCCGTTGGAGCGTGATTGAGTAACAAACATACATCCATACATCCAAACTTTCGCATTTATAATATTTATTTGATAGATGATTGAGTAACAAACATCCATCCATCCATACAACACATCCATCGAAATTTTCGTATTTAAGTATAATAATATTAGTAATTACAATTTTCGATTTCGTTTTATTAAATTACGCAATGTACCTACATAATTGTTAAATCTCACAGAGTATACAAAACAGGACAGACCTCGAAGGCTCGACAAAGGGCTTCCTCGGACAAACATAAAACAATCAAAATTCCCAAACAAACAAGACCATTTATTTTATTTATGAGTTAGGAAGGTTTTTTTTAATATTTGTGCGTTCACATTTTTTTTGTTTTTTTTTTTGTGTGGACTTTGCAAATTTCATGACTTTTGCTTTCACTACCTCTACATATAAATAAAAAAATAATAAATACCGTGACTTTGCCAGCAAATACGTTATAATAACATAAATTTGACCTAAAAGAGATTTTACAATCGATTATGGAGTGTAGAAGATACAATCGATTTAAAATTTGCTATTAAAGTTACTAGATAGACTTGAGGCAAACTTACCTACCTAAGTGAAATCGCAGTTGGGCTAAAAAGCACGCCTAAAAAGTAGAAGTCTTTTCGTCAAGGGGAAAAAGTAGATTCTAGCCAAATTGGTGCAGTCAGTCAGTCAGTGTGCAACGTGATGTTCATTGTTCACTAAACATCCAAACTTCCACATTTACAATATTAGTAGAATTCTTAATTCTTATTCCACGATGAGGATTTTTAATTTTTTAATCCCATTTGTTTTTGGGTCCCGCTTTTCATGATTTTTTAAAAAATTAGTTAACAGATTTCTATTTGACAACTCTTGCAGTTGATTTTCTAAAAGGCTGTAACACCCAGACAGATGGACAGGTGGACGTATAGACGGACGAAACTTACTTGGTTACTATGGAACCTTAATAAACCTACCTTTTTTGTACTTATTTCTGATAGCAGTGATGGCGTCCTCTGAAGATATGAACCTCGGTATTTTGACGTATACCATCATAATACCGCCCCTAGCATCAGATATCAGCAGATGTGTGCAGTACGTTGCTATGGTTGTAAGTAGAAGGAGCAGTATAAATTTCTTGTGACTCCTACTTTCTGGGACATTTTTGTCTAGACATTCTGTTATCAGCTCTCGTTTTTGCCCTGAAATATCGAGTATTTTTATCTGAGACCTGAGAAAAGTATAAAATTTATACTTTTCTCAGGGCTCAGATAAAAAATTAAATTATACCCGCGAAGAAAATTGGCGCAGGAGAATAAAAATAAAGAGAAATGATTACAAAATGTGTCGAATTCTCCCCACCAGAAGAGAGCCCCACCATGCGCCCTTGAGTCGAAGTATGTACCTAACTAAGACTATTGAATCTGTGGTAGTGGTTTGACGCTGGGATTAGATAGTGATGAATTAATAGAATTGAATAAGTACTTAATGTTATACTTTCAATTTTAACAAATAAAATGGCCACAATAAATTTACTTGACCATAATTTTTAGAAAATCTTACTTGCTCCACGTTTCGCCCACAACACTTTTAGAAATTTTCTCACAGGGACGAAATAGGTCATTGCATGCAGAATTAGCACAGAAATAACAATCAAATATTAAATATCAACGCACAACGTTCCCTATGAAATCAAGAAATGATATTGCATGAATCGATGCGAATAAGAAAAATGTTTATACCTAGGTACTTACCACTACATAATAATAATTTATGTTATCATATTATATTTTATCAAAACAAGAGATGTTATATTTGTACTTACATCCTTTTCCTTTAAAAACTTAAATAAACATCTCTCGTGCCATCCTCTGTAAAAATAACAAGATGTTTATTTTTATAACGTGAAAGCAATAAGTCGCTATTCCAAAATGAAACACGTAACTGAACTCCCAAAAAACTCAATATTCAATTTTCATTTCAACGTTATTATCGATTGCACGAAAAAGTCTCTGTACCCAACAAAAAATCGCAGTGATTTTAAAAAAAAGATTTTGATTTTATTTTTTACGGTTTTTGTAGGAATTTCCGTCGCAATACAGTTCTATTATAATACTTTTGCAAGTTATTTCACGTATCCCCATATCAAGCGAATTGAAAATTCAGAGAGTTCTACGGACAAACAAATCAATAAAAACAGAAGTACAGGTACAAGCAGGCGTAAGTATTTGTTTAAAACATTTTAATTATTTAGACAGCCAACAATTACCTACTTGCACTATTTTTAATTAACTCCCATCACTGAATTACAAATGGGCATAGAAGTGGCAAATTAACTTTCGAACTGTTTGTCTTCATCATTCACATCTCTATATCTCACCTCCTAAACAATACCATAACCGGAGAAATGGAGGACCTCATTTCTTTATAGTTTATCTTTTTAATATTATAAATGCGAAAGTTTGGATGGATGGATGCATGGATGTTTGTTACTCATTCGCGCCAGCACGGCTGAACCGGACCAGATGAAATTTGGCACAGAGATAGATTATGGTCTGGAATAATATACAGGCTACTTTTTTATAACGGAAAGTTAAAGAGTTCCCATGGGATCTCATTGGATTCCCGGGGAAACTCCTCAATTTTCCGGGATAAAAAGCCTATGTCCCTCTCCAGGTCCTCAACTATACCCATGCCAAAAATCACGTCGATCCGTTGCTCCGTTGCAGCGTGATTGAAGGACAAATCAACAAACAGACTTACTTTCGCATTTATAATATTAGTATGATTATTTTCTATTTTAGCACTAACCGGAATCCTGTACCCGAAGGTACCAGAAGGTATTATGACATACAAACGGTTCAAATCAAACCGACAATATATAGCAAACTTAGGTAAGTATTTGAAATGTAATTTCAGATAAAGGTATGCATCGTCAATTCGTCATCAACTTGTCGCATACCTAACAACTGCAGATTGTACATAAATTATAATCATCATAATAAGCCAACGCCCACGACCATCGGCTTCATCACCACGTTAGGGTGCCTTTCCACCAAAGATGTGCTATGCAGCTATGCTGCGAAGATGTGAAATCTACGCTACGAAAATATGTGACCGTTTCCACCAATACTAAGCTATGTAGCTGTGCGAGTAAAAAGATGAACAACAATTCATCTTCTTCCATGAGTTCTTCTTCGCACATTGCGAGATATAAAATAACTTTTTGCTTCCACGATGGCATGTCTACTTTTAGCGACAAACGCGGGCATACTGTAGATACTCAGCTCTGCACATAGCTACACCACTCGCGACGGCCCATAGCAGGCATCCATAGCACGCATCCTTCCATACAAAAAACATATCTTAGTTGAATCCGTTTCCACTAGTGCTAAGCTATGTGCACCAATGAATATGATTGGTGGATATCAAACGCATCCATAGCAACGTAGCATAGCACATCTCTGGTGGAAAAGCAGCCTTAACGTTGAGGCAATCCAGCTGCTCGACGTAACGAAACTAGTGAGAAGACTAAAAAGGACAGCCTTTTGAGTTAGTGTATAGTGATAAGTGACAGTGTAAAGTGTAGTGCTAGTAGAACACATGAACAAAGTGTCTAAGATTATCAAGAAAGACTAAGATGCGTCAATGGACAACTTCTTAGTACATAAGATAAATTATAAGTTTAGGTTAAAGCAAAACTGCTCATTAGCCAATTAGTTAGGCTAGATCGTAGTTAAATGAGTACCTCGCTGGTTCTCAATAATAGGAAAAAAAAAACATAATAAAAAAAATGGCATTCATAGGGACTGCCGATAGAAGTGAAAACTAATATTTAAAATAACAACACAGCACTTTTAAAATAATTAAAATAACACAGCACTTTTAAAATAATTAAAATATAAAGTTTAATTACGAATGTACTATATTATTTATACCTAAGACCTTTTGTCCTAAGAAGAATGGTGTCACGGTTACACATCACTTAAATATAAACCTTAAAACAAAGGCATTCAAGTTTAATTACGAGTGTACTACTTACTCGAGACCTTTAGTCTTAAGAATCCGTAACCCCGCCAACCGACATTTTAGGAACTTTTGATGAGCTTTGTGCATGAGATATTAGTATTATAACAAAAAAAATTAAAACATTAAAGATAGAAGTAGACATTCTTATTTCTTAGTAGACAGTTGCAAAAAAAATTATTAATTTTATTGAAATATAATAGTGGAATTCTCATTCTCACAGAATACGTTTACCATTTTTACACTTCTGGGCGACACTTTTGACACATATAAATCCACGAAAAATTATAATAAATGACTCTTAAAAATACTAATATGATAAACACACTCTTAGCACTTAGACTTAACACTCTTTAGACTGTTGCGATTCGTTTTTATACGTTCTATACAAAATTTGTTAATAAAAAAATTAAATCAGTGTGCAAGATTTATCAAAATTTACGCGTAGTTATTTCTTAAAATTTTGGCAAATTTACTGATAAAATAAATTTTCCCATGAATGTTTCGTATTTATATAATATAAATTGTAAAAAAATAAAGTTCTATAAAATACCTATAGAACCAAAAAAAATAATAATATCAAAAGTCTCATAAAGTTCACGTGGTACTGCAGACCGCTCGACTGCCATACCGAGCCCAAGGCTCTTCGAGGGAGGACTTGTTGCTGGACGGGCTCTTTTGTATGTGTGCGTGAGCTCTCTCACAAGCCCTTTTAAAAAACGTGTTGCAACAATACATAGCGCGACTGCCTTAGTTTGATGATCAGAGAATGTTAGGTTCTTGATCAGATTCAATTCAATCGATATTGAATGAATACGCATACGTATTTAATTCAGTATTTTCATCACCAAGCCTACGCTACCATCATCATCGCTACGGCGAGGTTACGAAAATACTAAATAAATGAAAAATAGGTAAGAGGGAAACACAGGTTATTGAAGTTTTCTGAAACCCTTCTGTAATCTTCTTTCCGAACCGGTGGTAGAGTCAAAACATGACGTAGCATCAGAGACACCTCCTACATGTTTGAAATAAATTGAATTGAATTAATATTTCTCCTAACTTTTTGCATTCAAATGTCACACATACATCCATGACTATTTTGTTGGGTTCCAGTTAGTGACTTTCATAGCATAGCGTATGGCATAGCATAGCATAGCATAGCATATATCATATAGCATAGCATACCATATATCATAGCATATACCATGGAATATAGCATAGCATATAGCATAGCATATAGCATAGCATATAGCATAGCATACAGCATATCATATAGCATAGCATATAGCATAGCATATAGCATAGAATATAGCATAGCATATAGCATAGCATATAGCATAGCATATAGCATAGCATATAGCATAGCATATAGCATAGCATATAGCATAGCATATAGCATAGCAAATAGCATAGCATATAGCATAGCAAATAGCATAGCATATAGCATAGCATATAGCAAAGCATATAGCATAGCATATAGCATAGCATATAGCATAGCATATAGCATAGCATACACCTATATTGTTGTTGTTATTTTTTGTTGTATATCAAAATAACAATGGTGTTTTCGAGACAACCTAATTACTCTAATGACCCATGTAGTAAAACTTGGTCTCAATAGAGTTGGTATTGACCAACTCTGGACTGTTAACTGTAACAATAAATAAATAATAGTCAGATAGGTATAGGTTTTAAACTTTAAAAAATCATCGATTTTAATGATAAGTGGGGATGATTCTGTATAATACAATCTCTAAACTAAACTAAAATGGCAGCTTTAAATCTAGTTCTGTCCCTTTCCGTAGGAAGTATTATGAAAGGGTAAGCAATATTTGTAATGCTCTAATTTTAGTTTAGTTTAGAGATTGTTCACTACAGAATCAGCCCCAATATCTAAGTAGTTTTTAGTATTACACGTTTGTAAATATATTTTATAAAAGTATGCAAAATAAACATTGATTAATAGGGAAAATGATAAGTAATAACTAAGATTATAATATTGTATCAATATGTGAAAATACTATGAACTTGACTACGCAAAGTATCAAAGTATCTTTACCGGCCTACGTCGTCTATGTGTGAGTTCAGCGAACGGTCATACTGTGCGGTATTCATAATTCATTTATTGTCCAGAACATGTTACATTATAATATAGTTACATATTACAGATGTTACATTAAAGACAAAGTAGGTTCTGCATGTTCTGCCGTAGCCGGTGTACAATTTTCAAGTAGCAGTAGTAGTATATACCTACAGATTCCAAAATTGGCCGACGCACGGTTGAGCGGGCGAGAATACGGCCCCTTAAGAAGAATGGTGTCGCATGACCGACACCGTTCCACATTTGTACCCCTACCAAAAAGTGCTCAACGCGCCAAAAAAAATTTTTACTTCATTTATATGAGATTATCATACTTACACAAGCTACAAAGCAAAGCCAGTAGGTCCCAATACTAGATATACAGTATACAATATTTTTCTTCCTATTGATATTTTCAGGAGAAGCAGAAGAACCAAAATACTCAACATCCGCGCCAATTTGTCATCTCAAGTTTTCTGCTCTAGGTAAATAAGTACCTAGTAAATCCTACCTAAAAATATAAGTATATATAATATTGTGTCCAACGTCTGTCTATGCAAGTACTATAATGATTTGCCTGACCACAAAATATGCCCCGATTTTTCTGGTCAGGGCGCATGTACTAGCATCGTTTACCTAAACCAACCCTGCTACGAAAATGGCCATATTGTGGTTCATTCATTCTTAAATATTATGGTCTGCTTAGTAGCTTTGCCTCAGGGCTCAGTAGAACCTTTTTTCCGAACCGGTGGTAGAGTCAAAACGTGACGTAGAATAAGAGACACCTGTAGGTATGCCTTATATGAAATAAACAAATTGAGTATTGACTTACATCGGTGTAATCCCCGTTTAAGTCTTACTAGATCTTACTCGATATTTAAAGATGTCTAGAACATTACATTGCTTTAAACAAGGACATTACATTTACATTGCTTTTTGCTTTTTTTTTTTTTTTTTTATGCATTCTGTTCGCGTGCGTACTGTAGGTAGTCCCACAAGATCTGGGACTGGTGTAGCTAATGCAAGCTCCCTAATAGCTCCCTAGTAGGTAATGTCAGCTGCCTAATGTAGGTACGTTAACTATTTCAAGGTCCAATATCAGCCAATAAAACGGAATTGAAACTGAAATGGGTGGAGGAGCAATACCCTGAAATAAAACCGGGTGGGTTCTACGCGCCGGTGGATTGCCGACCTCGACATCGGGTGGCCATATTGGTTCCCTTCAGGTAATGCTTCAACCTATCATAATATTTACCTATGCAACTTTTTCGTCCTGGTCACCAACTCATAGAAGTCTACTGCTGGGCATAGCTATCTTTTATAGGACTTCCACAGTCCACACGCCTCGGTCTTAACGCCGCCTGGTTCCAGTGGCTTCTATGCGATTTGCTTGACAGTTGATGTCATCACCTATACTGGAATCTACTAATCTTTCTCGTACGAGGTCGCCATTCCTTTGGGCTCTTGGGATCCTAACTTCTATCGGTTCTTCGAAAGTTCGAACTATGTGCCCCGCATATATGGTAGGTATACCTACCTACCATTTCAGCTTCGCAAACGTGTGAACTAGGTAGGTAGAGTTATCTGTGACTCCAAGATCCAAAATTAATATATTTCCAGGGTGTTCTCGTTGTTGCCTTCTTCATCTAGCAAGAAGGTAATGGATCGATTTAATAACAATAAAAGAAAAATCTTTGGTTTCAGGAATCGAGAAAAAAACTTAATTATTTTCCTGTACCACATGCATAAATTCTTGAAAAAACAATACTTACTCTACAGAATTTTCGTCATAGAGCAATATGGTAAGTAAGTCCCTAATACATTTAAGTAGTCTAGGTACAGCAGTAAATTTCTGGGAGCTCCTAGTTAGTTTTTTACCAATCGATCTTGTAAAGAAACGAATCTATCTCTACCAAATTTCATCAAAATCGATGGAAAAAGATGGGCCGTTAAAGCGTAACAGACAGACAGACACGCAGACAGAGAGACACACTTTCACATTAATTATATTACTAGATGATGCCCGCGACTACGTCCGCGTGGGCGTGTTTTTCGATTCCCGCCTTCCTTAATTTTCCGGGATAAAATGTAGCCTTTATCCTTCCCCGGGATACAACCTATCCCTGTAACAAATTTCATCAAAATCGGTTGAAAAGATGGGCCGTGAAAGCGTAGCAGACAGACAGAAACACTTTCGCATTTATATTATGGAAGTATATAGTAAGGATTTTCTGCTCACGATGTTTTAATTGCTTCAAACACACTATCCTCTGGCTCTGGGTCCCAGCTCTTCTGAGACTAGTTCTCTTGGCTATCAGTATCACAGCTGTCACAAATTTAAAATTATAAATACTTTAGTTTAGGGCTCGTGCAGCGTGCGCGCCGCAACGTCGAATCATCATCGAAAAAAAAAATGTGAGAGCGCGCGTCGGTAACCCTATTTCCTAGTCGCTCTGTGATTCCTCACTGGAAGTCACTGCGACGGGCGACCTAAGTCACGCAATATCGCCGGCACACTACATGAGCTCTAAACAACTCTTTTAAAATAACCTAGGCCACGATAAGTTCAACAAGGGATCCCTGTATAACGTGGCATACATAATAAGCCAGCAGTTCGGCCGGTGGCACTGTCTCATCTTCCACGATGTGGACCTTCTTCCGCTGAACGAACAGATCTTCTACTCTTGCCCTCGACTGCCGACCCAT